>CM057456.1:361167500-371167500 GCA_016271365.2 Neoceratodus forsteri
ATATATATATATATATATATATATATATATTAGAGGCAAAAACTCCATTTAATGCATTAGTTAGGGTTATTCCACAGTGACAAAAAGTGAGAAAAATTCGCTGTTAGGGTTGAAAACCCCGTTGGACCCCGCCCCCCAACCGGCATTGGGGTGTGCATTGGGATACGCCAGCCCTAACTCTCACCCATGACATGTGTAAAGCAGCAGAAGTATAGGAGAATGGGGTGAGAGTCAGTGGCACACATGGTAACACAAGCGCGAATGAGAACAGAAAGGGTAATGCACATGGTGGCGTAGACGGGAACGGTCTGCCACGTGATGTGTTGTCACATAGTAACATGGTGCCTGCAAACCGAATTGTCAATGGGCATGGTGATGTAAAGTGAAACAGAAAGATAAACATTACTGTAGACAGAAATGGCAAAAAATAACAGAAACACAAGCGCAAATGAAAACGCAAAGGATAACGCACATGGTGGCGCAGACGTCAACGGTAAGTGAAATGGGTACGGAACCGCAAGTGGAAAGGGCAACAGTAACAGTAATGTAGCACAGGCTGGTTTTCCCCAAAACCTGCATAGAGAAAGACAGTGAGTACAAATAATGTATGCATAATAATGAGTATCGGCGCAGAAAATGAGAACTTGGAATACTAACTACGTTATATCTCAGGAACTGTATGACATAAAAAAAAAATTAAAAGTCATATTATTTACAACTGTCCTGGCTAATTTTTTTGACAAAAAGTCCGCATCTCACACCGTTTCCGAGATACGGGCCCTGAAAGGCGCGGCAAACGCCGTAATGTTATCCTATGGGGAAAAAAAGGAAAGTTTGGAGCACCATAACTTTGCCTCCCTGTAATTTTTTTTCACCAAACTACTGAAAGGCACATCTTTGGGCTGTTGGCTGTCTTCCCTCCAAATTTCAGGAAAAAAGACCAAACCGTTATTTTGCAGTAGGGTGCCAAAGGATTTCTGTAATGCATTGGGCGCCGTAATGTTATCCTATGGGAAAAACTGTCAACTTTGGAGTGCTGTAACTTTGCCACCATGTAATATTTTTTCAATACAACACTGAAAGGCACATTTGTGTGATGTCGGCTCCGTTCCCTCCAAATTTCAGCCCAAAACTCCCAACGGTTCTTTTGCAGCACAGTGCCAAAGAATCGCTGTCACTTTCCCACAGATAGAAAACTACTGTAGCAATTTGCGAAAGCTTTCGCAAAAAAAGTTCAACACTTTAGTGAGCACGAAAGTAATTTGCGAAAGTACTTTTTCCAGAAATTTGAAAAACATACTTCTGGGGTGTTTTACCACAAAATAAAGACATGGCAAGCATCCTCAGGGTCCGACTAGGTGAATACAAAAAGAATTAGGTTGCTAAAGGGTACCAAATTTAAATGCCCACCATTTCTCTGATCACCAACTGGAAACAAAATGGCTGATTTGCGAAAGTAACAGGCCCATTTGCGAAAGTAAAAATGCATTTGCGGCACTGTCAAACTTTTTCTTAACTTTTCCCATTGACTTATAATGGGAAACTGTTTTTTGAATAACTTTTGAATCGTTTAATATTTTTTCACAAAATCTTCAAAAGGCACATTGGGGACCCTAGCCACACATTCTCTGAAGATTTTGGGCCAGTTGCTCAAACTGTACAACCTGTAGGCGCGATCGTAGAATTCCAGAAAAAGCGTAAACACGTGCAGAGATCATGCTTAATAACTCTGCAGCCATATATCCGACTGGTGCAAAACTTGGCAGATCCCAATGCCTATGGTTCTTGGTCATGTATTCCAAATTCCAGGCAAATCTGTCAAACGGTTGCAAAGTTATTAAGGTGCAAAGTTTTGGGGTTTAACATAGAAATGGCTCCTCAACCCTAACTATAGTGGCACTACGTGCCACTATATATATATATATATATATATATATATATATATATATAAGCAAAAACTCCATTTATTGCATCAGTTAGGGTTGTTCCACAGTGACAAATGTGAGGAAATTCGATGTTAGGGTTGAAACCCCTTTTGCACCCTCACCCCCCAACTGGAATCAGGGTGCGCGTTGAGGTCATCAGCCCTAAGTGTCACCCTATCACATGTGGAAAGAAGCTGAGAAATAGGAGAATGGGGTGACAGTTAGGACCGATGACCCCAATGGACACCCCGATTCCAGTTGGGGAGGTGGGCTGGAGGGGTGCAAAGGGGGTTTCAACTCTAACATCAAATTTCATCACTTTTGTCACTGTGGAACAACCCTAACTGATGCATTAAACTGAGTTTTTTGCTTCTAATTTCCCTTCTTTTTGAGAATGATAATAAGAAATAGTGAATGTAATGCAGCGGCGGGAGCGGGGGTGATGTATTGTCACATTGTAACATTGTGCTGCTAGCATAAATCGTATCTTGCAATGGTGGCCTAAAGCGAAACAGAAGAGAACAGTACTGTAGACAGAAATGTTAAAAACAATGGAAATGCAACCACAAATGAAAATGCAAAGGGTAACGACATGGTATGTAACGTGAACGGTAAGTGAAACGGGTATGGAACCGCAAGAAGAAATGGTAATGGTAAGAGTAATGTAAGCACACAGGCTGGTTTTCCCCAAAAGCTGTATAGAGAAAGACAGTGAGTAGAAAGAATGTATGCAAAATAATGACTCTCGGAACACAAAAATCAGTAGTTGTAATAGTAAATTGCTTATATCTCAGTAACTGTATGACATAGAAAAAAATTAAAAAGTCATACGTATTATCACTTTCCTGGCTAGTTTTATATGCAGCCCCATAAGGGGGCTATAATTTTTTGACAAAAACTCTGTATCTCGCACCATTTTTGAGATACGGGCCCTCAAAGGCACGACGAACGCCGTAATGTTATCCAATGGGAAAAAAACAGAAGTTTGGACTGCCATAACTTTTGAACAGTTTAATATTTTTTCACAAAATCTTTGAAAGGCACATAGGGGACTCCGGCCGCACATTTCCTGAAGATTTTGGGCCGGTCGTGCAAACCATGCGACCTGTAGGCGCGACCATAGAATTCCAGAAAAAGCATGAATGTACGCAAAGATCACGATTAATAACTCCACAGCTGTGTATCCAACTGATACAAAACTTGGCAGATCCCAAGGCATATGGGTCTTGATCTATGCCAAATTTCAGGCAAATCCGTCAAATGGTTGCAAAGTTATTAGGTGCAAAAATTTTGGTTTAACATGTAATGGCTCCTCAACCCAACTATGGTAGCACTACCGTTACTACCATTATATATATATATATACATATATATATATTAGAGGCAAAAAACTCTGTTTAATGCATTAGTTAGGGTTGTTCCACAGCGACAAAAGTGAAGAAATTCGCTGTTAGGGTTGAAAACCCTAACTCCGAATTCACCGCCCCCAGCACCACACACACACAGACACAAACACACACACACATGCAAGTATGGGGGAGGACCAAGTCAACACAACCAATGACAGACATCCAGCAGCAGGTGACAGAAATAACAAACAATTGTCTAAATGTACTACGAGACATCCCCACCCACCTGACCAGGTACTGCATGCTCAGTGGAGATCAACAGCAAAACTGAGGCCATGTACACCAAACGTACACATCCCTGATTGCAGCAGCACACAATGTACCACACTTAGTAGTTGCATAGCCTTACCTACTGATGCCCCACACCAGACCACACCACATGTAGTGGGCTACCTGAGCAATAGTGTTCAGCAAAACCAAGGAGTTGTACAGGTATAATATCTCTGATTATAACTAGGGTTTGAGAAATGCAGCTTTCTAATTGACTGTAAACATTGTAACAGCCTTATGTTTAGTTTTTATTAACATACATTTAGAGCCTAACCATATGATGAACATGGTTTAATGTTGTTTAAAAAACAGTTTTATTATGATAGCAATAAGCCACTCCCAGGTATTATGTTAATGGTCAGTTTATCACAGTCTAGCGACATGTGGCACTTGGCTATGCCTCATTCAACATTAAGCCCCTACAGGGTGATTAACAGACCATTTAACATAACTGTTCATCATGCCTTATTGCTTAATTGTCTTTATGAGTAGATACTCTCCCTCTGCTAGGCACTGCAGCAGCTTTGCAACACAGTGTCCCACCCAGTTACACCATACACTGTCTAGTTACTGGAGAATGGCTGTGAATATGAACTCATGAAGATGAACAGTGTAACTTGATCATTACAGTCATCGAAACCTTGTGTGATTATATCTGACAGAGTCAGTGATAGAGAATAACCCTGCTGTCCTAGTACACTTACCCCATTGTGAGTTAAATCAATACTAAAAGACATTCTGTTTATATCTACACCATACCTACTTGATTCCTGTTGTACCACAATTAACATAGTTATCACTTTGATAGCATCAGTAACAGAAGTGTGGCAAACCCAAACACTAGGCATACAGCCTGAGTATGAAACAACTGTTAAAAAAAATTACACTGTGTCCATAAGTGGCATAGATCACTCATTGCTACAATAGTAAATGTATTACTATTTGAATAAGTTAGTCATCACAGATGCAATGAGATTGTCTTTATCAGGTACAACATACTCAGTAAGTGCCTACAGAAAAATCTATCCTATATACATCTCCGATACAGGTACGTCATTGTTGGCTCAGTAGTGCTATGATATTTAGAAGTTGCTTGGCCTATCCATTCAATTACACTGTTTCTTACAAAGAATACTTACTGCATCTTTAGTATTGAAACACACTGAAGGTCTATGTATGTACATCAGCAGTACACCTTCATCAGTAAGAATGCATCTGATACTGGCAGTACGAATTTCACATTTTCGAACAGGCAATGCTTTTCCATACGTTTACATCAGCCTCTCTATCTTGAGTAAACCATTGCAGTAAACGTACTACTATGTAAATCACATACTAAATGTAACACTACTTTTATTTTGAGCATGCTAGTGTCTTGTAGTTAATTTATGTAATTCTCTTAATTAATGTATACTCACTAGTGTTAAAACCTTTCTACAACTGTCATCATGCACCTTCAGCATTTATATTGAATAACGGCACAGTACCAGCTGTGGTGTGGTGTGGGGCATCGGTAGGTAAGGCCATGCAACTACTAAGTGTGGTATGTTGTGTGCAGCTGCAATCAGGGATGTGTACATTTGGTGTACATGGCCTCAGTTTTGCTGTTGATCTCCACTGAGCATGCAGTACCTGGTTAGGTGGGTGGGGATGTCTCGTAGTACATTTAGACAATTGTTTGTTATTTCTGTCACCTGCTGCTAGATGTCTGTCATTGGTTGTGTTGACTTGGTCCTCCCCCATACTTGCATGTGTGTGTCTGTGTGTGTGTGGTGCTGGGGGGGTGAGTCAGGAGTTAGGGTTTTCAACCCTAACAGCGAATTTCTTCACTTTTGTCGCTGTGGAACAACCCTAACTAATGCATTAAACTGAGTTTTTTTTCCTCTAATTTCCCTTCTTTTTGAGAATGATAACGAGAAATAGTGAAGGGCCCCATGCTCCCACCACATGATGTCTTGTGGCATAGTAACAGGAAGAGCAACGCAAACAGACACGCTAACAGTGGCGCACATGGTAACGCAAGCGCAAATGACAACAGAAACGGCAATGCACACGGTGGCATAGATGGGAACAGTCTGCCATGTGATGTGTTGTCACATAGTAACATGGTGCCTGCAAACGGAAATGTCAATGGGCATGGTGACGCAAAGTGAAACAAAAAGAGAAACAGTACTGTAGACACAAATGGCAAAAAATAATAGAAACGCAAGCGCAAATGAAAATGCAAAGGATGACACACGTGGTGGCGTAGACGTCAACGGTAAGTGAAACCGGCATGGAACCGCAAGCGGAAAGGGCAATGGTAACAGTAATGTAAGCGCACAGGCTGGTTTTCCCCAAAAGCTAAATAGAGAAACACAGTGAGTACAAAGAATGTATGCATAATATTGGGTATCGGAGCAGAAAATGAGGACTTGGCATACTAAATAGGTTATATCTCAGGAACCGTATGACGTAGAAAAAAAAATTAAAAGTCGTATGATTTATGACTGTCCTGGCTAGTTTTGTACTTAGCCTCTGTTAGGGGGCTATGAAATTTTCTGATGAAAAGTCCGTATCTTGCACCGTTTCCGAGATACAGGCCCTGAATGGCACGGCGAATGCCGTAATGTTATCCTATGGGAAAAAAAGAGAAGTTTGGAGCGCTATAACTTTGCCTCCCTGTAATATTTTTTCACCGAATCACTGAAAGACACATTTGTGGGCTGTTGGCTGTCTTCCCTCTAAATATCAGGAAAAAAAACCAAACCGTTATTTTACAGCAGGGTGCCAAAGGATTCCTGTAATGCATTGAGCGCCGTAATGTTACCCTATGGGAAAAACTGTCAACTTTGGAGTGCCATAACTTTGCTACCATGTAATATTTTTTCAATACAACACTCAAAGGCACATCTGTGAGATGTATGCTGCATTCCCTTCAAATTTCAGCCCAAAACTCCCAACCGTTCTTTTGCAGTGCAGTGCCAAATAATTGCTGTCATTTTCCCACAGACTAGAAAATTACTGTTGCAATTTGCGAAAGGTTTCGCAAACATTTGAGACACTTTCATGAGCATGAAAGTACTTTGCAAAAGTACTTTTTCCAGAAATCTGAAAAACATATTTCTGGGGTGTTTTACCCCAAAATAAAGACATGGCTAGCATCCTCAGGGTCCGACTAGGTGAATACAAATAGAATTAGGTTGCTAGAGGTTCCCAAATTTAAATGCCAAGCATTTTTCTAATCACCAACTGAAAACAAAATGGCCGATTTGCGAAAGTAACAGGCCCATTTGCGAAAGTAAAAACGCATTTGCGAAAGTGTTGAACTTTTGTTAACTTTTCCCATTGACTTATAATGGGAAATTGTTTTGAATAACTTTTGAACCGTTAAATATTTTTCACCAAATCTTCAAAATGCACATCAGGGACCCTGGCTGCATGTTCCTGAATATTTTGGGCTGGTAACAAGCCCGATGCGACCTGTATACTACGACTTCTTAAATTCCAGAAAAAGCATAAGCGCTCCGCAAATCATGCTAATAACTCTGCAGCTGTATATCTGACTGGTACAAAACTTGGCAGATGCCAAGGCCTATGGTTCTTGATCATGTATTCCAAATTTCAGCCAAATCTGTCAAACAGTTGCAAAGTTATTAATATTGCAAAGTTTGGAGTTTAACATAGAAATGGCTCCTCAACCCTAACTATGGTAGCACTACCGTGCTACCATAATATATATATATATATTATACTAGCACAGTCGCTCCAGTATAGTTAGGGTTCAGCAGGCAGTTCAATGTTAAACCCCAAATTTTGCACCTTAATAACTTTGCAACAGTTCAATGGATTTGCATAGAATTTGGAATTTGTGGTTTCATATAGTAGCTTGGTAGATAATCTTGATCTGCCAAGTTGTGTTTAAATTGGACTTGAGGTTTTCATGCAGTGAATCGCCAAAAAACACTCTTTTTTTGCACTTCTTTGCTGATTTTTGCCAATCGTGCTGCAGCCACACCATTTGGTATTTTGGTCTGACATTTTCAGAGTCAAAAGAGGTCTGGTCGAAGAACAATCCAGGATTGGTTTGGTAAAAAAATATCATTCCATTCCAAAGTTATTTAATTTTTAATGTTTGGGTTCTGACCATGCTCAGTTCAGTCTAAGATTTATATGTATGTTTTACGAAAGGGGATTGGACTCATGATCAAGGATTTTGTCACCTTGAGAAAGGGGATTTATAAAATCCAAGTTAATGAGAAAAAAATTCCCCTTTCACGAGCCGTCATCTTGTTTTCATTTTTTCACCCCAAACAAAATGTTGTAGCTTTTCCCAATGGCTGACTTCTTTTGCAAATGAAGCATGGGTTTTGTTCAGGGCGACACCCTCTACAAACCCATGCCTTTGGTTTCCTTCATTTTGGCCAAAAAATGTCCATTTTCAACTCTGAAATTCTTTGTTCATGACTTGCTTCCAATCCTCTTTCACCAGCAGACAAAATCCCCTTTCAGGAGCCGATCCCCTTTTGCGAGGTAACAAAATCCTTGATCATGACTTAGGGATCTTGTGAACAAGGATCAGCTCATGAAAAGGGATTTCATCAGCTCGCGAAAGGGGATCGTCTCACAAAGGGGGACTTTGTCAGCACACAAAAGGGGATTGTTTTTTTGAATCCCCTTTCATGAACTGACAAAATCCCCCTTTGTGAACTGATCCTCTTTAACAAGTTGACAAAATCCTTGATTGTTATTTTGCAACAAAATGGCCCTTCTCACGAACAAGGATTGGCTCACGAAAGGGGATTTTTGACACCTTGCGAAAAGGGATTTTGACAACTCACGAAAGAGGATTTTTTTTTAAATTCCTCATTTATGAGCTGAGACAATCCCTGTTGGTGAGCTGTCAAAATCCCCTTTCATGAGCTGACAAAATCCTTGATCGCGACTTCCAGACCAGATGGCCAAAATCTGATGATAAAGGATTTCTCTTGAAAAGTGATTTTGTCAGCTTGTGAATGGGGATTGATCTTGTGAATGGGGATTTTGCCACCTCATGAACTAGGAATTTAAAAACGTTGCCAGTGCACGGTAAATAAATGGTTTGGTCTTTTGGTTTAAAATTTGCAGGGGGTGTCCCAGAGATGTGAATTATTCTGTTTAGGTGTAAAAAAGTTAATTAGTTTCAAAGATATGTCATCACAAATTTGAGATTTTCCCCATAGGATAACACTATGGCACCCTCACTGACTTTTGGTGCCCATATCTCAGAAACGATGAGAGATACAGATTTTTCGCTATCTGTAGCTTAATCCACCTTAAAGCATGTGTGAAGGTTTCAAAGTCATTATTACAACTGCAATGGGATTTTTTTTCATAGCTTGTACAGTCACTGAGATATTGGCAAATTAGTGTTACAAGGGTTCCTTTTCAGCCCTATAAGGCTACTGTATGGCTGCATTGTTTTATGTAAGTGGGAGTTTAGGGCCTGGTGGGCCCATGCTCCCAAAGACACATATCATTATGCACAAATGGGCAGCTTGGTGGGAGCATAGGACTGGAGGGCCCATGCTCCTTCCAACACATACCACTTACCAGTTGCATTACACTTTCTCAAAAAGTAAGGAAATTCATTGCAAAAAACTTGGTTAATGCATCAGTTAGGGTTGAAGAGACATAAGTAGGGAAATTACATGTAAGGGTTGAGTCTCTAACCCCCCACCCTACCACCCCACCCCATCCTCCACAAACCAATAGGCATGGAGTGTGCCATGAGGTCAGTAGGCCTACCTCTCACCCCATTCTCCTATGCTGCACCATGTCAGCCTCTTTAGACATGGAATGGGGTGAGAGTTGGGCCTTACAACCCCATGGCACACACCTAATGCCTGTTGGTGTGTGGAGTATGGGGGGGGAGGTAGGGTCAGGTTAGGGTCTCAGTCATAACATCTCATTTCCCTACTTTTGTCACTTCAACCCTAACTGATGCATTAACAAAGTTGTTTGCAATATGTCTATCTATCTATATATATATTAGATAACCAACTCTTAGGTGTGCAGTCATACTCTGATAAATGCATGCCTTGGTGTGCATTGTACACACAAGGCTGTAGGCCGAGTGCATCAACCACCCAAGGTGTACTTATTTCAGAAGGCGACTGCACACTGTAGAGTTGGTTATCTATTTTATAAAATGACAAAATTGTTTTTGGGAGGTAAAAGTGCAGGTGTGTGGTCATGCTCTGATATATACACACGGTCATGGGATGTGTTTTATACAATAAGAAGACTGGATTTGGAGCTACTAGAGTTATCCATGTTTTATATATATATATATATATATATATATATATATATATATATATATATATGCATATTCTTTGCAAAAATCTTCATTAATGCAACAGTTAGGGTTGTTACTACACTGACATAAGTGAGGAAATTCAATGTTAGGGTTTTCAACCCTAACTCCGAATTTCACCCTCCATCCCACATAAACACACACACACACACACACACAAAACACATATACAAGTGGGGATAGCACAAAGCAAGACAACTAATCAGAAACAGACACCATAAGGTAACAGAAAGAACATACAACTTTGTAAACATACCACAACAGGCATCCATCGCTATGTTTCGCCAACTGTATCCCTTCTGCTGCCATCTCAGTGTCATGGGGGTACACCCACATGTTCTGCAAGCATGTGAGATGGTCACTGCATAAAAATATGTACCTACATGCAAATAGTGCAAAAGTACAGATAACTCAAGGTACTACTTGATGGTGAGTTTAACCATATCATTTTGATTCTTCCATTTAGTTGGAACAACACTATGCATACTGTATATTATACTGTTATGCCAACTACTATATACTGTGCACTACTATACCTATTATACCAAAGTACACCAGAGTCTATATGACACTATCCATATGTTACATGTCACAAGATGGTTATTAAAATGCTGTTGTAACATCCATTTATCAAGGTATACATACAATGAAATCTATATGTAACAATGACAGTACAGGGGTAGTTTTTCTTATGTATTCTCATTCCTGTTACAGCATACCACAATGCAATGTGTAAATCACACTACCTATATTTCACAATGTGAACACCATAAGATATCAGCACTGTGTCAGATGCATTGTATTGTGCAGCCCCAGTATAAGCATGGCAGTACAAGGGCATAAGCGTGTTAAATTGTTAGTGTTATATATGGAAAAAGTGACATATAGGTACCACTCCACTATATGTCTTTAGTACTAGAAGGTTAACATGCCAGAATGACATGACAATATTGTGCTCCATGAACTGAGACATACTATGTGAATGTAGTGATGGTAGTACATGTTCCAAAACATTATGCACTTCCAGCCCTACATTCACAAAGAATACAACAGTGTTGAAATGTTATGTTGGCAGTAGTATTCATCCATGTAAATACTACAACAATCTGTGTATATGATCTTTAGACTGAATGATTATTCAATTATCTGTGACATATCCACGCACAGATAAGATGACAGCACACATTACCTGATATGAACACTGTACAGTAGTTCAGATGTTGATGTTATGTACCTCTAACCATATAGAAAGAGAAGCTGTATGTCTCACAGTCATGCAGAGCATGTTTTTACCCTTCGCTGTTATACCTCCTCAGATAGGCATACTGTACATAAGTATTTGAGCAAATGCAGCAGAGTGCAGCTCTATAGTTTAATTAATTAACTAATGAGTACTTTCAGTAAGATAATAAGAAGTACTCATAATCATTCAATTCTAAATAAATGTCATTTAAAATGTTCATCACTGCCATCTTATCACCTGACCATATCTTTACACAGCATGTGGGTGTACACCCCAAAACACTGGGATGGCAGCAGAAGTGATATAGTTGGTGAAACATGATGATGAATGCCTGTTGTGGTATGTTTACAAAGTTGTATGTTCCTTCTGTTACCTTATGGTGTCTGTTTCTGATTGGCTGTCTTGCCTTGTTCTGTCCCCCACTTGTATGTGTGGTGTGTGTGCATGTGTGTGTCTGTGGCTGTGTCTGTGTGTGTATGTGTATGTGGGGTGGGGGTGAAATTTATAGTCAGGATTGAAAACTCTAACATCGAATTTCCTTGATTTTGTCGCTGTAGTAAAAACCTAACTTTTGCAGTAGTGGAGTTTTCTGCAAAGAATTTCCTTCCTTTTTTTGACATCGTAATAGAGCTAACAAATACACAGCTGTCAAAGTACTATTGTTCCCACTGAGACATAAATCATCTATAATAGCATTGTACCATACCCTACACATGTGCCAAAAGGACACAACAACCATGAAACCCTTTGTTTGACATGTCAAGTTATAGCTCCTATGCACATCTGTAAGTACTTACATTCTCAGTATATTGATTAACACATCTTTTCAATGCTGAGTCATATATCATTCGTATACAGTTTTCAAAAAAACACAACAGTAACAGAAAATAAGAAAAAATATTTATTAATCATTAAGTGCCAGTTCTGTTTTAAAAAAGGCCAAATTGTACTACTCACTCAGTCTCATATCACTACTGTGTAGTTGCATCACAGAAGTATATATAAAAGTCTGGGAAAAGTGATATGAGACTCAGCAAGACAATGTTCCTGAGGTGGGTAAAAACCAAATGCATAAAACAACTAAAAAGCTATGGACACCAAAGCAGGACATGATAACATTGCTGCAGTAGTGCATTACTATGTTAGAATACTTTAATATTACGTGCATCTGGAAAAATTCCTCATCCGATCCCTTAATAAAGGTGATCAGAAAAAAAATCAGGAACATACTTTCAATTGATATTGAGCAGAGTGTGTGATTCACAATACTGGTCCATAAACAGCAAACGATTAATACCTCAGTACACATAATAAACATTTTAAATACAGTTATATAATGTTAACAGCAATCACATTATAATTAAATTAAACATTTTAAAGAAGTAATCTTATGATTAACACTGCGGCATAGTAATTGTTAATAAGAAAATCTGATTACTGAAAAAGTGACAAGTCACATATTCATAAAAATGTTTGATAGTTACTATTATTCAACATACAAAGCTTTCCATTCAACATCTGAATACATATCACTAATGCAGTGCATTATTAACAAGTAAATTACTATCATGCTATAACTACGTAGAGCAGAAAAAAAAACATTTCTATGAAGTACTATGTAACTTTTGCCATTCTTTTAAAGTTTAATATTATAGTTGTTGCACAAAAAACAGTAGTAAGACTTTACAGATATATACATAATAGTACAATGTTTTTAAACATTTTACTATATAAACAATATTGACAATAAGTACTCCTCTAAATATCCATATCTTAGGTCTACATACAGTGTCTTGAGCCCACAAGTAAGTAATATTGGCAGAAAACTTGCCACCTGAACTGGACAGTATAGAGGTATCACTGAAAGATATGCTGTACACATACAATATTAGGCATTTTTCTTACTGTGCTTAGTACATACACAGCTAAAGTGTCAGTTTTCTTGCACAGTCTCTCATCCTGCATCACAAGGCAGATGTGAAAAACATATATAGTGCACTATGACCATGAAACATTGCCAAACAACAAGTGTAGTCACATTTGTAATTGTATGCAAGGTGCACAGTATTGCCATGCAATGGTGACAGCCATCAAACCATATTCTATATAACATGCTGCAGCAATGCACAAATAAACAGATCAGTACAGCACAATTGCATGGTACTGTGATATCGATGTACAGGTAGTAAGAGTGCTCTACAGTCAAAGCAATTGTTGTATGTAATGTAACCAAGCAGACAGCCCACATTGATTAAGGCCCACTTAGGTGGCATTCATGCTGAGATCACAGCAACACCTACTTTAACTGTTGGCATCATAAATACCTGCATCTGCATACTCAGTCACTGCAAATATTCATAAACCAATATGAAAATAGCCACACATGTCCATTAAAGGTTGCACGTAACACTCTTATGACTACAACAGTGTATCAAACAGAGCTTAACATGATTTCCATGCACTATTCTTTTGTCATGTGAAGGTCATTGTAACTCTTGAGAACCAGGACATAAGCATCTTTAGATTACAAGGCAATCTTTGTTTAAAAGCGCTCATGTAGTCATTGCATTCCATCCATCCTTTGCTGTACCTTAGCCATGTAACATAATGTCCTGAATGGACAGATGCTCCAGGGTGGAATATCACAGCCTGAGTATCAAAACATGCTCCCATGAACTGTACTCTGCAAGCTACAAAATCAGTGATCGGTGTGTCAACTCATAGTGCATTTGCATTAAACCTCTGCTAGACTAAAGAAGATATTGAGAGGAGGTTCTAAGTTGTATGGACTGATTGCACTCTCCTCCACACTGGATACACCTCCAGACACACTCTGCATTCCTGAGCAGTTGTCTGAATTTAACTGAACATTCATGTGGTACATACAATGACATCCACAGCATGTTTTCTATTACTTCTTCGTGTGAATGTCAACAAGACAGGCAAGTGTACTTTGTCACATAGGTGTCAGTAAAGTACTGTCACATTGAAGTCTCATCTAATTCCAAGCTGTTAATGATAGCCATCATGAACTCAGTCACATCTTGCTGAATGTTATTAGAATATGTTTGATAGCCATCATATCCACCCAAGACAATCCGCAAGGGTGTCAGAGTCTGCATGCTATTGGCATGCTTATCATTATCATTCACAATTTATTACAACATTATTTAGTGAGTGAGACAGTGGTGTGTCATGAGAAGATTTGATAGTGGCAACAAAGTGAGACATATGGAGAAATACTTGCATTGCAGAGTTTTCATAGCAGTTTACTCTAGTGCTGTTTGTCAAATGCTGGGTCAACAGCCATCCCAAGTGCCTTCTTACGTGGTGGAGATCTTGTTTGTTGTTCAGTTCTGGATTCCTTCTTTGTGCTATCTACATTTAGTATTGGTCTATCTGTCTGGTACCTCTTTTTCATGCCAGAAACTGTCACTGTAGCATAGCAGTCTGCCACGTTCATGGGTAGCGGTATAAGAGGCAATGTCAGCTGGTGCAGAGTACATAGTCTGTTGTACTCAGCAATACATTGTCTGTCAACATGCATTTTATATGATGCTACACAGATGATATACAAACCAGGCAAAGTCTGCATATGTGAAAGTGCAACATAGCTCATGCCATATTTAAAGATACCAGTGCCTATGTTGACCATTGCTGAGTTTAAACTTAGGTCTTGAGACATGTGTATGGACACAGCATATGCAACACACACAGGAAACTGTTTCCTCATTACATATGTTTCTTTCTTGAGCTGAAACTTGACAGTCATCTTAGAAATAAGTAAAGACTGTCCAATGTTGTCAAACTTCACAATAAGCACTTCTATGAATGTCTTTTGTACATTGACTGAAAGTCAACTATATGTTCCATTGCACCATTACATGCTCGACATCAGGATTCTGACATAGCATGATGCATGCATGCATTCATGCACAGTTAGAACTGCTTCTAATTCTGCTGTGTGAGACACATCTGACTTTACCTCAGACAATCATTCAGTCAGCTTTGCTACCAGATTCCGACTCAAGGCTGCACCATCAATGGTGTCAACAGCATGCAGAGTAATGATTTCTTGACCTTGTCTCTGCAACATAATGCTGTTGAATTCAGCACACTGCTTAAGCTGAGGCATAAGACACACAATTTGAGCAGATTCTGCATACACACTAGTGAAAACATCACATGCAGCAGTAAGAGAACTGCACTCAGTGCTGATACACCATGTGTTCAAGAGAGAAACATTCTGTTGTGACAATGATCCAATGCGAACCTGATACAAAAGTATCTTGTACCCAAGGTCATGGCTCTGTCGCATGTTTTCATACAGCTCAATGTAAATGAACAACTCCCAAAGATGTATCCCTTCAATGCACCCTATAGTATTTCTTGCTTGCTTCACAGTCAGTGCTGTAACAATATGCTCTCTGTTCACAGATGCAAGTTGCAGAAGGTCAGCAAACACAACAACATTCTTACCACCAAATGGCTGACCATCATCAGTTCCAAGTATCTCTTGGAGATGCAGATGGATACATGCAAGCACGACTTTTGAGCCATACTAATCTCATCAATGATCTTGACAAACATTGGTTGCAGCTCAGATGTCACCTCATGGGAAAGTTTTCGGTACTCTCCGGTTTTGCCATGCTCTACAGGTAGCATAAACAACTGGTGTAGAGTCACACCACCAATGTTGTGTGCTGCTGCCAAACCTGTAGGAGCAGTGACAGCAACATACATCACTTCTCCTGTGTGTCTCCTTATCTCCGCTGTGATAGCTTCAATAAAAAAAACTCTTGCCTGTGCCAGCAGAACCACTAACAAACATTAGCAATGGCTCATACTTTCCATATGTGCATTGTTTTCTCTCATGAAGCATGCCATGTCTGATAGCTTCAGTGACAGCATCATAAGCAGCATACTGCTGCATATTCAACTGATCAATCAGTACAGTAGGATCCTCTATCACACGAGAAACATGTTCACTCATGAGAACCACAGGATCATTCATTGATAGAGGAGCTGCAAGAGTATCCTCTCCTTCAGAATCCATGTTTTCCTGAGAATTTCTTGGGATGTCGTCCTCAGGCTGTTTCTTAGCTTGTTCCGTCTGCTCCTTCTCTAATTCCAGTCTATGAATGTATCTTTCAGACTTCTCACTCTTGAAGGTAACATATGTAAGGTAGAACTGTTCTTCATATGTGTCACAGTCACCTTTCAGTGTGCTCTAATGCCTCCATGGCTTAAAGAGGAAAATTAGAACAAAGTAGTATTGCTCCTTGCTGTCAGTGGTAGAGAGACACTATTTAAAAATGGTCAATCAGGCATGGTTTCTTCCTTTTAGCCAGTCACCCATCAAAGCCTCTGACTTTGTAAGTGTCTCGAGTCTCATCAGGTGCTACATCACTCTTATAGTCATAACAATGAGCAACATGGTACAGTCACATGTCATCCATAGCATTTGTTGGGTAGTATGTATTTATCAGGTTAATCTTCAAAATATTTTTGAAGAGGGGCGGTTCACAGCCAGTTTTTCAATCTCATCAAGGAAACATCAAAACACACTTTTGTTTCTCTTTGTATTTGACATTAAGAAACTATACAGCATCAGACTTGCCATACAAGTGTGTCCCAATCAAACAATCATTGGCCTCATATGCTCTGCACTCCCTGTGAGACACTGTCTTTAATCCCAGTGACTAGCGTTATGAACTCAATGATCTGCTGGAAGTTGCTATGTCTTCCCAAAGCTCAAGCAAACATGTCTGCTCATGTTTTGTGTTGTACAACGTGATGTACCACACAAGAGACAGAGAGTTATCTGCAACAAACTGCACATCATGTTCACCTGCCACATCAGAAGAAGTATAGGAAAGTAGTCATTGCTGAACACCTCATTCTCCTGTCTGGATAACTCTTAGGTCCTCTAAGTGGACTTTGCCTTGAGATGGTGATGCTTGGCTGAGAACAAGTCATTCATATGTCCCTGCTGGCAGACACATCTGGGGAAACCAAATTGACACCTGGTGTACCACTCATTATGACTCTTGACTGGTCAGCAACAGTACTTCCCACAAAGATGCCGCTGAAACTTTTTGCACCAGTTTTCAGAGTGTTGGGACTATTGTACTTATCAGGAATATGGCAAGTCACATAACATTGAATGAACTTAAGCTGTTAAGCTGATTCATTGTCATCAATATGAGGATCATCTTTAATCCATAACAGCATATGAATGTGTGGTGCACCTCATGCCTAATAGTTTGTCCTCCATAAGTAGTGCTCAATTAACCCAAGTGGAGGATTGTCCTTTGACAAAATAAATGTCACTATCTCATGGAAGCGATGGTGGAAATACTGTGACACAGAAACTGGATCAAGTGAACACATCTCACCAAGTGTCATTGATGAAATGCCATTGACATCAGAACTGGCCCACCTCAACACTTCAACTAATTCATCCCAGCTGTACTCTGTACAGCTTAGAGTTTTGAACTAAGTAGCTGCACCATACTCTCTCAGCATGGTCATGACCTCTGAGTGTCTATGATACCAGTATTCTTTTGTGCCACGTAGACTCAACAGCATAGATATCAAATTCACCTGTAGCGTTTTGTGCTTTTCTGTCAGCCACTGCAGAAACTCAGCTGCTGTCAAACCTTCCAGTGGGGTAGTCTATCGGAGTGTATGCACAATGGATGCAGAGTGTACACTAAGCTCACTCTCCCAAAACAGGTGTATGTTCCTACTAAATTTGCCATCCTTATTCAACCCCCCTTGATGTTCTGTATTTAGCGCCTGGAACATGAACCTCATGCTGATCCAGATGTCCTCCTGTTCCATTTGAGAACACATCTGGAAAACATTGTGCTTCAAGCTGTTCCTCCCATATGTTGACAGGGCTACCTTCAACCTGTTTCATCTGATTCAGGTCAGTGTTATCACCAGTGGGATCTCTGCCATATAGAGGGTGAATTGTGTACTGTTCATACATATCTTCAAGATTTGCAACATTGACCTTCTCAATGCTTGGCTTCCTACTTTCTACTAGTCCAAACTGAGCGCTCATATCTGACAGTTCATGTACGTCAAGCTCATCATAGAAAGTATTATTGCTCTTCAGATAGTGTAGAGCACTTTTCACTTTCTGTACATTGACAACATCTTGTCAAATCACCTTGGACTTTGTAGGCATGCTGTTTACAAGTATAACCATACTGTTTTCCTTTGCGATTGTCTCCACGTTCTCTTTCAGAGGAAGTGGTAAATACATCACAGCCCCTTTCAGAGACTTGACAATCTCTTTATGTGGCACTTTATGTGTCTTTGTGTTCAAGTGTAGAATTGTTTGAAATGGTTTCATGGTTTGTATCAGTATCCACTCAAACATATTCAATGCAGCAATCTCAATAGGTGTCATATCTGCCTCCATATTGTTTAAAACAGATCTTGGAGGCAGAGTGTTACTTTTAACCTTTGACAAACAGTAGTGACACATAATGACCACTGGCTCCAAGTCAAAGTCACTCTTTACTCAGAAGTAGGTGAACAATTGTGCCCACATGTCATTAAAAGATTTAATCTTTTCCAGATCAACTGTTACAGACTGTGACGTGCAAAGTAGTCTGTGACATGAGACACACACAGAGTCACACTTCTCTCTCTCAGCCATTTCAAGTTTGGCTATGGGTTTTCCAAATGTTTTCTGTATCTCGGATTCCTGAAGAATGAGACTGCATGATACAGTGGCAGATGAGTTGTCACAGGGTGCATCATAACATTTACTGTCATGTTACACATCCTGTATCACACGTTTTGCAGCTCCCATGTCTTCTGCTGTCAATGACTCATCAAGTTGTTTGTATACTGGCACAGCTTTTCTCACCTGGTATATTTTGCACACAAAGCTGATTGTGTACAGCAATCATATGCATGTGATGAAATACACTCTCACAGACACCGCTACGTAAGAAAGCCAAGGAATGTCCCAACAACCATTTATGCTTGCAGATTTCACTGAGATCAATCTTATGCAATAAGCTGCATTTCTGTTTCTTCTTCCTTGCAAGAAAGTTCTTAAAAAACTGTGCAATAGCATCAAACAATGCTTGCCTCAGATTGCAAGTGTCATCACATTTCCATGATGCACAACTTGTGGCCAGTGTTCCAGCTGTTGAGCCAGTTTCATCACCTGAGACACTTGGTTCTTCAGTATGTGTCACATTCAAGACATTACAAGCTTTACCAACATCAGCAACAGAGATAACAAGCTCCTTGGAAACTGGTTTGAAAGATTCATGCCAAAAGAAAGCATTGAGTGCTGTTTATGTAGCCATATGCCTTGGAAGACTTCACAAAAGTTGCCTCTGTTAAGAGTCTCAACATTTTGCAGTCTACTGTGAACAGACTGCACTGTAACAGTAAAGTGTTCAATCTCTCTCATCATTTTATTCCACAAATGTGAAAGAACAACAAGTGCCATATTTATAAATCTACAAACTCTAAGTCGTAGTTTCATCAAGGACAATTTACTCTCTAGTTGTTTGCCTTGACATCTCATTATGGTAGACATAATCTGATTAACCTTTGCCTTTGAAGCTAGCTCTCAGAAAAAAATTCAACTTGCTAAGATGGCCACAAATAGCAGAACTGTGTTTTTGTTTATGGGTTGCAATAGAAACATTTGCAACCTGTGGAGCTCTGCTATGCTCCGCTATCGCAACATCATGTCGAGGGAGCAATCACTGTACATTTCTGTCTATGCAAGAGACTGAGGCAGACATGTCATTATCACCAGGCAACCTTTTCCTGTTGATAGACCTTGCACTGTCCTTAACTTTCCTAGTAGTATGATTTCTGCCCAGAGTACTCTTCATTAATTTAATGTCACTATTATACTTATCCCTTCTATGTTTACTCTGTTGCCCATGTCTTGTAGGCATTTTCTCTACACAGAATACACATATTTCAGCCAATTTAACAACACAGGATCACACCCATAAAACAAAAAATTTTTGTTATCAGTCACCTGTTACCATAAAGATTTGGCAATAAACACTTCAAATAAATATAATTACAATAATATATCACTGTCTATCTTCAGCTAATAAATAACATGTACAATCTCTTACATTTTTTAACCATAAAAACAACTGAAATTGAAGCACAGAATGTCGTTGAAGTTTACAATTTATTACAACAGTACTGTTCGACCTTCGTAAAAAAAATGCACAATTGAAATTTAATATGGACACAGGGGGGAGGGAGGTGTGCACTAGTCCCTTCACAAAAGAAAGGGTCCTACAAGAGCTCAATAAGCTGAGGGTAGACAAGGAAATAGGACCTGATGGTATACATCCCAGGGTACAAAATGAGCTAAGGGTGGAACTAGCAGAGCCATTATCAGAACTGTTTAGTGAGTCTCTGAGCACAGGAGAGGTCCCAGAAAACTGGAGAAGGGTTCATGTGATCCTGCTCCACAAAAGTGGTAGCAAGGAGGAGGCAGGAAACTACAGACCAGTCAATCTTACCTCAGTAGTGGGCAAGATTATGGAGGCACTCCTAAAGGAAATAATAGTGCAACACCTGGCATCCATAGGAGCACAGGATCCAAGACAGCATGGGTTTACAAAAGGAAGGTCCTGTCAAACTCATCTCAAAGATTTCTTTGACTGGGTAACCAGAGTGGTGGACCAAGGGGGAGCAGTTGATGTCACCTACCTTGAAATCAGCAAAGCTTTCAATACTGTTCAACAAAGAAGATTGATTAATAAGCTGGGTAGGCTCAGGGTGGGTCAGAAGTTGGTCAACTGGGTAGCAAACTGGTTGACGTGCAGAAAACAGAGAGTGGTGGTAAATGGTATACAGTCAAAAGAGATGCAAGTCACAAGTGGGGTACCTTGGGACCAGTCCTGGGGCCAGTCCTCTTCAATACTTTCATCAGTGACATTGCTTTAGGACTGGAGAGCAAGGTTTGCTTGTTTGCAGATGACACCATGATCTGCAACAGAGTAGATGATCCAGATGGGGTGGACAGAATGAGAAGAGATCTGGATAAACTAGCAAAATGGTTGGAAGAGTGGCAACTGGGGTTTAACACAAAGAAGTGCAAGATCATGCACATAGGAAAGAGAAACCCTGAAGCCACCTATAGGCTGGGAGGGGAGTTGCTGGCAATCACAAGGGAAGAAAGAGACTTGGGCATCATCATTACAGATGACCTAAAATCATCCAAGCAGACCACTAAAGCAGTAGGTAAGGCGAGAGGGATCTTGGGGTGTAGTAATAGGGGTATCACAAATCAGAAGAGGGAGGTAATAATCCATCTTTACAAGACACTGGTTAGGTCCCATCTGGAGTACTGCGTGTAGTACTGCAGGCCACACTTTCACAAGGACATTAACCAAATTGAGGCAGTCCAGAGAAGAGCAACCAAAATGGTACAGGGACTGCATCTCAAAACATATGAGGACAGATTAACGGAACTCAATATGTATACCATAGGGAAAAGGAGTGAGAGAGGTGATATGATCGAAATATTCAAACACCTTAAGGGCATTAACAAGGTGGAAGAGTCTAACATGTTTCAATATAAGAAAACTAGCAGGACAAGAGAACATAGCATGAGATTAGAGGGAGGCCGATAAAGGGATAATGTGAGGAAGTTCTTTTTCACGCAAAGGTGGTGGATGCATGGAATGGCCTACCTCAGGAAGTGGTGGAAATGAATACAGTGCAGGGCTTCAAACAGGCATGGGATAGGCATAAAGAAGCAATACAGATGAGTATGAATAGATTGGCAATTGACAGAGCAAAGGCCAATGGCACATTCATAAGGCAGAAAAAGAAATTGGCAGACAGGATGGGCCTTGCAGTCCTTATCCGCCATCAACTTCTATGTTTCTATGTTTCTATGTTGTTGCATGTTAAAAATGCTTATTGCAAACATTTTTGAGTTACTGTACATGCCTGAGGAACACTGCAAACACTATGTTACCAAGCTAAAAAATATGTGACAACTCCACTTTTAAAAGTACACAGTTGAGCCCAATTAACATGCATAATGTTTAGTAGGTATAAAAATTAAGTGTAAAAGTTCTCAAGACCCATGAATAATTGCACTAAAATGCATAACGCTGTTGACATCTAGAAATGTCATTGCAAACATTTTCAAGGTCCATGGACAACTCTCACTGAAAAACATTATGTTATGAAGGCCAAGAAAATGTCACAACAAAAGTTTTTGAGTCCCATGGGTGAATTCAATTGAAAATGCAGTATGCTGCCAAGGTTAAAAAATGTTACCATGAACGTTTTTGAGCTCCATGGACAAGTCCTAATGAAATACATTATGTTGCTGAGGTTAAAAAATGTGATCACAAACATTTTTGAGCTTCATAGATGAGCCTTATTGAAATACATTATGTTGTCGAGGTTAAAAAATTTTACCATGAAAGTTTTCGAGCTCCATGTGCAAGTCCTGTTGAAATACATTATGTTGCTGAAGTTAAAAATAATGTGACTGCGAAAGTCTTTGAGTTTCATAGATGAGTCCTTTTGAAATACATTGTGTTGCTGAGGTTAAAAAATTTTACTTCGCAAGTTTTCGAGCTCCATGGGTCAGTCCTTTTGAAAATACATTGTTTTCTGAGGTTAAAAAATTTGACCACAACAGTTTTTGAGCTCGATAGATGAGTCCTATTGAAATACATTATGTTGTTGAGTTAAAAAAATGTTACCGAAAAAGTTTTTGAGCTCCATGGTTAAGTCTTATTGAGATACATGATGTTGCCAAGGTTAAAAAATGTTATTGCAAAAATTTTTGAGCTTCAAATAGTAAACCATGAGGCTCTCCTATACATAACATAAGTATGTGCACGATCAAAAAATTTTAGAGTGCAAACATTTTGTTGTCAAGCTTCAGTGACCTTCTACCTTTGTCTCCCATGATAGTAAGTTCGTCATCTAAAATTTACTTAAATTGTGAGCCTCCAGATATTAACTGTTTAAAAAAGTTGTGTTTTGAAGTTAATATCACCCTATCTTCAGTAGTCTGTTTCTCAATATTAAATTAACTTTATTATTAATTTTAACAGTTTAAGACAGACCTTGAAACAGTACTCACCACCACACATGCCAGTTCAAAAGGGATTCCCACATAGCAAGCACATGTGCATCAAGCTGGCTAGCAGCAAATCAGAATACATCTTCTGTGGTGTTCTTTCAAATCAACCAATCAGAGAGCCATTAATTCCCACCAAAGCAAAAATGTGTTTAGTCCGTGCCACAGCCAATAACAAAATATTCTCTGGCACAGATGAAGTGTTATTCTTTTACTGGCACCATACAAGTAGTAACAGCTAATAAATATTTAATTTAGCACTGTTGCTAGCTCTCTCAGGAAGAATAAGAAATGTATTAGAAATTTGCTGTCACACATGTTCAGAAGCCAGTAGCCAGCAGTACTCAGACTGTCTTATTGAGCTCTCTGTCACTCTGTTTTTAAAGAAACTTAGATCAGGACAGAAAACTCCAGAATAACTGTTTGGATGTTAGGCAGCAGTTCAATTCATCAAGGTGGTGAATATGCCAAGAGAAGTCTCTTTGGCAGTGACTTGAACCTACCAAATTGCAAGATTCACTGGTTTGGCAATGGAGGGATGCGATGAGAGCAGCTTGTGCCTACCATGCAACACCTCTTGAGCAACCACTCTGCACCATACATACCACTGATCCATCTTGGAGGGAATGATTTGGGTGGCAAAAGGTGGATAGATTTAGCTGCTGAAGCTAAATTGGACCTAGCTTCACTTACAGAGATGTTACCTGCCTGTAAAATAATCTATTCAGATATTACAGAGCATATGGTCAGGTGTGCAGATTAACATATGTATCTGCTTGACAAGGCAAGGAAAAAAGTTGACATTCACATCTCTGCATTTCTGCATGATCTGGGCATGCACACAATACATCGCCCTGAAATCAAGTATTTTAAAGATTGGCTCTACCTAAGAGACAGTGTGCACTCCGCAGACACTGGCAATTGCCTATTTTTGGGAGACCTCTGACATGGCATCCACTCTGTGATCTGAAGAAAAGTGTGTCTTTGGCAACTGTTACAACAAACGAAAGGCTCTTTTAAGAGCTAACTGTATTTGTCAAAAAATAGAACTAGTGACACATAAAAATACGTGTCATCCTTCTAAACAATAGTAATGCTGGGGGAGGGAGTAATGGTGACTGGAATAGCTGTATGTATGGGAAAAGGAGTTACTGTAATTTCTTTGAAATAATAATACAGCCAATAGTATGTCTGCTGTGCCTTATCCACACACTGTGGGTGCCTAGCAGGAAGTGGCAAGGCGAGGAATGGGGCATGCTCATGGCATGTGTCTGTGCCTATTGCTATAACATTGTATAACTGTAAAGTAATGACACAACTCTTTGTTTCTCAACACATCATTTACACATAGCAGATAACTCAGCAAAGGTCCGAGACAAGCTGTGTCGATGGAGCTGTAGGTGTGATAATAACCTAATCGTACCAGGTCATAATGTTGCGGCAATAGCGTGCGGCATTATAGCAAACCCAACTGCACTCCCCAAGTTGGACCACCTGAAGTTGAGAATCTTTAGTGGGGGTCCAGGCATAGCCTCCCCATAAAGGGGATGTGGGTGGTGGAGCCCCCCACAGAACAAAGACAAATGCCTGATGGCATAAATCTCACAGCGCGATTGTGCCATGCAGCAATATGTCTTGTGACATAATGACCCCATGCCTAACACATTCCTAAATCTTTAAAACACAGCAGGACACATTGTACATCTGCAGTACCTCACTCAGTCATGCTGCCTGATCAGCAAAGGGTACATAAGTTAACATCTGAATGTGTCTACATGTGTTTATCTGGCAAGTGGGGTGGAGGGGGTCCACAGACTGCAATTAAAAAGGGAACATAAGATACATCTGCAGAGCCTTACCTAAGAATAGCAGTTACAATTGTTTTTGTTTCCAAGCTTTTTCTCTGTTGTGTGTCGTATATGTGTGTCTGAATCTGTGTCTGCCATGCACACTTTTTTCACACACCTTATGATAAATAATATACTAATAGAACATGTCTTCAAATCCTTACCTACCCATGCAGATTTTTGTTTTTACTTTTTTTGAGTGTGCAGAAAAGTTAACTTGTGAGTGCAGCTCTGAATATGTTGGCAAGACAGGGCTGCATTTGTAATTTGTACAAAAGTAGACAATCTTGTCATGAATTTTTACAGTACTATGAATGTTATCATGATACATCATTTATTGTTCTTATCTCTACTTTTCTTACAGACATGAGTAAATACTGGATTGAAAAGCAGCTGCCTATGCTGCTGGAGGCTATCACAAAGATCTGTGACCCATGCATTATAATGAGGGGCACTAATATGCCCTTTGAGGATGCAAGGTAGGGTGTGGCCAAATATTTAAGGCACGAAAAGGGCCTTGAAAACAAAAAGTGGAGGAAATGCCAGGGAAAATGGAAGCTGCTCTGGAAGAAATTTTACAAAATGAAACAGGCAGGGAAGGTGCCAGATAAGGACTGAGACTGGTATGAACCAGCCTACCAGCTGTGGCTTAAGGTGGGGAAGCCAAACTTTGGAGAACGAGTCCTTCGCTGTAAGTACAGATATTTTTTTTTAAAACAACATCACATCACTAGGCACTGAAAAAGTTCAGGATAATGTATCCCCTGTCAATACTCCATGGGCTAAAGATAAGTAGCACCTACATTATTTGTTTTGTGTGTGTGTGTGTGTTTTGTTTTTTTAACTTGTGATGATTACCTGTTCACACAACGCAACATACCAAAGCACAAGTTTTTTCCCTGTGCAAATGCATTGTTATAAAACAAGGATTTCTTCACTGTGAACAGATGCCCCTAACAAGCACACTCAGAAAAATATTAAAGTATATACAGTATCTGAGGTAAACATATTTTTTTCTTAAATAAAGGTAAGCAAAATATACATCACTTATTGTGAAATCACTATTGATGTTTACTCACAAATACCCACAATACCTGCTTAGCATGTTAGTAGTCTTCTTTCACTTTGTCCAGAGTTAATTTGTTAATCCTTTTCATTTTTTTGGTTTTATTCTATTTTTTGAAACCCATGGTAAACGGAAGTGAAATACCCCAGCAATCAAAACACATTAGACAAGAACACTTTTTGTTAAAGTTTCTAAGGAATAACTTATCTGCTCTCTGCCTCGCTGTTTGCCACTGGAACTTTGCAAAGAAAATGTGTTTTGGGAGGAATTTGTTACTAGTGACGCCTTCTGCTATACAAACAGTGTTTTAAACCCATAAGGATATAGTACAATATTATTAAAGCTGTAAAGAGCTGTTGTGCAAAGAGTTCTGTTAAAATTTGATACCCAGCTCATAATATGATATAGTAATTCTACTCCGTATATTTTCTAAAGGAAACAAAACAAATAGAATGTGTATAAATTGATGTAATATAATCAAGTGGCATAAGATAGTCTATCACTCTAGTTTGTATTTAATCGTCTTTTTAATTTTAAATTTTTACAGCTGCTGAAGCCACAGCTGAGCAAACACCAGCTGCTCCAGTCCTGGTCCCCCACAGAGGATGGGGCAGAAGTTGCAGAATAGGAGGAACAGAAAGACATTATTATACTAACATCAGAACGTAAGTACCAACAGACATGCAGAAACAATACAAGAAGAGTCCTGGTGCCATAAGAATATTCATTATGAAATAGCTCCAATATGATAAATATGATCATTTTCCCTAACAATCACATACAGAATAATGCATGGCCAGCCATATACAACAAGGTTGTATTTTCATGAAGGGTTTCATGTGACACCATGTAAACCTCAAGAGCAAAGTTCAGGAGGTCAATGCTGTCATCTGAGCCCCAAGATGGAAACAGTCATTTTTGGGACATTTTTCCACCAAATTTGCAAGATAGTTTTTTTGGGACCCCTACTCATGAACAGTGGCACTGTCATTTTGTTAATTGGCCCAGACAGATGATTCCACACAGTGACCATGAAATGACCTTTCAAGACAGAGTAGCTAGATGTCAGTGCATGTGTTCATGAGGTGGGGTCCCAAGCACCCCATGCTGAAAATTTGTAGGCAAAATTAAAACAAATGACTGAGATGTTTACCTAAGTTGAACCCCACCCCCCAATTTGTGCTACTATACAGCTTACCAAAATTTTTGTTGAGTTCATGGTTGGCTTTGAAGAGTACAGACATGTTGCCACTCCAACCAAAATCACTGCACTACACTCTGGAGGTAAGTATGCGGTGAGGGGTGGTGAGGAGGTGGGGTGCACAGTGGGTGGGTGCTTTTTGGGGATGGGACCCAAAGGTGAGGTACCTTTTTCTTTGTTTCAGGTAAAAAAAAACAACAACACTGACATTTACCTTTCTTTACAGATTTAAGAAAAAATATTGTGCACATTGGGGTGGGCTCCCAGTATGCCCCATGACTTTGTGCGTGTTGAGTTATATTGGCCACACTGCAATGAGCTCCCAGTGTGGCACACAATGGGGATGGGTTGAAGGCAGTAACATGCCACGTGGTTGGCTTTTCATTACGCGGAGGCACACTGTGGTTGGCTCCCAGTGTGCCACATAATCTTTTGGGGGGGTATTTAACATACCAATGGGGAACTGTGCACCCCTGAAGTTGGATTTGTGGGCATTGTGTGGCAGATGGTGGCAGCCGCCATTGCAATGTGTATTTAAATTTTTCAACAGGAAAGACACATTACAGTGGCGTGTCATTGTGCTTCTGCATGGTGAGTTTGTCTTTGATTGCATCAGTACTTTCTTTACAAGTCATGGCAACTTTACATAATGTGTGTGTCAGCACTATCATGCTGGCTAATTGGTGAATGAGGAATGCACCTACTAAAGTGTGCCCTGCATTTGCCAACACTGGCACAACTTTCAAAGTGCTACTAGCACAAGATGTTGACTTGAGCCAGTGTGATAAGCAAACAAAAAAAGGCCATCAAAGTACTGAACATGTCACAGTACATAGCAACAGGAAGCACTTTTACTGTAAACAGTTACGTGCTTCAACAACACTGAGTCACACAGATTACAGTTGACGGTACAACTCAGAAGGGGTATAAAAAATGAGTGTCAGTGTATATGAGTGAAGGTGTATGTGTAGTCCAGTGAAATACAATACTGCACATTCAAGCAGATATGTATCACATTTCCTATATCTGCTGATAATTTTTCATGCTCATGCCTACACAACACTATATCACCTTTGATATATGCATGACATAAACAATAAAGCATTTGCAAAGTATTTCTGACAAATTAAGAGAAATTAACAATGACAACGAAGGAACAGCATACAATGCTTTAGTAACTCACACTGCATAAACATTTATAGATGCCTTTATTTTTCATTATACTCTAACTGAACCACTGGAGTCCAGGCTGAACTTCCAGTCAAGGAAGAAGAAGAACAACTGCCACAGGCTGGACCTTCTGTCCATCTGTACACCATACATTAAATGCACAAAGCATGCCACAGTTTTACAACTAAATAAGGCATGTTGACAGGTTACATTAAGAGTCTGTTAGTCACCCCGTAAGGGTGTAATGTCGCACTCTTAATCTAACCCCTGGTCATGCCTTATTTGTATTATAAGAAATGATTACTAAAGATATGTCTTAAAAGTGTATTTAAAATATGCTGTCCTTATCTACAGAGAAATGTTTAGTAAAATACTTCTTCTACCACCAGCTAAAGGATGCTGGTTTAAAATCAGAATGTATCATTCCAGTCATTCAACAGTGCTAGAGGATAGCATGCTGACAGAAAGAATCCTCGTGGCACTGTTGTTCAAGCTCTTCATGACACTATAACATGGATTGAAGTAAGGCTCTTGTAGCCCTAACAGCTAATTAGATAACATCACTACTAAGAACCTTTTTTATCACATTGACTAGAACAGTAGCCATAGAAGAAGCACAGCAAATTCTGTCAAATCTAGCCACATGCTACTATGTGCGACACCTTTTCTTGAACAGCTATAAAAGCAAACACATACATATTAGTGCCAATAGTTGTACAGCAGCCTATTATCTGCATAGACTCAAGCAATCATCTTCAGTGTGATACAATGTCACACTGCTACCTAGTAGCACTGTGAATCATTTCATAGTACAGCAGATATCATTTTAAAAATAAGCAACGTAACTCAATGCATATTTTAAAAATGTGTTCTGCTGTTCTATGGCGTAATTCACAGTACTACTAGCCAGCACTGTTATACATGAGAAGAATGTAGCAGTGCTGATTCCTAGTGCCATGATGCACTCCACTGAATAGTACAAATTATTTAAAAAAGAAGCAAGATTCCATGATGCATAGTGTATGTACCAAGTATGACCACTAATTGATGCATATGTATGAAGTATAAGAACTACTAGGTAACAGCTTGCAGTGAGCCTTGTACAACCTCAAAGCAAATAAAACATGCACTGTAGTATGCACCTGGGAAAGTAGGTTTACTTTCTGAACAGCATCCAGAGTACATAGTTTAGTACTATGCAAAATATCTTTTTTTTTTTTTTTTTGCTGTTTCATTATCAACATAAATATGACTTGAGATGTCTGAAAACTTTAACAAACTGTCAGGCACTGTATTTATTATGGTAGATATACCACAGTAGACAACAAACAAGCATCATAGACTTGTACTTAACAGCACATAAGTTACAAATCTACCCTAAATCATAATTATTATGTACAGTGTTAGAAGTTTTCAAATCAACAAGTTTCAGTGCAGCATTTCTTTATTAGAATGTTAACAAGCAAACAAGGGTATTGAAGACTATAGATTGACAGTCACACTAAGTTTTATTTAACAGACACATAACTCAACATATAATTATCTTTTTTCTTCTTTAGTTTTTTCCCAACAGAACCTCATCACACACACACAACAGCCATCTATTAGTGGCTAGAAAGTCTGATTCAGGAACAACAGACAACACAGGGAAAACAGGACAAACTAATACAACTCATGGAAGCTAACAACAAATACCTATTAAATAATCAGTTAAAATTAGGCAAATTGAAAAACAAGTTAAATCCAACAACACATATATCCAGTACTTGAATCAAGCTGTCCAGTCACTCACAAACACCATCAGCAACTTGGCTGAGAAAACACCATCAGCAGAAGATGACCCTGGTCTCCAGTAGGAACAACATCTGTCCCCTTGTCTGTAACTGTTCTGCACCTTCCCTGCCAGTGTAGCTTCCATTTTTCCCTGCATCCTTCCACCTGGCCACACCCTTCCACGTCTCATCACAGCCTCCAGCAGCATAGACAGCAAGCAACAAATCTGTGGCATGTTTTTTCTGGCTGTCTTTGTTTTAATAAAAATAAAGAATATATTTTTCCCCAACAAACGAGAAAAAAATATGTTTTGTTTACTATAAATATTTTTTTATACAGTATTACACAAAGAAAAAATAGTACTGATTATTTTCTTATGTTTATTATATGAATATTATTTTCAAGCAAGTACAAATTTGTGATAAAATAAAACATATGTATTTCTTTATATCATGTGTTCTCTTTCTTTTTTTCTCAGAAGCAACAAATAGTTGTAAGTGGGAATATAGTGCATGAGAAGTGCAGGTTCACATCTGTGGCATGCATGTGGTGGGAGTCTGTAAGGAGTGGAAGTGATGGGACATGCAGTTTTCAGATAGAGACAATAGGATACGCAGGAATACAATGTTAGTGTCATGCAACCATTTGGGTCTCTGTCTCTGTGTATATGTGTGTCAGAATAGATCATAGCCATTTGTAGGGTGGGAGAGGTGGGGGATGTACAGATTACATATCAGGGACCAGTAGTATCATTAACACAAAAACAGTGTATCTATGTGTGTGGTGGGAGGGGAGATGGGGCCACACAGACTCTCACCAAGCTACCCATTTGTGCATAATCATGCACATTTTTGTAAAACACAGCAGCATTTTGGGCCCCATGCTCCCACCAGTGTGTTCTTTTGTCCATAATCATACACTTCTGTTATAAACAATGCTACCCTCCCCCAGAAAAACAAATATATATATATATATATATATATATATATATATATATATATATATATATTTATATACACACATATATATATTATGGTAGTACACGGTAGTGCTACCATAGATAATTGAGGAGCCATTTCTATGTTAAACCCAAAATTTTGCACCTTAATAACTTTGCAACTGTTTGATGGATTTGCCTGAAATTTGGAATTTATGATCAAGAAACATAGGCATTGGGATCTGCCAAGTTTTGTGCTGGTAAGATATATGGCTGCGGAGTTATTAAGTGTGATCTGTGCGCACGTTTACGCTTTTCTGGAATTCTGTGGTCGCGCCTACAGGTCGTACGGTTTGCGTGACCGGCCCAAAATCATCAGGGAATGTGCAGCCAGGGCCCCCGATGTGCCTTTCAAAGATTTTGTGAAAAAATATTAAACGGTTCAAAAGTTATTCAAAAAACAGTTTCCCATTATAAGTCAATGGGAAAAGTTAACAAAAAGTTCAACACTTTCGCAAATGCATTTTTACTTTCGCAAATGGGCCTGTTACTTTCACAAATCAGCCATTTTGTTTTCAGTTGGTGATCAGAAAAATGGTTGGCATTTAAATTTGGGACCCTCTAACAACCTAATTTTTTTGTATTCACCTAGTCGGGCCCTGAGGATGCTTGCCATGTCTTTATTTTGTGGTAAAACACCCAGAAATATGTTTTTTAAATTTCTGGAAAAAGTACTTTCATAAATTACTTTCTGCTCACGAAGAGTCAGCAAATTTTAGAAAGCCGCAAATTGCAACAGTAATTTTCTAGTCTGTGGGAAAATGACAGCAATTCTTTGGCACTGCACTGCAAAAGAAGGGTTGGGAGTTTTGGGCTGAAATTTGGAGGGAACACAGCCGACATCTCACAGATGTGCCTTTCAGTGTTGTATTGAAAAAATATTACACGGCAGCAAAGTTATGGCACTCCAAAGTTGACAGTTTTTCCCATAGGATAACATTACGGCGCCCGAAGCATTACAGGAATCCTTTGGCACCCTGCTGCAAAATAACGGTTTGGTCTTTTTTCCTGAAATTTGGAGGAAGACAGCCAACAGTACACAGATGTGCCTTTCAGTAGTTTGGTGAAAAAATATCACATGGCAGAAAAGTTCACGGCACTCCAAAATTGACGTTTTTCCCATAGGATAACATTACGGCGCCCGACACTTAACAGAAATCATTTGGAGCCCTGCTGCAAAATAGCAGTTTGGTCTTTTTTCCTGAAATTTGGAGGGAAGACAGCCAACAGCCCACAGATGTGCCTTTCAGTAGTTTGGTGAAAAAACATTACAGGGAGGCAAAGTTATGGCACTCCGAACTTTTCTTTTTTTCCCATAGGATAACATTACGGCGTTCGCCGCGCCTTTCAGGGCCCGTATCTCGGAAACGGTGCGAGATACGGACTTTTCGTCAGAAAATTTCTTAGCCCCTCATGGGGCTAAGATTCAAATTAGCCAGAACAGTTGTAAATAATATGACTTTTAAATTTTTTTTCTACGTCATACGGTTCCTGAGATATAATGTATTTAGTATTCCAAGATCTCATTTTCTGCGCCGATACTCATTATTTTACATACATTATTTGTACTCACTGTCTTTCTCAATGCAGGTTTTGGGGAAAACCAGCATGTGCGCTTACATTACTGTTACTGTTACCCTTTCCGCTTGTGGATCCGTACCCATTTCACTTACTATTGACGTCTGCGCCACCATGTGCGTTATCCTTTGCGTTTTCATTTGCGCTTGCGTTTCTCTTATTTTTTTCCATTTCTGTCTACAGTACTGTTTATCTTACTGTTTCACTTTACATCACCATGCCCATTGACATTTCTGTTTGCAGGTACCATGTTACTATGTGACAACACATCACGTGGCAGACCATTCCCGTCTACGCCACCATGTGCGTTACCCTTTCTGTTCTCATTCGTGCTTGTGTTACCATGTGCGCCACTGTTAGCATTTCTGTTTGCGTTGCTGTCCTTGTTAGTATGCCACAATTCAGGCCCCGCGCTCCCGCCAACGCATTACATTCACTATTTCTCGTTATCATTCTCAAAAAGAAGGGAAATTAGAGGCAAAAAACTCCATTTAATGCATTAGTTAGGGTTGTTCCACAGCGACAAAAGTGAGGAAATTCGCTGTTAGGGTTGAAAACCCCGCCCACCCCAACCGGCATTGGGGTGCGCATTGGGATCGTGGGTCCTAACTCTCACCCCATTCTCCTATACTTCTGCTGCTTTACACATGTCATGGGGGTAAGAGTTAGGGCTGGCGATCCCAATCGCACCCCAATGCCGGTTGGGGGTGGCGGCGGTCAAGGGGTTTTCAACCCTAACAGTGAATTCCTCACTTTGTCGCTGGGAACAACCCTAACTAATGCATTAAATGGAGTTTTGCCTCTATATATATATATATATATATATATATATACAGTATATATGGAAGTGATGGGCCCTTCCGGCCTCACACTCCCACCAAGTTGTTCATTTGTTCATAACCATACACATCCATGGCAAACAAAGCTGCTATCCCAAAATGAAAACACTCTAAGAACAAAATATCTGCAAGTGGTAGCATGGTGCCTGAATGTACATAATATTGCACATCTGTGACAAACAAAGCACCTATCATTAAACCGCTATCTGCAAGAGGGAACGTGCATCCCATTTATGCTTAATTATATACATCTGTGGCACCGTATCCCCTCATGGTACTGCGCTTCCAGTTACACATAAATCCAGAACAACACAACAGCCCAATAGAGCAACAAAACCTTGTAACAACATTTGCATACACCATTGCAGTACTAATTTTCAAATGTCTCAGTAAGCATAAAAGGTAGAAAACAAATTCAAAATTTATGGTATTTATGATTTCCCAACCTAGTTCTGTACTTAGTCCTATGGGGGACTAAGAATTTTTGTGATGAAAAATCCATATCTCGAACCGTTTTTGAGATACAGGCACTGAAAGACATCACGGGTGCCACAATGTTATCACATGGGGACATTTCTCAACTTCGGAATATTTAACTTTTAGACTGATCAGTGTTTTCATACCAAACCACCAAAAGGCACATCTGTGGCAGTAGAGCTTCCCACCCTGTAAATTTAAAACCACTAGCACAATTCATCATGGCACAATGAAGTGACAAAAAAAACAACACATAGCAAAATGTGTTCGTGCAGTGCTACCGCAATTACTTTAATATTTTTGTGAGTCTCCTATCTCTATAATGGGAATGTCATCATGCACAGAAAAATGTTACTGTGGGTACTTTTGTTCCTGAGCTCGAATGTTTACGTGGCAACAAAATATGTTGTCATGATCAAAATATGACAAAAACTTGAAAAACATATTTATAGACAACATACAGAGTAACTAAAGCCAGGGTCATGTTCCACAGGGCCCGATTAGGTAAACACAGCAGTTGGTGTTTACCAAACTGCATTATATTTTGAGTTACAGCATTTTTTCTCTGTCACTAACTGAAATTCAAGATGGCAGCAGCATGAAAAATTTTTTTGAAACTCGACAACAAAAATGTGATCACGAAAGTTTTTGCAATGCACATATAAATGTGCTCATAGACTGCAATGAGACATGAAAAAATGGAATAACTTTAGAACAGAGCAATATTTTTGCACCAAATCTTCAACAGGCACCAGTTCAATCCAGGACACATGTAGACAAATAAATTTGAAGCCACTCAAATGCATTCTTCAGTCCATTCTGCCTTACCCAAAAATGTACAAAAATGTGTTTTTTTACTTTGCGAGAGCCCCATGGTTCCCCAACTGTTTATCCAGCTGGAACAAAACTTTCCAGATCCAGAGCTCTATGATAGGCAGTTGTACATTCCAAAGTTCAGGCAAATCAGACAAATGGTTGCAAAGTTATTAAAGTGAAAACTTTGAGGATCATACAACCCTAACTATACTGGCTGTACTGGGACAGTATAATATATATTCATTGCAAAAAAAATACATTAATGCTTCAGTTAGGGTTTTTATTAAACTGTAAAAAGCTGGTAAATTCAATGTTAGGGTTTCCAACCCTACCATTCCACCCACACCCCCCACCCTCCAAACACCAACAGGAGTTGTGGTGTGCCTTGAGATCATCAGCCCTAACTCTCACCTGACTCCAAGGCACACCCTAATGCCTGTTGGTGTGTGGAAGGTGTGGGTTGGGGGTGGGTTGGTAGGGTTGGTAATCCTAACTTGAATTTCCCAGCTTTTTATGGTTTAATAAAAAAACAAAGTGATGCATTAACATAGCTTTTTGCAATGAATTTCAATTCTTTTTGAGAAAGTGTAATGTAACTTGTATGTAGTTGTTTTTGAGATACATGTGCTGAAAGGCACTGTGGGTGAAACAGTTCCATGGACACACATAACTGGGGTATTTTCAGAATGTTTGTCACCTAGTTTTCAACATGCCAATTTGGGGACCCAACCTCGTGAACAATGTCACTGTCATTTTGTTAATCTAGCAGTTGAGATCACACAGATAACTCACTATTCTGTGCCATGGGTGCAAAATCATGTTTTGGGCAGGATGTGAAACATGACAGCTGTATACTGTTCATGAGGATGTGTGAAAAAGGGTAATGTTGAAAATCAGGAGTGAAAATATGAAAAATTGGTGAAGTTACAAGCACATGTAGAAACTGCACAATGCACGCTTGTAACACGGTCATTTGTGGAAATTTTTTTTATCAAATTTTCAACATGTGCTTTTGGGGAAATCTCCTCATGTGCAGTGGCACTGTGATTTTGTTAATCCACAATCCACTCCTAAAGTTGATTTCACATAGTGACCACTCCATTCTGCTCCATGAGTGTGAAAACACATTTCTGGCAGGATGTGAGAAATGGCAGCTGTACTGTTCATGAGGAGGTGTGACAAAATGGCAATGTTTTATTTATTTATTTATTAAAGTTTTGGAATTACAACCTTTGAGTCTGAGACTCCTTTGCAAAGGCTCCACACCTGGACAAACATACAGATTTATAAGAGAAAACATGTTTCAAGGCTTTGTGTTATACAGTGGTGCTTACATAACGACAACATACATATATATAAATATTGAAAGTATCTAAAGGGTTATTTAGCAGCCCTGTGTCTGTAGAACATACCACATAAGGGTGAAAGTTAACATTTCCATAGTTTGTGCCAACATACAGTATGTGGTAACAGGTAGCTACTAGGGGTTGGTTATCAACCCTGCATCGAGGAGGTGTTGTGTGCTCAAATGCAGCTACACATCTCTGAGTCTATGAGGTGTCTCTTGCTGGTGGTTTTAAACTGGCCTAATCTTGGGACCAGGGAGATGAGAGGAGGGAGATCATTGAGCCAGGTGGGTGCACGAAAACTAAAGGACCTTTGGCCTAGTGCGGTCCTCCGGTAGGGGACATGGATGGGTATATTTGCTAGGTGCCTTGGGGTGCTCCCGTAGGTGCTGGGTTGTATTATGGAATTGTTGAAAATATGGAGTGAAAATATCAAAAACTGGCAAGGTTATGAGTGTGCATAGAAACTGTGCAAAGCATACTTGTAACATGGTAGTTTTTTGGATTTTTTGCACAAATTTTCAACATGGGATTTTTGGGACCTCCCTTCATGAACACTGGTACTGTCATTTCATTAACTGGTCCCAAAAGGTGATTACATGCAGTGACCACATCACTTTTCAGGATCGAGTAATGAGATGACAGTGACACTGTTCATGAGGTGTGGTCCCAAAAACTCCAAGTTGAAAATTTGGTGCAAAAATCTTAAAAAATGGCCAAGATAGCAACATAAGTTGAAATGGCTTACCTTTGATTCTTCAGTTTGCAGCTTGGCTTTGAGGAATGCAGATGTGTCTTGGTCCTGAGAAGATCACTGCTCCTGACCCCTGGAGGTAAGTATGGGTAAGAGGTGGGTGCGGGGAGGTGGGTGCTCAGTGGGAGGGTGAGGATGAAGGGAGGGGGACTCATGAGATGACGAGGGACCATTTTATTTTTTGTAGGTTTAAAAAACAATTAAAGACATCTGTGGATGGTCTTCTGTATTTACAGGTATCTAACTATTATATGTATTTGAACACACTGAGGTGGGCTCCCAGTGTGCCATATTAGTGTGTGTGTGTGGGGGGTGCATACATACTGACACGGGAATTGAGCATCCTGTGTTGGCAATTATAAAGGACAGCTTTAGCAGGGGGCATCATCTGAAACTGGGAGTGGGCATCCCAGTGTTGGAGCAGTACTCCCCATACTGGGGAGGTGGCCCATAGTGCTGACTTGGGGATTGGGCACCCCATCTCAGCAAAGTGTGTTTCTTTAATCATTTATCTTATTTTTGACTCATGATCTAGGATCCTAGGTCATATCTCATGCATACGAACTGAATCCCAGGTCATAGTATGCTAATAAAAAGTAGGACTTAAATAATTAAATAAACACATTTTAGGGGCATATTTCATTGGGTAAAGTGCAGAATGCACCTAAGGGGGTCCCAATAAACAAGCTACATGTGTTGGTTCCTCCCCAGAATATAATTTTGGGAGGTTTCCAAATATGAATTTCAGGCAAACTGAAAACAAGATGGCAGTCATACGAAAGAGGAATTTCCTCATACAATGCAGGATTCTTCTTTCATATCAACCAGCTATATTAAAGTGCCTACTAAGCATTCTCAGAAACAATTTTTCAATTTTTGTAATTGCAATAACTTAAAAACTACTTGTTCTTTTTACAACTGACTAGCAAAAGGCACATCTGTGGATTAGTCCTTTTCTACCCTGCTCATTTTATGCCAAACAACCAAACCCTCTGGGCTGTAGGGAAGTTCAAAGAAAAATCCCAGCAAAGTCAATGTTTAAAAATAAGTTTTTTTCACCTCTCTGTAACTCGGAGACCACACAACTGACTAGAACAAAACCTGCCAGATTAATAGACGAACCCCTCAGGAAGGAACATACCAAATGTTGTATAAACTTGTTAAACAGTTCCAAAGTTATTACAGTGCAAAATTGTGAGTTTATCATTAAAGTGTCTATTCAACCCAAACTATAGGGGTGCAACACACCCCTATATATATATATATATATATATATATATATATATATATATATATATATATATATATAGAGCAAAAAACTCCATTTAATGCATTAGTTAGGGTTTGTTCCACAGTGACAAAAGTGAGAAATTCGCTGTTAGGGTTGAAACCCCCTTGGACCCCCTGCCCACCCCCAACGGCATTGGGGTGCGCACTGGATCGTCAGCCCTAACTCTCACCCCATGACTTGTGTAAAGCAGCAGAAGTATAGGAGAATGGGGTGAGATTTAGGACCGATCCCAATGCCACCCCAATGCCAGTTGGGGGGGTGGGTCGGGGGTTTCAACCCTAACAGCAATTTCTCACCTTTGTCGCTGTGGAACAATCCTAACTAATGCATTAAATTGAGTTTTTCACCTCTAATTTCCCTACTTTTTGAGAATTATAATGAGAAATAGTGAATGTAATGCAGCGGTGGAGGTCCGCTCCCGCCACATGATGTCTTGTGGCATACTAACAGGGACAGCAATGCAAACAGAAATGCTAACAGTGGCGCACATGGTAACACAAGCACGAATGAGAACAGAAAGGGTAACGCACATGGTGGTGTAGACCGGAACGGTCTGCCACGTGATGTGTTGTCACAGAGTAACATGGTGCCTGCAAACAGAAATGTCAATGGGCATGGTGACGTAAAGTGAAACAGAAAGATAAACAGTACTGTAGACAGAAATGGCAAAAAATAACAGAAACACAAGCGCAAATGAAAACCAAAGGATAACGCACATGGTGGTGCAGACGTCAACGGTAAGTGAAACGGGTACGGAACCGCAATCGGAAAGGGCAACAGTAACAGTAATGTAAGCGCACAGGCTGGTTTTCCCCAAAACCTGCATAGAGAAAGACAGTGAGTACAAATAATGTATGTGTAATAATGAGTATCGGCGCAGAAAATGAGAACTTGGAATACTAAATATGTTATATCTCAGGAACCGTACGACGAAGAAAAAAAATTTAAAAGTCGTATTATTTACAACTGTCCTGGCTAATTTGGTACTTAGCCCCCATGAGGGGGCTAAGAATTTTTCCAATGAAAAGTCCGTATCTTGCACCGGTTTCGAGATATGGGCCCTGAAAGGCGCGGCAAATGCCGTAATGTTATTCTATGGGAAAAAAAGAAAAGTTCAGAGTGCCATAACTTTGCCTCCCTGTAATGTTTTTTTCACCAAACCACTGAAAGGCACATCTGTGGGCTGTTGGCTGTCTTCCCTACAAATTTCAGGAAAAAAGACCAAACTGTTATGTTGCAGCAGGGATCCAAAGGATTTCTGTAATGCGTCGGGCGCCGTAATGTTATCCTATGGGAAAAACTGTCAACTTTGGAGTACCATAACTTTTCTGCCGTGTAGTATTTTTTCACCAAACCACTGAAAGTCACATCTATGGGCTGTTGGCTGTCTTTCCTCCAAATTTCAGGAAAAAAGACTAAACCGTTATTTTGCAGCAGAGTGCCAAAGGATTTCTGTAATGCGTCGGGCGCCGTAATGTTATCCTATGGGAAAAACCATCAACTTTGGAGTACCATAACTTTGCCGCTGTGTAATATTTTTTCAATGCAACACTGAAGGCACATCTATGAGATGTTGGCTCCGTTCTCTCCAAATTTCAGCCCAAAACTCCCAACGGTTCTTTTGCACCGCAGTGCCAAAGAATCGCTGTCACTCTCCCACAGATGGAACACTACTGTTGCAATTTGCGAAAGCTTTCACAAAAAGGTTCGACACTTTCGTGACCACAAAAGTAATTTGCGAAAGTACTTTTTCCAGAAATTTGAAAAACATATTTCTGGGGTGTTTTACCACAAAATAAAGACATGGCAAGCATCCTCAGGGTCCGACTAGGTGAATACAAAAAGAATTAGGTTGCTAGAGGGTCCCAAATTTAAATGCCAACCATTTCTCTGATCACCAACTGAAAACAAAATGGTCAATTTGCAAAAGTAACAGGCCCATTTGCAAAAGTAAAAATGCACTTGCGACACTGTCGAACTTTTTGTTAACTTTTCCCATTGACTTATAATGGGAAACTGTTTTTTGAATAACTTTTGAACCGTTTAATATTTTTTCATGAAATCTTTGAAAGGCACATTGGGGACCCTGGCCGCACATTCACTGAAGAGTTCGGGCCGGTCACGCAAACTGTACGACCTGTAGGTGCGACCGTAGAATTCCAGAAAAAGCGTAAACATGCGCGCAGATCACACTTAATAACTCCACTGCTGTATGTCTGACCAGTACAAAACTTGGTAGATCCCAAGGCCTATGGTTCTTGATCATGTATTCCAAATTTCAGGCAAATCTGTTAAACGGTTGCAAAGTTATTAAGGTGCAAAGTTTTGGGATTTAACATAGAAATGGCTCCTCAACCCTAACTATAGTGGCACTACGTGCACTATATATATATATATATATATATATATATATATATATATATATATATATAAACATATGAACTGTCTTGACATGGATACCAGCTGCAACTGAAAATGGATCAGTGGGTTAGCCCATTTATCTGGTTAAATTAAGTAAATAAATAGAGTTGTATAACAGTATTTACTCAATATGGAAATGCAGTAAATATACAATCTAGTGTGGCATAAAAGCAGTACTGGGGGCTGCAACTTCAATTAAGGTGCACACATCCAGGGAGGAAATATGAAACCACTGCACAAAGTTCAGTAAACACTGAGAAAGGTGGGAACTCCAATAGTATGAAAAATATAGAATTTATTTAAATATCTTTAAAACATATGGAAGTCTGTCATCATGCTGCTGTATTTTAGGATTACTGTGAGAAGTGCTTAAGATTTACATTGTGCCTAAAAGCACTGAAAATGTAGCCCTACACTGCTAAACAAAATGTCCAAAACAAATCCAAATTCTGTCAAAGGCCAGTGCTAGAAGTTCAATCTACTTGCTAGCATCAAATAAATTGTGCACAGACCAGCAGTGAATTGCAGTAAAAGTTAAATTTTATCAAAAAAAGCAGGAGCATCTGGCACATTCCCAAATAACAAATGTCAGCTTCCTGGTTACAACATTCTTATGTTTCAAAAGTGGTTCATCATCAGAGTGCTCTGATGATGAACCACATTTGAAATGTAAGCGCGTTGTACTCAGGAAGCTGCCGTTTGTATGCTAGTAAGGTGGTGTGGTGTGTTTATGGGGGCGGGGAGTCACAGGTATTCTTGTCTAGTGAGAGAGAGATGCAGAACTGAGCTGCCAAGCATGTGTATCTAAAAATGACTGTTCACTGAAAATGCGAATTTAAATTGATAAGTGTACCAAAGGTGTTCTGGAATGTTCAAGAATTATACAAATGGAACCACTCCTATTGGCAGTTATAGATTTTCTGAAATGTCATTATGACCATGGCTGATTTAGAAAGGCTAGAACACAAATTGAAATTGATAATGCATTAAACAGTAATGTTTATGTGTAAAAGTTGACAGTATAAGCTACAAAATATTGAATATAGTATAACACAGTCTCTAATGTGTGCATTGGAAATTGAAGCAGATGAATCAGGTGGCCAAAAATCTGTTTTTTTTAAAAATGGTCATTGAGAATTAGCAGACATAAATGCATAACTTAATCAAAGAGAAGTGCAATTGTATCTAAATATCATATTTATAAAAGTGCTCCTAGGTACTGGTGAGTCACAACTTTGGTTTTAGTTCCAGTGTATTTTATTCATTCTCTGAGCATGTGAAGAGCATATAATAAATTTAACATTAATACTGCATTTTAGCTGTGGTAGCCACAGCTGCCATGATTACTGCTCCTGTGTCATTGACAAATACCTCTTGATTTCCCCAAGCCTGCCATGTGAGTATGTCCACCTTAGATGTTGGTGAGAACTGAGAAAAGCACTCATACTGTATGTATTCAAATCCCTCCCCAACTAAGAAAAACCTCATCCATATCTGAGACAAGTTTTCCCTGGAGCAAATGCTTAGGATAATTATGGGTGATGCCAGAATTTATTATCTGATATTCTGTCTTTGTAAGTGTCGGTAGTATGGGTCATACCCACAAATGCACTAAACCGATTGGAAGTGAGATGTAAAATGACAGATGATTGAAGAACCCAAAAACAGGATAAGGGCACAGTGAAGTTTTCCAAGAAATAAATGTCTTGTGGTTGCATCACTAAATGCAACTGTTGATTGCATCAGGCTAAGGGGGGAAGTGAGTGTTTAACCATGAAAGACACACTAAGACAGAACTTGTTTCCGGGTGTGACCTGGGAGAGCAAGGATGTTAACTGACTTGCTCAGGGTCACACAGTATGCAAGTGAGGGCTGATGGGATTTAAACCCAGGTTTCCAGGCCTGCAGCTCAGTGCCCTTAACCACTACGCTATACTGCCTCCTCAAGAAATGCCACAATGGGGTAGGGGACTAATGAAGTATGGTAAATGACATGGATTTTGGTCACATGAATAAGTTCAAATACTTGATGACAGATGTATGAAGAATGCAATAATGGAATAGGGTATAAATGAAAATGCAGGTATCAAAGAAAATGAAAACAAGACATGCGGTTATTGAAAGTTTAACAAATGTTACACACTACATACATATATAAAATGCAATTAAAATATATGTTGGTGGTGATACTGGTACACTTTCACTGATGATGTGAATGTGACAGATTATATGAAGTAGGGTCTATTGATACTGACAAAGATCTGCCCCACACATATATTTATGAGCCTAACAAAAATGGATTACTTAGTTGATGAGCACTTTATGGGGCCCAGAATCAGAACTGATGAGTAATGAAAATAAGATGCAATTACTTGACAGAGCCAGGTAACTGAAAAGTGCAATGATGATGCAGGGTCAGGTTAGCAACTGAGTCATTTGGAATCTTTAATCATTCTGATAAAAAAATAAATAAATATTTTTATTTCAATTAGCCACTGTAATTCCATGTTCACAAATGTCCTTTTGAAAAAGTGCTGCAGTGAAGGGAGGCTGTGCTTTCAAAATGATCCAGTAAAGTTGAGGGGGATCACCAAACTCCCTGCCAAGAAACAGGACCAAAGTCTGAGTGCAGTCAATGTATAGATAAATCTATTATACTCAGACTGAATATACCGCATCAAATGTGTTATAATTATGGTTTACAAGTAACCCACATGTACTGTAGCCCAAAGCAAGGCCCATGGCAAAATGAGGCATTTTCATTTTAGTGTTAGTCATGATTTTTTCTACTTGTGTGTTTGTTGTGCATCTTAATTAACCCACATTCGGTACATCCACTTTATGTGCAGTAGGTTAACACCTTGAATGCACTCAGACTTTATTCATTGGTGAAATAATTGTTAAAATTGCTAAACCAAAAGAGGCTGTGTCAAGAAAAATATGGAGGTTATCTAAAGAGTTAATAACTTTATGTGTCTATAGCTCACATTAGTATAAGCCTAATGAAGTATGACCAAAAATCCTGGGATGTGGTCATGTGAATAAGTCCAAATATATTACAAAAAATAAAGTAAATGTAAATTGGTGATGACAGTGGTGACACTTTTCCTGTGTAAATAGAACACTTGTTTAAGATGGGTACAATTGGTTATAAAAAAAACTTCAACCAGAATAAGGAAACTACTGTAGAAGATCAAATGAACATGCATGGTCTAGCCAAAAGAAAAGTAGATGATGATGATGATGATTATTATGAGCTATGGGGTTCAGACTGGAAGCAGTTGAATGCTGAGAATGAGTTATGGATATCAATACTTAGGTTCTCCTTCAACTTGCGAAACTTCTACACAAATGACAAAACTATATGGCCCAGATATTCAAAAGGGTTGCGCCATGCGCAACAGGGTTGCGCGTGCGCAACTCCAAAAATGTGCCATTTTGCGATATTGAGAAGGGGCCAGTTGCGCCACTGAAAACACGCTGAGCCACAGCGCAATGGAAATGAAGGCATGTGCAACCGCAGGGGGTGGGTCCATGCATAAAGTGCGCAATGCGATATTTGAACACTTGCGCAATGCGCAAGAGTGGCTCAGCTGGAAGTTGCACAGCACCGGATTTGAGCCAAATAAAACGTGCTCAAGGGAGCCGCGCAAGAACCGAGCAGACCGCAAACCGGGGAGAGAGACAGAGAGAAGAGAGAGAGAGACAGAGACAGAGACAGGAGCAGGAAGGACAGAGAGGGACAGTGGGTCCTGGAGGACAGAGAGGCCAGTGGGGTGCCGGTGCAGTGGAAGCAGCAGTGGGGCAGTGGGAGTAACACAGGAACAGCAGCTGGGGGCAGAAGCCAGGAGATGGACAGTGTCAGCTCCACATGGAAGCTGTAATGAGGGTGAGACAGCATGCTGCAGGGGCGGCCGTGGAGGGGCCCGTCGGCGGTATGCCCCGTAATAGGCGGTATCGTGCCGCATCAGCTATGAGCTGTACAGTGATGTTGAGATCGTGGCCCGCACCGCCTGAACAGGGCAATACTGAGACGGCTCAGTGAGCTGTGCAGTGATGTGATGCAGGCACCCTCACGACGGAGTCACGCCGGTCCGTGGAGACCAAGGTGACAGCCTGCATGTGCCTGCTCGCCACGGGCACCTTCCAGAGGCCGACAGGGGACACCACAGGCATCACGAGTCAGCCACGCCACGCATCCACCCAATTCCTCAGCGCACTGCTGCCTCATCTGCGGAGTACATCCATTTCCCAGCACCGCTGCGAGAGCGTACAGCAAACATGCAGGAGTTCACAGGGTAGCACAAATGCCTGGTGTGCTAGGTGCCATAGACGCACCCATGTGGCTGGCCCGGATGCTGCCCGCCCGACGGGCAAGCATATCGAACCGAAAGGGCTACTCGAGTGTCAACTGCCAGGTGGTGTGTGATGCCACTGGGCGATCATCAATGTCTGTGCCACACACCCTGGCAGAGCACATGATGCCTTCATATGGCACCAATCTGCACTGTGCCATCGATTCGAGAGTGGAACATCCCACGGGTCATCTAGTGGGTGAGTACACATGTATGGAATGCAAACTCTGTGCAAGGGTGGGAATGACACAGGTGCATGGTAGTGGCACACAAGGATATGGGCAATATGGACCTGACCTAACACTGATCTCCACTATCTCCACACAGGTGACTGTGGATACCCTCCGTCCCTGGCTGCTCACACCATACCGGCACCCCACGACCCCAGCGCAGCACGGTTTCAATGAGGCTGCGCAACACGGAAATACTGCAGAGCGGTGCTCGGGATACCAAGGCACGCCCGATGCCTGACACGCCTGGCGGAGTTTCTACAGTACAGCCCCTAAAAAAGGCCTGTGGGATATTCCTGGCCTGTTGCATCCTGCACAACATGGCCAAAGACCATGGGATAGCCGACAGGTCCAAGAGGGACAGCGATGGGGCGCAGTGGCGCGGTGATATGGGTGATGAGCCCCCTTGGACGGAGGGACCCCCAACTGACCCGGCAGGCCCAGCTGCATCGGGACACCATTGCAGAAGAGCACTACGCACAACACAGGTAAGTCAAGGGGACATGTGCAGGCAACACTGTCTATGCGCAAACCACAGGCACACAGGGGAACACACCGTGCATGAAGGTCAGGGGAGTTGAAGGGTCTACGCATACCAACACATTAGCAGAGAGGGGTGAGCACTCAAATAAACACACACACACACACCAGGCAGCATACAGGGGCAGCAGCACAGCAATGCGGAATTACGCTATCACACAGCACCACCACCACCTCACACCTGGACTGTCCACGTCGTGTGTCGGGACCTGGCAACCTGCACCTTGGTGTACAGTGCAATGCAGGCATCATCATCCCACGCACCTGTGGACAGCAGTTGGGAGAGTGTGCAGGTGGTCCGTGTGTCAGTTTGGTGAGCAGAGCACCCAGCAGTGCACTGCCCACCATGACACACATTGCACACAGGGCAGCACCAGACAGGGCCTGCATTGGGAGACAGCTCAGTCGGCAGAGCACTGTCCCACGGCCAGCCGGATGCGTGGGTGGCCCTGCCGGGCCTAGCAGCACTGGCAGGCTGCGCAGGGGCCACATCGGGTGGCACTACTGCACCACCAGGGGTCCCAGTGCGTGACCACGACCTTGCCCGCACAGGGGTCTGCATCCCGCGAAAGAAACTTGCACCAGGGGTGCTCGGGATGCCCACAGCAGAACCCGGCGTCGACAGGCCTGGTGTCGCACGATGCCAGGAACGGGGAGTGGAGTGCGCACTGTGTGGGGTGTGTGGTACAGGGTCACCAGACAGTGTGGTCAATGCGGTCACCACAGAGACCACTGCCTGGGTCAGCCTGTCGATGGCAGCGGTCACATCCGTCTGCATATGGACCATCTCGGCCCGGTCCCGAGCACACTCCCTGCTATGCCGCTCCCGGACACAGTCAGTGCCTCCGCGGTTTAGCCCACCTGCAGCTGTACCGACTCCTGCAGGCAGGTGGGTGTGCACGTCAAAAGGTACTGTGCCCCAATGGCATCGTGACCCCCAGGGTGTGGATGGTCCTGGTGCACAGCACCCCTTGAGGGTGGCCGCTGTTCGCCAGGACCAGGTATGGGCTGATCCAAGGCGGTGAACAAGTGCCACTGCCTGGCGCTGTCCCCCAGGCCTGGTGTGCAACTGCTGCTGCTGCCTCAACTGCTGGAGCCCCAGGTCCACCTGTTTCCACCCCTGTGCTGTCAACAGTGCCAGACACCTGCTCAGCCACCGGTGCGCCCACGGTGCTGACAGGCCAACCTGTGACTGTGCCAGCATGCTGGTACACAGGTGTGGGCTGGACGGCCGGGGCGCGTGCTTGCCTGCCGTGTGTCCCTCGTGGGACACACCTCTCACTGGCCATTGCAGGCCTGCCATCCTCAATAGTGCCGTGCGTGCCACTGCCATAGGCACAGCATGCTAACACCTGCATGCCAGACTGCTGTGACACAGGCTGTGCAATCCCCTGCACCCATATTACCGCCGGGCGAGTTGTCAGCCCAGTTGCCTGCTGCCGTAGTGCGTGCAGGCTGCTGGCGGAGGTGGAAGGTCCTTCCTCCTGGTCCAGCAGGTCTGCCTCACTGTCAGCACCACCACCACCGTCTCCTGCAGGCGAACAGGATCTGAAACAGAAAGAGAGTACATGTGAGTGCATGTGAACAACAGCCGCCCCCCACAACATCACCATGACATACCGTGCAGTGATGGGCTTCCACCTGTCTGGAATCCTCCATGGGAACACCCGCAATAGCTTTCGGCTGCATGGCGCGACCAGTGTCTCCTCGGTCGGGTCAGCTGCAACACCACTGGTGGTCCCCACCAGTGGCAGCGTCGCCACCCTGAAGGCTGCCACCTTCTCCTTCAGCCTCCTGCAGTCAGTCCCCATCTTCTGCGGCACTCCTGCGGGCGCTGGTGGCTTCCGTGCAGGTTGATGGCCGAACTACCCTCCCATGCAGCTGCACGCTGCTGAGGGTGCCCTCCGCCCACTCAAAGCGGCTCATCCTCCAGGTAGGCCTGGAAGGGGCCTCGGTCTCTGCTGTGGTGAAGTTCGGCCTCCTCCTATGCCCGCCGTCCACACCCTCGGCCTGGTTCTCATCAGTCATGCTGATCTGTATGGGTGAAGTGGACACCTGTCACTCTGCAGTCACAGCATTTCCCCTGGGCATAGCTGCAGGCAGCGGGGAAGCCCCCCTTTCCTCGCTGCCTGGCAGATACTGATGGAAAGGTGCCCTGCCGCCTTCGGTGCCCTCATCATGCTCAGCCCCTCATCCCGTGACACCCTCCAGCACCCTGCCCATGTGCATTGTCCTGAGCATCACACAGCATGTAACTCACCCCTCAGCTGCAACAACCAAATCTGGCCGCCCACAACCCAGTGTCGGTATTTTATAGCGCAACACATGCAAATGAGGTGTGGCGCAACTTAATGACATGCTAATCGTGCCACTCGCGCTTTGAATGGCTGATCGCCTGCTTTGCATATGTCGGCTGAATATCGGCGTAAATGCATAGCGCAATAAGGAAGGTCGGCTGAGCCGATGGCGCATGTTTGTGGTTGTGTGCTACACTGCGTGCATAAGCCCAGATGGGTTATGCGATCCGATTGATCGCGCTGCAGAACTGCTGAGCACGATAGGCTATTCTGGACATGGCCACCATTGTGCCAGTGGCGGCTGCAGCACTGGGCACTATATGGCTGTGGCACCTCTGCGTGATAGTCCCCTGTGGCACTGGTGCTGTGCTTCGCGATCGCTGGGATACCTATGCATCCTATAAGCGCTGTCGTAGCCTTGCGTCATTGCCGTGACCTTGGGTATGCCCTCTGACCCTGGCACTGGTGCATGCCATGTGTGCGATCCCTATTGCGCTGTCTGGCTACAGCACCATGTAAAGTGATGGCGTTAATGAGAACAGCGCGGTAGGTGCCTGTGCTGGTCTGTTCTTGCTGTAACTCCACGTGGGGTCCTGGCGCAGCGATGCCATATTGCCGCTACTGTAAAGTCGGTGCCATGGCTGGGGAGGAGGCGGTGGCGTGGAGCAGCAGTTGAGGTGGCCAACCTGGTGGCCCTAGTGGAGCCCCACTACTGACCAACTGTATGGTGAGGCCCCTCACGGACCGAGGACCCATGTGTGGCAGCAAGTGGCCACCTGACCTGGTGGGGTCACTGGCTGGGGCGGTCTGTGGAGCAGTGCGGCACCGGGACAGTGATCTCCCGCGGAGGGACCAGGCTATTGGCCTTGGCTGCGTTCCGTGCTGGCGGGCCTGGTACCTGGAGACCGCGATAGTGTACCATCTATTCACCTATATTCTCTGGGGGGTGTGTGTGCCTGGGTGGCTGTGTATCAGTGGTGTCAGTGTGTGCAGCTGTGCGATGGATGGTTATGGCTGTGGGCAGGCAGTCTTACTGGGGCAGGGGTCACTCTGCTTTTGAGTCACACTGATGTTTGTCTCACCATATGTCTCCCACAGGCGGATGGTGGCGGCGCGGACGTGGCTGATGTGGGCCATGCCAGGGCCCCAGTCCTGAGCCGTTGGCCCATGGCGGCAGCAGCAGCATCAACAGCAGCAGCGGCAGACTGAGCTGCTGGAGGTGTGAGTATCATTCGTCACTGGATGCTATTGCATGCTGGGGGGCAGGACCACCAACCATGATGGACACAACCAGATGGGTGGTAGTAGTTGCACTACTCGTTAACACTGGTGAGTCCACACTGAGTACAGTGTACAGTTCCGGAACACATAGCTGCGTATGGACAGGGACTGGGTGAGCATTCACAGGAGGCGCATGGATGGTGCATGGATTGCATCACATGTCCTATGCAGACAGGTTATTGGAACTGAACATGTACTCCCTGGAGGAGGAGGTGTGTGGGGCTATGATGGGGTCGCTCTGAGTATTGTACAGGGAAGCAGTGTGCAGGAACCAATATTTGTCAGCGTAGAGGATGTTCCAGGTGTAGAGGGCATGGGATGCAGTTGGAGGGGGCTCGTTTAAGGAAACATCACGAATGTGTTTCCTCACATCATGGGTGGTGGACAGAGTGGAACACCCTGCCAAGAGGATGTGGTGGGGGCTGACTTGGTCACGGGAGATCTGTATGTGGGCTCGCCATGAGGACTTCTGGAGGTCAGGGTGAGGGGAATGGACTTATAGGACATGAGGTGATCGTACAAGGCCAAATGGCCAGACTAGGTGTCCCATAGGCCTATCTGCCGACACTGTCTATGTATCCATGTATGTACGTGTGACACAGGTGACCTGCATCACAGTGCAGCATCACGACACGTCTGTGATGCATCACAGGTGGTCCAGGCATGCACTGGGCACATAGCTGTGTGACTGGCATCGCGCACGTTGCAACATCACGCTGACAGCTAGTTTGTACTGTGATTGATGTGGGCGGTGTGTGGTGGTGTGATGCGCATGGCTGGTGCCGCCTGTTTGTGATGGCCATGTGCATGTTCACTGTGGGTGGGTGCATGCCATCACATGTGCAGCACATATGTTAGCTGGGTTGCAGGTTGGGTGGTGTTCCAGGGTTGTGGTCAGTCTCAGCCATTGACTGTGTTTCCATTTTCCTAGGCCTCGGTGTGCTTCAGCGCATGGCGCACGATGTCCGGCCGACACAGCTGGCCGGCGACAACAGAGAGCTCCTGCAAGCCTACAGCAACAGGGGAATGGCGGCACAGACACAGGAGGGAAGGCGGCAGGGGAGGAGCAGGACCTGCTGGGCGTAGCTCCACCTTTTATTTGCCCTTCCCATCCCTTTCACCCTGACTTCCCTCTCAAGTTGTTTTCCTCCCCTTGCACACCTGCCTTTTACCCATCCCCCCCAACTTGTACATAGTTTTAGCTGTTTTGTTACCTCTTTTTGTTTGAATATAAAATTCTATTTTGGTACAACTGCTGTGTTGGTGTTTGCTTGCAACTGGCTCTGGGTGCTCCGTTGCAGGTGTACATGCCATCTGGGCTACTATGGTCCTGGATTATATGTGTGTGTGTGTGTGTGTGTGTGTGTGTGTGTCCATGGGGAGGTATCACCAGCATAGCATTGCCTTTCTGTTGCTCTCGCCATCTGCTGCCACCCACTGCTGGGTGCACAGGGTGGGTCTGGGTGGTCTGCTTCTCTGCAGCATGGGGTTGACGTGTGGCATGGGGGGTGCATGGTGTTTCCTGCAGTGCCTGTCACTGCACATGAGCGGTGTCTTGGGGGCACGGTGCACGCTGTGCTGTGCATACAGGGGGGACTGATGTGCACTGTGGTTGTCAACCCCCTGGGTGTGGCACTCTCTGCCTGCCAGTGGTTGTGCTGGGGCGTCATGGCTCTGCTATGCTTTAGTCGGCTTGTCCCCATGGGCACGTGGATCAGCGTCCCACCCCAGTGATGCTGTGCTTGGGTGTGCCAGTGTGGTGTGGGTTCTGCAGTGAGTTCCTGTGCCCATGTGTGGCATGGCTGGCGGTGGGCCCCAGCCTGCCTCCTGGATGTGCAGTTCCATTGCTCTGGGGCTGTGCTTGCATATGGCAGCTCTGCACTGCTCAGCTGAGCTTCCATGGTTGCGCCATAAGCGCAGCATTTTTAGCTCAACTTCTCCTTCCTGGTTCTTGCGATGGAAGCAGTATGTGCGATATTCAGACGTTGGTTGCTTGCGCAATTTGCTCTGCTCCATGTTTGAATATCGCACCTGTTGCGCATTTGCGCAACTGGTTTGTGCTTGCTCCTGCTGTTGCGCCAGTTTTGAGCGCAGTTTGAATATCTGGGCCTATATGTATACAGATAATCCAAACAACCTTGTATTACATTAATTGAAATATATGTATATGTGTGTGTGTGTGTGTGTGTGTGTGTGTGTGTGTGTGTGTGTATTCATTGCAAAAAAAAAAACTCTGTTAATGCATCAATAAGGGTTAATAGCACAGCGAAAAAAGTTTGGAAATGTGATGTTAGGGTTCAAAACCCTAATTCCACACGTTCACCCCACATCGCCACCCCCACCACACACACACATACCTATACATATGCAAGTAAGAGAAGGGCCAAGGCAACATAACCAACCAGAAACAACCAGCATCAGGTAAAAGAAGTAACATACAACTCTTTAAACATGCCACAAGACACATCCATCATCACGGTCCACCAACTGTATGAGTTCTGCTGCCATCATAGTGCCTTGGAGGTACACACACAGGCACACACACGCTGGGCAATCATGGGTGATGGCCCACTGTAAGCATTTTTGCATTACAAACATCAATAACAGGATTTAAGCAAATGGCCATATTTAAGTAGTTAACAAGTGATGAAGCACACAGTATGTTATCCACACATAGTTTATTGGAAATGAGAGTTTGTATAAGTCTACCAACAGTCATTGGATGTTTGCATTGTTTTTTCTGATACAGTGAGTCAGTCCTAATAACAAATAGTAGTAATAGTAAAAGTAATTTTTTTGTAGCATAGTTTACAAGTAAAAGCAACAGTTGTAACATCCAACGCTAACTATAGCATACTGTTAATGAGTATTTCCAGGTAATGCAGCAATATATCAACATGTGATGGTGGTAGTTTCCAAACTGAGCAGTATCTGAAACATACTGTGTAAGTGTCAGCTCTATCTGTTCTGCTACCGCATGCCTATGTGGTAGCAACAATATTCGCAGTAAGCCAATTGTTGAATTATGACACATATAAATCAATATTTTGAAAATGTGTACAGACTGTCTCATTGTATGAAGAAGATATGCCAGCAGTAATGTGTCATCATACTGTGCTGACAGTATAGAGTCGATCATATTGTATTTGTTTTTTCATTACAGAGTGCTATGTGAAATCAGTACAGTATTGTGATTATTGTGCTTACAGCTGTGATGGGGTGGTATAGTGTCTTACAATCTTGCCTGTCTCTTGCATGTTTGTGTTTGTGGGGGGGTGAATGCCAAGTTAGGGTTCTGAACCCTAACATCACATTTCCAAACTTTGGTTGCTGTATTGTTAACCCTAACTGATGCATTAACAGAGTTTTTTGCAATTAATTTCCCTTCTTTTTGAGAAAGTGTAATGCAACTGGTAAATGGTGTGTGTTACTGGGAGCATGGGCCCGCTGAGCCCTGCGCTCCCTTCACATTGTCCATTTTTTGCATAATAGTATGCACATATAGGAGTGTGAGCCCTCTGGGCCCTGTGATCCCACTCACACGTAACTACGGGGACATACAGCAGCCCTATAGGGCAAGGAACCCTTGTAACAATAATGTGCCAATATCTCAGCAACCGTAGCAGCTAAAAAAAAAATCAAGTGTGGTTGTAATTGTGACAGTGCAACATCTACATGACATGCATTAACTGAATCCATATCTCACATTGTTTACAAGATATTTGCACTGAAATGCACTAAAAAGGCATCCTTGGAACCATCGAAACATGTTTTTGCCAATATCTCTGTAACCGTAGAAGGTAGGAAAAAAATTATATTGCTGGTGTAATCTATGATTTCCAAACCTTTTCTGCAATGTAGCTCAACTAATGGTGAGCTACACTGCAGGTAGCGAAAACTCCGTATGTCGCTTAGTTTTCGAGATACAGGTGCAGAAAGGCATATTGGATGCTGCAATGTTATCCTATAGGAAATTTCTCAACTTCACAAATGCTGTAACTTTCATCCCCTTGAATATTTTGGCACAAATCACTAAAAGGCATATCTGTGGGATGAGGGTTTGCCACACTGCACATTTCAGCCCAAAAGGCCCAACCATTCGGTTGCAGGGTGATAGCAAAGATTTGCTGTTTTTTTTTAAATACTTTTTACAAATCACGAAAGTTTTACAAAAAGTAGCATGAACCTTTTGCATTTGTGAACAAATTTCAGCAGTTTCTTTCATGATTTGTGAAAGTATTTTTTCTCCAGTGTTTAAAATGGCATTTCTGGGGGGTTTTATCGCCCCAAAAAGATAGGGCTGGCATCCTTAGGACCCATATAGGTAAATCCAGCAGTGTTTATCTAGAGGGTCCCAAATTTAAACACCATGCATTTTTCTCTCTCGCTAACTGAAAACAAGATGGTGGCAGCATGAAAGTACAAGGGCCATCTGCAAAAGTAAAATTGCATTTGTGAAACTTTCATGAGACACATATATTTTTTCCCCATTGACTATAATGGGAAATTTGTTTTTTGAATAGCTTTTGAAAAAATTAATATTTTTACACCAAATCTTTGAAAGGCACATTGATGACCCAGACTGTATCTTCCCTGAACATTTCAGACCAAACAGACAAATCATGCATGCTCAGGGTGTGACCAAAGGAATGCGCAAAAAGTCAGGTTTTTTTGCATTGTTTGGCATTCAGTAGCTCCACACCCATACATCCAACTGTAACAATACTTGCCAGATACAGAGATCTATGGTATCAGACTGAGCATACAACATTTCAGGCAAATCCGTCTTATGGTGACAAAGTTATTAAGGTACCAAATTTGAGGTTTAGCATTAAAGTGCTTACTCAACCCTAACTATAGTGGTGTTACCATGCCAGTATAATGCATATATACATATGTATATATATATATATATATATATGTATATATATATATATATATATATTATAGGAGTGCAGTCACACCCCTATAGTTAGGGTTGAGTAGGCACTTTAATGTTAAACCTCAAATTGTGCACGTTAATAACTTTGCAAACATTCAATGGATTGGAATGAAATTTGGAATGTGTGGTCTGGAATGGTAGATCTCTTGATTTATCAAGTTGCATTTCAATCAGCCATATAGTTTGTGTGCAGTGAAATGCCACAAAATGTACTTTTTGCCAGTTTTGATGTGTTTTTTTGCCCATGGTGTTGTGACCACACAGTGTGGTATTTTGGGCTGAAACTTGGAACTTGGAAAGAAGTTGGATCAAGGGACACTCCAGCATTGGTTTGTTAAAAAAATATTAATCCATTCAAAAGTTATTACATTCTTAATGTTTGAGTTCTGAGCATGCTCAGTTCACTCAAAAATGCATATGTATATTTTGTGACCTACGAATTTTCTCAAAGTGAAGGATTTTGCTACCTCACAAAAGAAAATCCTAGTCCATCAGAAAAATTCCTTGTCCACGAGCTGCCATCTTGTTTTCAGTTTTTCAGCCAAACAAAATGACATAGTTTTGTCAATTGGTGACTTTTGGGCCAAATGAGACACAGGTTTTGTTTAGGGTGATGTCCTCTACAAAGCCATGCATTTGGTTTGGTTCATTATGGTCAAAAAATAGCTTTTTAAAAATTAAAAAATTCTTCTTTTGTGACTCGCTAATGATCCTAGTCTGTGAGCCTACAAAATCCTGGTCCATGAGACGATCCTGTTCCACATGCTTTGTCCATCAGGGGATGGCCATATAACCAGAATTTCACAACCAGATGTCCCTGGGCATGACCAGAGGGCCCTGATGACCTGACCAGATGTTCTCTCATAGACTAGAATTTTGCTAGTTCATGGACTAGGCTTGATCTGGCAGCCCAGGATTTTACTATCTCATGAATGAAGAATTTTTAAAGGTGTAAAAACTTTAGAATTGCATAGCTGATTAAGTTTGGTCTTTTTACCTGAAATTTACAGGTTGTTGAGGGGATGCCCTACTGGTGTGATTTATGTTGTTTAGATGTTGTGGAATTAAGAAGTTCCATACATATGCCATCATGGAGTTGAGATTTTCCCCATAGAATTACATTACAGGGTCTGTCATGCCTTTCGGCACCCTTATCTTGAAAACAAAGTGAGATACAGAGTCTTTGCTACTGGCAGCATTGATCACCTTAGGTGATCAATGCTGCTAGAACAATATTGTAAACAATAGAGTAAGCTTGCAGTGGATTTTTTCAGTGGGTTACACGGTTGATGAGATATTGCCAGATTTGTGTTAGAAGGGTTCCTTGCCCTCTAGGGCTGCTGTATGGCTCTGTAGCTATGCGTAAGTGCCAGGTCCATGCTCCCACAGATGCATATTGTTATGCAGAAATGGGCAACTTGGTGGGGGCCCCATGCTCCCAGCAACACATTTTTTTTTTACTAGTTATATTACACTTTTTCAAAAAGTAAGGAAATTAATGGCAAGGGGTAAAGTGACAAAAGTGAGGAAATTAAATGTTAGGGTTGAGCCCCTAATCTCCCCCCACATAACCCACACACTCATCCTCCACAAACTGACAGATGCCAGCATGTGCCATGGGGTTGTGAGGTCTATCACCCCATTCTCCATTACTGTAGCATGCCAACCTTCTTACATATGGAATGGGGTGAGATTTGGGCACACCCTGGCATCTGTCAGTCTGTGGAGGATGAGTGTGTGGGTTATGTGGGTGGGGGTTAGGGGCTCAACCCTAACATTTCATTTCCTCACTTTTAACCCTGAGTTTTTTGCAATGAATATATATGTGTATATATATATATGGGATACATGATAGGCATGAGTTGTGATATGGAAAATATTTTCACTCCTCTAGAGTGACCTCTGAATACTCACAAGTGCTGAAGCCATGAGTGAGGTTTCAGAAGTCACTGTACAGGACTGAACATATTTCCCATATCACATGAGTGCACATCATGTATCCTATTTACACAGGGGGGGGCCTGATTGTTGCAAATTGTACAATTTGTGTGGTTGCATGGCTTTACGCAGGTATAGCATGGGTTTCTGAGGGTGTAATAAATGCCATTTATTTTAACTCTGCTGATGCAATCAGGATTTATTTCACTGCAGTGAAAATAACTTGTTTAACCTCATTGGAATATGTCTCCCCCCATTGTATAAATATATATATATCTTATAGGGGCATGGCCGTGCCCCTATATTTAGGGTTATGAAGGCATGTCTATGTTAAACTTTAAATTTTGCTCGTTAATAACTTTAGACCCATTCAATGGATTTGCATGAAATGTGGTGTGCTTGGTGAGGCATGGTAGATCTCTTGATTTGTCAAATTGTGTTTTGGTCAGACTTACCTTTTTTTGTGCACCAAAATGCTGAATAATGCACTTTTTGCCAGATTTATGGGCAGTTTTTTGAGTTTTGTGCATGGTGCTGCATGACTGTTGTGTGGCATGCTGGTCTGTAAGTTAGCACAAAGAAAGAGCTTGGGTCAAGGAACATGCCACTTTTTGTTTGGTAAAAAAATATTTATCCATTCAAAAGTTATTAAACTTTTTAGCTCCCATTATAAGTCTATGGGAAAATGTATATGGTTATTTTGTGAAAGAAGAGTGGGGTTTTGGCCATCTGATCGCTCCTCACAATCAAAGAATTTGTGGGCTCGTGATCAAAGAATCTTTGATCACGAGAAATTCTTTGATCGCAATGGCCGCCATCTTGTTTTCATTTTGTGGTTGGAAAAAAACAAATATCTCAGCTCCGGGGTGACTTCTGAAGTAAAACTATGATGGGTTTTGCTTAGGGGTCTTCCCTCTATTGAGCCATGGCAGTGGTCTCTTGTAATTATGTCAAAAAATAGAGTTTTAAAGTTTTAAATTATTTGATTGAGGCTTGCTAACTATTTTTGATCACGATCTTCAATGTCTTTATAAGTGACATTGCAGAGGGACTGGAAGGAAAAGTATGTCTCTTTGCAGATGACACAAAGATCTGCAACAGAGTTGATGCACAAGATGGAGTGGAAAGGATGAGAAGGGACTTGGCATGGTTAGAGGAATGGTCAAATGTATGGCAGCTTAGATTCAATACTAAAAAGTGCAAGGTAATGCACCTGGGAAACAAAAACCCAGGGGAAGAGTACACAATGGGGGGTGAGATACTAACAACAACAAAAATGGAAAGGGACCTGGGGTAGTCATATCAGATGACCTAAAGGTGGCAAGCAGTGTGAGAGGGCAGCAAGGAGGGCTGGGGGGATACTGGGATGCATAGGGAGAGGCATCACCAGTAGAAAACAGGAAGTTATTATCCCTCTGTACAGACAGCTAGTGAGACCCCATCTGGAGTACTGCGTGCAGTTCTGGAGACCCAATCTCCGCAAAGACATAGACAGGATGGAAGCTGTCCAGAGGAGGGCAACTAAAATGGTGCAGGGTCTGCACTGGAAGACATATGAAGAGAGACTTAAGGAGCTTAATATGTATAGCCTTGAGGAAAGGAGGGAGAGGGGGGACATGATAGAAACTTTCAAGTACCTCAAGGGAATCAACAAAGTCCAAGAGGGTAGCATCTTTCAAAAAAAGAGGTGTGCAAGAACAAGGGGGCACAATTTGAAGATATAAGGGGGCAGCTCAGAGGTAACTTAAGGAAGTATTTTTTCACAGAAAGGGTGGTGGATGTATGGAACGGCCTTCCAGAGGAGGTTGTGGAGTCACAAACAGTGGTGGAATTCAAGCATGCATGGGACAGTCATAAGGCAATTCTAGGGGGTTGGGGTAGGAAGAAGTAGGCTGCTGGTTAACTAGGATCTGCAGCTTATCCATCAGGTAGGGAAATGGGCAGACTGGGTGGGCCAAGCGGTCCTTATCTGCCATCAAATTCTATGTTTCTATATTTCCATGAGCCTGCTAATTCTTTGATCTCGAGATTTTTTGACCATGATCTTTGATTGCAAGGGAGGGACAAGATGGCAAGATTTGAAAATCAAATATCTCAGGGATGACTTATGAAGTCAAACAAGGATGTGTTTTGCTCAGGGGGCTTCTTTCTATGGAGTCATGCCTGTGGTTTAATATTATTCTTTAAAAAAATGGAGTTTTAACGTTTTTTAATTCTTTGTCCGTGAACCTGCAAATTCTTTGTTCACGAACCTGCAAATTCTTTAATCGTGAGATTCTTTGATAGTGATCTTCGTTCGCGAGGGCGGGACTAGATGGCCAAATTCGGAGGGACCAGATAGCCCAATTTTCACAACTTTTAAAATTAAATATCTTGGAAACTATTTGGTCTTTTAACTTGAAATTTCAAGGGTGTTGAGGGGATGTCCTGTAGATGTAACTTATGGTGTTTAGATGTTGGAAAATTAATTTGCTGTGGAGATATTGCATGACACAGTTTACATTTCATACATAGCGTTCCACATTGTGCTAGTGGCTTGAAATTTATAGGGTAGGTAGCCTTACTGCAATGGAGGTAATTTCCAGTAGTTAGGTGTGTGAAATGTAAACAGGTGCAGAATTATGCCACTCTGAAGAATGAAAATGTTTGTTTTGCTTCAGTAACTTTTGAACTGGGTGGATTATTTACATCAAATTTGGTATGTAGAAAGAGTCATCGTAGCTCTTGGATTGTGTAAATTTTTGTGGCAGTGGCAGTCAGAGTTGTTGAGTTGTGGTGCATGTTCATTATAGTTAGTGGGAAAACATTTCTGTGCATTGTGAAAAGGCATGGTGAACATATATTTGGTTATATAGGAAGATTTTATGATAAGCTATAGGACAGCTAAAAATGTATGTCAGATGTTTGTGGTTACGGAGTGCTGGGCAATGTGGGAGGGAGCGTGGGGTCCAAAGGCAGAAGTGAAGAATTTGGTGGGGCCCCACTCCCACCAATATGTGCTCCCACCAATATGAATGCTATTCGGTAGTTGCAATGTGATGTTAGGGAGAAGTGGACTAGTTGGTGGGACCATGGTGCCTTAAGGGCCCCCCGCTCCCAGCAATATGTACTCCCACCAATACATATGAGATTTAGTATTTGTACTGTGATGTTAGGTAGAAATGGACAAATTGGTCAGCCCCAGCGCTCCCAGCAATATGTACTCCCATCAGTACATATGAGATTTATTACTTTTACTGTGATGTTAGGCAGAAATGGACTAGTTGTTCAGGCCCTGCTCTCAGCAATATGTATGATAATCAGCAGTTGCACTGTGATTTTCAGCAGACGTGGACAAGTTAGTTAGAGCATGGGGCCCAAAGGGCCCCGTGTTCCCAGAAATCTGTGCTCCCATCAATACATATGATATTCAGTACTTTTACTGTGATGTTAGGGAAAAATGGATGTGTTGGTGGGAGCCTGTGTCCCAAAGAGCCTTGCACTCCCAACAGTTGCTGAAGAATGCATTTGAGTGACTTCAAATTGGGTGGCACGAATCAGTGCAGGGCTTTGGTGGTGTGTTTTGAAGATTTTACCAATTTCTATTTTACTAGTGTATATGTTTTTTGTGCAGAGAAGTACCAAAAATGCAGTTTCTGCTATTTATTTGCTGCATTCCACAAGATAAAGCACATCCACTGTGTGGTTGATTTGTCTGAAACTTGCCATGTAGAAAACCCTTTGTTTAAGGAATATGTCAGCTTTTGTTTGGTGAAAAAAGTTTGTTCCATTTCAGAGTTATAAGGATTTGATATTGCCCCCCTTGTGATCAAAGATGTTCTGCTATTTTTGCTCACTATCTTCCATGGCACATAGCACAGCCATTCTGTGGTTGATTTTTCTGAAACTTGGCACTTAGAAAGCCCTTTGCTTATGGAATATGGCAGTCTTTGTGTGGTAAACAAATGTTGTTCTATTCCAGAGTTATAATGGTTTAAAGTTGCCCCCCTGCGATCAAAGATTTTTATCTTTGATCGTGAATGCGCAGTCGATTCTTGAGATCAAAGAATTTTTAAAGGTGCAAAAATTTTAAAATTAAATATCTCGGAAATAGTTTTGGTCTGTTAACTAGAAATTTGGACAGTGTTGCTGGGATGTCCTGTAGATGTGAATTATGGTGTTTAGGTGCCAGAAAATACATTTGTTGTGGAGCTATTGTGTGGTGTGGAGAGCATTCTGCATTGTGGTAGTGGCTTGAAATTTATAGGGTACCTAGCCTTACTTCCATGGACATACTTTTCAGTGGTTAGGTGTATAAATGTAAACAAGTGCAGAATTGCACCACTCCAATGAATGAAAATCTCAAACTTTAACATTTAATATCTTGGAAATGGTTTAGTCTTTTAGGTTCAGGCCAGGAACATTGTGGAAAAAATTATGCGAGAAAAAGAACGCAGAAGGAACATTACGAACACAAACATCATGGTGGACACAATAAAGTCCAGCATCAATGCCACAAAGTGAAAACCCATGCACAGCAATACAGTAGCCAAAGTGATGGCTTGCACATGGAACCATGCGGTGAGGAGTAGCCAACACTGATCACACCATGATACCACTCAGCAGGGTGGCAGGCACAAACAGGTATGCCCACCATAGCACAAGGTGTACTGCAAGGCACCATCCTGGAGCCACAGAAAGGAACATCACCACCCACCCACCCACACACACATGGGACAGCACAGGGACCGTGGCCACCTGCATTGTTCCCCCTTTCTCCATGCCAATCACGTCCACACATTAGTACACTGCACTGCCACGAGTGGTGCAGGGTGTACACCTCAGTCTGGGTCCCACACCATGCAGCTACTACCACATGGCATGGTGGTATCATCGCTGTCCACAATCCACCTATCCACCACCACCCCATTGCCACAGCATCCTGTTCTGTGTGTGGGTCATTCCCCATGTAAGCATCTTTACCTGGTGGCACCCATGGTGGGAGTCTAGTGCTATGCACACCCCACTGGTGCCTGGCTCCTGTTGTTCTCTTTCATTGTGCTTCTCTGTGTTGTGCATGGGCACTGGTGCTTACTGCTGTGCTGAGCCAGTCAGGATGTGTGTATGGTGGGCAGTGTTTTCCCCTGTAGTTTGCTAGCAGGCACTGTTATGTCCTGTGTTGTCTTGTGCCAGCGGCATTGCAGACGGCGCTGTATTAGTCACTTTATTTCTGTCCACGATGTTTTGTTCTGCGATGTTCCTGGCCTGAACTGGTCTTTTAACTTGAAATTTGGAGGGTGTTGAGGGATGTCCTGTACATGTGAATTATAGTATTTAGGTGTTGGGAAATTAATTTGCTGTGGAGATATTGTGTGATGCACTTTACATTTTGCGTATACCATTTTACATTGTGGTAGTGATTTGACATTTATAGAGTAGCTAGCTTCACTGTGATGGAGGTAATTTTCAGTGGTTAGGTATGTGTGTGAAATGTAAACAAGTGCTGAATCATACCAGTCCAATGAATGAAACTTTGTTTTGTTTCAAACTGGTGGGAGCGTGGGTCCCAAAGGCTCACCAATATGCACTCCCACCAATACATATGATATTCAGTACTTGTACTGTTACGTTAGGCAGAGATTTGCAAGTTGGTGGGAGCGCAGGGCCCTTCCACCAACTTGCATGAGTTTGTACTTTTCTATGCTTTCTCAAAAAGTAAGGAAATTCTATGCAAAAAAATAATTTCTTTACTGTGGTATGTGAACATGATTACACATGGAATGGGGTGACATTTAGGCCTTACAACCCCAGTGACACACCCTGTCGTATGTCAATCTCGAGAAGATGGGGGAATACAAGGGGTGTAGGTGCAACCCTAAAGGTCTCATTTCTTGACTTTTTGTGTTTTAACCCTAAATGACGCATTAACACAGTTTTTTTTACATATATATATATATGCGTGGTCGTGCCACTATAGTTAGGGCTGAGAAGGCACTTTAATGTTAAACCTCAATTTGTGAACGTTAATAACTTTGCAACTGTTGAATGGATTTGCACAAAATTTGGAATGCACCATTTGGCATGGTAGATCTCTTGACTTACCAAGTTGCATTTTGGTTGGACTTATGGTTTCTGCACAGCAAAATGCCATAAAATGCATTTTTTTTTGCATTCCACTTTTGAAACTTTTTTTTGTACATGGTGCTACGACCACACTATGTAGTCATTTTGGTCTGAAATTTGGAAAATAGAAACAGCTTGTGTCATTGAACAATTCAACAGTAATTTGGTAAAAAAATATTAATCAGTTCAAAAATTATTATATTTTTAATTTTCAAGTTCTGAGCATGCTCAGTTCACTCCACAATTTATATGTATTTTTGATGAACTAAAAGTGATCTCATGGTCAAGATTTGGCTGGGTTGTGGAACACAGTTTTTGAAAAATCCTAGTGTGTCAGAAAATTTTTTGTCAATAAGCCGCCAATTTTGTTTTCAGTTTTTCAGCTAAGCAAAATGTTGTAGCTTTCTCCATGGGTGACATTTGGGCCAAAAGAGGTATGGGTTTTGTTCAAGGTGATGTCCTTTACAAAGTCATGCCTTTGGTTTTGCTCATTTTGGTGAAAAAATAGTTTTTTTCAAAATTTTAAATTCTCTGACCACGACTAGCTAATGATCCTAGTCCGCTAGCCGACAAAATCCTGGTCTGTGAGACAGTCCTGGACTGCGAGCCTTATCTTTCATTGCATGACCAGATAATCAGAATTGCATAACCAGATGGCCCTGATGATGTGACCAGATATCCACTGATGGACTAGAATTTTGCTACCTCGCAGACAGAGATTGATCTGGTCTTCAAGATGATCCTGATCCGCAAGCCTTGTCCATCATTGTGTGTTCTGATGGTCAGAATTTTGTGACTAGATGGCTCTGATGGCATGACCAGATGTCTCCTCATGGATCAGGATTAATCTGACAGACTCCTTGTCAGCGAGTTGCCATCTTGTTTTCAGTTTTTGTTGCTAACAAAATGTGGTAGCTTTCTTCAGGGATGACTTTAGGGCCAAATGAGGCATGGGTTTTACTCAGGGTGATGTTCTGTACAAAGTCATGTCTTTTGTTTATCTGGTTTTGGTAAAAAAATAGCTTTTGTAAATGTTACAATTCTTTGACTGCGACTCGCTAACGATCCTAGTTCACAAGCTGACAAAATCCTGGTCTGTGAGATGATCCTGGTCTGCGAGCCTTGTCTGTCATTGCGTGACCAGATAATCAGAATTTCATGACCAGATGGCCCTGATGATGTCACCAGAAGTCCACTGATTGACTCAAATTTTGCTACCTCACAGACAGAGATTGATCTCACGGCCCAGGATTTTGCTGTTTAGTGGACCAGGAATTTTTTAAGGTGTAAAAACCTTGGCATTTCATTGCTAATGAACAGTTTTGTCTTTTTACTTGCAATTTTCAGAATATTGAGGAGATGTCCTACAGGTGTGAATTATGCTGTTTAGGTATTGGGGAATTAAGTGGTTCCATAGACATACTATTATGAAATTTAGATTTTTCCCCATGGGATATCATTGTGTCACTCATTGTGCTTTTCAGCTTCCATATCTCGGAAACGAAGTGAGATACAGACTTTCACTATTGGTGGGTTAGATCACCTTTAGGTGATCTAACCCATAGGAACAAGATTGGAACCCTTAGACTACACCTGCAATGGAATTTTTTTTTGAGGTTGCACAGTTAATGAGATATTGTCAAATGAGTGGCACAAGGGTTCAAACAAATGAATATTTATAGAAACAGAAACATGTTTGAAGTGAGAAACTGTCCCTCAAAGTTGAGAGATGTTTCTGTTTCAGTTGAGATTGGTATACTGATCTGAGCATGGGGCTTGAAGGGCCCCATTTTCCCACTTATGTGGTTATGTATGGATAATAGCAGACAGCATTTTATTGCCATTTAGTGGTGTTAATGTTTTGTGATGTTACTGTGGCATAAGTAAGTGCTGTTTCAGTTCACTATTATGTCCAGAGGCCTGGTGTGATGTTGTCTTATTAAGTAGACACAGTCAGTTTTGTGGGAGCATGGGACCAATAAGGTCCCACACTCCCACTTATGTATATTTGGTTTGGGGATAGTTTTTCTGTTTTAACACATGCTTCTATAGAAATTGACACATTGGTGAGAGCATGGGGCCCCTCCCACTTATGTGGTTATAAATGGATATCAGACCTAATTTTCACTGCCCTTTAATGTGTGCTAATGCCTCCTGATGTTACCCTGGCATAAGCAAATGGTATATTAGTTTACTATTATGTACAGAGGTCTGATGTGACATTATGTCATTTTGTAGGTTTGAGCAGCTTGGTGGGAGCATGGGACCCAAAGGCTCCCATGCTCCCACTTATGCATATTTGCTCTGGGGACAGTTTCTCATTTTAGAGAGATGTTTCTGTTTCTGTAGAAATGTATACATTTGTGGTTATGACCAGATAATATCAGAGAGCATTTTCACTACCCTTTCGTGTATGTTAATGCCTCCTGATGTTACCCCAGCATAAGCAAATGGTGTATGAGTTTCCTGTTATGTACAGAGGCTTCCTGTGTTGTAACCTTATTATGTACAGATGGCGAATTTAGTCGGTCCCACACTCTCATTTATGTATATTTGCTTTGGGGAGAGTTTCACGGTTGAGAGAGATGTTTCTTTCTCTGTAGAAATTGCCCTATCAACCAATGTATCAGTTTCTACAGAAACATGTGTTTAAACCAAAAAAAAAGCCCCAACACAAATATGCATAAGTGAGAGCGTGGGACCTTTCATGTCCCACGTTCCCATATAACTGGCCATGTCTACATAATAAGATAACTTTACACCAGGGCTCTGCTCATAATAGTGAACTGATACAACATCTGGTTATGCTAGAAAAACATCACAAGGCATTAACACAAACTAAAGAGTAGTGAAAATGCTGTCTGATGTTATCCATTCATTAGCAAATAAGTGGGAGCATGGGGACCTACGGGCTGCACACTCCAACCAACTCACAATTTGTACAGAAACAGAAACATGTTTGAACGGAAAAACTCTCCCTAAAGCAAATATGCATAAGTTGTAGTGTGCGACAGCTTGTGTCCTACGCTCCCACCAAGCTGCCAATATGTACATAGTAAGGTAATGGTGAAGGAGTCCTCTGTACATAATAGTAAACTCAACTCATACACCACTTGCTTATGCTGGGGTAACATCAGGAGACATTAATACACACTAAAGGGTGGTTAAAATGCTGTGTGATATTATGAATGCATAACCACATATGTGGGAGCATGGGTTACTTCAGGCGCTATGCTCCAACCACTATATCAGTTTCAACAGAAACATCTCTCTCAACAGTGAAACTCTCCCCAAAGCAAATATACATAACAGGAAGTGTGGAAACCTTTGTGTCCCACGCTCCCACCAAGCTGTCAATATGTACATAATAAAGTAATGGGACAGCAGGCCCCTGTACATACTGGTAAAGTCATACATCCATTTGCTTATGGTGGGGTAAAATCAGTAGGCATTAACACACATGCAAGTGCAGTGAAAATGCTGGCTGGTATTTTGCAGTCATAACCAAAAAAGTGGGACCATGGGGCCTTCAGGCCTCATGCTCCCACCAATGTATCATTTTCTACAAAAACAGAAACATTCCTTGCAACCGAAAAAATATCCGAAAAGCCAATATGCATAAATGGTAGCGTGGGACCCTTCAAGTCACATGATACCACCAAGCTGTCCATGCCTACATAATAAGTTAACATCACATCAGACCTCTGTACATAATAGTGGATTCTTTTTTGACACCTTTGGTGTGGAACTTGCCATCATACATCAAAGATACAAAAGAAGTCCTTAATTTCTTGAAAGACGTGACATTACCAGAGGAAGGAATTTTTGTCACAATGGATATTGAATCATTGTACACCAATGTTCCACATGAAGAAGCACTAGATGCAATAGCTTGCTTTTTAAATAAAGCGAACATTAGTGGTTCTGATGTTTTATTAAAATTCTTGGAATGCATTTTGAAATGTAATGTATTTGTATTTGATGGAGAATTGTTTTTACAGATAAGGGGAACAGCTATGGAAGCCACTTGTGCACCATCGATTGCGAATTTATTTGTGGGAAAGTGGGAAGTGGATTTTATTTTTAATCACAAGGTCAATATTTTTCATAATTTTATGATGGTTTGGAAACGTTTTATTGACAATATTTTTTTGATATGGAAGGGGGATGAAAATGAATTAAAATCGTTTGAAGACTTTTTACACAGAACGAATCCTTTTTTGAAGTTCACAGTTAGTTACTCCAAGGAACAAATTACTTTTTTTAGACTTAAAGATTGAGTGTAAAGAAAATAATAAGATAAAAACTACTTTATTCCGAAAGGAAGTTGATTGCAATACTATATTATGGGCTAACAGTTGTCATCCCAGGCACACTATCAAAAATATACCAGTCGGTCAGTTTTTAAGAACAAAACGAAACTGTACAGAAGTGGAAGATTTTGAGGAGGGGGCAAAAGAATTAACAAATAGACTGACACAGAGGGGCTATGGTAAGAACTATATTAGGGAAGCTTACAACATAGCCAAAAACACTGACAGGGATGATCTTTTGAGAAATAAGTGTAAAATACAGCATGAAGATTGCCGTTTTAATTTCATTACAAGATATTCAGTAAAAGCGAAAGAACTTGAAAATATCATAAATAGGCATTGGCATGTATTGGGAGCTGAATCAGGTTTACAAGGAGTGACAGAACAAACCCGTCAGAATGTGTTTTAAGAAAGTTCCCACCATAGGAGACTTACTTACGAGAAGTCATTATGAAAATAAGTCTAAAAGCACATGGTTAGATAAAAGGAAGGGAAATTTTAAATGCAAACAATGTATCTATTGCAGTTATATGTTACAGGGTAATATTTTATTGAGTCACAACAGTGATAGAAGTTTTGAAATTCGACAGTTCACGAACTGTGATACAGTGGGAGTTATTTATTTGGCAATATGTAACTGTGAGGCTTTTTACGTGGGGAAAATGATCAGGAGTTTTAAAATCAGAGTAGGAGAACATATGAGAGCCATTCAGAGGGGAGACATGAGTTATGCTACTGCAGCACATGTTGTTAATACTAGAGAACCTGAACAATACTCCTTTAAGTTTATGGCAATCGATAAGGTAAATAGGAACCCGAGAGGTGGAGATTGTAATAATCTAGTACTAAGAAGAGAAAATTACTGGATTTTAACCTTAAAAGCTAACAAAAGTCCAGGGCTAAATGGCCCCTTAGAGCTTTATCCATATTTAAAGGATCGTGGTTAATTTTGGTCATATCTGATCAGCATGAACCATATGATCTATCTTGCTAAACTCCCCCTTGTTTAGTGTCCCCCTTTTTAGTCTCTGAGTTTTTAGTTTTTTTGTTCTTTACATTTCCACAATTTAGTTCTGGAAGAAGTAGTATAAGACTACATTGTTATATGCATTTTTGTTTTATTGTATTAGACATGAAGATGTTTAAAATATTTAATTTAATTGAATGAAGGTCTCTCTGGAGGATTACAATTAGTTTGATGGTTTAGCTAAGTATTCACTGTTCTGATGGAATACACCTGAATCAATTGTGTGTTATATATGGTGTTCTCTAACATTTGGTTTTTTATTTCCTTTGATAAAGGACTGGGGGAGCAGTCCAAAACATGTTAGGAGTTTTGTAAAATAAAGCTTTTTATACTATGTGTTTCTCTTATGAGTTGTATGTGCTCAAAGCCTTTTCTACAAATATTCCATTGTTGGTTTCTGGAGCACTACGTCCCAGTGCACACTCATTTGGTTTGTAAACATAATAGTGAACTAGACCCCATTTGCACATGCCAGGATAGCATCAGGAGGCATTAACATACACTAAAGGGTGGTGGAAATGCTGTCTGATATTATCCATTCATAACCACATACCTCCCCCTTATGTGGTTATGAATGGATAATATCAGTCAGTATTTTGAACACCCTTTTGGGTGTGTTAATGCCTGCTTATGTTACCCCAGCATAAGCAAATGGTGTATGAGTTAACTGTTATGCCTAGAGGCCTGGTGTGATGTAATGTTATGTTATTACATAGACATGACCAGCAATTTTCACAGAAACAGAAATGTGTTTGAACTGAGAAACCATCCCCAAAGCACAGAGATGTTTCTATTTCAGTTGAGATTGATACATTGGTGGGCCCCATGATCCCACTTTTGTGGTTATGAATGGATAAGAGCACACAGCATTTTCACCACCCTTTAGTGTGTGGTAATGTTTTTTTATGTTACTGCAGCATAAGGAAATGCAATTTAAATTCAGTATTATGTCCAAGGGCCTGGTGTAATGTTATCTTAGTATGTAGATGTGGCCAGCTTTGTGGGAGCGTGGGACCTGAAGGGTCTCATGCTCCCACTTGTGCATATTTGGTTTGGGGATAGTTTTTTGGTTTAAACAAATGTTTCTGTTTCTGTAGAAATTGATATGTTGGTGGGAGGGCCCCAAGCTCCCACTAATGTGATTATGAATGTATAATATTAGACAGCATTTTCACCACCATTAAGTGTGTATTCATGTCTCCTGATGTTACCCTGGCATAACCAAATGGTGTTTTAGTTCACTATTATGTACAGAGGTCTGATGTGATGTTATCTTATTATGTACACATGGGCAGCTGTGTGGGAGCATGGGACCAGAAGGGTCCAATACTCTCAGTTATGTATATTTGCTTTGGGGAGAGTTTCAGGGTTGAAAGAGATGTTTCTGTTTCTCTTCCCCACTCCTCCTCTGCCCAGCCATTCCTCCCATTACTTCCACTTCCTCAGAGCTTCCTCCTCTGCTTCACTCTGCTTGGCCGCAGCCACCAACTCTGTCATCTGACCAATCAGCTTTGCTGCTTCCACCACCATCTTCTCACTTGAAACTGGGAATCACTTGGGTGCCATATCTCCTGCTCCGTGTCCTAATACACCAGAAAGACAACAATATGAGTGCTGCCTTGTCTCTTCCCACCTTGAGACCACTTCTGCCATTGGACCTGCTGCCGGTGGGAACTCCCTGCCCCTACCACTCACAGGCCACTCTGGGGGCCACTTGTCCATGACCCCCCCCACAATCACCCGGTGAACCCCTGCCCTCCCCGACCACCTAAGTCTGACTTGCCCCTTCGTCGGCCTCCATCTGCTGCTCAAGGGGGATGTACCATGAACACCCCTGTAACCTCCAGAAAGCATCCAACCCAATTCTTGCAGGCTCTGTGCTTCTCCACCCTCCTCTTCCTTTCACTCCCAACATCAGGTTCTTCTTTTTTCTTTCTTTCTTTCTTCATTTTTTGCATATGCCATTGAAACCTAACCTAGTGCCTGGTACAGCACCAAAACAGGATCTGAACATTTTAACTATTTAACCGATTGCCCGGGGCATGCCTTCACCACGTATATAATTTGGTTGTAGGAAGCTGCTTGAATGCCTGGGAGGCAGAAGATGTGACCTTGGAATCCTGCCTGGCTACTGTGCCCGACTAGGCCGAAGTGATCTGCCCCCCCCGTTCCATTAAGGTCCTTAGTAATGTCTCCCTATTGTGTGAGTCATCTCACTACAGCATTGGTAGTAGTGTCTGAAACAAAAGGAGCCAATTAACCGGGAGTTGTTATCGTGCTTAGTTACCAAAAATGCTTTTGTTTTTTTTTTACTTTTTTTCCAAAACTAATGATCCCTTGCGAATGACTAATCCCACAGTCCCTTCTGGAATGGGTCCATGGATCCTCCACATCTGGCCTAGTCCTCTGGGCCCTGCTCGTGCATCTGCCCTCAGACACATCAAGACACCTGTCCTTTCAGGTGGCCGTGACACAAGTGCCTGCCCACTTCCTTTCCTCTCGCATGCTAGTAGGCCTCTGTCCCCTGCTTGCCATCAGAGGTATATGCCCTTTTAGTAGGCTCCATCCCAAAGCCCAGTCATCTCATGGGCTTATGTCACCTCTCAGGCCACAAAGAAGATTTTGCTGCACCACATCCCGCTCTCCCTCCCCATCTGGCGCTCCCCTGACAAATGTGCTTTCTAATGCAACAAGCCACCCATGAGGTGAGCAAATGTGTCCTCTGCTGGCCTTTTTGATCTCAAGACTAGCTAATCCACCGCTAACCCAGCCTGAGGTTGATGCCAAACCACATGGCCGCTTGCATGGCCTAGGAGCCTGGACACCTGGCTGGCCTAACCCCTGCTCTCCTATATCCCCTCAGTTCCATTCCTTTCGTCCTTTGTTGTAGTACCTATTTGCTTTATTTATTTCCTTTTTATTTTTCTGTTTTTTGATTTTTTCCACCATCCTGCACACGGGGCACTACTCGATCAACCCTGTACCTTTTTCACCACTGCCGGCTGCTGATCAGGCCGCGAGCTGCCTGACGCACTTCTCTCACATCCAGTAGCCACCATTTTATGCTCTGGGCCATCCTGAACAGCGGACCCGCATCTTCACTCCACCTAGCACCCTGCAAACTGTTCCCAGGCTTTTAGATGCTCAGCTCCACAACTTCCCATTGCTACTATCAGTCATTACCTTAGAACCAAGCAAACGAACAACAAAAGCTCCAGCCGCACAGAAAGTGAGTGGGCATCCCAGCCCTAGAACCTGGTCTGCTCACATTGCTCTGCCTAGCCTAGCAGGCTGCTCCAAGGATTTCAGAAGCTCTGCTCACAAATTCCCAGTGTGACTATACATCGCTGCTTTGAAACCAACCGAGCAAGCAAACAACTCCAGCCGCACCGAAAACACAAGCAGGGGACCCAACTTTGGAACACAGTCAGCTCACAGTGCGCATTCTGTAAGGTCCTGACCTGCCTCAAATCTGGCAACTGCTGCATGCCTAGCGCCAACACAGACAAACCAACGGGCGCTTCACCAACAGACTTCTCCTAACCCACAGCATGCTACTGCAACCAGCTGAACTCTCAACTTATGCAATCTTAGAGGTGCTAAGGCCCTGCTTCACTCAGCCTGTAGGATCCAAAACCCACACCTTTATTCCTAAATAACTGTACCTGCATTAAGTGTACCAACGAAGTTGCAGTAAGCCTACCCACTTTTCCACTTAAACCTTATCACCTAAACCCAACAAGCCAGTACCTAACCCTTTGACCAACAATCCAAATGAAATGATGCAATAAAACATCCACAGCTAAAATTCACAAGGCCTCCTGCATGTACTTGTGCCGCACCTATATTTTTGCCAACAATGTACTGAGATCCAAAGCTAGTGAATTTCTCAGCAAAAAGAGGACTGGTTGAGGGTGACCAGCTCTGATACCCCTCAGGACCCCAAATCAGGATCTCTGGTAGCTCCACCCATCAACCAATGCCAGAAGCCTTGTCCCTTACTTGTCATATTACCCTGCCTTTGTCAAAGCTGATGTCAGCAGCTCCCTCCCCTCTTCCTCCTCTTCCCATGGTCTCTTCACGGCAAGGGTCATGGGACAACCTGGCCTGCCTTTTAGGGGCAAGCCTAATTTTTACATAAACAGAAATGTGTTTGAACTGAAAAAATATCTCCAAAGCAAATATGAATAAGTGAGAGCATGTGACCCTTTGTGTCCCACATTTCCACATACCTGGCTGTGTCTAGATAATAAGACAATGTAACACCAGGGCTCTGCACATAAAAGTGAACTGATCTAACATTTGCTTATGTCAGAGTAACATCATAAGGCATTAACACACACTGAAGAGTGGTGAAAATGCTGTTTGATGTTAACCATTCATAACCAAGTAAGTGAGAGCATGGGGACATTTGGGCCCCACATTCTAACCAATAAACAATTTCTACAGAAACAGAAACATGTGTTTGAACTGAAAAACTCACCCTAAAGCAAATATGTATAACAGGGAGGGTAAGACAGTTTGGGTCCTACGCTCTCACCAAGCTGCCCATGTATAGATAGTAAGGTAATGGCACAGGAGGCCCTGTACATAATAGTAAAGTCATACACCATTTGCTTATACTGGAGTAACATCAGGAAACATTAATACACACTAATGGGTGGTGAAAATGCTGTCTGATAATATCTATTCATAGCCACATAAATGGGAGCATGGGGTACTTTGGGTGCCATGCTTCCACCAATGTATTAATTTCAACAGAAACATGTCTGTCAACCATGAAACTCTCCCCAAAGCAAATATACATAACAGGGAGTGTGAGACTCTTTGGGTGCCATGCTCCCACCAAGCTGTCCATGTGTACATAATAAGGTAATGGGACAGCAGGCCTCTTTACATAATAGTAAACTCATATAATATTTGTTTATGGAGGGGAAACATCAGAAGCCATTAACACACGCAAATGTGCAATGTAAATGCTGTCTGACATTATGCGGTCATAAGGACAAAAGTGGGAGCATGGGGCCTTCAGGTCCCATGTTCCCACCAATGTATCAAGTTCTACATAAACAGAAACACCTGTCTCAACTGAAAAAGTCTCCTCAAAGCCGATATGCATAAGTGGTACCGTGGGAACCTTCAAGTCCCACGATACCAGCAAACTGTCCATGACTACATAATGAGACAACATGACATCAGACCTCTATACATAACAGTGAACTAATACTCCATTTGCTTATGACACAGTAACATGAGGAGGCATTAGCACACACTAAAAGGCGACGAAAATGCTGTCTGATATTATCCATTCACAACCACATACCTCCCCCTTATGTGGCTATGAATGGATATCAGACAGCATTCTGAGCACCCTTTTGGGTGTGTTAATGTCTTCTGATGCTACCCCAGCATAATCAAATGGCGTATGAGTTAACTGTTATGTCTAGAGGCCTGACATGATGTTATGTTATTACATAGACATGGCCAGCTTGGTGGTAGCATTACAGTTCAGTAAAAAGTAACACAATTCATGTGATAAACATATATTTAAATGCAGTAGTTTGGGTTATTGAAAAAACTGAGGTAATGAAATCTTACGGTTGAGTCTTCAACATCCTGCCCCCACATAGCACACACACGCATCCTGCACAGGGTGAGAGGCAATGGAGTGTTCCATGGGGCTGTGTACTGTAACTGTCAAGCAAATTCTACTTCTACAGGGTTTCTTTGCCTGTAGGATTTCTGTATGTGCTGAAGGGTGTGTACTGCAACACACGCATATAAGTATTAACTAATAGGTAGCTTGGTGGGAGTGTGAGGAAAAAGGGGTTGTGTGATACTACAAAGTCATAATATGTAGTAGTTTTTGATACATTTTTTTCACAAAAAATAAGATTTGTGCCAAGATGTTTTGTTAATGCATTACTTGGGATTAATACAGGAAAAAGTGGGTAGATGAGGTGTTAATGTTCACACTGTGCCCCCAGGAATGCATCATGGAATCATAATTTAAGCACTTTATTTTCTGGATGTTACCTTCTGTTTGCATAGTTGTCTGGATGTGGTGTCATTGTCTGAATACCACCTACAGGATGTTTTGGTCTTTTGAGCTGACTGTTTTCATATGGTTGTTCCTCATGATACTGAGTGGGGGGGGGATTGAAATCATAAAACATTTAAAGTGAATACAGTACTTATATCTGGTCTTTGGAGTAGGGAGTGCTATGATATTTACATCTGTTCAGAACTTGTGGTGTATATATGGGTGCTTGAAACTGATACAGGTGCTGCAGTGTAACTGTATGCATAATGACTACATTGTTACAGACTGTTAGCCTTTGTTAGCTATCCCTGCCTAATATAGCTACGGTCTGCTGTACTGCGCTTTTACTGAGTTTTGAGGTACCATTCTGTAGAACACTGTTACTTGTGGATTATACAATGGCTTTAAAAATGCCAGCTCCTGATTGGCTGGCTGGCACAATTTACAATGTGTAAATCGTAGTGTGATCCCACGAGAAGACATGCCAGCCAGCCCAAAAAAAAAACTAATTTTTCTTTTTTTAAAACATGGGAGACATTGTATAATCGCAATATCCCACTTGAGTGTGTGGGCGATGTCAGGATTTAACAACTTCTGGAGTGTTTTTGCACTTGGCCTGTGCCTCATGGGAAAATTACACCAGGTGGGTAAATCCTGGCATCACCCACACCCTCTTGTGGTATATTACGTAAATAACTGCTTTGTAGATTGTTAGGTGTCTCTGTGCGTCTATATATTAATATCATTGTATTTACTTACTGTTGTAAGGAAGAGACAAGAGACATTTCTTTCATTTCTTAAACATCTCTTTAGTATTTTTTCTGTTAGTTTCACAGAAAAAGAAAAAAAGACAAAAAGTGCATAATATTATGATACATAAATTTTTCTTCCTAAAACATAACTATTAAATAAAATATATATTAAATAGGACTGTGTTAAATTCACACATGGGTGGGTTGGGGAACATGGGATAAACATTTAATAAAAAACAACTGGGAAGGTGTGCTCAAGGAGGGAGAGGGTGGTGGAACAGAGGCGCATCCCTCCAGTTGTACCGCGACACAATTCATACGCTGTTCTGGTGAAGAGTGGTTCCTCTATGGAGGCACCTGCAGTGGAGACCAAGGAGGATGCTGGGAACCTCCACAAAGGAGACCCATAGGAGGGTGGCACAAGACCCCAGAGGAGAAGGAAACAACTCCTGGTGGGGGAATCAGTCATTGGGGGGTAGAGGTGGGGGAGGAAGGGGATAGAGAGGTAAGGTGCCTGCCTGGTGCCACGGCTTGGAGGGACAGGAATTGAATCCTCAGGATCACAGGAGCTGCTGCACGAGGGAGGGACGGAGGGAGCTGGATGTCATTGTTCATCTAGGGACAAATGACCTGGCTGTGAATGGGATCAGAGCAGTGTAAGAGGAGTTTGTAGAGTTGGGGAAGGGCCTTCGAAAAGTAGCACGTATGATAACCTTCTCGGAGGTGCTATCTGTCTATGGCAAGGATGATGGTAGGGTATTCTGCACCATGGGATTCAATGAATGGTGGAAAAACTGGTGTGGAGCTCAGGGTTTTGGCTTCGCTGGGGACTGGGGAGCCATCTGAAGGGATGCAGGCCTATACTGGTGCAATGGTCTACATCTGTCCAGGGGGGAACCAGGATCCTAGGTGAAAGGTTTAAATGCTTCATTGGCAAGCATTTAAACTAGCCAAGGGGGGAGGCACTGAAAAGTAGCAGTGAAATCCCAGCCTCCCCCCACAAAACACAGTAGTTAGAGAGGTAAACACCAAGGTATAGAAGTCAGTAGGGAGCAGAACAGGGGTAAATTCAGAAAAAGGCAGTAAGGAGAGGGATGGGGCAAAAGGGGGCAAGGCCATCAAAAAATGGAAGGTGATGAGTACCAGTGTCTGCAGTCTGCGTACCAAGCTCCCTGAGCTAGTGGCTTTGATGGAAGAGGGATGCCTGGATATTGTGGAAGTCACTGAAATATGGTACACAGAGAACCATGAGTGGGATGTCAACATAACAGGATACACAATCTACAGGAGGGACAAGGTGGGTAAAAGAGGAGGAAGAATAGCTTTCTATATAAGGGAAGGGATTAAAGCAACAGAACTAAAGAGTAAGCAGGAAGTTGATGAGTCACTATGGGTCACCCTGGAGACAAGAAACTGCACCACGATCTGCATAGGGGTTGCGTACAGACCCCCATCTCAGGGGAGGAAATGGACAAGGAAATGATAGAAGGCATCCTTAAAATAGCAGAAAAAAGGGGATATATTGTTGATGGGAGACCTGAATATGCCAGATATTAACTAGAGTACCTTTGCTGCAGGCACATCCAAGAGCAGGGTCATTATTGATGCCCTCAGACAGCTAGTGTTGGAACCCACTTGGGAGGGAGCAGTCTTAGACCTGGTACTCTCAAATGGGGAAGGATAAAGGATCTCAGATTTAGAAGTGGGTAGCCATCTGGGAACAAGTGACCACCAAATAGTGTGATTCACAGTAAACACAGCCATAGAGTCAAGCCATACAAAAACAAGAGTATTGGACTTTAGGAGGGCTGACTTTGTGAAAATGAGAGAGTGCCTCAAAAAAGCACTATCAAACAGGCAAGAAGGAGTGGTGGAGGAACAATGGGGCATAATCAAAACAGCCATCACAGAGGCAGCAAGCCTTTGTGTGAAGCAAATCAACAAAACAAAATGAAGGAAAAAAACACTATGGTTCTCAAAAAAGGTGGAAGGGAACGTTAAGGAGAAAAGGATAGCATTCAGGAACTATAAGGAAACACAGAAGGAGAAGGACAGAGAACGTTATCAGTTGAGGCAGGGAAGGCAGACAGAAGAGCAAAGGCACAAACTGAGGAAAAGATAGCCAACTCTGTTAAAAAGGGTGATACAACCTTTTATAGGTACATTAGGGAGTGAAGAAAGACCAAGGGAGGGATACAGAGACTTAATAAAGGGGAGGGAATGTGGGCAGAGGGTGACAGTGGAAAAGCAGGGATACCGAATTAATATTTCTGCTCAGTATTCACAACAGAAGAGGAGGTGAGGTACCTAAACCAAACATGAGAAACACTCTGAATAGGGGGGTTGATATCAGTCCATTCACAGAAGAAAGGGTTTTGAAAGAACTCTTGAAACTGGGGGTGGACAAAGCAATGAGGCCTGATGGGATTCACCCCAGAATTCTAAAAGAACTAAGGGTAGAACTAGTGATGCCACTGACTACTGTTTTTAACAAATCATTGGAGGATGGGGTGGTACCTGAGGACTGGAGGAGGCCAAAAGTTGGAGCAGGGCAGAGGCAGGAAACTACCGACCAGTTAGTTTGACCTCAGTGGTAGGGAAAATAATGGAATCACTTCTGAAGGGAAGAATTGCTGAGTACCTAGAGGTCAGTGGGGCACAAGACCCAAGGCAGCATGGTTTCACAGCAGGAAGGTCATGTCAGAGGAGCCTAATTGATTTCTTTGACTGGGTGACCAAAGTAGTAGACCAGGGAGGGGCTGTGGATATGGCCTTCCTAGATTTTAGCAAGGCATTTGACACAGTCTCACACACGAAAGATTAATATACAAGTTAGTCAGCCTTGGAGTGGGTCCCAAGGTGGTAGCCTGAATAAAAAACTGTCTGGACAACAGGATGTACAGGGTAATTGTAAATGGAGTCCACAGTGAAGAAAGAAGGGTAACTAGCAGGGTACTGCAGGGTTTGGTACTGGGACCGGTCCTCTTTAAAGTCTTTATAAGTGACATTGGAGAGCACCTGGTAGGAAAAGTATGTCTCTTTGCAGATGACACCAAAGATCTGCAACTGGGTTGATACACAAGGTGGGGTGGAAAGGATGAAAAGGGACTTGGCAAGGTTGGAGGAATGGTCAAATATATGGCAGCTCAGATTCAATGCAAAGAAGTGCAAGGTAATGCATCTGGGAAACAAAAACCCAGGGGAAGAGTACATAATGGGGGTTGAGATAATAACAACAACAAAAATCGAAAAAGTCCTAGGAGTAATTATATCAGATGACCAAAAGGTGGGCAAGCAATGTGAGAAGGCTGTAAGGAGGGCTGTGGGGATACTGGGATGCATAGGGAGAGGCATCAACAGTAGAAAACAGGAAGTTGTTATCCTTCTGTACAGACAGTTGGTGAGACCCCATCTGGAGTACTGTTTGTAATTCTGGAGACCCCATCTCTGCAAAGACATAGACAGAGTGGAGGCTGTTCAGAGGAGGGCAACCAAAATGGTACAGGGTCTGCACCAGAAGACATAAGAGGAGAGACTAAAGAAGCTTAATATGTATCCTCTTGAGGAAGAGGGGGGGCATGATAGAAACTTTCAAGTATCTCAAGGGAATTAACAAAGTACAAAAGGGTAGCATCTTTTAGAAAACAACATGTGCAAGAACAAGGGGGCACAATTTGAAGATAGAGGGGGGACTGCTCAGAGGTAATGTTAGAAAGTATTTTTTTCACAGAGAGGGTTGTGGCTGGATGGAACAGCCTTCCTGAGGAGGTTGTGGAGTCAGGAACAGTGGGAAAATTCAAGAATGCATGGGACAGGCATAAGGCAATTCTAGTGGGGGGCAGGAGGAAGTAAGCTGCAGCTTATCCATCAGGAAGGGAAATGGGCAGACTGGGTGGGCCAAGCGGTCCTTATCTGCCATCAGATTTGATGTGTCTATGTTTCTATGCATTAAAATAACTTAAAGAAAAAAAAAACTCTTTTTAATTTTTCATGACCATTACTATTTACAGACTATTTACAGTGTATACAAGTATTTACAAAATAAAAATTGGGTAACTAAATAGGGTTTGATAAAGGTGGGCAAGGGTGAAGGGTGCAAAATAAAATGAAGGGAAAACTACCCTTTTTGCATACTCCCACCCCAGCAATGCTTACCCTTCAGTTAAGCTTTAATGTATGTTGCGGCACTTTTCTCACACCTCAACATACTTTATTTTAACTTTTAAAAATTCACAACCCAGAAGTATGGCATGCATGGGAGGGGGCTCCATCATCTGTGAAGGTGTGGTGATGCACCAATCAATTCAGTACTTTTGTACTGAAGCAAGCGGTGTGTCTCCGCACTTTTACATACATGTGATATCTCCCTCTTTACGCAGAAGACTCCTGTTTTTTTTGACTGAACTCCCTTCCTCTCTCCTGGGAAACAAAATCTCCTACTTAAGTATAATTCTGCCCAAAATATCCATGTTTTTTGGGCAGATAAAGACACATAAAAATTAAATCAGTGGTGAACAATGTATCTGATAACTTTATGTAACTAATTGTTTATTCTTTTTAGTGCTTATTCTTGACAAAATGAAATACATTACATTTTTGTAATGACTTTTTTCTTGTTTTTTTGATGTCATTTAAGTACAAACTCATGTATGCCTTTACAGATAATGGAGACCCCCCCCCCCCCACCGTGCACCATAATTCTGGGTTGTGAACTTTAAAGTTAAAATAATGTATGTTGTGGGCATGAAAAATGCCATAACATACATTTAAAAGTTTAATCGGAGGGTAAGCATTGCTGGGGCAGGAGGGTGCAGTAAGGACAGCTTTCCTTTAACAAAGTAGGGTGTAAGAAAATTAGATGAATTGTATAAAAATTGAAAGAGAAACAAAAAAACCCCACAAAAAAATACAAAAACATGGCTTTCTACTTTTGGGGGAGTGTTAGCCCTCATTTTCTTGTGTTGGTGCCTTGGGGAAGGTGGAGGAATTGGAACTTCCATAGGAAGTTCTGGTGGGAGGTCCTGGTGCCCCTCCTCTTGAGGTGTTGTGGTGAGAGGGGCACTTTGAAGAGGCTCCTGTTCTTGCTTAGGAAGGTGGATGGGTGGGTCTTGTTGATACTGCTGCAGGTCTGGCCATATCAGATGATGAATGACTTCTGTGGCCTCCAAATGGCTCTCAGCCAGCCACACCATGAGGCTGTGGGTGGTTTCTTGGGCAGTAACAGTGGCCTCTTTTTGCTCCCGGAGCTCTTTTATAGCTTGGGCGAGGCTTCTGTTGCTGCCCTTGAGACCACGAATGGCAACCATGGCTGCTTAACCAATGCAGCCTTGTCATTGCAGCAAGTCAATCATTTCTTATTGTTGATTTATGATTTTATCTTGTTTTGCTATAGTGACATGACCACATTGGTCTGCAGCTTTGCTGACTTCCTCCATGGCCTCGAGCAGCCAGCTGACATTGCGCTGTGTGTTTTTCAGTTGCTGTACGTACTCTGTAGAGAAAGAGGAAACAAATAGTATGAGAGAAAAATGTAGTGAAATGTATGTTTTCATTTTTTTTATGGGAATCATGCTTTTAGTTACTGTGATAGGTGTTTAGTACATTGCATTTGTGATGATTATGAGGTATGTTGATTGTGAGCAGTACTGTAGCCTTGTAAATAGTTGCAGATGTGGTGTTCTATGTTGCACCAATGTTACTGATGTCACTAAGTGTGTATGTTGCTGGTTGTGTATTTATTATGTGCCTTGTTGTGGTGTGGTTTGTGTGATAATATTGTTGACTACTTGGAAAATACATTACACACGCTGGTGCAGTGTTGAGTATGTGTACTCCGAAGAGGTGTGCGAAAATAAAATTCCGCCAGCAGAATTTCCACGAAATGCAGATTTTTGCTTCCGTGGAAGTTCGGAAAACATTTTCCCAATTTCAGCAGAATTTCCAGCCCCTTTTTCTCCCAGAACCCCATCCTTCTTACTCCCCACTAGTTGTTCCCTGCTTTTTATTTTCTGTCTTATGTAGTGGAAGAAGCATTTCTCTCCTCTTTTGATCCCCTGAGGTAGCCTCAGCTACCTTAACCATTTTTGCACCCTAACCAGTCTGTATACTGGACTGGTGCTGGTGAACCTTCAAAACATATGGCTAAAATTTTCAGTTTTCTCACACACACTGTGATGATGCTGATTATATTACTCATTAGTTGCATCAGATAGTATAAAAGGCATTTTACTGTTGTGTTAATGAACCTCGCTGAAATTGCTTCTGTGGGTTGTTATGATAACCCAAAAAATGCCCTGCTTCATTGTCAAGATAACCACTGAAATTGATTACAACATGCGTATGAGCGAGTACGATCATACATTATGTAAGCAGTAACACATGACAGATGTGTGTTGGTAGTACCAAGATAGCTGCACACTCTAAGGCATGGCTATGCATGACACAGCAGGCTGAGTGCCTTCCTGTCACTCTCTCTGGCTGTGTGGGTATCTCAGCGCTAACAACACACAGACTTGTCTCACTGCAGTGCTTAGTGCTTATATTAAATGGTCCCATAGACAAAGTTGCAGAACAAGAAGTCATTCTAAAAATGTTATAAGTCCACCCGCAGTACTGAAACCTTGCTAAATAATGTATAATCCTTGACTCTTCCTCCTTAGATGTTTCTCACTTGTCAGTCTGTCATATGTCTTCCTTCAAGTGCACACCCAATGTATTGTGTTTGATTGTTTAACATGGAATAGGACAATGCAAAGCTCCACATTATTCTAGTAGTACAATGCACTACCCCCCCCCACACACACATGCAGAATGATAACGTGGAATACATGTATTCTGCCGGCTTCAGAGCTCAACTGGTTTGCAAACAAAGAAGATGCACACACATACATGCCTGAAGTGTAGCCAGAAATGCAATGAGTGTCTGTCCTTACCCTCACCAGCCTATCTTTCTTTACTGCAGCACTGGTGATTGTCTCAACAACAGTGACTGAAGCCCAGATGGCAGCCAAGGAACAGTGTACTAGGAGGAAAAACAGGATCATGAAGATCCAGTGTGAACTGGCCAGGCTTGCATCAAGGGACACTGAACAGCAGCAATCAAACATGGGGGAGCAGGCACAGCAGCTGAAGACTAGCAAGTACCCCAGGAAGTAGAGCACGGTGAAACAAGCACCAAGCAGAGGAGGGACTGGGACAGCAACATTTTAAAAAGGATGAAAGTACTAGAGGTCAACCAGACAAAATTAATGGAGAACCAGGACAAAATGTTGTCTATGCTCAGGAAGCTGACTGGTACACTAAGATGACATACTCCAAAGATTAAGCACTGCCAGTCAGCACTCCCCCTTCCCCAGCATTGCCAGATTCAGAAATGTAGACTTTCCTGTGTTGCCGTGCAGGCCAAAAAATAATTACCAGTTGACAGTTAAATTACATAAACATAGTTTTACACATGTTTTTTGATACTTACTTAGTTTTGTAACTAACCCTGTTTTATTGTAAATAGTTCCTGTTTTATTGTATTGTTGTTGTTCATCATAATCACTTTTAACTTTTTCCTGTTGTGTATTGAAATACACAAATAATCTGTTCACAGTTCTGTACCCTTTCTTGTCTTGGGATGGGATGGGATGAGGTTATTGACTTACTGTATATCAAGGTTCAGTGAAGGGTCACAGAAATGCTGTAGCAGTCTGACTGGCTGTTAGGATTCCAACAGTCTTACATTAATCCATGTTATACTGTCATGTACAGCCTGATCACCACGGAACATGGATTCTTCCTGTCAGAATTCCATCCTCTAGCACTGCTGAATGACTGGAATGCTGCAGTCTGATTTCAAACCAGCATTTTTACACTGCTTGTGGAAGAACTATTGTAATAAAAACTCCCTCTAAATCAAGAAATCATTCAAAAAGTACACTTTTAACACTTTTCTTGTTGAATCATTTTTTATAATCATAATAAGGCACTCCCAAGAGTTAGATTACCAGTCAGTTAAAAATCTCTGAGGTGCAATATGGCACTCGGTTGCACCTCATGCCACATTACACCCCTAGGGGGTGATTAACAGGATGTTAATCTACCCCCCCATTTTAATTAAATTGCCATACATTTTCTTTTCCAAGAAGAATAATAGGTTATATTTAACTAAATTTCACTTGCAAAAGATTACTTACCTGTGCAGGCGGGATGAACACATATGAAGAAACCATGATAGTGGCATCAGGTGTGATTCTGGCAGTAACAGCAGCAGCAGTATGTGACTGGCCTAGAAAGGAAATAAGTCAGTCTGAGATAGTAAGACAAATATTGAACATCTGACTAGGCAAGGCTATGAAATTTTATCAGGCTTTGTGAACATTTTCTTAGATATGGTACTATCTTTGAGAGTCAACTGTCAACTATGCCGGCTTAACCAACCTACTATCCTAAAATTTTCAGACAACATGTCCTCCACCTTGTGTGTGCCCCTTCCCCAAACAATTACTCACTTGATACTCCTACAGCACCCTCTACATTTTGACAAATGACATTAGGCATACCACCACTACAGTACTTACCTGAATCCCTGGCTGACATTGACAGAAAGGGATCAAGGATACTTTGAAATAGAAAGATTTTCAAAATCTATTTACTGGACCTTGTCAGTTGTGATGATGAAGACATCTTAAGGAAAAAACACAAAAGTAGAGCATCCAATATGATCCTGGCATCAACAGCAGCAGCAGCATGTGAAAGACCTGGAAAGGAAAGGAAATAAATGAGTGTTACATAAAGAAAAAAGGCAATTTTGATAGCAAAAACTGTTTGTTACCTTTTGTCTTGTCAGGCTTTATGAACAGAACAGTGTCTTATACACACGGTACTGTCATACCATGCATTGCCTACCATGCCTACCCTAACGCCGACTATCCTAATAATCTTCCTAAAACCTCCACCTTGTGTGTGGCCCCTCCTCCAAACAACCATTGACTTGCTACCCCATGGCACCCTCTACATCTTGACGAATGACAGTAGGAATATCACTGCAATACTTACCTGTCTTAGTGGCTGACATAGAAAAATATCAAGGACACCAAATAGAAAGGTGTCCCTACAATATATCTTACCTGGTTAGTTGTGATTGACACATCATGAATAAACAGTTTTAGGTGGCATCAGGTATTATCCAGGCAGCAGGAGCGTGTGACAGACCTGGAAAGGCAATAAGTCAGGGTGACATATTAGTTACAGAAACAAAAGTAATGTTGATATCAAAGACCATGGGAAATTGCCATGTTGTCAGGATTCACTAAACGTTTCTTACATATGTGACTATCATGGTCAACTCCTGCCATTCTGGCCTAGTACTATGAGTGCCTACCACACTGACTATAATGGAACGACCTTAAACATGTGTAGTCCCACCATCCTTTGCTATCCATAATAACACATTCCCATAGCATGGGAGAATTAGGATAATAATAATGCAAAGCAATATCTACCTGATTAACTCCTGGTTTTCATTACTGAAAAAAACATAATGCCACCATGAGAGACTTACCTGTCAATGGACAGTTGCACAGAACACATTCAATGGAAACAAAAAGTCTGAAACTGAATGTTGGTCTAGTCATCAAATGAAATGGGAGCAGTGTGGCAGAAGCGGCATCAACCATCATTACATCATGACCTACAATATATATAAATTATGTAAAATAACTTTATGGAAGCAGTGACTTTATTGAATACAGCACTTGTTAACAGCAGTTTAAACAGTATATGTAACGAAACTGCTACACATGCACAGGACGCTCTGCAAAGACACTTTTATAATGACATAACATGCATACAGAAAAAACTTACTGACACCCTTCCCTCCCTGGCCCTGGTGTGTCTGCACACCCACACTGCACTACAACAACAATGTATGTTTCTATAGGATAACCTCTTAGATGACTTGACTAGCAGTAACAATGCAGTATTTATCGTTATTAACATTACTTAAGTAACGCATATCATGATGTGAGAAGAATGAACTGTCAAAGTGACCATACACACCTGTGGTATTGTTGTGGATTCAGAATCAGCAGTAGCATCTGGATTCAGCAGCAGCTTTACTGGAATATACTGGACAATGGCAGTTCCTCTGTCTCTTTTTCTCTTTTATGAGAATAACAAGAGCAACACTGGTGGGTAGATTTAATGATTATGAAGGACTGTGGTGGTCTAAGATGACTTAGTTCTCATATGCATATTGTTTACTCTTTCTGTGGTTCTGTGTGAAGTGTCATAATACATCATGGCGGAGGTGGTGATGGCTTCCGGAAATTATTCATCGTCATCAGCCAGCTTGCAGTGGCATGGCACATTACTTGCTTTGCATGTTATTTGTAACGAGAAACATGACCCAGGGTATGTTGTTGGTAGGAAATGGGTCTTCAGCACAATTTACGTAGTGCACAGTAATTCCTGAGGATGTTGTTTAGTTATTTGTTATGGGCCTGGCAAGAATCTCACTGGTTGCAGATTTTGTTAATATATTAGTATCAGCTACAGCCTGCAGTGCCATTTTTTGTGTAGGACCAGTACTTAATTAGTTTGTTAAGTGTTTCCTGGCTATCAGTCACTTAAAGTTTGCAGTATTCATATTTCTGTATTATTCCAACCTTAGTACTGGGAGCAGCCAGTGGCAGAAAAGTGTTATTAGCTTGCAACATACATCTGACACTATTGTCAACATACATGCATAATAGTTCTGCAGTTCCATAACATAACGATATACAGCTAATCACTTCAAACACTGTTAAAAAAATTATTTTGGGAAAATTATATTTATTTTGGTTTTTGAGGAAGCAGTGACATGACCATTGTTGGAAAACTTGGAAAAATGCTTGAGGTGCACCACTTTAATAAACATGATAAATAGTTATAAAAAAAACTAATAAGGGATGAAAAGGAAATATGTGACTAGTTAAGTAAATATTTTTGGCATTTCTATTTATCTTTTTTAAGGAAGGGACTCAGTCAGGTAGTGCCAGGAACATCTGCCATCTTGGAAGACAGTAACTAGAACTGTCTGATTGCTGAGTGTTAACCCCAGCAAGTGGTGCACCACAGAACACAGAAATCATTATTAAACAGATGGGACAAGAAAACATGTATCCTTAAAATGTTTTTGTTATTTATGTTTTTTTTGGGGGGGGGGAGAAGGAACATAGGCCAACTGGGAAAGTAACTACAACCATCTGACTGCTGAGTGTTAACACCAGCAAGTGGTACACCACAGAACACAGAAATCATTATTAAACAGGAGGGACAAGCAAACATGTGTCCTTAAATTTGTTTTGTTATTTATGTTTTTTTAAGGTGGGGCCAGGAACATCGGCCAAGTGGGAGAGTAACTACAACCGCCTGACTGCTGAGTGTTAACCCCAGCAAGTGGTGCACCACAGAACACAGAAATCATTATTAAACAGGAGGGACAAGCAAACATGTGTCCTTAAAATGTTTTTGTTATTTATGTTTTTTTAGGGTGGGGGCCAGGAACATCGGCTAACTGGGAAAGTAACTACAACCACCTGACTGGTGAGTGTTAACCCCAGGAGGTGGTGAACCACAGAAGAACACAGAAATCATTATTAAATAGGAGGAACAAGCAAACATGTGTTCTCAAAATTTTTTTGTTATTTATGTATTTTTTGGGGGGTGGGGGGCCACGAACATTGGCCAACTTGGATAGTACTAACCAGTCACAACAGGCAGAAACTGGACTGAATAAACCTCAGCGACATAGGCATTTGGCCCATTCACTCATGATACAGCTGCAGTCAGCACATCCCTGCAGGTTGCAAACACATGAACTATGTCTCTTTCCTACTTAAGAGAACTCAAACCCCTCAGCTGTGTCTTCATTGGAGGGCACTGCAAAACTATCTTCATCCTCTGATGACTCCTGTTGCTAAATGCGTTCTTCACCAGCATCATGGAATCTTGGGGTTGTTGACAACATGTACTGCTTTGGGAAGAAATGGGAGTTCATTTTAACAAGTGTTAGGTACTCCACATTATGTTCTGACAGGCGGCTTCGATGGTCAGTCACAATTGAGCCAGCAGCACTAAAAACTCTTTCTGAGCTTACGCTAGCATAGGAGCAGCTGAGGTACTCAATGGCAATAGCAGCAAGTGCAGGCCAGATTTTGAGCTTGCTAAGCCAATATTCAAGAGGTTCAGCCTCAATACTTAGCACCTGTAGGTCATCAAGATAAGACTGCACCATATGACATGTGACAACTGAAGTTCTGTGCTTCCCTCAGGTGGCTGTCATGTGGAGACACCAATGTTCTTCAGCATGGACAAGAGAGGGTTTGTGCCACCATTACTAGCTTGGGATAATAAAGGTGAAGGAGCAGACACTGTACTGGTGGAGGAGAAGGATACTGGGTGACAGATGGTTGAAGCTTGGTGTTTGTTCCCTGCTACTGTTTTTTCCAGCCTTGCCTCTGACTTACTTATCCAGTTTTCAACCTTGCCAAGAAGGATGACCACATAATGATGCAGATCATCTTTCCCACCTATAAGAAGTGCAGTCATGCCTTGTTTGTACCTGGGATCCAGCAAGGTTGCCAGGATATATGCCTCGGAGTTGTTAATATGAATGACATAGTGATCATTATCACAAAGATGCATGATGAGGTCAGCAAGTTGAACTCCAACTGTGTCTGCAGCCACTTTGAATTGCCCCTTTACAGTACACAGAGCCTGGCGTACAGTGCACAGCAATGGTATCTCCTGGCTCAAGCATGCATTATCTGCGTTCACTACCTGTGTTGCCTGTTCCAGTGGTCATAGTTCCTGGATAGCACTAACCATCAAATACCATTGGGATGGAGTCAGCAACATGGCTGACTGTGGTTCTCAATCCCTCATGTACATAATATACTCATGGAGTGGCTTATATTGTTCATACAGCTGCTCAAGCATATAGAGATTGGAATTCCAGTGAGTAGGCACATCGAGCTTCAAGAGGTGCTGTGGTACATTGTTTGCCTTCTGTAGAGCATGAAGGTCTGCTCTAGCCAGTGCCAAATGACTAAAATGGCTGCAGATTTTATGGCTGACAGCCAACATGGCATTAACTGCTTCATGCTCCAGAAAGGACCTCACTATTAGATTCAGCACATGCGCAAAACAGGGTACATGATAAAAGCAGCCATCAGTGATGGCTTTGATGGCATTAAGGGTATTGTCACTGGCAATATATGCTGCATTGAATCCATGGGGTTTTAGCCGGTGTGTAATGGCCTCATTGATGCAGGTTAGAATTCTGTCTGATGTATGGGACCCATGCATACTCTCCACGCGTAATGTGGCATACTGTAAACAACTAGTAGTACTGATGCCACTACTCAGGGGACAAATAGATGAGGGACAGGGGTGCAGAGCATATACATGAGGGAAGAAAGCCCAGTGTGCAGTAATGCACATATAACTAACACCCGATGATGGGCCACTGGTCCAAATGTCTGTGGTGAGATGAATGCTGGCTACTGCTGAGTGTGACAGGGCATGTGACACCATGCATGCCAGGTCATTGTACATAGCTGGAATAGCCTAAGTGCCAAAATATGTTCTACTAGAAACTTTATATTTAGTCACAGCCTTTTCCATCACTTCTCTAAATCCCCCATTCTCAGCAAATGAAAATGGCAAAAGGTCTTTTGCAAGCATCTTGGCCACAGCCGTATTGAACTATTTTGTCACTGGGTGTTTATGATGATATTTTGTATACTTGCTTAATGCTGATTTTATATCTGGCTACTTAAGCCTCTGGGTATGCAGGACTGTGGGTTGTGATTTGGCTTTCCCAAGTGTGGTTGTATGGCTTTGGCTGACATTGGTGGTATCAGGGACATGCTGGTGCTGCAGAGACCTCCGTATGAGTACAGATGGATCAACTTGACTAATACCTTCACTTGTATCTCCACGTGTAGGGGTAGAACACAATAAGGGGTCAAATGTTACATCATCTACTGGATGTGAACCCTCCCTTTCAGTAGTAGAAGTAGACAAAGTGGGCTTGAATGCCAACCTCTTATGTTGGGTCCACTTAATGGGGTGCTTGCTCTGCATGTGGCTATGCATGCCAGTCATACCATAGTGTGAACCTGGTTTTCCACAGCTAATCTTGGAACAACAGATGTTGCACACCACAACACTGTCATCAGAATCATCAATCACAAAGAAATCCCACAACAATGAATGTCCCCCCACATGCCATATTTTTGTGGGTGGTCAGGCAGATTGGGCTGGAAAAACAGACATAGGGGTGGGTACAGTTGATTTCTTAGCATGCTGCTGCTTTCCCACAGATCTCATTTTTGCTACTTCCTGACCCTTGACCATGACAGGTTGCTGCTTTGGGACTGATGGAAGAGGGATTACTTTCCCTTTACCAATAACTGTTTTGGCTGCTGCTTATGGACATGGTGGCTGCCAACTAGGGTCTAATACTGGATCATCACCCTCACAACCATAATCAGTACTACCCTCCATGCTTTCTGTAATTTCCATTGGAGACAGTAAAGGCTGGCTACATACAAGATCTGCTTCCTCCTCAGTGACATTCTCTTCAACATGAACACTGCCACTAACAATGTGTTCACTATGAGAATCTTTCTGCTCCTCAGACATATTTTAAAGTGGTATCTGCTGCTGTTCATTATTTAGTTCCCCCAACAGTAACCGGTCCTGCAACATGCTTACTGTCATCATCTGTCATACTGCCTGCCACTGTACCAAAACCCTCCTTGCTCTTACTCACTACCAGCTCCTGAATTAAATCATGGGTCTCTAGGGACTGAGACAGTTGACTATTTTCAGGCTCATCCTGAGACCCCTAGGACTCACACAACAATAGTGTGGCAACATCAAATGCAGTCTTTTAAGCTGATGTTTAGAGCAATGAACTACATCATCACTGGGAGTAGCAGTACTGCACTGAGTGCCAAAGAAGCTTGAGGGTTTGATTCCCTGCATAGCCAACAGTGGCACAACATGTGATCTGGATGGCATTGTAGTACCAGTAGAACTTGCAGTGCAGCTAACAGTAGCACCTTCTAAAGAACCCTTTCCATGCCCTTCTGACACCCTTTTGACTGATGCAGTACCTATGACACTTTTATTTTTTCCACATTCTCCATGCTTACAACTGCCTTTGTCTGACATCTTAATGCCTGTACTTTGCTGGACCCTAAAATACCAGAAAGTATTACAGAAATAAAAGAGACACTAATAGATAGACTGCTAAAGATAGAGTAACACAAGATACTGTGTTATTCAAAAAATTATGAACTATGTGTGAGACTGTGACACAGCAGTCAAAGTACAGATAATAGGCAGCAAATTATATTTCTTCCACTGAAGAAACTGGTGGATTTAATCACTCAAAAAGAATGTTCTGTGCTGCAGAACCAACACAGCTCTCCCTGCTTCAGAAATCAACTTCACAATGAGTAGTTATGCAGTAAGAAATGTGTACTGCCTCCTCACCCTTCCTCCTGAACCTCATTAGTTGCAGAGCTGAAAAGCATGTGATCAGAGCTTGTTGTGGCGTAATTTGATCTTTCCATGGAATTTCAGTGCATAGCTGCGGAATTTGCATTGAACTGCAGACTTTTAACTAACCAGGCTGTACACCATGTGACTGCAGAACTGAAAACTATATGATTATCAGTAAATGCGGAAAACAATGGCCTTATCCGCAAGATTTCTGACTTAACTGCTGAATTCCAGGCTGCACACCATGTGACTTCAGAACTGAAAATCATGTGATCAGACCTACATGTGGAAAAAATTGAAATTTCTGCAACATTTAGGTGCTAACTGCGGATGTTTTTTAATACCACAGAATTCTAAAAAGCGCAATATACAACATGTCAGTGAAAAAAATAATAAATATAAAAAAACACAAAAACGATTACTTTAGGACAACACAGTTAAGGTGCTCAACAGACAAGGAGATTGCATTCAGTATGTGACCATTGCAATTAAGATACCACATTTAGAAAATGAAATATAGACACACATTGATGGTAGGAAAAAATACTGCATTTTACATTAAAATAACAGAAAAATACATGCCTTGGTGAAATCATTAGCTTGAAACATTATTTCTGCAGTTTTAACAAAACACTTTTTTGCAGAACTAGGTTGAAATCCACATTTTATAGGTGAAAGTTTGGAATTTCGCCACAGGCGGAAGAGCTGAAGATTTCGCAAAATTTTCAAGATTTTGTGGAACTTCCACTATGGTGGAAATCTGCATTTTTGCCCACCCCTAGTACTCTGTTTGGAAATATCTGTTTCTGAGTTTTGTGAGTGTTGTATTGCATATACTGTATAGTGGAGTGGTTAGAGACATTCTCTGTTGAGTATTATAACAGTGCATTATACATCATGACATAGGATACAGCATAAGCAATGATCAGAGTCATGCATCAGCTAGATATGTTTAATTATGTGGTGTACTAGTGAATCGTGCAGAAAAAAAGTCAAAAACTACAAGCAATAGTAGGTGTTTATAGCTTAGTACTGGAGAGGTTCCTTACTGGTTTTTTTTCTTGACACAGTGTGGCATTGTGGAATAAAGAAGAGACAGAAAATGTTATTGTGACATGTTCATAATATTGTTAACTTGATAAGCTTTGATGTTAACTCATGAATAATAGTAGTATTTTTACAATTTACATGATGTTTTATTGTGCAATCTCAGTATACTGACAGTTTGTATGCTTGTATGACTATGTGAGCTACACAATTATTTGTTAAGAACAGTTGTGCAACTGTTAAGATGGTAGAATGATGCAGACAAAGTCTGTTACCTGGGTTGTGAAACCATGTGTCATACCTGTGGAAAAATACCATACCAACATACAATACATAACAGAAAAATAACATTTTAAAGGGATACTATGAAAGGATTTTCTAACCTTGGTTACCATACAATGCCTGCGTAACAGTGGTCAACCATGGACGTAATCACCTCTTGCAGTTGCCATGACTACTGTTAACCTCTCGAGCTGCGCTTTCGAGGTTTACTTTGTTGTCCTGCAAACTGCTTGAGGTGATTATATTGTCGCTAACCACTGTTACTCAGGTATTATCCTCTATATAATGTATGGTGGAATGTTGTTATGGATGGAAATCAATCTGTTCAAAATTGTTTTTATGCTGCACTGGCTACGTCAGCTAGTTTGTTATGCTGTACTAGCTATGTAGCTGGTGCAGCATAACTACATAGAAGGTGAGTGCGCATGCACAGTTGGGTGACCTTCGGGCCTTGGCAAACAGCTGTGGTGCTGAGCATAGTCATAGGAAGTGAAAAAGAGCAACACAAACCTCTAAAAGTAAGGAACCTAATTGTAGGAGTGACCATACACTATAAAAAACTGTGTATGATCATTCATGTACAACACGGATAGTTTTTTACTCTCCTTGTTTCCATGATATCAGACCTCTCAAACTGCACTCTCAAGGTCTCCAGTTACCATGGAAACCACTCGATTAAAAAAAATCTGTGTTGTGTATGAGCGATCATACACAATCCTCTATGTCACCTTATGTCTCCTGAACATCTGTTAATAGAATTGTTAAGTGTTTCTTGCCATGATGGCACAATGCAACTTAATAATAATTTGCATTTTACTGTTATTTCTAGTATTTCTTGTACACTGTAAGAAAGTGAAGTCATCGACTGACGCTTACCTTGTAGGAGAGGTACAGCAGTGGGACACACAGCGCAATGATCTGTTTGAAAACTAGAAAGGAAATTGGTTTTGAGTGATGTTGTTCATTGTTTTTTGTTTTTTTTGTACCTGTTGGATGAATTGTTGTAGTTATAGCAACTTGCAAGTTGCATGATATCCAATTAACTTTTTCACTGTGCTAAATGGTCTATGATACAATGGTGTGTGACAGTTATCTTATCTCAATTGGCAAAACAGGTCATATGAATGTGCGTAAATTCTGCGTAATAGAATGGGGCATGATACTTCTGCAGCTGCATTGCTTACAACACATCACATGATGACAGTATTGTCTGTATTGGACACTGGTTACATTAAACTTTTAAATGTCATTGACTGTCTGCATGTTTATCAGCCTTGTAAATCTTGGTATGTTCCCCATGGTAGAGGTGCCAGTTAACAAGGGAGAATGTTCCAAGGTGACAGCCACAATTTATTACCTGCAAAGGGTAATTGGAACACAGTTAATGTGAAATAAAATGTATGAAAATATTTTTTCTCCATGGAATTATGGCAATATATGATGATGGGGTGATGATGATAACTAGATTTATCCACCTCTGTTGTGGTTTTGTCACTTGGATGTGCCTCATGAGAAAACCAGAGTAGGTGTGGGTAGATTATGCCATTGACTGCACTCTGTTATAGTATATTGCTTAAACATGATCACTTTTTAGCCTTATCAGACACTCTAACTGTGGTCTTGTGCCTTAAAGTGCAAGCAAGGCATGATGGTATATCACAATATACTGCACCCTGTCATGTATTATTGATGAATTATACAATGGGTACCTCGAATCCTTAATCCTCATTGGCTGGCCGTATGGTTTAGAATGTTGAAAATCATAGTGTCAGACTATTGTAGAGATGCCAGCTAATCAGGACAAAAAGTTCAAAGCTGGCAGGCACTATTTATTTCTTGCTAATGGCTGGGTGGGTGGAAGAGAAGACACTTAAAATGAAATGAGTGAACATTTTTAAAATTCATTGTATTATGGCACTATATGAAGACTGGGTGACACTGATGACAAGATTTATCCACTTCTGATATATTGTACTCACTTGGCTGTGTCTGGTGAAAAAATGACACTGTTTTGTTGTGAAATATTGCCATTTAACTATACCCTGTCATGATATATTGCTTAATATCAAAATGTAGTGGATAAATCTTGCAAGGTGATTGCCTGAGTCACAATCTTGTAACAGCTCAAAGAAATACTTGATATGAGGATGCTTTTCCAAATGTTCGATTTTATTATAGTGTATGGAGGAATGTGGTAGTGTATGAAAATCCATACACTGCAAAAAACTCATTCTGCTGCAGTAGTGAAGTCCTCATTAATGAACAATTTTTTGTTGTGCGTCAGTGAGGATGTAATAATAAAAGTGACCCCAGAAGCAGTTGTGATTTGTCTTTTGCTGTGGGAGAGTGGTGCGTGTGTGTGCTGATGAGCAACAGTTGTAAATCAAGGGCACTTTGTGCAGGTCACAGAAATTATGGAAAAGTTAGTTTTTTTTTTTTTTTTTTACAGCCACCATATACTATATAGAACAGTATATGGTTACCCATACACTACTCAGCTATTCTGTCACCTTGTGGATATAATGCTGACTTAGGGACCTGTTGAGCTTTGCATTCGAGGTCATCTGTCACCATTGCATCCACTCGGTGGAAGAATAGCATTATAGTGTATAGTTATCCATACACAATCCAATTTATCGCAATATGGTAATCAAGAGCATTGGTTGTTATGCAGTTTACACATGGCTGCGTTTTTTGATAGAACAACAGACCAGTTGCCAATGGAGTTTGCCCTTTAAGGGGCAGACCAGGTTGTCCTGGTGCACCCCTTCCCTTTCCATCAAGATGGTGTGCTCAGAAGGGGAGAGGGAAGGAAGAGGAGGGCCAGGGGATAGAACAATGGGCAAGCAACAGGAAGGGGAGGGGCAAGTGGAGCTACATAAGGGACAGCACAGAAGTGATTCAGCCACTTTTGCTGGAGTTTTGATACATCGAAACTGCAGCACATCAGATTGATGGATTTGTTTGGAAGGTTTGTGCAAACAGGATACAGCAGGTAAGAAGCTAACAGCTACGACGTGTTTAAAAAAAAGTATATATATAATGCTTGACGTCATTTTTTAATGGAATTTAGTGGAGATGGTTTGTTGGTAGCAGTGGGTGAAGACTCTTCATGAGATTTGCTGTTTAAATGCAGATTGGCTAGGAAGCTGTATTAATAGGCTTCCTCTGCTGGCTCGAGTAAAAATTTGATGTTAGTTACGTTGGAAGCAGATTTTTGAAGTTTTACTGTGTTGGTCTTCTCTGGCTTTCAAATCGCGAGGTGAATGGGTTTAAATGGGAGAGGTTTGTTGCAAAAGCATGTTGGGCCAAGGGAAGGGCCATTCAGTGAAAAGAGCTGTGTTTATTTTGTGAAAAACCTGATGGGTTAAGAAGCTGGTTGACTAAGGACTCCATGGGGGACTTTAAAATTAATGGTGGAGTGGAACTGGTGCTAAGTGATGGGAACAGGATGTTTAATGCCCTGCAGTTTTGGGAGGCTCTTACTCTGTATCACTGGGGGAATTTCAGAGGTTGGGATGCCAGGAATTTAATTGGAAAAGAGCCCCCTGGTCTGCAGGTACGACGGAGCATCACTCGCTCCTCGTAACAGAACTTCCCCCTTTTTTGTAGCTGTTTCCCCAAAATAAGTCCCAAAGTGGCCAATTCCAGAGAGAATCTCTCCTTTGATGCTTCCAGTTAGGGGGCTGAGTAGCTCTCCATGGAGCCCTATGCACGCCAGCATGATCGCGTGGCTTGAAAATGGACCCCTCCCCCCAACCTCCCTGCTACCTCCTCATGTCCTCAGGAGAAGATTTCACCCCCCCATTTCTCTAGGGATCTCCTGGCTTCCCTCACCGAGGAGGTGACTCAGGTGCCAGCAGCAGTCTCGCTGCCCCACCAGGAAGGCACGGTGAAAGGGCCTACGCGCATAGATAGGCCGAATGGTACAGGGACTAGCGCTTGAAAAGGGGCAGTAAAGAACTGCAGAGCGGTGCAGAAAGAGGCAGGCAAGTGCTCTGTGGAGCCATTATGGCAAGGTCAGGCCTACGACAATGCCTAGCGGGGGGGTGACGAGCAGGCCACGTGGTGACGCCTGCCACAACTGGCGTAGGGCCAAAAAGCTAGCAGCTAGACCAGTTTCTGAGGCAGGGGGAAGGTTTCTTTATTGGGATGGGGGTTTTTTGGTCGGGATACTGGACAAGGTGTCTCTGGGGAAAAGAAAGAAGCATGCGGGTGCCACGAGGCAGGAACAAGTGGGAACAGGCCAGAGGCCTGGTGATGAGGGGCCTGGCCTTGTTGCATGACGTCACACGCTAGGAGGGCCAAGCGACAGAAGGAGGCCCAGGAAAAGGAATTTGGTTAAGGAACAGGGATCGATGATGGGAAAAAGGGATCAGCCACAGAAGGGGATCATGGTCTGGGGTGGAGGTAATGGCTTGGGGACAACCAGCACCTGGGGGGGCTGGGGGCAGAGCAAGAGAAGGGGAATGGAGAGGCCTGGGAAGGCTTAGCAGCCATAGCATGGTGAAGGCATGCAAAGGGAATAGAGTTAGGCCTGGACAGCCACAGGAGGCAATGTTTAAAGCATTTTTGAGGCCTGAGGGGGCACTGAAAAAAAGGGGGGGCATTTTTTTTTACACCACTGGTCGATTGTTTCTCTTGGAAAATGGGGCCAGTTCAAAGGGGGAGTATTATGGGCTCAGTTGTTTAATGAAATTTTCTTTTCTTGTCTTCAGTGTTTCCACAGTTGGAGGACAGCAAGGAACATGGGTTCAAAAAAGAATAGGCTTTCAAAGGAGGACGCCTACAGGGCTATAGTGGAGCTGACAGAAAAAGCCAATAGAATGTGGGAGCTCATCGAAGGGGAGGAATGGGGAGACCTGGAGAGAAAAGGAAAGCAGAGAAGGGAAAAGGGGGTAGAGGGAAGTGACTGGCTGAGGGACCAAGCAGCCCAGCCAGGACACAGCCACTGATGGAGGGATCCAACAAGGTGGCTAGTCCAGCACCCCTGCACCCTGTTAGCCTGGTGCCACCAGTACCACCACAGGACCAGTTTGGATTTCCTCCAGTGGAACCCAAACCAGATCCCCAGCTCACAGTGGTTCCTCCGCAGCCACTAGTAGAGCAACCACTCCTTTGACCACAAGGCTTCATACTTGGGTGTCAGGAGGATGGCAGGCAACCTGGAATGGATAAGGCCACAGGTAACACACCTGGGTCCGTGGGGGACTGCATCACATAATATATAAATCAAATTGTTTCAGCACTAGGGACAGGTGGTCCGGGGCAGATGGAGTCAGCACTAGCAGAGATTAGGTCAGAAAAGGAAGTGCTGAAAGGAAAAGGGGGGTGGAGAAAGAGGGAAAAGGAACAAGGGAGATAGGGGCTCCTGGAATGAGGATAGGCGAACACGTACCGTTGGCCATGAAAGAGAAAATATGGAAGGGAGAGTATGTGGATATCTTCGCCTTAGTAAGCTTTGATGCAGCAGCAAAATACAAGGAGACAGAAAACATAGGGAAGAGTGAGATGGCAGCAGCTGTAGTTTTGTTAGGAAGGAAGGAGAAGGACAAATTTACAAACGGGAAGACCTGGAAGGATGGTTCATAGGTTTCACCATATTCTCAGCCATAGTATTGGAAAAGAGGCCAGAGTTGGGCATTCCACTCATCACATACTCCTTGATAATAAGGAGAGCAAAAGCAAAAGGGGGTGTGGGGTGGATATACTATGATGAATTCTTTCGGCAGAGAATGGTGCCATATGGGGATGTAAGATGGGATACGAAACAACTAGACTTGTGGACAGACTATGTAACTGATCAGTCCACGCCAGAGGGGGAGTTTGGGAAGAAGGGTGCCACACCACAGAGATGTTGCTGGGCCTACAATAGGGCCTTTTGCTCTTGGCCACAATGCCGTTTCTGGCATGCCTGTTTGAAATGTGGGGGATCACATCCAGCAAGCAGATGCAGGATGACATGGGTCCAGGGAGCCCAAGGATCTGGGGGGCAAGGGGCAGGTCAGCAGTTTTTTTTGGGAAGGGTAGGGATATAAAGGGCAGACATGGAATAGAGGGGGAGGGGTAGGGGACATGCAAATAGAGGGAGTCACAACCATTGACCAGCAAGGCCACACATCAACCAGAGGGGGAGACCTTGGCAGAAAAAAGAAATGAGGACAAGGGAGCAATTTAAAGAAGCTAGAACCTCCATTAGGATAGAGGCATGGAGAGAGTGGTTAGACAGATACCCAGATAGGAAAACAGCAGAAATGATTAAAAAAGGTTTTTCCACAGGTTTTTGTTGCAGTGTGAGGGCCCAAGGCCAGCCAGTTAAGCGAACAATCTGGGTTCAGTGAGAGGGAAGGAAGAAATGTTAAGACAAAAATAGAGAGGTTAAAGCCAGCAGGGAGAACAGAAGGACCATATGATACCCCCATTGCAGAATATGAGGATTTCTCCATTGGGTTTGTTCCCCAAAAAACAGGAAGGGGAATACAGGGTGATTCATCACCTATCCTTTCCGGAATGTGATTCAGTGAACGATTTTATCAGTGAGGAATATAGTAAAGTGACATATTCCACTCTGGAAGACGCAGTCCAGATTATCCGGGCAACTGCGGATGCATGGATGGCAAAGACAGACATAGAGTCAGCTTTCAGATTACTTCCGGTTAGAAGAGAGGACTGGGACCTGTTGGGGTTTAAAATTGGGGGACAGTACTATTTTGACAAAGCCATGCCCATGGGCTGCTCTATAGCATGTGCGACATTCAAAGCATTCAGCACATGTTTGCAGTGGATATTTCAAGAAAGAACTGGTTATAAAACAGTGATTCACTATTTGGATGATTTCCTTTTTATAGGCAGTGGGAGAAGACAGACAGAAAAAATGTTGGACAGCTTCCAAGAGTTGTGTAAAGAATTAGGGGTTCCATTGGCACCTGAAAAAACAGAAGGGCTCAGTAAGGTGTTAGAATTTCTGGGTATTGAGATAGATGCCCTGGGGGAGATATTTCGGCTGCCAGACAAAAAAGTGGAAAAACCGAAGGACCTGATTCAGATACATACCAGTAGAAGAAGAGTACAACTAAAACAGGTACAACAAGTATTGGGACATCTGAACTTCGGATGCAGGGCTATTGGGCCAGTGAGGGCTTTCACCAAAAGGTTAGCAAGGGCTACAGCCGGAGTGACCAGACCACACCATTGGGTAGACATGACAAAAGGAGTCAAGGAGGATTTTAAAGTATGTGAAGAATTCCTGAGGGAATATAATGGCTGCTCCTTCTGGCAAGAGGAATGGGTGTATAACACAGACCTTGAGCTATACACAGATACAGCCAGGGGCCTAGGCATGGGGTGGCCTACCTGAGGGGCAGATGGTTTGCAGAACCGTGGCCATTAGACTGGGTAAGGGATGGTAGTGTAAAAGATATAACATTGTTAGAGATCATGCCCATCTGGGCATGCACCCTGGTGTGGGGGAAGAATTACGGGATCAAAAACTGACATTTTGGTGTGACAATAGAGCAGTGGTAGAGGTCCTGAACAACAGGGGAGTCAGGTCAGAGATGGTCATGCAAGTTTTGCAACTTGTAGTGCTAAGGGCATTGCAGTTGAACATGTCATTCAGAGTGAAACACATAGAAGGGGTACACAATACCCTGGCTGACAGCCTTTCCCATCTGCAGCTGGAATGTTTCCGGAGGCTGGCACCAACAGTGGAGGAGCAAAAAACACCCATACTAACGAACATATGGGACACTGGCAGGAAGGAGTAGAAATGTTGTTCTGCAGTTCATGGGCACCAAGGACTCTGAGGACCTATGATGGGGTTTGGGCGAGTGTTTCAAACATTCAGGGCAACACACCGCATGGAGGTAAGTAGGCCGCTCACAGAAGAACAAGTGGGGAAGTTCACCATACAGCAATGGCAAAAAGGAACAACCCACACCACAATGGGGGTCTACTTGACAGGGATTAGTGTTATCTGCAGTCTAAAAGGATGGAAGGACCCAACAAAATCAATGTTCATTAGAAGAATGATGCAGAGATGGGGTAGGTTAAAACAAGAGATGGTGGATAATAGAAGACCAATAGGGGGAACAGTGGCTGGTGAAACTGAAGGGTGCGTTACTGGCAATATGCAGATCAAAGGCCAAGGCCCAGTTATTTCACATGATTTATGTGGTAATGTTTGCAGGGGCCTTGAGAGTGAGTGAGGTGGTAGGCCACGGCAAGCAAGACAGGGAAGGAGGATTAGAATGGGAAGATATAAGCTAGGGGATGAAGGAGATACAGCTCATGATGAAGAGGTCAAAAATGGATTAAAGGGGACAAGGTTGCATGGTAACATTAAAGAAACATGTAGAAGCTGCAGTGTGCCCAGTGCAGGCTTTGTGGGCTTTCGCCGCAGAGTGTGGGAATAGGACAGGGAGATTATTTCTGCATGGCAATGGAAATAGAGTCACAAGTTATTAAGTCACAGCATTGCTCAAGAAAGGCATGCAATTCCTCAGGGAGGATCTGATTAATTATTCTTCCCAATCCTTATGGATAGGGGCTGCCTCACAGTGGGCAGCGGCAGGTGAGACGGTGAATAATATTTTGGAGAAGGGGCGCAGGTGGTCTGCCAGCTATAAAAGATACATTCGAACACTGCAGTGTGGAGACTAACGGATCACCCATGTTTTTGTTACAGATATGGAGCCACAGGGAGTGGGGGGTAGGGAGAGGTGATATGATGGTAAGAAACTAAGACCATATATAAGATATTTATTCTGTTTAACCCCTATAGGAAGTGGGAGGAGCATGGAAGTTTGGATCTGCAGCCATTCTTATATTTATTGGGCAGAAAGGAGAGCGGAGAAAAAGGCTGGGGGAAAGCAACTTTACCAGGAGGTGAAGCAGTGTAAACTGGTATGGCGTGGCATCCGAGGGATAAGATGGGCACAACTGCTCCCCACCTTGAAAGAGCTGAAGGAGTGGTGACCCATTCCAGACTTAATTATTATACATTTGTGGGGTAATGACCTTGGGGGCAAGCCATGGGTGGACACATACATGCAGATAAAAAGGGACTTAGAGACAATACAGCAGTGGTGGCCTGAGGTACACCTTGCCTGGTTGGATATGATAACAAGGAGGGTTTGGAGACAGGAGCACAGCCATAGAGCTGTGGACAGGGCCAGGAGAAAGATAAACAGAAGGGAAGGGACACTGGTAAGAAAAATGGGAGGACAAGTAATACTGCGGGGTGTGGAAGAGTGGGTAGAAGATTTCTACAGGTCAGATGGCATGCACCTGTCAGGTCTAGCCATAGATATGTTCAATACAGAAATGATGGGTTTTATAGAAGCATGGAGAAGGCATGCAAAAAATGGATAAAAAAAGAGGGGAAGAGAAGGATTGGAAAGTGGGTTCCTCGAGGTATGGGGGAACAATACCCTAAGTGAGGGGAAAGCCAGTCATCCAACGCAAGCTGGATTCTGGCTAGTGGGGAAAAAGGGGGGGGAAGAGGGGAAGAAAAAGGAATAAGATGAAAAGAGGAAGAAGCTGAAGGAGAAAAGTGGTCTCGGTTTTCACTGTTACCTAACAGAAAGGAGAAGAAGAAGGCAGCCAGGTTTTCACCTGGGGGGAGCAAAAAGAGGAAGAAAGAGGGAGGATCAGAGATTGATATATGGATGAAAATAAATGAAATTGTGAGAGATATAAGAAAAAAAGATGATAAAATGGAACATGGAATTATGATATATAAATAAATTAATATCCGATCTGAGCACAACAGACAATGGTCTCTGTCTTTTTGTGAGGGAAAAGGGGGGAATCCGGAACAATGGATTTTGCCCTTTAAGGAGCAGACCAGGTTGTCCTGGTGCACCCCTTCCCTTTCCATCAAGATGGCGTGCTCAGAAGGGGAGGGGGGAAGGAACGGGAAGGCCAGGATAGAGACAATGGGCAAAAGCAACAGGAAGGGGAGGGCAAATGGAGGTATATAAGGACAGTCACTTTTGCTGGAGTTTTGATCCCTCCCACCCACCTACAACACAGAGCAAGAGGGAAGACAGTCAATAAGGGACTGTATGGTAGGTCTGTCAAAGGTGGATGACAGATGTATCCAGTAGGACGATTATTGGACTGCCAAAGATGGATGGCAGAGAACAATATGGTTATTTGGACTGCCAAAGGTGGATGGCAGGGAAAAGGGGAAGGGAGAAGAAAAGGAATAAGGACGAAAGAGGAAGAAGCTGACGGAGAAAAGCGGTCTCGGTTTTCACTGTTTACCTAACAGAAAGGAGAAGAAGAAGGCACCCAGGTTTTCATCTAGGGGGAGCAAAAAGAGGAAGAAAGAGGGATGATCAGAGATTGAGATATGGATGAAAATAAATAAAATTGTGAGAGATATAAGAATAAAAGATGATAAAATGGAACATGGAATTATGATATATAAATAATTTAATTGTCGATCTGAGCACAACAACAGACAATGGTCTCTGTCTTTTTGTGAGGGAAAAGGGGGGAATCTGGGACAATGAATGGTGGTATCACCAGCATTCTCTCATTGCATATTGCTTACATAACGGGCTGTGATGGACATGGGAAGAACTGTACTTAACAATTTAAGCTAACGCTTCCCAGTTGGACCTGCAGCATCAGATGGTTTTCCCAGGTGGGGCTCAGGTGTTGCTTGGTCCTCACCTGCTGCTGGAGCTGTAGGTTCTGCCCCAGAGGGATCCAAGATGGTAAGCTCTACTTCTTTGGCTTGCTCTTCTTCTCCAGCAGCATCTCCCAGTGGATTGTCTTCCTCTGTAAAACAGAAAACTGGAAGAAATGTCTTATTTTTTTTCTTTCCCTATATCAATGCATTTATGTGCTTGTTATGTTACTTTGAAAACTTGTATTCGTTGGCCCAGATATTCAAAAGGGTTGCGCCATGCGCAACAGGGTTGCGTGTGCGCAACTCCAAAAATGCGCCATTCTGCGATATTCAGAAGGGGCCAGTTGCACCACCAAAAACATGCTAAGCAACAGCGCAGTGGAAATGAAGGCATGCGCAACCGAAGGGGGCGGGTCCATGCATAAAGTGCGCAATGCGATAATCGAACACTTGCACAATGCGCAAGAGTGGCTCAGCCGGAAGTTGCGCAGTAGCGGAATTGAGCCAAAATAAAAAGGCTCAAGGAAGTGGCGCAAGAACCCTAGCAGGCCACAAACTGGGGGAAAGAGACAGAGAGAGAGAGAGACAGGAGCTGGAAGGGCAGAGAGGGACAGTGGGTCCAGGAGGACAGAGAGGCCAGTGGGGGGTGCCCGGTGCAGTGGAAGCAGCAGTGGGAGCAGCGGGGTAACACAGAACAGCAGCCAGGGGCAGAAGCCAGGAGATGGACAGTGCCAGCTTCACATGGAAGCTGTAATGAGGGGGTGAGACACCATGCTGCAGGGGCGTGGCCGGAGGAGCCCGTCGGCGGTATGCCCCGACAGGCAGTATCGTGCCACATCAGCTTCGAGCTGTACACAGGCATTCGAGATTGTGGGCGGTGCCGCCTGAACAGGGCAATACTGAGACGGCTCTGCGAGCTGTGCAGTGATGTGATTGGGCACCCTCACGGCCAGTCACGCTCTGTCCGTGGAGACCAAGGTGACAGCCTGCATGTGCCTGCTCACCACGGGCACCTTCCAGAGGCCAACAGGGGACACCACAGGCATTACACAGTCGGCCACGTCATGCATCCTCACCCAATTCCTCAGCGCACTGCTGCCTCATGCTCGCGGAGTACATCCATTTCCCAGCACCATGACAGGCGTACAACAAACATGCAGGAGTTCCACAGGGTAGCACGTATGCCTGGCGTGCTAGGGCCCATGGATTGCACCCATGTGGCCATTCGCCGCCACCTGGACCCAGCGGCCAGGCATATCCGGAACCGAAGGGTTTTCCAGTGTCAACTGCCAGGTGGTGTGTGATGCCACTGGGCGCATTATCAATGTCTGTGCCACACACCCTGGTGGAGCACATGATGCCTTCATATGGCACCAGTCTGCACTGTGCCATCGATTCAAGTGGGGACATCCCACGGGTCATCTAGTGGGTGAGTACACATGTATGGAATGCAAACTCTGGGCAAGGGTGGGAATGACACAGGTGCCATGGTAGTGGCACACAAGGATATGGGCAATATGGACCTGACATGACACTGATCTCCACTATCTCCACACAGGTGACTGCGGATACCCACTCCGTCCCTGGCTGCTCACACCGTACCGGTGCCCCATGACCCCAGCACAGCTATGCTTCAATGAGGCACATGCTGCAACACGTAACATCATAGAGCGGGTGTTTGGGATGCTCAAGGCACGCTTCCGATGCCTGGACACCTCCGGCAGAGCCCTACAGTACAGCCCCCAAAAGGCCTGTGGGATATTCCTGGCCTGTTGCATCCTGCACAACATGGCCAAAGACCATGGGATAGCCGTACAGGTCCAAGAGGGGGACAGCAATGGGGACGCCAGTGGCGCCGGTGATGTTAGTGATGAGCAGTCCCCCCAGGATGGAGGGACCCCTGACTGACCCAGCAGGCCCAGCTGCACCAGGACACCATTGCAGAAGAGCACTACTCCCAACACAGGTAAGTCAAGGGGACATGTGCAGGCAACACTGTCCATGCACAAACCACAGGCACACAGGGGAACACACCGTGCATGAAGGTCAGGGGAGTTGAAGGTTCCAGGCATACCAACACACCATCAGAGAGGGGTGAGCACTCATATGGACACACACACACACCAGGCAGCATACATGGGCAGCAGCACAGCACTGCGGAAATGACATTGCCAACACACAGCACCACCAACCACTCCCACCACTTGGACTGTCCACGTCGTGTGTCAGGACCTGGGCACCCTGCACCTTGGTGTACAGTGCAATGCAGGCATCATCATGCACACGCACCTGTGGACAGCAGTTGGGAGAGTGTGCAGGTGGTCCGTGTGTCAGCAGTGAGCAGAGCACCCAGCAGTGCACTGCCCACCATGACACACATGCACACAGGGCAGCACCAGACAGGGCCTGCACTGGGAGACAGCTCAGTCAGGTAGCACTGTCCCACGGCCACCACGGATGCATGGGCAGCCCCGCTGTGGCCCAGCAGCACTGGCAGGCTGAGCAGGGGCCACATCGGGTGGCGCTGGTGCACCACCAGGGGTCCCACTGTGTGAACACGACCTTGCCCGCACAGGGGTCTGCATCCTGCCAAACAAACTTGCACCAGGGGTGCTCGGGATGCCCACAGCAGAACCCGGCGTCAACAGGCCTGGTGTCGCACGATGCCGGGAATGGGAGTGGAGAGCGCACTGTGTGGGGTGTGTGGTACAGGGGCACCTGACAGTGTGGCCAATGCGTCCGCGACAGAGACCACTGCCTGGGTCAGCCTGTCAATGGCAGCGGTCACATCCGTCCACACAAGGACCAGCTCGGCTCGGTCCGAGCACACTCCTGCTATGCCACTCCACGGACACAGACAGTGCCTCCATGGACCACTGCAACCCGCCCCTGCAGCTGTACCGAGTCCTGCAGCAGGCGGGTGTGTCGCGTCAATGGTACTGTGCCCCAATGACATCGTGACCCCAGGGTGTGGATGGTCCTGGTGCACAGCACCTTGAGGAGTGGGCGCTGTTCGCCAGGACCAGGCATGGGCGGATCAAGGGCGGTGGACATGTGCCACTGCTGACACTGTACCCCAGACCTGGTGTGCAGGACTGCTGCTGCCCCTCAACTGCTGAGCCCCAGGTCCACCTGTTCCACCTCCGTGCTGACAACAGTGCCAGACACCGCACAGCCACGGTGCTGCCCCACCGGTGCTGACAGGCACAGCCTGGGACTGTGCCAGCATGCTGGTACACAGGTGTGAACCAGGAAGGCCCAGGGGCACATGCTGGCCTGCCATGTGTCCGTCATGGGACACACACCTATCACTGCCCATTGCAGGCCTGCTATCATCAATGGTGCAGGTGCGTGCCACTGCCATAGGCACATCATGCTGGCATACCTGCATGCCAGACTGCTGTGACACAGGCTGTGCACCCCCTGCACCCGTATCACTGACACCGAGTTGTTGGCCCAGCGTGCATGCTGCTGCAGTGCCTGCAGGCTGGTGGCGGGAGGTGGATGGTCCCTCCTCCACATCCAGCAGGTCTGCATCACTGTCTGGACCACCACCACCACCGTCTCCTGAAGGCGAACAGGATCTGTAACAGAGAGAGTACATGTGAGTGCATGTGAACAACAGCCCCCAACAACACCACCATGTCATACCGTGCAGTGATGGGCTTCCACCTGTCTGGAATCCTCCACCTGAATACGCCCGCAAATGGCATTCAGCTGCATGGCGCAGACCAGTGACTCCTCTGTAGGGGTCAGCTGCAACACCACTGGTGGGCCCCACCAGTGCCAGCACGTGCCACCCCTGAGGCTGCCACCTTCTCCTTCCAGCCTCCTGCGGTCAGTCCCCATCTTCTTCTTGCATTCCTGCATGGGGCTGGTGGCTTCTGTGCAGGTTTTGGCCGAGCTACACCCTCCCATGCAGCTGCACTTCCTGAGGGGTGCCCTCGTCCACTCACTAGTGGCTCATCCTCCAGGTAGGCCTGGAAGTGGGCCTCCGTCTCTGCAGCGGTGAAGTTTGGCCTCCTCCTCGCCCGCCGTCCACACCTCAGCTGGCTCTGGTCAGTCATGGTGATCTGTATGGGTGGAAGTGGACACCTGTCACTGTGCAGTCGACAGCATTTCCCCATGAGCATAGCTGCCGGCCGGGGCGGAAGCCACGTTCCACTCGCATGGCAGATACTGATCAAAGGGTGCCTTTGTCCCTTTCTAAGTGCCCTTTTCATGCTCAGCCCCTCAGCCTTTATCATCCTCCACCCATGAGCATTGTCCTGGCATCACACAGCATGTAACTCACCTCTCACCTGCAGTAACCAAATCTGGCCAGCACAACCCACTGTGGCATTTTTATAGCGCCAACACATGCAAATGAGGTGTGGCGCAACTTTAATGACATGCTAATCGCGCCACTGCGCTTTGAATGGCTGATCGCGCAGTTTGCATATGTCGGCTGAATATGGCGTATTGGCTTTGCGCATCTGGAAGGTCCGGCTGGAGCCAATGGTGCAGGTTTGTGGCTGTGTGCCCCACTGCATTGCACATGTCCAGACAGCTTACGCATGCGTCTATCGCGCTGCAGACCTGCTGAGCGCGATAGGCGATTCAGACCATGGCCACCATTGTGCCAGTGGTGCTACAGCACTGGGCACTATATGGTGCTGTGGCACTACTGCGCGATAGTCCACTGTGGCACTGGTGCTCAGCTTGGCAGTCGCGAAGGATGCCTATACGTCCTATGGCATTGTGCGTAGCCTTGCGTCATTACCGTGACCTTGTGTATGCCCTCTGACCCCTGGCGCTGTTGGCATGCCATGTGTACGTCCCTATTGCGCTGTCTGGTGACAGCGCCATGTGAAGTGACGGCGCTGTTCGAACAGCGTGATTGGAGCCTGTGGTGGTCTATTGCGCAACAACTCCACGTGGGGTTACGGCGCAGTGGGGCACCATATTGCCTGCTGTAAAGTTGGTGCCATAGCTAGGAGGAGGGCGGTGTCCTGGAGCCAGCATGAAGTGGCCAACCTGGTGGCCCTGGTGGAGCCCACTGTGAGGCACTGTATGGTGAGGCCCCCTCACCATGCCTGGGACCATGTGGCAGCAAGTGGCCACTGACCTGGTGGAGGTCACTGGCGGGGCGGTCTGCTGAGCAGTGCGGCACCGGTACAGTGACCTCCGCCAGAGGGAGCCGGAACTCTTGACGCGGCTGCGTTCACATGCCAGGCGGGGCGTGGTGCCTAGGCCAGGTGAGTGTACCATCTATGCACCTATATTCTCTGCAGGGGTGTGTGTGTGCTTGGGTGGCTGTGCATAGGTGCCGGCTCGGACATGGTGGGCTGTGTCAGTGTGTGCAGCTGTGCTATAGATGGTTATGGCTGTGTGGGCAGGCACTCTCACTGGGGCAGGGGGCACTCTGCTTTTGAGTCACACTGATGTTTGTCTCAACATATGTCTCCCACAGGCCGGATTGTGAGGACACAGGGCCAGGGTGACGTGGGCCGTGCCAGGGCCCCGGTGCCTGGGGGGTGTTGTGCCCCAACAGCAGCAGCAGCAGCAGCGTCAGACCCAGCTGCTGGAGGAGTGTAGTATCATTACTTCATGGATGCTATTGCATGCTGGGGGGGCAAGACCACCAGCCATGCGGGACACAACCAAAGGGGAGGTCATAATTCCACTATACAAAACACTAGTGAGTCCCCACACTGGAGTACAGTGTACAGTTCCAGAGACCATACCTACGTATGGACATGGACTGGGTGGAGAGGGTTCAGAGGAGGGCGACACGGATGGTGCATGGATTGCATCACAAGTCCTATGCAGACAGGTTGACGGAACTGAAAATGTACTCCCTGGTGGGGAGGAGGGTGTGGGGATATGATGGGGACATACAAGTATCTTACAGGGGGGAACAGAGTGCAGGAAAACAGTATTTTTAAGCGTAAAGGATGTTCCAGGACTAGAGGGCATGGGATGAAGTTGGAGGGGGGACGATTCAGAGGAAACATGAGAAAGTATTTCTTCACAAAACGGGTGGTGGACAAGTGGAACACCCTGCCAGAGGAAGTGGTGGGGGCTGACTTGGTCACAGGATTTATGAATGCATGGGTTAGCCATAAAGGAATTCTGGAGGTCAGGGGTAAGGGGCAACAGACTTATAGGACAACAGAGTGAACTTACAAGGTCAAATGGACAGACTGGGTGTCCCATAGGCCCTTATCTGCCGACACTGTCTATGTATCCATGTATGTAGGCATGACACAGGTGACCTGCATCACAGTGCAGTATCACGGCACGTCTGTGTATGCGTCACTGGTGGTCCAGGCATGCACTGGGCACATAGCTGTGTAACTGGCATCCACGTTGCCACATCACTTGCCAGCCTAGTTTGTACTGTGATTGACATGGGCAGTGTGTGTGGGTGGTGGTGCACATAGCTGGTGCCGCCTGTTTGTGATGGCCATGTGCATGTTCACTGTGGGTGGGTGCATGCCATCACAGGTGCGGACATTGGGCTATATGGCTTGCAGGTTGGGTGGTGTTCAGGGTTGTGGTCAGTCACAGCCATTGACTGTGTTCCCATTTCCTAGGCCTCGAGGTTCTAAGGAGGATGCAGCGGGATGTCCGTCGCCTCACAGAGGTCAGCGTGGCAAGCCACAGGATCCTCGGAGCGTCTGGAGGCATGGATGCCATCTGGGGCAGACTGGAATGGGGCGCCAGCAGGGGGAGGACCAGGAGCCGGCTGGGCCGTAGCCCGCATTACCCTTCCCACTTCTTCCATCCCTACCACCCTGCCTTCCCTCTCCAAGTTTTTAATCCCTCCCTCTTGAACACCCCTTCCTTGTACCCGTCCCCCCCCTTGTAAATAGTTTTTATTGTTCTTGTTGCACTATGTTTAATATACATTTCTATTTTGATATATGAATACTGTGTTGGTCTCTGATTTGCAGCTGGCTATGGGTGCTCAGTTGCAGGTGTGTACATGCCATCTGGGCTGGTATGGTCCTGGGTATGTGTGTGTGTGTGTGTGTGTGTGTGTGTGTGTGCATGGGGAGGTATCTCCAGCATGGCAGTGACTTTCGGTTGGTCTTGCCATCTGCTGCCACCTGCTGGGTGCACAGGGTGTGTCTGGCTTGTAGGCTTCTGTGTTGCATGGGGCTGACGTGTGCTGGGGGTCTGCATGGTTTTCTGCAGTGCCAATCACTGCACATGGGTGGTGTCTTGGGGTCACAGTGCAGGGTGCGCTGTGCATAAGAGGGCTGATGTGCACTGTGGTTGTCAACCCCCTGTGTGTGGCACTCTCCACCTGCCAGTGGTTGTGCTGGGGTGTCAGGGCTCTGCTATGCTTTGTTGGCTTGTCCCCATGGGCACGTGGATCATCCGTCCCACCCCCAGTGATGCTGTGCTTGGGGAGTGCCGGTGTGGTGTGGGTTCTGCAGTGTGTTCCTGTGCCCATGTGTGGCATGGCTGGCGGTGGGCCTCAGCCTGCCTCCCTGGATATGCAGTTCCATTGCTCTGGGGGGCTGTGCTTAGCACTGTAGCAGCTCTGGAATGCTCAGCTGAGCTTCCATGGTTGCACCATAGTGCAACATTTTGGCTCAGCTTCTCCTTCCTGGTTGCGCGATGGCGCAGTATGTGCAATATTCAGACGTTGGTTGCTTGTGCAATTTGCTCTGCTCCATGTTTAAATATCGCACCTAGTGCGCATTTGCGCAACTGGTTTGCGCTTGCTCCTGCTGTTGCGCCAGTTTTGAGTGCAGTTTGAATATCCAGGCCATTGTGTACAGATTTACACTATGCAAATGAAAATAAAAGTTTTTGATTAAATATCTGTCATTTTCCTTTATCGTTTCTTGTGCAATGTCAGGAGTTTATCTGAACTGCACACACTGTTATTGGTGTTCTTGTGATTGCACACACCCCTACATTTGTTCAGTAAAAATAAAACTAGTGGGAACAGTTTATATTATCAGTAACAGAACTAGAAAACCCTATATGGCACTTCAAGTACCAGCTTCCCAATATATCTTCGGTAACCTGTGCTGGTAAGATACTTTAAAGTTGTCTTGTCATTTAAGCTGTTAGTGGCACAGATGGCAAACCTTATGAATTTTTAGGGGATACAAAAATGCCATACGTCTAAAGTGATAGCAGTGATTACGGTGTATGTGTCAATACAACAGCACTCTGCTATTGGCTTGAAGCAGATATCAAATCATGCATTTTTTGTGCTGTGTAGTTGTTTAATGACAGGCAAGACTGAAAAAAAACACTGAAATAATATAAAACATGTGCAAGTCCTTCAACTAAGCTATGGCTATAAAGAATTGTGTATGCCTGTGTCGCAGGTGGGGAGGGTGAGGAAGTCAAGATGACAGACAAACACTGCAAAAAAGAAACAAGTATGAGTCAGCTGTACCACCTACAAGACTACCTTTTCTTGATGGTTGCAATATATGTGTTGTGGAAAATGCAAATAATTAACATTGTATATATAATGTCACTCTTGGTGTGATGAGAAGCAGTTGCCTTCACCTGCTGGTTCAAGTAATAGCACAAGAGATCTTACAGCACATAATATAATGACAAGAAAATATGCTACACTATGTGCAAGTGTAGCTGCAGTGTACTATTGGTCATTATTGTTTAAGTGTAGTTCAAGTAGATTTAATTGGGTGGGCACCCACAGGCAGGCTAACGGACTGAGATACCAGCACAGTACCTTGCACACAGTGTCACTCCAAGCACCATCTGCCCAGGCACCCTTCAGCATTGTAGTATGTATCTCTTGCCATGGTTACAGGTGGTACAGTGGCTGTCCTCCCATCCTTACTGTAGTATAATGAGTACCAAATAATGTAGTACATGTGTACTTGTTGGCTGAGTGGTGCACGAGCTGCGCCCCAGTCTCACAACCCTCAACCCCCACCCCAACTCCACTAACTTCAGTAGTATCTCTGCCACAAACCCAGCACAAGTCTTGTAGCAGTGGCTGACATAAGTGAGAACACCACAGCTGTCTGCTGAGTATGCTGTCTATGTTTGACAAGGTACTGTATTGCATGCATACCGTTCATTCTCCATATTGAATAATGGGCATATGGTGTGTAGATTAGCCTGTAACTATAGGACCATTAAGACATATATAACAATATATGGGAGCACTGCTGGTAGAGGAGGGGAGTGGGGATTAGTATATCACCAGGTTGGGTTGTGGTGCTGTGCTACATCTAACAGTCCTGCAGGGTGCCCAACACATTTGCACAGGTGCATCCCTGCAAAGCATATGCAAATGGGGCGCTAATGGCAAGCAAATGGTACCATTTCACCTTGTATGGCTAATAGTCCACTTTGCATGTCTGTGTCTGTGAATTGCAGTACTAGTTGATGGGTGGTGTGTATGCTGAGATGCGCTGTCTCATTGGGTGATAAACCTCTCCTGGGGGGTGCTCTGACACAGCCTGGAAAGGACAGAACCGTGGTATTCATAGTGGTGATGCATCAGGGGCATTACAATGTGCATCTTATGTGGACAGCAGTATATGTGTTCAGGACATCTGCATTGTAGTGGGGCTGTGAAGATGTAATGCGTGCATGTCCTTTGTGAATGCTATGCAATGTCTTAATAAGAGTAAGAATACAACATTTTCTTTGAAGAAATTACCCAGTAAGTTCTTAAGGCATCATATTTCATGAATAGTAGTTATGTTAATTTTTGCCATTTAGCTAGGTAAGCTTTTTTTAGGAGATGTCAGTTTGACTTACCAGCAGAGTCGAGCACAAGCAGCTGTTCGACAACAGGAGCTTCTCTCTCCTCACCTTCTGGGAGTGGTATAACATTCAACCTCTGTTCTTGTGCAGGGAGCCTTTGTTGTGCTATTTGTACAAAAAAAGGGACACGTTCACATTAGATTCAGTTTGAAATCTATAGGATTTCTTGCCCAGATTAATGGGAACGAATCATGTTTTTAGTTATGACAAATTTAGCTGCTTTCTCTGATGTACTGTATGATATCTGTACTGTCGTTGTGTCAGGATGTGCAGTGCTGTATTGTGGGCCTTAGTAGTTCTCAGGTGCACAACACTACAGGATCAGATATCTTTGTTGGCAGAAGTAACAGGAGGGAACCTGTGAGATACTATTTTGAAATGGAAAATGTGACTGTTGTACTGTCTTTTTTATGACAAACTGGTTAATATGCAGTACTGTGGAGCCCTTTACCATGCGAAAACTCTCTTTTTAAGTAAGCGATATTCAGTGGCAGAAATTATTCTTGCAATTTCATTTGTTGTTGAACACTACACCGAGGGTGTTGCAGTATAACAGCAATGTGTGTAGGCTAGATAGGAAAACTGCTGTATTACCATGAGAAGAATTATTACAAAGTTAATATGGAGATGATTAATAGTTAGAATGTTAATCCTCATGGTAGTTCTCATGGAAGCCCCCCACTGCCACTCACCAGCAAGCCCACACCACCCCAGGAATCCCCCTGCCCCCATGATCTAGGCATCCAGGAGAAGACATTTGATGTACAAATGTGGTTTTCACAGTAGATACAACAGTATACCAGAGAAAAGTAACTTACATGCTGTACTGATTTACTATGAATATATGTGGAGAACACAATATTGACCTTAGTAACAGTGGTATTTTTTAGCTGACTGGAAATTAATGGTCAAAAAATGTGGTCACTGAGCAATAACAGCAAGCCAATGGTAAGATGTCTTGTTAACATCTAGATAAATTAACTAATGTTGAGTGTCTCTTTTTAAAAAGAGTACAAAAAAAACCCCAGAAAAAAAAAGGAATTGAAAAAAATTTGATCACAGCACATTACTGTTAAACGGTGTGCATAGGTTTGGGTTAACATTACATTTTTGTAGCAACACAGTACTTGCTTATGAATGTAGCACTATTTTTCTAGCAGAGTAATAAATCAAACAAAACATAATTTCAGATAAAAAAAAGCTAGTTTTTGTTTCTGTGTCGTGTGAAAGCAAAAAACAGATCATGCAACGGAGATGGAAAATCCTGGGAGTTGATTGACTGAAGGAGACTTTGACCTGTCATGATGTCTCACAATATCGACATGGTCCAAAACTGACTAGCAAGATCAACCATGTACAAGTACTTTTGTGTCTTTTTTTTAATAGCAGTAATACATTCTAGGGTGTGGTATATCATGGTATTTTGTCACTTCATGGGTGTATGAGACACTCTGCTTGTGGCCTCATGACTCACAATGCACTTGAGTTGTGATGATATCTCATGATATAGTATACCATGTTGTATTATTGCTGCATTGCAGCATTGCAGTAAAACACTGTATGGTGTCATAGATATAAACATTTGATCATAGCAGTATGGTTTGGTCAGTTCGTCTGCATCCGTGTGACTAAATCATTGGAGCCATGGGTAATGGAGTTTGCCTCTAAATGGCAAACCAGGAAAGCTGAGGGTCTTTTATCCAAATAGGCAAGGGAGGAATGCTGGATGTAGAGTGAGTGCTTCCGTATAGGAAGAGAATGCGACACAGCTTGGCAAAGGGCTGCTTCCAAGACCCCATCACGAGGATATTATTTGCCTTTGTGTGTTAGCATAGAGCTTAAGAGCCATGTGCACTTAGAGCGCCAGTTCTTCTGCTGGTTCTCGCAATGTACAATCTGTTCGCCGTCCAGGGGTACCTTAGCTGAAGAGTCCATGTGCTGTAGGAGGCCCATGGATGAGCGGGTGGGAGAAAGGAGACAAGCTTGCAGGAGGGCAGGGGGCCAGAACAAACAGCTGCAGCAAAACAAGGTTTTTTTCTGGCAGGAGAGGGGAGTGGAAGACGCTGGGGGAGAAGATGTTACAGGAAGGGAGAGGGAATTCACAGACTTGAAGGGGGGACTGGAATAGGCTGCGTTGTGACATAGTCATCATTGTTGCTCCACAATAGTATCTAGGAAGGAACGCAATAAAAAAAAAAAAAAGGCCAGCTTTGGAATGAATACAAAAAAGGGATGCAACAGGGTTTTCAAGCTACCATGAGCATAGCAGGAGCACGGGGAGGGTGAATGACACTGCATGGGCAGGTAGGCTGAGGGAGAGGCAGACAAAAGAAACAAAGGGCTGAAAATGGCCTGTGGGTTAATGAACTTGGGAAAAGGAGAATGGGGAAGGGGTTTCTGCATTGCAGGGACTGTAGGGCCCAATGGGGTGGAGAAGGGCCCGTGCACGCAGCACTTTTCGCCGTGAGGCCATGAGGGACGAGCAGCACACAAGGGAGACAGCTTGGAAAGAGGAGGGTGGGGAGAGTAGATGACCAAGGAGGTCACAAGGCAGATTTAAAGTGGGCTTCTCATTTAACTTTCCATGGCTGCTCAGGTACACTGTTCTTCCATTTTGGGGGGATTCTTTTTGCTACAGGTGCTTCTAAAATAAAAAAAAAGTTATTTTATGACAAAGCAGCACAACAAGCCCAACGAGGGGCTCAAGCTGAACGCAGGGGCATGCTATGTGTGTGGCAGGCCAAGAAACAGCCAGAAGGACCGCACAGGCCGCATGGCTGGGGGTTTGAAAGGGCTCAAGGCCCAGGAAGGGCATGAATAGCACAAGGGACAAAAAGAAGGAGATGAAAAGAATAATAATAATAATAAAAATAAATAAAACAAATAATGAAATAGTTTTTCTGCATTACAAGGATGGCAAAAAGGGTTCACGGGAGGAAGTAAGGCCAAAAGGCACGTGCGGGTGCCATCTTGGACACAGCCACGTGTTGGGGACCCAGAGAGGCCCAGAACAGAAGGGTGAAAGATATATTGAAACAATAATAATCAAAATAATGAACAGTATGTATAATATAGTGGGTATATACAGTATAAAAAAAACAAAAAAAACAACATGCAACAGAGGGTAGGCCACGCGGCCAGCCTTGTGGGCCTTTTAGCAATAGGAGAAGGCATCGCCACGCCTGGGGACAAAAAGGGTACACATTATGGGCCCAGCAAATGACAAAGAGAGAAAGGAACCATTACAAATGCGGAGGAAGGAACCACGGCACGGTGCATGGAAGACCAGGAGTAAGGACGGGGCCCCCAGGCACCCATAGCGAATGGCAGCCTGGAAACCCAGATTTATTAACATGTGCATTTTCTTTTGCAACAGTTTGTTAGCAGTAGGAACAGGAGCAAAAACAAAGGACGATGGCACTGAAAAAGGGCAAGCCAACTAAGTAGGAAGCTTACAAGGCCATCATCGAATTGGCGGAGAGGGCCAATAAGGTATGGGAGCTGGTAGAGGATATGAATGCACAGGGATTGAAGGGAAAGTGGAAAGGGGACATGGGGGGAGAAGCGGCAGGGGGTGCAGGCTTGCCAGATCACCTAGCCCAAAAAGGTCACCACCCAGATGGGCAAGCCCGGAAGGGCCGGAGCCAAGGGCCCCGACCCCCATGCCAGCTGCCCCACCAACCCCTGAGATCCCAATTCCAGTGCCCATCCCAATCACCCCATTGCTGCCCAAGATGCCAGGACTGGAACCGGCAACACTGAACCCATCGGGAGGACAGACCCCAGAGGCAAACGGACCAATACCAAGCCCAACATCAGGTAAAGTGGGAGGTAATGTGAGCAGTAGCATAAAGGAATACATAGAGCAAATGATTATGGCTATGGGACAAGATGGGCTAGAGCAGCTGGAGAAAGCATTAGGAGAGATTAAGACAGGAAAAGGAGAATGGGCAGGACCCAGGAGCACCTCGGATACAGGACTGCTGCCAGTGGGGTGAAGAGACATAGATTCATCAGGGATAAGAATAGGCAAACATGTCCCCATAGCAAGAAAAGAAAAGATATGGAAGGGAGAGTACATGGACATTTTTGCATTGGTAAGCAGAGAAACAGTGATGAAATATGATGAGAGGGAGAGCATTGGGAAAGCAGAGATGGCAGCAGCAGTAATCCTTCTAGGGAAGAAAGAGGAGGACAAATTCACTAAAGACAAGACATGGGACAGTTGGTCTGTGGGTTTTGCCATGTATGCAGCCATAGTGTTACAGAAAAAGCCTGAATTGGGGATTCCCTTGATAACTTGTCATCTCATAATAAGGAGGGCAAAAGCAAAGGGAGGAGCAGGGTGGATATATTATGATGAATTTTTCAGACAAAGGATTGCCACCTACGGAGATGTTAGGTGAGATGCCAAACAGCGGAACCTGTGGAGAGATAATGTTATGGATCAGTCCACACCAGATGGGGAAGGGACTAGGAAGACCCTGCTGATTCAGAAATGTTTCTTGAGATACAATTGAGCCTTTTGCTCCTGGCTACAGTGTAGGTTCCGCCATGCATGCTCAAAATGCAGGGGGACCCACCCAGCTTCCAGATGCAGGACAAACTGGGTGGCCTGGGGGCACCCCAACGAGACACAGGGCAGCTCCAATCAGTCATTTTGGGGGGACCTGGGGGTTCAGGGGACAGCCAGGAGCCAAAGGTTTTCAGGGAAGGGGGATTTGGGAGAGGGGGAACTAAGTATTAAAACAAAGCCTACTAGATTGGGTGGAGGGTCAGATATTTAACATGGCAAGAACACCAATCAGTATCAGGAATTGGGAGGTGGTGTTACAAGGACACACTGACCCAATAGCAACACAGAAACTGCTGAGGGGGTTTAAGGAGGGTTTCAGCCTGCATTGTCAGGGACCCATGGGTACAATGGGACAGCAAAAACTTAGGGTCAGTGAAGGGGAAGGAGGAGATCCTGGGGAAAAAAATGCAAAAAAAGAAGGAAGCAAGGAGGATAGAGGGCCCATTTCGGGTATCCCCATTTGACAATCTGAGAATATCCCCATTAGGTTTAGTGCCCAAGAAACAACAAGGGGAATTTAGGATGATACATCACCTATTTTTCCCAGAGGGGGAGTCAGTGAATGACTACATCAATGAAAGACACTCCAAGGTGACTTTTGCCACGCTTGATGAAGCAGTGGAAATCATTAAGGCAACACCGCAAGCATGGCTAGTGAAGACAGATATAGAGGCTGCATTCAGGCTCCTTCCAGTGCGTCCTCTAGATTGGGACTTGTTGAGCTTTAAGCTAGATGGAGAATATTACTTTAACAAAGCCATGTCTATGGGTTGCTCCACAGCACAGCCTGTGCCTCCTTCAAACTGTTTAGCACATGTCTACAGGGTATATTTCAAAGACAGTCAGGGTATAGGACAGTGATACACTACCTGGATGATTTCCTATTGATTGGGAGTGGGAGGGAAGAGACCGAGGAGATGCTCAAGAGCTTTCAGACATTATGCAGAGACCAGGGGGTGCCATTGGCACCAGACAAGACAGAAGGGCCTAGCAGAATCATTGAGTTCCTGGGCATAGAGATAGATGTACAGTAAGAGATGTTTAGATTGCCAGAAAGCAAACTAAATAGGTTGAGGAGGCTCCTAAGGGAACATAGAAAAGGAAGAAGGAAACAGTTGAGGCAGGTCCAACAACTAATAGGACACCCTAACTTTGTGTGCTGGACCATTAGCCCAGGGAGAGCATTCACCAAGTGAATAGCACATGCCACACGGGGGGGGGGACGACTAAACCACACCACTGGGTGGACATTACAAGGGACACAAGGGAGGACCTGAGAATATGGGACACATTTTTAGAAAAATTCAATGGCACATCTTTCTGGCAGCATGACTAGGTCTTTAATGCAGACTTTGAGCTGTATATAGATGCCTGGGGGGGCTTGGATGGGAGGGATACTGTAGAAGAAAATGGTTTTCCAAGGCATGACCTCAGAGATGGATAGAAGTAGGTTTGACTAGGGACATCACCCTGCTAGAAATCATGCTAATTTGGGCATGCATGATAGTGTGGGGCCCTGAGCTCCAGAACCAAAAAGTGACTTTTTAGTGTGACAACAGAGCTGTGGTGGATGTCCTCAACAACAGGACAGCATCGACTGGGCCAGTGCTACGGGTACTGAGACAATTAGTACTACAGGGTCTGAAGCTTAACATGACATTCAAGGCTAGGCACATAGAAGGGATCAGAAATACTATAGCTGACAGCTTCTCCCACCTGCAGCTGGACAGATTCTGGGCCACAACACCGAAGGCAGAGGTGCAACAGACACTGATACCAAAGGATATATGGGAAGTTGGCTGGAAGGAGCAGAAATCCTGTTTCAGAACTCCTGGTCCACCAGGACACTCAGAGCCTAAGAAGGGGCATGGGAAACATTCCAGAAGTTCAGGGAACTGCAGCACATGGAGGTAAGTGGGCAAGTCACAGCTGATCAAGTGGGAAAATACATAGTGCACCAATTGGAAAAGGGAATGGCACATGCTACCATGGGAGTCCACCTGACGGCCATTAGCATGGTTTGTGACCTAAGACAGTGGAAGGACCCAACTAAGACCATGTTAGTACGGTGAATGGTTCAGGGTTGGGGAAGGCTAGGAACAAAGGCAAAGAATGTATGGAAACCAGTATCACAAAGAATGATGGAAGGTCTGGGGCAGGCAATGGCAGCTGTATGCAGAACAGAATTTGAAAAATTGTTATTCCAGGCATTATTTACAACAACGTATTATGGTGCACTGAGGGTGAGCAAAACAGTAGAACACAACAGGGGAAGCTTGGGGGGGCAGTTTGGAACAGGATGACCATACATGGCAGGGGGAAGCAATCAGCATATGGATCAGGAAATCAAAGACAGACCAAGAAGGTAAGGGAGCCTGGATAAGACTAGGAAGACATGAGAAGCCAGCTAGCTGCCCGGTCAGAGCATTGTGGGCCTACACTGCAGTGCACCCAACACAAGCAGGCCAATTCTTTATTCACGAGGACGGAAAAAGAGCCACATGCTATCAGGTGACAGCAGTTCTTAAAAAATGCGTAGAATTCCTGGGGGAGAACCTCAAGAATTTTTCCTCACATTCATTCCGAACTGGATGGGTGTCACAGATGGCATCAACAGGGGGGTCAGTTGCACAAGTTCAAGGGGTCAGATGTTGGAAGTCTGTTATAAACAATACATAAGACCACTAAACAAATGATTAACCAATTCTCCAAATTTTTCTCCACAGGCTTAAGGGAGGAATTGGGGGGAGGTAGCTTGTAAAGACATAAAAGATGGGGGGGGGATCAGATACAGGTAGAGATTGGCAACAACAAATAATATCTCATTAATCACAGACACTTTGATCTCACAGCAGATAAGGGGTGGAGGCTGGAGGTATGGATATGCGGACACTCTTACATTTATTGGGCAGAAAGGAGAGCGTCCAAAAAAGAAGGGGGCAGACAACTATACCAAGACCCCAGACAATGCCGGGTGACATGGCAAGGCATCAGGGGCATGAAATGGGCCCAGCTACTCCTGACATTAAGAGACATGCGAGAGAGATGGCCACCACCAGACATGATTATTATACATTTGGGAGGCAGTGACATTGGATCCAGACCATGGCTGGACAGTTATTTACAGATTAAGTATGATATGAGCATAATAAAGAAATGGTGGCCACAAGTAACCCGTACATGGTCAGACATGGTACCCCGCAGGGTAATGGAGACATGCACACAGCCACCTTGCAAAGGATGGGGTAAGGAGAAAAATGAACAAAAGGATAGGCACATGATTCATAACCCATGAGGATAGGGTCATTAGGCAGGGCATAGAAGAGCACAAGGATGAATTTTATAGACCGGATGGGGTACACCTATCAGATGTAGGGGTCAACCTATTTAATTCAGAGACCATGGGGAATATTGAGGAATGGAGAAAGAGCCTTGGTTAACAAAAACAGGTCCCAGTTGAAGGGGAAAAGGCCATCATCCAGCGCAGGCTAGAGATGGTCTAGTGGTGAAAAGAGTATAAGAGCTGCCAAGAGGGGAGGGGAGGAAGGGGGGAGAACACACACAAGTGGAGAACAAAGAAAAGAGGAGAAGAGATGTGGTAATGGGTGTCACACTGTTACCTCCCAAGAGGAAGGAGAAGGGCCCCCCAGATTCTATGTCTGGGGGGGTGAGAAGATAAAGAAAGAGGAATACTTAAGAAATGAATAATCAATGTTTGGAACTTTTGGTATAAAATGAAACGGACATAAGCAGAAAGTGATGTATAAAAATTGGGAAGATTATTGGAAAGTTTGGGACCAATGATCTTCAAGTTTGTAAATATGATTTAAAGAAAAATATGATATATGGGGCTATATAAAAAGAATAAACTATTGGCTGATCTGAGCACCCACCACTACTGTGTAAGCCTCTTTCTTGGGAAATCCGGGACAACTGAGTTTGCCTCTAAATGGCAGACCAGATTGTCTTGGTGACCACCCAAGAAGGGCCATGTGAGGTAAAGGAAAAGGAAAGGGGAGATGGGGGGAAGGAGAACTCTAAGAAAGGGGAGGGGCTATGAGGGTGACAGAAGAAAGAAGGGGGAAGAGGGGAAGGGAAAATGAGGGTGACATCATGAGGGGGTGGAGCTAAGAAGGGGTGTAGAGAAACAAACGTTTGGCCATGACAAACAGGAGAAGGAGGGGCTATGCTGGCCTTTTAGGGGGCTGCAGGGGAGGAAGAGCCCTCTTTTAGTTTGCTACTCTTCAGTTGTTAAAATCCCATCCACCCACCCACCCAAAAAAGGGAGCAGAAAGAGGGTCAAGATTTGGTCCCAGTCGAAGGTGGATGATTGGGAGGGACAAAAACCAGAGAACAATAATACCAAAAGAGGAGGACAGCCAAAGGTGAATGGCTGGGAGGGGAAAAGAGCAAAAAGAGTATAAACGAAAAGAGTATAAGAGCTGCCAAGAGGGGAAGGGGGAAGGGGGGAGAACACACACAAGTGGAGAACAAAGAAAAGAGGAGAAGAGATGCGGTAATGGGTGTCACACCATTACCTCCCAATAGGAAGGAGAAGCCCGCCCCCCAAGATTCTACATCTGGGGGGGGTGAGAAGACGAAGTAAGAGGAATACACAAGACATGAATAATCAATGTTTGGAACTTTTGGTATAAAATGAAATGGACATAAGCAGAAAGTGATACATAAAAATTGGGAAGATTATTGGAAAGTTTGGGACCAATGATCTTCAAGCTTGTAAATGTGATTTAAAGAAAAATATGATATGTGGGGCTATATAAAAAGAATAAACTATTGGCTGATCTGAGCACCCACCACTACTGTGTAAGCCTCTTTCTTGGGAAATCCAGGACAAACTTGAGTTCTCCTACACACTGTCTTGGTAAGAATAAAAGTATATGGGGAAAAAAAAGTACAGTGCTGTCATACTAACATATTATCACAGTTTCGCGGATACACTGAGCAATCAGACTGCAGGATTATTTCTTGCCAGTGTTTAATTAAGGTGAAATGTTGGACAGGGTGTGTGTCACGCTGGGAAAATATGACAGGACAGGTGGCTGGGAACAAGGCCACAGTCCGAGTGCATCTATCATGTGAGGCGTGACATTATCCAACCATGACACACACCTCCTTGAGTTCATTTTTGCTATTATACACTGGCTTGTTGATATGCAAAATAAAAAAAAATTTTAACAGGTTTCTTTACTAAATTGTTAGTGAGGAAGTCTATCTTTGTTTCTGAGAGGATGAAGAGTAAGTGGTGAGTTGTAGTTGCAAAAAATACATACAGTAATGTTATACTGACATATCATCACTGTGTCAGACACATACTGAGGAACGTGAGTCTAGGAAATGCTTTTTTGTTATTGTGTAATAAAGTAATTATGCCAAACAGGGTGGGTGTTATGTAGGATCACATCCCACCTTGGGAATTTGGGTCCAAGGACACTGGCTGAGGGTGTCCAACACCCTAGAAGGGATGTTATCCTACCATAACAGCCACCCAGGAGAGCATTATTTTTATATTACAAAATGGGCATGTAAAATCCTGGCTTTTTATTGTCCTGCTCCCTTCCCAGAGGCATGGTCTGTTTGACAATAGACCCCAGTAAAAACAAGTTCAAATTCAGGGTGCTGCATTACTTTGGATATCTTGGGCACCATGAATTTTGCAACAGACCATCCACTTTTTTTTCTGTTGCTTAGTGAGAGAATTTACAAGTGAGTTGCAGGCTGCCCAAGCCTGCAACCCCCCCCCCCCAATATCCCCATCCCCGGTTTGTCTTTCATTGACAGTGACTCATTTAAAAAGCAATAAAAGGAACAAAAATGAAATGATCAATTGGATTGTCTTCAAGTGACAAGCATGCGGAAGTGTGACTTTGAAAATGGCAGTGCAGTGTAAGCCTCACCATGGCAAGGAGAACCATGTGTGCTGGTTGCTTGTGCTGCCTGCCATACAGTTCAGCTGTGGAAACAACAACTACAATAAAAATATTTGTCCGAAGATGCTGTTGCTTTGCTTCATGGGACTGACTCCTGCCTCCACAAAAACTTTTGTCCTCAGAGGGACTAAACTGTGGTGCAGTACTTACTGCGATCAGGGGTTCCACTCAAGTGAAAGATGCAGACATTTTTTGTCTTACCAAGTGATAGATGCACTTTTGACTAACATTTAGGGTTCCCACCCATGCGACTCACCTAAGCTACTGTTTCACCGTCTCATGAGTGGTTGTTTAATAAAAAAAAACAGTAATCTGCCCCAGGCAGAAAAACATGAACCAATATACTTCCTCTCTCTTGCCATAATTAATGATATTAGGGGCTGTTGATTCAGCAGCTGTGTCTAGTTCAAACTGTTATGTTGAAGGGACTGCTGCTGGAGGCACCACACTGGAGTCTTAATTCAGTAAATAAATAAATAAATGCAAACAAAAGATTTTTGTCCAATGTAAGCTTTTGTGTGGTGGAGGGGAGTGGGAGAGGGGTTAACCACCCAATTGAGCACTGCAGGCAGAAGAACTATTTTTTTAATAAAATTAATCAAATACCTTAGACTTTTAACAATGAGACCTAACAATTTTTTGAACATATATAATATAGTGCATATTTTTTAAGCACAGTAATACCCTTCCGGGTGGACAGTATTGTGCTATGCCAGACTTTCCAGGGGATATGATGCGCTACGCTTGTGGTGTTGGGTCTCCTTATGCTCTTGGGTGATCTGAAATAGCACAATGTCATCCACTCTGTTGGATATTATTGCTTACATGTTGGTTGATTCATACTTAGGACCACGGTGACAGTCGCCGAACTCAGGCTTTCCTGCATCTTCCCACATCCGGTATGCTATGTCATATCACTCCTGGATCCTCCTACGGATCTCACCCACCGCCTTGTTTCTGTAGAAGGACTGGCAGGTGAATTTCCACTTCCTCCTACACTCATCTGCATCTTTGACAATGCCTTCTATCCCCAAGGCATGACTAACCTGTGGAAGAAAGGAAAACAGATTCTTGCTTTTAGAATACATATATGTTATGTTTTTTTTTTATTGAGCTTGTAATAACAGTACTGCTCTTTATCATTTAACTATCTGCTAAGAATAAATGGTGGGGGTGCTGTCATTTGTTATAAGCTATAAAAGACTTCATACAAAATAGTCATCTTTTGCTGTGACTAGCTCATAGTAGTACATTGTATTTTTCTACTTTTGTCACAGCACTGACTACTGCCCTGTACACTTCTGAGTCTTATCTGACGATTTAACCAATTAAGAGTCTGTTCTTGCTGCAGTTGTGCATGTCTTGTGAGACGGATATTCAATTACAATGTACGTATGTACTGCCAGAAGTGATCACTGCTGCAATGTAAATTCAAGCAATACCATTTTTTAACATTAAAAGTAGGAGGCATTTATAGGGAATGACAAGAACAGACAGACAATAAAAAACTTTATTTTGCACTGCTACAGTACCTAGTTTTTCTATACAATATGTAAATTAAACAACTGAATAATAGTGGTCAGCCACAGAAGTCATCATCTCTTGTTGTTGCTATGACAATTCTGAACATATTGAGCTGCACTGTTGAGGTTTTACTTCTTTGTCCTGGAAACTGCTTGAGGTGATAACATTGTGATTAAGTGCTATTGAAATGGTAAGAAGAAAATCTTCTGTCCAGAGGGATGTAAGAATGTACTTACAGAGACTTACGGTAATACCTTTGTACATGGATATGCAGTGTGGTATTTTGTTGTGAGTCATGTTCTTATGTAGCTGACATACCTGTTCTTATAATAGGAATGATGACATCAGAGCCGCTCATTTCCTCATGATTAATGTCTGGCTGGATGTGGGGTTGCCCTTGGCTGTGCTTCAGATCACTCTTCTCTCTGAGGCAGTCGTTAATCTCTATGAAATGATTGGTTCTTCGGTCATTATTGCAGAAGTATAATTCTATTAGACTTAATTCGGTGGCCACTAACAGGCAAGATAATATACTGAGATAGCAGTACAGTATTCTGCATATAGTGTCACTGCAAGGACCATAACCCCAGGCAGCCTACAGCACTGTAGTATGTATCTGTTGTCATGGCTCCAGGTGGTACAGTGCCCCTCCCCATGCACTTCCTGTGGTATAATGGGTGCGAATACTGTATTACATGTGTGGTTGTTGGGCAACTGGTGCATGGACCTCTGCCCAACCCTCACCCCCCACCACCCCCATACCCACTTCCACGAACTCAGGTACTGGTCCCTTCCACAAACCCAGCGCAAGTCTCGTATGTGTACAGTGATGTGAAACTTTAACTAATATAAAAAGGGTCTCAGAAATGCTGCAATCTGATTGGCCGTTACTATTTGAACAGCCTTACATTAATCCTTGTTATGCTGTCATGGGCAGCCTGATCATTACGGCACATTGATTCTTCTTGTCAACATTCTATCCCTTGATATTGTTGGATGACTGGAATGCTGCATTCTGATTTAGAACCAGCATTCTTAAACCGTTGTGGAAGAACTATTTTATAGTAAAATTTTCCTCTAAATAAGGAAAACATTCAATGAGTATACTTTTAACACTTCTTTTGAAATATTTATTTTGTAATCACAATAAGGCACTTCCAGGAGTTTGATTAACAATCAGTTAATCACTCCTAGGGGCAATATGGCACTTGGTTGTGGTATGTGCTATATTGCACCCCTAGGGGGTGATCAACAGACTGTTAATATATGCCTTGGTCATGCCTTATTACTTAATTAATGTGTTTGTTTCTGTCTTCTCTTACCTTTCAGCATGTCTGTGAAAGGGGGAGGTTGATGGCCCGCATAACAAAGTAGGGATTGCCATGTTCTCAGACAGCCTGCATGAGGGCTATCACTTTGCCGTCTTCCAGCTTTTTGGCATGTTTGATGATTGTAATCTGTGAAAAGATAGTGAATTTGTTTAGAGTAGTATGACATGCAGCGAGACATGCAGTAACAGTTTGTCAATACCATACAGATCTAATTGCAGTGTATTAGTATAGCATGTTGACTAATGGGCTTGTACTGTGCACTGTAGGGTCTTAAACACAACTTTTTAAAATGTGACCAGTGACAGGACTTCACTTGTGTTTGGTGAGGGGGGTGCCTCAGTAGTAAGGGTGGGGGTAGTGTACCACCAGGGAACTTTTCACAACACCACATTGACAGCGACATGGCTGGCGGTGTGAAGGGCAAACTATGATAACTGGGGTTTGCTTGTTCTATGTTTGAGGATGTGGTGCTATATGGATGGATGGGGGAGCACTATGCCATGACAGCATTGTTGAATGGTGCACCGGGGTTGTTGGAATAGTTGGGGGGGCACTATCCCACCAGGGTATTGTTGTGTAGGACACCCTGGTTGGTGCTAGGAACAAGATGACCAACTATGCAGCACTGCAAGTGTTGTGCTATGGCTGCACTATAAGTCTTGCAGGGTGCCTGGTGCATTCTGGTAGGCTCATCCCTGTGGCATGCATGCAAATGGAGCATGATAATACGAAAATGCTCCCATTCCACCTTGCATGTTTAATAGCTATATTTGTATTTCCAGATCTGTTAATCCTAAGCATGACATGTTCTGATCCATGACATTCAGAGCTTTATCTGGGGGACGTCCTATTACTATCTCGGCTGGGTGCAACTGCGATATTCACACAGGTGGTGTGACAGGGGCATTTCCCTATGCATCTTCTGTAAATAACACTTTGCACTTTGGCACATATCCTCTGTCCTGGGGCAGCAGAGATAGACCAAGTGCATCTGCTTTGTTAATCCTGCTTGTGATGTGTAGATTAATTTTTCTATTTTTTGACCATATTGCTTGGCTCTTAAAAGATCCATTTGCTTTTCACAGACACTATGTACTGCATATATATATATATATATATATGTATATATATAGAGGTACACATTCAGAGAAATGCTAGGATGCCATCTCGGAGGTCTCCAACAAAAATGTTGTTGCCTGTGCTTGAGAGATGCACACTGTCTTTCAGGTATAGCCAATGTTTGCAGTAAGTAATTTGGGGGTGACGTATAGTGTGAATTCCAATAGCATGAAGGAATCCAGATATTTGGATGTTGACCTTTCGACGTAATCTTTCAAGTGCGGGACAATGACTCTCCAGATCATCCGCTGTGTAATATCTGAATACAGAATTTTACAAGCAGGTAACATTTCCATTAGAAGCTATAAATCTGATTGTGCAGCTTCTATCAAATCTATTGCCCTTTTGTAGCCCAAATCATTGCCTCCAAGGTGGATGAGGAGTATGTCTGGTTCAGGGTGTGTCTGCAGCAAGTGGTACATGTCTGGCATAAGCTGCTTCCATCTCATGCCACCCTTGCCAAACCAAGACACAGAGCAGTTTGGTAGTTGTAAGTCGATTCCAGAACAACTTGCTCTACTAAATACAGCTGCTCTTCTAACAAGGCTGCTCTCCACGATACATGCATTGACTCTGGATCTTCCTGCAATTCTCAGTGTAAAACAGTAATGCCTCAGATGGAGAAATATTAGAAGTGTGTCTCTCTCTGAACAGTACTAAGTCAAATGAGCACTACCGCGATTGTATGCTAGACACCAGTAAAGAAATGCTGTGAGAGGCAGCAAGAGACAGTATGCACACATATGATTGGTTAGCAGTGGCTTACATAAGTTGTTTTGTCTAGAAAAATGACCACTATTGGTCTTTTGTTTATGAAACATATTTTTTATTTTGGTGGGATAATACGGCTCATTCATTTGTCAACTGTAGCGATATGACAACGTTGAACATTGTTACCTGACACTTTCATGTATGTCCAAAATGGCAACTGCTATGAGTCTGCCAGGATTTTAGCTCCATTTGTTTTGTATTTTTCTTTTGTTTTTTGTTCTTTTTGTTGTTTTTAGCTTATTTTGTGTATATAGTGAGATAGGGTTGAATGAGTTGAGGTAGCTGGTGACCTTGCATTTTTCTAGGTCGAGTTATGTTTTTGTGTTTTCCCTATTTTTCTCCTGAGCTCCAATTAGCTTTATACTGGCTTTTCACTGCACTGGGTGTTCTTGTGGCAGATTACACCTTTGTTGCGGCATTTATTCCGGCTAAAGTAGTCGATCTGCTTTCAGAGCTTGGAGTCTATTTTTGGATTTTATCTTAATGCCCTGCTTTTGCTTTTTATAGAGCAGGTGTGGTTACACTAGTGTGTGGATATAATTAGCTCACCTAGATCCAGCTTTAATGCTTGTTCTAATTGGATTTTTTTCCAGACTCTCCAAGCAGGGAAACAATAGAGGTCTGAAGAAGATTGTGGTTTTCTCTGGTCTGTGATTGTCAATGATTACAGCCCAAGGGTCATGAGTACTGTGCCAAAGTCCTTGTTGGATTCATGTCAGGGGTTGGTGGGGGCGAGATAATTTGCAGACCTGGAGTTTTCCTGGACCCTGCTCCCAGGCCTCTGTCAGAGGATAGGGGTTGGGTGGTGAGGGGGGCATAGACTGCCTGGCGGTCGGTGGATGGCAGGGCCATCAGTGCTGTTTGGAGGCACTCTGGGGGCTGTGTGGTTTATCTGCCCCCTGGCTTTGAGGATATTGGTGGATATACACACTGAGTTAGCTATCTCTGTGCTTTGTTGGCTTGACTTTGTCTGCTTGTCTGGAGTTTGAAGCATGAAGAGAAGCTGTCCCATTTGGATTTTAGCTGGAAATTTTGATTTTTGGGGGAATGTGAACTATGACGTGGCCTGTTGCCTGAGGCTCTTTCCCCTTCATTCTTTGTTTTTTTGCATATAAAATATACTTTATGGAGGGAGGCTGTGAGAGAACCTCCCAACGTTGACTAACATTTACACCAATATTGATCTTTAATTTTCCTTGGTTTTTGTCTGTGGAGGGAGGCTGTGAGAGAACCTCTCAAAATACTGACTTTTTACTTCTGGATTTTATTTGCCTGCTGAATTTGCCTGGACATATTTTTCAGTGTTTCTAACTTTTTGGGTTTTATTCGAGGTGAGAGACTGTGAGAGAACCTCCCAAACACTGACTCTCTACTTCTTTCCAGATTTTTCTTGACTGTTGAAATGTGGTCATATTTCTCTTATTGATTGGGAGTGAGAGACCCAGCCTGTTCTTACATTTGAATTTGTTGGATTTGTTTTCTATTTATTTGTAATTTTATTAGTTTTGCCTTTCTAGCAGAGGTTTTATTTTTGGGAGGGGGTTGTGAGAGTGTGGGAGTTACTTTGGTTATATTTACTCGTGGGTGTTTTGTTAATTTTGGAGCTAGCTTGTTTGGCCTAATTAGTGTTGTTTTATTTATCAGGATGTGTTTGATGGAAGCTCTTCCTGTCAGGTGCTACTCCCCCTCTGAACTTCAGGACCTCTGCCTCTTTATCTGCCCCCCCATCTGAGGCAGTTTATGGCCACTGTAGAGCAGTTGGAATAGTGGGGAGGAGGAGATGGGGTGGGGCTGAGCCGAGTGGCCTGATTGAGGTAGTGGGAACCAGAAGACGCTCTGGGGCAAAATGGTGCAATGAACGAAGGCTGCCTTATTTAGTGCCCATACCAAAGGGCTCTACATTCAGTGGGTCGGTACCTCGAACTGCTTCAGTTTCTCACCAGACCTGCACATTGTTGTGCAATGCCAGATCTATTAAAAACAAGTCAGCCAATATAACTGACCTTGTTGGGTCATCCAGTCTGGCTTGCATCACCAAGACCTGGCTGGATGAAAATGCTGGTTCCATTTTGGAGTCAGCGATACCAGCCGGTTTCACAGTAATACACCATGTAAGGTTGGGTCATAGGGGCAGGGGTGTAGCAATTTGTTTTCAATCAGAATTGAGCCTTGTCGATGTGCCAGTTGAGGACACCAAGTCCTTAGAGTGTACTGTAGCCGCAGGTGTGGGGTGCAAAATCATTCTCATCCACCAGGAGGCAAAAGTCAGTTATTGCAGGAAGTTATGGACTTCATCATTGATATGGTGCTGGAATCCCCCAGGTTGTTGGTGCTGTGGGATTTCAATACCTGAAATAATGATGAACTCTCACAGTTTGGAGAAGACTTCCTCTGACTTATGAGTTCTTTGGGTTTCACACAGGTAGTTTCCTCTGTGACACATATACATGATCACTCATTGGACCTAGTCTTTCTCCTGATGTTGGAGACCTCTGACTTGGTGGTGGAACCAGTTGTATGGTCCAACCATCACATCATCAGGTTAAATTTTTTGGCTCCCCCTTATAGGCCTGCCCCAGTGGAGATGGTCTGATACTGCCTGTTATGGGGTTCGACCCCTGATTGCCTTTTGGCAGTGTTGGACTTATCAGGAATTCCAGATGTAAGTGAGGGTCTGAAGAATCTACTTCAGGCTTTCAATCAAGCAGTGGTTAGAGCTCTGGATACCCTTGCTCCTTTCCATTTTTGCCCACTTACTCTCCACCCTCGGTCCCCATGGTTTGATGGGACCTTGAGGGGGATGAAGCAAGCAGGGCAAAGGCTAGAGTGTGCCTGGCACAGATTTGGCTTAGATGCTGACAGGCTTAGACTGATGGAACACTGTAGGCTCTATCAGTATTCAATCTCCCGAAAGAAGGCAGAATTCCTGTCCAGGGAGATTGCTTCTGCACAGAACCAACCAGCTCAGCTCTTCTGAATGGTAGACAGACTGTGCAATCCAACCTTTCTATGAGTTCAGAAAGCCTTGTTTCAAGTTGAGTGCAACTAGTTTGCTCCCTTCTTTGCTGATAAGGTTGCTGACATCAGGTCAGAGATTTGCTTGTTATGCCCTATGGGGGTTACTGGTCAGTTGGAATGAGGTCACAGCATCTTCATTTTGTTGGGTTGAGATTGACCGGCTGGCAATCGAGGATATCATGCAGCTTCTCCAGAGTATGCATCCAACTTGCTGTAGTTTAGACCTGGGCCCTACTCACCTTTTAATGGGGTGTGTAGATGTGATCAGCCCAGTTCTAGTGGAGTTAATCTTTTGTTCACTGGAGTTGGGGGAGTTCCCCAGCTCCCTGAAGGAGGCTGTGGTTACCCCCCCTTCTTAAGAAGCCATCTTTTGACCCAGATTACCTTGCAAACTACAGGCTGATCTCTAATCTCCCCTTTATAGGGAAGGTTATTGAGAAAGTTGTCACACAACAGTTGAAGAATCATCTTAACATCCATGCTATCTATGATCCTATCCAGTCTGGTTTCTCTAAGAGACACAGTACTGAGACTGATCTGGTTCGGGTACTCAGTGATCTCCTGATGGCTAGAGACCAGAAACTCTGTTCCATCTTGGTCCTTCTGGATCTCTCATCAGCCTTTGAAAACATGGACCATGGGGTACTTCTTCATTGCCTGCTATTCATCTGTGGCCTGTCTGTTACAGTCCTCAGATGGTTTCATTCCTTCCTCACTGGCAGGTCGCAGAAGGTAGTATCAGGGATTTTTTCCTCTAACTCCTTCTCCCTGCCATGTGGGGTTCTGCATGGTTCAGAGTTGTCCTCCAAGTTGTTCGCAGTGTATATGCTCCCATTAGGAGACACTGTAAGACAGTACAGGCAGGTATTCACTGTTATGAAGATGATGCTCAGCTGCACCTGTCATTTGTGTCCATCCAGGATAGTGCACTCTCAGTCTTTTCTAACTGTCTCACCAAAATCCAAGACTGGATGATTTCCACAAGGCTAAGACTAAACTCTGACAAGACAGAGGTGTTAGTTGTGGAACCGAGTCACCGGATAGAGGGGTCAGCTGCTGGGCGGCCTTCTGGGTTTTGGCTTGGGAGCTCTCAGCACTTGATCTCTGAATGGGTGCAGAATATGGGGATGATACTTGATGATGGGCTGACACTTCATTCACAGGTGTCAGCTGTGGTCAAGTCCTCTTTTTACCATCTGAGGAACATCATCCAGATTTAGCACCTTGTTCCATCCAGCAATCTTCCAACTCTGGTCCATGCTTTTGTGACCTTGCATGTTGACTACTGTAACTCTCTGTACTTCGGGCTTCCAGGGGTTGATATCCACTGCTTGCAGCTACTACAGAATGCAATGGCCAGGTTACTGCCTGAGTCAACTTGATCCAGTCACATTTCACCTATGCTGCATGCTCTGCACTGGCTGTCTGTTCAGTGGTGGATCACCATTAAAGTTGGCTTACTGACTTTCAGAGCCCTACAAGGTTTGGGTCTGATTTACCTACAAGCACTTCTGAGTCCCTACTGCCCCCTCAGACCACTCCGCTCAACCGATGAGTGATTGCTAGAGATTCCCAGGGTATGCCTGAACACATTGGGAGCTTGGTCTTTTGTCTTCACCACTCCTTCCTTGTATAATTCTTTACCTCATCGGGTATAAGAGTGCCAGACAGTGGAGAGCTTTAAAACTGCTCTAAAAATGTATCTATTCACATGTGCTTTCCCTGATTTTAAGTATTGGATATTTGTTGGAATATTTTAACTGCTTTTATTAGTTTTTATTTATTTGTGATTTGTCTGTTTTAGAGTCTGAGTGCATTGTGCAGCGCTTTGATACTTGCTGAATTGCACTCAACAATTATCATTTATTATTATTGTTGTTATTATTATTATTATTCAATTGGCCAGAGGCATGTGGTATAATTTAACACTGAACTTCATTTTCCTCTCTTTCTGAACTGGCAGCTTGACTGGTAAAAACAACTCCATACATGCTTGCTTAAATGAGGCTTCTAACCAGCTGTTACTGTTATATTTTTTGTGCTAAAGCTGCTTTGTTGCTTACCTTTTCAGAGAATTAGGTGCTTGATTTCACAGTGTAAGATGTGCATAATTAAGAAAAACTATTGATTAGATGAGTGCTGTGATTACTTGTGCAGTTGTACCAGTGCAGAATTGCATAGTGATTGTTAAGAAATAAATATTTAGGCACTTTTTAAACAAGCATTTGTCAATGCCAAGTGTTTGCTTGCTGGCATTGGCAGTGGTAGTGTAGAAGTTACAGAGCTGCGTAATAGGAATGGCAGTGAAGTATTGAACTGAAGCCAACCCCACCACCACCCTGCAGAGAGTGACAGGCATTGGGGTGTGTGTTTGGGTAGTCAGGCATAACGGCCATGCCATTTCACCACACCCCACCCTGCAGACACTGACAAGTGTCACGGTGTTCCTTGGGGTCTTTGGCTCTTATGCACACCCCATTTCATTAGGAAATACGGTGAGATGGGTGTGATATAGGAGAATGGTGTGAACTTTGGAGCTGAAGAGTCCAAGGCATACCTCGATGCCTCTCACTGGCTGCAGGGTGTGGAATGGTATGAGCATTACAGGCAAGAATCCCAAGTCACACCCTGATGCCTGTCATTCTCTGCAGGGTTGGGCGGTCTGGTTGGAAACCCTAATACCTCAGGCATTCGTTGGTATTTTCACTCCAAATTTTCAACATGGTTTTTTTGTGACCCCACCTCATGAACAGGGGGAATATCAGTTTGTTAGCCGAAAGCTGCTTATGCACAGTGACTATGGCATTTAGCACCACAGGTGCAAAAACATTCCGAACAGGATGTAAAAAATGACAGCTGTACTGTTCATGGGGAGGTGTAAAAAATGGCAATGTTGCAAATCTGCAGTAAAAATAATAAAAAATGGTGAAGTCACAAGTGTACATAGAAACTGTGCAACGCACACCCGTAATATAATTAGGTTGGGGATTTTTTACAGCAGATTGTCAACTCAGGCATTTTGGTGCCTCCGATCATGAACAGTGTCACTGTGATTTTCTTTATCTGTGCCGAACAATGATTTCCCACAGCGACCACGCCCTCTGCGCTGAAAGTGTGAAAACACACTTCAGCCATGTTGTGAAAATGATAGCTGTACTGTTCGTAAGGAGGTGTGGAAAAATGCCACTGGTGAATATCTGGACTGAAAATATTACAAAGTCATGAATTACGAAGGTGCGTGGAAACTGCGCAATGCTCACTTGTAACACAGTCATTTTATGGACTTTTGTCACTAAATTTTCAACATAGCCATTTTAAGACCTCTGCTCATGAAAGTGTAATTGTGATTTTCTTAATCTGTCCTAAACATCGCTTTTGCACACCAACAGCACCATTGTGCGCTACATGTGTGAAAACACATTTTGGGTGACATATGAAAAATGGCAGCTGTACTGTTCATAAGGAAATGTAATAAAATGGCAATGTTGAAAATCTGGAGTGAAAATATTAAATTCGCAAACTTACGAGCATGCATAGGAACTGCACAACGCACGCTCACAAAACAGTCATTTTTAGGAATTTTTTCACCAAATTTTCAACATAGCCATTTTAAGACCTCTGCTCATGAACAGTGTCACTGTGATTTTCTTAATGTGTCCCATACATTGATTTTGCATATCGACTGCACCACTGTGCGCTACATGGGTGGAAACACATTTTGGGCAAGATGTGAAAAATGACAGCTGTACTGCTCATAAGGAGGTGTGGTAAAATAGGAATGTTGAAAATCTGGAGTGAAAATATTGAAAATTCGCGAACTTATGAGGTGCGTGAGGAACATACAGCATACTTCATAAAACAATCATTTTGGGAATTTTCACTAAATTTCCAACATAGCCACTTTAAGACTTCTGCTCATCAACAGTGTCACTGTGATTTTTCTTAATTTGTCCGATACATTGATTTCACACACCGACTGCGCCATTTAATGGCGCTACATGAAGCGAACTACGTTTTGGGTGAGTGTGAAAAATGACAGCTGTACTACTCATAAGAAGGTGTGGTAAAATGGCAATGTTGAAAATCTGGAGTGAAAATATAGAAAATTCGCGAACTTACTAGCCTGCGTAAGAACTGCGAAACGCATGCTCGTAAAACAGTCATTTTTTGGAATTTTTGCAGCAAATTTTCAACATGGGGTTTTTGGGACCCCTTCTCATGAATGATGTCACTGTCATGGTGTTATTCAGGCCTGAAGGGTGATTTCATGCAGTGATCTGAAATCACTCCTTCGGCCTGAATAATGCCACGACAGTGACATCATTCATGAGAAGGGTTCCCAAAAATCCCATGTTGAAAATTTGGTGCAAAAATTCCAAAAAATGCCTGAGATATGCAATAAAGTTGAAAACCCCCTATCTAGCCCATTATACAGCTTACCGGCATTTCCTGAGTTCGTGGTCAGCTTTGAAGAGTGCAGACGTGTTCCTGGTCCACTGAAGATCGTCGTGCTGAGCTCTGGAGGTAAGTATGGGGTGAGGGGGGTGTGGGGAGGCAGGTGTGCAGTGGGTGGGTGTGTGGGTTGTGGGAGGGGGCTGGGAGAAGTGCCGTGGGACCATTTTATTTTTCAGGTTAAAAAAAAAAGATGGCGTGGGATGTTTGCCACACTGGGGTGGGCTCCCAGCATAGCACAAGGATGGCTGGGGGCCATGGAGCTGACAGGGATTAGGCACCCTGTTGTATATGATTAGTTGCCACGCTGGGGTGGACTCCCAGCGTGGCACCACTACGGGGGTGAGGACAGTGGAGCCGATGGGGATTGGGCACCCGCAGCTATTCTATCAGTTGCTGCGCGGGGTGGGCACCCAGCGTGGCATGTGGAAAAACAGGGGGCGCAGCACAAGCCCGATGGGGATGGGCACCCCGTCGGCTATCACCGTGTGTGCGGGGGGAGGCAGCACGCGGTATCGTCTGATTTCTGTGTGTGTGTGGGGAGCTGCGCGCAGCAGGTGATATCTTATCACTGCTCACTCAAGCATAGCTCCCCCTTTCAACTGTATGCCACTGCATTTTGGAGCTTGTCATAGACAGCTCCAGCATGCATTGGCTTACAGGGGCTGCGCCTGCCAACACACTGACTGAATTGGAGAAGGAGGTGGCACACCTCCGAAATCTCAGATGATGGCACTATGTTTCTTGTACATGCGTGCAAGCAAACATAAAAATCATGCAGTAGTATATGATTTTATATGCTTACTTTGTCTATAGGATATACAGATTGTGTTATTTGTATTGTAGATCAGATGCAATTGTTAGCGTGAACAGTGTTACACCTGCTTTTTAAAATATGGTAGTCTCTTACCTTTCAATCAGTGTAGTTATACAGCACAGTAAATTGTGAACTGTATGAACTAAGTGTCTGCCACATCACAAAAATGATTTTTATATCTAATGATTTTGGTATCAGTTGCAAGGATTTTCTACAATAACAGTATTTTTTTATGAGCTACGTGACAAGGTGAAAAGAAAAATGATGCACACATTCTAAGAAGTGCTTGTTTTAAACTGTCTTTTTCTTGAATAATGCAATATAGTGTGCAACAGAGAAACGTATCATCCAAAGGAGCACAGACTCCAATTTTGATATATGCTGTTTTCATGCTGAACAGTAATCATTTACGTGTCTAAATTTAATAAGATATTAAATGTTTACTTACATTTTTTTACTTGCTACAGTGCTGCTCGGATGGTAGCGTGCAAAATGGCCAACTTGGCATTGTTTCCAGTGTTTCTATTGGTCGAGAATGGTCATTTGCTGTTATTTTTTGATTTTTGTTTCTCAAGCATGCAAATTCTTTGACCATGACCCATGCCAGAACAGGATTATGTTTCCTGATTGAGCAAAATCCTTGTCTGTGAGGCTATTGTGGGAACTGGACATGGAAAATGTGTTTGCTTTCAAAATTAAAGAAAATATATTGCAAAACAACTGTTTAAGATATGTTTTATGGTGTATTACATTGATTTGTATTGATATATTAAATGTAATTACCTAGTTTAGATGTGTTTTTTTATGTTGGAATCTGTTTTTTTAATTTTGCTTCACCACAAGTTTAAATCCTGGTCTGCAACTTGTGGCAGTCAAGAATTATGCTTTGTGAGGGTGCAAAATCCTTTTCCATAAGATTATCGAGGTAAACGATGGCAGAGATGAGATTTTGCTGCAGAGATAAATATGGAATTTTTAAAGTGTATCATAACTTGCTTATCTTTTATATTTCAGATGATTTCAGTAATGATACATAAATAATTTCCCAATCCACATTTGTTTTTATAAGTTACTGCCATTTAAATGTCTTGTTTCATGAACCTGTAAATTTTTAGTTTGTGACTCATAACGGTTGAAGTTTATGTTTCATGAGGCTGCAAAATCATAGATCATGACATTTTCCACCAAAATTAGCAATTTTAAGAACATGCTACCATTTTTTTGTATTTGATTGTGATGAATACTTGTTACGTTATATTGATTCTGTTGTACGATTGATGTCTACATTTGGGAAGTGTTCTGATTGTTTTTAATATATTATTTTTCCTTAGGTGACAGCCAGAAACAGGAAGACTGAATACTCCATAAACAGTTACTACCATGACTATTATACGTAAAGTGCAGCCATGAGCAAGAGACAGTAGGTACATTGGTGGTTCTGTGTCATGTCATGAAGACTGATGTGCTGTGTCATGCACAGCTAAAAAAACACATTTCTTCATATTCTTGTGCAGTTCATAAAAATACACAGATGCAAAGAAGCGTGTATGTAGTGCCAAAGTTCCACAACTGAGTGGTTCTAAAAAAGTTAGTACACACAAAAAACATCCAGTGGTGCCTTTACAAACAATCAGTAATAGGTCTGCAAGAGGCAAGAGAAATGTTGTCAGTGCCAATTGTGCCACTAGACAACACAACAAAGCAAAGATTTTTAAAAGAATGGTGCATCATGCTAAGGTTGAGCATCTGATCTCAGCTGTCATGAGGCACAAAGTTAAGAAACTTAAGAATAAAGTTGCTCTCATGAAACTGCGCTTGAGAGCAAGATGTTTTGTCAACATGGGTGTGACAATCCAGTCTCAGTTATGGGCTGTCACAATGTCAGCTATTAATAAATTGACTTCAAAGGTTCAAGAGATGAACAGACTCATTGCTTATTAGCACTGAAACAGAGACAATCTCTGCACAGTGTTTTAAGGGGCGTTGATGCATTGAGCATTCAGAAGCTTTTTTCTTGGAGGAATCATATGATGTCCACAGTACAAATGTGTGTCTGACACTTGATGTATGTAGAAAAGTCCACAATGTTTTAGTTGTCTCAAATAATGACATTGTGTTCAATAAAGTCACTGACACTTGTGACATTGTAACACATTGAAAGCCATGTGCCAAGAAGTGACCCTGTAACAGTCTGTGTAATGTCAGGGAAGAATCAATGCTTTCCATTGAGTATGATATTCAACCTCACACTGGGATAATTGATCGCTCACTTGCATGTTTAGAACGTGGCAGATGTGACAGTGTGTTCCATCATTTTCATATGATAACAGTGCACCAGTCTAGGATGTGTAGATTTGTACAACAGCTATACCAGGTGAGATCCGCTGTATGAGACTTTACTCACTTTGAATCTCTGCTAGATGGTGGAGATGTTGATGGACTTATTGAGCATGTTAACGAGTTGCAAGCAAGGCATAAATTGAGGACAATTGTTCCTAGTGATAATACTACACATGTCCTGCAGATGCCCGTAGTCCAGGAGTCACAGCTACTAACAACATTTGGAAATGAGATTGCTAAATTTGAAATAAGCAAAACTCAAAAATGTGATGTTGTCTGTGCACCCATTGAGCGACTGTTTTACAAAGAACAGTGTGTCACTGTAGACCTGCAGAACATAACACGTTGGAATGTGATGTGGGGCCGTCTTATTGCATACCTGCTTTTAAAGACAGACTTTACTTTGCTGGAGACAGTATCACTATGCACATTCTGTCACCAGAAGATGAAGTGTGACACTTTGCCACCTAGCTCCATTCTGAATGGCATGGAAGTTCATATGACTCCTGTGGAGATTGCAGGCTTAAATTTGTTTTAAAGAATTCTGATTCAGACAATGAAGCCATTCCAAACTATTATAAGACTAAATACACAAATGAAAGATCTGCCTGAAAAAGAGCTGGCTCACTCTCTGATGGGCTCTATAATGTATTTGCTTTTGCAAGAAAATGTGAACACTATTTCTAAAGATAATAGTGTTGTGATTTTGGTAAATAGTGTACCAACTAAGGCAACAACTATATGGCAAGACATTGTTAATCTTGAGAAGTTAAAGCATGCCTAAAGAAGCATAATCCTTTTTATGCTGAGCTAGACATAAACACATTTGCTGTTGTTCAGACTCAAGTTGATATGCCTGAGCCTGGAAAGGCAATTCTTGAAAAGGTTGACATTGCTTCAAAAGACAATGTATATGAACAGGGGAGAGTGAAGGTGGAGTAGGTGGGAGGTGGCAGTGGGATAACAAAGGGGAGGGGGTGGGGCAACTGCAAACTAGGGATGCTAGCTGCACACTTGAGCAGACTTAGATAGGCTGGATGGTCTGTTTCTGCTGGCACATTTGTATGTTCATATAAACAGTTTACTATCCACCCTTTGCATAGGAAGGATCCAGTTTGTTGATAACATTGAATTGTATCAAATGAAACAAGTGGAGGGCAATCCTGTAAGAATCTGGGAGGTTACACTTGAGGCACATTGTTTTCCAGATCTGTTTCCACATGGAACAGATGGGCGCCTTGATAGTCGTGAAGTTCATGTTCCTGGAGCAGAGTATAAAACTTCAAGAGTTCTACATTCAGATGGGAAATTCCACAGAAACACTTCATATCTCTTCCATATTTTATGGGAGAGTGAACTTAGCATGCTGTCTCTGAGTATTGCTCACATATTGTGACTGGGAACAGACTTCACAAGTATGACAGCTGCACAGTTGCTACAGAGGTTGGAGAAGAAAGATGAAGCACTACAAGCTAGTCTTTGTTTAATTCTGTGTAGCATTCATGGTACTAAAGAATATTAGTACAAACGACTCTCTGAAGTGATGTGCATGTTGAGGGAGTTTGGCCCAGCAACATGGTTTATCACACTAAGCTGTGCTGAATACTACTGGAATGACTTGGTTGATCTTCTCAGATGGGAAAACTCTGATGTAGATAACATACAGAGCACGACTCTCAGTGAGATGTGTTCACTGGATTCAGTATCAGTGTCATGATGCTTTCACCATCGGTTCCAGGCTGTCTTAAAATTTGTACTGTCCAAAATGAATCCTCCTCTTGGGGTTGTTGAACACTATTTTTGGAGGACAGAGTACCAAGCTCATGGAGCTCCTCACATACACATGTTATTGTGGATTAAAGATGCTCCAAGTATTGGTGACAGTGACCCGGCTGACATTCTAAACTTTATCATCAAACATTTCACGTGTCAGATTCCAGATAAGTATGATAGCCCAACACTTTCGGAGTTAGTAAAGAAGTTCCAGTGACAGTTGTGTGGCATGTAGTGTCTCAGGAAGGTTAAAAACAGAGGAAACTGGTAAATGAGGTGCCGTTATGGGTTTCCAAGATGAGTCTGCATGGATGCTTGTTTGAGTGATGTCTTCTCTGCTATGCGACATCATTTGAAATCCAACTCCACTAAGCAAGTGTATGAACTGCCTCGCAGAGAGTCTGAAGTCTACATCAATGACTACAGCCCTTCTCTTTTGTTGAAGTGGCAAGCTAACATTGATGTTCAGTTTGCTGTTGACAATTCAAGCCTTGGTGAGATATGCCACTTCATACATAACTAAGAATAAGCAGACATGGTTGCAAGAACTGTGGAAAGACTTGTCAAATTGAAATAGGTCTCTCTCTTCTAGACTCTGGTCACTTGGACTTAGAACTCTTTCACACCATGAATGTGGAACCTATGAAGTGAGTAACCACCTTACAGGGATATGTCTGTATGGCAAGGGGCAGCAAGAAACTGCACCAATTGGAGTGGACTTCTATATAGCAGTTTTTAATGAAAATAATATAAAATTACACTACCAGTAGTGCAAAATGCATCAGAAACCCAGCTACAAATCTCTTTTTGCATTTTGCATTCAAACATGCATCATCAGGAGGATAGCAAATCAAACATATGGATCATTTTTCTACAGAACAAACATGGTGAATTTAAAGTGGCAGTGTAAGAAAAATACATACATCGCATAAAAAAACAGAATCCATAGCCATGTTTGAATGCAATACTGGTAGAAGCAGCTGCTTTGAGAAATGGAAAATAATCACAATATTGTTGTTAAGCCAGCTGACGGGGGGGGGGGATTCAGTGGTAATAATGTCCAGACAGATGTATAGAAAAGAGATTATCAGACAACTTAGTGATGCAGATTTCTACATCCCTTTAAAAAGTGACCCTACTGCTAAGTTTAAACAGGAGATAGAGATATTCCTTAATGATGCTTTACTTTCAGGGGTCATTACTACATCTGAAACAGATTTTCTGACTGTCTCCAATTCTGTTAAGGCAAGTATTTACATACTGCTCAAAATCCACAAAGATCTCTGTAATCCATTTGGGAGACCTATGGTTGCAGGTGTTGGCTCACTTACTGAGCCTTTGTCAAAATTTGTGGATGCACACATTAAACCCTATGTTATGGCATTACCATTCTACATCAGGGATACTACCCAAATGTTAGGTATCTTACAGGAGATGCAGACTGAGATGGAGCGATATCTTGTCTGTATGGACATTACATCCCTTTATACTAATGTCCCCCATTTGGGAGGTATTTCAGCCCTTGATTATTGGTTGTCCCTGGATGAGAGTATAGAGGAACCAAAAAAGAAATTTCTTCTAATACAGTGAACATGTATTGTCTAAGAATGTTTTCGTGTTTAGCAAGGATAAGTACATGCAAATTAAAGGTACGGCCATGGGAGCTACCTTTGCCCCTAATTATGCCAACCATTATCTAGGCAGGTGGGAGAAAATATGTGTCTATGATGCCCAGAACAATCCTTTTCACGACAGGATTGCTATCTGGCATTGTTTTATTGATGACATATTCATGATATGGACAGGCACACTGGATGAATTGGGAGAATTTGTTAAGTATCTTGAATCCACTGACCACAGCCTTAAATTCACAGTACAAAGTGACCAAAAGAGTGTTTCTTTTTTGGATTTAAAGATCTCTAAACTTTCTGATGATACTCTAAAAAATGATTTGTTTCATAGAGAAACAGACCACAATTCCCTTCTCCATGCATCTAGCTGCCATCCATGCCATTTGATTAATAATATTCCCAAGGCCCAGTTGTTGAGAGCATGCAGGAACTGTTTGGAGGTTAGTGATTTCATTGCAAATGGCAATGATATGTGTAGTAGATTCATTGAGAGAGGTTATTCACTAAGCTTGTGGAACAAGCTTTTTTAGAGACCCTGGACACCCAGAGAGAGAGAGAGAGACCTTATTAATTGCAAAACCTAAAAAAGATGGACCACCCAGAGTTAACTTTATTACTAACCACACTAGGCATACATATGCAGTACAAGCTATTGTAAATAATAATTGGCACATTTTGGAAAATGAACAACTACTGGTCAAGGAAGTGAAAGAGAAACCATGGTTTGTATTTTGTAGGGGCAGAAACTTGCAGGACAAATTGGTGTATAACTACCTATATTATAGAGAAGAGACCACACTAGGTAACACTTGGTTGCCTCCTTTACCTACTAGTAATTTCATTTGTGGCAATTACAAGTTTTGCCCTTACATCCTTAGAACTGATACTTTCACGACATGTAACAACACCAAATTGTTTAACATCAGGGAATTTTTTTATTGTAGTAGTGGGAATGTTGTTTATCATGCCACATGTGAATGTGATTCCTTTTATATAGGTAAGACCAGCAGGCCCATGAAGATCAGAATAGGAGAACATCTTCGCTCGACTGCCAGCAAAGATGCCAAACATGTGTTAGCACTTCATGTGAATAGTAATAGGAGTGGCAGACATTCTTTTAAGTTTTGTGCTCTTGAGAGGGTTACACTAGGACCATGGGGTGGTAACCTTGATGACAAATTACTCCATCGTGAGTCACTTTGGATTTTCACACTAGGGGGCTCGAACCACCAGGACTCAATGACAGAACTGAACTGTTACCATGCTTTAAGAGAAATATATAATTTCTTTGGTCTCTGTCAAGCCAAACTTGTTTCCTCCTCACCAATGTGTCATTCTGATTTTTTCTATGTTTGCTTTCCAGGTTGCAGGATTAATTGTTATCTGCATGCATGCAACACCATATTCTCTAATTTAAAGACCATAGAGTTCATATTGAAAGTGAGGTGAAAACGTTAAACATTAAATACTTTTTGATAAGATAGAGTTTTTCAAATGATATAGCATAAATACATATATATATATATATATATATATTCATGATGTCTTATGCCTGTGCTTTATATTTTTAGGCAATGTACTCAATAATCATGCTATATTTTTAGATCTGGTAGTAAATTCTGATAATATTCTCCTGCAGTATATAAGATTGACCATTGTTTTTAAATGGCTATGGATTCTGTTTTTTTTATGTGATGTAAGTATTTTTCTTACACTGCCACTTTAAATTCACCATGTTTGTTCTGTATAAAAAGGATCCATATGTTTGATTTGCTATCCTCCTGATGACGCATGTTTGAATGCAAAACTGGTAGAGGGTTGTAGCTGCATCTCTTGATGCATTTTGCACTACTGGCAGTGTTATTTTATATTATTTTTATTAAAAGCTGCTATATTGAAGTCCACTCCGAATGGTGCGGTTTCTTGCTGCCCCTTGCTTGACATTTTTCTGTTGCCACACACTCTGCACCCTGCTGAGCTGTTTTGCCTTGCAGTATATGTCTGTATGGGAAATCTGAGTCCATTTGCTACTTGAATGTTAACTCCAAACAGAAATGACGTTGTGTGCTTAAAAGCCATGATGAGATTGTACACCTTGCTACTACAAGGCCAACATCCACAAACATTCTGAAGACTAGCTTGATTGACAACTACTGTCCACAGCACCATAGTGTGATGGAAGATCTATGTTTGTTTGAAGATGCTCAATGGTATGATTACAAATGGGGTGTTTGTTCTGACCCTCAGAAGAACATATACAAAGTGACAGGTCTGGACGGGTCCCTGATCAAGAGGCACAAACCATGGTTAATTGATCATTGCAAACTGATCTTGAATTCAACAGAAAGTAAAGAACATTCAGTATTTTGCTCTTCTGTTTTTGTATAGGTCTTGGAGAGAAGAAACTGCTTTGAAAGGATCATCTGACACTTATGAGCAAGAGTTCATGTTGACCTGTGATTCCTTCAAAAGTGAACTGTCAAGCAGATCTATAGACAGTCTTGAGATTGAGAAAGATCAGCTGGAGAAAGCAAGGCAGCAATTGGATGATGACACTCCATGCACAAGATATGGTTGATCCTGAGGGTGAAGGAACACTTGGTGCTCCACTGCCTGCAAACGACCCATCTGTGCTAATGTCAGAGATAGACAGTGTCATGCAATATTGTATGCAATTTTCAGACAGAACACTAAACATTGTTGATGAACTCAATATCCATCAGTAAGTTGTTTATGAATCAGTGATGCACGCCTTTGGCCATGCTGTAAAGCACACTAAGAGAAAGTGTTGCTGTGACAAACATGAAACGGTAAGGATGTTTGTCAGTGGTGCTGCTGGCACTGAGAAATGTTTTTTTGATTGAGGCTACACGCAGAGGTTGTGTGCTCTCACTGATACACTGACATCTGTTTTTGTATCTGCTCCAACAGGTCTAGCAGCTTACAATGTACGAGGTGTTACTCTTCATAGATTGTTCATGCTACCAGTTGAACATGGTAAAACTGGAGAGTACAGAAAGCTGTCTTTTGAGGTTGCTACTGAACTGAGATCAGTGTTTGACAGATGCAGTTGCTGATCATAGATGAGATCAGCATGGTTTCAAACATTCTCCTTTCATACATCCACCTACTGTATGCCTGCAGGAGATTGTTGGAACTGCTGATGATATTCCATTCAGTAGAAAAAACTTTCTATTTGGAGATCTTCTCTAACTGGCTCCTGTGAATGGGCAACATATTTTCTTACAGTGGAAGAGGCTAGGAAAACAATAGGATGTATAGGTGGCATAAACCTCTGGAAGTTCTTCTCTAATTTTGAGCTGTTCCAGAATATGAGATGGAGAGGTGATACATATTACAAAGCATTAACTTGATGATGCTTGCATTGGTAGTTGGTCAGCATCTCATATAGAAATGCCAAGGCAAAGTATTATCAGCAAAAACAAACACCTATTCAGGATGCTTTTGACCTCCTTGAACAGATACAGAACAGTGGGCAATGCATTGTCTGTCTATTGCCAAGACTGAAACAGTGTGCCAAGTTAATTGACATTATGTTACAAAGAGAACAGCAACCTATTGTGACTCTTACATCACTAGATGCCATTGATGGTGTCAGTCTAACATGGAAAGATGATAACAAAAATGGCTGAGCTACTGAAACAGCTCACGAGTGATGTGTCATGTACTGCTGGTTTGGAAGCTGTCTTAACACTGTGCAAGAATGCACGTGTCATGCTTTGAAGAAATCTTGACATTGGCCGTGGGTTGATGAATGGAGCTATGGGCTACATTCATGACTTTCAGTCAATGTGAAGAACACATTTGTTGAATTTGTTATTGTTAAATTTGACAACTGTGATACTCATCTGCCAAAAGACAGAACCACTGTGAAGTCTGAAATTGTGAAAGACATTTATGTGACATGCAAGCAGTTTCCACTGTCTGCTGCTTATGCAGTTTCTATTCACAAGTCACAAGGACTTAGGCTTGATAGTGCCACTGTCGATGTAGGGAACAGCATTTTCAAGGATGGCATGTCATATGTTGCTTTGTCACAGGTGAGATGTCTTTCTGGCCTGCACATACTAAACCATGCAGAGAATAAGTTGCATGCTGATGTGAAATGTATTGTGGAATACAATAGATTACATACACTGTACCAACCAAATGCACCTCTGATTCCTGTTCCTAGATACATCTCTGTGAGAGATGTTCCAATGGATGTAACACATAAGCTGAAAAGGAAACTGAGTAAACTGCACATTGTTCACCAAGTGTTCTGCTTAGTAATCAGTCACTTGCTGATCAGGTCAGATCTCCACCTGCAAAGAAATTTATTGGAGTTCAGAAACTGCCAATCTTTGACAATAGCACAGGAGTGAACTGCTACACTAATGCTGCAATGCAAGCACTTCTGCATATGCCAGAGTTTATTCAGGTATTGAGTACTGCAAAGTCCACAGCTCTCTCTGATGCATTGAACAGAGTTATTTGAGGTAGTCAAGAGGAAGTGCCTGGCTTGCAGAGTTTGACTCCTCTGCAGCTTACTCTATCCAACTATGCAGGGCTAAGAATGTTTGCTGATAATGTCTAACAGGATGTGACTGAATTCATGATGGGTGTCATGAACACCTTGGCAGATGATGGCATTCAACTTCGACAGCACATTACAGCAGATTATGTGTGCAAGTACACCTGCTTGTCATGTGGGCACACATAGTCTCAGGAAACTAATGAGATGCTATGGCAATCTGTTTATGTTCCTGAAGACAGATCTGTAAAGTTTTGTAAATTGTTTAGGAATGCTGACACTGGTTGGCTGTCTCGCAGATGTGGGCGAAACTGTGTGTGCTCTTTGAGAGTGACTTACTTCACTTCGTATATTATGATTGTGCTGCAACGTTTTAACTCTCAAAGGATGAAAGTCATGACACTGATCACTGACTTCATTGCTGGAAGAACTATGTTATTTTGCACTCAGTTTGATACACATGCTATCATTTTCCATCATGGTCCTTCTATTTACTCAGGGACATTGTCACATGGCGTAAGTTTAGAAGTGCATGGGTAGAGTGCAATGATGTAGTGTGCATTATGAGAGAATGATTACCGAAAAATCTAAAAGATGCATATGTAATCATTCTCTGCAACACAAATACTGCTCAACGCATTGAAGATTAATTATTTAAAAGCAGACCTGCCCACTACTGTAGTGTTATTGACAGTACCATCACATAATATTTTTAGCATATATTTCTTACCCAAGAAAAGATCTAATATATGGTACTTCTTTAATGGTCATCTTTTAACTGTGCTGACATAACTATGTCTTGTTAGCACAATACACACTGTTGTTACTTATGAGTACTGCTGCTAACCTTTAATGGGTTGTGTCACAGTGATGTCATTGTTTTTAGATTGTATGTAATCCTTGCACTGTATGTACTTATTTATTATTTTGTTTCTGTTACTGTAATTATGTGCCACATGAATTTGTTGTAAATGAGGATTTAATTCTCCAACAAATCAACCTGTATAAAAATTAACTTTTAAACAAACAAACAAACAAACATTTGTGACACTTGTCATTATTAGTTGTGATATTATCTTCTCACAAAAAAGACAACCACTTATTCAAGTTCTTTACATAGTGTGTTCATCAAATGAATTTCACACTCATTTTGTATATACAGCAAATTTATTTTCCTAATTGGTAACAGTAAAAGCTGTGATGCATTTTTCTGTTACATGAAACATATGTAACTTGAATTTGCTTACTAATATGACTGCCATGGGTACTGTCAAAATAGACTTGAGGGTACTGGGCAGTAGTCATTTGACAGCCATTAAGTAATATATTTGAACGTGTGTTTCAAAGGCACTGCACACTTGTATTTTACAGCATTGTATATACAAAGTTGACTTCACTGTGCTCTTGCATTCAAATGACGCATGAACAGAGTAACGCTGTTACCATATCTGAACTGTCATTCTGTTATATGATAAATGATGTCTGCTGATGGCTAATTCAGACTTTTTTTTATCTCAAGTGGCTAGTTTTCCATTAGCAGGTTATACAGACCTGCCACTAGAGGGATTCTTGTTCTTTCATTTGGGAAAAAATAAAGAAAAAAAAGTCTACCCTCTGAAAGACACAGTTTCTTTACTTGATATATACCTTCCTTCCTTCCCACCCTCAAGATCCTCTCGAACAGGGTAAGATTTCCCTGAACCCCGAATCATACTTTAATCATGCGCCTCCACCGTTCTCTACACCCTATTCTATTTCTTCTTGCCTGTCTTCCTCCCCTACTGCACTCCCCAAAAGCCTGCTTTCCCTCCCTTCCCCACAGCTTCCACATTCCTACATCCTTCCTCCACATAGGCACACTGCACACTGGTCACTGCTCCTTGCCCATGGTCCATCCTACCACCATGAAACTCTTCTACACCCACACTGGTCCTAGACCTCCACTCTGGTCCCCCCGGCTATGCTCACCCTCACCCACTATCGTCGATGCTCAGCAACTTCCTGAGATGCCAGCAGGTGAAAACATTCCCTTAAAGAAATACGCCACAGTTCCTTGAGGCTAGTCCTCCTCCTTCTCCTAATGCTGTCAGGCAACGTGCACCCAAACCCTGGCCCATTCTGCTCTAAGCCACTAATCTGAGCAAGCCTTCCGGTGCCCTTTCATTCAGATCAATCAACATCTACAGCCTCCTTCTTAAAATGGATGCCCTACAGGCCTTCACCAGCCAACACTGCCCTGACATCCTGGCAGTTGTCGAAACCTGGCTCACGCCATCGGTACCGGACCATGCAATCAGCCTTCTTGGCTACAACGTCTTTAGGCTGGATTGCCTCTCCAAAAGAGGTGGGGGCTGCACTCTCTACCTAAAAGACTCCATACAGGAACACCACATCATTACCTCAATCCAACCCACAACTGCTCAGATACTGCCAGTGAGAATCCTCCTTGGTGCCCAAAACAAAACCTTCACTGTTTCCACCATCTGCATCCCTCCCAAAGAACAGGGAACTGGTCTAACAGCTGTTCTTGACTTTATAAAGTCACTCCCACCAGACACCAAATCCATCCTCCTAGGCGACTTCAACATCAACTGGCATGCAGCTGATGCTGGTACACACAGGGATACCATTGCTGCGGCAAACCTCACACAAATGGTTGACTCACCAACCAGGAAAAATTAGAGGACCGGCACCAGCACACTCTTGGACTGGATCCTTACCAGTCACCCATTGCGGATATCTAACATTAATGTCCTCCTTGACTCTCTCAGCTATCACTCCCCTGTTAGCTGCACCTGGTTAAATAAATTCATCAAACAACCACCAAAAACAATCACCAGCAGGGTTCTACTCAGTGGTCACCTTCCTCGACTCAAATCCCACCTCTTCCACCAAGACTGGTCCCCTATCTTCAGTGCAACCAACGTAAACACTGCCCTTGACCACTTCATAAATATCTTCACTGTGGCCTGTGACACATATGCTCCTATTAAGAAACACAAAGTCAAATCACTGAGTAACCCTTGGCTCACAGGTGACCTCCTCAGGATGCTAAAAACAAGAGACCACCTATGGGAGCTGGCCAGAAACTCTGGAAGGCATCCAGAACTACAAACGTGCCCGCAATGACTGCACCAAAACCATCCAGCAAATGAAGTCTGCCTACTATAAGCATGCCCTCACAAACTCCTGGGGCAATGGTCGGGAATTCTGGAAGAACATAAAGGAACTCACTGGGAATCCACCCAAAACCCCCCCATCAATACTCAACATCAACGGAACCACAACCCTCAACCTAAAAACCATTGCGGATACCTTTAACAAAACCTTTACCGACCTCAGCACTGTCCTACCTCAGGACTACTTCAAAGATGGTGTAGCCCCCCTGTCTGCAATGAACACTACTCCCACCAGATCTCCCTGCTTCTACTTCAAAGCACTCAAGGCTCACCAAGTACGCAAATAGGTTACCATAGCCCTTGGTAAATCAAGATTCAGTAATGACTCCCTCGATCTCAAAATCCTGTCTCTCACACTTGATGAAGTGCTTAGTCCTCTGACCAGAATTTTCAACCTCTCCCTCAGCCTTAGCCAGTTCCCAGACAGATGGAAATCTGCCACTGTCACCCCAGTCCATAAAAGTGGTGACAAAACTGCCCATGATTACTACAGACCTATCTCCCTACTACCCCCACTCTCCAAGGCACTAGAATGCATCGTCTCGGACCAGCTCACAGAATACTTGGATACATACAACATCCTGCACAAGCAACAACACGGGTTCCGCAAAGGTCACAGCACCTCTACAGCCCTACTTGAATTCACCAGCACAATCCACAACACACTTGATTCCAGTGAACTACTAGGCTCAATCTACATTGACTTAACTAAAGCCTTTGACACTGTCAATCACCGCCTCCTACTTGTCCAGCTTCAGAACACTGGGCTGTCAACTGACACCATTGGCTGGTTTAAGAGCTACCTTGGAAAACAGTCCCAAACAGTAAGAATCACTGATACACTCTCGGACCCTAGACCGGTCCGCTGGGGAGTCCCCCAGGGCTCCATTCTGGGACCCCTCCTCTTCAGCCTATTCTTAAACTCACTACCAGACAGCTGCCCAGAACCAATAATTCTCTTCGCTGACGATGCTGTGATCCTCACCTTGGATCCTGATCCAAACCAATTACAAAATAAACTTCAGCGGGCCTTCTCCTCCATCGAATCCTGGTTCCTAAATCATAAACTGCTCCTCAATCAGAAAAAAAACAAGTCTATGGTCTTTTGCAGCCCCCACAACAAAAACAAACAACTCCACCTCTCCATTGCAACCGAACAAGGAGTCATCTTTGGAGCAAACACAATAGTTCAAGAACCTTGGCATCACCCTTGATCCCCACCTCTCATACGCTGTCCATATTAGCAATGTGGCAAAGTCTGCCAATGTGAGGTTAGGCATATTATTATGGCACAGGAAACACCTAACCCCAGAAGCACTGTCAGTGGCCGTCCAAAGCTCCATTGTCAGCATCATAGACTACTGTCTTATCATATATGGTTCTGCAACTACCACTGCTTTCAAATGTATTGTGACCTCCCTGAATAAGGCCTGTCGTCTCATCACTGGCTCACATTGCCATACCCACACATATGACCTTTATTCCCAATCTGGATGGCTTCAACTGGACAAACGCATAAAATACCAAACCTGCATCACGGCCAAGAAAATCATAATGAGACTTGCCCCACCTGGTGTCTGTGCCCTCCTTAAGCCTAGACATAGGAATGTCACTACAAGGAGATCCAGTTCCCATCTACTACATATCCCACGATGTTGCACGACCCAAGGACAAAGATCATTTGCCTATCGGGCATCCAACTGGCTCAACTCTCTTGGCAGTGACATAGTGACTGCTCCAACACTCGGCCTTTTCAAGTCCAAGCTGTGCTTCTCACTGCTTGCATCCTGCGATTGCCCATCTTAACATTTCCACCATTCCAGCTGCACATGCCCCAGCACACAGCACTTACAATCAGTCTTTGCACCCCTAACACCTTACCTGGCATATTCCTCGACAAGGCCCCTGGCTGCACTGTCTCCCACCCTTGCCCACCTCCTCGTGATCTCCACTCTTGCCCCTGCCCCATCCACCTCCCGTACTCCCCTTACCCCTGCACCCTACCCTCGATCCTCCTACCTCACTTCTCCCCATCGACCCCTCCCTTGTCTTGTTCATAGATCAAGTCTTTGTACTGGTTATTACATGTCTGCAAGTCAGTGACGTTATGTTTGTAACTAAAAACTATGACTGTTGCACACGCTGTCGTGGAACCTTTGTAAAAGAGCCTCGGCTCAAAGGTATTGTAATCCTAGATTGAAATAAATAAAAAACATAAATAAATAAATTTGTTCAAGGCTTGGCAGCAGGTTAAGCATTCTTGTCTTTTCCTGTTGTACTCTACATAATTGACCTTGACGGTTTGACTTACAAAACTGACATCCACACAATCCAAGCAGACTTGAGGGTGCTGGATATCACCTACATGTCAGGAAGTACGTTACATCTTGGCACATGTAGTTATGTTATTGTTACTTCATCTAAGGCTTTGTCTTTGATAATGCCATGTGTTGGTAGTACAATAGATGTGTTACACTAGATATGGCTGCATGATAGGTTCCTATGATGGAAATGTCATTAATCCACTTGACATGACTGTACAAACCACCAAAATATGACCCAGTGTTGTAAATATGTATATACTACTGAAATTGACTTCAATTGTATCATAGTGATACTGGTTTCATTGCTGTTGTGTTTGTTTAGAAAACAAACAAAAACAAATTGTTGTTTTGCATGTTTTTCTGTCACTGTTGTACTATTTTACTTGTTATGCATTAAGTGCTGTTCAGCATATTGGTGCTGCTATGCATGCATATACACATGCAGACATGTGTATTCATTGCTGTACATGAAAGTATATGTGTATGTATCTGTAGATGTGCACAATTCATACTTTTACAGGTTTACAAAGTAATGGCTGTGCACTTCTATGAGACAATGCAAACTATCAGTATGTTCCTGTTTGTATAGGATCACCTCTACTGAGGGGTCAGATATATAAGTAATATTTCTCAAAATCAAAAACAGGCAGTTTTGTAATCCCAGCTACATTTCCATATATGCTGTGTCCTGTCGTATTATCACATGGACATCAGCATTAGAAACGTATTAGAATTTGCTAATTCACAGCATCTGTGTTATGCACTGTCTGATTTAGTAACAGTACATTCACTTTTGTATAGAATCTTTATTACACCAATATCTGATCAGTATCTTATCTTTATACCTAATATATGTACACAATGAAGCATCAATGCCCATATGTGGATTGTGCTATGAAAACTAGATGTGTTAAATGCAGTCTTTGCTATGAATACATTGCAGTCTGCCACAGCTATTGTAATTTATTCAAATGGTGCTGTGCATTATTGTTAGCTACGGTTTCAAAGGCATGTGCATTTCAAAGAGATACTATATCTATCAAATACAGAACTGTATTATGGTATTTAATATCAGAAAACACTGTGATAGTAAAATAGGCATAGTTAACTTGCTTCTAAATAGCATATACATAAATGCAGATTACATTTAGTAATAGTGAAGGTTACAACATATATTGTCTCAGACAACTGTAGCATAATATTACTAAATGTCTTGACATTAATGCCCACAACACCATACACATATGCAGAATAGTAAAGTAAAACACTATTTACTTATGTCAGGGTAGCATCAGGAGGCATTAACACACACTAAAGAGTGGTGTAAAGGCTGTCTCATGTTATCCAGTCATAATCACATAGCCATCTTGATTGCTAATCTGTTAAAGCACATGTCTGTTCATGTCAACCACAGCCCACAATGGCATACACAGTTCATGCAGTTATCATCTCACATGCTTGTACAGGATGTGGGTATGCAGCCAAGAGACTGGGATGGCAGCAGAAGTGATACAGTTAGGGAAACATGATGACGGATGCCTGTTGTGCTATGTTTACAAAATTGTATGTTATTTCTGTTGCCTTATGGTGTCTATTTGTGATTGGTTGTCTTGCCTCGTAACATCCCTCCAGTTGTATATGTGTTCTATGTGTGTGTGTGTGTGTGTGTGTGTCTGTGGGGTGGTAAAATGTGGAGTTAAGGTTGAAAACTTGAATGTTTAATTTCCTCACTTTTGTCACTGTGGAACAACCCTAACTGTTACATTAACACAGTTCTTTGCAAAAAAAATTAATAAATATATATATATTATGAAGCACAGTGTCGCAGGTTTACTACATGACAAAAGGGATTAACTCCCATTAAAATTGCATTGTTTGCTGCAAACTCTACTGCAGAATTCTGCAACACTGTGTTTCATCCTGGTGGGATGCACTGTGTTTGTATACAAACACATATGTGTATATATATATATATACTACGCTAGCACGGTAGTGCTACCATAGTTAGGGTTCAGTACCCCATTTAAGGTTAAATTGTGAAATTTTGCACCTTAATAACTTTGCCAACATTCAACAGATTTGCCTGAAGTTTGGCAGACACAGGGCATAACCATAGATCTCGGGATCTGCCAACATTTGTACTGGTTGGATATAAGGCTGCTGAGTTATTAAGCGACATCTGTGCTTGCAATTATGGTTTTTTGCACATTCTTTGCTCATGCCTACAGGTCGCACAGTTTGCACAACCAGTCCAGAAACTTCAAAGAACGTGAGGCCAGGGTCCCCAATGTGCCTTTTGAAGATTTTGTGAAAAATATTGAACGGTTCAAAAGTTATTCAAAAAACAATTTTCCCATTATAGTCAATGGGAAAAGTTAATAAAAAGTTCAACAGTGTCTCAAATGCAGTTTTTAGTGTTGCAAATGACCTCTGTAGTGTCATGAGTCAGCCATTTTTTTTTTCAGTTAGTGGTCACAGAAATGTTTGGCATTTAAATTTGGGACCTTCTAGGGACACAATTCTTTTTGTGTTCACCTAGTCGGACCCTGAGGATGCTAGCCATGTCTTTTTTGGGGGTTAAACACTCCAGAAATATGTTTTTGAAATTTTTGGAAAAAGTAGTGTCACAAAGTCGTGTCGCACTCATGACACTTTCATGATTTCATTTGCGAAAGTGCTGTGATTTACAACATTATTTTGCAACACTATGCCCAAAATAACAGGAATTTTTTGACACCCTGCTACAAAACAACGGTTTGGTCTTTTGGGCTGAAATTTGGAGGAAAGAAATCCAACATGCCTCTGATGTGCCTTTTGGTGGCTTGGTGACAAAATATTGCATGGATGGAAAGTTTCAGTGCTCCAAATTGACACTTTTTCCCATAGACTAACATTGCAGCATCTGTCATGCCTTTCAGGGCCTGTATCTCGGAAACGGTGCAAGATACAGACTTTTCGTCAGAAAAATGCTTAGCCCCCCCAAAACATGACTAAGTACAAAACTAGACATGAAAGTAATAATTCATATGAAATTTTAATTTTTTTCCACGTCATATGGTTCCTGAGATATAAGCAATTTAGCACTCCAACTCCTCATTTTCTGCTTCGAGACCCATTATTATGCATACATCCTTTGTACTTACTGTGTTTCTCTATGAAGCTGTTGGGGAAAACCAGGGTGTGCACTCCAGTTACTGTTACACGTAGCATTTCCACTTGCATTTCCATACCCGTTTATGTTAACGTTCCCATGTACAACACTGTGTGCATTATCCTTTGCGTTTCTGTTAGCACTTGCATTTGCGATACTTTAACCATTTGTGTCTACAGTACTGTTTCTGTTTGTGTTTCACTTTGCATCACTGTGTGCATTACCATTTGCATTTTTGGCTGCCCTTCCATTTTGCATTTGCGTTTGTCTTTCCTTTTGCCTCATCGTTGTTGTTACCATTACCATTTGCATTTCCAATTGTGTTCCCATGTGTGCTACAGTGTGCATTTTCATACTCGCTTGCGTTTGTGTTTCTGTTTCCTTTGGCATTAGAGTTGCTGTTACTGTTACCATTTACATTCCCAGTTGCGGTACCGTGACCGTGCGTGTAACGGTTTGCATTTTTTTTTTTGCCTCCACGCCTCTTGTCTACCAATCTGCCTCTGGTCATGGACCCCAGGAGCCCCGGTCACCGGATATCACCGACTCCCCTCGGTCATCCCTGGCTTACCCCCCAGAGAGCGGGGCCGTGGCTCGGACCCCTCCCCACACCGGACAGCAGGCCTTATAACTGGTCAGGGGAACAGCTCCGGTGACCAATCAGGGTGTCCCCGGGGCAGAGTGTCATCCAGACGCTAGGCGTGGAATTTTATGCCCCCCTGTATCCCCACCCCGAGGAGGCGGGGACGTGCAATGACACGAGCGTCTGCCCCGCCTTCCCCGGATGTAAGCGCCGCAGCGTGAGGGTGTTCCCAGCCTCCGCTAGAGTCCCCATCGCCCAGTAGCTGCTCCTCATCCTCCTCGAGAAGGAGAGCAGTCCATCAGACGCCGATCCTTCTCTCCTCGGGTTAGCCTCCGACGACTCGGTCCGCTCAAATTCGGTCGCCGCGCCGCAAGCCGGAAATCCAACCGCTGCACTGATGGGCCGCCATCGGTTTGCATTTTGTGCGCGCTGTGTATGCATTTGTGTTTCTGTTTCCTTTGGCGTTATTTTAGCTGCGTTACCATACTTATCGTGCTTACAGTTGCGATACCATGACCATGCGCGTTATGGTTTGCATTTCCATATGTGCTTGCATTTGCCTTTCTGTTTCCTTTGGTGTTATTTTTGCTATTATTGTTATCATTTGTGTTTGCAATTGCGGTACCATCACCGTGCACGTTACGCTTTGCATGTCAGTACGCGATTGCATTTGTCTTTCTGTTCCCTTTGGCATTATTGTTGCTGTGACAGTTAACATTTGCATTTACAATAGTGGCACCATGACTGTGCACATTACCAGTTGCATTTCCGTATGCGCTTGCCTCTCCATTTGCTTCACTGTTCACTTTGGCATCACTTTGCGCTTGTGTTTCTATTAACGTTTGCATTACCATTTATGTTTGCATCACCAAGTGCATAACCGTTAGTGCTTGTGTTTGCATTGCAGTTACTGTTACTATGTCACAAGACATCATGTGGTGGGAGTGTGGGGCCTGAAGGGCCCATGCTCCCACCAATGCATTCTATTCACTATTTATAGTCCTCATTCTCAAAAAGAAGGGAAATTCATGGTAAAAAACTCTGTTTAATGCGTAAGTTAGGGTTGTTCCACAGTGACAAAAGTCTGGAAATTCAGTGTTAGGGTTGAAAGCCCCCCTTGCACCCCCAGCCTGCCCCCCTAACTGGCATCAGGGTGTTCATTGGGGTCATTGGTCCTAACTGTCACCCCATTCTCCTATACCTCAGCTTGTTTACACATGTGATGGGGTGAGAGGGCTGACAACCCCAAAGGACACCCTGATGCCAGTTGGGGGGCTGGGAGGTGCAAGGGGGGCTTTCAACCCTAACACAGAATTTCCTCACTTTGTCACTGTGGAACAACACTAACTGATGCATTAAACACAGTTTTTTTTCATGAATATCCCTTCTTTTTGAGAATGTGTGCTATAAAGAGTGAATGGAATGTGGTGGTGGGAGCACGGGGCCCACCATTTGATTTTTTGTCAGTTCGCTGCACAAAAACTGTAAGACCAAGTGAAATGAAAATTAGGTAGGCAAACAGAAAAGCAAACAGTAACGGCAATGGTGAAGCAGAAGGAAACAATAATGCAATTGACAACAGAAATGCTACCAAAAATGCAAATGCTAAGGCTAACAGGAATGCAAACGGTAACGAACAATCAAACAGTAAAGGTAACGCAACTGGAAATGGAAACGGTTATGGTAACAGCAATAATGATGCCAAATGGAACAGTAATAGAAATGGAAGCGCAAACGCAAGCACATATGCAAATTCAAATTGTAATGTGCATGGTCATGGTAGCACAATTAGAAACACTAACACTTATGGTAACACCAACGATGACACTAAAGGAAACAGAAATGGAAAAGGAAATGCAAACGGAAGTGCGTACGCAAATGCACATGGTAATGCACATGGTGATGCAAAAGAAGATGAAAATAAAAACAGTAATGGAAACACAAATGGTAATAGTAACGCAAACACAAGTGCAAAAGCAAACACAAAATGATGGCATAAACGGAAACAGTAACACAAATGGTAACAGAAACACAAGCAGAAATGCTGACTTTAACAGTAAGGGAAATGCACACCCTGTTTTTTCCCAAAAGGTGCATTCAGAAGCACAGTGAATACAAAGAATGTATGTGTAATAATGGGCCTCAGAGCAGAAAATGAACACATGGAATACTAAATTGCTTATATCTCAGGATCTGTATGATGTAGAAAAAAAATTAAAATGTCATATTATTTATGACTTTCCTGGCTAATTTTGCACTTAGCCCCCTAGAATGGGGCTAAGCATTTTTCTGATGAAAAGTCCATATCTCAAATTTTTTTGAGATACTGGCCCTGAAAAGTGCTGTGGACACCGTAATGTTAGCCTATGGGAAAAACTGTCAAATTCAGAGTGACATAACTTTGCAGCCCTCTAATATTTGGTCACCAAACCACTAAAAGACACATCTGTGGGATCTTGGCTTTCTTCCCTCCAAATTTCAGCCCTAAAGACCAAACCGTTCTTTTGCAGCAGGGTGGCTAAGATTTCCTATTCTTTTGGGCATAGTGTCGCAAAGTAGTGTCGTGATTTGTGACACTTTCACAAAAAAAATCATGAAAGTGTTGCATGTGCAACACTACTTTGCGACACTACTGTTTACAAAAATTTCAAAAACATATTTCTGGGGTGTGTAACCCCCCAAAAAACATGGCTAGCATCCTCAGGACTTGACTAGGTGAAGGCAGCAAGAATTGTATCCCTAGAGGGTCCCAAATTTAAACGGCAAGAATTTTTGTGACCACCAACTGAAAACAAGATGGCAGATTTGTGACACTACAGGGTCATTTGTGACACTAAAAACTGCATTTGTGACACTGTCAAACTTCTTATTAACTTTCCCTTTGACAATAATGGGAAACTTGTTTTTTGAATAACTTTTGAACCTTTTAATATTTTTTCATGAAATCTTCAAAGGGCACATTGGGGACCCTGGATGCCTGCTCCCTGAAGGTATTGGACCAGTTGCACAGACTGTGCAACCTGTAGGTGCAACTAAAGAATGCACAAAAATGCATAATTACCACATTCTACAGTGCTATGTAGCTCCGCAACTGTATATTTGACCATTACAAATATTGGCAAATCCAGCAATCTATGGCACCACTCTGTGCATGCCAAATTTCAGGCAAATCTGTCATATGGTGACAAAGTTATTAAGCTGTCAAATTTCAGAGTTTAACCTTAAATGGGGTACTCAACCCTAACTATATATATATAGAATATATATATATACACACACACACATACATATATATATATATATATATATATATATATATATATATATATATAATATATACACATATATATATGTGTGTGTGTATATATATATATATATATATATATTACACACACACACACACACACACAAAAAAAAACATCAGTTAGGTTAATAAAGCCACGAAAGTCTGGACATGTGTTTTTAAAGGTTTCCATCCCTAACTCCCATCCTCCTTTCCATTCATTCCCTCATGATCTAATGCAAAGCTACAGGTCCAGAGCTATGCCCATTGGGTCTGCTGTTTAGCATATTGCCCACAGAACACTTCACAAAGCAAACTAGAGGGCCAGCACTGGTACCAATAGCTCTCTTTCCTCCATTCTTTGTTTTGATTCTCTATCAGGAGTCAAGGATACAAGCTGGTAGAGAATATTTTCACAGGACAATGTATGAGAGTAAAACAGAACACTACCCACTGGCTTGGCTGTGATAAATCAATAGTTCAATTAGATCCACAAACACAGATTGTCTAGCCAGAAGAAAAGTAAATGATAATGTTTATCTATGGGGTTCAGACTGGAAACTACTGAATGATGAAAATGAGACATGGCTATAACTATTTATGTTCTCATTCACCATGCAAAAATGTTACATCAATGACAAATTAAATAATTATATATGTACAGATAATCCAAACAACTCTGTACATTATATTAATCGCAGTATAAAAAAGTTAGTTAATGGATCAGTTTGGCTTATGAAGCCACAATAGTGTGTAAATATGGCATTTAGGGTTCTTTACCTGAACACCCATCATCCTACTCATTCATACCTTCATAACCTTATGCCATACAACAGATCCACAGCCATGACCATTGGATTTGATGCTTAGCATAAAGCAAACTACAGGGATAACACCAGGATCAATTTCACTCTTTTCTCCATTCTTTGTTTTGATTTTCTATCTGGAATCTAGGATATAATCAACTAGAGCATATTTCAACAGGACAATTTATGAGAGTAAAACAGAACACTACACAATGGGAAGGCTATGATAAATCAAATAACTAAAAGTAGAAAGGGTTTCAGTGAAATAGGTTACATTGAAGAAGTCATAAAACAATCACAAAAGAAAGCATCCTTCATGACACCAAAAATTTTTATGGAGGAAAAAGAAATAATTAGCCCTGGTAACTATTTTTTCTGATTACCAGGGCAATATCACAAAGAAAATGTTGAAACACTGGGCCTTCTTGTCATCCAGTTAAGACGGGACAATACAATTTCAACAAAGATCTCTAATAATAACAAAAAGAACAAGAAAACTGAAAGATAGATTATATCATTTGCAATACTGTATCCCTGAATCTATGCATGGTACAGATTGTCTCAGGTTGTATTTAGAGGGTAGTAATCCTTGTGGTCATTGTATGCAGTGTACTCACACATAGTGTACAAAATAAAAGAAGTCAGAAATATTGCGAATAAAGACACTTTATAAGTAAAAGATTGAATTATTTGACAGACCACATTTGACCTACCTCTTAAAATGCCTGGGTGATAGATCACATATAAAGGCATGACCACAAAAAAATCAATGACAAGGATATTGTAGAGTAGGAGCTGTTTTTGTAGATGGAGCTTATGTCACCTGTGGTGTGTTGTTTATAGAAAAAGAACATTCTGCTCAACATCTGAGATGTTTTTGTCTTGAAGTAATAGCAATGCCCCATAGAGGAAGTGGTTGGTAAAACTGTTTGCTGAAAAGGGAGGCACTCATAGTCCCAATTATTGGAAGAATGAGTTGCTTATTTTAAACAATAAGTTGAATTATGAGTAGTGCAACCTTTAAAATATTGCCCACTCATATGAAACAGGTTTTGCTATTCTTGAAGCAGGTTTGCTAATTCATCTCTTTTGCTAGGCATTTTATGAAAAGTACCTCTCTCATAACCTAGCATTCTGCAAATATAACATCCTCCCAGTGTTATGTATAATCATGAATTTATATAGTGCATTTTAAAGAAACACAGCATACCTGATGTTGCCCCCTCACCCGCCTCTTTCTCCCCATCGTTTTGTAGACAATTTCAAAAGTAAGATCGAGTAAAATGAAGTAGTGACTGGCCTATTGGGCATTGGAGGATCCCTTGCAAAAGGTTCTAGTGTACTGTATACTTGACAGTGAAACATTAATGAAAGAGACAAGAACGATATGGGTGCTAACATATTTAAAAAGAAGAGGAGAGCTAACAGGATTTGTGTGCTGTTAGCACTGTTGTATTGCTGTCTGCTATTGACAAGTTAGGCAGGTATGACATCATCACGATCTCCATACATACCCATCCCCTAGCTAATTCAGCAATTTCAGTGGGAGAGTTTAAAATCAGCTTTTCTAAATGACTGAATACCAAGTTGCTATTATCTGACAAACTCCCCTGTGGAGGTAAGCCATTAAGCTGTGTGGGGAGCAGTAGTCAACATTAAGAACTATGAAATAAAGAACTGATATCACAGAAGCCACTGTCTTCATTACTGAAATTACAGGAGCAGTTAAAAAAAGATATCTGGATGTGCAAAAAATAAGAAATGATAGCCATCCCTTGTATTTATATGTCTAGAAAAATGTCAGCAAATGCTACCCATATCATTTCTATTAAATGTGAAAAGAAACAGAGAACAAATGACTGTGTGTGTGTGTGTGTCTGTATGTATCTGTATATAGCTATATACTCACATACATATCTAAATACATTCTTTGCAAACATCTGTATTAATGTACCCATTGGGGTTTAGCCTAATGGAACAACAATAGTGAAATGTGGTGTTAGGGTTTACAACCCTAACTCCCCCCCCCAAAGCAGCAAAAGGACAACACCAAACAAGCAACCACAGACAGACATCATAAGGTAAGACAAACATCTGACTGTTTTCAGATGACATAAATGCAGCAGAACTGATGCGTTACCTTTGTAGATTTATATTTGTGGCACACAAATATAAATCAGATACACAACAAATATAAATCAGATACACATTCACTTGTCACTGCAGATACAAATCCACAATATGCAGCTCACAAAACTGCTTCTGTGTGCAGAAGCACAGGCCCCTGTGGCCACAGATACAAACCCGCAACGCCCAAACTGCAAGAGTTCTTTTGTCTGCAGAAGAGCATGATCCTCTGGGGGCAGTGCTTCTGTAGCCTCAGAAATGCATATACATTTTAAAAAATACTGTACACATGCTTGATGGTCCTGAACTTCTGCAGCCACAGGTGTAAGACATACACACCAACCTTTGGCTGTAGAACCACAGTTGCCACAAAATTAATGATATCAAAATTGCAACTCTAGTTCTGTCTGCAGAAGCAAAGGCCCCTGAGATAGAGATGTTGCAAAATAAAATTTTGCCAGTGAAATTGCCGCAAAATCAGCAATTACGCTGAATGAAATACTTTGAGATATTCATGCATTTCACAATATTTTGCAGCATGAAATGTGAAATGTTGCCTGAAAATTGTGACATTGTACCCAAACATTGTGAAATTTCACATTTCACTGCAAAATCCCACCATTTTTTGGTGAAATTTCACAATTTTCAGGGGAAATATTGCAATTTTCAGGCGTAATTTTGCCCCCGCAAAATATTTCATGAAATGCGCATGTACACAGTACAACATACTGTACACACATAGGTGAGGCTGCATAAGCACAGGCCACTGCAGGGTCAGTGCTTATGCAGCCACAGATAGAAATTCATGAAGACAGCATGGCAGTGCTATTGCATTTGTGTAATCAGGAAACAGTTGTATGTTTTCTTCTCTTACCTGATGATAGCTGTCTATGGTTGCTTGCATGGTGTTGTCCTTTTGCTGCTTTGGAGGGGTGAGGAGCTGGGGTTTGAAAACCCTAATGCCACATTTTCCTACTTTTGTTATATTAAGTTGAACCTGAACTGATGCATTAATGCAAGTTTTTTTGCAAAGAATTCCCTTTGTTTTTGAGATAGTGGTATCATAGCCTTATTTGGGGCCTGTATGAACAGATACATCTGCCTGTAGAAGTATGGCTACAGATGCAGACACACAGGGCCCACTGGATCCAGTACCAAGTTTGGAGTCTGTCTGGGTGTAGAAGCACAGGGCCCGGAAATGCCTTGCCCATTCACAGAGAGTGAGAAGACCATCTAGGTATGGAAACACAAGGCCCTCTGGGACATGTGCTTCCATGTGGCTACAAGGTGCATACATGTAGGGCCTGGGCCCTGTGCCAAGTAAGGAGCTTGTCTGGCTGCAGAAGGAGCCCTGCACTTCTGTGTGACTACAGATACAGATGCATAGGGGTCTTAAGACCCTATGCCAAATGTGTAGTCCATTGGCACTGAAGAACAACAACAGATATTACCAATGTTCACTCATAAGTTGGTTATTTAAGTAATAACATCCATTGAGATGGAGTATACAAAGCAATAACCAGCTTCGGTGGATGATTAAAAGCCGAGGCAAAGTCGAGGCATTTAATCTTTATAGAAGCTGGTTACTGCAAGTATACTCCATCTCTATGGAAGTTATAACTATTATATGAGTTGGAGTATCTCGCATATGTTTTGAATTTGTTTACTTTGTTGTGACCCCACTCACATGCTCTCGCTGACAACAGAGGATGCAGTAGATGTCGTTTGAACCATTAGTCGCACTCGCAGTAGGAAAGTGAGGTCAGCTATCTTGTTTTGTCTGCAGTGCTTGTAATTGAGGGGTATTTTGCAGTAACTTCATTTTTAGTGGGTTTTTTTTCATCGGTAGTCCAGTAACCCGGCCAGGAGGCACACATGGCAGGAGCTTGCATTTTGTTTTTTGGTGGAGCTGTGTGTCTGAGAATTGGTAGTAGTAACAAAATCTTTGATGTGGTGCTGGTGCAGTACAACTGCTAACTATGTTAATTTTAAAAATGTACTTTAGATTTTATTTCTTTTTTATGAGTGTTTGGAGTGTCTATGTCCGGGGAAAAAGTGTCTGAGAATATTGATGCTGCAGGTAACAGTCTGATTAACCTACTGTGGGAGTGGCTATAGGTCGATTAAATGACTGTAGGTGTGGCTATGGGTTGATTAAATGACTGTGGGTGGGGTTTGAGTGAATAACCCACTCTGGGGGGTTCCCAGTGCAGTTTGTGGGATGACTGATAGCAATTCTGTGTTCTGATTTGCTGAGAGGAGATGCCTCTCATATAATTTATGATATTTTATACCAAATGTTCAACATAGCTTCTTATGAACCCACCTTATGAACTGGGTAGGTGAAACTTCTTGAATCACCACCAAATGTCAAACCACAGCACATATGCAAAAGCACATAACAGCCAGGATTTTAAAACTGACAGCTGTCACTTTCATGAGGTGCTGTGAAAAAATGGCTATGTTAAACATTTGGGATCAAAATACTGAAAATTACCCAAATTGTGAGCATTTGTGGAAAAATGTCAATGTATGCTCATAACCTTGTTGTTTTTTAAATATTTTTATCCCACACTTTCAGCATTGCCTTCTTATGACCTAGCTTATGAACAAGGGTGAAGAACATTTTCAAATCCTGCTCAAAAGGTTATTTCATGCAGTGACCATGAAATTGCCTTCTAGGAAGGATTTGCATAATTTAACCACACTTGTTCATGAGGTGGGTACCAAATAGACCATGCTGAAAATTTGGTGTAAAAATGTTCAAACATGACAACGTTCTGAATGAAAGTTAAACCCCATTGAAATACATTAAACTGCACTGTCCTTATATTCTCATATTGCCATCATTGGGTCCAGCAGCAAGACTTGCCTTCAGGTAGAGAGTGGATCTACATCATGTGACTCAATCAGGTGAGGAAGGGAGTATGGGGTGGTGGGTGTTAAGTAGGGGGTCACAGTGGGTTGGGTGGAGGGTGCTGGGGGCAGATTACTAATGAGCCATTTTCTTTTTTTTTTTTTCAGATGACCAAAAAAGAGAGCTATGAAGGATGGTTTTCTTTATTGTAGAGGGACAGAAGCCAACAGTGGCACTGAGTACCCCAGTGTTAGGATGTTGTTGAAGTGATCTTCAGCAGTACCAAGGGTGCCCACCCTGGGCTGCTACCTATTTTTTGGGAAGGGGGTCACCTGGAAGGAAGGGGGTTGAAAAAAGTGTTGCTGGTGGTAGGCACTCCGGTCAGCTATTAAATTATTATGAGAAGGGGTAGCAGATGACCTGGAGGGGAGGCGGGGCATGGGAAGTGGTACTGGGGCTGGGAATCCTGGTATACTCACTACTTAACTAAACCGGGGGGTGAACAACCTGGAGGACAGGGTAGGTAAGGAAGCAACAGTACTGGTGTTCACTAGAGAAAAAGAAAAAAAATAGATAGCTAGATAGATACAGTAGATAGATAGATAGATAGATAGATAGATAGATAGATAGATAGATAGAGAAAGGGGAAAGGGAACATTGTTTAACCAGCAGTAGCACACTAAGCTGAAACGTGTTTCCAGATGCAACCTGGAGCACAAGGAAGTTAAGTGACTTGCTCAGGATCACACAGTATGCATCTAGGTGGCTGTGGGATTCAAACCCAGGTCTCCAGCTCTTCAGCTCAGAGCTTTACCCCACTGTGTTATACTACATAGACAGACAGACACACACACACAGACAGATCAGTTGATCAGAGCTCAGAAATGGAGTAGAGATGGAGTAGAGAGAAGCAGAGAATAAAGAAGTGAAATTTGCAGCTGTGGCTGAAGACAGGAATGGAACTGATTAGAAAGAGTGGAATATTTAAGGAAAGAAGAGAAGAAGAAACAGTATCATACACTGGTATTCATAGTGGGTGTATGATGAACTTCAAAGGTAGATAGATACAGTAGTAGCCACAGACACTGCCAGCTATTTCCCGGAATTTCTGTGATATTTCCAGAAATATCTGATGCTTTTTTCATTTAAACAGTAGGGGCAGCAGACAGAAACTCTTCAGAAATTTCACAAAATATCTGGAAATAGCTGGCAATGTCTGTGGCTACCACTGTAGATAGATAGATAGACAGACAGACAGACTGACCGGCATATAAATAATTAGTAGGTGAACAGAAGCCAACACTGGGTATTGGGCACCCCAGTGCTGGGATGATCTTCGGCAGCTGCAGGGGTGGGCACTCCAGTGTTGCCACATATATTGAAGTAAGGGGGTAGGGGACCTGCAGGGGAAGGGGCAAAAGAAGCAGTACTAGTGGTGGGCACCCCAGTCTGCTTAACAAAAAAAAATAGATAGCTACTTAAACAGACAGGCAGACAGAGATGGACCAGGGGATCATCAGCTCACCTGTAATTAAAGCTGGCAGCAGAACTTCAACTACAGCTTCACATTTCAAGACAGCCTCAATGTTCTCACACTGAAAATATGGGTGAAGGCAGCATGGAACATGATCAGGTGAGTGAGTGTGTGGGGTGGAGGGGAAGAAACTGTGAGGCTAAGATTGCTGCAGGAGTTGACAATGTTATATCTATATATGTTATATGTTTGGGTGAAGACTAGGTTTGCTGGCAAAGGCACCTAGCTTCACCTGAGCTATTTTCTTCTAGGTTTCCTTGTAAGAATAGAGCAAGGAACATTATCAGAGCAAGGAAAAAGATTAAGGCATCTTTTGGCTAGGCAGATTTACTGTGTGTTATTATTTTCTTTTGTACTCACAGGGTTTATTGTTTGTTGCTAACATTTTACTGCTTTATTCTTCTATGATTCAAATTGCTGTTGCAGGGTATACTTTCTGCTGCACTATTACATGGTGTGCCTACAGGTTGGTTACTGTTTTGTGCTTACAGATTACTGCTGTAATCATTTCTGACTCAAATTGCTTTTTGCAAGGTATATCTTCTGTTACTGCTTTATTTTTCTCTGCAGCAAAGTGTTTTTTACAGCGTATAGCTTCTGTCAAATAATTACAGTTGGTGCTGACATTTTTCTGACTTTTTATCTATCATTAGGCCAAGCAAAATTACTGTTTGCTACTATTTTTTTTTTTGCTGAAAAGTTTTTGGGTTGGTCTCAAAGGGGTTGAAGTCTCCTTCTCACACTGAAGGAGCTAATTGCTTTCCTCCCACAGATCTTCCAGGGGATTAGGTGTGTAACTGGAGGGTGGAGCTGGCAAATTCTAGGTAACTTCCAACAAAAGGAAGGGTTAAAAGATCAGGTTAGTTGGTGTTTTTGAGATGAAAGACTAGTTTTGCTGGCAAAGGAACCTAACGCCACCTGAGCTCTTTTCTTCTAGGTTTGCTTGTAAGGACAGAGCAAGGAACATTATCAGAGCAAGAAAAATGATTAAGGCTGCTTTTGGCTAGGCAGATTTACTGTGTGCTGTTGTTTTCTTTTTTACTCACAGGGTCTGGTACTGTTCGTTGCTAACATTTTACTGCTTTATTGTTCTCTGATTCAAATTGCTGTTACAGGGTATACTTTCTGCTGCATTGTTATGGGGTGTACCTACAGGTTGGTTACTGTTTTGTGCTTACAGATTACTGCTGTAATCTTCTCTGTTTCAATTTTTTTTCAATGTATATCTTCTGTTGCTGCTTTATTTTTCTCTGTAGCAAAGTGTTTTTTATAGGATATATCTTCTGTGAAATTATGGCAGGTGGTGCTTTACAGGTGCTACAGTTTTATCTATTATTAGGCTAAGCTTTCATTGCTACTGCATTTTTTGTTGGTTGATTGTTTCTGCTCTTACATCCTCATTTATTTCATCTGTGGTTCTTCTTTTTTGGCAGGGGAAAGGCCCAGCCACCCACCTCCATCCCCAACCACCCCACGCTACACTCCTTTTATAGGGTAGTACAGTTGTGCCATTTCCTGTAGCAAAGCAGGAAGGGGATGATCAGAGGGGTATCCACACAGTGACATCACTTACAGGGGCACAAGTAATTTATCTTGTTATAACAAGTTATACAAAAACAAATTACCCAGACCAGGTTATAAACCCAACAACTCATCTGTGATGGATATTATTAACTGCAGGTACTGAGGGACACATTTTGAAAAGGACAGTTATACAGGATTTAGGATGCTGTCCTACATGCTGGACCATTGGAGATCTAAGAACTCAGCTCCAGGCAGCATGGGTGCACCTCAAATTGCATATTCAAGAGGAAATATATTATAACAACCACCTGATATTTCCCCAACATCCAACTGAAGCACCTCAACCACAGAAGGTAGGTGGTCTGGGAGGTTGGCAGGTGATTTGGAGGAGCAAATCAGATGCCCCATCACTCAATGCTCTCCAAGATATTACCTCCACAAACCTTATAAAAACTACAAATAAGTATCTGCCTATATCTCCAAAATCAAAGAAAGGAGCAGATGACACTCCAGAGCAGGACACTGTAGCACAGGAGCTAGTGCAACAAAACTCACCCAAAACAGGGACCAAAACTAAAAAAAAACAAAAAGGATATCCAAAACACTTCTGATCATAGGAGACTTTATGATTCAGGGAGTTGATACCTACCTCTGGATGGGGGTAATGGTCAGATGTCTCCCAGGTACATTGGCAGGGAGAGACACTGACCGCATTGCTAAAATCATGCAGGAAGCAGGACAAAACATCGATGCCCTGGTACACATAGGGACTAACAATCTTGCCAGCCAGTCAGTTGTGGAGATCAAGGAACACCCGACCAGGCTGGGAGACAAACTGTGATCCATTTCATCTTTCTCTGAGATCCTGCCGGTCTGGGAGAGGGGGGCAGATGTACAGAAGATCATAGAAGGGGAGATAGGGGTGCTAAACATGTGGCTCAAGGGCTTGTGCCAAGAAAAAGGACACAAATCTGTAGGTAACTGGCAACAGTTTTGGGAGTGTAAGTTCTTTAAATTTGATGGACTACATCTGACTAAGGAGGGAGTCAGTGAATTGGGGCAGAAGTTTGATGTCTTTGCAGGATATTTAAACTAGAAAATGGGGAGGAGGTGCAGCACTCGATACATCAAATGGGAAGAGCATTCCTCACCCCTCAGCTAGTGATCAAACAGGAGTTCAGCATGTTTGTAGTTCATTTGTGCCACCAGGTAAGGAAAATGGTCCGGCTCCCCATACAACATGCAGAGGAAATGCCGTACCTTGCCCATAAACTAACACACTGAAATCTGGCCAAGGGAAATTCATGTACACAAATGTTTGCAGTCTGGGAAACAAGATCCCAGACCTGCAGGCAACAATGACAGAGGCTAAACTGGACATAGTAGGCATTAGTGACACATGGTTCACCAGTAACCACATTTGGGAGACTTCAGTACCCAGCTATGTACTGTTCAGAAGAAACTGAGGTGCAAATGGGGGGTTGGGGGATTGGTCCTTTATGTCAATGAAAATATCACAGCTACAGAAGTTCAGAATACACATAAGGAGCCAGAAGAACTGTGGGTCACCCTGGAAACAGGAAATGGGACAGCCATACAAACTGGGGTTGTCTACAGGCCTGCAGATGAGGAGGAGGACATAGACACATTACTGTTAGAAGATATACAAAATGATAGCTAAAGGGGAGATTCTGATAATGGGAGATTTCAACATGCTGGATACAGATATGTCAATACCAGCAGGAACATCTACCAGAACAAGACACATAGTGGATTCCCTGCATGGGGAGGGCCTCAAACAACTGATACAACAACCCACAAGAGACAGGGCTATCCTAGATCTAGTACTGATTAATGGAGAAAAGATCACAGATCTCCAGGTAGAAGGTCACTTGGGGGCCAGTCACCATCACATGGTATGGTTCAACTTGGCCACTAGAAGTAAATCATCCCATTCAAAGGCAAAAATATGGGACTTCAGAGAGGCTGACTTTGATAAGATGGCCAACAGAGTTAAGTTATCCCTGGCAAGAAGAAATGCAGGTGAGGGGGTACAGGCAAAGTGGGCAAGCATTAATGATGCAATACTTGAAGCAACATCCCATTGTGTTAGAGAGAAAAGCAAGAGCAAAAGGGTGAGGAAACCACTTTGGTTCTCAAAAACAGAAGCAGAACAGGTCAGAGCCAAAAGGCTGGCCTTCAGGAAATATATGAGAATGCAGCGGGACGAAGCTAGAGAGGCATACCAATCTTCCCTCAGGGAAGGCAGTAAGGCAGGCAAAGGCCCAAAGTGAGGAAACACTAGCATGAACAGTAAAAGAAGGGGGCAAGACTTTCTATAGATACATTAGTGAAAGGAGAAAGTCCAGAGGGGGTATTGCTAATATGAAAGGGGGTAAGGGGGAGTGTGTGGAGGAGGAGGACCAAGGAAAAGCATCTATCCTAAATAGATTCTTCTGCTCAGTATTTACTGAGAAGAAGGTAGGGCAGGGCCCACAGCTCAACACCATGGACACAGGGGAGCGGGAGGTGTGCACTAGTCCCTACATAAAAGAAAGGGTCCTACAAGAGCTCAAAAGCTCTGGGTAGACAAAGCAATGGGACCTGATGGCATATATCCGAGGGTACTAAAGGGGCTAAGGGTGGAACTAGCAGAGCCAGTATAAGAACTGTTTAGTGAGTCTCTGAGCACAGGAGAGGCCTCAGAAGACTGAAGAAGGGCTCATGTGATCCCACTCTACAAGAGTGGTAGCAGGGAGGAGGCAGTGAACTACAGACCAGTCAGTCTTACATCTGTAGTGGGCAAGATTATGGAGATACTGCTTAAGGAAAGGATAGTGCAACACCTGGAATCCATAGGGGCACAGGATCCAAGACAGCATGGGTTTACAACAGGAAGGTCCTGTCAAACTAATCTCATAGATTTCTTTGACTGGGTAACAAGAGTGGTAGACCAAGAGGAAGCAGTTGAAGTTGCCTACCTTGACTTCAGTAAAACTTTCGATGCTGTTCCACATAGAAGATTGATTAATAAGCTGGGTAGGCTTGGGGTGGGTCAGAAGTTGGTCAACTAGGTGATATGATCGAAATATTCAAACATCTTAAGGGTATTAACAAGGTGAAAGAGTCTAACATGTTTCAATATAAGAAAAATAGCAGGACAAGAGGACACAGCATGAGATTAGAAGGAAGCTGATTAAGGGGTAATGTGAGGAAGTTCTTTTTCAGAGAGAGGATGGTGGATGCATGGAACAGCCTACCTCAGGAAGCGGTGGATATGAATACAGTGCAGCGCTTCAAACAGGCATGGGGTAGGCATACAGGAGCAATACAGATGAGTATGAATACATAGGCCATTGACAGAGTACAGGCCCATGGCACATTCATAAGGTAGAAATAATGGGCAGACTGGATGGGCATTGCAGTCCTTATCTGCTGTCAACTTCTATGTTTCTATATGTCCTAACATTTCTGACCTCTGGTACACAGATAATTTTGTTTATTCCATCATCTGATATTGGTTACTTCTTTCTGCTGTAGTGCTGTCTGCACTTGAGATTTTTTTTTTTTTTGTTCGTTTGTTTTGTTTTTTGTCTTTTGTGGTTTACAAAGGCTGGAGACTGGGACAACAGGATGAGAGGATGAAAGGATGGCAGGGGGTGTCCAGAGAGCCGTGGAACACCTGTTGTATTTTCCAAGGCAGCTGGAGATCCAGAGCTAGAGATGGAGTAGAGACGGAGTACAAAGGAGCAGAGAGTAAAGAAGTTGATTTTGCAGCTGTGGCCAAAGACAGGAATGGAACTGATTAGAAAGAGTGCAATACTTAAGGAACGAAGAGAAGAAGAGACTGTTTCATGCACTGGTATTCATAGTGGGGTGTATGATGAACTTCAAAGGAAAACAGGGGAAATAGGGGTCCAGTGCAGGTATTGGTTTGTTATTTATTATTTTTTTAATTTTTTTCTTTGTTGCTGTTTCTTTTTTTTTATCGTACTTTTCTTTTCTCCTCCTGCAGCCTGACCAGTGATCATCCAGCCACAACTTTCTTCCCAGAGCAGCCTGCAGGATCACTCACACATACCGGCTGGCAATGCTGCTGTACCCGCGAAGGAGACCCCTCTATTCCCCCGTGCCAGGCTGGGAACCATTACAGTAGTGTGATCTCTCTTGACAGGCCCACCAGTGAGAAAATTATGGCCATCAAGCTGCTCGGTCAAATGTTGCCTTTTTTCTTCCTATTTTTTTGTATCTGTATGAAGCAAGAGTGTACAAAGACATCCAAGGCACAATGTGACGATGTCTGCCACACTTCATTCCCCAAGTGCACTGCCCCTTGCAGTGCCCCGATTTCCATCAAGGGAGGGCACTGTAGATTGATGGGAGCCTGAATCCTACCCGTGGGGAAGGAGAGCAGTTTTCTGGATGATCAATCCTTCCTTCCCCTGCCAACCTCCAGCAGCAGAGCCCATTCCCAAACTCGGGTCGCCAGTGTGGTGCAAGTTGTGACGTCCAGTGCCTTAGCCCTCAGCACCACCAGGCCAGCTTTGTTGCTGTTTCTTTTTGACTGTATGTTGTATGACAGGGTGCACTGACCATAATAGACTACTAAATGATCATGGCGTTGCATGATATAGCTGATTTTAAACCAGCGGGAGGTTGGCTGTGACTGGGCATTGCAGTGGGGCTAATCTAATACTGTCATTTATGCTGGTTCATAGAAGCTCCCTTTCTTTCAATGTGAAACTCTTTTTTTCAGTTTTGGTTACTATTCTATTATTTATCCCAGAGAGAACCTCTAGGCTCTTATTGTGAGAGTTGAGTTTGTAAGCAGGGATGGTGCTAAGAATGTGCTCTGTTCTCTGAGCACAGGAAGTGATTACAGCAGCACGTTTTCTTTGTAGAAAATTAAATTATCTGTGGTCTTCTTCTTTTTATTATCATTGCTGCTATTTATCTCCTTCTGCAGTGTGACCAGCTTGGGGCATCCAGCCACCATCCCTGCCCACCCATAGAGCTGGCTGACTCATACCGCACCCAAGAAGGTCTGGGACAGTTGTCAAGCTATCCTGCCAAAGGTCACCCTTGGCCACTCCCAGCCAGGACAGCCCGGGATCCTTCCTGATGGGACTTGTTGCAAGGCCTCCGGGTCCCGCAGGGTGCGGCCATCAAGCTACATGGTCGTGCCCAGCCCCTTTTCCTCTGATTTTCTGTCTCATGGGACTGTGAACATGCAATGACATCGTGCACGATGTGCTGATGTCCGCTACAGTCTCCCCAGCTGCCACCACACTGGTAGTACCCCAATGCATCCCCAGAGGTCACAACCATGTGATGGTTATCTTTGATCCACCCAAGGACTAGGAGAGCTGTCAATGGATGCTCAATCCTAGTCCTCCTCTGCCAGCCCCCGACTACCTGGGCTCGTTCCCAAACCCAGGTCACCGGCATGGCGCAAGGTGTGGCATCCAGCTCCTCAACCCTCAGCACCACTGGGCCAATTAACTGTGGTCTTCTTATCTTTCTGGAGCACAGTTACAGTCAGGAGTTCCAGGCAGTAGGAGGGTGGTGGGGGAAGTCTAGAACGAAACCACAGGGTGGCAGTGTTGCCCACCAGGTGTCTGTAAAAGTTAGAAGAGATTACCAGGAGGGATCTAGCTCCAATTATCTTAGTGAAACACAACCAGATTGAAGCAAGTGAGACCCACTTACTGGATATGTGTTTTAATAATTTGCAAGGTTTTTTGTTGAAAAAGTAATTTTATTCAGGATCTATTATAAATAAATAAAGAAAAATTCTTCAACTGTATTTGAAGTCTTATGATAAAAGACTTAATTAAACATCAAAAAACTCACTCAAAAGTACACTAAATTCATTTTATAATGTTAGTTTCAGTGGACAAGTAGGGTTGCCAATAAAAGACAACCTGAATTGTTTGATGGCAGCCCAGAGGAAATGAAGGAAGCTTCGGGGGGAGAGAGATAGAGGGGGAAGGCAATGAAAGGAACAGACAAGGCTAGAGGGGAGGATCCTAGTGAGGTCACAAGGATTGCCAGGGGAAAAGGGGAAGGGCCAGGTGAGGTCAGGACAGACAGGTGCTAGGTGATGAGGTGTACACCGTAGGGGGTGCCAGATTGGTCGGGGGTGAGGCTTGTAGGGGTCCTTACAAAGGGTACGTAGGGGCTGTATAAACCTTGCTTGAGGTTTTCTCTCCCTCTTTCTGCTGGGATTTTTCATTTTAAGTGGATCTCAGCATAGTGTTGGCAAATTTTCTGATTACTTACACCTCTGGGAAAGGTATTGCAACTCTGGGGCCTGGGCATTCAGGCCTTGAGTGTTTTCTTTTCTTTTAAATTGGCTGATTTTAGACAAAAAATGTATAGCTGCTGCTGATTAAGAAAGTTTGCTAGATATGTTAAAGCAGGTATTGGAGACAGACAAATTGCAGGCTGGTTTGGTGAGAGGTTTTGTCTTGGCCTACTGGCTGCATGGCCAGCCACATGGCATTTAAGGCTTAGTACTCCAGTTCAGGCAGCCAACAGAGTCCTTTTGTAAGGGAGGTTTGTTAGATCAAGGTGGAGCCAGTTTTAATACAGAATGACATTGTTGTGCTTTAAGATATTTATTTCTAAGATTTGTTTAAAAAAAAAGATACACTGGATGATTTGCCACTGCTTGCTAGCTGTTTGTTACAAAAAGCAGGTGATTTAAGAATTTATGGTTTGCTGATTGATATATTAAAGCAGGCATTGCAGAAAGACAAATTACAGGCTGGTTTGATGATAGGTTTTTGTCGTGGCATACTGGATGCATGGCCGACCACATGGCATTTAGGGCCGAGTACTCTGGTTCAGGCAGCCAGCAGAATCCTTTTGTAAGGGAGTAATGCTAGTGCAAGCTAGAGTCAGTTTTTAATACAGAATGAAATGTTCATGGTTTAAGGTATTTATTTCAAAGATTTGTAACAAAAGAAAAAAAAGATATACCGGAAGATTGGCCACTGCTTGCTAGCTGTTGTTAATAAAACAGGTGATTTAAGAATTTATGGTTTGCTGATTGATAGGTTAAAGCAGGCGTTGGAGACAGACAAATTATAGGCTGGTTTGGTGAGAGGTTTTGTCGGGCCTGGTGGAGACTAGAAAGTAAATTATTTAAAGGATTAAAAAGGATGAATAAGAGAATATTGGCTTTGGGGCATGTTGACCAGATGACATGCAAGTCCCAGTAAAGTACGTATGGTATTTGACTGGTTTTGAGAATTTGGTTTATCAAGAATGTTTATTTTCAGCATCTTAAAGGATTCACAATTTCAGGCATTAAAAAAAAAGATAGAAATTGTGGATATTTATGATGAGCAGTTAGGGGCTGGGGACACATATTCAAGCTTGCAGTGACTTATTAGTTGATTACTGCTTATTGAAAAAGGGAGCATTCCTTTTTCACAGAGTTTGGGAAGGCATTCTTGGTACGCTGGATGCTAGCGTTTTAAATGGAGCGGTGTTTTTGTAGCAGTTACGCTATGAAATGGAGCTCAGGCTAGACATTTGCTTGGCATGTTTGTGATGAAGCTGAGCAGTGGGATTGTTTGAGATTGATACTGTTTTAGGTTGGGACTTTAGGGTGGTGATGCTAGTGTGGAGACAGTCGGTGAAGCATGTCTCACCTGGTTTATGTTTTAAATGCAGCCGGGGGATTTATTTTAGAATTTGTAGCATCCCCCCTCTTATTTTCCTACCTGCCTGTGGTTCCCCTGGAGATGGGCAGGTGAGTTGATAGAGCCATGGGCCTCTCTTGTGCCTGTCAGGAGCTTTAGGATCAGTTTTAATCTGGCCAGTGCAAGAGCAGTAGTCCTAGTGCCTAGGGGGCTTCAGGCTGAATCTGTGTCTCACGCAGGTAGTTTTTGAGCTCTGGCCCTCCTGAGATATGGGTTTTAGGTGCTGGTCACATGGAAAGGCCATGGGATGGTGGCCTAGGTGCATTGTGCCATGGGACAAGCTTTGGGGGGCAGAGGTCACAGGCAAGTTACCCAAGGGATGGAGATGAACAAAAAAAAAAATAGCAGTGATTTCTGGAGAGCTTGTGCCTACTTCTGCATCTGGGGATTCAACCCTCTGGGTGATGGGATGCAGGCACCCACTGGGGTGCATTGTGTATGGCGGTGAGCCGACGGCTGATATGGAACCTGGTCGCATTGATGATGCATGGGAGGATCAGGGAGAAGGCAATTTGAGATGAAGTGATAGAAGGGGGCACAAACCAGCATGGAGTGGTGTAGAGTTTTTGGGAAGGTTGAGCTTGACACTCGGTGCATTAGACCATGGCCACGTGGTGCGGCAGTTGATGTCATCACTGTGTGGTTTGCGGGGAGGGGGGTTCCTCGTCATTTTGTACGGTAGCACCAAACTCATATTTTACAGGACCCCAATGGAACAAGCTAATGTGTATTATAAAAACTGGTTAAAAGTGCAAAGCAGTAAGCCTCCTCAGTAGAAGATTAAACTGGAATATTGTAATTTCTCTTTTTTAAAGGGTCACAAAAGAATGTGAGTACCTATCTTTTTCAAAGTGGAAGGTGTACTCTAATGAAAGACCTTGGGGAAAATGATGCTTTTTTTTTTATTAGATGATTTCATTTGTCTCCAAATGGTTTGCTAGAGTCTGACCATTGCCAGGCATCTGACATCATGCCATGTGATCTGAGGATGATGGGGCACACGCAGTGGAGCCGTTCATGGATAACAAGCCCCATTGAGAAGTTGAGACTGATTTTAGGAGGGTGTTTTTTTTTTTGTTGATAATTTGTAGGTTATGTGATAGCAAAGGGAGATGTGGTGGGAGGGATGAAGGTTTTCTGTAGAACCGGGGAGGATCCAACCAATAATTGGGGGGCACAGGCTTGGAAAAGAGGCTGCAGGCTTGGCACCTGGTTACTGGTAATATAAGGGGATGCTTGGACAGGGAGGATTCACAGGGTGATATGCAGATCAGACGTGACTGTGGCAGAGGTTTAGGTATAAATTGGGATACAGGGAGTAAGGGGAAGGCTGGAGCAAGAATGGCACCCCTCTCTCCACCACAACACATTGTTTGGGGTCAGGGTAGCAAGTGCCTCTGCCCCACACTTGGTATGGATAATAAGAAGTTTGGATGCTTTAGTGCCATAAAAGGGGGGTGGGGAGGTGTTTTCTGTTCACCCAAGGAGATGGGGCAAAACACTCACTAGGATGGAGAGAGAGGAGAACTTCTTGATGTGCACGCTTTTCTCTTCTTTCCTTTGTCATTAAGTATTCGTTCACAGATCAAGGCACCTAAGAAGGTAGCCCCTCCAGCCTCTAGTGCCAATTGAGAGCAGAGGCAGCTGCACTGATGATCAAGATGACAGAGCTGCTGGACAGGGCAAGGAAAAGGGAGGAAGAGGAGGTGGCAGAGTGAAAGCATAAACAGCCAGCTGGGCCAAGGGGGCTGGAGGTATGCGCTGTAGGGGACAAGCCCCAGACCCGGAGCCTGCTCCTGTCCCAAGGCCCACATACCTGGATACTGATGGGGGTATGGATACAGGGGAGCCTACAGGGGGAAGGTAGTTTGAAGGAATATAGGGGAGGGTTATTAACAGAGATGGGGGATAAGGGGCTGGGCAATATGGAGAAGATTTTGGAAGAATTTAGGAGTATAAAAGGTGGTAAAGGGAAGCCTCAGGGATCAGATGGGAGACACAGCCAGCTGGAGGAAACTATACGATGCCCCTCCTTATTTTCTCCTTGGGAGACCACGTACCAGCCCCCATAAAAGATAAGATTTGGAAAGGGAAAGAAAGGGTTCTGAAAGAACTCTTAAAACTGAAGGTGGATAAAGCAATGGGACCTGATGGGATTCACCCCAGAATTTTAAAAGAAACTAAGGGAAGAGCTAGTAACACCACTGACTACCCTATTTAATAAATCATGGGAGGATGGGGTGGTACCTGAGGACTGGAGGAGGGCAGATGTGATTCCCCTTCACAAAAGTGGGAGCAAGACAGAGGCAGGAAACTACAGACCTGTAAGTTTGACCTCAGTGGTAGGGAAAATTATGGAATTACTTCTGAAGGAAAGAATTGTTGAGTACCTAAGGCCAGTGGGGCACAGAACCCAAGGCAGCATGGATTCACAGCGGGAAGGTCATGTCAGACAAATCTAATTGATTTCTTTGACTGGGTGACCAAAGCAGTAGACCAGGGAGGGGCTGTAGACATGGCCTACCTAGACTTAAGCAAGGCATTTGACACAGTCCAGCACAAAAGATTAATTAACAAATTAGTCAGCCTGGGAGTGGGTCGTAGGGTGGTAGCCTGGGTAAAACACTGGTTGGACAACAGGACACAGCAGGCAATAGTAAATGGAGTCCACAGTGAAGAAAGGAGGGTTACTAGTGGGGTACCGCAGGGTTCAGTATTGGGGCCAGTCCTTTTTAATGTCTTTATAAGTAACATTGCAGAGGGACTGGAAGGGGAAAGTGTGTCTCTTTGCAGATGACATAAAGATCTGCAACAGGGTTGATACACAAGGTGGGATGGAAAGGATGAAAAAGGACTTGGCAGGATTGGAGGAATGGTCAAATGTATGGTAGCTTAGATTCAATGCAAAGAAGTGCAAAGTAATGCACCTGGGAAACCAAAACCCAGGGGAAGAGTACACAATAGGGAGTGAGATACTGACAACAACAAAAACGAAAAGGGACCTGAGATAGTCATATCAGATGACCTTAAGGTCGGCCAGCAATGTGAGAAGGCAGTAAGAAGGGCTGGGGGATACTGGGATGCATAGGGAGAGGCATCACCAGTAGAAAGCAGGAAGTTGTTGGCCTTCCGTACAGACAGTTGGTAAGACCACATCTGGAGTACTGTGTACAGTTCTGGAGACCCCATCTCTGCAAAGACATAGACAGGGTGGAGGCTGTCCAGAGAAGGGCAACCAAAATGATGCAGCGTCTGCATCAGAAGACATATGAAGAAAGACTAAAGGAACCAAAGGTGTATAGCCTCAAGAAAAGGAGGGAGAGGGGGGACATGATAGAAACTTTCAAATACCTCAAGGGACTCAACAAAGTCCAAGAGGGTAGCATCTTTCAGAAAAAGAGATGTGCCAAAACAAGGGGGCACAATTTGAAGATAGAGGGGGGACAGTCCAGAGGTAATGTGAGAAAGTATTTCTTCACAGAAAGGGTTGTGGATACATGGAACAGCCTTCCTGAGGAGGTCGTAGAGTCAAAAACAGTGGGGGAATTCAAGAATGCATGAGACAGACATAAGGCAGTTCTAGTGGGGGGTAGGAGGAAGTAGGCTGTTGGTTTACTAGGATCTGCAGCTTATCCATTAGGTACGGAAATGGGCAGACTAGGATGGCCAAGAAGTCCTTATCTGCCGTCAAATTCTATGTTTCTATATTACATTGATATATTTGGCATTTTATACAAAAAGGCGGCCAAGAAATACGAGCTTAAGGAGATGGAAGGAAAATCTAAAATGGCTGTGGCACTAACAGTGATGGGACATACATGACAAAGACAGTGTGGTGTCATACGCATCGCTCAATTTTGCTGTCCTGCTTATCAAGGTGGTACAGGGGAGCATAGTTGGCAAAAACAGATACTGAATCCGCATTCTGCCTCCTACCCATCTGACCAGAGGATTGGGACTTACTGGGTGTCCAATTTGAGGGTGGAGTTTATTTTGACATGGCCATACCCATGGGGTACTTGGTAGCCTGCTCCATCTTTGAGGCAGTAGCACATGGTTACAGTGGGTGTTCAGCTAGTTAGTACACTACCTGGATGATTTTTTGCTCATAGGGGAATCCAGGACAGAGGTACAGAGGAGGTTGGGAGATCTTCAGGCTTTATCCATAGCAATCAGTATCCCCCCAGCAAAAAGGAAGACAAAAGGGCCCACTACGGTGGCTGAGTTCCTGTGATTGAGTTTGGACACAGTAGGGGAATGCTTTCGGCTGCCTCAAGCCAAAGTGGCGAAACTGAAGGAGCTCCTCAGCTAGGTATTGGATAGGAGAAGGGTGCTATTGGTAGTGATATAGCAACTGCTGGGTCATCTCAATTTCACTAGTAAGGTGATCCACCCAGGCAGAGTTTTTCATGCAGTGATTAGGGCAGGCCACAAGTAAGGCAAGGCAGCCGCACCAGTGGGTTGACATCACAAAGAGGTACAGGAGGACCTCTTGATGTTGAATGATTTTTTTGAGGGGGTATAATAGAGGGACCATTGGCAGGAGGGTTGCGTAGACAGCAAAGCTCTGCAGTTATACATGGATGCATCAGGTGCATCAGGCTTCATGGTGTACTATGAGGACAGGTGGATGGCAGAACCATGGCCCACCAGTTGGACAGTTCAGGGTTTACAGAAGGACATTACTTTCCTTGTGATTGTCCCTATTGAGGTAGCATTGGTGGTATGGAGGAGGGAGATGAGAAACAGAAAGGTGGTGTTCTGGTACGACAACAAAAGGGTGGCAGAGGTAATTAACAGGCAGTCAGGACATACTGAGATGGTGACTCAGGTCACCAGACAACTGGTGCTGCTAGTACTGCCCTTGAACCTTTCCTGCAGGGTGAGGCATATAGAAGGGGTAAAGGATGAGACTGCTGACAGCTTTTCACATTTGCAGTGGTGCAGGTAAAAGCTTCCGGCCCTTCAGGCAGAGCGGGTGAAAACATCAATACCAGAACGTGTGGGAAATTGGATAGCAAGAGCCAAGTGTTGTACTGCAGATCCTGGTTGGCTAACACTCTGAGGGCCTATGAAGGTACATGGGAAGTCTTCCAAGGGTATCGGTCCAGCAGGGCATGGTGGTAAGTGTGCCGCCTCGGAAGAACAAGTAATAAGATTTATGGTGAATAGAGGAGGAGAGGGGAATGGCCCACTCTTCCATGGCAGTGCTGCTAGTGGGCAATAGGATGGGCCTGCATTTCCAGGGGTTGGCCTGAGCCCAACAGAAGTCAAAGCTATGATGCATGCTCCTGGGGTGGCAGAAGGGGTAGGGCCCGCATACAGACACATGCAGACCCATAACACATGACATTCTAGCGGCAATCATGGGGGCGCTGGGGGCCTTATGTCACTCAGCATCCAAGGCCTGCCTATCCAGGCAGTATCTTGCATTACTGAACAGGGAGCCTTTTGGGTGGGCGAGTTGGTGGTAAAAACAAAGGTGACACGGAGGGAGGTTTACAGGGGGTGGACATTCAATTTTTCAAGGAAAGCCTACACATTTGGTTGCAATGATCAAAGAGAGACCAGATGGGTTGGGGCACCAGGGTGTGCAGCCCATGCAGTGGGGAGGGGCAGGTCTGTGCAGTAAAACCCAAGGAAAAATACTTGAGCATCCAGCCGGCAGTTACAGACACCTGCTTTCAGCATGGGAATGTGGAAGTGGTAACATGTTATCAGGTGGAGCGGGCTGTTGAAGAGGGCATTGGCATTCAGGGGGCATGACCCAGCACAGTTCACCACACATTCTTTTAGAACTAGAGCGGCTTCAGAATTAGCCCAAGAGGGGTGATCTGTGGAAGAAATAAAGGAGTGGGGCTGCTGGCAATCTGACTGTTACAAGCACTATATCAGACCTTGAAATGACCTCTTTGTGGTTTTCCATCTATCAGCAGGTGATGGGAGGCAACAGATTATCTGGATCCTGGGACACTCCTATGTCTACTGGGCAGAGAAGCACATGGTGAACAGCCAAGGGGAGTGGGAGTTTGCAAGAGGACTCAGAAGCCCACAGATACATTGGAAAGGGATTTGGGGAATGCACTGGTCTCAACTGCTACCCATTTTGGAGGAACTTAAATTGCTTTGGTGCAAGCCAGATATATTAGTTAACCACCTTGGGGAGCAATGACTTAGGGAAGATGCCATGTGGGGGCCCTGCCAAGGGCTGTCATGGTAGATTTTCAGACCATCAAGGTCTGGTGGCTCAGGGTGGAGATTGTGTGGTCTGACATTATATCAAGAAGGGTTTGGCGTCAGTCCACCAGCATTGGAGCAATTGAATGAGCTTCAAAATGGCTAAATGGGAGAGTGGCGGCTTTTGTAAAGGGGATGGAGGGAGCTGGTGTTTCACACCTGGGCATTAATTTTGACAAGCCGCACCTTTATAGGGGGGATGGGGTGCATTTATCTGACTGGGATTTGACAGTATTTTTACTGGCTTTTGGGCAGGTGGCTGTAGTAAAGCTATGGTAGAGGTAGGCCCTTCAAGGGGGGGAGCCCCACCATCCAACGCAAGCTTGAGGTGGGGGCTAGTGGAAAGGGAATTAGAGGATAGCAAGGAAGGACCTAGAGGGAAGTGGGGAACAGGCAGGGAAGGGGGGAGGGTTCACAGGCCAGGGGTAGGCACCTGGATGTGTTTGGGGGAGGAGGGGTAGATAGAATGTCTAGGAGTTGGGTCTATGGCATCCAGACCTAGCTAAAGCACATCGAGAAAAGATTGGTGATCAGTGGCGGGGGGTTGGATGAGGCATATGGACCCTAAGAGAAAAAGAAGAATAGGGTAATTCAATGCAAGATTGAATTGTGTACTAATATGGATAATTGTAATAAACTGTTGTGAATAAACAGTTAAGTGTAAAAATGATTGACATATGCAGGTGCATATAATGTTACAGTGGTGTAAAACATTATTTTGCCTTCGTGCACCCATTTTACTTGGTTTGGACATTTCAATAATTTCAGAAGGAGTGATCATGGGCCAAGTAGGGTTGCCAATAAAAGGCAACCTGAATTGTCTGAAGGCAGCCCAGAGGAAATGAAGGAAGCTTAATGGATAGTGGAGGGGGAGGGGGGGAGAGAGATAGAAGGGGGAAGGCAATGTGAGAGGAACAGACAGGGTCAGAGGGGAGGAGCCTAGTGAGGTCACAAGGATTGACAGGGAAAAAGGGAGTGAACAGGTGAGATCATTACCGACAGGTGCTAGCTGGTGATCCGTACACCATGGGAGGTGGCGGATTGGCCAGGGTGTGTGGCTTGTAGGGGTTCTTGCAAAGGGTCCTTAGGGGCTTTTTAAGCCTTGGCTGAGGTTTGCTCTTCCTTTTTCCGCTAGGATTTTTCATTTTCCTGCCCACCCACCCTGGCACAGGAAGAGGGACTGAGGAAAGAGGGACACACAAGACAAAAGCAGTAGTATGGAGGACTGAGGATCCTGGGGCAGGTGGACAGTTTCTGCTATACTGGTCAGGGGTCCCGTGGCAGGTGGACAGTTCCTGCTGTACCAGGAAGGTGCTGAAAGAGCATGCAGATAGGTAAAAAGGAAAGGAAGAGAACTGGTAGAAAGGAAGGGTATGAAATGAAATGAAAGGGAATGGCAAGGGAATTAGGGGATATCAGGGAGGGGCCTAGGGGGAAGTGGGGGAACAGGCTGGGAAAGAGGGAGGGTGCACAGACCAGGAGAATGGACCTGGAAGTATTTAGAGGGGGGGAGGAGGGGTAGACAGAATGGCTAGGGGTCGGGTCTATGGCGGCCGTCCTAGTTAAAGTACAGGAAGGGAAGATTAGTGGTCACTGGCAGGGTGTCGGATGAGGCATAGAGAAGAAGGAGAATAGGGTAATTCAATGCAAGATTGAATTGTGTATTATTTATTTATTTGTACATCGGTTTACAACCTTTGAGCCAGAGGCTCATTTCCAAAGGTACCTCGTCACAAAGAGGACACATACAGTACAACATTTAGATTACACACTGCAATTAGAGTATTTTTAACATTGTGGTTACAGTCTTGGTAGGTAAATGCAGTTATTTATTTGTTACAATATGAGTGTTACAGGTTTGGTATTCACAGGCTATTGCAGAACTTGGTAACAGGTTTGAGAGATAAGCATACATAGATAGTGCAGACCAGTAGCCTAGAAACGGAGACAGCAGGAAGTAAATAATACAGGTGGTGAGGGCACAGCTTGTGATAAGTTTGGGCAGGGAGCCACTCAGAGAGTGTTGTCAAATTAGTTTGTTGAGGAGCCACTCAGGGAGTTTTGTAAGGGCATGATGTGCTAGATCACCTACGGACAGGCACAGCTACGCATGCTAAATAGCTGACTCCGAAGTGCGGTTTTGAAGCGGGCGATTGTAGGTGTATCAGAGATGGCGGAGGGAAGAGTATTGTACCAGGAGGGAGCTTTGTAGCTAAAGGACCTTTGACCATGAGTGGTCCTAGACCTAGGGACTAGCAGGGTGGTCTTAGAGGAGGTGCAAGTTTGGACTAAGGGTTGTGCAAGATGGATAGAGTCTGTCAGTCCAGGTGGGGAGATTCCAAGGAGTATTTTCTACATTAAGAGGCAGGTCTGGTACCTGAGCCGTTCGTCCAGATTAAGCAGCCTAGCCTCATCATATAATTGGCAGGTATGAGTGAGCCTAGGGGCTCCCATAATTAATCTACAGGCCTTATTCAGGGTGAATCAGGTTTTATTAAGGGTGGTCGTGTCTGTGGCACCATAGACTGGCAGGTCATAGTCCACAAGGGACATTATTGAGGAGGTGACTGCTAGTCCGGAGGGCATCAGGGGGGAGGCAGTGCTTGTAGCGGTAGAGGATACCTAGCCGTGCATTTGTTGCTGAGGCTAGGGTATCAATGTGGTCTTGGAATGTGAGTGCCGAGTCAAAGGAGACCCCGAGGTACTTGTACAAGCGGACTTGATCGAGAGGATGCTTAGAGCTAGGGAGGATGCAGAGTGGGAAATTACTGGATTTGCTTTGGGGATGGGCGAAGAGCATGGCTTTGGTCTTTTTTAGATTGATTACTAGTCTGTGCTCTCTGAACCAGGCTTCAGCATCATTGAAGGCTAGTTGCAATGTGTCTTGAAGGGAGATGGGGTTACGGTGGGAGGCGAAGATGACGGCATCATCAGCGTACAGCAGGATTTTACCAGTGCAGGCTTTGGGCATGGTGTTGAGGTAGAGTGAGAAGAGAAAAGGACCAAGGATAGAACCCTGGGGGACACCGGATTGGATGGGACATGTGTTGGAGAGGGTCCCAGTAATTTTAACATGCTGAGACCGGTCAGACAAGTAGCTGGAGCACCAGGAGACCGGGCCAGTGGCAAAGCCAGTGCGGCTGAGGGCATCCAGCAGGAGGGGGTGGGAGACAGTGTCGAAAGCCTTTGAGAGGTCAATAAACACTGCCCCAGCTAGTGAGCCCGAGTCCAGGGAGGAGTGCAGGAAATTAGAGAATTCAATAAGGGCAGTGCTGCTACTGTGACCTGCACGGAAACCATGCTGTTCATGGCAAAGGATGTTGTATGTGGTCAGATAGTCCGAAATCTGGGTAGCCACCAGTTTTTCTAGGGCTTTGGAGAGGGGAGGGAGGATAGAGACTGGCCTGTAGTTCCCAGCTGTGTACCTGTCACCTCCTTTGTGTATGGGCGTAACTGCGGCAGTTTTCCAGGCAGAGGGGAATTGCCCCAGGCAGAGGGATTTATTGAGCAAGCTAGTTAGTGGGATAAGGACTTGATCCAGAACCCGGCGGAGGATACTTGGGTCCAGGGAGTCACTGCCAGAAATATTGCTCTTTAGAGCTTTCAGCAGGTGAGGCCTGACCTCCTGGGGAGTTACCCTGCGTAAGTGGAAGCTGGGATATTGAAGGACCGGGCAGGTAGGGAGGGAGGGGTCAAAGAAGTCTTTAGGGAAGACCGAACTAAGGTCTGTGAAGGATGAGTTGAGGAAGTTGGCTATGCGGGCAGGGTCAGTGGAGATACAGCCATCAATGGTGATCTGAGAGGGGGGTGGGGAGCACATGTTCCCATTCAGTTGTTTTATGTTGTCCCAGAAAGTTCTTGCATTCCCCCAGGAGGAGGTAAGCGTGGCCTGATAGTGATCGGCTTTTGCTTTCCTGATGGCCCAGGTGCATTTGTTTCTTGCGGCATTGTACGCCTGTCTGTCTGCTGAACGGCTTGTTTCGGAGGCCAGGTGCCACAGGTTATCACTGTGTTTGAGCAGTTGCAGCAGGGATGGGGTAATCCAGGGGGCATTACGAACTTTGGTACGGACTGCTGTAATAGGCATGAAAATATCACAGCCTTTGTTGAAGGTTTGGGAGGAGAAGAAGATAAAGGCAGTATCTATATCCAGGGCATGGTGTATAGGGGACCAGTTAATTTGGGCAAGAAGCTGCTTAAGGCCTTTTAGTCCACCTGGTCTGAGGTGCCGTCATAAAGTGGGAAGGGCCTTGGGTATGGGTGTGGGGGTCGCCCAATGGAAAAGGATAGGGGAATGATCACAGTCAGGAAGGACCTGGGAATCATGTATTTGTTGAGGGCGGTTGGTGATGACCGCATCCAATAGAGTGCCGGTACCTGTCCTTCTGTTAACTGTGGTGAGTTGGGAAATGAGTTGGGACATGTCAATGGCTGCCAAGGAGTCACGGGTGGTATGAGCGGACGAGCTGAGCCAGTTCACATTCAAGTCACCCACAAGAATTTGGTCAGTTGAGTGAGGGAGGGTTGAGAGATAATAAGTTAGCGAGACCAGTGCCAGAGTTTGGTTTTTAGAGGAAATGTATGCAGTGGTGAGATAGAGGGGAACCCTGGTGGGATCAGGGATCAGTTTGAGGGTTAGGGCCTGTGCCGAAAAAGTGAGGACAGGGGCAGGGAGTGTCTGTCAGGTGAGAGAGTCCCTGGTGTATATCACACACCCCCCCCCCTTCTACCTACACGATCCTCCCAGGCAAGGGAGTACCCTGGAATGGAGACATAGGAGTCTGGAATGGATTTTGATAGCCAGGTCTCCACCAACATGATGATATCTGGTCTATGCAAAGACACCCAACATTGGAAGGAATCAAATTTTTTCAGCAGGCTGCATATATTCATAGATGCTATGCAGAGCCCGGGTGACACTGTTGGTGGGCTAGAGTGGGTCGGGCCAGGGTTTGGATGTATATTTCCTGTCAGGAGTAGCAGTAAAACCACGACCCTGGCCAGGGGACGGTAGAAGGTGAGCTTTTGATAAGTATGTCGAGGGGGGGGTGCTTCTGGGCACAGGGGGTGGGCAGAGTTTTCCAGGCTGTGAAAGTGAGGATGATAAGTCTCCAGTGAGCACCTGGGAAGACTGTTGGGGGCTGACTGGGGGAGGGTGTAGAGGGCTGGGGCAGCTGATGAGAGTAGGGTGGGAGTGTACTGGCTCCAGAACAATAGTAGGATCAGGTGCCAGAGTGTCTGACGTGGTATCTGGTAGGCGGGACAGTGGCGTCAGGGTAAGGATGAGAGGGAGGCATTTTAGTAGGAGGTGGGCTAACATAATGCTAGTGGTGGGTTGAAGTTGTTATGTGTCCCTCAGCAAAGTGTGGATGCCACTTTGGATTAGTGGTAGTGCCACAGACTCCGGTGAACAGGGTACCCGGTTCAAGACCAGCTTAAGGCAGTTGGACAAGGGACCTGGGAGGGAGCCGTGCTCCACGTTCTGAGGGTAGAAAACAGGGTATGTTAAGACCAAAAAGGGGTGCACAATAGCGACTCCTAGTGGTCACTCGGTGCAGGCTCAGTTGGATGGCAGGAGGTCCAGGCAAGGGCTTAGTACTGAGTAAGGGGAAGGGAGTGGGTAGGATATCTGTAGTTGAGGAGGACAGGAAGGGGGTAGTTTGAAAGTATCCGGGGAGGAAGTCACTCAGTGCAGGGCTTGGGGGTGAGGGGCAGGGAATCTGGAGTGGGTTGGTTTAAGGGTTGGGTGTGGGAGGTGGCGTGGGCGAGGTAGCTGAAGGAGAAGGAGAGGGAGGATATGTAGTTAATGGGATCAAGGAAAGCAGGCTTTCTGAGAATAGAAGAGCTAGAGGCAGGATTTAGGGTCCCTCTAGTGGCTGGCAGGTATAACCTGCAAATGGAAAATAGAGGACTTTATGTCTAATAGCAGGAAGTGATGTCATCAGGCAGGACCCTATCAAAGCAAGGGGCGACCCTGGGTGGGTGGCTGAGGCGGGCGGGGCAGTCGGCAGCAGAGCGTCGCGAACTAACCCCTCACACAGGGTGCTGGCAGAGGTTCTTAAAATTACCTCTTCTGTGCACCCGTGAGTGTTTTGGCTCCTGGAGGGAGCTCCGATGGCTTGGGCTGGTAGCTTGTCGGCTTCTGATTAATATGGATAATTGTAATAAACTGTTGTGAATAAACAGTTATGTGTAAAAATGATTGACATATGCAGGTGCATTTAATGTTACAGTGGTATAAAAACATAATTTTGCCTTTGTGCACCCATTTTACCTGGTTTGGACATTTGAGACATTTGAATCATTTCAGATGGGTGATTGTGGGACAATTTTCACTTAATATTATGTGTCACATCTATTAAATTACTGTTCATTTATGTTTCAATCAGATACCTAAATAAAATAAATATGAATTTGTAGTTTATTTATTCATACCTTAGAAAAGAAAAAAACATTCCCGTACTTGAAATTATCTTCTATTCAAAACAGGCTCATGTGCTAATGACAGGTCAAAAAACATTGTTTGTAGGATTTTTACATCTCTACTCTAAAGAAATTAAAGAAAAACTTTTTTCTGGCTTTTTGTTTAGTTACATTGTGTAGCGTTTGTATATTTGAGAGCTATCAGTTTTATCTCATACAAATATCCTTTTTTGTCTTCTATTACTAGAAATAGGAACAACAAAACTCATTTTAGTCTTTTTCTTACTATGAAACTGAGTACTGATAGTACAAGTTTAACATTTGTTATACCTGAAGGAAGTTCGTGTGTAACAACAACTGTTTTATATTTTTGTTTCTGAGGCTTCAGGCCTCCATATTTTGTATACTAGTGTAAACAAAACAAATGTTCAACAGTCTCAGGGCCAGATATTCAAAACTTTGCCCCAGGGCTAAATTAACACTGCCCAGTGGGCAAACTTAGCCTGGAGCACAAAGCAAGCTATATTCAAAAGGAAATAGCTGGGCAAACTGGTCTGGGAGTGCAGGGCAAAAATATCCCGAGAATAAGACAGCACTGAATACAGCAACAGGGAAGTGCAATCTGCAACTGAAGCTCATTAGACTCTGTAGCAAGCCAGTGTTGCAGGTGGAGAACATTGTGTGTGATTTATTATTTTTTTATTTATTTATTGAGATAGTCAGAAAGATCTTTGAATCAAAGACTCATTTACAAGGTTCCACGTCATACATAGAAGGTACAGAGACAATATTTGTTGCAGATTGCAGTACATTACATTACATGACAAGGATTTAATACACATTTGCACAAAGATGTCTCACATCTACTGCAAACACACCTCTCAACCTCCTGCCTCATATATCAAGGACAAGGCTTAAAACAATCAGGGACAAAGGTTTAAAATCTGGGACACACCTTAACAATTGATGATATCCACTCAGGAAGCTGGTAGAATAAGTGGTTTAGTGTAAAATGCATTTTCTAAGGAAGAACACGTCTGTAACGTTACTGTCTGACAGTATGTTATGCTTACAACCCCCACTGTTTGGTCTTGGAAACACAATTTGTAGGAGGGACAGAGTAAACGGTTGAGGTAAAATCTGGGACATACCTGAAAATCAGGGACAGTTGAGAGGTATGACTGCAAACAACAATGTAAGCCACACACTGCAGAACTGTGCTTAGTGTGCTATGCTGAAATGAGGTTTGCCCGAGGCTAACCTGAATGCACAGTGCTAACACATTAGCACAGTGCAAACTGGTTAGCCCGGGGCAAACAGGAGCTATATTCAAAGCTTCCATGCAAATGAGCCTACTTAGGTAATCCGTGGGCAAACATGTACATTTGCATCTCACTAAGTGCTGTTTAGCATACATTACCATGCAGTTTGCCCGGTGCTACTGCATGAAGCACAAAGCTCCCCCTTTTGGTTGGAATGGAAGTACAGGCTGGATGCTGCAGGCCAAGGCATGCCCACAGCATCCCCTGTTGGTCGGAATGGAAGTACAAGCTGGAAGCAGCAGGAACTGTGTGCTGGCAGGCACAGTCAGTTCATACAACACACCCAAGCAGCTGTGCAAGCAGGACCTGTAGATATGTCGTGTATATATATCATATATATATATATATATATATATATATATATACATATATATATACAGTATATACACATATATATATAATATATATATAGATACATAGATACATAGACAGTGTCGGCATAAAGAGCCTATGGCCCACCCAGTCTCCATTTGAGCTTGTAAGTTCAGTTTATGTTTTCCTAGAGTCTGTTGCCCCTCACCCTGACCTCCAGAATTCCTTTATGTCTATCGCATGCATTCTTAAATCCGTGATTGTTTCAGCCCTCCACTTCCTCTGGCAGGGTGTTCCACTTGTCCACCACCCATTCTGTGAAGAAATTCTTCCTCATGTTTCCTCTGATTCGTCCTCCTCAACTTCATCCCATGCCCTCTAGTCCTGGAACATCTTTTTCACTTAAAAATAGTGTATTCCTACCCTGTTCCTCCCTGTGAGATATCTTATGTCTCTATCATATCCCCTCCCTCCTCTCTCCCTCTAGGGAGTACATATTCAGTTCCTTCAACCTGTCTTCATAGGACTTGGATGCAATCCATGCACCATCTTTGTTGCCCTCCTCTGAACCTTCTCTACCCTGTCTATGTCCTTATGTAGGTATGGTCTCCAGAACTGTACACTGTACTCCAGGTGGGGCCTCACTAGTGTCTCGTATAGCAGAATTATGACCTGCCTTTTCCTGCTGGTGATGCCCCTGCCTATACATCCCAGCATCCTATTTGCTTTACCTGCTGCCTTGTCACACTGTTTCCCTACCTTGAGGTCATCAGAGATGATAACCCCAAGATCTCTTTCCTGCTTGGTGCATGCTATATCCTCATCCCCAACTGATATATTGTGCCAGGGTTTTTGTGCCCCATATGCATTACCTTGCACTTCTTTGCATTGAATTTCAACTGCCAAACCCCTTACCATTCTTTAAGTTTCTGCAGGTCCCTTCTCATTCTGTCTACACCCTCTGGTGTGTCTACTCTGTTACAGAGCTTTGTGTCATCAGCGAACAGTGAAATTCTGCCTTCTAGGTCCTGTGCAATGTCACTGATGAAGATGTTGAATAGGACTGGTCCCAGCACTGATCCCTGTGGTACCCCACTGGTCACTCTTCCCTCTGTGGAGTGACAGCCATTTACCACCACCCTCTGTGTCCTGCCACCCAGCCAGTTACCTACCCACCACAATACTGTCCTGCCCACACCGATATTCCCCAGTTTGTGTAATAGTCTTCTATGTGGCACAGTGTCAAAGGCCTTGCTGAAGTCCAGATAGGCCATGTCCACTGCCTCCCTGATCCACCTCCCTAGTCACCCAGTCAAAAATTCACAGGGGTTGGTCTGACATTACCTCCCTGGTGAAACCATGCTGTCTTGGGTCCTGTAGTCCATTGACAACCAGATGTTCCACCAATCTCTCCTTCAGTAGTGCTTCCATGATCTTCCCCACTACCGAGGTGAAGCTGACTGGTCTGTAGTTCCTGCTTCCTCTTTGTTCCGCTTTTTGTATAAAGGACTACATCTGCTGTCCTCCAGTCTTTGGGTACCTCCCAGTTTCCAGTGATATATATATATATATATATATATATATATATATACCACACACACACACACACACATACATACATATACAAATCGATAGCTAAACAAACACACTGCCCATGGCCATACACGCCCTGGAGGATGCCTCCCCCAACAACATAGGTACCCCACTGCAGTAGTGAGTGAAACACAGTGGGGAACACAATGCATGGGACAGGCCCAAGACAAACCTGGTGGGGACAGGAGGCCATAGGCTGTAGGGTCACTAGGTTATGCAGCATATCCAGTAGGTGGGGAACAGGGCAGACTGGCTGAGCCAGGCAGTCCTTTTCTGCCATCATGGTCCCTGTTCCAGTGTGTGCCTGTTACACCCTGGTAGGCTAGTGTCTCCCCCCAACATGATCCTCGACCCCCGGTAGCCCCGAAACACACTGAAACTCCACATGTGCCAGTGGTCCCCCACCCCAAGTATGGCTCCCAACCCCCGTAGAAATTAAAATAAATGTCCTTTCCCCTGGTAGTCTAGTGGTCCCCCACCCCCAAGCATGGATCCCGACCCCCATAGAAATTAAAATAAATGTATTTTCCCTGGTAGTCTAGTGGTCCCCACCCCAAGCATGGCTCCCGACCCCGTATATATTAAAAGAAATATCTTTTCCTGGTAGTCTAGTGGTCCCCCAATCATGACTCCCGTCCCCCATTGAAAATCAAATATATATCTTTTTCCTGGTAGTCTAGTGGTTCCCCCCACCCGGCAGTGACGCCCCCGCTCATCCCAATCAGACTCCAAGAATGGAGCTGGGGACTGGCTCAGCCCTCCTCTCACCACCATCGCTAGCCACCGACTGAGGTACAAATGAGTGCCACTGTAATGAAGCCTCTCGTTTGAGTAGGCTGTTTTGGAGGTTGCCCTCCCTGGGTGGAGTTTCCACTCATTCCAATCTAATGAAATGAAATGTTGAGAGACTATGTTTACTCTCTAAAAAGTGCTTAGCCACTACTGAGTCTTAGTCACCACAGTGGAAGTCTAGCAGGGACACTGGGATGCAGAGCAGGCTTTTGCTATTAATTTGGAAGAGTTCAAAGCTAGATTAGCAAGTTATTGGGTGAGCAGGAAGCTGTCAAGTTAGAAGGTGGGCCAGCAAGTTATTGTGCACTCTGGCAAGGAACAAGCGTGTTGGCGGCCAGCACAGGCTAGTATGTACATGGGCAGACAGGCAGAGTATGAGAGCAGCTGGCAGACCAATGTCCACATAGGTGGGCAGCTAGGAGATGAGAGGCTGTGGTTTTAAGGGCATTTATAGGCAGGTTAGAAACAAGTGTGTGGACAAGTGGTGCCACATCAGGCAGAGAACGAGTGTGTGTACATTCTCTGGCTGTGAGACAGCATGCAGGTTGGTGAGAAACAAGTGCATTTGTGTGGAAGGAAGGCAAGGAGAGAATGATGGTATTGACTATGGGCCAATAAATACATGAAAATCAGGGGCCAGATATTCAAAACTTTTCCCCCTATGCAAACGCATAGCACTGGAATTGCACTGGATTTGCTCTGTGCTGCAATATTCAAAGGCACTATTAGCGTTGGAGGTGAGTGATACTGCCGACACTAAATATTAATGTATGCAGGGGAGGGAGTATGGGGAGCAGCCGTGAATGCTGGCACAGTGGCATATTCAAAAGTCTAGCACCCTGCTACAGGTTTTTGAGCCACCTATAGCATGGCAATAAACACCACCTGCAAAAAGCATGCGGCAATGGAGCAGCAGGAGAGTTCCAGTACTCAAAGTGTAAATTTGCTACACTTTGAATTACTGCCGTATCACTCCCTGGTAGTCTAGTTGTCTCCCCATCCCCCAGCATGATCCCCAACCCCTGTTCCATCATAACTGTTTGTAAATCCCTGGTAGTCTAGTGGTCCCTCCACCCCACCAGCACAATCCCCGACCCCAAATCAAGTCATTCCTTGGTTGCCTAGTGTCCCCCCCCAGTGTGATCCCTGACTCCTGTTCTGTTTTAAATATCCAGAAATCCCTGGTAGTCTAGAGGTCCCCCCACCACCTCAGCACGATCCCGACCCCAAATCACATAATTCCCTGGTTGTCTAGTAGCCCCCAACCAGCAGTGACGACCCCCACTCCCCCTAAAATCATCCCCCGAAAGGAGTTGGTGACCAGCTCAGTCCTCCTTTCACCACCACGGCCATCCACCAACTGAGGTATGAATGAGCGATACTGTAATGAATAAGCACATTCTCGTGCGAGGACATGCTCATTCATTACAGTACCGCTCATTCATACCTCAGTTGGCAGATGGCCGTGGTGGTGAGAGGAGGGCTGAGCCAGTCACAGCTCCATTTGTGGTTTGATTTGGGGTGGCGAAGGTCTTCACTGTCGGATGGGGGGGTGGTGGGTCACTAGACAACCAGGGACTTACTTGATTTGGGGTCAGGGATTGTGCTGGCAGTGGGGGGACTACTAGACTACTAGGGATTTCCAGATATATAAAACAGAACGGGAGTCAGGGATGATGCTGGGGGGGGGACACTAGACTACCAAGGACTGTAACGAACACACACATACACACACATATGCACACACAGACACACACATAGGAACAGAGACGTTGAGAGCATAAAAATACTGCTTGGCCCACCCAGTCTGCCCAGTTCCCTACATAATGGATATGCCACAGATCCTAGTTAGCCTACAGCCTATGTTCCCCCCGATTGCTTTATGCCTGTATCATGCATTCTTGGATCCCCCCACTATTATTGCACTCACAACTGCTGTAGGGTGCCTATGTTGGTTTTGAGGGCATGGAGGGGACTGTCTTCCAGGGTTCATATGGACACAGGCAGTATGTATATATATATATTAGAGGCAAAAAACTCTGTTTAATGCATTAGTTAGGGTTGTTCCACAGCGACAAAAAGTGAGGAAATTTGGTGTTACGGTTGAAAACTCTCCTTGGACCCCCTGTCACCTCAACAACGGCATTGGGGTGTGCATTGGGGTCATCAGCCTAACTCTCACCCCATCACATGTGAAAACAGCAGAAGTATGGGAGAATGGGATGAGAGTTGGGACTGAAGACCCCAATGCACACTTAAATCTCCGTGAGGGAGGCTGAGGGTCAAAGGGTTTTCAACCTATGACCTGACTGATCATTGTGAGACAACCTAACTAATAAATAGTTTTTGCCTCTAATTCCTTCTTTTAAAAATGATAACTAGAAATAGTGAATGTAATGCAGCGGCCCATGCTCCCGCCACGTGATGTCTTCTGGCATAGTAACAGGAACAGCAATGTAAACAGAAGCACTAACAGTGGCGCACATGGTAGTGCAAGCGTGAATGAGAACAGAAAGGGTAATGCACACGGTGGCATAGACGGGAACGGTCTGCCACGTGATGTGCTGTCACATAGTAACATGGTGCCTGCAAACGGAAATGTCAATGGGCATGGTGGCGCTAAAGTGAAACAGAAAGAGAAACAGTACTGTAGAACACAAATGGCAAAAATAAGAGAAAAGCAAGCGCCAAATGAAAGCATAAGGATAAGCACATGGTGGTGTAGGCGTCAACGGTAAAGTGAACTGGTGGAACTGCAAGTGGAAATGTAGCATGGTAACAGTAATGTAGGCGCACAGGCTGGTTTCCCCAAAACCTTCATGAGAAAGACAGTCAGTACAAAGAATATATGCATAATAATAGGTATCGGAGCAGAAAAGAGGACTTGGAATACTAAATAGGTTATATCTCAGGAACCGTGGGACATAGAAAAAAAAATTTAAAAGGTCATATGATTTATGACTGTCCTAGCTAGTTGTACTTAGCCCCAGGGGTAAGCATTTTTGACAAAAGTCTGTATCTCGCACCGTTTCTGAGATACGGGCCCTGAAAAGCGCTAGTGACCCATGTGTTATCTATGGGAAAAAGAGAAGTTTGAGGTGCATAACTTTGCCTCCTGTAATATTTTTTCACCAAACCACTGAAAGGCACATCTGTGGGCTGTTGGCTATCTTCCCTCCAAATTTCAGGAAAAAAGACCAAACCGTTATTTTGCAGCAGGATGCCAAACGATTCCTGTAATGCGTCGGGCGCCATAATGTTATCCTATGGGAAAAATGGTCAACTTTGGAGTGCCGTAACTTTGCCACCGTGTAATATTTTTTCAACACAACACTGAAAGGCACATCTGCGAGATGTCAGCTGCGTTCTCTCCAAATTTCAGCCCAAAACTCCTAACCGTTCTTTTGCAGCGCAGTGCCAAAGAATTGCTGTCATTTACCCACAGACTAGAAAACTACTGTCACAATTTGTGAAAGCTTTTGCAAAAATTTGCAACACTTTCATGAGCACGAAAATACTTTGTGAAAGTACTTTTTCCAGAAATTTGAAAAACATATTTCTGGGGTGTTTTACACCAAAATAAAGACATGGCTAGCATCCTCAGGGTCCGACTAAGTGAATACAAAAGAATTAGGTTGCTAGAGGGTCCCAAATTTAAATACCAAGCATTTTCTGATCACTAACTGAAAACAAAATGGTGGATTTACAAAATAACAGAGCCATTTAGAAAGCAAAAATGCATTCTGAAAGTGTTGAACTTTTTGTTAACTTTTCCCATTGACTTATAATGGGAAATTGTTTTTTGAATAACTTTTGAACCATTTAATATTTTTTTAACAAATCTTTGAAAGACACATCGAGGACCCTGGCCGCACGTTTCCTGAAGATTTTGGGCCGGTCGCGCAAACCGTGCGACCTGTAGGTGTGACAGTAGAATTCCAGAAAAAGTGCTTAATAACTCCGCAGCTGTATATCCGACTGGTACAAGACTTGGCAGATACCAAGGCCTATGGTTTTTGATTATGTATTCCAAATTTCAGGCAAATCCATCAAACGGTTGCAAAGTTATTAAGGTGCAAAGTTTTGGGTTTAACATAGAAATGGCTCCTCAACCTAACTATGGTAGCACTACCGTGCTACATAATATATATATATATATATATATATATATATATATATTAGAGCAAAAAACTCCGTTTAATGCATTAGTTAGGGTTGTTCCACAGTGAAACAAAAGTGAGGAAATTTGCTGTTAGGGTTGAAAACCTCCTTGGACCCCCCGCCCACCCCCAACCGGCATTGGGGTGTGCATTGGGATCAGTCAGCTAACTCTCACCCCATGACATGTGTAAAGCAGCAGAAGGATAGGAGAATAGGGTGAGAGTTGGGACCCATGATCCCCATCGCACCCCAATGCCGGGAGGCCAGCGAGGCTCAAAGTAACAGCTCTCCGTGAACAATCCATTAATGCATAAGGAGTTTTGCCCTCTAATTCCTTCTTTTTGAGAATGATAGCGAGAAATAGTGAATGTAATGCAGCGGGGCCCGCTCCCGCCACATGATGTGTTGTGGCATACTAACAGGGACAGCAACGCAAACAGAAATGCTAACAGTGGCGCACATGGTAGCACAAGCACGAATGAGAACAGAAAGGGTAACGCACATGGTGGCGTAGATGGGAATGGTCTGCCACGTGATGTGTTGTCACATAGTAACATGGTGCCTGCAAACAGAAATGTCAATGGGCATGGTGATGTAAAGTGAAACAGTAAGATAAACAGTACTGTAGACAGAAATGGCAAAAATAACAAAGCATAGCGCAAATGAAAGCACAAAGGATACGCACATGGTGGCGCAGGCGTCAATGGTAAGTGAAGCGGGTATGGATCCATAAGCGGAAAGGGCAACAGTAACAGTAATGTAGCGCTCAGGCTGGTTTTCCCCAAAACCTGCATTGAGAAAGACAGTGAGTACAAATAATGTATGCAAAATAATGAGTATCGGCGCAGAAAATGAGATCTTGGAATACTAAATACATTATATCTCAGGAACCGTACGACGTAGAAAAAAAATTTAAAAGTCATATTATTTACAACTGTCCTGGCTAATTTGAATCTTAGCCCCATTAGGGGCTAAGAAGTTTTCCGACAAAAAGTCCGTATCTCGCACCGTTTCCGAGATACGGGCCCTGAAAGGCGCGGCGAACGCCGTAATGTTATCCTATGGGAGAAAAAGAAAAGTTCAGAGCACCATAACTTTGCCTCCCTGTAATGTTTTTTCACCAAACTACTGAAAGGCACATCTGTGGGCTGTTGGCTGTCTTCCCTCCAAATTTCAGGAAAAAAGACCAAACCGTTATTTTGCAGCAGGGCTCCAAATGATTTCTGTTAAGTGTCGGGCGCCGTAATGTTATCCTATGGGAAAAACCGTCAATTTTGGAGTGCCGTAACTTTGCCGCCATGTGATATTTTTTCACCAAACTACTGAAAGGCACATCTGTGTACTGTTGGCTGTCTTCCCTCCAAATTTCAGGAAAAAAGACCAAACCGTTATTTTGCAGCAGGGTGCCAAAGGATTCCTGTAATGCTTAGGGCGCTGTAATGTTATCCTATGGGAAAAACTGTCAACTTTGGAGTGCCATAACTTTGCCGCCATGTAATATTTTTTCAATACAACACTGAAAGGCACATCTGTGAGATGTCGGCTGCGTTCCCTCCAAATTTCAGCCCAAAACTCCCAACTGTTATTTTGCAGTGCAGTGCCAAAATTGCTGTCATTTCCCACAAACTAGAAAATTACTGTGCATATATTCACAAAGCTTTCATAAAAGTTCCTATGATTCTTTCAGTGACACGAAAGTAATTTTGCGAGTACTTTTTCCAGAAATTTGAAAACATATTTCTGGGGTGTTTACCACAAAATAAAGACACATGGCAAGCATCCTCAGGGCACGACTAGGTGAATACAAAAAATTAGGTTGCTAGAGGTCCCAAATTTAAATGCCAACCATTTTTCTGATCACCAACTGAAAACAAAAGGCCGGATTACGAAAGTAACAGAGCCCATTGCGAAAAGTAAAAATGCATTCGCGAAAGTGTTGAACTTTTGTTAACTTTTCCATTGACTTATAATGGGAAACTGTTTTTTGAATAACTTTTGAACCGTTTAATATTTTTTCACAAAATCTTCAAAAGGCACATTGGGGACCCCAGCCGCACGTTCCCTGAAGATTTTGGGCGGTCGCGCAAACCGTACGACCTGTAGGCGCGACCGTAGAATTCCAGAAAAAGCGTAAGCAGCTGCGACAGATCGCGCTTAATAACTCCGCAACCGTATATCCGATCAGTATGAAACTTGGCAGATCCCAAGGCCTATGGGTCTTGATCATACGTTCCAAATTTTAGGCAAATCCATCAAACAGTTGCAAAGTTATTAAGGTGCAAAATCTTGGGTTTAACATGGAAATGGCTCCTGAACCCTAACTATAGCGGCACTACCGTGCCACTATAATATATACACACTCACACACTGCTTGTAGTGATGCATGGGTGAGTTGTATGCACTGCTTGTGCCTGCCTACACCCGTATCCTGCAGCATCTAGCCTGTACTTCCATTCCAACCAAAAGGTGGGACTGTGTGCTCCTTGCAGTAGCACCAGGCAATAGGCAAACTACACAGACATGTAAGCTAAGCAGCACATAATGAGATGTAAATGTGACGGTTTACCCATGGATTACCTGACTAGGCTCATTTGCATATGAGATTTGACTATATTAAACTTCTTCCCCAGACTAACCTGTTTGCACCGGGGCTAATGTGTTAGCACTATGCAATCGGGTTAGCCCCAGGCAAACCTCACATCAGCATAGCACAGTTCTGCAGTTTGTGGCCTGCTTTGTTCTTTGCAGTTGTTGTGACACATCTTTTTGCAATCACATACATTGTCCTCCACCTGCAGCTCCGACTTGCTCCACCTCTGTGTCCATTGGGCTGCTACTGCATTTTGTACTTCCCTGTTGCTATATTCAGAGCTGTCCTGTTTCCCAGGCTATTTTAGCACCGCACTCCCAGCCCAGTTTGCCCGGCTTCCTTAGCATGCTGTATTCAGCATGTTTAGCACCGGGGCTATTCCTTTTGGATCTGGCGGGCTACTTGTTCTGGGCTAATGTAGCATGCTGGGCAGTGTTAATTTAGCCCCGGGGCAATGTTTTGATTATCTGGCACCTGGTGACAGAGTGAGAAAGGCAAAGATTATAAGTTTTACTCTCAGTAGACAGAAGAAGACTACATGTATTGAGGGTAGCCTGTTGAGTAATCTATATATTACAATATAAAAAGCAGGTAGGAGCACAGCCAAGATCTGAAGGAGCACAACTTTTAGGGTACAATTTTTATTTGCTGTGCTTCTATAATTCAGAGGAGCACACTAGGATAAATCCTTAACACTACCCCCATTTGCAGGTCAGCAACACAAGGGATAGTATACTGGTACTTTGTATATTTTATGTACTACCGACCCCAGAGCCACATTTATAAGTTCATTTGGTTCATTTGTTTTTGATTTTGTTTAAATATTGCTTTTGACTTTACTTTCATTTTTAGATTGAGCTATTTGTTTTGTTTTTTTACATTTATATTTATCCAGCACATTTAAACATTTTTCAGGGATTTTGTTAAATGTTGCCCAGCTGTGGCAAGTGATTGATTTATTAATCACACACACAACCTGAAAATAATTTATTTTCTGATACTGTAATAGTTGCAGCTAGCCAGCACGTATTAACAGAAGCATAGCTACAACTAATAAGTGCTTTAAATGAAGCCATTACTTCTTAATAGACAACTGGCCTTCCCTCCCTTTTATCTGTACTGAGCTTAGTCTTTAGCTTGACTAAATGTATTTATTTGTATGCCTGTGTTTGCCTCTGCTTCAGACAGTGCTTAATTAATTTATGTTGATTGGCACTGTATTACAGAGCATAAAAGAGTGGTAAAAACAGTTGGGCTTCTGCGCTTGATAAGACATTGTAAGCTGCTGCTGTGTGCTGCTCCATTGGTGAAAGGGAGATCTTATCCTTTGGTTTAAAAAACCCTAGAGTCATATTAATTTTAAGTAAGATCCAACAAGAGTTTATAGAGCAAGTTGGTTGACAATGTAATTACTTGTTATTATGCCACAGTGAAAGGAAAGAAAAGAACATTCCGTGCCACTGTCCTTTTGTCTTGAGAGAAGAGTTTGCCTCTTATGCAGCTTGGGGTCAAGCCATAAGGTGGCTCAATAAATATTAACTTATATAAGTATTTTTAGTGAAAACAAAACTCTTTCTCATAACTTATATTTTAGTTTAACTACTTATACGTAGTTATTTGTTATTGCTACCTTGAATACCTTTTCATAGCAGTCTTTTTATAATAGGCCTAATGGGTTTTTACCCTTACAGGAGTGTGACCAAGTGGACCAGTTGACTAGTAAGTTTTTTGAAGTCCATGTTTTGATCTTTTAAACTTAATTATTAATAATTTAATGTTTTATATACACCTCTGGGTCCCTAACTATTTATTATTTACTAGTGTACACCTCTTTTCTCTTTAGTGTAAAGTTTTGTGAGACGTTCATGCCTGAGCCTGTAGTGATTCCATTATCCAGATTTAACCAACAAGTTATATTTACTGGCCTGCACTTGATTTCTGCTGAATTTTTTTGGCTTCTTCAGCAGAACCTTGAAAGACCACTGGGAGCTTTTGTGCTTTGTGACTCTCTGGAGCAGTTATATTGAGAACTACTAAACATACAGCAGCATCAGAACTTTATTCAGACTTTTATCTAAGCAAAATGTTCTTGTTTAGCCACCGGGATCAACATCCGATAAACTCTTCACAGAAGTCTAACACTCCGGGAGGTTTTGTTTTAACTATTGTGTTTATTGTTTTAAGGTTATTGCTATATTTATATATTGTGTTTGTCAGGCCTACTTCTCTTTTAAGATGGTTAGAACTAGGAATAGCAAAAACAAAGCTCTATCAAGTTTGCATTCCCCATTGGCTTCAAATGAGAAAAAGATGGTTACGGGGGTAATCAGAAGTTAGGATCTGTTATTGGGATCACAGCAAGACACACATCAGCCACTAGGGGCAACAGTAGCCAGAAAAGTGGAGGATTGAGTGTGGCTCAGCCGAAGATTTCAGAGTTCATGGACTCAGCTACTTACATACCCAATATTAACATTAATGCAGAGGTACTTGGTCTTAGCCTTTCCTCTAAGGCACAGATAACAACGCACATTACTAATAAAGCTATACCATAAAGAATTACTTCTGATGGTGTATCTTTGCTTCCTGTGTATCTGGATTTAGAGTTGGGAGATACCTATTCTACCTCCCAATGTGAAGTATCTGCCTATTCACATAAACATCAGGAGTAGAGCTGTGTGGAATTGTCAAATTCCGGCAGAATGAAATTTCGCTGAATATTCAAAATTCTGCCAAATTCTGCCAGAAATGGAATGCCGGAATTCTGCAGCATAAAATAGTTGTAGAATGATTTTCCATTGACAACATCATTGTTCTACAGATCTCAATATTTTCTGTGAAAATTGTTGTGGAATAATTTCCCACAGAAAAAAATACTGTCCCACAGAATTTTATTCTGCAGATCACAGTAGGCAGAATTCTGCAGGTGAAGAAGTGATATTCTGGCAGAAATTCCACCAGAGGAATGGTCATTCTGCACTAATTCTGCCAGCAGAGTTCCGCATTCTGCACAGCACTAATCAGGCGAATGCAAAGTTGAATTGTAATGATCCAGCATTTTCTGCCAGTTTTTCCTCGAATAACACAAATAACGAGGTTGAAGTTGTCTCACCTAGAACATAAGTATTTAACTAAAAATATAGGTCCTAAGACACCTCAGAATTGTACCAGCCTTTGCTGTTGTTATGCAGGAACTAAGTGATACCATTAGTGGCCTAAAAAATGTGGCCACTACTGGTGTTTCTTGTTGGAAAGGTAAAGTTATTGGTATAAAACTTCCCAAGAAGTTCTCTCTCTTACCCACGATTTACCACTAAATGAATCACCTGAAGATATTTGGGAGCCTTTTAGCACCAAAATATTAATTCAACCGCTGGAGGGGACAGATAGTTCCCATGGAAGAAAAATACATTTCTTCCTCATCCTTTTCAAGACAGTTACTCAGCATTACCTGGTTGTTTTAAGGTAGAAGAGGGCACCTGGCCCATCAGGACTGCCTTCCCCACACCATGTGGGTGAGATTAGCCATTGTTATCCATGGGATGCTTATCAAGTTCTTTTCTAAACTTGGGGAAGTTAGTAATGTCTACAAGATGCTGGAAAGTGAATTCCACAGATTACAGGTCCTGATAGTAAAACAATTTCTGTCTTTTATTGGTTGTTTCCCGTGGAATATATAGTTGTTTGTTATGGCATCTCAGGTTTTTTAGTTTGGAAGCTCTAATTATATTGTTATTGGATTATATGAAAGATCCTTACCAAGCCAATGTAGTAATCCGTGAGAATGTGTTGGCTTTAAAAGAAGAATCAATGAGTCTTACAATAGGTATTGTACATAATCAGACAATGCTCTCTCAACTTGAGCAGAAACGGACATTTTGCAAATTAATTTAAATGATCTTAAGGATAGTTTTAATGAACCCAGTTACCTGGGCAATGTAAAGCCAAATTAGCCTAAAGAAAATAAAAGTATGCAAGATAATTTTTCTACAAAATAATACAGAAATGTTTGTATAATTGGGTTTGCCATTAAAAGGCAAGCTAGATTGTCTAATGACCCCTGCCAGGAAGGATCATGAAAGGGAAAGGTGGTGGGGGAGGGAAGGAGCAGGTGGAAGGGGAGAGGCTAGTGACATCACCAAGCCAGGGGAAGTGTATTATGGCAAGGTGATGTCCAAGCCCCAGGGATTGACTGGGAGGAGGATCCTTAGGGGTCCTGAGCAGGGGTCCTGTGGCAGTATATCAAGCCAGGACACCTGCAGGATGACCTCTTTTGCTGGGATTTTTTAGACTGAAGAACTCAGCTCATCGTTTGGCAAGTTTTAGGCAAGGCACATGGGTGCTTAGGCCTTGTAGGCAATGTGGGCCCAGGTGGCTAGCTTAAGTGCTTGGAGTGCTATATTGCATGTTATTTGGAGAAGCCTGGGCTAACACAGCATAGTTCACTTGGCCTGATCATTCCTTTTCCTGTTTAAATTTGATGTTTAATGAGGCATTTTGTAAAAGATATTGTGGGTTCTCTTATTGTATGAGCTTGAAAGAAGCTCTGGTGCCTTGGCTAGCTAGGCATTAGCCATGAGTAATGAGGGGAAGGGTTCAATATCTGCCCCTGAAATCTGATAAAATGCCTGGGCAGTTTAGCATGGGTCACTGGGCATCCTTGTTGGCCTCATGGATTGAAGTGACATTTTGATGAATGCAGGGCTTGTGGGGTTTTCAGGGAGAATAGGCTGCGATTGTTCAGCCGAGTGAAGCCTGGCAAGAATGAAGTTGTTTCACCTCGAAGGCTCAACTAGGAGTTTTTGTTGTTTAAACATGGAGGACAGGCAGAGTTTTCCTCCTGGTGGTTTTGCTGCTCAGCATTTTTACTTAAAATGGCAACAGGTTCTCAGCTAGGCATTTTTTTCTTTTAAAATGGTTCCTCACAGTGGTTTTGCGGCTTTGCGTTGTTGAAGTGGCAGAAAATGCTAAGCGGGGCATTAGTTTAAAGGTGGAGGACAGGCAGAGCTCCTCATGGTGGTTTTTGGCCCAGTGTTTGGAAATGCAAGACAGACTGTGGGGTGCGAGCACAGATGCACGTCACTCCTGAGCCCTCGGTTAAATGTTATGTAGGGATAAGAAGACTGACAGCATTGTGAGCTGGTGGTTTTCTTTGGAGATGTTAATGTTTGGAAGAGGGGCCCTCCTAGTCTGGCTAGTCAGAAGCCATGCGTAGGGAGGCCATGTGGTCCGGTGCATCCTAGAGCCTTCGATGGCTCACTTCCCTTTGGGGGTGCAATGGAAGCAATTCTGAAGAAGGGGAAGCAAGATAAAAAAGACAAAAAAAAAGAGATCATTGCAGTTGTTCATTCTCTCCATGTGGAGCCTGCAATCTGCATGTAGAGCCAGTGGTGTTTTTGAAAGCCTGCAGCGGGGAGCCCAGGTGGGAACAGGATGCACGGTGCTCAATGCAGTGGTGTTCAGCTGGGCAAGGTGCCACAGCCCAGCAGGCTGGGGGAGGTGACTGGTTGTGGGGACAGTAGAGGTTTGCTGGCCATGGAGGGGTGGCTCGGCCATTTGGTCAGGGGGGAAGGGATCAGGGCAGCTCCAACAAAAAAATATAATAATAATAATAATTTCAAAGGACAGGGAAGTGATCGGCTCGTGGCTGCTGTCTTGGGGGAAGAGGTGGGTTTTTTGGGTAGTGGGGCAGAATCAGAGGCTCTGGGAGCTTGGTGAGAGCATGCAAGTGGATTCAGTGAGGCAAAGGGCCTAGCACCAGGAAGTGTGGTATGCAGAGAAAGGGGCATCAGCCTGAGTGGCTGGGGGTGATCCTGGATGTACCATGGGCTGGTGTTTCTGATAGATGTGGCAGCAGCCACACTCGCCATGAGGTTTCAGTGGTGCTTCAGCATTGGCAGGTAAGCCAGCTGTGAGGCATGCAGCAAAAGGAGAACAAGGGGCAAGACCTGCTTGGGGGAAGGGGGATAGGTGGTGACATGACCGAGTAAGGGTTAACCATTAAGCAGGGGGCAAATAACAGATAACTATATTACAATTTGAATTTCTGGAGCACCCCTTGTTGGTTTAGCACAGGGCTCTATAAGTCCCATGACAGTATGGTAAGGCAATGCTCTGTTCCCAGCACGCTGATTTTTTGTTTTTTTTTAGCTTCAAGGGACTGCTGGTTTTGTGCAGAAAATAACATGGTGTGCAAGGGGGGGTACAACAAAAAAATTAAACTTTTTGCTCAGGCAGTGGAGCAGGAGAGACCTGCTGGGAGGATTAGGCCTGGAGCAGCAAGGGGCACGGGAGGGGGTCAGCAAGTGGGTGTGTGTGTACACAGGTCTGAGCATTTATTTCTCACTCATCTACATGCAGTGACAAAATAACAACAATGGCATCCAAGTGAACCCCGATGTCCAGCGAAAGGATGATGCAGGAGGTGGCAAAGTTGATGGGGCAGATATCGGAGCTGGTGGCAGTGGCGAAGCAGAGAGACGTGGAGAAAGAGGCACAGAAGAAGTGTAAGGAGTGATAGGAATGCCTGGGCAGGGGAAGAGGGGGTATTAGACCCAGATGGGAAGTGTCACACCCTGCACCCATCCCTGTGCCACTACCTGCACCGGAACTGGATGAGGAGAGCCCAGATGGGGTAAGAATGATGTGGATCTTACTGATGAGAATGGTTTGCAGGAGTATTTGGAGGGGCTGTTGAGTGGCATGGGGACACAGGGATTAAAAGGATGGAGAGGGCCATGCAGGCCTTAAAAGGTAAAGGAGCTAGGGCAGGAACGAGGGTGGGCAAGCTGACAGGCAAGAAACTATACAAGTGCCCTCCGGGCTGCTCAGTTGGGGACCACGTCCTGGCCTCCATCAAAGACAAAATCGGAAAGGGGAATATGTCGACATCTTCAGACTAGTGGATGAGGATGTGGCCAAGTAATATGAACAGAAGGAGTCTGTGGGGAGGTCAGAGATGGCAGTGGCTTTGGCAGTGGTAGGACACAAGGCTGAGGAGGCAAATTGCAAGGGGAAGACCATTGAGAATTGGCAAGGGGGTTTCATCATTTACAGTGTGTTGGCGCTAGAGAAGTAGCCAGAGCTAGTCATCCACTTGCTGATGTACATGTCCATTATCAGAGATGCGTACAAGGTGAAAGTAGGGTACGGGTGGCTAAAGTATGATGAGGCTTTTCAGAAGAGAATGGCAGCTAAAGGTGATCTGAGATGGGATTGTACCCACTCAGAGCTGTGGGTAGGGGCCATCTTGGAGGAGGAGACTGGGAGTGGGGGCAAGCACATGAGAAAGAACCCTCTGGCCCCAGGGTCCAAGACCTGCTGGGGTTTTAACAAGGCAACCTGCACCTGGACCTGGAATGGATGTAAGTTCAGGTATGCCTGTTCACACCCAGTCTCCCACTGCTGGCAAGGGATGGGGAAGAGAGGGAATGAATAGGGAGCAGTTCTTTGAGCAGTCCTTTTGGAGCACTTGGAGGGGCAAGGCAGGAGATGGGGCAGCCACAGGGGGCAGCACTATGCCTCCTACTGCAGGAATCAGTGAGGAGGCAAAGGGAGGGCAGTGAGGGTATGTGCTGGCACAGACAACCATTTCCCTAATGGTGTTAGAGGAGTGGACCATAGACTACCCGAACAAGGGAGTAGCAGAGCTGCTCAGGGAGGGTTTCTGGGTGGGTTTTCCACTGGAGTTTCAAGGGAGGTGGGCAAAGATGTGGGTGAAAAATCTAGGGTCGGTGAAGGGGAAAGAGGAGATAGTAAGGGCTAAGATTGACAAGGAGATCAGGGCGGCCTGGGTGGAGGGGCCTCTTGGGCACCCCTGCATGCTCATTTTAGAGTTTCCCTTTTGGGCATCATACCCAACAAGGTGGAAGGGGAATTCTTCATGATCCACCACTTATCCTACCCTGAGGGTTCATCAGTGACTGAGGGCTGTGTCGTATGCCTCACTAGAGCAGGTAATAGCACTCATCAGGGCAATTGAAGGAGCGTAGTTAGTGAAGATGGACATCAAGTCAGCATTTTGACTCTTGCCCATCAGGCCAGAGGATTGGGACCTGTTGGGAATCCAATTCCAGGGGAGCATATATTTTGACAAAGCCATGTCAATGGGGTGCTCTGTGATGTGTTCCACCTTTTAAGCCTTCAGCACCTGGGTGCAGTGGATATTTGGGGTCAGTTATGGGCACTGGAGGATAGTGCATTATCTGGATGATTTCCTCTTCATTGGGGAGTCAAGAGAGGAGGCACAAAGGATGTTTCAGAATTTTAAAAGGATGTGCCAGCAGATAGGGATACAGCTGGCACAGGGCAAGATGGAAGACCCCACCTGGAGATTAGAATTCTTGGGCATAGAGGTGGACATGGAGGGGGATTGTTTCAGACTGCCCGGGGAAAAAGTTGCATGCCTAAAGGGCCTGCTGGCCCAGGTGATGGGGAGGAGGAGGGTGAAGCTGGCAAATGCAGCAGCTGCTGGGGCACCTTAATTTTGCCTGCAAGACCATCAACCCAGGCAGGGTGTTCATGAGGAGGCTGGGAAGGGCCATGGGAAGGCTAAGCTGCTGCACCACTGGGTAGATGTGTCAAAAGGGGTACGGGAGGACTTCCAAGTATGGGGGAGTTCCTCAACAGCTATAATGGGGTGACATTCTGGCAGGATGAATGGGAAGAGAATACGGACTTGGAGTTATTCAAGGATGCCTCGGGCACCCAGGGGATGGGGGCAGCCTTCCAAAGGGAATGGATGTTGGAAGCATAGCCAGTGCAGTGGAAGGAGTGGGGGATATTGAAGGACATCACATTTTTGGAGATATTCCCAATCTGGCTGGCCATGGAAGTGTGAGGCTCTAATATGAAGGGAAAGCGCATCCTGTTTTTGTGCAAAAACAAAAGGGTAGTGGAGGTCATTAATAGGCAAGGGGGGGAGAATGGAGATGGTAGGCAGGCTGCTCAGGTGCATGGTTTTGTTGGTGTTACAGCTGAACTTGTCTTTTAATTCACAACATATTGAAGGGCTGAAGAATGAGGTGGCTGACAGTCTTTCCCATTTACAGCAAGGAAGGTTTCGGGAGCTGAGGCCGCAGGCAGCAGTGCACAGGACCAGGATCCTGGACCAGTTATGGGAGGCTGGAGGGACACAGCCAGGGCGCTGCACCGGGGATCCTGGTCAGCCAACACCCTGAGGGCTTATGAGGCAGGGTGAGTGAGATTTCAGGAATTCAGAAGGAAACACGGATGGGGCAGGGATGAACCAGTCCAGGAGGAGCAGGTAAGGAGGTTTATTGTGGAGAAGTGGGAGAAAGGGCTGGCCCATGCCACAGTGGTGGTAAAACTGGCTGGCATCAGTTGGGTATGCCAGGACAGGGGATGGCCCGACATAGTGACCAGTATGGCAGTAAAGTGAATGGTGGTAGACTGGAAGAGGGGGCAGGCTGCCAGGGCAGATGGGAGGTGCCCCATAAGGGGGAAGTTGCTTGCAAAAGTGCTGGGGGCAACACAACAGGTGTGTACTTCTGCCCAGGAGGCAGCCCTGTTCCAGGCTGTGTTTGCGGTCATAGCAGCAGGGGCCTTCCGGGTGGGGGAACTGGTAGCCCCATGAAACAATGGCCATGGGGCAAGCATTACAACACAAGGACATCTGGTGGGGGCAGGACAGAGTGGTCATTAACATGACCAGGTCCAAAACAGACCAAAAGGAGAAGAGGACCAAGGTTTCTTTAGTGACACAACCACAGTCCACCACCTGTGCAGTGGGGATGCTGGAGGCATACGTGACCAACCAGGGGAGGACTGGGGGGAATTTTTCCATCATAGGGATGGCTCCCCAGTCACCGGTTTTCAACTGGGAATGGTGCTCAAGAACACCCTGTCTTTTCTGGGGGAGGATCCAGGTGAATTTGCCCCACATTCCTTTTGAATTGGGGCAGCCACAGAGGCAGCAGAAAAAGAGATTGCAGTGGAGGATGTGAAGAAGGTTGGGCACTGGAAGTCCAGCTGCTAAAAGAGATATGTCAGATGCATATAACAGCAACTCACACTGTTTTATCTTGTTTCCTGGCAGGTTCCAAGACAAAAGTTTGGATAGTGGAGCACTCCTTCATCTGTTGGGTGGAAAGATTTGCAGTCATCACTTTCAGAGGAGCAGATTTATGGTACAACACTGAGCACACCAGGGTGCTATGGAAGGGCATTAGGGGCACAAGATGGGCACAGCTTTTGCTGTTATTGGATGAATTAAGGGTCCAATGGGGCACTCCAGACTGCATTATCATACACTTGGGGGGCAATGACTTGGGGGGCCTGTCATGGGGGGAACTGGGGCGGAACATACTGGGGAATTTAGAAAAGATTAAAGGGTGGTGGGCAAGGGTGGCAATCAGCTGGTCTGACATTATCTCCCAGTGGGTTTGGAGGGGGGTCAGAGATGTAAGGCTGATTGAGAAGGTTAGGAAGCATCTGAATAGTAGGGTAGCAAGGACAGTAATCAAAGTGGGAGGAGTACACCTGCAGCACAAAGACATCCATTGATTAGGCTGAGGTGTACAGGTCTGATGGGTTGTACATGTCTCAATTTGATATGTGCCTATTCCTGAGACCAATTGGGGAGCTACTGGGGGAGATAGCCAAAAGAAGTTTGAGATACTAGCAAGCAAGGGAGAAGCCTCTCCGTCCAGCACAAGCTGGAAGAGGGGCATTGGAAGAAGGAAAGGAGGAGAGGGGGAGAAGAAAAATAGGGGGAAGGGGTAGGGTACACAGGTGAGGTCAAGGAACCCAGGCATGGTGTTTAAAGTGGGGAGGGGGATAGGTTCAGGAGCCAGATTCAGAAGTGTCTGTGACTGGAGGGTGAAGGCCTGGCTAGTTGGATCTGGCCTTGTTCTGATGTGGAGCAGGGGGCCGGATTCACAGTGTCTGGACCCTGAAAAGCCAAGATGGATGAACAACCAGAGGAAGGAAGAGGCCGGAATCAAGAAAAGTTTGAAATGAATTGTTATGTATGAAAATTGAAGTATTAACATGGATTGGTGTAAGTATTCTTTGTGCCTAAATAAATATTGCCAACGAGCAACCAAAAAGTAAAATAAGTTGTAGTGTCCATCATTCCTGGAGGGGGTTCAGGGGACAATTGGACGTGTTCATTAAAAGTCAAGTCAGGTTGTCTAATGACCCCTGCCAGGAAGGATCATGAATGGGAAAGGGGGTGGGGAGGGGGAGGGAAGGAGCAGGTAGAAGGGGAGGAGCTAGTGACATCACCAAGCCAGGGGAAGAGTATTATGACAAGGCGATGCCAGAGCCCCAGGAATTGGCTGTAGGGGAGGAGTCTTAGAGGTCCTGAGCAGGGGTCCTGTGGCAGTATATTAACCCAGAAAACCTGCAGGATGACCTCTTTTGCTGTTTTTTTCCCCACCCACCTACCCACCCACCCTTATTAAGGAAGGTGATGGGAGGTAAGGTTGACACAAAGATAAGTGGTGGGTAGGTTGAAGCCCGGGTGCTCCTGGGCAAGGGCTCAGTTCAGTTTGCTGCAGGTAGGCAGCTGCAGGTCCAGGGGGCTGAGTCATAGCCCCCTGGGTGGAGATGGGCTACAAGGCCTGATAATAAGTGGGGGATGATTTGGAAGAAGAAGGAAAGGAGGAGCAGGGGGAAGGAAAAAGGGGGAGGGGAGGGTACACATGCTGAGGACATGGAACCCAGGCATGGTGTTAAAAGCAGGGAAGGGGATAGGTCCAGGCACAGAATTCAGAATTGTCCAGACCTGGAGGGTGAAGGCCCAGGTAGGTGGAACCGGTCTGGTTCTGATGTGGAGGAGGGTGCCAGATTCACAATGTTCAGACCCTGAAAAGCCAAGATGGATGAACAACCTGAGGAAGGAAGAGGCTGGAACCAAGAAAAGTTTGAAGTGAATTGTTATGTATGAAAATTGAAGTATTAACATAGATTGCTATAAATATTCTTTGTGCCAAAATAAATATTCCCAATGAGCAACCAAAAAGTAAAATAAGCATAGTATCCATCATTCCTGGAGGGGGTTCAGGGGACAATAGCATATTTTAGCTTGGATTACTGAAGGAATTAAAACAGAAACAATAAAAAGAAAGGGGAATGAAGGCAAGAGAATGCTATATGCTAAGTCAAGGGAGACTAAAAAAAGATAAGTTAGGTGAGGAACAAATAAATGAAATCACAATTGTTCCATCACCTCAAATGATTTCTGATAGTCAAAACGAAAGTTTAAAAACATATGAGGACCCTAAACTGATTCTACAAATATGTCATAGGGAAAAGTTGTTAGAACAAACAGTAATATGCAAAATCCCCATCCATCTTTTCCTTACCCACAAACTATCACTGGATTAAATATTTTTTCTGAGAATATCATTAATACTGAGAAAGCAATATCTGATTTTGAAATATTGATAGAGCAATATACTACTGGATAGTTAGATCAGGAAACACTTGGAAACTTGGAAGTTGGGTTTGCCACCTACAGTACTTCATGTACCTTTAGAACTTGCTGGCGAAATATTCCCCACTAGTCCTCCAAATCTGAATTATTCAGACTGTGTATTGCTATAGTTTGATAGCCAGATCTGGAAGATCAAAACTGGGCAAAAAGAGACTTGCTGAAGTCACTGAATGTATCTATGACTTGTACAATGAGAGTTCCTAGATATGAAGGAGGAGACTCTGTGAAAATGATTGAAACTGGAAAGGATAATGGAAAAACAAAATTGGATAACATATTGTCAGTAATAGTTATATATTTCGACAGAACAAACAACTAAACATGAGATCACTTTCCCTTTTTGGTTGGAGAATTCACCCAAGGGAATCTGTTGGAAACACAAGAAGGAATATTGTAACTGTTTTGGCTCATTCCCTAAAGATATATATTTAGGAAAAGATGGAATTGATTGGATTAACATTCATAATGGTTTTACTGACTCTCCCCAAATCTATATTTTGTTTAGGGCTCTTACTTCGCATCTCATACTTTGTTTGTAAGTCCACTTCTGGACAGAGTTGGACTCCATTTGGTCCATCCTGATCTGCTAGAGGAAATGACAAAATATCACTTGGGTTAAATATTCAGGCTGAGCAGTGCCCAGTTAACACTGAAATTGCTGATTCTCCCCCCTTACAGAACTCCAAGATTTCAATCCACAACATATTTCTTCCACTGCAAGATTTATCTAACAGTTGACTGTGTGACAAGTCATTAGATTTAGATCAACAGCTAGTGTTGGACAAAATTGAGAAATTTTGTTATGCAAAATATTTAACAAAATTCATGCATTTTGCTAAATATTTCATGGATGTGAAATGCAAAATTTTGCCCAAGAATTTTAACAATTTTGCAAATTTCAGGTGAAATTTTGAAATCTTTAGGCAAAATTTCACATTTCACACCCATGAAACATTTTGCGAAATACTTTGCGTGTCAAAATTGTTGATTTCATGGGAATTTCACTAGCGAAAATTTTATTTTGTAACATTTCTAACAACAGCAAAATTGCTTCATCAACAGTGTCAGTGGCTCAGTAGGTAGCACACTCGCCTCTGAGGCCAGGAGATCAGAGAGCTGTGGGTTCAGTTCCCACATCTGGCACTTGGGTTAATATCCCAGTACTGACACTGCAGTGCAGCATGAGAGGGGTGCTGCACTTCTGAGGTGCCGTCTTTCGGATGAGACGTTAAACCGAGGTCCCATCTGCCTGGATTGGTAGTAGTTTAGATGGATGTTAAAGATCCCATGGCATTTATCGAAAAGAGTAGGGGAATTTCCCCAATGTCCTGGCCACATTTCCCTCATTCACTAAAAATACCACCAACAGCTTAATCTGGTTCAAGGTCAGTTGGCATTCATCTGTATCCCCCTCCCCCGGGTTCTGCCTGAAAATAGGCAGGATTTGTCTAGTGCACTTATCCGGTCAACAAAAAGCTAAAATAAAAAAATTATATAAATGTACTGAATATTTTGTCTTGGAATGTAGAAGGTTTAGAATCTAAACTGGCAGATCATGAGGTATATAAATTTATGACCACTTTTGATGTTCTGTTACTTCAAGAGACATAATGGCATACAACATTACCTAGGTTCTTGGGTTACTCATCTTATATGCATCACACTGTTAGATTTAATAAGACAAGAAGATAACAGGGTGGTTTGCTCACATTACTTAAGACTTTATTGGACTTTACAGTTACTGAAATTCTGTAGAACCAGAATATGCCTTAATACTTAAGTTAGACAGTGCTGAATTTAAGATTATTCTGATTAGCACGTGTATGGATGTTTTGCCTCCAGACAAAAAGTCAAGGTCATAATAATACAGATGAAAATGCCGCAGGACAAAATAAAGTGCTACAAAAAAACCAGAAAACCTAAATGTAGCAGTGTAGTTGTAAACTATTCCATAACTATTGCAGGACAAATTGCCATTATAAAAACAATCCTCCCATTTTAAACTCAAAGCGTCTGTGCTGAGCAACTACTCGATTTTACACTCCAGTTCATCCACTGCTGTGTTGCCACTGATGCAACCCCCCAATTTTACACTTTGTGTCTCCTCTCCATCTGCTCCTGTGTCACTCCTGTGCTGCTCCTGATATTTTCTTGTCAAAATAGCTGCTCAACCTGATAAGAGATGTCTCCCAACCTATATGTGGTAATCTCAACTTCAAGATTGGAGGACTACCTCTTCCATATAGTTTTTGGCCAGGGAATAATCAACTCAAAGTCATAGACGTACTACAAGATTATAAACTGATGTCATTCCAAACAGCTCGTGCACAGTTTAATCTTCCGAACTCTTTTTACTTCAAATACACCCAAATACAACACATGTTATCACAACATTTTGGGCCAGGACCCCGGGAACAAAATTTAGCAGGCCCACTTCTCCCGGTCCTTTCTAACTTACCTTGATCTCATCTTATTTCTTTTCTCTATTGCCTCCTAAGGGATGGTATAGAGGAACTGAGAGGAACACCACACTACGTCTGGGAACAAGCACTACCATCAGACTCCTCAACACCGCAATCATGGTCCAAAATTTGGTCACATCTATATCAAGATGTGAAGTGGATCAGATACCACATTCTACAATTTTATGCTCTACATGATCTATTCTACACCCCGGTCAGACTACATCAAATGGGGAAGCTTCCCTCCAATCTTCATTCCCAGTGTAAGGAATGTCCTGGTACGCTACTGCATATTTTATAGGAATGTAATAAAGTTACATCCTTCTGATCAGTCATCAAATCTAAATTGGATCCTCTCTTGGGCCTCTCTGAAGCCTTTAAACCAGAAATTTGCATAATAGGGGAATATTGGGGACTTTTGACTGGTAAGCAATGTAAACATATGGCACTAATATATCTATGTGCCAAGAAAGTAATCACGAGTCACTGGCTGGATCAGAGCACTCCCACATTCACTGAATGATTGACAGAAATACACTTTGCCTTACAGGCAGAATGCATCATTGCCCAAACAACTAAAAGACCACATTATTATTAGAAAGTATGGGCCCCCTTACGTACACTATTAACCATTTAACTGCATAATCTATAGATTACAAAAATTCTCAACAGTTACTACTATGAAACCCAATATACTCTTTAGACATTTTACATTAATTGCGTCCAGGGCCAATACAGCCATAGAATAATCTTTCTGTATACCTGAGAGTAGGGGGATGGAGGGTAAGGGATCAGGGGGGACAGGGGAGATTAGGAGGATGAATCAGTGCATGTTTCTTAAATTTTGGAGTGATGTGTAAAAATAAGTATAATACTATATATCACTCACTAGAGTTTATTTTTGTTTTGTGTGAATATTTATCATTGTAAAATCTCTCCATTTTTCATTGTTTTTGTATGACAAAATGAAACATGTAACAATCTCTTCTTTGCATCTATAACAAATTATAGGAAAATATCTTCCTAACAATAAAGTATAATTAATCTGAAAAAAGAAATAGCTTCTCAACCTACTAAAATTAGTGAATCTACGTGATAACCTGAACTACCTAAAAACTACAAACTGGAGTGAGTGCCTACATTGATGTAACCTGAATGTCAGTTAAAGTGACAGTAACACAGTCAATGCAAATAAAAACCTCCCCCCACCAACACCCCAACAAAAACATTCTTAAGCACAATAGTGGAGCCAAAACAATTTAATTATAAGAATTACTTGCACCAGCAGTAGAAAAGCATAAAATAAAGCATAATAAAGCATAACTCTTATACCCCCATAACATAGATGAGCACATAAGTGAAGAAAAACATATTTTTAATATTAGATATGAAGAATCAGAATTAATAGCATCCATTAGCACAGAAACAAGCAATAATTAAAAGCATAAAAGTATAAAACTTGACAGCCCATGTCAATAGCCATGCCAATAGTCATTTACTACAAAATAAAATCATGCCATATTGATTTCAGTAACACTGGCAATGTCAGCAAGGTACTGTTTGGGCTGCCTGTTTTTAAAATCACTGCATATCACTTTGAAAACATTGTTGACCCTCACATATTTACAATTTTTTCATGGTGGTTCCTGACCCAGTTCAAGTTGGCAGCACTGTAGTGAGACAGCATGCTGCTTCTACTGTAATTTGCATGCCAGTCTTGCATCAATAGGATGGCTGGTGCACACTGTACATGCAAATGCTCTGTGCCATGCCTCAATGCCATTGTTGCTTCTGGGTAGGTGATGCATGACCCTCTGGTGCTGCTTCCAAAAACATATTGGGAACCTTGGTTGTCTTCTGTTGTGTTGATTTTTAGACAATCTGCCAATTTAATTATCCTCAAAATAATCCTGCAGAGTTTCAGGGTCTGCAAAGCTTTTGTCTGCTTGCAAAAGTTCAAACAGTTTTTCAACACTGTCTTCTGGCATGAAGGCAAGTGCCAAGATGCAGTGCACCATGTGTGTGAATGCCTCATCCTGTATGTAACACTGCTGCAAACCTTCATTCTGGACTCTGCACCACATTGCCTGTCCTAAATGAAAATTGTACCAATTCAACTCAGCATTTGACATTATGTACCTCAGAACATTTATTGCTGCCAGCTTATAATCAGTCATAATGCTAGAAGGGTGCAATGTTGTACCAGTCAGACTCTGCAGATGCATGACAAATTGATGGCAAATTGCCTCACTATGGCCAGGAAGGGGTGCATAAATGCAAGGGCAATTTACACCTCTGACCAGTGCATGCACTGCGTACAGCTGGTAATCCTCCCTCAGTGTCACTGAGAATGTACCAACACAGAAGCAATGTGTGTTATCAGCCAATACTTTTAAGTCAGCGTCACTGACAAAGATAATAATGTTGTCCTCATTTACCATGAGAAATGGCTTGTTGCTAACTGTTCTTGCAAAGTGCCTTATGTCACTGTCATTTGTACCACCATGCTACCTATGGTACCGAACATCATGCCTTAGGGTATCCTGTGTTTACAGCAAATGGGCATGCCTTATTGAGACCTCCTGAAGCCCATGGTGCACTACATTTCTTGTATGGACCTCTTTCTCACCTGCTCTGCATTTCATCTGGGTGCATGCTTTGATGACTTCACTTTTCTGTGCAAAGGTGCATGGTTGTGCTCTGCGGGAGGTAATGTAATATTATCCTGAGTATGGAGTCTTGCATGGTATATGTGCAGTTCACAGTGCCATATAACCTTCCCCTCGGAGCCATCCTTTTCCTTGGTGTACAGATAGTTATGTAGTGCAAGTTTCACCTTGCCCTTCTGCATGGAAACAAACTCCATGATGCTGCCTGTATGGAGTGTTAAATTTGAAAGAATTGGATTATAGATTATTATTTATGTTTTCAGTCTGGAATCAGTCAGGAGTGTCAGAATATCTCTCAAACTCTCTCAAACTCTGCAAATTCTAAAAAATGTTACTTTGTGTAACTTGGGAAAATGTAGCATGTTGGGATAGTCAGAGTTTCAGTTGTGGATGCGACATTTAGTTTGCACTGTTTTGACAAGTGATTTATTTACTGCACTCATTTTGACCATGGCAACATAGCCACTATGTTTGTATCAGTGACTATCTGTCCATATGCCGATTAGCATATATGTCCCTCTGAAAAAATAGCAAAGGATTCACTCCTTTTCTGTGGTAACACTTGAAAAGCCTTTTGGATGACTTAACAGCCAAAGTTCCTATATATAGCTTTACTGTGGCTGTGGATTTTAATGCTAGAATTTATATAAAAGCTAATCTTAAAATTGATGATGAAACTGAAGAAGAGCTAAATTTAAAGCTAAGAAAGACTAACAGTGGGCTGAATATAGAAAGGAAGTCCAAAGATACTAAAATTAATTCTCACAGAAAAATTCTAAACAGAATTTTATTGAGGCTTGATTTCTTATCAGTAGATGTTCGAGCACCATGTGAGGGTGAATTTATCTTCATGGGACCTTTAGGAGCATCATTTATTGATTTAGAATCCATCAATCAATTGGCTCTGAAAAATCGTGTTGACTTTAAAATAGTTAAATGCCCTAGATCTTCTCATTTTCCTGATTGTTTTTCCTTTTATCTAGTGACCTTTAACAAAACATACGGTAATGCACCACTGCAGGATATTTCAGTGGATGTCCTTAATTTAAGACAAATGAGATGGTGGTTTATGTGATAACGGCCAAAGCCTAAAGGCAATCTGCGTTATCGCAAAGCCAGAGTGCTGAAAATCAGTTTTGGCACTCTGACTCCCCAGTGCACAACACAAGGGTCGGGGGACTTACATTTTAAATTTCAGTGAGGGGAGCTGTGGCCCCTGCACTCCCCTACTTAAGGATTTTCAACTCCAGGGTGGTGCATGTTGGGGGGGGGGTGCAAATCAGGGAGAACATTTGTTTTCAGCCAGGTGCAACAAAAGGCACTCACACCTGTACCCAAACCCAGCACCACACATGCCCTAGCCCTGAACCCACCCACCACACCACAGGAGCGGCTCATCAGCTCATTGCAGCACCACCCCTCACAATCTCTCCCTTCTGTCCCACTCACAAGCAGTGTGCTTGCTTCCCCATGCGTGTACACATGTAGCGACATTCTGTCACTATAGTCACACACACACACACCCATCCAGTCACCCTCCCTCCCTCCTCCTCACTGTGGGAAAAGCACACAATTCAGTCACCATTTTGGTAGGTGCCTAATCACAGTCGCTAAACTCATGGGCTACCAATCTAGTGTAGTAGACTAATTTGTGTCCTTTTCTTTGTCCAACTGATTACTACAAGGCAGAGGATTATATTGAATCATAATCAATCTAACTCTGTAAGTATACTCTTGGAAATTAACAAAATCTTAGAATGAATGTTTAAGATAAGTAGGAAGACAAGCTGGCCAAATATTCTTTGTTCAATGCTACATGTGAAAAAAGCAAAACCTGATTTGAATAAATTTTGCAGGGTTGTTAAAGTTCATAAAAAGAAAGAAAATATGAGATTATTAAACAGGAAGAGGAAAGATTACAAGAAAATATTAAATTCTGAAAAACAAAAATACCAAGTAGAAATGTGAGACAGACTCAAAAGAACAGTAGTTGAAAAGGATGTTAAAGCTTTCTGGTCATTTGTAAGTTTTGGTTAAGAACATTATTCTACCAGAATTGTGGCCCATATAGCACTGCATACTTGGGGAAAACATTTTGAATCTTTGTAGTTCTCAATGGCTGAAGAACAGAGGCCTTCAAACTCTCAGAACTTGCAAGAAAGAATATCAATTCCCTTTCTCCTAGGCCAATATTTTGCACAACTGAGGATATTTTAGCTTTGAATCAAACAAGAAATAATAAAGCATTGAGTAAAGATAAGATTTTGGCCTACATTTATAAATCTTTTCCTGTATGGTGAGTCCAGATTTTTCTGAACATTTTTAATAAAATCTTGCAGGGAGAAGAATTCCGTGAGAGCTAGAGGGGCAGTATAGTATTCATGATTTATAATAAGTGTCAGATAACCAATTAAGGAATATACAGGCCAATCAGCCTCCTGCACACTTCACAAAAACTGTTTTGTAGAATCATTCTTCAAAGACTGCAGACGTGGGTATCACAAAATCACCTACTAGCAGAAACTGAAAATGGCTTTTGACAGAACCATTCTACTAATCAGCATTGCTTTTTCCTTTATCATCTTATTCATAAATATGTCATGGTTAAGAAATCTAAGCTTTACTGCTGCTTTGTTGATCTAAAGGCAGCTTTTGACAATATTAGCTATCAGTTGGCACATTTTCTGGAGCTGGAAGGATACTGCTTTTTTCAACCGCGAGCTGTGTGAGAAATTCTATATTGCACTTGATATCTGCAACAAACGTGCACTTTTGCTTAATTCTGTGGGAGGTGAAACTAACTACCCTTGGTAATTGCTTTTTATTCACATATTTATTTAGTGTTTAACCAAGAAGGGCTTGTAAACTCTGTTTATCTTGTTAGTAACTTCAGAAGGATTTAAATACTGCATTTGGGTAGGTCCTTGAGGTAGCTAGATTGTCTACTAGGATTTGCTGACAGTTAAACTATTTTAAATTTCAGGTGGCTGAGGAGTTGAAAAAGAAAATTGCAAACTCTGCTTATCTTGGAAGTAACCTCATAAGTGTTTGAATACTGCATTCTGGTTGTCCCTTGGGGTAGCTGGATTGACTACTAGGCTTTTGGGACTGAAACTATTTTTAAATAATTTACTGGTGCGTAGGAGTTTGTGATAGTTAAACTCTTTTTAAACAGAGTTACTGGGGTTAAGGAGTGGTCACAGAAAAACCTGCAGTGTGAATTGAAACACAGACAGCCTTAGGGGGCAGGACATTGTTTTCAGACCAAACAGGTTGTATTGGAACAGGAAGGGCTACATATAACCATTGGCAACAAATTGCCCTGTGTGGAGATATCCAGACTAGATCAGATTACTATAAGTCACTAGAGGCTGCAATTTTCAAAGACACAAAGCACATTTGCTGGAGCTGGAAGGATACTGCTTTCTTCAACTGTGAGCTGTGTGAGAAATTCTATATTGCACTTGATATCTGCAACAAACGTGCACTTTTGCTTAATTCTGTGGGAGGTGAAACTAACTACCCTTGATAATTGCTTTTTATTCACATATTTATTTAGTGTTTAACCAAGAAGGGCTTGTAAACTCTGTTTATCTTGTTAGAAACTTCAGAAGGATTTCTAAATACTGCATTTGGGTAGGTCTCTGGAGGTAGCTAGATTGTTCACTAGGATTTGCTGACAGTTAAACTATTTTTAAATTTCAGGTGGCTGAGGAGTTGAAAAAGAAACTTGCAAACTCTGCTTATCTTGGAAGTAACCTCATAAGTGTTTGAATACTGCATTCTGGTTGTCCCTTGGGGTAGCTGGATTGACTACTAGGCTTTGGGACTGAAACTATTTTTAAATAATTTACTAGTGCATAGGAGTTTGTGATAGTTAAACTCTTTTAAACAGAGTTACTGGGGTTAAGGAGTGGTCACAAAAACCTGCAATGTGAAACAGGAAAAGACAGTTTTTCAAGCAACAGAGGGTGGTGGATTAAGGTTTACGTTTGTTTGTTACAATTCTTAAGATTTTCAGTGCAGGAAGAGTTTAAAGCACAGCTGACTTATTTTTGGGAGGACAGCTCTCAGAGCACAAACCACCAGGCCTGTTTTGGGGCTGGGAAGGTTTACCTGTGTCTGACTTGGATGTGTGGATTTTTCTCTGATTGATTAGCAGGGTATTTCTCTATCAAATTGTTGTGTAGGGCATCTTGCTGACAGGAAGGCACTCATTGCAGCAGTGGGTCAGAGCTTCTAGCTGATTGTTTGCCAGGCACAGTTAGGCCTCACCCCACCTGCCCCTCACCCCACCACCCCCTGGAAATAGTTCCTTTATACCTGGGGTTCTGACATCATTCCTCAAGAGTGCAAGGTGCATGTCACTGTCATATCCTCCTCTAGCACACTGTACTGACAATATAAGCATAAACATTGTATAATATAAATATATATTTCTACATTACATACCAATCACACAAAAAAAAAAAAATAAAATGTGGGAGTAGTGCAATGTAATGGCTGTGGGGCAGCAGTCTTCCAGGAGTCTTTCTGGAGGCTGAGATGCTGCCTATTTGCAGAACAACTGTCTGCCCTGAGGGAGGAAGTTGCCCGTCTTCAGGCCACACTGGACAAGTAGGCACGGGACCTTCCCCAGGCCACAATGGACAGTAGGAAGGAACCTCCCCCATCCAGGGCACCAGAACCACCACCACTACCTCAGAGGTTGCAAAAAGCACAGCAGTTGGACCACAGTGGGCTCAGGGAGGATGAAGATGGTGGAACAGAGGCACACCCAGTCAGATGTTACACACCACAATCCATACACCATTCTGGGGGCATAGCTCCCCTATGGATACACACCAGAGGAGACTAAGGAGGCTGAGGACAACTGTCACAAGGAGGCCCACAGGAAGGAGGCAGAGGACACCACAAGGAAAGGAAGCAGCTCCTGGTGGGGACTCAATTATTAGGGGATAGAACTGGGAGGAGCTGGGAAATATGAGTAAGGGTGCCTGCCTGGTGTCATGGCTTGGAGGGACAGGAAGTGCATCCTCAGGATCATGACAACAGCTGCAAGGGATTCTGAGCTGGATGTAATTGTCCACCTAGGGACAAATGACTTGGCTCATCATGAGGTTAGCAACAGTGCAGGAGGACATTGCAGGAGTTGGGGAGGGCCTAAGACAAGTAACACACAGTATCATTCTCAGAGGTGCTGCCCTGTCAAAGGCATGGGGGAGGCGAGGGTATTGGCACCATGCAGTTTAATGAATGGTTTAAAAATGGTGTGGAGCACAGGGGTTTGGCTTCATTGGGGACTGGGGTTCCACCTGGAGGACACCAGCCTATACTGGCAGGATGGTCTGCATCTGTCCAGGAAGGAACAAGCTCTTTGAGCAATCGGTTTAAATGCTTCATTGGCAAGCTTTTAAACTAGTCAATGGGAGGCACTGACAAGCAGCAGAAAAATCCCAGCCTCCTTACAAAAACAGGGTACTAAATGATAAAAGACCAAGGCAGAACGGTCAGTGGGGGATGCTGCAACAGAAGGTAAGGCCATCAAAAAATGGAGAGCAATGAGTACCAATGCCCGTAGTCTAGGTAACAAGCTTCCTGAATTAGTGGCCTTGATGGAGGAGGAACATCTGGATATCGTGGCAGTCACAGAAACATGGTACACGCAAAACCATGACTGGGACGTAAACATACCAGGATACACTATCTACAGGAGGGACAGGGAGGGTAAAAGAGGAGGAGGAGTAGTTCTTTACATAAGGGAAGGAATAAAAGCAACAGAACAAAAGGGTAAACAGGGAGGAGAAGAAGCACTGTGGGTAAATTTGGAGACAGGCAATGGCACCACAATCCGCACAGGGGTTGTATACAGACCCCCTTCTCAGGGGGAGGAAATGGACAAGGAAATGATAGAAAGTATACTTAGAATGGCAGAAAAAGGGGAGATATTGCTGATGGGTGATCTGAATATGCCAGATGTTAACTGGAGTGCAGTTGCAGCTGCCACTTCGAAGAGTGCAGTTATTCTAGATGCCCTACAGGGGGCATGCCTTAGACAACTAGTACTGGAGCCCACTTGAGAGGGAGCAATATTAGACTTGATACTCTCAAATGGAGATGGAGAGAGGATCACAGATGTAAGTGGGTAGCCATCTGGGAACTAGCGACCATCGGACAGTATGGTTCTAATAAACACAGCAATAGAGGTCAAGCTATACAAAGACAAAAGTACTGGACTTTAGGAGGCTGACTTTGCCAAAATGGGTGAGTGCCTAAGGAATGCACTAGCAAATGGGCAGGGAAGGAGGGTGGAAGAACAATGGGAATAATAAAACTGCCATCACAGAGGTAACGAGCCTTGTGTGAAGCAAATAAACAAAACAAGACGATGTAAGAAACCACTATGGTTCTCAAAGGAAGTGGCAGTGAAGGTTCAAGAGAAAAGAAAGCATTCAGGAAGTACAAGGAATACGCAGCACGAGCAGGACAGAGAACTGTATCAGTTAAAAGCAAAGGAGGCTGGGAAGGCAGTCAGAACAGCAAAGGCCCAAACCGAGGAAAAGATAGCCAACTCAGTTAAGAAGGGATAAAACCTTTATAGGTACATCAGGAGCAAGGAAGACTAAGGGAGGGATAGTGAGGCTTACTAAAGGGAGGGAGGGTGGGCAGGGGAGACTGTGAAAAGGCAGAGATACTAAACAAATATTTTTGCTCAGTATTTACAAGGGAAGAGGGAGGTACATAAAACAAACAGTAGTAACACTCTGGATACAGAAGTTGATACCAGCCCATTTACAGAAGAAAGGGTTCTGAAAGAACTCTAAAACTGAAGGTGGACAAAGCAATGGGGGCCTGATGGATTCATCCCAGAATTCTAAAAAGAACTAAGGGTAGAACTAGTGACACCACTGACTACCCTCTTTAACAAATCATGGCAGGATGGGGTGGTACCCGAGGACTGGAGGAGGGCAGAGATGTGATTCCCCTTCACAAAAAGTGGGAGCAAGGCTGAAGCAGGAAACTATAGACCTGTTAGTTTAACCTCAGTGATAGGGAAATGATGGAATCACTTCTAAAGGAAAGAATTATCAGTATCTAGAGGCCAGAGGGCACAGGACCCTAGGCAGCATGGATTCACAGTGGGAAGGTCATGCCAGACAGAATCTGATAGATTTCTTTGACTGGGTGACCAAAGTAGTAGATCAGGGAGGGGCTGTGGACATGGCCTACCTAGACTTTAACAAGGCATTTGACACAGTCCCACACAAAGATTAATATACAAGTTAGCCAGCCTGGGAGTGGGTCCCAAGATGACAGCCTGGGTAAAGAATTGGCTGGAGAATAGGACACAGAGGTAATAGTAAATGGAGTCCACTCAGAAGAAAGGAGGGTTACTAGCAGGGTACCGCAGGGTTCAGTATTAGGACCAGTCCTCTTCAATGTTTTTATAAGCGACATTGCAGAAGGACTGGAAGGAAAAGTATGTCTCTTTGCAGATGACACTAAGATCTGCAACAGAGTTGATTCACAGGGTGGGGTGGAAAGGATGAGAGGGACTTGGCAAGGTTAGAAGAATGGTCAAATGTATGGCAGCTTAGATTCAATGCTAAGAAGTGCAGTAATGCACCTGGGAAACAAAATCCCAGGGAAGAGTACAATGGGGGTGAGATACTAACAACAACAAAAATGGAAAGGGACCTGGGGGTAGTCATATCAGATGACCTAAAGGTGGGCAAGCAATGTGAGAAGGCAGCAAGGAGGCTGGGGATACTGGGATGCATAGGAGAGGCATCACCAGTTGAAAACAGGAAGTTATTATCCTCTGTACAGACAGCTGGTGAGACCCCATCTGGAGTACTGTGTGCAGTTCTGGAGACCCATAATCAGCAAAGACATAGACAGGGATGGAAGCTGTCCAGAGGAGGGCAACTAAAATGGTGCAGGGTCTGCACTGGAGGACATATGAAGAGACTTAAGGAGCTTAATATGTATAGCCTCGAGGAAAGGAGGGAGAGGGGGGACATGATAGAAACTTTCAAGTACCTCAAGGGAATCAACAAAGTCCAAGAGGGTAGCATCTTTCAAAAAAAGAGGTGTGCAAGAACAAGAGGGCACAATTTGAAGATAGAGGGGGCAGCTCCGAGGTAATTTAAGGAAGTATTTTTTCACAGAGAGGGTTGTGGATGCATGGAATGGCCTTCCGGAGGAGGTTGTGGAGTCAAAATCAGTGGTGGAATTCAAGCATGCATGGGATAGTCATAAGGTAATTGTTGGGGGTGGGGGTAGGAAGAAGTAGGCTGCTGGTTAACTAGGATCTGCAGCTTATCCAGTAGGTAGGAAAATGGGCAGACTGGGTGGGCCAAGCGGTCCTTATCTGCCGTCAAATTCTATGTTTCTAGTTGTTATGGCAAAGTTGGAGACACATGGTATATATCCTTATTTTCTGGATATAATAATAAGATTACACCAACATACTTGGTTACAGGTTCAGTCTAATTAGATTGGTAACTTAACAAGACAAATGTTCTCTGTTATTTAATATATACATTAACTCAGTAATAACTCAACTTTCTGATCCTAATTTTCATTCTCCTAAGGTATTTGATAATCATATTAGCTTACTAGCTTATGTAGATAATATCATATTATTGGCTACTTCTTTGCTCAGATTCCAGATAAAATTGAATCTTGATGTTAAATTATGTTTAGAAAATGTTTTAAGTATAAATAAATATAAGACTGAATTAGTGATGTTTGGGAACTGAGCAAAAAAAAAAAAAGCCTAAACTGTACATAGAAAATGGCTTTGTTTAAACAACTGGCTATTATGATTACCCAGGGGTGAGATTTGCAGAAAATGCTCTATGGGTCAATCATATTGGGTTAACAGAAAAGAAAATGAAACATGCTTTCAAAGCTGACAAGAAACACGATCATAAATAAGGGAATGGTTTAGTTAAAGGCATCTTAGTATCAAACATGAAATTGAAGTTGAGACTCTTATATGCAGCAGATGTGTGGGGCTCTTTGAACACTAGACCTATAAAAATTATTCTAAATAAAACATTACACTATAGCCAATGAGTTCCAAATGTAGTTCCTGTTGAAATACTGAAAGCAGAGCTGGGGCAATTTTTTTTATCCTCTCTGATAAGAGAAAGGCATCAAATATTTGCATTGGACCTCTTCCTCTTACCAGAGGAGCAGCCTCCCAGGCAGTTCCTGGAAGAACAAAAGAGTTATGCAACTTGAGGTTTCATTTTTCCAGTTATTAAACGTATTAAGGAACAATTGTTGCCAATAGGAATAGGTAACTTATTATATAAAATTTATATTTGTTCCCAGAAAGGATATAGTCAAAGAAGTTAAAACTAAGAGCAGGGACATATCAGTTACCATTGTCCAATCTAGAATTAGCAGTTTGATGTTACATCAGTAGTACAGAAGTATTAAAATACATCAGGAACTTGAATACTATTTATCTTATCTTTCCAATCCCTATTAGTGGACCATTACCACTAAGTTTAGATTGGAGCTGTACAAATCAAGTTGAATACACTTTAAACAAAAGGGACCTGGCATTGCCTCAGAGTTCTGCAAATGTGGGATGAAATTGCATGATGACTTGAAACGTGTGATACTTTTATGTCCTTTACATCGCAGCAGAAGGGAGTTTTGGATCTCGCCTATACTGGCCAATTTGTGTCTTCCTTCTGATAAAATAATTAATGTATTGTTCAACTCAACTGATATAAACACATTGTACCATTTGTCTAAATGTTTGAGTACTTTCAATTTATAATGAATTACCAATGTTGTCTGGGTAGCTATCTGTGAATTTTACAGTTGCAGTAAGAGCTCAAGTCTGTTTTACAATGTTGTAAATCCCTGGAAGTGTACAAGGGAGAAATTTCCTTTTTTGCTTTAATTGGCTCTTTTTCCTATTTGACATTGTCTTTTGGAATATGAGGATCATGGAGCACAGTAACTTGGATGGGGTGTAGGTAACCAGACATGAACCCAGACAAGTCCTGTTTACTCCTGTAAATTTTAAAGATTTCTATGGAACTTCCCATCTTGAAACATTGCTATTTTAAACTACTTAATGATGACACTTTATTGGCATATTAATTATTCATTCTTATTTTAACCTTCTGCTGGAATCTATTATAGATATGTGGGCTATAGTTATTAATATATGTTGTTGGATTTTTATTTTGTTTGTATTTTCTTCTTATCACACTGTTTTGTAATGATTTGATGTCAAATAATAAACATGAACTTGAACTTGAATGTGGGGGCAGGGTGGTGGGTTCTGAGTGGTGGTTGTGTGTGTGTGGTTGGGGGTTCTGGGGGGTCAGATTGTTGAGGGAGAATTTTTGGTTTTTTCTGGTGACCAAAAAATAAGTCTACGAGGGATGGTGTTCTCTAATGTAATGGGACAGAAGTCAACAAGGGGGGGGGATTAGGCACCCACTGTCAGGATGATCTTCAGTGGCACTGGGGATGGACACACTAGTGCCACCATCTATTGTTTTGGTGAGGGGATGGCATGGAAGGGAGGGGGTCAAAAGAAGTGGTACAAGGGTGGGCACCCTAGTCTGCTATTATGTTATTATACTATAAGAAGGGAGTGCAGGTGACCTGGAGGTAAGGGAGGCAAGAGAAGAGGTACCATGTAGGGCACCCCTGCCCACTTACTAGTTTGAAAGAAATTGGAGGGTGGGTGACCTGGAGAGGAGGGCAAAGAAAGAAGTCATACTGGGTTGGGCACCCCAGCCCACTAAAGAAAAGGAAAAGACAGATATACAGATAGATAGATAGGTATATAGGTAGATAGATAGATAGATAGATAGATAGATAGATAGATAGATAGATAGAGGTACATTGATAAACAGATGGATAGATAGATAGATAGATAGATAGATAGATAGATAGATAGATAGACAGACAGATAGTATGAACAAAGAAACCAGCACTGGGGATTAGACAGCATGTTGTTGGGGTGATCTTTGGTGGCACTGGGAGTGGCCACCCCACTGCCACTACATCTACTTGAGGAAGGAGGTGGGCAACCTGCAGGGGAGAGGGGACAGCAGTGGTACTGGGGAGGGGCACCACAGTCTGCTTAACAAACAAATTAGATAGATAGCTAGATAGAGAGATAGATGCATAGATGCATACATTCATAGAGTGAGAAAAACTCAGATCGGGGATTGGTTGCTCACTGCTATAATTGCAGCCAGAAGCACAAATCCAGTTTCACATTTCAAGAAAGTCTCACCATTCTCATTATGAGAACATGGGTGAAGGCATTGTGGGAAATTATCAGGTGAGTAAGGGTGTGAGGATGTTTGGGGGTTTGGGCTGCTGAGTGGGGGTTCAGGGGTTTAGGGTGGGGTGCATGGGGGTGCTGGGGATCAAATCATGGATGGTCTGCTTTCTTTTTTTTCAGGTGACTAAACAAAACAGATGAATTTGGAATGGTTTTCTTTATTGTAGGGGACAGAAACTGACACTGGGGATTTGGCGCCTGAGTGTCAGGGTGATTTTTCATGGACACCCTGGTGCCACCACCTATTTTTTTTTAGGAGAGATGACCTGGAAAAGAGGGAGGGTTGACAGAAGCAGTACCTGGGTGGGCACTCCAGTCCCTATTATTTTATTACATCATAAGAAGGGAGAGCAGGCAACCTGGAAGGGATGGGGTAACAGAAATGGTACTGGAGGTGGGCACCCTCGTCTGCATACTAGTTAAAAAAAACATTGGGGTGGGTGACCTGGAAGGGGAGAAAGAAGTGGTACTCAGGATAGGCACCCCAGTCCAATAAAGAAAAAGCAAAGATAGATAGCTAGATAGATCGACAGACAGATAGATAGATAGATAGATAGATAGATAGATAGATAGATAGATAGATAGATAGATAGATAGTAGGGGGACAGAAGCTGGCACTGGAGGCTGGGCACTCCAGTGTCAACATGCTCTTCAGGAGCATTATGGGTTGGCACCCCATTTTTTGCCACTTAACAACAAAGTAGATAGATAGATCGAGACAGACAGACAGACAGAATAGAATGAGAGAGACAGAGACAGATCACAGGATTGGCAGCTCACTGCTGTAAATAAAGCTGGCAGCATGACTCCAACTTCAGCTTCACATTTTAAGAAAGTCCCACTGTTGTCATACTGAGAATGCAGGTGAAGGCATTCTGAGACTTGATCAGGTGAGTGAGGGTATGAGGGCATGTGGGAGGGTGTAGACTGGTGGGTGCTGAGTGAAATGTCAGGTCAGTGTGGGTGTGGTGCAGGGGGCAGATTGCCAGTGGACCATTTTCTTTTTTTAATTAAAAAAAGATCAATGAGGGACAGTTTTATTTATTACAAAGGGACAGAAGCTGACACTGGGGATTAGGCATCCCAGTGTCATAATGATATTCAGCTGTACTGAGGGCTAGCACCAAAGTACCACCACATATATTACCTTGTGGGGGAGAAAGAAGCAGTACAAGGTTTGGGCACTGCAGTCCACTTCAGAAAAATCAAAAACTACATTGACCGGATAGATAGACAGATAGATAGCTAGATAGATAGATAGACAGATAGATAGATAGATAGATAGATAGATAGATAGATAGAGATAGATAGACAGACACACAGATAACTAGATAGACAGACAGACAGACAGAAAGGCAGACAGAGAGATAGATAAAAAAATATTTTGAGAGATCTCACAAAAGAACAATGGTTCTTTTCTATGATCTCATGGAAAAACTGTAAAAAAAAAAAGAACTAGATTTTCAATGGTTGGTGCAGGACTTGCAGCAAGCCCTGCATCAAACACTTGTACTGACGTAGCTGTCCAGTCCTGATTGCCTCAGCTGTACCTGATTTTTCAATCTTTTGCACAGTTGCAACAGTTTCCATTATTTATGGCAACTGCAACAAATATCTGGCACGAGCTCCGTTAAAGCATCCCCAAGGATTGCAACAAGCTAGACCACAAAAAGTTGGTCTAACTTGCAGCAATTGCCACATGGGATAAAAAAATTCCATTTTATTGCCACAAGCCCAGTGCATCCTATCATTGGTGCACCCAGGGTTTGAAGCAATCTAAGCCACCTGAAAATCCAGCCTTTAAGTTTCACCATCTTCTTTCACAAGTCAACTTTCTTCTTTCTTCAGTTCATTCATGACTCATAAAAGAAGGACAGCTCATGAAAGAAGACAGTGGGACTTCGTTTTTTTACAGTTCTTTCATGAGCCAACCTTCTTTCTTGAATCACAAAATAATTCACAAAAGAAGAAAGTCAGCTCATGAAAGAAGATAGTGGAGTTTTTCTAATAGTTCTTTCATAACCTGGCCTTCTTCTTTTGTAAATTCTTTCATGATGCATGAAAGAAGAAGGTCAACTCATGAAAGAACTGTGAAAAAAAAACATGCCCCACCATCTTCTTTCGTGAGCCGAGATTCTTCTTTCATGAGTTAAGATTTTTCCTTTGTGAGACTCAAGAAAGAAGAAATTCAGCTCATAAAAGAAGAATCAAGACCCCCTCACTAAGCCTTCCAGCTATGATTTCAGGGATGTCCCACAACTATATTTTGTGGTCTTTTTACAAAAAACAAACAAACACCAGAATCTAGCCAAACCAGTCCCACTTAGCTAGATTCCTGTCTAATGTTTCTCGTCAGGACATCATTTTTATGGATTTTCTAATTTTCTTTGGGGGGGGGTGGAAATGAAACAAGATGGCTGCCTTACAACAGAAGAAATTTTGCTCAAGAAAGAAGAATTTCAGCTCACAAAAGAAGATTCTTCTTTCTTGAGCTGGAAATTCTTCATTTGTATCAAACATATAAATGAAAGAGCCTACTGAGCATGCGCAGAACCAAAGTTTCAAATCCTTATAACTCAGAAACAGATTAATATATATATTTTTTTAATAAATAATTGAAAGGCACCATTCAAGCGGAAGCCCTTTCTACCCTGGTATTTTTAGAAGAAAATTCCAACCTGTCTTGGCTGTACATGAGAGAAAACAAAACAGCAAATCCCCCCCATTTTTCCACTTTTTGAACATCTGACCAGCATGAAACTTGCCAAATAGAGACCTTGATCCCTCCCAAGGCAATGCATGCAAAATGTTTTGTGCAATTCCACTTAACATGGGCAGAGCTGTTAAGGTACAAAGTTAGGGGTTTAACATGAAACACCCTACTCAGCCCTAATGATAGGGTGCTACCACACCCTTACAATACATTGAACTACAGTATAGACAAGAGTGGGACAGTTAGATTGGAAGAACCAGTCAGTTTAAAGTCAGGTATCCATTTGATAGTGTGGTGATGGCATTAGCTGTTCTACAATACATACACAGGCTCTGGCTAAAGAAGAGGGGAATCAAAAAGACAAATTCAGAGAACAAGAGAGTGAGAGAGAGAGAGAGTGAGTCAAGATGTTTTGATGTGCCTACTGCTGAGGGCTGAGGGGTAGAATTTGTAAACACTGTTTTTGAATATCCTTTGTACCAACAAAGCATGGAGACACAAATTTATGTATTACATGTTTCACAGCAAGAATAAACATTTTTTTTTCTGAACCAAACTCTGTAGTATTTTGTCTGTTCCAAACTACAGTAATAAAATGCAGACAGCCCCTTTCCTATATTCCAAAGAGATGTCTGATACATACTACAGAGGAATACCCACACTGCAGTGTCTGTGCTCAGGGAAAAAGGTGGCAGTGACATTGTATGCATGTATGTTGATCTTACATGTAGTACCGGTTTTAGTCCTAATGGCACCCCAAGCAAAAATACCTGCAATACCTCCTTCACCACAGCCACTGCTCCCTCTCCTCTCTGCAGCCCAACCCCACATCCAAAAAGTGGCAACAATTCTATGAATACAAGAGGAAAAACAACAGTTTTGTTTTTTATATGAACACTTTTTGCATTTCAAGCTGATCTCTGCTTATACTTTCTACATCAGTGTGTCCCTTCAATGCTGGTGCCCCAAGAGGTTGTTTGTTTCACTTGTGTCTATAACACCACCTCTACTTATATGTGTTTTCAAACATTTCACCTACATTTTATAGTATTACTTCTTGGTTATAAGGAATTTACAGTATATTTGGTTTATGCCTAGGAATACTGGACAAAGGTTTTTCACTTCTTAAGAAAATGCAATATAATTTACAATAGATGAAATCTTTAAAAATAGTGATCAAGGTCTAAGTAATTTTATAAAGTCATCTTAGGTGTATATAACTGAATAAAACCCCACACACTGTATACAGTTCAATGCACTACTTAGCTGAGCAAATGTATGTGTGCATAACATTATCTGACATCCATCTAATTAGCTGGCTCAGAATGCTAGATAGCCAATTGCTAAGTACATATCCCATACACTATGCAAACAAATTAGAAGTTCTTTCTAGAAAAGCGATACAAAAAGCAGACATTTCTTTTTTTCCAGCCTTGAAGTACGACAACAGAGTCTCCCTAGATTAGAAATAAACTGAGACAGTGGGGGTGAGGGAGGAGGATTTCCTTTCATTAGTTAGATGCTGTGTATATTTCTAAAGATTACCCTGGAGATTTGAGCTTTCAACTGAAAATTGTGGGTCTCTTCAAAGTGAGGAATGGCAAAAGCTAGAGAGTTGTTATTCTCCTAGAAAAGCACTGAGCACATTCACAAGGTCAGGTTATAAAGCATTTTCTTTTGCATGCCTGCTAAAATCTCAACCTATAACACATTTTTTCTGTTCTTTTCACACTTCTGGCTATTGGGACCTTGGGCTTGAGGGTGCCAAATAAGACACACATACAGTAAGTTCATCCTTATCACAGTTGCCAACAGTCCCTTATATCCCCAAAAGGTCTAGCATACAGCCTTCCTCCACATAGTAGGCCCTTGCAACAGCCCCACAGCCTTCTCTGTAGCTGAATATGTGAATGTCTGTGAAATGATTTTACCTTGACAACAGTACAATCATTTCTAATTTTTCTTGATGAATGACAGGTTTTCTGTTATTGCTAATGTAAAGAATCTGTGGGGTCTCCGGTACAATTCTTCATCAACTGTGTTTATTGGCTTCTCAGTCAACTTTTCACATTAAGTTTGCATCTTTCTTCTCTTGCTGCATCATGATTTCATTGTATCTTAGTGGTTCCCAACTGAGCGCTTTCTGCAGCTGTCCTCCTATAGCTTTAAGTGTTAACTCTATGAGGATACATTCTGATCCTCTAGCTATGTAGCCCTTTAAGAAACCAAGGACCTAATTCTCAGTCACAGTGTGTTACTGTGGAAAAAATGGTGTAAATTATGCCACATTATGCCATCATAAGTAACTGCTCTACTGAGAACATTTTATCTGTGCCATGGGTGAAGACAACCTGTTGCAAATACTATTATGTAAATTAAGCTATCCAGCTGTTACTGTGGGCAGATGTGGTTCACACACAATAACAGCACACAGAACTATCATAGACGTATATGTGGATGGTGCTTTGCCATGCACATACATATGTGTGGTCTTTCATCCATAATTGTCCCCCCATCCCAGATCCGTACTTTAGGCTCATTTGTGGGACCATTGTTATTTCTGTAAGACTGTTCCTTACTGGTCTGCCAGACAGTCAGATAGGTTTACAACCCAAATCCCAGTCCTGTATCACCCCTGGTAGTCCAGTGGTACCTCATCCATAGCACTCTTTTCAGGTATGCAGGCATTTGCCATATTGGTCTTATAATAACATTGTACGACATCTATCTGAACCTGCATAGCACTTAGACAGTCCCCTACCACTAGACTTTATTGGTGGCACTTGGGGGCTGCAAAAATGCTGCAGTTGGTGCACTGGGGCTATTGGGCTATATGACCAGCATTGCATGCCAATCATATGCCCTTTCCCCACACCAGCACACAGATGTGTGTGCTGCTGCAGAACCTCCCCAGGACTCACTCAGAGCAAAGCTCAAGAGGGTTGCAGACAACTGACTGCCAAAAAAGCAGTTTGCACCAATTTTGTGACCACCCCTTGCAACCAAGAATCAGGCCCTGAATGTTATCACCCCATTTCATGGGTCCCTTTCACCACATCTTTAGGATGTTCAAAATTCAGATTAGAAACTCTAAGAAGCAGAGTTTTACTACTTTGTTCTTTGCTTTCCTTACTTGTGTGTGTCTTTTTTTAGGGCTGGAGCAAAGCATATCAGATCCATACTGATCATGCTGTTCTTGAGTTTTTATGTGACTTAAACCATTTCAAATGAAATCAGTGGGTGCATGGATGTCACAGATACATCAGTGCACATAAAAAGAAGAGTCTGCTAAAGCATTAAATACAACAGGAGCTTGATTGGATGCTTGGCCGTCTGTTGCCTGTGTACTCTTCTACCATGGGAGGTGCATGCTGGGAAGCTTATTGTTATAATCTGTTGAGGGGAATTTTAATAGTAGGTATTTATGTCTGCTTTGTAAGGGCTTCAGTGCAGAAAAACAAAACTTTCCTTTAGAGACACACATGCAGAAACCAAACAAGTTGGATATTTATTCTCACCATGAATCCATTTTAGACCCTGCATACTGTTTTCCTCTAAATTGCCTCTGTGGTATGCTACTTGTAGATGTACTAAATGCCTGGCATCCCTTGGTACTGACCTGGTCTGTGACTGGGACAACAACTGCATAACACGGAGGACTCCTTAGAGGATTTATGTGTCAGTAGTTTGTCAGTCTTAGGCTTGGATATAATAATCTCTATAAGTCTATTGAAAAGGCAATGGTTGCTCTTGTTAATGCAGCAATATGTGTTGTTTGAATTTCCATTTTACTATTAGTTTTCAGATAAGTGACTTAAATAATGAATACTTACTCAATACTCATGCAAACTGTGTGCAACACCTAGGCTCAGATCCCCCTAATGAACTTGACTTCCAAGATCACCAAACACCTTTACTTAGTACAGGGGCCCCTCCATTTCATGATTGTGGGGTGGCAATAGTCAAATGCTGACTAAACAAGAAGTGTACGTTGTATCATTCATGTTGCCACCAGCTCCCCCCACCCTTTCTCTCTGGTATGTGACTTGAATGCATGCTGTGGGTTGGGGGATGGCACTGAGCTAGCATGCTGTTAAACTGTCCACCTTCCTAAATTATGGACTGGGGGTCAGGGCTGCTGGCTCTGAACTTATAAAAAAATTAACCCTCTGATCTTCCTGAGCTGGCTCGTGCTAGTCCCTTGGCCATGCATCCCCCAAACCAGTCTTTTCTCCACCAACATTTCCCCTTTTTGCTTTCCTGGTTTCCTACTTCCCCCTGTTGGACTGAGATCTTGAACAAGGTTTTCTGATTCAGACCTAAACTGCTCTTAAGTGCCTTCATAATCAACACTCTGGGGAGGAGAGGCACTGCAAGGGGGTCTCATCTTACTTCAGTGTGTATAACAAATGGATTTGCAGGGGCAATGTCTGCTGGGTTTGCATCCCTGGGTGTTTGACTGATGTTAAATAGGACATGAAATCATTTCTAACTGAATCTGTTTATGCATTCAACTAAATTATCCGTATTTAACTGTATCTAAATAAAAAGTGATACAAAAAGCTGTATTTTGCATTTTCTTGTTTTTATGGGCATCTTTCTGTTACAGTTCTCTTCATGGAACCAATAATTTGGAGTTTTAAGTATGTCATGATTTGTGCACAGAACTCTAAACAGGTTTCTGATAGGTCAGCAGCTCATAATTAGCATTCTGTACACAAATCGTGACATAGTAAAAAAGTCCACAGAAGTGATATCATGTAGTGAACTGTAACAGAATGCTACCCATAAAAACACAATGCACACTACAGTTTTACCTATCACTTTTTATTCAGGTACAGTTAATTATGGATACTTTAGGAGACTGCATATCGTTTCTGAGAATAAGAACTTTATAAACAGCTGCAAAGTAACACAAATGTCCTGTTCCCTTTAAATGTCAAGCCTCAGAAATCATAATCTCCCCCAAGAGCTCATCCAGGACAGCACCGGAGGGGGTGGAAGAGCCCCACCCAAGCTAAGCCCATGTTGGGGGGCTTACACACTCCCCTGGCAGAAAACTTGGCATCCCGACAAGCCCTATTCCCAACCCCATAACCATTAGCATGCACTTGTCTAGCTAGACACTTGGTTCCTAACTAGCATCACCAATAATTACATTTACAGTTAGGCTTGCACCCGATCCAGCTACAAAAGTGTGCCATATACATTTAATGGGGGATTGGGCACCTACATCCCCCTTCTTCTGCCCCCGGGTAACACAATGATGGCTGGAGAACAGGCACCACAGGCTGGAGGAGAACATCAAGAGGCAGGTTGGTGGGCTCACCCAGGGATTCGTACTTGAGCTTCACAGCAGGCCAGGGGGGCTGGCCCTATCTCTGAGGCAAGGCATCAGCTGATACAGGGACCAAGTCACGGGGGTGCAGTCAGTCCAGTAAGGTCATGGGCTAGCCAGCCCAGTGGCACTGAGGGCTGAGGCACTGGACACCACACCTCATGCCACGCCAGTGACCTGAGTTCAGAAGTGAGCTCAGGCACCAGGGGTCAGCAGGGATGGGGTGAGGATTGAGTGCCTGCTGGGCTGCTCTCCTCCCTGGGGAGGGCAGAGAATAGCTCAGCACACCAGCGACTCCCAGTGGAGATCGGGGCTGCTGCAGCGCATCAGCTGCATGTCATGCAGCATGGATGATGCTGGCAGGGTTGTTTTGTGCCACAGCATCATGGATGCACCACGCAGAGGGAGGGGCACCAAGAACACAGAAAAATCTGGCTCTGTGGGGGAGGCAATGGCACCTGACCCCCATGCCCACCACCGGATCCACCCTGCCTGGTCTTCCAGGTCCTCCGCCCATGGCCACTCCCACAGCCAGAGTCTATATGTAAGAGCACCCAACGAGGAAGGGCAGCCCCACCCCAGAGGGGTTAAGCTGGGGTGCTGGCTGTGGGAGGGGTGGGGGAGAGAGGAGGCACAGGTTCAGGGGGACCGCAGGTGGGCAGGAACAGGCAGAATGCCTGAGAGATTCCCTCATGGGCCGTGACCAGATGGAAAAACAGTAAAAAAAAAGGAAAAAGGTCAAGGTCTGTCACCCCCACCTAGGCAATCCTGGTATCTCTATACTGTTGGGGATTTGGTCCAGAACCTGGCAGAGGGCGTAGCTGCAGGTGACTCACTATCTCGTGAAGGTGGGTACACCGTGGGGCCCCTCTGGACTATACGAACCCCTCTCTAGATGGGGCCTGACATCAGGACAGTGGGCCTGGCCTCTGGGACAAACTTAGGGCCTCAGGGTTCAGGTAGGACAGGGGCCCCAGGTGGCTGGTGCTGGTGGAGGGGACAGAGGTCTGGCAAAACCACTCCCACTGGGAGTTGGAGCTGTTGGACCCCGTTCCCCACTGTGGACAGGGAGAGTCTACCTCCTCCTCCTCATACACATTGCTGGAGTAGCTCCTGGGTGTCTGAGTCAGTGCCCCCGGTGGGGTGTCCTGGGGTGGGTGAAGGTGCTGGTCCTTGCCACTTACGTGTCCCTCGAGTGACAGGTAACCTTGCCATCAGAGGGTTGGACCCTGGGGCTGGGGTAGGCATGATCTCCCAGATGGGGAGCAGGTGATTCTGGTGTACCGTTTTCTCATGCCCATGGCCATGCTCCTGCTTTAAACGATACCTCATTGTCTCCCAGCTGACACCTGTAGGCATCAGTAAAAAAAACTGGAGTGTCCAGAGGATGCCTACAGAAGTCAACTACTGACTTCCTGTCTGCCCTGGCAACGTCTGGAGAAGTCACTGATATATTTTAATATATAATGTAACAGAATATAATATATATTTGACTGCCTAGCACCGTTGGAAAGGTAATTTTGTGCTGGACAACTTTGCCACTGATAGTCTTTGTATATCATGTATACTTTAGGAGTTATTTGTATTTTTTTTTATGGTATGGTGTGTATAGCTTATGTTGCCTGTGTTAGTGAAAAAAAAATGTTTTTTGCTGTTTCAACCAGCATAGAAAAAAAATGAAATTACATATTATTCTTTGCATACCACTACTGGAAATGTAATTTTGTGCTGAATAACTTTGCCACTCATACTTTGTGTCTAGCACTTACGGTTCTTGAGCTATTAGAATTTGTTTGTGGCATGCTGACTATAGCTTGTTTTTGCTTAGAAAGGCCCAGGATTTACTATTAACAGTATCCAGGAGACAAGTGGTGCAACTTCAGAGAGCTCCTGTGGAGGCAATGAGATACACCAGCAGGCCTGTCAGTTTCTTCACCACTAGATAACTGTCTGGGGCCCACCAGTCCTGGATCTTGTGCTTCCCTCTTGGAGTCCCAGGTTTCGCAGCAAGACCCTGTCCCCCATCTCCAAGTCCTAACTGCACACTCTGGCTTCGTACCTCCTCTTATTTCCTTGATAGCTCTGAGCCACCATCTCAGAGGCGAGATTGTACACTGTTCCTGTAGGCTGCTGGTGTATTCCAGGTATGATTTAAGGGAGGTCCCATCAGCGGATACCCCAAAACACAGGTCCACCGGCAGTTGGGCCTCGCAACCTAACATGAGGTAAAGGTGGAGTGCTGGGTCACATCGTTCTTCATGCAGTTGTACACATGTACCAGTTGCCCCACCCTCTGACTCCAATTTGCCTTGTCGGTGGGGTCCAGGGTGCCCAACATGTTCAGCAATGTTCTGTTGAACCGCTCGGGCTGGGGATCCCCTGCGGGGTGGTATGGGGTGGTGTGGGATTTCTGTATGCCATGACATGCCAGAAACTTCTTCACCAGGCAGCTCTCAAAATCCTGGCCCTGGTCAGAATGGATCCATTTGGGGAGACCGTAATGTTGGACATATTGTTGCAGGACCTTAACCAGGGTTCTCACTTTTTGATCCTTGGTGGGGAAAGCTTGCACATAGCGGGTGTAGTGGTCCGTGATGACCAGTATGTTGGCTGCATTCTTCTGGTCCAGCTCCAAGGACAGGAAGTCCATGCACATCAACTCCAGGGGCCCACTGGTGTGGATGTTGACCAAGGGCGTGGCCTGTTGGGGCAAGGTCTTCCGCTGGATGCATCACAGACAGTGCTTGTGGTAGCTCTCCACATCTGCCTTCATCCGGGGCCAATAAAACCTGGCCCGGCAGACATCCAAGGTGCAGACATAGCCTGGGTGCCCCATATTGTTATGCAGTGACTTGAGAACCACCTCCAGGTAGACACCCAGCAACACCAACTGCTGTTTCCAATGGTCCAAGGAATCCCGGTCCTTCACCGCCTGCATTAACAATGCATCCTGCAGCACCAACTTGTCCCATTCCCTGACCAGCTTCTGAGCATCAGGGTGGTTGATCTGCACTGGCCGGGGTGACATCCCTTCAGAGAGGGCCCAAAGCAGATCATGGATGCCAGGGTCTGCCCCTTGCTCCTGCTGCAAAATGGCCTTACTAGGCTGCGGGAAGGACAAGAGGTCCAGGTTCACAAAATTTAGATAAGCCAGAGGGATTGCTTTGGGGGAGACTCCTAGTACCTCTATGCTCCAAGTGAGACAGTCAGCAGCATTGCTAGGGAGCCCAGTCTGGTAGCAGAGTACCCACACCACAGCCAGTTTGACCCGGACTAGGGGGTCTGGGGTGTCGTCGTGCAGACGTCGAGACAGGGCATCCGTGTCTATGTTGGCCCACCCACTCTGACACTCCAGGCTAAAGTTATACATGGAGAGGGCCGACAACCGTTGATGCTCCACAGTGTCCAACTTAGCCGTGGTGATGACATAAGTCAGGGGGTTGTTGTCCTTGCGCATAGTGAACAGGACCCCGTACAGGTATTCATGGAACTTCTCTATGACTGCCCACTTTAGTGCCAAGAACTCCAGTTTATACATTGGGTAGTTCTTCTCAGATGAGGTCAGGACACAGCTAGCAAATGCCATGGGGCAGAACCCCTCAGGGTACTCCTGATACAGGACGGCCCCCAGCCCGGTCAGGCTGGCATCAGTGTTCAGACTGTAGGGCTTAATTGGGTCTGGGAAAGTAAGGACTGGAGCCTCCCCCAACCTTCATATGATCTCCCAGAATGCTTTCTCACACTCCGGTGTCCACCAGGCCCCAAAAGGTTCCCCAATGCCCAGTTAATCCTTGCGGAGTGGTTGACCCTTCTTCCAGTTCGTTGGAGGATAACCCTGAATCAGGTCATTCAGGGGACATACTACCAGAGAGTAGTCCTTCACAAACCACTGATAATACCTGCAGAACCACAGGAAGGACTGCAGCGCATGCAAGTGGGTGGGCTGGGGCCAGGACATCAGGGCCTCCACCTTAGCCGGGTCCGTCTGCACCCCTTCAGCGGAGATGATGTGCCCCACGTACTTGATTGCAGGCTGACAGAACTGGCATTTGTCTATGGAGACCTTCAGGCCAAACTCCTCCAGCCAGTCCAGCACCTTCATCAGCTGGGCCTCGTGATCTTCTAATGTGTGCCCAAAGATGATGAGGTCATCAAGATAGACTATGACCTTGAGCAGGTTCATGTCTCCCACAGCCTTTTCCATCAGGTGCGGGAAGGTGGTAGGGGCTCTCGATATGCCCTGGGGCATCCGTTCGAACTGGTAGAACCCCAGTGGGCAGATGAAAGCAGTCTTCTCCTTATCCTCCTCTGCCATTGGGATCTGGTAGTACCCGCTCTGGAGATCCAGCACCAAGAACCACTGGCTCCCCAACAGACTATCTAGCACATCCTCCACTTGGGGCACAATGTATTGGTCATGAATGGACCATTTGTTTAGGGAGTGGTAGTCTATACAGTACACATCCTCACCACCCCACTCTTCTTCCAAGCCACCACTATTGGGGAGGCATATGGGCTCTGGGATTCCTTGATCACCCCAGTGCTCGGCAACTCAGTCAGATGTTTCCTGACATCCTTCACATCCCCAGGGACCAATCGATGTGACTGCTCCCAGAATGGGCAGTTGTCTCATAACCAGATGCAGTGTTCCTCCCAAATAATACACCCCATGTCCCACTTGTGCAAGAAGAAAACCCGCCGGCGTTTCACCAGCTTGTGGCTCAGGCTCTGCCTGTAGCTGTCCAAGATAGGAGAGCTCCTGAAATCAAACAATGACGGGTCTATCTCCTCCCCTGGGTCTTCTATTGGGACAATGGACATGGCTCCAGCACATGGAAAAATGGATGCCAACACACAACCCCTCTGGATGGTCACTGGCCTTTTTGACTTGTTCCGAACTCTAACCATAACTCGCTGAGCTCGGAAACTGTCCGGGGTGGGAAGTACCCCCCTCTGAACTAAGAGCCCATGTCGCAGGCTGCCCGGAGGAGGGGCATCGAGAATGAGTGCCTCCCCAGAGATGGATCGGTCGAACTGGGTGATGCCTACTACACGGCACTTAGCACCTGAAGGGAGAGTTACATTTCCCATCTTTACCTGCTGGATCACTCCGACACCACCTCTGTCTGCCCCCTGGGGTCACCAGTCACTTCAAGCCCCAACCACTTCACAGCAGCAGTAACTACAGGGCTAGCGAGCTTGCCTATGCCATCCCGGTCATGACACATGTGGACCAACCACTCAAACATGTAAGCATTGGTCCCAATAAGCACCAGGGTGTTAGACATGCTCTTCGGCTCCAGACAGACCAATGCTAAGGCCTCTATAGTGGGCGGGGCTTCCTCTCCCTTTGTCGGGAAGGAGATACTGAATACACAATGCCCATCGTATAGGTAATCAGTGCTGCCAGTATCCCACAGAGACAATTCTGACAGGGGTGGGAGAGGGAGGTGGGTTAGGTGCTGGGCATAAAAGGGCCAGTTAATGATAATAACCTGGGATCCACTGTCCAGCAGTGCAAAGCAGGCCACCCCTTCCACCAGGACCTCAGTGTTGGCTTGAGGGCTGATCAGGCCATTCGGCAAGCCCCGGTTGGTAGGTATTTGTGGGTCAGTCCAGAGGGTGGAGCAAGGCCATCTCGGGGGTGAGGGTTGCTCCCTTACCAGCCCCCATTGGAGTTTTCCTGGTCCCAGCACCTCTCAGCTACCAGTTGGGGGTTCACCTCCCTGTGGCAACCCCGACTGGTATAGCCTCCTGCCCACACTTGAAGAAAATCCACCCATCCTGGGTCCCTAGGGACCCTCGAGGGCCAGACCGGGGAGCCGTATAGCTTGGGGGTGGCCGCTGAGTGTCAGGTGCCTCCCTGGCTGGGAGATAGAGGAACTCCATGACCAGCTGCATCACCCATACCAGGTTCTTCATGCCCTGGACCTCCTGCAACACCGCTTCCAGGTCCGGCGACCCGACCAGTCCCAGCTGGGCCAACTCCTTTGGCTGCAGGGCGGCGCTGGTGGCGGTGAGTGCCACCCGTGGGGTCCCCACTTCTTGCTGGGCTTCCTCTTCCTTGACCTCATCCAGCAGCTGCTTGAAAGGGGGGGTCATTCTTCTTAGCCCACAGCCTGAAGGCAACTACTGTCAGGGGGAGTGCACTGCCCCCTCAGTATTTGCTCCAACTGCATCTGCTCTACCATGGAAGTGGGGTCATGCCCAGCCTCAGCCAGCTTGTGCACCACAGTCTCGACTCGGGTGATGTACTGGGACAGTTTCTCACCCACCTTTTGAGTGGTGCCCCACAGCTGGCACAACAATGCCTCCCTCTTTTTGACCACCCTAAAGTTGTTCCGAAGGATGTCCAAATAGTCCTGCAGGCTGCAGTGGGACTGGCTGGCCTGTAGGGACTGGATCACATCTAGCACCATATCCTGGAGGATCTTCAAGATCCTCTTGCACTTTTCCTCATCTGAGCACCACCAGATCTGGATCATCAGGGTAGCCTGGCTGCTCCAGGAGTAGAAATTGTCTTCCCCTCGGGCGTGGGGAGGACACCCAAGAAGGTGCACAACCTCTTATACTGTTCATGGGCCACCCCCATATAGGGGATCAACCCACCCGGCAGACACATCGGAGGTTACCCCCCTCCTGGGAGCAGAGTCTGGATCCCATGCCGGGTCTTCCCTTCCTCCTTGAGCCACTCCCCCAGCCAAGTTTCAAACCCTTCTGTTCCTTGGGCTGGGGGCCTGAGGAGCCAGGCTCCCTGAGGGGCAGGCCACTGGGCAGCCACTTTTTTAATAGGGCCCAGGTGTCATTGGACACCTCTGGGGTGACTTCGGGGGTTACCTCCATGGAGCCCAAATCCTTTCCCCCCTCCATGGTTATAACTCTACCCCCTGAAACCCGGTCAGTGGCTACCCTTTGGATCTTCAATGCCCCCCACAGACAGGCAGGGCCCCCTCTAAGATGATTAATATGTCCTCCTTCCATTGCCACACTGCCACGTTACACATGAGCAGCATCTTACGGAGTCCAGCACCTCAAAGTCGCACCACTCCTCTATGTCCTGGAATGCCAGTTCCCTGGCCTCCCCCATAAACTCAGCACAAAACTATCACCCAACCACAGGATTATAAGAATACTAGAGGAATACACCTAGACGTGGGGAAGGTAGGTCAACTACAGTCATGTTTGGGCAGTCATGGGGTCAATAATTTTAGATCTCAATGGTCCTCCATTTGTAAAAGCCCCCCTGACACTCACACTCACATGGGCTGCCCTGGCATTCTCAGAGTTCTCGCAGTACCTCCCCGAGGGGCCATGCCTGAGTCCTGACCGGAGTTTCTGTGGTGCCTTGGTGACTCCACATGGGGCCCTGGAGTCATCTCCCTGTGGGTAGAACAGGTTAGCACTTTTCCCCAGGATCAGTAATGGTTTCCCCTTATGACTGCCTGTGTGGACCACTTGGACCCACACTCCCTCCCCACAATGGTTATAACCACACACAGCAGATGGAAGCAGATGAACAATAAATAACCAGTTTTATTATCACACCCTAATACAGAGGAGGTGTGGGCTATTCCCTCCGAACCTCCAAGATACCAAACACTCCATTATCTACCCTCTTCCCCCCCTTCCCTGGGTGCACCCAGGCCAGTCCCTGTCGATGGGTACCTCACCATCCCTTAGTCTGCAGACAAGCTGTATATCATTGGGGCCATTGCACAACCACTTAAGTCCAACAGTCTGTGGGTTGTGTGTCAGGGGCTCTCCCTAGCCTCTATTAGCAAAGACAACAAAAAAGTATCCCCAGTACAGCTACACAGGGTACTCATGGTGCCCTAGGAGGGGGAAAGCACTTGTGGTCCACCACACTGCAGTCTGCTGGATCGAGGGAAGATTCTTTGCCTGCCTGGCCTCTCTAGCTTCACCCACAGACCTTTGGTTGCTGACTTCACCAGGCAGGCCTGTCTGCTCTCCTCACCTTGGCTGCCCTGTTCTTTATACAGTGGGGTGCAGTGATGTGATTACCCCCCCATGAGAGCGTCTGAGGTCCTGGTCCTGCTTCCCCAACTCTCCCCTGGCAGAGAACACTGGCCCTGGTGAGGAGGGTTTCCCGATGCCTGGACTGACTGCTGCTGTGTTCTCCAGCCCACTCAGTCATCCCTGGTGCTCTCAGGGAAGAAGCCCTCAAAGTTTTCCTCACCCTGTACCAAGCCACAGTCCTCCTCCTGCCATTTTTTCCTTCTTACTCTTCAGAGGGGGGGCAAGAGGATAAGAGATACAGCTAGAGTAGGCAGGCCTTCTAGCCAGCACTCCTATTCCAAGGGGCCTTGCCTTTCTTCCCCTCTGGCTCTCTCCCCCTCCTTTCAGCTCTCTGTCCCCTTTGTTCTCCTCTTCTTTCGCACCAGTCCCTGCCTTTTAAACCCCCAGCTCCGGGTCATTCCTATTGGCCCTTGGCCCCCATGTGACCTCTAAGCTGCTGCTGGTAATTTCCCCAGCAGCCCGAGGTCACCTGGAAGCATGGGGGCCACCATCTTGGTTTCCCCACCAGCCTAGGGGAATTTAGGGCCTCCAACTAACCTCACTCATGAATCGGGCTGCCCCACTTTGCTTTTATGACTGGAGCTCATCCGGTTGCCCTGTGTCTTTTCCCCAGTCCCTCTGCTTGCTTGGAGACTGGGAAAACAGCGAATCTGGTCACACAGCTGTGGGGCCAGAAAGGAGCCTGCCCCTTTAATTCCAGCCAGCAGTCCTCATGCATGCTCACATACATGAGGAGCACCATGTTTATTAAATAATAAAAAAAAAGATACTGCTTCCGCGCAGTCCTGGGCCCCATCCCCGAGTTCCCCAGACCCAGGACTGTGCGTCCCCGCACCTCACAGCAGCAAGTGTTTCAACACCTGTGGCACTGGGCAAGGTGGTGTCAGGCCACAGCAAGGGTCACCAGGCGCGACTCCCCCCAGAGCCCACCCAGGACAGTGCCGGAGGATGGGGCGGAGGAACACCACCCAAGGTAAGCTTGTGTTGGGGGGCTTACACAGGATTTTACCAACCCATTTTATAAAGGTTATTGGAAGCTGAATCCCCTGCTTAGAGCCCACAAGTCAGTGTTGTGCATGTATGGCTCTGCAGGAGATTCTTTGGAGACTTTAACTTTGATCTTACAAATGATTTTATCTAAATAGCTAGAGCCCAGGGCCAAGATGGTTACAGTCGACCCTTAGATCTGAAAAGCCAATTGTGTAAATTGATGTCATTATATAATGTTTAAGGAATGGAAGTGGGTAATCAGGTATTGGGCCCATTTCACAAAAGCTCCATTGAATGGCACAAGGTGCATGTGCCACAAGGAATGGTGCAAGGTGTGGCTTGTGCCACAAGCTGCACCGAGAGTGAATCACAAAAGCAACCTGCATTAAACGTAGGCGGCATGCACCAAAGGGGGCTTGCACAAACCTTGTGCCACAAAATAGGCAGTGGCATGGTGCTAGGTGGCCTGCAGTAGCTGCAAGCTGCCATATCCTCTAAAACTGGGATTCGCAAAACCCTCCCAAAAAGCAAAATTCAAAGTACTTTTAGACCAGCCAAGGCTGGTCTAAAGGTACTTAGAAGTGTGTCCTCTGGGAGGGTGTTGAACATTGCGCCAGTGTACCATGGCCTGTCAACCCCAATACTCTGTCATCAAAAAAATCACATCCCTGGTGGTCTAGAGATCCCACCATCCCTGACCCCATCTTAATAAAATTAGATATGTCCTGGTGCTCCAGCAGACTCCCTCAGCCTGGTCCCCATCTTAATAAAATAAAATATGGCCCTGGTGCTCCAGCAGACCCCCTCAGCCCGATCTCCATCTTAATAAAATAAGATATGGCCCTGGTGATCCTGCTGACCCCCCCCAGCCCTGATCCCCATCTTAATAAAATACATTCCTGGTGGTTCAACAGACACTCCCAAGCCCTGATCCCCATCTTACTAACATAAGATACATCCCTGGTGGTCCAGTGGACTTGCCCAGTCCCAATATGCCTGTATAATAAAATATTTCCTTGGTGGTCTAGTGGTCCCCACAACCCCAATCACTGTGTATCACAAAAATCACATCCCTGGTGGTCTAGAGGAACCCCCAGTCCCAATCTGTCCTTATAAAAAATATTCCCTGGTGGTCTAGTGGCTGCCCCATGGCAGGCAGTGCCCCACCACCCCACTCCCCCCCTTCCATCCCTGAGCCCATGACCAAAACAGTCCTACACTCTCCACTATGGTTGACTGTGAACTGAGCTGTCAAAGAGCATGCATTGTATAGAGTATGTGCTCATTGACTGTCAGTCAATCATGAGCACATACTGTATACAGTACACGCTCCTTGACTGCTTAGTCCATGGCCAGCTGTGGTGAGAGCAGAAGGCTGTGCCAGTCATGAGCTCGGGGATGGGATGGGGAAAAGGCATGATGGGACACTGTCTACTGGGGTGAGGGGTCACTAAATCACCTGGGAAATGTATCTTTATATGATATGGGTACATTGGGAATAGGAAGGAGGGGTCCTCTAGACCACCAGGAAATTATATTTTTTTATATGGGAAGATCAGGGCTGGTGGGGTCTGCTAGACCACCAGAGATATGATTTGTGTGATACACTGGGATCATAGAACCACCAGGGATGTATCTTATCTTATTGAGACAGAGATCAACGGTGGGGGGGGGGATCCGCTAGACCACCAGGGTCTTATCTAATTTTGATAAGATGGGAATTAGGGCTTTGGGAGTCTGCAGGACCACCAGGATGTATCTTATTTTGTTAAGATGGGATTGGGGCTGGGGTGGGGGTCCGCTAGCCGTCAGGGATGTGGTTTTGTTTAATGAAAAGGGGATAAGGGCTGGGGGGGCTGCTAACCACCAGGGACTGCTGTTCATGGTTCTATTGCCACAAGACTGTCCCCGACTTGCAGCACACCTTCCAGATGGGCCATCTGTTTGGCACAGGGCCATGGTTGCTGCAAGCCATACGACTGTGTCAGCACAACCCTATCCAACAGTGAATCTTGTGCAGGGTCCTTGGTGCACCGGCGATCGGCACAAGCTATCTTCGGCACAGCTTGCACTGACCTTTGTAAATTGGGCCCATCATGTATAATGTGAAAATGAGGAAGTTAAATATATTTGAGCAGCTTACCTCTTCTCTTATTTAAGCAATGTATAGAATGCAAAACAAATGGGTTTCCCAGAATTGCTTCAAGAATAGTAAGGGCTGAATGCAAAGAAAATTATCAAGGAGATTAAAATGAAGGAAGGAGTAGTCATAGCCAAGGCCACTGATTTACGGTGATTAAAACAATGACATTTCATTTTCAAGACTTTAGATTCTAGAATTGTACTGGTGATTGTTACTCTAATTTCTGGATTTTACCAGGATTCTGCTGTCATTCTTTTAGTATGTGTATATATAATCAGAATAAAAGAAGGCTCAATATACAGAGCGTTAAATAAAGCAAATTGAAGATAGTACAGGAAGCAATTATAAGAAAAATACAAGTTTTGCAGGATTACTGATCTAGTATAAAATGACAGATTCCATGAAATCTTTATAATTACTGGTGACCCCCTTTAATAACCTGAATTCAGTCACAGCAGAAACGCCATAACAACCCGAAATCGAGTTATTATGGTGTTTCAAAACATCCACATTCACTGTCACATCTCTCAAGTGGTAGCTGCGCTCAAGACAGTCCGAGCAGCAAAACAATCACTTCCGCCCGCAAAGCCCTTCTACCTACCACCGCTACCTACACCGAAGCAGGCTTCATTCATTCTGTGTCTTCTGCAGCACATCTCCCTAACAAAAAAATGCCCACAAAGCCCTCAGTTTTCTTGAATTCTACATAACAGAAACACTGCCGACTTTCACTATTTGAACACTGTCCCTAGGTCACCATAGCAACCGGAAGATCTTAATTGGCACAGTAGCACTTCCTTCTCAGTGCATCGGGAAAACCATGATTGAAACAAGTATATCAGCATCTAAAAAATGCAATATTTCTATGCCAGTTAATTAAATGTTTAGTTTAGTTTTACTCTTTCACCGTTATTTTGCTGACATTGTTACTGGATTCTGCAACGATACTTCACTGGACTTCAGAAGGACATTACAACTGGTATTTAAACGATTTAAATCTCATCATACAGCATGTTCTTCATTTTGCAAGTTGTGACATTTAAAAAGTATAACAAACTCAGTTCAAAAAATGTAAACTTTTAGACGAATGTAAAATAAAACAAATTTTGAACTAAGAAAAACAATACTTTGCATGTTGTTCTGCACCAGGATTCAGGTTATTAAAGGGGGTCATCAGTAATTGTAAAAAATAAAAGATAGGCAAGTGTGTGCCTATGAATATTTTTTCACACCCTCGGTGTGTGATGACTACATAAACCTCTCGAGCTTCACTCTCGAGGTTTATGTAGTCATCAAACACCTCAGGTGTGAAAAAACTATTCATAACACACACTTGCCTATCCATTATTCTCTATGTTTTTACCGGTGTACAGGCAGCCCTAATTCCAGAATTTTACCGGGTTTTCCGGTAAAAAACGAAAACCAGTGGCCTTGGTCATAGCAAATAAGTTACAGATTTTAGGCTGGGGGCAGGAATATTTTCAGAATCGTTTTGGCGATCCTGATGGGTGTTGAATGTTTGCTGATCCTTTCCTAATGTTCCTCAATGTCACAGACATTCATAAACATGTATTGGATAGTTTTACTCTACCTATTGCAGTATCTGAATCAAAGATTGCTAAAAACTCCATTATGGGGAAAGCTGTGCCAGGAATGTGGGTGCATTTTTATAAAGCGTTATTGTAACTTTCAGTTTCTCTGTTAATGGTAGCCTTACATAAAGCGTTGGTTAAGGAATCTTTGCTCTGTGATTGGTGTTTCTGGTTCTCATATTTAGAAATGGTGATATTTTAGAGTTAAAAAATTGGAGGTTCATTAGTTTGCTTAATTGTGACTATAAGATTCTGACAAAAAGTTCTATGTTTCAATCTGATGGATGCATCTAAGCATCTAGTACCTCAGGTACAGTCATGTTCGGTGAAAGATGGGACAATATAGGATAATTAAATCTTTACGCTGAAAGTGCTGGAGATGGGGCATCATGAGCAGTTCAAAGTGTTTATCACACATCTTGATCAAGAAAAAGATAAAGTTTCTCATAAATATTTCTTCAAGGTTTTACATAATTAAGGGAATCCAGACAATTGTGTTTGATGGACTGAAATACTGTATAAATCTTTCTTATGTTAATGGCTGGCAGGATTAGGGTATTCTGTACAAGATGAGGTGAGACAGAGGTGCCTGTTTCAAATCTTTATGGTACATGTTTAGTCTTAACCCTTTAATATTTCAGTCTAGTCTCTCATATTTTATGACTGGCAGTAGAGGAAGCAGCATGGCCTAGGCAAAAAGCTTCAACATATGAAGAGGATATCCACCTTTTCTTGCTAGATGTAGGGCCCAATTCTCAAACATGTCAAGGACTGGTGCAAGCTGTGGCAAACAGCAGCTTGCACCAAATCCAGGTGCGCCAGGGACCCTGCACCAGATTCTGGTACAGGAGGGGTCCCAGCACGTAAGTCAGCACACTTGCATCAAATGCTACCCTGCAGCAAATGCCTGGTGCACTGTAAGGGTCTGCTGCAGGCCACTCGGGGCAAATGCAAGGAGTCCCCTCATCCTACTCCCATGTAAAGCTCATGAAACCCCTGGTAAGGGTAATAAATATATCCCCTCTGCTGTCCCAGTGCACAATACATAAATGTCACCCCTCCCCAATGTTGCGTTACTATAAATATGAACCCCATCCCCGATGATGTCCGTAACACAGACATTATACTGTGGCACCCCTCCCTGATCCTCGATGCATCCTGTAGTGAATAATAATAACTAATACTCCCCCATTCCCAATGCTGCCCATTTCAAATATTTAATGGAACCTCCGATCCCCAATGCGGTCCCATTATCAGTGTCCAACGAAGCTCCCCCTCATGGTGGCATAGTGGCCCCACCGCCCCAGCCCCAGCAGATGGCGCCTACCCCTCTCCAACTACCCAATCCCAAATGATAGTTTTGCCCAGCACAGCCCACTCACACCTCCGCGGGCTGGGTGTGGACTGCACTGTCTATGAATGAGCATGTACCGTATAGTGTACATGCACATTGATAGATGGTGCAGTCAGCACACAGCCTTGAAGGTGAGAGGTGGGCTGTGCCGTGTGCCAGCTATCATTCAGGAAAAGGTAGCGGAGGGGTTGGACACCACCTTCTGGGGCTGGGGGGGCACTATACCACCATGAGGGGGATCTTCAGTAATCACTGGTACTGGGCCACTATCTGAAATGGGCAGCATCGGGAATTGGGGGGGTTATTAAATATAATAAGGTTGGCATCGGGGATCAGGGAGGGGTGTCAAATTGCAATTTCCATGCTAGGGACATCATCAGGGATGGGGGTACATATTTACGATAACAGCAGCATTGGGGAAGGGTGACAGTTCTGCACTGTGCACTAGGACAGCAGCGGGGATATGTTTATTAATCATACCAGCGGTGTCAGGGATCCGGGTGGCTGTTATTATATATGCTATGGGCAGCATTGGGGACTGGGGAGGGGGCCACTAGACCGCCAGAACTGGGGCCACCCATAGTATGATAAGGGGCTGCATTCAGGAAGTTTGGAGGGTGGACCGCCACCCACAGCTTGCCTCACACAGGCACATTTCCCAGGGGAGTCATTTCTATGTCTCTTTATGCCAACCCTGGCTGGCCTAAGGGTACTTAGAAATTCTCCCTCTAGGAGATGTCTGTGAATTACAATCATGGGGCTGTGGCAGCTTATATCTGCTGCATGCCCCCTAGTACCTTATCACAGCCCATTTCTGGGTGCAGGGATGATGCAAGCCCCATTTGGGGCAGGCAGGAGGCTGCCTTTGAGAATTGCTTCTGGTGCATTGTTTGGCGCAAGGGGCATTTTGCACCATTCTTTTCGGTACAAGCCCCTTGCACCATGCCATGAGCTTTGAGTATTGGGCCTGTACAATCTATTCAAAACTCTAAGCAGTGTCTGAATCTGCATGCAGAAATTAACAGTTCAGAAGTAAATTTTCAAGAGTGGAAAATACTGGTTAACATACCTCTCAACTGTACCGGATTCGGCTTGACATCCCAGATTCTGACCCTTGTAGTCCACTTGTACCACCGCCCCGCATTCGTCTTTTTTTTTCCGCATCAGATGCCAAAACCATGTGGTGCACCACACAAGCAGTGATTCCTTTGTCCCTTAGGGCCTTTGTGTCCAATAACTTCCTGTGTCTTGAAGTTCCCGGTACGCTAATGATGACGTCGGGAGGGGGGTTGGGGTGGTGCCTAAAGGCTAATGGAGCTTATTTGAAAGCAAGTTGAGTGACAGGCTAGTTTTCCAAGCCCGGCCTGCCCTGAAATTGATTTAGTTCCCCATGTCATCAGTGTTCCCCAATCCCCACTCAGGTCGCTGCCCAGATATAAGACACTATGCCTGGAGACACGCATAGCTTCTGAGCTTATTTTACTGAGAACGCTGCCAGGAAGGACCTGCCCCACCCGGACAGAGAGAATTCACCAATTGCCACCGCCAGCCACACTCAGCAGCCAGGAAGTGGGAACAACCATCCAGAGTCAGACTACAGGGAAGAACTCTCTGCCAACCAGCCATGGACCGCCAGCACCAGACCAACTGGAAGGGTTATATCTGTGGGACCAACCGACTGGGAAGAAAGTTCAGTAGCAGTGATAGGGGCTCGAAGCAAGGAGCTGATGGTTGCCAGTCATCTCTGAAACTGTTAACCCCTAAGGAACCGACGGGGTTTGAGTCGGGATTCGGGACAGACCTCTGTGGAAGCTGGAGTGTGGAGGGCTATGATTCTTGTTGGACTGCTTTGAGGGTTCCATGCCAGGGGAAAAAAAATAAAATGCCACTGCTGGACATCACAAAATGAGGGTCAACACTTGGACCTCCACAAATAAAAAAAATAAAAAAAGTTTCTGAAGAGGTTAACTTGGAAACCCCCGACGGTTCTCGAACTCTGGTACTGACTACTGCAAAGAGGTAAAGTATTTTTTTAAGTCATTTCATATTTACCTCCCACATTCAATATTATTTTATTACAGATCTTTATTGAATGGAACTTTTGTCACATTGCACGGGCATCTCAGGATCCCAAGCCAGAGTTAGTGGGGTTGGAGGGACTGGATGGGTTTAACTGAAACAAAACACACTTCCTTGTTAGTCGTGTAATTTGTAGATGCATTAGTGCTAAGCTGTGTGTGTGTGTGTGTGTGTGTGTGTGTGTGTGTGTGTGTGTTGCTTAATTTTGATTCAGCATTGCAGACATACCTCTCAACTGTCTTGGTATGTTTGTATGTAACTGTCCCATGCCATAGGGAACCCCCCCCCCCAAATTGTTCTGTTCCACATGGGAAAGGTGCTGGCAGAGATGGTGGTGTAGATTCATCATGTTCTAATATGGGGCATCAAAATTACACTTGGCACAGAAAAAACACCTTTTCCCACAGTGCTTGGAGCTCCTATCTACATGTTTGATGATGATGTGTACAACGTTATGATGGCTAGTGTCCCACATTTCAGTGACAAAAGGTTGAGAGCGTATCCTCTGTCCTATGTTTAAATATTTTTTTGTACCTTTTTGGGTTGATTGGGGGGTGGCCGGGGTGGGGAAGAGATGTGGAGAAATGAGAATCGTCACTCAGAGTCAGCACACCAGCCTTAGCAGCCAGCAACCAGAGAAAGAGGACTCAGAGCGGAGGTCAGGTCCGTGTCTGACTTGGTGGCAACCAAAGTTCCTTCCGACCTGAGCTGGCTGACAGTGAGAGAGGGCTGATGCTGAGTGATGAGCAGCATTAAAATAAAGTCCAGACAACACATTGGTACACTAAGTTTTTATTACAAAAACACACAACACCACACATGGTTAAAATAACTTTATTGGTGCACCATCAGATGGCCGCGCTACTCGCGCGCTACATAAAATAGGGTGTTCCACATTTGGGTAATTTGTCACACATTGCCATGGTCTCTGTTCCACATTGGCAGGTTTGCAGGTTGAGAGGTATGCTGGTTAATGATAGAGGGAGTCCTGCTTCCTCAGAAGATGGCAAGGATTAGTATTACACAGAATTTGTTAATTATTTGGGCAGTGTCTTTTGGAGGGGAGGAACATGAAATATGGAATTGGAAGGAGGAAATGCAGGTTTGTGAGGATAAAGTGTTTAAGTGGAAAACTGAGTTTAATGAAAACAATGTATAAGAATTTATAAAAACATTTTTAGATCAGAGTATTCTTTTATTTTTTATCATACAACACTTTTTTCCACCTGCACTGACACCTGCACCCCCAACTGGTAGTGCGCGCGGGCCACACTCGAACCCACAGAACCAGGGACGGGCCACATTGTGCCGTGCCCTGAAAAGGCACCTCTCTCGGGTCTGGGGGTGTGGGTCACAGCCATGAGCCACCAATATTGCCCTCCGCTATTTTTCCCTCTGTTAACTTCCCCTTCAGACAGCGGATGTGCAATGACATCAGAGCACAACGTGCCGATGTCTGCCACACTCTGCCCCATACTGTCACCGCTCTAGTAGTGCCCCCAATCATCACCAGGGGCCACTACAGACTGATGAAAACCCTGAATCCCTCCCTGGGATAGGAGAGCAGTCCACCGGATGCTCAATCCTATCCCTCCCCTGACAACCCTTGACAACCCGGGCTCACATCTGAACCTGGGTCGCCAGTGTGATGCGAGGTGTGGCGTCCAGCACCTCAACTCTCAGCACCACTGGGCTGGCCCAGATCAGAGTATTCTTTATTTGATTTTCATATATTACGGGTCTCCAAGGATATCCTCAATGCCATGGATGCTGAAATGGTGATGGGGCAGTATTTGCAGACTTGATTAAGGTATTTGACCTAGTCAACCACAAGCTTCTTCTAGAAAAGCTTTGAAAACTCAGCCTAGATAACCTCTCCTTTCAGTGGTTTACAAACTATTTATCATGAGGAAACAATGTGTAAACTGGCTAGGCACAACCTCAGCCCTGAAATATATTACTGCGGAAGTATCTCAAGGCTCCATTCTAGGACCTACTTTGTTCTCCCTCTTTATAAATGACTTACTACTCAGCTGTTGAAATGTCTCTATACAGCTATATGCCAACGATGCCATTCTTTACAGGTCCAGTGCTGACATCAATTGGATCAACCACCAGTTAGGGGAAAGACTTTAAACTCCTAGAAAGCTGGATCTCCGACAGTAAATTAGTACTTAGTGCAAAAAACCCAAGCTCATGCATTTTGGAAGCAAAAAACTAGGACCTTGTAGGGACCACCTCCTCAAACTTTCTACTAACACAGGCATTAACCTGGAAGTAGTGCAGTCATTTAAATATCTAGGTTTGGTATTATACCAATAAATGTCAGTTGAACCCCATGTAGCTGCCCTCTCCAAAAATCCAAACCAAAAGCTTGGCCTACTATACAGACTCTCTCCCTACATCTCTGCCCCTGTGCGGCTCACTATAACCAACAGTACATTACTGCCTACTCTTTTTATGCAGCCCGAACTATACAGTCCACTCATGACTCTGTTCTGGCTAAATAAAGGGCACTCTACTACAGAACAGCACACTTTGCCGCTGGTGCCCATCCAAGAGAATACCACTGCAATGTTCTTACCTCATTTGGTTGGCCCTCCTGGGAGGTACAGCTACATTTCCCTCTGTACTGCCTGACCTACAGTATAAACTATTACAGCCTACTACCCCATCTAGCCTCTCCACCATACTTCAATACAGATGGCCTTCAAAGTCACTGTGATCACTCACTAACCTGCTGCTTGATACCCCTAGTGTCTGATCTACTGCCGGCAGTAGATCCTTCTCTGCAGCTCCACCACCACTTTGGAACTCCATACTTCTGGAAGTACATACAAGCTGAACCATCATGCAATTCAAAAGGAGGCTCAAAATACTCCTCTGGGTCTGGCACTTTGTCATTGGTAACCCCACCCTGAAGTTCCCTTGCACTTAAATGGTTGATCTGACTGTGACACCCCCCTATTCTTAATGGTAAAGCTCACCTAAATTGAAGACACTCTTGTATTCTCTATGGCTGCAGTCCTTAAATGTCAGTAACTAATTATTACAGATGTTGTTATCCTTAACTGTCCTTGTCCCCTGTCCTGCCTGTTGTGCAATTTTGGTTCCTGTTCTTGTTCAAACTGTGCAATTATTGTACCAAAACAAACTGTGTAATTATTGTACCAAAATGCCTATGTAATGTATTGTCCCTGTCAGCTCTTACTGATTGTAATTGATCCAGGTCACTGCTCAAAAAGGGACTCCATTGTCTCAGTGGGATCTACCTGGTTGACAAAATTCATATATACTCCAGCCTCCCCTTTTGTTAAAGCTACTGTTTGGTGGAGGGGTCCCCTTCAAAGTAGACAATGAGTTGATGAAGGAAGGAAGGCAGCAGAAAACTGTTATAAAATCATATTATTAAGCAGGTTTATGATTGTAGTATTATTTTCCTGGAATGTTCCATAGTATGGATGCCGAAAGCCTTCCTCATATTGAATGATAAACAGCTGCCAGTTAAAATGTGGGACGTGATTTGATTGTGGTTTCATGGTAGGCTTAGTGCGAAAGTTAATTAGAACTGGACAAAATCTGCAAATTCTTAGTTTGCAGAAATGTCACGAAATATTTCAAGATTCGCAGAATTATCCAAAATCCCAACTTTGGCAAAATTTAAATCTTCTGAATGTTTGGAAAATATTCACCCTGCTCCATGAACTTTTCTTGCTGAATTACAGAATAATGCACATGGACTGTGGAATGACAGTACTGAGAAATGTCATTCTGTAGTTTAATATATCATTCCACAAGACATGCAGTCATTTCACAGTTCAGTGGTCAGTTCTGTGGAATTTCTTTCCACATTGTAATACATTTATCCACAATTCATACATTCATTCTGCAGTTCAGTGACTCACTGAACTGTGGAATACATGTATGAATTGTAGATTAGTAGTATTATAGGGGCAACGTTGTGTCTCTGTAGTTAGGGTTGAGTAGCCTGTTTAATGTTAAACCTTAAATGTTGTACTTTAATAACTTTGGAACTGATCAATGGATTTGCACAAAATTTGGTATGCACTGTTGTGTGGGAAATATCTCCTGATGTGGCAAGTTTCTTTCTGGTCAGATATATAGATTCCGAGATACAGATAGGGCTAAAACCTTAGAAGTCACCTTTTTTTGCAGTTTTCTCATCGCCTTGCAACCACATGGTGTGGAATTTTGGTGTGATTTTTATGGTAGAACCATCTTGGGGACAGAACTACCATGCTTAGTTTGGTGAAAAAATATTAATCTGTCGTTAAGTTATAAAAATGTTAAGTTTCCCATTGTTTTCAATAGGAATTCTACTGTTGAAATTATAGGGATAAAGTTTCACCAAGGATTGACCTTGAGAAAAGGATTCACTCTCATGAGATCCATTCCTTTTTCATGAGAACAAATCCTTTTTCGTGAGAGAAAAAAAATCCTTTTTTGTCGACAGCTGCCATCTTGTTTTGTTTTTCCACAAACTAAAAAGCATGGAAAATACATAAAAAAATTGTTAAATCAAACACCAGAACCTAGCTAAATTGTTTAGCTAGGTTCTGGTGTTTGTTTTTGACAGTTACGGCCAGAAATACTTTTTCTGGACTCCTGAAAATCCCGAGTGCCCAGCTTAGTGAGAAGAGCCTTCTGCTGCGTTCTCTTTATGAGAACAGCAGATTTTATTTACTTGTGCAGCTGCAGCTGAACTCCTGCTGCCAGCTGCAGTGTAATTTCTGAACCCTGTTTTCCCTGTATTCTAGTGGCAGCCCTCACTCCCTGATCACTGTCCCCATATATTCCCTGGTGTCTAATGGCACCCCCCCCCAGCCTCTGATTGCCATCCTCAAGTTCCTTCTTCATTAGTTATCATACATCATATATTAAGTGGGAACTATGGCTGGTCCTTTAATGCTTTCTCAAATATTTATTTATTAAAGTACATAACTTAATGGAATTCACAGGCAAGAAATTTAAAATAGAATGAAAAGAAAGGTATTGAAAAAATGAACATTGCTGAAATCAGCAATGTAACACTCACAAACAGTGGATTTTTGAAGATGTTTTCATTAACTTGTCTGCAACAATATAACATGCAGAGTACCTCTATTATGTTAATTTTAAATCTTGAGTACAGAACTGTACTGAGACAAAGAATATTTTTCATTTGGGCAGTCTTGATATTTAAAAAACAGCTTCTATTTACATCTTCTGTCATTCAGTGCGAGTGTTCACAGAGGTGCACTGTGAATGATTAGTTGACAACAGCTGCACAGCTATGAGAACAGAGCTCCCATTGAAACTGAGACTATGGGCATGTGTTTACTGTAAAAACTGTCTGGCTAATACAATAAATAATAACTGGTAGAGCCCATTGAAATAGTTGCTCACTAGTCACTATATAAATATAATGAAAAAAGCAATTAATTTGATATTATTTGCAATGTTAAATAACAAATGGCAATTTAAAGCAAAAAGTGGATATTGGGAGTGGACTTTTTCTCCATTTTTCCTTTGCAAACTTCAATGAGTTAGCATATTTTTAATAATAATCTGACACCAGGATGCACCCCCTCCACAGTACCTTGTTTTATTACTTAGTCAACACTGGGGTGCCCAATCCCTGTGTTGGCATGTGGAGTACCCCCAAGCAGTGTGTGTGACACTGGGGAGCCTAATCCCAGTGTCCCAAACTATTTTTTTAGTTGTATCCTGTAAAAAAAAAAAACACTCCCCAGTGTTTTTTTATTTTAAGCTGAAAAAAAAAGAAAATGATCTCTCATCATCTTTGGCGCCCCCCTTCCCCCATTCTGACCCTCCCACTGAGCACCACCACCCCACCCCTACCTATACTTTCCACTGGAGTTCATCGGCTCTCATATTCTGTGGACTGGGACACATTACACTTTTCAAAGCCTAACTGTGAACTGAGGAATCATGGTCAGTGCCATATAATATATTTCAATGGTGTTTTGAACTTCTGTTCATAACTTTGCCATTTTTTAGAATTTTTCACCAAATTTTCAACATGGCCTTTTTGGAACCCCACCTCATGAACACTGCCACTGTCATTTTGATAATTGGGTCCAGAAGATGATTTCACAGTCATTGCACAAAATCACCTTTTGCGACCAAATAATGAAATTTCATTGTCAGTGTTCAAGAGAGCAGGTGTGGGGTGTGCCTTGGGCTTCTCAAGCCTAACGCTCACCCCCATTCTCATAAAGTCTACACATCTGATCTTATTTACAGATAGAATGTGGGGAGCAGTAGGCTTGAGAGGCCCAAGACACACCCACACCTGCTGTCCTGCCTGGTTCAGGAGAGTGGAGTGTTTGGGAAACCCTCACACCTCATTTCCCAACTTTTGCCACTTTGGCCATAACTAGAACATTAATGAAGTTTTTTTGCAACATATAGCTTTATTGTTTGATCATAAATAATAGTCATCACTAGCAGTAGCAAACTGTATAAAGTATACATTTACGTTACATTTAAAACACACCAACGAATATAAATACATAAATACGCCAGCAGATAAAATAGAATAATATGCATAAATAAGGCATCACATCTCATGACATTTAGATTCAGGTCTGAGCTGAACATTCGAGTATTTTTATCATTCTCTTTTTAACTTTTTGTATAGTCATTAAATAATGTGCAATTCTATTAATAATATATTCATCCTCCACAGCCAATAACATTTTTAAAATATCATTCTCATCCGTGTATTTCAATGAGTCAAGTACTGGAGCTAGCCAGTATTTCCTGGCTTTATTATACCACGGACATTACAGCATTACATGGAGTAGCTCTTCCCTAGATTTCTTATTTCATTTACAGAGTTGATCACCAGGGTTAGAAGATATATTAAATCTGGAAAAGAGAACATTTGAATCAAACATACCAGTTCTACACTTTGTAAAGGTTTTCCTTTGAACAGGGTCTTTCCAGGATTTTCAGATAATACCTAAATCTATGTCTATAGTCATTATCACTGTACCATCTACAAAATCTAGACTGCTTAATGGCATTCAGATCAGTAAATATATGAAACTGCATGCTTTTCTTAAGAATATATGGCTTATATTTATGACTTAGACTAATATTCTTATGAACACATCTCACAAGAAAGTTGATTCTGTAAGATTGTAAGAGTTTGTGGTCATGCCCCAACCTATATGAAGTCTTAAAGACAAACTTTTTCTAATGCTTCTTTTTATGCAGCCATTTTTTTTACAAGTCTGTCTTCAGATACTGTAGTCTGTTTATTCTAAGCCAGTAATTAATTAATTTACTGTCAGCGATTGCTTGAATGCCATTTAAACCCACATCAACCCTAACAAAATAGCTTGGGGTAGATTTATTAAAACCAAACACAGAGTGCAGTATTTTTACAACTGTTTTTTTCCAGCTTCTCTATAGGATGTTGATCCCAGACTTCAGTACCATAACGAACTTCAGAACTTGCCTGTTATATTTTGATTGGATAGCCTTTACTAGGGGACAGATTGAATCTCCACTACAAGTAATTGAATCTTTATAGGCCAGTGATAGTTGATTTTACTTTAGACAGAATATAATCTTAATGACTTTTCCATGAAAGATTCCAGAAATTATTTATACCTAAGAAGCAATATGATTTAACTGTATCAGTTATCCCAGAATCCAAGCTGCAATGCATTGTGCTACTATAGGCACCAAATGCAACAATCTTGATCTTAGATATATTCATCTTAAGAGACATTATTCTCCTTAGGTAGAATATCAAGTTTCTTTTGTAACCCACTACAGGAGAGTGAAAATGGAACAAATTGTCTGTGTAGCCTAATGCAAGGCAAATTAGTAAGCCAATTTTAGGAGAATTTGTAATCAGAGGCTTCTAAGGCATTCAGTAACTTGTCAATATAGATCAAAAAAGGGTAGGGTTGAGAATACAGCCCTGTATAACTCTATAATTGATTGAGAACCTATCTAATAGCTAACTTCTATCCCAGCCCTAACTTGGGCCCATGTGTCTTTACTGTATATAGATCTTTGATAATATTAATCAAAATAGGGCATATCCCCCGTTCTCATAATGTCCCATAGTGTATTCCTATCAATAGAATCAAGCACTGAGCTGACATCAATGAAGGAAGCATACAATGTTTGCCCTGTTAATGTAACATATTTTTCTAGAAGATTCTGTAAAATAAAACAGTTAAAAGGTAGAATGGCCTTCTCTAAGACCAGCTTGCAGGGGAAAAAAATTCTCTCACCTTTGTAAGCTTGGATAATAATCTTTGTAGTAGGACTCTAGAATAAATTTTAGACATAATATCAAGCAGGCTAATTGGTCTGTACATTTTTGATTCATAATGTTTCCCTTTTTCGAAGATCAGGATGATTCCTAAGCCTCTGCATGAGTTAGGGATGTTCCTTTCTAGGATGCATTTATTTAAAACAATTGTTTAACAGTTTGACCATTGGTCCACTAAGCATATTTGCACTTCAGCAGAATCTTATCAGGTCTAGGAGCTTTTTTGGATTTCAGAGACGTTATCACTGCAAAAACTTCATGCCGCTCAATCGGTTTAAAACCTAATCTTGAATCTATTGGATCATTAATACCAAGAATGTTTTAAACTGAGGAATCATAACAAATATTCAAGAAATATTGGGTCCAAATCTCTTTAGAGATGTAAGTAACCAGCATACCTCTCAACCTCTCAGCATTAAAAATTATAGCACTGGCCTTCAAAAATCATAGCAAAGGGCCAGAATGTGTAGCACTTTCTTATTTTAAACAATAATATGTCAACATATAGTGGGCCCCATATAGTTAGTGAGAAGGAATGTTTCTATCAACTTAGTTCAATGATTTAACAGTTTGTGTGTCCAGAAATAGCTCTAACATAATGAAGAATGTAACCCCCTTGTTACTCGGGGTTACTAGAAAACCAGTAAGACCTAGTGGTAGGCAGGGAAGGCAGCTTGTGAAACTCCAGTTAAATGGGTTTCACACTGTCTCACTCTGTTCTCAGTCTCAGCTGAGACTGAGGGATGACATCACCAATAGAACTTTCGCAGCTGCATAAGCTACATTGGAATCTGCAGCAGAGGGAGTTAGATAGAACGTGGGGAGTTTTCAAAGGTTAGTGGTGAGTGTCCAGTTTGTCTTCAGTAAGTGAAGGTGTGCTCAAGTGGTGGAGACCACTGTCCAGGTCTCAGTGCCCCCTCCCTCTGGGGGGGTTGTAAAGATCCCTAGCAGATTCCTGGGGCAATCCCCTTAATTCTGCCAAGTCGGAAGAAAAGCTGCCTGTTTAGTTCAGCATTTATTTTGAAAGTTGGAGGATTTGCGAGTCGCCTGTGGGGCACCTGCAACTAAAGGGTGAGTGTCTGCTCTGACTAAGAGGGCAAAATGTTTTCTTCACCCTGGGACATGTGTGGAAATCTAGGGATTGAGCTACATTTTGGGAAGCCTATAGGACTGGGCCAAACAAGTAAAGTAGTGTCAAATGCTAGAGCGCTGTGTGTTCAAGTAAACTATAGAGGAGATGCACCCAGATCATCTACCCTTTAATCCACATTTAGAAATTCAGAAAAGGAATGGTTCAGTTTTCCCAGGGAAATGGTCAGGTATGGGCTGTGGGAGCTGGAGGTGGGTGAACCCCCCATCTTTACTAACCAGGTCCACCTCTACAGATTTCTGCTGTGGTTGCTACTTTGTCTCATGCACTTGGCCAGTGATGGGGGAAGTACCCAGACATGGGATTGCAAAAGGGAAAATCTCTCTAGGAGTCGTGGACTCTTAAGTGGTGTGGGGAGCCACAAAAAGTAGGAAAAATTCTTTCTAGGAGATGGGGAGTCACAACAAGTAAGGAAGAATTCTCTCTAGGAGTCGCTGACTCTAAGTGATGTGGGGAGCCACAACAAGCAAAGAAAAGTTCTCTCTAGGAGTCGCTGATTCTAAGTGGTGTGGGGAGCCACGACAGGATAATTGGTTCATTCTTCCAATGGACTGTAGGGAGAACCCAAGTGTGTACAAGTTGGGCTGTGTACCCAAAGCTGTGTGCAAGTCCAGGCTGTGTGCCTGGTGGGTTCAGAGTCTGAGGGCTGAAAATGGTGAAAAAGTGTTCTGTAGTCTGTAATCTGCATTATCAGGAAATGTAGCCCCATGGTGGTCCATCTATGCTTCGTTTGTTCAGCTAGTATGTGAATAAAAGCCACACTGAAGAATACCATTCCTGGTTCTGGACATTACAGTTATTGCTTCCTGTGTTTGTATTTACTTGGGTGCCCCTGTGCAGAGTAGTCAAACCTAGGCCCCCCTGTGCCGAGTAACCTCATCCTCCCTGAACCCAGGTCCCCACTAGGTACTGCTGTCAGCTTCAACAGCATGCCACCTGTTGTTTTGGCAAAAAGGCAGGGGTGAGGGGTTACAAGAACATTAGTAAACCTGTGCAGAGCAATGGTAAATTTGAGTGTGAAAATCATAGCGCTATGCAAAATTCATAGCAGTTGAGAGGTATGGTAACCAGTTCCTCTTTATAATCATTACACCCCCTTGCTACAAGAGACCAGAAGTGTTGTTTGTTCTTTTCTGAGATAGCTGTCAGCATACAGTCCCACTGGGCCTTGTAATATTCCCTTTTCTTCTTATTTAGGAATACGTTATATTGCTACCTTTCATATTTTAGTTCTTGAAATGTATGTTTATTTGGAGATTTTTTAGCAGCTGTTATGTAGACCGGCAGTTTTTATTTCTATGTTTATACTCTAGGTCAAATCATCCCTTATTTCTTTTATCTTTATTTTTATGGATGCCTTCTTTATAAAGGTATTGTTTCATTTCTTAAAACAATTTCCCCAGCTCCTGCTGTAAGCCCAAAAAGATTCCATTAGCCATGAGGTTAGTGGTCCATTGATTCAGGAAATTTTGAATCTTTTTCTTTATGTCTGTCTCATCATTCCATCTGACCTGCCTGAAATATCTTATCTCTAACTGAGGGTCTATCGATTTAGGCAAAGGGATCTTAGTATGATGTTTATAAAATTCACTCTTCAGAACAATTGAGAAATGGTCACTTTCACTCCTGGTCAAAATCAACAGCTCTGACCATAATTTCTTTTTTGGGGGCCATAATGTTAAGTCCAAAACTGATGCCGCCTAGTGTGAGAAGAAGGTTGGGAGTCCATCAGTATTGCCCTTTAATCTCTCATTCAGTGGATAAAAGTGATTGTTTTTCAAAATTGCTATCAGTCTTTGGCCATAAGAGTTGATCTTATTGTCAGTAGTCATTCTGGGGAAATTACTAGCATCTGGGAACATCCAATTTAGAATAATTTCATTAGAAAGACAATCAAAAGACCCAATTCTGGAATTTAAATCACCAACTAGAGGAATGTATAAGTCAGTAAAACTTATCTGTACAGCCATAATCTCATACTTGAGGCTTTCCTATATTTTGTTTTTATAATATTTGGAGCTACTCGAAGGGATGTAGATGTTAAATAAAATAAAATCAAGGTTTTCTCTCTCCTCTTTACCCCAGAAACCAAGAAATGATCAGATTTACTTACACTTTCAAAAACGTCAACGGCCCCAGCTTTGAAATACACCATCAAACCTTCTGCCCATCTACCAGCTATTGCCTCCTTTTTCCCTAGTCTAAACTGTGGATTAATGTATTAAATTGTGGAAAGAAATTTTACAGAACTGATCACTGACAATGATCAGTTCTGCAGAATTTCTTTTTACAGTTTAATACATAAATCTACAATTCATACAATAATTCTATCACTCTAAGTCAGAATGTACGTGAATGTTTCCAAAGTGCATTTCAAAATTTGGTGGAAGCAAAACTCTGACTTTTACAGAAATTCCACCAATGGAATTTTATTTTCACACATCCCTAAAGATAATTTAAGTAACAAGCAATGAAAGAAACATTCTGTATAAAACAAGATTGCAACCAAATTGAAGAATCTTTTTGCCGAGTGCCCATGTATCAGCTCCTTTTGGAGCTTTTTGGCATATACAGTAAATGTTCAGAACCAGATTTCATACAGTTATCATATGCTAACTTAGCAGAGAAGCAATCTTTGAAAACCTTTATGGGTTTCCTTATTAACACTTTGTGGTTCATGTAAGCAATAGGGCGTAACATGGTGTGGGTTCATTTTTTGTAAATGCACACCCTAGTGCATTGTGAGACAAAAGGTGCTTTTCCTTAATGTATTCAACCTCCTGAAAGTGCAGTTTACAAAACTAAACCCATACCCTTAAGTGTCAATTTTTTTTTTGAGGTTGAAAATTGTTATTAAGACAATACCACAGCATACATTTACATCAATTCCAAATAGAGCAGCAGTGTACTGGTTGAGGACACGACCCTTACCCATACAGGCCTATACATAGTATGCTTTTCGCGTGAGGAAATATACACAGGTGAGCACAGAAAACTGTCAATTACTTTTGCTGCCTTAAAACCATTCTGCAAATCTGGGTACTTGGATGGCCTACATCACATGCCTGCCATGCCTATGACCAGAATGGCCAGGATGCTTGGCAGTAAGTGTCTGCCTCAACCCTGTGCCCTGTGCTGTCAAGCATGTACTATGGCTGATGGATATTTCTCATAAAACTAACCTAATCAAACAATAACTATATACTACTTGGCAATAAGCTGTGAACAATGAGTATTTCTGGATATCAGTTGGTGGATAATAAGGACAGGGAGGAATTACAGTATACCATGGGATAGCTGTCCTCCATCTGGGTTCATTTGGGGTTTATTGGCAATATGTAGACTCCAGAAAGGGCTGCCAACAAAGATGAAACCTGAGCAGTGTGCTGGCAGCTAAGCTGGACAACCTCTTGTAGGAGGATAGCAACAGTTTGGTAGAAGTGGGGGGCTCCAGGGACCAACATCTCATCAACAGGAACCATTTTGCTGCAGTCCCCACTACTGTAACCCATTGGGCTATGAGGTTGTGCTTAGGTAGGGTCTCAGGTATAGTGATTTGTGATTATAAAACGAATTTATCATCCAATTTTCATAGGTTCATAAGGAAATGCATGTAAAACAAAAAGAAAATATAATGTTTTAAATTAATATATTGTTAATATGATTTTCTTTTAATGTGATCGGAGTTATCCCTGTATAGCTTAGCAGCCAGTAGGGGGTACTAACTATGTAGTGTGTGTGTATGTGTGTGTGTATCATCTCCCCCCATGACCACTTATGAGTTGCTTTACTATAAATTAATAGATTAATGCAGACTTTGATAGGGATTTCAGAACAAATAGCTAGACTAGTATGCAGGAAAGAGATTGTTCACAGTAAGTTAAAGTAAAACTGCTGATCCTTTGTGGTTGTTCAGTTTATGCTACTGCAATGGCATTAGTGTGTGTCAAGTGTGATTGCAAGTGCAAGTCACGACAAGCACCTCAGCTGGTCTAACACTGTTTGATATTGATAAGTTTATTGGTTGTATGTGCCAACACATAGTACTCTGTGTTATTGTTCTATGTGGGAATTTCCTGGAATTGTCCCCTCTCCCTAACTCTCCTATGTGTTTTGAACCATAGTGGTCCAGTGGTCCCCACCAAGACCACATCTGTCCTGTCCCTAGTAGTCTGTTGACCCCTCCACATGTTACCATAACTGAGATCATCAATGCTGTTCCAATGATTCCAAGCTCCCTTACCCCAGTGATCATGAATCCCTGTTGGTCTGGTGGCACTTCCCCCTAAATGCAGCCTGTTAGTCTTTCACATCACATTACCTACAACTTTTATTAGGTGGTAACCCAAGGGACGTGCAGGTGGCTGCAACCAAAAATAAAGGCAATCATGTATTTTGTAATTTACTATGCTGGCCTTTTTCCTACTGCCTCTACCCCCTTTCATCCATGCTATGAATGTCTTTTGCAAGCTCTCAGGGTGAAGGAAAGGAGAAGGAAATGATAGACGGCATCCTTAGAATAGCAGAAAAAGGGGAAATATTGTTGATGGGGGACCTGAATATGCCAGATGTTAACTGGAGCACCTTTGCTGCAGGCACATCCAAGAGCAGGGTCATTCTTGGTGCCCTACAAGGAGCATGCCTCAGATAGCTAGTATTGGAACTCACTAGGGAGGGAGCAATCTTAGACCTAGTGCTCTCAGATGGGGATGGAGAAAGGATCTCAGATTTAGAAGTGGGTAGCCATTTGGAAACAAGTGTCCACCAAACTGTGTGGTTCACGATGAACACAGCCATAAAGTCAAGCCAGACAAAAGCAATAGTACTGGACTTTAGGAGGGCTGACCTTGGGAAAATTAGAGAGTGCCCCAGAAAAGCACTAGCAAATGGGCAAGAAGCAGGGGTGGAGGAACAATGGGGAATAATCAAACAGCCATCACAGAGGCAACAAGCCTTTGTGTGAAGTGAATCAACAAAACAAAACAAAAAACCCACTATGGTTCTCAAAAGAGGTGGCAGGGAAGGTTAAGGAGAAAAGGATAGCATTCAGGAAATATAAGGAAACACTGAAGGAGCAGGAGAGATAACTTTATCAGTTAAAGCAGAAGGAGGCAGGGAAGGCAATCAAAATAGCAAAGGCCCAAGCTTAGGAAAAGACAGCCAATTCTGTTAAGAAGGGGGGATAAAACCTTTTATAGGTACATTAGGGAGAGAAGAAAGACCAAGGGAAGAATACTAAGCCTTAATAAAGGGGAGGGAATGTGGGCAGAGGGTGACAGTGAAAAAACAGGGATACTGAATTCATATTTCTGTTCTATATTCACAATGGATGAGGAGGGGGAGGTACCTAAACCAAAGAAGAGAAACACCCTGGAGAGGGGAGTCGATACTAGTCCATTCTAAGAAGAAAGCGTTCTGAACAAACTCTTGAAACTGAGGGTGAACTAAGCAATGGGGCCTGATGGGATTCACCCCAGAATTCTAAAAGAAATTAGGGTTGAACTACTGACACCACTGACTACTCTCTTTCACAAATCATTGGAGGATGGGGTGGTACCTGAAGACTGGAGATGGACAGATGTAATTCCACTTCACAAAAGTGGGAGCAGGGCAGAGTCAGGAAACTACAGACCAGTTAGTGTGACCTCAGTGGTAGGAAAAATGATGAAATCACTTCTGAAGGAAAGAACTGTTGAGTACCTAGAGGCCAGTGGGGCACAGGACCCAAGGCAGCATGGATTCACAGTGGGAAGGTCGTGTCAGACAAATCTAATAGATTTCTATGACTGGGTGACCAAAGTAGTAGACCATGGAGGGGCTGTTGACATGGCCTACCTAGATTTTAGCAAGGCATTTGGCTCAGTCCCACACAAAAGATTAATATTCATGCTACCAGCCTTGGAGTGGGTCCAAAGGTGGTAGTCTAGATAAAAAATTGGCTGAACAACAAGACACAAAGGGTAATAGTAAACGGAGTCCACAGTGAAGAAAGGAGGGTAACTAGCAGGGTACGGCAGGGTTCAGTACTGGGGCCAGTCCTCTTTAATGTCTTTATAAGTGACATTGCAAAGCACCTGGAAGGAAAAGTATGTCTCTTTGCAGATGACACAAGGATCTGCAACAGGGTTGATACACAGGGTGGGGTGGAAAGGATGAGAAGGCACTTGGCTAGGTTGGAGGAATGGTCAAATGTATGGCAGCTCAGATTTAACACAAAGAAGTGCAAGGTAAAGCACCTGGGAAACAAATACCCAGGGGAAGAGTACACAATGGGGGGCGGGTGAGATACAAATAACAACAAGAATGGAAAGGGACCTGGGAGTAATTATATCAGATGACCTAAAGGTGGGCAAGAAATGTGAGGAGGCAGTAAGGAAGGCTGGAGGGATACTGGGATGAATAGGGAGAGGTATCAACAGTTGAAAACAGGAAGTTGTTATCCCTTTGTACAGACAGTAGGTGAGACCCCATCTGGTGTACTGCTTGCAGTTTTGTAGACCCTATCTCTGCAAAGACATAGACAGAGTGGAGGCTGTCCAGAAGAGGCAACCAAAATGGTGCCGGGCCTGCACCAGAAGACATACGAAGAGAGACTAAAGGAGCTTAACATGTATACCTCGAGGAAAGGAGGGAGAGGGGGGACATGATAGAAACTTTCAAGTACCTCAAGGGAATCAACAAAGTCCAAGAGGATAACATCTTTCAGAAAAAGAGATGTGCAAGAACAAGGGGGCACAATTTGAAGATAGAGTGGGGATGGCTCAGAGGTAATGTTAGGAAGTATTTTTTCATGGAGAGGATTGTGGATACATGGAACAGCCTTTCTGAGGAAGTCGTGGAGTCAAAAACAGTGGGAGAATTCAAGAATGCATGGGACAGACATAAGGCAATTCTAAAGGGGGGTAGGAGGAAGTAGGCTGTTGGTTAACTAGGATCTGCAGCTTATCCATCAGGTAGGAAAATGGGCAGACTAGGTGGGCCAAGCGGTCCTTATCTGCCATCAATTTCTATATTTCTATGTTTCTATGGATTATGAATCCTGGTGAGCAGTGCTCAATAGGAATCACAATAGCAGTAATGGTGTTAAGTGGTCATAATGACCACTTAAAGCCAACTTTAGTGAAAATTAATGGAAGCACCAAGTTTGGTCGACAGTAAACCTGTCAACTACCTGCACAGCGACGGCACAATACTGACGCAGGTATTGTGCTGTCCAAGCCCCCAGTGTTTTCCATGGGGGGCCCTGCCCCCCGCACCCCCCAGACTTTAGGATTGTCAACTCCAGGTCAGAGTTGGTCTGGGGAGGGGGCAGGACACTGGGGGAAAGTGAAACTCAGAAATGGACCGTTACAGTGACTGTCGCTGTAGCAGTCTTTTTCTGAGTTTCGCATCAGGGTGTTGGGCAAAGGGGGGGCCACCCAAAATGAACAGAGCATATGGTATTTTATGCATTTGTTTTCAGTCATAAAATCCCACAATTTGGCTAATTTGATTTATAAATTGGCCAATTAGTGGTTGATTTATTTTTATTTAGTAGAACAAAACCAGCTGTTTACCCCACGTTCTATACAAAACATTGGCAGAGGATATGCCAGAAAAAAAAAGGGGTTGGATTTTCAGAGAGGTACTATGCCAAGGCAACAAAGCTGCAAATTGCATTGTTTGTGTCAAGATCAGATATATTTAATTGCTGATGGGCATTCTGATTGGTAGACAAAAATGCAAGAATCTAAAATGGCTAACATTTCCACTGTACACAGATGTGGTCAGTGGCATAGAAAATAGCCACAGGTAGGCATATTTAGAAAGACCTACCAGAGGAGTTACTGTACAGCTTGAAGTACGGCCATTCATCAGGGTCTGGTCTAGCCAGTCTCTTTTTGTTTGTTTTGTTTTTAAGTTCAAACTTGAAATTATATGGGGTTGATCGCAAAACCCTGCACACCCTTATGCAGGTTGCTATTGCTTTGAAAGGGGTTAGATCCTGCCAGTTGTACAGTCTTTATATACTCATTATTTAAAGAAGCATAATTCCACCACATAGTGTACACTAATGGAAATGATATCCCCCCCAAAAAAAGGAACTGAGACTGTGCTGAGCAAAGAAGAGGGACTAAAATGGGTAAGCAATGATACTCAAGAGGGTGGGTGGTACTGGGCAATACCATACTGCCCAGGGGCATAATGAGGCCAGATGCCATAGACGGAGGGTCTTATAGTCCCTTGAAGGTCTGGTATTGCTTATTATACCATGCACTGCACAAATGATCCAATCTGAAGGGCAGACTGGCACCTCACCCCCATTGTAAATCATACAGTAATCACTGCAAAAGGTGCCAGCCTGCCAAGTGAGACACGTTAACTTTAAATTTCTCCGACAGCCTGTAAAATTCGAAATAGCCACCATATTAATGTCCTGCTAACTACCGTCGTCTCACACACGTACAGTGAAAAAAAAAAAGAAATGGACACCTCTTTTGATCTCATCGACACCGCTGAGCTCGATGAAATCTTTAGTTCTGTAGAGAGCGTAGAATCACATAGTAATTTGACACAAAACGTACCTTTTGAAAGTCTGCCTCCAGTGCCAGCCCCACCGCTTCTTGCTCCAAAAACCGCGAACATCCATTCAGATCTGCAGCTGACATCTGCAGCTGTACCTCCCGCAGTTCCAAACTCAAACTCAGCGAGTATTACACAGTCATCTGAAGCGGTGGGGCTGGCACTGGAGGCAGACTTTCAAAAGGTACGTTTTCTGTCAGATTACTATGTGATTCTACGCTCTCTACAGAACGGAAGATTTCATCGAGCTCAGTGGTGTCAATGAGATCAAAAGAGGTGTCCATTTCCTTTTTGTTTCAAACTGTTTTCTATATGTTTGCTCAGTTAATTAAACTTTATAAACTTAAATAAAAGTTTTGAATGCTAAACATAAGAATGTTGAATAACACTACATTAAATGTCACTGTCTCACTATACAAACAAGAGGGACTATTTTATTGTGTGGAAGAATAATTTTAATAAAATCATTATATTTTAAGTGAAACAAAAAATGTGGCATTTTTAGTACAAACATATACTGAATTGCAAGGTATAATGCCAATAAGCCACTTTCGGGGTGTGGGTTATCGAGAGGTTACCAGCTGCGCCTAAGTGGGCAAACCACTCCAGCCGTGGTAAACTCGATAACCACACCCCCTCATGTCTTATTGCTTAAATACTTCCCACCCTGGAGGGTATTATTGCTCTTAGAAAATTGGCCCACATATTTTTTATGTTTGAAAAAAAAATTTTATGTTAAAGTGATAAAACAATGTTTTTTTGTTTCTTTCTTTTTGTAATAAAGTAGTTCCTTTGCCTACATATGAATGCTGTGTTTTATTTTACACATAAGGACTTTTGTTCTACTGGGGCCTTTGTAGTTGCAGCTGGTTGTCATGGTTACCTGCCCCCCAATGAGACTCTTCTATTGATTTTTTTTAGATAGTCATTGATTCTTTCAGCTTATTTCTGTCATTCACTCTTCTTTTCAGTATGATTTCATCTGTGGCTGTGAGAAAGGCTAGATTAAGAAAATTAATGAATTGGGGACTGGGCAGTGGCATGGTGGTGGAGGGCGTGCAGTCGCACTAAGGAGCAGACTGGCATGGGGAAAGAAAAGACAAGGGTCAACATTACATTTCTGTTGATTTCACTTAATGTTGGACTCTGTTTTGATATTTGGCAGTGAGAGTGTACATTAAAAAAGTGAATTAATCGGGGTACCTGCAGGGGCATGGTGGTGGTGGACAGGCAGTCACAGTGAGGAGCATTATGGTGTGGACGGAAGATCCATTACATTTTGTACAATGGAGGTCAACCACTAACAAAACTAGCTATGGGGAGGGTTGTACCATGTTTGTGTGGTGGTGCTGACTCAGAGTTACGGCTACACGGTGTGTGGGGGAGGGGACTTCTCTCGGGTGGGGGGCTCTGTCGCTCAGTTGTCTATTAGTGAGAGAAAAACATGGTGGCTGCTAGGTTTTAAAATTTGGGATGCCTGATGATACGCTAAGTAATGGGGCACCCCAAATTGGCACTCATTTTTTTTTTACTGGGGCTCTTTTGAATAATAAATGCATGCCTGACCATGGCTTTTAGCCAATCGGCATGCTTTATTTTTCAAACCAGTTTTCTGAAAAACTTATAAAACACCCAGAATGTGACTATAGTGTTATTCTTTATCTAAAAATTCAAGAAATAGAAAATAATAGTGATCAGGCATAAAAAGAAGATCAACTAAGAAAATACCAGAGACATATTACAGAAAGCCAATTAGTAAAATAGTGAAAAGGAACATATCAAAAGATTATTAAACAAACTTGGAATGAACATCTTAGTTAACCTGCTCTTGCCTCAGTAATTAGTAACTTTTAGGGTTGCCTCCTTTAGATGAGGTGAAAACCGGATACTGAATCACACCACCAACTCTGCCCCTGGCTTCGCCCCTTTTTTATGATGTATATATTGTTTCTCCTCCAAAGCCATTTTTAATGTCAGAGAAGATGTCAGAGTGAAATGAAATGTTTTTTATTCTGTTATTATGTATTCATTTTTATTTATTTATTTATTTATTTATTTTTATTCTTTGGTAACTAGGTAAGGCCCATTGGGCTCACAGCCCATTTACAGGTGTGACCCAGGAGCACAGGGAAGATAAATGACTTGCTCAGGATCACACAGTATAAAAGTAGAAGCTGTGGGAATCAAAACCAGGTCTGAAGAATTTACCAAGCTTGTCTTCAGCTCATTTCTTTAACCTCTGCTAAATACAATCCTCTTTTCCTTTCCATACCAGTCATATATTCTGATATTCTTTTACCCATTTTTGATAAATGAATTATCTTTGGTTATGGTACCTCATTTCAACATTGTTTTCCCTTTACCCCAATAGCTACAGCTGTTTCTTTTCATATTTCTAAGACAGTCCACATTAGATAAACTATTCCATGCTATTTATTTGAATGGCCTGTAATGGTGTAACTAATATCAAAGAATATCCAGGAACTATGAAAAATGAGAGCAGCAGTTGCTGAGGACTCATGTGAAAGGGAATCCATATAGTGACAAAGGCAACAAACTCTAGCCAGAACCAGTATGGCTCTGGCGAGCTCCCAAATTTCCAAAGTTACACGTGTGGGTAGAACATTTTGAACGACCAGGTGTAACTTGGCCATGTTTTGGAGTTTTTTCACCAAATTTTCAACATGGTATTTTTGGGACACCACCTCATGAAAAATGCCACTGTTATTTCATTCACTTATCCTGAAATGTGATTTCTCAGAGTGATGGCACCATTCTGTGCCACAGGTGCGAAAACATGTTTCAGGCAGGATGTGAAAAATGACAGCTATACTGTTAATAAGGAGGTGTGCAAAGATGGCAATGTTGAAAATCTGGAGTGAAATTATTAAAGATTAGCAAAGTTAGGAGCGTGCATAAAAACTGCACAACGCGTGCTCATAATGCAGTCATTTTTTGGAATTTTTTCACCAAATTTGCGACATGGACTTTTTGGGACCCCACCTCATGAACAGTGGCACTGTCATTTCATTAATCAGTCCTGAAAGGTGATTCTGTACAGTGATCACAAAATCACCTTTTGGGACTGAGTAATGGAATGACAGTGACAGTGTTCATGAGGTGGAGTCCCAAGAAGCCCATGTTGAAAATTTGGAACCAAAATTCCTAAAAATGGTTAATATATCAACATAAGTTGAAAACCCCATTGACTGACATTATACCATGCTTACCTTTGATTCTTCAGATTGTGGTTCGGCTTTGAAGAGTGCAGACGTGTCCCAGTCCAGAGAAGATGACAGTGCCAACCTCAGAGGTAGGATGGGGGTAAGGGGTTGTGGGGAGGTGGATTCTCAGTGGGAGGGTGGGAATGGGGAGGGGGACTGAGTCAATGATGAGGGGACGTTCTTTTTACAGGAAAAAGAAAAAAGATGCCAGGGACAGTTTTCTTTATTTACAGGGAAAAAAAGGTAAAAACATACATCTGGGCACACTGGGGTGGGCTCCTTGTGTGCCACATCAGTTGGGGGTACATGATGCCCACACGGGGATTGGGCATCCTGATGTCGATGTGGGGGGGGAGAAAAAAACATATATTTGGGCACACTGGGGTGGGCTCCCAGGGTGCCACATGAGTTGGGGGAGTACATGATATCGATGTGGAATGGAGGGAGTGGGGAGAAGAGCAGCAGTGGGAGGGAGCAGAATGGCTTTATTTGCTGCTAGTGCTGGGAGGGAACAGAGGGAGCAGGGAGGATAGGAGAAGCGGGAAGGTATGGGAGGAGTGCCATCTGCAAGATGGTGGTGGCGACGTAACTGAGCATGCACAACATTCGTGCATATGTAGTTGTGGTGAATGGCATTCTGCCATTCACAAGATGGTGGCACCAGCAGAACTAAGCATGTGCATGAGGTGCACATGCTCTGTTCTTGTCCCAGAATACAGAAGTAACAGCTGAAATAGTGTGGCTGTTACTCCGTAGTGGCTGATCATGGTGCAGTGTTACAAGCTTCGTTGGACTTTAGGGAGTATACTTCCAAATGTCCAACAGAAGGTGCCACGATCGGCTGTTTTAAGGCAACAGATCAATCCCAAAATGGCTATAGGCTCTGCCCACAGCCATAATAAAAATGAGAAAATTAATTTAACAAAAATGGGTCAAAAACATATCAAATTGTAGGACAAAAAATGGAACACACAAGAGCATATAAAGGTTTAAGAACAGTTGCTTATCACAGCAGTAAAAGATAATATTTAAAAATCAGAATGGAAAAGATTAAGTTGATTTACTGCTAATGGTCATATTTTACACCCCTCAGACTGACTGAATTTTCAAACAAAGGTCTGTATGACACTAGAACTTCATTGTAACCTGACCATGCAGCCACAGCACTGAAAGTTTTGATACAATTAGTTCGAGAGTTATGTCAGCTGTTAAAATGGCCTCCAAACTGGACCACATTTAAGCAAAACTGAACGACTAGATATGGATCTTAAAAAACAGATTATTTGGTCTAAAACTGGACAGGTTACAACCCTACTATTTTTCTATGGTAAGTGTTTGTCCAGCAAAAAAATATTGAGGACCACCTTGTGCATAGCCATTTTCTTTTAACCTTAAAAATCTGCAAGACAACCACTGAAACCAGGGGAAATTCTTGTGACATTTACAGATTCACCCATGCAGTAAGTTCATTCAGATAACTGATATCTCAACAAACAGTGCTAAACTGGTCTCTTCAATAAATGAAACAAAAATGTTATTGTCTGTACAGCCTGGTGTAAAAGGGAGGAGACTATAACTCTGTGGCCTTCTACTACAATATCCTTAGGGTGTTCATAGCTAGCACAGGCTGATAGTATCTTGCTTTTTTTGGCTAGGCTAATTGTGATTGTGGCCTCTTTGGGGTTGGGTACTTATATGATACTGTCAAGTTAATATCTAATTATTATTCTTCTTCTTCTGTATATCAAGTCTACATTATTGTTGGAACATAAGTGCAGTCTCTGCCCAGATTGCTGTTTTTTCTTTTCCTTGTACAATTTATTTATTTAAAAGTTTCACCAGGAAACTACACTGTGCAGGAATTGCTCATTTCCAGGTGTGTCCTGGGGAAAGAGGTAGGGAAGTATCAACAAAGCAATTACAAACAAGACAACAATTCAGCAAAACATATACTGAGATAGTTAGGTTACAGTATTTCAGATTTGCTCAACATTTCTGATTACAAATTATACACATTACAGTATTTTGCATTTGCTAAAAACATTTCTGATTACAAATATTAACACATTGTTAAGTGCAATTTGTTTTGGGGTTGACAAATTAAAGAGGTTAGGATAAGAAATAGGTACAGCCAAACAGGAATTCGAAAAAAAGAGTGCTCAGATAACCAGAGGTAACTGTCGAATGCAACAGATAGTGTTGAAGTGAGCAGTATAGGAACAAGGGAGGCGAAATAGTGAGGGGCTAGGCAGAATGCATGGGAATGCAGAGATGGACAGAGATAGGAGATAGAGAATTCGGGAGGGTGAGGAAAAGGGAAGGGTTAGTATGGGAGGGGATTAAAAATAGATGGAGTTGATTAAGAGCAGGTACAAGTTGGGGAAAAGAAGAAACATAGGAGAGAGGAGAGGGCAAGTGGAAGGTGGAGTGGCAGATTGGAGTGCAAAATTAAGTGCTATATTGTTATCAGAGTCTCTTTATTGCACAAGTATTCTTTCATATCCTTCTTATGTATCCCAATGTTTGAAATAAGGGGAAAATATCCCCATAAAGTATCAAGTCTTACTGTACTTAGTGCCATCCTGTGGGATTTATTCTCACAAATCATTAAACATCATTCAATTTTTCCATGCTCTTTTATCTTACTATATATGCCATTGCTCTCCATGTAATGAATTCTATCAACATTTTTTTGAACAAATATATCAATTATTCTTTGTAGGCATTCAGACACAAATGCAGAGGAGTTTAAATAAATTAATTCCAACCTCATATTGCACATACCAAATTGCCTCATCTTATTATTTAGTAGCTCAAACTAGTTCATGCCATGATTATTTTTCAGAACAGCCTTACCCATCATATCATTTCAGCAGATTTTGGGGAGTCTATCATTTTCCATCAGTAAAATTATTTTCCATTATCATATGGCACCTTTTAGGACCCTTGCTTCTAGAGCTAGTATGCCTGTTTCTAATCTTAAAAAGGATGTGGGTGTATCCTTTGGAAACCTTAATATACAGTAGATCTTAGAGAAAAAACTGTACTGGTTCCAAGTGGATGGGATATATCCTTAATCCCCATATTTCACTGCCATATAATAACTGTCTATTTTGGATTCAAAGGCTGTATATAGAGTTTTATACGAGTTATTTGCAAATTTATTTCCAATTCTGAAAATTGCTGATTTTGCCTGCAAAACTGACATGCCTGCATTGTTTAATTGCTGTTTCCATATTAATTTTGTGCCAGAAAGTACTCCTAGACATTTGTGATCTTTTACCATGTCTATTTCTAATCCCTCCACTATCCATTTATGTATTTTAATATTTTGTTTAGTAAATGCCATTATTTTAGTTTTATTAGCATTTAGTTCTAACTCTAATTGCTTCAACTGTTGTATAACAACAGCGATTCCTCATCTGAGGCCCAGAGGTGTTGGTGACATTATTGTAGCACCATCAACATACATTAAAATCAGAACCTTTGTTCCATGTATTATTGGGGGAAATATATCTGTATTTGCTATTTTATGTATTAGAGTTTTGATATACATATTGAACAGTAGTGGTACAAGTACACACCCCTGTTTTACACCATGTGAGATGGCAATTGGGTCAGAAAGGGCTCCGTTTCTACAGCTCATTAATCTCTTTGACTTGAAGGGACACTGTCAACCCATTTAGGTCTCAAACTGTCAATAGTTTAAACACACATTTTATTATTGTTCACATTCTATAGAATTAGAACATGCTGATGTAGCTGGTAGTTTGAGTCTGATTCCTTGTTTTCTTTTTGAAAGTGAAAAACAGACTGCCTACCATACTAATGTTACCACACCTAAATGTGTTTGTTTACATTATTAATCAATTTACACTGCATCTTTCCTGGAATTGCCCCCCCCGACAACACACACATAGTCTAGCTACTCAAGATGCAGTAGGAGGAGAGGAGACTATTGCATCATGAGTGGCTGCACTGTTTGAGTGTGTTTCTAATGTTTAGCATGTATGCAATAAAAGTAAAGATTTGAAACAAAACACTGTTGTATATAATTACAGCATTAACATGTTTCTCAGTTCTGAGAAAGGAGGCAGATTAAACAACCAGCAAAAATAATAGATTTTACTGAACGTAATCATTCATAAAATTTGAGGGTTTTATTATATGGCAGTGAAATATGGGGATCAAGGATACATCCCATCCACTTGGAACCAGCACAGTTTTTTCCTATGATCTGCTGTATATTAGGGTTTCCAAAGGATACACTACCTTGTTACCAGAGCCTCCTGTGACTGTTTCACCTAATCCTAGGTCCTTCCCGTTTGACTACCATCTCCCACTTCCATGCCCTCACTAACCCTAAATGTGTGGCTTCCTAGCAACCTGTGCCTGTTATGCCTACCCCTTGGTCATTCCCCTCTTTTTCCCCTGCTCCTCCCTGCCCCTCCACTCCTTCCTATTTTGCCTCCCTTTCTCCCACCCTCTCAAAATCCTCCTCCCCATCCCTATTTCATTCCTCTCTTGCCACCCCTGCTCTCCTGTTCACTCCATTTCCCTACTATTCCCCTGGCTCCCTCCCCTCCCATCCCCATTCTAGTCACCGCCCATTCCCCACCCTCCTCTATCTTCCCCTGATCCCTCCCTCACAGCCACTTCTATCATCTCTCACTTCTACCTCCCCTATGCTCTCTCTTAACCCCATCTACCCTCTCATGCTATCCTGTGTACCATCCCAGCTCTATATCAACCTGCTAGTGGTGCCCCCCCTCCTGTCTTCCACTCCTGACACTGTTGTGAACCAGTGCATTCAGGCTCTGGTCCTAGATACAGCATCCTGCTTGACAATGCCTCTGGCTGTGCCATTGTACAATCTTGCGTAACTCACATGTGTAAAAAAAAATTGTTTCACCCTCATGCTGTTGTATATATAATTTTGTTACGACTGTACAATTTTGCTACCTGTATGTTTGTTTAATCCCTACCTTTCTGTACTGTACCCTATCCCCCACATATGTCTTTGACTTGGAACCTAGGTAAAAGAGCCTTTGGCTCAAAGGTGTTTAATCTGAAATGAATAAATAAATAAGTAAATAAACAATTAGAAATAGTATGACGTAAAAAGGGTCGACAGTGTCCTGTTAAATGACTGTTGGTATACCCCTTTTCTGTGAACCTGATAAATCTGATACAGAATTTACAGTTTGTCTGCAATATAGGGATGGAAACAGACCACACCTATGCAAGGACATAGATAAGGTGGAGACTATCCAGAGAAGGGCAACAAAGATGGTGCAGGTCTTTCACCACAAAACATATGAGGAGAGACTTAGGGACTTCAGTTTGTACTCACTGGAGGTGAGGAGAGAGTGGGGGAACATTATGGAAACTTTCAAGTACCTCTAGGCCATAAACAAGGTACAGGTGGGGGACCTTTTCCAACATATAAAAAGTACTAGAACAAGGGGGCACAATATGAAATCGGAAGGGGGTAGATTAGGAGGTAATGTGAGGAAGTTTTCCCTACACAGAAAGGGTAGTCGACACTTAGCATAGACTGCTACAGGAGGTAGTGGGAGCAAGCACAGTGAAGGGGTTTAAGCATGCCTGGTACAGGCACAAGGGAAGCTTGAGAGGGGAGGGAGTGATGAAAAGTCATTGATCACATAGAGTCAGTGGCCACATACAATTTATAAGGCATACAGGCAGACTGAATGGGCATAGCAGTCCTTATCTGCTAACAATTTCTATGTTTCTATGTTTCTATGATTCCCATCAGTGAACATCGCATGGCAGAATTATACGTAATGACCTTTTGTCAGCCATCTCATTTGTATAGCAAAATCTACTTTGACACGTTAGTGAACTTACTGCTGTTCTCTTTAAACAGTGAGTATATGAAGACAGTACAATCGGCAGGCTGTACCCCAGATGAAGTGGTAGTGTATCATGGTACATAGTGCTGCCTGCACCACAATGTTGTTATAAGCTGTTTGTTCTCTCTTTTCACTACAATAAAGTGGTTAATGTGTTAACCTTTTGAGCCAGCATTTGCTTCATTTTTGTATGTCCCCTATCCCTCTACCCTTTCCAGTGATGGGATTGAAGCCTGGTCTCCCGGTTCATATATGTCTTTATCCTAACCATTAAACTACATTATCTCCCTACAAAATGAATGCATTCTTAAAGCCCATGGCATGAGCTTCTTAGCAGTCATATTTCAAAGCTCCAGCATTTAACATAGTCAAGATATATGTTCAGAACTGGGACATTAAACCCAACCCTAAGCACTGTATATGTGTACTACCACACTACTGTAATGACATGCATCAGTGAAAGCTTAGGCAACCATAAAATGTGAAAATTATTCATCTTTGAAAGCAGGAAGCACAACCCTTCCCTAAGAGTTGGTCGTGTGAACTAAAATATTTATGGTAAGGGTGATGTATCAGCATCTTAAAATATTTATTGACTCAGCCTTTTTATGCATAGAAAAATGAAAGCAGGAGCTCACCATGAATGACTTTTCTGCTTTTTTTGCTTCAGAAAATGATGTATATATTTGCTGTTCTGTTACATTTTAAAGCTGTGCTGCAGATTGTGAGCCCAAGATAAAATTATTTATCCTTAGTCTTCTGATAAACTGATATAGTTACACTGATCATGACTGCCGAAAAGGGGAATTAAAAGTAAAAGTATATGGATGGAAACTGTACAGAAATGTATCTGGAAAGTACAACAATGTTCTCTATGTTACCTGAAATTATGTTGTGCTATTAATGCATTTCTTGCCGTGTAGTATCCATGGAGCAGTAAGCCTTTACATAATGCTTAGTGAGAGACTATTCTCGTGTTAATATATCACTTTTCACCAACATTTGTCTTCTCTTTTTACTAAAATCTGTACATACTTTTAGTTATTTTTCAGATAAACTATTACAGTATATCATCAAACAGAGGAAATTCAGTTTGGCATGGTATTTCAGAATTTATGTAAGCAATAACATATGATAGGTTATGTGCTTATTTTTTTATCATAGAATATTTTATTGATTTTTGAAAATCAGGCAGCTTATCAGATATTACAGCAGAAGAAACAGCAGTACGGACAGCATGTACAGACATAGTGCATCTGAAATAAGACAACTAGGATAGCCCATAAAAGTACCAATACAGTAGAACATACAAAAGTTCTCGACATCTAGGAAGCAAGAGCAAATGGTTCAGAAAGCTTGCACTGTCCGCTACGAAAATAGTGGCTACTAAAGGGACTAAGGCAGTTAGCCGAAATTGTCAGGCTTTTACCGGGGGGGGTTTACAGGTAGGGTGGGAAGTTTGCAAAGCATGGACTGTAGATATGCTCCCCATTTGGCCTGATACAGATGCCAGCCACCTACCTGAACATAGGACAACCTCTCAAAAAGAGATGGATGGGCTAGTGCTGCGTGCCAGGCTTTACGAGTGGATAGAGCTATCTGGCACCAGTGCATGAGTAGCAAACATTTAGCCTCTAAAAGGGCCAAGGCTGGCCAGTCTCAGTGAGGTTTAGACAGTGTAATCAATGATGAAGTATCACTGAGGAGCTACTTAGGGTCTCTCAGGGCAATCGGGGAGCCTAGCACTTTGGACATGTCTTTAGCAACCAGAGCCCGGAAAGGGATGAGCTGAGGACATGTCCATAGTACATGTAACAGATGTGCATCCGGTTGGTGGCAGCACCAGCAATTGGCATGACTGAGCAGTCCACGAGCATGTAGGGCTGCTGGTGTGTGATGCCAGAACAACAATATTTTAAGCTGTAGAAAGCGACTCTTGGTGTCTTTGTAGACTAGGTGGATGTTTTCAGATAGCGTGTCCATTATCTTTCAGAAATAGTAAACCCAAGGTCAGTGGACCATTTTAATCTGGAAGGTGTCAAAGAGTCTGGCTGGGCATCTCTCCAAGTCATGTAGAAATAACACAGAATGCCTTTGGAGGTGGGGGATTTGTATAGGGAATCTAACCAACTCCATTGATCACAGACCGAATGCTGAGTTATGAAGGTGTGAAGAGCACTACAGAGTTGGAGGTACCTCCAAAAGTCTCAGTTTGAGAGAAGAAACTTGGCATTCAGTTGTTCAAATGACAGTAAGGGCCCAGAACCAGGAAGGCTGAGGTTCTGCACTTTTCGAATACCACGAACAAGCCAAAAAGGCCAGTGCAGTGGGGCTCCATCGATCAACAGGCAATCATTATGCCATAATGGGGCATATCGTATGGGGGGGACCAAGCCTGTTTGGGTGTGTGTGACTTTGACATGAGAAGCCTCCATGCACGGCCAGTATCAGCTATAGTTGGGGAAGGTTCTTACCCATCTGGTGGTGTCGGTTAAGCAGGTTATAGAGAGTGATCCCTTGCGCTAGATCAGTTTCCAGCTGCACCCAGAGAGGGGGGCCTAAGGGGTTAGCTATGAACCATTTGGTAGCATGAGCTACCATACATGCAAGATGGTAGCCTATGAACCAAGGAACACCCAGCTCACCCTGAGACCGGTGTGCTCTCAGTTTATGCTTGCTCCATCTAGGAGGTCTGCTATCCCATAGGTAATGACAGACAAGCCATTCCAGGGATGTGAACAGCTTGGGTGAAAGGGATATCGGCAGGTTATTAAACAGGTACAGAACCCTGGGCAGGAGGAGCATTTGAATCGTGGCCACTCTGCCAGGCAGGCAGAGTTGCAACTTGTGCCATCTTTCCACTTCCGTGGAGAGTTGTGCAAATAACGGAGAACAATTCGCCAACTCAAGGTCAGGCCACTTGATGGGAAGCTGAAGGCCCATATATAGAAATATAGAAACATAGAATTTGATGGCAGATAAGGACTGCTTGGCCCACCTAGTGTACCCATTTCCCTACCTAACGGATAAGCTGCAGATCCTAGTTAACCAACAGCCTACTTCCTCCTACCCCCCCCACTAGAATTGCCTTTTGTCTGTCCCATGCATTCTTGAATTCCCTCACTGTTTTTGACTCTATGACCTCCTCAGGAAGGCTGTTCCATGCATCTACAACCCTTTCTGTGAAGAGAAACTTCCTCACATTACCTCTGAGCCACCCCTCTATCTTCAAATTGTGCCCCCTTGTTCTTGCACATCTCTTTTTCTGAAAGATGCTACCCTCTTGGACTTTGTTGATTCCATTGAGGTATTTGAAAGTTTCTATCCTGTCCCCCCTTTCCTTGAGGCTATACATTTTAAGCTCCTTTAGTCTTTCTTCATATGTCTTCTGGTGCAGACCCTGCACCATTTTGGTTGCCCTCCTCTGGAAAGCCTGCACCCTGTCTGTCTTTGCGGAGATGGGGTCTCCAGAACTGTACACAGTACTCCAGATGTGGTCTTACCAAGTGTCTGTACAGAGGGCCAACAACTTCCTGTTTTCTACTGGTGATGCCACTCCCTATGCATCCCAGTATCCCCCCAGCCCTCCTTACTGCATTCTCACATTGCTGGCCCACCTTATGCAAAGCCTTGAGTGGCCCAAGTTAGATTCATGCCTTGAAGGCAGTCTTTGGAGCAGTTAGCATTCAAGGGGGCCAAGGTGGTCTTCATTTGGTTGACCTGTAAGCCAGACAGGGCAACAAACTTCTGAAGAATGGTGAGCACTTCTGGTAGGGACTGAAGGGGTCAGGACAGAGTGAGAAGCAGATCATCTGCATACGCTGCAACTAGATATGAGTGTCCCACCACCTCAATACCATGAATCTGTTGGGATGCTATGAGGACCCAGAGCAAGGGCTCCAGAGCCACTAGGAATAAGATAGGGGAGAGAGGGCACCCCTGTCTGGTGCCTCTGTGGAGAGGAAAGGGGGACGAGATGTCACTGTTGGTAAGAATGCGGGCCATAGGGGCACTGTAGAGCATATAAACCCATTGCCAGAAATAAGCTCCTAAGCCATATAATCATAGAATTTCATGCAAGTAATCTTATTCGATGGAGTCAAAAGCTTTAAAGAAATTGACTGAGAGAGCAGCCATGGGGAGGAGTGATTTGGATGTGAACCACTTTAGGTTAAGCAGTTACCTAGTGTTGTCCCCTCCAGCCTTGTCCTGCATGAAGCCAGCCTGGGTTGGGTGGATGATGGGAGTATAGCCATCATTCTGGTGGCTAGGACCTTAGCCAAGAGCTTGGTGTCCACAGGCAACAGAGAAATGGGACGGAAGTTGACGCAATCCAATGGGTCGGTGGATTTTTGGGGAAGTAAGGTGATGAGGGTCTTTCTCACAGTGGGAGGTAGGGATCCCACCTTGTGGGAAGCTTGTAATGCAAGGTGGAGTGGCTGCAGAATGTCAGAGCCTAACACTTGATATAGTTCCACTGACATGCCATCGGGGCCAGGCGCCTTCCCTTTTGCCATTTGTGATAACACCAGATGCAGCCTTTTACAGGTGATAGGAGCATCTAAATATGCAACCTGTTCAGGAGTAAGAACTGGCATTGGGGCAGAATGGCAGCAGTTCACGATCCCCTGTGACAACTGTGCATTCATCAGGGTGGAAAGGGATGGGTATAATGTGTCATAGAAGTGCATCATAGTACAACTGATCTCTCAGGGGCTAGGAGCAATGGTGCCCGCCCTACTGCGAAGTACATGAATTTGAGTTGCGGCCTGCTGTTTCCTAAGTCTAAAGGCTAAGAGCCTACCACTTTTCTCCCCTCCATCCCAGAAGGCATGCTTCAATCTGAGCAAGAGCCATTCGGCCTTCTGGTGCAAAATTTCATTAATCTAGTATTTCAGTCCCACTATCTGGCAACCAAGGGAACTATCCCTACCTGTGACCGGAGTAGCTTTGAAACAGTGTTCTAAGGTGGCCAAGTCTGTTTGTAGCTTGGATAGGGTTGCTTTATGGGCCTTATCCTTTGAGGTGGCAAAAGCAATAATGTGGCCACGCAGAACAGCTTTGAAAGCTTCCTATATTGTGCCATGTGAAACTCCACAGTCGGAGTTCAGGGAAAAGTAATCCTCGGTTGTCTGAGCCAACATGAGGTGAAAATCAGGGTCCTTGAGGCGGAGGGGATTGCACCTCCAGCGAGTACCCAAGGGATGGCAGCCGGGCGGGGTGTAGGTGGCCTAGATAGGGGCATGATCGGATATCAATACAGTCCCTATTTTATTGTCCGACACCCCTCGGACTGCAACCACATTGGCAAGCCAGAAATCAATACAACTGTGAGAGAGGTGTGCAGATGAATAATATGTATAATCGCGGCCTGTGGGATGGTCCCTTCACCATGTGTCTGTCAGGCCCCACTCCTCGATCATGTCTTGGAGAGACAGTCTCGCCTTAGGACATAGGCAGAGGGTGGGATTAGATTTATCAAGAAATATATCACTGACCAAATTAAAATTGCCACCAATCAGGAGAGGGATGGGTGGGCCATCTGAGGATAATAAGGAAAAGGCTTGGCTAACAGCAGGGAAGAAGTCAGTGTGCTCATCATTAGGGGCATATATGTTCCCCAAGCAATAATTGTCCCTCCAGGGAAGACATCCTGACTACCACCTGTCTCCCCTGGGAGTCTTTCCAGACATCCTCCACTTTCCATGGAGATGTTCGATGTATGAGAATAGTGACCCCTTTGGTCTTGGTGGGGGATGAACTAGCCAGAACTTCTCCAACCCAGGATTTCTTCAACCAGGGTGTTGTGTGGGCCAGAAGGTGAGTTTCCTTTAACAGTGCAACATCTGTGATGAGATCTAAGGTGTTAAAGAACTTTTGTACATTTAATAGGGTGATTGAGCCCTTTAACATTCCAGGACACAAAATGGTAACCCTGGGCGGGGGGAGTAGTCGTCGCCATTACCCTGCAAATCAAGTAGGAAAGGGTACTTACTCTGGTCCAAGGAGAAGGGACAGGTGAGCCAGCAAGGAGTCCTGAGGAGAGTAGGTACCGGAAGAACACCAAAGCTGCAAGCTTGTAGTCAAGAAGTAGGGAGAGTGTAAGCATATCAAGGTGGCTGGAGAGCGCTGTCTGTATATTTGGAGAGCTGAAAAAAAACAGACAATAATAGTGAGCCAACAAGAATTAGTACTACTGTGGGGCAAAAGTGCCCTAAATACAAGAATACTGATAACAATAAAGTACACAGAAGTGTAAACATGCTAAGGGTTAGGAGGTCGAAGTGAAAGAGGGTAGGAAATCTGCCCTGCAGCTACATTATCTCCTATGACCCAGTAATGAGGGTACTTTAACAAAATCCAGTAGGGTTGAGTCATCCTAAACAGATGGCAACCCCTGGGTCGGGCACCCCAACTGCCGGAGAGGGGAGCCAGGATGGGTGGGGGGGGAAGAGGGGAGAGGGACAAGGGGGAGGAAGAGAGGGCATGCCCTCCTACCGGTCTAAGCTCAGCATGAAAGTCTCTATAGAGACAATACAAACAGAAAGGCCCAAATGGAAGGCCAGAGGGTGGCAGAGATGTAACCAACAACATTATATTTGCCACTCTGCAACAACAGGGGAGTATATAAACTCCATTTAAAGACAATGTGCAGAGGAGTAGCAGGGGAGTATCTGACCACTGCATACACGGGGTCATTGTCTGGGCTGGAATAATTAAGAATAGGGCAAAATGGGAGCTTGCCGTAACCATCCCCATTCAGCTGGTCAGGTATACTGGTCAGCAAGAGGGAAGGCGGCTCAGGGTGGTATATGAGTGGTTTTAGTAAACAACTAGACAGTGCCCTGTCAAATATGCTTGGTGCCTGTACGGGGAGCCGAGAGGCAACATGCAGGAAATACACATAGGAAAAACATTTAGTGAACCAGTCCTTCAGCCTGCCCGGAAGGAGCCTGGGGGTCTTCAACAGGGTCGGGTGGAACCTTCGCAGCTGTGGCTGCATAGCTGATCAGGCCTGGCCTTACTGGAGATACATTGTCCACAGCCTCAAAGAGGGAAGATTTGGTAAAGTCAGCCCAGTCCACTTGCTGTTCAGTTTCCATCTCTTGGAGGTCCAGCAAATCAGTGTCCACTGGGTCCATGGCAATGGAATGGTCTTCCCTGTATATTTTAGCTGGTGGGGCACACATCTGCTTGCCTGGCAAGTGATGAGGTCCACTCCTTGCTTGCTGCCTTGACTTAGAGAAGGAGCCACTGGAGTGCTGAGGGAGGGAGAGAGTATGTGGTGTGGAATTCACTGCTGCAGGTGCTGGAAATGCTGATGGAGCTGGAGCTGGGTCAGCAACCGATGGGGGACCAGGTTGAGAAGGAGCTGGTCCAGCTGAATTTGGGTCCCTTAGAGCTCTAGATCTAGGACAAAGGTTCCTATCTGACAGTTCTACACTGCTCGGTTCCCAGAGCCTCCTGGGATTTGTAGTAGGAGCGTGCAAGGCCAGACAGAATTTAGTTATTCAGCATTCGATCTCAGCGGAGTGGTCAGCAATCGACTCTCTCCCCTCCTTGGTGACACTTAGCCTGGTAAGGCCTTTGAATTTAAAACAAAAGTCATGCTGATAAAGGAATCTTTTAAGGGGTCCAAAGGCTCTCCTTCTAGCTGCAGTCTCTTGTGCAAAGTCCCAAAAGACGGATATCTGAGCCCCTTGCCAGAGTACATTGCCTAAATCTCTGGCAGCACGAAGGATTTGCTCCTTAGTTGAATACCTTAACAGGTATGTTACTACAGGTCTGGGTGTAGCAGTAGGCCTGTCTGAGTGGGTGGAGATGCGGTGGGCTCACTCCACTACCACGGGGCCCCTCCAGCGATCTCCCAACACGATAGGGAGGTTGTCATTTAGGAATCACTCCATCGATTGTCCCTCTGTCCGCTCTGGGAGCTCAATAATCCACAAGTTGTTGCAGCGCCCTCTGTTCTCCCGGTCTTCAACTCTGTCCCATAGGGCCACTAATCTCCTTGTGCTGCTGGAGGCACTGCCATATCTGGAGTTGCTGGAGTTCACAAGCCTCTGTATGTTGTTCTGAAACATTCATTCTATCTTGTAGGTGCTGGACCTCGGTAGCTGTGCCAGAGAGAGAGAAAGACTAATGTCATCCACCCAAAGCAGTAAGGCTTCCAGCATTTTGGTTATGTACTGGAGAGATTCTCCTACTGAGGTCAGTTTCATAGGAGGGGTGCTACCAGGGAGCGGCAGGTTGGCGAGTGCTTGAGGGTCCATTGTAGTCAGGATTGTACCAGAGGGGCAGGTAGTGGGTAATCTGAAAGCCACTGCCAGTTATAGAGGTGAAGGATCGGTGTTGGTGATGGGCATCCTGTGTGTGCGTCTGAGGCTAAGGTAGGGCCCACGTGACCTAGCTCTTCAGGAGACCTCACCGAAAATGGCACTGCAAATGACCGCAAATCATGTCGAACTCCACTGACAAAGCACACTGTCCAGTAGGATTGCAATCACCCATGCATTAGCTAGTGGTAGGGGGTTTCAGCTCCATGGGATCATGGCACCAGAGCTCAGATTGTCACCGGCCAGGAGAGAGCTCACAGATTAAGCAGCCATCATGTCGGTGGCTAAGCCACACCCCCAGGGTATGTGCTTATCGATCAACATGTGCATGGCTAACAAATTCTCTAGACATGTGTATATTGCTTAATGAACACACACCTTGGAGTGCAGTATTGCTCTTATAAAATGGTTGAAAAAATGCTGAATACATCTTGCATTTTTTTTTATAAATTTGACATTTTGATTATCTGTATGATATGATCCTTCCAAGGTAGTCCCAAATATAAGGTCTTATGAAGTAATACAACAGCTCAGATTTGTGCTGAAATAGTACTATTTATTACAATTGTAATAAACAAGTCAAAACTGCACTATTGAATGATACTGATTGTGTTTAGGTGCTTGGTCACTGGCTGCTGATTCCCCTCACTCGTCTCACTCTCCTGACTTAACAGGTGGAACCAATTAATAGAGTAAAAAAAAAAATAATGTTAACAAAGTCAGGAGGCATTACGAAATGTGGGCAGCAAGGCTAGCTATTTACATGTGGAGTACACATCTGTAACCACTAGAGATGTGAGCAAGAGGATCAGATGATTACATTGTGGCCTCCCCCACCAACTCAACACATGGAATCAAACTGGCAGGAAACAAAAAAAATAAGTTATTCAATGGGGAGTTTGTGTGACACAGGTGACAGTCTACAGAGTGGCCAAAAAGACTATGTTGGAAAACAAAGAGAATACTTATGTTTCTTTTACTCATTTCAGTTCATATTATGGCACAGTACAGTAATGTTATAACCTGCTGCTGCTGCTGCTGCAAGAGCCTCATGATCAGAAAATGCAATTACTTATTTTTTGACTAAACACAGCACACTCTTGTTGCAGTGTCAAATTTATTGCGGTGCTAAGTGACAGTTTCAACTATTAACTGTTGAACTCTGATTTTGAACTTAGTGCCAGTGTGAGTTCAGTAGCATAGTTGGTGTGCTAATGTGGCCTGTGTTTCAGGGGTATACTGTGATGTGTGTGACCGCGATTGTGCAACCCCCGAAAGAGCGAGTCAATCGCTGCGCATGGCATGGCGGCTACCGGGCAGCTACAGCAACTGGATGGGGTGGATTGGCAACTGTAGTGACAAGAAGTTGCTACAGGTATGCACGCGGGGGGAAGGGGAGTGAGCACTATCGGTGAGGGGTGGGAAGGGATTTGAGGGGTGGAACTGAGGTAGGTGGCCAAGCTGTTCCCGTGGTGTAGCGGGTTGGCTCATGGCTTTGGTGGCTAGGGTGCTGGGTTTGGGTCCAGGCGCAGGTTTGTTTTTGTTGCACCCATCCTGAATTTTATTTTTTTATGTTTTGCCCCCCCCCCGACATGCACCCCCTCGGAGCTGAGAATCCTAAGTAGGAGGGTGTGGAGGGTGAACATAAATGTAAAAAATGACAGTCACTGCCTCTGTTTTGTTGTGCACTGGGGAGTCAGAGTTCTGAAACTGATTTTCAGCACTCTGACTTTGCCTTAACGGCGATCACCCTTTGGCAGTCGCTGTTATCACATAGAACTGTTTCAGGCCATCATCAAGTTAGAAAGTGTCCTGAGTATGTGTGGTCAAGCAGGTATCCTGCTACTCATAGCACAGTCAGAAGTCAGGCTGTGCCTGAACAGGACCACTGGAACAGATTTTTACATTTCTCTGCCCCATATTATTAACAATACCATGACATTACACTTACCAAGGATGGGGGTGAACTTGTGTGATCAGTATTCATTATCTAAGATAGGGTGGGAGCGGGACAGTGAGGGAATGACACAAACCAGCACTGGGGTGTGTGATGATTCCTGAATAACAGAAGCATTATGCACTCTGTGTTAAGTGACATGATTGTTTTTACCTGTACTCATGCATAGATACTGCATATATTCATAAAAGGTGTTGCTTCCAAAGAGCAGGAGATCGACTTTTCCAGCTTCTTTTGTGTGTCAGTATTGTTGTTACTGTTGTTACCTATAACATGGGTGCATGTTGTATATACAGTATCTGTTCTGTTAGGTGGACCGTACTGCTCATATGTGTATGCTGGTTCTCACCCCCCCCAAAAAAAAAAACTAAGATTATCGACTATGCACTCATTGCAAACAAGCTAACGGTTCTTAGAGCATAGTCTCTGGGACTGCAGTAAGGTTCAACCATTATGGCAGAAATTAAAGAATGTTTCTGACCCTGCTTTTGCTAAAATGGATGCTTTTACAAAGCAAAATTGTTTTTTGTGGTTGGGTGTCCAGAATCTATGTTGCCCTGGTTGTTTTTATTTCATGTTAATTACTATGGTTCTTAAGAAGATCTTCTTGTGGCATTGGATGGAACAGCAGGCTACCTCCATTTCAGAGTGGTATTTGGAAATGCTTCAACTTTTGCATATGGAGCGAATGCTGGGTTCCCTTCATAATACGTTACCTACTTACTTGCATTGCTGAGGCCCGTAGAAGTCTGTCTGTCAACTCAACTTCAGTGATGTATAGTCTGGTTCCCCTTTATCACAGGTTGAGTTTTTCATTAGGGGGGTTTGGAGGGGTTCTGTTGGAGGGTTGGGGGTCAATTGCTTATGTGTTTAACTTTCACATGTTTGTAATACATTGAATATGTTTTGTAATATAAAACTTTAATAAAGTTAATTAAATTAAAATAATACAAAAAAGAAATTCTGTACTAGTTATGCAGTCGATTTTACATCATGACATTTGTTTTTATGTTGCGGCTGATGCTTAGTGAAGAAATGTCAGCCATGTTTATAAAGGATGTTCACTTCTTTCTGACAGCATTGATTTAAGAACCATGTCTTCTGTACTCTATGACTTATGTAGAAAGTAGTGCTGACATGTACGTTTCTTGGGTAATAATTACTTGGTCAAATTGGCATTTTGATCAATCAGGACACAGAGTTTTTTGCAATCATTTTATAAGAATCTGTTAACACAATGACAGTTTGGGGGAAAGCATCTGCTTTTATTTCAGGTTGCCCAGTTACTGTAGGTCACGCTGTTTCTTTTACACCACATTTTAATTTGTAATGCCATCCCAAGCATTGCCAACAGCATTATGAACTTATTGTGTTGTATTAAAGGGAAACAATGATTCATTGTAGAGTTATTTAATATCATTAAGATCCAGCACCTAGTTTGCATATGGGTCGCAGAGGACACACACAATAGCATTACTGGTGTGCATTACAAAGTTACACATTGCAGATGTCTGCCACACTCCTCCCACTCCTCAGCCTGAATGTGTGTAGCGCCTGCAGCTTCTACCGGGGGCTGCTACTTCACTGTGCATTCCCTGGAACCCTCCCCAGGGAGATGAGGGCAGTCCTCTGAATGCTGCATCCTCTCCCTCCCCTGCTGACCCCCGGCACCCTAGCTCGTTCCTGAACTCGGGTCGCTGGTGTGGTGCGAGGTTTGGCATCTAGCACCTCAACACTCAGCACCACCAGGCTGACATGAAAGCACAGAATGCTGAGCTAAAATAAACCTGGCCCTTCCTTAAACTTTGGCCCCTTAAGAGCTGTCTGGTGAGTGAGTCTGAGACCTGAAGTTATCAAAAACAAACCTAAGTCTTTTTTCTTCTGTTCTTCATTTTTCTTCATGTTGTTTGCAGCTCAATCAAAAGCTACAGTTCCTCTACTTCCACCCAGTTCTGAGGTTATCTTAAGTTCTGTCAGTTTTTATTCTTCAGTGACTTTCTGAATTTTAATTTGATCCATTCTGTGTACTGAAGCCTGTTTTCATTCAGCACTAGCCACTAGTATAACCATTACAGTCGGATACATCTTTTCAAACTCTGGAAACATACCAGGATGCTCTTTTGGCACAACTTCAGCAAATTGCTGGAATGACAGACATTGGTAGTAATTATTTAAGTCCATGATTTGTTCTAGTAAAATGAATTCCCTTTTTGCAGATTCTGTAGATACAGTAAGTCAGAAAAGTTGAAGTGCTGCACAATTTTATCTAGATACTCTTCACAATAGGTATTGAAATCCTCAAGTTGTTGTTTTGCAACTGCAGCTCTCTTGGGTTCCAAAATGTAGAAGCAGCTTATTGTCTAAGATTTCTAGGGAGAAATGTCTGCCCAGTTCATTAAATATAGCACTGATGTGTCTGCTCTCTGAATGTGAATGTCGAATAGTTTATAACCTTTGTACTTATTGCATTCAAGATCAGTATCAAAAAATTGTCTCTGATTGACCTGCATTTGAAATTAAAGACCATGCTGCCTTTTTACATGTAACCACTGGAAGCACAGTGGAGAAATTAAGATTTTCCCTTTGGAAAAGTTTTTAAAGAAAAATGACATATGACAAAGTGTCCAGCATTAGGTGAGAAAGAGCCACAAAACTCAACTGATGTACATACAGCAACAATCCTTTTGCTTTGCATGATTTGGATAATTGGATGAAGTCATATGTCCTAGCACATCTCTTAATGATTTGCGTGTCCTGAACACAACAAATACTGCACCATAAATGAACAGCCACCAAACTGCATGAGACCGACAGTATTTCAGAACTGATCCTTCCAACTGCTTCTATAGTCCACACAAATTGTTACTTCTGACAGCAGAATTACTGAAGAAAATGAAGACGGACCTCAAGTCTCATCGACTTTTTTTCTCTTGTTCCACTGACTGAACTGCATGACTGGCACACAAGGCCAACTGATGGTCTGTACAATGTATTCCAATCAATGCAGGGTTATAAACAGTTAATAGTTTCTGTATTACACCTTGACTACAACCAGCCATAACTGATGCTCCATCATTACAGACAGTAGCAAGTGTTTTACCTGCTGTAATGCCCTTGTAATTGAAGAGTTGACAAAGTGCCTGGAAAATAGTGTCAGCCTTTCCATCAATAACTTCCATGTTGCAACAAAAGTGAGTATATTGGGTATTGTTTAAGTATGATACATAAACTATTAGTCTCTTGCTATTGCTTATGTCTGTGGACTCATCTGGTATCAAGTTTGCCACTGGGCTGTTCTTCAGAGCAGCATCCAGCTTGTCCTCCATGGTCTGTACAATGGCTTCATGCATTTCAGACAATCCAGCCACATTCATGTAGGTGTTCTAAGCCCCCTCTGCTTTGAAGTGATTAATGTATGGACAGTCCATTTCCTTTGGAAACTGAACACATTCAAACAAACATAGTGTTAGGTAGTTAATTTTCAGCAACAAACTGTGGTTTTCAAAAGCCCTTTAAGTTGGTCATCACTCTGAACAGTAGCCTTATATCTAGCATTTTCCATTGCTTCATCGTTTGATTCTGTGTCCTTTTTTAATGCTTTAGTATGAGAAGAGCTACCAGAATGTTTTAATAGGGTTGATGTTTTGTAAGAAGAGCTTTTAAAAGTAAGGCTTGCAAACAGAACAGCTCACTTGGCCACTGTTTTTGACAGATAACTTCCACCTTTGTTGGAGTTAGTCTTGTTTTTAGGACTGTGGGCAGAGCCTACAGGAGTATTGCATCTAAAAAGGAGTGATGTCATGTTTTCTGTCTCTGGAACTGACTGAAGGTGTTAATAGTCTCCTTCACCTTACCATCCTCCAAGAAATGTTTTCCACCCTCAAATAAATACGCTTTCATGTTAGTCAATGGTTGCATGGTACTATTTTGTTTCTTAAATGGGTGGTACAAGAACTGGAACCTGAGTAGTGGGAGGCAGCATTGGTTTTTGGGGGGAAGTAAGGTCCACCCCACCTCCACCCAAGAAGCTCCAAAAGGTCCATCCCACCTTTTTTTATTCATGTAGGAGGGGCATGAGGTGCATCTATCATCCTGAAAGAAGACTCACATGTTTGGGATGCGGACCAAGAAACAGATGTCTATGGAGTCCCTGCATTTTGTTAAGGACTAGAACAGAAGATACTTAAAATGCCTTCAAACTGATTTAAAAACCCTTGGAACAAATGGTTATCAGAGTCACCTGCAGAAGATACTTGAAATGCCTTCAAACTGACTTAAAAACCCTTGGAACAAATGATTATCAGAGTCACCTGGTGATTAAAAAGGAAAGACTAAGAAGTGTCTAAAAACTAAGGAAAACAGACAGCTTTCAGGTATTTCTTAAACATTTATATACTAAAAACAAAGTTCAGCTTTTGGGATTAGCAACATTTGTTTACTATATTCTATCTATCTATCTATCTATCTATCTATCTATCTATCTATCTAGTTTATCTTTTTAGTACTTTCAAAATCTTGAAAGCATTGGTATTACAAATGCATTTAGAAATACATTTTTTTAATTGTCTTTACAGATCACCTTGAAAGCACTGGTGTTACTAATGCATTTAGAAATACATTTTTTTAATTGTCTTTACAGATAAATCATGCATGTTCATGTGAGGGCACATTTTTTTGGGGGATGGGGTTCAAATTATTTTAATCATGGGCACAGTGCTTGGTAAACACACTCTGTGATGAAGTGTATTTTTCTTTTTAAGTTTGAGAAGAGAAAGCTATGAGAAGTAGAATGGATTAAACACTTCCTGGAACTTTCTGCATAACAAGTTCCCCATGGCACCTCAAAACATTTGACACTAGGATCCTAAGAGCAGTCAGTGTGGTACTTTAGAGGACATTGCATAACAAGAGACTTGTCTTCCCTTTTTCCAAATAATATACTATCTTCATTCTCAGGCAGGCAGTTCTGGGCTACTTTTTTATATTCTACTGAAGCTTCTCAAAGGAAAAATGCATGTTAAAATCAGGAATATATGCATTACTACCAGCTTTGAGTTGTCACTTCAATCCAGTGTTTTATTTCTGCCTAGGCTGTTAGAGGAGTTTTTCTAATTTTCCCTAGATGTTTTATGACATCTAGGGGCCGTCATTGAAGTTTGTTTTATTGCATCTTCTCAAAGTTAGTCTTCACAGCTTACCCTTTGGTTTGATGTTTAATAGCCCCTACCGCAGGCCAGTGTCTTGTTACAATGTCTTGCCACAGGAGAGAAAAAACACTGCAGACAGGATTCACAGTGCTATACAATATACTATAGAAAGTTATGTGTTTAAAAACATATATACACACACACACACACACACCCAAGCAAAACACAGCTGGATAACGTACCAGTATTTAGCAAACTTGTCATGCTTACCCAGAGTCTAGCAGGGGCATCATGCAACCAGAAATTTTGGAGGGGCACGAAATCAACATTTCTCTGGGGGGGCTGGGGGCATGCTCCCCTGGGAACATTTTGAAAAACTGAGGTCAAATGGTGCATTTTGGTGACTTTTAGAAGGCCAGGAAGCTTTTCCTTAACATGCTAAATGCTATTACAACAATACTTTTTTTTCTTTGTTCAGTGACCTTTTGTATTTTCAAAGCAATTTTGTAAAAACTGAACTGAAATGGTGCATTTTGGTGGCTTTTACCATACAGTGAATCAGCTAGCTATTTACAGTCCATTCCTAACTAATTAATTACCTGCTAAAAGCCAGAAATGCACCATTTGAATAGTCAAATTATAACAGTCATCTACTATAAAAGTTTTGTATGAAAAATAATGACACAGGTCATCTGTTCTTGTTAATAATTTGTTTACTGTGTAATCTTTTCCATGTATTACTTACATATATGCAGACAAACACTGCAGACATGATTCACAGTACTATACAATATACTATAGAAAGTTACATGTTTACATGTTTAAACACATACACACACACGCACACACACACCAAGCAGAACACAGCTGGATAAAATATTTAGCAAACTTGTCATACTTACCCAGACTCTAGTAGGGGCGTCATGCACCCAGAAATTTTGGAGGGGCATGAAATCAAAATTTCTCTAGGGGGGTCTGGGGGCATGCTCCCCTTGGAACATTTTCAAAAATTGAGGTCAAATGGTGCATTTTGGTGACTTTTAGAAGGCCAGGAAGCATTTCCTTAACATGCTAAATGCTGTCACAAAGATACTTTTTTGTTCAGTCTGTGACAGTGACCTCTTGTATTTTCAAAGCAATTTTGTAAAAACTGAACTGAAATGGTGTAGTTTGGTGGCTTTTATCATACATTGAATCAGCAAGCTATTTACAGTCCATTCCTAACTAAGCCTCAGGTACCCTGTACTCTGCCTGGTGAAAAATCTAATTAGCACCACGCCTCCCCCGAGTCTCGATGGACTCGTAACAGTAAAGAGAAACATGCGCAACCTCAGGTCCTCAGGTCAAATGCTACTAGAGGTCCCTAAGGTCAGGACTAAGGCAGGCTGCAAGTCCTTCTCACACACTGCCCCTTCCCTATGGAACAACCTCTCTTTGGAGGTGCGAGAAACCCCATTGGTACTGTGCTTCCGCACAAGACTCAAGACCCATCTGCTGTCAATGAGCAAATGCCAATGCTATGGTACCTGACACTACAACAATGACCCTGTGTCAGCTCACACCACCTTACTTAAATCTCCAACCCCTGAACAAGTAGCACTAACTTCTCCTCCCCTCACAGAACCTATCCGATGGCTCTTAGATGTATGTTACATAAAGAATTTACAGTACTGTCTCACTCCTTTGTATGTCTGACGCACGATCAAATGAACAACAGCTTATTAGTTAGATATATACAACCCACAGAAAAGACTGCTCTGTCTCACTGATTTGTAAACTGCAGTATACTGTATACCCATAACCTGTATATGTATCACTGTCTACTATTTCATGTACTGTTATTCCTGGGTCGCCCCTGAAAAAGGGACCTCCGGGGTCCAGTGGGCCAACCCGGTCATCAAAATTCAATAAATAAATAAATAAATAATTACCTGCTAAAAGCCAGAAATGCACAATTTGAATAGTCAAATTATTACAGTTGTAACCCCGCTGTTACACGGTGTTACTAGAATCCCAGTAAGACCTAGTGGTAGGCAGGGAAGGCAGCTTGTGAAACTCCAGTTAAATGGATTTCACACTGTCTCACTCTGTTCTCAGTCTCAACTGAGACTGAGGGATGACATCATTATAGAACTTTCACAGCTGCATAAGCCACACTGGATTGTTGCAGTTGGAGGTTAGTGTAGAACGTTGGGGATTTTGAATTCAGTCTGTGTGCAGTCTGAGTGAGAGACAGTAGTACAGCTGAGTGTGTCCAGGCTCTCAGAGCTTTAAGCTCTGTTTTAGAGCTACTTTTGGAAGGTGTGTGTTTCCACCTGAAGAGGAACACAGGAACTGGTAATTGAAGTGGTGGAGACCACATTCAATAGTTCAAGAGCTCCATCCCTGAGGGGATGGGGGAAGATTTTTGCCTGTTTTCCAGGGGCAACCCCCCTGGGTCCGGCTAAGGGAAAGAAGCTGCCTGTTCATGTTGTGCTGAGGCACCAGAAGCTCTGAGATATAAATTCCTTTTGGAGGAAATGCCTGTGGGGAACCTGCAACCAAAGGGTGAGTTCGCTCTGGAAAAGGGCCACGTGTTTTTTCACCTGAACAGAAGGAAACTAAAGGGACTGTTACTGTGGGGTCAGGAAAAGACAGCCAAGTACAGTTGAAAAGTGAGGATTGGACTGCTTAATCTGTGGGAGGTCTAGACTAATGGACATTGCCACTTAATTCAAATATGTTCAAGTTCAGCACGAAGAGTGAAGGAAAGTGGGGATTGGACTGCTCAATTAGTGGGGGGTCTAGAGTAATGGACAATGCCACTTAAAAGTATGTTCAAGTCCAGCATAAATGGGAAGCAAGACAAGTAGATCGAATGTGAAATACATTTAGCAAGAATCTACATTGCAAAGTTTTACATGAGGTGTTTACTGTCCAGAGAAATGGCCGGGTATGAATTGTGGGATTGAGAGGTGGGAGACCCCCAAATCAGTAGTAACCAAATTCACCTCTATGGATTTGCTCTGAGACACCTTTTATTTTCTCTCAGGTACTTGGCCAGTATCTGAGGAAAGCACCCAGATGTGGGATTGAAAGGAAGAATTCCCTGATGGGAGCTGAGGTGCTCTTAGGTGGTTTAGGGAGCTACCAGAAAATGTTTCCATGAAGTATGGAAAGTGTACGAGTGGCCGGCAAGGGAGCCGAGCCAGAGAAAACCCAGAACAGTGTACAAGTTCGGGCTGTGTAAGCCAAAGCAGCATGCAAGTCCGGGCTGTATACCCAGTGGGTTCAGAGCCTGAGGGCTAAAGTATTGAGGAAGAGTTCTAGTTTGTTTTAATCTGCATTACCAGGAGTGTATCCCTGTGGGGGTCCATCTATGCTTTGTTTATTCTGTTTGGATGTGAATAAAATGCTACACTTTAGAATCCCACTTCTGGTATTGGACATTACAGTTATTGCTTCCTGTGTTTGGATTTACTTAGGTGCCCCTGTGCAGAGTAGCCAAAGCTAGCCTTTGTGCCGAGTGACCTATTCCTCCCCAAACCAAGCCCACCTGGTATTGCTGTCAGATACAAACAGCATACCAGCCCTGGGTTACACAGTCATCTACTATAAATATTTTGCATGAAAAATAATGACACAGGTCATCTGTTCTTGCTGTTACTTTGTTTACTGTGTAATCTTTTCCATGTATTATTTACATATATGCAATAGGGATGACAATAAACAGAGTATGATGAATCCATTTATTTGAGTAACTGTGTATAAATTTCATTTATACACACAGTTATTACATCACGCTCCACCACTTGTGAGGTTACTTGAGGTCAATGGCAACTTCACAAGATAACCGCTTTATCACACAGTCACCCCACGCATATCCCTGATTCATGCAATAGGCATGGCAGGGTATTAAATAGCTAGTATAGCATAGCATAATACTATTCAGTATCAGAGGGTGGTGCTATCCATTTTCTGAACTGTATAGCACTAGACTGCTAAACATTTTTTGTGTTTTTTATTTAAGTTTATACATACAAAACACATTAAAAACAAAGTAATTTTCATTTTGCTAACCAGTCTGTGCCATGTACTATGCATTTTTGCAGCTGATTAGCACTTTCACATGTAAAACTGCTAATCAATTTTTTTGGATTATTTAACACCCTACATGAACACAAAACCCATTTATTAAATCCATTTATGTGCATATCCATTGAATAAATCAAATTTATCTATGAAGCAGTGTTTTAATAACCATTTATCCACACATTATTTATGTCATTATCATTTATCTGCATAGTAGTGATGTCACGTATTCCCATAATCAAATGCAAATAACTTTAAAATGAAGAATGGTAGCGTAATACTGTGAGAACAAAAGGTGTTCAGCAGAAAGATATTTACAAAATGAGTGGTGTTTCATTTATAGTTACCTTTTAGTTTTTTTTTATAATTAGCAAAAAATAGCAGAACATTCAATTTTGTTCACTTTTTGCAAGAAACAAATTCAAATAACTTTAAAACAAAAGAAATGACAGCATGGAACTTTGAGCACACAAGTTGTTCAACACAAAAATATCTACAAAATGAGCGGTGTTTCATTTGACAGCAACCACTGTGCTAGTTGGAAAGTTGACAAAAAGTCACACAACCTATCATTTAAAAAACATCAAAAGCAAATGTCCCTGCAGTGTCAGAAAGCATCCCATATTGTATAAAGGAAATATACAATGGTGAGCTGTCAGGTAAATTATTTATCTGCACAAGTGCTGTTTGACCTCGGAAGTCTGGACCATACATCTCATCTTATCATGTCAGCACTTGTCTTTAAATTGCAAGCAAACTGTCTGAATGTGTAGCACATTCTTAATCAACATACAAATAGTGGGTTTTCTATGCTTAGTGCCAAAGTATGTTTCAATAAATTTACATTTTTATTATAAAACTGCAAACAATCCTGAAAAACTGTGAACAGGCATGACAGAGACCATGATGAGCAATGCAAGGCAGAAATAAATGTAGGTGGAAATAATTCATCACATTTGGTCTGGCAGTATAGCCTAGAGGTTAGAGGAATGAGGTGTGAATGAGCATGATGCATCCTGCAGACCAGACCTGAGTTTGATTCTCACAACCTCCACTTGCATACTATGTGATTCTCAGCAAGTCACTTAACAGCCCACTGCTCCCAGGTCACCCCTGAAAACAGACATTTATGCCTAGTGGGCCTTACCCAGTTACCAAAGACTAAAATAAAAAATAAATAAACATCAGTACCACCCCCCTACCAACAGGCCCTCCAAATGAAGTACTGCAAAGAGAGCAAGCCAGCTTGCAATACACTGCTCTTAGTATTGCTAACAAAAGTAAAACTGTCAGAACAGCATAATAAAGGATCATACTAATTAATATTACTTGTAAAACTCCTACTGCCTGGGGGGGTGGATAACCCACTCCATGTCACACATCCTGCAAGCTCTCAAACCAGAGCAAGCCTAATAACAACAAATTAATGCCTTTACTAATAACCCTCCAACACTGACAAATGACAAGGGTGGTATTCGTGGTAATACCACACCCAGATGAGGAACCTCCTCTTGCAAACCCTCCAAACAGAAACAAATGAATGACAATAAAATACAACACAGACTGACAACCCAGGGTTGGGGGTGGATGAAATAACCTACCCCAGACAATAATCACACCCCTAACATTTGAACAAGAGCCAACTTTTCTTTTTTGGGGGGAAGGGGGCTTATCTATGCAAACAAGCAGAAGTCACTTGAACTACAGTGAAAGCTAATGATTTAAGGGGGGAGGTGTTGCACTGCCCCTCTGAGTCGGCACCAATACACGCACACTCGACCTCTTGCAAAGTGCATCCACAGCCTGCCCAATAACAATGAATAAATTATTACAGTTTACTACTAATAATAGTAATACAAACCCACCCACTGTGTTTAACCCCTACCCTACTGACCTTCTGCTGCTGCATGAACATCTGCCCCACTTTGATTGGCTTGTCCATGGGGGCAGGTGGTCAGCTCCTCTGCCTGCCTCTCAGCACCACACGGCATTCCCAGCTGATCAAGCAGTGGTGAATGTGGCACAGTTCACTCCTGCTGCTCCCGCTGAGTACGGGATCTTTCATTCCTGAAAACCAAACTTTTACAGCTTTCTGTTGGTGTCTGGGGTGGTCCAATGGTCATGTCCCTCTGTGTCCCCTACACTGAACCCAGAAGAACTCTTATCATTAGTATTCCCTCTGATTCTCTTAATCTCCAGACCCCACAACTGCTCAGCTTCTGGCATAGACCACTGTCTTTTTGCAGATGCTGGAGGCTGGTCTGCATTGGTCACTTACACCAAGTATTTTGCTTTGCTTGGGGGGGCATCAGTTACTCCTGTTGCTCTGGGTCCCAGCACTGGGGCACCTGCCTCTTTCCCAGTGGGACTGCACAGTCCGTGACACCCCAACACCATGTCCAAGTATCCCAGGTGTATGGTGCTACCCCAACACACCCTGCTTCATACGCAAGTATCTGTGGCATTCAGAGGAGCCCCTCCAACACCCTGTCCCCACCCAAGTATCTCTGCTGGCCACTGATAGTGACAACTCTCACCATTTCCCCCCAGACACACACACACACTCACTCCTTGCCTGGCCACTAAATGGGAGCGTTGTGTAAAGCACTTTTATGGCATGGTGGTTTGGAGAGCCTCTGTGTGCCCCCAGCCACCGTATATTGGCCCCCAAGAGCCACTGTGTATTGGCCCCGTATGTCTACAAAAGTTTCTGAAGATAATTATGTGGGTTGCAGTTGTTACAGTCAGTGAGAACCCTGGATCCCTGTTTCTCATTATATATTATCTTTAATAAGGAGACTTACCAAGAAAGAAAAGTCAAAATCCAGCATGGCAGAGTTAAAAAAAATGGCATAGTTTTGTGTTCCATGAGTATTTCTGCCTACACTCCAAAGCTAAAAACTGAATTCCTCAAATCAAATTCAGGTTTCTTTTTACCTGGTTAAGTTACAATTTGTCTCTGAGTTTTCAGGGAAAAGGAACCAAAGCTAACCAAAGGAGAGACACTAGCATGTCTGATGCAACTTTTTTCCTTTTCTCAGGTGATGGATGTGTGAGTAAAGTTTAATTTCCTTTCCTTTCCATGATGCTTCAGAAAGGAAATGAAACAAAACTCTGCTCACACGTCCATCACCTGAGAAAATGAAAAACAAAACCTGAAAGTTGGAAGGGGAAGGGGAGCGGATCGGTAATTTGGAGAAGAGGTACCTGCAAAAAAAAATTGGGGACGGAGAACACATTCCAGGTGGACACCACCCCTCAGCCTTCCAAACACAGAAATCCTTGTCTGTGGGCTGATGCTGGCTCATCAAGTAGTTGATGGACACTAGGCACAGCTCAGAAGAATTAGGCTTGTTATCTCACCCACTCTGCCCCATCTCCCTGTCACATATAACATCCTGCAAGAACAGAGCCCTTTTTCAAGCCAAGCCAGACCAACGAATGAAGACATTTGGACTCACCCACCTCCTACTGCTACTGGTACTGCTAGTACTCCTCTCCTGGGAAGTAGCAGTGGCACATACACATCCATGGCCAATCTCACTCAATAACGTGGACCGCTACAGGTGAATGTTTACCCTTTTTGGTTGCATTTTTGCTTAGTTTTTCTCATACCAGTCTTCTCCTCAGTCTCTCCTCCTTGAGCACACAGAGTAAGATGGTGCCTGAAAATCCACTCTTTGATGCGTGGCAGCATCAACAGATCCCCGGCCCCACCACTTATGACTTCAAAAAAGTTACATTTCATTTTAGACCTTGTGATTTTCTGGAAAAGAAAATACATTTACAGGTATTTTTTACCAGTTTTGAGCAATGATATTGGGGGGGGCACATGCCCCCTTGGGCCCTGTGGTCATGACGCCACTGGAGTTTAGCAATGTGAATCCTTGCTGTGACTATAGGTGTTTACAACTGAATGATAATAACCACATTTGCTTCACTTGCAAATAGGTAGGTATTTGTGTCTCATTTCTGTTTGACTTACTGTAGGTTACACATAGAATCTGAAAAATTCACAACATGCTGTATTGTGCTTCAATGAACTGATAAATGGGGATTTTGGTTTCTTTTACAAATTCATTTTTCATGACCATGGATATACTGAAACAAAAATTTCTCAACAAAATGTTTTTAAATAAAGAGCTTAGCTCACAGCAGCAGAAGAAGCATGTTGGCATTAAAAGCTTAGTGGCGTGGATGTAGAGGCACCAGTATTTAAGCATGACTTTGGTAGAGGATTAATTGTGACTGGTGGGGGGTGAGGGAGGAAGTGAATCTTGATATTTGTAGCATAATGATTTTCTGAAACTTCAACCTTCAATGAGTTAGACTCTGAAGCCATCTGTACAGTATATCACTAAGCCATATGCAGTGTGGTGTGGGTAAAACCCAGATCACCATACCAGGACCAGTGCTGTAAAATCTGCACTGGGCACAGCTTGTGCAAATATTGCTGATCCAGTGGATCAAATAATACATGCAAATAAATAAATAATTACTTGGCTTCACCTCGTGCTTCAACCCATCCCAGGAGTGACATTATTACATGATAACACACACTCTGTCATGCCTTATTGCTTAAATATGCCCTTTCTCAATGTACTATACCTTGATTAAGTTACTGTATGCAACAGCCTTCATGTGAACACTCTTGGCTTGTCTTTGACTTCTGATGTCTATTTGCTTTAGCTGTTATATATTGTTTGAACTGCTTTGGTCTTCTTGATGTGGTGCCTATGTGCCTAAACTATGTAATCTGTTTATCTACTGCTACCCATGTTTCTTCAGTGAATAATTGTTATAACTGTCTGCTCTACGAGCCATTGTTTTTGGACTTGTTAACTGTGCTGTCTTTGTATTAGTTTCAACAAGGTGCCTTTGTAAATGAGTATCTGACTCAAAGGTTTGTAAATCTGATATTTTTTCAAATAAAAAAATGTTTATGTTTAAGCCCATGAAACACCCTTATCTAGTTAATGCATTCACAGTCATAGTGGTTCTGCCAGAGCTTGTTTAGAGGAGCTCCAGCTTGGTGCAGTGTCTGTGCTGGTCTGACTCATTAATTATTAATCTTTGTGGCTAGAGTTCTGGAGCAGGCTCTTAGATGTCTATTACTGAACCTTCTTCATGTGGCCTTTTATTCTGGTACTTTCTCAGTGGCATCTTACTCATTTAGTTGCTTTCTTTTCAGCCAGATCATTAATGATGCACGTTGTGCCATGTAACAATTTTTATTAATCTAAGTTCTTGGGAAACAATCATAGGTTACAGATCTTCCCATCCCTTTCTGCTGTTTTCCCACAGTTCTCTTTCTTGCACAAAAGAATATATATTTTTTTACTTTCTCTATTTTTTTTATTCTTTTATAATAAATTCAGTTTTTCATGGGGTACAACTAGGTCATGGACCTTCCCACCCCTTTCAGTTGCTTCACCACGAAACAGTTCTCTTTCTTGCACAATTTACTTTCCAAAGGTTGTGCCTGCAATTCAATTGGTGGGAGCAACCAGCCATGCCCCTTGCCTGAGCTATTTGAGTTAACTCCCTCCAGCCTCACTCAGAAGTACTATTTCTTTGCTGCAGCTGGAGGCTGTGCCGGGGCTCTGAACCCCTCAACACCTTTTTCTCCTGTTGTTTGGCTCTCTCTTTACCTTTCAGATTTTGGACTTTCTGCTTGGTTTGCACTTCTCTAACTTTCAAGGTCAGTATTTAGTTTTCTGCCTTCCTGGCTGCAGTTTGTGCTTCTCACCATCACTATTCGTGCTGCACACCTATTCTCATGTTCCTTGTATTTTTTCTGTTTTGGTTTCTTTTGGATCTTCTAGTGTCCTACATTTCTCAATTCCTTTTGCCTTGTGCTATTTCAGGCTCCCATGTTTGCTGTTTTTCCATACCTTTTGTAATCTCTTAGTTCAACAACAATCCTTAAATGTTTACACCTCGCTCCTAGCTAGGCAGCCACTCCCTTTTGGGTTCTGTTATTCTTCACTTCAGCAGCTACTGCATCCTAGCTGTCAGTTCCCATATGCTCCTGCTTCCCCTAGTAGTTTCATTTGTTGTTTCTACTGCCTCAGCCTACCTGACTTTGCAGTGCATCAGCAACTAACACTAACCTCCCTTATGGAACTGGTTGGCATGCATTAATCATTCAGTCTAAGCTCATATCATTCAGTCTCATACAATCTCCTAGTTGTCACTTGATATCTCAATAAGCCATTCAGCCTTCCCTATGTTTCATTTCTACCTTGTGCTCATGGCTGTCACCATCAGCCTCCTACTACTCCTGCATTCAGATTCATGCCAGCCACAACCATGGCATGGTTTCCAGGGTTCTGCTTTTAAAGTCGATGGGTCTTGCTCTGCCCCTTGAAGTCTGCATCTTGAGGGAGGTCCCCTTGACAGGAGAGTCCTTCTCTTTCTGCCCTTTGTGTGAGAATGTCCTACACTCCAGGGAAGCTTTAGCCACGCAGATTGACTCAGTAGCACCTCTTGGTCTAGCATTTAAGACTTCAGCTGCTGTAGGGTGGGGCCTCTAAGTATGCAGCTACTCCTTTAATTGTGAAGACCACATTGGCAGCCCCTTCAAAAGCTATTCCCTCTACAGCCACCTAAGGTTCACCTGGTCTCCACTTCCTTCCCTTCCTCTGCCACTCAAGTGTGAAGATCATACAACTCCAAGTCCCACCTGCTCAAATGCTCAATTCCTATGCCTTACCTCCAAGGGTTTGGCTTCCTTTCTAGGCCTCCACTCTTTGTGGCCAGGTGAGTGCCTTTTAGTGGTTGTTGTTCTCCTCCTCCTGCCTTGGGGGGTGAACCTCCTTCACAGAGAACCTCCTTTAGCTGCAGAGACTGGTTTGCAGCAACCCCATGGCTTTCCTGTTAGAGGGATAGAGTGAGAGCCCTTCCTCTAAAAATCTTCCCCTTGAACTGGATCTCTAAATTGAAGTAGGTGAGCCATCACTAATTTAGCCCAAGCCTGAAGGGAAGGCGACCAAGGCCTTGGATACCCAGAGGTTTCCACCTCATAGGGTTTTTTCCTCTCCTCCTTTCCGAAGGTCAAAAAGGTTAGGTAGTCTCTGCAAGAGATGGTCCTTAATGTAGTACATTTATATTAGTATAGCATTTAACAGCTAGGTTTTCACTGTGAGCTGGGGTTGGATGGTGACACTTCTTCCGTTTTGCCATTCCCTCTCTCCGTACAGAAGTCTTGCCTCTTCTGCTATCCGTTCCAATATCTATCAGTCATTGCTTATTTCAGTCTCTATCTGTTACTAGTCATCACTAGCTGTCGTCAATCTGTCCTCACTCAGGCTCTGCACAGTACTTTTTGGGTCTCCTTCCTAAGGTACCTTTAGCATAGCCTTTATGTTCTCATGGCACTTCTAGGGATGGAACCCTCCTCAAGAGGGTTCCTTTGCCATCACAGTACCCCGACAGGGTGGTAGTTCCCCATGGGCAGAGAGTATGAACGGCCAATGTATTCACTCATGACAATCAACAATACATTCATTGAAATACTTTCTGACTATCAACAAAGTTGCACAAGCATAACGCCTCACTAAATTGCATAAGCCCATTGAAGTCAAAGGCTCTGCCTGCAATTCAATGGGTGGGAACAACCAGCCATGCCCCTGCCTGAGCTATTTAAATCAGCTCCTTCCAGCTTCACTCAGAAGCACTGTTTCTTTGCCCCACCATGCTCCCCTCCTCTTGCAGTGATGTGCCTTTTTCCTTGGGTCTCCTTACTAAGGTACCTTTAGCCTAAAGTAGTTGTGTTACCACGGCATCTCTAAGGGTGGAACCCTCCTCAAGTGGATTCCTTTGCCTTCACGGTACTCCAACAGGGTGGTAGTTCCCTGTGGGACAGAGTATGAATGAAACATATAGAAACGTAGAGGTTGATGGCAGATAAGGACCACAAGGCACATCCAGTCTGCCCATTTCTTTTTCTATCTTATAAATGTGCCATCGGCTTTTGCTCTGTCAGTGGCCTATCTATTCATACTCATCTGTATTATTCCCTTATGCCTATCCCATGCCTGTTTGAAGCCCTGCACTGTATTCATAGCCACCACTTCCTGTGGTAGGCCGTTCCATGCATCCACCACTCTTTCTGTGAAAAAGAATTTCCTCACATTCCCCCTTAATTCCGGCCTCCGTCTAATCTCATGCTGTGTTCTCTTGTCCTGCTATTTTTCTTATATTTAAACATGTTAGACTCTTTCACCTTGTTAATGCCCTTAAGGCGTTTGAATGTTTCGATCATATCACCTCTCTCCCTCCTTTGCTCAAGGGTACACATGTTGAGCTCTGTTAATCTGTCCTCATATGTCTTCTGATGCAGTCCCTGCACCACTTTGGTTGCCCTTCTCTGGACTGCCTCAGTTTGGCTAATGTCCTTGTGAAAGTGTGGCCTCCAGTACTGCACACACTAGTCCAGCTGGGGCCTAACCAGTGTCTTGTAAACAGGGATTATTACCTCCCTCTTACGACTTGTGATACCCCTACTAATACACCTTAACATCCCCCTAGCCTTACATACTGCTTTAGAGGTCTGCTTGGATTATTTCAGGTCATCGGTGATGATGATGCCCAAGTCTCTTTCTTCCTTTGTGACTGCCAGCAACTTCCCTCCCAGCCTATAGATGGCTTCAGGGTTTCTCTTCCCTACATGCATGATCTTGCACTTCTTTGCATTAAATCCCAGTTGCCACTCTTCTGACCATTTTGCTAGTTTATCCAGATCTCTTCTCATTCTGCCCACCCCATCTGGATCATCTACTCTGATGCAGATCTTGGTGTCATCTGCAAACAGACAGTCAACAATACATTCATTCAAATAGCTACAGAATATCAACAAAGCTGCACAAACATATCTCCTCACTAAGTTTTGTAAGCCCATTGAATTATTTTTTCTGTTTTTTTTTTTATTCTTTTATAACCAAATCCAGCTTTTTTGGGGCCATACCCAGATAAAGGAAATTCCCAACCCTCAGTTCCCCCTAAAAAATCGTTTCTGGCAGCAATTGTTTTGGTGTTGGCCAGGTCCCTCTTTCTGTCATCAATTTATTTATTTATTTATTTTTTTGTTACGGAGGCATGCTCCATCTTCTTTTCTGGACCCAGGGTCAGTCCTTGTCAACTTCTGAATGACATGGGCAAAGCTGGGCAACAGTTTTCTTTTTTTATTGCAGCCTGTTAGTGCTGCCTCCTTCCCTCCCAGTCCACCTGAAAAATTATTTTTTTCCTCTTCAGGAACCCTTATTTGATTGTGCTTTAGCAATCTCCTCTTAATGTTTTTACAGCATCAGTTTTGATTGGGCCAGAAACAAATTACCGTTTTATTTATTTGTTTGTCAATCACCAGACTTTTTAGCTCAGTATTTTGTGTTTTCCTTCATTCTGCTGGATTTCAGTGACTGCCATGTTACATTATGCCTCTGCCTGCTGCATCACTTTTTTTATTTAAATAATTGTTTCTGTTGTTTTTTGCTTATGGCAGCTGACTGTCTGACTGTTCTTGGCTGCCACTGGTCTCAGCTGCACCCAACCCTCCATTTTTTGCCTGCAATGCATTGCTTTTTCATTCTATATTTTTTTAGTTAACTGTTTCTGATTGAAAATTATGGGTCTGACCCTCTCACCACTGCTGCTGTAGCCAGCAGTCAACCTTGTCACCATCTTTCCACTCCCTTCTCATCTGTCAAGCCCCTAACTCTTCCTTTGACCTCTGCTCCTCGTTCAAGATGGTGGCTCTGGCTCCCAATGCTGTGACATCTCTCTCTGATCCCTCCATATGCATCAGTCTCACAAGAACAGTGGAGGGATGAGAAAGATTCACACACTAGACCACCAGGGACTTAGTTGAATGTAAGCATGCAGCTGGAGAGAACCATAAAAAAGGGAGAAGTCAGTGACAAAGTGCCATAAAAGGCAATCAATGGGCACTTTGCCACTGTACTATGAGGGTGCTCAGTGTGTGCAGGACTGTTCTGTGGGGGGTCCAGAATTTGATGGGTGGGGCTACAAATAGCACAGATCATGCAATCCCTCTGAATTGTATGCCCTGCTACAGTTTTAGTTAGTAACAAGTTGTTCTCTATTAAGATATATTACAATACATTGTGATATATTATATGAAATCCCATTTAAATAAATGGGAATGCCTATGATATATTGTGACATATCTTTATATACTGGAACATGTTACTGGCTGTAATCCATACACAATGTAACAGACAAACTGCATGTGATAAAAGCATAAACACAGTTGGCGACAAGGCTAATCTGTAGGCAGCATATGGAGACACTTGTCAGTCATGGACAGTCAGACTATAGCTTGCTGTGCTTAGGGCTTTCTACTGCTTAAATGGATCTTGTAAGTTTAATTCTAAATCTAAGTCTAATTTATTATTGATGAGGCAAACATGAGCTCTGGATGGCTGCTCTACCAGACATTAATTCCTTAGAAATGTCTGATACAGCTCAGAGAAAGAATGTTTGTAAACTTTCTGAAAAAAAGCCATTCCCCCCTTACTAAGGTGAATAGAGTTACAATTGCCATGAAGACCTCACAGTCTGTCATTCCCTAGGGATTAACAACTTGCTGGGGGTGGCCACAGCTACATTTTGGGCCATCTTCCACCTCATCTGCTTTTAAAGCACAGGAAATAACCTTCTGTTCTGTCATTTTTGCTTAAAGAATTGCTGGAAAAACCATAAAGAACTTACACACTCTATGCCCAGCATCATGATCAACTATATCCCAGAACATAGTAATCACATGACATGACTGTGGAAACCAAGGGTTTATGTGCCTGTCAACATCTTACTCCAGCATGTGGCAGACACCATCACAGTCAACCATTCCTTAGTCTACAGGGCACTGACACAGGAGACAAATGCACTGCTCACACCCATCGGCAACATTATCAGATCTCCTGCCACAGAGTTTGAGCTCCTTTTAACAAATTATGCCTTCCACAGACTGTATTGGAAGGTGTTCCACAAAACAGATATGCTGGGGTGGGAGGGGAACTATTACTATGCAATAAAAATTGTTTAAATCAACAGAAATTGTTAGTCAGCAAAACAACTCCTTTGTCATACAGTTTTTTTAGCAATAATGTTTGTCTGATATCCTTAGATTTATTATCAATATATTTTCAATTCTGTAATGAGAAATCAGGAAACAGAAACATAACATAGAAACATAGAATTTGATGGCAGATAAGGACCACTTGGCCCACCTAGTCTGCACATTTGCCTTGCTTATAGAGCAGAAAGCAGCTAACTAAAAGAAGCTACATTTTCTTATTAATTTAAAACTTATATCTCAGCAGGAGTCAGTGTCTGTTAAGATTATGTAGACAGATAACTTTATTAGAAGTAGAAGGGGTCTTATTTAGGGTTAAAAAAAGAAAGAAAAGAAAGAAAGTCAGTGTGTGTTCTGTTCAGGGAAGGGTACTGTATCAGCTGACTTTGATAAACCAGTAGGAGGAAAGATAGCTTACCCGGGGGTGTGGTTTAGACACTATCAAAGCAGGTGAGTGAAATTACAACTTCCTGTTGCTAGCCTTTTTTCTTACTAATTGCCTTCTATTCCACCCACCCAAAGCCAGTTCTACTTTTATAACCACTGGATTTGACTGTCAACAGGAACTTCCTGCTTGGCAGTAGGAAGGAAAGAATCATAGAGAAACATTGGTTTTGTCAACCCTAAAGGAAAAAAGTAGCTCACTCTCCCCCCCAGCAGCTGGTGGTCTGATATTGAGCAAGGAAGAAGGAGGCTACTGAAGAAGATAGGAAGTTGCTGTCCCAGAACTGGAAGGGTGAGAGTTGTAAGGAGAGGAGAGAATAAGAATCCAGAGAAACAGTAGAGAGGACACAAAATAAGACATGATAGGAGTGGTGCAGTGCAATGGCTGTGGGGTGGCAGTGTTCCAGGAGACATTCTGGAGGCTGCGATGCTGCCCTATTTGCAGGCACCTCTCTGGTCTGAGAGAGGAGGTTGCCCATCTCCAGGCTGACCTGGCTAGGATTCATGAAACCTCCTCCCCCACCCAGGGACCACCAGGGCCAATGCCAATGCCACTACCTCAGAGGTTGCCAAGAAAGAGGAGATGCTGGACCAGGGTGGGCTCAAGGAGGGAGAGAGTGGTGGAACATAGTTGCATTCCTCCAGCTGTACCTCTCCACAATTCATTCACTCTTCTGGTGGATAGTGGTTCCTCTATGGAGGCACCTGCAGTGGAAACCAAGGAGGATACTGGGAACCTTCACAAAGGAAACCCACAGGAGGGTAGCATGGGACCCCACAGGGGAAGGAAACAACTGCTGGTGGGGGACTCAATCATTAGGGGGTAGAAATGGGGGAGGAAGGGGAGAGGGAGGTAAGGTGCCTTACTGGCGCCACGGCTTGGAGGGACAGGAAACGAATCCTCAGGATCATGGGAGGAGCTGCACGAGGGAGGGAGGGAGCTGGATGTCATTGTCCACCTAGGGACAAATGACCTGGCTAGGAATGGGATCAGAGTGGTGCAAGAGGAGTTTGTAGAGTTGGGAAGGGGCCTTAGACAAGTAGCGCATACGGTTACCTTCTCGGAGGTGCTGCCTGTCTATGGCAAGGGAGATGCTAGGGCACTTCTCACCAGGGAATTCAATGAGTGGTTGAAAAACTGGTGTGGAGCACAGGGTTTTGGTTTCATTGGGGACTGGGGAGCCACCTGGAGGAGGCAGACCTATACTGGTCACGATGGTCTGCATCTGTCCGGGGGACCAGGATCCTAGGTGTGCGTTTAAATGCTTCATTGGCAAGCATTTAAACTAGCCAAGGGGAGGCACTGGAAAGGAGCAGGAAATCCAAGCCTCCTCACAAAACATGGTGATTAGTGAGGTAAACACCAAGGTACAGAAGTTATTAGGAGCAGAACAGATTTAAATGTAAAAAAGGCAAAGGCAGTAAGGACAGAAATGGGGCTAAAAGGGTAAGGCTATCCAAAGTGGAGGTGATGAGTACCAATGCCCATAGTCTGTGTAACAAGCTCCTGAACTAGTGGCCTTGATGGAAGAGGTTGTCTGGATATTGTGGCAGCCACAGAAACATGGTACACAGAGAACCATGACTGGGATGTCAACATACCAGGATACACAATCTACAGGAGGGACAGGGAGGGTAAAAGAGGAGGAGTAGCTCTCAAGTAAAGGAAGGAATCAAAGCAACAGAACTAAAGAGTAAACAGGGGCAGATGAGGCACTTTGGGTCACCCTGGAGACTGGAAATGGCACCACAATCGCATGGGGTTGTATACAGACCTCCATCTCAGGGGAGGGAATGGACAAGGAAATGATAAAAGGCTTTCTTAGAATGGCAGAAAAAGGGAGATATTGTTGATGGGGACCTGAATATGCCAGATGTTACTGGAGCACCTTTGCTGCAGGCACATCCAAAACAGGGTCATTCTTGATGCCCTACAGGGGCATGCCTCAGACAGCTAGTATTGGAACCCACTGGGAGGGAGGGAGCAATCTTAGACCTGGTACTCTCAAATGGGAATGGAGAAAGAATCTCAGATTTAGAGTGGGTAGCCATCTGGGAACAAGCGACCACCAAACAGTGTGGTTCACGATAAACACAGCCATACAATCAAGCCATACAAAAGCAAAAGTACTGGACTTTGGGAGGGCTGACTTTGGAAAATGAGAGTGTCTCAGAAAAGCACTAGCAAACAGGCAGAAGGAGGGTGGAGGAACAATGGGGAGTGATCAAACAGCCATCACAGAGGCAACAAGCCTTTGTGTAAAGCAAATCAATAAAACACAATGAAGAAAAAAGCTATGGTTCTCAAAAGGTGGCAGGAAGGTTAAGGAGAAAAGGACAGCATTCAGGAAATATAAGGAAACACAGAAGGAGCAGGACAGAGAACTTTATCAGTTAAAGCAGAAAGAGGCTGGGAAGGCAGTCAGAATAGCAAAGGCCCAAACTGAGGAAAGGATAGCCAATTCTGTTAAGAAGGGGATAAGACCTTTTATAGGTACATTAGGGAACAAAGAAAAGACCAAGGAGGGATAATGAAGCTTAATAAAGGGAGGAATGTGGGTGAGGGTGACAGTGAAAAGCAGGGATACTGAACGAATATTTCTGCTCAGTATTCACAAAGGAAGAGGAGGAGAGTTACCTAAACCAAACAAGAGAAACACTCTGTAAGAGGCAGAGTCGATACCAGTCCATTTACAGAAGAAAGGGTTCTGAAAGAACTAATAAAATTGAAGCTGGACAAAGCAAAGGGGCCTGATGGGATTCACCCAAGAATTGTAAAAGAACTAAGGGTAGAACTAGTGACACCGCTGACTACTCTCTTTAACAAATCATGGGAGGATGGGGTGGTACTCGAGGACTGGAGTAGGCCAGATGTGATTCCTCTTCACAAAAGTGGGAGCAGGACAGAGGCAGGAAACTACTGACCAGTTAGTTTGACCTCAGTGGTAGGGAAAATGATGGAATCACTTCTGAAGGAAAGAACTGTTGAGTATCTAGAGGCCAGTGGGGCACAGGACCCAAGGCAGTATGGATTCACAATGGGAAGGTCATGTCAGACAAATCTAATAGATTTCTTTGACTGGGTGACCAAAGTAGTAGACAGGGAGGGCTGTGGACATGGCCTACCTAGATTTTAGCAAGGCATTTGATACAGTCACACAAAGATTAATACAAGATAGCCAGCCTTGGGTGGGTCCCAAGGTGGTAGCCTGGATAAAAAATGGCTGAACAACAGGACACAAGGGTAGTAGTAAATGGGTACACAGTGAAGAAAGGAGGGTTACTAGCAGGGTACAGAGGTTCAGTACCTGGACCGGTCCTTTTAATGTCTTTATAAGTGACATTGCAGAGGAACTGGAAGAAAAGTATGTCTCTTTGCAGATGACACAAAAGAACTGCAACAGGGTTGATACACAAGATGGAGTGGAAAGGATGAGAAGGGACTTGTGAGTTGGAGGAATGGTCAAATGTATGGCAGCTCAGATTCAATGCAAAGTGCAGGTAATGCACATGGGAAACAAAACCAGGGAGCGTGCACACAATGGGGGTGAGATACTGACAACAGTAAAAATAGAAAGGGACCTGGGGTAACTATATCAGATGACCTAAGGTGGGCAAACAATGTGAGAAGGCAGTAAGGAGGCTGGGGGATACTGGGATGCATAGGAAGAGGCATCAATAGTAGAAAACAGGAAGTTGTTATCCCTCTGTACAGACAGTTGGTGAGACCCATCTGGGTACTGTGTGCAGTTCTGGAGACCCCATCTCCATGAACATAGACGAGTGGAGGCTGTCCAGAGGAGGCAACCAAAATGGTGCATGGTCTGCACCAGAAGACATCTGAAGAAAGACTAAAGGAGCTTAATATGTATACCCTTGAGGAAAAGAGAGAGGGGACATGATAGAAACTTTCAAGTACCTAAAGTGTAACAAGTCAGAGGGCAGCATCTTCCAGAAAAAGAGATGTCCAAGAAAAAGGGCACAATTTGAAGATTGAGGGGCTGACTCAGAGGTAATGTGAGGAAGTACTGTATTTTTCACTGAGAGGGTTGTGGATGCATGAGACAGCCTCTCTGAGGAGGTCATGAGAGTCAAGAACAGTGGGGACTTCAAGAATGCATGGGACAGGCATAAGGCAGTCCAGTGGGAGGTAGGAGGAAGTAAGCTGTTGGTTAACTAGGATCTGCAGCTTTTCTGTGGGTAGGAAAATGGGCAGACTAGGTGGTAAGCGGTCCTTATCTGCTGTCAAATTCTATGTTTCTATGTTCTATGTTTCTAACAGGTGGCTGCAGATCCTAGTTAACCAACAGCCTACTTCCTCCTACCCTCACAAAATTCCCTTATTTCTGTCCCATGCATTCTTAATTTTTCCACTATTTTTGATTCTATGACCTCCTCCCGTATCCACAACCACTAACAATGCTGAGCAGGACAGGCAGGAAACTACTGACCAATTAAGTTTGACCTCAGTGGTAGGAAAATATGGAATCACTTCTGAAGGAAAGAACTGTTGGTATCTAGAGGCCAGTGGGGCACAGGACCCAAGGCAGTATGGATTCACAATGGGAAGGAACCATATCAGACAAATCTGTAGATTTCTTTGACTGGTGACCAAAGTAGTAGACCAAGGGAGGGGCTGTGGACATGGCCTACCTAGATTTAGCAAGGCATTTGATACAGTCCCACACAAAGATTAATACACAAGAATAGCACAGCCATGGAGTGGGTCCCAAGGTAGTAGCCTAGATAAAAATTGGCTGAACAACAGGACACAAGGGTAGTAGTAAATGGAGTACACAGTGAAGAAAGGAGGGGTTAGAGGGGTGCCACAGGATTCAGTACCTGGACCGGTCCTTTTAATCTCTATAAGTGACATTGCAGGAACTGGAAGGAAAAGTATCTCTTTGCAGATGACACAAAGAACTGCAACAGGGTTGATACACAAGATGGAGTGGAAAGGATGAGAAAGGACTTGGCAAGGTTGGAGGAATGGTCAAATGTAACAGCAGCTCAGATTCAATGCAAAGCGAGTGCAAGGTAATGCACATGGGAAACAAACACCAGGAAAGCTGTACACAATGGGGGGGAGATACCGACAACAGTAAAATAGAAAGGACCTGGGGGTAACTATATCAGATGACCTAAAGGTGGGCAAACAATGTGAGAGAGGCAGTAAGGAGACTGGGGATACTGGGATGCATAGGAAGAGGCATCAATAGTAGAAACAGGAAGTTGTTATCTCTGTACAGACAGTTGGTGAGACCCCATCTGAGTACTGTGCAGTTCTGGAGACCCCATCTCCACAAAGACATAGACAGAGTGGAGGCTGTCCAGAGGAGGGCAACCAAATGGTGCATGGTCTGCACCAGAAGACATCTGAAAGAAAGACTAAAGGACTTAATATGTACACCCTGAGAGAGGGAGAGAGGACATAATAGAAACTTTCAAGAATACCTCAAAGGGAATTAACAAAGTCCAAGAGGGCAGCATCTTCCAGAAAAAAGAGATGTACGAAAAAGAGGCACAATTTGAAGATTGAGGGGGAGCGGCCCAGAGGTAATGTGAGGAAGTACTGTATTTTTCACTGAGAGGGTTGTGGATGCATGGAACAGCCTGTCTGAGGAGGTCGTGGAGTCAAGAACAGTGGGGACTTCAAGAATGCATGGGACAGGCATAAGGCAGTCCTAGTGGGGGGGGTAGGAGGAAATAAGCTGTTGGTTAACTAGGATCTGCAGCTTTTCTGTTAGGTAGGAAAATGGGCAGACTAGGTGGGCCAAGCGGTCCTTATCTGCTGTCAAATTCTATGTTTCTATGTTCTATGTTTCTAACAGGTAAGCTGCAGATCCTAGTTAACCAACAGCCTACTTCCTCCTACCCCTCACAAGAATTGCCTTATTTCTGTCCCATGCATTCTTGAATTTTTCCACTGTTTTTGATTCTATGACCTCCTCAGGAAGGCTGTTCCATGTATCCACAACCCTTTCTGTGAAGAAATACTTCCTCATATTACCTCTGAGCCACCCCCCCCATCTTCAAATTGTGCCCCCTTGTTTTTTCTACTACTTTTCTGAAAGATGCTACCCTCTTGGACTTTGTTGATTCCCTTGAGGTATTTAAAAGTTTCTATCATGCCCCCCTCTCCCTCCTTTCCTTGAGGCTATACATCTCTAGTTCCTTTAGTCTTTCTTCATATGTCTTCTGATGCAGACCCTGCATCATTTTGGTTGCCCTCCTCTGGACTACCTCCACCCTGTCTATGTCTTTGTGGAGATGGGGTCTCTAGAACTGTACACAGTACTCCAGATGTGGTCTTACCAACTGTCTGTACAGAGGGCCAACAACATCCTGTTTTCTACTGGTGATGCCTCTCTCTATGCATCCCAGTATCCCCCCAGCCCTAATTACTGCCTTCTCACATTGCTGGACCACATTTAGGTCATCTGATATGACTACCCCCAGATCCCTTTCGATTTTTGTTGTTGCTAGTATCTCCCTCCCCATTGTGTACTTCCCTGGATTTGTTTCCCAGGTGCATTACTTTGCACTTTCTTGCATTGAATCTAAGCAGCCATACATTTGACCATTCCTCCAACCTTGACAAGTCCCTTTTCATCCTTTCCACCCCACCTTGTGTATCAACCCTGTTGCAGATCTTTGTGTCATGAATAAGAGACATACTTTCCTTCCAGTCCTCTCTGCAACTCACTTATAAAGACATTAAAAAGGACTGGCCCCAGTACTGAACCCTGCGGTACCCCACAAGTAACACTCCTTTCTTCACTGTGGACTCCATTTACTATTACCTGCTGTGTTCAGCTGTTGTCCAACCAGTGTTTTACCCAGGGTACTACCCTAGGACCCACTCCCAGGCTGGCTAATTTGTTTATTAATCTTTTGTGCAGGACTGTATCAAATGCCTTGCTAAAGGTTAGGTAGGCCATGTCCACAGCCCCTCCCTGGTCTACTGCTTTGGTCACCCAGTCAAAGAAATCAATTAGATTTGTCTGACATGACCTTCCTGCTCTGAATCCATGCTGCCATGGGTCCTGTGCCCCACTGGCCTCTAGGTACTCAACAAATATTTCCTTCAGAAGTGATTCCATCATTTTACCTACCACTGAGTTCAAACTGACAGGTCTGTAGTTTCCTGCCTCTGTCTTACTCCCACTTTTGTGAAGAGGAATCACATCCACCCTCCTTCAGTCCTCGGGTACCACCCCATCCTCCCATGATTTATTAAAAAGGGTAATCAGTGGTGTTACTAGTTCTTCTCTTAGTTCTTTTAAAATTTTGGGGTGAATCCCATCAGGCCCCATTGCTTTTTCCACCTTCAGTTTTAAGAGTTCTGTCAAAACCCTTGCTTCCATGAAAGGACTAATATCAACCCCCCTATCCAGAGTGCTTCTTTTGACTGGATTAGGTATTTCCCCCTGCTTTTCCATTGTGAATACTGAGCAGAAGTATTCATTCAGTATCCCTTCTTTTCCACTGTCGCTTTCTGCCCAACCACCTTCCTCTTTATTCAGCCTCAGTATCCCTGCTTTAGTCTTTCTTCGCTCCCAAATGTACCTATAAAAGGTTTTATCCCCCTTCTTAACAGAGTTGGCTATCTTTTCCTCAGTTTGGGCCTTTACTACTCTGACTGTCTTACCTGCTTCCTTCTGCTTTAACTGGTACAGTTCTCTGTCCTGCTCCTTCTGTATTTCCTTATACTTCCTGAATGCTATCTTTTTTCCCTTATCTTCCCCGCTACTTCTTTTGCAAACCATAGTGTTTTTTTCTTTCATTTTGATTTGTTTATTTGCTTCACACAAACACTTGTTGACTCTGTGATGGCGGTTTTGATGTTTCCCCATTGTTGCTCCACCCCACCTTCTTGCCTGTCTGCTAGTGCTTTTCTGAGGCACTCTCCCATTTTGACAAAATCAGCCCTCCTGAAGTCCAGTACCTTCACTTTTGTGTGGCTTGACTCTACAGCTAAGTTTATCATGAACACACTGTTTGGTGGTCGCTTGTTCCCAGATTGCTACCCACTTCAAGATCAGAGATCCTCTCTCCATCTCCATTTGAGAGTACCAGGTCTAAGATTGCTCTCTCCTGAGTGGGTTCCAAAACTAGCTGTCTGAGGCATGCCCCCTGTAGGGCTTTGAGAATGGCCATGCCCTTGGATGTGGCTGCAGCAAAGGTGCTCCAGTCAACATCCGACATATTCAGGTCCCCCATCAGCAATATTTCCCCTATCTCTGCCATCCCAAGGATGCCTTCTATCATTTCCTTGTCCCTTTCCTCCCCCTGAGACGGGGGTCTGTATACAATCCCTGTGTGAATTGTGGAGCCATTTCCAGTCTCCAGGGTGACCCACATGCCTCCTCTCCATCCCGGTTTACCGTTTAGTTCTTTTGCTTTTATCCCTTCCCTTACATAGAGAGCAACTCCTCCTCCTCCTCCTCTTCTTCCATCCCTGTCCCTCCTGTAGATTGTGTATCCTGGTATGTTGACTTCCCAGTCATGGTTCTCTGTGTACCATGTTTCTGTGACTGCCACAATATCCAGGCATTCCTCTTCCATCAAGGCCACCATTTCAGGGAGATTTTTACCTAGACTTCGGAAGGGAAGGTGAAATTAAGATCAGACAAAATGGGGTATGCCAAATGGGCCAAAGATACACTTTCTGTCCCTAAAATTATTTTATTCTTATGTTTTCAAAAAATTACCAATTTATCCTATCCTGGTGGTGATTAACATAATATTTCTTCCAGTTGCATTTTTGAAATGGCATCAGATTTGTTTATATCTTCTTTGGTCCTATGCTTGTACTTTGTACCTTGTCATAAGAATAAGTTTTAAAAAGTAACATTCATTGTTCCCAGTATGCTCCTCAGCTACTGAAACTACCCTCCACAAATGGGATGTCACCTATAATAGCATTTGTCACTTTGCTTTGCAGACACCTCAACTCACTCACCACTGCAATCTTCACAATAAACTAGGTTGGCTCCCCCCTCCATCTCTATGTGTCCACAGCTACAGTGATGCTATCTTTAATATATTAAAAACAGTCAGTCTAGATCCCTTGCATCTGCTTTCTGGCCAGTAGAAAATGGCTATCCCCTTAGGTCAATGGATAATGCCCAGCTCGTTGTTCCTAGAATCCAATATAGAGTAGGCAGAGCATCCTTTGCTTACTCTGGCCACAAACAATGGAATGCCATTCCACCTGACATTCGGTGATGTCCCTCCTTTCCATCATTTCATGCCAAATATCGGGAACACCTCCTCAGACAGGCACTCTGCTCCTGTCTCAGTGCTTGAGCATCCTCCCTACAAACCTAACCAAAGGGCACTCTACAATCAAATATCATGCACTCTAAATTTGTCTTAATTAAAAAAATGTTGCTGCACTAAATGCCAGGTGGCAGTCCTGCCATTGTATGTTCCTTTCTTATTGCATCCTCATGCTAAGTGTCTTCTTACCATATTATACCTTATTGTATCAAATGTCCTCATCATGTAAGTATCTTCTTACCATGTATGTTCTACAATTTTGTATTCTCCAAAGTTTGTATGTTCTGTTCTGTACTCTCTTGGGTTGCACCTGAAAATAGGCATATTATTGCCTGGTGTGCCTATGAGGTAACAAATGCTAACTAAATAAATAAATAAAATAAACCTCACTTATTTTTATCAGTTGCACTTCTTCCTTGCCTCACCCCCACACCAACAGTGGGATCCTTCAGTCAACTTCTACCTTGACAGACTTATTAGGTTGGGTAGACAGGGATGAAGGGCCCAAAAGTACTCTGGTATCCTCATGCATGTTGAGGATATTCTTTCCAGTTACACTCCCCATCACAGGATTCTGATGCCAAGGAGCCAAGGATGTTCTCCTGTTGAGGCCATTGGTGGCCTCTCTCCAGAAATTAGCACCTTCAGTTGCTCTGTCACTTGTGGGCACACATGAGACAGTTGTGCAGTAGAGCCAGGAAACTCTCCCCAACCAGAGGAGGAGTTCATCCTTTGGGCTGCTCAGTCCTCCTCTCCTCATAAGCCCCCAACATTCCTTACTCAAATTGGGCACCTGGATTGTAGCTGTAGTGCTCTTACAGTTAGAGGTATGTGTGAAAACAAACTTCTGCATGCATAATTCAGGTGAAAGTCTGCCTTTTGCTTCCACAAAAGTTCAGAAATCCATTTCCAAGCTTCCACGGAAATTCCACCTAACCTACATCCTATAGTAATATTTACTTCCCTGATGTCTAGTGGCACCCCCTCCCCAACAGTCACCAATTGTCACCAGATTGCCCTCAAAAAATCCCTGTTGGCTAGCAGTCCCTTCTACCACCTGATCACCCACCATTGTGTTCAGTCAGAGTAACCCCCCCATCCCTATCCCCTGTATAGTACATAAACATATTTTCCCTAGTGGTCTAGTGAACCCCCTCCCTATCACAGATCCCCAGTCCATGAATTAAAATGTTATTTCCTGATGGTCTAGGGCATCCCCACCCTCTCCACACTGGCAGTACTGTTCCACCACCTTGCCCCAACCATCCCAAACCCAAGTAGGTGACTGGCACAGCACTCCTCTCTCTGCCATGGCCAGCTGCCCACTGAGCTGTCAATGAATGAGTATGGGTGAAGCATGTGCTCATTCACTGATAGCTCAGTGGGCAGCCCATTGTGTAAGAGAGAGGAGGGCTGTGCCAGTCACCCACTTGAGTTTGGGATGGGGGAGTGGGATGGTGGAACTCTGCCTGCTGGGGTGGGGGGCAGGGGGTGCACTAGACCACCAGGGAATAACATTTTAGTTCACTGACAGAGGATCTGAGTTAGGGTGGGGGTTCATGAGACCACTAGGTAAAAGATGTTTATATACTATACGGCGGTTTGGGATGAGGGAGTTACGTCGACAGGACACATTGGGTGGGTGATCAGGTGGGGGGACCACTATCCACCAGAGCTTTTTGAATTATACATCAGGCTGGTGATTGGATGGGGGGAGGGACCGCTAACCACTATGGCTTTTTTGACTACTCATTGGGCAGATGATTGGGTGGGGGGAGGGAATGCTAGCCGCCATGGCTTTTTTAATTATACATCAGGTGGGTGATTGGGTGGAGGGAGGAACCACTAGCCACCAGGGCTTTTTAATTACATGTCAGGGGTGATTGGGTTGGGAGAGGGATAGCTAGCCATCAGGGATTTTTAATTTTTATTTCAGGCAGGGCTGGGGGGCACAGAACACCATGTAACTTTAAAAAAAAATGTTTTCACCTACATCATAGTGGAACAGGACACAATTTCACCCAAAAGAGTCAGAAGTTTTCCGTTCAACCACGGGCAAAGGCTTGGAAAATTCCAAAAAAATTGTAACATTTTGGGGAAGTTGTGCTAAGGCAAAAATAACAACTTTCACTCATCGCTAGTTGCAGGGCTGAATTAAGAAGCACAAGCATAAGAAATCCTGATATAAAAAATATCTTGCTTGCAAGAACTTTTATCCAATCAAAATTAACTTCTATTTACACCAGTGTCATTTTGCACTGATATAGGAACATCCTTTCTTTGATTTTAGAATGATTTTGTGGTCATATGTTTAAAAGGTGTTCTTTTAAGAGCTATGAGACTATAATAAACTTAACAAAAAAAATAACGTTGTTTGGATAAAATAAAAAATAAAATGTTCTCCTTTAGCTATCAAGAACAATTAGTCTGGGCCTGGTTCCTAATAAGGTAACTGCTGGTGAGTTGGCTGCCCTGGGTCACAAGGGAGTAAAAGAGCCCATGATCACTCCATCCCCCACCTGATCACCTCTGGAACCTTGGAGGTCCCTGAAACTGTGCCTCCCTACATTTCACCCTCCAACTGGTGGCTTGCTCACTGGACTGAGATGGGTTAAGGAAAACCCCAAAAATTCCACAAAAGACAAAGAACTTTGATAAGCTTTAAATTCTTGACTATTTCAGGCCGTGTCTGTTGATGAGTCTGCTGCCCTGGGGTCATGAGAGAGAGTACCAGAGCCCACAATCACTTCTCCCCCAAGCTGATTGCTGCTGGAACCTCCTAGGTTCCTGAAGCCATGGCTCCCTACATGCTACCCTCTAATCACTGACTTGCTCTCAGGACTGAAACAGAGCTCAGGAAAAGATCACCAAATTAAACAAAAGACAAAGAACTTTGCCAAGCTTAAATTCCTGACAATTTCAGACCCCATCTGTTGCTGAGTCTGCTGCCCTCAGGTTGCAAGGGAGTGCCAGATCCCATGATCACTTGCTTCCCCCCGTCAATCATCAATGGAACCTTGAAGGTCCAAGAAGCTGCTCCTCCCTACATGCTGCCCTTCAACCAACTACTTGCTCTTGAGATTTCCTCACCTCCCTATAAATATTTGTTGCTCCAAGCAGTCCACACTGTGGTCTGGGGCACAAAGGACTACAGCACAAAGGACATCTGGGAGTCTTCCTGGAAGCAGCCATGCATGCTGCACCCCTGCTGTTCCACCTCCCAGCAGCTTCCATCTGTTGGGACTCGTGTACAGAACACTGGCTAAAGATAAAGTATAGTTACGTAAGAACTTACCATAACAGTAGATCTTCGAGAGAGGCTTTTGCAGTAGGCAATAACACTAAGAACTGGAGGTGGGCATGGGGACCACCCACTATATAGTGCTGGGCCAACATTGGTAACATGACGCTGCGTGGGCGTTCCCCCACCAGACACTGTTAGCTAAGTTTTATGCATGGTCCTAGCACCTGGTGGCTCAGTGCTAAGTGTTATTGCCTACTGCAAGAGCCCTGTCTAAGTAAGATCTGACTACTCCAACACTGAACTGTGGTTGCTTGTACTGTAGCTAGGTGCCATGTGTAGCACAATGCTTCTGCTGTGTAGTTAAGCTGAAGCAATCCTAGCTAGTCACCCTTTGTCTATCACTTTGCCTGTGCTTACTTCTGCTGGAGACAGGAGATATTCCTCTCATCAAACCTGGTAAACACCAGCTGGGCCTTGAGTCCTTTATTAGCTATTTCAAATAACTCAGCCAGAACTAGAAATCCATAGTCACTGGTGATTTTCAATTAAATTTAGATTTTACCAGGAAAAGACACCGTTGAGAGAAACTCATTTACAAGGTGGTCCTGGATGAACATGAACAATCGAGTCAGTGATAATAATTAGTGAAACAACTACAAATGTACAGAGAAACACTTATCATGAGAAAACTTAACTCTACATCAGATAAGTTCCACATATTACACTCTAATTAATGTGCAAAAACATATAAAAATGCGGAATATGGAAGGAAGTAAGGCATATGGTATGGGCTGGTATGACACAGCAAAATGAGGAAGAAGTAGGAGAGAGATTTGGTAGGTGCTGAGAGATGATAAATACTGTATGGTTTATGTCATTAAGTCTAAAACCTTGTAAGAGTAGCAATGACAGTCATCCTTCAGGAAGCATCGTAGAAGAGACTGGAAAGGGAATATACCAACAACAAGAGTCAGTTTTGGGGAGTATCGGGGTGAGTTCCATAAGTAATGTAGGACATGACTAAGGGATGATGTGCCAAATCTGCATCTTTTCCTAGGAACATCAAACGTAATTTAATCAAATTTTCTGAGAGGGTATGCACAGGGAGTATGTTTGAAAAGTGCAGTAATCTAAAAGGGAAGTTTATTAGTGATGGCTTTGTAAGCCCATAGGGAAGCGTTGCACAATCTCCTAGTAACCAGAGAAGTCAAGTCTGTAGTCGCATAAAGGAAGCAGTGATGGGTGTTACAGGGGGCATTTGTGATTAACCTAAGGGCTCTATGATACAGTGTATCCAGTTTTGCTAGTGTAGTAATGGGCTATGATTATAAAAGAAGTCTGCACAATCAAGGAGGGGGAGGAATGTCATCTGAACCAGTCTTAGTTTTGCTTCCTGAGTTAATAGATGTTTAATGAGGAAGAACAGTCCTAATCTTTGTCTTAATTTTTTTGCAAGTTTGTTGACGTGTAAAAAGAATGAAAGCTTACAGTCAGTCCAAAACCCTAAGTATCTGAATTTGTCTACACTTTCCAGAGATTACCCTATGGTTGTCTTGCTCTGCAGGAAGTTGGTTGGTGAGAGGGTGGTGGGCATTTTTTTCATGTGAGGAGACAAAAACATAACTTTAGTCATCTTACATAGAAACATAGAAACATAGAAGTTGACGGCAGATAAGGACCGCAAGGCCCATCCAGTCTGCCCATTTCTTTTTCTACCTTATAAATGTGCCATCGGCCTTTGCTCTGTCAGTGACCTATCTATTCATAGTCATTTGTATTGCTCCCTTATGCCTATCCCATGCCTGTTTGAAGCCCTGCACTGTATTCATAGCCACCACTTCTTGTGGTAAGCCATTCCATGCATCTACCACCCTTTCTGTGAAAAAGAATTTCCTCACATTCCCCTTAATCGGCCTCCCTCTAATCTCATGCTGTGTCCTCTTGTCCTGCTATTTTTCTTATATTTAAACATGTTAGACTCTTTCACCTGTTTATGCCCTTAAGGTGTTTAAATGTCTCGATCATATCACCTCTCTCCCTCCTTTGCTCAAGGGTATACATATTGAGCTCCATTAATCTGTCCTCATATGTCTTCTGATGCAGTCCCTGCACCATTTTGGTTGCCCTTCTCTGGACTGCCTCAATTTGGTTAATGTCCTTGTGAAGTGTGGCCTCAATACTGCACGCAGTACTCCAGATGGGGCCTAACCAATGTCTTGTACAGAGGGATTATTACCTCCCTCTCGACTGTGATACCTACTAATACACCCTAACACCCTAGCCTTACCTACTGCTTTAGAGGTCTGCTTGGATGATTTTAGGTCATCAGTGATGATGATGCCCAAGTCTCTTTCTTCCTTTGTGACTGCTAGCAACTCCTCCCAGCCTATAAGTGGCTTCAGGGTTTCTCTTCCCTATGTGCATGATTTTGCACTTCTTTGCATTAAATCCCAGTTGCCACTCTTCTGACCATTCTGCTAGTTTATCCAGATCTCTTCTCATTCTGCCCACCCCATCTGGATCATCTACTCTGTTGCAGATCTTGGTGTCATCTGCAAACAGACAAGCCTTACCCTCTAGTCCATCTGCGAGGTCACTAATGAAGATGTTGAATAGGACTGGCCCCAGGACTGATCCCTAAGTACCCACTTGTGACTTGCATCTCTTCTGACTGTATACCATTTACCACCACTCTCTGTTTTCTGCCAGTCAACCAGTTTGCCACCAGTTGACCAACTTCTGACCCACCCGAGCCTACCTAGCTTATTTATCAATCTTCTATGTGGAACAGTGTCAAAGCTTTGCTGAAGTCAAGGTAGGCGACATCAACTGCTCCCCTTGGTCCACCACTCTGGTTACCCAGTCAAAGAAATCTATGAGATTAGTTTGACAGGACCTTCCTTTTGTAAACCCATGCTGTCTTGGATCCTGTGCCCCTATGGATTCCAGTGTGTTGCACTATCCTTTCCTTAAGGAGTGCCTCCATAATCTTGCCCACTACTGAGGTAAGACTGACCGGTCTGTAGTTCCCGCCTCCCTGCTACCACTCTTGTGGAGTGGGATCACATGAGCCTTCTCCAGTCTTCTGGGACCTCTCCTGTGCTCAGAGACTCACTAAACAATTCTGCTAATGGCTCTGCTAGTTCCTCCTTTAGCTCCTTAAGTACCCTGGGATGTATGCCATCAGGTCCCATTGCCTTATCCACCCTGAGCTTAGAGCTCTTGTAGGACCCTTTCTTTTGTGAAGGGGTAGTGCTCACCTCCCTCCCCTGTGTCCATGATGCTGAGCTGTGGGCCCTGCCCTACCTTCTCTCAGTAAATACTGAGCAAAAGTATCTATTTAGGATAGATGCCTTTACAGGGTCCTCCTCCTCACATGCTCCTTTTCTCCATTAAGCTTAGCAATACCCCTCTGGACTTTCTCCTTTCACTAATGTATCTATAGAAAGTCTTGTCACCTTCTTTTACTGTTCGTGCTAGTGTTTCCTCAGTTTGGGACTTTGCCTGCCTTACTGCCTTACCTGCTTCCCTTAGGGCAGTTTGGTATGCCTCCCTATCTTCATCCCGCTGTGTTCCCTTATATTTTCTGAAGGCCAGCCTTTTGGCTCTGACCTTTTCTGCTACTGTATTTGAGAACCAAAGTGGTTTCCTTCTTCTTTTGCACTTCCTTTTCTGTCTAACACAATGGGATGTTGCTTCAAGTATTGTATCCTTAATGCTTGCCCACTTTGCCTGTATCTCCTCACCTGTGTTTCTTTTTGCCAGGGCTAGCTTAACTCTGTTGGCCATCTTATCAAAGTCAGCTCCTCTGAAGTCCCATATTTTTGCTTTGGAATGGGATGATTTAGATGTAGTAGCCAAATTGAACCATACCATGTGATGGTCACTGGCCCCCAGGTGACCTTCTACCTGGAGATCTGTGATCCCTTCTTTGTTAGTCAGTACTAGATCTAGGATAGCCCTGTCTCTTGTGGGTTGCTGTACCAGTTGTTTGAGGCCCTCCCCTGCAGGAATCCACTATGAGTCTAGTTCTGGCAGATGTTCCTGCTGGTATTGACCAATCTGTATCTGGCATGTTGAAGTCTCCCATTATCAGAACCTCCCTTTAGCTGTCATGTTTTGTATATCTTCTAACAGTAATGTGTCTATGTCCTCCCTCTGGTCTGGGGGCCTGTAGACAACCCCAGTTCTTATGGCTGTCCCATTTCCTGTTTCCAGGGTGACCCACAGTTCTTCTGGCTCCTTATGTGTATTCTGAATTTCTGTAGCTTTGATATTTTCATTGACATACAGGGCCACCCCCCCCCTTTTTGCACCTCGGTCTCTTCTGAACAATACATAGCCAGGTACTAGAAGTCTCCCAAGTGTGGTTACTGGTAAACCACGTCTCACTAGTGCTACTATGTCCAGTTTAGCCTCTGACATAATTGCCTGCAGGTCTGGGATCTTATTTCCCAGGCTGTGAGCATTTGTGTACATGATTTTCCATTGGCCAGATTTGGTGTGTTAGTTGTTGGGTGAAGTTTGGCATTACCCTGTGCATCGTATGGGGAGACAAACCTTTTTCTTACCTGGTGATGCAAATGAATGGCAAACACGCTGAATTCCTGTTTGACCACTAGCTGAGGGGAGAGTTTTCCTCCCATTTGACGTATGGGATGCTGCACCCTCTCCCATTTGCTAGTTTAAATATTCTGCAAAGACGTCAAACTTCTGCCCCAATGCACTGACTCCTCTTTAGTCAGATGCAGTCCATCAAATTTGAAGAACTTTCGCTCCCAGAACTGTTGCCAGTTCCCTACAAATCTGTGTCCTTTTCCTGGCACCAGTCCTTGAGCCACATGTTTAGCTCCCCTATCTCCCTTCTCTGACCTTCCGTCCATCTGCTCCCTTCTCCCAGACTGGCAGGATCTCGAGAAGGAGATGCCGGACGAAATAGATGATAGTTTGTCACCCAGCCTAGTCAGGTGTTCCTTGGTCTCCACAACTGACCGGCTGGCGAGATCGATTAGTCCCTATGTGTACTAGGACATCAATGTTTTCTCCTGCTTTGTGAACAATTTTAGCAATGCGGTCAGTGTCTCTCCATGCTGATGTACCTGGGAGACATCTGACCATCACCCTGGCTGGAGATGGGTATCAACTCCCGAATCATGGAGTCTCCTATGATCAGAAGTTTTTGGATTTCCTTTGTGCTTGTTTAGTTTTGGTTCCTGATTTGGGTGAGTATTGTTGTGCTAGCTCCTGTGCCACAGTGTCCTGCTCTGCAGTGTCTTCTGCCTCTTTATTTGATTTCAGAGATAGAGGCAGATACCTGTTTGTAGTGTTTATATGGTTTTGGAGGTAATGTGTTGAGAGTAGAGAGTGATGGGGCACCTGATTTGCTCCTCCTAACCACCTGCCAACCTCCTGGACCAACTACCCTCTGCGGTCGAGGTTTTTCTGTTGGATGCTGGGGAAATGGCGGGTGGTTCTTATAATGTATTTCCTCTTCAATATGAAATTTGAGCGTGCAATCTCTGCCCATGCTGCCTGGAGCTGAGACCTAAGATCTCCAAAGGCCCAGCATGTAGGACAGTGTCCTAAATCTTGTAAGACTGTCCTTCTGAAAATTGTTCCACAGTACCTGCAGTTAATGAAATCCATTCCAAATAAGTTGCTGGGTTTGTAACCTAGTCAGAGTAATTAGAAGGAAAAAAAAAATGCAAGTAATGGTTTAATTGTGCTTTGCTTAACTTGTTATAACAAGTTAAATTACTAGTGCCCTGTAAATGAGATCACCTTGTGGAGGCCCCACTGATCCGCCCCTTCCTGCTCTGCCACAGGAAATGTCACAACTGTGGTACCCTATAAAAGGAGTGTAGCGTGGGGTGGTTGGGGATGGGGGTGGGTGGCTGGGCCCTTCCCCTGCCTAAAAAGAAGAACCACGGACGAAAGAACAAGGAGGTAAGAGCAGAAACAATCAGTCAACAACAAATGCAGTAACCTGAAAGCTATCCTAATGTTAGATAAAACTGTAAAACCTGTAAAGCACCACCTGTAATAATTTCAGAGAAGATATACCCTGTAAGAAACACTTTGCTCCAGAGAAAATAAAGCAGTAACAGAAGATATACCTTGCAAAGACAATTTGACTCAGATGATTACAGCAGTAATCTGTTAGCACACACTGTAGGCACACCTTGTAATAATGCAGAAGAAGGTATACCAGCAACAACAATTTGAATCAGAGAAAAATAAAGCAATGAAATGTTAGCAACAAACAGTAGCAATCCCTGTGAGTAAAAAATAAAAACACCACCACACAGTAAATCTGCTTAGCCAAACTAAGTCTTAATCCTTCTCCCTTGCTCTGGTAAGTTTCTCTACTCTGCCTTTCAAGCAGTCTTAGAAGGAAAGAGCTCAGGTGAAGCTAGGTGCCTTGGCCAGCAAACCAAGTCTTCTACCTCCCTTCCTTTGTGCTTGTTTAGTTTTGGTTCCTGATTTGCATTAAGCAAAAGTTTTAAGTGAATCAGATTTTGCTGTAGGATGTCAAATTTATGTAGTAATTTAAGACATGCTGACTCAAGGGACGGCCGGGCAACAGAGCACAGTGTCATCTGCAAAAAGGTGAACACTTGCTAACCTAATATTATGGTCAATAGCATTAATGTAAATGACAAATAATAAAGGCCCCAGACCTGAACCCTGAGGAACTCCTCTCAAAACAGTTTTTAATGGTGAGAAGTCACCCTGGGCTTTGACCTGCTGTTGTCGGCTTATAAAATAGCAGGAAAACCACTTCATTGCTGATTCATCAAGTCCGATGTACAATATGCATAGCAAAATGTCCTGGTCCACAGTATCAAAGGCCTTGCTTAGATCAAGAAACAGCACGCAAATGTAATTCTTGGAGTCAAGGGCAATTTGCCAGTCACTTGAGACCTTGGCTAGGGCGGATACAGTGCTATGCTTGGGCCTGAAGCCAGATTGTAGTGGGTTAAGCATAGTGGAGGCCTCTAGGTGTTCTCTAAATTAAGAGTTTACAATTATTTGAAGCATTTTCGATAATACAGGTAGCAGCAAGATTGGTCTGTAGTAATTAAGATCACCAGGGCTGCCGGATTTAAAGAGCAGAATATTGTGTGCTGTTTTCCACATAGCAGGGAGAGCCCCCTGGAAAAGAGACAAATTAAAAAGGTGGGTGATGGGTGATGCCAGTTGGTAATATACTAGTTTTAGAAAAAAAACGTTCAATCTGATCAGCTCCTACATTTTTCTTGGTGTCGAGGGCTTTTAGAAGGTCTTCTACCTGCTTAAGGGTGATGTTGGAGAATGAAAACTTAGTTAAATGGCAGGAGGCATTAGTAGGGGAGAAAAGTGGGCTATTAATGTCATGGTGCTGAAATAGCTTGCTTACCGGAGAGGTGTCAAAAGCAAGGCCAGCTGTGGCAAAGTGGTTATTCAATTACTCTAAGATGTTGCATTTGCTTGTGTGGGTGATGTCCCCTGCAATAATTTTGCTCAGGAGGGCTGACGAGAAGCTGTGATCTTCAATTTCCTTTATGAGTTGCCAACATTTTGTGCCATTGTTTTTTGAGGAGTCCAGCACTGTTTTAAAGTATTATGCTTTTTCATCCCATATTAATTTTGTACAATGGTTCCTAGCTGTTCTGAAGGCCAACCAGTCAGACTCTTGTTTAGTTTTATGTGCCCTTCTCCATAGGACATCCCTGCTAAGCAAAGCAGATTTTAATGATGTAGTGAACCAGGTTGAAAGCCTCAGAGACAGAAAAAGCAAGGTAAAATTCTTGCCATCTAATCTTGCTCAGATCAGACAGAAAATCAGACCTATTGAAATTCCAGCAGCACCATTTGTAAATGTAAGTAGAGGTGGAAATGGGCTTTGGAATAAATCGTACACATGCCACTGCCCTGCGGTCACTAATGTCATTATGGAAGATCCCAGTGTGACAAATTTTATCGGGTTTATTAACAATGAATAGATCTGGAAGGTGCTGTGTGTGGGGTGTTTTGGTATTAGGTCATGTAACATCTGAAATTAGTTGTATAAGACCATGACTATCGCACAGGTCTTTTAAAGGTTTAGAGTAAAGGGATTTCCAATCTAGATTAAAATTCCCCATAAAGATAGAATCAGAATTAGTGGTTTCTAATATTTTGCATAGGTGGGGGTAAAATCTTGAGGGCCCCAGAGGGCAGTCTGTTACATCCATTGACATACAAGGACTTGTCGGAGGGTAGGGAGACCTTTAGTGTGAGGCTTTCAAACTCCTTTGGCAAGGTTCATGAGTTGAAAACTGAGATCGTAAGATGTCCAACATATAGATTGCAACCCCACCCCCTCTCAAATACCTATCTGTCCTAACACACTGTTATCAGGGATATTACTGTCTTTGTCATGGGTGGAGTCTTAAAGCCATGATTCGGAAATCACTAGCACCTCAGGTGTGGTGTGAAGAACCCAGGCTTGTATCATATCTAGCTTTCTGAGTAGGCTGCAGGCATGCATAGATACTGTAATAAACTGATGCCTTTAAGTTGAGCTAGGTCTGAAGGGGCTGCAATGGGCATAGGAGTTCCTGTATTTAATTCCACATTATTGGAACAAAGCAGTAGGATTAGAAAAAGCTTCTTAAGTCTGTTAATTATGACTTTAGTAATTGATCGGTGTCACTTTTTGGGGGGGGTGTCAAACCAGGGGTTCCAGTATTAACAGAAGCCTGGCTGGATGGTAGAATCCAGAATATATCTATTGATTTGGAAAGTTTCCAACTATTTAGAAGGGATAGGACAAAAAAGGGGGGAGGTATTATTGTTTATGTCGATTGTAATTTAACTGTGCATGAGGTAAATTATTCCTTTCCTAGCAACAGATTGGAAATGCTGGCACTGGAGATAGAGGTACCCTTTCTAAAACCTTTATTGTTAATAGGGCTATATAAACCACCCAAGGTTACAGGACAAGTCTTTTTGGATTTACATGAGTTTTTGTTTGGTTTTTGAGACTCCCATGAATTATTTATAACTGGAGACTTTAATGTTGATTGGCTGACTGTTGATGTGAATCATGAATTGGTTGATTTCCAGATTGGACTGGGATTCACTCCGCTAATTCTGGAACCAACCAGAATTAATCACAGAGATCCTAAGAGATCTACAATCTTGGACATGATGTTTACAAATTCTCCCCAGTTTTATTCTAAGGCAGGAGTCCTTCCAGAATCCTTTTCAAACCACCAGGTTATTTATTCAGTTAGAAATAATATAGTCAAATTTGCTGCTGAGTCAAAAATATTTTGGAGATGCTTTAAAAAATGTGATTATGTTAGTTTCATGATTGATGTTGAAAATATCAACTGGAATAGACTGGAAATGATCCCTACATCATCAGCTGCCTGGGAATTTTTCCTAAGTGAGTTCATGTACATTTGTAATGAACATGCACCCCTGAGATCAAGAATGTCAAAAAATGAAGGTAATGTTTGGTTTTCCCCAGACTTATAAAAAATTAGGAAAGATAGGAATAAAAAATGGAAGAAAGCAAAAAAAAGCAATGTTAAATCAGGACTGGGTTTCCTATAGATAGGCTCGAAATTTATATAGTACTAAAATTAGGGCTACTAAACAACAGTTTGTTTGCTCTAAATTGGAGGCCAATCATAAAAAGAATTCAAGGAGGTTCTGGGGAATTATCTTGGATTTAATGGGGAAAAATAAACAGACTTGTGTAAACAAAATAGAGAAGGATGGTATTGTGCTGCCCTTGGGAAAAGGAGTGGCCTTACCAAGCTCCTTAGATGGGGCTTATCGGGACCAAAATAAGACCATGAAGTTAAATCTCATAGATACCAGTATAGATGACAGAGATATAGGTGGGTTTTATTTTGCCCATATTTCCCTGAAAAGATACGTTCTGAACTTTTGAAGCTAGACACTTCCAAAGTGAAAGGATCGGACAAGATCCCACCTAGATTGCTGAAATATGTAGCACAATGTGTGGCATATCCCTTGGCCTATATTTTTAATTTATCTATTAAAAGGTAGGAATTTCCTGATAGATGGAAGGTTGCAAAGGTTGGACCTATATTCAAATCTGGCAATAAGTGCGAGCTGGGCAACTACCGGCCCATCTCGCTCCTGTCTCAGATTTCTAAAATATTTGAAAAGATTGTATCTTGCTAACTGAAAAGTTTTCTTGAGGATAATAATAAATTAACATCTTTTCAGTTGGGCTTTAGGGCACCTCACAGCACACAAACAGCTCTGACAAGGGTTGTAAGCGACCTCCAGCTGAGTCTGGACAGGAGGTTAATGATAGGAGCCTTGTTTATAGATCTTTCAAAGGCATTTGACACCCTTAACCATTGGGTGCTCCTGTCCAGACTCAGCAAGATCAGCTTGTCCCCTCGATTGGTTAAGTGGTTTTCTTCCTATTTGTCAGGTTGTAGCCAATTTGTAGAAGTAGGTTCTCAGAAGTCTAGCATACTGGAGGTGAAAAATGGTGTACTGCAGGGTTAAATTTTAGGGCCTTTGCTATTTAACATCTATATGAATGAACTTAAAATTGCATCAACGGTCGCCCGGTGTCAGATGTATGCAGATGACACCATATTGTATGTTGAGGGAGATACTCTCGAGTTGATCAATATGAGGCTGCAATTGGCTTTTGATGAAGTACAGGATTTTTTTTAAGATGAACCATCTTAAATGCTAATAAAACACAGTCACTTTTGTTTAAAAATAATAATAATAAAAAACAAGATCTCCACTTAGAAATCAATACCGTGGATGGCATTGTCACTAAGCAGGTGGATTCATATAAATACCTAGGTGTTTAGTTAGATTCATGCCTGGGTTGGGATATTTATATAGATTCCCTTATAAAAAATACAAATAGGAAGCTGGGCGTCTTATATAAATATAAAAAGTTTATGCCCAGAGAGGTCCGATTGAGTGTGGTTAACTCTCTCCTACTCCCAGTGATTGACTATGGTGACTTGCTTTATGGAGGGGCTACTGAAAGGCATATAGGTAGAGTGGATTTAGTTTTCTGTAGGTTGGCTTGTTTTGTATTGGATGCACCCTATAGAACTCATAGGTGCATACTTTTTAGGGAATTAAATTGGCTTAGACCCATAGTGAGAAGAGACTTACATCTGTTACAATTTATGATTAAGGTTTGGTATGGGGAAGTACCTAATTATATTATTGACCTTTTTGAAGTTAGGAAAATAAAGGAAAGTTTGAGGGCCTCTGTTGGAACCCAATTTGTTCCAATTAAATGTAATTTGAACATTGGAAGAACATCTGTGCTTGTTAGAGGAATTAGCCAATGGAATAAATCTCCTTCAGACTTGAGAAGCAATAGAACCAGATATAATAAAAGTGAATTAATGAAATGGTGTACATCTTTTCTAAATAATACCACAACATGTAATAATTGTTAGCACTTTAAAAGTATGTATTGTATAATGTGTATGACTGTTTTTTATTTTTAATTTTCTTTCTCCTTTTCTATTTATTATTGTATTGTTAATTGTCCTAATTGTATGTGTTGTAGCAGTGATTGGTGTTATGCTATATGATGTGGAACCTCATTTTAATGCAGTATGGAACTTCATTGAAAATGAGCTTTGCTCAACTGAATGTATCCATTTATTCGTATATAAATAAAAAATGATTTACTACTACTACTAACTTACTACTACTACTTGACATTGAACTTGGATTTGAGTAAGAGTGGGATAATGATAATATGTAGATTTCCACTTGTGTTGGCACCGTTAAAGGTGTTAGTTTAGAGCTAGATAGCTTTGGGTGCTGTAACAGCTCTAATAAACCATGGATGTTAGTGCCAGGTAAATAATAGAACTGTGTATCAGAGGGTCTTCCCATTCCATATGGAAAGTAAGAAAGGAGGTTCTGATGAAAGGGAAACATTCCTACTCCATAATTTAGGGGCTCTTGTGTCAATATTGGAGAGCTTCCGAAATGGATCATGCCCAGCGTAATAAGGCTGAGAATCATGACATAATGGTAATGCCCAGGAGGTGCTATCTTTACAGTCCTGCACATTGTGTTTTCCTTACTCTATGACAGATCTAGAAGTACAGAATAAGAGGGTAAAGTGTAAGGCAAGAGTAAGCCAAAATGGCAGCATAACAGATTGGTAATAAGACAGTATATAAATAAGGAACTTGGTTCCTCTAATGGTAGTTGAGTATAAATTACTATTGGAGAATTGGACACTTTTAAATATTTCATCAATTTCCTGCAAACGGCCCATCATGTGACCATGGGCTATAAATAAAATGTTCCATATAGGGTGGGTGGGAAGGGGTGGGTAGGGAGCCAGCGTGAAGCACCAGAGGGTAATGCTCTATGCAGTGAGCTGCAGAATTAAATAAACAAAGCTCCATGCAGTGAGCTGCAGTAGCAGTATTAAACAAGCTCTGTCCAGTGAGATGCAGTATTGATTATGTAAGCATCACATCCACTAAGCTTTAGGATTGAACAAGACAAATAATCTTGAACTTCTTCGGCAAAACCTCAGAGTGACCTGCAGCTTCAGCCTAGGAGGATGGCCAATCACAGATTAGGAGGAAAGAAGCCAGAATCTGAATCCATGAATAGCGTACCCTGACTGTCTACCAGTGAGCTGGCTGTGAGTGGAGGACAGGTCGGGGTGAGAAGGGAGCGTTCTGTCAGGGGCCTCCAGCTTGACTGTCTGATAAGGGGGGAGGCACTGAAAAGCAGAAGGTAAATCCTAGCCCCCCCAAAAAAAATCAGGGTAGTTAGTAAAGTAAACACCAAAATAGAGAAGTCAATAGGGAGAAGGGCAGGGATAAATGGAGGAAACAAACAAAGGCAGTAAGGACAGGGAAGGGTCAAAAAGGGGTAAGGCCATCACAAAATGGAGGGTAATGAGTACCAATGCCCATAGTCTAGGTAACAAGCTCCCTGAATGGGTGGCCTTGATGGAAGATGGATGCCTGGATATTGTGGCAGTCACAGAAACATGGTACACATAGAACTATGACTGGGATGTCAACATAGCAGGGTACACAATCTATTGGAGGGACAGGGAGGGTAGAAGAGGAGGAGGAGTAGCTCTCTATCTAAGAGAAGGGATCAAAGCAACAGAACTGAAGGGTAAACAGGGAGGAGAGGAGGCACTGTGGGTCACTCTGGAGACTGGAAATGGCACCACAATCCACACAGGGGTTGTATACAGACCCCCATCTCAGAGGGAGGAAATGGAGAAGGAAATGATAGAAGGCATCCTTAGGATGGCAGAGAAAGGGGAGATATTGCCGATGGGGTACATGAATATGCCAGATGTTAACTGGAGCACCTTTGCTGCAGCCATATCCAAGAGCAGGGCCATTCTTGATGCTCTATGGGGGCATGCCTCAGACAGCTAGTGTCAGAACCCACTCAGGAGGGATCAGTCTTAGACCTGGTACTCTCAAATGGGGACAGAGAGAGGATCTCGGATCTAGAAGTGAGTAGCCATCTGGGAACAAGTGACCACCAAACAGTGTGGTTCATGATAAACGCAGCTGTAGATTCAAGCCATACAAAAGTGAAGGTACTGGACTTTAGGGGGGCTGATTTTGTCAAAATGGGAGAGTGCCTCAGAAAAGCACTAGCAAACAGGCAAGAAGGAGGGGTGGAAAAACAATGGGGAAACATCAAAACTGCCATCACAGAGGCAACAAGCCTTTGTTTGAAGCAACTAAACAAATCAAAGTGAAAGAAAAAAAACACTATGATTCTCAAAAGAGGTGGCGGGGAAGGTTAGGGAGAAGAAGATAGCATTCAGGAAGTATAAGGAAACACAGAAGGAGCAGGACAGGGAACTGTACCAGTTAAAGGAGAAGGAAGCAGGGAAGGCAGTCAGAATAGCAAAAGCCCAAACCAAGGAAAAGATAGCCAAATCGATTAGGAAGGGGGATAAAACCTTTTATAGGTATATTAGGAAGCAAAAGAAAGACAAAGGGAGGGATACTGAGGCTGAATAAAGAGGAGGGAGGGTGGGTGGGCAGAGAGGGACAGTGAAAAAGCAGGATACTGATTGAATACTTCTGCTCAGTATTCACAAAAGAAGAGGAGGGAGAGGTACCTAATCCAGTCAGTAAAAGCACTCTGGATAGGGGGGGTCAATATCTATCCTTTCACAGATTCTGAACAAACTCCTAAAACTGAAGGTGGACAAAGCAATGGGGCCTGATGAGATTCACCCCGGAATTCTAAAAGAACTAAAGGGAGAGCTAGTAACACCACTGACTACCCCTTTTAACAAAAATGGGATGATGGTGTAGTACCCAAGGGCTGGAGGAGGGCAGATGTGATTCCCCTTCACAAAAGTGGAAGCAAGACAGAGACAGAAAACTACAGACCTGTCAGTTTGACCTCTGTGGGGGGGGGGATGATGGAATCACTTCTGAAGAAAATAATTATTGAGTATCTAGAGGCCAGTGGGGCACAGGACCCAAGGCAGCATGGATTCACAGAGGGAAGGTCATGTCAGATGAATCTAATTGATTTCTCTGACTGGGTGATCAAGATAGTACACCAGGGAGGGGCTGTGGACATAGCCTACCTAGATTTTAGGAAAGCATTTGACACAGTCCCGCACAAAAGATTAATAACAAATTAGCCAGCCTGGAAGTGGGTCCCAGGGTGGTAGCCTAGGTGAAACATTGGCTGGACAACAGAACACAGAGGGTAATAGTAAATGGAGTCCACAGTGAAGAAAGGAGGTTACTAGTGGGGTACCGCAGGGTTCAGTACTGTTTCCAATCCTTTTTAATGTCTTTATAAGTGGCATTGCAGAGGGACTGGAAGGAAAAGTATGTCTCTTTGCAGATGACACAAAGATCTGCAACAGGGTTGATATACAAGGTGGGGTGGAAAGCATGAGAAGGGACTTGGCAAGGCTGGAGGAATGGTCAAATGTATGGCAGCTTAGATTCAATGCTAAGAAGTGTAAAGTAATGCACGTGGGAAACAAAAACCCAGGGGAAGAGTACACAATGGGAGGTGAGATACTGACAACAATAAAAATGGAAAGGGATCTGGGGGTAGTTATATCAGATGACCTAAAGGTGGGCAAGCAATGTGAGAAGGCAGTAAGGAGGGGTGGGGTGATACTAGGATGCATAGGGAGAAGCATCACCAGTAGAAAACAAGGTATTGTTATCCCTGTGTACAGACAGTTGGTGAGACCCCATCTGGAGTACTGTGTGCAGTTCTGGAGACCAAATCTCCGCAAAGTCATAAACAGAGTGGAGGCTGTCCAGAAGAGAGCAACCAAAATGGTGCAGGGTCTTCACCAGAAGACACACGAAGAGAGACTAAAGGAGCTTAATACGTATACCATTGAGGAAAGGAGAGAGAAGGGGGACATGATAGAAACATTCAAGTACTTCAAGGGAATCAACAAAGTCCAAAAGGGTATCATCTTTCAGAAAAAGATATGTGCAAGAACAAGGGGGCACAATTTGAAGATAGAGGGGGGATGGCTCAGAGGTAATGTGAGGAAGTATTTTTTCATGGAAAGAGTTGTGGATGCATGGAACAGCCTTCCTGAGGAGGTAGTGGAGTCAAAAGCAGCAGGGGAATTCAAGAATGCATGGGATAGACATAAGGCAATTCTAGTGGGGGGTAGGAGGAAGTAGGCTGTTGGTTAATAAGGATCTGCAGCTTATCCATTAGGTAGGGAAATGGGCAGACTAGGTGGGCCAAGTGGTCCTTATCTGCCATCAAATTCAATGTTTCTATGTCTGCTCAAATTCTATGTTTCTATGTCTGTTGGCGAGTTGGCTGTGGGTGGAGGAGAGGTCAGGGTGAGAAGAGAGTGCCCGGTCAGGGACCTCCACCTAAAACAAGGAATAGACAATGAAGCAGAGTTAGTATCAACTGGACTGCCAAGCCCAGATCAGGACCATAGGACATAATTGCCAGTCTATTTCACTCCCAACTGATTTCAGAAAAATCTAGAATCAACTACAAAATGGGCACCATGACTCTAATTGACTGGGTTCTGGTAACACAACCTGACAAGTTCAAAGGAGTCAAAGCGCTGCCAGACTTCCTTAGTGACCACTTTCCTGTGCAATGCTTGTGGGCAAATAAACAGTTGAAGACCCCTTCCCCCAATTCACTACTAGTCAGGTCCTAATCAAAAGTAAGGTGTTTGAATTCAAGACTCAGTTGGTTCAATTTGACTGGAGCTTCCTCGATGTCATCCCTGGCATGCATTTCGCTGTTTTTTATTTTATAACACAGTCTCAACAGCCTGTGACAAATTTTCATCCATTAAAAAACATACAGTGAGGGGATCACCATCTTACTGGATCGCACCTGTACTCCTGCCCCACATGAAAAAGAGACACAATTTGTGGGCACTGGTTAGGGTGTCAGGGTCCCCTATGCAACTCCAAAAATACAAAGAAGCCCATACAAAATGGCACTAGAAGGATTAAATTGGCTAAATCCACCTTCAGGAAGCCTCAGCAAACCTGAAATTGGACAAACAGGGAGATATTCTGGGACAATGTATTGCAGCTCCTAGGAAAGGGGGAAAATGCCCCCCAAAATGCTTAGGTTTGACAGGAAGGAGGTCTTAGATCCTGTTGAGATCAGTAACAAATTCAATATAGCCTTTATAGATCTAAGCTCTGTTATCCCTACAAAGTCTGCACAGCTTCCCACTGATTGATCGGATTGGGAAGCTCTTCACCTGCTGGACCCAGACCTATGTCATGCAAAATTCTATTTCAGGCCTGTCTCAGTTAAAGACATCCTTAAATATTTGAAAAGGGTTCTAGGGAAACCAGTGTTGAAAGGGTATACACTAACCTGGCCAACTACAGGCCAATCTCAATTCTCCCCCTTCCCCCTTCCATCTACGGCATTGGAGAGAATTGTATCAGACCAGCTTGTCAATCACCTAGGAAAATATGATGTCCAATGTACACAACAGCATGGTTTCAGAAAATACTGTAGAACCAAAACAGCACTGACAGAAAACACCAGCTACACTCATGAGGCCCTTGACAATGGTGGCATGGTTGGAGCAACCTGTATTGATCTGATGAAGGATTTTGGCTTGGTCAAACACAAGCCCTCCACTGCCTTTGTTTGTCTCTAGAATCAGTAGTCTGATTCCAAAGTTACCTCTGAAACTGCACACAATGTGTGACGATTGAGGGCTCCATGTCTGACTACAGAAGTATATCTATTGGTGTTGTCCCAGGGTTCCATGATGGGCCCCCTCCTATTTGGCCTGCTCATAAACCACTGCCTGATGCCTGGCAGTCAGCAAATGTATTACTGTACACTGAATGCTGTTATTTACTCCGGAAGCTCTGGCATTGCTAACCTCACCTATGATCTTCAGAGAAACTCTGAATCCCTAGAAAACTGGTTCTCCAAGAACAAAGTGGTTCTGAACTATTAAAAACACTTAAATCATGCTCTTTACTTGCCCCTACCAAAAAGGAAGGTCTCCCTCCTTGAAATCCTTAATGACAAGGGGCAATAACTTGAACAGGTGGAAATCTTTAAACACTTTAGGGTAATTTTAGATGATACACTATCATTTGCCCCTCATGTGGACATCCTGGTACTACCATCAACAGATGGTTGAGAGCCCTGCATAGAAATCAGATCAACCTCACTGCTGATTCAAGACTTCTCATTGTGACCAGCTCTGTTCTATCACTCATCGACTATGGCCTTCCCATCTATGCCATTGCTAGTGACACTGGTAAACAGGCTTAAGGTGATCTGCAGTAAGGCAATTCACTTTGAGTTAGCAGCTGACAGCTACACCTACATCCACCACCTCCCCCATACGCTCTAACTAATTGGCCACCCCTAACTAGCAGAATAAAGTACCAAACTTGTCTGACAGACAAAGCAGGCATTGCTGGGTTTAACCTCCCTGCCCTATTTCTACCCTGTTGCCAACCAGTACAGCAAGCATGTCCTAGAACTGCCTTTCTGCAGGACTCCACTTGGCAAATGTACCTTTACAGTCAGGGCTGCTGGCTGTTTAAATTAATTGCCTGAATCCCTACTAAATCTCATTCTAAATTTGGACAGTTCAAGATATCCTTGCAGTCAGCTCTAGCAGCTCATTGCAGCTGTAACTGATTACAATCTAACTGTCTTACCTGTTGTTGACTCTGACCTGCTCTGTTGTTGGCTTTGTTGTTTGGAAATGCTTTGGCTGGATTTCTCTAAAATTTGCTTGTTGTATCATGTATGAATTTATTGTATTTGCCTTGACTACATTCAGCTGGAATTGCTTGAATTGCTACTGTAATTTTTCCTTTGTGACTATGTCACTGATGTGGAACCTTTGAAAATGAGCACCTGTTTTTGAAGGTACTCTCCAAAACAAACAATACATAAATGACTCAGTAAATAAATAAACTTAGTACTGAGATTGCAGAAGAGATTTAGGGTCCATCTTGTCCGCTTGTCCTACCGCACTGCAGTGACTATACCCAATGTGGGTATGGAGTTACTGCCAAACTTAACTACTGGAATCTTACCCACCCTCATGTTGTATAAACCTCAATGCAATTCTCTGTAAGGAATTGTTCTAGTCCTGCTTTGAAAGAATGAACATTGCTAACTTTCACAACCACACTAGGTAGGTTATTCCATGTGTTAATTTATTCTGTGCCCTCAGTTTGAGTGCATGTACTCTGGTTCTGCTTGCGCTCACTAACTCAAACATCTCTGTATACTCCACCCTATCTCCATTAGTACTCAGAAAAACATGATCATGTGCCCTATCAGCCTCCTCTTTCCCAAGCTAAATAGTTTAAGTATTGCATGTCCTGTATCACCTCATACTGTAACTTTATCCTCCTACGCCATTAATTAACTTGGCAGCTCAGCCCTGAAAGCTCTCATTCCCTTCAGTGTCCTTTTTATGGCTGTGAGCGGAGCCTACACCCATCTTGCTATCTGTAGCTGGAAAATGGATTATTGTGGAACACATGTTTTGGACTTTACAATGTATCCTTCCATGCCAACCAAAATAAAATACTCCCCTCTTTCTGTTAATAATGTTGGAGACATAACTCCAAGCTGCTTATCAGATGCCATTAGGAAACTGAAACAGCTTGTTAAATATTTGTTATATATCGGTTGCCTATTAAACTGGAGATTTGTTTACCCCCTTCAGAATGCAACAACTTGCACATTTAAATACTTAGCATTTAAACAGTTTCTTCCTACTAGTTTCACTTTTGAATGTATTGTCTTTCAAGAAAGATGCATACCTCATAAATGCCATCCCTTTCCCAGCAAATCTATAATTTACACTGTGTTTTTAACCTCTAAATACACTAGCTAATAAGTACTGTCTCAGACATATGCCAGGTCTTCAGTGAACTGCCGAGACTAAATATGTAGCAATGGGGAGGCATTTTCTACTATGCTTTTTGGGGAAAAGTATATTGAGCTACAGAACACACACACACACACACACACACACACTGTACAAACCATCCTCATGTCCACAACATTCAAAATAAATACTGCATTCTAATATGTTGTAAAACAAGAAACTGTTTGTTTATGTCAGTGAACAGAGTGAAGTTCAGTTTAGAGTAGATTTCCTTTAAATATTGCTTATCCTTTATTTTGTATACTGGATACACACACACACACACACACACACACACACACACACACACACAAACACACCATCCTCATGGCCACAGCATTCAAAATAAATACTGCATTCTTACATGTTACAAAACAATAAAGAAACTGGTTGTTTATGTCAGTGAACACAGTGAATTTCAGTTCAGAGTAGATTTCCTTTAAATATTTCTTATCCTACATTTTGTATCCTGGATAGTGCAGAGGAGATGCTACTTCTAATTGTCATAGAGCTCTTCATTTACACATATTTGCACTGTATTTACTCAGGATGTCCCAGATTAGATGTTATATCTTGTTTTCATTGGGGTCATGATTTTACCATTTTGACAATGTATTTCTTCAGGGTAGCCTAGTCCAGGGCCCCCATATTGAAAGGAGATGCACAGCACATCCTGGCAGAAAAGGGGGATGTGCTGTGCAACTCCAACAATGCATCGCAGAGTGATATTCAAATGTGTTTGATGCGCTGACCACAAGGGAATGGGCCAGTGTGTGCAAAAATAGTATGCCATGCAAGTCGAGGGTGCATTCCCATGCATATGCCGCACTGCAACATACTCAGTGGGAATGCACCCCTCACAGTCCAGAGCAGCGCAGTCCATGGTTAGGCCATGAATAGCTGGCCTAACCCGGCCAGGGACCAACAGGTGGGCTGCTGAAGTGCACCTAGGTGCGTAGCAACCTGGCAGCCCTGGTGGACTAGAGGTAACCCCTCCCACCCCTGATCAGTCCAACTTCATCCCCAAAGAGCTCCGTAGTGTAGGGCCCCCCGGATCCAATCACACCAGAGGAAACCACGGTCCATATCCATAGCATAGAGAACCCCCACCCACCACCTTGGTATGTAGACACCCCCGTTCCCTTCATACTCACCCTGTTGTGGAGACTGGCACTGCCCTCCACACCCCATCATGGCCAGCCACCAACTGCACTGGACCTGGGCTGGGGACCTGCACTCCAGAATGATCCAAGTGGCTGTACCATGCATTGGGGCACTATGCAAGCTGTGGACCCACCAGTGTATGCAGCCGCATGTATGTCCCTGGCAAACGTAAGAGGAAATTGACATACCTCCAATGCATGCCTTGTCGATACTGTATCTTCCTGCTGTCATACACTGCTGCAGGCCCACACTCTCCCCTGTTCCCTTGTATAACATGCCACCCTCTGGACTGCTGAGGTATTCTGGGTGCCATGGGGTGCAGTATCCTGCAATGCCATTTGCAGTGTACACTCCAGGCTATGGATAGTGCGTCTGTGGTTCCCCAATTGTACAAATGAATGGGAGGTCAGCTGTGACATGCCTATTCCAGGTCCTGTGTGAGTGGATACAACATCGGCTGTCACCTGCACTGAGCAGTGCAATGGCACCAGGATGATGGATCCTCATGCGAGTGCCTGAGGTGTATGGCAACTGAGCATTATCACCTGCACATAACTCGTGCCTATGTATGACACATTCCAGCATCCTACTGCCAGTGCTCCGCCATCCAGAAATAAGATGCCATTTCTTCTGTGAACTATCCAGGCTAAACATATAGCAATCAGCAGGCATAGTCTAGGAAAAAACATTGTAAAAATGTGCAAAACGAAGACCACATTGAAACATAGAAACAGAAGTTGTCGTCAGATAAGGACCACAAGACCCATCCTGTCTGCCCACTTTTTCTACCTTATGAATGTGCCATAGGCCTGCACTCTGTCAATGGCATATCTATTCATACTCATCTTTATTGCTCCCTTATGCCTATCCCATGCCTGTTTGAAGCCCTGCACTGTATTTATACCCACCACTTTCCTGAGGTAGGCCATTCCATGCATCCACTACCCTTTCGATCCTAAGTGGGTCCCCGCTGCTCTACCCCTATGGCTTGCCCCCCACGACGGGGTGGAGGAGAGCCCCCCTGCTCTCTCCCCAGGACCGGATCCAGTATTCTGCTGTGGTGCCCATGGAACTGGGTGTCCCTCCGAACGGCCAACAAGCCACCATGACTGGGCACCATTTTTCTTGTTCGGCTTTCCCTTGTGTGTGGGGGCATGCAATGATGCCAAGGGAGTGGAACATGCATGCACCCACATGCGCTCCCTCCTGGCGCTGTGCCCCATACTCACCCCCTTTCATTGCCTGTGCCACTGCATCACCCCCAGCCTCTGTTAGGGGCCACCAGTGCACTGACAGGCATAAACCCCCCACCCCAGAGAGGGAGAGCTGTCCATCAGACACTCAATCCCTCTCCTCCCCTGCCAATCCCTGGCAACCCAGACTGTCTCCTGAATCCGGGTCACCAGCATGGTGCGAGGTGTGGCATCCAGCGCCTCAACCCTAAGTGCCACCAGGCTGGCTGCCCTTAAGATGTCTGAATATTTCAATCATATCACCTCTCTCCCTCCTTTGCTCTAGGGTGTACATATTGAGCTTCATTAATCTGTCCTCATATGTTTTCTGATGCAGTCCCTGCACCATTTTGGTTGCCCATCTCTGGACTGCCTCCATTTTGTTAATGTTCTTGTGCAGGTGCGGCCCCCAGTGCTGCACACAATACTCCAGATGGGGCCTAACCAGCGTCATGTAAAGAGGGATTATTACCTCCCTCTTATGACTTGCGATGCTCCCACTATTACACCCCAACATCCCTCAAGCCTTACCTACTGCTTTAGTAGTCTGCTTGGATGATTTCAGGTCATCTGTGATGATGCTGCCCAAGTCTCTTTCTTCCCTTGTGATTGCCAGAAACTCCCCTCCCAACCTATAGGTGGCTTCAGGGTTTCTCTTCCCTATGTGCATGATCTTGCACTTCTTTGCGTTAAACCCCAGCAGCAGATCTGCATTGTGCAAATTCATTAGAAATAATGGGTAAAAGTATCCCAAAAGCTCTCCACAACCATATCGGCTCTGACCAGAGTTTGTTTGTACTGCAGTGACCAGAACTGGTTACACTACTCCTGGTGTGGTTGAACCAAGGCTATGTACAGGAGTACAATAATTTATTTTGAACTGCATCTTACTCCCTTCGGATATATCCCAGAATTCAGTTTTCTTTCTTGACTGCAGCAGCAAGCTGTCTAACTGGCTTCAGCTTGCTGTCCACAAATACCACTAAATCCTTTACTTCATTTTTCCTACCTACTGTACTACACAGGGTCTATGTGTAATCCAGATTCATCACCCCTATTGTGGCTGTAGCACCTTGCACTTCCCCACATTAAATTAAAGCCCTCCTCCCCATTTCTCTGCCCACATTCTCCCATTTGGCTAAATTTTATCTTCAGACTTTTTATGGATTTTCACTGTATTCAGTAAAGCCTCATAAGAAAATTATATTTATTTACTTATTATCACAATGGAATTACAACCCTTTGAGTCAGAGACTCATTTCCAAAGGCTCCACGTCACATTACAGAGTAAGTATAGTTAATATAGTTTATGTACAAGATATGGTAGCAGACACAGACAGCGCAGTGAACTAAATATACTAAGACAATACGATACAATCAGATATTCTAGACAGAGCAGTGGTATTATATACAAGTGAAACAGTGTACCTATACAGTGAGGTAGCTAAAGCAAGTGATAATATTATACCAGACAAGGTACAATAAGACTAGGCAAATGCAGTCTATCAATGAGACTTTGTTAATGGAGGTGACCTAAGGCACAGGTGAGGTAGGTAGGTGTGGTGGCACTTCAGGGCCCGTGATTCACCCCTGAAGACACCTACAGAAGTGAGTGGAGAAGATGTGGTTCCTGAGAGCATCTTTAAATGGGCCAGTCTTCGGTAAGCTGATAACTGTGGTGGGGAGGGAGTTGAACCAGGATGGGGTCCTGTACAAGAAGGTCCTCTGAGCTAAGGAGGTCCTAACCCTTGGGACCATAAGTGAGGGCTTGGAGGTGCTGCGAGTGGAGATAGAGGGGGTAGAATGGTGGAGAGACACTGCAACTCCTGAGGGGGTAAGACCGAGGAGTACTTTTTTGGCCATGAGGCAGGATTGATATTGGAGCCTCTCCTTGAAGTTGAGCACTTTAGCAAGGGAATAAAGTGTGCAGGTGTGAGTGTGCTGGTCAGGAGCCTGCAGGCCTTGTTAATGGACATTTTGATTTTGCTAAGGGTGGTGCTGTCCACAGCTGCACAGATCAGGAGGCCATAGTCAACTAAGGAGAGGACTGATGAGGTAATAGCCAGTCAGAAAGCTTCAGGCAGCAGAAAGTTCTTGTGTTGGTAGAGAAGGCTGATACATGCATTGGTAGCAGATGAGAGGGTACTGATGTGGGTGTGGAAGGTGAGGGCTGGATCAAAGGTGATGCCCAAGTATTTGTAGGATGAGACTTGCTCAAGGAGATGGAGAGAGCTGAGAGTACCTGCAGGGTGGAGTCTTTGAGTTTGCTTTGGTGATGAGCAACTAGCATAGTCTTAGTATTTTTCAGGTTAATGACCAGTCTACGGTCCAAAAACCAGCGCTCAGTCAGGTAGAAAGAGTGCGGGAGGGTAGTCTGGAGAGTGGTGGGTTTTGGGTGAGAGGTAAAAATGACTGCTTTGTCGGCATAGAGGAGAACCTTGCCAGAATGGGAATTGGGTAGGGCATTGAGATACAGACTGAAAAGAAGTGGTCCCAGTATAGAGCCCTGTGGGAATCCTGAGCAGACGGGGAGGTTGTCAGAGAGGGTGCTGTTTATTTTGAAACACTTAGTCCAGGAAGATAAGTAGCTCATCAACCAGGAAAGGGGCCCTTGGGAAAACCAAGTTGCAGGACAGAGTTCAACAGAAGGGAGTGATTGACAGTATCAAAGACCTTGGAGAGATCGATGAAGAAAGCGCCAGCCAAATGACCTTTTTCAAGGGCGGAGTGGAGTAAGCTAGCAAATTCAAGGAGTGCTGTAGTGGTGCTGTGGCCTGAGCAGAAGCCATGCTGCTCTTTGCAGAGTAGGTTGTGGGTGGCAAGGCAATCTGCAAGTTGGTTTGCCACAATTTTTTCCAGGGCTTTGGAGAGAGGGGGAGAATGGATATCGGCCGATAGTTACCAGGGGAGGAACTGTCACCACCTTTAAGTATGGGTGTAATGACTGCCATCTTCCAGGCTAGGAGAAACTGACCAAGGCAGAGAGAGAAAGAGATTGAGCAGGTCAGTGAGTGGAAGGAGCACTATGTCTAGGACCAGGTGAAGGAGATTTATGACTAATGGGTCATTACTGGGGCTAGAGCTATTTAGGGCCTTGCACAGGTAAGGCTTGGCTTCCTGAGGTCTGATAGTGTGAAGGTAGAATGGGGGTGAGGAAAGGTGGGTGACTGGAAATCAGTTATCAGGTCAAAGAAATTACTAGGGAGTACTGAACTAAAGTCAGTAAAGAAAGCATTGAGGCAGTCAGTGATGCATTGTGGGTCAGTGGGGATGATGCTATTGATGATGAGTTGTGATGGAGGGGTACGTGATTTCCCATTAAGTTCTTTTATGTTATTCCAGAACTTACAGGTGGACCCTCAAGAGGAGGCAAGGGAAGATCTATATTATTCTGCTTTGGTCTTATGAATGGCCCAAGTACATTTGTTATGCTCAGCATTGTAGGCCTGTCTATCAGCAGGCTTACCAGAGTTAGACAGCACCCAGTCCAGTAAGGTACCTGTCCCAGTTTTATAGATGATTCTGGTGGTGAACTCGACTAGCTGAGTGAGGTGAACTGCTGAAACTGCATCTTTGAAAGGGCTTGTGTCTGGAGAGAACCAATTGATATTGAAATCTCCTAACTTGATAATTTCCAAATTAAGCCAAAACACTTCAGGAGTGAATCAAAGCAGGAGGCCGTCTGTCTGGGAGGAATATAGATTTAAAACACAGTAAGGGTTTTATTGTGTGCACCTAGAAGCACTATTATGGCAAGGGCTTGCATATGGTCATCAGTTCTGGGCAGAGTTAGGACAAGACCTTAAAGGTTGTTTCAGAGGTAGATTGCACAAACGTCCCCACACTTGGAGAGATGATCCTGTCTAAAGACTGTGTAGCCTGGGATGAAAATTGAAGCATCCACTACTTTTGGAGAAAGTCATGTTTCTATGACTGAGAGGATGTCTGGGTTATGTTGTAAGATGCATGTATTCAGTAAGTCCATTTTTGGGAGGAAGCTGCATATATTAAGTGAGGCAATTTTAAGTAACCCAGTAGATGATTGGCAGGCAGTGGAGAAGAGGTGAAGCAAGGGTGGTTGGGTAATAGTTGGAGTTCAGAGGAGAGGAGAAGGAGCACAGGGGGTAGAGAGGCAGGCAGCAGAGAAGAGGTGAAGCAAGGAGATAGGGGGCCTACCCAAAACTTGTGGTATAGGAACAGCACTCCCTCTAGAGGGGAATCAGTATTAGCTGTAAAGGGGAGTTTGGGAACTTAGAAAAAAATACAGGAAGTCATGTGATTAGTGTGGTCCTTAAATTAAGGGACATCCCTGGGTGGGAGGGTAGCTGGGGTTGGCTAACACCCCACAGCAAGCAGGCTGAGCAGGGAAGCTGGAGAGATTACCTCATAGCTCCTTGCGATCCACGCTGTCCCCCTAGTGTAGAGTGACGTAGGCAGGCTGTGTGAAATGCTGGGATGGGGGTCCCGAGAGGCCTGAGTTAGTAGGGGAAACAAAGGATTAATTAGTATTCAGTGGGAGGGCAGGCTGTATCAAGTTCACTGTCCCACTTCAACTGCGCATGCAATTATAATACAAATTTTCCCAGGTACATAATTGCAGTATTCTTAGAACAGGGATTCCGTGTACTTTATTTAAATGTCAACTCTACAAATCCTGTATGTCTACTGTTTGATTGATATCTACGTCATATGTCAACAATGCCACATTTTTATATACCTTTTGCCCTTTACATTGTTTTGTGTTTAAAAACTTAGTTTACATTGCTGTACTTTGCTAAACTGGCCATGCCATTTTAAGAGAAGTAAAATAAGAGTGTAAATTTGATGTACTTTTCAGTTGGTTTCTTTGCGGGTACATGCTAAATCAGCCAACATTAAAGCATTTCATCTTGTGTAAATGGATGATACCTTTTCCAACAAAACATTTTGCTGCCTCTGGCAAACAGAGAAATAACGTTCATTGGTAAGTGTTCAAGGCCATGGCTTCAAGTTGGATATAATCCCATGATGCAGTTTCGCAGGAAGTCCATTTAATTTTGTAATACAGTTACATAGTGCTAGTTATATAGAGATTTATAGCAGATAAAGGCCTCATGACCAATCGAGTCTGACAGATTCTAATTTGAGGACTGTACTCAGTAGGACATTCACTCATTTCCCATGTTTAACCACCCACTCATTTTCACAATACTCATATATCTAGCCCATCTGTGCCTAAATTCACTTACAATATTGTGCTTTGTAGTAGAATCCCTGCAGCTTGTTTACTCAGTACAGGCAAACTAATAGACACAGTATACCTAGCTAGAGTCCCTTCAGTTTAATACAGGCAAAGTGATAGACACAGTGTGACTAGCTGGGACTACTTCAGCTTAATTACACTGCATAATATTAGAACACACTGCTTCCTTAAGAAATCTGCTCAATTTTCCACAACATTCTCAGTGAAATAATCCTTCCTGACATCTTTCTTGAACATTTATCCCACCAACTTCATAGAAACTTCTCTTTCTTTTATAATTGAGACCAGTATCTTATATTTTATAGATGTCAGGCATTCTGGCCTATATTTCCCTGACTCATCCTTAATCCCATGCTTATATAGAGGTATCACATTTGCTGTTCTCCAATCAACTGGAAATACACCTGTCTGTAATGAACACATGAAGAGTTTATTTAGTGGTGAAGCTAGTGTCAGTCATAGTTCCCATGGCATTTTTGGATGCATGTTGTCAGGACCCATGGCTTCATTCATGTTTAAATACTAAGACCCTATATTACTCTTTCTACAGTTCTTTTCCCACACTGAACTTCCACGTCTCTCTCTTTTTTTTACCTGCAATTTACAGCCTGGTAATTGATCCTTCTCTACTATAAATATTGAGCTAAAATACTCATTTAGGATATTTGCCTTTTCCTTATCCCTCTTTTCCCATCTCTCAGCTTTCTTCAATCTTACAATATTATTTTTTTTTTCCTCCCTGACATAGCTGAAAAAAAGTCTTGTCCTTTCGTACTCCTTTAGCTATTCTGAGGTTTGTAACTGATTTTGTTTTTCTCACTCTCTTGTTAGCCTCTGCCGTGCTTGTCATGTACATTTCCCTTATGTTTGGTTTGTCTTGTGATCAGTAAAAGCTTGTTTCTTTTTTTCTAACTGCAATTTTCACATCCTTATTATATCATAATGGTTGTTTTCTTCTCCAGAGTTTTCTTACTACTCTTAAGTAGAGACTACTTGCCTCTAGTAAGCCCTGCTTAGTTACACTCCATTTACTAAACACACCTATTGCATTTTTCACACTTCCTAGTTTTTTTCCCACAATCTCACTCACCTCTGAAAAATCTACTCACTTGAAATTCAGTACTTTTTTTCTGATTTTCTTATTCTACCCTCTAACAGTGTTTTGAAGCAAACTGTTACAGTAAATGATCAATTGTTCCCTATGGTTCTCAACCCCAGACATTTTCTACCAAATTCCCATTTGTGAATACTAGGTCCAATATAGCTTTTACTGTAGGTCAGTGTTCCAGGAAGCAGACACACATCAAGTGAATCACTGAGCGGTGCAGATGGTTGGGGGAACCCTACATCAGTTCAAACTGTTTAGAAAAGCATTGCAATCAGAGGAAAGGAAGATCACTCCCACACTGCTTGTTTATGCCTCTTAGATATTTTATTTGCCTGATTTAAGCAGGGGGCTCCCCTGATTAAGCTTTTTCAGGCAAAGCGCTGGGGCACTGGATTGGGCTTCAAACTTGTGACTGACAAATTGCTATGTATACTATTTTTGATTGTTATGCCCAAATCAGGTTAAAATAAATATCTAAAAGGTATACACCAGTGGTGTGTGAGCAAAGTTCCTTTCTTCTGAGTGCAATGCTTTTTTGAACTCTTTAGTTTTTCCCTCTAGTTGGCTCATTCACTAGCTGTGTTGGGAATGCCTATACAGAGGTTCATACCATGGTTGAAACTGAGCGATAAGGCTTGTGTGCCCATGTTGTTCCAGATCCTAACAATACTGTAGTAGTATACCAGTTTTCAATATATGATTATCCTGTCTTTATGTGTTGATGTGTCTGAATTCTGTTTTTGTTTTACTTGCTATTATTTCAAATGGTAACGAGTTCCATGCATTAGTGATACACTGTGTGAAAGAAGTGTTTCTTTTTGTGGTTTTAAAATTCTGTCCCATTATTTGTAACGGGTGTCCCCTTGTATTTATGGCTATTTGTTTAAAGTTAAAATGTAATTTCATTATGAGATGTGGATCTTGCATTATTTGGTACATCATAGGTAAGTCCCCTCTTAGTCAAAGTTGTTCTAAAGTCATCAAATGGAAATGTTTCAGACAGGATTCATATGTTAAAGTTACAAACAGAGTAGATGATTTTAGAAGCTTTCCACTGCACCCTTTCCATTTGGTCAATATCTTGTTGCCTATAAGGACACCAGACCAGGGAAGCATAATCATGGTGTGGGCACACATATGCTTTGTAAAGTGGGAAGATTACTGTTTGGTCCCTTGATCTTATATGCCTCCGTATTACCTGTGATGCTCTAGTAGCACATGTGATGACAAATGATGACTAGGGCTTTAGATTGAATTTGTCATCAATTATTATTCCCAAATCTTTTTCGTTGTTTGTGTGGGTCAGATATTTACCACTCCACCTGTACCAAAATTGCTGATTTTTTCCCTAAATGCATGACCTTATACCTCATGTATCTTCTCTATTATTCTATAGTTCTTTCATTTACAGCTGATGAGATTATCCAGTTGATGTCAGGCATATAATCCCTGATGAGATTATCCAGTTAATGTCAGGCATATAATCCCTAATTAATAGTACTTCTCCTTTATCTGGTCCATATACTACAACAAGCCTTATTACCCTACCCCCTTATTGTAATTAACTGTACACATAACAGTTCAATTATTGCATTATTTTGGCTACTGACAGCTTCTCTTGCCTGGGTGTTCTCATTTGCATATAATGCCACCCCTTCCCCTCTTCCATATTTTCTATCTTTTCTGAATAATGCATATCCTGGAATTGATAACTCCCAATCATTATCCACTGTGGCCTATGTTTCTGTCACTGCTATTGGTTACAGTTTACCACCACTAATGCCTATAGATCATTTATTTTGTTTCCTAAACTTCTGCCATTAACCCTTGCTGTGCCGCGGACTGATATATCAGTCCAAAATTCCTTGATGTTCTAATTCTGACAGCAGTCTAAGAGTTAATACACACATGACTATGTTTCCTTTTCTGCTTATTTATAATTACTTTGTCTATTATATTTATACTCCCTTTTATACTCTTTCTTGTTCCCATGTATAATTATTTTTTTCTCTATTTACTGTACAAAGGTACCTTTAGCACTTGTGGAAGGGAAGTGCCTATTTGGCTTCCTGCAGCTGATTAAACTCTGACCTCTCTCAGTCACAGTCTCCCTCCCATTAGCTTTAATGTTGTTTAATGAATACAACAAATTTTTGCCCGATGATGTGTCAAAACAGTGAGTGAAAATGGGCATGAGATGAAGAGCATGTGAAAATGAATGAGTGTCAATACAGCAGCTAAGTCTTCAGAGTGCATGTACATCAGAGTGCTGTTGTCCCTATGCACCTTCATGTGGTGTATAGTGCATTTTTAAATATGTATATTTAAGTAAGGATGAGGGGGGGCAAAGACTCCTGCTTGTCAACTTTTGATGGTGTTGGTTTGCTGTTAGATTTTTTTTGATGTCATTTTTGCTGTTTTGATGCCTCGCTGAAATTTTCAGTTGTGTCTTTCTCGGCATTTATATTGCTGTGCTTATATTGTTTTTGCTGTTTTTGATACACTGTTTTGACATGGAACCCTTTTCCCCAAGGCACTAGTTCCACCTGGTGATGGATGTAAGTCATCCTTTTTTGTAAAGCTCTTTGTCATTGCAAAATGTCCCTAATTTCCTTCCTGTCCAAAGCCTTCTTCCACACATCACTCATTTAGCCAGGTGTTACACTGAGAGATCCTAGTATTCCTACTATCTCCTTTGGACCAAACTGGCAGGATCTTTGCGAATGATAATGATGATGATATATTATCAGGATCTTTCCCCAGAAATTTTTGAAATGATGGGGGCATTTGTCGAGCACCACATGCATAATTCCTGTGGTCCCCCTCTCTGATCTTTGAATTTTCACCACATTTCTTTCTATGAGTCTTGTTACCTTGCTGTCTCTTTCCACAGGTTTCTTTGTAGCTTTTGGTCACCTTTCTTTCACTGTTTACTTTTGTGAGTTCCCACAAATGCTGTAATTGTAACAATATTGGGTACCAGAGCTCTGCTTTAAATATGGGAGGAAGCATGGAGGTGTTGCAAAAGGATAGAGGCTCAGAATGAAAGTATGGGGCATTCTCATGCTTAAATGCTTTAGAGGAAACCCTGTATTATTGATTTTTTTCACCAAGTTGTATAAAATCTTTTTTAATATCCCCTTTGGGTTTCCCTGCTATGTCATGTCCCTAGATGGATAATGACTTCAGGTAGAGTAGTTGATGTCACCTACCTTGACTTCAGCAAAGTTTTCGATACTGTTCCATGTAGAAGATTGATTAATAAGCTGGGTAGGCTCAGGGTGGGTCAGAAGTTGGTCAACTGGGTGGCAAACTGGTTGACGGGCAGAAAACAGAGAGTGGTGGTAAATGGTATACAGTCAGAAGAGATGCAAGTCATGAGTTGGGTACCTCAGGGATCAGTCCTGGGACCAGTCCTCTTCAATATCTTCATCAGTGACATTACAGATGGACTGGAGGGTAAGGTTTGTCTGTTTGCAGATGACACCAAGATCTGCAACAGAGTAGATGATCCAGATGGGGTGGGCAGAATGAGAATAGATCTGGATAAACTAGCAAAATGGTTGGAAGAGTGGCAACAGGGGTTTAACACAAAGAAGTACAAGATCATGCACATAGGGAAGAAAAACTCTGCAGCCACCTATAGGCTGGGAGGGGAGTTGCTGGCAGTCACAAGGGAAGAAAGAGACTTGGGCATCATCATCATCAATGACCTGAAATCATCCAAGCAGACCACTAAAGCAGTAGGTAAGGCTGGGGGATGTTGGGGTATATTACTAAGGGTATCACAAGTCGGAAGAGGGAGGTAATAATCCCTCTTTACAAGACGCTGGTTAGGCCCCATCTGGAGTACTGTGTGCAGTACTGGAGGCCATGCTTTCACAAGGACATTAGCCAAATTGAGGCAGTCCAGAGAAGGGCAACCAAAATGGTGCAGGGACTGCATCAGAAAACATATGAGGACAGATTAACGGAGCTCAATATGTATACCATAGAGCAAAGGAGGGAGAGAGGTGATATGATCGAAACAAACACCTTAAGGGTATTAAAAAGGTGAAAGAGTCTAACATGTTTCAATATAAGAAAAATAGCAGGACAAGAGGACACAGCGTGAGATTACAGGGAGGCTGATTAAGGGGTAATTTGAGGAAGTTCTTTTTCACAGAAGGGATGGTGGATTTATGGAACGGCCTACCTCAGGAAGTGGTGGCTATGAATACAGTGCAGGGCTTCAAACAGGCATGGGATAGGCATAAGGGAGCAATACAGATGAGTATGAATAGATAGGCCATTGACAGAGCAAAGGCCGATGGGACATCCATAAGGTAGAAAAAGAAATGGTCAGACTTAATGGGCCTTGAGTTCCTTATCTGCCGTCAACTTGTATGTTTCTATGTTCCCATCCTCCCTCACACACATTCTATTTACTGTGTGATCTGTCCTGTTTATATCTCTCTCTCTGCTAATGATACAGGAAAGGGTCTACAGTAACTATGTTTATTTTTTTGAGCCATTGCCCCAGTGTAGCTCAGCCCCCAACAATCCTGGTTCTCTCACCTCCCAGGTCTTACCTCAGCTGATGATCTGCCCAGCCCCTCCCCCAGGGCGGGGCCACTGAGATGGCCCACCCCAATGGACATGCATCCATATTTCTGACAGGTTCAGCTTCTACCAGCAGGACTACCTTGGCCCCCAGGGTGGGGCCGTGAGGTCAGGTCATCCCTGAAGGAAGACAGTCTTGATCACAGCTGAGGGGTCGCAGTGAGTGCAGTGGAACCAGGATACAGGGTGAGTTTTTGCTTTTAGCCCTAGCAAGAGGCATGGCATGCAGTGACATAAGTGCACAACTATTATATTTTTCTTACTTCCTGCCCTCACATATTGTTCAATATTCCTTACAATAGAGTCCACAATAATTAGTACATTTTATTTTCATTTGCATCATTGGAGGGTATTGCTTTACTTTTTGTTTTACCATAGGTCTTACTGTTGCTTTGTAATCCAAATGTATCTGGTTCCCCCAAGTTATTATTTGGTTTGAACTAGCTACTACATTTTCCAGGTGGTGCACAACAACTAAAGGTAGTTACATCAAAAGTGTTATCTGCCACTCCTTGTAGAATTGTTTATTTCCCCTTTCCATTAACAATGTGTGTCCATCCTCCTTTTGAAACTCATTTAATTTTTTGGAGAAGTGGTTTATTATTACTCTCCTGCACTGGCCCCCATTCTGCCTTTACCTTACACATACTGACTTGTGCTTTTCCCTGCAGAAGCTCATCAATTAATGCTGTAATTCTGTTGTGTACTGAACAGGAACAAAGCATCCAAAAATTGATACAATGTGCAATTCCCTTCTACCCCCATTCCCATACCCATACCTTCAGGTACTCTATGCAATTTACTACTTTCCTACTTAGGGTTTATAATTTGCATTAGTTTCCTTCCCTATTCGTTCCCTTTAATTTCTTGTTGCGCAGGCTCTTGTTGTTTCCCATTTATTGTACCACAGCACACTACAATAGCACCATATATTCAGGTACTCCTGCTAGCACTTTTACTAGGACCCCTAGTTACACAGTATATTATATCTTATTAATATGGTCTTGCTTCATTTAATTTACCCCAAGCAATGTGCTGTATTTCTTATTTTTGCATACAACTCAGCCCATGTAGTTAATTTCACAGTACCTGCTATGGCTACAGTACTACTATGTATTTTCTATCACAGCAGTTTACAATACCACTGTAACAAAGTACGTTACATCAGGGGTACAGAATCTCCTGTCGACTGCCATCCCATGCTGATGCCCACAGTGTGAAGCCCTGAAGCTACAGTTCATTTAGTTGAATGATCACAGCACAGGAATGCTAGGTAAAGGCAACATAAATAGAGCAGGAAGTTCTGCTCCCTTACTGATGAGCCTCCTGATTGGAAGACAGGGTCACAATTTCCAGAAACAGAGGAAAGCAAAACCAGAAGTCTCCTTCAATTTATGCAGCCCACAGAGCTTACGGTTTAGCAGCATAGCAACCTTGTTTGCAACTGACAGAAATTGCTGGGGTTTTTTTTCAATTCTCTTTTGCTCTGGCTCCTGATGCCAGGGACTCTCTTGGAAGAGACCCACCCAAACAGCCTTTTACCACCTGGCCTGAATCCCTTCTGGGCCAAGGAATTGGGTGTTGGATCCCCTTCCAACCTCAGCCTTTACAGGGGAGGGAATCACGGTGAGTCAAGTCAGGTCAGGACCGGTGGTGGGCATGTGGGCCAGTCACTCAAGTCCACCATCGCCCCTCTGGCAGCCAGGGTTTTCCTTCTTGGCTAGGTTTCCCCTGAGGCACAAACGTGCAATGATGTCAGCATGCAAAGTGCACACACTCAACCCCCTTCCACAGATGTCCGCTGCTGCCTCTCCCTATTCACATCCCTGCTTAGGTTTAATGCTCCTGGTCTCCACCGGGAGCCACCAGCAAGCAGGGATTCCTCAGTAATCCACCCCAGGAGAGGAGAGCAGTTCTCTAGATGCTCAGTACTCTCCCCCTGCTGATCCCTGGTGACTCTAGTCCACTTCTGAACCCAGGTCATCGGCATGGCATGAGGTGTGGTGTCCAGTGCCTCAACCCTCAGCGCCATTGGGTCAACTATAAATTGTTGTTTTATAGCAGCTAAAAGACTTGCACTGAAAAGCAATTGAAGTGGTGGAAGGCAGTACTGTGTACATCACTTGTACTGTTTAGCTGTTACAGGAGAAAACATTTTGCCAATGACTGTGAAATCTGTTATTCATGGACAATAATAAAATATAAATAAAAACAAAAGGTGGACACACTATTTTATTTCCATTTTCATGTTGTTGGAATTATTGATAGTATTTTTCAATATTGTTGACTATAGACCTTTTTATAGTCATAAAGACTCAAAAGCTGGAACCTTATTGGCTGCTGAAACAGTCATTATTCTCTTAGAAATGTCTGACAATACCATAAATACTACAGAAAATAATGAAAATAAAGTAGGGGCAGAGCTCAGAATGATAAGCAGAACAAAAGTAAAACTGAACCAAAGGAATGACATAAAACATATTTTTATATCTTCTTTCTGAAGACGTACAATCATAGTAACAATCGTGGCCCAGGGTCTTTCTTGGGAAATTAATGACTCTGCTACAGTGAAAGGCTCCCCACTATATCTCAGTCCACCAATTCCTCCTGACTGTCCAGTCATCATCCCATGAAAGCTTTTTGCCTCATTCATCATTGCTTACATATTTGCTCCCAGAGTACATCATAAAGGTGCCAGTGTGTGTTAAGGCATGGTAGGGGAGCCATACACTACTGGAAGGGCTCCCTAACCCATCCACCATGGGATAGTCCTGAGTGGTAAAGGTGGTAGTCCATGAAAAGACGGGTGATGGGGTTGGGGTGAACCAACAGGAGAGGAAGATGGGCCACAGAATGGAGAAAAAAGCTATAGGGAAACAAACGTGGCACCAAATGAGTTGTGTGAAGGAATATGTCTATATTGGGCATGGGGTCGATATGTCAGAGACAAAAACAACACGGCAATCAGTGCTACAAGCAAAACAGCATGCTCCGAAATAAGGTCAATCAACAAAACGATCGCAACACAAACAGCACACCCTGGCTTAAAAATAATGGCACTTTCTTTTTACAGGGGCTTCCCACTCACTTACACCCCAGACTTTTAATAACAAACTCTGAGGGGTTGAGAACTTCAGGGATGGGGAGAAACTGAAGAAGGGGGTAAAATTCAATTTAAAAAAAAAGTTGCAACACTGGGAGAACCGAACCGTGGTCCCAGGTCTCCAGTGCTGTTGTGTGCTGGTGCCTTAACCACTCCTCCACAGGAGTGCCTCAACTGGGCACCACACACATGACAACATCAACACTTGCAGATATCAGTACAGAGCAATAAGTATAGTGGAAATTCCCTATCACTGTTATACCCCTGTCACTCTAAATGTTTCCCGCTTTACAGAGCGTGGTTATTGCCGCACTCTTTTTGTAGTGCTATATTGTCACGGTACCCTGTATGGTTAGTTTAACAACAGTGTTTGATTTCCTGCACAAACTCTACAGTTGATATTAGCAATACTCATGCATGAGAAACTCCCCCAAAATCTGAATTTCTCAAACTTGAAAACCTCACAAAGTTTTTTTTTTTAATGGGTTGTGTGCCCAGAAGTAGTCCTAATGTTTAGTGGAACATTAGTATATGTTTGTGCAGCAAGCATAAATTATGGGGGTGAAGAGCATATTGTTACGTGTAATGCTTAGCAGCGAAGATGTAGTGGGAACAGCAGCAATCAAATCCTGTTTGTTCTGATAGCTCACATATTTATTTATTTATGTATTTATTGAAAATGTTTCACCAGGAAAGGCACACTGAGCAAGAAGATGCTCGTCTCACGGTGCGACCTGGGGGGGGTTACAGAGGAGGCAGGTATACATATACATATACATACAGTATTTGAACTTACAGTAGCAATACGGATCAAGTACATAGAAGGGAGGGATTACAAATGAACTTGTTGCATAGGCAGAGCAGTACAAAAAACGCACCAGATCAGCAGGCAGGTATACAAACAGTATTTGAACTTACAGTAGCAATACGGATAATGTACATAGATGGGAGGGATTACAAATGAACTTGTTGCCTAGGCAGAGCAGAAGACAGAACCGGATCAGCAAGTACAGGTTATACAAATCATGGTTACCCACCAAGGTAAGAACAGTATAGCACATGAATGTAGAGGTATGGAGTACAAAACAAGGGTACACATCACGGTAATACAAGAGATACGTAAGTGCAGTTACAGAACAGGGGTGGAGTGGCAGAACTTGAGTGCCAGTAGCAGAGGTTGAGCTTCAGGGAGATGCATCAAGTAGAAAGGAAGGATTTGGAGAGCCAGGAGGGGAGGAGAGAGAAGGGGTAGGAGTGTAGGTGTATAGGGGAGGAAGGGGATGGGGAGCTAGGCTTGCTTAGGAAGGGGAGGGAGAAATTGAGAGTGCAAGAGTATAGGGGGTATAGTGCGCAGTATATATGCAGACAATTGGGTGATGGCGGGCCGCTGGTCTGGCGAGAGAGGAGAGGGGAGGAGGAGCTAGCGGGGGTGGTCAGGGCAGATGCAATTAGGTGCAAGGAAGTTAGAGAGGGAATAGGAAAGAGAGAGAGTTTGGATGAGGAATGGCAGATCTGGGTGGGCAGGCAGTTCCAGAGTTTAGGGAAGAGGTAAGAGAATGCAGATTGGCCAGTGGTGGTCCTACGGTGGGGGATGAATAGTAGTCTAGGGTCAGTGGACCTGAGGGTGTGTGAGGGGGTAGGAGGGGAGGATAAGGCAGATTTGAGGTAGGGAGGGAGGGAAGGAGCCGAGCCAGATGTTAGAAGTGAATTTAGTACTATGAATTAGGCGACGGTTGCTCAGGGAGGTTAGGGAGAGGGAACGATAAAGCGTGCAGTGATGTGATCGAGGGGGGGCATTGAGGGCAAAGCGACAGAAAGCATTGAAGAGGGGGTCTAGTCTGGCTAGGGTGGTCTGTGAAGTGGAACTGTAAACCACATCACAGTAATCGAAGGAGGGTAGGATCATTTTCAGGATAATATCTCGTCTAACAGGAAGTGGGAGACTAGTACGGTTTCTGTAGAGGGCTCCAAGTTTTGGGCACAGTTTGGAAATGATGGCATTGACGTGAGTGGAAAAGGAGAGGTGGCAGTCAAGCCAAACCCCAAGATACCTGAAGGAGGGTACTTCTTCGAGGATGGTGTTATTTAGGGTGTGGAATCTCAGAGGGGAGGCGAGTTTGGATAGGCGCTGTCTGGTGCCGAAAATCATTGAGTTGGTTTCTTAACGTTTAGGGAGAGTTGGTTGATATTGAACCAGTGTTGGATTTTGTTGAAGTCGTTTTGAAGATTAGAGGTGACTTCTTCATGGGTCCGGCCGGAGGTGAAGAGGACTGTGTCGTCTGCGTACATGTGGATAGAGGAAGAGGAGCAGGAGTTTGGCAGGTCATTTAGCAGGATGGAGAAGAGGATGGGGCCGAGAACTGAGCCTTGGGGAATGCCTGTGGTGATTGGGGGGGAGATGTGGTCAGCTATTTTAGTAGATTGGGTTCTATTTAGAAGGTAGGCACTAAACCAGTTTATGGCGGATTCGGCCAACCCAGCTCCGGAAAGGCAGGATAGTAGGAGAGAATGGGAAACAGTGTCGAAGGCTTTTGATAGGTCAATGAAAATAGCAGTGGTAATTAGCCCTTTGTCCATCCCAGTGAGGATGTGATCTGTGAGTCTGAGCAGGGAGGTGGTAGTGGAGTGGTGTTTTCTGAACCTGGACTGGTAAGGGGTGAAGAAGTTAGTTTCGGCTAGGAATGGGGAGAGTTGGGATAGCACAAGGTGTTCCTGGAGTTTTGCAAGGGTGGGTAGGAGGGAAATGGGGCGGTAGTTGGATGCAGAGGTGGAGTCACCGCCTTTAGGGAGGGGTAGAACCGTGGCATGCTTCCATTCAGAGGGGAGAGACTCAGTAGAGAAGGAACGATTTAGTAGGGCTGCAAGGGGGTTAGCGATGGCGGGAGCAGATAGGAAGAGAAGCTTGTTGTCAAGACCATCAGGGGATTTGCCTTTGGAGGGGTTTAGGGCGAGAAGAGCATCTAAGGTTTCAGTGGGGGAAATGTGTCTAAAGGAGAAGGGGTTCCTGTCGGATAGTGGGGGGGTAGGAGACTGAGGAGGTGGAGTGTTACCAGGTGGGAGGTCTTCAAGGACGGCCCGGGCACAGGTAGTGAAATAGGAATTAAACTCGGTGGCGACTTCCAGGGGGTTGGATAGTAGAGACCCTTGGGCAAAGAGAAGAGGTGGAGGGCTAGCTGATTGAGGGGAGAAAAGGGATTTAATGACTTTCCAGAATTTGGAAGGTCTTCCGAGGTTTGCATTAAGAGTGTTGTTAAAATATTCAGACTTGGCTAGGTGGATGGCCTTAGTGCACCTATTGCGGAGCATGCGATAGGAGGTATGGTCGCCTGGGAGGAGGGAGGATTTGTAGATTTGCCAGGCCTTATCACAGGCTTGTTGACAAGCAATCAGCTCAGGGGTGATCCAGTACAGGTGGGAACCGTGGACTCTGGCCCAGCGTAGGGGGGCGTGTTTGTCCCAGGCAGAGAGGAAGGTGTTCCTAAAGTGCGTAAGGGCTGAATCCATATTAGAGCGGTTTGTGCTTGGGACCCAATTAGAGTGGTGAAGATCGTCCAAAAGTGGGGAGAGGTTGAGGGATTTGTAAGAACGATGGAATATGAATTTGGGAGGGGATTTGACTCTGTGGATTTTGCGGAATAAGTAGATTAGGTGGTGGTTGCTAATGGAATCGGGGAGAAGACCTGAGCTAATGATGCGGTGTGGGTGGGAAGTAAGCGCCCAGTTGAGGAGTGAGTGATTACCGGACTTAAGGTTAGAGCGAGTGGGTTCAGTGATGGTTTGGCTGAGGTTATGAGCAGTTAACTCAGTTTGGGTTTTGTTAAAAGTGGGTGCTAGCCAATTGTGATTAAAGTCACCCATAGCATATAGTTCACCCGACTGGGCAAGGGAAGAGAGCTGGCCCAGGAGGTCGGTGACTATTGAGGTTGGCGTGCCTGGGCAGCAGTAAATACCAGCCACGAAGATAGGTGGGGGGGGGGACAGTTTTACCATCAGAAGCTCATAGGACTTGGGTACAGATTTTGTGATTGAGACAGTGAAGTGCAGGGCTGATCTGATGTAGATAGCCACCCCACCACCTCTGGTGGGCCAGTCTTGCCGTGTGATGTTGAACCCAGGGATAGTGAAATTTTTATCGGGTAGGCTAGGGTTTAGCCAGGTCTCAGATAGGATGATTATATCAGTGGTGTAATGGGCAGCTAGGACCTGGAGCTGATCTAGCTTTGGGGCTAGGCTACGAATATTTAGGTGGAGAAGACGCAGGCCCCGGGGGAGGAAGCTAGGATGGGAGACAGAGTTTGCACTGGCTGAGGGTTTTGATATGGGGTGGTCAGGGCTGGAGTAAGGGTTGGGCTGGGGTTAGGGTGTATATCCCCTGCTGCCAGAAGGAGTAGTGCAAGGGTAGGGTGACAGTGTAGTATGTGGAGGGGCCGGGATTTAGGCGTCCGGCGGGTGGGGGCAGTAGTAGGGGAGGCTGGGTGAGGGGAGCAAGTGCGGGAGAGAGAGAGGCAAGGAGGCAGCCAAAGGAATAGGCTGGGGAGGAAGGGGGAGTGGGGAAAGGGGACCAGAAGATAGCTGGGAGAGAAGCTGTGGATTTATAGGGGGCGAAAGAGGGGAGTAGCAGAATAGACAGTGCGGGTGGTGGTGAAGGATAGGGACATCGGGGGGAGTAGGTGTGGGAAGGGATAGTAAAATGAAGGAGAACAGTAGGGTTTAACAATGATGATATCAGATATAACCAGCAAGAGCAGAAGTCAGAGCACAGATGGAATGTGACTCAACATCAGTATGACTGAACTAACTATTGTGAATTTATATGCATATACAGTATTATGACAAGATGTGTGAATTGAGGTTGTTGTATTTCTTCAGTCTCACATGCCTGTAGCACTTTTCAGGATGGGAAGCATACTTCTGAATTCAGTCTGAGTCACATAAATATTCAGTTTCTTGCTGTTAAGCTCAATATTATTTGTGCTGGTTAGACTCCAGTGAATTTGAAATATTATGACCTATGTCCCAGTTCAGCGGGTAAAATTTGAGTCAGTGTCTCTGGCAGCTTTGTTCTGCATCCTCCAGTCTTGACATTGGAAAACCTTGAAGATAGCTGTGGTGCGATCACAACACAAGAAAACATCTTTTGACCCTGATTATCATACAAATTACAATCCAGCCTCCAAGTTGTCTTTTCTGAGCAAGCTGTTGGGGAACATAGCTGGTGATCAATTACAGAAACAACAGATATCTCTTAAGTTATCCAATTCAATTTCATGGCAGGTCACAAAACCAAGACAGTTTAGATAAGAATGGGGAATGATATTCTCATTGCGGAAGACAAGGGCTAGCTGCCCACACACTGAGTGTAGAAAATTTATGGAAAGTGTTTGATCCAGTTGACCCTTAGGTATGGTTTGATCACACAAGAAACTTGCTGGGGGAAGGGTTATAGACTGGGTCCTACCTTCAGGGTGCAGCTGTTTTGTTATCATGGAGGAATTTTATCTGTGGTGTACCACAGGGATCCATTTTCAGGATTCTGCTTTTCACTGTACATATGATGCCCCTAGGGGGACACCACTTAAGTGGTAAGACATTATAGGTGGTTGGTTATGGTCAGGAAATCCCACCTCCAAACTTCAGTTCACTTGGTTCTCTGTGAGATTGGATTAATATTGGGTACTGCCAAAGCAGACTTACCACAATTATAAACTGCAGTAAGGAATGTAGCATAATTTAGAAAATGAAATAGAAAAGCATACATAGAGTCTGCTGCTAGAAAAAGGCCCATCAATTCATTGTTTATGCCCATTTCTAACTAACTAATGCTGAATTGAAGACCCCATTCCTCATTCCCCTCTTTTAATTTTATTTGTATCTTAAGATGAATGTTTTAAATTTTATATTTGTGGTTTTATGGATGTTACTGTTTTAACTCTGTAAAGCACTATGATCTTTGAAATAGCACTCAATAAATAAAGACTTGATTGACTGATTGCTTGATTTCCCCCTCTGGTGTTTTTTTACCAAGAGCTTGTATCTCTCCTTCCCTTTTTGACTCCCCCACTGATTTCTCACAGCTCACCTAATCAGGCAGTGTACTCACCTTCATCATCCTCTTTGTGAAAAAGTATTTTCTAGTGACAGCATAACTGTTTTCTATGTGTGCATCCCTGCTTCCTGCCCATGCAAATACAATATGGTATTCAGAAGTGTCCCAGCCAATCAGAAGACTCAATCTGGTTGTCCAGTTTTATAGTAGGAAATATGGTTTAGGTTTTAACCTAGATGCATTTTTTTTTTTATTTCCTCCAGGAGGGTCTGAAGGGCAGCAGAGGAAAAAAATAGTTTCCTCCATAGACAAATAGAAGAAATAATGAAAGACAAGTGATGGATCCTTGCTGAGGAATAACTGGATCAGGTACAAGTTACATAAAAATCTATGGTTTTAGTGGCCAACCATGAAAAATGGAAGTTGGATCAAGGCAGTGCCATCCTTCCATCACCCTCTATCCTTAAAGGACAATTACACTGAACGTGTAAGTAACTTTTTTCCTACCAATGCTGTATTTTAAAATGCTGACTTGTGGTATTTTTCCTTGAGTGATCTTTCTTTCTTTCTTGGTTGACTGTTTGTAATTTACACACTGGTGGTAATTGTAAAATTAGAACTACAGCATATGATGCAGTTTGTGTCCCTTTCAAATGCAGAGTTCTATATCAGAACATGGATATTGTGGCAACAGTGTAATGTAAGAACTCTACAGGGATATAACCTGCATCATAAAGTTCAAAACTTAAACTATCCATCAGTGCGTAAATAAGAAACAGTCAGTCAATTAATTAAAATGCCAGTAAAGATTGAAGATCTTAATAAAAAAAGTGAACCAGTGTTAAAAAAAAGCTTCTATGAGCCAGCAAACCATGTGTTTTTTTATCATATTACTGTTTGTTTTATTTATCAGCTTTGAGCTAGTGCTGTTAATGTCATTTCTTGTTATAGGCTCCAGGGGGTACAGATGACCAGAGTTGTGGGATGGGGACAGGAAGGATGTTTTCTGAGGTAACCTTACAGCACAAGCAACCCACCTACCATCTCTTGATAAGCACTTCTGCATCTTCTTCCTCATCTGTCATCTAAAAACCCACACACATCTTAACCTAGCCACTCCTCCCCATCCACAACCTATCAGCCCCCAAATTATGAGGTTTATTAAAATGAATATTTTTATTCACTGCTAACTTAGTAAGCATATTCTCATTTTCTGAATCTTATTGCCAGACATGAATGCTAGTAATGCTGCCCAGTGCTATAATTACAGGACTGGGTGGGGCTTACCAGGGCTTGGGGTCCCTAGCTTTGAAGTGAGCCCTGGTAGCTCACACATCACTGCCATTGACTTATAATGGGAAGGGGGGCTCAATTTCAAGATATGAGCTTTATGCCCCCCAGATCCCAAAGCTCATGAAGTTTAATTTCAACCCTGATCCTGCCCCAGTAGCATTTTGCATGCGATTACTGTCATTCAAGCTTGGCAGTGTAAGGCAGAGAATGAGGAGCTTTGCACTCCATTGGACTTGTGTAAAATTATTAGTTTTGCTTATCCAGGTGAATCTGGAGCTAATAAGGATTGGGTAGTGGGGCTGAGATTAGTGGGGCATCAATTATTGATGTGGGGCGAGCATGCACTGATGATGGGCACACATGGCTGTGTTTCCAGAGGAGCAGCTCTATACTTTTTTAAGAAGATAGTTGTACAAATGGCCACCTGCCCTTTCCCTAACAATGTGACAAGGAGCCCTGGCCATTCCCACAGGATGGATGATGAAGGGTACACATGACTGTGACCTGGAAGAGAACTTATCGTGGTAAAAAAGGAAGGGGCAAGAGGTGGGGATATGGTGAGTGGTTGCCTGGTTGTGCGGTCAAGAACTGTTTGGTCTAGTGAGAGGGGACATGTGTTAACCTATGAGGTAAGGAGTACAGAGCTGTGATTCTAAAGACTCAAGATTTGAATCTCATCACTGTCATTTTTTACTTACATGACCCTGAGGAAGTCACTTAACCTCCCTGTGCTTCTCACAACTGCCACTTACTCACTGCATGACCCTGGCCTCACTGTTCACTTCCTTCTGTGCAGACTGTGTAATAGATCTCAGTTCTGTGACAAATATTGGTATCTCATTGTTTGCCAAAACATTCTCTGACACTCCCTTCCCTTTCCTGGATTATAAACTGCTTTGTGATACAGTTTGTATGAAATGTCATATAAAACCCATTTCTACCCTTCATCAGTAATGTGGGGAGAGAGTGGTGCACAAGGGTCTTGAACATGAGCCCTGACATTCAGATTGAAATCTAAGCACTGTGGACATATATGTTCATTTTCAGAGGAAAGAGTCCTTAAAGGACTCACAGCCCTGAAGGTGAATAAAGACATGGGACTGGAAGGGATACACCTCAGAGTACTGAAACCACTCATGGAGGGGCTAACTGCCCCACTTACAGCCTTGTTCAGCAGTTCACTGGAAATCAACATGGTTTCAGAGGACTGGTGAAGGGCTGACATGGTCCTTCTATACAAAAGTGGAAGCAGGGAGAAGGCTAGCAACTGCAGGCCTATCAGTCAAATTTCTGTGGTGGGGATATTAATGGAAACCTCACTGAATGAAAGACTGGTTGAAAGAATATAGTGAGTTGCAGGACCAAAGGCAGCACAGATTCACAGGTGGAAGATCATGCCATATGAATCTGATAGACTTCTTTGACTGTGTGACCAGGGAGATAGATTACAGAAGGGCAGTGAATGTGGCCTATCTAGACTTCAGAAAGGCCTTCAAAACTGCTGCACAAGAGGCTGATTAAGAAACTGTCTAGCTTAGCAGTGCGGGGAAGGGGCAAAGTTAAATGGGACAAAACATTATCCACTAGGCCATCCCATTTAAATTGCTTCTACTTTACTGTAATTCTCTCTGCATGAGTTCCCTAGAATTATGGACTGTACAGTAACAAAGAACAAGAAGACAGAGATAAACATAAAAACCAAAGAAACAAATTTGCTGTGTAAATAAGTTGTTTACAATAACCTAATGGACACATCTGAAAATAAGTGCTGGCTTGAGTCAACTGTTCTCTGCATGGCTTTAACAACACATCTGTGTGTGTGTGTGTTGGGGTTTATAAGAACTCAAGCATCCCCTTATTTTCACATTTAGATCTTTATTGACTCTTTGAGTCCATCTGACTCCAGTACTCTTCCACACACAACTGTCCATCTATCATTGTCTCCTACAGACACTCGTTGCTTGCTTGTATCACTTTCACATTCTATTGAGGCCAACAGGATTAACAAGATTGTTACTTTTCTGTTACTGATGGTTGCCGGGAATCAGCCTGCACTAGTGGGTATGGGAGTTAAACATAGCTGTCTTAAAACAAATAAGATACATGAGGCTATTTTGATTTCAGGCGAGATGTATCACATCAAGGAACTGGACAAAGAGAAAACCTTTTTCATTCCAAACAAATATCCCCAGTACTGATAGAAACTTAAGTTAGGCCAGTTTCTCAGAAAGAATAATATTACTGTATTTATCATTTAATTCCTTGTAGAAGGAAGGGGCATGTGGAGCATAAATTATAGCAGAACTATTGTACAGTAATTAAAAGACAGAACATTTGACTTCAGATTCCTTCTGTTTCTGGTACTGGTGGTTTTCCTCTCCATGGTGCTGATACCACTTCCCCGTGAACAATGGTTACAGCTATTTTACAAATTGTAGTATGAAGTAGGTAGGGGAAATGCTGCATTCTGATTGGTTGGCATCTATGCCTAAGTCCTGTCTACTGCCCAGGCTAAAAAAGAGCTGGTAATCATGACAGAGCACTTTAATATTATCAATGTCTTTTTTCCAAAATTACTGATTATAATTGTAAACATTGCTGCCACCTGTATTCACTAAAAAAATCAAGTAGGCCCTAAAAATAATTCCCCTTCATAATAAAAATAACAAACAAATTAAGTAAATGTTCATTTCTGTTATGTTTCCTTTCTTACACAAATGTAAAAAGTACTAGTCAGAAATCTTTTTTTTAGCTTTTTTTCAGACTATGGAATACCCCTCCTCCATCATCCTTGCCTGCCTACCAGAAAAATGTTTGTTACTTGACCTGTCACAGATAAAATGTTGTTCCTGACTTTACTAAGGGCCTTCTGTTGCATGTGTTTATGTTGGGGAGAGGTGAACATTCAGGCAGTAGAATTCTGCAGAAGTTAGAATTCCTGCACTCCACAGTAAACAAACATTCCATCTATTGAATGTATGGCTAGACAGATGCTTGACAGCTAGAGAGGGATTACTTTTTATTAGTTACTTAATTAAAAAAATTTAAAACTTTTCAAAGGTTGGCACATTTTACAATATGTTTAAATAACAGCTTTACAAGTTTTTATTTTACGTTTTATTTAAACATTTGATAACTGGGAAAGGCACACTGAGCCAAGGCTCATTTCCAGGTATGACCCAGGAAGAGGGAAGGGATATAAAAGCAGCAATACATAATAGATACATGAGATCATATATACTGTTACATAAGATATACAGAGTAGTTTTGTACATTCAGATGAGATATATACAGTTTATATTATACAATTTTGAGGATTAGATTACAATCCACAAAGACATTTGGTGAAAAAGCTGGGCCTGGGGACGGCAAGGAGCAGGTGCAGGTGGGGAGTGGAAGTTGACAAATTTTATATTTGATGGAGTTGTGACAGGGTGAGTTTCTTAGGAGAGGAAGAAGTTGGTTCCATAAAGAGGGGAGTCTGTAGATGAGGGAGTCTGTAAATGAAGGTGGATTTGCCAGTGGATGAGGAAGGTTTGGGGTGGGAGAAAGAACAGGAATCCCTTGAGCACAGTGAGTATGCAGAAATGGCTGTTGGTGTTAGCTTCTCTGCCAGGTAAGGGGGGAGCAGATCGAACCAGAATTTGGTTGTAAAGGAGATGGAGTGGCTGAAATGATGATGGGCAAGGCCACTGATTTTCGGTTTTTACCAGAAAACCCGGTAAAATTCCAGAATTAGTGCTGCCTGAACACCGGTAAAAACAAAGATTTCATGGAATGTGGCATTTTATATCAGATCAGTAAATCTACAAAAAACTTGTATTTTTCTTGTAATTCCTTCCTGTACTATTTTCAGTTTGCTTTATTTAATGCTCTGTATATTAAGCCTTCTTTTATTTTGATTATTTATGCACATACTAAAAGAATGACAGTAGAATCCCGGTAAAATCCGGAAATTAGAGTAACAATCACCAGTGCAATTCTGGAATCTGATGTCTTGAAAATGGAATTTCATTGTTTTAATCACCGTAAATCAGTGGCCTCGATGATGGGATAAGAGTGATATCCTGAAGGAAGAAAGGGGAATGCAGTGGTGGATTCTGAGAGGGGAGTTTGTGGCAAAGCGGCAAAAAGCATAAAGGAGGGAGTCAAGCCTGGACAATAAGGAGGAGGGTGCAGTGCTGTACACTATTTCAGCATAGTCAAAGATGGGAGTGATCAGTTTTATTAATAATATGTATCAACTGGTAATCGGAGAGCATCTTGCTTTCTGTATAGTAGGCCTAGCTAAGGGTGAAGCTTTGACATTTTGGCATCGATGTGGTTCGAGAAGGTTAACTGGGAGTCGAGCTACACTCCTGGATATTTGTAAGTAGAAACAGTGTTTGGTGGGGTTCCATCTATGGAGGTGATAGCAAGAGGACAGGATATTCTTGCAAGTTTTTGGGCAGACCTGAAAGTCATGAAACAATTTTGGAAGAGTTTATTTGGAGATGGTTTGCATGAAACCAAGATTGTATGTTGTGATAGTCATGCTGTAGTAGTGATTGAACATAGTTTTGAACTGGGCGAGATGTGAAAAGGATGGTGGTGTTCATGTACATATGGGTGAGGGATCTTGAGCAAACAGATGGGAGGTTGTTAATAAACAGAGAGAACAGAATGGGGACTAGAATCAATCCCTAGGGGACACCGGCAAATATGGGATGGGGAGTGGAGTTTGCAATCCTGACTGACTGGACCCTATTTTCAAGATACGATCTAAACCACTGAATTGCAGGTGGGGCAAGTCCGGGTACCCCGAGTTTGTCAAGGAGCAGGGGCTGGGAAACAGAATCGAAGGCCTTTGCCAAATCAACAAAAATTGCAGTAGTTAGTTGGCCTTGGTCAGTGGTGGACTGAATGTGTCCAGTGATGCAAAGGAGGGAGGATATGATAAAGTAGTGCTTTCTGAACCCAGATTGATATGGGGAGAGGAAATCTGTGGACATAAGAAAATTATTTGGTCAGATCTGGACAAGAGCTTCTTGCAGTTTGGCAAGAATGGGGAGGAGGGAGATAGGTCAGTAGTTCCCAGGTACTGAGAGGTCACCACCCTTGTGGAGAGGGATGACACAAGCTAGTTTGCCATAGGAGAAGGGCAGGTTTAGAAGGTAAGTGAGGGGAACAGAAATTGCAGGTGCAGATAGATGCAGAAGTTTGGGGTGGATACCATCAGGGCTGGATTTTGAGATGTTCCAGGAGTAGAGAGCATTAAGGACTTCTTCTGGAGAGGTGGGAGTGAGGAGGAAAGTGCTCAGTACACAGCTTCCCGAGGCAGGCATGGAGGTAATACCATGGCCTAAAATACTACCAGGTTCCATTAAGAAATCACATGTGCTAAAGAAAACATGAATGAATCTTATTACATGAGTTTACAAGAGATTAAAATTTTGATTCTTGTGCTAAAGAAAACATGAATGAATCTTATTACATGAGTTTACAACAGATTAAAGTTTTGATTCTTGTGGTCCTCGACCACTCCCCTGACATTTTGTACCACATACATGTTATATTTTTTATCATATAATAAGCATAACAAAGAGACATGTCATGTTGTTTGAGTTTAGTGCTCACATGCTCCATCACAAAGTGTGTCTCTCAACCACTATATTAGAGTATGGATTAGACAGGGAACCACATTTCCTCCAGTGATTGCTCCAGAGGGACTCATATGTGGTTCTATTGGCATGTTGGTTGAAGACTTTATATTGTCTTTTCTATGTAGACTGTTCAATAGGGTATTACTCCACTGCACAATGGTAGGGGTGATTCTGTTAGCCAGTTTGGGGCCAGAATTATTTTTGCCAATCAGCAATCCCAGAAGCCTTAAAGAGGTGTTTATAGTGTGTACTTTGATGTTTTTAACATTGTGTGCAGCCCGTTAGGACTGTTTCTATGGAAAGATGGTATTTGTAATTCAGTGCCCTGGACAAGATACTGACTATCTCCCTCCAATAATTATTTACATGGATGCATTCCCATTCCAAGTAGATGAAGGAGCCTTCCTCTATTTTGCAGTTTGGGCACAGATCTAAGTTTGAGTGGTCAATTTTGTGGACTAACATCAGAGTACTACAGTACTAGTTACTTTAAACAAAATAAAATACCTGTTTTTTAAAAATATATATTTTTTTTATTTTTCTCAGTTTTTTCAGTTTACCCATTTTATAAGTGCAAAAACACACTTTCGGGTTGTGTATTATGTTGTTCTAACAACACTTCCTGAGGCTAAAGATACTCCACCTGTGGCATCATGCTCAATACCCCCCTTGGGCCTGCAGTTAAATTAGCATAATGCACATCCCATTGTGTCTTTAGGCTTGCATACTGAATGTTGCAGCTGTCTGGATGGCATAAGATGAACACAGTGGGCCCTCAATCTTTTTTTTTTTTTTTTTTATTGTCTAGCACTTTCTTTGTTCATATGTTGCCTATATTAGCCTAATAAAAATCATTCATACTTTTTGTAGGGTATTCACAGTTTTAAGTATAGGGCACAGTTACGCCTTACTCAGATACTGATACTTCGAAAACTTTGCTGATTAATTTAAAATTGTTCACATCCACAAAAAGAAAACAGAGCAGTAAGCCTCATTTTTAGTTGTGACATGTGGAGGAAATGGGAGAGGATGGGGAGAAGTATGCAGGAATTAGGGGAAAGGACAATAAAGTATATATTAGAGCAAAATACATACAAGTGCGTCATGCAACAAAATAAGCTAAACAAACAAACAGAGCAACAGGTGTGTATAGGTTTATGAGGTTGAAACTACAATATGTCATACATGAGTATAAAGTTAACTACAGCAGTAGAGTACTAAGTATCTCTTTATCCCAGCAAGCTGGGCAGTCACTTCAATCTCTCCCCAGGGAATCAGGAAGTGACAGGAAACATCCTGATGGGCTGGTGGGAGGTGGTGAGCAGGCTGCACTAATTCCAATCATACTTGAACTGTCATCCTGCAAGGATAAAATATTTATCATGTGTTTCTACCTCTTGGGACATTGCCATCATGAACAATGTGGGCATGCATGTGATACATGCTAACACACCAGCATTAGTGATGTCCCACCTTCCCTCAGGCCCTCTGACTATATTATAACCTGGTTTCATCCATGTGGCAGCATTGCAGGGGAGAACATAGCCCTCCCTCTCCCCTGAGGAGGATGGCATCCTCTGGGGCACTGAATCCTCCTACTCCCAGCTGGCCCCATTTGTCCCAGGCTCATTCGTGAACCCATTTCATTGGCACCCTGAGTGGGCATTGTGCCAAAAGGCCAGCACCAAAGGGAGTTTTTGAGGGCATTGAAAGTATTAAGACAGTAGGTAACTTTTGGCAATGTGCCATTCAAAATGGCATAACTAATCCGGGGCTATATCTTATAACTCTTTAAAGTTATATTTTTCTTCCTACCTTTTTTGGCTTTTCATAGTTCTCCTTCACTCCCCCCCAACCCCTCCTACTTTCATCTCCTCTCTCCCTTGTCATTTTCTAGTAAAGAAATTGAGCAGTCTATGGGTGGAATTCTAACTGGCAAATTGGGTAAGTAACTGGCTAATGAATAGGTGACATAGGATGGTGGTAAACAGCACTCACTCTAAGGAGGGGAAAGTGACCAGTGGGGAGCTGCAGGGATTAGCACTAAGTCTCATCCTCTTCAATGTCTTCATAAGTGACATTGCAGAAGGACTGGAAGGGAAGATATGCCTTTTTGCAGATGATGCCAAAATCTGTTATAGGGTAGGTACTCAGGAGGGAATGGAGAGAATGTGCAGGGACCTTGGTAATGCACAGAGATCTTGATAAACTCAAGGAGTGGTCAAGTGCTAGGCAGCTGGGTTTCAAAGCCAAAATGTGCAAAATCATGCACCTAGGGCATAGAAACCTAGGGGTTGAGTATATGATGGGGCAGAGGTACTGATAGTCACTAAGAACGAGGGGACATGACATGAAATTGGAAGGTGCAGTTTGAGAGGGAATGTGAGGAAGTTTTTCTTCTCAGAGAAGGTGGTGGACGTATGGAATGGACTGCCACAAGAGGTGGTGGGGGAAAGCATAGTAGTTGGTTTTAAACATGCATGTGACAGACATAGGGGAATTGTAGAGGTAAGGCACAGGGAGGGTCTGAATCCATAAATAAGTATGGGGTTTATGGGCAGACTGGATGGGCCTGGCGGTCCTTATCTCCCAACAATTTCTATGTTTCTAAGTTTCTAGAAATAATACCATTTTGTAAGCCTTGATTCTTGTAGTCACAAATGAATGTACTAACCAAATTATTGCTAGTTTATTCAGATATAGCTATGGAAGACATCCAACTGAGCTCTGCTAGCCAGGGCAGGACAATAAGAGACTTGTATTTCCCTTTTGAAGTCACATATGCATAAACAGCCTATCAGATGAACATAGCCCAGTCTGTAAGTTGTGTTGGAGTGCCTCATATATGTTATGTACTTCCACAATTACCTTTAACAGGTGAGTAAACTACCATTAACTGTATCACATTACCATTACTTAAAGTGCACCTTTCATGATGGTCCAAAAAGTTACAGCTTGTAGTCATTATATGCAGTATTAGACCTGAAAGGGTGTGTGCATTTGTTATTTTTGGCCAAGGTTTACTCTGCCTTCCATAATTTGGATTTGCTTTTGAGCCCTGCTGCACTTGCCTTTGTTGTTCAGCTGCTGGGCTGCTGTCTCACGATGACATCACTATAGGGCAGAGAAGTGACTCACACTGTGCAGTACTGTGCAGTCACAGCAGTTTTGTAAAGGAAAACTACCAGTACTCAATGTACATACTGTGTTTCCCCTTCCCCAAGATGCCCTGTTAGCAATGCAGTATGCCAAAATAAAAATGCCTTGTCAGTATTTTTTTTGTAAAATTTATTTACTTCTGCCTCTGTAACAAAGCATGAGGATTGAGAGATCAAGTTGCTGTTAGCACTTTTCCCAGTCCTTTTGACTTTCATGCATAAATTACCCCTTCTTGCATTGATTCTGGAACTGCATTTCATTACTGTCCTCTGCAGTTAGTTTTTGCAGTCTGAGCTGTTAAAAGCTGCAGGGTGTACCAGAGCTTCTGTACAAATCCTGGTGTTTCTGTGGACCCAGGGCTGTACTGCTCACATTATTATATCACAAAGGAGTGACTCACACTTCAGTGCAGTGAAGCTGCAGCAGTTTTGCAAGGGAAAACTACATTACTAAGTGTACATACTGTGGCCTCTCTTCACCAAGACACCCTGTTTGCAATGCATTATGCCAAAATCCATGTGCCTTGTCAGTATGTTTTTTTGTAAAACTGACTTCTGCCTCTATAACAAAGCATGGAGAGTGAGAGAAGATCAAGTTGCTATCTGCCAGGACAGCTGTCAGTTTATGCATCAGTGTGGTTAGTGTCTACACCTTGATAATTTAAAAGTGTTAATGCCTCCTTACCCATACCATACTGGTGCCTTCCATGTCATTCTGTACTAAAGTGCCTGACAGTCACCCTGATCAAAAATCCCTTACTGCTTCTCTGTCCCATGCCTTCCCAACATCAGCTTGGCACCACAGAATGCCAGAGACTAATTTTGGTACCATATAATATAAACAATGTGCTTAGAAGTGCTATATGTACAGTGGTTTTAAAAACTGAGGGCTATTTCTAGAGAAATTCTTGTTTGAAAAGTGAAACCGGGATTCCGCACATGTGCGGACCGACGGTATATATGGTACCTAAATTAGTCTTCGGATTTCTGCAGTGCCATGCTGATGTTGGAGAGGTGCAGGATGGAGGTGCAGTAAGGAATTTTCATTTGGGTACCTGCCAGGCACCTTACAACAGAAAGACATGGAAGGCACCAGTATGGCATGGGTAAGGAGGCATTACTGTTTTCAAATGATCAAGGTATAGACACTAATCACACCGATGCATAAACTGACAGTTAGCTGGTCAGCAACTTGTTCTTCTCTCACTCTCCATGCTTTGTTACAGAGGCAGAAGTCAGTTATACAAAAAACATACTGACAAGGCATATGGATTTTGGCATAATGCATTGCTAACAGAGTGTCTTGGTGAAGAGGGACCATAGGATGTACACCTAATAATGTAGTTTTCTCTTGCAAAACTTCTGCAATTTCACTGTACTGCAGTGTGAGTCACTCATCTGCCATATAGCAATGTGAGCAGTACAGCCCTGGGTCCACAGAAACACCAGGATTGCTACAGAAACTCTGGTACAACCTGCAGTTTTTAGCAGCTCAGAATGCAAAAACTAACTGCAAAGGACATTAATGAAATGCAATTCCAGAGTCAATGCAAGAAGGGGTAATTTCTGCAGGAAAATCAAAAGTACTGGGGTAGGAGCTGACAACAACTCAATCTTCTCTCAATCCCCATGTGTTGTTACAAAGGCAGAAGTAAGTCAATTTTGCAAAATACATACTGACAAGGCATTTGGATGTTGGCATAATGCATTGCTATCAGGGTGTCTTGGGGAAGGGGAAACACAGTATGTACATTGAGTACTGGCAGTTTTCCCTTTTAAAACTGCTGTGATTACACTGTACTGCACAGTGTGAGCCACCCCTCTGCCCTATAGTGATGTCAGCAGTACAGCCCTGGGTCCACAGTAACACTAGGCTTGCTATAGAAGCTGTGGTACACCCTGAAGTTTTTTTTGCAGTTAATCTTTTTATTATTCTATAATAAAGAATATATAACAATTTCCACATATGAAAAGTTACGTAAATAGACATAATGACCAGATAAGGCAATACATTAGTTATTCAACAATATCATTAAAGTAGAATGAAAGCTATATATCCTAAGATCTACGATAAGGTTACAATATTTGAAAACATATGTCTAATCTAAGTTCTCTAAGAATAACCTGGAAGGTAATGTCAACTGGAAGAGACAGGGGTAGCATAGAGTACTTATATGGTAATGATATTATTAAGTCTTGTTCCACATAACTATATATCATATACATATTGGAAAGGCTGTTAAGGTAACAAGGCATGTATATAAAAACTAGTAAAGACAAAAACCAAAAAGAAGGACATAAAGTAGAAAGAGAAGGAAAGACAACAGGTAAGAGAGACAATGGTAATAATGATTACCAAGTGATAGTAAGTAAAGATAATCTCTGTAACATTCTACATATTAAGTGTTGGAAATGTGTGGAGATTCTATGTAGTTAAAATAGTCCTGCCAACATCTATTATAGTCTTCAAGTCGGTCAGAAGAAATGCAAGATATGCGGTCCAGGGAGACATATTGAAATAGGTTCTTAAGAATATCAGAGAATTTGGGGTTTATAACAGATTTCCAATGGATAAGTATAAGGTGTTTAACCTGAAGGAATAGTAGATTCAGCCATCTATTTTGAGCCCGGGAAATAGTGTTGTTGTTGGGGTTGATTATGCCCAATATAGTGTGTTTAGGGTCTAATGTAATGGGCTGACCGATTACTTTTTCTGCAAAGTTGTGAGTAGTGTACCATAGATTCTTTATAAGAGGGCAGTTCCATAGGATGTGATATAGGTCCCCATTAGAGGAATTACAATGCCAACAGTTATTTTTATTCATTAGGCCCATATGTTGTAGTACCGTAGGGGTCCTATACCACAAATGAAGGATTTTTATTTGTATAAGTGAGCTACGCTTATCTTTAAAGGTCTTCTGGCAGGAAAGACAGCACCTATGCCATTGTGAGTTGGTTATGTTATAATTTAGGAGCTGACTCCATTTGTTTTTAGCTGTGTAATATTGATCTGGAATTATATCCCTATGTTTATAAATTGTACTGTTCAAATTAGATGTAGAATTAAGCCATTGCGAGATAAATAGATCATGTAAATGTTGTTGGGGTAAATATTGAAAATAGGAATTACAAGCAGTGTGGAGCTGTAGATACTTCCAAAACTTATGTTTTGGAAGTTTCCAAAGGGTACAAAGATCAGTAAATGACTTGAGTCTAAGGTTATTTGGTTCCAGTATATCGTTTAAGAAGAAAATGCCTCTATTTTTCCAGTTACAGCAGAATATTGGGTGATTATCCAAAGAGATATTTGGGTTACCCAATATTGGGGCATATGCCAGAGGTATAGGATTAGATTTGAGGTGTTTATGTATTAGTTTCCAGTAAAATGCAGACAATGAAATTATGAGATGAGATTTTAGTTTAGGAGGAAGAGTGTTATAGATGTGAGAAGTACTGATGTTCCCAGGGCATAGGGAGGCTTCCATATTAATCCATAATGGAGATTTGGACATTGGTTCAAGAAACCATTTTACGGTCTGAGCTGTTCGAAAGGCCCATAAATAGGCTTGGAACCAGGGGAGGCCAAAGCCTCCTCACAACCAGTTTGAGTGAAGTTTGTTATGACTAAATCTGGGATGTTTCCCTTCCCAAAGGAAGTTGCCAATTAGTTTATCTAGCTTAACTAAAAAATTGTAGGGTAAAATTAAAAGAATGTTAGCAAAAAGGTATAAGATTTTTGGAGAAATAGACATTTTAATAGCAGATATTTTCCCATTAAATGAAAGGTTTAGTAATTTCCATCTGTCAAACATAGATTTGATATTGGTTAGCAGGGGGAAAGTTAGTGTCCCATATTTTGTCCAGCCTCGGGGTAATTTGAATGCCGAGGTAAGAAAAGCCCTGGGATGCTCAACAAAAGCCCAAAGGAGTATTCATAGAAGGTTTACAATAATCATTTAAAGGTAACGTTTGGGATTTATTATAGTTCAAGGCTAAGCCAGAAAGAGAGGTGAATTCTTTAAATAATTGAACCAATGGTTGACCTACCTCTTCAAGGTTTTCTGAAAGAATTAGGAGGTCATCTGCATAGGAAAGTGAGGGACAGTAGGAGTTACCGATCTGAATCCCATTAATATTACTGGCTTGTCAGATACGGGCAGAGAGGGGCTCCATTGCAAGAATAAATAAAGACAGTGACAAGAGACATCCTTGCCTAGTACCTCTTGCTAATGAAAAAGGAGATGAAAGCATAGAGTTTGTAAGTATTTGGGCTAAAGGAGAGGTATATAGTAGCTTGATCCATTAACAAAACTTATTAGGAATGCCGAAATGAGAACATACAAGATATAGATAGTTCCAGTTTAAGGAATCAAATGCCTTTTCAAAATCGACAGTAATGGTGGCTACAGGAGATTTGAGGGATTTTGCTTTGTGAATTATATTAAATAAGGAACGAAGATGGTCAGAACCTAATCTGGTTTTGATAAAGCTGGCTTAGGAGTTATGAGCTATTTTAGATACTAAGGGTTCTAAATGTAAAGTTAGAAGCTTTGCAAATATTTTTCCATCAGTATTGATTAATGACATAGGTCTTTAGCTGGATGGGAGTGCTGGGTCCTTGTCTTTTTGGGTAGGACTGTAATAATGGCTTCAGTCATGGTAGGGGGAAGAGTGCCATTAGATGATGATTCACGAAAGACATTATAAAGCAGAGGGCAAAGAATATCCAAAAGTGGTTTGTAGAAATCCACGGGGAACCCATCCCCCCCGGGATCTGCCAGATTTCAAGCTGGATAGTGCACTTTGAATTTCTTGGAGGGTGAATGGTTTGTCCAGATTTGCCATATCAGGATCAGAAAGATGTGGCAGTTGCAGTGTATCTAAAATAAGCTGAATTTGATTGTTTGATGCGCAGTTTTGTTAAGAGTATAGCTGTTGATAGAAAGATTTCATAATATGGTTGATAGATGGATTATCAGTGTGTATTTGACCTGAATGGTATTTCATACTCACAAAATGCCTATCCATTTGCTGGGATTTAAACTGATAGGAAAGTAGTTTCCCAGATCTATCACCTTGTTCCCAGTATTTATGTCTGAGCCTAAAAAGGGCTAGTTCAGCTTTGCAAGAAACAAGTTTGTTATTTTGATTCCTAATTGAAGAATTTCAAGGTGAAGTTGAGAATTGGGGTTGGGTTTATTGATTTTGAAATATTTCTTTTCTTTGATTTTTAGAGATTTTTCCAGTTTGGCTAGTTGAGATTCTCTTAATTTCTTCCTATGGGCAGCATAGCTGATTATTTTACCTTTAATGGTGGCTTTTAATGCTTCCCAAACAGTACACATGGATGTACCAGGGGTATTATTAAAAGAAAATTATTCTTGAATTTGGTTTCTAATCCAGGGAGTGAATTCAGGATCTTTAAGTAGAAGTGGGTCGAGGCGCCATGATGAGGATTTAGATTGTGGAGGACCCCATAATAAGTGAAGCTGAATTGGAGAGTGGTCTTATATTATGATTGGGAGAATGGATGTATCAATTATTTTGTAATTTATAAAAGAAGAGATAAACCAGTAGTCAATTCTACTATAGGATTGATGGAGTAGAGAGTAAAAGGTATAGTCACGGTCCCTAGGATGATGAAATCTCCAAATATCCGATGGGTTAAAGTCTTTTAGGAGCATAGATAGGGCATTAATACTTCTAGGGTGAGAGTCAGCTGGTGAGTTACTTCTGTCTAAATGGGCCTCCAAAGCTAAGTTAAAATCACCACATACTAAGATAGGTGAATTTTAATTATTGTCTGTTAAAATATGTTGAGATATTGTAAATTATGAAAAAATTCAGGTGAATCTGAATTGGGGGAGAAAACATTAACTAACATAATAGGGCCTGTAGGAGTGTTAAGTGTAACTATTACCCATCTGCCATCCGGGTCTGTAGAGGTTTTAATGAGGGTCCAGTTAAGGTTTTTATGAATCAGGATAGCCAATCCCTGTTTTTTAGAGGTAAAGGATGCTGAATAAATTTGAGCAACCCAATCCCTTTTGAGTCTGCAGATGTCCTCGGTTAGGAGTTTAGTCTCTTGTAGGAAAGCAATTTGTACTTTATGTTTTTTAAGATATGAAAGGATTTGTTTAAGCTTACAAGGAAAATTGAGTCCCTTAATGTTCCATGAATATAGTATTAGATCACTCATAATAAATAAAAAATTAAGAAATAACTATGGCCATGTATAAGGGACTCATATATAGATTCTTTAGGCTAGAGGATGTTGCAGACCCAGAGGGGAGAGTGTGCAGGCAAGTAGAGGTGGGCAGAACTGTACTATTGAATAGAACTAAAGATATAAAGCAATAATACCTCAATATGTCTCTGTAAAAGATTATAGAAAGAGAAAATTTTAAATGTTTACCAAGATAAATGGAAACTTAACCACTATAATACACAATAATATATCACTGCGCTGTATAGATAGCTATGAGTCAGAATAAAATACCGGAGACTCCCTTACTACACAACTGGGCATGAATAAATCTAAGTAACTCTAAGCAAAACATCTCATAAAAAGATGTAAATCTAAGTTACAAATCTTATAAAAGACCTACAATAAGTATTGTAAATAGCGGATAAATTAACTAATTGTAAGTGGTCCCCAGGAAGGAACCAGAATCATCACATTATTACCTATGAGAAAACATTTGAAAAAAGTGGATTAGAACCAGGTGATACTGCTGTAGCTGAAGCTGGAACAGTATCTGAAAACAAATAAAACATTAAACATGCCATTTTATTGTGCTAATAATATAACGTAGAGTGAAGACTGAAGGGATGATTAACTAAAGTATAGCGTTCACACAGTCATTTAAATAAGCTGTTGTAAAATGTATATAGAGAGTAGCATATAATTCAAGAGTTTGTAATAAATGATTGTTGTCATTTGTGAGGCAACAGGGTACTTTTAACACGGTAGCATATCCATAAGTAATTGGAATAAATACTCTGTAAAAATATACTGCATTGAATATATATATTAAAGCATGAAAATATCATAGATCAGGCTTTGAGGCTCCTAGATTTATTAATATATAGGCATGTGGTTTAACTATAAATGGCACAGATCTTGAATATAGCCTGATTGTAGTTTTAAATATATATATATATGAATAGCTGAGTGACTAGACCCGATTATGGCCCAGTGAGTCCAGCTATAGGATGTATTTTATATTGGCAATAATATTCAGGCTTTGAACTTAGATGAGTCCTAGAGTATAGTATGCCATCTCTTGTTTGTGTTACAGGAGTGATTAGAGCCATGAAAATAGCCTGCAGTATATAGAGAGATGATGGAACTCTAGAGAGAAAATACTGTAGAAAGCTTTGGTGAAAATAATATCTAGTAAAATAGCATATATAAGCGTGTGGGGGGAATAAAGGATATGCATTAAAGGGTATGAATTTAATATCAGTACAGATCAAATGTTATCAAAAAGGGGAGCTGTATATATTCCATCTATTGTTAGATATATAGCGTTAGGTTGGTACCTAAGTTGTCTCATGAATGAAGTTTATATTTAAAAATGTATAATGTTAAGGATGAGTAGCTACCCCTCATATACCTGCACAGGGAGACTGGGTGAACTGCTGCTGGTGTTAAAATAATTACTGCATAAGTAATCACCCTAATAGCCCATGAACTAGTTGAGAACCATGAGGTATGCCTTTGGGATATATTGTACAACAATTTATAGCCTTGATAAGATCAGAATGCAAAGTGCATCTTAGTTAAACAGGCAAGGGGTTGATGATATAGAGCCTGCATAAAAAAGATAACATTACTAATGTCAAGGCACATTTGGTTTACAAGTTAATATTCTGTGTTATACAATGGGCATTGAAATTAAGCACAAATCCTCTAATCTCATTGGCTACCTGGCACTCCTCTCCCATTGTAAAAGCTACAATCACCCCACGGGAAGAGGTGCCAGGCAGCTGCATCTCTAAAACCCATCCGACCCCTGAAATTGCCAACCAAAGCTTCCATATTGAACCCCACTAAACTGCCATGTACCGCAGCTGAACGCAAAATTCAAACAGACTTGAGTTTTAAAAGTTCACCGCTCCACAAACTAAGCTGCCAGGTAGCCTCTTGAGCCATCACTGCCCGTAAATCACTGCGAGATCCATCTCGGTCCATACATCTCAACATCTTTCTCACTCGCTTACACACCCGCTTCACAAAATAAAAACCACCAGTTGTTAAAAAAACCAAAATAAATGGATACCTCATGTGCCTTAACAGAAGAAACCCTAGAAATAGCAGACTCCCGAAAATCCAGCACAAGAGAATTCTGCCCACAATGTGCTCTCCATCTCCTTTTCAGCATCTCAACTGGCTTCTTGCTCACAACCCGGCCCCCCAAAACACACTGCAACCGAGAATCATGAAGCAAAAGTGCACATCCTCAGTAGCAACGTGGCTCCAGCAATCGGGGAATATTTTTTTCCAGCGCAACAATAACCACAGTAAAAATTGGCTAAAATAGGGGAAAAAAACTTCTATTTATTATTTTCTATGTGCCCAAAAATAGAGGACATTAGATAATCGCATATATTATCAACAGGATGCCAAGATTTACTCACACCTGTGTTTTGGCCATTCAACTGTGCCTTGTGGCCAAACAACACCCCAGGGCATGGGTAATCCTGGCATCACCAACACCCTCTCGTGGTATATTGCTTAAAGATAAGATGGACAGAAGGGTCATTGATAAAGCAAAATTACAGTGAGTCTTGTGATCTGAGCGATTAATGCGGGGGGTAAGTAATGAAATGCTTAAGCATTTTTTAGCACCCTGACCACGATGTACAGCCTAGCGCTATGACAACCGGCTGGAAGTGACAGTCGCGATGTCAAAAACCAATATATGCATTGTGGTCTGAGTTAGGGTGCAGTAACTACCCCATGAGATCTTCAGAAGTCAAATTCAAAGGAGATTGTCAGTGTTAGTTATAAAAGTGCTTTTAGATAATCAGATGGAGTTACATTTAGAAGGAATTAAGGAGCTGGCATTATCTTTATTTTTGAACTTTCCCCTGTGTTTCTTCTTTGGAGGTTCAAATGGCTTGACAGGAGAACTCGCAACTTTTTCAGCCCATGATGTTTCTGCAGATATGGTGCCAGTATACCTTTTGGCTGAACATTTGGACGGTTGAGTGCAATCAAACTCTTGAATATCCTCCTGTGAGGAGAATATAGCTACTTCTTCTTCTTCTTCTTCTTCTTCTTCTTCTTCTTCTTCTTCTTCCTCTAACAGTGAGAACTTGTTGGAGAGAGGAATCAGGGAAGAAATTTTCCTATGGAGCTGAGATGAATGTAAGAGAAGGGTATTTTCTTTGCCCTCACAACATGTATGCTTGGCAAGTCATGCACCAGAGGAATTTTTAGCTTATATACGAGCGGAGAGCCTTGGAGGGGTAATCTCTTTCATATTTTCTGATGGGACTACATTGGACACCTCGATACCACCCTGGTGCTGTTCAGACCTCACGTCAGGATTAAGAGCACTCGTGCTGATATGTATCGGAGAGGAATCCCTACAGTGAGAGGAGACTGATTCTTTGAGGTTAATTTTCAGGTATGTAGCAAATGCTTCAGGGGACCCAAAATCTTTAAATGAGCTGCCTGTAAAAAGGTGCATTATAGCCGAATAGCGTAATGCGAATTTAATATCCCTTTGATGCAGGATCTTTTTTAATGGGTTGGAAGCCTTTCTTTTGTTTATTACATCTTTTGAAAAGTCTCTAAATATAGAAATGTTGTTTTCTTGCCACTGTAATTCTCCAATTTCTCTTGCTTTCTCAAGTATCATTTCAGTGTGAGAGAAGTTTAAGAATCTATCAATAATAGGCCAAGGCCTCTGAGCTGGGCTCGGACGTGGGCCTAGGGATCTATGAGAGTGTTCAATAATGAGCTGTAGATCAGGTGGTAGTTTAAACAATGCTGGAAGCACATGAGACAGTAAATCAGCGGTGTCCCCAATTTCAGAGCCTTCAGGGAAGCCAAGAAAACGAAGATTATTCCTGCGATTTCTATTTTCTATATCATCTATTTTAAATTGTAAAGCTTTGATCATTCTGCCTTGCTCTTTATAGTTGCATGTAGATCATGAAGTGCATTTTCATTATGTGAAGTTTTAGTCTCTGTCGAAATAAGACGAGTATCCAGTGCTTGCATATCGGATAGATTTTGTTGTGTGGCAACTTTAAGGTCATTCATTTCATTTATCAGTTGTTTAAACATAGATTCTACTCTGTTTAAAGAGGTGGAAGTCATGGTGTGGTCAGCCATAGTTGCAGATCTCAGAGGAGCAGAGATATTCAGAGTAAAAATTCAGGAGTAAAGTTGAATGAAGATAACAAATACTGTACCCAGAAGTTGCCAGAGTATTTGTAGAATAAGTCCTGTAAGGATGGCACAAAATAGTAACCTGGATCTTAACAGATTGGTTATGATTGCTGGAGGTCCCAGAGAGAATAAGAATTAAGCTGCCATTCTTTGCAGAGCCAAGCCATGCCCCCCCCCACCCTGTAGTTTTTAGCAGCTCAGAATGCAGAAACTAGCTGCAAAGGACTGTAATGAAACACAATTCCAGAATCAATGCAAGAAGGGGTAATTTATGCATGAAAGTCAAAAGAACTGGGAAAGGCGCTCTTTAAGGTATGTAGAGCTTTAAGGGACACATATAAATACAGGTGCATCATGTACTAATCCCACCCCACCTGAGGAAGTGGCAGAGAGCCATAATATGCTGGGCTGTGCCCTTCCTGTGATTGAATAAATTTACACTTGCATTTTGCACTAAATTTCTAAACTTTTGTGCAATTTGTCTTTATTGTTTTTATTCATCTGTAATTTATAACAAGTTCAGTTCTGTTTAGGGATATTTGTCCAGCAAAAACAAAGTAGTATGAATGTGCAATGGTCACTGTCAGGAACTCCTTATACCTTATGGCAGTGGCACCTTACCAGACTATTAGAACCACTCCACTTCTATCCCACTGTAGCCCATGACAAACCCTGATGGGGCTCCTTGGTTTGGTCCCCCAGGCAAAATCCTGATTGCAGATCTATGGCAATGAATCCCCAACTATATCTGCCCATCAACATGGAGGCCCTCTCAAAGCCATCCTTGGGGATGAGTGGAACCAAGCCTGATACGGCCATGGGGACAGGAAGGGTTTTACATACCCAGCTGGTGCCTCATTTTTCCCCATTTTCTGTCCTCCTACTTAAACATGTGATGCCATCAGGTGCCAGCAAACTAGATGCACTGATTTGAATGCTCCCTTGTCCCTGTGGATGGACAAAAACCTTACATTTCAGCATCAGTTTTGGTCACCCAGGTGATAGTATTACTGTGGGAGTATGTCCCTCCCTCCTCCATTGGAGGGGAGCATTCTTCAGTATGCTTAACCCTTCTGCCTGTCAAACCTTACAATTCTGGGCTTGATGCATCTGAGAAACAAAAACCCAGGGGAAGAGTACACAATGGGGGGTGAGATACTAACTACAACAAAAAGTGAAAGGGATCTGGGAGTAATTATATCAGATGACCTAAAGGTGGGCAAGCAATGTGAAAAGGCAGTAAGGATGGCTGGGGGATATTGGGATGCACAGAGAGGCATCAACAGTAGAAAACAGGAAGTTGTTATCCCTCTGTATAGACAGTTGATGACACCCCATCTGGAGTGCTGCATGCAGTTCTGGAGACCCCATCTCCACAAAGACAGAGACAGAGTGGAGGCTGTTCAGAGGAGGGCAACCAAAATGTTACAGGGTCTGCACTGGAAGTCATATGAAGGGAGACTAAAGCAGCTTAACATATATACCCTCAAGGAAAGGAGGAAAGGGGGGACATGATAGAAACTTTAAAGTACCTCAAGGGAATTAACAAAGTCCAAGAGGGTAGCATCTTTCAGAAAAAGAGATACGCAAGAACAAGGGGGCACAATTTGAAGATAGAGGAGGATGGCTCAGAGGTAATGTGAGAAAGTATTTTTTCAGAGAGGGTTGTGGATGCATGGAACAGCCTTCCTGAGGAGGTTGTGGAGTCAAGAACTGTGGAGAATTCAAGAATGCATGGGACTGAAATAAAGCAATTCTAGTGGGGGGGTAGGAGGAAGTAAGCTGTTGGTTAACTAGAATCTGCATCTTATCCATCAGGTAGGGAAATGGGAAGACTAGGTGGGTCAAGTGGTCCTTATCTGCCATCAAATTCTGTTTCTATGTTGCCAAAAGATATATCTTATCAAAATTGATAACATTCAGAAAACATTTTTGAGCAAAAAAAATAATCCATAAAATACCACTCCCTAGCTGAAGCTAGTAGGACTATGAAAATCCAGCTTTTACTTCAAGATTTTAAACATTATTCTGTAAAGATTGACGAGCATATGATCACACTGTTACCTTCTATGAGTGACAACTGTGGGACTATTCATTCAGAATTGCAGCATGTGATTGAATGGATTCATATAGACTGAACTAGGTCCTTGGAGTTATAATGAGCATGTCAAGCTTTTAAACACTAAAACTAACAACCACCCAAACATGCCATGAATTCCTAGCACTATATATATATATATATATATATATATATATCAATGAAAATCTAGCCCAGCAACGTTACTGCATGCCATGATATTAACATGTAGTATTAGGACACATAATTGCATTTTGTTTTACTCTTGTTCGGTTTTAAGATGGTTTGCTATTCTAAAACCTATCCTAAAATCAGAAAATTGAAAACTGAACTTAAAGTAGGGTAATCACTTATATTACTGAGCTTTTAAAAAATCTGACACTTTTCTCCAGTTACTAATGCCACAACTAAAACAAGCATTTGTCAATGCCGAATGTTGTCTCGCTGACATTGGCTTTGGTAGTGTCAGAGGTAGAGATGCATAATAGGAATGGCAGTGAAGTATTGAAGTGATGCCAACTCCACCCTCACCCTGTAGAGAGTGACAGGCATTGGGGTGTGCCTTTGGGTCATCGCCTATAACGCTCATGCCATTGTACGTCACCCTGCCCTGTAGACACTGACAAGTGCCGTGGTGTGCTTTGGGGTCTTAGGGCATTATACTTACCCCATTCCATAAGGAAATACACTGACATGGGTGCAGTATAGGAGAATGGGGTGAATTTTGTGGCCGAACAGTGCAAGGCACACCACAATGCCTGTCTGTGGCTGCAGGGTGGGGGTGGGGGTGCAGTGGCATGAGCATTACATCCGGTGATCCCAAGTCACCCCTGGAGCCTGTCAGTCTGTACTGGGCGGGGTGCTACAGTTGGAAACCCTAACACTGTAGGGGTGCGGTGGTATTTTTCACTCCTGATTTTCAACATGGGTTGTTTGTGAGGCCACCTCATGAGAAGTGGCACAATCAGTTTGTGAGCTAAAAGGTGGTTTTGCAGAGTGGCTATGCCATTTGGCGACACAGGGATGAAAACACATTTTGGGCAGAATGTGGAGACTGGTAACTGTATTGTTCATGAGGAAGCGTAAAAAATGGCAATGTTGAAAATCTGGAGTGAAAATATGAAAAATTTGTGAAGTCATTAGCATGCATAGCAACTGCGCAACACATGTCCGTAACCCAATTATTTGTGGGAGCTTTTTAGCCACATTTTTAACATTGGCATTTTGGGACATCCCCTCATGAACAGTGGTGCTGTGATTTTGTTAATCAGTCCCAAAACTTGATTTCCCACAGCGACCACGCCATTGTGGGCCACAGGTGCGGAAACACATTTTGGGCAGGATGTGAAAAATGACAGCTGTATTGTTGATAAGGAGGTGTTTAAATATGCCAGTGTTGAAAATCTGGCATGAAAATATTGCAAATTTGCGAAGTTACAAGGGTGCATGGAAACTGCACAATGCATGCTTGCAACACAGTCCTTTTATGGACTTTCGGCAGCAAATTTTCAACATAGGCATTTTAGGACCTCTGCTCATGAACAGTGTCACCGTCATTTCCTCACACTGTCCCGAAAACTGATTTCGCACAGCGATCGACACTTTGCATCAGACATGCGAAAATACATTTCGGCCAGGATATGTAAAATGACAGCTGTACTGTTCATAAGGAGTTGTGGAAAAATGCCAATTTTGAAAATCTAGAGTGAACATATTACAAATTCACAAAGTTACGAGCGTGCATGCAAATTGCACAATGCACACTCAGAAAACACTCATTTTATGGACTTTCGCCACCAAATTGTCAACATAGGCATTTTAGGACCTCTGCTAATGAACAGTGTCACTGTCATTTTCATAATTTGTCTCAAACACGGATTTCCCACAGTGACCATGCTATTCTGTGCCGGAACTGTGAAAATACATTTCAGCCAGGATGTGAAAAATGACAGCTCTACTGTTCATAAGGAGGTGCAGAACAATGGCAATGTTGAAAATCTGGAGTGAAAATATTATAAATTTGCGAACTTATGAGCGTGACAGTAAACCGCATAATGCACTGCATTCAGTCATTTTATGAGTATCGTCACCAAATTTTCAGCATAGGCATTTTAGACTTCTGCTCATGAACTGTGTCACTGTCATTTTCATAATCTGTCCCAAACACTGATTTCCCATAAGCGACCAAGCTATTCTGTGCTGGAAGTGCGAAAACACATTTCAGCCAGGATATGAAAATGACAGCTGTACTGTTCACAAGGAGGTGTGTAAAAATGCCAATGTTAAAAATCTGGCATGAAAATATTGCAAATTTGTGAAGTTACAAGTGTGCTTAGCAACTGCGCAACGCACGCTCGTGAATCAGTCATCATTTGGATTTTTTTCCACCAAATTTGCAACATAGGCTTTTTGTAAGCCCACCTCATGAACACTGGCACTGTCGTTTCATTAGCCAGTCCCAAAAGGTGATACCGTGCAGTGACAGCGAAATCACCTTTGGGGGCCAAATAACACCATGACAGTGACAGAATTCATAAGGAGGGGTCCCAAAAAACCCATGTTGAAAATTTGGTGCCAAAATTCCAAAAAATGCCCGCGATATGCATCAAAGTTGAAAAAACCCTCTTCATTCCATTATACAGCTTACCGGCATTTCCTCGGTTCACGGTCAGCTTTGAAGAGTGCAGACGTGTTCCTGGTCCACCGAAGAGCGTCGTGCCAGACTCCGGAGGTAAGTATGGGGTGACAGTGTGTGTGGGGAGGCAGGGTGCACAGTGGGTGGGTGCAAGTTGCAGGAGGGGGGGCAGGGAGACCGCTGAGGGACCGTTTTTGTTTTGCAGGGTTTTTAAATTAAAAAAAAAGGCGTTGCGGGATGGTTTTTATTTTTCAGGTGGGATTTGGCAAGCTGGGGTGGGCTTCCAGTGTGCCACCTCAGTGTTTGTGGGTGGGGAGGTGCTTTAGCCAACAGGGATTGGGCACCCCAGCATATAACAAATGGGGAGGTGCATGATGCCGAGGAGGATTGGGCACCGCAATTAACAAAGGGGATACTTTATGCCGATGGGGGAGTGGCTCTCATCAGCATTGTAACAGGGCAGCAGCAGCAGTCACTGCCGCCATGTTGCCTGCACCAAGGAGGTGGGAGACAGAATACGCTGCATGAGAGCTTCGCTCTCATTGCAGCGGACTTTTTCTTTGTTGTGATGGCCTCATTAGGCATGCATGAGGTCAGTGCCTCCTGCTGCCTGATTCGTGAATGAGGGATGCACCTTCTGATGTGTGCCCTGCATTCACCCAACAGTGACCGTGCCTCCAAATCTGCTACTACCGCAATACGTTGTCTGTGCAAGTGCGAGCCAACCTAACAATGTATATACTGTATTAATCAATCTGTCTGTGAAGCATCCTTTCAACATTTACTTACAAGTTCACATGCTTGCACACAATATACAAATTATAACACAGCTTGATGTTATCAGTAGCCACACTAAACCATTGCTATGTAGGCCTCAATGCAAGTCAAACAGAAAAGGCTTCATCGCATCCTTTACTGCTACCATAAAAAAATAGATAATGACGGAATAAAAAGACCAAAAGTTCCTGTAGTCTGCCCAGAGTTCCCTGTCTGCCCTGGAACCTATTGTCCATACAGGGTTTATCTCTCCTGATCCACCCCCACCTTCTCCTTCCCTACTGCTACTGACCTGAGCAGCTACCAAACCCTTCACTCTGTCTCAGCCATGCTTGAAACCATTTATGGTCTTGGCGCCTATCACCTCTGCTGGCAGACTGTTATATGGTTCCACCACTCTTTACATAAATAACTTCCTCACATCCCTCTTAAACCATCCCCCCACCAGTTTCCACTCATGAACTTGGGTTCTTGACTCTGTATTCATGCTAAATAGCTCCCCACAGTTCAACTTGTTTTTTCCCTTCAGGAACTTGAAGGTCTCTGTCATACCACCACACCCAGTCTGCTCTCCAGTGAGTACAGGTTCAGTGCCTGGAGATGATCTTTGTAAAATCTGCCCAGCTGGCCCTGAATCATATTGGTCACACTGCATTGCAACATACAATCATGTCCCTGTTCTTCCTTAGGGGAGAAGTCCAGAACTGAGCACAGTATTGCAGGTACGATCTCAGCAGTGACCTTCACAGAGGTAGCAGTACCTCCTTTGTCCTGCTGTCAATATCTCTTCCAATATTCCCCAGCATCATGTTAAACCTTACTATAGGCATTGTTACACTGGCTTTATTCTTTGAGAGGATCACTAATGATGACTCCCTGGTCCCTTTCCTATGCTGTAATACTTCATTTTAATCCCTCCCATCCAGTTCTCTGTCCTGTTTTTTCTACTAGATACAGTACATAACCTTGCATTTTTTTGGCACTGAATTTTAACTGTCAAACCTTAGACCACCTTTGCAGTCTTTGTAGATCCCTCTGCAAATTCTTGACCACTTTATCACTATCTACCCTACCACAGAGCTTTGTGTCATCTGTGAAGAGATGCAGCATGCCCCAGATGCACTCTCCAATGTCTCCAATCAACATAATGAAAAGGACAGAACCCAGGCAAATCTCTGTGGCATCCCACTCATGACTTCCTTTACTTTCAATTTACCCTGTTTACACCACCCACTGCTGTCTGTTTTTCAACCAGTTTCCTATCCATCTAACTATGTCCTTAGCCATGCCCAGGTCCTCCAGCTTCTTCAGCAATCTTCTGTTTGGCACTGAGCTAAAAGACTTGCTGAAATCGAAGTAGGGTAAATAAATAGCATGGCCCTTATCTACTGCATTTGTTACCCAGTCAAGGAAAACTACCAGGTTGGTCTGACAAGACCTCTCTGTCACAAACCCATGCTGTTTACTAGCCTGTACACTGTTGCTCTATAGTAGTCCACAAGATCCTCTTTGATCAGTGACTTCATTAGTTTACCCACAACAAAGATAAGGCTGACAGGTCAGTAATTCTCAGGTTGCTCTTTGCGCCCCTCCCCCTTGTGTAGTAAAACTATGTCCACTACCCTCAAATTTTTTGGAACTACTCCTGTCTAGACTAAACTACCGAACAGCACTACTTAGGGATCAGCCAGTTCTTCAGCTAATTCCTTGATCACCCTTTGGTGCATCCTAACTGGCTCTAGGGCTTTATCTACCTTTATGGCTACAAGCCTCTTCTGAACTCTTTATCTGGTAAATACTGGCCATCTAATTTTAGGAATGCCCCAAATGGCTGCCTTGATGCCACTTTCAGGTAGTGGCCCATTGTCTTCCCTTGTGAAGACAGAACAGAAGTAATAGTTAAGGACGTCTGCTGTTTGTTCATCTTCTAGTACCATCCCCCTTCTCTTGTAACCTGCAAATACCCCTTCCATACTTCCTTTTTTTCTATAATATATCTGAAGAGTTGTTTTTTTAGCACCCGTATGCAGTTCAACGTTCCATGGCTTCCTTTGCCTCCCTGACCATCCTCCATGCTTCCTAGTTTGTATTTGATATGCTTCCCACTCTTCCTCCCACTGCTTTTCCCTTGTACCCAGGGAAAGCCTTTTCTTGGCCCTCACTGCTTCTCTGACCCTTTCTGATAAACATATAGATCTCTTGCACCTGTTTCATTTTGTACCAGTTCTCATGCATGACTTTGTTGCCCCGGGAAAAGTCTCCTTGATTTTCCCTCATCTTTCCTCTTTACCTCTGAAGCAGACCAGCTCACTCACCTGGTTGAAGTCTGCTCTTTTGAAGTCAAGGACATCAGTTTTTCATATGGACATTCAGTCCCAAGTGCTGGCCTGAACCAAATGGAGTTATGGTCACTCTACCATGTGGCTCCTCTACCCACACTCTACCTACCATCACCAAATTGAGAATGGATACCTGTCTAGTGGGTTCTTTAACCAGCTGTACCAGTAGGCAGTACTGTTATGTGTCCAGCAGGGCCTGACTTTGGGTGCACCTGATGGCTGGAATGTTCCAGTTGATATCCAGAAGGTTCAGATCACCCACCACCACCACTTTCCCCCTTCTTCACTCCCCTTGCCAGCTCCTCCATGAGCTCCACATTTCTCTCATCCCCTTGTCCTTGTGATCTGTAGATTATCCCCACCAATATTTTCCTGCCTAAGGATGCCGTGATGTGAACCTGCAGTGACTCCATTTCTCCTTTGCTTCCCTTAATGTGACCATCTTCTCCAGCCTTTATGCCCTTTCTGACATAAAGGGCTATTCCCCTCCCCCCCTTGCCTTTCCCTCTATCATGTCTAAACACTGTGCAATGTGGGACTGACAAGTCCTAGTCATTAATCTTTCTGGCCCAAGTTTCTGTGATGGCTACGGAGAGCTGCCTCAGAGACTGCCTTCAATGCTTTGAGCACACTGATTACCAGAATACTGGCATTAAGGCTGACCCCCCTACAACTGGCTCCAGATCCTCTTTTGCTGGTTTTTGACCCTACACTGGCATTTTTTCCCATTCTCCTTACTTTCTAATTTTTCCTATTTCTTGCAGACCCTAAGAGCCTTCCCCCTTTGCCTCTTCCACTACTCCTTTTTGAACCTCAACTTTATTCTGTCAGCCTTACTGCTACCAGTCCCCACTATAAAGGGAGCATTAGCTATGTTTCTTTCCCTCAGTCCCCTTACCATGGTTCCTCTAGCCTAGGTTTCCCCCTGCAGTCAGTTAACTGTGTAATGTAGACTTCAAACTTCTGCCTCAGTGCACTGGTCCCCTCTCTTGTAAGGTGAAGGCCATCAGTTTGAAGGGTCACCTGTCCTACAAGTCCCCCCCAGTGCCCCACAAAGTGGTACCTTTTCTCTTGGCACCGTCCTTTAACCACTCAATTAATTCCTCTATCTCTTCCCTACTTACTCTATCTTTACTTCCTAGCCTACTCCACACAGGGAGGACCACAAAAAAGGCCAGAGAGGCTGAATATGCCTACAATCTGTCCTCCAGCCTCTAAAGGTTCCGCTTCATTAGCTGCATAGGCTGGTTCACCAGATTGTTAGTACCCAAGTGTACCGGTACCCCCAGCTCCCCCTCTACTATCCTCCCTATTCTGTTTATATCCCCAATGGCTGATGCCTCAGAAAACCTTACTATCCTTCACTCCTCCATCCCCACCCACCACCTCTCTACTACCCTGATCACAGAATCTCCAACCTCTAAGACTTCCCTAGTTGTCTTATTCTTACTCTCACCCCTGGCTGCCACCAGGTCATCACTCCCATTTCTCCCAACTGAGCAAGAGTCACCCCACCACAATGAAGTCAGTTACCTACATCTCCTCAAGGGGTGCAAAACGATTTGCCTTTGGCATGGTGTAGGGTCAGTTGACCTCCTTGTGGCTGCCTATGCTACCCTTCCCTCTCCCCCCCACCACACTCCACCCCTTGACCAGTGGACCTCTAGGAGAGTGTAGCTGTTGGCTGTGTACTCCAGCTGAGCCAGTACTACAGAAGAGATATCTCTTCCTTTGCTGCTACCAGCTGCACATGTAGTGCTGCAAAGGTCCTGCGGAAGGGGCAGTGTCCGAACCTCCAGAACATAACCCTGGAGAAAAATGCCTCATAGTCTCTGCAGCTGACTTGCTCCCCACTAAACCTCATCCCTACACTGATCCTTATGATAACCTTTAGGATTCTTATACTAATCTATTTTATCCTACCTTTCTGGTACCCTTATGCTAAAATCAGGCTGGCCTACCCTACCCTATTTATGGTTACCCAGATAGGAAGCAATTCTTAAGTGTGCACTTGACACACTCACTACCAGCATAAGCTAACTTAATTGGGGTCACTTAGACAGGGTGAGGCTATGGCACAGGGCAAACAAACTTACCAAGTACCCTCACAACATAGGTTAGCTTTATAGGGGTCAGCTAGATAGGGTGAGCTTATGGTACAACAGAAGCAATCATAACGCACAGACTTAACAATGCAGATTAGCTATAAAGGGGTCCCTGGGTACGATGAGGGTATGGTATAGTACAAGTGCAATTTATCAGATTGCGTTAATTTCTTTTCAAATGCATTAGCCCATTACCTTGTGCTCGTGATAGTCCATTGAACCAAAAAAGTTTTTTTTATTTTTATTTAGTCTTTTTCTGGAGTGAAGGGATTGAAAATTGTGCCAAACAGATGTACAGCTGATCGCTTCCATTTCTCAGTCTTCCGGTCTCTCCCCAATACTCAGATGGTTTATAACATCTAATCAAGGAGAGCACAGGGGTGTGGAACTATTTTATATATATATTAAAAATAATCTTGATATACAGTATGAATGAAAACCATCACTCAACTAATAGGGGCCTTATTAGTTGAGGGATGGCTTTCATTTTTTCAAAGGTTGCTTCAGTACTGTACGTATAAAGCAATCCAAAAATTCCTCCATAGACTTCTATAGGGCATGTCCCACACTCTCTTCCTGGTTTAACTTCACAAACTATCTAAGTGCAGGGGTGGGGACTGCAGACTGGCAAGTGGAAGGGATTGGCTAGCTGTGTGCTTGCCACATTTTTTGATCCCATCTCTGCAAAAGTAGACTAAATAAAAAAAAATCCTTTTGGGGCTCAAAGGACTATTGCTAGCATAAGGTAATGGGCTGATATATTTAAAAAGCCATTACCATAGTCTTATACATTTCCTTTAACAAGCACACCTAATCACATATGTTAGCTGCGGTGAACTCAGCCACAATGAAGCACAGTAACTTGCGGTAATGACATGCCACAAAATCCTGCATGAATAAAGGGCTTAATTGCCATTGACTTACAATGGCCCCTGCAGTAAACTGCAGCATTCTGTGATATTCTGCAGCATTTCTGCACTACATCTTGGTTGTCACATCTGTATATAGGAGTCACCTAAGATAGTGTGAGGCTATGGTACAATACAAGCACATTCAACACTGCTAGACCAAATTTGCAACTCTGGCCAGCTATGAATTAACATTATTCTCTCTTCCCCACACAGGCTATCTATGCATGCGACTTATTAGAGTAGTTGAAATATTGAATGCATAGTAGGCTTTCCCTTGCTAGATAGGTTATCTGATCAGAAAGAACACCTTCATCTGATGGCCTATCTGCATAGCGTCCTGTGGACTGCTGACTATCTGCAGTAACGTGATGGGACATGAGCATGATGGGACACATTGGGACAGTACTTGAATTTATACCAGAGTAAGAGCTTCCTAGTTAGCCCTGTCAGCAAACCAACACCAACCTACAATCAGAAATGTGACTCAGTCCCACCTCCAGTTTTTAACTAGTTGAGGCCACAGGCCAGATAATTATTACCCCTTTCCTAAACTATAGTGCAAGACACAGCTCTTCAGTATGGCCCTTAAATGTGGGCTACTCTGGCTGGTCTCAGATTTACCCTTCAGCCAATAATAAACACATCAATTCAATCACATTTCACCACAACTTACCTCCACCTATCTTGTCTAAAAAAACAACAAAATACTAGGAAAGACTTCCCTACTCCTGTGACAAATACAGACAGACCCTGCTTAAGGCAGCACTTTCAGGAGCCTACAGTACCCGCAGTACTTTGCTGGGTTATCTAGCACAAAGAGAAATGATGAGTGAATAATTTAAGACAGTGTAGTCTAGTCCAGTGGAGTCTGCTTCTCTTTGTTAGGCTGGTTTATAGCAATTGTAACATTTTTCAACTGCAGCACTGCATTTCAGGTATCACTGGAACTATTAACTTGTCCAATAGTCCCAGTCTTGCTTTTACTATATACCCTATAGAAACAAGCATTTGTCAATGCCAAATGTTTGCTTGCTGATATTAGCACTGGATGTGCAGGAGTTAGGCAGGTGGTCTCGTTGACACACAGTTCGAACAAAAACTAAAGTGCTATCGTTCAGGTGCTCATTCTTACTTAGTAATGCTGACGCAGATGCTAATTTCTCTGTGCTTCTAGAGGCTACTAGTATGTGTGCTAAAATATTTGGGGAGGATGTCTGCAAAAAAATAATTTTCATATATATATATATATATATAGAGGATACATGATGGGCAGTAGTGAGATATGGGAAATATTCTCTCCTGCAGAGTGAGCTCTGTATTCTCACGAGTGCGAAGGCACGAGTGAGAATGCACAGCCTCACTCTGCAGGAGTGAGAATATTTCCCATGTCTCACGATCTGCACATCATGTGTGCTATTTATACAAATGGGGTGAGAGTTTATGAAGGTCAAGTGTTTTGCTGTATCTTTTCCCTGTATCTATGTGCTTTTCTTTTTTTTTGAGTTTTAGTCTTTAGTAACTAATTTTAGTAGGCAGGTGTGTTTTTAGGAGTACTGGGAAGTTAAGGATTTGTTCAGATTTACACAGTATGCAAGTGGAGGCTGTGAGAATCAAACCTAGGTCTGGTCTGCTGACTGTATCAAGCTTGTTCAGAGCTCATTACTCCAAGGTCTAGGTTATACTGAAAGCAGTGCTTGTCTGTGGTCTGAGAGTGTGGGAGTGTTTCTTAATGGGCTATGATTGTTAGAAGCATTGTGGAACACAGGTGATTGTGTTTGACTGTGCTAATTGTGTTAGTTGCAGCTTGCAGTGAGAAAGAAACTGCTTTAGTTTCATTTGAAGTCAGGTTGCTTTTATGTTGAAGGCAACACAGAAATGGGCTAAGAGTGTTGACCACTTTGGAACACAGGTAAGTGTGGTTTGCTATGCTATTTGTGTTATTTGCAGCTTGCCGTGAGAAAGAAACTGCTTTGTAAATGAGTTTCATTTGAATTTAGGTTTTTTTTGAAGCTGAGTTTACAACAGAAATGGGTTAGGAGTTTTGGAAACTTTGGAACACAGGTAAGTGTGTTTTCAATGCTATATGTGTTAGTTGCAGCTTGCAGTGAGAAAGAAACTGCTTTGTAAATGAGTTTCATTTGAATTTAGGTTTTTTAAGCTGAGTTTACCACAGAAATGGGTTGGAGTTTGGAACACAGGTAAGTGTGTTTTCTATGCTATATGTGTTAGTTGTAGCTTGCGTGTGAAAGAAACTGCTTTGTAAATGTTTCATTTGAATTCAGGTTGCTTTTATGCTGAGATTAGCACAGAAATGGCATAGGAGTGTTGGAAACTTTGGGATACAGGTAAGTGTTTTGCAATGCTAACTGAGTGATTTGCAGGCTTCAGTGAGACACACAAACTGATTTTTGAAGCACTTTCATCTGGAATGCTAGCTTGAGTGAATGAGTGAGTCACATCAGCAGAATATATCTCACTCCACTGATGTCATCAGCATTTATCTCACCGCAGCAGGATATATCTCACTCCACTGATGTCATCAGCATTTATCTCACCGCAGTGAGCATTTATTTCACTGCAGTGAGAATATCTCAATTTATTGCACTGGAATAGCTCTCACCCCCATTGTATAAATATATATATACACTTCCATAAATGCTAAAATGCTAATCAGCGAACATTTGATTCCTCGCTGTAGCTTGCCGAAAAGAGGCAACATGGAAACAGACTGAACATATAAATGACAAGTTTGAGTTAATGTATCATAAAACATTTGCACCACCCCACAGATGCAAGACCTTGCTTATGGCCCAGTAGCTTAAAAATACTGTACAGTAACTCGTCATAATGGTAGACTTAAGAAGCGGCTTCTTCAGACACGTACGACCCAAGACAAGGCGGGTCAGAACCGGCTCATAAAGCCTGTGATTATTTACAGTCGGACTCGACTACCCCTCCTGCAGATTCTTGCCTTGCCATCACAACTCAGTGACTGACATTTCTGGCACTTAGAGAAAGAAACGTGACAAGTTTTCTTCAACTCAGAAGTCTGCAACACAGCCAACCGACAGACTCAAGTAGATAGACACAGGCAGATTCAAAGGAGAATCCTCCCTCGAACTAGCCCTCAGAGCACGCTTTCTTATCAAAATTACAGATAATCAACAACAGCAATTATTAAATTACTGGAGTACTGCCAGTTCCATATCTGCAATCTACCATCCTGACAGCTACCAGCAAATAGAAAGAACTACTACACGCGGCAGAGGGGGTGTATCTACCTGGAATGGGAGTGCTTTGCATTTGATTATGCAAAAAATGGAAATGCATTGTGTAAAATGATATTTCAGAGAGGCAGCAAAACTTGTATGAGTTATGCGGGTTGTTCGGTTGGCGGGAGATATTTGGGCACTTAGGTAGCCGGTCTCCCCTGGCTTGCCCTACGGAGTGGTACCTTCCTAAAACAAATGTCAGAAGCCTGAGGAAGGGCAAGGGTCTGGCTGTTATTGTGGAAATGGGAGTTCCAGCTTTTCAGAGGGGAGTCGGTCCATTTGCCACACCCAGGACACTCAGAGATCAACAGGCCGCTAGTTCAGGCACACATTTAGCAAATGGCTAGTGAATGGGAAAATCCACTAGTCCTACAGACTTTTCCAGTGACCCAGTTGATGTACATACTGAAGTATTGTATTCTCCAGCACATGCCCATGGGACTAGTTAAATGAAAATAGCACTAGCCCAATACAAAATGTACCAGCATTTGGCTAGCATGGGCCTGTGACAATTTCAACCCCTGCATACCTCTCCTCTGTTACTATATTCCATAATTAAAATACCTTCCATTTTAAATTTTGTCCCAACCACCTAACTTCGAACTGCTGAGATGCTGCAGACACAATGGACCTTTTACTGCTGGGAAATTCTGTTTCAATGGAGTTCTCCCATCTCAAAACACTGGCACACTAGCCCAATGCTGGTATGTTTGTGACATTTTTCACTGAACTAGTCCGGGTCTTTGGAAAGGCAACATTTAATATATCAGTGGGGCCAATTTACCCCCCCCCCCACACACACACACACACTCACAGTCTGGACTCCAGTCATGTTTAACAGCACTAGGCAAGACATTTGTAGTAAGAAAACTTAACAAATAGCCAGGAGCCCACTGCAGTTTTAATTGTCTGCAACTTTAATTAATTCAGCATTGCTTTGCTTTTGGCTTTGCTATGAGGCAGTAATTAACTTTATGTTTATTTCATTAACAGCAGCAGCAAAGATAGGAACCAACTGGTCTCCAATTAAGGCTTTCAAGGAACAACCAAAGGCACTAATTTTGCAGCATGTTTCAAGAAGTAAGGCACTGTGAATTTCCCCAGACTTGTATGTGCGAGCCTGCTCTTATTCTTTATTTGTCACCAGGAACAGCTAACATTGTAGCACTACTGTCCTTCAGCTGCTCCCACCCCTCTCCCCATCACCAACAAACATCCAGGTCAGGTTGCTTGGTGTGTTGAGGTGGAAGACTAGGTTTGCTGACAGAAAGCATCTAGCTTTACCTGAGCTCTTTGTCTTCAAAGTTTGCTTGAAAAAACAGAGCAAAGAGCAACATCTCAGATCTGTCTGTACCTCACTGTTTTGCCTTGCAGGTTTAGCTTTTGCATCGCAGTTGCATTTTCATTTTGACTGTTTACATAGTTCGCTAATTTCATGGCATGGGGGGTTCCTGTGCACCGCAGTGGTCGGCCGGAGTGGCCGTGATCGGGAGGGGGGATTGGTCATGTGGCACTGCAATGGGCAGGGCTGGGGAGGGATTCTGTAGGCATGGGGCCGGTGCCCCATGTGTGTGTGTGTGTGTGTGTGTGTGTGAGGGGAGGAGGGTGCCTGCATAAGTGGGGCCAGGGCACAGCTGGGTGCTGGGGTGCCTGGCACTGGGTGGCCATCGGGGATGGGAGACTGGGTCAGTCAGTGGAGGACAGGGGCTACCCTCCCTCGGAGTGGTCGTGTTGGACAGGGACAACTTGGCAGTGGGTCCCTGGGGTGTGTGCCACTGGGGGGGCATACTGCAGGGGGGAATGCAGCAGCTATGACTGCCTCCAGAATGTGTAACCTACACCCCCCTCACCCAGCACTCCACACTTCCCAGCATAGTGAGGTGTCAGCATGTCCCTTGCACTGCCCCCCCCGACCACCCCTCAAGGAACTTGCTGACCACATAGGGATCAGGTGCATGCCAGCCCCACAGTGTCTATGTGCCCCAGATATGTGGCGCATAGACACTTTGCTCCATGGAGAATACGGCCCACTGGGCATACACAAAAAACAAAATAGCATAGAGGAGAAGGAAGCAAAGAACATTTTAAATGATTGATTGACAATACACATTGGCTGTGACGAAAGATTCAAAGATGGGAATTGACACACTCACTTCTGAATTGGGACTGGACACATCCAGAAATCATTTCAGACAAATATATTTTCAGAAAAGGAACAGCTATTTGGTAGGGGTACCTACAGCACAAAATCACTACCTGCCATTCAACCCCTGTCAGTAAAAGTGCACACATAAGATGTAAGGACTACATGGGCTGCATCATAGAAACACAAACTAGGCATTGGTTGCAGGACAGATGAAGGTCCAAATGAAAATGTTTTATTTGCATTAAAAAGGGGATAGAGAGCTGATGCTCAGGATGACTTCAGTTGGAGGGAGAGTGGGTTGGAGAGTTCACAATAGAAGGGACAGCCAACACACACAAAAGTAAGGCAGAACTTAAAAGTAAGACAACATAGGTATTCTACACAAATAAAAAAAAAATTAAGTACATACGAATGTGCCAGCAGAAACACACCTCCTAGTCTATCAATGTCTGCTTTAGTGTGCAGATAGCTCCCATAAGTTGCAGGTGTCCGAAGTAGAGACATGAATATATGGGAACTCACATGCCACCTAAGATTACAACTGGGAATACTACTATCGGTGAAAAACCAGGAATCCTAGATGCATTTAACAATCATTTTACCACAGATGGTCTAGCTTTTGACAATTCCCCTGCATCCCAGGTCTGCTCCCAATTAAGTGTCCCATGCTTAGACTCTACCTGGCTTCTCGTTCCACCCGGTCTCTGAAAGAGGTTGAAGACCTCATGCTCCAGTTGGATATTAAGAAAAGTGCTGGTGCTGATTCTTTGGATCCTTATTTCCTTAAAATCGCCTATCATGTCCTCGCTGTTCCTGTCACCCACTTATTTAACTTATCGTTGTCCCGGATTCCCCCCTTTTCCCTCACAAAAGACAGAGACCATTGTATGTTGTTGTGCTCAGATTGGCAATCAATTTATTATATATATCATAATTTCATTTTTATCTCATCATCATTTATTGTTGTATTTTTCACCATTGCATTTTATTGCATCCATATATCAATCTCTGGTCATCCCTCTTTCTTCCACTTCTAGCTCCCCCAGGTGAAAACCTTGGTGCCTTCTTCTTCTCTTTTCCTGTTAGGTAACGGTGAGAACCAAGACCGCTTTTTCTCCTTCAGCTTCTTCTTCTTTTCCTCTTATTCCTTTTTCTTCCCTCCCTCCACCCCCTTTTGCCCTTTTCTCTGCCGTCCACATTTGGCAGTCCATACCCCATCCTACTGGACAACTCTGTCCTCCACCTCTGACAGACCATGCGTACAGTCCCTTTTGACTGCCTTCTCTCATGCTCAATATTTTAAGGGTGGGTGGGAGGGAACAAACTTCAGCAAAGGGGCTGAGCCACCCTGTGCTGCCCATTATGTACCTCCATTAGCCCTCCTCTTCCTGTTGCCTGCCTATTGTTCTGTCTCGCTGCCCCTCCCCTTCCCCCCTCCTCTTCTGAGCACACGATCTTCAGGTAGAGGGGAGGGGTGCACCAGAACAACTTGGTCTGCCCCTTAAAGGGCAAACTCCATTGTCCCAAGGGCTTATTCCCCAGATCTGGAAAATTACTCACATCATCCCCTTGTTTAAATCAGGGGACCCCTGCGACCTTAACAATTATAGACCAATTTCCCTCCTCCCAACTTTGTTGAAACTTCTGAAAAAGATTGTCAGCGACCAACTAAGGGACTACCTCTAATCCAATAACCTACTAAACCCTATGCAATGTGGCTTTAGAACTAAACACAACACTATTTTGGCCCTTGCCAAAGTAACAAATGATTGATACTGAGAACTGGACAGCAGAAACTTTGTGCTGTATTTCTAGACCTTAGTAAGGCTTTTGATACAGTGATCATAGCCTGATTCTCTCTTCTCTGAAGAGTATAGGCCTGGACTCTGTTTCTTTGCACTGGTTTACTGAGTATCTTGTAGGACGGCATCAACAAATTAATGCTGAGGGTGAGCTATCCCCACTCAAACCTCTACTGAGGGGAGTACTGCAAGGATCCATACTTGGTCCTTTGCTATTCGCTATCTATGTTAATAACATTGATGAGAGTATTAACAAGGCCAACATACACCTGTTTGCTGATGACACGGTTGTATATATAAGTCATCCGACACATGAAGCTGCTTGTGCTGACCTCCAGGAAGAATTAACCAGCTCCAGAACCAGTTCCTCCATAAAAAACTTCTTCTAAATGCTAAAAAAACAAAAGCAATGTTGTTCTCACCCTATAGCCGTGTGATGAATCCAGCCAGCTCTGGAACACTACCTTAGATTATCACAATTCTTGGAGAGAAACTGGAGTTTGTCTCAAATTTTAAATACCTAGGTGTGTGGTTAGACCATAATCTATCATTCACTGAGCACGTCAAGGACCTTGTAAAGAAGTTAAGGCAGAGGTTGGGGTTATTCTTTAGAATTAACCAGTTTGTTACTAGAGATGCACCTTGTCCAAACTACTTTCTTTCACTGATCGATTATGCAGATTTCCTTTATAGTCAATGTCCCAAAGCCTCGCTTGCAATGTTGGATGCGCTTTACCACAGGGCCATCCAGTTTATTACTGGTCTCCCCATCTCTACCATCATTGTTCCTTGTACAAAGCCATAGGGTGGTCCTCTCTCATATTTAGGCATAATAGAAACTCAGTCCTGTGGACTTACAGAGTCTTCTTGAAGTGGCTTCCACAATATATAATAGACTGTCTCCCACTTAGTGAGCCAGGGACGTATGTCCTAAGAAGCGCATCCTACATCACATTATGTATCCTTAAGGCTTCTTCTCGCTATGGCAGAGTGGCCATTAGTTTCCTGTTGCCAACATTGTGGAACGAAGTACAAAAATTATTGAAATTAAGCTGCCTCCACAGTATGAATGCCTTAAAATCTCTATATGCTCTGTATATGTGTGAGCCATGCAATTGCTACCCCAGCCCCTAATTTTAGTCTGAAGCATCAGGCTGCTGCCCTCTGTGCGTAGTTGAATTTATGATCACTTGTAACCTTTATTTATTTATTTGTTTATTTATTTGCTTTTGATAACTGGATAAGTGCGCTAGGCAACATAGCCTGCCTATTTTCAGGCATGACCCAGGAGAGTACAATATGTCAATACAGCAGAGTACAAAATCATAATACAGCAGTGACAAACAATCAAGTAAGTGTAGTGGAACTGTCTACAAAATACATTGATGGAGGACTGCCATAGAAGAAATAATACAAAACATCTATAACAGCAAACAGTGTGAAGTTGTTGCAGTAAACCATTGATAACAAAAGGCAGTAGGCAATCATTCAGGAGGCCTAGCTTGGTGACCTTAACTGTGTGAGCATCTTATGCCTTAAATGTTTTTCCCTTCTAGAAATCCTTGTAGGGTTATTATCTCTTCATGGTTTTCGCTGCCGCTACACCTTACTCACCCTGCTGTCTTTTACATATTGCTTAATCCATGGCTCTTATTCCCCTACCCTGTACCATTTAACTGCTCTGTTTCATCTTTGAATTCCCTTTCCACTGTGCATTCCACTCTTACAATCTCTTTCCTTTCTCCCCTAACTCTCTTCCCTGCCGTAGACTAGCCCGTCAGGTGCTCCCTGCCCCTCAGGTGGGAGAAATGCTGATTCCGGGCAGTTGTCACTTCCATAGCTGCCACCCAGACCAGACTCCTTATTAGCGAGGTGCGGCATTGCTGATACCCAATCACAACGTGAGCACTTTTCTGCTCTGTCATCTGATTGGCTCCTGCAGTCTGCTCCTGTGTCTCCCCTAAGGTCTGATTTTCTGTCTAAAACTTGCACAAAAAAGAGCTGTACTTACTTACTGCCTAACAGTTATGACCTCTATGTTTTCCTGTTTAGAGTGTCAAGAATTGGGACTCTGTTTGAGTACACTCCTTTCTAAATTTCTGTGGTTGGGCCAGTCTTTAGGCATCATGGAATACCCAGTTCTCTTGTCCTACTGTTTTGGTCCTCCCGCTGGTTCAGATGTTCTATTGTCTGTGGCCCGGTACTTAATACCGACCCCTTCCTCCATCCTCTGCCAAGGATATGTTCTCCACAGGCTCCCTGCCCATAGGCATGGGAAACCCGGGCACCAGACAGTCACCGCTGCCTCTACCACCACCTGAGAACCTAAGCTTGGACTCTCCATCAGCAAAGCACAGCATTTGCATGGCATTAACAGCCATCCAATCGGAACATAAGTGTTCTTTGGCGTTGGCTTCCGATTGGTTCCTGCAGTCTGCTTCTCTGTCTGTTCTAAACCAATCATAAATCTGATTTCCATGTTGAAATTTGCCAAAAAAGAGCTGTAAATACTTTTCTCCTTGACTGTTAAGACCCTTATCCTTCTGTTTAGAGTGTTACATCTAGGGAAACTGTTTGATTACACTGCTTTTGAAATTCTGTGCTTGCGTCAGCTCCCAACACGGGCAGCCGATCACTTCTCCCTACTGAAGTTCCTACTAAGCCTTATCTTATGTCCTCCTTAAATATTACAGAAGCACTCTGAAATGATATGACTGATGTAACACTGAGAACTTACTTGCATTAATTGCATAAATTTTTTGTTTACTTGTGTTATTTGGCTGTATTGTAACTATCTCTGTATGCATTGTACCATTTGACCCTGAGCTAACTAGGTCCACCTTGTAAATGAGCTTGCTCAATGATGTTCACCTGGGCAAATAAAGATTTTGATTGATTGATTGATTGATTTAACCCTTGGGCTGCAGATAGAATGAGACTGTATATGAATTCTGGATTGATGTATCAGTCCACAGCACAGCCAGTTTTAACACAAGCTGGGGAGACCAGGGGACAAAAGCAAGGATTTGGAGAGGGTCCTGAACTAGGGATTCCTGCAACCAATTTGGTGCGCAAGGACAAAGGGGGACACATTTTACATAAACAATCGAATGTATTCTTGGTGAAGTAACAGAAAGGAAAGCCAGTTTTAGTTTGGTACTATGTTGCAATGGACATCAAATTCAGAGAATATGCCATAGGTGTCCACAGATCAAGTCGATACATATTGCTAGCAAATAATAAAAAAAAAAACTGTGCCCAACCGGAAGAAACACTTTGATCTCCACTTTGTTTTTGTTTGTTTAATTTAGGTCTTGGAATTACACATTTGAGATGGAAGCTCATTTACAAAGGCTCCACATCAATTCACAGTACAAGCTGAAATGGAACAATAAAGGCAGTTTACATTTGCAGTTTAACATCGAGGACCGATACAATGTTGCAACATGGACATCAAAGTACTTTTCAGTGAACTCTGCAGTGGGGTCACAGTCCCATTCTCTAGGAAACACAAGCTTACACACTGTCTGCAGGAACAAAAGAAACAAGCTGAACTACTATTCAGCATACTGGGGATTTTGACAAAGCGGTTCCTGTGAGGTAGGGTGAAATGTTGGGCATTGCTGGGTCCTCCCTCATCAGGTCTGCTTGTGATCACCTGTTCACTTTCTTATTTTTATTACTGAATAAGATAGTTTTTTTTTAATAATACACAGAGCTCCATGGTTTATTGTTGAGCAGTGTGCAGAGTCTTGCAAGCTTGATAGTTACGAGTGGGCTTGAGATGCCGTAGCTGCCAGAGACCTTTCTTCACTCGGTGGTGCAGTTGTTTTTTTAGTTCCGATACAACCAAGCATTACAAAATGGGAGGCACAGACAGCAAGCCAGAGAGAGAAGCCGAGCATAAGCCCTGTTTTTTTTTTTTTTTTATTTTCGGCGCTGTGTGTTAGAATGAATGTGCAGTGTGGAAGAGAATGAGTCATGCAGATGCTTTCCTTGCTGGGGGATGACTGTACTGAGATTTTTAAACATGTGTTGTCCTTGTTTCAGGTTCAGTTTCTCCCACAACATCCACAGCATCGCCTTTGAGGACAGTGGAGTACACACTTGAATCCCAGGCATACTGATTGCGGACTGAGCAAACCAGACTGGAGCGGATACTGAGGGATGGACAAACCGCAGCCGAGGAGCAGGTAGTGGACCCCCAACTAGCAGCAGCAGTACAATGGCAATTGGAAGCTGGCACGTCAGCCCCAGAGCAGGCACTGGGCCCCGAAGTAAGAGCAGCACTCGAGCAGCTGTTGCAGGTTATAAATGATGTGCGGGCACGGCACAGTCAGCCAATATCCCCAGGGCAGGCACTGAGCCCTGAACTGAGAGCAGCACTAGATGGGCTATTGCAGGCTGTGGAAACTGTACAAATGCAGATATTGCACTACTTGTCCCAGAACCTGATTCCCGGCAGAAAAAGCGGTAGCCTAGATCGGTTACTATACCTCGCAACACACATTGGAACTTGAGAACTGAGCCTGAACAGACCAATGAGGTCTGAGGGTGTTATAGGGAGCAGATAGTAACCCACCCCCAGACCAGACCTGACACCATGTGCTTAGCAGTCCAGAACGAGCTATCTATGACAACAGTTCAGATGCAGTGGTGACATGTAGGCAATTTGCATACTGCTAACTGCATCTGAATTGCTGTCATAGACAGCTTGGACATTCATTGGTGCATTGCGGCCACACCTGCAAAAAGGAACAGGGCATTGGAAGCAGGGGTGGCACACCTATGAAAACTCATATGGTGGCACTATGTTTCTTTCACATGCGTGCAAGCAAACATAAAAATCACATTTTAACTCAAAGTGGGAAGATGTTTTCCTTATACTTATAATTATTCACTTAGTGTCCCATCAGCTTTTTGTTCAGCAATGACCCTATCTGGGGTTTGGAACACATCAGAGATTATTATGTATTCTGGGTAGAGGTAGAGGTTCCTCCTTATGTTGGTTTTTAGGAGTGACTCCTGATTGATCATTTCTTGAACCTGGGTCTTTGCAGTCCCCAGTTACCACTGTTTTGGGTTTAGGGACTCCAGTCTTCTTGTCTCTCCACCTCTGTCCTTTGCATTCATTTCTTGGGCTTATACTATATGTGAGGCAATAGAGTTCTGGACTGGAAAAAGGAAAGAATTTCCCAAACTCTTATTGACCATTAGAGAGCTCAAAGGGAACACAGTTAATATTAGTTTTCAATAAGTTATAGAACTCTTCTTAATCTCTGCATAACACCAAAGACCATGTTCTTTTTTTTTTTTTGCATTCTCTATATTAATTACCTCAGTCTGATTTCCAATCTTTATCCATAGTGGAGCCATGTTATATTCCCTTGTATCTCCATGGACATGAGACACTCACTGGATCTCTCCAGTGGCACAGATTTTACACCAAGGGGAATGTTTTAAATTCATTATTTCTTCTATGGAGCATAACTCTGTCTTTACTTGGTCATAAGATTTTTCAGCTACCAGGCTGTCATTCTGGAATGAAGGTTTGTTGCAAAGCTCAGATTCCAGACCTTTTATTGAAAATATTACAGTACTTGATGATGCACAAATGGCCAGCATTGGTTGCATTCAAGTGGTCATAGCCTTGGGCTCAGACTTCACTGAGTGCCCCGGGCGGCCACATAAGCTTCCCCGGTCAGGTATGTTACTACAGTATATGAGTGCCTAACTCCCTTTGGGACATTTTGCTATGCAGCTAATGCACGTAAAGAATGGCAATTGGGCCTCTGTATCTTCAGATCCCAATATGGACAGCATGATTTGCAGTGCCACACCAGCTTGGTAACCAGCAATTTCATTTGAAAATCTAACTCCTGATGTTGGCTTTACTGTTGGCCATGCTAGTCTTCTGTATCTTCAGAACTTGCACAATGAATTGAAATCCATTGATTATCTTGTTAGACTGCCAAGATGCAGACCTACTGTACTTCACAATATGTCTTGTTAGGAGTGTTGTCCTCTGGCACCACCATCATTCTCTAACATACTGTTTGTACTCATTTTTGCAACTGAGGGTTTGAAACATAGGCACAGAGTGAGGTTAAGTATCTTGCACAGGGTCACACATTAAGCTGGCCTGGTAAGAACTGAATCAGGGTCTCTCATTTTCAAATCCTATGCTCTAACCACTAGAGCACACCATAAGCAAACAAAATATAAATGTGCTATGTTTACATGGTGGTACTGAGCTGCAGGGCTTGCTGGACTTCACTCATGAGAAAAAAGGAGATTAGGATGCATATACTTAGCCATTTGTAAATTACACTTCCTACTGGCCCATAAAGTGCAGGTACACAAGCTCAGTACAAGTTTTCATTAGATAACCAAGTGTCTTCTGCAAAAATGTTGCAGATAAGCCAAACAAAGAGATACAGACTATTTTAGACTAAGGGTAAGAGAAGTAGACCAGCACCAGCTTTGATTCGAATACCATCTGAGGTCCAAAAATTTGGTTTGACTGTGGCAGTTTGCCTAAACATCTTCAATTACCATTGCAAACATCTTCAATTAATCAATGAATTAATCAACATAGTTTAAACAGAGTACATATGGGGCGATCCTATAGGTTAACCACTTTTACTGTGAAAAAAGTCCCATCTACATATTGTAATCTGATATTAAAAACATACAAAAATCCAGCAATCTAGCTGGCTCGGTCACATTGAGGGCTGAAGTGCTGGGTGCCTTATCTCCTGCCATGCCAGTGACCCAAATTCGGGAACGTGTTCTGGTCACTAGGATTCTGCTGGTGTGGGAGACAATTGAGCATCTGAAGGACAGCTTTTCTCTCTCAGGGAGAGTTTAGTTGTGCTGCTTCTAGACTGACACCACGTGGAGGTGTTGTGACAGGGCAGTCAATGGAACTCAGGAGGGGTGATATTTGGTGTGTGGCATATACCTCTACATGCAGGGACACCTGCATCATTGTATGCCACCAGATGGGGGGAAGCAGAGCAAGGAAACTGCCTGGAAGGTCAGAGAATGAAGCCCAAGCCACTGCCTTGCCCATGCTGTCACCCAGGACTCCCTCCATTTGCAATGTGCATTAGAGGAAGACTGACCTCTCCTTCTAGGCCCTGTGGAAGAGGGAAATCCATTGAGGATATTGAGGTGAGTCCTGGAGAAGGCCATCACCAGTTAGGTGGGGGTAGGGGCCTGAATGCCACCAACAGCAGGACCAAGGAAAAGCTTGATTTTAAAAAAACAATCTGGTTACCAGATTGGCTGAACCCTCTTCTTACCTGTGATTTAAATCCTCAACATAAGGATGGATACAAAAAGTTCTAGCCAACAGGTCATTTTACTTCTTCCAGACCTGTGCACCCATGCATTTCAGCAGCTGGATAATCTGTCTGGTGGGATGTAGTGAGTGGTGACTGAGCATACCTTTCAACTATTCTTGACTTTTCAGGGATGTCCCTGATTTTGCTTCAAAATTGTACTCTGTCCCTCCTAAAATTTATGTTTCGGTGACTATTCAGTGAGGACTATAAGCACAAAAAAAAATGATAAACATTAAAGTTACAGACTTTTTCTTTTTAAGAAAATGAATTTTACACCAAGCCCCTAATTATGTCAGCTTCATGAACATATATCACCAGCTTGAAGATGTGTCCCTGATTTTGATCCTTTATCCCTGATTTTTTTAAGTCTTGTCCCTGATTTATTAGGCAGGAGGTTGAGAGGTATGAGACTGAGTGGGTGTTTTAAAAACAACCTCTGGCCATTGTCGATAGGGCTGCAACTGAGGAATTTGTGGTAAAAATATTGAAAATTTGTTTTTTAATATTTTTATACCAAACTATCAACATAGCCTTGTTATGACCCTGTCTCATGAAGAAGGGCAGAGAAAATGTTCAACTTCTGGCCTAAAGGTGATTTTATGTAGGGACTACAAAATCAACTTTCAGCATATAGAAACATATTTTGGGCAGGAGATGAAAAATGACAGCTGTCACATTCATGAGGTGCTGTAAAGAAATGGCTATGTTAAGAAAGTTGGGGTAAAAATATTGAATATTAACAAAGTTATGAGACTGCATTTTCAAAATTCAACATAGCCTCATAACTTTATTGTTTTTAAATAATTTTACACCAAATTTTCAACACAACCTTCTTATGATTACACCTCATGAACAAACACACCTCTCAACCTTTTGTCCCCAAATGTGGAACATTGCCTCTCAAAATGTGGAAAAAATGAGCAAAATGTGGAACACTTAATCACATCTTTACCTTAGAAGCTCAGAACACTGTTAAAAATGTTTGCATTTATGTTCAGAAAATCTGTTATTAATAGGATAATATATTTTTTGCATCATTTACTATAGATTTTTGCTTTATAATGTTAACACTGGATGTGGGATAAGTCCTCTCAATGTGGAGCAGGGAGCTTTTGTGATGTAAAATGAGGAACGTTCCTCATAATGTGATACAGTAGAGAGATATGTGAACAAAGGCAGAGAAAATGTTCAACTCCCGCCCAAAAAGTGATTTTGTGCAGGGACCGCAAAATCACCTTTCGGGATATAAAAGAAATTTTGTCTAGGATTTGAAAAATGATGGCTGTCACATTCATGAAGTGCTGTAAAGATATGGCTATGTTGTAAATTTGGGTTAAAGATATTGAAAATTACCAAAATTACAAGCCTGTATTTGCAAAATTCAATGCAGGCTCATAACTTTATTGTTTTTTAATATTTTTACACAATATTTTCAACATAGCCTTCTTATCTCCCGTCCTCATGAACACTGGCAGAGAAAATATTCAGCTACTGCCCAAAATGTGATTTAGCACAGGAACCATGAAATCACCTTTCGGGATGTAATAAAATACATTTTAGCCAGGATTTAAAAAGTAACAGCTGTCACACTCATGAGGAGCTGTAAAGATATGGCTATGTTGTGAATTTGGGTAAAATATTGAAAATTACCAAGGTTACAAACCTGTGTTCGCAAAATTCAATATAGGCTCATAACTTTGTTGTTTTTTTAATATTTTTACACCAAATTTTCAACATAGCCTTTTTATGACCCCACCTCGTGAACAAGTGCAGTGACACTTTTCAGCTCCTGGCCACAAGTTGATTTCACGCATGGAACATGACATCACATTTCAGGACAGAGCTGCCTAATGACAGTTCAATTGTTCATGAGGTAGGGTCCCAAAGAAGGCTTGATGAAAATTTGGGCTGAAAATATGCAAAAATGCCCAAGTTATGCCACTAAGTTTAAAACCCCATTGAAATACATTAAACCACATACCTGTTTCTTCAGTTTGTGGTCATGCTTTGAAGAGTGAAGATGTGTTTGTGGTCCAGAGAGGATTATGGCATTGGACCCCTGATGGGTAAGTAAGAGCTTGCACATGGCAGAATGTGCTGTGTTCTGCCATGACTGCCATTTCTTTTTTCTGTTAAATTAGAGTTACCCTCCACTCAACCCTCCCTCCCTCCCTCTCAGCACACACATTCCACCCCACCCACAAACATAAAAGTGACACTGGGGGTGCCCAATCCCCCAGTGTCACTATCAGGATGCTCCTCAATTTTTTTTTTGAAGTAAAAAATAGTGTGGTACTAGCAGAGTGCTCCACGGATGTGGATGTGACTGTGGGGCAACTCCAACAGGTTGTCTGGTCACAAAGAATGCAAGGAATGCAGAGTCCTTTTTTGAAAGCAAGAGGTCTGTGGGGCTCCACCGACTGCAGCCCTAAAAAGCAAGGGAACCCCCGACTGTCTACCAAACCGCGAACCTCAAACACATTCAAATTGGGACACAGAAACTGCCACTCACCATGACAATGAAACCCCAAATCCAGCCACAAAACTGCTTCTGACTTTTTTTAAGAGACCCCAGTTGTACCACTACTAATAAACCTAACAGCAGCATTACAACTAACTTATTTTTGTAGCTCCCTTTCTCTTTCTCGCTATGCTGTTGGCTATTTGCTAAGACTCCTACACTGTGTCTCTAACTTTCAACCCCAATTTGGGCCACTGCAGCTGACTGCTCACCTCATGCTAGTTTCAGCTCCCAACTACAGCTTTTATCATTGGCTTCCCACAACATTATAAAAAATATGTAGCAACCCCCACCACCGAGATGTGCTGACTAAGCCTTTAGATGGTAAATGGCAAAGTCTGTTATGCCTTTAGGTGAACGGCACTTGGGTTTGTGGTTAGAAATGGGCTTGGAAAGTGGTATGTTTCCTCCACCTATGGGGATCTTTATGATGGAGTACTGCTAGGGTGTTTCTCCACAGGAAATAAATAGAATCCCCACCCCCTGTGACTGGGAACACAATTACACATGGAAGTATCTCTGGGGTGACCTATAGGTTGCCTGAAGGTAAGCAAAGGAATAAAGGTCTGCCAGACCAACCAGCAGGTGTACATATTGTATCCCGAATCATCTCCATTGTTCCAGGACCCTGTCTATCTTATTCAGAGGAAATTGGGCATTAGATGAAAGGGCTCTAAGATATAGAGCTTCAACAGAGGTAAGGTATTTATTAATCAATATTAGCCATTGCCGGAATGGGACTGTCGTGGTGGGTGAATTTTGAGACTGGGGAACATTTTGGGTAGTGGCCAAACAGATAGGTGGTTAAGTCAAAGAGATCATTCCAATGGAGTTCGAACTGTTTCCAGTGAGCCCCATATGACAGATTTAACCAGTTCATTATGTGCATATTTGGGATGTCACTGCATATCTTTGTAAGTTAGGGAGGTTAAGGCCTCCTCTCTCCTGAGGGAGTCATAGGATGGGCAGGCAAATTGGGGGGGGGTGACCTTTCCATTTAAATCTTGAAATCATACGATCCCAAGTTCAGAAATAAGTACTGTCTGGAAGTATTAGGAGGATTTGAAGAAAAAAAAATTGAGGGAAAATATTTTGCTGAATTGTTTCTATTCATGATAGGACATTCAAGGGTAATTGTGTCCATCTAGTTATATCCTCCTGGAGCTGCTGAGTCAGAGGCTCATAGTTAAGGATATCAGCATGAATTAAGTGCTTTGTAAGCTTTATTCCAAAGTTGCGCATTGCTTGTCTGTGCCACTTGAATGAGAAACATTGCTTTAAGGTGGTCGTGGGAGTGTAATAATATGATAGGACCCCTGTATTTTGCTCATTCACCCTGTACCCCGCTATCCCTCCAAAAACCTCCAGTTGTTCCCAGACCTTTGGGATAGATTGCTTTGGGTTGGTTACTAACAATGAAATGTGATCAGCAAATAGAGAGATTTTATAAGTTCTACCTCCCATATTTACGCCTTTTATCTCCATGTGTTTCCTTAAAGCCTGTTCCAGGTGTTCAAGGTATAGGGAGAGCAGAAGGGGAGGGAGGGAGTGGACACTCTTGGCAGGTCCCATGGCCTAGGGTGAAGGGGTCGGAAAGTGCCCCATCTAGCTTTAGATAGGCCTGCGGGGCATTGTAGACATTCCGGAGTTGTGTTATAATTTTGGCTGGGAAGCTAAAATGTGACAGGGTCTCCTGTAGAAAAGACCATGAGATCCTGTCAAAGGCCTTTTCTGCATCTAGGCCCAACAGGACAAGGGGGGATCTTTCTCTGTATGGCATAATCGACTATTAAGTAAGTGCATCTGACCGGATCATGAGCTTGGCATTGTTTGATGATGCCTACCTGATCTGGGTCTACTAACTGGGGGAGAAGGGTCTGAAATCTATGAGCCATGATACTCACATAAATTTTATAATCATAATTTAGCATGGATATTGGTCTATATAGGCCTGACACTTAGGGTCTTTCTGGGGTTTGAGTATTGCAGTCAGGATCGTGTATCTCCAAGGTGGGGGGGGAGGCTTTCCACTCTGGACTTCATGGAAAATGTACAGCATGGTGGGATACAATAGTGTTTTAAATTGTTTATAAAATTCTGACTGATATCCATCAGGTCCTGGGGCCTTTACGGTCTTGGCATTCCTAACCACTACATCTAACTCCCCCATCTACATTGGAGCTAGGAGTGACTCTACTTGTTCTGGAGTGAGCTTTGGCAGAGCCAAGCCCTGCAAGTAGGTGTGTATTTGGGTGGTGTCTGGGGGTGGATCAGCTGAGTTTAGTTGTTTACAATAGTTGGCCATGGTTTATCTAACTTTTTGTGGATGGGCTCTAAGATTCCCCATTACTGGCTCATTTGAAGTGGTTACACATGCCCTAGCTTTGTGTACTCTGAGTCTACATGCCAGGTTGCAAGCCCCCCTGGGACCCCCTTCATGGTAGGTGTGCTTCAGATAGAACAACTGTTGCTCTATCCATTGGTCTGTGAATTTCTGTAGCTTCCACTTCACTTTCAATATTTTAGGTTGAATGGATTTGTCTCCCTGAGCATAAAAGGACAGTACGATTTGGAGTTCACTCTGCAGCTCCCTAATGTGGACTTCACTTTCTTTCTTTTTTCTGGCAGAGAAAGCAATTATCCTGCCCTGGACAATAGTTTTCAGGGTGTCCCAAAGCACCACAGCTGAGGTCTCTGGTCAAGAATTCTCACGCAAAGCCTATGGGACAACCTCCTCAATCATCTGTTTGAATTCCAGGTCCCTCATATGTGACAAATTAAGTTGCCAAAATAATGTGCCTCTCTTATTTCTCAAGCTAAACTTCACCCAGAGCATGGTTTAACAGGAATGTTATTCCATGCTAGACATCCTGCAAGGGCTCCAGATGCTCTGCTGTGGTAAAGAAGTATTCTATTCAGGAGAATCCTCCTGAGGCCAGGGACATATGTGTGTATCCCCTAGCCGAGGGTAGCAGTGATGCCAAATGTCCACAACTCCCAGCATGGGGTGGGTCTGTCTGAGGTATTTTTGAAGGGGGTTAAACCTATGTGGTCTAGAGAATGCCACATCCAGGAAAGGGTTCAGGGTGATGTTTAGTTCCCCCCAGCAGCAGCTGCCCCTGCATGATCTCCAGAAGCTGTGAAAGGAATTTTTGTGCCAGTGTTTTACTTAATACTGGGGGCAAGTACAAGGATACCAGGGCTACTGGGCGAACATACAGCCTACCTGTCAGGATGACGTACCTACCCTCAAGATCTGTTATTTGGATCTGTTTCTCGAGGGAACCCCCCCCCTTGGTATCAAGCTGGCTGTTCCCCTTCTCCTATTTGAGGGGTGGAAGGAGGCCATTATAGTTGAGAATCTAAAATATTGTAGGTTTTTATGTAACTCTGCTGATATGTGCCTCCTGGAGAAATGCAATTTCTGTCTTATCTCTTCTAATGAATTGTAGGAGTCTATAATGTTTAATGGGACTATGTATCCCATTAATATTTAATGACATCACTAAAGTTGACTTATCCATGGTGGTTATAATTATATCTCCTAATGAATTCTGCTGTCTCTTCTGTAATAAAAACATTTTCTGAATGAGTTACCTCTAAAGCTAGTTTCTCAAGTTTTCTCTTATTGCTTAGATTTATATCTGCTATCTTTACAACTCTATACCCCGATATAGTTTAAAGTGGACTAAAACCATCCAGTGGTTCTTTAATGTGCTTCTGGGTCTTGGCTTATATCTTAATATGTAGCCATAACTACTGCTTAAGTATAACAATTTCCAACAAACTATATACAGTAACTTTAACTTAAACATAATAGCAAGAACAATTAACTGTTCAGTGTGATTGCGTTGGGTGTGCCCAGAAGGAACCCTACTGGTAGAATGATACTAGTTTTACTCTTTGTAATTACTAAAACTGTGATCAAGCATCAAATGTGCCTTCCTAGGTAGGGAGGTATTTCGCTTACCTCCTATTTGGGGTCCAAAATGACTCCCAAGGGGGATTTGCCATGTTCATTTTGTGGGCTCCCTTCCTCACCAGTCTGGGTACTGGTGGTAGAAAGAGATGTTGTATGGAGAGTGAGGGCCAATAGTATGAGAAGGAGAAAGTAACTGTTAATATCCACTGAGGCCATCGCCCTACTGCCTGTCATCTCAGTAATGCGTTCCCTCACAATAGACACAATAGACACCCTAGGTGTGTCTGGTACAGTAATGATTGCCCCATAATCTTAGTCTGAGTTTTCACTGCTATGCAGATGATACTCAGCTGTACATGTCCTTTGTGCCCGGTCAAGATGCTGCCTTTTCGGTCTTTAATAACTGTCTTGATGAAATCCAGGACTGGATGAATGTGAGTTGGCTAAGGTTGAACCCTGATAAAACTGAGGTGTTGGTTGTGGGCCAGGATCACCGGGAGGCGGGTTTATTGGTTGGATCACCCTTGGGTTTATGGCTCGGGGATATCCCGCTAATTACCTCAGACCGAGAGCGGAATCTGTGCGTTGTATTTGATAACCACTTGACATTTAAATCTCAGGTGTCAGCGGTTGTCAAAACCTCTTTTTACCATCTGAGGAACATCGCCCAGGTGAAACACCTGGTTCCCCCCGACGATCTGCCTATTTTGGTCCACGCCTTCGTTACCTCCCGCCTTGACTACTGCAACTCGCTCTACCTAGGGCTTCCTGGGGTTGAGATTCGCCACCTGCAGCTAGTGCAGAATGCCGCAGCCAGGCTGTTGATGGGCTCATCTAGGGCCAGTCATATAACGCCTGTGCTCCGTGGTCTGCACTGGTTGCCAGTTTGCTGGCGATTACCTTCAAGGTCGGTTTGCTGACCTATAAGGCCCTACATGATCAGGGACCAGTTTACCTGAAAGATCTCCTTCATCCCTACTGTCCCTCCCGCTGTCTCCGATCCACTGACGAGGGATTGCTAGAGATTTCCAGGGTTCATTTAAAAACTTCAGGGGCAAGATCATTTAGTTTTATGTCCCCAACCCTGTGGAATTCTCTACCTCGTTAGGTGCGGGAAAGTCCCACTGTCCATAGTTTTAAAGAATCTTTAAAGACTCACCTCTTTAGTAAAGCATATAATGATTTTTAATATTGTTGTTTACTGTATTTGTATTTGTTTTATTTAGTATTGTACAGGCGCCTTGGTTTTTAGAAAGGCGCCTTAAATAAATAAATAAAGATTGAGATTGATTGAGATAATCCCCTGGTCCCAATTATAACAAGAAAGAAAAATTTTTTTTTTTTAAATCTGACTGGTCTGAGAAATGTTTTAGTAAATGAGACTATGCTCCTATCAGAAAGGTGGGGGGGCACCTCCTAAGTTAGGGTATAAATATTTCTACCCCTGTTTCATTTAGTACGGGTCACAAGAGGAGGAGAGCGCACACAAAAAATTAGACTTTTAAGTTGAAAAATTTAACACTTCATTTGCTGCCTGCCTTCCCCCTCCCAGCCCCTCTAGCAATACCTCATTTTGCCAAACTATACTCCCGTCCCCTCCGCCATCAATGTCCTTATCTTGTCCTCTTCAAAAGTTCATTCAGAGTGGGGCAGGAGCCCCGACATCCAGCTTCTTTCAAGGATGGGAAGGGAAGCAATATCTCGAGTCCTTCAGAGTCCCCGCCCGCACCCAACTTCAGCAAGGGAAGGTCAGAAAAATCCCTCTCCCTGTACTGCAGGGGGCTTCTTATCAGTTAGGTAGGGTCTGTTACCTGCAGAAAAATGATGCCTTAAGAGTCCAAGAGGTGCTCAGGTAGCTGCCTCTCGATGAAATTGCTGCAGGAGACTCTTCATGTCTTGCAGAGTAGCTTGGCCTTGATGCTTATGGCTTTACTTGCTGGTCACGGGAGCCCATGTTGCATCATGCATCTCCTGTTCCTGCTCATAGGTGGCTTGCCTTTTCGCTAAGGAAACTGAAATGCCCTTACTGTTCAGAACTTTGATTGCTGCTTCAGGAGTAGAAATGCAGAGAATTTAAATTCCGCCGGCAAAGTGCCCGTGAAGTGGGGCACTTCACGTTGTCACTCCACTACGTGAAGTGGCCAATGCAAAAGGCTCACTTCACCTTGTAATTATTACTTTTGCATTGTCATTCCACCTTAATGTGAAGTAAGGTGAAGTGACAACAATATTGGCAGCCATTCACACACACAGTCACCAGAACTAATGTGCATCCCCAAAATGCTCATGTCTTGTGTCCAGAAAACTCCCCAGTGCTGATGAAGTGAAATGAAAGGGTAACAAAAAATGCAAAGTCTCCCTGAATTAATGGTGCACTCTGTCATGTGTGCAGTGGTCACACACAGTCACCAGAATTAATGTACATCCCAAAAATGCTACTGTCTTATGTCCAGAAAATTCCCCAGTGCTGACAAAGTGAAATGAGAGCGTAACAAGAAATGTAAAGTCTCCCAGAACTGATGGTGTACTACAAATGCACAGACAGATTAAGATTGCCCTGTGCACTCAAGAGATGCAGACACAAATGCACAACAACACCTAACCAGTGCTCACAAGTCACAAATCCAAATCTGAAAAAGAATACCTTTTGCTGGTTGGGGGCGGGGGGTAGTGCACGACAGTAACAGTCCACTACCAGTAAAGATACCACAAAGCAGTATAAAAAATTCATGCAGGTGTGGTGGATAGCAGGTTCACACTGCTGCAATTACTCTGTGGCACAATAAAGGTGTCTGATTTAATGGCACGCATCGCACACACACTCACACACACTACAAGTAATATGTAGCAAATTGAAAACCTTTAGTAATATAACCAAATGTTTTAAATAAAGTGAAATTATACACTGCTGCACCACAACAATCAGCAAAAAAATATCAAGGATTACTGAAAATATTACTGTGTGTACATTAAAACAGTTATACAAGAAAAATATAACCAAAACAGAAAGACTGCCCTTTTCTCCCAGTTAATCTACCTACACCACAGATATGCCCCTTCCCCAAAGCACACTTCACAGTACACAGACTGACTGCTCTAAATTAACATTCAAAATCCACACACAAACAATAAACACTCAAATATGAGCACAAGAGGGTTTCCTATAATCGATGTACTAAATTGTGAGCAGAAAAAAAATGGCCCAAAAATACTTTTTTAACAGCTTTTAGAGGATTTGAATCGCAGAGCTCTGATAGGAAATTGTCTCCATCTTCCACTACACACACACTACCCAGAACTGAGGCTGTGCAGAACAATCTAGAGCCCATGTGACCTGCAATCCCATAAAGAACTGCAAAATTTGCCTTTGGAGCTCAAAAACAAGGCGAAGTGAGGTTAAGTACATTGATTTCAATGTACTTCACCTTAAAACTGGTGGAGAAGTGGTTTGGGGAAGGCAGAATAATGCAAAGTCATTGTTTCCAATGAATTTCACATTCCCCATTGTGACACGAAGTACCCCGCTTTGCGTTGCGGAGTACTTTGCAGATTCCGCGTTACTCCGCGAATCACTTTGCAGAGTGAATTTTGCCCTCTTCACCCACCACTGTTCAGGAGTTTCAAATTGTTGGGGGCCATCCAGAAGCATAATCATGAGTCTTGCAGGGTAGGGAGTTGTAAAACGAAGCTGCTGCTTTTTCAGGATTCACAGGATAGGAACATATTCATGTCGTTGGGCCGTTGTTACTGCAGGTGAATAATCGTTGTTGAAGTACACTCTCCTGCCTTTATATTTTATTATTTTCATGCACCAGGCTGTGGTTAATATTTGATGTTTAACTGCGAAGTTTAGAAATTTCAGGATGATTGATCTAGGCTGCTGATAGGTTTTTGCCCGAGGGCCCAGTGTGCTCTCTCTATGTCTAGTGGGAGAGAGAGAGGTCTAACTGCAGCACATCTTGTAGGAAGTGATCAAGGAATGTGCACATATCGCTCCCTTCCTCATCTTCTGGAACACTGTGGATGCACATATTGCACCGCTGGGAACTGTTCTCTAGGTCCTCGCATTTTTTGGCTAGCTGTATCTACTCATCCAGGATGTGGATGACCAATCGCTCTAAGCAGTCTGCATGGGAGTCAGTTTTGGTTCTGTGTTCCTCTAGATCTGTTACTTTTTGGGCCGCTTTGGTCATTTCGGCCATTAATTAGTTCTGAAATGTGTGGACCTCACCTCGGAAGGTTCTGATTTCAGTGAGGATTGCAGTGTTACCCAGCTGAGTATCAGTGGATTGAGAGGCCTGCATGGCTAGAGGCTCTTCCTCCTGCATCTGTTCCTGTGGCATCAATCTAATTGCATCAGGTGGTTGCTTCTGCAGTTTGACTTTCTTGTGACCACCCATAAACTTGTAGGTGCTCCAGTGAGTAAGTTTTTCTATTTTATAGGAGGTTATTTGCTGGTTTGGAGCTTAGTTTGGGATGGGGTGTTGGAGCTCAGTTTCTAGTGTTTCATCCCCTGTGATGGTGCCACCGGAAGTCTCTTCAGAGATTTCTTTCAGACAAGTCTGTTCTACTGGGCATGGCTCTCCCTTATTCAGGAATCTAGGGATCAAATGTCAGTGGCTAGCATCTCATGCATTATTCATTGTAGTAAACCCCTGGCTCTCAGTGGCTGTCAGTTCCAGGGGAAAAGCATGCATACACATCCTGAGCTGTCTTGAAATTCAATGCTGTATTGCAGAACTGAGCTCCAAATTGATGTAAGTTTCACAGGGACAGAATGTACTTATTTATTTATTTTGCAGAGCTGAACTAGTCTCCAAAGTTCATGTTCCCAGAGGAAGGGCAGTTTTGCTCTTAGTGCAGCATTGAGAGCTACTTGAAACTGAGTTACTACACAAATATTAGTGGGAAATGGAGATAGGTCCTTTCTAGAACATCTTCGCCCACCCCCCATAAGAGGCTCTATAGACAATGTAAAAAATGGGGGTGGGGGGCCCTTTTGAAACCTTAAAGGAAAAGCAACAGACTTCCAGTCACTTGAATCTTTGTTTTATTTTCATCCCCTACATTTCACCCACTTCTTGGGCTTGTTCACGGGGTATATTTTCAGTCTTTAACAATTCTTTTGAAAAAGCAATCTAAAAAATATAAAATAAATCATAGTTTATTACTAATACAATGAGCTAAATATGGTATTTTCCAACTAAACTCTTACTATTTCACATAGCTTTGTGGCCAGTTCTTAAATAAATTTATATTACCAGAATGTTCTCTGGTTTTAATTTCCTCATAAAAGTTCTTTACATTTTAAAATCTGCAAACAAAATGCAAAGGGCATTTTTTAGAGGAGAAAGGGAAGAAAGAAAAATCTGGCACTGTTAAATTTTAACCCAGTAATAAACTTGTGCTCCTTTATTACTAGAGCATTTTCATAGCCTGAGTTTGCAATGGCTGTCACTCTTTGTAAATGAGATTTAATCTGTAAACATATAGCAAATAGATTCATTTAGTCAATTGTCAAATAAATGATTCTATGGTATAACCATTTTAGAATCAAATTATATTATTATGTGGTAAAAGAGTACTCACTTTTATTAGTTTCACCAGCTAGAACAACAGGAGAGCTCTACTGCGCCATACAAAATGGTTTCTTCATTCACATCTCATGAATGTTACTATGAAAATGATCCTGGGTCCTCTTGTGTCCGTTTTACTGTAAAATCATGAGAGAATGTCATAACGTGATGACGTCACGCTCCCGCGATCGCGCATGCGCGAACTGACTGTTTTTATTGTCAGATGTTGTCTCCAAATGGAGACAAGCCTTATACAACAAAACGGACACTATTTCAGTGCCACATGTCTCTCTCTGGGTTTTTTTAGATTAGGTTAAGCTAGTACATTATATATTTGTGTATAATGTACAGTTCATTAATATGATTTTAAATGAAATGAAATGTAAATATACATTTGTATTATATCAGACATAATAAGGTCAAAGGCCATCCTTATATTAAAAAACCTTCTTGCAACAAAACAACTTTACAGACTATTCTATAGACAGCCTATTTATAGTTATTTGACAATGGTTCCCTCAGACTTTAATAAGTTAAGTCAGATATATTATAAAATCCCAGGACATGATATAGGGAGGTCAAATGTCACATGCCAGTTTATCTTAGTTATTTATTCTAACAAATGTATTTTAAAGTTTATCAATTTATGATCAGTAGCAATGATATCCTAAATTGTTGATAAATCAAACCAACATAATTATTTTATGAAATCCCGCAAACATGGTATAGGGAGGTCAAAAGGTCATATAGAATTTTTTAATTCATTCTAACCACGTAGGGATTATTATGTTGAGATAGTCTATCATGTTTATCATGTTTACCATATCCAGTAATAATGTTCTATTGGCAGTGACAGATCGACCATAACCTTAACTCATGCCTAGATTTATAAAGACATATTTATCAGAGGTCAAAGGTCATTATTGTACTAAATAACTTTTTTACAACTAAATCAGTTTGTAAATCACTCTATAGACAATCATTTTGTAATCATTAATAATAATTACCTAACCCTCTGATGGGTCAGTTTAGAGCAGTCATATTATGGAACCCCATATTGTGATATAGGGAGGTCAAAAGGTCATATGCAAACTTTTTTGTTTATTTCTGATTTTATCAATATATTTTTTGTTACCATTTTATAATTAGTAACATTGATGTTCTAAATTCCTTATAGATCAATTCAGAGCTATTATTTTATGAAACCCCATATCATGATATAGGAAGGTCAAAAGGTCAATTAAGTGCAAATCTGCCAATTGGCTTCAATATTCATGCCTATATGGTTATCCAGAGAATGCATATGAAAAATCCATCTCATTTCTGCAATCAGTAAAGCATCCCTTATGTTGCCTCCTCTTGGGAGAACAGTAACCTGTTCAAGACCCCAAAACCTAAGTGAGGCCCCTGAGTGCGCTGCTTCATTAAAATGTCTAGCTACCGGTGAATGTTCAACATGATTCTTAATATCGCCTTTATGTTCCTGGATTCTACACTTTAATTCATGACTTGTTTGTCCAATGTAAATTTTATCACAAGGGCATTGTATTAGGCATATGACAGCTTCTGTAGTGCAGGAGATATGTTGCTTGATGTAAAATTTCTCTTGTGTATGAGGATGTGTATAGATATGTTTTTTAGATGTATGGTTGCAAACACTGCATCTTCCACAAGGAACCATGCCAGGCATTAAAGGTCCCAATAGCATCTATAATCCCGGTTTCTCATTCATCCTAAATTGTGAATGACCTAAAGTGTCTTGTAGGTTTTTAACTTTTTTAGAAACTGTAATTGGTTTATTCTGTAATGATGGTATAGATGCGTTGTCTGTCTGTACAAGATACCAGTGTTTATTCATTATCTTATGAATATCAGTCATCTTATGGTTAAATTTGGTGGAAAATACCTCTCTTGGATTATCCCTCAGTTTAATTTTTGGTTGCAAAAGTTCCTCTCTATTCTTATTTTGTATTCTATGTTGAGCTTGTCGTAGTACATGCTGTTTACATGTTATTTATAACCTCTAACTTCAAATTTATGGATCATCTGTTGTGTTTCTTGTTGTGTGTTAATATCCCTGCTACAGTTTCACTTAACCCTGGTTAGTTGTGCATATGGAATGCTATTCTTTAGTCTGGGTTCATGAAAACTCTGTTGATTTAGTAATGTATTTCTATCTGTAGGTTTTCTATAAAGTGAAGTTTCAATCTGACCATTCTAATGAATAATAATAAGATCCAGATATGGAATTTGATGTTTGTCATAATTCATACTGAATTTAAGGTTCTCATCTCTCTGGTTTAATATTTCATGGAACTTCAACAATTGTGTCAAATCACCTGACCATAGCATAAATATATCATCAATAAAGCATGCCCATGATAGTGATAGTAGCTATACAAGGGATACTCAAAAATCCACCCATACTGAGATTTTACAACAAACAGGCATAGAACAGCCTAGTACTTCTACTGACATGGCTACCAGTCAGACATATGAACTAAGAAACCAAACGAGCAGTAAAGGGTTTTCCCACCAAGGGAAGGATGGCGAGGGGGAAGGGGAAACAGGGGAGGAGGACAAGGTGGAAGAACCGCAAGATGTTATGCACCAGGCAGGGGCAGGACAACATAGATACTATACCAATATTCAATCTTAGTAAAAGGACACTTACTGATGTAGAAACCAAGGTATTAAGCTTAGGCCTTTCTTTTGCACCCACACAGCCTGTTAATGTATTTCAGTTAGAAGTGGACTTACAAAAACTTTTTGAAAACTTTGACTAAAAAACCTTTTTGGACAGAGTACTGCAGAAATAGGAGATACATATCAACAAGGATTAAAAAAAACATTTAAAAATAAATCTAAATATAATCCACCCATAGGGAGAAGTCATGGGATTGAGGCATTTTGCATAAATGTTGAAAAATAAATCATGGCACTATTTTCACACAGTGAAGACTTACAACCACCTAATAGAAACTTAACTTATGCCCAGAACCAAGCACTGCAGACCCTGAGACAAGATACCCAGGCAGTTATTAAGAATGCAGACAAAGGTGGTGGCATAGTTATACAGGACAGAAAACAATATAAGGAGATGTGTCTTAAACTTTTAAATAACACCACGAATTATGAAATATTAAACAGTGATCCTACCCAAACAATTAAAACAGAAATCAGCTACATGTTAGAAGAATATCTAATGATGGGACGGTTACAAACTTGGGAAATTGAACTACTTCTTAATGAATCTCCTAGAATACCTACATTTTACTGCCTACCTAAAATACATAAAGATTCCACCAATCCATCTGGAAGACCTATTGTTTCTGGTATTGGTTCTGTATTTGAACCATTATCGAAATATGAAAATTTTTATTTACAACTGTTAATTGAGAACACTAGATCATGTATTAAAGATACTACTGATATGATCAGATTATTGAAACAAATTTCTGAAATAGGTATTCCTGAACAGAGCATTCTGGTAACCTTCGACGTGGTCAATTTATACACATCTATTCCTCATAAATATGGAATAGAATGTTTAGATAGCATACTGAATAAAAGACCGACTAACTGTAAACCTAAGACAATCATTTTACAGGAAATGGCTGATGTTATACTTCGAAAGAATTACTTTGAATTTGATGGTATTTTTTACCAACAGAATAGGGGCACTGCTATGGGATCTACCATGGCTCCTGCTTATGCCAATGCATACATGTCTAATTTTAAGGAGAAATTTATCTATGATGTAAATCAGAATGAATACTTTGATCTCATTATTACATGGGCACGCTGTATTGATGATATATTTATGCTATGGTCAGGTGATTTGACACAATTGTTGAAGTTCCGTGAAATATTGAACCAGAGAGATGAGAACCTTAAATTCAGTATGAATTATGACAAACATCAAATTCCATATCTGGATCTTATTATTATTCATGAGAATGGTCAGATTGAAACTTCACTTTATAGAAAACCTACAGATAGAAATACATTACTAAATCAACAGAGTTTTCACGAACCCAGACTAAAGAATAGCATTCCATATGCACAACTAACCAGGGTTAAGTGAAACTGTAGCAGGGATATTAACACACAACAAGAAACACAACAGATGATCCATAAATTTGAAGTTAGAGGTTATAAATAACATGTAAACAATATGTACTACAACAAGCTCAACATAGAAATACAAAATAAGAATAGAGAGGAACTTTTGCAACCAAAAATTAAACCGAGGGATAATCCGAGAGTGGTATTTTCCACCAAATTTAACCATAAGATGACTGATATTCATAAGATAATGAATAAACACTGGTATCTTGTACAGACAGACAACGCATCTATACCATCTTTACAGAATAAACCAATTATAGTTTCTAAAAAAGTTAAAAACCTACAAGACACTTTTGTTCATTCACAATTTCATACCTTCATACCCGAGGCTCCCTCCATTGACACAGCTTTTGAGGGTTTCAAAACCTGCTTCCTAAAAGTCTGGGACAAACATGCCCCCTACGTACAAAAAGAGTTAGAGGTACTCATCTCCCCTGGATCTCAGCTGACATAATCAGGAATTGCCACACCAGAGACCGTGCCTGGAAAACATATAAGAAAACAGGAACACAGGCATCCCTCTCCACATATAGAACTCTCCGCAACGCATGCACAAACTCCATCCGACAAGCCAAAAAGACTTACTTTCTATCGGCTTTTAGCAAGAACATTAACCACCCAACTGATTTCTGGAAATCACTCAAATCCCTGCTCTCCCGCCCCCTCACTCTACCCCCATCCCCTACACTATCAGCCCAGGGCTCCCACATCTTCGACCCCATCTGTGTAGTGGAAGCCTTTAATACACATTTCTCCAGTTGCACTGCCGAGCTCCTATCCTCCCTCCTGTATCCACTCCGGTCCCCCCCACCGCACATGCCCCTAAAACCTGCCCTCAGTCCTGCCATTCTCTTTCTGCCCAGTAACCCATGCAGAAGTACTCCGCTCCCTATGGGCTCTGAACCCAAACAAAGGCAAGTGTCCTATGTCCCTGGATGCCAAGATGCTTTTTCTGTCTGCCCCAGCCATAGCCGCCCCTCTCACTGTCCTTTTCAACCTCCCTTTCTCTCTGGGCAAGTTGCACACAGCCTGGAAGTTGGCTACAGTTATACCCCTACCAAAAGGTGGTGACCCCTCCTCCCCAGAAAATTACAGACCCATCTCCCTGCTCCCTATCCTGGCCAAAATACAGGAATGACTAGTCATGTCCCAGCTCACCCCTTACCTGGATGCCTCCTCTTTTTTCACTCCATTCCAATCGGGATTCCGTAAATCCCACTCCACCACCACCACCCTGCTACGTGTCACTGGTGACATTCTCACCGGCATGGGCAATGGACACATCACCTCTTCCATCTTTATAGACCTAGCCAAGGCTTTTGATACTGTCTCACACTCCCTACTCCTCTCAAAACTCACCGAAGCAGGGCTCTCAGAGTCAGCCACTGAATGGTTCCATGACTACCTAGTGGACAGGAAACAAACAGTCAAACTGGCCTCTCACACCTCAAACCCCCTGCCAGTCACTGCTGGAGTCCCCCAAGGATCTGTCCTAGGCCCACTGCTTTTTTCCATTTTTTTAAACAACCTCCCATCAGCATGTTCCCACTCATCCATCCAAATGTATGCAGACAACACTGTCCTGTACACCTCCGGCCCCTCCACACAAAGCGTAGCAACCCTCCTCCAGGAGGATTTCTATGCCATCCAGAGCTGGTTGAGGACTAACCAGCTATTCCTAAACCCTAAAAAAACAGTATCACAAACATTCGGCTCCCAACAAAGACTTACCCGCCAAGCCCCCAGCCCTCCTTTCAAAACCTCAGACGGGACTCCCCTGGACAATTGTACTACCTTCAGATATCTAGGCGTCTGGCTAGATCAGCAACTAGATTTCACCTCTCATATCGACTCGCTACACAAGAGACTAATCCCCAAACTAGGTGCTCTATTCCGCAACAAAAAATGCCTTCCCACCCAAACTAGGCATGCCATTGTCCAAAAAATGATTCTTCCTGTACTCGACTATGGTGACAAAGTTTAATCCATTGCCCCCATGTCTGCTCTGGCCAGCCTAGACACCCTATTCCACTCCTTCTGCCGCTTCATTCTAGACTGCCTGCAATCCACTCACCATTGCAACCTATACAGCTCTTCAACCCTGCCGTCCCTCCATGATCATAGACAAATAAACTGAGTTAGGTTCGCTGCCAAATTCTGGTCCCTCTCCCTCCCGCCTTATCTGGCCTCTACCCTCTCCCAACAATCCCCACCTGCGTACTCCCTCAGGAACACGGACCCCAGACTGCCACACGTCCCATTTATACATACTACCAAAGACCAGGCAGCCTTTAATTACCGAATCCCACAGATTTGGAATGCCCTGCCGGCCTCCATAAGACATGCATAGAACCCCTGCCAATGCAACCTTCTATTTAGAGCCCATTTCTCTTCCAGCTGCTCCCGTTATAACTAACAATCTAACTACTATGCTTGTTGTACTATAAATGTATATGTAATGTATATGATCCACTCATTCTTTACACTGTATGTATCCACCCCATCTGTATTCTTTCAACCAAATGTTTATAGGAAAGCCTTGGCTTCCCAAAATGTACTGCATATGTATATATTCCATGTATGTAATTGGGTCTCGGCCCCCAGGTTGCAACAGGAATCGAGCTTTTAGCTCAGTATGCCTTCCTGGTAAATCTTGTAAATAAATAAATAAATTTAAGATGAATGAGAAACCAGGATTACAGATGCTATTGGGACCTTTAATGCCTGGCATGGTTCCTTGTGGAAGATGCAGTGTTTGCAATCATACATCTAAAAAACATATCTATACACATCCTCATACACAAGAGAAATTTTACATCAAGCAACACATCTCCTGCACTACAGAAGCTGTCATATGCCTAATACAATGCCCTTGTGATAAAATTTACATTGGACAAACAAGTCGTGAATTAAAGCATAGAATCCAGGAACATAAAGGAGATATTAGGAATCATGTTGAACACTCACCGGTAGCTAGACATTTTAATGAAGCAGTGCACTCAGGGGCCTCACTTAGGTTTTGGGGTCTTGAACAGGTTACTGTTCTCCCAAGAGGAGGCAACATAAGGGATGCTTTACTGATTGCAGAAATGAGATGGATTTTTCATATGCATTCTCTGGATAACCATATAGGCATGAATATTGAAGCCAATTGGCAGATTTGCACTTAATTGACCTTTTGATCTTCCTATATCATGATATGGGGTTTCATAAAATAATAGCTCTGATTTGATCTATAATGAATTTAAAACATCAATGTTACTAATTATAAAATGGCAACAAAAAATATATTGATAAAATCAGAAATAACCAAAAAAGTTTGCATATGACCTTTTGACCTCACTATATCACAATAAGGGGTTCCATAATATGACTGCTCTGAACTGACCCATCAGAGGGTTAGGTAATTATTATTAATGATTACAAAATGATTGTTTATAGAGTGATTTACAAACTGATTTAGTTGTAAAAAAGTTATTTAGTACAATAATGACCTTTGACCTCTGATAAATATGTATTTATAAATCTAGGCATGAGTAAGGGTTATGGTCGATCTGTCACTGCCAATAGAACATTATTACTGGATATGGTAAACATGATAAACATGATAGACTATCTCAACATAATAATCCCTACGTGGTTAGAATGAATTAAAAAATTCTATATGTCCTTTTGACCTCCCTATACCATGTTTGTGGGATTTCATAAAATAATTATGTTGGCTTGATTTATCAACAATTTAGGATATCATTGCTACTGATCATAAATTGATAAACTTTAAAATACATTTGTTAGAATAAATAACTAAGAAAAAATGGTATGTGACCTTTGACCTCCCTATATCATGTCCTGGGATTTTATAATATATCTGACTTAACTTATTAAAGTGTGAGGGAACCATTGTCAAATAACTATAAATAAGCTGTCTATAGAATAGTCTGTAAAGTTGTTTTGTTGCAAGAAGGTTTTTTAATATAAGGATGACCTTTGACCTTATTATGTCTGATATAATACAAATGTATATTTACATTTCATTTCATTTAAAATCATATTAATGAACTGTACATTATACACAAATATATAATGTACTAGCTTAACCTAATCTAAAAAAACCCAGAGAGAGACATGTGGCACTGAAATAGTGTCCGTTTTGCTGTATAAAGCTTGTTTCCATTTGGAGACAACATCTGACAATAAAAACAGTCAGTTCGCAAATGCGCGATCGTGGGAGCGTGATGTCATCACGTTATGACTTTCTCTCGTGATTTTACAGCAAAACGGACACAAGAGGACCCAGGATCATTCTCATAGTAACATTCATGAGATGTGAATGAAGAAGCCAATTTGTATGGCGCTGTAGAGCTCTCCTGTTGTTCTGGCTGGTGAAACTAAAAAAAGTGAGTACTCTTTTACCACATAATAATAGAATTTGATTCTAAAATGGTTATACCATATAATCATTTATTTGACAATTGACTAAATGAATCTATTTTGCTATATGTTTACAGATTAAATCTCATTTACAAAGAGTGACAGCCATTGCAAACACAGGGTATGAAAATGCTCTAGTAATGAAGGAGCACAAGTTTATTACTGGGTTAAAATTTATCAGTGCCCGATTTTTCTTTCTTCCCTTTCTCCTCTAAAAAATGCCCTTTGTGTTTTGTTTGCAGATTTTAAAATGTAAAGAACTTTTATGAGGAAATTAAAACCAGAGAACTTTCTGGTAATATAAATTTATTTAAGAACTGGCCACAAAGGTATGTGAAATAGTAAGTGTTTAGTTGGAAAATACCATATTTATCTCATTGTATTAGTAGTAAACTATGATTTATTTTATATTTTTAGATTGCTTTTTCCAAAGAATTGTTAAAGACTGAAAATATACCCTGTGAACAAGCCCAAGAAGTGGGTGAAATGTAGGGGATGAAAATAAAACGATTCAAGTGACTGGAAGTCTGTTGCTTTCCCTTTAAGGTTTCAAAAGGGCCCCCCACCCCCAATTTTTACATTGTCTACTTGAAACTGACCAACCTGCTTGTTGTGGGCTCCCCGACTCTGAAGACAGTCCAAGGACTGGTTAAGTGGAGAGAGGTGGTGATGTGCTGGCCACAGTGAGAAGGGTACTGAACAAGCTCACAGAACAAATGTGTCCAGTCCAGCCCCAGGTCCTGCAACTGCAGTCTAAAATGAGACTGGGGTGTAGGAGTGGTACAGGGAAAGGCATCAGCAGTGCTTCTGAGAGAGTCCCCTTTTAGGAATAGTTACATTTACATGACGCAGAGAACTGTGTGTACAGTTGTATCTGCTGACATGGCCAGATATTTCTCATAGGATTCTTTCTGGTTGCCCTAAAGCTGTTCTGCATGCAAGAATTTCTCTGGAGATATCCCAGAAATTTCAGGAAATACCTGACCATGACAATGGCTACAACTATATGTACTGTATGTGTGTGTGTGTGTGTGTGTGTGTGTGTGTGTGTGTGTGTGTGTGTGTGAGGGTATGTATAATATAGAGTCATTCGTAGCTGGTACAGTGCAACCTACTGTGCTAACCTCCATAAAATAAGAATGGTTTTATATATACCCATTCATGTTGCAAAAATCATTGAAAAATTTTTTTTAAACTGTTGTTGTTTTTTTGTTTTATTCTTAATTCATATGAATACAAATTCTGTTGATAATAGTAATAATCACTGCCTGGGTGCATGAGACACTTGGCCTGCTAACCCGTGCCTCATAACACACCAGAGACGGGTCTCTGAATGGGTGTGAGATTTGGGGGTGATATTAGATGCGGGGCTGACTCTTCGGTCCCAGGTGTCAGTGGTGGTAAAGTCATCTTTTTGTCATCTAAGAAACATCGCCAGGATCAAGCACCTCATTCCATCCAGTGATCTGCCAACTTTGATCCATGCTTTTGTGACATCACGCCTGGACTACTGCAACTTGCTTTACCTTGGGCTTCCAGGGGTTGATATCCGCCTCTTGCAGCTGGTGCAGAATTCCACAGCCCGAGTGTTGATGGGTACCCCTAGATCATCCATATTACACTGGTGCTGCGGGAACTGCACTGGCTGCCAGTTCAGTGGTGGATCACCTTCAAAGTCGGATTACTGACTTTTAAAACCCTGCACAATCTGGGCCCTGATTACCTGAAAGAACTCCTGATCCCTTATTGGCCTGTGAGATCGCTCCACTCAGCCGATGAGGGGTTGCTAGAGATTCCAAGGGTGATGTTAAAATCTGTTGGGGTCCGGGCTTTTATGTTTGCGGCCCCTTCCCTTTGGAATTCTCTACCCCGTCGGACTAGGGAGTGTACAACTGTGGGGAGTCTTAAACAGGCTTTTAAATCCTTTTTGTGGGAAAAGGCATATGGTTTTACTGTTCATTAATTTGCCTTTGTGTATTTTTTAAAATATTGCTTTTGTATTTCTGTTTCTGTACTCTTGTATTTTTATCTGATTTTATTGGAATGCGCCTTGACACTTGAAAGGCGCAATATAAATAAAATATTATTATTATCATATCCCAAGATATACCACACCCAGTGTTCTATTATTACTTAATTATACAATATAATCTGATATAATATGACATACGATAACATAGTCTGATATGACGCACGATACTATATAACTTAGTATATAAGGAATTTTATTATTTTGCATTTATTATTCTTTGTGTGTCAGAAAAACATGAATCATGAACTTAAACTCATAATGTGGGCTTGCCACTTGCCACTCTCTCATGCTGTTGTCAAAAGCTGCTAGTGATGTTGGAGGGGGTACTTTGAGGAATGAGGCAGTGAATACAAGATGATTTTTTTGAGGGAACTTAAATATACCTCTATGAATGGAACACTTCTATCTTGAGTAGGGGAACAGGAAACACTTGAACAAGGAAGAGAGAGAAACTGGTGTGCTTCTGGATCACTCAGAATGGATTAATCACTAGATGCACTGGATGAGTGGCAGGGAGGTCTGCTTGCACTATAGTGGGAATGGAAAGAGTGTTTAAAAGACAAAGAACCTCTGTGCATAAACACTGAGGCAAGGGTTACCCCAAAGGGCATTTGGCTGGGAAGCCAAGTTTCAAGAAAATATAAAATCACACATGCCCCCACAATGCAAAGCACCATGGGCTGCATATGCAAATCACTACAGAATGTTATGCTGATCCAACTTTAAGCAGAATTGCATGGTGCCGAAAGGCATCTCACACAGTTTGCAAAGGGTGCTAACAGAAGACATAGACACGTGTTTCGTCCTACCAGGACTCATCAGTATGCCTCGTCTGTTTGACATCCCAGTGGAATGGACCAGCTACCCCTAAGGCAGTGTGCCTGGGATATTATGGAAAGAGTGGATTTCTGTGGAGTAATGAACCATGGTTTCATTGGCAATGCTATCATGTACACAACAGCTCTTGTACATAGTGCCCCACAACTATGACTCTTGGTCCTTGTTCTGCCATGAAAACTTCAGTCTTCACCATCACTGAACACCTGGTACTTGGTGGAATTGGCATGGTGGAACCTTTAGCTGCTTCTTTCTTCCCCTGCAATCATTTCTCCTGCTGATTTTCTCTTCGTAAATCAACAACGTTTGCAGGACAGAAAATGACATGATGCTGCTGCTGCCATATGTTAACAATGATGACCCACTGTATACAGAAAACACAGCGGCTAAAGAACCCAAGAGAGGAGCCGAAAATTAATACAGAAATAAGTCACGAAATAACAGGTGCAACTCTGCCACAGAAACAAGCCCAGTGCTAGGGCATGTTCGCCGTCTGCAGCTAGTGCAGAATGTGGCAGCCAGGTTGTTGACTGGATCTTCTAGATCCAGCCATATAATGCCTGTGCTTCGCGGACTGCACTGGCTGCCAGTGTTTTGGCGAATCACCTTCAAGGTCGGTTTACTGACCTATAAAGCCCTACATGATCTGGGACCTACCTACCTGAAAGAGCTCCTTTGCCCCTACTGTCCCTCCCGCTCCCTCCGATCCACTGACGAGGGATTGTTAGAGATTCCCAGGGTTCGTTTGAAAACATCAGGTGCTAGATCGTTTAGTTTTATAGCACCGACCCTGTAAAATTCTCCTACCTCGTCCAGGTGCGAGGTACCCGACCGTCCCTTAGTTTTAAGGCTTTGAAGACCACCTTTTAGCATAGTTTTAAGGATTTATATTAGTTTTAATTTTATTGTATTTATTGTTTTGTAGAATTTGTACAGGCGCTCGGTTTTAAGAAAAGCGCCTTTTAAAAATAAAGATGAATTGAATTGAAAATGTTAAAAAGTAACTTTTATTGAAATACAAAATAGCATGTCGACGGGGGGGGGGGGTGCTATTTTGTATTTCAATAAAACTTACTTTATAGCGTGCCCTAGCATTGGCCTTGTTTCTGTGGCAGAGTTGCACCCGTTATTTAGTGACTTAATGATGACCCACAATAGTCGATAATTCTTAGATGCCCACATGACTCACACACCCAATACATGGACAAGCTGCAGTACTATAAATCTTGTGAGGGGATAGGGAAGTGTGACACCATGTGGCTATCCCTTTGAATAACCACACACTTCCCTACTGAGGGACCTTGTGTGTCACACAGCAGTCTGTTTTACATTTTTAGTTGCTGACTCATTGGCACAATCACACATACACAGGCAAAAAATTAAAAGATGCATTTCTGTGCCCCACTGCGCCACCTAAAGTCAGTAAAAACATTCATGAAAAAAACTTTCACAACCCCCTTGCATCTTTCTCAGTCTGCTGAATTCCCATTTTGCTAAATTCAGTGTGCTCTACACCTGGTGTGGGGGAGGGGAGATTGATTAAAATAAAAAATAAATATAGATTTTTGTGCCCTCTGAACCACTAGCTCTCAGTAAACAATTAAACAAATCTTTCAAAAATCCCCTCTGCACCTTTTCTTTGTTTTTTTTCCTCCTATTTGTTTATGCTCCTGGAGCCTGGCAGGTGGCTATGGCTGTCCCTCGGAGGGACTCATACTTCGGCCTCACATGTTCCTGCTCATGCCAACCCCTGGTATTTCCCCCGTGGCTTACCCTCCCCCCCACGGTGGGGCCAGGGAGGACATCACCGGCTTTCTCCCCCACCCCCCAGAGCACAATCCAGAAGCCAGGAGGAGCACAAGGATGTAGGGCTATAATGGAGCCTGCCAGCTGCCTTTTTCCATGTCTCCTCACATCCCCTCCCTTCCCGCCGACATGAGGATGCCTGTACGTGCCTCCTAACCTGTACTGCCCTCCAGTCACTGCCAGAGGACAGTCACTGAGCAGGACGACAAGCTCCTCCCCTTCCCTCCTCCAAGAGAGGAGAGCAGTTCTCTAGATGTTCAATCCTCCCTCGCCCCACAAACCCCTAATGATCTGGACTCATTTCCAAACCCAGGTCACTGGCATGGCGTGAGGTGCAACGACCAGCACCTCAACCTCCAGCACCACTGGGCCAGCCTACCCTCTGCACTTTTTCAGTCTTCTAAATACACTCTTCTTTGCCCTGCTCCTACTGCAGGCAGGGCCTACAGCTGCCAGTTCAGAAGATTTATACTTGGCACTCTCTCCTCTCCATTTTCTGTACAATATGACTAGCCAACCTACCTAAAACTGCTTTTAAGAATATTGAGAATTAGCTAACAGAAATGATAATGCATCATTCTCTGATTATTTTTAAAGTTTTCTGATTAAAAGTCATTCTTTTCCACATAAAAGGAACTCCTTCTTTCTCAGACTCTTCCAGAGAGAGAGAGCGAGAGAGATGGAAATGGCACTAAGATGTGTGCAGCACATGTGTTCCAGATCTCTAGCATCACGTCACTGATTGGCAGCTGCAGGTGATGTGGCTTGCCAACAACTCAGATATGCTCAGCTTGTGCTCCCTGTAAAAAGAGCTGTGCCATGATGTCAAAGTGGCAAAATGCCAGAGGGAATCTAAGTTCTTTCAGACCTGCTTTGCTGGTGTCCACAGTGCTGGATTTTGGCACATCCACTGGATTAGAATTCAGCATTGGATCATCCTCATCCCAGACTTGACCACTCTGCCTCTCAGTGTTCAACATGATCCATTCTCCTTGGGCTATATTGCACAACAAGGTAGGACTGAGCTATAAAATACAAAAGTCCTTTCTGTGTTTGTGGTCTGCCTTGAAGCCTACAGTACACACTAAGGGTTCTGTGTGGCTACTAATAACTGGTTTGTATGCTCTGCCCTTTCCTACTGACTTTTGGTAAGGCCTAATATGATAATGTCTTGTGACAGAAGAATGCTTCCAACTGACGGAATAAGCACATTAGTGTTTGTCTATCATTCCTTCCAAGGGGCATCATTGACAAATCTGGAAAAGGGGGAAACAGATATCAGACTGGCCATATCTACACTTTTTTTTACACAATTGTTTAACCAGGTGAGACACACTAAGCTGAAAGCTTGTTTACAGGTGCAACCTGGGAGCACAGGGAAGTTAAGTGACTTGCTCACGGTCCCACAGTATGCAAGTGGGGGCTGTGGGATTCAAACCCAGGTCTCCAGATTTGCAGCTCAGAACCTTAAATCACCAAGTTCTATGTGTTTTACTAGAAGTCACTGTAAAGGAACACATTCTATGTAACTGCTTGGCTTTCCATATGTTGGCATTATAAATGTAGTATATTACGGAAAGATTGGTAAATAATGTAAAACATTTTTGGAAACTAATGCTATTTAAGAGACTCAGTCAGATGTCAAGCGTGCACATGATACTATTGCAGCAACAACAATAACTCGTAAATGACATTATGCTAAGCTTGGATCACAAGTAAGTTCTTCCATCAGTCTTTGTAGACTTAACTAAAACATTTAATACAGTTGATTGAATTGAACTGACATGCTTTATTGCAATGTCAGGAAGAACTTAACAGCTGAAGTTGTAACAGTACTTAACTCGGTGCCATGAACATCCTCTAAAAGACACAAAGACAAATACTTAATCCAGTATTAGATACTGTACTGCCAGCTGCACGCAAAATATTGCATTTCATCAATTCAGCAGCACCCCAAAAACTTATCACTTGGAAACAGAGTGCATTACAACATACTGTACCAATGTAATAGACAGTCAAATGCAATATTTAACATTAAGAGGATTAGCACCATTAATAGTATTAGACATAATTACATTAACATTAAACAGTCATTAGCAGAATTTAGCAGCAGATAGGTAAATGAAAGAAAGATAATACATTTATCAATTAGAACAGGTGAAATGGTTTAGCAGCAATCAAGGGCATTGCAAATGTCTTAGTTTGGGTAAACAAACAAAAACAAAGCACCAAATCCTAGACTATTTTTTTCTGAACAGTATGCAGCAATGGAGGGCTTTAAAGAGAATATAACTGTAATCAAAACAAAATCAATTGCAAGACAGTCTGAACTGTTATCTGTTAGGAATATATTTTCATTAAATCTTATCACCAATGGGAAATAAGAAAACGGTCAGGAAAGGCATTTCAAAATTGCAATTTACACAAGAACATTACAATTTTCACAGATTTCTCCATGGTGCATCATACAGTACAAGGCCTTTGGTAAATATTCTGGTTCTCCCTGTATTTTTAGCCCACTGTCAAAAATTCTGGGGATGTTTAATAGTGCTGTATGAAAAATTAATATTATTTCCAGAATACTACGAATAATGAGCTATTTGTTATTTCGGAATCTGAATAATGAGTAGCTCGCTATTTGTCCATATTCGAGAAATAATATAACCCCCCTTCCCCCCACTCTCAGAGAGCACCTAACCCCCCCCAAGTTCCCCAACCACTATTACAATATTTGAAAAAAAAGGCAGCAAATTCTTTTGGGGGTGGCCGGCACAACCTCATCCTCCTCCACGGCTGGCCACCAGTTTTCATTACAAAATTAAAAGTTAACAGTCCTCCCTGTGGTCCTCCTCCACACCCCTCTGGAAGCCAGCAGCAGCCCCTGCCTCCCCCCACACCATGCCTGCACCTAAACAAGATACATAAATGTAAGAAAAAGTCTGCTTTCTTGTGAATGAAACCATGCCTGCTTGTACTTGAATAGAGAATGAGCTGATCACGTGATCAGTTTATTCTCTATATAAGCCCAAGCAGGTGCAGTTTCATTCTCAAGAAGGCAGCCGGCCATGGAGGAGGGCGGGCTATACCGGTTGACTTTTTCTTACATTTATATATTTTGTTTAGGTGCAGGCAGGGTGCAGGGGGAGGTGGGGACTGACCATGTTCTCAGAAACATGGATTTGGGTAAGACCACAGGTGCTGTATTCATGGATCTGACTAAGGCATTTGACCTAGTTGACCACCCTCTACTACACTCTACTCTCCACCACCTTGACTGCTCCTCAAAGACTTCCTCATGGTTTTGGAGCTATCTCAAGGGCAGGTCACAGTCAGTTAACATTGGGGCTGTATCCTCCCCTGCCCGTCTCTACTGGGATCCCCCAAGGCTCCATCCTTGGCTCTTTACTGTTTTCCATATTTATCAATGCACTCTCGGCAAAGATTCTCTCCTGTGAGGCACTTTCTATGCAGATGAAATTGTTCTATACCATAGTGACAAGTCACTTGCAAACATCTCCTCCATCCTTAACCTTAATTAGGGTGCTGCCTACAATTGGTTTACTTCCAATAAGCTCCTGATAAATGAAAAAAAGAAAAAAATCAATGTTATTTAGCTCAAAGCCGTTCCTCACCAAGGTCTCCAAAGCGGAGTCCTCTCTACCTGTACTCACACATGTTGGCCCCCCTCTTGAAAATGTCTCTAGTTTCAAATACTTGGGCATCACCCTGGATCCCTTCTTCCCTTAGATTCACTGATCATGTTAATATTTCTGTGCATAGAGTTAACCAGAAGTTAGGAGCCACCTACCGACTGAGACAATTCCTGTCCCATGAGGCACACCTAGCAATTGTGCAAGGCAACCTTCTACCTCTTATTGATTAGTGCTCCCCCATATATTCCCCCATGTAGTCAGCCCTGCGTTCCATACTGACATCAGTTCACAACAGCATCTGCTGATTTGTCCTCCTCCTCCTTGCATCCTTTTTTACCTATCATTGTGACTTATGCAAATCGCTTGAGTTGCTCCCACTTCAAGGACACCTCGACTACTCCTTGGGCTGCCTAATAGACACTACACTCACAGATGTCCCCTGTCCCCTTATTCATCCCTACTCATGGGCAAAGTGGCTACTAAGTGCCTCTGTGAATCATCCATCCTCCCCTTGATAGTTCCCAGAATCTCTGCTACCACAGGCAGCAAAGCCTTTTCCATCTCTGCTCCCTCCTTATGAAACAAAGCTCCCTGTTTCGCTCCACTCGTCCTCCTCCCACTTTTCCTTCAAAAGCCACTTTAAAGATTGACTACTACTGGAAGCCAAATGCCACTGTCCATCTGTGTAAGCTGGGATGATTCACCCCCTCTCCACCCCACCTTTTGTGGGGTCTCCCCACCCTTACGATACCCCTTTCTTTCCAGCTTCTTTCCCACCCCCACTTGTCCCTCTCTCCCCTCCCTATAGACTACTCCACTGCACTTTGCTTATTGTCACACTGAATTTTGAATAGCCACCTGGTTGTTACTTGATTTTGTTTTTGGTGTGCCTTTTTGAAATTGTGCTTTATATAGTTTACCTGGTAATTTGCCATCTTACTGTACTGTTCTCTAAGTTCCTGTGATAATGTATATGGACTTGTTGCTAGCCTACAACTTCACATTGTACTTTACTGTATTCTCATTTTTGTTAATATCCTCTGTACTGTAACTCCCTGCATCTCATTGTTAATGACCTGCATTGCAGTCATGTTTATGGCCAGAGACATGCTTGAAAAGGGTCCCTTGGGTCAGCGCACCTACCTGTTTACCAAAGACATAAATAAATAAAAACTGACACTAAACTATCCAGTGTGGTGGATTCCTTTAGGATGGGGAGATACCTCAGAAGGACCTGAATGGCTGAGTGACTGGACTGGCTCTGGGAGTTTTAAATTCAATTTAGCCAAATGCAAGGTTCTACAGCTGAGATGGAAAAACAGAGATAGACCCTGTACACTGTGTGGGACTCCTCCTGCTGCAGTCAAGGAGAAAAAGGGCCTATGGAGAGTAACAGACAATGGATGAAGCAGTACAAGCAATGTGCAGTTGCTGTCAAGAGGATCGGCAGAATGCTGAAGTACATGAACAATGGATAACAAGCAAAGCAGGGGAAGTAATCCTGCCACTTTACAAAGAACTGGTCAGGTCTCACCTGAAGTACTGCATGCAGTTTTGGTCTGCTAAATATTAAAAGGACATTTACTCAGTCAAGAGGGTGTAGCACAGAACCAACAAAATGTGGGTCAAAAACAATGAGGAGAAGCTGGAGGCCCTTCACATGATAAATATCTGTCGGCAGCTCAGTCCACATCGGGAGGGAGTCAAGAACACAATACTCTTACCGGACACATCAAATACTGACTCAGTTTCCCCTCATGACCTATGAATAAAATCCCCAAAATGTTGGAGCTGATAAAAGATCCTTCATTCACAACTACAAAAAAACAGAAAAAAAAAAACCAGCAGCACCCCTACAGATTGTCAATGTTTCTCATCTCATTGATGCTTTTTCAAGACCAGAAAAACATTCAGTGTGACGTGAAACATTGACGGTCACTGCGGGTGCTACTGGGATGTTTTTGCAGCTGAAAATAAAACATTTTTTGATCAGCTACAAGATTTTGGGGATTTTTTTCATAAGTCAGGGGTGAAGCTGAATGGTATTGATGTGTCGAACAATAACTTATGTTACCTTGGAGAAAGGAGTCTGGGGGAGGTATAGGAGTTGACTTTAATTTTTCCTGGGGGGCTCAAGAAATGGCTGGGGGTCTGGGGGCCACTAAGGCCCCCAGAAGCTCTGAGGTTTTTGGTGCTCTGTGGTGCATTTTGAGGGTTTTAATGAAGAGATAACACAGCATAGCAAACACCATTTCAGTGTTTGCACATTACCCAAATTTGCCAGTGTTTTGTTACTCACCATCTTGACCTACTGCCCAGCAAGCGGTAATGTCATTCACCTACCTTGCCCCCTTCCCAGCAAGTGTTGCATCTGCTGAATTATTTTTATATTACTTTATTGTTGTCCTTTGATTAAAAGAAAACTCTACAAATCAAAGAGCCCTTCCCAGCAGACCGCTAAGCCTTCGATTACATTATTAATCCATAAAGTAATTTTTGTGAAGACCTTTAAGAAATGCTTTTTAACCTTTTACCAAATCTTCATAACAGTCATTTGTAGCAGCTGTCTACCACCATCTCATAGGCAGCCATGCACTTCCTTTGTGCACTTCATGATAATAAGCCCTACTGAAGCAACCATTAGTCTGCAGGACACATTAGCATAGAACAAGTGAGAGAAACATGCAGCTACCTGAGAGAAGGTGGCAGGCAGCCTTGTTTACTCAAAAGTTATGGAGTAGTCTTTTTTTTTGTTGAGTCTTTTCCCTCCTGGTCATGGTCCTAGGAGCCTCTCTTGGGCATCCAACTTGAGTCCTGCCTGCCTGAAATCCACCCGACTGTACCTTCCTCACCTCCATCCTGCCTTGCAGCTGGCACCCCCAGCTTAACAACTCTGGGGTGGGGCCGCCCCTTCTACCTAGCGCGCTCTCAACCATAGACTCCAGCTGCAGATGTCGGCCCTGGACGGAGGCTCTGTGAAGGCTGGCTAGGTCAGACTCGGCAGTGGGCATGGGGGTTGGTGCCATTGCCTACCCCTAGGACTGGATTTTTCCATGTTCTGTGTTTCCTCCCTCCCCATGTGTGGGCAAGCCCCAATGCTTCTGGCGCATGGCAACCTTGCCTGCATCAGCCACGCTAGTACGTGCTTGCCTGGCTTGCTACAGTACCCCTGGTCTCCACCGGGGGTCTCTAGCCTGCCAGGCCATCCCATCCCCTTGGTCCGGGGAGGACAGCACCACTCAGGCTTTCAGTCCTCAACCCTTCCCCTGCCGACCCCCAGTGCCTGAGTCTGTTCCCGAACCCGGGTGGCTGGTGCGGCACAAGGTGTGGCATCCAGCGCCTCAAACCTCAGCACCACAGGGCCTGGGTTATGGAGTAGTCTTAACCCTTGCTGTGCTGCAGACTGATATATCAGTCCAAAATTCCTATGCATTCTAATTCTTTTGGCAGCCTAAGGGTTCAATAGTTATAAAAAATGCTTTTTGTGCTACTAACACTAATCAAAGGCTTTGGTACTATGCGGGAAGACTCTTTGATTCCCAGTTATTCAGTATATAAATCACTTTTTTAATTTATTGCATTTTATTGATTTTTCAAGGACACAGACAAAAACAATACCTTACAAAACAAGAACATCTACAGTGCATAACACAGCAATATCCCTTCATACTCCCCCCCCCCCCAACACTGAGCAAGGAGATTATGTTATACAATTTCTGAAAACACAGCCTTACAGGTACAAGTCAAAATCTGCCATTAAATCTGCTGGGTTGCAATAATTTCATATTGAACAGAATATCCAGAGGTTCTATTTCTCAAAGGCTCATAATTCAAAGTCATCAGATGAATGTATTCGTTCATTCATTTACTCGGTTAATGTGAGACATAAAAAGGCTTACACCCATCTCGAATGTCTCCCATGACCACATGGGTGAATCAATGCCATGTACTGTCTATTTCCAGTTAAGGAAATTATCAAGTCTGCTTTTAAAGCAGTCAAAAGACATTTCTTCAACCACATAATTAGGTAGCTTATTCCAAACCCTAACTGTTTTAATGGTAAAGAAGTTATCTCTTTTCATAGTACAAGCTCTAGGTACTATCAACTGATGATTGTTACTTCGCAGATTCAAGGATCGATTGTTAAACTGGATATCACAGGACAGTCTTAGATTGGGATTATGAAGAATGTTATACAATTGCAGGAGGTCACCTCTTTTCCTCCTTTCTTCTAAACTGATCAAACCAGTTATGTGGAGCCTGTCCCTATAAGACATAGATTTTAATCGAGGGATGATCTCTGTTGTTCTCCACTGAACTTTTTCCAGAAGATCAATATCTTGTTTTAGGTAGGGATTCCAAAAGGGAGAAAAATACTCCAAGTGTGGGCATATATAGGATCAATAAATGGGCAGGACAACCTGTTCATTCTTGTTAGCAAAGGATCTCTTAACACTATAAAGAATTCTGTTCGATGTTTGAACTGTTTTTTTACACTGATCGCTAGCAGACAGCTGGTTGTTAATTATTATACCAAGATCCCATTCTTTAACTATGCTTTTTAGGGTGATATCATGTAAGGAATATGAGTAAGTAGGATTATTCTTACCAAAATGGAATACAACACATTTGTCAACATTAAACTCCATTTTATTTCTTATTGCCCATAATTCTATTTGTTTTACATCACGCACTAAAGAGACATAACTACTCATTGTATCAACTGGGCCACCAAGTTTGGTGTCATTAGCAAATCTGATAAGAGAATTACTTAAATTATAGTTGATATTAGTAATGAAAAGATTAAATAGAGTTATAAGGTATATAAGGTATTTTTTCCAAAAGTGGCAAAAGCATCACAACTTGTTGCAAGCTCTTCCCTGGATGCAGACAAGTTAAGTTGCTAAGTTTGCACCACTTCTACAAATCCCAATGCATAAGGGATCTGGGCTCCTATTTAATTGGAACTAAATCAGCATGAACCCGCTATGACAGCTTGTTATCTTTAAATAAGTCAGTGGTCAGGGAAATCCTGCCAAGTACAGCTCATTGATTAAACTCATGGGTTCCAGCATAAATTTAGAGACAAAGGCCTCCGGTAGACTGAAGAACTCAAAGGGTCAAAGCAAACTGTTTATCAGGCTGCTTCCTTGGTCATGAACAATATGGGAGTCTGCTTCTGTTTCCTATATCAGATTGTGAACTAATGACTGCCTCACGATCTGATTTAGAAAACAGAAGCTAAGCTAGTTTTAAGAGAGGAACAACAGCAAAGGTCTCTTTAATGGGAGCATGCTAGCTGCCTTAGCTAGGGTCATGTTCATTCCATGTAGGAACAGTTGATTCTCCAGCATTTGCAGTGCAGGAAGCTACTTTAGCCCACTTGCTGCACTGGGGGAAGGGAGTGGAGGACAGAATGCAGTTTCACTCACAGACACCACTGGTACTGGGCATAGTCTCCAAATATAGGTTCTGACAGCAGCTTTAAATTTATATGTGTGCAACTGACCAGATTCAAAACATCTATCCCAATTCACTCTAGCAAAGGTCACTCCAGTAAGTTAAGAAGAAATAAGCTGTGTGTTTAGGCAAACCACAGAATGCATTGGTTTCTAAGCAATCGACTGTTCCTTAACACTATCTTAAATGAGTATGCTTGCTGTTTCTTGTCACCAAGGATTTCCCTGCTATGACTTGTAAGTACCCAAGAATGATGTGAACTTGTGCATTGTCTCAGACAAATCTCACTGTTGCTGCTACTCCATGGCATTCTGACCACCCTCCCAGACCTCCAAAGCTGGCCGCTGCTCCCCTCATCTCTACCCCGTCCTACTACCTGTGTCCGAGTTCCATGCCATGTGCTTTAGCACCTTAACTACTGAGTCTGGGGAGCACCTTGTACTTAGGGGATCCATGCCATCTTGAGAGTGATGTGGAGAGAGTGAGTGAGGCCTGAGGGACCATGTGACAAAATAGAACAGCACCGCTTGTCCACTAGGACTGTGTGAGTCAGCTCAGCAGGTAAATTGATCAGTGGTAGCAATCCCACCAAGATGGCATCATATGACCGTGTCACCGCTAAGGTAAGGTACTCCAAGTCTGCAAAAGCTGCGATTGGTCGGGTCCTCACTTGTGCTTGTCAAAATGCTGCACACAGATTGGCTGGGCTGGCAAGTGAGTTTAAGGGAGATTGGAGTTAAAGTGAAAGTGCTGTTAGTCAGTGGATGGCTTATGAGGTGGAATGGCATTCCAGACTGTGTCACCATTCTGCCTCTGGTTAGCCCTTGCTGCAGCTGTGTAAATTCAGGGGTGGGGGCAGAGCCCCTCCCTAATCTTCCAGGGGGGGCTTCGGCCCCTCAGCACCCCTGTAGTTGCTGTCTATGGAGAGGGAACATCACCTTAGTCTTTCACCATCTCACAGATATTGAGAGGATTGAATAGTCTAAGATGTTTGATCTCCAATCCTGCAGGAGGTCACTAACTAGCCAAACAAATTCTGGTCAGAGCCGATAGGGCTGTGGTGAGCTTTTGGGATGCTTTTTCCCATTATTTCTAAAGAATTTGCACAATGCAGATCTGTGGAGAGGCAGTTTCAATGTGGTCTTCCTTTTGCACATGTTTACAATGTGTTTTCCTAGAATATGCCCGCTGATTGCTATATATGTAGCCTGGATAGTTCACAGAAGAAATGGCATCTTATTTTCAGTGGGGCTCTACATCTACACAATATTATGCTGCATTGTGTAAAATCAGAATGCACTAAAAGCAATGTTTTATATCTGGGGAATATATTAAGTGCTGGATCAATGCACAAGCAGAAAGATGCGTTGCAGCAAGAGGGTGTGCCAGTCAGCATGGATACAATATTCAAAGAGAATGTGCCACCGGAACAGGGTGTGCATACAGTGAAGCCCACCAGGATGAAGTGCAGCACTGCAGAATTCTGCAGTACGGTTACTGCAGCAAACAATGCAATTTCAAAGGTAGTTAATCCCTTTTGTCATGCAGTAAACCTGTGACACTGCGTTTCATCCTGGCGAGCTTCATCGTTCCTGTTAAAAATGTGACCCTGGATGGGAATCGCAGTGCAGGCAGCCACCAAGTCAGGTGCATCCATGGTGACCCCGACAATACTTTCCAGGGGGAATGCGTGATGCAGCCCCCATGGGTGATATTCAGCCCAGGAGTGCAAATGAACTTATTGAGCATGCAGGGTGCAAAGGGGCCTTATGCATGCTTATTATCAGCCCATTTGAATGTTGGCATGGGGGCGAATGCACCAGAGCAGCTCTCACCACCAAGCCCCGACCCCGATCACTCCCATGTGGACACAGACCCTGAAGTCTCTGGTGGTATAGTGGCACCCCCCAACCCATTCCACCAGCCCTGATCATACCAGAGTCCAGGCTCTATTGGTTCCATATTGTAGAGATCCCAATACCATCCCTAATTGCAACTGAATACACCTACAGTTCATGTCCATAATGTAGTGGCCCCTGCTCCCCCTAAACAGTGCACAGACACCCCCCTTCCTGCCCCCCAGCCCATCCCATTACAACGACTGGCTCTGTAATGGGATCACACCACTCTATCATGGTGGCAGAGCACTTGCAGTAGGATGCTGGAATGTGTTATATGTAGGCATTAGCTGTGTGTGGGTGATATCACCCAGTGGTCATACTCCTCATGCTCTCGCATGTAGATCCATCATCCCAGTATCATTGCACTGCTCAGTGTGGGTGACGGTCGATGCTGTACCCACTCACGCAGTCCAAAAACAGGCATTTTACAGCCAACTTCCCATTCATTTGTACAACTGGGGAACTGGGGATGAACTATCTATAGCCTGAAGCGTACACTGCAAATGGCATTACAGGATTCCACACCCCATGGCACCCGGGATATTTCAGCAGTCTGGAAGGTGGCATGTTACACAGGTGAACAGGGGAGAGTGTGGACTTGCAGCAGTGTATGACAGCAGGAAGATACAGCATTGGCAAGGCATGCACTGGAGGTATGTAAATTTCCACTTCAGTTTGCCAGGGACTTACATATGGCTGCATACACTGGTGGATCCACAGCTGGCATAGTGCCCCAATGCACAGTACAGCCAGTTGGGTCATTCCACAGTGCAGGTCCCCAGCCCGGTTCAGTGCAGTCAATGGCTGGCCATGGCAGGGTGTGGAGGGCAGTGCCAGTCTTTGCAACAGGTTGGGTATGGGGGGAGTGTGGGCATCTGTGTACAAGGGCAGTAGATGGCAGTCCTCTAGACTATGGCTATGGACCATGGTTTCCTCTGGTGCAGTCAGGTCTGTGGGGAGGGCCCTACATAGTGGAGCTCTTCAGGGATGGAGTTGGCTAGATTCGGGATGGAAAGAGGGGGTACCTCTAGTCCACCAAGGCTGACAGGCTGCTGTGGAGCTGGGTGCACATCTGTAGCCAGCCTGTGGGTGGCTGGTCTGATTAGGCCAGCTATTCATGACTTAACTGTGGGCCACGGTGCTCTAGAATGTGAGGGGCACATTCCCATTGAATATGCTATAGCACAGCACATGCATGGGATTGCCCCCTTGACTTGAATGGCATACCATTTATGTGTGCCCTGACCCATTCCCTTGTGGTGGTGCATCCCACATGTTTGAATATCGCACTGCTATGCATCGTTGGAGTTGTGCAGCACATCTTCCTTTTCCACCAGGATGCGCTGCATATCTCCTTTGAATACAGGGGCCCTGGACTAGGTAGCCTGAATAAATACATTATAAAAATGGTAAAATCATGACCCCACTGAAACCAAGATATTGCATCTAATCTGGGACAGCCTGAGTACATACAGTGCAACAATGTGTAAATGAACATCCCTATGACAATGAGATGTAGCAACTCCCCTGCCCTATCCAGGATACAAAATATAGGATAAGAAATATTCAGTGCTCTCAGATCCAAATGACCATTACTCTGTAAGAAGCCTTCATTTTCCTTGTGTTTTCCCCAAAAAGGCAAAATCAAATCCCTGTAGATTTTTCCATAAGCCACTGTTTCCCTATTTATGACTTTGTTCTTTATTTATCATATCAGCAGCCTTTTATAAGAAAAAGAGCTCTGATTTGCTGCTCAGTATTAATATTACATGTCACGATGGCCTTTGAATGATTTGGATTTATATGCTATGCATAAGGCATAATGGGGGAAATATATGAAATAACAAATATCAAGCTCATTATTTCATGAACTATACTCAAAATTAGTAATCACAAGTCAGGCAATCTTTCAAAATATGCTAGTTATGCCTGTAAACAAATTTATTTTATATAGACATACATATACACACACACACACACACACACACATACACACACACACACACGCACGCGCAAATGCTATTTTTGCATCTTATGGTTGTTAGTTTTCAGACAAATTCTCATAGACTTTTTTCTGTCCACCTGATAGAATCTTGAATGAGTTAAATAAATGTTATTATTTTATCAAGACCTTGATCCAGCAACTCATTAAATACACATTCAGTATATCATATTATACAATGGCAGATTAATTTCTCGTTTACTGATAGGTCACTGTGTGCCTGGAACAGTGATGTTATTAAACAACAACATCACTGGAAAAGGGCCAGACACACAGGTGACCACAGAACAACAGAAACCCTCCTCCTCCCCACACAGCTGTCCACGAGCACAGTGCTGAACCTGTTACAATTTACCCCCTCCGCAAACAGCTGCTACATGCCTCACTTCACCATTCAGAGGACTTGCATCCAAACAGAACATTACAGCCTAAAAATGAAATTCTCATACCAGATCCCCGAGCCAAGCTGTTTCCTGAATTCTGCCGACAGTAACTGCCGGTCACATGGTTCATAGAAGCCACTCATTTCTGGAACACATACAAAGCAACAGGATTCACAAGCAAAGTATTTAAAATAAAGTTTAAAAATCAGTTACTGAAAACTGCTTTCTCGGCCTTCATACCATGATGGAGCTCCCACATGCATGCCACACAGCACCACACAGAGCCACACTCCAGTCACCAATCAGCTAGCTCAGCACCCACAACAAACTGCCATACTGCTTAGCTTCTCAGTTTTAAATTCAATTGTAACAGTTACCTGAGTAGGACGATACTCCATTTTTTGTTTTCTTGGCCATGTAAAAAAGTATCGGATATGATGGACAACAAAACGAAAGGGACAGAGACGGGAGTGAGTGACCACAGAGAGGAAACATAAAGTGCCAAACATAGAATGCCATCTACTGGCCAGCTATAGTAATAATGGACTTTTTTATGTAAATGTAAACCAGCACATGCAAAAAAAATGAAAACGCATTTAAAAACATTTTTCTTTCTTTCTTTTTACTTATTTATTTTTACAAATGATCCATTGTATAATAGCAATAAGGCACTCCAGGGTGTGTGTTACTGTGTAATAATAACTGGGTTGCATTTTTTCCCATAGGAAAAGGCATTTGTAATTTGCCGTTATAAAGGAGTGTTTATAACGGCAAACACGCGCCACTTCCCTATGCGAAAAATCCACGAGCCACCACTTTCCCTCACTACCACTTGACTTGTCTCTCTGTCACTGGAAAACATCTGTCGCACACACTCGCCTCACGGACAGCAGCCATTGAAGATTTAATACATAAGCAGGCATTCTTCAGTCTGAAATGTTCTGTTATAAAAAATGTGTTACCTAATCAAACTGCAGTACTGTTCATTTCACATAACCCCTAACCTCTCCTCCGCTCCGTTTCTTTCGTTCTTTCCCCTCCCTCTGCAGGTCACATGCTATAGCCTAGCAGCAGACTTTTTTTTTGCAGTCAATATCAAATTGTTCCTTGTATGTTTTTTTCAAAATTTAAACTTAGTCCTATTCGGATGTGAAAATTTTACATTTCAGACAGCAGTTCCTTGTTAAAAGTTTCTTCTGAATAAAAAATTGGATCACCGACAACATGGCAAAATGTTATTGTGTCCACTTTATACATGTTTTATATAATTGCTGAGGCAAAAAAATGCGACCCAGCAATTATATAAAATAAAATATGGGTCGGTATGTGTAAACTCGAAGTTTACACTCACCCTCGGGGTTAGATGTTATTTATAAATCCCTCGAGGTTTGCTCTCAGGGTTTATGTAGCATCTAACCCCTCTGGTGTGTGTAAACTTCTTGTTACACACACCAACCCATACTTTATTCTCTATATAACATCACTCCTGGGGTGGCAGAAGCACTTGGCTTTGCCTCATGCTTCAACCCACCCCAGGAGTGACGTTATTACACAATAACACACACCCTGGAGTGCCTTATTGCTTAATTATAAAATGATAAAAAAAAACATTCTTCTGTTTGCAGTTCTTTGATCAGGAATTTTATAAATGGTATAAGTTCTTTTTGTTACATCTATGTTGGTCCAATAAAAGCCATCAAATCATTTGTTTCTGTATCACTCATGGTTTGTCAGCAGTTATTTCATTAGATGAGGTCTCCCTGGCCAGGCATTTGACTGTTTCTCCACTCCTCCACCACTCTCGCTCTCTCTCTCTCTCTCTCTCTCTCTCTCTCTCTTACTATAAGAGATCTCAGTAGCTGTTGTCTCTTATGTTTGGGAAGCAGGTTGCAGCCCTTTTCTGTCAAAAAGAAATGTATGTATTTAGTTCACTGAGGACCTGGCTTTTTATCAGACAGGTCTTGAGAGGTTAAAAACAGTGTAAATCTTTACACAATTTGTGGGGAAAGGGTACCATTTATGAGGTATGAATCTTTCTTGAAAGATATTCATCCCCAACTGAAGTTAGTAGCAAAAAATGTTTAAATGCTAATCATTTAAATGTGCAAGCTGCTTCATTTCGAAGGGGGTAAACAAATCTCAAATTTAAAAAGCAACCAATATTTAACAAGTTGTTTCAGTTTCCTGATGGCCATCAGATAAGCAGCTTGAAGTTATGTGTCCAACATTGAAAACAGAAAGAAGGGATTATTTTATTTTAGTTGTCATAGTGATTTGTAGATGTGGAAGGATACATTGAAAAGTCCAAAAAATGTGTTCCACAAAACTCCATTTTCAAGCTACAGGTAGCAAAATGATTGTAGGCTCTGCCCACAGCCATAAAAATTACATCTGGACTACATATGGCATAATAACTCATGGTCAGTGATCATTTTGTTAAGTGATGCTACTGAAATAAATATTCTGACAGACACTGTCTTTAGTCTACACCATATCTAAAACAAAGTCATGTGATTTTAACTTGCTGTGTATAAGGGATGAGTTCACACTGCTCAGACAGTGATGGAGCTCATTTAGTGTGGATGAAACGTTAGTCTTGTAGCACTATAGCACAGCACTGCACTTTAATCTGGAAAGTTTTTTTACTCGCCTTTTGTTCTTGCTGTTAAAAGTTAATAGATGTGATACGTGAATTGCAAGTTTGTGAAACAAGTTCTTCAGTTTCACTTTGCAGTCTGTGAGTGAGAGGAGGGGAACAGATCTGATGCTTTCTGAGTGCTGAAGAAACAGATAATACATTCAAGTTTTGCTGCTTTTTTTATATTTTATACATCTTTTCTTGCCTTAGAAGTTCATTATGAGTTATTTACTGTAGTTGTTGTTTCAGTCTCATTTTCTGTATATTTCTGTACTTTTTTCTGTAGCCTCTGTCTGTATTTTTGTTTTACTTCTGTGTTCACATTCCAATTCTGTGAAATCTTGTTTAGATATTATTTATAATTTGTTCTGTTTCCATTTTTCTGCCTTTTCAAAAAACACTTTCTTTGTGCTATTTTTATTTTCATACCTTTTCTTTTAAATAAAAATGAGTCGAGATGGAGAGGATAGTGCGAGGAGTGCGAGGAGAGAAGGACGGTCTTGCAGTCAACAGCTGGGACACACTATCCCATCTGTCTTAAGAGGACACCTTTATGGGTGGCACCAGCAGATATCAATACCTATCGTTCCATTGCCAGAAGAACCTGCAAGGGATACACCCCCTGTGCCCCCCTCCCTGTGATACCACCACCACCACTGGCTGATCCCCATGATGAGGCAACCCTGAGACCATCCACCCTTGGCTCCTCTCCGAAGCAGCAGCACAAGTTTGGGAATTTGTTTGATTTGGGCCACACTGACAACAGTGTTGTGACATGCAGACTTTGCCAGACAGTTGTTCAGTGTGGTTAAATGGTGCAACCACTTTGGCATTGGTGGGCAGCACACCCACCTTAGAGTAAGGCACTGCTGTGAGTAGAAGAATACAAGAAGGCAATGAGAGGGCTGTAAGTGGTGCCACTCCTCGTGATCCTTCTGTGCTGTGGGGGGAATGTAACACATCAAGTGATGGTGAGATGTGTAGTTGTCAGAGGAGGGCAGTGATGAGACAAGTGCAACCTGCAGCCAGACTCAGGGGCTGTGGCCAGGGAGAGTACATGAGACCCCAGTTGCAAATCATCTTCCTTCTTCGAGATCGCAGTTAAGAAGCAAGATGGCACATATCTGCATCAGCATGGGAGATCACAAATGCAGAGCTGTGTCTGTGGAGACCACACTCCAGATGTTGCTCTTAAGCCAGCAGACGCTGCTTGAGGGAATGGCAGAGCTCTGTGGTGGGGGTGCACCCTCTGTCCCATCCATGCCATAGTAATGAATAAACACCATATGCCTTACATTCTCATTCCCCTATTTTTCTCATGTCCTAGAATTTATACATATTTGCTACGTACTGCTGCGCTGTTTCAGTCAGTCTTCCACCACAGCAACAGAAAATTATAATTCACTTTAGTGTTCAGAAATGTACAATATGAAAATCTCATTTTCCATTTTTTCTCAAGTTCTAGAAATGATATGTACTTGTTACATGCTGCTGCACTGTTTCAATCTCCCACCACAGCAACTGCACCTCTAACTTGTAATCCACATTAATACCCAGACATTTTTTTTTAGTAGTAGCAAAACTTTATTTTTATACAGATAGATTCTACAAAACACATCGCTGGGTCAAAGACCCATTTTCAAGATAGACCTGTTTGAAATTACATTTTAGAAAAAGTTTGACATTTTAAATAAGTTACATACAAAATATACTCTCAATAGCAGCTTACCCAGAAGTAGACATTTTGACACACAAGACTGACTACCCCAACTTAATCATTACACATACATTTTGTGTTTAAATCATATCTAACAGACTCCATAAACTTTTTAGTTTGTTGTATCTGTTTTGACAGTTTTGCACTATATGAAAATCTCATTTCCCATTTTTTCTCATGTCTCAGAAATTATATATACTTGCTACATGCTGCTGCACTGTCAGTCAGTCTCCCATCTCAGCAACTGCACCTCTAAGTTGTTATTCACTTTAGTGCCCAGAAAGATACTGTATGAAAATCTCATTTCACTTTTTTCTCAAGTCCCAGAAATTATATATACATGCTACATGCTGCTGCACTGTGTCAGCCAGTCTTCCACCACAGTATTTTTCTCAAGTCACAGAAATAATATATGGTGCTACCATATGCTGCTGGCAACAGTGTTTTGACATGCAAACTATGCCAGACAGTTATTTGGTATGGTAAATGGGGCAGACACTTTGCTACTGGAAGGCACCATACCCACCTTAGAGTTAAGCACCACTGTACTGTAAGTAGGAGGAACACAAGAAGTCAGCTGAAAGGGGTGGAGGTGATGGCACTGCTAGTGGTCCTTCTGTGCCACAGGCATGGACGTTCAGCAAGCAGCAGTGAGGTGCACAGTTGCTTGAAGGGGGCACAGATGATGGAAATGGGACCCACAACTGGACTCAGGGGCTGCAGACAGGGAAAGACCCTGAGAACCCAGCTGCAGATCCTTTGCCTTCTGAGTTAAGAGATGAGGTAGTGCAATTACCTACCGAGACCCTTTGTCATACACTCTACAGTGTATGACAAAACTGCACAACAGTAACAGTGTGGTAGGGAAGAGCGAGAGGGTGCAAAATTGTGAAAGGCAGTATGCATGGTAAAGTACCCTCTCACTCTCCCAAGCAGAGGATAAGACCTCTGCTGGGACAGGGGTCCACTAAGCAGCTGCTGTGGCTTGACGGGAAGAGCCACTGGCAGCAAGGGAGACAGGCAGTACATTTGGGAGGGGTTTTCATTCTCGGTCCCAGATGCATGGATTTTTACATTTTTCACACTTTGTGTGATTTTTACTTTTAACCCCCCTCCCCCCACCAGAGTTAGATATTTCAGTTGGGGGGTTCTGGGGGTGCAGCCTCCCATAAAGGTGTGCGGGGCAGACTCTCCCCACAGAAAAAAGACTTATGCCACTGGCAATATATTGCACTCTTTTGGCAGCATGGTATATTGCTGCTGCATAATGTTTTGAAACATTATGACCCCGTGCCATGCAATTACATGTTGAGATAGGGGACCTCAGATGCTGAGGTGTGTTCAGGTAGGCCGCACACCAGATTCTGCTGTCAAACCAGCTGCCTCTTCTTGAGGGAAAGGCGGTAGACCATGGTGGGGTGCCCCCCCTCTGTCTCACCTAGACCATAGTAAAGATGCACACAATATGAAATTTCTCATTTACCATATTTTCTCATGTCTCATAAATTATATATGCTATATTTTTTTATTTATTTAAACATTTGGTAACTGGGAAAGGCACACTGAGCCAAGGCTTCTCTACAGGTGCAACCCAATATATGCTATATGCTGCTGTGTTGTGTCAGTCTCCAACCACAGCACCTCTCTTTAAGCACTTCGTGGACAAAAATTCATGACAGGGGGTGTGGCTAGCTGCTAGCTGATCAGATGTGCTCTCGGACAGCTCCTGTACCAACATCCATTATGGGCTCTATTTGGTTATTTTCAGCCTGCAACCTGCTCTTAAAACCACCAATATTAGTCCCTTGGAGTGCTGTGACCAGTTGCGGAGACTTTTTCAACAATATGGGCTGTAAAAATGCAGATCAAATGGTTAACTTTTTTGCTTCTTGTGGAGGGGCCTTTAAACCACCATCTACTTCTGCCTCTTCATCCGTTTCCTCTTCGGCCTTTTCATCCGCTGAACAGAGCACTAAGGAACCCAGACTGGCAATGCTTGAAGTCCTACAACTGGTGGGCATGAATTTAAATAAAATGGTTCAGCAAATAGACAAAATGATGGACACCTACTATGATCAAATGGTTATTGTGGAGCAGAAATTGGATGGCAAGATAGATACCGTGCAAGCTGCAGAACAGTCATCGAAGCAAGCCCAGGCCTTGGCAGCAACTTGTATTAAAGAACAAGCCTTGTTGTGATCCTGACTGGAACATCTGGAAAATGTTAGCAGGGCTGCAAATGTTTGTATTCTTGGGATGCCAGAGGGAGCAGAAGGGGAGGATCTGCCTTCATTCCTGACTAACTGGCTGTCGGAGACTCTGGGCCTGGACCTGCAATGAGTGGTGGTTCGGGCTTACAGAATAAATATCTGTAGAGCTGGTGAACAAACTGAAGGAGCCAGGACAATTATGCTCTCTACAACCTCTGTGGCCGTCAGGGACCGAATTCTGCAGGTAGCCCATATTAAAAGATGTTTAGAGGCGGAAGGGTCTAGATTTCTGCTCTTCCCCACTCTATCCTACTCTATATATATGAAAAGAAAAAGGTTTGATGCCATTCAGTGTTGTTTGTGGGTGATGGACATTCCAAATAACATGCTTATACCAGCTCATCTCCATATCACAATGGGTTGGAAGACTTATATCTATACTATATTATACTATCTATAGTATCAGACCTGCCTTCTGGCTAAGAAATCCCTGTTCAGACTCTCCCCCCTGGAGGCTTTGTTTCCCTACCATGGTCATCCTCATCCATTCTCACCTGTAGCTCTGTTAAAGCCACCTTCAAAGTGCCCAGAACCAAGACCTCCCTTGCCCAGAGGTCCTTCTTTTATCGAGCCCTGACCTGGTTCAACTCCCTCCCTACATGCATCACCAACACTGCCAAACTTGGTCCCTTCAAAACCGCTCTCCAGAACCATCTCTTTAATATCCGCTGCTGTAGGTGCAACTAACCCCTGCACCCCTAATCCTACTGCAGGATCTTTCCCTGCCTGGCCTCCCTAATCTCAACAATGTCCCCTGGACTGCCAATCCATCTTTCCCCCTACCCCTTTTTACCTACCCCCTTAGGTTTATGCAAGGATGTATTCCACTGCAATTAAAGAGAAATTGTACATCTTTAATTGTAAACCTGTATTTTATACCAATAGGTAACTAAGTGTATTCTGTGTTCAATGTCTGCACCCGTAATGTTGTCTAATGTTGCATCTGCACAATGTTTTATTGTCTTGCCCTCCCTGCGACGAGGTGCCTTTGTAAATGAGTCCCTAACTCAAAGGTTGTAAATTCGACTTGTACAAACAAATAAATACTGACCCCAAAGATACTGTGAAATTTCTGGACAAACTAGAAACAGAGAGGGCTGTGAGAGAGGGAGATTTGTCCTCTGAGTCTGATCTAGGAGACACATGAATACTGACTGTGAGTGCTAATTTAAATATTGGTTCCCTCTAACTCATGGCATGACTGACTTTACCAGCATTTTCACATTCAGGCTGGACTTATTAAGGACTTTCACCTCTAATTTTTTCTGGGGCTTTTTTGTGGTTAAATATATTGCTTTGGCAAGTTAAGGTTGAATCTCTTTATCATTTCTCAAATGGGACATTTGGGGACTAAGATTTTGAACAGCACTATAGGGTCTTTCCTTCTTAGAGGATTCATATGCCTTTTATGATTTACTATTATTTCTGGAAAAAGCTTCAGTTCTGGTTATATGGTGAGATTAAGGGTGGCTTTACACCAGGGGTTTGTCACATCTTAAATGTTTAGATGTTGGGGGAATGTACTGAGAAGGTCAATGGAGTCTAAGTTTAGTGTATCTAACACAAAGGTGAAAGAGCCAGTTTCTCATTATAATGAGAATATAAATGTTTAGTATTTTTTGCTTTAAGCATTGACAGCATTAGCCATTTGAGATGTAATTGTATTTTGAAGGTAGCTGTATAAGCAGGTATTCCCCTGACTCTTGTACTAATGGTAGCAATGGCTCTTCTATCTGTATATCATGTTATTCTGGCTGTACATGTTGTATTGCATTGCTCAGAGTATTTGTGTGCATCATTATGACATAAAATGTAAAAATAAAAAGTTAAAAAAAAAAGAAATTCATGACAGGATGAGAAGAGATCTGGGGACACAACAGCGAAATTATTTTGCTTCTAGTCCATTCCCTGTTGTGTTGTGTTGCACTTGTGAATGCAAAATTATAATAAAGCAGTATAAGAGAAAACAAACTTTTTGAAATGATACTTATCTTCACACTGGTGGTGGCCATGCCATGTAATGCACAATGGTGTCCCGGGGGGGGGGGGAGAAGGAGGGGAAGGAGGCAGCTTGCTGGCTACTGAGGATGAGGCAGGAGGATAGGAGACCTGTGAACACAAGAGTGAGGTATTGAGTCTCGCTCACTCACACTCTTATATATTTGTAAAAGGAAAATGAAAACAGAAAAGTAAAACAAAAAAGGAATGATACTTACCATCACATTAGTGATAGCCATGTGTAATAGCACAACTGCCCCAGAAGTGGAGGAGGAGTAGGCATCTTGGTAGCCAGAGGAGGCAACAGGATAACAGAAGCAGGTTCATACAGCAGTCAGTGTGTCTGGCATTTCTGCTGGGTTATAAGTTCAGGTTTTTCTGGAGGCATGCATGAGATGGAGTAGGAAGAGGCCCATATTGTTCACAGGGGAGCAGAACCTCAGAAAGACAGATTGTGAAGCGTCATCAGTGGGGGCAGGCATGGTAGCAGGTTCACTTAGTAATCAGTATGTCTGGCATTTCTGCTGGGTTAAGAATCCAGGGTTTTCTGGAGGCATGCATGAGATGGAGGAGGATGAAGAGGCCAATGTTGTTCCTGATTAAGGAGGGCTGAAGGAGGACAGAGTGCAGAGCATCATCAGTGGGGGCAGGCGTGGTAGCAGGTTCACATTAGGCTGGTGTCTGGCATTTACACTGGATTTAAAGTCTTGTTTTTTCTGGAGGCATGCATGAGATAAAGGAGGAGGTCCATGTCATTCCTGAGTGAGGAGGACTAGAGGAGGACAGAGTGCAGACCATCATCAGTGGGGGCAGGTTTAGAAGCAGGTTCACATTAGGATGGTGACTGGCATTTATGCTGGGTTAAAAGTCTGTTTTTTTTCTGGAGGCATGCCTGAGATGGAGGAGGAGGCCCATGTTGTTCCTGGGTGAGGAAGACTGGAGAAGTGGAGGACAGAGTGAGAACTTACATTCTCCGCCTCCTTTCTGTGTACTCCAAATCAATCAGTCTACTGCTCCTCATTCCCCACAATGAATACCCTCGCTGCATCCTCAATATCTGAATTTTCACTACATGGGAATTCTGCATCCATTAGGTTCACATCTACCTCTGTGGTGAGTGATCATCCTTCCCCTGCTTCATTCTGGGGTGTCAGTGGTGTTCATAGTGTTGCACATCTATTTGGAGGTATATGTGCACTATTCATTTAATGAATATCAACATAGCAACATTTTGGGGGGATAGGTTTTTACGTTTGTCTGTGATGGTTGCCCCTGCTTCACTGAATACATTTTCAGACATAGCAGTAGATGGCAGACAGCTTAAGTATTTAAAAGCCACATCTGCCAGTGCCAGGCACTCTTTAACTTTGTTGTTCCATATAGCAGGAGTTCATCATTGGCTCCAAGGTGTTTGGGGCCTGCCACATATGCCTCAACAGATCTGGCTGCTGCCTTTAATTCAGCATACTCCATTGGTCCTTCTTCCTTCTCCTCCTCACAACCTGTAATATGAACAGGTGCAAGAACTGCCAGTAGAGGATCTGATTTTGGAGGTGGTTTTCTGGTTGTCTTATTGGTAGATGTCAAAGCTGCATCTCCACATCTTTCACTTCCATTGCTGACTGTTGGTGAGGGTGACACAATGCGTCTCATCTCAATATGCTTTCTTTTCATATTTGCAAACCTTGTACATGACAGATCAATCTTTACAGAGGCTCAGCTTTCTGACTTCTACCATCAATTATGCCTGAAAGCCCTCATTCGTACCATGGATGCAGCATTGCTGCAGTACTGAAATTCAAAGATGTCAGGATAACATTCAGGTGTCTGTTATGATCCAATATATTAAGCATGTGTCGCTGGCCTGGTGGCACTGACAGTTGAGGTGCTGAATGCCACACCTCATGCCACACTGGCGACTTGGATTTGAGAACAAGTCCGAGATGCTGTAGGTCAGCTGGGGGGGGGGAGGGATCAGCTGGATTGAGGTGCCAATTGGCAACTCTCCACTCCTGGGGTGGATTGGGCACTGTACCAATCAGCAGACAGTGTCGGGAGGGGAGGACATCATTAGGCAACTGGCAGAAGCTATGACTCACCACGGCTAACCTCCTGAACTCCAGTCCTGCAAGCCGGCATCCTCATGGGTGGGGATGGCATAACATAGCTACTTCCACATCCACAAAAAATCCCACCCCACTGCTGTGCAGTGTGATTCCTGATTGGGGGAAAAGGAGCCCCGGATAGGTGGTACACTGCCACCGAGTCCTACCAGTAGTGGACATAAAAAGATAATATAAAAAAAACATGTGTTCATGCAATGCACAGCTTATAGACTCACCTGTTGCCTCAAACTGTTATCGTACATTTTTTTTAATTTATTTTTTATTGCATTGTACAAGCAAATACAGATGATAACATTTTGCATGGAATGGCATTACACAGTATAGCCTATCACATAATAGTCAATGCAGATAACACTGAGACACATTTCTAAGTTGACAGCTGTGGGGGTTTGGAATGCATATATTGCTGACACATTTAAAATCACTGTATGTGACCGTTAGTGTAACCAGTGCTCTATAGAAATATTGGGAACAAAATACTATACCTCTAGAAGCTTAACTCAAAACTGATGGCTTATTTGTTTAAAAATTCTTCATCAAACTTAGGTGTATGTAACAATTTAAGGCATTCTACACTTACACCACAAAGTATCTGTTGAAAAATTAACAGAGATTCCTTACAAACGCTGTAGGATCAGAGCATAGTACTTATTCAGCAAAAAGACATGCAGTATTATTTCAGACTTGCAGTGTATGTACTTCTTGATAGGTGAGCTGAGTGTAGCATGGCTGCAAATACTTGTAAAATATAACAAAGATACAGGGTGGCATTTCTGCTGGCTGCCCTGAGAATTCAGAGCTCCATCTGAAGGGCCACATCTGCCATCTTGCCCATATATGAGGAGACACTATTTAATATTGAAGCCACCATGTTAACATGCTCACCAAATACTTTATTAATATCATCAGTGTGATCACAGCTTTAGTTTTTAGTACACACAATAAAAACATAAGGCTTGTACACCACAGGTGTGTTTTAAACAATAAAACCCTCCCCTAGAGCCCTCTCCACACTCAAATTGTAAAGTAAGACAATAACAGTTATTAATATGGAAGAAAGACCCATTACAGTGAGTAGCACCGCCTGTTAAATTCTTCAAGAAAGCCATTTATGAATTTGAGATACCCGGTAAAGAAAAGCCCTTGTTATTAAAGCCAATCTATCAGTGTCAAACAGATAAACTGTCTACGTTTCCCTCTAGAGATTCAGAATTTGCCATAGTATTCTGATTGGGTAGTGGGAATAGAGCAGCAAATTCTTCAGCCACTTTTGCATCTGTAAAAGTATACATTTTGGTCATTACAGATGCTGCACATTATAGATGGTCTGCCTCATTACCAGGAGCAGAGGGATGGCCTGGCGAATAGAAGCAGTGTCCCCACTCACTGCCTGTGTGGCATGATCAAAATGCTTCAAAATCAAAATCAACCTATCCATAAACATGCACTGTTCTGTTATCAGTAACATAGAAGCTCCACAACTGTCACAGCTAGCATAAAGCAGCATCTACTTGGATAAGGCCTTAAACTGTTCATACATCTCCTCCAGCACATACATGTTCAAATTCCACCTCACGGTAATCTCCTTCTTTAAACAGTGCTAAGGCAGGCCTTTTTTTTGTTTTTCATAGGGCTTTTTGCTCTCCATTGTCACCTACACCTGCCATCAAAGCCTGAACTTGGCAGCCCTCAGCCCAGTCTGCCTCTTCCTCCACCATCTCTCTGGTGAGGATCTTCATGGAGGAGAGCCTGAGAACACTGGGAGCCATTGCATATGGCAAGGGAAAAACATAGACATTTTTTTCTCCCCCATCCCAGAGCAGTAGTGGCATGGCAGGCACATGCACATGGAGGCAAACATGCTCCTGGAAGCACAGACTCTATCTACCCGCCCAACATAACGTCCACCCCCCCAGACATTGACTCTGACACCCGACCTCCATTAGGTGTCAGCTGAGAATGAGGAAACTGACCACCGCAGTCAGGGAGATGACAGCTGCATAGTGGCTGTTTGATCATCTCTCAGCCCCCGGCAACCAGAGCTCATTTCCAAAGTTAGGTCACCAGCATGGTGCGAGTTAATGCACTTGCACAGTACCTCAGCCCTCAGCTGTCAGTGGCACCAGGCCAGCTTAGACAGGCCATTTTTAACTGCAGTGCGTATAATTGGTCACTGGCTTTTGCGAACTGCACAAAAGGACCACAAATTTGATGGCACAGGATGAGCGCTTCTTTAATGTCACTTTGTGACAAGAATGCTTGTGCGACCAGATTTAGACAGTGTGCAAAACAGGGCACCCAATGTTTGCACCATTGTCACTGGCTATGAAGTCTGCTTTTAAAGACAGTGGGCTCAACCAAGTGTCAGTCTTCTAGTGTCAGTCTCCTCCAATACTGATGTCAAAATGTTGTCCCCAGTGTGTGAATCAAGAATGCTCTTCATGGCCAGTGCTGTATGCTTGCGAATTTCAGGCATGTAGCTTCCATTACAGTTAGACTGCTTGCATTGACTGCCAAGGTAATGACCAGCCCCCTTCAGTTCTACCTAGTGTGCTGTTATGCACATAAATAAAGTAGCAGCTGTTAGCCCGCTGCTCCACATGTTTGTGGTAAGATAGATGTATGAACTGGAGGACTGCTGCAGGGTATGTGAAACTTCTTTTTCAACAACATCCCTCTGTTCAGGAATTGTCATCTGTGAAAAGTAGGTCCTGGACGGCACTTTCCACTTGAGACATGCTTTGACCATAGGAAACCAATATTTTCCACAAAAGAAAATGGGAGGTTAATAGCAATTATCTCTGCCATGGCAGCATTCATTTCCCTGGCCACTGAATGACTGAGGGGAATTTATTTTGCTTAGATATAATGCTTGTAATAGTTGGCTGGATCTTTTTTCAGGTGGGTGCTTTTTGGGAACAGTTTTGTGTTTGCACCACAGTACTGAGAGGATGTCACAGATGGAGATGTTGTCAAGAAACTTGTGACTTGGCTAAAGGGTTTTGTCAGGGTGAAACTGGTACTGCTTCTCCTGCTGCCATTGCTCATCAGTGATTTCATATTTTTAGGGGTACTACTGAACTCATCCTCCTCCTCCTCCCCAACCATCTTTTGCTCCACAGTGTTCTCTGCCTCACCTCTACCTCCCAAACCACCTGCAGACACTATCCGCTGATGTGTTTCCACCTAGCCATATGTTTGATTTTAAGATGGGTATGCTGTCCACCTGTGCTAACACACAGGACCGCAATAATGGGTGGGTAATGGGGATGTTGTCCAGGGCCCCGAGCTCAGGAGGGGCCCCCCGGAGGAGCTGACATTACCCCTGGAATTAGCTGGTTTGGGAAACAGGGGCCCATCTCAAGTGACTTGTCTGGGGCCCCACAATTCATAGCTGCAGCCCTGCTAACATGAGACCCTTTCTTGCCATGGCTTACTTGGGAATGACAAAGTTGTCATACTGCCACAGTGTCATGTTTTGGATCAGTAAGAAAAAGTCCCACACAAGGGATTTTGAAGGATGTACAAATTTTTGTGGAGTAACAGTTGTGCTGCACTTGTTTCTGTTTTGGAATATGCATCATTATATAATGGGCCCAATTCACAAAGCAGAAAATGTGATGCAAAGTGCCTGCATCAATCAACTTTGATGCAAGGGGCACCAAATGATTCCCAGTTCCAATTCAGGAATGCAGGCTGTATCAACATTAGAGTCCTGTACACCAAACGGGTCCTCTGCCCTAAGGGGGGGAGGGGTGCACCACTGCATAAGAGGGCTTGCACCAGAACCCAGCTGCAACATCCCCTAAGGTGGCATTCATGAAGTCCTGCAGTTGCTGATGCTGGCACCACTGCTAAGACCAGCAAAAGGCTTTGTCTAACGATTGGTACGGCTAGTTCTGATGCCAATAACTTGAGCACTCTTGAATGCATCCCATCTGATCCCAGGGCCTCATCAATCTTTTGGGCTGCTAGCCCTTTTTGGACCCTTTCACTAGTAAACATTTGCTGCCTTATTTCATGGATCCCCTTTACAGCCACCTTTATGCCACTGTCTGGCAGATTTCTGCTATCCTTCCATGTGAATACAGAGCAGAAGTATTAGTTAAGAACAGCTGATTTATGCTCATCCTTCTCTGTCATCCTACTTCCCTCTGTTATCCTAACAATTCCTCTTCATGTGTTTTTTTTCCCATAATATATTTGAATAACTGCTTTTCCCCTCCCTTGACCCCCTCCACAATATGCAGGTCGGTGTCTGTTTTGGGTTCCCTGACTATTCTGTTACTACTCTCCCCATTCCTCCTGCCTCATTTTTCCTTGCACTTGGTGAGGGCTTTCTTTTGGCTTTCAGGCACTGACTCCCTCACCTTCTCAAAGAACCATATTGGTCCATTCTACCTGTTTCTTTTGGTTACCATTCATATGTATTACTTGTTTGTCTCAAGAAAGTCCCCCTTAATTACTCCTTATCTTTCTTCCACTCCTCCCATGCTGTCCACTCCAACTAACTTGTCCCAAACTAATTCCCTCATCTAGTTGAAGTCTTCCGTTCTAAAATACAGACCCTCAGCCTTTGATGAGGGCATACTGATCCAATGGGCTAGCTCCAACCATACGATTTTATGGTTGCTGGACACTATTTGTTCCCCAACCCTCACTCCTACAACCAATACTGAGTTGGTGAGTATCATATCAAGAACAGCAGCGAGCTTAATGTGTGCCTTAAGTAGCTACACCAGCAGACAGTCCTGCAAGGTATCAAGCAGGGCCTGATTTCTGGTGCTCCTAGTTGCTGGAATATCCAAATTAATACCCGGCAGGTTGAGACCCACCACAACCACCTCCCCCTTTACCCCCTCACTACGTCTGCTCCTTATTACCTGTCTCTCATTCACCTGGAGAAAGGAGGGCTTTGCTTTTTGCCATCAATGGGGTATTTTTACAGGATGCTATGGGAAGGGGGAAAGAGTGGGATGAAGTGCTAGAGAGCTAGGGAAGAGGGTACTTGAGCACTGTGGTGGAGAGAAGATTACGATGGGTGCTCTGATGGTGGGGTAAGGGAACCAATCAATTGGTGAATTGCTTTACTAAGCACAATTCATAGTTTTACATTGACTGGGGGAGAAGGGTGGCAGTGGATACTAAGTGGGCTGGTTGGATTGGGGGATTTAAAGATGACTGATGGCTGGGAAATATGGAGGACGGTGGGATAGGGTGCTTGTGGGTGGGTAAGGTTTTATTTAAAGTTAACTACTAACAAAATTTTGTTTCACTATTACTTGCAATGCGATGTGAACTGACTTTGCTTTGCTCTATGCATAATAACAAAGCACTCTATGTAATGCAGGAACTTCACCAAGAACTTTATTGAAGCAACGTCTCGGCACTTCACTCATCTCTAGTGCTGAAGTCTCAGGAGGGAATGTTGTCACTGCCCACTCTGAATGACATTGTGGGTGACCATCTGATGTCAGATAATTCACACAGACTGACATAAGCATGGCAGCAGACATGTATCATCATGGGGTGCAGGAAGAAAGAGACTTCCCTTAAGAGGAAATCTCCTACCATTAGCCACTTTTGATTGATGGCCTCTTCTGCATGTCACTGACTCTGACCTTACCTACGCTTCCTGACAGAAGCATATTAGATGTATAGTATATAGCTGGGCTGCTGTATCCAGGATCAGACTCCACCAAAGGGAGCAAGCTCAAGGGCTTCACTGGTAGATGATGGATCATTGTTGGCAAGGTTGAGGGCAAGACGATGGATCAGATGGGAAGAGGCAGGGCAGGGGTGTTCTGAACAAGTTGGTATAACCAGCTGAAGTCAGGTAGGGGGAGAAAAATAAAATGCAGACAATGACTTTAATGTCATGTCACACTGAAATCTGAAATCCATGTAACAGGCTACCTGACCTGACTGATTGCTGTGGAAAGAAACTGGCTGAGAATCTTAGGTATACCTTAATTATTAAAGACAAGTTACTCAGTCCAGATAATGCTTTCCAGTCAGTAGATGCTCTTAGTGTCCTGGTTAATTATCTTTTAATTAAATACAGGGAGGAATGGGATTTTCTGGGGCTTGTACTTTTCTTACATCTCCAGGTTGAGTAAACGGCAAATAATTGGCTATATCCCATTTTGACTGAAATGGGCACTAATCAAAGCTGCTCATCATCGCCATTTGTTAGTTTATTAAAATACTGCTTGAAAAGAATGTGAGCTTAATGGCAAAGCCCATCTATTCATAAAGACAATGATTTCATGTTCAGTGCATTTATGGTTACATTATGCGGGCAGCTGCATAAAGTACATACATACACGCACACACACACACACACACACACACAGATGTTTATACTGCCACAGCCTACTGCATTATTTAAAGGGATCCTGTTAGCTTTAACAGTTTAATCAGTGCTAGCAGTCCCTGATGTGCTCAGCATTATGTAATAGATGTGTGGCTCTTTGCTCCCATATCCATTTAAAAAGCACAGAAAAATATACCACAGGCGTGCTTTTCTTTCTTTAGTAGTTCAAAGTAGTACTTGCTATGTATTGTTGTTTGTATTTTATGTGCATTTTCTTTTGCTCGGGTGGGGCCTGAAAATGGACTTGTTCCAGTGCCCTTACCCGATTAACAAAATAAAAATGAAATGTCTGCCTGATGGTCTCTAAAAGGAACATTCAAACTTTACCTGCACTCAGAAGAAGGCAATATCCTCACCCTCAGGCTACAGTAGAAGGTGCTATAGCATTTTATTATTTATTTATTTAAAGTGTTTTTGCTAGGAAAGTCATACTGACTTGAAGTGGTTAACTTCAGATGCATTGTGGGGCTTGAACAATAAAGGAAGTACTGTTTGATATTCAAATAGTACATTAATAGTTCTGAGACAAATACATTAGAGAATTAAAAAGTCCCATGGTCAAAAGATAGAGATAACACTATGGCATGCACTACTATTGGAATAGATACAGAGCAGTAAAATATTATGCTTTATAACATGGGTAAACAAGCATTTGTCAATGCTGAATGCTTGCTGGTATTGGCACTGGTAGTGCAGGAGTTAGAGAGGTGCATAATAGGAATGGCAGTGAAGTATTGAATTAATGCCAACCCCCACTCCTACCCTGCAGAGACTGACAGGCATTGGGGTGGTGCCTTTGGGTCATCGTCATAACATCTCACATCCATTCCATTCACCCCACCTGCAGACACCGACAGGTGTTGCAGGTGCCTTGAGGTCTTTGGCCCTTACACTCACCCCATTCCATAAGGAAATAAGCTGAGATAGGTGCAGTATAGGAGAATGGGGTGAATGTTAGGACTGTAGACCCCAAGGCCTGTCAGTGGCTGCAGGGTGGGGGTGGGGGTGGAATGGAGTGAGCATTACGGCCGACGACCCCAAGTCACACCCCTGACACCTGTCAGTCTGTACAGGATGGGTATTATGGCTGGAAACCCTAATGCCCTGGGCGTTTGTTGGCATTTTTGCTCTGAATTTTCAACATGGGCTTTTTAGGACCCCACCTCATGAACAGTGGCAGTATAATTCATTACTCAATTGAAAAAGGGGATTTCACACAGCGAGTGTGCCATTCAGTGCCACAGGTGCGACAACACATTTCAGGCAGGATGTGAAAAATGGCAGCTGTACTGTTCATGAGGAAGGTGTGAAGAAATGGCAATGTTGAAAATCTGGAGTGAAAATATGAAAAAGTGGCCAAGTTACGGATGTGCGTAGAAACTATGCAACGAACGCTCGTAACAAAGTGTTTTCACCAAATATTGAACATGGCCATTCTGGGACCTCCCCTCATGAACATTGGCACTATGATTTTGTTAATTTGTCCTGAAAGTTGATTTCACACAGCAACCGTGCCATTCTATGCCACAGGTGCAAAAACACATTTCCGGAAGTATGCAAAAAAATAGCTGTACTGTTCATGAGAGGGTGTGAAAAAATGGCAATGTTGGAAATCTGGAGTGAAAATATTAAAAATTGATGAAGTTACAAGCAATGGATGCTTGTAATGTAGTCATTTTTTGGAGTTTTTTCACCAAATCTGCAACAAGGGCTTCTTTTTACCCCACCTCATGAACAGTGCCACTGTCATTTCATTAATTGGTCCTGAAAGGTGATTCCACACAGCAAATGCAAAATCACCTTCCTGGACCTAGAAACAAAATGACAGTGCCAGCGTTCATGAGGTGGGGTCCCAAGAACCCCATGTTGAAAATGTGGGACCAAATCTCCCAAAATTGGCTGATATATCAACCTAAGTTGAAAATCCCCAATTGACTGTCATTATAGGGCTTACCATCATTTTTTTCAGTTCCCGGTTGGTCTTTGACGAGTGCAGATGTGTTCCCAGTCCACAGAAAATCACTGCTCCTGACCTCCAGAGGTAAGTATGGGTGAGTGGGGATGTAGGGGAGGGTGTGGGTTGGTGAAGGGGTCGGCAGGAATGACAAGGGACCATTTTATTTTTTTTTTCAGGTTTAAAAAAAAAGATGTTGTGGGACTGTTTTCTTTTATACAGGTAAAATATTAACAAAACAGATTTCTGCACACTGGGGTGGGCTCCCAGTGTGCTAGAGTACTGTGGGGGGGACAATGCAGAGCCGGGGATTGGGCACCCTGAGGTCAGCTGAGAACATAGGGGTGTGGGGGAGGGGTGGCGTATCCAACACCGGCAGTGAGAGTCCCAGTGTCGGAAACATCAAAGAAGTATTTTTTGGCACACTGGGGTGGGCTCCCAGTGTGCCACATTAATGGGGGGAGGAGGGATTCATACTGACATGGGGATTGAGTGCCACAATGTCAGCAGGGGATGGAGAATGGAGGGTGTGGGACAGGCAGCAGCACTGGGAGGGAGGGAGCTAACATTTAAATTTGTTGTCCTGCTGTGTGCCTGGTTGGGAAGGAGTGAGGACTACTGCTGCAATGATGAAACTGCCCCTGATTGCAGCATCAGATTTCTTTCAAGTGCAGCACTTGCTCTGAAATTGCCATCATCAGCATCTTCAACATTAACTGGTAGGGATGCACCCATTAAAGTGTCTGCTGCAATGGTCACAACACTGCCACACCTCTGCAATTCTCTACTATCTCAATATGTTTCTTGTGCACTATGCACGAAAACAAACACACAAATTGCAGTGTTTTCATTGGCTGAAAGCAGCTCAGAGCCATGTAAGTATTGATCCATAATTACACACCTGAACTACTTTCAGTCCATCGAACCTCGGTAATGAAACATACTAGATTAATGCACTACTGCTCCACCAAGTCATGATGTGAAAAAGTGGAAATGAAAAGACTGGTCACTGACGCTGTGTTGATAGAAGCATCTACCAACAGCACCTGGCTCCTCCCAGACTGCCAACAGCTCATCTCGTGGGTGCCACAGAACAAGTGCTTGCTTTGTATCAATAACTCACAGTCATTGCTTCCTTGAACAGAACAATGAGGCACATGATTGAGGTGACATTCCCCCCCCCCCCAGCATAGCGTCACGCAGCATACTCCAGAGAGAGCAAGGACTACAAAATCTTTTGGGATGTAAATTAAGCTGCTTTCACCAGGGTTACCAGTGTTTAAGTCCTTGCCTATTTTTTAATTAAGATATGTTTAACATTTTTTACACATGTTGTAAGTGTAATAAAGCACTTCGGGGATGTGTGATTGTGATCGGTAATTACACCACCTTTGTGGGTGTTTAAAAGACACTCAGTGCAAGCACCTCATACCTAACAACACCCTTGAAAGGCATGTGACTATTGGCCTATAATCACACACACTGTCATGATTCATTGCAGGCATAATAAACTGCAAAAAATACTGTACATTAGTGAACAAGCTTAGCAAAAACTGAAGAAAAGATAAATCAGGTCACAAGTCACCTGAAGACTACAGCGGCCCAACCTTTAATCAAAGTATCAAAAGACACCAAACTGAATTTTATTCAGTTTTAGTTGATAGCATGAAAGGGGGCGGCTGTATTTTATTAAACAGATGTCTTGTCAGCCATACAACACTTCTCCACCCCACCAGTATACTGTCCTTAGCACAGCATTGTCCCTTACTCCCTCCACAGCACACCCACCCACCACATCACTTCTTCCCTACCTGGGTTATATGGGGGTTCAGCAGATCAAATGTGTATCAATTAATATTGATGACTATACACTTGGGTATAGAAAAAAATAGAGGTTTGCTGAGGACACATACAGTACCTATTCACTCCACTCATTTGCTGTGGTGGGGGCAGTGCTGTATGGCTATCTGGAGTGGGGAAATGCAACCTCTCATGATATCAATTAGAACTTCATAAAATTCAGTTTGATACCGTTCAGTCCTATTGGTACTTTTTTTTTATTATTTTCTGTTGCTGTAAAACCCCACCATCACATTTTCTGCTTTGTTTAGAAAGTTCTGTATACCTCTGTTTATCATTGTTAAATCTACATGTTTTTCTGGATGGTGATGCTATTACAGTGTTGCTGCCAGCAAAGCCATAGGCATATGATCCACTAGCCTCTCTGGTTACTGGATCATCAAACTATAGCCGTGCTGATATGGAGCTGATCACTGCAGGTAACAGCTGTGACATTTATTGTATAACATCTTTCACCGCAAGCTGAATACCGCTCCAACACCCCCTGCTCAAAGGTGCAGCCACAAACACAAATCAATCTGTCTTTCACTAAGTGGTGCACCCTCTTCACAACATTCCCCTGGATTTACTTAACATATAATACCAGTTCATATGCTGGTTCTTCCATTCATTTTTATATTTTTTCAGTTGTTATCCATTGTGCATCAGCAAGTACAAAAAGTGTAATGTGCAGAATTAAGGTGCTGGGGTAACATCTGCTAGAAACGTAGGCCTACACTAATGTTTCTCCTGCTTTAAATGGACTTCATCAGAAAATTAATTACACTGCTGCAAATAGTGCTTTAAATACTGTGTTAGAACATGTGGTTTGTATCACTTGATTTCCAGTGTACTTGGGAGGTACAACGCTTAGTCACAGGCCCTCTTCAAAGAACCATTTCATGCAAACAGTAGCACAATCATATTAGCATATAGATACCCATTTCAGTTTTGTGAACTGCCTTCAGGTTGGCTCCCTTATATGTTCAGTGCTTCTTTTGTCCTTCTTTGTTGAGGTCTCTCATGTGTCTAAAAATGTTATGGTATCGGAAATGCCCGTCTTCTTAAAGTTAATAAGTTAATTTAGCCAAAATTCTTCTCTCCTAATCTCAGTTGTTTCCCCCCTACCATCTACCACAGCGTAACTGTGGCTGTGTCTGACATGTGTAGACTGATGTTTATTGAATCAGAAATACATATGTGCATGTAATTTAGAAATAAACTTCACTTGTAGCCCCACTACCCCACCACTATTGCAGGATAATTATGACTGTGAATGGAGCTTTGCTGTCTTTTTGCAAGTCTTAGTACGAACACCAACCCAAGACCCCCCTCCACACACACACACCCCAAAAGGATAAAACTATGACTTTTATGTGTAAAAGTACCACTACAGTATTACAATAGATGAAATGTACAACACACCTTGCAGTGCTCATAGTACCCTAGGATTCAAGTCTCACAGATGGAATGTCCTTTATGTCATACGTGTAATAATGCCTGTATTGCAGTACTCCTACTGTATGTGTTAGTAACATTATTGCGTGAATTCTATGCCACTCTGTTATTCCCCATATTTTTAAATTTAGTAATTTGCCAGTTCAGTTTTTCCCTCTGTGAAGGAAGGTCACAGACATGCAATGCTGTTATTGTCTTATGTTACTGATATAAGCCAGCAGAAGGAATATACTAGCTGGATAAGAGCAGCTGCCCTGGTAAAGGATATTTCTTCTGTGAAAACTTTCTTATACTGTAGGTCATCCAGAACAAAGAATAAAGAAGCCTAGTTTTAATGGCGTAAACGCTGTTTATACGAACAAGGCACAGACGTATTCTCCAGTGCACGTGGAAGAAGGGGAGTATATATCTGAGTTACAGACTCAGTTTAAGTGTGTTCTGAAGGCTAGATTCAGGCAGGTAATCTATTTCCAAATGTTTTGGTTGTTTTAAAAAACAGAGCCATATGGTATTCAGAATACTGACTCTCCTTTTGAAAGACATTGTAAAAGCATTTACTTAGCCCATCAGTCATAGAACACACATACGCCCGTAATTATTGTTACGCTTCTCATGTCTAAATGGACATTGATAACATCAGAAATACTCTTATCTGGAAAACTCACTAAACCACTGGCAGTGGTTCCATTGCCTTATGAGTACAGTTTCTCAGACAAGAGGCACTGGACTCGATTCTCAAAGGACCCTTAGACTGATGCAAACTGCGGCAAAAGGCAGCTTGCATCAAGGCCTGGTTAGCCAGGGACCCTGCATCTGATTCTCTAACTGGCAGGGTCCCAGAGGCAAAGTCCCTAGGCTTGCAGCAACCCTGGCCAAACAGACGGCACATCAGGAGGGCTTCCCGCAAGCTGTGGGGTGGCTGTGCGCCAGTCCAGCATGGTCCTGGTGGCTAGCGGCTCCTCACCACAACCCAGTTTTGATACGACCATCTTTGAATTTGTTAATATTAAGTCACCTTTGTGGTCTAGTGGTCCCTCCCCCACCCCAATATGCCCGTTTGTGACACTGTTACTATTTATGTACCTTGGTGGTCCAGCGGTCCCGCCCCACTGCTCAGTATGCCTGTAATTGCAATCTAGATAGTCTGAGTTTCTCAAGACTTCTGAGTTCCTCTCTCCCTACCAGTCAGGTTCCAGAAAATATCATTCCACGATACCCTCCCTGCTATGAGTCACCGGACACCTCCTTTCCACCTCTGACCAAGGTCACCTAACTGCAGCTATTTTTGTAGATCTGGCCATGGCCTTTGATTCAGTCTCTCATCCCCTGCTTCTAAACAAACTTGAAACAGCAAGACTAGCCCCCCCCCCCCAGCAATTCAGTGTTTCATCTCCAACTCTGGAAACTGGTTCCAGTCAGTCAGTATAGCTAATTCCACCTCAATTCCACTCCCCATACTTGCAGGCATGCCCCAAGGATAAATACTAGTCCACATCCTGTTCTCTATATTTAAAATGCCCCCCCCCCCACAGTTTGCTCAAGCTCCCACATATGTATGTATGATACCATCCTCTTTGCATCTGGTCTGGTTCTAAATGAAGTCCAATCCCGACTCCAGCAGGACAGCCACAACACACAGTCCTGGTTCCAGGCTAACCAGCTCAAGAGAAACACCTCCAAAACAAGTCTCCATGACCTTTGGGACTGTGCAAAAACTATCTAGAGCTCCCCTCTCATCACCTCCCTGGATGGGACCCCTTTAAGCGCTGTCTCCTCTTACAAATATCTAGGAGTATGGCTTGACCCGCACTTAAACTACTCAACCCGTATTGAGGCAATCACCTAAAAACTCTGTCCAAATCATGGTATGCTATACCGAAACAGGGACTCCCTCCTACTGCCTGTGAGATGTGAATTGTTGCTGAAAATGATCACACCTATTTTCAACTACGCAGATGTAGTTTATAGCACAGCCCCGGCTTCTTCCTTAGCCAGGCTTTACTCCCTTCTAAATGCCTTCTGCCATTTTGCAACCAACTCCCCCCTCAGAACCCACCACTGCTCTCTCTACTCCACCCTCAATATTTCTACCCTGTCCAACTGTCAATACATCCACTCTATCTCCCTGATATCCAAATTGTGGTTCAACCTGCTACCACCCTACCTCTCAGAGAGCCTATCCTCAGCGAACCAATAAACAACTTTGCCCACTTCCATCCCCCACCTGCTCCTGTTTCTCACCTACTCAGCCTCTCCTCTTGCCCTCCCAAAGCTCACCACAGAAGGTACACTGTAGCAGGATGACTGGCTTCTCTTCACAGAAGCAGTAACACTCCTGTCTCTACATAACTTCAACTTGACTACTGTTTGTATATGTAAACACACTATACCAACTCTGCATAACTGACAGCCTGTACTTCCTAAATAACTGCAGCTAGTATGTCTTGTATTTTGTAATGGTTTCTCTCTATTGAAATGTTGCAATAAAGTCATACTTGTCCTGGCTATTCCTGTGGTCATTGTAAATATGTAATCTAATTTTCAATACCTCTGTATCACTGTTTATTGTAATCCCTGTACCCTTATCCCCAGGTCACATCTGGAAATGAGCCTTGGCTCAGTGTGCCTTTCCTGGTTACCAAATGTTTTAATAAATAAAAATAAAAATTGTAATTGTTCATAGTACTGTACCCTGTTGGTCTAGCAGTCCCTGCCCCCCCCCCCCGCACTGATATGACTGCTATTGCAATTGTTCATAGTACTTTTCCCCTGGTGATCTAGCGGTCCCTCTCCCAGTCCCAATATGCTCGTTGTTGCAATTGTTAATAGCACTGTACCCTGCTGATCTAGCGGCACCTCCCTCCACCCCGATATGATTGTTATTGCAATTGTTCATAGTACTGTACCCTGGTGGTCAAGTGGTCCCTTCATCCACCCGATATGATTGTTATTGCAATTGTTCATAGTACTGTACCCTGGTGGTCCAGTGGTCCCTTCATCCACCCGATATGATTGTTATTGCAATTGTTCATAGTACTGTACCCTGGTGGTCTAGTGGTCCCTCCCCCCTGATCCCATATGCCTATTAGTGCAATTGTTCATAGCACTGTACCCTGGTGGTCTAGCAGTCCCTTCCCCTGCCCCCAAGTGCCCATTATTGCAATTGTTTGTATCTTTTTTAATACAGACGGTTTTGTCCCACTGCTGGCTGGGCTCAGTGGTGGCATACCTCTCATCTGAGACTCTTTCCCCCCCCTTGCAGGGATCACATGGCATGGCACGGGTATGGGTTTTTCATAGTTACATATGTAGCTATGGATCCCAAGTCCCCAACCCTGAGGATGCCAGCATCAAGGGCCATAGCCCAGGCATGGAGCCATTCCGACAGCACAGCTCCAGCCAAGCACCTAACAGAATCCTCCCCACCCCACGCCACTTCCTAGTGAAGCGGTGCCTGGAACCCACCTCAGGAGAGGAGAGCTGCCATTAGGTGGCTCAATCCAGCTCTGGCCCTCCCCCCCCCGGCTTACCCCTGACAACCCAGGCCAGTTCCTTAACCAGGGTCATTTTTGCAGTTGCTCATGGTACTTAACCCTGGTGGTTTAGCGGTCCCTCCTCCCTGCCCTGATATGCCCATTATTGCAACTGTTCAGACAACTTTACCCTGGTGGTCTAGCGTCCTTCTCCCCCAGCCTGGTAGGTAGTGCCCACCACCACGCCCCCCAATCTGAACCTTGAGCCGGCAACTGGTACAGCCCTCCGCAGACCACATTGGCTAGCTGCTGACTGAACTGTCACTGAGCATGCACTGTATAATACAGTATGCACAGATTGATTGACAGAGCTGTCATTCAATGAGCGTGTACTGTATTATACAGTATGCTGTCAGTGACATATCAGTCGGTGGCCACCCAAGGTGGTGTGAGGAGGGCTGTGACAGTCGCTGACTCAGGGTTCGAGTTGGGGTGGAGTAGGGTGGTGGGCACTACTTCCCAAGGTCAAGGGGATGGACTGCTAGACCACCAGGGTAAAGTAATATGAACAACTGCAATAACAGGTGCATTGGGGTCTGGGGAGGGACTGCTAGACCACCAGGATAAAGAAATAGGAACATTTTCAAAAGCAGGCATATTGGGGTGGGGAAGAGAGACTGCTAGACCAGCAGGGTACAGTAATGTGAACATTTTCAATAATGGGCATATTGGGGTAGGGGGAGGGACCACTAGATCACCAAGGTAAGTAATAGAAACCTTTTCAATAACGGGCATATCAGGGTGGGGTGACCGTGGCACACTGCCACAATTTGCTAAACTCCTCCAGATGACGTTGTTCTATGTACCCTTAGACCAGCTCTGGCTGGGCTAACAGTACTTAGAATTTTGCCCTCTGGATGAGTTTAGAGAATCCCACATTCGGGGATGTGGCAGCTGGAGTCTGCTGCATGCCCTCTAGTGTCATGCCACAGCCTGCTGTGTGGTGCACGGGCAGCACAAGCCCCATTTGGTGCAGGCTGCCTTTGCCTGACACAAGCTGCCTTTGAGAATCACTCCTGGTGCATCTTTTGGTGTAAGGGGTACTTTACACCATTTTGTGTGGCATGCCAGGAGCTTTGAGAATCAAGCCCACTGTTTCACCTATCTTAACTACCTACAGTACAAGTATAAATAAATGATGTTATTCTGTAACTAATTTGCTGCAGTATCTTATCTATATTTTTTTTTTTGCAGTCTTACTCTATTTTACTTTTGATAACTATTTATTTTCCTTCAACAAATGGCACTCTGCACTTGCTGCAGAAAAATGTTATTGATAGCAACCTGCATGTGGATCTTGTTAAGCACACCAGTACAGGACATAGCTAAGGTGTGGTGGAGGAGGGGTATGGATATTTTCTGTCTAAACAGGGTCTACTGTGGTGTTAAGATGCTATCAAGATATGCACACAACAGAAGCGCCACTTCTGGGTGGAATTTCTGAGTTGCTGGCAACAGATGTGCTTATACATAGTAGAGTTATCAAAAAGTTATCAGTTATCAAAAATACAGATAAGTATTTACATTGTGTTAAAGTTTAATTTATGCAAGCAGTGTATCTGTATGCACGTGTGTGTGTCTGTGTGTGTGTCTGTGTGTTTGTAAAGGGACCGCCCCAGAGGTGTAATTAGGCTTGATGCCACAGGTTTATAGCCCCTGAAAGGTCCGGTATAACTCATACCACCCACTCTGAAGGATATTACTGCACTTAGAAAATGTTTCTTTGCTACATTTTAAATAAAATGTGTAAAAATATGTAAAAAAAAGAAGTGTAAAATATAAATAAAAATGAATAAAAAGAGCATGTCTGTAAAAATTGTCCCTTCACTGCTGCATCTGGCAGTAGGGAATGCTGCTGCGTAGTAGCCTTTGTTTTTGTAACATATTCCCCAGGAAACAGTACTCTTTTTGGGCCCATTGTAAACTGTTTATTTTTTTCTCTAGACAGTGCCTCCTGCCTCCCCACTGACCATTACTGGTAATAAGTAATGAATATGAGTGGGACTACAGCATGGTATACAGTTGATAAGAGCAAGCAGCAGTGCAGCATTGTGCAAACTTGAGCAGAATGGCAGTGTGGTGGAACCTTGAAGTTAAAAAGTTTCTTCCCCTTCAACCATTAGCCAAATTAAATAGAACAGGAATTTTGTGGTTAATTTTTTTTAATCACTTGTGAGCAGGATGATTTGGTTAGCATGGTTCGGGTACCTACTGTATGGAGGAATGACAGAATAAACACAATCTGAAGTGTGCAGCGCTAACGTGTAAGCTTGGTCTCTGCTAGCACTAAAAGTAACAGAAAAGAAAAAATGTTGTTTGGCAAGGAGCAACACAGAGATAATATCAGCTTGTGGCACTTCATGTAAAGAGTGTGTGTGTGGGGGGGGGGGTTCGGTCACTTGCTAAGTGAGGAAAGCATGGCAGATGAACATTTTTAAAATTCTGTTGGCCACACTGTTATTTCTGGTGCAACGGCAGGCCGGCACAAGAACCTGTTATTTCCAAATCTCTATCTGCACAGAAATGTACCCCTTGGTAAGGGGTTCAGCCAATAAGAGGCCGGGAAATCTCTCTTACCCATTTCCTAAGTGATAACTACTGAGTTTTCAGAAAAGCAAATGAGAAGTTGTCACTGAATTTGATTTGAGAGTCCTAATAATCGTTAAAAGAAGGGAGATTTCTGAAAGTGTGGAGGATAGTGCATATCACTCCAATTTTAAGTCAGGTGACAAGGCTAAGGTAGACAGTTATCGACCCATTAATATTACATCAGTATTAGGAAAAGTAATGGAAGAGCTTATCAAGGAGTTTCTAGAAGAGAATCTGAGACACCTAAAGATTATAGGTATAACACATCATGGTTTTGCCTCTGGAAAATCTTGTGTTAGTAGCCTGTTCCATTTTTTCAAGCCGGTGAGTCAAGCATTGGACAGATCTCTACCTGGGGATGTGGTATATTTAGACTACACAAAGGCATTTGACTCTGTGTCTCATAATATATTACAGATGTCTCTTCAAGAACTTGGGGTACATGGTGGTTTGAGAGCCTGGATTGGTTCATGGCTTGAAGATCGAATACAAGGGATCCAAATAAGGGGTTACTTTTCTGATTGGGGAAATGTGTCCAGTGGGGTGCCCCAGAGATCGATACTGGGACCCCTACGGTTTAACATACTTGTCTCCACAATGCAAGTGTCAAGAGGGGTATGGCTCTGTAGGTATGCAGATTACATTAAAGTGGGATCTATTGTGAATGATGCAGCATCAATAGTGAATTTTTCAGAAACAGTTACACAACCTCCAGAATTGGACCATAAAACATAAACTGATGTTTACTGAAAATAAGTGCAAAGTTATGTACACAAATGCTCACAGTCTGGGAAACAAGATCCTAGACCTGCAGACAATAATGACGGAGGCTAAACTAGACATAGTAGCAATTAGCGAGACGTGGTTTACCAGTAACCACACTTGGGAGACTTCAGTACCTGTCTATGTACTGTTCAGAGGAGACTGAGGTGCAAAAAAGGGGGGTGGAGTGGCCCTGTATGTCAATGAAAATATCAAAGCTACAGAAATTCAGAATACACATAAGGAGTCAGAAGAATGGTAGGTCACCCTGTAAACAGGAAATGGGACAGCCATATGAACTGGAGTTGTCTACAGGCCCGCAGACCAGGGGGAGGACATGGACACATTACTGTTAGAAGATACATAAAACATGATAGCTAAAGGGGAGGTTCTGATAATGGCAGACTTCAACATGCCAGATACAGATTGATCAATACCAGCAGGAACATCTGCCAGATCTAGACACATGGTGGATTCCCTGCAGGGAGAGGACCTCAAACAATTGGTACAACAGCCCACAAGAGACAGGGCTATCCTAGATCTAGTACTGACTAACAGGGAAAGGATCACCGATCTCCAGGTAGAAGGTCACCTGGGGGTAGAGGTGGGCGAAGTGGCCCCAATTCACTCAGCAAAGTGTTTCGCAGAGTGAAGGCGAATCCGCGGAGTGCTTTGCAATGCGAAACAGAGTACTTCGCATTATAATGGGTAACGCTAAGTCCATTGAAAACAATGACTTTGCGTTAGTTACACCTTCCCAAACCACTACTCCACCAATTCTTAAGGTGAAGAACATTGAAAACAATGTACTTTGCCTCACTTCGCCTTTTTTTTAACCTCCAAAGGCAAATTTTGCAGTGATTCATGGGATTTCAGGTCACATGGGCTCTAGATTATTCTGCACAGCCTCAGTTTGGGGCAGTGTGTGTAGGAAGCTGTAGGAGACAATCTGCTCTGAGAGCTCTCTGTGATTCAAACCTTCAAAAAGCTGTTAAAAAAGCCTTTTTGAGTAATTTTATTTGATGAAACTTTAGTTCATCAATTATAGGAAACCCTCCTGTGCTCACATCATCGAGCATTTATTGTTTGTGTGTGGATTTTGAATGTTAATGTACAACATTCAGTCTGTGTACTGAGAGACAGTGGAAGTGTGCTTTGGGGGAGGGGCGTATAAGATTAACTTGGAGAAAAAGACAGTGCTTTCTGTTTTGGTAATATTTTTCTTGTATAACTGTTAATGTACACATAATATTTTCAATAATTCTTGATTTTTTTTGCTGATTGTTGTGGTGCAGCAGTGCATAATTTTAGTTTGTTTAAAATATGTGGTTATATTATTGAAGTTTTCAATTTGCTACACATTACTTAGTCTGTGTGTATGTGTGTGATGCTTGTCATCAAATCAGACACCTTTTATTGTGCCACATAATAACTGCAGCAATGTGAACCTAGTAACCACTGCAGCTGTATGATTTTTGTACTTCTTTGTGGTATCTTTACTGGTACTAGTACTAGTGACTGTTACTGCAGCAGTGCAGTACATTGCCCCCCCCCCAACGTGGCCCGCCCTAACCAGCAAAGGTATTCCTTTCCAGATTTGAATTTCTGATGGTGAGCACTTGTTAGGTGTTGTGCCTTTGTGTCTGCATCTCTTCAGTGTGCAGCACAATCTTAATCTGTCTGTGCATTTGCATCTCTTTAGGGCCCAATCTCCATCTGTAACTTAAGTCACAGTTGTTTCTTTGGCTTCCTTTCCGTACTGGACAGGTGTGGTGCATAATTCTGCTTGAACATTGTACTCATTAATATGCGTTTTTAAGTCAGGACCATCATCACAAGTCACTCGTGATACAAAACACATTCTTCATTATCACGGTCACAAATGCAGTCACAAATCACTATTCACGATCACGTCACAAATCACAACATTCATTTTTTTACTAGTTATTTGAATGAATTGTAAACCTGTTTTGTAGTATCTCTCCAGGCTTCACCACCCCACCATTGTACTCATTAATATGTGTTTTTAAGTCGGGGATTTTTGTGCTACAGCTCATTGGGAAAGTACAGCCATAGGCAACATTCGCGTTCCCAATACAGTTCCATATTGGTTATCTCACACCGTCGACACCGAATCATGTTCTTCATCATTACGGTCACAAATCATGATTCACAATCATGTCACGAATCACAACACTAATTTTTTGACTAGTTACTTGGATGTATTGTAAGCATGTTTTGTAGTATCTCTCCAGGCTTCACCACCCCGCCACTGTACTCATTAATGAGTGTTTTTAAGTAGGGGAGTGGATCTCATAGTGTCGGTGCTGTTTCAGTGTGCTTGCCACCCCGCCGCACAATACAAGGAGTGAGACTGCTGAGAAGTGAGGCAGCATTGCCTGCAGAGCTGTAGATTAACTCTGGGCAGCGGGGGGGGGGGAGAGACATGGGCTGCAGGGACAGACACCAAGAAGGAGAGGCAGCAGCCCCCCCAGAGAGAAAGCACAGGATTGAAAGAGGTGGTGAGAGGCACCAGGTGAGTGGCACCAGTGTCAGGAACAGAGTGGAGAGAGATTCCACAAACAGTGACAGCAACATGCTGAAATGTGATGAGTAAGCAGAGTAGAGTGATCACCAGCTGACAGGCTGTCACTATTGCAGCACCACCTTGGCAGTGTGAAATTGGGGGAAGTACAATGTAGTGACCATAACCACAAAGACTGCTGGCTCCCAGACCTGCACCTGAACAAATGTTTATTTCAATGGGTGGTCTGTCCCCCAGCAGTGTCAACCCCCCCACTCCCACCCCACCCCTGAGACAGACACTGCAACAGCGAGAGCTACTTCCAGTGTGGCATATATGTGCAGGTCCAATCCATTCCAGGCAGAATGGTGTCAATCCCCCCCAAACAGAGAAGTGGAGTACAGTGTGTGCCCAAGCTCAGTCACCACACAATTTATTGCCACTCACTCTTCCAGCACCTTGCTGTCAGTCTAGCTCTCTGTCTGCCTTTCTGAAGCCCAGTGGAAGTGGACATCACATACAGAGAGGGAGAAAAATTGGCAGCAAGAGTGCCATGACTGGGACAGAGAGCAGTGCTGCAGAGTTTTCCTTTTGGTGTAGGGGAAACGGATTTCAGAGAGAGAGAAAGAGAGAGAGAGAGAGAGAGAGAGAGAGAGACCAGGAGAGGCACAGTGTAAAACAAACTTGGTAAATGTTTCTCTCTCTCTCTCTCTTTCTCTGCTTCGGTTGTGTCTGTATAGTATATGCAGTGGGTATCAGGGGAGACATGGCTTGTATTAAATGAAGTAGCTGTTTAGAGACTGTATCTGTCAAGAAAAAATGCAAAGAGCGAGATAAAGGAGCCTCCAGACCCAGTTTTTCCACTTTAGAGTCACACACACACACACACACATATCAGACACACACACACATATCAGACACACACACACATATCAGACTAGTGGACTCAACAAGAAAAAGCAGTTGTGTTTGTTTTTTTGAGTTGCGGGGGTGATTTGATGTGGTTACAATCCATAACAGTTCAGACACATGCAATACTAACACTTAAAGGCACTATTCTCAGCCCAGCCAGTCCCCCTGCCTGCCCTGGTACACAAATGAACATCAACTGCAACCCCTCCCACTTCCTTTGCAAGCAGCGAAGATCCCTCTCTCTAAAGTGGCCAGTCCTGTACAACTAGCAGAGTTGGGGGTCTGGGGCTTCAGTCAGGCCTGTTGCTATAATGGAGCTCGAGCCTGCCTGAATACAGCAGGACAGCTAAACTGAGTCCCCTTTATCCCTACAGATGGAGGGCTGCTGCACAGACGATTGCTTCAGCCACTCAGGCACTGCCAGGGATTTAAAACAAGAGCTGGACTATGGCAGGCAACCTGCCATCTGCCTCCACCTCCTCCTCCTCCACCTACACTGATTGCTTGCAGCACTTGCCCAGCTCCTCCTCTGCTAACGGTGCCCACCAACAGTCAGTAGTGTCTGTGGGTGGCCCCCACTGGAGTGGTTAAGTGAGCTCCTTATCTTGTTACCAGCCCCCACAAGTGATACTCTCTTTTGACTTCCTTCTGTGTCTGGTTGCATTTGCCTGTTCCCAAACACCCAATAAGCTTTTTTCTACTGTCTACTTAGATACAGAATATTAAATATATTAAAATAAAATATAATTGCTTTGAAGAAGATGGAAACCTTTATTATGGCTCGATGTTAGTGTATGGCTGAGAACGTTGAAATCTCATCTTGATTGTTTTACTTCCTTTTTGCTATTTTGTATTTTCAGTTTAAACCAAATATAAAAACACATAACTGTTTTATTTGAGAAGATAGAAGCATTCACTATGGATCTTTCTGGTTTGATCCACGCACACTTAAGCGTTGAAACAGTGAGATCACTACGATTTTGGCAGCCTTGCACCATTCCTCTGGTCCTAAAATATGTATCACTATGGTTGTATAATTGTAAGTCTATATTCATAACAAATGTACCTTTTTGTCACTATCCTTTCAAATGTCTTTAATTCATTATAATCACACACTAAGAAGAATGGTCTTAATGAGTTCATTTAAGGTTTCATAATTTGACCTTTTGCAAATTTAATGACATCCTAAACCTGGAGTCATCGATTTGTTTTATCTAAACATTTCTTTGCTCAGTTCATCAACAGTCCAATAAGATTTAGAATAAAATAACTGTAGAACAAAACTATAAACTTTGAGTTTGATTTTGAGCTAATATCAACTTCTCTCCAAGTTGAAAATGCATGGGTGATTAGTTGTGCATACTTTTGTATTTCTCCACACTTTTATTTTGGAAATGTGTAAAACAAATTATGAAAAAATAACACCCAACAGTCCAATAAGATTTAGAATAAAATAACTTTAGAACAAAACTGTTTGATTTTGTGTAAATATTAACTTCTCTCCCAGTTGAAAATGCCTAGGAGATTAGTTGTACATACTGTTTGTATTTCTCCACTGTTTTACTTTGGAAATTTGTTAAAAAATATGAAAAAATTACACTTGATATTTTGCAGAGGGTCTTGACCTCCCGTAAAGGGAATGGCTTAAAACCTATTTGGGAGTTATTCAAGTGTTATCCCAAGGTCAAAGTTTAATAAACTATACATTTAATGTGTTTTAATAATAGAAGTTGCCAAAGAGGACATAATAAAAGAAAAATCAGTGCTGCAACATCGATGCACAAAAGTTTCATAGACAGCCTTTTTTGTGCAGCAGGTCTTCCTGCTGTGTGTGAGCATTGTTTTCTTCTCTGTCTTGCTTCTTCCCCCATCTGGTCAGCATCAGCTTCACATATAGATCTCATCTGATATTGCTGACTAATAATTACTAAAATTAATCTACTGCCTTTTTCCTGAAAAGATATAACTTGATCCCATCCAAAAAAGATTTAATGTGACCCAAATAAGCAGAGTGTTTTGTTTTAAGCTGGTTTATTTTCTTCATGTTAAGCACTAAAGAATTCCATTAACGTGCTAGTAGGTACTATACATTGCTGTTGTAACTAGAATAACGGTCAGGATCTGCTGTTAATTAATGGGTGGCACTCTGCATGTCTCATCATCATCATCACATTATTTTACCAATGATAAGGCAGAATCGCAGGCAGCTTCTTTAAGCATAGAAACATAGAAAATGTCCCTCTCCCCCTCTTCCCCTCTCCCTCCCTCATGAAACAGACCCTTAAACCTCTCCCTTCCCCTCACCTAACTCTTTCTTTCTTTGCTTCCAGAGCTAGTACCCTCCATCACCATCAACCCGTTCTGGCTTTGTGAACAAGATGCCATAGTGTGAACCTCAGCACAGTTGATTGAACCCTATAACACTATTTACATAGCCATTCTAAAGGAAAAAAAATACATTATTCTTTTTGGCTTTCCAAATACAAGATCACTACTTAGAAATCAATTAGCTTATTACTGTGGAAGGTAAATGCAGGAACCAATCAAACAAGGGGCACTTGTGCAGCTAGCAATAAAAGGGGGGCACAGAAACACTTGGAAACAACATAATTTATAAAAATGTGATTTTGCTCAATCGTAGGTAATCAGCAGGGTTACTTGTGCATACTTTGTATTTCTCCACACTTTTACTTTGGAAATTTCAAAAAAAAAAAAAAAAACCATAAAAAAAATGTCACAACCATTTGCACAGGTCTTGGCCTTCCGTAAAGGGAATGGCTTAAAATTTATTTGGGAGTCATTCAAGAATTATCTCAAGGGCAAGATTTAGTAAAGTATTCATTTAATGCATTTTAATAATAGAAATTGACATAATAAAAGAAAAATCAGTGAGGCAGCATAGATGCCTAAAGTTTCACAGACAGCCTTGTATGTGCACCAGGTCTTCCTTTTGTGTGTGAGCATCAACTTCTTCTCTGCCTTACTTCTTCTCCCTATCTGGTCAGCGTCAGCTTCACATATAGAGCTCATATGATATTGCTGACTAATAATTACTAAAATTAATCTGCTGCTTTTTTCCTGAAAAGATATAACATGATCCCATCCAAAAAAGATTAAATGTGACCCCAATAAGCAGATCATTTTCTTTTAAGCTGTTTTGATTTTCTTTATGTTAATCACTAAAGAATTCCATTGAAATACTACAGTAGTAGGTACTTTGCTGTTGTAACTAGAATAACGGTCAGGATCTGCTGTTAAATTAGGCATGACAAGAGACAAAGAAGGTGGTCTGGTCTAGTATTTCACTTAACTGGTGCAGTGGTTTGCAAAAATGAGGCTTTTTAGAAGTGCAATGGGAGTTATACCAAACAAATGTAATTATCTCTAAAAATATATGAGTTACACGTAAGCAACCAGTAAGAAAGTTGTTCAGGACAAAAAGACCTTTCCAATGAGCCTATTCATTAAGCTGAACTAATTATATTTTTTAAACTATGGCCATCTGATTACCTGAATCTTCATTTTGCTTCACAATTTTCACTTTTCAGATGGTTATATTTAAAAAAAAATCTGCGGAATTCAGATTAGTGACTACCCTCATTTGAAAGGTTATTTTGTCCTGAACAACATTCATGTTGGTTGTGTATTGGTAACGTGTATACTTTCCAAGATATTTACATTTCTTTGGCATGACTCCTACTCTGTTCACTCAGAGAGGGAAAAAAATGAGGCTGTTTGGAAGACCATATTTTATAAAATGTAAAGAATTCAGATTAGTGACTACCCTCATGTGAAAGGTCTTTTTGTCCTGAACAACTTAATGCTGGTTGTTTTTGTACTGCTTGAATAGTTTTAAAGATATTTAGAGTTGTTTGGAATGTGTGCACATTTGCTTTCAAAGAAAAGCAGCTTGGAGTTCTGTGCCCAATATTCTAAATAGAAAGAAGGGAGTATTTATTTAACTGCCATAGTGATTTGCACTTATGGAAGGATACACTGAAAAGTCAAAAAATGTGTTCCATGGTATGCTATTTTTCTAGCTAAAGCAAGATGACTATAAACTCCACCCACAGCCATAAAAATGTGAGTAGGAAAAACATACATTCTCTGGAAGAGTTGACTGGCTCAGGAAATAAAGTTCAAACAGTCCCATAAATAGCTATTTAAAGCTAATGTAAAAGGACATATTCTGCATAATAATAATAATAATAATAAAAGTATCAACTTGTGTCTGAGTCTTTGTCAACTATACAATGTTATTTATAATTGCACATAAATTAGGTCTTTGTCAGCTATACAACTTTATTTGTAATTGCACATACAATAAAAAAGTGGATTGTTTTAAGATTGTCTGCTGCTGTTTTGATGCATTTAATACTAGGGTCTGGACCACGCACAAACTCCAAACATCACTAGTGAGCACCTAGACTATCTAGAGAAATATAATTTTTAAATATTTTGCTTCCTTTCCCTGTTTTGTTTTAGCATGGTGGCACCAAATGAATGTCAAACTCTAGATAAGATGAACCAAGAGAAATCTTCTGACCACTTTAAATAAGCTCTCTTTTGAGCTGCTTGACCACTAATCCCTCTTTACTGTGAATTAGCCAAGGATTTTGTCTGTAATTAAAATGTTGCTAAAACCACAATAACTATGAATTCATGCAATGTATAAATACCACAAATTGTCATTGAATTAATGAATTTTAGAAAACGGGTAGGGAGAACTCTTCATTCTGATTGGCTAAGGGCACCAACCAGCCGGTCCAGTATCAGGCAACAGAGACCAGGAAATAATGAGGCCCAGTGTCTGCTGCCTGATTACCTTCTAAGATCAGTGTGCCTACAGAATGTTCAGTTGCAAAATGCCAACATTTTGTTTTCTGTTGCTTAGGGAGATGATTTTCCCCTGACAGAGTAATGGAGTGAGCTCCCTACCAATGCAACCTCTGGTATTATATGTTAAATGTGACTGCCAAATATATCCACTTGCTTACCTGATTCTCCCTCTGTTCCCTATCCCACTGCTGTCTTTACTTGCAGTTTTAAATTAAACAAATGCAGTAAGTAGCAAATGAATATGGAGAGCCATCAGTCCTTCTCTGACCTCAGCGGCATCCACCACCCACTGATAGCACTGCCCTGTCCTGTCAGACTGTAGTATTTTTTTTCTGATTTCTCAGATGTGGATAGAGTGGAGAAGAGAGGTGAGATGTTTCTTCTAAAGTCTCCCCAGACCAGAGCACACACAAGAACACCTCTATTAGTACAGGTCATCTATTGGCAGCATGGGTTATTACCAATTTTTTGGAGCATGACTAGGAAATGAATAAATGAGTGCAGTTGCATGGTCCTCACTTTAATTTTTAAAAGCACTGATTCTTTGGGCTTGTCTTCTTTTGGTTGTACTCTGTTTTTGTTGTTTACTAAGTTGCAGTCCAGCAGAAGGGATCTATGAGTGGCACAGGTGAGTGGGATTGACCTCCCTGGCCTCTTACTGGGGGGGTATCTTTGTGCACAGTCCACAGAGGAAAGGGGCTGTGCTGCTATAGCCCCAGGTGAATGGCAGCCCAGAAGCATGTCAGCCCAATCAGGGTGAAGGCTTCTGAGGGGAGGGCTTGCCCAGGACCCTCAGTGAGAGACCAGAGCCATGTATTTAGGAGCAGGTCAGAGGAGAGTGCTCCCTCTTCTAATTATACTCCACCTGAAGATTTTAGTCCTCCTTCAGTGTTGCCTTCTGCAGATTACCAGCACTTCCAGCTCCCATTGCTAGCTGCCATCACCCTGTGATTCAGTCTCCCCAGGACCCCTTTAGCATGTGCCACTTCCAGCAGCTTCCCTGGTGAGTCTCTCTCTTTTTTTGGCCCTGCTGCTCAGCTTGGTCGGCCTTGTGCTCTGCTGCTTGTTGTGTTTCTCCTCCGGGCCACGGTCCACTTTCTTCTCTTCTCGGGCCTCTTCTCCCCTCCTTGCCTGTGCTTGTAATTTCTCCCTCTTTTCTGGCCTTCTTGGCCCACTCTCTCATGGTGCCCCCACTTGCCCCAGCCTTTGCCAGCCCCACTGTGACTCATGGTCATCGTGGTTCCCCTCCCTTCCCGCCAGCTCTTTCCCTCTGCTCCTCCCTTTTTCTCCCTCAATGGACCAGGCCACTTGCGCCTTCTTTTTTCCCTTGCAGTTTTTCATTGGGTCCCTGGCCTGCTGCATGCTGGGCTTGGGCCCCACACACCACCATCCTCCTTTTGTTATCTGCGCCACTCGCTGGCTGAACATACCTCCTCCCCTTTCCGCCCCTCTGAGACAGAGAATATTTTAAAAATATATATATAATAAGCACAGCAATTACTGTAAAATAAAGATGGACACCTTGGTCTCTGCAGCCCTGCCCCCAGTGTGCTGGCCGGAGTTGGTGTTCCTCGCGACCCCCACTCACGGGCGGGGGTTGGCCGGTCCCCATTTTCCTCACTTTCATTTCCTCCTCACCTGGCAGTCTGGTTCTCTGCCCATTCTCCAAATTTCTTCCCTGGTTCCTCTTCCTCACTCACTTGGCATGTTCACCCAGCTGGGCCCTGTAGCCTGATGCTGCCACGCAATGCTCTCCACTGCCTTGCACTTACCATTTTCCTCCCAGCTCCATCGGCTTCCTTTTCCCCTATTTCCCTCCCTCTGAGCCTGCCTCCCCTCTGTTAGAGGCACCCATACTGATTGGCTACTCCCCTGGGGTGCCACTGCATGGCCTTCTTCCCAGCTTTGCTGCCTCCTGGTTTGTTCATGCTGCATTTTCTTCTAGGGAACCCTTTTCTTTCATGTGCATTTAAAAAAAATAATAATAAGCCCTTCTCTGATCGTAACACCCCTTTTTCTGAACTCTCTTTGTGTTTCCATTTTCCAGCAAATTCTGTCACCTGCCCATATAAAATTTTCCAATGTGTAGCTTCTTTTGGTGTTTTGTGCATCTCTGTTTCTGCTGTCCTTTTCAGTGTATCCCAGCATGTCTTTGCATAAACTTACTTCATTAATTCAGATCTCATTCAATTTGTACTATGCTAGGGTCTTAAATGATATGTGCAGTAGGAGTATTTTGTTTGGTTAGGGGTATCTTACTGTAGATATTGCAATCACAAGTAGGGATTAGCATGCATAGTGGGATGGCTGGTGGTGTTGTTATAGGAACAGTGGTGGATTAGCTACTTGTGCCTCACTACTTTCCAGCAACCCAGTAGCCAAAAAAAAAAAATGTTATAAGTGGGTTAACAAAAAAATTTCATTAATTATACGAACCACTTTGTTGTTATGTTTGCAGTAAGGGGCTTTTATCTTTCAGTCACTACGAAAAAAAAACTGTTCCCTGTCCCCGTGTAGAATGATATTAGGGGATCATGGGGTGTAACTTAAAAAAAAATGAAATGAGCAGTAGTCCATTGCTCCTGTACACAATGCAGGCACTATAAGGGGAACATGCTCTGTCCCAGGTGGACACTGAGGGGGGGCAGCTTAGCAGGCCAGGTTCTATGGGCGGGTGGACTCTGTCATATTTTGACACTGGCAGGAGGCAGGTGGGGGTCTGCGGACCGGAGTTCCTATTGGCGGATGGGAATAACAGAGCAGAGGGCATTTTTTTCTAGTTTTAATATTCTTTTCCTAGTAGTATTTCAGAGGGATAGGACTTACAGGGGTAGCTTAGTCACAGGGTAATTTGGTATTCATACTGTTTATCTCTTCCCTTAGTCTAGGTTTACACCCAGCTGGCATTACCTTGCCCCCAATCCTCAAATCATAATGGCAGCTAAGAGGATGCGTCAAGAGCAGGAGAATCAGGCAGCACCTGGGATGCACTCACAGCATTCTGATGGGCCAGATAAGGCCTTCATTGATGCCTTCAGTTGAATGAAGGAACTAGGGGGTACCAATCGGCTTGAAGCTGCAGCCAGGTTGGACCCAGAACTGAAGGCCAGTGGCCACATATGGCATACAGAAGCAGGGCCCAAGGCTAGCAGTGGGATTTCAGCAAGCCATCAGAGGGCAGCATCAGGTCAGTGTCCTGCTAGACAGTGACAGCCATCAATCTGCCTTTTGGAGTCAGCAACTCAGGAGCCCAGAGGGAGGAATAAGGGACAGGGTAAGCCAAAAAAAAAATGGCGAAGCACCAATCAAGGACCCCAGTGGACAAGGGCCAATGTATGGTTGAGGAGGAGACAGATGGAAATGCAGCAGCAATCAACCTACCACAGTCGTCCAGTGGACATGGGAATCAGAAGCATGATGAACAAGTCAGACAGGAACCCATGGGTGAGTAAGAAGGTGGGTAAGAGGTTTTTCAGTCTGGGAACTTGCTACTCACCTCAGAAGTGGAGCAGCACTCGGACAGAGAAGATGCTGTAGATAGGGCTAATATTGCTGTCATAGATTTTGAATCCCAGAAGAGGCAGAGATGGAGGTCCATATGGGAAAGGGAAAGGCTGGAATCAGAACTTGAACAGGATGAGGCTGCAATGGCTCAGACTCGACATGAGATCAGGATAATGGAAGGAGGGTAGGGGAAGGCTAGTAATTCCCCAATACCTGCAACCCATACACTAGGCATGCCCGTCAGGATGATGGTTGAGGCCCCCATCATATATGAATGGGATTTTGAGATCACTAGCCAGGTGGCCACAGGCCCTGTTGAAGGAATTGGCAAGCCCGCTAAATGGCCCAACTGAAGTTGGCCATGGCAGGGAGGGAGTGCTGGCACACAATCAGGAGCCACCAGCACAGCAAGAGTCTGGCTCTTGAGCCCCCACACAGAGGCCTATCAGTTTACCCCCTGGCCAAGGGACTCAGATGCCAGCAAAGGCTGGAATCTGGCTCACCCACTTATGGAAGGGGGTCCCCACATGCCACAGTGGCTGGCTTTTCCATAGGACCTATCATGGATGCAGTGGCCCTCATTGTGACCACCGTTCACTGGCAGAATGAGCAGTTTAGCTGCACCAAGCCAATGGGGCTGGCGGGGTACCCCTCTCACCCATCAGTTTGGAACAGGCATGCTAGCAACACAGGAACTGGGACACTTGCAGGCATTGGGGGTGGTCTCAGAATCACAGCTGACCATTCCCCCACCTGCACTACCCCTAGCAGTTCAGCCATCATCCGTGATGGGGGGGTTGAGTGGAACAACATGGTCACAGAAGATGCAGCAGCTTGGGTCTGGACCAGCAATGCTCTCTCTTCCAACCACTTGGGGACACAGGCAGGTGAGGCCAGGGGCAGCAGCACAGCTGGGGTGGGACAAGTAATACTGTGTCACTCCCGCATAAGGAAAATGCAGTTATGACAGTGCCCAAACAGGTGGCAGGGAAATGGGCTGTTGCTGCACCGGGGAATCCAGCTGGGAATGGGCCTGTTCTAGCTACGGGGGGGGGGCAACATCAGCCACTCTGGTGGGCCCAAAACCAAGTGAGTCTTAGTGAGCATATGCTGGGCTGGAGGACCCATTGGGAGATCACCTATCAGACAATGTCTGGGAAATGATATGGAAGGGAGAATACATAGATATGTTCTCTCTCTCTTGCACAGGGAACTCCCTGAAGAGAAGCATGACAGGAAGGGTAAAAGGGAATGGCCACAGAGGCCCAAGGCACCCTTTACATTTGAAAACTGGACAGCTGCATTTGATATTTTTGTGTCAGTTTATGGGATGAAGTACCCAGACAAGCTGTTACCCTTGCTAAAATACAGGGATGAAATAAAATGTGCCCATTTATCTTTTGACAGTTATGCTTGGTTTAAATATGATGAGCAGTTCCATCTGAAACTGGCCGGTCAACCTAGTCTTAAATGGGAAAACATGCATCTTGACTTGAGGGCCAGATATGTGACTGGGGGAAACCCAATACTGTCACATACACAGACAGAGGGCATGTGATCACACAGCCCAGTTTCAGGGACAAGAAGGAGCTTAAAAAAGAGGACAAAAAACATGCTATGATTACAATAAAGGAAAAATGTTTTCAGAGTTACTGTAAATACAGGCATATCTGCAAAAACTGTGACGGGGGCACTGGGTCAAGGATTGCAAAGGAGCCATCACTGACAGCTCGGGGTCCTTTCATACCACAGGGGGCAAGTCAAAGTCAGGGGCTGGGACAACTGGCTAACACTCCAGTCAACCTAGAACAGATGAAGACTTTCCCAGTACCCTGATCAATGATTAGCTACATTTTTACAAGTTGGTTTTAGCATGGGTTTTGACATCCCATACAGGGGCCCCTGTATTACCACATCTGCCTGCAATCTTAAGTCTGCAATTGCTATGCCAGATATACTAGCAGCCAAGATAGAGAAGGAGGTGAAAATGGGATGGATGGCTGGTTCTTTCGATAGACCACCCCTTCCAGCAGTTCGCATCTCCCCACTAGAGCTCATCCCCAAAAAGACCCCAGGGGATTATTGTCTGATTCATCATGTTTCTTACCCAAAAGGAGGGTCAGTAAATGATCACTTTGCACCCAAGGACAGCTCAGTAAAATATGCATCAGATGATGCAGTGGTTGACCTCATTTGGGGTTTAGGAACAGGCCCTCTGATGGCAAACAGTGACATAAAGTCAGCTTTCTGCCTTCTCTTAGTCTGTCCAAGAGACTATGAGCTGTTGGGTTTTACATTCCAGGGCCAGTTGTGCTATGACATGGCAATGCCAATGGGATGATCTATCAGCTATGCTGCCTTTGAGACATTTTCCACATTTTTAGAATGGGCAACCAAGGTCTACACTGGCAGCTCTGCAGTTATTTATTATCTAGATGACTTTCTTTTTGCAGGATCCAAGGATTCAGGTAATTGTAAGAACACTGGAGGGTTTCCAGAGCTTAATGGATATGTTTGGGGTACCACTGGCTCCTGAAAAAACAAAGGGTCCCACATTATGTATGTCCTTCCTGGATATCGAACTGGTCTCTACAGCTATGGTGGCCAGGCTCCCACTGGACAAGATCACAGCCCTAAGAAGGCAATTGAAGGAGGTTGGGGCAGCCAAGAAGGTCACACTCCTGCAGTTACAGTCCCTGTTAGGACTCCTTAATTTCACATTGTAGGGCAGTCAGCCCACGTCAGCCATTCCTTAGGAGGCTGGCTGCCATGATGGCTGGCCCCATTAGGCCTATTTATTTATTTATTTATTTATTTAAGAGATTTACCAGATAAGCATACTGAGCGGGGACCGCGCATTTCCAGATGCGACCTGGGGGGTTACATAGAATCCAAACAGGTTCAAAATACAATACACTGCAGTGGTTTGGCAACCGGCTGAGAGTGGATACATACAGGGTGAATTACAACAGGTACAGAATAGGTACAGGCTGGATTAACCAATTTTTGACATTATAAAGTCAAGTCCTAAGACCACAGAGTGCATAGTTTGCTGTGCCAAAGTTAGGCCTAGACTGCAGAGTGAATCAGCAGAGCAGTAGATGTATAGCTAAATACAGTAGGAATTCTAGGCTTATTTAATTTAATTTAATTTAAGGCCCGTTTAGATGCCTCTTGGTGGCAGGTCTAGGCTGTAGGTTGCAGTTGCATATATCTGAGAAGTGGGCATGTAGGAGCGGTTTGAGGAGCCTTGGGGTGGCAGAGAGCCTAATATCTGCCAGTAGATCATTCCAGAGTTTGGGAAGCCAATGTTTGAAGGACGATTGGCCCTTCGATGTGTGCATGAAAGGGACTTGGAGTTGTTTTGAATCTGAACCTCTGAGGGTATGCGGGGGGTTGTGTTGACAGGATGGAGCTGAGATGGGGGGGAAGGAATTGGTCCAGTATTTAGCTATGAGATTAGCGCAATGTAGTTGATGCAGATACTCCAGCCAGGGGAGGCAAGGGTGCTGTGTAGGTCGCAATGATGGGTGGTGGGGGAAAATTCCAGGATGAACCGACAGAAAGAATGAAAGAGGGGGTTCAAGCTGGCCAGGGTGGATGAGGGGGCTGCACTGTAGACCACGTCGCCATAGTCAAATATGGGGACAATCATTTTGTGCACTAATTCTCTCTTGACCATGGTTGGTAGGTTGCCTTTATTGCAGTATAGCGCACCTAGTTTAAGGTGTAGATTTTTCTCTAACGAGTCAATGTGGATGGAGAAGTCTAGGTGTTGATCTAGCCATATGCCAAGGTACCTAAAGGAGGTGCAGGATTCCAGATCCGTCCAGAGTGTGGAAGATGGGGGGAGCAGCTAGACGGAAGAGTCTAGACTGCATGCCGAAGGTTAGGGAGATGGTTTTCTTTGTGTTTAGGACAAGTTGGTTGAACCTGAGCCATGCTTGAATGGCATCAAAATCCTGCTGAAGAGTTGAGTATGTGTCCCCAATGGAGGGGCCAGAGGTGTACAGTACGGTATCATCTGCGTACATTTGTATAGCTGAGTTGGAGCAGGCCAGAGGTAGATCATTTAAAAATATGGAGAATAGTAGGGGGCCCAGGAGAGAGCCTGGGGGACCCCCATGTTGACTGGGATTGAGGTGGATACTTGAGGGCCAATTTTTACTGTCTGCTTTCTACCTATCAGGTAGGCTTTGAACCAGCTGGTGGCTAGATAAAAGAGGCCTGCGTCTTGCAATTTTGTGATTAGCTTTGGGTGGGATACGGTATCAAAAGCTTTGGCCAGATCTATGAATATGGCCGAGGTGATATGGCCCTTGTCCATACCTGAGGAAATATCATTTGTGAGCTTTAGTAGTGCTGTAATGGTGGAGTGCGATTTACAAAATCTCGACTGATACTGGGTGAAGAAGGAGGTAGAATCAAGAAAATGTCCATGTCCATGTCCGGGTGTCACAGGGCCTCAGGGCCAACTTGCAACTCTGGAAAATCTTCCTGCGGGTTTTCAATGGGATATGCATGTGGCAGAACAAAGCATAATGGTAGCATGGTTTGGACATGGTAACTGATGCCTCTGGTGGGTTGGTTTTTGGGGCCTTTTTCTGGGTGCATGGTTTGCTGGCAGATGGCCACAAGAGTGGGTGGATCATGGACTAACAAAAAACATCATGAAGTTAGAATTGTTCCCAATCATGGTAGCAGTGTGGGTGTAGGGACACTGACTGAGAGACCAGGAGGTGCTGTTTTTCTCGGGCAACAAAGCCTATGGTTGACGTAGTCAATTCACAGACTTCCAGGTCTGAAGATGTGATGAGGGTGCTGCGGGTGTTTGTGTTGTGCTGTGTCCCTCAAAACATCAGATTCAGAGCACAACACTTACCCATCAAAATGAATGTGATCACTGATGCCTTGTTTCGATTGCAGTTCAACCACTTCAGACAGCTGGCACCACATGCGGAAGCATCCCCAACACAGATACAGGAAGCAGTATGGCAGATGGGGAAGCAAGAAAGCTACAACTGGTTCAGCTCACTGTTTCCCCCTCAACCTGGAGGAAGTACTCAGGTAGCTTCACAGCCTTTGTTGATTTCTATGGGCAGGAGGTAAGCAGCTCCTACACAAAACACAACAGCATGTGCAAGAATATGTCTTCCACCTAGCACAATTGAATAGGGCACTGTTGGCAAGCCAGTTGCACTTGTCAGGCATAGCATTGATGTGGCAGGAGCTGGGCTTTCCCAACCCAACTAGAACCTTCACGACAAGGAAGATGGTGGAAGGGTGGACTAGATCCAGAGGATCAGGACCACAGGAGGCCCATTGACCTAGTGGAGCTTGCTAACTTACTCAAAGCTCTGGGCGCCATTTGTAACACATGTCATGAGGCAAAACTTTTCAGGGCCCTCTTTTCATGCACCTTCTTTGGGGCCTTTAGGGTCCATGAGCTGGTCCCTGAATTGGCCACTGCAGGAATGGGGGTTAATCTCCAATTCTGTGACATTACGTGGTTTCCCAATAAAGTCTGTCTCCGGTTACGGAGGTCCAAGACAACCAATGTAGCCCCCCCCCCGGCAACCATAACATTGCACCAGACCGGAGAGTCCTTGCTAGGGGATTACATGGCTGACAGACCAAAGGGGGAGGGTCACTTATTTTGACATAGTGATGGAACCCCTGTCACTAGGCACCAGTTTGTGGCAGTCTTGTGGAAAGGCTAATGGTTTGCAGTTAAGGATCCTAAGTCTTTCCGTACACACTTTTTCAGGGATCAGGGCAGCCACTGAGGCATTGAGATTAGGTTTGGAAGAGAAACAGATAAAGTTGGTTGGCAGATGGTCATCCACCACCTTCAAGGAATATATCAGGACACAAGAGGGTGTTTGGGCAAACCAACCACAGCACAATAGGCAATAAGAGTAAACCACTTGCTGTGTTAAAGGAAATGCAGTGACTGTACAACTGACTGAAACTTTTCTGTTTATATTCCAGCTGGGAGAGTAGCAGGGCTGGAACTATGGATCATCAGCCATTCATATGTCTGGGAGGCATACAATAGAGCAACAACCCACCTGTACGGCACAAAGCTAGGCATTTCAAAACAGTAAGTCAAGAATCATTGAGCAGGAAAAGGGGGCATGAGGTGGGATCAGATGATTAAAACAGTGCTCAGGCTGGGGCTTCAAAGACAACCACCTTTGCCGCTGGTACTGCATCTGGGGGGGGAGCAATCCGGTGGTGCTTGGGGCCCAAAGACTCATTTCTGAGATTAAGAAGAATTTGACTCAGCTACAGACCTTGCTCCTGACAACCAGATTGGCTTGGTCAAGGATTATCTCCCAGCAGCAGTGGAGAGGAGCCTGGAAGTATATCACCATAGAAAAAGTGCGTAAGGATGTTAACTGGGAGATGTCCCAGTTTTTCACCACCTTGAGGAGTTGCTATACTCTGTCATTTTTTCATCCCGAAAACATGTGATGCAATGTACAGCCTCAATGGGGTACACCTATCCAGGATTGCCAATGATATTTTTAATTTCATAGTGCAGAATATTTGTGATGCAACGATAAAGAAAGAAAGTACCCTGGGGCATTAGGGGAAAATGCGTTAACACATTGGAGTGGCGTAAATTCATGGCTGGATTTTGATAAAGGGTACAGTTAAGCAGTGGTTGCATTGGGTGACACATGACCTGGTGGCTCAACCCTGGGGTGGGTACGCTGCAGGTAAAAGGAAGCGGCCACCAATAAATGTGGAATGGAACCCAGGGAGCATGACCTGGGCAGGGAGGGTGGCCCTGGTTGGGCACCAACCCGTGCACAAAGATCATGCGTTTCCTAGGTACAATAAATGGGGAGGGGGGCTGTCCGGGAAAAGGCATGGCCCTAGGCGGGTCTGCATGACTCAAGGACCAGAGTTCCCCCATTGGAAGAAGACATGGAATTATCAAGGAATGCCATGCCAGATGAATTTGCTGCCCCAAGGGTCTTTTGCATTATATGCATGTCTAACTGTATTGATAACTGTGTATGTATATATGCATATACATTCAAGTTCTAATGTGTATACATGAAAACAATTTCATTTCAGTAAAGTTGCAGCCTTTTTTCTGCCAAATAAAATGTGGTGTTTTCATTTATAATATGGGTCTGTTTGGTCAAAAGAGAAGTTGAGTAGCGGTGCCAATGTGTGTATGTGTGAGCATGATAAGTAGCTACCGATTATGATTGTGCTAAATGTCAGAAGAGGCACCTGTAAGTAAAGAATGTTAAAAAAATAAGTCTCACATATCTTCCCTGCTCTATCCCTTCTGAGAAATCAGAAAAAAATGCTACACTCCAGCAGGGTAGCATATTAGTGCATGGCGGTTGCCGCTGAGGTCAGAAAAGGACTGAAGGAGCTGTGGTCATTAGTTACTTATATGTACTGTATTTCTTTTGATTTAAAACTACAAGTAGAGACAGCAGCGAGGTAGGGGACAGAGGGGGAAACAGGTAAGCAGGTGGAGCCCTTCTGCAGTCACATTTAACATATAATACCAGAGGGTGCATTGGTAGTGAGCTCATGGGGTCACTCTGTCAGGGAAAGTCAGCTCCCTAAGTGACAGAAATAAAAATGGTGGCATTTTAAAACTGAACATTCTGTTGGTTGTGGTGGGGGGGGGTTTGTAAAAGATAATGACTGTGTGTGTGTGTGTGTGTGGGTGGGTGGGGGCAGCAGCAGATAGAACAGCACAGAAATGGGGGGATTACTTTATACTTTAGAGACCCCAAAAATGTTTGTTTTTCTACTCATTCCATTAATTTTAAAGTCATTCCCATTTTATTTACATTTATACATGTAACCCATTTTCTAAGCACAATAATATGCTCCAGAGCGGGTGGTATGGGCTGTGGCGGACCTTCCAGGGGCTATAAGACCCTCCACCTGCCATAATGGGCCTCATCATCTCCCTGGACAGTCCAGTATAGCCCAGTACTGCCCACCCTGTAGGATATTATTGCTTACATGGCACCTTTATGATTCATCTTTTCTGGAGTTTGACATTCAGTTGTGGCAATTGAGCTGAAACAAGTAAGTAAGGTAAGTAAATGCAGATGACTGTGGTTATAGGTTTGAACCACAAGTTTATCAAAATTATCTGATCATTGAAAAGTGACACACCACAACATTCACTGTACATTTTTTGCTGCACAGCATACACTATTAGTAATGTTCAAAAAGATAAAAAAATAGCAGCAAACAATCACATTCTTATTCAAAATCAAGAATGCCTAATTTTTGGGGCTTGGATATTAGTGAATCTACAATAACTGCCCAACTAACTAACAAACTAACCAACTAACTAACTAACTAACTAACTAACTACAATTAGACCTCATGATTTCAATACAGTCTAACAAGTAAAGGTAGTGGGGAGAAAAAAGATCACTACGAGCTATTACAAACATAGCATGAGACATGTCGCAGCCACAGATTTCATGCTTGACTGCTGTTCCATCTCAGAAAGATAGAGTTCCTGCTCACCCACATGTCCACCTAGAAAAAAGAGTGCACCTCTGAATGATTGCATGACTGCACATACATTATTACATCAAGCAAAAGAAGGAATTATATCAGCTTTCTGGCATGCAAAGCCCAAGGCTGTTTCTGGAACGGATGTTAAACAGACTCAGCCTTCAAAGTGCACCATGGATCTAAAAAAATTATCACTCTACTGTATGACGTCCATATTTTACAATAACATAAAGAACAAAGGGCAGCTGAAGAAACCGCCACAGACAATAAATAAAGTTCCAACACATTATTGATAAGTGTTAAGCTGTAAAAATCCATTATTCATGTGCATATGTACATACCTGCTGTTTAACACAGAGCAAGCAAGGAAGGCAGCAAAAAAACAAACATAAGAACATAAGGGCATAAGGATGTGTCAGCAGAAGGGGGCCATGCAATTCATCTAGTCTGCCAAATTTCTTACCCCCCTCCCCACTTCATTTTGGGTTTCCAATGTGCCTGTCCCATGCTCACTTGAACTCCCCCATTGTTTTAGCAGCTACAACCTCTTTGGTCAGGCTGTTCCAGGGTTCCACCACTCACTCCGTGAAGAAGAATTTCCTGAGGTTGCTTCTGAATCTACCTCCCTTAAGGTGCATGCTGTGACCTCTTGTCTGTGCACCCATATTTTCCTGGAAGAGGCTCTGAGGCTGTACTGCATTTATCCCTTTGAGGTATTTAAAAGTTTCTATCATGTCGCCTCTTCTGCGCCTTTTTTCGAGGGAGTACAAGTTAAGTTGCTGAAGCCTTGCTCCATAAGGTTCGTGGTGGAGCCCTGTACCATCTTAGTAGCCCATCTCTGCATAGACTCCAAATGGTCTATGTCCTTTCTTAGGTACAGCCTCCAGAACTGCATGCAGTAGTCCAAATGAGGCCTGATTAGGGATCTGTACAATGGCATTAACACCTTGCTCCTTCTGCTAGCGATACCTCTGCCAATGCAACCCCAGTATACTGTTGGCCATTAGTGCTGCTTTTTCATACTGCTTTCCAATTTTAAACCATGTGATATGATTACTACAAGTTACTGTTCTTGTTTTATCTCTGTTATCTGTTCTCCACCAGATTGTATCTATATTTCGGGTTTCGCCTTCCCAGGTGCATGACTTTGCATTTCTTTGCATTAAATTTTGGTTGTCAGATTTTTGACCAGTTCTCTAGTTTTCTGAGATCAGATATCATTCCAGAGAGTCATTGTTGCGTATCTACCCTGCTGCAGAGCTTGGCATCATCTGCAAACAGGCATACCTTCCCCTTCAGACCATCAGTGATGTCGCTAATAAATATGTTGAAGAGGATGGGACCCAGCACCAATCCCTGTGGATTCCCACTGGTCACTGTTCCCTCCCCTGATATTGTGCCATTTAGTACCACCCTTTGTGTTCTTCCTTGAAGCCAATTTTTAACCCAGTTTTCAAACTTAGGACCCATGGCAGTGTGCTACAGTTTGTTAAATAGCCTCCTGTGGGGGATGGAGTCAGTGGCCTTACTGAAGTCAAAATATACCACATCCACAGCACAACCCTGGTCAATTGTTCTTGTTACCTAATTGAAGAACTCTATCATATTTGTTAGGCATGACCTCACTAAGGTGAAGCCTTGCTGCTTTGGGTCTTGTTGCCCACTGGACTGTATGTACTCCACTATACTTTCCTTCAATAATAACTCCATTAGTTTCCCCCACAATAGAGGTAAGGCTCACTGGTTGGTAGTTCCCCACTTCCTCCTTGCTTCCACTTTTGTGCAGGGGCAATACCATGGCTGTCTTCCAGTCATCGGGTACTGAGCTAGTCTCCAGGGACTTGTTGAAGAGGGCACCCAGTGGGGCAACCAGTTTTTCTCAAAGTTCTTTCAGTATTCAGGGATGGATTCCATCTGTGCCCATTGCTTTGTCTATTTTCAGGTTATGTAACTCCTAGTACCCTTTATTCCATGAATGGAGATGTGTCAGCTTCCCTAGTACGTTGAACTCTTCTATGTGTAGTGAGACCATTTCTGCATTCTTCCTGAGTGAAGACTGAGCAGAAGTATTTGTTTAGGACTTCTGTTTTGTCTTCATCATTTTCAGCGTGCTTACCCTCCTTAGTTGCTAGTCGGACTATATCTCCTTTGATTTTTCTTTTCTCTAGGATATACCTGTAAAATGTCTTATGCTCCCTTTTAATTCCTTGAGCTATTCATTTCTCAATTTGTGCTTTGGCAATCCTAATTGCTTTACCAGCCTATTTTAACTTTGCCTGGTATTCCTCCTTGTCACTGTCTTGCTTTGTTTCTTCGTATTTTAAAATGCTTTTTCCTTGTCTTTCATTTTAGATGCAACCTCTTTAGAGAACCTCAGATGATTTTTTTTCTTTTGTTTTGTTTGTTTTGTTTTGTTTTGCTTATCAGTCTAATGCACTGAGCTGTGATGTGGTTGATTGCCTCTTTCAGGGCTTTCCATCTCTCTTTCACTGTTTCCCCTGTAGTATCTACTAGCATTTTTCTAATGGTGATTTTCATCTTTGAAAAATCAGCCTTTTAAGTCAAGGGTTCATAGTTTTGTATAACTGGCATCCTCGGTTCTGCTTATTTTGAACCAGATTGACATGTGGTCACTGTAACTTAGGTTAATTTCCACTCTCACATCTGAAACCCTTGGACTATTCAATAGAACAAGGTCCAAAATAGCATTCTGTCTAGTTGGTTTCAACCAATTGGGTTAAACCTGCCCCTTATACAGCTATGAGAAATTCCCATCTTATTTATTTATTTGTTTATTTATGAGTTTAACCAGGAAGGCATGCTGAGCAGGGATTGCTCAATTCCAGATGTGTCCTGGGGACAAATCCCATTATTTATACATCACATGTGGAGGCAGACCTGGACAAACAGACAATAGGCAGGTAGCATACAAAGGAAGTGGAGAAATACAATTGGATACAATTACACAAGTAATCTCCTTCCTGTGACAGCTGTGTAGATAGCCCAATCTACATCCAGCAGATTGAAGTCCCCTACCAGCAATAACTCTCCTTTCTCAGCCATTTTTAGAATGGTTTCTAAGAGTTCCTTGTCCCTTTCTTTTTAGATTATTCCCACTTGGATATTTGTCCTGTCCTCAGCTCCAAGCGTTACCCACAGGGCCTCTGAATCATTTTGTGATACTTGTATTTCAGTGGCCTTAATACCGTCCCTAATGTAGATGGCCACTCCCCCACCCTTTTTCCCTTTCGGTCCCTTCTAAATAGGGTGTATCCTGGGATAGCAACATCCCAGGTATGGTTTTCACTTAACCAGGTTTCTGTAACTGCCATCCAATAGAGATGGGACTCCGCCATTACAGCAGTAAGGCCCAGTATCTTATTTGGAAGACTACGGGCATTAATGCACATTGCCTGCCAACTACTGTCTTCTGCTTGTTTTGTAAGAGTCTGTAGTTTCTGCTGGTCATTTGTAGTTTTGTTGCCTGTGATGCTTTTTGTTTGATGCTTGTTATTGTTTGCACTGGTAGGGCATCTATTGTTTTGGACTGTGTGCATTGTGCTATTTCTTGGTGCTGGAGAAGAGATGTTTGCCATGGGAGGGGCAACTTCCACCCTTTGAGGAGTGTAGGGTGCTCTTGCCCTCTCCCCAAACATCGGTTTCAATGGGCTGCAAATACATCTAACTTCTGGCCGAGAGTTTGGGTTCCCTCCTTTGTGAGATGAAGGCCACTGAATAGAAATAACCCCTTCTTCCAGAAGTCATGCCATTCTCACACAAAAGTGTGTCCATGTTTGTGACACCAGTCTTTTAGCCAGGTGTTGAGTTAAAACAAAACTCACATAAGTCCAGACATATCTGTACATGAACACAGCTCCAACCAAAATCAATGCAGCAAACCTGGGTGAATCTCATGATTGATTTTCTGAGGGGGTGTCAATTGGGAATAGTTCCCTATACACCCCACTTCAGAAAATCTGAGACACAAGATAGTCATGCTGATAGTCATAGCCAACTTTACCAGCAGCAGGTTATACAAGCTGCACACTAGTGGCCGCTGCAGCACCTATCCCTCTCTCCGTAGTTGCTATGAACACTTTACTTCTTGCTATCCTCCTTCTTGCCTGGTCCCCACAGCTTACCCCACTACCCCCCCTAGTGGCACCTAACCCCTCCCATTATAACTGTTGTACCATCCCCTCAGCCATCAAAGGTACACACAGATTCTGCAACCCCATGAGCCTCCTTACCAGACAAACTGAACCCGTGGCCATTATTTTTCACATGCTAACTTAAACCCACACTGCACAGCAGGTATACACTGCACCTCTAGTGTCCTCCCCCGACCCCCTGCCCCCACCACCCTCCCTATCCTCCCTAATGCCCCCCTCTCTCCCCTTAAGCTACTTTCCTGTATTACCCCTAGCCTTCCCATCCCCACCTCCAAAGCAAAACGTCTTCAGCCTACCAGTCACAGTGTCTCTCATCAAAACTCTGTTTGCTGGCCCTCCCACGGCACACCCTCCTACTCCTCCTTGTATCTGGTAACATCCACCCCAACCCTGGCCCACCCAGCAAGATTACCCCCAAAGAAGCCTGAGGGCAGCTGCGGCTCGCTACCCTAAATATATGCAGCCTCCCAAAAACACACACCCTCCAAGGCTGGATCGCTCAGCATGCCCCTGACATACTTGCACCTCCGAGACCTGGCTCACAGACAAAATAACAATGATGCGGTCTCCTCCCTAATTATGCTCTTTTCCGGGCAGATAGGCCCAGCAAGAGAGGCGGGGCTGTGCAATTTATGTCAAATCCTCTCTCAATGCCACTGAAGTCCATACACCAGCATCACAACAGGTGCCCAGGTACTCACAATAAAACTCTGCCTGGGTTCCAAAACACTCCACATCGCCTCGGGCTACATCCCCCAGAAATCAAAAACTCGTGTTTGACTCCATTCTCCAAATCATCTCCCATCTGCCCAACACACTAAGTCATCGTTATGGGGACTTCAATATAAACTGGTTATCCCTGGCCTCTTCCAGCTACAAAGATGCCGCCTGGCCTTGATCTCACCCAACTAGTCGCCTCCCCACCAGAAGGGACTTCAGATCCGGGGCTCCACCCTCCTGAATCTCATCTTCACCAACCGCCGGAAATTCTCCGAAATTACAGTACTCCTGATGCTATCAGCGACCACCGCCAGTTACCTGCTGGTGGTCGTGCAAGTTGCCCCAGCACCCCTAAAACTCCTGGCAACTGACTCAAACAGGGCGGTTTAAAGAACCTTAAAGCCCACCTAACCACCAGCAACTGGCTCCCCATTTATACTGCCCAGTCAGTTGACTCCGCTCTGGATCACTTTATAACCACCTTCAACAAAGCCTGTGATTTATACGCCCCTTTTCTAAGCTAGTTAGAATCCAGATCCACCCCTGATCACACCCCTACTAAGCCTGCTCCAACATAGAGATAACCTCTGGCACAAAGCCATAGACTCCAAAACATCCAGGATAGACAACTCTACAGGGAGGCCCGCACAATGCACATGGGCTTTATGGCAGGCGAAAGCCCACTACTACCAACACACCTAACCTCTACCTGGGTGATGGGAAAAACTTTGGGATAACATAAAGGAACTTAGTGGCAAACCCCGCTCCCCATCCCCACGCAACTCACTATTAATGGGGTCACCCAAGATCATACCATCATCAAGCCCTTAACTCCGGCCTTCTCGGATCTATCCCACATCCCCCTCCTAACTCCCCCCAACATGAGCTCCTACCAATACCCCCTCCGCCCGAGTCATCACCTCCACGAGGCTAAACGCCATTTCCAGGCCATCTCTCATACACGCTACAGCAATGACTCCCTTGATCTTAAACTCCTGAGGCTCTCCTTGTTGCCACTCTACCACACCTCACTAAAATTTTAACCTCTCCTCTGCCTAGGCCAGTTCCCTCTACCTGGAAGAGAGCTATAATCACGCCCATCCTGAAGGGTGGAGACCCCACCAACACCAGCAACTACAGACCCATCTCAATACTTCCACCTCTCCAAAGCCCTTGAAAGAATAGTCTCTGACCAGTTAACCCAACACCTATCCAAGCATAAGCTCCTTAGCCAGGAGCAGCATGGTTTCCGCCAGGTCATAGTACCATCACCGCTCACAGAGCTCACCTCATTCTTGCGCGAAGCCCCCGACCATGGCTCAAATTGCCGCCTATAAGGGACCTAACTCAAGGCCTTCGACACGGTCAGTCACGAGCTCCTGCTTCAAGTCCTCCCTAAACTAAATGTGGTCCCGGAGACCTTGTCCTGGTTCCAGGATTACCTCACAGGCCGCCACAACAAGTCAGGATATGCTCCACCCTCTCCACCCCTAAAACAGTTGCCTCAGGGTCCCTCAGGGTCAATCCTAGGCCCACTGCTGTTCACCCTCTTCCTAAACTCCTCCCAAGGCTTGCAGTGGTCAGCTCCTCTATGCTGATGATGCGGTTCTGTTCTGGAAACACCCCACCCTACCGCCCTCCAGCAGGCCCCCTTCAAAAGCACTTCCGGGAACTTGAGACCTGGTTCTCTGAACACCGCCTAATCATCAACTACAATAAAACTAAATCCATGATTTTTGCCCACCTTAAAATCCTCATAGTCAGTCTGCTCTCCTCATCAGAGCGCTCAAGGTGCCCTCTCGAACAAGTATCCAATTTCAAATACCTAGGTGTCACCCTAGACACCTCCCTCTCGTACCAGAGGCACACCCAAATTCTCTCCACCTCTATCAGCTCAGGTGGTAGGCATCCTGTATCGGCTTAAGCACTGCCTACCCTCGCAGGCAATGCGGCTAGCAGTCACCTCCTCCATCCTCTCCCTGGTGGACTATGGGATCACTATATACGGCTCTGCTGAACCCACCTCCCTGAACAGGATAAACATTCTCCTGAACAAAGCCTGCCGCCTAGTCACTGGTTGTGATCGGCTAACCCACACCTGTGATCTCTATGCGTTATCTGGTTGGTTAAACTTCCAACAACGATTACAGTTCCACACCTGCATCCTTGCAAAAAAAATACACCTTCACCTAGCCCCCGTCGGACTTTTCCCCCTAATCAGTTCTGCACCCCACACGTGCAATACAAGACTTGCCGCAAGCTCCCCCTTCCTTGTACCTCAATGTAGAACTTCCTTGACAAAGATCCTTCAGATACCGGGCCTCTCTGGCTCAACAGCTAGCACTACTCTCCTCTCACAGACCCACAGCATCTTTCAACTTAAACAGGCCTCAAAGCTCACCTCCTTGAGGGAGCCATATGTGGCTGCGGCTAACTCTGCTCACCCGGTTAATCTGCCCCTCCCTCTCGACTCAGGGCCACAAGGCCCCACGTATCTCACCAATAATCCCCGCCTGGGTATCCCAAGATTGCTGCCTAACTTCCTCAACAGTCACTAAGTTTGACTGGACTGCTCCTTTGATTTTTTTTTATGTATATTCTGCCTGTTACATGTATGTTCTCTACTGTATTTGTCTACCCTCCACCCTTGTAACCGACGTGGAGCCTTTGCAAAAGAGTCTGTGACTCAAAGGGTTGTAATTCTGATTGTTTCCAAATAAACAAACAAATAAACAAAAGGCTCCAAACATTGTTTGGTTCCTTAAAAGCCAAAACATTTAAGCACCATAACATGACCAGGAAATTGACTATACCCTATGATCCTAAAGACAGAGGGGGTCACAACAATTCCTGAACTAGGCTTTTTAATGACCAGCAGAAGGTAGCAGCCTAGAAGAGAAAAGAGAGCATTTTCCAGAGGTTTATGATTCGCCTGGAGAATGCCAACTGACCAAATGATATGACAGACAGTGCCATGGGTAAGACAAGAGTAAGGGTTATAATGTCCACAGAGATAGGAAGAATAAAGGGAAAGCATGAGCAGAAAGAACAAATATTCAGGCAGGGCTTTGCACCAACACATTACGATCAGGAAGGCATGTGAAAGTGGCACCCCGTCACCAAGGATGACCAGTCCATCGATAAGTAAAGGTCACTGTGCTGTGAAGAATGCTGCATAATGCAAAATGGAGAGGGTCCAGTCTGACTATGGTTACACACACTTAAAAAAATATAACCCTCATAACACAGTCACCACAGAATCCAATCAGATAATCATGGTAGCGATATTAACACACTGACAAAAACTGCTATGCCCATGTGATCACTTGTAGATTCACTACCATGACAGAAATGAATCTGCATGTTCATATCCACTAATCCCTACCAAGGTTTAAATCTGTAATATCTAAAAGCTGGCTCTTGTTTTTAAAGTACTGCTGTAGACTGATGCACTCGCCTTTATGCTTAGACTGTCACCTGACTTTTAGTGTAATGTTAAATCTAACTCTTTCACAGGTGAAGCATGTGAAAGCAAGAAAGAGTAGGGGTTACTAGAGAGGAGAGTGAAATGTTTGCAACACAACTAAAGGCATACGATGAATGGAAAACAGCTTGTAAACTACAGTACACTATTTCTAACTAAATAAGGATACTAAAATTCAGAAATAGAAAAAGTTATTTTTAATGTCTCACTCTTTTAGTATTAATACATACAATTATTACATTTACTGTATACAGTAGTGGTATGATAGTTTATGTATGAATATAAGAAAATTGCCTACATGTCACATCATCAGTATTGGTAAAAATATACAGCATTGACAGAATCTATGAAAAGTTAAAAAAATACTGTTGATATACTGTATATATAAAACTTCCACGGTCAAAAAAGATGAAATGGCCACAGCCATGTTTTATTATTTACAATTCTAGATATTAATCTTTTATTAAGTCATACATTATTTTATAATTTCTACTTTGGATTAATACCTTAATCAATTAATATTGAGCAGTGGGCACTGCAAGGAGGAAGCACATACCCCAGACCCCCACACCACCCCTAATTTGGGAGACCCCTTTGGGTGTGGGCTGAGGCATACCTGTGCAGTAGCAGGACAGGTCATATGGCCAAGGTTCTGATGGCCACCCACGTCTGGCATCACCGACCTTGCAGTCTATGATGCTAAGGCTGGACCTAGACCCCCCCATACAGGTACAGGTCTTGTGGTCACCCATCCTCACGCTGAACAGGGGGCCTCAACATCTTTGGGAGAAATGGCATCGTCTCCTATTTTCCACTACTTCCCTCATGCACTCCTCCCATGCCACCACAGGATGGACCCTGTCCAACCCCCCAAACCCTCTGCTCAATCCTTTCCTCAAATATCCTTTTACTTTATCCTTTTACCGCCTAAAAACTTGCCTTGCAGCTAATCCCCCCAGGCCCTCCACCAGGCACTAGAGAGTGCAGTCCCCAACTCTCTAGGCCCACTCTGCCTGCAGCTTGCCACCAGTGACTCCACCTGGCCGACATACATGCTGCACAGGGCATGACCCATTGAGAACCTCTCCAGAAGAGGAATCACCATGCTTGAATGCTGTCCTGCGCTGGACACTGTATCAAGAAGTTGTGCTGTTCTGGTAGCACCCTAGGGGCCCATTCCTCGATTCAATTGGCCGCCCCGCTACTGCCCAGCTAGTCCACACTTCCCATATTTTCTGTTCTCAGTACCTTCTGGGAACCTGTAAGAGACAACTAAAGTCAATGCCAATGCCATTGTTGCAGTGTACCACTTCCTGCCTCACCTAAGGCACCCTGTCCCCTTGTTGGGATACCACCTGCCTGTTGGGGTACCATGAAGCCCACCCCCAACCAGTCTGCCATTCACCTCTAGTATCCATAGGCTAGAAGAAGCCCCTCCTGGTGCCTTCTGTTGTGTCCGCTGGCCCACCCTGCACCATTCCATACCCATGAGGTATTGCTCATTAATATCTTTGGTGTGTATATGGACCTTGTTGTAATTGAGTCATGACTCAACTCAAGTTTAATCATAATTCATTACCCCCCCACTTTTTTTTGTACTATTCATACTCCTCGGCTCACGGTGCCCGCTGCCTCCTATGTGACTGGCTAGACCGGGCATGCCTAGGGAGCCTAGGAGCCATCTTCCCCTGAAGCTCTCCAGCTGTTGGGGAGGGAACCCCCCTTTTTTGTGTATCCTGCAGGGGTGTGAAACTGCCCATTCCGGCTGACCTATCCCGCCATTCCCATAGATAATTGACTAATTCTATGGGCTTGAAATGCCTTCAGTGGCTGCCAGAACTCCTCCTTCAGGATCCCGTCTGGGCTCCTGCTAACCAGATCCTTATTATGAACCTACCAGCTGTCTGCATGATGCCTTGTGCTATGCCTGAAGGCTGGCCACTCAGACCCCATCTATGCACACTCCTGTAGTTGGGGCCCGTTGGTCTGCAGCTATTGGAACCCCTCTTTCCAGACCCTACAAAGTTCCCAGCAACTTGATTCCATGTTACACATCTACCTGCTGTCCGCAATACACTTTGTACTATGCCTGAGGGCTGGCCCCCTTCTCTGCAGGTTCCCATGCCTGAGGCCCACCTGTCTGCCCCCTGGTGTCATCCTGCAACCACTCCAACCCAGCCCTTGCCATGAAGCCCCTTATCACCTGCTCCCAAACTGGGTCTTGTACCTAGATTTCCCCAAAGGTCAGCATGCTTAACCAAATATGCTAGGATGATTTGGTCACTTATCCAGGTCTGCAAGGATGTTGCTGCCCATGCAATGCACCCTCACCCCTTTTTCAGCTGCCCCCTTGCAGCTCCCCCAGTTATAATAGAAGCCTTCCTGTTAAAGAAAACCTCACCATTGCAAGATTTAAGCTCCTCTCCTACTGGTAAGGGATAACCCACTACCAAAGGGCTACTAAACAATCTGGCCCATGTGGTCACCCCCCACAGCCAGACAATGCACTACTGAAAGCTGGGTCCCAGTTCTGCTGCCCCCCCAGCCCTCCTGGGCTCGTTTCCCAGCTTCAACCACCCAGAACGTTCCTTTGTCCTCCTACTGCGGGGGTGGGGTATTATTACCTGAGTCCCCTGATGCTGCCTCACAGAAGACTTCCTAAGTGATACTGCTAGTGACTTACCTGTGGAAGAGGGAGCCCTGGGTCGAATAGTTGTCTTTGCACTCTGTGCCATGATCAGTGTTATGGCTGGAAGTATGTGTTCCTAACTGCTTACTGGGTAGTATTTCCTCAACAAGTAGTTATCACCCATGTTAACCATTGTAGGGACCTCATAAAGGAAGCAGTATCCCATCTGACCTGATCCTTGTCAGCTCATCCTGATATGGGCAGCTGTGTCCTGCTAGACCAGACATACAGCCCATGTCCTGACAACTGCCGCCCTATTCCTCAAAAATCTTTCCAAGAGTGGGTATTGAACCCTGGACCCTCACACCAAAAGCTGATGCCTAACTAACCAAGCCACAGGAGTTTCCTGTTGTGATGAAAACAGTCTGTTTCATTGATCAAGGGTATATATTGTCTTGCATAATTCATGCTTCCCCTTGAAGTCTAACTTATATCGTACTCATGGTCCCGATCACTAGGCATATGCGAACAGCAGAATGTAGTGCCTCTGGAAGCTTGTAAAGGACCTAATTGTTAGTGAGCACTTGTTTGTGTTCTGGAAGCAAAGTTAGTATTCCATAGCTGACAATACCAATGCAAACTGCACATTGTGTTGTTCTGCCATGGCAGTCTATTGTGCGGTCTAAGTACATAATAGCATGACATCTGCAATTGACAATATGTTGGCCCACTCAGCACTATGATGGCCTGTGGTCCTTTGTGAGTAACTGTGTTCTGTTCCTGTGGAATGGCTCTATAGGTAGCTTATGAGTGGGTAGGGCCCAATAATGCCTAACCGACTCCCCTACTCAAGCTACTTGGATTGCCTGCAGAATGACAATCCAATCAGAACTTCCCAGTAGTAGCTGAAGAAGTGATGGGTCCTGTGTTCCACCCCTCACACGATCTCCCACTTTTTGCCAGATCCCATGCTGTGTTCCAGCTATACCCCTACCAGTGGCAGTCTGTTAGTACGCAGATCCTTGGCTAGCAGCATAAATGCAGCTGTCTTTAAAAGCCTGAAGACTGACACGCCATGAACATACCAGCTGGGAACCCTCTGCTCAACAGCCGGCAGGCAGACAACCTGTAAAGCTGGGAGTAAATTATTTCTGTACTCTGGTGGCCCTGAAAGTATCTAATATAATCTGCTCTGTGACTTTTCGCATGGTGAGTTGTGAACAGCACCCTAACATCGTATATCCCTATGGGCAACAGTGACCGGACGCAACCCCAGAGATCCGACTATGTGTTTTAATAAAGTGTCGTAGTTGCCATTAGGAATGATACCTGTGTAGAATTCAGTCTGATTATCTACTGGAATTGGATATATCTAAGTGTCACATGCTAGCTACTGTAAGGTATTCATCTGAGTCTATCAGACAGTCAGTGATATGCCATGCAGTGCTGTTTCCTGCCAACATGTGAGTGTCATCTTGCCCCTTCCCAACCTAGGACTCTGTAGCACTCACCCTGAAAAAGGGGGAGATCTGTCTATAACCAATGTGGGTCCACTGGGAATCACCCAGGACCTTATGCCCCAGAGACCGTAAGGTATTTCTCCAACCCCAGCTCTTCTGAACTGCTATCACCCTTGTTGCTATGTAAAAAGAATATCTGTTTTATTCATATTTAATACAAAGTTCCCTGGGAATGAGCTCCCTCCACCCATATCCAGGTTCCAACAGCAATGACGTGACCCTCTGTTACTTTCCAGTGCCTAACCAGCAAGCCATGTTGCCTGCAAGCCTAATTTGCTACACAGTCTAATGTAGCCAATGACTTTGAACAATTTATTTCAGCATAGGACCTGGAGAGAACTGAACCCCAGGACCCAGTCCCTGATGCCAACTGAGGCAGCAGCACTAGCCACTCCTCCTGGAACCAGCTTGCTCAATTGAACCCCTAGGGTAGACGGATGTTTCAGAAGATATGAGGCAAAACCTTGCTGGAGAACTACTGATTAATCAGTTAAGTGGGTTGCTCAAGATCCACCATACACAAGCAGGAGATGATGAGATCCGAACACAGGTCTCCATGCCTCCAAGACTCTTGGCTTGCATACTGTATCTGAGCCTACAATCACAAAGCCATAATGTCTACCCCTACATATTCCAGAGTTTGCTGTGTCTAGACCAAGCTTCTTTTTTTGGTTTTTTAAATTCTGCCTGTGACAGTTTGCTTGCAGTGTGGGACCAGTTCAAGTGGTCCCAAGGGCTTCTGTGAAGCATGCTAAGGTTGTAGTAACCCTATGAGCCAATGCTCATAATGTCTGAACATATCTGGGGCCTAACTGGCCACTGGACACAGTCAGCATCCATCTCCATGATACCTGATTCATTCCCGATCACCCTGCATGAGTGGCAGTTGATGAGATTCAAATCCAGGCCCCCCTGCAACCCATTCTCCTGGCGTGCAGTGAAGCATGGCATGAAATGGGGGGAGAGTGTATCCCCACTGAAAGACCCATTTAGAAAACTGCTGTGGGTTGTCATACTGTAGCCCCAACCAAGATGGCCACCAAGGGCTTGCCATCGTACCAGCGAGATCTGCCCTGGCTATATGCCACACCGCCAAATCTTGTGGGACACCCAAAGCAGCGAGTGTGGTGTATCCCAGTGCCCCCACTACCCATCCTGGCCCAGAACCTCGTCAAGAATCCATATAGTATGTCATAATTTACAGTAGCTTGAGTCTCGGGGGGAGGAGGTGAACCACCAACCTCGGGAACTACAACCAGTGGCCAGAGTCCTTGCAATGCACCATCCTCCTGAGCTACTTGCTCTCCCATCCTGGGAATCATGGGACTTAAACCTGGCCCTGCTTCCAGGGAGCCCTCCCCTATGCCACCTCCCAAGTACCACCAGGGATGAAGCTTGTTTCCCGTGGTCTCCTGGGAGCACTTGTAAGTTAAGGAATTTCTTGGGCTCACACAGCATACAAGTGGTGGCTGGGATTCAGACTCAGGACTCTGGGTTATCAGGTTCACTGTGCAGAGCTCACCTCTAGGCTAACTGCGCCCCCCGACTAAACAGCCATTGAACTCAGGGAAAAGGAAATATTAATTTATTTTTGTCTTTGGTAACCAGGAAGGCCCACTAGGCACAAGCCCTGATTTTCAGCGGTGACCTGTGAACCTGGGGGGGGGGGGTAAGTGACTTACTCAGAGTCACACAGTATGTGAGTAGAGTTTGGGAGAATCAAACCCAGGTCTGCCAAATGAACCAAGCTTGCTTATAGCTTGTCACTCTAAACCTCTAGGCTGGGAATTCCTACATTCCCTCTACATGACATCCCAGCCGTGATCTTATTTTCCAATAACTTTCTCTACTCCTATTTATTTATTTATTTTTTTAACAAGGCCTCCGAGAGACTGCAGCTATTCAGATCAGGACCCACTGGGGGCCCAGCAAAGATAGCTGACCTCTCACAAGCCCTCCTGAGAGATCGGCAAAGGCTGTATGTCTTGCTGAGCCTCAATCTAGTGGGCCACCACAAGCAGCACCATACCACTGCCCAGCCAGTCCCCAACCACCAGTAATCCATGGGGCATGCTGGGACCTGCAGTCCCCACAGAATGCTGCTGAGGTGTCCGACTGACAAAGCACCTTAGTCTCTGGAACCTGCAAGCCCCTTCCGGTCCCAATGCCCCACCAGTAGGCCACCCATGCCCCGGGCTCCAGAGCAGGAGCAGAGCCCACAACATGAGGCCCTGGAGGAATCCCAGCAAAAAAATCACCCTCATACACCTCAGACTACTACTGGAGGGGGGTGGGGGGATGTTTCTGAGATGCCTTTTACCACACAGTCAGGGCCTGGGGAAAACGCCATGGTAGCCCGGTGCCAGAGCCATGCAGGAACACCAATCGATGCCCCCAGCCAACCAGCCCACAGCAGAACAGCCTGCCACCATGTGCCCTGAGGCTAAGATGGCACCACCAGCCCCAGGTAAGTGCAGTCTGCCTCTCCATGTGGTTTAAGTTCTACTAATGGAGAAGCTAGTGCTCCCACCACTGCTACCGAGGGAAGTGCCCTCCAGACTGTGTAGGAGCCAGCTGCCTCTCTCCCAGCCACCTAGGCTTTGACCCCAACCTCAAAATGCAACCAGGCTGCATCCTGATTGCTGGAGAGCAGATGTCTGGCTCACTGACTACTTGCTCGGAGTCAATGGAATGCAAGTGTAGGTTGTGGGATTCAAACCCAGGCACTAGACTCATTCTTTTAAGAAACCAGCCAAGGACCACAGCATCATTTTTAAGCTGAAGGCCATTCTACCACTGCCCAGGCCCCAACGATACCTTGTATTTTGACTCTGGACTGCAGCCATTGATCTGAGGGGAGGACAATCAAGAAGGCTGGAAATCAGCCTGCTTGCTAGTTTTATTCATCCCCTCCCCTCAGATCCCCCCCCACACAGAGGGGCTAACTATACCCTATAGCTGCCTGTGTCCTGAGGCTGCTAGCCACTCCCCTGGGCTGGTCTCTAGCAGCCTCTGGTCACTGACCATGGAGGAGGGGACGGGGGCCCCCAGACAAAGGGGCAGCTGCTGCAATGCTTTGGCAGCCTAGGTAGTACAGTACTCTACCCATAACTCACAGATGCAACGTGTCCCAATCACTCCAGATTTGCCCTTTGTTGTTGCAGTTGACAGCTGAGACCTAATGCCTCCTAACAGACCTGATTTGAGACAAATACTGTATCATTCCACCCGAGGGAATTTTTAAGAACAGTCCTTTTCCAGTGGTAAAGTTGAGTTAATGTCCCCTTTTTCAGAAAAAAAAAAAGAACTGAATAGAGCTTTCTTCACACAAACTAATGTTGTCATACCTCACAAATTACAGTTCACTATGGGTCAGCAACATAATATTTGCAAACCATTGTGTAAGTTATATGCCTCAGGACAATAAAGTCATGCATTACTGAAAATTGAGTAACCAAGTGTGTTGTTTCTTTCTAGTACTAACCTATTTCAACTGTCTCAGTAAAATAAATCTCTACTTGTAGTGTATGAATCAAACAGCAGCTGACACCATTCAGAACTGAGTCTGTTTCTTGTTAGTGAATCCGGGCAGCCAAACCACACACAGCATGAATCAAAATAAGTTTTCAACACTACTTTTTAACAAAAAAATAAAGAAAAGATGGAAATAAATGGTTTACATGCCATTTTGAAAAGTAAGTAGAGATTTTATTCAGAGACATGTACTCCTCAGTACACAACCTATCTTCTCTGATCTGCCCTGCTTTCAAATTGTTTCTTTAGGACTGCAGTTCCCTCCCATGCTGTCACTTCCTGTTTGGGTGAAGCTTCCGCATGAAGCCCATACTGATCAAGTGACTGATGTATAGCACTCTGAGGTCATCTTGATCAAAACAGTAAAACATAAAGTAACATCATAAATACCACATAAATACTGTAGTAGCCTGATGTTCACTATAGGCTTATACCGATTGACATTACAGTTTAAAAACGGTACAGTCCATTAGCTCTCAAAATCTGCATAATTGATAAGTAGTCAGATACTGTCCATTTTGTATGGTTTCTGTAAAAACATATGTAATCAAAATCTTCAAAAGCATCATGGGAAATCCACAATAACAATATCCAAAGTGCTGTGACGAGGAGACAAGCTGCAACATTCTTACCCAGCTGCAGTTGTCTGAGCTGGTCAAGTGCACTAATCAATCAGAGACAACAAAGGACTGTACCACTGTTTTTAAATCCTCAGCTGAAAGGAAGAGGTGAAATCTGGCAATGGAAAAAGCAGATCTAAACACAGCTAGCAAATAATGTTTCAGAGTCAACTTTAGTGAAGTCCCAAAAGGATGTGAAGCAACTATTACTTTAGCTTTCTGACAGCAGCTAGATTTGAGTCCTTGTGTTCTTGAAACAGGTGCAGTAATTTAATTGCTAATCAGAAAGAAGAACACTATGTAGGATGCATACATGATACAAGAAGGCATGACATGGCCAAAGTCATGTAAGTTTCTGTAAACACACATATAATCAAAAGACTCAGTCCCAGCACAAATCGATATTTGTGTGTGGGTCTAAGCTCGCTTGGAAATGTTTTAACCGGTACTCCATTCTGCTTGCCATCTTACTATTCAGACCTCACCGCAGTCGACTCACACATACTTAGTGTAATAATATTCTTTAAAATCTGCATGAAACAGTATGCATGACTACATGATGTGATACAAGCACAGTCTGTTGCCTAAAATGAAATACCTATAATATGTAAAATTACAGATTTATGACATTTATATTCAGAAGATACTAGTGATTGTTCCATTAACAAATGTACCATTTTTCAGTTTTCACTTTCCTGCAGTCCCTGGACAACAATGGATCTCCTCTTGGATTCACTGCCCAGTCCAACTTTGCGAATACATTATGCTACTGCTGCTGGGGTTGCCTGATTGTTCCATCAGACAGCAATTTAGTGGGTCTCAGGGAGTAGAGGGGAAAGAGTAGCTAAAACAGTAGTAGCGCTACCACTCACTATGCTGGTGACCCGGCTTGTGGAATGGACTTTGGTCTCTGAAGGCTGGCCAGAGGAGGGAGGACTGAGAATCCTAAGGAGAGCTCTCCTTCCTGGAAGAGGTGGGAGTGCAGCACCTGACGTCTTGACTGCCTCCTGGAATGGGCCAGGTGGCAGCACAGTGGGAGCACCTGCATGGGGTGAGGGGTAGTCAATGAACACCATGCAGGCATGTGTATCATTGCATGCCAGCACCCTTGAGGAGAAAAAATCAGGAGTTGGAGGGAAAAACCCAGGTTCAAACAGTTACCGTACAAGTGCTCCACCCCCAAAAGCTGCATGAAAGCCTGTAATTCATTTCAGCTAATCCCACTGTCTTGGTTTATCTTTATTTCACCATTGTACATTTTGCAGAGGTCCTTGGTCTCATCATTCAGCTGAATCAAGATTAGCCTGACCAGACAACCACAAGGTGACCCCCCTCAGTGGTCAGATACCTTCACTTTAAATTTTAACATGTCAGTATGAGTTGTGGTACCACTGCTTTCTCTCTTTCTCGTGGTAGAAACCACTCACACACCTCTCCTGTTTTTAATGCAATGTTAAATGTTTAGCAAGCTCAACCCTGGCTAATACACAGATAGTTTTTTCACAGTTCATATACATTTTTCTTAAACGTTGTAGGAGTGCTCTTGGTGTATGACCACAATCAGAATAAACAGTTAAAGTACCAATGGAATTAACTTAAATGAACTGCAGGCTTTCAGTCAGCTTTTTTTTTTTGGGGGGGGGCTGATACTTTGACTGTATGATTCTTTAAATAATTACTGTGACTCAATACATCTTAACACATACTGGATTGTTAGCAAGCAGAAACACAGATGGCTGGATTTTTAAAACCCCTCAGGAGCCTTGCATCATGATACCAACACAGTTCCACAACTTACATTGGAATATTTGCCCCCCCAAAAGGTGATCTAACTTGGAACTAGATTTGCCATAGTCTGTGCCTCAAAAATGACGCATGCATCAAATAATTGATACATGTTTCATTTTCAGCTGAAAACAGAAGAAACTGCTGGAAATCCATCCTAACCTTTGAAAGTAGAATTTTTCAAATGATTAAATATTTTCCAAGATGAAGGCAGCAATCAAAAACATGACTTTTGAACATCTTACCCTGAGTTGTTTTATATACCTACCTACAGTTTACATAACTTTAACTTTTATTCCATTTTGGACAGCTCGTTTTCCTGTACGTCTCTTCTGCTGCAATGTCCCCCCCCCCCCCCGACACACACACGCCAAGTCACACCAGGAAATGAGTCTTTGGTTACAGTACCATTCCTGACCAGAAATTTCTAATAAAATGAAAATTATTGAGCAAATATTCTTATCTGAACCACAAAGTGTTAATGTTCATTGTTGTTTGTTCATTCTTTCACGTTTGATTAGACTGCAGAAGCATAGAACAATGTGTGGGTTCTCAGGGAAATTTCCATTTTTAAATTCATTAATAGAGTTATATTATTGCTTGTTTATTCATTTTTCTTTTTAAATCCCTGTAAAATGAATCATACAGTATATGAATAGTAAGCTGTTAGCAAATTAAGCAATGTAGGAAAAAGTTATTCACCAAAGTAACATTTGTCTTCTGATGGATTAGAATAGCCAATCAAACCTGAGAATCATTTCCTCCTGAAGAGTAAGGTCCAGAACATAGAATATTTTTCAAAGGCTGTTCAATGCTATATTTTGGACTTGATCCTCCCAGAGTTCTGTCCCAGAATCTTTGAGTTGAAGTGCCAGAGATGACTCAAGGTCAACCAAAGTTTGAAAACTATTATATTAGTAATTAGAAAATGTTTTACGTTTTCCATTTTAAAACACCTAACAGAATCTGAAGAATTCAATTACCCTATCCTAAAAAGGGGAAGCAGGTAAGGGTAGTTTCACTGGCTGTGCTAATTCATTAATATTACTATTGTAACTTTTTCTTCCGCTGTAACAACAGGAATTAGTACAATCATGTCACATGAGTACAGACTCCTTGTAGTATCTTCGATTTGAGGTTTTTGGGATTACTTTGGGTACAGGCTCTGAAGCATAGGCATCCTAAATCTAGTATTGTTTCTTGCCTCTGTGTCCAGACATTAATGAGTTGTGAATGTGTGGACTATAGACCAGGCAGCAACTTTACAAATGTCTGCCAGCAGCATATTCCTTCTAGCTGCCGTTGATGCTGCTGTTTTTCTAGTGGAGTGTGACTTAGTGCCATACGGGGTTATGTTCACATTTTCGTGGATACTGTCCATTTGGATATGGTCTGCTTAGATGATGGATGCCCCTTTGACTCCTGACCATACAGTATGTAATAAGCTATTGCTTACTACTGTTCTTCTTATCCTCTGTTCTGAACTTGTAAAAACTGAGGGGCCTTCTTGCATCCAATGTGTGATGCTTTTTCTCCTCTGTATTGGTAAGTGGCCTTGGGAAATATACTGGTAAGGTTGTAGCCCAATTCAAATAAACTCTGACACTGAAAGAATAGAAAAACATGCTCTTAACACCACTCTCACTTTGCTGAAAACGAAGTAATATGAATCAATACTAAGCACTTGTAATTCACCGACCTTCCTCATTGAAATAATAGCTATCATGAATAGTGATGCAGCGAATTTAAATTCTGCCGGTGAAGTGAACGCCAAGTGGGCACTTCCCATTGCCTCTCCGCTACATGGAGTGGGCAATGTAAGATGCTCACTTCGCCTTGTCATTACCACTTCGTGTTAAGGTGGAATGGTAATGCGAAGTAAATGGACGCCACATTCCTCATAATAATTCTAAGTCATCCATTTCACATTCCAGTTTTGGCAGCCCCCTCCACACATCACATGGCTTACAGTACTGTAAATCAAATGCTTTTTAACCAGGCAGGAAGAAAGTGCCTTGCCAAGGAGATAGTTTCACTTTCTTCTGTGTAGACGGAGAGAGAGGAGTGTGTTGTTTTGTGACTGTGGGACAGCCAGTATGAGACTTGCAGATCAGAGCGAGGAGATTTAAACTTTGAATTAGACCTAACAGATTTTTTAAAAACTACATTTATTTGTATTTTCTGTACTCTTTTTTACTTAATTTGTTCTTTCTGTAAATTTTTTTTCTTACCTTTACAAGTAGTTAGTTGTTTGTCTGTGTCTGTGTGACTGTGTGTGTGTGTTGTGTGACAGTGTTAGTGTTTTCTGTTGAATCGAGTAGTCATTGCTCAGACTGAGGGAGTGCAGTAGGAGAGATGGACCAAGGTGAGGGAATGTCTGGGGTGGGACAGTTCAGGGAGTGCATGGTAGGCATCACACTGTGTGCATGCATGGGGGCATGGCCACTGGTTCCTGTTGGACTGATCCAAAATTTTGAGTGTCCACCCATAAGCAGGACCAGCACCTACTCCTGACTCTGAGGCAGCTGAACCACCACCACATCCAGCACCAGCTCCAGCACCAAGTTCTCTGGAGCAGGATGTGTCTGTGTCCTCAGGCCCAGGTGTGGATCCCATTCCTGTTGAGCCCTGTGACCAGCCAACTGCCAGTGCATCTGGCCCTCCCCTTCCTGTGCTTGGTCCTCCCCCCACCCCTGTTGTTTGGGAGTTTTTTGACTGTGTTGGGGGGATAGCAGCATGGTCAGGTGTCACCTATGTTAGGTGGAGGTGTGCTGTGGCCCCCCAGGGACTCACCTATGGACTGGGGGCCAGCACACCCATATGCTGAACCACCTTCAGTTGGAGTGGCAGGCTGCCACAGAACAGGCCAGGCCTACACCTGCTGGCCCTTCTGTGGCAGATGGTGCACATGTGCATGGTGGTGGCCCTAAGAAGAGTAGGGCCAGAGCAGCACCTGCTGCTCCAACAACACCCCATCAGCACCACCAGCAGCTGATCCTGTAGAATGTGCAGACTCCAGAGAGCTGCCTGTAATGCAGGCTGACCTGGCAGTTCTCTGGAGTGCTGTCGAGGAGAACAATGAGAGAGTGAGTGCTGTCCAGCAGTGGTTGGCTCACATAGAAGGACATCATTTACAAATGATGTCCGTGCTGGAACTGATGCTGGACAACCAGGGGATCCCACATTAGTTTTTTTGTTTTCTCACACCATGTGCCCCCCACACCTTCCCTGCTGTGTTATAAAATGTATTTCTCCACTATCCCCAACCCTTGTATGTAAGTATGCCCTTTTTTTGTTGTCTTCCATATGCGTGACACTTTGTATTCTGTCTCCCCTTCCTTCTGTTAAGTAAGTGTGTGTGGGTGCACGTGTGTGTGTGCACGTGTGCACCATTTTGTTGCCTCATTAATGTTTACTTTCTGCTGTGGAGTGTTTGTGGAAAAGCAGGATGGAGCAGCGCAAGTATACTGTGCTAAACTGCATGTGTGCAGTCAGTCTTCTTTCCTGTGTGTGTATGTACTGCAGACACTGTCCAGCTTCTTGCAAACATATATATGCTGATTGCTGTCTGACTTGTTGATGCGTTTATGGCATAAAGAATAAAAATAAGAATATATAATGTATATTTCATTTGTTAGGAGATCATAGCAACAAAAAATCCTGCTTTTAAACAAACTGTATCCAACAGACATGAAGTATTGCTGATGCACCCAAAATATTTCATGGTGTACAGACATTTTAAAGTCAGAAAATATATAATGTCCAGTTCACTACCACCACACTGTACTACCACATTTTTTCTTTTCATTATTTGTTCTGGAATATATCTTTCTAGTTTACACTGGCAGTGTCAGTTTTTCAGCAAGTTGATGTACTCCATAACATGACACAGTGCCAGTGGACTGCAGGACCTGTTATATATTCTGACTTGAACTCGTCTGTACACCATAAAATATTTTGGGTGCCTCAGCAAAATTTTATGTCTGTTGGATATGGTTTTTTAAAAGCATGATTTTTGTGCTATTATCTCAGCAAAGTCATCTGTGCACTGTGTCTGTGTGAGTGATTGAGGTGCACACTGGCCCAAGACTGTTGAAAACATACCATATCACTTTGTCTTCTGCCATTGATGGTACAAATAAAATATACAATATATAGTCTTATCTTTATTCTTTATACCATAAACACTGCAACAAGTCAGCATCAGCATATATATATATATATATATATATATATATATATATATATATATATATAATTTTAGAGGCAAAAAACTCCATTTAATGCATCAGTTAGGGTTGTTTCACAGTGACAAAAGTGAGAAAATTCAATCTTAGGGTTGAAACCCCCTTTACACCCCTCCAGCCCAACCCCTCAACTGGAATTGTGGTGCGCATTGGGGTCATCGGTCCTAACTATCACCCCATCACATGTGGAAAGAAGCTGAGGAATAGGAGAATGGGGTGACAGTTAGGACCGATGACCCCAATGTGCACCCCAATTCCAGTTGGGGGGTGAGCTGGAGGGGTGCAAAGGGGGTTTCAACTCTAACATCAAATTTCCTCGCTTTTGTCACTGTGGAACAACCCTAATTGATGCATTAAATGGAGTTTTTTGCCTCTAATGTTCCTTCTTTTTGAGAATGATAATGATAAATAGTGAATGTAATGCAGTGGCAGGAGCATGGGGCCCTTCAGGCCCCACGCTTCTGCCATGTAATGCAGGGCCAGAGCGCGGGGCTCTGTGGGGCCCACAATCCCGCCACGTGACGTCTTGTCACATAGTAACATTGTGCCCACAAATGCAAATCGTAATGCGCATGGTGATGCAAAGCGAAACAGAAAGAGAAACAGTACTGTAGACAGAAATGTTAAAAACAACAGAAACACAACTGCAAATGAAAACGCAAAGGGTAACGCACATGGTGGCATAAACATGAGCGGTAGAGTGAAGCAGTGCGGAACCATAGCTTAGAAACAGTAATGGCAAGAGTAATGTAGCTTCACAGGCTGGTATTCCCCCAAAGCTGTAAAGAGAAAGACAGTGAGTAGAAAGAATGTATGCAAAATAATGACTCTCGGAACACAAAAATCAGGAGTTGGAATAGTAAATTGATTATATCTCAGTAACCGTACGACATAGAAAAAAATTTAAAAGTCGTATGTATTATAACTTTCCTGGCTAGTTTTATAGGCTAAGAATTTTTTGACAAAAACTCCGTATCTCGCACCGTTTTCGAGATACGGGCCCTCAAAGGTGCGGCATATGCCGTAATGTTATCCTATGGGAAAAAAACTGAAGTTCAGAGTGCCATAACTTTGCCTCCCTGTAATATTTTTTCACCAAACCACTGAAACACACATCTGTGGGATGTTGGCTGTGCTCCCTGCAAATTTCAGCCCAAAAGACCAAACCGTTATTTTGTAGCAGGGCGCTAAACGATTGCTGCAATGCGTTGGCTGCCGTAATGTTATCCTGAGGGAAAAAGTGTCAACTTTGGAGTGCTGTAACTTTGCCGCTGTGTAATATTTTTTCAACACAACACTGAAAGGCACATCTTTGAGATGCCAGCTGCATTTCCTCCAAATTTCAGCCAAAAACTCCAAACCGTTCTTTTGCAGCAGGGTGCCAAAGAATTGCTGTCAGTTCTCCACAGCCTAGAAAAGTACTGTCGCAATTTGCGAAAGCTTTCTCAAAAATTTGAGACACTTTCGTGAGCACGAAAGTACTTTGTGAAAGTACTTTTTCCAGAAATTTGAAAAACATATTTCTGGGGTGTTTTACCCCAAAATAAAGACATGGCTAGCATACTCAGGCTCCGACTAGGTGAATACAAAAATAATTAGGTTGCTAGAGGGTCTCAATTTTAAATGGCAAGCATTTTTCTGATCACTAACTGAAAACAAAATGGCGGATTTGTGAAAGTAAGAGGGCCATTTGTGAAAGTAAAAATGCATTTGCGACACTGTCGAACTTTTTGTTAACTTTTCCCATTGACTTATAATGGGAAATTGTTTTTGAATAACTTTTGAACCTTTTAATATTTTTCATGAAATCTTGAAAGCACGCCAGGACCCAATAGCATATTTCTGAATTTTTGGCCAAACAGCATAAACCGTACGACCTGTAGGTGCGACCGTAGAATTCCAGAAAAAGCGTAAATGCGCAGATCATGCTTAATAACTCCACAGCCGTGTATCTGACTAGTACAAAACTTGGCACATCCCAAGGTGTGTGGGTCCTGATCGTGTATTCCAAATTTCAGTCAAATCTGTCAAATGGTTGCAAAGTTATTAAGGTGCAGAATTTTGGGTTTAACATGTAAATGGCTCCTCAACCCTAACTATGATAGCACTACCGTGCTGCCATAATATATGTTTGCAACTTGCAAGAAGCTGGACAATGTCTGCACACACAGAAAAGAAGATGGACTGCACACATGTAGTTTAGCACAGTATAATTGCACTGCTCAGTCCTGCTTTTTGATAAATACTTCACGATAGCAAGACAGAAAGTAAACATTACTAAGGCTCCAAAAATATTTACCAGACTCACCAGAATTCCCAATCACAAAATGCAACAGTCTTGTGCCAGAAAATTCCCCAGTGCTGAGGAAGTGAAATTGTAGTGTAACAAGAATTGCAAAGTCTCCCAGAATTAATGGTGCAGTCAATCATGTGCTCAGCGCTCACACACAGTCCCCAGAATTATTGGGCATCCCCAAAATGCAACTATCTTGTGTCCAGAAAATTCACAAGTGCTGACAAAGTGAAATGAGAGCATAACATGAAATGCAAAGTGTCCCAGAATTAATGGCACTCTCAGTCATGTGCGCAGTGGTCACACACAGTCCCCAGAATTATTGTGCATACCCAAAATGCAACTGTCTTGTGTCCAGAAAATTCACAAGTGCTGACAAAGTGACATGAGAATGTAACATGAAATGCAAAGTGTTCCAGAATTAATGACACAGTCACTCATGTGCTCAGTGGTCACACACAGTCCCCAGAATTATTGTGCATCCCCAAAATGCAACTGTCATGGGTCAAGAAAATTCACAACTGCAGCTGTTGCTGTTGCACTTACATGTAATGCTGCTGTGTGTATTGACCTTACTGTGATGATGTCATGATGTGCAGTATCTTGCCAAACTGTGTGAAGAAGGGATACCATGACATGAATGACCATTCAGTTTTCCATCACAAATGATGACAGTGATAGAACTGCTGCTTGTCCAAAGTGTGCTGCGATGAGATCACCTCAACCAGATGGAAGGGTGCCCCTTGTGTGTACACTAATAGTAGCCTTGGTGAGTTGATATATGTATGTATTTTCTTGGTGGGGGTTTGACATATATATACATGTACTCGTATTGTTTTGTATCACAGGTCACATACTGTTGGTGTGCACGTTCCCGTGATTGATGATAAATGTTGGTGTTGGATATGGAAATGGAATACTGTCAAGCCAATGAAGGTAAGTATTTTTTTTTTTTTGGGGGGGGAGCATATTTGCAAGTAGATCTCATTAATAGTTTATTATTTGGTTACTTCTTCTCAGGTTTTATCTGCATCCTTCTTCAGCCTGGTAATGATGGCCATGGTCATCGATTCAAATGGCTTCTGCTTGTTGCATGTCTGCCCCAGCCTGGGGGGGGCATCATGTTGAAGAAGTTGTTTGGATAAGGCAGCTATGACTCCACAAAGCATCTGGAAGTTTCCTAAAAAGAGAAACGAAGGACGTATTAAAACTTGATTTCAGCAGTAAGACATTATGTTTAAGCCATGGCTGTTCCACCACGGGTATCTGGATTAACACAGACAGCAAGCTGTACCACTGCAATCATCAGATAACAATTTAAATACCAGGCTGTAATACATACACTGTGTCAGTGTCCCTGTGTCTCAACTCAAGTTACATTTTAAAACCACATCTTATCAAGTAACACAACCTGGGTCAAACTTTTTCAACAGTGTCATGGCTGCAGCTGCAAATTTTGAAAACAGTGCATATGTTGCAGAAACATTTTTTGTGAAGTACATGTCACCTAGTTTATAGTCATCAGTCAGATTTTTTGCACTGTTATGAAAAAAAAGGAACATATGAAATAAAATGTATGTACTTACCAGTATCAATTGGAAATGGATATCGCATCAGTTCCTGTCGACAGTACTGCTTCTGTACCACTGATACAGACCTTCAGTGAAGGATGGTTCATTGTTGTTAACCTGTAAAAAAACAAAATAAGTTGACTGTGTATGTTTGACCATTGCAGCTCGGAAAAGCTACAGAAAGCAAAACACACAGCTAAAGGAAGTTGAATAGCGTGAAAACCATTAGTACACATACTCACTTTATAGTATTCATATTAAGAAGCCTTGTGCCTGTGGCTGATGGATGTGGACTCCTGCTAAACTCCCTCTGCCTTGGCATGTTCAAGACGTGTAATGGAAAACATCGTTAGAATGGTGGTGGTGGGTGGTGGTGGTCACAGCTGAGGCACATGATGACATTCCCTCTCACATCTTCCTGCATCTGGTTGTGGTGGCAGTGGCTACCAGCGGTATTGTGGTGGTTGTGGTCCAGGGGGGCACACAAAGTTATTCCCCCTGGCGGCACTGGCTAACAGAAGTTTCATGGTGGTGGTCCAGGTGGGTACACATTGGCATTCCCTATGGTGGTGGCAGTGGCATTAAGTTGGTGGTGGAGCAGCGGGGCACACAATGTCATTCCCCCTGATGGCGGTAGCTAATAGTGGTTTCATGGTGGTAGTCCAGGGGGCACACAGTGACATTCCCCCTGGAGGCAGTGGCTAATAGTGGTTTCATGGTGGTCGTCCAGGAGGGCACACAGTGACATTCCCTATAGTGGCACTGGCTAACAGCGGTTTCATGGTGGTGGTCCAGGTGGGCACACAGTGACATTCCTTATAGTGGCACTGGCTAACAGCAGTCTTATGGTGGTGGTGGCCCGGGGGGCACATGGTGACATTCCCTATAGTGGCACTGGCTAACAGCAGTCTTATGGTAGTGGGACAGGGGACAGGATATATTGTGCTCTGTGTTACAAATGTGATGTGACATTTGGAATTTGAGTCACTCTGAGTGGGACACTCATTTAAGTTTATGAAAAAGGAAACATGTATCATACAACAAATGTGACAGCCTTTTAACCACTTAAGTTAACACCTGCCAACATTAACCTCATCATCATCCTCATAAGGAAAGCTGCCCTCACAGTCATCTACAGTATGTCTGAATTCTGACCACTGGGAAGTTCTTTCTCCATTGTGTCACCTACGTCAGTGGTAGGCCGTTTCATGCTGCCACTGCCAGTGCCACCAGGATGGTCCATTTCTACATCAGCAAAACCATGACTAGGCTGGGGTATGAATATTGAGGTTGCAGTCTGAGCTGGTATGTGCCTCTCATTCATGGTGACCATGCTAGCTGCAGCCATCAGACGACAGTGGGAGCAGCAAATTCTAGTCTAGTTTAGTTTTTAAGTTTTGTTAAAAGTTTGCTGTGTTTTAATTGTATTCTTTTGTTTACTTTTCATGCTTTTTGTGTTTTTGTTTTTAGTTAGTCTCTCCTAGTCTCTTTTAGTGGTAGTAAGTGATGGACTGAAGTAAGCTAGCAAAGGGTAGCCCGTGTTTAGTCGGTATCTTTGAAATCCAGGGTAAAACGAAATATGGAATACGAGTGTATTAACACTACCAGCTTTTTAGGTGTGGATTAGCGACTAGCAATTCCACAAAAATTTTATTTTTCATATGAGGTCTGTCCAATATTAATTCCCCTACCTGATCGGGAGAAGGAGCTGAAGCCCTGCTGGCTGGAGGGTAGTTTGGTGTGCAAGAAAGAACTGTTGAGTGGCATTGATGGAATCCAGAAGTGCTGGGAGGAGTCATTCAGTGGATGGACAAGAAGTCCAGGATTGGCGTTGAGTGAACCAGGAACCAGGAAGATCTGAGTAGAGTGTGGAGTGGAGTATCTGGGTTTTTGGCACCGAATGATTTCGTTCTGGTGGCACGCCCTCAGACAAAAGTTATGGATTCGGAGGGGTGAGGAGTTGATCCTGCAGGTGCTGTTTGTAGGGGGTTATCAGCTCTGAGTACTTTCCTTGGGGAACTTGGGAGGACTGATTGGAGGATCAGCTGTCTCCTGGGTTAGGACCGTGGTTCCTGGGGTTCACCTGGCTGGTTCAGGTGTTTCCCTGGTTACCCGAAGTAGGGAGAGTGATGGGGCTGGGGTCTTTCCCTGTATGGGCTGGGCTGGATTAGATTTTTATCACCCAAGTAGCGTAGATGTCAATGGATTAACCAATCAGAGTGGCTCCTAAAGTTTGGACTGTACTGGAAAACACTGAAGAAGGAGTAATGACTCCAGGAAACAACAAGCACTGTAATAACTTTATTTTAAGTTATTTAATAACTGTATTTGCTGAAGTATCGAGAGGACCTCATTTTAAAAAGGCTGGTAGCCCCCCCCCCCAGACGCTGCTCATGTAGTAGGAGTTGGTGGGGTTTCTGTGAAGAGACTAAATTGACTGTTGAGGGTTTTTATGGGGAAAAATATTTTGTTTTACTATTAATGTTTGGGGTTTGGGAGGTATTATTAGTTTTGGGGTTGCTGGGTGGTAAGATTAGGATTGTGCTGCTGGACCTATTGTTATAATTATCAGCAGCATGTGTCGGGGTTCTGTGTCAGCGAGCAGGTGCTACCCCCCCACCAGGCTAAGGGACTTATGCCCTTTCTATGGTCCCCCATTACACCCTTTGGTGTATATGTGTTGTTGTGCTTTGGGGATTGTTAGGAGGGGTTGGAAAAATTGGTCCCTTGGGTCTGGCGGGGGGAGCGGGGTGGGCAGATTGGGGTAATGAGTTCAAGGAGGCGCCCTGAGGTGAAATAGGGCTCAGAGAGGGGACCTTCCTGTCTAGTTCCCATGCCCGAGGGTTCCACAAGTAGTGGGCATGTGACCCGCTCTTCCATTGCCACTCATTCAACTTGGGCGGTGTTATGTAATGCCAGGTCAATAAAAAACAAGAAAGCAATTGCTGCTGATCTTGTTGAGACAACTGACCTGGCTTGCATCACTGAGACCTGGCTGAATGAGAATGCTGGCCCGGTATTGGAGTCTGCAGTTCCAGCCTGGTACTCAGTGATACACCGCCCGAGATTGGATCATAAGGGCGGGGGTGTAGCCATCTGTTTTAAGATGGAACTGGGCCTTGTAGAGATTCCAGTGGGGATTACCGGATCCTTTGAGTGTATTATGGGAGCAGGTGTGGGCGGCAGGAGTCTTCTCATCTACCGTCCACCCAGAGATGGGAAAGTTTTCCTGCAGGAAGTTGCAGACTTCATGGTAGACATGGTATTGAAATCTCCCTAGTGGTTGGTCCTGGGGGATTTCAATGCCTGGGTCGGCAATGAACTCTCAACTTTTGGTCAGAACTTCCTCCAACTGATGATCTCGTTGGGCTTCACACAGGTAGTTACCTCTGTGACCCATGTACAAAGTCACACTTTGGACCAGGTATTCCTCCTGGGTATGGAGGCTGCCGACATGGTGGTGGAACCGGTCTGATGGTCAGACCATTACCCTGTAAGGTTCAGCTTCGGAGCTCTCCCTGTGAAACCTGCTCCTTTGGAGATGATTCGGTACCACCGTTTGAGGGGAGTTACCCCAGGGGGTCTGATGGCGGTGCTGGACCTATTGAGTAGGCCAGAGGAAAGCATGGATGCAGGAGACTTAATAGTACACTATAATAGTGTGGTGCTGAGTGCCCTGGATTCCATATCTGCTACCTGAGTTTGCCTGCTCCCTCGCTGCCCTCTGTCCCCTTGGTAAGATGGGACTTTGAGGGAGTTGAGGAGAGCAGGGCGAAGGTTGGAACATTGTTGGTGGAAATCCGGCAGGGAGGAGAACAGGCTTAGATTGATGGCCCATTATTTGAACTATCAATCGACAATCTCCCGTAAGAAGGCAGAGTTCCTGTCCAAGGAGATTACTGCAGCAAAGAATCGGCTGGCTCAGCTCTTTCGGACCATGGACAGTCTGTGCAATCCAGCTTGTCTTTGGGACTAGAGAGTGTGATGGCGTGGGTATAAGGAAGACACTAGATTCCAATGTAAATCCAACAAAATTATTTATTTTCTGGAAAAAGGTGAACTGAATGACAAAATAAATCAAAGGAAATCAAACAACAAGCAAAAATATAAAATAAGAACAAAAACAAGAAGTATGCAAGAAAACAGCTAGTGTTATCCCTTCGATGGGACAGTGAAGAACTAGTCCCTTCAAGCTCTATCTAAACAATGAAAAGGAACTCCTTTTATACATACAAAACATGTGATCCAAAAAGCTCCACCCACTTTCCAGAAGTTTATCATGAAAATCAAGCAAATAAACAGTTCTTTTACTTTCACAGTCAAAATCCCCATTTAAAACTGTATAGCAAAGATACAGGGGCAGTGTTATAAAATAAAACTCCGGCTAGAGACATTTAGCAACACTAGAGGCAAATTGAACCCTGCCTCCCTATTCCCAAACTATAAATAAAGGAGCAGAAAGGCCTGCTGACTCTATAGAGACAAGGCAAAAGACAAAAACAACAATGGCTTCCACCTTGCTCTGCACCCTATCTCAGGTATGTCCCTTTTATTCTTGTTTAGTTTCCCTCTTTACAGTAATTACTGCAAGGTTCTAAACGTAGTGTTTATAAACCCTTTTATTATTTCAAAATAAAATTGAGAAAGTATATTCCTTTATTCAGAAACCCCTTTCTTGTATTCAGAACCCTTTTATTTTATTGCAGGGCTACAGCTTGTTCTCTAACAAATAAACTGCTTGGTCTAATAGTTCCTGAGGCTGTCCTGCAGAAACTGAGACCAAAAACAAGCAGAATGCAGAAAGACAAGCCACCAGCTTAAACAGCAACCGAGCGGCTGAAGAGATCCTTCTCGTAGCACTCTTTGCGAACGTGTGCACAAGTGAGAAGGAATTTCAGGTAATACAAGCATTTCCAAACACTTCACTATGGCATAAATGCCGAAAACATGCTGACAGTAGGACTCGCAATGCTCTGCCTATAAAAGGCTCATTCTGCCAGTTCCCCGACGCTCCTCTATTCATAATTGAACAGAAGCACAAAGGAAAAGGTGAATGGGGGGGGGGTGGATTACCAACAGAAAGGAACCCATTACATTTAAAACCAACACAGAATTTCCTTTGCTTTTTCTTCAGGGATTATGAAGTGGGTAAAGAAGTTGAATTAACTGAGGGCATTTTGAAATGGGGAAGCAAGAGAATTTAATCCCATATATGCATATCAAATATGTATATAGATGGCCAGTCTGTATACAGTTCTTAAAATGACATGCACATAAATGGGTAAACTCCAAACTTCCCAGACACAGAGTACAGGAAATAGGAAAGAATAAAACAATAAAATATAAACATGCTGTTGCAACAGACCTTAAACAAAAAATGAAAGGAGGTGGGAAACTGACAACAAAAAAGAGGGGAGGGGGGGACACAGAGGAGAAGAAAAGAGAAAAATGCCCCTAAATGTTTTATCAACATCACCACACTCCTCCCTGCCTAGGAAGAAAACTGCTTTTACAATATTATTGTACACTGTTTTCTGAATGACTACACAGATCCCTCCAAGATCGGAGAGATGGAGCTTCAGCACACCCTCTCCCAAAGCTCCACCCAGGAGTCCCTTGACGAAATTTATTCAATTCCAATACAGATCCCTACTGATCTCTACAATCATTCATTCTTTACCCCGGGGTCTATGTAGGATGATGAATCATGTCCAAAACGGGACAAATAATCTGCATTATGATGTTTCTTACCAGACCGATGTTCTACGCAAAAGCGATATGGCTGAAGAGCAAGGTACCACCGCATTATGCGGGAATTCTTGTAATTCATTACATTAATCCAGCATAGTGGATTATGATCTGTTATGATTTTAAATTCTCTGCCCCATAGATAGAATTTTAAGGCTTCTATTGCCCAGTGAATCACTAGACACTCCTTCTCTATAGTTGAGTATCTAGTTTCCCGTTCATGTAACTTCCGACTAATGAATATGACAGGATGCTCTTCATCACCATCCATTTGAGAAAGGACAGCACCTATACCATTATTGGAAGCATCTGTTTGTACCAAAAAAGGCCGGGAAAAGTTGGGGCTATGTAATACTGGATATGAGCACAACTTAGCCTTTAGTGTACAAAAAGCTTCTTCACATTGTGCTGTCCAATGTACTCTATCTGATTTTACCTTACAGGTCAGTTCAGTTAATGGACTAGCAATCTCTGAAATATTTGGGACATATCTCTTGTAATAACCTATGAGTCCCAAAAAGACCCTAACATGTTTTTTAGTTTGGGGAAGTTCACTATATAATATGGCTACTGTTTTATTTGATTCTGGTTTTACCATCCTGTTACCTATTGAAAAACCCAAATATCTTGCTTCTTGCATGGCCAATGAACATTTGGCAGGGTTTATGGTTAAACTTGCTTTAGTAATAGCTGAAAGAATCTGTTGTAAATGTATTACATGATCGTTCCAAGAGGGGCTAAATATGATGACATCATCTAGGTAAGCTGCAGCATAAGAAGTATGGGGGCATAGAATCTGATCCATACATCTTTGAAATGTTGTGGGGGCCCCATGAAGGTTGAAGGGCATGGTAATAAATTGGAATAGTCCAAGAGGGGTAGTGAATGCTGTCTTTTCTTGTGATTCTTCATCTAAAGGAATTTGCCAATACCCTTTTGACAGACAAAGAGTACTGATGTATTGTGCTTGTCCCACGCTGTCAATGATATCATCGATGCGTGGCATCGGATATCCATCAAAGGTAGATTATGGCATTTAATTTTCGAAAATCTAGGCAGACACGTACTCCTCCTTCTTTCTTATTTACTACCACCATGGGGAAACTCCAAGGGCCTTTAGACGGTTTCATAATCCCCATCTGTTGCATTTTTGTTATTTCATTTATTAATTCCTCTCTTACACTTTCAGGCAAACGGTATGGTTTCTGCCAGATAGGTGTTATCTGTGTCACTTCATTATGGTGTTCAATATCCTTCACCCTGCCAGGAGTCACAGTAAAGTAGGGTTGGAAGGATTTGAAGACTGCATCTGTCTCTTTCTTTGGTCTGGGTGTATTGCAGGATTTATTTTAATGTCCTCAAATGACCCTTTCCCATCTAGTTTCTCATATGCCAGTACCATTTCATTATTCTCACTTTCTGGCAGAACGTACATACCAGGCTGACTTCTATCATATCATTTTTTTAAATAAATTTACATGATATATCTTCTTTTTATGTCTTTTGTCCAGTAATGCTACTTCATAATTGACAGTTCCTACCAGCTTTATTATGGTATAGGGTCCCTGCCATTTCATCAGTAACTTATTGTCCGAACAGGGTAATAAGAGCAAAACCCTTTCCCCTGGTTGAAAGGATTTATTTCCTACTCCCTGATCGTACATCTCTTTCTGATATTGTTGGTGTTTTAAAGCCTGTTGGTGTGCTGTTTTCACATATCTGATTAGTTTAATCCTTAGGTTAGTAATGTACTCTACTGCTGTTAAGGTTGTTGCTTCAGGACACTCATCTTCCCATGCTTCCTTCACTATATCTTGTATACCTCTGGGATTTTTACCATATAACATCTGAAACAGAGAAAACCCTGTACAGGCCTGTGGTACCTACCTGTATGCAAACATTAGATATGGCAGGTATTGATCCCAATGTTTCCCTTCCTCTTGTGTGAATTTCTTTAACATCTGCTTTAGGGTTTGGTTGAATCTTTCAACCAATCTATCAGTTTGGGGATGGTATGGTGATGTATATATGGCATGAATCCCTAATGCTTGGTATAAGCATTTTAGCAATTGGGAGCAAAAATGACTTCCCTGGTCAGTGAGAATTTCCTTTGGAATACCTACCCTGGAAAACATTTTAACTAATTCATCTGAAATTTTGTTTGCAGTCACAGTACGCAATGGGATTGCTTCAGGATACTTTGTGCTATAATCACAGATTACTAAAATGAAGCGATTCCCTTTTGTTGTTTTTGGTAAAGGGCCTACTATATCCATAGCTATGCATTGAAAGGGTTCAGTTATTAAAGGCAGGGATTGTAGGGGTACTTTATCCTTTCTGGAAACAGGAAATACCTTTTGACAATGTTCACAGGTTTTACAATAATCATTTACTTGTTTATGTATACCTGGCCAGAAGAATCGGTATAAAAGTCTATTCAAAGTTCTTTCTACCCCCTGGTGTCCTGCTAATGGAATATCATGGGCTACATATAGTAAATGCTGTATATAGCTCTCTGGAACCATCAATTGAGAAACTATTTCCCCAGTCTTAGGGTTAACACATTCCCTGCATAGTCACCCCTTCAGTAACACCATTTTTGGTCCCTTCCCAGCATCTTTTCCCACCTGTGGAAAAAAGGTTTTAATGTTAAATCATGTATTTGTTTAGTCCCAAAAGATTTTATAGTAATGACCTTCACAACATCATTGCTCTTTTCTTTGATATCGTCTCTCCTTAATTGTCCCTGTATGAGATTCCATCTACTCTTGTCCAGCCTCTTTTTATTTCTGGGCTTACGAGACTTCCCTGGTGATGTACGTATCTCATCATCAAACGGAAAGATATCATTCAAATACAGAGTCTGTTTAGTCTGTGTCCTGGTGGTAAAGGCTCCCACCTGTGTAGCCTATGTCAGTAAGGTGTCAAAATCAGGATGATCATGACCAATAACAACTGGTACTGGCAGATGGGGTACTAGATCTAATGGCATTTGTTGGGTAGTTCCTTGTACTTCAATAAGTAATGTCTGCACTGGGTAATAATGGGCATCCCCATGAATACAAGTAACTCCAGTTACAGTATCAGGTTCTCTGGTACAAGGTACTAAATTGGCTTTTATCAATGTTTGATGACTACCAGAGTCCAGGAGTCCAGATACCTTTTGACCATTTACAGTGACAGATGTTAAATATTGTCCCCAATTTGCTAAAGCTAGATGTATCAGTGCTGACTTCTTCTTAGGGCAAAATCTGGCAATATGCCCTTTTGTTTGACATATGTGGCATATGATGTCAGCATTATATGGTCTATCAGGTTTTGTTGTTCTTACACCCCCACCTGTGTTATTTGCTGTAGAATTATAGGTTCTTACCGTGGGAGTTGATGTGCTGGTAGTAAAATGTCCTTTTTGTCTATGAGATCTTGCTGCCAGATAATCTTCAACCAGGCTTACTGCCTTTGAAGCGGTCTCAGGTTGATGTTCTCTTACCCATACTTGCACATCTTGTAGCAAGATCCTCACAAACTGTTCCAGTACAATGGCTTCTAACATTTGTTCTTTTGTATTAGACACTGGGTACAGCCATTTTGTACACAAATCCTTTAATCTGGTATAGGCTTCTTGTGGGGTATCAGTGGCCTGAAATTTTAGGGCTCTAAATCTCTGTCTATAAGTTTCAAGGCAGATGTTGCAGCATTTTCAAGATGGCTTCTTTTACTGCTTCATAGTTCTCATTCATGCCACTGTCCATATGCCCATAAGCCAGTTGTGCTTTACCAGTCAGATATTGGGCAAGTCTTATGACCCATTGCTCTCTAGGCCAGTTACAATCACGAGCAATTTGTTCAAATGTTGTTATGTATGTTTCAATGTCATCTATGTCCATTAATTTAGTTAGCTTAATATCCTTAGGGCCATCCGCTGGTGCAGGGAGGTGTCCTGTTCCTAATGCTTGGATTGCTCTTAAAGTATCTGCCCACCTGGCCTCATTACGTTGGTTGTCTCTCTGTCTCTCTCACTCTTTCTCTCTTTCTCTCTGCTTTTCCAAAGCTATTTGTTGCATACAAAGCCATTGTAAAAGTTCTTGGTAGTCTCCCACAGGTGAACTCACCATTTTTTCATCTTCCTGTATCGGTTTCTCCGCCATTTCACTTCCTATAGCACCTTCTTCCTCGGTCTTGGTCATCTTTCACCTAACATCTCCCAGTCCGGGTAATAAGGTTACTCCAGTCTTGGCTGCCATGGTTCTACCATGAACACCACTAGTCAGTTCTCCTTCCAGCATCTGGTCCTTCACTGATACTTGGCAGTATCCTCCAGTCTGATATATCAAACCTTATCCCACTTCCGACACCATATGTGATGGTGTTGGTATAAGGAAGACAAAAGATTCCAATGTAAATCCAACAGAAATTATTTATTTACCGGAAAAAGGTGAACTGAATGACAAAATAAATCAAAGGAAATCAAACAACAAGCAAAAATATAAAATAAGAACAAAAACAAGAAATACGCTAGAAAACAGCTAGTGTTATCCCTTTGATGGGACAGTGAAGAACTAGTCCCTTTAAGCTCTTACTAAACAATGAAAAGGAACTCCTTTTATAAATACAAAGCATGTGATCCAAGAAGCTCAACCCACTTTCCAGAAGTTTATCATGAAAATCAAGCAAATAAACAGTTTTTTTACTTTCACAGTCAAAATTCCCTTTTAAAACTGTATAGCAAAGATACAAGGGCAGTGTCATAAAAATAAACTCTGGCTAGAGACATTTAGCAACTCTAGAGGCAAATTTAATCCTGCCTCCCTATTCCCAAACTATAAATAAAGGAGCAGAAAGGCTGGCCAACTCTATAGAGACAAGGCAAAAGACAAAAACAACAATGGCTTCCACATTGCTCTGCACCCAATCTCAGGTATGTCCCTTTTATTCTTATTTAGTTTCCCTCTTTACATCAATTACTGCAAGGTTCTAAAAGTAGTGTTTATAAACCCTTTTATTATTTCAAAATAAAATTGAGAAAGTATATTCCTTTATTAAGAAACCCCTTTCTTGTATTCAGAACCCTTTTATTTTACTGCAGGGCTACAGCTTGTTCTCTAACAAATAAACTGCTTGGTCTAATAGTTCCTGAGGCTGTCCTGCAGAAACCGAGACCAAAAACAAGCAGAATGCAGAAAGAAACATAGAAACACAGAAACATAGAATTTGATGGCAGATAAGGACCGCTTGGCCCACCCATTCTGCCCATTTCCCTACCTAATGGATAAGTTGCAGATCCTAGTTAACCAGCAGCCTATTTCTTCCTACCCCCAACCCCTAGAATTACCTTATGACTGTCCCATGCATGCTTGAATTCCACCACTGTTTTTGACTCCACAACCCCTCCCGAAGGCCGCTCCATGCATCCACAACCTCTCTCGAGAAAAATACTTCCTTAAATTACCTCTGAGCCACCCCCATCTTGAAATTGTGCCCCTTGTTCTTGCACACCTCTTTTTGAAAGATGCCACCTCTTGGACTTTGTTGATTCCCTTGAGGTACTTGAAAGTTTCTATCATGTCCCCTCTCCTCCTTTCCTCGAGGCTATACATATTAAGCTCCTTAAGTGTCTCTTCATTTGTCTTCCGGTGCAGACCCTGCACCATTTTAGTTGCCCTCCTCTGGACAGCTTCCATCCTGTCTATGTCTTTGCAGAGATTGGGTCTCCAGAACTGCACACAGTACTCCAGATGGGGTCTGACCAGCTGTCTGTACAGAGGGATAATAACTTCCTGTTTTCTGCTGGTGATGCCTCTACCTATGCATCCCAGTATCCCCCCAGCCTTTCTTGCTGCCCTCTCACATTGCTTGCCCACCTTTAAGTCATCTGATATGACTACCCCCAGGTCCCTTTCCATTTTTGTTTTTGTTAATATCTCACCCCCCATTGTGTACTCTTCCCCTTGGTTTTTGTTTCCCAGGTGCATTACCTTGCACTTCTTAGCATTGAATCTAAGCTGCCATACATTTGACCATTCCTCTAACCTTGCCAAGTCCTTCTCATCCTTTCCACCCCACCTTGGCCATCAACTCTGTTGCAGATCTTTGTGTCATCTGCAAAGAGACATACTTTTCCTTCAGTCCCTCTGCAATGTAAGCTTATAAAGACATTGAAGAGGACCGATCTGATACTGAACCCTACGATTTATCCACCAGTAACCCCTTTCTTCAGAGTGGACTCCATTTACTATTACTCTCTGTGTCCCATTCTCCAGCCAATTCTTTACTCAGGCTATCATCTTGGGACCCACCCCAGGCTGGTTAACTTGTATATTAATCTTTTGTGTGGGACTGTGTCAAATGCCTTGCTAAAGTCTAGGTGGGCCATGTCCACAGCCCCTCCCTGATCTACTACTTTGGTCACTCAGTCAAAGAAATCTATCAGATTCATCTGGCATGACCTTTCCGCTGTGAATCCATGCTGCCTTGGGTCCTGTGCCCCTCTGGCCTCTAGATACTCGACAATTCTTTCCTTCAGAAGTGATTCCATCATTTTCCCTATCACTGAGGTTAAACTAACAGGTCTGTAGTTTCCTGCTTCTGCCTAGCACCCACTTTTGTGAAGAGGAATCACATCTGCCCTCCTCCAGTCCTTGGGTACCACCCCATCCTCCCATGATTTGTTAAAGAGGGTAGTCAGTGGTGTCACTAGTTCTACCCTTAGTTTTTTAGAATTCTGGGATGAATCCCATCAGGCCCCATTGCGTTGTCCACCTTCAGTTTTAAAGTTCTTTCAGAACCCTTTCTGCTGTAAATGGGCTGGTATCAACTTCTGTATCCAGAATGTTTCTACTGTTTGTTTTAGGTACCTCCCCTCTTCATTTGTAAATACTGAGCAAAATATTTGTTTAGTATCTCTGCCTTTCACAGTCACCATCTGCCCACCCTCCCTCCCTTTATTAAGCCTCACTATCCCTCCCTTGGTCTTTCTTCGCTCCCTGATGTACCTATAAAGGTTTTATCCCCTTCTTGGCTATCTTTTCCTCGGTTTGGGCCTTTGCTGTTCTGACTCGTTCCCAGCTTCCTTTTGCTTTAAATGATACAGTTCTCTGTCCTGCTCCTTCTGTGATTCCTTGTACTTCCTGAATGCTTTCTTTTTCTCTTGAACCTTCACTGCCACTGCCACACAAGCCGCCAGCTTAAACAGCAACCGAGCAGCTGAAGAGATCCTTCTCGTAGCACTCTTTGAGAATGTGCACACAAATGAGAAGGAATCTCAGGCAATAAAAGCATTTCTGAACATTTTGCTACGGCATAAATGCTGAAAACATGCTGACAGCAGGACTTGCAATGCTCTGCCTATAAAAGACTCATTCTGCCGGTTCCCCGACCCACCTCTGTTCATAACTGAACAGGAGCACAAAGGAAAAGGCAAATTGGGGGTGGGGGGGTTACCAACAGAAAAATAACCCATTACATCTAAAACTAACACAGAATTTCCTTTTCTTTTTCTTCAGGGATTATGAAGTGGGTTAAGAAATTGAATTAGGGGACAAAGGGGTTTGTCTTGTTTTCTCTGGGCTACTCCAGTTGTTATCCTGACAGAAGGGTATGGGGATGGGTTATGTCTGCACTCAATTATTATGGTTTTAGGGGCTGAGCTCATCAGGGGACAGTGTGTGGGGTATCACATTGGCTTTAATGTCCTCTTCCCTTTTTCTTTTTACTTTATGGATAATCTGAATGGGTGGTCCCTATAATTTAGTGAGCTGGAACCTAAAGGGGGTGCAAATTAAAAAAAATGGATTATGATTCTAAAACATCTCTCACATCTCCGAACTGGGATTGCTTGTCTACAGGAGACCCATGTATTGAGAGATGATATTTCCCTTTTTAAAAGATATTGGGTGGGTCAAGTTTTTGGTGCTGGTAACTCTACTAAATGTAGTGGTACCATTATCTTGATTGCTAAAGCTGTACCCTTCATTAAAATTTGGGAATGGTGGGATCTGGAAGGGTAGTACATCATAGTTCAGGGTACCCTAGAGTCCTCCCCTATAATTTTAGGATCAATTAATGGCCAAAATCCAGATTCTCCTCTGTTTTTTGCCCGGCTAATACCTCTGGTGGTCTTGGACCCTCCTCTTCTGACTTTTCTGGGTGGAGACTGGAACCTGGTCCCCCAAACAGAGATGGATTGCTCAGACAGTAAAAGATTGGGGTTGTCGCCAGCACAGTGGGCCCTCCGAGATTTTATATCTGGGGAAGGCGTCATTGATGTCTGGCAGACCCTTAATCCTTTGGAGAGACAGCATACATATTATTCTCCCTCACATGCCACCTTTTCCCGGATTGATTTTTGGTTGGTGAGTTCCTTGGCCTTCCTGGCATTATAGGTGCATCTATTTTCCCCAGGGTATTGTCAGATCATTCCCCAGTAGGTGTGTCTTATATGTTGGGCCCAAGGATTAGGAGAGACATAATGTGGCACCTTAATACAGGGGTGCTTAAATGCTCTGAGACTCTGACATGTACCCAAGATTTTATATCCAATTTTCTTAATACTAACTTGAGGTCCATAGAGAGAGTTGATACGGTCTGGGACCGCCCTCAAGTGTGCCATTCGGAGGCAGTTTATACGTATATCAGCTACTCGAGCCTGGAAAAATAGACTTGCCCTTGAATCACTGATAGGAGAAATCCAACAGTTGGAATTCACGCTAAGTCATTCATCCCCAGCACAGGAATGGGCAAGGCTCCATCGCTTGCAAACAAATTATTATGACTTGATGGCGCAAAAGGCAGAGTTGGCCATTCATCATACCAAGCTGAAGTATCTAGAGTCAGGGGAAAAGGTAGGGAAACTTCTTGCCCTGAGACTGAGGCAGGCCAAAATGGCAAAATTCATTTTGGGGCTGAGATCTCCCCTAAGTGGTGACATAGTCTCCCATCCCCAAGATATCACTGCCATTTTTGGTAAGTACTATGAGACAATCTATTCCTCAATCGACTTGAAAGCTGTGACAGACCAGAAGATTGCAGAGTACTTGGGTTCCGTTAATCTTCCCATGTTACCTTCCCAAATAGCAGAGCACCTCAGGGCACTGGTTGCTTTGGTTGAAGTGGAGCGAGCCATCAAGCAGTTGCTGCTGGACAAAGCTCTAGGGCCACATGGATTGCCCAACAATCTATATAAGAGCTGCCTCCCTCAGCTGGCCACTCTCCTGAGGAACATCTTTAATCTCTGGTCTCAAGAGGGTATAGTGGATCCTTGTATTTTTTGACGACATGGATCACCTTGATCCCCAAATCAGACAAGGACTTACTATGTCCTGGAAGTTACCGTCCAATATCGCTTCTTAACTCAGATGTTAAGATTCTTGCTAAAATATTGGCTAATCGTCTAGTTCCGATAATGGGAGGGATTATTGGTAGAGAACAAGTCGGTTTCATGAGGGGGCATACGTCAGTTGATCTCATGAGGAAGCTAATACATCTGGTGGCGGCATCGAGGGATGCTGAGTCCCCTTCAGTCCTGGTATCCCTCGATGCTGAGAAAGCTTTCGATCATGTTTTCTGGCGCTTCCAGTTTGCTTCCCTCTAACATTTCGGAATGCCTGATAGTTTTGTTAAATGGGTCAAGGTTCTATATACCTTCCCAATGGCATGAGTGTGGTGCAATGGTTGTTTATCGGACCCTTTTGTTCTTGAAAGAGGCACCCGCCAGGGTTGCTCACTTTCTCAACTTCTTTTTAATTATCTGGTGCCCTTAATACGTAAACTGGCATTCTCCCGTTCTTTGAAGGGTGTACAAATTCAAGGGGAGAGACACGTTATCTCAGCCTATGCTGATGGTCTCCTGTTGCATGTTGAGGACCCTGAGATTTCACTACCAGCTCTTCTTGAGGAATTGGATAGATTCTCTATTGTATCCTCATACAGACTGAATCTTTCCAAAACTAAAGTTTTTCCATTAAACCATTATACTGCTAGAGCTAACTGCACTTCACTCGGGCTGACCTGGGAACCAAGGGTCCTTATATATTTGGGGATTAAGATCACTAGGAATACCTCCTCGATGATTAAAGCTAACCTGACTAATCTGGTGCAAATTCTGCAATCAGATCTGGATAGATGGGGCGCTCTTCTATTGTCACTTTGGGGCCGTATAAATATTCTTAAAATTAATGTTTTGCCACGACTTCTTTACCCACTCGGTATGTTGGGCCTATTTCTCCCTAAATCCTGGTTCTCAAAGCTCCAAAGATTATTTAATAAATTCCTGTGGAAAGGTAAACCAGTGAGGAGGGTGTATTTTAAGTTAACAGCACCCAAGCTTAAGGGAGGACTCACCCTTCCATCTCTCTTCCTGTATTATGGGGCCCAGCATATAAGTAAGTTGGTATATTGGATTAAAGGAGATACTCCAAGCACGGAAGATGCATATGTCCAGGTTTGGCTGGATATTGAACATAGTCTCGCCCGTAGTGTTGCTAGCTCCCTACAAGCCTTGATTTACCTAAAACCTTCCTGGTTCTCTTAAAACTTCCCCGATAGCCTGGTCGCTTAAGGCTTTTCATCAAATTCAAAGGCATTTATCAGAGAATTTGCACACTTCAGTTGCTCAGACCCTTTTTAATTACTGTCATTTTCAGATTGGGCATTATCCTATTTTACCCTCTGTTTTACCCCAGCTTAAGCAGTATACCCTGGCAGATCTTATTCAGGGTAATGACTTAATCCCTTTTCAGGTCCTTCAATCTCATTTTCAGCTTAAATCCCAAGACACCTTTAAATATTTGCAAATTAAAGCGGCATTATTAGCCTTTAAATGTAATCAGGAATGGACTGTGCAGTCAACAGATGGCCTTTCTATGGCCTTCCAGGAAGCAAACCAACCCCACGCAGTATCAAGAATATACAAACAACTTCAGGCTTCAGATCCATCTCTCCCCGAAGGAGTATGCTATTACCGAGTACAGGAATTGTCCCTTCCAGTAGATACTGAATACTGGGTGAAAGTTTGGGGTACGATTTATAAATATATTAAGCAGGACAGATTACACCTAACTTAGTTTAATATTCTACATAATATCTATTACACCCTGACCAAATTACATAGACTGGGTTACCTTTCCTTTCCTGTTTGTCCTCATTGTGATCAGGTTTTGGGGACATTGTATCATATGCTGTGGTTGTGTCCTCATACCCAAATTTTCTGGAAAGAGATACAATGAGTACTGGATCCTCTCCTTGGATCAGACTCCTTATTTACATCGGAGTGTTGTTTATTGGCAATTTTCCCCTTGGGGACACCCCTCATGCGTAAAGCTCATGAGGCTCTAATTTCTGTCACTGCAAAACTGGTTATGCTTTGGCACTGGAAGAAAGATTCCCTTCCCATCCTTATAGAATGGTATTGAGAAATCCTCTTAGCCATTGAGGTAGAGAAGGACATTGCATATTTGCGACACATGCCTCACAAGTTCTTAGGTACCTGGGAGCCCCTTTTGTCCCTATTGATGCTGCTGAAATTTTAGGGCTTGAATAGTATCCCTGACTGTATGGGTCCTTTGTTTTCACTTTCTGTAGTATCCAGTAGCAATTTTTTAGTGCGCAGACTGGGGGGGTGGGTATTTGTGTGTTTTTGCATTTACCCTGTAATGGTTCTTATATTGTTTTCCTAGTTGTTTGTTTGTAAATACTGAAGCTTCTTGTCTATGGCTTTGTATTTTCCTGTATGCTGCATAACAAATTAATAAAGTATATTGAATTAAAAAAAAGAAATTGAATTAACTGAGGGCATTTTGAAATGGGCAAGCAAAAGAATTTAATCCCCTATATGCATATCAGATATGTATATAGATGGCCAGTCTGTATACAGATCTTAAAGGGACATGCACATAAATGGATAAACTCCAAACTTCCCAGACATAGAGTACAGGAAATAGGAAAGAATAAAACAATAAAAGATAAACATGCTGTTGCAACAGACTTTAAACAAAAAAATGAAGGGAGGTGGGAAACGGACAACAAAAAGGAGGGGGACACAGAGGGGAAGAAAAGAGAAAAATGCCCCTAAATGTTTTATCAACATCACCACAGAAAGCTTTTTCACAATTGAAGTGTGAGGAGTTTGCTCAATTCTTTGCAGATAAGGTGTCCTTCATCTGGTTGGTGATCCACTTGACTCGTTCAAATGAGCAGAGTGGTGGTCAATGGGAGGGTACAGAGATTTGAACCAGCCAGCGATCGTGGATATTGTGAAGATTGTTCAGAGCTTGTGACTGATTTACAGTAGTTTGGATCCTGGTCCAACACACCTCCTGGTGAGGTGTTTGGATGTCATCGGAGCAATCCTTGCAGAGATAGTCTGGTGTTCACTGGACCAGGGGTGTTTCCAGACATCCTGAAGGAGGCCCTGGTGACACTCCTCTTAAAGAAATCTTCCTGTGACCCAGACTGTCTTGCTAACTACAGACCAGTCTCTAATCTTCCCTTTTTTGGGAAGGTTATTGAGAAGGTAGTCGCGTTGTAGCTTGAGAACTTTCTTACCACCCACGAAGTCCACGATCCTCTCCAGTCTGGTTTCAGAAAGAGGCATAGTACCGAGACTGCACTAGTTCGAGTACTTAATGATCTTCCGATAGCGAGAGATTGGAGGAGTTATTCGATCTTGGTTCTCCTTGATCTCTGTGCAGCGTTTGACACTGTGGACCATGGGGTGCTGCTAGAATGCCTGTGGCTCCTCTATGGACTGTCTGGTACAGTCCTCAGGTGGATTAAGTCTTTCTTCACAGGCAGGACACAGAGGGTGGTATCAAGGATTTTTTTACTCTGCCTCCTTCTGCCTGCCTGGTGGGGTTCCACAGGGTTCAGTGTTGTCCCCATGTTGTTCACAGTGTATATGCTGCTGTTAGAAGACATTGTAAGGTGGTATGGGCTGAGTTTTCACTGTTATGCAGATGACACTCAGCTCTACATGTCCTTTGTGCCCGAACATGATAGTGCGATATCGGTCTTTAACAACTGCCTCACTGGATGAGTGCTAAGTGGTTGAAACTAAATCTGCATAAGACTGAGGTGTTGGTGGTGGATCCAGGCGACAGTCAGCGGGTAGAGACGTTGACTCCTGGCCAACCATCTGGCCTTGAGCTAGGTGGTAACCAGTTGAGATCTTCTGAACAGGTGTGGAATCTGGGCTTTGTACTTGACATCAAGTTAACATTGAAAGTGCAGGTGGCATCAGTTGTCAAGTCTTCATTTTGTCATTTGAGGAACATCGCCCGGATAACACCTAGTTCTGCCTGAGGACCTGCCTACATTGATTCACACCTTCACGTCCTCTCATCTGGACTACTGCAATGCCCTGTACCTAGGGTTACTGGGAATGGACCTCCATCACCTGCAGCTGGTGAAGAACGCAGTGGCCAGGTTGCAGACAGGGCTGTCAAGATCTAGCAATGTCACTCCTGTTCTATGCGAGCTGCACTGGCTTCTGGTGCAATGCAGGATCATCTTTAAGGTTGTGTTGCTGACCTATAAGACCCTACATGGACAGGGACCGGGTTACCTGCAAGACCTCCTTTGGCCCTGCTGCCCCCTCTGCCCCCTCTGTTCTGCCGATGAAGGATTGCTAGAGGTTCCAAGGGTCCATTTGCAGACATCTGGAGCTAGGGCTTTTTCCTTTGTAGCCCTGACCCTTTGGAATACTCTACCTCGTCGGATTAGAGAGTGCCTATCTGTCAAGGCTTTCAAATCACTCCTGAAGACCTACCTATTCGAAAAGACCTTTGGTGAAAATGGCTAGCCCGGAATTGCTGTGGTTTATTTTATGTTTTTTTTTATTTCAATGTATATTTTAAGGATATTGTTTAAATCTGATGTTTTCATATTGTACCAGCGCTTTGGTTATAGAAAAGTGCTCTATAAATAAATTTGACTTTGACTTTGACATGTTTATGAATGTTAGCAAACTGACATTTGCAGGAGAGAGGTTTGTATGATGATCTTGAACTAATGCACCTGCTGAGCTGAATATCCTATCGACACTTACACTGGAGGGTGGACATGTCATGTACTTCAGTGCAACTGTGGTCAGCTCTGGCCATTCACTGACCTTTCCACTCCAATATAAAAGAGCATCATCAGTTATTGACAGATGCCTGTTTTCAGACAAATATGACTCAACCATTCTCTGTACTACACTAAGTCTAGTGGTTGATGCATCCTCCTGTTCTCCAGAATAATTTATGTCACAAATCCCCACTTGGGACAAAGCCTCCCAAAGTGGGTTAACTCTTACCACTTTTAATGACTGACCACCTGGAACTGCAGTCCTCTTCCCCTTACAGGATATGCTTGATACTCCTCCAGGTTCACCTTCAGCCTGATTATGCTGCTGAGGTTTGCTGACCTTGGCACGTGACTTCTGTGCCCCGTGAACCAAGTACACCAGTTGCCCACTGACATTTTTTACCAGTTCAGGCCCACCCTCCTGTACTGAGGCAATTCCATGTTTGTAACATGGGTCCAGCATTGTTGCTGCTACAAAGTTGTCACTACACTGAATGCTCAAGATTTGATGATTCTGGTCGAATACTGTCAACATGTGTTTCAGCAATATACTGCTAGCACTGTCTCTGGCAACATCAAGGCTATGCTGTACATTCACCAATGTCCGCCTCAGCACCTGCAGCAGTGGAATTGGTTGGCTAATAGGGGCAGACTCACCACTCACTGCCTGTGTGGCATGTTCAAAAGGCCTCAAAATTGTTATTACAGAGTCCATGAGGCGCCACTGTTCAGTCGTCATAGACATGGAGGCCCAGGAAGTATCACGGCTAGTGTGCATGACAAGATATTCTGAGATGGCTTTGTATTGTTCATACAACCTCTCTGCCATGTATAAAGTGGAATTCCACTGAGTGACAACTTCCAGCTTCAAGTGGTGCTGAGGGAGTCTGTTACGGATCTGCAACTGCCGAGGTTGGTCACGGGCCTTTGCAGAGCATGAAAAGTGAGAACAGACACGGCATGCAACTGTCAGCATTTCTTTTATATCATATATATATATATCCTTTGCTTTATATCAGGGTGCTGCAGAGAGTCCTGCACTACAAAATGTATACAGTGGGCCATGCATGGAACCTGAACAAAGCCACCATTCGTGATGCATTTCACCACATTTGATGCATTGTCACTTGCTGTGAACCCAGCTCTCATGGACAGGTGGTTCAGTCACTTGTCAATTTCCATCAGTACCAGGTCCAACTTGTTTTCACCATTGTGCGAACAGGTCACATTGTGCATAGCAATCATTGCATGCTGTTGAATTCCTGGAAGATTGCTACCACAACACTCCACCTTACTACACTGATTATTCACACTACCAGCAGCAGAAACAGCACCCGGCACCTGCGCCCAGTGTGCAGTTACACACGAATATGAACTCCCCGCTGTTTTGTCACTTGTCCACATATCCATACTTAAATAGATGAATGGAGAGCAGGAATGTTGAAAGGCATGTCTTACAGAGTCGGACACAGTATGGTACAACTCGGGGACAGCATGGGTCGAAAAGTATGTCCTGGATGGGACTGTCCATTCCAGACAGGCACATGCAGCAAGCCACTGGAACCCAGAATTCTCCACAAAGGAGAAGGGCAAAAGATCAATTGCCAGCATTTCAGCTATAGCAGCATTCAGCTTATGCACAAAAATACTCTAAAAATACTCTGTAACATGGGCTGACTTAAACATTTTACATGAAGTGTGATGACAAATGGCTCTGCTCTGCAAATGGCAGGGGGTGGAGTGTGGATGTGTGATGAAGACGGTTGCATAGGTGATGATGACAAACCCACAAATGCAGTTATATTCCCAGATTTACCAACTGGGGTTGATGTACCATTTGCACTAGACATACTGCATTCACTATCACCACCACCACCAAAACTGCTACTCTCACCACCACTGGACAACATTTCAAAATTATTATGCTCCTCCACCTCATCATACTTGTAGTAATCCTCTGTTCTTATTTCATCACTACTGCACACATTTAATTTCCTACTGGATTTTACAGTCATGGAAGGGGATAACATGCTCGTTATGGTTGATGATGAGGGTGAACACTCCACTGTGGTATTAGCTGCCATCTTGTGCTGGGTCCAAAGAGCCATGTGCCTCTTCTTAAGATGTTGTTGCTGTCCCCCTGTGCCCAGATGGCTCCTCTTTTTACCATGACTCACACGCGCATGACAAACCTGGCAGATTGCAACTGACTCATCATTTGCATCTTGCACACAAAAATCCCAAACAAGGGATTGTGATGCTCTAGTTTTAACATGTCCCTGTTGCTGCTTACTGGACTCCATTTTTTAAGCCATGAAGTGGGGGTGTGCTATATGATTTTTCAGGCAGGACACACTTGGATTGCAACTGACCACCATGACTACCTATCATTATTACTGGGTCATCATCATCATCATCATCATCACCACCATCAACTGAAACTGGTAAATCACAAATTTTTATGGGAGGAGGGTTAATGCAAACAGACCCAGAAACAGTCACCGTGAATTTCTTTTTCTCCGGTTCCCAACTGGGGTCACTTACATCATTATAATTTTCATCAACATCACCCACATCCACATCTTCTGCTTGGATGCTGGCATGTGGACTGCATGTTGCACCCTCAGCAACATCTTCATCATCAGATTCATCATCATCAACACCACCATCACCTGATATTTTTTCACCACACTATGAATCACTGCATTGTAAATGTGTGACCTGAACCACGGTGGAAGAAATGTCACATTGTATGATATCATGGACATGATGATCAGAATCCTCATGTTCAGTTACTGGGATCTTACTGGGGAGTATGACATCATCTACACTGCCACTCACTGGCACTGCTTCATACTCCACTATAGTTTTGGACATGGTAAACTGGTCAGAAGTGGAACTTGAGGCAACAATACTCATACCACCACCAGCAACTGCACTAACACCACCAGCTGGGGCAACATCATCTCCTCCAACTATGAGTGAAGTGCTGTAAAAAACATTGAAGGAGCAATACCTTTCCTCACATCAGAAATGCACTTCTTTGACTGCGTACTACCATGCCCACAGACAATTTTTTCACTGGCAGCAGTGCGATGGCGAGAAACAGCTTTGCTTGCATGTCTTTTTGCAGACATTTTGGGGGATCAACAAGAATATTCGAAACAAATACAGATTTTGGAATGTTCACTCTCGGTGGGGGGCGGGACACTGGATGTGAAGCCAAAAAAACAACTGTGGCTTCAACAACAGATACAGATGCAAAGTCACAACAAGTTCAACAACACCTTAACTAATCAGTGGTGCTGAAGTCACAAACAATCCAATCTGGAAATGAATTCCTTTTGCTGGTGTGGGGGAGGGGGAGCACTGACTGCAGATTACGGCAGTGCAAAACCAAGAAAAGATACCACAATGGCAGTACAAAATCATGCAGCTGCAGTGGATAGCAGGTTCACACTGCTGTGCCTGCAATTACACTGTGGCACAATATCAGGTGTATTATTTGATGTCATGCACTGCACAAACACTCCCACGCACACAATTTCTCTACAAGTAATGCGTAGCAAACTGAAAACTTCAGTAATATACCACGTATTTTAAACAACCTAAAATTATGCACTGCTGCACCAGATCCACAACACACAATCAGCAAAAAAATTTCAACAATTACTGAAAATGTCACTGTGTGTACATTAACAGTCAGTTATACAACAAAAATATAACCAAAAAACAAAGAACTCCCTATTTCTACAACATGAATCTACCTACACCACAGATATGCCCCTCTCCCAAAGCACACTTTCACTGTCAGTATACAGACTTAAAGTTGTACATTAACATTCAAAATCCACACATAAACGCTCAATGATATGAGCACAGGGGGGTTTCCTACAATCAATGAACTAAAAGTTAGAGTCAAAACAATTACTCAAAAAGGCTTTTTTAACAGCTTTTAGAAGGTTTGAATCACAGAGAGCTCTCAGAGCAGACTGTCTCCTACAGCTTCCAATACACACTACCCTGAACTGAGGCTGTGCAGAACAATCTAGAGCCCGTTTGACCTGAAATCCCATGAATCACTGCAAAATTTGCCTTTGGAGCTTAAAAGCAAGGCGAAATGAGGCAAAGTACATTGTTTTTAATGTACTTTGCCTTAAAATTGGTGGAGTAGTGGTTTGGGGAAGGCGGAGTAATGCAAAGTCATTGCTTTCAATTGACTTTATGTCGCCCTTTATAATGCGAATTACTCCGCTTCACCTTTAGAAGTACTTCACAAATTCACCTTCACTCCGCGAATCACTTCATGGAGTGAATTGAGCCCACTTTGCCCACCACTAATCATGAATAAAGTTTTCCAGGTAAGATACAGGTGCTGCAAAAGGTGTGGTCTGATAATTCCTCAAATTTACTTGATATCTCTAGAGAAAATCCCTGCCTGTCTGCTGTACCATAGTAAGGCCACCAGGAAGAATCTTTGTAGAAATATGCTAAAATTCTGAAAATATCTGTCCATGTACTTTACTGCAGCTGTACTTCAACTCAGTAGTGGCCATTTGTTCAAATGGATAGTTCATCAACTAACAACCAGATTTAGGTCCCTATCTGCAGTAAGGTTTTTATTGGGTGTATTATCTATCTATCTATCTAGCTATCTATCTATTTACATACCTATCTCTGTGAGAGACCCTTAAACATCCTCTTAAACACTAGATAGATAGATTGATGGATAGATAGATAGATAGATAGATAGATAGACAGACAGACAGACAGACCGACAGACAGACTGAAAGATAGATCACAAATCAAAACACTATTATAAGCCAGCCTGATGGCACTGAGGGCTGAGGCTCTGGTCGCCTAACCTCATGCTACACCAGTGACCCATGTTCAGGAATGAGCACGGGCTGCCAGCGGTTGGCAGGGGAGGAGAAGCCTTGAGCATCCGATGGACTGCTCTCCTTCTCTGGGAATGGGAGTCCTCAGTAGTCAGTGCTATCCTGCTCCCTAGTGGATGCTGGGGAGCAGGGCACTGCACTGTAGTGGGGGAGGAGTTGGGGCAGATGCTTGGAGGGAGCACAAGTGGACATGTGCTCACTCCTCTCCATGAGCATCATTGCACACCCCAATTCCTGGGGCATAAATCAGGAAAAAGGCATAGCTGCACACTATGGTGGAGGGTGCCTTGCAGGCTCCGCTCCCGGCCAGCCACGTTGCTGGCCCACTGGATCTGGTCCTCAGTGGGAGTTGGGGAACCCTGCTGACCCTGCTGGGGGGGTAAGCCCTGGGAGCTCAAGCCAGTACCAGATGGTGGACTCCGGGGAACTGGGCTGGGGGCTCCCTCCGGATGTCAGCCAGCTAAAGCTAAAACAACATTGTTATAAATACTAAACATAATAATAAAAGTAGAATAATATAAAAGTCACAGTGCAAAAAGGCACCCACAGGCACCTTCAAAAGCAATTATAAAAAAACAGGTCTTTACTTTGTTTTAAAAGTCATGATTGAGAAGGCAGACTGAATACCCTTAAGAAAGCAGTTCCAAAGTAGATGGGCAAAAAACTGAATAAGCTCTGTCACTGGTTGACTTAAATCTAGACTTAAGAACTGCCAAAAAAACCCTGTCTAGTAGAACATAACTCATGGATATCAGTGCTGGTTGCCAGAAACTCACTAAGGTAAAGGAAACCCATTCCACTGAGGGCCTTATAGGTCAGAAAAAGGATCTTAAAATTTACCTACCATCTATCAGGAATCCAGGTTAAAGATGGAAAAATTGGCATAATATGCTTGCTCCACCTAATAGAGGTTGCATGTATAGTTGCTGCATCCTGGACTAATTGTAGATGGCAGATCTGACCTTTTGGATGGCCTTGATAGTGTGCAGTATAGTAGCCAAGATGAGAAATGATAGATACCATGTGATAAGAGAACCAGCAGATCAGCGCCAAGCACAACAGCTACTGCACATCACTGAAAACAAATACAGTGATGTGCACAACAGTGCCAAATGGAAAGAACTACACTAGCTACCGATCGCCCAGATATAACAGGAATCACTATTTCTATTTATGCCCCTTGCACCACAATCTTTTCATATCCAACTCTTGGGGGGGGGGAGGTCTTCATAATGGAGGAGAGCGGCAAACTCAGAAGGGGGTCTGCATTGGAGGACAAACACATTGTGGACAACCTACAGGCGGGGGGGGGGCAAAGGATGGCAGAGGTGCAGTACTCAAAATGAAAAAATAAATTCCAGTAGCAGTACAAACAAATGCAAAAGTAATATCTTGATCACAGTCAGTCCCGAACCCGCATGGCACAGCTGGAAGGTGGTGATGTTCCCCAGCACACCAGATGGGTAGCTCAAAAGCAGCCCCATCACCAAACCTGTGCTTACTCATCTACATACCTACAGAAGATACGTGCTGTAATTACAATGTGCTCTTAATGGCTATCACTATTAAGAGCACAGCACTCAGTTATCTTTCGCTATTCTGACATTGCTCATTTTTACTCACTCTGTTGATGGGTTACCAAAATGATGTAAGCATACACTAGTGATAAAAGATCATCTGGGTCTAAGTAGGGTCACAACTACGTGATATTCTTCAGATGATAGAAGCCACTCCTGGCCACAGCAGACAGCTGAGATACCAGTGACAAATCCAGATCAAGAGTGACCCCTAGATTCTTTATATTCTGCCTAGCCTGAAGCTTTTCACCTCCAAAAATAGGAAGGCTCAGGCTCTCCTTTATGGATGACCTTAGACAATCTGGTCCCACCATTAACAACTACCTTGGTAGGATTAAGCTTCAGTTTACTGTGAGCCATTGCAAAATTGATTTCAGAAGCACAGCAGTTTATATGCCTGTCTTTGTTTAAACAAAAGATTCAGCTGGGAGTTATTGGCATAATAATGAAAACTCAAGCCATACTTTCAATTGCTTCTCTTAGAGGAAGCAAAAACACTGCAAACAAAAATGGAGACAAAAAGGAGCTCTGAGGTACACTGCAGTCCCTGCTGACAGGAAGATAAAAGATTTCAAAACCACACAGACTGACAGCAATCAATGAGGAAAGACCAAAACCCTGCCAGCACAGGCTCTAATGCCCCTACAATTCCCCCCAGCCTTTCCCCCAGTTCCATATATCCTGTGGTGTCAAATGGTGCGGATAAATCCAGCAGGACCAGGAAGAGACCATCCCTACAGTCATTCACCAAGATTAGATTGTTCATAACCCTCACCAGGACAGTCTTAGTGTTATGCTGAGGACAAAATCCTGATTGGAAAGGGTCATAGATGAAGTGTTCCTCCAGGTACCCTCTTAGCCATCCCACCCCCACTTTCTCTTCTGCCTTGAAAAAGTTGGCATATTACAGATTGATCTATAACTCACAAAGTTGCCTGGATCTAATGATTTCTCATAAAGGGGCCCCACCAGTCTCTTTCAAGGCTCTTGGAAACTCCTCCACCCTCAGACAGAGGCACTGCCAACCTCAACAAGCATCAGACTAAGCACTGTCATTCCTTTCTTCATTAGAGTGGCAGAAGCAGGGTCCAGAGAACAGAAACTGGGTGCAGGTCTGACAGAACCTGATATATCTCTATCATGTCAAATAAATCAAAACTGTTCCAAGCAGCAAGCAGGATGAGTTTCCATCACTTCAAGTACATGGCCAGTATTAATATGACTATTTACAGCATAGGACATCCCGGCACTGATATCTGCAATCTTGGCTGCAAAGAAATGAGCAAAACCCTTTTACCTCTCTTGAGTAGTCACCCCCAAATTTTAGAAGAGACACTCTGGATGTAGAATTCTATCAACCACCCAAAATAGGTGGAGGATCAACTTCTCTAAGTTGTGATCATGGCAGAGGAAAGTTCTTCTAGCTGTTATCATTGCCTCTTGGTACTTATGATAGTGAGCCAACAGGACGAGATTATCAAACTCTAGGCCAGATTTTTCCAATTTGCACTCTGTGACCCTCTGCCTTTAGAGTATGGAAAGGCATTAAATCATGTGGCTGACATTGTGTTATGCACAGGAATGTATGGAGTGTAACTAGAATGTCTGTAGTTAAAAATACTGGTTTAACTCATTCCCTACCGTTGTGTATATATGAATCGAAATGTTCTATATTTAATCATATTCAAACCTTGACATCTTGAGTTGAATGAGTTAAAGCTCAAAGACTTTGAAGGTAACAACTACACTAAAATAGTTCTATGTCTGATTTTTAGCTAAATTCAAACTATTGTCACAGCATCTTATTTATGTCTTCTAATTCAAACTACAAGTTTTCCATGTGGATGGCTTTCTGGCCACCTTAAGGACCCCTACAACCTGGATACTCGGGTTTATACTCAGGTGGGTCCAGTTTACCACCTTTGGACACACCCAAAGCTATCCAGTTTCCTTACTAGTCTTCTATGTGCAATGGTGTTGAAAGGCTTACTGAAATGTAGGTAGGCTACATCCACCACCCCACCCAAATCTATTTCACTGTGAGATTTGTCTTACATGACTCTCCAGATTACTTTTTTGCTGCCTTGGGTCTTATAACTCATTGGATTCAAGATACTCCACTATCCTTTCCATTATCAGTCTCTCCATAAACTTTCCTATCACTGATTTCAGGCTGACTGGCATGTAGTTGCCAGCCTCCTCCCCTGCTACCACTTTTGTGAAGCAGGACTACATCTGCCCTCTTACATGCTTCCAGATCCACCCTTGTTCAGGTGAGTTGCCAAGAGGACTGCCAGGGTTGCAGCCAGTACCTCTCTGAACTCCCTCAAAACCCCTGAATGCACCCTATCTGGCCCCATAGCTTTGTTCACTTTTAGATTTGTGCATCCCTTCAGGAGTCTCATATCTGTAAAATGGCTTCTGTCTACCTCCGTCCCTCCCTCAGAAATAAATTATATTATTCTAATTTATGTGCCAAGAATAGTACTGCTGGGATGCATCATGTTATCAGGTAATTCCAGTTTCATGCATATCCTAAGCTGGGTGGACTGGAACAGATTTGCCCAAGGTAATACAGTGAGCATTTTGGCTCTGTTGGGGTTCAAACCTGTGACCTATTTCCCAAGTGGGTGCTCTAACCATTAAACCACACTGCCTCTTCTTGCCAGCCACCTTGCTGCACAGATGGAATTATTATTTGCCAGGTAACTAGTTTTCTTTCCTTTGGTATCTGTTTACATTTGATATCAAGAACTTATCCTCACTCTCTTGATTTTTTTTTCTTTGGACGTACATTGAGAAACATCTTTTTCTCATTTCTATTGTTGGTACTTTCTCCACAACATTGAGAGACTGCAACTTTTGGATGTTCCAACTTTGATTGCTGCATTTCCTCTAGTGAGTTTTATTTAAATGTTTAGAATTTCTTTTTTTTTTGAGTGGTGACTAAAGACTTACTAAGGACTTTTCTCACAGTCTGTAGTATTCCTTTTTTTGTGGTGACAGACTGCCACTGCTGGAGATGAGGAGAGAGGTTCCTCCATTGGAAGGGGAATTGTGGTAACCTGCAACTCATCAATGGGTAGTTATAATCTGTGGTGCTTGACCTGTAGCTGCTGCCTACCTCCTGCCTCTTCCACCTTTACCTTTTTGTGAACCTCTGGGTGTACTATACCGTAGGTCTGAAGTAGAGCTCCTCTAATATTTTTTCAAAGACAGTTTATTGTTATAAACTGTCTGTACTACCCTTTGCTCAAAATGGAGGTTCCCAACTATGTATTGGAGTCATGTGGTTTTAAGCCAATCATACCTTCTGGGATTCTGGGAGCGACAGCATTTGCCAGAGTCCTCATTGCTGTATCATTTATGTCACATTCCATATACAACTGGTGCTATCTATAACAGACCCTGCATGGTGTAACATCTGCATCCTTTCATCCAAGGGCAAATTGTCACAAAAAGGCATCACTGCTATCCAGAGGGTGCACTGCTAGTGTTAGGCTTTGTTAGGGGATTCTGATGAAAAATGTTTTTTGAAAGACATCAAATGGATTAGGATCCACCTAGGTACTGGGAACGGCACAAGAAGATGAGAGGCCTTTGGCTTCTAAGCTAACAACAATGCTTACAAGCATGAGAAATGCACCCAGTGGTATCCTGTTGAAATGGGGAATCTTGTACACTTTATTACTACTTGGATAATTGTGCCTTCTGCACATTTATTCCAACAACTTCCCTTTTTGTTACACCACCTTAATTGCTGTCACTGAGCTTCCTGTGTTGATACTTCCCTAAACACAGATGAGGATTGTGCATATGTGTTCTGTAAGTTTTATATGCCAGCTAGGATATTAAATAAAATATGCTCAGTTCTAAAAAAAAAGAAGTTGTGTTGGCCTATTCACATGCAGAAGCTTGAATTAACATTTTTTTAGTTTAAATGCACATAAAAGCATTCAGAATCCTGTCTGGTCACCAAACACACTTTTTCCACTTTCTTGTCAATTGCTGTTGCAGATGCTGGCAATCGCACAATTTTCATATTTATTCTGTTTTTAATAATTTATTTTAATAGTATGCTGATTCTGTTTGTTTATGATTTCATACATGCCTTTTTCACATAGTATGGCATTACCACCAATGCTTCAGATGCTGAAACTGCAATTTGTTTTGTAAAAAAATCTGTCATAGTCATTTTTTTAATGTTTTATCAGCACTGTGTCCTCCAGTTTTCTGTGTGCGGCCACGCCCCAGAATGATGTAATGCAGGGGAACTGTCAATGTTTTACATACAGCACCAAGGAATTCTGGGTAAATTATAAAATTGTTTAAATGTTTGTTACTCTGAAATGCAGTCCCTTATTTTGGTAGTGGTGACTGCAGTATAGCACCTACAGTGAAGCCTACCAGGATGAAGTGCAGTGTCACAGTTTCCCTGCATGACAAAGGGATTAACTACCGTTGAAATTGCATTTTTTTCCTGCAGTAACTCTACTGCAGAATTTTGCTGAGTTGTGTTTTATCCTGGCAGGCATCACTATAATATGTAGCAAGGCGTTGTGGGTAGAGATGTAGCACATTTTTAATCTGCTGGAGAAGTGGACGTGAAGTGGCCACTTCACATTAGAGGAGTGCAACGTGAAGTGGGCACTGCAAGGTGCTCACTTCCTGTCATTATTATTACCACTTTGCTTTGCCATTATGCCTTAATGCAAAGTAAGACAAAGTGAGAAGAGAATAGGCAGCCCCACACACATCACATGGCTTACAGTACTGTAAGTCACATGCTTTAGCCAGGCAGGAAGGAAATGAGTCAGAGAAGCAGTTTCACGTTCTCCTTTGTATTTGTACAGGGAGAAAGCATTGTGAGAGGAGACTAGGAATGCCTTGATAGTCTTGCCACTTGCATTTCAGAAGAAAACCAACAGCTTTTTTAAAAACTATATCTATAGTTTTTGTATTGTATTTGTGGTTTTTCTTTGTTAGTGAATTTTTTTGTGGAAGTTTTATTTTGTTTTGTGTGTGTGACTGACTGTGTGTGTTGGCCCGGGGACTTCTTGTGTGTGTCAGGATGGACCCAGGAGAAGGTGAGTCACTGGCCTGTGGGTGCAGTCAGAGGGGAGTGCAGACCTGTTGGGGGGTGGGGCGGTCATGTCATGCTGGACTGCTCCCGACTCCTGGGTGTTGCTTCCTCCCATGTTGAAGCAACAGGAGCAGCAGCAGCACCTGTGCCACTGGTGGCTGCTGTGCGTCCACCTTCTCCACCACTACCACCACCACACCACCACCACCGGTAGCAGCAGCTGTAGGGGCTCCAGCAGCACCCCCTCCACCACCTCCACAGCCACAGGAGGTGGCCCTGGAAAATGTAGGTGGTGGGACTCATGTGAATACTGTGCCTGGTCCCCCATGCAGCTCCCCAGTGTGGGAGTTTTTTAACTCTGTGAGGGGAGACAGCACAGTGGTGGTGTGTCATCTGAGTGGTGTGATGGTGCACCGTAGCCACCGTGGGACACATTTGGGGACTGGTGGCCAGTGCACCCACATGGTGAACCACCACAGGACAAAGTGGCAGGCTGCCATGGAAGGGGCCAGGCATCCACCTGCTGGCCCTTCTGTGGCAAAGGCTGAGGGTGCTGCTGGGGTGGGAGATGTGCCTCATCACCACCACAGCAGGAGGAGGGCTAGTACAGCAGCTGCTACACCACCACCACAGCCACCAGCACCACCATCTCTACCACCACCCCCACCACCTGGATTCCCTGCTGCACTGGACCTCGCCACAGTCCCTGCAACAGAGTCTGACACTGCCCTGATGTAGGCAGCTCTTGAAGAAAACAATGAGCGGTTCGGTGCTTTGCAGCAGCAGGTGAACAGAATAGAAGAACAGCAGCAATAAATAGTTTCAATGCTGCACCTGCTGCTGGATCACCATGGCATCCCATGGCCACAGTAAGTTAGAAGATTATTTTCTGCCCCCCCACCCCATTCCACTACTGTGTTGTACTGTTTTTGTGTGTTTTTTCTTTGTTGTTGTTTGATCATACAAATTTTCCCTTCCAGGGGAATCTTTCTTGCACCACATAGTGCAATACATTTGTGTGAAAATCGCCCATAATTTCATTACAGTGTGTCACGTGATGGAGGAATTCCCGTTCTGAAAATCTGCCCACATTCTGCCTCCCTGATCAGCAACATTAGGATGTGATGGCAGGGAGAGCGCGTGTGCATGCTCCTTACAGTGAATATCTGATTGTCCAGCAGCCTTCCGAATGTTTCTTTATGTTATAACGGTCAGTTTGTGGTGAAACGTGTGGGCACATTTCCAGTAAGAAGAGTCTTGTTAGTGGAAACATTCCCACATTTCACCACAAAGTCAACCTTATAACATAAGGAAACATTGGGATAGCTGCTGGACATTCACTACAGTGGAGCATGCACCTGCGCTCCCCCTGGCATCATGTCCTAACGCTGCTGAGAAAGGGGGCAGAATGTGGGTGGCTTTTCTGGTCGGTAATTCCTCCATCGCATGACACACTGTAATGAAATTATGGGAGGTTTTCGCAGAAATATTTTGCACTCTGTGGAGCAAGAAATATTCCAGTGGATGTAATGCACCAACATATTAGTTTACGTGCATCACCATAACTATGTAATGTGGTGAATATCTGTAAAGCAGCAGTGCAATGATCTGATGAGAACTGTGACCTATATTTTTTAATGCTATGTTACAACTTCCTTTACTTACATCCTGACTGACTGGAATGATACAAGAATTTGCAGTAGTTGAGTCTGCTGTACTATATTTTTTCATGTATGAAATAATGAAAGGAACATTCCATTTAAATTGGTGCTGACCAGATCTTTGCCATTGTTTTCCTCTGCTTTTCTCCATCACATCAAGTAGTTGTTATATATCACTTCTGTTGTTAATTAACAGTTATGCAGCAGGCAGTGTTTTATGACACCACAGAACAATAGTTATTGAAAAGCAGCTGCAAATAGATACAAACTTGGTCCAAACAATATTGGAAGGCATGCTCATTTTTTTTTCATACATGAAAAAAAGTAGTCAAGTAAGTAGGGCAGACATAAATTGTGAAAAGAAGCATATCATTCAAGTCACGACTTGGAGGTAACTAGTGGTGGCCGTGGCAAAGAAAAGTAGCATAAAAAAGTACAGTTCAAAACTGTCAGGACATTTCCCCTACTGTTAGTTTGTCTACCTGTTCCCTCTCTTCAATCTGGGTAGATTAGTTTCCTGTTTTACTGTCATGGCTTTTTATTCCCCCCCTCCTTTTTTTTTTTCTTTTTCTTTGTTTTCATATTAAGTGTTGAAGGGAGGTTAGGATAGAAAATGGAGTTTGTAATGAGCTGAACAACTATTCCTTATTGCACTATATATAAGTATTGAAGAATCAATTATACTTAAGTCTAGATGCCGGATAATGACTGATACCTGACTCTAGATAATGGATTATTGTATTAAAAAAAAAAGGAAAAGAATAAGGAAAGAAAAAAGTATGTATGAGAGATCCAGAAAACTATAATTGTGCATCTGTAATCCAGAGATCAAATTATGTCTATGTTTGTCTCATATTTATTATTGTATGATATGTATTCCAAACTCTTGAATAAAAATGAGTTGAAAAAAAACTGTCAGGACATTCTTGCAATGCTGCTTTAATTGTAAAAATGTCAGTATGACATTATGAGCTCACAGCAGCAATCACAGAACACACAAAAGTGGCAAAGAGTCCTAGATTTTTTCTGCAGGCCCAAAATGCATCCTCCTTGTGTGCAGAAAATTGACAAGTGGTAACACAGTGACATGAGAGTGTTTCAGCACATACAAAGTCCCCCAGAATTAATTGCACACTCAGTCATGCTCACAGTGGTGGCACAGAGTCCCAGATTTTTTCTGCAGGCCCAAAATGCATCCTGCTTGTGTGCAGAAAATTGACAAGTGGTAATACAGTGGAATGAGGGTGTTTCAGCACATACAAAGTCCCCCAGAATTAATGGCCCACTCAGTCATGCGCACAGTGGTGGTACTTAGTCCCAGATTTTTTCTGCAGGCCTAAAATGCATCCTCCTTGTGTGCAGAAAACTAACAAGTGGTAACACAGTGACATGAGAGTGTTTCAGCACATACAAAGTCCCCCAAAATTGATTGCGCACTCAGTCATGCTTGCAGTGGTGGCACAGAGTCCCAGATTTTTTCTGCAGGCTCAAAATGCATTCTGCTTGTGTGCAGAAAATTGACAAGTGGTAATACAGTGGAATGAGAGTGTCTCAGCACATACAAAGTTCCCCAGAATTAATTGCGCACTTAGTCATGCATGCAGTGGTGGCACAGAGTCCCAGATTTTTTCTGCAGGCCCAAAATGCATCCTCCTTGTGTGCAGAAAATTGACAAGTGGTAACACAGTGAAATGAGAGTGTTTCAGCACATACCCCAGTATAAAATGATGACTGTGAAAATCACGTTGCTGGTCCACTGTGTTCTGTGAGACGATTTGAGCAAATGCAATGCGACCATCTCAACTGTATTGAAGGGTGCCCTTTGGCGTTACACTAATAGTAGCCTTGGTGAGTAGATATATGGTTGTGTATTTTGTAGGTGAGAAGGGGGTTGACATAGACATGTACTCATGGTATTGTTCTGCATCACAGGTCACACAGAAACCGTTGGTGTGCACATTCCAGTGCTCAATGAGAATTTTTTACACTGAAATTGGAAACGGATAACTCTCAAGCACATGAAGGTAAGTATTTTTTTTTGGGGGGGGTGTGGGGAATCATATTTGCAGGTTTGTCTGTAGTGGTTTCTTATTTTGTTACTTCTTCACAGATTTCATCAGCATCCTTCTGGAGTCTGGTTGTTAATGATGGTCATGGTCATCTAATGAAACGACTTCTGCGTGTTGCATGTGTTCCCAAGCTCGGGGGAGGGGGGTGCCTGAGGTTGAAGAACTTTTTTGGATATGGCCACTTTGACAGAACAACAAAGCATCTGGAAGTTTCCTAAAAAAAGAAATGAATGACTTCTTACAACTTGTTATTTGTCCCACCCTGGTTCTCAAATCTCAATCTAAAGTCAAGTTACATTTCAAACCCACATCCTGTCAACTAACACAACCTGTGTGCAATATTTGCTGCAGTCTTTCCAGAACAATGAAATAGATGAAATAAAATCTTCATACTTACCAGAATGGATTTCGCATGGATATTACATCACTTTCTGTATGGTACAGCTACAGTACCATTCCCAACGAGTTTTAGCAATGGAGCCTTTTTTTGTTACCCTGTAAAAGAAACAAAATAAGTGTGCCATATGTGTTTTTCATTGAGGCTCTGAAAAGCTAAAGAAAACAAAACATACAGCTAAAGGAAGTGAAACAGCATAACAAACATGAGTGCACATACTCACTTCATGGTTTAAATATTAAGAAGCTTTGTGTCTGATGGATGTGGTGGTCCAGACAAACTCAGGCTCAGTGGTGGCAGTGGCTAACATCAGTCCTGGCGGTGGTGGTCTGGGGGGCGGACAGACTCAGGCTCAGAGGTGGCAGTGGCTAACATCATTCCCGGTGGTGGTGGTGGTCCAGGGGGCGGACAGACTCAGACTCAGTGGTGGCAGTGGCTAACATCAGTCCTGGTGGTGGTGGTCGGGGGCAGACAGACTCAGGCTCAGTGGTGGCAGTGGCCAACATCATTCCTGGTGGTGGTGGTCTGGGGGGCGGACAGACTCAAGCTCAGTGGTGGCAGCTGCTAACATCAGTCCTGGTGGTGGTGGTCCGGGGGGGTGGACAGACTCAGTCTCAGTGGTGGCAGTGCCTAACATCAGGCTCAGTGGTGGCAGTGGCTAACATCATTCCCGGTGGTGGTGGTCTGGGGGGCAGACAGACTCAAGCTCAGTGGTGGCAGTGGCTAACATCAGTCCTGGTGGTGGTGGTCCGGGGGGGTGGACAGACTCAGGCTCAGTGGTGGCAGTGCCTATCATCAGTCCCAGTGGTGGTGGTCCAGGGGGGCGGACAGACCCAGGCTCAGTGGTGGCAGTGGCTAACATCATTCCCAGTGGTAGTGGTCCAGGGGGGCACACAGCCTTTTAGAAATTCAGTTAAAACCTACCAACATTAACCACATCATCATCCTCATAAAGAAATCTGCCCTCAGAGTCATCAATGTTTGAAGTCTGACCACTGGAAAATTCTTACTCCATTGTGTCATCATCTACATCAGTGGTGGTCCATTTCAGGCAGCCATTGCCAGTGCCACCAGGATGCTCCATTCCCACATTAGCAAGCCCACCATGACTAGGCCAGGGTACAAATACCGAGGTTGCAGTCTGTGCTGGTATTTTAATGAATGTAAGCAAACTAACATTTGAAGGAGACAGGTTTGTCCAATGAGCCCTGACTATTGCACCTGCTGAGCTGAATACCCTCTCAACACTTACAGTGGAAGGTGGGCATGTGAGGTACTTCAGTGCCACTGCAGTCAGCTCTGGCCATTCACTGAACTTTCCACTCCAGTACAAAAGAGGATCTTTAGTTACTGTCAGATGCCTGTTTTCAGACAAATACGACTCAACCATTCTCTGAGCTGCATTAAGTCCAGTTGTTGATGCATCATCCTGTTCTCCCGAATCATTTGTTTCACAAATACCCACTTGGGACAAAGCCTCCCATAGTGGGTTGACACCAGCCACTTTGGATGACAGATCACCTGGAACTGCAGTCCCCTTCCCCTTGCAGGATATGGTTGATGGTCCTCCAGATTATGCTGCTGAGGTTTGCTGACCTTGGTACGTGACTTCTGTGTAACATGAACCAAGCGCACCAGTTTACCACTGATATTTTTTACCTGTTCAGGCCCTCCCTCCAGTACTGATGCAATTCCACATGTGTATCGTGGGTCCAGCATTGTTCCTATGGCAAAGTTGTCACTACACTGAATGCTCACAACGTGATGATTCTGGTCGAATACTCTCAGCATGTGTTTCAACAACACACTGCTACCACTGTCTCCGGCAACATCAAGACTATGCTGTACATTCACCAATGTCTGCCTCAGCACAGGCAGAAGTGGAATTGATTGACTAACGGAGGCAGACTTTCCACTCACTGCCTGTGTGGCATGTTCAATAGGCCACAAAATTGTTGTTACAGAGTTCATGAGGTGCCACTGTTCAGTCATCATAGACTTGGAGGACCCGTAAGATATTCTGAGATGGCTTTGTATTGTTCATACAACCTCTCTGCCATGTATAAGGTGGAGTTCCATCGGGTGACAACTTTCAGCTTCAAGCGGTGCTGAGGCAGGCTGTTTTGTATCTGCAACTGTCGCAGTTGGTCACGGGCATTTCCAGATCTTGAAAAGTGAGAGCAGATACATCCTGCAATGGTCAGCATTTCCTTTATATCAGGGTGCTGCAGAAACTCCTGAACCACAAGATTTAAACAGTGGGTCATGCATGGAACATGAAAAAAAACACCATTCATGATGCATTTCACCACATTTAACTCATTGTCACTTGCTATGAACCCAGCTCTCAGGGACAGAGAGTTTAGCCATCTGTCAATTTCAGTCAGTACCATGTCCAACATGTTCTCACCAGTGTGTGAACAGGTCACATTGTGCATAGCGATTGTTGCATGCTTTCGAATTCCTGGAAGATTGCTACCACGATAATCCACCTTACTGCACTGATTATTCACACCACCAACATCACAAACAACCCCCGGCACCTGTGCCTAGTGTACAGTTGTACACAAATATGAACTCCCTGCTGTTTTGCCACTTGTCCACATATCCATACTTAAATGGATGAATGGAGAGGAGGAATGTTGAAGGGCAAGTCTTACTGAGTCTGACACAGTGCGGAACAACTCGGGGACAGCACAGGTGGAAAAGTATGTCCTGCATGGGACTTTCCATTTTGGACAGGCACATGCAGCAAAGAGCCACAACCCAGAATTCTCCACAAAGGAGAAAGGCAAAAGATCAATTGACAGTATTTCCGTTACAGCAGCATTAAGTTCACGTGACACTGTATGATTCGAGGGGTACTTCAGCTTATGCGTAAAAACACTCTGTAACGTGGGCTGACTTAAACATTTTACATGGGGTGTGTTGATCACAAATGGTTGTGCTCTGTGATGAATGGCATTGGGAGGGGGTGGAATGTGGACATTTGATGACGACGGTTGTACAGGTGATGATGACAAACACAGAAATGCTGTTATTTTGCCAGATTTTCCAACCGGGGTTGATGTACCACTTACACTATACAGTACATACTGAATTCACCACCACCACCACCACAAACACTGCTACTCTCACCAGCACTGGACGACATTTCAAAGTCATGGTCCTCCACCTCATCATGCCTGTAGTAATCCTCTACTCTTATTACCTCACTACTGTACACGTTTAATTTGCTACTGGACTTAACAGTCATGAAAGGGGATAACATGCTGGCTACGGTTGCCAGTGATGAGGGTGATCACCCCACTGTGGTATTAGCTGCCAGCTTGTGCTGGGTTCACAGTGCCAAGTGCCTATTCTTAAGATGCGTATGCTGTCCTCCTGTGATCAGATGGCTCCCCTTTTTACCTCGACTCACACGCACATGGCAAACCTGGCAGATTGCAACTGAATCATTATTTGCTTCTTGAACAAAAAAATTCCAAACAAGGGACTGTGATGCTCTGCTTTTAACATGTCCATGATGATGTGGCTTATTTAAGTCTGTTATTTTAAGCACTGAAGTGGGGGGGGGCATGTGATATTTCAGGCACTACATACCTGGACTACAACTGACCACCACGACTACCTATCATATTGATTACTGGGTCATCATCATCAACTAAGACCGGTAGATCACAAGTTTTTCCTGGGGGGGGGGGGGGGGACTCCTGCAAACAGACTCAGACACAGCCACTTTGAATTTCTTTTTCTCCAGTTCCCAACTGGGGTCAATTACATCATCATCATACTCATCAACGTCACACACAACCACATCTTCTGCTTGGATGCTAGCATGTAGACTGCATGTTGCAACAACAGCAACATCATTGTCATCATCACATTCATCATTAGCATCTACACCACCATCACCTGATATTTTTTCACCAAGCTGTGAATCACTGCATGGAAAATGCATGACGTTAAGTGCCACGGTGGATGGAATACCACATTGTATGCTATCATTGACATGATTATCAGAATCCTCAGGTTCAGTTACTGGGATGTTACTGGGAAGTATGACATCATCTATGCTGCCACTCACTTGCACTGCTTCACACTCAGTATTTTTTGGATATGGTACACTGGTCGGAATTAGAACTTGACGCAACAATACTAATACTACCTCCACCACCACTAACACCAGTAACACTAACACCCCCAGCTGGGAAAACATCATCTCCTCCAACTATGAGTGAAGCTACTGATTGGGCTGTAAAAAACATTACAGGAGAAATACCTTTCCTCACATCAGCAATGCACTTCTGCGTCTGCGTACTACGACCACGCCCACAGACCATCTTACTGCCAACATTGCCATGGTGAGAAACAGCTTTGCTTGCACGTCTCTTTGAAGGCATTTTGGGGGATCAACCACAATATTATAACCAAATTCAGATTTTGATACGTTCATTGTGATTGGAGGGATGCTGGATGTGAAGCCAAATAAACAACTGTGGCTTCAGCAACAGATAAGAAACTACTCTAAGTCTGTCACGCAGTTAAAACAACTTCAGTAACCAGTGGTGCTGATGAGGTCACAAAAACAATCCAATCTGGTAAAAAATACCTTTTGAATGTGAGGGTGGAGGGAGCACTGAATGCAGGCAGTGCAGATTTTTACAGCACTACAATCAGCAAAACTAAGAACATATACCACGATCACAGTACAAAATCAGGTAGCTGCAGTGGATAGCAGGTTCACACTGCTGCATCTGCAATTACACTAGTCTGTGGCACAATAAAAGGTGTATTGTTTGATGCACGCAATACTGCACACACACTCACACAGACAATAGTTTGTGTACAATGCTGAATGAGGAATAGGTAGCAAATGCAAAAGTTCAGTACTATGCCACGTTACGTATTATAAATTTGTAATGTAAACAACCTGAACATATGAACTGCTGCACCACATCCACACAACAAACAGCAAGAAAATGTCAACTATTACTGACAATATTACTGTGTATATTAACACAGTTATATTACAAAAATATAACCAAAAAACAAAGAAATCACTATTTCTCCAACTTAAATCTACCTACACCTCAGATACACCCCTCCCCAAAACACACTTTCACTGTCTTTCACCACACACAATCATTGTTGTATATTAACATTCAAAATCCACACAAAAACAAAAATGCTCAATGATATGAGCACAGGAGGGTTTCCTACAATCGATGAACTAAAGTTGGAGCCCCCCAAAAAAGCAAAAATGCTTTTTGAACAGCTTTTACAAGATTTCTGTCATAGACAGCTATCAGAGCACACTGTCTCCTACTCCTTCTTACTCATACTACCCGGAACTGAGGCTGTGCAGAGCAATATAGAGCCCATGTGACCTGAAATCCCATGAATCACTGCAAAATTCTCCTTCAGAGCTCAAAAACAAGGCAAAATGATGTGAAGTGTACTGCCTGCAATGCACTTTGCCTTAAATTTGCTGGAGTAGTGGTTTGGGGAGGCGGTGTAACGTAAAGTCATTGTTTCCAATGGACTTCGCATTCTTCATTATAATGCGAAGTACTCCACTTCACATTGTGGAGCACTCCGTGAATCTGCCTTTGCTCTGCGAATTGCTTCGCGGAGTGGATTGAGCCCACTTTTCCCACCACTAATTGTGGGTACAATAAGTGGTTTTCCAGTTTCCTTACTGTGAGGTACAGTCTCATATTTCTGTAGTGGCTTCAAGAATAAAAGCTCTCATACTGTATGTTTATTTTCAAAACAAGGCATTGTGCATATAGTATCTAGCTGACAAGATTTCTTTACTGAGAGATGTCTCCTATTTTGGTAGTGTAGCTGTCTGGAATACCAAGACTGACCATCAGAGGTCTCTAAGGATTACCACCTTTGAGAAGCCCAGATTGGGACATTTCTTACTGAAATGTGATTTTTTTTGCAGGACAATATGTAACCTTAACCAATACAACAGACCTGTTTTCTCAAAAAAATCAGAATTAAGACTAAGTGTTGTAGTTGTTGGGGTTGTTTTTATTGTTTCTTATCATTTTAAGGCATTTTAGTTAAGGTATTATAGTTTTCTGCAAGATTTAGAAGAAAGTTAGACCATATTTTTTTTTCTACTATAAGGTCAGGATATGCAGTATTTTTCATGTTTTTTTTTTTTTGCAGGACACAGCTGCCCAAATCAGGACTATTCTGCAAAAATCAGAGCAGGTGGTAACCCTAAGGTCTCTGTTTCACAACAGTGCTTAAAGTAAAGGTGCAAGTTTGCCATAGAAAATGGGAGTAGTAACCTGTAGGAGTTGTGATTCAGTCTCTTACCATTCAAACTGCCAAATAATGCTGTTTTCCATGAAAAAAATCATTTTATTTCAGTGCTCTGCTCCTTTCCATAACGTAACCCTTTTTTTCTCAGTGCTGCAACCCCCAACTGTGACATCATAACAGGGAAACAGAGTTATTAAAGGGACACTGTCAGTTTTTAGTTTTAGATAGACAAATCAGCTATGTACTGTGCCCACAATGCCTCACTATTTAAATTAGAATACAGGGTATTACATTTCTGTGCTCACTGCAGAAATAGGAGACTACATCTCACAGTATAGAAGTCTTATAGCTAGATAGGTATGCAAAATGCATTGTTGTGAAAATAAACATACAAAAGCTTATATTGTTGACACCACTTCAGAAATATGGGACAGCATCACAGAGTAAGGAAACTGGAAAACAGGTTCTTATTTTACCCATGATGTCTTGCTATGGACATTTACATATCAGTGCTTACCACTGCCAACATACAGGACTGCACTTCTGAGTAAGGCACATTTAAGTCAACGTTATAAATTACCCATCATTTCTTGTTGCTATATGTAAAACATTGACAGCTGTCACAAACTCACTCAGCCTGTCAGCCCTCTACTCCCAAAGTGCCAACCTCTGAGTGTATGATTTGTGTACAGTGAACAGAACAAGGTAGCCCTCTTGTCTGTTTTGTTAGTTCAAGTCACCTTAGTCTCAAGCTGTGGAGGGATTCAAAATGATAACTTCTTGTTGGCATACCCAATTATCAGGCTCAAATATTTCTGTCTTTGGGGGGCCAGATATCTTTGCCTATGGGCATCCAACCAGGTCTTTCAAATGAACCTTTAGAACTCTATGCAAGACGTTAGGGAACTCTATCCATTTCCCAGTTTGGTATATAATAAGCCCATTCACAGTGTTACTTATAACCTTTAAAAGGTCCACTTAAATAAAAAGAAATGTCAAGGCACTCCAGACAGTTCCATTATACAAATGTCTCTTTACTTTAAAAATATCAAAACAGAGCCAGCCTGTTGGCACAGCGGTGGGATTTCCGCTTGCAACGCAGGCGACCCAGGTTCGGGAACAGTCTCGGATCATCAGAGGGATGGCCAGGGGGAGAAGGATAGAGCATACTAAAAACTGCTCTCCTTCTCTGGGGGGAGGGCGTGGGAAGTGCTTGGCCCACTGAGGGCTCCTAGTGGAGGCTGGGGGACCTCAGGTGACAGACAGAGCCAGGTCTGGAAGGTGGGGGCAGACACTTGTGTCATTGCATGTCACCGCCTCCATAAGGAGAAAACCTGAGGCAAGGGCAGTGTGCACATAATGCCCTCCCCAGAGGACCTCGAGACACCACCGCCGCTGCAGGTCCCCGACCAGACATAAGGCCCATGAGTTCAGGTGGAGGTGGCCACGGCCCCGCCCTCCGGTGGGCCAATCGGGGGATGACTGGGGATCTCGGCAGCCATAGGCGGTGGTGGAGGTCTCTGGGGCACCGTGACAAGGGCAGAAGAAATACGGAGCCCAGCCTGGAAAAAACAGTAAAATTAAAAAAAATATATATATCAAAACAGAACAATAATTACAGAACAAAATATATATATATGCCAACACATACAGCCTTAAAACAAACAGGAAAAAGTACAGTTTCTACAATACATACATTTAGACTGGTCTAATCTAATGATTACTTTCTTTCAGTGCTTTGAGCTTCTCTCTTCTCTCAGTCAGGAATATTGTCTTGTGTGTCTCTAAGGCTTGCTCAGTTGGATAAAAGAAGAAGAAGAAGAAGAAGAAGAAGAAGAAGAAGAAGAAGAAGAAGTTCTGAGCCGGCCTCCTCTCTGAGATCATTAAATTCTGCCTTGGTGTATTAAAAGTTATATGTTACCGCACAGGATGTCCCAACAAGATTTAAAAAAATTATAAATGACATACTCAATTTCCTCTCCTCAGGGTAAATTGGTCAGAACTGATTTTTGTTCTGCCACACACAAACACACACACACACACGCACACACACACACGTATACAAACAGGTTCTGTGATGTCCTCCCAAGGCTTCCTGGGAAATGTGTATTTGACCTTCCAAAGTCATCTGGATCCTGCCTGGCCCAGACATCAAACCTCTTCAATGTCCATTCTGGCCTCTCTCCCGACACCCCTCCCCACAAGTCCTTCCTGGCAACTATGCAAGTCAAAGGATCTCCCTGAGGGCATTATGAATGGCTAATCTTATTTCCTGGGATGAAAGCAAATTGACAAGGTAATTGCACCCCAGATCTCTGCAGTTGAAAATGCCTCCTGTCCTTTGAACTTATCCCTGGGAGGTTTTGATGTGTCAGTTCCAGTAAGACAGTAGTTTCCTCAAACTGACCTTCCCATCATATATTTTACATGTAATAAAAAAAATTAATACAGCACTCAGCGCACTCAGAGCTGGCTGTCTATGTCACACTCCTTCCCACCTAGACTGAATTTGGGGGATCCATTCCCTACATGGGATGAGTTTCCCAAATCAGTTCACTCCTCGTAGACCCTAGACAGTCCATCTGAGTTCTTATTTTTGGCTCTGGCCCTATGTATGATTTTCAAATCATACCCTTGTAAAGCAAGACTCCATCTTAGCAGTCTCCCATTGTTTTTCCCAATCTGCATCAACCAAACCAGGGGGTTGTGGTCAGTCTGCACCACAAAAGGCTGCCCATACAAGTATGGCTCTAATTTCTTTAGGGCCCACACTAGGGCAAGACACTCCTTTTCCACTTTGGAGTATGCTTGCTCCCTGGGGAGCAGCTTTCATCTCAGGTAGGCTATGGGGTAGTCCCTCCCTTCACTGGATGTCAGGCTTAGTACTGCCCCAATGCCCACATCTGAGGCGTCTTTCTGAACTATAAGAGTTTTGCTATAGTCCGGACTTGTCAAAACAGGAGCACTGCACAGTGCCTCCTTCAGTTTGGTAAAGGCTTCCTCACAGGCTGGGCCCCAGGTGATTTTCCTTGGCATCTTTTTCTTTGTCAAGTCAGATAGGGGAGCAGCCAGGGCACTGTAATTAGGTACAAACGTTCTGTAGTACCCTGCTGTCCCAAGAAAACTCCTGACCTGCTTCTGAGTTTCTGGTCTGGGCCATGCCTGTATTACCTCTATCTTGATTTGGTTAGGACGAAGCTGTCCCTGGCCTACCACATGCCCAAGGTATACCACTTCTCCCATGGCCACCTGGTACTTCTCGACTTTGACAGTGAGCCCAGCCTTCTGTATTCTTCCCAGCACTTCCCTAAGGTGTGACAGGTGTTCCTCCCAGCTGGTACTGAAGATGGCAATGTCATCTAGGTATGCCAAGGTGTAATCCTCAGCAGCATTTAACACCTGGTTCACCAACCTTTGGAAAGTGGCTGGGTGTTCTTCATTCCAAAAGGCATTACTTTGAACTCAAATAAGCCTATGGGAGTGATGAAGGCCGACCTCTCCCTAGCTCTGTCCATCAACTCTACCTGCCAATACCCCTTTGTCAGGTCAATGGTCGTGAGGTAGGTCACCCCCCAACTTGTCCAGGAGTTCATCCATCTGGGGCATTGGGTGGGTGTCTGACTTCATGACTGCATTCAGTCCATAATAGTCTACACAGAAACGAGTCGAGCCATCTGGCTTGGGTACAAAGACTACTGATGAGGCCCTGGGACTGTGGGATCTCTGGATTACCCCTAAATCCAGCATCTCATCCACTTCCCTCCTAATGTCCTTTTGGACAGCATCTGACACCCGATATGCTGACCGCCGTATGGGCGTCTGTGTCTCTGTCTCCACATCGTGTGTTGCTAAGGGGGTTAGTCCAGGCTTGGTGCTAAACAAGGGGGCAAAGTCTACTAAAACCTCCCTCACTTTCTGGATCTGGTCCAGGATCAGCTTGGGAGACAATTTTACTGCCTCCGCAGAGGACTCCCACTTACTCTCTTCCAGCAAGTCCAGAAGAGGGTCTCCTTCATCCATCCCCTCCCCATGACTACACACTGCGAACACCATGTCAGCCCTATTTGCATACGGCTTCATCATGTTGACATGGTACATCCTTTCTGTCTGTCTGTGGTCAGGTCACTCCACAATGTAGTGTACGTCATTTACCTTCCTAACCACTTTGCATGGTCCTACCCACTCAGCTTACAGCTTGTCTTTCCGGACTGGAATAAGAACCATGACTTCCCAACCCACCATGTACGAGTGAGCTCTGGCTCTGCAGTCATACCATACTTTTTGTTTCCATTTGGCAGCTGCCAGGTTGCTCTGGGCTGTCCCCATAAGCTCCTTTAGCCTTTCCCTAAACCTTAGGACATAATCCACAATGGGAGTTCTCTGGGTGGTGTGCTTACCTTCCCAGTACTCCCGGATCAAGTTTAGGGGCCCATGTACCTGGCATCCATACAAGAGTTAGAAGGGGGAAAATCCTGTTGACTCTTGGGGCACCTCCTTATATGCGAACAACAGGTGGAGAAGGTATTTTTCCCAGTCTCTCCCATGCTGTTCAGCAAACACCCGGAGCATAGACTTTAGGGTACCATTGAAGCATTCCACAAGCCCATTGGCTTGTGGGTGATATGGTGTTGTGCATCTCTGCACCACCCCACACTTCTTCCATAGACATTTCATTAGGTCTGACATCATGGAACCCCCTTGATCGGTGATTACCTCCTGTGGAAACCCAACATGGGAGAAAATCCCAAGTGAGTCTTCAGCCACTCCATCTGTCCTCAGTGAGGATAGGGCGACTGCCTCTGGGTAACAGGTGGCACAATCCACCACAGTCAGGATGAACCTTTTCCATGAGGAGCTGGGGGTATTTAAAGGCCCCACAATATCCATTCCCACCCTCTGGAATGGCTCCTCCACTATGGGCAAGGGGATCAGGGTGGCTTGGGTTTTATTTCCCGCCTTCCCTATTTCTTGGCACCAGTGACAAGACCTGCAATACTCCTTCAACTGCTGGGTGAAGTTAGGCCAGTAGAAATTCTGGGCCAACCACTGCATTGTGCTTGCAATTCCCAGACGACCAGACAAGGGAATATCATGGGCAACCTTGAGCAACTGCTCACAATATCCCTGGGGAATGACAAGCTGCCTGCCTAGCATCCCTCCCTCTGTCTGTACTGCCTGTGTATACATAAGTCCATTTTCCCAATAAACCATATGTCTGCCATCACCTCCCTGTGCACTGTCAGAGTCTGCCCAAGCCCTCAGCTTCTCTAAACTAGGGTCACTTCTCTGAGCAGCTGCAAACCCCTCACACCTTCCCAAGGCATGGAACAGGTCCCCTTCAGTCACTACACTAGGGTCCTTAGCACTAGCGTCAGGGCCCTCAGGATCACTGTCAGTCCCAACCCTCTTACAAGAGGTCACCCCTTCCTCTTCAGAGTAACCCTCTGTTGCTATGTAGTTACTTGCTACTGGGGAAATTTCTACCCTCTCTTATATCAGTCTCCCACTCTGGAGACACAGGCTGGTGAACCAGCCTCTCAGTATCTTCCCCAATGGCTTCTGAGGGGGCTCAGAGAACTACAATTTTCCCTGACTACTTGGCTACTGCTAACTGCACATATCACCCCCATTGGAGATTGTTACCCAGGATCACATCCACTGCTAATGTGTTGGCTACAGCCACCTGTTGCACAGTTCCCCCTGTTTCACCCCAGTCCAGGAGAACACTGACCAGTGGCAAGGTTTTCTCTTCATCAGTAAACCCTTTTACAGTTATGTATTTGTTGGATATAAGCTGACCAGGCTGTACCAGATCCCTCTTTACCAATGTCAGGGATGCCTCTGTGTCCCTTAACCCCTGTGTCTGTACGCCATTTACCATGCCAGGGTGCATGTGTTCCCTCATGTTCACTGGCATGCTTCCAGGGACACACAAATAACCCACTTCCTTTCTGGTACTACTTTGCGTATTATTGCTTTCCCTTCTTGGACACTGTCTGGCAATGTGCCCAGTTTCTTTACATAACCAACAAACACTTCTTACTGCAGAGAAATCTTTTCTTTGAAACCTTGGGCTAACTGGTTTCAGTGGATGCAGTGAAGGTTTTAGCTGCCCTGAAGGTGCACTTTTCCCTTTATGTGCTGCCACCTCACCCATTCACTCTCAGAGCAGGTCTGCTCTTGGCATAGGGGTCCGATAGTTCAGCAGTCACTTGCACTGTTTTTGAATCTCTGTCCCCTAGCCAGGTTTTTAACTCTGCTGGGCATGCCCAATAAAACTGTTCTAATAAAATCACATTTTCAATTTTATCAACAGTGTTTGCCTCAGTTCATTCCCACCAACTTTTTAAAAACTGACGTTGTTTCATGGCTAGCTCCTCATAGCTCATATCAGGGCTTCTCCCGAGCTTACGGAATTTAGCTCTGCATGATTCAGCAGTTAATTCAAACTTTTTTAACAGTGCAGCTTTAAGTTTGCTGTAATCATCACTGTCTTTATTGTCCATGTGACCCAATGCATCCCAAGCTTTTCCGGTAAGTAGAGGAGATAGCTGGAAGCTTCTGGACTCTCTAGGAATTTTAGCCTGAATACAGACTTTTTCAAAAGAATTTAAAAAGGCATCCATGTCCTCACCATCCTTAAACACAGCTATTAATTTAGAGTTCAATTTGTAACCCAGTCCTGCAGTCCCAGTTAAACCCAAGCCACTTACCTGCTCTAGTGCCACTGGTTGGAGTCATAGCTTCTCCAGTTCATGTTGCCACTGGTGCTCCTCTCTCCTCTGCAGCTCTGCATTCTCACTCTCTCTTCTCCTCTGCCTCTTGCTAGCGCTAACATTCCACATGGTCTGCCTCGTCTGTTATTGCTCTGCCTCCAGTTCCATCCTGCGCAATTTAATTTGCAACTTGAGCACCTCTGGATTCAGGATACTGGTGACCTTCCCCTGCTGCTGTGGCCCTTCACTGACAGTGGCCCTGCTGTCTGCCTCATTGGCTCTGGACCCCTCACTGGCCACTAGTTCTGCCACACTTGAGGTCTGGTCCCTTTCGGTCATGGTTGGTGACTCACTGCTCTGAGTATCTGGTACCATCAGGGCCTCTATGAGGTTCTGCTTACTGACTTTCACCCCAAATGGGATTCCCCTGTCCCCACACAACTGCTTTAAGAAATCTACAGTGTGCTTGCTATAGTCGGAAGCCATTTTCTTCTTCTCTCACTACTAATACTATACTGACTGGCACTTCAGAAAAAAATAAAATGGGTGGGAACTTAACTGTAAGTCAAAGGATATAGTTCTGTTTCCTTTTGAAATAAAACACTGCCTTTCTTTTTTTCAAGTGAGCTAAACGGTCTCAAACCAACACACTGAACAAGCTTATACCACCAAACTTTTTATGCCACCACTGCCAACCAATCTGTCACAGAGTCACTCAGCCTGTCAGCCCTCTTTTCTCAAAGTGCCAACCTCTGCGTGTATGATTTGTGTACAGTGAGCAGAACAAGGTAGCCCTCTTGTCTGTTTTGTGGGTTCAAGTCACCTTAGTCTCAGGCTCTGGAGGGATTCAAACTGATAACCTCTTGTTGGCGTACTCAATTATCAGGCCCAGATAATTCTGTCATTGGGGGGCCAGATATCTTTGCCTATGGGCACCCAACCAGGTATTTCAAATGAACCCTTAGAACTCCATGCAAGACTTTAGAGAACTCTGTCCATTTCCCAGTTTGGTATACAATAAGCCCATACCCAGTGTTACTTACAAACTTTAAAAGCTCCACTTCAATAAAAAGAAATGTCAAGGCACTCCAGACAGTTCTGTTATACAAATATCTCTTTACTTTAAAAATATCAAAACGGAACAATAATTACAGAACAAAATATATATATATCCCAACACATACAGCCTTAAAACAAGCAGGAAAATGTACAGTTTCTACAATACATACATTTAGACTGGTCTAATCTAATGCTTACTTTCTTGCGGTGCTTTGAGGGTCTCTCTTCTCTCAGTCAGGAATATTGTCTTGTGCGTCTCTATGGCTTGCTCAGTCGGATAAAAGAGTTCTGTGCCGGCCTCCTCTCTGAGATCATTAAACTCCGTCTTGGTGTATTAAAAGTTATATGTTACCACACAGGATGTCCCAACAAGATTTTAAAAAATGATAAGTGACATACTCAATTTCCTCTCCTTAGGGTAACTGGTCGGAACTGTTTTTTGTTCTGCCACACACACACACACACACACACATATAAACAGGTTCTGTGATGTCCTCCCAAGGCTTCCTGGGAAATGTGTATTTGACCTTCCAAAGTCATCTGGATCCTGCCTGGCCCAGACATCAAACCTCTTCAATGTCCATTCTGGCCTCTCTCCAACACCCCTTCCCACAAGTCCCTCCTGGCAACTATGCAAGTCAAAGAATCTCCCTGAGGGCATTATGAATGATTAATCTTATTTCCTGAGATGAAAGCAAATTGACATGGTAATTGCACCCCAGATCTCTGCAGTTTAAAATACCTCCTGTCCTTTGAACTTGTCTCTGGGGTTTTTTGATGTGTCAATTCCAGTTAGACAGTAGTTTCCTCAAACTGACATTCCCATCATATATTTTATATGTAATAAAAAAAATGAATACAGCACTCAGTGCACTCAGAGCTGGCTGTCTACGTCACAATAGCTCCCTGATATAACATCATTCTGGGGGAGTGGCCAAACACAGACAACTGGAGGACAAATGCTGATAAAACATAATATAAAATAAAATGACCATGACAGATTTTTTACAAAACAAATTGCAGCTTCAGCACCTGAAGCATGTCTGGCAATGGCATACAATGTGTAAAAGGCATTTGAGGAACCTTACAAATTTACTTTAAAACTTTGTTTCCCTTTCATGATGTCAAGGTTGGAGGTTGCAGCACTGAGAAAAAAAGGGCATGACTATGCAAATGAAGCAGAGAGCAGAAATAGAAGCTTTTTTTTTCATGGAAAACAGCACTTATTTGCAGTTTGACTGGTAGGAGATTGAATCATAACTCCAACAGGTTACTACTCCCATTTTCTATGGCAAACCTAAGAAAATCACTTTAAATTAATTTAGGCTAATCAAGTAAGCAAGATTTTTATTAAAAAAAAACAGTATGCCTGATAGAAAAACTGGACAGAACTGACATAAACATTGTCTGAAAAATAATAAACAGAAAGTATACATAGAACCAAAAACACATTTGGGAAAGTAATTTGTTTCATTTTCTGCTGCAAGTCTATGGGATTGATGAAAACATTAAGATTAAAGCAAAAAAAAAAATTAAACAAAAAACAACTAACAACAAAACACAGGGGGGAGCATTAAGTTCAGCTATGAGCCAAGAATTAACAGTACACTGTGATTGTTTTTGGTAATTGAATCAACTGTAAGAACACAAACTATTTGAATAACTCTAAGTTATGAATTTAGAAAGCATTTGCTATGTTTTACATATTTGTCATGTATAATTTCTTATATAATATATGTTATGCAACGTATAATTTTATGTTTACAGGACCACTTTGTCAGCAGGCAAATGCTGCATTAATGGTGCACTTCTAACTGTTCCTGTCTAAAAATAAAAATTTCTCCAACTACTATAAAGTCTAGCTACCCAACATCTATGTCAGTTGCAGAAGAAGGGATGTTTGTTATATCAGCCACTGATTTTTAAAAGGCAGAAAACAATGAATAATCTTCTAATGCTCCTGGGTGGGGAGGGGCATATCTATTCATAACTATCAGTGACTTCTGGAGTCATAGGCTACTTCTCATCTCCTAATATTGCATTTGTTCTTCTACAGCACAACTGTAGGTGTATTAGAGGTATTAGAGGTAAGGATCTTAGTGGCTTGCTCCTTCATAGTTTGGTAAATTCCTCCAGAGAAGGGAATCTGACCAATTGTCCACAGGCTGGATAATAGGGTCACTTTCTTTTTCAGGTTCCAAATATTGTTTTTTTTTTTCTCATTTTTAGATTAGAATGAGAGTTTGACAGATCCTTAAGGAAACTGGTTCCTGCAGACATTTTTGTTGACATTTTTGTTCAAAGAGGTCTCAACTTTTTAGTAGTGGATCACTGTTTGGACAAAACACATTTTACAGATCAGAACTGCTGAATAGTGGCATGAGCTCAATCAACAGTAGCAATCTGAATTCCAATCTGCCTTAAACAAACAGCATCATCTTGTCATCATGTTTAAACACCTGTGTGACCCATTTTCTTTTATGGTTTCTGTTTTTGTTTGGACTCAGACATGGCACTCAAATAGGCACCAACATTTTAAATTGCTGCAGTCAATGAAACCTGATATACACCATATTTGTAAGCCAACTATACTTTTTACCATGTTTGACCACAGTCATTGTAACTCAAAGTTTATAGTCTTTAGTGCTAAAAAGACATTTTTTCAGATGAATGTACCACAGTTTCAATCAGCCTCAGTCACTGAGAGTCAATAACATAGAAACATAGAATTTGTCAGCAGATAAGGACCACTTGGTCCACCTAGTCTGCCCATTTTCCTACCTAACAGATAAGCTGCAGATCCTAGTTAACCAACAGCTTACTTCCTCCTAGTAATAGTAATATTGACCACAGTCATTGTGAGCTGACTTCATATTTTGAAATGTTTGACCGCAACCAATTTGAGCTGAAATGCTCAGAAAATAGCGCCAAAAAGTAACAGGTGCTTTATAGCATTAAAATAATAAATAAATAATCAGAACCAGAAACTGGATCTGCTAGGCTGTTAAACAATAAACCATAACTCCCTCAGTCATTGTGAGCTGAGTGTGAAATGAGACTTAGGCCATGACACCAGGAACCATTCAGGAACCATGAAGAGGTAATAAAATAATAAATCTGTTTGAAAAACACAGTGCAGAAACCATGAATGACCAGCATTTAATAAATGATGACCTTACAAGACAATAAATTATAGTGACTAAGCATTGAATGGATGAGAGTAATTGTCTGAGCTGACCACGCTTTTCAGCAGAAACTAAAGATCTGGAGTTAGAATGCTGGGAGGCTCCACACCACCCACAGTGCATAGAGCATACTTTGAAAACTTGATAGGTTATGGACCTCCAATATCAGCAGGTGATGATGTACATGATTGACAGGGCTGTTCTAATTCATATTATTAGAATTCTGCAATAACTTACTGTATATTTCCTTTATAAATGAATGAAAACACTTACAAATAAAAAGATAAAAGAAGAAAATGTAGATTTTGTGTAACACAATTTGTCATGCCCAAAGGTATAATGTTATTATATATGTTTTATGTATAGGAACAAATGTCAGAAAATGTTAAAAAGATATTTAAGTCTTATTGGAGTTTACAAACAGTAGATGTATTGCTACATCAATGCACTGAGTGCAAGTGTTCCCAGCTATAAAACCAGATGCCTGGTGATGTAAACAACCCATGAGTTGTGGGAATACAAATAAATTAACACATCCATGCTGTGGCAGACCAAACAGTTAGGCACTCAGAAAAAAAACAATAACTGCACCTTATCATAAAGCTGAACACAGAATAAGTTTTAATCTTCATGAGACTCATACATCAATGAATAAAATTCACCTTCAATGCTTTCACAGAAGATAAACTCCACAGGTCTGAAGTAGAACAGGCTATGAAAGTGCAAAGCCTAGACATAAAGTACTGTATAGAACCTGGATGTCTATTTATTTGAAAATTGGTGACTGAGTATCACAATGAGCCAAGACATATTTGTAGGCTTGACCTGTGGAGAGGGAAATGGGAGAAAATCAGGTAAAAGCATAATAAATTGAAAAACAAATGGTCTATTTACAACCATCACTAGATATAGTGTGTGTTCTCTGCTGACCAGGTAAGCTCCTTGTATGGAAAATATTAATGCAAGTTAGGGTAGCCCCTTGAAAGGAAGTCACCAAGGCATTCAAAATTGATTTTCTCTTTGTTAACTGCATTTCATCATCTCATGATGATTAAAACACATTCTATGTTCAACTGAATGATAAGGTTCATTGCTTTTTACTTTGCTTTTGACTGTCTTGAATCTTTTTTGCTCTGACTCCTGAGATAATAGCATTGGCTTTGATAGGCTGGAATGGAGGTTCCTTAAGCTTCCAGCCCCTGCAATGGCTGTACCTATTGCTCACACTCTGAATGTGTCCCTTATCATGGACTCTGTCGCTGACCTTTAGAAGTGTGGTAGGGTGGTCCATGTGTTTAAAAAGGGTGATTCCATGTCTGTGCATAACTATTGGCTTATTGCTATTTTATCTTTCCTCAGTGGACTTCTTGAAAGCTACTCTTGATTCAAGTTAATATTTTATTTTGCACAATATTCTGTCCATGGCTTATCATGGATTTAGAAAAGGGCATGGTACTGATGTTGCTTGGGTTAAACTGTCCAATTATTTTAGAGTTGTGAAGGATAAAGGAGGCATGTTGTCCAGAGCAGAATTTCTAGATTTGTCTAAAGCATTTAGGTTAGCAGATCATATTAGACCTTGCTACATTCCACTCTCCAAACCATTGGGGTATCTCCTGTATCATCATCTTGGTTTCAAAGTTACTTAACAAATAGTGCCCAAAATATAAAAAAAAAACTGAATGTTCCCTTTTTAATGTGGCTGCTATCAAAACTGGTGCCTCAAGGCCAAAATCTTGATCTTCCACTTTTCTCTTCCTTTGTTAATAATGTCCCTCATGTCTCTGCTTTGTTTACCTCTCTTTTATATGCAGATAACTTGATACTGTATTATAGCTTAAAAACAACTACCAGCTAAACTCTGATTTCCTTAATGCCCTGACTTCCCTTGCCTATAGTGAACTGGCCCTCAGTTCCAATAAAAACAAATCCATGCTGTTTAGCTTTAGCCAGCAACTTCTCATATGCACTCCATGGTGTTAAATGTCTCTTGCATTAATGAATTCATATTTGAAAGTGTTGCAGTCTTTAAGTATCTGTGTGTCACCTTGAACCCCTCACTTGACTTTACTTATATGAATGTGATCTGCAACTTGGTTAACCGTCAGCTAGACTTTATCTACTGTATATGCAGCAAATAATAAGGCATGCATAAGTGTCAGTTCTGACACAGCTATGAAAATGTAAAACAATGATAGGTTGCATCTGCATTATGCAAATCTATGTGTCTTGATAAAACAATGTAATTTTTGAGTACTTTTGAAAATACCTCGACTTGATTTTGGCATCGGATGAAAGATCTTTTATATAATTTGCACGTAACATGCTGGAAATGAATCTAAACAGAATCTAACAAAAGGGGTATGCATTACAAAATGAATGTTTTTAAAAGAGTGGGGATAGCTAAGGACCATTTAGCATTAGCGTAGTAATCACTAATTAGACAATTTCTGGAGTATTGTAGCCCAGTCTGGTACAGTGATGGGGTTAGATTTTCCAAAGTGATGATGCAAGTGTGGTTCCCAGTTTTGGGCTGTGCCTGGATCACTCCAAGTGTGTTAAAACATTGAAATGCTATTTCAAACGTTGATGTATTTATTATAGTTTCACTTGTTTACCCTGACTTGCATTAAAAAAAAATAACTCATGCATTATTTTTTGATGTATGCATACTTTTTGTGCACTATTTGTGGCGATTGCAACAAAATAGACCACATTTTTATGTTGTTTAACTTTGTGTCAGAAGTTGCATAATTGAGCTAATATGGTACTGTACCACAAATTGGTGATTCTCCTTTGAAAATCAAGTTCCCTAATAGTAGGAGAAGTAATTATACTGGAATTAATTTACACTAGAATTTGTACAGTTATCTATGGAGATGTAGCCTTTATACAGTGGCCTTTATACAGGACCATTCACAATTTGGGACTGTGTAGTACAGCATGGTCTGCATGCCCATTGGCCCATGCAGTGGACCAATAGGCATACAGCCGTACTGTACTCTGTCAGTCAGCGGGCGGCCGGGTGACTTGCGGTGGGGAGCTGCCACCCACCACTGACCGGGGGGTGCAGGGTGACAGGGCTCAGTGGGCAGATGGGGAGGGGGGCACCGCTGGACCACCAGGGTTATTATTTATATTTGCCCACAATCGGGCAGGAGATTGGGTCCACTGGACCACCAGGTTTATTTTATTGCTATGCCCTTGATTGGGCTATGGGGCCCATTGCCCACCGAGGGGGCAGGGGCATCGGTCCTCGGCGGCTGCAGCCTGGCAGGATGCCAGGCGCAAGCCACTGGGGATCGGTGCACCGCATGCAAATGGGGCCATAATGAAATGCAAATAGTCCCATTTGTGCCTTGCATACATAATGGCCTCATTTACATGCACACAGTTGAATATTGCTCTTGCTGTGCCTAGAGCAACCACACTTGCGCTAGCGCAGCCCCCTGCTCCACTGCTGCCACTTGCGCTGGTGCAGTGCCACTGCACTGTACACAGTGTGTGCACCCTCAGTGCCATATTCAATGGTGCTGAGCCATTGTGCAGCACCGTTGAATATCGCCTGGAGTATGCCTTGGCTCAATCATGTTGCGCTGCTCCCAGGCTTGCACCCCAGCCTGGCGCAGTCTGAATATCCCACTCCCTTTATCTTGGGAAGGCACTGAAATAACCTCATGACATCTTCACAAATCACTCCCTCCACAAGCCACACAGAACCCAACCATTTACATATAAAAATGCCATAACAGTTTCAACCAACCCGAAACACCAATTCTGTCCCTCATTCCTCCAAGCAATTCAAATGGTATATTTTGACATAGATATTAATTTAATTAAATGGCCACTGTGTGTAGCCAGCTTCACTGTCCCTGGCTCCATACAGTGCGAGCTCACTCCTCAGTGCTTGACATTTCCCCAGAAAGCCACATGCTGTTGCTGTTTCTAAAATCAGTAAAACTGCTTTTCCAAGCTGGGGGGGCACTTTTTGTAATTTACTAGTGTTCCAATTGATGGTAACTTACCAAGCAGAATGGGAAACCAGAAGTATTCATTCATCTCCTTGTTATTCTCATCATGTTCACCATACATTGATTAGGTTTCAATAGAAAAAAAAAAACACTTCTCCTGGGGTCAGGTCAGGCAGCAGGACAGGGTCATATAAACTTGAGAGGTGGAGAAAGGTTACCACATAAAGAGAAGTGATTGTGTGTGTGTGATGGGGGGGGGTTGTAGAGCAAGTCCACTGTGCAAAAAAAGCAGCAGAACCACCTACTGGGCTAAATAATACAGCAGCACTATTTGTTTTCTATGCATACCTACACAGTAACAAAATGACAAAAAATGTGAACATACTTTTTTTTAATGTGATTACAAATAAGCCATTGTATAATAGCAATAAGGCACTCCAGGGATGTGTGTTATTTTGTAATATGGTCACTTATTGAGTGTTAAATGCACTTAGCCTGCAGTCTTGTGCTTCAATCACCCAAGGTGTGATGTTATTACACAACACACACCCTGTCATGCCTTATTGCTTAAATGAAGGCCCAATCAACAAATGCATTGTCATATGCACATTTCACATGTTGCCATTCCATGCAGCTTTTACTCACCTATGACACCTCATGAGCCTGTTCTTTGCATGGCAATTTACAGATCCCCAGTTGCCCTTGTCCACTGCTGTGACACCAGTAGGAGGGTGGGTGATGGTCAATCCAATAATCAGATCTGGGCTTCCAGTTAAGTCCAGGTCAGCAATATAGTGGATCTCCTGCTATGTGTGAGTAGGAAAATAAGTTGAAGCCACTTAATCGGGACATGCTTAATGGGGACGTTCACTTTAAGGGGATGATCCCCCAGACACTGATTAAGTGGCTATGTATCTAATGGAAGTATCACACCTTTAAAGGGGACATAGGAATCCCTTTAATGGGGATGACTTTGTGGCTGTTTCCTCTGCTATCCTCTCATTATCCGTCATTATCACCTGCTATGACACTTGACATTTCACACCTAATCTCGTGCAGCTAATCAAATTTAATCAGTATACACTGCATGAAAAGAGTCACAAACTGCTAATCAACATAGGCTGTGTCTCTTGCTGTTTCCTGTGCACATTTATCTGTCCTGATGGAATCTAAATGAATGGATCTTCCCTTGGCAGACAAAATGAAGGTTATTGATGTGCTGTAGGAGCCAGGTGCATCAATGTCCAAGGTAGCTAAACCTTGTACTGTTTTTAAACACATTTTAAAAATGTTCTCTTAATAAAATAAAGTAACATTACCTAACTTGAGACATAAGCATAAAGTCACAAAACAGCTGAAATAATTATATGCTGTTTTAGTGTTGATGTATGTCTTTATTTGTTCCTGATGTTCGTTTGCTCTGTTTGTCTCTGTATGTTGTGATTTTTGGATCTTCTGTTATTAGAGACGCCTGCTTAAAGGGGACAAAGGACCATCCATGGAGGCATCCCCTTTAAGAGGCTTCAACTGTATATGTTACAGCACTCCACTGTACCCCCTTTTGGGGAAATACTTTTCTTTTGCATAAAACAATAACAGAAAAAACATCCATCTCAGTGTTCCACAACTTTCCAAGAGGGCTGGTGCCATGTAGGAAGGAGGGTTCACAGGGGCAAGAAGACCCTATTGGAGCCACAGCAGGGAGGTATGAAATGATGTCTGGTATTCCCCTGAATAATCTCTGCTCCCTGCCTGATGCTATAACCATGCATCTGACATTCTTTATGTGACAGGAAGATCCTGCCATTCTTGAGGACTAACCTTTTCTTAAATCTGTTGCAACAGTTTTTCTATTTCTTAGCCTAATCTATCCTTTACAATTTCTAGTCCATAAGGCTGGCCACCTATGGGTGCCCTCTCCCCTTTCTTGACTATGCTATAGTGTCCTCTTTAATTTTCCTTTTCCCTTTCAGGTCCTCGTACAGGGAGGTAATTGTGTTAACATCTGAGCTGATGTAAAACAACAGGCTGTGTTCCTCGTTTTTGGATTTAGTATGCAATAGCACTACTGTATGTCATAAAATATATTGAGCTATATGTGTATGACACCTATAAGTGTTGAAAATACCAAGGCACTAGGTGTTTTTGATAAAGGTAAAGAGATATCAGAAACCCCCATTGTGTTATTTAAATTGTATGTAAATTACAGATTGTTTGAGAGGCCCATTGGTACCATGCATTCCAGCTTTAAGCTGAACCAGTCTAGAATGTCATGGTGATTTGCATATATATCCTATGATGCTTTGCATTATGGGGGTATGTGTGATGTTGTGTTTCTTTGAAACTTGACTTTATTGTCAGTGCCCTTTGTGGTAACCCTTTCTTCTGTGCTTCTGCACTGAGGTTCTTTGTCTTTAGCTCATTTTGGTTTTTTTTATTTGGGCTCACTATAACCCAAGCAAGTAAGATCAACATAGGGAATGAAATAATTTTCTCTGAAAAGATATATCAGTAGATCAGTGAGTCAGTAGGTGCTGTCTAAGTGCAGAGGAAAATATGCATAGTCTGTTGTTGCAAACTGATATATTGAAGAAGGGAGATGCCATTGCTTAAGGTTAACCCCTGTGTTTTAATTAAACATCACATACAGATTTTGCGTTGAACCTGAAGTTCTGTGTCTGATCCATCTGTTATCCCACAACCCCTCCATACTGTACTCCAACAGAACATGTTTCTGCTTTCTTCCAGCTTGACAGCATAAATGTCCACATAGGTCTAAACCCAGAGCTGGCCTGGGGTGGTGACCCTTCCATAGATGTGTGAGGGTCTGTGTGGGTGTGTGTGCTTGTGTGTGTGTGGGGGGGGGTAATATCCAACTGTGTTCTGCTTATGCAGAAGTGACATTCTGTAGCTAGCAGAAGCCCATGGCATCTGCAAATGGCACTGCGAATTGGGCCAAAAGTAATATAATTTGCTCAACTCTGCAAGGAGCTTGTCATACTTTACTTTAAATAAAACAGCTATGGACATAGGTATAAATAAAAGGTCAACACCAGTTTCATTCAGTTAGCAGTTGTAAAGTTTGGATGAACTCCCTGGTTGGGTAAAGATTATTAATATTATTTAGCTCACTTCCAGACAGATAACAATTGGGAGAAACCCTGTTTTGGTATAATTACAATAGTAGAAATGGAAAATATAGGTTATTGGCTGAAATATACTAGAAAATCAGATCTGATTACCTGTTAGTTGCATTAATTATTCGATTAAGAATCACTCTTACCCCTGATTTCTATGCAATCATTAATTCTATTATGTTTTAATAACTCGGGGGCATTTTTCCCATTGGCAAAGCCGGTTATAGTTTACCATTGCACATCTGTGTTAGAGAGAAAGCCACAAGGCACTGAATGACTCTCATTTACCTATTCTAGTTTCACTTGTAGAGGTAAAAAAAATGTTCCTCAGCAATTATATAAACCAAGGCAGGGGTGGTATGTCAACTCAAATTTCACACATACCCTCTGTTTGGAATGCTTATATAAACCTTTTGAGCTTCACTTTTAGGGTTTATGTACCATCCCACACTTCTGGTGTGTGTAAAAAACAGAATAATAGATAAGTGTGTATTACAAGGCAATAATACCCTGAGAGGTTTTTGGGACTTGGAACCCTGAGAGTGAAGCTTGGGAGGTTCTCAATGTCTCCAAAACCTCAAGATGATATTACAGCCATGGAATACACTTATGTATGTGTTATTTTTTGTAATATATGGATCCAAGGCAGTTTTCTTATGTTGTGCTGCTGGGTGCATTTGGGACAGTTGCGGAGTACCTGCGAGCCAGTTTTTTGTCAGAAAACAGTTTGAGTGAAAAGCTTTCTCAGGATGAGTGTGCGCTGATAGCTACTTTTGTGCTGCTAAAGTTCATTGATAATACTACAGTTGGGGATGACCATTGAACTGTAGTATAATTAATGGCTTCCTCTTTTTCCCATAGGGAAACCGTGGCATAATTTGCCGTTATAAAGGAGCGTTTATAATGGCAAACATGTGCACAGTTTTCCCCACTCTGCGCATGCGCCTAGTCATGCCCCTCAATGCTCGATTGCCGTCTCCTTCCCAACCGTATGTGTGTGTGGATTCAGCAGGCAGTTTAACATTGAAGGTAAATCATTTCCTGAGTAGTTTATGTTTTAGAGTCATCCTGTGAAAACATTATATTGAACATCTAAAAACACAACGCGTTACTATGAACAGTATTAAATTGAACTCGGAGGGTGATGAAGAGATACCGGGGTGTTTTGCTGTGCTTAAGTTAAAAAAAATCGGGTCCACACATTCAGTGCAGATTGGTGTACCTTTCACTGAAAGATCAATTTTGCCAACCTTATTAACTAGAATATATGATTTATATTAAAGTGAAACTGAATCTTGCACAATAGTTTAAAATAAAAGTGAAAGCTGACTGCGAGCCATGACATGATCGGACTGCGGCAGCACAGCAGCCTTTTTTATTTTATATAATTGCTGAGGGGAAAAAGAGAAAACCAACAATTATATAAAATAAAATATGGGTCTGGGTGTGTGAAAACTCAAATTTACACAGACCCTTGGGGTTTGATGCTATGCATAAACCCCTCGAGCTTCGCTCCAAGGGTTTATGTAGCATCAAACCCCTCATGTGTGTGTAAATTCTCGTTACACACCCAGACCCATACTTTATCCTCTATATTATCAACAAAAATGATAGTATTATCACTTCTCAGGATGATATTATTGAAAGAGCAGTAGTGTATTACCAGGAAATTTTTGTATGACATAGCATACTATTATTGAGGCTTATCCATATATTACATTCTCATAATACACACACCCTCATACATTATTGTTTGTATATATATATATATATATATATATATATATACAGAGAGAGAGAGAGAAAGAGAGAGAGGGAGTCTGGATATCGATGTCAGGAAATCAGATGTAGTTTTATTTTAGAACTAATGACAAATGTTTAACTGTGTATACCTAATGTCTGAGTTAATACTGTACATATTAAGGATTAATTACATATTGTGTATAATAATACATTTCAACTGGAATTTCTTCTGGCAATGACTGTAAAATGAAAGAAAGTACTCACAGTTATTCTGGGTATATGATTTTTTCAGTATCTATTTATAATTGTACTTTATGGACAGACAGTAATAAGGCACGGCACAGTTTGTAAGTATCTGTCAAACACCAACTGGGTCAATTGAAAAGCAATGAGGAACACTCTAAAAATGGGACTGAATTTGTATTGAATCAAGTCAGCTATGTATTTGCCAGATTTCAGGTTTTCTCAAAACTGTATGAGAGATAAACGAAAATCAGAACACTGCAAACATAGCCTTTGACCTGAACCTAGAAAGATAGTAGTTATGGTCACTTGATTTCAGAATATTCAACTCTGTGAGAATTGGCCGCACAGCAGAAATGCAGTTGTTGTTTTGTGATAATTTATGATAGTACCGCAGTGCATATTCAGCAGTCAATGGAGTTAATTCAGTCTAGCTATAAAACATGTAATTAAATAGCAATTAATATAGAATGGTCACCCACTGTAGCTACTTTATTACAGTTTCATGATACTGGTATTGAACAGCAGTGTTGCAGCCTCACGTGAGATACAAATGTGCTTTTAATGATTTAAACATTTTGTCTGCCCTCACAATCTGTGATCATCCAGCCCAGGGTGCAGACAGTCCAACATGTTCCAATGGTTGCAAGTGAATTGTCTCTCATGGATGGCGCCCCACCAGTCTATCACCACTGGACTGATTTGTTATACTAACATACTAAAATGCCAGCAGAATAGGCCTGACAGTCTTTTGTGTCTGCTTGTTTGGTCAGCCCCCACCCTGGGAGCTGACCTTGCTGCCCCCCTCTCCCTTTCTGGCTTCTCTCTTCCCAGTCCCGGATATTCTTGCTGCACTAGTTTTTGCTTCCAGAACCCTTCCCCTGTATCTATCCCACCCCCTCTTGAACCCCTCCACTGTTTCTGCCTCCACCAGCCACCTGGGCAGCGCATTCCATGGCTCCACCACCCTCTCAATGAAGTAGCACCTCCTCCTTTCTCCCCTGAATCTGCCCCCCTCCAGCTTCCACACATGCCCTCTAGTTGCCCCACCCTTCCTTTGGAGTACCCTGACTGCTCCTTCCCTATTTACCCCTTCATGTTCCTGAAGACCTCTATCATGTGCCTCCGGTCCCTTCTCTCTTCCAATGTGTACATATTTAGCTCTTCGAGCCTCTTTCCATAGGCCCTATCCCCCAAGCCCAAAATCATTTTGGTTGCCCTCCTCTGGACCCTCTCCAGGACTTCAATGTCCCTCTTTAAATGTGGCCTCCAAAACTGCATGCAGTACTTGAGGTGCGGCCTCACGAAGTAGTTATACAGTGGGAGTATCACTTCCCTCCTTCTGGAGATGAACCCCCTAGCGATGCATCCAAGTATCCTGTTGGCCTTTGCTGCTGCCCTCTTACAAGTCTCTGAGTTGTTCATTTTGACATCCACCACCACCCCCAGGTCCCTCTCAGCCATCGAGACTTGTAGCATTCCCCCACCCAGGGTGTACACTTGGCCTAGGTTTCTGGCTCCCAGGTGCAGTACCTTGCATTTTTCTGTATTGAATCTCAGCTTCCGCTTTCTAGACCACCTTTCCAGAGCCTCCAGGTCCCCCTGTAGGACCACCCTTCCCTTCTCCCCATCCACCACTGCTCCCAGTTTTGAGTCATCCGAAAAGAGACTCATCTCACTCCTGATACCCTTCCTTACGTCAGAGATGTAGGCATTGAACAGGAGGGGCCCAGGGACCGATCCCTGAGGGACTCCACTGATGACCCTCCTTGGGGATGAGACTAGCCCTCCAACCACAACCCTCTGGGTCTGGTTCTGGAGCCAATTTCCTATCCATCTGATCATCTGGTTCCCCAACCCCATTTCTCCCAGATTGTCCAACAGGCCCCCGTGAGGAACAGAGTCAAACACCTTGCTGAAGTCAAAAAAGAGGATGCCCACTGGTCTTCCTAGGACCAAGGCACTCACCACCCAGTCATAGAACTCCACAAGGTTTGTCTGACACAATTTCACCGGGATGAATCCATGCTGTCTATCGTCCAGGCACCCCAACTATTCCAGGTCCCCCCTAGTCTCTCCTTGACAATGCCTTCCATCACTTTGCCCACCACCGATGTCAGGCTGATGAGACTGTAGTTCCCTGCCACCTCCCTTGATCCCCCCTTGTGGATAGGCACTATATGCACCACCTTCCAGTCCTGGGGCACCCACCCCACCCTCAGAGAGATGCTGAAGAGCTCCACCAGGGGTTTCGCCAGGACATCTACCAGTTTCTTCAGCACTCGGGGATGTAATTTATCTGGCCTTGGTGCTTTCTCCGTCTTAGGGGACCTGAGGGCTTTCCTCACTCTCTCTGCCATAATTTCCACCTCTGCTACCTCTTCCCCCTGCTTTGCCTTCCCCCCACCTGCCAGTGATACCCGTCTCCCCAGACCCACCAATCAGTAAGGGTCCCCCCGCTGAGTTTCACCATCTCCTCCCATGTATGATGCAGCCCCCCCATTATAGTTGAGCTTTTGCATATGTAGGTAGATTGCAATGCATTAGCCCAGCAGAGGACTTTCTGTTTGAAGCTATTTGAGTGGAGTTTTGTTGATATGCATTGTTTAGTGATCTGGTGACATGTTCAGGACAACTTTACCAAAACATGATATTTAGGCACTGTCCAACTTGTATTTCCCATTAGTTCTGTATTACGCCTCCCCTTAATGAAGTGATCTGCATGAAAAGAGGATCTTTGCTCCTGAAGAGTTCATCTGTTCCTGCTGCTTTCTCCCTAGCTGAAGTCATAGAGCACTGCTTGTGACATCACAGTTATTGTCATGCTAACACATTATGATGTCAAAACACATGATTTTGACTTGAAGTAGGGTGTACATTACAGAGGCACATGAACTCAAAATGGACTTTAAGGGACAATGATCATATATTCATACACAATTCTTTGGTAAAATTATGGGGAGAAGAACTATATAAAATATAAGTGGAATGCAAGCAGAATTGAACTTAATTATTATGTTTTTTTAAGTTTTCTTTGAGGCGTCAGTAGCACTTTAATATACACTGTATTGTATGTTGGTATTGTGCCTTGTTTTCTCTCCTTGCCAAAGTTGAGGTGCTGCACTGTTGCTGTTATCTGTTCCTCTGCCAGAGCACTTACATGATTTTGTTACTTTTTCTAGCTGTTAATGGCCAAAATAAGGACTCCAAATGGACTGGGATGTGTTTTCTTTTTTATAAAAACACACAGTTCTTCTTGCATGGCTGCAATTGGGCTTCACAACTGTGAACTCTTTCAAGATATCAAACACATGTTTGATTATCCTGCAAGTGATATCAAAGAGCATGGGAAGGAACCACTTTTGGTTTAATGTACACATATTTTGTTTGTGCTGTGCAGAATTCAATAAAGTACAACTCATACATAGTTGCAGTGTTACTAATTTTTAACAATATAGTGCAGGTAAAAACAACAGCATACCCATTTTTCATTTCATGTCATTTCTTCCTGTGCTGAGGTATTGTATGTGACTTTAAAGTCTTTAAAAGTTGCTGATCAAGTTTTATGCCCATCATTAAACATTTTAAATATCTTTATGCCATGATGTGATGTTTACCACCAGAAGCAGGTGTTAGCACTATCCCAATACATCCGTAGTATGATTCTAGTATTACTGAATAGTTAAAAATTAACCTCAACAAAAGAGAGGTTAATTCATCCTACCTGTCACCAGTGGGTGAGAGACTTGTCATGTACCAGATGTGAAGCATTTGCTCTATTTTTTGGTGACAAAGTGTGTTCTGTTCCAGCTGAGCTGAGAACTGCTGTCTGAGCTGTGCGACCACCAAAAGTGGTGAGACAGAGTGGCTGCAGTGAAGGAGTGCTGTTGGTGTGTTTACTCTTGCTGACTCTGATAACTAGAAGGGAAATCACCCATTTACCCTGTTACTGTAGACCCTCCATGTGCTGAGGGCAGAGGGGACTGCAGAAAGTAGGTGCTTGTGTGTGCTAATTTTATTTCAACAGTTTCCCTATATCTGTGGGGAGTTTTAAATCGCTAAGGCAACACAGCTGTTTAGTTGGGAGATTGCCTTGATACTTCCGGGTTTCTCGGCTGATAAAAGTTGGAGCTCACATGAGCAGTGCAAGCATGTGCGGCGCGCTTCGGCACGCTGAGATGCGTAGAGACATGTGCATTCCCGTGTGTGTTTGCATGTTAGCGTGGTAGTGTGGAGAAGGAGAGGAGGATTAATAAGTGGAGAGTGAAAAATAGTGAAAGGGAAAATGGAGTCAATCGATGGAAAAAGGGATAAGGGTACACCCTCCTTATTAACATCAGACGGGGATTTAATTATTGTATGTTGCCGTACCTGTAGGATGTTCATTGTAGCTGAATTGGGGGTTGATTACAACTCATTTGAATGTGAAAAATTTGCAAATAATAAGGAACTATGTGAAAATCTTGAAAGGGTAGCTGAAAGGTTAGAAATATTGGAAAAAAGTCAGATGGAACTTACTGAACACTTGAAATAATGTCACATTTAAATAAAGATGAGGTAGGTACAAAAAGTGCTGGAGCAGAACATACTTCAGGAAAAAAGAAGATTAGTGAGGCTGAAGGAAATAATATTTGGGTGGATAAAAGAGCAAACAATTGAATGAAAAGGAAAAGAAGGGGGGCTAACCCATTACAACCAGTCCCAGGTGATATTAGAACGAGCCAGGAGATAAGTGAATCAAATGAAGAAAGGGAAGTAGTGGAGATGGTAGGTTTGGGGATTGAAAGGGAGACAGTTGAAATGATAAATGAAGGGATACAAGTTAGAAATAGGTTTGAGGTTTTAGGAGAAGTCAGTCAGAATACTGGGGGGAAAGACAGAGGGTGGAAACACAGGAAGAAATGGAAGAGGGAGGCGAGAGACAAGTGGTGGTTATCAGAGATTCAATTATAAAATACACAGATCAATATATCTGTAGAAATGACAAGAAGAATAGGATGGTTAGTAGCTTTTCAGGTGCAGGTATTTTGGACTTTGTTAACATGGCTGATATTATTTTTAAAGACCCTGGGGAAAAGCCGGTGGCTGTAATGCACATAGGCATAAATGATATAGCAAAGAAAACATTGCCAGAAATGCAGAAAGATTATAAAAAGTTGGCTGAAAAATTAGAGATGAAAGATAGTGAGATACTGATATCAGAAATATTACTTGAGCTAAGGGCATCAGTATATAAACAAAAGAGGATAGCCTTAACAAATGAGTGGTTGTCGAAATGGGCTGACATAAGTGGATATAGGTTTATTAGACAATGGAAAACTTTCACTAACAGAAATGAACTGTATTGCAAGGATGGACCATATTTAAACTATAGGGGTAGTAGGATTTTGGGAATAAGACTGAAAAATTAGATTGAAATTAGTTTAAACTAAAAGGAAGGGGGACGAACAAAGGGGATGTGAGTAAAAAGGAATGTAAAGGTAGGAAAGTAAAATCCCTAAAAGTTATGTTTTTTAATGCTAGGAGTTTGAATGAAGCAAGCAAATCAGAAATGGAAATTCTGATTAGGGAGGAGGAGTTGGATTAGATAGAAGTTGTTGAAACTTGGTGGAAAGATGAAAATGGATGGTCTCAGAATATTCCTGGTTACAAATTGATTAGTAGGAATAGGGGGGAAAGAAGGGGGCGGAGTGGCTCTTTTTGTTCGAGAGGATCTGGAGATTAGGGGAATGGAGGAAATGGTGGAACTGGGGAAAGTAGAAATTGTAACTATTGAATTGTTAGGAATAAAAGGAAAAAAGTGTAGTATTTCTGTGTTCTACAGAGCACCGGACATAGAGGTACTAGAGACAGAAGAATTCATAAAATATTTGGGTAGGATGGCAGAAGATACTGATGTTATTTTAATGGAAGATTTAAATATGACAGAAATAAGATGGGGTGAAAACCAGAGAGGTAATAACATTTCAAGTAGATTCCAAGAAGAACTCCTGGGAGCAGGGATTATACAATGTGTACAAGAAGCAACAAGGGGAAATAATATATTGGATGTCATTCTTGCAAATAGAAATGAAATGATTAGGAACTTAAAAATTCAACCACAAATGGGAATGAGTAATAATAATTCTATATTATTTGAATTAAATTGGGAAATGGAGACAGCAAAGGGTAATACTTTTCAATATCTGTATAAAAAGGGAGATTATGGAGCCATGAGAGAGGAAATAAGGAATATAGACTGGGACCGTATGATAAATAGTAACAAACTTGAACAAACATGGCAGAATTTCTTAAAAGTAATAAATGAGAGAAAGGAAAAGTATATTCCAAAGAAAAAAATTTATAATAACATAGGAAAAAAGCCGCCATGGTTGACAATGAAAATAACTAGACTTTCAAGGAAAAAGAAAGTTTATTTTCAGAGGATGAAAAAGGATGGAACTTCAGTAAATAAGGAAAGGTATAAAAAGACATTAAGAAAGCTTAAAGGGGAAATAAGGAAGTCCAAGAAACAACTTGAAATAAGATTGGCAATGAATAAGAATAAAAAATGCTTTTATGCTTATGTGAATAGGTAGAGGGGAGGAAGAAATATGGTGGGGGTTTTAGTAGTTAATGGGGAGGTAATATCAGACCCATTGGAGATGACAGAGGATTTAGCAAAATGTTTTGGTGCTGTATATAAGGAATAGAACAATAGGCTAGAAAGTAGATTAGGAAGTGCTGCAGAGTTTGATGTTAAGAAAATAATAACAGAGGAAAGAGTGATGCAAAAGATTATGAGGTTAAAGGAGGATAAAGCGGCGGGACCTGATGAGATTCACCCGTATATGGAAAAGTAGCTAATGCATGAACTAGTAGCTATTATTACATTGTTGGGGCAAAGGCCACTCACTGAGGGTGTGGTGCTGGAGGAATGGAGGAGGGCTTATGTGGTGCCAATATATAAGAAGGGTAAAAGGGATCAGGCGGTAAATTATAGACCAGTAAGTTTGACATCGATGGTGGGAAAAATAATTGAAGGGATAATAGGTGATGAAATAAAGGATATAATGAGTAAAAAGGGAATAAACGATCAGTTTCAGCATGGATTTGTTGAGGGGAGGTCATGTGAAACAAGTCTTATAACCTTTTACGAAAACATACATAGATGGGTGGATGAGGGAAGGAGTGTGGATGTGGTGCTGTAGGATTTTAGCAGATCATTTGACACTATACCACATAATAAGATTATGAACAAAATGAGTAGGTATGAGAGAAATAATGGCATTATGACATGGGTGGAACAGTGGTTGACAAATAGAAAACAACAGGTCAGAATAAGAGGCCTATTGTCAAAACCTCAAGGGATGTGGAGTGACGTCCCGTAGGGGTGTGTGTTGGGACCCCTATTGTTTCGATTATTCATAGGTGAGCTGGGAATAGATAGTGGAAATAGGTTGGTGAAATTTGCAGATGATGTGAAAATCGGAGGGATTGTCGACTCTTTTGAAGATAGATTAACATTTGGGAGAGACATTTTGCAAATTCTGGAGTGGGCAGAGGGAAATGGAATGAAATTTAACAAGGATAAATGTGTGATAATGCATTTGGGTATGAAAAACATTCACCAGACTTATTACATGAAGGGTATAAAACTTAAGGTTTCTACATGTGAGAAAGATTTGAGAGTATACATCCAGAATGATTTAAAGAATAATATACAGTGTAGGAATTTATCAAATACAGCAATGTATTTGGTAAGTAACATTGGAAGAGGTTTCCACTCTAGAAGTAGAGAGGTTTTTATGCCATTATTTATGACCCTAGTCAGGCCCCTATTGGACTACTGTTCTACGGTGTGGAGTCCTCACTTAGTGGGGGATGTTAGAATGGTGGAGAGGCCGCAACAGATTTATACAATATTGATGGTAGGGTGCAAGGATTTGGATTATGAGGGAAGATTGAAGAAGTTGGGATTGTGGACTGGAAAGGAGAGAAGAACTAGAGGGCATACGTTATGTCTCTATAAAATTCTAAAAGATGAGAGTATGAAAAAAGAGATGGGATTAGAATTTAAAGATCAAACATATCAGATGAGAGGGCATAATAGGCAATTAAGGGAGATGAAAAGTAGGACGGATATCAGAAAATATGGTTTTAAGAATAGAGCAATTAGAATGTGGAATAAATTATCACAGGAGGTAGTGGAAGTAGAAAATGCAGAGGCCTTTAAGGTTCAAATAGATCAGTACCTAAATGATGTTGGTAACTTAGGTTGCTGCCACTGAACTGTGGGGAAAGCTTACATTGCCTGTGCCTTTTTGACTTTCCTATAAACCAGTATGAAATTTGTCGAGCGTGCATTTTCTGAAGCCAGTCCAACCCTGAGGAACTCGCTTCCAAGATCTTTGAGAGAGGCCCCCTCATTGGAAGCCTTTAAGAGGGGTCTAAAGTCCAGTAACCCATCAATAGAGTGACTCCTTTTGAGTGAGTAAAAATGAGCGAGGTCAGAATAGTGAAAGATAAAAGACCGATGTGCTCTTAATAGCAATAGCCATTAAGAGCACATTGCAATTACAGCATGTACCTTCTGTAATTACGTAGATGAGTATGTGTAGATTTAGTGATGGGCTGCTTGCGAGCTGGCCATCTGGTGTGCTGGGGAATGTCACTGCCTTCCAGCCTTGCAATTTTAGTACTGTACCTTCACCATCCTTCATCTCATCCCTGCCTGTAGGTTGCCCCCAATATGTGTGTGTCTCAACATAGACCCCCCCCCGAGTTTGCCATTCTTCCCCATTATCAAGCCCCCCCCCAGAGCTAATTATTAAAAGATTGGGGGGTGGGGTGGGCAAAGTCCCCCACAAAGTGGTGTGGGTGCATAGCCCCCACATAAATAGAAATAAGTAGTGATGCCTGGTATATTTGGGTGACTGCAAGCTGGTGTAGCTCTTTCCATGTGGCACTACTGTGCACATCAGCATATTTGTCTTCAACAATCTGCAGTAGCTGTTGTGCTTAGGGCTGATATGCTGGTGCTCTTATCACATGGTACCCTAAAGTCCCACCTATTTAGGAAGGATTTTTCCTTTTATTAAAATTCCTGAATATACCTCATTTATATTAAGTATTATCTAGTTTTAGCTGTGATAATAATGTGCTTTTTACATTTCATATTCGACTTTTGCTTATGTTTTAGATTACTATATTTTGGTGTACTGCACCTGGAGCTTCCGGGAATGGGCTCTTTACAAATAAAGCTATATTTACTTAAAAATTGCTAAAGGCAGTCATCTTTACTGACTTGAGTCATTAATTTAAAAGTTAGTAATATAAGAAATTTAAAAATATCTGAGGGAATTAAACTACACTAATGATGAAAATCAAAGTAGTTCAGAAATACAGGGAGGCAGTATAGCGCAGTGGTTTAAGGCTCTGAGCTGCAAATCTGGTGACATCCACCAGACCAGACCTCAGTCTGAATACCACAGCTTCCACTTGCATACTGTGTGACCCTGAGCAAGTCTCTTAACTGCCATGTGCTCCCAGGTTGCTCCTGTAAAAAAGCTTTCAGCTTAGTGTGCTACTCCTGGTTAAACAACTAAATAAAAAAAAATACATTACTGCCAGAAAATCATATGATGATTTTTTGTTGCCAGTCCTCAAATACCTGTGTTTATTATCTTAGCACACAATGATCCCAGTGCCTTTTAGCCCTTCACATCCCTTCTGTGTTACTTGTCCAGTGACAGTCATTTTGAGCAGAGAATCCATGAAGGCCTGCTCAGGCCCTGGAACAGAAGGAATGCTGCAGAATGCATTGCACAAGCCTGAGCTTTGTTCAGCTGCTTGACAGCTGTAGCTATTCACACTTTTAGATTTCTGATGTTGCAATACAAACTTAACACTCTCAGATCTACCCAAAACAAATTAATTCCATTATTTTACCTGATTAATCCATTCAGCACTTACCAGTAACATTAGATCTTCAAGAAGATCTCATACAGCCATAATACATTGGCCTGTAAATCACTGGGGTCAGAACCTCACAAAAAGCTTTTTCAAGATGGGGCCACGCACCTTAATATACCTACATGCACATCAGTAATGTACATCAGTGATGCACAACATTGCCTTATAAGGTAGGTGGCCCCCAACTACTTCTGTTTCCTGCTGTTAATGAATGGAATTTATAATTATACAATGGCACAAAAAATCTTGCATTCTGATTGGCTGACTGGCACCTATTCTCCATTGCTGGAGATATATCAACAGGAAAAGGTGCCAGCCACCAGTCTGCCACATCAGAACCTCCCCCTAAAATCACTCTAAGCACCACAATGCCAGGACTCGCAAAGACAGCAAGGGGTGGAGAGATGCAGAACTCCACAGTACCAGCCATTACCACTTTGAAAACACTCACTCCCTCTTGCCATAACCAGTAAAGATACAAACAAAAAATCACCTTAATCTAATCTGTCCTCCTTCACAACTTCCATGGAGCACCCGCCTCACCTCAGTCTCTCCAAACATTTCTTGCTCAGGTCCATTTCCCATTCTTCAAAACACTCTTAGCTTGTAGCTGTAACATCACATTATAAGCAGCCCCATTAAGTACAAAAGAAACCCCGGTGACAGAATTACAAATAAATTCAACTGACAGACACTATCGATTGCTCCCAAACAGTAAAGCTGAAACCAGCAAACCCACAGAAAACCTGGAAGCACATGTTGACAACATCAGTGCTCACACTGCACTGTACAAAGATGTAGTGGTAATCACAACTGCCACACTCTGTGTGAAGAAAAAAAAATGAATGCCCTACAGGCTCTCTTCAAACCAAAGACATGGCTGTGTGTCTGTGACTCAGAATAGGAGCTGGGAGGGAATGACAAAGCATAACTCTACACAACTGCACATGCACAGTACCACTCAGATCTAGCAACTAAAGACTATTTTTTATCTGGTGCAGCAATAAATACAATAAAAAATAAATAAATATGGGGGAAAACTTTTTATTTATTTTATTTTTTTCTTTGTAAAAAAAATGGCGACATTGTATAATCGCAATACACCACCCCAGAGTGTGGGTATATGGTGGGATTTACCCACTTCTGGTGTGGTTTATTCACTCAGCCTCTTGCCTCATGACAGAACCACACCTAGCGTGGTAAATCCCAGAATATATCCACACTCTGTCGGGGTATACTGCTTAAGCCTCCTCCAACAGTAGGATTGGGGCTCCCCCATCAGACACACAGAGAGGCAGGGGAAGCAAACCAGACACTGCCTATGACATGCCAAGAAGCTGAAGAGGAAGGGTCTGTTATACCATGGCGATGACAGGCAGGATGATTATGGCTCTACAGAGATCCTCTGGAAGATATACTGTGATGGTAAGTAAACAACCTATCTTCTTCAAGGAAATTGGGGATCACGTATGAGGTAAGAGCCTTGCAACTATTAGCAGTTGAAACATACAGAAAACAGGCTACCAAAGCTGCCATGTCCCATGCTACTTGCAGTATAACTGTTCCCTGAAGTTTCTGACATGTCTGCTTGTAGTAGAACAAGATGCAGGAGGAGAGCCACTTGGAGAGGCATTGTTTGGAGCCAGGTCTACCCTTTGTGCCAGGGCCAAAGAAAACACAGCTGTGAGGACTGGGCACAGTCCATGTCATGGTTCAGCTGGTACAGAAGGGTTCTGTGGATGTCCAGAGTGCAATAGCACTTCACCCAGGTTCTAAGGGGTAGGCAATAACTTGGGCAAATCAATGGACTGATTTAACATGGAATCAGACATCACATTAGGAAGAATATGGTATGGGCATGCAAGGCCACCCTATCCTATGAAACACCAGAAAAGGGGATTCAGGAACTGCCTGTAGTTCAGACACCCTTGTGGCCAATGTAATTGTCACAAGGAATAAAGTCTACCAGGACACATACTTTATTTCACTGGAAGAAGCAGGCTCAAAATTAACTCTAGTAAGAGATTCAAACACAATGTTCATGTCCCAAACCGGAACAGGCTTTTTTGCTAGTGCATATGTGTGTGTGTGTGGGGGGGGGGGTGCACATGTACAGGTGATTCAATAACATGCAGACCATGTTCAGCTGGGCCATGGTCTTGTCCTCTATAAGGGTATGGAATGCTGTAATGTCCAACAAGTGAATCTTCACCAAGGAGTACTGCAACCATGATTGTGATAGAGTCAGGAGGCAGTCCAGCACTCTCTCTGTACAAGACAAGTGAAGGATTCCAGGTATGCTATCTAGCACCACATACAGAAACACTTCCACTCAGGGAGTAGTTGCGTCTGGTGAATGGTTTCGCAGCAGCAAGTAGAATGGATGAGGCCTCTGCCATTACTCTGAACCAAGAGACCTCTATGTACACAGGAGCCAGCCATGGAGCCATAGGGATTGGAGTTTGGGATGCATCTGGGACAAAAGACCTGGCTTAACGGGAAGGGGAACAACAGAGTCAAGTGCCAGGTCCCAAAGCAGTGGAAACCAGAACTGCCAGGGCCACAAGGGTACCATCAAGATTATCCTGGCTGGTTCCTGCCTAAGCTCTGTCTGGACACTCCATATCAGTGACAGAGGTGGAAAGGCACAGAAGAATCTCATTGTCCAGCAGAGGGGCATCATATTTTGCCAAAAAATGCAATGCCCTGGAACAAGAGAGCAAAAATGTGGACATTTTGTGTTGTGTGGTGATGCAAAAGGGCCAGGTCTGGCCCTCTGCAAATGTCTAACAACTGGTTGTCCATAGACTGATTGCATTCCCAATAATGGGCTGAACTAGAGACCTCTGATGCTGTCTGCCAGGACATTCAGTGAGCTTGCAACATGGACAGCAATTAATGAGACTTATCATCCTACATGCCCTCATCGCCTCCTGGCATAGATGGTAGAAGTGTGTATCCCCTATCTTATTTATGTAATACATCATACTCTGAAAGTCTGACTGCACCAGAGAAAGTGTCCCTGACCCAAGGAGGCCAGGACTTGGAGTTTATACAGAACCACCCTCATTTCCAGTATATGTATGTGAAGATCCAGTTCCAGTGAAGACCAGGAACCTTGGGTGGGGTGAGAACTAAAGTGGGCACCCTCCCTAGGTAATAGGGGTCCATGCTGAGAATCACATGTGACTGAGCTTACAGCAAAGGAGATCCAACCGGCAGGTAACCCTGTTTCTACTACCATAGTAGAGCATCCCAGTGGATAAGCAAACAGCAATTAGGTTGCCTATATGTTGCTAGGCCTGAGATTTCTGTGCCTGCAGCAACCATTAAGGAACACTTGTATGCAACCGTGTTACTGGGTTGTAAATATGGAGGTTGCCATGAGACCCAGGAGGTAGACCATAATGTTATCCAAATTCCACTTGCTGTGTGCCATCAAGGCTGCTTAGGCCACTAAGGCCAAGGCCCTGTCATCAGGGAGGAAGACACATTTTAGGACTGTGTCCAGGACCACACCTATGTACTGGAGCTGTTGAGAAGAAACCAGAACAGATTTTGCCACCTTGACTAGCACCCTCCAGACTGTCCAGCAGTTGCCTGATGTGGTACAAAGTGTATTCCACTCTGGCTGCTGATGCTTCCTTCCAGAGTCATTCATCCAGGTATGGAAAGACATAAAGTTTCTCCCCAAAGAGTGCCACAACCACAACAACAAAGCATTTTATTGTCTGTAAAGATATGTGGTGCCTATGAGAACCCAATGACCATAACCACAAACTGATAATGCTCTCCCTGTAGGAAAAAAAATCTGCGGAACTCCCTGTGGGCACTCAGTAGTTTTATGTGCAAGTACTGTAGGCATCCTGCCTACAGTACCCAGAGTGCAAAACCAACACCCTTCTGACAGGAGATGGAGGACAGAACCCAGGGACAGCATTCAGAACTTAACTTGCCACATGCTCACTAAGGCCCCTGAGGACCAGGACTGGCTGGAAATCTCTAGTTTTCTTGGGCCCCAGAAAATATCTCGAGTGAAATCAACAGGTGGTTTCAGCTGGGAGGAACTGGCTAAATGACCCTTTTGCACAGCAATGCCTACATCCTCCCTCTGGATGGTATGATGCTTGAGGGAGCAATGGCAGGGCCTTGGAGATTTCACTAGGAGTTGTGCCACTAATTCCAGGGTGTGTTTATGTTGGATAATGTCCAGGACCTATCTGTCTGTGGTCACCATCTTCCAGTGGTACAAGAGTGGAGAGACTCTGCCCCTATCCAGTGTCTTGATGGGGGATCCAGTGGAGGGGGGGAGATTGTTAAAAGGAGGAATCAGTTGGTAGCCTCTTTCCTATTTCCCTTGGGGGCCTTGTCAGTGGTCCCCATGAGGTACGGCTGCTGCTGCTGCTGTTAGGTTGCAAATCCTCATCCCTAACCATGGGGAAGATTGTTGTGAGTGCTCCTGTGGAAAGTGCCTCTGAATGGCCATAATGGGGATCATTCAGACAGGCCTTTTGAATATGGGGCCCCTGAAGTCTCATATTTAATGTAACCAAATGCAAGGCCCTACACTTGGCAAGGAAAATCAGAGGTGGGATCCTCTTTCTGCAGTGGAGGAGGAAAACTTTTCATGGGGGTGTGCTGCAGCACCAAGAGTAAATCCTAGTGATACCTTATACACAACATTCGTAGAACAAGAAAAAGGCGAAAAGTAAAGAGCACTCTGCAGACCTTAATTCGTCAGCTGAAATTTATTCAAACATTTTCATAATTCAATATTACAAGCAGACATAAAGACTGGAGACCAGGAGCATTAACCCCAGCACTTTGAGACTAGACACAGCCTCTTCATCAGGTGGTGGTTCTCTATAAGTCTCATGAACCCCCTCAAAATACAGTAGACTGCACTAATTGTTTTTTTTTTTTACAAAAAGAAAAAAACAGATTGCACCATTCATTCAAAGCAACTATAAGCAGTAAATGCTGGCTTTTAATACAGACACCAAAAGAGTCATTATAGGCACATGGGGGTCATTAGCCCACAAATAGTATCTACCATTGCTGTACCTAAATATTATAAACACTGTCATTCTTTTATACTTAGGAATGATATGAACCTGAAAAGAACAAGAGAGATACTGCTATAGTATTTATCAATAAAGAAGTTCATCAGTAAGGTTAGCTCTATTTATCAGGAACTTAAACTAAAATACAAAATAAACACAAACCATTACAATTTTTATATAATGTAAAAAGATTAGTGCTATTTAAGCAGAAATGATACTTACTCAACTCCGAAATCAGAAGAAAAAATATGTCTGCAAACACTTGTGTACAGTAATACTGAATCCAACATTAATATATTCTTGTGCTGTGAAACATATATAGTTTTATATCTAAAACAACTCTAACTTGTACTGCAAGAAAACTCTGACTTGTCACGTTATTATGGGCGATGGCTTCAGTGAATAGCATGCTGTCAGAATGTCACTTTATCTTCCAAGCTTAAAAATATTTTCGACATTAATTTCTATTATCAAGATTTTTAATGTGATTTGTGACACTTCAACAATCATATAGGCAAAGGGACAATAACACCATATTCCTTACATATGTTGTGACCAGACCCCAGTGAAATTGTATCAGAAAAACTGTGAAATGGACCGAGGAGAAAAAGAACCCGGGCAGTACTGTCATTTGGACTCCTCCTTAAATCATCCACACCCACACATGCTTTGGATCAACAACTGAACTTTATTAAATAGATTTCCTTTGACATGGCTCATTTCCTAATACCATCACCACAAACTATTTCTTACATCATACATTTTGGTATTGCCCCTTTATTTACATATTCACAACTCCCATAGCAATACATGATATTCACATCTTCTTGGCTCGGGTGTAATGACCTGATGCCTCTTCAACACAATCATGTTTTTTCTGGGTTCAGGTGTCCCACCTGATCACCAGCCCTGTCCCCCCCCGGAGGGACTACCCCATGAGGAGCCCTCCTCTGCCCTGCCATAACTCCTTTCGGCTGGGCCCCCCTTTTTTTCTCCTCACTTTGTCCGCTGTTGCTTTTCGCCAGCAAGCCATTTCCTTTGACAGCTCATTGACCCCATTGCCATCACCTGGCAACCCTATAAATCCTTTAAATGTCTATGTATTGGGTGGGAATGTCATCGATCAGCTGCAGGAGAGAGAGGGATCCACTCTCCCTGCAGCCCCTTTTCTGACCCCCATTTCATCCCTCCCCTGCTTTCCCTCTGCCAGTATTGTCACCTGTCAATTGTGCTAATCCCTGCCCACACCTGTGACCTCATCCTCTGTGACATCACCCCCTGCCTACTTCCTAGCCTCCCCTTCTCTAGCTAGCACTAACCCCACCCCCACCCTTCACAGACTCACTGCTGATCCCTGGGGACATTGACAATCTATGCTGCCCTTTAATAGGGCAATCTCTTTGTTATTTGGACTCCCCCTGAAATCATCCACATCCACACATGCTTTGGATCAACAACTGAACTTTATTGGGTACATTTTCTTTTACATGGATCATTTCCTAATACCATCACCACAAACCATTTCTTACATCATACTTTTTGGGGTTGCCCCTTTATTTACACATTCACAACTTCCATAGCAATACATGATATTCACATCTTGTTGACTCGGGTGTAATGATCCGATGCCTCTTCATCATAACCATGTTTTTCTGGGTTCAGGTGTCCCACCTGATCCCCAGCCCTGTCCCCCTTGGGTGACTACCCCATGAGGAGCCCTCCCTTGCCCTGGCCTACCTCCTTCCAGCTGGGTCCCCCAATTTTTCCACTAGCCCATAGGCCGACCCCCCCATCAGGCCTCTGGGCTTCCCCCGCTAAAAACTAGCAAATACTCCCCATCCCCCTCCATGACTCAATAGTCTCCCTAATGGCCCTTTTGAGAGCAGTGTTGCTGACTACTGACATGTGAAATCTGTCGGCCAGCTACATCCCCAGTGTGCTGTGGGTAATCAATTCGTGCTTTATGTACCTCCCCCCATCTCTCCTGGCCCATTCTGCCATCTTTCTATTAACCCGGTTTCTGGCCTTTCCACTGCCAGTACATCCCTTGCCTGCCTCCAGCACCTCCAGGGGATTTCTGACCACCCTAGTTTCACATGTGGCCACCATGATTTTATGATTTCCAGGTCCCTCAATATTGTGTGTACCAGTGCCACCCAAGGAATGTTCCCCAGGTTGTTCCCCCCCTGTGTGAATGATGATCAAGTCCGGTATCGGCCAAACCCCGCACCTGTCATCTAGCAAATGCAATAGCTGCCACCATTGAAGTCCCCTTCTCCCACACCACTGGATCAGTGTCTCATCTGGATCCTGTCCCAATTGCCATCCCCCTGCCATGGTCACTCTTCAGAGTTCTGCTCAATGAATAAATGAATGACTGACAATCCATACGACCCCCTACCGTTCGTCCTCATGAAAAGATTTTGGTTGGACTCACTTTCTCATATATTTCTTGTATGCCTGGGAAGTCCATCTCCCCATCTTTTGTACATCAGAGGGGGCTCCTCCCAGCCTAGCCACCTCTGAAGGAGTCCCATTCCTAAATGAGTGAGATACAAACCTCCTGGGGTCTTCCCCTATTAACACTAACCTTTTCACAGACACACTGTGATTTGTGAGGCAGTGGCCAGGTCCCCATTACCATGCCTGAAAAACCAGCTCCCCCCCGGGTCTGACAGCTACATAGGCCTCAATGGAGTTCACCACCCCCTTTCATTATCCTCCCCTTGGTGTAGTTCTACCTTGACCCCTTTACTGGCCTGATCCGTCTTGGACCGCCTGAGCCAAATAGTGGCTATCCCGGCTGACCATGACACATCCTGTTCCTGCAGGCCCCACTCCCCCAGTATCCCACTTCCCCTACACCACCACCGCTCTCACACAAAATGCCCCCTTTTGCATGACTAGGAAAATGGCTGTGAACAACCTGGCTTCATAAGCAGAAGCACATACGTGTTGTATACTGCCCAGTAGCTTGAGCAACAGGTCCCCACTTATAGGCCTGCATCTGTCTACCTGCTGGCACTGTATACTGACCCACCCCTGCTGCATTTGGGGGATGGTCAGGGCCCTGGTGGGTAAACCCCACCCCTGCAACTGGCATACCATGCCAATGCCTGTCAAGTGTATCCCAATGGTATACCCTGCCATCCCCATGTCCCATTTTTCAACCATGTACCTCATGATCTGTAATTCTGATACTGGGCCACTTACCTCCAACCCCACTAGTTCACAGAACTCCTGAAAGCTCCTCCACACCATCTCATAGGCCCTCAGCATGTTATGAGCCCAGGCATTCTGAAAGAGGAACTGGGCTCGGTCCATCCAATCTCCCAAAGACATGGTGGCACCGGCGTTCTCTGGGCAGCTGCCCTTTGGGCAGTTGACTGGAACCTGTACAACTGTAAACATGAAAGGCTGTCAGCTATGTCATTCTTGACACCATCCTCATGTTTTGCCTTGAAAAGCAAGTTTAGTCTCAGGCCTTCCCAAACCAGCATGCGGGCAACTCGCAACACTGCCTCCATGGACCCTGACTGCCTGTTTATGACTGATACCACTTCCATGTTATTGCATCAGAATATTATCTTCTTGTTCCTAAGGTGATCCCCCCACACTACCATGGCCACCCATATGGGGAATGCCTCCAAGAAAATGATGTCCCTGGTTAAACCCAGTTCAACCTAGCAGGTTGGCAATTGCTCCAAGACCCACTCACCCTGAAAATTGCTCCCATGCTGAATCCCCCAGCCACATCAGTGAACAATTCTAAGTCACTATCAAGTTCCCATTGGTCCTACCAGAAGGTGACCCCATTTTACCCTGCTAAAATCCCTCCCATGCTAGCAGGTCACCCTTAACCTCCTTGCTAATGTCCACCCAGTGGTGGGGCAATTTGGCTTTAGTGGTGGCCCTGAGTAAGTGGCAAGTAAAAACTCTCCCGGGAGCCACTGCCTTACAGGTGAAGTTCAAGTGCCCTAGGACCTGTTGGACTATTTTTATCTGCACCCTCCACTTTTCTTTTTAACCCCATATGAGCTCCCGCAGCCTCTCTACTTTGTTGTCAGAAAGTCAGAAGCATTCCTGCTCCATGTCCAGCTCTATGCCCAAAAACTCCATCTTCCTGCTCGGCCCTTCCACCTTGTCCTCAGCCAGGGGTACACCTAGCTCCCTTCACATTGCTTCAAAACCTTTTAGCATATCTAGTGTTTCTTCCCTCCCCTTCCCTATAAACAGAAATTCATCCAGATAGTGGACTACAGTCCTTTTCCCATGTTTAACCAAAAACACCCACTGCAACCAGGTGCTGAATGCCTCTAATGTGGCGCAGGCTACTGAACACCCCATGTGCATGGCTTTATCGAAGTAATACTTCCCCTGAAACTGGAACCCTAATAGGTCCCAGTCCTGTTCCCTTACTGGAAGCAGTCAGAAGGCTGACTCAATGTCCATTTTGGCCACCCAGACTCCCTTCCTTGCCTTTATTGACTCCACCATGCTGTTTAGGGTGGCGTAAGACACCATGCTCCTCTTGGGGGCCATGGCATTGTTCATCGAGTCTCCCTTGGGGTATGAGAGGTGATGGATTAACTGATATTACCCTGGTTGCTTTTTAGGAACACTCCCTAAAGGGGACACCCTGTAGGAGGGGAAGAGGGGGTGTTCGAATGGGCCTTCCACTCGCACTGCCATCAGCTCCTTCTTGTTCTTTCTTTCTACTGTTTCTTCTTTACCCTTTATTGACCCAAGATTTTTCACCCTCATGTTCTTCCTAGACCCCATGTAATGCAAATTAAACCCTTTTGTAAATCCCTCCCTCAGCATCTCTCTTGCCCCAATGTTTAGGTAATCCTTCATCTATGCAATTAACATCTCTATGCGTATCAGGGATATCGCCATGGGGAAAGCCCCCCCTAACAGCCCAGCTTCCCTTCTGGCTCATCTGCTGCCATAGCCTTCCCACCCACTTTGCCATCTATAATTGTTCCCTTTCCCATTGTATCTCCCCTGCCCCCCCATGGCCATGGCCTCCCCAAAAGGACTGCCCTTGTGGCTGTGTGCCATTTCTGTCTCCATGTGTCTTACACTGGATGACCAGATGCAATCCCCCTCAGCCTGAGCAGTCATGCTTATACTTGCAGCTAGTTCATGTACAGTTAGCCTTGTTGTACGCCAAACAAGGCTTGGAGCTCGCCGCCCCGCTACCTTTCTTCCCTTCCCTGCTAGCTCCCCCTTGTGCTGACAATGTCCTGATCCACAGTTCAGACAAGGTAGCATCCTACCTAACATCCCCATGTGAAGCCATCCTCTGCCTGAACTTATCATATACCAACCACCTGTATCCACTCTTAACTCAATATGCACCCCTGATGATGGCCAAATATATCAGCAAGGATATAGCTAATTCAGGTTTCTTTTGTAACATTATGGCACTGAAATGAGTGAACCTCTCCATCCAAGCTCTGAATGTCTTGCCCTTATAACTAATCTCTTCATTGGTCTTCCCGACTATGGCCAGGTCAACTGCCATCTCTGAATTGCCGACTGACTCTCTCTGCTCATATTTCTTCACTGTATCTTTGTCTATTAAAGCAAACATATCTACAAACTGCCCCTTACAGATTCTTTCTTTTAAAGCATGTGACACATGGTCTCCCAGTGTCATCTCGGGTGGCCACCTGTACCCCTTCTTGCTCCCCTCAGGTCCCTGTACTCTGCTCCCCTTTCTCTGCTCTCTTCTTTTCACCTTTTAGCTCCTGCCAAACCTTATCCACCTCCTCTCAGCCTTTCTCTCCCTGTTTCTCCATTGTACCTGCAAGGTAATCTTTCAAGCTACCTTCCACCGACAGATCCACTGTCGGCTCCTTACCTGTCTCAGGTTGAGGGTCACCACCCTCGTCCGAGTTGCTCCTGGTGGAACTCTTCTTTGGTGGCTCTTTCTGGGGCCATCAGTTCTTCCTCTTCTCTGTCATCCTCTCTTTCTCCTCCTCCTCCCTTGATTTCTTTATTATTGCCTGTACCTGCTCCATCAGCTCAGCCACCTTCTGTGCCAGTAGCTTGATGTTATTTTTCTTGAGCGTTGCTGCGTTCTTAGGAGCCATCCTAAAATGAACAATGGAAGCCATCAGCCTTGAGCCATCGCTACATATGCCCTATCCCCACTCTCCTCTACGGTCCCTGGGTTGGCAGGTGCCTCCCTGTACTGCGCCCCCTCCAGCCTAGATCCAAGCTAATCGTGGTCCCCCTTCAGGCATATCTTATGCCTCCTAGGCCATGGTATACCCCGAAGAAGCCTCCAGTGCTATCCCCAACTTTTTGAAAATCATTTCTGTATGCTACCTTGCCTGCTATGTATTGGCCCGGTCCCTCCCCAGCATACTGTCCTAATGCCCCCCCAAGCCACCTGCTCCCAGGTTGTATCCCCACCCCCATATCCCTTCCTCTTCCTGTATATCTTCTGTTTTTTGAAAACAAGACCCCATCAACTTCCTGCCAGCTCCTCATGTCACTTCATGTCACTCTGGCACTTCCCCTGCCACTTCCGCCCTAGTTAATCATGACCTCTGCTGTGCAATGGCCCCTTCCAACATGGCCCTGCTCCTCCATGTGGAGCCTCTCTTCCATGCCTTGCCCCATCTGGCAGAAGCTCCTGCATGCTGGCAGGCTTGCTGGCCCATCCTCCCGGTCAGAGGATAATCCCATAAATTCTGCTTGTTGTCGCTGGCCCACCCAACCTCACACTCGCCTTTGGTCTCTCTCCCTCTCCCTCTCCTCTTCCATCCATGGCTATTGGCCTGAAAGTTTTTCCTTTCCTTTTTTTTTTTGCACTACTCCCCTCTTTCATGTCTACCAGGCCGTTGCCCTATTGGTGCTGGACCTTGTATGCTTCATTTTGGCCCCCCTCATCACTTGAAAATACCCTCTAGCTGAGGGGCCTCCTGCCAAGGCCACTTTTAAAATGGTGGCCATCCATTTTATTGCTAGCCCCTCACAAAATGGCAGCCAGTGGAATGGGCTTCGATAATCTCCATTTCCTTACAGCAATGAGGCCTCCCTCTTGCCTTTTCATGTGGTTTCCCCAGCTGGCTCTGCAGTGGCCATTCTGTTTATCTTTTTCCTCCTTGGCGGGTGGCTAGTTCCATATGTGCAGCCCCCAACATGCTTCCTGGCAGCCGCACCATCAGCCTGCTTGCCACGTGGTGAGGGCCTGAGGCCCCGGTGCCCGTGGCTTGCTTGCTATGTGGTGAGAGCCTGAGCCCCGATCACCAACTCATGCTCCAATAAAGACAAGCAACTCCTGCACTAGCTAGTGTCCAGTCCAAGGCCTGATTGCTCATTGCTCACCCACCTCCTCCCACCACCAGAGGATCAGGCCGGATGCATGTTAGGATTGAATTTTTTCTTAAAATATGACCAGCAGATGGAGGTTAAACTACACTGGAGCTCTACCTCTCTGACTCATCTATGGGACCTCCATCGGATGCAAACCACGTAGCTGTGGGGGGGCTTCTCTGCTTTTTCACCATCAGGGCCAAGATATGGCCAAGCAAGCTATTTGTCCACCTCCAACACCCAGAACAGAAAACAGGGGATGTTCTCTCCCCCTTACTATCTCAGTCCCCATGTGCAGAGCCCACAAAACCCCCGACCTCTGTGCCAGCATTTGCTCCAGCTTCCCAGTACCCCAGCCCTGTTGCTGTGGGGCAGCCCGGCCTAGTGGATGCCACATGGCCCTGGTGCCCTGTGGCTAGCCTCCCCCTGTTCGTGTTCCAAGTCCCCAACCTTAAGGCTATGCCTGATCATGCCAGCCTGCTCCTACTTCAAATTTGCCCTCTTACTATGTTATTTCCAGAGCAGACAGACATGGAAGGCCCAACCTGCAGCATGCCACATGGCTCAGGCATCCCAGCAGCCAGCATCCTGGCTGTAGGCATCTCACTCTAGTGGCCCCATTGTGTAACCTGGGCCACCCATGCTACTGCTTGGTCTGCAGCTAACCACCACGGCAGCTTCTGGTAAATGGGTGGCCCGGCCTGAAGTAGATGCCACATGGTCCGGGCATCCTGGCAGCCATTTGCTGAGCTGTTCCCCTTGCCTTCAGTCACCCCCCCAGGACTCCCAAAGTCCCATAAGCAGCTGCATTCCTATTCTCATTTTTTGCTTCTCCTCACTCAGGCCCCATGATCATTCTAACCTGCCATGTAAATACAAACCTGTAAGATGCTTACCAGTGTTGCCCTCCAGGCCTACAGTTCTGGGCACCTCATTTGGGCATCATTAAAATTATTATACATTTCTGTGAAAACAGCCAACAATTTGTGAATCAACAGTAAACAATACAAGATAAAAAGTGCACATTTAATCTTCACCATATATTCCAGCCCCAATGCCCCCTTGCCTACAGTATATTAAGCTTCCTGGCAAAGCCTGGCTGACCTTTACTTGTGTCCTGAAAACTTTACCCAAGTCAGCTGTCTTTGTGCAGCTGCACAAAATCAATGTCATCAATCAGCTGCAGGAGAGAGAGGGATCCTCTCTCCTTGCAGCCCCTTTTCTACCCTCCCCCATTTGGTCGCTCCCCTGCTTTCCCTCCGCCAATAGTGCCACCTGTCAATTACCCTAATCCCTACCCACACCTGTGACCTAATCTTCTGTGACATCATCCCCTCACCTACTCCCTAGCCCCCTGCCCCCCTTCTCTGGCTGCACTAACCCCACCCCCACCCTTCACAGACCCGCTGCTGAACCCAGGGGCTAATGACAATCTAGGCTGCCCTTTAATAGTGCAACCTCCTTTATAGACAAACAACCGAAGCATGACAAGCAGTGGATGGCTGCTGCCTAGAAGAATGGAAGAATGCTGGGTGACTCAAAGGGGCATGACTAGCAGGGCAGTGGAAGCAGTCTGACCAAGACCAAGACAAGTAAGACACACTCCATAGGATCAGGGTGCATGTAAAAACAAAATAGGAAAGCACACAATTCAAGTGGTCGCTGAGATGGAAAACAGTGTAGCTATACCTCAATCAGTCATGATGCACAGAGACCTAGAAGTTACTTGTGGAGTTGGGAAAGTATTTTCAGTCATATATAGTGATAATCCAACCATGTAGTAAACTAAATTAAAGCTTTTTGTTTTTTTAAACAAGAATGCCATTAAAATAAGATACAGTACCATTCAGATTTGGTGCCAAGATCAGTTTGTAAGAGGGCAAAGCTGTTTGGAGACTCTGAAGCAGAACTTGAGAAAAGCAATTACAGAGTGAATACAGGTGGAGCACAAACAGCTGTAAAGAACAGCAGACACAGCATAATAAACCATTCTGCTCAAATTTTCTCTTTTAGTACTACTGGGTTTAAAGCCATTGCTGGCTGGCTAGCTCACATAGTGGGTAACAAGACTGTAAAAATGTTCACCCCACAGCCTGGCACACTGATCCCCAAGAGAGAGTGCTGGAGCTTGTGGATGTACAGTACAGGATATGTAATTTTGTGTTTCTGTGTTTCTGTAGTGTGTACTGTGTGCACACAGTATCTGGCTTTCTGTTTTTTCTAATCTGTATTCAGTGGCACAAATGTTGCTAAAAAATCTGCTTAGAGCATATTCTGCCAAATAATTTGTGAACCTTGTTTGAGGTTTTACATATCTGGTTCCTCAAAGGCTCATTATGTAACTTTTTTGAATGTGACTGCCTGATTTCTTATCTGGCATATGAATCTTATCTTATCACAAGTCCTTTTTTTCTGGCTTGGCTTGAATGAGTGTTTGCTCATTGTAATTCCTCCATGTCCTCATTTTGATTTGCGGAGGGCATGTTCGAAATCTGTAACTGCCAACTTGAAGTATACAATTACATGTTCTATTGAACTGCTTCTATATTCAATATGTAAGAGCTGGAGAAAAAAAGTACTTTTTTTCCTAGAAAATGTTGATCACTAAATATGTTTTCTTTCAAATGAGGAGGAAACTGAACTAGTAAGTTGTCCCTTGTGTTTAAAATAATTTGCTTTTTAAGTTTCCATTCCATTGTGTGGAAAAAATGTAAGGCATCAAAGAGTTCTTTTTTAGATATTTTTTAATAGTAACAAAATATGTATTAAGGGCATTTGTCAACAAAATTACATTCTGAGAAATTGTCCAGAGCCAGCACCAGCACCCCCAACCCCCAACCTGAACAAAATGTCACTGGTTCAAAAGGTACTATTACATCTACACTACACGTAGTGTTTACCTGCTACAAAAACTTGAATTGTTTTTGCCATACCGTATGTAAAAATTACCTAGATTTTAATAAGGCATTTAGAGATTGACAGGCAGAATACAAACTGCTAGGCTCCTAGATAGACATATTTGAATCCCTGAGGCTTTAAAGTGTTGCCTTAATGGCTTAGTACTAGGATAAAAGCTTTAGCACCATACTATAAGTACAGCAAAGTGGCTGCTAAAAGCAATGATTGAGTGTGCATGCTTCAAATGTATGGGCTTGAAATCAGCAATTGCACTAAACTGTATATGTAAAAAAGGTTGCAGCGTGCAGTACATGTTGTGCTGATCTTACAGCTGTGTCTTTGAAGACAGCCACTGATAACCTTGTGACCATTTCCTTTCACCTCAATATACAGTAAGAATAAAATGTAATTTAGAGAGATGTAGCACTAAGGCAAATATATACACTGCATTAGAAAGAAATACAAAGAAACACTTTTATTTGTACAGGTCCTTTGTAGTCCCTTGTGACAAAAAAACTGATAAAACAGAGTCATAAAGCAAATTTAGCTTCTTCACACAGATAGGACAAGCCTGGCACAGAGAGACACTGTGACTTAAAGGAGTACTATAGTCAAAATTTGCAAAAACATATGTTGTGCATGGTGTTTTGACTTGTGTGTTTAATCTTGGTGTGTCCTTCCTTTTGTTTGCTATTTGGAGTTTTTTCTCAATTTGCCAACTAGTTATATGGCCTTTCCTAGGTTTGTGGCCCCTGGGGATCTCAATATTACCATGGTTTTAAGTCTTCTTTTTCCTACAGTGCCCCCTGTCCCATGTGACAGTGCTGCATCTGGGACCATAGATTCAGCAAGTACTGGTTTACAGTCAATTTTTGAAGCAGTACAGTTGTGATTTTTAAGTCACTTTCCTTATCCAGTAGGCACTGAAGGCAGGCTACATTTACAACTTAGCAATCACTTGAGGTCTAACTGAGTGGGTATGTAGGCAATAATACCCAACAGGATGGGTGGCATTATGCTATACCAGACTGTACAGGGGTGTAATAAAGCCTGACACCTCAGGCTGAGGGCTTTATAGCTCCTGGAAAGTTGGGTATAGCCCATACCACCCACCCTGGAGGGTAATATTGCACTTAGAAAATTGGTTACATGTGAAATTATTTTGTAATATTTAAGACATCAAAAAATATATATAAAAATTACTAAAATTAGGTTTAAAGTTGTTTTGTTGGTAAAGTAGTCCCTCTACTGGTATTCTTGCCAGTAGAGGGCACTGCAGCATTTCACAGTTGTGTTAATGCATATGGTGTTTCCTTTACTTCTCTGAGCACTCTTCTCCCTCCCTTGCTTCTTCAGTCCCCCCCCACACCCTCACTTGTGCTCATTTTTACCATTTACATTTTTTCGCTTTGGGTGCCTGCAGGAAATGAGTGCTCTGTTTTACCATTTACAAGTTTTTTTTCTCTATGGAAGATGACTAGATCATTACCTCATGCAAGGTTTATCAGTGCAGGGCTGCCACCAGGTGACAGTATGATCACAGTCCTGACTGATTTTTGGGAGCGTGGTTCATCAGTAACATAGTGTGGGATTGCATGTGTGACCTGAATAGTGGTGATAGACTGGAGCGCTATTAGAAATGTAGTGGGAGTGGCTCTGGCAATGCCATCTGAAGGTGAACACTGTATTTTGGAAGAGTAGTGCTGATAGTAGCTGTTATTCAGAGAAAAAAAACAACAGAAAGAGAAACAAAAGAAGTTTTCCATAGGAAATGGCTGTGTTTTGAAATGCATTGCTACCATTGTTCATAGGTGGTGACAGGTAATGCTGGTGGTAGCACTACTGTCGGTGTTTTAAATTTATTGAGAACCTAAAAGAAAACAAGAGAAACCTGTCTTTTTGTGTTAATAACAATAACTCTTCATTTTTTATTTGCTTTGTGCCCGGTGACACTTTGAGTCAGTGGGGGGAGGGGCCTTTGCTTGTTAAGTGAGAAGAAAAACTTTGCCGAACTTGCTTTGTAAGAATTCTATGGGGATGATAATCTTGGCACAAAATTAGAACAAAATGAGGCAAACAGAGACTGGGACTCATTATTTCCTGGTCTCAGCCAATCAGAGTTCCCATTTTAGTCTCTCCATTTTCTAATCTGTAAGAAAACAGCTAGAGTCTTTGCTAATTATAACACTGATTACCTAGTGTGATTTGTGTGTTTTTTTATGGCTGGGTGTAGTTTGATGAAATTAAGAGCTTTAAAAGCAAGGGGCGATGCCAGGATAGGAGGAGGAGGAGGAGTTATATAAGTCCAAACAGGCTCCCAATAGCTGACTGAGTGAAGAAGAATGTGTCAGGAGGGCATGGCGTTGAAATCAAACAAAAATGGTGTTGAGTAAGCTGTTGTAGAATAAGCTTAAAGAAAATAGCAATGAGAAGGTTGAAAATGGATTGATGGAAAAAGGGTGAAAAGAGTCAAACAAGCAGCAATGATAAAGAATACACATGAGAAATACACATAAGATAAACAGAGAAAATCTAAGAAGGACACTTGACATAATAGGTAAGTCCTTTTAAATTGGCTATCCAAGTCTGAATATTCCACTTCTATTGCTACAATGCTAGGTCAGAAAAGACAGTCATGATTTCCTGGTTTGATGCAGTGAATTAAATATTAGGACTGAGGAACATTTTATTTGTTAAAGAAAACTAAGTATGCAAAGAAAAGGCCATGCTGGAACCCACGAGTTAAAGTGGGTGACCAGACCACACAAAGTAGTTAACTTTTCCTACAAGGAGGAGGAGTATGAGTGGTGGAGGTGAGAGAAGGAGAAGGGTCAGGCCTGACTAAAAGAAAAGTTGGATTCTTGTTGCCGTTTTTTTTCTTTCTTTCTTTTTGGAAATACAAAGTGGAGAGCGGCTACACAAATACAATTGTCTTCCCAAATAAAGGCTAGTAAGGGCTTGGGTTCTCATATTTTATGAGAGCACCTATACTTAAAGACACAGCTCAAGGAAGCACTGAAAGGATTGATTGCCCAGATAGATTAAAGGCAGCATTGTGCTGTTATCTGTGTTAAGAAAAAAAAAACATCAACCCGACTGTTTACTTTCTTATATATTAAGGGGAGCCTTAGCCAAATTGAAATGTTAATATGTGCATATTGACTGCTGACAAAAGATAAGAGGAAGGAGTAAAGAAAAAGAAAGAAAAAGATTAAATCAAATCTGTACCATAGTTAAATGATACTGCAATTCATTGATGTTTACCAGGAGCAAGGAGAAAGGGGAAAAAAATCACAAAGAAGAGAAAAAATGCTGTGGCGAGATCTGAATCAAAACCAAAATGCATAAAGCCAGTAATGGATCACAACGTTACAAGAAATGGCATGGAATCAGAACAAAATGAATGCAAACAAGCTGACAAAGAAAATAAATCTAAAATTAACTTATTTTTTGGCTCACCCCAACATAACATGAATATGAATACGATGGAAACTCTGATCTCCCCCATTCAGATTCCAGCAAAAGGGGCAAGGGTGAAAAAAGCTTCAAAAAATTCAATACAAAACCAGGTAATGGCAAAACAAAAGAAAGAGACACATTCAGAGGAACACATACCTGCAGAAGGTGTAAATGAAAATCAAGACATTTTGGATAAAAAGACTCAAACACAAAAAAACAAGCAGGATCTGTAAGCCCAAAGCAGAGGTCTAAGGAAGATTTGTTGAGCCAAACAATTTCACTGCACAAAAATGAAAGCTCTCAGAGTAAACAACAAACAGCAAATCATTTACAAGAAACACACACAGGAAAACAATCAAAATACAACAAATGGTAACACACCAGAGGAAAAATATCAAGCACAAAAAGATCAAGAAATACCACCCTGGGCTAAAACAATTTAACAAGAGCTGTATTTATTAAAGGATGAAATAGGATCTTTAGATAAAATAGTAAATGAAGTTGACAACATAAAAGCCTCATTAATTAAAATTGAAACTTCTAATAAAGAAACCATTGACAAAGTTACAGAAGTGAAAAAAAAGAACAAGGGATGTGGAAGATGAAACAGTCAGCCTAAAAAGATAGATTTCCCAACAAAGATTGGAGATAAGACAACTGCAAGAAAAAATGACTGACACAGAAAAAAAGAGATAGAAAAAAAATTAGATTACTGGGAGTACCAAAAATGTGGGACCAGCATGAACCACTAGCTCAAATATTGGATGACATATTTTCTGCTTTACTGGAAGTTTCAAAAGACTTCAACTTTTTATTGGCTAACAAATTGAGATAACAATATCTCATTTTCAATTGCATCCAGCACTTAAAATTTTACATACGACAAACAGACAACAAGCAGTTATACATAACAAACAGTTACATGAATCATCATTATAAAAGACTCAATTAAATCATATTGTACTATGACAGAATACATTGTGCACTAAGAAAGTGACCCAAATATGATGCTCCTCCTAGAGGCATTATTGTGAAATTTAAAAAGAATGAAGACAGGAATAAAATGATGACAGTGGCCTATACAAAGAAAACTTTTCAATTCAAAGGCACAACAATAAACATATTTCAGGGCTTCCCCAATAAGACCATTACAGAAAGGAAAACATATACACATGTAAGAACCATTATACCGAAAAGGGGCTTCAAATCTATATTTTTACTTCCACACAAGTTAAAGACCTCTATAAAAGGCAAATAAATGACATATGAGACAGCACAAGAAGCTAAAAAAAGAGAACTTCAAGAAAAATATCCAGAGATGTTCTAATACGGCAGTTATTCATTATAGCAAGAACAACAAAGAGTAGAGGAAACAGTAACTACTATTTGAGAACACCAAGAAAAATGAGGAGAAATATTAAACAAAGACTATCATCTGAAAACATAATGAGCAAACTAAAATAAATGAAGGGAGGGGCATAGTTGGGAAAAGGGGAGTTTTTTCCTTCTTCTTCTCCCTCTTCTTTCTCCTCTCTCACTCATTACTCTCCTCCAAACCTTTATTTTAAACTCTTGTTTTTTTTTTCTTTCTTTTGTTGTCCACTCGGGAGTAAGGGAGTCTAAAAGGCTCACAAAGAATAAATCAACCTAGCACAAGTGCAGAGATGGGCACTTGGGACAAGAACACAAATAGGAATAATTTAAATGGGCTAGCAGTTGTTCATTCCAATATCAGGGAAAAGGTAAATAAGGAACAATGGTATAAAATAGAAATCCAAACTGGTTGTTTATTAAAGTTCATATAGAGAAGGTATAGGAGGTTGCTTATTAAGCATAATTACTCTAAATGTATGATGTGAATAAGGGTATTTCTCCTGAACTTGTCTTTGCCTTGATAAATGTTAATGGAATAAACAATAACAAGAAACAAGAAGCCATAATTCAGTACAGTAGAGAAAACAATATAAATATATTATCATTACAAGAAACACATTTAACTACTAAGGAGCATAAAAGAATGAAAAAGAGCAGGATAAATCAAGTATATTTATTGAAAAGGTACCACAAACAGTCAAGGAGTTGCTATTGTGATAGCAAAAACAAAAAAAAAACACAGATTTCAAGCACATTCATCAGTGGCAGGAGTCAATTAGATTACTTTAAAAAAAACAAAAGTTTCCTTTAAGATTAACTGATTTAAGTCTGAACTAATGATATTGAACAATGGTGTTCACCAAGGATACCCCCTATCTCCAATTCTTTTTATAATAACCCTCAAACCATTACTGAATCATAACTGCATGAATAAACAGATCATGGACACCAACAATTCTATTAACAATTTTAAAATGAATGTTTATACAGATGATATATTAATAATTTTGCCAAAACCGAAATTGACATATCCTACTTTAATGCAAGAATTTGAAAAATGTTCTTATTTTTCTGGATGTAAGCTAAATAAATCAAAATCAATGATATTAGTAATACATGATATCAAACCCCATACAGAAGAAAAAAAAATAATTGAAACCCCAAGAAGTGATAAAAGATGTGTATATATATATATATATATATATATATATATATATATATTTCAAACTCAGTACAAAAACATTAGAGATTCATTTATCAGTATGGAAAATATCACAAATTTGATGAATGGTTGGCAAGATAAAGCATTGTCACTTCGGGGTAAAATAGAGGAAACAAAAATGTTAATCATGCTTCACTTAATGTTTCTCTTTCCAGGAGTTCAGGGAGAGATCCCTCTAACATGGTTGGAACAGATACATAATATATTGAAAAACATTTTGTGGCACAGCGGCGTTCCAAGAATAACCTGGGAAAAACTTATTATTACACATAAAGAAGGTGGTATGGGCTGTCCAGATCCTATATGTTACTATTGGACAGCTAAATTAAAACAATTAATTCTGTGGATTGAGGCCTTGAAAAGTAAGATAGATTTGGAGGTGTCTTACTAGTACCAAATACAATAATCATTAAATAAAGAAAATTCAAAATATCTTAGCAAGCCCACAAGTTTGTTCTCAGATTAAAAATCCAACAATAAATAAAGTGTGTTGTAAAATTAATAAATTTCTTCCCAGATAATAATTTTAAAATGACTACAAGTATAAGAGATAATCCAAATATATGGAAACAAACTTGAATTAAACCTTAGTAGGAAAAAAAAGAACTAAAAAAAATAGATCTATTAAACTGGAGAGATTTTCCCAAGAAAGGGGAAATAATGAGTTGGGAAGAATTTGAAAAAAAGATGTAAGAAGAACCACATAAAAAAATCCTGGTTAAAGTATTTAACATTAAAAAAATTTTTCAAAAATATGTTATAAAGACTTCATCTTCAGAACTGGAAAAAATAATAGATTTAATATCTCTTTTCAATAATCAAAATGGAAAGATAAAATTCAGTATAACATCATTTCTTATGACGCCTTCTAAAACATAAAACAAAAAAAGTAGATCAAATCATTCATAGGTATCAAAATAGTTGACAAAAGGAGTTAAACTTAAATTGGGACAAAAATAAATGGAAACAAATACATATACATACTAACAAAATCTATGCCAATGCTGAAAACAAATCTACGCAATGTAAAATTATTGACTGAGCATATATTTGGGAAAGGAAAGGGGAATGGGAACATTGTTTTACCAGAAGTAGCACACCAAGCCAAAGCTTGTTTCAAGATTACACCCAATAAACCTAATCACATTGATTCATAGAATCATAACATAGAAACATAGAAAAATAGAATTTGACGGCAGATAAGAACTGCTTGGCCCACCCAGTCTGCCCATTTCCCTGCCTACTGGATAAGCTGCAGATCCTAGTTAACCCGCAGCCTACTTCTTTCTACCCCCACCACCTAGAATTGCCTTATGACTGTCCCATGCGTGCTTGAATTCCACCACTGTTTTTGACTCCACGACCTCCTCCGGAAGGCCGTTCCATGCATCCACAACCCTCTCTGTGAAAAAATACTTCCTTAAATTACCTCTGAGCTGCCCCTCTATCTTCAAATTGTGCCCCCTTGTTCTTGCACACATCTTTTTGAAAGAAGCTACCCTCTTGACTTTGTTGATTCCTTGAGGTACTTGAAAGTTTTATCATGTCCCCTCTCCTCGAGGTTATACATATTCAGCTCCTTAAGTCTCTCTTCATATGTCTTCCGGTGCAGACCCTGCACCATTTTAGTTGCCCTCCTCTGGACAGCTTCCATCCTGTCTATGTCTTGCCAAGACTGGGTCTCCAGAACTGCACACAGTACTCCAGGTGGGGTCTGACCAGCTGTTTGTACAGAGGGATAATAACTTCCTGTTTTCACTGGTGATGCCTCCCTATGCATCCCAGTATCCCCCCAGCCCTCCTTGTTGCCCTCTCACATTGCTTGCCCACATTTAGGTCATCTGATATGGCTACCCCCAGGTCCCTTTCCATTTTTATTGTTGTTAGTATCTCACCTCCCATAGTGTACTCTTCCCCTGGGTTTTTGTTTCCCAGGTGCATTACCTTGCACTTCTTAGCATTGAATCTAAGCTGCCATACATTTGACCATTCCTCTAACCTTGCCAAGTCCCTTTTCATCCTTTCCACCCCACCTTGTGCATCAACTCTGTTGCAGATCTTTGTGTCATCTGCAAAGAGACATACTTTTCCTTCCAGTCCTTCTGCAATGTCACTTATAAAGACATTGAAGAGGACTGGTCCTAATACTGAACCCTGCGGTACCCCACTAGTAATCCCCCTTTCTTCAGAGTGGACTCCATTTATTATTACTCTCTGTGTTCTATTCTCCAGCCAATTCTTTACCCAGGCTGTCATCTTGGGACCCACCCCGAGGCTGGCTAACTTGTATATTAATCTTTTGTGTGGGACTGTGTCAAATGCCTTGCTAAAGTCTAGGTAGGCCATGTACACAGCCCCTCCCTGATCTACTACTTTGGTCACCCAGTCAAATAAATCTATCAGATTTGTCTGGCATGACCTTCCCACTGTGAATCCATTCTGCCTTGGGTCCTGTGCCCCTCTGGCCTCTAGATATTCAACAATTCTTTCCTTCAGAAGTGATTCCATCATTTTCCTACCACTGAGGTTAAACTAACAGGTCTGTAGTTTCCTGCTTCTGCCTTGCTCCCACTTTTGTGAAGGGGAATCACATCTGCCCTCCTCCAGTCCTCAGGTACCACCCCATCCTCCCATGATTTGTTAAACAGGGTAGTCAGTGGTGTCACTAATTCCACCCTTAGTTCTTTTAGAATTCTTGGATGAATCCCATCAGGCCCCATTGCTTTGTCCATCATATATCATATATCCCAATTTGTTGGCATAACTGTAAAAGCAAGAAGAAAATAGATCACTCACATCTACTCTAGGACTATGAAGGCATCCTCAAATGGCAGCAGAAAGTACACCAAGAAATTAAAAAAATACATATTATAAAGGGGGTTGCACATTCAAGGGCAACCTAGATTGCCAGGGGTATCTTGATATTGGAAATGCAGGGAGGGGGAAGGAGAGAGTGAGACAGTCTAAAGGAAGGTGGGGTAGAGAGAGTGTGGGTAGGGCTGGATGAGGGATGCATGATTCAGGCATGACTTATGCCAAGGACTGTACCTGATTGGCTAGGGAGAAAGATAGAGGAGGGGCATAGTGGGTACATGACTGGCTACAATCAGAGCTCCCATCACTTTTTTGCTGCAAAATTGAAAGTCCCTCCCACACATTCTATAATTGGAAGGGTGGTGGGCAGCAGGGAGATGGTGAGTGGTCAGAGTGAGGTGGATTGTCAGGGTTGTTGGAAGAGGCAAGTGACTTCCTGGAGGCTGGAGGAGGCTTGGGTTGCTGGCAGATAGCAACAGGTGAAAATGGCCAAAATCAAGTGTTGTCAGCAGAGGACAATGGAGGTGGAAAGTGTCAGCTTGGGGGTGTAAGAAATAAGTGGGGAAAGGGCAGGTAGGGAGGCACAAGGGGTTGGGGCCACTAGTGACAGGCACAGACTGGGTCAACACCTAGCCGGGTCGGGCACCTCAGGAAAAATATCCCTCAGGGAGGGGAGGAGAGGAGAAGAGGTGGGCATCAGGTATGACACCCGAGCCTGAACAGTAAGAGAGGCAAGAAGGGAAATTGGAATGCAGAAGGGCACTGGGTTACCCACCCAGGCCTGAGAAGACAAGACAAGAATATCAAAGGATAGTTGACTGGAAAGTGGTGGATTGTCCAAATATGAGATGATGTGAATGATGGAAATATAAGGTGGAAAGTCCAGAAGTTCAGTGTAACAGGGTGTTTGAATGCAAATAGGTAAATAAACTTCACCAATCGAGCACCCACAACATGGTGTGTTGAGTATAATTCCTATTAAGGATATCCCAATGACAAAAGAAATACCACTCTCACCTGAAATATTCATTTTTAATGAATATGAAGGTTTAGAGTTACAAACACATGAAAAAAAGATTACAGCACTAGTGTCAATGACAACCAAAAGGATGGTCTTGGAAAACTGGAACTCCACCAAGCTTCCAAAATTTAACCAAAACAAATGGAGCATGTATTTCAAAACTACATTATGTATTGAGAGATTAATGGACCACATGTACGAAGAATCTGATATTCTTGATACCACATGGAATGTGATTTTAAACATTTTGCCTCCTATACTACAACTGTAAGAAACAAGATTCCTAGTCTAGATAATTGGAGAAGGATGATTTTTGATAAACTAGTATTAGTATAGTCGACTGCAGCGGGTGGGTCAGGTGTGTGGCTGGGGGAAGTACTGGTATGATGGTTTCTAAAAAATAATTTGGGGAATGTACACACTGCAAACAATTAATAGATTGATTTGAGATTCTCTGTTTCTTAACTTAATAAGAAAGAAATATTTTGGATAGATGGGAAATCTCAGCTGTAAGAATATATTGAATGTTTTGTGTGATGCACATGAATATTATAAAATACTAAATTAAGATGAATATTAAAAAAAAGAGCTTTAAAAGCAACACATTTACTTCTGCTTGTTAGACCTATACAAACTTATAGAATACAAAAAACATTGAATTTGAGTTATTTGGTTGAGGCCAGAAAGTCTGTCTTCTATCTTCAGATCACTGCTGCAGTACTGTCCCTCATTGAATCAGTGGTCCTGGATGCATCACTGTCACGTGAGACATGAGGCAGTCTAGGACAAAGATGAGCAATATATCATTCTAACATGGAGAACTCCAGAAGTCGTAAATCTAGTAGGTAAATTTAGAAAAAAACTCCAAATAGGAAACAAAGGGAACAACACACCAAGACTAAACACACAAATCAAAACACTCTACACAACACATGTTTCTGCAAAGTTTGACTGTAGTACTTCTTCAAGTAGCTGGTAAAGCAGGAGCAGTGAAAATCAATACAAAAGACAATGAAGCAAGCAGACTGTTTTGTTCAGGAGTTTCCTAGCATAGTGTGTCTGTTTATTTATGTATTTATTTATTTATTTATGTATGTATGTAAAGCTTGCTTTTAGCAGAATTATAAGATTGCTCCATGCATGAGCTGTGGTATCTAATTTTCCAGGGGGTTCTCAGATGAAGTTAATCATAGTATTTTATGACTACAATTTCATACTGACAAATAGTATTGTTTCTAGTATTATGTATACAATCAATGATTGATAATTAGTGATGTGTGAAATTAGGAAATTTCGTTACATTAAATATTTCACGAAATTCATGCATTTCACAAAATATTTTGCAGTTGCAAAATGTGAAATTCCACAGGTGAAATGCAAAATGTTGCCTGTGGAAAGGTGAAATTTGGGTGAAATGTTGATGTTTCATGTGAAATTGTGTATTTTATGGTGAAATTCCATGTTCCACGGGTGAAATTTTGCAATTTTGCACCCGGCAAAAAATTTTACGTAATGGCGGAATGTCACTAAATGTTTCATATGGTGCAATAGCCAGTTTCACTGCAATTTCACTGACAAAATTTAATTTTGCAACATCTCTAACAATAACGTACAGTTGCAAAGAGTACCATCAAAATACAGAGCACAGCAAGCTACCTACTGGATTATTGATATATTCAGTAAGAAGGATATACAGTATACAGAACATTCAGGGCCAGATATTCAAAGGTTAGCCCCTGGCTGAGAGTAGCACTGCCCGGCATGCAAACTTAGCCCAGAGCAAAATGCCAGCCATATTCAAAAGGAATAGCCCGGGCAAAACCAGCTTAATATAGCAAGCAAAGGAAGCCAGGCAAACAGGGCCAGGAGTGCTGGGCAAAAACAGCCCAGGAATAAGACAGCACTGAATATAGCACACAAGACAGCACTGAATATAGCCCCAGGCAGGCAGTGCAAACACACAATGGAACACAGTGCAGAGACAGCCTGACCCTGGGACACATGCAAGGGAACACATGAGGTATCAGAAGCACATCACAGTGCACATCCAGGAGGATGCCACACATGCATGGGAATGTCCAGCAACAACCCAGACCCATGTGGAGAACACCAGCAACAGTACAAAGCATGTGGAACCCCAGCACCCAAGAATGACACAGGACACAGTAAAATGTCATAAACCACTGTAATTAACAATAATGAAAAGTAAAGGAAATGGAAACATTACAGTGAATAAAACATGGAACAAACCAAAGAACAAAACCCAGAATAAAAAATGCCCCACCCACCACTGTACAACCCTCCCCACAACACAGAAACAGAACAAGAACATACCCACCAAGCAACCTCCCCCCCCAACACACAACCCCAAATGCCCAGTACAGGAAAACAAAAGGCAAGCACCATTGGCTTAAAAAGGCTCACAAAGGAAAACATAAGGATGATAACAAATGGAGGGACAGGAAGACACAGGACAAGGGTGCAAAGGGGAGGAGGACGCACACAGGGACAGATGACAATACGCAAGGAAGGGATAAATAATCCAGTGATGGGGTGTGGTGAGGGAAGACGTCAAGAAAACAGGGCATAACTAGTTGCCCGCTGGATCAGGGAGACAAGCCTCCAGAATATTAGCCACCCTCCGAGTCTCCATGATTATGATGGCCTGCTGTTCAATTAATGTCCTCTGCTGCCTAACAATGTGGCGCAGCAGGTCCTCTATGCCCTCTGACTCTTCGGGCCTCATCGCCCACAGCGATGACCGGAGTGGACCTACAACAGGAAGGGTGAGACCATGAGAATGGTACACCAGACAGGAGGCAAACAGCAGCCAAAGGTGGCCATACAGAGATGGACAGCATGTCCCAATGGGCAATCCCTGGCGGAGTTGAGTTCCGCATTGGTAGGACAACATGGAAGGTTCCCACAAAGCAGCACAGGGCAACACAGGCACCAACACAAAACCCAACATGGATGATGACAGCAATCCTGACAGCACCAGGGAACATGTGACACCACCCACCCCAATACAGCACACAGTGAGACACGGCAGACACACAGCTGGAAACTTGGAGAGTTGAGTGCCTGGGCCACGCCACTACATGCACAAGGGCATCTACACATTGGGACATGCTGCCCACCCATACATGAAAATGTACAGTAATACAGAGCGCAGAACAAACAACAATGACAGGCATGCAGGAGCATCAATGAACCATGACAGTGGCTTGCCAATGACCGACCCAGGCCAGGGGATAACAGTCAGCCAGGGCACAGACGCTGTCAGTGAAGGGCCTTCACATGCCACCAGGCAAGACCACTGAAATCATACCACCCAACTGTGACATGGTACATGGAAGTGTCCCCAACCCACATAACAGGACCCCCCCCACCCTGTGAGTACTACTTCCACAGCCACGGTCAACATTGGCGAGCAACGATGCACATAATGTAATGGCACAGTGATAATAGTACCCTGCAACTAAACTGCAACACAGTAACCGCACCATGAGATACACATGGAAGGACTCCACAATGTGTATGGCACAGTGCCAGGATGTAGCACAGTGTGACAGGCAATGCTCCATAGCTGGTGGACAGAAGGAGGAGAGGTATGCCCGTAAGGCATGGTGTGTGTTGTCCTGCATGCACAGCAAGGCACCACCACCTGTGCAAATGTGGATGCCCTGTGGGTGGTGCTATGGATGGACCACAGAGGTGGGCAGGTCAGCCAACAGCATGTTGTCCCCACGGCACCCTTGACACCTGAGCAACCACCACCATCAGTCACCCGCACAGCAATGCAAGCTGACAGCACCCCCCCGGGGCAAGACTGACGGCACCCAACTGTGATGTGAAACACAGGTGTACCACACAGCACACTGCTACACCACACTGGCTGCTGCCTGTTGCAGAAATGCCACCTGACCAGTCAGTGGCTGGACACCCAGATGTGACACACAGCCTAGTGAAAGGGCACAGATCACAGAGCAATGAAACAGGTACTCACACAACACACCACCACTCTCAGGGCTGCTCTCCTGTGCCCACTGCAGAAGGGATGGCACCCTTGGGCTGCCTAGTCTCTGCTCCTGTGGCCTGGGCTGACTTCCTCCTCCAGCCATGGGCTGCTCTATCTGCTCTACAGTGGACAGATGAGAAAGTGGTGTTAGAGCATGACACAGCATACACAACGTGCAGCACAGCAAGATGCACATGCAACCCCAACAACAATGCACACACATGGAGTGAACAGGGAGGACCCCCACACAGATGGTGGCAGTGGCCATGGCGCATTCACCAGGCACACATGGCAGTGATCAATGGCGCTGCAGTACTGCGATAGTGGCAGTTGCAGCTCCCATGTGAACATCCACATACCCGTGTGTGTACATCGACAGTCCACCATGAGAGGGTTTCCTGCAACATGGTGTTGCCGGCCGCAGGCCGGTGATGCCCCGGGACATGGCAAACAGCATGACCCAACCTGCCTCCCACAGCAATGGGAACGGCATGTACCGTGCCCCTAGGGGGCATAAATGTGCCACCCCGCCTGTTCACAGTGTGCAACAGCACCATGCATCATTGCGCACACCTGTGCACACACACACTCACACACACAAACCCCCCCACACACACAGACACACCACCACCCCCTTCCCACACACACATGAAGCCTGACATGTTGGTACACTCTACATGCAACACCACTCACCTGACACAGGCACAGTGCCATCACGCACCATGGGATTGTAGGGCTCCAGCTGCTGCCTCTGTCTGCATCTCAGGTCCGTGTACCTGTGGTGGCACTTTTCTGCATTCCGGGGTATCCCAATGTGGGCAGTGAGTTTCCTCGCCACTGTGTCCCACACTTGCATTCGTGGGAGGTTCCCCTCCCTCACCTCCCCAAACAGCCTCCTATGCCTCTTCATAACAAGTTGCACAAGGTTTACAGTTTTGACCTCCCCCAGTGCCTATCCCTGTGCACAACTGCACACTGTCTGGAACATCCTGCCATCTCTAATACAGCTGGTAGACCCCACAACCTCTCTTCTCAAGGTTGGCACTCCCAGGACTCTCCCTCAACAACCACTGTAGTGCCATGCTGTCACATGATGTAGCGCAGCGCTACCCGGAAGTATTCACACTGTGCATGCGCGACCCCCAGCATGACCCTGAGGTTGTGTACCATGCATGCGTATAGTGCTGTGTGTATTGGCTAGCATGGTGCTACATCGCACTATGCCAGGGTGGTAGCATGGACATGGGGGCCTTACAAGCATGCATGTAGGTCTCGCTAAAGCACGTAGCACTGCGCTAATGGGATAGCACAGCGCTGCCCCTTCAATAGCCCTGCACTGGCTTTTGCACAGTGCTGCTGTGATAACACAGTGCTAATCAGGGCCACATTCAACAGGGGTATGCAAATGGGGTACTTGTGTATGCATGGGGCAAAATGTGTGATTAGCATATCATTATGCGCTGATTTGCATGCCTAACAGGCTTGATTGCCTGGATGGGCTATAAAAGGGCAAGCAGTGCACCACCAGTGTTGTGTTGTGGTAATGCAGCATAATACAGAAAGTGATTATCAACAAGAGACTGGTGTAGAGATGCAACAGGGGATGAGCAGTGAGAGGCAGGTATGTTTGACTGCCGTAGGACACTCTGAATGGCAATAGCTCAGAACAGGGTCAGCACAGACTGAAGCACACAGATGTACCTTCTGGTGAATGGCCAGGCACATGTTGGACCACAGGCAAGCACTGTGCTGTGTGATGGTGCACAGCCCTAGACATCTGTCTGGACATCATACCATCCAGTGCACTGTGCATGTTCCCCTGCAGGGAACTGTGCCGTATGGCACTGCATGCACACTCTGTCCACCAGGCAGGGGCACTAGTGCACTACCGTGGTGTGTCCTGCAACAGTGGCTCACTGACACGACTCCCTGGATGTGTGGCGTGGTAGGCTGTGGCCCCCCTTCAGGAAGTACACAGGGTCCCGGCGCTGTGCCGTCCCATGCACCGTGTGGACTTCGCCTGGTGTCCAGACATTGTCTATGTGCCAGTGCACTTGTCCTTGCACCCAGTGTAGTGATCACGAAGGGCACAGTACAGTGCCAGGTGGTTGGCGTAGGGGTGGACCCAGTCATGGGAGCACATGCCAGCCACGGGCAACAGCAGTGCACATGTGGGTACAGGGCTCGCTGTTCAGACACAGGATGGACAGTGACTATGTGGCCATGTGCACTGTACATGCACTTGATGCACTGTGACACGTCCATGTGGCCTGTGTCAATGTAGGGGGTGGTATTGTGATGTCTATGTGTAATGCAATCAGTACTGACAAGGCCACTGACACATGTCCCCTTTCGACTATCTCATAGGTTTGGCAGCACGGCAAGAGCGCATACGTGCACACAAGTTCTCTGAAGAGGAGTTGAACACACTCATGCATGCTGTGAAGGAGCGGGAGCAGGTGCTACGCACACACAGGGCCATGGATGCAGTGGTGTGCCAAGCCTGGGAGGAGGTGACAGCTGCTGTCAATGCTGTTGGAGGACGTGGCAGGACAACAGAGGCTGTGCAAGAGCACTGGAATGACCTTCTGTGATGTGCAAAGAAGGAGGAGGAGGCACAGCGACTGCGGGACTGAATGAGGACCAGTGGAGGACCACCTGAATAACAGCAGTGGGTGGAGGAGCCACTCATGGCCATGGTGGAATCAACTCTGAGGACGGTAGCAGTCACAGGTGTGCCAGGTGGTGGATGTGAGATGACTCTCGCACTGCCCAGAACAGGTCTGTATTCGCATGTGTATACCCTGTATGTTGTGATGGCATAGGTGCATGGTCATGCTGTTGGTGTCCTGCACAGGGTGCACTGTGTGCTGCCGAACAGCTGCCTGGCATGGTCATGGTCACTGTGGGTTGTGTGGGTGCATGTGGTCATGGGCTTGTGTGAAGGGGGTACGTGTCCTGGGATCTGCATGGTGTGGTGGTGGTGGTGGTGGTGGTGGTGGTGTTAGGGCACAGTGTCCATGTACAGGTGACTTACCCTGTCCCTATTTTTTCCACAGTGGTGTCTGCCAGGCCTGCGGAACAACAGGAACAGCCAAGGATGTAAAGGCCAAATTCCAGCAGTTGTGGAGGAGGATGATGGAGAACACCCATCAACATCCAGGCTCTGTGCAACTCATGGCCACACAGACACAATGCATGTGTGGCAATCCCATGGACAGGGGCCGCAACTGCCTGGGGGGGGGTCACACCTCAGTAGGGGGCTTGGGATACACTGGCTACCTGGATGATGCACAGACGGAGGATGTTGGTGTTGGGGAGGTACTACTAGTCACTGTGACCAGTGGCGATGACACTGGCGTGTTGGAGTTTTCCCAACACCTGGCTATGCCTGTGGAGGGGGATGCAGGGGTGGGGTTGCTGGCAGGCCGTGGAACAGGTGCCAGTGGTGTCTTCAGCATTGCTAGTGTGGCTGTCCCTGTGCATCTGGTGGTGGGCAGTGTGGGGAACATTGCTGCACCGCAGGACGTGCAGTGTCCAACCCATATTCGGGCCCCTATCCCTACAGTGCCACAGACCACCACCAGTAGTCGCCAGCAGCAGGCCGTGCCTGGCATGCGACAGCATCCAGTTCCTCCTGTGCAGCAGGCACCTGTGCCAGTTGCAGCTGAGGGGTCTGTGCCCCTGGGCCAGGATGGCCATGGTGCCCGCCCACTCCTGCAGGCTGCTGTCACCTCCCAGCAGGAGGCCCGTATGGACCTGCATGGCATATGGAGGGAGCTGCGACATGAGCTGGCACAGATGAGGGAGACCATCTCAGTGGGATTTGCCCATGCTGAACAGCGGGAAGAGGACAGGTTGGGCTGCCTGGTGGGTGCCATCGACCGCGGCTTTGCTGGTCTGACAGCTGCTGTGGTCGACATTGGGAACGTACTGAGTGGTGTGCATGGAGGTCACCAGCATGGGATGCTTGGTCGTGGTGCAGACGGCACAGGGCACACAGGTGGGCAACCTGTGGCTGCAGGGCTGCCAGTGGGTCCAGCTCCACAGCGTCACACATACCATCAGAAACCCAGCACTGCCGTGGCCGTCCACCCACCCTATCAGGCTCCACTGTCCCCTGGGGGCACAGGAAGCTGACCCTGCCTGCCTCACCATTCTCATCAGCATTGTCCTCTGCCCAGAGCACACCAGGGTCAGTGACCCATGGTACTGGTGCATGTCACATGCACTGTGGTAGGTGGTGATGGTCACAATCACACTGCATCACTGCGCAGTCATCGCCCCCCTTTGCAACATTGGCACACCCACATACACATACACATGCAGACATGCACATGCACACACTAGCAGACACCCATGCACTCCATCACATGCACACGCACACTTCCACTGCTACAGTTGCACCCCTTACCCTCACAGCACACATCATGCTTCCCCACTGACAGTACGCCGTTTCTGTCTGTCCCCCCCAAGTGCGTCCTGCACACCTCCAACCTCACACCACATGCACACATGTTGTCTGATCCACTGTGTTGGTTAACTGTTGTGATTGTTGGTGTCACTGTTCTGTTTCTTTGTGCACATTAAATAGATTATTCATTGTACTCTTTAAAGTTGCTGTGCAGTCTGTACTTACCCTCTTGCCTGTAACAGTGTCCTGATGATGCTGTCCCTGTGCTCTATGGCTCTGCGTGCCATGCGAGGGTCCCTCCTCTCGAGTAGCTCCACTATCCCCCTGACCACTGGCTCTGGCTCACCGTTGGACTGTCCCTCAGGTTCGGGTGCCTGTATCCCATGGCTCATTGCCGTGTTGTTCAGCATACAATAGGCTAGGAAGATACGGCATACTTTCTGAGGTGTATACTGTAGGGCACCGCCTGCCTGATGTGTCTAGGCATCTGAATCGCATATTCAGGATGTCAAACACCCTCTCTATGATGTTTCTTGTGCTGGCATGTGCCTTGTTGTACATCTCCTCAGCCACTGTGGCCGGTTGGAGTACTGGTGTCAGCAGCCAGGTTCACAGGGGATAGGCGCTGTCCCCTGACAAGAGATGTGTACCTGTAAGTGCCATACTGCAGTCTGTCAGATGCTGTCCTGCACCACTGTGTAGCCCTCCCACACCCCTTCTCTGGCCTACAATGATTGCCCCCATCCACGCTGTTGTGTGTATGCCTTGTATGCTACTACTCACTGACTAATTGCCCACTGGGTATCCTGCCCTCCTCAAAAGCCTGGCACAGCTGGGACTGGTGCCAGATGAAGGCGTCATGGGCACTGCTGGGGTACTGTGCATAGACATTGCTGATGCACCTAGCCGCATTGCACACCACCTGGCAGCTGATGGAGTGGTACCCCTTCCTGTTTACATACACGTCACTGCCATCACCAGGTGGTGCATGGATGGGGTTATGGGTGCAGTCAATGGCACCCAGTACAGATGGTAGGTGCGCAACTCGATGGAACTGCTGCATTGTTTCTCTGCACTCTGCTGACGTGCTGGGAAATACTATGAACTCCCCAGCATGTGGCAGGAAAGCCTCTAGGAACTGGGTCAGGAGGCGTGAGGTGGCTGACTGCGTTACCCTGATGGTGTCCCCCATTGGTCATTGGATCGTCCCTGTGGCAAGGAAGCACATCGCTGCTGTCACCTTCTCCTCCACTGTCATGGCATGGCTGCATCTGGTGTTTTGAGTGCAGCTGCTCATGCAGGAGTTCACAGAGCTGCCTCAACATTCCCCTGTTCATCCTGTACCGGCCAATGATGTGGTCATCAGGCAGGGTCTCGAAGGAGACCATGGGTCAGAACCACCTGTTTGCAGCATACCGTTTCCTTGGCCTGCATTGTGGCCCATGTTGTGCCTGCTCCCTCTCCTCCTCCTCCTCCACTACTGCTACTGGCACTGCACACATTCCCACTTCATGTTGTGGTCCCTCCTCCTCTGTGTTTTGGCCTGGGTTAAGACCAGCCTTTTATAGGCAGTAACTAGTGCTGCGTTACATGTCGCACTATGTGTCCTAGCATGGCGCTGGGCCTTTTAATATCCCTTTGCACATCTCTCTTGGCCACCCTCCCTTCCTATTGCCCTTTGCATACATTAGTGGTTTGCCCCATGCTAATGCTGTTAGCGTGCGCTAACTGGTCCTTTGAATATGACGGCTCTGCACTATTGGTTTGCGCGCCGCGCTGTGCTTTGAATATCTGGGCCTCAGCCTTTTGCAATTGAGGTGGCTTTGGAGCAAGATTCAGAAGATGGGCATATTCCAGGTACAATAGATTTCAGGGTGCATGGAAGTCTGTTCTGCCTATCTGGGTCAGTATAAATGCACACTTGCTGTACTTTTTATTGTAGGTTGGGACAACCAAGGTAGTTGCATCAACTAACCTTTATGAGTGGGAGTTGGCATGGCACTAAAGTGTGATTTGATGTATGATTAGCTGTAAGTGCATTTTTTGAGGAAGATCAGCAGGTGGTTCTTCCTCCCTGAAACTTGGTTTTGCCATTTCAATTACTCATAGACTGTATTGCATGAGCTTGTAATCACAATCTATTGCAAATTAATAACATTCCTTGTATGGGATGTGCACACTGTAAAGCATGCATTTGGGGGCTGTACAGTAGGTAGACTATGCCACCATAATCCAGTATGGGGAAGATAAAGGTGATGTTTTGTGCCTAAATATTTAGTAAAGTTTTGCTTCACTAATGAAGTTGCCTTGAAGTGGCTGAAATTCTCATTCACAGAGTTTTGCAAAGTCTCTATTGCTCTCAGCAACTTTAACTGCCAAAAATCACAAAGTTTTCACTGCAAAGTGTGAAATTCCCTCATGAATTGTGGAAGTTGTGGTACATTCCACAATTCTCAGGCAAGTTACACCATTTAGTGGTGAAATTCTGCACTTTGCAGATAAATGTTGCTCTTCACAAATGGCACTGTGAGGATTAAGTCACAGATTGAATTTCATCAACTTTGCCAACCTCTATTTGTGAGACTTTGTTGCAATGCAGACCCCCCACCCCCAACCCATTCTGGGACATAGGAATGTGGCAATATAGTCTACATGTTTTTTTGTTTGTTTCTTTTTCACAAGAAAGTTACTGGTCTAGCCACACTGCAAGTTGTTTGAATTGAAGTACCTGCTCTATAGTATGTTCACTTCAAAAGAAAATGGGAGGCTGTTGACTTTTAGGAATAGGTTATTAATATCATATCACTCCTCAGTGACTCTTAAGTCCACCTGGTAGTCATTTCTGATGTGGCTTATGCTAGGGAAACTAGAGTACAGGAAAGTACCGTCATCATAAATGTATATAATGCTGTGGGTTCACTGACTGTGAAGGATGTTAAGAAGAAGGAATAAAACTGGTGGGCTATGGGTCAAGCCCTTATACACCTTTCTATAATGGTTAGTGTCAGGGATGACTAATTTAAGGATTGTATATGTGTCCACTCTGTTGGGTAGTCATGAATCCATGTGATAATGGGACTGTCAAGGTTCAGGTCTGCATGTTTTCTGAGAGAAGAGGTTATGCTTAACCATTTCAAATGTGTTTTATCAGGTCAATGGAGACAGCACCAGAGATGTGACCTTTTCTATAGCTGTGTGGAGCCCCTGGTCACCTGTAGAAATGATGTGGATGGGTGGGTGGATGCCTGACTGAACTGGGGTGAGCTTCTGACATAATTATTGAAGAAGCCCCAACTATGCTGGGATTCTTTATGTAGATGGAACTATAATGGACAGCTTGAGCATGAGAAAAAATACTGACTAAAGATTTATTTTAAACTCTGCACCATTGTAATATAGGCTGAAACTTTGTCTGACTTGTAAAGACAGACCCAGGGAGATTGCATTGGTGTTTCTGTTGGCCAAAACAAACACCTATCTGAGGTTGGTTTCAAGATTATGCAGTCTTGAGAAAATTACCAGCAGACTGAAGGAAGGGGAGAGAGTTAAAGTTTATTGTTTAAACTTTATTTTAAAAATTTTCTGCATATCAATACAGCTTTAAAATTTCGTAGGTAGGCATTATCACAATTGAGGCAACTCTGCAACACAGGATAGTGTACACCATTTTAACAGTATGAGAATTGCTGTGCCCCAAACCATTTTACGTCACAGAGGGGTTTTCCACAAATATATTTGTCTAAAAATAAGTACTAAGTAACCTAGTCTGCAATGAGTAGGGGATGATTGTACATTGAGCTTAACACATTGATATCCAACATCTAAAGCATGGCTTGCTCCTGCACATCCATCATAGATATAGGGAGAGAGTTAAAGTTATACACTGAGAATTAGAGTGGCTGGAGCCTAACAGCTGGTGAGACAAAACTAGCATGGAATGATAAAAGGTTGGCAGATGGATTGAACAAGCTAAAAGGTAAGCTGCTTTTGTTTTTAAAAGGTGCTGTGTCTAGATCTTTAATTTGGAACATAGACATAGAGGAGGAATGATTTAGGAGAGGAGCCCTTGATGGAATCCAGAGCTTGTTGTGTATGAACAGCCATCCATCACAACCCCACTCAGCAGGTCAGGTCCTCTGCTCCCACAGTGCCAACCTCCAAGTGCAGTATTGTGAACAGGAACAGAACAGGATAACCCTCCTGTCTGTTTTGTGGGTTTGAATTAACATTTGGTCTCAAGTTCTGGAGGGATTCAAACTGTGAACCTCTTGCTAGTGTACCCAATGTACAGACTCAGATAATTCTGCTCTTCGGGGGGCCAGATATCTTTTACCTATTGGCATCTAACCAGGTGTACAAAATGAACCCTTAAAAACTCTATGAAAAGACATCAGATAAACTCTTACCTTTTCCCAGTTTGGTAACCCAGTAAGCTTTGCACAGAGCCCTTATTTTTTGAGAAAGCATAATCATAGCCTTATTTGACTATGGGATGGCTCTGCGCTCTCATCAGTCCATAGTAAGTGGCAGGAGCACAGGGCCCTCTGGGCCCTGTGCTCCCATCCATGCCTCCTGTAATTGTCCCTCATATCCATGTGGGAACATTGGGCCCTCTGGGTCCTGCAGTCCCATCAGTCCATAGTGAGTGGTGGGGTACAGGGCCCAGAGGGCTCTGTGCTCCAATCTATGCCTATTGTATTTGTCCCTCATATATGTGTGGAACAGCAGCACCCTCTGAGTTATGAACAGGGCCCCATGTTTTCTGCAATTCTGCAATTGTAGCAACTGCCACAGAAAGATGGTCCTGCCACAGAAACTAGTCTGTGCCACAGAAATAGCATTTTTTGGTGCAGTAAAAATGTCCATCACCACTGAAAACACAAACTAAATGACTAAAATGACTGTGAGCAAGCTTAAAATGGCACTTTTGTGAGTTGTTGTCAGCTCCATTATACATCCATTCCCCCTTGGTTGAAGTAGTGAGTGGGGTCACCCTTTTTCAATTCACAGGCACTCAGCCCTGAAGCTTATGACGATTATGGCCTTTTACAAACACTGAGGGAACTTCAGGAAGTCTATTTCATAAAAAAGAATGATGGTTTCATTTGCCAATTGCAGAAACTGTGGAATGAAAAAGTAATTATTGCAGACACAAAATGGGAGGCTTTCTGGACCTTTGTCTAATGTAAAATGGTCCGGCTACTCTCTAGCCTCACAGCAAATCCTTACAGAGTGGGCGAGAAGATATGGAAGTCAAGCAGTATTGACACAAATAACACCAATGGTGTTGAACTGCAGGCGCAAGAGGAAGCAACTAGAGCAGCGTTACAGCACAAACCATCACCACCGGGCTTCAAGCAAGTGAGTGGGAGGAGCCATTGGAGCAGCACTGGTTTACAACCAGGTAATACTGGTCTTCAAGCAACTGGGCACGCAAGAGAAGACATTCTCAGGAGCAGAGCTGTGGTAAACCAGCACTGGGCAGGTGGGATGAAGCTATGGGACAATAAAACAGACAGCAGTAAAAAAAAATTAAAAAAAAATAACCCTTTAGTTTCCCTGTGGTCTACATCCAATCTAAATAATGATGCCAGAATGGATTTGCATTGCCTTGCCTGTGCATCTGCCAAACTGCCTCAGGCTGCCTTTTTCTGAGCATTCTTTCTGGGTAACTAGATTTTATTTTGGGGCTCATTTGAGTTGTCAGAGAATTTAAAGCCCATCACAGAATTGCCACAGAATTGCTCATAGTCTGACCACAGCAAGAACGAGGTCCTGCCACAGAATGTTGGTCCAGTTTGCCACAATAAACATGGGGCCCTGGTTATGAAGTGACAAATAAGCAGAAATATCTGGAAAAGTAGTGCACATAAACTTCAGCAATACACTAGTTCTTTCATCAAACAATGTCTCAATTAAGCAGTTCAAACTAAGTTAGCTACATCAACAGAACTGTCCCACAAGATTATGAATGCAAAATTTCATGCATATCCATTGAAGGGTTGCAAAGTTATTAAGGTGTAAAGTATGTAAAATGGGAAGATTGAAAAAATGGAAAAACATGTAAATGTAATGATGATTAAGACACACTATCTCAGAATTCAAATGAAATTAGCAACATCAACAGATCTGTTCTGCAAAAGTATGTATGCCAACACTCATGCATATCTGTTGAACGGTTACAAAGTTATTGAATGCAAAGTATGCAAAACTGGATGACCGTGAAAATGGGAAAAATATTTTAAATTAAGGATATTTGAGACACATTATCTTAGAAACCACACAGTTGATTCAAATGGAATTAAACACATCAACAGACCAACCCCATGAAATTATGCTTGCAAACTTTTCTGCTCATATGTTGTAGGGCTCCAGAGTTATCAAAGTACAAATTATGCAAAACTGAAAGACTTAGTAAAAAAGGGGAAAAAACATGTACATTTAATGACATTTCAGACACAATATCTCACACATCACACAAGAGGCTCAAATGAAATTTATCACATCAACAGACATGCCCACTGGGATTATGCATGCAACATTTCATGTACATCTTTTGAAGGGTTCTAAAGTTATTAAGGTGCAAATTTGCAATACTGGAAGACTGCCTGTGAAAATGGTAATAAAACATGAAAGTTTAAGAATGTTTGAGACAAAGTATCTCAGAAATATCACCATGGATTTGTATGAAATTTGTCACATTAAGTGAACTATCATTAGAGTTTATGCATGCCAGATTTCATGCAAATCTGTTGAAGGGATGCAAAGTTATTAAGGTGCAAGTTATGCAAAATTGGATAACAGTGTGCGAAAAGCATTTACTTTTACATCTATTTTTTCCCATAGGAAATAATGGGAAATAAAAAATTTGATAAGTTTTGAGCAAATTAATATTTTTTCAACAAACCTTTGAAAGGCACATCTGTGAGGCAACAGCTTTCTACCCTAAACATTTCAGGCCACAACCTAAAGCCATTTCTGAGATACAGGTGAACAAAGAAATGGCAATAAAACATATTTTTAGGAAGGCAGTATAATGCAGTGGTTTAAGGCTCTGAGCTGCAAATCTGAAGACCTGGGTTTGAATCCCACAGCCCCCACTTGCATACTGTGTGACCCTGAGCAAGTTACTTAACTCCCCTATGCTTCCAGGTTGCACCTGTAAACAAGCTTTCAGCTTCATGTGTCTCACCTGATTAAACAATTTGAAAAAAAAGGTAAATATAGTGATTTTTGAGATTTAATAACTTTAGAACTGCTCTACAGATTCATTCAAAATTTGCCATGTCTTGAGACCTACCCATACAGATTATGCATGCCCACTTTCATGCACATCAGTTTAACATTGCCAAAGTTATTATAGTTAAAAATGTGGCTTTAGCATAGATGTTTGCACTCAGCTTTAATATACTGGTGCTATCACGCCAGTATTATATATCTATATCTATCTATATACATATATTTTCATGGCTAAAAACTCTGTTTAATGCATCAGTTAGGGTTGTTCCACAGAGTCAAAAGCAAGGAAATTCGATGTTAGGTTTCCCACCCCTTGCATTTCCCAACCACCCACCCCGACCCCACCAACAGGCATTGGGGTGTGCATTGGGTCATCGGCCCTGACTCTCACCCCATCCCATGTGTAAACAAGCTGAGGTGGTGAAGTATAGGAGAATGGGGAGAGAGAGTTAGGACAGATGACCCCTAAGAACACCCCGATGCCTGTTGGTGGGGGCTGGGTGGGGCTGGGGGTGGGGTGCAAGGGGTGGCAACCCTAATATCAAATTTCCTCACTTTTGTCACTGTAGAACAACCCTAATTGATGCATTAACAAGGTATTTTTTGCATAGAATTTGCATACTTTTTAAGAAAGAATAAAAAAGTAGAAAGCTGTTTGTATCTATTAGTAACCTTGTTAACCCATTCCTGTCCCCTTTAACACACACAATGACTGAAAACTACATCCATGACACTAAGGCTAGGTATCCTATCAATTTCAAGCCACCACCACAATCAAAACACTGTCTGCAGAACGTAAACTGCGTCACGCCATATCTCTGGCAAAAAAAATGTTCTGGTGCATTAACACTGTAATTTACATCCACAGGACATGCCGTAAACACCCTCAAAACTTCAAGTAAAAAGACCAAACTGTTTCCGAGATACTCAATGTTAAAGATTGGTAAAATATCCGTATCTATTCCATTATAGGTAGGTAAGATTTATTGTTGCTCGGTTAAAAAAACATTGCAACTTAGTACATAAAACAGACATAACATTTCTACATCGACATAACATCTAGATCTGTCAATAGCAAATAAATAATAACAAACAGCTTCTTTCAATTTACATTAGGCAAACTAACATACCACAGAGAAAAAATGCTTATCACCACATTCATTATTTTTCTCTTTCTCCATTTCCTTAACTTTATTTGCCATTAACAAAATTAATCAGAGGACTAAAAAGGCCCAGGTCATCAGAATACAAAACTGATATGAGGCTCAAATCGGGCTTACACAGAGGACCACCCAACACTCATGCCAAAATCTCTCCCTTTCAGTAAAGCCTCAACAACTACACAAGGGACAAATCCTAATCGTATAAATCTGGTCTAACATTAAAACACCATTAAATGGAGCAGAACCTACTCTGTCCTTTGTATCTCTAAAGCAGGTTACTGCCTCCCTTGTCTGGATTGATCCACTTTATGTCACCAGTTGGACCCATCCCTAGGTCCCAATGGAAATACCCTGCAGCGCATGCTGCCCTGTATTCCTCTTATATGGGTCCCTGGGTCAGGCTCAAACTACTGGCCCACACTAAGTCTTGCTACTACCAAATCAGGGTCTCTAACCTATTATCAAATACCGGGTCATTTCATTTTCCCACACCATTCATGGTTTCAATCCTCGGCACTGCAACTCGACACGGATAAGTCAACACTGTTCAGCTGTTGCTTTCTACTCAGGGAGATAGACATCCAGCACGAGAGGGTTTTCCCTGGGCTTTTCAGATAATTACCCCCGGTCCATCTTTCGACAACCTGGATCCCATCAATTAATTTCCTCTTTATATAAGACCCAGACTTTATCTCATGTTTAATATAAACAATAAGAGTAATAATTTCATCAGTCATTAGAGGACATTTAGGTGTTCATCCAATATCCTTCATAAAAAAGTAGTACAGTCTAAGTAGACTGAACTAGCTAAACTGGTTGGGCTGAAAAACAACCATGAATCATACAATACCATCACTCAAAGGTTCATGGTTAAGTTTAGAAATAAGCTCCACTAACATTCAAGAATCCACTAAGAATAGAACAGACACATATTCTAAGGTGTTCTAAAGCATTGATTCATTCAAAGTCCAACATTTAAAATAGAAACCATAAGCTCTGATGTGATTCAGAAGACCATTAGTCATGAAACAAACATACATTTGAATAATAAAATAAAAAAATAAGAATATAAAATATGCAGCAAATAACACCTTTGAGACAAGATAAATCCCCGCTGTAGATCTCTAAATTACAAGAGTCACTTAAAATGGAGAACAAACCATTATATTTGTTCAATAAAGATGATTATTCACAGAAAACAACTCCATCATCATTCCTCACTGCAATCAAACACAGGCTACTTTTAGCAGCAAAATCCCATGAAAAATATGTTTTACCAAAATGGAGTCAAAAACAAACAGTCGAATCTAAATAAAGTGGTGCTCCTACAGGTTCAGAGTTCGAGCCACTTACCACACATTTCCTTCAAATTTGTTAAGTTTTTTGCCGATACAACTATAAAACAGTCTGGCCCTATTTGACCAGACCTGGCTCATAGGAGCGAGAACCTTTCTAGAAAGGTCACCACAGATTGCCTTATCAGCATCCCATTAGGCCTGCCAAATAGTCATACCTCAATAGTTGCCTTAGGATTGTTTCCAAAAGATAAGATCTCAAAGAAAAGAATGTAAACACCCCATCTGCTCACATGCAAAGCATCACGCTGTTTTCAAGGCATCTTTTATTGATAGATAGCTTTTACTTACATGTTCCCATAGCTCTCCTATGGCTTCTATGGCTTCTTTCTCCAGATAGATTTTATTACCTTAATTTCCTTGTACCTGGAGAAAGAAAAATAGATAGAAAATTGCACTCCTCTAAGCTCAGTAAATTCGACACCTTTACTACATACAGAGACCCACGGTCCTAGGCAACAATGTGGCATACCTTTTTTAAAAGGCATGTGAACATTTCTGCATGTAAGTTCTCAATTGTATCCATCCTCAGGTTCATTACCGAAAGTTGCCATGCCCTCAAAGCAGCAACCTCAGCAGAGCCTCCACTAAGGGCAGAGATGTCAGTTACCGAGCCACCAGGAAAATCTCAAGTTCGAAATATTACTTTTATACCGCATGTCCCATGTGAACAGCAGCTCCATATAAACTAGAACCAAGGGCTAAGAAACTGATTTCTTATAAATATTTCTCAGTATAGTTCTCAGTAAAGTACAAGCATTTCAGCAATGTCCATCGGAATGCCAAAACCAAACATACGCCCATTTGGAGCAAAACATTCAATCACAAATCTTTGTGGTCTTCTAAATTAAAAACTAGCATATTACACAAACTATTGTTCAATCCCAGTGGAGTCTCATTCATGAGAACCACAAAAACCTTTTCCCAAAAGCAGCATTCAAGAACACAGATCATGGTGTGAGGGACGGAGCAGCCCCGCAACCATCTTGCTGCCCTGCCCACTCCATGCCATTATAAAAAATCTGGCCATCTTGTCCCTATTTTGTGATCAAAGAATCTCACGATCAAAGAATTTGCAGGCTCATGATCAAAGAATTCACAGGCTCACAAAACAAAGAATAAAAAATGCTATTAATTAAAAAATTGAAGGAATTGTGGTAAACCACCACCATGGTTCAACAGAACAAAGCCCCCTGAGCAAACCCTACCCTCATTTGACTTCCTATGGCACCCCTGGGCTGAGAAAATTGATTTTTAATCTAGGCATCTCATCCCTCACTCGCGATGCACGATCGCGATCAAAGAATCTCACAATCAAAGAATTTGCAGGCTCACGATCAAAGAATTTGCAGGCTCATGATCAAAGAATAAAAAGTGCTGTAATTAAAAAAATAGAAAGAATTGTGGTAAACCACCACCATGGTTCATCAGAATGAAGCCCCCTGAGCAAACCCACCCTCATTTGTCTTCCAAGGACACCCCTGGGCTGAGAAATTACAATTTTTAATCTGGCCGTCTCGTCCCTCACGCAGGATGCATGATCACAATCAAAGAATCTCGTGATCAAAGAATTTGCAGGCTCGCGATCAAAGAAATTGCACACTCATGACCAAAGAATAAAAAATGATGAAACGTGATTTTTTGACCGATTTGAACCGAACCAATGGCATGCCTCGATAGAACAAAGCCCTCTGATCAAAACCCACCCTCATTTGTGTCCCTAGCCCACCCCGAGACAAGATATTTGTGTATTTAGGTCACGATGCAAGATCAGAATCAAAGAATCTTTGCGATCAAAGAATTTGCAGGCTCGCGATCATTGATCATTAGCGAGCCACGATCAAAGATTTTAAAAGCTTATAACTCTATTTTTTTAATGATTTGGATGAAACCAAAGGCATGGCTCGATAGATTGGAGCTCTCAGAGTAAATCCCATCCATGTTTTACTTCAGGAGTGACCCCTGAGCCGAGATATTTGTGTTTTTCTGATCAGAAAACTAAAAACAAGATGGTGGACCTCACGATCAAAGAATTTCAAAAATTCTTAGGGACAAAGATTCTTGAACCACGAGGCTGCAAATTCTTTGCTTGCCAAGCAGGACCAGATGGCCAGAACCCCATTCTTTTTTCACAAAACATACATATACATTTTTCCCTTTGACTTATAATGGGAACTTCAAAGTGGCATAACTTTTGAATGCCTTAATATTTTTTCACCAAACAAAAAGCAGCATGTTCAGCCACCAAAGATCTTTCAAACAAGCCATCTCACAGAGTGGCATGCCACATGATGGCTGCGCAGGACCACATCCAAATTACCAAAGGCTGCCTGCAAAAATTAATCATTTTGCATTTGTCAGCGTTTTCGTACGCAAAGACCGTAAGTCCAACGAAATTTGGCAAATCACGAGATCTTACCACACCACACACACCAAATTTCAGACAAATCTGTTGAATGGGTCCAAAGTTATTAATGCCCAAAATTTTGACTTTAACATAGAAGTGACATCTGAACCTTAACTATAGTGGTATGTGCCGCGCCACTGTAATATATATATATATATATCTATATATCTATATATATATTAGAGCAAAAAACTCCATTTAATGCATCAGTTAGGGTTGTTCCACAGTGACAAAAGTGAGGAAATTTGGTGTTAGGGTTGAAAGCCCCCTTGGACCCCCCCGCCCACACCCCCAACTGGCATCGGGGTGCGCGTTGAGGTAGTTGGTCCTAACTCTCACCCCATTCTCCTATACCTCTGCTCATTCACACATCTAGTGAGAGTTAGGGCTGACCCCAAAGCACACCCTGATGCCGGTTGGGGGTGTGGGCGGGGGGTCCAATGGGGGCTTTCAACCCTAACACTGAATTTCTTCACTTTTGTCACTGTGGAACAACCTTAACTGATGCATTAAATGGAGTTTTTTGCCTCTATATATATATATATATATATATATATATATATATTTAATGATTTACATGATGGGATTTTGGTGAAGCATGGTGGGAGGTTTACTATTTTTCTCTTCCAAATAGGAATTGGCAAAATGTGACTCCCTCTGGTACTATTTATTGAACCAGCATTTATATTGAACTGATAAAAGATACAAACTATCCACTAACTCTTGTTTTCCAAGGACCAGTAGAGCTACATTCTCTCATCACTACTTCCACTGGTGGAATTTTGGCTAAATTACAATTAATCTTCTATGAATTTTCACAAAATTCCCACAAAATATTGTGTTAAATTTCACACAAAAAAACAGTAATTGCTGTATACTTTTAAACCTAACATCCCTTCACTTTATTTTTAGCTTAACTCTCTATGACTTACTTGTCTTTTTATTACATAATCTTGTTTTTCCTCAATAAAACAAAATTAGTTTAAAAAAATACACATCCACATTTCACCATAGCACATTTGAAGTCCTCTATCACATGCATATGTGTGCAAAGTTTCAGCTCTGTAGCTATAAGTAGGCATAGTTACAAGCAGTCAAACAATTAAGGATTTTTAAATTTTGCAAATACTTAAACTGCAAAGCTGTAAGCTGTGTAACTTGAAAATTAGAGAATGAAATGTCACAATGTTTGGCAGGTTCATAGGTGCTAGAAAGGAAGCTTTGTATGTGACAGTGTTCTAATCTCTAACTTAAACGATGGTCAAGTTTCAAGACATCACAAAATGCAAAATAACATCAGTACTTAAAATCAATTTAATGATTTTTTTGTGGAATTATAATTTTCTCCAAATTATGAATTTTCTGCTAATTATGTGAAAGACATATCAATAAATTTTGCACAGCCATACATCTGGCCTGTCACAGATGATGAAGAAAATGCTGTGTAGAGAGGTAATAAGGAAGCGTTCAAACAGTACTTACTGTAATACTAAAAGTAGCAGCAGAGTTGTATGACCAGTGCAGGACTATGATGCTAGTGCAGGTTAGGCACTTAGCCTGTCTTCAGTACAAGTCAAATGAGTGGAATCCTTAATTCAGCACTGCAGCTAGATAAAGGAGCTGACTGTTGTCTCCACTGGGACATGGAAAATAAGTTCTAAGAACATAATGAGGTAATTTATTTAAATAGTGATTTTCCTGGGGCAAGCTATATAGATGGAACTTCTTTAAGGTCCTCATGGCACTGAGTCCTCTGATCAATTTCAAAATGCTCTTAGGCAAGTAACTTCTGCTAAGAATCTGTTTTGGCCAGATACAGGGCATTCTGGGGCATGTAATGCCTGCATACTTGAGATGGGCTGCAATTGTGCCAGAAGGAAGAGAGTACTGGTCATGACAATTGTTAGGGGACTCATGGGGATTAAAACTGATGAACAGTGGAGGTGGCTAGTGCAGTGGGTCAACAGTGGCAGGAATTAGATGACTAGGATCACCAAAGGAAGGACACCTGACCTGGACATCAATAAAAGAGTTTGCTCCCATCTGGAACAAAAAAGCACTTCTCATTTGAAGGCTGGTCATATGAGAATCATAACCAGCAGAATGGACATAGAAACATAGAAATTGCAAGCAGATAAGGACCACTAGGCACATCCAGTCTGCCCGTAGGCCCTATACATTGTATGTGGCCACTGTCCCTATGTGATCAATGGCTTTTCATCACTCCCTCCCCTTTCATGTTTCCCTCGTGCCTATCCCAGGCATGTTAAACCCCTCCACTGTGCTTGCCCCCACCACCTCTTGTGGCAGGCTATTCCAAACATCAACTACCCACTCTGTATACAAAAACTTCCTCACATTATCCCTTAATCTAACCCCCCTCCAATTTCATATCATGTTGCCTTGTTCTAATACTTTTTCTCCCTTGGAACGGTCCCCCTCCTGCAACCTGTTTATGCCCTTGAGGTACTTGAAAATTTCTATCATGTCACCCCGCTCTCTCCGCTCTTCCAGCAAGTGCATATTGAGGATCCCTAGTCTCTCCTCATATGTAGTGGTGGGAGAAGTGGCCCCAATTAGCTCTGCAAAGTGATTCACGGAGTGAATGCAAATTCACACAGTACTCTGCAATGTGAAGTGGAGTACTTCACGTTATTAATGGGTAACGCGAAGTCCCTTGAAAACAATGACTTCACATTACTCCGCCTTCCCAAACCACTACTCCACCAATTCTTAAGGTGAAGTACATTGAAAACAATGTACTCCGCCTTACTTCACCTTGTTTTTAAACTCCAAAGGCGAATTTTGCAGTGATTTGTGGGATTTCAGGTCACATGGGCTCTAGATCGTTCTGCACAGCCTCAGTTTGGGGTAGTTTGTGTATGAAGCTGTAGGAGACAATCTGCTCTGAGAACTCTGTGGTGTTATCTGCAAATAGACAGACCTTTCTGGGAACATACTCTTTTATTGATATGTATCTAGAATAGTATTCTATGTATCAAGAATAGGAGGTTCCATATAGTCCTGATTGCTGCCACGCTTAAGAGAATTGTTCTCAGACACTGGAAGGATTCTGTTGTGCTAAGCTATGCTGAATGGTTGGAGGAATTACTAGCTTGTTTGAGGGTTAAGAGAATGACTGCTATCCTCCAGAATAAGCTCTCCAGGTTTGACAGGATTTGGGGTTCTTTTTATGCTCTTTTTTCTCTTTAGGAGAGTGTAGATTTACTATGGTTTGATGGTATGCCATCTCATTGGACTTGTGCTGGGAGGGTCAGGGGGGGGGGTCAGGATTGGGTGGGGAGGGTTTTGGAGGGTATGTTACAGAGTTTGCTTTATTTTATGTATGAACATATGCATGTACGTATTATTTTGTGTCTGTACTTGAAATTGTTGGATTATATGCCTGTAACGAAAAATGAATAAAGAGTTAATGGCAAAAAAAAAAAGAATCAAGCAATAGTCTGCTCAGCATGCCTTCCTGGTTAAACCTTTTAATAAATAAATAATAAATACATCAACTCCATCCTATGTTCTTGAAAGAATTGGCAGACAAACTATCAGGGCCACTTGCTAACATATACTCTAGTTCAATTTCTGATGGTATAGCTCTTCAAGAATGGATGGTCGCTACTGTCATATAGATCCACAAAAAGGGCACCAGATGTAGCCATAAATATTACAGACCAATAATTCTCAAATCTATTGTGGAAAAATTCATGGAGGAGTTTGTCAAGGAGGAGATTGTTGATCACGTTACTAGGGAGGGTTTAGAAGACATATACCAACTTGGCTTCAGGGTGGGCAGATCACACTTAACAAATCTGTTACATTTCTTTTAGTTGATCAGCAGTGCTATAGATGCCAGTCTACCTGTTGATGTTCTGTTCCTTGATTTCTCAAAAGCATTCACTGTCATGCCTCACACCCCACTAATAAACAAATTACATAATATGAATTACATCTAAACATCATCAAATGAGTAAATTCTTGGTTGTGTGGCAGAAAGTAGAGAATATCTGTAGCAGGGCATTTCTCATCTTGTACAGAGGTGACGAGTTGATCCGTACAGAAATAATTATATGAAATGTTTTCATGCAGCACACATAAAACTACCCAAGTGATATGCATGTTGCAAGTATGATTTAAATGTTAAAATGGAACTGATTGCATGCATATGGCATGTCTGCAGCAAGCAAGTGTGGAAACCATGATTTTTATGTGAAGTTGGAAAAGACTGCATGCATGTAGCATGTGTGCAAAAAAGCAAGTGGTCACTGAGAACTGCACACGTAAAAGTTGAGTGACTTGCTCAGGATCACACCATACGCAAGTGGGGGTTGATGAGATTCAAAACCAGGTCTTCATGCCTCCAAGTTTCCTGGCTTGCAGTTCAGTGCCTTTAACCACTAAGCCATACTGTCTGCACACAAAGAAACATAGAAATATAGAAACATAGAATCTGATGGCAGATAAGGACTGCTTGGCCCACCTAGTCTGCCCATTTTCCTTCCTAACGGGTAAGCTGCAGATCCTAGTTAACCAACAGCCTACTTCCTCCTACTCCCCTCTAGAATTTCCTTATGTCTGTCCCATGCATTCTTGAATTCCCCCACTGTTTTTGACTCTATGACCTCCTCAGGATGGCTGTTCCATGCATCTACAACCCTCTGTATGAAGAAATATTTCCTCACATTACTTCTGAGCCATCCCCTCTCTATCTTCAAATTGTGGCCCCCTTGTCCTTGCACATCTCTTTTTCTGAAAGATGCTACCCTCTTGGACTTTGTTGAGTCCCTTGAGGTATTTTAAAGCTTTGCTCATGTCCCCCTCTCCCTCCTTTCCTCAAGGCTATACATCTTAAGCTCATTTAGTCTTTCTTCATATGTCTTCTGGTGCAGACTCTCCACAATTTTTGTTGCCCTCCCCTGGACAGCCTCCATCCTGTCTATGTCTTTGCGGAAATGAGGTTTCCAGAACCGTACACAGTACTCTAGATGTGGTCTTATGAACTGTCTGTGCAGAGGGACAACAACTTCCTGTTTTCTACTGGTGATACCTCTCCCTATGCATCACAGTATCCCCCCAGACCTTCTTACTGCCTTCTCACATTGCTGGCCCACCTTTAGGTCATCTAATATGACTACCTCAGTTCATATGGCTTGCTTGTACTTCAATGCATACTATATCTGAATACATCTGCATGCATGCAGCATGCTTGTAGCCACTGTTTTGCTTTTCAGTTTTCTTCTCTCCCTCATCTCATTTTCATGGTTGAATTGTAGCACACATACCAATGGAAACACATGTGTTTTTTCCCACCCCCAATACACAAACGTCCCATAAAACCATTTAATTACTTCTGTCTGGCCTGTACTCCTACTATTTTCTCTCATTAGTTTTGAATGCTTCCTCGCAAACAGACTTTAAGTTGCAAAGACAACAGTAGCAATACCGCAACACACACACCCACATGGTCAGTCCCCCCATGCACACACACTGTAACAGGTATTACAATGCTGCTACAGTCAACCCACCAAGTATAGATTTAAGTAAAAAGTCTCTTACTTGAGTACTAGGGAGCCAGAGGCAGGAGTCTTTAAGAGATGATCTCCATGAATCAGTGCTGGGGCTTACCCCCTTGAAATGAATGGAGTCATTTTCTATTACTATTTTGTAAGTTATGATGGTGAGCTGGAGAATAATGAAGGCCACTGTTCTACTAACAAGGCCCTTGTTAGTCAAGTGGTGGCCTTCATTAATCTCCAACTCTCCATCAATAATGTATAAAATAGTAATTAAAAAATACCTCCATTCATTTATATGGTGCACATTCCTGCAGTCTCCTTAGCCCTTTGTCATAATGTGTGGGGATGTGGAGGTCAGCTTCACTGGGAGTGGCATAAGCCTGACTATAGAAAGGATCCAATAGTCCATGCATATACTGCTGAACTGTCCATGAATGCAAGGGACAGCTCTAGAATGCCTGTAACATCTCTAAAAGGTACAACTTATTTGGTTTGACTGAAAAGTGATATGCAAATCAGGAAAAATTCAAATGTATAAGATTCATCTGTATATACCCCAGAGCAGTGCATCACATTTGGGCTTGAACTCACCCAGTTACTAACCAATGTTTTTCCTGGCTGAAGTTCTCCCCCAAAAAAAAAGACCTTTGTCCCAATTTTTCTCCCCAACTCCATTCCATTCAATACCCATTCCCTGTGGGTCATGAAGCCGCCCAAAGGTGAAGAAAAATGAAAAACATGTCAATATTTCAGTTCTTCCTCCTTCCCCAATCCTGCTGTAAAAAAACATTTTTACTTTTACTTACCTGGCCATATGGCCAGAGCCTGCAGCCTAGCATAGTGTGCCACCAGTCATTTTCAGTCTGCTCCCCCTCTTTCCTTTCACCAGAAGCTGAATGCTAGAATCAACCATCACATGTTCCCAATGTGGTCCGCAACCAAGTCACCTCACCATCCAAATCCACCCAAACTGTATTGCTTGCTTCTTACTTGGTTGCTGCTGTGGCTGCTGCTGCACTGCACTGATCAAGACTTATGAAGGTCACCCACACCACTGTCACCACTGCTGCTAAGCTAGCTTGCTGCCATGGGGGTTTGTGCTGTTTTTTTTTTGCAATGCAAGCACAGTAGAGCAAGTAGGTAGCCTAGTCTTGTTAGATTCTAGCTTACCCTCTGCTCCTTCAGCTACCAGGGGAGACAGAGACTCACTAACAGCAGAACAAAAAAATGCTGCCACAACACTGATATTGAAAGTTCAGTGCACAGTGACTCCTCCAAACTGTAGTGTGCAATCTGTCTGCTCTGTGGTGGTAAAGACGGTGTCACAATTACAAGGCTCATGCACTCTTTCTTGGCTGGAGCTCATCCACATCACATTTGATTGTACTGCTGCTAATAAGTAGAAAGAGTGGACAACACAATATAGATACAGTCGAGTCTGAAGACTACCTGCAGCGTGAGCACACACAGGCCAGGTGGGCACTTATTGCGCAATAGATTAAATTCAAATTTAAAGCCATTATTGCCACACCATAAGAACAACATAGGCACAAATATGGGGGGGGGCAACTGCCCCCCTCTGTCCTACGTAAATGGCACCCCTACTTAATAGTAGAAATTCATTCTCAGGTGTTAATGCAATGGTTTCCACTGTGTTCTGGTGTACCGTATGTCCATTTTTCATGATGTGTTGATCATCATGTGGGTTAGTGTCCCTCATTGTCCCTCATTTTGAGTGTCCATGTCCCTCATTTCAGTGACAAAATATGAAGTGTGGTGCATGCTTCCAAGACCCTACTCAGCACAAAGGGTGCTGAGCATGGCCATAGTGTATATGTGCCACACAGAATGACAAAGGGAAAGTGAGATGAAACAGTCATGGAGAAACACATCTGTAGCACTAAATATGCATAAGGGGAATTGCATGTTCCAAAACAAAAAGGATAGGCTTCACATCACAGAGGCCCCTCTTCGTACATCTGGAATGGGGGATGTTGACTGGCTATATCCTAGGCATTTAGTACAGGAAACAAACACTACTTTACAAATTAATAGGGATTTATTGACAAAAAATCTAAAGCCATTAAACAACTTGCAAAAGGATCAGTATTAATGAGTTTTCCTAATTTTTATGGGAGTGCAATAAATATGTATTTTAATGACTCTAATTGCTAGTAGCAGCATGACAAATAGAAACTGATGTGTTTTTTAGATGAGATTTGCATCAGCTTAGCTGCTGTGCACATGACAAGCATGCAGCATGTGAACCTGATTTGATGTTTAAATGATGTTCACACCAGCTTAACTGCCGCACTCATGTCAAGCGTGCAACTCGCAAACCTGATGTAATTTTCAGATGTTCACACCAGCTTACGTGTTGTGCACATGTCAAGCTTGCAGCATACAAACCTGATTTGCTTTTCAGATGTGGTTTGCAGAGGTTCACTTTGAGTATGCGAACCACATGCAAACATTGTACAATTAAGCATGTGGCATGCATTCAGCACATCTATATTTCTGTAAGGGGCTTGCCCCAGGGTTCAGTCCTGGTTCCCACCCTTTTCAGTATATACATTGCGTCATTACAAACGTCAAACAGTTTTGGGGCCTGCAAGTTTGCAGATGACATGAAGGTCAGAAAAACAGTCAACAGTAATGAATCTGTAGAGGAATTTCAGAACGAAATAAACAAAATTGCACTATGGGCCTCTAAACGCAAACTGACCTTTAAGATTGACAAATGCAAAATAATGCATTTTGAAGATAGAAATTGGAGGGTGTCTTAATATATGTATGGGAGCAAGTTATTAGAAACTGATAATGAAATGATCCAGGTATAATAATCACAAACAGGATGTCACATGATATACAGTATAAAGAAGCAGTCAGCAGGTGTAACAAGATCATGGGCTGCATGCATAGAAACATCAGAAGCAGAGACAGAGAGGTCCTGGTGAAAGACCCTGTTCTGCTATTTTCTTCTATTTTCTACTATTTTCTTAAACTGTGTTCAGGGTGCTGACTTTTTCTCCTTCAGATTAAAACATCTTGAGGTTGGTGTGGTGTTTCTCTCTGCTAAGTGACTTAACTGTGAACCCTGGACTCCAGAGTCCTTTTAGGATTTAAAATCTGTATTTGAAATGCTGTTGCTGCTCCTTGGACTTGGACTCCCTCTAATTATTAATGTAAAGTCTCTTATTTTTTTATTTTATTTTTTTAATTTATTTTTATTTTAATGATATCTTGAAGAACACCTGTGAGCAGATGCTCATTTGTAGGTTCCACGTCAGTTATAAGAAATTATTGCCCAGGTACATAGCATTACAAGGCATTACATTATGAGCAGGTACAAAATTTCACTGGTACAAAACAATACATTATAAGCTAGGTAGACAATAAATTGGTGTGAATTACAAGACTGGGATAGTATTTAGCTTAAGGTATAACATTTAGACACTGCTACAGCATTGATGAGAAGGAGTCTGTGTCGGTCAGTGAACCATACTTGTGGGGGAAGAAACAGAGTGGAGAACAGGCACAGCTGCAGCATAGTGAAGTGTATGCCTGCATGAGGGGTTAAGAACAAACTTAAGGAAGGTTGGAGACAATGGGGCTAGGAGAGCAGCAGACAGAGAGGCATGAGGGCAGGGACAGAGAGGGAAATGGGTGTCCAGTGGGGGGGGTAGACTGGGGGGAGGACAATAAAGTGCTACGAAGGTAGGTACCCCTAGAATTAGGTGGAACACTATGTGCTGCTGCTTTATGGTGGTCCAAATTTAGGAAAGTTGTTTTGGTCATCATGAATGGCCAATGCAGTCACAGTTGTCATCTGTGGCAAGGTGCTGACTGAGCTTACGCTTGAAAGCACCAATGGTTGTTGTATCCAAGATGGCTGAAGGAAGAGCGTTGGCCCAGTGTGGTGCATGGTAGTAGAATGCACGTTGACCCTGTGCAGTGCAGCATCTAGGTTCACTGAAAATTTGGCTGTGGGTGCTTCTGGTTAGCCTGGCACTTACACAGCACGTGAGCAGATTTTGGACTCCAGGTGGCATCAGATTTAGTGTGATTTTTTTGGCCAATAGACAGGTATGGTACTTAACTCTGCTCTTCAACTGGAGCCACCCTGCCCGTGAATAGAGCTCACAGGTGTATGTAAGCCTTGCAGCACCTGTGAGGAGTCAGCAGGCCTTAGTAAGGGCCAGGCAGATGCAATGAAGTGCTGAGTCTGGTGCAGAACCATAAATCGCCAGGCCATAATCAACGAGGGTAACAACTGAGCTGGTGATGGCCATGTTAAGTGCTTCATATGTAAGGCTGTGCTTGTGGTGGTGGAGTATCCAGATTCTGGAACTGATGGCCTTGGCTGTGTTGTCTATATGCTGTGCATAGGACAGGGTGGAGTCAAGGGTGATACCCAGGTACTTAAAGTGCTGCATGAGGTCCAGCACATTGCTACTGTTGTTCAGGATGGATAGTGGGAAGGTCATGTGTTTGCTATGGGTACTGGAGTAGATCATAGTCTTAGTTTTCTTGTAGTTAAGGATTAGTTTATGCTCCTTAAATCATGTTTCAGCAGCAGTAAATCCTAGTTGGAAGTAATTTTGAAGTAGTTCGGGGCTGGGGTTGCAGGTGAAAATGACGGCGTCATCAGCATACAATAGCACATGACTGTTGCAAGAGCCTGGAAGTTTATTTAAGAAGATACTGAAGAGGAGGGACCCCAGTACTGATCCCTGGGGGACCCCTGAGCAGACAGGTTTGCTATCTGAGACAATGTCCCCAATCTTAATCCACTGTGAGCGGTTGCTGAGATAGCTGTTAAACCATAGAATTGTATCAGAAGAGAGACCGGTGTAGGCTAGCAGTTCAAGGAGGAGTGTTTGGTGAACCGTGGTAGTCCATGACCATAGTGATCGAGATTGAGCACCTAGAAAAAATGGCGAGTCAATCTTGGTGACTGTAATCACAGCTACCTAGGGAAGAGGTCGACCTGATACTGCGGTTGGTGAAAACTGTGACAGGAACTTGCTCGCATACACGTGCATGCGCACCTGTGGGGGGGGTAGAGGCAGGGGAGGGAAAGAATGTGGGAGGGGTTGTGGCAAGCAGCTGCCGAGCTGGATTGCTGGCATCGTGGGGAAGGTGGTCAGCTGGGAGGCATGGGGTACCTTTTTCTTGCCACCTGGCGGCATGTATTTTGTAAAAATGAGACCTGTAGGTCTCTGGCACCTTTTTTCTGTGCACTGCCAGTGTGCATCGCTGAAATTAATTTTCGGCGATGTACACTTGCCATAATAGTGACCACTGTTTCTTGATCACTATTATGACATGGAACCGTGAACCATATCAAAAGCTTTTGATAGGTCAATGAATGTAGCCCCCACTAGCTGCCCTTGATCCAGGGCTTGGTGGATATAACCAGTGAATTCCAACAGGGCCATGATAGTGCTGTGTCCCGTTTGGAACCCATGTTGTTCCGGGCATAGGAGTTGGCGCATGTTTGGGTATCCCACCAGCTGATCTGCCGCTATCTGTTCAAGTGCTTTGGAGAGTGGCGGGAGCATGGCAATCAGTCTGTAGTTGTTCTGTAGTGCCCGGTGTCCACTTTTGTGAACTGGTGTTACAGAAGCCAACTTCCAGAGCTGGGGAAACTGAGAGTGGCGGAGGGATAGATTGATGATGGTGGCCAGGAGGCTTAGTACTTCCACAAGTGCCATAGCGATGAACTTAAGGTTCAGGGTGTCTCCACTGTGCCTCGATTTGCCCAGCACCTTCTCAAGGTTCTTTCTAGCCTCAGTAGTGCTGACTTCTTGGCAATACTGTTTTAAGGGGTTGACGGTGGAGGGCTGATTTGGGGTTTGCGGGATATGTGTGTCTGTCTGTGTGTGTGTGTGTGTGCGTTTAATATCTAAGTATTTTAATATTTATATTCATTTTGTATACTATTGTGGTATTTGATTTGTATTTTATGGTATTTGATCTTGTATTTTAATTTATGTTGGCGTGCTCTGTTTGTCATTATCTTTATTAAGGGGTGGCTGGACTAGGAGTTGTATAGGTCAGACCAGTTTATTTGACTCTGTGATAGGAATAGTTTGTGATTCTAGAATTTTTGGGGTGTTCTATTTATATTGCTTACTTTATAGATGACAGCTTGTTTAGAAGTGTGTAGATTTAAATTGTTTAAACTTGTTTTATAATAGAGTTAGTTGTGGACTTAGAATGTGTTGGTCAGCAGCTTCCATCAGAAGGCACTATTCCCCATCCCAGCTTCGAGACCTCTGCCCCTTCGACTGCCCTTTGTTGTCATCTGACATCTATGGAAGTTGTAGTGCATTAGGAATTGCCTGAAGAGGGAGGATGCAGAGGTCTGTGAGGCCTGTTTTGGGAAATGATGCAGGAGGAAGACAGATAGGTGTGGTGAGCTCTAGGAGGCACCCTGGGGCAAAATGGGTTTCCTGATAGAGGTCCTTCCTGTCTTGTTCCCATACTGAAGTGCTCCACATCTAGTGGGCAGGAACCCAAAGGACCAGCCTCATCTACCTATCCTTCTCGGGCAGTGGTATGCAATGCTGGGTCCATTAGAAACAAGGCAGCCATTATAGATGATTTGGTTTCTACTGTTGACCTGGCTTGTATCACCTAGACCTGGTTGGATGAAAATGCCAGCCCAGTATTGGAATCGACGGTTCCTGCTGGGTTCTCAGTTATTCACTGACCAAGAAAAGTTCATAATGGCGGGGGTGTGGCTATATGTTTTAAGTCAGATTTGAACTTCATGGCCCTCCCAGTGGGAACAGCAAGGTCTTTTGAATGTGTGGCCATTCTAGGGGTTGCAAATGCAGGTTGCAGGACCCTTCTCATTTATCGCCCCTTGGGGCATGAGAGGTAATTCCTACAGGAAGTTGCAGACTTCGTCATCAGACTAGTTTTGGAGTCACCCAGATGGATAATTCTGGGCAACTTCAATGCTTGGCTCGATGATGAACTTTTGCCATTTTGGACAAGACTTCCTCTGATTAAGGCAATCATTGGACCTGACACAGGAGGTTACCTCTGCAACCCATTCACACAGTCACTCCTTGGACCTTGTTTTCTCACTGGGATTAGAGGTCACTGACCTCATAGTGGAGCCAGTCACTTGGTCGGACTACTATACTGTGAAGTTCTCATTTGAAACCCCATTGATAGACCCTCTCCTACTGAGATGGTTCAATACTGACCTTTGAGGGGTTTGTCCCCAGAGGGACTTATGGCAGTGCTGTATCTATCAGGTGTGATGAGAACTTGTGAGGAGCCAGGGGAATTGGTGCTGACCTATAATAGGGCTGTCACTGGCACCCTCAACTCCATCGCACCAGTACGTGTTCAGCCCTCACCTCACACTGGAGATTCCAGTGGTTTGAAGGGACTCTTAGGGAGTTGAAGGTGAGGAGCTGAAGGTTGTAGCACTGTTGGCTGAGATCCCAGTCTGATGGGGACAAGTTTATTTTGATGTCTTACTACAGAGAGTATCAAACAGCAATTTCCCATAAGAAAGCAGAGTTCCTGTCCAGGGAGATTGCTGCAGCACTTAACAGACCAGCTCAGCTCTTCTGGACTGTCAACAGGCTGTGTAATCCCGCTTGTCTTCAGTCCATTAGAGCCTTTTCACAATCTTAGTGTGATGAGTTTGCTCTGTTTTGTGCTGAAAATATCTCCTCTATCAGACCTGGGATCCTTTCAGAACCCTTCATTGGGACTTGCAGTGGTGAACCAGTGTTTGTCATTGGCTTTCTGTCTGTCTGGTTTGTCTCTGACCCATTGGTGGTTGAGGATGTCATTAGGGTCATCCAGGAGCTGAGTCCCAACTACTGTGGTTTGGACCCGGGTCCAAAGCGACTTCTTGTAGTGTGCATTGAATCCATCAGCCCGGTCTTAGCTAGGATAGTCAAGTGTTCTTTAGTGGGGGAGGGGTGTCTTTCCTGAGCCCCTTAAGGAGGTGGTGTTGAGACCCTTCTTGAAAAACAAATTGCTAGACCCAGACTGCCTGGCAAACTACAGATCCGTCTCTAACCTACCCTTTTTAGGGAAGGTTATTGAGAAGGTGGTGGCTTTGCAACTTGAGGCCCATTTGTTAACTCACAACATCTAAGACCCTCTCCTGTCGGGCTTTTGGAACAGGCACAGCACTGACACTGCCCTGGTTTGTATGCTTAGTGATCTCCATATGGGGAGGGACAGAGGAGAGTGTTCTATTCTTGTTCTCCTTGATCTCTTGGCTGCTTTTGTTTGACACTGTGGACCATGGCATGCTTTTGGACAGCCTGTGAGTTTGTTGTGGACTCTCTGGTGTGGTCCTTATCTGGTTCTATTCTTTCCTCACTGGCAGGACTCCAAATCTGGCTAAAGAATTTTTCTTAATAAGGGTTGCAACCCCACATTAGTTTGCACAATAAAATGATCTGACGCCTGGTCCCCATTTTTTAGACACAAAGTTGAGATCTTTAGACAGAAAATGCATCTCTTGAAGTAATAAAATGTCAGCGTGGCTTCTACTGGCAAAATCTAACTCTTTGCCCAACTTAATTCTATTCATCAGGCTATTGCCATTCCAGGTTAAAATTTTTAACTCAGCCATTCTTGAGAATACTTCTTTGTTCAATGGTCCTGCCACAATGTATATTAAACAAATCAAACACAAATGAAATGTCCAATTTTCTTATTTATCCCTTTTTCAAAGAAACATCCCCTTTTCCCAATCACCCACCCCTAATAGCAACTAACTGGTAATTTAAACTTGGAGTCAAAACAAATAAAATGTGTATTGTTCCCATTAGTAATCCAACCCCTCTTCCATATCCCATTATAACTAATCCCTCCCACTACCTTTTTGTACCAACCCTCCCCACATTACCCCACCCCACATTAACAAAGATAGCCAAGAGAACTAGGATAGATCCATTTACTCACCCATATGCAGAAGGAAAGAAGCCATCTTGCTGCCAAAAGTAACTAACAATTACCAGTGCCTAAAGTTGTCTTTACAAAAAAAAGTACAAAAAAAATGCTACAACATTAAATACAGATAACTGGCATGACAGGGGAAAACAGCAAGAAAGTAGCAAAGAAAAAAGAGGAAGAGAGAAAAGAAAAAAGAAGAGAGAAAGAGAAAAAAAAAATATTTTTATTATCCTCCAGCCAAAGTTCTTCAATCGATGAGTAAGAAATTCATTCCACAACATGCTTAGATGCCTGGGGAGGCTCTACTGAGTGAAACCGGTTGGACTGTATGGTGGCTGGTAATGTGAGTATTGTGCTGCTGTGCCACCTTATTGTCTGTTTTTCTATTAAAGTTGCGTTACTACATGCTTTATTATATTCAGACGAGTGGTGCCTTCCTTTTTGCACTTTCTTGGACATTTATTTGGAGTGAACACACACACTCTGGAGCTGTTTTCCTTTTGAATTTTCCTGGTATCCAATTACTGTGACCTTAAGGGTGTACAGTGACTACTAAGCCTACCTACCTCAGTCAGCCCACTGATCTCTTCTGCCAGATACCACCTGGTATCCAAATACTATTCACTTTACTATATCTTATACTCTAAAATCATTTAACCCATTGTACCCATTAGTGCCAGATGGCATCAGAACCATCCATTGCTTAACCTGACCCAAAATGGCGGCATCAGATAGAATGAGTTAAATAAGTTAACACATTTTCGCACATTTCTTTCTAGACCTATTTACACCAAGTAATGGCATTAAACAATGCTGCATACTGGTACACTAAAAGTTGTGACAGAATCCCCTCAGTTCCTTCAGGTTCAGTCCTTCACTTTGACAGGGTCTCTTAAAATCAGAAGGATTGAGGTAAATTCTCTGTAAAACAGTGTCACTGAAGCTTTTAAAATAGTCCCCAATTTTGTATCAACAAGGTTTTTCCTATACCACACTCCTTTGGAAATACTGAAGAAATTTTGTAGAGATAGTGCAGCTTGATGTAGTTGGAGGGCTCTCTGTTGAGTCAGCAGGTGGTTGATGAGAACAATTATTTCTTCAGAGTTGCAGATTCTTTTCTGTGAGGAAACCGGTTACATAGGAACAACAGGCACTTGAAGCAAAAGGCTTTCTATATTAGGCCTTGTTCTCACTTCCCTGCACTGTCCCTAATCTGCAATACAGGTGATCCCCTATCCTTACACTGTAATTAAACTAAGCTGGTTCTGTCAGGCTTTCTTTCTTCAGTAGACCTCTTCAGACAGACACCCCTTGGCATGAGCACCTTCCTTGCTGGTCGCCCTCCCTACTCAGACTGACTGCACACTGGCTGTGCAGTTCTTTTTGTAATCAAGATCTCATTAGCATATTTAAATCTGTGGTTACTGAGTGGACACTGACCTGTCCAGCAGCTCAGCACCAATCAAATTCCTCTGTGCAGCAGTATTAACCACAATGTAATCCTAAATTTTGAAGCCCAACTGCCCTCCTGAACATTCTCCCCTGTTTTTCCTAACTTTTGGTAATTTTAAAATACATTTTCTTTGTCACACAAAATGAACATTTTCTCAAGGGTCAAACACTTTCTCACTATACCCTTTGGACAGCTGACTTTCTAAGCTTTCTGCTGAATTTGTCCTGTTCCCAATAATTCCCAGGAAAGCATAGTCGCTAAGACTTCTATTATTTTGAAAATAAACCACTTAAATAATGATTTCTGAACATTTTCCTATGCTTGTGCCTTGTCTCTGTACCCAGGGTATACTTTGGAACAAGAGGACAGGTAGCTGATGAACCAGTGCCAACCTTTCATCCACTTTGGGCGGTGCTCTGCACTGTCAGATCAATGGCTAACAAGACTGCTATAATGGTCTTATTGGGTCAGTCGACTTTGCTTGCATTACAGAGACCTGGCTGGGAGATACCTCGGGCCCTGTGTTAGAGTTGCCTGTCCTGGCGGGTACTCTGTTGTGCACAGCATGGGGGAGGGTGGCAGGGGGGGGATTGTGATCTGTTTTAGGTTGAAGCTGGGCCTGTTGGTGCACCCAGTTGGAGACACCAGTTCTTTTGAGTGTGTGGTGGTATGGGTGGTCCCGGTATGGAATTTAGAGTGCTCCTGGTCTACTGTCCACCTGGGTGGGACTGGAGCTTCTTGCAGGAGGTGACATCTTTTGTCACCAAGAGGGTGTTGGAGTAGCTGAGATGGATTGTTCTCTGTGACTTCAACACCTGGGTGAAAGATGTGATGTTACCTGGGGCCAGAGATCTCTTGTTAAGTATGGAGGCTCTGGGCCTGATCCTGCATTCCATGTCCGGGACCCACCAGTCCAGTGACGCATTTGATTTGGTGTTCTCCCTGGAGCTTGAAACTGACACCTTCAAGATTGATTGGGTCACATTGTCCAATCATTGCACCATTGGGTTCAGTTTTAAAGCCCCCCTGAATGTCCCTCTCCCTGTGGAAATGGTCCAGTTCTGCCCTCTGAAGGCCATTCAACCTGAGGGATAGATAGCAGAGCTGGACATTTTGTCTGTGTTGGAGACATGCACCAGTGGCCAGGAAGATGCAGTGGCAGCCTATAATAGTGCTGTTGTTGGGACCCTGGACCATTTGTCACCAATCCGTGTATGCCCCCTTGTCTCGCACATTGGTTCCCCTTGGTTTGATGGGGAACTAAGGAGGCTGAAGACAAGGAGTTGGAGGATGGAGAGGCATTGTAGGAAGACTGGGTCTCATGAGGACAAGCTGGTTCTGATGACTCATTATGATGAGTATCAGAATGCAATCATCCAGAAAAAGGCAGCTTTTATGTCTAGTATGATTGCAGCTGGGAGGAATCTACTGGCTCAGCTCTTCCGGGTTGTAGACAGGTTATTACATCTAGCCTGTCTGGAACCCATTAGAGCCTTTTCAACTCACACGTGTGAGGAGTTCACTCGATTCTTCTCTGACAGAGTGTCCTCTGTGAGATCCAGAATTGCTCCAAGTGGAATTCAATCATCCAGCAGTGGTGTTTCCTGTGTGGGCAATTGCACTCAGCCACCCTTGGGTGAGTTTCAGATGATGATGGTGCAGGAGGTCTGTGGGATAGTCCTTGGGCTGAAACCAACATTCTGTGACCTGGATCAGGGCCCAGCATGGCTACTATTTGGCTGTGTCGAGGCCCTGGGCCTGGTCTTTGCTGGGATAGTCGGGAGTTCCTTATTGGCTGGGGTTTTCCCAGAGTCTTTTAAGCAGGCTCTGGTTAAGCCCCTGCTGAAGAAACCATCATTGGATCCCAATGTCCTGGCAAATTACCGACCTATCTCTCACCTTCCCTTTTTAGGGAAGGTTCTTGAGAGGGTGGTAGCAGAACAGCTAGAGAATCATCTCATAGACTTCCAAATTTATGAACCTTTCCAGTCTGGATTTAGGGCCTTGTGTAGCACAGAGACAGCGCTGGGCAGGGCGTTGAATGACCTGCTCAGGGATTGGAGAGAGCTTACAATTCTTGTCCTCCTCAATCTCTTCTACAGCACTGTGGACTATGGGGTGTTGTTGGACAGGCTGATGGAGTATGTGGGACTCACTGGCAAGGTCATGAGCTGGTTTGAGTCCTTTCTCTGGGGCAGGTGCCAGAGGGTAGTGTTGGGGAATTATTCCTCAGATCCAAGAGACCTGCCCTGCGGAGTTCCCCCAAGGCTCTGTCCTCTCCCCCAGTTGTTTGCAGTGTTCATGCTGCCCCTTGGCGAGGTCATAAGATGATATGAGCTGAGTTTTCATTGTTACGCTGATGATACTCAGCTCTACCTGTCTTTCACACTAGGGAGACTTGATGATGTTGATGTGCTGAATAAATGCTTGGCCAAGATCCAGGCTTGAATGGCATTGAACTGACTGGGACTAAACCCTGGGAAGACTGAGGTGCTGGTGGGAGAGGTAGGCCAGAGGGTTGGGCTTTGAGCCTCCAGTGATAGGTTAGGCTTTTTTATAGATCTGACAGAACTGGAGGTTTCATCATGGGTGAAGAATCTAGACGTTGTATTTGACAGCTAGCTGACATTTGATGTTCAGGTGTCAGCAGTCACCCAGGCCAGATTTTACTATCTCTGGAATATCACCCGGATCAAGCCCTTTGTCTCATCTGAGGACCTGGCCACACTGGTACATGCTTTCATGACCTACGAGACTACTGTAATGCCCTCTACCTTGAGTGTAAGGTGGTGCGCTGCAGCACCTGCACCTGCTGCAGAATGCAGCAGCACAAGTGATGATTAGTCATTCTAGATTTAATCACATCAACCCTGCTCTGTGTGAGCTGCACTGGTGGCCAGTGCACTGGTGCATCACCTTCAAGGTAGGTCTTTTGACTTACAAGACCCTACATGGATTGGGTCTGGGCTACCTTAAGGATTTCCTGCACCCCCACATTCTGACTCGCCCCCTCAGATCAGCTATGGGTGCTCTCCTGGAGATACCCAGAGTGAGGCTGAAGAGCTCTGGGGACCAGGCATTCAAGGGACCTGCCCTGGCTTTATGGAACTCATTGCCGGGGTATCTCCAGGAGGCAAAGTCCACTGAGATATTTAAATGTCAATTAAAATCCTTCTTGTTTATACAAGCTTTTGGGATCTGAGGGGGCTGTTAAAGATCTAGAACAGGTTCGGTTATTTTAATTATGATGGGTTTTATATATATATATATATATATATATATATAGATATACAGTAATGTTTTTTCTACTGTTCCTGTTCTGTTATTTATGTATTTGTAATGTTACTGTAAAGGCACCCTGAGCCTTTGGAGAAGGGCACCCCAAACAAATAAAGTATACTACTACTACTGCTACTTTTCCCTGTCAAAACAGTCATTTTCCCTTTAATTGTGCTGATCACAACAAGTTTTTCCTCTTAGACTTTAGTTATGCATTTTCCCATGCTAAGCTTCACTTCTAGAGTAACTGCCTGCATGGATTAGCTTCACCAAAGGACCACTCTCCCTAAAAAGGTTAGCAACTCCCTTATTTTAAATTCTACACAGCTCAAACTATTTTTCTCATCTGTAGGACATGATAATATACTTGTGTGCCAAGTTTGGTTAAATTTCATAAACATTTGGCTTGGCAGCGCATTGCTGAATATCTACACTGTGTTATGATTTTGTGCTTCACTTTCTGACTGTCCTCATGTTCAAAATGCCCCATTTCAGATTCTTACTTATTTTATTTATTTATTTTTTGTTGACCGGGTAAGTGCACTAGACAAATTCTGCCTATTTTCAGGCACAATCCAGGGGAGGGGGATACAGATGAATGTCAAATGACCTTGAATCAGATTAAGCCGTTGGTGGTATTTTAGTGAATGGGGGAAATTTGGACAGGACACCATGGAAACTTCCCCTACTCTTCCTGCAGGGGGCCTTGCTTCCTGTGAGCAGAGGGGAACCCTTTGTCTGCAGGACCAAGATGGAGGATGGAGTGCTGGAGAATGTGGAGGAGATGGACATGCTGGGAGAGAGTAACAAAGCTGTGAGAGAAGATATTCTGGTGAGCACTAGAATGGATGTGCAGCAGGCCAAGGAGCCTGTCTCCTCCTCAGCACAGGATTTGCTCGAGACAGATTTTTTTTTTATGCTACTACCATTGAAACTATGGATGAGGTAGATGTATTGTCAGAAAAGGATTCCCAAGCAGAAAGTAACCTGCAAATTGAAGCTGCAGTGGAGGAACAAGGAAAAATGCAAGGTAATGCAGAGAGTAAGAAATCCCTGGAACAATTGTTATTTCTGGAAGAAACAAAATATTTGCAATGGAAACAAGAAATTCTTGATAAAATTCAGCTGCAAAGTACAATGCCTTCAATAGATACTGTGGCTGTCGAAGGGAAAAAAGATCCCAGCATTTTAATGGCAACAGCACTAACAGAGGCACCAGGTGAGCTGAGGATTAAATTCTATACTGCTGGAACAGATCAAAGTGCTGCTTCAGTTTTTTCCTTCAAAGTGCATACGGAGAAATAACGAATACAGCGAGTGATCCAAAAAGGCATCCCCAGTATATTAAGCTGGGCAGATACACCAATGCTGGGTGCCGGGCCGTGGTCGGCTGAAGAATCCCTAAAGGCTGTTGGCTGGGTTTGTTCACCTGAAGTGCAAAAATGGATCTCTGGCTTCACTACCATTAAGATTCCAGGAGTTTCATTATCAGCCAACCCGACCAGCACAGTGAGTACTGAAAGCAGCCCACGGGTTGCTGGGGATGTTTCTAAAATTGATTTGCCTTCAGGGACATTACCAGTAGTTAGTGAAGCTGCTGATAGTGGGGATATGCACTCCTTTTTACAATTACCCCCTGAACTGGAATTAACGCAGCATCCAGTACTGGAAATGGTGCACCATGTGGAGATATGTGACTGTGATCAGGACAATATGGATGACAAGCTGAGTGACTTTTCTGAGGCCTCGGACATTCCTAAAAATATTCCAGCGGACATTAAGAATAGGGCTGTTGTAGCAGAGGAGACCCACAGCAGTCTTCTAATAAACCCTAGACCTTGTGCCACTTTTTTTAAACAAACTGTATACGCTGCTAAACGGTATAATACTGTAAGGTTCATTTACAAAGGCAGTTTGTCTATATTTCCAGATAGGGTGTATGCTGTCAAAACCTTGTTAAAAGAAAATATGCAATTTAATGTTATGGAATTGTATGCCTTAATTCATGTTTCAGGTGAAAGCATATTTGATATACGTTTTAAGTTAGGAACTAGCCTGGATAAATTTTGGGAGAGGTATCATCAGGTTAAAAAGTTGCGTTTATGGGCCCCCTTCAAAGTAATTCCCCTTACCAGACCTGCTCACAGAACTGTTACAGTCCTTTTTAGGAATGAGGGGGTAAGTGTCACTGACCTACTCTTTTGGCTGAAGCAAAGGTGCACTGTCACAGGACATCCAGAGGCCATCTTTGATTCAGAAGGGATCTGGACAGGTGGTTGGAAGGTTAGGGTTATTTTGCGATCTGATGGCGAAGGGCTGCAACACTTGCTGAATTGTTTTTTTCTTGGGAGGGAAAGACGGGTCCTTTTCTGTCCTAGTCAGCCCAAGATTTGTTATAAGTGCGGACAAGCGGGTCACATCAGAAACATAGAAACATAGAATTTGAGGGCAGATAAGGACCGCTTGGCCCACCTAGTCTGCCCATTTCCCTACCTTACGGATAAGCTGCAGATCCTAGTTAACCAACAGCCTACTTCCTCCTACCCCCTGCTAGAATTGCCTTATGTCTGCCCAATGCATTTTTGAATTCCTCCACTGTTTTTGACTCTACGACCTCCTCAGGAAGGCTGTTTCATGCATCTACAACCCTCTCTGTGAAGAAATACTTCCTCACATTACCTCTGAGCCATCCCCCTCTATCTTCAAATTGTGCCCCCTTGTTCTTGCACATCTCTTTTTCTGAAAGATGCTACCCTCTTGGACTTTGTTGATTCCCTTGAGGTATTTGAAAGTTTCTATCATGACCCCCTCTCCCTCCTTTCCTCAAGGCTATACATCTTAAGCTACTTTAGTCTTTCTTCATATATCTTCTGGTGCAGACCCTACACCATTTTGGTTGCCTTCCTCTGGACAGTCTCCACCCTGTCTATGTCTTTGCAGAGATGGGGTCTCCAGAACTGTACACAGTACTCCAGATGTGGTCTTACCAACTGTCTGTACAGAGGGCCAACAACTTCCTGTTTTCTACTGGTGATGCCTCTCTCTAGGCATCCCAGTATCCCCCAGCCCTCCTTACTGCCTTCTCACATTGCTGGTCCACCTTAGTTTGTCTAACATGACTACCCCCAGGTCTCTTTCCATTTTTGTTGTTGTCAGTATCTCATCCCCCCATTGTGTACTCTTCCCCTGGGTTTTTGTTTCCCAGGTGCATTACCTTGCACTTCTTAGCATTGATTCTAAGCTGCCATACATTTGACCATTCCTTCAACCTTGCCAAGTCCCTTTTCATCCTTTCTACCCCACCTTGCATATCAACTCTGTTGCAGATCTTTGTGTCATCTGCAAAGAGACATACTTTCCCTTCCAGTTCCTCTGCAATGTCACTTATAAAGACATTAAAAAGGACCGGCCCCAGTACTGAACCCTGTGGTACCCCATTAGTAACCCTCCTTTCTTCACTGTGGACCCCATTTACTATTATCCACTGTGTTCTGTTGTCCAGCCAACTGTTTTACCGAGGCTACCACCCTGGGACCCACTCCCAGGCTGGCTAATTTTTTTATTAATTTTTGTGCGGGACTGTGTCAAATGCCTTGCTAAAGTCTATGTAGGCCATGTCCACAGCCCCTCCCTGGTCTACTACTTTGGTCACCCAGTCAATTAAATCAATTAGATTTGTCTGACATGACCTTCCTGCTGTGAATCCATGCTGCCTTGGGTCCTGTGCCCTACTGGCCTCTAGGTACTCAACAATTCTTTCCTTCAGAAGTGATTCCATTATTTTCCCTACCACTGAGGTTAAACTAACAGGTCTGTAGTTTTCTGCTTCTGCCTTGCTCCCACTTTTGTGAAGGGGAATCACATCTGTCCTTCTCCAGTCCTTGGGTACCACCCCATCTTCCCATGATTTGTTAAAGAGGGTAGTCAGCGGTGTCACTAGTTCTACCCTTAGTTCTTTTAGAATTCTGGGATGAATCCCATCAGGCCCCATTGCTTTGTCCACCTTCAGTTTTAAGAGTTCTTTCAGAACCTTTTCTTCTGTAAATGGGCTGGTATCAACTTCTGTATCCAGAGTGTTTCAACTGTTTGTTTTAGGTACCTCCCTCACTTCCTTTGTAAATACTGAGCAAAAATATTTGTTTAGTATCTCTGCCTTTTCACAGTCACCCTCTGCCCACCCTCCATCCTCTTTATTAAGCCTCACTAGCCCTCCCTTGGTCTTCCTTCACTCCCTGATGTACCTATAAAAGGTTTTATCCCCCTTCTTAACTGAGTTGGCTATCTTTTCCTTGGTTTGGGCCTTTGCTGTTCTGACTGCCTTCCCAGCTTCCTTTTGCTTTAAGTGATACAGTTCCCTGTCCTGCTCCTTCTGTGATTCCTTGTACTTCCTGAATGCTTTCTTTTTCTCTTGAACTTTCACAGCCACTTCCTTTGAGAACCATAGTGGTTTCTTACATCATTTCATTTTGTTAATTTGCTTCACTCAAAGGCTCTGTGATGGCAGTTTTTATTATTCCCCATTGTTCTTCCACCCCTCCTTCCTGCCCATTTGCTAGTGCATTCCTTAGGCACTCACCCATTTTGGCAAAGTCAGCCCTCCTAAAGTCCAGTACTTTTGCCTTTGTATGGCTTGACTCTATTGCTGTGTTTATTGTGAACCATACTGTTCGATGGTCGCTAGTTCCCAGATGGATACCCCACTTCTACATCTGTGATCCTCTCTTCATCTCCATTTGAGAGAACCAGGTCTAAGATTGCTCCCTCTCGAGTGGGCTCCAATACTAGTTGTCTAAGGCATGCCCTTGTAGGGCATCTAGAATAACCCCACTCTTTGAAGTGGCTGCTGCAACTGCACTCCAGTTAACATCTGGCATATTCAGATCACCCATCAGCAATATCTCCCCTTTTTCTGCCATTCTAAGTATTCTTTCTATCATTTCCTTGTCCATTTCCTCCACCTGAGAAGGGTGTCTGTATACAACCCCTGTGCGGATTGTGGTGCCATTGCCGGTCTCCAAATTTACCCACAGTGCTTCTTCTTCTCCCTGTTTTCCCTTTTGTCCTGTTGCTTTGATTCTTTCCCTTATATAAAGAGCTACTCCTCCTCCTCGTTTACCCTTCCTGTCCCTCCTGTAGATAGTGTATCCTGTTATGTTTATGTCCCAGTCATGGTTTTGTGTTTACCATGTTTCTGTGACTGCCACAATATCCAGATGTTCCTCCTCCATCAAGGCCACTAATTCAGAAAGCTTGTTACTCAGACTACAGGCATTGGTACTCATTGCTCTCCATTTTTTGATGGCTTTACCTTCTTTTGCAGCATCCCCCACTGACCTGTCTACCTCGGTCTTTTTCTCATTTAGTACTCTGTTTTGTAGGGAGATGCTGGGATTTTCCTGCTGCTTATCAGTGCCTTCCCCTTGACTAGTTTAAAAGCTTGCCAATGAAGCATTTAAACCGATTGCTCAAAGACTTGTTCCTTCCTGGACAGATGCAGACCATCCTGCCAGTATAGGCTAGTGTCCCTCCAGGTGGAACCCCAGTCCCCAATGAAGCCAAACCCCTGTGCTCCACACCATTTTTTCAACCATTCATTAAACTGCATGGTGCAAAGTACCCTTGCCTCACTCATGCCATTGACAGGCAGCACCTCAGAGAAGGATACTGTGTGTGCTACTTATCTTAGGCCCCTCCCCAATTCTACAAAGTCCTTCTGCACTGCTCTAATCTCATGATTAGCCAAGTCATTTGTCCCTAGGTGGACAATGACATCCAGCTCAGACTCCCGTGCAGCTGTTCTCATGATCCTGAGGATGCACTTCCTGTCTCTCCAAGCCATGGCACCAGGCAGGCACCTTACTTCAGTTTTCCCTGCTCCCCCCAGTTCTATCCCCCTAATAATTGAGTCCCCCACCAGGAGCTGCTTCCTTTCCTTGTGGTGTCCTCTGCCTCCTTCCTGTGGGCCTCCCTTGTGACAGTTGTCCTCAGCCTCCTTAGTCTCCTCTTCGGGAGCATCCATAGGGGAGCTATGCTCCCCCAGAATGGTGTATGGATTGTGGTGTGGAACAACTGACTGAGTGTGCTTCTGTTCCACCATCCTCACCCTCCCTGAGCCCACTGTGGTCCAACTGCTGTGCTTTCTTCACAACCTCTGAGGTAGTGGTGGTGGCTCTGGTGCTCCCTAGATGGGGGAGGTTCCCTTCCTACCATCCAGTGTGGCCTGGGGGAAGGTCCCCTTACTACTGTCCAGTGTGGCCTGATGATGGGCAACTTCCTCCCTCCGGGAAGAGAGTTGTCTGCAAATAGGGCAGCATCTCAGCCTCCAGAAAGACTCCTGGAAGACTGCTGCCCCACAGCCATTACATTGCACTGCTCCCCAAATTTTATTTTGTGTGTGTGTGTATGTGCGCGTGATTGGTTTGTAATATATATATATATATTATACAATGTGTATGCTTATATTGTCAGTGCAGTGTGCTAGAGAGGATATGACAGTGATATGCACCTTGCACTATTGAGGAAATGATGTCAGAACCCCAGGTATAAAGGAACTATTTCCAGGGGTGGGTGGGGTGAGGGGTGGGAAGGGGTTGGGCCTAAACTGTGCCCTCACAAAACAATCAGCTAAAAGCTCTGACCCACCACTGCGATGAGTGCCTTCCTGTCAGCAAGATGCCCTACACAACAATTTGACAGAGAAAATACCCTGCTAATCAAACAGAGAAAATCCACACATCCAAGTCAGACACAGGTAAACCTCCCCAGCCCCAAAACAGGCCTGGTGGTTTGTGCTCTAAGCTGTCAGCCCCAAATAAGTCAGCTGTGCTTTAAACTCTTCCTGCACTGAAAATGTTAAGAATTGTAACAAACAAACGTAAACCTAGATCCACCTCCCTCTGTTGCTTGAAAGACTGTCTTTTCCTGTTTCACACTGCAGGTTTTTCTATGACAACTCCTTAACCACAGTAACTTATTTAAAATAGTTTAACTATCACAAACTCCTACGCACCAGTAAATTATTTAAAAATAGTTTCTGTCCCAAAATCCTAGTAGTCAATCCAGCTACCCCCAAGGGACAACCAAAATGCAGTATTCAACACTTATGAAGTTACTTCCAAGATAAGCAGAGTTTGCAAGCTTCTCTTTCAACTCCTCAGCCACCAGTAATTTATTTAAAAATAGTTTAACTGTCAGAAAATCCTAGTAGACAATCTAGCTACCTCCAAAGATCTACCCAAATGCAGTATTTAAATCCTTCTGAAGTTACTAACAAGATAAACAGAGTTTGCAAGCCCCTTCTTGATTAAACACTAAATAAATATGTGAATAAAAAGCAATTACCAAGGGTAGTTGGTAAGAATTACAACTACAGAATTAAGCAAAATTGCACGTTTGTTGCAGATATCAAGTGCAATATAGAATTTCTCACACAGCTTGCAGCTGAATAAAGAAGTAGTGTCCTTCCAGGTCCAATTAGGTTGCATACTGTTTTAGAAATTACTAAAGCAACTAGAGAATGGCTTTCTGGAGTGTCATATTGGTCTCTTGGGTTAGATCAGTGTTCAGGGGTTGGGATCTTTTTTCACAAAATCCAGCTGGTGGTAGTTAAAATTTTGGATATATTACCAGGCAGCATGCTCCTACTTGATTCTAGGTTTCAAAATGTTTCTTCTCGGATTATTACTATATATGGTCCCCAATTGAAAGCAGATCGAACAGCTGTCTTCCAGAAAATCAGTCCATACTTACACACTGCTCAAAATGTACTTTGGGGTGGGGATTTTAATTGTGGGCTGAGCAAATTTGATTGAGGGACTCAAACAACCACGGAAAAAATATTTGGGGATATGACTGCCTTAACTTCTGCTATTCGGAAGGCAAATTTAAAGGATGGCCTGCTAGACTACACTGGTAAACGGGATGAGACATTTTTTAAAGGAACTTTGTCTACCAGAATCAATTTTCTTTTTATTTCTAAGGCAGTTATTATCCAGAAAGCTATGGTAATTCTAGTATAATATTCTGACCACAAAGCATTAACCCTTATGTTAGGTAGGCTGGAAGCTCCCATTGGACCAGAATACTGGAAATTAAATTCCAGCCTTTCGGAACAAGCTACTCTCTCACAACATGTGACATATTTTTTAATTTGTAAAAGAACTCTATTCGACCTTTATGATGACCCTGTTAGTTGGTGGATGGAGACAAAAGCTGAGCTTAGGACTCTACTTATCCTTCAAATCAAACAGTCTAAGACAGACAATTATCTTATATACTTAAATTATAGGAAACAATTACAACATTTGTATACACTCTCCCAATCCACTAAACATGATTTTTCTGTACAAATAACAAATATAAAAAAAAAAGATGTTGAATTACCTGTAAAACAAACAAAAGGTCTCAGGCTACAACAACAATACTGCATGCAGGGTCCATCTGAAAGTATATGTCCCTTACTTAAAAATCAAGAATGCATCAAGAAAAGAGTAATTACTGCTTTGTATGATGCACAAGAGCATGTACAATCTACAAAACAGCAGATTGCTAATATTGCATCACGATATGCAACCTCTTTATTTCAAAAACAGCAGGCTAGGAGTATTGATTTTGCACCTTTCTTTTCTCAAATAACAGTTCTGACTGCTCTGCAAGACCTTATGAATGCTTTAACTAGACCCTTTTCTACTATAGAAGTGAAATAAGCTATAAAATCACTTACAAAGGGTAAGGATCCTGGTCAAGATGGTTTGACATCAGAATTATATAACATTCTAGGAAAAGTAATTCTAGTTGAATTGACTACAGTCTACAATTTTATCTTACAAACTTGTAGCATACCATTAGAGATGGCCATTGGGATACTTATCTTCTTATATATAAAAAATGAGATAGAATGGATTTGACAAATTGGGGGCCCATAAGTCGCTTGAATACTGATTTTAAAATTCTTACAAAGATGCTTAACATAAGATTATTAACAGTGGAAAACATTTAATCACTCCTGCCCAATCATGTACAGTTCCAGGAAACTCTATCATGGAACAATTAATTTTATTGAGGGAAATTTTTGATAGAAACACTATTTCACCCCTGGATGGATATGTTTTCTTGTTAGACCAAAAACAAGCATTTGATAATGTGGATCATGCCTTTTTGTGGTAGACTCTGCTACACTATGGCATCCCTAAAGTTTTTGTAGAATGGTTGAAATCACTATACGCAACAGCTACAGTTAAGCTCTGTGTCAATGGTTATTTAGGGCCCTATGTGCACATACAAAAGGGGGTTAGACAAGGTTGCCCTATTAGTCCCTTATTGTATGTTTTTAGTATTGATCCTCTTTTAAGGCTTCTAAATTCAGAGGTGAACATTAAACCCATACAACTGCCACAACAAATGGTCCCCCAGAGAGCTCTTGCCTTTGCAGATGATATGGTTTTACTGGTAGGGAATGAAAGATCTGCCAGTAAAGCTATTGCAATATGTCAAGACTATGGGGCTTACTCTGGAACTCAACTAAATACCCAAAAAAGTGTAGGGAAATTATTGGGACACCAGGATAATTCTCAAAGTAGTGTAGAAGGAATTCCAGTTACGACTGGTAATTTAAAAGTATTAGGGAGAGAGTCTGGAGCAGTCCAGATGGACGTTGTGATCTGGGATTTGAAACTTGAAATTGGCAAGCAGATGGTTCATACCCGGAGCCAAAAGAAAATGAGTTATTAGAAGAAAATGTATCTCATTAAAACTTACCTTATGCCTGTGTTTTTATATGTAATTGCAGTGTTTCCATTGCCTAAAACAAGGGAAGTAACACTGTACAGCCTATTCTTCCAATCGTTTTGGGGGAGCAGACTAAACCCTATTAAACGGAACATACTATATTTGCCATTAAAAATGGGAGGACAAAACATTGAAAATCATGTACTTTTCTTTTTTTGTCAGTTCTTACATACCAATCTGAAACCCATATTAGTGTATTCTAATAAATATTGGTGTGATTTATTTTTTCAAACAGTGTCATCATGGTTTCAAGATTGGGAGATAGACAAATTAAGACAAATTAAGCATCAAACATCTACACCAGGATATCTCAGGGAGCTTTTTGTAAAACTAAGGTTGTGGAGTCTCTCAAGCAGTATGCTGCTAACAAAAAAACCAAAAAAGCAAATATGCACATACTTGATAGAGACTCACTTTAGGAGATAGACCCCTTTCCAAAATGCCCTCCAGAAAGTCAAACTGATTTGATGAATTTTCTTACAGAAAAGAGAATTCCTGTGAAATTTAAAGATATACATTGGCTAAACTGCCATGAACAGTTAAATATTAAGGCCAACCAGAAACATAAAAAAGTAGAGGAAAGAATATGTTCTAGATTGTTGTGTTTTAATCAGTTGGAAACTATTGAGCATCTTTATTTTACCTGTTCATATATTTCTAATTTTTGGAAATTTTTATACCAAGAATCTAAGGCTTCCTTTTTTCAGAAAGTTTCCTTTCCAATTTTAATGTATGGAGATTATCCACTCTCGTGGGCTAAATAGGAGAAAAGTACTTTATACATCATTTTCATAGTGATTAAATGGTACATCTGAAACTCCAGATGTTTATTCTCCCTCCAACAGAAATACATAGAATTATCTGAGAAAATTCTTAAAGAATTAGAAATTGTAGAGGAATTTACTGTGTACCACTGATAGTGATGTCCCTGTTACATACTGTGTATAAAGTAAAGGAAATAGTGTGTGTATCAATGTAATTATTTCTTTGTATGGAATGTACCAGGCCTTTGACAGATTTGTCTTATTTTTTTTTGTTTCAAGTGTATAGTAAGGTATGGTCTGGAATCTGTATACATTGTTTATTTTTCTTTGTTCTGGTTTATATGATTTAAAATCTAAAAAATTCCCCTACTCTTTTTAAGAAGTGCCTTGGGATTTTTAACATCCACCTGAACTACCACCAGAACAGGCAGGTGGGACCTTGGTTTAATGTCTCATCCAAAGGACGGCACCTAAGGAGTGCAGCACCCCCCTCATGTTGCACTACAGTGTCAGTATTGGGATTTAACCCAAGTGCCTGGTTTGGGGATAGAATCCACAGCCTTCTAATTTCCTGGCCTCAGAGGTGAGTGTGCTATCTGCTGAGCCACTGACACTGACACTGGATTCTGTACATTTTTGTGAGCAAACAATGACTGTGTGTTGTGCCCAGGACTCCCCTAGCCTCTGCATGTCTATTTATTTATTAAATCAATTTCAATGTATTGTTAATGCATATGAAGCTGTGAGCTCCTATGCCTAATCACACCCTTTTCTCAGCACAAAATGGCTCCTGTGAGCTTTATTTCATTCTGCTGTGTATTTTACTGTGGAGTCTCCATGAGCCCTAATTGCCAGACTGTGCTCTTATGCATATATATTTTATTTAATTCTGAGAGCCAGTCCCCAATTTCACATTCCCTGGCAATTGTCACCTTGCCAACTATACTGAGAGAATTGTTTATCTGGTTGATCCTGCCATAAGAGAAGTACATCGTGCTGCATCCTCTCTATATTGCTTCAGGCAAGACACACTGGCAGGCCAAAGCCTGCTTTCCATTTGGCTGCAGAGAGAGGTGGTTGCCCAAAGCAAGCCCAGGATTCAGATAGACCGAGGAGCTCTCTGCTGTGGGACAGAGGCTCAGTCTCTCATTCTCCTCTCACTCAGTTTTTGGCATCAGTAGCACTCGCAGCTGTCACTCTGCATACAATATTTAACTTTCTCAGAGCAGCATAACTTCTTGTCAGGGGTGATTATTTAACAAAATAAAAATACAAATTGCTCAAAATTGCACAGGCAACTCAGGCAGCCCAATTGTATACTGGCTGTCCGGCCCTTGTCTCAGTAGCTAGGGTGATCCATTAATTAGCCCACTGGCCATAAGCAAATCAATCTCTGTTTCTACCATTAAAATTATTATTATTTTTCCGCAAAACATTGGCAATAATTATATTTAAGTGTAAAAGTGTGTGTCTGTGTGTGTGTGTGTGTGTGTGTGTGTGTGTGTGTGTGTGTGTGAAATGGCAAGCCATGAGTCCTTCCTTTTTCCCCCCTGTGCTGCATCCCACTGTCACAAATAATAATATGCTCACGGTGTATTTTACAATCAAAGTTGTTTTAAACTGCTGAGTTTGATTGTACTGTAATTATGGAAGTTAAATCTAGTCTTTTTATTACTACAGGGACTGCCCCACATATCTCTGGCAGCTCCTACCTATTCTAGGTTTTGAACTATTTCAGCTGTCCCCATATTCTTGGTGGAACAGGCTTATCTGAGGCTGTTACGACAGGTCAGAGGATTTACATTGGGTCATAGTGTCATAACTAAAATCAGGATATACATTAATTTTGTGACTCTCATGTATTAGTCCATTCTCCATTCTTGCCTTTTTTAAGATGTCTTCTTTATCCTAAAATCTATGAGGTTTAATATAAACAAATCTTGGAGGGTTAAACTGAGCCGCTTGTGCTGGAAGATGTCTATTTGGAGCAGCATGGTGTGCTCTATCCTGTGATATAAATTATTCTGTATTCATTTAATTTATTTTTCATTTTCACCATAAGTCTCCATCTCTGTCTCCTTCCCACACATTTGTCACTTTTCAGCCTTCTTACTAGGCCCTGTTAATTAGTCCACACCTGGGGACTTCCCTAGCTCTTTCACTGCTATTATGCTTTATCTTTCCCATCATCACCTTTTTGTTTCACAGTTTCTCTCTTAATCTTACCATTTATCACTTCTTCTCCCTGAGCATCCCCTTTCTTCTTTCCCCACATATATATATATATATATATATATATCATTTTACCTCCCCTCTGCACTAACTTTGTTTTATTTTCTCTTTTAGATATTTCCTGAAGAAGACCTAAGGTCAAAATGTAAATTTTTAACTCTATTTTCTATTTTCAGTGTGCATTTAATATAACTATTTTGTTTTGTTTTTAGACCACATGCTGACGCAGTGCCTCATTTTTGTAAATTATTCTGGGTACTTATGGCCCATGGCAATTGTTATGAATTTTTCAAAGAACAGTCTCGGTTTCCCTGTCCCCTTTCAGACCTTCTGGTACAGTATCTTATCTAATTTCAATTTACCCTTTCTAAACTGATCTTCTTGGTCTTGAACCTTACTCATAAGAAATTTAAGTTGACAATTTTGTGTGGCAATGGTATCTGCTAGAGGTGCCAATGTGTCTTCTACAAGATTGATCTTATTTTCAAGTTCTTTGGTACGAATTCAGAGGGTTTCCAATTTATTGTTTATGGTTATAATTGTCTGCCAAGTTTACCATTGAGTTATTAACAGCAGAAAGGCCCTCTTGCATATCTGATCAGAAGGCAAGCATTTCTTTATGTAAAGTTTGTGCCTATAGAGGAATTGTATCTTTACCAGTTAAAATATCAGCAGGTTTACTAGCCATGCTATCCCTCAACACTGAGTCATTTGCTTCAGCTGGGGTCCTGTCACAAGTGCCATAGAGAGTTTTCCAGTCTCTGAAGAAAAAAGGAAGTCTTTCTGAGCTCTTTGTGGCAGTGGTACCTCTAGTACATTGCAAGTGCTGCTGTCCTAATGGTATTTTTCACTTGCAAAAGCAAGGTTAATTTTAGGGGTAGCTGTATTGGGGAAATTAATTTGGATACCCCCAAAAGTACCTGAGATGGTTATAATATGTTGTTATCTTCAGTGCCCACTTTAACCTTGCTGGGTGCCATCATGTTAGTCAGACATTGATTTTCTACCCCAGTCAGTATATGCCTCACTGCCCCCGGGTGCGTAAGATTAGTACTGTCACTTGCAAGCACAGTTATTGGTTCGCCCCATGCTGAAGAGCCGAATCATCTGAGGGCCATTCTGCATCCACCCTCCCCTATTCAGCTTGTCCCTCAGTATCAGCATTAGAATAATGTTGCAACATAGTAGGCACATTCTGTTGTGTAGGGAATTTATAATAGTCCAAGTGTCTCTTGGGCCTAACTAATGCATTTAATGCTTCTTCTGTAGACAGTATAGATCATTGCAGGAGTGTTGTGGGGCCAAGAGACACACATGTAGCTGCTGAGCCAGAATGCAGAGTTGCCAACCCATCAGCTATAACACGATTTGACACTTGCTGTGATACATGTGAAATCACCTGATCGGGAGCTGGAGTTTGGGATATTGTAGACGGGGGCAGTGTTATGGGTGTCTGAGGATCTAGTTACAGTACATAAAAATTGTTGGCTTCAGCAACAGCCCCTGAAGCTTCAGCACTTGTTGGCAGTTCATCTGAGGTTTCAAAGCTGAACTGTCAAATCAGAGCACCAGCATTCTCAGAGCTGAAACTATCACAGGCTTTGCAATTTGAGCAACGGTTGCAACGTCAGTTTCAACACTTATCTGAGGTTTCAGAATTGCCTGGAAGGGAATTATCAAATTGGAGTGCCGGCATTCTTGGAGCTGAATCTGCCATAGGATTTGCATTTTGAGCAGGATCTGCAACCACGGCTTCCTTAGCGTTCCCAAGCCTCAAAATAGGTAATTGCATATTCATGTTTAATTTTTGTTTGGAGCAGCTGCTGAAGTGGATTGTAAATTAGATGAGACAACTGCATCATCTTTTGGAAGATTAACAGCTGGCAGTTTGGAAGTGTTGAGATGTGTTTGGGGATTCATTCTAGTAGGTCTCCTCACATTTGACTATTTCTTTTCCAGCTGTAGGAGTTCCTCAATATCCTTCTCTGGCTTTATTTTTTTAGACATTATAAAATGTGCAATAGCCAGACATGTAGCTCAAAAAAGGTAGTTGAATGGGTACCAAAGCAGTATTAACACAGAGACACCATGACAGCTCCAGATTCTGTCACAACGTGGTAATAGCTGTCTTGGATCCTACGTGGAGTTTTTTTTAATAAAGAAGCATCCTTGGTAACAATAGTGAGGTTGATGGATGTCCTTAAGTCATCTGGTGCTCAACCAAATGTATTAATTGGGCACAGTCTCAATACAACTGTTAAAATAGTTGGTTGGCAACTTGAATATGGATTACACTCTTAAGAATCTTTAGTAGAGTGAGAGGTTGAATTGGATCCATAGTCACTGGAACAGGACTGGCTTTAGGGTATGTGGCACCCCTAGACAAACTTGAAAATGGTGCCCCCCCCAAAAAAAAAAAAAATTTAAATCATCCCTCAGTTTGTTTATTTTTTAACAGCAATATATTTTTGGTGCCGCTATTGCTGGGCACCATAGGTAATTGTCCTTGTTGCCTATCCTTAAGGCTGACCCTGCACTGGAAATGTGTTTGTCAATCTGTTTATTCAGAGGAAACACATGCACACTTCCAGACTAGTGGCATGCATTCTGGGAAAAGAGAGAGGGTCAGAGACTGAAGGAAGTAGTCATGTGGTGGCAAAGGTAGGAGCAACCAAAAGAAGAATCTTAAGATCAAAGTTATCAAGACCTGCAATTTTGTGTAAGTTAATTTCTTGTAGTACCATGAGGACTTCCTCTCAGGTGAGAAGTCTGAGCAGCATGTATTATTTATTAATTTAAATTTATTGACTTTAAAAGGCATGCTGAGATAAAGTTCATTTCAAAGTGTGACACTTGGAAGGGGTCACAAGGGGAAAAATACAGTAAACCATAAAGTGTCAAATATGAAGTACAAATTTATAAAAGTTGAATAAATAATCAAAGATTAGTCAGTACAGCGTTGTAGTGACAAGGCGCAGGGTATTGGGTTGTGACAGGATATGGACTCATTAAGGGAAAAGGAGGATGATGCTGCTATAGGTACATGGCTTTCAGAAGTGTACCAGCAAGAGTTCAGCTTCATTAACCAATCATGTCAGTGCAGCAATGCCTATATTAAGGCAACTATGATGCTGGGATGTATTGGAAGGTGTATTGACAGTAGAAGAAAAGAGGTATTACTGCCTCTTTATGCAGCAGAGCCAGCCACAATACAATGCAGTAACTCGTAGCAAGTGAAATGTCACAAAATACTGTCTAACAAAAGGGCTTAATTGCCATTGAATGACACTGTTCCTTGCAGTATATTGCAGTATTTTGTGATATACTGCAGTATTACTTCATTGGATCCTGGCTGGCATGACTGTAGATCTTTGCTGAGGCCACACCTTGAGTACTGTGCCCAGTTCTGGAGTTCTAAGCTCTGAAAAGATAAGGACAGGCTAGAGATGGGGCAATGAGGGGTGATCAGGATGATTCATGACCAACAGGACAGATCTTATAAGGACTGGCTAAAGTCACTGAACATGTACTCACTGGAGAGGAGAGATACACTAGAGACCTTCAAGTTCCAAAAGAAATGAACAAGGTGAACAGCAACAAATTATTTAGCATGAGTAGCAGTTCAAGAACACAGGGACATGAGTGGAAACGGATGGGAGGGAGGTTCAAGAGGGATAAAAGAAAGCTTTATTTTACAGATAGGTTGGTGCAATCATGGAAGAGTTGTCCAGCCAAGGTGGTGGGTGCCAAACCATAAATGGTTTCAAGCATGGCTAGAACAGAGTTAAGGGTGTAGTGGTTACTCAGGGTGGCAGTAGTAGTAGGGAAGGGAACAGGGGTGCAGATAGTGAGGCTAATACTTTGGATAGACAATAGAGCCAAGGGTTTGATAGGGAACTATGAGCAGACTGGATGGACCATTGATCTTTTTCTACCATCATCTACGTTTCTATGTTCAGAGAGTGGAGCAAGGATGAGAGTTGATAGGAAGAAGGAGATTATTCTATAAAGTTGGAAAATGGATAGATAAGTCAGATTTACAAGTTGTAGATTTACAGTGAGGGATATTGAAAGTGAGAGCATCAGATGAGTGGAGAAGGTAGGAGGATGGGATAGAGGGAGTAAAGAGAGAGGAGAGATAATGGCAATAGTGGTAGGCCAGTATTGTTTGCCTGGATTGAGCATATCCCAGCTTGGAGTGTGAGTTGTGTCCAGGGTTATGGTTTATAGAATTTGAAAATAAAGACCTGGGAAGTACAGATTAAGGCTGTTTGCTACATCTTTTGGGCTGATGAGCCGTGCACCCTGGGGACACAGGATTTTTTTCATGAGGGTCACACTATGTTTGAGCAAGCTGATTCTTGACATTTGTCAAAAAAAAACCAACAACTCTGGATTGGAGGATTTTTTTCCTTCGGAAGTCAAGGTAGTACCTTGCCTTTCCCCATCTGGAGAAGGAGGTCACTAGTGGGGTGCCACAGGGATTGGTCTTGGGACTGGTCCTTTTTAATATGTTCATTAGTGACACTGGAGAAGGCATTCAGGGCAAAATAGCCCTCTTCATAGATGACACTAAGTTAGGTGGTAGGGTTGACAGTGCCAAGGTAGTGAAGGACCTGCAGAAAGACTTGAAAAACTTGGATAGATGGTCCAAGGTTTGGCAGCTACAGTTCAATGCAAAAAGTACCAAAGTGTTGCATCTAGATAAGAGGAACCACAGAGCAGAGTACTGGCTCAGTGGGGTCCAACTAAGCACCCTACATGAGGAATGGAATTTTAGGATTATCATGTGTGACACCTTTAAGCAGTTAAGCCAATGCAACAAAGCTTACAGCAAAGCAAATGAAATGCTGAGATATATAGGGAGAGGTTTCTACAGTAGGGACATGGAAGTGATCCTCCCACTATACAGGTCCCTGGTGAGACCCCACCTGGAATACTGCATCCAGTACTGGAGCTTTCACCTTAGTAAGGACAGGGATAAGTTAGAAACTGTGCAGAGAAGGGTGACCAAGATTGTGCAGGGCCTCCAGGGGCTCTCTTATGAGAAGTAACTAAAGACATTGAGCATGTACTCTCTAGAGACTAGAAGGGGAAGGGTGATATGACTGAGACATTTAAATTCATTAGGGGCATTAACAAAATGCCCTACTCAGAAATTTTGTAACAGAATAGAAGGCTCAGCCACAAGGGGACACAAATGGAGGCTACAGGTGGGAGCTTCAAAAGTGATTTGAGGAAGTTTTACTTCACAGAAAGAGTCATTGAACCATGGAACAGACTGCCTGCCAAGGTGGTGGATGCTAAAACCATGATGGCTTTCAAGATAGGGTGGGACAGAGTAAGAGCTCAATAAGGTGCAGAGGGTTTAGGTTCTGGGACCAATAGAAGACCTCAGTAACACTTGGACAAACTAGATGGACCTGTGGTCTCCTTCTGCCATCATTTTCTATGTTTCTGTATGTTTCTATCTGGTTTCAGCCATGCATTAATTTTGCAGTTGCCTATAAATATTGGCATCAGCAGGGACACATCATATTTAATATCTGGTCTGTCCCAAGTTTCTCAGGTTGTAGAGCATGAGGAAGACCAAGAAAATCCAAGGGTAGTTGTATCAATTGACACTGGTAATGCAAAAAGGGGCATGACTGTCAGGCCAGTGGGGTGTTGGGTTGTATAGGAACTTGTATCACAAGCCAAAGAAGGGAGATACTGGTCCCATTGTACAACACACTGGTGAGTCCTCATCTGGGGTACGCTGTGCAGTTCTTGAGGATGCACCTTTGTAAGGACATCAACAGCGTGGAGATGGTGCAGAGGAGAGTGACTAAGATGTTACAGGATTTACAGCAAAAGTTGTATGAGGAAAGGTTGAAGGACCTCAATATGTGTACACTGGAGGAGAAGAGGGAACGGGGGATATGATTGAGATGTTCAGGTAACTCAAGGACATAAATAAGGTGACAGGGGAAAACAGCTTCCAGTACAGAAAGAGTACTAGAACAAGGGGACATGGCATGAGATTGGAGGGGGGGGCATATAAGAGGAAATGGGAGAAAGTTCAATTTCACTGAGAGGGTGGTGGAAGCATGGACTTGACTGCACCAGGAAGAGGTGGGAGCATGCACTGTGGTGGGATTCAAACATGCATAGGATAGGAATAAGGGAACCATAGTGATGGGAAGGAATAACTAAGAGAGGGAATAGCTAAGCCAATGACCAGCTAGGGTCACTGGCCGCTAGTACAGCTAGGGCAAATGGGCAGACTGGATGGGCCTCGTGGTCCTTTTCAGCCAACAACATCTGTGTTTCTGTGACTATCATTAATCTGGGTGCAGTCTGTCTGAAAAATTCTCAGGCTGATTCAGTGTTGATGTTCAGGTTCAGAGAGTTCCCCAGACATGTTACATGTCCTAAAGGAAACCCTCTTGGTTGGAAAATGTATAGGAGAAGGCAGTTATTGATCTTAAAGATGCAATAGATGGAGAAATGGCCACTCAAAATGACCAAGTATTCCTTATGCAGTTATAATACTTGCTCTGCTAACAAGGGTGTAGTCCAATAGGCTGCTGCTACTGTACCTGATTTACTATTTTGGTGGAGAGATTCATGTATGACATGCATTAGGTTCCAGGCAGCTAGGGAGCTTCTGTGAGTGTGGTAATTTTTGAACCAGTTCAGGTTTAGGTGATCAGTTTTGACTGCATTAGCCAAACTGGGCTCTGTTTTCCATTCCTGATGTCATTGTGCTCTCAGTTGCTCTCTTTGTGTGCGAAACCATGCACCACTGCACCCACTGTGTTAACCTCTCCCTCCCTTCTTTGAAACCTAGTGTTTCTCTCATTGTATCACCTTTATCTCCACTTACTGGTTCAGAGTCTTTCCTTGCTACCTCTCTCTACACTTCTCTCCCGTCCTCCCTCCATTCATCCTTCTTCCTTTGCCCCTCTGAATCCCACTCATTCTCTAACAAAACATCCTCTGGGTAATCTTCCTTCTCCATTCTTCTCTTCCTTAGGAATAACGAAGAAAAAGATTGTGGAACAGTGATTGATAATAGATTAAATTTGTTAAACATTGAACAATGGCTATACAGAAAGCTAATAATATGGTGAGGAATATAAAAAGAAGCCTTATTAATAGATCTTTAGCATGTATGGTACCAGTGTATAGGTCTTATGTTAGGCCATACTTGGATTATGGGACATAATTGTGGAACCCATATAAGAAGATGGAAATAAAGTGAATAGAGGAAGTACAAAGAAGATATACAAAGATGATTGGAAATTTGGGGAGATATGGGTATGAGAAGAGACTGAGATGAACGGATCTGTGGAGCCTGGAGAAAAGGAGAGAGAGAGGAGATTTAATGATGTTATTCAAGATAATAAATGACAAAGAATTAAAAAGTGAGTTGAATTTAGAGTTACAAGAAAAGCCAGGTGGATTAAGAAGATGTATAAATCAGATTAAGTTAAGAATGGTTAAAAACAATGATGTATACTATTCCTTTATAAATAGAACAGGAAGATTATGGAATAAATTGGCAGCTGATATAGTAAAAAGTCAAACAAAGGCTCAGTTTAAAATAAAAATTGATGAGTATATAATGGAAAATAGACTAATGTGTGCTCACTGATGTGGGGAACATTTTTAATGGACATCAAGTCTTCTACTATTCTAAACACCTAGTATGAGAACCTCTCTTCTGTTCTATGCTCCTCTACTTCCTTGCACTCCTTCAGAGTTGTACCCCATGACCTCTGCATACACAACTGTTCATGAACTAGCCTTCATTCCTTCCCCATCCCAAGTCACTCCCTTTCATTCTTTGGTGTTTACTGTTTGGAATATGCCTCTGTTGTGCTCCTCAGATATGCTCTTTCACCTACTCCTATTCAGTTGTGACCTCTGTAAGTGCACTTACCTTTCTTGCACCTTTGTTACCATTGTTCAGCCTTTTTGTCACTGTCTTTGGTTATTCCTGTTTTTTAATTCTCATATTTATTTTTATTGCACTGGTTTGCAGCAGTTATTCTCTTACAATGTGTTACACAGTTTTATAACTATTTAGTATTTTACAGATTGATCTTTATATTTTTCTTTATTACTGTCGCTATCTTTTGTACCACTCTTCAACTCCTTGCATCAGTTAGTGTTATGGTTTCTGCTACTATTATCCCCCACTCCCCCGTCACACCTAGAAATGAGTCATGGCTCAGTGTGCTTTTAAAGTCAACACGTGTCAAACAAAACCATAAATAAAACTTGAGGCTGAGACTTCTACTATTTCTATGCTGGATACTGCCTAGCCATCTAGGGTGGATCTGACAGTAGTATAGGGGTGGTAAATGTATCCTTCTAATGTTTAGGTGGCAAAGAGTGGTAGAGGTAGAGGCTCATGGTTGGTCACTTTCCCTACTTTTCTGTTCAATCACTGCTGTATATAGAATGACCTCTGATGGAAAACTGGGAAGGAATCCAGGACCCTTAAGTGCAACCAGATTTCTGAGATGGTGACAACAAGGTTGTGGCTGGTCACTCATGTCCTAAATTCATACTTCTTGGGTAGGATGCTGCTGGTGTTAACATGGGCTAGTCTGTGTCCACTGGTTTGGCAGAACCCAATGGGCACACTGGTGATGCTGCCAGGGTTTGGATTAGAGTACGGCCAAGGTTTAGGTACACATTCCACTTAGGAGTGGTATATAGAGCTTGATGAGTCTATGGTTCATATGTGACTTGCCCTGGCTGACTGGGGGACCACACATTTCTGTCTGTGAGGCATGTTAGTTTCAAGTCCAGACCTCCATTAGATGGGTTGTGGTGAGGCTAATGGGTTAGGTTGGGGATTTAAAGCCAGGTGTTAAAACTTAGTATTGATGCTAGGTGCAAGGAGGATACTTCTGTAGTTCATGGTGCTTGCTTAATTGGAGGTGGGGTTTGCAGTGTGATGGATTTCTATTCCCATACGGAGCTTGCTTGTAGGCTAAGGAGGATCAGTATTAGAATAGCTAGTGAATTTGGTTTCTTCGTCCAATGACTGTGAAGACATATGCAGTACATAAGCTAGTGTGGGGTGCATCATGGTGGACAATAAGCCTTCTTTGAAGAGAACAATACCCTGATGTCTGCTTACGCAGACCAGCTCTGCAGTACAAAATAGGAAGGCTGGGTTAGTAATTAAAAGGGATGTAACATCCAGCTGCTGCAGTGCTGCTGGTGTACCTCAATTTCTGGCCAGTTAACCTGAACATTTTCCAGCATTAGGCTAATCAATGTATTATACACTCTTCATTCAGATCACGGCATACAGGCTAATGGCAATTTCAGGGCCTACTAAGATAAGCAACCTAGCAGCAGTTTTAAAACACTCAAGGAAAAGAAGGCTAACAGTATATCAGTCTACATTCTGGAACACAGCCTGACCACAATTTCAGAACCAACTAGGATAAGCAGAAAAACAGCTATTTTTATTTATTTATTTATTTTACATTTTTTATCTGGAAAGCCTGCTGAGCTGTAAACAACTAATTTCCAGAGGCATCCTGGGGGAGGGTTGACACAGAGGAAAATTAAGATACTATACAATAATATCAAAATAACAGACAAGCTAAAACTATACACAAGAGTGTGCAGAGTTTAGTTAATTATATGGCTTACTGACAAAAATACAGAGTTAAACATAAACAATATAAAATATGCTACTACAACCCATAGTGAAAGTGAGGGAGAAATTCAGAACACACTAGAATAAATAGACAAGAAGTATATCAGGATACCACAGGGTTCACATCAAAACACATCATTACGCTTCTGTGTAGGGAATCCGTTACAGAAGCTGACTACTGGTACACCTGCCAGTTATTTTCCTCACAGCTTGTATTTGATCCATGCTGGGTAGAGCACCCTGCTGTTCTGTTGCTCCTTGCTTGAAATATGTCACAGTGCTGGGGAGTTAAAGTTTGTCTCATCCACTCTGCTACAGTGCAAAACAAAGTAAGTAATTATACACTGATCCTTATCTTGTGAATGAGCCCAACTATTGCCTATGAGTGTAGTACTTTGTTTTGAATTTCTGCTGCTCCACCTGCTGACTCACGTGCAGACTCATCACTCCTGCTAGGATGTTGTTGCTGGGGATACCTGGTGAAGGAGACTGTAAGTAAGGCGTCTGCAACCTCCTCCAATCAGTCCTAGAATTTGATTGGCAGTTCCTATGGCTAAATGGCAGTAACCCCTTCTGCTGTCAGGGAAACAAAGAGTGGATTGGCTACAAACAGTGTTTTTTTGTGTCTCTGTTGGATGATGGGCTTGGTGGCAAATCTGCCCATGTGATGTGGGCTAGGGTGTCTAAAAAATACTGATCAGTGAAAAAATAGCCCAGATTGCACAGGCAATATCTGAGAGTCTGGGGTCCAGGTGGGCACATATGGACTTAAATTTCTAATAATAGTCTCAAATAAGAATCCTCTTAAACCTGATGTTCCTTAGAATCCACTTAAACCTGCTGTTTGTTTATCGTCCATCACCTTTAGGTTTCTTCATTAAGGTTTTATAGAAGCCAATATTTCAAGGTGGACTTGTATTGTACCCAATTATCTGGAAATATCCATTCTGTTCTATAACTATTCATGGCATATCATTTTAAGACTTTCATCTGATTGCATATATAAGCATATATTTTGACCACACTATGATCTGTAAAGACTATGTATAGTATTGGGTTTAATGTGTAAGACAGCAGCAACAATTGCTATCCTGAATCAAATTAGGCTATGTATAACAGAGAAAACAGCTGTAGTAGTCTATAATGCATTAATTTTGCACCTAAATATAATTTTGAGTAAACCCAAAGGGGAGGGCTTACAGAAGGGGAGGAACAGGTACGAGCAATACAGACATACAATACTAACACTAATTAAATACAATGAATAGAGTGCTGGCAACTGTACATTATAAAATACATGACACGGAGAATATGAAGGAAACAGAACTGCAATTAAATAATGGCAAATTCTAAAGTAGTAGTAGCAGCAGTGATCAACAAAATTGCAAACACCAGGGTACAAAAATTGTACTAATTACGCAATAGACTAAACACTGAAAAAGGCCAGGAGCTACAATATGCCTGGTATCATAAATGCAAAGTATACATCTGTGCAAAGGTTCAGAGACTAGTAGTGAAAAGGGAAATGAGGGGCAAGAGGCAGGAGGGGTAGAATTGAGTTCTGAGTACTAGTTTGCCCAGGAGAAGGAAGAGGTTGGAACAAAAAGGAAACAAGTGAGTTCTGAGTAGTGGCTTACCCAGGAGGGGCAAGGGGCAGGTACAGGAGGGGGAAGTGAGTTCTGAGTAGCATTTTGTGAGAGAGATATGAGGAGCATAATTGGATGATATGATGGAAGCTGTGTAGTCTGGAAGGAACATATAGCCCAGTGGTTAGAGCACCAAGCTGTAATACTAGAAACACAGCAGACCTTGGTTCATATCCCACAACCACCACTTGCATACAGTGTGACCCTGAGCAAGTCACTTAAAGAGCTAGTGTACTGCCTGGAATTAATAGTAACTTTCAAAAGTGGACAGCTGTCCCTTCTTATATCTGAAGTATGTTTTTCTTTTTTGTTTTGCTAGTTAGATTATCTACCTGACAATCCTTGGTGTAACGTGTGGAACAGAACTCTACATGGAGACTGACATAGTCAGTTCTAGTCTTCCTTATACATCATCAGCATTGTGTCTTGCTGACTGTGACATCAAAAGTAACCAAGAAGTAGTGAAAGGAATAGCATTAGTTATGTTTGCTTCCAGGTAAAGCATTGCTTTTCACATCACACACAATACTGTTTGGTAGAAAACCTGCTAATGTGCACATAGATACAGAAAAACACTACATGAAACAGAAAGGGACTACTTTTAAAAATGACCAAAATGTTCTGCCTATTATTTTTCTGGCACTACTAGCCCTTTAACATTCATGTGTTCTGATCCACACCTGGAATGAGCCTTTGCTTAATGTGGTTTTCTTGGACAATGAAAATTCTAAAACAGAAAGATCCAGAGGGAGGGCTGGTACAACATAAAAGGCAGACTGACTAGCAGAGGTGCTACAGTGGGACTGCTGAAGGAGAAGGAGCAGAAGAGCAGAGAGCAATGGAGGAGAGGATGAAGTTTAAGAGGTGGTCAGTAAGCTGGGAATGGTGATGAACCAGATCTTTATGATGAAAGCAGTAGGAGTGCTGCAAAAGTTAAACTTTGCAACCAAATTGGCACCAAACATTGCACTACAATTAAACAGTGCAAAGTTGGCACTTTACCAAAAGTGCAACCTGTGAACTACCAGAAAATAAAAAAAATACATATTTCCCTTCCTCTCATCCTCTGTAGCGTGCAAAAACCCATCTTTCTCCCCAGAAATGGCCATCAGTATACATCATACAATGGCAAGAAAGAATCTTGAACTGTGATTGGTCAGTCTGGGGCTGGACCCATGGCGTTATCCCAGCATAATGCCACAGGTCAAGTCTCAGCACTGTAAACCAATTGAGGATGACCTCCAGCATGATGAGGATCTCTTTTTTTGTGCCTCCTCTTAAGAAACAAAAATATTTTGCCACACTAATAAAAACATTCTTTAAAATTATTTCTTTATTTTATATATAACAACAAGACATTGTATAATAGGAATAATGCACTCCCCATTTTGTACAGTTGCATTCAGAGCCTCTTGGGGGGGCTGAAGAAGTTCCAATAAGAACATTGATCCATTACCCACCATACCCTTGTTTTGCATACATCGTTTGGGATAAGGCCACACCTTTGTTGTTCCAGCACAACCACTTGCACCATTGCTAGGCACAGTTTTGAATATCGGGCCCCATTCCATGGGTTTATTTTTTTAAGATCATCCTGTAACTTATTAATACTCTGTTTGGTGTCCACAATATGGCCCACTTTAGCATTGTCTGCAAATTTAGCGAGCCATGTGTGTTTATCCGCTTGTACATCCTTCATATATTTTATTTTATTTATTATTTATTTATTCATTTTGAATTAACACCTTTGAGCCAAAGGCTCTTTTACATAGGTTCCACATCAAAGACATCGGGGGTTAGGTACAGTACAGAAAGGTTGATAATGTACAAACATACAGGCAGCAAAATAATACATTCATAACAAGTGAAAGTTGCATATACAACATCATAAGGTTTTTTGGGGGATTTTTTGCGCATTAGTTGTGCAAGATTGTAAAAATGGCACAGCCAGAGGCATTGTCAAGCAGTAAGCTGTATCTGAGTACCAGAGCCTAAATGCGCTGGTTCATAGCAGTGTCAGGGGTGGAGGACAGGAGAGGGGACACCTCCAGCGGGTTGGTATCGAGCTGGGAGAGTGAACAGGATAGCCTGAGAGGGTAGATGCTGTTAAGAGATAGCGGAGGGGAGGGAGAAGTGAATGATGATAGAGGTGATTTTGATGGAGGGATCGGGGAGGATAGAGGAGGGTGGGGAAATGGGAGGTGACAAGAAAGGGGATGGGAGGGAGGGCTGGTGGGATAGTAGGGAAATGGAGTGAACAGGAGAGTAGGGGTGGATTGAGATAGGGATGGGGAGGAGGATAGTGAGGGGGTGGGAGAAGGGAGGCATAATGGAAAGGAGTGGAGGGCAGTGAGGAACAGCGGAGAAGGAGGGGAATGACCAGTGGATAGGCAACAGACACAGGTGGCTTGGAAGCCACAGTATATGAGGGCAGGGGAGTGGGAGATGGTAGTGAAAGAGCATGTGTTTAAATGGGCCAAGAGTAGTACATATATATATATATATATATATATATAAGTATACATATATATATATATATATATATATATATATATATATATATATATATATATATATATATATATATATATATATTGAACAATGATGGCCCCAAAACAGACCCCTGGGAACTCCAATACTTGCTTTAATGTCTGATTATTCATATCCAATTTTTTTAGCTGTCTGTACCCTGTTCTCCAGCCATGATTTAATCCATTTTACTAACCATGTATTAAAACCGCAGCTCTTCATTTTTCTTATTAATTCTGCATGTGAAACTTTATCAAAGGCTTTCCTGAGGTCCAGGAACACAACACCTACTGGCCTTCCCCTATTAAGTGCCTCATTGACCTTACTGAAGAATTCCATCATGTTTATCAGACACTACCTGCCCTGCCTAACCACATGCTGCATAACGTAGAGGATAATGTATGGTCATCTATCAGTAACTGGTCTGTTAACCATCGAGAGGTCACCAGGGCGACCGTGTAAACCTCAAGAGCGAAGCTTGAGAGGTTTATGTCACCATGGCAACCTCGAGACGGTTAACAGTAACTGGTTGCTGATAGGAGGACCATACATTATTTTTTATAGTGTATGGTCCCAAGAAAAAATGAAAATGGCTCCTTACTTTTGAAAATACAGTCACCGCCATGGCCATTTAGCCTTTCCCTTACCACTGCGTGCATCCGTCAGTTCCAAAGTGAAAAAAAGGCACGCACATGCGCAGACTGATCCCCGTTGTTAACCTATCGATGTGATGTAGCATCGATAGGTTAACAACATTTCTACGTCACAACAATGGTATAACAACCTTAGGAAATTATGATTTCCTAAGGTTAACAGTGTTCTACCATACATTATATTCCATATATTGTTCTTGTCCATAAATCTGTTGATTGTGTCCCTCAAACATTTCTCAAAGAGTTTAAAGGTAAGGAGGATGAGGAGTTGGTGGTAGATGTTTTTGTATTTCTATTTTGTGGTGCAGGAGGATGAGAAGGGGTGGTTGTGCTGAATGGGTGGGCCAGAGAGAGTAGTCTTCCTAGCAGTGATCCTGTTTTAATTCATCTTCTTTGTATGAGGCAGGAGGAAGGGTGCATGTGAGTGTGTGCTGCCCTGAGTGGTTAGAGGAAGGGGGTTACACAGTTCACTCTACATTACTTAACATTATAAGAATACTGCTTAATTTTATAATAATGGTCAGATGTGGATAGGGGAGGGTCTGTAATGCACTGATCTAATCCAACACAAAGGATACAAAGTCATCATCTCATCCTGACCAGGACTTACGAAGGAGCTAGGGAGGATTGGAACTAGCAGATAACTTCCCCTCACTACCTCAGCTGCCCATTTTTTGAATGAATGGGAGTACATGCTAAGAGTAAGTGACTGGTACTATTCACTCCAGTGGCAGCCTACTGAGGTAGAGAGAGAAGGGTCTGTTCCAGTCACCATCCTACCGTCCTCCCCAGCTCATTCTCAAATCCTAATCAAGATGAGACAACAACTTTGCATCTTATCTGTGGGGGCTAGGTTAGAGTGCCCAGTGCTTGCATGGAGAATGGAGAGTGATGAGTTTGTTGGAGAGGTTTTTTTTTTGAGGTGCAGAAGGACAAGGAGGGGTGGTTGTGCTGAATGGGTGGGCCAGAGAGGGGAGTCTTTTCAGCAGTGATCCTGTTTTAATTCATCTTCTTTGTATGAGGCAGAATGAAAGGTGCATCTGAGTGTGAGTTGCACTGAGTTGCTGGGGGAAGCAGGTCACACAATTCACACTACACTACTTAACATAATAATACTAAATAACTTTTTAATAATAGTCAGATTTGGATGGGGGAGTTATGCATGCAGGAGAGGTTGGCAAGGAGGGACCATTCTATTTTCTTGTGTAGCCTAGACTCTGTGAAGTGTCACTTCACAGAGTTTTCACCAGGAAAATGACTATGTAAAGTGCCACTTCACTAGTGATATGCCACTTCTTGTACTCTTCACCTTATGAAGGAGCACTTTGCTTTGCATAGATCTACATGAAGGGCCATTCAAATTAATGGCACCTCATAACAAAGTTAAAATACTTCCCATGCCACTATAAAGCAGTATAATGAGTAAGGTGTAGTGATTTAAGAGAGGGAAAGGAGATCTTCTGGTAGGAGGATCAGTAGAAGAGTCAAAGAGAGGTCCAGCCTGGCTAGCGTAGGCAAAGAGCAGAATCATTGACCATGGGAGCATACTCAGACATTGACAATCTTATTCTAAAAATGATTTTACAGTGGAACAGAAAGGACATGCAACACTTGTCTCAGTACAGGCAACCAAAATTATGGCAAAGATTTTTTTTTTTAAGTTTATTAAGTTTCAGTTATATTCCACAAAACACATACAGACGTATTATCATCATGACAAGAAACTGAAAGAGTACTACCACCCTCAAGCCCTCCCCCAACACCTCACCCCTTCACCCAGTCACTACTAATACAACCCCCCCAATCCCATTTACCTTCCCAATTGCCCACCCCCTGGTGCCTCAGTATAACCAATACATAAAAACTATGGTCACAAATCACATATATCATACATTTCCTAGGGTCATTGCCCCGTGGTGTATAGGATATGAAGTTTCTCCGATCTTTTCTTGTAAGTTCTCATATGATTAAAAATGCTAGACATAGTTTTCTCTACCCTTAAAGGGTACATAAACAAGCATTTTTTTAAAACTGAAATTCCAAAATCGGGCTTTATATTGAGGTAAAGTAAAGGATGCTGTTCACATTCATGCTAAAACTGCATTTATGTAAATAACATAAATGCAGTTTTATAGCTTTTGAAAAATGTAAACATCAGCCTTTCACTTTCAAAAAACAGCCTTGGTTTTTTCCTAAGATGTCTGCCAAGTGTGTTAAGTGATGAGTCATGATGACATCATAGGAGCCAGAGACAGAGATCCACATATATATCTATAATGCTAACTAGTTCTTCTTTCCCTCTTTATTTTGAATTGTTGTACCAGAATGATCAACACCATGTATTAACTCGTGAATTATTTTGAACAGTACTCATGGTAGGCTATGATTTTGTTCATTTTGTTTACTTTAACTTGTGGAAAATGTTTTGCAATCCAGCTGACTTTTTCTTTGGCAAACTGCATTGCACTACAACACTTCAAATACCTGATGATCTAGTAGTTATATGATGCACTGAATTTTGTTTTTTGTTAACAAGGAGAGATGCACTAAGCTGAAAGCTTGTTTACAGGTGTGGCCTGGGAGCACAAGGAAGTTTAATGACTTGCTCAGGGTCACACAGCAAAATACCTGTCTTGTTCATTTCCATAGCTCATGCTCTCTTGTTAATCCACAAATAAGGCTTTCTTTATCCATATGAATCCCCTGCACCTAGCCTGCCTTCTATTGCACACCCCACCATCCATACTCTGTCCTTAGTACTGCCTGGGGCCGCATACGAGCTTGCGGTCTCATGAAGAGAATTATCACACCTCAGATTGTAATCTTGTACCTCATAGAGTTTTGCACATCTATACTGATTCGCATCATCCGCTGGCACTGTTAAAAATGCCTCCCAAATCAGTCTCCAGTCCACATTCTCAGTGTTTGACTTCTGCTCCCACAGTAAACAGAGTGGATCACCACCCTTCTGCACAGTGAAGGTAGTATGTACAGTTCCCTGTTGTGTTTTTTTCCCACCTCATTAACCAACAACAAGGTCTTCCTGAAGGGGCAAGCAATAAGCATCATGACACACCAGAAAACCTGCTGCTTATGCCCTCATAAGGGCTGCACTTACAATGGATAACAATATTATTAGCAGGAGAGGAATACTAATACCTTCAGTGAATCCACCTGACTTCCAGTGTCAGTCTACTCCTTTACCTGTGATCCACAGAATCCTGCAAGACAGTTCCCAGCAATTCTTCTCCAGTACTTTTCTGTGCTCTACTACACAATGTGAGTTGGCTGGCTACCACCCCTTCCAAATCTTGAATGAGCTATACACAACTCCCTCAATACTGTCCTAACAAACATCAACATCCCCACACCCGAGGATAATCTCCCTACACTGAATTCAAGTAACAGTTTAGGTGCAGCCCTGCCACTCTGAGTATTTGTCATCGCTGGCTACTCTCATCCACAGTCAGGAAGTGGTCATGATGCTGGCAACCCCACATTTCAGATCTCACAGTGATCTGCTCAGCGTCCTCCTTCATGTCTTCAACTAACCTGAATATAGCTGTACCCTGCTGGAATGGCCACTTCAGTCCCTCTCTGGCATTCATTCTTCTCACCTGCTCCCCACACCACAGACTGGTGAGTTCACTACCCTTCCGCATCATGAATGTGTTTAGTATAGTCTTCCGTGTTATATTTACATATTAATAATAAACATGATCTTCTGGTAAGCCAGGCTGATAGCAGTATGGCACAAGTGGAAAAATAGGCTTTCCTACCCATATAAGATCGAAGCCACCTATGATTAGGCACTATTAAATGACGTGCATAATGATGTATGCACCCATCATTTAATAATGCCTAATCAAAGGTAGCCTAAATCTTTTAAGGCTAGGAAGGCCTGTCATTCCCCTTGTTCCCTGTTGCTATGAGCCTGACTTACTGGAAAGATATGTTTATATTTGATATGTCAAAATAAAACGGGGACTGTACTAGTTGCATTCATGATGCAGAAGGGTAATGAACTCACCAGTTTTTAGTGTGAGGAGTAATAATGAAGAATGAATACCAGAGGGGAACTGAGAAGGCCACTCTTGCAAGGCACTGCTAAGTTCAGGGAAGGAGGAAGGCAGAAGGAGAGAAATATGAGCAGATTACTGTGAGAAATGAGACATGGGGCTGCCAGCACCTTGATCACTACCTGACCCCATTGTTCTGGCCAACATTCCCCTTCCTATAAAACCAGTTCATGCAATTGTCCAAGGCTGTGTGTGGATATTTATGTGTGAAATGGCTGCCACTACATGTTCAGTCACTTCACTACCAGTCTAGTATTGCTTGTAAACCACTTTGGGATGCAATGTGTATGAAAACCTCTATATAAATGCTGATTCTTCTTATTATTATTTCCCATGGAAAAAGAAGACAAGACAAGCATATATTTGAGTTTCAAGAAAGTATGAACTCTAACATTGGACTGCACAAGAACTTTGCTACAAAAAAGTGGTGGCTCTAGGGGGTGGTGAAGGGTGTGGCTGCAACCCTCCCCAACATAGCAATGTACTTGCTTGCTGCTGCTGCTGCTGTATTTCACTTTGTTGAAGAAGTCTGATTTATTGATTGTGCAAATGTTTATATTCAAACTATGGATTACATTTGTAGGTTCTGTCAAAAACATACTAGAAAAGAATAATAGCAGAAAATATAAAGGTTTAATAAAAAATTTAAAAAGTGCATATTAAGCATGCACACCACCCCAGCACCCCCAGTGTAACATCCTGGATCCACCATAACCACTAGACCACCAGGTTATTCAAAATTTGTACTGCACTGTGATTTGCCACAGAGAAAGTTGGTTGGATTAAAACACATTTTCAGCATGTTAAAGTAAACAAAATGAACAGAACCATAGCCTAACATATGTATTATATAAAATAATGCACATGGTTTTGACCATTTGGGTGAAACAATTCTATACAAAGAGAAATAAGAACTAGTTAGCACTATAGAGAGCCATATATCTCTCTTACTTTGGCTCCAATGATGTCATCACATAACAGATTTGGCGGCCATTTTAGGAAGCAGGTAAGACAGTTTTTTTTTTTAACTGGAAGGCTGATTTTACAATTTTCAAATGCTCTGGAACCACATTTAAGTAAATTATGTAACTGTAGTTTTAGCATTAATGAATACAGCAGCCTTTCCTTTAGTCACCTACGGAGTCAGATTTTTGAATAGTTTGATGTCAAAATGTTGTTTAGGTATCCTTTAAATTGCTAAGAAGTTCATTCAACCATTCCACATATGAGGGCTGTAATGAATCCTTCCAATGCTTTAACACAATTTTCTTGACGGAGGATGAGATCATAGTAATATGGTATTGGCGATCCATTAATGGGTAGCCAGTGAAATCACCCAAAAGACACACCTCTGGGGTGAAATACTCCTGAAGGCCCAACAATGGAGCCACCCTTGCTTTTATAAGGTCCCATAACAGATAGATTTTTGGGCATGCCCAAAAAAGATGGTATAAGGTACCAACATCCTGCATACATCTGTTACATACTGAGGTTGTGGCCTGATTCATTTTATGCAATCTGTAAGGTGTTAAATACATGTAATTCAGGATTTGTAGCTGCATTACTCGCAGTCTATCTTGAGTAATTTATTTGTGACAATTCTCCCAGATTTGTGGCCAACTAGACACTGAGTTAGGAAAGATATCAGTCCAATACCTACTAATGCCCTTTACTTCTGGGAAAACCCACGAGTAAAGCAGAACATATTTTGAGGAGACACCATGCAGTGCTAGGACCAAGCCTCTACAAGCTTCCAGCCATTCCCCTCTTTCTGCATTAACGCTACTGAGTCCGAAGTAGGATACCAACATGTGTCAGAGTTGATAGACCTTGAAGGACCACTTTGCAGATAAGTAAAATTTAGTGAGAATTTCCTGTGTACTGAGCCAATCTGCACCCTGTGCGAGAAACTGTCTTGCTGTGCTATCTTGTTTCAATGGGATCCAATTGTAAGGAATAATGCGCCCCCCCATGAGTAAATTAGGATTCTGGAATATCGGTTGGGTCAAGTAGTATACATTCACGTAATGCATAATGGCAGAGATTTTTTTGTAAATGGTGTTGACATGGGTGGAGAAATTCAGGTTTCTATGCCACACACCAGTATACAGTACTTGAAGTGGGAGACCACTTCAAGGGGAACACCACCAATAGTGCAAAAGCTGGGGTTGGAGCTGAGCCAAGAAGAACACTGCTTGGTGCTAAAAGACATGTCAATAGCGTTTTTGGCATTATGCGTCGGTTGGTCTGAACAAAATTACTGTACATTAACAAAGTTATGCTGTGGCAATGAATTCAGCACAGAAAACAAAGCTCCACTAAAGAATAAAATAGAATCTTCAGCATACATAAGTATATTTGATGAGACACAGGCCATAAGGAAGTCATTGAGGAATAAGAATAAAAGTATAGGCCCTGAGATGTTGCCTTAGGGCACACTGAAGGTGGGGGGGGGCTAAGGTGTCACCTACAAGGACAAGTTGGTGCTGTCCTGAGAGCTAGAAGCCAAAACACCAAACTGCAGTGTTGGGCAATCCAGCTTTCCCCAACTTATCGAGAAGAATCGGGTGGGCCATGATAATAAAGACGTTAGCAAGCTCAGTTGATATAGGGGCTGTAACCTGTCCCTGATCTGCCCTCTTCAAGATGGCATCAGTGACACTTATGAGGGAGGAGACTGTGGTTTGGGTATTCTGAAAGCCAGACCGGAAAGAAGAGTGAATGAAGGAGGATTCAAAGAAGGTGGATAGCTGGAGATGACAACCTTCTCCTGGAACTTAGTTAACTTTTAGAAGAGAGACGGGGCAATAGTTAACTGGAAAATAGGAGGTCCACACTTTGTGGAGGAGGAACAATTTTTCTTGTTTTCAAGCATGAAGTGATGCACTACAGTGAAAGAAAAGATTTAGGAGCATAAAGAGAGGGGAAGCTGTAGCAGAAGTGAAAAAGTGGAGGTGTATCAGAACCAGGCCACTGGGGATATGGCCTGTACAGGAGTTGAAAGAACAGAGAGTGAAGAGAGTATAAGCTGGAGTAGCAAAGGAGAAGGTGAAGGAAGATGAGATAAGGGAAATGTGAGGGACATTTGGGGCAGGAATAGGGGTGATGGAATAGGTGGTCAAACAGTTTTTAAAACCAGTAGTGACTTCAAAAAGGTCAGAGAGTTGGGCTGAGGAGACTCCAATCTAGAGAGGTATTTGGGCGTAGGGGGTGAAAAAGTGGAGTGAATGCCCCCCAAAATTTGCTTGAGGAGTTAATGTTATGCAAATTTGAGGCAAAGGCATAGGTCATGTCATCTCTGATGGTTTTGGTGCTGGCATTACATAGTTATGTGTATCTCAGTAAGCCCCAGGGACACTCAGGCCTTGTGAAGGTGCCAAGCTGAACCAAAAGCCCTAAAGATGGAGATAACTTCTGAAGTAACCCAGGGAAGGTGTTTACCATGTTCTTGAACCTAATTATGAGGGGCATGCATATCCCGGATGGATGTGAAGTTTGACAGGAAATGGGACAGAGCATTATTGATTTCAGTGGACTCAGTGGTATAGCCCATTTAGAATCCCAAAGAGTATCCAGTAGGGAGGATAGGCTGATAGACATTTACTGTACCTATGGTAGCCTAGATGTACTTTGGGTGGATTTTAGGGTGGGGAATTTTCCAGATGCAGTAAATCATATGATGGGCATTGAGGGCACCCAGCAGTGTACCAGCAGCACATATGAAAGAGTGGTTTGAGGACTGCATGTTAAGCCAAGTTGCTTTAGTAAAAAGATGGGTGAGACTGAGGGACTCAAATTTCTGAGTGATAGGTTTATGGAAAGAAACAAGCCAATTTACATCAAGGTCACCCAAGATGAGGAGTTCTCTAAGGGAGAAATAGACAACCATGGAGGACAGAAGGTCTGGGACAGTGTCAGATTTAGTCTGAAGACAAAAGGTATATACTGCATGTATAGATGGGGAGAGGTAGGGAACAAGAGTTTGCACAGGAGTAATTTATGGGAGGAGGGGGTGGCAGCCTGATGCACAGCCTCAAATGGGAGACTTTGAAGGACATACATCAACACTCCACCCTCCCTTTCCATGTAGCATCTGTTGACTGTGTATCCCAAGATCCCACTATCCCCATCAAAGATTTGAACCAAGACCCATGATTCAGGGAACATTAGGAAGGTACTGCAGCATTCATAGTCAGAATTTATAGCATACTTAGCCCCACGGTGAGAGTGGCAGTAGAAAGAGAGGGAAGGGTTGATAATTAGCTTCATGTTGCCAAACAGCAGAATCAATAAGATGATGCTGCACTGAAGGAAGAATGTTTTATGATTGTGGGGATGCCTGGAAATGCAGAAGCAGTGAAAATGGGGGTTGGGGGAAATCAGCACCAGACAGTCTCTATATTAAGTGAGGGTAGGGGAGGGGGAGGGATCTTGAGGTATAGAAGGGAAAGGAGGGAATATGGAGGTGAAATGACAAGAAGGATGGAAATGGTGTGTTGGCTGAGAGGTGAGGGGGACAGAGTGGAAAGGAGAGGGGAAAGGAGTGGGAGTAGGGAGATTTATGGGACAAGGAGAAAAGCGTGCTGAGGAACAAAGCAAAGAAAGCTGTGACCTGGGAAGTGGCTGGTAGGAAGAAAAGAGAAACCACACCACACCGCACCACACCACAATGCAATCAATGGTCAAGGAATAAATGAAGCAGTAGCAGACCAGTCATGAATTAAACAATCCCCTTAACCAAAATTATAGGTACACCCAAAAATAGACATGAACTGAACCCTTTAATGAATGCTACAGATACAACCAGAATAAAAGAGAAACAATCGCCTTAACCAATTTTGTAGTCAGAACCAGTACTGAAGAGAGGCATGTAGCACTGTAAAATAAGGCTATATAAGACAATAGGCAGCAAAGGCAAATGGAACTGCTTACTTAGGACAGGGTGGTGTTAGAGTTAAACACAATGGGCCCAATATTCAGAAAGGCGCCAAGCTTAGCACAAATGTTTGTGCTGAGCTTTGTAATTACCCAGGGGTCCCAGGATACTTTCTTCAGTCGGGTGCTAACCAAGTGAATTTACTCTAGGGCCATGTCAGGGCAGTGCTAAATCAGGGAACATCACCCAGACATGGCTGCTGAAGTTCGCCTCAATAGTTGACAGCACTGAAGCACTATCTGTAATTTTCATAGGTACCCATGCAAATGAGCCCATTGGGCATGAAAGGCGCTAAGGGGCCATTTGCATGCCCATTATGGGCACATTTGCATGGGTAGTGGAGGCAGGTAGTGTGGCGCCACCCCAAGCCAGAATAGCCATAGCTATCCCTGGTGCTAGTGGTACCCCCTCTCTGATCACCAGCCCCAACTGTATAAATATAATCCCTGGTGCTAATGTTCCCTCCTACCCTCTCACCACCAGTCCAAAGTGTATTATTAGAATCCCTGGTGCTAGTGGTCCCTCCTACCCTCCAATCACCAGCCCCAGCTGTGCAATAAAATGAATTCCTGGTGGTAGTGGTCCCCCCACCCTCTGATTGCCAGCCCCTCACTAGGAAAAATAATCCCTGGTGATAGTGCCCCCCCCCCAACTGCCAGCCAGAAATGAAAAAAAAATTAAACACATCCCTGGTGTCCAGTGGATCCCTCTTGGCACCAGGCATCCTCCCACTCATTGTATGTCTATGCACAGTGCTGTGGGTGCCTACAGTGACCAGCACAGCCCTCCTCATACCTACTTGGCTGGTTGCCATATGTACAGGCAGGGAGTGCACCTCATATTTATAGGACATGGTGATGTGCCCTGTCCTATAAATATGAGGCATGCTCTGTGCCGGTACATATGGCAGTCAGCTGAAGAGGTGTGAGGAGGGCTCTGCCAGTCACTGTAGGCACCTGTGACACTGTGCATATAGATACAATGAGTGGTGGGGGTTGCCCAGTGCTGTAGGGTGGACCACTAGATGCCAGGGATGGTTTGTTTTTTCATTCCCAGCTGGCATTAGGTGGGGGAGAGGGGACCACTCGTACCAGGGATTCTTTTTCCCAGTGAGGGGCTGGTGATTGGAGAGTAGGTGGGGGGAATCACTACCACCTGGGATTCATTTTATTGTACAGCTGGGCCTGATGATCAGAGAGTGGGAGAGGGACCATTAGCACTAGGGACTATAATAAAACACTTGGGACTGGTGATTGGAGGGTGGAGAGGATGACTAGCACCATGGATGATAACAAAACACTTGGGACTGGCAATCGGAGGGTGGGTGGGGCCCACTTGCACCAGGTATTATATTTCTACAGTTGGAGCTGGTGATCAATGGGAGGATGGCACTGACACCAGAGAATTTTATTTTTTATACGGGTCTGACAATCAGTGGGGGGGTACCATGGGCTACAGGGGTGGGTATGCTCCCGGCAGCCACTAGGTTTGCATGGAATAAGAGGAGGTTTTTGTCAGCGATATTTGCACACTGAAAAAGGACTGCAAAATCCCCTTGCGCTGTGCAGATCCACTGAATATCAGCCTGCACCAATATTCCCATCCCTGTCTCACTGTTTGCATGCCCCCCTTTTTAGGTTTGCATGGGTGCAACCCCTGTTTGCTGGCGCAACACAGCCTTTTGAAAATTTGGCTCCAGCTCAAAGCTCAACTTGTGTGGGCAAACACCAGTCAGCGCCTGCGCAAACCTCTGAATATTGGGCCCAATACCTAATAGATTTGAGGAGGTTGTGCAGAGAATAGGCAGTTATCCTCCGTTACTTAGGAAGGAATTACTCAGAAAACCTGTATGGAGGGTGACTGAGCAGAGTCTCTTAGCATCATGGCTTCTCCCTCGGTGACTCCCATTTAGTACTCTCACTTCTACTGTACTGGACCACTCACACTGCAATGCTCATTCTAAGAGTACAAGTCAAAAGGTTGAATAAGAAGGGGAATTGTCCATCCTCAGAATGAGCATTCTGTTCTCTGATTGGTTACAGAATACAAAAAGTTCACATTGGGCTGGTGGTGCTCCATGACAAACAAATGGCTATTAAAACAAAACAAGTAGGGCACTCACCACTTTGGGCAAATGAGCATCAAGCTCCAAGCATTAATAGCTACGTTGTCATTTTATTAAAAGTGACAATCACACAAAGTATAAAATGTAGACATACAAAATGCCCACCTGATGTGTTTCAGACCAGCTGGTCCTTTATCAAAGGTAGTCTGGGTAGGATGGTGGGAAATGGAGTGACAGACCTGCCTGAATGTTTGAGGAGTTAACGTTTTCAGCAGGTTAGAGGGCAAGTAACTGGCCTTGTTATCTCTGATGGTCTTGGTGCTGGCATCACATAGTTCTTTATATCTAGTAGTAGTTGTGATAAAATGTTTTCATATACTGTATGTCAAATATGAACAAAGGATAAACTCAGCTGAGCTGAAGCTTATTTACAATGAGGTCCTATGGTTTTAAAAAACAAGGTAACAGAGTACTGACATTCAATACAGTCAATAAATAACTGGCAAAAAAAGATTAACAGTAAAGTTAACACAACAAATCAATAACAATTATAAAAGAAGAAAATAGTTTCAAATAAACCAAGAATAAAATGTTAAAGTGTCTGGCAGCAAACAAGGGGTTCTTTAGCTTTACAATCAAGCCAGGATTTTATCTCACTCCACCTTATTTTACCAGATATTGGTCTCAAGGTATATGGAAAACTATTCCAGGCCACTGACACTAAATAGAAAACTGAAGGTTATGCCTATTTCCAAATTGCATTTAGGGGCCATTTGGCCAGGCCTGCTGCTGATCTTAAAGAGTTTTTTTCTGTCTGTGAACAATATTGGCAGATATAAACTTTGGGAGTTGCCCTCAGATGCCTTTATATATAAATGAGAGGATATGTTCATGTCTCCAATCACTCAACCACTGCCATCCTAAATCTGCATACAGTTGGCAACCATGTGCCATATATGGAGCACTAAGTATGTAGCAGATGAGCTTGTTATAACAGACATCAAGTCTCACTAACTCCCTATTGACCGCAGCAGAGTATGTGATATCACCATAATCAAGAACTGGCAAGACCATAGCATTCACTATTCATTTCCTGGTTTCTTGAAACATGTACAGTTTTGCCTGATATAGGGCACCTAATCGCTTACCTCAGACCAGTGTCAAGTTACATTCCTAAATATCTATATGTATGGACCTGTTGAATCACAGAACTATGATCTGTTTTGAGAAACAAAGCCAATTCTTCTGTTCTTTTTTTACTTCGATCAAATAACACAGTTTGAGTTTTCTAGCAGAGCTAATTTATGATTTTTTTAAACAGATTTGTACTTCATTAAAAGCACATCAATAGTTGCTTTGAATTTTATTTATGGAGGTATAAGATGTATTTATAATTGTATCATCGGCATAGAGGTGGACTAGGATTAATGAATCTGTGAAACTCAGATCGTTCATATATACTGTACATTGAATAGCAATGGGCACAATATTGAGCCCTGTGGGACTCCAGTAGAAATGGGTGCAAATTCAGAGGAATACTTACCTATAGAAACCAATGGTTTCCTTCCCTTAAAATTGGACTGGAACTACTTAATGCTATCTCCCACCATGCCAATTGAGATCAGCCTGGACAGGTGGATATCATGGTCTAGGTTATCAAATGCCTTTGATGCTCCACAAAGATGGCATCCATTGATGTCCTTCTGTCCAGTACAAGCTGGATGTCACTGATCACTTTTACCAAGGCAGAGGCTGTGCTATGGTACTGTATGAAGCCTGATTGGAATTTATTTATTGTTTTTTGGGATTCCAGATAATGCTTGATTTGAAACTTGGGGAAGGAGGGATATCTGGCGATAATTCCCAACTCTGATTTTTGACCCAATTTAAAAATAGGGACCACTTTAGAATGTTCCCAGACTTGTGGAATTCTCTCAATCTAAGTGAGAGATTAAACATTTGTGTTAAGGGAAAACCAATTACTGGAGATGCATACTTTAAAAGTCTTGACAGGATGTTATCCAATCCAGTAGCTTTAGAGGTTTCCAATTTTAAAAGCTCTGATCTCACATCCTCCATTGAAATGCTAGTAAAGGAAAACTGGTACTGTAGAATAATTTGCTCCTGTTGTCCAGCCAGTATGTGGCTTATGAGGCTTCCTGATGCTTCACTGCCCATTTTATTGAAGAGGTTATTAAATCTATTCAGCACTTTCTGGGACAAGGAAGCCAGTTATCCATCAATAAGAAAAGTACTAGTTATGTCTTGGCTATTACCATTTAAAAGACCTGACATAAGCTTCCAAAATTCTTTCAGATTCTGGGGACAGTAATCAAATTTTTGTCTATAGTAATTATGTTTGGCCAGTTTGATTTCCCGTACATATTGATTATGTAATTGTTTATACCTGTCCCAGTTGAATGTGGTGTTACTTTTTTTTGCTCTATATCAAGCTGCATCTCTTCTCCATTTAAGTTTCTTTAAGCCTGAATTGTACCAGGGCGCATTTTTTTTTAACTTTTTGTTTTTTATTGGGACATGTTTATTACAGAGCTTCAAGAACTTACTGATAAAAAAGGTCCAAGCGTTTACTGTTAGAATTAATTCTATTCTCTCCCATAAGACATTTTCCAGACCCATCATAATTGTATGTAATCAAATTTCTTATAGCATCACCACTTAATGAATCTATCATGAGCCAGGAATGGTGTCTTGTTTCTAATACAGTAGATCATTTGGTGATCTGAGAATGAATCTGGAAAGATACCCCTTAATCCATAATTTGAAGGAAAATGTCTAAAAATCTAATCTATTACAATTGAAGTTGATGGATCTTTTTAATTAATTCTTGTAGGTTCCCTAATTAATTAACTAAGGCCCAGGTTCATTTAAAGGTCTATCAAAGGATGTGTATCATTCACAGATTGACAATTTGTGTTAAAATCTCCTACTATCAAAAATTCATGGATATCCTTATAACCTTGCAAAAGGTCCTGTAATATATTAAATACTTCTGGTTTAATATTTGGCAGGCAATAAATCCCAGGTATGAAATTTTTTTTGTAAATTGTAATTTCAGTTCCAACATTAGGACCTCCAGACCAGCCAAATCTAAATTTAGGCTAATTTCTAATATTAATAAACCCTCCTTCTCATAAACCAGAATTCCCCCCCTCCCTTTTTACTTCTGCCTGTGTGCCATAATTGGTAGCCAGAGATGTCGTTATATGTATCCTCAGTTTTATGATTCAGCCATGTCTCAGATATCACTACTACAGTTGGTTTATAATTAAGGATCCATTCCTTATTTTGGTCTACTTTATGATGTACACTCCTGGCATTAAAGTGAACAATACTGAAACCCTGTTTTGTGAGGATTTCTGCCATGACCTCTTTGGTGACTAGAACATAGGGATCTTGATATAAAATGCCTGGATTTGGATGAACATCTCCACATCTAGTCAGGAAGATTAAAAATATAAATTTAGCTGTCTTTAGTGATTCTAACAATTATTTCTTTATTTTAGGCACCTTCATAACTAAGTTTCTGATTAAGTTTATGAAGCTTTTGAGTGGGTCTGAGTTATACTTTAAGATACAGTAGTAGAGAATGAGATAACTTTCTGGAAGTCATTTCCCAGCCTGTATGTAAGCAGTCCAGGTTGGGTAACTTCCACCTCAGCCCCCAACTGGCTTAGACAATACTCTGGTGGGATGTTTTATATCAGACCAGTCCAATGAGTTGGGCCTGTGTCCCATGTTCCTTACCCCCAGAGAGTACTACCCAAGTCCCAGCTTATAAGGCAGAGGCATACCAATATAAAACCTCTGCAAAGCACATTTAAAACCTCAGGTATTAAACAGGGAGACCTTACTTTAATATTAAACTATGATGCTACCAGACCTTATTGAAATAAATTCAAAAATATGTTTTATACATACTGAAAGAACACTGGGGGATTTAACAGCAAATGTTATCAAGATGAATACACACTAGTTTCTTATTCCTTATTTGTGTGTGTATACTGTAAATATATGTCTGTGCAGAGTGGACAATGGGGTCTTAGGGTTGGAAACCCAAATGCCACATTTCATTTCTTTTGTCACTTTAACCCTAACTGATGCATTAACAAAGTTTTTTGCAATCTATTTCCTTACTTTTTGACATAGTATGAGTATCCTTAATTTACAGTGGGAGTGCAGGGTCTGAAGGACCCTGAGCTCACATCCCTCCATTGAGGTAGTCTTAAGAGTATCCTTATGTCATGGTTGGAGGGCAGGGTACTTTGGACCTTATGCTCCCATCACTCCATCAAGATAGTATAACAGTATGCTTATGTTATGGTGGAAGCACATGGCCTGCATTGACAAATGGTCATAACTCTGCCATTTTTACCCCAAATTTTCAACATAGCCATCTTATGAGCTCACTGCATTTACCCAGCACAGAACATTTTCAAATCCCCACCAAAACATAATTTTGTACAACTGCAACACCGTTCTGTGCCACAAGTGTGAAAACACATTTTGGCCAGGATTTAAAAAATGACAGCTGTAACATACATGAGGTGGGGTAATAGCAAAGCTATGCTGAAAATATGATGTTTAAATATAGAACATTTCCAGAGTTATGAGCGTACATAGCAACATGGCAAGGAATGCTCATAATGCAGCCATTTGTTTTAAATTTTGACCCCTAATTTTCAACATAGCCTTCTTATGACCCCACCTGATGATCAATATGACTGTCGTTATGCAAATCCCACCAGAAAGGTGATTTCACCAACCAACAGCAAAATCACCTTTCTGGCAAGAGTTGCCTAATGACAGTCATATTGTTCATGAGGTAAGATCCCCAAGAGTCCATGTAGAAAATTTGGGGTGAAAATCTCAAAATATGGCCTAGTTATGGGCAAACGTTTAATGCCCTCCATTAAAATTCATAGAACTGCATTTACCTTAGTTCATATTGCAGTCATTGCTTCCAGCAGCAAGACATGTCTTTGATCGGTAGAGTGGCTCTCGAACTTTGGACCTCAGGAGGTGAGTGAGGGTCAATGGAAATGTCAAAGGGATATGGGGAGGAGGGTCCACAGTGGCAGGTCAGGTGCAGACAAGGAGGGTGATTGGCAAAGGACTTTTTTTTTACAGATAAATGATCAAAAGGCAACAAGGGGTGATTTTCTTCTTTACAGGAAAAAATAAAAGGACCATGGGGGGGTCACTGCCACCAATGATTATGGTGGCACTGGAGGATAGGAGGGGTGCCACTAGACACTGGGGCTTTATCATTAAAAGATATGGGCAGAATGCCAGTAAAGCAATGATTCTTTAAAATAAATATAAATAAATAATATAGGGTCTGAAGGTGGGGGGGGGGTGCCACTAGATACCAGAGCTAAGGGGGACCAAAAATGCATTTATTTGGGACCAAATGGTCCTGTAACACTTTTTTTCACAAGGAGATGGTTGAAGAGCAATCCTTGCTCACCATCTCCTTTCCTTGTTCACCACCCTGATTCATCAATTGGCTGGTGGACAAGGATTCCTGGTCCGGCCATCTGGTCAACAAATTTTCAACACCAGAAGGCCAGACAGGAATTCTTGTCTGCCAGCAAGATTACTTGTCCTCTGTCCTGATTTGTCACTGGTGAACAAGGATAATTGGTCTGGCAGTCTGATCATAAAAATTTAAGACCTAATGTCCAAACTGGGGATCCTTGCCTGCCAACCAATTTCCTTGTTTGCCATTGATGAATTATGATGGTGAACAAGGAATTTAGTGAGTGACAAACAAGGATTTAAATTATTTAAAAAAATGTTTCTGAGGGCATACAGATGCTGGAAAGCACACAACACAGCTCATCAACACTTGATGAACAGAAATCACACTGATGCATGACACAGACATCCCTGAGCAGAGTTTTGACACTTTTTTGTGGGGAAATCAAAAAACAAAATGGCGGCTGATGAACAAGGATTTTTTTTCTGGCGAACCAGAATGGACAACTGACAAACCAAGATTGGCCCCTGATGAACCAGGATCCTGGTTCTTACCATGCAGGTATCCTGAAAAAGAAAAATCCCACTGATTTTTTTGGCACACTGAGGGTGGGCTCCCCAGTGTCCCACACTACTGGGGGGAGTAAATCCCATTGAAAATAATCAGACCATAAAGATGCTATAACTTTTGAATGGATTAATATTTTTTCTTCAAATAAATGCTGATCTAAATCTGCTCTATTACCCAAGCTCTTTCTACCATAAAAATTTCAGACCAACATTCAACAGTGTCTCTGCACAGTGCAATAAGAAAAAGACTGCAAATAGTGGCAAATCTGAGGGGTTTTGCACTATCCGGATTTTGAAATTGCAAATCTGACCAGTACAAAACTTGGCATATCAAGAGCTCTACTGAAAGAAACCACACATGCAAAACTTCTTGCAAATCTGTCAAATGGTTGCAAAGTTATTAAAGTGCAAAATATGAGGTTTAACATAGAAACCACTGCTCAACCCTAACTATAGGGGTTCTACCGCGTATATATATCTTCTCTGCAAAAAAGTTTGTTAATGGACCATTAGGGTTCCAGCATCAAAAGTAGGGAAATTCAGTATTAGGGTTCCCAATCACAAGAGCCCACCTTCAGTTTCCAACCCTAAGAAATCACACCCTCACTGCATGCAGGAATAGGCATGATGAATGTGTGTTGTGGTTGCAAACCCTAATGCATAGTACAATATACTAGAAAAGGGTGAGCATTAGGGTTCATAACTGCAACACACACCGTCATGCCTATTCCTGCATGCAGGGAGATGTGGGGTCTTAGGGTAGGAAACTGAGGTTGGGGATGGGTTCTTAGGACTGGGAACCCTAAGACTGCATTTCTCTACTTTTGACACTGGAACCCTGATGGGCCATTAAGAAAGCTTGTTCCAGAGAATTTCCTTACTTTTTGAGAAAGTATGATCGTAGGGAACCCTAATGGTACATTAGTGAAGTTTTTTTTCAGAGCATTTCCTTACTTTTTGAGAAAGTACAATCATACAATTGTAAGCTTACTTGCTTGTGGGAGCACAGGGCACTCTGGGCCCTGCACTCCCAACAATCCATAATTTTTAAGATATTCTAATTGTATCCTTATTTCCCTGTGGGAATGCAGGGCCCTCTGGGCTCTGTGCTTCCATTAGTCCTTAATAGTATCCACATTTGCATGTGGGAACACAGGAGTACAGGGCCCTCTGGGCCCTGTGCTCCCAACCATCCATAATTTTTGAGAGAGTGTATTTGTATCCCTATTTCCCTGCGGGAGCACATGGCCCTCTGGGCCCTGGGCTCCCTATCATATCTTAATAGTAGCCATATTTGCATGTGGGAATGCAGGGCTCAAAGGGCCCTGCGATCCCATTCATGCATAATTTTGGAAATCTTGTAGTGCTCTCCTTCTTTACCTGTGGGAGCACAGGGCCCTCTGGGTCCTGCACACCCATCCTATACTGTGCATTGCCAAAGAAACACCCCACATTGCCATGTTATCCTATAGAAAGCACAGGAAAATGTGAAACTTGTGTAACTCAACACCAAATTAATATATCTTGATGAAACCAGCAAAAGGCATATCGGTGACACAACCCCTTTGTACCCTGCAAACTTCAGAGCAAAATTGTAAACCGTTTCTTCACAGTATAGTGACAGAAAAATGACTTTGTAAACTTCACATTACAATGCCATCCTATGGGAAATGAAGCAAAATTTAAATGCATACAACTCCATGGCAAAGTAATGTATTTTCACCAAACAAACCAGGAAAAAGCACATCTGTGGGGCAAGCCCTTTGTAGCCTGAAAATGTCAGCCCAGAATTCCAAACCATTTCTGTGCTATGAAGTGACAAAGAAACAGCTATATAAAAAAATCCTTTTTTGCAAATTGTGAAAAAGAATCCTGTATTATGGTAAAATGGAATCCTTTACTGTAATTAGAGTAAAAAGATCATATTTCATGATAAAATAGTTCTGTGATTTGTTGAAAAAGAATTCCATGGATAAAATAAACAGCTTTCTGGACATTTTTTCAAAAGCTGATCCCTTTATCCAATTTCTCAGACCCTGATTAGGTAAACACAGCTGTTGGTGTTTACCAAATGCCAGTATTTTTAAAGAAATTTCAGTCTGTACCTGTACCTTGATTCATGCCTTCTACCCTGCCCCTCCTTGCAGCTTCCCAACCCTTTAATCCACATCTCCTAGAAGTGAATACTCCCTGCACCATTCCCACCCATGCCTGCCTTACTTCCTTTACCCCTTGTTACCTGCGCTTTGTGTGAGGTTTTGTTAATTTTGATACTGCATCCTCCTCTCTTTATGTAGCTCCCTTCCCACCACCCCTTTTTCCCTGAATATGATATGTACACATTTAGAAATATTATACCATGTGTTCAAATACTACACCGTTACTCTTTATTGTTACTTAGCTTGATTTTATTATGTATATACATGATTTGTCTTCTTGCCTGTACATAAATGCATTGATTCTTGACCTTGTGTGATGCAGGTCCACCTTGTAAATGAGCTTGCTCAATGGTGTTCACCTGGATAAATAAAGATTTGATTGATTGATTGATTGGTTTGTTTGCCTAGCTAAGTGAAAATAAGATGGCAGCTGCACAAAGTAGGATTCCACATTTGCGAACTAGGATTCTGCAGTTGCAATCAAGAATCCTAGTTTGAGCCTCACATCTAACTTTTCCCATAGGAAATAATGGGAAACTTTAAAATTTAATAACTTATGAACTGATTAATACTATTTTTACCAAACCTTCAAATGGCTTGTAACTCAAGATCAATGTACTCTAAAAATTTCAGACCAAAATCCAAGCCATATTTGCGTAATGCGGTGACAAAGAATTTGACAAAAAGTTGCAATTTTCAAATTGTTTGCCACTGTATATCTCTGTACTGACACATCTGACTGGAACAAAACTTGCCAAATCAAGAGATCTTTGGTCCCCAAAGGAGCATGCAAAATTTCATGCAAATCAGTCAAGTGTCTGCAAAGTTATTTAAGTTAACAAGTCTGTGTTTAACATAGAAGTGACCATTGAACCCTAATATAGGAGTGTGACTGTGCCTCTCTAACATATATATATATATATATATATATATATAGGTTAGGCCCGACATGCATCTTAGTATGTGGAGGGTGGGGGAGTGGGGTAAAGTGGTAGTGCTGGGAACCCTAATACTGAATTTCCATACCTTTGTTACTGTAATAGCAACCCTAACAGATGCATTAACAGAATTTTTTTTTTTTTGCAATGAATTTCTTTATGTTTTAAGATAATGTAATAGTATCCTTATTTTACTGTGGGAGCACAGGTTCCTTTGGGCCGTGCACTCCAATCCCTCTGTAGATGAGCATATGGGCCCTGCACTTCCATGTGTCAAACAACAGTGACCAAATTGTCAGCATAGCCATCTTATTACCCCATCTCATGTACCCTGGTACAGAGAAATTGGGAAATGCAAGTCAAAATGTAATTATGCGCAACTGCAATGCCATTCTGCACCACAGGTGTGAAAACACATTTTGGACAGGATATGAAAAATGACAGCTGTACTGTTCATGAAGGGATGTGAAAAAATGGCTATATTGAAAATTTAGCAGCAAAATATTGAAAAGTAACAAATTATGGCCTGGATATTCAAACTGCGCTCAAAACTGGCGCAACAGCAGGAGCAAGTGCAAACCAGTTGCGCAAATGCGCAACAGGTGCGATATTCAAACATGGAGCAGAGCAAATTGCGCAAGCAACCAACGTCTCAATATCGCACATACTGCGCCATCACGCAACCAGGAAGGAGAAGCTGAGCCAAAATGTTGCGCTATGGCGCAACCAGGGAAGCTCAGCTGAGCAGTCCAGAGCTGCCATAGCACAAGCACAGCCCCCCAGAGCAATGGAACTGCACATCCAGGGAGGCAGGCTGGGGCCCACCGCCAGCCATGCCACACATGGGCACAGGAACACACTGCAGAACCCACACCACACCTGTACACCCCAAGAACAGCATCACTGGGGGTGGGACGGAAGATCCACGTGCCCATGGGGACAAGCCAACAAAGCATAGCAGAGCCATGACACCCCAGCACAACCACTGGCAGGCGGAGAGTGCCACACAGGGGTTGACAACCACAGTGCACACATCAGCCCCCCTCAGACGCCAAGCACACCCCTGCATCATGACCCCAAGATCAGCCATGTGCAGTGACTGGCACTGCAGGAAACACCATGCATCCCCTGCCACACGCCAACCCCATGCTGCAGAGAAGCATACCAGCCAGACCCACCCTGTGCACCCAGCAGTGGGTGGCAGCAGACGGCAAGACCAACAGAAAGTCAATGCCATGCTGGTGATACCTTCCCATGGACACACACACACACACACACACACACACACACACACACACACACACATATACCCAGGACCATACCAGCCCAGATGGCATGTACACCCCTGCAACGGAGCACCCATAGCCAGTTGCAAATCAGAGACCAACACAGCAGTCGTATCAAAATAGAAATGTATATTTAAAAGATTAACATATAAACAGGTGAAACTATGTACAAGTGGGGGGGATGGGTAAAAGGCAGGGGTGTTCAAGGGGAGGGAATAAAACCTGGAGAGGGAAGGCAGGGTGATAGGGATGGAGAAGTGGAAGGAATGTGGCCTATGGCTCAGCTGGCTGCCGGTCTTCCCCTGCTGGTGTCCCGTCCTGTGCCTCCGCCTCCTGGAACCATGGCACTGTGTGGCCTGCAGTATCGCCTTGTTCTCCACTGAAATCTGGGTGAGGTGCCGAATATCCTCAAAATCCTCCTGAGTACCTCGAGGCCTAGGAAATGGGAACACAGTCAATGGCTGAGACTGACCACAACCTGAACACCACCCAACCTGCAAGCCATATAGCCCAATGTCCTGCACCTGTGATGGCATGCACCCACCCACAGTGAACATGCATATGGCCATCACAAACAGGCAGCACCAGCTATGCGCACCACTGCACACACATACACTGCCCATGCCCATCACAGCACAAACAAGGCTGCAAGTGATGTGGCAATGTGGTGTGATGCCAGTTACACAGCTATGTGCCCAGTGCATGCCTGGACCACCAGTGACGCATACACAGACGTGCTGTGATACTGCACAGTGATGCATGTCACCTGTGTCGTGCCTGCATACATAAATACATAGACAGTGTCGGCAGATAAGGGCCTATGGGCCACCCAGTCTGCCCATTTGACCTTGTAAGTTCACTCTGTTTTCCTATAAGTCTGTTGCACCTTACCCCTGACCTCCAGAATTCCTGTATGGCTATCCCATGCATTCTTAAAACCCCTGACCAAGTCAGCCCCCACCACTTCCTCTGGCAGGGTGTTCCACTTGTCCACCACCCGGTCTGTGAAGAAATTCATTCTCATGTTTCCTCCGAATCGTCCCCCCTCCAACATCATCCCATGCTCTCTAGTCCTGGAACATCTTTTACACTGAAAAATAGTGTTGTCATGCACTCTGTTCCCCCCTGTAAGATACTTGTATGTCCCCATCATATCCCCCTCTCCCTCCCTCCCTCCAGGGAGTACATGTTCAGTTCCTTCAACCTGTCTTCATCGGACTTGTGCTGCAATCCATGCACCATCCGTGTTGCCCTCCTCTGAACCCTCTCTGCCCAGTCCATGTCCATACGTAGGTATGGTCTCCTGAACTGTACACTGTACTCCAGTGTGGGGCCTCACTAGTGTCTTGTATAGTGGAATTATGACCTCCCCTTTGGTTGTGTTGTGCATGGCTGGTGGTCTTGCCCCCCCCAGCATGCAATAGCATCCATGAAGTAATGATACTCACACTGCTCCAGCAGCTGGGTCTGCCACTGCTGCTGCCACTGCTGCTGCTGCTGCTACTGTGGTTGGGGCACAACACCCCCTGGCACCGGGGCCCTGGCACGGCCCACCTCACCCTCGCCCGGCGTCCTCAAAATCCGCCCTGTGGGAGACATATGTTGAGACAAACATCAGTGTGACTCAAAAGCAGAGTGCCCCCTGCCCCAGTGGGAGTGTCTGCCCACACAGCCATAACCATCCATCGCACAGCTGCACACACTGACACAGCCAACCGTGTCCGAGCCGGCACCTATGCACAGCCACCCAAGCACACACACACACCTCTACAGAGAATATAGCTGCATAGATGGTACACTCACCTGGCCTAGGGACTATGCCCTGCCTGGCACGCGACCGCAGCCGCGTCAAAAGTTCCGGCTCCCTCCGGCGGAGGTCACTGTACCGTGCCGGCACTGCTCAGCTGACCGCCCCGCCAGTGACCTCCACCAGGTCAGTGGCACTGCTGCCACACGTGTGTCCTAGGCATGGTGAGGGGGGCCTCACCATACAGTGCCTCACAGTGGTGCTCCACCAGGGTCACCAGGTTGGCCACCTCCAGCTGGCTCCAGGACACTGCCCTTCTCCGTGCCATGGCACCAACTTTACAGCAGGCAATATGGCGCCCTGCTGCACCGTAACCCCACATGGAGTTGTTGTGCAATAGACCACCACAGGCTCCAATTGAGCTGTTCGAGCAGCGCCGTCACTGTACATGGCGCTGTCACTGGACAGCGCAATAGGGACGTACACATGGCATGCGAACAGCACCAGGGGTCAGAGGCCATACACAAGGTCACGGCAATGACTCAAGGCTATGCACAGTGCCACCGGACGTATAGGCATCCTGCGTGACTGCAGAGATACGCACCAGCCACAGTGGACTATCGCGCAGTAGTGCCACAGTGCCATAAAGTGCCCAGTGCTGTAGCGCCACTGGCACTATGGTGGCCATGGCCTGAATCGCCTATCGCACTCAGCAGGTCTGCAGCGCGATAGACGCATGCGTAAGCTGTCTGGGCATGCGCAATGCAGTGTGGCACACAGCCACAAACCTGCGCCATTGGCTCAGCCGGACCTTCCGTATTGCGCAAAGCGCAAATATGTGATATTCAGCCGACATATGAAAATCATCCGATCAGCCATTAAAAGGCGCAGTGGCACAATTAGCATGTCATTAAAGTTGAGCCACACCTCATTTGCATGTGTTGCACTATAAAAATGCGACAGTGGGTTGTACTGGCCAGATTTGGTTACTGCAGGTGAGAGGTGAGTTACATGCTGTGTGATGCTCAGGACAATGCTCATGGGCGGAGGATGATAAAGGCTGAGGGGGCTGAGCATGAAAAGAGCACTTAGAAAGGGACAAAGGGCACCCTTTCTATCAGTATCTGCCATGCGGAGAGGAAACGGGGGGGCTTCCGCACCCCCCCGGGCTGGCAGCTATGCTCACGGGGTAATGCTGTCGACTGCACAGTGACAGGTGTCCACTTCCACCCATACAGATCACCATGACTGACCAAAGCCAAGCTGAGGGTGTGGACAGCAGGCGTAGGAGGAGGCCAAACTTCACCGTGGCAGAGACAGAGGCCCTCTTCCAGGCCTACCTGGAGGATGAGCCACTGAGTGGGGATCGGAGGCACCCCTCAGGAGCGGCAGCTGCATGGGAGGGGATAGCCTGGACGCCAACCTGCACGGAAGCCACCAGCGCCCGCAGGAATGCAGGAAGAAGATGGGGACTGACCGCAGGAGGCTGAAGGAGAAGGTGGCAGCCTTCAGGGCGGCACGTGCTGGCACTGGTGGGGGCCCACCAGTGGTGTTGCAGCTGACCTGTACAGAGGAGACACTGGTCACGGCCATGCAGCTGAGTGCCATTGCGGGCGTACCTGGCGGAGGATTCCAGACAGGTGGAAGCCCATCACTGCACGGTATGACATGGTGGTGTTGTTGGGGGGGCTGTTGTTCACATGCACTCACATGTACTCTCTTTCTGTTACAGATCCTGTTCGTCTGCAGGAGACAGTGGTGGTGGTGGGTCCAGACAGTGAGGCAGACCTGCTGGACGTGGAGGAGGGACCATCCACCTCCGCCACCAGCCTGCAGGCACTGCAGCAGCATGCAGGCTGGGCCGACAACCCGTGTCAGTGATATCGGGGTGCAGGGGTGCACAGCCTGTGTCACAGCAGTCTGGCATGCAGGTATGCCAGCATGCTGTGCCTATGGCAGTGGCACGCACCTGCACCATTGATGATAGCAGGCCTGCAATGGGCAGTGATAGGTGTGTATCCCATGACAGACACATGGCAGGCCAGCACATGCCCTGGGCCTTCCTGGTTCACACCTGTGTACCAGCATGCTGGCACAGTCCAGGCTGTGCCTGTCAGCACCGGTGGGGCAGCACCAGTGGCTGTGCAGGTGTCTGGAACTGTTGTCAGCATGGAGGTGGAACAGGTGGACCTGGGGCTCAGCAGTTGGAGGGCGGCAGCAGTTGCACACCAGGTCTGGGGTACAGTGTCAAGCAGTGGCACATGTCCACCACCTTTGATCTGCCCATACCTGGTCCTGGTGAACAGCGCCCACCCTCAAGGGGTGCTGTGCAGCAGGACCTCCATACCCCTGGGGTCACGACATGCCATTGGGGCACAGTACCCATTGGACGCACACCTGCCTGCTGCAGGAGTCGGACAGCTGCAGGGGCGGGTTGCAAGGTCCGTGGAGGCACTGTCTGTGTCCGTGGAGTGGCATAGCAGGGAGTGTGCTCGGGACCGAGCCGAGCTGGTCCTTATGCGGGACGGATGTGACCGCTGCCATTGACAGGCTGACCCAGGCAGTGGTCTCTGTCGCGGACACATTAGGCCACACTGTCAGGTGCCCCTGTACCACACACCCCCACACAGTGCACTCTCCACTCCCCGTTCCCGGCGTCGTGTCGACACCAGGCCTGTCGATGCCGGGTTCTGCTGTGGGCATCCCGAGCACCCCTGGTGCAAGTTTGTTTGGCAGGATGCAGACCCCTGTGCGGGCAAGGTCGCGTTCGCGCAGTGGGACCCCTGGTGGTGCACCAGCGCCACCCGATGTGGCCCCTGCTCAGCCTGCCAGTGCTGCTGGGCCACGGTGGGGCCGCCCACGCATCCGTGGTGGCCGTGGGACAGTGCTACCTGACTGAGCTGTCTCCCAGTGCAGGCCCTGTCTGGTGCTGCCCTGTGTGCAATGTGTGTCATGGTGGGCAGTGCACTGCTGGGTGCTCTGCTCACCAAGCTGACACACGGACCACCTGCACACTCTCCCAACTGCTGTCCACAGGTGCGTGTGCATGATGATGCCTGCATTGCACTGTACACCAAGGTGCAGGTGCCCAGGTCCTGACACACGACGTGGACAGTCCAGGTGGTGGGGTGGTAGGTGCTGTGTGTTGGCAATGTCATTTCCGCAGTGCTGTGCTGCTGCCCATGTATGCTGCCTGTGTGTGTGTGTGTCTCCATATGCGTGCTCACCTCTCTGCTGGTGTGTTGGTATGCCTGGAACCTTCACCTCCTGACCTTCATGCACGGTGTGTTCCCTGTGTGCCTGTGGTTTGCGCATGGACAGTGTTGCCTGCACATGTCCCCTTGCCTTACCTGTGTTGGGCATAGTGCTCTTCTGTGCAATGGTGTCCCGGTGCAGCTGGGCCTGCCGGGTCAGTCGGGGTCCTCCGTCCTGGGGGCTGCTCTATCACCCACATCACCAGCGCCACTGGCGCCCCATCGCTGTCCCTCTTGGACCTGTACGGTTATCCCATGGTCTTTGGCCATGTTGTGCAGGATGCAACAGGCCAGGAATATCCCACAGGCCTTTTGGGGCTGTACTGTGGGCTCGACGGAGGTGTCCAGGCATCGGAAGCGTGTCTTGAGCATCCCAAACACCCACTCTATGATGTTACGCGGTTGCGCGATGTGCCTCATTGAAACATAGCTGCGCTGGGGTCGTGGGGCACCGGTACGGTGTGAGCAGCCAGGGACGGAGTGGGTATCAGCAGTCACCTGTGTGGAGATAGTGGAGATCAGTGTCATGTCAGGTCCATATTGCCCATATCCTTGTGTGCCACTACCATGGCACCTGTGTCATTCCCACCCTTGCCCAGGGTTTGCATTCCATACATGTGTACTCACCCACTAGATGACCCGTGGGGATGTTCCCACTCTCGAATCAATGGCACAGTGCAGACTGGTGCCATATGAAGGCATCATGTGCTCCGCCAGGGTGTGTGGCACAGACATTGATAATGCACCCAGTGGCATCACACACCACCTGGCAGTTGACACTGGAAAAGCCCTTTTGGTTCCGATAAGCCTGGCCGTCAGGGCCAGGTGGCGTGCGAATGGACACATGGGTGCTGTCTATGGCCCCTAGCATGCCAGGCATACATGCTACCCTGTGGAACTCCTGCATGTTTGCTGTACGCTCTGCCGCGGTGCTGGGGAAATGGATGTACTCCGCAGCATGAGGCAGCAGTGCGCTGAGGAATTGGGTGAGGATGCGTGACGTGGCCGACTGTGTAATGCCTGTGGTGTCCCCTGTCAGCCTCTGGAAGGTGCCCGTGGCGCGAGCAGGCACATGCAGGCTGTCACCTTGGTCTCCATGGACAGAGCATGACTCCGTCGTGAGGGTGCCTGCATCACATCACTGCACAGCTCACAGAGCCGTCTCAGTATTGCCCTGTTCAGGTGGTACTGGGCCACAATCTTGACGTCTGTGTACAGCTCGAAGCTGATGCGGCACGACACTCGCCTGTCGCTGGCATAGCCGGACGGCCCCTCCTGCTGCCATGTCCCCTGCAGCATGGTGTCTCACCCTCATTACAGCTTCCATGTGGAAGCTGACACTGTCTATCTCCCTGGCTTCTGCCCCCCCGGCTGCTGTTCCTGTGTTACCCCCGCTGCCCCCACTGCTGCTTCCACTGCACCGGCACCCCCACTGGCCTCTCTGTCCTCCTGGACCCACTGTCCCTCTCTGCCCTTCCAGCTCCTGTCTCTCTCTCTCTCTCTCTCTGTCTCTCCCCCAGTTTACGGCCTGCTAGGGTTCTAGCGCCGCTTCCTTGAGCCTTTTTATTTTGGCTCAAATCCGGTACTCGCGCACTTCAGGCTGAGCCACTCTGCGCGTGCGCAAGTGTTCGATATCGCATGCGCACTTTATGCATGGACCCGCCCTTCGGCTGCACATGCCTTCATTTCCATTGCGCTGTTGCTCAGCATGTTTTCGGTGAGCCAACTGGCCCTTCTGAATATAGCAGAATGGCGCATTTTGGAGTTAACGCGGCAACCCTGGCTAACGCGTAAGCGCAAACCTTTGAATATCTGGGCCCATGTGTGTGGGTGGAATAAATTAAATGGACCCATGTAACTCAGGCATTTTTAGCAATGTTTTCACCAAGTTTTCAACATGGCCTTTTTGGAACCCCACCTCATAAACACTGGCACTGTCATGTCATTCATCTGTCCAGAAAGGTGATTTCATACAGCGACTGCACCAGTCTGCACCACAGGTGCAAAAACACATTTCAGGCAGGATGTTAAAAATGACAGGTGTGCTGTTCATGAGGATTTGTGAAAAAATGGCAATGTTGAAAATCTGGAGTGAAAATAATAAAAATTGACGAAGCTTTGAAGAGTGCAGACATGTACCGGTCCACAAAAGATGACAGAAGAGGATCTCTGGTGGTAAGTATAGGGCAAGGGGGGGGGTGGAGTGGTGAGTTGCTCAGTGGGAGAGTCAGGATGGGGAGGGGGATGGAGAGAGATGATGAGGGACCATTTTGTTTTTTACAGTATTAAAAAGACATCAGGGGATGGTTTTCTTTTTTTTTACAGGGTAACAAACTATTGCTGGGCACTGGGAGTGGGCTCCTCAGTGTCCAACAGTGCTGTATGTGTGGGTCTTTATAATTATAATAATATAAAGGGCTTTGGGGGACATCCGACACTGGGGGTGGGCATCCCAGTGTAGGGAAAGCATTAAAAAAATTAAGTATTTTTGGGCATGAGGTGGGATCTCCAGTGTCCCACACTACTGGTGGGAATAAATGCCAACATGGGGATTGGGTACCCTGATGTCAGCAAACAATACATTACAATAGGCTTGTGGGGGGGTGGAGGTGGGACATCCAACACCAGGGGTTGGCATCCCAGTGTCAGAAATAAACTTTAAAAAAACTAAATATTTCAGGACACTGGGGATGGGCTCCCCAGTATCCCACACTACTGGAGGGAGTAATGCCAACACAGAGACTGGGCAGTCTGATGTCGGCAAAATATATTTTATTATTCAAACATGCCTCAGTTCCCTTGGAGGCAGTAAAAGGAGAAAACCTCCTTTTATTAGGTAAATGTCAACAGGTCTGTACCTAAACAGGGGCTGAGTAACACAATTTTGTGATTATTTGGCACAAAAAGTGGCCAGAAAAGTTTTTTTGCTTTTTTTGCAGGGGCAGATGTTTATTTTTCATAGACATAGTGCCACAAATTTGCGGCAGTTTTCACAAAAATTGCTGAAGATTTGTGACAGTTTTCACGCAACAGTGCCATTAGTTGTGTGAAAACTACCTCAATTTGTGGCATTTTTGCAAATGAGGTGCCACATATTTTTGGCACTACCAGTGGCCGAGTGCAAAAAACATACTTCCGGATACTATTTAAAAAAAAAATAATGCCAAGATCGTGTACCTCGGGCCCCGATTAGATAAACACAAGTGTTTGTAAAGGGGCACTATATTTGAATTACAGCATTTTTTACCCATTGCTAGCTGAAAACAAGATGGTGGCAGCACTGCACTACTAAACCCATTTGAGGCAGTAAGATGTGCTTTCGAGAAAGCAAAAAGTGCTTTTGTACAAGTCATCTAATTTTTCCCCTAGGCTATAATGGGAAAATGTAAACTTTAATAACTTCAGAACATATTAATATTTTTTTCACTAAACCTTCAAAAGGCACATCAGTGATCCATACTCCATACTCCAAACAGTTTCAGACTTATGCCAAGCAAAGAATTTGCACCTAAATGGTATTTTGGCATTCGGCAGCTCTGCGACTGCACCACTGACCAGAATGAAACTTGCCAGATCCAGAGATCTATGGTACCAAATGCCATATGCAAAATTTCAGGCAAATCGGTCAAATGGTTGCATAGTTATTAGAGTGCAAAATTTTGGGTTTAACATAGAAGTGGCCATGCAACCCTAACTACAGAGCACTACCATGCCCTATTAGATAGATATGTATATGTATGTAGGTATATAAAATAGATTAATAGATACCTTAGTGTGCATTACAAGGGAGTAATTCCATTGAGAATTTCTCATGTCCCCAGAACCTCGAGATGGAATTACCCCTTGAAATGCACACTAAGGTATTTTTTTTTTTTTTAATATATGGATCAGAATTTTTAAAAAACCTTTTGTGATGAGTAGTCGGCCACTTCAGTGAAGGACTCTCTCAGTCCGGCCAACTGCCGTCCTGTCTCGCTCAATCTCTCTTGCTCCCATGCACTGTCTGGCTCTGTCTCTCTCGTCCGCTCTCCCCCTCCTCTCCCGTCAAGCACATTATATAAAAAAACTGGTAGGCAGTCCTATCTTTTCTTCCTAGTGACCAAAGGATCAACCAGATAATTACAATTTTGCCCAGGACTAAAGGAAAATGTTGCAAGAACCTGAGGATATGGTACTGTCTCACTAAGTGAGAGACGTCCACCATGTTTGTTGAGAGTGTTCTGCTCGCCCATAGAGAGAAAGCGACCAATCATGTGCCGCATTGAGGATGCTGTCATTTGATTGATAGTGGGACTAAAGCCTAGTGGAGGAGAGTCTTAGCTTGTGCTCTCCAGTTTTAGTGATAATAGTATCATTCAGGGCTCCGAACAATATTATTATGGGCTCTGAATGATACTATTATTAGTGTGCATCGATGGTATTATCACTTCTGGAGCAGTGATATTACCACAATTTTTTTGTATGCCTCAGTGCAGTATTATAATATATATATATACATATTCATTGCAAAAAAGCTTAACTAATGCAACATTATGGTTGAGGCATCAAAAGTAGGGAAATACAACCTTAGGGTTCCCAAGCCTAAGACACCATCTCCACTGAGCATGCAGGAACAGGCATGAGGGGTGTGTTTTGGGGTTGTAAACCCTAATGTTCACCCCATTCCATGAGTAATGTAAGATGGTTACAGCATAGGAGAATGGGGTGAGCATTAGGGTTCACAACCCCAAAACGCACCCTTCATGCCTGTTCCTGCATGTGCAGCAGGGTTAGTGTCTTAGGTTTGTGTGCCCTAACATCATATTTTCCTACTTTTGATGGTTCAACCCTAATGGTGCATTAACAAATTTTTTTTTTTTTTTGCAATGAATTTCCTTATTTTTTGAGAAAACATAATCATAGCCTTATTTGACTATGGGATGGCTCTGCGCTCTCATCAGTCCATAGTAAGTGGCAGGAGCACAGGGCCCTCTGGACCCTGTGCTCCCATCCATGCCTCCTGTAATTGTCCCTCATATCCATGTGGGAACATTGGGCCCTCTGGGTCCTGCAGTCCCATCAGTCCATAGTGAGTGGTGGGGCACAGGGCCCAGAGGGCTCTGTGCTCCCATCTATGCCTATTGTATTTGTCCCTCATATATGTGTGGAACAGCAGCACCCTCTGAGTTATGAACAGGGCCCCATGTTTTCTGCAATTCTGCAATTGTAGCAACTGCCACAGAAAGATGGTCCTGCCACAGAAACTAGTCTCTGCCACAGTAAAAATGGCCATCACCACTGAAAACACAAACTAAATGACTAAAATGACTGTGAGCGAGCTTAAAATGGCACTTTTGTGAGTTGTTGTCAGCTCCATTATACATCCATTCCCCCTTGGTTGAAGTAGTGAGTGGGGTCACCCTTTTTCAATTCACAGGCACTCAGCCCTGAAGCTTATGACGATTATGACCTTTTACAAACACTGAGGGAACTTCAGGAAGTCTATTTCATAAAAAAGAATGATGGTTTCATTTGCCAATTGCAGAAACTGTGGAATGAAAAAGTAATTATTGCAGACACAAAATGGGAGGCTTTCTGGACCTTTGTCTAATGTAAAATGGTCCGGCTACTCTCTAGCCTCACAGAAAATCCTTACAGAGTAGGGAGAAGATATGGAAGTCAAGCAGTATTGACACAAATAACACCAATGGTGTTGAACTGCAGGCGCAAGAGGAAGCAACTAGAGCAGCGTTACAGCACAAACCATCACCACCGGGCTTCAAGCAAGTGAGTGGGAGGAGCCATTGGAGCAGCACTGGTTTACAACCAGGTAATACTGGTCTTCAAGCAACTGGGCACGCAAGAGAAGACATTCTCAGGAGCAGAGCTGTGGTAAACCAGCACTGGGCAGGTGGGATGAAGCTATGGGACAATAAAACAGACAGCAGTAAAACAAAAATTAAAAAAAAATAACCCTTTAGTTTCCCCGTGGTCTACATCCAATCTAAATAATGTTGCCAGAATGGATTTGCATTGCCTTGCCTGTGCATCTGCCAAACTGCCTCAGGCTGCCTTTTTCTGAGCATTCTTTCTGGGTAACTAGATTTTATTTTGGGGCTCATTTGAGTTGTCAGAGAATTTAAAGCCCATCACAGAATTGCCACAGAATTGCTCATAGTCTGACCACAGCAAGAATGAGGTCCTGCCACAGAATGTAGGTCCAGTTTGCCACAATAAACATGGGGCCCTGGTTATGAAGTGACAAATAAGCAGAAATATCTGGAAAAGTAGTGCCGCAAACTTCAGCAATACACTAGTTCTTTCATCAAACAATGTCTCAATTAAGCAGTTCAAACTAAGTTAGCTACATCAACAGAACTGTCCCACAAGATTATGAATGCAAAATTGCATGCATATCCATTGAAGGGTTGCAAAGTTATTAAGGTGTAAAGTATGTAAAATGGGAAGATTGAAAAAATGGAAAAACATGTAAATGTAATGATGATTAAGACACACTATCTCAGAATTCAAATGAAATTAGCAACATCAACAGATTTGTTCTGCAAAAGTATGTATGCCCACACTCATGCATATCTGTTGAACGGTTGCAAAGTTATTGAATGCAAAGTATGCAAAACTGGATGACTGAAAATGGTAAAAATATTTTAAATTAAGGATATTTGAGACACATTATCTTAGAAACCACACAGTTGATTCAAATGAAATTTATCACATCAACAGACATGCCCACTGGGATTATGCATGCAACATTTCATGTACATCTTTTGAAGGGTTCTAAAGTTATTAAGGTGCAAATTTGCAATACTGGAAGACTGCCTGTGAAAATGGTAATAAAACATGAAAGTTTAAGAATGTTTGAGACAAAGTATCTCAGAAACGTCACCATGGATTTATATGAAATTTGTTACATTAAGTGAACTATCATTAGAGCTTATGCATGCCAGATTTCATGCAAATCTGTTGAAGGGATGCAAAGTTATTAAGGTGCAAGTTATGCAAAATTGGATAACAGTGTGCGAAAAGCATTTACTTTTACATCTATTTTTTCCCATAGGAAATAATGGGAAATAAAAAATTTGATAAGTTTTGAGCAAATTAATATTTTTTCAACAAACCTTTGAAAGGCACATCTGTGAGGCAACAGCTTTCTACCCTAAACATTTCAGACCACAACCTAAAGCCACTTCTGAGATACAGGTGAACAAAGAAATGGCAATAAAACATATTTTTAGGAAGGCAGTATAATGCAGTGGTTTAAGGCTCTGAGCTGCAAATCTGAAGACCTGGGTTTGAATCCCACAGCCCCACTTGCATACTGTGTGACCCTGAGCAAGTTACTTAACTCCCCTATGCTTCCAGGTTGCACCTGTAAACAAGCTTTCAGCTTCATGTGTCTCACCTGATTAAACAATTTGAAAAAAAAGGTAAATATAGTGATTTTTGAAATTTAATAACTTTAGAACTGCTCTACAGATTCATTCAAAATTTGCCATGTCTTGAGACCTACCCATACAGATTATGCATGCCCACTTTCATGCACATCGGTTTAACATTGTCAAAGTTATTATAGTTAAAAATGTGGCTTTAGCATAGATGTTTGCACTCAGCTTTAATATACTGGTGCTATCATGCCAGCATTATATATCTATATCTATCTATATATCTATATATATATATATATATATATATATATATATATATATATATTCATATTCTAAAAACTCTGTTTAATGCATCAGTTAGGATTTCCACAGAGTCAAAAGCTTGAGAATTTGATGTTAGGGTTCCCACCCTTGCATTCCCCAACCACCACCCGACCCACCAACAGGCATTGGGTGTGCATTGAGTCATCGGTCTAACTATCACCCCATCCCATGTGTAAACAAGCTGAGGTGGTGAAGTATAAGAGAATGAGAGAGCTAGGACAGATGACCCAAAGAATTCCCAATGCCTGCTGGTGGGCTGGTGGGGGCTGGGGGTGGGTAAGGTGGCAACTCAATATCAAATTTCCTCACTTTGTCACTGTAGAACAACCCTAATTGATGCATTAACAAGGTTTTTTTGCATAGAATTTGCTTACTTTTTAAGAAAGAATAAAAAAGTAGAAAGCTGTTTGTATCTATTAGTAACCTTATTAACCCATTCCTGTCCCCTTTAACACACACAATGACTGAAAACTACATCCATGACACTAAGGCTAGGTATCCTTTCAATTTCAAGCCACCACCACAATCAAAACACTGTCTGCAGAACGTAAACTGCGTCACACCATATCTCTGGCAAAAAAAATGTTCTGGCGTATTAACACTGTAATTTACATCCACAGGACATGCCGTAAACACCCTCCAAACTTCAAGTAAAAAGACCAAACTGTTTCTGAGATACTCAATGTTAAAGATTGGTAAAATATCCCTATCTATTCCATTATAGGTAGGTAAGATTTATTGTTGCTCGGTTAAAAAAACATTGCAACTTAGTACATAAAACAGACATAACATTTCTACATCAACATAACATCTAGATCTGTCAATAGCAAATAAATAATAACAAACAGCTTCTTTCAATTTACATTAGGCAAACTAGCATACTACAGAGAAAAAATGCTTATCACCACATTCATTATTTTTCTCTTTCTCCATTTCCTTAACTTTATTTGCCATTAACAAAATTAATCAGAGGACTAAAAAGGCCCAGGTCATCAGAATACAAAACTGATATGAGGCTCAAATCGAGCTTACACAGAGGACCACCCAACACTCATGCCAAAATCTCTCCCTTTCAGTAAAGCCTCAACAACCACACAAGGGACAAATCCTAATCGTATAAATCTGGTCTAACATTAAAACACCATTAAATGGAGCAGAACCTACTCTGTCCTTTGTATTTCTAAAGCAGGTCACTGCCTCCCTTGTCTGGATTGATCCACTTTATGTCACCAGTTGGACCCATCCCTAGGTCCCAATGGAAATATCCTGCAGCGCATGCTGCCCTGTATTCCTCTTATATGAGTCCCTGGGTCAGGCTCAAACTACTGGCCCACACTAAGTCTTGGATAAGTCAACACTGTTCAGCTGTTGCTTTCTACTCAGGGAGATAGACATCCAGCACGAGTGGGTTTTCCCTGGGCTTTTCAGATAATTACCCCCAGTCCATCTTTCGACAACCTGGATCCCATCAATTAATTTCCTCTTTATATGAGACCCAGACTTTATCTCATGTTTAATACAAACAATAAGAGTAATAATTTCATCAGTCATTAGAGGACATTTAGGTGTTCATCCAATATCCTTCATAAAAAAAAAGTAGTACAGTCTAAGTAGACTGAACTAGCTAAACTGGTTGGGCTGAAAAACAACCATGAACCATACACATACCATCACTCAAAGGTTCATGGTTAAGTTTAAGAAATAAGCTCCACTAACATTCAAGAATCCACTAAGAATAGAACAGACACATATTCTAAGGTGTTCTAAAGCATTGATTCATTCAAGAATCCAACATTTAAAATAGAAACCATAAGCTCTGATGTGATTCAGAAGACCATTAGTCATGAAACAAACATACATTTGAATAATAAAATAAAAAAATAAGAATATAAAATATGCAGCAAATAACACCTTTGAGACAAGATAAATCCCCGCTGTAGATCTCTAAATTACAAGAGTCACTTAAAGTGGAGAACAAACCATTATATTTGTTTAATAAAGATGATTCTTCACAGAAAACAACTCCATCGTCATTCCTCACTGCAATCAAACACAGGCTACTTTTAGCAGCAAAATCCCATGAAAAATATGTTTTACCAAAATGGAGTCAAAAACAAACAGTCGAATCTAAATAAAGTGGTGCTCCTACAGGTTCAGAGTTCGAGCCACTTACCGCACATTTCCTTCAAATTTGTTAAGTTTTTTGCCGATACAACTATAAAACAGTCTGGCCCTATTCGACCAGACCTGGCTCATAGGAGCGAGAACCTTTCTAGAAGGTCACCACAGATTGCCTTATCAGCGTCCCATTAGGCCTGCCAAATAGTCATACCTCAATAGTTGCCTTAGGATTGTTTCCAAAAGATAAGATCTCAAAGAAAAGAATGTAAACCCCCATCTGCTCACATTGCAAAGCATCCACACTGTTTTTCAAGGCATTTTTATTGATAGATAGCTTTTACTTACATGTTCCCATAGCTCTCCTATGGCTTCTATGGCTTCTTTCTCCAGATAGATTTTATTACCTTAATTTCCTTGTACCTGGAGAAAGAAAAATAGAAAGAAAATTGCACTCCTCTAAGCTCAGTAAATTCGACACCTTTACTACATACAGAGACCCACGGTCCTAGGCAACAATGTGGCATACCTTTTTTAAAAGGCATATGAACATTTCTGCATGTACGTTCTCAATTGTACCCATCCTCAGGTTCATTACCGAAAGTTGCCATGCCCTCAAAGCAGCAACCTCAGCAGAGCCTCCACTAAGGGCAGAGATGTCAGTTACCGAGCCACCAGGAAAATCTCAAGTTTGGAATAATACTTTTATACCGCATGTCCCATGCGAACAGCAGCTCCATATAAACTAGAACCAAGAACTAAGAAACTGATTTCTTATAAATATTTCTCAGTATAGTTCTCAGTAAAGTACAAGCATTTCAGCAATGTCCATCGGAATGCCAAAACCAAACATACGCCCATTTGGAGCAAAACATTCAATCACAAATCTTTGTGGTCTTCTAAATTAAAAACTAGCATATTACACAAACTATTGTTCAATCCCAGTGGAGTCTCATTCATGAGAACCACGAAAAACCTTTTTTCCCCAAAAGCAGCATTCAAGAACACAGATCATGGTGTGAGGGACAGAGCAGCCCCGCAACCATTTTGCTGCCCTGCCCACTCCATGCCATTATAAAAAATCTGGCCATCTTGTCCCTATTTTGTGATCAAAGAATCTCACGATCAAAGAATTTGCAGGCTCGTGATCAAAGAATTCGCAGGCTCACAAAACAAAGAATAAAAAATGCTATTAATTAAAAAATTGAAGGAATTGTGGTAAACCACCACCATGGTTCGACAGAACAAAGCCCCCTGAGCAAACTCTACCCTCATTTGACTTCCTAGGGCACCCCTGGGCTGAGAAAATTGATTTTAATCTAGGCATCTCATCCTCATCATGATGCACGATCGCGATCAAAGAATCTCGCAATCAAAGAATTTGCAGGCTCACGATCAAAGAATTTGCAGGCTCACGATCAAAGAATAAAAAGTGCTGTAATTAAAAATAGAAAGAATTGTGGTAAACCACCACCATGGTTCATCAGAATGAAGCCCCTGAGAAAACCCACCCTCATTTGTCTTCCAAGGACACCCCTGGGCTGAGAAATTACAATTTTAATCTGGCGCCTCGCCCTCACTCAGGATGCATGATCACAATCAAAGAATTGATCAAAGAATTTGCAGGCTCACGATCAAAGAAATTGCACACTCATGACCAAAGAATAAAAATGATGAAACGTGATTTTTGACCGATTTGAACCAAAACCAATGGCATGCCTCAATAGAACAAAGCCCTCTGATCAAAACCCACCCTCATTTGTGTCCTAGCCCACCCCAAGACAAGATATTTGTGTATTTAGGTCACGATGCAAGATCACGATCAAAGAATCTTGCGATCAAAGAATTTGTAGGTTGCCGATCATTGATCATTAGCTAGCCACCATCAAAGATTTTAAAAGCTTATAACTCTTATTTTTTAATGATTGGATGAAACCAAAGGCATGGCTCGATAGATTGGAGCTCTCAGAGTAAATTCCATCCATGTTTTACTTCAGGAGTGACCCCTGAGCCGAGATATTTGTGTTTTTCTGATCAGAAAACTAAAAACAAGATGGTGGACCTCACGATCAAAGAATTTCAAAAATTCTTAGGGACAAAGATTCTTGAACCACGAGGCTGCAAATACTTTGCTTGCCAAGCAGGACCAGATGGCCAGAACCCCATTCTTTTTTCACAAAACATGCATATACATTTTTCCCTTTGACTTATAATGGGAACTTCAAAGTGGCATAACTTTTGAATGCCTTAATATTTTTTCACCAAACAAAAAGCAGCATGTTCAGCTACCAACGATCTTTCAAACAAGCCATCTCACAGAGTGGCATGCCACATGATGGCTGCGCAGGACCACATCCAAATTCCCAAAGGCTGCCTGCAAAAATTAATCATTTTGCATTTGTCAGCGTTTTCGTATGCAAAGACCGTAAGTCCAACCAAAATTTGGCAAATCATGAGATCTACCATGCTCCACCACACACACACCAAATTTCAGACAAATCCGTTGAATGGGTCCAAAGTTATTAATGCCCAAAATTTTGACTTTAACATAGAAGTGACATCTGAACCCTAACTATATTGGCGCGAACGCGCCACTGTAATATATATATATATATATATATATATATATATCTATATATCTATATATATTAGAGGCAAAAAACTCCATTTAATGCATCAGTTAGGGTTGTTCCACAGTGACAAAAGTGAAATTTCAGGCAGTTGAGCCCTTGATTCTGCCACACCCCAACTGGCATCAGGTGCATTGAGGTAGTTGGTCCCAACTCTCACCCATTCTCCTATACCTCTGCTCATTCACACATCTAGTGAGAGTTAGGCTGACCAAAAGCACACCCTGATGCCGGTTGGGGTGTGGGCGGGGGTCCAAGGGGCTTTCAACCTAACACTGAATTTCTTCACTTTTGTCATTGTGGAACAACCTTAATTGATGCATTAAATGGAGTTTTTGCCTCTAATATAATATATATATATATATATATATATATATATATATATATATATATATATATATATATATATATTTAATGATTTACACAATGGGATTTTGGTGAAGCATGGTGGGAGGTTTACTATTTTTCTCTTCCAAATAGGAATTGGCAAAATATGACTCCCTCTGGTACTATTTATTGAACCAGCATTTATATTGAACTGATAAAAGATTCAAACTATCCACTAACTCTTGTTTTCCAAGGACCAGTAGAGCTACATTCTCTCATCACTACTTCCACTGGTGGAATTTTGGCTAAATTACTATTAATCTTCTATGAATTTTCACAAAATTCCCACAAAATATTGTGTTAAATTTCACACAAAAAAACAGTAATTGCTGTATACTTTTAAACCTAACATCCCTTCACTTTATTTTTAGCTTAACTCTCTATGACTTACTTGTCTTTTTATTACATATTCTTGTTTTTCCTCAATAAAACAAAATTAGTTTAAAAAAATACACATCCACATTTCACCATAGCACATTTGAAACCCTCTATCACATGCATATGTGTGCAAAGTTTCAGCTCTGTAGCTATAAGTAGGCATAGTTACAAGCAGTCAAACAATTAAGGATTTTTAAATTTTGCAAATACTTAAACTGCAAAGCTGTAAGCTGTGTAACTTGAAAATTAGAGAATGAAATGTCACAATGTTTGGCAGGTTCATAGGTGCTAGAAAGGAAGCTTTGTATGTGTGTCAGTGTTCTAATCTCTAACTTAAAGGATGGTCAAGTTTCAAGACATCACAAAATGCAAAATAACATCAGTACTTAAAATCAATTTAATGATTTTTTTTTGTGGAAATTATGTAATTTTCTCCAAATTATAGAATTTTCTGCTAATTATGTGAAAGACATATCAATAAATTTTGCACAGCCATACATCTGGCCTGTCACAGATGATGAAGAAAATGCTGTGTAGAGAGGTAATAAGGAAGCGTTCATACAGTACTTACTGTAATACTAAAAGTAGCAGCAGAGTTGTATGACCAGTGCAGGACTATGATGCTAGTACAGGTTAGGCACTTAGCCTGTCTTCAGTACAGGTCAAATGAGTGGAATCCTTAATTCAGCACTGCAGCTAGATAAAGGAGCTGACTGTTGTCTCCACTGAGACATGGAAAATAAGTTCTAAGAACATAATGAGGTAATTTATTTAAATAGTGATGTTCCTGGGGCAAGCTATATAGATGGAACTTCTTTAAGGTCCTCATGGCACTGAGTCCTCTGATCAATTTCAAAATGCTCTTAGGCAAGTAACTTCTGCTAAGAATCTGTTTTGGCCAGATACAGGGCATTCTGGGGCATGTAATGCCTGCATACTTGAGATGGGCTGCAATTGTGCCAGAAGGAAGAGAGTACTGGTCATGACAATTGTTAGGGGACTCATGGGGATTAAAACTGATGAACAGTGGAGGTGGCTAGTGCAGTGGGTCAACAGTGGCAGGAATTAGATGACTAGGATCACCAAAGGAAGGACACCTGACCTGGACATCAATAAAGAGTTGCTCCCATCTGGAACAAAAAAGCACTTCTCATTTGAAGGCTGGTCATATGAGAATCATAACCAGCAGAATGGACATAGAAACATAGAAATTGCAAGCAGATAAGGACCACTAGGCACATCCAGTCTGCCCGTAGGCCCTATACATTGTATGTGGCCACTGTCCCTATGTGATCAATGGCTTTTCATCACTCCCTCCCCTTTCATGTTTCCCTCGTGCCTATCCCAGGCATGTTAAACCCCTCCACTGTGCTTGCCCCCACCACCTCTTGTGGCAGGCTATTCCAAACATCAACTACCCACTCTGTATACAAAAACTTCCTCACATTATCCCTTAATCTAACCCCACTCCAATTTCATATCATGCTGCCTTGTTCTAATACTTTTTCTCCCTTGGAACGGTCCCCCACCTGCACCCTGTTTATGCCCTTGAGGTACTTGAAAATTTCTATCATGTCACCCCGCTCTCTCCGCTCTTCCAGCAAGTGCATATTGAGGATCCCTAGTCTCTCCTCATATGTAGTGGTGGGAGAAGTGGCCCCAATTAGCTCTACAAAGTGATTCACGGAGTGAAGGCAAATTCACACAGTACTCTGCAATGTGAAGTGGAGTACTTCACGTTATTAATGGGTAACGCGAAGTCCCTTGAAAACAATGACTTCACATTACTCCGCCTTCCCAAACCACTACTCCACCAATTCTTAAGGTGAAGTACATTGAAAACAATGTACTCAGCCTTACTTCGCCTTGTTTTTAAACTCCAAAGGCAAATTTTGCAGTGATTCATAGGATTTCAGGTCACATGGGCTCTAGATCGTTCTGCACAGCCTCAGTTTGGGGTAGTTTGTGTATGAAGCTGTAGGAGACAATCTGCTCTGAGAACTCTGTGATTCAAACCTTCTAAAAGTTGTTAAAAAAGTCTTTTGGGGTCATTTGTTTTGCTGAAACTTTAGTTCATCGATTATACAAAACCCTCCTGTGCTCATATCATCGAGCGTTTATTGTTTGTGTGTGGATTTTGAATGTTAATATACAATATTCAGTCTGTGTACTGAGAGACAGTATAAGTGTGCTTTGGGGGAGGGGCGTATCTGTGGTGTAGGTAGATTAACTTGGAGAAAAAGACAGTGATTTCTGTGTTGGTGATATTTTTCTTGTATAACTGTGTTAATGTGTACACAGTAATATTTTCAATAATTCTTGCCATTTTTTTGCTGATTCTTGTGGTGCAGCAGTGCATATTTTTAGTTTGTTTAAAATATGTGGTTATATTACTGAAGTTTTCAATCTGCTACGCATTACTTACTGTGTGTATGAGTATGTGTGTGACGCGTGTCATCAAATCAGACACCTTTTTTTGTGCCACATAATTTCAGCAATGTGAAGCTGCTATCCACTGCAGCTGTGTGATTTTTGTATTTCTTTCGGTATCTTTACTGGTACTTGTACTAGTACTAGTGACTGTTACTGCAGCAGTGCAGTACACTGCCCCCCCACGGCCAACCCAAACCGGCAAAGGAATTCTTTTCTAGATTTGAATTTCTGATGGTGAGCACTGGTTAGGTGTTGTGCCTTTGCATCTGCATCTCTTCAGTGTGCTGCGCAATCTTAATCTGTCTGTGCATTTTCATCTCTTTGGGGCCTAATCTCCATCTCTAACTTAAGTCACAGTTGTTTCTTTGGCTTCCCTTCAGAGTACTGGACAGGTGTGGTGCATAATTCTGCATGAACATTGTACTCATTGATATGCATTTTTAAGTCAGGACCATCATCATGAGTCACTCGTGATACAAATCACAATCTTCATCATCATGGTCACAAATGCAGTCACAACTCACAATTTATGATCATGTCATGAATCACAACATTAATCTTTTTTAACAGTTACGTAGATGTATTTTTAGCTTGTTTTGTAGTATCTCTCCATGCTTCACCACCCCACCATTGTACTCATTAATGAGTGTTTTTAAGTTGGGAGTTTTGTGCCACACCTCATCGGGGCCTGGGGAAGTACAGCCGTGCTCCGGTACTGGTGGTCGGAGTCATAGCATCTCCAGTTCATGTCGCCTCTGGTGCTCACACTCCTCATGGTATGCCTTCCACTGTTCACAGTCCCTCTTCTTCTCTGCAGCTCGCTGGCACTCACACTCCTCATGCTCAGCCTCCCACTGTTCCTGCTCTGCCTCTCATCTCTCTCATTCCACCTCTCACTGTTCTCGCTCTCTCTTCTCCTGGAACTTCAGCTCCATTCGGCGCAACTCAATCTGCAGCCTGAGTACTTCTGGCTGCAGAATACTAGTGACCTTTTCCTGTTGCTGTGGCCCTTTGCTGGCACTGGTCCTGCTGTCATCCTCACCGGATCTGGACACTGCACTGGCCGCTAGCCCTTCCACACTCAAGACTCGATCCCTTACAGTCACTCTCTATGACTCGATGCTCTGGGTATCTGCTACCATCAGGGCATCCATGAGGTTCTGATTGGTGGCTTTCACCTTGAACAGGACTCCTCTGTCCCTGCACAACTGCTTTAAGTATTCTACAGTGTGCCTGCTGTAGCTGGAAGCCATCTTCTTTCCTAACTATGGCTACTGTGACTTGCACTTTAGAAAAAAAATAAAACAGGTAGTAACTTGACTATAAGCCAAGTGATATAGTTCTGTTTCCTTTTAAAAATAAATCACTGTCTTTTTCTTTTCTGCAAGTGAGCTGACAGTCTCAAGCCGACACACTGAACAATAAAGCTTGTAATACCAAACTTATGCACACCGCTGCCAACCAATCTGCCACAACCCCATTCAGCAGGTCAGACCCTCTGCTCCCACAGTGCCAACCTCCAAGTGCAGTATTATGAACAGGAACAGAACAGGGTAGCCCTCCTGTCTGTTTTGTGGGTTCGAATCAACCTTTCATCTCAAGTTCTGGAGGGATTCAAACTGTGAACCTTTTGCTAGCATACCCAATGTACAGGCTCAGATAATTCTGCTCTTCAGGGGGCCAGATATCTTTTGCCTATGGGCACCTAACCAGGTGTACAAAATGAACCTTTAAAAACTCTATGAAAAGATCTCAGATAAACTCTTACCTTTTCCCAGTTTGGTAACCCAGTAAGCTTTGCACAGTGTCAACTTTAACCATACATGCTTCACTTGTCAAATAAAGAATTTCAAAGGCACAAGTAATCTCTTAAAATGAGATGTTTACTAAAAAATAGATAAAAATGTAAAATGTAAAACACAGAACAATATATCACAAAACACTACAATCATTTTAAAAGAAAACAGGTTTAAAAGTGCAATTTCCTACCAGCCATACACTTAGACTTGCCTAGCTAATGTATTCTTATATTCTTACAGTGCTAAAAGATGTTGTAGCTTCAGAGTCCAAACGTGTGTGTGTGTGTATGTGTCTAAAGGTCAGTTACAGCATAATTAAAAAACTGTCTGGACCCTGCCTTCTCCATGATGTCACCCAGCTCCTCCTCTGTTTATTACAAATTTTACAATCAGGATGTCTTATCAAGCAGGAGGTAAATTAATAGGTGACATCAGCAAAAACTCATGTCTCCACATGACTTCCCAATCAAGTCTGTAATTTTCCAAGTTCTTTCTTTCATCCATGAGCAGCATCCTGCTCTTTACAGACATCAAAGGACCATTTATGACTTCACGCCTAAGTGACATAACCTGGTTTCTTCTAAACTTCGTAAACAACTATGATTTCCAGCCAGCAGCTGGCAGCTACAATTAAGCTAGATAAACAGGAGATCCTTAATTTAGGTCTTTTCAAGCCTTTAATTATCTCATGGCTTTTATCTTTTAGCTGAAACCTGGGGGGGATGTTAACCCACAGGCTGTCTCAGCATGTCTTATGAGAGACACTCAATAACACATTTTTATATTACAAAAAGCATAGATTAATCAGAACCAGCTGTCCAAGCGTCACAGACATAAACCCCCCAAATTGTGGGAAATTTTCAATATGTGTCTGCTATGAGCCCCCAAACTTGTCAAATGAAGAGAATTACTTATTCCTGGAAAAACTGCAAGATACTGAGCCAGGTAGCAGTATTACCATCATGGGTGACTTCAACTTCCCTATCATATGCTGGAATAAATTAACTATTAACAGTGTACTAGAAAATAAATTTATGGATTTCATAACTGCCAACAATCTTGAGCAACATTTGCAGAACAACACTCGAGGGTATGGTATATTAGATCATATAATAAGCAATACAGGTGAAGATATTGTAGAATGTAAAGCAAGGGAAACCCTGAGTGACCATAATATGATCCAATTTATGTTAAAAACCAGCTGGGACCCAATAGTAAGTAAAATAAAGGTAAGATGCTTCACCAAGGCAAACTATCCAGGGATCAGAAAATACCTGGGAAATTGGGACTGGAAAAAGGATTTTGAAGGTCTGTCCCTGGAATCAAAATGGGATCTATTATACTCAAAACTTCAATTTTGCATTACAACCCTTTGTACCAGAGAAGCACATGTACATCAACAAAGGGAAGATACCCATCTGGTATAACAAAAGCATTAACAAGTTAAGTAAGCAGAAAAAAAAGGCATACACAACACATAAAAATATTCTATCCACAGATACATAGTTAACTTACAAGGAGCTGACTAAGAAACACAAGGCTATTAGGGCCTCAAAAGGAAGTATGAGTGTAGACTGGCCACAAATACAAGAAACAACAAAAAACTCTTTTTTTACAATTATATAAATAGCACTAAGAAAGAGAAGCCAAAAATTAGACTATCACTATGGAAGATGCAGTCATCGGTGATGGACAAGAGGTTGCCAAAGTTTTTATTAGGTACTTTACCAGTATTTACCAACTGAAAGATACTATCAGTGGGGATTTACCTACAAGCACAAATGACACTATTGAAATTTCAGTGGTAGAGGTTAAAAACAGGTTACTAAAACAAAAACCTAATAAATCATCTGGACCTGATGAACTGCTTCCTGCATCTCATTTTGACATGTACAACTGCCTGTAGAAATGCACTTTAACTTGTATGTTTTTTCCTGTATTTTAATCCTGTATGTTTTTCTTGAAAATGTTTTAACATGTAAAATATGTCTGTTTTCCCTCTCCCCCTTCCCACAGGGCACCTTTAGAATCAAGCAGTAGTAATGGTCCGGAAAAAGAGAGCGGCTTTCAATCCCCTGATCAATAAGTTGATTGCGGCTGGTGTCAGATTCAGAATGGGCTATCCAGCTAAATTCCAAGTCCAGATGGAGGGAGAGTGGAGGCATTTTGAATCGGTGGAGATCACCCGGTCTGCATTACAATCCGCTTTCCCCAACCTGTTCAAAGACTCTTGAAGCCAGCAGTGGGAGCTATCGGGTATCACTGGGTGAAGGCTTCTGGGTTGTTGAGGAAGTGAAGATGTCGTGGTGCGATGTTCTTTTGCTCGAGGCTCGCGGCTGATTGGCGTAACTCCTGGGGCTTCTACTGCATGGACATGAAAACGCATGGAAAGTGTTGAAACTGTATGGACTGGGGTCTAATTTCGGTGCTTGTTTTGCCCCGATTATGTTTTGTTGGTGATTTAAATATTCGGGTAAAAGCTGTGGATTAGTTTGGGCTGCCTCTGGCTAAGCAAGGAAGACTGTAAGCCCCCCAGTTTTCCTTTACTCGTTTTTTGAGTCTTTCTCAGTTGGAAGCAATTGGGGTCGATGGAGGCATATGGTTATAGCCTGCTTAGCCAGTTTATTTTTGAGACCAGAGGATAATGTAATTCGTGCGAGTTTCCACAAGAGGGAGCTTGAAGTCTGTCGTGTAATGTTATTCAGCATTTAAGTGTGGGAATTTCTGGGTTATTTGTAGCGGTAACTATGGCTTTATTAGCCTTTGGAAGCTGAATTTACTATGTCAGTTGCTTTAAAGGCAATTAGCATGCTGTTTCTCTCACCTGGTTAAGAGATGAAGTGGCAGGCTAGGTATAGAGTGCCAGCAGGTTAGGTAATTGCTAGTTTGGCAGAGAGTTTGGCTGTTTTTATATAGGGGAGGTTCATACCATCGTATTAATATAAGTAGAATGTCATATGCCAAGGGGTGATTTGGGTTTGAGGGTTCTACTTAGACCCTGTTAGTGATTTTGGGAAGGTTAAGTAGCGGGTTAAGGGAAGGTTGATAGTATAGCACAGGATTGGGTTAGTAATAGGTGGGTGATGAGATAATAGCCTGGAGGAGGGTGTGAGGGGCCGGGGTGGTGAGGCTGTGTGGGCTGTTGTCACAGGTCAATAAAGCTTGGGTGGGAGGGAGGTTTTTAGGGTGTGGTGGGGGAGGGCAGTAAGGGGAGGATGCAGTGATGCAAGCTGTTATTAGGGGCCGTGTGGATGGGGGGATAGTGGTGGGTCAATGTTAATCGGGTATTGTAGTGGCTATGGGGATTGTCTGGGGGGATAAATCGTGCACAAGTCCTTAATTTGGGTAACAGGGTGTGCCGTTTAAATGGGAGCATACCATGGTCTGAGTCAGAAATTTTGGATAATGGCACTGTATGGGTCTATTAAAGTTGTAACTTGAATATAAAGGGAGCACGCCAGAAGGTTAAGCAGTACAGTATTTTAAAGCACTTAGAGGTACTAAGGGCAGACATTGTGTTCCTGCAGGAGACGCACTTGCTTCAAACAGAGTGTAATTCCATGAGGCGCCTGCAGATGGGGTCAGTTTTTTCCTCGCAAGGTAGCACGCAGAGCAGAGGTGTGATGATGCTTCTGCGTAGGTCTGTACCCTTTGCATCGCTTCAGGTTATTCAGGATGGTGAGGGCAGATACGTGTTTGTTAGGGGCAAGCTACAGAATGTGGAGCCATGGAATGCACTGCCCAGGGAGCTGGTAGAGATGGAGACTGTGGATGGGTTTAAGAGGAGATGAGACAGGTACAGGGGGAAGGGTAAATCTGACCAGGCAAAATACAGGTGGAACATCTGGGACTGGGGACAGTATAACCCTAGGGGGAGGGGGACACACCAAAATCGTCCCTCAGTGCGGGTGCTGAAAATCGAGCAGACTCAAGAGAGACCATTAGGCCTATTCAGCTGGCATTTTAGTATGTTAGTATGAGATGATAACCTCTAGGTCCCTTTAACCTTTGGTGACAGTCAGCACCACCACCCATCCTGTAGGTCTCCCCAGGGTTCCCTCTACCCAGCTGCATTATTTTGCACTTCTTTGCATTGAACCTTAATTGCCATGTCTCTGCCCATCTTTCAAGTTTCTCCAGGTTCCTTATTCTCTGCACCACTTCAGGAGTATCTACCTTGTTGCAGATCTTGATGTTATCTGCAAATAGACAGACCTTTCTGGGAACATACTCTTTTATTGATATGTATCTATGATGCCCAGGTCAGGTGTCCTTCCTTTGGTGATTCCTGTCACCTAATTCCTGCCATTGCTGATCCCCAACTGCACTAGCCACCTCCACTCTTCATCAATTTTAATCCCCATGAGTCCCCTAACAATTGGCATGACCAGACTATCCTGAGTGCTGTGTGCACTTTGAAGTCCAGGCTTAGAGAGACTTATAGAGACCTGGTGTGGAAAAGAATGACTAGGGCACCAAGAGGAAAGAACTCTGGATATTACAAAAGGTGATGTGTGACAAAAAAATGACTAGCTGGCTCTATTTTAAAGGAGGTGTCACTGTGAAAAACAAGGATGATGTCAGGAGAACAAACAGTTCCACTGAGTGCATCTGATCAAGGTCAGAGAAAAAACTGGGAGACAAATTAGTCACCCAGGAAGGAACTGCATGATGTCAAATAACTCAGAACAACTAATCAGATGCAGTGGTGATAAGTGCTCTGTGAAAGCTGGGTACAGTCTGAATTTGTACTATGATATTTTCTCCCACCCATCCTCCCCCATCCCCAGCACTCTTTAAATACACAAACTGAACTGGGGCTCTACCCAAGACAGCAGTTCTTGTACAATTTTTTCTCTTCTATTCCCTCCATCCAAGTGTTTATTTCACCCCTTCTCACTGCAGTACCTCCTACCAAGCTGCTTCCAGTATATTCTCCTTCTCTCTGTCCTTCCCCCACCACTAATTCTTGTTTCTAATCTAATTTCTCATTTCATAAGTTCACATCCAGTTTACACCCTCCTTTTCCTTTATACCCCTTTTCACTACCAAATTGTGTTTTCCCTTCTCATCCACCATCACTTTCCCTCCTACTTCCTCCTGACATGCATCCACTCTTCCTTCCATGCTTCCCCATATGATTCACCCTGTCATCCCTGCTCCCACTTCTTTCCCTCTGCTCCGCCCTCCCCTCCCCTCTGTCCCCCTCTCTCTCCCCTACCCTACCCTCCTCCAACCTGCCTCCTCTAATTCACTTCCCCTGGCACACTGCTGCCAGCATTCTCCATAGAACTGGCACCCACTTGGGCTCCTTGTGTGCCCTTAATTTCTGCAACAACATCTCAAATAATTAGTCAATTACAGTAACCAGTCATTTACTCCCCACCCCCATCAACAAAATGGTTGGTCATCCTTACAAGATCACATCACCCTCCTACTCATCACAGCCAGTAATATCAAAATCCAACCCTTGTCCTTCTCTCTTCTCTTCTTCTGAACTGCCCAAAGGACTCAGGCTTCTACATTTCAATATTAGAAGCCAACTCCCCAAAATTGACCTTCTGCAGCCACTCATGCTTTATCTTAAATCTTCAGTCCTTACTCTAACTGAATCATGGCTCAGCTCTAAAATCCATGACTCCGTAATCTCCATTACTGGATGCACTCTCATTCACCAGGATCATAAATCCAGGGGCGGAGGTGTTGCCATGTATATCTCCTCATCTATTAATTACTTGGTCTGCATCTCCATGGCCTCTCCCTCTGCCTATGAACTGCTTCTAGTAAAAATGTCCCTCCCCTTCTCCCTCCCTATTTCTGTAGGTGGTGTATACTGCTGCTCCAACCTCCTTGTCTCCTCCCTTTCCTCTATCACTGATCTTCTCTCCTCCATCTCCTCCCTTGCCTCCCCTGGTGAACTCATCCTCCTAGGGAATTTCAATATAAATTGGCTGTCCAGCACACAGTCCTAAGTTTGAAACCATGTCTCATCACTCAACCTTAAACAACTCAAAATGTGACTAAATCACAAATCCAGCAAACATACCCTAATCAACTGGGTACTTACTTTGCACCCTCACCGAGTCATTAATTCTGGTATTCTTCCTGACGCACTCAGCGATCATCACATGGTATACTGTGTGTGTAGAATCCACTGTGCTAAGTCACCCCCAGCCATTCTCAACTTTTGTTTCTTCTGCTCCCATGATCTTCCCTTCCTCCAAAATGACCTAGTGTATACAGATTGGTCAACAATTGCAAATGCCTCCTCTGTAAATGCAGCATTGAGCTATTTTAGCTCCCAGTTCCTCAACACCTGGGATCGACATGGGCCATTTAGAAAAGCCAGGGTCCATGGGAATCACCTCCCACGGGCTCTGCTGAATTACTCGCATGTCAACATGCAAGAGACCATGTGTGGACAGCTTTTAAAACTTTTTGTACCCCCTGTGACCTCCAGCACTACCACATGCTTTGCAACACTTGCACCAAGGCTATCCTACTAGCCAAGGCTGAGTACTTCCAAGCTTCCTTCAACAAAAACATCAACAACCCATCTAAATTCTGGAAGGTTATCCATGTCTTATTACCCCCACCCATTCCCCTTTGCCTGTCCTAAATATTTGCGCCCACACAATAGATGACCCCCCTCCATGACAGCTGAATTAAACCACTACTTCACTTCCTGTGCCTCTTCCCTTCTTGCTTTTCTCCCGTCCATTACATCCAGTGACCCTATGAAGCCCCTGAAGAAAAACATGTTTCTCAGTGAGAAACTGTATACCAACCACAAATGCAGTAGACATGACGGTTTCACTGTACTGTCATTCGGCAAACATTTTGTCAGTGACCAGTCATGGATCCCTCCCTGAGGACACCCAGCATGTTTTCCTGGCCCTAAATCCTTGCAAGGGAAAAAGTCCTGATGGTTTCAACTCCAAACTTCTTCACCTCTCTGCATCCTCTATTGCTCAATTCTTGACTACTCTTCTGAACCTCTCCTTCATTCACACATCTGTCCCTGATGCCTGGAAGTCTGCTACCATAATTCCACTCCCTAAAGGTGGGGACTCCTCTGACCCTGGCAGTTTTCACCCAGTCTCTTTACTCCCCACACTGGCTAAGCTCCAAGAACACCTTGCCCTCAAACAACTCTCCTCCTTTCTTGATTCCTCCTCCTTTTTCACTCCTTTCCAGTCTGGATTCCATAAAGACCACTCCTCCACCACCTCCCTCCTTTGGCTCACTGACTCTGTTCTCACTGGCATGGATCAGGGGTGTATCACCTCTGTCATCTTTGTTGACCTGGCCAAAGCCTTCGACACTGTCTCCCACTCCCTTCTCCTCGGTAAACTATCTTCAGCTGAACTCTCTGATTCTGCCACCAGCTGGTTCGGATCCTACCTCCTAGGCCAATCCCAGTCTGTCAGAGCTGGTAATTCCATCTCCCTTCCACTCCCTATCAACACTTGTGTCCCCCAAGGTTCCGTATTTGGCCCAATACTATTTTCCATTTTCCTGAGTGACCTTCCTAATGTCTGCTCATCTTCATGTATCCACATGTATGCAGACAACATGGTCTTATTCTTGTCTGGCAACTCCCCCACTGAGGTGGCCACCAGCCTCCAGCAGGACTTTAACAATGTCCAGTGCTGGTTTATCATAAACTAACTCTCTACGAATGTCAAGAAAACAGTCATAATGACTTTCAGCTCCAAACAAAAGTTGTCTAGACTTGTCTCCACCCCTACCTTCCATACCCTCTCTGGTACTATACTCGATGATGTCCCTTCATTTAAGTACATTGGGCTATGGCTAGACAAGTCTCTTGACTTTGGGGTCCACATTAATGCTATCCCCAAAAAATTACTACCCAAACTCAGTGCTCTGTACAGACACCGCAGCTGCCTGCCATTGTAAGCCAGGAGGGAAACTGTCCAAAAGATGATTCTCCCTGTCCTCAACTTTGGAGACATACTCTACTCTTCTGCCCCTAAATTTTCTCTCTCCAGACTGGACACCTTTTTCCATTCATTATGTCGCTATGTAGTTGGCTGCCCTCCTCTCACCCACAACTGTAATGTGTGTAACTCGCTCTCCTTTTCTTCCCTTAATGCCAGGCTCCAATCACACAGCAGTAACTTAGTTGGTAGGTTCTGGCTTGGATCTCTCCCCACCTACTTATCCTCCCTCCTATCTTCCCCCCCCACCTCCTGCTATACTCTCTGCACATCCTCACATTGTATTCTTGCCTCCCCGCATGGCGCACCTTTTGAGGTCGCACCTCCTTCTCATGTAAATTCACTAATATCTGGAATTCCCTTCCTCTAGAAATTTGCTCCACTCAGTTCTGCCATTCTCTATTTCTCTTTCTCTGGAAGCACACTGTTCACTACTGCCACTGCACCTAACCCCTTTTCTATCTACCAAATTCCTTACCCCCAGCATCCCCACTTCCTCCTTTTCCCTCTCCCCCTTTTCTCAGCCTAAATCTTCCAAGTTGCTCTGCCCACAACCTCCATCGTTCCCTAGCCCCCTTTTCATACCATCCCCCCTACTTTCCACTTCTTCCCCTTCCTCTCTCATCTTCTTCCTTGCTGGGTCTGCACCCTCCTTGCAGGATTCTCAGCATCCTGAAGGAGTGTAGGTCCTGGCCTGTGTTCCCCCCCTCTCACACACTCTTACATACTGGGTCCTCACCTCTTGCAGGGTTCCCAGTATCCTGAAGGGGTGTAGGTGCTGGCCTGCCCTCCTTCACCCTCCTCTCCCCTGCACTTGCCCTTCCCCTCCCTCCTTCCCCTCATCTTTGATCCCTCCCCGGTCTGGTTATTTACTACTGCACTATCTTCTTGCGTAGCATTTGGTACCCCCGGCACTCAACCTGCCACTTCAAGCACTTTTATGGTATACTCCTACCACTGGTCTGTACCTTCCATGTAACCTGCTAGTACTCTTGTGCTTATGGTATTGGAATTCCTGTATGTTGTGCTTAATGATTATGTCTGTTTTAGCTCTATTCCTTGTCTAGTCTTGACATGAATTGTACTTCTGTTGCACCATATATATTTAGCCTGCATTTGTTCTTTTGTTGCTCACCTACCTTTGTAACCCTCCCCCACCCCCACCCCACCCGGAACGCTGCTGGAAACTAACTGTTTACAGTTCATGTTGTCTTTCCTGGTGAAATTTTTTCAAATAAATAAATTACACATGTGTAATTCTGATGGTGTTACCTATTGTGCTGCTATGAAATTTTGAGAAACTTTTGCCAGTTAGTCATTTGTGGTATTCCACTGCACATTGAAAACTACTACAAATACATTTCTCCAGCTTCTAGATTCCAGGAATCTCTGACACTGGTTATGTGTGCCAGTTTTAGATCTGTTACTGGAATATCAGTTTAGATACAAACATCCAGATTTTTAGAAACTAGTCACAACATTTCATAAATAATTAAATTGTGAAATCATGTAACTTCAAAATTACTTTGCAAAATGTCTCCATATTTAGCAGTTTCTAATACCAATAAAAAATGTACAGGCATCTAGCACCAAAGTGGCCAAGTTATAAACAGAGAAATATGTTCAAAAAATTTCACTCACATGCATAAATACATACATTTAAAAAATGCCAGATTTATTCAAGACTATCAATCAAAATTGTATTACCTTTAGCATACCATTAGAGCACTTAACAACAAGCACACATTCCACTATGCTGATCCGTAGCAACAAAAGGACAAAATTCCACAAAATTTCTTGAAAGTCATGAAGTCTCATGAAAATTCTATGGAAGTAGAATTTACTTATTTTACCCAGCCCACCTTCCAAATGCAATATGTAAAGCTATGATCACTGAATGAATCTGAGTAGATTCCATAGTTTACTTTTTTGCATAGCCAGGTTGATAGGTTCCAATCAGTACTTGATTTTACAATTATTATTCTGTCTTGTGGCTGTTCTTATTAGTTGTGTGAGGTGGTTTTCGGTTGGCCAGACTTTTGTAAAATCATCTGTTTGACTGAACCAATCCTTACTAATGTCCCCAAGAATAATAGTCTCATCTGTTGTGAGTGATTGTGGAAGAAGATTAGTGATGAAATGTAAGGTGGCTTTGGGTTATTGGGTGGCTTGTATGGCCAGCAAATGTACAATTATTTATTTCCCACTGTAATTTTAACATAGAGGAGTGCCAGATATTGAGAAGGCTAAGAAGAGTCATTGGATGGGAAGGTCTCAAATTTTAGGTTATTTAAAAATATGAATAGTAGTCTTCACCTTATAGAAACATAAAAATGTTCCATAAGAATGCTTCTTGGTCTAACCAGTCTGCACTGTAAGGTGGCATATGCACATTAGGGATCCATACATATCCTCTACCACCCTGTCTTCTCCAGCTCCCTTAACTAGCTCTTTAGGTCTGCTCCATCTTGTTTTGACTCCCTCCGCTGTTTCCACACTGACCATCTTTGTGGGCAACCTATGGCACTTTTTTCACTACTTGCTCTGTGAAGAAGTACAGTACTTTCTAATATTCTTTTTAAACCTGCCCCTCACTAATTATCTGTTGTTCCTCCTGGTGTATTAATGTTGCTGTGAAGAGCTTAATTGTATATATGGGGCCAGATATTCAAAAGGGTTGCACCATGCGCAACAGGGTTGCGCATGCTCAAGTCCTTAATTGCGCCATTCTGCGATATTCAGCAGGAGGCAGTTGCGTCACTGAAAACAGGCTGAGCAACAGCGCAATGCAAATGAATGCATGCTCAACCGGAGGGGGAGGAACCATGCATAAACTGCACAGCCGGATATTCAGCCAGGCTTTGCAGAGTTGTGCAGGCGCAACCCCCAACCTGTGCCTGCAGGACTTTGAGTCCAAAAAAAAAGGTTTAAGTTGAGGGCCACCCACAGGTGAGCTTCTGTATTGCAGGACACAGCACAGCAGCTGCCATCTGTGGCTGGCCCCCAACTCAGTCCCTGTGCCCCCGCAGCCCGATCGCAGGCATAGTGTACTCCCCCACCAGCCCGATCGCGGGCATCAATGTGGCTCCCCTCCTCCTGTTCACATCCCTGGTGGTCCAGTGGACGAAATGCCCGATCATGGGCAGAAAGTAAACAGAACCCCCGAACATCTTCCTTGTGCTCGATCATGGGCAGAAAGTAAGCGGACCCCAGACATCTCCCTTGTGCCTGATCACAGGCAGAAAGTAAACAGAACCCCCTGAACATCTCCCTTGTGCCGATCGCGGGCAGAAAGTAAACAGAACCCCCGAACATCTCCCTTGTGCCGATCATGGGCAGTAAGTAAGTGAACCCCCAAAACATCTCCTGGTGGCTGGTAATCCCCCCACCACCCACCCACGACCCTGCCCGCTCCCCCGGCGGCGGCGGGTGGCAGCATCCACCTGCCTGCCCGCCACCCACCGACTGACTGCCGGTAGACTGCCGCCAGTGGTGCCGAGCAAGAGCCAAAGGGTGTGCAGCCCATACCGTACATGACAGTCCAGTTTGTGAATGAATCATTCACAAATCTGGACTGTCATGTATGTATGGGCTGCACGCCCGTAGCTCTTGCTCTACGCAATAGGGCAGCCTACCGAGCAATCGTCGGTGGTAGCGGGGCGGCGAATGAGATAGTGCCGCCTGCCCGGCTGCGGCGGGCTTTGGCATGGTGGTGAAGACACCGCAGAAAGGGTGGGGATCAGTATTGTTACTGCCAGCGATCAGGCATTTTGGTCCACTGGACCACCAGGGAGATGTTCGGGTGAGGGGTTTCAATTTGCCTGCCGTGATCGGGCACAAGGAGATGTCGGGGGTTCCATTACTTTCTGCCCATGATCAGGCACAAGGAGATGTTGGGGGTTCGTTACTTTCTGCCCGCGATCGGGCATTTCGTCCACTGGACCACCAGGGATGTGAACGGGAGGTTATTAAACATACAGCCAGCGATCGGGCATTTTGGTCCACTGGACCACCAGGGATATATCGGGAGGAGGTGGGGGAGCCACATTGCTGCCCGCGATCGGGCTGCAGGGTGCGTCGGTCCCTGACGGCTGCTGCCTGGCAGGGCGCCAGGCGCAAGTCCTCGGGGATCGGTGCACCTACATGTTAATGGCATGCAAATGGGGCCATAATCAGATGCAAATGGCCCCCCCTGCGCCTTGCATGAATTATGGCCCCATTTGCATGTCACCTTTTGAATATCATGATTTTGTGCATGGCGCAATGGTACTTGCGCCACCGCAAGTTGAATGCTTCACTCTGACAACTTGCGGTGGTGCAAGTTCCACTGCGCCATGCACAGTGGCTGTGGCTGGGGGGTGATATTCAAAGGAGTTGCTCAATAGCGTAACTCCTTTGAATATCACCCCAGCCACACCCCTGTGCAACTATTTTGCGCAGTGCAAGGGCTTGCACCTCAGAATGGTGCAGTTTGAATATCCAGCCCAATGTGTTTATTCCCTGCATATATGTAAATGTTTTCATCATGTTCCCATTCCCTCCTGGCCTCCAGGGAGTATACATTAAGAATCTCAAGTCGCTGCTTGTATGTCTTACCCTGCTGGCCATGTATCATCATGGTGACCCTCTTCTGCACTGACTCCAGTTTGTTTATGTCTTACCTGAGGTGGTGGCTCCAAAACAGCACGCGGTACTCTAGGTGCAGTTGCACCGGTGTTCTGTACAGGGCAAAATGACCTATTTTATTTTGCTGCTAACCCCCTTCTCTTGCATCCAAGTATTCTATTTGTTTTCCCATTGTTTTATTACATTGCACTGATAATTTTAGATTGCTGAAAATGTCCATCCCCCAGATCCCTTTCCTCCTTAGTCACAGCAACCTTCATGCCTCTGAGACAGTATTCATCCCGAGAATTGATATGCATGTAATTTTATACTTTTTGGAATTGAAACTCAGCTGCCAAAGCTTCAACCACTCCTCCAGCTTCTCCAGATCTTCATTTATATTGTCAATACTCTCCTTACAATTTATCCTGCCACAGAATGTGTTCTGAAAATAGGCAGATTTCCCTTCTTATCCCTCCATTATATAAATGATGAAGATGTTAAAGTCTAGCAGTCCACTGGCTGACTCCTACAGGACCCCATTAGTGACTTCCCTCATCGCTGACTGCTCCCCATTTACCACTACCTTTTATGTTCTCACCATAGTCAGTTCCCAACCCACCATGTTAGTATCCACCCTGAGATACCCTAGATAATTTGCACAGCATCAGAATCATGTTCCCCTTGGGTTCACCTGCTTCTGTTGCTCAGCCTTTGCCAATTTGATAATCATCTGTTTATGTCATCACAGTTTCTTCAGTGGAACTCATTATGATGTCACAAACAGGGTTTTTACTTCAGCAAAGGATTCAGCAACACAAGATCAACTGTGGCAGACAAGGTCCATGATTCTATGTAAATTAGCCCAGTAATAAAGACTAAATAGACTAACATTACATCAAATCTATTAGCTGTAAGTAGAACTATGCATAAATGTTATATGTTTTTCAGCTTTCCCTTAAGTAATACATTTGCTTAAAGTTTTTTTATTATTTTTTATAATTGGAACTGTGTACAGTCTCCCTCCCTTTTGATAATTCATGATGTTGCCAGAAGTCTGACAGCTAGACAAGAATGCATCTGTACATCATGTACTCCCTGAAGGAGAGGAGGGAGAGAGGGGATACGATAGAGACATACAAGTATCATACAGGGAGGAACAGGGTGCAGGAAAACACTATTTTTAAACAAAAAAGATGTTCCAGGACTAGAGGGCATGGGATGAAGTTGGAGGGAGGACGATTCAGAGGAAACATGAGAAGAATTTCTTCACAGAACGGTGGTGGACAAGTGGAACACCCTGCCAGAGGAAGTGGTGAGGGCTGAAACAATCACAGGATTTAAGAATGCATGGGATAGACATAAAGGAATTCTGGAGGTCAGGGGTAAGGGGCAACAGACTTCTAGGAAAACAAACTGAACTTACAAGCTCAAATGGGCAGACTGGGTGGACCATAGGCCCTTATCTGCCGACACTGTCTATGTATCTATGTATCTATGTATGCATCTGCAGTTTTTTTGCAGAACTAAAGAAGTGTTAAGAAATACATGATTTCAGCCCATAAAAATTATTTTAAAAATATTGAAAGATATCTCCTTGCCATCATATGCTTTGAGGTTAGCAATTCAGGAACAGATTTTGATATCTGTTTCTGTTAAAGTTTTTAGTATTTTGTTTTCATAACTAAATTCCTGTAGTCTTCCTCTCTCTTGACAATTCAGGAGTTGTCAAGCCCATCCTCCACATGGGGAATAACTCAAGTGCAGATGTAGTTTTTTTCTGGTTGGGGGTGGAGGCGAGCTTGCAAATATTAATGATTTGGGGTGTAAAACATTTACACCTTACCTATCATTTTGATGTCACCTCTGGGTTTTGACAGTAAGGATGATAGGAGCAAACCATTAAGATGCACTTTTGTTGGGGGGGGCAAGACAAGCTCACAGATATGAATGATTTGAGGTGTCACTTACACTCTAAGAAATAAGGGTTCAATAGGACAGCTGAAATGAACCATAGGGTTCATCAATTCTAACAGCAGCATGTCAAGGTCCTTTGCAGAACCGAAAGGTTCCCTGCATTTAAAACAATACCAACAGGCTCTTTGGGGAACCTCTACATGTTATATAATTGGCTATGTCACCTAGCCAGTTACTGTATTCATGAAATGGACATATGATATATTATTCCTGTCCCCCAGACTACCTCCATGGCACTGTTTGGTGAACTTGGGAGTGGTGACTCAACCCAGGACCCCGCACTGGGAGAGTTGGGGGGGGAGGTGGAATTGGTCAATATTGGGTGAAATCTGTGCAGCAGTGAGTGGGGTGATGTAGCATCAGAGCTGACTGCAAGCCAAGGTGGATTATGTCTCATGCATAAACAGAAACAGTTTCAATGCAAAAAGAGTGCACAACCATACACCTAAATCACAGGAACACAACAACAGCTTACACACTTGGTGGGGAAGAACTTGCAGTAACAAAACAGGCAACGGAATTGAGGATGATCATCTCTGAAGACCTGAAGGTGGCTAGGCAGCGTGACATAGCTGTGGGATAGGCAAACAGGAGTATTGGATGAATAGACAGGGGTTTCACCATCAGGAAGGGTGAGGTTATATACCACTGTATAACTCAATGGAGAGACCTCACCTGGAGTACTGTGACCAATTTTGCAGAGACCACATTAGAAATGCTAATAGGCAGGGTAGAACAAAGTGGGCATTAAGAAGAATCAATACCCTCAGGCCTTGTTAAAGTCACTTGGCACAAAACAACATGCTTTAATCCGCAGTGAAGGGTGCCAGCTAAGTGGCACTGAGGGTTGAGGGGATGGTGACATACCTTGTGCTGCACAGACAACCTGACCTGGATTTGAGATTGTGCCTGGGTCATCAGGGAAGGGGTTGGGGAAGCTGGACTGAGCCACTGTCAGGCAACGCTTATCTCAGGGGAAGGTTGGGCATCAAACTGACCAGCGGCTGGTGTTTGGGAGGGAACTGTTAGGTGCTTGGCAGAAGACGTGTCTCCATACAAATTCCTGCCAGGACCTTGGTCCATCGTGCCAGCACACTCTTGTTGGGGGGGGTTAGGCTAGACCTCCTGTGGCTTCTTTCATCAATAAGGAAACAAAAACACCCCTGACATGCCCAGCTATCCCATTGGGTGGGGGGAGTGGATGGTCAGTATGCCACCACTGAGCCCTGATAGCTGCCAGGGATAAAATGTCCCCATAATATATAAATAAGATGATAAAACACAGCTGAGGCAATTATTGAACCACACAGACCTCACCATAATTGTTATTGGTTTGACTAAGAATGCAAAGGTTCCAAAACATTCCTGAAATGGGTTCTTTAAAGAACCATGTTTGAATGCATCAGCCAATCAGGTGCCTGACATTTCCACACCATTTACTACTACAAAAGGTTCCAATAAGAACCTGCTTGGTTCTACCATGAACCATTTGTGTAGGGTTCCACATTCAACCCAGGTAAAATGGTTCTTCTGAGCACTTTGGAGGGTTCCTTCACAGTATCAGTGTGAGGAACCTTTTAAAGTTCTTAAGTGAACCTTTAATTTTTAGGGTGTATTTACGCAATGTCTAGAGTTTACATTTCACCTGTTTTTTTCTTTCTAACACTATGTTTAGGAGCAAACCTATGAGGTTTGTTTTTATTAAAGTGTTGGAGGTTGGTAATAATTTTAAATGATTAATCTCTAATGACCCCACCCACCTGATGGAGCCCGGTGCCAGCAGCTAATCTCCTAGGCGAGGAATCCCCACCCCCCTTTTTTGTACTGCTTATAACTATATGATCCTTGATTACAGGGACTTAAAATTTGCTCACTTTTTTAAGCCACACCATCATTTTTTATGTACGTGGAAGACACAAGAGGTTATGCTGAAATTTAAAAATAATTTACTATCTCATTTAACTAGGACCCTGTAGATACTGTTAGTCAGATATTTCTGTTTTTTCCTCAAGGGGGCAATCATTTTAGGTACACTGGTGCTGAACTTTATGCACAAAATAATTCCCCCAGATAAACTGGTCACATTTATTTTTTGCAAGAGTACCTTGACTAGAGCATCCCCCACCCCACACACAGACACACTGTCACACAGACACAAAGAGACACACACAACACACACACACACACACACACACACACACACACATCATTACCTGTGCTCTGCACTCTGTCATTCTCTGAATAATGAAACTCCAAGACAAGGAACGGCTAAGGGAGACTGGAATGCTAACTCTAACACAGGTGACTATAACGAGCTACATGAGAAGTAAAACAAACGTAAACTCTAAATACCAGTACGTTAAAAAGAGACGTGTACCTCTACACACAGGACCCTTGCCAGCTTATATCATACTGCCTGTCTTGCAACTGAAATAATACAATGTGTGACTATATGTTTGTTTGTTCTTGCATGTCTGGTACAACTGAATGCATTTTGTCTGCAGTCCTTTTGGACCTACATTACAAGAAAAGGTTATATCCAAGGAGGATATCACCAGCTATAGCCAATTTTGCATTGTGTACTACAGAACTCAGCATAGAACAATCATATAGTTCACATAGTGTAGCAGAAGATAATGCTAAACATGCAGTGCTGCTGGATGTGCTGGGGGAAAGAGTACGAGTGCATAGTGGAAGTGAGACTTTTAATAATGAGATCTAACGTCCAAAATGGGCAGTAGTGTACTAACGTGCACAGTAGACACACAAGCAAGTTGTGAAGATTCCAGGTACGTGTGCTAGTTGATACATGCAAAACGTGACTTCTGCCAGCGTTTTGCCCCTGAGCTTTCTATTGGCTGGTAAAAAAAGAGGGGATGGGTCTATGGTGCAGGCGGGCTGGAACTTAGTGCTGCAAGTCATGTGACAATAGTACAGCTCGCAATGTAGATAGTGAGTGGGATAGTTATTTTTTGTTTTCACCCTCAAGCTCACCTGCAAAATAGGGGCCTGAGACTGTCACTATACTTGTCAACCCCGCCTCATCGGGGACACGGCTTAATAAAAAGGGGATTCAGCATAAAAAAATTGGTGAAATACACAAAGGGGTTGGTATAAAAAGCATTTGCTGAAGAATAAGTCTTTGATTATTATGTTTGGCATCATTTTGTGCATGCAATCCCCACTGTTCAGTAATAGAAACAGAAAGTTTAGGAGGGACAGAGGAAGTTTTTCAGGCAAAAACGGAGATATACAGGAAAATCAGGTAAACTTGAGACATATGGATGCCACTAGCTGGATTAATAGCATTGCTGTTCAGAATGTGCCAAGAGCTGCCAATGTGGTTGTAAGGTGGGAGACAGGATTCAGTATTACTCAGGTGAGCTTCCCCCAAACTATCAGGAGAGTATTATCAGTGCCTTACCTGACTGACCAGCAAGCTTCCTACCTTCAAGCTACTAGCGAGGCTTTACGTGAGCATTCACGTCGTCACACCTCATCCAAATTTACTCCACTACTGCCGCACGCTGTCTATGTTCTGGGTTATGAAGGTTGTGGCATATTAGTTTCCTGATATCTGCTTAACAATAATATATAACATACTGGGTGCATGGAACGGCCTAGCTCAGGAAGTGATGGCTATGAATACAGTGCAGGGCTTCAAACAGGCATGGGATAGGCATAAGGGAGCAATACAAATGACTATGAATAGATAGGCCACTGACAGAGCAAAGGCCGATGGCACATTTATAAGGTAGAAAAAGAAATGGGCAGACTGGATGGGCCTTGGCGGTTCTTATCTGCCATCAACCTCTATGTTTCTATGTTTCTAAATCGTGGCACTGTCCCCTAGACTAAAATAATGGTTTATTTATTTATTTTTTGCATTTTTTTTCCCCTGGGCTGGGGCTGTTTATTTTCATATAAAATGCCCCTTTACTCTGAAGTTTTATTTCCATATAGCCTGTTTTTGTTTTCAGGCTACATAAAACGATTTTAAAATAATGGCTGGAAATAGTGCATTCTGTTTGGCTGAGAGCATTCTGAAAGGGTTATGTTAAGGGATGGAAACAAAAGAATTACAATTTTAAATATTAGACAGGGCTGTGCCAACAACTGTAACCCCCCCCAAAAAAAATATTTTGTGAGGCCTACTTCCCTACCAATAAATGTAAAATAACCATTAGCCCATATGAAAATGTTTATAGCATAAGTTTATTTGTATCAGTCCTGCTGAACATACAAAGTTTGTCCATGCTGCCCCCTGTCCCCCTTGCTAGCACCATGATCAAAGAACTAAGCAATGTAATTTGTTCCTGATCCTCCTGGGGACACCAGCACCAAGTTTAGATGTTTTGAGTAATGGGGCCTATTGCTTGTTTGTTCTGTTCTCCACCCCTCAACCATGTGAAACTGGACATGGAATCTTCTGACACCACTGCTGACAACCCCAATTTCAAATGTATTTATTTATTAGCTTTTGTTTACTGGGTAATCACACTAGACAAAGGAATGTCTATTTTCATGTGAATTAATAATTTCCAAAGAGAAACTTGCAAGTTTGTCTATGAAAAAAGGTTTTCTTAGTACTGGCCTCTGAGGCAGTGGGCCCCCTAACAGTGCAGGCCCTACTGCAACTGTAGCTCTTGCCCCCCCCCCCCCATATTAGACCATTCCATAACAACTCAAACATGTTAATTTAATAATTGCATTAAGGCAGACCAGGGCATGTGCTGCATGCTTTAATCTAATCCTAGGGGTATAAGACACTCGGCTGCCTCTCATGTCTCAAGATACCCCAAGCCTTAGTTTAACAGAAGGTAACCCAATCCTTGGTCGTACCTTGATCTAGCAAGTATTACTTTTTGTGCGCCTCTTAATTTTTCTTTGTCGACTGAAATACCCATTTCTGGGTATTATCCATAGATTTGGGCTTACTGGTTTTATACTGGAATTACATCCCAACATAGTGTATTGAACTGTAAACCATAGTGCCTGCACATTAACAGTTCAGAAACAATTACCTATATTCCTAAACCATTTTTCTATGGCATTAGAGAGTTTTATTACCTCGCTACCCTTTAAGCATTTTTTCCTTTTTTTTTCACTCCAGTGAATTGACTCCTTGACTTTACATTCAGCACTGTCCCTTGCACGTGCAGTAAAACAACTACCAGCAATCAAAATCCCCCAAACCATAAGTAGGACTGTAAATGTTCTTCGCCAATAGCGGGTTAAGACAAAGTTAAAATAGTCAGTGCTGCTGCATGAATATCTCAGGTTCAAGATATGCCACCTTTTCATGAGCTAATACCTCCTGGCTCAGTGATCTGTAACACTTTCATCCATGTAAAGGCCAGGCTCCTGCAACTTTCATTGCAATTGTAGTTCTCACCACCATGCATCTAGCACTCTATATGAATTCTAACTTCTCTAATGAGCTGATAATACAGTTGCTTTGTTTTCTTCCCTCGGAATACTCTGAATGGGCCCAGCAGTATACCCTATACCACAATTTTGACTTGATGTGTTCTTGAGGGAAGCTGCGCTTTCTGGATTCACACATGTGAGGGAAAATTTGCCTTTACCAAATGTTTTTATTTGGGCAATTTACGACTGTTTGGCATTAACTCGCATATCCATTTTTCTCTTCTGCCAGATGCAATAACAAAAGACCAACACCTGAGACATCAAAACGCTATATTAGTTCGTAATGCTGTAGACCTAGCACAAAAAATTACAGTGGGAGACCTATTACTATACAGTGTTGAATAGCTGGTGTTATAACCTACACCGCACTCTTAATGATGACAAATGCCAGGAGAGACCATTCAGATGCCAAATCAGGACAACACTGATAATTAGGAGAGCTGAGATGCATGCTCCCAGTGGTTATAATATAACTGGACTCTCCAGTTTTGTTCCCTTGTATCATATCACGCCTACCTTATACTTGGGTGTGCAATACGGTTTATATCGGAGTATAGATGGCCTTGTTTTGCACCTGTAAAGTATAATAATTTTGCAGATGGCACCCTATCAGGGTTTGGAAGATGCCTGTCACTTTCAATAGAAGCCGTTATGAACTCTCATCCCATAAAGTGACCCTCACTTCACTGGGGCTATTAAATAAATAAAGGCACTCTAATACCCTCGAACTAAAATATAGCCTGACAGAATTTGACGTACAAAACATTATGTGTTGCTTTTATAATGTGTACTCAAAATGGGCAGAAAAAGTCTCACAAGGCATTGCCGAATTTGCCTTAAATGTATTTTTCACAAAGGTGTTGCACATCTCAAGCTTATATGATGTATGTGTGTGTGTGTGTGTGTGTGTGTGTGGGGGGGGGGTTTGCATATGAATTAAAGAAAGGTACGTCTAATCCCGACACCATATGCAAAACAAAGTCTGAGTCACTATAAAAAAAACACGTGCGATGTATATTTTGTGATCAGTGAAAATGTTTTGTTTTCTTCGATTATACTGATTGAAAAACAGTGGTGCACACCCTTTGAAGTGCACCGTAAAGCTCAATGTTCTGCACTAGGAGGGTAAACATGCCCATACCTCTATGCAGTATGGAATTTAATTTTAGAATCCCCATTACAAAAAAAATGATTCAGAAACTCTACAGCATATTGTGAGATATATTTTAAAAATGTATAGGGGCCCATTTCTCCAGTGTATAGCTACTAGCTCTCACCCAACAAGAACTGCTACCAGCAATAACTTATTATGCCCCCTATGATTGTTGGCATACATACACCAGCTGCATGTTCTGACTTTCAGTGTAATTTATAACATTGTTTTTTTTCCCTCTTTATCAGATGTTTTTCCTATATGCATCAGTTTTCACTTGTAACAATCTATTTGTGTCCAGAATGTATTAGCAAGTATCATACTCAGCTGATTGCTGTAATGTGAAAAGTACTGTATGTGTATGTTGTCAACTTTGTAAACAGTTCTACTATATGTATTTAATTCTGGGTGGCCCCTGAAAAAGGGACTGTTATGGTCACAGTGGACCTACCCTGTTACCAAAATTAAATAAATAAATATGCATGGAATTCCAACGTCTACTGTGAGTTATGTAATATATCTATATATATATATATATATATAGATATAGATATAGATATAGATATAGATATAGATAGATAGATCTATTTATCTATTTATATATATTAGAGGCAAAAAACTCAATTTAATGCATTAGTTAGGGTTGTTCCACAGTGAAAAAAGTGAGGAAATTCAGTGTTAGGGTGGAAACCCCCTCCTTGGACCCCCCAGCCCACCCCCCAACTGGCATTGGGGTGTGCATTGGGGTCGTCAGCCCTAACTCTCACCCCATCACATGTGTAAAGCAGCAGAAGTATAGGAGAATGGGGTGAGAGTTAGGACCGACGACCCCAATGCGCACCCCAATGCCGGATGGGGGGGTGAGCTGGGGGGTCCAAGGGGGGTTTTCAACCCTAACACCGAATTTCCTCACTTTTGTCGCTGTGGAACAACCCTAACTAATGCATTTAACAGAGTTTTTTGCCTCTAATTTCCCTTCTTTTTGAGAATGATAACGAGAAATAGTGAATGTAATGCAGCGGTGGGAGCACTTCGGGCCCCGTGCTCCCGTCATGTGATGTCTTGTGGCATAGTAACAGGAACAGCAACACAAACAGAAGTGCTAACAGTGGTGCACATGGTAGCACAAGCGCAAATGAGAACAGAAAGGGTAACACACACGGTGGCGTAGTCAGGAACGGTCTACCACGTGATGTGTTGTCACATAGTAACATGGTGCCTGCAAACAGAAATGTCAATGGGCATGGTGATGCAAAGTGAAACAGAAAGAGAAACTGTACTGTAGACACAAATGGCAAAAAATAACAGAAACGCAAGCGCAAAGGAAAACACAAAGGATAGCACATGGTGGCGTAGCGTCAACAGTAAGTGAAACAGGTACGGAACTGCAAGCGGAAGAAACGCGGTAACAGTAATGTAAGTGCACAGGCTGGTTTTCCCCAAAAGCTGCATAGAGAAAGACAGTGAGTATAAAGAATGTATGCATAATAATGGGTATCGGAGCAGAAAATGAGGACTTGGAATACTAAATAGGTTATATCTCAGGAACCGTACGACATAGAAAAAAAATTTAAAAGTCATATGATTTATGACTGTCCTGGCTAGTTTTGTGGGGGCTAAGCAATTTTCTGATGACAAGTCCGTATCTAGCACTGTTTCCAAGATACGGGCCCTGAAAGGCATGGCGAACGCCGTAGTGTTATCCTATGGGAAAAAAAGAGAAGTTTGGAGTGCCATAACTTTGCCTCCCTGTAATATTTTTTCACCAAACCACTGAAAGGCACATCTGTGTGCTGTTGGCTGTGTTCCCTCCAAATTTTAGGAAAAAATACCAAACCGTTATTTTGCAGCAGGGTGCCAAAGGATTCCTGTAATGCTTCGGGCGCCGTAATGTTATCCTATGGGAAAAAGCATCAACTTTGGAGTACTGTAACTTTGCCACCATGCAATATTTTTCAACAAAATACTGAAAGGCACATCTGTGAGATGTCGGCTACATTCCCTCCAAATTTCAGCCCAAAAGCGTCAAACTGTTCTTTTGCAGCAGAGTGCCAAAAAGAATTGCTGTCATTTTCTCACAGACTAGAAAAGTACTGTCACAATTTAAAAGCTTTAAAACATTTGCAAGCAACTTTAAATGAGCATGAAAGCACTTTCTTGAAAGTACTTTTCAGAAATTTGAAAAACATATTTCTGAGGGTGTTTTACCAAAATAAAGACATGGCTAGCATCCTCAGGGTCTGACTAGGTGAATACAAAAAGAATTAGGTTGCTAGAGGTTCCCAAATTTAAATGCCAAGCATTTTTCTGATCACTAACTGAAAACAAGATGGCGGATTTGAAAAGTAACAGGGCCATTGCGAAAGTAAAATGCATTACGACACTCAAACTTTTTTTTTTACTTTTCCCATTGACTTATAATGGGAAATTGTTTTTTGAATAACTTTTGAACTGTTGAATATTTTTTCACGAAATCTTTGAAAGTCACATCAGGGAACCCAGCCGCACATTCCCTGAAGATTTCAGACTGGTCGTGCAAACCGTGTGACCTGTAGGCGCAACTGTAGAATTCCAGAAAAAGCATAAATGCACACACAGATCACGCTTAATAACTCTGCAGCCGTGTATGCGACTGGTACAAAACTTGGCAGATCCCAAGGCATATGGGTCTTGATTGTGTATTCTAAATTGCAGGCAAATCCGTCAAACAGTTGCAAAGTTATTAAGGTGCAACATTTTGGGTTTAACATAGAAATGGCTCCTCAACCCTAACTATAGTAGCACTACCATGCTACCATAATATACTGTAGATATAGATATATATATATATATATATATATATATATATATATATATATATATATATATATATATATATGCATGCAATAGAGTGAGCTCAAAACTCATTGAATAAATCAATTTATCTTCACAGCCATTGAATAAATAAAATATATCCATATAGTAGCTATGTTACAGTCACTCTAGAACTCATTTAAAATGTTCGGCCTCAGTAGCAGTACTACCCATATTCAAATGCGAAGAACTTTAAAACAAAAAAAAGATAGCATGGTACTGTGAGCATGAAAGTTGTTCAGTACAAAATTATCAACCAAATGACTGGTGTTTCATTTATATATACCTTATAGATTTTTTTTTAAATTAGCAAAAAAAGAGCAGAAAATGCAATTTATTGTTCACTTTTTGACAAACATATGCAAAAAAAGATAAGCAATCAAACGAAAATGTCCCTGCACTAACATAAAGCATCCCTATTGCATATGATACATAATGGGCAGGAGTGTGGTATGGAAAATATTTTTACTGCTGCAGAGTGGATACTCACGAGTGCCAAAAGCACAAGTAAGAGCATCCAAAGGTCACAATGCAACAGTGAAAATATTTTCCATAACACACGACTCCACATCACGTGTCCGATTTACATAATAGGGGTTTCCCAAACTTTTTATTTTTCTGTTCACTTTATCTTGTGGAATATACAAAGAAGACACAGGACAAAAAAAAGAAACCTGTTTAAACAAGCTGAAACACTAATTTGCCATTTGTGATGAAGCAGGCTGTATTCATTGGTAGTTGAGGTATTCATGGATGTGAAAGGCTTTGCTATTTCTGGCTTCTTGTCAGTCTGAAACCGTATGCTGTTAGCTTGCTTTGGTGCTCTGCTGGAACACAATGTGCTTTTCTAGGGCTAGCAGGTGAGTTGCAGGTGCAACTGATATACTGATTGGTTTTCTAGGCTACCGAGGGTTTGGTGGAGTTCCTTCCTGATTGCTGTGTTGGGGAAACCTGCCTAGAGTGATGATATCTACTTCAACAGAGTTCAGCTGAGTTTTCTGATTGGTCAGAATGTAATTAAGAGATCAGGATAGTGATTGTTTTAGGCAGAGTTTCAGCCTGACAACAGCACAGTGATAATATCAGACTGTGAGATAAGCACAACATGTATAAATATAAAATATTATCACACTGTGATAATATTTCTGGTAAAAAATCACAATGTGATTTTCTACCAGAATTTACATCATTGTGAGTAAGATACATGGATTTATCCACTACTCATTTGTCTCACCCTATTGTATAAATATATATATATATATATATATATATATATATGTATGTAATAGATTACCCACTCTAAGATGTGCGGTCATGCTCTGATATACGCTCACCTTGGTGTACGTTGTTATGCATGAGGCCTCAGGCCGAGTGCGTCAACCACCCAAGGTGTGCATATATCAGAGAGCGACAGCACACCCTAGATTGGATTATCTATCTTATAAAATGGCAAAATTGTTTTGGAGGGGGGTGAAAGTGCAGGTGTGCAGTTGCACTGTGATATATGCACAGTCATGTGATGTGTTTTAATCAATCAGCAGACCTGATTTTTCCTACCCATTTATAAATATATATATATGTATATATGATGCGTGTATATATATATATATATATATATATATATATATATATATATATATATAAAATGCAAAAAACTTTCTTACTGCACCAGTTAGGGTTCCTGTCATGCCCTTGATAGAATGGAAAAATGAAGTTAGGATGTACAATCATAATAGCACACCCAGTCTCACAGCACAGTTACACAGATTGCTAACCTTCAGAACTTTCACCACAACAGTTACAATAACTTATGTTACACACACTCATAAGTGTCATCACTTTTAACTCATTCTATCCTATTGTCACTTAGAATGTTCAGGTACCCTCTGCCTGCTGCTAGAACTCCTGTGTGCCTGAAGGGGTTTTAGATCTGCAGCATTCAGACAAACGCACTGTGCTTAAATCTACATATCATAAAAACCATACATCCAATTTTAAAACTGTAAAAAGAAAAGTTTTTCAGGACAAAAAGTTTTGAAAATGAGCGAGGTTTGGTAATGTCTATTTAACTGGATTTATTGTTGTGTAAGGTTGTTTTCATATTTTAATAAATTCTGATGATTTTATCTAAATATAATTATGCTCTGTTTTGTTAGTCATGCAAAAATTTTAAATTTCTGTAAAATTGTTGATTAAAATTGTTAAAAATATACAATAAACATCTGTCATTGTCTAAATATAAATTTTGCAAGTTTTTTACCATTTTTTTAGTCAGAAATCAATATCTTAATCTCTTGCTATTACAGTTTGAGTTTTTTGTTCCACTCCACTGGTTGGAATTTTGCAGTGTTCAATTATTCCTACCCACTGATTTTAGTTTATGAATCTGATTATCAATTTTTTTGGTTTTCCCCTAGTTTAGTAAGAAGATATTTACACATTACCTTAGAAGGACATATCAGGAAGTGATGAAGGAAGGAAGTGCTTTGTGAGGTCAAGTGATGTAAACAGGAAGAACACTTCCAGTGTAGGTCAGTGAGCTGACACAGGAAATGGAGACATTTGTTAGTGCTGGAGGTCTCTCTATGATTAATAGCATATTTGCTGTAGTTAAAATATATAACTTCATTGAAATACACTATTTTATTTTATTTTTGCAATAAAATCCCATGATAAGTTTCGGAAACTGTATTTTATTTGTGCTGTTTGCTTTATCATACTGTAAATGAAGCAGGATGCTGTTCATAAAGGTTCACAGTCTTTCAGTAAACATCATGTTACATAAATCTGTGTATTATTTAATTTCCTGGCATAGTTTATTTTTGGGGGTTGTATTATGGGATGGTTTAAGGTGAGGGAATGACTGTATGATGAAGCACTGTGTGTTAGTGGCGGGGGGGGTCCTGCATTCATAATACAGGCTCAGATGCACTTCATATGTTCTGGGAAATGAGAGGGGCTGTATGCCTGTAATAATGGTGCTAACAGACACTGCAGATACATTATGGTATACGTATAGGATGATGAAATTACTGAAAAGGCACTGGTAATTTGGGGTATACTGTGTCATGGGGAAGGGGGTGGGTGTGCCTGTACCAAGGAATGATGCTCATAGGCACTGCAGTCATTTTGCGTCATGACTTGGCAGCCGTCCTTGGGGTATACTCAGTTGTAGGGAAGCAGATGGGGCTGCCTGCACCTGGTAATGGTGTCCATATGCCATGCAGAGACATTGTGGGTATACATACAGGGTGATATGTACATCTGTAAAGGTTGTGTACTCTGTGCTATGTCACATGGTTTGCCTGCATACACATGTTATATGTTACAACATTCAGTATGGCACACTGTGTGGGTTGGAAGGAATGTGGGTGTGCCTGCACCATGGAGTGATGCTCATTGGTGCATATGTGTACTGTGTGCTATGTTTCATTTGAATGGACTGTATACATCATACACTGGCACTGATCACATCACAGTGCATCAGAGGTAAGGGATAGTCTGAAGCATTATGAGCACAAGGGATTAAAGTGGTTGTGGAGCGATTCGAACTTGAATAGAACATTGCAGTGCATCTGAGGGTAGTGTTGGAATGAATCTTGATGTGCACAATGGACTACACCATGGTGACTGAGGAGGGATCCATATCAGTAATGCACATCACAGATTGTCAGAGATAAATGTTGGACTGAAGACTGATGAACAGATGGACTAAATCAGTGACTCTGGTGGGATTTGAACCTGAACAGCACTTTACAGTGCAGTAGAGGTTGAGGCTGGACTGACACCAGATCAGTCAATGGACAACACCATTGGCTGTGGAGGGATCTGAACCTGAAATGCACTTCACTGTTCACTACAGTTTGGAGCTCGATGGATGCATGATAAGGAGATAGATTTTACAAGTGGCTGTGGAGGTTTGAGCCTGAAGAATACTTTAGGTGCATCAGAGATTGGGGCTGAACTGATGTCATATGAATTGATGGGCTACACCAGTGGATGTGAGGGTTTTGAACATCAAATGAACTTCACAGTGCATTATGGGATTGGTCTGGACTGATACATGGTAAGTCGATGGACAACACCATCAGCTGTGGAGGATCTGATCCTGAAATGCACTTCAATATTCACTACAGTTTGGGGCTCGAATGACACATGATAAGGAGACAGATCTTACAAGTGGCTGTGGAGGATTTGAACCTGAAGAATACTACAGTCCATCACAGATTGGGGCTGAACTGATGGACTACACCAGTGGATGTGGAGGTTTTGAACATGAAATGCACTTCACAGTGCATTATGGGATTGGTCTGGACTGATGCATGGTAAGTTGATGGACAACACCATCAGTTCAGGAGGGATCTGAACCTGAAATGCACTTCACTGTTCACTACAGTTTGGGGCTTGACTGATGCATGGTAAGGAGCGAGATCTTACAAGTGGCTGTGGAGGGATTCTAACCTGAAGAACACTTTACAGTGCATCAGAGGTTGAGTCTGGACTGACGTCATACGAGTCGATGGACAGCACCAGTGACTGTGGAGGGATTCAAAACTGATTTGGCCTTTACAATGTATCAGAGATTGGGGCTGGACTGATGCCAGATAAGTTGAAGGCAACACCATTATTTTTTTCATTTTAAACAATCAGCAACTGCGTATTAGGGAGAAAACTCAAATGCAGAGCATGAGACAAACATGCTACTGACCCTAACCCACTTATCATCCATAACGCAGGGAGCAACATGCTACATAGATTTTAATATAGCCATAATCCGAACATAAACTCTTTAAAAAGTAACAAAAGGTGCTGAATTCATGTGACCTCATCTAGTACATGCACAAGAAACACTCTCTCCCATCAGGAATGCCAGCCGGATCCATTAGATGTGATCACACAGGATGACCAGAAATTATCCCAAAATGAACACAGTAACAACTATGAAAACTTTCATCAAAAATAAAAATAAAACAAATAAAGTAAATACAGATTACAAATCGAGGTTTTGGCACCAACATGAAGTGAGTATTTTAGGATAAGAGCAGCACCTCCATCTTGAAACTAAGTTTCTAGTCACCATGCTCTTCCTGCACCAGTGTGCGCTCTGACTGGTTAATGGAAACAGTGACATGTACAATAAGCATAGAGCAAGCATGGCAACATTGAGGATCAATATGACCAAATGGTGATGCACTACAGAGCTAGGGCAGGTGTAGGTGAGGGATGTCACCCCTAACTGAAACACCAAAAAAAAAAAAAAAAATCACTGTACACTCCAGAGCCCAGAGAGCCACTTTCCCTCCAGTGACGGTTGTAAAAAAATTCGAGTCCTTGCTTGAATGCTAAATAAGGATTTAGTCTAACGTTTCAGGCACACACATTGAATAGAATAGTGGAAGACACAACAAAAGATCTGCGTGCAGGTTCCTGAGCGCTGACAACTAAAGAGCCGTCAGGGGATGGTGCCTGCATCTAAGACAATCCTTTATACCAGTTAAATTCAAATTGATGATGTCAGAAAATCCAACCAATCACAGAGCTCGATTTTAAATACAGAAATATTCAGCTCACTTAGTGGTATAAATGGACTAATAGTTATAACAATATGATATCAGTGACAACATGTTATTGTAGAAAAGTACCCAAAAGACAAAAAAATACACCAAAGTGGTCATTGTCAGATTGCTCGAATAAAAAAAATAAAATAAATAAATATGAAATTAATTATAGTGTAAACCTGATCAAGCTTAACATGTTACACTAAAACAAAATGATTTGTTATACTGATACAAACTAATGGCAGAATGAACATAATACATTTTCACAGCACATGCAAAAATAATAAATTTATTTATTTATGTATTAAGGCTTGTTTCTCAAAAATAGCCAATGGGAACACATATTATATTAGGTAAAATCAGTAAAGTACGATGTCCCTATTAGCTGGTACAACTCAATTCATCAAATGTAAACAAATGCTTGAGCTGCACCAAGAGAAAGATATGGAGCCAATTGGCGTCATCAAACACTACAACAAATGATTTAGGGCGCCATAGCAGTCATCAGAAAAAAGAGTATGTTTTTTATGATGCCATATGGCGTCATCAGGAAAGGATAGAGTTAAGTCAACTTCACCCCTGAACCCCCCCATGTGGGGGACTGCACCCCCTGCACCCCCCACTAAGGATTATCAACTCCAAGTCGGAGCTGATTCGGGGGATGCAGGATTCCTGACAGGCAGTGCCCGGTTCCAGTGGGTCTCCTACAGCGGCATGGCACTGTAGTCACTGTGGGGGACCTTGCTGATGAACTGTCATTGTCGGGTGGGTATACCAAGTTATGAGCAGGCGTAGCAAAATCACAACAAATAGTCATAACTGTGCCATCTTAAATAATTTTCACCCAAAATGTTCAACATAGCCTTCTTATTATCACCTCAACACATGTACCCAATACAGAAAACTTACAAATCCCTGTTACTTGCCCCGACCACTACTCTCAACAAGTGTGGCCACCTCTCTACACTGTACCACCTTGCAGTCCATATGGGATACCACCTGGAACCTTGCAACCTCTACTCCCGGAAACAACGATCAAAACTATCCCTCAAAGAGCTGCGACTCTGCTCCTTAAAACTCCTACTCCTCCTTCTCCTTCTCATCTTAGGTAGTGTCCATCCCAATCCTGGCCCTAGAAGCCCGGGCCACACACAAACTCCAGGTGCCCTTATCCTTGCAACCATTAATATCTGCAGCCTTCTACCAAAGCTGGATGCACTCCAAGCCTTCATATGCCAACACAACCCTGACATCCTTGCAGTGGTGGAAACTTGGCTGACGCCTAAAGTTCCTGACTCAGCAGTAACAATACAGGGCAACAATGTCCACAGGCTGGACCGAATAACCAAAAAAAGGCAAGTTTTGCGCAATCTATATCAAAGACTCCCTGTCATGGCACCCTGTAGCAACTCCATCACTTTCTGCCTCGGCCCAGATTCTGGCCATAAAAATCATCCTAGGTCCCAACCATAAAGCTCTGACTATTGTCTCTGTATACATCCTGCCCAGGGACCCTAAACATGGCTTCAATAATGTCTTAAACTTTATCAACTCTCATCCTCCTGAAGCTGAATTTATTCTACTAGGGGATTTCAACATAAACTGGTTAGCATCGAGTGCCAGTGCCTATAAAGACTCCATCTCAGCTGCTAACCTCACGCAAATGGTAAACTCCCCTACTAGGATTAACTACAAGACTGGCACCAGTACCATCTTGGATTGGGTCCTCACCACTCACCCCACAAGGATTTCTTGTACGACCGTTCTCCCAGACTCTCTCAGTGACCACTCCCCAGTCATGTGTGCATGGTCTAACAAATTCCTTAAGCTCCCTCCCAAAATTATCACTAGCAGAGGCCTACCTCATGGAAAACTTCCACATCTCAAACAATGCCTGCTTCTACAAAACTGGCTACCCATCTATGAAGCAACAGATGTTAACTTGGCTCTTGATCACGTCATCTCAATTTTCAACAAAGCCTGCAACCTCTTTGCCCCGCTAAAAGGCACAAAACAAAATCTCTCTCTAACCCATGGCTCACCGCAGCTCTTCTGTCACAGCTGAAACTAAGGGACTACCACTGGGCAGTTGCCAGGGCCACTGGCAAACAACTGGACATCCAAAATTACAAACAAGCATGAAATGCCTGCACAAAAGCCATCCGGCTAATGAAATCCACCTATTACAAAGACGCTCTCACCGATACATGGGGAAATGGTCATGCTTTCTGGGACAATATCAAGGATGTCACAGGGAAGCAGCCAAAAACCTCTCTGGCCATGTTAATGGTTGATGGATCCTCAACCCTAGACCCCAAGGTGATTGCAAAGATCTTTAACATGGCTATTTCAGACCTTAGTGCTGTCCTACCCCATGACTTTTTTGAAAACAGGACCTACTCCCCAAATACCTCATCCCCTCAATCTAACCATCTCCTCTTCTACTTCAGGGAGGTAAGGCTAAATGAAGCTCGCTGCTATGTTACTGCAGCTATCTCTAAATCTAGATCTAGTAGTGACACCCTGGACCTTAAGCTTATGTTGCTCATCCTCGATGAGGTAATTCATCCATTAACAAAAATCCTAAACCTCTCTCTCAGCTGTGGAAAATTCCCTGACTTATGGAAAACAGCCACTGTGACACACATCCATAAAAGTGGGGATAAGACGAATCACTCAAATTATTGCCCTATCTCCATACTGCCCCCACTCTCTAAGGCACTTGAGTGCATCGTGGCTGATCAACTTACCGACCACTTGGATAAATAAAATATACCTTGTCCACAACAACATGGTTTACAGAAAGGTCACAGCACCACCACAGCCCTTCTTGAGTTCACTGGAGCTTTGCACAAATCCCTTGACAACGGCCTTCTCACAGGGGCCGTTTTTGTCAACCTCTCCAAGGCCTTCGATACACTACACCATGGACTACTAATTGACCAACTACTGAATGCTGAGCTATCATCTGACTCTTCTCTCTGGTTTAAAAGCTACTTAGAAAATCACTCGCAGAGAGTAAAAATTGTGGACGATTTTTCTGACACCCAGCCTGTTCGCTTGGGTGTCCCACAGGGATCCATACTGGGCCCCCTCCTTTTTAGCCTTTTCTTAAACTCCCTCCCTTACCACTGCTCTGAGCAGATCATACTATATGCCAATGATGCTGTTGTATTCTCCACTCACAATGATCCTGCAGCTCTTCAACACAACCTTCAACTTGGTTTCAGTTCTGTAGAGACATGGTTTCTTAATCATAAACTGGTCCTCAATGACAAGAAAACTAAATCTATGCTCTTCTGCAGCTCTCATAACCCACACAAGCTACACCACTTGGCTATCTCCACCACCCAAGGGAACATTCTAGATCAGGTGGGGTCCTTCAAATACTTAGGGATACAGCTTGACCCTAAACTCTCCTATGGACCTCACTTAGATAATGTAGCTAGAGCTGCTAATACACAGCTTGGTCTCCTCTTCAAACACAGACAACACCTCACACCAGAAACTTTGAAGATTGCAGTCCTGAGCTCTGTAATCTCTGTAATATACTATGGTCTCATCATTTATGGCTCGGCCACAATCACAACCCTTAGATGCCTCTCAACTGCCTTAAATAAGGCATGTCAGATCATCACTGGTGCTCACTGTCTCACCCACACATGTGACCTGTACACCCAGACCAGCTGGCTCCAACTATCAAACCACATAAAGTTTCTCACCTGCTCCATGGTGAAAAAAATCTACCTTGGCCTTGCACCCCCGGGGTCTCAACTCTGTTACAACACCGAATTAACAAATGGTGCCTTTGGAGAACCACGCTATAGCTACTGAAAGTCCCCCACTGTCACACTTCACAGGGACAACACTCTTTTGCTTATCGAGTGCCACTCTGGTTCAATGGCCTCAGCCCCACCATCTCCTCTGCCCCAACAATTGGTATGTTTAAATCTAGGCTCCGGGACTATCTCACTACCAACAGCTTCTGTGGCTGCCTAACTTAACTCTGTTTCTCCACTTCCCTGCCTGCTCTAGAGGTCCCCCCTTCCCTCCTCATTGGATTCTACCCTCACATCTTGATATACCCAATGCTGCACTTTTCACCCTCTGCCCACCCTACCTACATTCCTTCAGCCCCCCCTTCCCTCTCCCTATGACTCTTGCACTTCTTATCTGTTGTCTATTTTCTCTGACAAATGCCACTGGCTGCCTTGCTTACAATGCTACCCTTGAATTGTATTAATCTGTACTCTGTTTGCAATGTCCACATTGTTGTAATGTCTGTCTTGATGTTCCCCATAATTTGTATTTCTCTGATGGGGAACCTTTGTAAAAGAGCCTTGGCTCAAAGGTATTTGCAATCCTAGACTTGATAAATAAATAAATAAATAGAAATACAGTTCTGTGTAACTATAACACCGATGTGCAGCACAGGTGCAGAAAAACATTTGTGGCAGGATTTGAAACATTACAGCAGTAATATTCATGAGATGGTTTGAAAAATGGTAATTGTTGAAAATGTGGAGTGAAAACAAGAAAAATCATCTAAGTTACAGTACCAGCGTGCATAGAAACTGCGCAACACACGCTAGTACAGTAAGTAGGTAATTTCTAATTTTTCACCAGATTATCAACATGGCTTTCTTGGGACCTCTCCTCATAAACAGTTGCACTGTGATTTTGTTAATCCATACCAAAACTTTCTTTTTCACTTACTATGCCTTTATTCTTCCTCTGGTAGCCAACCTCATTCAGTCACCCTTTTGCTGCTCCAGTTGAGCCGAAAGTCACCCGCACACAGTGCCCCCGGATTACATCCCAATTTGGAGTCATCAGAGCCTCCCCCCACAATTCCAATGGTGCTTTGTCACGGATGCACCAGGGAACCCCTCCCATCAACTACAGCTGGAGAGGCATCATGCTGCACACCAGAGGCATTTTTCTTGCTTTGGAAAGTGGGGTGTGTGTCACACTGAGCACTGTGATACAGTCATGTCATGTATTGTAACACCTTCCCCTGAGGAGCAGCACTCAGGTGCTCCAGGAATGGTGCATACTGTGGTCACCAGGGAGCCTGGATCAGAGACATATACCGCTCCCCCCGTTGAGGTGAAGAGCGAGCAATGGTGGCTCAATTCACCATTGCCCCCTGCTGGTCCTCGAATGTTCTGAGTTCATTCCCAAGCCCAGGTCACCCAAGGCTCAGCAGTAAATCTTTCCACTGCACCGGCGGGCTGGCGCATCCATCCTGAAAGTTGATTTTGCACAGCAACCACGCCAATCTGTGGCACAGGTGCAGAAACACATTTTGGGCAGGATGTGAAAAATGACAGCTGTATTGTTCATGAGGAGGTGTGAAAAAATGGCAATACTGAAAATCAAGATTGAAAATATGAAAAATTTGCCAAGTTATAAGCATGCATAGTAACTGCGTAACACACGCTTGTAACTTAGTCATGTTTTAGAATTTTTTCACCATATTTTCAGCATGGGCCTTTTGGGACATTCCCTCATGAACAGGGGCACTATGATTTTGTTAATCCATCCCAAAAGTTGATTTCGCACAGCGACTGCACCATTCTGCGCCACATGTGTGAAAACATGTTTCAGGCAGAATTAGAAAAATGACAGCTGTACTTTTCATAAGGAGGTGTGAAAAAATGGCACTGTTGAAAATCTGGGTGAAAATATGAAAAAGTGGTGAAGTTAAGCGCATGTGTAGAACCGGCGCAATGCATGGTCATAACGCAGCCATTTTTTGGAATTTTCTCACCAAATTTTTAACATGGACTTTTTGGGACCTGACCTCATGAACACTGGCACTGTCATTTAATTAATCAGTCCTGAAAGGTGATTCTGCTCAGTGACTGCAAAATCACCTTTCAGGCCTGATTAACGAGATGACAGTGACTGTGCATGAGGTGGGGTCCCAAGAACTCCATGTTGAAAATTTGGTAAAACAATTCCAAAAAATTGCTTACATATCAACCTAAGTTGAATCTCCTATTGAATGCCATTATACAGCGCTTACCTTGAGTTCTCAGTTTGCAGTTTGGCTTTGAAGAGTGCTGACGTGTCCCTGTCCAGAGAGAATGGGTGCTCCTGAACTCCGGAGGTAAGTATGGATAAGGGGAGGTGTGGAGAAGTGGGTACTCAGTGGGAGGGTGGAGATGGGGAGGGGAGGTTGGGGAGACAACAAGGGACCTTTTTTTCAGTAAAAAAAGTAAAAAAAGACATTGGGGACAGTTTTCTTCATATAATAGGGAACAAAATATATATGTACTGTATATATATATATATTTGGACACACTGGAGTGGGTTCTAGTGTGCCACTTGAGTCTAGGGGGATATGCTGCTAACAAGGGGACTGGGCACCCCTGTCAGCAAAGAAAGAAGGCTAGGAGGGGCATCAAACACCAGGAGTGGGCATCCCGGCTTCAGAAAGATAAAAATAATGAAAAAACATCTGGGCACACTGAGGTGGGCTCTCAGTGTGCCACATTACTGTGTGTGTGAGGGGTGGGATGTAGGCCAACATGGGGATTGGGCGCCCCGATGTCGGTGAAGAATTTGGGTGTGGGGGCAGACCACAGTACTTCGATGCAGGATACTGCATTGAAAATTTCACCTGCATCAAACATTTTGATACAGGATTCTGCATCGAAGATAAAAGATGTCAGGGGACAGTTTTCTTTATTTAACAGGTAATGAAAAAAAACAAACATTTGGGCACACTGGGGTGGGCTCCCAGTGTGCCACATCCATGGTGCTTCTGGTGGAGGTGAGGTATTCCTGCTGTCGACACGGGGATTGGGTCCCCAGATGTCAGCAATGCAATAAATAGGGCACAATGCCATAAATGGCACTTTGATGCATCTAACATGACAGTTCAAAAGTTATGCAAGTTTTTCATGTCTCATTGTAGCCCATGGGAAAATGTATATGTGCATTGAGAAAACTCTCAAGAAAACGTTTGCAAAAACATTTTTTTGTGCATAAAATGTTTTTTGTGCATGAAAACATTCCATTATAAGGTATAGGGAGTCATGAAAACATTTTTGTTGTTGCAAAAGCATTTTCGTTGTCACAAAACTGGAGGCAGTATAGCGCAGTGGTCTAAGGCTCTGAGCTGCTAATCTGGTGACATCCAGCAGACCAGACCTGGTTTTGAATCCAACAGTTTCCACTAGCATGCTATGTGATCCTGAGCAAATCACTTAACCTCCTTGTACTCCCAGGTCGCTCCTGTAAAAAAGCTTTCAGCTTAGTGTGCTATACCTGGTTAAACAACTAAATAAAAAAAAAAAAACAATATTCCACAACATTGTCCCATGTGTTGTTTTACTGGTCACTTCATTGTGCCATGGTGGATTGTGCTTTTGGGCTGAAATTTGCTGGGTGGCAAGCCCTGATCCCATAGATGTGCCTTTTGGTGGTTTGGTCCCAAACCATTCAGAGGGCCCAAGTTATAGCATTCCGAAGCTGAGAAATTTCACATTGAAGAACATTGCAGCACCCATGGTGCCTTTCGGTGCCTGTATCTTAAAAACAATTTGAGATACAGATTTTTTGCTACCCACAGCTTAGCCCATCTTTAGGGGACTAAGCATGTGAGGAAGTTTTGAAGCCATAGATTAGACCTGCAGTGGAATATTTTTTCATAGCTGCTACGGTTACTGAGATATTGCCAAATACATGTTACAAGGGTTACTTTACAGTACTATGGGGCATCTGAATGGCTCTATATTTAAGTGTAAGTGGGAGCGCAGGGCCCAGAGGGCCCACACTCCCACATACGCATTTCATTATGCAAAAAATGGGCACTGTGAAGGGAAAGCAGGGCCCAAAGGTCTTGCACTCCCACAAACATATACCACTAACCTCTTACATTACACTTTTTCAAAAAGAAAAGGGAAATTCATTGTAAAAAACTCAATTAATGCATCAGTTAGGGTTGATGTCACAGTGACAAAAGTTTGGAACTTCGATGTTAGGGTTACCACTCCTGCCACCCCACCCCCAACCCCTCATCCTAGAGGCATCAACAGACATTGGGGCATGCCATGGGGTCATCAGACCTAAGTCTCACTCCATTCTCCTATACTGTACAGTTTCAGCTTGTTTGCACATGGAATGGGGTGAGAGTTGGGCCTGATGATCCCATTGCATGCCCCAATACCTGTTGGTGCCAGTTGGGTTGGAGTAGTGAGATATTGACAAATTAATGTTACAAGGGTTCCTTTTCAGGTCTATAGGGGCTACTGTATGGCTCTGTTGTTTTGTGTAAGTGGGAGTGCAGACCTCTTAGGGCCTGTGCTCCCACAGATGCATATCATTATGTACAAATGGGCAGCTTGATGGGAACATGGGGTCCAAAGGGCCCTGCACTCCCACCAACACATACCATTTACTAGTTATATTATACTTTTTCAAAAAGTAAGGAAATTCATTGCAAAAAAACTTAATTAATGCATCAGTAATGGTTGATGTCATAATGACAAAAGTTTGGAAATTCAATGTTAGGCTTACCCCCCCACCACCCCACCCTCACTCCCCCATCCTCCACACACCAACAGACATTGGGGTGTGCCATGAGGTCATCAGTCCTAACTCTAAACATTGTTTAATAGAACATTATCTATTACAGCTACACATTTTAAGTTCTGGGAAAAGTTGCAAGCACAATGAGTATGTTGTAACTCACCATACAACAAACCTACAGGAACTTTGTTGTTGTAATTACAAGCTTATGGGGACTTTGTTACTATGAAATTAAGACTTTGTTACCATACAACAATTTCTTTAAAAAACTTTCAAATAAAATGTTAAAACCCAAGAAAGAGGTGGGTCCCCAAGGACTATCAAGCAATGCTGAGGTACCAGGCTAAGGCAAAAGTCTTAAAGATGGATATGCCCTCTACAGAAACTCAGGCAAAGTGGGTATCATACTCTTGAACCTTATTATGGGGGGGCATGCTTATCCCAGACAGATGATAAATTTGACAGGACATAGTACAAGGTACCGTAGATATCAGTTAATACAGTGGGTGGAACCCATTCAGAGTCCCAAAGATCATCTAGAAGGGAGGATAGATTGATAGACTTGTACTAGATACTGTAGTTAGATTTACTTTGGGGTGATTTTAGGGTGAGGAATTTTTCAGATGCAGTAAACCATCAGATGCAGTAAACCATTTGATGGGCATTGAGGGCATCCGGTAAGATACCAGCAGCATGAATCCTGTAGAGTTTGGAGGAGAGGAACTAGCCAACCAAACAGTGGTTGGAGGAGTGAGTTTTAAGCCAGGTCAGGTTAGTGAAAAACTCCATGAGACTGGGGGACTCACATTTCTGAGTGATAGATTTATGGAAGGGAAACACCCAATTCATGTCAAGATCACCCAAGATGAGGAGTTCTCAGGAGAAAAGTAGGCAATTACTGAGGAGAGAAGGTCAGAGATGGTGTTAGATTTAGGCATCACTGTTTGGCTTTACAGTATTACAGATGTGCTGGCTCTACTGGATGGAGATTGACTCTTCATTGTTCAGATCTGGTTTCCTAAACCATGAAGAGTGTAGTCTGCCAGTTGTTCCTCATTCAAATGGTTTCTCCACTGAAGACCTTACTGATATGGTGCCCCCAGATTGCAAGTACAGTATATCCCTTCTAATCTAACCCTGAGTCATAAACTTGAGTTGCTTAAACATCTTTTCACTTTATATGTGGGACAAAGGGCATGCAATGTGGGCACATATTCTTATTATAGATAAAACAACAAATGTTACTGTTAATGTGTAGTTTAAAATCACAGTGTGAGGTAGCATCCAGGGACAACTCCCTCTACATATGAGATACAGCCTGAAGTGCTTATATCTGGTACAGTTATGGGACTGATAAGAAACTAAGGCAAGCTGGGTGAGAAATGTATTTCTGGTGGAGTTGGAAATGTGGGAAACATTGCTTGTACATCTTCAATATTGTGTAACGATGGGGGTCACTTCAAGAGCTAGTCCTGGGAGAGTTATAAACTGTCCAGGTCCAGAACCCAAGCCAGTAGCCAGTGTTACAGTATTTTTCCTAATCTAATTAAATACGCAGAAAACAAAAGCAGAGCATCCATAATAGTTACACTCTGGTGTTGTACAGCACTTAACAGTATACCCTTTTTATCCATCAATGTTTTCTAGTCCTTTTCTTGCTAAAATATTAGCATGCACTGTAATACTCCAGTGAGGGACTATAGGAGCCAACAGTAATCTTGAGGATAATCTTCCGGTAATCTAAGCTCTCCCCATGGACAGTGCAGGCTTTTTGTATTGCGGAACTAACAAGAACTACTAAATGGAACAAATGAAATAAAATAAAAAAGGAAGAGGCTTCTGGGAATACTGCCATCTCAAGCTCCTTGCTACACATGCACACATTTTGGTCTGAAGCAACAATTTGCAGCAGACAACAAGCAACAACAGTGCTGTTCTGTGTGTTTTCTGTCCCCATTCCAATGCATATAGTTGGGGGAGTGAGATGAAAGTAGCCAATTCTCCTTATAGTGCTCTCAGTAATAGAGAAAGAGGAGACCAAATATATAGAAGCATTCTTGCAATATAAACTCCACTGTGTTTTTCAAAGATTTTCCAGCCATCTCTGTATTAGATTTTGAAGGAACAGCATGGTGCATCATTACGTCTAGAAGAGGACTGCTCTTATACAGTATGTAAAAGATAAACTGGTATTGGTTTGCAGGTACAGAAGAAATGATGGTAAGGATTGTGTTATGTTAAATAAATGGTAGAGAAAAAATTCTTCTACTGTAGTATGAAATCGCTATAGAAAACCTTGCCTTAAATTGACAAGATTTGTGCAATGGCCAAATAACAGTAATGGAAACATCAGCTGTAAAGACATTGACTTGACCATCAAACAAGTCCAGCAGTATTTTTATGGCTATAAAAGAGATTGTGTTTTTTTTTAAGAATTAGTAAAAGAGGAAACCAGAAAAGGTTAATTGCTTGCCAGCCTTTAATGGTGCAGATGATCTAAATGAAGGTACAGTATAAAGGAAAGGGACAGGGGACCTTTCTATAAAAGCAATCATGACTTAATTAGTTTTCAAATTACTGTAAGCTTGAGACAATCAAGGGAGAAAGCGTTCAATTTTAGCAAAGCTAATTGTTTGAAAGCACTCCGAGGATTCTGCTTTTTGGCAAAGGGAGGGAAAGCCTTTGAGGGAAACTGGCAAGCGTTTAAGATAAAATTAATGTATATATTATACTGGCATGGTAGCGTCTATAAAGTTGCTTGACAGGTTCTATGTTAAACCCCTAACTTTGCTGCTTAATAGCTTTGGCGTCCTTCCTCAGCATTGCTTGAAATTTGACATGCATTTTCCAGAGTGCATGGTTTAAATATGTGGAAAGTTTTGTGATAATAATATGTGTGGTTTCTGAGATCCATATATGTCATTTTCCTCTAGATGTCATTTTTTTTTCCTATACTTAACATGGATTTTTGATTTTGCTCTCACGTACAGCCTACGCAGAATGAATCTGTTTCTCCAAAACATTCAGGGTACAAGTGTGCTGTGACAAGGTAGTGCCTTTGGAAGGTTTTATGAAAATATATTAAATAGTTCCACAGTTATAAGGATTTAAAGTGATGTCATGAAAAATTCCATGTTGTGAGACCATCGTTGGTTTCTCACCACTTGCTTCTCATAACAAGAACAAATGTTTTCGTATCATGATGACTGTCATCTTGTTCACTTTCCATGAACCAAAAAAACATGGAAAACACATAAAAATGGTGCATTTTTAAAAGATAAACACCTGAAACTAGGTAAACAATATCCCTTTAGCTAGATTCTGGTGTTTGTTTGCTTTTTAAAAAAACTCCAGAAATACCTTTTCTGGGCACCCTCCAAATCCAGGGTGCCCAACTTAGCCAGAGGGGCCATTTATCCAGTTCTGTGTATGAGAGTAGTGGGACTTTATTGACATCTGCAGCCACAGATGGAGATCTGCTGCTGGCCTGTGTGCCAGCAGTGAGACAGTGATCTTTCTTTCTTTCTTTCTTTCTTTCTTTCTTTCTTTCTTTCTTTCTTTCTCTTTCTTTCTTTCTTTCTTTCTCTATCTATCTATCTATCTATCTATCTATCTATCTATCTATCTATCTATCTATCTATCTATCTATCTATCTATCTGTCATCGTCATTGAGTGAGGAAATGTCCAATGTATTACAGGCTTTGAGTTTGCTCTTCACAGTGTATTACACAAAATCAATAGCTGGCATTAATACATTTTTATTCATTTAATTAGCAGCCTGCCAGGTTTTTGTAACATAATTTCTGCATGTGGCATGCCTCATGCATCCTTTCTCTACCCCCCAAAGTATGACAGCACTTAGACATGTTATTTGCTGGGTGGTCAGTGTTCTTTGCTAAAAATGATGAATTTCAAACATATTAAGGAGTATTGTTGTGGAAGACAACCCATTTGATGGTCTCTCCCAGCACACACACACATAGTTACCCAGGTGGTTGTAGCTCTCAGTGTTGTTACCAGTGTCATGCTAGACAGTTCAGGGGTAAGTAAAACCCCTCATAAATTTGCAGAGCTTCTTTGGAACCCCTTTCTGGTAGATCATCCCCACTGCAGAAAATTCTGACAACCGCACTGACTTCAGCCACCCTGAAGAGCCCTCAATGCCTCCTACTCCTAGCACTAGCCCGATCATGCTGTTCCTAAGCCCTTAGTCCCAGCCAACAGATGTGAGTGATTGCATTCACTGCCATGTTCTCATTCTGGATACTGCAGTCTGCCATCTGCCCCATGACATCATGCATGATCCCAATCATCTCCAGCTCAACTGAGACCTCATACCGGTACTAGGGCCCACTGGGGGATATTTTTTTGGATTCCTTGGCACAAGCTGTGCTGTTCAGTAGGTGGTAAATAATGCCAACTACATCCTCTCCCACTGCCCCAAACAGACCTTTGGTGGCCCCCAGGGTTGGGCCCAGATAGCACAGGAGGACCAGCACCAGCAACCACATGGCTAGTGACCATGATGTAATGTCCAAGTGAAACATTACATTACATTACTATTCACAGTGCCCCTTTAACTGAAATGGTTCTAAATGCATAGCTGGAACATGCAAATAACCTTGCTTAAAATGGAACTGGGCCTTGTGGATGTTTCAGTGGGGTTAACCAGATCCTTTGAATGTATTTTGGGGGCAGGTGTAGGTTGCAGGATACATCTCATGTACCATCCACCCGGTGGTGAGAAAGAATTTCTGCAGGAAGTCGCAGACTTCATCATCGACATGGTGTTGGAGTCCCCCAGACGGTTGATTCTGGGGGGCTTCAATGCCTGGGTCAATGATGAATGCTCACAACTTGGTCAAGACTTCCTCTAACTTATGATCTTGTTGGGCCTTACACAGGTAATTACCCCTGTCACCCACAATTATGGTCACTTGTTGGATCTGGTGTTCCTACTGGGGATGGAGATTTCTGATCTGGTGGTGGAACTGGTTGGATGGACAGACCATTACACTGTAGGGTTCAGTTTTGTGGCTCCCCCCAATTGACCTGCCCTTATGGAGATGGTCCTGTACTGCCCTTTAAGGGGTGTGACCCCAGACAGTCTAATGGCGGTACTGGACCTATCAGGGTGACAAGTGAAAGCATGAAACCAGAGTATCTTTTACATGACTATAATAAAGGCGGTGACAGTGGCCCTGGATTCCATATCTCCTGCCCGAGTTCACCCCTCACTCTTTGTCCAAAGTCCCCCTTGTTTGATGGGGCTTTGAAGGAGATGAGGCAGGGGAGTGGAAGGTTTGAGGGGCGCTGGCAGAAAATGGGCCTGATTGATGACAGATTTAGATTGATAGATCATTATAAGGACTATCAATCGGTGGTCTCCCATAAGAAGGCACAGTTCCTGTCCAGGAAGATTGCTGCTGTGCAGAATCGACCAGCTCAGCTCTTCTGGTCTGCTGACAGATTGTGCAATCCAATCTGTCTTCAGCCTTGGGAATGTTTTAACAAATTAAGTGTGATGAGTTTGCTCGCTTCTTCACAGGTAAGGTTGCCACCATCAAGTCCGGGATCTGTCTGGCACCCTTTATTGGGTGTTATGGAGGTCAGTAGGAGGTTGTGAGCACCCAGTTTACCTGGTCCAGCTTCAGCCGACTGGTGATCACTGACATAGTGATGATCATCCAGAGTCTGTGACCAACCTTCTGTAGTTTGAACCCAGGCCCAATATGTCTCCTTGTAGGCTGTGAAGTGATTGAACCGATCCTGGCTGAGATAGTCTGGAGTTTGCTGGAAATGGGTGTTTCCTGAGCCCTTGAAGATGGCAGTTGTGAGACCTCTCCTTAAGAAATCTTCCCTCGACCCCGATTGTATAGCTAACTACAGACCTGTCTCTAATCTACCCTTTGTGGGTAAGGTTATTGAGAAGGTGGTTGCATTGCAGCTGGAGGATCTCTTGACCATCCACAATGTCTATGATCCTCTCCAGTCCAGATTTGGAAGAGGCATTGTACTGAGACGGCACTTGTTTGGGTACTTAAAGATCTTCTCACAGCGAGAGATCAGAGGACCTGTTCGATCTTGGTCCTTCTTGATCTCTCTGCAGCATTTGACACCATGGACCATGGTGTGCTGTTGGAGCATCTGCAGTTGATCTGTGGACTGTCAGGTACAGTCCTCAGGTGGTTCAAATCTTTCCTAGCAGGTAGGACTCAGAGAGTGGTGTTGAAAATGTATTCCTCAGCCCCTCTCCCCCTATCCTGTGGGGACCTGCAGGGCTCCATTTTGTCACCCATGTTGTTTGCAGTGTATATGCTGCTGTTAGGAGACATTATAAGGTGGTATGGTCTGAGTTTTCCATGCTATGCAGATGATACTCAGCTATACATGTCCTATGTGCCCGAACAGGGTGGTGCTGTCTCAGCTTTTAACAACTGCCTCTCTGAGATCCAGGAATGGATGAGTGCCAGCTGGCTGTGGTCAAACCTGGATAAAACTGAGGTGTTGGTGGTGGATCCAGGTCATCAGGGTATGGGATGCCAGCAGGACAGACTTCTGGACTTTGGCTCGATGGCACCCAGCTGGTAACATCAGACTGGGTACAGAATCTGGGCATTATTTTTGATGATGGTCTGATGCTTAAATCCCAGGTGTCAGCCATCATCAAGACCTCTTTTTACCATCTGAGGAATATTTCCCAGTTAAATCACCTAGTTCTGCCCAGCAATCTTCCAATGTTGGTCCACACCTTTGTGACTTCCCGCCTTGACTACTGCAATGCCCTTGACCTAGGGCTTCTGGGGACTGATATCCACCACTTGCAGCTAGTGCAGAACATGGTGGCCAGGCTGTTTACTGTTTTACTAAGATCATGTCATGTCATGCCTGTGCTCTGTGGCCTGCACTGGCTGCTAGTACAGTGGTGGATCACCTTCACAGTCAGGTTACTGACCTATAAGGCCCTACATGGTCAAGGACCATGGTACTTGCAAGATCTCCATTGTCCCTACCGGCCCTTCCACCCACTCTGCTCCTCTGATGAGGGATTGCTAGAGGTTCCCAGGATCTGACTTAAGAACTCAGGGACCAGCTTTTTCACTTTTGTGGCCCCTACCCCATGGAACTCTCTACCTCATCAGGTGAGAGAGTGCCTGACCACTGAGAGTTTTAAGATCACTTTCAAAACATACTTTTTTGGATTAGCCTTTCCAGAATCTTTTTAAATCCATTGATATGGTATCTTAATGGTTGTACTATATTAATAAGAATTAGTTATATTTAAATCTGTTGTTTGGATACTTCTATCTTGTATAAGCACTATGATGATAAGGAATAGCACTTTGAATAGATAAAAATGACTTGACTTGACTTGTAAGCTGAACATGTAATGCGCCCCTTTAAAGAAGTAGCTACTTTTCTTTTTAAATACACATGAAACTTTGTGATGGGGGAGATATCAGAAAAGGTACAGCAAGTGAAAGGTAAGAACTCCCACCACAGGTGTTACCTCAGTGGTTCTAAAGGATAGAAGGTACCCTCTCCCCTTGAAGTCACTCCCCCCAAATTCTTAGGTGGCAACAGCAGGGTACCCATGCCCAGTGTCACCACAGAATTTAATTAACACTGGGGTGCTCAATCCCCAGTGTTGGATCCAATTCAAAGTTTTAACCTGCAAAAAGAAAACAGTCCCTCAATGTCTTTTTTTGTAAAACAAAACCTGTAGAAAAGAACATAGTCCATTGGTGATCAGACCCCACCAGCCCCCACCCAACCCACCCTGACCCTCATTCATAATCCCCACCCCACACATCCCCTGCATACATACCTCCTCACCTGAACATGTCCCATTATGTAGATGTAGATCCAGTCTCCAGTCAAGGACATGTCTTGCTGATGGAACCAATGACTGTGATACAAGAAAATAAGTCCCTTTTAATGTATTTTACTGGGGTTTGAACCTTTATTGATAGCTTTTTCATTTTTGAATATTTTTACACCAAATTTTCAACATGGCCTTTTTGGGACCCACCTCATGAACAACAGAGGTGACATATTTCAAATCCATCCTGAAATATGATTTTGTGGTCACTGTGCAAAATCATCTTTCAGGCAAGATTTTGAACTTTTCACCACCCTTGTTCATGAGGAGGGTCATAAGAATACTATGTCGAAAATTTAAGGTGCAAATATTAAAAAACAAGTTATGAGCACGCATTGAAAATTTTTAGCACTTGCTCGTAACTTTGGTAATTTTTAATATTCTGACCCCAAATTTTCAACATAGCCATTTTTCAACACCGCCTCATGAACATCACAGCTCTCATTTTTATGTGGGCTTGCAATGCTTGCGAGCAAGTCAACATCTTGCCATTGTGGCAGATTTTGGAGGTGCGTAAGCATGGGCGAAAGCAAGGCTTGCATCAGTAGTTGCGTCCAGCATTCCCCAATAAGGCAGCTTGCTTGTGCTGACACCAACATTATGTAAAGTGGACAAAACTTCTAAGGAAAGTGCCGCTGCAATCAGAGACGAGCTCCTCATGCAGCGGCACCGATGACATACCTCCCGATAAGCTTTTCCTGGTTAATGTTTAAAATGAGACTTAAGTCTCAAAGAGAATACCACTGTAAAGGAATGAGACTGGACACCACTGTTTTCTCTTTAATTGTATTTACCAGAAAATGCAGCAAATAAAGAAGGTGTTTTCCCTAAATGCCTAGTTCGCAGGTCCAACTAGATGCTACACAGTTTTGCTTTGTTGTTTGTTTCTTTACTTTGACATTCAGACTTCTAAGATAAATAAAGAAGGTGCTAAAAATGTAAAATGGGTGGGCAGGAGCAAGTCCTGTGGCGGTCATGCGGTCAGTTTTACCAGCAGAAGGGGCTCTTGTAACTGCTGAGAGAATGGAGAAGAAGAATCCGTATCCCAGCCTCAACACTGCTACTCAATGACTGGCTGCAGTGTAACAGCTTTTCAACTCAGTACCAAAGTCTGCACCGCAGCTCGCTCATTCTAGCTGTCCCACATTCCCCCATCTCCTGTCTCTGTTCAGCTACACAGCTCTTTGAACATGCATGGAAACGTTACTTTTTACCTGTTTATCAAAGTGCATTCTATTTTGATTCTTTTCTAAACTGTTTTTTCCCCACTCTCTCCATTTCTGTCAGTCTGTGAAACAGACCTTCCCAGTCGCTCACTTAACCCCTTTGCTAATTACCAATTCTTCCACCCCCCAGGACTTGTTGCCTGCCCGCCTGCAAGCCACCCACCATATTCTGATCGCAAGGAGCTGGCAAAGGATTATCACCAGAGTTATTCTTCTGATCTGAATGGAGGCAAATAAAGGAAACCACAGAAGTTATACTAATTCGAAGTACAGCTGTGGAGCACACATGATTGTGCTGGATGTTGCTGGTTTGGAGGCCATCTTGGTTAGAGTGGCAGAGCAGAAAAAGGAACAATAGGAAATGGATGCCACAGTTCTGAGATTCTGAGCTAGCAGGCGGGTGGCTGTGGGGATGGAGCAGTCCTCCCACAGCTGAAAGCTGGAGAAAGCACTTGGGAACTGGTGGTCTAAGTTGAACTGCGTACAACTTTTATAATTTTTTTTTTTAATTTTATAATGAGAAAAATGGTGTTGTTAAACGTTTTGAAGTTTTGGGGAGCTTGGATTAGCACACCAGAATGTAAGAAAGTGATACATTTGTTTCGTTTGGTATATTCTACATTAAAATGTAATCCCCCCCCCCCACGGAAATGGTTGGTTGGATTGTAAAAACTTGCAGTAAGAAAAGCGAAAAAAAAAGTTTGTTGCGACTTGGAGAGCTGCTGATGATGACAGACGAAAGTGGTAGTAGTCTCTTGCATTAGGTGGGGGAAGAATGTCAGGAATGGTAAAGATGTGATGGTTTATTTTGTGACTGTATCCCTTGTTGCATGAAATACCAGTGTAGGAGCAGGGGAAAATAAGTGCATTAAAGTATAATATAAAAAATTGTATTACTCAAGAAAAATCTTGTTGCAAAATCAAATGTTAGGTCGGTGTAGATTTTGATGTGGTGGCATAGACAGCTACAGAGGAGCTATGTTGCATTTTCTAAGTTTGCAAACCCTTTATTAATTTAGCCTTTGTAATAATCTGTATCTTGTTTTTTTAATATTGCCAAAAACATCGCCATCATGTGTCATGCACAAAGCACTATAAACTAATGAAAGAAAAAGGTTACTATGGGCACTGTGCTGTTAATAAAGCCTTGCAGTCTGGCAGAGTGAGGAGAGGGTGACATGTCTTCCTGTTCTTCAGATCAGCTGGGAGAGGTTTCTTGTGCAGCTCTTAGGGGTAATTTTCCTCCTCCTGTTTTCCCTCGAAGTACTTAATTTCCTGTAGACCCCCTAGAAACTTCATTATCCTTTACTGACAAGTGCTCTGGTAACTTTTAGTCAGCCGCATACTACTGTGGTTGGTTGAAGATGCAGCAATTGCTGTAGATGTGGTAGTCGGGGAGCTGTGAACAAATATATCTTAAATCTCTTTCTGTAAAAGGGCACAAAGAGGAACTGTGCTGCCCTGTGTGAGTAGAATTGATTGAAAAAGGTTGTTATACTTTTTATTTGACCAACATAACTTAATATACGAGCGTTTGAAGCCACATAGACACCTATGTCAGGCATTGTGACAACACAGCTACAGGGACATTTTATACAGAACACTCATGTTAATTATTCTTGTATTGTTGAAGGAAAAAGAGGTGACTGTCCTGTTTAGCAAGTTTCTTCTCTGTGTTGTTGACTTTCTACATCAGGCTACGAAATGCAATGTTATCCATGCTAGGGTTACAAGATGTCCTCTTTTAGAGGATGTGTCCTCTTCTCCAGCTGCCAAATATTCTTCATGTGACTTCATCATCCTGTTTTTATTATTATTATTATTATTATTATTATTATATTATTATTTTATTATATATTTTTTACACTCTCCTACCCAAGACCCCCTTGTAAATTATCTGTGAAGGTGGTGGAGACTTTAAACCCATTTGCTCGGGGTCTGGCACAAGGGCTCATCGGGGGAGGTACTAAGTGGCCTCTTTTTAGCATCCCAAAATCTGGTGCTCCTACATGGTACCAAAAGGGATTGTGCTGTGTCCGTCAGGGAGGAATTTATTTTTGTGGACCCCCTTCAGTGCTGAAGGTGACTTGGAAAGATGCTCTCAGTCTATCAACATTAAAATGTGTAGCACTGACCTTTAAAAGTCACAGCAAATGACCAGCATGCATAATAAGAATTATAAGAATAGTTTATTTATTAATTTATTTGCTTTTGTTAACCAGGTAAGCACACTAGACAGCACGTGCCTCTTTTAGGTGCAACCCGGGAGGATTAATTACAAGTGTACAAATCAGAGTAAACAGGTAGAACAGGTAGCACATTAAGCCATTAAATAACGGTTACAACGAGAGGTACATAGTGGACAGGTTCATACAGGAGCAATATACATAGTGAAATAGGGACGAGGGATAGAATAGCAATATGTACAGGCAAGGGGGTTAAAACAAAAGTACATACAACAAACATCACATAGTTGGTGTCGTAGTGTTGTAAAAACTGTTTCAGTAACATTAGTTTACATTTTTAATGGTTTGCATGTGCAGCAAAAGAGCTAACATAACAAAATCATGAAATCTTTGTGGAGCAATTTCTGTGTGTGTGTGTGTGTGTGTGTGTGTGTGTGTGTATGTGAGGCCACCATATTCAAATAATTAGCATGACGCTTACCAAGTTAGCACCACACTAACCGTGTATAGCACCAGCATTTGGGAGGTGCCATATTCGGAGGCATTAGACGTGCTGCACTGTCCTGGAAGCATGACAGTGCAGACAATACCATTGCACCTATGCAAATGAGAAATGAGGACTTTTGCATGCGTAAGGGGTGCAGTGATTTATTAAACAGTTTTGGTAGTGTGCTTATAGTCTGCTCACTTTATTGAATGTAATCAAATTGTATATATTGTGTACCAAATCTTGGTATACTATCCTCATGTTCCCCTACCCCCCGACGCACCAGGAGACTAGCAACTTGTTGCTCAGCATCCCTTTCGCGTGAAATATTTCAGTTAATAAAGAAATAATTTCAGCACGATTTAATGCTGCGAAAACCCTGCCCTTAGTGTGCAGAAGCTGCATCCCCCCAAGCCCATGCTGTAATTATTTGTAATATCCCTGGTGTCTACAGGTTCCCCCAGCAACCCAGTCACCCCTGTTGTACAGTTTCTCCAGTCTCCTTAGCATCTAGTGGTCCCCCCCCAAGCACCCATGCATGAATATCTTTAATCGCCCACACTGTGCATAACCTATATATACCCTGGTGACTAGTGGTCCCCCTCCCCACAAACAGTAACTAATCCCCCCCGCCAACCTGCTCACTCCATACCAACCACCACCCCCACCACAGAAACCAGTCCACAGACACAGACCGTGGAGGCAACTTGCACAGCCCTTTGCTCACCTCCTCAGCCAGTCACTGTCTGACTGTCAGTGAGTGATCATGAATATAGTGTTAAAGCTAACTATCTGACTGTTGCTTAGGACCAGCCATGGGCTGTTTACCACACAGCAGAACTGACTGTGTTGCGGCCAACTCTGAATATTGTGGCTGTAGTGCTGTGCTTGAAATCTAAACTTCTGCTGTTTGCTTAACTGTCCCAAGGTCTCTGAATTACCTTTTAACAGTTTTTATGGTCTTGTATGAAAACCAAATAATGTTCTGTATATCATCATAATCACCTACTGCCATCATCAGTGTGCAAGTCAGCACAGTGCTCTTAAAGTGTATAGCACTGCTTTTCTTTCAACAACAACAACAACAACAACAACAAAATTCAGAACCAGTCCAGGTCTTTTGAGAGAATTAGTTTTCAATTTACTAGTAACTCTCAAGGGGTCTACCCTCCCCCCAAACACAGCAACATGCAGGTACTGTAGGTTGTCAGTTCCACTATATGGACTTGAGTGTTACAGACTCAAAACCTTGAGGGGTGGTCTCTCACTGACTGTTGTCACTTTGGGAATTCTTTTCCTTCCTAACTATTAGAAGTCACTTTGGGAATTATTTTCCCTCCTAACTGTTAGAAGTCACTTTGGGAATTCTTCTCCCTCCTAACTATCAGAAGTCAGTCAGCAAAAGCCTAGTAGAAATGGTGAACCCAATGGTCTAGTACAAAGGGTGAAACCAGTTGCCTCCCAGTAAATGAAGGGACCTGTTATATTCAATGGCTCTGTGTGTGTGATCAGGGGAGGAAGTGTTGTTATAACCAGTGAGAGCTCAGTCTGTGGTTATTTTGCAAATTGTAGGGTGCTGGTTCTATATCTGAAGTTCTTGTTCAGTTATGTCTGTGGGTTTTGACCACAGACTCTTTTTTAGAGAGTTCATTGTGTGGCACCTTTGCTTGTCTTTTCAGTCCGCTGCTGTTCCTGTCTTGCACACATGTATGGAAACTGCTTGCACCTTTTACAGACCTCTACCATGGGATCCTTGCACCTGAGAATTTCAGAGGGTGAGACTTCTTTCCAATTGTGCAAATATGTCAAAGACGAAAGGGACACTGTATTCTGCTCTGACTTACATCCAGTAGAATCTAGTCAAGATCTTTATATGGTGTCTTCCATATACTCCATGTCTTATAGTGTTTCGCAGGTCAGTGAGTTACACAGTGGTAGAGCATGGGACTATGCAGGCAGACATATGAGCCATTTAGCATTTAACAATTCGATGACCTAAATGCACACCCCAATTCCTGTCAATCTGTACAGGGTAGGGGTGGGGTTAGTGTCACTTCAATACTTTACTGTCATTCGTACTATGCATCTCTCTAACTCCTGCACTATCAATGCCAATGCCAGCAAGCCAGCATTCGGCATTGACAAATGCTTTTTCAAATCTGAGCCAAAGTATGTTTTCACACTTGTGGCACAAAATGATGTTTCAGACAGGATTTGAATATTGCCACTTACCAGGTTCATGAGATAGGGTCATAACAAGGCTATGCTGAAAATTTGGGGTCACAATGTTAAAAAACAACAAAGGTATCTGCATATGTTGAAATTTTGTAATGCTCACTCATGACTTTAGAAATTTTCAATGTTTTGACTCCAGTTTTTCAACTTGGCCATGTTTTCACACCACCTCATGAATGTGACAGCTATCTTTTTTCAAATCCTGGACAGAATGTGTTTTTGCACCTATAGTGCAAAATGACATTTTGGCAGGGATTTAAAAATTGTCAAAAACAAAGACTGCAAGGCATTCCAGGCTAATGCAGCACCTAAATAAATAAGTACAACAAACCAGCAAATAAAGGTGTGCTAAAAATGATAAGATCCAAAATATAGATACTTAATGTTTATTGTGCCAAATCGCAGATGGACAGAACACAAAACCCCAGCACTTTGAACCCCTTCGTGTTCTTTGTCAGGGGGAGGGCAATTGAAAATTGTCACCTACAGGGTTAGTGAGGTGGAGTCATAAGAACACTATATTGAAATTTGGTGTAAAATGGTAAAATAGCCAGCTCATTGGTGTGGAGGGCTGAGGTGCTGGTGCCTGACCTCCTGCCACACCGGTGACCTGTGTTCAGTGGCTAGTGTGGATTGTTGGGGGTCGGCTGGGGAGGGAGAGGACTGAGCATCCATAGGACTGCTCTCCTCTCCCAGGGAGGGTGGATTGCCATTCCTGCTGAACAACTGCCACCAGGTGGAGGACTGATGGTAGTGCTGGTCTGGGAGGACAACAAACAGGAGGGTGCTGTGAGACTCTGCAGCGTGCGTGCGCCTCCATGTATACATGCTGATGTGCAGGCCCCAGGAATGGAGAATGGGAGAAAAACAGAAAAAGGGATGCTGCCAGGGTTCATAATGTGCTGAGGGGCTGAATGGAGCTCTCTCAAGTGAGGGAGAGTTGAAGCCACACCTGCCAGCATCCCAATGGGAGAAAAAGCTCTATGATAAAAATATATGATAAAATGACAATGTTATCAGTGCACATTGAAATATTTCATCCTTCACATATATGATAAAATGACAAAGTTATCAGTGAACATTGAAATATTTAATCATTCACTCATACTCTCCCTTATTCTAAATATTTTTTACTACAGACTTTCAATGTAGCCATTTTACACACCACCTCATAAACATGACAGGTGTTATTTTTAAAATCCTGGACAAGATGTGTTCTTGCACTTTTTTTTTTTTTGGTTGTTTAACCAGGTATAGCACACCAAGCTGAAAGCTTTTTTACAGGAACAACCTGAGAGCACAAGGAGGTTAAGTGACTTGCTCAGGGTCACACAGTATGCAAGTGGAAGTTGTGGGATTCAAACCCATGTCTGGTCTGCTGGATGTCACCAGATTTACAGCTCAGAGCCTTAGACCACTGCACTATACTGTCTCCTTGTGATATGAAATGATGTTTCAGACACTATGCTATAAATCCCAAATGTCATGTTTATAAGGGGAGCCATAGAACAACTATCTTCAAAATGTGGAGACAAAATTGAAATAAAAAATAATAATTATTAAGAACCGTTCAGTGTAGTGCCACCCTTTGCCCCAGCATGTAGTGCTTTGTTATCCCGTGGTGGTGAGCTGAGTTCAGGGTGAAGTCAGTGAGCATGCTGGGTGGGGCACGGGTGAGGGGATGGCACTATAATGCAATACCTCCACAGGCAAGGAAGGAAGAAAAGGTGCAGGGTAGCCCACATGGACTCAGGTACACAAGTGCTGTTTGACCTTAGATAATCTCATACGAGGTGTCAGCTATGAATGAGATGGCCAAGGTCAAACAGTAGAGTGTGCTTAAATCATGTATCACACAAGGTCCCCCCCCCCCGCATATTTCATTTATGCAACAGAGATGGACCTTGAGTGATTATTTCATTTTTCATAAGTGCTTTCATTTTGCAAAAGTTTCTATAGATATTAAAGATTGTTTGGTGAAACTGTGCATTTGTGCCACTTAGCTAGCCAGGTTGCTGTAGTCATTGTTAAGGATGTAGTGTGTGAATGTATTGGAGGGAAAGTCATGTTAGATGAACCTGATCAATTTCTTCAAGTGGGTGACCAGGAAAATAGATCAGGGTGGGGTGGTGGATGTAGTCTTTTTAGACTTCAGCAAGGCCTTTGACACCATACCATGCAGAAGGCTCTTAAGGAATCTGAGCAGTTCGGTGATGTGTCCCAAGGTGGTAAACTGGATACAAAATTGGCTGATGGATAGGCCACAGAGGGTGGTGATGAATGGAAATCACTCTGGGGAGGGAAGAGTGACCAACATGGTACCTCAAGGCTCAGTACTGGGATCAGTCCTTTTTAATATCTTTATAACTGACACTGCAGAAGAGCTGCAAGGGAAGGTATGCCTCTTTGCAGATAGCTCCAAAATCTGCAATAGGGTAGACACTCTGCAGGAGCTGGAGACTAAAGTGTGTACACTCATGAGAAAACTCAAAGCATGATCCAGGGTATGGCAGCTGGTATTTAAAGTGAAAAAATGCAAAATCTTGCACCTTGTTTAAAAAGGAGGGAGCGGTATTGACGGTCACTAAACAGGAAAGGGACTTTTGGGTAATCATATCTGATGACCTCAAGGTTGCAAGGCAATTTGACAAGGCAGTGTGTAGGTCCAGCAGCATGCTAGGGTGCATATGGAGAGGTATCTCCAGCAGACAGAAAAAGGGTGTTAACACTGTATAGATTGTTGGTGAGACTCCATCTGGATTACTGTGTCCAGTTTTGGAGAGCACATCTCAAGAAGGCCATAGACAGGGTAGAGATTGTCCAGAGGAGGGTAACTAAAATGGTAGGGGGCTGTATCAAAAGCCCTATGAAGAGAGATTGAGGAAGAGAGGGAGAGGAGACATATGATAGAGTAGTGAGTAAGGTACAGGAGGGGAGTATTTTTCAGAGAAAGAGGTGCACAACAACAAGAGGGATTGCAATGAAGCTGGAAGGGGGAATTTAGGAGGAATGTGAGGAAGTATTTCACTGAAAGAGTGGTGGATGCCTGGAACAGTCTTCAGTGGAGACAGTGGGGGGTGAAAACAGTAGCTGGCTTTAAGCATGCATGGGATAGGAACAAAGGAATATTGGTAGAAAGGGGGGTAGTTGGAGATCAGGTACGGTCTGCGGTGACAGCCATAGGCATGGAAAAATAGGAAGATTAGGTGGGTCAAGTGGTCCTTATCTGCTGACAAAGACTATGTTTCTATGTCAGTTTGTGTACAAACTCAGTTTTGTATTGACATTTTCAGTTTTTGACCATAACAAGGCCACTTTAACCAACTGACCAGAAAGTATCAGGGGGGAACATATCACAGAAACATAGAAACATAGAATTTGTTGGCAGATAAAGACCGCTTGGCCCACCTAGTCTGCCCATTTCCCCTACCTAACGGATAAGCTGCAGATCCTAGTTAACCAACAGCGTACTTCCTCCTCCTCCCACTAAAATTGCTTTATGCCTGTCCCATGCATTCTTGAATTCCCCCACAGTTTTGACTCTATGACCTCCTCAGGAAGGCTGTTCCATGCATCTACAACCCTCTCTGGGAAGAAATAATTCCTCACATTACCTCTATCTTCAAATTGTGCCCCCTTGTTCTTGCACATCTCTTTTTCTGAAATATGCTACCCTCTTGGACTTTGTTAATTCCCTTGAGGTATTTGAAAGTTTCTATCATGTCCTCCCTCTCCCTCCTTTCCTCGTGGCTATACATCTTAAGCTTCTTTAGTCTTTCTTCATATGCCTTCTGGTGCAGACCCTGCACCATATTGGTTGCCCTCCTCTGGACAGCCTCTACCTTGTCTATGTCTTTGTGGAGATGGGGTCTCCAGAACTGCACACAGTACTCCAGATGTGGTCTTACCAACTGTCTGTACAGAGGGCCAACAACTTCCTGTTTTCTACTGAGGATGTTTCTTCCTATGCATCCCAGTATCCCCCCAACCCTACTTACTGCCTTCTCACATTGCTGGCCCACCTTTAGGTCATCTGATATGACTACCCCCCAGGTCCCTTTCCTTTTTTGTTGTTGTCGGTATCTCACCCCCCATTGTGTACTCTTGCCCTGAGTTTTTGTTTCCCAGGTGCATTACTTTGCACTTCTTTGTATTGAATCTAAGCCGCCATACCTTTGACCATTCCTCCAACCTTCCCAAGTCCATTTTCATCCTTTCCACCCCACCTTGTGAATCAACCCTGTTGCAGATCTTTGTGTCATCTGCAAAGAGACATACTTTCCCTTCCAGTCCCTCTGTAATGTCACTTATAAAGACATTAAAAAGGACCGGCCCCAGTACTGAACCTGTGGTACCCTACTAGTAACCCTCCTTTCTTCACTGTGGACTCCACTTATTATTACCCACTGTGTCCTGTTGTCCAGCCAGTGTTTTACCCAGGCTACCAACCTGTGACCCACTCCCAGGCTGGCTAATTTGTTTATTAATCTTTTGTGCTGGACTGTGTCAAATGCCTTGCTAAAGTCTAGGTAGACCATGTCCACAGCTCCTCCCTGGTCTACTACTTTGGTCACCCAGTCAATGAAATCAATTAGATTTGTTTGACATGACCTTCCTGCTGTGAATCCATGCTGCCTTGGATCCTGTGCCCTACTGGCCTCTAAGTACTCAACAATTCATTCCTTCAGAAGTAATTCCATAATTTTCCCTACCACTGAGGTCAAACTGACAGGTCTGTAGTTTCCTGCCTCTGTCTTGCTCCCACTCTTGTGAAGGGGAATCACATCCACCCTTCTCCAGTTCTCAGGTACCACACCATCCTCCCATGATTTATTAAAAAGGGTAGTCAGTGGTGTTACTAGTTCTTCCCTTAGTTCTTTTAGAATTCTGGGGTGAATTCCATCAGGCCCCATTGCTTTATCCACTTTCAGTTTTAAGAGTTCTTTCAGAGCCCTTTCTTCTGTGAAAGGACTAATATCAACCCACCTATCCAGAGTGCTTCTATTGACTGGATTAGGTATCTCCCCCTGCTTTTCCATTGTGAATACTGAGCAGAAATATTCATTCAGTATCCCTGCTTTTTAGCTGTTACTCTCTGCCCAACCACCTTCCTCTTTATTCAGCCTCAGCATCCCTACCTTCATCTTTCTTTGCTCACTAATGCACCTATAAAAAGTTTTATCCCCCTTCTTAACCAAGTTGGCTATCTTTTCCTCGGTTTGGGCCTTTGCTATTCTGACTGCCTTCCCCGCTTCCTTCTGCTTTAACTGGTACCGTTCTCTGTCCTGCTCCTTCTGTGTTTCCTTATACTTCCTGAATGCTATCTTTTTCTCCCTTACCTTTCCCGCTATTTCTTTTGAGAACCATAGTGTTTTTTTCTTTTGTTTTGGTTTGTTTATTTGCTTCACACAAAGGCTTGTTGCCTCTGTGATGGCAGTTTTGATGTTTCCCCATTGTTGCTCCACCCACCTTCTTGCCTGTTTACTAGTGCTTTTCTGAGGCACTCTCCCATTTTGACAAAATCAGCCCTCCTGAAGTCCAGTACCTTCATTTTTGTGTGGCTTGACTCTACAGCTAAGTTTATTGTGAACCACACTGTTTTGTGGTCGCTTGTTCCCAGATGGCTACCCACTTCAAAATCAGAGATCCTCCCTCCGTCCCCATTTGAGAGTACCAGGTCCAAGATTTCTCCCTCCTGAGCGGGTTCCAAAACTAGCTATCTGAGGCATGCCCCCTGTTGGGCATCAAGAATGGCCCTGCTCTTGGATATGGCTGCAGCAAAGGTGCGCCAGTTAACATCTGGCATATTCAGGTCCCCCATCAGCAATGTATCCCCTTTCTCTGCCATCCCAAGGATGCCTTCTATCATTTCATTGTCCGTTTTCTTCCCCTGAGATGGTGGTCTGTATAGAACCCCTGTGCAGCTTGTGAAGCCATTTCTGGTCTTCAGGGAGACCCACCGTGCCTCCTTTCCTCCCTGTTTACCCTTTAGTTATTTTGCTTTGATCCCTTCACTTACATAGAGAGCTACTCCTCCTCCTTTTCTTTCCTCCCTGTCCCTTCTATAGATTGTGTACCCTGTTATGTTGACATCCCAGTCATGGTCCTCTGTGTACCATGTTTCTGTGACTGCCACCATATCCAGGCATCCCACTTCCATCAAGGCCACCATTTCAGGGAGCTTTTTACCTAGACTATGGGCATTGGTACTCATTACCCTCCATTTTTTATGACTTTATTTATTTTTGCCCCATCCCTGTCCTTACTGCCTCTGTCTTTTTCTCCATTTACCCCTGCCGTTATCCCTATTGACTACTCTATCTTGATGTTTACCTCACAGACTACCCTGATTTTTTTTTTGGGGGGGCTAGGATTTTCCTTCTACTTTTCAGTGCCTCCTCCCTTGGCTAGTTTAAATGCTTGCCAATTAAGCATTTAAACCTATCACCTAGGATGCTGGTTCCCCTCCTGGATAGATGCAGGCCATCACACCTGTATAGACCTGCATCCCTCCAGGTGGAGCCCCAGTCCCCAATGAAGCCAAATCCCTGAGCTCTGCATCAGTTTTTCAACCAGTCATTGAATCCCATGGTGTGGAATACCCTAACCTCATCCATGCCATAGACAGGTAGCACTTCTGAGAAAGTTACCATGTGTGCTATTTGTCTAAGGCCACTCCCCAACTCCACAAACTCCTGTTGCACTGCTCTGATCCCATTCTCAGCCAGGTCATTCATCCCTAGGTAGATAATGATATCCAGCTCACTTCCCTTGCAGCTGCTCCCATGATCCTGAGGATTCATTTCCTGTCCCTCCAAGCCTTGGTGCTGGGCAGGCACCTTACCTCCCTTTCCCCTCCCTCCCCCAATTCTACCCCCTAACAATTGAGTCCCACACCAGGAGTTGTTTCCTTCCCCTGTGGAGTCCTGTACCACCCTCCTGTGGGTCTCCATTGTGGAGGTTCCCAGCATCCTCCTTTGTCTCTACTGTGGGTGCCTCCATAGAGGAACCATACTCCACCAGAGTGGTGAATGAATTGTGGAGAGGCACAACTGGAGGGATGCACCTCTGTTCCACCACCCTCACACTCCCTGAGCCCACCGTGGTCCAATCACTCCTCTTTCTTGGCAACCTTTGAGGTAGTGGCGGTGGCCTGGGTGGTCCCTGGGTGGGGGAGTAGGTTTTCTGAATCATTTCCAGGTCAGCATGGAGACGAGCAACCTCCTCCCTCAGACCTGAGAGGTGCCTGCAAATAAGGCAGCAACACAGTTTCCACAATGTCTCCCAGAAGACTGATGCTCCACAGCCAGTGCATTGCACCACTCCCCATATGTCTGTGTCTCTTCCTGTTACAGATGCTTTTCTTTTGTTGTTTTTTTTGTTCTTGTTTTAGTGTGTGCAAGCTTGTGAGTGTCTCTACCCCCCTATGCACTGTGCTGTGCCTTTAAGGACATGAACAGGTGTATTTTGTTAGCAGTTTTGGGGAAGTGATGTCAGAACCCCTGCTATAAAGGAAGTTATACGCTTGGGGCAGGTGGGGTGAGGGGAAGGGTGGGAAGGAGTAAACCTATGCTGTCCAGAAACAATCAGCTACAACTCTGACCCTCCACCCCAGGGAGTGCCTTCCTTCCTTTCAGACACCTATTTCACAGAGGTTGAGTAACAGGTGTAGTCACAAACGACTGCAAATTTCTCACAGCTACAGTTCCTCCCAGGCAAATTAAAGTTAAAACTAAGACAAGTCAACCCCAAAAACAGAATCAATACTAGTTACTTACACTGGTCCAAAAAGTAATAATTCAGTTCAGTGTAGTCTAGAAAATAACCTCCTTGATTTAAGGAAATCTGGCTGCTTTATCTCTCTCTCTCTCTCTGTCTCAGCAGTATCACCACAACACCTCAAAAACATTTAAGTGTCACCTTGTTAATGCACCCCAAAATGTGTTTGTGAGGTGGAGTGGTAAAAAGGCTACTCTGAAAACCTGAAATACCTAAGTTATCAGTAAAAGTAAAATAAGAAAGAAAACTACATCTGGTGTATTTTTGGTTTGTTTCTCACTCTTTATTCTTATTTGCAGGTAGAGCAACATGTCCCAAAGCAGGAATTGCACCCTGAATTCTGAAGGATTTGCAATGAAGAAGGAAGGCAGGCATCTGTGTGGGTGTAGAAAGAGGTGGGTGTCATGGGTACTAGAGGGCTGGTGAGGGTGGTATTGTTAATTGCAATCATTTTGGGTTGGAAGGGGAATATCTGTGTCTGAACTGGAAACCCACTGCTGGTAATAACTTGCAACACCTGGTTTGAGAGGGGTGGTGGAGACTGTGGTGGTGGAGGATGGCATTGGTTCCAGAGGGTGGGTGTGGGTGGAGACTTTATTGAAGCAGGTTGAGCAAGATGGAAGACCATCTGTGGTATTGGGCACCCACTAATGGAAATGTCAATCAAGAACAGTAAGTGGATATCAAAGGTGTGGTTAGGCGGTCCGGCCTGGTGGCGCTGAGGGTTGAGGCACTGGACACCACACCTCGCTCCACGCTGGCAACCCGGGTTCGGGAGCGGACTCGGGTAGTCGGTGGGTCGGCTGGGGGGAGACAGGCTTGAGCGTCTGATGACAGCTCGCCTGCCCGGGAGGGTTCCAGCTAATGTCTGGCACTTTGTATGACCCCGAGCGGAGGCTCGGGAACTGCAAGCCCCACTAGGGATGGCTGGCTGCGAGCAGTAATGGACGCCGATGTGTGCGCATGACGCTCAGGGAGGCCGCCGGTTGCTCGGGGAGGAAGAAAAATGAGGAAAAGAGCCTGCCTCGTCCGGGAAGATGGGAGGACCTTGGACGTGCCCATGATGTGTCCGTGCCTGCCCAGCAGACCACGAGACTGATGAAAATGTAAGTTACGGGGTTAGAACCCCCCACCTCGTCCCCGCCCGTGGGGTAAACCATGGCTCCATGGGGATCTGTGGTCTGTGTGGGCAGGGTTCCGGGCAGTGAGATGTCTGGGGGTCGTCACTGAAGGGTTGGAGGAGGCAGGCTGTGAGGAGGATAAAGAGAATTTCAAAAAAAAAAAAGGTGGGGTTAGGCACCCACAGTCAGAATTGAAAATTAGCAGATGGGTAGCATGGGGGAGGAGGGTGGCATGGGTGCTACAGGGTGGGCAAGATTGAGGGATTAAAAATCAATAGATCAGGCAGGAGGGGGTGACTGGTAGTGGAACTGGGCACCCACCATTTGTTAAAACTCTGTAATGGCTAGGGGTATTGGGCTCAGATTTATATTAGGCACTGTGTAAGATGCGAGGATGATTCCTCACTTACTGTCATGCTGTCATTTTTTAATAAAATTTTTGTTTACTTTTTTAATGATTAAGTGATGAAATCTATTGAAACAACAAACAGGTTTCATTACTTGCTTGGTAAAAATGGGCTACAATCTTTAAAAAAAACTCAGCAGGACATTTACTGAGGAATGATCCTCACATCCGACACAGTTCCACACGTGAATTTCAATCCAATCCCTACAGCCATTACAATATTATGAATGTGCAACAGATTTTGTTTTTTAACTGGTTACATGATTACTCACAGTCATATAATTAATAAACATAACAGAATAATTTCCATGAAAATTTGCTTATCATTAGAACATTCAGTTTTAGCACTTTGCTGGTACCAAACTGGACACATTTTTCATGAATATTTTGAAAACTAAACATTTTCTTCAAATGCTATCAAAGAATCATCATTGGGCCAAACTTTAACAAACCTATAAGATTAAGCTTTCAAATCCCAGCCGTTTTTTTTTTTTTTTCTGTCAGTGAGGAGAAAAGTCTTTTTCTGGTATATTGTTTGTGATTTCAACCTTCTAGAATGTTTATAGTAATGAAATACTCATTACCAATTTACAAGATTCTGAGATCTTGGCATTGTCTTGCTGTGTGCTGAATTTTGGTGAACTGGGCCAAGGATGGCAGCATTCTTAGGGCAGAAAAATCAAGGTTTAACAAACTGTCTCCTCCACCATAATATTCAGGTGTTACTGCTCATGTATTATATATATCCTTTTCAAAAAACATATCCAAATACAAAAAGGGAGAGTGGGGAACATATACTAATACATCACGGAACACCTATCAGACCCTACAATCAAAACTCAGGACCAGTAGGACAAAAGTCTTGGGAAAAGACAAGATGACACAGACTGGGAACTTTGTTGGCAATGAGCACACAAAGCGGTCAGAGACCCCAAGGCATGATTAATGCAGAACAAGATGTTACATCTATGGTACCACACCCAGATGTGTAACATAAAGTGCAAATAATCCCAGATAACAACTGCTGGAGGCGCGGGTCCCCTAACGGTGACCTACGTCACATTAGCTGGCATTACCTTAATATAACATCCTTATGGAGAGATAATACAAATATGTTAAAGTTCTTGCCCAACCAATCATCCCTTTCCCTTAACTGTTTGTCCTAGCAGCACCTGAAGATGTAACACACCTCAGTTCCCCAACACTGAAATGGATCTCAATGGTTTCTATAGAAGCTAAATGACTCATGATGCCAAGGTGGCTCACTTCGGATATTCCCACCATAGCCAAATTACACAATAATCTATCTCTCCTAGCCTGATTTGAAAGACTCATGCACCTCAAAACAAACACCATGGATAAATACAGGGCAATATGGGACTCATACCTCTGCTTCCTGTGAGAAAGGCCTACTATAAGTATTCCACTTGCTGCACAGCTCTGAACATGGATAGGCTGACTCCATAACTTAATGGACACATAATAGATGTGCTACATTGAAGATGCTCATTGCAGGGCATATGGCAACCAAGGGGAACCCCCCTCTCCTAGAGCTGTTAAAATGCTTCCATATCCAGACTCCAGTGATAGGCGTTAGCTGTTAGACCTGAATATAGTTATAGGCTCTCTTGTGTTTGATTGTTTATTCTTGTTTCCCTTCCATTTACTCCCAAGTCTGTTGCCTTAAACACATTTTCTGGAACAAATAGAAACCACAGTGGAGGCACTGCTTCCATCACTCAAGATCAAGACACAATGGATCCATGGATTATACCTTCCCTGCCCACACAACTCAGTCAGACCCATTCTTCTGGACTCATAACAACTTCAGAGAGGATGTCTGTGCACGCTATTCCCTCTCTCTCTCTCTCTCTTTCACAGCAACAATATTCTACATGCTTATACTCTGCTTACAGCCTGTAGATGAAAGCTTAGTCTACTGTCAAAGCCAGCTTTCTCTTCTTTTCTTACTGTCCCTTCTTCTTCACAAGCAGAACAGCTGCAGGCTAATACAGAGCATACCATCTAGTATAATATAAGCAGAACACATAGTCCCTCACTATTGCATGTTGATATCTATACATAGTATATAACCTATTTTATACAGTGTTACAAGGCTTGGAGAAGGTTACCACAACATAAAACATTATTCACAAAGATAGTATGCATATTAAATTAACTCCTGCTGAGAATATGTGATTTGTACATCACATGCTTATGGTACACTTATACTACTAATGTTTTGGTATAACAGATTTGCCTATTCAAAATGCCTGTGTGTTTGTTTCTAACTTGGAAATCTTCAGTAAAAAGACTGACTACAAAAAAAAAATTATTTAATGCACTACTCAGCATTAAACTGACAAAAGTAGGGAAATGTGGCATTAGGGTTTCCAATCCTTACACTCCACCCTCCAGTCAACAGCAGGAAAAACCATTACAGTTTACATCTCAGATCTTTACAAATCAGGTGTGTTGTCAACCCTAACACTCACCCCATTCTATCATTAAAGAAGCTCAGATGTGTAGAATGTATGAGAATGGAGTGAGTGTTAGGGCTGACAATCCCCAAGGCACATCCCACATCTGATTTGGAAAGATGCAGGATAGATAAAACCATAATGTTTTTTCCTGTTGCTGACTCTAGGACGGGGATGGGGTGCTAGGGTTGAAAACCCTAATGCCACATTTCCCTACTTTTGTTGGTTTAACCTTAAATACAGTACAAGTCACATTACACTGTTCCACCAATGAGTTGATTTAGGATTGTTTTTTACAGTTGGCAATGCATTGGCAACTCATATTGCATTGTTTTTAGTGCTTATCCAATTCAGTAGCAATGTTTGTAAAATGTTTTTGTAACTCAGTTGGAATGCACCTGCAGTCCAGTCACAATGGAATACAAAACTGAATTTTAGCTCTTGGGAAACAGTGTTTACAAGGCTTTGTTCTGGATCCAGCAACACTTATGCAACTTAGTCAGAAATGCAAAACAACTCATTATAGGAATAGATTAATGTGACTTGTACTATAGTGCATTAACAATGTTTTTTGCAAAGAATTTCCTTTCTTTTTGAGATAGTGGAATCATATCCTCATTCATGTAGGTTCCTTTGGGACCTGATTCCCTGCACCAAGAGAACACTCCTTCCACCTACAGAAATGCTGGCCCTGCAATTCAGTGAAGCAACAAATGTGAAGAATTCATGGGGCTATCTAGTGGGCTGTGAAAGTGTAGGGCCCTGTGGTCCTTGCATTTCTGTGTGGCCACAGATACAGATACACAGGGCAAATAGTGCATCTGTCAGCCAATGCTCAGGGCCCTCTGCCACCCATTGGTGCTGAAGTCCAGGGCCCTATGCCAAGAGGACAGTTGCCTTCACTATATGGTACCAGGCCCGTGCGGACAACCCTGTACCTTTCATTCACTTGGGGAGGTGTTGTATAACAGCACCATTTCCCCCCAATTGAACTAGGTCACTGAGCTTGCCCCCAAACTAAGCTCACCAGCATAAGATTACAAAGCATACCCATTTGGATCAAGAGTGGCCCTACACACCAAATTTGTTAGCAATTATATATATATATATATATATATATATTTCAATTTTGACCCCAAATTTTCAAGATACTTGCTTTATTTGTTGCCTTATAAACACAACATGTACCATTTATAGTATACTGGCCAAAATGTGATTTCATACCAGATATGCAAAAACACATTTCATGCAGAATTTTTAAAATGACATGTCACGTTTATGAGGCGGTGTGGAAAATCAGCCATGTTGAAAGTTTGGACTCAAAATAGTGAAAATTAGTGAAGTCATGCATGAATGTTGAAATACTGCAGCGTTTACTCATAACCTAGGCATTTCACTGTATTTGTACACTAAACTGCCAGCATAGCCATCTAATTACCCTACCTCATGAACCCGGTAATGAAAATGTTCAAATCTTTGCCAAAATGACATTCCGTGTCATCGAAACATCATTTCGCACCACAGGTAAGAAAACAAATTTTGGCCAGGATCTGAAAAATGACAGCTGTCACGTTCATGAGGTGATGTAAAAAAATGGCTATGTTGAAAATTTGGGGTCAAAATATTTAAAATGACCAAAGTTACAAGAGTGCGTAGTAAAATTTCAACATATGCTCATAACTTTGCCAGTTTTATATATTTTAATACCAAAGTTTCAATATAACTTCTTTATGAAACCACCTCATGAACAAGGGTGGTGAACATTTTTAAATCCCACCTGAAAGCTGATTTAGACAAGTGACAGTGAAATTGCTTTCAGGCTTGATTTGCATAATCCCCCCACCATTGGTTATGAAGTGGGGTCCCAAAAAGGCCATGTTGAAAATTTGGGGTTAAAATATGCAAAAATGACAAAGTTATGCATCAAAGTTCAAAACCCCATTAAAATACATAGAACAACACTTACCTTAGTTTCTCATATTTGCAGTTCCAGCAGCAAGACATATCTTGAATCAGAGAGTAAATCTTTCACTTGGGACCTGTTCAGGTGAGTGTGGGCATGTGTGAGTGTACTGGGGGTGTGGGGTTGTAGGTGCTGAGTAGGATCTGGGGATGGGGGGTCAGGTTTTATTTGCAGGTTTTTAAAAAAAAGCATTGAGGGACAGTTTTCTTTATTTCAGACCCGGATGGCAATTAGAGGGTGGGAGTGTCACTAGACATCTGAGAAGGACAAAAACATTATGGAGATAGTGATCAGACGTTGAGCTGTGCTGCTAGACAACAGAGAAACACAAAAACATTACAGAGATGGTAATTGGGGAAGGAGTGCCACTAGACACCAGGGAAAGACAAAAATGTTACAGGCATGACAATTGGAGGGTGAGGGCTGCCATAGAAACCAGGGAAATGTTATAAAAGTAAGGGGATGGCGGTCAGAGGGTGAGGTGCACCACTAGACACCAGGGAAACATAAAAATATGAGGATGGTGATCGGTGGGGCACCACTAAACACCAGGGAAACATTATAAAACTAAGAGGACAGTGATCAGAGGGTGGATGCACCACTAGCCACCATGACAATACATTACATACATAGAGGGATGGTAATGGGCTGGTGCCAGTGGACATCAGGAAAATAGCAGTTCACTGGTCTCAGAGCATCCCGCAATATGAGGTCCAGCTGTGGCTGCAGAAGTCAAGGAACGCCCGCTGTTTTTGTACAGAGAATGTGGGTGAATGGATCCTCTCCCTAAACTGGGCACCGTGGATGATGGATGCCCAGAAAACATATTTCTGCCAATTTAAAAAAATAAATAAATACCAGAATCTAGCTATAGCAAAATCAGCCTGCTGCACTTGGGAAGCTCCTTCTTCCTTCGATTCCAAACCACACGCTTAGATCTGCTGACAAAGACCTGCTGGATATTCCCCGCTGCCGCACCAACAAAGGTACCGGCTCCTTCCAATATGCAGCCCCTAAGTTGTGGAACCAGCTCCCTCTGGACCTCAGACATGCACCCTCACATCATTCTTTCAAGCGTGGGCTGAGACTACACCTGGCCACCTTAGATCAATGCACCTGCTTTGACCCTACCTGATCCCTGAATCTCCCCTGTCTCTACTCCCTACTCCCCTGCTACTGGTCTCCATACTTCCCCCCTTTTTGTTTTCTCTCCCCCATATTCCTACCCCTCTCTCCAAGCACACCTATCTTTATCTTCAAATTTCATTTTAATGTATGAATATGTTTTGTGAATGTTTGCATTACTTACTGCTACTTGCGTTATTTTTTCCTTATTATTTATTGATTCTATCCTCTGTGCTACTTGGGCACTACCTAAACTAACTATAGATGGATGTTGGTACAGTTAGGCCTCACCTCCTCCCTTCCCCCCTCTTGCCTACCTTTACCGCAGTATGTCCACGGCCAGGGACTGCCACCGGCTTTTTATGCCCAGCCTCGGAACCACGAGCTCGGCTGCACCTACCCTCCTCCTACCGCTAAAGCCATATTTCAAGCCACTTTTCCTCCCATCCACCCCTCCCAGTTTCCTCATCCCTGACAGTGGGGCCATGAACCTGGGTCCCCCTAGCCTGCCGAGGAGATGTCTCTGGCATCTTTCCTCACATTTCTGGGGCAGTCTGCTGCTGCTCGGGCTGGCTGCTGCCGGCCACCAGGTTACGGCTCCTTTGTACCCTTCCAGCCATCTATTTTTCACTGCTGGGTGCTTTAACTGTCTCCCCAATATGGCCCACCCCCCTCCCTCCTGACACGCACTGGCCAACTACCTCTGCCATGATTCTTGTTGCCTACACCCTTCCCTGCCACTCCAAATCATCCTGCCCAGTCGGGGAACCACAAACCCAGCTAACTCCATATGCTTTCCCTGGTAAAGCTGTAAGTTTCCCTTGTGGCTCTAAACTCCCTTTCTTTACCCGTTACCTGTACCAACACTCCCCTGTAACACCTCCTTGCTCTTGGCCTACTGCTCATTGCCCAGTATAGACTATATCATGTTAGACTAGCTGGAACTGCCTCTGTATATGTTTGGAATGCACTCTGCATGGTTTTTGCCTCAATTTGTAATGTTGCTTCCTTGTGTTATCCTGTTTTGTACTCTCCTGGGTCGTGCCTGAAAATAGTCACCTGCTGGCTAGCGCACATACCTGGTAAACAAAAACTAAATAAATAATGGATCCAGTTTTGTTAGGTTCAGGTGTTTGTTTGTTTTTAAAAGACATTATTTTTATGTACTTTAAATGTTTGTAAGTTTAAGCAGTAAAAAGACAATGACGGCCATACAAAAAAGGATATTTCCCTCATGAAAAAGGATTGGCCCCAAAAGAAAAAGGGTCCTTTTTTTATAACCAAATTATTTTTTCTTTTCAAACATCTATCCCAAAGTGCCTACTGAGCATGCTAAGAAGCAAGATTTCAAATCCTTATAATTCTGAAACGGTTTATTATTTTTTTCACCAAACCAGTAAAAGGCACTACTCTGGGTGAAGACCTTTCTACTTAGAAAATTTCAGACCAAAATTCCAAACCATCTGGATGCTAGTGGCCAACAAAAAAAAAACAGCAAACAAAAAAAAATAATTTTTACACATTTTGCACAGTCTGGATCTCAGAATCCACATATATGATTAGAATGAAACTTGACATATCAGAAATCCTTGGGTTTCCAAAGGTGCATACAACATTTCATGTAAATTTCTTGAACAGCTGCAAAGTTATTAAAATACAAAAATTGGTGTTTAACATTAACAGCCTACTCACACAATGGCACCACTAGAATATAGATATATTATTATAGGGGCACTGTCATGCCCCTATAAGATAAGGTTGAGTAGCCTATTTCATGTTAAACCTCAAATTTTGCACTTTAATAACTTTGCAACTGATCAATGGATTTGCACAAAATTTGGAATGCACTGTCCAGCTATGTAGATCTCTTTATTTGCCAAGTTTTGTTCTGGTTGGATGTGCAGATTCTGAGATCTGGATAGTGCAAAAACCTTAAAAGTCACCACTCTTTGCCGTTTTTTTCTTCATCACCTTGTGCCCAGATGGTGTAGAATTTTGGTGTGAATTTTTTATGGTAGAAACAGCTTGGGTAGCAGAATTATCATGTGTTTGTTTAGTGAAAAAATATTAATCTGTTGCAAAGTTATTCAATTTTTAAAGAGCTACTAACACCAAAAGGAAAACTTTGAAAAACATAATAATTAGGTACAATTCAGCTTGCATTCCATATACTGTATTTCCTATATATTTCCCTTCTTCATTATTTATTACTGAGTAAATTTGCATAATTACTTGATCTTTATCCTTTAGATTTCTCTTAGAGTTCACCTGTCTCTATAGCTTACTCCCTACTTCAAGTCATAATCCTCTGTTGTGACATCACAATGTGTTGCTGTAAGAGTAACTGTGATGTCACAAGCAGTGTATTATGACTTTAGGTAGGGAGAAAGCAACAGGGATAGCTGAACTCTTCTGAAACAAAGATTTTGTTTTAATGCAAATGACCTCACTAGTAAATAATGGGGAGGAGGAATACAGAACTAATGTGAAACACAAGCTGTACTGTGTGTAAATATTATGGTTACATAGCTACAAAGATACATAGATGTTGATGGCAGAGAAGGGCCTAAGGCCCACCTACTGTAGTCTGCCCATGTGTGCACATATGTTGTTTCTTCAAGCTTCTCTAGAACTAGGTTGTCCCCTTCCCCGACTACTAGGATCCCCTGATGCCTATCCCAGGCATTCTTAAATCACGTAATCATTTTGGCCCCCACCACCTCCTTCGGCAGGGTATTCCATTTGTCCACTGCCCTTTCTGTGAAGAAATTCTAACTCATGTTCCCTCAGAACCTCCCTCCCTCCAGTTTCATCCCATGTCCCCTAATCCTGGAACATCTTTTCTTATGAAAAATTTTGTTTTCCTGTACCTTGTTACTCCCTATGAGGTACTAATATGTCTTCAGTCATACCCCCCTCTCCCTCCTCTCCTCCAGGAAGTACATATTTAAGTCTTTCAGCCTGTCCTCATAGGTTTTGTAATGTAATCCTTGCATCATCTTGGTTGTCCTCCTCTGAACTGCCTCCATTCTGCCTATGTCCTTACGTAGGTAAGGCCTCCAGAACTGGACACTGTACTCAAGGTGTTGCCTCAGTAGTGTTTGGTATAGTTGAATTATGACTTCCCTTTTCCTACTGGTGATACCCCTGCTTATGCAACCCAGCATCCTGTTTGCTTTTCCTGCCACTTTGTCGCACTGACTCACTACTTTGAGGTCATCAGAGATCATGGTTTGTTAAAGTCATTCTGAAGGTGTCAGCTGCTGTTTAAGTTCCCATTATTTTCAATGGGTAGATTACTCTCCAGGGTAGAGGAACGGTTTGAAAAAGGAGTTTGGCTTTGCAAAAAAAAGGATTTTTTGGGGGGGAGGGGAAACTCCTTTCTCACCAGAAAAAAATCCTTTTTCATGAGCCTCCATCTTGTTTTCTTTTTTCAACTCAACAAATTGTCATAACGCTGTCCAGGGATGTCTTTTACAGATATTCAAACATGTGTCTTGCTCATCGGGAGCCGATGAGCTTCACTTAATATATTTTTATAGCTCCCAGGCCTCTAAACATTTTTTGTGACTATTTAAATCCTGTTTTGTCACTCGCTAAGATCCTTTTTAGTGAATCCTTTTTTGTTCAAATGAAAAAGATCACAAGTCACGAGAAAGGATTTCAGACACACAGAAAAAAGTCTTTTCCTAGTCTATCCCCATAATTTTCTATTTCCATAGTGTAGTGGTCCCTTCCTTCTCCGATCACCAACCCATATGAAACAATAGTTTTGTACTGTGTAGTGGTCCCTCTCTCCTTTCTGATCACTGATCCCATATGAATATTAGTTTTCTGTAGTGCAGTGGTCCCTCCCCCCTCCTAGGTCACCAATCCCATATTAAACATTATTTTTTTCATAGTGTAGTCATCCCTTCCCCCTCTCTGGTCACCGATCCCATATGAATATTAGTTTTCCATAGTGCAGTGGTCCCTCCCCCTTCCCCAGTCACTGATTCCATATGAAATAGTTTTCCATAGTGTAGCAGTTCCTACCCCCCCACACCCCAATCACCATTCTCCATTTTTATGGAGTCTAGTGGCACTCCTCCACCCGTCAATTGCCGTTGCCTATTTCCCTGGTGTCTAGTGGCACCCCCCAACCTCAAATTGCCATCCTTGTTGTAAAATTTTAGATCCCTGGTGCATAGTGACACCCCCCCACCTGCCATTTGCCATCTCTTTTTTAAAATTTTAGATCCCTGGTGTCTAGTGGCATCCGCTACACATAGATCACTGTTTCCCAGTTCCCTGTTGTCTAGTGGCACACCCCACCCACCAATCAATGCCATGCGGTAAATAGTTAGATCCCTGGTGTAGTGGCACCCTCCACCCTCCCATCTCAGTCGGAACCTGAAATGAAGAAAATGGTGGCTCTATGTTTTTTTTAAACCTGTAAAACAAAAAGGTCCCTTCACGATCAGCCTCTCCTACCCCCACCTCCCATTTAGCACCCACCACCCCACCTACCCAGTACACCCCCACACATCTCACTCACCTGAACAGGTCATAGGTTCAAGACCCACTTTCCAATAGAAGGCATATCTTGCTGCTGGAACTGATGACTACAATGTGAGAAACTAAGGTAAATGTGGTTCAATGTATTTCAAAAGGGGTTTCAACTTTTATGCATAACTTAGACATTTTTTGAGATTTTTACCCCAAATTTTCAACATGGTCTTTTGGGGACCTCACGTCATGAACAATAGGACTGTCAATATGCAACTCCCACCAGAAAGGTGATTTTGCAAGTTGCTTGGGGAATTCACATTTCGAGCAGGATTTGGAAATTGTTTCTGCTCTTGTTCATTAGGTAGGAGGTAAATAAAGAAGGCTATGTTGAAAATCTAAGGAGTCAAAACTCTGAAAAACCTGCAAGTTCTGACCATTCATTGCAATTTCGCTATGCACACTCATAACTTTGGACATTTTAAATATTTTCACCCCATATTTTCAACATAGCCTTCTTATTACCCCACCTCATATATGTCACAGCTGCCATTTTTCAAATCCTCCCCAAAATGTGTTTTCACACCTATGGTGTAGAACAGCATTGTAGTTGTGCAGAATTATGTGTTGGTGGGGATTAGAACATTTTTTGTATCAGGTATATGAGATGGGGTAATAAGATGTCTATGCTGACAATTTGGTCACTGTTGTCCTATAAATGGAAGTGCAGAACCCTGTGCTTCCACAGCTACATCCATATATGCATCTACGGGATGGGAGTGCAGGGTCTGAAGGACTCTGTGCTCAAAGAAACATAGAAACATAGACTTTAACGGCAGATAATTACCAGTTGGCCTACCCAGTCTGCCCATTTCCCTACCAATTGGTTTAGCTGCAGCTCCTAGTTAACCAACAGCCTACTTCCTCCTACCCCCAGTAGAATTGCCTTATGTCTGTCCCATGCATTCTTGAATTCCTCCACTGTTTATGACCCCCCAAAACCTCCTCACGAAGGCCATTCTATGCATACACCACCCTCTCCATGAAAAGATACTTCTTCATGTTGCCCCTGAGCCATCCCCCCTCTATCTTCAATTGTGCCCCCTTGTTCTTGTACTTCGCTTTTTCTGAAAGGTGCTACCCTCATGGACATTGTTGGTTCCCTTGAGGTACTTGAACATTTCTATCATGTCCCCCTCTCCCTCCTTTCCTTGAGGGCATACATATTAAGCTCTTTTATTCTCTCCTCATATAACTTCTGGTGCAGACCCTGCAACATTTTAGTTGCCCTCATCTGAACTGCATCCATCCTGTCTACTGTCTATATCCTTGTGGAGATGTGGTCTCCAGAACTGCATGCAGTACTCCAGATGGGGTCTCACCAACTGTCTGTACAGAGGGATAACAACACCTTGTTTTCTATTGATGATGCCTCTCCCTATGCATCCCAGTATCCCCCCAGCCCTCCTTACTGCCTTCTCACATTGCTCTCCTACCTTTAGGTCATCTGATATGACAAACCCCAGATCCCTTTCCATTTCTGTTGTTGCTAATAGCTCCCCCCCCCCCATTGTGTACTCTTCTCCTGGGTTTTGTTTCCCAAGTGCATTACTTTGCACTTTTTTGCATTGAATCCAAGCTACCATAATTTTGACCATTCCTCCAACCTTGCCAAGTCCCTTCTAATCCTGTCCACCCTGCTGCCTTGTGTATTAACCCTGTTGCAGATCTTTCTGTCTTCTTCAAAGAGGAATACTTTTCTTTCCAGTCCCTCAGCAATGTCATCTATAAAGACATTAAAGAGGACCAGACCCAGTACTGAAACCTGTGGTACCCCACTAGTAACTGCCCTTTCTTCAGAGCTGACTCTGTTTACTATTACCCTCTGAGTCCTGTTGTTCAGCCAATTTTTTTACCCAGGTTAAAACCCAGGGACCTACTCCCAGGCTGGATAACTTGTCTATTATTCTTTTGTGTGGGACTGTGTCAAATGCCTTGCTAAAGTCTAGATAGACCATGTCCACAGCCCCTCCCTGGTCTACTACTTTGGTCACCCAGTCAAAGAAATCTATTAGATTCATCTAACATGACCTTTCCGCTGTGAAACCATTCTGTCTCGAGTCCTGTGCCCTGCTGGCCTCTAGGTACTCAACAGTTCTTTCTTTTATAAGTGATTCCATCATTTTCCCTACCACTGAGGTCAAACTAACAGGTCTATAGTTTCCTGCCTCTGCCTGACTCCCAATGTTGTGAAGGGGAATCACATCTGCCCTCCTGCAGTCCTCAGGTACCACACCATCCTCCCATGATTTGTTAAAAAGGGTAGTCAGTAGTGTCACTAGTTCTCCCCTTAGTTCTTTTAGGATTCTGGGGTGAATCCCATCAGGTCCCATTGCTTTGTCCACCTTCAGTTTTAGGATTTCTTTCAGGACCCTTTCTTCTGTGAATGGACTGGTATCGACCCCCTTATCCAGTGTTCTTCTATTATTTGATTTAGGTACCTCCCCCTCTTCTTCTTTTGTGAAAACTGAGCAGATGTATTCATTCAGTATCCTGGCTTTTTCACTGTCCCTCTCTGTCCACCCCTTCTCACTGTTATTAAGCCTCACTATCCCTCCCTTGGTCTTTGCTCCCTAATGTACCTTTAAAAGGTTTTATCCCCCTTCTTAATTGAGTTGGCTCTTTTTTCCTCAGTTTGGGCCTTCACTATAATGACTGCCTTTCCAGCTTCATTCTGCTTCATCTGGTACAGTTCTCTGTCCTGCTTCTTCTGTGTTTTCTCATACTTCCTGAATATCTTTTTCTCCCTAACCTTCACCACTACCTCTTTTGAGAACCATAGTGTTTTTTTCCTTTGTTTTGTTTTGTTTATTTGCTTCACACAAAGGTGTGTTGCCCCTGTGATGGCAGTTTTGATTTTTCCCCACTGTTCTTTCACCCCACCTTCTTGGCCGTTTGCTAGTGCTTTTCTGAGGCACTCCCCCATTTTGTCAAAGTCAGCCCTCCTAAAGTCCAATACCCTCACCTTTGTGTGACTTGACTCTATGGCTGTGTTTATCGTGAACCACACTGTTTGGTGGTTGCTTGTTCCCAGATGGCTACCCATTTCTAAATCTAAGATCCTCTCTCTGTCCCCATTTGAGAGTACCAGGTCTAAGACTGTTCCCTCCTGAGTGGGTTCCAACACTAGCTGTCTGAGGCATGCCCCCTGCTGTTGGATGTGGCTGCAGTAAAGGTGCTCCAGTTAACATCTGGCATATTCAGGTCTCCCATCAACTATATCTCCCCCTTTTCTGTCATTCTAAGGCCTAAAGCTCACCCCATTCTCATAAAGTCTACACATCTGACCTTATTTTCAGATGGAATGGGGTGAGTGTTAGGCTTGAGAAGCCTAAGGCACACCCCACACCTGCTCTGCTGCCTGGTTTGGGAGGGTGGAGTGTTAGGGTGGGAAACCCTAATGCCTCATTTCCCAACTCTTGTCACTTTGACCCTAACTGGAGCATTAATGAAGTTTTTTGCAACATATACTGTATATACATATATTGTACACTGTACATCTTGTATTATGTATATATTACTGTGTTCTACAGACTATTGTGAAGTGCTATTTTGCATTTTTCTGTGATTTTCTATTGATTCTCTGTACCTACTCTTTTATCCTCCCCCGGGTCACCCCCAAAAAGGGACATTTTGTCTCAGTGAACCTATGCAGTTACCAAAATTCAAATAAATATAAATAAAAAATAATAAGCCTTAGGTTCATTTCGGATGCCCCTTATGACATGCACCACTGCATCCCCTATTCTTCTGTAGGCTGGAGCTTCCTTAACTTCAGGAGGCAAAATAATGCTATTCTATGGACATATAAGGCAATCACTCATAAGTTACCTCAGTACATCATAAGCTGCCTAACTCCCTGCATCCCTAGTGCCTATTCTCTCAGAAGTCTTACCATCTTATCTCTGGCTATCCCTAAAGTTAAAACACACTTTGGTAGAGCCTCAATAAGCTTAACTCTTCCTATGCTCTGGAATAAGATCCAGAAAACCTTGAGGCTCACTTCCTCTGTCACGTTCTTCCTCTTCAAATCCTTATTCCTGAGGACCTTCTCCAAAGTCTGTTATTGCTTCAAGTCAAGGTCTTAACATCATGATTTGTTACTACTTTAAATTCTGGACTTACAGTAAACCTCAACCATTGCCTGAGGCATCTTTTGAGTCCTCCCTTCTGTCATTGTCCAAATCAAGGTCCCAACATCATGATCTGTCTTTGCTTTAAATATTGGACTTAAACCCCAACCATTGCCTGTGGCATCTGTCATGTTTCTCCCTTAGAACAGTCCTTCCTCCCTCAGCCATCATGTCCAACCCTCTCCTATCTCATCTGACCTTCCCTCCCCACTTCCTATACCCCCCTCCCCTTCCCAACCCACTTGCCAGGCCATGCCTACAGTACTTATCAAAGGACTCTTACATCTCAATCTTCTTCGCACTTTGACTCTAGAGGAACTGCCACTCCTGCTCACTATAGGCAATATAGCCTAGAGGTTAGATTAAAGAGCTGTGAATGAGCTTAGTACATCCACCAGACCAGACCCTGGTTTGATTCTCACAATGTCCACTTGCATACTGTGTGACTCTGAGCAAGTCACTTAACCGCCTTGTGCTCCCAGGTCACCACTGAAAACAGGCACTTGTGCCTAGTGGGCCTTACCCGGTTACCAAAGACTAAAATAAAAATAAAACTATGACTCTTCCAATGATGTTTACTGTATAAACTTTAGCTCATTACCTTGCCTCCATATATCTGTATCTATGCAATTGTATTTAAATGGCACTACCTCCTGTTGAACCTATTGCTATGTTTTGGTGGAAGTATCTTTTTACAGTACATGTGATGGTTATATGTTATTATGTTGTTATTATTGCTATGTAATTGTTATATGTGGTGTGCAGCTGTGTGAGGGGGTCCTGGCCTCATTCCACCCAGTAGCTGGCATTTCAGCCCAGTGTCTCCCTGGGTCCCTCCCTGGGGTTGGCTGGAAAGTGAACCTCGGTTGGGGACTGATAGCAACAGTCATGGACCTGCAGTCTCGCTGCCTAGCAGGAATTATTTATTTATTTATTTATTAGCTTTTGGTAACCAGGTAAGTGCGCTAGGCAACAGACCTGCCTATTTTCAGGCATGACCCAGGAGAGCACAGGACATTGGTTACAAGATGCAGAAGTGCACAGACATAATATAGGTGTACAGGAGCAAAACAAGATATACATTGGGTAGTACAGTAATAGTTACATATGGGTACATTTTAGGCATAGATCATAATAAGGATGTAAAATAAAGCAATTAGGGTAACTATAAGACAGCTGAGGACAGTAAAGACATCAAGGTTCATAGCCACCTAGACAAACGTATTGCATGGGAGAACATTAGTAGTACTCAGGGTCAGACCCGACAGCCTGCAGTGGGACAAAGCAAATTAAGAGCATTTGCATTGGCCAGAGGCTAGGAGGTGGGTGAACAGCGAGTTTTTGAATTCTCGATGGAGGCTGAAGTTTTCACCATAAGGGGAGTGAGTTCCAGAATTTGGGAGCAAAATGGGCAAATGCCTGTTCACCCATTTTTGTCATGCAAGGTCTAGTGGAGAGCATGGGGACAGATGAAGACCTGAGGGTACAGGTGTGTGAGGCAGGAGTCAGAAGGTTGGCAAGATAGACAGGGTAGAGAGGTCTAGACAGGGAGTCAATAAAGCAGCCCAGGGAGTAGGCTCGAATATCCTTAGGTGACAGCCAATTTAAGCCAGCATAAAGGAGACAATGATGGGTAAGACATGGGGCAATTAAGGTGAATCTACAGATGTTGTTGTAGACAGTGTCCCACTTAGGAGTGTAGCAGAGTTTGCAGCAAAGAGGAGGGGCAGAGCATATTGAGCTGGGGTAAGAGAATACCTCTCGCAACAGAAAGTCTAGCGGAAGGGGAGGAGGGAGTGGCTGATAAGCTCCGCCAATTTTAGCATTGACGTGCATGGCACACCATATTGACATGTTGAGACAGGTCAAGTGTGGGATCCAAAGTGACCCCAAGGTACTTGAAGGACTCAGTGTTTGAGATGAGGGAGCCATCAAGGCATTGAACCTGGAGCCTGTTCGCAGGGGCAGACAGTTTCTTAGAGGATCCAATAGCATAGCACAGGTTTTTTCTAGGTTCAGGACTTGGTGGTTGCTAGAGAGCCAGGTCTGCAGGGATTGGAAGTCATTAGGTGAGTGGAGTTGATGGCAGCAACCAATTTTGACCCAGAGTAGAGAACAAGGTCATCTGCGTATAAGAGTGCAGCTATGCCGGACATGGTGGGAATATCATTTAGGAAGAGGGAGAAGAGTGAGGTCCAAGAGTGGATCCCTGGGGAACTCCATGGGAGATGTTTAGGGGGGAGGAAAGGACCTTGTGAAATGCTACCGCCTGAGTCCGATTGTCAAGATAGCTATGGAGCCAGGAGAGGGCTTGGTCAGATGCTCCAATGGATTGGAGCTTCTTTAGCATGAGAGGATGGTGTACCATGTTGAAGGCTTTAGACAGGTCGATAAAGATGGCCCCAGTGAGTAGGCCACGGTCCATATTATTTCTGATGTCATTTGTAAGTTGTGTAAGTGCAGAGGTGGTACTGTGACCGGGCCGGAAACCATGTTGGCACGGGGTTTGAAGATTAAACATGTCAAGGTGAGCAGCAAGCTGGCAGCGGACTATTTTTTCAAGCAGCTTACTGAGAGTGGGCAGAAGAGATATAGGGTGGTAGTTGGACATGAGTTTGACATCGCCCTTTTTGTGTATAAGGATGGTTCTGGCAGTTTTCCAGGTGGATGGGACAGTAGACATATGAATCAAGAGGTTAAAAAGCCAGGTGATAGGTCTGATCAGCCAAGGTGCATACTGCTTAAGTATGCAAGGATGGATGCCCTCAGGCCCTTGACCCCCGCGTGCTGGAAGGGAGTTAAGTAGCTTGAGAACTTCAAGGTATGTGGTAGGGGCCTTCTCCAACTCCTGAACAGCCATCATTGAAGCAGACCATCTTGACTTTTCTCCCTTTGATTACTGTCAGACCCATTTTGGTTTTCATATGTAAATCTGTTTAAGGCAGTGAGAGTGCCTTTGTTTCTTTTGGCCTGGTGCAGTGAGAGTGTACCTGCTTTTAAAGTTTCTCCCTCCCCCCTTTTTAGTGAGAGTATTCAGGGGGTTGGGGAGAGCTTTGAGACTCTTTCTACAAACTGATCCCCTATGGTGGTGAGAGGATCATTGGGGGCTAGTTACTTTGAATCCCTCAGTCAGGAATTACAGTCCAACAATTCTCTGCTATTTATGTCCTAATCTGAGACTTACTTGAAAGAGCAGGTACGATTTTGATGACTAGGATATTTTATGTTTTATGTAGTTATTGTGATCATTTTCTTTAGTTATGGTCAATTAACTGATTATAGACTTTACTTATTTTTCTTTCCCTCCCCCACTTTTTTAAAGCCAGAGTTGAGGGATTGATAATTTATTGCTTAGTAATTTTGTTTTGTTTTACCCTGTAGACAGTACAGTTTTATTTGAGTTATTGGAATGTGTTGGAGGCCTGCCCCCATGGTTGTGCACTATTCATCCTCCACTCTTCGCGCCCTCCCTCCCCCTTTTGCAGTTTACTTTCTACTAGCACAGTAGAGCACTGGGTATTGCCCATCAGAGGGGGAAGGGAGTTGGGGGTGCGAACAATGGAGGGTGAATGAGCGGAGCCATCACATCGGGGTCGTGAGATCCAGGAGGCACTCCAGGGTGAAATGGAATACTGATCGTGGTCCTCCATGTCTGGTTTCCATAACCAAGGGCACCATCAATCTTGGTGGCAGGTGGCCCAGATGGCCCTGGAAGCTCAACCAACTCAGGCAGTGTCATGTAATGCCAAGTCCATTAAAAACAAGACTGCAATTATAGCAGATCTTGTTGGTACAGTGGATCTGGCTTGCATCACCGAGACCTGGCTGAACAAGAACATCGGCCCCATGTTGGAGGCTGCAACTCCGGTCGGGTACTCGGTGATTCACAACCCGAGATTGGATCATGGGGGTGGGGTTGCGGTCTGCTTCAAGTCTGAACTGGGTCTCATGAGTGTACCAGTTGAGGAGAGCCAGTCATCTGAATGTACTGTGGTAGCAGGTGTAGGTTGTAGGATCTCCCTCATCTACTATCCACCCGGAGATGAGATGGTTCCTTCAGGAAATGGCGGACTTCGTGATCGACATGGTGTTTGAGTCACCCAGGCTGATGGTCCTGGGTGACTTTAACGCCTGGGTCGATGATGAACTCTCCCAATTTGGTCAACATTTCCTCCAGTTAATGTCATCTCTGGGTCTTACACAGATTGTTTCCACTGCTACCCATAAACACGGTCATTCTCTTGACACCCCTCCTTCATAGGCCCACCCCTGTGGAGATGATCAAGTATCGCCCTTTGCGAGATGTAAGATCTGAAAGCCTGGTGGCGGTGCTTGACCTATCGATCCTTCCATCGGCAAACAATTTCCCAGAAGCCCTAGTTGTGGGCAATAATAAGGCCATATCTACGGCCCTGGATGTCATTGCTCTTGTCCAAGTTTTTCATCTCTCCCTTCACCCTCAGTCTCCTTGGTTTGGTCGGTCCTTGAGGGAGATGCAGTGACTAGGATGAAGGTTGGAGTGTTGATGGTGGAGATCCACTCTCGATGCTGACCACCTTAGATTGATGGACCATTATCAAGCCTATCAATCCACAATCACCCGTAAGAAGGCAGAGTTCCTGTCCAGGGAGATTGTGGTTGCTCAGAATCAAGCAGCTCAGCTTTTCTGAACTGTGGACAGACTGTGCAACTCAGCCTATCTACAGATCCAAAGAGCGTTTTCACAAGTTGAGTGTGAAGAGCTCGTTCGATTCTTTGCTGCTAAGGTGGCTGACATCGTGGTGGAACTCCAACCACCACACTCTATGGGCAATGCTCTGGTCCAGCATTTGGTCACTGTCCCTCAGTCTTTTTGGAGTACCTTCAACCGGCCAGAACTTGTGGACATCATGCGGATTGTCCACAGTATGCACTTTACATGCTGTAGTTTGGATCCAGGACCAACTACCCTGATCATGGTTGTGGTGACATTCTCTGCCCAGTCCTTGCATGAATTGTCTGGAGCTCCTTGGAAATAGGTGAGTTTCCTAGCTTCCTAAAGGAGGCGGTGGTGACACCCTTCCTGACACCCCTCCTGAAGAAAGTTTCTTTGGACCCAGACTGCCATGTGAACTACAAACTGATCTCAAACCGCCCCTTTATGGGGAAGGTGAGTGAGAAAGTAGTTGCCGTACAGCTGGAGAACCATTTGACCATCCATGATGTCTATGAGCCTCTCCAGTGCGGTTTTCAAAAGAGGCATAGTACTGAGACGATGCTGGTTCGGGTGCTCAATAATCTCCTGATGGCTAGAGATCAGAGGAACCATTCCATCTTGGTCCTTCTTGATCTCTCTTCAGCGTTTGACACTGTGGACCATAGGGTACTACTTGATTGCTTGAAGTTCATCTGTGGCCTGTCTGGTACAGTCCTCAGGTGGTTTTCATCTTTCCTCACCAGAAGAACTCAGAGGGTGGTGTCAGGGATTCATTCCTCTGACCCAGTTTCATTATCATGTGGGGTTCCTCAAGGATTGGTGCTGTCCCCCATGTTGTTCACAGCATACATGCTGCCCCTTGGAGACATTGTAAGAAGGTATGGGCTGAGGTTTCACTGCTATGCTGATGATACCCAGTTCTACCTTTCTTTCACGCCTGTCCAGGTTGGAGCTCTCTCAGCATTTAACAACTGCCTCACTGAAATCCAGGAGTGGATGAACTCAGCTAAGACTGAGGTGCTGGTGGTGGACCCAGGTCGCCGGATAGAGGGGTTGAGGGTGTGGTCACCCGCAGGACTTTTTCTTAGTATCTCCCTCTCTCGACCTCTGATCAGGTGCGAAACCTGGGAGTAATTTTTGACGAGGGTCTGACACTTCATGCGCAGGCACCAGCCATCATCAAATCCTCTTTTTACCATCTGAGGAATATCTCCAGAGTTAAGCATCTTGTTCCATCCGGTGACCTTCCTACGTTAGTCCATGCCTTTGTGTCCTCTCCCCTGGACTACTGCAATGCCCTATACCTAGGGCTTCTGGGGGTTGATATTTGCTGCTTGCAGCTGGTGCAGAACACAGCAGCCTAGTTACTGACAGGAACCCCACGGTCCTGTCACATTTCTCTGGTGATGCGCGAACTGCACTGGCTGCCAGTGCAGTGGTGAATCACCTTCAAAGTCGAGCTTCTGACTTATAAAACCCTACATGGACAGGGTCCAGACTACCTGAAAGAGCTTCTGGTTCCTTACTGCCCTGGGCGATCACTCCGCTCAACTGATGAGGGGTTGCTAGAGATTCCAAGGGTTTGTTTTAAATCTTCTGGGGGCTCGGACATTTATGCATGCAGCCTCAAACCTTTGAAATTCTCTACCCAGTCAGTTACATGAGTGCCCAACTGTGGAGAGATTTAAACGGGTGCTTAAAACTGTTCTATGGGTCTGAGCTTTCGAGGACTAATTAATGCTGTCGACTGTCTTCTGTTATTTTATATTATTCAACATATATGTAATTTTATGCTGTTGTTTTACTGCTTGTGCAGCATCTTGGCATTTGAAAGGCATCACATAAATAAATTTGAATTGAATTGAATGTACGTTCACTCAGCCTGTTATGTCCTAACCCTGTTGGCAATTGTTTTGCCCCAGGTCCATCTTGTAAATGTAGTAGTAGTAGATACGATTTACTGTTCAGCATAAAGCAGTTACAATATACTAAAAACTGTGCAAAAAGACATAATAAATAGGCAAATAAATAAGGCAAGTGTACATATATATATACATATATATATATATATATATATATATATATGTGCAATACATTTTTCCTTAGGTATCTTTACACATAGCATGGCCACTACAGGCCTTCAAGTCTTTCTAGCAAGATTTTATAAATGGGTTAACATTAGGAACTTTGCAAAAGTCTCCACCCTATTCTTCTCTTTCATAATAAACAGATGTACAAGTAAATCCTCCAGGGGGAGGCTGAGATTACCTAACAATCCACCCATCAGTCTTTTTCTATTTAATTCAAACCTGGGGCACAAAAGTACCACATGCTTAAGATCATCTATGGTCCCCACTCCACGTTTACAATAAGGAGAAAATTTCCCCTCTCTTCTCTGTCTGAAATGGATATATTGAATGTTGTAATTTTCTGTTCTGAATCTTGCAAAGATTCTCCTTAATCTAGGACAAGTTAGAAAATAGAGGTAAGGCTCATATCCCCATGAGGTCTTTACTTTTTTATAAAACCCATATAATTTGAGCTTGGAGAGGTGGACGTGCCACAAGTTTATGGCCAGGTCAGTGAGCCTTCGGTTTGCATCCTGCCTGATCTCCTCGAATGGTCTCATATAAATTTTGTATAATAGATGGCCCAATCCAGCTGGCATCAGAGTTCCCTTTATAAATTGGATTAGAGGGTGTACATATCCCATACTGGTCAGTTTAATAGCCTCCTCTATACACATTCTAAAGTATCTTTGTTGGGGCAAAAGGAAGAGTTTCAGCAGGAAGAGAAGCTGTCATTCACTATTATGAGAACTCAAGGAACGTTGTCCAAGTTCCAGTGCAAGAATACAACTTGGGGTTCCGTTAGGCAGCATTAGGATATATCTATAGATTTTATTCAGAATTATTTCTAATTCTTTAACCTTGGTAAAGCCCCATATTTCAGAGGCATATAGCATGCTCATTTTTATCTTAGCATTAACAACTCTTAAGACCCCTCTGACTGATGTCTTCCACATCTTATTATTAAATATTTTTAGGGCATTTACCGATGATCCCATTTTATAATAAATAGCCTCCAGGTGTTTATTCCAGGTTAGACTGTAATGAAAACAGACCCCTAAATAGTAATAGGTCTGAACAGTATCTATGTGGTTATTACCCTATCCTGAAATCTACTACTTTCTTAGTTTGAGAGCCAAAAACTAAAATGTTAGTCTTACCAAGGTTAACTTTCAGTTTCCTTTGGGAGCAAAGGGATTCAAAGTGGGCCAATTTTCTTGTAAGGCCGAAGGCCGAAGTAGAAAGCAGAACTGAATCATCTGCATATGCTAGATATTCTACTCTCTGCTCATTAATTTTTGGTGCACGAACATCTGGATTACTAAACTGATCCAATACTGTATTAATATAAATACTGAAAAGAATGGGGGCCAAAATACTCCTCTGTCTGACCCCCCACATTTGTCTCAGATTTATTAGTTAGATGACCATGCTGATTATATTGGACCCTTGCCCACGTATTCTCATGAAGTCTGATGATTATACCTAAGAGAGAAGCTTCCAGCTTCAGATCTTTTAATGTAGTCCAAAGAATTTTTCTACTGATGCATCAAAGGTGAAGGAGAAATCCACAAAGCAGCAGTATAGTCTGGGTTTTCTTACTTTAGTGTACTTCCATATCAGGTGCTGAAGTACATAGTAATGTTGTACTGTAGAATGGTCCTTCCAGAAACCATTCTGAACCTCATTTAATACTGCATTCTCCTCTTCCCATGACAGCAATCTGGTCAAAATTATCCTAGTAAAGATCTTCTGAGAGACATCTAACAAACTAATAGGCCTGTACATCTTAGGGTCAGTTGGAGTCTCTTATTTAAATATTGGGAAGATAACACTCCTGGCCAACTTACAGGGCAGGAATCTCCCTGAGCCAAACTATTAAATAATAATAGAAGAAAAAGAGTCCACCAGTCAGGAAAGGCTCTATAAAGATCTCCAAGGACCCCATCCATCCCTGATGCTTTATTTGCCTTTAGCCCAGTCAGCACCATCTAGATTTCATCCTCTGTAATCAGAGGAGGCCTTGGAAAGATATCATTCTCCTGTGTTATGGAGACACTAGGCATCTCCAGCTCTTCTAGAGAGTAATAAAGCTTGGAAAAATGATTGACCCAGATATATGGGGTAATGTAAGCCTCAATCCTATTGGCATATCTATTGTATCCCTGCACTACAATATTCCAGAAGCATCTCCCATCACTATCCAAGACTGCCTGTCTTAACTTTTCCCAGGGTTTCTGAGTATGTTTATGTCTCTCCTGTTCAAGTATTTTCCTGTATTTTTCTCTTTCTATCTTTAGTGTTTTAAAGTCTGCTGCAGACTTATTTTTTTTTCGTCTTATGCTGTCTTAATTTTCCTCTAAATTCCATCTTTGCCTGAGCATATACTGAGTTAACCCAAGATTTCTTATAAAGGGGCCTTGAGCGAAGCATTGTCTTATATCTTAGACCAAGTAATAAATGTATAGTTTCCCATTTCTCCAAACTATTAAAGATCTCTCTTTTGTCCAGCACTAACTCATGAATGTCCCCTAAAGTTCCTGTACTAAGAATTTCTTCAAAGCTAGATTGATAGATCAGCTCCCATTTGATCCTTCTTTCCTTGAATATTTCCATATTCTCCACCTGTGATATCCCACACCTAAGGGTCCTGAGAGGACACTTTATAAGGGTTATAATGGCACAATGTGCTTAATCTAATCTATCCAGGATCTCTAGTTTTTGGACTCATTTTACAGCTTCTATATGAGCCCAAATCTGATCTGGAGTTGAGGAGCCAGTGGGTCCTCTGTGCGTTAGGCATCCACCTAAATCCCCCTGAGTTCTCCCATTTAGAATACAGAAGTTTCTGTTGACCAACCCTGCCAGTGATTCCCTTCCTCTGGTATTAAGTTTCAGATCTTGAGTGGACTTATTGTATGACATTTCTGAATTGATCTTAGATATCATAAGGATCATATCTGAATATGCATCCTCTGAGGAAGTAGTGGGAATTCTAGCATTAAAATCTCCTAGAATTGTTATAGGACAGGCTGTGTTCTGATCTACTAAATTGTCAATTACTATTTTCAGATCCTGCACAAAAGGGCTCTGTCAGATCTATAACTCCACTATGAGGGGGAAAATAAATATTACAAAGAATGATCTTCTCCTGTCCCTTACTAATCACAAGGGACAAACTGCCATCAGATGTAACAGAGATATTAGTAATCTGGAAATTTAACAATGTTTTAATATAGAAGGAGATACCCCCTTTGAATCTTCCATACATCTTATCTTTAGTTGCTGGTAGAGTTAAAGCAGAATATCCAGCCAATTTAGGGGTAACATTTTCTGTACACCATGGGCTGGATTTACAAAGCTTTCTGAAGGTGCAAAACCTTCCCTAAGTCCCCAAAACTGCCGTAGTTGTGGAAACAAAGGGGAATTTGCACTGAGTGCTATTCACAAAACCCTCTGCAGCTGTGGAAAACAACACTAGGGACTGTGGAAAACAATGCAGCTGCAGAAGTCCCTGAGGAAAAAAAGGTGTGAGATAAGTAAGGCACAGCCCCTGAAAGGCTATTTACAACCAGTTTGTTTCTGCAGCTGTGGAAAAAATGTTACACACAGTGGAATGAGGTGTAATTCTCCCTCAGTAAAGTGCAGTGGTGCCCCAGCAACTGGAATCAATTAAGGTAGAGGTGAGGCACAGGTAATAGCATCCCAGATGGTATAACAGCGGCTGCTGTAACAGCAATGAAAGCACACATTGCCATGATATGGCAACAGGCAACAACCACCAGACACAGTGCAGCCCATAATAGAGCCCCACAGGCAATAGAGCCTGGCCAGCCTGCAGTGAGTGCTACCCCTGCAGGCAACAGGAACACCCCAAGGAGGGAGGACCAGCAGTGACAGATGGCCACTATGATGCCATGGTATTGCTGGTACCTGTGGTGCTGCAGTGGTCCCAGCTGAAGGACTGGTTGCTGGTCTCTTTGTGGGTGCTTTCAGCTTCATTCTATGGCAGCCCTGTTAAAGTCTGTTGTTCCAGCTAATTAAGTTCACTGTTGCTGTGCCTCCTATGCTATTTGTGCAACTGCGGATCTGCAGTTGTGGATTTTCAGCATGTGCCCAATTTCCACAGCTGCAGGGATTTTACAAAATTCCACACCTGCTCAAAATTTCTTTATGAATATCACACAACTGTGTTTCCACAGTGCTGCAGGCTTTTTTCCCACAGCTGTGGTATTTTTGGCTTTCTTTGTGAATCCTGCCCTATGTTTCTTGTAGTTCAATAATATCAAACCCATCCAGAAATCTCACCACTTCAGGATCCTTTATTTTAAGATGGAGTCCCTCAATATTCCATGAAAGTATGAAAAGGGTATCCACTTCTTGATCACCCTCTTCCTCCTTTAACTGTTCCCTATTATCTACCAGCTGCGTGTGTCAGGCTGAGTCTATAACTATCAGTGGTGAAAAGATGTTGGGGTCAATTACTTTTCCAAAATCAATCAGTGGATGGTCAGCCTCTATATTTAATTCTAATCTATCCTCACTGTGAGTTGCCCCAGAAGGAGCTACCCCCCAGATCTGAGGGATTAACCAGATGGATTCCCAGACCATCCAACTTATTGGCCAACTAAAGTAGACTACTAGCAATATGGGGATTTTTAAAGGTAACATCAATCTGTGTTGTGTGCTTGAAATTTCCATATAACTTTATAGATTCCACCATATTCCTTGAAATATGAAATCCTAGAGCTCTTACCAGAAAAAGTGACAATTCTTCTCTAGCTTTCCTATGAGAATCTCCAGGTGAGGTCTTCCAACCAAAAATAGTTTTAGTCCTATTCAACCAGACTTCTCTCTGCTTCAGAACATACTCCTCTATTACGCCTAGAATTTTATTCAGTGCTTCTATATAATTTTTGTTTTGTGCTTCCCTCTGAGGAGGTTCTTCTAAGGCAAAATAGGGTTGTAATGGTCCCTCTTTAGACAATGACTCCTTGTTTACATATTTTGGGACTATTATTGGTAAGGAGACTTCCAGACCTTTTCCTGCCATAATAGGGATCTTCTTCAAAATAAAATTAGCTGTTTCTACAAATGCACAATAAAATAGAACAGAGTCTTCATATTTCAGATTTGGTGGCCTAAGTGCCTCCATCTCATCTTTTACCCCAACATTCTGCATTCCAAAATAATTGATCATCCTCTCAAGGAGCATTTGGTTAGTTTCATTCTCTAACTTGGGGATGCCCTGGACTTCTACCATGTACTCGACACTTTCAAATCCCCTCTTTTCTGTAAGGGTTCCTTTCTCAACCCCACCTGTAAGGCCAGTGGGTGGCTCGTCAATGATTTCAGCCTCCCCCAGAGATGCTATTTGAGATTCTTCACTCGGGATGTCATCATACAAATTCTCAATTTGATTAGCAGGATTAGAGCTAAGCAGTCCCCCTTGCACATTTCCCTGTGGCTTGCTACTAGTGTCCTGTTGAACCTATTGAACCCCAAGAGGTTCTTGATTGGTATCATATTTTTGATTAATTTGTGCCTTCACCCCTTTTTTTCCACTTCCCCTTTTTTATTTCTTAACTTCTTGGTTCTACATGGCTTGTGCGTTTTCCTTTCAGATGGAGCAATCTTATTAGTAGAACCGGTATCTATATTCCCCAAATAACAGGGAAAAATCTTATTTTTATCAAATGGCAGGGGGAGATTAACTTGAATTCCTTTGGGGTTTTTCAGGACTGAGCCCTGTGTTAAAGAGAAAGGGGGCTCCTTCTCAGACTCACTAGAATGCTGATGCTTGGTTCTATCCAAAACTCTGTCCAGAAGGACTCTGTTACGGAAAATTTCCACTCTCAAGCTAGCAATTTCATCCTTTAAGAGAATAATGTTTCCCAACAGGATAATATCAACTAAATATCTATTTTTTAAACATTTTAAGGTCTGAGTAGAGATAGTTGAGGCTACCTCCAAATTTATTCTTTTGGGGCCAATAAATACAACTGCACTTAGACTAACCCCCTCATGGGATCTCAGACACACTCTGCCAGAAAGTTCTTCTGTTTCTACATAAATTTCTCATTCTCTTGTTTCCCTATGTGATTTATCTAATCATTTTAGCCCTTCTATTGTTGCACTCATTTCCCGAATTATCATTCCCAGTGCCAAGGTATTCCCCTTAGTCTCTTTTTGTTCAGTAGAAAAAGGTTGCCTAGGATTTATAGCTTTCACCTTCTCCAGAGCTTGGGCCTATATAATTCATTTATAAGTGACCCTGGGGGATGTCAATCCCTTCATACTAGGTTGATCAGAGGTAGAGACTGGAGAAAAAAATAACTCTGGGGACTCAGGGTATTCATAATTAATTGATCCCCATGTGAGTATCTCCCATTCATACTGCTCATATGATATTCTTTCCCCTGAGTGGGTAGTATGTTCTCCTTCTGACTGATCTATCCACTCAGGGGAGATCTCCATAGGAGTAGAGAGACACCTTGGGGCTTCATCCCTTTCTGTCCACAAGTCAGTTATCTTAAGCTGTTTATTTCCTTCAGTCCCTTTCTTAATAATATCACACTTTTCCCCATCCTTGCCAGTTCCTTTCTTTTGAATAAAGTTCTTTTTCCTATTGTTACATTTCTTATCCTGAATTCCTCTGGCTTTTCTTTTTTTTTTCTTGTAATAACAAAATCCTGACAATTTTCCTGTGTATCAGAAATGATAATTGCTTGTGACACTGTAGCACCAGACATAATGTCTGATGGTGAGTTACCTCTCCCACTTCTAGTGATCACCATTCACACTGGAATTTCTCCTTGAAAATTCAGGTTTTAGATAAAAAAAACAGAGCTGAACTTTTATCTAATTTTCAATAAATAGTGTAGCAATAGTACAGTGAAAATGTATAGTAACAGTAGCTTGCAAGCGCTATCAGCAGTTCTCCACTCTTCACAGCTGAACACGACTAAATGTAACTTAGCACCTCTTAACACCTGCATCCTATTATTCTACAGCTGCAGTGTTAAATTACAATTTCTAATTAAGGTAATCATGTTTTTTATAACTGTAGACTCTCAAAAATATTTTTCAATTCCACACAAGTAAAGATGGTCAATTAATTGTGCCAAAACCTCCTTTTTCAGATGCTTAATTAGTACACCATTCTGGGTCTCCCAATTGGTCCCCAGTCTCAGTTCAGTATTGCAAGACCCAAATAGCCTCTCATAATCTGTAAGTGAAAGGTACATAAAGCGAAAGGTAAATAGCCCCTGGGCCTTTTCTTATTCAATCTATTCAGTATGTTTAGGAAGTAACTTTCCTCTTGAAGACAGTGTTAAGTAGTGCAAGATAAAGTTCACTGTTCAATGTAGAGTTTTCCCTCACTCCAGATAAGCATGTTAACAGAGTTCAAGCTGTTCTACTATTTCTTCTACTCCTTTCCTGATTCCGACTTGCCCCAAATTCATCACAAGGCCCCACTAAAACCAAGGAGAAAGATAACTTTTAATTTTGTATAAAAATACAGACATATACTGTCTAGATTACTGAAACTAAAACTACAACCAGGTCCTACATAACAAGGTGGGCCTTAATGAAAAAAATATTTGCTAAAAACTAGCTTGATTTAAAATAAACAAGTACACAGTACAAATAAAAAACCCCAAAACACAAAAATATCAAAAATAAAAAGATAAAAAGAGGTAACTTGCTCACTTAGTGTTGAATTCTGAACCAACATGTAAAGGATAACTGACACTCCACTCTGGATCTTCTAAGGCCTAGCGGCTAACTTTTCCTCCATGGGAGCAGTGGCAAAAACAACACAGAATGCCAAAATCCACACGGTGCCAAAAACAGGCCAAGCGTACTAACAGTTAAACTGTTTTACCATGGGATCAGAAGGAAAAAGCTTTACCATGGGATCAGAAGGAAAAAGCTTATCAGCTGCAAAAAACAAACACAGGTTCCTCACTTTGCCGAGTTCAGCTCTGCGCTATTAAACCTTACAGTGTTGTAATGTGTGACCGCTCCTCGTTTGGCAAGATGCTAATGCTACATGTTAGTGAATCAGGCTGATCTCTTATGAGAGGGGGTCATGTGTATTAATTGCATATGGCGCGAAAGGCAAAAAATAGCCCAACATTTTATATTACTTAGTTTAAAACTTTCTAAAAAATATATCCACCAAAACCACATCAGCCTATTCAATATAGAAACAGCCCAGAGTCTAAAGCCCCTTTTTTTGCAGAGCTTTATCAGCAGGCAATTATACAAAACAGGAAAAATGCAGGACATAAATATACTGTGCAAACTACAAAGACAAAGTTATTGCTTTAGTACATCCCAGCAAAATAGAATTCCATTTGAATTCTAGAAATTCTGAGAATTCCGTTCCCTGGTGATTGATAAATTCTCTTTTCAATATGGCTGTGGAACTTCTGAGCTTCCAACCATTTTGAGCAGCCTTCCTCCTCACACTGCAATCCCTCACTCCCGACTGGACTCCTCCAGTACCACCATCGGGTGCCTTCCTCCTCCGGGGGGAAAGAACACAGCACAGAGACCAGGGCCAAACAGAGGTGCTCTAAAAGATTAACTGAAAAGGCTATATTCACACAGGCAAAGATGGCATACCTTTTATAACATTTTTAAAGCAATATCTCCCTGCTTCTCAGCCCTTATCCACAGGGTCAGAGAGCTAACAGCAGCATGTCTGTCTGTCAATCAGCCTCAGCAAGCCTCCTGTAAATGAACTTGTCTCAATGATGTTCCACCTGGCAAAATAAAGATTTTGATTGATTGATTGAATAAATAATATATAGATAGATAGATAGATAGATAGATAGATAGATAGATAGATAGATAGATAGATAGATAGGCGGATAGAGGTGATTGCGCCCCTATAGTTAGGGTGAGTATGGGTGAGTAGGCACTTCAATGCTAAACTCAAAAATTTGCACTTTAATAATTTTGCAGCCGTTCAATGGATTTGCATGACAATTGGAATGCACTGTCAGCCATGGTAGATGTCTTGATGTAGCAAGTTACGTTCTGGTTGGAGGTGTGGTTTCTGAGTCCTGGATAGGTGAAATAAGCATTTTATAGCTCGACTTTGCTGGGATTTTTTTTGAACTTGCCTACAGTCCAGACAGTTTGGAATCTTGATCTCAAATGTTCAGGGCAGAAAGGGACTAGCCCACAGGTGTGCCTTTTGCTAGCCTTGTGAAAAAAGAATAAGCCATTTTTAAGTTATTGCATTTTAAAATTTTGAAAAAAATAATTTTGAGCAGGCTCAGTAAGCACTAAAATATAACTGTATGAAACGATAAAGGAATCCTGTTTTGTATGGGAAAATTCTTTTTTTGTATGGCCACCATCTTGTTTTCAGTTTTGCATGAGAAATTCAAATTTGGAACCACCCAGAAATGATATTCTGGGGATGAACCACCACATGTAGCTTGATTATTGAGACCCCCTTAGGTGCATTCTGCACTTTACTGCACGAGAAATGCCCTTAAAATGTGTTTTATTTAACACTGATATTCTTTTTTCATATTGGTATCATATCAATAAAGACCTTGTTTTGTATGACAACTTACGAAAAAATATCTTTTTTCGTGTGGGAAATCAATGTACTGTATTTAAAAGAGATTTTTAACTTTTTTGCATAACTTTGCCATTTTTGCATGTTTTGACACCAAATTTTCAACATAGCCTTTTGAGGACCCCACCTCATGGACAATATGACTGTCATTATACAACTCCCACCCAAAAGGTGATTTTGCAGTTGCTTAGTGAATTAAGCTTCTTGGTATGATTTGCATAATGAAAGTCATTGTTCATGAAGTGGGTTCATAAGAAGGCTTTGTTGAAAACTTGGGTTCAAAATATGTAAAAATGACAAAGTTATGACCATTCATTGCAATTTCGATACGCATGCTTGTAACTTTGGAAATTTTAAAGACGACCCCAAATTTTCAACATACACTTCTTATTACCCCACTTCATGTATGTCACAGCTGTCATTTTTCAAATTCTGGCAAATTCTGGCTAAAATGTGTTTTCACACATATTGAGAGGAATGTTATTGTAGTTGTGTGGAATTACGTTTTGGCTTGGATTTGAACATTTTCTGTACCTGGCACATGAGGTGGGGTAATAAGATGGCTATGCTTGCAATTTGGTCAGTGTTGTCTTATAAATTGAGCATGGGGCCCTTCCACAGTGACACACACACATAATATATATATATATATATATATATATATATATATATATATATATATATATATATATATTTATATATATGCATCTGTGAAGGATAGGACATAGGGCCTGAAGGGCAGTGCACTCCCACAGGCAAATAAGGCTACAATTACATTATCTCAAACAATAAGGAAATTCTTTGCAAAAAAAAAATACATTAATGCATCATTTTGGGTTGATATCAAACTATAAACAGGAAGGAAATATGATGTTAGGGTTTCCAACCATAACACCCCACCCCCACCCTGCACACACCAACAGGCATCGGGGGGGCATGCCTTGGGGTCATCAGCCATAACTCTCACCCCATTCTCCTCCACTGCATCTATCTCAGTTTATTTCAGCTTATTTACTTATGGAATGGGGTGAGCATTATTAAGCAATAAGGTATTTCTTAGGTTTATGTTAATGGCCTGTTAATCACACCCTGGGGTTATAATGTATCACAAGGTGCAGATGAGTGCTGCATGCCCCTAGGGTGTGATTAACTGGCCATTAACATAACCCTAAGAAATACCTTATTGCTATTATAGTAATGGCAAAACTAGTATTTTTTGTGTTCAGATCACTGTACTGTTTATTTTTAGCAATTTTGCTGTTAAATTTACTAAAATAGTTCATCTGCAGTTATTCAGGCAGGCAGGGCATGTATTGAGTGGTTACGTAGGTAATGCTAACCTGTTGGTGACATGCTGATGAATTGCATCAATGCCATTTATGTTATACATCGTGGGGCGGTGGACAATAGAAGAAATGCTATCTTCTAAGCTCTGCAGGCTATTTACAAGTTATCCTGCTGAGTTAGAACCTTTTTTTCCCTTGTTACTGTCTTCCCATACCATCTTTCCGGCTTTTCATTTGAAATGGACCCCACAGCCAGTCAGCAGGGGCAATGTTAGTCCATATAACACATGTCCCAGAACAGTTCCACAGTTAAAAACCATATAATGAAATCTTCTGATCATCTCTTTGTGCAACACCATTGAGGCTCCATTGTGTGATCAAAAAAATATTTTTTTTAAGATACAATTATGGCAATTTAACACTAGTAGACCAAGCCAAGGGTAGAGTATTCCATCACTTTAGACTCAGGGTGACAAAAAAATTACAGCCACTAACTGGTGCTTCACAGAACGTAATACATTCAGAGGATTGAAGGATTGCAGCCTGGTCTTTTTTTTTTAATGTTTTTTATTATTTCTTATACCCTGCTCCCCTCCCCACATCCCCACATCCCACAAGGAGCATTTCCAGTTGGTGGTTTGGGGCTGCAGTTGGAATTGTTGCCATGGTATCAACTGTCAATTATGCATCCGTGGCAACCAGAGCCTCAGTGGGCGGGAAGCATTATGCAGAGTCATTTTATTTCTATGAGCGTCAAGGAAAATCAGAGCTTTTTTTTTACTATTAAAATAAAACATATTCTTCTTGTACATTGAAACAGAGTTGAATTGTTTGAGTGCCGTGGCTGAGGTCGGATTTGGCAATGCTGCAGGTAGCAGGTATGAAACCTTACCAAACTGTTTGCTGGTTTTGATATGTCACTGCTACTGCGTTTGAGTTTCTGACTTTGAACTGGCAGCAGTTTGTGACTGAGTTTATAACAATGGCTGACCAACTGACAAAGTCAGCTGAGTCACTGTCACTTGCGTTGATACTTTCTAGGAAAGTATCAATAACAAGTGGCAGTATATCAAATGACAGATCCATTTTTTGTTTAAAGGCGTTGTCATTGAAATGGAGTTTTGTTTTTGGTTTTTTCCAGGGATCAATTGCAGTCATCACTTTTTATTGTAAACTGGTACTGCGGTGCTGTGGAAACAAATTGCAATCACTATCATGAAGATTTTGATGGCCATATAGAATTGATGGCTGATAGGGACCACTTGGCCCACCTAGTCTGCCCATTTCCCTACCTGATAGATAAGCTGCAGATTCTAGTTAATCAACAGTTTACTTCCTCCTACCCCCCACTAGAATTGCCTTATGTCTGTCCCATGCGTTCTTGAATTCTCCCACTGTTCCTGACTCCACAACCTCCTCAGGAAGGCTGTTCCATGCATCCACAACTCTCTCTGTGAAAAAATACTTTCTAACATTACCTCTGAGCCATCCCCCCTCTGTCTTCAAATGGTGCCCCCTTGTTCTTGCACATCTCTTTTTCTGAAAGATGCTACTCTCTTGTACTTTGTTAGTTCCCTTAAGATACTTGACATTTTCTGTCATGTCCCCCCTCTACCTCCTTTCCTCAAGGGTATACATATTAAGCTACTTTAGTCTCTCCTCATATGTCTTCTGGTGCAGACCCTGCACCATATTGGTTGCCCTCCTCTGAACAGCCTCCACTCTGTCTATATATTTGAGGAGATGGGGTCTCCAGAAATGCATGCAGTACTCCAGATGAGGTCTCTCCAACTGTCTGTACAGAGGGATAACAACTTCCTGTTTTCTACTGTTGATTCCTCTCCCTATACATCCCAGTATCCCCCCAGCCCTCTTACTGCCTTCTCACATTGCTTGCCCACCTTTAAGTCATCTGATATAATTACTCCTAGGTCTCTTTCAATTTTTGTTGTTGTTATTATCTCACCCCCCATTGTGTATTCTTCCCCTGGGTTTTTATTTCTCAGATGCATTACCTTGCACGTCTTTGCATTGAATCTGAGCTGCCATATATTTGACCATTCCTCCAACCTTGCCAAGTCCCTTTTCAACCTTTCCACCCCACCTTGTATATCAACCATGTTGCAGATCTTAGTGTTATCTGCAAAGAGACATACTTGTCCTTCCTGGTGCTCTCCAATGTCACTTATAAACACATTAATGAGGACCAGTCCCAGTACAAAACCCTGCGGTACTAGTTATCCTCCTTTCTTCACTGTGGACTCTGTTTACTATTACCCTTTGCATCCTGTTGTCCAGCCAGATTTTTATCCAGGCTACCACCTTGGGACCCACTACAAGGCTGACTAACTTGTATATTAATCTTTTGTGTGAGACTGTGTCAAATGCCTTTCTAAAATCTAGGTAGGCCATATCCACAGCCCCTCCCTGGTCCACTACTTTGGCCACCCAGTCAAAGAAATCTATTAGGTTCATCTGACATGACCTTCCTGCTGTGAAACTATGCTACCTTGGTTCCTGTGCCCCACTGGCTTCTAGGTACTCAACAATTCTTTCTTTCAGAAGTGATTCCATCATTTTCTCTACCACTGAGGTCACACCAACTGGTCTGTAGTTTCCTGCCTCTGCCCTGCTCCCACTTTTGTGAAGTGGAATCACATCTGCCCTCCTCCATTCCTCAGGTACCCCCCATCCTCCCATGATTTGTTAATGAGAGTAGTCAGTGGCATTACTAGTTCTATCCCTAGTTCTTTTAGAATTCTGGGGTGAATCCCATCAGGCCTCATTGCTTTGTCCACCCTCAGTTTCAAGAGTTCTTTCAAAACCCTTTCTTCTGTGAATGGACTGGTATCGACCCCCCTATTCAGAGTGTTCCACTGGTTTGGTTTAGGTACCTCCCCCTCCTCTTCCGTTGAGAAGACAGCAAAAATATTTGTTCAGTATCCCTGCTTTTTTGCTGTCACCCTCTGCCCACATTTCCTCCCCTTTATTAGGTCTCTGTATCCCTCCCTTGATCTTTCTTCGCTCCCTAATGTACCTATAAAAGGTTTTATCCCCTTCTTAACAGATTTGGCTATCTTTTCCTCAGTTTGTGCCTTTGCTATTCTGACTGCCTTCCCTGCCTCCTTCTGCTTTAACTGATAAAGTTAACTGTCCTGCTCCTTCTATGTTTCCTTATATTTCCTGAATGCTGTCCTTTTCTCCTTAAGCTTCCCTTCCACCTCTTTTGAGAACCATAGTGTTTTTTTCCTTCATTTTGTTTTGTTGATTTGCTTCACACAAAGGCTTGTTGCCTCTGTGATGGCTGTTTTGATTATTCCCCATTGTTCCTGCACCCCTCCTTCTTTCCCATTTGCTAGTGCTTTTCTGAGGCACTCTCTCATTTTCCCAAAGTCAGCCCTCCTAAATTCCAATGCTCTTGTTTTTGTATGGCTTGACTCTATGGCTGTGTTTATTGTGAACCACACTGTTTGGTGGTCACTTGCTCCCAGATGGCTGCTGTGGTAAACTCAGGTACTGGAGGAGAGATAGTTTCCCTGAGTAAGATAGTCAGGGTACAGCTACAGCTGATTTGGATGATTAGCTGCAGCTGCACAGACAGGAGAGCTTTAAACACAGGAAGGAAAAGCCAGCAGGCAGTTGCTGCAGGGGTAGAGGGCTGACAAGCTGCTTGGATGTGTTCCAGAACAGGAGTCCCTTAAGCAACCCTCAGGAGATTGGTCTCCTGAATTAGGCCAAAAAGAAAAAAGTTATTTCCATTGTGAGTTTTCCATTTTACTGTTTGTGTTCTTCCAGAAGGTATAGCCTTCTGGAAAAGAGGTGTTTCTAGTTAGGGTTGGGGATTGTTTAGTCAGTGCTCCCACCTGGAGCTAGGCCTCTTTATTTCTGTTTTTGTTTCATTTTCCCCAGTGGGGCTTAAAAAGGAAAAGAGCAGAAGCCCAAAGTTCTGTGTCACCAACCATATTAAGAAAATAAAAATATACCTGGTTGGTTTGATGGTAACAAACTGGTCTTCCTGAGACCCCTTAACCACCGCAAAGCTCATCCTGAATCCCATGGCGAGGTTGCGCCTTGTCACACTACCCACTTCTAGATCTGAGATCCTTTCTCCATCCCCATTTGAGAGTACCAGGTCTAAGATTCTACCTCCCAAGTGGGTTCCAACACTAGCTGTCTGAGGCATGACCCCTGTAGTACATCAAGAATGACCCTGCTCTGGGATGTGCCTGCAGCAAAGGTACTCCAGTTAGTATCTGGCATATTCAGGTCCCTCATCAACAATATCTCCCCTTTTTCTGCCATTTTAAGGATGCCTTCTATCATTTCCTTGTCCATTCCCCCCCTGAGATGGGGGTCTGTACACAACTGCCATGTGGATTGTGGTGCCATTTCCTGTCTCCAGTGTGACCCATAGTGACTCATCAACTTTCTGTTTACTCTTTAGTTCTGTTGCTTTAATCCTTTCCCTTACATAGAGAGCTACTCCTCCTCCTCCTCTTTTACCCACCCTGTCCCTCCTGTAGATTCTGTTCCTGGTATGTTGACACCCCAGTCATAGTTCTCTGTGTACCATGTCTCAGTGACTGCCACAATATCCAGGCATCCCTCTTCCATCAAGGCCACTAGTTCAGGAAGCTTGTTACACAGACTGTGATCATTGGTACTCATCACCCTCCATTTCTTGATGGCCTTACCCCTTTTAGCCCCATCCCTGTTCTTACTGCCTTTTTCTGCATTTACCCCTGTCCTGCTCCCTACTGACTTCTCTACCTTGGTGTTTACCTCTCTAACTACTGTGTTTTGTGGGGGGAGGCTGGGATTTACCTGCTCCTTTTTAGTGCCTCCCCCCTTGGCTAATTTAAATGCTTGCCAATGAAGCATTTAAACCTATCACCTAGGATCCTGGTTCCCCCTGTACAGAAGTAAACCATCGCACCAGTATAGGCCTGCATCCCTCCAGGTGGCCCCCCAGTCCACAATGAAGCCAAAACCCCAGCTCTGCACCAGTTTTTCAATCATTCATTGAATCCCATGGTGCAGACTACCCTATCATCATCCTTGCCATAGACAGGCAACAGCTCTGAGATGGTTACCGTACATGCTACTTGTCTAAGGCCCCTCCCCAACTCTACAAGCTCCTCTTGTACTGCTCTGATCCCATTCACAGCCAGGTCATTTGTCCCTAGGTGGACAATGACATTCAGCTCCCTCCCTTGTGTGGCTACTCCCACGATCCAGAGGATTCGCTTCCTGTCCCTCTGAGCCATGGCGCCAGACAGGCACCTTACCTCCCTATCCCCTTCCTTCCCCATTTCTACACTACCTAATAATTGAGTCCTCCACCAGGATTTGTTTCCTTCCCCTGTGGGGTCTCATGCCACCCTCCTGTAGGTCTCCTTTGTGGAGGTTCCCAGCATCCTCCTTGATCTCCACTGCAGGTGCCTCCATCCAGGAACCACTCTTTGCCAGAACAGCATATAAATTGTGGAGAGGTACAACTGGAGGGATGCACCTCTGTTCCACCATTCTCTCCCTCCCTGAACCCATCTTGGAGCAACCGCTACTCTTTCTTGGCAACCTCAGAAGTAGTGGTGGTGGCCCTGGTGGTCCCTGGGTGGGGGAAGAGGTTTCATGAATCCTAGCCAGGTCAGCCTGGAGACAGACAACCTCCTCCCTCAGACCAGAGAGGTGCCTGCAAATAGGGCAGCATCACAGCCTCCAGAATGCCTCCTGGAACACTACTGCCCCACAGACATTGCACCGCCATCATGTATTCTGTTTCAGAATTCTGTTTAGAATTCCAACTCATAATCTGGATATCAGTGCTCAGGTGAAGGGTCTATGGAAGTACATAAATAAAAGATTAACCTGAGCCTACTGCTACTGCAGTGGTCAATCAGGACAAAGAGATTAAAACACCATTACTATAATGGCTGAAGATCCCAAGGCACACCCCTGATGCCTGTTGGTATGTGGAGGGTGGAGGTGGGGTGTTAGGGTTGGAAACCCTAATATTTCTCTCCTTTTTAGAGTTTGCTATCAACCCTAACTGATGCATTAACATAGTTTTTCCACAAAGAATATATAAATTATAGTGTTACAGTAGTGTCACTGTAGCTAAACATAGAAACATAGAATTTGACAGCAGATAAGGACAGCTTGGCCCACCCAGTCTGCCCATTTCCCTACCTAATGGATAAGCTGCAGATCCTAGTTAACCAGCAGCCTACTTCTTTCTACCCCCACCCCCTAGAATTGCCTTATGACTGTTCCATGCATGCTTGAATTCAACCACTGTTTTTGACTCCACAACCTCCTCCAGAAGGCCATTCCATGCATCCACAACCCTCTCTGTGAAAAAATACTTATTTACATTACCTCTGAGCTGCCCTCTCTATCTTCAAATTATGCCCTCTTGTTCTTGCACACCTCCTTTTTTGAAAGATGCTACCCTCTTGCACTTTGTTGATTCCCTTGAGGTACTTGAAAGTTTCTATCATGTCCCCCCTCTACCGCCTTTCCTTGAGGCTATACATATTAAGCTCCTTTAGTCTCTCTTCATATGATTTCCGGTGCAGACCCTGCACCATTTTAGTTGCCCTCATCTGGACAGCTTCCATCCTGTCTATGTCCTTGCGGAGATTGGGTCTTCAGAACTGCACACAATACTCCAGATGGGGTCTCACCAGCTGCCTGTACAGATAGATAATAAATTCTTGTTTTCTACTGGTGATGCCTCTCCCTATGCATCCCAGTATCCCCCCAGCCCTCCTTATTGCCCTCTCACATTGCTTACCCACCTTTAAGTCATCTGATATGACTACCCCCAGGTCTCTTTCCATTTTTGTTATTAGTATCTCACCCCCCATTGTCTACTCTTCCCCTGGGTTTTTGTTTCCCAGGTGCATTACCTTGCGCTTCTTAGCATTGAATCTAAGCTGCCATACATTTGACCATTCTCTAACCTTGCCAAGTCCCTTCTCATCCTTTCCACCCCACCTTGTGCATCAACTCTGTTGCAGATCTTTGTGTCATCTGCAAAGAGACATATTTTTCTTCCAGTCCCTCTGCAATGTCACTTATAAAGACATTGAAGAGGACTGGTCCTAACAATGAACCCTGCGGTACCCCACTAGTAACCCCCTTTCTTCAGCGTGGACTCCATTTACTATTACCCTCTGTATCCTATTCTCCAGCCACTTCTTTACCCAGGCTATCATCTTGGGACCCACTCCCAGGCTGGCTAACTTGTATATTAATCTTTTCTGTGGGACTGTGTCAAATGCCTTGCTAAAGTCTAGGAAGGCCATGTCCACAGCCCCTCCCTGATCTATTACTTTGGTCACCCAGTCAAATAAATCTATTAGATTCATCTGTCATGACCTTCCCACCGTGAATCCTTGCTGCCTTGGGTCCTGTGCCCCTCTGGCCTCTAGGTACTCGACAATTCTTGAATACCCCCATTTAAGGTTTAATCTGAAATTTGGCAGCTTAATAACTTTGCTACCATATGACAGATTTGCCTGAAATTTGCAAAGCATAGTCTGGTATAATATATCTCTGGACCTGTCAAGTTTCGTTATGGTCAGATGTACGGTTGCAGAGCTACAGAGCACCACAAAATGCATAAATTACGCATTTTTGCGAATTCTTTGCTTGTGCCTACAGCCCACACAGTTTGTGTGACTGATCCAAACACTTCAGAGAGCATGCAGCCAGGGTCCCCAATGTGCCTTTCAAATATTTCATGAAAATAATATTAAACAGTTCAAAAGTTATTCAAAAAAGACGTTTCCCATTATAGTCTATGGGAAAAGTTAACAAAATATGCAAAAGTGTCGCAATGCACTTTTTACTTTCACAAATGACCCCTGTAGTGTCGTAAATTGGCCATCTTGTTTTCAGTTGGTAGTCACAGAAATGCTTGGCATTTAAATTTGGGATCCTCTAGGGACACAATTCTTGTTGTGTTCACCTAGTCGAGCCCTGAGAATGCTAGCCATATCTTTTTTTGGGGGGAAACACAACAGAAATATGTTTTTTAATTTTTTGTAAAAAGTAGTGTTGCAAAGTACTTTCGCATATGCAACACTTTTGTGATTTTATTTGCAAAAGTGTCGTAATTTGCAAAAGTACTTTGTGACACTATGCCCAAAACAATAGGGAATCTTTGCCACCCTGCTGCAAAGGAACGGTTTGGTCTATTGGGCTGAAATTTGGAAGGAAGAAAGCAAAGATCCTACAAATATGCCATTTTGTGGTTTGGTGACAAAATATTAGAGGGCTGCAAAGTTACAATACTCTGAAGTTGACAATTTTTCCACATAGGCTAACATTACGGCGTCTGCCATGCATTTCAGGGTCCGTATCTCGAAAACGGTTTGAGATACAGTCTTTTCGTCTGAAGAATGGTTAGTCCCCCACTAGGGGTTTAAGTACAACACTAGCCTGGAAAGTCATAAATAATTAGAGATTTAAATTTTTTTCCCACGTTGTACGATTCCTGAGATATGAGGAATTTAGTATTCCAAGTACTCATTTTCTGCTCCGAGGGCCATTATTATGCATACACTCTTTGTATTCATTGTGCTATGAAGGCACCTTTTTGGGAGAAAAAGGGTGTGTGTTTGCGTTACTGTTACCATTAACATTTCCACTTGCATTTACATAAGCGTTTGCGTTAGTGTTTCCATTTACGTCATTGTTTACATTGGCCTTTGCGTTTGTGTTTGCACTTGCATTTGAGTTACTGTTACCATTTGCATTTCCATTACCATTTTTGGTTGTGTTTACTTTTGCATCACCGTGTGTCTTACCATTTGCGTTTGTGTACGTGCTTGCATTTGTGTTTCCGTTTGCATTACTGTTTCCTTTGGCATCATCGTTGGTGTTGCCGTAACCGTTTGCATTTCCAATTGCATTACTGTTACCGTTTGCATGGTCGTTACCCTTTGTGTTTCCATTGGTCTTAGCATTTGCATTTTTGGTAGCATTTTCGTTGTTGAGTGCTTTACTGTTTCCTTCTGCGTCGCTGCTGCCTTTACCATTTGTGTTACCGTTTGCATTTTCATTACCTTTTGTGTTACTGTTTGCGTTTCTGTTGCCGTTAGCATTTGCGTTACCATTTGCATTACGATTTTTGTTTTCATTTACGTTTGCATTTGCGTTTCTCTTACCTTTTGAGTTATCGTTTCCATTTGCATCACTGTGTGCATTACCGTTTGTGCTTGCGTTTGCGTTACTGTTACTATTTTCTTTTACCTCACTGTTGCCATCACTGTTTGCATTAACACTACCATCTGTGTTTTTGCATTTGTGCAGAGCAGTGCAAAACATTATTTTTTTGCTATTTTTCTGCACTGTCACCCCATTTAAGCGTAAATCTGAAATTTGGCAGCTTAATAACTTTGCCACAGTATGGTGGATTTGCCTGAAATTTGGAATGCACAGTTTGGTACCATAGAGCTCTGGACCTGCCAGGTTACAGTACAGTCAGATGTACGATTGCGGAGCTACAGAGTGCCAAAGAAATGCATAAATTATGCATTTTTGCACATTGCGCAACTGGTCCAAAAACTTCTGGGAACATGCAGCCAGGGTTCCCAATGTGCCTTTTGAAGATTTCATGAAAAAATATTAAACAGTTCAAAATTTATTCAAATAAGACTTTTTCTATTATAGTCTATAGGAAAAGTTAACAAAATATGCGAAAGTGTTGCAAATGCACTTTTTACTTTCGCAAATGACCCTTGTAGTGTCGCAAATCGGCCAGCTTGTTTTCAGTTGGCGGTCACAGAAATGCCTGGCATTTAAATGTGGGACCCTCTAGGGACACAATTCTTGTTGTGTTCACCTAGTCGAGCCCTGAGGATGCTAGACATTTTTTTCTCGGGGGTAAAACACCCCAGAAATATGTTTTTTACATTTTTGTAAAAAGCAGTGTCCCAAAGTACTTTTTCATATGTGACACTTTTGTGATTTTATTTGCGAAAGTGTCATGATTTGTGAAAGTACTTTGCAACACTATGCCCAAAACAATACAGTATCTTTGCCACCCTGCTGCAAAAGAATGGTTTGGTCTTTTGGGCTGAAATTTGGAGGGAAGAAAGTCAAGATCTAACCGATGTGCATTTTAGTGGTTTGTGACAAAATATAAGAGGGCTGCATAGTTACGCCACTTCAAAGTTGACAGTTTTCCCCATAGGATAACATTACGGCATCTGCCGTGCCTTACGGGCCATATCTTGAAAATGGTTTGAGATACGGACTTTTCGTCTGAAAAATGCTTAGTCCCCCACTAGTGAACTAAGTACAAAACTAGCCTGGAAACTCATAAATAACATGAGATTTTAGTTTTTTTTCTACCTCGTACGGTTCCTGAGATATAAGGAACTTAGTATTCTAAGTGCTATTTTTCTGCTCCGAGGGCCATTATTATGCATACATTCTTTGTATTCACTGAATGCACCTTTTTGGGGATAAAAGGGTGTGTGTTTGCGTTACTGTTACTATTAGCATTTCTGCTTGTGTTTACATTATCATTTTCATTAGCATTTCCATTTACATCACCGTGTGCATTACCCTTTGCATTTGTGTTTGAGCTTGCATTTGCATTACTGTTACCATTTGTGTTTCTGTTACCATTTTTGTTTGTGTCTACTTTTGCGTCACCATGTGCATTACCATTTGCGTTTGCATACGTGCTTGCATTTGTGTTTCTGTTTGCATTAGTGTTTCCTTTGGCATCATTGTTGGTTTTACCATAACTGTTTGCATTTCCAATTGCATTACCATTACTGTTTGCATGTTTGTTACCATTTGCATTTCTGTTGGTCTTAGTGTTTGCATTTTTGGTAGTATTTCTGTTGTCGAGTGCATTACTGTTTCCTTCTATGTCGCCGTTGCCATTACCTTTTGCTTTTCTATTTGCGTTTGTGTTACTGTTTGCATTTTCATTACCGTTTGCATTGCCTTTGCATTTCTGTTGCCATTAGCATTTGCATTACCATTTGCATTATCATTTCTGTTTTTGTTTACGTTTGCACTTGCGTTTCTCTTACCGCTTGCATTATCATTTCTGTTTGCATCACCATGTGTGTTACCATTTGTGCTTGCATTTGTGTTACCATTACTGTTTTCTTTTATCTGACTGTTGCTATCACCATTTGCGTTAATGCTACTGTTTGTGTTTTTGCATTTGCACAAATCAGAGCAACATTTTTTTTTTGCTATTTTTCTGCACTGTCTTCCATGATGCATAGCACAGTCAGTGTGTGGTTCACTGACCTAAAATTTGCCATGTAGAAATACCTTTATTCATGGAACATGCCAGTGTTTGTTAGGTGAAGAAATGTTGTTCCATTCCAGAGTTATTGCCATTTGAATTTGCCCCCTCACAGTTACAGATTTTTTATCCACCAGGTGTGCCATTTTAGCACATTTTCGGACGCGATTTCTGCCATTTTTTGGGGGAAGACTTCTTAAAAGTGCAGAAGCTTAAAAATGTAATATCTCTGGAATCGTTTGGTCTTTTCACATGAAATTTGGAGGGTGTTGAGTTGATATGCTGAAAATGTGAATAATGCATTTTTCATGTTGAAGAAATAATTCACTGTGGAGATACTGTGTGACACAGTTAACATTTTGTGTGTAGCGTTCTACATGGTGCTACTTGTTTGAAATTTATAGTATAGGTAGCACTAGTGGTACAGAGGTGCCTTGCAGTGGTTTGGTGTGTAAAACATTAACAGCTGCAGAATTATGCCACTCCAACAAATGAAAATTTGGTTCATTACGCTTCAATAACTTTTGAACCGTGTGTCCGATTTGCCTAGCATTTAGAATGTATACAGATTTATAATGGATCTTTGACTTTGACAATTTTTGGGTTGCTGACACTTACAGTTGCTGAATTGTGCATGTTACATTTTTTGCTCCTGGCGCTGTGTGACCATTGAAGGGATGTGCACACAATTCTAGACACACGGTGTGCTATGGTACAAGTCTTCTTTTAACAATTGTTGGTTCCATCGGATATATGGTTCTTGTGTAGCAGAGTGGTAAACATGATCTTTTTGCCACTCCTGTGCAGTTTTCCCGCCGTGACGCCCTGCAACTGTTGAACAGATTCAGATAACATTTGTTATACATGTTGTGGTATGGTACATGTCTTCATTTACCAATTTTAATTTCAGTCAGTCATACAGTTTTTGTGCAGTGAAGTGACAAAAATTTACCTGGTGGGAGCACGGGGCCCAAAGGGCCCATGCTCCCACCACTACATTTCATTCACTATTTATAGTGTACATTCTCAAAAAGAAGGAAAATCCATGGCAAAAAACTCTGTTTAATGCATCAGTTAGGGTTGTTCCACAGTGACAAAAGTGAGGAAATTTGGCATTTGGGTTGCCACCCCTTGAACCCCACGCCCACCTTGCCCCCACCAACAGACACTGGGGTGTATGTTGGAGTCGTCGGTCCTAACTCTCACCCCATTCACCTATACTGCACCACTCCAGCTTATTTACACATAGAATAGGGTGAGAGTTAAGGCCGATGACCCTAACACACACCCCAATGCCTATTGGTGAGGGCAGGATGGGCATGGGGTGCAAGGGATGGCAACCCTAACACCAAATTTCCTCACTTTTGTCACTGTGGAACAACCCTAACTGATGCATTAAACAGATTTTTTTGCCATGAATATGTACTAGATATCTCACTCTGTGGTGTGCAGTCATGCTCTGATATATGCCGCCATGGTGTGCATTGTGACGTTCAACCACCCAAGGCATGCATATATCAGAGCGTGACCGCACACCCCGGAGTGGGTTATCTATCTTATAAAATGGCCATAAATGTGGTGGGGGGAGTAGTCCCTATGTGGCACAAATAATTGTTTTATCTGTAGAGTATCTGGTTGATGCTGCCATAATTTGAATGGGTTTAAGTTATTGGTAATGGTTATCTGGTTGATCCTGCCATTTTTGCTGTGGCTCCATGTTGAAGGGCTTTGACTTTCTGCTGCAATGTAGTGTGACTGACTGCTGCCACTGTTTGTGAGTTGCTGCCAGTAGCTTAAGTGTCAGTCAGTTTAAAAACTAAAAAAACAAGTTTTTTTTTTATTTTCTCAGAAAAAGAAAGGTACTGTCTGTAGCAGGAGAAGACCCACCCTGGAGCGCTTTCTCTTTTCTCATACTGAACTGTTGCGTGACCAAGCATGGTTGGCCTCCCAAAGTAAAATACTTTTTCATGTTTAAAGTAAGTCCATCTTAGGTGAAATGTAAAGAGTGTTTTTTTCCCATTTTAGCTTTAGTTTGTAGAAAAGAAGCCGCTGACTAAAGTGTGAGGAGAGTAAGCACAGAGTGAGCAATCAGCAACTTCAAAATGACAGACGCAAGGCAGAGCGAGCATCTCATTGCCTCTGTCTTTCTGAAGTCACCGACTGCCTTGCTTTGCGCTTTCTCTCCTCGCACTTTAGTCGGTGGCTTCTTTCCTAAAAACTAGAGCTAAAATAGGAAAAAAAAGCCACTTTACTCAACATTTCACCTAAGATGGACTTTAAACATGTACCTGTATTTTACTTTTGAAGACCAGCCATACTCGGTCATGCTACAGTTCAGTATGATAAAAGTGAAAGTGCTTTGCAGTGGGTCTTTTCCAGGTACAGACGGCAGCTTTCTTTTTCTGAGAAAATGAAAAAAAAACTTGTTTTTTAGTTTTTAAACCGACTGACACTTAAACTACTGGCAGCAACTCACAAACAGTGGCAGCACTCGGTCACACTACATTGCAGCAGAAAGTCAAAGTCCTTCAACATGGAACCACAGCAAAAATGGCAGGATCAACCATATAAGACTTATACATTGCCTTTTATTAAAAACATATGGCAGATTTAAACATATATTGTGTACACTGGGTTGAGGATTGCTGCATTTATTTCTGTTGGTGGTAGCCTGCTTATGCTAGGCAGGTGTGTGTGTGTGTGTGTGTGTGTGTGCATGTGTGTGTGTTTGTGGCAGGTTTTGTGTGTCAGGTGTGGAGTGATCTTAGTACTGGTGAGAAAGTTCTGAAGTCTGGAAGGGGGCTGAAAAGTAGTTCAGGCATGTGGTCGCACTGGGAGGTGTGCGGTCATTGGGAAATAATGCAGGGTCATGTGATTCATTCTGTCCAATGATGTTAGTGGAATTTTTATGATTTTACCAGCCCATTTTATAACTATATATATATATATATATATAAATATATTAGAGGCAAAAAATTCTGTTTAATGCATTAGTTAGGGTTGTTCCACAGTGACAAAAGTAAGGAAATTCGGTGTTAGGGTTGAAAACCCCCCTTGGACCCCCTGCCCACCTCCCCAACTGGCATTGGGGTGTGCATTGGGTCATCAACCTAACTCTCACCCCATCACATGTGTAAAGCAGCAGAAGTATAGGAGAATGGGGTGAGAGTTAGGACCAATTACCCCAATGCACACCCCAATGCTGGTTGGGGGGGTGGGCAGGGGGTCCAAGGGGGGGTTTCAACCCTAACACAGAATTTCCTCACTTTTGTAGCTGTGGAACAACCCTAACTAATGCATTAAATGAAGTTTTTTGCCTCTAATTTCCCTTCTTTTTGAGAATGATAACGAGAAATAGTGAATGTAGTGCAGTGGCAGGCCCTGCGCTCCCGCCATGTGATGTCTTGTGGCATAGTAACAGGAACAGCAATGCAAACAGAAGCGCTAACAGTGGTGCACATGGTAAAGCAAGCGTGAATGAGAACAGAAAGGGTAACGCACACGGTGGCATAGACGGGAAAGGTCTGCAGCGTAATGTGTTGTCACATAGTAACATGGTGCCTGCAAACGGAAATGTCAATGGGCATGGTGATGCAAAGTGAAACAGAAAGAGAAACAGTACTGTAGACACAAATGGCAAAAAATAACAGAAACACAAGCGCAAATGAAAACGTAAAGGATAACGCACATGGTGGCGTAGACGTCAACGGTAAGTGAAACAGGTACAGAACTGCAATTGGAAAGGGCAACGGTAATAGTAATGTAAGCGCACAGGTTGGTTTTCCCCAAAACCTGCATAGAGAAAGACAGTGAGTACAAAGAATGTATGCATAATAATGGGTATTGGAGCAGAAAATGAGGACTTGGAATACTAAATAGGTTGTATCTCAGGAACCGTACAACGTAGAAAGATAATTTAAAAGTCATATAATTTACGACTGTCCTGGCTAGTTTTTTACTTAGCCCCTATTGGGGGGGCTAAGTATTTTTCCGATGAAAAGTCCGTATCTTGCACCGTTTCCGAGATACGAGCCCTGAAAGGTGCGGCGAACGCCGTAATGTTATCCTATGGGAAAAAAAGAGAAGTTCGGAGCACCATAACTTTGCCTCCCTGTAATATTTTTTTACCAAACCACTGAAAGGCACATCTGTGCACTGTTGACTGTCTTCCCTCCAAATTTCAGGAAAAAAGACTAAACCGTTATTTTGCAGCAGGGTGCCAAAGGATTCCTGAACTGCGTCGAGCACCGTAATGTTATCCTATGGGAAAAAACGTCAAGTTTGGAGTGTCGTAACTTTGCCGCCATGTAATATTATTTCAACACAACACTAAGCAGCACATCTGTGAGATGTCGGCTGTGTTCCCTCCAAATTTCAGCCCAAAACTCCCAACCATTCTTTTGCAGCGCAGTGCCAAAGAATTGCTGTCATTTTCCCACAGACTAGAAAACTACTGTCGCAATTTGCGAAAGCTTTCACAAAAATATTCGACACTGTCGTGAGCATGAAAGTAATTTGTGAAAGTACTTTTTCCAGAAATTTGAAAAACATATTTCTGGGGTGTTTTACCCCAAAATAAAGACATGGCTAACATCCTCAGGATCCGTCTAGGTGAATACAAAAAGAATTAGGTTGCTAGAGAGTCCCAAATTTAAATGCCAACCATTTTTCTGATCACTAACTGAAAACAAAATGGCGGATTTGTGAAAGTAACAGGGCCATTTGCGAAAGTAAAAATGCATTTGCGACACTGTCGAACTTTTTGTTAACTTTTCCCATTGACTTATAATGGGAAATTGTTTTTTGAATAACTTTTGAACCATTTAATATTTTTTCACCAAATCTTTGAAAGGCACATCAGGGACACTGGCCACACATTCCCTGAAGATGTTGGGCCAGTCGCACAAACCGTGCAACCTGTATGCGCAACCGTAGTATTCCAGAAAAAGCTTAAACGTGCACGCAGATCACGCTTAATAACTCCGCAGCCATGTATCTAACTGGTACAAAACTTGGCAAGTCCAAAGGCCTATGGTTCTTGATTGTGTATTCCAAATTTCAGCCAAATCTGTCAAACGGTTGCAAAGTTATTAAGGTGCAAAATTTGGGGTTTAACATAGAAATGGCTCCTCAACCCTAACTATGGTGGCACTACCGTGCTACCATAATATATAGGTAGTGCTACCATAGTTAGGGTTGAGGAGCCATTTTAAGGTTAAAGGGTTAAACATTGCACCTTAATAACTTTTCCACCATTCAACGGATTTGCCTGAAATTGGGCACACATGATTGGGTATGGTAGATCTTGGGATCTGCCAAGTGTCATACCAATCTGGTATACGCCTGTGGAGTTTTTAAGCACCAATGAAATGTGTGTTTATGCTTTTTTGTGAATTCTTTGCTTTTGTCTACTGGTTGCACGGTTTGTGCAACCAGTCCGAAAACGTCAGGAAACGTGCGGCCACGGTCCCCGAAGTGCCTTTTGAAGATTTCGTGAAAAAATATTAAACGGTTCAAAAGTTATTCAAAACACAATTTCCCATTGTAAGTCAATGGGGAAAGTTAACAAAAAGTGCAACACTTTCGCAAATGCAGTTTTTAGTGTCACTAATGACCCCAGTAGTGTCGTGAGTCAGCCATTTTTTTTTTCATTTTGTGATTACAGAAATGCTTTTCATTTAAATTTGGGACCCTCTAGGGACATAATTCTTTTTGTGTTCACCTAGTCAGACCCTGAGGATGCTAGCCATGTCTTTATTTTGGGGTTAAACACCCCAGAAATATGTTTTTCAAATTTCTGGAAAAAGTAGTGTCGCAATGTAGTGTCGCACTCATGACACTCTCAAAATTTGTGAAAGGTGTCGCAAATTACGACACTACTTTTCCAGACTATGGCCAAGATGACAAGAGTTCTTTGCCATCCTGCTGCAGAAGAACAGTTTGGTCTTTTGAGCTGAAATGTAGAGGGATGACAGGCAACATCTCACAGATGTGCTTTTTGGTAGTTTGATGAAAAAATATTGTACAGCTGCCAAGTTACGGTACTTCAAAGTTGGCATTTTTTCCAGTAGACTAACGTGGTGGCGTACGTCGCACCTTTCGGGGCTTGTATCTCAAAAATGATGTGAGATACAGATTTGTTGTTGTGAGTTGCATAGTAACAATAAAAACCTAGCCAGGAAAATCATGATTTTTTTGAAATTTAAATTTTTTTTTCTACGTCATGCGGTTGCTGAGATATTAGCAAGTAAGTACTTCCAATGCTCATTTTAAGCTTCAATGCCCGTTATATTGCATACATTCTTTGTACACACTGTGTTTCTCTATGCACCTGTTCGGTAAAAACAGGGTGTGCGCTTCCGTTACTGTTACAGTTACTGTTTCCACTTGCATTTCTGTCCCCATTTGTGTTACCGCTCCCGTGTACGCCACCGTGTGTGTTACGCTTTGCATTCTCATTTGCGCTTGCATTTGCGTCACTGTTACCATTCAGGTTTCCACTACTGTTTGTGTTTGTGTTTTGGTTTGCATCACCATGCACATTGCCATTTGTGTTTCCGGCAGCCCTTTCATTTGCGTTTCCTTTTCTCTTTCGTTTTGCATCTTTCTTGCTGCTACTGTTACCATTTGCATTTGCAACTGTGTTACTGTGCCCGTGCGCATTACAGTTTGCATTTCCATATGCGCTTGCATTTCCTTTTGCGTTTCTGTTTCCTTTGCTGTTATTGTTGCTGTTACAGTTACCATTTGCGTTTACAATTGCGGTACTGTGCCCGTGCGCGTTACGGTTTGCGTTTCCGTATGTGCTTCTGTTCCTGTTTCCATTTCTGTCTCCTTTGGCATTATTCTTCATGTTAACTTTACCATTTGCATTTACAATTGTGGTACCGTGCCCGTGCGCATTACGGTTTGCGTTTACATGTGTGTTTGCATTTGCATTTCCGTTTCTGTTACCTGTCGCATTCTTTTTGCTGTGACACTTTACATTTCCATTTAAAATACTGCTGCCATCACTGTTCATGTTACCAGTTGCGTTTTCATATGCGCTTGCATGTCAGTTTGCATCACTGTTCACGTTGGCGTCACTTTGCGCTTGCATTTCTACTAACTTTTCCTTCACCTTTTATGTTTATTTTACCGTGTGTGCCACTATTGGCACTTGTGTTTGCATTTCTGTTCCTGTTACTATGTCACAAGATATCACGTGGCAGGAGCGGGCCCCGAGCTCCTGCAGCCGCATTACATTCACTATTTCTCATCATCATTTTCAAAAAGAAGGGAAATTAGAGGCAAAAAACTCAGTTTAATGCATTAGTTAGTGTTGTTCCACAGCGACAAAAGTGAGGAAATTTGGTGTTAGGGTTGAAAGCCCACCCTTGGACCCCCCAGCCCACCCCTCTAATCGGCATTGGAGTACGCATTGGGGTCATCGGTCCTAACTCTCACCCCATTCTCCTATACCTCTGCTTCTTCACACATGTGATGGGGTAAGAGTTAGGACTGATGACCCCAACACGCACCCTGATGCCAGTTGGGGTGGGCTGGGGTACACGGGGGCTTTCAACCCTAACACTGAATTTCCTCGCTTTTGTCACTGTGGAACAACCCTAATGCATTAAATGGATTTTTTCCATATATAGATATATATATAAATATATATATATAAATATATATATATATATATATATATATAGATAGATAGATAGATAGATAGATATATTATAGAGGCATGGTAGTGCCACTATAGTTAGAGTTGAGTACCCCATTTAAGGTTAAATCTGAAATTTGGCAGCTTAATAACTTTGCCACCATATGACAGATTTGCCTGACATTTGGCATGCATAGTCTGATACCATAGATCTCTGGGTCTGCCAAGCTTAGTTACAGTCAGACATATGGTTGTGGAGCTACAGAGCACTGAAAAATGCACAAATTATGAATTTTTTTGTGCATTCATTGCTCATGCCTACAGCCTCCATGGTTTGCGCAACCAGTCTGAAACCTTCAGGGAACATGCAGCCACAGTCCCTGGTGTGCCTTTCAAAGATTTCATGAAAAAATATTAAACAGTTCAAAAATTATTCAAAAACAAGTTTCCCATTCTAGTCAATGGGAAAAGTTAACAACATATGTGAAAGTGTCGCAAAATGCACCTTTTTACTTTCGCAAATGACCCTTGTAGTGTTGCAAATCAGCCATCTTGTTTTCAGTTGGTGGTCACAGAAATGCTTGGCATTTCAATTTGGGACCCTTTAGGGACATAATTCTTGTTGTGTTCACCTAGTCGAGCCCTAAAAATGTTAGCCATGTCTTTTTTGGGGGGTAAAACACGGCAGAAATATGTTTTTTACATTTTTTAAAAAAAGTAGTGTCACAAAGTACTTTCACATATTCAACACTTTTGTGATTTCATTTGCAAAAGTGTCGTGATTTGCGAAAGTACTTTGCGACACTATGGCCAAAACAATAGGGAATCTTTGTCACCCTGTTGCAAAAGAATGACTTGGTCTTTTGGGCTGAAATTTGGAGGGAAGAAAGCCAATATCCCACAGATGTGCCTTTTGGTGGTTTTGTAAAAAAATATTAGAGGGCTGAAAAGTTACAGTACTCTGAAGTTGCTGATTTTTTTCCATAGGATAACATTATGGCATCCCCGTGCCTTTCGGGGCCCGTATCTCGAAAATGGTTTGAGATACGGACTTTTCTTCGGAAGAATGCTTAGTCCCCGATTAGGCAGCTAAGCACAAAACTAACCTGGAAAGCCATAAATAATATGTGATTTTACATTTTTTTCTACATCATACGGTTTCTGAGATATAAGGAAGTTAGTATTCCAAGTGCTCATTTTCTGCTCTGAGGGCCATTGTTATGCATACATTCTTTGTATTTACTGTGCTTCTGAATGCACCTTTTTGGGGGAAAAAGGGTGTGCATTTGCGTTACTGTTACTGTTAGGGTTTCCGCTTGCATTTCCATTACCATTTACATTAGCGTTTACGTTTATGTCACCATGTGCATTACCCTTTGTATTTGCATTTGAGCTTGCATTTGTGTTACTGTTACCATTTGTGTTTCCATTACTCTTTTTGTTTGCATTTACTTTTGCGTCACCGTGTGCGTTACCATTTGTGTTTGTGTAAGTGCTTGCATTTGCATTTCCATTTGCATTACCATTTCCTTTGCTATCATCGTTAGTGTTATCATAGCCGTTTGTGTTTTCAATTGCATTACTGTTACTGTTTGCGTATTCGTTACCATTTGCATTTGCATTTCCTTTGGCCTTAGCATTTGCGTTATTGGTAGCGTTTCTGTTGTCGAGTGCATAACTGCTTCCTTCTGTGTCACTGCTGCCATTACCATTTGCATTTCTGTTTGTGTTTCTGTTACCATGTTCATTTTCATTACTGTTTTCATTACCATTTGTGTTTCTGTTGCTGTTAGCATTTGTGTAACCATTTGAGTTACCATTTCTGTTTTTACGTTTGCACTTGCATTTCTCTTACCAATTGCATTATCGTTTCCATTTGCATCACTGTGTGCATTACCATTTGCACTTGTGTTAGCGTTATCATTAGCATTACTATTGTCTTTTACCTCACTGTTGCCATCACTGTTTGAGTTAATGTTACTGTTTGTGTTTTTGAGTTTGCACAATGCAGTGCAAAACATTATGTTTTTGCTATTTTTATGCATTGTCTTCTATGATGCATCATGCAGCCAATGTGTGGTTGATTGCTCTGAAATGTGCCATGTAGAAAGATCTGTGTTCAAGGAACATGCCAGTGTTTGTTTGGTGAAGGAATGTTGTTCTGTTGCACAGTTATTGCCATTTGAAGTTGCCCCCCTCACAATTACAGATTTTTCAGCCACCAGGTCCACCATTTTAGTGCATTTTTGGCTGTTATTTTCACCATTTTGTGTTGAAAGACTTCTTAAAGGTGCAGAAATGTAAACATTGAATTTCTCTGAAATGGTTTGGTCTTTTCACATGAAATTTGGAGGATGTTGAATGGATGTCCCGTGGTTGTGAATAGTGCAGTTTACATAGTGTTCTGCATGGTGCTACTGGTTTGAAATGTATAGCGTAGGTAGCCCTAGTGGTACAGAGGTGCTTTGCAGTAGTTTGGTGTGTAAAACATTAACAAGTGTGGAATTATGCCACTCTGATGAATGACAATTTGGTTCATTACGCTTCAATAACTTCTGAACTGTGTGTCCGATTTACCTGGCATTTGGAATGTATCAAGATTTATAATACGTCTTTGACAGTGACAATTTTTGGGTCACTGGCACTTATGGTTGCTGTATTGTGCATATTACATTGTTTGCTCCTGGCACTGTGTGACCATTGAACAGATGTACACACAGTTCTGGACACACAGTGTGCTATGGTACATGTCTTCTTTTAACAATTTTTTGTTCCATTGAATATATAGTTCTTGTGTTGTGAAGTGGAAAAAATGTTATTTGTGGCACTCCTGCACAGTTTCATAGTGCAGCCAGTGTGCTGTTGATTGATCTGAAACATGCCACTTAGAAAGACCTGTATTCAAGGAACATGCCAGTTTTTGTTTGGTGAAATAATGTTGTGCCTTTCCACAGTTATTACCATTTGAAGTTGGCCCCCCTGATAGTTGTAGATTTTTCAGCCACCAGGTTCATCATTTTAGCATATTTTCAGCCATGATTTCCACCATTTTGTAGTGGAAGATGTCTTAAAGGTGCAGAAATGTAAAAATTGAATATCTCTGGAATGGTTTGGTCTTTCACATGAAATTTGGAGGATGTTCAGTGGATGCCCTGGGTATGTGAATAAGGCTGTTTACATGTTGTAGAAGTTATTCACTGTGGAGATACTGCATGATGCAGTTAACATTTTGCGCATAGCATTCTACATGGTGCTACTGGCTTGAAATTTATAGTGTAGGTCACCCTAGTGGTACAGAGGTGCCTTGCAGTAGTTTGTTATGTAAAACATTAACAGGTTCAGAATTATGCCATTCTAATGAATGAAAATTTGGTTTATTATGCTTCAATAACTTCTGAACTGTGCATCTGATTTGCCTGGCATTTGGAATGCACAAAGAATTATAATACATCTTTGACTGTGACAATTTTTGGGTCACTGACACTTACAGTTGCTGACTCGTGCATGCTACGTAGTTTGCTAGTGGTGCTGCGTGACCGTTGAACGGATGTACACACAATTCTGGACACACAGTGTGCCATGGTACATGTCATTTACCAATTTTCATTTTGGCCAGCCATACAGTTTTTGCACAGCTAAGTGACAACAAATCACATGGTAGGAGCGCAGGGCCCGAAGGTCCCCTCGCTCCCACCACCACATTCCATTCACTATTTATAGAGCACATTCTCAAAAAGAAGGGAAATTCATGGTAAAAAAATCAATTTAATGCATCAGGTAGGGTTGTTCCAAAGTGACAAAAGTGAGGAAATTCAGTGTTAGGGTTGCCACCCCTTGCAATCCATGCCCACCCCATCCCCACCAACAGGCTTTGGGGAGTGCGTTGGGTCATTGGTCCTAACTGGAGTTTTTACCATGTATATATATAATATATATATATATATATATATATATTTATTCAGTTGAAGTTGACCCCGGACACCTCAGCCCACCCCCAGCTGGCATCAGGGTGCACGTTGGGGTTGTCATTTAACTCTCACTCCATCACATGCGTAAAGAAGCAGAGGTATAGGAGAATGGGGTGAGAATTAGGACTGATGACCCCAACGTGCACCCTGATGCAGGCTGGGAGGATGGGCTGGAGGTGTCCAGGGGGGTTTCAACCCTAACACCGAATTTCCTTACTTTTGTCGCTGTGGAACATCCCTTCCTGATGCATTAAATGGAATTTTTTGCCTTAATTTCCCTTCTTTTTGAGAATGATGATGAGAAATACTGAATGTAATGTGGTGGCCACGTGATGTCTTGTGACATAGTAACAGGAACAGCAACACAAACACAAGGTGGAAACGCAAATGGTAACAGTAACAAAAATGCAAGGGCAAATGACAACGCAAAGGGTAACATACGTGGTGGCGCACACTGGAACAGTAACAGTAACAGGTACATAAAAGCAAGGGGAAACAGTAACTGTAACAGTAACAGAAGCACATACCCTCTTTTTGCTGGAGAACTGCATAGAGAAACACAGTGTATACAAAGAATGTATGCATTGTAGTGGCAATGGAAGCTTAAAACGAGCATTGGAAGTACTTAATTGCAAATATCTCAGCAACCGTACGATGTAGAATATTTTTTTAATTTCACAGAAATCATTATTTTCCTGGCAACTATTTAATATTACTTGTGATGAAAAATCTGTATCTCGCACCGTTTTCGAGATACAAGCCCCGAAAGGTGCGGCGTACACCACCATGTTAGTCTATGGGAAAAAACATCAACTTTGGAGTACTGTAACTTTGGAGCTGCACAAAATTTTTTCATCAAACCACCAAAAGGCACATCTGTGACATGTTGGCTGCCTTCTGTCAAAATTCCAGGCCAAAAGACCTAACTGTTTTTTTGCAGCAAGGTGACAAAGAACTCCTGTCATTTTGACCATAATGTTGCAAAGTACTTTCGTGATTTGCAAAAGCTTTCGCAAAGATTTGCAAAAGTGTCATGAGCACGAAAGTACTTTGCTAAAGTACTTTTTCCAGAACTTTAAAAAGCATATTTCTGGGGTGTTTAACCCCAAAATAAAGACATGGATAGCATCCTCAGGCTCCAACTAGGTGAACACAAAAAGAATTGTGTCCATAGATGGTCCCAAATTTAAATGCCAAGCATTTTTCTGATGACCAATTGAAAACAAAATGGTGGATTTGTGAAAGTAAAAAGTGCATTTGTGAAAGTGTCAAACTTTTTGTTAACTTTTCCCTTTGACTTATAATGGGAGCTTGTTTTTTGAATGACTTTTGAACCATTTAATATTTTTTCACTAAATCTTTGAAAGGCACATCGGGGACCCTGGCTGCATGTTCTGTGAAGCGTTTGGACCAGTCGCACAAACCGTAGGATAGAGCAAAGAAATCTCAAAAAAGTGTAATTGTGCAATTCGCTGTTGCTTAATTACTCCACAGCTGTATATCTGACTGGTATGAAACTTGACAGATCCCAAGATCTACCACGCCCAATCGTGCATACCAAATTTCAGGCAAATCTGTTGAACGGTGGCAAAGTTATTAAGGTGCAAAATTTGACCCTTTAATCTTAAAAGTGATACTCAACCCTAACTATGGTAGCACTACCATGCTACCATAATACATATATATATATATATATGATATGCAGTGGGGCTACTGGAAATATCACTGATATTTTCCCCGAGTGCAGTTTGACCTTATGATCTCACAAGTGGCGGAGCCACAAATAAGGTCACAATTTCAAACTGCACAAGGGGAAATATCAGCAATATTTCCAATAGCCCCATTGCATATTCAATTTATGTAATGGTGAGCTTTTCTTTTTTTGTCTGTGTTTTTCAAGTTTTAAATATTTATATATAGAGAGCTGCTGTTTCTCCGCTGTTTGTGGTTTGAAGAGGTAGCTAGAATTACTGGAAGCTTTTGCTGGCAGTGCGGCATCTGATTGGCTACCAGTTGGCAGCATGTCATCTAACTGGCTGCAGTTTTGTGTGTGGGCAGGTTTATTAGTTTTTAAAACATGGAGGTGGCAGCATTCGCTTAGCGAAGAAGACAAGTTGCTATTCTGAAGTCGTGTTTTATTTTTTTATTTGTAAAGTAATTGTCTGAGATGTAAGTTATGTGGTTGATCCTGCTTTTTTGAGGAGTGATGTAGCTGATCCTGCTTTCAGTGGCTTTTTGATGTGGTAAGGGAATGCCATGTGGAGGAGCTGTGTACTGTTGAGGAGGTAGATGTCAAGAAAGAAAGTACTCCAAGCTGGTAAGAGGTAGACTAGTTAGATGCCGGGAGTGGGACTAGGAAGGAAGGAGGTGATGTTCTGTAGTTGTGAGAGCACTGAAGGGTAATAAGAAAAAAGTGAAACAAAAAAAAAAAAATAAAGTAAACATCTCAGTGTGAATGCCGGTTTCACACTGAGGAGGTTTAGAACTGGAAGTGGCCCACAGATGAAGTCCATTATTTAACATGTACTTTGTAGTACGCTGTGGTGTGGTGTTGGTGACAGTAAGTTGCAAGTGGAATGAATGTGTTAGGTAGAATGTGCAGGGACAAGTAAAAAAAGAAACACTGTTTTAAAAGCTCTAATGTGGCAAGGTGTTGTGCCTGTGGAATGTTTGGAGCAGCTCTGCTCATGGAGACTGGGGAGCTGATGGTGCAGTAGTTTAAATGTGCTGAAGGGATTAAAGAAAAAGTAAATCTGAGATGAGGTGTAGGGGGGTAGGTTGGAGACATATTATGCTTGTATTTTTTTGAGTGACTTCTGCAAGGGCTATATGTGGTGCTGAAAAAAGATTTGGGGAGAAAGAGAAAGTGTTCTGTGTGCTGCTGGACAGAAATGAAACTGTTCGTGGGAGCTGGAATGCATTAGAAAATGGGTAGGGAACAGTCTAGTTTCTGATTGGCTAATGGCACTAACTTGCCGGTCGGGTATCAGACAACAGAGACCGGGAATGAGTCCCAGTCTCTGGCTACCTGATTACCTCGCAATATTACAGGGACGATCGAATGTTCACTTTCAAATAGCTGCCATTTGTTTTGTCTCTGTTAACGAGAGAAAGAGCCTGCCATGTTAATTTCAACACAGAAATGGGTAGTGTCTCCCAAAATGTATCACAAGGAGCCACATAGCATGTACCTAGCAACACCAGCACAAAGTAACCACAGCATCAGCCTGACAGAAAGACTTTTCATACCCGAAGCAGCCTGACAGAAAAGCTCCCCCCCACAGTCCTGCAACTGAACTGAACTGCAGTGCACTGTCAAGAAAAGTAAGCCATTAAAAAAATTACATTTTTCACAGAACTGCTATTTTCTTCTGTAAATTATTTAAAAAGTGCTTCACATTCGTCTGCCTCAGATATTGAGCCGCTGCTCCGCTCCTTCGCCTCTGCTTCTCATAAATGTTCTTTTCCCAAATCTACTTATTTGTTAAAAAACTGCTGCACACTTGCCCTGGCACACAGATTTGAAACATGCTGCCATTCAAAAATTAACCTTCATAAGCATTAGCAGTTTTTATTCACTGTGTTCAGTGATATCGCGTGAAAGCTTACAGGATGTTGACAGCGCAAACCCCATGCAACAGTGGGACTATTCTGTACATTCTGGGCACCTCCACAGTTGTTCGCATGTCAGTAGCATTCGTCTTCTGATCTAATTTAAAATGGTAGCACTGCCGGTAAGAGGCGCTCAGTGGAGCCACATAACAAAAATAAAATACTACTCTTTTTTTTTTTTCCAGCTCTCCTGTTCACCTTCAGACCTTCTGTTCCTCTACAGCTCCAGATGCATGATCGTTCACATGCAGCCTCTCCTACTCCAACACTGTGTGTCTTTTTTTGGGGACAGCTAGGAATGACAAACCACAGTTTGTCACCCAATAAATAAATAAATGAAACTCCATCACCAAGGAGTGAAAAAAGAGCACAAGGTGTGCATACAGTATGTGTGTGTGTGTGGGGGGGGACAAATTAAATTGACAGTATCTGTGCCTGTGTATTTCTGTTGTAGTTGGGGGAGGGGAGCACGGAGTGAAAATATACCGCAGAAAAACAAAGGTGACCAACAGTCTGTCAACTTACAAAAGGAGGCAGTTTTTAAGTACAGTCTTCAGACATAACAAAAGTCAACTGCAGGCAGAGGAACTATATTATTTCAAAACTTACTTTAAATTTATTTTTCATTAACATTTTTTAACTAATTTTTTTTTTACAGTACCCATTTTCTAAGCGCAATAATACCCTCCAGGGTGGGCGGTAGTGTGCTATACCGGACCTTTCAGGGGCTATAAGGCCCTCCGCCTGCGGCGTCGGGCCTCATTACGCCCCTGGGCAGTCCGGTATAGCACAATACCACCCACCCTGTTGGGTATTATTGCTTACAGTGAGCAGGTGAATTCTAATTGTACTGCTCATGCTGCCAGCTCCCAACAATCAAAAGCTTTCTGTGTAGTTGTGGTGAAGTGCAGATAGTGTCTGGTTATTACCTACAGTGAGGATTAATGACCTACAGTAAGGATAAATGTGATATTCTCATTGAAGGTCACAACCAGGTAAAAATACTGCTGTTATTTGCCACTTTTTATCCTCACCCCATTACATAATATATATATATATATATATATATATATATACACACATACATATGTAGTATATATTACAGGGGTGCAGTCATATTACAGGGGTGCAGTCATGCCCCTATAGTTAAGGTTTAACCTTCACTTCTATGTTAAACTCATAATTTTGCACTTTAATAACGTCACAGCTGTTCAAGCAAATTGCATAAAATGTTGCATGCACCAGAAGAGACCAAAGATCTCTTAATATGGCAAGTTTTGTTCCAATCAGATGTGCAGGGGCTTAGGTAAAATTCTATGTCACACCACTGTGCAAAAATTGTGTGAAATTCTGGTCTGAAATTTTTAGGGTAGAAAGGTCATGGGTCACAGATGTGCTTTTTAAAGATTTGGTGAAAAATATGAATCCATTCCAAAGTTATTAAATTTCAAAGTTTCTCATTATTTCCTATGGGACCAGTTAGATGTCCAGCTTGAGAAAGGGTTCTTCTTTGCAAATATGGAATCCTTTTTCGTAAATGTGGGATCATTTGCCACAAATGTGGAATCTTTTTCCATGCTATCGTTATCTTGTCTTCAGTTAGCAGTGACAACAAAATTAAATAAGTAAAAAAATACACAGGTTTAGTACACACCAATGGACTGTATTTACCTAACTGGGACCCCTAGAAACCGATTCTGTGGTTACCTTTTCAATAGCTAACTTGCAAATGTGTTTTTTTTAACATGCTGAGACCTTTTATGCAAATTTCAAATAAAGAATCACAAAACAAATTGTGAAAAAGGAACCTTGGAAAAGGATTCTTTTTCACAATTTGTGAAAAAGGAATTTTAATATAGCTATTTCTTTGTCACCCCACAGTTACTGAAGAGTTTGTGATTTTGGTGTGAAATGTTCAGGGTACAAAGAGCTTGCCCCACAGATGTGTCTTTTGCTGCTTTGGAGAATTAATATTACTTTGCTCTGGAGTTCTGGGGGGTTACATTTTGCTTCATTTCCCTTAGAATAAAATTGTAATGTGAGATGTACACAGTCATTTCTTTGTCATTCCACTGTAAAGAAATGGTTGGCAATTTTGGTTTGAAATTTTTTAGGTACAAAGGACTTGCCCCACTGATGTACCTTTTGCTGGTTTTGTGAAAATATATTAATTTACTGTTGAGTTACACAGGTTTTAAATTTTGCTGTGTTTTCTATAGTATTTCTTTGGTGTATGCACACTACAGGATGTGAGAGCATGGCCCAGAGGGCCCAGTGCTCCCACAGACAAGTATGGGTACCACTATACTATCTAAAAAATGATGCATGGATGCCATTATGGACTGATGAGAACACAGAGCCCAGAGGGCCCTCCGCTCCCACAGGGAAATAGAGATATGGTTACAATAGCTCAGAAATTATGGATGGATAGCATAGTGTGCTCCAACATACAAATAGGAATACCATTACGGAGTGATAGGAGTGTAGGCCTTATGGACAGTTGGCAGCACAGGGCCCAGAGGGCACTGCATTGCCACATGCAAATATCCATAGCATTGTGGTGTGATGGTAGCACAGGGCCCTCAGGAAAAAGGGTACAGTTACAATGTCTCAAAAATTATGAGTGGATGGGAGCACAGGGCCCAGAAGGCCATGTGCTCCCACAAGCAAATAGGGCTCAGATTATACTATCTCATGAGGTAAAGATATTTGTTGCAAAAAAAGTTTGTTAAGGCATCATTTCAGGTTCCAGTGACTAAAGCTGAAAAATGCAGTGTTAGGGTTTCCAACCCTAACACTCCAACCCCACCCTGCTTGCAGCAACAGGGGTGGGGGCTGTGCCTTGGGATTGTCAACCCTGACGCTCACCTCATTCACCTACACTGTACCCATTGCAGCTTATCTTCTCATGGAGTAGGGTGAGCATGAGGGTTAACAACACTGCACCCCCATGCCTGTTGTTGCATGCAGGGTGGGGTGTGAGGGTTGGAAACCCAGCACCACATTTCACAACTTGTTGCTGGAACCCTAACTGATGCATTAAGTTCTTTGCACTATATATATTTATATATATATATATATATATATATATCCCTCTACAGAGTGTATATTAATTAGACACAAGATACATTAATGCACCATTTAAGGTTTTTAAAACATTAAAAATAAGGAAATCCAATGTTTGGGATTTTAACCCTCCTCCTCCCTCCCCCTTGCACAAACCCTGTTAACTCTACAAAACTGAATGCCAGAACATATGAGCACAATGTACAACAGATCCCAATTCTGAACGGCCCTGCACAAAGCAAGTTAATCTCCATTGTTTTGAAAAAAGTACAGTTATAATTTGCTTTGCACAGTGCATGTTGGTCCCTGCAATAAACAGGACCTGACCCCTAATTTACTTTGTGCAAGTTCCATTGGACCATGCTCAAAACAGAACTTAAGTTGAATGATTATAACTAGTAAAAAGACCCAAGTTATGCTACTTGGCTCGAAACAGTCAAAATTAAACAAAGCATGCTCACAGTTGGAGATAAAGGCAAAAGAGGTAAAAAGTTTAAGTCAAACAGTGACTTGTAAATATTTATGGGTTTACTTTGATCAGCATCTCACCTCTGATTACAATCTCTCAGATTTGATAAAGAATATAAATACAAGTATTGGGGCAGCAAACTTGTACAACTAAGAATGTATGCCTGACAATAGCAAATCAACTGTTCTTGCCAATCGTCGATTATGGGAGCCATATTTATTGACATGCCAGTAAACAACATCTAGAAAAGTTGGATCATATCCACAATAGAATAGCACGATTTGTATTGAAGTATAAGTATAACACTCATCATTGTGCAATGTATAGTGCGTTGGGCTGGAGCTCCCTTGGCCTAAGAAGGAAAGGTATTTGGATTAGTTTAGTCTGAGGTATGTTTAAAAATAAAACACCTCAACATTTAATAGGGAAACTGCATACATAAACCCAATCATGGTTTAAATTTAAGAAAAAAGGGGGCTAGGGACTTGGTGAAGCCTAAGATTACAAATACTTTTATTAAAATGACATTTGAGTATAATGTTGCCAATAGTTGTAATGCTCTACCCCTACATTTAAGAAATCTGGAATTATCACAAAATAGCTTTACATCTCAACTCAAACAGGATTTAAACTTCCACTGTGAGTGCAAAAGGCAAAGTGTGACAGGCAATTTAAATTAGTTGTTGGAATTAGTATTAAATATTCTGCTATGATCAAATGTATAAGTATGTTCACCAGTTTGTTCCTACTTTATTATGAAACAAGTATTGGTCATGTATTTTTGTGATGTATCAAATTGCATGTCTTTATTCCTTCAATGTAATAAGTCTTAGTTATGTGTTACGTGGTGTATAAGATTGTTTTAAATGTATGATTTCTACAGGTACACCTTGTAAATAGGGCATTTATAGCCCTAATGGTGCAATACTGTATAAATAAATGTTATTACTTCTTACTACTACTTCTAACTTGCTTTGCTCCGGGCCATTCATTATTACGTTCGCTTATGCGCATGTGCAAGGAATGTCTTGGGAGAATGGGACACTTTGGAGGTGTGCCCCTCTTCTGCAATCCCCTGCTCCATTGTGCAGGCATGGCAGTCCTGCACCAATCGGATGTGGGCTGTGTAAGACAGTGATGGTCTTCTCTTCAAAGAAACCACCGCTGTCTGCTTGCACCGCGACACGTCGCCCCACCCCCAAATCTTTGCTGCCATGCTGGGAGCCCACCCCAGCATGGCAAACGTCCCACGTCATCTGCTGACGGGGGTGCCCAATCCCCTGTCGGCTCCACATCCCCCCCCAGCCATCCTTCTGCCATGCTGGGAGCCCACCCCAGCATGGCAAATGTCCCACGTCATCTGCCGACGGGGTGCCCAATCCCCCTTGGCTCCACAGCCCCCAGCCATCCTTCTGCCACTGATAGCCCACCCCAGTGGTGGCAAATGTCCTGCATCATCAATTATTAAAAAACCTGTAAAGTAAAACGGTCCCACGCAGTCTCCCGCCCTCCCACAACCCGGCACCCACCCACTGCGACCCTGCCTCCCACACACCCCACCCCATACTTACCTCCGAGCTCGGCGCAATGATCTTCTGTGGACCGGGAACACGTCTGCACTCTTGAAAGCCGACCGCGAACTGAGGAAATGCAGGTAAACTGTATAATGGGCTAGATGGGGGTTTCAACTTTATTGCATATCTCAGGCATTTTTTGGAATTTTTGCACCAAATTTTCAACATGGGGTTTTTGGGACCCCTTCTCATGAATGATGTCACTTTCATGGTGTTATTCGGGCTCAAAGGGCGATTTCGCAGTCACTGCGTGAAATCACCCTTTGGGCCCAAATAACACCATGACAGTGACATCATTCATGAGAAGGGGTCCCAAAAACCCCATGTTGAAAATTTGGTGAAAATATTCCTAAAAATGACTGTTTTATGAGCGTGCGTTGCACAGTTCCTATGCACGCTCGTAGGTTTGCAAGTTTTCAATATTTCCACTCCAGATTTTCAACATTGCCATTTTACCACACCTTCTTATGAGTAGTACAGCTGTCATTTTTCACATCTCACCCAAAACGTGTTTCCGTCCATGTAGCGCACAATAGCGCAGTCGGTGTGTGAAATCAATGTATGGGACACATTAAGAAAATCACAGTGACACTGTTCATGAGCAGAGGTCTTAAAATGGCTATGTTGAAAATTTGGTGAAAAAATTCCTAAAAATGACTGTTTTACGAGCGTGCATTGTGCAGTTCCTACGCACGCTCGCAAGTTTTGCAAATTTTCAATGTTTTCACTACAGATTTTCAACATTGCCATTTTACCACACCTCCTCATGAGCAGTACAGCTGTCATTTTCACATCCTGCCCAAACGTGTTTCTACTTCATGTAGCGCACAATGGCGCAGTCGGTGTGCAAAATCAAATGTATGGGACACATTAAGAAAATCACAGTGACACTGTTCATGAGCAGAGGTCTTAAAATGGCTGTGTTTTTTAAAAATGTGGTGAAAAAATTACAAAAAAATGACTGTATTCACGAGGTGTGCATTCGCGAGGTTCCTATGCCATTTCATAGGATTCCACGAATTTTAATATTTTCACTCCATATTTTCAACATTGCCATTTTACCACACCTCCTTATGAGCAGTACAGCTGTCATTTTTCACATCCTGCCCAAAATGTGTTTGCGCCATGTAGCGCACAATGGCACAGTCGGTGTGCAAAATCAATGTATGGGACACATTAAGAAAATCACAGTGACACTGTTCATGAGCAGAGGTCTTAAAATGGCTATGTTGAAAATTTGGTGAAAAAATTCAAAAAAATGACTGTTTTACAAGCGGGCGTTGCACAGTTCCTATGCACGCTCGTAAGTTCGCGAATTCTCAATATTTGCACTCCAATGACTTCCAAATACCTAAACAGCACATAGAAGCAAGCAACATTCGGCATTGACAAATGCTTGTACTTCTTTGTCACTGATTTTTTTAAGCCATGCCCAAGTGCCAAATACCACTGCAAATACCTGCAAGCGAACGTTCGGCATTGACAAGTGCTTGTTAGTATTTGGATTGTGCTTTGGCATTTCATTTGATGGAGTTCGCAGGAGAGAGTCATTGGGGTGGGGCTTGGGTTAGAGTTCAAAATATCCCTGATGCTGTATTACCTTCTTTTTGGTGTTTTAACCCCCTAACTGTTGCATTAGCATATTTTTTCCATGAATTTCCTGACTTTTTTAGATATAGCCATATTAACTAAGTGGAAGCAACATGCAGGACCCAGTAGACCCTGCATGAAGAAATGTGGCACGAATCTGCAAAACAGGGGGTTAGCCATAATATTTCATGCGGTGCCATTCAAGCCTTGTGTAAATCAAGAGGTAAGTCATAGCTTCCTTAGCACAGGGCCCTTTTAAGTGAGAAAAATGGCAGTAATAAACTAATACTTAAAATGCACCTATTGAGCTTGCTCGGGGACTTTTTTCTTTTTCTGTTTTTTTTTTGTTGTTTGTTTATCGCTAGTAGTTTATCTCGTTTCACTGCTGACCTGGCCCCATTCAGGACCAGTCCACCACAGCCCCATCACCAGTCTTCCCTGGGGCTTACCTGCTGCTGTTTCCCATTGTCCTCAACCAGAGGACATTGGGAGAGCCCAGTCAATGGTGTGGGGCTTGCAATGGAGTATTCCACAAGTCTGCCAGGGTCAGGGATTTTCCACCTTGGTTTTCTCCCTGGATCCATGTTAAGTACAATAACACATTGTGTACACTCCGCCTCTGTGGATGTGGCCCTCCAGCGTCCATGACCAGGTCACCTTTCCTGTTGCCATTCTGCACTGCCACCAAGAACCACTAGGTGGCAGCCACTGAGAGAGGCATTTTGCTCCCCCACACCAAGAGAGGAGAGCTGTCCTCAGAATGCTCAGTTCAGCCTCCCTGGCAAGCCCCCAAGTGACCCACATCCATTTGCAAATACAGGTCACAAGTGTAGTAGGAGCTAAGGCACCTAGTGCCTCAGTTCTCCATGCCACTGGGCCAGCATCTTGCTTGAGGTCTTACTTTAATTTTGACATTTGTTAACTTTCGATCATAACCTGGCCATTTGTTTACCAATGGAACCCACATTTTCACGGTGGCCATATTGACACCCCACCTCATGAAAATGCATGTGTGATTTTATTAATGTGCCCCAAAATGTGATTTGGGGGTTAACAGGGTTTTAAAAAACACAGCTGGCTCCTTCACGAGAATGCCTTGGCCAAAGTCTGGAAGCAGCTGTGTTACATTAGTTTACCACGAGTGTAATGCATTATCCAGCAGCTTATAACAAAAGCCAAAAACTGCCAGTGTTCATTTTCACTGTTCATAGAGTAAAACTCTGTTAATAAAAATCCACAGCCTTCCTTAACTATGCATCCAAACCATGAACTAATTTGCTACTACTGAAAAGCAGAAAAACAGTATAAAACTGCCTCTTTGCTACTTTCTTATACCAAGATGTTGTATGCAAAGCTAAAAGCTACAAGATAAGATGCTAACAAACCAAGTGAGCAGCAAAAAGGAAAGATCAAAAGAGCTCACACAGACAGCCTGATGGCCATCTTCCATCTTGCAGGGTGAGCTCGGACAACCCCATCACTCAATGACATCTACTTGGGTGGGATGGAATGTCATCATTGATGCATGTATCTATCAAAGTCAACATTTTTAAATCAGATCAGAGGATGACTGGCAGTCAGTAAACCTGTAAGAAAATGGGTGCAATGGGATCACATTTCTGTTATTTAGTCCAAACACAATCTGCTGCATTTTAAACTAATTAAAGACCCTCATAGCTGCACCAGTTGAGCCTGATATAAAATGTACTATAGTTCAATAACTACTGACCCACCATTTTAATGTTCTCATAACTCTAGTAATTTTTGGTTACAACCAGTCACATGTAACCACAAGCTGTTAATCAAGGCTGCACCACTGAAACTACATGCTACAGTAGAACAACTGGCACCTGTTTACAAAACATTAGTTTCCATACATGTCCTGCTTTTTCACTAAACAAAGTAGCAGCAAACAGTACAAACAGTACTGTACAAACTAAAATAAAATTGCATCTGTACATCAGTTTTTTCACATCTCTATAAAGTGCATGCTTGGTCAGTCACTGCACTGTTGACACTTCTTGAGCTTTGACACTTCTCTCTCTCTCTCTCTCTGTTCTCACAGATCTTTCTTCATTTTTTTAATTTATTTAAGTCTCGGATTAAATATACAGTACCTTTGAACTAAGAGCTCTTTTACAAAGGTTCCATGTCAGTAGAAAGGACAACAAATTAAACAGAACAGTAAAGTATGGTACAATAAAGTGTAAATAGAAGGCACAAAAATCATAAAAGACACAAAACCATAATGGACAGTCAACATAAAACAACAGTGACACATTATGCTAATCAGTTTCAGGTACAGGAAAATGCTTACAGTACATTGATATTGGCCAGTGGGCTTTGTCAAGACAAACAGGGCACAGGGTGTAGGAAGGGATATAGGAGGGTGGGCTGGGAAGAGTAAGAGAGGGCGGTGGAAGTGGAGGACATGAGGCGAGGTAGGGCAAGGGAGGGGATGAGGAAGGGTGGAGGGGTAGGGGATGCAGGGGCAGGGGTAGTAGGCAAGAGTTCTAAGTTACTATGAAAGAGGTTGAGTGCTAAGATTGAGGTTTGGGAAAACATGGTTAAGGAAGACAGTCACAGGTGCTAGCTGTAGAAAGTAATGACTGCAGCTTGGATTTGAATGGGCCCAGCTTAGTTTCAGAGGAGATGTCACTGTTGAAAGCATTCATCCAGAGGGGGGCCCTCCAGGTGAATGATCTTTGCCCCAGGTGGTTCAGAGATAAGTGACCCGTAGGAGCTGAGCTTAGAACCTTGGGTGCAGTGTGGATAACGTGGGGGGCCTAGAAGATCTTGTACTCCAGGTGGCAAGAGGCCTAAGGTTATTTTCTTGTCCATTAGGCACATTTGGTATTTGATGCAATTTTTAAGCTGTAGCCAGCCAGTTAGGGTACAGAGATCACACGTGTGGGTGAGATGGTGGGCTCCTAAGATGAGATGACATGCCTTGTTAAGAGCAGTGGAGATATGCCAGAGAGCAGCATCAGTCACAGAGCCATAGATGATCAGTCCATAGTCAAGTCACAGAGCCATAGATGATCAGTCCATAGTCAAGTCACAGAGCCATAGATGATCAGTCCATAATTAATTATAGATATAGTAGAGCTCTGTACAGCTATCCTTAAGGCTTCAAGGGTCAGAGATTGCCTGTGTCTGTAGAGTAGACCAATACGAATATTTACAGCTTCAGCAACATTATCTATAGGCACCCCATGTGATAGGTTGCTGTCTATGGTGACTCCACCATACTTAAAGAATTGTACCTGTTCAAGGGCAGTACCAAGGAAGTTAGTGGTATTCAAAGGATGTTGCCTTTGCTTGTTATGGGAGCTGCTGAAGAGCATAAACTTAGTTTTTTTTTATATAGTGTAGTATCAGTTTGTGATGACTAAACCATTTCTCTACTGAGGCAAGTCCAAGTTGTAGCTGGGTCTCAAGGGGTATAGGCTCCAGGTGAGTCATGTAAATGATGGCATCATCTGAGTAGTGTAGGATTTGTTCAGGGCAGGAGCTTGAGAGACTGTTTAGAAACAGATTATATAGGAGTGGGCCCGGGACAGATCCTTGAGGAACCCCAGAATGAACAGGTCTTGAGTCAGAGAGGACGTTGACAATTTTGACTTGTTGAGTGCGGTTGTCCAGATAACTTTTAAAGCAGGCAGTGGAGTTAGAGGACAGCCCTGCATTAAGCTGTTGTTCCAGTAGTAGAGGGTGATGGACCATGTCAAATGCTTTTGTCAAGTCGGTGAAGACAGCACCAACTTATTGAAAATGGTCAAAGGAGCTGTGTATAGAACCGGTGAATTCCAGATGTGTCAAAAATGAATTTCACTTCTGTTCTTAGCAGTCACTATACAAACCTAGAACTGCTACTGAACAAAATGCAACCAGGCACTGCTAAGAGAACTTATTTTCAAACCATTTTAACCCACTGAAAATGGAAAATAAGCATCTGGCAATAAATGGAGTTTCAAATACTATTCCAGTCATTTCTCTAAACCCCTCCCTTATTAAAAATGCTCAGTAATTATAAAAGAAAACATAGATGGACATGTGTAAACCAGAATTTTATAAACACTGTCCATGTGGTATGTTTTATAAACTCCTCAATCTTCACTCTGGGAGCTTATGTAGCATCCCACGCCTCAGGTGTGTATAGCATTTTGGTTACACACACCAACCCATATATTATTATCTATTTAATAACCGGTGAGCATTTTTTTTCTGTGGCTCAACCAATTATTATTTGCAGTAATAACAAGCAGGTTATTATGGCAAACATGCACCTGAGCTGGTAGTTTTGGCCTCAGTCCCATTCTCACAGTTCCACAGCTGTAAATAATACCATTGTGCTGCCGCTGTGAGAACCATCACGCTGACTGACACAAAACAAAAATAAAATCACTTTCCGCATAACAGCAGTGGCCAAATAGACATACAATTCACCTCATGTCATGTCATTATAAAATGTACTATAAAATGTAATAAAAAATACACTTACGTATCATACCCTTGCTCTCCCCACAGCACAACCTCGTAACTGAATTATTTAGGGTAACCAGACCTTGTGATTAAAGACTCTCAGAAAATGAAACCAGAAGACTGAATAAAAACAAATCTACTTTTTTACACTTAATACAGTTTTTTTAACTTTATTTCATAATATCTAAATAATACAACACTAAATGTTATTGTTTTTTCAGACACATTCATTCAGACGTGTTCCAAAAGCTGCTCTCTGTGTTTCATTCCCAATTTTGCCACTGAACTCTACTTAAGTTATTTTTTGGCTGTTCCTATATTCAACTTATTAACACTGAATTATGTTAGTTCCTGCATTCAGAAAAGGTATTTATTTAAAAAAAATACTGATCACCTTACAATCACCTTAGAGCTTATGTTTTTTTGGATAGAGCAACATTTTCTGATACAGTAAGCAATATAGTATAATCTGATGGGAAAAAATGGAATCACCAGTAATTATAAAAAATAATAACTGGATGGTGTACATACTCAAATTTGATACACACCCTCGGTGTGTCATGCTTTTATAAACCCTAAAAAGAAAGCTCTTGAGGTTTATGAAGTATCACACACCTTAGGTGTATATTAAATTCTCTTAGAAAATGGGCAAAGAAAATCCTGGGCTGTGATTGGCTGATAGCCCTGGCAAGGTGGGCATCTATCAGATAACAGAGCCCGGGTATTAAAAGTGCCAGCCCAGCCTGCCCTTTCACCACTATCAATGGGCACTGCTTTTTTCAACTTGTAGATCCACCATGTTTTTCCTTTTGGTATCAGATTTTCCTATCAACTGATATGGCCCCCCACCCCCACAGCACCACCATCTTGCAAAAGCATCTGACCACAAGTAAAATGCAAAATTCAAGTAAAAATAACCTTTTCATTAATAACAAAGTAAACAAATCCTCCCTGTGTTTCTCACATCTGATCCCATGCTCCTCCAAAGGCTGGCCACTGTAGCAGCTGCTCCGAGCCGGCAGTCTGTTTTCATGTATGGGGGAAGGGAACTTAGGAAAGTCCATTCAGCATGCCCTCAGGACAATTCTTCTGGTCCATCAAATTTCAAATGTATAACCTTGTACAGTGCCCCAGGTGAAAAAACAAAACAAAAAAATATATAAAAACCTCCCACAGTAATACTCAATGCATGGACCTTCATTCCCTCCTCGGCAGCTGTTTTTTCTTTACAACAATCAACTCCTGTTAATGTAAACAATGGCATTAACTCTCCATATTACAGGTGGTTTCCCCGATTGCCCGATCATGGCTTCAGTGTCCCGACATAAAAAAATAAAATACAAGTAAGCAGGAGGATGGGGGTCTGTAAAATGATAAAAAAAAGTTTTTCCTCCAAGCAACAGTCGCGAGCTTAGCATTACAGCAGGAGCAGACCAAGGGAGTTGACCCACTCACATCCACTGATAAAATACTTTTTTCCTCTTTTCCCTTTTGACTAAAACAAAACACAAAAAATCCTCACAGTACCATCTAATGGCAGTCTGCCTGCTTGACGTTCCAGCTTCCTCTTGACCACTCCATGTCTTCCGACTGACCAAGCCAGCTCCATACCACACAGCATCTGCATGACGTGCAGTGGAGAAGGACCGCTAAAGAATTCAAAAAAGTATGCATTCCTACAGACAGCGAGGTAAAAGCTACAAAAATGCTCAGCTCACCTCGTCTGATGTATACTTCCCAGTTTTCCTCAATAGAGAATCTAGTGCCTCAAGTTACACCAGGCTTCCAACTGAAAACATTTTTCTAACATAAGGAAAGTCTAGCGCCACCTGTGAGTAAAGTTGAGGGAGTCAGAAAAGCAGTAAAAACAAAATGAATAGAGAAAATGCAATGTAATAAGGAGTTCCCATAAGCAGCAGCATCCTCTAGTAGCAATTCAGTAAAGGGATTATTTTACTCAAGCTGCTGTTTCTGATTATGTTTATTAATATTGTACCTTTCTTCCTTACCAAATCATTTTTATAAAATAAAAAAAATGAAAATCCCATTTTCTAAGCACAATAATACCCTCCAGCCTTAGTGATATGGGCAATACCGGACCTTCCAGGGGCTAAAAGGCCCTCTGCCTGTGGCGTCGGTCCTCATTACTCCCCTGAGCAGTCCAGTATTTCCCAATACCACCCTCTGTGTTGGGTATTACTGCCTGCATAATGCACACCACCCCATACATTATTCTCTATGGAATTGAGAGATGCATACACTGTCACAAAGGAAACATTATTACTGGTGCAGAATTCGAATCAGGCAAGTAGCAAAAACATTGCCCATATGATGCTATCATACTGACTTGAATCAAATGTAACACAATGCTCTCCAGTGGATGAAGGTGACAGGTTTTATGTGTGGTACAACTCATATTCTGTGCTAATGCTGGTTTCAAGCATAAATACATTTTCAATACATCTGACTTGTCTGTTATCAACTGGATTCTCAGAGTGATATAGTTTTATCCCAGAATGGAGAGGAATGCAGGTTTCAGCTTTTCTTCATCGTCACTGCTGTTGTTTAATAATAGGGTACAAACCTATCTCTATAAGTCTCAATGCTACCTTAAGTCCTCCCAAAGTAAAAATCTGCAACTCCGCCAAATATAGCTATTTTTTAATGTTTTCTTTGTCATTCTTCACTTTTCCTGAAGTATTAAATAAAACACATAGTAGACACTTGTAAGCCCAAAAGAAATCACATAGGAAGCCATGATATAAATTACAAATTTATTGTGCAAAAAGAAAACACTAACTGGATGTCATGGTGTTTCGACTGAAAGGTCTTTCTCAGGTCTTCAGTTTTCCTGAAGTGGAAAAGTTTTGTAGTACAACCAGTGCCACTCAGAGCTTATATAGAGGATATGCAATGGCCTCAGTCAAAATGTGAAATGTATCTTCAAGGGGACAGGAGCATAACTCACTAGTGGTAGAGCCACGTTAATTATTAAAGTCCAGCCCCCTCACAAGTGATGGTAAAGTGCTTATTTTGAGTCAGACAATTGTATATTTAATATATGCAACATCAGTTGCCCAGTTTAACTTTTAAATCTGCTGTTTGTTTGAAGGCTTAACTGTTTCTCTTTGATTTCAGATGCTGCCATAAGTGCTGCAATATGTAATTTTCATGTCATCAGCCTTAAGAAAGATGCTATTGGATGGTACTAGGTCAATACCAAGCAAGAAAGACAGAGCTGCATTAATGGCGCTGTGTAGAGTGCACCTGGATTTACAGTGACAGGGGTATAACAATGGTAGGAAATTACCGCTGCCCCTGTCACTGTATGCTTTAAATACAGAGGGATCAGGTTGCCATGTGCTGGGGTGACTGGTCATGCCACTCTTGTGGTGGCGTAGCTAAGGTACCAGCACATGGTGGAATCAGAGAACTGGAACCATGGTTTGGTTCCTCCCATGTCTCCCTGTGATACTACATTTTTTTTAAAGAATGTTTTTCCCCTCCTGAGTTTCCTCAGATCCCAGAAGTCCACCCCTCCCTGGAGTTTGTTATATAAATTTGGGGGGGGGATGAAGCCCCCCTCAAGAAACAAGAAAGTCCATTGTTTCTTAGGGTGTGCACTGTTTAGTGGTAGTTGGTGTTTTACCTTACCTTATTTCAGCACACGACCTTTTGCTTGCAGCGTTCATTGCTGCGGGATTTTGTTTTAGGCGAGATGACCCCGTGCTGTATCAGATTTTTTCAGTATTGCATTGTGATGGTAATAATCTTCACGTTATCCATAGTAACAACAGTAACAGCAACATATTTTTGATTGCTTCCTGTATATTTTTATTTATTTAAATTTGTTTACCAGGAAAGGGCACACTGGACTCAGTTATTGTTGTCACCAGCAAAGATATCACTTTTATATTTTTATTTTTACCCCCACTACTGCTGTATACTGTATAATGAGATATACAGCTCTTACTAGACTGGTAATAGAGTGATATTCATAATGGTAGATGCAAGATATTTTAAAGTAGTTTTATTCAATGGGCCGTAAGTTAGGCATTTTTTTGTAATTTGTGTGCAGTAAAGGCACACTAAGCTGTGATAACTTGTTTCCATATGCATCTTGGGGGATGAGTTACATGGACCTGTTTTATTGACAGGCGAATGCTGGCCATGACAATGGGAAAATTGCCATACTCTTTGGTACGGGGAGCTGCTGCACCTATGGCCTCTGTTCCTGTAGGTGGTCAGCCTGCTGGTGTACCTGCAGGTGAGCAGATCTCCCTCCCTGCAGGTCTAGTTCAGGAGATCAACTAAAGTGAAAATGCTGAGCCTGTGGATAGTGCTATGCCTGCTGGAAAGATTTTACTTGTGGTTTTGGATCCAGAAAAGGACACTGTATCTCCACAGACTATTGAGAAAATGAAGGAAGAATGGCTACGAAAAGCTTGTAAGGAAAAATAGCAATTTATACTGTCTTTACTGCAACAAGAGGAAAATTCTAATGTCGATACCTGTGTACTTCAGCAAGGTTTGGTAAATTCTTCCTTGACACCAGTTAATGACAAAGGGTTTTCTCCGCAACCGCCGGGGGATTGTGTGCAGCCTGATACTGTAGCACTTTCTATTCACTCTGACACAACGGGAGGCCCTGTCAACTCTAACACAGCTGATGGTGATGTGACAATGCAGCCAGATGGCATTCTAGAGCTGCTTGTCGACTTGATTACAGCCAAACATTCTCTGCAATGCCAAAATGCTGAGCAGACTCTGAAAACTTCTGACTCCCATGTGCCTGCTAAAAATGTAAGTACACTTTCTGAAACTAAGGAAATTGATGTAGGAAAGCAGCTGGATTTGTATCATGAGAGGGCTGGTTCACAACCACAGAAAACAACTGACACTGACATTAATGAATTAGCAAAGACGCTTGAGTCTTCTTTCAAACATGCAGGTTGGAGAAAAACAGCACAAGGTCAGCGGCTTCCAGACCCCACACACAGTCCAATACCAGGATCCCCAGCTAGGGAAGCGCAACGCCAACAACAGAAAAGTGATTCTGTGACTGTTCAGAATTTGACTAATTTTAGTACCGAATCAGACCTTGATTTGCATGCCGAAGATGTTATACATCCAAAAAATACTTCAGCTTCTGTTGATGCACTGGCACAAGATTCTCTATCTGACTTGGAGGACGAAGGGCCTAGCAAATGCATTCAGATTTGGGGACACCAAATGGACATTGATCTCCTTGCCCTACCCACACTCCAGCAGCAGAACTTGCAAACAATACGTGGGCAACCTTTCGTAAAAATGGCCAATTTTTTCAGCAAACACTTCATGCTCAATGTCAGAATGCAGTACAATTGCAATATCTAGGAGGTTTGGATGTTACTCCTGACAGACTATATGTGGGTAGAAAATTAATCAAAGAATCACTAGCGTTCTTTTCAAATTAATTGCATGCTTTAATTCATGCATCGGGTAATACAATATATGACATCAATTTTAAAACCCCTCAGGGGCTAGACAGATTTTGGGCTAAGTATGGGAAAGTAAAATACTCTGCCCTTTGGTTGCCTTTCTGGGCCATACCCCCTTACAAAACCAGCTATAAAATCAGTTACAGTTCTTTTTAGGAATGAAAGCATAGCTGTGCATGATATCACTCACCGGATGGAGCAATGCTGTGATCTTTTAGCCCCCCCCCACAGCCTATAATGGATAAAGAGCACATTTGGACAGGGGAGTGGCAGTATGAAGTTAAGCTTAGGAGTTCTAACTGGGGGCCCCTACATCTCCCCAGTAGCTTGTTTTTGGGTAGAGAAAGAGGTCACTATTTTTACCTTGGCCAACCCAAAACTTGTTTTAAATGTGGTTCATTACTACATATAAGTTCTATATGTGACTGTCTTAAATGCAATCTGTGCCTTAGTTATGGTCATATTAGCACTACCTGTAAAAATGAGATGATGCATAATCTATGTGAGAAAAGTGGTCATACCTACAGGTCTTGCTCTTGGGCTTCTCATAATAGGTCTGACCAATCAAATCAGGATTCTATTATTATAGAAGCCCCCCCCCAAAAAAAAAAGAGTATGGCAGCTCAGAAAGCCCATAGGGCTTCCCTTACAGATGAGAGGCCTTAAGTTCCTTTGAACCCTGAACACATGGCTATCCCGGAGGACCTTGCTTCCCCTTTTTTAGTGAAGCCTTCTCCTATTGAGACTCAAGGTGATCCTTTAATTCCATCACAAGAAGACAGGTCTGATTTAACTGATCCAGTCTCTGCTCCTTCAGACCAGGTTCCTTTGGTAGTAGAACCTAGGCTTTTCCTCCTTCAGAGGACACCATGGTAATCATGCCCCCCAAACTAGTAACAGCTCCCAGAAAAAGGGCCTTAAAACAGACCAGACCCAAACCCGGGATTCCTACATCAGATAAGTATGGTCTTCTCACAAATCTTCAGACAGAATCTGACCTAGGAGATGATTCTGAATATTCTTCCACTGTCTCCTCCCAGGAAAGTCTTACTTCTGATTCTGAGGGTGAACATGATCCTTCTACCAATGCTAAGGATCAGAGAATCACTTGTGGAGCGGTGACTCGTAAGAGTGCCAGACATGGGAAAGTGAAATGATATAGGAAAGTGAAATTATTTTTTTTTCCTTCTTAAATACTGGCCTTTTCACCTTTAAGAATGGCTACTATAAATGTAAATAGTATCAGAAATGCCAGAAGGAGACTTGTTACCTTATCTACACTTCATGCACTGGGGTTTGATATATGTTTTTTGTAGGATACAAGACTTAATACCTCCTCTTTAATAAATGCAACACGCAGATTGTGGTGTGGGGGCCCTTCTTACTTTTCTTATGGTACCAATGTTTGTGACGGTGTGGGGATTTTATTCAGGGGTGATAAATTTGGTGTATCTAGAGTTACAGACATTTTTCCAGGCCTGGCATTTCTCTTAGATGTCACTGTGAATCACACAGCATGGAGACTCATTGTGATCTATGCCCCTCAAAAAAATTAAAGGACAGGGTCCAACTTTTTACTTCTATTCTACCTTATTCATTTACAACTAAAAGTATTATTTGGGCTGGTGACTCTAATTGTGTTTTATCAAAACAAGATAGAGGAGCTACAACACAAAAGGATTTCTATGACAGCAACTGCCTTAAATCTGTTCTCCATGCTGCAGGACTCATTGATTCATATAGAGTATTATACCCACAAGGGGGGCGAACCTTCCATAAAGGAAACCTCTCCACTAGAATTGATTTTGTTTTTACCTCACAGTATATAAAAATCCATAAAACCAAGCTTTTACCTTTAGAAACATCAGACCATGTCATAGTAACTACTGAAATAGGGTTAGAGGAACCAGTACCTATAGGTAAGGCGTACTGGAAACTGAATAATACTTTACTAGATTCATCCACCTTATGTGATGAAGTAAGAGAACTGCTTAGAGCACGGATGTCTATGGCATGTTTAATGGAAGATTTAAGCCTTTGGTGGGTAGAAACCAAAGCAAGTATGCAATCTTTGTTGCAGAGACAAGCTTCCATTAAACATATCAATCAATATCATCATTATCTAACACATCAAAATAATTTAGCCACTCTGTATTCCCATACAAATGAAGGTAGGCCAGTCTGTCCTTCACAAGTGGATGCTGTAAAGAAGAAAATGGGGTCACTGCAGCATACTAGAGCTTCCTCCTTATTGTTTGAACACAGACTATGTACACCTGGGAAAATCACCTGTGGGGATATATTCGCTAGCTGCAGGTCCAGATCAGACAATTAGATAATGACAGCTTTGACCACATCTAATAGGAAATTAGTTAGTAGAATCCCTGAGATTCCAGAAGTGGTACAGGATCATTTATCTGTGATGTATACTAATTTCAGTCCATCAGAATCTGATGTGATGACTTATTTAGCCTCCAGCCCACCCCGTCTATCCTATGGAAAAAATGGAGACTTTAGTGACACCGGTTTCTCGACTGGAAACTGATACAGTTATTAAATCTTTAAAGAATAATACTGTGCCAGGACTCGATGGGCTCACCACTGAATTTTATAAAATGTTCAGAGAAGAGCTGGTAGAAATACTTTTTGTTGTTTTTAATTGGATCTTATCCTCATCTACTATTCATTTTCATTTTTGCATAGCTATACAAATTTTTTTATATAAAAAGGGTGAAGAAACCAATATTAATAACTGGAGACGCTAGAGCCTTCTTAATACAGATATGGAAATTCTAATGAAAATATTAACTTTATGGCTGGCCAAGGTAACCCCCTATGTGATTTCTACCGCAAAAACATGTTCAGTATCGGGACGAACTATTTCTGAGAATCTATTGCTTATCAGAGAGTTAGTTGAACAAGGAAAAGAAGATTTATTGCATGGGTATCTCCTCTCCCTTGATCAAGAGAAGGCATTTGATAAAGTTTCTCATAATTTTTTATTTAGAGTATTGGAATATTATGGGATTCCACAGCAGGTTTTTTCTTGGTTTGCTTCCTTATATGGTACAGCCATGGCTATCCCTTTAATAAATGGACATTTAGGTTCCTATGTTCATATTAAAAGGGGGTTAGACAAGGGTACCCAATGAGCCCCCTCCTTTATATTTACTGCCTAGACCCATTATCTGGTACCTGATTTTGCTGCTCACGTCAATGAGGTATGCCGGTCAATCAACGACAAGATTGGAGCTGCCCACAGAGTGTGCCACTCTCTCACTCCAGCTGCTAGGATCTCAGTAGTGAGAGGTGTCTTACTCCTACAACTGCTATATGCTCTCCCTGTACTCTCTCATGCCAATGCTGGGGTTCTTTGCCAATGGGACATATCTTATAACAATATCTGTAGATTCGCCTTATTGGCTCCTCACCTAACCCATTACTGCCAGCTCTGTTCTGCCTTAAACTGGCTGTCTCTCAAAGCCCTACATTCTTATACTCTTGCATGTTTTGTTGACACCTTATCCAGAACCCCCCGCCCCTCCTCTCTGGGTGACATGCTTACCCCTGTCTCTCACTCTCGCTCCCTTAAGTCCTCCACCGCCCCCTTGATTACTGTTCAGCCCTGCTCCACTAAAATGGGTCAGCAAGCTTTTTCATATTTTGCATCTCAGTTAAGAACTCCTCATCTCACCTTTACATTTAAGCATGCTCTGTTCTCTCACCTATATGCTCTTGGAACATGTGAATTCACTTAACTTCTGCTTGTTCTCTCAGCTCTGTCCAATCAGCTGTATACATGCCCACTGTTTATGTAAGCCTTATGTGTACGAGTGTATACCTGTCTTTTTCTCCCCTAGCTAGGCAATGTGACCTGTTTATTTTGCTATTTTGCCATCATTGTGCTATTATGCAAGTCGTAGTCAACCATAACTTCTCTATTCCTGATGTTATCTCTGTGCTGTTATTAATTCCCATAATCTGCTTCTGCTGATGTATTTGTTGCTTTGACAGTTATCTTACTTTATGTATCTGATTGTTGTTCACTACTGTATTTTTCAACTTGTACTCTCCTGGGCCATGCCTGAAAATAGGCAGTTTTTGGCCTAGTGCACTTACCCGGTTACCAAAAGCTAATAAATAAATAAATGACTGTGATGTTTACAGCAATCTGCCCTTATTAAGGGAATTTGGATGGTAGCTTGTTCTTTTTACATTAAGGTGGCTGCTTATGCATATGATGTCTGCCTTTTTATGGCAGACCAAATGTCAGGAGACCATGCATTGGACATAATACAAACCTACTCAGAGATGGCTGGGGCTTCCATAAATAAGGGGAAAAGTAGGGGATATGTACTAAGTCCTTCTACAGTATTACTAAATGATATTCAGGGGATTCCTGTATCTAGTGAAGTTTTTACTATACTGAGGCTTAAATTTGGTAGTGGGGATAATTCTTTACTAAATTGGACTAAGAAACTACATTTAGGAAAGCGAAAGGTTGGGCTGTGGAAAACTTGGCAGCAAACTAAAGAGAAAAAGGTGGTATTGTTAAAAACATTTTTTTTCCAATTTTTTTGTATCTCAGTATAATATATTCTATTCTGAATACCCTCGAAGTCACATTATTGAGCTTAGTATTTCAAACTATATGAGGAAGTTGTCTGAATCCCATTAAAAGGGAAATGTTACACTGTATCTACCACTACAAAAGGAGGGGTAGCTCTATTAAACCATATTGTGCATTTTTATAGTATTTTATACACTACAATATTTGGAACCTAGCTATTCCTTCTCCTGCACTATAGGCACTCTATGCTGTTAACTGGTATGGCCCATTCTATAATTGTTGGGCAATACATGCAGTCCTTCCTAATACTTTTCGAACAGACCCATTTTTTCTTTAAACCTGTGACTAAGAAATTAAGAAAATGGAAATTAACTCCCCATTAGGTAGTAGGTATACCATGTAAAGTGGTTTATCAAACTATTCAAGAACAATTTTTTTTTCAATTATACCAACTTATGGTGATATACCTGAGACACATCATCAGTTAGTACAAACATTAACAGATTTACGGACCCCCCCCCCCCAGAATGTGGGATGTTGTATGGTTAAGCTGTCATGGCCGCCTTAAAGTCAAAGTAAATGCAAAGCATAAGAGCTTTTCAGAAATAACCTGCCCCAAAACTACATGTAGTTCAGTAGCAGAAACCATGGAACATTTCTACATTACTTGTCCCTTTGTACTAGAGTTTTGGCACTTGTTGTCATAGACTTGGGAAGACACTAGATGACTGTATATTACATACAATGAATTGATAGGAGATTTTACTTTACAATTTAAGGAATTAGATTCTGCTACAGTTAGACTTATCTTTACCTGTATTAATTTTTTTATATGGCAAACTAGATGTAAACTACTATTTCAACAGTTAGCCATTGCACCTGTTGAGATAATTCAGAATTTGGAAAATGAATTGGTGGCGAAATGTTTATATGATTAGCTACACTGCCCACATTCAGTCTGGAAGATTAGATGGTACACTGTACCCTTTCTGAAAGATAAAATAGGATGAAAGGTATGCATATTGTAAAAGTTTTCTATACTATAAAAATTACTAAATTTTTTTTGTATTCCTGATCAGTTTGTATTATGTTAGGTGGTTTTGTTCTCTTTGTCTTTATATTTTTACTCATGTTTGTTAATAGAAGAGATTATTGATGGAAGTGCATACGGAAATATTATTTGGCTCACTTCTTTCTTTATTTTTTATGTTTGTATTTTGAGATATTGGAAAGTTTGTAATATTTGTTTTGGTTTCTCAATAAAAATGCCCCTACTCTGAGGTAATGGGCACTGCAGAACCCATGGCTGATGATCCAGTCACTGATCATTTCACTGGTGTACCTGCAGAAGAGAAGATCTCCCCTCCTGCAGGTCCAACTCATGAGTTCCCTTCACAGCTAATACCAGAAAATGTGGATTTACAAATGGAAATAGACAATGAAATGGATTCTTAAGATGTGCTAATGGAGGATGCTGTGGTGCAGAAACTAATGCCAGAGCAACGAAAACATTTATTGCATCTACTAAAAACTTCCGTGGAACAGGAATCGAATCAGGAGACTTAAAACTCTGCCAAAACTGCAACAGAAAACACTGCCAAAACTACAGCAGAGAATCAGCCTAGACCTAACAATGCCTGAAGCTTTGCTGACAGTGGTAATGATGCAGTTGCATCTAAAGAACCGCTGGACAAGCTGCCAACACCCTCTGACAGCATTGCAGAAACAGAAAGACCTGAATCAGAAATCGTGATAAGGACTGAATTGGGGGCGAAATAGCAAAGTGACACAAAGCCTAGAACAACAGTAAGTGGCCTTCATAATCTTCAAAAAAAGGGGGAATTGTAAACAAAGACAGTACAAATTAAATAAATGCTTGAGCAGGGTTAATCAGGCAAAAGATGTTCTCCTTTACAGAAAAAGAGAACTTAAAAGCAGGAGAAGGGTGTTCAAGGAACTATGCAGAGATAAAACTAAGAAAAGGCAGATGGGAAGAAACACAGGTAGAGCAGGGGATGACTCCTTGGACAGTAGAAAAAACACTTACAGGTGCAGGCTGGAAAAAAACCTACACAGGGGACTGGCGAGCAGATCCAGATTTTCAGCCAGGCCCAAAACAAACTGGAAAAGTAAAAAATAAAATGAATAACCAAAATATTCCCTTTACTACAGACTTTGATTTAGACCTGCATATTGAAAATGTTAGATTTAATCAAAATAAAGCAAATCTTGCCCCACATCCACCCCCGACACAGCAAGCCCTGGGGACAGCGATTCAGAAGAGGCCATGCAAACTCCTTCATGGGGTGACAGGGTAGAACAGGAACCACCATTACAGGGACAGAAAGTTGCATTACAAGCCCCACAACTGTGAGCACAATTTAGGAGGAAAGAACAAGTGTTTCATAGCGCTATGCTGGCACAAAGGAAAAACCCTGTGCGTCTGCAATATCGGGAGGGGGCTCCCTCATCCTCCAGATCAGCTATATGTGGGTAGAACCCTGGTAAAAGAATCCCTGCGATTTTTCTTGAATGAGATATATGTATTGATCCATGCACCTGGGGATTCCATTTTTGACGTGAGTTTTAAAACTCCAACAGGGCTAGATAGATTATGGGCAACCTATGAAAAATTAAGATATTCGGCCCTATGGCTTCCCTTCAGGGCAATCCCTCTCACCAAGCCAGCAATAAAACAGGTGGCAATTCTTTTTTTGAAATGAAGGAATAAATATTCACGGCATAAAATACTGTCTGCAACAAAAGTGTGACTTATTGGGAGAACCCACTCCTATCCTGGATGATGAGCATAGTTGGATGGGGGAAGGGGGTGGAACTTCATGGTGAAACTGAGAATGGGTGCTCAGGGGCCCAGACAGCTACCAAGATCCTTTTTCCTGGGAAGGAACAGAGGACACTGTTTTTAACTCGGACAGCCTAAAACTTGTTCTAAGAGTGGTGCTTTATCTCCTTTAAGCAATGCCTGTGACTGAGTGAAATGCAGTCTGTGTCTGAAATTTGGGTACAATAGTGCACAACGTAACAATGAGCTAAGGTGTAACCTGTGTGAAGAAACTGGACATGGTTATAGAAATTGTGAATGGGCTTCCCATAACAGAACAGACCGCACAGATCAATAAGTTATTCTTCAAAATGTGAAAAAAGTAAGCATTGAAAAACAACAAATGGCTCAGGAAAAGCAGGCTCAAATTCAACAAAGGCAAGAACAAGAAGAACAAGCCTCAGTAGTGGTAGATGTGCCTCAGCACCCCCCCCCACCACCTTTGTAAGCACAAGGGAAGGAGGTAGCAGAACCTATAGATAACACTGATGTTCCAGAACCCAGACCTGACAATCAAAAAATACAGACAACAATGGACCAAATGCAGGAACAGAGAACAGATCAAGATGTGATCATAATGCTACCCCCTGAAATGACCACGGTGGTAACCAAAAAAAGAGGTCTGAAGAAAGCCAATCCAAGGGCTAAACTACCGACAACTTTGACATCCCCACAAACTATCATGTTGGCTAATAAATATGACATTTTGCAACCACAGGATTAAGAGAGGGAGTCAGAAACTTCATTGACCCTCTTTTCTCACCAGAGGGTTTCCTCAGACTCTGAGGAACAACTAGCAGAGAAAGTTCAAGCTGCTAGGGTAAAACTTAAACAACTGGGGACCCAAGCAAGAAAAAGTAGAAGACCTGATAAGTCAAATGTTTAATGATCATTCTTTTTCCCCTCTTTTCTAATGCACTCTCCTCAGGTTTACAAGGTTGCAACTTTAAATACTAATAGCATTAAGAACCTTAGAAGAAGAGTGGTCACTTTTTCTTTATTAAAAGATTTAGATTTTGACGTATGCTTTCTTCAGGACACCAGGTTATCCTTTACCAGTGAAATCAAGGCAGCCAGTAAATTATGGTGCTGAGGCACCTCTATTTTTTCTATAGGTCAAGAACGGTATGATGGAGTAGGCATTCTGTTTAGGGGTTATGACTATACTGTTACTAGAATGGTGGATATCTGCCCAGGGAGATCACTTTTGCTTGATATTACACATAACAACACAGCTTGAAGAATCATTAATTTATACGCTCCACAAAGAAAGAAAGAGAGGATTGAGTTAATGAACCTAGTGAAACCTTATTTATTTACATCTAGACTTGTATAATGGGCAGGGGACTATAATTGTGTTCAAGATATAAAAGACAGAGGGGCAAAGATGGAAAAACAATATTGTGACTCAAGATCCCTCATTAAAATTGTGGAACAAGGGGGCCTGAAGGACACATATAGGGCCATACACCCCACAGGTGGGTACACTTTTTATAAAAGTACACTTGCATCCCGTATAGATTTTATTTTTTCCTCTTCCTCTTTACAAACCTTAAGGGCACACAGTATTCCAATAGAAAACTCTGACCATCTTCTAGTTTTAACATACATTTCAGCTTCACAGTAGAATCCTAGAGGGAAGGGTTACTGGAAATTAAATGCCACCTAATTGCAGAATCAAGGGATCAGAGAACAAATTATAGAGACACTCCAGGCCAGAAAGTTCATAGCTTTTCTAGAAGATTTAAGTAGATGGTGGGACAATACAAAGAAAGAAATAAAAAAAAAACAATTTTTTGGGAGAAGAATACAGAACAATATAAAGAAAATTTAAGACTGAAAGCCCAAGTTTTTAAATTACTCTCACTAGTAAATGAAGTATACGGAGACTTTACAGACTAAGTTTAAACAATAAAAGCCAACATGGAAGAACTACCATATTCCAGAGCTACATCTTTACTCTACAAATACAGGATAAATGCGGCAGGCAAAACAACTGGAGACATTTTTGAAAGTTGTAGAAATAAAGTGCGGCCAAAATGCATAAATTAGTAAATCAAGAAGGGGTAACAGTAACTGCACAGAAAGACATTATGGATGTTGTAGAATTACATATGAAGTCATTATTTGCAGATCCCAACATTACGGAAGAACAGGTTATGGAGGCAATAAAAGAACTAAAAATACCTAAAATACCTAGGAATATACTTTAAAATGTAACTATATCAATAACCCCAGAAGAAACTGAAGCAGCCATAGGGACCCTAAAAATAACACTACCCCAGGGTTAGATGGCTTGACTTCAGAATTTAATAAAACCTTTAAGGGGGATATTATTGAAATTTTAGTAGCAGTTTTTAACACCATACTGGATTCTGGTAACATAGCCCCACAGCTAGGCCTAGCCACACAAATATTTTTGCATAAAGAAAATGAAAGAGAAATACTAAAAATTTGGAGACCATTAGCCATTATGAACACAAGTGGTGCTGTTCACAAAGTCTGAGCATTTATTTCTCATCCATCTGCATGCAGTGACAGAGGAACAACATGGCACCCAAGTGAACCCTGATGTTCAGCGAAAAGATGATGCAGGAAGCAGCAAAACTGATGGGGCAGATGTCGGAGCTAGTGGCAGCAGCAATGCAGAGAGAGGCAGAGGAGGAGGTGCAGAAAAAACAGAAGGAGCAAGAGGAGCACTAGAACAAGTGGAAGACGGGGAAGAGACCCAGGCAGAAAGTGCCACACCCCCACACACATCCCAGCACCTCTGTCAGCACTGGAACCAGATGGGGAGAACTCAGATGGGGGTAAGAATGCCATGGATCTTACCAATGAAAACAGTTTGAAAGACTATTTGGAAGGGCTGTTGGATGACATGGGGGATGATGGGATTGAAAAGGTCGAATGACCATGCAGGCCTTAAAAGGAAAAGACACAGGGCCAAGGGGGGGCTGGAGGCTAAGCCACCAGGTAAGAACCTGTATGAGGGGCCCCAGACTGCTTGGTTGGGGACCATGTCCTGGCATCAATAAAAGAAAAATTTGGAAAGGGGAATATGTTGGCAACTTTGGACTGGTGGACAAGGATACGGCCACAAAATACAAACAGAAGGAGTTGTTAGGGAAGTCAGAGGTGGCAGTGGCTCTGGCAGTCATGGGACACAAGGCCGAGGACGCCAAGTACAAGGGAAAAACCACTGAGAATTGGCAAGGATGGGTTTATCATCTACAGTGTGCTGGTGCTAGAGAAGCAACCAGAGCTAGCCATTCCCCTGCTGATGTACATGTTCATCATCAGGGATGCATACGAGGCAAAATTGGGGTATGGGTAGCTCAAACATGATGAGGCTTTTTGGAAGAGAATGGCAGCAAAGAGGGATCTGAGGTGGGATTGTACCCACTCAGAGATGTGGGTGAGGACCCTCTCTGGGGAGAGAAACAGGGCTGGGGGAGAGCAGATGAAGAACCCTCCTGCAGCAGGGTCCAAGACATGTTGGGGCTTTAACAAGGCCACCTGCACCTGGAGCAGTTGTAAGTTCAGGCATACCTTTTCAAAATGTAGAGGATCGTACCTGGTCTCCAGCTGTTGGCAAGGCAGTGAAAAAGGGGGACTGAACAGTGGGCAGTACTATGAGCAGTCCTTATGGGGTGCCTGGGGGGCAGGACAGGATGCAAGGGGGCAGTACTACGCTTCCAATGGCTGGCATTAGAGAAGAGCATGGGGGAAGGCTGTGGGGCTACACACTGGTATGTTCTCCCATTTCCTTAACAGTAGTGGAAGAGTGGACCACAGACTACCCGAATAAGGGGGCAGCAGCACTGCTCAGGGAAGGTTTCTGGCCAGGTTTCCCACTGGGTTTTCGAGGGGGCCAGGCAGGGATGTGGGCTAGGAATCTTGGGTCAGTAAAGGGGAAAGAGGGGGGAAGTAGGGGCCAAGACTGTAGACCGGTAGTCCATAGTCAACCAGGGATAATATAGAGGATGTCACTGCAAGCCAGAGGGCGTTGGGGGGGCAGTTTTTGTAGCGGTATAAGATACCTAGCTGCACATTGGTAGCTGAGGCAAGTGCATCAGTGTGGGTGTGGTAGGTGAGGGCTGAGTCAAAGGTGACCCCAGTGTACTTGTAGGAGTGGACTTGCTCTAGTGGCTGTTTGGAGCAGGGGAGGATATAGAGTGGGCAGTTGCTGGCTTTGTTTTGGGGTGGACAAAGAGCATTGTTTTTGGTTTTTTGAGATTTATGACCAGTTTGTGATCTTTAAACTAGGTTTCAGATCATTATAGGAAAGTTGTAGGGAGTCCTGGACGGAGGTAGGGTTACGGTGGGTGGCAAAGATGATGGCGTCATCTGCATACAGCAGAATTTTCCCAGTGCATGCACTGGGCAGGGTGTTAAGGTAGAGTGAGAAGAGTAGGGGTCCAAGGATGGAGCCCTGAGGAACCCCTGAGTGGATGGGACAAGTTTTGGAAAGTGTCCCATTAATTTTGACACATTGGGAGAGGGCAGATAGGTAGCTGGTGCACCAGGCGAGTGGCCCAGTAGCGAAGCCAGTGTAGCAGAGGGCATCCAGCAGGAGGTAGTGGGAGACAGTGTCAAAAGCCTTTGAGAGATCAATGAACACTGCCCCGGCTAGGGAGCCAGAGTCCAGGGAGGAGTGCAGGAATGTTGAAAATTCAACTAGTGCAGTGCTGTGTCCTGTATGGAAACCATGCTGTTAGGGCAGAGGATGTTGTGTTTGGTCAGGTACTCAGTGATTTTCATGGCAACCAGTTTTTCAAGGGCTTTGGAGAGGGGTTGGAGTATGGAGATAGGCCGGTATTTTCCGACTGAGGACCTGTCACCCTCTTTGTGAATGGGAGTAACAATGGTGGTTTTCCATGCAGTAGGGAATTGTCCCAGGCAGAGGGATTTGTTGAGAAGGCTGGTGAGTGGGGCAAGGACCTGATCCAGTACCAGTCAGAGAATGCTGGGGTCCAGGGAGTCATCGCCGGGACTATTGCTTTTTAGTGCACGGATCAGATGGGGTCTAGCTTCCTGGGTAGTTACCCTATGTAGGTAGAAGCTAGGGTGTTGGAGGGCTGGGGCCGGTAGGGAGGGTGGTGGGTCAAAGAAATTACTGGGGAGGATAGAGCTGAGGTCCTAAAGGATGTGTTGAGGTAGTTTGCAATGTTTGTAGGGTCCGTAACGGTAGTGCCATCAATGGTGATCTGGGATGGGGGAGGGGATCTTCAAAGAGATGTGCCAGCATATAGGGATACCACTGGCACAAGGCAAGATGGAGGGCCCCGCCCATAGATTAGAGTTCCTGGGCATAGAGGTGGACATGAAGGGGGACTGTTTCAGGCTTCCCAGGGTCAAAGTGACATGGCTTAAGGGCCTGCTGGTATGGGTGACAGGGAGGAGGAGGGTGCCACTGGTACAGGTGCAACAACTGCTGGGGCACCTTAATTTTGCTTGTAAGGCCATCAGCCAGGGCAGAGCATTTACGAGGAGGCTGGTAAGGGTCACGGGGATGGCTAAGCTGCCACATCACTGGATAGATGTGTCAAAAGGTATGCAGGAGGACTTCCAGGTATGGAAGGAATTCCTCAACAGCTATAACGGGGTGATATTTTGGCAAGATGAATGGAAATGGAATACGGACTTGGAGTTGTTCACAGATGCCACCGGTGCTCTGGGGATGGGGGCATACTTCCAGGGAGACTGGATGTCAGAGGCTTGGCCAGAACAGTGGAAGGAGTGTGGAGTATTGAAGGACACCACATGTTTAGAGATATTCCTGACATGGGTAGCTCTGGAGGTGTGGGGCACCAAGATGAGGGGAAAGGGCATCCTGTTCTGTTGCAACAACAAAGGGGTGGTGGAGGTTATTAATAGATGGGGGGAAGACAGAGACTCTAGGCAGGATGGTTAGGCACATGGTTTTGTTGGGATTGCAGCTAAACCTGTCTTTTAAAGCACAGCATATTGAGGGTTTGAAGAATGAAGTGGCTGACAGGTTTTCCCGTTTGTAGCTTGGAAGGTTTCCAGAGCTGAGGCTACATGCAGCAACACACAGGACCAGGATCCTGGACCAGTTGTGGGAGGCTGAAGGGACACAGCCAGGGCACTGTACTGGGGTTCCTGGTGAGCCAACACGTTGAGGGCTTACGAAGCAGGGTGGGTGAGATTTCAGGAATTCAGAGGGAAGCACGGATGGGGCAGGGAAAAACCAGCCTGGGATGAGCAGGTAAGGAGCTTCATGGTGGAGAAGTGGGAGGAGGGGCTGGCCCATGCCACAGTGGTGGTCCACCTGGCTGGCATCAGTTGGGTATGCCAGGATAGGGGTTGGCCTGACATGGTGACCAGCAGGATAATAAAAAGGATGGTCGCAGGCTGGCAGAGGGGGCAGGGTGCTAGGAAGGATGGGAGGCACCCCATAAAATGGCAACTTCTGGCCAAAGTACTAGGGGCAACATGGCAGGTGTGCACTTCAGCTCAGGAGGCGCTCCTCTTCAGAACCGTTTTTGCAGTCATGGCAGCGGGGACCTTCCGGGTTGGGGAAGTGGTGGCTCCACAAAAGACTGTAGCCATGCAGGCTTTGCAGCACAAGAACGTGTTATGGGGGGCAGAACAGAGTGGTCATTAACCTGGCCAGGTCCAAAACAGACCAAAGGGGGAAGGGGACCACAGTGTCACTGGTGAGGCAACCACAGTCCACCAGCTGTGCAGTGGGGGCACTGGAAGCATATGAGAGCACCTGAGGAAGGGCGGGGGGAACGTTGTTCCGCCACAGGGACGATTTCCCAGTCACCAGTTTTCAGGTGGGGGCAGCACTCAAGAAGGCCATGGCTTTCATTGGGGGAGGATCTGGATGAATTTGCCATGCATTCTTTTCAGATTGGGACAGCAACAGAGGCAGTGGAAAAAGGGGCTGCAGTGGAAGAGGTAAAGAAGGTTGGATGCTGGAAGTTCAGCTGCTACAAGAGGTATGTCAGGTGTTTATAGCAGCAACTCACACTATTTATCTTATTTCCATGGCAGGTTCCAAGAGGAAGGTCTGGATAGTGGGGCACTTCTTCATCTATTGGGCAGAAAGGTTTGCAGTCACCACTTCCAGAGGAGCTGAATTACGATACAAAACTGAGCACACCAAGGTGATGTGGAAAGGCATTAGGGGCATGTGGCGGGCACAACTTCTGCCCCTGTTGGATGAATTAAGGGTGCAGTGGGGCATGCCAGACTGCATTATCATATACTTGGGGGACAATGATTTGGGGGCCTGCCATGGGGAGAACTAGGGTGGAACATCCTGGGGGATTTGGAGAAGATTAAAAGGTGGTGGCCATGGGTGACAATTGGCTGGTCTGACATCACCTCCCGGCAGGTTTGGAGGGGGGGGTTAGGATGTCAGGCTGATTGAGAAAGTCAGGAAGTGTCTGAACAGGAGAGTAGCAAGGTCGGTAACTGAAATGGGAGGTGTGCACCTGCAGCACAAGGACATTTCCTTCGACCAGGCTGCAGTGTACAGGTCTGATGGGGTGGATTTGTCAGAATTTGGCATGTGCCTATTCCTGTGGCCGATTGGGGAGCTAGTGAGCGAAATAGTCAAAAAGGGTTTGAGATACTAACTCGCAAGGGGGGAGCCCCTCTGTCCATCACAAGCTGGAGGTGGGGCAGTGGAAGGAGGAAAGTAGGAGTGGTGGGGAAGGAAGGGGAGGGGGTATGCTACATGGGCTGGGGACAAGGAACCCAGATGTGGTGTTAAAAGTGGGGAGGGAGGATAGGTCCAGGTGCCAGATTCAGAAGTGTCTGTACCTGGAGGGCGAAGGCCCGGATAGATGAAGCCAGCCTGGTTCTGGTGTGGAGGAGAGGGCCGCATTCACAATGTCCAGACCCTGAAAAGTCAAGATGGATAAACAACTAGAAGAAGGAAGAGACCGGAACCAAGAAAACTTTAAATGGATTGTTATTGTGTGGAGATTGAAATATAACAGAGATGATGTAAATATTCATTGTGCCAAATAAATATTGCCAATGAGCAACTAAAAAGTGAAAATAATGGTAGCATCCATTATTCCTGGGAGGGATCCAGGGGACAAGAGAAATTGTTAACTTAGGAGAACACAATAAAATAAAAAGTTTTCTGATCAGTTTAGACCAGGAACAAGCATTCGATAAGGTCTCACATGTATACCTAAAAGTTATTCTTAAGAGATATGATATACCAGATAAATTTGTAGATTGGATAGCCAAAATCTACAGGATAGCAGCTGCAAACCCAGTAGTAAATGGCCAACTAGGACACATGGTAAAAATAAACAGAGGGGTTAAACAAGGTTGCTCGATGAGCCTTCTGCTCTATGTGTTCTGCATAGACCCTTTACTAAAGTTGATAAATCAAACAGAAACTCTTGAAAAAGTGAAACTTCATAATGAGGATAGTATCGCAAAGTCCATAGCTTATGTGGATGACTTATGCCTTTTTTTGCCAACCATTCCCTCGGTAGCAAATGCCTTAAAAATGGTGGACCAGTTTTCAGTATTGACAGGAGCTAAAATAAACCATACAAAAAGTTCAAGATATAGATTAAGTGGTACCACAGAACAAAAACCCGAAATTCATAATGTACCAATTTCTGATTCTTCTATTGCTGTGCTGGGGATAACTTTTCTTAAAGGTGACATGGCAACCTCAAACTGGACAAAACAGTTAGAAATAGGATTATCGAAAGTTATGACATGGAAGATGTGGCAGCAGATGAAAAAGAAAAAAGTGGCGATAGTCAAAACCTTTTTAATTCCATTATTTACCTACCTATGTGTTGCCCCCACCCCCCAGCTAACTTGGACACAAAAATATTAAGTTTAGTGTTTTACTTAATATGCGGATCTATATTAAACCCAATCAAGAGGGAAATATTGTACAAACCATACCAAGAAGGAGGGATAAACTTATTAAATCCAGTAAGTTTCTTTTATAGCTTCTTTTTTTATAGTAACATCACAAAGTTTCAGTCTTCTTCCAGTAAGTAATGGAAAAAAGTGGCAACCCTCTGGTTAACACCAACGTTACAACTATGGAGGCAATCACCTCAAAAAATGAGGAAAAAAAATACACAAATAGCAAAATATGTTTTGCCAGTTGTGGAAAAAATAAGAAAGTGGACTATGACAGTAACACAGGCCTCATATCTTGATAGAAAAAGAATATATGCAGAAGTACAAGATCTAGAATACAATATACAGACTGAATATAAAGGAGTACACCCAAGACATAATGAACAGGTAGGGGTCACTACTTGACAGATAAAAGAATTCCCCCTAAAATGTGGGATACTGTCTGGCTATGTAGCCATGGGAGACTTGGAGTGACAGGGAATGCGAAGCATAAGAAATTAGAGGAAAGATGGTGCTCCAGAAAAACATGCCACCAAACAGAAGAATCTTTAAAATATTTCCTAACGCAATGCCACTATGGGCAACAAATTTGGGAAGAGATAAGTATTAAATGGAATAATAAACACTGGAAGAAAGTGGGTTATGAAGTAATCATTGGGTATTCTAAAGAATTGAATAGGCTAGAGGAAGGGGCAATAAGAGTAAACTTTACATGTATCAGATTTTTTATGTGGCAAGTTAGGTGCAAATTTGTGATCCAACAAATACAGATTGTCCCAAGAATAGTGGTACAGATGATGAAAAAAGAATTATTTTTAATACAGAAATATGAAATGCAAATCCTACCAGAGACAATACTTACAAGGCGATGGATGGGAATACCTGAACAAATTTTATTGTGTACCTAAGAAGTCAGGTTAACTGTATCACTATTTACATTGCACTATTGAAAAAAATATTTTTCTTTCTTCTGATGGAACGTTGTTTTGGATATCATGTATAGATCACTGAATATGGATATTTGAGATGGTTAATTTGGTGTAATAGCTATGTCTGTATTTTATTTTTGATCAAATAAAAATTCCCCTACTCTTTTGTGGGGGGGGGGGCGTACTGGAGGTTGTGTAGGTGGGAGGTGAGTTCTATAGGTGTTAGTAATGTTATTTTGCCTTTTACTTTTTTTTTGCTGTGATGTTAACATGCTTGTATTCTGTTGATTTTGGTGCTTTAATAAAAATTCCCCTACTCTGTCAGTATGGGGAACTCTAGGCTGTCTGTCCAAGATGGCCACTTTGGAGAAACCGGTGGAAAGAATGGACATAGAAGTGGCAGGGGAGAAGGCCTCCCCCCCCCGTCCTTTCAACTCAGGAGGCCGTTGATCTGGCTTTGGTAGTGACAGAATTCTCTGATGAAGACATAGTGACTGATGGCGAACTTACTACGGAGCACATTGGAGACAATGTTACTGTTGTTAAGTATACAGAAGGGCTTATTGAAAAGAACACTGCTACACTAGTGCGGCTGCACTGGAGCAACGTGCCGACTGCTTGCAATTTCTTCAAATGGAAAAGGATAAATGTTTTAAAAAGGCACAAGAACTTGATGCTGCACTACAGGCATTGACAAGGCAAGTGGCTGTCGGTTCAAATGATTCGTCTGTCAAACAGGCTATGAGTCAGACAGCAAATGACAAACTTGCATCACAGCTTACCACTGTAGTGGTGGAGCCCCTTCCTACAGTTTCTGCTTCAGTAATAGAGCCAGACAATGCTGTAGAAGTGGCTGGCAGTGAAAATGGTGTAAAGGTTGTGTTCCATCAGCCACCTCACCTGCTGCCTTCGTCTTCTGCTTCTGCTGCTGTTCAAATGCCGAAACCAGTAAGACAGTGACTTGGAACTGGGAAACAGGCCCATACAGCCCCTAATGCTCCATCTACCAGCAAAACATGGCCTGAACTTGAGGATGACTCGGAAGCTGTTTTTTCATTTTCTGACAGACAAGTTACTAAATACTGGAGAACTTAAATACCAGAGCCCCCACCCCACCCCATGCTCAGACCTTACTTCCTCGGAATACAGACATTGGGTCTGGTAATTGATCCCCTGTTCATGCCTTGGAAGACACAGGCTGGATTCAGGGACAGACTGGACAATGGTCCCAGGACCCTGCAGATCGCTCCTACCGCAAACTGATTGCAACTCCTTCAACAGTGGTGGCCAACAACATCGGACCCAGCATGAGCTTCAATACACCCCAAGGTAAAAATGTAATTTCTCATGATACTTCTGTTACTAATAATGTTGTTTCTCCTAGTAGTAATGTGGTTAATGTAGGCAATAGGGAATCTTCCCCTGTGTTTGTTCCTCCCAGTGAGATTCAGGTAAATGGGGTTCCAATACAGTTGGGCCCCAGTGAAGAATTATTACATAACCAGCAGGATAGGCCTACCTTAGAACCATGTTCAAACTTTCTGATTTATTTGCAAATAAGGGCGAGCCTGCCCCTAGGCACAATGCGGTCAGATTTTTATTTAAGGGAGGTTTGGAAAAAAAAACAGATTGGATTCATGTAGTTCAGGTCCAGCCAAATAATGAATCAAATATAATTTTAATCCACAACCAGACTGGAGGTCACAGAAGAAGGAACTGCTTGCCCCAGATGAAGACTCGTGTCTGAGTCAAAGCGCTGGAGCAAGCAATTCCTTCTTCTGTGACCTCTGGTCTAGTTGTGGATTAAAATTATATTTGATTCATTATTTGACTGGACCTGAATTATTTGAAAGAGGTAGTGAGTGCTGGAGTAAACTTTGCTGTTCTGTCGTGTGTGGGTATACTACCTTCATATACCAGCACCCCCAGGCTACTGCTGATCGCAGCACTCCGTGGCTTGTTCTGTTGGATTCATGTAGCCAGGAATTTGCTAAAAAACTATGAAATTTTTCTCTTTTGAGATATTTTCCCTCATTAGTCTGGGGAATGGAAACTACAATGTAAGTTTTAAAATCGTATCTAGTCTATACTGCTTCTGGGCGCAGTACCAGGCCTTGAAAAACAATCCTGTTTGGATCCGATTTCATGTTATTCCCTTGACTAAACCCCTGGTTAAACACATTACAATAATGTTTAAAAATGAGGGAGTAAATGTAGAAGACATCCTCTTTTTGGTTACGGCAACAATGTGAGGTTTTGGAGGAACCTACTCCCACCCTAGATAGTGAACAAATTTGGTATGGTGGCTGGAAGGTTCGGGTTAAATTTTTTTCCACCAGTACTGGCCCAGTGCATCTCTCTAGTTCCTTCTACTTAGGGAAAGACCAGGGATCTATATTTTACAGTGGTCAACCCAGGTCTTGTTTTAAATGTGGCTTCAGGGCACACCTGAGTTCAGCTTGTGACACCTCTCACTGAAGCCATTATTTAGAATATGGTCATATGGCTTCCACTAGTTTGAACCTATTTAAATGCAACCTTTGTGAATGCACTGGATATGCCTATGGGCATTGCTCATGGGCATCCCATAATAGGGAAGACTGTCCCTTTCATGAAGGTCTGATTAACATGGTACAGCACCAACAAACCAAATGAATTGCTGAGCAAAGTGTTAGGTTGGCCAATAATAACACAGGGCAACAAGAAGCCCCCCCCAACACAAGAGCCCCTGAACAGAGGTCTGCAGCCCCCCAGTCTATGGACTCTGCACACTCTGACCATGTGCCTGACACTGAGGGAATAGAGAATTGGGCCCCCATGCAGACTGAGGGAGTTGGAACTGCCACTACAGAAATGCCCCCGGGAGAAGGACTTACCTTTCAAAATTGTAACTCAAAAAAAAAAAAGAAAACTAGGCAGGGGAAAGCCGTGTCCCAAAAGGCCAAGGATGTAGGGACTAGACAGGAATCTAACTCTGCCACTTGGAAAGTGGGAAATAAGTATGCTATGCTTACCCCAGAGGGAATAGAAGGTGACTCTGATGAAGAGGGTACAGATATCTCTTCAGTCACATCTACTACTGACACGGAGGGTGGGGGAAAGGATTCTATAGCAAAAAGAACAAGAAAATGTCGTGCCTCTAAGACTCCATAGCTCTTTCCCCCCAGTTGTATAGTTGGCCCTTCCACTACAATTATCCCATATGCATAGTCTAACAATAACTACAGTTAATATCAACAGTATTAAGAGTGAGAGGAAATGATTGGGGGCTTTACTTTCCCTTCACAGATTAAACAGTGATATCATTTACATACAGGACGTACATTTAAAAGCACATCTCGAGCTTCAGCAGACTTCTAGAGCATGGACTTTGGGACCATCCTTTTGGTCCACAGGAACAGACACCTGTGATGGGGTGGGTATTCTTTTGTCCAACCCCCTTCCTAAGGTCTCAAAACTGGTAAACATTCATCCAGGCAGAGCCTTGCTTTTAGACATAGCTTATCTTTCTGAAAGGTTCCATGTAAGCAATAATACCCAACAGGGTGGGCGGTATTGTGCTATACCGGACCGCCCAGGGGCGTAATGAGGCCCGACCCCGTGGCGGAGGGCTTATAGCTCCTGGAAGGTCCGATAGCAAATACCGCCCACCCTGAGGGTATTATTGTGCTAGAAAATAGGAAGTCAAAAATAATAAGTTTAATAAGAAAAATGTTGCAGAAAAATGTATTTAAAGTAAGATTTTTAATAAAATAGTTCCTCCGCCTGCATTCTTGGGAGGTGGTTGCTATGGTTACACACACACACACACATACACACACACACAGACACACACACAAACACACTGGGCCCTTAGTTAAAAATAAAAAATAAATAACGAATTACTGCAAACCACTTTAAAATGATTTTCTTGGTAACATAGTCCCTCAGTTGAGAGCAGTGCAGTCCCACCACGTACTTTTGAACCATGATCCCTTCTCCTGACTGGGAGATGGCCCATTTTACCTATTTACTATAGAGTTACTTTGATTGGGAAACCGCACTGCACCCTGTTCAGGATGACAGCTCAGAGGATTGAGCACAGACCTGTGGTACTCCAATAAGGTGATTTATTTGAGGGAAGGGGAGCTGGAAAGGTAGACAGCAATGTCAGCACAAGATAACCGCAGCTACGGATAAGAGATGTCTGTCCCGCGTCCCTGCTTGTCGACATAAATCAACCATTCACCCGCTTAAGCTGTGCCACAGTACTTTCTGCCACTACTTAGTCCCAGCTAAAAGTTAAACATTTGTTTCTGGTCGGCAAGCACGACGGTGGAGTGCGGATGTGGTAGCAGGTTAAGGGGTGGATGGTTGAGGATTGGAAGCATAGGGCTGAAAAGCAGTGGTGGCTCTTTATAGATGCATTGTCGGGTTAGAACAGCTGAGCGAAGCAACATTTTGGACTGTGTATGACAGCCTCTTCTAACTCCCACTGGCTCCGTTTCTCTCCTTCTCCCACCCGCATGGAGCAGGCCACAGCCTTAGCTCGTGCAGGGTGGAAGTTAAGTAGCCATAGGGACTTTCACTTCAGCGGCGGGATTGAGCTGTGCGACTGGAAAAGAATATGACCGTCTGGTCAAAGTTTGGCACTGCTATCTTTTTGAAAAACTTCATTTTTTTTTAATGAGCCTTTACACTGACAATCGGAGGAAAACAAGACATCGTGAATGGTGTGGGTCAAGTTTCAGCTCTAGCTAAGCGAGTCAGAAAAATGGTGGGCAGTTTAAACTGAGAATTTTATTGGCATCTTGATATTGGTGATAAGGCTGGTGGGGACTGGTGCTTTTAATACCAGGGCTCTGTTGTCTGATAGATGCCCACCTTGCCAGGGCTATCAGCCAATCAGAGCTTGGAGATTTCTAAGACCATTTTCTAACTGATAGCAACTTATGCCCCCCAAACAAAGTCTCAGAGAGTGGCTTTATTCAAAGAAATCCAGCATTTTCTCCACACTTCCCACCTTTTGGTTTGGTTGGGGGACTTTAATTGTGGTCTAACAAAATCAGATAGGAGCTTACAAACTTCTAAGTTATTCTGTGATTCCTCAGCTTTACAGCAAATTCTTAACACAGCAGGATTACTTGACGTGTATAGGAAATTATACCCGTCAGGGGGCTTCACATATTTTAGGGGCCCCTTAAAAACCTGCATATATTTCATATTTAAATCCATGGTACTAGATGTTAAGAACATTTCCACATATCCAAGTGAGTTTTCAGATCATGTAGCCATTAGTATACAGGTCACATGGGACATTGCACCTCGTTGCAAGAAAAATAAGTGGAGGCTTAATGAATCCCTACTGGAAGACCCTAAGATGAAAAAAAATGTGGACATAAGATTGGGCAGCAAGGCTCTCGGTAGCTGAATGTTATGATGATATTTTAGATCGGTGGGAGGATACTAAAAAAACCTGGCAGAACCTGTTCCAACATGAGAGTCCATTATGTAGCTAATATAGACTAGTTACATTATTTACAGTTACGATACCAATTACAACATCTTATTTCTCAATCTGAGTTAACAAAGCATGACTACAGTTCCCTGATTAGTAACATCAAAAAGCAAATGGCTGACATTCAGTACAATTGTGCAAAATCACTCAGCCAAGAACTTAGGTTTGGACCACATGTAAAAAAGAGTTCTTCAGATCCCCTATAAGGAATGCAAAAATAGGGTGGATAATAGAATTATCACTGAACTTATTTCCCCAACTGGGCAGATTGCACATACTCCTCAGGTGATTTTAAAAGTAGTAGAGAAATATATAGAAGGATTGTTTGGCAACCCCCCCACAAGAATTTGAGCCCCAGGGATTTTTTGCTTCTTTAGGTTTGCCCCAGGTCTCAGCGTTTGGTGCTAGGAATTTGACCCAGGATGTTTCTCTTGAAGAAGTAACAATTGCTATTAATCAGCTAGCAAATCATTCAGATCCAGGTTCTGATGGCCTGGGGTCAGGGTTATACAAAACATTTAGTGAGGATTTAGCCCCTGCTTTGGTTGTTCTCTTTAACCACATACTGAAGTCCTCAAAATATACTTCATCTATGCAGGAACCCATTTTAGTATTACTACATAAAAAGGGGCCTAGAAATGATATTGGTAACTGGTGCCCCCTTAGTTTACTTACTTAACAGAGATTTAAAAATTCTGAGCAAGATACTACTAGCTCGTTTATCCAAAGTCACTCAGTACCTTATTAGTCCCCCCCTCCAGACTTGTGCCATCCCAGGCAGGAAACAACAGGACAATTTGATAATATTGAGGGAACGTTTTTATAGAGGGGGTAGCAAACAATTTCAGGGTGTTGCCCTAGGATTTGACCAGGAAAAAGCCTTTGATAGGCTGCCACATAAGTTCCTATTTTCTACCTTATCGGCCTTTGGGATATCTGATACATTTGTATCATGGACTCATCATATGTATCTTGGGGTGTCCATTTCACCAAATGTCAATGGCTGGTAAGGGAGAAAAGTCAGGGTTTGTAGGGGAGTAAGACAAGGATGCCCACTTAGTTTCCTATTATATACATTTGGAATCGATATTTTGATACATATGCTACTCTCCAATTGGGAAATAGAGGGGATAGTAGCTATTCCAAATATTCCACCAGTGAAAGTATTAGCCTGTGCCGATGATTTGGTTTTAACTTTAGCTCCTAACTTTTCGACAACTGCTTTAACAGATTTGTTATTCAACTTTTCAGCAATATCAGGTTCTAGAATTAATATAAGGAAAAGTAAAGGGGTAACCATGGGGATCACCCTTTACCACCCACAGGGCAGTTTGCTGGGATTAAAGTGTCATCAGACCCCACATCAATTTTGGGGACAGAGTTTGGGCCTGGTGATATCTCTGCACATAATTGGTAAAAAGGGGTGGCTCAAGCCAATAGAATGGTCAGTAGCTGGAAGGGGCAGCAACTCTCAAAAAAAGAGTAGTTTTGATTAAAACTTTAGTAGTCTCCATATTTTTGTTTCTAAGTTGCATCTATCCTCCACCACAAGGGGTTATACTGGGGTTGTATAGCATATCTTTCCTGGCCTTCTGGGGATCAAGGTTTAATCCTGTGAAAAGAGATTTCATGTATCATCCCATATTAAAAGGAGAAGTAGGTATGATACATCCAGTAACCTTTCACTTTAGTATATTTCTGAGTTACAATATCAGTCTCACTTTAAAACCTGGGACAAAAGGGTGGAAATACTTGGTTGAGGCATAGCTCCAGCCCTACCTCCCCCCGTGGGAAGTGAAAAAACCTAGATTGCTGAATAAAAATATGACTGTCCTACAGTATGGGTTGAATAGTGTGAAAACTGTTATGAGATGAGGACTTTCTCCCACTCAACTCCAGACTCTAGACAGAAAGTCCATGTATAATGTAATCCTACAACTTGAATGCCAGGCAGAGACAGACTTTCCTTGTCATCCGACATTATAAATAAAAGGGGATCTTAAACAGTTATCTAATCCAAGAATCCCCCTTTTGCATGGGATTGCAGGTGGTTAAGCAATTATGGAAGACTGAGTGTTAAGGGGAATAACAAACACAAACAGATCTCAGAAAGGTACTGCCCCAGGGACTTCTGTGGACAGATCTTGGAGACACAACAGTACCTGCTTTTGGAATGTACTTATATAAAGCCATTTTGGAGCTTCCTTGCCGATGCTTGGAAGGAGCCTCTTTTTTTGACTCTTACCTATCAGACAATAGTTTACGGCCCTATGGGTGGAACCTTTGGTAAATAACATGCTGACACAGTATATATTGTCTTTGTAATAATTAGGTACTTTATTTGGCAAGCTTGTTGAATGTGGGTTTTGCAGCAAAGAACAGTTAACTATTCAAAACTACTTAACAACATTCAAAAGACTATAAGTAAAACAATGCAACAGGACATGGCTCCCTTTCCTGCGGAAAAGGTTAAACATTTATGGATTAATGGTGACACTTGGCTCATACAAAGAAATATTTATACTGACTGCTGGGTATGATATGTCAGCCATTTGTTTTCTGTAAAATTGTACTTGATTGTAATGAAGTCCAAATTTCAATAAAATTCTCCAACTCTTGTCAGTAGGTGGAGCTATGTCACTCCAGTCAGCAGGATGGCCAACAGATGTGTGGAGGCCAGTGAAGGAGGAGGAGGAGGAGGTGTGGGAGCCCAGGGCTCTGATACTGATTCAACAAGGATTGTCTTTTGCAATTCCATGGAAATACCCCAAGAATCTATTGAAGGCATGGGAGATATCCCGATGGAGATTACTACAGAAGGACTTACCAGTAATGTTAAGGATAATGATGGCTCACAGAGACAAATGAGGCCAGCTGCTTTTCCAGTAAGCGAAAAACACATCCAAGAGGTGAGCATCCGAAGGTAACACAGTCTGTAGTAGTCAGCAACAACCTGAACTGCATATTGAGGAGGGCGATGTGGAAATGCAAGAAGCATCAGCTATACCTCCCGTGGAGCCAAAAGAGACACAAGACACCAACAAAGAGCAAAATCAACCTATGGACGAAGACACATGGTCACCAGAAAGAGCATTGTGGGTGGCAGGCTGGACATTAGCACCAGAAGGTAAATGCTGGTTATCAGGTGCACCTCCTAGCACAGCTGAAATCTAAGGTCTGAAGCAAGCAAATAGACACGATTGAGAGGCGAGTCGACGACAGCATTCGCAACACAAACAAGGTGTGGCAGCCAGAGCCAGTAGTATACAGCCGCTCTGACAAGCGAAACAGCTGGTGATAAACAACACACAGCACAAGAAGCCACCAATACAGCAGGCCTTGCATTAGGGTCAGAAATCAGGGAGTCAGTCTGACCCTCTGCTCCCAAAGTAGGGGGTTCGAAGCCAAATGTTGGGGGTCACTACACCAAAATTCTAAATGTTCATGGAAAACAAACATGGCCTTTTATTTAACAGGCTTTAATATGTCAGCTTGCCAGAAGGTGTAAATACTGTTGTTACTATTAATTTAGCCACCCTGTATTGTCTTTTTTGTTATTTTGGGTCACAACAAAATAAATGAATTGAATCTACATTGATTATCGTGTATTGTAAACTTTTGACTTTCTCAGTTTACATGCATTTTACTGATAAATTAATACATTTGCCTGTTTTGCTACTTGTCTTTCAAATCAAATTTTATCTGCTCAGCAGCCCTGCTACCTTTAGGTTTTTTTTTTTAACAGTTAAAAATGTGTTTCTTTTAACTAGAGTATTTTGTAGCATATTTAAACATACTTGATAATGCATGTCCTTTAAAATAAAAGTAGTAGTAACTGGATACCTGACAACCCATTTTTTATGTTTTTCCCTTCAGAAAAATAAAGATAATTTTAAATTTGCATACCATTTAGTGTGTCATGGTTGTCTTTTTTCTAATAAACATTTATTAGAATTGCTGGAATCTTCTTTTTTATTTTTGAACAGGTCTTGGGAGATGGGTCAAGACTCACTGACACTGTGACAGATTACTTTCTCCAATCCTTCAGTGCCTCCAATTTTTTGATGGCCCTATCATAGTCAAACTTGTTTATCTGTGGGCCTTCAAGTGTTAACTTCATAAGTTTGCATAGCTGCTCATCATTCAGACTGCTACGAAATCTGTTTTTGATGCAGTTTTGGGCACTGAAAGCTCTCTCTCTCACATGCAACACTACTGATTGGTATTGACAAAGCAGCTGCAACCAGAGTTGCAACATCCAGATATGTCATGTAATTCATCTGAAGCTGTAACAAGCTTTCTGCACACATCAGTGAAACTATACCCTCTCCCAAAACCTGCACATAAATTTTTAAACTGCCTAAAGTCATCTCTGAGTCTGGGCACATTAAGAACTGACTGAAAGCATGTTACCAGGATCTCAAGCTCCGAAGAAAGATATTGTGCCCTGTCAGCAGCAGCAGCAGGGTACAGACTAGGGGTAAAGAGTTTGTTCAAACTACTGAGGACATTAACCTCATTCACTGGAAATCGTTTGTCAATATTCTCAATTAGGTGATTAATGTATTGCTCTGTGACTGTTCTGAATTATGTCATGGAATTCTCATTTGCATACTGCAAAACCACCTCTTGATAAACCACATCATCAGGCTTTGATATTGCCTCACTCAAAAGGTCCGCTAGCTTCTTAACATTGTCCCTACTGGTCGTAATGAATTCCTGTAAGGTAGCCTTAGTAGAAGACAGGACTGGTGGTATTATGGGCAAGTTGCAGTCTTGTCTTTGAAAAAACATTGAAAGTTTATTAATAACTGGTAGTATATCTCTGAGGAGTTCGAGGATAAGAACAAACTTAAGCTGTTTAGTTTCTTTCAAAATACCTTTGGCCACTGTGGCTTGGGAAGTGGTATCACAGGCCTCTTGCTCCAATTCCATTACAAGAGTTGGTGAAGATATGTCCAGGGCCTTGACAGCAGGCAATAAAGACAGCCATCTTATTGACTTTGCCTCCTTAATAGACACAGCATCTAGCTGCAAGACATTCTACATTTTCTTGAGTTTACTGTACCTAATAGAAGCCTGAGACCCTACATAGAACATGTAGCTACTTTCTACAATACTCTGACATTTTTTTAAGTATGGGACTTTATTTGCTGCCTGTGAAGCAGCTAATGCAAGCCTGTGGGCTACATAGTGGAGATTAGTTAGGATAGGAGTTAGAGCAGAAAGGCGGACCGCAACTCCATTCCTGCTGCCAAGCATAACAGCAGCACCATCACTGCCAAAACCAGCGACCTTGGTTACTGGTATATTGTACTGCTCTAATACTAATAACATTTTTGTGATAAGGGTTTCTGCTGTGCCGTTCTTTACAGTATAAGTTCCAAAGAGAGATGTCTGCATTTCCCCATCTGGGGGATTGACTGTTACACAATATAGTACAAATTTCTTTGTGACACTTATGTCACAACTTTCATCGCATATTAAACCTACAAACTGACTGTTATTTATTCTAGATTGGGTATCCTCAGTGAGGACCTCAGCCAAGCATGACTGCATCTCGGTGACTACTGAATGATGCTTGTAGCAGTCATCTTGAAGACCAGTGCAGCCATTTATCTTTTGCAATTCAATTAATGCGCTGTACTTTAGGTTAGGCACTTCCTCCTTAGCAAGCCAGTATGCAGTGTGAAACTTGGCCAGCCTTGATTCTTTCACTTGCTGCGTTTGCTCCTCTGCAGCCTTGCTAGCATTATCCACTGCCTTCTGAAAAGTCAGTCTTTGTTTATTGCCCTTTACAGCAGTCACATGCTGGCCAGAACTCAAATGCTGGGTTAAACCACTATGTTGCACATTTGGACTACCAATATGCACAAATGGCAACATTTTTCTGCCTTGCTGCAGCCTAGATTTGCCATAGAATAGCTCGCAGTCCTTGTAGTACATTTAACCCACATCATCATCAAAATGCAGCCATTTGAAAGTATACAGCCATTTGGAAACAAAATTCTGTTTAACTTTTTTGGCCGCTGGTTCAGCACTTGAAGAAGATGATGTTTTTGGAGGAGAAATCGAGACTGTAGAAGAAGAATGTGCTAGCCGAGTAAACAAAGGAAACACAGCAGTGGAAGAAGCTGGGCGTCGGGTGGCTGAAATAGTGGTTACACTTGTGGTTGGACAAGTCACAGATGTTGTGTTATTCGCAGCAGAAGAAGTTGATGGTGCATTGTTGTCCTCCATGATTAACAACAACTGTCATTAACAGCACGCTTTAGGTCAGTTCTAAGTGCCACAGAACTCAGAGATCTCAGATGGGTTAACTAGTATCTTTTATTAATAACTGGCAAAGGCTACTATTGTAGGAAATAATACCTTTTTTTACTCCTGAGCCCCCCCAACAACAAGCAGATATCTTAATCAATGAAGACAAGTCTGTATTTTTTAAGTATGCCTATAGTAGCTAGGTAGATTGAATATATTTTTTCAGATTGTGCCTGATCTGAACCCCCTTAACACAGGCTGGGCTGTTATATCAGACTGAGAGTATTTATTTAAGTCACAAAAATGAAATATGTCAGTAGAGACGAGACAGGAGTCTTATATTTTCAGACCTGAACCCCCTTAATACAGGCTCTGGGCTTTTAAATCAGTGTGAGTATTTAAGTCACAAAAATGAAATATGTCAGTAGAGATGAAGCACAAGTCTTATATTTTCAGACTTGAGTGAGTATCCAGACTGTATTTTCAGACCCTGATATCAATGTAAGCCCCACTGAACGGCTAGTTGAGCTCTAAAGATTATCAAGATAGTTTAGATTTTTTAAATCAAAAATGTAGAACAATGCAGCAGTGAATATACAAACTCAGCTCCCAGAGTCAGCAAGCTGAATCAGAGTATTTTTTAAAAGTCACAAAATGTAGAAGGCAGTATATAAGATTGTTCTGAACTCCCCTTCAGGCTGTCTCAGCTCTTAATCAAATTATGCTGTGAGGCAGTAGATTCATTTATCTCAAAATAGCCAGAGGGCTATAGAAGTTCTTGTTTATTTTAGATCAAAGCCAGCCCCCTAACTGAAGGGTGTCTGGCTCTTCGTATCTTTGCCAAACAAGTTCACACTGTTTGGCTCTTCAGTTTGCCAAACGAAACTCGTGCTCTGTCTCCTTATCTATTTTTTATACAGAGTACATAAGACACATTTTCCAGTTACAAGTTTAATATAGCACAAGATTTAAGCACTAGAAAGTCTGACCTCTCCTGCAAGTCATTTTTTTTTTACAGAAAAAAACAGAACACCAACAACAGCCAGAGGCTGATAGCGTTAGTTTTAGTTAGTTTCTAAGTTAGGATCTTAAAAAGCTGTCCAGGGTGAATTTTTGTATGTTTGACTGACTAATTAAAGAAGGCAAAGTAGTACGCTTTCCTCAGGAGGAGAGTTTTAGGGTTTATCATTGATGATTTCTGAAGTGCGCCAAATTTAGCAGCTGCTGTGCAGAGATGGTCCTTCTCCAATGACCGACTAGCTAAATCTAACTGTGTATGCTTTGTACAGTCACAGCTAACAGGATCTGTATCACATGTGCAACTGAAAGAAACACCACATGGTACAGACTGAGCTGGCTTTAGTTGCTAAGGAGCAGAATGATGGGCGGTCACTTGCCATTTAAAACCCCGCCTCTTGTCTGCTCACTCACAGCACTACTGGGCTGGTATTCTAAATTTGCATGCTGCTGTAACTTCCAGATCGAGTGGTAGCGTACAGAGTAAAGTAACTTCAGCAGCAGCAGTGACATCACAGCAGCATTCCATGATTAAATGATTAATGCCAGTCAGTGTATGTGATGCCATCTGAAACTAGGGTTTGGCTGAAATCCTTATCCTTTGAGCCAGTGAGAGAAAAAGCAAATAGTTGAACTGTCTTTTTTCTCATGGCTCATGGAAGGATTGCAGCCAAAACCCTAGTTTCAGATGGCTTCACACACACTGAGGGCAGTGTCATTCATATCTAAATCATGGCATGCTGAGCATTGCTGATCATGTGTCATGTTTTCCTAACATTGACTTGCCACAACCCTAACAGCACCAAATTAATCCCCGGGACATCGGAAAAAGCCATCAGCCTGCCAAACTTTTAAAAGACATCACTAACCTAGCTTACAGTGGTCTTTTTCAAATCAGCACTCAATGCGACTCGCTTCTCACCTGGCTGCATTTTTTGTTATTAATTCTCCTCATCTGCCACCAAAAGTCTAACACCAGCTCTCAGCATCCACCAGTCATGTTGGTGGTGGTGGTGGCAGAACAACAATGCAGCCAGGTGAGCAGTAGCAAAGGTCTAGATGTAGCGGATGGCAGGCCAGGCGTCATTCACCTCCCTATCCTCCCAGTCCCTCCCAGAAACATTAATTGCCCCTGCCCTGGTGCTGAAAGTCCCTCTGAGCTCTCACAGAAGAGCATATGTGGTAGCCCTCCTCCCTCTCAGAGAAACATCGCAACTGCTCCAGTGCTGTCACAGCAACTAATGTCCCAATCTCTGGCTCACAGTACCCAGCGATGGCAAGACATATGTGGCACCAGAGGCTATACCCCCAACAAACATCGCAAATGCCCCTGGCACTATCACATTGTTTTCAACCAGATTTGAGTCACATACCCTGGTGGCAAGAAGACAGCTTATGTGGCACTCCCCAGAACCACCCACGGATTGAGGCAACCCCGAATTACCTCGCAGATCACGTCAGTAGAAACCAGGCCTGGGCACCACTGTATTCAGCTTGCTCCTTCCTTGCTGGCTAATGGTGAGCTGTCACCTCTCCCTGTCTACATTGGGGCAGAGCTGTAAACAAAACTAAGCTGATGTGCAGAACTCCTCCAGTGGCTTGACAACAAATTGCTGCTCAGATTGATTCCACAGCCACTCCTACAGCCACAATGGATCTCCGCCCCTTAACTCATTAACTGCGTCACCTCCAATCATGTTGCTCAACAGACTGAAAAAAAAATTACCACACCGCCCCCTCACAACAAGAAGATGGTAATTTAAAGTGACAGCGCAAAAATTACATCAGAAGGGCTACATCAAAACCAGACGCAATGCACTTATACCATTGCATCAAAAATGGATTTTTTGCAATAGGGGGATGTCAGTAGTGCATTAACATGAGCCCTGAACACAGGTACTGTTTTTATCAAATACTATGGAAAATGACAGTCAAATGGGAGTGGGACAGTCAAATGTAAATGTAAATAATGCAGAGTGTAACAGGAAAGAAAGAAGTACTAATTCCCAGGCAACAGAGGGTCCTACTGTAAATAATACTGGGAGAAATTCAAAAGAGCAGACAGTTAGTGAACCTCAGCCTACTCCTTCTACATCCTGGGCAGAAGAGATGGACAAGACAGATGGGGCAAATTTTTTATTTTATTATATTTTATTTGAAGTCTAGGATAACACCACTTGAGCTCAAGCTCTTTACATTGGTTCCACATCATGATAACAAAACAAAACTAGGTTGAACAAAATTACATAGGTTAGGATACAGCAGAATGCACAAGGTATTGTACATGTTACAGAGGAAGTCGGAGAACTGGAAGCGGGGTTAACAAAAGACATTTAGAGTTAGAAGAATGCCTGAAAGGAAACCAATCAATTGTCAAAGGGGACATGGGGTTAGCTGAAGAATAAGTGCTAAAAGAGGTGAGGAGGAACCTCAAGTGCAGGGATAATATGGGGCATGCAGGGGAGGTGGAGGGAGGGTATGAGGAAATCAGGGAAAAAGGTAGGCAAAAGGAGGAAGGGAGGGAGGGAGGCAGGGGAGAGGAAGGGAGGGATGTGTGGAGGGAGAATCTAGGAAGACCAGAGAGAAGAAGGTGTGAAGCTAATGGTGACAGTCACAATGGGCGGTTTTTAGCAGGAGTTGCTTGAGGTGGACTTTGAAAGCACACAATGTAGGCAAATGAGCCAGTTCTGCCTGGAGGGAGTTGAACCAGAGTGGGGCACGGTATGCAAATGATCTTTGGCCTAGGGAGGTGCAACATTTTGGTACTGTGAAGGTCTGAAGTTCAGAGTTACGTGTGTGTTGCTGGTTGATGCTAGGTACCAGGAGTTGGCAGACCCTAGCCGGAAGCGTTTCAAGGCTAATCTTTTTTGCCAGAAGGCAAGTTTGGTATTTAAGTCGAACATTGAGTGGGAGCCAATTTGCATTGGTATACAGGTCACAGGTGTGAGTCATTCTTGTTGCTCCTAGAGTTAGCCGGCATACTTTGTTTAAGTCTGTTTTCAAACGCCTGAGAGCAGTGTCAATGGCTGCACCATAGATAGGCAGGCCGTAGTCAATAAGTGATCCCACAGAGCTGTGAACAGCTAATCTGAGGGCTTCAGGGGCTTCAGCTTGAAATGAAATGCTCTCAGCCTCAACAGAGACTGGCAGAGGTACAAACCCAGCCCCCCTTCCCCAAAGGACAGGTTAACAGGCCCAAGTCAAATCCTAGGTTCAGGATGGCTGACCTTTTTGCAAATCTGTGGAAACCACAAGCTACATGCAATGCTGAGGGTCTCAAATATAAAGGAGGACTTGATATCCCACCAGACAGAGTGCATGTGGCTTGAAAACTGCTGAAAGATTCAACGCAGTTCATGGCAGCAGACATCTTTGCTCTAATCCATATATCCGGAGATACCATCTTTGATGTAAGTTTTCACACCCCTGTATAGCATGACAAATTTTGGAAAAAATATGCTTATTAAAAACAGACAACACTGTGGGCACCATTTATAGCCATCCCTCTTGCCATACCAGCAGTAAAAGCTATTACCATCCTGTTTCAAAATGAGAATGTTCATGTCTCAGACATTCTGTATTGGGTAAATGAAAGGGCTGAGGTTCTAGAATGACCTACACCGATACTAGGCCCTGAGAATATCTGGACAGATGGCTGGAAAATTAAAACTAAACTACGAATGACAAATGAAGGCCCAGTCCATCTACCCAGTTGTTTCTGTCTTGGATTAGACGGTGGCTTCTGTTTTTACCCAGGCCAGCATAAAACTTACCACAGGTGTGGGGTCTTTTCACCCTGGTCTGTAATTTTTGTCTGCAAACTGGCCACACTAGTAATCAATGTAGAAACCCACCCAAATGCAATTTCTGTGAGGAATTGGGACATCTGTTTCTACAATGCTCCTGGGATGTCGACAATAAAGGAACATTCTGGAACCAGGATGACATTGTACACGCTACACAAGAAAAACAAATGGACAGGCCTTCTGCACCACTATAATTCTTGAGTACAATAGCAGAAAGTGGAGCCAGGGCTGCTCCAAGGGAAGACCCCTTGGAAGACATACAGAATACACTCAAAGACCATTCTAACTATAACCAAAACCCAATACAAACAAGACAAGAACAGGATAAGTAAAGGGTTAAAGAACAGACACAGGGAGGAGCATCTTCGGAGCCTCAAAAAGATCCTGAAATGCCACCTCCACCCACGCCTAGAGAGGGATATCAACTGGTGAGGGGAAAGAGACAATCAGCAAGGAATATTCCTGCTCCAAAATGCCCCAGAACTGAGTCACTTCCCAACATCAATAAACACTCAGCACTGCAGAAGAATTCAGTGGAGGAAGAAGAGGATTTGGAAATGTCTTCACTGGTTTCTTCGCAGAAGGAAATATAGGATGTTGAAGGGAACAGTTTGGAGAAACCAAAAGTGAAAAAGAAAACCAGGAAAAAAACTTCATGAGCACATTTCCTCCTTTAGCATTTAACCACAAATGTCTCACTCTGCTGGGGGTCACCTGACTATCACAACATTAAATGTGAATAGCATAAAACATTTCAAAAGAAGATGTATCCCTTTTCAGGCTTTCCGTGGCTCTCAAGTAGATATATGCTTATTGCAAGAAACTAAGTTAAGATCAGAATTTGACATCTACCAGGCCCAGAAAGCTTGGCCCTGGGGTCCTGCTCTGTGGTCACTGGGAGAAGAAATCTGTTCAGGGGTGGGTGTCCTTTTTAATGGTCCTGTTAAAATTAACAAAATTATGGATATACTGTAGACCCTGGGAGAGCTCAATTTTTAGATGTACAGCTTCGGCAACAGGATATTAGAGTGGGAGTAGTATACGCTCCCCAAACTAAAACTTCTAGAATAGATCTGTTTAAACATTTACAGTCTTATCTCCATACTCACCATAAAATAATATTAGGAGGCAATTTCAACTTCCCACTTGAATTAATAGACAAAACTGGAATAACCCCCAAATTGTACTGTGACACAATACATTAGAAAATATCCTGGCTACAGCTGATTTAAAAGATGCAAATAGACAAATTAACAAAACTGGTGGTCATACTTACCACAGAGGCTCTCTATCATCAACTATAGATTATGGCTTTATATCTAAGCACTGGGAAGTGGTAACTGCCAGAATAAACCCTACAGCTACATCAGACCATATGTAGCTTCAAATCACTTTGGGTCAGTTACATAAAAATAATGTGGGTCCTGGGTACTGGCACATTAATAATAAAACACTCACAGACCCCAATATAATAAACAAAACAGAACATCTACAGGCCAGGGAAACAGCAGTTGCTTGGTATGATTCCTTAGGAGAATGGTGGTTAGAAACTAAGGAGGTTACACTTACTCCAGAAATGGGGTAAACAACAGGATAAATCTGAATACCTTCAGTTTTTAACTTTAAGAAAGAAACTATTTCAATTAATCTCAGCTCAGAATCTGGTTAGAGATGCAGCGAAATAAAATTTCACCAGCAAAATTACTGTGAAATTGGCAATTTCGCATGGTGAAATGTTTCATGAAATTGTGGTGAAATGTCATCCGCAATTTCACCTGTCACCACCAGCCACAACCGTAAATTGAACCCCCCACACACACACACACAAGTTGCCCAGCACATCCCTCCCCATTTGTTTTATTTAAAAAAATTCACCTCCTCCACTCCCTGGTGTCTAGTGGTCCCCGTCCGTCACTGGCCATAAACATTAATAAGCACTCCCCCCCCAAAGTTACCCTGCTGCTCTCATTCATTCAAGCACTCAGTGATGTTCAGTCAGGTTGCCAGCCATGGAGGTGAGTGAAGGGCTGTGCCGGTGGTCTGATCAGGCTACTGGGGGGGGGAGCTGGGTGGGTGCCACTATATACTGATGGTGTTGGGGGGACTGGGGGGTCCACTAGACACCAGGGAGTGAAGGGTATATACATTTTTTTAAAACAAACAACGGAGCGGCAAGGTAACTTTGGGGGGTGCTTATTAATGTTTATGGCAGGGGGAGGGAGCACTAGACACCAGGGAGTAAAGAGCATATATTAAAAAAAATAAATAAATAACGGAGGTGGCAGGGTAACTTTGTAGTGGGTGCTTATTAATGTTTATGGCCAGTGACAGCTGGGGGGGCCACTAGACACCAGGGAGAAGTCTGAACACAATTTCGCCATGGGAGATTAAATTTCTCCCGCAAGTGGTGAAATTTCACCTATGGGTACAAAATTTTGTCTGCAAGCCAAATTTCGCCAGCTTGGAATTTCACATTTCACCAAGTGAAATATTTTGTGTAATGCATTAATTACGCACAATATTTCACTCGGCGAAATATTCCAATTTCACACAACACTAAATCTGGAGTATGTGAATAATTCTCAACAGAGTCAACAAATTAAGGCAGATATGAGACAATGAGCCCGATTCCAAGATGGGTTACACATGTCACAAGGCGACTTGTGCCAAACCCAAAGGCACAAGTCACACCTTGTGACATGTGTTACGCTGCCCACTATTCCAAAATGTGGCCTGCGACATGGCGCAAGCTGCCTACACCAAAGGCTGGCTATGCTATCCTCTACACCTGAAACCACCTGTGACAATGCACAAGGAGGTTTCCGGCAGCACTTACGGTCCTATTCCAGGTCTGCGGCCAATGTAATGGCATGTCACAATTCCAGGCAGGACCCTGACCGACAATGGTGTAAGTACGAATAGACCAGCTATTAACTGGTCTAACCATACCCTACATCCACTGGGGTCACACCTCCATGCCTGGCACCCCCACAGCCGACCCCCCCCACTGTCCCACATGGATCCTTACCCAACCCCAGGTGGCAGGGCTGCCCTCTGTGGGCAGCTGGAATCTCCGTGCCCCCATCCCTGAGCAGTGCCCCGCAGGGAAGAACATGTTCCCCACCTGCCATGCACCCCTGGAGTGTCCAGTGGCATACCCACACCCTCCCCAGCCCTGTGGGGCATTTCCGTGGTGTCCCGGTGAGGGGCTATGGGGGGGGCAATGCTATGCGTGGCTTGTGTCCTGTGGGTGTGCATCTCTGCAGCTTCCTGTGGCACAACTCTGGAGCTGCCGCAAGTCACAGGGCATAGGTGCCAGGGACCCTGCCTGTCTGGAATCTGGTGCAGGTCCCCAGCATAGCGGCATATGTCACAACTCGTATCCACCAACAAGTTGCAGCATACATCCTGGAATCGGGCCCAGTGATTATATGACAGAGCCAAATCTCTATGAATGGAGCAAACAGCTAGTACCCAGGGTATTAAACATTCTTTGGATATCTTTAAAGACTGTCAAACCAGGGTAAAAAATAAAGAATGGGATGCGGTTGAGGATGGGGCAGGGAACATCCATACAGATTTTGATAAAATTATGGAAATAATTTCAACACATCTACTAGCAATGTTTGGCACTCTCGTCCAAACAGAGGAAGATATCTTACAATTTATGACACATTTAGACATTCCACCAATATCTCAGGTGGATTTATCCATTTTTAATAGCCTTATACAGCTGGATGAGATTAAATATGCAGTACATAAATTGAGACCTAATATGGTGCCTGGTCCTAGTGGGTTGAACCCTAATTTCTATAAAACCTTCCAGGAAATATTAACTGGTTTACTGCTGGAGACTTTTAATGATATTCTGGCTAATTTTGACATGCCAGAACAAATGGTCAAAGCACTTTTAATATTATTGCATAAAAAGGGTGATATATTAAACATTACTAATTGGATGCCCATCTCCCTGTTGAATATTGATACTAAATTACTATCAATAATTCTTTGTCACAGACTGGGAAATATTGCACAAACATTGATTTCACCATACCAAACCTGTGCAATTTTAGGTAGAAACTTAAAGGGTAATCTAATATGCGTTAGAGAAATGGTGCCAGATTCCAAGACAGTGGGGAGAGCATGGCGCAATGTATGCCAGTGCATAAAGTTATGCTAAAACCCCTGTGACATGCGAGCTACACCATATTTCAAGAGAATTGCGAGATACGACAGAAAAAGCCAAATAATGCGTGTCACAAGTTACACCCGCAAGACATGGCGTAACCCGCAATAACAGTGTAGCACTATGCATGTCGCAACCCAATAACCATGTAAAAGTGTGCAAGATGCAGACATGGCTTAGGAGCCACAGAAAAGATGGTGGGTAGTGATGGAGAAGTAGCAAACGGGAGTAAAAAATGCAAGAGGAACTATACACACGAGGAGACTGAGGTTCTCCTGGATGAACTGGAGGCCCAACCAGAACTGCTCAAGGGCAAGGGAGGGAAACAGGAGCTGGGCCTCAGGCAGAATGAGGCATGAGAGGAGGTGGCCAAGAAGGTCAATGCCATCACAAATGCGAGACACACCATGAGCAATCTACAAAAGAACCTAGAAGTGCCATGCCAAGGCCAAGGAGGCCCAGAACAGGCAACAGGTGGCAGCCACAGGAGGTGGGCCACAGTAGGTGAGACCCCCTTAGTGACCATGAAGAGAGGGTGCTGACATTCATGAGCCAGCACAGCGTCCATGGGGACACGGACCTCGGCACGTCGTGGATGGATGCAGGAATGGGTAAGTGGATGGCCGGCACTGCACGCAGTGGGTGGGATGGCGTTGCAGGGGTGTGAATGGTGGCATGCATACAGAACTCCCAACCAGCTGTCCCCCCAATGTTGAATAATGCCCCACACAATGTGAAACAATTGGGCAATATGTGGAACACCAAAGCAAACGTTCTCTAAGAAGTCCAGGGCACTGTGTAAATGTGTGCTGTATGGTCAGAATGTCTATTATGAAGGAAAGGAACAATGCCCAACAGGGAAGATGATATGATGGGATAACATGCTGCCTCGGGAGGTGTGGCCCCTTGGCCACCGGCCTAGTGAACACGACGCCCAAGTAGGGACATTATCCCAGTAGAACACCCACCTTGGAGGGCAGTATGCCTATCATACAATGGCATGGTATAGTATACAGACAACAATAATGTCCAAGAATGTGTTATGTAGTGTGTAACAATATTGATGAGTCTAAAGAAACAATGCAAACAAGCAACATGTGGCAACTGCCAATGTGGCAATAAATCAGCAAGGTGAACAGCAGGGTATAATGCTGTGCCAACTGACCAATCAGAAACCAGGAGTTGTGCATGCCATTGTATAATGAATACTATAACATATGCATTATGTACCATAGAGTGTTGCAGTACGGTAGGAACAGTGAAGGTGAGGCAGAGCAGCGCAGTGTGGAACAGAGACCAGATGGGAGGTAATATGAGGGACTGGACCCCATAACGTGGTACAGCCAAAAGGAATGCATGCAGTGTAGTCAAGACATGGGGAGGCAGCACTGATGCACTGTTGTGTCCCCCACAGGTGCAGCAGCAGTGGATACAGGGGCAGGTAAGCTGATGGCCAGTGTTGCCCACAGTTCATGGGACATAGACGCAGGGGCAGGAATGGAGACAAGCATGGTGGGCATGATATGGCATAGTAGAACTGATGCACTGTTGTTCCCCCACAGGTGTGGCAGCAGCAGTCACAGGGGCAGGTAAGCCGATGGCCAGTGCTGCCCCCACTGTGTGGGACAGTGATGCAGGGGTGGGTATGGAGACATGCACAGTAGGCATGTAATGGTGTTGCAGCACTGATTCACTGTCGTTCCCCCACAGGTGCGGCACCAATGGACACGGAGCAGGTAAGCTGACCACCAGCACTGCCCCCACTGTGTGAGGCAGCGATGCAGGGGTTGAGATGGTGGCAGGTAAGGTAAGCATGACATGGGAGGTATCACTGATGCACTGGTATCACCCCCCAGGCACAGCAGCAGCAGTGGATACAGGACCGGTGGACAGTGGTGGCACAGGTGCAGAGCAGGACCACAGGCAGCCGACCACACAACAGGCCACTGTAACACACACCCCAGGTGCTGCTGACTTGGCACAGCAGGACACAGCCAGGATACCAGTGGTGGGGGAGTGTGAGGTGTTGGAGGAGCAACAGCAGGAGGAGGAGGGGCTTGACCTCAGTGACTTCCTCAGCTGTGGAAGCATAGGAGATGAAGGTTTGCCAGACCTGAGCCCCGCATCATACCACAGGCTGGAGGAGGTCCTAGATGGGACCCCACCATCCCCGAAGGAGGACCGCCTGCAGACACCCACCGACTATGTAGGGTTCTGCTGCTCACTAGTAATGGCACACATAGAACAGGAGGAGATGTTGGGCTGCATCAGGCTCAGGATGGATGTGCACCACGCTGTGTTGGAGGAGCACATGGGCACCCTGATAGGGGTGCTTGAGACAGAGACATGCACCACGGAGGCAGCCATTGATCGCTTGGTGGATGCCATGGTCACCACCCAGGCCTGTGCGCAGACACAGACGAGAGCCATCACCTGCCTGGTCATGGCTTTGGAGGGGTCAGTGGTCCAGCAGATGAGACAGGAGGACCCACTGTCTGCCATACTACATGGGGCCCACACAGGCCTGCACCTGTGAGGCACTGCGGTGAGGGACACTACCACACAGGTGCCACAGGAGGTGCACCTGCCACCAGCACCACCACAACTGCCACCAACAGCAGCAGCGGCGACAACACTGCCACCACCAGAGGCAGCAGACCCCGCAGCGGCACCCTCCCAACCAGCGCCACCACCACTGGCACCCCGGAGCAGCAGCACCCACCACCTCCACCAACACCCCTACATGCACCAGTGCTGGCGACCCCACCACCACCGCCAACACCTGCATCACAGGCACCTCTGCCCCCTTTGCTGTCAACACCCACAGTGCCAGTGCTGCAGCAGCCATCACTGCCCACAACAACAGCATCAATGGCACCACAGGTGGCCAGAGTGCCAGGGTGTAGGGCCACAGCAACACCCGCTGCCATGGCCGTGGGGTGGAAGGCACGGGGCACAGGACCAGTGCCAGACAGCTGAAGGCAGCACAGGTGGCAGTGCACAAGCAGATTAGGGGACCGGGGACTGCACCAGAACATGTACCAACCACCCCAGGGAGGTGCTGGTATATCCCAGAGGACAGCATTGCCACTGGAACCATTGGACAGTGGTGTCTCAGCAGTCATGCACCAGGGGCAGGTTGAGCCCAGTGCTACCACTGCGGCAGCCAAGCACAAGAGGACTAGGCAGTGGCAGCAGGTGACAAACTACATGCCACTGTGGTGCGCTGCTGCTAAGGGGGTGGGTAGTGGGCGGTGTGACAGTCTGGGAGGTCACTGGGTCATGACATGTGGTGTGTGTGTGTGTGGGGTATGCATAAGCATGTTCATGTGTATGCGTGGGTGCACTGTGTGGGGGGCAGAGTGGGCACCATAGCGCAATGTGTGTGTGCATTGCACTGTCACTGGGTGTGGGTACATGTGTGGGATTGTCACTACTGTAATGTTAAACCGCACTGTGTCACCTACTATATCACTTACACTGAGTAAATCACTAGGCACTATATATCTGTGTGGACTCCCTCATTACAACCGCTGTGACAGTGCATATCGTATGTTGCACACATCTGGTGCCTGTGTGAGAGGCATACTGCATGTCGCATAAGCACGACCTGCGCGTAGGCCGCACATGCGGCCCATGGTTGCGTATCTGTGATATGCACTGGAGCATGATGCATATGGGTATTACCACTCTTCAATGCACGTGTAGCCTATACGTGAGACATGTGCAAGGCGAGGCATGTAGGGCAGAACCTAGGCCGCAGATCGCACACGCTGGAGAGATGGGTGTATCTGACAGCAGTTGTAGGCAGCAAATACCACATTGGAGCCATACAGATCCCTGACACACAGTAGGCCCAGGTGGGACACACCCTGCAAACTGGTAAGTTCTGGGACAGTGCAGTACCTAAACCTATGCCACTGACAGTACTACATACAGTTGCTGATGTTGTGTAAATATCTATTTCTCCAGGAGAGTTACACCCTGACTACTGGTGAGTACTGGGACAGTGCACCACCTGATCCTATGCTGCAGCCAGTACTACATACAGTTGCTAATGTTGTGTTAAACTCTGTTTATGCAGGAGAGCCACGCCCTGGCCATTGGTGAGTACTGGAACAGTATACTACCTGCACATATGCACCTGACTGTACTACATACAGTTGCTGATGCTGTGGTCCATGCTGTTTGTCCAGGAGAGACACACCCTGAATGTTGGCAGGTAGCAGGACAGTGCAATCCCACCACATATGCAATGGTCACTGTATATACTGGTTGTTAATGCCATGTTGTCAATTGTTTATCCAGGAGGGACACACTAGCTTGCAGGTCTGCCCACATGTGCGAGCCAGGAGCACAGGGAAGGTAGGTGCCTTGCTCAGATTCACACTGTGTGTGCATGTGGGGTTCGTGGGATTGCAACCCTGGGCACAGGTGTTTCAGCGCAGTGCCGTATACTACTGCACATGCAGCTGAACATCACAAGTGCAGGGTGGTGAGTACGGGTGTCGCCAGCCATTCACACTGTACACAGCTGTGCCCTGGTGGGCTATGCGACTGTTGTGCTACATGTGCCATGCCGTGTGCCTCCACATGACAGCCAGGCATTGTGCGGCTGGACTAGGCCACTGTGCACGGACAAAGTGCAGGCCACTGGCATGTGGTGGACTGCCATTTGCTCAGGCACACCTGAGCATGGGAATGGCAACAGGGTGGTGCATGGCTGGGTATGGCAGGTGGCAGTGTGGGGGAATGCGCTGTAGGCAGCTGACATGGGGTTGCCCATTGCACACTGTATGTACACATAGCACCACACAGCCCTGTCATGCAGTGTGCAGTGTGTGTTGACAGCAATTACACCATCAGTTGGAGGTGTGGCACACAGGGGCATGTATGTGTAAAACAGTACTGCCATGCTGCACACCAGGGATGGTGCATGGGGTGCACTGCTGCACCCATTGCCACAGTACCTCAGCCTTGTATGTGGTGCTGTCCACTGCCGGTCACGCCGGAAAGCATGTAGGAGGGTGTGACAGTATGGTCACCACACTACTGTGCACTGACACGTGTGCTGTGCCTTATTGCCCTGCAGATCTATACCACAAGTGCAAGACACCCCCATGCCAGGTGCCACATAGTGGACAGCATGCCACAGAGCAGTGGCCTGAGTCTCAGTGGGTGGACCCCCAACTTCACCTTGACAGAGACAGAGCAGCTTGTGAACTTAGTCCAGCAGTGGGGGACAACACTCCTCCCGCCCAGATGCAGGAGGCACACTGCAGAGGAGTGTGCCAGGGCATGGAGGGCAATAGGGGCTAGTCTGGGTGCCATAAGTGGCTTGCCCTGAACCGTTAGGCAGCTGCAGCACCACTGGCAGGACCTGGCATGGTGGGACACAGGACTCCTGCAGTGGCTGGTGGACATGGCACGCAGGAGGGATGTGGAGACGCGCACAGTCCAGGACACAGGTGCAGTTAGGTATACCAACATCTAGCTGCACATCAGATCTATGCTGCCACACTGGCCATGGTCTGCACTGGTACACATATGTAACTGTGCTCCCCATCCCCACAGGTGCAGGACAAGGCGACCAGGGTCCACTGGGTCGGCTGAACAGTGACCAGCAGCGCGTAGCAGGCCTGCCACAGGGGGCAGGGCACAGGAGGTCTGGTAGGTGCATGCACTGTTTGCCATGTGTTGTGTCCATGCCGTGGTGACCCATGGGGGTGGGCAACTTGTGAACTTAGTCCAGAAGTGGGGGATAACTCTCCTCCCACCCGGGTGTAGGAGGGACACAGGAGGCACACTGCGGAGGAGTGTGTGTTGCATATGTGTGTGTGTGTGTGCGCCGCGTGTCCCAGACCAGCACTGACCTCAGCCTTTGCTTCCTTATAGGTGTGCAGAGCAGACTGACACCCCACCAAAGGGCCCTGCTGTGGGTGATAGCAGCAGTGAAGGCAGCAGATGCAGCGGTGTACCAGCGCTGCACCCAGCACTGGCTGCAAAGGGTTCAGCCCATCTCGCCATAGTCGTCATCGTTGGAGGTGGAGGAGGCAGTGGAGGTGCCAGACACCACGGAAAGTGGGTAGCAGGGGCCAGTAGAGCTGCCAGAGCCAGAGGAGGCCACGAGTCAGCCCACTGAGGGGACAGTGGCAGTGAAGGAGCATGCCGGGCCAGTGGAGAAGAAGCAGACAGAGGAGTCACAGGAGCCAACAGTGCCCCCCCCCCAGGAGGTGCAGGTGGAGGACATGGCCATACAGGCCACGGACATTGGCAGGGACCAGGCTGACAGCAGTGTACTGGAATGGCCACAGCTGTGAGACATTAATGCCAGTGTTGGGTCACCAAGGTGTGAGCTTGGGCCACAGGTTTTACTGTACCCAGGGCAGCTACCGGTGGGCAACCAGGAGCTCATGGTGCTGGTGACCACCATCATGTTTGATGTGGTGCACCTGCATGTCTCCCTGGGTGCCCTCCTATCAATGCTTCAGAGGCACTAGTGCTGCACACTGGACCTGGCCATAAACAGTTGACCTACAGCCTTGGTCTAGTTGGTGGATGTGGGCCTGTGGGGAGGTGGTGACAGCCTGTTGTGGGTATGTGGGTTGGGGGGACCGTGAGTGATGTGTGGTGTCTGGGGGCTGCATATCATTGGGGGCAGTGGGGGGACCATGCCTGGTGGGGTCCATATGGGGTGAGGCCTTCGCTGGGTGTTCATGATTGTTGGGGTGGTATTTGTACAGATGGGGTGGGAGGCCTTGTACATATGGGGCATGCATATGGGTTGGGGGATGTCCACCTTGGCTGGTGTGGGTGGGCTGTACAGGGCGGGTGTTTTGGGGGAGTTGTGGGTGTTTCTGCTGTTGCTAATATTGTAAATTATGTTGTTGTTCTTGTTAATGTTTACCGTGTTTGATACTGTGTTTTAACATTCATTAAATGTTGTTTATGCACACTTGGCTCTGCTCATCTCTCTCTGGTATGCATGGGTGTGTGCATGTGTGTTTCACTATGCGCATGGGGGAACACATGTGGCTGTCCTGCACCATCCTCTGTTGCTTCCCCACCATGCACATGGTATCTGTGTACCGGCTGTGCAGCTCACAGCCATGGGCACTCGCTGTGGTCATGGCCACATGGTGCCCTGTGTGCTGCAGTGCACCATGCCTGGTCCGGGCCACATACCACCACACCATGTTTGTCTCGGCTATGTGGTGGCCTTGGGCCTGTATGGCTCCCATCCACCCAGGGGACCAGTGGTCCCTGTGGGTGGCACCAGTGGCACACAGCAGTGGTGCTTCTCACCATCATACGTTTGCAGGTCTGTGCCACCCAGTGCTGTGTCCCTGTTGTGATTGCACTGTTTACATGTATCAGTGACCATGGCTAGGGCAGTGTGCCTGGTGGCACCATCATCATGGCGTTGTTCCTCTGGCCTGTGTGTGTCCTTCACCTCCTGTGACACCATGCCCATTGCCCATCCATGATGTAGCCCTCTGTGTGTGCCTGTGGTGCCTTCCCACGATCATGGTCCTGCCTGTCTGCTGTATGGCATGCCACTTTGTGATGCCTTGTCCCACATTCAGAGTTGGGCTATTGTCGCTGCATGCTATGGTACATGTTGCACTACTTATGTGATTCACTTACTCATGGCCTGTCTGGCCAAGCTGCTACCTGTTTCATTGTGTCCTAGGAGGCACGTTTGCTTGGGTGTTCCACTGATTGCCCATTTGTTCCACATTTGGGGCCTCCTGATTGGGTGGTATGCTGCAGTCTGGCTTTGTGGGGTGGGGTATTTCTATGGCCTGTGCTCTGGTTAGGACAGTTATTCCTTGTTTTAACTTACGTTACCTTCCTCTGGCATCTTTCCTTATGCCACCTGTTCTGGAATAGCAGTTCCATGGTGCTGGTGTGTTACTCATGTCGCAAGTTGCATTATGCAGTGGCATAGGCTTTCTTTGGTGTAACTGCATTGTAACTTGCATTTGTCATAGCAGTTGCAGGTTGCAGCATAAGTGTTCTTTTGGAATCGCGTGTGTCACAAGTCGCTGGCATAACTTGCGATTTGCACTTTTGGGACTGGCGTACTGCATTTACACCTGGCATAGCTGTCTTGGAATCAGGCCCTTGTTCTCTAGAGAACATTTTGGACACCTAAAAGGGTACATAGTGGCTTTAGACCAAGAAAAAGCCTTTGATGTGGTATCTAATTCAGTTTTATTCAAAATGTTAGCAGCACATGGCATGCCAGAACAATTTCTTAGGTGGATACAAATATTATATACACAGGCTCACTTTTGCCCACTTTTGAATGGGTTAATAGGGGGAAAGATTCAGATTCAGAGAGTTGTCTGACGGGGTGCCTCCTGAATCCCTTGCTGTACACATTCTATATAGACATCCTTATAAAGAAAATCTTAAATACAGAAAACGTAAAAGGTATAACACCATTTGTAGGATCGACACCATTAAAAATAATGGCATATGCAGATGATTTGTGTATATTTTTGAACACAGTGGAAGAAGGAAACATATCATTTGAAATCCTAAAGGAATATATTAAAGTTATGGGAGCCCGCATTAATTTTAATAAAAGCCAGGCTTTAATAACTGGGAAGGGGGAACTGACTGGAACTACACAAATTTGTAAAGTGCCAATAGTTTCTGAAGCAGAAATTTTAGGGGTCACGTTTGGACCCAGGGAAATGGAGAGGGTAAACTAGGACAATAGAATCCCTGTATGTAATAAAAGAATGGGGGCATGGCAAAAACCACAGGCCTCAACACTGAAAAGAGTATACTTAATTAAGACTTTTATTGTGCCTCTATTGATTTTTGTGGCATCCATATTTTCCCTTCTGATTAATTTGGAGACAAAATTATATAATGTTTTTTTTTTTTTTTTGTATCATCTGGGGCAGTAGGCTAAATCCAGTGAAGCAGAATACTACATAGAGAGCCATCACACAAGGAGGCATAGAAATGTTACAACCTGTTGTAATTTTTCACACTATTTTTTGGAAATTTAACATAGTGCCAATTTTACAGAATAAGAGTATGAGCTGTATAACATGGGGAGAGAATGGATTGATAAGATATGGGCTAAATAGATATTAGATAAATGGACTTTCAAACTGAATAAAGAAGAGTTCCCAATATATATCATAGGTACTATGCAAAAAATCAGAACTTAAAAAATTACAATAAATGACTTAAAAACATTACCTAGACAACTGATGTATGATCAAATATTATTAAATCACTATACTGAACAGTTTAGTTTTCCAAATGGTACCCCATAAACAGTAACTTTAACAACCAAACAACTGACAGATGAAAGAATCTTAAAATTTGGGAGGGATACAAATTGGTTAGCTTGTCGTAGGAAACTTAGTGTTAAAAATAAACATAAGCATAAGAAACTGGAAGAAAGATATTGTTTTAGAGACACATGTAACATGATACTTGAAACATCGGAACATCTCTTTTTTAAATGTCCATTTATTCTCCCATTCTGGAACTTGTTGGCTAAGCGAATACAGGATCACATGTTTGCTAACCTCACTTATGAAGTGTTAATATTAGGTGCATACACAGGGGTATGGCTAAAATATCCGGTCAGTACATTAAGACTTATACGTGGAATACTCAAATATCATATTTGGCAAGCACGATGCCATTGGACTATACAGCTGCAGCTTATTTCTCAGCAAGAATTAATGTGCAATATTTTGGGGCAAATACAACAGATATATACTAAAGAGGAAAAAAGGGAAAATGCACAAACACTAAGTAAAATGTGGAAACATTTTATGGGATGGGTAAAATAAAAAAAGGGGGGAAGGATTAGGGGTACATAATTAAATACATGTTTGAATGTTTAGTACATGGGGATTGATGGGTTTTGAGTACTGAATTTAAAGGGGTTTAGACACATGGGGAAATATAGATAGTAAGTAAAAGAGGAAAACTGTTAAAAATGATCACATAGTCTACCTTGTATAGTTCTTCATAAACTGTAACAAAGACTACAAAGATAGTTTTTGTAAGCATTGTCACTAGTATTGTGTGATTTCCACAATAAAAATATCCCCTACTCTGTTGTAGGGGGAGCTCTTGGCTATCCGTTCCAAGATGGCCACTTCAGTGGAGACAGAGGACAGGATGGATGTGGAAGAGACAGGGGAGCAGGCCTCCTTCCCTGATCTATCAATGCAAGAGGCCATAGACGCTGCTATGATGGCGGCACATTTTTCTGAAGAAGAGTATGCTGCTATGGACGTGTTTCTCTCTACAGATGAACTTGGTGAAGAAAATGTTTCGGTATGTTCAGACAAGGTAACTGACTTTGCTAAGAATACTGCTGCTCATGAAACCCCAGAACACCTGTATGACAACAAATGTCGAAAGAGAAATATTTGAAAAAGAAATCCGAATTGCAAACTGCATTATTCAGAATAAGGGATAGGTCCTCCCCTGTCAAACCTGCAGACTTTTCTGTCATTTTGAGTCAACCATTTGATGGCGCAGCATCATTAAAAGGTCCAGTGGCTTTGGCCATCCCTGCATTCCCTGTATCGAAGAACTGATAGCTACAGAAGGAGGGTGCTGTGCCAGCAGTTGGCAGCGAAAATGACTGAGAGGTCATGTGCCAAAAGCTGGCAACCCCCATGCAGAAAAATATTTCTACAAAAATTATGGAGACTGTACAGGCAGACCACCACAGGCTAGGAGTTCAGTGATGGCCTACTTATCATACTGGTACTAACATAAATTGAACGGCCAGTCAGAAAGATGGCAGAAAAACTCTGCAGGTAAAACCAAAAGGGTATATTGCTTGGAGTGCAGCCAGAACTACTACCAGTCTGACTAATACTATTCAAATACCCCTCCCGAGGAATGAGGACATTGGAACAGGAAACTGGTCACTCATCCATGCACTCAAGGATGCAGGCTGGTTACAGAGTGAACATGGACAATGGATCCCAGATTTTTCGGATCCCAAAGTGCACAGATACCAGTAAACATCTCAAGCTCCATTTCAGCAGGTGGCCACCACTACTGATGGTCTCGTGAGCTCCAACGCACCCCAGGGTAATGTTACTCTTGATAATGTGACTGTCACTGCACAAGCTAATGTTGACAATGTTGGTGATGTTGAAATTGCTGAAAATGTTAATATTGCAGGTACTAATGTTCCATCCTCTGAAGGCAGGGGACACACTTTGGTTGATGAAGAACCCCTAATGTTAGGGCCTGCAGAAGGGTGGTTAGGTGATTCCACCCAACATCCACAGTTAGCCTCTATGTTCAAATTATCTGACCTGTTTCAGAACAAGAGAGAACCTACTCCTAGAAGGAATGCAGTGCATTTAATTTACAAAGGAGGACTAGAGTCCCCAACAGACTACATATTGACAGAATTTTGCTTAAAGGGACAATACATTTTTTTCCTCTGAGACTTTTGCACTAATTCATATTGGTAGTTCAATTATGACATTAGTTTTAAAAATGTTTCTAGCCTTGACAAATTTTGGGTGCAGTATCAGAATCTCAAAAACTCCCCAGGCTGGATACCATTTTTGGCCATACCCCTTTCTAGACCCTTGGTTAAAAATATTATAGTGATGTTTAAGAACAAGGGGGTCAATGTGGAAGATATTCTTTTTTGGTTGCACCAATGCTGTGAGGTCATAGGTAGGCCTTCCCCTATACTGTACAGCGAGCAGACTTGGGACGGAGGTTGGAGAATTCAGGTAAAGCTATTTTCTACCAGTAATGGGCCTGTGCATCTCCCCAATAGTTCCTTCTTAGGAAAAGACAGAGGATCTCTCTTCTACGCGGGACAACCCTGAGCCTGTTTTAAATGTGGGTCACGTACACATCTCAGTTCTGCTTGTGATACCACCTGCTGCAGTCATTGTTTGGAGTATGACCATGTTGCTACCACTTACCTAAACGTATTTAATGGAACCTGTGTGAACGTACTGGCCATGCATATGGGCGGTACCCTTGGGCCTCCCATAATAGAAAGGATTGTCCATCCCATGGGGGTCTAATTGAAGTAGCACAAAAACAACAGGCTAAAAGGGTGGCAGATGAAAGTCTTCAAACAGTTAGAGAATCCTTAGAGGCAGAAAGTGTGACCCCAGATCAAGCACCCCCAGAACCTCTTTTAGAAGACCCTCAGAGTCCTGTGGCTCAAATGATAATAGAAGTTCACCTCAAGCCCTATGGTCCTGTAGAGCCTCATGATACTGAAATGCCTCCTCCCACCCCCACTGACAAGGAGAAGCCTTTTATGGTGATACCTCAGAAGAAATGCTCCAGGTTAGGAAAAGCCTTAGCTACCAAAACTAATAGGGATCCTGGGAGGGGGGTTATGCAAAGAACTCTTCCATATGGCAAAAAGGGAACACATATGCTGTACTGTCAGGCACACCAACTGAGGATGATTCAGGTGAAGAGGAATCTGATACTTCCTCAATTGCTTCTACAACTACTAACACAGAAAAAGGGGGAGGTGGAGCTTCCATTGCCAAGAGAACCAGGCAGAGAAGGCTTTCTAAGACCCCCTAATGCATGTTGTTTTTTCTACTATTTCTTCTGATGTATTCCCTCACTGTATCTACTCTTAATGTAAACAGCATCAAGAGTGAGAGGAAGGGGGCAGGGGTGTTATTCTCACTGATGCAGGGTTAAAGTGATATTTATTGTATTCAAGACACCTGATTGAAATCACAATATGAACTACTACAAGCCTCGAAGGCCTGGACCATTGGTCCTTCCTTCTGGTCGACAGGAGAAGACACCTGCGATAGGATAGGTATTCTCTTTTCCAACCCCATGCTTAAAGTTTCTAGGTTAGTCGAAATTCACCCAGAGAGGGCTTTACTTTTGGACATCTCTTATAGCAATGAGAGATTTTGATTAATTGTTACAGCTGCACTGGTGGAGGCCTATTTCTCCTGATTTAAAACCTATTTGTTGGGATTTGCTTGGGGCTGGTTCTTTGGTTGCAGAGCTTGGAGGGGCAGACACAGGGCTGATATACTCTCTGGAGAGAGTCAGGTGTGAGCCTAATCCCACCCTCCCCACCTCCTCACCAGTGCTCTGCTTATTTATAGGGGAACACCTGCCCTGCAATTGGAGAAAAAGGCTACAGGTGCAGCTCATGTAGTTCTAGCCACTGGGGGTTGGATTTAAAGGCTGGGAGAGAGGAACTTAGGAAGTTGTTCACTTCTCTTATAAGTTTGCTGTGTTGTACTGCACCTAGTAACAGGGTTACCGGTTTACTGTGGGACTGTATCTAGGATTAGTGGGTGACCTGATTAGTCAGTAGGGGTGTATCTTGGACTAGTGGGGAACCTGGTGGCTCACCCAAGGAAACCTACTTGGAGGGGAATGGGACCACACATCATTAGGGCCGGCATCTTTGGGAGGGTGGTGGGCTGCACAGGGTGTGGGGCAGCCATGATACTGGACTGGGCTTGGAAGTTCTGTGGTTGCCCAGTGTGCTACCAGCTGGCACAGCTTAGGGAGGAGGTTGTGGGGATTAGGAGACAGCTGGGGAAGGGAGAGGTATGGTTGGGGAAGAGGGCAGGGGATCTCCCACGGGGTGCACCAAACACTAAGGGCGGGGGCATAGGGAAAGGAGTGCAGGAGAATACTCTGGGGTCACATAGGGACCCTGGCAGAGGGGGCCTAAAAGGAGGACACTACCAAGGAAGCAGGCAGGTAACTGGGGACCCTCACAAAGGGGGGGTCAGAGGGACAACATTCTCAGGGAAGTAGGAAGATGGCTGGGGCTGGACAGAAGGAGGCAAAGCAGGGAGGTGGATCGGACCTTACGCTCAGTAACTGCTTCAATTCTTTCTTCTGCTTGAGGATGAGGGGGTAATGTAGCCATGACAGGGGTGGTTAGAGATGGAAAGGAAGTGGGGCAGGAGGTGGGGGCCGGATAGCAGGAGGAATGGGGAACCTGGAATGCAGGAAAATGGGGGGGAGCAATGGGATCAGAGCAGGGGGAAGAGGGAGCAAAGCACAAGGAGAAGGACCAGTTGTGAGGAAAGGGCAAGGAGAAGGACCAGAAGTACAAGGAGGATACAGCAAAGGGAGCTGAGGGTTTAGGCCAGGGGAGCATGACAAGCAAGGAAGGACTAAACGGAGACAGGAAGGAAGGGAGGACAAGCCAGGCTAGTTTAGCAGATGGGGGAGAAGGACCAGTCATGAGCAGTGAGGGGGGAGTTAGCGAGGTACAGAGGGATACTCGGGAGGAGGAGGAGAGGCATAGGATCGGAGGATAGGGGGTGGCCAGGGTAAATAAGGAGGGGGTGGCATGTGGCACCCAGATGGGGGAGGAACAAGGAGCCGGTTGGGTGGAGGGGCTGGTAGAAAGGATGAGGGACATGGAAGTGGGGGAAATGGAGGAAAAGGAGCAGTCAGAGTGCTCCTGTTGGGGGATTCTATGATCAGGGGTATCAAATGGGATAGGGAGGGAGAAGCCTGGCCAGTTAAAACAAAATGCTTCCCTGGACTAACGGTGCACAGGGACAAGCACAAGGTATATCAGCTGGTAAAGGATTGTGGGGGTTCCCCGGACATACTGGACCACCTGGGTACAAATGACATTGAGGGAAATAGCGACCTAGAGATACAGGCAAGGTTCAGAGAGCTTGCCAGGGTCTGTCATGACATAGGATGCACAATTTCCTTCTCAGAAATCCTGCCGGTGCCAAGGGCTAGTGAGGAACACAAAAGGAAGATTAGGGAGATAAACCAGTGGCTCATGGAGTGGTGTGAGGCCAGAGGGTATGGGTTGATGGGGGATTGGGGGGAGACCTGTGAGGATAAGGAGCTGTATGCTAAAGATAGGCTCCATCTCAATTTGGAGGGGAGGGGAATCCTTAAGTTGAAAATAGAGGGGTTCATTGGTGAAAAGTGGGGTTTAAAATTGTGAAGGAGGGAGGGATGGGAGAAAAGGCTGTCGATGGGGGTCCGATAAAGGAGGGACTCTGTCTCCACCCCTGGGGAGCTGGACGAATATGGGAAAAGGCCGACTGGTAAAGTGCAGACCAGGGGAAAACGGAATCCCCATGGGAACACGAGCAGGGGAAATGGAAGTATAGGGAAAGGGTGGAAGGTAGTCCTGCTAAATGCCAGGAGCTTGGGCAATAAAATGTCTGAGCTCCAGATGATGCTAACTGAGGGAGCGGTGGATGTGGTAGCGGTCACTGAGACCTGGGCCACTGCAGAACATGACTGGGACCTGAACCTGGAGGGTTACACTATGTTCAGGAAGGACGGGAGGGGGAGGGAAGGAGGGGAAGCAATAATAGTCAAAAACTGCATTGGCATGGGGGAGTAGAGGAGGCGGAGGGAACCATGGAGGCAATTTGGGTCACCTTGATAACAAGGGGGGGCAAGAGAGTAAAAATAGGAGTGGTGTATAGACCCCTTACGCTGGCGGAGTAGCTGGAGGAGAGTCTGGTGGCAGATGTTGGGAGACACTGCAGATTGGGCAGGGGAAGGGTGTTGGTGTTGTGGGACTTAAACATGCCAGGAACAGACTGGGAGACTATGACATCCTCGGTGGCCAGAGAACAGAGGTTGTTGGATGTCTTTCAAGATGCGTTCCTAACTCAGCAGGTGGGGGAACCGACCAGGGAGGCATGGGTACTGGATGTGGTTCTGGCAGACAGTGATCAGATTGGGGGCCTGGAGGTAAGGGACCCATTGGTGGGGAGTGACCATGCCACGGTCTGGTTCTGCCTGGACCTAGGAGGGGTAGAAGTCTGCACAAAGACGGAGGTAACTGACTTCAGGAGGGTGGATTTTAAGGAAATGGGAAGAACCCTTAAGGAGTATTTAGATGTGATTGGGTCAGACATGGACGCTGACAGTAGGTGGGAAATCATCAAGAGAGGGATGCAGGATGCTACCAGCACCTGTGCAAGAGTAAGACGAAAATGCAGTAGGGCCCGAAACCCTGCTGGTAGACCAGGGGGGTCCAGGTGGTGGTGCGGGGAAAGAAGGAAGCCTATAGGCAATTCCAGTGTTCAAGGAATGAAAGGGACAGAGGGGAGTACGAGTTGATGGCCAGAAAGGTCACTAGGGTGGTGAGGGCAGCTAAGGCAAGGAAGGAGCAGAACCTGGCCAGGGAAATTAGGAGAGAGAGCAAGGGGTTCTTTAGATATATTGGGGGAAAATGAAGGGTGAAGGGGCAGATTAGCAGGATTAAAACAGGGGAGAGATGGGCACAAGATCCAGGGGAGCAGGCTGAGGTACTAAATGAGTACTTCACCTCAGTTTTCACCAAGGAAAATGGGGGTGCTGCATCATATATGGGAGGAGACAGTGATACTGAGGAGAGGGGGCCCCTTACCAATCGGTGGGTCTGGGGAGAGGGGGAGGCATCACTGGAAGGAGGGGGGAAGGCTAAGCAGGGAGAAGAGGTAGCAGAGGTGGAAATCACAGCAGAGAGAGTGAGAGAAGCCCTCAGGTCCCTTAAGATGGAGAAAGCACTGGGGCCGGATAAATTACATCCCAGAGTGCTGAAGGAACTTGCGAATGTCCTAGCGAAACCCCTGGTGGAGCTTTTCACCATCTCTCTAAGGACAGGGTGAGTGCCCCAGGACTGGAAGGTGGTGCATATAGTGCCTATCCACAAGGGGGGGATCAAGGGAGGTGGCAGGGAACTACAGACCTGTCAGCCTGACATCAGTGGTGGGCAAGGTGATGGAGGGCATTGTCAAGGAGAGGCTGGGGGGACCTGGAAAAGTCAGGGTGCCTGGACGATAGACAGCATGGATTTGTCCCGGGGAAATCGTGTCAGACAAATCTTGTGGAGTTCTATGACTGGGTGACTAGTGCCTTGGACCTGGGCAGACCAGTGGACATCCTCTTTCTAGACTTCAGCAAGGCATTTGATTCTGTTCCTCATGAGGGCCTGTTGGATAAGCTGGGAGGAATGGGGGTGGGGAATCAGATGATCAGATGGATAGGCAATTGGCTGCAGGACCGGACCCAGAGGGTTGTAGTTGGTGGGATAGTCTCATCCCCAAGGAGGGTCATTAGTGGGGTCCCACAGGGATCAGTTCTTGGGCCCCTCCTGTTCAACACCTACGTCTCTGACATAAGGACAGGTAACAGGAGTGAGATGAGTCTCTTTGCTGATGACTCAAAACTGGGGGCAGTAGTTGATGGGGAGGAGGGGAAGGTGGCCCTACAGGGAGGCCTGAAGGCTCTGGAAAGATGGTCTAGAAAGTGGAAGCTGAGGTTCAATGCAGGGAAATGTAAGGTACTGCACCTGGGGGCCAGAAACCCGGGCCAAGTGTACACTCTGGGGGGGGATGCTACAAGTCTCGATGGCTGAGATGGACCTGGGGGTGGTGGTGGATGTCAAGATGAATAACTCAGAGATTTGCAGGAAGGCAGCAGCAAAGGCCAACAGGATGCTGGGATGCATCGCTAGGGGGATCACCTCCAGAAGGAGGGAAGTGATACTCCCTCTGTATAACTGCTTGATGAGGCCGCACCTCGAGTACTGCGTGCAGTTTTGGAGGCCACACTTAAAGAGGGACATTAAACTCCTGGAGAGGGTCCAGAGGAGGGCAACCAAAATGATTTGGGGCCTGGGGGACAGGACCTATGGGGAGAGGCTTGAACAGCTAAATATGTACACATTGGAAGAGAGAAGGGACCAGGGGGACTTGATAGAGGTCTTCAGGTACATGAAGGGGGTAAATAGGGGAGGAGCAGTCAGGGTGCTTCGAAGGAAGAAGGAGGAGGAAGGGGCAACTAGAGGGCATGGGTGGAAGCTGGAGGGGGGAAGATTCAGGGGAGAAAGGAGGAGGTGCTACTTCACTGAGAGGGTGGTGGAGCCATGGAATGTGCTGCCCAGGGGGCTGGTGGAGGCAGAGACAGTGGAGGGGTTCAAGAGGGGGTAGGACAGGTACAAGGGAAGGGTTCTGGAAGCAAAATCCAATGCAGCAAGAATATCTGGAACTGGGAAGGGAGAAGCTAGAGAAGGCGAGGGGGGTAGCAAGGTCAGTTCCCAGGGTGGGGGCTGACCAAACCAGTAGATGCGAAAGACCGTTACGCCTATTCTGCTGCCATTTTAGTATGTTAGTATATGCCCTGCAGACTAAGGTGCAGAGGTCTCCTTGTTTAGGGAAATCCAACCCTTTTTTACACACTTCACGTCTCTTGGTATGGTTAGGAGAATTTAATTGTGGGTTATGGCATTCTGATAGGGGGTTTCAAACAAATAAACTATTCTGTGACTCCACAGTCTTGCAGAATATAGTTTCTACAGCTGGATTGATAGATGCCTACAGAAGTCAACACCTCTTTGAAGGATATACATATTTTAGGGGACCCTTAAAAACCCAAATAGACTTTGTTTTCTTATCCTCAGTTTTGAAGGTAATAGACACTAAAACTCGAGTTAATGAATATTCTGATCATGTAGCCATTGAAACTCACTTTACCTGGGATAATAACCCCCGATGCAAAAAAAAAAAAAAAAACAGCTGGAGACTCAATGAGTCCCTTCTGGAAGATCTTGTTGTAAAGAAAATGCAGAGGCATGAATGATCTGCCAGGGTCTCAGTATGGGAATTTTGCGACACTCCCACGGAATGGCGGGAATACACAAAAACTTCATGGCAAACTCTTTTCCAGAATAGAGATAAATATACTGCTAATAGAGACTATTTACAGTATCTCCAGTTGTGGAATCAGTTGCAGTGCTTGATATCACAGTCTGAAATTATTGATTTTGACTATGGCTCTCAGATTGGAAATATAAAAACACAAATGTATGCTCTACAATATGATCGCAACAAGTCACTTAACCAGGAACTTCGGTTTGGCACTCAGGTAAAAAAAGGGTCAAAAGACCCCTTTAAGGTAGTGCAAAGCAAGGGTGGATAACAGGGTGATATCAGAACTAAAAACAGGAACTGGGGACATAGTTTCTGCCCCAGAAGACATACTAAAGGTAGTAGAGCAGTATGTTGAATTACAGTTTGGTACCAACCCTCACATTTCAGAGACCCAATTGAATTAAATTCCCTTAACTTGCCACCATTATCTGCTTTGGATTCACAAGCACTAACCAAAAAATGACATCAGAGGAGGTGGAATACGCCATTTGTCATTTAAAATTGGACACTGCCCTTGGCATGGACAGCATGGGGGCAGGGCTATACAAAACATTTAGTACAGAGCTGATTTCAGCATTAGTAATACTTTATAAGCATATATTGGGTACTGGGGAATATGCTGCATCTATGAAAAAAGCAGTATTAGTTTTACTTTATAAAAAAGGGTGTAGGTCAGATATTGGGAAATTGGAGACCATTAAGTCTCCTTAACACTGACTTTAAAATCCTGAGTAAAATCCTTCTAGCTAGATCAACAAAAATTTCTGATCTTTTGATTAGCACTCCTCAATCCTGGGCAGTGCCACCCAGAAAACAGCACAATAATTTAATTGTCCTTAAGAACTATTCTCTAAAGGAGAACAGGGTAGCTTGCAAGGTTATGTGCTTGGCCTAGAACAAGAAACATAGAAACATAGAATTTGAAGGCAGATAAGGACCACTTGGCCACCCAGTCTGCCCATTTCCCTACCTAATGGATAAGCTGCAGATCCTAGTTAACCAACAGCCTACTTCCTCCTACCCCCACCCCCTAGAATTGCCTTATGACTGTCCCATGCATTCTTGAATTCCACCACTGTTTTTGACTCCACAGCCTCCTCAGGAAGGTCATTCCATGCATCCACAATCCTCTCCATGAAAAAATACTTCCTCACATTACCTCTGAGCCATCCCCCCTCAATCTTCAAATTGTGCACCCTTGTTCTTGTACACCTCTTTTTCTGAAAGATTCTACCCCTTGGACTTTGTTGATGCCCTTGAGGCACTTGAAAGTTTCTATCATGTCCCCCCCTCTCCCTTCTTTCCTCAAGGCTATACATATTAGCTCCTTAAGTCTCTCTTCATATGTCTTCTGGTGCAGACCCTGCACCATTTTAGTTGCCCTCCTCGGGACTGCCTCCATCCTGTCTATATCTTTGCAGACATTGGGTCTCCAGAACTGCATGTAGTACTCCAAATGGGGTATCACCAGCTATCTGTACAGAGGGATAACAACTTCCTGTTTTCTACTGGTGATGCCTCTCCCTATGTATCTCAGTATTCCCCCACCGCTTCTTAATGCCCTCTCACATTGCTTGCCCACCTTTAGGTCATCTGATATGACTACCCCCAGGTCCCTTCCATTTTTGTTGTTGTTAGTATCTCACCCCCTATTGTGTACTCTTCCCCTGGGTTTTTGTTTCCCAGGTGCATTACTTTGCACTTCTTAGCATTGAATCTAAGCTGTCATACATTTGGCCATTCCTCCAACCTTGCCAAGTCCCTTCTCATCCTTTCCACCCCACCTTGTGCATCAACTCTGTTGCAGATCTTTGTGTCATCTGCAAAGAAAAAGCATTTGATAGGCTTGTACATGGATTCTTGTTTTCAGCAATTTTGGCCTTTGGTATTCCAAAAGTGTTTGTTAACTGGATTAAAAGTATGTATAGAAATGCAGTAATAATCCCCAAGGTTAATGGTTGCCGGGTGAAATGTATTAAACTCTGTAAGGGGGTTACGTCAAGGCTGCACCCCTAGCCCATTACTTTATGCCTTTGGGATAGACATTTAAATTAGGACAATTTTATTGTCAGAAGAAATAAAGGGACTCTCCTCTATTTCTGAAATAAACCCCATCAAATTTCTGGCTTATGCAGGTGACCTAGTTGTGGTTTTGGCACCAGACTCTTGTGAAACCTCCCTAACTGACACTTTGCAGAAGTTTTCAGATATTTCAGGGTCTAGCATTAATTTAACTAAGAGTAAAGGAGTGGTTCTGGGCACAACACCCTTAACCAAGACAGGTACTATCTCTGGTATTCAGATTTCCCAAGAAACCATTTGTATATTAGGAGTTGAGTTTGGTCCTGGTAATCTCGCCTTAGTTAATTGGGAGGGAGAAGTGTGTGTCATGTGCCAGTAGGGTAGTGACTGGGTGGAAAGGGCAACCTATTTCTAAGAAAAAGAGAGTAGATTTGATTAAGTCCCTATTAGTTCCTATTATTTTATATTTGTGTTTTGTCTGCATCCCCCCTTCCCCGGATTAGTTACTGGTATATTTAGTATCTTTTTTCAGGCATGTTGGGGTTCTAGGCTGAACCCAATTAAACATGAATTTACTTATAGGAGAACATCTGGTGGCATTCTTTTATAGCATTTTTGCTTGCTATAATTTTGGGGATCACCCTAAAACCAGGAAATAAACTCTGGAAACCCTTGGTAGAACAATGGTTGGATCCCTGCTTCCCTGCACAGAGACATGGGAAACCAAGGCTTCTTAACAAACTAGGTTTAGTTCTTCATTATGGTATGGACTGCATGCAGGCTGTCACGAAATGGGGACTGACACCTACACAATTTTTAACTTTTGACAGGAAAACAATTTATAAGATTATTTTACAATCTGAATGTCAGGCTTTGGTTTCCTTCTCACTTTGCCCTGACACACAAATGGCTGCAGTCCTTCAACAGTGATCTAATCCAAGGTTACCATCTTTTGTATGGGATAATATCTGGTTGGGGAACTATGACAGATTCAGCGTGCATAACAACAAGCACAAACAGTTTACAGATAGATATTGCCCAGGGGATATTGTGCTTAGATATTAGAAACACATCTTTTTTTAGACTGTGCTAATGTACAATCCTTTTGGTCCTTAATAGCCAAAGAATGGGAGGAGCCTCTTTGTTTCTTTCCCTTTCTTATTGTATCCTCTTGTATGGTCCTACTATGGGGACCTGGGGTAAATATCACCATGACACACTTTATATAGTGTTTACTATATTCAGATATTTTGCAAACAAGATGTTTGTGGATTCCGCAGCAAAAATAGATGTCCCCCAAAGAAACTTTGTGTAAGGTTCAGAAAACATTACAGGGTATAATGCTAAAGGACACAGAATTCTTACAAATGAAACAATAGCATGCCTTTGGGTAAATTTTGATAAATGGCTCACATGAATAAAATTGCACTGTATATATGTACTTATATGTGAATATGTATTGGGTAGGGATTAATTAGCTATTATAGTATGTTATAAGGGTTTAAGGTTTGTTACATTTTTGACTGTAGTTCTTGTGATTGTATATAATGTCTTGTTATTGTATTGAAGCCCACTTTTCAATAAAAATTCCCCTACTCTTCATAGGGGGCACCACTTGTCCAATATGGCGGCAATGGATAAGCTGTTGCAACAGCACATGAATGTAGGAGGGCTGGAGGTTTGATCCTCAGAAGTCCAGCGAAGTGAAGGTACAATGGAACAAACTACAGACACAGGGCTTGTGTCAGTGGCTATAGTAGAGAATCCAAATGTGGAAACTGAAGAGCGTGGAGCAGATCAAGGACTATGGAGTATGGAAATCACACTAGCAGCATCTCAGGACATCGCTAAACATGAGAGGAGGAGAAGAGGGCTATTATTAGTGCAGTTGCAAGAAGAGGAATGGGTTTTGGCAGTGGCAATAACTGCTGCCATTATAGGCAAAATACTCACAGAGGTGATAACAGAGGAACAGCAACCAGAGGCAGCCACTTCAATGGCCGCACAGCCCGGAGACAGAAATCAGGAACATCATCAACCCCTGGAGAAACAGCAGCACACAGCACAGATGAATAACACAGTATGGACTCCAGAAAGGGCACTGGCTGCCACAGGATGGACTCAGTCAGCAGCTGGAGAATGGATCCCTGATAGTGAGGATCCAACAGTACAGCATTGTCAGTCACAGGGAGCCTGACCGAAAGCAGAGTTTGGACTGAAACAGACAGATCAAAGCAAAACACAGCAAAAGGTAGCTGTACTCACTTGGGGAAATCACCACAGACAGGCAACCCACATCTAAGGGTAAGAATGTTAATACTGATGTAGAGTTAAAAGAAGCTACATTTTCTTATTAATTTAAAACTTATATCTCAGCAGGAGTCAGTGTCTGTTAAGATTAAGTAGACAGATAACTTTATTAGAAGTAGAAGAGGTCTTATTTAGGGTTAAAAAAAGAAAGAAAAGAAAGAAAGTCAGTGTGTGTTCTGTGCAGGGAAGGGTACTGTATCAGCTGGCTTTGCTAAACCAGTAGGAGGAAAGAGAGCTTACCTGGGGGTGTGGTTTAGACACTATAAAAGCAGGTGAGTCAAATTACAACTTCCTGTTGCTAGCCTTTTTTCTTACTAATTGCCTTCTATTCCACCCACCCAAAGCCAGTTCTACTTTTATAGCCACTGGATTTGACTGTCAACAGGAACTTCCTGTTTGGCAGTAGGAAGGAAAGGATCATAGAGAAACATTGGTTTTGTCAACCCTAAAGGAAAAAAGTAGCTTATTCTCCCCCCCTAGCTGCTGGTGGTCTGATATTGAGCAAGGAAGAAGGAGGCTACTGAAGAAGATAGGAAGTTGCTGTCCCAGAACAGGAAGGATGAGAGTTGTAAGGAGAGGAGAGAATAAGCATCCAGAAAAACAGTAGAGAGGACACAAAATAAGACATGATAGGAGTGGTGCAGTTCAATGGCTGTGGGGCGGCAGTGTTCCAGGAGACATTCTGGAGGCTACGATGCTGCCCTATTTGCAGGCACCTCTCTGGTCTGAGAGAGGAGGTTGCCCATCTCCAGGCTGACCTGGCTAGATTGAAACCCTCCTCCCACTTCCAGGGACCACCAGGGCCAATGCCACCACCTCAGAGGTTGCCAAGAAAGAGGAGAGGCTGGACCAGGGTGGGCTCAAGGAGGGAGAGGGTGGTGGAACAGAGTTGCATCCCTCCAGCTGTACCTCTCCACAATTCATTCACTCTTCTGGTGGATAGTGGTTCCTCTATGGAGGCACCTGCAGTGGAGACCAAGGAGGATGCTGGGAACCTTCACAAAGGAGACCCACAGGAGGGTGGCATGGGACCCCACAGGGGAAGGAAACAACTCCTGGTGGGGGACTCAATCATTAGGGAGGTAGAAATGGGGAGGAAGGGGAGAGAGAGGTAAGGTGCCTTCCTGGCACCACGGCTTGGAGGGACATGAAGCAAATCCTCAGGATCATGGGAGGAGCTGCACAAGGGTGGGAGCTGGATGTCATTGTCCACTTAGGGACAAATGACCTGGCTAGGAATGGGATCAGAGCAGTGCAAGAGGAGTTTGTAGAGTTGGGAAGGAGCCTTAGACAAGTAGCGCATACGGTAACCTTCTCGGAGGTGCTGCCTGACTATGGCAAGGGAGATGCTAGGGCACATCTCACCAGGGAATTCAATGAGTGGTTGAAAAACTGGTGTGGAGCTCAGGGTTTTGGCTTCATTGGGACTGGAGTGCCACCTGGAGGATGCAGTCCTATGCTGGTGCGATGGTCTGCATCTGTCCGGGAGGTCCAGATCGAGTGAGAGGTTTAAATGCTTCATTGGCAAGCATTTAAACTAGCCAAGGGGAGGCACTGAAAGGAGAGAAATCCAAGTTTCCCACAAAACATGGTGATTAGTGAGGTAAACACCAAGGTACAGAAGTTATTAGGGAGCAGAACAGATTTAAATGTAAAAAGGCAAAGGAGTAAGGACAGAAATGGGGCTAAAAGGGTAAGGCTATCAAAGTGTGGAGAGTAATGAGTACCAATGCCCGTAGTCTGTGTAACAAGCTCCTGAACTAATGGCCTTGATGGAAGAGGGTTGCCTGGATATTGTGGAGTCACAGAAACATGGTACACAGAGAACCATGACTGGGATGTCAGCATACCAGGATACACAATCTACAGGAGGGACAGGAGGGTAAAGAGGAGGAGGAGGAGGAGGAGTAGCTCTCTGTGTAAAGGAAGGGATCAAAGCAACAGAACTAAAGAGTAAACAGGGAGCAGATGAGGCACTTTGGGTCACCCTGGAGACAGGAAATGGCACCACAATCCTCATGGGGTTGTATACAGACCCCCATCTCAGGGGGAGGGAATGGACAAGGAAATGATAGAAGGCTTTCTTAGAATGGCAGAAAAAGAGGAGATATTGTTGATAGGGGACCTGAATATGCCAGATGTTAACTAGAGCACCTTTGCTGCAGGCACATCCTAGAGCAGAGTCATTCTTGATGCCCTACAGGGGGCATGCCTCAGACAGGTAGTATTGGAACCCACTCGGGAGGGAGCAATCTTAGACCTGGTACTCTCAAATGGGGATGGAGAAAGAATCTCAGATTTAGAAGTGGGTAGCCATCTGGAAGCAAGCGACCACCAAACAGTGTGGATCATGATAAACACAGCCATACAATCAAGTCATACAAAAGCAAGAGTACTGGACTTTAGGAGGGCTGACTTTTGGGAAAGAGAGAGTGCCCTCAGAAAAGCACTAGCAAACAGGCAAAAAGGAGGTGGAGGAACAATGGAGAGTGATCAAAACAGCCATCACAGAGGCAACAAGCCTTTTTGTAAAGCAAATCAATAAAACACAACGAAGGAAAAAAATGCTATGGTTCTCAAAAGAGGTGGCAGGGGAGGTTAAGGAGAAAAGGACAGCATTCAGGAAATATAAGGAAACACAGAAGGAGCGGGTCAAAGAACTTTATCAGTTAAAGCTGAAAGAGGCTGGGAAGGCAGTCAGAATAGCAAAGGCCCAAACCAAGGAAAGAATAGCCAATTCTGTTAAGAAGGGGGATGAGACCTTTTATAGGTACATTAGGGAGCGAAAAAAGACCAAAGGAGGGATACTGAAGCTTAATAAAGGGGAGGGACGTGGAAAGGGTGACAGTGAAAAGCAGGGATACTGAATGAATATTTCTGCTCAGAATTCACAAAGGAAGGGGAGTTACCTAAACCAAATAAGAGAAACACTCTGAAGATCGGGTTGATACCAGTCCATTGACAGAAGAAAGGGTTCTGAAAGAACTAATAAAATTGAAAGTGGACAAATGGGGCCTGGTGATTCACCCAAGAATTCTAAAAGAACTAAGGGTAGAACTAGTGACACCGCTGACTACTCTCTTTAACAAATCATGGGAGGATAGGGTGGTACCCGAGGACTGGAGGAGGGCAGATGTGATTCCTCTCACAAAAGTGGAGCAGGACAGAGGCAGGAAACTACAGACCAGTTAGTTTGACCTTAGTGGTAGGGAAAATGATGGAATCACTTCGAAGGAAAGAATTGTTGAGTACCTAGGGGCCAGTGGGCACAGGGACCCAAGGCAGCATGGATTCACTGATGGGAAGGTCGTGTCAGGTCGAATCTAATAGATTTCTTTGACTGGGTGACCAAAGTAGTAGACCAGGGAGGGCTGTGGACATGGTCTACCTAGATTTTCTGCAAGGCATTTGATACAGTCCCACACAAAAGATTAATTCATTAAGATAGCCAACCTTGGAGCGGGTCCCAAGGTGGTAGCCTGGAATAAAATTGTCTAGACAACAGGACGCAAAGGTAGTAGTAAATGGAGTACACAGTGAAGAAGGGATCGGTTACTAGCGGGGTACCGCGAGGGTTCAGTACTGGACTGGTCCTTTTAATGTCTTTATAAGTGACATTGCAGAGGAACTGGAAGGAAAAGTATGTCTCTTTGCAGATGACACAAAGATTTGCAACAGGGTTGATACACAAGATGGAGTGGAAAGGATGAGAAGGACTTGTAAGGTTGGAGGAATGGTCAAATGTATGGCAGCTCAGATTCAATGCAAAGAAGTGCAAGGTAATGCACATGGAAACAAAACCCAGGGGAGTACACAATGGGGGTGAGGTACTGACAACAGTAAAAATAGAAAGGACCAGGGGTAATTATATCAGATGACCTAAAGGTGGGCAAGCAATGTGTGAGAAGGCAGTAAGGAAGGCTGGGGGATACTGGGATGCATAGGAAGAGGCATCAATAGTAGAAAACAGGAAGTTGTTATCCTCTGTACAGACAGTTGGTGAGACCCCATCTGAGTACTGTGTGCAGTTCTGGAGACCCCATCTCCTAAAGACATAGACAGAGTGAAGGCTGTCCAGAGGAGAGCAGAAAAAAATGGTGCAGGGTCTGCACCAAAAGACATCCTGAAAAAAGACTAAAGGAGCTAATATGTATACCCTTGAGGAAAGAAGGAGAGAGGGGACATGATAGAAACTTCAAGTACCTCAAGGGAATTAACAAAGTCCAAGAGGTAGCATCTTCCAGAAAAGAGATGCAAGAACAAGGGGCACAATTTGAAGATAGAGGGGGGACCTCAGAGCCAATGTGGAGGAAGTATTTTTCACTGAGAGGGTTGTGGATGCATGGAACAGCCTCCCTGAGGAGGTTGTGGAGTCAAGAACAGTGGGGGACTTCAAGAATGCATGGGACAGGCATAAGGCAGTCCTAGTGGGGGGGTAGGAGGAAGTAAGCTGTTGGTTAACTAGGATCTGCAGCTTATCTGTTAGGTAGAAAAATGGGCAGACTAGGTGGGCCAAGCGGTCCTTATCTGCCATAAAATTCTATGTTTCTAAACCTTGGTGCTCACAGGGAAGAGGGTCACACAGGAAAATATAATAAATAACTAGTTCATTGAACACAAACAGAACTGGTGACAATATGAGTAACAGAGGGACTAAGCACTCCACAGAGAACAGAAATAATGTTAAGGGGGATACACCAACTAACGGGGGTTCCCCTGATAGAGACTCAACAGAATTCTAGGGAAAAAGAACTTGCACAAGAAGAACACCAATCAAATAGGGAACAAGGAAGAGCCACACCTGGCCCAAGCACTGGAAATAGACAATACTTATATTTTTTCAGACCAATGGTGGAACCTGCACCAAGAAGGAAACTGAAGCACCTGATCTATAAAGTGGGACTGGAACAACCCCAAGAAAGAGTCTATGTGGCCAGAACGTTAACCAAAGACTCCCTGAAGTTTTATGCCTCTGAAATTTATTCAATGAATGATGTGAGCGAGTCAATATATATATATAAAATTTGTGCGGTAGATATTGGTTGGAAGTCAGAAGGATCAACACATTTATTTAGTGTGATCTTTCTACTCTGATGTGGTTAATTTTAATACTATTTTAATACTATTTTAATACTATAGTTTAAACCCTTTCTGTATGTGCCTTAGTGGTGTCTGATATTGAGAACCTAAGTGTCATTTGTGGGTATCCTGTCTGTTTTGGTAGGTACTTTATTTTCTCTGTTAAACAACTGAGTATACCTATTGCCTAATACTTTATAGTACATTGTATCTTTTGCTCAGTCTCTAATTTTTCTTCTTTTCTCCAATGTTTCAAAACTGTTTAGTTATTGTGGCAGAGGTGTGGTACTGTGTTCTTTCTTGCAGTTCAAGGTGCTTTTGAACTGCTGATTTCTATTGGTTTAAACAATTACATTTTTCTTTTCTATTTTAAAAAGCTACATCAACTTGGTATGTTGTCACCTGTTTGTTGTTGCTAAGTAGCAGATGTTTTGCATTGTGCTCTGATTCTGTGATAGAATCTGTATTAGTAGAAGGTAGATTATTGTGATTGTAGTTACCTTTTTGATTGTAAGGATAAAGAGCTTAGATAGAAGTGTATGTATTTTCAAATATTATAGGGAACAGTGGCAGAGATTTTAGGACAGTAAATTAATAAAAAGGGAACTAGGAGAGCTTCAGTAGCAGACAAGTAGTGGAATTGCAGTATATGTGGGAGTGATGCAATGCAGTGGCTGTGGGGCAGCCATATTCAGGCAGACCTTCTGGACACTGAGGTGCTGCCCTATCTGCATGCATCTATCTGGACCGCGGATGAGGTAGCCAGACTCAGAGCGGAAGTAAACTGGGTCAGGAGTACCATCACCCCTATCCAGGGACCACCCAGTCCAATGCAACTGCCTCAAAGGATGCCGAACGAGGAGTATTTGGATGACAGTGGCTCAGGAGGGTTAGAGCAGTCAGGCAGAGAGGCACATCCCAGATCCTATTCCACTCAAGAACTCATGCCACACTGGCAAATGAGGACAACCAAATACAGGTACCCAGAGAAGTGGAAGGAAAGGATGTGGAGGTTAGCCAAGGAGGTGACCTCAGCGGGAAAGCAGTGGACCCCAGAGGAGGAGGAAGCGAATCCTGGTGGGGACTCCATCATAAGAGGTATCCAGCTAGGAACACAGGAGGGAGGACAGGGAGTGAGGTGCCTACCAGGTGCCACGGCATGGAGGGATGGAAGGAAGATCCTGGGGATCACTGGGAAGACAAGGCGGGAGGGATAGCTGGATGTCATTATCCACCTAGTTACCAATGACCTGGCAAATGGGGAGCCAAAGGAAGTTTAGGAAGAGTTTAGGAAACTGGGGAGGGGTCTCAAGCAAGTAGTTACTTCTGTCACTTTCTCGAAGTACTACCTGAGAGGCAAGGGAGAACAAAGGTGCATGCACCAGGAACTTTAACTCATGGTTGAAGAACTGGTGCTGTGAGGAAGGGTTTGGATTCATTGGTGACTGGGGACCCACCTGGAGGGATGGAGGTTTGTTCAAGCCTGACGGCCTGCATCCATCCTGGAGGGGAATCCAAGCACTCAATGATAAGTTGAAATGCTACATTGACAAGCATTTAAACTAGCAAAGGGGGGTGGCAGGCCAGCAAGGAGGGTACCTACTTGCTCACCCCCCACAGCTAGCAGTGGAACCAGTGAACCAGAGGAGTGGCTATCTCTGCAAAGCAGTGTGCAAAAGATGGAGATTAGTGCCCAAGAGGTGGATAAGAGAAAAGGGCAAAATTCAGCAGATGGGCAGACAGCAAGGAGAAACAGGATAAATGACAACCAAGGAAGGGGCTGGAGTAGAACAGTGAGACAGTCTAGGAGGTCAAATCATGGAAAGCCATGTGGCAAATGCCAGGAGCCTTAGCAACAAGATGGAAGATCTGGAGGCTGTCATGGTGCAGTCAGACCTGGACATTGTGGCCATCACTGAAACCTGGTGTAATGATAACATCGACTGGGAGATGGCCATACCTGGCTACAACATATTCAGAAGAGACAGAGCAGGCAGGAAGGGAGGAGGTGGCACTGTATGTGAAAATGACATAAGGGCCACAGAGATCCAGGAGGAACAAAATGGGGAGAGATACTGTGGGTTAAGCTGGAAAGGAAAATGGGACAGCCATCCGCACAGGTGTGGTCTATAGACCACCAGCCCAGGAGGAAGAAACAGATAGGGAGTTGATGCTAGCCATCCAAAGGATGGCAGACAAGAGTGAGTAGTACTGGTTGGAGACTTCAATATTCCACCGGACTGGAGCATCCCAGCAGCAGCATCAACTAGGAGCAGATTTATCCTGGACTCCTTCAGGGTGCCTTCCTCAAGCAACTGGTCATGGAACCAACTCGGCAGAAGGCAATACTGGACCTTGTGCTCACAAACAGGGACAGTGTGATGGGGGTAACAGTGGGGAGCACCTGGGAAACAGTGACCACCAGTCATTGTGGTTTGAAATCACAGAAAGAGCAGAACCAAACCACACAAAACACTATCCTGGATTTTAGGGGGCAGACTTTGGGAAAATGGGAGATACTTGAAAGAGGCATTAAGGGAATGGGACAGGAATCAGGGGTTGAGGAACAGTGGGCAGTATTTAAAATGGGGATTACAAGAACAACAAAATTATGTATTAAGCAGGTTAGCAAGAGGAAAAGGAAGAGGAGACCATTATGGTTTCAAAGTGGTAGCAAAGAAAGTGAAAGCAAAAAGATTGCATTCAGGAAATACAAAAGACACAGCAGGAAGGGGGAGGAGAAGTACCAGGAGAAGCAAAGGGAGGCAGGGAGGTCAGTAAGGGAAGTCAAAGTTCAGACAGAAGAACACATTGCAAAATCAGTGGGTAGAGGGGACAAAACCTTTTACAGGTACATAAGTGAAAAAAGAAAGACAAAGGGAGGGATAGTGAGACTGAAGGGGGAGGATGGGGGCCACGTGGAGGATGGCAACAGTAAAGCTGACATAGTGAACAGGTATTTCTGCTCAGTCTTTACTGAGGAAGAGGAGGGTAATGGGTCTGAAGGTAGTACAAGGAGTGAGAATGGTGCAGAAATGGACACAAGCCCCTTTACACGAGAAAGGGTCCTTAAGGAACTGGAAGTAATAAGAGTTGATAAAGCAATGGGGCCAGATGGGGTGCACCCAGGGTGTAAAGAACTAAGAGAGGTGGTGGCTGAACCTCTGGCTATTCTATTTAGCCAATCACTGGAATCAGGAGGTACCCAAAGGCTGGAGGACAGCAGATGTAGTCCCCTATACAAAAGTGGGAACAAAGAGGAAGCAGGGAATCACAGACCAGTCAGCCTCACCGGTAGTGGGGAAGATCATGGAAGCACTACTGAAGGAGAGTGGTGGAACATCTGGTTGTCAATGGACTACAGGACCCAAGGCAGCATGGTTTCACCAGGGGGAGGTCATGTCAGACCAACCTCATTGAATTTTTTGACCGGGTGACTAGGGAGGTGGATCAGGGGAGGGCAGTGGACATGGCCTATCTGGAATTCAGCAAGGCCTTTGACACTGTGCCACATAGAAGACTATTACACAAACTGGGGAATATGGGTGTGGGCAGGACAGTAGTGTGGTGGGTAGGTAACTGGCTGGGTGGCAGGACACAGAGGGTGGTGGTAAATGGCTGTCACTCCACAGAGAAGATTAACCAGTGGGGTACCACAGGGATCAGTGCTGGGACGGTCCTGTTCAACATCTTCATCAGTGACATTGCGCCAGGACCTAGAAGGCAGAATTTCACTGTTCGCTGATGACACAAAGCTCTGTAACAGAGTAGACACACCAGAGGGTGTAGACAGAATGAGAAGCGACCTGCAGAAACTTGAAGAATGGTCAGGGGTTTGCAGTTGAAATTCAATGCAAAGAAGTGCAAGATAATGCATATGGGGCACAAAAACCCTGGCACAATATATCAGTTGGGGGTGAGTATATAGCATGCCACAAGCAGGAAGGGATCTTGGGGTTATTATCTCTGATGACCTCAAGGTAGGGAAACAGTGTGACAAGGCAGCAGGTGAAACAAATAAGATGCTGGGATGTATGGGCAGGGGCATTACCAGCAGGGAAAGGGAGTCATAATTCAGCTATACAAGACACTAGTGAGGCCCCACCTGGAGTACAGTGTACAGTTCTGGAGACCATACCACGTGAAGGACATAGACAGGGTAGAGAAGATTCAGACGAGGGCAACAAAGATGGTGCATGGATTGCATCACAAGTCCCATGAAGACATGTTGAAGGAACTGAACATGTACTCCCTGGAGGAGAGGAGGAGAGGATATGATAGAGACATACAAGTATCCTACAGGGAGGAACAGGGTGCAGGAAAACACTATTTTTAAGCAAAAAAGATGTTCCAGGACTAGAGGACATGGGATGAAGTTGGAGGGAGGACGATTCAGAGGAAACATGAGAAAGAATTTCTTCACAGAATGGGTGGTGGACAAGTGGAACACCCTGCCAGAGGAAGTGGTGGGGGCTGAAACAATCACGGGATTTAAGAATGCATGGGATAGACATAAAGGAATTCTGGAGGTCAAGGGTAAGGTGCAACAGACTTCTAGGAAAACAAACTGAACTTTCAAGCTCAAATGGGCAGACTGGGTGGGCCATAGTCCCTTATCTGCCGACACTGTCTATGTATCTATGTATCTATGTATCTATGTCAAACTATGACATACATTTTAAACAAATTTAGGATTTGGACAGATTTTGGAAGCAATATAATCGCCTCAAGGACACCCCATCATGGCTTCCATTTCTAGTCATCCCTTTGACAAAGTCTGCTGTAAGAACAATTACAATAATGTTCAGAATGGAAAGTGTTAACATTCAAAACATTCTGTACTGGGTGTGGCAACATTGTGAAGTGCTGGAAAGGCCTGAGCCTATAATCGACACAGAACAAATTTGGATTGGGGGATGGAAGGTGAGGGTAAAACTCCAAGAAACTGATTATGGTATTACTTATCTTCCCAATAGCTTTTTTGCTAGGCAGGGACAAAGGTATACTATTTTGTGCGGGACAGCCAAAATCCTGTTTTAAATGTGTTTCTATGTTTCATTTTAGTAATGTCTGTGATAACACCAGGTGTACCCACTAGACGGAGTAAGGGCACATCACTGCAAGTTGTAAAACTGCTTTTCAATGTAACCTATGTTTTAGGGTAGGGCATTCTTTTGCAGAATGCTCCTGGGCAGTGCATACAAGAGGTGCAATGGTATCACAACAAGACATAGTCACAAGAACCCAACAGCAGGGGTCTGCTAGGGCCTCTGAAAAACATATGGAGGAAATAAGAGTACAACAGCAGGCCAATGCTAATGCTCAAGAACCCCCCCCCCGGCAGAAGAAGGGTCAGATGTGTCCTCAGAGCAGGAGATGGAAATTAGAAAAAATCCAAATATTAATGAAGTGGAGAAATCTGTAGAACAGGTAGACCCATCAGAAGAGAATGTTGAAGCGACAGAACAAGAAGTGATAACCTCAGTACCCGAATCAGAGCAATCAGCTGCCCCATCCACTATGCCCCTCCCCCTTTCTGGGAATACATTTACTGTGGTTAAAGTCAAAGACAAGAAGCAGAGAGCACTGTCAGGCTCCATACCTACATCCAGAGGGGAAAAAAGGGACATACTGTTACAAAACAGATACAGAGTGCTGCAAAAGGGGAGGAGTGAGGGGAGTCTGACAAGGAAGGGAAGAAGTGAGGAGAGTCTGACAAGGAAGGGAAGGAGTGAGGGGAGTCTGATGAGGAAGGGAAGGAGTGAGGGGAGTCTGACGAGGAAGGGAAGGAGTGAGGGGAGTCTGATGAGGAAGGGAAGGAGTCAGAATCCTCATCTATCTTGTCCTCCTTATCTGACCCCTCCTCAGAACTAGAAGAAATGGAGATTGAGCACATAACTCCTAAATCTCAGAGAATGACAAGGTCAGCCAGCCACACTGGGAAACAAACATGAGTTATTCACTAGATAGTACTCCCTTTTAAGGTATAACAACTATAGGTACCTTAATAATACATACCTTAAATGTTTACAGCATTAAGAACTACAAAAAGAGGGTATCCACATTGTTAGATAGCAATGCACAGATAATAGTTTTACAAGACACCCGCTTAAAAACACAATTTGAAATAGCTCAAACTAATAAACTGTTGATAAAAGGTCCAGCCTTCTGGTCCATAGGACCAGAAAGATGTGATGGTGTGGGGATTTTAACGGCAGGTACACAGTTTCAGGTATCAAAACCTGTAGACGTGGTTCCAGGACGTACAATGATACTAGATGTTATTTATATGACCACCAGATTCAGGCTTATATCTATGCATGCACCTCAAACAAAGGCAGCAAGAGTAGAATTATTTCAGACAATACAGCCATACTTACACACCTCCAGGATAATGGTATGAGGAGGAGACTTTAATTGTGCAATAGGGAAAGAAGATAGAGGCTTGTACACAGATAAAATATTCTGTGACACTAATTGTCTAGTCAAAATTATACAAGCTGCATTAAAAGAAGCATATAGAGTAAAACATGAGGTGTGGGGATTTACATTTTCAAAAGGCACTTTAAAACCCAGAATAAATTTTGTGTTGATTTTAACTAATGTGAAAGGGTTGCAGGCAGGTACAGATGCCACCGAAATTTCTGATTATAAAATACTTGACATTACAGTACAATGGGGGCAGAAACCACCTATTGGTAAAGACCATGGAGGATGAATGTACAAGTTATAACAGAGCCACACTTTCAAAAGCGATGGAATTAAACATGGAGGGTCAGGGAATCAGTAATGTGTTTTTATGATGACCGTTTACGTTGGTGGGAAGACAGTAAGGAAGCAATACAGGAGTTACTAAAACAATATACATGGAAGAAAGCCACAGATAATTATTTAAAGTACCTACAGTTATGATCTACTTTGCATAAAGTGATATCCCAGATGGAGAAATATGGTGATAATAATGCAGCCCTGATAACTTGATTCAGGAAATGAGGCAGTTCCAATATGATAGAGGAGCATCACTAAAACATGAGATGCAATTTGGTACGTAACACACTAAGTAAACTTTTGATCCCTTTTCTAACTGCAAAAAAAAGGACAGATAATAGAAACATGATGCGAATAAATATAGATAATGGACAGGTAGCAACTACCAAACAAGATATCTGAAGTGAGGTTAATAATTATGTCAAAGTCAAGTCAAAGTCAAAGTTTATTACCCGGAAATACTCCATTGAGAAGGCTCATTTACAAGGATGCCCTGAGCGAACAGTCATATACACAAACAGAGTTAGGCAACTATACAATAAACAGGATATAACAAGCAAACAAAGAAAGGTACATGAACAGAATAATTTATATATAGACTTATACACAAAATATTTATATAGTAGTCCTCAAGTGCTACAAAGCAATGAGGTTAGAACATGATGAGAACATCTGGTAAGCATTTGGAGCATTTTGCCTTCAAGAACTGTACCATGGGACCAACGGAGATTTGAGGCGTAGTAGAGAGAGGTGGCTAAAGTGAGGGTTTGGAGGGAGAAGGGGGCTGAGTCAGGGAATGAAGGTGAAGGCAAGAGTGAAGAGGAGGGAGAAGGTGGGTGGAGCTGTTGGCAGGGGGGAGGGCGGAGAAGTGGGGGAGAAGGAGGAGGGGTAGAATGGTAGGAAAATGAATGTAAATGAGGAGGGAAGGAGTCTAGGGAAGGGTGAAATTGAGAAGGGTGAGGAGTATGACATATAGTCAGTGACATGCACAGGAGTCACCAATTTTGTTGATGACCAGTTTTTTGAAACTGCGTAGGGGTATTAAGTTTTGCAGTTTGAGACTAGTTTGGGCTTTATTCCAGGCAGCTGGTAGAGTACGACTTATAGCCATATCTCCAAACTGAGTGTGGGTGCATGGGACTTCTAGCATAATGTATCATTTCTGCATAATGTGTATAGACAGGCAGTATGATGAAAGAGAGTAGAAGCATAGTAGGGCAGCTTAGACAGAAGAGCTTTGTATAACCAGGTGAGAGAGTGGATGAGGTGTCTAGTCGATAAGAGGTCCAGTCCAACTGGGCATATTGCTCGCAGTGATGCATGCGTCGGTGGGCATTAGAAATGAATCGAATCGGTTTGTGATATAGTGTGTCCAACTGGTGAAGCAGGGAGTCCGAGCACCATCCATAAACTATTTTGTATGTGAAAAGACAACTTTGTGTGAGTGGGGGTATGGAGCCAGACTCAACATACCTTGCACAACTAAATCTTCCAGGATTACAAGAGCAAGATAAGAAGGATTTATTAACATCTATTACACAAGCAGGAGTAGAGGCAGATCTTTCATCACTGAAGAAAAACACATCACCAGGACAGGATGGGCTTAGATCTGAATTATACCAGACATTTAAGGAACAAATGGTAGCACCGTTAACAGAAGTCTTTAATTATTGTTTACATACAAATTCAATTTCATATACAATGGCTAAAGGGTTAATGATCTTCATACACAAGAAAGGGGACAAAGTAGACTTAAATAACTGGAGACCTCTAAGTCTCCTGAATACTGATTATACAATTCTGGCAAAGATGTTTATAGATAAAGATAACTGGCTTGCCAGCTCCAGTGCTGCATACAGAGATCTGGTATCAGGACTCTATCTAACGCAGATAGTCAAAAACTGCACTCATATAAATTAGTGCACAGGCTCAGGCACACTGATTGACTGGGTGCTGACAACACATCCAGAGCAACTAAAGAGTGTCAAGGCCCTCCCTGACACCCTCAGTGACCACTCACCTATTCTAAGTGAGTGGCCGACTAAACAGACCAAGCCTCCTCCAAGAATGGTGAGGAATAGAGTTATTAAAATAGCGCAATGGAAGACTTTAGGAAACACCTCAAAGGGATAGACTGGAGCTTCCTTGATTAATGCCCCTCTGTGGACACAGCCCTGCAGCTCTTCTTCAACCACTTCAAAACTGCAGTGGACAAGTCTGCCTCGTATCATAAGATACTGATTAAAGGCTGTAGCATGGACTTGGTCACCCTGCAACCTTTTGGCTTGATGCGGCATTGGAATCTACTCTGGCACCAGGCTAGAACATCTGGGACTGCAATGGATGTCCAAAACTACAAGACTGCCCGAAACAGGTGAACTTGGGCAATCCAACAGGCCAAGGCTACATATTACAAGAACCATTAATCTCAATGCTGGGGTGTTGGAAAGAAATTTTGAGCCTCTTTAAAAAACCTCACCAGAAACGATGACAGATCCTTCCCCTCCATGATTCACCACAACAATGACATAATATTAGATGCTGGCATTATGGCCAATATTTTCAACAAAGCATTTATGGATTACAGTGTTGTCCTCCCCCCAAAACTGACTTCATACCCAGATGGAAATCCGACCTCTAACCACTCGCCTCCTCCTTACAAAACTAGGACCTGCACAACCTTTTACTTCAGATGGGTAACCATCGAAGATACAAGGAAATACCTTACTAGAGTCCTTGGCAAAATGAGGATGGATGGTAATGGTATTGACATGAAACTGATCTCTAGTGTCCTTCACAAGATCATTGGACCTATCAACAAGCTATTCAACCTGTCCCTCCATCTGGCTACTTTCCCCTCTATCTGGAAAACCTCCCTGGTCACACCTGTTCACAAAGGGGGGGGTGATCGGTCACTGTTATCGAATTAAAGACCCATCTCAATTCTCTCACCTCTCTCTAAAGCACTGGAAAGGATCATGGCCAACCAACTCATGGATCACCTGCACAAATATGACCTCCTCTCCCCCCAACAGCATGGCTTTCGCAGACTGCTTAGTACTACCACTGCCCTAATTAATTTCACTGTATATGTACACAAGGCACTCGACCAGGGTCAGCTGGTCAGGGCAATCTTCATAGACCTAACCAAGGCCTTTGGCCTTATGGATCACCAACTGTTGCTCTACAGGCTAAGCAGCCTAAGGCTGTCCCCAGTCAAAGTCCAGTGGTTCTCCAGCTATTTATCTGGGAGATCTCAGAGTGTCAAAATTAATGGTGCCATCTCCAACACCTGTGAGGTCTCAGTAGGGGTCCCCCAGGGGTCCATACTGGGCCTGCTCTTATTCAGCCTCTGTGTGAACCACCTCCATGATGCCTGCCCCATCTGAGATTTTGCTTTATGCAGATGACACAGTGGTATTCTCTAGGAATTTCTGCCAAGAAGTGCTTACTAGGGAGCTGCAGCACAACTTTAACCAAATACAGGAATGGTTCAAGGACAGCATGCTGGTGCTCAACAGTAAAAAAAACATGACAATGCACTTTGCCGGATGACAAAAGAAGATGTCTACCGTATCCCTCCCAATTACCTGCAACTCTCACACCACCTTGGAGCAGGTGTCCCCGTTCTGATATCTTGGTCTCACAATAGATGAGTCCTTGTCATTTGATGAACATATATGCAATATTACGAAAATGTAGCCAATAGGAAACTAGGGGCCCAATACAGGCTTCGGTTCTGCCTTATTCCTGAGGCCAGAAAACAGGTGGTCAGAGGTACAACCCTACCTTTTATTTATTTATTTAAGCATTTAACCTGGAAGGCATGCTGAGCAGGCTACTGCTCGATTCCAGATGCATCCTGGGGGAAGGGGTTATTACATACGCAGTTGGAGGACAAACATAATACAAAGTGTAACTCATAACAGGGACACACACTACAATGTTCAGGTAATGATACTAAAGACAAAGTAGATTGAGAGAAAGTACAGTTATGTAAGAACTTACCATAACAGTAAATCTTCGAGAGAGGCTCTTGCAGTAGGTAATTACATATAGGACTGAAGCAGGCAGGCATCAGCACCCCATGGAAAAATTCCTAGCTAGCAGTGTCTGGTGGGGGATCGTCCCCATGTCAGTCTACCAACGTCATGGGGCGTCAGTATAAAGAGGCTGTCCCCCACGCCCACCTTCCTGTTCTTTCCTGCCAAAGGCCAAACGGCGAGACGGGAGAGAAGTGGATATTTCCCCCTTGGAAAAAGAGCTGAAAAAGCTAAGGGAGATGGAGGGAGGGAAGGTATTACCTACTGCAATAGCCTCTCTCGAAGAGCTACTGTTATGGTAAGTTTACAAATAGGACTGAGTCCCAAGCAGTCTGGAACAAAGAGAAGCTCACGGGAGGAGGAAACTACTCATACACAGATCCTCTGGATGTGAAAGTCTTAGGAAAGGAGACCTTGCAGAACAGCCAACCTGAAGCCAACTCTACGGCGAGAGGCAATGTCCAAACTGTAGTGTTTCGTGCAAGTATGGACAGAAGTCCAAGTTGCAGCTGTGCAGATGTCAACCGCTGACACATTCTTGAAACAAGCAGCAGAGGCAGCAACACCCCTATTGGAGTGACCTCTGACCTGACCTGGCAAGGTCTTGTGATACTTGTCATAACAGAAAGTGATACAGTGAGTCAACCATTTTGAAAGGCATTGCTTGGAGAGAGCATGGCCCTCTCTTTTGTGAGCAAAAGAGACAAACAGTTGATCAGTCTTTCTGAGATCCTTTGTCCTGTTGGTGTAGTATCTCAGAATCCGGTGAACATCCAGAGTATGCAATAGGTACTCCCCTTGATTGGAATGTTGCATAAAGAATTCAGGCAGTTCCATGGACTGATTCAGCATAGATTCCGCTACCACCTTAGGGAGAAACTTAGGGTTGGTACACAGAGCCACACGTTCCTTGTGGAAAATCAAGTACGGGATTTTGCACATTAAGGCCTGAAGCTCGGAAATTCGTTGAGCAGAGGTAATGGCCACTAGGAAGAGAGCCTTCCAGGAAAGGAACTTAAGGTCTGCAGATGCTGCCTGCTCAAAGAGAGGCAGGGTAAGCTTCTCGAGAATGAAATTCAAGTCCCAAGGAGGGGTAGGTGTGCGAATGGGGCGTCTCAAGTGTAGGACCCCTCTAAGAAAAGTCTTAGTGACTTCCAGCTGCGCAAAAGATCTGTCCCCAAAGGGAACATGGTAATCAGAAATAGCCACCATGTGGACCTTCAAGGAGGAGTGACTGAGACCCAGGTCAAAGAGGTGATGCATGTAATCCAGGAGCCTCCCAACAGAGCAGGAGAAAGGCTCTTAAGCTCTAGAAGAGGCCCAAATAGAGAACCTTTTCCATTTCATGGTGAAAGTGGAACGGGTGGAGGGCTTTCTGGCCTCCACTAGAATCTCCACCAACTGCAATGAAACCCCAAACCAGGTTTGAATTTCGTCTGCAAGAGCCACTCATGCAGCTGAAGAGATTTGAGTCCAGGATGTACCAGGGTACCCTGATCCTGGGTCAACAAGAGCTGCGACAGAGGAAGAGGAAGAGGAGGTTCCTCTGAGTACTGTTGCAGAAGAGAGAACCAAACTTGCCTGGGCCAGAACGGAGCAATGAGAATCATGCGTGCTTCTTCTGAACAGAGTTTGTGTAGGACTCTCGGAATCAATGGGATCGGGGAGAAAGCATAGATGAATCTGCCCTTCCAGTTTAGGGACAGAGTGTCTCTCCCAAAAACTCCGCACCCTGGAGCGAGCGAGCAGAGGATGGGAAGTTTTGCGTTGAGAGGAGAGGCAAACAGGTCTACTTGATGGGTTCCCCAGTGTAGGAAGACGTCTTCTACTACCCCCTGATCCAGTTCCCATTCGTGTGCTTGGGCAGATGACCGGCTGAGGTGGTCTGCCAAAGTGTTCTCTACCCCCGGAATATGAACCGCCATAAGGTAAAGGTTGTGAAGTATTGCCCAATCCCAAACTCACATCATTTCCCTGCAAAGAGGGTAGGAACGGGTTCCTCCCTGTTTGTTGATGTACCACGCTATGCACATGTTGTTAGTCTGAACTGGCAGATGACCGGGAAGCAGATACAGATGCAGAGCTTGTAAGGCATACAGGATGGCCCTCAGCTCAAGTACATTGATGTGAATAGTCTGCTTGAGCCTGGACCAAGAGCCCTGGGTCCATTGAGATCCCAGGTGGGCTCCCCAACCCTCACCTGAGGCGTCTGTTGTTAGGATTTGGGAGAGGGGAGAAAGACAGAAGGGAGCTCCCCGGCAAAGGTTCTCCTGAACCATCCACCATTGCAAGTCCCAAACCATTGGAGAGGAGACCAGGATCTTGTGATCCAAGTCATCCACCAACTGATCTCACTGAGACCAAAGCATCCACTGAGAAATTCTCATGTGGAGCCGAGTGCGAGGCATCATCGGGATGGCAGCCTCCATGAGCCTGAGGAGGTGAAAGACCGACCTGGCAATGACCCGCCTGCAGCTGGACAAAAGGCTGGTCTGTCTGAAGGGTAGCCACCCTGTCCAGAGGCAGGAAGGCCATACCAGAAGTCGTATCCAGGATCACCCTGATAAACTGGAGTCTTTGAGATGGGATCAGATGGGACTTGGCCTGATTGATGGTAATACCCAAGCTGGTGAAAACCTGCAGGGTAAGGGAAAGGGAGCACAGGGGATCCTCCCTGGATGGGGCCACCAGGAGCCAATCATCCAGGTACAGGAAAACCTGAACCTCCTGGGTATGCAGGTGGGCCGCCACCACAGAAAGGCATTTGGTAAATACTTGGGGGGCTGAGGAGAAACCAAATGGGAGAGCCCTGAACTGGTAGTGGTCCCCCTGAAAAGAAAACCGGAGGTATTTGTGGTGGGACGGGCAGATAGGAATATGCAGGTTGGCATCCTGCATGTCCAGGGCACACAGCCACTGTCCCAGCTGAAGGAGGGGGAGAAGGCTCTGCAGAGAGAGCATTCGGAACCTCTTGTACTCCACGAACAGGTTGAGGGAACTGAGGTCCAGGACTGACCTCAGCTTGCCTGACTTCTTTGGAACCAGAAAGAAATGAGAATAGTAACCGGTCCCCCTGAGATGGAGGGGGACGGGCTCTATCGCCGCCTTCCGGAGAAGGGTGGAGATTTCCTCCTGAACCAGAAGAAGGTGTTCTGGGGAGTAAGATGACCTTGGAGGGGGTTTTCTGGGAGGTTTCTGAAGAAACACTATTGAACTCACTGGAAACTCACTGGAAACAGGGGAGGTACCCAAAGACTGGAGGATAGCAGATGTAGTCCCCTTATACAAAAGTGGGAACAAAGAGGAAGCAGGGAACTACAGACCAGTCAGCCTCACCTCGGTAGTGGGGAAGATCATGGAAGCACTGCTGAAGGAGAGACTGGTGGAACATCTGGTTGTCAATGGACTACAGGACCCAAGGCAGCATGGTTTCACCAGGGGGAGGTCATGTCAGACCAACCTCACTGAATTCTTTGACTGGGTGACTAGGGAGGTGGATCAAGGGAGGGCAGTGGACATGGCCTATCTGGACTTCAGCAAGGCCTTTGACACTGTGCCACATAGAAGACTATTACACAAACTGGGGAATATGGGTGTAGGCAGGACAGTAGTGTGATGGGTAGGTAACTGGCTGGGCGGCAGGACACAGAGGGTGGTGGTAAATGGCTGTCACTCCACAGAGGGAAGAGTGACCAGTGGGGCCCCACAGGGATCAGTGCTGGGACCGGTCCTATTCAACATCTTCATCAGTGACATTGCGCAGGACCCAGAAGGCAGAATTTCACTGTTCGCTGATGACACAAAGCTCTGTAACAGAGTAGACACACCAGAGGGTGTAGACAGAATGAGGAGGGACCTGCAGAAACTTGAAGAATGGTCAGGGGTTTGGCAGTTGAAATTCAATGCAAAGAAGTGCAAGATAATGCATATGGGGCACAAAAACCCTGGCACAATATATCAGTTGGGGAGTGAGGATGTAGCATGCACCAAGCAGGAAAGGGATCTTGGGGTTATCATCTCTGATGACCTCATGGTAGGAAACAGTGTGACAAGGCAGCAGGTAAAGCAAATAGAATGCTGGGATGTATAGGCAGAGGCATCACCAGCAGGAAAAGGGAGGTCATAATTCCACTATACAAGACACTAGTGAGGCCCCACCTGGAGTACAGTGTACAGTTCTGGAGACCTTACCTACATAAGGACATAGACAGGGTAGAGAAGGTTCAGAGGAGGGCAACAAAGATGGTGCATGGATTGCATCACAAGTCCTGTGAGGACATGTTGAAGGAACTGAACATGTACTCCCTGGAGGAGAGGAGGGAGTGAGGGGATATGATAGAGACATACAAGTATCTTACAGGGAGGAACAGGGTGCAGGAATACACTATTTTTAAGCGTCAAAGATGTTCCAGGACTAGAGGGCATGGAATGAAGTTGGAGGAAGACGATTCAGAGGAAACGTGAGAAGAATTTCTTCACAGAACGGATGGTGGACAAGTGGAACACCCTGCCAGAGGAAGTGGTGGGGGCTGAAACAATCATGGGATTTAAGAATGCATGGGATAGACATAAAGGAATTCTGGAGGTCAGGGGTAAGGGGCAACAGACTTCTAGGAAAACATAAACTGAACTTACAAGCTCAAATGGGCAGACTGGGTGGGCTATAGGCCCTTATCTGCCGACACTGTCTATGTATGTATCTATGAGTGCCCATCCGCTATCAGCTGGAGCACCCAAACATCTGACATGATCCTCTCCCAACCCGGTAGATGCAGGGAGAACCTCCCCCCCTACTGGTTCCTCTGGAAGAGCCAGAGGCTGTGGGAGAGGAAAGGAGTCAGGTGGTGTGAGGCAGCACCGCAGCTGGAGCTCCCGCAGCTCGTTTGGGGGGGCTTTGCAGCCTGAGGGGCCCAGCATTTATTGGCCCGCTTCCCTTGGGCTTTCACCTTGGCTCATGCCCACTTGCGAAAGGGATGACTCTGTGGTTGAGGGGCTCTGTACAAGTCATCAACCTCCTTGAGAGCAGTACCCTTCTCAAGCAGTCCAGTGATGATATCCTTGACGTCACCACCGAACAGCACCGAACCCCTGAAGGGCGCATCCTGGATTGCAGACTGCACTTCAGGGACCAAATCCGACATTCGGAGCCAGGCATGCCACCACAAACCCACAGTGAATGCCAAGCTCCTACCAGCAGCGTCCACTGTATCGTAAGAAGCACAAAGCATGTGCCTACTGGCCGAATGAGCAGATCGGACCAGGTCTGCCACTTCCTGTTTGGTCTGTGACTCAGGAAGGGAGTCCAGTTTAGCTTCCAGCTCGCTAAGGATGGCCTTCTGGTAATCCCCCTTATGGGCGACATAGTTCAAGGCCCTAATACCCAGAGTAGAAGAAGCAAAGACCTTCCTCCCATACTGGTCCAAAAGGCGGGATTCCTTATCAGGTGGTGATGAGCTCAAGTGCTTAGGGTTGGCTGTCCGGCCGTAGGCAGCACTAATCATGACCAAGTCAGCCTTGGGGTGAGAGGTAAGAAACTCAGCACCCTCAGGAGCCTGATATAGCCTGTCTGCCTTCCTCAGAAGGGGCGCTATGGGGGAGGGTTGTTTCCAGATAGTGGTAACAAGGTCCATGTGAGGCTTGATCCAGGGTGGAACCAAGGTAGGAGCGATCTCGGGCAGATCCAAATGGGCAGCTAGCTTCTGCTGCTGTGTATCTGGCTCCAAAGAGTGCCACTGATAGATAGCCTGGATTCTGCACAGCAATTCCGAAAAGTAAGGATCCTCCGGAGGAAACTTCAGAGGAATCTTCGGCCTGGGCTTATCCAGAGAGTGGGGCTCATCGTCCAAGTTGGAGTGCCCATCGGAGTCATCTGAAGGCTCCGAGGAGGAAGAAGAAGAGGAAAACTCCACCTCCTGATGTGGGGGAGGAATGGACCCCTTGGGAAGCCCTCAGGGAAGTGTGTCCAACCCTGCCCTGAAACTGGAGGGCTCAACTCTGGTATCTGGAGTAGAGGAGGGAGTCTCTTGTCTCCAATGTAGGGGGTCTGAAACCGGGACCAGCATCGGAAGATGACTATCTTCCTCCCTGGTAAGCTGAGCCTTGGCCTCAGCCCACCAGGAAGCCAGAGTCTCCCTCAAATCCACCGGCGGCTGTGGGGATGGTGGAGGAGGAGAAGGAGGGGGATACGGATACTGAGTGTATCCGTAAGTAGCGTATCCATAACCGGATGGCAGGTACCCTGGTGTCGGGTAATGAGGCACTGTGTACTGCAGCGTCGGATAGGCCGGCGTCAGGTACTGGGGCACCAGATACTGCAGACCCAGGTATGATGGCATCGGATATGATGGGGTCGGATACCCAGGAACTGGGGGGTTTGCCGGAGCAGGCGGCCCGGCGGGGCACCCAGCAGGTGGGCCTGGTACAGGAGGCCGGGCAGGCGGGGGGCCCAGTGTGGGGTCGGCATCAGGGAGGGGGGATGTCACCCGGTGTAGCCAGGACCACTGTCGGGGCAAGCATCTGGGGAACTGACGTCAGGTCATTCAGCCCAACGGGAGGGAGACTTGATGGGGGTGCCCAAAAATCCTCGGCGTCGCCCAAGGAAGGAAGGGAGAAATCCCCAGGGTCAGGCTGAGAAGACCCAGGGTCCCCAGATGGCAGCGAAGGCTGCGGAGAGCCAGGAATGGCAGATGAAGTGAGGTCCAGTGTCGGCTCGGCCGCCATGTGGGTGTTGGGCAGCCTGACGTCCGACTTATCGGCGGAGTCCGGGCAGACGTCAGAGAAGGCGATGTCTGATTTAGTGGACCTTTCACCCGAGGCAGGCTGTGAAGGAGGGGTGGTCTGGTCATGGAACAGGGGCCGTGGTGCCACCTCAAGGCTCGCAATTTAGCGGGTTAATCCGCGGGCGCTGAGGAGCTGACGTCTAGCTCACGACCACTTGCACCAGTAGGCCACACAGCGGCGTCTTACTGGGAGTGGCAGCCTCCAAAAGCCCAGAGGCACCTGAAGGGCCCGAGCACAAGCCAGACGGGTGGGCTGATGCCGTCTTGGAAGCCTCCAAGACGGCTGTCATGGAGCTGTCCCCCGGGGGGGAACATTATCTGCAACACGGTGACTCCAGCCAAAGTCATGGTGGAAGAGGAGCCCCAGTCCCAATGCTTCTGCTTGTCCTTCCTCTTACAATGGCCTTCAGGGGAAGTAGAAGCCTGACAGAGCTTTTTCAACTCCTTCTCCATAGAGATAATTTTCTTTTTTAGGATGTGGGCTTCCAGGGACTGCTGCCTACGTCTGCAGGTGGCGGCATTGAATTTCAGGCAATGCTAGCACTTCTTCACCTGATGATCCGGGCCCAGACAGAAGAGACACTGGGAATGGCCGTCCTTGTGCGGGAGTTGAGCGCCACATGAGTCGCACTTATTCTTGTGCTCAGAGGGTGTAGGGGACAACATACACCACCAAAAAAGTAAACAATTTAGTTAATAAATCGAGAAAAAAACAACGGTATAACTACCGATGACAGGCTGACGAGCGCTGAACTTTTCTGCGAGGTGCTGACACGAGCTAACGGCATTAATGAACTGGAAGGTGGGTGTGGGAGACCACCCCTTTATACTGACATTGCATGACGTTGGTCACCTGATGTGGGGATGGTCCCCCGCCAGACACTGCTAGCTAGAAATTTTTCTGTGGGGTCCTGATGCTTGCCGGCTTCAGTCCTATATGTAATTACCTACTGCAAGAGCCCTGTCGAAGTAAGATCAATAAATACAGAACCCAAAATAGGCACAGTTTAAATACAGTACATCAAATATAGTAGGACAGGTAAATCATACATTAAGATGTTCACAGAATGGGCCAACAGGCCTGCAGCTCTATGAACTGTAGTAGAGCCTTGACACATGAGCAGGTAGAGGAGAAATGAGCTTAGATCATGGAGTTAAGAAGTGGGGAGGGAGAGATGTGTCGAAAATTTTGCAGCAAGGGAGTTCCACAACTTTGGCATACAGTAGCTGAAGGCTGCCTGGCCAGCAGCAGTGGACATATGTGGAACAGCTAAGATCCATAAGTCATTGTTTATGAGTGAGTATGCTATGCAGGTGGGGTTGGCTAGGGCAGAGGCAAGGTAAGGGTGGAGCGACTGGGACCAGTACTTGGCTGAGATCCTGGCACAGTGGGACTGCCTATGGTTATTGAAAGAGGTAAGGCTCATGGACTGGTAGAGGTTGCAGTGGTGGGTGAAATATGGATAGTTCAGGACAAAGTGACAGAAAGAGTGGAAAAGGGGGTCCAGTCTGGCTAAGGTGGACTTGGGACTGGCGCTGAAGACTACGTCCACATAGTCGAAGATGGGGAGGATAATTGTCTGCATAATCGCCCTACGGGCAGATACCGGGGTGCCGTCATGGTTGCGGTATAGTGCACCGAGCCTAGGGTGCAGCTTCTTGAGTATGGAGTCAACATGTGCAGAAAAGCTGAAGTGCTGGTCAAGCCAGACAGCAAGGTATTTGAAGGAGATGCAGGCCTCCAGGGATGTCCCATCCAGGGTATGGAATGAGGGAGTGTAAAGGAGCCTTGAAAGTCTCTGCCTTGTGCCAAAGGTCACAGAGACGGTTTTCTTGGCATTGAGGAAGAGTTGATTGGAGTGAAGCCAGTGCTTGACCTTATCAACGTCCTGCTGCAATCTGGTCACAACATCGGTGGCTGAGGGGCCAGATGTACACAGCACAGTGTCATCTGCATACATGTGGATGGAGGTATGTGGGCAAGCAGAGGGCAGGTCATTTAGAAAAATGGAGAACAGGAGTGGGCCTAGGACTGAGCCTTATGGTACCCCTGTAATAACAGGGAGGGGTGCCAAGGTGGAAGAACTGATTCTTCCATTCAACTTTTATTGAAGTTTACAAAACAGAGAATGAACCACAAAAGCAGTGTCAATTCAATGCACCCAGTAAACAGGATTTACAATGGCTCATTCTCCCCCCTGCCCCCTCCCCCCTCCCTACCGCCCAAACACAGCAATATACTAACAAGGTGCCGAGTACCCTATCAGAGGAAACAGATTGTAGCTTTACAAAGCATATAAAGATTGAAAGGGCCCCAGATCCTATTAAACTTGTCCATCTTGTTTGTGAGGCTTGCTATAGTCCTCTCCGTTCTGAGATTAGCCTAAAGCTTTTGTAACCATTCCACATAACTTAAATTCTCTGAATCTTTCCAATGCCTAAGAACAATTTTTTTAACAGATGAGAAGATCAACGCCATATAATACCTTCTAGTTGCCACATTGACGGGTGAGAAATCACCCAATACACATATTTCGGGCGTAAACAAATCAGAGATCCCCAATAGCGGATCTGATCTTTGTTTAATCATAGTCCAAAGTGAAACCACTCTAGGGCATTACCAGAAAATATGGAGAAGATCACCAGTCTGCAATCTACAGTTTGTACAGAGCGGAGAGGACAGAAGACCCAGCTTGGCAAGTTTCTGAGGGGAGTAATAGATATTGTGCAAGATTTTAAATTGCATCAACCTGAGTCGATCTTGTAACAAATATTTATGGCAATCACCTAAATACGGACCAGCCAAATTCCTTACCAGGTAACAATGCTTGCCAGTAATGAACTGGTGTGTTATTATCAAGAGTACAGGCAAAGAGCAAATCTATAATTTTAGACACAGCATGGGGCAAGCCTGCTGGTTGGATCAGAGAGGGTAGGAAACCAACATGGGATTTGGGAAATGGAGTAGCCCCAAAAACTTGCAGCAGAAGGTGCTGCAGCTGATAAATCTTAAATATGTGCTTACCAGGTATCTTGAATTTATACATAATATCCTCTGAGGTGAACCACTGGCCCTCAGGTAGGATAAAATCCTCTAACCGACAGTCTTCTAACTGTGGCAGCCAAGAGAATGATAACGGTCTATTATTTATTAGAATGTTGGGGTTTCCATTGATGGGCTGGGAAATATCCCTGCCATTATCATATTTGAGGAAGGCACATAATTGTATTTGGATCCTAACCGAGGTTGCAATGGGTGAGTTCCTAATTGCTACAGGAAGAGAACGTAGTTTGACATATAACTTCGCTTTGGGAAGACAACCAGATTTTTTGATAAGGGACAATTCTACCTTTAGCCATAGTGGGGTGTAGTCATAGGGTACCGGCTGGTTACTTAACACCCATCTGAGATACTTGGCCAGTAGTAAAATCTCAGGTGCGGAAGCCTTAAACCCCCTCTCTCTTTAGGGGCGGCCAGCTTATGGTATGCCAACCTCGCTTTTTTACATCCCCAAACAAAGTTGAAGAGTGTACTATATACTCTTTTGAACCAGGACAACGGCAATACAATATTTAATAGATTGATGGGGTAAAAAAGACGTGGAAAGACATTCATTTTAACCAGATTTATCCTGCCCCAAAGAGAGAGGGGGAGAAGGGACCATCTTTGGAGGTCCTGCTCGATCTTTTGTACCAAGCAATCTAAATTTAACTGCTTCAAACGGGAGACACTTAGCGACAGAGTAATGCCTAGATATTTAATAGAGTCGGCTTTCCAAGCCAAACTGAGAGCAGTAATTTCATGTTTATAAAGTTTATGATTAAGAGGGAAGACCTGGGATGTACTTATGTTAAGCTTATAGTTAGAAACCTGACTAAATTCCTCAATAATCTTGAGGACTGGGGGGATGGATATAGATGGGTTGGACAATTGGAGGAGGAGGTCATCAGTGTATGCCGCCACGTTAGCCTCATGATCATTTAAAAGAATGCCTGGGATATTTTTATCGCTAACCAGCCTACGGATAAGGGGCTCTACATAGATATTAAAAAGTAAAGGGGATAATGGGCAGCCTTGCCTGGTTCCCACAGACAGCTTGATCGGGGCAGAGGTCACTCCATTGCAAGAAATCCTGGCAGACAGTAATAAGTACAATGAGTGGACCCAGCTCCGAAATTCTCTGGAAAAACCAAAGGCCTCCATTGTTGCAAATAGGTACCTCCAATAGACTCTGTCAAAATTCTTCTCTGCATCCAGGGATACCAAAGCCATTGGGAGGGAGGCATCCCTGGAGGCAGAGAAGACATGAGCAAGAGTTCTGAGATGATCGGCTGAAGATCTGCCCCTCATGAATCCCACCTGTTCATCTCCAATGATAGAAGGAAGGACCTGGTTCAGCCGATCAGTGAGCAGTTTGGCTAAGATCTTAATATCTTGATTGAGAAGGGAAATCGGCCTGTAACTAGAGGCCTGATCATGTGGCTTATCAGGTTTGGGCAGTAAAATAATCAACGCTTCGAAAAGAGAGGTGTCGGTTGCATGATCTGAGAGGAGGAAACGGAAGAGCGGGAGCAGAATGGGCACTTGCTGTTTAGAAAACACTTTATAAAAATTGGCAGAAAAACCATCTGGGCCTGGAGTATTATCCAATGGAAGGGATTGGATGATTTTTTTCTATTTCTATTTCGGATATAGGGGAGGTTAATGCAATTCGCTGAGACTCAACAAGAGTAGGTAATTGTAGATCTTTTAGATAGCCCTGCAGGTGCGCTTCCGAGGGGGGGGGGGCACCATGGGACCATATAATTCCTGGAAATAGGAAGAGAATTCCTTTAATATATCTAAGGGAGAGGTTTTAAGTAAATTATCATCTAGAGAGTGGACAGCGGCAATGAACCTGCTGGATTCCTGCTGTTTCACCCCGCATGGCTAACATCCGCCATGCCTTCTCACCTTGATCTGTGTATATTGCGTTTGTTTTTAAGATTACAAACTCAGCCTGCTCTCTTAGTAGCCCCAGGTAGGCGTCTTTAAGTTTAACTGGTTCTTGTCTAGTAGTCTCAGGGGAGGTCGGGGAGAGACTAGCCTCTAGATTCCTAATCTGAAGCAATAGTTGGGCAGCCTTATCATCCCTCTCCTTCTTCCTTTTAGATGTAATTCCAATCATAAGCCCTCTCAGATACGCCTTGAGGGCCCCCCACTCTATGTTGGGCCGGCCCGTGGAATTGTTATTTAAGGCCATAAATTGCTATATTTGGGAAGCTATATAGGTAACCTTGTCCGGTTCCTTTAAAATTTGGTTATTAAGCTTCCATCTGTTACCCTTCTGGGGTAGAGACATTAACGAGAGTTGACAAATGACAGCCGAGTGATCGGAGAGCGGGGCTGAAACAATATTGGAATCCACAACCCCAAGTAAAAGGTTTTGAGTTGCTAAAATGTAATTGATCCAAGAAGAGGTACCATGGACTGGCGAGACAAAAGTGTAATCCCTTTGATTAGGATGACGCACTCGCCACACATCACACAGTCCAGCTGAGTCCAAATAATCCCTAAAAGCCCTTTGAACAGGCAAGAGGCCAGATCGAGACTGACCCGATCTATCAACCTCCTGATCAAAGATCAAGTTGAGATCACCACCTATTAATATGGGAAGATCAGGGAAAGAATGCACCACTTCCAACAGTTTAACAAAAAACTCTGGAGTATCTATATTGGGACCACAGACAGTGCCCAAAAGAATGTCCAATGTGAAGAGTTTCCCTCTCACAAATAGGAATCTCCCATTAGGATCAGCAGTCTTGTGAAGAGACTGGAAGGGGATAGATCTATGTATCATAATCATGACCCCTCTACTCTGGGTCATGCCCTGTGCCACGAATACTTGCCCCACTTGTTGGTGTCTCAGTTTAAATGCTTCCGCATTCAGGAGATGAGTCTCTTGCAGAAACATAATCTCTGCTTTTAGTTGATTTAGGAATTTCAGAATTGAATATTGTTTAATTTTATGCCTGGCCCCTTTAATGTTCCATGTAGTGCATTTAATAGTCCTAGCCATCCATTGCAATGCAGGTACCATGTATCCCAGAAAAGAACCCGTATCTCCTAACACTAACATTGACACCCCTTGTTTAGTATAAGCTGTGTTTACCCCCCCGACCACCCAGCCATTCCCCCCCATATCACTAAAACGGCCCCTACAATAACGGCCCCAAGAATATTGACCCCACCCCAAGCCCCTCCCTAACCCACTCACACATCGCACTAAACATGACGACAGTTTACAAAGCTATCCCCTGCCCCCCTACCCCGACCTGCTCGTTTAACAACTCAGTAGAAAGACAACAACAGTAATTTGTGATGCGGCAATAGCTTTCAAAGTCCAAAATGTAACAATCCAATGAAATGTATTCCCAGGCTAGTTGCCTTCATTGGGAAAATCGTAAATAAGCCCCACACCTGAGAAATGGCAAACCGGCAAAATCTACAAACACTTTTTAAATGGGTTGCCACTCCTCATGCAGAATCCAGGCAAAACCAAAGTACCCCAAGGAAGCCCATTATGTAGACTCTGAGAGAAAAAAAAAGAACCCCAACACAAACAGACTTTAGCGTCATCTAGTGAAATATATGTAGCGATTCTATGTAGCGTGAACCCCCGAGCTGGGGAAATCTCAGTTTATAACATATACAAGGCGCTACCCCCTGTTACATATCCTATAAAGTAGAATTAACAAAAATGCAGCAACAAATTCTGCTGTATGAGTAACAGGAGTGATGGTCACCACCGACGACTTAGGGGGACCAAGATAGACTGTCCACAGTGAAGGGAAACCCTTCAGCCTTTAAGACAAGTGGGCCATGAAGTTGAGGCTCCCGCTATTGCATTGATCGACCATCACAGAGCCACTGGAGGTAGCCACCAGAATCGCCAGAAAGCCAGACCAACTAGAAATGTCTCTACACCTCCGGTAAGTGCAAACTTGTAAGGGAGCTCACCAATCTGATAGCCAGGGCTGGGAAAAGTCTTTCAACTCACTTGCCACCAGTTCAAATTAGCGAGGAAAAGAGGGAACTCGTCCCAGACACCCCAAACAGATTCAGTCCGATAAACAGCATGAGGAATCAGTTGCTTCCAACACCAACTTCAAGAAGTGCCAAAAAGATCCAGAAAAGCAGCCTTTAAACCAAGAGTTGCTGCTTCTGCATCATTGTATGCATGCCAGGAGCCTGCGACAAGCACCTGCAGCTTGGCAGGATAAGCCATCTTAAATTTGATCTTTGCTGCTATTAATTTGACCACCAGGGAATGGTAGGATGCGCTCTTCTGGCTCACAGACAGGGGTAGATCTTGGGTGATTCTAATCTTGGCACCTTCCCAGGTAACTTATTTGGCCTCACGAGCTTTGATCAGGAAATGTTGCTTCTCCTGATAATTAAGGAACCGAGAAATGAAAGATCTCGGGGCCACTCCTGGTGGTGGTATTGGGCGGAGTGCTCTATGCGCTCTTTCAATAATGTAATCACTGCCAAACGGGGAAGGGCCAGCTATTTTAGAAACAAATTTTCTTGCAAACTTGATCAGGTCAGGACCCTCTTCACGCTCCGGAAGGCCGATCAGAACCGCGTTATTGCGGCGACTCTTGCCTTCTAAGTCCTCGACTTTAGCCTCCAGCTTGGTTACTCTCTGCCAGACGGCCACCAACTCTGAGTTTGCTTGATCTTGCCTGCGCTCTACCGAGCGTATGCAGGCTTCATTATCAGAGGTCTTCAGAGCTAGAGATTCAACAATGTTAGAAATCGACTTCATTTCACCCAGAATTAACTGTAGTTCTGTCTTAAAGGGCTGGAACTCCTCCAAAAATCTGGCTAGGGTGAGAGGTTCTGAGTCCGGGTTAGTAGCACCCGTAGATTGAGATGGCATTGTAGGAGAGGCCTTGGTATTCTTCGGGGCTTTCTCGGGGGATGCAGGAGGAGTGTGTTTGGGCAAACATTTCTTCATTTCCACCTCCATTTGCTTCCAAAAGGGCCAGTGCCAGGATGCCCCAAGGTTATCCCAGGAAAACACTGCAGAAAAGCTGTTATAAAGACTTGAAAAATAAATCTAAATGGAGCAGAGGGTCGGAGCTAAAGCAGGAGATTGTTACTCGGTGCACTGCATCATGTGACCTCGGAAGAACTGATTCTGATGGACTGGGACCTGTCTTCTAGGTATGAGTGGAACCAGCTGGTGGCCCAGCTGGACAGTCCTGCATTAGTGAGTTTGGCCAGGAGGAGCAAGTGTGAGACTGTATCAAATGCATTAGCCAGGTCGACAAAAATGGTGACTGTGATGTGGCCATCATCCATACCAGTGAGGATGGAGTCAATGAGACTGAGAAGGACAGTAGTGGTGGAGTGGGATTTCCTAAAGCCAGACTGGTAGGGGGTGAAGAAGGAGGAGGAGCCAAGAAAGGGTGATAGTACAGAGAGTACTAGATGCTCTTGTAGTTTTGCCAGAATTGGTAGTAGGGAAATGAGTCAGTAATTTCTTGGGTTGGAGGCATCCCCTCCCTTGTGAAGGGGGATTACGATGGCATGTTTCCATTCATTGGGGACTGTAGCAAGGGAGAAGGATAAATTAAATAAGGAGGCCAGGGGTTTGGCTATGGCAGGAGCTGAGAGGTAAAGCATTTTGGAGTCCAGCCCCATGGGGCATTTACCCTTATTGGGATTAAGGGCGAGCAGAGCATTGTTTACCTCATCTGGGGTGACCTGCTGAAAGGAGAAAGGGTGGGCTATGGGTGGGTCACAGACAGGGGTGGAAAAGTGGGGTTGCTGTGCATTGTGAGCTGAGGACAGGAGAGTAGCATGGCAGTTTGAGAGGTGAGAGCTAAACTATGTGGCGACTGTTGTGGGGTCAGTGACAGTGAGACCTCCTAACTGTAGGGCTATCCTGGACTACGGGAATGTTGTCTATGGGGCTGCCACTGATACAAGCCTGCTCAAAGTGCACACCTCATTAAATAGAGCCTGTAGGTTTGTGTTAGGTGCCGATCGCCTAACACATACATGCAACCTTTACATAAGGACTGAATGGCTTCCACCGGCAGACTGCATTAAGCTTCATGCCTGTCTTCTGGGAAAAAAGACTGAACTCGGATTTGTACCTCCCTCCCTTATTTAATCCTGCTCCAGCTGAACATGCCACTAGAAGTGTTACTAAACCAGCATTAGCTGTTCTGTTCTGAAGGACTGCATTGGGGAGGTGGGCCTTCACAGTTACGGCTCCTGCCTGGTTAAATGAGCTTCCACCCACTGCCACAAGCCTAAACATGCCTCAGTCCTTTCATGTCCAAGTTAAGAAAGTCTATCTCCCCCCCATACACTGCTACTGCCACTCTTAACCTACAAGTCCTGCACACCACTGTCCTCACAAGCATAAGCAATAAAGACTATCTACCCACCTGTTCACTGATACTGCCACTCTTAACCCAGCTGTTACCTGACCCCCGAACCCAGGGCCTGCCAAGGTTCATTTTCACTCTACAAATTGGCCTGAAGCTCCCTGCTCTACACCTGCCCTACCTACCTACCTTCTACCCCCTTGCTCCCCTCACCTACTCCCTGTTAGCCTCTCACCTACCTATTCCATACCCTCCCTACCCATAAGCCTAACCTCCATTCCCCTCCTCTGATTCCTCTTGTGCTACCTATTCCTGATTAGTTTCCACTACCCCGACTGTTTACCATGGCTATGCTTACTCCCCTGGATGTAACCTAGTAACCAATTTAGGTATCAGGAATGATGTTTAGCCAGATCTCCTGTTCCCCCCTACAAGTTCGTGTATAGCTTCAACCTCTGATTTTCTCCAGCTAGTACCTAACTTGACTTTTGCACTGCTGTGTGTACTGTATCCCCATGTACCCTGTGCCCACGCTCTGGTTATGTGTTGCTTTTGCCTTTGTTGCCTACGTTGTGTTGCTATTACCATTGTTAATGATTGCTACACATCACGTTATGATGTGTTTGACAATGCCTATATAGCTGCTATTGACTCCCAAACTCATGTATTCTCCTCTCCCTTTATGACGAAGATCCTTTGTAAATGAGCTTTTAGCTCAAAGGTTGTAATTCTGATTACTCAATAAATAAATACATAAATATTGATATTATGTTTAGCCAAGGTAGCTGAGACTGTTATAAGCCCAATGCAAACGTGCTATAAAATCAAGATGCATACAGGACATCTTAATCCTGGTGAGAGAGTTGTTCTATAAAGGAAATAATGATAACTTGCAAGGCCTTTTGCTCAGTATAGATCAAGAGAAAGCCTTCAACTGAATGTCACATGTATATCTTTGGTCAGTAATAAGGGCTTATAGGATCCCAGAACAGTTTGTTAACTGGATAGCCAGTCTAAATAAAACAGCTTATGTCACTCCATTGGTAAATGGCTGGTTTAGGGGCACATATATGCTAGGAATAGGAGTAAGGCAAGGATGCCTATTAAGTCCACTACTTTACATATTTGCCCTAGACCCTTTACTTAGACACATTCAAGAAAGCCCAAGAATAGTTGGATTAAGCATAACTCCAGGTAGACTCCAGATAAAAGTATTGGCATATGCAGAAGATTTGGTTATAGGCCTGGCAGATGAGACATTAAGGGGAGAATTAAACATATTACTGGAAGAACTTAGCCTATACTCAGCATCTAAAATTAATTATCACAAGAATAGTGGATCACCTCTTGGGAATTAGGATCTTCAGAACCCACTATATATTGCTGGCATAGCAATAGATGCAGTAAAGAAAAACATGTAAGGGCTGACATTTGGAAGGCAAGACATGGCTGTGACAAACTGGAATAAATGTGTGGGCACAGCAGAACATAAGGTAGCTGCCTGTAAAGGGAAAAAAATATCAAAGTTAAAGAGAATTACATTACTCAAAACAATATCACACGCCAATATTTATATATGTTAGTTATATTTTCCCACCCCCAAGAGCAATGGAGACAAGATTATATAGTATCTTTTTCCAGGCCCTATGGGGCAGCAGGTTGAATCCTGTGAAAAAGAATATAACTTATAAAGAAAAGAAGCAGGGAGGGCTGGGAATGATAAATAGAAACATAGAAACACAGACTTTGATGGCAGATAAGGACCGCTTGGCCCACATAGTCTGCCCATTTCCTTATCTATTGGATAAGTTGCAGATCCTAGTTAACTAACAGCCTAGGTCTTCCTACCGCCCACCAGATTTGCCTTATGTCTGTCCCATGCATTCTTGAATTCCCCCACTGTTTTTGATCCCACAACCTCCTAAGGAAGGCCATTCCATGTGTCCACCACCCTCTCTGTGAAAAAATACTTCCTCACATTGCCCCTGAGCCATTCCCCCTCTATCTTCAAACTGTGTCCTCTGGCATTCTATAATAGCATATTTTTGTTCACTAATATAGGAGCCATTTGTAAGCAACATAAACACAGAGTGGAGCTTACACATTAAAACGTGGTATGAGTTATTATGGCCGGAGTGGTTAAGCAAAACAAGTTTAGAAAAATTAAGAAATCAAGCTATCAGACAGCTTATATTTGTGAGGCCTTTAAAGCATTAACTGAACCTGGATGGATGCAAACAGAAATGGGAGAGTGGATTCCTGACCAGATGTTTGCAATGATTCCTGGTACTTCTACAAGTTTTAAGACATCGGAAAGAACAAATAAGCAAATGGGGGTAAACTTGACTGATACAAAGCAATGTAACAAACAGTGTGCTACTGAATTTGACACAGACCTGCATGCAGATGATGTAACGGTAGCACAAAGTTCCAAGACTGACACCCTCCTTCTCCGGATGAACTCTATGTTCTCTGATTTGAGATGACAGAGGGACTTCCACAAGTAGTACAACCAGACTTGGGAGATCGAGTGGAACTGGTTACAGAAAATAATGGAGAGACATCTACAGCAGCCCATACACCTCACTTGTGGGTTATATTTCGACAAAGAGATCAGACCTTCCACACAAAGCACAAAGAATAAATGCTGTTAGATTACAATATCAAGGGGGACTTACCACTTGATTGGATTTATGTGGAGAGAACTTTCAGGAAAGAGTCCATGCGTTTGTTTTTTCAAATTAAATTTATGCATTGATCCATTCACCAGGAGACAATATCTTTCATGACAGCTTTAAGACCCAATGGGCCTTGATAGATTCTGGGCTTCATATGAAAAATGAAGGATCTGCGCTCTGGTTACCATTTCGAGCAGTTCCTCTAACCAAACCCTCTATAAAACAATTAACTATTTTGTTCAGAAATGAGGGAGTCAATGTACATGATATCAAGCAGTGGCTCTTGAAGAGCTGTGACCTGTTAGGCCAGCCTCAGCCAATACTAGATAAAGAGCATACCTGGACAGGAGGTGGAAGTTTAAGGTAAAACTTTGTGTTACAAACCAAGGAACAAAATACCTCCCAAGTTATTTTTTTCTGGGTAAAGACAGAGGACACTGCTTGTACCCAGGTTAGCCAAAACCTGTTTCAAGTGTGGATCACTGCTGCACTTATTCTATTTTTTATTTGTTAAAATCAGATTTGCAACATTTGAGCCAGAGGCTCATTTACAGAGGTACCTCATCACAGACAGGACAACACTGTTACAGATTTACAGCAGTCAGACATACAGGTACACATAGATTTTACACAGATTTTACATACAGTAGCCTATATACAATATAAAAAAAGTTTGTACATTTCAGGATATTAGTTGAGTACCTACAGGCACCTGGCAGAGGGGAAAGGAACCTGGTAGGAGGGGGGGCAGAGGAGGAGCAGTCAGTCTGGAGGACTTCATCAAGTGCATTTGGAGAGCAGTGGGCCACCTGTTAGAGACAGGAACAGCAGCGGATGTTAAACAGTTGGTTCCGGAGAGCAGTTTTAAATGAGGCAATTTTGGGGGAGTTTGTGACGGTTGTAGGGAGAGAGTTAAACCAAGAAGGGACCCTGTAGCAAAAGGACCTCTGAGCCAGAGAGGTCCTAATTCTTGGTACCAGAAGGGTGGCCTTGTCCGAGCTGTGGGTGGAGACTGTAGAGGGATTATGTTGGAAGGCGACAGTTACCTGGGGGGGACAGCCCTAGCAGAATTTTCTTAGCTAGCAGGCAGGTTTGGCAGTGGAGATGTTCATCCAGGTTAAGGAGCCTGGCCATGGAATAGAGTTGACAGGTATGCGTGAGTCTGGGGGCACTGGTCAGTAGGCTTTGTTAAGAGTGAGATGGACCATATTGAGTGCAGTATGATCAGCAGCACCATATACTGGAAGGCCATAATCCACTAGGGACATCACTGAGGAGGTGATGGCCAGTCGGAGAGCATTACATAGGAGGCAGTCTCTATGGCAGTATAGGAGGCCAATCCAGTTGTTTGTGGCTGATGCTAGGGTGGTGATGTGGTCGTGAAAGGTGAGAGCAGTGTCGAAAGTAATGCCAAGGTATTTGTAGGTGTGCACTTGTTCGAGGAGGTGTAGTGTGCTAGAGACGATGAGGAGGGGATTGTTTCTGGCTTTGTTTTGGTGGTGGGAGAAGAGCATTGATTTGGTCTTTTTGAGGTTAATGATAAGTCTGAGCTCCTTAAACTAGCCTTCTGCTTCATTCAAGGTGTGCTGGAGGAAGTCTTGGAGGGAGGTAGAGCTACGGTGGGTGGTATAAAGGACAGCATCATCCATGTACATAAGAATTTTGCCAGAACAGGCACTGGGCAGGGTGTTTAGATAGAGACTAAAGAGCAGGGGGCCCAGGATGGAGCCCTGGGGAACCCCTGAGTGGATAGGATTGGTTTCCAAGAGTGTCCCATTGATATTGACACACTGGGAGTGAGCTGATAGGTAGCTCATACACCAGGTGAGGGGGCCAGCAGAGAAGTCAATATGATAGAGGGCATCAAGTAGGAGGGGGTGGGAGGCAGTGTCAAAGGCTTTTGAGAGGTCAATGAACAGTGCTCCAGCTAGGTTACCGGAGTCCAGAGAGGAGTGCAGAAAGTTGGAGAATTCCAATAAGGCTGTACCTTGAGCAATGCATGTGACAGAGTTTCTTGGACCTTTATAGCCAGTTGATCATCTTCTGAATCCAACATCAGACCCTGTTGTGATGAAATAGTTGAAGAAATAAAAAAATATCTTGTGCTATGGGCCTGCATCTCTCAAGGTATTGTCCTTAGTATATGAAGGATTTGGTGCATATACTGACTAAGTACATATGATCAAAGCAAAAATGGAGAAATTACAATACTCCAGGGCCACTTCCCTACTACATGCGCATAGGATTAGTACACTAGGTAAAATAACTGCAGGAGACATGTATGGAAGCAGTAGGGAAATAATTCAGCATAGAGTTATGGATAAACATTATAACCAAAAAGGAGTAGTCATGCATACTAAGGAAGACATACTCATAATGGTAACTCATCATATGCAATCTTTGTATTCAGACCCAGAGATTTCTGGGGAACACCTTCACCAAATATTGCAAAATGTAACTGCCCTGACTTACCCCCAGATATAAGACAGAACTTAATCCTCCCCATTACCTTATAAGAGGTTGAAAGTGCCATAAAATCACTAAAAAACAACACTTCACCTGGTCCTGACAGTCTCACCTCAAAATTGTACAAGAAATGAGAAAAGGATTTAGCAGATATACTGCTAGTTGTATTTAACTACATGCTAGAAGAAGGAAATATAGCTCCTCAGCTAGGTACAGCCATCCAACTTTTTATACATAAAAAAATGACCAGGCTGGTCTGAAAAAACTGGAGAATGTTAAGTATAATGAATTCTGATATAAAAATCCTAATGAAAATACTCATAAACAGATTGGCTACAGCAGCACTTTACCTTGACAGACACAGGACAGATATGCACAGTCAAAGGCAGAAGCATTCAGGACAATCTATTGCTGCTTCATGAAATAATCAAGATGGGGCCTGAAATAAGGTCACAGGGTGTGTCCTGAGTGTAGACCAAGAACAGGATTTTGACAAGGTGTCCCATAACTACTTAGGAGCAGTACTGTAGAAATATGGCATACCTGCTCCATTTTATAAATGGCAGTACCTTTGGTTAATGGGACTTAGGACCTTTAGTAAAGATTAATGGCTGTATTCAACAGTTCCCCATGAGTCCCCTATTATATATATTTTGTATTGACCCCCTACTAAGGATCACCCAGCAGGATCCTGAAATTGTAGGTATACAATTGCCAGAAACAGGACAGTTACAAAAAATTATAGCTTATGCAGATGATGTGTGTTTACTAATGGCCAATACAAAAAAATGCATGGGAAATGGCACTGAAAAGAACTGAACATTTCTCTGAAACTATAAGAATCCACATTAGCCATACAAAAAGCTGTGGTCATATTCTGAGTGATACCACAGAAAAAGTGCCTGAAATTCAGGGCATTAAGATGTCTGACTCTACTATTACTATTTTAGGGATAAAATTCAGGAAAGGAGACATGGCGAAAGAAAATTGGCAAGGAAAAATAGACATATGTACAGAGAAAGTTCAGAGATGGAAACTTTGATAGCAGACTAAAAAGAAGAAGGTGGCTTTGGTCAAAACTCTTCAGTTGCCTCTTTTCATGTACTTAAGTGTAGTATACCCTCCCCAGCTGTTGTGACGTAACTTTACTGAGCCTAGTGCTCCAGATCATATGGGGGAATCGACTGAACCCTATTAAAAGAGAAGTTTTATGCAGATCTTATAGATATGGTGGATTGGGTTTACTTAATCCAATAAGTTATTTTTTAGTATTTTTATTCATGCTAATATTATGAAATTTACTGCCTCAAGCACTGAGAATGGAGAAATGTGACTACCGGGTGGTTGACTCCAGTTTTACAAATATGAAGTCAGTCCATACGGGGACTTAAGAAAGCTCCACAAATCCCAACTTAAGCAATATTTATGTTAGAAAAGATTAGAACGTGTCAATTATCACTGTCTCAAGCTGTGGTGCCAAACAGATGCACACTATATAACACAATAAAAGATCAAGCATTTACAATTCCAATAGAATACAAAGTGATGGATCCTACAAACTACAGTAGAATAGAATCCTATCTGACAGATAAAATTATTAATTCACTAAAAGTGATTGCTTTAGATAAACACTTTCCTTCTGGCCATTCAATCCCATATTCCTCAGTTGACTAGGCCATCTATCCCCACCCCCAGCAGCCGGCATCCCCTTAGGGTAACTATACCCCTTGTTGCATCCACTCCTCTGTCCTTTGTTAGTTTCCATGGGGGCCTCCACCTATTAGTTTGCCCTTCTCTTTATCCCGCATGGTCTTGTTTTACCCCCCAACCTCCGCCGTACCTCCCTCCCTCCCTTTCCTCCCTGTACATTGTTAATTTCTAGTATATGCTGAACTGCCTATGTGTCCATTTGCCATCAATGTTAAGTTGTAATGCTTACTGACTTACATTTTGTATTATGCTGTGTTAATGTCTGTCATACGTTAATTGTTAAGCTCTCGTTATTGAATGTTGTCCTAAGTGTCCAGAATCATCTTGAAAATGAGCTTGCTCAATGATGTAACTGCCTGGTTAAATAAAGTTTGATTGGTTGATTGATTGATTGATTGATTGATTGAAAAGGACACCTCTAAGGATGTGGAATGTGGTCTGGCTAATCTACCTAGGTCAGTTAGGAGTCAAAGGGAATGCTAAACATTAGGGTGTCTTAGAAAGAATGTGCCAAAAACACAGGGTGGACAGCAGGAAGAAACACTACAGCATTTCTATTTAGATAGTTCTTTTATACAACATGTTTGGAGTCTAATATCTCTCTCTGGTGGAACAATGTGCAGTGGGGTTGACTAACTTATGAAAACATAGTCACAGGATATGCAGGAGCACCAAAGAATTTTGAGGAGGGCAGTTTACACCTTTTCTTTACATACATTAAATTTATTCTCTCACAAGTAAGATGTAAGTATGTGATTCAGCAGTTATATACCACACCTCTAGCTGTAATATTACAAATAGAGAAATAATTGCAGAAGCAAAATCTATATGATCATTCTAATCTCCCTACAGACCTTTGGAAGCACAGGTGGAAAGGGGTGCCTACTATTATTACACTACAGGATTGAGGTTGGTTGCTCAAACTACAGGAAATGTATTAAAAGAATGTCTTAAGCTAGGTATATTAGTATATAGGTTCTTGTTTCTGTTGTTTTGTTTTTGATAAATATGTATTACAGATAAAAAAAAGCATACATTATTTACTGAATAAGGAATGTAATGATGTCTAGACGGAGGAGTATTGCATTTCTCCTAGATGATTATGTATATGTATTTTCTACAGTACTGAACTAAGTGTTTATGTTTAAGGATACAGTTCCTGATATGAAACTTCTGTACTTTTTTTTGTTGTCAATCTCTCGTACACAATAAAAATTCCCCTTCTCTTGTAGTAGGGGGTGACACTGCCCATCTAACAAGATGGCTGAACAAGAGACTGATTAAGCAGCAACAGCACAGGGCATGGAGAAGCATGCCCTCTTCCCCATAGCCTTTTCCATAGGGGCCAGTGAAGAGATGAGAAATTTGGACCTGCATTGATCTACATCGGGAGACTGCAATAATAAGATGGATACTGCCACTGCTCTGCATGCAGCTGCATTTGTACCCAAGAATAATGACCTCCGTACTGAAGAAGTTCATTTGAAACCAGCTTTACAAATGAAAGCATTGGATTTGCTCACCCTGATTTCTGAAGAGGAGGACACTTACCGCAGAGAGAGAAGTTCTTGGAGCAGCATTTGTGAACTGTACTTCATGCAGCCCAGCCTGTCAGTAATGTCACTGAAGGAGGTTTTACAAATATTAGTGATGCAACATTATCAAAGGCTTTGCCATGGGGGAGTGGTTTTCACTGAGAACAAGATGGTAGCCTAATTCACTCTAGCTGATCCCCAAGAGGACAAATCCATCTGCTTCCTACAATTAAGGCACCTTGCATCCTCACTGATTGCACCAAATATCAAATCACATCTCAGGCTACCAGTAGATATCTACATTGCAGAGCTTTCACTCTATCTCAGAGAAAGTACACTGATCTATCCCATCATGGTCACTAGTCAACATGGCCATGGCCCTTAAGTAACACCGTGACCTGGTTGCCATGGAAGAAATGTTCTCTAAGCTCATGCTTCAGATGGCTGAAGATACAGCTGTCTCTCATCAAACCACTCAAGTGCTACAACAGGTGGAAGTGTGGATTTTCAGGGATGAGAGACAGGTTGCAGCCCATGAGGCTTTTTTTTTTTTGCAATTTAATGCTCTTTATTAATTATTGAAAAGTATACAAGAAAAACACAACAAACGACAAGACAATGAACAATACAACCAACATCTTGACATAGACTAAATTAATAAAAAAAACACAAACCCCTCCCCTAATCCCCCTACTCCCCCACCAAAAGTCCACCTCCCATCCCTCGTTCAGCATTCTGATGGGTATATGCATAAAGGCTGAGTACTAATTACAATCACCCCTACAGGTTGCTTTCCATCAGTAAAGCTAGTTAACACAGGAGAGTGAAGAACACACAGCATTAAGAATGTTGAGGCTTCACCAGATGGGTATAAAAAGGTGACCAAAGTCCTGGAATCTAGTCCATGTACCATTGGACAGAGCAACTGCCCATTCTGCTGCCAGGGCTGTTAAGAATTCCTGGAACCATTCTGCATAAGAAAGTTCCCAGGTGCCCTTCCAGTGTCGTAAGTTTGGTAACTAGGGCCAGCAATGCCAAGCAATGTTTGATTTTGAAGGAGGGTATAATTGAGTTTTCCCCTAAAAGCCATACTTCAGCCGTAAAAAAATCAGAGTAATTGCCCTTTGTATCTATCCCCTCACAAAATCAGCTTTCAAAATAATTACTGTTCTATTAAAAAAAGAAGGGTTCAGTATTACTGACATTCTGTACTAGCATAAAATGAAATGTACTGTGCCTGCACCAATGATGGACATGGAACATATTTTATTTATTTAGTTTTTGTTGACCGGGTAAATGCACTTGACAAATCCTGCCTATTTTAAGACATGACCTGGGGGAAGGGGATACAGATGAATGTCAACTGACCTTGAACCAGATTAAGCTGTTGGTGGTATTTTTTTTTTTTTAGTGAATGAGGGAAATTTGGCCATGACACCTGGGAAATTCCCCTACTGCATTGCTGTCAGTAGGGGGAAACCTATGGCCACTGCAATGGCCAGTCCAGACTTGCAGTCAGAGAGGATGGTGGTGCAAGCTTTGCAGGAGTCTGAAATCCCTCAGACAGTTCATGGGATGGAATTCAAGCATTTGGTAGGGCATCTTTTAATCTCAAATGAAGAAGGTAATACCCCAATCAAATTTTTTTCCACGGAGGATCTTACTGCTAATTTAAAAAATGAAGAAAAGGCTACAAACCCTAAGGATTCAGTAGAAGACACTGAGCAAACATTACATTTATTTTTGCAAAAAGAGGAACAGAGACATGCCCAGGAAAAAGCTAAATTACAATCAAAACTTGAGGAGTTGCAACGTCTGGCTTTAAATGTCAATTCAGCAGAGATGCCTGTCAGGGAAGCCTCTGATGCAGCAAGATCAAAGGCCCAGCTGGGGCAGGGTGAATCAGTCACTGTTTACAATGTTCCTTCTTCTGTCTCTGGAAAAGTGAAAGGGGAGAGTCAGCCAGCTGACAGTTTAAACGCAGTAGATTCAAGCGTGTGCCTACAGCTGAGTCCCTCAGCCAAAAGCGTTGAAAAACTTGGGATTAGTATACAAAGTGAGACTGTCCCAATGTCTGTTAAACTAAGTGAGAATAAAAGTACTGACACTTACTTAAAACCAAGACATCAAACACTGTCTAAAACTTTGGGCTTTGTGGCCTGGCTTGACATCCAGGCGGCTGTCAGATTTCAAACTAATAACTTGGACTCTCAAGCTACAGCTACGCAGTTTTCTTTTTCAAATATGTCAAAACCAGGTCAAAAGGATATACAGAAAGATAAAAGGCTTGCACAAACCTTAGCTAAAAGACATTTAAATACGGAAACTTTAAAAGCTGAGTCGGTACTGTCTCATAAAACAGCTGAATTGCTCAACACAACATTGACTCCGGGTGAAGCACTGTCCCAGTCTGGTTGAAAGCAAAACCCTGTGGGGATTTGGGTCCCAGATCCAGAGTGGGATGATAAACTATCATTTACTCCCTCTTCCTCTACTTGGATTCCAGGACAGGTTTTCAATCAAAAATTAACTACTCCTAAAGACCAGGAAGCACAAGGTTTAACATCTGCAGATGTACTAATCCCTCGAAACAACACCGTTGAAGTACCTTCTCAGGTAACGGGAGTTGAACCCACATGATCTGTTGAAAAAGACCTTAATACCGATATGGTACCCGAGAATGACCAAAATCAAGATAAATCTACAAATGAACAACCCTTACTATCTGAACTATTTACAAATATAAAGAAAGAAGCTGCTTCTAGGAGGAATGTGGTGCGAATCTGGTACAAAGGTGTTATGGAGGACAGACCGGACAGACATTTTGTGGGTAAAATCTTATTGAAAGACTCTTTATGGCTTTCTCCCCGAGAGGTGTTTGCTTTTATAAACATCTCAGGGGAAGACAATTTTGACATAAGTTTTAGCTCTGCCCACTTTTTGGATTTTTTTTGGGAGCGTTATGCTCAGGTGAAATATTCTCCCATTTGGTCTCTCTTTGTGGTTATTCCACTTTCTAAACCATTGGTTAAATTCATTATGGTAATGTTCCGAAATAAGGGAGTGCACGTAGCTGATATTACATATTGGTTGTCACAAAGATGTGAACTTTTGGGTGACCCTGAGGCTATTTTAGATACTGAGCTTTTTTGGAGTGGGGGATGGAGATACAAGGTAAAACTACAAAATACAAATTCTGGCATCATTCATATTCCTAATTCATTTATGTTAGGTAGGGACAGTGGGGTATGTTTTTACGCCAGGCAGCCCTGAGCCTGTTATAAATGTGGTTCACGTACCCGTATTTCTAGCTCATGTGACAAACCTAGATGTAGGAATTGTGGGGAGGTAGGGCACATTTCTTTCCAATGTGCATCTCACACAAAATGTGACCTTTGTGAGGTTGTGGGGCATGCCTTTAAAAACTGGCCCATGGCAGTGAAAAACACAGCTTGTAATGTTAGCCCAGCTCTCCCAATTCAACAGGCTCAAGATATAGCTGAAGAGCCTGGAAAACCTCAACAAGATAAATCAGTTAAAGATGCTTGTCCTTCTACTAAAAACCCTTATGAGCTAAAGAAAGGTACAGATAGAAAAGTTGGGCAGGTGGAAGTTAAGGAGCTATCCCCCATGTCTACCCCTCCCCCCACCCCTTTCCCTCAAGTGTTAGAACAGCAGGTTTTACAGCAAGAATGTCTTACTCCAGTTAGTTATAGCAACCAAGCACAGGATAGTGTCCCTTTAGCTTTATCTCCACCTCAGAGACTTAGATCCTCTAGGAATCAATGGTCAATCAGTATTCCCCCTCCTTCTACTTTCCCTTCCGATGCTGTTCCATCAAATACCCCTTTTGCAGTTTTGGCACCAGAATGGGGGGACTCAGACATGGATCAAGAGGAAGGAGATAGTAACCATAGAGACCAAGACATGGAAACACAAAAAATGGGTTTTGCAGGGTATAAAGGGAAAAAGAAAAAAAGAAGGAAAAAAGTTGATCACCAAGTAGGTTTAAAAACTCCAACTCATGGCAAAATTGAAAATTGGATCAATAAACATACACAGTCTTTTAAACTCAGGTAAAAGACAGATGATGTTCGATTATTTACATAGGTTACATTTGGAAATCTGTTTTTTTGCAGGAAAACTGGGCTTCTTCTACATATAACATTAGTAACTTTCAGGAAGAATGGATTTGGGGACCTTCTTATTGGTCTTTCGGACAAGATACTGCAGATGGGATGGGGATTGTATTCAATTCATTTTCTTTCCATCTAATACAATTGCTGGATAGTCTTCCTGGAAGAGCATTGTTATTGGATGGGAAGTGGAAGAATAATGTAGATAGGTTGATTAACATTTATAGCCCACAGCTAAAAGCAGGGAAAGTGGCACTGTTTACTGCTATTAAACCATACTTGATGACCACTCATGATATAATTTTCTGTGGTGACTTTAATTGTGAGATTCCCACTAATATAAAAACTAAGAAACCTAAGGCTAAAATCTATTGTGATTCTAATTCCCTTATTGATTTAATATTATCAGTAAACATGTTAGATTGTAACAAATTTAGGAAATGGGGACCTGACTTTACTTTTAGAAAGGGTAACATTAAGTCTACCATTGATTATGTTCTGGTGTCTAATACTTTACCTATGTTAGAAATGGAAACCTGTCCAGTGGAATTCACAGATCATCTTTTATTAATCGTAAATCTTTATGAAATTTCTGAAATTATATATTTTTTTTACCAGATGGAAATTGAATATAAAAGCATTGGATGAACCAAGGGTCCAACAAGGTATACGAGCCCTCATTAGTGTGAGATGTTCTGTCTGTTTTTTATATACGGATATTGGACAATGGTGGCTGGACTCCAAACAAGACTTCCAAAACTGGTTAAAAAAATATGGGAAACATACGGAGAATCATACATTTTTAAAATACCTTTCCTTACGACAACAGTTATACAAACTGTATACTTGGGCAAATACTTCAAGATATAATTATTCAGAACAAATTAAAAAGATTAAACTGGAAATGTTATCCTATCAATATGATAGAGCAAAAACCTTGAAAGTATTGTTTCAAAATGGGATAAAAAAAATCCCCAGTGGGTGACCCTTTTCAGGCGTGCAAAGCCATGAGGGAAAATACGGAAATGACAACTCTTTTGGACACTCAGGGGGTGTTGCAAAGTTCTGTAAAAGATTTATTTTCTATCACTAAAAATCATTGGGCAACACTATCACCAGATAGAAATCCCACAGTTCAGGAAATTGAGGCTTACTTAAATCACATTCAAGTTCCTCCTATACCTTCTGACTTTCTACAAAATGTAACAAGTATTACTTCCCCAGAAATAAAACCAGCCATTCAGAAAATGATATCAGGAAAATCCCCAGGGCTGGATGGATTGCCCATTGAATTTTATAAAAGGTTTGAGGACGAACTATTTGAATGTTTAGCAGTTGTTTTTAGTTATTTTTCAAGAATGAATATAATCCCCTCTCCTTTTTTACATGGGCTTTTAATGTATATTTACAAATCAGGGGATAGGCAGAATATTTCTAATTGGAGACCTATTACTATACTGAATTCGGAATATACAATTTTTACACATATTTTAAATAATAGTTTAAATCTTTTTTGCTGACCAGGTAATATCCCCGTTCAATATTGTAGTCTACCGTCTCATAAAATGTAATCAGCTCCAATGGTTGTGAGGGAAGTAATTGAACATCTCTCTCTTTCAGGCCAATTTGGTGCACTAATCACAATAGATCAAGAAAAAGCATTCGATAGGGTTTCACATACTTATTTGTTTCTGTTCTTACAGTACTATGGAATTCCTGATTATTTAATTAGGCTTATCAAATTAATTTATAGATCAACAACAGTTTATCCAATCATACAAATTCAAGTCAATTACAACTTTAGGACCCAGCTTGGGGTACGTCAGGGTTGTCCCCTAAGCACTCTTCTTTATGTATTTTCCCTAGATCCTTTTTTAAGAATTATATCGGACAATCCCAAATGGAAAGGTTTTCAAGGAATAGGAATGCAGTCAGCTATTAATGCCCAAGCCTTCGCTGATGACCTATGCCTTTTTTTTTCAGAAATTTCACAGTTTCAGAAATGTTTAAAAATCATGTCGTATTTTACTGTAGTGTCTAATTCTAAAATGAATATAACAAAAAGTCAAGGTCTGTATATCGGAGTAGGATACCCGGAGGCTCAGAGTTTAGAGGGTCTTCGTGTATCCCCTGAACCATTGACACTTTGGGTATAACTTTTGGACCCCAGAATATGGCCTTGTTTAATTGGAAACAATCTTTACAAAAAGTGGAATGTAAAGTATCCAACTGGAAATAATGGAGCGTGTCAAAATTAAAACGCATACAGATAATGAAAAAATTCCCGGTTCCAATGTTACTTTACATAGCAATGCAGTATCCCCCCACCAAAACTGTTACAGGCAAGACTTAATTGTGTTTTTTTTTTTTCAGAAGCTCTGGGGTAATCGATTAAACCCTATCCAGAGGTGTTTTACATGTCTCCCAATAAAAAAGGGGGCTTAGGAATGTTAGACCCCATAGTTTTTTTCATACCCATTTTATATCACAGACAGTTAAATGTGGACTAGGAACATCACCATCGCCACAAAGGTCATGGTGTAAATTAATTTTGGATAAATATTTTGGGGCATGGGGGGTGGTGGCCCCAAGATTAGGGACTTTTTTGCATGTTCCATATTTTTTAAAATCAGCAGCTTCTAAATTATATATATGGAACCTCACAAAAATGGACATTCAGTCCCAATCTGGTAAAAAATTGTACAATACAGTATTTGATTAAATATATCCAAAAAGAACCTAGTTATAAATTTTGTATTCCAGAGTGCAACAATTATGTTTTGGCTCAATTAGCTAACCCTAGAATCCTGCCTCAGATGTGGGAACATTTATAGCTCTCAGTTTACGGAAGAACACAGGTAAGGGGAAACGCTAAGCATAAAGCTTAGGAGGGAAGGAACTGTCCTTATCCGGATTGTATCAATCTGGAGGAAACCATGAAACATGATTTATTTTCTTGTTCTTACTCTAAACCGTTATGGGCTTATTTAGCCAATGTATGGAATATGCCTTGGCTCATCACTATGTCTTATGATTTATATGTTTTAGGCCATTATAACTTTTTGGGCCCTAGATTCCATTCGTATACTCTTGCTGTATTCTTATGCTGTTTAAAATTTTATTTATGGCAGGCAAGATGTAGTTGGGTGCTACGTCAGAATAGAATGTCCTTCGAGGCTGTTAGGATCTTAATAAGTGACGCTATGTGGCACGTTTATGAAAAAGATACTACAAATTTGATGGTTAGGCAAGTCCAAAGATGGTGGAAAGGTTTTTCATTTTTTATTAAATATAAATAAGGAGTTTAGAAAATATATGTTAATTATTTTTGTTTGGGATATTTATACATATGGGGAATTAGGGTATGAGCAAATACAAGATATGAAGGGAAAGGGGATAAAGGAAAGTTTGTTTTCTCTGATTTTTACAAATATTTTTAATATAAATTTTGTTATTTTCTCTTCCTGATTTATGGATTGTAGTTTATGTATTGTTCTTCATATGCTTTCTTTGATTCTTCAGTTTGTTAAATGGATATCCTTGTAATGTTTTCTTTTCAAATAAAACTACCCCTACTCTTTTCGATAAATGCCATGGGATCTTTAACATCCACCTGAACTACCACCAATCCAGGCAGATGGGACCTCGGTTTAACGTCTCATCCGAAAGACGGCACCTCAGAAGTGCAGCACCCCTGTCATGTTGCACTACAATGTCAGTACTGGGATATTAACCCAAATGCCAGATGTGGGAACTCAACCCACAGTCCTCTGATCTCCCGGCCTCAGAGGCAAGTGTGCTACCTACTGAGCCACTGACACTGTTACATATTTGGACTGGGGACTGGCGTTTTCATGTCTGTTGCCTCAACAGAATGGTTCTGTACAACATCTGCCAAGTTGCTTTTATCTGGGTCGTGATAGAGGCTTCATCTTTTATGCAGGTCAGCCCAAATCCTGCTTTCATTGTGGCTCTTATTCTCTTCATAATAATGCTTGTGATAAACTTAAATGTTTCTTGTGCTCTGAGATAGGCCATGTTGCCTTGAACTGCAACAACCTAGTAAGCTGTAATTTGTGTGATGAGTTCGATCACACATATAGATCAGTCACAAGAAGAGAAGGTTAGGACCGCAACCAGGGATGTGCAGTCCCTCAGTCAAATAGGTATGCAGACTAGGTAAAGAAGGAGACTAGCACCTGCTTGTAGGTGCATTTTGCTAAATGTCTTTCCCAATGTAGACAAAGTAGTGTACCAGAATGGGTTATATAACTACAAATTTTTCTTTATTAAATTACTTAAATAGGTTTCCATAAATATGTGCAGATAAAGTACAGACAAAGTAAATTAACAGTGCACAATTCACAAATTACTTAACAAAATCACACTTCTCCAGTAACTCACATGAGGACCAAAGACACCTGCTTCCTGAAGTGTTTCACTCAGTAATGAGCTTTTCAAAGGACAGCATGTTAACCCACCAGTATCCCTTATAACACCCACACTTAAAGTGACAGTGTACAAAAAAAATACATGTGATGAGCTCTGTTCTCAGACCACACAGCAATGACTCTGAAATAAGTCCAACCTACTTAAATACATCAAAACAATAAGAGAACACTGTGCTCCCACTTAATAATCAGTTTTTGGCACCAGGGATACAGTTTATGTAACATATATTTGCACTATTACAAGAAGAACAAGCTGCTCAGTTCATCAATGCAAAACACATAGCAACACTCAATCCTAAGCGCCTTGTTAAGAAACAGCTTCCACATTATAACTGTGGGCAAGTTATGAAGTGCAAATACCAGTAATTAAGTACAAAACAGTATAAAGGAAACCTCTAAATACATGATTTCAGTAACAAACGGCACAGTAGGGCATCTCATGTCCCCCCCCCCAGAACTAGACGGCAGCATTCATGTTACTGTTTATAATGTGGAAAATCTTTCTTAACAAGACATTTAGGAATGGGTGCTGCTGCGTGTTTTGCATTGATGAACCAGTCGGCTTGTTCTTCTTGTTATGATTATAGCTGTCACTGTGCAGGTCTGGTGCTCAATAACTTTTCTTTTACTGAAAGGAAAAATGTATTACATATATTTGAGTCAACACTTGTGTATTAAGTATATTTCAGTAGTATTAATAATATGGTTCCTAGGGTAGGATCATGATATTAGGATTATCTGTAGTATAATTTAAGATTCCAGTTTGTGTTTTGCAGTTTGTCTGATTTTTACTGTTTCAATGAGATCTACCCCTACTCTTCTTCATGAATGGAGACATTTCCATGAGAATACAATGTCAGTAATATTTTCAATAATAAAGGTTTGTATTTGGCACTCTAGATGTGCTTTTACACTACAACAGAAATGCACTGTGCATCATTAGCTATTAAAAACAATTGAATCCATGTTAAAAGGAAAATGGTTGAAGGAGGCTAAGCTTCTACCTAGCAGAACCATTTTAAGGTTTGGGAAAAATAGCAGTCAAATCAAACTATAAAACTGGTGACCAGAGAGAAAAAAGTTAGGTTCTATAACTTATAAAGTGTCCTGTTTTTTTTTATGGCAAGCCGTTAGGGACATAATTCAGAATCTCTGGCTGTATAGTAAAACACACACTATATGGTGAAATACATACATCATATAGTGAAATATATACATTACATAGTGAGATACCTACACAATGTAGTGAACCACATACAGTATCTACTGAAATATATACATCGTATAGTGAAAAACATATACTGTATACTGAAATACATATATAGTGAAACAGATACACTATATAGTGAAATGCTTACATTGCATAGTGAAATACATACACTATCTACTGAAATCCACATACTGAATACTGAAAATCCACATACACTATATGCTGAAACAAATGTACTATGTACTGAAACGTAAAGACTACCTATTGAGATACATACACTACAGACTGAAACATCCACATAAACTATCTACCGAAACAAATACTCTATAGATTGTAACACATAGACTACATATTGAGAAAAAACTGCATACACTATATACTGAAACAAATACACTATATATTGAAACATCGACACTTTATATTGAAATACATACACTATCTATTGAAAAAATACACTATGCACTGAAAAATCTGCATACACTATATATTGAAACAAATACACTGTATATTGAAATACATATACTATCTATTGAAATGCATATACTACACACTGAAAAACGCACATACACTATATACTAAATCAAATACACTATATATTGAAACATCTTCACTTTATATTGAAATACATACACTATCTGTTGAAATAAATACACTATGCACTGAAAAATCTGCATACACTATATACTGAAACAAATACACTACATGGTGAAACACATACACTATGTATTGAAACACATACACTGTAGACTGAAAAATTCACATGCTCTATATACTGAAACAAATAAACTATATACTGAAATGGACTATGTTCTGAAACTACCCATCCCTCTGCCCCTCTCCCATGAATGTCCTAGAGATGAACTCATTGCCTGCTGCATTCAGTTAGCTGCTAGCTTGATGAGAGGATCTCTGAAACTGCAGAGCTGAGGTAAACAAAACAGGGCTGTCTCTTATTCTACTTCTTTATGGGGGTTTTCCTTTTGTTTTGCTTGCACACCTTTAGTCAAATATCAGACTATTGTGATGTGACAAGAAACTTTTAAAACTAATTTAAATGCTGTAGTTTATTCTTTTAAATAAGTGCTGCCTTCATTTACTGTCAGGCAACACATTTGTATAGGAAGCTAATACAGGATATTCCTAACATACCTGTATACATAGGGAGCTGCATGCATTTTTCCAAGTTAAAGTGCTGATTTGTTTTATGTGTAATTAATTACTGTGTAAGTCCAGCAACTTATCTGAGTTGAATGCTTGGAAGCACTTCAGGAGCTGTGGAAGTGTAAGCCAAAATCATTGCTAGTTTGTACCCTATGGACTATGTTTCGATTAAGTTTTTATTTTAATGTTTTGTTTAATAAACGTTTCTTGGTTAAGAAACAAAAATATATATTTTTGCTGCAATCCCTCAATATTAAATTCTCATCAGGAGTTTAGCTGGCATATGCATATAATTTGCATTGTTTTACTAAATAACTTTACTGTGAATCCTCACAAGAGGCATGCACAGTCTGTTTTGGGGTTTGAGCTTCTCAAACTGTGTTGTATTTCTTTTTTTTTTCCCATAGAGATTTTTATCTCCTTAGTCGCCCTGCTAACCCTTTGCCCACTGACATCTCCAGCCCAATCACTTACCGTCCACAGGACATATTTGTTCTGAGATCCCCCCCCGCTCACATCCCTGTGTTGGGGCCAGGAGGGGGAGGGCCATTGACAAGGAGACACATATTCCGATATTAGCAGAGCCTGGTTAACAGTGCAAAATTTGCAGCAGGTTGTTGGATAATTTTGCCATTAGGGGGTTTCTACCTTTTGTTTCATCCCCTGGGCACCCAAGCATGGTATTATGCAATTGAGTATGAAGACACATGCTTGCTTTGTGCCTGCCTGAGCCCTCCCCCTTATGCAACTCCACTGCCCTGCCAGCCCTCCTCAGCTAGGTGGATGTTGAAGAGCGGGGTGGTCAGACTTCCCATCACTGAGAGGATAGCTTTCCCCTAGATGCTCAATCATATCTCCCCCCCAGCTAACCCCTGTGCAACTCATTTCCACCCCCAAAACTGGGCCACTGGCATGGGAGGCAGTGCAATCACCACCAAGCTGCTAGGCCAGCCCACCAGACTGTGTTTCTATAAGTAAATAAAGACAGCATATAGGTAAAAGAAGAAAACAAACTGTATTTTAACTAGTCTGTTAAAAACATTTTAAGTCACATCACAATGTTTTGAAATTGGATAAAGGTTTTGCAAACAAAATACGATAAAACAATACATAAAGAGATAGATAAGATAAACCTTTTATGTTTACCTTCTGCATCTTAGGAGGCATCGGCCAGGAATTTTAGTCAATTGGGGCCCCATTTTCAGAAGGTTAGCATGTAGAGCTAAACATTACACTGTGGGAATAGCATAGTAGGATCGGTGTCGTATTCAGCATCACTTGATGCTACCCTGATCATGTGCATATGCATATATACTACTACGGCCATGTAAATAAGTAATCCTCTCCTGCATACAGAGCACAGTGCTGTATAAAAGGTTTCCTTAGTGACCATAAGTACCTCCATCTACATTTTATACTCAGCCTCTAGGCTTCTAGTACCTAGATGCTTGATTTTGCACTTTTTGGCTTTGAACCCAACTGCCATGTCCCATAGCACTCTTAAGTTTTCTAATGTCCCCACTCATTCTCTCCATCTGCACCTATCAACGCTATTACAGATTGTGGTGTCATCTGCAAAAGGCATATCTCCCTTCCAGTTCTTCTGTTATGCCACTTATAAAGACACTGAAGAGGACGTGTCCCATTACTGAGCCCTCCGGCACCCTACTGGTCACTCTCTCCTCACTGGAGGGAGTGCCATTTACCACCACCTTCTGTGGCTGGGCACTATCTCAGGTGCAGCACTTAGGAGTGCAGAACACTAATCTGAAAATGGGGGCCCACATACCACTGTAACAGGACTAGCACTGCATTGTGATAAGCATGGTTGGTACTATTATAAAAAGCATTCTTCTGTGCAGTGCTAACCTGTTAATGTGGCACTATTTTTTTTTGCACAGGATTACTAATTGCAACCACGCGCTCATACAGCTGGGGGTTACTCTAAAGCATATAAGGTGTACAGGTATATTAAATGCTTTCTTGAAGTGTTAACACACTGCGTGGTTAGTGCTAGTTAATGATTCTTGGAATCGTGTTTTAACTGCACACACAGACCCTGCCATCAACCCCCCACACACATACACACACAGTCAGTTCTGGACACAATAAAGAAAAAAAAAACATTTGTCAATGCTGAATGTCGATTGCGTTGGTCTGTTAAGCTCATTCACTGGCCCTCTGTCACTCGCTTGTTCTGTTTCTCCTGGTGCTGCAGGCTGCTGTTTTGTACTGAGCTCCTTCCTGTGTTGGCACCCTTTTCTGTCCACAAAGAAATCTTCAGATGGCCTGACAGAGCTCCGCTGAGATGGGTCACTCCTTCCTCTGACTCCCTCATTTTGTTTCTCCTTGCGCTGCAGGCTGGCCTTTTGTACTGGGCTCCTGTGTGCATTGCTGCCTTTTTCTGCCCACAAAGAAATCTGCAGCAGTCCCGACACAGCTCCATTCAGCTTACTCTCATTCCCCTTCTCTCACTCACTCATTCTGTTTCTGCCAGCGCTGCAGGCTGCCCTTTTGTACTGGGCTCCTGACTGTGTTGCCGGCTTTTCATGCCCACAAAGAAATGTGCAGCAGTCATGATAGAGCTCCATTGAGCTTGCTCTCTCCCCCTCTCTCACTCGCTCATTCTGTATCTCCTGCCGCTGCACGCTGCCCTTTTGTACTGGGCTCCTGCCTGCATTGGCTGCTTGTTCTGGCCAGAAAGAAATCTGAAGCAGTCCCGACACAGCTTCATTGATCTCGCTCATTCCCCCTCTCTCACTCACTCATTCCATTTCTCCCGGTGCTGCAAGCTGGCCTTTTGCACTGGGCCCCTGCCTGCGTTGCCACATTTTCTGCCCACAAAGAAATCTGCAGCAGTCACAATACAGATCTGTTGGCCCACTCACTCACCACTCTGTCACCACCATTCTGTTTCTCTTGGTGCTGCAGGCTGTGCTAGTGTACGAGGCTCCTGGACACGCTGGCACCTTTGTCTGTCCACAAAGAAACTGCAGCTATCCCGACATAGCTCCGCTTGAGGTCACCAGTCTCCCTCTGTCACGCACTCATTCTGTTTGTCCTGGTGCTGCAAGCAGCCCTTTGTACGGTGCCCTGCCTGCATTGGTGCCTTTTTCTGCCCAAAAGAAATCCACAGCAGTCCTGTTGAGCCTGCTGAGTTCAATCCGTCTCCTGCCCCACCACTCATACTGTTTCTCCCACTGCTTCAGGCTGGCCTTTCACTGGGCCCCTGCCTGCTTTTGACACCTTTTCTGCCCACAAAGAAATCTGCAGCAGTCCTGACAATGTTCGGAGAGTTCACTCACTCACCCTCCCTCACTCGCCCTCTCATTCTGTTTCTCCCAGTGCTGCAGGCTGCCCTTTTGTACTGGGCTCTTGCACTGGGGCCTTTTTCTGCCCACAAACAAATCCACAACAATCTCGATGGAGCTCAGTTTAGCTCAGTCACTCCCCACTCACACTTGTTCGATCTTAATCTGTCCCAAACAGTGATTTCCCACAGCGACTGTGCTATTCTCCGTCAGGAGTGCAAAAACATATTTAGACCGGATGTGAAAAATGACAGCTGTACTCTTCATAAGGAGGTGTGAAAAAAGTGCCAGTGTTGAAAATGTGGTGTGAGAATATTACAAATGTGCGAAGTTACAAGGGTGCGTGAAACAGTTCATCGCACGCTTGTAACACGGTCATGTTATGGATTTCGCCACCAAATTTTCAATATAGGGCTTTAGGACCTCTGCTCATGAACAGTGCCACTGTCATTTTCTTTAATCTGTCCTGAACACTGATTTCACAGCTACAGCATTATTGTGTGTGTCAACTGTGAAACCACATTTCAGTCAGGATGTGAAAAATGACAGCTGTACTGCTCATAAGGAGGTGTGAAAAAATGCCACTGTTGAAAATCCAGCATGACAATATTGAAAATCTGTGAAGTTACAAGGGTGTGTGGAAAGTGTGCAACACACACTTGTAATACAGTCATTTGCTGGTCTATCATCACCAAATTTTCAACATAGGCATTTTAGGACCTCTGCTCATGAACAGTATCACTGTCATTTTCTTAATCTGTCCCGGACGGTGATTTCCCACAGTGACTGCTCTATTCTGTGCCAGAAGTGTGAAAACATATTTCGGCTAGGATGGGAAAAATGACGGATGCACTGTTCATAAGTAGGTGTGGGAAAATGGCAATGTTGAAAATCTGGAGTGAAAATATAAATTCATGAAGTTACGAGCGTGTGTGCAAACTGTGCAACACACGCTCATAACACAGTCATTTTATGGAGTATCATTAGCAGATTTTCAACACAGCCATTTCAGGACCTCTACTCATGAAAAGTGTCACTGTCATTTTCTTAATCTGTCCCGAACACTGATTTCCCACAGCAACCGCTCTATTCTGCTCCAGAAGTGCGAAACACATTTCCTCAGGATGTGAACAATGACAGCTGCACTGTTCACAAGGAGGTGTGAAAAATGGCAATGTTGAAAATCTGCGTGAAAATATTGCAAATTCATGAATTACGGCGTGGTAGCAACTGCACAGCGCGCTTATAAAACAGTCATTTTTGATTTTTCCACTATTTCTAACATAGGCTTTTTGAGACCCACCTCATGAACACTGGCACTGTCATTTTGTTAATCGGCCCCGAAAGATGATTCCACGCAGTGACCGCAAAATCTCCTTTCCGGGACGATTAACGCAATGACAGTTCAGGAATTCATGAGGAGGGTCCCAAAAACCCTATGTTGAAATTTGGTAAAAAATGTCCCAAAAATGCCCGAGATATGTACTAAAGTTGAAAAAACACTATTTATTATGTTATACAGCTTACCGCTTACCTGCATTTCCTCAGTTCATGGTCGGATTTGAAGAGTGCAGACGTGTTCCCGGTCCACCGAAGATAGTCGTGTCAAGCTCCGAAGGTAAGTATGGTATGATGGGGGGGCGTGGGGAGGCAGGGTGCGCAGTGGGTTGGTGCTGGTTGCAGGTGGGGCCAGGACACTCAGAAACCGCTTCCTTTTTTGCAGGTAAAAAAAATTAAAATACTTTGCGGGACCATTTTTCCCTTTACAGGGGCATGTGGCATGCTGGGGTGGTCACCCAGTGTGCCACCAATGGCTTTCTTTTGGTGAGGTAGCAGTTGCCAACGGGGATTGGGCACCTCGTCGGCAGGAATAAAAGTGGGAGGAGTGTTACAGAATGTCAAGGGGGAGTGGGCTCTCCGTTGGCACCAGAAACAGTGGGGCACCGAGGCCGATGGGGTTTGGGGACCCCGTTGGCACATAAACATGGTGGGGGGGTTATATTGTTTGTGAACACGGTGGCAACCTGCCGCCGTGTTCACAAACAATATCAGGGTTTTTACATCCCACCCTGCAATGACGGGTCACTCCCTCATTGCAGCAGATGGCTGATGCTGCAATGACGAGGCGGCCCCTGATTGCAGCGAAATTGTCAGCAGTTGGTGCAAATATTCCAAACCACTGTCACCAGCAGCCTGCAATGGCATTGGGGGAAGCAGGACAAGCCTTTGCAGGCTGTGGGGCCATTGGCCACAACAGTGCAATGCCTCCACAGCTTGCTACTGAGAAAGCTGCGCAATATGTTATTTGTGCTGTGCGCAATCAACATAAAAATGATACATCTAATCTGCCCCATTTCCCATATTAAACCTCAGAACCTACTGTTCATGCAGGGTAATAGCCTTCACTATCCACTCCCTTGTACTCTCCCTTCTACTATCAGCCTGAGTAACTATTATATCCTTCACTTTGTCACAGCCATTCTAAAACCATTTATGGTTTTGGTGCATCCCATCTCAGTTGGCAAATTATTCCACATTTCCCTCCCATCAGTCTCTACTTGTGCCCCCATAACCTTGAACTGTTACTCATGCTAAGTCGTTCTCCATTCACTTTGTTTATTCCTTACAGGAACGTGAAGGTCTCTATTCCTTTCTTGTCTGGTCTCCAGTGAAGACATGTTCAGTGCCTTGAGCAGATCCTCATACGATCTGTTCTGTCAGCTCTGAATCATCCTGATCACCCTTTGTCTTTGTCTTTCCTGAGGTGAGGTCTTCAGAAGTTCAGAACTCTGAACAGTGTACCCAGTGCAGCCTCACCAATGATCAATAAAGAGGCAGTAAACCTCTTTTCTTCTACTATCAGAACTCCTTCTGGCACATCCTAGTATCCTATTTGCCTGACTAGATGCCTCACTGTACTAGCTTGATTGTTTAAGGGAGTCACTAATGACGAATACTAGGTCTCTTTTCTCAGCTGTAGTGCTCAGCTCTACCCCTCCTATCCAGTACTCTGTCCTGGGTGTCCTTTTTGGTGATATCAGAATCTTGGCTCCGAGCATCTACACCGGACAGCGAGGTTAATATCCCCAACTACCTCCTTTTCAGAGCAGATAGAAGGAGAGGGTGGGGGGAGTAGCCATTTATGTTAAAAACGTATACACAGTATCTGTATTAGATGCCACATCCATTGCAGGAGGTTTCGAATGCCTGTCGCTTAAAGTCGAGCCACCTCACTCAAAGGCCTTTTGTGTGATAGGCTGCTATAGACCACCTGCAGCAGGACCTCAACTACTAACTCACCTGGCTGGACAAATGGACGCTTCCTCCATAGAGACAATTATATTAGGTGATCTAAACTATGATTGGTTATCCAGCGGGTCATTACCCCTGAAACATTTCTGTGATTCACATGGATTCACTCAACTAATTTCTGAACCTACGCGCATCAACAAAAAAAATCCAACGAGAAGCAGCCTTCTGGATGTGATACTTGTCAATGAACCTCACCATTTCTCTCATTCCGGTATTCTTCCAGCCGATGTTAGTGACTACTGCCTCATAGCTGGCATTGGAATGATCCCAAATCCACTATCCACATCAAAGTTCTCCAACAAAAGATCAAGATGCAATTTTGACCCCCTGGCCTATTTCAACTACCTAAAAGTCTCTTTAAAATGGCAGAGATTTTACCTAGCTAAATCAGTGAGTGATGCCTATGATGTCCTGCACGAAATCTTAACTGGTGCACTAGATGTCCATGCCCCCATAATCAAAGCTAGAATAAAAACCAGGACCTGCCATTGGTTCTCACCAAATTTGAAGAAAGCTCTACTGAAAAGAGATCTACTATGGAAGAAGGCCAGGAAGTCTCATACAGAATCAGACTGGTGTATTTTCAGAGCAGCTAGGAATGCCTGCACAAAATGATTAGAGAGGCAAAGGCTACTTTTTATCAGTCTGAACTGTCTCTGCATCTAATAACCCCACCAAGTTCTGGTCCACTATTAAGGAAGTCTGGGCCACTCACCAGTAGTGCTCCCATCCAAAATTACCATTGACAATGTCGCTGTCACTGATAAACTTGAAATCCTGCAAGCCTTCAATAATCACTTTGCCACAGCTGGCCTGGCTTTCGATAAAGCACCAGCAAGCAGTCTCCGGCCACAGATCAAAGCACAATCCCAAGAAACAATCAACAATGGCAGGACATTCACCTTTTCATTAGTCACCTTGAAAGAAGTTGAAGACCTTCTGCTACAGTTAGACACTAGAAAAGTGCAGGAGCTGACTCGCTTGACCCATACTTTCTGAAATAGCCTATCATATAATTAGCAGCACCAATAATGCATTTATTTAACCTGTCCCTAATCCAAGGCTCCCTTCCTGCAGTTTGGAAAAATGCTCATGTTATTCCACTATACAAAGCAGGGGACCCAAGTGATCTAAACAACTACAGGCCAATCTCCCTACTGCCTATACTTTTGAAAATGTTGGAAAAAATTGTGGATACACAGTTGAGATCCTTCCTGGACAACACAGAATTTCTTAACCCCATGCAGTCTGGATTTAGAACCAAACACAGCACCATCACTGCACTAGCCAAAGTTACTGACGACTGGCATCGGGACCTGGACATGAAAAAATTAGTTTGTGTGGTGTTCTTAGATCTTAGCAAGGCCTTTGATACCGTCGACCATTGTCTACTTCTTTCAGCGCTAAACAAGTTAGGAATGGACTCAATAGCACAGACCTGGTTCCAGAACTACCTCACAGACAGACAGCAACAAATAAAGGCAGAAGGAGAGCTTTCACCACTTAAATCAATCAAGAGAGGAGTCCCACCGGGTTCTATCCTGGGTCCACTATTGTTCAACATCTATATTAACAATCTGAACCTAGGTATCACAGAAGCCAAAATCCATTTATTCACCGATGACACAGTGCTATACCTAAGCCGACTCCCCTGGAGCCGCATGTGCTGCTATACAAGATGAATTCAATAAACTGCAAAACCAGCTCATCGACAAAAAGCTTTTGCTAAATGCAAAAAAAACCAAGGCAATGCTGTTTGCCCCATCTAACACCGGGGTCATCTCTATAGCCCATAACAATGTTCTTCCTGTATCCACTCTACTTGGTGAAAATCTTGAGTTCGTGCCACACTTCAAATACCTGGGTATTTGGCTGGATAACAAACTCTCTTTTAAAGTGCATATTGAAGAATTACTGAAAAAACTTAGGCAAAGGCTTGGCCTTTTCTTCAGAATTAAACATCTTCTTACTGAGACGGCAAAAAGACAGCTTGTTAATTCTACATTCCTATCATTAATTGATTATGCTGACATTATATATGGCCAATGTCCTGCCTCTCATCTTGCTAAATTGGACGTATTGTACCACAGAGACCTAAGATTTATAACTGGCCTTCCATCCTCCATGCACCACTGCAAGCTATATACTGCAGTAGGGTGGTCATCGCTTCAATTCAGAAGGCATAGAAATGCAGCCATCTGGACTTTTCGAGCTCTCTCCAACAAACTTCCGGACTACATTGCTGCCTGCCTTCCCTTACGTCCACCTAGTAGCTACAGCACAAGAAGTCACTCAATAATTTCCCTAACAATTCCCAGGATTAACAACCACTTTGGTAGGGCTGCCATAAGTCATGCTTTGCCCACACTATGGAGAAGGATCCAAAGCTCTTTGAAACTCAGCACTCCTGTCAGTATTGCTATGTTCAGGCATCTTTACTGACAAAACTTTTACAGAACTTTGTAAATGTTACCATAGCTTCTAGTGGTTCTATTAGTGGTCTCATCTCTAAATCTGCCTTTCTCATTTATACCCTACCTTGTAAATCCCCCTATCGTAAGTAGCCAACAGTCTTGCTTGGCATTGAACCTCTGGCACCTGCCTACCTAATCCTACACGACACTTAATTAGCTGTTCTGTTGGTTTTTGGATCTTTGGGTCATCCCTAAGCTATGGCTAATCTCCTAGCCAGCGACCCCGTATAAGATAGATTTAGTCCCTGGGGGATGTAATGGTTGTGATCTGCCTTCCCTTGGCAAATACTAGTATTAATCAACACCCTCAAACATGTATAAGAAAAATGTACTTTGTACAATTAACATATGTGATGATACTTACCTGTTCCCCACTAGTGTAATGGAATGTTTTCTTTTTTTTTTTTCTGTACCTTTCACATGTAAATCTGTATTCCCAAATCCTACTTTTTATGTAATATATGTATGTGTACCCATCTCTGACTAACTGCAGGTCCACCTTGTAAATGAGCTTGCTCAACGGTGATCGCCTGGATAAATAAAGATTTGATTGATTGATTGATTGATTGATTGACTGGGGTTCTTGTCCCCTAAGTGAATCACCTTGCACTTTTTGGCATTGAATTTCAACTGCCAAACCTTAGGCCACCTCCCTAATCTTTACATGTCAGTCGGCAGTCTCCTACTTCCCCATCACTATCTACCCTCCCATGAGATTGGTGTCATCTTCAAAGAGACACAGCCCCAGATTCATTCTCAGACATTGTTAATGAGCATGTTGAAGAGAACAAGAGTCAGGATGGATACCTGAGGCATTCCACTCTTGACTTCCCTCTTTTCTGATCTGACACCATAATCACAACCCTCTGATGCCTCTCATTCAACTAAAGCCCCCTCACCACCATCAAAACACTGCTTATATTTTCCTTCAAATCCTGGGACCTCACCCCCTTGCGCCGTGACCTAAGTCACTCTGATTGGTTCCCTATCTCATTGGTCTGCTCCACTGATTTCATGCTAACATATTTCAAAACAAAATTACTCTAAATATATATATATATTTTTAGTTGTTTAACCAGGATTAACACACTAAGCTGAAAGCTTTTTTACAGGAGCAACCTGGGAGCACAGGGAAGTTAAGTGACTTGCTCAGAGTCACACAGTATGCAAGTGGAAGCTGTTGGATTCAAACCCAGGTCTGGTCTGCTGGATGTCACCAGATTTGCAGCTCAGAGCCTTAAACCACTGCGCTATACTGCCTCCCCTTTATGGGACTGCCATGCCCCCCCAGAGCAGGACATGAGAAAAGGTACACCACCTCCCCTAGATCATGGCTGACTGCATAGCTTACTTGCAAGTGCATGATTTGGCCTAGTCAAAAAATAAACGTAACCCATCCCCCATGGCTTCCACAGGTATCATCATCTCTGCAGCACCTGTACCATGGCAATAAGCTTGCCAAAGGTGAGAATTTTACATCTAACTTCAGTACCAACATTGGTTACCTGTCTAAATTTTGATAGGCTGCCACAATCTCTTCTCCCCTCCCACTCCTTTGCTTGTCCTCAGAGTCAGTGACACCCCTGTCTCTAACCTCTCCTTCATCACCGTAGAGATGAAATTCCTTTTCATTACCTGTACCTCCTCTCTCCTCCCTCTACCCTTCCTCACCTCCCTCTCACCCCTGCCAGCCTGCATGATTGTCATCTCCTTCATTCCCACTATTGTTTTTCTCTCCAGAAACTCCATCCTTTATCCTCACACACTTCCCGCCTCCTTAATCCTTCCAAGGGTAGGAGCCTCAGATGGCTGGGATAGCAAGCTCCTCCATCTGACTGCTTCTGCAATCTCCTCCCCATTGGATGACCTCCCTAACCTCTCTTTCTAGTGTTCCTCCATCCCTGCTGACTGGAAGGCTGCCACTGTTACTCCTCCTCCTCCAAAAGATGGTGACCCGTCAGGTACGAACAGCTACCGACTCATTTCTCTCCTCCCTCCAAATTACAGGAACAAATTATCTTGTTACAGCTCTCTCCCTTTCTGGACTCCTTTTCCTTTTTCACTCAATACAGGTCTGACTTCCACAAAAATCACTCCACCATTTGCTCAGGCTCACCAAATCCATCCATAATGGTATGAATCACAGCCTATTCACTTCTGCTATCTTCATCGATCTAGCCAAAGCATTTAATCCTGTCTACCACCCAATTATTAGCCAAACTCCAGGCTTCAGGCCTCTCTGACTTAGCCATCAGCTGTTCCACTCCTACCACAGGAGTAGGTCCCAAGCACTCAAAAGTAGTGACCCCCTCTCTCCTCCCTGCCTGTATCCACTTGGGTCCCACAAGGATCTGTGTTAAGCCCACTACTTTTCTCCATTTTCCTTAATGCTTTCCCCCTCCATGTGCTTGTCTGCATCCATTCACATGTACATGGATGACACGGTCCTCTTCACAGCAGGCCCACAGACTCCAGCTGGACTTTGATCAAGTTCAGCCCTGACCACACACAAATCAGCTTTTCCTCAATGTCAAGAGGCTGTCTCCATGTCCTTTGGCACAAGGCACCAGACTCTCAGGCTCCCTCCCTTCCTACTTTCCATACCCTGGATGGCTCCCTGTGGAGGATGTCACCACCTTTAGTTATCTTGGTATCTGGCTATACCAGCACCTAAACGTTTCTGAACAAGTGGATGCTATAGTCAAAAAGCTGCACCACAATTTGGTGCACTTTACAGGAACTGTGACTGTATCCCATCTCCAGCATACCATGCTATTATCCAGAGAATGATCCTCCAAATCTCTGACTATGGTGAGTTGGTCTACAGCGTAGCCCCCTTCACTACCCTTGCCAGACTGGACACACTCTTCAACTATTTCTGCCATTACACTCTCGATTATCCTTCTTGGACTCACCATTGTTCTATATATAAATCTCTCTCCTTTTCTTTTCTTGCAGACAGACACCATACCCAATGTGCCAGCATTGTGGGCAAATCTGGTTTGTTTCCTTACCCTCCTATCTCTCCAATGGCCCCGTTATAGCCATACCATCAGAAGCTGAAATATTCAAACCCTAGCAGTCCCTTCAGTTTCCACAACCATCGGCAAAATCATGTTCAGTCACCGCTGCCCTAAAATCTGGAACTCCCTTGCCCCAGCCATTCACCAATCTCCCTCCCATGGATTCTTTCATACCACTTCAGTGGTCTCACCTCTCCCTCCTGCACTTACTCTAGTTTTCCCTCTTGCTCTCCTATTACTTGTTTCCAGTTTAGGTATAGCTAAAATTTTGCACCTATGCTTCCACTCTAGGCATTATGCACAAATGTTTATAGTTAATGTTGAAGTAAAAGCCTCTCCAGCCCCTTTGCATATCAGTTGTGCAGATGGAGCTCCCCTCCTAACTGTGAACTCCATCAAATACCTTGGGGTGACACTTGACCCCCAGTTGGACCTAGGGAGTCATATCCTAAATGTCTGTAGAACTGTGAACTGTAAATTGGGTCTGGCCTATAGGGCCAAAAATAACCTGACACCTGCTGCTCATCTGGCACTTGCTAGAGGTGTACTACTTCCCTCCCTTAGCTATGGTCTCCACCAATTTGCCTGTACCTCCAAAGCTCTTCTTACTCGGTGGCACACAACGTACAATAACATCTGTCACTTTGCACTGGCTGCCCCCCATCTCACCCACCATTGTGAGCTTTATGATAAACTAGGTTGGCTTTCCCTGACCAGTCACCTGAACTTTGGGCTTGGATGCCTCGTGGGCAAAGTGATCAGAACCGGCACCCCCCCATGGGGCAGGCACAGCGTCTGTCACCTCCTGACCCCTCCTCTTACCCATTCAGGTCCCAGGGTCCTGGGATGCTAAAAATACCCCTCATCCAAACCCTTATGGGGGACAGGAACTTTGTTGTATGTACTCCTAGGCTCTGGAACTCCTTTCCTGACCATGTTCGTTCCGCCTCCACCCATCAGTGCTTCCGGAAGTCCCTGTGGGGGCATCTAAAGCTGGCCTCAGCGTGCAAATGTCCCAAGCCTCCCTAGCCTAATTGTACTTGGAGCCCAACTGTTCTGAGGACCTGCCAATAATCTTTTGGTCATTTCTCGTGATCCAATTGCTCTCCTAGGCATCTGACTGCACTATGTATGCTCTAGACTATATATTGTTGATTATATGTACTTTATCAATTTCTGTCATAGCAGTTCACTCCATGCCTTACCGTTTTGTGACTCAATGCATTTTGTTACTCTATGTACTAGCTTTACTTGCTGTTATGTTCTGATGTATCTGTATTACCTGTTGTACTCTCCTGAAAATAGGCATATAACTTGTCTAATGTACCTACCCAGTTAACAAAAGCTAAATAAATAAATAAATAAAACTGTTCTGTATTTGATTGCCAGCATAGGTTTGTGGCTCCTGACTGTGCTGTATATGCATTGTCGATTGTTTGCTTGTCACTCAAGTTCTCACATCTTGCATGAATTATTCCCCAATGTAATTTGTGGTTGTGAAAGTACAAAAAAAGCTTAGCAAAAAAAGCTTAAGTTGTTTTCTCAAGGGGAGCATGGCAAGCAAGATTCTGAATTATTGTGCAGCAATGGCAGAGGCGTGGCTGCCACTTGACACCAGCATTATGGGTTTGGGAACAAGTCCAAGACACTGGAGGGCTGGTGGGGGAGGAGGCTTGCATGTCCCAGGGGGATCTAGCCTTCCCCAGGTGGGATGCTGACCAATCCTGCTGCAGCAGCGCCACCTGGGGTCGCGAGTGGAGCAGCAAGGCAGGATGGCTGGAGAGGGACACGGCTAGCTCTGCTACATGCACACCTCTTGCGTACCTTGCAGCAGCATGTTAGGCCAATACCTATGTTTTACATGCCCTTCACAGTCAGCCAGGCTTTTGCCTTTGCACCAGATTCAGGCAACAGAATGGGGACTGTGCCATGCTCAACAGCTCCACCATGGGAGTACAGGGGGCAAGGGGAAATCCTGGGGATGACTGATGATGGGGCTGAAGGGAAGGGGCAGTTGGCCAGCGTGGGAGATAACCTCATTGCACAGATTTTTTTTTTTTTTGCTCTAACTCTCCATATTTTCTAGGCTTCTTTTACCATTCTTCAGACATGTCTTTTGAACCTTGATAGATGATATGTTAGGAAACTCTGCAAGCAATATTATTGAAAGAGCAGCTGTTTGACTGTTTGAAAGTCACCCAGCCCCCTTCTCCAGCTTACCTCTGCTAGACTTGTTCGTTGAAGAAAGTTTATTTTTTTGTTACAGCCGGTTAGTAAGGGATGGGATTGTGATTTGGTGGAGTCAGTTGCGTGATCCCTTGCTGGTATGAGCACGCCGCCCCCCCGCACTCTAACATTTTATAAAGTCAGAGTTTAGAGAGTGCAGGGGGTGCACTTTATAGGAGACAATAGCGTCATCTTTTGAATACCCCTTTCGATATCTGACTGGTCCGTTGTCAAATTAAAGCCACAGTGACCCAAGTTAGTGAACGGACTCTGGCATCGGGGGTCAGCAGGGGAAGGATTGAGCATCTGTGGGACTGCTCTTCTCCCCTGGGGTGGGTTGGGGATGCATGGTCGCTCTGCAGCAGTCCCCTGTGGAGACCGAGAGCACTGCAGCGGGATCGCAGTAAGGGGGAACACCACAGAAAAACCAAAATACCATTCTGGGGACTGGTTGGATGCTGACTGCTGGCCCAGGACACCTCTGAAGTCTCCCAGGAAGCCACAGAAAGCCTCAGCAGTGCCCGGGACTGAAGGAAAAATAGTGTGCCGGTCTCCTCCTGCCAGTGCCTTCCCCCTCGGAGGAGAGGGACCCACCCGGTAAAGGGTTATGCCAGGCTATCCCGAGGGTGGCTGCAGATATGAGGTAAGGTGGCTTGTGGGAGATAGTAGGAGGAATGTCTGTGGGTCATGGCGGCCCGGAAGGAGTGGCAGCTGCAGAGCATGACTGGGGTATAAATAGATAACACACAAAAAATCAAAGCCACAGCTCAACTAACAAAGTTCTTGTGTTGAGCACCTTGGCCAGAGCCCCATCCGCCTCTGTTAGCCACTGTTAGTCCTGTCGCCATTCTGAATCGGGAAGGGGGGAGGTCCCATATCTCCACCTGCTTTACCCTCCACAGTAGGGCCTTTGAGGAGCACAATCTCCCCTTGGGAGACACAGATTCAGTGGCAGGGTGAACCTGTCCTGCTGGTTTGTGTATTTTTACTTTCTTTTCTTAGCCCCCTCACAACTTATAGCCCCATCCTCTGATACCCCCCTCCTCCCCGTCCTGTCACCGTCTGTCTGGGGCTTTTTTTCCGTTATCTCCATTCCTTCACAGCTTACCATGTGGTGGGGCCGTTAGGGTTCCCCATGTCCCCTCCCCCACTGTGTCCGGGACTTGATCCCTTACCTCCCTTCCACCACTGCTTACCCTGTGTGGTGGCACTGTCAGGGTTCCTTGAGCCCTATCCCCCGCTGTGTCTGGGGCTTGTTACCTTATTTCCCTTCCACCACCACTTACCCTGTGGTGGCACAGTCGTGGCTCACCCAGTCCCATCCCTCACTGTGTCTGGGGCTTGTTTTCTTACTGCCCTTCCACCACCACTTACCCTGTGGTGGCACTGTCGGGGGTTTCCCCAGTCCCATCCTCCACTGTGTTTGGGACTTGTTTCCTTACCTTCATTCCACCAACACTTACCCTGTGGTGGGGCCCCCACAATTCCCTCAGTCCATCCCATTCAAGATTTAGAACAAAGCACTGCACTACCACTGCAGTTCTGCAAGTGGCCAGTGATATTCAGATAGCCATGGACAGAGGGGTGTGGTTGAGCACTGGGGCTTTGACATGATCAATCATATACTTTTGTTGGAGAGACTGATCGGATGGGTTTCAAGGTAAAGTGAATAAATAGTTTGCGAGTTACTTGGGGGAAAGCAAAGTATCATGGGATAAGATCAGACCTTAAGTTGGTTGAAAGAGGGGTTCCTCAGGGAGTGGTTCTGTGTGCACTACTGCGGTCCCTGTTAATGATATTGATGCAAGTCTGCAGGATGTGAATCTACATCTTTATGTGGATGATACAGTTGTATTCTGTGTTGGGGACAGGACTGTAGTCCAGAGGTCACCCCAAGAAAATGTTGATAAAATACAAAGTTACCTGGTTAATAGCAAACTGTTTTTCAGTTCATCCAAGAACATGGATGTGCAGGAAGCCCAACTAACCATAAAAACCCGGGACCTTGTGACCTTGGAAGTAGTGGATAGATAAAAGTACCTCCCTCTAAGCTGGGAAGTACACATTTCCTTTATAGTAAGGAAGCTAGAACAGATATCAGATGTCCTCTCTAGAGTACATAATGCCCTCCCTCAAAATAACAGATCCATAATTGTCAACACTGCTTTACCATTAATTGACCATGGGGACCTGGTTTATGGGGGCGCAGATGTCACTCAACTTGATCGATCAGATGTCATCTTCAACTATATGGCAAGGTTTACAAGAAGTGCCCCTATGGAACCTGTAGATGTACACTGTACCACCTGGCAGGCTGCACTTCTCTCAGCATTAGGAGAAAATTACATATTTTAAAATGTTTGCGTCTGATCCTGAAGCATAACCCAATTATATATTTACATAGAAACATAGACTTTGACGGCAGATAAGGACCACTTGGCCCATCTAGTCTGCCCATTTCCCTACCTACAGGATAGGCCGCAGATCCTAGTTAACCAACAGCCTATTTCTTCCTACCCGACACAAGAATTGCCTTATGTCTGTCCCATGCATTCTTGAATTCTCCCACAGTTTTAGACCCCACAACCTCCTCAGGAAGGGTGTTCCATGCATCCACTACCTCTCTGTGAAAAATACTTCCTCACATTGCCCTGAACTCCCCATCTTTAAATTGTGTCCCCTTGTTCTTGCATGTCTATTTTTCTGAAAAAATTGACATGCAATGAGAGCAGTTAAAGTAGGTTTGAGGTTAAATTTGGGGTATTGAATTTAGGGTAACATGTACATTTACCAGAAAGGGAAAAGCATACTTCATAATTAGTGTCCCATCTTTTTGGAACTCGATCCCTTCGTCTCTACACCTTCATTTTTACACCCCTATCTCCTTAAATAATATATTGCAGTGGCTAAGAAGTACAGAACCAGAATCCTGTGGTTGTGTGAAATACTCCATAGGCATTGCTATACTGCATGGTGTAACTGGGATGTCCTTCTTAAATTTACTTTTAAGCTTTAATTAGTTACACTGTAATTGTGTTAATGTATTATATGATGTCAATATCCTTGTATGTATGTTACTGAGTATTTATTAAATGTGTCAAATCATGCATAGGATGTCATTGTAAATGAGCATGACAGCTCACATGACGTAATCTTGCCCTATTTATTGCTAATCGAAACTGGAATTGAATCCCCGCTTTCTTTGGAGCTTGTTCTGTTACCTCCATTCCTCACTCCTGTGGTGGTGAGGTCAGGGTTCCCCAAGTCCTTCAGGATGTCCATGCTCAGGTGGAGGCAGGAGTGCGCAGTAGATGGATTGGGACTTGCAAGAGGTCACTGCATTATCCAGCATGGTGTGGCATATTTCCGTATCCTAGTGCCCCTGATCCCCTGGAGTCCTGATTGGCATGGACAGCAGTGTTGTGAGCATGCTGACACTGCCTTTAGGAGAGGCTGCCTCCCATTGTTACTCTGGTTTGCACCACCATCAGTGGCCACCCAAGGGCAGTGGTGCAGCGAGCTGCCCTCCTCCCCAGAGGAGGCAGCATCTATGAGGATGCTTAGTCTTCCCCCTTTTCTTATCTCCACTCCTCTGGGGTTGGCACCCAACAATGGAGGCTTGCGTCTGAACTTGGGTTACTGGCATCGTGAGCTGTAGCAGGACTCAGTCCTGTTTGGCAGACAGGTGTTTCAGAGCCAGAGCATGCCACGTGTCATTCTATGGGGTTGAGGGAATGATTCCTCATGTTCTCCCTCCCTCTTAAGATGTAGGCGCAATGCACTACCACATGCATGCAGCAGGCTTGCATGGAGCATGAACACGTGTCTTTCAAATAACATGAAGTCTTGCTGTATTCTGATAATCTGCAGTTAGCTCCAGCCTTTGAACTGCCCCGGAGAGTATAGGGTTAATTTTCTATGCAGTGCATAGAACGTTGAGCTCGAGCTCGGTTGAGGGTCTCTGTCTGCAGCACTTTGAAACCCAACCACAATACTCACAGGGGTTGTATACAGACCCCCTTCTCAGGGGGAGAAAATGGACAGAGAAATGATAGAAAGTATACTTAGAATGGCAGAAAAAGGGGAGATATTGCTGATGGGTGATCTGAATATGCCAGATGTTAACTGGAGTGCAGTTGCAGCTGCCACTTCGAAGAGTGCAGTTATTCTAGATGCCCTACAGGGGGCATGCCTTAAACAACTAGTACTGGAGCCCACTTGAGAGGGAGCAATATTAGACTTGATTCTCTCAAATGGAGACGGAGAGAGGATTACAGATGTAGAAGTGGGTAGCCATCTGGGAACTAGCGACCATCGAACAGTATGGTTCACAATAAACACAGCAATAGAGTCAAGCCATACAAAGACAAAAGTACTGGACTTTAGGAGGGCTGACTTTGCCAAAATAGGTGAGGCCTAAGGAATGCACTAGCAAATGGGCAGGAAGAAGGGTGGAAGAACAATGGGAATAATAAAACTGCCATCACAGAGGTAATGAGCCTTTGTGTGAAGCAAATAAACAAAACAAGACGATGTAAGAAACCACTATGGTTCTCAAGGAAGTGGCAATGAAGGTTCAAGAAAAAGAAAGCATTCAGGAAGTACAAGGAATCGCAGAAGGAGCAGGACAGAGAACTGTATCAGTTAAAGCAAAAGGAGGCTGGGAAGGCAGTCAGAACAGCAAAGGCCCAAAACCATGAAAGATAGCCAACTCAGTTAAGAAGGGGGATAAAACCTTTTATAGGTACATCAGGGAGCGAAGGAAGACCAAGGGAGGGATAGTGAGGCTTAATAAAGGGGATGGAGGGTGGGCAGAGTGAGACTGTGAAAAGGCAGAGATATTAATCAAATATTTTTGCTCAGTATTTACAAAGGAAGAGGGGGAAGTACATAAAACAAACAGTAGTAACACGCTGGATACAGAAGTTGATACCGACCCATTTACAGAAGAAAGGGTTCTGAAAGAACTCTTAAAACTGAAGATGGACAAAGCAATGGGGCCTGATGGGATTCATCCCAAAATTCTAAAAGAACTAAGGGTAGAACTAGTGACACCACTGACTACCCTTTTTAAAAAATCATGGGAAGATGGGGTGGTACCGAGGACTGGAGGAGGGCAGATGTGATTCCCCTTCACAGAAGTGGGAGCAAGACAGAAGCAGGAAACAATAGACCTGTTAGTTTAACCTCAGTGATAGGGAAAATGATGGAATCACTTCTAAAGGAAAGAATTGTCGAGTATCTAGAGGCCAGAGGGGCACGGGACCCTAGGCAGCATGGATTCACAGCGGAAAGGTCATGCCAGACAAATCTAATAGATTTCTTTGACTGGGTGACCAAAGTAGTAGATCAGGGAGGGGCTGTGGACATGGCCTACCTAGACTTTAGCAAGGCATTTGACACAGTCCCACACAAAAGATTAATATACAAGTTAGCCAGCCTGGGTGTGGGTCCCAAGATGACAGCCTGGGTAAAGAATTGGCTGGAGAATAGGACACAGAGAGTAATAGTAAATGGAGTCTACTCAGAAGAAAGGAGGGTTACTAGTGGGGTACCGCAGGGTTCAGTATTAGGACCGGTCCTCTTCAATGTCTTTATAAGCGACATTGCAGAAGGACAGGAAGGAAAAGTATGTCTCTTTGCAGATGACACTAAGATCTGCAACAGAGTTGATGCACAGGGTGGGGTGGAAAGGATGAGAAGGGACTTGACAAGGTTAGAGGAATGGTCAAATGTATGGCAGCTTAGATTCAATGCTAAGAAGTGCAAGGTAATGCACCTGGGAAACAAAAACCCAGGGGAAGAGTACATAATGGGGGGTGAGATACTAACAACAACAAAAATGGAGAGGGACCTGGGGGTAGTCATATCAGATGACCTAAAGATGGGCAAGCAATGTGAGAGGGCAGCAAGGAGGGCTGGGGGATACTGGGATGCATGGGAGAGGCATCACCAGTAGAAAACAGGAAGTTATTATCCCTCTGTACAGACAGCTGGTGAGACCCCATCTGGAGTACTGTGTGCAGTTCTGGAGACCCAATCTCCACAAAGACATAGACAGGATGGAAGCTGTCCAGAGGAGGCAACTAAAATGGTGCAGGGTCTGCACTGGAAGACATATGAAGAGAGACTTAGGAGCTTAATATGTATAGCCTCCGAGGAAAGGAGGGAGATGGGGACATGATAGAAACTTTTAAGTACCTCAAGGGAATCAACAAAGTCCAAGAGGGTAGCATCTTTCAAAAAGAGGTGTGCAAGAACAAGAGGGCACAATTTGAAGATGGGGGCAGCTCAGAGGTAATTTAAGGAAGTATTTTTTCACAGAGGTTGTGGATGCATGGGAACAGCCTTCCGGAGGAGGTTGTGGAGTCAAAATCAGTGGTGGAATTCAAGCATGCATGGGATAGTCATAAGGCAGTTCTGGGGGGTGGGGGTAGGAAGAAGTAGGCTGCTGGTTAACTAGGATCTGCAGCTTATCCAGTAGGTAGGGAAATGGGCAGACTGGGTGGGCCAAGCGGTCCTTATCTGCCGTCAAATTCTATGTTTCTATGTTTCTATGTACCACTCTGCTCCATGTATGTTATGTATTTTGAACTATTGTGCTACCTATGACCCACTTGTACAAGTTTCCCTTCCCCAGGATGCATCTAGAAATGAGCTCCCAGCTTAGTATTCCTGGGAGGGGAGCACTAGACACCAAGGATCCTTTTACTATAATAATTGGAGCCACTTAAACTGCGATCAGGGGTATAGAACCTTTACATGCCAAGGATCATTTTGGTATACTACTTGGGAGCATCATAATGGTGACCACAGGTAGGGTCACAATATGCACCACTGTGTGCTCAAATTCATTTATTTATTGAAAAGTTTCACCAGGGAAGGTACACTGAACAACAAGTTGCTCATCTCCCAGTATGACCTGGGGGAGAGGGTGGTGGGAGTTACATAGTAACAATGAGTACACACAAAATACACACTATCATACAAAAACATAGGTTACAACTGAATTACACATTAGCATGAAAAGCAAATAATTACAAGGGTAGAGAAGTGAAAACCAGTCGCAGTGAGCTTGTGGTGAGACAGAGAGAGAGAGAGAGAGAGAGAGAGCATAATGTAATAGCAAGTGTGAACCAATGGCTTGCACTACGCAGACTAAGACTAGCACAGGGTGGCTAGCGAAGTGAGTCAGCAGGGCATCAAACAGGATGTAGGACAAGAAAGGGGGGAGCTAGGGGCAGGTGCAATTTACAGAGAGGAAATTATGAAGAACTTGATTTAATGAGCCAGGCGAGGAAGAGGATCAGCTATGTGTAGATAGAGCATTCCACATTTTGGGGAGATGATAGGAGTGGGAGGTCTGTCCACTAGCGGTGGATCTGCAAGGAACAGACAGAGTTCTATGGTCATGGGCTCTTAGAAGTTGAGAGGGAGTGGGTGGGGAGATTAGGGAATTTTGGTAGGGAGGGAAGGAGTGTGCCAAGCCAGTACTTAGAGGTGAGATTTGTGCAATGATGCAGTCGCCTATTTGTTAGGGATGGGAAGGCTAAAGCTCAGTACAAGTGGCAGTGGTGGGTAAGGTGAGGTGCATCCAGAGTAAACCTACAGAATGAGTTGAAAAGAGTATCCAGGTTGGCTAAGGAGGTGGCAGGAGCAGAGCAATAAACAACATCGCAATAGTCGAAAACCGGGAGGATCAGTTTTTGGATCAGTTCGCGTCTTGCCTGTGGCGGGAGGCAGGAGCGGTTTCTAAATAAGGCGCCGAGTTTGGGACAAAGCTTTTTTATTATGGCATCTACATGGGCCGAGAAGGTGAGATGTTTATCCTGCCAAATGCCCAGATACCTGAAAGACTCGGTAGCAATTACATTTGCTCTGTCGAGGGTAGTGAAGGTAGGGGCAGAAGGGAGCCTTGACAGCTTCTGATCTGTGCCAAAAGTCATGGACACAGTTTTCTTGGCATTTAGAAAGAGTTGGTGAGATTGAAACCAGCTCTAGGCATTGTTGAAATCACGTTGGAGCCTGGAGGCGACATCCAAGGGTGAGGGCCCAGAGGAGAATAGAACCGCATCCTCAGCATACGTATGTTTAGAAGATGAGGTACAGATGGATGGAAGATCATTCAGAAAGATGGAGAAGAGAATCGGGCCTAGTATGGACCCTTGGAGGACTCCAGAGTATATGGGTAGAGGAGGGGAGATGTAGTCGGATATTTTCACAGACTGAGCAGTCATATAGGTATGTGCTGAACCATTTAATGGCATGTTCAGACAGCCCAACTGATGAGAGGGTGTGGAGCAGGAGGGAGTGGGAAACCATGTCAAAAGCTTTAGGAAGATCAATAAAAATGGCAGTGGTTATGTGACTGCAATCCATGCCTGTCAGGATCGCATTGATGATTCAAAGCAGCGAGGTAGTAGTAGAGTGATGTTTACAGAAACACAGATTGATATTGGGTGAAGAAATTTCTGTCTGAGAGATACGAGGATAGTTAGTCAAGGACTAGATGTTCTTGTGTAACCCCCCTATAAATGGGGGTTCCTAAAAGCTTTCCCGGATCTTGTTTAAGTGCTCCATGCTTGACTGGTGTTTGGCGTTTAAGCCGTTTAAATGTTGTAGCTAGTGAGCGCTTTTAAAGCCTCCGTATACTGCCTCTTTAAGTACTGCCTGTCCGCAGTCATAAGTAATTGAAATGGGAGGGGGGCCGTGTGGTCCTATGCCCGAGTCCTGCCTGAGCTGCTGAGTAAGCGCTCCATTCTGCCATCACTAGATGTGTCAAGGGAGTTCTTTGAAAGGATGTAACTATTTGCTGGGGATAGCTTAGAGTGGTAATGATAATGTAGTTGTTCTAACCTGCTTCCTTTGCAGCAAAGACTGTTTTGATTATTTCCTCCATGTTAGTCCTGAACTGCTGACTTGGACCAATCAGTACCTCAGGACTCTCGTGGAGCTGTCTGACCAATAGAGGGACTGCTTGTAACTTTGGAAAAGGCATTATGGGCTATAGCGCTTCTTTCGGCCCACTGAGGGCCAGAGTATTTGGCTGGCAGGTGACGTCAGCCAATGGAATCGGGTAGCACCCGAACGGTAAGGAGTGCCCCATGCTGCTAGGGGCAGATTCGCTGTGGCGGTGAAGGAGAAGGGAGCTCTGAGCTTCTGGCCATTTTGAGTGTTCACACGGAAAGCACGTGAAAGGCCTGAGTCGGCCGTTTTTGCCTTGTCAAGTGCTTCGGATTAAATCTGCTGGCGTGCGGTTGGAGAAGGCTGTGTAGGGACACAGTTACCTACTAGGCTTTACCTGAAGGGGGCTGGAGAATCTGCTGAATCACGCTTGGTCCATTAGGATGGTTGGAGTGGCTGCTACTGCCCAAAGTGGTTGTGAGTTCATTCGGGTCCTGAAAACCACTGCCTGGAATGGTACCCCTCTGTGTTTGCCATATAAATGTGTGAGGAGGCTGGTGAAGCCCATGGTTCAGCCCTGCCAGTGGTGAAGGATGGGTATGTGCTGGAGTCATGAGTATTGGATCAGGTAGCTCCTGTTAAGCTTACAGAAGCAGTGGCCAAGACCCTTTTAGATTATACTGCTGCCTGCATTAACCAGGCCTTCTGCTCATTCTGATCTGCTCAGGACAGTAAATGTTCATTTGTGTCAGGCCCCAACCAGCTGCCAAGAGGGACTAGCCATTAGGGTTTGGGTACCCAGGGACAGTAACTATTAGGTTTAGGCCTGTGCACAGAGCCCTAGGTAGATAAGTATAGTGATAAGCCAATCACCTTGATTCCCCCTAGCCTTGTTATTCCCCCCCTTAAATAAATCAGATTGTTTGTTTGGCAATTACACTCTGGCTGGATTGTGTTTTGCTGAAGATATACTGTACAGTGAAAGTGTAATAACGGTACCTTACTTTTCAGGGGGTGCCCGGAGTGAACTGAGAGATCTGAGCCAGGGGGGTAAGTGTGCCAGGGAAAAGTATTGTCGTTACCTCTTGTGAGCCACTAGTGGGACAAAAGGGGGGTTGCAGTAACCCAGAGGGCTGTGACCGAGTCAATCTTGACTGTCTTGCCCTGACCTCTGGGTGGAGGCACCCGTCAATGGATCTGGGCCCCTCACCCTGTCACAGGCGAGGCAGGCAGGGGGTAGTAGCCCTAAGGGAAGTGCCCCCTGGGGGTTACACCTGTAGTTTGGCTAACGTCAGGAGGAGAGATATAGGGCAGTAGTTCTCAGGGGAGGAGGAGTAACCACACTTATGGAGAGGGAGGACAATAGCATGTTTCCACTGACGGGGAATTTTGGCCAAGTGAAACGAGAGATTGAAAAGAGCAGTGAGTTGGGGAGCAATGGCAGAGGCAGACAAGTTTAGTAACTTTGGGTCCAGTCCATCAGGGGAGCTACCTTTGCTCGGGTTTAGGGCTTTCAAGGCTGCCAGCATGTCAGTTCTCAGAATTTTAGAGAAGGAAAAGCTATGAGGTGGGGCTGGAGGACTTCTAATGGGTGCGGAGAATAACTGGTGTAGTAGGAAATTTCTGAGTTCATAAAACTATAACTCTATTTGCTATTATATGCCATGAATATATGCTTGCTTTGTAGGCCATGCTGTAACAAAGTCATAATGGATGTAGTAGAAATTTCTGGTATCATGCTGTTTTTTATTTTGTTATAGAATGATACTGAGGTTACTTGAGGTACATTTGTAGGAACAGAAAGCAAGATAAAACTGGGCAGAACTGGTTGTACCAGCCTGCATAACAAGCTTGGGCAGAATATAAGATAACAGCATGTTAAGGCATCAAAGGCAAGCTGTACGTTGCTATGGTGTGAGTAAAACTCATTGTTTCATTCAGGTCAGATTGACCCAGACAGATGTATCAAGAAGTATTGGGAAAGAGATGAAATAAGCAGTGGAAATGTACCCTATATAGTGGTATCAAAATGTTTTTCTGTTACATTGGAATCAACATGTTTTCTAATTCATGATTGGTTAATACTGCAATGTTGGTAATTTTCAAGATAAGAGTACGCCTAACAACGCCTTGATAATAAGTGTATATAAGTGACTGACTAATGAAACTCGGGGAGCCTTGCATGATTTTTGGAAGCAGACTCCCATATGCATATGTAATAAACCGTTCTTTCTACTATGCAGTGGTCCTGAGTCTGATTTTTAAACTAAAGTGTAAGAACATATATTTTTTTTCCATGACAATTTGGCGTAGTCAGCAGGATCAGCACGCTCGGACCTCAGTCAGCTCGGTCAGGGACTGCTTCCCAGGTCTCCCACTTGGAGGAGAAGTCCTGACGCTGAGGGGAATGCTGAAGGAAAATCTCAAAGATACAGCCAGGGGGAAATTGAAATGGGACGGCCCCGATCGTGCTGGATTTTTGTTTCCACTGGGCTCTGAGCGCGCTGATCTGTAAGTACCTACCTTTTGCCTTGGGACGCTGCATGTTATAAAGAATAAGTAAACGGTAAACAAGTAAATGGGAAGTTTTGAGCCTGTTTTAATTGTATGAGACTTTAAGGCAGAAGGGAACAGGGAACCGAGAGACCTGCAAGAGAACTCAGGTGAGTTGAGCACCCTAGCAAGATACCCTTAGGTGGGTTGAGCACCCTAGCAAGATACCCTTAAGTGGGTTGAGCAAGGGACCCTAGCAAGATACCCTTAGGTGGGTTGGCGCCCTCGCAAGATACCCTTAGGTGGGTTGAAAGCCCTAGCAAGATACCCTTAGGTGGTTTGAGCACTCTGCATAAGATACCCTTAGGTGGGTTAGGCACCACTGAAGAAACCCTTAAGTGGGTTGAGCCTTAAAACTGTGGAGAGGCAGGCAACAGTAACTCCGGTGGTTGTTTTTATCTTTCCTTTTGATTTGCTTTCTTTGTGGGTTTCTTTACTTGGGGTCTGAAATCAGGAGATATTGGTTAAAATGGGGGCGCAGCAAACATAAGCAGGAAAAAAGGAGTCTCCATGGGTTCGCCTCCGGCCCGTAAAATGCATGCTTAAAAGTAAGGAGGTAATAATAAAAGTAGAAAGAGAGGGTTTGAGGACTGCAGGTTTAAAAATATGTGGAGATGTATTAAAAAAGTCTCAAACAAGCAGGGCAACTGCCCTTGCCCTTGTAATTTGTGCTTGCTACAAGTATATACTGTTAGAGCCAATGATGGCTTTCACAGTTCAGGCTGTTTTAGTAGAAAAGCAGCGGCTGATTAAGTAACATTAGATAAGCAACATTTAGAGAAAGAAAATAAACTACTGTGGATATGTACACACAGTAGGTGACTACAGACGGGATGATTTGAAAATCCTCCCCATGTTGCCTATCTGTGTAGTTTCAAGTTTTCTGTATCAATTTCAAGTTCCTTGCCTCCTAGAGGCTGAAACATTTAATCCCAAAACCCAAGTACTGGGGACCTCTACCAGATGGATCTCAACCTAGTACTGTTAGAGATTTTTGTTGTGTTTTAAACTGCAAACCAGAGCTCTGGAAAAAGACTTGGTTTGGCAGGTTACTAAAATGGCCATAAAAACAACCTTTAAAAGGGTTAAAACCTTTAAAAGGGTTAATAGCTGCAGTGTTTGAAAATTATCATGAAGGTCCTGCAGTCTGTTTTCTCAATCGGACCAGTGTATCAAAAAGAAAAAGGAAAATACCTTGGTAAGTCTGAATTGTTTTATTATTTAAAGTTTTTTTATGTCTGTTTTATTTCTGTAATACATATACTAAAACAAGGTAATGCTCCATCTCTCTTGTGTATTTTCCAGCGTATATCTGTGTTCTGTAATTATGTTCTGTTGTCAAGGTTGCGAGATAGGATTGACTGCCTTCAGTGCACAACATGTTACAGTAAAAGAAAAAGGCTTCTTTGCCTCATATCTGATTGCTTTTAATTGGTTTTATTTTTAATGAAACATTTGTGCTGCCTAGATAGGGTCAGTAAAGAACTTTTGTATGTAGTGGTTGGAGCAGGTAGTGTTGAAGGTGAAGAGTTATGACGTCATAGATTGCAATGTGCAGAAAGATTTGTAGTTTGCAAGCAACATGCCAAGCCACTGCTAGGTGAAAATGTAATGTGTTAACAGCTATAAATGGCTTTATCATACTTCTAGTTAAAACCAGAAACTTTTTGCAAAATGGCAGAGTGCCATATTTTAGCTATGTGCCAAAAGGTGTAACCATGTTATACGAGATGTGTTCACTTACAGATGGTATGTTGTGCTGCGTTTTAATGGAGTTAGAATGTGTTTAAAAAGTGTTTTGTTCTGGAAAGATTTGGCATGGCAATATGTATAAATGTGTTGGTTTAAAAATTGTCAGTGTTACAAGACAGGCAGGAGGCAGCACATATATCTAAAACACGTACAGTTTTCTAATAAAACTATGGGCATTACCTCAGCAAATTGGTGTCAAATAATATCAGTCTTATTTTGTGTTAAGTATTTCTTTTTGTGTATGTGTATGTGTGTCTATTATTATTTAAAAATATTTTAATATTAGTAGTGTTCAAGGACACTACAAAAATAACTGGGTTTGAACGACCCTTGCATGCACACTGTGACCTTTTGCACGTTATTTGACCTTCTTGTGTTTCAACATTTTATGTTACTACCAGTTCAAACTTGATGTGTATTCCATACCTAAAGCACAACTTTTCACACAAAATGTATGTTTTCATGAAAGCACACCAAGAGTGAACCATGTAATTTGACTTTTCATTGCAAAACTAGTATTCTAAGTGAAGAGGAACAAACTTTTCTTCTCTTCTCACTGCTTCTGATTTGCAGCCAACACAGGCAATACTCCAGCTGGAAGGGGAGAATTATTCATCATCTCCCCATATTTTTATTATATATATATAGTACGCTTTTGAAAAAAGGACTATTACAGCTGTTTTTAAGAGTTTACCATCTACAGTTAAAAAACAATGGTTTTGGTTTTTATTGTGACCATGGTGTAATCATTTTTTTTCCTTTTTGAAATGCATTCTAAAAATACGTACGTACAGTATTACCATCAATCCGGATCTTATAAACTTAGCTGACATTTTGTCATGCTTAGGATAAGGGAACCCAGGGACGCTTGGCTTCTTTTATCCTATGAAAATAATCTTGTTTTATTTTTAAACTGGTGTGTATTTGTTTTTGTTGTTTGTCTGTGTTTCTTCTCTTTCTTCTAGAGAAAAGAAGTTCCCATCTTATAGTAAGGTATGAAACTTACTAAACTAATTGTAATATTATCTTGTTATAATTTAAAGTGTAAGTAAGTGGGGACTGCAATGGGGCCACCCCATTACCATTTATCCAATGCACATTTTTTTTAAGATGCTGCATGACTAGCTACTAACATTGCCAGACCATTTCTGGGTTAATATTCATGTCACCATCTAGAGCTAACCTTTTTTATTGTTGCTAGAGTATTGAGCTGTCTCTTCCATCAGTAGGAGCTTGGAGGGAGGGGTAAGCTACCCTTCCTCCCTTCCAGTGTAATACCCACAAAGGTTGCAAGGTATATCACTGTTCCTCCAGAGGAGTAAATAAGGAAAATGTGTATTTGCCAATAATTGTTTCTTATTTACAGGTTTTAAAAAGACCCAAAGTATTTTAACAGCATAACCCAGCCCAAGCCCTTCTGCTTTTTCTAGTGCAAACAGTTATCTCACACCTATTATTGGTACAAGGGTTTCTGCCCTCAGCAAGCAATCAGTTACGCTGGGGGGTGAAGTTGTGTATGTATGTTCACACATATTCATTCTTTTGATTGTCTTTTCAGCTTTCTTATCCAGTCAAAACAAATGAAAAACAACTTTTGTCATAGCCTTACAGCAATAAATGCATTTTTTTTTTAAATTCACAGTACTCTAACATTTCTGGACTCTAAGCTAAGTTTACAGTTTATATTTGTTGTTTAAAATGTATTTTATGCATTATGCTCAATACTAAAATTGTTCTATTGCAAACACTAATGTTTCACGTTTATGTTATAATGTTTTGATATACATCTTGCTACACTGTATCATGCATGTATGTATTCAGGAAAGTGCTCCACATGTATAGCGTTTTTAATGCTCATAACCAAACCTAAATACTGGGGCCAGCATTGCTGACCCACCCCTACAATATGTTCCAAAGCAAAACCCCAGACAAATTAATGCTCCGTTTGTCTTATTATTCACAGGTGCAATAGGCACTGTTATTAAATTGGCATAGGCCAATAACATATGTATTTGTCCCACTAATTGCATAGTGTATCAGGCATATTGCTATGAACTATATGTTTAAAGCATGTTATTGTAACATTACAAGATTTTATGACTCAGGTCTCAGTCAGGCCTGCTTGCAACAGACAGGGAAATAATGTTCATCACTGTCATAACTGCTTCTGTGATTTGAAAGCAGGGGTGTAACCATAACATTGTCATGATTTACAAATAGTCAAATGGTATAATTGAACCTTGGCCTGCACCCCTAGGGTGTGCGGTTAATGTTCCATTTTTATTTGTCTCTTTCAAATTGCCAGAATTTAGGCTCTGTCACACCACTCTTTACAAAACAAAAAAGCCAAATGGTTTACAAGATTGTTGTTTATGTGTTTTTAATTCAGTGTCTAACACACTTTACAAGTTTGCAGGTTTCCACGGTGTGGCACACATAAGATCTCCACATTCCACAGCAGTAAAACTTTCATCTAAGTTGCCAAGACCTTCATCTTTTTCCTGAAAAGAAAACAACTGCCACAGCGTTGATGTCATCACTATCTTTGTGCCTGACTAGTTCCATATAAGGACTATTGCATGAATCCAGTTATTATTACCTCTGCAAATGTAATGTTTTCAGCAAAATTACACCTATTTGTAGAACTTTAAATCAACTGAAGAAGGTCCAGTCAGTTCAGACTCTGCAATCAAGCTTATTGTTTCTGCTTACTATGAAGTTAAGTCTGGGGAAGGGGCACTCCCCTAACTCCAGCGAGAAGATTCTGCTTCAATTGACCTTCAAGCAATACATCCATTTTCTTCACTGCCGCTTGTTCCAAACATGGCTGGTACTTTCTACAACCCTATTTCTCTGTATGGACTGTATTCTTAATGGTTCATTGTCAATTGTTACCTTTTTATGGACTGTTAATCTTTATGCCGGGTGTAATCAACTATCACAAAACAAATGCCATGCCAGTGTGTGTGTGTGTGTGTGTGTGGCTACTTCATTAAAAGGACTCAATGCACCCCTGGCCAGTGTGTCTACTAATCAGCCAACCAGCAGCCAGCAACGTGAACACTGACTTTTCTACTATGCTGGTGTTTTGTTTTTAAATTACTGTTTGCATTGCCCCATGTGCCTTGTGGGGTTACCACCATTCTGCAAATGACATTTCACCTGTACTGTAGTTACACCAACCTGTGCTTACTTACATAAACTTTATGGACTGTTATGTTTTATAAGGACCTATCTGTCAAGAGACATTATTAACAGATTCTTCAATCAAGCTCCAAGGGTGTGCCACACCTCAACACAAGGTAGCATCTACCTTATTCACTCTCAATGAACTCTTTTCATCAACAAAATTGTTATGTTATATTGTGTTATATATGGTATCACATGTTAGCATTTTTCACATATTTCAGTTGTGGTGTTGACATCTCTCAGTTCTATTTGCTTTCAAACTCACCATTTGTGTTCCATCTGTAACTACCTCTGTATCAACTCCAGAACAGCATGTTTTTTATAAATGCCTTAACTATCTGTATGCTGGCAACCAGTTTTAAATCATATAGATAAAAAGGGGGGTGGTTAGTTGATACAAAGTATCAAAAGGGGGGAGAATGTAGTAGAAATTTCTGAGTTCATAAAACTATAACTCTATTTGCTATTATGTGCCCTGAATATATGCTTGCTTTGTAGGCCATGCTGTAACAAAGTCATAATGGATGTAGTAGAAATTTCTGGTATCATGCTGTTTTTTATTTTGTTATAGAATAATACTGAGGTTACTTGAGGTACATTTGTAGGAACAGAAAGCAAGATAAAACTGGGCAGAGCTAGTTGTACTAGCCTGCATAACAAGCTTGGGCAGAATATAAGATAACAGCATGTTAAGGCATCAAAGGCAAGCTGTACGTTGCTATGGTGTGAGTAAAACTCATTGTTTCATTCAGGTCAGATTGACCCAGACAGATGTATCAAGAAGTATTGCGAAAGAGATGAAATAAGCAGTGGAAATGTACCCTATATAGTGGTATCAAAATGTTTTTCTGTTACATTGGAATCAACATGTTTTTCTAATTCATGATTGGTTAATACTGCAATGTTGGTCATTTTCAAGATAAGAGTACCCCTAACAACGCCTTGATAATAAGTGTATATAAGTGACTGACTAATGAAACTCGGGGAGCCTTGCATGATTTTTGGAAGCAGACTCCCATATGCATATGTAATAAACCGTTCTTTCTACTATGCAGTGGTCCTGAGTCTGATTTTTAAACTAAAGTGTAAGAACATATATTTTTTTTCCATGACACTGGTTAATAGTTGGGAGGCAGCCTAGCAGAGTAGAAGCACATGAGGTAAAGTGCGAGTTGAAAGTAGCAGCAATGCTAAGGTCGTCGGCAATGACAGTATTGTTTATTTGGAGGAGGGGGGAGGCAAGGGGAGCCTGTGGGGAGAAAAGTGAGTGGATTACTTTCCAGAATTTGGATGGATTATTTTTATTAGAGTTAGAAGTAGAGCTGAAGTAATCAGCCTCATAGCCTTTAAGGAGCTTTGTGCTTTTATGGAGCTTCCAGGCTGTATCACGTGCCCTTAGACAAGCAATGAGTTCTGGGGAGATCCAGGGGAGGTGGTTTCCATGGACACATACCCGGCGTAGTGGTGCATGTTGATTCCAGACTTCAAGGAATTGTTCTCTGAAGTAGTTAGCTGAGACATCTAGGTTACTGGCAACAGATATAGGTGCCCAATTCATGTTAGTCAAATCATAAAGAAGTGGGTCAATGTTTAGGGATTTGTATGATCGGATTTGTAGAGTTTTATAGGGGACTTTGACTTTGTGAATTTTGAGCACCAAGAAAGTCATGCAATGGTCACTGAAGGCATCTGCTAGAGTACCAGAATTAATGACCCTATGTGTGTGAGTTGTATGGGCCCAGTCGATGAGGGAATGGTTTCCTGTCTTGTGATGTAGCCTAGTCAGATATTGGATAATTTGGGTTAGGTTGAGTGCATGTATAGCATTTAGCACTTTGCTGGGTATGGTAGTCCAATTTATGTTAAACTCTCCCATAATATATAATTCACCAGCAGAAGAGTGGCTAACTAAGGTGGTTATGAGTTCAGTAGCAATATTGGGTTGTGAGCCAGGACAGCAGTAGACACCTGCTACGACAAAGATAGGTTTGGAGAAGGGGAGCAAGATTTGCAACAGCAGAGCCTTGTAAGCTTTTGGTAGAGCACTAGAAAAGACGGAAGTGAAATGAATGGAAGAGAAGACATAGATGGCTACCCTACCTCCTCTCCCAAGTTGGTCCTGTCTCGATATTGTGAAGCCAGGGAGAGTAAGAGATAAGTTGCTGATTTATTTTATTTAGTCAGGATTCAGAAATTATTATTATATCAGGGTTGAGCATAGCCGCCAGTGGCTGTAGCAAGTCCACTTTAGGGAGGGGACTATGTATATTGATATGTAGTATTTTAAGGCCATTTGGAAGAGCTGAGAGACGTGGCTCAGTGCTGGCTGCAGGAGAAGGTTGAGCTGGGCCAGGGTTGGGGTTTATGTCACCAGCTGATAAGAGTAGGAGGGCAATAATAATATAATGCAGCTTTGAGCTCTTGAACCAGGAGTGGTTGCATAGGAGTCAGTAGCTAGGACTTTGGGTATTAGCAAAGGGTGACCAGGAGCTAAGCAGCCATATAAGAGTAATGTACATAGGCAGCTGGACGAGAGAGTTGCAGGGACGAGTGGGTGAGTGAGACCAGGATATGGTAATGGGAGAGGGGGAGTTACCCTGATTGTAGATAGGGGGAGGTATATCATCTAATTTCAGAGGAGGGAAGGGATTAGGTGGTGGGGGGAGAATAAGTGCTGTGAAGCGTAGGGCAGCATCTTGGTTAAACTGGGGAGTATTGGTCACGGAGGACAAGGCTGAGTCAGAAGAAAAGCTGTACTGGCTCAGTAGGTCAGTGGAGCAGCAGGGTTCTGGGAGAGCCAATGAGAGCAGGGACAGTAGGAGGAAGGCGGAGCATACATGTATTTAAAGGAGGCCTGGGAGGGGTGGGGAGGGAGAAAAATCACAGCAGAAGAATATGAGCAGGCTGAACTGGAACCCCGAATGCAAAAAGGCGCACCAATCGGTGAGCCGTGCTAGCCGGCTGACCAATCAGATGCCCGTAACAAAAGGAGCTGCAGTCAATCGTAGGACCGCCGGTGCGTGCTTGAAGCAACGGTGAATACCTGGGGAGTTGATCCAGGGGCAAGTTCCAGGAGGGCGGCAGGAGCTGTAGGGTCCCGTTGGGAGTGGCAGCCAAGGAGGCACTGCCTTTTCGGATTTGGAATCGCCACTTGGGGCGCTCGGCAGATCTGGGGAGTTGATCCGGGGGTGAGTTCCAGGAGGGCGGCAGGAGCTGTAGGGTCCTGTCAGCAGCGGCAGCTGAGGAGGTGCCACCTTTTCGGATTTGGAAGCGCCGCTTGAGGCACATGGCAGATCAAATGAGGGCAGGATTTTTGGAAGCAGTAAACAGTATTGCAATTTCAGATGTTAAGCACTTTCAAAACCTTTTGTACAGCACTGTGCTCTGTATGCAGGAGGGGATCCCTCATTTGCAAGGTTTTAGTAGTACATATGCACATGCACATAGAAACATAGACTTTGACGGCAGATAAGGACTGCTAGGCCCATCTAGTCTGCCCATTTCCCTACCTACAGGATAGGCCGCAGATCCTATTTAACCAACAGCCTATATCTTCCTGCCCCCCACAAGAATTGCCTTATGTCTGTCCCATGCATTCTTGAATTCTCCCACAGTTTTAGACCCCACAACTTCCTCAGGAAGGCTGTTCCATGCATCCACTACCCTCTCTGTGAAATAATACTTCCTCACATTGCCCCTGAACTGCCCTCCTTCTATCTTTAAATTGTGTCCTCTTGTTTTTGCAAGTCTCTTTTTCTGAAAGATGCTACCCTCTTGGACATTGTTGATTCCCTTGAGGCACTTGAAAGTATCTATCATGTCCCCCCTCTCCCTTCTTTCCTCAAGGGTATACATATTAAGCTCCTTTAGTCTCTCCTCATACGGCTTCTCTTGCAGACCCTGCACCATTTTAGTTGCCCTCCTCTGGACTGCCTCTATCCTGTCTATGTCCTTGTGGAGATGGGGTCTCCAGAACTGGACACAGTATTCCAGATGGGGTCTCACCAACTGTCTGTACAGAGGATAACAACTCCTGTTTTCTGCTGCTGATGCCTCTTCCTATACATCCCAGTATACCCCGGCCCTCTCTACTGCCTTCTCACATTGCTTGCTAACCTTAAGGTCATCTGATATGATTACCCCCAGGTCCCTTTCCTGTTTTGTTGTTGTTACTACCTCCCACCCATTGTGTATTCTTCCCGGTTCTTGTTTCCCAGGTGCATTATTTTGCACTTTTGCATTGAATCTCTAGCTGCTACACGTCTGACCATTCCTCCAACCTTGCCAAGTCCCTTTTCATCCTTTCCACGCCTCCTGTGTATCAACCCTGTTGCAGATCTTTGTGTCATCTGCAAAAGGCATACTTTTCCTTCCAGTCCCTCTGCAATGTCACTGATGAAGACATTAAAAAGGACTGGTCCCAGCAACCCTGCGGTACCCCACTAGTAACCGCCCTTTCTTCAGAGTGGACTCCATTTACAATTATCTTCTGTGTCCTGTTGTACAGCCAATGTTTTACCCAGGCTACCACCCTGGGACCCACTCCCAGGCTGGTTAATTTGACTATCAATCTTTTGTGTGAGACTGTGTCAAATGCCTTGCTAAAGTCTAGGTAGGCCATGTCCACAGCCCTCCCTGGTCTACTACTTTGGTCACCCAGTCAAAGAAATCTATTAGATTGCCTGACATGACCTTCCCGCTGTGAACCCATGCTGCCTTGGATCCTGTGCTCCACTGACCTCAGGTACTCAACTATTTTTTCCTTCAGAGTGACTCCATCACTTTCCCTACCACAGAGGTCAGACTGACAGGTCTGTAGTTTCCTGCCTCTGTCTTGGTCCCACTTTTGTGAAGGGAATCACATCCACCTTCCTCCAGTCCTCAGGTACCACACCATCCTCCCATGATTTATTAAAAAGAGTAGCCAGTGGTTTCACTAGTTCCTTCCTTAATTTTTAGAATTCTGGGGTGAATTCCATCAGGACCCATTGCTTTGTCCACCTTCAGTTTTGGAGTTCTTGCAGAACCCTTCTTCTGTGAAAGGACTGGGATCGACCCCCTATCAAGAGTGCTTCTGTTAATTGGATTAGGCACTTCCCCTCCTCTTTTGTGAATACTGAGCAGAAATATTCGTTCAGTATTCCTGCTTTTCACTGTCCCCCTCTGCCCACCCACCGTTCATTCTATTCAGCCTCACTATCCCTCCCTTTGTCTTTCTACGCTCGCTGATGTACCTATAAAAGGTTTTATCCCCCTTCTTAACTGAGTTGGCTATCTTTTCCTCAGTTTGGGCCTTTGCTATTCTGACTTCCTTCCCTGCTTCTTTCTGCCTTAACTGGTACAGCTCTCTGTCCTGCTTCTTCTGTGTTTCCTTATACTTCTGGAATGCTATCTTTTTCTTCCTGACTTTCACAGCCACCTCTCTTGAGAACCATAGTGGCTTTTTCTTTCATTTTGATTTGTTTATTTGCTTCACACAAAGGCTTGTTGCCTCTGTGATGGCAGTTTTGATAATTCCCCATTGTTGCTCCACACCTCCTTCTAGCCTGTTTGCTAGTGCTTTTCTGAGGCACTCTCATCTTGCCAAAGTCAGCCCTCCTAAAGTCCAGTACCCTCACTTTTGTATGGCTTGACTCTGTAGCTGAGTTTAATGTGAACCACACTGTTTGATGGTCACTTGTCCCCAAATGGCAACCTACTTCTAGATCTGAGATCCTCTCACTGCCCCCATTTGAGAGTACGAGGTCTAAGATTGCTCCCTCACGAGTGGGTTCCAAACTAGCTGTCTAATGCCTGCCACCTGTAGGGCATCAAGAATGGCCCTGCTCTTGGATGTGGCTGCAGCAAATGTGCTCCAGTTAACATCTGGCATATTCAGGTCTCCCATCAACAGTATCTCCCCTTTCTCTGCCATTCTAAGAATGCCTTCCATCATATCCTTGTCCATTCCTTCCCCCTGACATAGGGGTCTGTACACAACCCCTGTGCAGATGGTCAGATTAGTATCTGGGGCTGCTAAAATATATGATACCTGTTCAGCCATGCTGTTCTCCCACATGGCACAGTGCTTAGATGTTTAGCATTCCACTAACCTTCTGAAAAAGGGGCCCTAATTGACTAAAAATCCCCTGCCGAGGCCTCTTAAGATGCAGAAAGTAAACAAAAATGGACTATCTTATTCTACTTCCGTATGTATTATTTTATGTTATTTTCTTTCTTTTTTTATCTGAGTGCTGTTTTTATTTACTTATAAAAATACAGTCTGGTTTAGTGGTTTAGTTTAGGCTTGGTGGTAACTGTACTGCCTCCTATGCCAGTGGCCCGGTTTCGGGGGAGGACCTGGGTCAAACAGGGGATTAGCTGGGAGAGATGACTGAGCATCTCTGCAGGGGACAGCCCTGGGGCAGGTTGGTGGATTATTTTGCCATTGGAGGTTTTCTACCTTTGACTTATCCCCTGAGCCATCAAGCATGCAATGATGCCAATACAATTAAAGGCAAGTAGTGCTTGTGGCTGCCTGAGCCCTGCCAGCATTCCTCACCTAGGTGGCTGTTAAAGAGCGGGGTAGTTAGACTCACCCTCCCTGAGTGGAGAGCAGTCCCGAAGATGCTCAGTGTGGTGTCCTGGTGTGCAAAATTCACAAAGTCAAAGTCCCCTATAAAACTCTACAAATCCAATCATACAAATCCCTGAACATTGACCCACTTCTTTATGATTTGACCAACACTAACTGGGCACCTATAACTGTTGCCGGTAACCTAGATGTCGCAGCTAACTACTTCAGAGAACGATTCCTTGAAGTCTGGAATCAACATGCACCACTACCCCGGGTTCATGTCCATGGAAACCACCTCCCCTGGATCTCCCCAGAACTCATTGCTTGACTAAGGGCACGTGATACAGCCTGGAAGCTCCATAAAAGAACAAAGCTCCTTAAAGACTATGAGGCCTACCAGGTCCTCAGAAACAAATGCACAAAAGCCACTCGTTTGGACAAGGCTGATTACTTCAGCTCTACTTCTACCTCTAATAAAAATAACCCATCCAAATTCTGGAAAGTAATCCACTCACTTTTCTCCCCACAGGCTCCCCTTCCCTCCACCCTCCTCCAAATAAACAATACTGTCATCGCTTAACACCCTAGCATTGCTGCTGCTTTCAACTCACTTTTACCTCACGTGCTTCTACTTTGCTAGGCTCCCTCCCAACTATTAGCCAGTTATTCTCCGCACCCATTAGAAGTCCTCCAGCCCCACCTCATAGCTTTTCCTTCTCTAAAATTCTGAGAACTGACATGCTGGTGGCCTTGGAAGCCCTAAACCTGAGCAAAGGTAGCTCCTCTGATGGACTGGACATAAAGTTACTAAACTTGTCTGCCTCTGCCATTGCTTCCCCACTCACTGCTCTTTTCATTCTCTCATTTCACTTGGCCAAAATTCCCTGTCAGTGGAAGCATGCTATTGTCCTCCCTCTCCATAAGTGTGGCGACTCCTCCTCCTCCCCTGAGAACTACCGCCCTATATCTCTCCTCCTGATGTTAGCCAAACTACAAGAACATCTAGTCCTTGACTAAATATCCTCGTACCTCTCAGACAGAAATTTCTTCACCCAATATCATAGATACATAGACAGTGTCGGCAGATAAGGGGCTATGGCCCACCCAGTCTGCCCATTTAAGTTTCTAAGTTCAGTTTATGTTTTCCAAGAAGTCTGTTGCCCCTTACCCCTGACCTCCAGAATTCCTTTATGTCTATCCCATGCATTCTTAAATCCCATGATTGTTTCAGCCCCCACCACTTCCTCTGGCAGGGTGTTCCACTTGTCCACCACCCATTCTGTGAAGAAATTCTTCCTCATGTTTCCTCTGAACCGTCCTCCCTCCAACTTCATCCCATGCCCTCTAGTCCTGGAACATCTTTTTCGCTTAAAAATAGTGCATTCCTGCACCCTGTTCCTCCCTGTAAGATACTTGTATGTCTCTATCATATCCCCTATCTCCCTCCGCTCCTCCAAGGAGTACATGTTCAGTGCCTTCAACCTGTCCTCATAGGACGTGTGATGCAATCCATGCACCATCTTTGTTGCCCTCCTCTGAACCTTCTCTACCCTGTCTATGTCCTTACATAGGTAAGGTCTCTAGAACTGCACAGTGTACTCCAGGTGCGGCCTCACTAGTGTCTTGTATAATGGAATTATGACCTCCCTTTTCCTGCTGGTGATGCCCCGCCTATGCATCCCAGCATCCTATTGCTTTACCTGCTGTCTTTTGCAGTGTTTCCTGCCTTGAGGTCATCAGAGATGATTACCCCAAGACCTCTTTCCTGCTTGGTGCATGCTATATCCTCACCCCCAACTGATATATTGTGCCAGGGTTTTGTGCCCCATATGCATTATCTTGCACTTCCTTGCATTGAATTTCAACTGCCAAACCCCTGACCATTCTTCAAGTTTCTGCAGGTCCTTCTCATTCTGTCTACACCCTCTGGTGTGTCTACTCTGTTACAGAGCTTTGTGTCATCAGCGAACAGTGAAATTCTGCCTTCTAGGTCCCTGCGAATGTCACTGATGAAGATATTGAATAGTACCGGTCCCAGCACTGATCCCTGTGGTACCCCACTGGTCACTCTTCCCTCTGTGGAATGACAGCCATTTACCACCACCCTCTGTGTCCTGCTGCCTAGCCAGTTACCTACCCACCACACTACTGTCCTGTCCACACCCATATTCCCCAGTTTGTGCAATAGTCTTCTATGTGGCACAGTGTCAAAGGCCTTGCTGAAGTCCAGATAGGCCATGTCCACTGCCCTCCCTGATCCACCTCCCTAGTCACCCAGTCAAAAAATTCAATGAAGTTCGTCTGACATGACCTCCCCCTGGTGAAACCATGCTGCCTTGGGTCCTGTAGTCTGTTGACAACCAGATGTTCCACCAATCTCTCCTTCAGTACTGCTTCCATGATCTTCCCCACTACCAAGGTGAGGCTGACTGGTCTGTAGTTCCCCGCTGCCTCTTTGTTCCCACCTTTGTATAAGGGGACTACATCTGCTGTCCTCCAGTCTTTGGGTACCTACCCTGTTTCTAGTGATCGGCTAAACAGGATAGCAATCTGATATCAATCTGGGTTCCATAAACATCACTCTACTACTACCTCGCTGCTTTGAATTACTGATGCGATCCTGACAGGCATGAACTGCGGTCACATAACCACTGCCATTTTTATTGATCTTGCTAAAGCTTTTGACACAGTTTCCCACTTCCTCCTGCTCCACTTCCTCTCATCAGCTGTGCTGTCTAAACATGCCATTAAATGGTTCAGCTCATACCTATATGACTGCTCACAGTCTGTAAAAATATCCGACTACATCTCCCCTCCTCTACCCATATACTTTGGAGTCCCCAAGGGTCCATACTAGGCCCAGTTCTCTTCTCCATCTTTCTGAATGATCTTCCATCCATCTGTACCTCATCTTCTATACATATGTATGTTGATGATGTGGTTCTATTCTCCTCTGGGCCCTCACCCTTGGATGTCACCTCCAGGCTCCAACGTGATTTCAACAATGTCTAGAGCTGGTTTCAACCTCAACAACTCTTCCTAAATGCAAAGAAAACTGTGTCCATGACTTTTGGCACACATCAGAAGCTGTCAAGGCTCCCTTCTGCCCCTACCTTCACTATCCTCGACTGAGCAACTGTAATTGCTAGCGAGTCTTTCAGGTATCTGGGCGTTTGGCTGTATAAACATCTCACCTTCTCGGCCCATGTAGATGCCATAATAAAAAAGCTTCATCCCAAACTCGGTGCCTTATATAGAAACCGCTCCTGCCTCCCGTCACAGGCAAGACGCGAACTGATCCAAAAAATTATCCTCCCGGTTTTTGACTATTGCAATGTTGTTTATTGCTCTGCTCCTGCCACCTCCTTAGCCAACCTGGATACTCTTTTCAACTCATTCTGTCGGTTTTGCTCTGGATGCCTCACCCTACCACGCTGCCACTTGTACGAGCTTTAGCCTTCCATCCCTAACAAATAGGTAACTGCATCATTGCACAAATCTCATCTCTAAGTACTGGTTTGGTACACTCCCTTCCTACCTAAATTCCCTAATCCCCCCTACCCACTCCCTCTCAACTTCTAAGAGCCCATGACCACAGAACTTGGTCTGTTTCCAGGAGATCCACCGCTAGTGGACAGGCCTCCCACTCCTATCATCTCCCCAAAATGTGGAATGCTCTTCCTACACATATCCGATCCTCTTTCTCGCCTGGCTCATTAAATCAAGCTCTTCATAATTTCCTCTCTAAATTGCACCTGCCCCTAGCTCCCCGCTTTCTTGTCCTACATCCTGTTTGAGGCCCTGCTGACTCACTTCACTTGCCACCCTGTGCTATTCTTAATCTGCATAGTGCAGGCCATTGGTTCACACTTGCTAGTACATTACGCTCTCTCTCTGTGTCTCACCACAAGCTCACTGCGACTGGTTTTCACTTCTCTACCCTTGTAATTATTTGCTTTTCATGCTAATGTGTAATTCAGTTGTAACCTATGTTTTTGTGTGATACTGTATATTTTGTGTGTACTCATTGTTACTATGTAACTCCCACCACCCTCTCTCCCAGGTCGTACCAGGAGACAAGCAACTTGTCCTTCAGTGTACCTTCCCTGGTGAAACTTTTCAATAAATAAATGAATTTGAGCACACAGTGGTGCATATTGTGACCCTACCTGTGGTCACCATTATGATGCTCCCAAGTAGTATACCAAAATTATCCTTGGCATGTAAAGGTTCTACATCCCTGCTCACAGTTTAAATGGCTCCAATTATTATGGTAAAATGATCCTTGGTGTCTAGTGGTCCCCACCCAGGAATACTAAGCTGGGAGCTCATTTCTAGATGCATCCTGGGGAAGGGGAACTTGTACATGTGGGTCTTATGTAGCAAAATAGTTCAAAATACATAACATACATGGAGCAGAGTGGTACACAACCACAAAATACATTGGGAATAATACATGCAAGATGTGAGAACTTGAGTAACAAGCAAACAATCGACAATGCTTTTACAGCACAGTCAGGAGCCACAAACCTATGCTGGCGATCAAATACAGAGCAGTTTTATTTATTTATTTAGCTTTTGTTAACCGGGGAGGTACACTAGATAAGTTATATGCCAATTTTCAGGAACTTCCTGGGAGAGTACAACAGGTAATACAGGTACATCCGAACATAACAGCAAGTAAAGCAAGTACATAGAGTAACAAAATGCATTGCGTCACAAAATGTTAAGGCATGGAGTGAACTGCTATGACAGAAATTGATAAAGTACATATAATCAAAAATATATAGTCTAGAGCATGCATAGTGCAGTCAGATGCCTAGGAGAGCAATTGGATCACGAGAAATGACCAAAAGATTATTGGCAGGTCCTCAGAACAGTTGGACTCCAAGTACAATTAAGCTAGGGAGGCTTGGGACATTCGCACGCTGAGGCCAGTTTCAGATGCCCCCACAGGGACTTCCGGAAGCACTGATGGGAGGAGGCAGAACGAACATGGTAAGGAAAGGAGTTCCAGAGCCTAGAAGTACATGCAACAAAGTCCCTGTCCCCCATAAGGGTTCAGGTGAGGGGTACTTTTAGCATCCCAGGACCCTGGGACCTGAGTGGTAAGAGGAGGGGTCAGGAGGTGACAGAAGCTGTGCCAGCCCCAGAGAGGATGCCGGTTCTGATCACTTTGCCCATGAGGCATCCCAGCCCAAAGTTCAGGTGACTGGTCAGGGAAAGCCAACCTAGTTTATCATAAAGCTCACAATGGTGGGTGAGACGGGGCGGCCAGTGCAAAGTGACAGATCTTACTGTACGTTGTGTGCCACTGGGTAAGAAGAGCTTCTGAGGTACAGGCAAATTGGTGGAGACCATAGCTAAGGGAAGGAAGTAGTACACCTCTAGCAAGTGCCAGATGAGCAGCAGGTGTCAGGTTATTTTTGGCCCTATAGGCCAGACCCAATTTACAGTTCACAGTTCTACAGACATTTAGGATATGACTCCTTAGGGCCAACTGGGGGTCAAGTGTCACCCCAAAATATTTGATGCAGTTCACAGTTAGGAGGGGAGCTCCATCTGCACAAAGGGGCTGAAGAGGCTTTTACTTCAACATTAATTATAAACATTTGTGCATAATGCCTAGAGTGGAAGCATAGGTGCCAAATTTTAGCTGTACCTAAACTGGAAACAAGTAATAGGAGAGCAAAAGGGAAAACTAGAGCAAGTGCAGGAGGGAGAGGTGAGACCACTGAAGGGGTTTGAAAGAATCCATGGGAGGGAGATTGGTGAATGGCTGGGGCGTGGAAGTTCCAGATTTTAGGGCAGCAGTGGCTGAACATGACTTTGCCGATGGTTGTGGAAACTGAAGGGACTGCTGGGGTTCGAATATTTCAGCTTCTGATGGTATGGCTATAACGGGGCCATCGTAGAGATAGGAAGATAGGGAAACAAACTGGATTTGCCCACAAAGCTGGCACAGTGGGCATGGTGTCTGTCCACAAGAAAAGAAAAGGAGAGAGATTTATATATAGAACAATGGTGAGTCCAAGAAGGATAGTCAAGAGTGTAATGGCAGAAACAGTTGAAGAGTGTGTCCAGTCTGGCAAGTGTAGTGAAGGGGGCTACGCTGTAGACCATGTCACCATAGTCAGAGATTTGGAGGATCATTCTCGGGATAATAGCATGGTATGCTGGAGGTGGGATACAGTCACAGTTCCCATAAAGTGTACCAAATTGTGGTGCAGCTTTTTGACTATAGCATCCACTTGTTTAGAAACATTTAGGTGCTGGTCTAGCCAGATACCAAGATAAATAAAGGTGGTGACATCTTCCACAGGGGAGCCATCCAGGGTATGGAAAGTAGGAAGGGGAGGGAGCCTAGAGAGTGTGGTGCCTTGTGCCAAAGGACATGGAGACAGCCTTCTTGGCATTGAGGAAAAGCTGATTTGTGTGTGGTCAGTGCTGAACTTGATCAAAGTCCAGCTGGAGTCAGTGGGCCTGCTGTGAAGAGGACCGTGTCATCCATGTACATGTGAATGGATGCAGACAAGCACATGGAGGAGAAGATCATTAAGGAAAATGGAGAAAAGTAGTGGGCTTAACACAGATCCTTGTGTGACCCAAGTGGATACAGGCAGGGAGGAGAGAGGGGGTCACCACTTTTGACTGCTTGGGACCTACCCCTGTGGTAGGAGTGGAACAGCTGATGGCTAAGTCAGAGAGGCCTGCAGCCTGGAGTTTGGCTAATAATTGGGTGGTAGACAGGGTTGAATGCTTTGGCTAGATTGATAAAGATAGCAGAAGTGAATAGGCTGTGATCCATACCATTATGGATGGATTTGGTGAGCCTGAGCAAGTGGTGGAGTGATTTTTAGGAAGTCAGACTTTGTATTGGGTGAAAAAGGAAGAGGAGTCCAGAAAGGAGAGAGCTGTAACAAGATAATTTGTTCCTGTATTTTGGAGGAGGAGACAAATAGTCAGTAGCTGTATGTACCTGACGGGTCACCATCTTTTGAGGAGGAGGAGTAACAGTGGCAGCCTTCCAGTCAGCAGGGATGGAGGAACACCACAAAGAGAAGTTAGGGAGGTCATCCAATGGGGAGGAGATAGCAGAAGCAGTCAGATGGAGGAGCTTGCTATCCCAGCCATCTGGGCTCCTACCCTTGGAAGGATTAAGGGCAGGAAGTGTGTCGGGGATAAAGGATGGAGTTACTGGAGAGAAAAAAAACAATAGTGGGAAGGAAGAAGATGACAGTCATGTAGGCTGGCGGGGTGAGAGGGAAGTGAGGAAGGGGAGAGGGAGGAGGGAGAGGAGGTACAGGTGATGAAAAGGAATTACATCTCTATGGTGATGAAGTATAGGTTAGAGACAGGGGTGTCATTGACTCTGAGGACAGGCAAAGGAGTGGGAGGGGAGAAGAGATTGTGGCAGTCTTTCAAAATTTAGACAGGTAACCAATGTTGGTACTGAAGTTAGATGTAAAATTCTCACCTTTGGTAAGCTTACTGCCATGGTACAGATGCTGCGGAGATGATGATACCTCTGGAAGCCATGGGGGATGGGTTACGTTTATTTTTTGACTAGGCCAAATCATGCACTTGCAAGTAAGCTATGAGATCAGCCATGATCTAGGGGAGGTGATGTACCTTTTCTCATGTCCTGCTCTGGGGGGCATGGAATCCCATAAAGGGAGAGGCAGTATAGCGCAGTGGTTTAAGGCTCTGAGCTGCAAATCTGGTGACATCCAGCAGACCAGACCTTGGTTTGAATCATACAGCTTCCACTTGCATATTGTGTGACTCTGAGCAAGTCACTTAACTTCCCTGTGCTCCCAGGTCGCTCCTGTAAAAAAGCTTTCAGCTTAGTGTGCTAGTCCTGGTTAAACAACTAAAAAATAAATATATAGTTAGAGTAATTTTGTTTTGAAATATGTTAGCATGAATCAGTGGAGCAGACCAATGAGATAGGGGACCAATCAGAGTGACTTAGGTCATGAAGCAAGGGGTGAGGTCCAGGATTTGAAGGAAAATATAAAGTGTTTTGGTGGGGGGTGAGGGGGCTTTAGTTGAATGAGAGGCATCAGGGTTGTGATTATGGTGTCAAATCAGAAAAGAGGAAGTCAAGAGTGGAATGCCACAGGGATCCATCCTGACTCTTGTTCTCTTCAATATGCTCATTAACAACGTCTGAAAATGAATCTGGGGCTGTGTCTCTTTAAAGATGACACCAATCTCATGGGAGGGTAGATAGTGATGGGGAAGTAGGAAACTGCAGACTGACATGTAAAGATTAGAGAGGTGGCCTAAGGTTTGGCAGTTGAAATTCAATGCCAAAAAGTGCAAGGTGATTCACTTAGGGGACAAGAACCCCAGGACAGAGTACTGGATAGGAGGGGTAGAGCTGAGCACCACAGCTGAGAAAAGGGACCTAGTATTCGTCATTAGTGACTCCCTTAAACAATCAAGCTAGTACAGTGAGGCATCTAGTCAGGCAAATAGGATACTAGGATGTGCCAGAAGAGGTTCTGATAGTAGAAAAGAGGCTTACTGCCTCTTTATTCATCATTGGTGAGGCTGCACTGGGTATACTGTTCAGAGTTCTGAACTTCTGAAGACCTCACCTCAGGAAAAATAAGGACAAAGGGTGAACAGGATGATTCAGAGCTGACAGGACAGATCGTATGAGGATCTACTCAAGGCACTGAACATGTCTTCACTGGAGACCAGACAAGAGAGGAATGATATGATAGAGACCTTCAAGTTCCTGTAAGGAATAAACAAGGTGAATGAAGAACTACTTAATATGAGTAACAGTTCAAGGTTATGGGGGCACAAGTAGAGACTGATGGGAGGGAGGTTCAAGAGGGATATTGGAAAGTTTTATTTTCCAGAAATGGTGGTGGAAATGTGGAATAGTTTGTCAACTGAGATGGCAGGCACCAAAATCATAAATAGTTTCAAGCATGGCTCCGACAAAGTGAAGGGTATAATGGCTACTCATGCAGATAGTAGTAGGGAGGGAAACAAGGGGGTGGATAGTGAAGGTTATTACCCTGCATGGACAGTAGGTTCTGAGGATTAATATGGGAAATGGGGCAGACAGGATGTACCATTTTTATATTGATTGTGTACAGTGCAAATAACATATTGCAGGCTGCTGTTGACAGTAGTTTGGAATATTTGCACCAACTACTGACAATTTTGTCGCTGTAATCAGGGGCCAACTCGTCATTTAAGTGTCAGCCATCTGCTGCAGTGAGGGAGCGACCCATCATTGCAGAGTGGGATGTAAAAACCCTGATATTGTTTGTAAACAGGGCCGCAGGTTGCCGCCGTGTTCACAAACAATATAACCTCCACCGTGTTTATGTGCCAACAGGGTCCCCAAACCCCGTCGGCCTCAGTGCCCCATTGTTCATGGTGCCGACGGGGGAGCCCACTCCCCGTCGGCATTCTGTAACACCCCCACACTTTTATTCCTGCCAACGGGGTGCCCAATGCCTGTAAGCTGCTGCTGCCCCCCCAAAAGAAAGCCATTGGTGGCACACTGGGTGCTCATCCCAACGTGCCACATGCCCCAGTAAAGGGAAAAATGGTCCCGTGAAGTATTTTTTTTTACCTGCAAAAAAAGAAAACGGTTTCTCGTAGTGTCCCTGGCCCCCACCTGCAGCCCGCACCAACCCACTGCTCACCCTGCCTCCCCACACCCCCCTGTCACCTCATACTTACCTCTGGAGCTTGGCACGAAGATCTTCAGTGGACCAGGAAAACATCTGCACTCTTCAAAGCCGACCGTGAAGTGAGGAAATGCCGTTAGGCTATATAACATAATAAATAGTGTTTTTTCAACTTTAGTACATATCTCAGGCATTTTTGGGACTTTTTTCACCAAATTTTCAACATAGGGTTTTTGGGACCCTCCTCATGATACTGAACTGATCTTGAATCAGGATTAGTAGACCGCCCAAAGGTGATTTTGGCGGCACCGCGCTGAATCAACTTTGGGGCCGATTAACAAAACGACAGTGCCAGTGTCTGCGAGGTGGATCTCAAAAAACCTATGTTGCAAATTTGGTGGAATAATCCAAAATGACAGTTTTCTGAGTGTGCAGCTGTGTAGTTGCTACCCGCGCTCGTAACTTCGTGAATCTGCAATATTTTCATGCCAGATTTTCAACATTGGCATTTTTTTACACCTCCTTATGAACAGTACAGCTGTCATTGTTCACTTCCTGGCGGAAATGTGTTTTCGCACTTCTGGCACAGAATAGCGCGGTCACTGTGGGAAATCAGTGTTCAGGACAGATTAAGAAAATGACAGTGACACTGTTCATGAGTAGAGGTCCTGAAATGGCTGTGTTGAAAATCTGTTAACAATACTAAATAAAATGACTGTGTTACGAGCGTGTGTTGTGCAGTTTGCACGCACGCTCATAACTTCGTGAATTTATATTTTCACTCCAGATGTTCAACATTGCCATTTTCCCACACCTGTTTATGAACAGTGCATCTGTCATTTTTTCCATCTTGGCTGAAATGTGTTTTCACACTTCCAGCGCAGAATAGAGCAGTCGCTGTGGGAAATCACTGTCTGGGACAAATTAAGAAAATGACAGTGATACTGTTCATGAGCAGAGGTCCTAAAATGCCTATGTTGAAAATTTGGTGATGATAGCCCAGCAAATGACTGTATTACAAGTGTGCATTGCACACTTTCCACACACCCTTGTAACTTTGCAGATTTGTAATATTGTCATGCCAGATTTTCAACAGTGGCATTTTTCCACACCTCCTTATGAGCCGTACAGCTGTAATTTTTGACATCCTGACTGAAATGTGGTTTCAGAGTTGACGCACACAATAAAGCGGTCGCTGTGGTAAATCAGTGTTAGGGACAGATTAAGAAAATGACAGTGGCACTGTTCATGAGTAGAGGTCCTAAAAGCCCTATGTTAAAAATTTGGTGATGAAACTCCATAATATGATTGTGTTACAAGCGTGCATTGAACTGTTTCATGCACCCTTGTAACTTTGCACATTTGTAATATTTTCACAGCACATTTTCAACAGTGGCACTTTTTTCACACCTCCTTATGAAGAGTACAGCTGTCATTTTTCACATCCGGTCTAAATATGTTTTTGCACTCCTGCCGGAGAATAGCACAGTCACTGTGGGAAATCAGTGTTTGGGACAGATTAAGATCGAACAAGTGGGGGGAGGGAGTGACTGAGCTAAACTCAGCTCTGTCGAGACTGCTGTGAATTTGTTTGTGGGCAGAAAAAGGCCCCAGTGCAAGAGCCCAGTACAAAAGGGCAGCCTGCAGCACTGGGAGAAACAGAACGAGAGAGCGAGTGAGGGAGGGTGAGTGAGTGAACTCACCAGAGCGCTGTCAGGACTGCTGAGGATTTCTTTGTGGGCAGAAAAAGGTGTCAAAGCAGGCAGGGGCCAAGTAGAAAAGGCCAGCCTGCAGCGGTGGGAGAAACAGTATGAGTGAGTGAGATGGGGGACTGAGTGAACTCAACAGATCTCTAGCAGGACTGCTGCGGATTTCTTTGTGGGCAGAAAAAGGCACCTATGTGGGCAGGAGCACCATACAAAAGGGCCGCTTGCAGTGCCAGGACAAACAGAATGAGCGTGTGACAGAGGGAGACTGAGCGACCTCAACGTAGCTCTGTCAGGACAGCTGCAGATTTCTTTGTGGACTGACAAAGGTGCCAACGCAGTCAGGAGCCCTGTACACAAGTTCAGTCTGCAGCACCAAGAGAAACAGAATGAGTGAGTGACAGAGCGGTAGTGAGCGAGCTCAACAGAGCTGTATTGTGACTGCTGCGGATTTCTTTGTGGGCAGAAAATGCGGCAACGGAGGCAGGAGCCCAGTACAAAAGGCCAGCCCGCAGCACCAGGAGGAACAGAATGAGTGAGTGAGAAGGGGGAGTGAGCGAGTTCAATGGAGCTGTGTCGGGACTGCTTCAGATTTCTTTATGGCCAGAACAAGCCGCCAATGCAGGCAGGAGCCCAGTACAAAAGGGCAGCCAGCAGTGGCAGGAGACACAGAACGAGTGAGTGAGGGAGGGGGAATGAGTGAGCAGAAAGGAGTTCTTTTGGGACTGCTGCAGATTTGTTTGTGGGCAGAAAAAGACAGCAATGCACGCTGGGGCCCAGTACAAAAGGGCAGCCTGCAGTGGCGGGAAAACCAGAATGAGCGAGTGAGAGAGGGGGAAGGAGTGAGTGAGCTCAATGGAGCTCTGTGATGACTGCTGCACATTTCTTTGTTGGCATGAAAAGCCGGCAACACAAGCAGGAGCCCAGCACAAAAGGGCAGCCTGCAGCGCTGCCAGAAACGGAATGAGCGAGTGAGAGAAGAGGAATGAGAGCAAGCTGAATGGAGCTGTGTCGGGACTGCTGCAGATTTCTTTGTGGGCAGAAAAAGTCAGCAATGCACACAGGAGCCCAGTACAAAACATAGAAACATAGAAACATAGAAGTTGATGGCAGATAAGGACCGCAAGGCCCATCCAGTCTGCCCATTTCTTTTTCTACCTTATAAATGTGCCATTGGCCTTTGTCCTGTCAGTGGCCTATCTATTCATAGTCATTTGTATTGCTCCCTTATGCCTATCCCATGCCTGTTTGAAGCTCTGCACTGTATTCATAGCCACCACTTCTTCTGGTAAGCCATTCCATGCATCCACCACCCTTTCTGTGAAAAAGAATTTCCTCACATTTCCCCTTAATCGGCCTCCCTCTAATCTCATGCTGTGTCCTCTTGTACTGCTATTTTTCTTATATTTAAACATGTTAGACTCTTTCACCTTGTTTATGCCCTTAAGGTGTTTGAACTACCTCGATCATATCACCTCTCCTCCTCCTTTGCTCAAAGGGTATACATATTGAGCTCCGTTAATCTGTCCTCATATGTCTTCTGATGCAGTCCCTGCACCATTTTAGTTGCCCTTCTCTGGACTGCCTCAATTTGGTTAATGTCCTTGTGAAGGTGTGGCCTCCAATACTGCATGCAGTACTTCAGATGGGGCCTAACCAGTGTCTTGTACCAGAGGATTATTACTCCCTCTTCCGACTTGTGATACCCCTACTAATACACCCTAACACCCCCCTAGCCTTACCTACTGCTTTAGAGGTCTGCTTGGATGATTTTAGGTCATCAGTGATGATGATGCCCAAGTCTCTTTCTTCCTTTGTGACTGCTAGCAACTCCCCTCCCAGCCTATAGGTGGCTTCAGGGTTTCTCTTCCCTATGTGCATGATTTTGCACTTCTTTGCATTAAATCCCAGTTGCCACTCTTCTGACCATTCTGCTAGTTTATCCAGATCTCTTCTCATTCTGCCCACCCCATCTGGATCATCTACTCTGTTGCAGATCTTGGTGTCATCTGCAAACAGACAAGCCTTACCCTCTAGTCCATCTGTAAGGTCACTAATGAAGATGTTGAAGAGGACTGGCCCCAGGACTGATCCCTGAGGTACCCTACTTGTGACTTGTATCTCTTCTGACTGTATACCATTTACCACCACTCTCTGTTTTCTGCCCGTCAACCAGTTTGCCACCCAGTTGACCAACTCTGACCCACCCCAAGCCTACCCAGCTTATTTATCAATCTTCTATGTGGAACAGTGTCAAAAGCTTTGCTGAAGTCAAGGTGGCGACATCAACTGCTCCCCTTGGTCCACCACTCTGGTTACCCAGTCAAAGAAATCTATGAGATTAGTTTGACAGGACCTTCCTTTGTAAACCCATGCTGTCTTGGATCCTGTGCCCTATGAATTCCAGGTGTTGCACTATCCTTTCCTTAAGGAGTGCCTCCATAATCTTGCCCACTACTGAGGTAAGACTGGCCGGTCTGTAGTTCCCGCCTCCTCCCTGCTACCACTCTTGTGGAGGCGGGATCACATGCGCCCTTCTCCAGTCTTCTGGGACCTCTCCTGTGCTCAAAGACTCACTAAACAATTCTGCTAATGGCTCTGCTAGTTCCTCCTTTAGCTCCTTAAGTACCCTGGGATGTATGCCATCAGGTCCCATTGCCTTATCCACCCTGAGCTTAGCAAGCTCTTGTAGGATCCTTTCTTTTGTGAAGGGAGTAGTGCTCACCTCCCTCCCCACTGTGTCCATGATGCTGAGCTGTGGGCCCTGCCCTACCTTCTCTTCAGTAAATACTGAGCAAAAGTATCTGTTTAGGATAGATGCCTTTACAGGGTCCTCCTCCTCACATGCTCCTTTTCTCCATTAATCAGCAATACCCCTCTGGACTTTCTCCTTTCACTAATGTATCTATAGAAAGTCTTGTCACCTTCTTTTACTGTTCGTACTAGTGTTTCCTCAGTTTGGGACTTTGCCTGCCTTACTGCCTTACCTGCTTCCCTTAAGGCAGTTTGGTATGCTCCCTATCTTCATCCCGCTGTGTTCCTTATATTTCCTGAAGGCCAGCCTTTTGGCTCTGACCTTTTCTGCTACTGTATTTGAGAACCAAAGTGGTTTCCTTCTTCTCTTGCACTTCCTTTTCTGTCTAACACAATGGGATGTTGCTTCAAGTATTGCATCCTTAATGCTTGCCCACTTTGCCTGTACCCCTCACCTGTGTTTCTTTTTGCCAGGGCTAGCTTAACTCTGTTGGCCATCTTATCAAAGTCAGCTCCTCTGAAGTCCCATATTTTTGCCTTGGAATGGGATGATTTAGATGTAGTAGCCAAATTGAACCATACCATGTGATGGTCACTGGCCCCCAGGTGACCTTCTACCTGGAGATCTGTGATCCCTTCTTTGTTAGTCAGTACTAGATCTAGGATAGCCCTGTCTCTTGTGGGTTGCTGTACCAGTTGTTTGAGGCCCTCCCCCTGGAGGAATCCACTATGAGTCTAGTTCTGGCAGATGTTCCTGCTGGTATTGACCAATCTGTATCCGGCATGTTGAAGTCTCCATTATCAGAACCTCCTTTAGCTGTCATGTTTTGTATATCTTCTAACAGTAATGTGTCTATGTCCTCCCTCTCTAGTCTGGGGGCCTGTAGACAACCCCAGTTCTTATGGCTGTCCCATTTCCTGTTTCCAGGGTGACCCACAGTTCTTCTGGCTCCTTATGTGTATTCTGAATTTCTGTAGCTTTGATATTTTCATTAACATACAGGAGCCACTCCTCCCCTTTTGCCTGGTTTCTTCTGAACAATACATAGCCAGGTACTGAAGTCTCCCAAGTGTGGTTACTGGTAAACCACGTCTCACTAATTGCTACTATGTCCAGTTTAGCCTCTGACATTAGTGCCTGCAGGTCTGGGATCTTATTTCCCAGGCTGTGAGCATTTGTGTACATGATGTACAAAGGCCAGTCTGCAGCACCTGCAGAAAAGGAATGAGCGCGTGACAGAGGGGGAGTGAACGACCTCAACAGAGCTGTGTCAGGACTGCTGCAGATCTCTTTGTGGGCAGAAAAATCAGCCAATGCAGGCAGGAACCCAGTACAAAAGTGCAGCCTGCAGCACTGGGAGACACAGAACGAGCGAGTGAGGGAGGGGGAGTGAGTGAGTGAGCTCACCGAAGCTTTGCTGGGACTGCTGTGGATTTCTTTGTGGGCAGATAAAGACAGCAATGCATGCAGGGGCCCAGTACAAAAGGGCAGCCTTCAGCGGTGGAAGAAACAGAACGAACGAGTGAGAATGGGGGACTGAGTGAGCCAGCTCAATGGAGCTGTATTGTGACTGCTGCAGATTTCTTTGTGGGCAGAAGAAGGAGGCAATGCAGGCAGGAACCCAGTACAAAAGGGCCGTCTGCAGCACCCCTAGAAACGGAATGATTGAGTAAGAGAGGGGGAGGGAGCGAGCTCAATGGAGCTCTGTTGGGACTGCTGCAGATTTCTTTATGGGCAGAAAAAGGTGCCAAGAGAGGCAGAAGCCAACTACAAAATGGCAGCCTGCTATGCCACGAGAAACAGAATGAGTGAATGAGACAGGCAGAGTAAGTGACCTCAACAGAGCTCTGTCAGAACAGCTTCAAATTTCTTTGTGGGCAAAAAAAGGTGCCAACACAGGCAGAAGCCCAGTACAAAAGGACAGCCTGCAGCAGTGAGAGACACAGAATGAGTGAGTGAAGGCTTGGGAGTAAGTGAGATCAACGGAGCTCTGTTGGGACTGCTGCAGATTTCTTTGTGGGCAGGAAAAGGAAGCAATGCACACTGGGGCCCACTACAAAAAGGCAGCCTGCATTAGTGTGAGAAACAGATCAAGCGAGTGAGGGGGGGACTGAGCAAGCTCAACAGAGCTCTATTGTAACTGCTGCAGATTTCTTTGTGGGCAGAAGAAGGCAGCAATGCCGGCAGAAGCTCAGTATAAAAGGGCAGCCTGCAGCGCTGGCAGAAACAGAACAAGATAGTGAGAGATGGAGAGTGAGCTAGCTCAAAAGAGCTCTGTCGGGACTGCTGCAGATTGTTTTGTGACCAGAAAAAGGTGCCAACAGAGGCAGGAACCTAGTACAAAAGGGCAACCTGCAGCGCCAGGAGAAAAAGAATGAGCCAATGAGAAAAGGGGAGTGAGTGACCTCAATGGAGCTCTGTTGGGACAGCTGCAGATTTCTTTGTGGGCAGAAAAAAGCAGCAATGTAGGCAGGAGCCCAGTACAAAAGGCCAGCCTGCAGCGTAGGCAGAAATGGAAAGGGTGACTTAGAGAGGGGGAGTGAGCAAGCTGAATGGACCTGCGTCAGGACTGCTGCAGATTTATTTGTGGGCAGAATAAGCCAATGCAGGCAGGAACCCTGTACAAAAGGACAGCCTGCACCCACAGGAGACACAGAACCAGTGAGAGAGTGAGTGAAGTGGAGTGAGTGAGCTCAACAGGTGTCCAGGAAGGGAACAAGTCTTTTGAGCAATCAGTTTAAATGCTTCATTGGCAAGCTTTTAAACTAGTCAAGGGGGGAGGCACTGATAAGCAGCAGGAAAATCCCAGCCTCTCCCTACAAAACAGGGTACTAAATGAGAAAAAGACCAAGGTAGAAAGGTCAGTGGGGGATGCTGCAACTGAAGGTAAAGCCATCAAAAAATGGAAAGCAATGAGTACCAATGCCTGTAGTCTCAGAAACAAGCTTCCTGAATTAGTGGTCTTGATGGAGGAGGAACATCTGGATATCAAGGCAGTCACAGAAACAAGGTTCACGCAAAACAATGACTGGGACATAAACATACCAGAATACACTATCTACAGGAGGGACAGAGAGGGTAATAGAGGAGGAGGAGTAGCTCTTTACATAAGAGAAGGAATCAAAGCAGAACAAAAGGGAAAACAGGGAGGAGGAGAAGAAGCACTGTGGGTAAATTTGGAGACCGCAATGGCACCACAATCCGCACAGGGGTTGTACACAGATCTCCTTCAGGGGAGGAAATGGACAAGGAAATGATAGAAAGTATACTTAGTAAAGGCAGAAAAAGGAGATATTGCTGATGGGTGATCTGAATATGCCAGATGTTAACTGGAGTGCAGTTGCAGCAGCTCTTGAAGAATGGGGTTATTCTAGATGCCTGGAAGCATGCCTTAGGCAACTAGTATTGGAGCCCACTCGAGAGAACAATCTTAGACCTGGTTCTATCAAATGGAGATGAAGAGAGGATCACAGATGTAGAAGTGGGTAGCCATCTGGGAACTAGCGACCATCAAACAGAATGGTTCACAATAAACACAGCAATAGAGTCAAGCCATACAAAGGCAAGGTACTGGACTTCAGGAGGGCTGACTTTGCTAAAATGGGTGAGTGCCTAAGGAATGCACTAGCAAATGGGCAGGAAGGAGGGGTGGAAGAACAATGGGGAATAATAAAAACTGCCATCACAGAGGTAACGAGCCTTTGTGTGAAGCAAATAAACAAAACTAAACGATGTAAGAAACCACTATGGTTCTCAAAGGAAGTGGCATTGAAGGTTCAAGAGAAAAATAAAGTTTTCAGGAAGTACAAGAAATCACAGAAGGAGCAGGACAGAGAACTGTATCAGTTAAAGCAAAAGGAAGCTGGGAAGGCAGTCAGAACAGCAAAGGCACAAACTGAGGAAAAGATAGCCAACTCAGTTAAGAAGGGGGTTAAAACCTTTTATAGGTACATCAGGGAGCGAAGGAAGACCAAGGGAGGGATAGTGAGGCTTAATAAAGGGGGAGGGCAGAGGGTGACTGTGAAAAGGCAGAGATACTAAACAAATATTTTTGCTCAGTATTTACAAAGGAAGAGGGGGAGGTACCTAAAACAAACAGTAGAAACACTCTGGATACAGAAGTTGATACCAGCCCATTTACAGAAGAGGGTTCTGAAAGAACTCTTAAAACTGAATGTGGACAAAGCAATGGGGCCTGATGGGATTCATCCCAGAATTCTAAAAGAACTAAGGGTAGAATTAGTGACACCACTGACTACCCTGTTTAACAAATCATGGGAGGATGGGTGGTACCGAGGACTGGCGGAGGGCAGATGTGATTCCCTTCACAAAAGTGGGAGCAAGGCAGAAGCAGGAAGCTACAGACCTGTTAGTTTAACCTCAGTGGTAGGGAAAATGATGGAATCACTTCTGAAGGAAAGAATTGTCGAGTATCTAGAGGTCAGAGGGCTCAGGACCTAAGGCAGCATGGATTCACAGCAGGAAGGTCATGCCACAAATCTGATAGATTTCTTTGACTGGGTGACCAAAGTAGTAGATCAGGGAGGGGCTGTGTACATGGCCTACCTAGACTTTAGCAAGGCATTTGACACAGTCCCACACAAAAGATTAATATACAAGTTAGCTAGCCTGGAAGTGGGTCCCAAGATGACATTCTGGGTAAAAAATTGGCTGCAGAATAGGACACAGAGAGAAATAGTAAATGGAGTCCACTCTGAAGAAAGGGGGGGTTACTAGTGGGGTACCACAGGGTTCAGTATTAGGACCGGTCCTCTTCAATATCTTTATAAACGACATTGCAGAGGGACTGGAAGGAAAAGTATGTCTCTTTGCAGATGACACAAAGATCTGCAACAGAGTTGATGCACAAGGTGGGGTGGAAAGGATAAAAAGGGACTTGGCAAGGTTAGAGGAATGGTCAAATGTATGGCAGCTTAGATTCAATGCTAAGAAGTGCAAGGTAATGCACCTGGGAAACAAAAACCCAGTGGAAGAGTACACAATGGGAGGTGAGATACTAACAACAACAAAAATGGAAAGGGACCTGGGGGTAGTCATATCAGATGACCTAAAGGTGGGCAAGCAATGTGAGAGGCAGCAAGGAGGGCTGGGGGATACTGGGATGCATGGGAGGCATCACCAGTAGAAAACAGGAAGTTATTATCCCTCTGTACAGACAGCTGGTCAGACCCCATCTGGAGTACTGTGTGCAGTTCTGGAGACCAGTCTTCATGCAAAGACATAGACAGGATGGAAGCTGTCCAGAGGAGGCAACTAAAATGGTGCAGGGTCTGCACCAGAAGACATATGAAGAGAGACTTAAGGAGCTTAATATGTATACCCTTGAGGAAAGAAGGGAGAGAGGGGACATGATAGAAACTTTCAAGTACCTCAAGGGAATCAACAAAGTCCAAGAGGGTAGCATCTTTCAAAAAAAGAGGTGTGCAAGAACAAGGGGGCACAATTTGAAGATAGAGGGTGGGTGGCTCAGATGTAATTTAAGGAAGTATTTTTTCACAGAGAGGGTTGTGGATGCATGGAACGGCCTTCCGGAGGAGGTTGTGGAGTCAAAAACAGTTGTGGAATTCAAGCATGCATTGGACAGTCATAAGGCAATTCTGTGGGGGGTAGAAAGAAGTAAGCTGCTGGTTAACTAGGATCTGCAGCTTATCCAGTAGGCAGGGAAATGGGCAGACTGGGTGGGCCAAGTGGTCCTAATCTGCCATCAAATTCTATGTTTCTATGTAACAGAGCTCTGTTGGGGCTGCTGCAGATTTCTTTGTGGGTAAAACAAGGCAGCAATGCACCCAGGGACCCAGTACAAATCAAAAGGACAGCCTGCAGCGGTGGCAGAAACAGAATGAGTCAGTGAGAGAGGGGGAAGTGAGTGAGCTCAACAGAGCTCTATCGTGACTGCTGTGTATTCCTTTGTGGGCAGAAAAAGGTGGCAACGCAGGCAGGAGCCCAATACAAGAGGCCAGCCTGCAGCGCCGGCAGACATGGAATGAGTGAATGACAGAGGGGGAGTGAGCAACCTCAACGGACCTGTGTTGAGACTACAGCAGATTTCTTTGTTGGCAGAAAAAGCCACCAACAGAGGCAGGAGCCCAGTACAAAAGGCCAGCCTGCAGCACAAGAAGAAACAGAATGAGGGAGTCAGAGGGGGGGAGTGACCCACCTCAACGGGGCTCTGTCAGGCCATCTGCGGATTTCTTTGTGGACAGAAAAGGGTGCCAACACAGGAAGGAGCTCAGTAAAAAACAGCAGCCTGCAGCACCAGGAGAAACAGAATGAGCGAGTGACAGAGGGCCAGTGAGCGTGCTCAACGGACCAATGCAATCAACATTCTGCATTGACAAATGCTTGTTTTTTTATTGTGTCCAGAACTGACTGTGTGTGTATGTGTGTGGAGGGTTGCTGGCAGGCTGCGTGTGTGCAGTTAAAACATGATTCCCAGAATCATTAACTAGCACTAACCACGCAGTGTTTTAACACTTCAAGAAAGCATTTAGTATACCTGTACACCTTATATGCATTAGAGCAACCCCCAGTTGTATGAGCACCTGGTTGCAATTAGTAATCCTGTGCAAAAAAAAAAATAGTGCCACATTAACAGGTTAGCAGTGCACAGAAGAATGCTTTTTAAAATAGTATCAGCCATGCTTATCACAATGCAGTGCTAGTAGTGTTACAGTGGTATGTGGGCCCCCATTTTCAGATTAGCGCTGTGCACTCCTAAGTGCTGCACCTGAGATTGCACAGCCACAGAAGGTGGTGATAATTGGCACTCCCTCCAGTGAGGAGAGAGTGACCAGTAGGGTGCCGGAGGGCTCAGTAATGGCACATGTCCTCTTCAGTGTCTTTATAAGTGGCATAACAGAAGAACTGGAAGGGGAGATATGCCTTTTTGCAGATGACACCACAATCTGTAATAGCGTTGATAGGTGCAGATGGAGAGAATGAGTGGGGACATTAGAAAACTTAAGGAGTGCTATGGGACATGGCAGTTCGGGTTCAAAGCCAAAAAGTGCAAAATCAAGCATCTAGGTACTAGAAGCCTAGAGGCTGAGTATAAAATGTAGAGGGAGGTACTTATGGTCACTAAGGAAACCTTTTATACAGCACGGTGCTCGGTATGCAGGAGAGGATTGCTCATTTACATGGCCGTAGTAGTATATATGCACATGCACATGATCAGGGTAGCATCAAGTGCTGCTGAATACGACACCAGTCCAACCATGCTGTTCCCACAGTATAATGTTTAGCTCTGCATGCTAACCTTCTGAAAATGGGGCCCCAATTGACTAAAAATCCTGACCGATGCCTCCTAAGATACTAACATACTAAAATGCCAGCAGAATAGGCCTAACGGTCTTTCGTGTCTGCTCGTTTGGTCAGTCCCCACCCTGGTGCTGACCTGCTGTCCCCTCGCCTTCTCTGGCTTCTCCTTCCCAGTTCTGGATATTCTTGCTGCATTGGATTTTGCTTCCAGAACCCTTCCCCTGTACCTGTCCCACCCCCTCTTGAACCCCTCCACTGTCTCTGCCTCCACCAGCCCCCTAGGCAGTGCATTCCATGGCTCCACCACCCTCTCAGTGAAGTAGCACCTCCTCCTTTCTCCCTTGAATCTTCCCCCCTCCAGCTTCCACCCATGCCCTCTAGTGGCCCCTTCCTCCTTCCTTCAAAGCACCCTGACTGTTCCTCCCCTATTTACCCTCTTCATGTACCTGAAGACCTCTATCATGTCCCCCCGGTCCCTTCTCTCTTCCAATGTGTACATATTTAGCTCTTCGAGCCTCTCCTCATAGGTCCTGTCCCCCAAGCCCCAAATCATTTTGGTTGCCCTCCTCTGGACCCTCTCCAGGAAGTTAATGTCCCTCTTTAAGTGTGGCCTCCAAAACTGCACGTAATACTCAAGGTGTGGCCTCACCAAGCAGTTATACAGTGGGAGTATCACTTCCCTCCTTCTGGAGGTGATCCCCCTAGCGATGCATCCCAGCATCCTGTTGGCCTTGGCTGCTGCCCTCCTACAAGTCTCAGAGTTGTTCATCTTGACATCCACCACCACCCCCAGGTCCCTCTCAGCCATCGAGACTTGTAGCATTTCCCTCCCCAGGGTGTACACTTGGCCTGGGTTTCTGGTAACCAGGTGGAGTACCTTGCATTTCCTTGCATTGAACCTCAGCTTTCACTTTCTAGACCATCTTTCCAGAGCCTCCAGGTCCCTCTGTAGGGCCACCCTCCCCTCCTCCCCATCCACCACTGCCCCAGTTTCGAATCATCTGCAAACAGACTCATCTCACTCCTGATTCCTGTCCTTATGTCAGATACATAGGCGTTGAACAGAAGGGGCCCAAGGACTGACCCCTGTGGGACCCCACTAATGACCCTCCTTGGGGATGAGACTATCCCACCAACTACGACCCTCTGGGTCCGGTCCTGGAGCCAATTGCCTATCCATCTGATCATATGGTTCCCCACCCCCATTTCTCCCAGCTTATCCAACAGGCCCACGTGAGGAACAGAGTCAAATGCCTTGCTGAAGTCTAGAAAGAGGACATCCACTGGTCTACCCAGGTCCAAGGCACTTGTCACCCAGTCATAGAACTCCACCAGGTTTGTCTGACACGATTTCCCGGGATGAATCCATGCTGTCTCATCGTCCAGGCACCCTGACTTATCCAGGTCCCCCAGCCTCTCCTTGACAATGCCCTCCATCACCTTGCCCACCACCGATGTCAGGCTGACAGGCCTGTAGTTTCCTGCCACCTCCTTGATCCCCCTTGTGGATAGGCACTATATGTGCCACCTTCCAGTCTTAGGGCACCACGCTGTCCTCAGAGATGGTGAAAAGCTCTGCCAGGGTTTCACCAGGACATCTGCAAGTTCTTCAGCACTCTGGGATGTAATTTATCTGGCCTGGTGCTTTCTCCGTCTTAAGGAGCTGAGGGCTCCCTCACTCTCTCTGTGATTTCCACTTCCGTACCTCTTCTCCCTGCTTAGCCCTCCCCACCTGCCAGTGATGCCTCCCTCCTCAGTATCTCTGTCTTCTCCCATGTATGATGCAGCACCCCCATTTTCCCTGATGAAAACTGAGGTGAAGTACTCATTTAGTACCTCAGCCTGCTCCCCCGGGTCTTGTGCCCATCTCTCCCCTGATTTAATCCTGCTAATCTGCCCCTTCACCCTTCGTTTTTCCCCAATGTATCTAAAGAACCCCTTGTTCCCTCTCCTAATTTCCCTGGCCAGGTTCTGCTCCTTCCTTGCCTTAGCAGCCCTCACCACTCTAGTGGCCCTTCTAGCCATCAGCTCGTACTCCCCTCGATCCCTTTCACTCCTTGAGCACTTGAATTGCTTATAGGCTGCTTTCCTTCCCCGCACCACCTCCTGGACCTCCCTGGTCAACCAACAGGGTTTTTGGGCCCTACCGCATTTTCGTCTTACTCTTGCACAGGTGCTGGTAGCGTCCTGCACCCCTCTCCTGATGATTTCCCACCAACTATCAGCGTCCATGTCTGACCCAATCCCATCCAAATGCTCCTTAAGGATCCTTCCTGTTTCCTTAAAATCCGCCCCCCTGAAGTCGGTTACTTCCTTCTTTGTGCAGCCTTCTACCCCTCCTAGGTCCAGGCAGAACCAGACCGTGGCATGGTCACTCCCGCCAATGGGTCCCTTACCTCCAGGCCCCCAATCTGGTCACTGTCTGCCAGGACCACATCCAGTACCCGTGCCTCCCTGGTCGGTTCCCTCACCTGCTGAGTTAGGAACGCGTCTTGAAAGACATCCAACAACCTCTGTTCCCTGATCACAGAGGATGTCATAGTCTCCCAGTCTGTTCCTGGCATGTTTAAGTCCCCCAACACCACCACCGTTCCTCTGCCCAGTCTGCAGTGTCTCCTAACATCTGCCACCAGACTGTCCTCCAGCTCCTCCACCAGGGCAGAGGGTCTATATACACCACTCCTATTTTTACTCTCTTGCCCCCCCCCGTTATCAAGGTGACTCAAATCGCCTCCACGGTTCCCTCCGCCTCCTCTACTCCCCCTATGCCAATGCGGTTTTTGACTATCATTGCTACCCCTCCTCCCCTTCCCTCCCCCCTGTCCTTCCTGAACATAGTGTAACCCTCCAGGTTCAGGTCCCAGTCATGTCTTGCAGTGGCCCAAGTCTCAGTGACCGCTGCCACATCCACTGCTCCCTCAGTTAGCATCGCCTGGAGCTCAGGCATTTTATTGCCCAAGCTCCTGGCATTTAGCAGGACTACCTTCCACCCTTTCCCTATAGTTCCATTTCCCCTGCTCGTGTTCCCATGGGATTCATGAAGATGCAGAAGATAAACATAAAAGGTTTATCTTATCTATCTCTTTATGTATTGTTTTATCATATTTTGCTTGCAAATCCTTTATCCCAATTTCAAAACATTGTGATGTGACTTAAAATGTTTATAACAGACTAGTTAAAATACAGTTTGTTTTCTTCTTTTACCTATATGCTGTCTTTATTTACTTATAAAAACACAGTCTGGTGGGCTGGCCTAGCAACTTGGTGGTGATTACACTGCCTCCACGCCAGTGGCCAGTTTTAGAGTGGACCTAGGTTGCTGAGGGTTAGCTGGGAGGAGATATGATTGAGCATCTCAGGGAATGCTCTCTCTCAGTGAGGGAAGTCTGACCACCCACTCTTCAACATCCACCTAGCTGAGGAGGGCTGGCAGGGCAGTGGAGTTGCATAAGGCGGAGGGCTCAGGCAGGCACAAAGGAAGCATGTGTCTTTATACGCAATTGCATAATTCCATGCTTGGCTGCCCAGGGGATGAAACCAAAGGTAGAAACCCCCAATGGCAAAATGATCCGACAACCTGCCACAGATTTTGCACTGCTAAACGGGCTCTGCTCATATATGTGTCTCCTTGTCAATGGCCCTCCCCCTCCTGGCCCCAACACGGGGGGTGTGAGTGGGGGGGATCTCAGAGCAAATATGTCCTGTGGATGGTAAATGATTGGGCTGGAGATGTCAGTGGGCAAAGGGGTAGCAGGGTGACTAAGGAGATAAAAATCTGTATGGGAAAAAAAGAGAAATAAAACAGAGTTTGAGAAGCTCAAACCCCAAAACAGATTGTGCATGCCTCCAGTGAGGATTCACAATAAAGTTATTTAGTAAAACAATGCAAATTATATGCATATGCCAGCTAAACTCCTGATGAAAATTGACTACTGAGGGATTGCAGCAAAAATATATATTTTAAAATAAAAACTTAAAACATAGTCCATAAAGTACAAACTAGCAATGATTTTGGCTTACACTTCCACAGTTCCTGAAGTGCTTCCCAAGCATTCAACTCAGATAAGTTGCTGGACTTACACAGTAATTAATTACACATAAAACAAATCAGCACTTTAACTTGGAAAAATGCATGCAGCTCCCTATGTATACAGGTATGTTAGGAATATCCTGTATTAGCTTCCTATACAACAAATGTGTTGTCTGACAGTAAATGAAGGCAGCACTTATTTAAAAGAATAAACTACAGCATTTAAATTAGTTTTAAAAATTTCTTATCACATCACAATGGTCTGATATTTGACTAAAGGTGTGCAAGCAAAACAAAAGGAAAACCCCCATAAAGAAGTAGAATAAGAGATAGCTCTGTTTTGTTTACCTCAGCTCTGCAGTTTCAGAGATCCTCTCATCAAGCTAGCAGCTAACTGAATGCTGCAGGCAATGAGTTCAACTCTAGGACATTCATGGGGGAGGGGCAGTGGGATGGGTAGTTTCAGAACATAGTCCATTTCAGTATATAGTTTATTTGTTTCAGTATATAGAGTATGTGAATTTTTCAGTCTACAGTGTATGTGCTCCAATACATAGTGTATTTGTTTCAGTATATAGTGTATGTGCTTTTTTCAGTGTGTAGTATATGCATTTCAATAGATAGTGTATATATTTCAATATACAGTGTATTTGTTTCAATATATAGTGTATTCAGATTTTTCAGTGCATAGTGTATTTATTTCAATAGATAGTGTATGTATTTCAATGTAAAGTGTAGATGTTTCAATATATAGTGTATTTGTTTCAGTATATAGTGTATATGCTTTTTTCAATGTGTAATGTTTGTATTTCAATATATAGTGTATTTGTTTCCGTATATAGTGTATGCAGTTTTTTCTCAATATATAGTGTATGTGTTACAATCTATAGAGTATTTGTTTCAGTAGATAGTTTATGTGGATGTTTCAGTCTGTAGTGTATGTATCTCAATAGGTAGTCTATATGTTTCAATTACATAGTACATTTGTTTCAGTATATAGTGTATGTGGATTTTCAGTATTCAGTATGTAGATTTCAGTAGATAGTGTATGTATTTCACTACATAATGTAAGCATTTCACTATATAGTGTATGTGTTTCACTATACAATATATGTATTTCAGTATACAGTATATGTATTTCACTATACGATGTATATATTTCAGTAGATACTGTATGTGGTTCACTACATTGTGTATGTATCTCACTATATAATGTATATATTTCACTATATGATGTATGTATTTCACCATATAGTGTATGTTTTACTATACAGCCAGAGATTCTGAATTATATCCCTAACGGCTTGCCATATTTTTTCCCTTTTCTATATGTGGGAATTTTGTGATTTCACTGTATGTTTTCTTGAGATTAATCCAGAACCTGTTCTTCATTTGAAACTTACGTTAGAAAGTGGATGATTTTCCTTGTTATTCTTTGTCTGTGTATACATGAAGTGATTTATGGATCATTATATGATTCTTTTTTTTTTTTTAATAAAAAAAATTAAACTTTTCTTAAAGGGACACTGTCAAGCCCCTTAGGTCTCAAAAGTGTCCCTAGTTTAAAAAACACATTTTATGATTGCCAACATTTTGTAAAGACTGCTGGTGTAGCTGGTAGTTTGATTCTGGTTCTTTTTTCTTTTAGAAAGTGAAAAACAGACATTCCATCATACTGGTGTTACCACACAAAAACACGTTTGTTTACATTCCTTAATCAGCTCCAACTCCATGTTTCCTGGACTTGGGAACACCCACAACACAGTCTAGCCACACATGATGCACTGAGAGTTTAGGGGGCTATTGCATCATGAGTGATTGCACTGTTTGGCTGTGTTTCTAATGCTCAGGAAGTATGCAGTAAGAATAGATCCAGGATTATAAACAAAACAAGGTTGTTTATAACTATACATTAGCATACATTTCAGTTCTACTAAACAAGGAGACAGACAAAACAAACAGCAACACCAATGAATTTTAGAGAAGGTAAACAATCATAAAGTGTAGGTTTTTAACTAGAAATAATATGATGAAAAATAGGTTGACAGTGTCCCTTTAAAAGTATCAATCAATATGTGGAACATACTGTGGTTGAGCAACATTGGCTGTTTAAATATTGAAAATAACAGATACAAACATACGAACAAACGAAATTTGCCAGCAGATAAAGGCCTAAAGGTCTATCAAGTCTGCTTGAATGTGCAGCTAGCACCCCTTATTCTGCAGCTGACCCTCCCTTCCACCCTTCCCCTTCATTAACCCTCCCCCTTGTCCTGTCCCATCCCATTTTGAAGCAGTCCACTGTTCTACTGGATACCACTTCTGCAGGTAGCGCATTCCACCCAGCCACCACCCTCTCTGTAAAAAAGTGTCTCCTCATCTCCCTCCTGAACCTTCCTCCCTCCAGTCTCATATCATGGCGCCTGGTGGCCCTCCCCTCTCTTACTTTGAACAGCCCCTCTGTACCCGTCTTGTTTATTCCTTTCATGTATTTAAAGGTTTCAATCATGTCACCCCTGTCCCTCCTCTCCTCCAGTGAGTACTTGTTCAACTCCTTCAACCTCCTCTGGTATGATAAGTCCCCCAGCCCCTTGATCATCTTTGTCACCCTGCCCTGCACCCCCTCCAGTAACTTAATGTCCCTCTTCAGATACAGGTGCCAGTACTGCACGCAGTACTCCAGGTGTGGTCTAACTAATGACCTATACAGTGGCAGGATCACCTCCTCCCTCCTTGAGGATATACCCCTTGCAATACGACCCAGCATTTTGTTGGCCTTTGCAGCTGCCTTCCTACATTGTGCCGAGTTGTTCATAGTATAGAAGGCGCTATTGTCCAAGAGCAGGGTGCATACAAGTATTTGAAATACAATAGGATTTATTTATTGAGTGTCCATACATGTATATTTAAGGAAATAATTTTCATCTTTTTTATATCAGAATGATTAAACTACAACCATAGGAGCCTATGAACGAATGCCATGCAGTGGTGATCTGCACACTCCTGGCTGCATTCTTCACAAGCGTGCTAGTACCTTGTACGCAGGATCCCCTAGCTGGTCACATGGAGCCGTGTCAGGGGTTGGATGAGGGCATGCTAGGGGTGCCCGAGCTATACGTATGCATGACTGCACGTGGGTGCCACATGCTGCCCAAGGGGGGATGCTGCTGTAAGTTCTTATGCACACCCCCACAGAATAACGGTGGGGTGTGGCAGCAACAGGATCCCCCTGCACACACTGGCACTTGCCCACTGTGCTCCACATGTGGACCCCTCTCCCTGAACCTATTGTCCCTAAGAGAAGCTATCCCATTCAATGTCCCTTGTGATGTAGTGTCCCCCCACAAGCCCCAATCACTCGTTAGGAGCAAATCATCATTGGTGGTCCAGTGGACCCCTGCTGACAGTGTTCTATCACCACACTTCCCCCACCCAGCCCCAAATGAGCCATCGACTGGCACAGCCCACTGCTCACCCCCATGAACAGCCACCGACTGAGCTCTCAATGAGTGCTGTACTGTATTGAGAACATGTTCACTGATTGTCAGTCAGCAGCTGGCCATGGTGGTGAATGGTGGGCTGTGCCAGTCACTGGCTCATTTGAGGCTGGGTGGGGGGAGAGGGTGGTGGAACACTGCCAGATAGGGTGGGGGTCGACTAGACTACCAATGATGATTTCCTCCTAATGAGTGATCAGGGCTGGGGGGAACACTACATCACAAGAGACATTGAATGGGATACTTTCTCTTAGGGACATGAGGGTTCAGGGAACAGGGGGCCACTAGACCACCAGGGGTTCATTTAATATAATTTCATGGGGGAGGTCATGGACTGGGGAGTGCTAGATCTACAGGGGTTATATCTATTGAAATACATGTCATTGGGTTTTATTTCATGCACTACATGTCATCTGCTTTATTTATTGAAAATCATGTCATTTGGGACATGAGGCTTTGTGGAGGGGGCCACTAAACCACCAATGAGAGCGGAATTTGTATCCATTATTATTACGGGGACATCAGGGATTGGGAAGAGGGGCCACTGAACCATCAATGATAGGGTAATTTTTAACTGTTATTATATTGGGGACATCAAGGATCAGGGAGGGAGGTCACTAAACCACCAATGACAAAGAAATTTATGACTGTTATTAAAACGGGGACATCAGAGATTGGGGGAGGGAGGTGACTAAACCACCAATGACAGGGGAATTTGTAACTGTTATTATAAAGGGGACATTGGGGATCAGGGAGAGGGGCCACTAAATCACCAATGACAGTGGAATATGTAACTGTTATTATGATGGGGACATCAGGGATTGGGGAAGGGTGGCCACTAAACCACCTATGACAAGTTAATTTTCAACTGTTATTATAACGGGAATATCAGGGATTGGGAAGAGGGCCACTAAACCACCAATGACAGAGGAATTTATAACTGTTATTATAATGGGAACATCAGATTTGTGAGGGGGAGTGATGGCACATTGCCACACACAGGTGACTCACCCAGAGGAGAATTTTCTAAGTACCCTTAGACCAGCTTAGGCTGGTCTAAGAGTACTTAGAATTTCTCCATCTGGGAGAGTTATGAGAATCTCACATTTGGGGATGTGGCAGCTTGTGTCTTCCACATGCCCTCTAGTGCCAGGTAGCAGCCCATTTTTTGATACACAGGCAGCGCAAGCCCTGTTTGGGGAAGGCAGGATGCAGGTGATGCAGGCTGCCATTGAGAATCACTCCCAGTACATTGTTTGGCACAGGGGGCACTTTGCACCATTCATTGTGGTGCAAGTAACTTGCTCTGCACTGGGAGGTTTAAGAATAGACCCCCTCATCTGAAGGACAGCACCTCATCAGTGCAGCACCCTTCCCATACTGCTATACAATGCCAGTTACGGGTATTACTCCAAGTACCTGGTGTAGGGCTAAAACATACAGTGCAACCTTGGGATGTTCTGGCCCAGGAGATGAGCATGCTCCTACTCAGCCACTGAAAATGTTATCTCTTATCTGTATTTGATTTTATTTATGTACACAGCATTTATTATAGTTTTGTCACTGTCTCATTTTTATTAATTATTGTTTACCTTCAGCCTGTGATACAGCTGCAGTGATTCAGCAATCTCAATGACTAACTAATCCACAGAGAGATCTCATTCTTGTTTTCATTTAGGTCATGTACAGCATTTAGGGATCAGATTTTTCATTTTTTTTTCAGGTGGAAATTAAACATGAATGTTTTGGAAAGTGCATGAAATAGAAACACATAATTTGTTGGTGGAAATTAAACATGAATGTTTTAGAAGGCATATGAGATAGGAAACACAGGATTTGTTGGTGGAAAAGGGTCACTTGGGCCACCCAGTCTTTCCAGATGGCCCTGCCTAGTTTGTCTCTGCAGATCTTAACTGGTGTCCAGCAATCCTCCCTTCACTCTACCCATTTTCTAATATTCACTTATGTCTCTCCCATATGTGCTTGAAGCCCTCTGCTGTTTTGACCTCCACTACTTCTGCTGGCAATCTGTTTCATGCATCCACTACTCTTTCAGTGAAGCAGTACTTCCTCAAATCCCTCCTAAACATCTCCCCATCCAGCTTCATCACATGCCCTCTGGTTCTGGTGTTCTTTTTCATGTGTTCTACAGACTGCCCAACCAGGAGGAAGAATGAGACAGGGAGCTATGTTCACACTTGCTGTAAGCTGCAGAAAAGGTGGAGGTGGTACTGGTGGGGGACTTAAATCTGCTCAAGGTGTACTGGGGGTATACCGGTTGCATCCTGTGTTGGAGTCAGGTGATCCTGGATGCGATATAGTGTGGGTTTCTGACTCAGGGCATTGCTGAGCCCACCAGGAAGGGGGCAATCCTTGATCAAGTGCTCACAAATGGGGAGCACTTAAAAAGATAACAATCAAGGAACCACTGAGGGGTAACAACCACAGCACATTGTGATTCAGGTTAGATATGGGCAGGGAAAGCATCTCCACCGAAACCAAAATCCTGGATTTCCAGAGGGCAGATTTTAAGAAGATGGGTGAGGTGCTAAGTTTGCACCTAGAGGGCATCAGAGTGGACATGGGGTGGACCAGCAATGGACCATTATCAAGGATGCAATACTGGCTGCCACTGTGGCATGTACTAGGCTTAGGGGAAAGAAATCAGGGGACAAATCACCCATCTGGTTCAACTCTGAGGTTGCCAGGGTGGTGAGGGACAAGAGGGCAGCCTACAGGAGATACAGGAAGACTGAGAATGAGGCAAATAAGGAATACTACCTAAAATTGGTTAAAGTGGCAGGCAAGGTGGTGCAGCAAGCTAAGGCACAGAAGGAACTAGAAATAACTGAAGGGATTAAGAGGGGGAGAAGGTCTTCTTTCACTACATAAGTGGGAAGAGGGACAAGAAGGACAGGATAGTTAGGCTTAAGAAGAGGAATGTATGGGTGGAAGGAGAAGGGTGCAAGGCAGAGGTATTGAATGTTTACTTCTGCTTTGTCTTTACAAGAGAGAAAGATGGGCCAGTGCCACCTGGGGAAGAAGGTGAGGGGGGCAGCACAGACATAGTAATAGAAGTGGATAGAGTTAGGGAGGAACTGCTGGCACTGAAGGTAGACAAGTCCCCAGGACCAGGCAGCATACACCCAAGGGTAATAAAGAAGCTGGTGGAGCAGCTTGTGGGGATACTGGCAGGCCTCTTCAATAGTGTCCTGGAGTTGGGCATGGTGCTGCAGGACTGCGGAATGGCACATGTAGTACTTCTCCACAAGAGTGGACCCAGGGATGATCCAGGGAGCTATAGATCAGTCAGTCTGAGCTCAATTGTGTTCATACTCTTGGAGAAAATACTTAAGGAGCAGCTGGTAAGGTACATGGAAGATAATGATCTCTAGGATGACAAGCAGCATGTATTTTTGGAAGGAAGATCATGTCAAATGAAACTGATTGACTTCTTTGACTGGGTCACCAGGCCAGTGGACCGGGGCCAGGTAGTGGACATCATTTACTTGGACTTCAGCAAGGACTTCAATTCAGTGCCCCATAAGTGACTGATCAGGAAACTGGCAGATCTAGGGCTTGGGGGAAAAAATGACCAGGTGGGTACAAAGTTGGCTGAGTGATAGAACCCAGAGAATGGTGGTGGGGGGGGAGAGTTATCCAGCAGCAGGGCGGTTATCAGCAGGGAGGGCATTAAGGGCACGATGCACCTGTTTGCAGACAATACAAACTCTGTGGAAGGATGGACATGGTGGTGGGGATACAGAACCTCTGGGAAGACCTCAGAAAACTTTAGAGATGCTTGGGGATCTGGCAACTTGGCTTCAATTCCATGAAATGCAAAGCGATGCACATTGGAGCCAGGAATCCTAAGACCGAGTTCTACTGGGGGGGGGTCAGGGTAGTAGCAGCAACAGAGAAAAAAAGGATCTGGGGATGGTGATTACTAGTAACCTGAAGCACTCCTCGCAGTGCAAAAAGGCAGCAGTAAATGCAAACAGGATGTTGGGGTATATAGCCTAGGGAATCAGTAGTAGGTGAAACGAGGTCATACTACCCTTGTACAGGTCGCTGGTGAGACCACATCTAGAATATGGGGTAAGATACTGTTATTGTTATCTATACCTTAAAAAGGACATCAGGTTTCCAGAGAAAATCCAATTGAGGGTAACCAAGATGATTGTAGATCAGCAGAGAAAGTCCTAGGGGGAGAGGCTGGGAGCCCTGAAAATGTACTCCCTGGAGATGAGGGAAAAAGAGACAGGATATGACAGAGACCTTCAGTTACTAGAAGGGGATAAACAGAGTGGATAAGGAAGGTCTCTTCAAGTTTAAATCTATTGTGGGGGGGTTATGAAGGATGTTAGAAAGCATTTCTTTATGGAGAGGGTATTGTCCAAATGAATTCGCTGCCTGAGGAAGTGGTTTCAGAGAAGACAGTAGGCAGCTTTAATAGGGCCTCAGATAGGCATAAGGGGAAACCATAGGACCATGGGGGGGGCAGATAGAAAGGAAGGAAAGACAGGGGGCAGGATCAATGGTGTAAGCTAGGGACCTTTCATAACAAGCAGACTCGGTAGACCAAATGGCCTTCTTCTGCTGGCTATTTCATATGTTTATATGTTCATATGAAATAGATTCCCATCCTGCACACTGATTATTCTGCATGAGGTACTTGTAGGTCTCTATCATCTCCTCTTTCACTCTCCTGTCTTCCAGGTTATACATGTTGAGATCACTCAGTACCTCTTCATAGGACTTTTGGTGTAACCCCCGTACCATCTTAGTTGCCTTCCTCTGGATTGCCTCCACCTTGTCTATGTCCTTTCTGAGGTTTGACCTCCAGAACAGGATACAATACTCCAGGGGTGATTTTACCAGTGAGCAATGTAGAGGCAACACCACCTCCTTCCACCTGCTTGAGATGCATCTCCCTATGCATCCCAGCATCCCACTTGCCCTACCCACTGCTTTGTAACACTGTCCTGCTACTCTGAGGTCATCACATATGATGACAACAAAATCCTATTACAAAAGACAAATTACAGCAGACTTTCTAAGAGTATGTTGGTACAATATAACTTAGACAGAAATATTTTCTACTTTAGCAAAGCAAAGGTTAAACAGGAGATGGGCTCAGTGTATTGTGCTACCACCTGAGAGACTGGATTTGTGATTGAGCACTAAAATCCCACATTGAGGCAGAGTAGGGGCCATGCATTGTTCAGAGTGGAGATAATCAGTTTCCAGGAAGAAGTATGAAGCACACAGCATTGATGCAACCTTCGGCCTTACCACCTTGGAGCTTTGTTCTGTTAGATCACAGAAGCTCAGTGGGATCAGGGGTGATTAAGAGTTGAACAGGAGACCTCCAATGAACACTAGGTCCTGCTGGAAGTGGTGCTGGTAGCTCAGTAGTGAGCAATTTCCCTTTGGTGAAAAGTAAACATACTGATTCCATAGCGAAGAGTTTGAGGGGCACTGTGCTGCAATTAGATGTCATCTTTCAGATGAGATGTTAAACTGAGGTTCCATCTGCCTGGTCTGGTAGCTTTTCAGGTGGACAATAAAGATATCATGGCATGTCTTGAAAAGAGTGGAAGAATTTTCTGGAGTCCTGGCCTAATTTCCCCCATTTACTAAACCACTAACAGATTAAACTGACTTAATATTAATCATTTTGCACCTGTATCAGCCCACATCTCCCAGGATGAGGCTTCAAATAGAATGCATTTTATAGCTCTGTCATCCAAGTTAACAGATCACAAAATAAATAAATAAAAACTTAGCAGATGACCAATGATCAGTATTGAAATCCTCTGTTAGGGTAGCCTGTTGCCTGCCCTCCCAACTGCAGGAAGCATGCAGCATTGGTTACATCAGTCTTTGGAGTGGGGTAGGGAGAAAAAGGACAACAACAGGGAGTATAGTCTGGATTCATGGCACCAAGCAGTGGGAGATGACCCTACCATGCTGGTGACCCGGCCTCATGCCCTGAGCCTTGGAGAACAGAAGTGAAGACTGGCAGAGAGGATGAAAGAGAATCTTTATAGAAACTGTCCTCCTGTGGTAGGTGGGTTATTAGCACTGCTCTCTGAGTGACACCTAGGGGTGGCTCTGGTGAGGTGCTACTTGCAATGTAGGCAACTACAGTGGCTGGCATTCCACAAGGACCGTTGCAAACACATGTTCAAAGTAGTGTGAGGGCCATATGTTTGGGAACCCCGCTTACTGATCACAGGGGTGGCATGATGACCTAATGCTAGCTGCACACAGGTGTCACACTCTCACATCACCTCTCCTCACTGGACAAAGTGTTCAATGGGATCCAATGCCCTCTTTGACTAGCCACTGGCCAAGCAAAAGGAGATCCAGCCATAGGTGAGAAGCTGTTGTAATCAAAATGCTGGAGACCAGAGGGTCTAAATCAGGAGGTGTCCTACAGACATACGTGGTGTAAACGACTGGAAATAAGGCAGAAGGCAGAAACCAGAAGTAAGTGCAATATTGGGGGGGGGTAAAAAGCGAATAACATTACAAGAAATTCAAAATCTGAAAACAAATCAGACAGAACACTTTCAGATATTTTTACTCATTCAAACTAAATACTAGTAAGTGACCATAATGGCTTTTGATCCACATAGTTAAGCTGGAAATGTTAACACTCTTTGTTGAATATTCAAAGGGTTCGCCATGCTTAACAAAGGTTGTCATGTAAAGTCCTACATTGTGCCATTCTGCGATATTCAGCAGGAGGCAGTTGCGCCACTGAAAACAGGTTGAGCAACAGCGCAATGCAAATGAATGCATGCTCAACAGGAGGGAGGAACCATGCATAAACTGCACAACCCGATATTCAGTCGGGTTGTGCAGAAATGTCTGGCGCAACCCCAACCTGCGCCTGCACAACTTTGAGCCAAAAAAGGATCAAGTTGAGGCCACCCACAGGTGAGCTGCTGTATTGCAGGGCGCAACACAGCAGCTGCCACCGTGGCTGGCCCCCAACTCAGTCCCTGTGCCCCCACCAGCCCGATTGCGGGCAGAGCGTGAAAAGAACCCCCGCCCAAACATCTCCTAATGCCCATTAGCGTGCAGAATGTATACTGACAGCCCCCAGTGCCCGATCGAGGCGGTATATATAATAACCCCCAAACATCTCCCAATGCCCCATCGCGGGCAAACCGTCAGAAAACAACCCCCAGTGACCGATCGCCGGGCAGAATGTAAAAAGACCCCCAACCGAATATCTCCTGGTGGTCCAGTGGACCGTAATGCCCAATCCACGGGCAGAATGTCCAGTGACAACCCCTTAAACATCTCCCTGGTGTCTAGTGTCCCCCACCCCACCCACCACGACCCCACCACCCGCTCTCCCCGGCGGCGGGTGGCAGCATCCACCCGCCTGCGCCCGCCCGCCCGCCGACTGACTATCCAGTAGGGCTGCCACGACCATTGGTGCACAGCTAGAGCCAATGGGCGTGCAGCCCTCCACGTATGACAGTCAGATTTGTGAATGATGGGCGGGCGGGCGGCAGGCAGGATGCTGCCGCCGGGCCGCCGGGGAGCGGGTGGTGGGCCGGGTGGGTGTGGGGACACTCAGAACCAGGGAGATGTTTGAGGGGGGTTGTCACTGGACATTCTGCCCGCGATTGGGCATTACGTCCACTGGACCACCAGGGAGATATTCGCTGGGGTTCTTTTACATTCTGCCCGCAATTGGGCACTGGGGTTGTTTTACATTCTGCCCACGATCGGGCATTGGGAGATGTTTGGGTGGGGGTTGTCATTATACATACTGCCCGCGATCGGGCGTTGGGAGATGTTTGGGCGGGGTTATTATACATACTGCCCGCGATCGGGCATTGGGAGATGTTTGGGCGGGGCTTGTCATTATACATACTGCCCGCGATCGGGCATTGGGAGATGTTTGGGGGTTGTTTTCCGTCTCTGCCCGCGATTGGGCTGCAGGGTGCGTCGGTCCCCGACGGCTGCTGCCTGGTAGGGCGGCCAGGCGCAAGTCCTCAGTGATCGGCGCACCTACATGCTAATGGCATGCAAATGGGGCCATAATCAGATGCAAATGGCCCCCCCACGCCTTGCATGAATTATGGCCCTATTTGCATGTCACCTTTTGAATATCGGAAATTTGCGCATGGCGCAATGGTACTTGCGCCACCGCGAGTTTAATGCTCAACTCTGACAACTTGCGGTGGCGCAAGTTCCACTGCGCCATGCACAGTGGCTGTGGCTGGGGGGGTGATATCCAAAGGAGTTGCTCAATAGCGCAACTCCTTTGAATATCGCCCCGGCCACACCCCTGTGCAACTATTTTGAGCAGCGCAAGGGCTTGCACCTCAGAATGGCGCAGTTTGAATATCCGGGCCTTTGAATGCAATGAAACATGAAAAATGAGATGTTCCAAATTAAATGGAGTTTAATGATGCTTCTTATATATAAAAAATGTTTTCGTAAAGTGCATAGTTTTAGCATTCAATTAGGGAACACGTGGGGGTTATTTTTAATATAGCATTCATGCTTAGTAATTTTTTATAATTTTTAGTTTGAGGATTTTGCTTGACTGAGTGGTAACTACTGATGAAAAAGGGAGAACAAACTTCAAACAGTGTTTTCCTAATATAATATTTGAACTATTCTTGTTACTTCAGATTTAATCTCAAAAATACTGCAGTGTATAGCATAGGCTTATATTTAATGAATACTCTCAGTTCCTAGTGAAAAAGTAGCAGAAGCAGCTTCTTTGCACTCCATACAAATACCATACATAATTTATCATAGACGTAGAGTCTCCTTAATGTTACACGTTACGGGGATGGTTTGTGCTAGGCCTTGAAAAACTACTGGGGCTGCCAATGCAGGAAGGTTGTAATCATTCACTGTCCTTTTCAGCTGGTGCCCTACCTTCTGCTTCTACAGTGCTGACAAATCATGTACTGTAGAATACAATAGGTGCTGCATGTCCCCAGTTAATTTCATGACTAAGTTTTATGCTTTTCTCAATACCAGTTCTACAGAGGAAAAAACATACTAGAGTTCTTCCAGAAGCTAGTTATTTCTCTCTCTCTCTCTCTCTCTCTCTCTCTCTCTCTCTCTCTCCCTGTTTATGAAGGCTAAAAACCTCTGTCATGTAACAGAAGAATCATTTACTTTTCTTAGACTTTTGATTTATTTCTGTTTCTTGTATTACTAAGTTAAATACACATGGATTATTTCAGTTTCAATGGGCTTACACAACTTAGTGAGGAGTTTTGCTTGTGAAACTTTGTTGATAGTCTGAATGTATTTGAATGAATGTGTTGTTGATTGCTATAGGTGAATACTTTGATCATTCGCACACTGTGTTCCATTAGGAACTACCACCCTATCGGGGTACCGTGAAGGCAAAGGAACTCTCTTGAGTAGAGTTCCACCCTAGAGAGGCCACAGGAGGAAATTCCTTTACGCTAAAGATACCTTAGGAAGGAGCCCTGAGGGGAGAGAGAGAGGTAGGCCACTGGAGGAGGAGGGTAGGATGGTAGGGCAAAGAAGCAGTGCTTCCAAAGGAGACTGGAGGGAACTGACTTAAATACAGTATCTCAGGCAGGGGGCATGGCTGATTGCTGCCACCCATGGAACTGTAGGTACAGCCTTTGATTTCAATGATCTTATACAACTTAATGAGGAGTTATGCTTGTGCAACTTTGTTGTTAGTCTGAAGGTATTTGAATGAATGTGTTGTTGACTGTAATAGAAATACTTTGGCTGTTCACACTCTCTGTTCTACATGGAACTACCACCCTGTCGGGGTTCCGTGAAGGCAAAAGAACCCTCTTGAGAAGGACTCCACCCCCAGCTGGCCGGGGGAACAAATTCCTTCAGGCTAAAGGTACCCTAAGAAGGAGCTCCAAAAAAACAGTGAGCAGCAAGTATTGACACAAAGCTTACTTGAGTATGGAGTGACAGCAATAAATAATGACTAGAAACATACATTGACTGAATCGAGCAATGACTGACAAATATTGGAACTGATAGTAGAAAAGGCATGTCTTCTGTAAGGAAAGAGGGAATGGCAAATGGGAGGAAGGTCACCATCCAACCCCAACTCACACTGGAAACCTATCTGTTGTTAAGACTTCCTAATTTTATTACCATCAGCAAGAAGAAGAGGAAAAATACCCTATGAGAGGAAACCACTGGGGATCCAAGGCCTTGGTCACCTTCCTCCAGGCCTGGGATAAATTCAAGACAGCTTGGTTACTGCATTTTAGAGACCCAGTTCCAGGGAAAGGGTTTTGAGAGAAGGCTCTCACTCTATCACTGTAATGGGAAAGCCTTAGGGGTTCCATGAGCCACTCTCTGAAGCTAAAGGAGGTGCCCTGCACCGAGGCTCACACCCACCCCCCAAGGCAGGAGGAGGAGAGCAACAACTGTGGAAAGGAACTCACCTGGCCTCCATGAAGGGAGGCCTAGAGAGAAAGTCAAACCCTTGAGGGGTAAGGCATAGGAGGAGCCCTTGAGGGGACAAAAATTGAAAATGTATGATATTCACCCTTGAGTGGCAGAGGAAAGGAAGGAGATGGAGACCAGGTGAACCTTAGGTGGCTGTATGGGAATAGCTTTCAAAGGTGCTGCCAATGCTGTCTGCACAGCTAAAGGAGCCCCCTTGGACTTAAAGGAGGCAGTATAGTGCAGTGGGTTAAGGCTTTGAACTGCAAATCCAGAGACCTGGGTTTGAATCCCACAGCCGCCTACATGCATACTGTGTGATCCTGAGCAAGTTACTTAAATTCCTTGTGCTCCCAGGTCACATCTGGAAGCAAGCTCTGGCTTAGTGTGGTACTCCTGGTTAAACAATGTTCCCAGAAGCCCCACCCTCCAGCAGCTGAAGTCTTAAATACTACATCAAGAGGTGCCTCCAAGTCGATATGCATGGCTGAAGCTTCCCCGGAAGCATAGGAGATTCCCACCTGAAGGGCAGGAAGAGAAGGACCCCACCTGACAAAGGACCTACCCTCAAGATGCGGACTTCATGGGAGCAGAGTAAGACTGTTGGCTTAAGGGCAGAACCCTAGAACTATACTATGCTTGTGGCTGACATGCATCTGCACATAGGAGCAGTAGGAGCACATGGCAAAGCTTGATGGCCATGAGTAGATGGAAGCAATGAAACCTAAGTAAGGCTGAACTGCTGCTATTATCTGAATGCAGAAGTAGTGGAAGACCATGGTGAAACCTGACGGCCATGAGCAGATGGAAGCAATGAAATGTAAGTAAGACTGAACAGCTGCTTATTATATAGGAATGCAGGAGTACTGGTGGCCATGGTGAAGCCTGAAGGCCATGACTGATTCAGACATCGAATGGCAACTAGAATGTCGAATGAGACTGAATATTAGAACCCTGGACTGAACAAAGAATGCATGCCAACCAGTTCAGTAAGGGAGATTAGTGTTAGTTGATGATGCATTGTAAATCAGAAGGCTGAGGCAGTATAAACAATGATTGAAACTGCTGGGGAAAGCAGGAGTATATGGCAATGCTAGGTAAGGCAAGCACATGGGAAATGAAAAGTTGGGAGCAGTAGCTGCTGAGTGAATGACAAAAGCCAAAAGGGTGCAGCTGCATGCAAAGAGCCAGATGTAAACAATTAAGGATGGATTTGCACAGGGAAATCGCTATAGGCAGGGAAAACAGCAAAATGGGAGTTTGAATAGCCCAAGTCAAAAGCAAAAGAGAAAGGAAGGATGTTAAGAAAACTAGAAGACCCAAACAGAAACAAAACAGAAGAAACACAAGGCACAGGAGTGCAGCAGAAAGAAGAGACAAAGAAAAGCACAAACTGCAGCCAGAAGGTAGAAAGCAAAACACTAACCTAGAAAGCCGCTGAGGCACTAACCAAGCAGAAAGTCTAAAATACATATCAAAGGTGGGAGAGAAATGCTGGAAGAAAATGGGGGGGGGGGGGCAAAGCCCCAGCAGCACAGAAACAATGCTTCTGAAAGAGACTGGAGAGTGCTGACTTCAATAGCTAAGGCACGGGGCATGGCTAGTTGCTCTCACTCATTGAACTGCAGGCATAGCCTTTGATAAAGAATAATCCTGACTTACACATTTTATCTTCTGTCTGTAACAAATTTAATCTTCCATCTCACATACCACCTTGGACATTTAAGGGATCTCTTTCATACTTTGCACAGACTAATGTATTTAGGAAAACATCAACTGCTTCAAAATGACATAACTGCTAACTCATACAACTGTTTGAGGAATTGACATGTTACACAGCTGCACACAAAGCCAGTCATCAGTTTTGTGTGTCATTATCTATATCTTCTATGTTCATTTTGATTTTATAACTTAAAGAACTATGTTGACCACGCTAGTCATTTTTCCAGTAAAAGCTGTTTTTAAAATAATTGCTCAAATTCTGGTATTGTGCCATCCTTACTGCTATTTTACCAAACTCAGTGGCTGTATCTGACTTATGCACCGGTGGTGAGCAGTGTTTTAGAGCTGCGTGATGTGTAGTTTATATCCATTCTAACCACAGAGTTCTGTAACAGAATATGGTTACATTGTAATGAAATTAAAAGAGCTTTTTTACAAGGGCGTAAATTACGTCATAGAGTTCTAAAATTATCCTTACCAGCATTAGTCTTTCATCTCACCTTTCCAGGCTGGTCTCTGCAAACATCACTTTAAAGTCTCCCTCCTACCTCCCTTGGGTCATCAATTCCATTCTGAAAGATATGGACCAAGGCGAAACCATAGTTGCTGTTTTCATTGATTTGGCAAAGGCATCAATACCGTGGCCCATTCCCTTGAACTAGATAAATCAGTGTGTGTGTGTTGTGGGGGGGGGGGGACTGTTTATCAAACAGCTGGTGGTTCAGCTCTTACCATTCTGAACAGCACCAGATAGACCAGGATTGTGATGCCATATCATATCCTCTGCTCCCTGACCATCTGGTCCGATGTCCCTTAGGGTTTCATTTTTGGCCCCATCCTCATTCACACATTTTTAAATGGCCTCTACTTAATCTGTGTCACCTGGCACGTCCTCATGTATGTGGATGACACAGTCGTCTTTGCTGCTGGGGCCTCAGTTCCTGAGCTGACATAAATGCCTCAGGGGGACTTTGACAATGTCCAACTCTGTTTCCACTCAAAGCAACTCTCGCTTAGTGCCAATAAGATGGTCTGTCTGAACTTGTGCACAAAGCAGAGGGTGGCAAGGCTCCAAAACAAGCCAGTCTTCAGTATTCTACATGGAGTCTCCATTGAAGCTGTACCTCACATTAAAAATTTTACTTTGTGGCTGGACCAGAATCTTAGATTTTCCTCCTACATTGAGACAATGCACAACAACTCAAGGCAAGCTATGCATGCTTTGCAGGTGGTTGACAACATAGAAGAGGGCTGCAGTAATCCCTCAAAATCTACTCTGGCCAGACTCAGTCCCCTTTTTCATTCCTTCTGTTATTTTCCCCATATTGGCACCATTACATATTCATTACTTCTCACATTAGCTTAATCTCTCTCCTTCCTTGAAGCCAGACATCTCTCCCACTTCTCCACTTTCCTGGCTAAATACTGTCTCACCACTGTCTCCTCCCACATCTTCTCTCTTCTCATTTCCTCTATTCTATTATCCTATAGCATTTTCTTATATAACATTTTCTCTTTCCAAATCTCATTTAGATCTTGGGGATAGATAGGGAACCACAGGCAGACTGGTGGACCATCAGTCATTTTCTGTTGGCATTGTCCATATTTCTGTTTCATGTTGAAAACCCTCTGCTGGTCAGTCTTTCTGTTCTGACCTTTAACCTAATCTCTGGAATGATCTCCCCACACCTATTCATCTATCATCCTCCATCTCATCTCTTAAACCACTCAAATTTGTTCATCTCTCCCTAATCTGTTCCTGCAGCATGAATTCACACCAGGCTTTTATTTCTGGTGTATTACCTTCCATTGGCCACTGCTGCACCCTCACTGAGTTCCACTACTTTAATGATTTATTACCATTCATGCTGCAAACTGTTTTGCACTTTTGCAAATTTGTATCACTATTTCAATGTTTCCACTACTTAAATGATTAATTGTTGTATTTTCATTCACACTATAAATATTTGCAGCTACACAAATTTTTGTACCTTTCACCATCTGATATTTTTTATGTTGAAACATAGAAACATAGACTTTGAGGGCAGATAAGGACCACTTGGCCCACCTAGTCTGCCCATTTCCCTACCTAGAGGATAAGCTGCAGATCCTATTTAACCAATAGCCTATTTCTTTCTCCCCCCCACAAAATTTGCCTTATGTCTGTCCCATGCATTCTTGAATTCTCCCACAGTTTTAGACCCCACAACCTCCTCAGGAAGGCTGTTCCATGTGTCCACTATCCTCTCTGTGAAAAAATACGTCCTCACATTGCCCCTGAGCCCTCCTCCTCTATCTTCAAATTGTGTCCCCTTGTTCTTGCACATCTCTTTTTCTGAAAGATGCTACCCTCTTGGACTTTGTTGATTCCACTGAGGTACTTAAATGTTTCTATCATGTTCCCCCTCTCCTTCCTTTCCTCAAGGGTATACATATTAAGCTCCTTTAGTCTCTCCTCATATGGCATCTCTTGCAGACCCTGCACCATTTTAGTTGCCCTCCTCTGAACTTCCTCCATCCTGTCTATGCCCTTGCGGAGATGGGGTCTCCAGAACTGGATGCAACACTCCAGATGGGGTCTCACCAACTGTCTGTACAGGGGGATAACAACTTCCTGTTTTCTGCTGGTGATACCTCTCCCCATACATCCCAGTATCCCCCCAGCCCTCCCTACTGTCTTCTCACATTGCTTACCAACCTTAAGGTCATCTGATATGATTAACCCAGGTCTCTTTCCATTTTTGTTGTTGCTACTACCCCCCCCCCATTGTGTAATCTTTCCCTGGGTTTTTGTTTCCCAGGTGCATTACTTTGCACTTCTTTGCACTGAATCCAAGCTGCCATACTTCTGACCATTCCTCCAACCTTGCCAAGTCCCTTCTCATCCTTTCCATGCCTCCTTGTGTATCAACCCTGTTGAAGATCTTTCTGTCATCTGCAAAGAGGCTAACTTTTCCTTCCAGTCCCTCTGCAATGTCACTTATAAAGACATTAAAAAGGACTGGACCCAGTACTGAACCCTGCGATACCCCACTAATAACCCCTCTTTCTTCAGAGTGGATTCCATTTACAATTACCTTCTGTGTCCTGTTGTTCAGCCAATGTTTTACCCAGGCTACCACCCTGGGACCCACTCCCAGGCTGGTTAATTTGGTTATTAATCTTTTGTGTGGGACTGTGTCAAATGCCTTGCTATAGTCTAGGTAGGCCATGTCCACAACCCCTCCCTGGTCTACTACTTTGGTCACCCAGTCAAAGAAATCAATTAGATTCATCTGACATGACCTTCTCATTGTGAACCCATGCTGCCTTGGGTCCTGTGCCCCACTGGCCTCTAGGTATTCAACAGTTCTTTCCTTCAGAAGTGATTCTATCACTTTCCCTACCACAGACGTCAGACTGACAGGTCTGTAGTTTCCTGCCTCTGTCTTGGTCCCACTTTTTTGAAGGGGAATCACATTTGCCTTCTTCCAGTCCTCAGATACCACACCATCCTCCCATGATTTGTTAAAAAAGGTAGTCAGTGGTGTCACTAGTTTCTGCTAAATTCTTTTGGGAGCTTAAGCAGCAGGCAGGTAGGAAAGAGGTCAGGAGTTATATTCTGTTTTAACTGAAATATTTGAATAGTTTGTAAGTGAAATTAGTTCTATGTGTTAAAAATTATTACCTTGAATTAGAACTGTTACTTGGGCTGTGATATTGTAACTTTGGAGGCTTGGGGATAGTTGTTTGGCAGGGATAATTAGAGGGAAATTTAAATGTGTTGTTTGCCTGGTGTTAGGGGAAGGGGACATTAGCTGCAATTACCTTGTCTTTAAACAGGAATTACCTTGGCTTTCATTGTTCACTTGGGAGCTTAAGCAGCAGGCAGGTAGGAAAGAGGTCAGGAGTTATATTCTGTTTTAACTGAAATATTTGAATAGTTTGTAAGTGAAATTAGTTCTATGTGTTAAAAATTATTACCTTGAATTAGAACTGTTACTTGGGCTGTGATATTGTAACTTTGGAGGCTTGGGGATAGCTGTTTGGCAGGGATAATTAGAGGGAAATTTAAATGTGTTGTTTGCCTGGTGTTAGGGGGCGGGGTCATTAGCTGCAATTACCTTGTCTTTAAACAGGAATTACCTTGGCTTTCATTGTTCACTTGGGAGCTTAAGCAGCAGGCAGGTAGGAAAGAGGTCAGGAGTTATATTCTGTTTTAACTGAAATATTTGAATAGTTTGTAAGTGAAATTAGTTCTATGTGTTAAAAAATATTATCTTGAATTAGAACTGTTACTTGGGCTGTGATATTGTAACTTTGGAGGCTTGGGGATAGTTGTTTGGCAGGGATCATTAGAGGGAAATTTAAATGTGTTGTTTGGTAAGAGCCCTCCCACTCACCCTGTTTTGTATGCTTTCTTAAATACTGAAAAGCCACTGGGGGTTGGGATTGAAGGGCTGAGTATTTCTGTTTGGGACTGAAATTCGAAGCAACAGGAGCTGGTGGGCCTGTGACATCATACGGTACCTGATGTCTGCTTACACACACTGTTAGTGGGACCGAACACACACTGGACAGTATGTGTTTGTGAGACTTGGGAACTTTATTGGTGGGGTTGAAATTGGGTTTGTAAATAACTACAGTCAGTATAGAGAGAAACTGTACTCAAGGGGAAAGGGACTGAGAAAAGGGGGTGTGCTATTATAAACAGAGGGGGATAATCAGGGTGGCCATATTCCACCATGGCAGGCATCTTCGGAAGGGTTGTAGGCTGCACAGGCTGTGGGATGGCAATAATTCTAAATTGGGCCTGAGAGGGAGGCTGCCCACTCTGTAGACAGCTATCTTGTATCAGAAGTGAGGTATATTGGTTAAGGAGTAAGCTTGGGGTGTCCAAGGATAAGGTGTGATATGGGCAGCAGAAGGGTGGGGCTGAGGGAGGCTGGGGCAACGCCTGAAATTACAGGATGATATGTTACAGCAAGCAGAAGGGGGGATATTAGGGACAGAGGACCCTTAGATAGGGAAGTTGATGCTAAGGGGAAAGCATACGGGGTGAACATTCTGAATTCAAAGAGACTGGAGGGGGAAGAGTCAGGAGGGGCTGTTGTGCGGAAGCCTAAAACAGCAGACTGTGGGAAGGGAGCTCCTAAGGTGAACAGTGCAAGAGAGGAAGAAGAGAGTCAGTTTAGAGATGCAGTCAGGGGAAACTCGGGCTACTTGATCACAATAAATTTGAGCTACTAAGCAACCTAGAGGGGGAGGAAGGGGTTGGTGGAAATGAGGAAACTTATACAGAGGCCGGGGGGAGGGAATCAGATACCCATAGGGCATCACAGACCAGCTATGGAAAGGATAGACATAGTCCCAGAGGGAGAAGGGGAAACATATATGTTAAGCAAATGGGGAAGATGCAACATATTCCAGACATGAGGGAGGAGAGCATGATTGGAGAGAAACTGGGAGACAAGGAGGTGGGAGAGGAGCCCCCCTTCAGCAGGGAGGTCAGTACCAAGGATGGGGCCCTAGCTAAAGAGGACCCACAGAGAGCCTCTGGAGGCAGGGGTACTATTACAAGGGGAGGATGGTGGTTTGGGGAAGGGAAACCATCAGGGCCAGGATAAATGGTTCAGATAAGAGAGGGTTAAAGGGACACCTATTCAGAGGGTTTGAGTTAAGTGGGCAAAATAGCAAGGAGGCAGAAAGGGGAGGGTGACAAGGGGGTCTCTAATAAGGCAGGAAGACTCCCATGAAATTGAGATCATGAATAAAGGGAAGGGGGCTGAGAGGGCATATTGGAGGTAACCATAAGGATGATGGCAGTGTTAAGGTTCTGTTACTGGGAGACTCGATGATTAGGGGTATCCATTGGGAGGGACAGGGGGGTGGATGCCATAGCCAGGTGAAGCTAGTGAGTATCTCTGGGCTGACAGTGCAGAGAGCAAAGTTCATGGTGTATGAAATGGTTAGGGATTGTGGAGGGAAACCGGATTTCCTGGTGCATTTGGGAACTAATGATCTAGAGGGAAATAGCATTTTGAAATCCAAGCAAGGTTCCAAGAACTTGCCAGAGTCTGTCGGGATAATGGATGCAACATTTCCTTTTCGGAGATATTGCCAGTACCAAAGGCCTCAGTGGAGAAAAAAATGAAGCTTACAGAGGTTAATGACTGGCTCAGGAAGTGGGGTGAAGAGAATGGGTTGGGGGTGTTAGGGAACTGGAATGGAGTTTGGGAGGATAAGGGACTATATGCCAAGGACAGGTTTCATCTTGCCCCATTAGGGAAGGAAGTCCTTAAACAGGGGATGGCTGACTACATACAAGAAAGGTGGGGTTTAAACTTGTAAGGGGAGGAAGGGATGAGGGAGCGACTGACTAGAAGCCCTCTCCTCCAGATGAGGGGAGTAGCCTTCAAGCCCAAGGGGGGAGGGGGAACAGACTGGAGGTGGAGGTTTCAGGAGGAGCAGGGGGAGGATGGAAGTATAAGGAATCTGGGTGGGGTTGGACAAAGAGGATCAGGGATAAGGGGTGTGGGTTGGTGTTAGTAAATGCCCGGAGCTTGGGAAACAAGTTGCCAGAGTTCAGGCCATGCTGTTTGGGGGTGGATGTGGCGGCGGTCACGGAGACGGGGCCAACAAAAACCATGACTAGGACCTAAATGTGAGGGTACACTATGCTTAGGAAGGATAGAAAGGAGGGCAGAGGAGGTGGAGTGGCTATGTTCATTAGAGATGATATAGAAATTGTTATGGTAGAAGAGGAGGGGAAACGTGGAGGCCTTATGGGTCACCTACGATCCCCAGCAGGAGATAAGGTCAAGCTGGGAGTAGCATATAGGCCCCGGGATGAGTGATGTTCTAGAGGATGGTTTGCTGGACAACATCATTGCCCAGTGTGGTCCAAAAGGGAAGGAGTGGTGTTGATGGGGACCTTAATATGCCAGGTACAAACTGGGGAACCATATCCTCTAAGGTGGCCAAGGAGCAGATGCTGCTGGATGGCTTCCAGGATGTGTTCTTAACACAGCATGTGATGGAGCCCACAAGGGAGGGCATGTCCTGGATGTGGTTCTGGCAGATGGGGATCTGGTAAGGGACATGGTTGTACAGGACCCCCTGACTGGGAGCGACCACAATACTGTCTGGTTTCAAATAAGCATGGGGGGGGTGAGATCTAGGACACTGGCAGTGGACTTCAGGGGGGCAGACTTTGTGGGCATGGGAAATATTCTGAAGGATCACTTGAAGGGGATTACCTCAACGACAAGTGTGGAAAGGAGATGGGAGGTCATAAAACGGGGACTTCATGAGGCAGTCAGGATCTGCGCTAAGTTGAAATGTAAGGGAGCAAGGTCACATAAACCATGCTGGTGGTCCAGTGAGGTACAGGTAGCAGTCAGAGAAAAGAAGACTGCCTACAAAAAATATAAAACAACAAGAGGGGATAGGGATAAGGAAATGTACCAGCTTGCATCTAGAAAAGTCACCCGTATGGTGAGGGGAGCAAAGTCCAGTAAAGAGCAGCGGCTGGAACAGGGGATACATGGAGGGGAAAAGGGGTTCTTCCAGTACATTGGGGAGCGGAGAAAAACTAAGGGCCATCTCAGCAGATTGAGATCAGAAGGAGGGTGGGTGGAAGAGGCGAGGGACCAGGCAGAGGTATTTAATGAGTACTTTGCCTCTGTGGTCACTAGGGAGGGGGATGGGATATCTACAAAGCAAGGCATGAAGGGGATAAAAGCGGCAGGGAGTGGGATCAGGGGAGCAACAGAAATAGAGCAAGAGGGAGGGAAAGGTACCCAAGGGGTGTCACATCTGGATAAGGATAAAAAGACCAGTAAGGTGGAGGGGACGGATGATGCTATCTCCGCCAAAAGGGTGTGGTTAGCCCTCAAGGCCCTAAAGAAAAACAAATCTCCTGGGCTGGATGTCATTCATCCAACAGTACTATGGGAATTGGCGGACATACTGGCTGCACCCCTGGCGGAGCTTTTCAGCAGGTCACTTGAGACAGGGAGGGTACCTAGGGATTGGTGAGAGGCACATGTGGTACCAATCCATAAAGGGGGGTCAAGGGAAGTACCAGGTAACTATAGACCCATCAGTTTGACCTCAGTGGTGGGAAAATTAATGGAGAGTATACTAAAGGAACAATTGGGGGTGTACTTGGAGGAGGTGCGAGGTCTGGATAGTCGGCAACATGGGTTTGTGCCAGGTAGATCATGTCAAACCAACCTTGTGGAGTTCTATGAATGGGTAACATCAGAACTGGACAGGGGTAAGCCTGTGGATGTATTATTCTTGGACTTCAGCAAGGCGTTTGACTCTGTCCCCCACAATTGTCTGGTGGAGAAACTGATGGGGTTAGGAGTAGGCCCTTTGATGGTCAGATGGATTGAAAACTGGCTAGCTGGATGCACTCAGAGAGTAGTGGTCTGTGGGGAGCTCTCGAACCCTAGAGAGGTTGGTAGTGGGGTACCGCAGGGCTCGGTCCTGGGTCCGATCCTGTTTAATGCATACATATCGGACATCAGGGAGGGTATAGGGTGTGAAATAAGTCTCTTCATGGATGACTCCAAGATGGGAGCAGTAGTTGAGGGAGAAGAGGGGAGGTTGGCCCTGCAAGGGGACCTGGACACCCTGGAAAGCTGGGCTCACACATGGAAATTAAATTTCAATATCACCAAGTGCAAGGTGTTGCATCTTGGTCTGGGAAACCCTAAACACAGGTACACCCTGGGAGGGGAGGTGCTGGAGGCCTCAATAGGGGAAAAAGACCTAGGGGTCATGGTGGATACTTGTATGAATAACTCTGAACAGTGCAGGAGAGCAGCTAGCAAGGCAAACAGGATGTTGGGATGCATCGTAAGGGGGATCACCTTTAGGAGCAAGGAAGTGATTCTGCCGCTGTACAATGGACTGGTTAGACCACACCTTAAGTACTGTGTACAGTACTGGAGACCACACTTGAAGAGGGACATACAGCTCCTGGAGAGGGCAAGAGGAGGGCAACAAAGATGATACGAGGGCTAGGATTTGACTTATGAGGACAGACTTGAGGAGCTCTGCCTGTTTTCATTGGAGGAGAGGAGACAGGGGACATGATTGAGATCTTCAAGTACCTCAAGGAATAAATAGGGTAAACATGGAGGATCTTTAGACTAAATCAGGAGGTATCACCAGAGGGCATGGTTTGAAGTTGGAAGGTGGAAGGGTGAGGGGAAAGAGGAGGAGGTTTTTCACTGAGAGGGTGGTGTACCCCTGGAATGCACTGCCTGGTGAGCTGGTTCAGAGATCCACAGTGGAGGGCTTCAAGAGAGGGTGGGACAGACACAGAAAGTGGATGTATCAGATGATGGCCTGTCCCGGGGGGGTGGGGATGGATGATAGGGGTTTCTGGAGCACAAGGGATGGGAGGGTCTCGGCACCCAACTAAGGATCTAGGTTCGAGCAGACTCAATAGACCTTAAGGCCTAATCTGCTGGCAAATAGTATGTTAGTATGTAATTCTGGGGTGAATTCCATCTGGCCCCATTGCTTTGTCCACCTTCAGTTTTAGGAGTTCTTTCAGAACCCTTTCTTCTGTGAAAGGACTGGGATCAACCCCCCTCTCCAGAGTGCTTCTGTTAATTGGATTAGGCACCTCCCCCACTTCCTCTTTTGTGAATACTGAACAGAAGTATTCATTCAGTATCCCTGCTTTTTGACTGTCACTCTCTGCCCACCCACCATCCATTCTATTCAGCCTCACTATCCCTCCCTTTGTCTTTCTACGCTCCCTGATATACCTATAAAGGTTTTTATCCCCCTTCTTAACTGAGTTAGCTATCTTTTCCTCAGTTTGTGCCTTTGCTATTCTGACTACCCTCCCTTCTTCCTTGTGCCTTAACTGGTACAGTTCTCTGTCCTGCTCCTTCTGTGTTTCCTTATACTTCCTAAATGCTATCTTTTTCTCCCTAATGTTCACTGCCACCTCTTTTCAGAACCATAGTGGCTTTTTCTTTCATTTTGATTTGTTTATTTGCTTCACACAAAGGCTTGTTGCCTCTGTGATGGCAGTTTTGATATTTCCCCATTGTTGCTCCATCCCTCCTTCTAGCCTGTTTGCTAGTGCTTTTCTAAGGCACTCTCCCATCTTGCCAAAATCAGCCCTCCTGAAGTCCAGAACCCTCACTTTTGTGTGGCTTGATTCTGTAGCTGAGTTTATCGTGAACCACACTGTTTGGTGGTCACTTGTTTCCAAATGGCTACCCACTTCTAGATCTGAGATCCTCTCACTGTCCCCATTTGAGACTATACTGCAATGATGAAATTTTGCCATTGTAAATTATTGCAAGTTTTATAAATGCTGTATTACTTTATGGTGTCTGATATTCTGTATTTCTACATTTTACTCATTACATTATTCAGTGCTGCGCATTGTGTTTGTCACTATTTGTTCAACTTTCTGGTGCAATTGCTGCACTTTATGTCACTTTTTCTCCCACTTTAGCAAAAAAAGTGACGTGTCCATATAGGACACATGACTGCAATTTCAGCTGTAAAACTGGCACAACTGTGGCAATGCATTAAAATGTTTCAAAGATTGCATTCAAACATTTTGCTGCACTTATTTCAATACAGCCACAACTCAGAATCAAGAGCTGTGCCTGGTCAACATGTTTGAAATGCCAGCTTTTTCTCTCTCAGGTTGATTGTTGTGACTCACCCAACCTCTGAATGTTACAAATTTACTATGAAGGATCCAAATTCTCTTTGTGGATTGCAGGGCAGGCAACAAGGACATGGGCACTGTTTGAGCAGTCAGTGCTGCCTATGAAGGATTATGAGGGATGCACATGAAGTGCAAACATGCTCCTGGGCACAGCCATGTTTGTTCCACCCTGCAGTGAGAGCAGAGAGCATGCCAGCAGTTAATCATCTGAGAGGCAACCAAATTGCCAGGAGAAAAGCAAATTGATAATTATTGCAAAATATTTGCTTTGGAATTTGAAGTGAATAACCCAGTGAACTTGGACTGAGATATTGTGATACAGTATCAGGACTGAACCAATGGGTGCTGATGCAATGATTGGGAGTGCCTGGCTAGACAGTTGCCTTGTTTACATGCACTCTTGAACCGGGTTCAAACTCCAATTTCAGTGGAATCAATGCTGCATTCCTGAATTGGAAGCTTGTGTAAACTCATTCTGAGTTGGGTTCCTGTTTCAGTTGGAACCGGGTTCAACTGCAGTGGTTCAAAATCATTGATTATTTTGAACCTAGTTACTTTGTACATGTAAAACTGATTTGTGAATTGATTCTGCTATACTTACTGTTGAAACTGCTGCAAAAGGAATGCAACCAGATTCAAAATCCTCAATTGCTGTGTGTTTACATGAAATGGGAATCAGTCACCTTGTAATCCATTCATTTTGAATGGATTACAAGGTGTCTGAGTCCCATTACATGTAAACATACAGCAATTGAAGATTTTGAATCAGGTTGTTCATCCTAATCAGTCCAACACCATGTAAACCAAAAAGGATTACAATCTGAATGAAAAGAATTGATTACAAAGTAATTGATTCCCACTACATCTAAACACATCAAGTGTTTAGCCAATTTGCTTTGAAGGTGAAAGGATCGGCTGTATCTCCAAAAGGTAGGGGTGGGTGTGTGTGTTTGTGTGTGTGTGATAGCAGCTCAGAGAGCTTGGTTTGGCCTTGAGGAAGACACCCTGCATTTTGACTCCTACACAGAGAGAGCAAGTACCACTATAGCCAAGATTGTTCTCTCTTGCCAGGCAATTTCCTGAGAAAGTGGATGCCTTCCAGGTGGAGCTGGAAAAAGTAATGATTCTGAAGTGAGGTGCGTTTCATTTTGTATCTCACTACCACTCACAAGTTGAATGCTCCGAAGTGGTGAACATTAATTTTTCCCGATGCTGAGAAGATTATCTGCAATCAATAAAATCTGCACAGCTCACACCTGCATATAGAAACATAGAATCTGACAGCAGAAAAGGACCACTTGGCCCACCTAGTCTGCCAATTTGTTCCCTGCCTGTTCTGTCCCAGCAGATCCCAACTGATCTCTGTTGACCCCCCACACACATTTTTATTTACCAATAGTCCCCCATGCTTATCCCATGCATGTGTAAAACCTTCCACTGTTTTGCCTACACTCTATTTGATGGCATGCTTTTCCAGGATTCCACCATTCTTGCAGTGAAGCAGTATTTCCTTATATCCCTTCTAAATTCTCCCTCCTTCTAGCTTTGTTGCAAGCCCTCTTGTTCAGTTGCACTTGTTCACTTGAAACAGGCTTCCCACCTGTACCTTGTTCACTCCCGAGAGGTACTTGTAGATCTCTATCATGTACTCTGTCCCCCTCCTCTCCTCTAGGGTGTACATGATAAGATTTCACAGTCTTTCATTGTACGGTTTCTCACGCAACCCATGTACCATTTTAGTTGTTCTCCTTTGGAATGCCTCTACCATGTGAATGTCTTTTCTGAGATGCAGTATCCAGAGCTGTACACAGAATTCCAGGTGAGGTCTCACCAATGATCTATGCAGTGGTAGTATTACCTCTCACCTTCTGCTGGTGATACCTTTCCCTATGCACCACAGCATCCTACTTGCGTACCCACTGCCTTGTCACACTGCCCTGCGACTTTGAGGCAATTAGATATTATAGCCCCAAGTCCTTTTCCTACTTAGTGACTGAACGTAACCCCCCCCTCATAATTTTTTACTCAGCTCTTGGGTTTCTATGGCATGGGTGCAGGATTTTGTACTTTTTGGCACTGAAACCCAGATGCCACACCCTTGACCACACCTCACATTTTCTAAAGGCGTTGCTCATTTTCTCCACCCCTCCTGAGTATCCACCCTATTACAGATCTTGGTGTTGTCTGCAAAAAGACACAACCTCCCTTCAAGCTCTACTGCAATGCCACTTATGAAAATATTGAACAGAACCAGTCCCAATACTGAACGCTGTGGTACCTTGTTGGTCACTTTCCCCCCTATAGAGCGAGTGCCATTTACCACCACCCTCTGCCGCCTGTCCGTTGATCAGTTTTTACCCAGTTTACAACTTTGTCCAGCACATGCACTTACCACTGTGTAAGTACAGACTTTTACCCATGTTATGTATCAATGCGGTTGCCATGGCAACCAAAATTCAGTAGTACAAGTCTGTTTGATTGAAAGCACTCAAATAAATAGCTATGTTCAGTAGCACAGGTCTGTTTGACTGAAAGCACTCAAATAAATAGCATTGGCCCACACTGTCTGTCACTGACTCTTCATGGGTCCACCATATAACTCTGTAAAGGGAGATCCCTGGGTTTAAAGCCTATAAAACATGGTGCACTTCCTACAGTAGTGCCCAGTTTCAGGTTCCCTCATGTAAATAACCTTGTGTGAAGAATAGTCAAGAATAGACAAGGTCATAATTTTGCACGTGCCTGTCTTCTTGAAATCTTACAGCTGACTACCAGATCTGATAGGTTAAAGGGCTTGTAGAGGCACACAGATGCAGAGCACTGTTTCTGAACAATGCCACCTACAGACACTTCAGTACTCCAGCAAATGGGGATCCATATTTGGAGCATTTGATGACAGTGACACCAAGTGGAATCTAGCATTTCAATCAGCTGAGACCGAGGATAATGTGATAGCAGTACCTGAATATCTTTAGGCATGATGAAACCTAATGCTGGGCACCCCTATAGGTCAATGCCTTATATGGGACTGTCAGGTGAGAAGTCAGTAGGAACTGCTGAGACAATATAAAACACAAAACACATTTTCTGGACCTGGAAGGACACTACTTCTTTATTCAACTGCAAGCTGTGAAATTCTATATTGCACTTGATATCTGCAATAAACGTGCACTTTTGCTTAATTCTGTGGGAGGTGAAACTAACTACCCTTGGTAATTGCTTTTTATTCACATATTTATTTAGTGTTTAACCAAGAAGGGGCTTGCAAACTCTGTTTATCTTGTTAGTAACTTCAGAAGGATTTAATTACTGCATTTGGGTAGATCATTGGAGGTAGCTAGATTGTCTACTTGGATTTTCTGACAGTTAAACTATTTTTAAATAAATTACAGGTAGCTGAGGAGTTTCAAAAGAAGCTTGCAAACTCTGCTTATCTTGGAAGTAACTTCATAAGTGTTTGAATACCGCATTTTGGTTGTCCCTTGGGGGTAACTGGATTGACTACTAGGATTTTGGGACAGAAACTATTTTTAAATAATTTACTGGTGCGTAGGAGTTTGTGATAGTTAAACTATTTTTAAAAAAGTTACTGTGGTTAAGGAGTGGTCATAGCAAAACCTGCATTGTGAATTGAAACACAGACAGCCTTAGGGGCAGGACATTGTTTTCAGACCAAACAGGTTGTATTAGAACAGGAAGGGCTGCATTATAACAATTGTCAACAAATTGCCCTGGGTGGAGATATCCAGACTAGATCAGATTACAATAAGTTACTGGAGGCTGCAATTATTAAAGACACAAAGCACATTTTCTGGACCTGGAAGGACACTACTTCTTTATTCAACTGCAAGCTGTGTGAGAAATTCTGTATTGCACTTGATATCTGCAACAAATGTGCACTTTTGCTTAATTCTGTGGGAGGTGAAACTAACTACCCTTGGTAATTGCTTTTTATTCACATATTTATTTAGTGTTTAACCAAGAAGGGGCTTGAAAACTCTGTTTATCTTGTTAGTAACTTCAGAAGGATTTAAATACTGCATTTGGGTAGATCCTTGGAGGTAGCTAGATTGTCTACTAGGATTTTCTGACAGTTTAACTATTTTTAAATAAATACAGGTAGCTGAGGAGTTTTAAAAGAAACTTGCAAACTCTGCTTATCTTGGAAGTAACTTCATAAGTGTTTGCATACTTCATTTCGGTTGTCCCTTGGGGGTAGCTGGATTGACTACTAGGGTTTTGGGACAGAAACTATTTTTAAATAATTTACTGGTGCGTAGGAGTTTGTGATAGTTAAACTATTTTTAAAAAAGTTACTGTGGTTAAGGAGTAGTCATAGCAAAACCTGCAGTGTGAAACAGGAAAAGACAGTCTTTCAAGCAACAGAGGGAGGTGGATCTAGGTTTACATTTGTTTGTTACAATTCTTAAAATTTTCAGTGCAGGAAGAGTTTAAAGCACAGCTGACTTATTTTGGGGCTGACAGCTTTCAGATCACAAACCACCAGGCCTGTTCTGGGGCTGGGGAGGTTTACCTGTGTCTGACTTGGATGTGTGGATTTTTCTCTGTTTGATTAGCAGGGTATTTTCTCTGTCAAATTGTTGTGTAGGGCATCTTGCTGACAGGAAGGCACTCATCGCAGCAGTGGGTCAGAGCTTTTAGCTGATTGTTTTGTGAGGGCACAGTTTAGGCCCAACACCTTCCCACCTCTCACCCCACCCACCCCTGGAAATAGTTCCTTTATACCTGGGGTTCTGACACCATTTCCTCAAGAGTGCAAAGTGCATGTCACTGTCATTTCTCTCTAGCACACTGCACTGACAATATAAGCATACACATTGTATAATACATATATATATATATATATATATATATATATATATATATATATAATAAACCAATCACACACACACACACAAAATGTAGGGAGAAGTGCAATGTAATGGCTGTGGGGCAGCAGTCTTCTGGGAGTCTTTCTGGAGGCTGAGATGCTGCCCTATTTGCAGACAACTCTCTGCCCTGAGGGAGGAAGTTGCCCATCTTCAGGCCACACTGGACAGTAGTAAAGGACCTTCCCCAGGCCACACTGGATGGTAGGAAGGGAACCTCCCCATCTAGGGAGCACCAGAGCCACCACCACACTCAGAGGTTGTGAAAAAGCACAGCAGTTGGACCACAGTGGCCCAGGGAGGGTGAGGAGGTTGTACAGAGGCACACCCAGTCAGTTGTTCCACACCACAATCCATACACCATTCTTGGGCAGCATAGCTCCCCTATGGATGCACCCACAGAGGAGACTAAGGAGGCTGAGAACAACTGTCACAAGGGAGGACCACAGGAAGGAGGCAGAGGACACCACAAGGAAAGGAAGCAGCTCCTGGTGGGGGACTCAATTATTAGGGGGATAGAACTGGGGGCAGCAGGGAAAACTGAAGTAAGGTGCCTGCTTGGTGCCATGGCTTGGAGAGACAGGAAGCGCATCCTCAGGATGACGAGAACAGCTGCATGGGAGTCTGAGCTGGACATCATTGTCCACCTAGGGACAAATGACTTGGCTAATTATGAGATTAGAGCAGTGCAGAAGGACTTTGTAGAATTGGGGAGGGACCTAAGACAAGTAGCACACACAATATCCTTCTCTGAGGTGCTGCCTGTCAATGGCATGAGTGAGGCAAGGGTACTTTGCACCATGCAGTTTAATGAATGGTTGAAAAAATGATGTGGAGCACAGGGGTTTGGCTTCATTGGGGACTGGGGTTTCACCTGGAAGGACACCAGCCAATACTGGCAGGATGGTCTGCATCTGTCCAGGAAGGGAAAAAGTCTTTTGAGCAATCGGTTTAAATGCATCATTGGCAAGCTTTTAAACTAGTCAAGGGGGGAGGCACTGATAAGCAGCAGGAAAATCCCAGCCTCTCCCTACAAAACAGGGTACTAAATGAGAAAAAGACCGAGGTAGACAGGTCAGTGGGGGATGCTGCAAAAGAAGGTAAAGCCATCAAAAAATGGAGAGCAATGAGTACCAGTGCCCATAGTCTGAGTAACAAGCTTCCTGAATTAGTGGCCTTGATGGAGGAGAAACATCTGGATATCGTGGCAGTCACAGAAACATGGTACACACAAAACCATGACTGGGACATAAACATACCAGGATACACTATCTATAGGAGGGACAGGGAGGGTAAAAGAGGAGGAGGGGTAGCTCTTTACATATGGGAAGGAATCAAAGCAACAGAACAAAATGGAAAACAGGAAGCAGAAGAAGCACTGTGGGTAAATTTGGAGACCGGCAATGGCACCACAATCTGCACAGGGGTTGTATACAGACCCCCTTCTCAGGGGGAGGAAATGGACAAGGAAATGATAGAAAGAATACTTAGAATGGCAGAAAAAGGGGAGATATTGCTGATGGGTGATCTGAATGTGCCAGATGTTAACTGGAGTGCAGTTGCAGCAGCCACTTCAAAGAGTGGGTTATTCTAGATGCCCTGCAGAGCATGCCTTAGACAACTAGTATTGGAGCCACGAGAGGAGCAATCTTAGACCTGGTTCTCTCAAACGGAGATGAAGAGAGGATCACAGATGTAGAAGGTAGCCATCTGGGAACTAGCGACCATCGAACAGTATGGTTCACAAAAACACAGCAATAGAGTCAAGCTTACAAAAGGCAAAAGTATTGGACTTTAGGAGGGCTGACTTTGTAAATGGGTGAATTCCTAAGGAATGCACTAGCAAATGGGCAGGAAGGAGGGTGGAAGAACAATGGGAATAATAAAACTGCCATCACAGAGGTAACAAGCCTTTGTGTGAAGCAAATTAACAAAATGAAACAATGTAAGAAACCACTATGGTTATCAAAGGAAGTGGCAGTGAAGGTTCAAGAGAAAAAGAAAGCATTCAGGAAGTACAAGGAATCACAGAAGGAGCAGGACAGGGAACTGTATCAGTTAAAGCAAAAGGAAGCTGGGAAGGCAGTCAGAACAGCAAAGGCCCAAACCGAGGAAAAGATAGCCAACTCTGTTAAGAAGAGGGATAAAATCTTTTATAGGTACATCAGAGAGCGAAGGAAGACCAAGGGAGGGCTAGTGAGGCTTAATAAAGAGGAGGGATGGTGAGCAGAGGGTGACTGTGAAAAGGCAGAGATACTAAACAAATATTTTTGCTCAGTATTTGCAAAGGAAATGGGGGAGGTACTTAAAACAAACAGTAGAAACACTCTGGATACAGAAGTTGATACCAGCCCATTTACAGAAGAAAGGGTTCTGAAAGAACTCTCAAAACTGAAAGTGGACAAAGCAATGGGGCTGATGGGATTCATCCCAGAATTCTAAAAGAACTAAGGGTAGAACTAGTGACACCACTGACTACCCTCTTTAACAAATCATGGGAGGATGGGGTGGTACCCGAGGACTGGAGGAGGGCAGATGTGATTCCCCTTCACAAGTGGGAGCAAGGCAGAAGCAGAAAACTACAGACCTGCTAGTTTAACCTCAGTGGTAGGGAAAATGATGGAATCACTTCTGAAGGAAAGAATTGTTGAGTATCTAGAGGCCAGAGGGGCTCAGGACCCAAGGCAGCATGGATTCACAGTGGGAAGGTCATGCCAGACAAATCTGATAGATTTCTTTGACTGGATGACCAAAGTAGTAGATCAGGGAGGGGCTGTGGACATGGCCTACCTAGACTTTAGCAAGGCATTTGACACAGTCCCACACAAAAGATTAGTATACAAGTTAGCCAGCCTGGGGGTGGGTCCCAAGATGACAGCCTGGGTAAAGAATTGGCTGGAGAATAGGACACAGAGAGTAATAGTAAATGGAGTCCACTCTGAAGAAGGGAGTTACTAGTGGGGTATCGCAGGGTTCAGTATTAGGATCGGGTCTTCAATGTCTTTATAAGCGACATTGCAGAGGGACTGGAAGGAAAGGTATGTCTCTTTGCAGATGACACGAAGATCTGCAATAGAGTTGATGCACAAGGTGGGGTGGGAAGGATGAGAAGGGAATTTTCAAAGTTAGAGGAATGGTCAAATGTATGGCAGCTTAGATTCAATGCTAAGAAGTGCAAGGTAATGCACCTGGGAAACAAAAACCCAGGGGAAGAGTACACAATGGGGGGTGAGATACTAACAACAACAAAATGGAAAGGGACCTGGGGTAGTCATATCAGATGACCTAAAGGTGGGCAAGCAATGTGAGAGGGCAGCAAGGAGGGCTGGGGGATACTGGGATGCATAGGAGAGGCATCACCAGTAGAAAACAGGAAGTTATTATCCCTCTGTACAGACAGTTGGTGAGACCCCATCTGGAGTACTGCGTGCAGTTCTGGAGACCCAATCTCTGCAAGGACATAGACAGGATGGAGGCTGTCCAGAGGACTGCAACTAAAATGGTGCAGGGTCTGCACCAGAAGACATATGAAGAGAGACTTAAGGAGTTGAATATGTTTAGCCTTGAGGAAAGGAGGGAGAGGGGACATGATAGAAACTTTCAAGTATCTCAAGGGAATCAACAAAGTCCAAGAGGGTAGCATCTTTCAAAAAAAGAGGTGTGCAAGAACAAGAGGGCACAAGTTTGAAGATAGAAGGGGTGGCTCAGAGGTAATTTAAGGAAGTATTTTTTCACAGAGAGGGTTGTGGATGCATGGAACGGCCTTCTGGAGGAGGTTGTGGAGTCAAAAACAGTGGTGGAATTCAAGCATGCATGGGACAGTCATAAGGAAATTCTGGGGGTTGGGGGTAGGAAGAAGTATGCTGCTGGTTAACTAGGATCTGCAGCTTATCCAATAGGTAGAGAAATGGGCAGACCGGGTGGGTCAAGCGGTCCTTATCTGCGGTCAAAATCTATGTTTCTATGTATTATCGGATTCACTGCCTTATTGATTCATTATTTGATTAACCTACAGTATTTAATTTCTTTCCTAGATCCTTGTTCCTGATTTTTCCCCCAAAAAACATACAGAAGCCCCTGTTTAGCTGTGTTTTCTACTTATGAACATATGAAATCTTGCCAGCAGCAACAGTCCTCATGGTCTATCAAGTCTGCTCGTGTGTGCAGTTAGCACCCTTATATAGCACCTGCCCCTCCGCCAACCCTCCATTCTCTTCCTAAATCTGTTCAGAGTCCTGTACAACCCCCATCCTTCCTTGTCCCATAACCCTTTGAAACTCCCCACCATTCTACATGCCACCATCTCCTCTGGTAGAGCATTCCATTTTGACACCACCCTCTCAGTGAAATAATGCCTCCTCATCTCCCTCCTGAACATTCCTCCCTCCAATCTTAGCCCATGCTCCCTCATGTCCCTTCCCTTTCTCAGCTTAAACAGCCCCTCTGCATCCAATTTGTTGATATCCCACAAGTATTTGAAAGTTTCAGTCATGTCCCCTGGATCCCTTCGTTCCTCCAGGGTGAACAGATTCAACTGACTCAGTCTTTTCTCATAGGTTCTGCCCTCCATCCCCTGTACCATTTTTGTCACCCTCCACTGCACCCCCTCAAGCAGCTTGGTATCCTTCTTTAGATATGGATGCCAGTATTGCACACAGTACTTCAACTGCGGCCTGACCAAGGACCTGTACAGAGGCATGATCACCTCCTTGTCCCTGGATGAGAATCCCCATGCAATGTACCCCAGCATTCTACTGGCCTTAGCCACAGCTGTCCTACATTGAGCAAAGTTGTTCATGCTCCCAGTATTATGACCCCCAAATCCTTCCCCTCCTTAGTGACCCCTAACTGCACCCCACCCAACCAGTATTCCCTCCTCTGGTTCCTTGCTCCGAAGTGCAAAACCTTGCACTTCTTCACTTTAAATCCCAATGGTCATCTCACTGACCACTCCTCAAGTCTGGTTAGATCCCCCTGTAGCTTCAGCCATCCCTCTATGTCATCCACCACAGCTCCCATTTTAGTCTCATCCGCGAACAAACTGATCCTGCTCTGAAAACAGTTTTATAATTGTATCATTACATATTGTGTTTTTCCGGTACTGCCTAATTAGCAGTATCAGCACTGCAGGGAAGGTCTACTGGGAACCAATAAGTATTTTCCCATTGTATAATCTTGACTGCTGTCCTGGTAGGTCCAAATGCTCCCTGGATGTAGGCACCACCATACTGTACCTTTTGAAGACCAAGCAGACCACATCTCAACCAAAGTCACTTGAGTGAGTCCCCTGTCTGATGGAAAAAGGTGAAATATTTTCCAGTAAGACATTCACTGGATAGTATGTTATTTGTAGGAGAATTCAAGGAGGGTCTCAGCGCCTTGCATGCTGTGTTGTATCTAGCACATGGGGTAAATCATTTTATCCCATACACAGAGGTTCATTTCAGAGAATAGTAGTTGAGAAGAGAAGGAGTCTGTTGAAACCTCTAAGAGGTAATTATTCAAAACAGCTGAATAAACCTGACAAATTAGTGTTGTTGAAGAGTAACTGCAGTGGGAGGCCAAGGCACTGGCCCAGTTGCTAAATTTGCAAAAAGATGTATTATGTTAGGTGACAGGAACAGAGGAGGCATAGAACAGGCCACACGAGAAAGAACAATATAAGGAGTCAGAGAAACCTGCTTATCCTTCTGCTGAAACTGTACCTGTGTGTGTGTGGGGGGGGGGGGGCAAGGAGATGGAGGACAAGTACAGTACCTGAGAAAGAAGAGAAAAAAGAGTCAGCTGAACTCATAATGTGTTGTTCTGCTGAGCTTGAAAGGTTAGAATAAGAACTTGCAGAGAAGAAAGAGCAGGTAAAAACTTAGAAGCACAGACTCCTGCATTCAGGCAGAAGATGAGTCAGAGCACAGTGCCAGCCACTTAACTAGATACAGGGACACAAGGAATACACACACTTATTTTTACTGTGTTATTTCTTGCCTTCTCCCTTTTTCCCATTTTGCTTTAGTATTCCCTGCCATACAGCTTGAGTGCAGGGTCACTTATAAATCCACTGTGGATCTATTCTGTTCCTGCACTCTATTGCAGCCCTTCTCCTCATCCACTGTAGTTTAAACTCCAAATGTAAACATATACAGTAACTGCTGCACCAGCACACTGGTGCCCTCTTCTCTCAGATGTAGATGGTACCATCTGAACAACATGACATCATATCAGAATGGATCACAGCCCCCCCCCCCCATAAACCTAGATTCATAGATTCATTGATGTGTCAGCAGAAAAGGACCTTCCTGGCCCATCGAGTCTGCCCATTCCCCTCTCTACTTGCCCCCCAAGATTCCCCACTGAACCTGAACTAGTAATCTCCATACCAGCCATTTAGCCATGTGTTAAACACCAAATCCTTTCCTTTCTACCCTTTCCTGCATGTGACACTGTCAGTACCACTGAGAAGGCTTTGGAAACTACAGTTTCTCTCAGCTTTCTACCTAGCTCTCTGAACCTTTCCTTAAACTGTTCCACACTGCAGTGCTGCAAATCATTGTTTCTTAGGTGAATCACAATGTCTGGCTCCCCTACTCTACCCTGGTCAAACTCTCCAGCCCCAGATGTACCTTTAGACATATTGCTCCAGAAAGGCACATGACAGTTCTTTCCCTGCTGCTGAGCTATTGACCAGCCTCCTCCTCTCCCTGTCTATAGAGTCTTTAATAATTATTACCTTTTTACCACCCTTCCTGCCCCTGATTCTCTTGCTCCCACCTGGGTCATTACTTCTGGAAGAAGCCTCATTCTTGGCATTACAGATTGCACTCCTGAGGTTAGCGTTGTCATCTTGTGCCTCCACTGCCAGACTAGTGAAGCAGTTCTGAGTGCTCACTTCTTAGAACTTTATCATTCTGGAATCTAGATGCCTTCCCCTGTTCCCCACCACCATTCATTTCCCAGCAAAACCTTGAAGACCACTGGGGTAGTAGGAAAGCAGCTTGCTTAGTCCTGTCTACCTAGTTTCACTTCAGGCAGTGAACGTTTGCTCTGCAGTAAATGACTTCTGCCATAAGGACCTCAAAGCTTTTACACACCTGGCACTCCCCCCTCCCCCGCATCTTCCAGAGGACCCTCTGATAAATGGCTGTGCTTCATGTCCTGTGACTGACAACACTGCTTGGCCATCAAAACATTCTATTTGAACTTATAATATTATGTTTGTCTTACAAATAATGTAAACTAATACATATATACACACACACACACACACACACACACACACACACACACACACACGTATTTAGCTTGAAAATAATTATATCATGAAATCAAAGGATGTTCTTGTAAAGCAGTAGTTGAAACCAATTAGAACTTTCCTGATAAAAAATGAAAGTAGAATTGGAATCTATTACAATGTTTGAATTCTCTTCAGCAGTGTTAACAACTGGTTGCTATGGATATGATGTTACCAAGTTTCTGATGGTTTCCAGGCAGCAACTGTAGTTATGAATGCAACGATTTACATGCATACAAGCCAGAAAACAAACAAAACTAGACACAAACTCAAACAGAAGACTACCCGGTAGACAGAATCAAGCCAAGACTACATCAAGCAATAGATGATGAGCCAGAAAAAAACAAAATGCAGCAACAAAATCTCTGCATAAGTTGAGAGTTCATGGGACCTATAATAGATGTTTTTCCTCTGGCCTTAGAGACTGGATTAGAGCCAGAAATTCAGCTTGGGCAAAATATAAACAATCCTCCTTAAGTGATTTATTAGATAGGTATCAATATTTACATAATAAGGTGAGCTCATTGATTTGGGAAGCTAAAAATGAATAACATAAAAAACAATTTGATGGTAATTTGTCTGATCCAAAATTGTTTGGGGAGTCTGTTAATCAGTTAATTTCCCCTGAAGAAAACCATACAGTACAGAAACTGATTACCCCAAATGGGATTGTTACTGACCTTGCTGACATTTCTAATTTGCTGAGATCCAAGTTTTCAGACGTATGTAGTTTTAAGTCTGGTGTCCCAAAACAATTTTCCAGCACCTCAAATTTGGAATCTGTATCCAGCAATAGGCCTACTTTTTATTTTCACAAGGTCACTAAAAAAGAGGTATTAAATATTATTATCCACTATTCCCAATAGATTTAGTGATTGTGGTGGAGGACTGGGTGAGCGCTTTTCAAGATTAATTGCCCACCCCCCCCTTCTATTGTGAGTCCTCTGTGTTCTATCTTTAATTTGTGTTTAACTGCTAGTTCTTTTCCCTCATCTTGGGAGTGTGCTAGGGTGGTCCCAGTACCTAAGAAACTAAGAGCTGAGTTAATTGAGGATTTTAGACCAATCTCTATCTTGAATCCCATAAGTAAGATCTTAGAAAAAATAGTTGCAAACCAGATTTCTGTCTACCTTGAGTCCTATAATATTTTGTGTCCACAGCAAAATGGTTTCCAAAAGAGCCATAGAATCGAGACAGCATTGGTCGGGTTCATGAATGCTGCCCTCAAGGGCTTTGATGAAGGTCTCATGATGGGGACACTGTTTGTGTACCTGACCAAGGCCTTTGATCTGATTAACAATTCTTTGTTATGCTCCAAATTGGTCGATTTGTGCTTTTCTGGTAATACTGTTTCATGATTTCAGGATTATTTACTAAACAGGACTCAATCTGTTAAAGTTGAAACTGCAGTCTCTCCTATCTATCCTGTTGACTCTGGGGTACCACTGGGCTCAATTTTGGGCTGGTCATTGTTTTCACATTTTGTGAATTAACCACCCTCTATATGTTGTTCCTGTGGTAGTCTGCTTTATGCAAATGACTTATCTTTTTTCAAGGTAAAACAGTGTCACAGACATTTCTTACCTTGCAACAAGGATTTGTAGACATTTGCAATGGGTCTGTAACTGACTCACTAATTCTTAATTTAAAAAAAAAACTTATGTTATTTGGACCCCCTTCACTGCCAAAAGATAACCCTAGTTTGATTATTAATGATGATAAGGGGTCTGTTCTTGATCAAGTTTATGAATTTAAATATTTGGTGATTCTGTTAGACCGCAGTTTAACCTTTTCCCCTCTGGTTAAGGCTGTCTGCAGACAAAGTAATTGTAAACCGGATGTTCTTTATAAACTTAAGAAAATTTTTTTCCATTTAAACAAGAAGAGCTTTCACTACAGGAATTTTGATGCCTCACCTTGATTATTGTGCTGGCTTGTATTTTAACTTAGCTGTAAAAGAAAACAAAGCCCTATCTATTGCATATAATAACATTTGTTGGTTTGTCTCTGGTCTCCCGACCTGAATCCATCATTGCTTATTGTATCCCAAACTAGAATGGTTATCATTTAATGCAAGATTAGGATATTCTTTTGGAGGCTTAATCTATAAGTCTATGTTTCATAGAAGTCTATATCCATTAAGCAAATTGGTCTCAATTTGTGATACTTCCATGAACTTGCAATCTTTTAAGGGTACTCTTTTGCAGTCTATTCCCTATAAATCTAAATTAGGCTTTTGTTCATTTTCATTTGCCTCTCCCTATTTTTGGAATTTGCTACCAGTTAATTTAAGATCTGCCTCTTCATTACAATGTTTTAAAAGAAGTTTGAAAATGTATTTACAAGGATTGGATGTTTGCAATTGCTTTGTTTAGTGCGGTTATGACTAGTCAATTGTATTTGTATGTACATTGTATTCTGTAATTTTTGTATTTTTTATGTTGGGTTGAACCTGAAGAAGGACTTGCTCCAGTGGTCTTACCCGGTAAACAAAATAAAATAATTAAAAAAAACAAAAACCTCCAAAAGCTGCAGTACAAAAAGGTCTAATAGCAAAAGATTTAAAACAGTAAACCAGTCCTGGTGGTGTATTAAGGATAATCAAAGTTATCTCTAAACTCCTGGCATCTTTCCAGCAGGATAGTGGTCAGGTACTGCACAGTAGCTTCAGATAGCCAACAGAATTTCAGCCACAAGTTGGTTAGGAGTCAGTGAAAAAAAAACAGCAGCAAACAGCTAAATAAAAAAAAAAAAAATCACCAAAACAAATGTCAATATTTGAACCAGAAATTGAAATAGGGCCAGGGGAAGCCAACAATGGTGGAAGTGAAGAACAAGTGAAGGTAGTGAGTGAGGCAGTGGGTAGCAATTGTACACATATCAGAGTGGGTGGTAGATGGGATGAGGAGGGAGTGGATGGCATGAAGAGGTATCAGAAAAGAAGGGAGGAAGTAAGATGGATGCAAAGATGTTGGTTTGTCTAACAACAAAGGAAGTTTAAACAACAAGATCAGCGAATTGCAAGTGTTGGTGACAGAGGCTAAATTTGACTTAGAGGCTATCATGGAGACTTAGCCATTGGTAATAATGATTGGGGTCTAGCAGTTCCAGATTAACCTAACTTAGGAGAGATGAGGCAAGGATAAATGGGGATTTGCCCTATACATTAAGGAAGGTATCGAGGAGACAGAGGATGGGACAGTAAAAAAGGAGAGGGAGGGGAAAGTGGAATTAATCTGGATGAAGCTGACATCTGTTGGTGAGAGAGTTAGATTGGGGATGGTCTATGGACAAGCAGCCATGGAAGAAAGAAGAGGAGAAAAAGAGAAAGTCAGAGAGTTGGGGAAGAAATCAGAAGAGGAGCCACAAAAAGGGATCTTGTATTAGTAGGAGACTTGAACCTGCCAGATATAGACAGGAGTATCCCTACAGCAAGGAGCAGCAGGAGTAAGGCACTGCTAGATGCAATACACTTCGGGACTGTTTGCTGAGACAGCTGAAGAAGGATTTCACAGGAGGATGGCATACTCACCTTGTTGCTCACCAATTCAGAGATAGTGGTGTGGGATGACTGCTGGTTAACCACTGGAGTTTGGTGACACAACACTGCATGGTTTGAAGTGGATGGGGACAGCAATGGACCTCCCTCAAAGACAGTGGCTCTTTATTGCAAATGTGGAGATTTTGGTAAGTTGTGGAAATTAGCTACAGAAAGATTGGCAGATGTAGATCAGATTGATGAGGTGGAAGAACAGTGGGGTAGGAGTAAGGGGCACTTCAGCAGGCAACCACAACTTATGCAAAGAAGGACACCAAAAGAAACAGGCACAAAAGATTGATCTAGTTCTTGAATGTGGTGAGGGAGGGAGGGAGGCTGTGAAGGCAAAAAGAAGGGTCTACACTGATTTCAACAGTAACAAGGGTGAGGAATACTGGAAGCATTATCGGCCTAAACTAAAAAAGCAAGTGTCAATGGCATACGCAGAGCTCTGGGTTTCAGAGGGAGGTAGTTAGGATAGCTGAGGAGGTAGGGAAGTGGAAGAAGATGATGAGCAGAAGGCAAATGTACTAAACAATTACTTATGCTCAGGACTCACATTAGAGGACAATGTTCCCTTGTTGGATACTGATCAAAATCACCACATGGGAGGTTCATTAAAAGGGTAGATTACAGCTCTTAGTTGACAGTGTAAAAATGGTCTATAATCTCTCAACATAGACAAGGTTCTAGGCATGGATGTCCTGCACCCATGGGTACAAGGAACTGTATCAAGCTGGTGCTGGGCTTTGAGTCTGATGCAGTAAGACCTAAGTATTGAATAGCAGGAGTAGGTTGGCTCCTAGGTCAGTGAATGCATACATAGAAACTCAAAGAGACATTTCCCTTGTAATATTAATCTGGTGCTCTGCTTTGAGTCTGTTGCAGTACAAACACTTTTTCAGCCAGTAGGTGATTTTGAATATCCCCACCCCTCCCCATCCTGAAGCATATGGTTTACCACTCATTTAATCTAATCCTGACCTGCAGAATTGACAGTGCCCTTAAACCATCTATTTAATGATTCAGTGAATTCCAGATTGGTGACAATAGACTGGAGAACCACTAATGTAGTATCACCTCATGGTGGGGGGAGGATACAGGCAACTACAGGCCTGGCAGCCTTAACTCTACTGTTGGCAACCTGATGGAGACAATAGTTGAGGAAAGCTTGGTGGCCTACTTAGAGGACAAGGAACTACAGAACAAAAAGCAGCATGGATTTGTCAGGGATGTAATGCCCAACCAGCCTGATACTGTTTATTAACTGAGTCACCAAGTGAACTGACAGGACAGGTGACAAATTTGCTTTACTTTAACTTCAGCAAGGCCTACACAGGAAACTGCTGATGAAGTTGGAGAACTTGGGAGTACAGAAGGGTTTAGCTTAGTTGGCAGAAAGTTGTCTTTGGGAGAGGCAACAAAGTGAAGTGGTGAACAGGGCTAAACTGTATGACTGGGAGATCATAAGTGGAGTGCTGAAGAGAGATTTGTTGTGGGACCTGTACTGTTTGTTATATTAATAAGTGACAGAGGGGACTGTATCCAGGGAAAGTTGTGTCTCTGCCGATGACACAAATATATGCAGCAGGGTAAATCACAAGAAGGGGGTGTGGGAGCTCCAGAATGACCTAGAGAAACTAGAGTTAGTCTAAGTTTTGGCAGTTGAGTTCAAATGCCAGGAAGTGCAAGATAATACACTTAGGGAGATGGAATCCACATACAGAATACTGGATAGGAGAGATTAGACTGGCCACTTCAGCAGAGGAGAAGGATTTGGGGATCTTATTCAATGATTCCCTCAAGCAAACAAATCAATACAACAAAGCATACAGCAAGACCTTGAGGATGCTTGGGCATATAGGGATGGTTTTAACAATAGGAGAATTCAGATGATTCTACCACCGTGCAGATCCCTGGAAAGGCCTCATCTGGAGAACTGTGCCCAGTTCTGGAGTTCTTACTTGAGGAAAGACATTGACAGACTTATGTCAGTATTGTGAAAAGTCACCAAGGTAATCAAAGACCAGCAGGGCAGATCCTATAAGTATAAATTGGAAGTCCTAAATACTGTATGTACACACTGGAGGCCAGGTGGGAGTGGGGGGACATGACTGAAACATGAAAGCTCCCCAAGGGTATAAACAAGGTGAATAGTAAGGACCTGCTTGTATGAAATTGGTATGCTGTCACTAGGGGGCATGTAGAACTGGGGTGAAATATGTTAATTCTGCTTTCATGGAACTCTTGCGAAATTTCCCCAAATTTTCCAAACTTCTGCCATTGGCGGGATCAGAATCTTCCATATGTGTTTGGCAGATTTTTGCCCTGTTCTGCAGAATTTTTGGCCTGAACTGCAGAATAATACACTTGAACTGTGGAATGACAGTTGTGAGGAATTTTATTCCTCAGTTTAATGAATTATTCCTCAATATATGTAATCATTCCGTAGTTCAGTGATCTGTAGTTCTGATTGTTTTTGTGCCATCTTGATATCAGGTATATAAAAGAACTGTACAGATAATGAAGTGTTCCTCACAGCTTAAAACATGTAAATCTCTTTGGTATTCAGTGACACCAGTGCATTAAATTATCATGGCCTCAACACTACACAAGAACCGGTGATACTGGCAGTTAAGTTACCTATGTGAAACTAGAAGAAATGTCACCTACGCATATTTGTTTGGATGGTGAAACTAGCATGTTGCAATGCAATGTTGTAATACTTCCTGTTGCTTTATACTGAATGACAGTGTTGCTCAATGGTACTGGAGCCTAAAAGGGAAGTGAATGTTTAATATTTTAATACTTAGGACAACAGAGTCTGTCTCTGCAACATGTCAAAATCAGGGATGACGTACTAGACCTAACAATTCTCAAACTTCCGTCACCTGCATTAAACGCTGCCAGCTATCATATTACATACAAATGCAAATAAGATAATAAACAGAGTAGAAATGAAATATGAAGTCATAACATATATATTTTTCATTGTCATCTACCTTGTTTGGCCGTTTTAAAATATTACACTGGCAAACTATCTGTAATACTGGACTATCTAAAAGAATCGGTAACAAGCAGTGACCTCATCTCACAAACTGTGCAGCATTACAGAGGCTTACCATCCAGAGACATGAAAGGGGGAAATTGGGCATATGCAGCAGAACTACACCATGAACCATCTTCATACTTTTTCTCCTTCTTTAAAAAAATGGACTAAAACATCTGCACTTGATATAATGTGACAAGAAAACCTAATCTTGTGGTATATTTGCACCTTTCCAGTTTAGACAATTTTAATTCTCTCACATGCAATCCACCTATTTGAGAAGCACCAAACATGTCATAATAATTGATTAGTATTGTCAATGCTTGAAACACAGTGTCAGTAAATGGGAAGGGGGGGGCAGAAATAATTGCTTACATTGCTAGTACATCTATATTGAGCATTGTCATCTAGCTTCTCACCCCCTCCTGCTAAAAAGATGATTGAAAACAAATGCTCGAGATGGACAGTGATATGTATTCAACTGTAAAATTAATTTAATTGAACCCTTACAGAGCAGCCAATTACAACTATCTCCTATGCAGTCTATATAATGAAGGGTCATCAAACTCCCCACAATTATTACTAAGTATTATATATGCTTTGTAAAAAAAATCCTGAAAGAAAGAAGAAGAAGAATCAACACTTACAGTGGTGTCCCCCAGGATGAAACCCACTTTTAAAAGCTCTGCAGTATTTTCAATGGCAATTAGTCCCTTTTGTCATGCAGTAAACTATGACATTCACTTCATCCTGGCAGTGTCACATTTTTCCTGCATGACAAAAGGGACTAATTGCCATTGAAATTACATTGCTTTATTCAGTAGATCTGCTGCAGCATTCTACAGAGTGCTACAGCTTGCTGCAGAATTGGGTTTCATCCTGGGGACACCACTGTATATATCACTTTTCATACACAGAGTATCCCAAAGTGCTTTACAAGCAATGCTAGACTGGTAGTGAAGTGACTAAATGTGTAGTGGCAGCCATATCCCACATCAACACCCACACACAGCCTGGACAATTGCATGATCCAGTTTATGGGAAGGTGACTGTTGGCCAGGGCACTGAGAATGTCCCCTACTCTTTGCAAAGAGTGCCCTGGGTTCTTTTACCTCCAGCTGGACACCGACACCAGGACTGCACCAGGATCGGTAGAAGGGACCTCGGTTTAACATCTCATTTGAAGGACGGCACACCCCAGCAATACAGCACCCCTGTAACACTGCATTCAGATGCCAGTGTTTTAGGTATGAGTCCAATCCTGGTGTGGGATGAGGACCTACAATCTTCTGGACCAGAGGAGCATGTGCTGCCAACTGAGCCACCCTGAGATGAAGGTGGGCGAGAAGAAAATCTGACATTTAGATGATAGTATATTTGCATGAAGCACTGTTTTTTTGGGTCTCCACTTTCCCATACTAAATGATCAATCTGAGCAGTGTCAGGCTCTACCAAGCCTTTTATTTTTCTGGACCTTTACAATGTCACAAAGTGCAGTAATTGCCCACACAGTCCATCTGAAAAATGTGTACAGAATTAATCACACTAATGACCCTGTAGGCTAGTATTTTTGATAGCCAGCTTTGTGAAAGTGGAGGGCATGCAGAAATCTTTGATTTCATTGAGATTACAGTTTTGTTGCACACTGACTGACTGTGTATCCCCTTTCCCTCAGAAACTTTCAATAATAAATGATCGTGCCGAGCTGTGACATGCACTTTTTCTCATTTTCTTTTATTTTTTTTCATTTCAAGTGTTGACTATTTAAAATATTTCCCATTCACAGAATGGTTCACAAGATTACATCTGATGAGAGACAAGTGCATTCACATAGTGCATATGTGCTGTGCCCAGCAGTATTCCACTGTTTGATTATGTGATTCATTGGCAAATGAATGAGAGCTCTGACAGTTGTGAACACCTGTACTATCAACTGAAGCAATGATCTGTGAACAACTGCTCCTCCCCTTTCTGATGCTGTGTGTCTAGCATCCAGAATTGTATCAGGTTCATTTGTTTTATTCCATTTTGCATTAAAGAAGGAGGAGACATAGGAGAGATGGGTCACGATGTAGTACTGACAAGTGAATCTGTAATATATGCCTGCTGTGCCCCATTCATGTCTCCAGATGTGAAGACTCTGTAATGCTGGAAAACAAAAAAGAAAATCCCAGCTACAGAGTCACAGAGCTAGTGTATGGATCCCAAACAGGAAATAATAAACAAAGGAAACATAGAACTCCACTTCTCCACTAACAGCAGTATCCAGCCCCAAGAAGTGTGTTGAAGTACAGTCAACGACAGACATATGCCAGACTTGCCAAAGCAGCATTCAGAGAAGAATTCATATTATTCAAAATTTTATTTCATAAAATACCCAAAAGACTTTTGAACTGAATGATAGTTGTACAAATATGCTCTGCTGATTAAAATGTTGCAGTTAAGAACTGCATCAAATCAAATGAGTCAATAAAGTTATAACTCCATCAACAGACCAATATCTCATAATATTTCATATACCATAAAGACTTTCACCATAGGACTTGAAAGTGTTCATATACTTTACAAAAAAAAAAAATTATAAGTTCTGTGATACAATGCAATGAAAATTGCCATATATATCAATATAAATCACCCAAAAAGAGAGAACATGTGATACATTCGGCATCAAGGTTAAAGTAAAGTACGTGATCCATAAACCATATACAGTATATGCTCCAGGATGGGGGGGTCAAAATCACCAACTGGCTGAAAAAGGGTTTGTAATGCAACAGACTTAAAGCCCAGCACCTGCTTAATATTACAAAGGAAATGTATTTTCAAGTTTCTGAGTCTACATGCACTAACCTAGGAGCCAACCTACTCCACAGGTTACCATGCTGTACTAAGGTCTTAATGCATCAGACTCAAAGCCCAGCATCAGCTTGATAGAATGAGGGAAATGTTTCTTCCAATTATTGAGTCTGTATACACTAACTTAGGAGCCAGCCTGCTCCACAATTTACTATTCAGTACTTAAGTCATATGAAGATCATTTCTGAGATAGCTGGTTGACTCCTATGTTAGTGCATGCAGACTCAGAAACTGGAAGATACATTTCCCTTGTAATATTAAGCTGGTGCTGGGCTTTCAGTCTGTTGCAGAACAAACCCTTTTTCAGCCAGTTGGTGATTTTGAATACCCCCTCCTCCCCCCATCCTGGAACATATGGTTTACCAGTATTTCCTTTAATCTTGATGCTGGATGTACCACATGTTCTCTCCTTTTGGGCAAATTATATTGATATAATCAGCAATTTTCTGCTTGCACAGAATACACATATTTTGTGCGCAACATAGCATTTTCAAGTATTGTTGTGAAGGTCTTTATGAGATATGAAATATTACGAGATATTGATTTGATGATGGAATTACATCATAAACTTTATTGACTCATTTGATTTGATGCAGTTTTTAACTGCAAAATTTTAATCAGCAGAGCATATCTGTTCAACAAACTGTTATTCAGTTTTGAAGCCTTTAGGCTATTTTATGAAGTCAAGTTTTGAATAATGTGAATGCTGCTTTGGCCAGTCTAACATATGCCTATTTTTGACTATAGATAACACACATCTAGGTGCTGGATAGCACTATAAGTGGAGGAGTGGAGTTCTATGTTTTCTTTAACTCCGTAATGTTGCTCAGTTTGTGAGCTAAGAACCAATATTGCAAATGGTTTGCCTGTGGAATATTTACAAATGGCCAGTCATGACAGGTGATGATAAATGAATAGGTTTAATACTGTATATCTAATTTTTACTCTTATTTTTCTCTCTCTTTTTGAGGGAGTATGTAATATACTGGCAGGCATCATTCAATGTTGGTTATGGAGGCTTGAGAACTGCCCTGGCTACAGTGTTCCAGTTATTTCAACATGGAACCCAGATATACTGGGTTGTCCAGCATTGTGGTAAACTATACATTTCTTTTTATTTATGTTCGAGTGAATTATTGCACAGCAGTACAAAAGGTACACACTGACATTCAGTGAAAAGCATCAGAAAACAATACAGTTTCATATGCCATATGCTGTCATGACATTACTGTTCTAAGAGCTATGCCTATTTTTTTTGCTTGTTAGTGTGCATGTACCATTTTATAAAAATAATATTCAAATGAGCCACAACAAAGAATTATTTAAAGGTGAAAAGACAAAATGTTTTGTATCTGTTTTAACCCTTTACCTTAGTACATTTCCTGCCCTTTCCTATCACAACTATTCCCTCAGGGGAAAAAGTATCAGAATCGTATTTGCATGACAGATTGGTTAGGTGTAAGGGCCTGTTTTATTTATTTATTTTTACACATTGCATAATTTATGGAATAGCAGTGCACATAAATCTTATGTAATAACGGGCATGTCTTTTTCCCATTGACAAACTAACACATAATTTGCCCGCAAGCACACAACAATTTCTTTTCTCCCTACCTCGCACTGCCAGTATGCGTACAATCACACAGCACTAAAAACTCTCTGACATGAATTTTCACACACCTCTATGCATTCAATAAAGTGAATGGTACCGCAGCAAAGTTGCTTAGCATTTAACTACAGCAAAGTACAGTAAATTGTCTGTTATGTTCTACGAATGTTTATTTAAATAAATACTCACCCAAAATGGAATGTCGCTTCCAAACCGAAAACCTGGAAGAAAGACAAACCTTTGTCAGCGAGCAAGAAAACAGAAATACATATCTAAAAACACAAAGCGACCTATGCCTGTTTAACACCTTTCTTTGAGAAACAGGTACCATATTAAAGTTCACAGACTTGCCATTAAAAGAACTAGACCATAAAACAGCAAATTTCATTTACTGCCTAAAACGACAAGATGGTACTGACTATGAACCAGTAACAGTGAGAGGTATAGTGGCCAGCATTGACAGGCAGCTCGTTAACTTAAAATACCCTCACTCCATCTTCAAGGGGACTCAAACAGATTTCATAGAAACCAAAAGAACATTAGTTGCTAAACAAAAGCAGTTAAGAAAAAGGGGAAAGGGCAACAGACCCAGGCTGAAGCTCTATCTGAGCAAAAAATCGACCTGTTCTACAGTACAGGAACTTTATCTATGAACAACACAGCATCTCTTCTAAACCTACTGTTTTTTAACATAGGAGTACACTTTGCACTACGAACTAAAGAACATTATGATTTGCGGTGGTCAGATATAGAAGAATGCACAGACTCTGAAGGCAACAAATGTATACAGTACAATGAACGCCAAACCAAAACATGAGCTGGTGATAATCCAACTGACATCAGGTCAATCAATCTTAGAATTTATGAAAATAAAATGAACCCAGAAAGAGAAACATGCTTACAGACTTTACAAATCTCATAGGCCATAAGCTATGTTGTCCCCAGAAGCACCATTTTACATAACTCCTAATTTGAACCATAAAGAAAATGGCCTATGGTTTTGAAATATGGCAGTCGGAATGAATAAACTATGAGCTATGATAAAGGACATGAAACTACAATCGGGAATGCCAGAAACCAAGCAAATAAGTAATCACTCCACCCAAAACCCAAAAAAACTAGTATTCAGAAATTAATTGATGCACATGTACCACCGACTGAGGTCCAACAAATTTCTGGCCACAAAAACCTTCAGCAACTATTCAGTCCTCTCTGAATCCAGACAAAAGCAAATTAATGACCTCCTTACAAAGAGCACTGAACCTCAGCAGTCATCTACATCCTGAATGAATCCAGCTCCATCTCAAGAAATAAGCACAAATGTCTCAATTTCAGAAACTGCCAGTACCTCAAAGATGCAGACACTGTTTTGCTCACATTGCATATTCAACAAGGGAGTGACCGTAAATATCTATCACAGTCCACCACCAAAAAGTTTCAGAGAGTCCTGTAGCTGTCATCCTCTGACTCCTATGGCTGTAAGTACCTCTTCCACAGACACTATGCAAAACAAACACCTTGCACATCTACATACAAAAAGGAAAAAAAAAACAGTTTTTCTCTCCACCCGTACAAACAGTCTTGCACTACTAAATCCACACACTCGCTAACTACAATGGTGACCTTCTTGTTTTCTCCATAGAAACGACCCGGATCCTGATGACCCACCAGACCATACCTACATCATCAGCATGGCGACTAACAAAACAGCAGCCTACATCGCCAACCTCATCGCAAGAATATCAAGAAATGGACAATTTAAATAACTTTCTTCTATATTTCATCTATTTAACCAGTTTCAAATTCATATTACTGCTTATACAACTTTCATATTTATTCTCATAAATAGTGACTTCCTCTTTCAGTTACAGTTACTGTTACAATTAAAGTTTTAACTTCTAACTTCACCCTCAACCAAAACGACTTGAACAGGATAAATTAAAAAACAAGTACACAATGTTAACTGCTTTATTCTCTGTACTGTTATATCAAATGTTAAATTGTTACATCATTAAATATTCTTGCAAAACTACATTTCTCTCTTCCTTTCTGTGGCAAAAAAGACATGACAGCAGTTACACATAATAGTGCATGGAAGTACATGATTAAATCAGAAATTATGTACAGTCTCAGTTTGGGATGCTCATATAAACCACTTGGGCTTCGCCCTCGGGGTTTATGTAGCATCCCACACCTCAGGTGCACAAAATTTCTCATTATACACACACCACCATACATTATTGTGTATGTAATAAATCTGTGTATCTGAGCTACTTTGTGCACAAATGTGAAATCTCACATTTGTACACATAGTAGGCACATCAGCAAAGATTGATACACATAGTAAACATATCATCGCCATTAATCTTTATAGTAGACAAAACATCTCCCCTCCCCTCCCCTTCCTGCACCTACCAGCTGGCACTTCTTCCTACACTTTTATTTCTCTTAGGAGCTCATCCAGGCCATTTCTCAACCCCCCCCCCCACATTGTCCTATCTCTGGCTCCCCCACCACCTTACCTTCCTTATCTAATGATTACAGCCTACAATACCAGTCCAATCTCCCTCCAGTCTCATAAGAAAATTTAATTGAAACAGTAAAGTACCTTGCAGCAGTCTTTTTGTTCAACTCTCAAGTTCGCAGTCACTGTTTTTCAATGTACATCAGATTCTACCCATAACTGCCCACCCGCCTGTAACTGTGAAGTACCTGAACCTGACAGTGGCAACAAACTGGCTCAAACTATGGCAAAAACAGATCATCCACAGGGAAATGAAATTAAATAAAACTAAAAGCCTGAGGTGTAGCAGAACATGATCATGCCCATTCAACACAATACTCTCACTTAGAGCAGATGCCTTTTTCTTCAGCATTTTTTCTGAAAGTCGATCACTTCACCAATCAGTGACGACATTAACATATTGATACAGTGTGCTGCACCCATATCAACACCCTTAGTAACTTGCATGTAAAAACAGCAATACCGTGCTTTACCAAAATAAACCTGCAATCTCAGATAAATGTCAATAAATAAAAAGCAAATAAAAAGAAAATAACCCATCACACAAGGTCTGAGATTATTGCATAAATGGAACATGTGATGGGGATTTCGTGGAATAAACAATTTTTCTTCACTCAAGCAGTTTGACCTTGGACAAACCACTCATGGCTTATGCCACTTGTGAGGTTACCCAAGTTCAAGCTGCTCTTGTGAAGATAAATTGTTTTTTCCACAGGTCCCCATTGCATATTCCTTATTGATATAAACTGTCACACTTAGAAATGTAGCTTGTTACAGAGCAGAGATCAGTATTCAAATATATGGCATCCAGGTACACTATGATGACAGACTTTTACATTCAGTCTTTATTCATCCTGCATTTTTCTGACTTTTTTTCTCAGTCTTTGGAATAAAGGCATGAAAATATAATCAATTTAACAGATATCAATAGGTGATGTAGTTAAGCTGCTAGCAATAAACTTGGGGAAATGTATTTTGCAGTCACTTGAGATATATAAAGGATGAATTCCACTGAATCAAAAGCTTATTTTGAAAGCGCTACACTTTTTTTGATTTATATCACACCAATCAGACCAGAGCAACAGTTTTGTACCTTATATGTCACTTCCTCAGGCCCACAGACATTGTTGAAATCTAAATGCAAACATGCAAACAATCATTTAGTAGTCCTTCTTACATATAAATAATCCAGTGTCATACTTTATAATTCTCCACCCTACACCAATAACCATTACAATGTACATCACTAGATTTTTCTTAATCACCATTCCACCTTAAAACCACAAGTGTTCACTTATATCTACGTCATTTGTTTTTAGGATATGAAAACATGTTCCCAAACCAGTAAGTCTATTTCTAAACCTTTTTTTTCAGTTGTGAATACATACCTATATTACCTAGTTAAAATGTTCTGGTATTGGTCAAAAATTGTAAACCTTCTGTAATCCATCCAAAGTACTATCTGTAAGTCCAAAAAAGTATATGTATAAATACTTTATACATTTTATATTCTTATCAAGTCTAATTCAAAATTAATTTAAATATTTGCATTTTGCCTTACTTAATTTGTTATGGTCCTTTCTTGCACTGTACATGTTACTTCCTTACAATCAAAAATGACAAACCAAAAATAAAACATTGTGGCCCAGATATTCAAAGCATAGCGCAGTGCGCAAAGCAATAGCGCAGGAATAGCGCAGAATCGCCATATTCAAAGGACCACATAGCGCGCGCTAACAGTAGTAGTGCAGGGCAAAGCCCTAATGTATGCAAGGGCAACAGGAAGGGGGGTGGCCCATGAGGTCAACGCAGAGGGATATTCAAAGGCCTAGTGCCGCGCTAGGACACATAGCGTGACACATAGCACTGCACTACGCATCACTATGCTGCTGGTCTTAAACCCAGGGCAAAACACAGAGGAGGAGAGACCAGCACAGGAAGTGGGAATGTGTGCAGTGCCCGTAGCAGTGATGCTGCCATTGATGGCAGCTGTAGTGGAGGAGGAGGAGGAGGAGATGGAAAGGGAGCAGGCACAACATGGGCCACAACACAGGCCAAGGAGACGGTATGCTGCAAACAGGTGGTACCGGCCCAGGGTCTCCTTCAAGACACTACCTGATGACCACATCACTGGCCGGTACAGGATGAACAGGGGAATGTTGAGGCAGCTCTGTGAACTCCTGCATGAGCAGCTGCACTCAAACACCAGACACAGCCATGCCATGACAGTGGAGGAGAAGGTGACAGCAGCGATGTACTTCCTCGCCACAGGGACGTTCCAAAGACAATGGGGGACACCATCGGGGTACCGCAGTCTGCCACCTCACGCCTCCTGACCCAGTTCCTAGAGGCTTTCCTTCCACATGCTGGGGAGTTCATAGTATTCCCCAGCATGGCAGCAGAATGCAGAGAAACAATGCAGTGGTTCCATTGGGTTGCGCCCCTACCATCTGTACTGGGTGCCATTGACTGCACCCATGTCCCCATCCGTGCACCACCTGGTGATGGCAGTGACGTGTACGTTAACAGGAAGGGGTACCACTTCATCAACTGCCAGGTGGTGTGTGATGCGTCTGGGCACATCACCAATGTGTATGCACAGTACCCTGGCAGTGCCCACTATGCATTCATCTGGCACCAGTCCCAGCTGTGCCAAGCATTCAAGGAGGGCAGGATAATCAGTGGTCAACTAATCGGTGAGTAGCAACATACAAGGCATACACACACCAGCATGCATGGGGGCAGGCTTTGCAGGCCAGGAAAGGGGTGTGGGAGGGCTACACAAGGGTGCAGGACAGCATCCGACAGACTGCCATATGTCACTAACATGTATACATCCTTTGACAGGGACAGTGCCTATCCCCTGCGACCCTGGCTGCTGACACCAGTACTCAGACCGGCTACAGTGGCCGAGGTGCTGCACAATGAGGCACATGCCAGCACCAGGAACATCATAGAGAGGGTGTTTGGCATCCTGAAGATGCGATTCTGATGCCTAGACACATCAGGTGGTGCCCTACAGTATACAACTCAGAAGGTATGCTGTATCTTCCTAGCCTGTAGTATGCTGCACAACATGGCAATGAACCGTGGGATACAGGCACCCAAACCTGAGGGACAGTCTGACAGTGAGCCAGAGCCAGCGGTCAGGGGATAGTCGAGCACCTTGAGAGAAGGGACCCTCGCATGGCACGCAGGGCCATACAGCACAGGGACAACATCATCAGGACACTGCAACAGCCAACAGGGTAAGTACAGACTGCACAACAACTTGAAAAGGTACAATTAATAATGACTTTAATGTTCACATGGACACACATGAGTGACAATAACAATACCAACAGTAAACCTATACAGTGGATCTGACAACATGTGTGCATGTGTTGTGAGTTTGGGGTTGTGCAGGACACGCTTGGGGGGGCTGGACACAAACGGTGTGGTGTTGGTGGGGAAATGTGATGTGTGCTGTGAGGGTAAGTGATGCAACCGTGGCAGTGGAGGTGTGTGTGTGCATGTGTGAACGTGCATGTGGGTGTGCCTATGTGGCAAATGTGGGGTGATAAGTGCACTGTTCCACATAGTCAGCATGGCCATCAGTGACGCCTCCCACCATGCATGTGAAGTGTGCCACTACCGTGGGACACTGACCCTGGTGTGCTGTGTGCAGAGGACAACGCCGATGTGAAAGGCGAGGCAGGAAGAGTAGGTCTCCTGTGCCCCCGGGGGATGGTGGAGCCTGACAGGGTGGGTGGACGGCCACGGTGGCACTGGGTCACAGATGGGGTGTGTGAGGCTGTTGAGCTGGAGCCACTGGCAGCCCTGCATCCACGGCCTGCCTGCCTGTGTGCTCCTGTGTCATCTGCACCACGGCCAAGCATCCTATGCTGGCGAACCCCATGCACCCCATGCAGGACATTCCCTATGTCAACCACCACAGCTGACAGACCAGCAAACCCATGCTCGATGGCACCCACCAGGCGGCCCATCCTGTCCTCCGCCCACTGCTCAGCATGGGCAAAGCCCACTGTGATGGCCTCCCAGATCTGCGCAAGCTCATGGCACATCTCCCTCTGCATGCCATGAAGGTCCACACATGCCCCCTGCTGGGAGGTGAGAGCAGCCTGCAGGAGTGGGCGAGCAACATGGGCATCCTGTCCCAGGGGCACAGTACCCAGAGCTGTAGCTGGCAGAGGTGCCTGCTGCACAGGAGCAACTGGATCCTGGCACATGGCAGGCATGTCCTGCTGCTGGTGATTACAGGTGGTGGTCTGTGGAACGATATGGGCATGGACACCAATTTGCCTTGTGCCCTGCACACCCTGTGGTTCCTGCGCTGTTCCACACTGCTCACCACCTGTACACAGGTACAGCCACTGGTGATGCTGCATGCACCACTGGCACCCGTCCCACAGCCTACTGGCAGCCCCTCCCCTGCATCCCCATGCACAGGCACAGCAAAGTGTTGCTTCAAGTCAGACACATCAGTGTCCTCACCACTGATGATGGTGAACAGTAGGACGTCCCCTCCACCACCCTCCTCCGACTGTGCTGCATCCTGGTATCCGGTGTATCCCAATACCCCTACTGACCCTTCCCCAGTCAGTAGCTGTCCTTGGGTATGTGTGTGCCACACATGCATGGCTTCTGTGCGACCATCTGTTGCACCATGCCCAGATGTTGAAAGTCGTTCCCCATCGTCCACCTCCACAACCGTTGGGACCTGTCCGCACATCCTTGTCAGCTTCTGTTGTCCTGCAGGCCTGGCAGACCACTGTGGAGACAATAGGGACAGGGTCGGTCACCCGTACATAGCCACTGTGTGCAAACACCATCACCACTACCACCACTACTCCATGCACACCCCAGGACAAGTACCCCCTTCACACAGACCCGTGACCCCATCCACCCACCAAACCCACAGTGGCCATGCCCATACCAGGCAGCTGTTAGGCAGGCCACTGTGCACCCTGTGCAGGACACCCACAGCATGGCCGTGCACCCATGGCAACACAACATAGGGTATACACATGCGATACTGACCTGTCCTTGGCAGTGCGAGAGGTGTCTCACACCCACCACCCGGCACACCTGCGACGGCCACCGTCCTGAGGGTCGATGCCACCACAGCCATGTGTGGCTCCTCCACCTGCTGCTGGTGTTCGGGTGGTCCACCACCGGTCCTCATCCTGTCCCTCAGTCACTGGGCCTCCTCCTTCGCACGTCACAGGATGTCATTCCATCTCTTCTGCACAGCTTTGATTGTCCTGCCATGTCCCCCTACGGCATTCACAGCCGCAGTCACCTCCTCCCAGACTTGGTGCACCACTGCGTCAGTGGCCCTGTGCGTGCGGAGCACCTGTTCCCTCTCCTTCATGGCATGCACAAGGGTGTTTAACTCCTCCTGCGAGAACTTGTGTGCACGTATACACTCCTGGTGCGCTGCTGAACCTATGGGATAGTCAATAGGGGACATGTGTCATCAGCCGTGTTGGTACTGCATTGCATTACACATACATCACAATGCCCCCCCCTCCAATGCCACAGGCCACATGCACATATGGAAGTGCTGCATGTACATGTACGGTGCACACGCCACCAGAGTCACTGTGCGTCCCTTGTCTGTACAGCGAGCCCTGTACACACATATGCACTACCCCTACCCTAACCACCTTGCACTGTACTGTGCCCTTTGTGTTCACCACAGTGGTTGCGTGGACAAGTGAGCTAGTACATAGACAATGTCAGGACCCAATGCAATCACCACATGGTGCATGGGCCAGCACAGTTCTGGGACACTGCGTATGTCCTGCATGGGTGCCATGGCCTGCCATGCCACACATCCAGGGAGTCATGTCAGGGGGCAACTGTTGCAGGACACACCCCTGCAGGGGATTGTGCACAGTGCACTGTACATTTGGTTGCAGACGTCTAGGGATGTACACCATCACCCAGCACAGTGCTTGCCTGTGGTCCAACATGGGTCAGACCATTCACCAGAGACTGCATCACTGTGCTCCTGTCCATGCTGAACCTGTTCTGGGATATTGACATTCAATAGTGTCCTACAGCAGTAATACACACCTGCCTCACACTGCTCTTCCTCCTATTGCATCTGTACACCAGTATGTTGTTTACATAGATTCCTTATCAGGCTGCAGTACCACAACACAACACAGTCGTGCGCACTCCTTTTATAGCCATCAAGGCAATCAAGTGTGTGAGTCATGCAAATGAGCGCATAATGATATACTAATCACACAGTTTGCCCCATGCATGCACAAGTACCCTCATTTGCATACCCTGTTTGAATATGGCCCCTATTTGCCCCGTGCTAGCACAGCCGCACTGTGCTAATGGCAGCTGGGGCTATTGGTGTGCAGCGCTGTAAGCTAACGAGATAGTGCAGCGCTATGTGCCCTAATGTGACGCCAACACGCATACTGGCTGAGGCCCCATGTCCGCACTATCACACAGTCAGTAGGCGATGTAGCACCAGCTGGACAGCATAGCGGCGCTATCGCATGCATGGAACATGGTCTCAGGGCCATGCTGGGGTCACACATGTGCAGTGTGGTTGCTTCCGGCAGGCTGGCGGCTTCAGTCATGTGATAGCGCCAGCGTTACAGGATGCAGGTGCATTCCTGGTAGGGCAGGGTGTTTGTCTCCAACAGCAGTATAGTGCCATGTCTGGACGTGCAAGACAGCATGTAGTTGTGCACAGGGACAGGGCTGGGGACGTGGAGTCCGCGAACCTGGTTCAGCTGGTGATGAAACACCACAGGAGGCTGTTTGGGGAGGTGGGGAGACCTCCACGAATGCAAGTGTGGAGACAGTGGCTTTCTGGCTCAGTGGCGTGCAGCGCATACCCCGTAATGCTGAGAAGTGCCGCCACTGTTACAAGGACCTGAGGCACAGGCAGAGGCAGCAGCTAGAGTGATACAGGTGCATGGTGCGTGATGGCACTGTGCCTGTGCCAGGTGAGTGGTGTTGCATGTGGAGTGTGCATATATGTAATGCTTTGTGTACATGTGGGTGTGGGTGTAGTAGTGCAGAGGGGGTGGTGGTGTGGGGGGGCTGGCTGTGGGTGAGTGGGTGTGTGGGTGTGGGTGTGCAGCGGGGGTGTGCTCTGGGTGTGGGTGTGTGGGCGTGTCCCTGTGCGCACAGCTGTGCGCAATGGTGCACCGTGCTGTTACACACTGTGTACAGGCACAGTGGCATATGTATTCCCCATAGGGGCACGGTGCATGCGGTGGCCATTGCGGTGGGTGGAGGGTGGGGTGCATTGAGTTTAGGGTTGCATGTGCATCTTTTTGTGTTTCACAATGTGTTTGTTGTGTCATGCTTTAACAACACTTTCATATTTGTCCACTGTAGAGCGGATCGAGCAGCCCATGCCCGCAGGTGCGAATCAGCCCAGGACACAGAAGCGGAGACGAGACAGCATGAGGACCCCATCACTCCCACAGCGTGCACAGGAGAGCGGCACTGATAGTGGTGGCATGCTGCATGAGTACCTGTTACATTGTTCTGTGCTGTGTACACTTTCATGACACTGTGCACCACATCTGGGTGTCCAGCCACTCACTTGTCTACAAAGGTCACTGGGCCGGTGTGGTGTAGCAATGTGGTGTGCGATACAGGTGTGTTTCACACCACAGCTGGGTGCTATCAGCCTTGCCTGGGGGGGCAGTCCAATTGCAGTGCTGTGTGTGGCAGATGGTGCTGCTTGCTTGGGTGGTGGATGTTCCATGGAGACACCATGCTGATGGATGACCTTCCCAACTCTGTGGTTCATCCATACCACCACCCACAGGATGTTCACAATTGCACAGGTGGTGCTTGCTTGCTGTGCATGCGGGACAATATGGGGCATGCCTTGCAGACTTACCTCTCATCCTTCTAGACACCTGCTGTGTAGCACTGCCTGTCACACACTGTGCTACATACTGGCACTGTCCCATACGCATTGTGCGTCCATCCATGTGTGTCTCATTGTGAGGTCACTGTGTTGCTGTTTAGTTCCAGGGTATGGATATCACTGTGCTATTACATTATGTGCATCGTTCCCTGCCAGTGTTGACCGTGGCTGTGGAGGTGGTCCTCACTGTGTGTGGGGGGGCCTGTTATGTGGGTTGGGGACACTGGCATGTACAATGTCTCCATTGGGTGATATGCTTTCCGTGGTATTGCCTGGTGGCATGTGAAGGCCCTTCAGTGACAGTGTCTGTGCCCTGGCTGACTGTTGTCCCCTGGCCTGTGTTGGTCATTGCCAGGACACTGTCATGGTTCATTGATGCTCCTGCATGCATGTCATTGTTGTTTGTTCTGTGCTCTGCATTGCTGTGCATTTCCATGTGTGGCTGGGCAGCATGTCCCAACATGTGTATGCCCTTGTGCATGTCCTTGCGTGTCCCTTGCACCCAACTCACAGGGTTTCCAGCTGTGTGTCTGCCATGTCTAGCGGTGTGCTGTATCATGGTGGGTGGTGTCATATGTCCCCCCAGTGCTGTCAGGATCGCTGTCATCATCTGTGTTGGTTCTGTGTTGGTACCTGTGTTGACGTGGGCTGCATTGTGGGACGCTGCCATGTTGTCATACTACTGCTGAACTCAACACCACCAGGGATGGCCCATGGGGACATGCTGTCCATCTTTGTATGGCAAGGGTTGGCTGCTGGTTGCCTCCTGTGTGGTGTACCGTCCTCATGGTCTCACCCTTCCTCTTGTAGGGCCACTACAGGCATCACTGTGGGCAACATGTCCCCGAGGAGACCAAAGGAATGGAGGAGCTTCTCTGCAGGATTGTGAGGCAGAAGCGGACTCAGATCAAGCAGCAGGCCATCATAATTACTGAGACCAGGAGGGTGGTGAACATCCTGGAGGCTCATCTCCCTGCTCCTGCAGACACATAATTATCTCCCCTGTTGTTTTCAAGTCAGCCCTCACCACCCCCTCACTGGACTTGATTCTCCTTCCTTGCCCATTGTCTTCTGTCCCTGTGCGTCCTCCTCCACTTTGCACCTTGCCTGTGTCTTCCCATCCCTCCATCTGTTGCCATCCTTCTGTTTACCTTGTGTGCCTTCCCGCTACTGATGTTGCCAATTTTATCCTGTGGTGGGCATTTGGGGTTGTGTGTTGGGGGGGTTGGGGGTTATATTCTACTTCTGTTTCAGTGTTGTGGGGAGGGTTGTTCAGTGGTGGGTGGGTTATTTTGTACTCTGGGGTTTGTTAATCGTTATGTTCTGTGTTATATTTGCTGTTGCGTTTCTGTTTGCTTTCCTGTTCATTATTGTTTATTACACTGGTTAATGACATTTTACAGTGTCCTGTGTCATTCTTGGGTGCTGGGGTTCCACATGCTTTGTACTGTTGCTGGTATTCTCCACATGGGTCTGGGTTGTTGTTGGACTTTCCCGTGGTTGCATGGCATCCTAATGGGTGGGCACTGTGGTGTGCTCCTGATACCTCATTCCAGCATGTGTTGCCTTGCATGTGTCCCAGGGTCAGGCTGTCTCTTCACTGTGTTCCATTGTGTGTTTGCACTGCCTGCCTGGTGCTATATTCAGTGCTGTCTTGTGTGCTATATTCAGTGCTGTGTTATTCCTGGGCTTTTTTTGCACTGCACTTCTGGGACCGTTTGCCCAGTTTCCTTTGCTTGCTATATTCAGCGGGGTTTGCCCCGGGCTATTCATTTTGAATATGGCTGGCATTTTGCTCTGGGCTAGGTTTGCATGCCGGGCAGTGCTATTTGCTGCCAGGGGCTAACCTTTGAATATCTGGCCATGTATCTAATTTTTTCACAAAGTTTTTTTTACTAGAGAAAGGCATTTATGTTTCCTTTACCTTTCATCTTTTATTCACTTTCTTGTTGTGAGCTAATCACCCCTCTTGAGATACTTTCTATGAGAGAAAATACTCCCTTGGTTAATCCTTTCTTTTATATTTTATTTGATTTACTTCACTATCTTTTCCTATAAACATTATATAAACCTCCAGTAGACTCACTGTGTTTGGTGCATCAGGTAGAGTGCTTCTGTCTCCTGGGCTTGCAGAGAGGCTGCACTCACTCATTTGCATGGTTTAAATATTGTGGGATGGTGAGGAGAGACTGACATCACACAGTGATATCACCAATAGACCCACTCATGAGTGTTTCCCTCTTTCTCTGCTAATTGCAGAGAACAGCCCAGCTTCTGTAGCTCAGAGGGAAGAGGTGAAGTGCGGGACCTCTGAATGTAGAAGACAAGTGCTAGAAGACGGTTCACCCCCACCGTTGGCTAAAAACTTGCTGGTGAGTTATTTTACACTTTTTTTAACAAATATTTTTTTTCTTTTTTATATGATGGTATTATTTTCTCCCAAACATTTTTTGTTACTGATTTATTTTATTTTTAAATGTTTTTAAAGTATACTACCCTAAAGACACTATAAGACTCCTGTACAATGCAGGGTAACTGGGGAGTGCCAAATCTATACATGATTTCCTTAAACCCTAATGTCACTTGAATCACAATAAAATAAGACTATAAGATTTTATATTGACATAATAGTAAGCCATACAGTAATACATCCATAATGTAGTGACCAAAATTAACACAATCTCAAGGCCACATCACCAAATATGTGAATTCTCAAACAGCACTATATGGAAGTCAATATGTTTTGCAAAAGATCATCTACAAGTTATTACCAATACAAACTCCAGTCACAATTTTCATTCAGTCCAATATTCGGATTTAGACAGTCCATTTGAAAAAATCCAAAAAACTTATCTTTTTAATAAGAGATCATCCCAGCTTGTTTTCCATCACAACGTTCCTCCACTTTTTTTAGGCCCCAAAATCATAACACAGTAGCCGAATGTCTTGATGAGCTGTAGTGCTGTACCACTGAAGAATTTGAATCATGGTTCCTAATGTCACTCTTACGTTCACTGATTCGACTTTTCAAATCTCTTTTCGTCTTCTCAACATAAAGTTTGTCACATGGACATTGCAAAATATATATCACATGATCAGTTCTACATGTGATGTGCTGTTTGATTTTAAATCTTCTATTTGTATAAGAATATTCAAAACAAGTTATTTTGCTGGTATTGCCACACTGAAAACAACAGCCACAGGGGCAGCTACCATTCATCAAGGGTCCTATTAGTAGCTGTCTGGGTTCTGCCTTGGGTACATAATACACTGTATTGACAAGTCTGTCCCTCAATGTAGGGTTTTTCTTAGATGTCACTAATGGTAATTCCCTAAATTTACCATTTTGTAACCCTCCTATTTGTAACAGATGCCAGTTACTTGTTAAAACATATATATATTTTAATTTACCACATTTTATTAAAGTTTTTCTACAAACAAACACAAACAAATAAAACAAAGCCAAACAACTAAGAACAAGTAAGCCCCACAACAATAAAAACAAAACAAAAAAAACTAACCCCTCCCCACCCCAACAGAGAACAATAAACAGGATAAACATAAGTCTACCTAATAAAACACAAAACAGACTACTTAGGTAAAAGTGACACAAAGCATATCACTAAAACAAAACAACAGTATTGTACAGTAAAATGCCAAAATAGAAAACATAAAGAATATCATGGATAACAAGGATATTGCTCCACAGACCTGCTCAAGGGGAAGATTAGAAGGAAAATAATGTATGTAATTTACTACATCTCTTAGTATAAACCTATTATCATGTTATAGAGATTAGCTATCATTTTTGTGACCCAAAGATTTCCCAGTAGCTCATTAAGCCACTTAGAGTAAGAAATAGCCACTTGATCCTTCCAATGGTGGAGTACCACTTGTTTCACTGAAAGAGAAATCGTAGGGAGGTAATAACTCCACTCTTTAACCTTACTCCCATGTAATCACAGACAATGGATACTTCCGGTGTAAAGTGGTCCTCTAAACCCAGCAGGGGATCCACCCTACATCTGATCATGTACTACAGAGGGGCAATCTTGGGATAATCCCATAGGAAATTAAGTAAGGACCCATCTGCACTTCCACATCTTGTGCATAGAGTGGACGACAGCTTCCCCATCTTCAACAATTTAACGTGAGTGAAGTAAATGTTGTTTAAAATATAAAACTGAGTGAGATGAAGCTTATTGTTAGCCACATAGAGGCAAAGATCTGCCAGATACGGTCCAAGTTGAAAACAGTAGAAGGGAACAAGGAAGACCAGTAATGGGAGTGACTCATATTGTCAGGGAAGAGCTTGGGAAACAGAGTGGTTGTTATTTGGGATACTGAGTGGGGATAAATTAAGAAGCCCTAAAAGATCTTGCCTAACATGAAGCTGACTGTTAATAAGGAGATCACAAACCTTTTTCCTAAAGAAACTGGATATCCCCACTGGAGTCAACATCTTTCCCCCAAGTTTAAAGTTGGGGTTGTTACATAGCGGTTGAGAAATATCCATAAATTTATTATAATGCAAAGCTCTACATAATTGGACATGCACCTTCAATGAAGAATATATGACCAAGCTACGAATCTGGGGTGGAAAAAGTATAGGGGATATGAAAAAAGACTGTCAGGAGAAAGAGTGGCATACTGAATTAGGGCCCTTTGAATCTGGAGCCACAGTGGTAAATGGGGGGTTCTCCCTGAAGCAGGGGGTAGAGGGCCATCTAACATATTTAGCCATGTGACTGGCCAAGTAATAGACAACAAAGTTAGGGAGTTTGAGACCCCCAACTTTTGGGGTGCCCCTATATGAGTGTAAGCATGCCTCAGAGGTTTCCTCTTCCAAATAAAATTAGAAATGAGTGTATGAACCTTTCCAAACCAACACAGAGGGAGCCATAAGTTCAGTAAATGCAGGGGGTAAAACAATCAAGGTTGAAAGTTAATTTTAATTATGCTAATTCTACCTTGGAGGGAGAGGTAAAGGGAGAACCATCTGTCCAGATCCTGTTGGAAAGTAATAAGCAAACAATAAGATTCAGTTTTTTCATAAGAGAGAGATAGTCTGGATAATTTTTAATTTTTTATTTATTTAGTTTTTGTTGACCGGGTAAGTGCACTAGACAAATCCTGCCTATTTTCAGGCATGACCCAGGGAAAGAGGATACAGATGAATGCCAACTGACCTTGAACCAGATCCCCAAATATCTGAGCTGTGTGGACCAAGCCAAACCCAGATGGACAATATCCAGCTTGAATACCCTGGAATTTAGAGGCATCACTACAGTCTTGTCTAGATTAAGTTTGTAATTAGAGAAAGTCTTGATAAGGGTTAACACCACTGGAATAGACATGCTAGGTCTGATACATGCAGTAAGATGTCATCTGCATACGCAGAGAGTCTGAGGTCAAAGGGTGACACCTGAATGCCTTTTATAACAGGAGACATTTTAATACGGAATAACAAGGGCTCTAAATATAGATTAAACAGTAACGGGGACAGTGGGCAACCCTGCCGGGTATTGGAGTGCAGCCAAAACACAGACGAGAATATGCCATTACAATATATTTTTGCACTAGATTGAGAATACAAAACTTGAATCCAATTTATAAAAACAGAGAGAAAGCCGAATTTGCTCAGAACAGTAAACCTAAAGGTCCAATTCACCCTGTCAAATGTCTTCTCTGAATCCAGGGAGACCAAAGCCATAGTTTGAGAGGCATCCATGGATTCAGAGAAAACATGGGACAATTTACACAGATGGTCAATCAAGGAGTGACCACGCACGAAGTCCACTTGTTCAGGACTAATCAACCTATTCCAAACCTGCGTTATTCTATTGGCCAAAATCTTAGCAAAAATCTTGGCATCATAATTCATAAGGGATACAAAGCAATAATTCGTGACCCTGTCAGGGGATCTACCAGGTTTGGGTAAAACAACAATCATTGCTTCCAGCAAAGAGGGGTCAGAAATTCCTGACACACAAAATTAGGAATATACTGTAATTGCTGGAGCAAAGGGGTCAATTAGTTAACAAAGGTTTTGTAAAAATACGAAGGGAGGCCATCAGGCCCAGGGCCTTACCCAGAGGAAGGGAGTTAACCACCTCCAGGATTTCTTGTTGTGTGATGGGCCTAGTAAGGAGACATTGCTGATCTAAGGTAAGCTGAGAAAAGCAAACATCAGACAGATATCCCTGAATTTCAGCAGTAGGAGGCAGGTTTATTTGGGCACTGTATAACTGACGATAATATAACTCAAATTCACGAACTATGTCACTAGGAGAGGTTTTAAGGGAATTGTCTGTTAGGGAAGAAATTGTCAAGACTATACGGGAAGCTTCTTGTTTACACAGGCGCAAGGCTTAAAGGTAGCCTCCTTCATCACCTTGGTCAACATAATGGGAGTGAGTTTTTAAAGTGGCATACTTGGCCCATTCCCTCAGGCTCTCCACATATTTCTCTCTCAGAATAATTAATGCCATACGTTCATCCTCTGGGGCATAAGGGAAAGTTTCTCTTCCAAGGCCTTAATACGGTTGTGGAGAGAAAGCAAATCTGCTTTGCATTTACATTTTCTTGTGGACGCCAACCTGATAAATTCACCCCTCAGGACTCACTTAAGGGCGCACCATAGCTTGTCCACTTCGGGGATAGAACCGGCATTTTGGTCCACAAACAGTGCTATTAACTCCTTGATTCTGGTGAAAACCCACTCATCTTTGAGTAGTTGTGTATTTAACTTCCAAATCATGTTGCACTGAATATTAGGCATTAAAGTACATTCAAGCCAGGTGGAAGAGTGGTCTGAAAGGACCCTCTGAGCAGTCCCACTACTCAGGATCCCAGACAACACATCCCCACTGACCAACAAGTAGTCAAGGCAGAACTATGACTTATGGACCTGTGAGTAAAATTAGTATTCCTTAGTAGAGGGGTTCAATACTCACCAAGGATCACACAGGCCCAGTGTTTCCATCAATTCATGAAGGGAACGTTGGGTTGGGGACGAGCTGTGGCACTTGTGAATGGACCTGTCCAAGTCTGAAGTGAGTGTTAAGTTCCAGTCTCTTGTCAGTATTTATTTATTTTATTTATTAAATTTTGATTACCGGGTAAACCCGCTGGGCCCTGAAGGTCCCTTTTTCAGGGATGACCTGGGGAATTGCATGGAATAATACATGGGGTAGTATACAGTACAGGTACATTACACTAGACAGCGAGGAACATAATGCATAGTAGTTTTTCAGCAGTTACATTTAAGAGGTAAGACATAGTAGCTTTTTAGCAGTTAATATTTCCTGGGTAAGCTCTACAGAAGGGGTGCAGTGCTATATAGATGGGGTGCAGTGATAGTCGCTACTGTATCTTCCTTGGTGGTGTCTTCAGGCATTTCATTTTCATTCTGTTCTGGCTGAGGTTGAACAGAAATGACAATGTCGAAGTCAGAAAGCTCACTGCAGCCTTCCTCATTTTCAACTGCCTGTACCCAAGTCTCTACCTCACTTGGGTCAAAAGACAGCTGCTGTACGACTTTGTACAGGTTAGTGATGACCTGCTGTTCCTGATCTGGAGCATCAGTGTCTCGGCAGTTTGCATTGCCAGCATCACTGGCATCAGAAAGCAGCTTTGACTTTGCCCAGCACTTAGTGATTGTGCTCAGCTGAACCTCTTTCCATGCCTATGTGAGCATGTAAACAGCATCCTTAATGGAAGCTGATTTGATAATGTCAGTCAGAGTTATTTCTTCATTTTCTTCACTCAGCACAAAGCTGAGCAGTTTGCCATGGTACAGTCGCTTGAGTGTGGCCCGAACACCGTGGTCCAGTGGCTGAGTTTTAGCAGTGGTGTTCGGTGGTAGAAACTTGCATCTGATTAATCCATCAGATGTGTGAAGAGTTTCTGTACCAGGATAAGCCCCAGCATTATTGATCAACAGGACCGCATGGATTGGGAGACCTTTCGCTCATAGATAGGAGCAAGCTGTGGGCACAAAATGATCCTTGAACCAGTATGAAACTATTTAACAATTCATCCACACACTCCTCTGTGATTTATACAGCACAGGGACAGTGGATAAACTGATATGCTTAAAGCATCTGGGCTTGCTGACTTTCCAATCACAAAAAGAGGTAACTTGTGGTCACCTGTAGAGTTTCAGTAAGCAAGGGTGGTTAGGCGCTCCTCATTTTTTTGAAGCCAGGGGCACATCGCTCATCAGAAGATACAGGAGTTTTTTCGGGCAGTAGTCGCCAATAAGACCCAGTTTCATCAGCATTGTAGAGCTGATGTTCTGTCAGACCTTCCACTTCCATTAGCCACCTTAGTTTGCTTCTGAATGGGGCAACTGATTCATTTGAAGTGCTGAGTGATTTGCCAGTAACACTGAGCTTCCATATGCTATGACGATGTTTGAACTGGTTTAGCCAGTCATCACTGGCAGTGAAAACCACTTTGTCGCAATGGAGCTGATGATGAAATTGCTTGATTTTTTTCTGTTATGATGGGCCCTGACACTGGTGTACTTTTCATGCAGGTTTGCACAAATCACATGTACACAGCCTTGTCAAAGGCCTCATCATGGCAGGGATGCATGGTTTTTCTTTCTTCAACTAGCATACTGCTGCCCAAGAAAGCTGCAAAACCACACAGCTTTTCGCTAGCTTTGTGAATGTCACTGACTGTTGAATTCCCAATGTTGTAGTGCCGTGCTACATCAACCACTTTCTCTCCACTTTCCAGCTCATCTAGGATGTCCAGCTTCTGTTTTAAATCCAATACTGATCTCTTTTGTTTGGTCATTCCGACAGGTAACAAGCTGCTGTATAGGGTACAGTATGCAGGTAATGGAGTACTAATCTTTTTTTACACACAGGTGCTATATTAAGCTTTCAAATGCAAACCTCTAATGGGCTAATCATCAACCACTTAGCAGGTGATTGATACCAGCTGGGGGACAAGCTTTGAATCAGGATAATTCGGATTTCCGGATTAGTGAAATTTGGATAATCGGAAGTGTGCTGTAAAACCTAGTAACAAACCACCTAATTAGAGACATACTGTTAGCAACAACAACCATGTAATGCTATAAATAACCTGAGCACTATGGTTGTCCCACCAATCAATCAAGTGATTCCAGCTGAAGGATGAGGGGATCACCTGGGGGCACCAAATGAGAGTGGTGGGTGGGAGACTCAAGGGGAAGATGAGGAGATGCTACTTCACTGAAAGGGTAGTGGAACCCTGGAACATCCTGCCGGGGGAGCTGGTGGTGGTGGACACTGTGGAGAGGTTTAAGAGGGGCTAGAATAGGTATAAGAGGAGGGTACATTGCAACAGGGTCTGCACTGAGGAGGGGGCCCAGCCATGGTAAGGGGAAGGGGGACCTCGGGGAGGGGGACCTCAGGGAGGTGGGAGGGAGGGAGGCAGCAGACAGTTCCCTGAATGGGCACTGACCCCCAAGCAGACTCAATAGACGATGGGACTACTCTGTTGGCTTGTTAGTATGTTAGCAGGTTAGTATATCATTATGAAAAAAAATAAAATCCGGCCTGGTGGTGATGAGGGTTGTGGCGCTGGACGCCACACCTCGCACTACGCCAGTGGCCCGGGTTCGGGAAAGGACTCGGGTGGCCGGTGGTCAGTGGGGAGAGGGATAATCGAGCATCCCAACGGATGCTCTCCTCCATCAGGGGCGGGTTACCAAGAGCGCTCTGCGCTCTGCATCCCTTCCGTAGCCGGTGTTTGCACCGGCTGGGAAGGATGGAGACGGCTTTGCTCGTGGAGCTGGGGGAGGGGACGCCACGGTGCATGAGGATATCGTGCGTCAGCACCGCTACCACCAGGACGCAGCGTCCCCAAGTGCTGACGTCCAGGGGAGTGAGATGTGGGGAGAATATTGGAAAAACCCCTCCGGCAGCCCTAGATGAAGGCCGCTCCAGGTCCACCCGGGCCACCTACAAGACAGACCCCACTGTGCAAGCTGAGGATGAGGAGGCACTCTAGGGGCAGATCCCTAAGGTAGGTGAATCGGGGGACATGAGCATTTGGAAGGAGTGGGCACCAGAGGTAGGCAGGAGGATAAATAAGAAAATATAAAAAAAAAAAAAATGGAATATTTTAAATAACATAACACAACCAAAGAGTGGTTCATTGACCACTCCAGCATTCACCAAAAGAAAATATCAATATTTAAAACTTAATAAATAAGACCATAGACCCAGGTAATAAAGTAAACAGTTCAGCCAATATGCAAGTCCATATGGCGGCCAGTCAACCAGCGACTTCTCGCAGGGTGCAGGACCATCTACACTGTTCATTGTTAAACTAAAGGAGAAAGATAGTCTAAGGCATAACATCCGACATCCTCATAATACACCTAAAATGCATTGACAGCATGTATCAAAAGGTTTTAGCCCACACCCATGAATCCATGCTGAGGCAGCATATTGCTTGCAGCAGCAAACAAAAATTGTTACTTTTCCAGCTCCAGGAGCCTTGTGATAAATTAAGTCTACCAGAGCCGCAAGCCACCAAGAGTCGATCGCAATAAGAGGTGCAGTTCAAATAAAACATCGGGAAAGAAGTCCAAAGGAGAGTAGATCAAATTAATACTAGGGCACAGATGTGCAGGGCCGCTCTGCCTCCAGCACTGAAGGAATAGTTTCACAGATCCAACCTAGGGTCACAGCTAAGAGTCCATGAGGCAGTCGATTATGCTGGAAATAAACAGATGTGTAGATCCAACACTAGCCCTAAACACAAAGAAAGGTAAGTAAGAGCCACCACCACAGAAAGCATATAGCCATAGAAAACATCTTTTAGCAAGTCAGCATTAGGGAGCTAAACAAAATTCTAAACTATACAGTCGGCTAGATGAGCAGAAGCAATGTGTCTTACCGCTGAGCAGTCACTCACTTGAACAAATTGGGAAACAGTTTCTTTAGCTCAGTGTTCAGCTGGTCCAGAGTCTCATAAGAGTGCCATTGGCCCTGATGCTGAACTTGCAGGATGGCGGAGTAGCAGACTCGGAACTTAATCCTGGCAGCAATCAGTTTGAAAAACATAGGGTGCAGAGCAGTTCTTCTCTGGTGGACTGTATATAGTGATCTTGTACCAATCTATTTTTTTTTCCTTTCAACTATAATTCTTTAACCACATGGATTGTGTCCAAAATGCATTGCTTATCTAGGAAGCTTAGCAGCTGAAAAATGAGTGGCTGAGGAGGAGAGCCTTTCAGGGATACTGGATGGAGTGATAGGTATACCCGCACTACAATGTAGCAGGGTCCATTTGGAGAGGGACCTGCAATCCACTCACAGAGTTTCAGAGTAAATTAAATCGCTGCTGAGTCCTCCTCTCTTTTATAGTTTCCTTTTCTTCTCTCTAGAAGACCCAACACCACAAGGTTGTTCCTCCTGGAACACACTTCAAGGTTTTCCAGATGAAATGTCATGTTTTTGACTCATTGATGCAAGGAAACCACCTCGGGATCTAGCCTGTCTTCTAATTGTCCAGGGAAGGTATGCACGTTTCATTGTCCCCAGCCCTCCAAGCTAAAAAATCCATGGAAGTGTGCATATTTTGAATATCTGCCACTAATGTTTGCAGCATTTCTTTAATGGGGGATAACCCCTCCAGGAATCTGGCTTCAGTGAGAGAGGCCTGGTCGGTAGCATTACTAACAATTCTGGTGGGTTGTGCCTTAGGAGTTTTAACGCGCTCCGGTGTAGGCGGTGGAATGTACCGAGGGAGTGATTGCTTCATTTCATTGTCCATTTTGGCCAAAACTGTTCCAACTGCTGCAGGAGGATAAAAGCTAATGAAGAGTACCTCTGGACTTTTATGGTAAGCAGGTTAGGTGGTTATTTAGTAAGGTTTTTTGCTCAAGAACGGTAACAGTACCAAGGCACAGCACTGAGGCAGCCATTATGTGACCTCATCATGTTAAAATATGTTTAATGTCCCCTCTAAGGCAGCTGTAAGCAGTTGAGAACAAAATTCTATGCTCAGGATCTTGTTTCCTATGCCCATGTAACAGCTGTTCCCTTGGTATAATTGTGATTTCACTAACTGCTTCTGGCACTTTGTCCCATCTGTATCCCCTGTGTATAAATCTGTGCCACTTCATTTCTAAATTCTCTCTCATCACTGTTGTTTCTTTTAGCCCTAATGATCTGAGACTTAGCAATACTGTTCTTAAGTTTGGGGTCATGGAAACGTTGGTAGTGTAGTAAAGTATTTCTATCAGTTACCTTCCATAACAGTCTTGTCTCTAAACTGTTGTTCCTCTTATATACAGTGTTAATAAGTCCAAAAAAACAGACTTGTTCTTCTTCAGCTTCCATGGAGAAAAGAAGGTCCTGGTTCCTACTATTCAAGTAGTTCTTAAATCTGTGAAGTTCTTCTTTTGTTCCCTCCAATAATAGTAAGACGTCATCAATAAAGCATTTCCAGATTTTGATATGTTCAAAATATGGATTCATCACTGCATCAAAGATATACATCTGTTCAATACTCCACATAAATAAATTTACATATGAGGGAGCCATGGTGCTCCCCATAGCAATTCCTTTGGTTTGCATGTAAAATGTGTCTTCAAATGAAAAATAGTTTTTTTCCCCAAGACCAGTTCAGCTAGACCCAATAAAAACTTTGTCTCTGGAAATTCCTTGTCACCCCTTAAAGGCCGGGTTCAATGCTGCAAGTCTCTCCTCATGTGTTATACTTGTGTATAAATCCTTTATGTCAAGAGATACCAGCCATGTATCATGTATATCTAAGTTATTATTTTGATTATTGATCTCCTGTATGATTTGCACTACATGGCCAGTATCCTTGATATAAGTGCCCATTTTAGTGACCTTCTGCTGTATGTGGAAATCTACATACTTAGAGAGTGGTTCTAACATGGAATCCACTTCCAAAACTATCAGTCTCCCTGGCTGTTTATTCATGTCCTTGTGAACTTTAGGCAGTACTTATAATAATGGAACCCTTGGTATTTTGTTAATCAGTCAGTCCATTTCGGTTTGTGAATGCCACCTCATGTCTACACCTCATTCTAAGTAATCATTTATCTCTTCCATGATTTCTCTTGTTGAATCTCCTTCTAAGAGGGAGGCAGTATAGAGCGGTGATTTAAGGCTCTGAGCTGCAAATCTGGAGACCTGGGTTTGAATCCCACAGCCCTCACTTGCATACTGTGTGACCTTGAGCAAGTCACGTAACTTCCCTGTGCTCCCAGGTTGCACCTGTAACTAAGCTTTCAGCTTAGTGTGTCTCTCCTGGTTAAACAATTGGGAAAAAAAGAGAGTGTATCTTTCTCTCAGTCACGCAGCTGTCTCACGCATTCTTCTCTATAATCATCATATTCCAACAGTACTATCCCCCCATCCTTATCTGCAGGTTTTACTACTATCAATTTATCCCCTTCTAAGGCTTTTATAGTTTCCCTTTCCTCGTGAAATTATTATGCTGTGGGGTCAGGTCCCTGTTTTTGTTAAGTTCCTAATCTTTTGTGATACCACTTTAATAAAACTTTCTACAACATCCCTCCCTTTTGAGGGGTTAACGTTTGATTTAATTCCCAAAACTCTCTTTAATTCCTGTTTCCTAGAATTTGGTTCTTCCTGTTTGTCCTGAAATCAGTCAGCTAGCATAATTTTTCTATAAAATTTTTGGAGATCTGTTTCCAACTGGAACTCATCCAATGCCTTAGTGGGTAAAACTTGCATTTCAATTTCTGTGAGCTCTCTACCACTTAAATTGAACACAGCTATTGACTCCTCTGTCTCCTCCTGCCTCCACATCCCCTGCCTTCTCCTCTGCCTCCTCTTCCTCTTCCTCCACCACCCCCTCCTCTCTGGTTGCCATATGGTGCCATGTATTGGTCCTCTCTTCAGCATCCCCTGTCCCTTAAATTGTATCTCCTGTCTTCTCTTTCTTCTAGTATGTGTTCATTGGTTATTATGTTCTGCTGTTCCTGTGGATGTACTTCCTGTCCTAAAAAAGGAACCCTTTCCCCTGCTGTCTCCCTTGTTAGAATATGAGTTAGTAACATAGCTAGCCCCACTATCCGAATCTGTTTGATAATCTGACTGATGCTGTTGTCCTCTGTATGGTCTAGGTTTCATAAACCTACTATAAACTTTATTGTCTTGCCAGTCTATAATATCACATTTACATTTTTTTTTGTTTTTCTTGTTTGATATAATCTTCATACTCTGTTAGTTCCTTTCTGATATTTTCTAATGTTGAAATACATTCCTGATGTTGTACATGCCCTTTATGCTCATCCTTCACTCCCTGAATTTCAGCTGTAAGTCTATTTCTTTCTTCCACTATTGCCTTCATCAAAGCAAGCATGAAGTCTGTTGAGCACTTTTTTCGGATTCCTGTCCTTTTATTATTAAGTTTGTTTGTCATAGAACCAAAATCTGGTTCTTTTGTTACCCTTAAACTTCTCGGTATCCTCTTATTTTTAATACATTCCCCCTATGACAAAGCATGCCACTCAAATCTAATGTCTTTTTGTTCCAAGTGGTGAGTTTTATTCAACAATGTTTTTTCACTAGTTGTTTCAGTCCATGTCTTTTTTTATGACTGTGGGCATAACCCAGCAGGTGTTTTGCATTCAGAAAAGGGCTGATGTATTTTTTGCTACCAAACACCATAGTAGAGTGTTCTTAATAGATTTCTCTGTTGAAGCCTCATTAGTACGCTGCCTGTGTGCATGTGTGTATAGGAAGCTGTAGAGCACTATTTTTCATCTGGCATGAGGAGTAAATTGAGCCCACAGAAAGTTAACTAATTATCTTCTGGCAGTCATTCTGTATCAGATTACCAATGGATAGTACAGACATCATAGAAAGCTATTGGCAGTAAAATGGGTTAAACGGTTCCTGGAACTTTCTGCATAATAAATAAGCTTTGCTTTTCCCCTAGGCCCCTATGAATACCTCATTAAGACATTTGACACCACCATCCTAAGAGCAGTCATTCTGCTACTTTGCAGGACATTCAATAGCAAGAGTCCCAGTGTTGCCTGTTTCCAAATAATACACCAACTTCATTTTCTCAGGCAGGCAGTTCTGGGCTACTGTTTATATTCTACTGAATGGTCTTAACCTGCAATTTGTGACTATAGGTGTTTACAACTGAATGATAGTAACCACATGTGCTTCACTTACAATTTGATAGGCATGTGTGTGTCTAACTTTTGTTTGGCTTAGGTTAGCCATAGAATCTGATCAGTTCATAACATGCTGTACTGTGATTAAATGAACTGATAAATGGGGGCTTTGGTTTCTTTTACAAATTTATTTTTCCTGTCCATGGATATACAACAACAAAAATTTCTCAACAAAATGTTTACAAATAAAGAGTTTAGCAGTAATTTAGTTGATGTGGTGTAAAGAGTTTCTCCTTGGAAAATGACCTGGTTTGAGGGATGGGGCTGCCACAAACAGAATGGGGCTTCATGGATGTGGGAGCTTAAGACAGCAGAAGAAGCATGATGGCCTGCCAAAGGAAGTGGTGGGGGCTGAAACAATCACGGGATTTAAGAATGCATGGGACAGACATAAAGGAATTCTGGAGGTCAGGGGTAAGGGGCAACAGACTTCTAGGAAAACATAAACTGAACTTATAAGCTCAAATGGGCAGACTGGGTGGGCAATATGCCCTTATCTGCTGATACTGTCTATGTATCTATGTATCTATGGCATTAAAAGCTTAATGGTGTGGATGGAGAGGCACTAATATTTAAGCATGATTTTGGTAGGGGACTAAGTGTGACTTGGGGTGGGGGAGTGAGTCTTGGTATTTTTAGCATAATGGTTTTCTGAAACTTCAGCCTTCAGTGGGTTAGACTCTGCATCCATCTGTACAGTATGTCACTAAGCCACATGCAGTGGGGTATGGGTAAAAACCAGATCACCAGACCTGGAGCAGAGCTGTAAAATCTGGACTGGGCACAGCTTTTTCAAATATTGCTGATCCACTCACTCCAGATGATCTGGCGTGGCTTTTACCTATCTGGTCTAGTCCTGACAGTTCCATTTTCAATCATGTCAAGAAAGGGTTGAAAAACAGACTTCCAGGAGCAGACCAGATACATAAAAGTCTGACTGAACAGTGCAACTAGAGTGACGGAACCACCAGTATTTGTGCAAGTTGCACCCAGTAAGGCCAGTTTGGATTTTTACAGAATTGCTGTGGTTCAGGTCTGTCAGTCCATTTTTTAATCAGTCAGTCTTTATTTTATACTGAAAGATATGTGAACAAACATGCCCATTTACACAAACGTTCAGTTTAGTATAAAAAGAGAACAAAACACCAAGTCAAACAATTACCCAGTAAAACACAGTATAAACAGGTCTAACATAAACTGGTCAATACAGAGATCTTGAGGGATATACAGAACAAGGGGAAGCAAATAAATAACGGTGACAAATTTACAGCATGGAAAATAGTTGGAGGTACAATTTAGGAACATGAACAGTTGGGTGATGGACCAAAAAGAAGAAGTGCAACTCCTGCAGCACCCAGATCCTGCATGCTGATGATCATCCCGCTACATGATCTGCCACAGCCCCAAACACCAGATCAAGGATTGTGCACCCTGCCAGTCCTTCAACCAGGCCACACGGATTAGGCACCATAAAAAGCCTGAAGCCGGTTTTCTGAACAAGCGCCTAGCTTTGATGGAAAAAGAGCTGCAGAGTCTGCAGGAAAAATCTTCTTCTCCAATGCCAGAACACAAAAAGAAGAAAAAGGACAACAAGAGGCACCGAAACCGGAATAGGTCTCCATCCACTTGCTGGTGACCATCAAGTGCCACTGACATTGGAGGGGCATCCACCTCAGTAACTACCCCTACTGCCAGGTCTCCTACCACTCCAGCAGATCAGATCTTGGTCTCCCTGCCTGCTTTACTCATGGTGCAGCTGGGACTCTTCTCCCCTTGGCCTCCTGACTTGTGGGGAACCCCCTGCCTACTCCATATCCTCTAAGCTGGGGAACCAGTGGGGGAAGATTTGCCCTCCACCTTCCTGGGTCACAGGACATAACCACAGACTCTTGGGTCCTTCAGTTAATAGCAAGAGGTCACACCATAAAGTTCCTAGACAGGTCTAATGACAACCCCCTAGGCCGCTCCCATTATCCTCCAAGGCACCTGTCTCTGATAGGGGACGAGATCCAGGCTCTTCTGAAAATGTCAGCAATAGAGCCTATGGCTCCAGCACAGATAGGAAGAGGATACCACTTCTATTTCTTCATAGTGCCCAAAAAGATGGGCAAACTAAGACCCATCTTGGACCTCAGCATGCTCAACCTGTACATCGAGTACAAGAGGTTCTGCATGTTCATCATCCAGGGACTTCTACCCCTGCTCCACAAGAGCCATTGACTTTGTGCATTGGACATGCAGGATGTTTACTTGCACATCCCTGTCTTCCAGGCCCACTGTCACTTTCTTTGGTTTGCCTTCCAGGGGGAACATAACCAGTTCAAGGCTTTCCCTTTTGGTCAATCCTCAGCAGCTTGGGTTTTTACCAAGTGTCTAGCAGTGGTGGCTGTGGCCCTATGCCATAGAGGGATCTAATTGTGCATGTATCTGGATGGTTGTCTTCTATCAGCCCCATCACAGAGCAGTCTGATGTAATAACTCTCCTTCACCATGGACCTCTTTTCTAGCCTTGGAATAACAGTTGACTATCCCAAGTCCCACCTTTCCCAAACCAGTGCCTACAATTAATTTGGGGCAGTGCTGGTTCTAGTCCAGGGCAGGGCCTTCCTCCCATTGGACGCAGTGGAGACCCTACAGGAACAGGCCAGATTAGTGGTCAACTCATACTGGACCACAGCCTGGCCGATCCTCTGTCTTCTCAGGCTGATGGCAGATGTGATCCCTACAGTTCCTCAAGCCAGACTGCATATGAGGCTGGCTCAGTGGAATCTTCATGTCCAATGGGATCAGCTGTCGGACAACCTGGACCACAGGGTCCAAGTGTCAGGGTACATGAAGAAGGATCATCTTTGGTGGCTGGAGTTGTCCAATCTCTCCATGGGGGTTCTCCTTTCCACCCCTGTTCCTACCATGACCCTTACAATGGATGCTTCCTGTCAAGGCTTGGGAGCCCTCCTAGGAGACCATCAGACCCAGGGAACATGGTCTCAGCTGAAAACATCTCTATACATTAATGTGTTAGAAATGAGAGCAGTACTGTATTCACTCCAGACCTTCCAGCCTCTTCTATGTCTGGGGACACTCCTGATTCAGACTGACAATATGTCTGTGGTCTGGTACCTGAACAAACAGGGAGGCACTCACTCGTATCCTCTATACTGGGAGGCAATGCAAGTGTGGTACTGAGCAGTCCAGCACGACCTCCACCTGACTGCTGTCCATGTCCTGGGCATCAGCAACATCCTGGCTGACAGTCTCAGCCACACCACTGTCAGGGCTCATGAGTGGGAGCTAAATGAAGAGGTGGTTGAAAGCTTATTTGACCTGTGGGGTCAGCCAGAGATAGACCTCTTTGTCTCCCATCCAATGCAAAACTACCCAATGTTTGCGCACTCATTCCCGGGGGTGTTTTTTTCTGGTGAGACGTGCTGTCTCTTTGCTGGACAGGGAAGTTCTTGTACATCTTTCCTTCCTTCCCAGTGCTTCAGAGTGTTCTCCTGAAGCTACAGGTGGAAGGGGCTCACATTATTCTAATAGCCCCCTTTGGCATCATCAGATTTGGTTCTCTCTGCTTCAACAGTTATCGATGGAACCCCCAGCACATCTGCCTCTCTGCCATGTTCTTCTAACTCAAGAGCAGGGCAGACTGGTGCATCCCTCCACCTGCATGCATGGCACCTGTGGACATATGTGGATATATGTGGAATAACTCCCATTGTTATTTTTTTACAAAAATTGTCAACTGTGCAGAAGATCTGTAAAAAATGAATTATAAGAGTGAGACTTTTTGAAAAGTTATTTAACTTACCATACTCATGCTTGTCTATCTACTTACTCAGTCTTCTACGTGTTTCTGTCCTTGTACTAATTAATTCCTGTTGCTTCATATCAAGGGGTTGTTGATTTTCATATTGTGTGTGCCTGGGGTGGAGCAGCAATAAAAGATAACCTATGCAATACCCTCAATAACACACCTACCTTAGTTTACTTTTTCCTAATGCTCATTTTTAGACCTTGTACAGTAAGATCTTCCTTCAAGAAAACAACTTGTAATGAAATGTGTATGATTTATATTGACATTTGGGTATATGCACTTTTATATTATACTAATTATAAAAAGGGTCTGAGAAATAGAGCTTTCTGATTGGTTGTAAACATTCTATAAGTCCTATGTTAATCTTTGATTAACATACATGTACAGCCTAATCATGTGCTGAACAAAGTTTAACATTATTTAAAAAACATTTTTATTATAATAGCAATAAGGCACTCGGCTATGCCTCATACCACATTACACCCCTAGAAGGTGATTAACAGACCATTAACATAACCCCTGGTCATGCTTTATTGCTTAATTATGTGTGAACTGTATAGCAATCTCTAAAAGAAATCAATTAAAGACATCAAATGTCTTCAAAAGCATGTCTCAACATTGTATTTATCTTCCAACTTCTCACAATGTATAGTTGTCTCAGGAGTGTTTGCAATTAAGGTACAGTACCTTCATGTATATGATGGCCCGGTTCTCTTGAGTTGATTGCTATAACAGTGCATAGAATAAAATGTGAAACATATAGGTAACTAATACAGATGGTGGCATTATTTTTATATCTGCCCTTTCTCAATGTACCATACTTTGATTCAGTTAGTGTATGCAACAGCAATTCATGTTTATGTTTAAGCCCATGAAACACCGTTATCTAGTTAATGCATTTACAGTCATAGTGGCTCTGCCAGAGCTTGTCTGACCCAGCAGACTAAGCAATTTCTCTTGTTCTTCTGGTATAAAATGGCATGTTACAAATGTTCCTTCTGCTACTTGTTGGAACTCTTGAAAAGGAGTCTGATCATTAATGGATGTTCCTGCACCTTGAATTGCATTCATGATTTACTACATGTTAAAGTGTATGTATTAAATTAAATCTATTAATGTGCTATTAGATGGGGAAGGGGGCAGTGTGAAGGCAGAACCAGCAGCAAGAAGAACTGGGGAGGAGAGCCAGGAGGGCTAATCAATATGTGTGAAGAAAATACAGCTGTCAATGATGTAACTATACCCATAGGGTTAATAAAATGTTCACTGAGCCTGTGTGAAGCCAACACCTCAAAATGCAAATCTATCTAAGGTGGTTCAGGTTGCCAATATTTTATCATTTTAGATATTGGATCATCCAAGAAGGCAGTCCATAATCACTTGAGATATACTGTATAAAGGATGAACTCCACTGAATTAAAAGTTTCTTTTGAAAGCTATACACTTTTTCTAAATTGAAATCACACCAATCAGACCAGGGCGGCAGTTTTGTAGCTTAGACACCACTTCCTCCGGTCCATAGACAGTGTTGAAATCTAAATACAAACATATAAACAATCATTTAGTAGTCCTTCTTACATGTAAATAATCCAATGTCATACTTTATAATTCTCCACCCCACACTGATAACCATTACAGTGTACATCATGATATATTTCTTAAACACCATTCCACCTTAAAACCACTACTGTTCACTTATTTTCTTGTCCTTTGTTTTTAGGATACGAAAACATGTTTCCAAACCTGTAAGTCTATTTCTAAACCTTTTTTCAGTTGTTATAAGTGAATACATACCTATCTTATCTAATTAAAATGTTCTGATATTGGTCAAAAATTCTAAACCTTCTGTAATCCAGCCAGAGTACTATCTGTAAGTGCAAAAAAGTACATGTATAAATACTTTATACATTTTATATTTTTATCAAGCCTAATTCAAAAGGAATTAAAATATTTTCATTTTGACTTACTTACTTTGTTATGGTTCATTCTTGCACCATTCATGTTACTTCCTTACAATTTAAAAACAAGCCAAAAATAAAACATTGTATCTAATTTTTCAAACAGGTTTTTTACTAGAAAAAGGCATTTATGTCTCCTTTACCTTTCATCTTTTATTCACTTTCTTGCTGTGAGCTATTTTCTGTGAGAGAAAAAGCTCCCTTAGGTAATCTTTACTTTTATATTGTATTTAATTTGCTTCACTATCTCTTCCTATAAACATTATATAAACCTCCAGTAGACTCTCCATACTTGTGTAACAGGTAGTGTGCTGCTGTCTCCAGGGCTTGCAGAGAAGCTGTACTTCCTCATTTGTGTAGTTTAAATATTGCGGGATGGTGTGGGAGGGTGGACTGACATCATACAGGCTCTACAAGCCATGGAGATGGAAGAGACAGTGAAGCAAATAAAATACAATATAAAAGAAAGGATTAACTAAGGGAGTTTTTCTGTCACAGAAAGTATCTCATGAGGGGCGATTGGTTCACAGCAAGAAAGTTGTCCTTGTGAATGAAAGCTTACAGTACACACAGCAGCCCATTGGTCAACAGTGTCAACCAATGGTATTGTAGTGCATACTGTAAGCTGTCATTCTGTGACAGCTCAGTCTGCGGGCAGCTGTGGAGGTGTGCGGTGGATTTTGCTGCCCACGCTTATTGGCCATGCTGGGATGGGAGGGGGGTGGGGTGTGGGTGCCTCAGTGGGGGGTGGGGTCCACTGGACTACCAGGGAACTATGGAGAGTAATATATATGTTATGATCATTGCTGGGAGGGAATTATGGAGATTGTACTTTATTTTATGATCAGGGATGGGAGGGAGGTCCCTAGACTACCAGGGTGATGTGGAGTGTTCTTTATTTCACACAGCGATTGCAGGGCACCAGGCACATTCAGCAGGGTGCAGCCATGCTAATGGGCTCATAATGAGCATGCACGGTGCCCTTTTGCACCATGCATGCCCAATGCACTCAATAGCATTTGCCAGCTGAATATCACACTTGGGGGTCATGGTGCATCCAGGTATGTGCCATGCATAGCCTGCTGGCAGTATGTGACATGGTCCCAGGTTGCACTGTGAGGAACTTGGTGGCCAATCACTATGGGCTGCACATCCAGGGTGGATATTTAGATAGTATGCATGATCAGTACTGATGGTGCATACTGTTTGAATATACCCTCAGAGCTGGCCAGAGCACCTATTCCATGTGGCACTCTGAATATGTCTCCATAAAGCTTTTCTCTGCAAAATTTAATTAATAATTACATGTTCCCTTACAAAAATTAGAATTTATCAAAATCCCCTATTTAAACAAGGCTTCATAGACTGTAAATGCATATATCCCCCAACAGGTAACAACTTAATAAACAATAGAAGGTTGTTGCAAACTGAAAACTCAGAATATGCAGTTTTTTCCCTTATCTAATTCCTATGATTTTCAGACTTGCTGTAATTTAGACTTCATACTATGTCTGACAATTATTCATTATAAAATAACAAGATTTGACAAACTCCACATGTACCAGAAGAGAACATTAACAAAAGAGACACTTTGAACTAGTATACTGATTTAAAGAACATAAGCTGTTTTGCAGGAGCTAACAGTTATAGCAATTGTTCAGCAGCTCATGTCCACCTGTAAAAGATCATTTGTGATGCTTTTTTATAAAAACAAGTTCAGTAAGAATCAACTCATATTGAATTCTGATTCAGGTAGTTCAACCAGTTTTAATATGTCAATGAATTTCAAATTGAGCTTGGGGTTTGATTTCAGATTTTTTAAGCCTAATTCTTAACCAGAGTTCAGTGTCACAAAATTCATTTCATGTGGTTCAAAATAATTCTTAAGGAAAATAACAACAAAAGTATAAAGAACAGGGACTCCAAACATAACATGTGTAATTAATCCAGTTCAACTTTATCCTTTGCAGCTATACGAGTTCCCTTGTTAGCTAGATTGCATATCAGGTTTAAGCCAGTAAAGATCCAATGCAGATGATTAGAACAAAAAAATTCAGGTTTAATGGTTCTTCCACAAAGTTCTGGTGCCGTAATTTCTCCTGCAATGTGAAAAGGTCCCTCAATCTTTTTTTTGATAAAGCTATAAAAAATGGTCTATCACTGATCTGTCTCCCCAACCTTCCACTGAGCACCCACCACCCTGCACCCCCCAGTCCCCACACACCCTCACTCATCTGAACCAGTCCCAGTGTGAAGATCTGTTCTCCCATTGAAGACACGTCTTGCTGTTGGAACCACTAACTGCTATATGAAAAATTAAGGTAAGTGTGGTTCAATGCATTTCAAGGATTTTTTCAACTTTGATGCATAACTTGGTAGTTCTTGCATATTTTGATTCAAATTTTCAACATGGGATCGTTGAGACCTCACCTCATGAATAATGTCAATGGAATTATGCAAATCTGGCCCAAAAAGTGATTTTGTGATCACTTGGCAAAATCACCTTTCAGTCATAATTTGAAAACTTTCATTTCCCTTGTTTATGAGGTGGGGTCATAAGAAGGGTATGTTGAATCATTAGGCTCAAAATATGCAAAAATGCCAAAGTTATGCACATACATTGAAATTTTGCAATGCACGCTCATACATTTGGTAATTTTAAATATTTTGACCTCACACTTTCAACATGACATTTTTTATTACACCACCTCATGAATGTGACAGCTGACATTCTTCAAATTCTGCCAAAACCGTATTTTCCCAAAAGTGGCATGCAGTGATGTTGCAGTGGTATGGGGTCCCATTTTGCAAGGGATTTTGAAAGGCTCAGCAATGTGTACATGAGGTGGGGTAATAAGAAGGCTATGCTGACATTTTGGTTGTTGTTATCTTACAAATGGAAGCGGAGGGCCCAGAGGGCTCTGTACTTCTATAGCAATATATATATATATATATATATATATATATATATATATATATATATATATATATACATACATATATGTATATATACATATATATATATATATATATATATATATATATATATATATATATATGCATCTAAGGATGAATGAGAGTGCAGGGCCCTGGCCTGTATTTCCTCAGGCCAATAAAGAGTAGATCAAATTATGTGAAAAATTTGAGATGGATGGGAACGCAGGGCCCAGAGAGCCCTGCACTCCCACAGGGAAATATGGATACAATTATACACTCTCAGAAAGTAACTAAATTTATTGAAAAAAATGTTATTAATGCACTAGTTAGGATTACAACAAAAAAATATGGAAATGTTGTGTTAGGGTTTCCAATCCTAACACCCCTCACCTACCCTGATGAAAACAAACCTGGCATGGGATGTGCTATGGGGCTCTCAAGCCTAATGTTCACCCCATTCTCATACACTGTATCCACCTCAGCTTCAGTACTGATGGAATGGAGTGAGTGTTATGCTTGAGAACCCCAAGGCACACACCATACCTGGTCTGCTGCCTGCAGGGTGGAGTGGGGTGTTAGGGTTGGAAACCCCTAACACCACTTTCCCTACTTTATTTTTGCTGTACCCTAACTAGTGCATTAACAATGTTTTTTTGCAAGTAATAGATATATACAGTGCAGTACATATGTGTATTTATCATTAGTCATCAGCCAAGTACTGTATTGCTACCAAGCTCAATAACTCTCCAAATATTTGCAGGATGCAACAATGGCAGGCTGTGGAGGTGAGTGGTGCACTTGTGCTGGTTGGTTTCACTAGAACCAGGCTGGGTGGGGGTTGGGGCCTAGAAATGCAGTGTGTCACTGGTCACCAGTGAGTATACTAATGGAAGGACCAGTTTCTTGGCCCAGGAGGGGAGTACAGTAGATTGCCATAATAGGGGATCAAGAATCAGCAAGACTGGCACCAGATACTGGGAGCAGAAAGGGGTCCACTTGACTACCAGGGATCAAATATCTTTATGATTGGCACTGGGATTGGGGGAGGATTGGGAAACCAAGTGCAGTGTTTAGTTAACTTACAGAGCATTAGAGTTGCCTGATTGGGGGGGGTTGGGGGCTGCGCACTCTTGTGCTTGTTCATAAATGCAGAGTTTTGGAAGCATTAACTAGTTCTGTTCAAGCAACCTGTTAACAATTCCAAGACTATTTTGATTTACCAGTGCATGCTATACATATGCCAGCACCAATTATCTGCCAGCATGCCTGGTACTCATCAGCATTCTTTCACTAACAGTTTACAGCCACACAACCAAGTGTATTAACTGATGTTCCAGGATGCAAGTCACAATTGGAACTATTATGGTAAAATCTGAAAGGGATTTTCAGTATTACTGGGTCTACCTGCATCAATCAATCAATCCATCAATCAGTCTACTGTAGATATTTTCCTTTCAATCATTTACTGCATTTTAAAGCAACCACTATTAATAAAATGGCTTGGAAAATTAAAACAATCTGAGTGGGTTACAGAATTCCAAAGTTGTGTAACAAGCATGGTTCAATGACATATCTGGGGCCAGATATTAAAAAAAAAGAGCAGGCACTAAGGGTGGTTTGCCTGTGCCAACCTGGTTTTGTGCCTAGTTTGTGGGTGGGGTCTATTTTCAGAGACCCCTGTAGCACCAGCAAAACCCATTAGCTCCCAAGCACTAATATAATGCTGCACTCATGCAAATGAGGGTGTGCCCCTGCATATGGGTACAGCGGCAATTTCATAGGTTTGCATCCGTGGTACATGGCACTCAAAGGGGCATTAGTTACCACTTTTGCAAACTTAGTCTTAACTGGGTGCAAAGCCCTGGTGTCATGATTGCTGTACTACAGCTGCCCACATCCTGACACTCCAAACACCCATCCCAGTGAAACACAGAATGCTCTGATGACTACTGGCACCCCCAACCCTCCAATTCTCTGTCCTGGTAAAGTGACTGTTTGGGCTGGTGTCTGGTGGCACCTCCCATCCTCAGATCCTCTGTTTCAGTGCTGTGACTATCTGCCCAGGCATCTAGTGGCAACCTCCACTCTTCGATCCCCTGTCCCCATACTGTGACTATCTGCTCTGGTGTCTAGTAGCATCCCCTAATCTCCCATCTTGGTACTGTGACTGCCCCCTGGTGTCTATTGGCACCCCCCACCTGCTGATCACCCTTTATGGTCAATCCAGCAATTCTCTGGTGGCTAGCAAGAAACCCTACTCTGGCTTCCTGGCCTGGATAGTTACCTGCCTCCCTGGTGCCAGTGGAATCCCCCTCCAAGATCCCTGCCCTGGTAACTGGACCTATCCCTGGCATACACTAGTGCCTCCTGTCCACTGGTTGTCACAAGGATGACCAAATAGTGGTAGCTTCATTGTCCCTACCTGCTCATCCCACCCAGCAAACCTCCAAGCCAGCCCCCCATACCTCTTATATAGGGCTGTATAGGGAGCCCAATACAATGACTCACACAGCTCTCGTCTCACCTCCAAGGCTGGCTGCCATATGAGATGAGATATACTACTGTACTCATGCTTACTGTTATCCCATACAGCAGTTAGCCAAGGAGATGAAAGAAGGGCTGTGCCAGTCTTCATATTGGGCTCCCTGCAGGACCCCACCATCACAGGTACAGGGGAGTTGGCCAGGGGTGTGCTGGGTGCAGGTGGGGAGCTGCAGCACCACCACTGTTCAACTGTGTTTGTGGTGACTGGTGGACAGGGGTACCACTGGATGCCAAAGATTAGTTCAGGCACATGGGCCTGCGGATCAGATGAGGAAGCCACTGGACACCAGACAGGCATGAAATTATCTGGGCAAGGAAGCCATGGGGGTGTCAGTTTGCCAGCAGGAACTCTGTGGTAGTACTGAGATGCATTTTAGGTGTGTGGGCATTCACTAGCCATCAAGGCTTACAGAAGCATTTAGGGGAAAGGCAATTGGGGTCAGCTAGACACCAGAGACTCTGTTTTCATCACTGGGAGGAGTGATCAAAGGGTGGGGGTGCCACTGGAAAGCAGGGAACATGGTGTAGAAAGGGGTTAGGGACTCAGACGTTGCAGTGGGTATGGACACCAGGGATCCTGGGGTATATATGGGACACCAGGGCATACATGTGCAGTACCAGGTTGGATGATCAGAGAGTGGGGGGGGTGCTTTGAGATACCAGAGAACATAGTGTATGAATAGGTCAGGGATTTTGAGGGTGAAGGTACCACTGGACACCAGGGAACATGGTGTAGCAAGGGGTCAGGGACTCAAAGGTTGGGGTGGGAATGGACACCAGGGATACTTTGGTGTGTATGGGTTGGGGACTCAAATGGTGGGGGTGTCCACCAGACACCAGGGATACTGGAGTATGTATGAGTCAGAGACTCAGAGGTTGAGGGGAGCCACTGGACACTAGGGACATAAGAATGTATATGGTTCAGGGGATGTGTGGATGGGGGGTGCCACTAGACACCAGGGAGTATGTTACAGGCATCAGGATGGGGATCAGAGTGTGAGGGTGCCATGAGACACCAAGAGCTACATTATCATAGAGGAGACAAGAATTTTGGGGATGGAAGTTGCCACTCACCACTGGGATTGATGTGGCAGGTGACCACAGGACAGGCACAAACCTGCCACTGCTTCCCATACAAATGAGCTCATAATGGACATGCATATGGCCCCTTAGTGCCTTGCATGCAAAATGGTCTCATTGTGATTCTGCAAATGAACATTGTGCCATAGCTCTTAATACTTTCTAGTCAGGAGGGCACAATTCACTGTGGGCTGGATGCAGCCAAGGTGTCTGTTGTGGCAGTGCAAAGTGACTTGTGCTGTGCTGGCACAATCTGATATTCAGTTGGATAGCACCAGTGTGCTTTTCAACTGAATATAGCAACCCTGAGCCAGATGCAGGCGCAAGAGCAGTGCAAACCCTGGTGCTCTGCTTTTGTGATTCTTTTGAGTATCTGGCCTCAGGATTCTTATGACTTAATAGCTACCTTTTTATCATTTGTAATCTTCAAAAACCATTTTATCATTGTAACAACACACCTCAGGGTATGCATTTGCCATAGGATATACAGAAAACTTAGATTGTTGAAGACACCCTTCCATCATGCTTCATTATGTAATGATGTGTTCATATAGTGTGTGATGAACAAACATCCTATCATGTGTTACTGCTTGCTTTTAAACTGTGCCCCAAGTACTCTTCTTTATTAGCTGGTTATGATACTTTTTATGCAGTACTGCATTTATTTTGATGCATATCATGTTGTTTCTCAGGATTACTTTTAACCATAAAATGATCAGCATTTTGAATTTCCCATTTTTGTCTTCCATTTAGCCAGCGATACATTTTTGTTTCCCTGTCTTTGTCCCATTATTCGTGTTGGAGAATGTGTCTCATTCTAGCAAGGTAATGTTTGTTCTCCTGCTGTAATATTTAATTTGGAACATCAACAAATGTATTGTGAAAATAATGATAAGTTAACTTTAGGGTGGTGGACAAAGATGGAAAAGACAGGAAATCCAAAGTCATGGTTCTCTGAAGATAACCCTATCTGAATTTACTTTACATAAGCAATGTGATAGTGGCTTAATTAAATTGGTAACCTTGGTGAATCAATTTTAACCTGCAGGATTTGGCTTAATAGCCATATTCAGGTTAGCAACTGAAGAACACTAACTTTAGTTTTCATGGAATCATTGCATTTTATCCAACACATATGGTAAATGCAATTTGCTATAGTTATGACCTGAAATGCAATTGAAACAGCAGCTGAGTATGGTAGTGTTTAGGTTGATTGAAGATTTGTTCTTATACATGTTAACAAGTGACAGCAAAAGGAAGACCACTGGCTCCAAAGTGAAAGGTTACTTAGCTCCTCAATAATAGAAGAACTTTCTGACAGACCCTGCTCTTTGGTAGCAGCTGTTTGCCCTGTCAATGTTAAATACTGTTTTTTCATTAATTATTGATATTTATGATATTAATGAAATCTATCATCTTGTTTGCCTTGTTTAAGATTATATAATGGATAGTAGTCTGATTACAAAAATTGTTTTTTTCTTTTATCAGACTAGAAGTTCCAACAGCTAAACTACTCAAGGTATTGATTCTGCAATAAGACTGTGCAAAATATTTGCAGTTGTGAGTTTAGCCTCATTCTGAGATGGGTCCACTTAAGCCCTTTAAAAATGACAAGATAATGTTAAGCAGTATGACAGGTATTGATCCCAAATGTGAAGGTTAGCTTTAAAGATATGACTCCTTTGATTTACGTATCTTAGCCTTTTTTATTAGTTTATGTCATTACTAATTTCAGCTAATCATAATCTATCCAAGCCTTGCCAGGACCACTTTAACTCCCTAATTAAATTATGACAAATGTTATCCTAGCTGTAAGTAACAACTATCTAGTGTATCCTTTTTTTTAGTAAAAAAAAACAGTTTCTCAAAGTATATTCATATTGGAACCACAGGATAGTCATAAAATCAGCAGTTTATAAACTGACCATGTTCTGCCATTAGGCTTTGTGCCAGGCAATCCTTCATTTTCCCCACAGCCATGGATGTGTTTGCATCTGTTGTAAAAATACCATTGGTTCTTTAATTTATACTGACCTACTCCTATTTGATGTATCAGTTATAACATGAGACTGTGTCTACAGTACTGTGATAGTTGTTTGATGATTACATGTAAACCTATTCCTGTATTAAATCCTCATATTAATGTATTTGTATGATATTGTTTTTATTGTGAAAAGTAATAAGATACAATTAAAAAATAAATAAATAGACCACGTTAATTAATACATTGTTTTGGTTCTGTTCAGCTAGTGTTTTTGGATGAAAAAGCTTGCCCTATTTAAAGAGCAGCCTAGATTGTCATTAGCCCCACTGGGCTTAGCTAGAAGCATGGTGGGGAAGGGAGTAGGAGTCAGATAGCTGCGGAGAGGGGCAGAGGGATGACATCACAAAAGGGGAGGGTATGACATCACAGAGGGGCTGGGGATAAGAGGGGCATAGGTGATTGACAGGCAAGGTGATAGGATGAAGGGAGTTCAAGTGAGGGACTGGATGGGGAAGGAAAAGGGGCTGCAGGGAGAGAAAATCCCTCTCTCTCCTGCAGCTGTTCTTTCAACTTACATTATGATTGGTTATGCAAGGGGCAGCTCGGGCAAATGGCCACCGAGATGCCAGACTACGTGGTGGCCACTGTTGGCTGGGGTATTTCAAGCCCAAAAAAGAAAGAAAGAATAGAGAAGTAGTAGGTTTTGCTTTTCTTTTAAGTCAGTCCAGTAGCCCTATTTCAGTAGAACCAGAACCCAAATTTTGTATCATGCACAGGATGCATGGACATGTGGCATCCACTGCAGAGGGCCTATGCCTTCCAAGGGTACTCATGTGTTTTGTGGCTCACTGCGTGGAAGCTTGCCCTTTCTAATGTTTGCTGGATATCATGACCAGCACAGTCCGTTGTCATCGATGTTGAGTTCTGCTCAGTGTGCCGAACACCAGGCCATGTGGCATCTATCACGGGGTACAGATCTTCCAAGAGCAGCTCATTTGTCTGTTGGGGGTTAGCAAGAGCTGCATGGTGCTTAAGGCAGCAGACCATGTGGAATAGCAATTAGACAGGCCTGGGGAGGAAAATGGAGTGGGCACTGGCTCCAGTACCTGGGGAAGTTGTCATGGGCACCACTTGGGGGGTTTGGTGTGGCCTGCTGGGCCTGGGCAGCTGTCCTGCCACCATTCTCTGGAGAGGTTTTTTGTGGTGTGAGCCAGGATTAGAAACTAGCATTTGGGTGGAGGATGATCACAGTCAGGGGGCGGGCAACAACATTTTGAGGAGGCAGGCTCCTGCCTGGCAAGGGGCCAGGAGTGCTGGACCAGCCACAGGGGACGAAATGCCAACAAGGGTAGCAGTTTGGGTGATGCCTGAGAATGGCATTTTTGTGGCTCATTAGGGAACTGACTGGCTCAAAGGAAAATAAATAAATATATGTGTAAAACAAATGGGAATTTATAGCCACCCTTGGAAATAGTTCCTTTATACCTGGAGTTCTGACATCATTTCCTCAAGAGGGCAAGGTGCATATCACTGTCATATCCTCTCTAGCACACTGCACTGACAACGTAAGCATACACATTGTATAATATAAATATATATATATTTCTATATTACAAACCAATAACACACACACAAAAAAAAAAAATGTGGGGAGTAGTGCAATGTAATGGCTGTGGGCAGCAGTCTTCTGGGAGTCTTTCTGGGGCTGAGATGCTGCCCTATTTGCAGACAACTCTTGCCCTGAGGGAGGAAGTTGCCCGTCTTCAGGCCACACTGGACAGTAGTAAGGGGACCCTCCCCAGGCCACACTGAACAGTAGGAAGGGAACCTCCCCCATCCAGGGAGCACCAGAGCCACCACCACTACCTCAGAGGTTGTGAAGAAAGCACAGCAGTTGGACCATAGTGGGCTCAGGGAGGGTGAGAATGGTGGAACACAGGCACACCCAGTCAGTTGTTCCACACCACAATCCATACACCATTCTGGGGGAGCATGGCTCCCCTATGGATGCACCCACAGAGGAGATTAAGGAGGCTGAGGACAACTGTCACACAGGAGGCCCACAGGAAGGAGGCAGAGGACACAGCAAGGAAAGGAAGCAGCTCCTGGTGGGGGACTCAATTATTAGGAGGATAGAACTGGGTGGAGCAGGGAAAACTGAAGTAAGGTGCCTGCCTGGTGCCATGGCTTGGAGAGACAGGAAGCGCATCCTCAGGATCACAAGAACAGCTGCACGGGAATCTGAGCTGGACGTCATTGTCCACCTAGGGACAAATGACTTGGCTAATCATGAGATTAGAGCAGTGCAGAAGGACTTTGTAGAAATGGGGAGTGGGCCTAAGACAAGCAGCACACACATCTCCTTCTCTGAGGTGCTGCCTGTCAATGGCATGAGTGAGGCGAGGGTACTTTGCACCATGCAGTTTAATGAATGGTTGAAAAAATGGTGTGGAGCACAGGGGTTTGGCTTCATTGGGGACTGGGGTTCCACCTGGAGGACACCAGCCTATACTGGCAGGATGGTCTGCATCTGTCCAGGAAGGGAACAAGTCTTTTGAGCAATCGGTTTAAATGCTTTATTGAAGCTTTTAAACCAGTCAAGGGGAAGGCACTGATAAGCAACAGGAAAATCCCAGCCTCTCCCTACAAAACAGGGTACTAAATGAGAAAAGACTGAGGTAGACAGGTCAGTGGGGATGCTGCAAAAGAAGGTAAAGCCATCAAAAATGGAGAGCAATGAGTACCAATGCCGTAGTCTGAGTAACAAGCTTCCTGAATTAGTGGCCTTGATGGAGGAGGAACATCTGGATATCGTGGCAGTCACAGAAACATGGTACACACAAAACCATGACTGGGACGAAACATACCAGGTTACACTATCTACAAGAGGGACAGGGAGGGTAAAAGAGGAGGAGTAGCTTTTATATAAGGGAAGGAATCAAGGCAACAGAACAAAAGGGAAAACAGGGAGGAGAAGAAGCACTGTGGGTAAATTTGGAGACTGGCAATGGCACCACAATCCGCAGGGGGTTAGACAGATCCCTCTCAGGGGAGGAAATGGACAAGGAAATGATAGAAAGAATACTTAGAATGGCAGAAAAGGGAGAGCTGATGGGTGATCTGAATATGCCAAATGTTAACTGGAATGCAGTTGCAGCAGCCACTTCAAAGAGTGGAGTTATTCTAGATGCCCTACAAGGGGCATGCCTTAGACAACTAGTATTGGAGCCCACTCAAGAGGGAGCAATCTTAGACCTGGTTCTCTCAAATGGAGATGAAGAGAGGATCACAGATGTAGAAGTGGGTAGCCATCTGGGAACTAGCGACCATCAAACAGTATGGTTCACAATAAACACAGCAATAGAGTCAAGCCATACAAAGGCAAAAGTACTGGACTTTAGGAGGGCTGACTTTGCCAAAATGGGTGAGTGCCTAAGGAATGCACTAGCAAATGGGCAGGAAGGAGGGGTGGAAGAACAATGGGGAATAATAAAACTGCCATCACAGAGGTAACAAGCCTTGTGTGAAGCAAATTAACAAAATGAAACAATGTAAGAAACCACTATGGTTCTCAAAGGAAGTGGCAGTGAAGGTTCAAGAGAAAAAGAAAGCATTCAGGAAGTACAAGGAATCACAGAAGGAGCAGGACAGGGAACTGTATCAGTTAAAGCAAAAGGAAGCTGGAAAGGCAGTCAGAACAGCAAAGGCCCAAACCGAGGAAAAGATAGCCAACTCTGTTAAGAAGGGGGATAAAACCTTTTATAGGTACATCAGGGAGTGAAGGAAGACCAAGGGAGGGCTAGTGAGGCTTAATAAAGAGGAGGGAGGGTGGGCAGAGGGTGACTGTGAAAAGGCAGAGATACTAAACAAATGTTTTTGCTCAGTATTTACAAAGGAAGTGGGGGAGGTACTTAAAACAAACAGTAGAAACACTCTGGATACAGAAGTTGATACCAGCCCATTTACAGAAGAAAGGGTTCTGAAAGAACTCTTAAAACTGAAAGTGGACAAAGCAATGGGGCCTGATGGGATTCATCCCAGAATTCTAAAAGAACTAAGGGTAGAACTAGTGACACCACTGACTACCCTCTTTAACAAATCATGGGAGGATGGGGTGGTACCCGAGGACTGGAGGAGGGCAGATGTGATTCCCCTTCACAAGTGGGAGCAAGGCAGAAGCAGAAAACTACAGACCTGCTAGTTTAACCTCAGTGGTAGGAAAATGATGGAATCACTTCGAAGGAAAGAATTGTTGAGTATCTAGAGGCCAGAGGGCTCAGGACCCAAGGCAGCATGGATTCACAGTGGGAAGGTCATGCCAGACAAATCTGATAGATTTCTTTGACTGGATGACCAAGTAGTAGATCAGGAGGGGCTGTGGACATGGCCTACCTAGACTTTAGCAAGGCATTTGACACAGTTCCACACAAAAGATTAATATACAGTTAGCCAGCCTGGGAGTGGGTCCCAAGATGACAGCCTGGGTAAAGAATTGGCTGGAGAATAGACACAGAGTAATAATAAATGGAGTCCACTCTGAAGAAAGGGGGTTACTAGTGGGTACCGCAGGGTTCAGTATTAGACCGGTCCTCTTCAATGTCTTTATAAGCGATATTGAAGAGGGACTGAAGGAAAAGTATGTCTCTTTGCAGATGACACAAAGATCTGCACAACAGAGTTGATGCTCAAGGTGGGTGGAAAGGATGAGAAGGGACTTGCAAGGTTAGAGGAATGGTCAAATGTATGGCAGCTTAGATTCAATGCTAAGAAGTGCAAGTAGTGCACCTGGGAAACAAAAACCCAGGGAAGAGTACATAATGGAGGGTGAGATACTAACAACAACAAAATGGACAGGGACCTGGGGTAGTCATATCAGATGACCTAAAGGTGGGCAAGCAATGTGAGGGCAGCAAGGAGGGCTGGGGGATACTGGGATGCATAGGGAGAGGCATCACCAGCAGAAAACAGGAAGTTATTATCCTCTTTACAGACAGTTGGTGAGACCCCATTTGGAGTACTGCATGCAGTTCTGGAGACCCAATCTCCGCAAGGACATAGACAGGATGGAGGCTGTCCAGAGGAGGGCAACTAAAATGGTGCAGGGTCTGCACCAAGACATATGAAGAAAGACTTAAGGAGCTGAATATGTATAGCCTCGAGGAAAGGAGAGAGAGGGGGGACATGATAGAAACTTTCAAGTATCTCAGGGGAATCAACAAAGTCCAAGAGGGTAGCATCTTTCAAAAAAAGAGGTGTGCAAGAACAAGGGGGGCACAATTGAAGATAGAAGGGGGCGTGCCCAGAGGTAATTTAAGAAAGTATTTTTTCACAGAGAGGGTTGGGATGCATGAATGGCCTTCCGGAGGAGGTTGTGGAGTCAAAAACAGTGGTGGAATTGAAGCATGCATGGGAGAATCATAAGGCAATTCTAGAGGGTGGGGTTAGGAAGAAGTAGGCTGCTGGTTAACTAGGATCTGCAGCTTATCCAATAGGTAGGGAAATAGGCAGACTGGGTGGGCCAAGCCGTCCTTATCTGCCATCAAAATCTATGTTTCTATGTTTCTACGTTTCTATGTTTCTATAGCTGGGTCCTTTGACTCCTGCAGTCCAGACAGAGATGTGCACATTTTCTGTTTGGGTGTCTGGCCCACTTGGGAGGGAGGGTTTAGGCAAGCGACCCATAGGTACATGGTTGGGCTGTGGGCCCTCAAAAAAAAAGGCAGCCAGTGTATTTTCAGCTATGTGTGTGTGTGTGTGTGTGTGTGTGTGTGTGTGTGTGTTTGTGTCTGAGAGTGTGAAGGACGAGCACAGGTCAGCCACATTTGCACAGGTGGTTCTATGGTGGAAGTGAGCTTCACCTGGCTGTCAGGGGATCCATGGGCCTGGCCAGTCACCATTTCATAGGGCTTACCAATCATGGGCCATGAGGCAAGGATGGGGGAGGCCTCAAATATAAGTAGTCTTGGTAAAAAAAAAGTTTCATTTTGTTTGTTAATTAAGCAAAGCAAGGAGGATTTGTTGGAGGACAGGAATAAAATGCAATTGGACAAATGGATAGGGGCAGTACCTTGGGAGTGGGGAGACCATACAGCATACAGCCGGGAGGTCATGGTGGAATGTCTCCCCAAGGTTGTGGCAGTGCTTAGGCAGGTACCTGCTCGGTGAACAGCTTACTCAAAGACAGTTTTTTCCACCTCTGTCTAGTTATCATGCTTGGGAGGGAAGGAGGCCTAGAGGGTTCAGTGCATGCACACTTCATGGGGACTAGGGGGCCCAGGTGGGATGTGCACTTTGGTCAACAGTTTTCTCAAACCTGTGCTACCCAAACAACAACAAAAACAAATCACAGCAATTTCCAAGTTACATGGTAGAGTGTGGGAGTGGGGAGCTGGGTCACACATTAATCTCTGCTGGTCATTGGCGGATCCCTTAAAGGAGTGAACCATACCATGATTGAGGTGTGAGAGCAGCCCCCCCTCCCCATTTTTCCATTGCCATGAATGCAAGCAATAAAATTAAAAAAGTTTGTTTTGTCAGAACCCAGGAGGGAGGGGGCAGTATGTCAGTAGCAGTGCCTTATGTTTTTATGTTATTAAGTTGCAGGATGTCACCTAAGAAGGCTCCCAAACAAAAAACAGTGAGCTTCTGGCACAGAAGACAGCAGAGCTGATGGATCAGGTGCAGGCCATTATAAAGGAATCCAAGGCAGAGGAAGAAAGGGAGAAGAAGGCAGACAAGAGGAAGGCCCCCAGCTCAGAAAAAGCAACCCAACAAGAGACTGACCAGGAGAAACTTGGATGAGGGTGGTGAGTCTCAACCAGAAGTGGGTAAGGAACCAGTGGTAGACCTGTCAGTGGAAGGTAGTTTAAGGGACTACCTGGCAGGTATAATGGAAGAACATGGAGAAAAAGGTTGGGAGGAGTTGGATAAAGTATGGAAGGAATTGAAGGAAGAGAAAAAGACAGAGAAAGGGGAACAGAGTACAGGGTTGGGGGATGGGGTAGCAAGGGTAGTTACCAGTGCCCCCCAGGGATTACCCTGGGTGACCATGTATCACAGGGTCTCAAAGAGAAAATACGGAAAGGAGAATATGTAGATATGTTTGCCCTGATTGACAAGGATACAGCAAAAAAGTATGAGCAGAAGGAGTCAGTGGGCAATTCCGAGATGGCGATATCCCTAGCCATAGTGGGAAAAAACAGTGAGGATATCAGCTATAAGGGTAAAATGTTTGGGGCCAGGATGGAGGGTTTCACACATTTCAGTGCAATTATGTTGCAGAAGAAATGCAAGCTAGTCATACCTTTACTCACCTATTCAGCCATCATCAGGGATGCCTGTAGGTTTAAGAGCAGATATGGCTTGCTTAGTTATGATAAGACATTCTGGCAATGGGTGGCATTGCATGGCTATGTCAGGTGGGATGTGACCTTGTCAGAATTGTGGATAATAACATTGTCAGTGCAGGGGGTTACCAGCTGTGAAGAGAAGAAGGGCAGCGGGACAACAAGTACGAAGGTTTGCTGGGCATTTAATAAGGCTGAATGCATGTGGCATAGTTGTAAATACAAACACGCGTGTTCAGGCTCTGGGGGAACTCAGCCAATCTCCAGATGTAGGATGCATGGAGACAGGAATGCCACTCAAATGTAAGGGAAGTCCTTTTAGGGCAACCATGGGGGGAAGGGGAGATTCAGTGGACAGGGGGGAAATTTCAGATGGCAGAATGGAAGGGGAGGTAACAGAGGATGATGAGCTGCCTCAGATGATGGTACCTGGTTGGAGGGGTTTCCCTCTGGCTTGGTCCCCGGTGAGGGTAGAGATGGTAATTGTATGGACTAGGGATTACCCAAACAAAGGGGCAGGTTTAATGCTGAGGGACTGTTTCACAGAGGGGTTTAATTTTTATTACATGGGATTAAGGAAAAATATGATGTGAATAACCTGGGATCCATAAAAGGGAAGGAAGACATTGTGGGAGTTGGCAGTGGGTCAGGTGGGAGGCCATTTTGAAACCCCTCCTTTCCCAATTTCAGGGTCTCCCCACTGGGCATTGTGCCCAAGAAAGCACCAGGCAAATATAGGCTAATTCACCACCTGTCATACCCTGATGGGGACTCGGTGAACGATGCCATCACCCTGGAAAGGAGTGTAGTATCCTTCGTCACTTAGGACAATGCAGTGGAGCTGATAAAAGCCAGGGAATGGGTATGGATAGCAAAAACCAACATAAAATCAGCTTTCAGACTGCTACCAGTCTGAGAGCAGGACTGGGAGTTGCTGGAATTCCAATTCCAGGGGAAGTTCTATTTTGACAAAGAAATGCCCATGGGGTGTTCAGTGGCATGCGCTACAAACGAAGTTTTTAGTATGTGGCTGCAGTGGGTAATCTCAGTGCACCACAGGCAGGGGGCTGTTGTCCACTACTTAGATGACTTCTTATTCATAGGGAAGGGGAAAGAGAATATGCAGGCCATGCTGTGAGGTTTTGAAGATATGTACAGGGAGATTGGGGTACCTTTGGATGAGGATAAGACCGAAGGGCCAAGCAGGCAGCTAGAATTCCTGGACACAGAGCTAGATCTGGACAAGCAGTGTTTCTGACTTCCAGCTGGCAAGGTGGAGAAACTGAAAGGGCTCACCCAAGGGTTCAAGGGGAAGTGGAGAGTACAGATCAAAACTGTGTGACAGGTATTGGGGCATATGAATTTTGCCTGCAAGGCAGTGGCCCCAGGGAGGGTGTTTACCTGATGCTTGGCTCAGGCGTCTGCTAAGGTCAAGTTGCCCCATCACTTTGTCGACATTAGCAAAGTGGTAAAGGAGAATCTGTTAGCCTGGGAAGGTTTCTTAGCAAGGTATAATGGGATGACTTTCTGGCAAGACAAGTGGGAGTCGGGCGAGAATCTAGAGCTGTTCACAGATGCAGCTGGGGGGTTTGGCATGGGGGTATACTGTCAGGGTGAATAGATATTGGAGAAATAGTAGGCTCAGTGGGTAGAGATGGGCCTCACCAAGGGCATAGCATTTTTAGAGGTGTTTCCCATATGGGTAGCTATGGTAGTATGGGGAGATCACCTTAGGAACAAGAAGGTCATTTTCCAATGTGATAACATGGCAGTGGTGTTGGTGATAAATCAGCAATCTGGGTCCACAGAAGTGGTATTAAGGGTGGCACACATGCTGTTATAGGAAGATCTGAGGTTGAATTTGTCTTTTAAGGTGAGGCATATGAAAGGGGTTAAGAATGACATAGCTGACAGCCATTTACATTTACGGTTAGACAGGTTCCAGTCAATAGCCCTGAGGGTGGCTGTCCAGAGAACACAGATGCCTCCACACCTTTGTGAATTTGGATGGACCAAGCCCAGCTACTCTTTTCAGAGTGCATGAGCTCCTAACATACTGAGGACCTACAAAATGGCATGGAAGAGTTTCCAGGAGTTCTGGGAGAGAACTGGGCTGGAGGTAAGTGGCCCAGTATCTGAATCCCAGGTCATTAGGTACATGGTGGGAAAATGGGAGGGGGATGTTAGGATCCACCATTGGTATCCACCTCACTGGTATAGTTCTGGTCTGCCAATTACAAGGATGGGAGACTCCAACCAGGGCTTCGGCCATCTGGCAGATGCAGCAAGGGTGGATCAGGCTTCTGGACTAGAAGTTGGATAGGTGCAAACCAATCTGCAGGGAACTGCTGGGTAGATTGATTGCTAGCCTGACACACATATGCTCCTCAGCATACGAGGCCAGATTGTTTGATGCCTTCTTTATGGTGATGCAAAAAGGGGCATTTAGGGTCAGTGAGGTGGTGACCTGGGGTAAGCGTGATACATGAGGTGGGCTACAAGAACACAACATTTCTTGGTCAGCTGGGGCTGCCACGGTCTGGCTCAGATAGTGCAAGATGGACCAGATCGGGAGGGTTATACAGGTTGAGTTGAACTGTGCTGGGGAGAATGGGGAAGTAGTGCAAGCCTTAGAGGCATACCTGGCAGTTAGGCCCCAGGGAAGAGGGTGGTTGTTTAGGCATGGCAACAGGGATCCAGCCACCACCTCCTGGGTCACGGCTATGCTAAAGAAGGGGATGGGTTTCCCCAAGGAGGACCCCAATAGGTTTGCATCACATTCTTTTAGGATCAGGTTGGCCTCAGAGGTGTCCAGGATTGGAGACACCTCCACCAAAGTGCAGAGGGTGGGGAGGTGGTCCTCCCAGGCTTACAGGAGATACTGTATGTAAGGTAATGAGAGTTAACATCTATCTTTAAGTTTTCCAGGATTTGGATGGTGCCGGGTGGTTTTGATTATCAGCCATTCCTTTATCCATTGGGCAGAGCAGTGGGCTGTAACCATGTCAGGGGGTCGGCAGCTAGGACAAGATCCATAAAAGACCATGATCAAGTGGCATGGGCAGTGATGATTAAAATGGAGGCAGCTTCTGCCATTGTTGGACAATAGCAACAGGTTTTTGCTGACCCCAAATATGATTGTGATACACATGGGGGGGAATGATCTGGGAAACATGCCCTGGGTGGCTTTGGGTCCACATGATCCTTAATGACATTGATGTGATAAAATCCTGGTGGCCACAGGTGACAATAGCTTGGTCATAAATTATACCACAGAGATGTTGGAAACATGCTAGAGATATTTTAGCATTAGACAAAGCCTGGAAATGGGTAAACAGGAAAATGGCAGACTGGGCTAGGAAGGGAGGCAGGCTATACATAAAACATGCTTTGATTATGAATGACACACCTGGGATGTACCGCACAGATGGGGTCCATATGTCAGTGGTAGGCAACGCCACTCTAAATGGGGCAATCAGGAAAGATATTGAGACATGGTAGGGTTTCGGGGGGGGGAGGGTATATGCTAGCTTTTAATTGGGGGAGGCCCAGAAGCCAGACCAGATGGTCAGCCTATGGACTAGTGGAAAAAAGGTGAACCGGATGGATGGAAGTACTGCATGGCAGGGGAGGGCTCCCCATGGAGTAGTCACCTTAGGGGGTGACAGGACTGGGGGATCAGGTGGGGCACCTGAACCTAGACAGAACTAAAAGGTGGTGAAGGGGTATTGGGTCTGTTACACCCAAGCCAAAGAAAAGCTAAATATCAACCATAATGCTATGAATTTTATGGATATGTAAATAAAGGAGCAACCCCAAAAAGAAGCTTTGTAAATAAGAAAATGTTGGTGATGGTACTAAAAAATAAAAGGTTTTTGTAATTGAGAATCTACCAAATAAAGCTTCAATTTATTGAACCAAGCATTGGTGTGAATGTAGCTAATTTTGGGGGGTGGGGGGCAAATGACAAAAGAGGTTGCCCCACTAAAAGGGTAGCCCAAATCGTCATTGGACCCCTTGGGATTAGTTAGAAGCATGGTGGAGGAGGGAGTAGGAGTCAGATAGTGGGGGGGCGGAGGGATGATGTCACAAAAGGGGAGGGAGTATGACATCACAGAGTGGCTGGGGATGGAAGGGGCATATGTGATTGACAGGCAAGGGGATAGGATGAAGGGAGTTCAAGGGAGTGACTGAATGGGGGTAGAAAAGGGGCTGCAGGGAGAAAAAAATCCTTCTCTCTCCTGCTGCTGTTTCTGCAACTTCCCACCCACTCACCCACACAAGATACAGGTTACATCATTCAGGGGTCTTTAGGGGTTGCCAGGTGAGGGCAATGGTGACATGCAGGTTGACAAGGATGGGTTGCTTTGTGAGAGCAATGGCATTTGGAAAAAAGAGGGTCTAGCTGAATGGAGGTACAGCAGGGCTCCCCATGCGGTAGTCACCTCAGGGGGGACAGGGTGGGGGGATCAGGTGGGACACCTGAATCCAGACAGAAATGAAAGGTGGTGAAGGGGCATTGGGTCTTTTACACCCAAGCCAAAGAAGAGCTAAATATCAACCATAATGCTGTGAATTTTGTGGATATGTAAATAAAGGGGCAACCCCAAAAATAAGTTTTATAAATGAGAAAATACTGGTGATTGTACTAAAAGGTAAAAGGTTGTAACTGAGACTCTACCTAATAAAGCTTAATTTTCTTGAACCAAGCATTGGTGTGAGTGTAGCTGATTTCGGGGTGGGGGGAGTCCAATTGACAAAGTTTCTAAAAAATCTTCAGGCATGATCTCTGTGTATTATAACCTGCCCCAATATGTATTCTGATTGTTTTGGACACATGGCAGTCAACCAGAGTTCATCCGTGTTTGACTATGGTTTCTTCATGGGCATAAGAGCAAAGTATAGCAACCATATCTGAACAATCCATTTGAATATCACAATGAAGAATTTGACATTTCAATATAAATAAGCAGAAAAATAACATTTTTAGTCAAGTCAAGTCAAAATTTGTTTATATAAAGGCACTTTTCAAAACCAAGGCACCCATATAAATTTCTAAAACTATATCCGATTAAAATTCTAGATCAAAGCTGTTCCATTAAAATTAACAAAAAAGTTCAGAACAAGTCAGGGTAAGCCAACTCAAATAAATACGTCTTTAATGAAGAATTAAAAGACTTGTTGGACAGGCACTCTCTCACCCGATGAGGTAGAGAGTTCCACAGGGCCATGGCTGCGAACAAAAAATATCTGACCCCAGAAGTCTTCAAACAGACCCTGAGAACCTCCAGCAATCCCTCATCAGTGGAACAGTGTGGTCAGAGGGGGTAATAGGGACACAGGAGGTCTTGCAGATAACGTGGTCCCTGTTTGTGTAGGGTCTTATAGGTCAGCAATGCGACCTTGAAGGTGATTCTCCACCTCACTGGCAGCCAGTGCAGTTCACTGAGCACAGGTGTAATATGTCTGGCTCTTGATGAACTAGTCAATAGCCTGGCAGCCAAGTTCTGCACCAGCAGCAGGTGGAGGATTTCCACCCCCAGAACCCCAAGGTAGAGAGCATTGCAATACTCAAGGCAGGAGGACACAAAGACATGGACTAGTATGGGAAGGTCTTCAGGGAAAACAATATGTTTCACCCAGAAGAGGTTACTCAGATGGTAAAACAAGGTCTTGACAACAAGAAATTTATCATGAAAAAATATGGCTTAAACCAAGTGAGAGGAGACGAGATGGGAGAAATGACAGAGACATTCAAGTTCCTGAAAGGAATGAATGAGGTAGATTGTAAGGAAATATATAGCAGGAAGGGTGAATTAAAAACTCATAGACATGAGTGGAGGCCAACAGGGGGAGATGGAGGAAGGACTTGTGAAAGTTTTACTTTATACAGAGAATGGATTAGCCATGGAACAGCCTACAAGCAGAGTTTGTGGGTACAAGAACAGTGTAGGAATTGTAATTCAGCTGGGATTGAGTAAAAGACCTTATAGTTACACAGGGGGAAGCAGTCGAACAAGGGGGAGACAAGGGCTATAATCTTGACTAAATAAAGGGTTCCCGGGGTCCATAATGTAAAACAGGCCAGACTGGATGGACAAATGGTCTTTTTCTGCTGACATTTTCTACGTTTCTTTGTTAAGCAAGGAAATTAGTTACTTTATCATAAAAATGTGGGAAAGTACCACATCTTAAAAGTGCTTAGTTTTGTGGTGGTATAAATAACAATTAGGCCATTGTAAAATGGCAGAACTGCACTCGGACATCGGGTGTTCAATGACATGTAGTTACTGATCCACAACCAGTCACAGCACTCACTGTCATCGAGGTACAGGTTAGGAAGCATAGGAAAAACCAGGACCAGTTGTAGAATTCACAAAAAGTGTTTATTAGTACTAGCAGTAACATAAAAAAAGAAACTTGTTCTGTATAACTATTTACCAAGGCCAAATAAACAGGGAAGAGCCATCTGAGTTTTTCTTCAATCTCTGTGTCTCTTGCAAGAAAATTGCAGCTCTGTTTTTATAAGTCCTTGCAACCTCCCTCCTTAACAAGCATCCTGTTGGTTTTTTTTTAGTGTTCTTGTATGTTTCAAGCAGGTGCAGCAAGACCACAGTGTCCCAGACCTGAGGCGCTTTCTCCACAGCTTCTGAAAAAGGGCTTCAAAACTGCTCTCAGGTTACCCTCTTGAGTTCCCAATAGCTATTTGCAATCATCTTAAACTATAATTATATACATTTCAAAGGTAACACTATATAATTTCTAAACAAAAGGGATCTCAATATCAGTTACATTTCCACCTAATGGTTTGTATATACTTTTATACCAGCAGATATGCAAGGGAGGAAAAAAGACAGAACAGCAAGGGAAGACTGAGAGACAGTGAAAGGCAGAGAATTGCAACACTGTCATGGTGATCAAATCCTAAGTCTCACAGGAAAATTTGATTGCACAACCAGACAGACAAGAGACAGGAAAGGAAAGAGCAGAACAGATCCCTGCATTCAAACTCTCCATAACAACTGGGACAGGGTCCTATTCAACCCTGTCACACTCACTACATGAACAAATATCATAAATTCAGTATGCAGTTTGCAGTTTTCAAATTTTACTCTGTGCACTCAAAGAATTACAGCCCTTTTGGGTATAAGATACAGAGATCAGAAAAATCCTCATGTATCACCAAATTGTGGGGTTTGCCTGCAGTCTCATGCCTCACTATGCCCCCTGGCCAAGCATTAGAACTGTCTAACACACATCCCATCGTGTCTTATTGCTTACATACACACTGAAAATAGAATTTAAAGTTAGAATCAGTATTTTGAACATATTGTAGGTCTTATTTAGGAGTTATCTGTTTTTTTTTTCTTTTTTAGATAATTCCTAAAGTAGACCTATAGTTGAAACATCCATTCTATATTTATTTATTTTCAGCATGAATTTAATACTGCATTCTTATCATATATCAGTATGCATTGATTACAGAATGATAAGGTTGTTGGAATAACTACAATTACCTGAGAGGTGTAAAAATGTGCTACATGATGCTGGAAACTTCTGAAATTAACAACAACGTGTAACTATAGTCAACTTGAACAATTCTTAAGCTGTGTTAAAATTAGTAATACATGATGTGTCCCCGGGCCCTTTACTGTCACTGGTTGTACATTGATAGCCATAGTTAAGATCATGGAAAAACCATGCATGTTCATGATTGCTGATGGTGTAGAACCATAGCTTACCCATGTAAAGCCATGTTTTATCCATGATTCAATGAGTGATGGAGTGTTGTCAAGAAAATTAAACAGGGGTGGCACACAAAGCTTTAAAAAAATTAGATACACCATCTTAACCCTTAGGCTGCAGACAGAATTAGAACACATAGAAATTCTGGACTGATATATCAGTCCACGGCCCTGCAAGGGTTAAAAGTGTCAAGAAATAAAGCTCAGTCTCATAATTTATACCATGCCAAAATTCCATCTAACAGTTCCAGAGGACATTAACTACTGTTGTAACCAGTTAACAATGAAGGCATAAAATTCACTAACTCACATGTGTGCCCAATAGTACTGATAGTACAGACAACTCCTAAACATTAAAAAGGCAGATTCAGATGTAATAATTCAAAGTCTCAGTTCTATAAATGTAGTAGTTGTATGATTTTTATGTTTGCTTGCACACATGTGCAAGAAACATAGTGCCATCATACGAGTTTTCATAGGTGTGCCTCCCCCACTTCCAATGCCCTGCTCCCTTTTGGAGGCATGGCTGCACCATGCCAATGAATGGCCAAGCTGTCTATGACAGCTGTTCAGATGCAGTAGCATACAGTTCTGAGGAAAACACTGCCACAATCAGTGGTGGTAATGTGTAGGCAATTTGCATACTGCCACAGAATTTTGCTGTTTGTTCATTAGCTATAAGGCACTCACACTAGAACACGAGTGCACTAAATTGTGCTTCTATACATAAACAATGGAACACTAATCTGGAGTTTATGTAAGTCACAAATTATTAACATGTGGCTATATGTTTCTGACAGAATTCTGCAAAATGAGGCAGATCTGCTGAAATCCGGCAAAATGCTAGCGGAAGTGAAATTTGAAAATTCCACACATCTGTAGTGCAATGTACAATTTTCAGATATACCAATGCCTTGCTAAATAGTCAAATGTCACCAATAGGTTGTATATTGTTAATGAACTAACTTAAGTTAATATAAGCTGCCTGTTTGTAGACTGACTTCAATCTTTTTTCACCCTCATCTACTGCCTGTTCCTTAATTATTATTTTTTTCACTGCTAAAAGTTAATATAATCTGCCTGTTTCTCCCCTGATATTTATCGTTCTCTCTCTCTCTCTCTCTCTCTCTCATCTGCTGTCTGCCCCTAAATGTCTTCTCTTCTGTGAACCTGTTTCTTAGCCCTGGTGACTGTAATCTTTCTTTTTATTTTCTTATGTCTTTTTCTCTCTCCTCCATCTTTTTTTCCCTGCCCACTGCCTCCTCCAAGTAATCCTTTCTGCAGTGCATAGTGCTGACCCGCCCTGCCCCAGCATCTTTTTGTCTTCCCTGCTATTACTGAAATCTCTGACTACCACTTAAGCCATTAATTCTCACACTTTGTGATAGTGGGCCTCCCCCAATCCATGAAAAAGATTTCGAGCCTCCCTCAAATTTGGAAAAAAATCTTGGCCTTCCCCACAGAAAAAAATAAATCCTACTTTGCACAGTACACTAGGAATAAAGTGAAACTAATAAAGTTAATTGAGTATATTCTCTTTTTATTCAACTTATTGCTCTCAACCCCTGACCCAGCACACCATGTTATACTTGTCACTCCACTTTTCTGACTCTTGGGAACCTTGTTACTCTGTTTCCTCTCTGTCTAGAACAACTAACCTAGCCACTTCATGTCTCCCCCTCTTACCTTGCAGTTAGGTAACTTCCTGTACCCTTACCTCAGGTCACACATGAAAAACATGCATCGGATCACTGCGCCTTTCCAAGTCACTAATTTGCATATAAATACCTTTTGTAGAAACAAACCTTGACTCAGCATGCCTCCCCAAGGCACTAATTTACGTATAAATACATACCTATAAACAAGCTTTGGCTCAATTGGGACTTCCTGGTCACAAATTTGTGCATAAGTAAAGAATCTCACCTGCAATTATCCATATTTAATTTGTTTTATCCTTTCACACAAAACAGCCAAAACTTACAATTTGAATACTGTACATTCTCAGACTCGACTGGGCCTCCCCTGGAACAAGCTGGGGCCTCCCTTGGGAGGCTGGCCTCACCATTTGAGAACCACTGACTTAAGCTAATTCTCGCTACCTAATGCCTCTAGCCCCCTAACGCTTCACTGTCTTTGCTTTCCTGTCTCTCCCTGCCCCCCTATCTCAAACTCTGCTAAAATAACCTGTCCTTCTTTCTCCAATAGACTGACCCCCTGACTAGGCATGCTTCCTCAGCACCTCAGCTCACTGCCACTCACCTCTCCTACTGCTTCAGCTGCTGCCACTCAGTGAAGCTCTGGTGCGGTTCATCCCAGGGAAAAGTCAGATAACTGTTTTTCATTTTCTGCCACTGAGTTGAGCTGCACCTTGACTGGCTTCCTTGCGAGATAACTCTAGCCTAATTGGACACTCTGCAAGCCTGCAATTAATACTGTATCCTGGCTTTTGCTCTTAATGGCTTCTTGGCTCCCTCTAAATTTTCTTGTGCTGATATAATTTGTCATGCCCACTCTGCCTGACCCCGGCCTCTATAAAATACATCTTAGCTACTCCCCTTTTCTCTTTCCCTTTCCTCATTGGTTTCATGGTTTTGCCTTGGTCTATTAGACCCCTATTTCCCTACCACTATTTCTTTCTGCAGCTACTATTTCTGTTACTGTAGTTATCTAGCACTCCCCCAGGTTATATCTTTCACTCTCAGCTATCACTGAGCCTGATCCACTTTGAAACTTGCCCAATTTTAACCCTGCCCAACATGTCTACAGTCTTAGCCAGCGCTGTGTTCCTGATTCTGGTAATGATGATGCAACTAACAATTCATATGCCACCCTTGCTCTTCCTGACCATGTTGGCATCCACCACAAGCATAGTAAACAGGTGCTCACCTTTCCCCACCACTGGGCACTTTGTTGAATATATCTAGCACGGATGTGGGACTGCTTCAAATGACCTTAACTCAAACAGCTCAAATTTCTACTACTCACCCCTTCATCCTTATTTGCCCATATGTCCAACTAGTAGCTTGTACACTCTTTACTGCCCTCAGTTCTTACTTTTGAGTGTGCAGTCTTTACAGGACACAGGTAGGAAAGGGTGCACAGGAAAAAGAGTGCATGTGCTCCACAGCAAATATCTCAAGGAGTTACTAAAATGACTAATACTGCTACTCCTGCTGATATTGGACAACATACAGTACACCCTAATCCTGGCCCATCATCATGCAGGCTCAATGTCAAAGACAGAGTGGGGGCCCTCTCCTTGGCTAGCATCAACATCTGCAGCCTTCTAAACAAATTGGATGCCCTTACTGTATGGGTCACCCAGCACAACCCGAACATCCTATCTGTGGTTGAGATGTGGCTGTCACCAATGGTCCCAGATACTACCATTGCAATACCAGGGTACTCAGTCTTCAAGCAGGACAGGCTGTCAAAAAAGGGGGTGTCTGAGACCTATATCTGAAAGATTCCCCAGTGGGGCATGCCCTGTCTATGCCTGATACCAGGGTTGATTTATAGGTCCTAGCCATTAAGATTCTGCTTGGTGCCCATAACAAGGTGCTGACTATTGTGCCAGTTTTTATCCCACCCAAACTGTTATTGCAAGGCCTGAACCCTCTCCTCCAGTGCATCAACAATTTAAAGCACAACTCCGAAGTCATAATGCTTGGAGATTTCAATATAAACTGGCTTTCTCCCTGCTCGAGTTCCTACAAGGATGCCTTGTTGTCAGTGAACTTCATCCAGCTTGTTACCTTATCCACCAGTATTAATTACAGAACAAGTACCAGTACACTACTGGATTGGGCGCTTACCAACCACCCTGAGCATATCACTGAAACAGCAGTCCTCCCAGACTCCAAAAGTGATCATTCCCCCATCCAGTGTCTATGGTCAAACAAATTCACTAACTTGCTACCCAGAACTGTGTACAGTAGGGTACTTACTCGGGGTCACCTAGAGCCTCTAAAGTCACTTCTGTGACAACACGACTGGGACCAAATTGATACCACTACTGATATTGATACTGATCTTGAATATTTCATCTCCTGCTTCAATGCAGCATGTGATATCCATGCCCCTTACAAGAGGAAAAAACTCAAGGGCACAGACAACCCTTAGATTACATGTGAATTCCTGGCACAAATGAAAACATGTGATCAACTATGGAGTCGGGCAAGAACTACTGGCAGTCCAGCAGATATTCAGGCATACAAGACTGCCAGAAACACCTGCACCAGGGCTATCTGATCAGAAAAAGCCTGCTACTACTGAAGTGCCCTATCCAACTCATGGAAAAATGGACAGAAATTCTGGAGCAACCTAGCGGACGTTACTGGGAATGGCTCCAAATTGGCCCCTACCACGCTAAACATTGAGGGCACCATTACCCTGGACCCTTCCAAAACTACCAATATCTTCAATTCAGCATTCACTGATCTCAGTCACATACTACCTGCTGGCTTCTTTGATCCCACCTCTGAGGTGGATATTAGTGTCAAACCTACTAAGGAGCCAACTCATCCACAGTTCTATTTTAAAGCAGTGACCGAAAGAGAAACCAGGAAATATTTACTCAAAGTATTCAGTAAATCCAGAGTCAGTGGGGACTTGCTTGATCTGAAACTCATCACCCTCACCCTTGATGCTGTCCTGCCCTCCTTAACCAAGATTATCAACCATTCCCTTATGCTTTCCCAGTTCCCCCTAAGTGGAAGGCTGCACTGGTGCCACCACTCCATAAAAGTGGTGACAGGGTAACACATAGTATTTACAGGCCTATCTCCATTCTTCCCCCTCTATCCAAAGCACTCAAAAAAATTGATGCTGACCAACTGGCTGACTGCAAGGAACAATACAACCTTCAATAGTCTCAGCAGCATGGCTTTCGCAAAGGCCATAGTACCACCACTGCCCTCCATGAATTTACAGGCTTCATTCACCATGCACTTGACCAAGGGCAACTGGTCGGTGCCACCTATATTGACATCTCAAAGGCATTTGATATGGTCAACTATACATTATTAATTGAACAGCTTACTAACCTAGGGTTATCAATTGACACCTTAGGCTGGTTTAATAGTTATCTCTCCAACCACTCACAACAAGTGAGGACCAGGAATATCCTCTCGAATAAGCAACCTGTCCGGTCAGGTGTCCCCCAAGGGTCAATTTTGGGGCCACTGCTTTTCAGTATCTTCCTGCACAATTTCCCTATATCCTACCCTGAACATATTCTCTTGTATGTGGATGACACAGTAATATTTCCAAAGAACACTGATTCCCTACCCTTGGAGTACCAGCTTTAGAAAAGTTTTTCGCAGGTTGAGGCCTGGTTCATCTCGCAGAAGCTAGTGCTCAATTACAAAAAACTAAAGTTATGTTATTTCATGGCCTGCATAATAAACAAAAAACCAAACAGCTGACTGTCAGAAACTGCTCAGGAGTTGCAATAGAATAGGCACAAATGTTCAGGTACCTGGGCGTGACTCGTGACAGCACATTGTCCTTCTCCAATCATATTGACAGTGTTGCAAAATCAGTGAATACCTGCATCAGACTTCTTTACAAGCATAAGCACTGTTTGACTCCAGAAGCCCTTAACCTAGCAATACAAAGATTGATTGTCTCCATTATAGACTATGGACTTGTTGTCTATGGAGCTGCCATGGACACTGCCTTATGACGTATCTCTGTTGCATTGAACAAGGCATGCTGGCTACTTATTGGAGCTGCCTACCGCACACACATCTGTGGCCTCTATGAACAAGCAAACTGGCTCCAACTCCAGGGAAGAATCTCTTACCAAATCTGCCTGGTAGCAAAAAAGATCTCCCTTGGTCTCTTGCCTGCTGAGGTTCAGAAACTCCTCAGACCATCCTGCAGCACCCACACTACAAGTTCTTCACTGCTGCACTTCACAAGGTCAGCAGTCATTTACAGGCAGAGCCCCAAAAATGTTTAACTCACTTCCCTGCTATGTTGGAAACATAGCCACTCCTGGATCTTTCAAACACATACTAAGACAGCTCCTAGTGACTCTTGCCACTTGTGACTGTTTTACCTAATACTCAGTGGAAGACTGCTCCCACTTCCTGACTCCCTCCCACGTTAAGAGACACACCTTTCACCCCCCGTTTTCGTTTCTCTGCACACCCAGCTTCCCTTTCCCCTCCTCTCTACACCATTCCCTTTCCTCTTACCCTCCACCTCCTTCCCTTCCCCTCCTCCTGCCTTCACCTGCCATCTCTTATGTCCTTTGTCACCATGTCCTATGACTTCTTCCCCATCACTTACACCCTGTTCCCTTTCTCCTCTTCCTACCTTTCTATCCTGCCCCCACATACTCTGTCCCCTACACACACTTCATAGTCTTTCCATACATGTCTGCTTCCTGAATATTTTCAATTTTCCATTCACCCGTACTTCAAACTTTTACCCCATTCTTACCTCCTCCTATAGAGTAGCCAACTGTGTAGACTGCATAAGATATTATTCAATGTTCTACTTGCTTCTTTCTCTTTCAGCAAGGCCTGTGGCTGTGTTATTTCAATGTATAGCTCAAATCTTTTGTTTGCTACCCTCATAGAACTTTTTCTTTCTAGTAAGCCATAGTTCTTACCGTAGTCTTATGTTCCCTTTCTCTTTGCTTTTTTCTCTTTTGACAAGGCCTTTGGCTGCACTGTCCCAATGTATTGCTTGAGTCTTTCGTCTGCTCCCCTCATGTACTTTATTCTTGTATGTCATAGTCTTATGTTCCTCATTTTGCAGTACACAGCACTTGTTTCTGCCTAAAGTAGCCTTGTCTAAAAGTTACAATTGTTTTTTTACCTATCTGTGCAACCAGGACGTGGAACCTTTGTAAAAGAACCCCTGGCTCAAAAGTGTAAATCTGAAATTCTAATAAATAAAAAAATAAATAAAATTAAGGAAAAATTTAAATCACAACTCACTTCAAGCTAGCCAAACAGAATCAATACTAGTATGAAATTGCAGCCAGAACTATAAATTAAGATTCAAACTCTGAATGAATGAAAGATGGGCTGCAGCTAGGTAAGTATCTGAACATGATCCTTTAAAATACATGACATAATTAGAAAATGACTGGAGCATTTGAAGGCTACCAAAATAAAACAGTACTTAGAAGTCCAACCCACAACAGAACACATATAATGGTAGTGTACCAGTACAGGTGACAGACACCACAATTTGTAAAGATAGGAGGCCAGTCCACTGACTGACAGAAGGCAGTTTTCAACAACAAAATTACCGGGGATGGAAACTATAGCAACATCTGTAGCCTACATAGCAATGAAGGAACCCTTGGGTATGAACTCAGAGGTAGCTAAAAGTCCCAAAATAAATAAGCAAGCTTTAGTTTAGTATAAAAGTCTGGTTCTTGCAAGTTAATCTGTACTACAAAGTTGCTACTGACAGTCTGCTGACTATCACCAACAAGCTTCCTGTCATTACAGCATTGTGGCATCCATATGTTTGTCTGCCTCAAATGTTACTCTTTTGTGTACTGCCTGGCTTTTCATTGCTACCTCCTTTCTAATCAGTATTAGCCATAACCACATCAGGCTTCTGCTCTCCAATCTTTGTGACAAACAAAACGAGATACAGCTATCTGCAAGTCAAATACTTGAACTACATTGATGCTCCAGTTTTTCCCCTAGATTCCAGACTTGGGCTTCTGGTGGCCTTTTTCTGGTTTATTCAGCACAGAAAACAGTATATCCAACATTGGTATTACTATGCCAAATGGTGTCTGATGGTGAAAACAAGAACAACACTAATAAACCATTAAATACACTTCTCCAATCTGACTAAACCTACTGCACACACTGGCCCACTGGCACAGTGGTTGGATTTCTGCTTGCTATGCCAATGACCCGGGTTTGCTAACAGACCCAGGAGTCAGAGGGCCAGCTGGGGGAAGAAGGATCGAGCATTCTGGGGACTGCTCTCCTTCTCTGGGGAAGATGGGAGAAAGAGTTTCTGGCACTTTACTGACCCCTGGCAGAGGCTGGGGGTCCACTGTGGCTGGCACCATCACCTTAGTAGGATGGGGATGATGTTGGACATCATTACATGTCCCTACCACCTGGAATCCAGCAAGCATCGAAAAGCTGGCCCCCTGGCATGAAGACTTGCTCTTCTGCTATCTCCACTACCTTCGACATCCGCCGTGGGGGTCCCGCTCCTGTGGCCCTGACCCAGGTGGTAAGACAGGGCTTGCCTACAGCATCTAGTATCTGTTGGTGGGAAGCCCTCCCAGCTGCCTCACCCACGGGGGTAAGCCTGGGCATGGGAGGATGACAGGCAGGACAGGTCTGACCTCCAAAAGGAGGATTGTGGAACCCAGGACCACAAAAAAATCTACTGCACACTATTGAATCATTGAGACTGACCTGCAACTAACAAGGTAAGTAAATCAGAACTACATTACTGGCTTTACATTTGGGGCATATAAGGATACCAATCATTATGACATAACATCAGTAAAATGGATGTCCCACATTTTTTTCTAGCAGGGCAATTTTAAAAACTTTTATCATTTTGTATTTCTTTACACTCTAGTAGTTATAAATTCATGACCAAGCTCACCACTCATAGAGTCTATGAAAAAGTTTTTCATTAATCCAGACAAACAACTATGGATAATATCTAGGGTAAATAACATTAGTAAGCTGTGTAATTAAATTGTTAACAAAAAAATGCCTACTTCAGCAGTCTCAACCAAAAGCAAGTTAGATAAATGTTAGCAGGAGGAAGTTGATCACCACCACCTAAAGTTGATAAAAAATCACTAATTCTTACACAAACCAAGAAGGGTTGAGAAGCATCTCACACAAAGGCAGACACATTTATTTCTTCTGCCAAGTCAGGCCTACATTAAAAGAACATAAAGTAACTCTACAGCATATTATTGATGTTATATTTGGTAATTCATACAATAGAGTCTCAAGATAAACGGTGACCCTGAAAAAAAAATCATATTGTCAGACATTTACTGAAAAAGGAAAACATTCCGTACCATCCAAGGGTTTAGTACTAGCACAATAAGCTCCTATGTGAATGCTCCAGGTTGAGATGTGAGGTTGGGGTATCAATGATTAGGTGGCCAAATGTTAGGTGGTGCTTATTATGGCAGTACTTCACCTACCATGGGAAGGGTGGCACTGTATGCCACGACCACAGCAGTGCCTGTAGCAGGCTGGGAGGCTCATGCTTTTACTGCAGGTAAAACTAGTGTCATGCAAGACCACAAATAGGTGTGGCACAGCATCAAGAGGGAGGTGAGAGGGTCCAGAAAGAAAAATAGGGAAACACCATGGTGCCCATACATCTCAAACACTCAGCATTAAAATACATAACACTGGCCTTCACAACTCAGAACAAAAAGCCAGAATGTGTAGCACTTTCTTATTTTAAAGGAAAAGAAATGTCTAAGAATAGAAAGCCCCATATATTCAATGTTATTGCATGCTTCTGTCTAGTTTATTCAATGATTTAACAGTTTTTGTGTCAAGAAATAGCTCTAACATTATGAGAAACATCAGTAAACCTCCATGGAGCAAGGGTTAAGCTTAGTGTGAAAATCATAGCACTATGCAAAATTCATAGCAGTTGAGAGATATAATGGTACCATCTAGATCATTTCTGCAAGCACTGTCAGAAGCTCAAAGCTGTGTTATGTTTACCCCCATTGGGGTATCAGATGTCAGTGCTAAAGGACAGCAGGCACTGCATCCTGATGAGTGGGGCATCAGTAGCCAAAAAAGAAGTTTGATAAAAAGCCAGATGTTTATCCAGAAACCCATATCAACTTAGGTAAATATCTCCAAAGTGTAATGCATCTCCTAAACATTAGCAAACAAGTAATAAAAGATTAGTGGCTGCTAGACTCCTAGGCACGTCACATTGGTGACATGTTGCAGTTCTGTTGATAGCTTGTCTGCAAGGACCCTGATGTCAGAGATCTTGTCCAGTTGTTAGACCTGGATTTAACAGATTGGGTTCCACTGCCTCAACTGTAGGATGGAAAAATGAAGTGCTAGTAGTAAGTCAGGCTAATGAACAACCAAAAAAGAAGCTTAAAGTTTTAATCAAGTTAAAACTATATTTTTTTTTGTATAACATATTTTATTGAAACTTAAGAAAGATAATTTATGACATTACCATTTATAATAAAAATCTTGGCCCGGATGAACCCCTTCGAAATACAACTCTAACATTAATACTATTCAACCCCTTACAATGAACAGATTTAAGAAGAATATACTATTTAGTGACTGATATCCTTAGCAAACCTGTGCAACTCTAAAATCAGAGAGTACAGCTAAGTGTTATCACTAGCTTAAAACATATTTGTTTTGATACAAGCAATAAAGATTCTAATAATTATCTTAGAGATTATATTTCATTATTTTGCATCTAGAGTAGACTCTGTTAATTAATTAGATTAAAAGAAACATAAAACAATGTCCCTTTTTTCAGAGGATAACAAGGTTGTATTCTAAAACAAACTGATTGAAGGTAATAAAGAACCTTATAGAAATGATGTGTATGTGGTCATCCAAAACCTGGCGTAATTTCTGCAAACACTCATCCTGTCCCAGTGCATAGTGTTATCATACATTCTCTCCCTGTTGGGAAAGAAAATCAGGTTGCATGTTATGGTTAGTAAATGCATTCATGGGCACTGGTGCCCCTGCTCTAGGGATCTGTGACGTTAGCAAATTTCACTCCTCAAAAAGTTTGCAAAGTTTGCCACATTCACAAAGTGCAAAGTGCAAACTTTGCAAATATTTGGCAGGTGAAGTGGCACTTTTTCACTAAAAGTTAAGGTGAAGTTGCAACTTCACCTTAACTTCACCTTATGTTCACCTCAAAAAGTGCCATTTTCAGACTTTCAGTGACATCCTTGGGGTAATGGCTGCATAACCTGGGAAGCTCCCAACACCCTCCATCGAAAAACCCTCTGACTGGTGGATTAAATATAAAAAATTGTTCAAAAACCAAAGATGAAGAGGTGCAACAAAACCAAAGAGTTGATGCCGGCACAAAAATCAGAAGAAATGGCTAATGATGCTGACGGATCCCCTTGGAGGTCTCTGACTTGGAAACTGCACAGTCCTTTGTTACTGATTCATCTTATTGGGGACCACTGAAGGCAGGTTGCAAAAATAAAAACAAAAACAAAAAACTCAGACTAGATACCATATATCAAGAATTCCTTTCATTCCATGCTGAAGTTAAAACAATTATATGGGGTGCTTTGAAAGGATATTATACAGCAGGAGCAGCACACAGATGATATGGAGCGGCAGGTAGCCATAACAGAAAACCACGAGGATAATATGGAGGGCCTGCTCCAGGAAATTAAGAAGCAGCAAGAAATTCTGGAAGCCAGGCAAGAGGATGCCAAAAACAGAGCCCACTAGAAAACATTAGACTGTATTGCATTCCAGAAGACTCTGAAGGACAGAACATAAAAAATTGTGTGACTACCATGCTCCGTACTGCCTTGGAGCTCCCATCTGATATGCAGCTGGACTTTGAAAGAGTGCACAGGGCTCTGGCACCAAAACCTGCATCCCCAAATTCGAGACCCGATCTAAAATAGCTCGCTTCCACAGCTATGCGATCAAGGAGCAAGTATTATTTTTGGCATGGTGCAAGCAAAAGGTGTTCTACAGTCAGACACACTTTTACATGGACCATGACTATGTCCCAAAATCCATGTATCAGCACAGAGCCTACTTACCATTACTCCCAGTCCTGAAAGCCAAGGGGTATAAATTCACAACTCCATATTTTGATGACTGGTCGTGGTGCTCCTGGATGGCAAGAAGGAGTACACATAAGCACTAGAGGCCAGGGAGGATCTCTCCAAGCTATGCCTGCAATTTTCAGATTGTCCGACAGCAGCATCTGACCTTGGAGCCCACCCTGTTAGATGGTAAACAACCTTGTCCACCGCCCACAAACAGACAGGAGAGCACCGTGGTCAACAAGACCCAAAATTTAAGCTGGCAGCCTGCCAAAGAATGGATACTCCAACAAAGACATGAAGACCTGGTGGGAGTTTAGACTGACTGCTCTGGAAACTTTATCTATCTGCAGGTAATGGACCTTGACTTGGTAGGGGTGGGGAAGGGAGAGGGGGCCAAGAGGAACGGTATAAAATCTGTAAGGCCTTCTTCAGTGTGCATGTGAGCTGCCTGTCTCTAGGCAGCATAGTAAAATCATAATACCCTTTTATGATCAGGTGTAGTGCTGTCACATGCCAGGGTGGAGAAGGGTATGCACTTCTGCCTCCTCTGAAATCTCCCTGCTCCGAAAATGCTCGTCTGCAAGTTCCACAACTTGCTTGATTGGGCCCAACTGCCCTACATGGAGCAAACTGTGGGACACCTTTTGCCTGTGATCGTGCCTCTCCTACTGGACTAATTAATGCTTAAAATACTGTCTGGATGCATTACTGAGAATGCTGCAATATGCACATTTGCATTATAAAGGGTCCGATGACTAAAAAGAGTAATCATGCTGCATACTCTGTGAGACTTGCTCGTTGCTTTGCTAAGAAGGACCCCTTAAGTGATTCTCTCACTGCTCCAGATCTAGGCTCTGAGAATAAGAGCTAACTAATAAAGGCAGCTTCAGCTGGAATACAGGGAAGGGGCTGACCCTCATGCATTAACAGTGGTAACAGTTTACTGAACAACTTGGGGGATGATTTGATTCTCCCAATGTACAATCTAGTACCTGTGTATTCTTATAGACCCCCATTTATTATTTACAAAGTTAATCTGCCAACAGCTGTATGATTTATTTTATTGCTTCCTCCCTTTGCTATATGAATGGGAAAAGAACAAAGGGAGGGAGATAGAAGCTTTGTTTAAAGGCACAGAGGATTGCTGATGAGGGGGGAAGATTAACCTCACTTTCATTTTTGGCTTGCTCTTTGCTTGACATGCTGCCAAGGACGATCCCTCAACACCCTTCTGCTCCTCCCACTGACTCTCTATGGTGATCCCTCATGTTAGGTGCTACAGCAGGGAGGAAGGAGGGGCTCTGGTAGAAAGAGATGCCATGGGCTTTTTGCTTCACCATGAGGGGTGTGAGCAGGTCTTTTGCAGGGGTCTTCCAGTGCAATGCCTTTATAACATTCCTCCCAATTAATGTAGGAGGGATTCTCAGAAGTTAGCTCCCTCCTGGTCAATATCTAATCTACCCTTTATACCTTAGGTTCAGCTATGCTATGACAGTCATTCGGGGGGAGGGGGCAGGTAGTGTTCTTGGCCACCAGCATGCATGTCCACTTCCTGATTTACCTACCCACTACCTAATTTTTTTTTCCCCCTTATTCAAACATTTGCTTGGAGACTGCTAGGTCCTAGGGAGGCCCGGGGCATCTTTGGGTCTGGATACTCCTCCACCCCAGAATGGATGGAGGCAGCCATTTATCCATCATTGGGGGACATAGGGAGGTTAAATATTACCTCCCCTGCCTTGGAAGTCTATCTCAGTTCTGTTTACACACTCTTGCTTCAGACTGCTGCAGTTGATTATGGAAGTTTCCAACAACTTTGTTTTATAATGTTTCATTGTGCATGGTTGTTGCTATGGTTACAAAGTTCATGTTTGGTCCAGTTGGTTGTACAGTATTCCCTACTTATATCATTACTTTACTTCCAAATAGTTCTTAAGTGGGTGCCATGTTATAAAGAAATTCTGTGTGCAAATACTATCAATAGGATGAGGTTTAAGCTGCTTCAGACTATGGTGATAAATCAGTTTAGGCTGAAATACTCTAGGTTACATCTAAATCATTTTAACCCTTATCTAGTTTCTTCTTGTTGCTACAATTTTTTCATGCTATCTAGGGCTTCCTTGGCAACTGGCCGGAAGCCTATACTTAGTCTCAACTTGATTTCTTTATTCTTCTTAATCTACTCCTTACTGTACCCTTTCATATTGAGAGAGGGGTCACTTCCTAATGTGAGCATTGAACTGTTCATTTCTTTTAATTTTTTTTAATTTATTATTTTTCTCCCAAGCTGCCTGTCACCTGGTACTTTTGGCCTGGTCACGGGCCATGGACTTCCACTCCTCAAATTGGCCATGAGCCCTCTGATACCCCGTGGCTTCCCCCCCCATGTCGGGGCTGCGGCACTCCCCCTACATGCCGCAGTCTTTGGGATAGGTCGGAGGGCTTGCCTGAGGACCTGATTGAAGCTGTGGCAGGCTTCATTGAAGGCAGCCAGCAGCTGTCCATTTTGTCCATTTTCTGGGGGAGGCGGGGTCGTGCAATGACATCCGGCGTCTGCCCCACTTCCTGTATGTGCTAGTGCCGGTGGCTGTGTGAATCCCAACTTCCGCCAGGGGTCATCGATGCTCCAGGCACTTCTCCACCCTCCCTCTGGAGAAGCAGGGCAGTCCTTGGGATGCTCTATCCTTCTCCCTTGGCCGGCCCCCCAGCGACCCTGGTCCGTTCCCTAACCTGGGTCGCCGGCATCGCATGCAGAAATCCAACCACTGCGCCAATGCACTGGCAAACTGTTCATTTCTAATGGCTAATACATCTCTGATTATTTCTCTAAATATAAATGGGATACATAGTCCCATAAAATGATCTAGGCTCCTATAATTTCTGAAAAAAGATAAACCACACCTTGCTTATCTACAAGAAACACATCTCTCCCCCATAGAACATGTTAAATTCAAATCTTTTGGGTACCAAACTATATTGACTTCTGTAGGAGGCAGGGGACAGCTATACTAATACCCAGGGGAGTTCCATTCACACACTCCAGGACCAAATTGTTGACCCAGAGGGATGGTATGTAATAGTAACTGGATGGCTTTTTGCCTCCCCGGTGGCCCTGGCATTGGTGTATTTTGCCCTGGGGCTCATCCAGGGTGGTTGTTCAGAAATTGTTTAACCACCTTCTCTCACTTTTACAGGGGCTGCTAATTATGGGTGGGGGGGGACCTTGATGCAATGTTGGATCCAGCCTTAGACGCCTCTTTATCATCCCTGCATAGAGCCAGCCCCATCTAGAGATATTTATGCTCTACATTACCCTCTTTGAGCTTTACAGATGCTTGAAGACAGTTTTTACCATTCATAAGAGGGTATAACTATAACTCTCCAAAAACAGCTGGCTCTTCCAGACTGGATTACATCTTTACTACTACTGAACACCTGGATACTATATTTTTATTTATTTATTTATTTCAGATTAGGATTAATACCTTTGAGCTGAGGGCTCATTTACAAAGGCTCCAGGTCAGAAGAAAGTACATAACATAATAGGTCATAGACAGTAATACAAGTGAAAACCAATTAACATCAGGGTTAAAGTGCAGTTACATTACAAACCAGGATTATAGAACAGCAAGTGAATAATACAAGTCCACACTTGCAGAATAACCATTTGAAATAACACTACATGAGTGTGGCACAGTGCTTAGAAGATATCAGGGAGCAACCGAGCCGGGGAGCCTCCAGTCAGTTGGAGGGCAGTTAGATGCAGCCAGGCATGGCTTTGTCCAAGGGGGTAGAAAAGGGGAGGAGGAGGGGTGTAGGGTGGGCAGTCTGAGGGACAAGGTAAGGAGACATAGAGGAGAGAATATGAAAGGGTTATGTAGGACTAGGTCAGGACCTGTGCTGGCAGCCGTTGGTTAGCAGTAACATTGACAGTTGGTTTTGTTGGCAAGGCGATATCATAGTCCTACTTTAAATTGGCTGAGCCTGGGAGATTCGGCAAGGGCAGTGGGCAGGTCATTGAACCACTTGGGCCCACAGTTGGAGAGGGTTCTCTGGGCCAGGGAAGTACACTTAAAGGGAATAATCAGTCTTCCTTTGGATGCACCTCTTGTGCTGATGGAGGGTTGTGCATTTTTACAGAGGACGGAAGTGGTGTTTGGCATGAACCCCATCAATGATTTTATTTGCTAGTAGGCAGGCCTGGTATTGGAACCTGAGATGGAAAGGGAGCCAGACGGTTTCCTTATATAGGACACATGAGTGTGTCTGCTTGTGCGCACCCAGAACTAGTCGGCAGGCCTTGTTAAGAAGAGTTTTGATCCTCCTCAGCACTGTATCAGAGCCAACGCCATAGATGACGAGACCGTAGTCCACTGAAGAGAGTACTGAGCATCATGTGACAAGTTTAAGGGTGTCCAGTGTCATGGAAGTTTGATGTCTGTATAGAATACCAAGTTTCACATTGGTGGATTTTATTAGTTGCTTGATGTGAATGGAGAAAGTGAGGGTGTCATCCAGGTGAATCCCTAGGTATTTCAATGTGTTGACTTGATCAAGTGTTTCTCCTTTGCTACTAAGTATTCTCAGGGTTAACCCTCATATCTTGCTTTGTGGTGTACTGAATAGAATGCACTTGATCTTTTTATAATTGAGCAGCAGTTTATTACTGGTGAACCAACATTCCAGCACTCAGAGGTTATCCTGCAATTCAGAGTTAATGTCAGTCACGTCTTTGCCAGAGACAGAGATGGCAGCTTCATCCGCATAAAGTAAAATATGTGGAGGGCAGGCATTGGGCAAGGTGTTTATGAACAGACTGAAAAGGAGAGGGCCTAGGATAGATCCTTGTGGGGTGCCTAGATTCAGCTCCCTAGGCTTAGAGATAGCACTGCTAATCCTAACACATTGAGTCCTACATGACAGGTAACTGTTAAACCAGGCAACAGAGTCAGTTGAAAAACCTGTTGAAAGGAGACTTTGCACAAGTAATTGGTGAATGACTGTATCAAATGCCTTAGTGAGGTCCATAAAGATAGATCCCACTGCCATCCCTTTATCCAGGGCACCGTAGAGCTGTGTGGTGTATTCTACTAGTGCGGTGAGGGTGAAGTGGTTTTGCTGCAATCCATGTTGTTGCATGCAGAGAAGATTATACTTTTCTAGGCACTCAGTAAGTTGTGTGGAGACCACCCTTTCAAGGGCTTTGGGGGGGGGGGTTAGTATCGAGATATGCCGGAAGTGGGCCAGGTTAGTTCTGTTCCCAGATTTAAAAACAGGTGTGACAAGTGCTGCCTTCCACCTGTCTGGGAAGACTCCTGATCTCGGGGAGGCATTGAAGACCTTAGTGGTTCTGCTAGTACATTTAAAGTGAGAGCAACCAACTTCATGTCAATCTGGTCACTTCCCATCCTGGTCTTTCTGAGGCCCCGTTTGATATATTTGATAGTCTCAGCCATCAAAATCTGCCTGAAATAGAAAGGAGGGGGGTCATTAGAAGGCAGGGAGGAAGAGTTCAAGTTGTGATGCTGGTCTGCTGGGGTATAATTCAGATAATCAAATGGCAGCGTGTTGCTTAGGTTCATGAATGCTACATTAAAGGCATTTGCTATATCCTTAGGGTCTTGTGGGGTACCAGAGGTGGTTTCTATGAGGTCCAGGGTGCCCTTGATGCCCCTCCTGTGAGTGCTTTCACTGAGTCCCAAATATCACCTCTGCAGCCTCACATTCTTCTTAGTAGGTCATTGTAGTATGCAGCTTTTGCAAGATGAATGAGTTTTGTGCAAGTATTCCTAGCTGTCTTGCAAGCAAGATGTCAGCCAGCTTTCCAGTTGCTTTGGCCCTATGCCACAGGTGGTCTCAGAGGTACATGCACTCAATTAGCGGGTCTGATAGCCAGAGGTTAGTGACTCCTCTGACTTTCTTTGTTTTGTATGGGGCAAAGATATCACAAGTGTTAGTGAAGACTTTACAGAAATAGTATGGGGCTCAGTTCCTGTTCTTGGCACTGTCCAGTGAGGGCCAGTCCACCTCCTTTAGGTAATGTCTGAAGGTATCCAGTTGTCCAGTTCTTGAGGATTTGTTCATGGTGGTCTTAGGCCTGCAGTTGGTGAACTTGTTTGTCCAAGTGAATATAACAAGGAATGATCACTGATGGAGTCAGGCAAGACAGTTACCCCAGTGATATGTTCTGGGCTGGAGGAGAGAAGCCAGTCGATGAGGGAGCTGGTGCCTGTACGATAGTTTTGTTTTGTGGCTTGTGTAACCAGCTGGGTTAGATAGAGGCCTGCTTGTTGGTCTCTATCCATGGCAGCAACCTGAGACTGCCAATTAATGTTGAAATTCCCTAAGATGACTTGTTTCCAGCTTAGCTTGTTTTGCTCAAGATTACTGATGAATTGTTGGAAGCCGGTGGATAGTGAGCCAGGGGTAGGTGCACAGTGGAGAGCACTAGTACTTCTTTTGTTGGCTTATGTTGAGTTTTAATGTTAGGACTTGTGCCTCCCTGGTATGAAAGTTATAGGGCAGTATTTGCCCTTTGATGTCACACCTGAGATAAACCAGACAGCCACCCCCTCCTTTTAGTCATTCGATCCTGCCAGAACATGTTATATCCTGCAAGGGCAATAGTTTCATCTGGGATATTTGGGGATGGCCAAGTTTTGGTTAGTGAGATGACATTGGGCTTAATTAGTCCCACCCAAGCCTCGCATTGTGTCAGTTTGGAGAGAAGGCTACGAATATTCAGAGAGACAAGTTTAAGATGGCCCAGGCTTTAGGTGTGGTTGGAGGAGGTCGGGCCAGGGTTTGGGTGCACATTTCCAGATAGTAGGAGCACTAGTAGAATGATCTTTCTTAGCAAGTGGGACCAGGTCACCTTGGTGGAGCCATTAGACTTGGACTCATCATTTTTTTTTAATGTGATGGGTGTAATCAAGTAGCCTGCCAAACAGCAAGTCAGCTACTGGAATATTATAAGGCTGCAAGAGTTTGAGGTGTTGGGAGTGAAGCTTTAGAGCGGCTGGTCTGTTAGGGTCTTGAGAAGTCCCTCTTATATTGTGCAGCAAGGGCAGGATAGGGACAGTGAGTGTAGGAGATTCTAAGACCAGTGGGAGAGTCCCTGTATCTATGGGGACCAAGGGGCATAGGGCCAGGGCAAATAGTAGCACAATTTTAGTGAGTGGCTGCATACTGAAGGAGGGAGTCAATAGGTATGAGAAGCAGAGCAAGATGGAGTTGGAGGTTGGCTCTCCAAGGCATGAACTGGAATAAATGAAAAGTATCTGATCAACGAAAAGAGTGGTTAATGACAGATAGGGAGGGAGGAGCTTGAGTGTATTTTATAGAGGCAGGGGTCGGGTGGGTGGGCAGGATAAAGGATAAATGATAGCACTCAAAAAAAAAAGTCACTAGGAAAGGGGTCATTTGGTAAATTATAGCATGCTGTCCCTAGAATCCTGGCAGACAGTTCTCTACCAAAGATTTCACCTACAACACTCTGGGACACTCTTAAAACTGTCCTTAGGGGGAAATCATACAGTACTCAACCCATAAACAAAGAACTTGAGAAGCCACGGTTAAGGACCTTCAAAGCCAACTCCATACTCTTCAGAGTTTCCTTTATCAAGGAGATACCTGGGTAAAACCCCAACTACAAATCATTAAACAAAAACTACAAAGAATTGAACAGCAACTGCTTTACCTGAAACTTAACTACTTTGAGGGAGTCCCAGGAGGGGCTCAAAACCTAGCTCAAAGGCTTCTGGGGGTGAAGGCAAAAACCTGCATCACTAGTCTGTTTGACCTGGCAGATGGCCATCTCCTGCACCACCTGACAGATATTAGAAGGGCGATGGCAAAATACTATGTGTCTCTTTCTACAGATTATCTTCACCCTTCACCTAAGTGAATAAAAACATATTTAAGTACCTTGTCTCTGCCAAAATTAACTCAGACTCAGGTTCAGGCCTTGCTGGCTCTGATTACAAATGAAGAAGTAGTTGCTGTTCTTAAATAATCTAAGACATTAAAGGCCCCAGGCCAAGATGGCTACCCAGCTGAGTCTGATAAACAGTTTCATGACATTTTTCTTCAAACCTTGGTCCTGGGCTTTATCAATATCCAGAAAAGGAAACAGCCCACCCCTGGAAAAATTCTCTACACAGCTTCGTAATATGTACCAATACCCCTAACTTATCTCAGATTAGATGGATCCCTTTCCAGCTCATTTCCATTGTCACGTGGTACCAGACAGGGCTGCCCCTTTCACCCCTCCTTTCCACCCTATATTTAAAACCCTTAGCCTTAGCTATTCAAACTCAACCTCTTATTGAAGGACTCCCTATTGGTGGTTGTCTACAGAAAATATAATTATCTGCAGACCACATACTCCTCACACTAACTTTGCCCGAAACTTCCATCCCAGCAGTCTGGGAGCAAATAAAATACTTTGATATGTTGGCAGGGAACAAATTAAATGAACACAGAATGGAGGTTCTTCTGTACAACTGTACCCCCCCCCCCTTTTAAAGTGCAAATTTCCATTTAGGTGGCATAGGGTGGAGATACGTTACTTAGGCATTAAACTACCCGCAAACTTGATTAATTTAGAATTAGTGAACTATGAGCCCCTCATCCAACAACTTGCTGCAGACTTACCACACTGGACACAGCAACTGTTGGGGTTCCTGAATAGAATTAAAACTGTAGAACAGAACATACTGCCAATTTTTCTTTTCTTTCTACAAACCCTTTCTATCATGCCTAGCAAAATTTATTTCCAAGACTGGGATAAGTTAATTTCACATATTGTATGGAGAGGGAAACCCCCCAGGGTGAGATATACTATCGTCCAACTGCCTAGAGATAGGGGGGTGGGCGCTAAATTTGCTGAACATGTGCATATATGCCCAAGCCTCCAAAATACAAACTTTGCTATGCTGGTTGGCACCGGTATATGGAGCTCATTGGAAATCAGTTGAGCAAACTCTCAATGATATATTTAACCTAACCCCATACATTATTGGGAATCTGCCTACTTGCTTACCCCTTACTAAGTTTCATCCCTTTACAGCTGGGCCTTTCTGCAGGTGGCTGTCCATATTAGATCACCTCCTCTCCCAAGTGGAGAAACTGTATCTGAGGGTGTTGGCCAGTGATATGGCTTTTCTGCCAAACAACCCATAAAAGAATTTGTATAGGTGGAGTAAATATAATGTTAAACTTGTCTACCAGTTGTCGGGACCTACAGGCATACACTCCTTTGATTTGCTGCAGGCCACCTACAATTTACCAACCACAGAACTCCATAGATTTTTGTAATTAAAATCTTATCTACAACCACATGAAGAAATGTCAACCAATATAATAGAGACCCCCACCCTGGTGGTGGCCCTTATCCTCTTGTATCTTATGGGTAACATTAAGGATCACCTTATCAATGTAATCTATAAGGCCTGGAGGGAAGTTCCCTCAGACAATATAGAAAAAATATGGGCACACTGGTCACAGGAAATAAATGTTGAAATTGACCCAGAGGCCTGGATGGCCTATGCCCTTCCAATCCTTAAAGTCTCAGAGGCCACATATTGGAAGGAATATGCTTGGAAAACTAGAATTAGATTCTTCTGAACCCAGCTATTGTGGCCAAGTATACCAACCCTTCACTTGGAGAATGCTGGAGAGGCTATGGCTTTATCCCAGTGGATTTTGAACATATTATGTGGTCCTGTAGCTTGCTCATGCAGTATTGGCAGGAGGTTCTGGACAATATAGTTACAATATATGACTGTCCTGCTGTTCTCACTCCAACATATATTTTAACTACCATGGCACCATAGGGGGTCAACGTTAATAAGGACACCTACAAACAGACAGCCTTCCTTATATTGATAGCCAAAAAGGTAGTAACCAGGCTTTGGTATATGAAAAAGCTCCCCACTATGGAAATGTGGTGAAATCTTACATATGAAGTATACTCCCTGGAGTGGCTATCAGCCAGATTGCAGACACAATGGGCCCCTTTTGAGATAAGGTGGTGCAAATGGGTTCTGCACCAGCTGGAACATTCCCCAGGGTTTGTACCTTGAGGATTATTGGGGAACAATTCTCTATACATGCGGAAGGGTTATACCTTTACCCATGCCTAGACCTGAGGATTAATGAAAACTTTGACGCCATTCTGCTCTGGAAGTGACCTCTCTCTCTCTGTCTCTCTCTCTCTCGTTTTTTCTCCTCACATTCTTCTTCCTACCTAACATATCTTTCTCTCTATTTTCCTCTAAGCCTCTCCTATAAGCACTTGAGAGGAGTCACCCGATAAGACTGGCTTTTTTTCTATTTGAAATATGTTGGTACTTTGCCTTTAATGTTATATTTGTAACAAAATTCTGATATCTACTCTGAGGCACTACTGTTCCAGAGAAATGCAGGAGCCAAAACATTAACTGGAACATGAACTTTTAATATTGACATAGTAGGCAAAAAGGGTTACAGGCCCTAGACCATTAGTGTACCTCTCACTTTCTCTTACCTCTCCTTTTACTCTTTTAATTATTCTTATGCACTTCTTAGTCTTAAATCCATAACATTTAAAATAAACGGTGGTAGAGTTATTTCATGCATTGGAAAAGATCCAGCCTATTGTAACAGATGTGATGCACTGCATTATTCTCATGATGTTTTTTATAGAATGTTGTGAATTTTGCACATTTTATTAATAAAATGTTCAATTAAAAAATGTGCCATTTTCCAATGAAAACTCAATAAAAAGTGACAAAGTGTTGAAGCGGACAATTTGCAAAATTATTTGAGAAGGCAACTTTTGCAACTTTGCCAGAATTTCATTGGTGAAGAAAACCGTTGCAACATCTCAACTCTGCACTCATTTGTACTATGTTCCTAACTGTACAGATATCTAGTTAGACTAGAGAGAAAAAATAGGAGCAGCATAATGAAATGGTATACAATAGTGGTCTATACATTGGTTACCTCTACTCTCTACCCAATTCATATAGGGTGACTGTGAATTCCTGAATCTAGCAGGCATGGCTCTCAAGAGGATAACATAATTGTTGTGAAAAACTCATGTCAGCAGCGCTTACCCTTTCACATGTTGGCCAATGTTTCATGCTGTCTCATATGCTTTTTAAAGGTGTCTCTTTCAAAGATGGAAAAATGATTTGATCACTCTTTTTATATTGTTTCTCCACTGAGTGGGCTCAGTCATAAAACCCATTGTCATTCTATTACATGTAATTTAAACATTTATGAAATTGCCAACTTTATGAAATAGGCAACTCAATAGATAGCATTGAATTTTGATGAACAGATAGCACTTGATCTGACAAACTGCACTATGTTTGGGGAGTGGCACAGCAGATGAGATGAGTTGTTAAAAGGTAATATTGCTCACTCAAGCTAACTAGAAAATCTCAGATATTGTAGTTAGGTGGGTAAGTTTGTTAATTGATATGAGTGCTCTTCCAAATGTTCAGTTCTCAGGTACAGGTGAGAGGAGTCTTGAGGACCCAACAATAAAGAAAATGGAACAATGAAGCAGTCCATAAATAGACATCAATTAACCAAAAGAGCAGACAAATAGGTCAAAATGGTAAAGTAAAAGGTTGGATTAAATAATTAAACAGACTTTAAAAAAAAATGTTCAGTGGGGAAGAACAGGTGGATATTTTTAGTGAGTGCTTTCTGAAGGCCAAGGACAGTGATTACAAAGGAGAAGTAACCTGCAGACCTCAAATGTGAAAGAAGAATGCGTAAATGTTCCTGGCCTGTGAAATGAATGGCTTCCCCAGTGAAATAAGGCATACAGACCTTTAAGAGATACAGAGGGTCACATCCAAATCTTTTTAATCCCTATAAATACAGTAATTAGGTAAAGATACCTGTATATACTGTATTTACTTTCGGCCTATAGTTACTCTTGTGTGTATGCATAGTAATGGAATAATTTATTATGTATCATTATCTATTATTTTTTTTTATTGTGCACTAACTGTCTTCCAAACTTAGGTCAATAAATTAAAGAATTAAACAGCCTAAAGTCATACATTTATAATCACATAATGATTTTTATTTTCCATTAATGTTAAACTCCTAGTTACCCTGCTATCTCTAATTTATGTGTTGTTACCTCATGCATAATTCAGTTATTTCAACTGCCTAAAATGGTCTTACACCCTTTAAATTCATTCTATCCTAGATCTTCAAGGTTTTTTGGCTTAACGCTGATGAACATAATAACATGATTTTTTTTTTAGGATCTTAAAGGACTGGACTGCAGACCTGTGCCTGGTGGATTAAGCACTGCTGTTTGTCTTTTTATGGCTGCGTAGGTGGAGCTCCACAGATGTTTTGGGATCACTGTAGGAGAGAAGAGATTGTCAGCGGAAATGGTCCCTGTCTTCTCCTACAGTGATGTGGTGTGTGGTCCACTTGTGGTGTCTCCGTCTCCTCATTCCTCCACCAATGGAGCTCTCCTCCATGCAATGCTGCCCCTGCCAGGCTCACTAGTGTTTTTTTCTATAATTGCAGAAGTGACGACCGGCATGCAAGATAGCTGCATGACTCAATCTGTGCATGTGCGAGTATTGCACATGCGCAAGTCTGCTGTTGCCGCCATCTTGTGGATGGCATACTCTGTCACCAGTGTTTCTGCCATCACTCTCCAGAGCTCTGCTGCAGCTCATCCAGCACCGGAAATCTCAGCTCTGCCACGTTTCCACTGGTGCTGCACCAGCACTGGACATCTCTGAGCAGCCGTATCAGCGCTGACGAGACTTTGTTTCTAATAGAAAGCCAACCCAGGACAGCACTTCCACTTTCTGGTATTGGATGAAAGAAGGGGAATGTTAGACACCCAGGAGAGTACTCCCACTTTCTGCTATTGGGTAAATGAAGGGGAATGTTAGAAAACAGTGATCATTGCTTCCACACAGAATGCACAACCTCAAATTAATGAGCCATGAAAGGCAATCTGGAATCTCAATTTTTTTCCAATGACTGCATTATGATATGCACTATTGGCTTCTCCAGCACTCATGCAATATCAGTATTTGGTAGCTGGCAATAAGGAGTCAGGAATGAGCTGTTGATGAGGACAAAGTACAATGGTATGGAAAAAGGTGCACTCTTGTCATTTTTTCACTGCAGTGAGCAGGGCCAGATAAAGGTTATCAGGGACTCTAGACCCAAGAAAAGTTTCAGCCCCCCCACACAACATGGGGTCATAATGTTGCAAGACATTATGCCGCATGCATATATTGCGCTGCCAAAACAGCACAATATATGCCATGTGGCACAAGTCTTTTGTTTTGGGGGGTCTCTGCCCCCACACCCCCCATTATGGGGGGGCTGTGCCCTGAATCCCCCCAACTGTTCAACTATTATAACTAACTCCAGGGTGGGGGTTTAACAGAAATATTGCACAAAGTGTGAAAAAAAAAGAAAATTTCCATGCATCTGGGAATGGAAATTAAACCAGGTCCCAAATGCATTGCTTCACTTCCTTGCTGTCAGTGGTTCACTGCATTGAGCCATGGCAGCAGCTTGGTGGAACCCCATCCCAGCAGAGGTCTTATCCTCTGCCTGGGACAGTGAGAGGGTGCAGTACCACGCACAGATCCATTTGCATTATTGCACTCTCTTGTTCAGTTGCACTGTGGCTGTTGCAGTTATGGTGTTTTGCTGTATGCTAGTTAGAATATGACATATTGACCCGGTAGGCCCCCACACATGGCCAAGCTCCTTAGGGCCAAATCAACAAAAGGTTCTCAGACCCTACCATATACAGAGGTCTTTGAAAAGCATCAGAGTGCCACCTTCACACATGATGAACAGCTGTGGTGCACTCCATGGCTAGCATTTAACTGGTTGTGTGCACGGTCTGCACCCAGTTCCTAGCCACATTCAGGACTATGTAGGTGGCTGGGATAGAGTGGACCAGGAAATAGGCAAGGACCCATTCATAGACAAGATCTGTGGTACATGGGACCTGTACAGGGGTCAGAGGCTACACTGGCCTGTGAGCAGCATTAACAGCTATGTGCCCTCTCTGCACAGCAATTATAGTATTGTTGGGATCCAATTGACCCCCATCTGATAACCTCTAGAGTCTTCACAGTGCACTGGGACTGCACTAGCTCAACCCAGTGCCAGAAGTAAATTATGCACAATTCTGGTGGGTATATGGTGGTCCTTGTAGGACTGTTGTATCCTGCTCTCCCCTACTCCATGCAGAGTCAGAGATCAACCAATTTATGTTCTGATTGTGCCCCTCATCCTTTATTCCAGCCAATCCATTCCTGTCCTGACCAATTCCTTCTACAGAACAATTACTTGTTTTCATCACAGGGCAATGGCTTCTAGGGGCTTTCAAATTCAGGCAGACCTTATGTTACCAGTGTTTTATTAGTAGCCCAACAAGTGGCTTTTCAGGAACAGGGCCTAGTATTCTCTAAACATTAAGTATGAAGTCATGCAGTATAGTAAAACAAACATATAGAATTAAAACATTATGCATGTCAACCATTTTTAGCAACATTCTGTAAGTGGCAGCAAGCACCACCTTACTCACCAGGTCTTTTCAGACTCTTAATCTATGATTTGATCCATATCAAGCTAAGATAACCATATTCTTCAATAGGAGAGCATGAACCATGTACTGTATGTTCTCCACACAAACCTAAAATGTTAATAAATAGCACTTTGCAATTTACTAAAGGATCAAGTATCCAGGCACAGTGGAGTTTAGATTCAAGCAGGTTGACACAAAGGTGACCTTAAGTTTCAGTGGTCCAGACAAGGTTAGAGATGGAGCACTTATCCATCTATCGTGGCAATCATCTTGATGTCATAATAATGCCATTTTGAAAGCTTCTGACCAGCTTTCTGAGTCCCTGTGAGTGCTGTTTCAACATGCCACAGTAAAACATCTCAGCAATTAAAAAAATGTGCAATCTCGAAGACTAATCGTTTGACCTGGGTCAGACTGGGAGGAATGGGAAACATCTTTTAAGAGTGTTAAAAAGTCTGTTGTGTTAAACCTGGCACCAGAGCAAATGCAAGGAAATCATATTTCCTTTCCAGGTGGGGCAGACTGCTGTGTGTGTAACACAGAGGTATAAAAGGCTTAATAAAGTGTTAATAGGTGCTGGAACAGCAGTGCTTTATCATTGAGATTAGCTGAAATCTCCTGGACAGGAAATTAGGCGTTAGATTAACTAAGCACTGCTTTCTGTATCCAGGATGGTCCACATAGGGCTGGGAGACCTTGGTGGGCAAGGGCCCTAGTCTCAAGCCTTGTTGTGCTATGCCTTTATCCAACCCTGAAGGTGAGTGGATTGTACTGTGACCGAGAGGTGAGGATCAAGATGTAGAAGGACTGCTGGCAGTAGGATACAGGGGTGGTGGTCCAGTAAAGTATTTTGTTTTAATTTTAAAAAGTCAGTCTTGGTTATGACTGATCACCTAATACCAAGATCCATACCAGGAACTAAAGCAGATAATGAATGATCTATCTTTCTTTCTTTCTTTCTTTCTTTCTTTCTTTCTTTCTTTCTTTCTTTCTTTCTTTCTTTCTTTCTTTCTTTCTTTCTTTCTCCCTTCCTTCCTTCCTTCTTTTTGTCTCTATGTCTCTAAAGATGAATGGCATCCAATTTGTGATTTCTCTTTGAATTACATGCAGCAAAGAACAATGCACAGTATGACTTTTTGTACAGGGAGCTGTGTGCAGAACGGAAAGTAACAGGGAGTCATCGTAACTCTTTATTAGTACCAGTTTGTAAAGAGATGGTTTAAAAATTATTTTATACAATTATATTAAACTTTTTTAGCCCAAAGTGCCATTATCTGTAACCTTGGAAGTCAATATCCTTTCACTGCTGTAGAGCTTTTGAAAATGTTCTCCCCAGGTTATTGCAGCTTCTTCTTTCTGCACGTCTATTATATAGTTCAAGGTAGCACAGTACTTTTGTGCTACTTAATATAATAGCAGGCTTCAGGCTTCAGAAAAATATACCATTTTTGCTTTCAACTGCTGATTCAATTTGGTCCAAGAGGGCCTACCATTAGCAAGCCTTGTTATATAAGCTCACCCTTTCTTTGCTGTGGTTAACGAAGCTCATAACTAGGATTTGACAGTAAAGCTGAGGGACAGGAACGTACAAATCTATATACAATTTACTTTTAAACTTTTAACTCTCAATGGGTTAGATAGAGGAATAAAGTGCTACCTGGCAGCCCAGGTCATTTCTAACAGGTGGTACTGTAGTGGTTAATTTAATGCACCCACTCTTATTAATCAGCAAAAAAAAAAAAATCATACAATTATTTTAGCAATAATGTACTTCTGACATTCTTTGAGACATTTTTAGTGTATTGTAGGCCTCTCAGCTTTAATTGCTAGTTTTGTAACTAATTACTCAAATAGAAATGGCTGGCACGAGCATTTTGTTAAAATCCCTCCCTTGGAGGTTACTTTATGATTGTAAAAACAAAAAGGTTGCATTTATTCATTTATTTTTTCATTATTTGAAAATAGGTGACTGAGAAAGGCACACTTGGCTGAGGCTCATTTCCAGGTGTGACCCGGGGAAAGGGTGGGGGGCAGAACAGCAAAACAAAATACAGTGCTTTTCAACATACATGAAGAATATGCATGCACAATTGCAGTGTATAATACTTCATAGGTATAATTTGGAGACGAATAAAGTGCAAGTTTATGAATAGATATCATGCTCAATGCATGTATAAAACATGAAAAAACATTTGCCATAGAGTATGTTCTCCAAGAGAGCAATGCAATGCACTAGGCACACGTTTAAACAGGGACAATACCAAATCCTAGTGCTGCCATTTTTTGCCATATTCTAATATGTATACCCTTGAGGAAAGGAAGGAGGTGGGGGGGGCATGATAGAAACTTTTAAGTACCTTAGTGGAATCAGCAAAGTCCAAGAGGGTAGCATCTTTCAGAAAAAGAGAGGTGCAAGAACAAGGGGACACAATTTGAAGATAGAGGGGGGATGGCTCAGGGACAATGTGAGGAAGTATTTTTTCACAGAGAGGGTGGTGGACGCATGCAACAGCCTTCCTGAGGAGGTTGTGGAGTCTAAAACTGTGGGAGAATTCAAGAATGCATGGGACAGACAAAAGGCAATTCTTGTAGGGGGGTAGGAAGAAATAGGCTGTTGGTTAACTAGGATCTGCAGCTTATCCTGTAGGTAGGAAAATTGGCAGACTAGGTTGGCCAAGCGGTCCTTATCTGCCATCAAAGTCTATGTTTCTATATTTCTATGCCAGTGTCAATCATGAAGACCTTTTAGGGGAAACAGAAGCAGATCAGCGGTGGGAAGAGTTTTAGCTGGTGCTTGATAGAGCCAGAGGTGGTGGTGTGGCAGAGGGATGAGGGAAGCTGGCTCCAGAGAGTTGGAAGGTGAAAGGAGAAGAAGGTAGACTGCCCAGCAGAGCACTGGGGATGAGGAATGGAGAATGTTTGCTGGTCCCTGGAACAGAGAGAACAGGGAGCTAGGCTTAATGGTGAGAGGAGTAAGAGGTAGGATGAAAGGGAAGCAAACCAATATTTGGAAATGAAGGAGGAACAATGAGACTGCTGATGTTATAGAAAGGGGTTGTAGGAAAGAGAGGTGTAGAAGGAGCAGTGGTGAGTACAGGGGTTGGGGAGGAGTTTATCACAAAGTAATAGAAGGCATTGCAGAGATGTCCATTCTGTCTACAGAAGTGGAGGGGGGGTGGTACTGTAGACCACGTTGGCATAGTCAAAAACTGGGAGCAGCATTTTGGCAACCAGCTGTTGGTGGACCAGTAGAGGAAGGCAGTCTTTAGTGTGGTACAGGGCACCCAACATATGATAAAGTTTTGTATGGATGGCATCGATGTGGGCTGAGACAAATCTGAAGCTAGCCGAAGGTGAAGGATGTTGTTGTGCTTCAGTCTTCTGAATATTAGAAATCAGATTTTCAAACTGGATCCACTAGGTGGTAAGGCAGCTTTTTTCCTATTTGTCTACCTGTTGTTACTTTCACCAAAATGGAGAGAGGCAGGAGGCACAATTCAAGAAAGGAACCAGTTCATTGAGCAATGGACCACAGGGTAGGGAACAGGAGAAAAGGGGTACAACAGCATTAAATACTACCTCTAATTTTTTACTAATGTCCTGAGGCATTCTGCTAAATCTCTGATCTCCTGTATGAGGAGAACTGTAAAAAGGAATTGGCTATAACAGCTATTCTATAAGAGCATATTATTTCTAATCCCTGTAAAAGGATGACTCTATGGCAAAATTAGCAACAATGATCAATTGGCTGTAACAGCTATGCTGTAAGAGCATCCTATTTCTATTCTGTATGCAAAACCTTTTAAGTCAACCCCTAGGTGCACCTCTAGCTGTTACCTGGAGTACTCCACACTGTCAATCACTCTACTTTCTATAACAAGAGTCTATACGTATGGTGGATGGCAGTTTGTGCATGTTTGGATTTTGTCTGTTGTCAAGAAGAAAATGTAATCAAAGGGATTGTCATCACAAGAATCAACTCAACTGGCTGTCCAGTGCAACTCTGAGAACCTTTTTGGAAACTAGGGGAATGCAGAGAGGATTCTTAGCAGACCATGAGTTTCTCAGCTACGCCCAACCTCTCTAGGGTTGCCAGAATGCAAGAACAGTGACCAAGATTTCTTCAGCTAAAAACCCACTGAGGGCCGCCAGATTGGGAACACACAAAAATCCAGCAGCAGTCCACTTCTGGACTGCCCAGAGAGGGGAGCGATGCAAACCACCCAGCCACAGTCTGCTTCTGGACTGTCAGGTGAAGGGTTTGATGTAGATCAATAATCACGGTAGTAAGTGCGGCAAACACCAACATAGAGGTGTCGATAGGGAGAAGGGCAGGGGTAAATGGAGAAAGTGACAAAGACAAGAAGGACAAGGATGGGGCAAAAGGGAGTAAGGCCATCAGGAAGTGGAGGGTAATGAGTATCAATGCCCATAGTCTGGGCAACAAGCTCCCTGAGCTGGTGGCCTTGATGGAAAAGGGATGCCTGGATATCATAGCAGTCACAGAAACATGGTACACAGAGAACCATGACTGGGATGTTAACATACCAGGGTACATAACCTACAGGAGAGACAGGCAGGGGAGAAGAGGGGAGGAGTAGCTCTCATGTAAAGGAAGGGATAAAAGCAACTGAACAAAAGAGTAAACAGGGAGGAGAGGAGGCACTGTGGGTCACCTTGGAGACTGGAAAGGGCACCACAATCTGCACAGGGGTCGTGTACAGACCCCCATGTCAGGGGGAGGGAATGGACAAGGATATGATAGAAGGCATTCTTAGAATGGCAGAGAAAGGGGAAATACTGTTGATGGGAGATCTGAATATGCCAGATGTTAACTGGAGCACATTTGCTGCAGCCACATCCAAGAGCAGGGCCATTCTTGATGCCCTACAGGTGGCAGGCATTAGACAGCTAGTTTCAGAACCCACCCGTGAGGGAGCAATCTTAGACCACGTACTCTCAAATGGGGGCAGTGAGAGGATCTCTGATCTAGAAGTGGGTTGCCATCTGGGAACAAGTGACCATCAAACAGTGTGGTTCACATTAAGCGCAGCTACAGAGTCAAGCCACAAAAGTGAGGGTACTGGACTTTAGGAGGGCTGACTTTGGCAAGATGGGAGAGTGCCTCAGAAAAGCACTAGCAAACAGGCTAGAAGGAGGTGTGGAGCAACAATGGGGATCATCAAACTGCCATCACAGAGGCAACAAGCCTTTGTGTGAAGCAAATAAACAAATCAAAATGAAAGAAAAAGCCACTATGGTTCTCAAAAGAGGTGGCTGTGAAAGTCAGGAAGAAAAAGATAGCATTCGAAGTATAAGGAAACACAGAAGGAGCAGGACAGAGAGCTGTACCAGTTAAGGCAGAAGGAAGCAGGGAGGGAAGTCAGAATAGCAAAGGCCCAAACTGAGGAAAAGATCGCCAACTCAGTTAAGAAGGGGGTTAAAACCTTTTATAGGTACATCAGCAAGCATAGAAAGACAAAGGGAGGGATAGTGAGGCTGAATAGAATGAACGGTGGGTGGGCAGAGGGGGACAGTGAAAAAGCAGGGATACTGAACGAATATTTCTGCTCAGTATTCACAAAAGAGGAGGGGGAAGTGCCTAATCCAATTAACAGAAGCACTCTTGATAGGGGGGTCGATCCCAGTCCTTTCACAGAAGAAAGGGTTCTGCAAGAACTCCTAAAACTGAAGGTGGACAAAGCAATGGGTCCTGATGAAATTCACCCAGAATTCTAAAAGGATTAAGGGAGGAATCTGAAACCACTGGCTACTCTTTTTAATAAATCATGGGAGGATGGTGTGGTACCGAGGACTGGAGGAAGGCGGATGTGATTCCCTTCACAAAAGTGGGACCAAGACAGAGGCAGGAAAACTACAGACCTGTCAGTCTGACCTCTGTGGTAGGGAAAGTGATGGAGTCACTTGAAGGAAAGAATAGTTGAGTACCTAGAGGCCAGTGGAGCACAGGACCCAAGGCAGCATGGGTTCACAGCGGGAAGGTCATGTCAGATGAATCTAATAGATTTCTTTGACTGGGTGACCAAAGTAGTAGACCAGGGAGGGGCTGTGGGCATGGCCTACCTAGACTTTAGCAAGGCATTTGACACAGTCCCACACAAAAGATTAATAGTCAAATTAACCAGCCTGGGAGTGGGTCCCAGGTGGTAGCCTGGGTAAAACATTGGCTGCACAACAGGACACAGAAGGTAATTGTAAATGGAGTCCACTCTGAAGAAAGAGGGGTTACTAGTGGGGTACCGTAGAGGTTCAGATTGGGTCCAGTCCTTTTAATGTCTTCATCAGTGACATTGCAGAGGACTGGAAGGAAAAGTATGCATTTTGCAGATGACACAAAGATTTGTAACAGGGTTGATACACAAGGAGGCGTGAAAAGGATGAAAAGGGACTTGGCAAGGTTGGAGAATGGTCAGAAGTATGGCAGCTAGGATTCAATGTAAGAAGTGCAAAATAATGCACCTGGGAAACAAGAACCCAGGAAAGAATACACAATGGGTGGGAGGTAGTAACAACAACAAAAAGGAAAGGGACCTGGGGGTAATCATATCAGATGACCTTAAGGTTAGCAATCAATGTGAGAAGGCAGTAGGGAGGGCTGGGGGTATACTGGGATGTATAGGAGAGGCATTAGCAGCAGAAAACAGGAAGTTGTTATCCCTCTGTACAGACAGTTGGTGAGACCCATCTGGAGTACTCGGCCCAGTTCTGGAGACCCTCATCGCTGCAAGGACATAGACAGGATAGAGGTAGTCCAGAGGAGGCAACTGAAATGGTAGGGTCTGCAAGAGAAGCCATATGAGGAGAGATCAAAGGAGCTTAATATGTATACCCTTGAGGAAAGAAGGAGAGAGGGGACATGATAGAAACTTTTAAGTACCTCAGTGGAATCAACAAAGTCCAAGAGGGTAGCATCTTTCAGAAAAGAGACTTACAAGAACAAGGGGACACAATTTAAAAGATAGAAGGAGGGTGGTTCAGGGCAATGTGAGAAGTATTATTTCACAGAGAGGGTAGTGGATGCATGGAACAGCCTTCCTTAGGAGGTTGTGGGGTCTAAAACTGTGGGAGATTTCAAGAATGCATGGGACAGACATAAGGCAATTTTTGTGGGGGGTAGTAAGAAATAGGCTGTTGGTTAACTAGGATCTGCGGCCTATCCTGTAGGTAGGGAAATGGGCAGACTAGATGGACCTAGCAGTCCTTATCTGCTGTCAAAGTCTATGTTTCACATTCCGCTTCTGGACTGCCGGTTGAGGAAGACGAAGAAGATCACCCTGCCATAGCCCACTTCTGGACTGCTGGATAAAGAAGATGAAGAATATCACCCTGCCACAGCCCACTACTGGGCTGCTGGACGCGGAAGACAGTACAGACCCCACAGGAAGTAGGAGTCCACAGGAGGAAGCCTCTGGACATAGGAGAATGAAAGTGGCCTAGGCTCCAAAGCCAGATGAGCCAAGGGCACATGTAAAACAACAAACTATGTGTCGAAGTGTGATGAAGTTTGGGGCTCCAAAGCCAGAGAAGCTAAGCACACATGTAGGACGACAACAGGGCATCACTCAGAGAACTAGAACAGACAATCCAGATGGTAGTCTGATACGGACATCAAAATAAAAAAACGGATGGCAAATTCTGCACTGGGCCAAGCCATACTTGGGGAACTGTCAATGGAAAACAATAAACATGGTGTTGCAACTTGAGATGACTGCCTCACAGTTCTTCATGAAGTGCTGTTGGTTGCTCCTGGGATAGAAACATAGAAACATAGAAACAGAAACATAGACTTTGACGGCAGATAAGGACTGCTTGGCCCACCTAGTCTGCCCATTTTCCTACCTAACAGATAAGCTGCAGATCCTAGTTAACCAACAGCTTACTTCCTCCTGCCCCCCACTAGGACTGCGTTATGTCTGTCCCATGCATTCTTGAATTCCCCCACTGTTTCTGACTCCACGACCTCCTCAGGGAGGCTGTTCCATGCATCCACAACCCTCTCTGTGAAAAAAATACTTCCTCACATTACCTCTGAGCCGCCCTCCCCCATCCTTAGATTGTGACCCCTTGTTCTTGCACATCTCTTTTTCTGAAAGCTGCTACCCTCTTGGACTTTGTTGATTCCCTTGAGGTACTTGAAAGTTTCTATCATGTCCCCTCTATCCCTTCTTTCCTCAAGGGTATACATGTTAAGCTCCTTTCGTCTTTCTTCGTATGTCTTCTGGTGCAGACCCTGTACCATTTTGGTTGCCCTCCTCTGGACATCCTCCACTCTGTCTATGTCTTTGCAGAGATGGGGTCTCCAGAACTGCACACAGTACTCCAGGTGGGGTCTCCCAACTGTCTGTACAGAGGGATAACAACTTCCTGTTTTCACTATTGATGCCTCTGCCTATGCATCCCAGTATCCCCAGCCTTCCTTACTGCCTTCTCACATTGCTTGCCCACTTTAGGTCATCTGATATAATTACCCCAGGTCCCTTTCCATTTTTACTGTTGTCAGTATCTCACCCCCCCCCATTGTGTATTCTTCCCCTGGGTTTTTGTTTCCCAGGTGCATTGCCTTGCACTTCTTTGAATTGAATCTGAGCTGCCATACATTTGACCATTCCTCCAACCTTGCCAAGTCCCTTCTCATCCTTTCCACTCCATCTTGTGTATCAACCCTGCACTGATGCAGGATGCACTGGAAGATGATTCCTGAAGGATTGATGAAGATTGAAGACTGATAGGGGTGCACATGAGTGAAGTGATTCTGAAAGTTGCTGAAGACTGATTTGGACACTTTTCCAGCATTGAAATGCTGGCACAAAGCAATGCAAAGACAATGCAAAGACAGTTCTGGCACTTATACTGTCCGTAGGATGAATAGAAATGCAATAAATGTCACAGTTCCTTCTGTAGTGGTCAACTGCACAGTCTCAATGTCCAGACCACAGTAAATAACAGGCACTTTACTATTCTGGCTGAACCCTAGCTTTCAGTGGACCTAACTATCAAGTGGTCCCTCTAGCTAAATCAGGTTCTCCTGTTACTGTGGGTAGACTACAGTTGGGAATAGGCTATCTCAAAATTATATAGATTCAAATATCAGACTAGGCCCCTTAAAAACCTGTGTGCCTATGTGGATAAGAAGTTTCTCTTAACATCTGGGTTCACTATTGCTGCTGGGCCCCTTTAACACCTGTGGGCCTGAATGGTTAACTGCAGATATTGGAACTTGGATTGCCCCTTTAAGTGACTGTGGACCTACCTTGCCCCTTTAAGACTTGTAAGCCTAGTCGAGCTGGACACCTTTAGATGAGTGGCTGGGCCTCCTTTACATCTTTCTTGAACCTTTCCTGGCTGGGTCCCCTCTAAACCTCTGGGTCTTTCGTGACTGGGCCCCCTTTTATTCTTTGGGCCTTTCCTGGCTGGGCTCCTTTAACATGCTGGGCCTGCTTGGCCCTCTTATAATAACTGTGTATGCCTTACTGCCTCTCTCAATGGTGATCTGGGACTGACTCACCCCTTTGACTGGCTTTAGGCTTGATCTGCCCCTTTCAAATGTCTCCGGGCTAGGCCTGCCCCATTAAATGTCTCTGGGCCTGCTTCAGGCCTCTCTGTCACTCTCCTCTCCTGTCTTCGCCCTGCTCCACCTCCTCCTGAATATTTATGACCCCCATATTAGGATTCAGAATCCAGAACCCTGATCCTGGGTGTCAATGGGCCCTGACTATTAATTAGGCCCTCGTTACTCTCCTGTGGCTCTAAGCTGCTTCTTCACTCTTTGCGCCTGGCGCTAAAAACAAACAAAAAAACACTTTTCCCTTAGTTGTGGCAGTTAACACAGTTCAAGTGTTCTGCCACCGACTCACCACCCCAGCCTGGTGTGAAGAGATACAGTCATGGAGGTGGGAGGTGCTGCTCGCAGAGGGAAAGAATGCAGGCAGGAACTGGGCAGAAAGGGGGACCTCGTGGGGGCTTCCAATTCTGCATGATCGTTTGTCTCTTGACCAACTGGTACAGTGCTGGAGCAGACACCACTCAAACAGGTACTGAGCTCTTGAATAAAGAAAATAACAAAATGGGGCACCACGCCCTTCTCTTGGGCAACAAGACAGTTCTTTGCTTTTTGGTGCACCCAACAGCACTTCGGACTGCACGACTAGATGGGCAGGTAGTCTTCATTATCTGGAGGCAGAAGAGGCACACAGGAAAGCCCTCGAGGACAGCTTCAGCCCTCCTGGCAAGCTCTTCACATCCCTCCTCACATTTTGTGTCCTTTCTCCTCTACAGCCACCACAATTCTCCCCTAACAACTCTTTTTTCAAACAACAACACTCTGGGTTCTGGTTCTGGAATTCTGTACATGTGCAGCTCAGCACAGCATTCTATTCTGGGCACAATGTTTACTTTTGCCACATGCTGGCATAGCAACCAAGCTTGGCATTATTTTAGTCTGTGATTTGGGCACCTTTACTAGGGTACACTGGGGACAACAGGGAACTGCTGGGAAACCCAACTTCGGGGTATTACAAATCAAGCTTTCTTTCAAGCCACATGCATAGGTACTTGTTGGATTCCACTGCTTCAAGATGGGAGCAATCCATGGTCAAGGACACTGTTTTTTCTTATGTTAACCTGGAAATTGCTGGAATAAACCAGTGCAGAACATTGTGAAAATCATGCTGAAGTAGGACTACCACAGAAGCAGTGGTGGGACTAGAGGCAAAGGTGACTTTGTCATCTATGTACATGTGTATATACGAGTTGGCACAGGCTGAAAGGAGGTCATTTAAAACAATGGAAAACAGGGCAGAACCTACAGTAGTATGGAACCATGTGGGACCCCAGCCTCAGTAGGAAGGGGTGATGATAAGGTGCATCTAAACTAAACTGACTGTTGATGGCCCATTAGATAGGAACAAAACCAGCCAGTTGCAGGAGATGAGGGGCCAATGGAGCTCAGCTTATCCAGGAGGACTGGGTGGGACACTGAGTTGAAAGCTTTGGCTAGGTTAATGAAAATGGATACCATTATGTGCCCCTGACCAAACCCTGAGAAGACAATGTCAGTGACTCACAGTAGGGAGGAGACAGTAGAATGGTGCTTCTGGAGCCATACTGGACTGGGGAGAGGAAACTGGAAGAGGTAAGGTAATCTAGGAGTTTACAATAGATTAATCTCACTTGTAGCTTGGCAAGTGAGGGGGAGGACAAAGCTGGGACAGAAGTTACCAGGAGAAGGGGGTCAACCACTTTGTGAAGTGGAAGGACCTTTGCAATCTTTCAGGACTGAGGAATGGAGCAGAGGGAGAATTGGAGGTTGAGCTGGTAGCTTAGTGGAGGGCAGCTGCAGGAGCTGAGAGGAGGAAGAGTTTGCGATGAAACCTCTCAGGTCTGGACTTTGGAAGAAAGGGCTAGCAGGGTTTCCTGAGTAGTGACAGGAGGAAAACGGAAGCCTGAGGAGGTTTGGGAGTGAGGGGATGGGGGCTAATGGAAAAGAATGGGAGTCAGGAGTGTGTGGCGGTGGCGGGGGAGCACATGTGAAGAAGAATTAATTGCAACCACCTGGCAGGCATCAAAGCAGATATGTGGGTGGATCAAAGGTGGTTCATCATTAAGGAAGGAATATTGGTTGCCACAGAGGAGTGTGTTAGGCTCAGGGGGAAGAACACAAGGGTCAACGTGCCCTGCTGTTTCAGTTCTGGGGTCACCCACGCAGTAAGAAAAAAGAGGTTAGCCTACAGAAAATTCAGGAAGACCAAGAGAGAGGTGGATGGGAAAATTACCTAAGGTTGGCTAGTGAGGCATGTAAGAAAGTTCAGCAAGCTAAGGCACAGAGGAAGCTCCAGATAGCTGAAGGAATTAAGAAGGGGAAAAGGCTTTATTTCACTACATAAGTGAGAAAAGGGGCAAGAAGGACAAGATTGTTAGGCTTATGAAAGGGGAGGAGTGGGAGGAGGATAATGGGAGACAAACAGAGATACTAAATGAATACTTCTGTTCCATCTTCACCAGGGAGAAGGATGGTCCAGTGCCTTCAGGAGGGAGAAGAGGAGCAGGGGGAGGAGAACACAGATATAGTGATAGAGGAGGATAGAGTGAGGGAGGGGTGGCTAGCATTGAAAGTGGACAAATCACACGGCCCGGACACAGTACATCCAAGGATACTAAGAGAACTGGCTGAGGAACTAGGAGAGCCACTGGCAGGCCTATTTTATGGTTCACTAGAGTCAGGCATGGTACTATAAGACTGGAGAACAGCACATGTTGTGTCCCTCCACAAATGCGGTCCCAAGGATGACCCAGGGAATTACAGACCAGTCAGTCTGACCTCAGTCATGTGTAAGCTTATGTAGACCATACTTAAGGAAAGATTGGTAGAATATCAAGAGCAGCATGGTCTCCATGATGCGAGGCAGCACAGGTTCAAATCTTATTGACTTCTTTTACTAGGTCACTAAGACAGCAGACTGAGGCCCAGCAGTAGACATCCTCTATTTGGATTTCATCAAGGCCTTCAACTCTGTGCACCACAAAAGGTTGATAAGGAAGTTGGGGGATCTCAAGGTTAGGGATCAGATGTCCAGATGGATGGAAAACTGGCAAAGGGACAGAACCCAGAGGGTGATTGTGGGGGGAAAGTTATCTGGCATCAGAGAGGTCACCAGTGGGGTCCCACTGGGCTCAGTGCTGGGGTCGGTGTTGTTCAATGTCTTCATCAATGACATTGGGGATGGCATTAATAATAATAATAATAATTACTTTATTTTTAGGGTGCCTTTCAAAATATCAAGGCGCCTAACAAATTTAAAAGAACACATCAAATATCCAGGTCATACAATAATATAAAACAGATAATCCAGTACAAAATTATTCATTCACTGAAAGCTTGAACACACAAGTGTGTTTTTAAAGCTTGCTTGAATCCCTCCACAGTCGTGCACTCCTGTAACCAATGGGGTAAAGCATTCAAGAGGGTTGGGGCCACTTGCATAAATCCCAGGCCCCAGAAGATTTCAAACACACCCTCAGAATCTCTAGCAACCCCTGGTCAGCTGAGCGGAGCAATCATCCAGGGCAGTAGGGAACCAGAAGCTCTTTCAGGTAATCCAGGCCTAGTTCATGTAGGGCTTTAAAAGTCAGAAGACCAACTTTAAAGGTGATCCACCACTGTACTGGCAGCCAATGCCGTCCGCGCAGCACCGGGCATAATATGACAGGATCTAGGAGTTCCTGCCAAGAGCTGAGTCACAGCATTCTGCACTATCTGCAAGTGGCAGATTTCCACCTCAGGGAGCCCTGGGTAAAGGGAGTTGCAGTAATCAAGGCATGAGGACACAAAGGTGTGGACCAGCATAGGGAAATCACCAGATGGAACAAGGTGCTTAATCCTGGAGATATTCCTCAGATATTCCTCAAATGGCAAAAAGAGGATTTGATGATGGCTGACACCTGCGAATGCAGAGTCAGCCCTTTGTCAAAAATGTCCCCCAATTTTCACACCCGTTCAGAGGTTGGGAGTGATACGCCCCCAAGAAAAAGTCCTGAGGGTGAACCCACTCCCAGCCCCCCCCCTATCTGGCTCACTGGATCCACAACCAATCCCTCAGTCTTTTCTGAGTTCAACTATAGACAACTGAAATCCATCTAATCCTGGATTTCTGTGAGGCAGCTATTAAAGTCAGAGACAGCTCCATCTTGGTCGGGTGCAAAAGAAAGGTAGATCTGGCTATCATCAGCATAGCAGTAAAACTTCAGCCCATACCTTCTTACAATGTCTCCGAGGGGCAGCACGTACACTGTGAACAACATGGGGGACAGTACTGAGCCCTGAGAAACCCCACAAAACAGAGAAACTGGGTCCGATGAATAAACCCCAGATACCATTCTCTGAGTTCTTCCAGTGAGAAAAGATGTAAACCACCTGAGGACAGTACCTGACAGTCCACAGATGAACCTCAGGTGGTCAAGCAGAACCCCATGGTCCACAGTGACAAATGCTGATGAGAGATCTAGAAGAACCAAGTTGGAACAGTTTTTCTGATCTCTAGCCATCAGGAGATCATTGAGCACCCAAACCAACACTGTCTCAGTACTATGTCGCTTTCAAAATCTGGACTGGAGGGGTTCATAGATGTCATGGATGGTCAAGTGGTTCTCCAGCTGCACAGCCACTACTTTCTCAATCACCATCCCTAAAAAGGGAAGGTTAGAGATTTGTCTGTAGTTTACATGGCAGTCTTGGTCCAAAGAAGCTTTCTTTAAGAGGGGTGTTACCATCGCCTCCTTCAGGGAACTAGGAAACTCACCTGTTTCCTAGGAGCACCAAACTATCTGTGCTAGGACCAGACCAATGGAATTCAATACAACCCAAAATCAGGGAAGTTGGTCCTGGATCCAAACTACAGCACTTAGAGTGAGCACCCTGGACAATCCGCATGACGTCCATGAACTCCGACCTTGGTCAAAGGTGCTTCAGGAAAGGTGAGAAGTAGTGGCCTCAAGCCGATCCAAAGCAAAGCCCATAGAGTGTGTGGGTTGGAGTACCGCCCTGATGTCAGCCACCTTAGATGCAAAGAATTGAGCAAATTCATCACACTCTATTTGTGAAAAGACTTTTTGAACTTGCAGGCAGGGCAAACTGTGCCTATTTGAAGATGACACAAAGCTCTGAAGGAGAGTTAACACAGCTGAAGGGATACAGGACCTACAGGATGATCTGGAAATGCTGGGGAGGTGGTCTGGGATCTGGCAGCTTGGCTTCAATGTCAAAAGATGACACAAAGCTCTGAAGGAGAGTTAACACAGCTGAAGGGATACAGGACCTACAGGATGATCTGGAAATGCTGGGGAGGTGGTCTGGGATCTGGCAGCTTGGCTTTAGTGTCAAAAAATGCAAATTTATGCACATTGGAGCCAAGTATCCCAGGACGGAGTACTACCTGGGTGGGTTCAGGTATCTGCATCAGAGGAGGAAATGACCTGGGAATGATGATCACTTATGACCTGAAGCACACCACACAGTGCAAGAAAGCATCAGTAAGATCAAACAAGATGCTGGGATGCATAGCTAGGAGGATCAGTAGTAGGAGAGAGGAGGTTATGCTCCCTTTGTACACGTCACTGGTGAGGCCACATCTAGAGTACGGAGTTCAGTACTGGTGCCCACAACTCAAAAAGGACATTAACCATCTGGAGACAGTCCAGAGGAGGGCTACAAAGATGATAGCAGGTCAGCAGGGTAAGGCATATGAGGAGAAGTTAAGGGGTGTCACAGATTCACTCAGCAGGTCAGGCCGTCTACTCCCAAAGTGCCAACCTCTGAGCACAGTCTTGTGAACAGTGTAATGGACAAGGTAACCCTCTTGTCTGTTTTTGTGAGTTTAGATCAACCTTTTGGTCTCAATTCTTGCTAGCATACCCAATGCACAGGTTCAGATATATATGTCTTCGGGGGGCCAGATATCTTTGCCTATGGGCACCTAACCAGGTATTCAGAGATGAACCCTTTAAAACTTTTATAAAGACCTCAGATTTAAAACTTTTCTCTTTCTAGTTTGATACCACAATACAAGCTATATGTCTGCTGAACCATAAATATTTCTTAGCAAAAGAAAGCAATTCAAAGACAGACCAAGTTTTCTCTCTAAAATTAGAGTTTGTACTAAAATATATAGTAATATGTCAAACATACAATACAGAACTCTTATATCACAGGACATACATATCTTTAAACCAAACAAGGTTTAAAACAGTGCAATTCCTACAATTATATTTAGATTTGTCTAGCTTTCTAAATACCTCTTTTCAGTGCTCAGATGTTTCCTTGGTCAGTGTCAGATACAAAATGCACATCTATAGTGAAAGAGAATAATCTTTTCAAGCAATATTGGCCAACCCCTTTTGGATGATGTCATCCAGCCCTTCCTCTGGTCAAATATCTAACAAAAATATATTTTTATACAACCATAGAATGTAATTTCAAAGTATTAATTATGCAACCTCAGCATAACTCAAATTCCAATGACACCTCTTTTGATCTCATGCTGTACCCTCTTCACACAGGCTTCTTCATAGGGTCATTTACAATCTTACACCGCTATGTAACATCTTAGCTTCCTCTATTTTAACATCATAAACCTAGTTTATGATTTCTCTTTTAACAAAATTAACTTAACTCTGTAATTAGCTCAGAGAAACAGGATCCTTAATAAAACTATTCCAGTAACACATTGCCTCTAAACTGAGTGTGTGATACATATTGTCAGCAGTTCTCTTGGCCTGCATCTGTCAGCTGAAATCTGGGGGGTGAAAGAGGTCATTCCTAGATAATTTGAATTTTCAGCACATACATTAATACATTTTATATTTAAAAAAATGTAATACAGCACTCAGAGCTGGCTGTCTACATCACACTCCTCCCCACCTAGACTGAATTTGGGGTATCTATCCCCTACATGGGATGAGCTTCTCAAATCAGTTCACTCATCATAGACCCTAGACAACCCATCAGCATTCTGATTCTTAATGCCTGCCCTATGTATGATTGTCAGATCATATACTTGCAAAGCAAGACTCCACCTTAGTAGTCTCCCATTGCTCTTTCCCATCTGGCGTCAGCCAAACCAGGGGGTTGTGGTCAGTCTGCACCACAAAATGCTGCTCATACAAGTATGGCTCTAATTTCTTCAGGGCCCACACTGTGGCAAGACACTCCTTTTCCACTGTGGAGTACGCTTGCTCCCTGGGGATAAGCTTCCTGCTCAAGTACACAACTGGGTGGTCTGTCCCTTGGCTAGACGTCTGGCTAAGTACTGCCCCACTACCCACATCTGAGGCATCTGTCTGAACTATAAAGGTTTTGCTATAGTCTGGACTTGTCAAAACAGGAGCACTGCACAGTGACTCCTTCAGTCTGGTAAAGGCTTCCTCACAGGTTGGGCCCCAGGTAAATTTTCCTTGGCATCTTTTTCTTTGTCAGGTCAGATAGGGGAGCAGCCAGGGTACTGTAATTAGGTACAAACTTTCTGTAGTACCCTGCTGTCCCTAGAAAGCTTCTGACCTGCTTCTGGGTTTTTGGTCTGGGCCATGCCTGAATCACCTCTATCTTTATTTGGTTAGGACAGAGCTGTCCCTGGCCTTCCACATGCTCAAGGTATGCCACTTCCCCCATGGCCACCTGGCACTTCTCGGCTTTGACAGTGAGCCTGGCCCTCTGTATCCTGCCCAGCACTTCCCTAAGGTGTGAAAGGTGTTCCTCCCAGCTGGTACTGAAGATGGCAGTGTCATCCAGGTATGCTACAGCATACTCCTCAACACCATTCAACACCTGGTTCACCAACCTTTGGAAAGTGGATGGGGCGTTCTTCATTCTGAAAGGCATTACTTTAAACTCAAATAAGCCTATCAGAGTTATGAAGGCCGACCTCTTCCTAGCTCTGTCTGTCAATTCTACCTGCCAATATCCCTTGGTCAGGTCAACAGTCATAAGGTAGGTCGCCCCCCCAACTTGTCTAGGAGTTCATCCATCTGGGGCATCGGGTGGGTGTTGGACTGTGTGACTGCATTAAGTCCACGATAGTCCACACAGAAATGAGTTGAGCCATCTGGCTTGGGCACAAGGACTACGGGTGAGGCCCAGGGGCTGTAGGATCTCTGGATTACCCCTAAATCCAGCATCTCCTCCACTTCCCTCCTAATGTCCTTTTGGACAGCCTCTGACACCCGATATGCTGTCCACCGTATGGGTGTCTGTGTCCCTGTCTCCACATCGTGTTTTGCTAAGGGGGTTAGTCCAGGCTTGGCGCTAAACAAGGGGGCAAAGTCTGCTAGAACCTCCCTTACTTTCTGGACCTGGTCTGGGTTCAGCTGGGGAGACAATTTTACTGCCTCCACAGAGGACTCCAGCTTACTCTCTTCCAGCAAGTCCAGAAGGGGGTCTCCTTTTTCCGTCCCCTCCCCATGACTACATACTGTGAACACCATGTCAGCCATGTTTGCATATGGCTTCATCATGTTGACATGGTACATCCTTTCAGTCTGTCTACGGTCAGGTCACTCCACAATGCAGTTTACATCATTTACCTTCCTAACCACTTGGTACGGTCTTGCCCACTCAGCTTGTAGCTTGTCGTTCCCGACCGGAATAAAGACCATGACTTCCTGACCCACCATGTACGAGTGAACTCTGGCTCTGCAGTCATACCACACCTTTTGTCTCTGTTGGGCAGCTGCCAGGTTGCTCTGGGCTGTCCCCATAATCTCCTTCAGCCTTTCCCTAAACCTAAGGACATAATCCACAGTAGGAGTTCCCTGGGTGGCATGCTTGCCTTCCCAGTCCTCCCGGATTAAGTCTAGGGGCCCACGTACCCGACATCCATATAAGAGTTTGAAGGGGGAAAATCCTGTTGACTCTTGGGGCACCTCCCCATATGCAAACAACAAGTGGGGAAGGTATTTCTCCCCAGTCTCTCCCATGCTGTTCAGCAAACACCCGGAGCATTGACTTTAGGGTACCATTGAAATGTTCCACAAGCCCATTAGCTTGTGGGTGATACAGTGTTGTGCATCTCTGCACCACCCCACACTTCTCCCATAAACACTTCATCAGGTCTGACATGAATGAACCCCCTCGATCGGTGATTACCTCCTGTGGAAACCCAACATGGGAGAAAATCCCAAGTAAGGCATCTGCCACTTTATCTGTCCTCAGTGAGGACAGGGCGATGGCCTCTGGGTACCGGGTGGTATAATCCACCACAGTCAGGATGAATCTCTTTCTTGAGGAGCTGGGAGTATTTAAAGGCCCCACAATATCCATTCCCACCCTCTGGAATGGCTCCTCCTCTGTGGGCAAGGGGATCAGGGTAGCTTGGGTTTTCTTGCCCGCCTTCCTTATTTCTTGGCACCGGTGACAAGACCTGCAATACTCCTTCACTTGCTGGGTGAAGTTAGGCCAGTAGAAATTCTGGGGAAACCGCTGCATAGTTCATGTGATTCCCAGATGACCAGATAAGGGAATGTCATGTGCAGTTTTGAGCAACTGCTCACGATACCCTTGAGGAGCAACAAGCTGCCTGCCTAGCATCCTTCCCTCTGTCTGTACTGCCTGTGTTTACATAAGTCCATTTTCCCAGTAAACCTTATGCCTGCCGTCACCTCCCTGTGTGCCCTCAGAGTCTGCCCAAGCCCTCAGCTTCTCTAAACTAGGGTCACTCCTCTGAGCAGCTGCAAGCCCCTCACACAGTCCCAAGGCATGGGACAGGCCCCCTTCAGTCACTAAACTAGGATCCCTAGCACTAGTGTCAGGGCCCTAAGGATCACTGTCAATCCTAACCCTCTCACAATTGGTCACCTCTTCCTCTTCAAAGTAACCTTCCGTAGCTGTGTGGTCACTCGCTACCAAGGAAATTTCTACCCCCTTTTTATCAGTCTCCCCATCTGGAGACACAGGCTGGGGAACCAGCCTCTCCGTGGTTTCCACACTGGTTTCTGTGGAGTTCAGGGAACTACTATTTTCCCTTGCTGCTTGTCTATGGGTAACAGCACATACCATCCCCTGTTGGAGATTGTTACCCAGGATCACATCTACTGCTAACGTTTTAGCTACAGCTACCTGTTGCACAGTTCCCTCTGTTTCACCCCAGTCCAAGAGAACACTGGCCAGTGGCAATGTTTTTGCTTCACCCGCAAAGTCCTGTACAGTCACGTATTTGTTTGGGATAGGCTGACCAGGCTGTACTAGATCTCTTTTCACCAATGTCAGGAATGCCCCTATGTCCCTTAACCCCTGCGTCTGTATGCCATTTACCATGACTGGGTGCATGTGTTCGCTCATGTTCACTGGCATGCTCTCAGGAACACACAACAACCCACTTCTTTTCTGATACCACTTTGCGTATTATTGCTTGCCCTTCTTGGACACTGTCTGACAATGTGCCCAATTTCTTTACATAACCAACAAGCATTTCTTACTTCAGAGAATTCTTTTCTTTGAAACCTGGGGCTAACTGGTTTCGGTGGAGGCAGTGAGGGTTTTAGCTGCCCTGAAGGTGCACTATTCCCTTTCTGCACTGCCACGCCCACCCCATTCACTCTCAGAGCAGGTCTGCTCTTGGCATAGCGGTCTGAGAGTTCAGCAGCCTCTTGCACTGTTTTTGTATCTCAGTCCTCTAGCCAGGTTTTTAACTCTGCTGGGCATGCCAAATAAAACTGTTCTAATAAAATCACATTTTCATTTTATCAACAGTGTTTGCCTCAATTCCTTCCCGCCAACATTTTAAAAACTGATGTTGTTTCGTGGCTAGCTCCTCATAACTCATATCTGGGCTTCTCCTGACCTTACGGAATTTAGCTCTGTATAATTCAGCAGTTAATTCAAACTTTTTTGAGTAGTGCAGCTTTTAACTTGCTGTAATCATCACTGTCTTTATTGTCCATGTGACTCAATGCATCCCAAGCTTTTCCGATAAGTAGAGGGGATAGCTGGAAGCTCCAGGTCTCTCTTGGAATTTTAGCCTGAATACAAACTTTTTCAAAAGAATTTAAAAAGGTGTCTATATCCTCCCTGTCCTTAAACTCAGCTGTTAATTTAGAGTTCAATTTGTAACCCAGTCCTGCAGTCCCAGTTAAACTCAAGTCACTTACCTGCTCTGGTGCTGCTGGTTGGAGTAGCATCTTCTCCAGCTGGTGTTGTCTCTGGCGCTCCTGCTCCTCATGGTCTGCATCTCGGCATTCTCATTCTATCTTCTCCTCTGCATCTTGCTGGTGCTCGCACTCCTCATGGTCTGCCTCCCTCTGTTGTCACTCTGCCTCTCTGCGTTCTCACTCTACCTCACGGTCTGCCTCTCGCTTCTCTCACTCTCTCCTCTCCTGGGACTCCAGCTCCATCCTGCACAACTCAAGTTGCAACCTCAGAACTTCCGGATTCAGGATACTGGTGAATCGTCCCTGCTGCTGTGGCCCTTCACTGACAGTGGTCCTGTTGTCCTCCTCATCGGCTCGGGACCCCACACTGGCAGCTAGTTCTGCCACACTCTAGGTCTGGTCCCTTTCCGTCACGGTCTGTGACTCCCTGCTCTGGGTAAATGCTACCATCAGGGCCTCTATGAGGTTCTGCTTGCTGGCTTTCACCTCGAACAGGACTCCTCTGTCCTTGCACAACTGTTTTAACTGTTCTACAGTGCGCGTGCTGTAGTTGGACGCCATCTTTCCTAACTACTGCTACTCTGACTTTGCACTTTAGAAAAAAAAATAAAATAGGTAGGAACTTGACTGTATACCAAGTGATATATAGTTCTGTTTCCTTTTTAAAATAAAACTCTGTCTTTTTCTTTCTTTGCAAGATAGCTTACTGTCTCAGCAGACAGAACAATAAAGCTTGTGATACCAAAATTATGCCACTGCTGCTAACCAATCTGTCACAGATTCACTCAGCAGGTCAGGCCCTCTACTTCCAAAGTGCCAACCTCTGAGCATAGTCTTGTGAACAGTGTAACGGGCAAGGTTACCCTTTTGTCTGTTTTTGTGAGTTTGGATTAATCTTTGGTCTCAGTTCTGGAGGGATTCAAACTGTTAACCTCTTGCTAGCATACCCAATGCACAGGCTCAGGTATATCTGTCTTTGGGGGGCCAGATATCTTTGCCTATGGCCACCTAACCAGGAATTCAGAGATGAACTCTTTAAAACTTTTATAAATGTAACCCCTCACCCCTGCCTTTTTGCAAACTGACAGGTGGCATACTGTTGAAGCTGATAGCAGTATCTGGTGGGGACTGGGTTCGGGGAGGAATGAGTTTACTCAGCACAGGGGGCCTAGGTTTGGCTACTCTGCACAGGGGCACCCAAGTAAATCTGAACACAGGAAGCAATAACTGTAATGTCCAGAACCAGGAATGGGATTCTACAGTGTGGCTTTTATTCACATCCAAGCTGAACAAACAAAGCATAGATGGATCCCCATGGTGCTACATTCCTGGTAATGCAGATTATAGACAACGGAACACTTCTTCACTATTTTCAGCCCTCAGGCTCTGAACCCACCAGGCACACAGCACAGACTTGCATGCAGCTTTGGGTACACAGCCCGACTAGTACACTACTTGGGTTTTCCTCACTGGCACGGCTCCCCCACCAGCCACTTGATCCACGGTTCATTATGGGAATGAATCAGTTTTCCTGTTGTGGCTCCTCAAACCACCTTAGAGCCTTCGACTCCTAGAGAGAATTTTCCTTCCAATCCTATGTCTGGGTACTTCCCTCATCACTGGCCAAGTGCATGAGGCAAAGTAGAAATCCACAGAGCAAATCCGTAGAGGTGGACCTGGTCACTAAAGATGGGGGGTCTCCCACCTCCAGCTCCCACAATCCATACCAGGCCATTTTTCTGGAAACTAAACAACTCTTTTACTGAAAGCTTGACAATGTAGATTACTGGGTAGACATATGTCACATCTTCTCTACATGTTTTGACTTCCCATAAGTGCTGGACTTGAACATACTTTTACTCTTTGGCTAAGCCTATTACACTAGGCCTCCCACTATTTCAGTAGTCCAATCCCCACTATCACACAAGTCCCAGGGTGAAAACATAGGCCCTTTAGGAAGAGCAGAAACTCACCCTCCGGTTGCAGGTGCCCCACAGGTGATTCACAAATCTTCTTGTTTCCCAAAAAACTCTTGAACAAATAGGCAGCTTCTCCACTAGTAGCAGAATCAGGGGGTTGCCCTTGGAATATGCAGGACACTCTTTACTGCCCCCCTCCCCAGAGCAAGGGGGCACTGATACCCAAAACAGTGGTCTCCACCACTTTACAATTATCTTCTGTGTCTCTCTTAAGGTGAAAAAACACACCTTTTTACCTAAATGTAGCTCTGTGTCAGGGCTGAGGCTCCACGAGCCTACACAGAGCTGCTGTGCTGCTCCCTCAGCAAGCTCCCAACTCCAACTGACTTACAGACTACTGTTCAAACCACCCAACATTCTATTCCAACTCTCTGCTGCAGATTCCATTGTGGCTCATGCAGCTGTGACAGTTGTATGGTGATGTCATCCCTCAGTCTCAGCTGAGACTGAGAACAGAGTGAGACAGTGTGAAACCCATTTAACTGGAGTTTCACAAGCTGCCTTCCTCGCTTACCACTAGGTCTTACTGGGATTCTAGTAACCCCGGGTAACAAGGGGGTTACATAAAGACCTTAGATTTAAAACTCTTCTCTTTCCAGTTTGATACCACCATACAAGCTATATGTTTGCTGAACCATAAATATTTCTTAGCAAAAGGAATCAATTCAAAGACAGACCAGGTTTTCTCTAAAATTAGAGTTTTTACTAAAATGTATAATAATATGTCAAACATACAATACAGAACTCTTATATCACAGGACATACATATCTTTAAACCAAACAAGGTTTAAAACAATGCAATTCCTACAACTATATTTAGATTTGTCTAGCTTTCTAAATGCCTCTTTTTAGTGCTCAGATGTTTTCTTGGTCAGTGTCAGATACAAAATGCACTTCTATGGTGAAAGAGAATAATCTTTTTAAGCAATATTGGCCAACCTCTTTTGGATGAAGTCATCCAGCCCCTCCTCTGGTCAAATATCTAACAAAAATATATTTTTATACAACCACAGGATGTAATTTCAAAGTATTAATTCTGCAACCTCAGCATAACTTAAGTTTCAATGACACCTCTTTTGATCTCATGCTGTACCCTCTTCACACAGGCTTCATAGGGTCATTTACAACCTTACACCTCTATGTAACATCCTAGCTTCCCCTATTTTAATGCCATAAACCTAGTTTATGATTTCTCTCTTAACAAAATTAACTTAACAACTCTGTAATTAGCTCAGAGAAACAGGGTCCTTAATAAAAGTCTTCCAGTAACACATTGTCTCTAAACTGAGTGTGTGATACATATTGTCAGCAGTTTTCTTGGCCTGCATCTGTCAGCTGAAATCTGGGGGGGTAAGAGAGGTCATTCCTAGAGCATTTGAATTTTCAGCAGATACATTAATACATTTTATATTAAAAAAATATAATACTGCACTCAGAACTGACTGTCTACGTCACAGAGGACACTGAACATGTACTCCCTGGAGGAAAGAAGAGAGAGAGGGGGCATGATTGGGACCATCAGGTACTTGAAAGGGATAAATAAGGTGGATAAGGAGGGTCTCTTTAAACTTAGTGGCAACCATAACATGAGGGGGCACAGTCTTTAGTTGAAGAGTTTGGGAGGGAGGTCAGGAGGCACTTCTTCACAGAGAGGGTGGTAAACACTTGGAATGCACTGCCAGAAGAGGTGGTCTCATTAAAGACAGTGGACAGCTTCAAGAAATGCTGGGATAGGCATAGGAGAAAGGTAAGGATCATAGGTAGGCAGGATGGGAGGAATGTGGAGGGAGAGGGCAGGGTCAGTAGCTCAAGTTGTGGACCCTGCAATACAAGCAGACTAGATAGACCAAGTGGTCTTCTTCTGCTGGCTTCTTCATATGTTCATATGTATGTTCATATTGAAGTAAACAGGAACAGAGGAAGGGTCATATACAGGTGAACCATTAACCATGAAGATGAAAGAAGCAGACTGGGCAGGGGGTGAAAAAGGGAGTGGATTATTTTCCAGAATTTAGTAGGGGAATTAAGGTTGTTCTGGAGGTTCACTTTGAAATAAAGATATTTCACAGTCTGGATGGCCTTTGTGCACCTGTTTCTCAGGGTCCTGCAGTGGAAAATATCAGGAAAGGAGTGGGTTAATTTATAGTGAGACCAGGCAAGATCATGAGACTTGCATAGATGAATGATTTCAGTGAAGATCCAGGGGAGATTTGAGAATCTTACCCAGACTTTCCTGAGGAAGACATGCGAGTCCCAAAATGAAAATGGGAGAGGGCCACATCAATATTGGAGGCTAACAGGATGGCTGACCACTCTGTAGCAGACAGGTCACTCAAGAAAGCATTGATGTTCAGCAGCTGGAGGTACCTGGATCAGATATACTCCAGGGCTGAAGGGGAATTCCAGATCTTCCTGATGCAGTAAGTTATGCAGTGGTCACTGAAGGAATCTGGTGAAATACCTACTGCAACAATGTGGTGGGGGTGGGGGAAGAACCCAATCCAACAAGGAGTAGTTGGAGGAATGGAGACTGAGTCATGTGGGTTCAGAGATAACCTGAGACAAATTTATATACTCAGTCTTCTGGCTGGTTGATATTTTTTTTAATTTTTGTATTTATTCCTCCTCTCCTTCCCCTCAGCTCTGGTCTCCTAGGGAGCACCCAGGAGTCATCCCTTTGTGGTCCGACCTACCTGGACAGTCCTCTGTCACCCATGGAGACTTGGTTTACCCCATGGGCAGGGATGAGGTGGGCTCTAACACCCTGAGCAGTCAGTAGCGTCAGTCGGGAGGGTGCCAGGTGGGCAGCCGCAGATCGAGGGCAAGCTCCGGGTGCTCCATCTCCACCAGAGCTGAAGGGCATTTTCCCCTGTTTCTTGGGGAATGGCTAGTTCCCTGATGTCAAGGCATGGAACCAACATCTGCCACTGCTCCCACCCCTTCTCTACGTCATCAGCGCTTGCTGCATTTCTGGCCTCCGCCAGAGGGCAGCCGAGCACTGACTAGGGACCCCTGTCCCTCTCGGGAGTGGACAGCTGTCCTCCAGATGCTCAATTCTCTCCCACCCCTGCTGACACCAGTAACCTGGGCTCATTCCTGAACCCAGATCACTGGCATGGCATGAGTTGTGGCGTCCAGTGCCTCAACCCTCAGCGCGCCACTGAGCTGGCTTGGGTGGTTGATCCTGAGGATGAGGAGAGCCAATTTATGTTGAAGTTCCCAAGGAAAGTGAGTTCACCACTGGAAGATATGAGGTAATGTTAGAAACAAAGTAATTCAGAGAGGTCAGTGAGATCTTAGGTGAGGTACACAGAACACCTATGAAGACAGGGACAGATAAAAGGAAGAATACCCTGAGGAGGAGAGATTCATGGGAAGATGGTGTAGACTTCCTGATGACCACAGTGTAGGAGAGGCTTTGGAGGACATAAATGGCTACATCTCCATCATGTTTTCCCCTTCCTGTCTGAAAAGTTGTATGTCAGGAAGGGTCAGGTTTTTGTCTGGGATCCTGGAGGCAGAGGATGTCTAAAAAGTGATGGAGGGTGTCACAAACACAGTCCAGGGGTCAGGCCCTCTGCCCCACAGCGCCCAACCTTGAAGTGCAATATGTGAACAGGAGACAAACAGGGACACCCTCCTGTCTGTTTTTGGTCTGAGCAACTACTAGTCTTGAGTTCAGAGGTCAAATATGAACCCTTTTATGCTAGCACACCCAGGTTACAGGTAAGAATATCACACTGTCTTCAGGAAAAGCAGTGCAATACTTAACCCAGTGGGTACACCACCTGGTTCACAATCCCCATTCTGACTCACTGGAGATGTAGGTATTTTCCTACCTTGCTGCATATGGTGGCACACTATAAGCCCTTTAATAGTTCTTTCAGAATTAACAACACTGTCTCAGCATTCATACTCAAAATGAGAAAAAGACTCAGGCAGGATTTCAAGGAAAACAGAGTTTACTAGAATTAAAAATAGTAAATAAAATACAAAACACAGAACATATAACGTTAATGGTACAGTCATAAGAATAAATGGACAAGTATAAACAAACCACCTTATACTAAGTAACTGATCCTACCCCAGTCTCAGTTGGTGAACAGTGGTGCTGAAATTACCTAATTTTGGTAGAAGTGCTTCTTAAGAGTCCAGAACACAACTGTCTCTTGAAAGTCCAAACACAAGTATACAGTGTTCCCTCAGCCACTTGAAAGTATCATGAGGGGAAAAGGGTCCCACCCAGCTTATGAGGTCACAGCTCTGTGGTGATGCTGGCTGTGAGGTCACTCTCATTCCTGTATACTGAATTAGTCACATGCATCTGCACATTACTAAGCATCCCACAAAAAATATATATATACTTTTTTAAATAGTGAGCCACAGAGCATGAATTATGACAGGACTGAATATCCCTTTGATCTCTCAGAACAACATCCTGCAAGACACTTCTCTCAGCTATGGGGAGTTTCACAGGTATCTGTCAGAGTTAGCTTACCTCCTGATATCATAAAATGCAATATTTTATAACAGGTTTTTCTAGGTTCAGAGTAATGACTGGTTTTACAACCTGTTACAACCTGTTGTCAAAAGGAAACTCTTAATTTGTTTTTCCACTGTGTCAAGGATAGGGCAGATCCTTCTTTTCTCTCTGTTCAAATCCTATGTTCCATGATGCTTTGCTGCTTGGCCTGTTTTCCTAAGCAGAAGTCTAAAACATATATTTATATCAAAACCACATGCACATAATTAGTTGATGATTATCACATCACAGAGGGTCCAAAAAGATAGGAGCTCAAGCTTAGGAAGAAAGCTCCTAGCACTGAGATGAAAAATGTTAAGACTCTTGGCAGTAGCAGAGATGGAGGGGTGGGGAGAAAAGGGACCAGGATTGAGCTCCACATCACCAGCAAGGAGGAGGAGCAGGAGAATGTGGAGACAGAGAGAGTGGGACTTCCTCCCATTAGAGTGAGGAAGACAGCAGGTGGAGGGGGGGGTGATGAGTGGATTAAAGGGCATGGTGCAGAAACTCCAGGTTGAGGGAGGAAGAGGGGAGGAGTGCAGGATGGATAGTTGGAGAGGATGAGAGTAGGTGGGGTAAGGACAGGAGGAGAGATGAAGGGAGGGGGAAAGGGTAGCTAGAGTGGGATGTTGAGTGGAAGTGAGTAGGAGGAGGAAGTGAAGGAGGCAGCATAGTGTAGGAAACATGGTAGTGAGGTAGTGGTATGAAATACCAACAGCAATAAATAAGCACTACACAGAAAAGCATGTAATAAGCAAGTTAAATGTTGATTAAACTGTAACTGCTCTAGTCAGTAACCAGCAGTAAACCTAAAACAAAATAATAACTATGCGTGAATAACTCAAAGTTAATACCAGAAGAATGGCTAGCACACAGAACCTACAGACAAGTCACATTAAACTGTTCCTCCAACTCACTGCTTTAGAATTTTGCAATGAGTTGCTTAATGTGTGCAATTTTCACTGCAATTAATCAATAAAAGTTTCCTAATGGTTTGCTTTTAGCTGATATTCAGTTTCAGCTTACTTTGCAGTTCTGAGGAAATTTTTATCAATGCAGTACAACACATTAAATAACCCATAAAACACACTAAACCACTAAGTTGGAACTCAATTTCACTACTGCAGTGTGCAGTACAATTTGATTGATATGTCATTCTACACAATCCCAGGAAGAAGCTCACACCCAGTTCCAGCCAATAGCAATTCTGCATTTGGTTTGAAAACCCCACCGCTAACACCATGTTGTTTTCCTTACTTATGAGGACTCCACTCTTGCCATGTTACTTCTGCCCTTTTATTTTTTTATCCCTCAAATAACACAGCACCTGTCTCCAACAGTACTGTATCAGCTGAAGAAAACTGCTGCTGTTTGCTGAATTCAGGAACAGTGGAATTCCGCCCACAAACAGTGGAATTTCACTGCGAGTGGTGAATTTTGCCCACAAGTGGTGGAATTTTACCAGTGAACAGCGGAATTTTGCTGAGTGAAATTTCACCATTTCTGAATTCAGCAAACAGCATCAGTTTTCTTCTGCTGTTACAGTACAGTTGGAGCCATAAACTGTGGCATTTGGTGGATTAAAGAATACAAGGGAAGAAATAATATGGCATGAGTGGAGTCCTCATAAGCAGTGAAAGCAAGATGGTGGCTGGGTGGGATTTTCAATTCAAATGAAGGATTACTATTGGCTAGAATTGTGTGTGAGCTTCTTCCAGGGATTGGGTAGAATGACATGTCAATCAAGTTGTACTTGGGTGAATGGAGTGAATATCAATGACTACTGCACTGCAAATGCATTGCATGAGCATTGGATAGGAACTAAAAGGAGTTTATAGTGACTGAAAGTACATTGCATGTGGATGCATGTGAGCTGATGATTAGTTGAAAAAGAGCTTGTATTTTAAGCATTTAGAATTGCCCCTGCATTGTCAGCACAAAAAAATAATGAAAGAGCAGTGAGTTAGATGAACAGTTTAATGTGACTTGCACTGTAGACCAAATGCAAAGTACACCAACCTAGAGAAAACCATTATTAATGTGCAAAATAAATGGTAATCCAGATAGGGTATTTCAAGGGGTTGCAAATACTGAGGTGTTTCACGAGCCTGTAGGAAAAATAAATGAGTTTATGTGAGTAAGCATTGCAGAACCAACTAGAGCTAAGAACTCACACAACCCAGTTGCATTTAGTTGGAAAACAGCTAGAGTAAGAATAACTAGTATGCAGGATGACTGGTGCCCAAGAGTGAGAATAGGAGTATAACTGCTAGGGAATTAGACAAAAGACTCTGGACTAGGACAATTGTAATGTCAGTGATAGCAAAGTAAGTGTGGATTAAATCAAACAAGCCAAGTGATGTGGCTGTACATTACTGAAAGAAAAGTAAAGCAAAAAGGGTAAACGGCAGGTGTGTGGAGGAGCAGCAAGGTCAGTCAAAAGGATGACTCATGGCATGTCTGAAAGCAGGCTCCTCAACGTCCTTTGTGCTTGGTCATTTGCATGAGAATAGCATCATGGAAGGACCACTAGAATGAAACTGAAGTCAAAAGGCAGAGGAGCACTGCCCTTGGGAGTCCTGAAGCAAGCTTGGGCAACATGAAGAAGTATTTTTTCATGGAGATGTGGTGGACACATGGAGCCACCTTCCTGAGGAGGTCATGGGGTCAAAAACAGTGGAGGAATTCAAGAATGCATGGGACAGACATAAGGCAATTCTGGTGGAGGTTAGGAAGAAGTAGGCTGTTGGTTAACTAGGTTCTGCACCTTATCCAATAGGTAGGGAAATGGGCAGATTGGATGGGCCAAGCGGTCCTTATCTGCTGTCAAAGTCTATGTTTCTGTGTTTCTATGTAAGCTGATTTGCTGCCCCATAAAGGCAAAAAGTCCAGGAGAAAATTCCAGGCAGAAAAAAATGTGCTTGGAAGCCATGGTAAAGTCCGTTTCTGGGAGGTAGTCTGATGACCTGAGAGACCTTTGCATCCCCATATTGTAATATGGATATTTTACAATTCTGCTAGCACTTGGGCCTGATGGTAAATAGCAGATCATTTACCAAGATATTTAAAACATTTTCATTGTGAGCATGGCAAAAGGACCAGAACTTTTAAACACTTTGAAACTGCATATTTCTCTGTAGAAATACAATCAAATAAAAAAGAACAACGGGTATATTGATGTTTTTGCCACAAATTCATTATCACTACAAACTTTATAATAACAATTTTGCCCAATAACAAACACTGCTGTTTTGAACAATTTCAGTTCCTATTTCTAGCATTACATTTAAGCAATGATTAGCAACAGTCTCTTACTGGCATCTAATGACCAGTCTTAGAAGCTGAAGGTACAAGGCAGAGATATGAACCCATCATAGATTGATCAGTATATAATCAGAATGTAAGTCACAACCACTCTTATAAATGACAATTTTTAAAATATAGAAACATTATTTAATTTAATTGCTAGTAATTACAGATAGTACCCATTTTCAACAGCAGTCTGCAGCTAAAGAATATGGTAGGCAGAATATTTTCTAAGAGGCTTACATTAACTGCTTGCCGTATTGGTCCTTGCAAGAATAGATACAGAAGCAAATGATTTGATACCTTTTAATGGACCAACATAGATGTAACAACAAGAACAAAGTGCTCTAGCTTTCGGACCAACCAGTCCTTCCTCAGAAGCTCATGGCAGTCGTTTAGAAAATACAATACTTATAACAGCTAGATAATGCAGAGAAAAACAGAAAAAACTCCCCATTGGTTTAAAATACTCATTTAAAAAAAAAAAAAAATGAGTATTTTAAACCAATGGGGTATTTTTCTGTTTTTCTCTGCATTACTCTGTTATAAGTATTGTATTTTCTAAACAACTGCCATGAGCTTCTGAAGAAGGACTGGTTGGTCCGAAAGCTAGAGCACTTTGTTCTTGTTGTTACATCTATGTTGGTCCATTAAAAGGTATCAAATCATTTGCTTCTGGATCTATTCCCATTCCTTGTCATTACTAGTAATTACTGTCCCTTTCATTCTGTCCCAGTCTTGTCTGAAGACCCACATGGATTCAGCTGCCACCACTTCGAGTGCCAGGCAGTTCCACAGTTCCACCACCCTTTCTGTAAAGTAATATTTCCTCACAACCCTTTGGAACCTTCCACCTTTCAGCTTCCAGTTGTGCCCATGTATCACTGAACTGGTGTTCCTTCTAAAAAAATCTTTGTAGGTCACTTTCTTTATTCCTTTCAGGAATTTGAATGTTTTTATCATATCCTCCTCCCCTTCTGGTTTCCAATGAATACATCTTCAGTGCCCTAAAACATTCCTCATAAGACTTCCTTTGTTGGTCTTGAATCGTCTTTGTAACCCTATGCTGTACTGCCTCCAGCCTATCCTTGTCCTTTCTAAGGTGAGGGCTTCAGAACTGGATACAATGCCTCAGTTGTGGCCTCACCAAGGATCTGTAGAAGGGGAGTGTCACTTCTTTCTTCCTGCTGTAAATATCACTCCCAATACACACCAGCATCTTGTTTGCCTTGCTACAAGCCTTGTCACATTATCTAGCCTGCTTAAGGGTGCCACTAATGATGACTACCAGGTCACACTCTTTGGCTGTAGTAGAAAGTTTTACCCCACCCACCCAGTATTCTGTCCTTGGGTTATTTTTCCCTATGTGCATTCATAGAATCATAGAATCATAGAAGGTGATGGCAGAAAAGGACATCATGGCCCATCTAGTGTGCCACTTACCCCACTAGCCCAACCTATCATAACTTGAGACCCCCCTCCCCTTATCCCCATGTGTCTGTTTCAAGCAGTTTTGAATCCCTCTACAGTCTCTGAATTCATCACCTCCTCCGAAAGCCCATTCCAGTTCTCCCCCAACCTCTCTGTGAAACATTGACCTCTCACATTGCTCTTGAAGTGCCCCCCCCAGAGTCTCAGTCCATGCTTCCTTGTTATGTTTCCTTCCTTCCTGTGGAATAACTTTCCTGTGCTTCCCTTGTTCATCTCTTTGGTATGTTTAACAGTCTCGATCATGTCCTCCCCCTCCACTGTATATAACCCCAACTCCTCACACCTCTGTTTGTGTGGCTTGCCCTTCATCACCTGCACCATCTTGGTCACCCTTCACTGAACCCTTTTGATTGAGTCTATATATTTGCACAGATAAGGCCTCCAAAACTGGACACCGTACTTGAGGTGTGGCCTCAGGGCTTGATACAGGGGCACGAGGACCTCCCAGTGCCTGCTGGTGATCCCCCTGCCAATACTTGCCAGCATCCCATTTGCCCTCCCCACCACCCTTAAGCATTACTTCCCTACCTTGAAGTTGCTGAGAACTGTTACCCACAGATCCCTCTCGTCCTCTGTCACCCTGACTCTCTCCCCTCCCAGCATGTACTCGGCCCTTTGGTTCCTGTGACCCAGGTGCATAACAGCACACTTCTTGATGTTGAATTTTATCTGCCAGGTCTCCACCAACTCCTCCAGTACTCTCAGGTCCCTTCTTATGTCCTTCATCCCCCCGGGGAGTCAATTCTGTTACAGATTTTCCTGTCATTTGCTAAGAGGGCCACCCTCCCTTTCAGTCCATCTGCAATGTCCTGTATGTAGATATTGAACAGGACGGGTCCAAGCACTGATCCCTGGGGAACTCCACTCCTCACCTGCTCAATCTCTGAGCACACCCCATTCACCACCACCCTCTGACTCCTTTCTTCCAACCAGTTTTCTACCCATCTTGATATTTTGAACCTTACCCCCATGCTATCCAATTTCTTGACCAGCCTCCTATGGGGTATGGTGTCAAAGGCCTCACTGAAATCCAGATAGGCCATGTCCACTGCACCCCCCTAGTCCACTACCTGCATCACCCAGTTAAAAAATCTGATCAAATTGGACTGGCATGATTTGCCCTTAGTGAACCCATGATGTCTGTCATCCAGCAGTCCATTCACCTCCAGGTACTTCATTACTCTTTCACCGATGAGTGCCTCCATTACCTTCCCCACCACAGCAGTTAGGCTGATGGGGCAGCAGTTTTCCTTCAGCTTACTGCTTCCTCCATTGTGGATCAGTACCACTGTACCTTTGTCCAGTCCTCTGGCACTCTACTGGTGTCCAGGAACAGGTTGAACAGCTTCGCCAGTGGGGCAGCCAACTCCTCTCTTAGTTTCCAAATCACCCTTGCATGCAGGCCATCTGGCCCCATGGCCTTGTCCACCTTCACCTTGGCTAATTCCTCCCTAACTCTCTTCATGGTGAAGGGATCCAATACCATCCCTGAGTCCCCCCTCCTTTCCAACTCCAGCCCTCTACCCCCCTCCTCCATAAATACAGAGCAGAAATACCTGTTCAGGTCTTCTGCCTTCTCTGCATCCTCTGCCAAGTGTTCACCTCCTTCCCCTGTCAGGAGGTCTAAACCTGACTCTCAGGGTCTTGTCAATAATGGGTATGCAAGGAATCACAAACACGTTGCAAAAGAGTAATAAAGATTTTTTATTACTACCAAAAGGATCATCACAGTTGCCCTAAGCAGTTCTTACCAATATGAACTGGGAGCCAATGCTAAGTGTTCCCTATACCTGAAGGATTCTCCGTGTCTCTTGGGGTCTCTGAGCCAGAAGACGTAATGTCTTACATTATATACCTATGTTTTAAATCAAGGATGGAAATGAGAAAGGAAAATGTGGACTCACCGGGATTTGAACCTTGGATCTCTGGTATGCCGTTCCAGCGCTCTAACCATTAAGCTACAAGCGCACTGGTTAAAGTGGCTGAGGAACTTCCTTCTTCACAGCTCCACACATTCCTTTCTCTAGTGTTGCACAATCCTGCAACCAGGAACCAATTTAGAAATTCCACTTCTCTTAGTGCAGATTAACCCCTGCAAGGTATATATTTTTGAAATCAAGGATGGAAATGAGAAAGGAAAATGTGGACTCACCGGGATTTGAACCTCAGACCTCTGTTATGCCATTCCAGCACTCTAACCATTAAGCTACAGGCCCCCTGGTTAAAGTGTCTGAGGAACTTCCTTCTTCACAGCTCTACACATTCCTTTCTCTAGTGTTGCTCAATCCTGCAACCAGGAACCAATTTAGAAATACCACTTCTCTCAGTGCAGTTTAACCCTTGCAGTCCACATTTTCCTTTATCATTTCCATTCTTGATTTAAAAAATATTTCCCTTGACCACCCTAACTCTTCCAGCATTTTATCAAGAATCTTGAGGAGCTGCCAGGAAAAGCTGAAGACATGAAAGCCAGTCCGGATGAATCCAGCAAGGGGCGTGGGCGTCATCCTCTGGATCCACCTTCGCCTGTCCATATGCCAGGGTCCATTTTCCAATTTTTCTGTGGTCCCAGGAGCGTGGACCTGCCATGATGTCCAGCGCACTGCACCCACCTTCAGGACATCTGCTGCCATCCCCACACCCCTGTAGCATGCACTGTAGCAGCTTCTATGCTCCCAGTCACCACTGGGAGCTGCTGAAGCTCTCAGTGCAACTAACCCTGCCCCGGAAAAGGAAAGCTGCCTACCAGCAGCTCAATCCAAATCTATGACCCCCCCCAGCCGCCCCCCAGTGGCCCAAGCTCACTTCTGAACCCGGGTCGCTGGCATGGCATGAGGTGTGGTGTCCAGCACCTCAACCCTCAATGCCACCAGGCTGGCTATGGAGGCAGTCATGATGCAAGAAATGTATCACTTTGTAGAAGGCATTGAAGTTTTCCCAGGAGCTCACTGTGTTGACTGTACCACTGGAGTTTCACTAGGCAGGTCTTTCCTTACGTGGAAGTCAGCTGTTCACCAGGGTCTCCATCATCAGTGATTTCATCAAATACAGGATTAATTTTATTACATCAAGGGCTTGTTTGGAAATGTCAGCATCAGTCACCTCACCAAAGCACCACAAACTGTTATTATGGTTCACAAACTACTGAAACTCTTCTCTGTTCATGTTCTCTCATGTGGGGGTGGTGTCTTGGACGTAACAGACTAGCTCAGTAGGATCATGGTGTCCCTGGTAAACCCAGCCTTGTGAAAGTGTTTGCAACTGTATCTGATTTAATCTCAACCCATTCTTGCCACATCATGTGAATGGCATCAATCATGGTCAACTTCCTTTCAAGTCCTGTTGGGGTAAAAGCTTTGAATCTGTCAAATGAAGTGAGGATTTGGTTGGGCAACCTCCTTCTGTAGAGGCTTTTCAGATTTGTTATGATGCTTCTACCATCAGCTGAATAAGGCAAGCTTAATCCTTTCTACAATACAGCTCAATCCAAATCCACTCAGGGATTACAAGAGCAACATAATTATGCATTAAGCAGGTTAGCAAGGGGAAAAGGAAGAGGAGGCCATTATGGTTTTCCAAGGATGTAGCAAAGAAAGGGAAAGCCAAAAAGATTGCATTCAAGCAATACAAAAAGATGCAGACAGAAAGAAGGGGATAGGGAGAAGTACCAGGAGAAGCAAAGGGAGGCAGGGAGTTCAGTAAGGGAAGCCAAAGCTCAGACAGAAGAGCACATCACAAAAGCAGTGGGTAGAGGGGACAAAACCTGTTACAGGTACATAAGTGAAAAAAGAAAGCCAAAGGGAGGGATAGTGAGACTGAAGGGGAGGATGGGCGCCACGTGGAGGATGACAACAGTAAAGCTGTCATACCTAACAGGTATTTCTGCTCAGTCTTTACTGAGGAAGAGTAGGGTAATGGGCCAGAAGGGAGTACAGGGGATGGGAATGGTGCAGAAATAGACACAAGTCCCTTTACACAGGAAAGGGTCTTAAAGAAACTAGAAGGAATAAGTGTTGATAAAACAACGGGGCCAGATGCGGTGCACCCCAGGGTCCTAAAGGAACTAAGAGAGGTGGTGGCTGAATCTCTGGCAATCCTGTTTAGCCGATCACTGGAAACAGGGGAGGTACCCAAAGACTGGAGGACAGCAGATGTAGTCCCCTTATACAAAAGCAGGAAAAAAAGAGAAAATGGGTAACTACAGACCAGCCAGCCTGACCCCGGTAGTGGGGAAGATCATGGAAGCACTACTAAGGGAGAGATTCGCAGAACATCTGGTTGCTAACGGACTACAGGACCCAAGTCAGCATGGTTTCACTGGAAGGAGGTCATGTCAGACCAGCCACATTGAATTTTTTGACTGGGTGACAAGGGAGGTGGATCAGAGAGGGCAGTGGATGTGGCCTATCTGGACTTCAGCAAGGCCTTTGACACTGTGCCATATAGAAGGCTATTAAACAAACTGAAGAATATAAGAGTGGGCAGGACAGTAGTGTGGAGGGTAGGTAACTAGCTGGGCAGCAGGATACAGAGGGTGGTGGTAAATGGCTGTCACTCCACAGAGGGAAGAGTGACCAGTGGGGTATCAGAGGGATCAGTGCTGGGACTGGTCCTATTCAACATCTTCATCAGTGACATTGTATAGGACCTTGAAGGCAGAATTTTCCTGTTCACTGATGACACAAAGCTCTGTAACAGAGTGGATATGCCACAGGGTGTAGACAGAATAAGGAGGAACCTGCAGAAGCTTGAAGAATGGTCAAGGGTTTGGCAGTTGAAATTCAATTCAAAGTAGTGCAAGATAATGAATATGGAGCACAAAAACCCTGCAACAACATATCAGTTGGGAGGTGAGGATACAGCATGCACCAAGCAGGAAAGGGACCTTGGGGTTATCATCTCTGGTGACCTCAAGGTAGGGAAACAGTGTGACAAGACAGCAGGTAAAGTAATTTGGATGCTGGGATGCATAGACATGGGCATCACCAGCAGGAAAGGAAGATCATAATTCCACTATACAAGACACTAGTGAGGCCCCACCTGCACTACTGTGTACAGTTCTGGACACCTTACCTATGAAAGGATATAGACAGGGTAGAGAGGGTTCAGAGGAGGGCAACAGAGATGGTACAGGGATTGCATCACAAGTCCTATGAGGACAGGTTGAAGGACTTGAATATGTACTCCCTGGAGGAGAGGAGGGCGAGAGGGGATATGATAGAGACATGCATGTACCTTACAGGGAGGAACAAGGTGCAGGAATACATTATTTTCCAGCAAAAAAGATGTTCATGGACTAGAGGGCATGGGATGAAGTTGGATGGAGGGTGATTCAGAGGAAACATGAGGATGAATTTCTTCACAGAACGGGTGGTGGACAAATGGAACACCCTGCCAGAAGAAATGGTGGGGGCTGAAACAATCATGGGATTTAAGAATGCATGGGATACACATAAGGGAATTCTGGAGATCGGGGTAAGGGGCAATAGACATCTAGGAAAATATAAAGTGAACTTGCAAGCTCAAATGGACTGGGTGGTCCATAGGCCCTTATCTGCTGACAGTGTCTATGTATCTATGTCAATGTACAAAGTCTCAGTATTCAAGCTGAGGAAAGATGTCTGCTATAGCTAAAATTATTTCAATCTAAATAATACTACTTTTGTTCAGACTTCAAATTCAACTCATACTCTTCTGCTCTTGCTGTGGGACTGCAAACATGATGACATTTCTGCTGCCATATGACAATCATTTTGTACACAAGTGACTCTGGATGCACTATGTAACATAAGGAGCAGATCCATCCATACTGTGGACAACGATACTGACAAAAAACATTCATGCTATAAAACCAAAGGAAAAAGACAAAGCAACTACAACTGTGCTGTGTGACACTTACCCCACTTGGCAAAAGAGGCTATCGTAAAGTGGAGTAGCTACAACTGTGCTACACACCACTCAATCTGCTATTTGGTAGTGGTGCCCCTCAGAATTAAACTATCAACATTTTAGAAACAGGTATAGTGACCGCATCAGTGCAGCACTAAAAACTATGTAGCATTTCACTCAGATCATAATTCCATATATTGACAGTACCAGTCTCAAAATTATTCAGTGCCCACAAGGGTCATCAAAAGACATTGTATTGCTTTGAACCCCACTGAGCTTGTTTTAATGCAAGGGTGCCACTCACAGAATGATGCAATCTATATATTACAGAAGAAAAACATAGAAAACCCTTTCCAGCTGAAAAGGAAGCTCCAGTTTCAAAACCAAAATGTACTAAAAAAATGAAACAACCATTCAACAATGTTGTGTTAACTCACAAAAGAGCTGATAGTATAAATGACAATTATAGAACTCTATGAAAGGCACTTTAGTCCTATTACACACTATCTATTGTTTTGTGCCCCAGACCCTGTTTGTGTCATAGCTACTCTGTGTGTCTCTGCAGTACAAGGATACCCATTTTAGGCTGTACTACACATTGTCTGATAGGTGCACTGAGCCCTGTCTGTGACATAGCTAGTATTATGTGTCTCTCTCTGCACAATAGTGAAGACATTTAGGCTGTATTACATGTCTGGTGCCACAGCCCTGCCTGTGACATATAGCTACTCTGTGTGTCTCTACAGTATAGTCAAAGCCATTTCCACTGTATTACACACTGTCTGTTAGGTGCCCTAAGCCCTGTCTGTGACATAGTTACTCTGTTTGTCTCTGCACTATAGAGAAAGCCATTTAGGCTGTATTACACACTGTCTGTTAGGTTCCCTGAGCCCTGTCTGTGACATAGCTAATATTATGTGTCTCTCTCTGTACTATAGTGAAGCCATTTAGGCTGTATTACAAGTTTGGTGCCAGAGCCCTGTCATTGACATATAGCTACTCTGTGTATTGCTACAATATAGTCAAAGCCATTTCCACTGTATTACACACTGTCTGTTAGGTGCCCTAAGCCCTGTCTGTGACATAGCTACTCTGTGTATCTCTGCATAAAGTTGTTTAGGCTGTATTACACACTGTCTGTTTGGTGGTCTGAGCCCTGTCTGTGACATATCTACTCTGAATGTCTCTGCATAAAGCCATTTAGGCTGTATTACACACTATCTGTTAGGTGTCATGTGCCCTGTCTATGGCATAGCTACTCTGTGTCTCATTGCAGTATACTAAAAGCTAGTTAGGCTGTATTACAGTCTGTTAGCCTGTTAGATGCCCAGAGCCCTGTTGTAGCTACACTGTGTGTGACATCTTTCTGCTGCATAGAGAAAGCCAAGGCTGTGTCTACTGTTTCATATTTCCTAGTCTGTCTACTAAAAGGAAGCACAATGCTGCTGCACATGCAACTGAAAATGATGTGGACAATATGAATCATAGCACTAATGAAGAACATAGAGACAATAACATCATGACCAGGACTGGCACTAAATGTCCTCCTGAACAAAAAAAGAATGTTAGCAATGAAATGATAGCAAAGTTTCAGAAAGAACTGACAGGAGTTACTCATAGAGGTACTGAACGTTTTGCCACATGTGCCAGGACACTTCCAGCTGCTGAAGCAGCATGCAAGGACAAGGAGGCATCCTCCTCAAATATAAGCTCAGATGAAGAGGCAGCAAATGCTGATAAAGATGGTGGTGATGGTGGGGATGGGGAATGGGGTAGCCCAGGCTATGTCCTAAATGATGACGGTGGCACTCCAGTTCTTCTGATGTTGTTGAAATGAGGTCTGTAGTGTCGATGAGGGGCTAGGAGAGGATGCTGCTGTAGGTCATGAGGGGCAAGTGCAGAAAAAAAAATCATAAGCCAAATGTAAGAATAAGAAGATAAGCATGAATGAGAAAAATTCATGTGAACAAGTAAAAGGCAGTATAGGGTTTCCTTGAGGTCAGTTAACTGTACAAGAAACAATGCCTTGCACCATTGTACAAAGCACAAAGGGTTAATTTTTAGTGTGGAATTTATTTTATATTGACCCTACAGACAACTCCTGAGCTGTATGCAGTTTGTGCAAAAAGACTTGTCAGTTGTGGGGGCAAAGTGGGACATTTTGTAACATCAAATCAGTAATGATATGACATGCAAAGGCAAAACACCCAATTGAGTGGGGCAGGGCAAGAGACAGTGTGGTTGGTATGGGCGGTAGTGGAGGTGGTGGTGGCAGTGACCATAGTGACAATGAACTGGAAGCAGGAACTGACATTGAATCACTTGATGTGTCCTTGCAGTCGTCCCAGATATAGAATGTTTTCTTCTTACACCATCAAGTACTGCAAAATCCCACAGTAGTACTCCATGTGAAAAAGGCGTGAAAAGTACAGTCCCCCAAAAACTAAAAACATCTTGTCATTCTCGTCAAAGAACATTAAAAGAAAGTATTGAAAGGACATCAACATTTTCCCACAACATCCAACATGCCAGCTGTTATGTAGAGCCATTGCAGAGCTGTTGGTTGATTGTCAACTCCCTTTTGCTTTTGTTACCAAAAAAGGTTTCCTCAAGTTCGTGAACCAGATTGAGCCAAGGTACACCATTCCCTGTAGAACATAATTCTTAAAAAGACTGTTCCACAGTTGTAGTGAGGTCACTAAACAGTTGAAGCTCTCTAAGGTGAAGCAGGTTCACATAAACAGGGATATATGGACCAGACACCGAACAATTGACTACATGACTGTTACAGCTCATTGGGCAAGTTTTCAGTCAAAAAGTTGGCTTTGAGGCAATATAGCGCAGTGGTCTAAGGCTCTGAGCTGCAAATCTGGTAACATCCAGCAGACCAGACATGTGTTTGAATCCCACAGCTTCCACTTGCATACTGTGTGACCCTGAGTAAGTCACTTAACATCCTTGTGCTCCCAGGTCGCTCCTGTAAAAAAAGCTTTCAGCTTACTGTGCTATACCTGGTTAAACAACTAAATAAAAAAAAAAAAAAGTAATAATCCCTGCTCTACCATAAGTAGTAGGAAGCAGGCTATATTATGTGTCACAACTTCTGAGGAAAACCACACTGCTGTGACTATTTTGCAAGAGCTGCAAAATCAGTTCCAGAAATGACTTACTCTGTATTTCTTATTTCTAGGGTTCATAGTATCAGATAATGGTGCCAACATAGTCAAGGCTATTACAGATGGCAACTACCAACACACACCTTGTTGTGCACTTTGTTTAAATCATCTTATCCATAGTTTCTTAAATGGAAACAGAAATGTTGACAACCTGTTAGGTCTTGCTAGGAAAATACATTTCAGCCTCTCTGTGAAAGCATAAAAAATCCTGAAGGGGCTACGGAGGTCAAACAACTTACAGTTGCATACATTAAAGCAGGATATTCCAACCTGCTGGAATTCAACATTTTACATTTTGGAAAGGCTTGTTGAACAGAAAAAAAGCTATACATGACTACACCATCGAATGAAAGCAGCAAACAATTGCTCAAGAGACACTCGGGGTGCAAGGCTCAACACAAGCGATCCAAAAAAAGGTCCAAGAGAGCACTGTCCAGACTGCAGTGTTTAATGAATGCCACCATGAAACAGCCAAATGAACACAAGACACACAACCTTTTTTGGATGACTACACCATGCAGAATCAAACAGGTAAAGTAGACATCATGTTTAGTCCCAGTAGCTAGACTCTACTGGAATCTTTGGTCACCTTATTGGAGCCATTTGAGGCTGCCACACATAATGTCTGTGTGGACAGTGCAACTCTGAGTCAAATTCTTCCTTAAATCAGATATCTTCACATATTCCTTGATGACATAACGAAAGACTTTCAGTCAAAATATGACACCAACACTGTTATGTTGGCAGATGATTTGAGTCTCAGACTGCTGACTGATCAGTGACTAAATGCCATGTTTAAGAATGACACCTATGTATTGGCTATATTGCTAGATCCCCGCTTTAAGTGGAACATTAAAGCCATCCTTCTTGTTGGGGAAGATACTGAATATTGAACAGATCTTCTGCTAAATAAATGTGACATTGCCCTACAAATACCATTAACTGATGTACAGTAGTCAAACCCTGCTGAACCATCACAGTGCAGTTCTGGCACAGACAATAGCACATCTATCAATGTTTCACAGTCAGCAGTGTCATCAGCAAGGGAAAGGACAGCTACAGCTATTTCTTGGGTATTCTATGTTCAGAGTCAGAAAGGCAAATCACTTCTGAGTCACCCACAACAACATGGACTGGTATCCTGTAAAGAAAGTGTGGCTGGTTCTTCTGCCAGGCTGGTAACCATCTCATGCAGCACAATGATCCTGGAGTACTTTGCAGACTGTACTGTGACTGGTCTCAGAAAAGACCCATTACTCTGTTGGAAACAAAACAGAACAATATGGCCAGATCTAGCAAATCTTGCAATAATGTACTTTAGTTTCCCACCTTCAAGCGCATATTCAGAATGCATATTTTGTGCAGCTGGAGAAATATTCATTGACCACAGAACACTGCTAATCCTGCACATGTGGAATGGCTTACATTTCTCAAAATGAATTATTACAATTTCCTGATTGTCACACACACTGAATTATGCAAGGCTGACCCTAAACATGAACAACAGCCAGCAAACAATGATACTGAATATGATGACTAGGTTGTGCACCAAAGGAATGGAACCATCACCACAACCACTATGCCAGCCACATGTATCACACTAGTACTACTTTTAGTTTTCTTTTGTTAGTCATCAGTTTATATTATGTAAGTTTGATTGATGCCCACTATGGGTATCATTTCTGGAAATAGTAGCAGCCTCACTCAGAGCAGCTGCTCCTTTCATGCCTACATCATCAATCCCTGCCATGGACATCATTTTTACGGCTGCAGTGGGCAGATCCTGCAGACGTTTTGCATGTACAAAAGGAGTGTCATGTTTTCTGTCCGTGGAACTGACTGAAGGTGTAAATCATCTTCTCCACCTTAGCCTCCACCTTAGCCTCCTCCAAGAAATGTTTTCTGCCCTCAAATAAATACACTTTCATGTTTGTCAATGGTTGCAGGGCACTATCTGCTTTCTTAAATGGAAGGTACAAGATCTGGAACCTGAGTAGTGGGATGCAGCATTAGTTTATTGGGGGGAGTATGATCCACCCCCACCTCCACCCGAGAAGCTCCTAAAAATCCACCCTCACCTTTTTTTTGGTTCATGTAGGAGGGGCATGAGGTGGATCTATCATGTTGAAACAACTATCAGAGCTGCCTGGGGAAGTAATTAAGGAGTGCCTGAAACTGCATCTAGGCATATCCACCCCCACACACATAGCCGTCATGATTTTTTTTTTTTAACTCTAAGCATGTCAATATTTGGCTCTTACAGCATGGGCAAGTTGCACATAAAAATAAAACAGAAAAAAAAGGATCAAGCAGGTGCCTTTTCCTTTGTCAGATACATGCAGACAGAAGGTCACAAATCCTGTATGACAAGTTCATTATATAGGTGTTTTTCATGTAAAACAGAAATTTTGTTATGGTAATGTCTGTAACATTGTTTGTAGCCAGTAAACTATTATTTACATAGGTACTGTAAATGTCAGGTTTTAATTCTGAAGTCCAGTCTTGATCAATTTGTTTTTATAGCAGTTCTGTAAGATTTATATCTCTCTGATGTAAGAGTGCATAGCATAAAAATGAAAGGGTTTCTGTAATTGAGTGTTGTTTGCATGAGAAGTGAGCATGACAGTGGCATGCAAGAGTGAAGTCTAAATTGTTTCTCGGCCATTCTGGGATCTAAAGTTTAACAGTAATGTGTGAAGAGAATAACGTCTTGTGTTTTTTGCATTTGAATAGGTTTACTGCTTTGAAGTTAAAAGATACAAATATATATATATATATATATATATATATACACACACACACAACACATAGGCTGGGATATTCAAAGCAGGTGCGCATGGCACAACTGGGTTGCACATGCACAACTGCAGAAATGCACCAAAGAGTGATATTCAGCAGCAGTAGCAACTGCGCAGTGCAAGTAGCAGTGTGCCAATGCACAATGGGAATGTATGCATGTGCAAGGGCATGGGGCGTACCCATGAATATGTGGTACAGTGTGATATTCATCCCCTGACCAATGGTGCAAGTGAGGAGCAACCATCAGTTGTGCAGAGCAGACTTGAACCTATAAAAACAGGGAGCAAGTAAGAGAAGGGCACTTGCGCCAGAGGGGAGTAGGACAGAGAGAGACAGACAGACAGGACATCTGCCGATGAAAAAGGAGACAGGGAGGGAGAAAGAGATGGTGACAGGGACAGAGAGGGAGAGACAGTGTGAGAGGGAGTGCGAGTGAGAGCATGACTGACAGGGTGACGACGGCATGTGTGTGTATGTGTGTGAGTGGGCATGATACAGAGCCACCAGGCCCAAGTGGAGCGACACAGACCCCCACAGGGGTGCAAGACAGAGGCTGCAGGCAACAGCCAGCCAGCTGGGGGCAAGGTACACAGGAGGGGGCCCTTTTGAGTGGCATGCACAGCCACACACAGCTGAGTGAGCCAGTGGAGCAGGACGCCCAGGTGGTGCAAGGACAACAGGAGCCACGGCCAGTGTGATATTCCAGATGGAGGCTGTAATGAGGGGTGTGGGGAGGCAGAAAGCAGAGTGCTGCAGCCATGGAAGGGCCCGTCAATGGTATGCCTAGAACAGGCAGTACTGACCCCGCATCAGCTATGAGACCTACACTGACAGGGAGATCATGGGCCAGTACCGACTAAACTGGCAATTCTGAGGCAGTTATGTAAGCTGTTCAGTGAGGAGATGCAGGCACCCACAAGACAGAGCCATGCCCTAACAGTGGAGACAAAGGTAACAGCTGTCAGGTGCCAGCTCACCACTGGCACCTTCCAGAAACCAACAGGGGACACCACCGGCATAACTCAGTCAGCAGCATCACAGCTTCTAACACAATTCCTCAATGCCCTGCTGCCACATTCTGCAGAATACATCCACTTCCCCAGCACACAGGCAGAGCATACAGCAACCATGCAGGGGTTCCACAGAGTAGCATGTATGCCTGGCATGCTAGGGGCCATCGACTACACCCATGTGGGTATCCGCATGCCACCTGGCCTGGAGTGGCTAGCCTACATCAACAGAAAGGGCTATGCCAGTATCAACTGCAAGGTGGTGTGCGATGTTAGAGGGCACATAACCAATGTCTGTGCCACACATCCTGGGGAAGCACATGACGCCTTCATCTGGCACAGCTCAGCACTGTGCTAAAGGTTCAAGAGTAGAGACATCCCCACCAGTCATCTAGTGGGTGAGTATGTCAAGACCATAGGCAGCTTGGTAAACCAGGGCATGGGAGAGTGGTGGCCAGGGTAGGGCCACCACAGAGTGCAGCTGGGAAGGACACGGGGCACAGCAGCAGAGGACACCAGGCTAACCATATCTCCATCCACACAGGTGACAGTGGCTACCCACTCCAGCCTGGCTGCTCATCCCCTACCGGCACCTGTCGTCCCCAGTGGAGGAGCAGTACAATGAGGCACACACCAGCATGTGGAACATCATTGAGCATGTCTTTGGTATGCCGAAGGCACATTTCTGTTGCCTGCACAGGTCTGGCGGTGCACTACAGTACAGCCTCTCAAAGGTCTGTGGCCTATTCCTGGCCTGCTGCATGCTGAACAACATTGCAACTGACCGTGGGATAGTTGTCGAAGTCGAAGAGGGGAACAGCAGTGGAGATGATGCGGCCGATAATCCGTGTGGTGATGGGCAGCCCCCCAGGTGGAGGGATCTCTGACTGACAAGGATGGCATGCCAGCACAGGGACACAATAGCAGAGGAGAACTATGGTGCAGACAGGTAGGTGGACAAACACCCATGCACAGGACAGACACAGTGGCATGGCACACAGGCATGTGTGGGCGTGTCCTACAGCTTGCACAGACAGGAGGAGGGCAGGGGTGTGCGTGGTGATGTGCCACATGTCCACACGCAACAATACACAGCACAGCACACCACACCACACACACACACACACACACACACAAACACACACACTGGCACCCACAGGCATGCACCCAGGCACTAGCTCCTAGCATGGATCAGATGTAGGGCACCGGTGCACACGTGCAACCAGTGCTGTGGTGGCATCATCATGCACATGCCACATGGGCCAGTGGCTGGGCAAGTGTGCACATGGCCAGCAAGTGGCACAGCCCAAGGATGTTACGTCCATGGCATGCACCCACACAATGCCCATGTACACACAGGGTGGCGGCAGTGAACAGCGAACAGGGTGGTGGGCATATCAGCTCCGCTGTGCAGTCACACAGCTGCCACAGACACATGGACAGCACAGCCACACCGCAGCCTGCTAGCAAACCCAGGCTGTGTGACGGCCACAAGGGGGGTCTGCGACCATCTCCAGGGGTGTAACTGTGGGAACACGACCGTATCCTCTCAGGGGTCTGCAGGCTCCCAAACAGACCCACACGGGGCATGCCTGGGATGCCCACAGTGGAGCCCAGAATTGACAATGAGGGGGTCACATGACACCTGGTCTGTGGGGTGGACAATACACTCCACGGGGTCTGTGGTGGCTGGCTGCACCCCGTGGCAGCCAGTGGGGCAAGGCCAACTGTGATCACAGTGGCTAAGCACTTCAGGACCATGGTTGTGTCCTCCCGCAGGTGATGTATGGCCTCCTCGACCTGCACATTGCCCCTGTTACACTGCTCAGCAGCCTGGTGCACCTCTGCATGGAGTGCATGCACTCCAGCCACTAGCTGCACCTGTTGGTCCATGGAGACCCACAGCACTCGGGTGTGCTCATGTAAGGGGTCGGTGCCCAGGGGTGCATGGGCATGGCACTCACCCACCGGTGGCATACAACAGTGCTGCACTGCCCCCCACTCAGGTGGGCGCTGCACAGCGGGGTCCCCATGAGGTTGCTCAATGGCAGGTGCACCAGCAATGGATGCTGCACCCGGCCTCCCAATGTCCCCAGCCATCTGCCGCTGCCACCCCTCCAGCCCCTGTACATTGGCTTGCACCTGTGTGGCTGCACCACCACCACCACCCCCAGTGCTGTGCTGTCTTCGCACACAGTGGTACCAGGGGTGATGGAGGGTGGCTGTCCCACTACCAACAGGCCACTGGCCAAGCTGCCAGACGTGGTGGATAGTATGGATGTCTCCCCCACAACAACTCCCCCGCTGCCCAGGACAATGGTAACATCATCATTGGAGTCAGACCCCACCCCGATCTGTGTCTCCGCACACAGCACGCTGTGGCTGGCGTCCCACTGGAACACAGCCAGGGCCTCATCCGCCACCATGCCCAGGTCATTCAGCTGGAAAGCAGTGTGCTGCAGCAGCTCGGACCCCTGGATGCCAGTGGAGGTGGATGGCTGGTCCTCCAGTGCTGGGCATGCCCCCACAGCAGATGCAGGTGCCCCTGCCACTGCATGCTGATGTTTGGGTGCTGAAAGGGAACATAGATGTGTTAGTGGCACCAGTGCAATGGACCCCCCACCCCCAATGCTGCTGTACCTACCATGCAGTGGTGGGCTTCCTCCAGTCTGGAAGCCACCTCCTGGCACACCCTCGACAGTGCTGCACAGCATGGTGGCCACCATCAGCTCCTCCTGCAGCATGAGTTCTGGCATGTCAGCCTGGCCCTCACCTGTGGCTGACCTGGCATCTCATATGGCCACCAACTTCTCTTTGATCTGATGCTTGTCAGTGCCCACCTTCTCCTTGCACTCCTGTGCAGGTCACTGGTGGCTGCCCTGCTGGTTCACAGCTTCCGCCACCTCCACCCAGGCTGTGACCCTGGCCTGGGGTGTGCCAGTGGTGCCACTCAGCAAAGGCTCCCTGTAGAGATGTGCCTTGAATAGGGTATCCACCTCTGCCTTTGTAAAGTTGGGCCTGTGCTGGTGGACAGGCCCACCCTTCTCATCCTCCTCACGTTTCGACATGCTGCTACCTGTGGGCAGGGACTTGTGGTTAGTGGCTGCTGTGGCCCACGCCATCCATCCATCCTGCTGTGCTGTCCATCCCCTTGGCAGGCACAACTTACCTTGGTTGGTTACAATACTGGTCTGTGCAATGGCCTGTGCTGTCATGCGGCACCTTTATAGTGCAGCACATGCAAATGGGCAGATACGCAACTGTAATGAGATGCTAATTCCCCCATTGTGCAGCGGATTGGCTGATGAGCTAATCTGCATATGTTGGCTGAATATCGCATTGTTGCAGCTTACACAATGGACTTGCTCCGGCACAAGTCTTGGTGCAATGCTGAGATGTGTGCAGTGCATCCATCAGCACTCATGTGCCATGGCATGTACTACTGCCTATTGTGCAGCATGCACAAGGAGCACTATTGGCGGCCAATGTGCCCTATGTGCATGGGCCCTATGATGCTCGGGTGCTATAGGGCCTATGGTGCTTGGGCACTGTAGGGCCTATGGCACTCAGGTGCTATGGGGTCTATGGCATTCAGGCGCTATAGGGCCTATGGGTGTGGTGCCCTCAGGGCCCTATTGTGCAACATGCGTTATGGCCCCAATAGCACTCATGTGCACATTGTGTGTGCTGATCTATGACCCCCACCCTGCCCTATGCCCCCCAGGGACCTATGCCCCATGTGCCAGTGTGGCCACACCCATGCCGCACATCTCTGGGGATTCACTATTGCCACGGGCAGCGCATATCTGTGCAAGCTATACATCCCGAGCATGTTGTGCACGTACACTACAGGGCATCATTTTGGACTGCTTCATCACATAGGAAGCATGCCATGACATGCACTGCCCCATTCTCAAAACTGGAGCCAAATTAAACTTGTGAACCTGGTGGCCCAGGTGGAGCCCCATGCTGCCAGCCTGTTCAGACAGCAGCCCCTCGACAGGCCCAGTACTGAGGTGTGGCAAGAGGTGGCAGATGGGCTTATCCAGGAAACTGGTGTGCAGTGCACAAGGGAGCAGTGTCACCACCAGTATGAGTACCTGTTGAGGAGGTACCTCGGAGAGGCTCAGGTCACTGCAGGCATGAGTCCAGTGGGGGGGCCATGCCATGGCCAGGTAAGTGTGCTCTGACTGCGTCTATGCACATCCAGTGTTCCATGGGGCAGGCAGGGCTGCATGCCATGCTGGGGAGGGGGGCGCTGTCACTGCGTGCACCATGGCCTGGCATTGCCAGTCACTGGGTGCACTGCACCACTGCCCTGCAGCCTTGCAAGGCCGGGGCACACACTGTGCTTGGGGGTGGGGGCAGTGGGCTCATGGTGTGGCTGTTTCCTGATGAGTGCCTGTTTGTGTTCCTGTTCTAGGCCCTGAAGATCGGAGAAGAGCCAAGGCAGTGGGGGTGCCTGGAAGGCCACTGCGGGACCTTCTGCAGGTGCTGTGGGACTGAGGGGAGGAGCAGCTGAACCAGCATGTGCAGCACATCAGCAGACAGGTAGGTGCTTTGCATTCAATCATTGTTGCACAAGGCAGTTGGCGGGTTGGGGGTATGGCCTCAGCCCCTGTGCACTGGACCATGGCAGCTGTGTTCAGGCTGCAGTATGCGTGGTGCCATGGGGTTGCCAGTGCATGTGTGTGGCAGAGGTTTTGGGGACATTGGGTGCATCAGGCTGCCACCAGTGCCACTGCGGTTCCACTGCTGCACCATGCCACCTGCCTGCCACTGTGTTGGTGGATGGCCCTTGGGTGGCAGTGTCCAGCACTGTGCACAGCCTTGGCATGCTGGGTCAGTGGCAGTTGTAGGCCCACCCACTGCAGGTGGCCAGGGTGACAGCACAGGGGCATGTGTCCCCACTGTCCGCTGTTCATGGTGGGAGGGCTTGGGTGCCCTGGACATGCACTGATCTCCTGTTCCTTCCTTTGCCTTAGGTGTCCAATGGGGTGGTCACCAGCCACCCTACTGTCTCCTCCTATAGCACATCATCACCATGACCTCTGCCACCCTGGAAATAGCAAGGTGAACGAGGAGGCTCCTGCTGCAGGGGCAGCACAGAGGAAAGCACCAGGAGGTGGTGGGACATGGCCACCCATAGGGGCTGACATTACCTTACCTTCCCCTGACCACCCTTCCCCTGCCTTCCCTTGTCCCATTGAATAGCCCTGTATCCTGTCCCCATCCCTCCCTCATCTACCCTATCCCTGCTTTGTATATAGTTCCCCTGCCTTGTTCACTGTTTTGTATTGTTCATTGTTCTTTTATACAGGTTGGTTTGCTTACTTGTCTGTGTCCATGTCTGCTTTGCAGCTGACAAGTGGAGCCATGCTGCAGTGGTGTGGTGGGTGGCTGAGTGGTGTAACTGTGTGGTTCTGTGGACCGTGCATGGTCGGGTTTGCCCATCGGTCAGTGGATGTGCCTTAGGGTAGCCATGAGCTGGCTGTTGGGTCTGTGTGGTGTATGTGTTGGGTGTGGTGTGCTAGGATGTGACTGGCTGTGGACCAGGCAGGTGGGGGCATTTCCTTTCCAGTGGGGGGTGGCCAGTGGCAGCCCACCCATGGCCATCGGTGCTGCCTGTTTCATGCATAGACTCACCAGGTGCTAGTGGATGGGGCTGGCTACCTGCTGTACCTGTGGCTGCTCCCTTTGTACCTAGGCACATCTACCTTGGCCCCCTGTGCATCCATGGTTGTGCTTTTGTGCATGTTGGGTTGCTCCCTGGTGCACCTCTGATTGCGCTGTGGCGCATACTTTCGATATTCAGTCATGTTGCACTGGCACATGCTGCCATGCGCAACCTTTGAATATCGCACTCATTGTGCCATGGCACATCGGATTTGCGCTGCACCGGACTTGTGCTGGTGTCTGGCATATCTCTGAATATCCCACCCTCTGTGTCATGGGCACTGGAAAGGAAGGAGATACTACTTAAATAAATGCTATTCTGATGATTTATTTATTTATGTGTGAGATTTTAAGTGTAGTTCTGCCAAGGTTACTGACATATAAACTATAAATAAGGATGGATGTATTAGTCAACACTTGTAGCAGCAAAATAAAGCAAGAAAAATAATATATTGTGTTTTTTTTTTCCTTCAATTGTTTAACCAGGAGTGGCACACTAAGCTGAAAGCTTGTTTACAGGGACAATTTGGGAGCACATGGAAGTTAAGTGACTCACTTAGGGTCACCCAATATGCAAGTGGGGGCTGTGGGATTCAAACCCAGATCTGCAGCTCAGAGCCTTAAACCACTGTGCTATACTGCCTCCCTAGTTATGGCAGTCATCTGTTTTATGGTTCATGATGTAGATATAGTAAGTATACTAACATACTAAAATGCCAGCAGAATAGACCTAGCAATCTTTTCTGTCTGCTCATTTGGTCAGCGCCTACTCTGGGAGATGACCTTGCTGCCCCCCCCACTCTCTTGGGCTTCTCCCTTCCCAGTTCAGGATATTCCTGCTTCATTGGACTTTGCTTCCACAACCCTTCCCCTGTACCTGTCCCACCCCTTATTGAACCCCTCCACAGTCTCTGTCTCCACCAGCCCCACCAGACAGTGCATTCCATAGTTCTACCACCCTCTCAGTGAAGTAGCACCTCCTCCTTTTCCCCCTGAGCCTCCCCCCTCCAGCTTCTACACATGCCCTCTAGTTGCCCCCCCTCCTTCCTTTGGAGCACCATGATTGCACCTCCCCTACTTACCCCGTTCATGTACTTGAAGACCTCTATCATGTCCCCCTGTCTCTTCACTGTTCCAATGTGTACATATTTAGCTCTTTGAGCCTCTCCCCATAAGTCCTTCCCCCCAAGCACCAGATCATTTGGGTTGCCCTCCTCTGGACCATCGTCAGGAGTTCAATGTCCCTCTTTAAGTGTGGCCTACAAAACTGCACGCAGTACTCGAGGTGTGGCCTCACCAAGTAGTTATACAGAGGGAGTATCACTTTCCTCCTTTTGGACTGATCTCCCTAGTGATGCAGCCCAGCATCTTGTTGGCCATGACCGCTGCCCTCTTACAAGTCTTTGAATTGTTCATCTTGACATCCACCACCACCCCCAGATCCCTCTCAGCCATACAGCCATAGCAGCAGTACATTGCATAGCAGATATAAAATGTCAATAAGCAGGTCATGCAACAGATGTGCTGAGCAGTTACTGAAGCAAGAAATGTACAGCTGTAATTTTTTACATCCTGTTCAAAATGTGTTTTTGCACCTGTGGTGCCAAATGGCACAGTCGCTGTGCAAAATCACTGTTTAGCTAATGAACTGATAGTGTCACTGTTCATGCTGTTGGGTCACAAAAAGTCCATGCTGAAAACTTGGCGTGAAAATACCAAGAAACACCCAGGGCATTAGGGTTTCTGACCATAACATCCTGCCCTGTAGGGACTGACAGGCACCGGGGTGTGGCTTGGGATTGTCAACAGTAATGCTCACACCACCCCATCCCCACCTTGCAGCCAGTGACAGGCATCGAGGTGTGCCTTGGACTCTTCAGCCCCAAAGTTCACTCCATTTTCTTATACTGTACTAATTTCAGCATATTTCCTTATGGAATGGGGTGAGTGTAAAGTTTGAAAACCCCAAGGCACACCTCGACTCTTGTCTGTGTCTCCAGGATAGGATGAGGTGAAACGGCATGAGCATTATGCCAATGACCAAAAGGCATACCCCAATGCCTGTCTATGTCTGCAGGATGGGGGTGGGGTTGCAGTCGCTTCAATACTTCAATGCCATTCCTATTCTGCCTGTCTGTCTGTCTGTCTGTCTCTCTCTCTCTCTCTCTCTCTATATATATATATGTAATTATCTATCTTTCTATCAGTTGCATGTATTGATATTTTTACCTGTTTCTAAAACAAACCTGCATATCACATTTGCCTGCACTCTGAGCGCATACTTATGAAACTGTACACATTTGTACTCCACTTCTGCATAGATCTCATGCTTTCCTAATGTTCCCATCATCACAAGCATAACTACCTTGCCCTTATCAAAAGTGACCCTCTCTGAAAGTTAATATCACATTTTCTCTAACAGTTCATCATCATTACACCTGACTTCCTGACATCAGCACATTGCTTAAATATAACTTACATTACCTGATGGACAAAAACCCTGTTTCTCTAACAAAAACAAACAAACAAAAAAAACTGTGTAAATAATCCCAAGGCTGATCATATGCCAGCCATTACTTGTTCATGTACTGCCACCTTCTGTAGCATCATGGGGATTTGCATACATTTCCATTGATGCTTTGCATTATTGGGTTATGTACAATTGTGTTTTCTTTAAAATGTGGCTGTCTGGCCAATGTCATCTGGGATGGCACATACATCAGCGGCATTGAAAAGAGTAGGGGATTTTTTTTTATTTAAATCAAAACAATAGCGATACATAAACCCCCCCCCCAAAAAAAGATATACATTCAAATACACATTATGCACAATCATAACATCTAGAGATTACAAATCATATGATAAACCCCTTACTTAAAAGTCAATTAATCTTCATTCATCATCTTTTTTTTTGCAAATCATTAATCCAACCTATAAGCTCAAGAAAAGAAAAAAAAAGAAAAAGGAAAAGAAAGAAAAATACAACTTACATATAACCATATCTACCCTATTTAACATTCTTATATGATGCATCTTATGAACTCATACCCATCCCATAATGCAGACCAATGAGATGAATCATATTTTATCCGTTCCATAAGTCTTAATGGTGTATGTCAGAAGATAACATGCACAATAACTCTTCTGGAGAGATAATTTGCTGTTGTAATAACAGTCTACATCTGCTAATCCATATCCAATATAAAAATATCCATATATTATTCTTAGAGTGCTAAAGGGTAAATAGTTCCTGAATAATCAAAAATTCCATAAAATAATAATTCCAAATCAGGATGAGTCAAAACTTTCTGTTTCCAACAATGTTTTACCATCTCCCAAAATTCATTCACATATGGGCATTGAAAATAATAAATGCATCATAGTTTCTAGTTTAGAATCACAACAATCTCTTGGGCAAAACCGCTCTTGACGTTTGTGTTTTTGATAACTTCTAACATTAATTCTGTTATGCAATCCCAACCACACAGTATCCCAAATGTGGTGTGGTATGCATTCATCAGTTATATATTCTGAAATATTTTGCTGATGTATCAAAGAGAATCCTGAAAAGGGCAAATCTAAAAAACATCTTTGTAAGACATGTCTATATAAAGCTTTCCTTGCCATAAGGCCAACTGAACCCCATCCTATTTGCTTGATTTTGATCTTATCTATAACTCCTTCCCACCATACTTCCAATCTTGGACATCTCTTGTTCTTATGCTGAACGGAGCCTGACTTCCATTCTTGAAGAACCATCGATAAATGTTTTATAGCTGAAAAGCTCCAACTTGACGAACAGTCATTTAAAAATGGAACTATATTACTATGTAAAACCACTGTAAAGAAAAATAAAATTAGCTGAATCATATTGACACCACCCACTTTAACTGTTAAATATAAAACATTCCTCCTAATAGGGTTTAACCTGCTTCCCCAAAAACAAGAAAACAAGCAACTCAGGACTTTGGTTTCCAAACACTTTGGAATAAAAAAATATGACTTGTATAAAAAAAAAAAAATCAAGTATGTCTTAATCATGTAAATTCATTTTCTTTTAGACATTTTCCATTTATTCCATCCTGTTACCATTCTATTGCCTTGAATCATGGCCTTCTGCCAATTATACATCACCATATCTGTTCCTCCAAAATAAATTCCTAATATTTTACATGGAACCATGTCAACAGTACATAGATACATAGACAGTGTCGGCAGATAAGGGCCTATGGCCCACCCAGTCTGCCCATTTGAGCTTGTAAGTTCAGTTTATGTTTTCCTAGAAGTCTGTTGCCCCTTACCCCTGACCTCCAGAATTCCTTTATGTCTATCCCATGCATTCTTAAATCCCGTGATTGTTTCAGCCCCCACGACCTGGCAGGGTGTCCCACTTGTCCACCACCTGTTCTGTGAAGAAATTCTTCCTCACGTTTCTTCTGAATTGTCCTCCCTCCAACTTCATCCCATGCCCTCTAGTCCTGGAACATCTTTTTGCTTAAAAATAGTGTATTCCTGCACCCTGTTCCTCCCTGTAAGATACTTGCATGTCTCTATCATATCACCTCTCTCCCTCCTCTCCTCCAGGGAGTACATATTCAGTTCCTTCAACCTGTCCTCATAGGAATTGTGATGCAATCCATGTACCATCTTTGTTGCCCTCCTCTGAACCTTCTCTACCCTGTCTATGTCCCTACGTAAGTAAGGTCTCCAGAACTGTACACTGTACTCCATGTGGGGCCTCACTAGTGTCTTGTATAGTGGAATTATGACCTCCCTTTTCCTGCTGGTGATGCTGGTGAGTAATATCTCCTACTCTAGTTTCCGTATCTGGAAATCCTCCCAACTTTAAGCTATGAGTTTCTGTCAATTTTATCTGTGCTCCTGTAATACCACCTAATTCTGAAATGAAATTACAGACTCTCTTTATAGAATCTCCGTCTTTTAATATTAGACATAAATCATCTGCACAAGCCACACCTTTATAGCTCATCCCAATTTCTCCTCCTATTCCTAGACTCCTTGGAGGCTTAATCAGTAACCTTAATAAAGAATCTAGAGCAAATACATATAAAAGGGGGCTAAGTGGGTACCCCTGACGAACCCCTTTATAGATCTGATGTCTTGATCCCAACCACCCATTTTCATAAGGTAAAACATTGGCCAATGCGTAACATAATTTCAACCAATGCACAATAATGGTGGAATGCCATGTGCTTCCAAACAATGCCACAGATAATCTTGAGAAACTTCATCAAAGGCTTTTGCCTGATCAAGACATATTAAATACCCCAAATTATCATTTACACTTCCTGTCTCCTCATGGTATTCCATCACCTCTCTGAGGAGCAATAGTGCATCTGTAATGCATCTCCCAGGGACTGAACAATATTGATTTTCACTTGTAAGATCAGGCATTACTGCAGCAAGTCTATTTCCCAACAGTTTTACGAAAATCTTAAAATCTACATTTAATATTGTCAAAGGTCTCCAATTATGAATATTAGCCTGATCTTCTGATTTATATAAGAAACCCATTAATCGTTCATATATTTGAGATGGTAAGACCATTTCATCCAGAAAAAAAATAAATAATGCCAATAATATCGTTGACATTAATTTCCAAAGAACTTTAAAAACTTCAATAGGCAAACCATCAGATCCAGGAGAAATATTTTGTTTTAAAGACAATATAACTGTTTCTAACTCATGTGAAGTGAATCTCTTAATTAACGTATTCTTCCAACTTAAAGACTGAGGAAGATCTGCTGCCTGTAACACCTGTAGTAAAAAACCAGAGTCCGCAACCTTTTCTCCAGTTTTTTGTTCTATATATTTTTCTATTACCTGCATGATTCCTATATTATCACCTACTATTGTGACTGTTGATGTGATCAGATTTACATATTGCCTATGTTCTCTTCTGTCTTTGCATGCCAAAAAGGGATTAACAGAAGCCATCTTCCATTGAGAACCAAAAGATTGCTCTTTTTGCAAAGACAAAAATCTGTTATATTGGTACTCAAACATTGTACTTTTTATCTGTGAAATTTCATCTATCAAATTCTGTTCACCTTCCTCCTGTCTAGATATCAATTCACTCAATTTTTGTCAAAAAAAATATATTTTTCTTTTTGTCCTTGCCCTAGTTTTACCTAGGGCCTGAAAAAACCTATTAAACAAGTTTTAAATTCTTCCCACCAATCTCCTATATTATCATAAAGGTCAAGCATATTTAACCTATCATTAGTAATCATTTTTAAATCATCCTCTACAGCAGGGGAAGATATAAGGGAGGTAATAAGTCTTCATATCCCAGGACCGTTAACACATCTGGGTGGGTTCTCAATAGTCATCCCAATCAAAAAATGATCAGATGTTTCCATCGGCATATTTATACATTTCAAGATATCTAAATTTTTATGCACAAAAATAAAGTTGATTCTAAAGTTTAAAAGACCTTTTGAACAGGTAGATTTTGTTGCCAAACCACCTTTAATATGTGCATCCACTAATCCTGTCTGGTAAAGCACACTTTTCAAAAATGCCTTGTCACAAAATTGTTTCCCACTGTCTGTTCTCTGGTGACAACTAATATTAAAGTCACCACAAAAAAAATATTTGTCTACTCGTAAACAAATAAGGTTGGATTCTCTTTAACAGGGATATTCTTTGAGCTTTAAACTGAGACCTGTATATGGAAATTAATCTAACTTGCAAACCATGTAATGTAACATCCATCAATAAGCTTCTCCCTGGTTCTATATCTACCAATCTCAATAACTGAACATTCGGAGTTTTAAAACAAACCCCTACCCCACAACAAGCATCCTCCCCTACAGACCAATAAGATTGACCCCATGGCCATTCTTTTGTAGCCTGCGTCACATCATGTAATGTATGCAGTCTAGTATCCTGAAGTACAATTACATCAAAGTTTAACTGAGACAATGCCCCATAAGTTGCTAATCTTTTAACTGATGATTTTATGCTGCTTACATTAAGACTAGCAATACTCAGAGAAATAGGCTCAGGGAGGAGTCTTTACAATTTTCCTGCTAGATCGGGTAACTCGTTTCTGAGAATCCAAAACCCTTGGCCTTCTGTGGGGGCAATTTTAAACCTTCTGAAGTTTCCACAACCTCCTCTTGACTAACAACCATATCTACCAATGGACTATCTTGTTCCATTAACTCACCCCAGGAGGATAATATCGAATATCTATTAGCTAGGGGTAAAGGGGACAAGTTTAAGCACTTATTACTCTGCTCTTCTCTTCCCACTATCCCCAGTTTTGTCTGTCTTCCTCCCTGCTCAGATAAGCAATACTGGACAGACAATCATTTATCAAGAAGCACTGAAGGGATTTCTGCCAGACTAGGGCCTGCTAAAAGAATTTGTAAATGGCTTCTAGAGTCTCGTTGGGGAGAACCAAGTGGGGTCACATAGGGGGTGTCTTTTTCTATTACCTCTTCACTAAAAGGAAATTGAAATATATCCTGACTCCCAGTATGGGAAATCTTATTTCTTTCTAAATTGCAATCCATTTGAGTTTGAAAGGAAAGTCTATCTCTACCCCCCAGATCCTTTACCTCTACATCTGCCTCTCCCTTTATTCCTATTCTCAGTTTCAGAAGAAAATGGCCTTCTTGCTTCGTGCAAAAAATATTCTTGATCATAGGATTCATCTGAATCCCTAGTTACCCATGGACAGTTTGCATATGTATGTCCTTCATCTCCGCGTAAATTGCAAACTGGGGGAGCAACACAGTGGGCCGCTGTATGACCTAACATCCCATATTGAAAACATCTAATTTGGTCACATAATGTATTGAGATGTTGCAAGGAACCACACTTAAACCAACCCTTGGGCTGTCCCAGATAAAAAACGATATCTCTATCTCTTCCTAGAAAAAATGAACTAGGCAAATGCTGAATACCCTCTTTAGTATGTTGCAATTGTACCCTTATTATTCAACCCCCAGTCCAAAATCCATTCTCGTCCATAATCGGTTTAGGATTGTCATATATAGTGCATCTTTTTTCTAACCAAAAAATAATATTTGCAATGTTAACACCTTCATTCCTAAAAAGATAGTTACTGTCTTGATATTTGGCTTAGTAATAGGAATGGCTAAAAAGTCTTTCCAAGCCTCAACATCTTTCACTTCGTAATATTTTTTCTAAAACTTGTCCAAAGACTTCATAGTTACAAAGTTAATATCATATAAGTGGTCTCCCGGTGGATGAATAAATGCATAAACCTCTGCAGGGGTAAAATCCATTGAGTCCATCAAAAGGTGCTTCCTGACCCAAACACTGTCTGGAACCACAGGGGGCTCTTCCTTTATAGCATAGTCTGACCAAAAATCTATGTTTTGCTGCTTCTGCAGGTTTGCGAAAAAGTCCTGCATAAGACGTAGGGCCTGTAGTTTGTTTAGAGGGGGGATCCTCACTGTCTTTATGATTCTCTTCCTACCCCTGTCCTTTGTCTGTGACCTGAGTGGTTTTTATTTTATTCTCTTCTTTTCCTTCTATATATGCAACTTTCCTCTCACTAGGAGTAATGGAAGATGGACTTACTAGTAGATGTTCCAAAATCTTAAGGCAGCGTTCCTGTATGCTATCTTCCACATCTAACATAGTAACCTTCTCCTCAGTTTTCTTCCAGGTATGCGCCAACGCAACCAAGTCAGATGGAGTCTGAATTTCATTGTGAGAAAATGCAATGGGAGGAGCTGAGGAAGAAACCAAAGCCCCATTCTGGGTCTTAACATTAATACTCACGGGACCTGGAATCGGAATCGCAGGATCCAGAACCCAATGACCATCCTCCCAAAGCCAACCCGCTTGCTGCAATGCTGCACCCTGAGACCAATCAGGTAATAAACACCCACCTCTTGAATCAGACTGCATAAACGTTGTCAGTACTTGTATGGAAATCTGTTCTTTTTCAGAAACACTAGGTGGTTCACTCAGCGGGAGTTGCTTTCTCCCATCTTGTGTCAGGCTCACCACTGAGCGTTTCCTTTTATTCCATTCCACCTCCAACTTCTGGCAGCATGTCTAAAAGTCCTGTTCTGCTACAGAAATTAAATCCAACAATTGTGTTTTTTTTCTGTTCCAATTCTGCTTTTAACTGCTGTTCCACAATAAGGTCATCACTTTCCTATGCATTATATCCTTCCATGTACACAGCTAAATCTTGAACATTCTCAAAAACCTGTTGTCCTTCTCCATCAGAAATTGAAGGCAGCATCAAGAGCTCTGGAGATTCAGAGACACAAGCATCCTCCTCCACTACCTCCGGCAAATTGAGGTCCACCATCCCTGCAGACAGACGGACAGTGCCACCTGCCTACATAGTAGGGGAAAGTTTTATTGACACAAAAGAAATCGTACAGTACCAAAACAAAAGCAATTTGCAAAAACTCATGTGGACTCAAAACAGAAGTAAACAACAAAAAAACAGAACAGAACTACGCATATCAAGAGACAATCCATCAGGTCACTTCAAAATCAGAGTCCGTGATCCAAGGAAGAGCTTTCCAAAGTTCAAGTAATGTCTCCTTGGAAAATAATGTACGTTCATGTACATAAATGTTTGTTAGGTCTGTTACGATTTTCTTCTCAAGCTCTGAATAAGAACAGGTTTTTTGCTGTAGAGTAAACAGACATTGAGCCATCCAAATATTCCATTTAATTACTACAAAATTTAGATTTAGTGTGTCCAGAGTCCAAAGGGACCACTGGGGAGAAAAAACACCATACATAATATTCTGGTAAGAAACCGTTTGAAATAATAGAGTGGCCCAGACTCTTGCCAAAAAAAACCACCAGTGCCGAAGAAAAGAACACTCAAAAAATAAGTGTGATATAGTTTCCAATTTAGAATTACACAATAGTCTAGAACATTGTCAGTCTTGAGACTGCTTGTGTTTATGATGATCCTTGTCGTTAATTCTTTCATGACACGACAGCCAATGAAAGTTCCACATGTGAGCAGGCACCCTTTTACACCGTAACAAAACCAATAGGGAAGGAAGATGTTGGCTAGGGCACTTTTCAAAGGGCAACTATATTGCACAAATGGTCAGGAGCAGATTATTATATAATACTTTATGAGAATTCGTTAACAACATCTGGGTGGATATCCTCCACTGTTTCAAATGTAAAAACATGTGTTTAATATATATCGGTATACCCAAAGTTTGTCGTATCACAGTTAATGAATCACATTCCCATAAATGAAACCATAATCTGCAAGAATCATAGAACCAAGGTTCCCACCCTCTCTGAGTATTTATCAATAGAGGCCGAAGATTTGCAGTCAAAAAAATATATGAAAAAAATAACAGAGGATTAATCATGTTAACACCCCCCTCAGAAATAGGTAAGTAAGTAACATTCCGTTTTACCGGATTAAGCCGGCTTCCCCACAGAGCTTGAAAGAAGAGGCCAAGAACTGCAGTTTCTAATTGTTTAGGGATTGGGAATACATAGCTTAAATAAAGAAAAGTCTGTATCAAATAAGTCTTGATTAGGAAAATGCGCTTCTTCTTCCCAATCTGCCCCTTATTCCATGAGGCAACCTTAAGTTTGCCTTGTTGTAATTTAGCAGACCAATTAAAAAGGTCAGAATCTACAGTCCCAAAATAAACTCCCAAAATGCATTGAGGCCCCTCAACAAGTTGTAAAGGATCAATATGTGAAAAAGGGGCTATTTTCGATCTTGACCGAATACCACAACTTTTGGTAAAATTTAAACTTGCACCAGAAAAATCACCAAAGGAAGAACATTCCTGGAGGGCAGTAACCACAGAGGCTGCATTAGCCACAATAATGCAGACATCGTCTGCATATGCAATTGCCATATAGGGTGAGATTAAAGTAGAACTAGAAAGGGCATGAATCTGAGGATGAGTATTCAGACGGCGAAGCAAAACATCTAAAAAAAATACATATAACAGAGGGCTCAAAGGACACCCTTGGTGAACCCATCTTTTTATGAGGAGCATAGGTCCAACCCAACATTCACAACAGGCACAACAGTGGCAGTCCTATAAAAAGTCTTAATCCAGCAAATCATTTCACCAGGCACATGCATAAAATGTAGTGCCTTCCATAAAAAATCATGGTTAGCTGAATCAAAAGCCGCCTTCTGATCTACCGATACAATGAAACCCCAAACGGAGTCTGCATAGCCATGAGAAAATAATTCTCGAAGGAGAATCAAATGGTCAGAGATTCTCCTGTTCGGTACAGAGCAGGACTGAGCAGGGTGCAAAACCACTTCAGCTATCCTCATAAGGCATTGTACAATGATTTTCATTAATAACTAAAGTCAGTGTTTAGCATACATAAGGGGCGCCAATTCTCAAGAGAATGTATATCTCCTTTCTGTTTATAGATATAAATCAAAGTACCCTTAGTAAAATCTAAAGGGATAAACTCACTAGCTAACAGGGAGGTAAATACTGAAGTTAATTCAGGGATCAGGTGGTCACCCAGTACCTTATATAAGGCAGCGGGGAGTCCATCTGGACCAGGAGTCCTCCGTAAGGGTAAGGAAGAAATAACCAACTTCAATTCTAACTCAGTAACAGGTATACAGGCTGAGTCAGAACATGGCTGTGAAGGGATAGGGATGTCAAGGTCCCTATACAACACTGCAGGATCAACATCTGCAGCTGGAAAGGAAGAAAAGAGGGCAGTCATGTAACATGTCACTATCCGACAGATGTCCGACTGAGAGGTACATAAGGTGCCATCAGAATCAGCAAGACACAACATATTCTTTTGTGTAATTTGTTGAGAATTCAACTCAAAGGGGCAAACAACAGCCCTCGTGCCTACCACATTAAATTTGTGTTGATGATAAAGTTGCTGTGATTGTCTAGATTGGAATTTCAACATATGATTCTGAATTAAGTGCAATTGTTGAGAAAGATCTTGTCCTGTCATATAAGCTATTGTCAACAAGGACTGAAAATGTACCCTTTTCTGTAAATATTCCAAATATTCTCTTCGACATTTTTGACGACTGTATCTTTTCAAAAAGAGCACCAAATCATGTTTAGTGTCCGTCCACCATGCAATAGGGTCTGCATAACAAATAAAAACAGATTTCTGGGCCTGAATAAGGGATAAAAGGGACTGCATGAAAGTTGGAATTTGCAACAGAGATATGTTGAATTTCCAGAGTCCTGGTCCTTTTCGAACAGTGACATCAGAACCAAGGCCTACGGAAAGCAGTTTATGATCAGAAAATTCCACAGCTTGTACAGTAGCAGAGGTAATTGGGAGTGTGTGGGACAAAAACACAAAATCAATTCTGGTAGCCAACTTACTCTTTTGAAATGTAGGAATATGTTGTTTAGTAAAAGAGTAATAGGCATCTGTGAGATGAGCAGTATGAACCAACTTCCCTAATTCGTGGGAGTCACAAAACAATTTCTGGGTAGTAGCAAAAGAGCTTTTGTCAAGAAGACTTAAGCCACAGTTAAAGTCACCAGAAAATATCAACTGAAAGGAGGTATGCAAATAAGAGGCGAGATAAAGAAAATAAAGCTATACATGCAGACTTAATTTGGGAGCATAAATATTAATAACCCGATAAGGGCAGGGCCCAATAAAAAATCTAAGACTAACACTCTGCCAGAGCTACGTCAATCAATTTTAGCAAATGAAAATCTGGGATATTGAATAAGATCCCAAGTCTGGAACAGGAGTCCAGGCCAATGGACCAAAAAGAAGGACCTAGAAGCCAGTCCTGTTGTGCCTGTCGAATCTTGTGGGTGGTATGGAGTCGAGTATCCTGCAACAGAAAGATCCCCATAGGTAAAAGCCGTAAACAGGAAAAAATCAATCTTCTTTTTGCCAGACGCTTAATACTATTCACATTAATAGTAAGACAAACAAAGTGAGACATAACACAAGGAGAACAGAGACACTTTACGATTTCCTTTTCCCTATCACCTTTTTCCCTTTTAGCTTAACCCTGGCCTTCCGCTTCTGAGAAAGACCAGTACCCAGTTGAATCTCAGAATCAGTAATACCATCCGGGAGGGAAGATGCAACAGAGGAAGAGTTAGACTCACCTCCAGCATCATCAGAAACAGTTTGGAGTAGCTCAAAGGCATTAGACAAAACCACAGGAGGGGATTCCAAAAGTAAAGGAGGCGATGGTAATGCCCAGGGGTAATTTCTCATAGACCTCCAACGCATAACACTAATGGGTACTCGGGGGGGTGGCATAGTACTCGGGCCTGGAACAGGGTCCAGGACAAGCTGGACAGATTGGACAGGGTCGGGGTAGGAGGGGTCGTCTCAGTAAGTGGTGCCACACAAGAGGCCACCGGGGGTACCACAACCTGATCTACAACAGGCTCAGGGACCTGCAATAGAGGTCGAGTGACTACTGAAGTCGGCTCTACTAAGGCGGTCCTAAGACAAGTCTTCTGGGCTTGCATGATTACAAAACGTTGATCAGCACCATCATCATGTGTGGCCTGATTATGAGCAGCTCACGGACAATTTTTAAATGTGTGACCCAGCTCATCACAAAGATTACATTTACACTCATTTAGACAGTGAATCCCCACGTGACCCAATTCTCCACAGGTATTACATTTCAGCTTATCACAGACATTACTAAGGTGAGAGGGGTTTCCACACCGGTAACAAGCTTTCGGTTGTCCAGGGTAAACAAGACCCCTATCCGACCTATAAAAAAATTAGGTAGGTGCACTGGACCAGAATCATTAGAGTGTAACAAAACCTTAACCTTCCAGCCTCCAGTCCAAATATTCTCCATGTCCAATATTGCCTCAGGCTGACCCTGAACAGTACAACATTGTTTTAGCCAATAGACAACGTCAGTGACGTCAACACCTTCATTCCAAAACAGGACAGTAATTTTCTTAAAGGCTGGTTTGGAAAGGGGAATGGTCTTAAACGGGGTCCACAGGACAGTATTTCTTAAGGCATGATATCATGACCAAAAACGCTCCAAGACACGAGGCGTTTGGAAGCTGACATCAAACGTAGTTTCGCCGGAAATATGAATCAGTGCATATATTTCATGAGAAAAGAATTTCAGAGAGTCCTTGAGTAGTGTCCGAGCTACATACACTCGGTCCGGTGGCTCAGGTAAACTGCCCATATAAGCCAATTGTACCGCATTATGCCGCTTTGCAGTCAGAATTGGAAATTTAAACAATGAGGAAAAAGAACAATTTGGCTCTATTTTCTTTGAGGGGGGCTCCACTACTGCAGGAGCTGTATTCTCTGTAATGGTAGTGGGAGAAGCAGCACAAATAAGAGAAGCCTACAAAGGTTCCAAGACTGGGTGCTGGGTAAGTTCCAATTCCTTGGGGAGACACAAGGGGTCAGACATAGACAGACTTCTGTTTGGTGAATGCTGCAGCTCAGGAAAATCATTGAGACAGGGGACGAATAGGAGACGGACCAGAAACCCACTTCCCCTCTGTAGGTTCCTGCACCCAGCCAGCTCCTTGCAATGCCATTTCTACAGACCAGGTAGGTGTTGTAGCAGGATTGGTATCAAGAGATAGCAATTGAGAGGGAGAGTGTGTCACAATAGGCAAACTAGGCACTGTATGCAATGATGTCGCTGTAGTCTGCGGGGGCAGCTGAGAAGCGGGCGGGAGTATTCCAGCTGAGAACTCGCCAGGATGGGCTGCACAGGACGGCACCTCAGCTGCTTGAAAAGGCAATGTAGGTTGTTGCAAAGAATTATTGTGGGCTACAGGAGACATACATCCTGCCAGTCTGACTTCACGAATCCGTTGCAGTTCTCTGTTCAAATTCTTCTTCGTAATCTCAAATCAATGTTCTGCATCACCCAAACGGTCCTGAAGCTCCTTTTCAGCCAAACAGACAGTAGCAGAGTCAAAAGTGGAAAAATCCCTCATTGGGATGGCAAGGGGTAAAGACGTTTGAGAGTCCATGTCAGGGTGACCCAGCAGAGGTTCTAAAGTTGTAACCTGTCGTGTAGATTCATTTTCTGCAGTAGACACAGAACCCAGCATTGCTTCAGTAGTTGTAGACGTGGTCTCTACACACACAGAGGCAGGAGTTGAGACCAGGTCTCCCACCTCCATCGCCACCTCCTCAGCAAGCAAGGGTGCGTCCACCATCTTGGACAGAGGTTCCCCCTCTGAAGAGTAGGAGAATTTCCCTGGTGTCATGGCCAAATCTCCCACATTCACTAAAAATATCACCACCAGCTTAATCTGGTTCAAGGTCAGTTGGCATACATCTGTATCCCCCTCCCCCGGATCGTGCCTGAAAATAGGCAGGATTTGTCTAGTGCACTTACCCGGTCAACAAAAACTAATTAAAAATAAACAAATAAATTTGCTCTGGGGTTCTTTTGTAAGCTTCCTATTCCTCCCATTAAAATGTACACCTTCATATATTTTCCTAATAATGTGTATGCCTTCCTTAGAACAGAAACTTAAACAAATCTTTCTACTTACAAATCATTGCGTCATTTCTCCATACGTCCTTAACAATTCCACACAACTTCATTAACTTCATTATGCAGCCATGGTGGATCTGACCAGTATTTGTTTAAAACAGCACCAGGCTCAGTCAAAGCAGCTGCACCTCTCATACCTAGCTCAGCAATGTCCGCCATGGGTGTAATTTTTTTAAAACAGCAGCAGGCACAATCACAGCAGCTGCACCTCTCATACCTACCTCAGCAATGCCTGCCATGGGTATAATTTTTTAAAACAGCAGCAGGCTGAAGAAGAGCAGCTGTGCCTCTCATACCTACCTCAAAAATGCCTGCCATGGATATAATTTTTTGAAACACCAGCAGGCTCAGTCAGAGCAGCTGTGCTTCTCGTACTTGCCTCAGCAATGCCTGCCATAAGTATACTTGTTGGACACAGCAGTAGGCACGCTAAGACCAGCTGCATCTCCTGTACCTGCCTCAACAATGTACACCATAGGTATGATTTTTGGAAATAGCAACAAGCTCACTAAGAGCAGCTGTTCCTCTCATACCTACATCATTAATGCCTGCCATGGGGATAACTTGGCTCAATCACAGCAGCTGCACCTCTCATCCCTACTTCAGCAATGCCTTCTATGGATATCATGTTTGGAAACACCAGCAGGCTGAGTCAGAGCAGCTGTGCCTCTCGTACCTGCCTCAGCAATGCCCCTCCATGAGTATACATTTTGGACACAGCAGCAGGCTCAGTCAGACCAGCTGTGCCTCTTTTACCTGCCTCAGCAATGCCCCATGGGTATAATGACTTTGGGCACCTAACAAATGGTATAATAGTCCAAATAAACGTCTTTCACCTGATTTTTGTAATGGTCAGAGTCAAGTAACTGGGTAGTAGAATGGGTTGGGCAGTAACTACCTGACAACTCATTTTTCATCAAGGTATTTTTAGGGTACTGTACTTTTGAGGTACTCACAGGTAGTCTTGGGGTTGGGTATTTTAGTACCCTCCCATTCCTAATTGGAGCATGTGAAATGCTCTTAAATTATTACCACCACTTTCCCTGTGACACCTACCACTTCAAATATAGTGACAGAAAGACTATCTAGCAAATGTCTGACCATTAGACAATGTAGTATATGGTAACTTACCCCATTAACAATATAGAATGGTTTAGACCACATATCCCCTGCAGTTTTGGGCTAATGGCATGTCTTGGGTGAAGATTGGGTTTTAGAAAGTGCACAAGCAAAGTGTGTTAGTAGTTCTGCTCAGGCCTGCTGATTAATCTGCTGTACGTTTGCTGAATAAACCTCAGAGCTATTAGACATTACTTATTGTGTCCAGTCATTCCTGAAACCAGCAATCTGGCAAGAAGCAACTAAAGTGAAATACTATATGGTGTCAAAAGTGAACTTGCAGTGCTTCAGTTGCAGGAAAGAAGAAAAGTTTGTGCTGCCAAGAAAAGAAACAAAAGAGAGTATTTGTGTGTACCCAAAACTTGCTAAAAGACTGTATAACAAAATATTTTGGCAGTATGGAGCAATTTAAGCCACCTCCACCACTATTGTTGACCAGAAATCTAGCAGAAAACTGGAGAAGATGGGCACAGAGATTAAGTCTGTACTTCACAGCCACAGGGTTTGATGATAAGTCAGAGGAAATGAAAATTGCAATCATGCTGCACATGATTGGGGATGAGGTCCAGGAGGTGTACAATATCCTCAATATCACATATACTGACCCAGAAGCTAAAGAAGCAGCTGAGGTTATAGAAGCATTTAAAAATTACTGTTCACAAAGAAAAAAACTCAGTGTTTGAGAGGCATCCATTTTGTGTCTACCCATTCAAAGACCACTCAGGTATAGACAAGCTTGTCATAGAGCTCAAGCAAAAAGCTTGGAAGTGTGAGTTTAAAGAGACTGAGTACTTAATGATGCGAGATAAAATTGTTTTCAGCATCACCAATGACAGGCTCTCAGAGAAGCTACTGGAATCCCCAGACCTCACAATGGCCAAAGCTGTGAACATATGCAGAGCCAAGGAGGTATCGAGGGCACAGGCATGAGCAATGTTACAAGGGACTACTGATAAGTTTATCCATGCTATAGAACATAAGTCAAGGCAGCATGGTAAAACAGGCTGAAAACCAGATCACCAGCAACCAACACATGAGACATGTGCACAAAAATCAAACACGTGAGGGAGGTGTGTCAAGGGGCATCCTCCAAGGCTTGTCTGGCATATGGACAAGAATGTTGTAAATGTGGTGGCTTCAACCATTTTGCAAAAATGCGCAGGTCCAAAAAGTCCAACAAAACTCAAGAGAAAATAACCAAAACAGAAGAAGCACTATTTGTAGGTGCTATAAAAGGAAAATAAGAAATGGTGTATATGCAAGTACCAGATGAAGGGTGGTACACTACCTTGAAGATAATGGGACAGCCAATTAAGTTCAAGTTGGACACTGGGGCTGAAGTCAATATACTGACTAAAGAAGTGATTGTGCAGTTTCCATGCAAGGTACAAATAAAGCTGGCAGGTACTGTCCTAATAACATACAGAGGAGCACAAATTAATCCTGAAGGGGAAATGAAGCTGAAGTGTAAGATGCAAGACAGAGAGGCCAATCTGCAGTTTTATGTCACTACCACATTGGGAGTTTCCGTATTGGGTCAACAGGCATGTGTCATCCTGGATCTGATTCATAAAGTAAAAGTGTTGAAAACCAAGCCACTAAACACAAAATAGGAACTTCTCACACAAAAGAAAACAGTGTTTGAAGGCCTAGGAGAATTCCCAGTAGTTTACCACATACATACTAACCTAAACATTACTCCTGTGATACAAGGGTGCAGAAAAGTCCCATAAGCAATCATGGACAGACTAAAACAGACACTGTAATGCCTGGAGGAAATCGGGATGATTAGCAAGGTAAGAAAACCTGCAACATGGGTAAATAGCCTTGGAATTACCGGAAAAAAAATGGTGAAATCAGGGTGTGTTTGGCCACTAGTGACTTAAAGCTATCAAAAGACATCACTTCTCTATCCCCACATTAGAGGATAGTCAGAGTAAGCTTGCCAGTAAAAAGCTTTTCACAACTCTAGATGAAAAAGATGGGTACTGGCAGATCAAATTAGATGACAAATCTGCAGACCTATGTACATTCAACACTCCATGGGGAAGGTACACCTTTCACAGACTTCCTTTTGGAATAAGGTCTGCAAGTGAAGTATTCCAGCAGAGAAATGCTGGACACTTCGGAGACATACCTGTTGTTTTTGTGATAGCTGATGACATGCTTATAGCTGCAGTTATCAAGGAAGAGTATGATGAGGTTTTGGGGAAAGTGATTGACAGAGCAGAGGAACTCAATGTTAAATTCATTAGAGACAAAATGCAGTATTTTGTGAGTGAGGTGAAATACATGGGGCATATCATAACCGAATATGGACTATGGCCTGATGATGCCAAAGTAGTGGCACTAGCCAAGATGCCCCATCCCGAAGATAGAAAAGAGCTACAGAGACTGTTAGGAATGACTCAATGCTTGGCGCAGTACATTTCGAATGAAGCAAGCCTCACTGCACCACTAAGGCAGCTACTTAAAAACAAGCATTTGTCAATGCCGAATGTTGTCGCACTGGCATTGGCAGTGGCAGAGCTAAAGGTGCACAATAGGAATGGCAGTGAAGTATTGAAGGGGTGCCAACCCCACCCCCACCCTGTAGAGAGCGACAGACAGTGGGGTGTGCCTTTGGGTCATCAGGTATAATGCTCATGCCATTGTACCTCACCCTACCCTGTAGATACTGACAAGTGTCATGGTGTGATTTGGGGTCTTTGGGGATTACACTTACCCCATTCCATAATGAAGTACGCTGATGTGGGTGCAGTATAGGAGCATGGGGTGTAGTTTGTGGCCGAACAGTGGAAGACACATCACGATGCCTGTCAGTGGCTGCAGGGTGGGTGTGGGGGGGTGGAATGGCTTGAGCGTTACATGCGATGATCCCAAGTCACAGCCCTGATGCCTGTCAGTCCAGACTGGGTGGGGTGCTGCATTTGGAAACCTTAACACCGTAGGCTTGCAGTGGTAGTTTCACTCTACATGTTCAACATGGGCTGTTTGTCAGGCCACCTCATGAAAAGTGGCACAATCACTTTGTTAGCTGAAAGGTGGTTTTGCACAGTGGCTATGGCATTTGGTGACAGAGGGACGAAAACACAGTTTTGGGCAGGATGTGGAGAATGACAACTGTATTGTTCATGAGGAGGCATAAAAAATGGCAACGTTGAAAATCTGGAGTGGCAATATGAAATATTGGTGATGCAATGAACATGCATACAAACTGCGCAGCAGACGTCCGCAACCCAATTATTTGTGGGAGTTTTTTAGGCACATTTTCAACATAGGTATTTTGGGACCTCCCCTCATGAACAGTGGTGCTGTGATTTTGTTAATGTGTTCCAAAAGGTTATTTCCCACAGCGAGCACGCCATTATGCGCTACAGTTGCAGGAACACATTTTGGGCAGGCTGGGATAAATGGCAGCTGTACTGTTGATAAGGAGGTGTGCTCAAATGCCAGTGGTGAAAATGTGGCATGAAAGTATTGCAAATGTACGAAGTTACAAGGCTGCATAGAAACTGTGCAACATACACGTGCAGCACGGTCATTTTCGGGACTTTTGGCACCAAATTTTCAACATAGGCATTTTAGGACCTCTGCTCATGAGCAGTGTCATCTTCATTTCCTCAAACTGCCCCAAAATCTGATTTCACACAGTGACCGTGCGATTCTTCGCTGGATGTGTGAAAACACAATTCAGGCAAGATATGTAAAATGACAGCTGTAGTGTTCATAAGGAGGTGTGGAAAAATGCCAATGTTGAAGATGTGGAGTGAAAGTATTATAAATGCATGAAGTGACAAGCGTGTATGCAAACTGCACAACACACACTGGTAAAACACTAATTGTATGGACTATTGGCCCCAAATTTTCAACATAGGCATTTTAGGACCTCTGCTAATGAACAGTGTCACTGTCATTTCCATAATGTGTCTCGAACATGGATGTTCCACAGCGACCACGCTATTCTGCACCGGAACTGCGAAAACACATTTCAGGCAGGATGTGAAAAATGACAGCTGTACTGTTCATAAGGAGGTGCAGAACAATGGCAATGTTGAAAATCTGGAGTGAAAATATTATAAATTCGCGAAATTTCGAGAGTGCATGCAAACTGTGCAATACATGCTCATAACACAGTCATGACATGGAGTATCATCACCAAATTTCAGCATAGGCATTGTAGGACCTCTGCTCATGAACAGTGTAACTGTCATTTTCATAATCTGCCCTGAGCACTGATTTCCCACAGCGACTGCAGTATTGTTTGCTGGAAGTGTGGAAACACATTTTGGCCAGGATGAGAAAAATGACAGCTGTACTGTTCACAAGGAGGTGCAGAAAAATGACAATGTTGAAAATATGGCATGAAAATATTGTGAATTCGTGAACTTACGAGCGGGCATTGCAACTGTGCAATGCACGCTTGTAAAACAGCCATTTTTTGGATTTTTTCCACCAAATTTGCAACATAAACTTTTTGACAGCCCACCTAATGAACACTGCCACTGTCCTTGTGTTAATTGGTCCCAAAAGGTGATTTTGCGCAGTGACTGCGAAATCACCTTTCAGGACCAATTAACGTCATAACTGTAACAGAATTCATGAGGAGGGGTCCAAAAACCCCATGTTGAAAATTTGGTGCAAAAATTCCAAAAAATGACTGAGATATGCAGCAAAGTTGAAAACCCCCTATCTATCCCATTATACAGCTTACCGGCATTTCCTCAGTTCTCAGTCAGCTTTGAAGAGTGCAGATGTGTTCCTGGTCCACCAAAGATCAGTGCTGGACTCCAGAGGTAAGTATGGTGTGGGGGTGGGGAGGCAGGGTGCACAGTGGGTGGGTGTGGGTGGTGGGTAGGGACTCTAAGGAGACTACGATGGACCATTTCTATGTTACAGGGGGAAAACAAAACTACCATCACGGGACAGTTTTTTCTTTCAGGGGACACAGCACGCTGGGGTGGGGTCCCAGTGTGCCACCTAACTGTTTGGGGGGGTTGCTGTAGCCGACAGGGGATTGAGCACCCTCATCAGCACACAACAAAAGGGGGGGTTAATTTATGCTGATAGGGATTGGGCACCCCCGTTGACACACACAAGGAAAGCGGGGGGGAGACAAGAGCCGAAGGGGATTGGGCACCCCCCCTTGGCATATAAGAAATGGGGGGCTGCTTTATGCCGTCGGGGAGTGGGCTCCCCCATCAGCAAAGTTTTGCAGCCAGAGCAAGCCAGCAGGGGGATTGGGCACCCCCAAAGTCGGCAGTTGAACGGCTGCCCACCATGCTCACAATGTGGCGAGCACATAGGAAGGGTCCGCTGCATCTGACGAGCTTTGCTCGGATTGCAGTGGACCTTTCCTTAGATGTGCTCACCACATTAGTATGCATGGTGTAGCGCCAGCATGCAGGCTGATTGGGCAATGAGGGACACACCTACTGATGAGTGTCCTGCATTTACCCAACAGCGACCGTGCCTAAAATACCCACTGCCACAAGATGTGTGCTGCGCAAGTGGGCAAACATAAAAATGATGCAGGTATACAATTAAAAATTTGGTAGGTACAAGGGGTATAGTTCACCAGTCCATGTTGTTGGGTTGAGGTCCTAAAATGTTCTTACCGTTGGCTACAATTTCATGCATTGTGATCAGGGAGTATGGGGGGTGATGGTCTTGCCTTGGCATGATACCTCAATAGGAGGTGAGCTTCTGATATCGGAACAGGTTCCCAAATTTTTTTTGTAAATTTTTGAGATTCACCTATGTCTGTAGGTTAGGAGTTCTAAACCTGCTAGAGTGGCAATGTCAGACCTTCATTTCTGTATAGTGGGTGAGGTGGGGTGGTATGTTTCCAGGATGCTGATATAAGTTCCTTGGCCACCAGGAGGGACCTCAGGCTCTGCAAATGTGCATAATGTATCTCTGACTCCCAGAAAGGAAAGTTCAGGTGTCAGAGTTAGGGGATGCTGTCCTATCTGAGATACTGCCACTTCTACTTGTTTCCAAACAGTCTGAAAGACTTTGCATTACCATAGCCGGCGAACTAGAATTCCGGCCTCCCTTCCGCATGTCCAGCACAGATTATCTTCTTTCAGCTCTACTCAGTACATCCTTGAGGGCGTCCAGTACATTCTATGAACAGTTTTAGTTTGTCACATTTGTGATTGTAGCTCAGTCGAAGAGTTCACTACTCCCTTTAGGACCAGCCCCCATATGTCCAGTTTTTCAAGGTCAAGCACCCCATCCACATCACCACTGTTATGTTAGCCCCTCCACTTGGGCAGACGTACCTCCTTGCTCTTGTTGGGACTCAAACTGGGGACCTTAATTCTTGAAGGCAGCAACTGTATCCATTCAGCTAAAGGGGAATTCCTCTGAATTGGAAGGTTGGGGTACTCCTTTGTTTTTTATGTTTGATATCCCATGGATCAGCACCATATGACTGTATTGCTTTGGGTGTTATTCACAGCTTTCACCACTGGTTAGTACTTCATCACACAAACTTCCCTCTTCTCATACACAACATTTATAAGGGTCTTTATTTTCCTCAATAGTGGCATGATTATTCAAGTTATGATTTTAAGAGTTTGAGCCAGCTTTACGATGCAGAGATGCTCTTGCGCCACATCCAGTGCGAGCAACCTGCTCATATAGGGCAAAAGTATTTCTTCCTTCATGCATTCCAGCTAGCAACATCATGGTGAATGATGCCCTATGCTTACTATAGGGTTAGTTATGTGCTGACTCCCACAGTGAGGGTTGCAAGTACCCAGGGATTCCTGCTCCCTAGCCTTTCCAATGGGCTCACATCATTTTTCCAGGCTAGTGTATGCAACCTATCTAAATGGAACATCTCCTACAATATTGTATAAGATTTGCCTTAACAGCTCCTCAACTGACCCACCACTGCAAGCTATACTCCAGTCTTGGTTGGCTTTACCCCCCCCCATGCCTCTATACCCTATGCTGTGACATTAACATCATCATCATGTCATCCAAATCATCCATCTTGACTGCTATGTTAACACCCTCAGACCAAGCCTTCACCCTGTACTCCAAAGATCTGTCTCGCCTGGCCCTTCCTAAGTGTTCCTCTAAAATGGGCGAGCAGGCATTTGCCTCATTCGCTCTGAGGGCTTGAAATTCCCTATCTCTTCTTCTTCAGGGTTGCCAGTCCCACTTCATATTCAAAAGTGAACTTCTCAGCTTTTTAAGCGCCATAGATGAATTCTCCTGTGCGTGAATCTGTACTGGTTTTTACTGTCTTGTAAAGTCCATGTTATTATTGCTTTTGTGATTTTTGACCCATTCTAACTTTGATTGTTGGCTCTACTGCAATTTTGCACTATTTCTCATTCAATTTGTTTTGACTTACTGATCCTTGTCTGCTCTTTGTGTCTCTGTTTTTGACATATTTAAAGTTTTTTTTTTACTGTTTTCCTGCTCTTTGTAATGTTGGGATTCTGCTGCTTTTTTTTTTCCAATGGTCTTTGTAATCACCCGGGTCATGCCTGAAAATAGGCATTTTATTTTCTAGTACACCTACCTGGTCAACAAAAACTAACTAACTAAATAGATAAATAAAAATATCACACTTCATAAACTTAAAACCATGTAACAGTACATTAATTCTCATTTACAACCTGAATAGTACTGATTTGATCTAAGCACAAAATTCCTTGATTCAGGGGAACAATTAACTAAACGAGCTCCAGCACATCATCCTAAGTATTTCACATTTTCCAATACAGTATGCAAATTTATCTGGTGCATTGTTCTGTTGTCAAGTGGCCACAACTTGAAATGACAACATCTCCAGTAATGATTATCCTCCGTATATTAGTAGAAGTCTAGTTTCTACCACATATGGTGCAAGGCACTGTGGAAAAGCTCTGTACCAGCCCCAAGGAGATTTCGTAGTAATTGGTACTGATCAATGGGGTGGATTCATTATTCTGTTGGGGACAGTAAGAAAAAATTACTCAGTGCAGTAGTCTTCTTTCTTCCATGGGGTCCTTTAGCATCAGTAACTTTTTGCACTTAGCTGGCCTGGTGCAATTGCCCCAGAGGTGTGCCTTTAAGAGATTTTTTAAAGAGCGTAGGGCTAGCCAATCAAAAGACAGGAGGGGGAGTGAACTGAGTGAAAGCTGTTGACTGCTTCAGAATTTTTTAAAGGAAAAATGAGGGCAAATGCCCGGAAAAAGAATTAACAGGATTCAAAACACATGCAAATGTCCAAAAGTGGAAATAGAAACAGCAACACCTGGTAAAAACACATCAATAACAAACGCCAAAACTGGTAAAAGGTGACATAAGAGCCCTTCTCCAACAGGTGAACCGGGGTGGAAGGGTGGGAGCTTACTGATGCTAAAGGACCCCATGGAAGAAAGAAGATTACTACAGTGAGTAATTTTTTCTTCTTACCCCAGGAGTCCTTTAGCATCAGTAACTTTTTGCAGACTACCAAGCAGTACCAAATGGGAGGTGGGCAGAGAACCTACTTAGGAAAGAGGCTCTGCAGAACTGCCCTGCCAAATTTAGAAACATAGAAACATAGAATTTGACGGCAGATAAGGACCGCTTGGCCCACCCAGTCTGTCCATTTCCCTACCTAATGGATAAGCTGCAGATCCTAGCTAACCAGCAGCCTACTTCTTTCTACCCCCACCCCCTAGAATTGCCTTATGGCTGTCCCATGCATGCTTGAATTCAACCACTGTTTTTGACTCCACAACCTCCTCCGGAAGGCCATTCCATGCATCCACAACCCTCTCTGTGAAAAAATACTTCTTACATTACCTCTGAGCTGCCCCATCTTCAAATTGCACCCTTGTTCTTGCACACCTCTTTTTTTGAAAGATGCTACCCTCTTGGACTTTGTAGATTCCCTTGAGGTACTTGAAAGTTTCTATCATGTCCCCCCTCTCCCTCCTTTCCTCGAGGCTATACATATTAAGCTCCTTTAGTCTCTCTTCATATATCTTCCGGTGCAGACCCTGAACCATTTTAGTTGCCCTCCTCTGGACAGCTTCCATCTTGTCTATGTCTTTGCGGAGATTGGGTCTTCAGAACTGCACACAGCACTCCAGATGGGGTCTCACCAGCTGTCTGTACAGAGGGATAACAACTTCCTGTTTTCTACTGGTGATGCCTCTCCTTATGCATCCCAGAATCCCCCCAGCCCTCCTTACTGCCCTCTCACATTGCTTGCTCACCTTTAAGTCATCTGATATGACTACCCCCGGGTCCCTTTCCATTTTTGTTGTTGTTAGTATCTCACCCCCCATTGTGTACTCTTCCCTGGGTTTTGTTTCCAGGTGCACTTCGCACTTCTTAGCATTAAATCTAAGCTGCCATACATTTGACCATCCTCTAACCTTACAAGTCCCTTCTCATCCTTTCCACTCCACCTTGTGCATCAACTCTGTTGCAGATCTTTGTGTCAGCTGCAAAGACATACTTTTCCTTCCAGTCCCTCTGCAATGTTGCTTACAAAGACATTGAAGAGGACCGGTCCTAATACTGAACCCTGCGGCACCCCACTAGTAACCCCCCTTTCTTCAGAGTGGACTCCATTTACTATTACCCTCTGTGTCCTATTCTCCAGCTAATTCTTTACCCAGGCTATTATCTTGGGACCCACTCCCAGGCTGGCTAACTTGAAAATTAATCTTTTGTGTGGGACTGAGTCCAATGCCTTGCTAAAGTCTAGGTAGGCCATGTCCGCAGCCCCTCTCGATCTACTACTTTGGTCACCCAGTCAAAGAAATCTATTAGATTCATCTGGCATGACCTTTCCACTGTGAATCCATGCTGCCTTGGGTCCTGTGCCCCTCTGGCCTCTAGGTACTCGACAATTCTTTCCTTCAGAAGTGATTCCATCATTTTCCCTATCGCTGAGGTTAAACTAACAGGTCTGTAGTTTCCTGCTTCTGCTCTGCTCCCACTTTTGTGAAGGGGAATCACATCTGCCCTCCTTCAGTCCTCAGGTACCACCCCATACTCCCATGATTTGTTAAAGAGGGTAGTCAGTGGTGTCACTAGTTCTACCCTTAGTTCTTTTAGAATTCTGGGATGAATCCCATTAAGCCCCATTGCTTTGTCCACCTTCAGTTTTAAGAGTTCTTTCAGAACCCTTTCTTCTATAAATGGGCTGGTTTCAACTTCTGTATCCAGAGTGTTTCTATTGTTTGTTTAGGTACCTCCCTCTTCGTTTGTAAATACTGAGCAAAATATCTGTTTAGTATCTCTGCCTTTTACAGTCACCTCTGCCCACCCTCTCCCCCTGTATTAAGCCTCACTATCCCTCCTTAGTCTTCCTTCGCTCCTGATGTACCTAAATAAGGTTTTATCCCTTCTTAACTGAGTTGGCTATCTTTTCCTCAGTTCAGGCCTTTGCTGCTCTGACTGCCTTCCCAGCTTCCTTTTGCTTTAACTGATACAATTCTCTGTCCTGCTCCTTCTGTGATTCCTTGTACTTTCTGAATGCTTTCTTTTCTCTTGAACCTTCACTGCCACCTCCTTTGAGAACCATAGTGGTTTCTTACATCGTTTTGTTTTGTTTATTTGCTTCACACAAAGGCTTGTTACCTCTGTGATGGCAGTTTTTATTATCCCCCATTGTTCTTCCACCCCTCGTTCCTGCCTATTTGCTAGGGCATTCCTTAGGCACTCACCCATTTTGGCAAAGTCAGCCCTCCTGAAGTGCAGTACTTTTGCCTTTGTATGGCTTGACTCCATTGCTGTGTTTATTGTGAACCATACTGTTCGATGGTCGCTAGTTCCCAGATGGCTACCCACTTCTACATCTGTGATCCTCTCTCCATCTCCATTTGAGAGGACCAGGTCTAAGATTGCTCCCTCTCCAGTGGGTTCCAATACTAGTTGTCTAGGATATGCCCCCTGTAGGGCATCTAGAATAACCCCACTCTTAGAAGTGGCTGCTGCAACTGCACTCCAGTTAACATCTGCCATATTCAGATCACCCATTAGCAATATCTCTCCTTTATCTGCCATTCTAAGTATACTGTACTATCTATCATTTTCTTGTCCATTTCCTCCCCCTGAGATGGGGGGGTCTGTATACAACCCCTGTGAGGATTGTGGTGCCATTGCCTGCCTGCAAACTGACCCACAGTGCTTCTTCTTCTCCCTGTTTACCCTTTTGTTCTGTTGCTTTGATTCCTTCTCTTATGTAGAGAGCTACTCCTCTTCCTCTTTTACCCTCCCTGTCCCTCCTGTAGATAGTGTATCCTGGTATGTTTACGTCCCAGTCATGGTTCTGTGTGTACCATGTTTCTGTGACTGCAACGATATCCAGATGTTCCTCCTCCATCAGGCCCTAATTCAGGAAGCTTGTTACCCAGACTACGGGCATTGGTACTCATTGATCTCCATTTTTTGATGGCTTTACTTTCTGTAGCAGCATCCCCCACTGACCTTTCTACCTTGGTCTTTTTCTCATTTAGTACCCTGTTTTGTAGGGGGAGGCTGGGATTTTCCTGCTTATTATCAGTGCCTCCCCCCTTGACTAGTTTAAAAGCTTGACAATGAAGCATTTAAACCGATTGCCCAAATTTGGCATCAGATCTGGTCTGCACATCCAAAATGTAGTGTTTCACAAAGGTGTGCACAGACTTCCAGGTAGCTGCTTTGCAGACATCCAGTAGGGGAATGTCCCTTGCTGCTGCAAGCGAGCCTGCAGTGCCCCTGGTGGAATGGGCCCTGAGCCCCACTGGAAGTTGTTGACCAGCTTTCTCACAGCAGAATCTAATACAAGAGACCAACCAATGAGAAATAGTTCTCTTGGTACTGTAGCTGGTCTTCCTCTGCCTACATCCCTGTAGGTGAGGAACAACTGAGTGGAAGAGCCTCTGGACTGTCTAGTATGCTCTAGGTCATGAAAGATGTCTCTTCTGACATCCAAGCTGTGGAGCTTTTGCTCACCAGGAGTAGATGGCTCAGTAAAGAAGACAGGCAGAGTAATGGATTGGTTCAAGTGAAACTCTGAAACCACCTTTAGCAGAAATTTCCTATTTGTCCTGAGCTCCACTTTATCATTGTGGGGGATGATGTAACTCCACTCAGTGCACAGGGCCTGTAGCTCTGAAATTGTCCTGGCAGATGCAATGGCTACCAGGAAGATGGTCTTCCAAGTTACAAACTTGATGTGGGCTGTGGACATAGGCTCAAAAGGTGGTTTCATGAGCCCATCCATGCAAAGGTTCAGGCTCCAAGGAGGAAGATGCTCCCTGGTTGGAGGCTGGAGGTGCAAGAGGCCTTTGAAAAACTGTTTAAAAATGTCATGGGAAAAAAATGATTTCTTCTTTCCACCAAAGTTTGGCTGAAATTTGCCAGGTGTAGCTTGAGTGAAGATGGTTTCAAGCCTGGCCTGTGGTGTACCAGGTAGTCTAGCAGCTGAGGGTCTGAAGCTGATAGGGGTTCGACCTTTTCACTTCTGCACCAGAGGGAAAACCTTTTCCATTTGGCTGCATAAGTCTTCTTAGTGTTCAGTTTTTTTAGCCATCCTCAGTATCTTAAGGACCTGTTCAGAGTACTGTGAGGATGGAAACTCTAACTCCTCAAGAACCAGGCTTTGAGGTGAAGAGAGTGTATGTCTGGGTACTGCACTCCTGTCTGAGGAAGGGTCAGCAGGGAGTGAGTTGGAAGCAGGTGAATGGGTCTGTTGCAGGACATTGAGAGAAGGAGAGAGTACTAGGCTTGCCTGGGCTAGTCTGGAGCCACTAGAATCATGGATGCAGGCTGCTGCCTGAGTTTCAGTAAAACCCTGAATATCAGGTGAAAGGGAGGAAATGCGTATAGGAACCTACCTGACCAGTCCAGGATCATGGCACCCAGAGGAAGTGTTCCTGGAACTGGGGTCCTGCAACAGTACTGAGGAAGCTGAAAATTGAGAGGAGAGGCAAACAGATCCATGTCTGGTGTGCTCCACTGCTTGAACACTGTGGCTAGTACTTGTTTGTTCAATGTCCATTCGCTCTGACCTTGACTGATGCGGCTTAGAGCATCCACCAGAGTACTGAGTTTGCCTGGAGGTGAATAGCTGAGAGGCTGACTCCCAAGAAGAATGTTAGAGACCAGAGCTTCAGAGTTTCAAAACAGAGTATTCCTGATCTGGTACCACCCTTCTTGTTTATGTAGAACATTGCAGTGATGCTGTCCATTCGAATTTGAACCGTCTGCCCTTCTATGCTGGGAGTGAAAGCTTTGAGAGCTAGTAAGACTGCTCTGAGTTCTAAAAGATTCATGTGCAACTGTGACTCTTTAGGAGTCCAGCTGCTGCTTACTGAGGCACAGTCTAGATGAGCTCCCCAGCCCAACAGGGAGGCATCTGTGGTGATCACCTTTGTGGGAAGAGGAGCTTGAAATGGAACCCCGCCTGCAAATTTGCAGGGTCCTTCTACCACAGCAAATTTTGGAGGAATTTCTCTGACACCAGTATTAACTTTAAAAATGTGTTGCTTCTCTGAGACCAGCGAGCTCTGAGGTAGGCTTGCAGGAGTCTCATCCTGTACCTGACCCCGGGGACTACTGCAGTCATAGAGGCCATATGTCCCAGAAGTTTAAGGAAATGTCTGGCTAGTCTTGGCTGTCCCTGGGCAAAAGAATCTGCCACTGAAAGGAAACTCTGAATTCTTTCCTGTGGGAGGAAAGCATATCCCTTCCGAGTGTCCAGCTGGGCCCCTATGAAGGTGAGCAGCTGGGTGGGTTCCGGGTGAGACTTCTTGAGATTTACCAGGAAACCTACAGACTCCAGAGTGCATTCTGTGAGGGAAAGAGATTCCTTGACTTGGCAAAGAGACTTTTCTGCAATGAGCCAGTCATCCAGATAGGGACAGAGAGTGACATCCAGTCTCCTGAGATGTGCTGCTACCACTGCCAGACACTTGGTAAAGACTCTTGGGGCCGAGGACAGACCGAAGGGCATTGCAGTGAACTGATAATGACCCAAAGGAAGTTTGAACCTGAGAAACTTCCTGTGAGATCTCCTTATGGGTATGTGGAAGTAGGCATCCTTTAAGTCGAGGGAGGCTAGCCCGCCACCCTGCTGTAAGGACTGTATGACCAGTGACAGAGTGACCATTTTAAATTTGGGTTTCTTCAGATGTTTGTTTAAATATCTGAGATCTAAGATAGGTCGCCACTCCCCAGTTTTCTTTTGTGTCAGAAAATACCTAGAGTAGAGGCCCTTGCCCTTCTTGTGGGTGGGGACCCTCTCCACTGCTCATAAAGCCAGAAGGTTTTGTACCTCCATTTCCAACAGTGGTATCTGTGATGGTAACAGAGGTCTTGACTCCTGGGTACGTTTGAGGTCTGGCAACTGCTTGAACTGTTATGACAGACCCTTCTCCACTATCTCCAGCACCCACTTGTCTGATGTGATGAGGGACCAGTGCTGAAGATAGTGAGAGATTCTGCCTCCAATTGGAAACAGGGAGGCAACCTGGACGCTCACATCAGGACTTAGACTGAGAGGCAGGTGGCTGGGTAGAAGTGGATCTTCTTTGGCCCCTTCTGTCCCTGCCTCTGAAGGACCCCCTGTACTGGCTAAAGTCAGATTGGGGATAGGGACTGTAAGGCCTGGGAAAAAAACTTCTGTCCCTACCGCCCCTGGGGCGGGATCTCTGAGGGGTGGCGTGTTTAGGCTTGGATGAATGGCTCTGCCAAGAGGCCTTGTACTCATCGACCTTTTTCGTGCAGTCAGTGGTTCTGTAATCAAACAACATATTTTGATCACAGGGAAAATCCATGGCCTTGTTCTGAGTGTCTGTGGTCAGACTGGTTGTTCTAAGTCAGGCAAAGCATCTCAGAGATATGGCACGGGCCATCGCCCTAGAGGTTGCATCATTATTGTCATCTGCCTTGTGGAATTGGTACATAGTAGCTTCCAAGGCAATTTTTGACATATCCACCAGCTCCTGTACCATAGAATCTGATCCATTGCAGACGATAGCCTGGACAGATTTCCAAAGGACTTTCTGATATTTGGCTGTGAATGCCATGTATGAAGAAAGCCTGAGAAGCAGGGAAGCTGTGGCATACATTTTCTTTGCTGTAAAGTCAATTTTCTTGGAATCTTTGTCGGGGGAGAAGGTGACAAGGAGACTACAGCTTTCTCACAAGCTGCCTGCTGCACTATACTCTCATGGCTAGGGTGTGCTGACAGGAACTCGGTACCATTTTTAGACAATTTATATTTTCTCTCAAGCCACTTAGCAACCCCTAGTACTGAAGTGGGGTGTTGAAGCACCTTCATGGTATTTTTTCTAAATGGATTATAGATAGGGACACCAGGGTCTTTAAGGATGAAACCCTTTGTCTCCTTATAATCTTCATCTTCATCGACATCCTGGTTGGGCTCCTGTATAGGGAGATCCAGGGTATTCGGCATATTTTGTATAAATGAAAACATAGAGGAAGGATCCTCGTGGTCACCCAGGGGATCCCCAAGGTGTGGCTCCGGGGACTCCTGTGGCTCAAGGCCCACAAAATCCATGTCAGGAACATCATAGAATTGATCATCATCTTCGTCACCTTCACAGTCTACAGAACAGACAACTGTGGAAGAGTGCTTGCCAGCCCCAGTAAATAGAGGACCCATCTTTTGAAGGGTCTGAAATGGTTGCCATGCTTTTTCCATATCTTGCACTGACGAAAGAACCTGCTCAGTTTGTAAGTGCTTTGTTTTTTCTGAATGCTTTAAGCTGCCTGTTGTCTCGCTGTTGGCTTTCCCAGGAGCAGCAGGAGCATATCTGTCTTGACAGAGTTTCTTTTTAGCCACTTCATCAGAGGCTTGATCAAGCTTCCTTTTTTCGTGACTCTTATTATTTTTCAATTTGTGAGGAACTTCATCTTTGGAAACTTTATTTTTGACTGGGATCTGGAGGGTTTCTCAGCACCTCTGCTTTTGGTATTAGTATTTTTGAATGGCCCCTCATCAGAAACCTTTGATTTATCCTCAGCTATAATTATCAAAGGTTTGTTTGCTATGTTTGCCAGTTTAAGTAAAGCAAACCAGTTCTGGACCTACAAACTGAGTGCAGGTTTCTGTGAAAATGCCACCAGCCAGTCCTGCCCCAGTTAATAAACTCTGTCTATTACAAGTGCCTTTTTTTTGGTTGTAAAACTGGGATCTATACCAGTGCCAATCTTAATAGAAAACCAGTAATACTGAACTGCACACAGGTGGCTGCTGGGCCCTTATGGACAGTCCTAACACAGATGATACCAAGGTCCAGTAATATAACAAAAATGGTTTCCTCGTAATTGACGATCTAGAGAGAAAACCCCCAGGCATTGTTTAAATTTGAAATCTACTGCAGGTGCCTCGCGGTAAACTCCACGAGGTCTGAGGTAAAAAACAAGGCAACTGTCCCCAATTCGATGGTTCCCACAAGAAATTAGTCAAAAATGAAGGAAACCATCAAAAATAAACACCGGCGATAAAATTAGGCTTTAAAGTAAATAGTAGCAGTAAAAATAAAGTCTAGATAGTGCCGTCACACTAAAAATAAAATATTTGCGAAGCGCTAATGAAAAAGTAAAAGTTGTCACTCAGAACACTAAAGGAAAAGATTTATGAGGAAAACTTTATCCAGATAAGCACTAGGAGGCTGTCAACAAGGAATGTTGGGAGACACCTCAGAGGCAATATGCTCAGTCCAGCGGAGAAAAAATTCTGAAGCAGTCAACAACTTTCACTCAGTTTACTCCCCCTCCTGTCTTTTGATTGGCTAGCCCTACGCTCTTTAAAAAATCTCTTAAAGGCACACCTCCGGGGCAATTTCACCTAGCCAGCTAAGTGCAAAAAGTTACTGATGCTAAAGGACTCCTGAGGTAAGAATCACATTTTTTTGCCCCTTCTCATTCCGCACCATGACAAGATGGGTTGCCATTGAGGAACTCTTCCTCTTGCTGAGGTGGTTGCTTTTGCAGTTGATGCCAGTGCCAATCCATGATTGCATGGTGGGGGAGAGGGGTTGCAAATGGCAGGCAGCTCATGCACACCCTTATAAGCTGTGCATCTTACCTCTATAGCATGCTGTATTCTGAGCCAGTCCCACTATGAAATTCTGAGGTTCCTTCATGAACCCAGATCTCCCAAGGCCATACAATAAATCTGTCACTACATCACTGGGCTAGTAAAGCAGTAGTGATTTTGCTGGGGTTGGGGGGGGCACCAGTTTTCTCCCCAGAAATTTTTCAGAAGTGCCCTTTTTACAGCTCAGATTAGGCTTCAACAGCTACTATTTGCTGACTACAGGAGTAAAGTGTGCTACTTTGCTACATAGCTATAGTCGGTAGTGGTGATCAAATTCCAAACGGGGTAGTTTGGGACCTAGATATTTCAAGCAATTTTTTTAGTACAACTATTACTGCTGATAAGTACAAGGGAGTTTGATAGGCTAAGCAGTTCTTTAGCTAGAGAGCTGCTATGAATTTATCAAGAATTTCTAAGGAAGGATTACAGTATGGTAGAAGTGGCTGTATTACTTAAGAACAGATTACACAGTTATACAGCGCCTATTTATAAAGGTTTTTATTCTCATCAATAGGGACATGCTTATTCCAATTATGATTTTAGTAGTGTGATCCAGCTTTGCAATGGAAAAATACTCTTGTACCCCATCTAAGGTGAACAACCTGCTCAAATAGGGTACTGGCTATCATTGCAGCACCCTTTATCAGGCTGTGGTTGTTTATTTTGTGGTTGATACCAATGCCAACCCGTGATTGACTGTTAGGGAGTTTGCAAATACCAGGCAGCTTATGCCCTCCTCAGTGAGCTGAGCCCTTACCTCTACAACATGCTTAGTTGATAGTCCCAGTATGGGACTCTGGGGGCTTTTCATGAACCCAAATCTCCCAGTGGCTCTGCAATGTATGTGCCACTGCATCACTGATCCAGCAAAGCAGTGGTGATTCTGCTAAAGGGGAAAAGCACTTCTGAGTCACAGAACATGTTGAAAGTGTTCTTTTTAAAACTCCAATTAGGCTTAAACAGTTGCTGTTTGCACTGAGATGCGACAGAATTGCCATGCAAATGTGCTTTATATGAAAATGTGGGTATACTGTTGCTGGAACAAAGACTGGAAAAAAATGTAAAGCGTTACTTTACAAATGTGTTCATGGACTGTATCCCATATATCTCGACAACCTCCTAAATGGGACCACTATATGCATGCTAAAATCTCAAGTCAGGGCACTGCACCAAATCCCTTAAACATGGAAAGCAATCGGAGACAAAGCCTTTTCTTTGTCTGCCCCAACCAGCTGGAATGACCTACTAGATACCATCAAAGAGGCAAGAAACTGCCGTATTTTAAAAACATCATCTATGACCACCTCTGTACCCCCATGTAACAGCTTCTAATAAAAAAGGCACCCTTCTCTTCCTACCTTGGTATCTTCTCCCTTCTGCCTCTAAATCACCCATACATCAAAGTCATCACCAGAGTATACTCGCATAAGAGGTTATGTATTTATTTCTGTCTGCCAGCACAGAAAAGAGAGTCAGTCTATGCCTTCATGTTTGGATATATGTATATGTGGTATGAATTTATATGTATATGCATATATCATACAATGAAGCCTACCAGGACAGAACACAGTCCTGCAAAATTCTGCAGCAGAGTTGCTGCAGGAACTAGGCAATTTTAAAGGCAGTTAGTCCTTTTTGCTACACAGGAATCTGTGACACTGCATTGTTTCCTGGTGGGCTTCACAGTATGTGAAGCATATGCTTCACTTACAGCCAGGGCCTCCTTCCTAGTTCCCCACTGTATGACATCCCTGGGTTAAAGGGCTTTCTTATACAGAGACTTCCCTCTACCTAAATGGCCTTCCTGCTCCCATCTCACTACAACCTAAGCTCAGCCTTTTTAAATCTAACCTCAGGACACTACTCTTTGAGTCCTTAACCTGTGACTGCACCTAACCCTCCTTTACTCTGCAATTCCTTCCCTATTTTCCTCTATTCTCCCCCTCTTGAAGGGGCCCTGAGAATTATCTCCTAATTGTATTATTCTTATGCTAATCTGTAACACGGGGTCTTATACCACCCTAAGAATATGGCCTTGATCCTCCTTACCTTATGTTTTGCAATTTTTCTTTATATATTGTAATGCTTTACTGCTCTTTGTATGTTTTACTATTGCATGTATGTGTTTTACTATTGTATCCTGAAGTAGAGCCTTTGCAAAGGAGCATATGACTCAAAGGTTTATAATTCTGATTGTTGTTAAATAAATAAATAAATAATAACAACCTTGTTAATTTCCTAACTTATCTTTTGGATATGTATTAGTGTGTTACTGTCTGTACATATTGATATTGACATGTGAATGCAGCAAATTAATATCCTGTGGCTGTAATGTCCCCCTGGATCCTCTTAGAAGCAAGGTGACAGCTGTACAGTTCATAAGGAGGTGTAAAAAAATGCCAGTATTGAAAATGTGGCATGTAAATATAGCAAATTTGCGAAGTTACAAGGGTGCATGGGAAATGTACAATGCATGCTTGTAACGCAGTCATTTATGGGCGTTCAGCACCAGATTTTCAGCATAGGCATTTTAGCACCTCTGCTCGTGTACAGTGTCACCGTTATATCCTCAAACTGTCCCAAAAAGTGATTTCACACCGCAACCGTGCTATTCTGTGCCGGAAGTGCGAAAACACATTTTGGGCATGATATGTGAAATGACAGCTGTACTGTTCATCAAGAGGAGTGGAAAAATGGCAATGGTGAAAATCCAGAGTGGAAATATTACAAATGCATGACGTTACGAGCGTGCGTGCAATCTGCCAACGCACGCTCGTAACACAGTCACTTTATGGAGTATCGTCACCAAATTTTCAACATAGGCATTTTAGGACCTCTGCTCATGAACTGTATCACTGTCATTTTCATAATCTGGCCCAAACACTGATTTCCCCAGCGATCATGCGTAATTAGTGCGCCAGAAGTGTGGAAACACATTTCGGCAGGATGTGGAAAATGACAGCTGTACTGTTCACAAGGAGGAGGTATACAAAATGACAATCTTGAAAATCTGGCATGAAAATATTGCAAATTCATGAAGTTATGAGCTCTGTAGCAACCTCGTAATGCATGCTCGAAAAACAGTAATTTTTTGGATTTTTTCCACCAAATTTGCAACATAGGCTTTTTGAGAGGCCACCTCATGAACACTGGCACTGTCATTTCATGAATCTGTCCCAAAAGGTGATTCTGCCTAGTGACTGCAAAATCACCTTTCGAAGGCCGATTAACACCATGACAGTGATAGAATAATGAGGAGGGGTCCCAAAAACCCCATGTTGAAAATTTGGTGCCAAAATTCCAAAAAATGCCCAAGATATGCAGCAAAGTTGAAAAAACCCTATTCATTCCATTATACAGCTCACCGGCATTTCCTCAGTTCGCGGTCAGCTTTGAAGAGTGCAGACATGTTCCCGGTCCACCGAAGATTGTCACTCCGGACTCCGGAGGTAAGTATGGGGTGAGGGGGGTGTTTGGAGGCAGGGTGTGCAGTGGGTGGGCATGGGTTGTGGGAGGGGGGAGCTGTGAGGCCCCAAGGGACCGTTTTCTTTCTTTACAGGTAAAAAAACAAAAAAAAGAGGAGGGAGGCAGGGATACATGCCGACGGGGATTAGGCACTCCCATTGGCAAAGAGAAACTGTTGGGGAGGTGCATGATCCCGAGAGGGATTGGGCACCCCCTCGGCAATCAAAAAAGGGGGGTTACATGTCGATGTCGATGGGGATTGGGCACCCCAGTCGGCACACAATAAAGGAAGGGGGGGCTTGACAGGCAACAGCGGCAGTCACTGCTACCATGTTGCCTGCACATAGGGGGAGTCGTGCTGTGGTCACGCTGGATGAGATCTTCGCTCTCATTGCAGCGGACCTTTTCTCAGAAGTCATCGCCACATTAGCCAGGCAGAGTGTTGGCCCCTGCTGCTGGCTGATTGGGGAATGTGGGACGCATCTACTGGTGCATGCCCTGCATTCACCCAACAGCAACCGTGCCTCCAAATCTCCACTGCTGCAAGATGTTGGCTGCACAAGCGTGCCAACATAAAAATGTCATGTGTCAGTGGCAGCCGGCACAGGAAGAAGCTATAAAAAAGAGACTGTTTCTTCTGCACCAGTATTAAAATTATTTGATCCAAAAGAGCACATTCAAATCCAAGCAGATGCATCTAAGGACAGAGTAGGTGCTGTTTACTACAAAAGAGCAGGCCAATAACTGATCATGGTTCAGTGCTGAAAGAAACTACGCACAGATAAAAAAAGAGTTGCTAGCTGTTCTCTGTACAGAGATTTCATCTGTATGTTTATGAAAGGTAAGTGAAAGTCCAGTCAGATCACAAGCCACTGCAATCCATACTGCACAAACCAATCAGAAAGGCTCCAGCAAGACTGCAGCGAATGCTGTTACAGATACAGAACTATGAATACAGGTATTATACACTCCAGGAAAAGAGGTATTGATTGCAGACATCTTGTCAGGGGCAGTACCAAGAAAACCAGCAGAGGGAGACATTGATCTAAGCAGTGAAAAAGTCATATATTCAGTCCAAGTAACAGAGACACTGCCTGACAGCATGTTAGAGAGGCTAAAACAGGCCACAGAGAGGCACAGTGATTTACAGTTGCTTAAAGAAATGCGCCTCAAAGGATGGCCTGACAGGAAAAAAACGGTCAACATCAAAATCTAGCACTATTGGCCCATGAGACACAATCTGTACATAGAAAATTAACTCATAATGGTGGGCCAAAGGATCATCATACCTAAAGAGCTGAGAACAGATATGCTATGAAGACTTCACGCCGCACATCAAGGAATACAAAGGTCGAAGGCACAAGCCAGAGTTGTGATATATTGGCCAAGCATGAATTGAGAAGTAGAAATGATGGTTGAAGCATGCAGGCCTTGCCAGGAGTTCTTGCTTAGCAACCATAAAGAGCCATTGTGTCCACATGAAATACCTGACATGCCATGGTTAAAGCATGCCATGGTCAAAGCTTGGTGCAGACATTTTTGACTTTAGGGGACACTGCTACTTAATAGTAGTGGACTATTTTTCAAAATACCCTGAGGTTCTCAGAATGCCTGGCAAGACAGCAGCTACAGTTGTTGCAAAATTGAAAGCTGTATTTGCAAGACATGGAATTCCAAAAGAACTGGTAGTGGATCATGTACCATTTGCAAGTAATGAAATGAAGCAATTTGCAAAGTTCTGGGAATTCAAAACAACTCATTCCAGCCCAGGATACCCACAATCTAACAGTTTAGTGGAAAGAATGATACAGGCAATAACAAGAATCTTTCTAAAGTCTATGCAAGATTAGACAGATCCACATCTCACATTGCTCAGTCTTAGAAATACACCAGTCATAGGACTGAACTGTACACCTTCTTAACTCTTAATGGGCAGAATGTTGAGGACAACATTACCTGCAAATGCAAGGGCATTGCAACCTAAAATACCTAAGGATGCATGTAAACGTCTTAAAAGGCTACAGAAAAGACAGAAACAGTATTACAACAGGAATGCAGCTCCACGTACTCCATTTAGAGAAGGGTAAAGAGTATGCCTGGAGACTTCTAGTGGGTGGCAACCTGCTACAGTGGAAAGAATTTGTGATGAGCCAAGATCCTATAGTGTGATTACACCTGCAGGACAGAGATACCACAGAAATAGGAAACACCTGAGGAGAAACCAGACAGTCACGTTGGAGGCTGAACAGCAACAAGCAGATGAGTCAGCTGAATCCATATTGTCACAAATAGTGGAGTCCAGGGACGATACCCAGGAACATTACACTTATCAAGAGTATGAACAACCTGAAATGGAACCTATTGTTTTCAATTACAGTTTGCCTGAAGGTCCTGAAGCTGTACCTATATTGCAGTCTACTCAAATGACCAGAAGGGGGCTTCCACTCAATATTCCTGAAAGGTTCAGAGATTTTGTTATGACTTAAGTCAGTAGTAAAGATTTATTTCAACAGAGCTGAGTACCAGTGACTTTAGACCCTAACTCATCACAAAGTAAGACTCAACCATTATGTTAATAGTGATTGGTAATGGATATGCAAACCGAAATCAAGGTAATTGTTTTCTTTTACTAGAAGAGGCGATGTAGTAAGCAAAGCAAAGCAAACAAACTGTATTTCTAAAACGCCATTCCAAAAGACCATGGCATTGTACATAAACATAAATAAAAACATAATTACCATAAAACATATACTTAAAATCAGTTAATAAAACAGCAGGAATTAAACCTCGGAAAAAGCAAAGTTGAAAAAATAGGTCTTTAAGGCAGATTTTAAGACCTCAATGGACTGACACTCTCTAATCTGACGAGGTAGAGAATTCCACATGGTCAGTGCCACAAAAGCAAAAGATCTAGTTCCAGACATAGTCAAGTGGACCCTGGGAATCTCTAGCAATCCCTCATTGGTGGAACAGAGTGGGCAAAGGGGGAGGTAGGGGCAGAGGAGATCTTGCAAATACCGAGGCCCCTGTCCATGTAGGGGGTTATAGACCAGCAAACTGACTTCAAAGGTGATCCTTCACTGCACCAGCAGCCAGTGCAGTCTGCAGAGCACAGGTGTGACATGGCAAGATCTCAACAAGCCAGCCAATAACCTGGCAGTTGCATTCTGCACCAACTGCAGGTGGTGAAGGTCCACCCTTGGCAGCCCTAGATATAGGGCATTGCAGTAATCAAGGTGCAAGGTCACAAAGGCGTGGATCAAAGTTAGAAGATCGTCAGGTGGAACTAGGCATTTTATTCTGGCGATGTTCCTCAGATGGTAAAATGAGCTCTTGATAATGGCAGACACCTGGGACTTAAGTGTGTTCATTGTCAAGCACAATGCCCAGATTCCGCACCTGGCCAGAGGTCAACAGCTGGTTACCTCCAAGCCAGAACCTGGAGGGTTACCAAGCCAATGACCTCTCTACCTGATGACCTGGGTCCACAACCAACACCTCAGTCTTATCCAGGTTTAACCTGAGTCAATTGACACTCATCCACTCTTGAATATTAGAGATACAGTTATTAAAGTCTGAGACAGCATCATTTTGTTTGGGCACAATGGACATGTACAGCTGAGTATCATCTGCATAGCAGTGAAAACTCAACCCATACCACCTTATAATGTCTCCCAATGGCAGCAAATACACCGCAAACAACATGGGTGTAAGTACAGAACCCTGCTATACTCCACATGGCAGGGCATGAGGAGCCGAGGAAAAAACCCTGGACTTCACTCTCTCATCGTGCCCACGAGAAAAGATTTAAACCATCTGTGGACTGTACCAGACAGTCCACAGAGTAATCACAGGTATCTGAGCAGCACCTCATGGTCCATGGTGTCAAAAACTGCAGATAGATCAAGGAGGACTAAGATGGAATGATTCCTCTGATCTCTTGCTATCAGGAGATCATTAAGTACCCGAAGCAACGCCGTCTCAGTACTATGCCTCTTCCTGAAACCAAACTGGATAGGATCATAGATATCGTGGGTGGTAAGATGCTCCTCGAGCTGCAATGTGACTGCCTTCTCAATAACCTTGCCCACAAAAGGCAGGTTAGAGATGGGCCTGTAGTTGGTGAGACAGTCAGGGTTGAGAGAAGGTTTTTTCAAAAGGGGGCATGCCACTGCCTCCTTCAGGGTGTCTGGAAACACCCCGGTCTCTAATGAACACCCAACAATCTCAGCCAGGATTGGTCTGATGACCTCTATGCACCCCACCAAGAGGCAAGTTGGACCTGGGTCCAAACTACCATAAGTTGGTTGCAAGCTCTGGATAATCTTCACAACATCCACAATTGTCAACTGGTCAAAGTCATATCAGACAGACTAGGTGACTGTAATCTCCCACCGATCATGGCTCTGCCCATTTGAGCAAGCTGTGCCAATCTCCGACCTGATGCAGGCAACCATATCTGTGAAAAATCAAGCAAACTCATCACACTTCTTCTGTGAAAAAGCTCCCCAATTCTGGAGACAGGCTGGATTGCACAGCCTGTCTACAGCACGGAAGAGCTGAGCCGGTCAATTTTGTGCAGCCGCAATCTCCTTGGACAGGAACTTTGCCTTTTTACGGGAGACCGAAGATTGATAGTCCTTATAATGGGACATCAGTCTAAGTTTGTCATCAGTCAGGCCAGATTTCTGCCAGCATCTCTCCAACCTTGTCCCCATTCTCCTCAACTCCCTCAAGGTCCCATCAAACCATGGAGACCGAGGGCGAAGGCTGAGTGGGCAAACCTGGACAGGAGCTATGGAATCCAGAGCAGTCACCACAACCTTATTATAGACTAGCAGAAGCCCCTCTGGATCCATGCTAACACTAGGACCCCCTGATAGGTCCAAAACCACCATAAGACCATCAGGGGTCAAACCTTGCAAAGGGCGGTATCGGACCATCTCTATTGGGGCAGGTCTATTGGGGGGGAGTCAAAACGGAACACTATAGAGTGGTGATTCGACCATCAGACGGGTTCAACCACCATGTTGGAGATCTCCATCCCCATCAGAAATACCAGAGCAAATGAATGACCTTGTGAGTGGGTCACAGAGGTAATCACCAGTGTAAAGCCCAACAAACTCATCAATTGGAGGAAGTCCTGTCGAAAATGCAAGAGTTCATCATCAACCCAGGCATTGTATATGGTAACTTACCCCAGTAACAACGTAGAATGGTTTAGTCCACATACCCCCTGCAGTTCTGGGCTAATAGTATGTCTTGAGTGAAGACTGGGTTTTAGAAAGTGCATGAGCAAAGTGTGTTCAGTAGTTGAACAAACCTCAGCGCTGTTAGAAGTTACTTATTGTGTCCAATCATTCCTGAAACCAGCAATGCGGTAAAAAGCAACTAAAGTGAAATGTTACAGACAGCATAGGGTGTCACAGAAAGAACAGTTGGGTGCTATCACTTTAGACAAAGCTGAGAGAGACAAGCAAAGCCTTGCACTCACTGTCCACTGAGGCAACAGGATCAGCTCCAAAAGATTTATGCAAAACTCTTTTTTTTTCAAAACTGCTAATGTGCTATGCAAACAGATGCAAAAGTACACAGTTCACTATAATAGCCCTAACATTTAAAGCCAACATACAATACATAAAAACTGTTTCAACACATATATTTACATTACTCAAGATAAGTAGTATTTCGAAACACTTTCTAAAAGAAGTGCAAACGTGTTATATACTGTCTAACTTTGTTTTTGTCAGCACAGTAGCACATATAATGTATCTGTTAGCATGGTTGGAGTGGTTTTAAATAGCACATATTTAATCTTCTGTATTCTCCAGCTTATTACCCTTGAGAAAGCACCAGGCACAGACATGAAACATTGGGTAAGCTGTGCACTGTCAGGTCTGTATGTAAAGCATATGGCACTTTATTAGAATTTTGAACAAAGATAGTTTGGGACTCACTCTCTTGGAGCTGATCCTATTGCCTCAGTGGGTGGTACATGCGAGACAGTTTTAACTATCCAGTCATAGCTGTGGTAAAAGTATATTTTAAATGTATTTACTTATAAATGTCTCACTGGATAGCTACAGTTAATTGCAATATGTGCAGTATAGTGGTTTCCAAAAGGATCAATGGTGTCAGACCAGCAACAGTGCCAGCTATATAGTGGCAGGATTGATGTATCCTGAGTGCTTATTCATAAAAGCTAAGAAAAGATAGTAGGCTGATTGGTATAAAAGATATCCACAAATGTCCTCTCTCCTGGATCCTGCTTGTATCTGAACTATGCAGTAGTCACATACTAATACTTGCCCAACCATAAAAATGTTTTACTTTGCAAATTCTGGCACATTGCCTGAATTTCAACAGCTTTAATGAACTGCTGGTTTTACTTGGAAAATTCATAATATGCAGTAGCAAAATCCCACAGAAGATCTACTAGCACAAGAGAAGCATCCACGAAATTCAGAACAAGGCAATGTGGAATTTGATCTAGATTTTTCAACTTTAGCAGACAGGTCTATTGATTTGATCTCTACACAATGCTCATAGTTAAATTACTAACCTACTAGAACACTGAACATGGATCCTCACCTTCGGATGGGTTCACTAGAGTTCTACAGCCTAAAAATAATAGACTGCTGGTATAAACAAAATGATGCATGTGCCCCTCACCATTGGAATAAATGTTCAGCATGCAAAGCTCTACATATGATTTTAAATACAAGTAACACTTTTGGCATTAGAGTACTGTCATTTAAAAATCTTGTCAGGAGGTTTATAATCGCAGCAGTGACCTCTGTATTTGTCCATCATAGGTAGAATAGAGACTAATGGGTCCTTAGTGCCTTCTGCTTCATGTGGGTACTTAAGTATCCCGAACAGCATTTCCACTGATAAAGGACTACTACTTCAGTAATTATTGCTTAATCGTTACAATGTGTGCTATAAATGCCCATAAGGCATTTTGTTCACAGCCTGGGTGATCATTAAATACATGTTCATGTTCTGATTGAATGCACAACTTATATTTGTGCATTCCTCGTGCAAAACAAATGTTTAAAAGTAAGCAATGAATTGTTTACAAATAATGTTATGCCCATTGCCTGTGTCACACCTAAGTTGTCTAACAAATATTAATTACCACTTCAATCAATCAATCAATCAAAATCTTTATTTGACCAGGTGGAACACAGTTGAGAAGAACTCATTTTCTAGGTGGACCTGGACAATAGACATACTCAGTACACAGATATACATACATGCATAGCTATACATATTCATACATATAATAAGTTTTATATATACTGGGTGGGATATTCAAAAGGGTTGCGCCATGCGCAATAGGGTTGCGCCATGCGCAATAGGGTTGCGCCTGCGCAAGTCCAAAATTGCGCCATTCTGCGAAATTGAGCAGGAGGCAGTTGCCCCACTGAAAACATGCTGAGCAACAGCGCAATGCTAATGAATGCATGCTGAACTGGAAGGGGAGGAACCATGCATAAACTGCACAGCCCGATATTCAGCCGGGCTGTGCAGAGTTGTCTGGCGCAACCCCAACCTGCGCCTGCACAACTTTGAGCCAAAAAGGAAATAAGTCAAGGGCCACCCACAGGTGAGCTGCCGCGTGCAGGTGCAACACAGCAGCTGCCACCGTGGCTGGCCCTCAACCTACTCCCTGTTTCTCGCGCCCAATCGCGCGTGTAAAACATCCTCACCCCCACCTCCTGGTCTGATCGGGGCAAAAGCTGAACAATTTCACCAGCCTGGATCGCGGCAGCAGAATTTCAGAACAGGTTTCTGGTGGTCCAGTGACGCCAGGTCGATCGGCAGGCTGCATTATATGAGCCCCCCCCCCCCCCCACCGGTGATCTATGTCTCATCTCCACCCACCTCCATGAAGTCCACCACCTCAGCCCCCCGGCAGCAGTGGGCGGCAGTCTTAGCTCACTGCCGCCTGCTACCGCCGACTGACTGCCCAGTAGTACAGATGCCCATTACAGCAGAGCCACGAAGCGTAGCAAATGACATTATACAGAGCAGCCCAGATATGTGAAATGAATTAATTCACATATCTGGACTGCCTTGTACGGTGGAGGATGGCGCCATTGGCTCTGCTATACACCAATGGGCGGCAGTTTCCACCGGGCAGTCAGTCGGGGGCCAGGAAGTGCAGGCGGGTGGGATGTCAGCGCCGCCGCCGCCGGGAGGGGAGCGGTGGTAGCTTCGTGGGTGGGTGGAGTGGGGGACACGGATCACCAGGGATAAGGATCTTGGGGGTCTACCATAATGCAGCTCGCGATCAGGCTTAGCGTCCACTGGACCACCAGGGCTATGTTCTGGGGGTTGTTTTAAACTTCTACAGCCTGTACTGGGCTTTAGCGGTCCACTGACCACCAGGGATATGTTCGGGAGACACTTTGCTGCCCGTGATCGGGCTGGTGGGGTGTTATTTCAGCTTTTGCCCACGATTGGGCCAGTAGGAGGGGTTTATGCTTTTGCCCGTGATTGGGCCAGTGGGGGGTTGGGGGGATTTTTTACTCTTTTGTCTGCGATCGGGCTGCAGGGGGCGCCGGTCCCCGATGGCTGCTGCCTGGCAGGGTGCTAGGTGCAAGTCCTCAGGGATCGGCGCACCTGCATGCTAATGGCATGCAAATGGGACCATAAATAGATGCAAATGGCCCCCCCTGTGCAGTGCACGAATTATGGCCCATTTGCATGTCACCTTTTGAATATCGGAAATTTGCGCATGGCGCAATGGTACTTGCACCACCGCAACTTGACTGCTCCACTCTGACCACTTGCAGTGGCGCAAGTTCCACTGCACCATGCACAGTGGCTGTGGCTGGGGGGTGATATTCAAAGGAGTTGCTCAATAGTGCAACTCCTTTGAATATCGCTCTGGCCACACCCCTGCGCAACTATTTTATGCAGCGCAAGGGCTTGCGCCACAAAATAGCCCAGTTTGAATATCCGGCCCACAGTATATACATGTTCATACAAAGGTTCATACTAAGGTGATTAGTAGCTAAGGCGGCTATGAGCCCTTTAGGTGCTCCTGTCCACTTTACCCATAATACTGGATAGTGTTACCATTCACTGTATATTTGTTAAATCTTTATTTAAATATTTGTTTATTATTACTTAATATTATTTCCGGGGGCAGCTTATTCCAGGGTGTCACCTCTGTGTGTAGAAAACCCCTCTTTTATTTGTATTAAAATGCTTTGGTTGCGTTTGCAAGGGATGCCCCCTGGTATTAAATAAATTATTTTTAAATTTCAGATCTAGTTCACTTATCAGGTAATCATCCTGCGTGATATCATAGCACATCAGAAGGTCCCCCCTTATTCTCCTTATTTCCAGCAACATCAGGTTCAGTTCCCCAAGCTTCTCTCCATAAGATCTGTGTCTCAAGTCATAGATCATCTTTGTGGCCCTCCTCTGCACTCCCTCCACCATACCCACTCCACCCTTCAAGATTGGTCCCCATACCTTGCTACCATAGCCCAGTAGAGGTCTCACATATGCCCTATACAAAGGCATAACAACCTCCCTATTCCTGCTTTTGAAATTCCCTTTCAAGAACCACAGCAAGTCATTAGCTTTGCCTAATTGATTTACATATTGTGCTCTGTACATCAACTTATTATCAATTATTATACCGAAATCCCTTTCCTCTTCTGAGTGTTATAATAATTTACCATTTAGGGTGTAATCTGCCATTTTCTTGTGTTTGCCCAGATGTATAACACAGCATTTTTCCATGTTAAAGCTCATGTGCCTCGAAGTGGCCCAGCTACTTATTTTATCAAGATCTCTTTGTACTGATTCTTTATGCTCCTCATCTGAGACAATTCCTGCCAATTTCGTATCATCTGCATATTTACTCACCCAGTTAGTTAACTCTTTCCCCATACTAGCTATAAATATGTGGAAGAGCACAGGTCCCAGGACCAACCCCTGTGGGACCCCACTATCCACTGGTACAGTGGAGGAGTAATATCCATTTACACTCACCCCCCGAGTCCTCCCTTTCAACCATGCCTGTATCCACCTAACTATCCCTAAATCAAGTCCCATGCCTAATAAACTGCTTTGACCTCTGAGTGGGGAACTTTATTGAGTGCTTTTGCAAAATCCAAATATATACAATCAATTAGTTTCCCCCTATCCAGGGCATTAGACATGTTATCATAAAAACAGAGCAAATTTGTAACACATGATCTCCCAGCCTGAAACCCATGTTGCTCCAGGTCAGTCTGATTGCTACTTAGGAGATAGTTGTTGATTTTGTCCTTAAGCAGAGCCTCCAGTATCTTACCCGGCACCGACGTCAAACTAATTGGGTGATAGTTCGCACAGTCTGCTCTATCCCCCGTCTTGTGAATTGATACTACATTTGCCATTGGCCAGTCCTCAGGGACCTCCCACACCTCTAGGGATCTACTGAACACCAATTGTGAATAGGTGGCTATTTCTGGGGATAATAAAGTCAACATAGTATTTGAAATGCCATCAAGTCCTGCTGAAAACGTATTTTTTAAATTACCTATTTTCTCAGTTATACTACTTTTAGTTACCTGTATACACTCTGAGGCTATTGGACTTACTTATTGGCTATTTTTTTATTTTAAACTGTACCAGAATAAGCATTAAATATGTTAGCCATTTGGGCTGGTTCATCTACTTTGTTACCATTTACTGTCAGTGCACATACACCTTGTTTGCTGACCTCAGTGAGTTTGCATAACCAAAGAGATGATTCATATTATGTTTACTTGCCCCTCTTACTAGGTTTTTCTCCATCCTTTGCTTTCTTCTTTTTATTAGCCTTTTACACTGCTCCTGCATTCTCTTAAAATTTTCCAATATTTCTGTTAATTTACTTTCTTTATATTCCCAAACAGCCTCTGTTTTTCTTTATTATTATTCTTATTTTATTGTTGAGCCATTTGGGTTAAGCCCCTGAATTGCTGTATTTGTTTTCCTTTTGTATGCACTTGTTACACAGCTCAATTATACACCATTTAACAGTTTCCCACATCTCATTTACTGACTTATCCTTAAGTATATTATCCCACTGTATATCTCTTATTTCTTTAGACATCTGTTCCCTATTTGCTGTTTCAAAGAGGCAAATTTCCCTATGTCCTTTTTTGAGAGGGGTGTATTTATCGATATTAAATGTAATGCAATTATGATCACTGTTTCCTATTGGTGAGGTAACTACACAGTTTGTGACCCTTATTTCCCTAGTTGTTATAATGAAATGCAGAATGTTTTCCCCCCTGGTAGGGGCATTTACATATTGGGTTATGCCAATTTGATTAACTGCATCCAATACAATTTTACCAACTATTGTGTTCCCTTCCATCCTGTCCCATTTTATATCCATCAGATTAAAATCTCCCATCAGCAGTACTTGTCCATTGACACAGGCCCTCTCAATTTCCTCTATGATGGTGGTGATTTCCTCCTGTTTAGATCCTGGAGGTCTATAGCAAATCTTCAGGATTGTAAAAGAATTTGTCCCTGTTTCTATTCATATCCATGTAGTTTCTGCTTCCCCCATTGTATTTTTAATTTCCCTTGAGATATCCAAGGATATTAAGGAACTTGATATATATGCTGCCACCTCTCCCCCTTTTTCTCTTTCCTATCTGAGTGGTATAGCATATATCCTTTTATTTCCCTGCCCCATGTGTCATGATGTGTCCACCAGGTTTCAATTAGCCCCACTATGTCAAATCTATTGTGCATCATGCATTCCAATTAATATTTTTTATCTTTTATATTTCTCAGGTTAGTCAGGAAATGTCTTAGTTTATTCTTTACGTTGGTTTTGTGCCCTATTTCTACCTTCTCATTTCCCCCAATTTTTACATTATTATTGTGTAAGCTAACCGATAGTCCTCATACTTCACAGTTCAAATGTCTCCTCCTCCAGTATATCTTGAATGCAAATGCCTGTGACTGCCCTTCTTAATGTCTGGCATTCATCCTGTGATGTCTGAAAAGGAACAGTCTTGATGACAAGGCCTCTGGCTGCATCTTCCCCTCCTCCCCCCAACACCCTTGCCTTTCCTCCCTGCATTAAAACCTTTTGCCCTCTTCCTTGCCACCACGTAAACTTCACTTACTGGCTTCTGATCCCCTGGCCACACTATGACTTCAATTAATAGCTTCTGACTCTCCTCTCCCCTCTGACCTCTTCCTCCTGCCATTCACATGTCTACCCCTACCCTCTTCCTATCATCCTCTACATCCTATTGCTCCCCCTCTTGTTGCTCCCTCCTCCTTCCTTACCTTTTCTGACTTCCTCACATGACAATACCAGCTGGCAGCAACCTTCACCCTCCATTTAACTATTTGTCTGACTTCTTCCACTCTTAACTACCTAACTAATTCTGCATTATTATTCATACTGTACATTGTAATTACCTACTTTTGTACATTTTAAATCATGTCTGCACTGTAAATGTAAATGTCTCCATATTGTACATTGTATATATTTTGGTTTTATTTTTTTTTATTGTTCTTTGTACTACCCTTCCCAAAATTATGTGGAACCTTTGTAAATGAGCTGCCTGAGCTCAAAAGAATTGTAATCCAAAAATGAATAAATAAAATAAATAAAGAAATAAATAAACTCACCCTCCCCACCCCTTATTTAGTTTAAAGACTTTTTCACTTCAGCAGTTATGTGTCTTGCCAGGGTTGCGGTTCCAAGAGGACTGAGGTGTAGCCCATCCTTTGCATAGAGTTTCTCCTTCCAAAAGAAGGTGTCTCATGTTTGTAAGAAGCCTATATTTTCAACTTTACATTTATTCGACAGTCTAGCATTGATCCTCTGAATCGTGTGGTTTACTTCAGTGTCCCTTACTAGTTTGGGGAGTAGCCCAGATATTATGGGTGTTTGACCCTTATGTTTTATAATGTTGACACAGTCCCATAATTCCTCTACCACATCCTTTTCATGATCCTTTCCTACATTATTTATACCTACATGCAGCACTACTAACTGTGTTCCAGCATGGTCCAGTAATAGTTTGAGGAGCCACGTTTTAATGTCCCTCACCTTTACACCTGGTAAACAGTTTACCACTGTGTTAGTCTTGTTATATTTACATATTATTGAGCCCGATCTCCTCAGAATTAAGTCACCTATGACATGAACCTGTTGCCGTCCCTCTTCTCTAGCAGTTTGCTGAGAACTTACTGATAATGTGTCTGGCAAGGTATCTTCTATGGTTCAAGTTCAGTACACAGTGCACGCTTACATTTTAAAGCTGTATTTCATCTGTTATTTTTTTCTAAAATTTGGTTTCACTAAAGGGAAAGCTAAGTGTCCTGGATGCCTTAAATTGTGATCCATTGACAAGATCTTTCAAACAAGGTGTTAAAGTTACCTGTTAAGTGTCAGTAGTCTCAAGACACAAATATTTAAATCCTCTGTAAATGAAAACTAGCCAGCAGCGATTTCATATAATCTTGGAGAGTAATGTCATGGAAGGGCAAGCTGTGCATCAAGTAATTTTGTAACATTTGATATTACTTTGAAAAACATAATATGCAGACACAGTTCATCTCATTTTTATGTTTGCTTGCATGCATGTGCAAAGCAAACATATTGGAGACACTCCAGCAGTGAAGTGGTTAGGGCAGTGTTTGCTGTAGTAGCCAATGTGCTGAGCTTGTAGGAGGTGTGCAAGGAAACACCCACTGCTACAAGGCTACAGCTGATGCTGCTTCATTGGCTGACAGGCAGAAACATCTCACATATGAAAGGATGCAGCCACACCTATCACAGTGAGCTGCATCCTTCATATGACCATAATCATGCAGTGTCCCCATCCTGCCTGACCCAGCAGTGAGTGGTGAATCCTGCAGCTGGTATACACCCCTTCCCCCAGCTACATCTGAACATTTAGCTTTTTGGTGCCCAACTCCACTACTGAAGAACTGTGCTGTCACCCCTCCCATAACATTGGGTGGTTGGGTGTTCAGCCCTGAAGCCAGAGAACTTTGTAGTTACCCCCAAATATCTGATGGTCAGGATTCCAATGTCATCACCATACCCAAACATCCAAAGGTCAGGTGCCCAACCCCACCACTGTCTTCAATCACCCCTCCTAACCAAAATGTCCAATGTTTGGGTGTCCAACTGTGTCACCAAAGAAGTCCTATTCCCCCAACAGGATGTGACACCAGGGTGCTCACCTCAGTACCACCAAACAACACACTATCACTGGGGTGCCAAATCCCTAGTGTTGGTATCTGTAGAAAAGAAAACATGCCTAATTGTTTTTTATCCACAAAAACACTATTCATCAATGTCTTCTATTCCCCTCACATCCTCTGATTTCCCCAGCCCTGATGCCACCCCTCAGCACCCATCACTCTACACCCTTCTCTTTCACCGATCACAGTCCAAAAACTTTCATTACCACTGAACATTCTGCTTTCTCTGAGACTGACCATGAACTGACTGAAAACAAAGTATGTCTGGTTAATGGTTTATAAAGCACTTTGTACTTTTACTCATAACGTTGCCATTTTTAGCATTTTCACCCAAATTTTCAATATAGCATTTTTTTGTTTGTTTGTTTTAACCACACATCATTAACAAGGAATGTGCAGTTTTTCAAATAATTTCTCAAGCATGTTTTTGCAGTAACTCCGTGAAATCATCTTTTGGATGAAATTAAAAAAATTTCCCCAGTCGCGATCATAAGGCGGGGTCATAAAAAAATCTTTGGGGTCAAAATGTGAGAAAACATTGAAGTTAGAAATGAACAATGATTTTTTTAAAATGTATACTCATAACATTGGGATTTTTGCCGGCTGTGTCATTTTTCCAATCCCTTCTGAAACACATTTTGGCAATTACTCCACCAAATCACCTCTCATGCAGGATTAAAAAAAAATTCCAACTACCTTGATCGTAATGTTGGGCCATAAAAAAACTGTTGAAAATCTGGAGTTAGAATATATATTAAAACATTGGAGTTATTAAGAAACATAGGGCCTGATTACAAGATGCATGGCACAACTTGCAGGCGTATGCGAGCTGCACCATGTGGCACTACACCAGGGACCCTGCACCATATTCCAAGACAGGCATGGTCCCTGGCACCTATATCCTGTGACTTGCAGCAGATACAGGCTAGTGCCATGAGCATGGTGCAATCCCCCCCAGAGCCCCCCAACCCAGAACACTGCTGCATTCACCAGGGAGCATGGGGGCTGGACAGGTGGCACTGGCATTCGGGGGCATTTCGGGAAATGGACCCTGGGGGTCCCTGACATTTGGTGGTGGGGGCATGTCTGTGTTGGGGGGCATGGGGAGCACAGCTGCATACTTTCTGTGGTGCTGTGGAGTGGGCATCCACTGATTGGCATGGACGGATGCCCCTTAGACCATCTTTCTGATAGTCTAACTCCACTGCACCATTGTGGCTTCTGGAATAGTGTATTTGGGTTATGGCAGCTGCCCTTTTTGGAATAGGGCATTGTTGCTACCATAACCCACCCTTGCACCATGCTGTTGTGGGTTGCAGGTGTAGTGGGTGGTGCAACCCACCTTTGGCACAACCTGCATACGACATGGCGCAGGTCGCGACTTGGAATTGCGACTTGCCTATATCATAGCACAAGTTGCAATTTATGCCATGGGGTTTAGCGTAAATGGCCTTGTACCATGTTTATTTCATCTTGGAATTTGGCCCCATAGACTTTTTCCAAAGTTTGTTCAAAGCATTGTTATTTTTCTAGATTTTGGCTCCAATGTTCAACATAACCTTATTGTTACTCCACCACATTAACATGATAGGTGTCATTTTCTTAAAATCCACCCAAGATATTTTTTTCACACTCATGAAGCAACATGATGGTTTTGGTCAGGATTTCATAAAAGATATAAGGCTGGATATTTAGCTAGAAGTGCAAGGGCAGTGCAAATCTTTGCACTGCATTTGCACCTCTGCTTGGCCTGGCTGCTGCTATATTCAGTCAGGTAGCAAGCAGCACTGTCCAACAGAATATTGGACCATCTCAGTGCAGCACAAAGTGCAACTGCACTGCCCCTGCATGAATCCAGCCTGTAAATAGCACACAGGGAATAGCGCTGTCCAAAATGGGATAGCACCAAGACCTCTATGTTCAATATTCAACCCAAACATGGAAATCAGCCCAGTAGACATGCAAGGTGTTAAGGCCAGGGCCACTTGTATGCCATTATGGGCTCAACTGCATGGTGTGCAGCAGCCCCTTAGTGCCATTACCACATAAAATGGAAGACCTGGTGGTCTAGAGTGACCACCCACTGATCACTCCTCTGAGCATATTATTAGAAACATAGAAACATAGACTTTGACGGCAGATAAGGACCGCTTGGCCCATCTAGTCTGCCCATTTCCCTACCTACAGGATAGGCCATAGATCCTAGTTAACCAACAGCCTATTTCTTCCTACCCCCCACAAGAATTGCCTTATGTCTGTCCCATGCATTCTTGAATTCTCCCACAGTTTTAGACCCCACAACCTCCTCAGGAAGGCTGTTCCATGCATCCACTACCCTCTCTGTGAAATAATACTTCCTCACATTGCCCCTGAACCGCCCCTCCTCTATCTTTAAATTGTGTCCCCTTGTTCTTGCACGTCTCTTTTTCTGAAAGATGCTACCCTCTTGGACTTTGTTGATTCCACTGAGGTACTTAAAAGTTTCTATCATGTCCCCCTCTCCCTTCTTTCCTCAAGGGTATACATATTAAGCTCCTTTAGTCTCTCCTCATACGGCTTCTCCTGCAGACCCTGCACCATTTTTAGTTGCCCTCCTCTGACTACCTCTATCCTGTCTATGTCCTTGCGGAGATGGGGTCTCAGAACTGGACACAGTATTCCAGATGGGGCCTCACCAACTGTCTGTACAGAGGGATAACAACTTCCTGTTTTCTGCTGCTGATGCCTCTCCCTATACATCCCAATATACCCCCAGCCCTCCATACTGCCTTCTCACATTGCTGGCTAACTTTAAGGTCATCTGATATGATTACCCCCAGGTCCCTTTCCTTTTTTGTTGTTGTTACTACCTCACCACCCATTGTGTATTCTTCCCCTGGGTTCTTGTTTCCCAGGTGCATTATTTTGCACTTCTTTGCATTGAATCCTAGCTGCCATACTTCTGACCATTCCTCCAACCTTGCCAAGTCCCTTTTCATCCTTTCCACACCTCCTTGTGTATCAACCCTGTTGCAGATCTTTGTGTCATCTGCGACAAGGCATACTTTTCCTTCCAGTCCCTCTGCAATGTCACTGATGAAGACATTAAAAAGGACTAGACCCAATACTGAACCCTGCGGTACCCAACTAGTAGCCTCTCTTTCTTCAGAGTGAACTCCATTTACAATTACCTTCTGTGTCCTGTTGTGCAGCCAATGTTTTACCCAGGCTACCACCCTGGGACCCACTCCCAGGCTGGTTAATTTGACTATTAATCTTTTGTGTGGGACTGTGTCAAATGCCTTGCTAAGTCCAGGTAGACCATGTCACAGCCCTCCTGGTCTACTACTTTGGTCACCCAGTCAAAGAAATCTATTAGATTCGTCTGACATGACCTTCCCACTGTGAATCCATGCTGCCTTGGGTCCTGTGCTCCACTGGCTTCTAGGTACTCAACTATTCTTTCCTTCAGAAGTGACTCCATCACTTTCCTACCACAGAGGTCAGACTGACAGGTCTGTAGTTTCCTGCCTCTGTCCTGGTCCCACTTTTTGTGAAGGGAATCACATCCGCCTTCCTCCAGTCCTCGGGTTCCACACCATCCTCCATGATTTATTAAAAGAGTAGCCAGTGATTTCACTAGTTCCTCCCTTAATTCTTTTAGAATTCTGGGGTGAATTCCATCAGGCCCCATTGCTTTGTCCACCTTCAGTTTTGGAGTTCTTGCAGAACCCTTTCTTCTGTGAAAGGACTGGGATCAACCTCTTATCAAGAGTGCTTCTGTTAATTGGATTAGGCACTTCCCCCTCCTCTTTTGTGAATACTGAGCAGAAATATTCATTCAGTATCCCTGCTTTTTCACTGTCCCCCTCTGCTCAACCACCGTTCATTCTATTCAGCCTCACTATCCCTCCCTTTGTCTTTCTATGCTCACTGATGTACCTATAAAAGGTTTTATACCCCTTCTTAACTGAGTTGGCTATCTTTTCCTCAGTTTGGGCCTTTGCTATTCTGAATTCCCTCCCTGCTTCCTTCTGCCTTAACTGGTACAGCTCTCTGTCCTGCTCCTTCTGTGTTTCCTTATACTTCGAATGCTATCTTTTTCTTCCTGACTTTCACAGCCACCTCTTTTGAGAACCATAGTGGCTTTTTCTTTTGTTTTGATTTGTTTATTTGCTTCACACAAAGGCTTGTTGCCTCTGTGATGGCAGTTTTGATGATTCCCCATTGTTGCTCCGCACCTCCTTCTAGCCTGTTTGCTAGTGCTTTTCTGAGACACTCTCCCATCTTGCCAAAGTCAGCTCTCCTAAAGTCCAGTACCCTCACTTTTGTATGGCTTGGCTCTGTAGCTGAGTTTAACGTGAACCACACTGTTTGATAGTCACTTGTCCCCAGATGGCAACCCACTTCTAGATCTGAGATCCTCTCACTGTCCCCATTTGAGAGTACAAGGTCTAAGATTGCTCCCTCATGAGTGAGTTCTGAAACTAGCTGTCTAATGCCTACCACCTGTAGGGCATCAAGAATGGCCCTGCTCTTGGATGTGGCTGCAGCAAATGTGCTCCAGTTAACATCTGGCATATTCAGGTCTCCCATCAATAGTATCTCCCCTTTCTCTGCCATTCTAAGAATGCCTTCTATCATATCCTTGTCCATTCCTTCCCCCTGACATGGGGGTCTGTACACAACCCCCGTGCGGATTGTGGTGCCCTTTCCAGTCTCCAAGGTGACCCACAGTGCCTTCTCTCCTCCCTGTTTACTCTTTTGTTCAGTTGCTTTTATCCCTTCCTTTACATAGAGAGCTACTCCTCCCCCTCTTCTCCCATGCCTGTTTCTCTTGTAGGTTATGCACCCTGGTATGTTAACATCCCAGTCATGGTTCTCTGTGTACCATGTTTCTGTGACTGGTACGATATCCAGGCATCCCTCTTCCATCAAGGCCACCAGCTCAGGAAGCTTGTTGCCCAGACTATGGGCATTTGTACTCATTACCCTCCATTTCCTGATGGCCTTACTCCCTTTTGCCCCATCCTTGTCCTTCTTGCCTTTGTTACTTTCTCCATTTACCCCTGCCCTTCTTCCTATCGACACCTCTATTTTGGTGTTTGCTGCACTTACTACTGTGATTATTTGGGGGGGCTATGATTTCCCTGCTCCTTTCCAGTGCCTCCCCCCTTGGCTTGTTTAAAAGCTTGCCAATGAAGCATTTAAACCTATCACCTAGGATCCTGGTTCCCCTCCGGACAGATGCAGCCCATCATGCCAGTATAGGCTTGCATCACTCCAGGTGGACCCCAGTCCCCAATGAAGCCAAATCCTGAGCTCCACACCAGTTTTCAACCACTGATTGAATCCCATGGTGTGGAACACCCTAGCCTCTCCTATGCCATAGATGGGCAGCACCTCCGAGAAGGTTACCGTGCGTGCTACTTGACTAAGGCCCCTCCCCAATTTCACAAACTCTTCCTAAACTTCTCTAATCCCTTTCTTAGCCAGGTCATTTGTCCCTAGGTGGACAATGACATCCAGCTCCATCCCCTGTGCAGCTGCTCTGGCAATCCTGAGGATTCGCTCCCTGTCCCTCCAAGCCATGGTGCCAGGCAGGCACCTTACCTCCCTCTCCCCTTCCTCCCCCAGTTCTACCTTCCTAACAATGGAGTCCCCCACCAGGAGTTGTTTCCTTCCCCTGCAGGGTCCCCTGCCACCCTCCTGTGGGTCTCCTTTGTGGAGGTTCCCAGCATCCTCCTTGGTCTCCACTGCGGGTGCCTCCATAGAGGAACCACACTTTGCCAGAATGGCATAGGGATTGTGGAGAGGTACAACTGGAGGGATGCGCCTCTGTTCCACCACCCTCACCCTCCCTGAGCCCACTGTGGTCCAACCACTTCTCTTTCTTGGCAACCTCTGAGGCAATGGCAGTGGCACTGGTGGTCCCTGGATGGAAAAGGAGGTCCCACAAATCCTGGTCAACTCAGCCTGGAGATGAGCAACCTCCTCCTTCAGCCCAGAGAGGTGCCTGCAGATGGGACAACACCACATCCTCCAGAACGTCTCCCGGAAGACTGCTGCTCCACAGCCACTGCACTGCACCACTCCAATCATGTCTTATTTCTGGCCCCTTAACTGTTTTCAATCCTTACTCTTTCCTCTGTTTTTTTTTCTCTCTCCTTACTTTCTGCCTGTGTGCCCTTTAAGCTCCTGCTTGTCCTGTTCTGAGACAAGAATATCCTATATTTCTCAGTGGACCACTTACTTGCTCAGAGGCAGACCTCCAGCAGCTAGATGGGGCCGGAGAGCAACTCCTGCCCTTCTAGGATGGTGGGTCTTTGGTGGTTCTGTGATCACTTACTTCCTGCTCCCAAACAGGAAGTTCCTGTTGTCAGTCAAATCCTGTGCCTACAAAAATAGAACTAGCTTTGGATGGGAGGGTGCAGGGGAGGGAAGGAGGGCAATATAGTCCCAGCAGAGAAGTCCAGTCACACAGCAGTCCTTTCTCCTGGTGTCTTCTGCCAAGATATTAATTTCCCTACTGGACTAGTGTGATCCCCCTTCAGAATCACTTCTTTGAGCATATGTAATCATTCCAAACTGATCCTGTGTGAACCTCCGATTACCCATTTCAAAAGTGTAACTAAGCACTGGTGTAACATCCCTCCTCCTTGCACCCCTCTTATCAGGGTGGCCAGAAATCCTCCAAGCTTGATATGATGAGTGGCACAACCCTCCTCTCACCACTGCAGCCAGCCTTCATATGAGCTGTCAGTAAATCTGTGTACAGTAGTTTTACAGTACACACACTCAATGACCACTAATATAGCAGCTGCTGTGCAGGTGAGAGGTGGGCTGTGCCAGTCAATGTATTGAGCTTGGAGGATTGCCAGATGACTTCTATGACAAACAGAAGCTCTGCCCATCCCTTTCACCCACCATTTCTGGGACATACCTCAATCCAGTGTTCCCTCCAAGGATCCGTACACAAAAAAGTGCACACTACGTACATGGTGCTCCTAGTTTGTAACTAGAAACTACAGTTCTGAAGGAAATATGGCCACTCACAAGTCATGTATAACTGGACTCATAAGTTTTAAATAAAATTACTTCATATATTTAGAAAACAACGTTACCTTTTGGTTTTCTAAATAAATAAAGTCATTTTGTTTAAAACTTCTGGGTCCAGTCATACATGGTTTGTGAGTGCCCAGATTTCCTTCAGAACTGCAGTTCCCTTGAAGGATGACACCCCCTGGGAAAGGTCTGACAGACATTGGGTCTAACCCCCAGACAGAGGTTAAGAGCTGGTGCCCAGAGTTTGAGCCCGGCCAGTGATGCAGAGCCTGGGATGGGTGATGACATTGTGCATGGTCATGAGATTTTCCACTTTAATGCCCCATCACCAGGCCATCAGGAAGTCCATTCTCTGATGGAACACAGATGGATGCCGTGTGCATCAGAGCATCAATGCCCCCCTCCTTGAGCACTGGCTCTAGTTTGCACTGATACCTGTTGTCACCTAGATGGCAGTGTTGTAGCAGAGACCTGGTGCCCTCCCAACCCGAGGAGGTGGGAGTCAACTGGGATTCTTAGTGATCCTCCCTGGGGTATTCTGTGATGTGGGCTAGCTGCAAATGGGTGCCTACCAAAATGGGGACCTACTTGAGGTGCAGGAAGGACAGGGTGAGGGTATGAGGAAGTTGACAGGATGGAGGAGGCTCACACATATAGTGACAGGATGTCGCTATATGTATATGCACATGGGAGAGAGTGAGCATGATGCAAGGGAAGGTGGGTTGGCCTGGTGTGGTTAATGTGGGGCTGCCAAGCTGGCTTCATAGCATGGTGGGTGGGTGGGTGGCAGGCTAAAGCTGTGAGGGTTCTGGGTGAGGCCTACATTTTTGTGCACCCGGCACAACATTTTTTTCCCCCAGAATTTGCACCACCTCCAACATGCACCCCCTGGAGTTAAGAATCCTTTAGTAGGGGGTTGTGGGGGGGCTTAACATTGAAATTCTAAGTCCCTGGCATTGTTTTCTTGTGTGCCAGGGATGTACATTTCCAAAATTGATTTTTGGTGATGTGCCCTCACCATAATGATGTTTGCCTTTTGGTAATCACCATTATGACATAGAACCCCTCCCCAGCTAGCTCTTCTCTGACCCAGGCTTGATCCTGAACCCAGGTCACCAGCATTGCGAGCAGTAGCACTACCTCTGTGCTGACAGGATGACAGATATTGTTACTCTTTAAAAATGGGTGATCCAGCCCTGGTGCTATTTCAAGGTGTTGCATCCATCTATGATAAAAAGTCACACATTGCTGCTGAAAATGGACACAATTGTGTCCAAACTGGATGCAGCTAAAAACTGAGTCCATTTTGGATGCAACTGTGTCCATTTCTGAATACTGCTAGGCTATCTAGTAGATTGTCTCACAGGTTTGGATTTGTTTCTGCTTTGAAAATAGGATCAGACACATCTTGAGGAGATCCTTTTGAAAATCCTGTCCATTCTGTTTTTCAAAGTTTTCCAAAAAGACAAACATTATTCAACTTGTGTCCCTCAGTAGTAACATTCAGTCTTGAGATTCCATGAAAGGGCTGTGGCCTTAATTTAGTTTACAGAGGATTTTGATATTTATTTCTTTGGACTGCTGACACCAACAGGTAAGGATGTTGTCTCATTTGAAAGATAGTTTCATAGATGTTCAAAAAATTGAGACACCCAGTACACTATGTTCTTCTTATGTTTTTTCATATAATGACAGAAAGAACATAATTTTTGCATTTTCTGTCATAACCAATAAATAAATGCAAACAACACTTAATAATGAAAAGAAATTAACTGTACACTAGGGAAAGTGGATATAAAACAATAAGTAGAACCAGCTAAATTCTAGTGGTCATATTAATTTATCAATAGCAGTTTTCATACAGCAGCTAATACATTATGTACATGCCTTAGTAGTAATCATGGCAACGTATGTCTCTTGTACACCAGAGTTTGTCCATGCAGTTATAGAATGGGATATATCTTTTTGGTTTTGCTATACGATATGCTAGGGAAAATTTTTTAAGTATTAAAGATACAAAATAATATTTCAGTACTACCAATTAAGTCTGATTTACCACAGCAAAAACAGGTTTGATACTATTTTATACTATTTTTAAACCACACGTGATAAACTCATCATCCTTCTGATGATGCACCTAAGTGCAAAACTGGGAGGGGATACTGTTGCTATCCACTGGTAGATTGTTTGTATAACAGTACAGTATGTGCACTTTGCACTCATCAAAGAAGCTGTTTTCAGTAGTTTGAGCAGTGCTGGTATTGCTTTCCTGCTACAAAGTACAGTACAATCAGATTAATTGTTTGTCTTTGAAGGAGACTTATTTTTGTGTACAGTGTAACAGTTTATTGAGACAGTTCACATCTCTAACTCAATACTCAGAGATAAGCTAAAGCCCTCTCACTAGAGTTAGTCTGTTTTATCATATTGATGGGCTCATCTCCAGTATTATCTTTTACCGTAAGAAAGAGTCTGTCCTAGCAGGACACCATGCTGTCATAAACTCCTGTCTGAAGTACTCTTTTGTGAATGGATATACTGCCCCCTTTAGTGGTACTCTCAGTTTTGCAGTTTTTAGCCAGTTGACCTGATCTCTCAGTTCCATGAAAAGGGATTTCAAGCTTATTAGGTGACAATGTCAGTGCTGGGTTTCCCTTGCAAAGTTTGAGAAAAAAAGAAATTTAACTTCACCATCTGAACTCCTTTTTAGGGCTACAGTGGGCAGAGCCCTGCAGACCTCTTGCTATCAAAAAATAACTCTACATTAATTCTGACCAAACAACCTGTTGGAGTTGAACCACAGCTGCCTCTGTGTCTGTGGAACAGGCCACTCATACTGAATTATTATTATTTTTTTTTAAATTGTCACCGTGCTGATTGCGACACAAAAAACAAACCACAGTCATGGCAGAATATGGCACACACTGCCGTGTCCAAGATGGGTGCCACACTCTACTGCACATGGGCTAGTAGTTGCACATGCACAATAGAGTGCAGTGACCATATTGGACATGGCAGAGTGTGAAGTGTTCCACAGTGACCACTAATTTGTTTATTTAAAATTAGAGATAGTCCCCCCATCTGACCTTCCCTCTCAACACCCACAACCCCCCCCAGAACATATGAGTGACACTGGGGGTGCCCAATCTCCAAAAGTAGTGATCAGGATTTCACATATTTTGTATGACCCCACCAGACCCTCCCTCTCAGCAACCAACCTCCCCCAAAAATATAAGCGTAACAGTGGGGGTGCCCAGTCCCCCATTGTGTTGATCAGGACTTCTCCCTTTTTTTTTTAAATATTCCCCCACTCAACCCTCCCTATCAGCATCCCCCACCCACCCTACAGAAACAGAAGAGTGACACAGGGGCTGCCCAATCCCCCAGTGTTGTGATCCAAAATCCTCGGTTTATTTTTTTTTTATTAAACCCTGTAAAAATAAAATTATCCATCTATGTCCTTTGTGACTGTTAAATCTCCCACCCGACCCTCCCACTTATCACCCACTACCCAAGTTCTCCCAACCTCATATTGATTGGGAGTCCAATGCTCTAATCCACTCTGGACAACAGACACATCTTCACCCTTCAAAGCCAGACCACAAACTGAAGAAACAGGTATGCTGTTCAATGTATTAAAATGGGGTTTTGAACTTAGTGACATAATCTGGTCATATTTTTTGCACAAAGTTTCAACATGCCTTCTTTGTGACCCTACCTGATGAACAAGTGAACTGTCATTAGGCAGATTTGTCCCAAAGGGTGATTTTGCGATCCCTGCACAAAATCACCTTTTGATCAAGTTTTGAAAATGTTCACTGCCCCTGTTCATGAGGTGGGGTCATAAGAAGGATATGCTGTAAATCTGGTGTAAAAATATTTTTTATAAAAACAAAGTTTTGAGGCTATGTTGAATTTTGTAAATTCAGGCTCATAAGCTTGGCAATATTCAATATTTTACCCCAAATTCACAGCATAGCCATATCTTTATAGCACCTCATGAGTGTGACAGCTGTCATTATTCAAATAATCTCCACAATACTTTTTTTCTACATTTTACATCCCGAAAGGTGATTTTGTGGTCCTTGTGTGAAATCACCTTTTGGGCAGGATTTGAACATTTGCTCTGCCCTTCTTCATGAGGCAGAGTCATAGCAGGGCTATGTTGAAAATATGGTGTTGCAATATTAAAAAACAATAAAGTTTTGAGCCTACATTGAATTTTGCAAACACAGGCTTGTAACTTTGGTATTTTTTTTAGTTTTATCCAAAATGTATAACATAGCCATATCTATGCAGCACCTCATGAATGTGACAGCTGCAACTTTTCAAATCCTGGCCAAAATGTTTTTTGACATACTAAAAGGTGATTTTCTGGTCCTTGCATAAAATCACCTTTTGGGCTGGAGTTTAATTTTTTTTCTGCCATTGTTCATGAGGCGGTGTCATAAGAAGGCTATGTTCTCAATTTGGTGTAAAAATATTAAAAAATAAAAAAGTTAGCAGGCTATGCTGAATTTTGCAAATGTAGACTCATAAGTTTGGTAATATTCAAAATGTTTCACCCAAAGTTTCAATGTAGGTAATTCTTTACAGCACCTCATGAATGTGACAGCTGTCATTTTTTCAACTCTTGCCCAAAATGTGTTTTTGCATCCTGAAAGTTGATTTCACAGTCCCTGCATGAAATCACCTTTTGAGCAGGATTTGAGCATTTGCTCTGCCCTTTTTTATGAGGCAGGGTCATAACAAGGCTATGCTGAAAATCGGGTGTACAAATATTACAAAACAACAAATTTAGGAGCCTATATTACATTTTGCTAATGAAGGCTCATAACTTTGGTAATTTTCAATATTTTTGCATCATATTACTTGCCTGCAGTCCCTTCGGCTCTGGCTTGAACTTGGTTCCCTTGTGTTTGCAAAATAAATTCATTATCAGGCACTGACCTAAGACAAGTGATACAAGTTGAACCAATGAAGCAAGTCCCTATGGGTAATTACTAATAGATTGTGCCTATGTTCAAGGAGCTGGCCCTTGATGAAGCTCCCATAATCACCTAACAACCTCTGAGCAGGAAAAGCCTGAACACTTAGAAAACTGTTCTCTTTATCTATCAACCTCACTGGTGTTGATAAATAAAGAGAACAGTGCACTAATCTATATGACTGGGCATTTTATTCCCTGTCCAGAGCAGCCCACAGGTTGTTTGGTGATAAAAGCTGAACCCACAGTATTTTGAGATTGAGTTGCAGAGTCAACTTCTTCTTCTTCCTGTGTTACAGTTTTGGTTTAGATCAAATATAAAAGCCTTAATAACTAAAGTTCCTTTGAAGCAATTTCTCAACAGGCCTCCAACAGCATCAGTAGTTCCATTTCTGATTAAATAAATTGTTAATCCCCAAATCATAATAATTATTTAGCATGTTACATAATCGATTCTTGCCAATTTATAATTTAATTCCATGTTTTCACTGATGACATTCTCTACAAACATTTAGTGAAATCACAGTATTCTTTATTTCAGAGATGCATTTGCCTATGTCATTAATTTTAACAGTTTAGGGTTTAACCAGGATTAATATAGAGCTTAGGTGTGCATTGACCGAGTTAAGTTTTGAATTAGGCTCAGTATAAGAATTATTACACTCTAATTACTGTATGTCAACAAAAGCTTTATCATTAGTGTTACTTGACACTTTTATGGTCTGAAAATAGTGATCAGTGCCTACTTCTTTTCTGGGAGCAGCAATGGGAATAACGTGTCTTTCATTTGGTGTGAAGTTGTTTTTGTTGACTGCAAAACACTTTGAGATGCTTGCATGAATGGCATAATATAAAAATGTTTGTCTGTACACTTGTGATATGCACTGTGATCTCAACAGCTTCTTCAGAACTAATCCCAACTCTGACTCACTGTGAGCCTTTACCTGAATGGTTCCTGAAGCACCTTGCACGATATATTTACACAGTTCTTTCAGTAGCTTTTTTGCCCTTGTAAAATTAATCTCTAAACTCACTTTTGGATATATTTACAGCAATCAGTATACTCTCTTCAAGGTTAAAAGTGTAATTTCTCAAAGAACACAGTTGTATACAGCCATCTTTGTCAACTGACACCATGCATCCTCTCTATCCTATATTTTAACTTGCTCATGTAAACCCTGTGCCAAATTAGGGTTGATAAAAATAAGCCAGAATCAAAAGGGTTAACAGTATAGCTAATAGAAGTGTCACATACAAACAGAAGAGAGAAAGAAGGAAGTGCCTCAGATGGGACTTGAACTAAGTCTGCCTGGAATACCATTCTAGTTGTGATACCAGCTGCACCACCAAAGCAACTGGCACTTGGGCTATCCCAGAACACATTACTCTTTCTCCAATTCACAGTCTGTTGCTGCACAGATAATTACATTTTTCAGTCATAAAAGTGAAGTGTGCATATTTATGGAACACATACAAACCAAAGAGAGAAAGAATTAAGTGCTTCAGCTGGGCTTGAACCCAAGCCACCCAGAATACTCTTCTGGTTGTGCTACCAGCTACCTGGCACTTACTTCTTTCTCTCTTCTGTTTGTATATGTTCCATAAATACGCACATTGCACTCTTATGATTGAAAAATGTATCTATCAGTGCAGCACCAGGTTGTGAAATGGAGAAAGACTAATCTGCTCTGGGACAGCACAGGTATCAGTTGTCTTGGTGGTGCAGCTGGTAGCACAACTGGAAAGGTATTCCAGGTGCCAGGGTCCAGTTCCAGCAGAGGCACTTACTTCCATCTCTCTTCTGTTTGGCAGGTGTCACTGTGGTGGTGTGGCACCTGCACAATGTACAAGTCAAAAGGGGACTGTACATGGCCACCATGGACATGCTGGGCCATGCAAGTGCAAGTGAATAACACCCAGGTATGTGTTGGGGTGTGCCTGGGAATGTATGAGTGAGGTACATAGTAGGTCCGGTGGGTGTAGTACTAAACAGTGTATGGAATCCTGTGTATGGATGTGAAGCAAGCATTGGTAGGCATGTGTAAGGGCCCTGTCAGTGTGGTATGGTCCAAAGCAGGATGCAATGCACCATGGCCTGCATTTGTGGAGACCACAGCAGCAGAAACCACAATACAGGCATACAGTAGCATGGGGAAGCAGACAGATCCCCAGATCGTGTTGAAAGAGCCAAGTGTGGCATGCACAGCTGTGGACAGTGAGCACGTGCTGTGTTGGGATGCACATAAAAGTGTCTTGGACATGTGTCACATGTGTGCCGAGGACTGCAGGAGAATTACAAGAGATGGCCCCATTGGGGGGAATGGACTGGCATGCTGGTCTGCGAAGGTCACAAGGACAACACAGACTAGGCAATGGAGCCTGCATGCCAGCATGCATGGTGTGCTGCAAGGTATGCACCACAGCATGCATGGTAGCATATGACTGAACAATGCATGTCACACACGTGTGATGGGTAGGACAGTGGTGTGCAGTATGTGTAGTACAGAACAGTGTGCCTGTGGACACGGCATGCACACATGCCTGTAGAAACCATCAATGGGGGAACCATGGCATGTGCAGCTGTGGTGCAGTGGCCACAGTGGCCATAGTGACTAGCAAATGCTACCATACAGTGTAGTCTTGTGCATGTGCACAGTCCGGGGCTTCACAGGTTGAGTGCCAGAGTAGGGCATTGTAATGGGTACCAAGCTGTTAGGCTGCATGTGACAGTAAGGTGCTGTCCTGTCAAGGCACATGGTGCACACTGTCATTGGCACAACAGTGTGCATAGGAGAGAACACAACTCTGTAGATCATGCACTGTGATGATGCAGGGGGCTGTTTCTGCCATGCACCACTGGCTGAGCAATGCAAAGGTGAATGCAACAGATAACCAGAGTCCGAAGGTGTCTGACACTGTAGACCTGTATGTGCCCAGACATGGTGATTGCTGGGCAGGGGGGCTGGCCCAAGGAGGACATGGGCTGCCATGGTGCCCATTGTGGGTGTAAGGGTCAACATGGCAATGCCTGTAGTATTGCATCACAGTACAGAGAATAACACAAGCAACAGTCGGGCAAAGCTGCAGCAGAAACTACTGGCATAGTGACTGAGGGATGGCAATTCACAGGGCACACACTGCAGTAAGGCCTAGAGGTAGACACACTTGATGCAGGTACACACAATGAGTGTGGATGTTCATTGAAATGCTTTTTATTGCCCCACAGATGACACAGCTGAACAAGAAGTCGCAGTGACAACAGAGGGAAGCATGGATGTCTAGGTACCGGACACCGAACAGGCTGGCCCCAGTCAAGAGGATGGTAGCAGCACAGAGTTATGTATCCATGCAGGTGGAGAAGGACAAGGTGGGGCCTGATGCACCTGATGTGCCATGAGGCAATGATGGAGTAGGAAAAGCTGCGATGTCAGCTGCAGAGGAAGGAGTACATGGCTCAGGGTGCCGGGACACCTATGGTACCAGTGACATAGTGGATGACATAGGCCAGGACCTAAGCCCTCTCACCATCGAGGAGTTGGAGGCCAGACTCGATGAGGTTGCCTGCAGTCTCAACCAGCAGTCCTGGCCATCAATACCATTTGACACCTATTGTGAGTCTGTGGAGTGTAGACAGAAGGAGGGTACAAGGAAGCTGAAGGAGATCAGGGCATGCCTAGTGGGCCACCACCAGCGGCTGGAACAACACCTGGCAGGCAACTGTTGTGCAATACAGGGTGGCATGTGGGACACTGCAGTGAGGATTGCTGACATAGTGATGGCCTACATGCAGCTATAGCAGGACAGGTGCAGGCCATAGATTGTGCCATTACTGTCATGGAGAGGTCACTAGCACAACAGGCACATCAGGCAGAGATAATGAAGAGGTCAATAGTTCGGTAGCAGCACCAGACTGATGCCATGGCAGCAGCACTGCAGGACATAGCTGTAGCACTTTGACACAGTCCACAGTCAGGTGTCACTGTCAGGTTGTGGAACAGCACCACCACCTCCCGCACTGCAACATAGCCCAGTCCACACACTGCACGCGGAACATGCCCTGATGTCAGTCTATACAGAACCCACCATTGTCATTACCACACCAGTGATATCCCCAACATGAAGTGCCACACACACTGCAGACCAGCCCACCCATGTCCCCATCAACACCAGCAGTGTGTCAGCACCTATTAATATACCTAGCACTGCACCCATAACCACACCAGCAGTCATGGCATTATCCCTGGCTAGTGTAGTCCCTTGCACAAGTGCTCAACAAGACATAGATGGAGGCCAAGGTTTTTTTACAACATGCAGTGTCACAGGGCCATGAAGGGAGTGTGGGGGCACAGGGAAACCCTTGCACCGGTCGACCAAGAAAGAAGAGTCAGGAAGCCCAAGCAGACAGGCACACAGGAGTCACCCATAGATGTCACTGCCATGGCACCTGGTAGTGCTGTCCTGTCATCCTCAAGGCTGCAAGCCATGGACATACAGCAGCCGGAACAGCAACAGTCACAGCTTGTGCCAGGCCTGTTCAGGTCAGGCAGGGCACCCAAACACAAGAGGACACCCATGTAACATGCCCTGTGGACGGATTGGTAACAGCTTGTACACTACATGCTCTCAATTTTGTGGAGGAAAATTGACAAGCAGGGGAGAAATGCTTTTATTTTTTTGGGGAAAAGGTATGTTATCATTGCCTTAGTCTGCTCCCTTTTCCGGTTATCTTTTTGTGACTGCTGTTGGTGCTGTGTTTTCTTCTGCTGTGTCATTTTCGTTTCAGCCCAGGGGGGTTGACATTGGCCTACTTGTCTTCCTGCTACTACCTACTGCTTCAGTTTCCTTTCTGTTTTCCTAACTGCTCCAAACTAAGCTTACGATAGGATTGGCTGTGTACTGCAGTACTCTGCAGTGCCATGTCAGCGAGTGTGTGGAGTGAGTTTGGGTTACAGCAGCCGGTCAGATTGGTGAAAGCAGAAGAATTACCTGCACCCTGTTCGAGTAGAGGATTCCGTCCTACAGAAGTTTCTTGCCACTACAGATCTTCAAGTTATGTGTGAACTGTATTCTTTTTCTACTATCCACAGTGTGTGCACATTGTGTTAACAGAGAGTAAATGAATGTGCAAAGAGCCTTTATTTTTTCAAAACGATAGTTAAGATACATCTGTGTTTGTCAGAAAAGGGCTCAATTTTAGTAAATTAGAAAGTTGTTAAACTAGAAGGTTATTGAGTGAGATATTTTTATTTATTTTTACATGTTTAAATTGTTTAAAGAAAAACTTTTAAAATTTCCCGTCGTATGTAAATGATAGGATGTGTCTCTGAGTATAAATGAGTATGCTCAACTTTCCTTCCCAGGCAGTATATTTCCAGTTCACTTTGAAAGCACTGCTCGTGTTGCTCAGAGCTTAGATTATAGCCTACTGTGCAGTGGAGAACCTTTCCTGCTTCTTTTTCACCTTGTGGATTTTTATGAACTGTAGGGGTCAAGTGGTGCTTTGTTTTTATACTCGGGTACCTCAAAATCTACATCGTGGTGCCTCCCCTTGTCTATGCAGTGGGTCTGTGGGACATATTCCTTCCCAGAGAAGTAAAGTAAAGTGAGAGTTAAGGGCAAGAGGGGTCCCGGCTGCAGCTGTTAAAAGCTGTTAAAGATTAAACAAGGAATAAGTAATTCTTAAGTCTAGTTTTAAGAGAAGTGCAGAATTTTTTTATTCCTAATTTTTTTTCTAGTTAGAGAAATTAGAGTCCAGTCTAGTGTGTTTAATTGTAGTCTGTTTTATCTTATCCCTTATTTAAATTGCATACATTATTTTGCTGCCAGTTTTGTCTTTTTAATTTTTTTCAATTTTAACTTTGCTTTAGATCTTGGTTTTAGGTTTTAGGAGCTATATGCTTGGGTCAGTGTTTTATACCCTGGTGTTCTGTTTTTGTCCTTTTTAGTGCATCTAATATATAGCAGAGCAAAGGCAGGAGAGTTGGAATTCAACTTTTATTGGACATTCTTTTGGATGCCTTTGGACATTCCCATACAGTCCTGAATCTTGAAACGTCAAGACTCATTTTGAACAGGACTGACCATTTGACTGGAGTGAAGATAGCTGGCTTTCATCAAATTTTGGACTTTTAACCAAGTTGAAAGAACATTCCTCTAAAGTGCATCTATTTGGATTATGGAGAAGGCTGAAAGTCTACATCGAAGGAAAAAGGAGAGTGGAAAAAGGACTACCTAATAAAGTAATCTGTGGCTATTTTTGCTTTATTTTGCTTTTCTGTTCTCCTAGGAGTCATTACAAGAGGTTTGATAAAATGAAGAAGGAGCCTAGAAAGTATAGTAAGAAATGCTCCAAAAATGGGTGTAGTAAAGGAAATAAAGCGGAGGAAAGTGAGTTGAAAAGGATAAATAAGAAAATCACTCAGTATTTTCAATCTCCAGTTAATCAAATAGAGTTAAGGAATAAAAAGAAAGTAGTAAAAAAATAATTTGCCCCACAATTAACATCTTCCCCAGTTGGGACTCAGCCCTTAGAATCACGATCCTCTATACACCCACTTCTAAAGACAATTAGGAGTTTAGAAGAAGCTTCTGATAAACATATGAAACAGGTACAGATAGGTGGGAGGATGAATAAAATAGGGAGGCCAACAGAGATAAGTGTTGCCAGTGCTAATGTGAATGAATCAAATGATATGGGTTCTGAATTACATTTATCCGATCTTGCTGAATCTGTGCCCAACTTAGAGGTTAATGAGAACCAGGTTAATGAGAACCATCTAATTGTTCAAATAGATGGCTCTCTGGGGGCAAATAATAATGAGAGAATAGTTTCCAAACCCACTTCTGTAAAACCAATTCCAGAAGGTGGGGAGACCCTCAAAAGCATTACTCTGCTTGAGTTACAAATTACAAAAAATGCATCCTTTTTTAAGGAATTTGACTCCTTTTTATCTTCATTTACACAGATTTGTAATCCAGGGGCAAAAACCTCAGGACTAGATATCTTGAAGAAGACCAACCATCGATAAGTTTAAGGTCGCCCTAAAAACATATTTTTTTGAGTTAGCATTTATAAATTGAATTAACGTTTTATAAGAGATTTGTAACATCATGTTTAATGTAGATTTAATGGTTTTTCTTGTGTTTTTAGCTCTGGTTGATTTTAAATTTTGAATTTTATTAATTTTAATGTTGTACAGCGCCTTGGTTTTGAAAGGCGCTTTATAAATAAAATTGAATTGAATTGAAAAAGATTCCACCTATTTGTGAAAAAAAATAAAAATGAGTCGGGTTACCAACAGATTACCCCAAAAGAGGGTGAGGTACCCTGCAAAGATAGGAATAGCAGGAGAAATGAAAATCTAATATCAAAAATCAATGATCTTAAGAAAGAAATTTGTTATGGGAACACCCAGCTCCTGGAATTGGTTACCATAGTCCAAGCCTTTGTGGATTTCTATGTTTCTAAAAAAGAAAACTCTCATTGCACTAGACAAGGCACAATGTCACAGGTACTAACAGATGAGTCACTTCCAGTGTCAGTGTTAGAAAAGGTAAATTCTCAAATAGAGAAAGACAAGGAGGGAACTGATAGGCAGAACAAATTAAAAAATCAAGCAGGATGAAGTATTAAATCAATCATTGACTCAGTGTCCAATAAAGAAGTGGAAAAAATAAATTTGTTGATAAAGGAGCTTAAAGAAAGGAAAAGTCAACTAGAGAAAGTGGAAGTGGAAACCAGAAAGGGTGATAACAAGCAAGAAAGCAGAAAAAGAAACAACTTAAGTGAAGAAAAAAGAACAAAAGATCTAATAAAGAAAGATAAGAGAAAACAGATTGATAGTTTAATTACAGCTGAGTTTGAGGCACAAAAGGAGGTAGTTTAGGACAGTAGGGTAAAAAAAAGTTCAATTCCACAATGAAATCAGAAAAGGAACCAGAATATATCAAGGGAATCAGGATAACACAGTAGAAACATCAGAGGAGAAAAAGGACCAGCTTATAGCATCAGGCGACCTATTACCTACTATGTATATAAAAGGGTTGCCAAAAGCAAAATCAGAGAATAACTATATTCTTAAGCTGGCTACCTATAACTTGTTTAAAGGTATTTTAGGTAGCAAATTTAGCTGGCAGGTTATCAAGTCAGCATATAGATATAAGGCCAACCTCTTTAAGGGATCGATTTGTGTGGTCCTTAATGTTGAAAAAAGAAAAAGACTGATTTCTATAAAAGGAAATTTTCAGATATTGGGATAACCTTAGATGTTATAATAATGTAAATCCAAGAAAAAGTTCTAGATTCTAAATTAACAAAAAAACCTACTGAAAAGAGTGATGGAAATAGGGAAACATCTGCCCTCAAACAGCCCCGTATAACGGTATATATGAAGCCAAACGAAACTGTACATAACTTGGGTGGAGACATGGAAGAAATAGTAATGAGAAGAGCAAGAAAGCAATTAGGTAAAAGGATAAATAGTAATATAATATTAGAAGATGAGGAGAGTCTGAAGGTATCTACATTAATTCAAGTGGAAGATACTCTGATTAGTATTGCTAGTATCAGCTGTACTTTAAGCCTGTCTGATGGGTACAACTGACTGGGTATTAGAGAAAAGTTAAAGAATAAAATGTCAATTCTTAGCTGGAATATAGCGGGCTTAAAAAGTAAACTTCTGGATACAGAATGTATGCAATAGCTAAAGGAATTTACTATTATATCACTACAAGAGACATGGATGAAAAGTTTTGAGGAACAAATGGTAAAAGGTTACAATGCCTGGGTGTCCCTGGCATGTAGGGGGAAAATGTTTGGATGGCTAAAAGGAGGTGTTGTCATTCTGATTGATACTAGTATAGAATATAGGGTGACTGAAGTAAGCTCCTATAATGAATTATATTTATATATTGTTATAGCGGATAGTAAAAATGTTTGGGTTATATTCAATATTTATATTCCCCCTGGTCTGAAGCCTTATGATTATCAGAAAGCTATAAAAATGGTAAGGGACAGTACTGAGTCAATAAAGTCCAGATTCTCAGGGAGTAAATTACTGTTGGCTGGTGATTTTAATGCCCACGTTGAAAATCTGTTAAAAAGTCAAACAACAGACTGGTGCTTGGATCATGTTTTTAACATCCCAATAAGACACTCCAAAGATAATTTAGTGACAAATAATAGTAAAACTGTTCTACACCTTTTTGACAAGTTTGGCCTAAGGATTTTGAATGGGCAGACAAGAGGTGACTGGGTGGGCAATTATACCTTTCCTACAAAAAAGGGGGGTGCTGTGTTGAACCTATGTGCACTAGAGTCAAGTGAATATAATCTAGTTGAAAAATTCAAGGTCTTAAAAATGTGGGACAGTGACCATTTTCCAGTCATGTGTATATTCCATACTGTATTTAATATTAATGAAATAAACAGGGAGGCCGGATATACTGCTGACCAACATATGTGTATCAAGTTTGGGAAAACAATCCAATGGAATGGATATGCAAAGGTAGTAGTGGATGAGATAATTAAGAAAGAAGAAATACAGTGCAAAATAACTGTTATATTAGGAGATAATTTGGGAAATGGTAAGAATATAATAAGGAGATTTGACCTTCTGCTTAAAACCTTTGTGGATGAATTAAGCTCCCAGAAAAGACCTAAAAGAAGCAATGTGATTAAAGCAGACAAGCCGTGGTTTGATTTGGATTGTTATAAGCTTAGGAAAGAAATTAATAAAGTTGGTAAAATTAGATCCAAGATGCCATCTTGTATAGTTTTGGGTGCGCTAAAAAAACTAAGAAGTGAATATAGAAAGTATTTAGATGATAAAAAGAGAAGTTACAGTAGAAAACTATGGGAAGATAGAAACATAGAAATATAGAAATTGTCAGCAGATAAGGACCGCTAGGCCCATCCAGTCTGCCCGTAGTCCCTATACATTGTATGTGGCCACTGATCCTATGTGATCAATGGTTTGTCATCACTCCCTTCCCTCTCAGGCTTCACTTGTGCCTGTCCCAAGCATGCTTAAACCCCTCCACTGTGCTTTCCTCCACTACCTCCTGTGGCAGACTATTCCATGTGTTGACTACCCTTTCGGTATAGAAAAACTTCCTCATATTACCTCTTAATCTACCACCTTCCAATTTCATATTGTGCCCCCTTGTTCTAGTACTTTTTCTAGATTGGAAAAGCTCCCCTGACTGCACTTTATTTATGCCCTTAAGGTACTTGAAAGTTTCAATCATGTCCACCCACTGTCTCCTCTCCTCTCCTCCAATGAGTACATATTGAGGTCCCATAGTCTCTCCTCATATGTTTTGTGGTGTAAGCCCTGCACAATCTTTGTTGCCCTTCTCTGGATAGTCTCCACCTTATCTATGTCCTTGCACAGGTGTCGTCTCCAGAACTGCACGCAGTACTCCAGGTGATGCCTTACCAATGTTTTATACATGAGATCACCACTTCCTGCCTCCTGCTAGTGATACCTCTGCCTATGCACCCCAGCATACCACTGGCCCTCCCTGCTGCCTTTGTACACCAGTTTGATACTTTAAGGTCATCAGAGATGATAACCACTAGGTCCCTTTCCTCCTTGGTGACAGTCAGCTCCTCTCCCCCCCATCCTGTAGCTCTCCCCAGGGTTCCCTCTACCCAGGTGCATTACTTTGCACTTCTTTGCATTAAACCTCAGTTGCTACATTTCTGACCATCTTTCAAGCTTCTCCAGGTCCCTCTTCATTTTCTGCACCCCTTCTGGAGTATCCATCCTGTTGCAGATCTTGGTGTCATCTGCAAACAGGCAGACCTTTCCTTCTAGCCCCTCTGCAATGTCACTAACAAAGACATTGAACAGGACTGGTCCTAGTACTGATCCCTGAGGTACCCCACTGGTCACCCCCTCTCCCAATAGTGTACACCATTTACCACCACCATCTGTCTCCTGTCTGTTAACCAGTTCCTAACCCAGTTCACCACCTTGTCTCCCATGCCCAGACTACTCATATTGTTAATCAGTTTTCTATGTGGGACAGTGTTGAAGGCTTTGCTGAAATCCAGGTAGGTGACATTTACTGCCCCTCCCTGATTAAGTTCCCTTGTCACTCAATCAAAAGAAACTATTAGATTTGTTTGACATAACTTTCCTGCTGTGAATCCATGTAGCCTCAGATCCTGAGCACCACTGGATTCCAAATGTGTCATTATCCTTTCTTTCAGCAGTGTCTCCATGATCTTTCCCACCACTGAGATGAGGCTGACTGGCCTGTAGTTCACCACCTCCTCCCTACTGCCACTTTTGTGCAGTGGGACTACATGTGCCCTCCTCCAGTCCTCTGGAATGACACCTGTGTTGAGTGACTCTGTGAACAGGGCCACCAGAGGTGCTGCTAGTTCCTTTCACAGCTCCTTTAATATCCTCGGATGGATGCCATCTGGCCCCATGGCCTTATCCACCTTCAGCTTTGTGAGTTCTTCCAGAACTCTCTCCACTGTGAATGGACTAGTGTTCACTTCTTCCACCCCATTGCTTCTGCACCCCAACTGTGGTCCTTGATCTGGTCCCTCCTTAGTGAATACTGAGCAGAAGTATTTGTTCAGTATTTCTGCCTTGTCCAGATCCCCCTCCTTATACTCTATCTCCTCCCCTTTGAGTCTCACAATCCCCCCCGGTTTTTCTTCTTTCACTAATGTACCTATAAAATGCCTTATCCCCTTTGTTTACAAACTGTGCTAAGCTCTCTTCTGTCTGTGCCTTCACCCTCCTAACAGCCCTTCCCTGCTTCCCTTAGACATTCAAGGTACACCTCCCTGTCTTCCTCCCTTTGGCTCCCCTCATATTTCCTGAAACTCAGCTTTTTAGCCCTGATTTTGTCCCTCATCTCTTTGGAGAACCATAGTGATTTCCTTCTTCTTTTCCCTTTGGTCACTATCCTAATGACTGGTTTGTTATATCCACTGTGGCTCCTTTTCAGTTTCTTCCATTGTTTTTCCACCCCCTCTACTATCTCTCCCTTCCCCAGGACTGCTTGTATACATCTACCCATTTTGGTGAAATTGTCCTCCTGAAATCTAATACTCTTGCCCTTGTATGGCTTCACTGAGTCCATATCTCCATGCTGAACCACACCATGTGGTGGTCACTGCACCCCAGCTGCCCTTCCACCTGTATTTCTTTGACTCTGTACCCATGCGTCCATACCAGGTTGAGAATTGACTTGTCCCTGGTTGGATCATGCACCAGCTGCCTAAATCCAACCCTCTGCAGGGATTCTAGGATGGCTGTGCTTCTGGCTGAAGCACTCTATCTGGGTGGCCCAATCCACATCTGGCATATTGAAATCCCCCAGTAACAGGATTTCGCCATTAGTTGCCATGTCGTGTATGTTCTCCACTAGTTTCCTGTCTACTCTGTGCTCTGTGCCCTCTGTACTGGAGGTCTGTAGATCACCCCAGTGTGTATCACTATTCCATTCTCTGGCTCCAGGGTGACCCAGATTACCTCAGCCTCCCCCCATCTTACTTGAACTTCTGTAGCCTTTATACCATCTCTGATGTACAGGACCACTCCCTCACCCTCTTTACCCTCCCTGTCCCTCCTGAACAATGCATAGCCTGGTACATTGACTTCCCAGCCATGATTTGCAGAGTACCATGTCTCTGTTATTGCTGCTATGTCAGGGCCTTTATCTGCCAACAAGGCCTCCAGGTCTGGAACCTTATTTCCCAGGCTACAGGCATTTGTTAGCATGAACTTCCATGTTTTACAGTCTGCCCTCACACTGCTGTTGTTCTCCCTATCCAGCATCTTCCCCCACCCCAGTTTATTTTCCTATGTCCTCCTGGCACCCTTATATTACTCATTACACATTCTTCACCTGCCTGCAACTCCCTGCCTATTTTCACTGTTCCCATAGTCGACTTATGTTTCTGCATGTTCTCATGGGGGTTGGGGGGTGTTCCTAAGCCTCCTGGCTCTCCCCCCTTGGCCAGTTTAAATGCTCACAGCTGAAGCATTTAAACTTCTCACAAATGACCAAGGTCCCCTTCTCGGACAGATGCAGGTCATCATCCTTATATAAGCTTGCATTTGCCCAGGTCAGGCCCCAGTCCCCTATGAAGCCAAAACCCTCCCTTCCACACCAGTCCTTCAACCAGGAGTTGGAGGTATGGATGTGGAGTGCCCTAGCTTCCCCTGTGCCCTGGACAGGTAGCCCCTCTGAGAATGATATGGAGCATGTTATCTGTTTCAGGTTTCCCCCAAGCTTCCTGAAATCATCCTGGACTCTGGCTAACTCCACTCTTCTCCTGTCCAGGTCATTGGTCCTCAGGTGGACAATGACATCCAGCTGCTCTATCCTTGCTACTGCCATAGGGATTCTATGGATCTTCAGGACTGCATTCTAAGAAAAGACTCTAAGGCCTTTTGGACAATGGTAGCCTGTGGTTGCAATATGAACGATGTTTGTTACAATATGATTGGCTTAATTAGTGCCGATAAATGGATCGAGCATTTTAGTAAAATATATAAAATTACAATTGAAAGTATGGATGGCCCTCAGACAGCTCTGAGTAACCGTGTTCACTTTTTTAGGGAAAAAACAGTTGGGACTTGCAGTGAAGGAAGTAAATTTAGTAATTTTGGTTCAGAAAAGAAACAAGGCAGCAGGAGTGGATGGCCTTCCTGCAGAGATTCTTTTTCATAATTCAGACTTTTGGGCAAATATGCTTACCTCAGTATTCATCGCAATTAGCTATTGCTTAGTGTTACCACATGGTTGGAACAAAGGAATCATTGTCCCCCTGTTTAAAAGGGGAGACAAGCATGACCCCAAAACTTATAGGCCTATTACTTTATTATCTGTTGTTCAAAAAGTGTTTTCTAGATTAATTGTAACAAGATTGCAGAAGTGGGTGGATGGCAATAACTTGATGTCTGAATTCCAGTGTGGATTTAAAAAAGGGTCTAGTACTCTGGACATGCTCTTTGCTCTGAATTTTCTGGTAGAGAAGTATGTTCGCCATAAAAGATACCCTTTATATTGCCTTTTTGGATATAAGGGCGGCCTTTGTATCAGTGAATAGAGGTAAGTTGTCAGAAATTTTAGCAAAATTGGAAATTGACCCCATTTGTTGGCTATTCTAAAGCTTTTGCATCAGGATGCAGTAGTTGAGGTGAAGTACAGGAGAGATGGTGCTCTGTCTAAGGAATTAGCTATAAACAGTGGAGTCAAGCAGGGTTGTCTGCTGGCTCCAATCTTATTTAATTTATATATAGAAAAACTTATTGTTAATATTAGTAAAATTGATACTTTCACCCGAGTAATAAATAAGGAGGAAAATCTAAATGTTATTATATACGGATGATACAATTATCATCTCTCCCAGACTCCTCTGGGACTCAGAAGAGGTTTGATCAATACCTTGGATTCATTATTAGAGTTGGATTTACAGTTGAACATAGCAAAATCTAAAATATTAATTTTAGGAAAAGATAAGGAAAAAAGAGAAAACTTGGAAAATTGAGGGGAACCATTTTGAAGTAATAAGAAAATTTAAGTATCTTGGGATAAAGATTGATACAAATTGGTCATGGAATCCACATTTAGTAGAACCCAAAAATAATTAATATAAAACTATGGGAGCAATAAGAAATTTTGCAAACAAATTTGCAAAAAACTCCTTTATGGCACTGGAGAAATCTTTTGATGCAAAATTACTGAGCCAAGTGCTCTATGGCAGTGAAATCTGAGGTTTATCTATAGAAAAGTTAAATATAGAATGTATTCAAAACCAATTTTTAAGAGCAACCCTGAACCTGCCACGGGATACAACATAATTTTTCCTTAGATTGGAATCAGGCATGCTTCCTGTTAATACTGAAATATTGATAAGGGTTATAAATTATTGGGATAGGATGATGCAAATGAATGTTGACAGATTACCCATGATTTGCTGGGAAGAGTTTATTAATAATGTATCTAAATTGAATGCAAGGAAACTTTGGTTCTATAAATTAAATGTTAAAAAATATGGGCTGTAAAGAGTTATGGTGTACTACAGCACTATATAATCCTCAACTTTATTTAAAAAAGTGTCAGAGAGAGAATAAAGGCTGTAACAATGCAAACAGATGTTTGTAGTATGCATGAGCTGGACTCTATAGGTATATATTCAAGTATTAAATTTAATTTGGGGCAAGAAATGTGTTTATCTCTGTGTGAGAACAGTTTGCACAGAAATATGTTATGTAAAGTAAGGTTAGCTTGCTTAGGAAATATAATCTAAATAAATATTATTACAAAATATGTAATGGTGGTTGCTTTTGTCAGAATATCTAAACTCCAGAAATTATGCATGTATTATTTGTTTGTAAAAATTGATCTGAACAAAGGGAAAAGTGTCTTTTCCCCTTGGTCCCACAGCACATTGTCAAGCATGATGAGCTCTACAAAAGACATATACTAAAAATGGATTCTATAAAGCTGATATTTAGACTGGCACAATTCTTCTTTGGATAAGATCACTACTTATTACTGTAATTGAATGTAAACTTTTTATATAGCATATTTATTATGTACCAAATTTTGTAAAATGTGGAAGATGTGTGACTATTTATAGAGTGTAACAAACTGTTGTTTTATACATTTTTATTATTATTTAAATAAACTGAAAACTGAAGAGGACACCAATGTAACACATTTTGTTTGACCATGGCACACCCAACATCACTACTTACAATGTCTGTAGTGGACAAAAACCAGGGACAATGGACATCACACAGTGGAAAGTGCTCACTTAGCCAAAGGGCACACTGGATGTGTATGATGGATACTCACTGTATGAGGTTCTGGAGGGATGGGGCTATCCTTGTGTGTGATGTGAACATGCAAAGTTCTCTGTAAAATACTGAGTCATAGTGGTACATGTTGCACCATGTGTAAAAACCTATGTAGCTCATTAAATATGTTACAGCATTAATATGTAACCATCACACAGCCCTGTCCACAGACACTGTACAGCACATGGCCACACAGACAATGGCATACATGGTGATTTGGGGTGGTCATAGTAGGCTGGGCCCATGACCAGTAGTGGGTGAAGGGCCGGGGGACAACAGGGCGAGGCAGGGCACCCCTCCCATATGCCATAGGCCTATGGCTCCCTGGATGCATGATGGATGACATTAACAAGGCACATGTATAATGCCACCAGCCTGATGTACTGTGCATAATGGTGGGTACAGAATAATATAGTGATCACAGGCACAGATGGGGTGACCGGTCTGTCTAATGTGATGTGATATAAACCAGTATGCATATTACAATGGGTGAATGGCAATACATACTGTATGTGTTGTGCAGGTGGTAGCAATGTGTCCAGTGCCACTGCACCCTGCCAGGGCCATTGTGCAGCAACATACGTGTGACCATCTGTGCCAGTGTCTGTGTGTGGCAGTAACCTAGGGATGTACACACACCCATGATGTGTCATGGGATTGGCTGGCATGTTGCCTGGTGGCACGTACCATGTATGCATGCTGATGTGCAGGCAAGTGTGACATGCCCCAAAGACCACACACATGGCTGCCTGTTGCATGTGATGCATCATGGCATACACGACGCAGCAGACCACACCCTATACCATGCAGATACATCAGGGACATGTAAAACATGCCCAAATATGCCAACTCAGAAGGAAATTGAGTCCATCACGTTAGGGTATATAGAGGACACAAAGGACAACTGGCACAGGTGGGAACATAGCATCAGTCAACAGTGATTCCAGCACAGAGGACAAGGCCACACACTGTAAAATACAATAATGGAAAAAGATTTATTGAATGAAAAGGGTACGGATACATAGGGTATAGGATTGGAATACAGTTGCAGCATTATAATCAACAACAACAACAACATGTGCAAAAGACAATACAGAAGGAATATACATATGAAGAAACAAATTAGTTAAACTCAGTAGGAACATATGTCAACAATAACCTACAACTATAAGGAAACATACATCAGAAATAACAACAAACTATGTACAATGGACAGTTGTATAACCTGTGTAAAAATAGCTCTGCAGGTCACATTACATGTATAACGACAGCGGGTGGACAGTATCGCTCAGTTCCCAATAGGGGGATCCTGTGATCCTAATGATGTCATGTCCCTTACATGTCCGGCATGTCCTGCATGCTGCACCTGAGGGCACTGATGGAGTCCTGTAAGTGTGACATGCCCTGCAGGATCACACCTAACCCCCTGTCCATGTGCTGCATAAACTCATAGCAGCTCAACCAGAGATGAGGCTCCTGGTCCTGCACCTCATGTAACTCATGCTGTCCCCCATCATCCTGTGCAATCTCCTGAGTGTCCGCATCAGGACCCTCCTGGGTGACCACCTGTGCTGTTCCAACATCATCCTGCACACCAACAACATCAATGTCATCATCCCCCTGCTGGTTCATCTGCTGTCCCCCCAATGGCAATGGTATTGTCGGCACTGACATACACCATGGGGGTGCCCCGGGACATGTCTATGGCAGCTGCAGCAGACTCCATGGCCTCATGCTGCACATCGTGGTCCTGGTCATCCTGCTCCTCATCAGATGTGGTGAGCCTTCTTGCTGCCCTGTGCCGGTGATGGGTCCTCTCCTTGTAAGCCATTGCCTCCTCCCTCTTCTGTCATGGACCTGACCCTGGGAGTGTCGTATTCATCGGCATAGGCCACACATCATCGGACACCTGTAGTGGAAAGGAATACACAGGTTAAAGCTCCATGGTACTGTGTGCAGACAAATCCACATAGTGCAAGAATGTAGTCATTAGTATGTGGCCCTGCAGCAATGTCCAGCATCCAGTGATGGTGGACATGCCCACACGGCTAGCGATGGAACCATCGTGTGTGTGCTACTGCACATTGGGCAAACACTACTGACAGTAAGGTGACAGAAGGCTTGCACTGGTTGTCTGGAGGTCCCATACAACAGGGGACAGGCCCAATGCATCACGCAGTTGACTGGGCATGTCCTAGGGATGGTGGCCCATGGCAGTGATGGCCATGACATACAGGTAGAACACTGTGTAGTAATGGACCACATACTCCCACATGTGTGTTGTCACAGGGTTGCAGACTGGCATTCAGCTGAGTATTGTGGGTCCAGGTGGACTGCTTAATGGTATCATACATGCATGTGTCCATGCAATGGGTGCCGAACAGCTGGTGGCTGTGGCAACAATGAGGTAGAACCAATAGTCCCCTGTCACACAACAGCAGTCTTGCCAATTTGTCTATGTATGCCACCAGCCATCATCCTATGGGGGGGTACATAGCTGGCCCACAAGGTGTGCACATGGCAATGGCCGGGCTGTGTACTAGCACTGTACAACATCCTATGAGCCACACTATCCATATCTGGTTCCACCAGCATGCTGTACAGTGGTACTGTGTGCTGTAGTGGTGAAAGGCATGTGTATCGGAGGTGGTGGTCAATGCTTCAGGTGGCACATATGCCAGCTGGCAGTAGACATATGCGTCATGGCATGGCTGCCTACAGCACTCCATGGCACTACTTAGACATATGTGGTGGGGTTGTGCACACCTTACACACACACACATGACAGAGGTGACCCATGTCGGCATGCCCGACCTTTGTATCATACATACATGCCAACAGGTGTCTAGTGGCCTAACACCCATTGTACTTGCTGTGGTCACATCCACTACTAGCATGATGTAGAGTGTGATGCGGAATGCACCAGCAACAGCAGAGGGTTATCGTGCAATGAACATCTACTGAGGATGCTGCATGCACTGTATACTATGGGCTGGGATGCTGTACTGTGCTTGGTGTGTCATCTGGTGATAGCCTGGATGGTGCATCCATATACATGCAATGTTTGCCATTGAGGCCCCATTGCCCCTCAGCTATACACCATCCATGGGACAATGGCACACACCACAGCACGGCTATGCATGTGGTGGGGTACCTACCCTGTGGACCATTGCAGCACCTCCCAGTCAGAGCCACACATCCACCAGTCACCCAGGTGTCCACTGTTGCTGCATGGTGCTGTTGCCGGCCATGCTCCCCCAACATGCCTCCATGGGCAATGGCCATGTTGTGAGCAGTTGTGTGCAACATCCTCCATGCCATTATATGTGTATGCCCTGGGCTGTAACATATGCACACCATGTGTACCTGCCAAGGCACAAATCCTGTGCATGCATATCATTGCCTACATATGCATTTACCATTCTATGGGGGTGTTGCATGCAGTTTTGCTGTCCTGTGCCTGTCCATCAGTGGCCCACATACCAGCTGGCACATGGGTACAACAACATGCTGTGCCTCTCCCATGTGCGTTGGTTCCATACACACCACCCTGGGGCTACATGGTGTGACACTACACCTGTGCAACAGTGGTGTACAACATAGTGGTGGCCCCATGTGGTGGCACCCACAGTGCTGTCCACTTTTACAATATGTACGGGTACATATGTATGTGGTCCAATGATATGGTGTGTGTGAGCCCTTACATTGACACTAATAGCCTACAACACTGAGTGAATGGTTGCTACTGGTGAGTACAACACTTACCTTGGCCACTGTGTCCTGCTCTTGCTGGCTGGCTGCCACTGCTGCCCCATTCGCCTCCTCCATCGGCACAATCAACATCGCTACCACCTTCATGGACAACTGTGGGAACACAAACATGTCACACACTGCCAATGTTGCCCCTGTCATACAGATACACGTTATTCATATAATCTGCTTGTGACATTACTGTCACTGATACCTACCTTCTTTTGCTGTGTAGCCAGTCGTCATAGCCACATTGGCGGTGTGCGCTATCTTCCCCAGGAATTCCAACAGTTCCCGGTCCCTCCTGGCCAAGTCCAGCCATCTGTGTTTCAGCTGACGTAGAGTTCACCAGAAACCAGACAGCTTCCCAGGCCGGCCCCTATCTGGTGTCAGATACAGTCCCTCTCACTGGGGATGTGTCTGTGACTGCCCAGTGGCAGTAAATACCTCCCCAATTGCTGTACCAGGCTGATGTACAGTACAATCTCCTCATGCGAGACGTTTGGGACCCTTCCACTTAGTGTGGCCATTGCTGTACTAACTTGGGCCTAGCTGTAACCTCTGGCATGTTAGGTAACAGTCTGCAGCCACCTGCTGCTCTGCTGATACCTCTACAGGCCTGCCTGGCTGTGTCTCACATTATACCTGCAGGGCCCAATGCAGAGTATACATGCGTTATCGCACTTCCGTGTTCATACACTGTGTAGTGATGCCATATGCGTAATTGTGTATTTTTTGCTGCAAATCGCAAAATGCTATAAATATTACCACAAGTTGCAGATAGTAATTGCAGAATGCGTAATTTCACTACCCAACTGTACATCTGTGGTGGAGCAGCCAGTGTAGGCAGTGTTTGCAGCCACCATTACCCTGCATGTTCTTCCGGCCCACTGTTGCAGGATAGTGCACAGGAGCTGTCCACCCATGGTGATCAGTCCCCACAAGGTGGTCCCATCAGCCACTGGCCACAGGTGTCAGCACATGCGAGCACCACACCTATGTACAATAGGTGCACATATCTGTACAGCATGCAGCCATTGCAATGGCCTGACAGCAGATCCTGTATGCATATGGCCACCATATATCACCACTGTCACCAGTGCCAGCACCCTGCCCATTGCTGTGATCACTGTTATCCTCAGAACTCCACACCTCAACGGGTTATCCTGCAACATTGACTATTGTACATTCACAGTTGTACATGTGTATTCATGACCTGAGCAATACTCTTAGCATGTGGGACAGCATGCAAATATCATCCCGGTTCACTCACCAGATGGAAGGCCATGGCTGTAGATGTGTGACCTCCCCCGACAGGCACGTCCCCATTGACACTCCATGTGCCACAGCATGTCACGTTCACAGGAACAACCACAGCCATGCCATCTCCCCATGCACCATTCCTGCGCACAGTCCATGATTGTATTCCCTGTGTCCAATGCACCCTGCTGCCAGAAACATCCACTGTGCTATTGTGTTTGCCTCAGCCAGCATGTTCCACCATTCAGGATCATGCAACACCCCCTGTGGTGTGTAGTACATTCAGTCCCTTGTCCACATTTGTGAGCTGCATTGTCCAGAACTGGCAACTCACCAGCGATGGCCACTAATTGGACACAGTGCTACCATCACCAGGGGGCTGCACCAGGAGGACAGTCCAGCTTGCTTGTATGCTATGTTTGAGCCTCCACCATGTCATTTACATCCTGTGACAGGTCCTGCTCCTGTGTGTTAGCTACTGCTCTCAGTACCACCCAAGGACTGTGATATTGCTCAGGTGAAGTGATTGGTTATGATGTCTGCTAGCACGTGCTGTGCCACAGCCACTGCCCCTGCTACACTATGAGGTTGGCCCCCATCTGCTTCTAGGGCATGGTTGTCCATATCCATGTCAGCATTGGTGATGTCCACATCAGGCATTGGCAAGCCTTCTGTTATGGCAATATTGTGCAGAATACAGCATGCCATGAGTATCCTGCATGCCATATCAGGTCTGCATTGCAGTGCCCCACTGGACTGATTCAGAAAACTGAACCGTGATATCAATAGAAAGTTCTGTCAATCACGGACCTACCATTACATAGTGCCTCATTATATCTTTCTCTTCACCCTCATTAAGTGGATGTCACACCTGTGTCATCAACCATGGCAGTTGTGGGTATCCACTGTCACCTTTGAGTTAAGGGGAGACATGTAAGTATGTTTGCTCAGCCATGTATGCTCTGTGCAGCCCCCTTATGTGCACACCCAGTCACTGTTGAACAGGGCATACATACTCCCCACCCAGCAGGGCTGCCTGTCTGGCAAACCCACAACAGGACACACAGCTATTGGCATTCTGTGGCATGTTGCCATGGCCGTCCATGACACACCCATGCACATTCCAACCACATATTTGCCCTCTTTACACACTGCACTACACATTGGTGGCCAGTGTCCCATGACCATCCCGCAAGGGCCCATTCATACATTTGCACATGTTGCAGCCCAGCGTGGCATTGCATGTCCCTTTCCATGCATGAATGAACACAGATCTTGCACCTGTCCAGCACATTGCACATACCTATAAGCCATCTGCCTTCAAGTTCACCTCTTTGGAATGCCTTGTGCAGGCCAATGTGCCAGAAGAAAAAATTACTCACCTTAGTAATTGCTTTTCTTCTCATGGAGTCTTGCTATATTATGACTATATGCAGTCAGCCACTGCAGCTGAACTGCCCCGGAGAGGAAAGAATTAACTCCAGAGGTCTGGGTTCCACAACCGAGGCTATACCAAAGCTCTATCTGGCCAGTTTCAAATGAAACTGTCAGATCTTCTGAAGCTAACACTAAGCAACAAGTCTGTGTGGAAAGCTCTACACTAGCCAAGTGGCTACCTACTAGTAGGAATAACAACAATATAAACAACAATATAAACAGCAATAATAATAATAACAATGAATAATAGTATTATTAGTTTCTCCCTAACAAGCACTATTAGACCCCCTTCCCCAAGACTCAAGTCCAGGAAGGGGGCCAACATATTACTTAAAACAGAAATACCTAATTCCCTAACCCTAAATAAAGGGGGTGAAGGGAAGAACTAAAATGGCATGACACAGTGCTTGCACTAATTTGCCACCCCTACCCAAGTAGAAGTTCTGAGAGGGGCAGGAGGGAGGGTGGTCATAATATAGCAAGACTCCATGAGAAGAAAAGCAATTACTAAGGTGAGTAATTTTTCTTCAAACACCATGAAGTCTTGCTATATTATGACTATATGCAGATTACACAGCAGTACCTCCATGGAGGAGGGTCAGAACCTACTTAGGAAATAGGCTCTGAAGCACAGCTGTGCCAAAACGAGCATCTCTCCTGGACCGAATATCCAGGGACTAATGCTTGGTAAAAGTGTGAACTGTTTTCCAAGTAGCAGCTTGACAGATTTCCAGAATGGGAATATCTCTAGCAGCCGCTAGAGATGCAGCTGTACCCCTGGTGGAGTGAGCCCTCAGTCCTGAGGGGGGTTCTCTACCTAGTTTTTGATAACAAAATTGGATACAAGAGACAATCCACCTTGCAATTGTCCTCTTAGTGGCAGGTTTCCCTTTGCCAACCTCGCCATAGGTAAGGAAGAGTTGGAGGGATTCGAACCTGTGACCCTTTGTGCGTTCCAAATAGTAGTTTAAGGCTCTTTTGACATCCAAGCTGTGTAGACTCCTCTCACCTGAGGAAGAATGCTCAGTGAAAAATACTGGAAGAGAGATGGATTGGTTCAAGTGGAAATCTGAAACCACTTTAGGCAAAAACTTTCTGTTAGTCCTCAGGACTACCTTATCTCTGTGGAAAGAGATAAAATCTTCTTCCACTGACAGGGCCTGTAGTTCACTTATGCATCTGGCAGAAGTGATAGCCACTAGGAAAACAGTTTTCCAAGTCAGAAACTTGAGCTCTGCTGAGGACAGAGGCTCAAAGGGGGGTTGCATTAACTGAGCAATGCAAACATTCAGGTCCCAAGCGGGAGCTGGTTCTCGAAAAGGAGGGTTGGTGTGAAGTAACCCTTTAAAAAACTTGGAAAGCACAGGGTGAGAAGAAAAGGAAGCAGGCTTCCCTGCTGACAGAAAAGCAGAGACAGCTGCCAGATGAACCTTTAAGGTAGCTGGCCTAAGGAATTTAAATGGACCAAATAGTCCAGTAAAATGGGCAGATCAGCAGATTCTGGGATAATCTGCTTCTCAGAGCACCAGATGGAAAACCTTTTCCACTTAGAATTGTAAGTGGCCCTAGTGGAAGGCTTCCTTGAAGCCTTTAAAATATCCAAAACACCTTGAGAAAGGTGTAAGTCAGCAAATTCTAACTCCTCAAGAGCCATGCCTTGAGATGGAGGGATTTGAGGTCCGGATACCACACTCTCCCCTGTGCACAGGCCAGTAAGTCATGGACTCTGGGCAAGCTCAGGGCAGGGTGGACTGTCAAGGACAGAAGCAGTGGGTACCAGGGCTGTCTGGCCCAATCTGGAGCAATCAGAATCACCTTGCAGGGCTGAGATCTGATTTTTACTAGTACCCTGAAAAGAAGGGAAAAGGGGGGAAAAGCATACAGGAACTTCCCTTTCCAATCCAACTGAAAGGCGTCCAGGGGACTGATCCCAGTACTGGAGGCCTGCAACAAAACAGAGGAAGTTGGTGGTTGTCTGGGGCTGCGAAAAGATCTATCTGAGGGTGCCCCATCTGGCAAAGACTGACCCCAGCACCTGAGGATTCAGAGCCCATTCGTGATGGCCCTGAGAAATCCTGCTGAGGGCATCCGCCAGGACATTGTCCTTCCCTGGAAGGTGAACTGCTATCAGGGAGGTGTTCGGGAGTAAGCCAGAGACCACAACTTCATTGCTTCGGTGCACAAGGCTGATGACCGAATGCCCCCTTGCTTGTTGATGTACCACATTGTTGTGGTGTTGTCTGTCCTGACTTGAACTACTTTGTTCTGGACAGAAGCTGAAAACACCTGAAGAGCTAAAAGGACAGCTCTGAGTTCCAAAAGATTGATGTGGAGCAGAGATTCCTGGGGAGACCACACTCCCTGAGTGGACAGGTCATCAAGTGAGCTCCCCACCCTAACAGGAAGCATCCATGGTGAGGGTGAGGGGTGGGAAACAGGAATGAAAGGAACCCCTTGTTTTAGATTGCTTTGATCCTGCCACCAGTGTAAGGCCAGGATCAGGGTTTGGGTCACTGGAACCAATTTGAAAGGGGTCCCTCCTTTGAGACCAATAGGCCCTCAAATGGAACTGAATGTCCCTCATCTGGAATCTTGCTCCTACACTACAGCTGTGGAAGCAGCCATGTGCCCTAGGAGTTGCAGAAAATGCCTTGCTGGTCGAGAGACCCGCCAGGGTAAAGGAGGATGCCAGGGCAATGAGTCTGTCTACCCTTTCCGAGGGAAGAAATGCCTGGCTAACTTTGTGTTCAATTCTGCACCTATGAAAGTTAGTACCTGGAACTGGTTCAAGAACTGACTTTGGTAAATTCAGCAGGAATCCCAGGGAAGTGAGAAGCTGCTGGGTGACTTGCAAGTGGGATTTTACCTGATCTGGGGACTGACCCACTATGAGCCAGTCGTCCAGGTAGGGAAACACAGCAATCCCTTGCCTTCTTAAATGAGCCACTACCACAGCTAGACATTTCATGAATACCCTTGGCGCAGAGGTAAGGCCGAAGGGCATTGCCCTGAACTGGTAGTGGCCTGAGGGTAGTTAGAACCTGAGGTACTTTCGGTGAGAAGGCCTGTTAAGAACATGAAAATAGGCATCCTTGAGGTCCAGGGAAGCTAACCAGTCCCCTGGCCTCAGGGAGGGCAAAATCATTGTCAGAGTTAACATTTTGAACTTTGGTTTCAAAAGATGCTTGTTCAGGTACCTTAAATCTAAAATGGGCCACCATTCTCCTGTCTTTTTTGGGGTAAGAAAGTATCTTGAGTACAGCCCCTTGCCCTGATGGCAAGGAGGGACCCTTTCTACTGCTTTGCAGTCCAAAGAGAAGAAACCTCTGCTTCCAAAGCAAGGGCTTCTGAAGGATTTGCAGGTGGAAAATGTCTGGCTCTTATCTTCGGAAACTGTTTGAAGCTGAGAACCAGACCCTGGCCTATTACCTCCAGAACCCACCTGTCCGAAGTTAGGGACACCCAGTTCTGGCTGAAATAAACCAACCTGCCCCCCACTGGTACAGGAGAATCGGCCCTGGGCACCCCATCAGGGTGCCTGCTTGGCAGTAGCCTTAGGCTGAGGGAGGGGGATGGTTTACTTGTGCCCCGTCTACCTCTGCCTCTAAAGAAACCCCTCTGTGCAAATGCAGAGGAGGCCTGAAATTGGTAAAAGGCCTGTGGAAAGGCCTGCCCTACCTTCTGGGAGCGTGCCTCTGTGGAGTGGCATGCCTCTCCTTAGCCTGGGCACTTTTGTAGGTAGTTCTGTATTCATCCATCTTTTTCATATAGTTTTCTGTTTGTTCCCCAAACAGAGAATTACCCACAACATGAAAATCCATAGCCTTTGACTGAGTATCTTGGGACAGATTAGTGCATCTGAGCCATGCCAACCTACGGAAAGCTACAGAAGTGGCCATGACCCTAGAGGAAACATCATTAACATCAACAGCAGTATGAAATTGAACTTAGAGGCTTCAATGCCATCAGCAGCCACCTGTTCCAACTCACTAGCCAGCTGGCCATGGGCCTGCTTGGCTAACTGCAATACTGTGTCCCACCTAGATTTCTGATATTCAGCCACATAAGCCATATAATTTGCCTGCCTGAGTCCCAAAGAAGCTGCCATATACTGTTTTTTCGCCATGGCATAAATCTTCCTGGAACTCCTTATCAGAGGATGTGAGGCCAGAGGAATATTAGCCTTGTCACAGGCTGCAGCTTGTACCACACCTACATGACTACACTGCTCAGTGAGGAAGTCTGTATCAGAGCCTGACAAGGTATATCTTCTGTCCATTTTTTATCTACAGGAGGGACAGAATGAGGATTTTAAAATCTTTGTTGTTTGCTTCCTAAATGACTTATGCAAAGGAATAGACAACCTCCTAGACTCTGGTATATCCATCATTTCTACATAATCAGGCTCCTCTTGCTCATCCACAGCTTCCTCTAAAGGAAGCTGGAGGTTTCTGCAACCTTTTTGTAAAACATAAAATGAGAAGGGGACTCAGACAGAATAGGAGGAGATTCTAAAGGTCTGTCTGGAGAAATGTCCGGTTCAATGGGCACGTCCAGACTCTCCCAGCCACACATGTAATGATCAAATTCGTCCTCCCTCTCCTGTGGTTCACAAAATTCCTCAACATCATACTCCTGAACCACTGGCACTGAACGAACCAACCTTTTACCAACTGTAGGTGGTTCGGCAGGACCCTGAGACAGTGACTGGACAATCTGTATGGCTTTAGCTATTTCTGCAGCAGTTGGAGAGACAATTTTGGACTCCAAACCTACTGATTTCTTTGTCTTTTTTTCACTGAGACTGGTTCCCCTGAACCAGCCTTCCTTTGCCGAGGAAGTCTCGCCCTGGTCAGAGGGCACTCCTCTGGTCCAGTGGGTACTGGACCCGGCTGGCCATCCGGGTCAGCGGACTTCTTTGGCCTCTCGCTCCCTGAACCGCCCAATCTCTTTTCCAGGGTGGCTGCAGGAAATTTTTACACACCTGGCAGTCTGACAGGAGATGGTCAGCCCCCAGACAATAAACACAAGTGGTGTGTGGGTCAGCCTTGGCAAAGGCTTCCCCACAGACATCACAGTGTTGAAACCCAGTGGACCCGGTTTTTCTTTTGGGTTTCTCAGACATAATGCCAGCCTAACTAAAAACTTGCCCTTTTGATGGCAGTGCCAGGCAAGACACCCTTATCGGTTCCTAACCGTGTCACGGGTATTTGAAAAAACCTATTTTAAAAGCAAGGTTTTTTTAGAACCGATAAGAACCAGGAACCACACTCTAAAAGCCCAACCACACTTTAAAACGTTAAATTAAGCAAACCGATCGGTTCAAAACCGAACCGATAATTGAATTTCCACACAGACTTTAAATTTTCTACTTACGGTTTACCAGATAGAGCTTTAACCGAAATGCGGTAAAATAAATACTTTTTGCTGGTTCAAATGAACCGAAAATACTCGCTTGAACCGAGAAATGAACCGATGTGAAGGAGCTGATCTCCGGAGCGACTGTTCAGTGAAGCGGAGTAAAGAATCTGACAGTTTCATTTGAAACTGGCCAGATAGAGCTTTGGTATAGCGCCCCCGTGCTGTGGAACTCCAGACTCTCTGGAGTTAATTCTTTCCTCTCCAGGGCAGTTCAGCTGCAGTGGCTGACTGCATATAGTCATAATATAGCAAGACTTCATGGTGTTTGAATATGTAGGAGTCATGGCAGCATCCAGGGTACTGTGCAACCACGTCCAGTATGAAGCAGTGGCTATCACACACCACTTGCATGTTCATGGAGTGGTAGCCCTTGTGGTTCACATAAGCATCCGCCTCTGCAGATGATGCTTTCATTGTCACATGTGTGCAATTGATGGTGTCTAGGACATGGGGAAAATGTTCCATGGTGTACAAGGCCTGCTTTACAGCCTGCAGCTGCTGTTCCACCCATTGGAAGCTTATATACTTGTGGCATCTCCAAACCAAGGCATTCACAAACTGCCTCAGGCACCTGGATATGGTAGACTGGGATATGCCCACTGTGTCACCTGTTGGTGTCTGGAAGGTCCCAGTGGCAAGTCAACACAGTGAGACACTAACTCTGACATCAACAGGTATGGCATGTCCCCATACAGGCTGCACTCTGCAGGTCCTCTTGCAACTGCTGGCACAGCATCCTGCTAGCACCCCTGGTCAGGTGGTAACGTGCTATGCAGTGCTCCTCAGTGAGATTCTCATATGATGTTCTTACAAAGATCACATATGGAGCATATTGTCTGACTGCTCTCCTCAGCTGCTGTGGTATGCCATTACCCTGCATCCTGTCATCATGGTGCCTCCTACACCACTGCCACCTTTTTGCTGCCAACATAATGCCCAGTAGGTCTATGAGTGCTGACATTGTCATTCTCTGTCACTGTCAGATTGTGGCTTGCAAGCTGCTAGCTCCTACATGACACTGATTTAACACTCTACTTTAGCCCGTTTTTATACTGTGGTGTGTTTAGACCACTCCTCCCTGGTCTAAGGGCTGGGGACTTAGATGGACACATACTCACAGTTACCAGCTTCTTGAATCCAATATAAAGGGTTGCTGCTGCCTTTTCTTGATGCAAGTCACAATGCGCAATGTCGCACACCTGTTTTGGATGCATCCCTGGTGCATTCCTCTTTGCCGCAGATCGCATCTTAATTGGCTCATGCAGTATCTCTGAATCATGTTTGTCACATTTTTTGGTGCATGTCGCCACATGCATCTATTCCTATTAATGCAAGTCACATGCATCCAATCTTTTCCTTTGAAAATCTGTCCCACTGTGTCCAGAGTTGACTACCAGTGGTTACAAATATCGGGCCCTATTCACAAAGGTGTGGAGTGGGTGTGCACCATGTAGTTCCAGCACGTAGCCCACCCTGCATCTGCCTGCACCCACTGTGCCCCCCATGTGGAATGCACAAAGCACATACATCCCCCTATGCACTTGAACCCCTGGATGAACATGCAGCTCCATGTGGGGGCAGGCCGGGGGCCGGTGCTGAGGGAGTGGCCACACTCCAAACCATTCATGAAGGTGTGACATGCAGTGCATGGGGGTGACAGCTACACCATCTGAGGGCAGCCATAACTATTATGTCCCCCCAGGATGCCACTGCATGCTGCAGTGGGGATGGCTGGTTTCATCAGATCCCCCACTGCAGTTGCTTCAACTGTCGGGGCACTCTGGGAGGGCTGCACAAACTGCAGGGTTAACAATCCCCTTTGCTGTCAGTGCAATGCATGCTGGCTGACAACATATGGCACCCCACGGGCATAATCTACAGTGGGACCTTGGCAGGGCAGCTAATTGGCTGCTTGCCTGAGTCCGCCGCTCCACACCCGACCACCCGGCCCCGTGAGCCTGCATGCCAGAGGGAAGCACCAAGTCAGGTCAACAGTAAAACTACTGACCTCCTGCAGCGATAACAATACCGATGCAGGTCGTGCTGCCCCCAATCCCAGCATTTTTCTGTGGGGGCTGTGCCCCCAACCCCCATGCAGGAATCTCTGCCCCTGCACCCCCCCCGGACTTTAGGATTCTCAACTCCAGGTCAGTGTTGGTCTGGGGAGAGGGAAGAACACTGGGGGAAAGTGAAACATGGAAACGGACCATTACAGAGACTGTTGCTGTAGTGGTCTTTTTCTGTGTTTTGCCATGAGGGTGTCAGGCAAAAGGGGCCACCCCAAGGGGGCAGGGCCACATACAGGAGACATGCATTGGCCAGTGTATGGGAATACAATCACCGCGTGAATCTTCCAAATGTGCAGAGCTGCACGGGCGGGTTACATGCCTTTTGTGTGTACCCCCATCCACCTTTGTGAATATGCCCCATTATGCTTATCTTACATGTTGTGTCCTAGGTTGCTGGCTGGATGAGATAAACAGCAGAAATAGTAACCCATAGTGTATCCCATCAACAGTTTGCAAAACAATGGCTGTCTGGCATGTTGCAGGATTATAACATATTGCTGTCTGAATTAAGTCATGTAAGGGTTCAGTATCATGGATGAAATGAAGACAGGCTAAGATAAATGGGTTTAGTGAAAGTGAGGAGCAGAAATAAAGAAACAGACCCAGCATTCTGCAATGAAGTGCATGGTTATAAAGCAGTGGCCTACTTCTGGCAACATAAACCCTCAAAATTAAGCAAACAGGTATGACCAGCGGTTACATTAATTGTCTGTTAATCACACCCTAGGGGTGCCCCTAGGGTGTGATTAGGGTGTGATTAAATGATGAGTAATGCAACCCCTGGGAGTACCTTATTGCTTGTATAGCAATGAAGACATCAAAATAATACAACTATTTATTTCTTATTTATTTTGGTAAAAAAAAAATAGTCCTTCCAATGTATGAACAGCAGGCAGCATTACATATAGCTTCTTCGGGGGATTTCTTGATTTGCAAGTTTCTATTGATAGACTTTCTATCAGCCATTATTTGGTGCCCCATTAGTTGCAGCTTAATATTTACTGTTGTTTTTAACTGCAGCTAAAGTGTGCCAATAAATAAATACACATTACAGTTGCTAATTAAGACTGGGCAAAATTTATCTTCCGCCAGCGGAATTCTAGCAAAATTACAATTTTGCTTCCATGAAATTTCATGACATTTCACATAAATTGTGATTTCAATTACTGCCATCTAATTTAAAAAGTATTTGTCCAACTTGCACAAAATTTGTATGATGACTGTTCCAGAGTCCTTACAGAAATGAGTCAAATTTGAGATCTCCATCTTTAAAGGTCAGTGAGTTTTAAGCCACCAGACTTTTGGAAAGTTTAAAATGACATTCCACAATTATGTAAACTGCAGAATTTTAAGCCCCTATGACTTTTAAAACTAGAGAATAGAATATTACTGATGAATAGAATATTACTGATTTTGTTAGGTTCATCGACCCTAAATATTAACCTTTTTGGCCACCCTATGGCCCAAGGGCACAGCGTTTTGCTGCCATACTGATGACCTAGCTTTGGAAGCAAGCAAGGAAGTCGCATTGGGAGGCAGGCCATGGAAGAGACAACTGCCACTCATCAGTGCATCTTGGTGGGGAGAATTGGTGGTGGTGGGTTTCATTAACACAGTGACCCCTAAAGCTGGGCCAGAGAGCTTGCTCCTTTCACAGGGGAAGCTGTGGCTGTGAGAAACTGACAGAGGCACCACCCCCACCAGGGGGATGAGAGTGAAACAAATTTTGGAGAAAAACCCGATAGCCAACTGAATGATGGCTGGGTTTAGCTTGATCAGGGTATATTCCTGTGAAAAGGGTATATCCCTGAGAGATGAGCTGCTGGTCAGGAGAAAAAAACAATATGAATATAAATAAAATAATCTCTCAATCTCCTTGCAATTAGTTGGTTTTGAAGAAGGGTTTTGATGAAACTGATCCACCTGCTGTGTGATTTGCCAGATAGAATACATTTTTTTACTGTGACCTCGTGCACAAAGAAAAATCAGCAGATTGTGAACTTATTTATAACTATAGTGAACACTTTGTCAAGCACATTACATGTAGAGTCACACCACTGATAAGCCCCCTCCTCCACCCCCTCGAGTGTGATGCAACAATGATTTCTGATCAGTTTGCAAGCCTACCTCAAATCCAGTATGGGTCACTCCAATAGTAAAATTAAATATCTGCAAGTAAAAATGTTGGTTTTTGACATTAATTTTCATGACGCGAAGTCAACTGCCTTGTGCTTTGACTTAGAAACTGACACGTTGTATCCCTTACTATACCTGGTGATGTGTAGCCATCAGAAAAAGGCAGAAAAAAAAAATCAAGCTATACTCCATTTATCTATTTTTATTATTTTCTTATCAGAATTATATCGACTCTAGCGCAGCACCGTCTATTGTGCTGTCCGTAACATCAGGGATCTTGTAGCACTTTCCACCCTTCCCCCAACTAATTCACTCATTCATTCCTATAGACGCCACATGGCATCAGAACCATCCATTGCTGGAATGGACCCAAAATGGCCACCGGGAGCAAATGAATGAATAAAATCAGTGTCATGCTTATAGCCTTAATTTAAAAAAATTGTGTTGTACATATTCACAATCAGAATACCACACAGCTATTTTCAGCAGTGTTTCAGCCTCAAACATAAGAAATTACTTCACTCATATTGCCACCACATAGACAAAAATATCAGAAAAAGTTACTATTCACAGCAGCAGCATATGAGGAATCATGAAAATATCCTTGCCCTGAGTTATTTCCTACCAACAGCATGTCAATATTATAAACATTGCTTCCTCACTTTAATACCTCAGATGAAGGAGGACATTCTACAGCTGACAGAAGCTAATGCTGACGAGTTGACAAAATGACTTACGTTGTGGCAAAATGACTGCGTGAGTGCAGGATTGCAGATGTGCATGCATGAGATGTGTCAGCGGTGTGCACCAGAGAGCAAGCAAGCCCAAAACTGTGGTACACTGATTACAGCCTCTGCCTGTTTTGAAATCTCAGATGGAAAGGCTGCAATATAAATAAAAAAATAGGCATACACATGAATTTCTGTACTTGTTTTATTTACATAGCCAATACATAAAAATAGCCATGCGATCACAGTTCAATTCTATTCTCAAAATTTATAATGTGCTGTACATAGACTAAGACCAAATATTCAGTTAAGTGTCCCTTTAAGTTTATTTAAGCTGCTTTGATTTTTGAAAATAAATTATTTTAGATTTTTTCTAAATGTATGTTAATGGGGCTCTGTTGGAAACATACAAGGAACTTTTTGATTTTTTATTTGACAGCCGGTTTCCAGTGCATGGGACTTTGGTGTTGTCTAATACATCAATCTGCAGTTCATAATGTACATTCATTCCACAATTCAGTGAGTCAATGAACTATGGAATGAATGTATGAATTGTGGATTCATGAATTAGACTGCTAAAAGAAATTCCTAAATAAGACGCAAAAGAATGTGCACAAGGCTATGGTGCTCATGAGTAGAACAAGCCATGAATAATAAAGACCCAGGCATTCACCACCACATATGATGCTGACACCATGTATAAGAGTAAAAATAAAATGTATTTACATGAATAGGTAAAAAGCGCCCACCTGACACGGTTCAGGTCCCTCATGGACCCTTTTTCAAACCTTTGACAAAGGGTTCAGGAGGGTCCTGAAACACATCAGGTGGGTGCTTTTTACCTATTCATGTAAATACATTTTATTTTTACTCTTATAAACAGTGTCAGCATCATATGTGATGGAGAGTGCCTGGGTTTTTATCATACGTGAAAGAAATTCCTGCAGAACGGATCACTGAACTGCGGAACAATTACTTGCATCACGGAACAATCCATTTAGCTGGGGAATAAAATTCCTCAGAACTGTCATTCATGTGTATTATTCTGCAGTTCAGCCAAAACAATCCATGGAACAGGATGAAGATCTGCCTAACACATTCAGAGGATTCCAATCTCGCCAATGGTGGAAGTTCAGAATATTTTGTGAAAGTGGAATTCGCAATTTTCATCCAACTCTAGTGCCCAGAATTCTCCATTTGCTCAGCATTACTCATTAATCACCTTCAGAGTGAAAAGTGCTCTCTAGTTCTTCCTCTCCCCTGACCTTTTTTACATTCTAGTTTATTTATAAAATTGAGGAGCAAGGCACTGCCTAACCGGCATCTTTCCATAGCTCTGTGTCCAAAACTGTTCCCTTTATTATAAAACCCTTCCTGAGAGAGAAAGGCTAAGTGTCCAGCCACCTCTTTTATCCTAGGGCCCTAGTATGTTTTTCTAAACACCTCCACAAGATAGGTCCAATCCTATGTTAGTCATTATGTTAGCAGATCACTGAGCAGGCTTTCTCATCTCTGTTTGGTACTGATACCCTAAGGGGAACACTCTCTCTGTCTCCCTCTCTTATTTAAATTATGTACTGTATGTATGTACTCTGCCCTCCTACATTTAATTCTGGACTGCTAGGTAAGACAGACAGGGGCATAGGTATCAGACTCTCACTCCCCACCTTAGCTTTGCTCCAGTCCTTTAAGTATCTCATCATGTGAATAAATGTGCATTGTTTCCATAAGTGTCTATTACTACCATGACAAATGCCATTGGCCTCTAACTCCAATCCCTAAAATGTAGGGACTGGCAAGTATCAGGGTTGTTTAATACTGTATTTACATCGCTAGCTATAAAATAAGTAAACTGTACTTGTTAGCTATGCATTTGGAAGAAGACAGCTGGGCCCAGATATTCAAAAGGGTTGCGCCATGCTCAACAGGGTTGCTCATGCGCAAGTCCAAAACTGCGCCATTCTGCGATATTCAGAAGGAGGCAGTTGCGCCCCCGAAAACATGCTGAGCAATAGCGCAATGAAAATGAAGGCATGCGCAACCGAAGGGGGCGGATCCATGCATAAACAGCGTAATGCGATATTCAAAGACTTGCACAATGCACAATAGCGGCACAGCCGGAAACTGCGCACTAGCGGAAATGAGCCAAAATAAAAAGGCTCAAGGAAGCGGCGCAAGAACGCTACCAGGCTGTCAAGTGGGGGAGAGAGAGAGACAGACAGAGACAGATGGACAGACTGAAAAGGGCAGGCAAGGAAAGTGTTTCCCATAGTTTGTAGAGGCCAGCGGGGGGTGCCCGTGCAGTGGAAGTAGCAGTGAGGACAGCGGGGTAACACAGCAACAGCAGCGGGGCAGAAGCCAGGGAGATGGACAGTGCCAGCTTCCACATGGAAGCTGTAATGAGGTGAGTGAGAATCCATGCTGCAGGGGACGTGGCGTGGAGGGGCCCTTGTTGGTATGCCCCGACAGGCGTACCGTGCCGCATCAGCTTTGAGCTGTACACAGATGTAGAGATCGTGGGCGGTACTGCCTGGACAGGGCAATACTGAGACGGCTCTGTGAGCTGTGCAGTGATGTGATGCAGACACCCTCACGACGGAGTCACGCTCTGTCGGTGGAGACCAAGGTGACAGCCTGCATGTGCCTGCTCACCACGGGCACCTTCCAGAGGCCGACAGGGGACACCACAGGCATCACACAGTCGGCCACGTCACGCATCCTCACCCAATTCCTCAGCGCACTGCTGCCACATGCTGCAGAGTACATCCATTTCCCCAGCACCGTGGCAGAGCGTACAGCAAACATGCAGGAGTTCCACAGGGTATCACGTATGCCTGGTGTGCTAGGGGCCATAGGCTGCACCCATGTGGCCATCCGCACGCCGCCTGGCCCCGATGGCCATGCCTATTATAACCAAAAGGGATTCTCCAGTGTCAACTGCCAGGTGGTGTGTGATGCCACTGGGCACATAATCAATGTCTGTGCCACACACCCTGGCGGAGCACATGATGCCTTCATATGGTATCAGTCTGCACTGTGCCATCGATTCGAGAGTGGGGACATCCCCATAGGACATCTAGTGGGTGAGTACACATGTATGGAATGCAAACTCTGGGCAAGGGTGGGAATGACACCGTGCCATGGTAGTGGCACACAGGGAGATGGCCAATATGGACCTGAACATGACACTGCTCTCCACTATCTCCACACAGGTGACTGCGGATACCCACTCCATCCCTGGCTGCTCACACCGTACCGGCGCCCCATGACCCCAGCGCAGCTATGCTATAATGAGGCACATGCCGCAACACGTAACATCATAGAGCGGGTGTTTGGGATGCTCAAGGCACGCTTCCGATGCCTAGACACCTCCAGCGGTGCCCTACAGTACAGCCCACAAAAAGCCTGTGGGATATTCCTGGCCTGTTGCATCCTGCACAACATGGCCAAAGACCATGGGATAGCGGTACAGGTCGAACAGGGGGACAGCGATGGGGACGCCGGTGGCACCGGTGATGATGGTGATGAGCAGCCCCCCCAGGACGGAGGGACCCCCGACTGATCCGGCAGGCCCAGCTGCACCGGGACACCATCACAGAGAAGCACTACTCACAACACAGGTAAGTCAAGGGGACATGTGCAACCAACACTGTCCATGCGCAAACTACAGGCACACAGGGGAACACACCAGGGGTGCATGAAGGTTAGGGGAGTGGAAGGGTCCAGGCATACCAACACACCATCAGGGAGGGGTGAGCACTCATATGGACACACACACACACCAGGCACAGAGTGTACATGGGCAGATGCACAGCACTGCAGAACCTACATTGCTAACACACAGCACCACCGACCACCTCCACCACCTGTACTGTCCAAGTACGTGTGTCAGAACCTGGGCACCCTTGCACCTTGGTGTACAGTGCAATGCAGGCATCATCATGCACATGCACCTGTGGACAGCAGTTGGGAGGGTGTGCAGGTGGTCCGTGTGTTGGCGTGGTGAGCAGAGCACCCAGCAGTGCACTGCCCACCATGACACACATTGCACACAGGGCAGCACCAGACAGGGCCCGCACTAGGAGACAGCTCAGTCATGTAGCACTGTCCCACGGCCACCACGGATGCGTGTGCGGCCCCGCCGTGACCCAACAGCACGGGCAGGCTGAGCAGGGGCCACATGGGGTGGCACTGTTGCACCACCAGGGGTCCCACTGCACGAACGTGACCTTGCCCACACAGGGGTCTGCAGCACGCCGAACAAACCTGCACCAGGGGTGCTCGGGATGCCCACAGCAGAACCCGGCATCGACAGGCCTGGTGTCGCACGACGCCGGGAACGGGGAGTGGAGAGTGCACTGTGTGGGGTGTGTGGTACAGGGGCACCTGACTGTGTGCCCAATGTGTCCACGACAGAGACCACTGCCTGGGTCAGCCTGTCAATGGCGGCGGTCACATCCGTCCGCATACGGACCAGCTCGGCTCGGTCCCAAGCACACTCCCTGCTGTGCCGCTCCACGGACACAGACAGTGCCTCCACGGACCTTGCAACCCGCCCCTGCAGCTGTACTGATTCCTGCAGCAGGCGGGTGTGTGCATCCAATGGGTACTGTGCCCCAATGGCATCGTGATCCCCAGGGTGTGGACGGTCCTGATGCACATCACCCCTTGAGGGTGGGCGCTGTTCGCCAGGACCAGGTATGGGCAGATCAAAGGGCGGTGGACATGTGCCACTGCTTGACACTGTACCCCCAGACCTGGTGTGCGACTGCTGCTGCTGCCCCTCCAACCGCTGTGCCCCCAGGTCCACCTGTTCCACCGCCGTGCTGGCAACAGTGCCAGACACCTGCACAGCCACCAGTGCTGCCCCACCGGTGCTGACAGGCACAGCCTGGGACTGTGCCAGCATGCTGGTACACAGGTTTGAACCAGAAAGGCCCAGGGGCACGTGCTGGCCTGCCGTGTGTCTGTCATGGGACACACACCTATCACTGCCCATTGCAGGCCTTCTATCATCAATGGTGCAGGTACGTGCTACTGCCATGGCCACAGCATGCTGGCATGCTAGCATGCCAGACTGCTGAGATACAGGCTGTGCACCCCCCGCACCCATATCACTGACACCAGAGTTGTTGGCCCAGCGTGCATGCTGCTGCAGTGCCTGCTGGCTGGTGGTGGAGGTGGATGGTCCCTCCTCCATGTCCAGCAGGTCCGCATCACTGTCTGGACCCACCACCACCGTCTCCTGAAGATGAACAGGAGTACATGTGAGTGCATGTGAACAACTGCCACCCCCCCAAACACCACCACCATGTCATACCATGCAGTGATGGTCTTCCACCTGTCTGGAATCCTCCGCCTGGTATGCCCGCAATGGCGCTCGGCTGCATGGCTGCGACCAGTGTCTCCTCATGTGGAGTCAGCTGCAACACCACTGGCGGGCCCCCGCCAGTGCCAGCACGGGCCGCCCTGAAGGCTGCCACCTTCTCCTTCAGCCTCCTGCGGTCAGTCCCCATCTTTTTCTTGCATTCCTGCACGGAGCGCTGGTGGCTTCCATGCAGGTTAACAGCCCTAGCTACCCCCTCCCATGCAGCCGCACGGGACTGAGGGGTGCCCCTCTGTCCACTCAATAGTGGCTTATCTTCCAGGTAGGCCTGGAAGAGGGCCTCAGTCTCTGCCGCTGTGAAGTTCGGCCTCCTCCTACGCCCACCGTCCTCACCCTCACCTTGGCTCTGCTCGGTCATGGTGATCTGTATGGGTGGAAGTGGACACCTGTCACTGTGCAGTCTACAGCATTTCCCCATGAGCATTGTCCTGAACATCACACAGCATGTAACTCACCTCTTACCTGCAGTAACCAAATCTGGCCAGCACAGCCCACTGTCGCACATTTATAGCGCAACACATGCAAATTAGGAGTGGAGCAACTTTAATGACATGCAAATTGCGCCACTGTGCCCTTGAATGGCTGATCAGATGATTTTCAAATGTCGGCTGAATATCGCGAATCTGCGCTTTGCTCAATACAGAACAGTCAGCTGAGCCAATGGCGCAGAACTGTGCCTGTGTGGTACACTGCATCGCGCATGCCCAGATAGCTGATGCATGCGTCTGTGGTGCTGCTGACGTGCTGAGTGCGATAGACAATTCAGGCCATGGCCACCATTGTGCCAGTGGCGCTACAGCACTGGCCACTATATGGCGCTGTGGCATTACTGCGCAATAGTCCACTGTGGCACTGGTACGCAGCTGGTCGGTCGCGCAGGTTACCTATATGTCAGATGGCACTGTGCGTAGCCTTGCATCAGTGCTCATGACCTTGTGTATGCCCTTTGCCCCCTGCCGCTGTTCGCCTGCCATGTGTACGTCCCTTTTGCGCTGTCTGGTGACAGCACTATGTGAAGTGACGGCGCTGTTCGAACAGCGCGATTGGAGCCTGTGGTGGTCTATTGAGCAACATCTCCACGTGGGGTTATGGTGGCAGGGCGCCATATTGCCTGCTGTAAACTGGCTAACATGGCTAGGAGGAGGGCTGTGAGTTGGAGCCCACTGGAGGTGGCCAACCTGGTGGCCCTAGTAGAGGCCCCAGTATGAGGCACTCTATGGTGAGGCCCCTCACCATAGCAGGATGAAGTGTGGCAGCAAGTGGCCACTGACCTGGTGGGGTCACTGGGCGCCGGGTCTGCTGAGCAGTGCCGGCACCGGTACATGACCTCCGCCGGAGGAGCCAGACATGTTGGCAAGGGCTGCGGGCACATGCCAGGCGGGGCGTGGTGCTGAGGCCAGTGAGTGTACCATCTATGCACCTGTATTCTCTGTAGGGTGTGTGTGCTTTGGTGGCTGGGCATAGGTACGGCTCGGACACGGTTGGCTGTGTCAGTGTGTGCAGCTGTGCGATGGATGGTATGGCTGTGTGGGCAGGCACTCACTGGAGCAGGGGGACTCTGCTTGAGTCACACTGATGTTTGTCTCAACATATGTCTCCCACAGGCTGGGATGAGGATGCAGGGCCGGGTGAGGAGGCCGTGCCAGGGCCCCGTGGAAGCAGGAGTCGGCCCCGGATGCAGCAGCAGCAGCCACAGCATCAACAGCAGCAAGAGCAACAGCAGCACACAGCTGCTTGAGCAATGTGAGTATCATGACTTCATGGATGCTAGTTGCATGCTTGGGGAAGTCCACTAGCCCTGCACAATACAACCATGCAGGACAGGGATGTCATAATTCCACTATACAAGACACTAGTGAGGCCCCACCTGGAGTACAGTACAGTTCTGAGACCATACCTAGGAAGGACGTAGAGTGGGCAGGAAGGTTCAGAGGAGGGCAACAAAGATGGTGCATGGTTTGCATCACGTCCTATGACGACAGGTTGAAGGAACTGAACATGTACTCCTGGAGGAGAGGGGGAGAGAAGGATATGATAGAGACATACAGGTATCTTACAGGGGGGATCAGGGTGCAGGACACACTATTTTGAAGTGAAAAAGATGTTCCAGGACTAAAGGGCATGGGATGAAGTTGGAGGGGTGACGATTCAGAGGACACATGGAAAAGGATTTCTTCACAGAGCGGGTGGTGGACAAGTGGAACACCCTGCCAGAGGAAGTGGTGGGGGCTGAAACAATCACGGGATTTCAGAATGCACGGGACAGACATGAAGGAATTCTGGAGGTCAGGGGTAAGGGGCAACAGACTTCTAGGAAAACAAAGTGAACTTACAAGCTCAAATGGACGGACTAGGTTGGCCATAGGCCCTTATCTGATGACACTGTCTATGTATCTATGTATGTATGCACGACACAGGTGACATGCATCACTGTCCAGTATCACATGCGCCTGTGTAGGCGCTCACTGGTGGTCCAGGCATGCACTGGGCACATAGCTGTGTAACTGGCATCGCACTACGTTGCCACGCCACTGGACAGCCTTGTTTGTGCTGTGATGGACATGGGCAGTGTGTGTGTGCAGTGGTGCACATAGCTGGTGCCGCCTGTTTGTGATGGCCATGTGCATGTTCACTGTGGGTGGTGCATGCCATCACAGGTGTGGGACACTGGGCTATATGGCTTGCAGGTTGGGTGGTGTTCAGGGTTGTGGTCAGTCACAGCCATTGACTGTGTTCCCATTTTCCTAGGCCTCGAGGTTCTCAGGAGGATGGCACGTGATCTTCGGTGCCTCACCCAAGTTGGACTGGAGAACCAAGAGATACTGCAAGCCATCCGGCGCCATGGAGCTCGGCGACGGAGGCACAGGACGGTGCACCAGCAGGGGGAGGACCAGCAGCCAGCTGGGCCATAGCCCACATTACCCTTCCCACTTCTCCCATCCCTAACACCCTGCCTTCCTCTCCAAGTTTTTATTCCTCCCTTGAACACCCCTACCTTTACCCGTCCCCCTTGTAAATAGTTTCTCTTGGTTTTGTTATTGAATCTTTTAAATATACATTTCTATTTTGATATGAATACTGTGTTGGTCTCTGATTTGCAGCTGGCTATGGGTGCTCAGTTGCGGGTGTACATGCCATCTGGGGTGGTATGGTCCTGGGTGTGTGTGCGTGTGTGTGCATGGGGAGGTATCTCCAGCATGGCAGTGACTTTCTGTTGGTCTTGCGTCTGCTGCCACCCACTGCTGGGTGCACAGGGTGTGTCTGGCTTGTAGGCTTCTGTGCTGCACGGGGTTGGCGTGTGCTGGGGGATGCATGGTTTCCTGCAGTGCCAGTCAATGCACAGGTGGTGTCTTGGGTCACAGTGCAGGGTGTGCTGTGCGTACAGGGGGCTGCTGCTGCACTGTGGTTGTCAACCCCTGTGTGGCACTCTCAGCATGCCAGTGGTTGTGCTGGGTGTCATAGCTCCACTATGCTTGTGTTGGCTTGTCCCCATGGGCCAGTAGATCATCCGTCACACCCCAGTGATGCTGTGCTTGGGGTGTGCAGGTGTGGTGTGGGTTCTGCAGTGTGTTCCTGTGCCCATGTGTGGCATGGCTGGCGGTGGGCCCCAGCCTGCCTCCCTGGATGTGCAGTTCCATTGCTTTGGGGGGGGGCTCAACTTGCACTATGGCACCTCTGGAATGCTCAGCTGGGCTGCCCTGGTTGCTCCATAGTGCAACATTTTGGCTCAGCTTCTCCTTCCTGGTTGCGCTATGGCGCAGTATGTGCGATATTCAAACATGGAGCAGCACAAATTGCGCAAGCAACCAACATCTGAATTTGTGCAACTGGTTTGTGCTTGCTCCTGCTGTTGCGCTCATTTTGAGCACAGTTTGAATATCTGGGCCCTGATGTATTTGACAGTCCACACAACAAAAGAGAAACACATTTCCATCCTCTGTTGACAATACAGAAGAGGTGAAACTCATGCCATTTTCACATTGTTATAAGGAGGCAGTATAGTGCAGTGGGATAAAGCTCTGAGCTGCAAACCTGGAGACCTGGGTTTGAATCTCACAGCCCCCACTTGCATACTGTGTGACCCGAAGCAAGTTACTAAACTTCCTTGTGCTCCCAGGTCACACCTGTAAACAAGCTTTCAGCTTAGTGTGCCTTTCCAGGTTAAAAAAAATACTGTATATTTCTCTACCATTTTCATGGCTGGAGTTTCTGTTGCCACTAGAGCAGACACTGTGTTGTCTTCTTTTATCATAGACAGCGTATTCCAGAGTGGTTTGAAATGTGCCAATAATCTTGCTATTACAATTGCATTTCTTGGTTGGACCTCCTGCTCACTGTGTTTGTTAGCAATGGCAGAAGCAACAGATCAGCGCACTCTCTTCTCTTCCTCCCTTACCTCCAGGTAAGATGCAGAGCCAAAATAACAGTTGTCTTTGTGGTGTGGCCAGTTGCTCCCCCTTTGAGCCATCAATGCAGATGTTTTCTTGGTCAGTCATTCTCTGTAATTTTCCCAATCTTCACCATCTTCTACTTCAAAATATATTCTAATACTCTTCTTTAAGTAAGAACCAAACAGGGTTACCAAGATGCAGGGTTCTGATCCACGTGCTGTCAACATTTGTGTCATATATGAAGCTGTTTCTTAGTTTGTCTCCAGTGGACACAGCTCTAAAATCCTCCTTCTCTTGAAAGCAGGATTTCATCCAGACCAGTCTGAGGCTGATGAGGTCAATCAATGGCAGTACTGGACTAAGACAAGCAGTGCATTTTCTTCATACATGGGTAGCCTCTATCTAATTAGCATAAGATAACAACACAAGGTTTTCAAAAAGTTACCACTGTCTGGAGCCGATGTTTCCTTCTCCTTTGCTATTACCATATTTCATTGCCAGTTGGTGAATGTCCTTTTGCCGTTCCAGCAGCCAATCTAACAAGTAATAGATAGAATGTCACATGGTTGGCACTTCTTACCTCTAGAACAGGTGGAGTTTTTTTTCCCATCTGTATCTCATGTAACAGTGTATTGGCCATCCCTAAATGGATAAAATGGCCACATATTAGACATACTCCTGGGCTTTACTTTAACTGCATTTTATAAGTGGGCTGAAAACAGTATTTGTTGTAGCTGCATTAGTTCACATTATAACCTGTACTTGGTTCTAAGCAATTTGATATCGTTTCCAACAAATGTCCTGGGCTTTACTTTAAACTGCATTTGTCTAGTGGGCTGAAACAGTGACTCATGAGCCCCATAGCCATTTTTTTGAAACAGTAAAAACCTGGTGAAACTTAAGATGACATCCCCTTTGTCTCCCACACAGTTAAAAACTACCGCAGACACACAGCCCTTGCTCTAAGCACAACCCCCCCCCACGCACCTGTATTAATCCTTGCTTCTCCTTCTTCCTCAGCAGAATTGCAAGCAGCCAGGTTCCCCTCGTGGGTGCGGTGGTCGAGAGGGAACGGTCTCCCTCCCCGGAGCCAGAAACAATAACCTGAGGGACTCGTGGCTGGAAAGTAAAGGAACCGGTGTTTAAAGGAACCGGCATTTTACACTGTGAAGCCGTGCAGCAGGTACAGTGGGACCGTGCTATCTGCTTGCAGACGCTGGAGCCCCACTGACGCTGTGCATCAGCTGCCCCGCTGCCCCCACCACCACCCTTGGTCGTGCTCTCCTTATATAGTGACGGTGGGCTGATTCTGATTGGTGTAGCACAGAAACCTATCAGGCAACTTCTCCACTAGCAGGTTATCAGAACCTACCACTAGGCGGCTGCCACTTGCCTCCACAGCTTATCTCTCACTCTCTGCTCCTAAACTACTGCTTGGTTTACCTCATTGTGTGAGAAAAAAAAAAAAAAGGAAAATTCTATGTTATACTTAAAATCACTGCCAAACATGTCTAAATTAAATACCATATCACTTTTCTCTGTCCGCGAAATGGCGTCATGGTTAGCCCTCCTCGTTTTAACCCTATCATACAATCCACTACCCTCCTGCCTTCTTCTTACTAGTTCTAGTACTACCACTGCCCCTGCCCTAATTTTACCACCTGCGTTAACCCGATCAATAAAAACTCCCTCTTCTGTTACAATGTCCTATATCCCCTACCCTCCTCTTTTACCATGTCACCTCACCTCTGAAACCATGATCACACCATTACTTTATGGACAGGAAATACTACGCTTTACTTTTACCCATATTTCCAATAAAACACCCCAACATGTGGTCACATCCCGTCGCACCTCCAAAAAGATGAACAAAACTACTCTAACCAGGACAGCAATCATCTTCCTGCTACTTGTGGGAAATATCCACCCAAATCCAGGTCCCACTCTCCATACCCCATGGAAACCTGCTGCTATGAAGGGACTGCGGCTGGCCACCATTAATGTTTGTAGTCTTCTAAATAAACTTGACTCATTTCAAGCCTGGGTCTGCCTCCACTGCCCTGATGTAATAGCCGTCACTGAAACATGGCTATCACGGCATATCCCTGACTTGGCTGTAAGCGTACCTGGTTACACACTGTTCAGGTAGGATAGACTAAATAAACGGGGTGGGGGTAGTGCTCTCTATCTCCGAGAGCACCTACAAGGTATAATCACTGCTACCATAAGCCCTTCGGAAGGTGTACAGTCTCTTACTGTCAGGGTTGAAATTGGAAACTCGAAAAGTCCCTCTACATAATGTCCGTGATGCTTACCCCTCAGAACCAAAGGATGCCTTCACATCCATCCTACATACTATTGAACAGCTCCCCAAAAATTTGGAAGTCATAGCCTTAGGAGATTTCAACTCAGACTGGCTTGCCCCCAAGACATCCCCCGGATGCAGCTGCTGCCCAAAATCTGTCCTAAATGGTCCTCACCCCCACTAGATTGAACAAAAATATGAGCCACGGCTCCCTTCTTGACCTCGTACTTACTAATCATCCTGAACACATACTGGATGTCCAGGTCCTGTCGGACTCCATCAGTGATCACTCCCCAGTAACTTGTCTCTGGACAAATAGCTGGAAACCACCCCCACCTAGGACTTCCAGGTGTCGCCAGCTAAAGAAGGGGGCTCTAAAACACCTTAGATACCTACTTCGGAATTTTGACTGGTCTCCCCTTGATCATCTGAAATCAGTTGGTGCCTCTCTGTCCTTCTTCATAAGTTCCTTCCAATCTGCCTGTGACATCTTCACCCCCCATGTCACACGGATCGAAAAGTCCAAATCATCCCCTTGGGTAACACGGGCTCTGCTCGATAAAATGAAGGCGCATGATGACCTGTGGTGCAGAGTCCTTCAGTCAGGTCAGCCTGCAGACTGACAATGTTATCGTGCTGCCAGAAATACTTGCACCCGGGAAATTTGGCTGGCGAAGGCAGCTTATTACCAAACAAAACTCACTGCCACCTGGGGCGACGGAAAGAAGTTCTGGGATAATATAAAGGAACTTAGTGGTAAGTCTCCTTCCCTTCCCCCTGCCATTCTTATCCTAGATGGTATCCCTACCCAAGAATCCAGCAAAATAGCGGATGCTTTCAATATGTCATTCTCTGACCTAGCACTATTCTTCCCCAGACTTTTTCAGTAGTGTGAGGATATTTCCGACACCCCAGTGAGCAACCATTTCGTCTCAAAACTATCTCTGCTAGTGATGCCCGTGCATATATTTCCAGGTTCCTAGGAAAGACCAGACACAGTGGCGACTCACTAGATGCAAAATTGCTATCTTTAACCCTCGATGATGTTCTGGTACCTCTTACTAAAATTTTCAACATGTCCCTATGCCTAGGACAATTCCCATCTTTATGGAAAAAGGTAAGGATTACACCAGTACATAAAAATGGTGCGCGTATTTCAACTTGTAACTACAGGCCCATCTCCATACTCCCTCCACTCTCAAAAGCACTAGAGAAAATAGTGGTTGATCAACTCACTAACTATCTAGATGCAAGACAACTAATCTGCCTTCAACAACACGGTTTTAGGAAAGGTCACAGTACCACTACTGCCCTACTAGAACTCACCTCCTTTATTCATGATGCTCTTGACCATGGAGACCTGGCTGGTACAGTATTTATAGATCTCTCCAAGGCATTTGATACCGTCAATCACACCATGCTCATAAACTCCCTCCTCTCCATCGGCATCTCAAAAGAAACTACTAGCTGGTTATCCAGTTATCTCTCTGACTGCACTCAACAGGTGATGATAAGAAACACCCTCTCCGCTAACCTACCCGTCAGATCTGGTGTCCCACAAGGGTCTATCCTCGGTCCGCTCCTCTTCTCACTCTACCTGAACTCATTACCTCAGGCCTCCTCTGGGCGTCTTCTTCTTTATGCTGATGATGCTGTGAACTTCAGTTGGCACCCTGACCCCATGCAACTTCAAGAAGCCTTGCAGGGCTCTTTCGCTCAAATCAAAGCCTGGTTCTCCTCACACAAGCTCATACTCAACACTAAAAAGACGAAAGTCATGCTATTCGCTCACCCACAACACAAGCCCAGCTCTGCAAAATTAACTATACACAATGTGATGGGCGCCACACTGGAACCAGTTTCCAACTTTAAATATCTAGGAGTTACCCTAGACTCTGCCCTTACCTATCGTGAGCATATTGCGTCAACTTGCACTGAAACTAACAAAAGAATTGGTCTCCTCTACAGGCTTAGACCATGTCTACCTCCTGAGGCTATGCGCTTAGCTATCTTCAGCTCCATTCTTTCACTGGTAGACTACGGCATAATCATATACAGGGCCACCTCTGACACAGCATTGTCTAGCATCAAACGTGCCCTAAATAAAGCCTGCAGATTGGCCATAGGATGTGATCATCTTACGCACACCTGTGACCTCTATCTACGCTCATCATGGCTAAACTTCCAGGGGCGACTAGTTTATCAGACCTGCCTAATGGCCAAAAAAATCCAGTTGGGCCTAGCCCCCAGGCTGTCAAAAGCTCCTCCAAAAGAATCTTACAGCTCGCTCCACAAGACACTCTGACACCGCCACATTCCGTGTCCCCTTTGTAAATACCACTGCTGGCCAAAGGTCCTCTTGCTACAGGGCCCCACTCTGGATGAACTCAATCCCTGACTCTATCTTAACTATCCCCAGGCTTGGGCCTTTTAAACATGAGTTACTCAATCACATTATGTCAAACTCCCACTGTGACTGCAGATGAAACCTGAAATAATATTAATGCACCATTGCTTCACAATTGCTGATGTTCCATGTCTGTGTACATTCTATCTTTCTTTCTGAAGGTTACTGTCTCTATACTTGAGTTGTGTCTATAATGTTGTATTCCATGTTATACTGTGTTCTAACCCATTTATGTATGACGTGGAGCCTTTGCAAATGAGTCTCTGACTCAAAGGGTTGTAATTCCTAGACCTTCAATAAATAAATAAATAAATAAATAAATAAATAAATACTGCATACACCATGTAGATTTGTGTCTTCATACAGAAAAGCTACTATCATCAGGTTGATGTAGTATGCAAAGTATGGCACATTTAACAGCACATTGAGGCTCATTTCCAGACAGAATTGGGGGTAAAAAAGTTGTCAGGATAGAAAGAAAATACAATACAATTCACAAAACAACAATAGGAAATATCATAGTCTATAGGAACTATTTTACAGTATGAAAAATGTAGGTTGTACAAAGTTTGATCCACAAAATGTTATACATCATATATAACAATAAGTGTAGATCATTCGTGGAGACTGAAAAAGACTTGTATTAGCAGCTAGGTCACTGGATAGGCAAGAGGAGGAGAGAGAAGACTAGTGGAGATGAAAATGTAGGGCAGTTAGATACAAAGCACATGTGAGAGGAAGGTCCATGCATTAAAAATTTGAATGTATGAATGGAGGAGAGGATCAGGATGACATGAGATGTTGCTCTAGAGTTAGAAGAGGCAATCAGAAAAGGCCAGAGCCTAGTAGAGGAACGAAGAAAAATAAATAGAGCAAGTGTCAGTTGAGCAGTTAATGCTGAAGGAAGAGAAAGAGGGAGAGAGGAGATATAGCATGAGAGTGAACTGATCCAGTATTTGAAGAATAAGGAAGCTTGGTGAGATAGCTACCTACCCTTGAAAGATGAAAGGGAAATGTTGATGTAAAGGGAGCAGGGATGGATACAAAGAGGACAGTTACAGTAACAGTAAAGTGGCAGAAAGACTGGAATATGCATCAGATCTGGGCAGGATTACTTGAGGGGGCACTGTATACCATATCTGTATAGTCAAACACTGGGGAATCATCTTGAGAACTATCTCATGACAGATCAGTGGAAGACAGGACTTGTTGCAATACATTGCACTGAGCTTAGGTATTAGCTGTTTGTGGATGGACTTAATGTTTGGGCAAAAATCCAGGATTCAATCCAATGACACAAAGAAGTCTTTGAAGTGGGGGACTTTTACAAGGGAATAATTATGGGTCACGAGAACAGAGGTGGTATGAAGTCGGTAAGTGTTCACTTGCAGCCAAATGACATGGAGACCATTTTTGACATTGATTGACAGTTCATTTGAATGAACCCAGTACTGGATGTTGTCAAAATTGAACTATGTGGTCAGTTCTAGCATGGAAACTATTACACCTGAAGCAAACATAATTATGTTTTGTATATACAGTACAGTTGCAGCTATCAAGTTGCCTGATATTTCTAGATATGTCTTTATATTTTTAAAGAAATTGATATTTCTAGATATTGCCAGGGTGTGGAATGCTACCGAACTGCCATTGCAGTTTGAATTAGGCTGCTGAGCTGCCCACCCTTCTGGTGCCAAAACCAAGACTCCAACTAGCCCTTGCCAGTGCATGGAACTCATCTGAACCCCAATCACAGTTCAAATTAGGCTTCTGAGCTGTCTGCCCTCCTGGAACTGAAAGCAAGGCTCCAGCTAGCCCTTGCCAGGGCTTGGAAGTTGACCGAACCATCATTGTGGTTCAAATTAGACTACTGAGCCACCTGCCCTCCCCGAGCTGAAACCATGGCTCCAGTTAGCCCTTGCCAGGGCATGGAACTCAGTCAAACCACCATCGTCGTTCGAATTAGGCTGCAGAGCTGCCCGCTCTCCCAGAGCAGAAACCAAGGTACAGAGTCACCTGATCCCTCAGGTTGAATTGAAATTTTCCTTTGAATTCTGGTGCCATTTTAGGCCAGCTGTGCCATTGGCTTCTATGCCCCAGGTTTTCCTTTTGACTGGCCTGGCTAGAATTAAACTCTGCTTAGTTATTTTATACACATGAGGAACTGTTAATTTATGTCTGTATGATATATAAAAATGTTTAACTTTGTTCTGCTGAATTGAATTGAACTTAGCAATAGTTAGTTTGAATTGTCCTTTGCTCAGTTGTTCCTGCTTTACCCCCTTTATTTTTGCCCCAACCCATCCCTGCCTTGCACCAACTATCAGCTCGCAGTCCCATAGCTGTATTTATTTTATTTTTTTTCTTAATTTTACTTCCTGACTTGTTCTCCTGGGCTGAGTACCATCTCTCCCCTGCTCTGTGCTCAGGACCCGCCCTTGTTTTTGTTTAGCCTCCAACCCCCCAATTCTCTTCTCTATTAATTTGTGCTCCCTCCCTTCCCTCCAGGCTCCAGCTAGACCTTGCCAGGGTGTGGAATGTGACTGAACCGCCATCATGGTTCGAATTAGGCTGCTAAGCTGCCTGCCCTCCCGGAGCCGAAACCAAGGTACAGAGTTGCCTGATTCAATTGAAATTTTTGGCCAACCTGCCCTCCCCAACCCCCTCAATCTTTAAATATGCTTTGGCTCCTCCTACCTGAGCACTGTCCTCCTCTCACTGCCTACCTACTCCCTCATTTGATGCCAGCGTGCGACCAGGTCCTTCAGCCAGTTCACAGCGTAGCTCACTCCTTGCTTAAAGCCTCACTGTTCTCTGAACAAAAAATAAAAATCTGCAGGGTTCTCATCCACTTCTAACCCAATTAAACTATCCCTCAGGATTTTGGTGCTCCTTCTCATCTAGTGACTGAACACTGGTCAGTTGCAGAGCATGGGCCACTTAATTGCTACACTCAGTTCTACTAACATTCAATGGCTGAACACTGGTCAGTGCAGATTACTGGCCACCTAATACTATACTATACTTGATTCTCATTTAGAGCTTCCTAATAACAACCAGTATGCTTCACAGAATGATTCATGGACTCCCACATTGGTTCCTTCCTTTAGGCACCCTACTTCTCCATATACTGTATCATCGCCCTTGAGAGATGGAGTTTCCATCTCACAGCCAATTCATATACACTATCCAGACCCTCGTCACTACACTGGCATGGACTCCCTGGGATCCTCAACCACCTGCTAGATACCCTTGTCACTATCCTTTACTCTTCATACTGTAGTTATCCTCTCCAGGGCGGTATTCTATGCATTTCTCATGTCTCATCATTTATACCCCAGACCTTCACCTCCTGCCCCAGCACTTCAATCAAAGGATCGGCATCTATTACTTAAATTTATGTTTTAAGGCCTTAAGAAGCTTATCCTTTTACTGCTGCTGTGCTTTAGTAATATCAAATTAAATCCTGGTCCAACTATGCCTATAGAAGCACCCTCCGAGTTACCCCAATTTAAAGGACTAAGCTTCCTCCACATTAACACTTGTAGCATCCTGAAAAAAATAGACCTCCTACAGGCTTGTAGCTATGTTAACCCCTTATTGAGCTTGACAATACAGCTGTATCTTGGTTCAACGATTACCTGGTTGGAAGGCAGCAGCAAGTAAAATCACAGAGTACTACCTCCTCTCCAAAAATCCTCCAAAGAGGAGTCCCACATGGTTCAATTTTGGGACTCCTCTTATTCGCTATATACATCAACAATATCAACTCTGGACTCAGTAAAACCAGTGTTCATCTCTTCAAGGATGACACTGTGCTCTACATCGACAGCCACTCCCCTGAGCAGGCCTGTGCAGAATTACAGCAAGGCTTCAATATCCAACAATATAATCTTTTCCACCTGAAGCTACTCCTTAAAGCAGAGAAAACTAAAGTCATGATCTTATCCCCCCATGCCCATCCAGTCTGTGCCCTCAATGCTATCCCTACCTGTCAGATCTGGACACTGCTGAAAGAGCCGCTAGAAATAGTGGACAAATTCAATATCTTGGCTTCTGGCTCAACCAAAAGCTATCCTTCTCTGCACACTTGGAAGAACTATCCAAAAAACTCAGACAAAGGCTGGGTATTTTCTACCAGACCAAACACCTCCTTACCCACGATGCTAAATGAAAACTGGTCCTGACAACCTTCCTACCTCTATTAGACTATGCAGATTTCATACATGCTTGTTGCCTCTGGCCTCACTAGCAAAACTGGGCAGCCTTTATCACAGGGCTATCAGCTTCATTACTAATGACCCTTACAACACTCTCCACTGTGTCCTGTATGATCACATTGGTTGGCCTTCACTGAAAACCAGGCAAGTAAAAAATGCCGTCCTTTGGACTTTTAGAGCCCCAACTGATAAACTTCCTAAAATGTGACAGACCTCTTCTCCCTTTTCAAAGGATCCTACTCACTCAGAAAATACTCGCACTTCCTGCTTGATGTTCCCAGGGCCAGAACTCAGCATGGAGAATCTGCTATATGTTACACCCTTCCTACCATCTGGAACTGCACTCTGAGCTCTTTAATCCTCGCAAGACTAGCTGGGCTATCAGCCTTCAAATCTCTACTGAGTACCACTCTCAAGGAAACCTGCACCTGCTTCCCCTAACTGCTACTCCCCATCATCTTCACCACCATTTCTCTACCCCTAATCTGGGCCTATCAGCAACCTTCACTGTCCCAGTCAGGCACACCTTAGCCTACCCTCCCCCTTTTTTATCACCTCCTAAACCTCCTGCCTGCCTCACCCTCCATTTTTCTCACCTGTGCCTGTGAGGCCTTCTCATGCCATATCCCACCCCATCCCACCATTGTTTGTCCCATGCTGTTTTTAACCTAATCAGCATGCCATCTCTTGCCAAACCTCTTTTTCCTTTTTCTTCCTTCTTCTAGCACTTATGTTGCCAGTTATTTGTCAACATCTGTTAAGTAATTTGCATTGTTCTTGTATTGTATCATGACCCGAACCCTAATTGGCTACAGCCAACTGCTTATCATTGTTCACTGTTCGCACTATGTATCTTGTATTTGCACTGTATAGATTGATTATGCATATACCATCTATGTTCCTATGTTGTTTCCTGTGTATTATTGTACCCAGGACCAACTTGTAAATGAGTCCACTCAACGATGTTCTCTCCTGGTAAAATAAAAATTGATTGATTGATTGATAAAGTAAATGTTTCTGGTCTCCTTAATGTGGTACTGCAGGCAGGCAAGAAATCTCCATAGAGATACCAGAAACATCAGGAAATAACCAGATATGTCAGTGACTGCAACTGTACAAGTAGAACATGAAGAAACACAGATAATGGGGAGGTTGCTGAGAGAGATAGCTATCAAGATGGGACCCAAGATGGAGCTCAGAGGTATTCTTGAAGTTTTGAGTAGGGGAAGGGCATCATCCATTGAACTGATTAGTACCAGTCAAACATGGAGTGTGGAACCATCTGACCAACAGGTCAGATTGACCAGCAGCCATACATTTGATCAAGTAGTAGTTGCTGGGAGACAGTACCAACATCTTTAACTAGGTCAGTAAATATCCCAGCACTGAGCACACCCCGATTCACCCTCTTTAGAATGGAGTCAGTGAACTTTTAAATGGATGCAGCAGTGGTGTAGGTTTTGTGAAAGTCAATTAGGAAAAGGCAGACAAAGGAAGAGTGAAAGAAGGTGAAAATCATGGATGGAACTAATGTTTCTTGCACATTTGCAGAGTGAAGAGAGAAATGGGGGGAAGTTATCTATAGAGAAGTGTCATCCTTTTTGTGCAAGGGGACTTTTGCATGATTCCATGCCCAAGAAACTTTACTAAGATGGAAGACATTGTTCAGTGTGAAGGAGACGGGGAAGACACTGTCAGAAGCAGAGACTTGGAAGAGTTTAAGATTGAGTCTATCTGGTCTACTACCCTTGAACAGATTTACAGAGAGCAAAGAGTGCAGCAGCTGAGGACATGTAGAAGAAAGGAAAGGGGTCTGGCAAGGGAGTTAGTGTATAGGAGAGAGCAGGGAGGAAATGTGGGAGTGGGTCAGGGTCAGAGAGTGGGTCAGGGTCAGGGAGTGGATGGCAGCCTGAGAGGAGGAGGAAGGTAGGAAATCAGAAACAAGAGAACACAGGAGGTGAAAGATTGATTAAAGGTGTGCAACCCCTAGGATGCAGTATCCCAAGGGCTGCTACCACTGTCTGCTTGCTAGTTGCAGGTTGAGGGGCCTGGGTACTGAAACTGGATGCCTCCACCCAGAGGTCAGGGTTGTCAGTGGTCAAGCTAACAAGGGCACAGCCCTCTGGGACAATGTAACCCCCACTGTCCCTTCCAGTGGCAGGAACAATGCACAGTAATCACTTTTGCAATGACCCTTATTCACCTTGCAAGTACCCACACTGCTTGCACTTACCATCAGGGCTGAGTCCACCAGTTCAACCTTGGAGACCCCCTGTAAAACAAGGTTAGGCACAGCAAACAGCAACAACAGTACAGTGCTTTCAATACAGACTGGAACCACAGTCAGGTTAAATGCAAAAAGAGTTAGATCTGATTTATTCAGGAGACTTGAACAAGGAAGAGGCATAATCAGGTTGATTGGCTTAAAGGCTAAACCAATCAGACAGTTATGCATGCACTTCAGAGTCCCTACACAGTCACACACTCTGGGTATCCAGGTAGGAAAAAGGTGGGATAGCCAAGAACGTTACCCAGAGTAGGCCGGTGCTTCAGCTGGATGGGGCCATGTGATGGAAGAAAGCAACATGTGCAACACACTCTATTTGTAATCCCGAGCCAGAAGGCTCAGTTCATGAAGGATAAGACAACAAGGCAATCAGATGACAACACTTTAGATTTAGCTGTTGTTGCAGGGAGCTACCCTAATATGTACTCATGATACCCAATACAGGACACAAGCAGGACAAAATTGAGACTGCAGGTTGTTGAGCTGGAGTGCCAGGAGAAGCAGGGCCCACATGAATCACTGAGGCATCATTCCTGTTCAAAGTGCTGAGCAGGGGGCTGATCCCCAGGCAGGTCTCTCATCGATGCCTTTCTCAGTGTAGCGGGTAGTCTGGCTGGGCCAGTGTGACAAGGCCCAGGCCAAATGGAGATGAATATGGATTCAGTCCGTTGGAGCTGGATGCAGCCACCAGCAAGCAGAACACAGTTCAGCACACAGTGGGGAACCAAATCACAACCCACTAACAGCACATAGCATGTTTACATGTAAAGAAATTCCACTGTACCAGGCAAATGACTCTCCTGTCGCAATTACAAAGTCTCTGCCAAATCCGTGAGTTCAGAGGTGGCTGGAGGTCCTGACAGGCCGATCGCGTTCAGCAACTCTTCAGTCTTCTTCAGTTTGACAGCCTGGACACAGTTCAGAGACTTATTTCACTCTCACAATTTGGATTCAATCTGAATATACTCTAATTTTCCTCTCAGGGACAGCAGGCAGACAGGCTGGGCAAAACTCTGCCCTTTCACAGTTCTCCCACGCAAAACTATGCAGGACTGCTGCTCTACTATCTCGAGCTGTTCACCCCATCACTTCCCAACTCAGACTGACTGAAGATGCAAGTAGCCTGGGACTTTCCCCAGGATCCAAATGGTTCAGTTGGCTGATCTGTCTGTCAGTCACAACAAGGGCTCTCTCTCTAGGTCCATTTGGGCGCCAAAGTTCCAAAACTACAATTCTTACAGAAGTTTGCTCCCACAAGACCCTTGAGAACAGGCTCCATTTTAGAGTCCCCAAAGGTACTGATTGGCCCATTTTGGTAGTCCAGGACCAAGATGGTGGTCATAAACAAAACTGTCCATGCTGCAAAGAAGGCAGGTTAGAACAAACTACAATATCGTTACCACTCTGATAGATGATCAGCAAATAAGTACATCTTCTAACAGAGTTCCCTCTATGTAAATAGCAATGGCAGAACGGAGTGATTATCTGGCAGCCCGGGCGGGACTCGAGCATAGAAACACTCAGCCCCCCTCTCAGATTAATAATAACTGCGATATAGGCAGCTCTTAAAGAGCAAATACACAGAGTCTATACTGACGCTCTCAAGTAATAACGATTCAACTGCTAAGACGCAGGACACCAGCCTGGCAGTGAGCATTTAGGCAAGCCCAAGGAAGACTTTTCAGGAACCCCCATTTGTAGGGGGTTACACCCTTCCCTGCCTGGAGAAAACCTGGCTTCCGCATCAAGTCCATACCATCACATTATTGAAGATGCAATATAAATGAGACATCTATAATATTAGCATGCTATGCAAATATCATCTGATGCATCAGTCAACTTAAACTTATCACTTTACTATACATATTCACTACACTTCACAATACTATATCCATAATGACAATACTTATGCATGTTTCATACACGTGATACTGATTCCACTAGGATTAACATACCTGTAGCATCACAATACTGATTCATGTTATAACTTCTTGTACATTAAACAATGTAGGAGGGGGCTCTTCCCTATCAGCTAACTTAGGGCTGAATGGGGCAGGGGCACTATACTGAGAAGGAAGAACAATCAACATGGAATTGGCCATTAAGCTCAGTTTAGATAGTGAGTTTTGAGAAATGTAAACACCCTTGTGAACCACATAGAGAGGCAAGTCCACAGGCCTCCCAGGGGAATCATAGCTGAAATGTAGCACTGGCTTAACAGGTCACCCAGATTTTCTGGGAGGAACAGACACAGGTTCTGGGTAGTCAACACTGGCACTGAGGTCTTCTCCTGTAGTGAGGGATGCCTCTGCACTGGTTGAGATGTCCAGATTGGGAACACTATCAGCTCCTGGCTCTGCAGGCTCTGTTTCCATCACACTTTGCTCATTGTTACCTTCTGACAAAGGCCCAGGTTGCTCATTCTGAGTAGACTCTGGCGCAATTAGGTCTTGTGGCACTGAGGGGGTTCTGTCAATACTTTCATATTGCTCCTCAAGTTCTTGCATGTCCCCAGGGAGACTCAGACCATCAGCCCTTTCTTTGGGCATGTCAGACAGTTTTACAAGAGACAGAGAGTCTGCAACCTCAGACAGGATACTTTGCACCTCACTTTCAGGGGGCACTGGGTCCAGGGAAGAGCTAGGGGTTAGGCAGTCCAGAAGGCCCAGATTAATCTCCACAATTCTGCATAGGATTTCCTTGAAATAACTGACTCAGTTCATATGAGGGATAATAGGCATTACCATAGTCACTTTCATCAGAGGTGGATTGACAGTCTCTATCATTCGAGGCATGCCGGGGAGAGGGCTCTGAATCGTTAACAGCTGAAGCAGATGGACTCTGTCTCCTCCTTGCAGTTGCATGAGTCACCAGCCCAGAGGAATCAGTTTCTGATGGTTCAGCCTCAATTATAACTTGGCTGATAAGCAGCAAGTGGTTACAGTGCATAGTCTTGACAGCTTTGGAGTTATTCTCTGGGCGAACCTTGCACATTGGTAAATCATCCAACTTTCCAACTACTACATGGGGAAGATGGCACCACCTATCAGCAATTTTGTGCTTGCCATGCAATCCCAAATTGCGTAACAACACACAGTCTCCAGGCCGTAGCTCTTGAGCCTTTTCTTTCTTATCTTGCCTCTCTTTGTTGGTGAGATTTCTCTTGGCGGCCATTGTCTGGGTCAGTTGATATGCATAGTTCAATTGAGCTTTCAGTTTCTGTACATACTGCAAGTAGTTTTTGTCTCAGACACCATCTGGAGAGACCCCAAAGCAGACATCAACTGGTAGTCAGGCCTGCCTCCCGAACATGAGGCAGTGGGGGAGAACCCAGTAGCATCATTTTTGGTGCAATTGTATGCATGTACCAAGGTGCTAATCTGCAGTCTCCACATATTCTTGTCTTTTGGATGGAGGGTGCCCAGCATGTCTAGAAGGGTGTGGTTAACACGTTCTGGTTGAGGGTCCCCCTGCAGGTGATAGGGGGTGGTTATTGACTTCCGCACTCCCCATAGACAGAACATTTTTTTGATTAGCTGACTTTCAAAGTCTCTGCCTTGGTCAGAGAGGATCTACTGAGGAGCACCATAGTGGACGAATAAATTTTCCACTAGCACCTTGACCACGGTAGAGGCCTTTTGATCTTTAGTTGAAAAAGCTTGTGCATACCATGTGAAATGATCCATAACCACTAACACATCACCAATATTCTGCTGATCAGGTGCTAAACACAGAAAGGCTATGCAGACCAGTTCCATGGGGGTGCTGGTAGTAATATTGACAAGGGGGTAGCCCTCTGAGGCAGGGCTTTCCTTTGGAGGCAACAACTGCAGGTCTTTACATGGTGCTCAACATTGGCCCCCATCTTGGGCTAGTAGAACTGAGATCAGACCAGGCTGAGAGTCCTGTCAATACCAAGGTGCCACATATGATTGTGGAGGGACCTCAGCACCAAGTGTTTAAAGGCCATGGGCAATACCAATTGCTGCTTGTCTACTTGATCACTATGATCCACTGTCTCTCTGTATAACAACTGATTATGAAACTTCAACCTGGGCCTTCTTTAAACAATAGGGCAGTTCACAAGTCAGGGGAATGCAACTTCGACACATATTTCCCTGCCCACAGGGCATCAAGTGCTGGTTGAATCCTAGGATCTTGGGATTGAGCCCACTGAATGCTGTCATTGTCAAATTGAGGTAGTGCACTAATATCTAGAGCAGAAGAATGGCAAAAGGCAACCAGTATGCAGGTATCAGGAGGGCCCAAGCAATCTACTTAACAGTCCACTGTGTCCACAGGCATTTGTCCCAATTAACAGGGGAACCCCATCATACAGTCCGGTGGGGGGACACACTAAGGCAAGTGTCTCAACTTGTTCTTCTGCTCCAGCCACTGAGGTAGGGAAAGACAGCCAGATCTGAATATACCCTGAGTACAGATAAGACTTCTCGCTCAACCCCCACACATGTAAGCCTTCCAAGGATTGTAGGGGCACATCAGGTAGATACTTTTGATACCAGTATTGGAACACTATAGTTACTTGAGATCCACTATCAAGCACGGCCTGGGCAGACACACTGTTCACCATCACTGTAGTTTCCATTGAAGGGACCACAAACTCGGACAACTCAGGTGATGCAGACTTGAATGTCAACTTGGCAGCGGCCTTTGATGAATTACTTTTTTGAGCAGCTCCACCTTGCGAGTGGTTATTGTTCCATTGAATCAAGGCTAGTAGCCTACTAGTAACCTTTTTCAAGTTCTCTGGTGAGAATGAGGTGTGCCTGTCCTCCCCGCGGTGGTAACAAAAGTTGGGTTCTCTAGAGTCTCTGAGTGGTTGTGGGCCATGTCCCTGCTTGGGTACATCAGGGGCACCTCAAGGCCCTTCTTTGACTTGCGATTTGCATTCTTGGTCCTCTGGACTTCCACCAGGGTTAGTGATTTGTGTGGCTTGTAGTAAATCCCCCACCAGGGCTCTCAATTCTCATTCTTCTTCCAGTAGGTTACCCTCAGTCCGGGTTTCCAAGGAGATGACATGCACCCCCATTCCACTAGGCAGGGTCTCGCTCTTTAACTCTAGAGGTGCCTGGTAGAGGTTAGTATCTCTGGCTACCTTGGTTGCTTGTTGACTGACTCTCAAAACTCTGTCAATTCTTTAATTAGTTCTCTCATCTGCTGCACCTCAATCTCATCACTTCTCTCAGGAGTCTGACAGGTACGGGCAACCCCAGCATAGGGATCCCATCCCTCTTCACCATTCTCTGCTTCACAAATCTCTTTCTTAAGGTGACAATACTCGGGAAGGTTAGCCTTCCTATCTTGCAATTTAAGTTTTAGCATCATCACACTAGAGTACCTGGCTGACTTGAGAATATGGTCCAACTTGACTCAATTCAATTCACTAGCAGGCACCCCTCCTTTTCTGTGAGCCCTCTGCAAAGCCCTCTCAATTCTGGTGGCAAACATAGACAAACTTCTCATTCTTCCATTGCTTGGCAGATTTGAATTTCCACAGTAAGTCATCCCCTGACTCAGTGCTTCCAAAAAACCCTTCCAAGGCAGAGAGGTATTCAGCTGCAGTAGCCTCTGGGCTAGTGGCTCATAGGAAGCGAATGGCTTCCCGTGCAGGGCCCCACAAACTTTCCATGAGTCTTTTCCTTTTCTTCCCCTCAGAGCACTGCCACTCCTGGACCAGGGGTGTAGCATAGTCCATCCCCGTTTCCAGGTCATCCTCCCCTACGGGCACTGGGACTGTGCCCGAAAAAAGTCTAAGTCTATGGTAAGAGTCCAGGTGCACACATGGAATTACTATGGGGGGTGACCACGGGGGAGACCCTAGAGGAGGCAGAAGATGCTGTTGGGGACTGCAATGGCATGGGTTCTTCAGAAAGATCTAGCACCTGCACTAACTCTTGGGTGGCTCGCCCCTCAGAAACTAACAACTTAAGCAGCTTGTCCTTGAACCCCTCTATGCTGGGGGACCCTCCCAGGGTAGCCTGATTACTGTGCGAATGGATGGCCCTCCACCCTTCTGGGATCCTTCTGACAGAATAACAGGGGGTACTTTCTCTGGATCTATGGGAGAGCTGCAGGAGAGTAGAACCACCATGGCCTGGTCAAACAGGTCCGAATCCCTCCCCTTCACTTCAATCTTCCCCAAACACTTAACATGCTCCACAGCTTCTACAATAACAGCACTAGTGGTCCCTAATGGGACATCCATTAACAGGAGGGGCTGTCAGGGGCCTACCCCTTGGCCTCACTCCACCCCATCATTCATGTACTAACAGCTTATGTGGGGCAATTTTGAGCTTAGGCGTAGCAAGCTCCTCCATTTTGTCACTAGTTCTAAACGTAATGGGGTAATTCCCACCTCTGGCCACTAGAGGATGCTAATCCTAGTGTTGCTGCCACAATGTAACCCCTAGGTGGTGCTATAACAAGGGCTACTACCCCTGCCTGTTTGTTAGTTGCAGGTTGAGGGGCCTGGGTACTGAAACGGGTGCCTTCACCTGGAGGTCAGGGTTGTTAGTGGTCAACCTAACAGCCCTCTGGGACACTGTAACCCCCCTCTGTCCCTTCTAGTGGCCAGAACAATACACAGTAATCACTTTTGCAATGACCCTTATTCACCTTGCAAGTACCCACACTGCTTGCACTTATGACTATGGCTGGTTCCACCAGTTCAGCCCTGGAGACCCCCTATAAAACAAGGTTAGGCATGGCAAACAACAGTACAGTGCTTTCAATACAAACTGGAAGCACAGTCAGGTTAAATGCAAAAAGAGTTAGATCTGATTTATTCAGGAGACTTGAACAAGAAAGGGGCGTAATCAGATTGATTGACTTAAAGGCTAAATCAATCAGACAGTTATGCAAGCACTTTAGAGTCCCCACACAGTCACACACTCTGGGTACCCAGGTAGGAAAAAGGTGGGCTAGCCAGGAACATTGCCCAGGTTAAGCCAGTGTTACAGCTGTTTGGGGCCCTGTGATGGAAGAAAGCAACATGCACAACACACACTATTTGTAATCCAGAGCCGGAGGGCTCAGTTCATGAAAGAAAAGACAACAAGGCAATCAGATAAAAACACTTTAGATTTAGCTGTTGTTGCAGGGAGCTGCCCTGATATGTACTCATGATACCCAATACAGGACACAGGCAGGATGAAAAATCGAGACTGCAGGTTGTTGAGCTGGAGTGTCAGGAGAAGCAGGTCCCACATGAATCACTGAGGCATCATTCCTGTTCAAAGCGCTAAGCAGGGGGCTGATCCCCCGGCAGGTCTCTCATCGACGACTTTGTCTGTGTAGTGAGTCGTCTGGCTGGGCCAGTGTGACAAGTCCCAGGCCAAATGGAGATGAATATGGATTCAGTCCAATGGAGCTAGATGCAGCCTCCAGCAAGCAGAACACAGTTTAGCACACAGTGGGGATACAAATCATGACCCACTAACAGCACACAGCACATTTACATGTAAAGAAATTCCACTGTACCAGGCAAATGGCTCTCTGGTCACAATTACAGAGTCTCTGCCAAATCCGTGAGTTCAGAGGTGGCTGGAGGTCCTGACAGGCCAATTGCATTCAGTGACTCTTCGGTCTTCTTCAGTTTGACAGCCTGGTCACAGTTCAGTGGCTTATCTCGTTCTCACAATTCGGATTCAATCCGAATATACTCTAATTTTCCTCTCAGGGACAGCAGGCAGACAGGCTGGGCAAAACTCAGCCCTTTCACAGTTCTTCCCACGCGAATCTATGCAGGACTGCTGCTCAACTATCTCAAGCTGTTCGCCCTTTCACTTCCCAACTCAGACTGACTGAAACTGCAAGCAGCCTGGGACTTTCCCCAGGATCCAAAATGTTCGGTTGGATGATCAGTCACAACAAGGGCTCCCCCTCCAGGTCCACTTGGGTGCCAAAGTTCCAAAACTACAATTCCTACAGAATTTTGCTCCCACAAGACCCCTGGGGACAGTCCCCCTTTTAGAGTCCCCAAAGGTACTGATTGGCCCATTTTGGCAGTCCAAGACCAAGATGGTGGTGATACTGGGATGCATAGGAAGAGGCATCAATAGTAGAAAACAGGAAGTTGTTATCCCTCTGTACAGACAGTTGGTGAGACCCCATCTGGAGTACTGTGTGCAGTTCTGGAGACCCCATCTCCGCAAAGACATAGACAGAGTGGAGGCTGTCCAGAGGAGGGTAACCAAAATGGTGCAGGGTCTGCACCAGAAGACGATCTAAGAAAGACTAAAGGAGCTTAATATGTATACCCTTGAGGAAAGAAGGGAGAGAGGGACATAATGAAACTTTCAAGTACCTCAAGGGAATTAACAAAGTCCAAGAGGGTAGCATCTTCCAGAAAAGAGATGTCAAGAACAAAGGGAACAATTTGAAGATAGAGGGGGACGGCTCAGAGGTAATGTGAGGAAGTATTTTTCACTGAGAGGGTTGTGGATGCATGGAACAGCCTCCCTGAGGAGGTAGTGGAGTCAAGAACAGTGGGGGACTTCAAGAATGCATGGGACAGGCATAAGGCAGTCCTAGTGGGGGGTAGGAGGACGTAAGCTGTTGGTTAACTAGGATCTGCAGCTTATCTGTTAGGTAGGAAAATGGGCAGACTAGATGGGCCAAGAGGTCCTTATCTGCCATCAAATTCTATGTTTCTATGTTTCTATAAATGAAACTGGCCATGCTACAAAGAAGGCAGTTTAGAAAAAACTACAATATCATTACCATTCTAATAGATAATCTGCAAATAAGTACATCTTTTAACAGAGCTCCCTCTGCACAAATAGCAATGGCAGAATGGAGTGATTATCTGGCAGCCTGGGCGGGACTCGAGCATAGAAACACTCAGCCCCCCTCCCAGATTAATTATAACTGCAATAGAGGCAGCTCTTAAAGAGACAATACACAGAGGTTATACAGACACTCTCAGGTAATAACAGTTAAACTGCTAAGACGCAGAACACCAGCCTGGCAGTGAGCATTTGGACAAGCCCAAGCAAGACTTTTCAGGAACCCCCATTTGTAGGGGGTTTACAGGTGGAAGCAGAAGAGGGGGAAATTGAGATTGGTGAGCCCTTAAACTTTAGAGCCAGGGTAGTAGTGATAGGGGATCAAAAACAAAACAATAAGCTTCCAGAGTTTTAAACAGGAGTTAAGGTTATTCCAGAGGTTTGAGGCAAGTAATCTGATTTGGCGTCCCTAATAACCTAAGTACTTGCATTATGGAGATGTTTTTATTGCAAGAAGTCATCTGAGAGCCATAGATCTTATGCTGGTACCTCACAGAGAGTCATAAATATTAAAAGAAGTTCCAGTTGTGCTGTAGTTGATGTGTAGCCATCTGGACAGAAAAAGGTGGGAGCCACACACAAGCAACTTCTGGATGTGAGCATATTTATCCCAGAAGGCAAAAAAGTTTGAGTTGAGTAAATAGAGGCCTACATCTACATCTGAAGACACAAAGTACAGAGACAGGGAGCCAGTCTATGGCCATTAGGACATCTAATACGGTAGCCAGCTTGTGACTCAAGTAATGTGCCCCTGAGCTTTCACTAAGTTTGGTGCATTGTATGAGAGTACAAAACTTGATGTGAATGACTTCAGTGTCAGACACTTAGCAGACTTTAACTAAAGCCTTTTCTGGCAGGATTCCAGCCTAATAGTCTTTCATAAATCCAAAAATATATAATTCCACTAGTTTATAAACATTGGATGAGCCCTGCGATTTCCTGCTACTGTTTTAATACCAGGGAAGGAGAAAGAGAAGGAAAAAGTTAGTCACATAATAGTCAATCAACAGTATGCAATCAGTGGTCTGACCACTGGTTCACATGACTTTCATTTTTATTTAAAAAAGTTACATCAAGAAAAGCATACTGAGTTAGAATAACTTTTTTCCAGATGTGTCCTGGGGAAGGGGGAAGGGAGTAAGTACAATTGCTTTATACATAACACAAATACACATATACAAAATACAAAAAATCAGACTTCATACAGTGTACCATGATTTAAGATAACAATAAGCAGATAATCAATGTACATCTTGAATTAGGAGTTCAAAGACCAGCACATGTGAATTAAATATTTATATTCCAAAAAAAAAACAATAAAAATTAAGCATGAGAAGCAATTTTCTTAGAGCAGGGGGAGGATGCCAAGCAAAGGCTGAAAGGAGAAAGATACGGATAGTTGAGAACTGGTATGGCAGGGGAGTAGGTAAAGGAAGAGAAGCAGGACTTTGTTCCTCTGGGATGTAAACTCCACAAGGGCCAGACATAGCAGGGTGCACTGGTTTCCATGCCTGCAAAGAGAGAGAATAGGGAAGTAAGAGAGTGGCAGACCTTTTCTCTATGAGATGCAAGCACCACAAAGGCCAGACATGGCTGGATGCACACCCAGTCCATGTACTGGTTTGCTGGCCTGCCATGAGTAAGTTAAGAGTGAAGGTGGGGAAGAAGTAGAATAAGTCAGTTAGGAAGGAGAAAAGTAATATAAAAGGAAGAAAGACTAGGTAGTGGGGCTGGGGTAAGGGGGAAGTGGGGAGTTATGGGGAGGACTGGGGGGGAGAGAGAAAGATGGCATTGGCGACAAAGTAAGTGGTCAGGTGCAACTGCAGGAAGGGGAAATGAAATTGTGAAGAAGAGAGGATAGCGAATGAAGGGATGGGGCAGAACTGATAGCTAAGGGGAGGAAGCGCCAGAGTTTAGGGAAGTGATAGGAGAAAGCAGACTGGCCTGAGGTAGATGATCTTGCAGGAAGAGCAAGGGCTCAGTAGTCAGAGTTACGGAGGGAATTTGTGAGTTCGGGGTTGGAGAGGGTAGATGAGAGTTAGGTGGGGAGGGAGCCAAGCCAAAATTTCCTGACAAGGGAGAAAAAGTGGACGAGGTGTCTGGCATCAAGTAGGGAGAAGGAGAGAGAAATATAAAGGTCACAGTGGTGAGTATGGGATGGACAGTCCAGAGCAAATCAGCAGAAGGAGTGGAAGAGGGTGTCCAGCCTGGCTAGGGTGGACATAGGGGCTCTGCTGTACACTGTGTCACCATAGTTAAAAATTGGGAGAATAATTTTCTGGACAATGTCACAGAGGACTGGTAATGGGATACAACCATGGTGTCTGAACAGAGCACCTAGTTTGGGGTGCAATTTTTTTTTGTGGCTGGCATCCACATGTCCAGAAAAGTCAAGGTGTTAGTCATGCTGGAGTCCAAGATATTTGAAGGAGGTGACATTCTCTATCCTTTGCCCAGTCATGGATTCATACTGTGATTGACTGGGGAACCAGAGGCAAGATGCCCATAGAAGTTTCCATCTATGTCCTTACTCATAGGTACACATTGTGTTAATTAACCAGATGTTGAGTCTATTTTTAACAAGCATTTGTCAATGCCGAATGTTTGCTTGCTGGCATTGGCAGTGGTAGTGCAGAAGTTACAGAACTGCGTAATAGGAATGGCAGTGAAGTATTGAACTGAAGCCAACCCCACCACCACCCTGCAGAGAGTGACAGGCATTGGGGTGTGCCTTTGGTTTATCAGGCATAACCGCCATGCCATTTCACCACACCCCACCCTGCAGACACTGACAAGTGTCACGGTGTTCCTTGACGTCTTTGGCCCTTATGCGCACCCCATTCCATTAGGAAATACGGTGAGATGGGTGCGATATAGGAGAATGGGGAGAATTTTGGGGCCGAAGAGTCCAAGGCATACCTCAATGCCTCTTACTGGCTGCAGGGTGTGGAATGGTATGAGCATTACAGGCAAGAATCCCAAGTCACACCCTGATGCCTGTCATTCTCTACAGGGTTGGGCGTTATGGTTGGAAACCCTAATACCTCAGGCATTCGTTGGTATTTTCACTCCAAATTTTCAACATGTTTTTTTTGTGACCCCACCTCATGAACAGGGGGAATATCAGTTTGGTAGCTGAAAGTTGCTTATGCACAGCAACTGCAGCATTTAGCACCACAGGTGCAAAAACATTCCGAACAGGATGTAAAAAAATGACAGCTGTACTGTTCATGGGGAGGTGTAAAAAATGGCAATGTTGCAAATCTGCAGTAAAAATATTTAAAAAATTGGTGAAGTCATGAGCGTACACAGAAACTGTGCAATGCACACCCGTAACATAATTAGCTTGGGAATTTTTTACAACAGATTGTCAAGTCAGGCATTTTGGTGCCTCCGATCATGAACAGTGTCACTGTGATTTTCTTTATCTGTCCCGAACAATGATTTCCCACAGTGACCACGCATCTCTGCACTGAAAGTGTGAAAACGCACTTTGGCCATGTTGTGAAAAATGACAGCTGTACTGTTCATAAGGAAGTGTGGAAAAATGCCACTGGTGAAAATCTGGACTGAAAATATTACAAAGTCATGAACTTACGAGGGTGCATGGAAACTGCATAATGCTCACTCGTAACACAGTCATTTTATGGACTTTGTCACCAAATTTCAACATAGCCATTTTAAGACCTCACCGTGAACAGTGTAACTGTGATTTTTTTAATCTGTCCCAAACATTGCTTTCGCACACCAACAGCACCATTGTGCGCTACATGTGCGAAAACACATTTTGGGTGACATATGAAAAATGTCAGCTGTACTGTTCATAAGGAAGTGTAATAAAATGGCAATGTTGAAAATCTGGAGTGAAAAAATTAAATTCGCAAACTTAAGAGCATGCATAGGAACTGCACAACGCACTCCAGTAAAACAGTCATTTTTTGGAATTTTTTCACCAAATTTTCAGCATAGCCATTTTAAGACCTCTGCTCATGAACAGTGTCACTGTGATTTTCTTAATTTGTCCCATACATTGATCCTAGCACTCGACTGCGCCATTGTGCGCTACATGAAGGACAGCGCTTTGGGTGAGATGTGAAAAATGACAGCTGTACTACCATAAGAAGGTGTGGTAAAATGGCAATGTTGGAAATCTGGAGTAAATATTGAAACCATAAACTTACGAAAGTGCGCGAGGTACTGCACAACGCGCTCAAAAAGTCATTTTTGAATTTTTTCCACCAAATTTTCAAATATTTTTTTCAAGAGCCCACCTATGAACACTGGCAGTGTCATTTGTTAATCGGTCCCAAAAGGTGATTTCATGCAGTGACTGCTAAATCACCCTTCGGCCCGAATAACACCATGACAGTGACAGCATTCATGAGAAGGGGTCCCAAACCCCATGTTGAAAATTTGGTAAAATTCCAAAAATGCCTGAGATATGCAACAAAGCTGAAAAACCCTATCTATCCCATTATACAGCTTACCGCATTTCCTCAGTTCAAGGTCGGCTTTGAAGAGTGCAGACATGTTCCCGTCCACCAAAGATCGCCGCTGCCAGACTCCGGAGGTAAGTATGGGGTGAGGGAGGGTGTGGGGAGGCAGGTGCGAGGGTGGGTACGGGATGTGGGGCAAGGAGACCGTATGGGACCATTTTTCTTACAGTTTTTTTTTTAAATGACGACGGGACATTTGCCACGCTGGGTGGCTCCCCACGGCACCCCTGTACTCGGGGAAGGACAGTGGAGCTGACGGGGATTGGGCACCCCGCCGGCCATAAGCTGATGACTTGCCACGCTGGTGTGGGCACCCAGCGTGGCATGTGAAGGCTTTGGGGGGGAGCACAGCACAGCCGACAGGGGATTGTGCACCACCGTTGGCTATACAGTGTGTGCGTGGGGGGGCAGCACACAGTATGCGTGCGTGTGTTTGTGTGTGTGTGTGTGTGTGTCTGTGTAGGGGGAGCAGCGCATGAACAGGCGATATCTGATCGCTGCTCACTGAGCGTATCTCCCCCTTTCAACTGTACGCCACTGCATTTTGGAGCTGTCATAGACAGCTCCAGCATGCATTGGCGGACTGGGGCCACGCCTGCCAACACACTGACTGAACTGGAAGAGGGGGTGACACACCTCCGAAAACTCGGATGATGGCACTATGTTTCTTGTACATGCGTGCAAGCAAACATAAAAATGTGTTTACTTTTGCTGATAATTATGTTTAGCAGTAGTGTATTCCATGCTTGTATAACTCTCTGTGTAAAGAAGAGTTTTCTTTTATTTGTTTTATGCAAAAAAACATCGTAATTGTAGTGGATGCCCCCTTGTTTCCATGATTTTTTGCTTGAATTCAAACCCCATTTCCATACAGACAGCTTGATCATTTACCACATCCCACAGAAATAGCAAGTCTCCCCTGTAGCTCCTTGTCTCTAGTGACATGAGTTTCAAGGATTTTAATCGGCTAGTCATGATCCTTTAATCCAGTGATTTGCTTTGTGAATCTTCGTTGGACTCTTTCAAGATATTTAATATCTTTCTTATATTGTGGTGATCATAACTGGGGACAATAATCTATGTGGAGCGCAACATATGCCCTGTACAGAGGGTGAAAGTACCTTAGCATCCCTTGTTATAATGTTTTTTTATAGTCCATATAATCTGGTTTGCTTTACCTATAAATGCATTAGTTTGTTCCATAAATTATAGGTTATTTGAGATAAGAACTCCAAAATCCCTCTCATTGACTGTTTCAGTTAAACGGGCATCTCCTATGTAGTACTTATACTTGGTGTTTTTGCTCCCGAGGTACATGACTTTACACTTTTCAATGTTTAATGTCATGCCCCAAATTTTAGTCCAGTTCGATACTTTATTTAAGTCACTTTGAAGTGACACAATATGTTTTTCTGTACTACAGGCCCCTCCTATTTTTAAGTCATCAGCAAATTTTAGAGTATTATTGACTATTTTGTTGGTGATGTTAGCAATAAACAGTTGAAGAATGTATGGGCCTAACACCGACCCCTGTGATACACCACTTGAAACCTCAGCTAGACTGGATGAATGTCCATCGATGACCACTTTTTGCATTCTTTCCTCCATCCACTTTTTTATCCAAAGTATCTTTTTACATACACCTTTTATTTTTAACTTGGTAATAATATGGTCATGAGGTACACTATTGAATGTTTTACTAAAATCGATAAAAAAATAGGTCATAGGGCTCCTTATTATTGAGATTTTTGCTGACTATCTCATTATCTCACAGTAAGTTGGTCAGGCAAATTTTTTCTTTTAATGAATCCATGTTGTGTACTATCAATGGTACCTAAACATTTATCCAGACAGTCTTTTGTCATGCCCTCAAGAAGTTTGCCTATTAAAGATGTAAGGCTAATAGGACAGCAGTTTTCCACCTTGGTCTTATTTCCTTTTTTAAATATCAGGGTGATGTTTACAGTTCTCCAGTTAATTCGGACAACACCAGAGATGACACTACTTTCAAATATAACTTTTAGTGGTTTGATAAGATGCTGTGACATTATTTTAATCATTTTACCTGTAATGTTGAGCGTGTGGAAGGCCAATATGGCAGTAAGCCTAGAGAGCCTTTGCCTGATGTCAAAGGTCATGGAGACCATCTTCCCTATGAGGTGATGCAGGACTTATGAAAACCAGACTGGTAAGGGGTGAAAAAGGTGAAAGAGTCAAGGAAGGAAGGATGGAAGGAAGTTGAGACAATACGAGGTGCTCTTGCAGTTTGGCAAGAATGGGGAGGATGGATACACAGTATGGTAGTAGTTGCTTGACTTGGAGAAATCATCACCATTGGGAAGGGATATGACTGTGGCAACCTTCCAGGCATCAGGGACAGAGGCAAAAGGAGAAAGAAAGGTTTAGAAGAGTGGTAAGTGGGAGGACAATGGCGCAGGCAGAGAGCTGGAGGAGCTTGGAGTCAAACCCATCTGGGCTTTTACCTTCGTGAGGTTAAGGGCTAAGAGAGCATTCAGGGTGTCTGCCAGTGAAATAGGTGAGAAGGAGAAAGAGGAAGAGGAGGGCTTATGGAGAGAAAGCAGGGGCTGGTGGGAGGGTGGAGGGAGGAGAGACGGAAGGAAGCACAGGTGGAAAAGAAAGTGTTGAATTTGGAAGCCACAATGGGGGAACCCTAGTGATAGGATAGAGAATAAAGCCAGAGATCAAGTAGAGTCTTTGCTTTTTGCAGCAGGTAGGAAAAATAGGCAGATTGGGTGAGCCTAGCGGTCCTTATCTGCCATCAGTTTCTATGTTTCTGTGTTTCCTGGCATTGAGGGACAGCTGGTTTATGCAAAACCAGTGCTGGACTTTGTCAAACTCCAGCTGGAGACTGGTCACCACAGCAAAAGGGGAGGCACCACAGGCACACAGAACAGTGTCATCCATGCACATGTGAATGAACATGGAGGAGCAGGCATCAGGGAGGTCATTTAGGAAGACCGAGAAAAAATACGGGGCCAAGGACTGATCCTTGAGATACACCAGTAATGATGGGGAGTGGGGGGAGATAAGGAGTTACCTATTCTGACTGACTGAGTCCCAACCACAAGATAGGAATGGAACCAGCTTGTGGTGAGGATGGAAAGCCCTACTGCAGCAAGCTTGTCAAGGAGGAGGAGGAGGGTGTGGGATATGGTGTTGAAGGCTTTAGCCAAGTTAACAAAAATAGCAGAGGTGATGTGGCCCTGGTCCAAGCAAGGGAGAATGGAGTCAGTAAGCCAGAAAAGGGAGGTTGCCGTGAAGTGGCACTTACAAAAAACAGACTGATAAGAGGTAAAAAAGGAGGAAGAGTCGAGGAAGAAAGAAAGCGGAGACAGAACACGGTGCTCTTGCAGTTTGGTAAGCATGGGGAGGAGGGATATAGGGCAGTAGTTGCCTGGCTTGAAGAAATCATCACCCTTGTGAAGGGATATGACTGTGGCAAGCTTCCAGGCATTGGGGACAGAGGCAAGAGAGAGAAGGAGAGGTTTGGATGGGTGGTAAGTGTGAGGGCACTAGCAGGAGCAGAGAGATGGAGGAGCATGGGGTCAAACCCATCTGGACATTTACCTTTGTGAGGGCTAAGGGCTAGGAGAGCATTCAGAGTGTCTGCCAGTGAAATAGGAGAGAAGGAGAAGGAGAAAGAGGAAGAGGATGGCAGACGGAGAGAGCAGTGGGCTGGTGGAGAGGGTTCAGAGGGAGGGAGAAGAGAAGGGAGGAAGCACAGGTTTTGCAGAAAGTGTTGAATTTGGAAGCCACAATGGGGTAGTCAGAAACAGTGGTGTCTCCCACCCTCAGGACTGGGACTGGGGGTGAGCAAGGTGGGGAGAACAGGGCATGACCGACCTTCCAGAACTTAGAGGAGTGGTTAATGTTATCCTGGAAGGTGGATAAGAAATATTCAATTTTGGCAAGTCTGATGGTCCTAATGCAGGTGTTTTGGAGAGTACAGTATTTAAGTAGATCCACATGGGAGCCAGAAGCCTTATACACCTTCCAAGCCACACGGGGTGCTCACAGACAGGCCAGCAATTCAGCTGACACCTAAGAGAGGTGGGAGCCTCTGACTCTGGCTTTTCTGATGGGAGCATGCTGATCCCAGATCTTTAAGAACTTGGTCTTAAAGTAACTAAGGGCAGAATCAACAGAGGAGTCAGTGGACATGGCAGACCAGTCAGTTTTTGTTAAGTGCTCATGGACGAAGGAGAGGTCCAAGGGCCTGAAGAAATTGAGTGTTTTAAGAACAGTAGTTCCTAGGTAGAAGGGATGGAGATAGAATGGGAGTGAACTGGATAGACAAGGAGAGGTATATGACCACCCCACCGACACTGCTTGTAGGATCCTGATGGGCGAGGGAGTAACCAGGGATGGAGAAGGCAGTATCTGGAATTTTTAAGGAAAACCATGGTTCTGAAATAATTAAAATGTCTAGGTTAAGGGTAAGCACTACTGGCTGTACCAGGTCAGTCTTAGGGAGGAGGCTCCTGATGTGGAGGTGAGCCACTTTTAGACCTTTGGGTAGGTTGGTGGAGGAGGAGTGGATGGGGCCAGGGTTGGGTTCTGTATCACCTGCCACTAGTAGCAGCATACAAATGAGGAGCTTAGTGCAGATAGATATGCACCTATGAGGCAGAGGGGTGGGAGAGAATGGGTGTGTATGTGGGGAACAGTGTGAGGGCAGTATGGAGCTGAGATATGCTATGTGGAGGCAGGGGAAGGGGAGGATCGAGGGTCTGGGGGGCCAGGAGGAATGAAGCAGAGGGCAGAGGCATAAAGAGGGAAGGGTGGGAGCAGTAGATGGATGGAGGAGAGGGAAGGTGGTAGGGAGGGAAAGGAAGTAGGTGGGAGGGACACCAGAGTAAACAGGAAGGGGAGAATGTATAGTATGTGGAGAGGAGAACATAGTTAAGAGAGATCGAGGGGGATATGAAGGGAGGAGGGTGAGAGTGGGAGTAGAGAGACAGAGTTGTGTAGAGGGAGGAACATGAGCGAGGGTTGAGCTAGGGGAGGGACTGAATTGGAGGAGGGGCAAGGATAAAAAGGTTGGGATAAAATGGGGGGATAGAGTTATTGGATGGAGAGGTGGGGATGAGGGATTGGATAGCTAAATGGCTATAGAAACAGCAGTAGCAAAAATGCATAAACACTAAGAAAATTATAAAGTAAAACCCCTGCAGAAAATCAGCATTTCTGCAAACTGTCTAACACTGATAGTATTTAAAATCTACTGTACAGTCACCACAGTAGCATGGTAGCAATTACAGCCAAATAATGTAGCAGATCTCAACAGTTCTGGCTGTACACAATTAAGCAATAAGGCACGACAGGGTGTGGTATATCATGGGATATTGTCATGCCCCAGGCAGCCTCGTGCATCCAACCGTCCAAGAACTGTCGATATCCCATGATATACCACACCCTGGAGTGCCTTATTACTATTATGAACTGGATCAATTGATATTTTATGCATTTAATGTAAAAAAATTGTTTTTAAATATTTTAATACTGTTTTTATATGAGTGTAGGTAGACATTTAAAAACAAAATTGTGTATGTCATGTTTTGGGCAGTAGGTAGTGCTGTTTTCATTTGTTGCTACCTATCAGCATGGTGTGCTGCTGTTTGGTACCAGACATTGTTGTGTACTGTTCCACACAGTTAGTCCCCCCCCCCCCAATCGCTGAGTTTATTTTGGATTTCAGGGCTTTGGAAAGAAGGAAGGAGTAATCTGGTAAGTCTAGCAAGACCTGGTGGTCTACAAAATGTAAAATATGCTGGTTAAACATCGGAGTTCTGTTCTGGAGCACCCCTCCTTACAAACTGAGTGTCAATAAATGCAGCTAAAAGTAGTAGTGGTTGAGCCGTGGGGTAAAGTGAAGGGGAGCAGCCATTTGCTGAATAAACCGGAGGAACTGGCACTTATTACAAGTGACTGGAATCTGTCATTGCGTAGTCCGCGAGAGGAGCGGGTGGGTTGAGGTGGTGTTAGCGTGGTAGTCGGCAGCGGTTTCTTTCCGTGAGCAGGAGACAGGATTAGTGGCAGCGCGTGAGGAGCTGTTGTTTTTGTACTGCAGTACATGGCGCTCTGAAGGAGAGCAAGAGTTTTCTTTTTCCTGTGGAGAGCAGGTACTGTGGGTAAATTGTGGAGGGGGGTAGTTGTCAAAGTTTCGTTTTTTGTTTTCAATAGTGGGTGACTGTGAACTGTGCGAGATGGGAAACATTGCGTTTAGTGTAAGAAGGCTGGTGGCCGGAGCTTTTCTGAAGCCGTGATGATATAGCCCGATATCATCATGACTTCAAAAACCTCTCGGCTGATCAGCTTTCTCCATCTACGATCTCCAGTTCATAATAAACAATAACCAACTAACGCTGATACATAACAGTGGCAACATGACCTAGCTGCTGAACTGAGGTTTTTAGGACTGACACACTATTACAGATAGCCTTGTGCAGTTCCAGGATGGCAAACATAAATATACAATATGCATGACTGTGATATTGGTACATTGGCAGAGTGATTTCCATCAACTACATTTCACCTTCATTGCTGAATGAAAGTACTATAAACAAATCAGTGGCTATCATCTTGCACACATGTATACTAGATGTTATTCAGACTGTTGAAAAAATCCAAAAAAGACCTGGCTAAAAGTTCTTCCACATTCTTTGATTGTCTTCTTTTCTTCTCTTTCTATTGCAGCATTACTATTTATTTATTTATTTTATTTATCAAGTCTAGGATTACAATTGTCTTACTTGTTCTGCTACCCCATTTAAAGAGCTACTGGCACCTCAAAGAAAACTTTAAAAAGCATAATAATTAGGTACAATTCTGCCTGCATTCCATTTATAGATTGTATATTTCTCCTCTGCATTATTTATTACTAAGGAAATTTGCATGAATATATGATCTTTGTTGCTTAGAGTTTCTTTAGGGTCCATCTGCCTCTATAGCTTACTCCCTACTTCAAGTCATAATCCTCTGATGTGACATGACAATCTGTTGTCATGGGAGTAACTGTAATATTACAAGCAGTGCTCTATGACTTCAGGTAGGGAGAAAGCAGCAGGGATAGACAAACTCTTCAGGAGCAAAGATCCCGCGTTCATACAGATGACCTCAGTAATAAGTAATGGGGAGAAGGAATACAGCACCAATGGGAAATACAATCTGGACTGTGTCTAAATATTAGGTTTTGTTAAAGTTCTCATGAACATGTCACCAGCTCTTTAAAGGGAATCCATTTGTTTCCTTATGAAATTATTGTAAAGGTTACTATGAGGATCCAGTATGTAAATTGCTGAGCTATATTTAGAAAATGTTTTCAGTAAGACAGAAAAATGTGTTTTACACAGGGATGTGGAGGCATCCATTCTGTGGACAGGAAGGGTGTTGTGATGATGTCATTGCCTCACCAGTGTTAACAGTGTGCAGTGCAGCAGGTGAGAACAGTTTGACTGTGCGGTCAGGGATTCTATTATATTCCGAGGAACACCCAAGATTTTATGTTTGGCAGAGTGCAAGAAAAGAACCGAGTGCTTCTCTTCATGATAGAACAGGATCCCTGTCTGTAGGAGCAGTTTGTTTTAACCTGCTTAATTGCATACTGTTATAGTTGGTGAGGCAGTGACATCATCACAGCACCTTTCCTGTCCACAAAATGGATGCTCCCACATCACAATTTTAAATGTATTTTTCTGTCATACTGAAAATATTTTCTAAATATAACCTAGCAGTTTACATACTGGATCCTCACAGTAACCTATACAATAATTTCATAAGGAAACATACGGATTCCCTTTAATCTTTTTTTGGGGGGAGGAGGGGGGACTGTCCTTAATGTTTGTTTATCCATTCCCTACAAACAGCTTCATTCTTCACTCCAAATTGTTAACACAAGTAAGAGGGATTTCTTCTCCATGTATCTACGTCTACTCTGTGTCTGTATCTTAGACTTATTCCTCTCCTCCTCCTCCTAATCCTCTCTCTTTTCTTCCCTCTTCCTGCTCAGTGCCTGCTCTGCCCACAGCACTGCCTACTGCACAGTGATGTCATGTGTACTAACCCTCTGAGCACTGTGATGGGTTAATCATACTATTTGGGTGGTGTGTTGTACTGTTCTAATTACAAGAAAAGTGTTCACTGATGCAGGGCTACAACTGACAGTGGAAAGAAGGAAGTATGATTTGACATCTGAATGGAACTTGGAGTAGGCCTTCAAGCATATGACCTATTTATTTATTTCTATGGTGATCCTTTCCCTTGATAATTAGTGTATTCTTATTCTTATTAAAAACTGTCTCTGGCATACAACACAAAAAGCCAAATGGCTATTAAAATTGTTTAGGGACTTTGTGTAACAGTCTACCCAAGCACCATTAACAGTGGGCATGGACACTTAAAACTGGCACCAGCACAAACCTAACCAATAGAAATGGCTATTAAAGTTGTTTATACCTTCTCTCTGTGTGGTTTGAAAACTCTTACTAACAGTAGAAACAGGCATGCAAAACTGTCAATGGCACCCGCATGACAAATATTGCTGTTTGAATTATTTATATACTTTTCATAAGGTGCATGATATATACAATACTTTCTGTAATGTGCAGACAAAGCTTCACTAACACAAGTCATGGGCATGCAAAACCAGCACTGGGACCCACCACACTAAAGAAACATGGCTATTAAAATTAAATTATTTCTGCACACACACTGACCACTGCAGAAACTGTTCAAAAAGTACTGGTTTTGGCATGTAAGCAGTGTACTGTACCAGTTATGCACAGCACTGACTTTAGAAATGAAATAGCTCCTAAATACAGAAGGTTCCCAGGTCTTCAAGACCTAAACCAGGCTTAGGCCTCCCTCCCCAACATTGGTTTGGCTATGGTACACTAATCTCAAAAAATGACCTGCTCCAGCCGGACCGGTGGCGTGGAGGGCTAAGGCAGTGATGCCTTACCTCTTGCCATGCCGGTGACCCATATTCACAGTGCAAGCAGGTTGTCAGGGGCCAGCCAGGGTGGGAGAGGATCAAGCATCCAAAGGACTGCTCTCCTTTCCTGGGGAGGGTGGGGAACAGGGGCCCGCATTTGCCTGACAGCTAGCGGAGGCTAGGTGTTGGCATGCTAGATCAATACAATGGTGCATGGAAGCATAGCAGCTGGTGGGTGCGCTACATGTGGATGCACACATGGCATGCCCATTGTCGGCAATGCATGCTCTACTGCTGAAAGGAAAAGAGGGAAAATGGCAGCCAGGTTGAGCAGCTTGATGGCTGTCCACCTAACGCATCATCTCCAAGGGTGCCACATGTACTGAATTCGGTCCTGGTGGGGAGTTGGGGGCTCCCTGCCACCCCACCACAGGGGGTAAGCAATGGGGGTAACAAGGTGGTGGTCTGATTGGTAGACGGGTGCGGGACAGATGGCAGCTGGAGAAGAATGGGATGCCTGGAAGCAGGAGTCAACCAGGGGCCACGGGGGAGAAACAATAAGTAAAAAAAAAAAATGACTTGCTCCTTTCCCAAACTCTAACATAATGGTGAGGAAATGCCAAATTGACATTCAGTGGAAATGCTGAAATCCTCACTTTTGATATTGGATGAAGCAGGTCCAGATAGACATGATTTCCCGTTAGCACATGACACAGTGTTTTTATAGGGAACACACACTGAGCATGTCCAAGTTGTTGGAACGTCTAATTAATATCCTGAAGAACAAGAACTCCTTGCATTGCACTCTTCTGTCTGCCATTTTCAGCTCTTTCCACAGGGGAAGGGCCCGACTGCTGATAGCTGCTCATTTCTTGTAACAAGAAACAGAGTGATTTGTGACCAGAAGTTGGAAATCTCATGAAAATGTATGAGAATCAGGAATGATCATTCTAGCTGGCTAGTTCACAACATTTAACTGTGTTTTCAGGTAGGGATGGGCTACCCATCAAGGAGTTAGATTGGGTAGGTCAGGTATCAGCGTTTTATCAGCATTTTTGTGCCGGGTAGGGTAGTTCGGGTAATTTACTACCCTACGCAATATAACAGTGTACTTTCAGGTCGGGTACTGTGGACACAGGGAATGGGTCGGGGAACGGGTATTTGCAATTTTAAACCAGGATTACAGGCATCCTGTGGGGTCCTGGGACTCTTCTGAACTCTTATCAGGCTTTACAGGCAGCCTGTGGGGTCCTCACTGCAAAAAGGAGCACATGACACCAGCCTGACAATCCAATTGGTCAGTGCTGGTGTCTGAGCTCCCTGTCCACTGTGTGAGCGTGCAAACTAGATCCAGAGCTTGGTGGGAGAGGGAGCAAATGGTGTTCACTGCAACTGCAGCAATAAAACAAATAAAAAAGTTCATAAAAAAAATACAAGCACAACTTTTGTCCACAAAAGGGAGCAAGGATTGGGGAATGAAGGGGAAATAATCATGAGATTGAGTGCAGCAGTGCTTGTAAGAGAAGGAGAAAGGGGGGAGGTTTTTGTTGCTGACAGCAGCTGTGAAAGCCTTTTAGGCTGCATTACACACTGCCTGTTGTTTGGTGCCCCAAGCTCTGATTGTCTCTACAGTATAGTGAAAGTCATTTAGGCTATACTGTATATTTACACACTATCTGTTAGGTGCCCTGAGTCATGTCTGTGACATATAGCCAATCTGTATGTCTCTGCAGTACTGTGAAAGCCTCTTTGGCTGTATACACATGGTCTGTTGTTAGGTGCCCTGAGCCCTGTCTGTGACATATACTCTGTGGGCTCAATTTTCATACATGTTGGACTGCTGCAAGCCCTGGGTGTGCCGAACATATAGTGCATGGGGCTTGTGGCAGTCCCTGGCCAGCATTCGGGATTCTCAATCCCATGCCTGCACGCAGTGAGTTAGACCAGCTTTTGCTGGCCTAGTTTTTGGGACCCTTTTACAGGGTTTGTGCTACATATTTGGCACAAGCTGCCATAAAAGGGGTGTATTATCGCAAATGCATGTGACCTTTGAGAATCTGGTACAAGGTACATTAGAGTGGTCAACACAGTGCAGAGTTTGACATAGGGCTTGTGTAAGCCCTGCATCAAGCTTTTTGAGAATCAAGCCCACATGTCTCTCTGAAGTATAGTGAAGCCATTTAAGCTGTATTACACACTGTCTGTTGTTAGATGCCCCAAGCCCTGTTTGTGGCATACAGTAGCTACTCTGTGTGTCGCTACAGTATGGTGAAAGCCATTTAGGCTGCATATTTACACACTGTCTGTTAGGTGCCCTGAGCGCTGTCTGTGATGTACAGTATACTCTGTGTCTCTCAGCAGTATAGTGAAGCCATTTAGGCTATATTACACCCTGTCTGTTGTTTGGTGCCCCAAGCCCTGTCTGTGACATAGCTACTCTATGTGTCTCTGCATAAAGCCATTTAGGCTGTATTATGCACTTTCTGTTAGGTGCTCCTAGCCCCATCTGTGACATAGCTACTCTGTTGGGAGGTACTCTGTTCGAGGATTTTCAAAGATCCCCTAGATCACTGCAATTTGTTGGTGATCTAGGGCTGTGGCGAACCCCAGCTGCATCAGGGAACCTGTGCCAATTTCTGGAAGAACTGGGTCCCTGTGTCACAAATCCAGGAGTTGCCGCACCTGCAGACAAGTGCAAAAACAATTGGCGTACTTGTGGGAAATGCCACAGGGATCCAGCTACCCCCCACCCAGTGCAACACCAGGGGAGCCTGGAAGATCCAGGGGTAGTAGAGAAACTTGCCAAGCTGGAGTGTTCAGATGGCAGAAGGGGCACGTAGTGCCATAGTAGTTACTGGGGAGGCTGTGGGTAGTCTGATCAGTGCAGTGGCACCAAGTGGTGGTGCTGATTATAGAATACTGACACTGATGACATGGCACCATTCAATGGCCCAATGTGGACACAGTCCTGCCAGCAGCACCAGCCTTGGGGTTTCTGCCAGGGCTGTGCCCATGTGAGCCCATGGCATTGTATGGCAGTAGAACCCTCCCTGCAGTACCAAGTCATCGGTGTAAGTGTTCTATAATTAGCATCCCCACTGATTGCTACTGCACTGATCTGACCACCCACAGCCCCCCCAACACCCACTATGGTACACCGTGCCCCTTCCCCCATCAGAAGTCACTGTCAGACACCTTCACCCAAGTGCACCAAGTGAGTGCCACTGGCTTATGGGGCTCAGACCACTTCAGTGCTGGTCTGTCTCAAGCCCCTTGCTGTAGCCATGGTGGGGCTTTCTATATCCCAGAAAAGGGGATGTTGCAGCCCTGCCATGGCAAAAGTCCCCTTGCAACCTGTCGAAGCCTGCTATATAGTGCAAGGGGGGTGCAGTGCTAGCATAATGCAGTGGATCCTGATTCAGATGCAGACTGCATTTCTGAATTGGGAATGCTGCATCTTTTGACTCAAGGTACAAGTTGCATCACAACTGTTTGATGCAAGCACCTTGAGTCCTTTGAAGGGCTTTAAAATCTGGCCCTGTGTGTCTCTCTACATAAAGCCATTTAGGCTGTATTACACGCTGTTAGGTGTCCCAAGCCCTGTCAGTGACATATAGCTACTCTGTGTGTCACTGCAATATAGCAAAAGCCATTAAAGCAATATTACACACTGTCTGTTAGGTGCTCTGAGCCCGGTCTGCAACATAGCTGATCTGTGTCTGCAGCATAGTGAAAGCCATTTAGGCTGTATTACACATTGTCTGTTAGGTGCTCTGAGCCCTGTCTGTGACATAGCTGATCTGTGTCTCCCTGCAGCATAGTGAAAGCCATTTAGGCTGTATTACACACTGACTCTTACATGCTCCAGCCCTGTTTGTAATATAGCTTATCTGTGTCTCTCTGCAGTATAGTGAAAGCTGTTTAGGCTGTATTACACACTGTCTGTTAGGTGCCCTGAGCGCTGTCTGTAAAATAGCTGATCTGTGTCTCTCTGCAGCGTAGTGAAAGCCATTTAGGCTGTATTACATACTGTCACTTAGGTGCTCTGAGCCCTGTCTGTAACATAGCTACTCTGTGTCTCTGCAGTGTAGTGAAAGCCAATTATGCAATATTACACTGTCTGTTAGGTGCACTGAGCCTTGTCTGTGACATAGCTGATCTATGTCTCTCTGCATTATAGAGAAAGCCATTTAGGCTGTATTACACTGTCCTTTAGGTGCCCTGAGCCCTGTCTGTGACATAGCTGATCTGTGTCTTTCTGCTGTATAGTGAAAGCCATTTAGGATGTATTACACAATGTCTGTTAGGTGCCCTCAGTCCTGTCTGTGACATAGCTGATCTGTGTCTCTCTGCAGTATAGTGAAAGCCATTTAGGCTGTATTACACTGTCCGTTAGGTGCCCTGAGCCCTGTCTATGACATAGCTGATCTGTGTCTCTCTGCATTATAGAGAAAGCCATTTAGGCTGTATTACACTGTCTTTTAGGTGCCCTGAGCTCTGTCTGTGACATAGCTGATCTGTGTCTTTCAGCAGTATAGTAAAAGCCATTTAGGATGTATTACACAGTGTCTGTTAGGTGCCTTGAGCCCTGTCTGTGACATAGCTGATCTGCCTCTCTCCACAGTGTAGTGAAAGTCATTTAGGCTCTATTACACTGTCTGTTAGCCTGTTAGGTACCCCAAGCCCTGTCATAGCTACACTGTGTGTGATGTCTCTCTGTGGCATAGCAAAAGCCATGGCTGTGTTTACTATGCCTCATATTTCCCAGTCTAAGACTATGAAAAGGAAGCACAGTGCTGTTGCATGTGCAACTGAAAATGATCTGGACAATATGAATCCTAGCAATAATGAAGAACATAGTGGCAATAATAATAATAATAACAGCACAAGAACCAGCACTAAATGTTCTCCTTAACAAAAAAGCATGTTACCAATGCAGTGGAAGTAGAGTTTGTGAAGTAACTGACAGGAGTTACTCATAGGGATACTGAACGTTTTGACACATGTACCAGGATACGTCCAGCTTTTGAAGCAGCCCGCAATGACAAGGAGGCATCTACCTCACAAATAAGCTCAGATGCTGAGGCAGTGAATGCTGATAAAGATGGTGGTGATAATGGGGACTGTGAATGGTATAGCCCAGGGTACGTCCTGCCTGATTATAACAGCACTTCCAGTTATCCTGAACCTTGTGGCAATGAGGTCAGTACTATTTTCAATGAGGGGGAAGGAGAGGATGCTGCTGCAGGGCATGAGAAGCAAGAGCAGAAAATAATATGCTAAATGCAAGAATAAGAAGATGACCATGAATGAGAAAAAAATCATGTGAACAAGGAAATGGCAGTATAGTGTTTCCTCCAGATCCCTTGACTGTGCAAGAAATAATGCCAGGCACCATAGTTCAAAGCACAAAGGGTACATCTTTAGTGTGGAAAATATTTTATATTGTTCCTGCAGACAACTCTTGAGCTGCATGCAGTCTGTGTAAAAAGAATGTCAGTCATGGTGGCAAAGTGGGACATTTTGGAACATCAGTAATGATATGACATGCAAAGGCAAAACACCCAGTTGAGTGGGGCAGGGCGAGGGATAGTGTGGCTGATATGGGTGGTAGTGGAGGAGGTGGCGATGGTGACCATAGTGACAATGAACTGGAAGCAGGACCTGACACTGAATCACTTGATGTGTCCTTGCAGTCTTCCCAGACAGATTATTTTCTTCTGACATCGTCAAGTACTGCAAAATCCAACACTAGTACTCCATGTGAAAAAAGCATGAAAAGCACAATATCCCAAAATTAAAAATATCTCATCATTCTTGTCAACTAACAGCAAAAGAAATGTTGCAAGGACATTAAAATTTACCTGCAAGCATCCAGCATGCCAGCTGTTAAATAAAGCCATTGCTGAGCTGTTGGCGGATCGTCAGCTCCCTTTGCTTTTGTTGTCCAGAAAGGTATCCTCAAGTTCGTGAACTGGATTGAACCAAGGTACACCATTTTCTATCAAACAAATTTCTCAAAATGGGCTGTTCCACAGTTATATGACTTGGCATGTAGTGCAGTCACTAATCAATTGAAATTCTCTGAGGTGAAGCAAGTTCACATAACCACGGATAAATGGAACAGTGACCAAACAATTGATAACATGACTGATACAGCTCATTTGGCAAGTTTTCAGTCAGAAAGAAGTAATTCCTGGTCTACTATAAGTAGTAGGAAGCAGACTGTGTTATATGTCACCATTTTTGAGGAAAATCAATTCCAGAAATGGCTTACTCCATATTCCTTATCTCCAGGATTTATAGAATCAGATAATGGTGCCAACATAGACAAGGCTGTTAGAGATGACAACTACCAACACATACCTTGTTCTACACATTGTTTAAATCTGCTAATCCATCATTTCTTTTATTTATTTAATTTATTTATTTTTATTTTGAAAGTTTGTGACTGGGAGAAGCGCATTGAGCTGTGGCTCATTTCCAGGTGTGACCCAGGGGTAAGGGAAGGGGAATATTTGTACAGATGTAAACAGACTTACAGAACCAGATTAAGCTGTTGGTGGTATTTTTAGTGAATGGGTGGAATGTGGCCCAGACACTGGGGAAATTCCCCTACTCTTTGGAGGGGGAACCTTTGGTGGACGGACGCAAGATGGCCACATCTACTCAGACTTCGGAGAGGATGGAGGTGGCTGAGACAGGGGAGTGGGCCTCCTCCCCTGCTCCAGTAGAATCAGAGGCTGTGAGTTTGGTTGCAGTTATGCAAGACGCTTCTATGCCTATAGAATTTTTTGACTCGAAGGAAGAGATACTAACTGAGGTATCTGATAATCCAGACTTGTGTAGTGCAACATTGGAATCGAATATAGTACTCACTCAAAAGGAACGCTTGCTCAGAGAAGTGCTTTTTGAAGCTGAAAACTGCACGCGTCGTAAAGAACTACTGGTGAAGGAAATTGCTACATTACGTTCAGTTTCTCCTTGTTTGGCCACTCCAGCTTACCGTACTTCCAGGTCGCGATCTAGTGACGTTGGCTCTGGAGATTCACCATGCCTTTCTACACCTCGGATGCAGTCCAAACCGAGTTTGCAGACTCCTGTGTTGAATCCTGCTTGTTTTTCAGTTCCAGATTCTGGAATTAGCAGTCAGAATGAGGGAGAGATGGATTCCCGAAGTCTGGTTTCTTCTGCTGCAATGCGGCCAATCAAACGGTTAGGTATGACTAACATGGTTTTGCAGGGTGAAATTTTGCAACCTGACACTACAGATTTGGCTGCATGGGGAAGGGCAGATTGTAAGGGAAAGGGAAATGTTTTACAAGGCAATGAGATACCTCCTGAAGTGCCTGTCTCACATGTGTCCCCTACACATGAGCTTTTGCCAGCAGTTCAGTGTACCAGACCCTCTATGGCTAATACAGATACTACAGGTTGGTCACCTGAAACTGCAATAGCTGCTGCAGGGTGGCTGCAACACCCTTCTGGTAACTGGGTGCCAGATCCAGCAGATGCTACAGTGCAATGTTATCATTCACCTGTTAGTGCCACAGATGCTTCTTGTTCCTCACAGAGTAATATCTCTGTAACTGTACCTATACAACAAGCAACTTCTACAGCTCCTATTATTCCGGTTTCTACAACTGTTGCACACGTCTCCACTATGAGTGAACCGTCTAAAACAACGGTTTTGGACCCTGTTCAGACTGATGGTGGTCCCCCCCAATTTAAACTTTCAGACTTGTTTTCTAATAAAGGTGAACCTGCTCCCCGTAGAAATGCTGTGCGGTTAATTTATAAAGGTGGCTTAGAAGACCTGCCTGATAGACTCTACATTGCAAAAGTTTTGCTGAAAGGCTCTATGAAATTTTTGTCTGCAGACATTTATGCACTGATTCATTTGGGCAACTCTAATTATGATATTAGCTTCAAAACCCCTGCAGGTTTAGAACGTTTTTGGACAGTATTCCAGGTTGTTAAGAATTCTCCTCTCTGGATCCTTTTTTTGCGGTTCCCATTACTAAACCATCTGTTAAGTTGATTACCATTTTATTTTGTAATGAGGGGGTACATATAGAGGACATTCTTTTTTGGTTGTGTAGAAGGTGTGAAGTTCTGGACAAACCTGTATCAATTCTAGATAGTGAGCAAATTTGGAATGGGGGTTGGAAATTAAGGGTCAAATTGTTTGCTTCCAATAATGGCCCTCAACATTTACCAAACAGTTTCTTTTTGGGTAGGGATAGGGGAAGTTTGTTTTATGTTGGTCAGCCAAAGTCATGCTTTAAATGTGGTTCAAGAACCCATCTCAATACAGCCTGCAATACCCCTCGTTGTTCCCATTGTTTTGAATTTGGGCATGTGGCTGCTAAGTGTCTAAATTTATTTAAATGTAATTTATGTGAACAGACCGGCCATGGATATGCTAAATGTCCTTGGGCATCCCATAATAGGGACGATTGTCCTTCACATGAAGAATTGATTGTGGTTGCTCAACAAGCTGACTCTGTTCCGAAACAACCCCCTTCCAATGACTATTCACTCCTCGGTCACCATTCCCTAGTGTAGCATCTCATTCAGTTGAAAATGCAGGTCTAGGTGATTCTGTACCGGTTGATATGCTGGTCACCAAGACCCAGCCTTCCTCAGTGGAGATTCCCACTGTTGTTTCCTTACCCACTATACCTGATCTACCTTTAAATGATAAGTCTGATGATCCGGAGATGCCTCCTCCTCCATCTCAAGTACTACCTTTTAAAAAGGCAAAAAAAGTCACAGATCAGGGAGGCCTGTTCCTGTTCAGCAGGTACCCAAGGCCTCTACTAGTGGTATTATTTCTGAGTTATGGAAACTAGGCAACAGCTTTGCTGTTTTGGGATCTAAGGAAGACTCTGATGGTGAAGAATCAGACCTTTCTTCCAGAGCTTCTGTGATTAATGACAATTTTTCTGAAGGTGACGAAGGTGAAATGATATAGGTTGAGGGTCTTCCTAGACGTTCTCAGCGTAGACAAGTTTCTAAAGTTACTTGATTATTTGTTTATTTGAATGGGTATGGGCTCGGCTATTTCTCTCTGTCTCAACATTATGATGGCTTCTTTAACATTTACCACAATTAATGTTAATAGCATAAAAAGTCACAAAAAGATGGTTACTACTATGTCCTGTTTGCAACAATTAAGCAGTGATGTTATTTGTCTCCAGGATACGAGGCTGAAAATTATTTGTGAAGTGCAACGTGCTCGTAATCTTTGGACTTCAGGAATGTCTTTTTGGTCGAATGGGGAAACTCCTTGTGATGGAGTTGGGGTTTTATTTACTAATTCAGCGTTAAAAGTTTCTAGGATGGTGGACATTTGTCCGGGACGTGCGTTACTACTCGATATTAATTTTGGGGGTGAAAGATTTCGTTTAATTACTATTTATGCTCCGCAAACCAAAGCACTCCGAGTTGCACTTCTAAATGACATTCAACCCTATTTGTATACTTCTCGTTTAATTGTCTGGGCTGGTGACTTTAATTGTGCTCTTAGTGTGGATGATAGGGGTATGAAGACGTCTGTCTAAATTGTTTTGTGACTCTCAAAAGTTGTTACAAATATTGGATACTGCTCAACTTAAGGATGCATATCGTTGTATCCATTCGAAGGGTGGTAGGGCGTTTTTTAAAAATACGTTATCTACTAGGATAGATTTTATTTTCCTTTCTGTTCTTTTACATGTAACCCTAGTTAATTTAAGGGTATGGGAATTTTCAGATCACAAGTCTCTAACTGTCTGCTTGACGTGGGAGGTACTCCTCGATGTAAAAGAATTTGTGGAGGCTGAACCTCCTCATTGACTGATGAATTTAAACTAGCTTGGAAGTCAGAACTGTTTGCAAGGCTATCAGTGCTTGATTTTTATGATGATGCAGCTTCTTGGTGGGAGGATACTAAGAAGGACTGGAAAATTTTTTTCCAGAATTATTCTCGATCTAAGATTAATTCACAATATTTGGAGTATTTAAGTCTTAGGGCACAGTTGCAAAAATTAATTTCTTTAACTGAAACTGAAGGGTTAGATTATAGTGTTCAAATTAGAAATGTGAAAAACCGAATGTTGGAATATAGATATGATAGAGCTAAGTCTTTAGATCATGAACATAGGTTTGGTTTGAAATTACACAAGGGTGCGTTGGATCCCTTTCAAGACTGTAAAGACAGGGTATGTAAATGTGTTATTACAGAATTAACAGCTGACTCGGGTGACTTAGTAAAGACTCCTTCAGCTTTACTTGAAGTAGTTGGACATTATTTGAGCAATTTATATCAGCAAGATGAAGATGTTCAGAGTGGATTACTGGACTTTGATGGTTTACAAATACCTCACTTAAATGCAGTAGACAGCCAACAGATGTTGCGAGATATTTCTGAAGTGGAATTAAGAGAAGCCATTTTTTCTAAATGTAGATTCTACACCAGGTAATGGATGGCTTTGGGGTGACCTTTTACCGGACTTTTCAGAAAGATTTGGTCCCGCTTTTGTCTAAATTGTTTAACCTTATGTTGTCATCAGCCCGGTTAGCTCCCTCAATGAATCAAGCATTGATTGTATTACTTTATAAAAAAGGTTTGAAAACTGATTTGCGTAATTAGAAAACATTGAGTTTATTGAATACAGATTTAAAAATCTTAAGTAAAATTTTATTGCGTTAGACTAACTCTTGTAGTGGATACTGTGATAAGTCCTTATCAAACCTGTTCAATACCGGGTAGAACCCAAAATGATAATTTATTGTTAATACGTGAACTTTTTTCTGCTTCACAGTTGGGTTTCCTGAAAGGTTATTTGCTTAGTCTTGATCAAGAGAAAGCGTTTGATCGGGTTTCTCATAAATTTCTGTTTTCTGTGTTGAATGCTTATGGGTTACCAAAAGGTTTTATTGATTGGATACAGTTATTATATCACTCTGCTTATCTTATTCCAAACGTGAATGGTTGGCTTGGTACTCCAGTGGCAGTACAGAGAGGGGTTCGGCAAGGCTGTCCATTGAGTCCAGTATTGTATGTGTTTTTTATTGATGTATTTATTCGTATGATTAGTGTTCATAATGGTCTAGCAGGAGTAAGCCTTGCTGATAATGTTTTACCTATAAAAATTCTTGCATACGCAGATGACTTGGTTGTTTGTCTTTCTGAGGTAGCGGAAGGGCCTACGATCAGTACTGTGTTAGATTTGTTTTCCAATGTTTCTGGTTCTAAGATTAATTATGAGAAAAGTAGGGGTTTCCCTTTTGGCTCCTCTCCTCTCCTATCCCTGAATCTGATACCCTTGCTGGTATACTCATTTCTAAGGAGCCAATAATTATTTTGGGAATCGAATTTAGTGATGGAGATATGATGTATACAAACTGGTCTCATAAATTGAGTAAAGCTCAGTCGCTGGTAGCACGATGGAAGGATAAACAAATAGCCAAACGGAAACGTGTATTGCTCATTAAAACCTTGCTATTGCCGATTTTTTTGTATATTAGTTATGTGTTTCCGCCACCAATGTCGCTTTTTACTTCTTTATATGGTATATTCTTTCCAGGCCTTTTGGGGGCAGACTGAATCCATAAAGGGTTTCACATATAGGAGTGTACGACAGGGTGGAGTTGGTATGATCCACCCAGTAGCTTTTTTTCTGAGTATTTTTCTTTCTTACAATTTCAGTCCTCTTCTACGACCTGGTATGAAAATTTGGTTTCCTTTTGTTAGGTTATGGTTTTTGTTAGGTTTACCATTATGGAAGCAAGGCAAGTCATCCTATTTTAATAAGCTTCCTCGGTTTCCCAAGTATGGTAAAGAGGCTTTTTGTCTTTTGTTGAAATGGAACCTTACAGTTTCTCATTTGGAAACAATGAATAGGAAGAAATTGTATAGTTCTATTGTTTATCGGATTTTTCAGTCACTTTACTTTTTCCTGATTGTCCTCCTCAGTCTCAAGAAAGGGTTCTAATGTTGCTCTCCCATAAACGCTTACCTGATTTTCTATGGGATAGTGTTTGGTTGAGTTCTTATGGCAGATTACCTGTAGGTAACACGCATAAACACAAACAACTTCGTGATAGATGGTGTACTCGAGAGACGTGTGACTCTTTGTTAGAAACACAGAAGCATCTTTTTTTGGACTGTTCCTATATTAGAACCTTTTGGGTTTGGTTGGCAACTAAATGGAAAGAGCCTTTATTTACATCGATTTCATATGAGACTCTAATGTATGGTACAAATAGGGGTGAATGGTCCATGTATCCTGCTGACACTTTGTTATTAATTTTCTTTGTTATTCGTTTTTATATTTGGCAATCCAGATGTTTTTGGTCTACTCAACAACGTATTGTTTCATTTGATGAACTCTTTTTTAATATAACCACTACTATACAAAATATTCATGACTCTGATATGAAGTTCTATGGCCAAGTGAAATGTTCTTCTTTATGGGTGAATTGTGATAAATGGTTGAGTTGATTGTTTTATTTTATGATTTTATTGTTTCTGTTATGATGTTCTCTGTTCCATTTATGTATGTATTTGTTTTTTTGTAATTGGTTCATTGATTGTCTGGAGTCCTCTTTTCAATAAAAGTTCCCCTACTCTGCAGCAGGGGAAGCTGCTGTCCATTGGTAAGATGGCCAGTTCTGGTGTGGCTCCAAAGAATATGGACGTTTGGGAGGCTGTGGAGCGGGTCTCCTCCCTGGCCTCAACTTGGTATGAGACCAAAGAATTTTTTGATGCAGAAAGATTTAAAGATCTTAAAATGGAAACAGACTTAAAAAAGGATCTTGTTGAGAGGTCACGTGAGTCTCAGGAAGTGATGACAGCTTAGTTTTATTGCTCTGGGCTCCTCTCCCTGAATTTCACCTCTGTGGTTACTTAAAACATTGGGGACAGCATTCCAGCCTTACCAGATCCTCACTCTAGCATGTCAGCAGCAGAATTGGGTGAAATTGATCCTTTTTATTTACAAAAATGAAAGAAATCTATCTCAAAATCACCACCAGTGCCTGAGCTCCCTGAATCCAAAATGGTGAGAGGCTGCGGCTGAGATGCTAAAACTCTGGACCCAGCCCACCAAGCTGTGCTAATAGAATAATTAGCAGCCTCCGTGGAGACAATTAAAATAACTGTTGTGTAAACTCAAACTAGCATTACTTCTCTAACTGATTGGGTGGCACAGGTGGAAAATTCAGTATCAGAGATGGTTCAGAGAGCTGATTCAACAGACTGGAGGATTCAGGTCACTGAAGTTGAAGTCTTCTGGCTCGGGGTCCAGCTGGAAGATTTGGAAGGCCATGGCAGGAGGAAAAATCTCTGGATCTTTGGCCTCCCTGAGGGTCTGGAGGACAAAAACCCTGTTAGATACCTCTGTTTAAATTTACCTGTCTGGCTGGAGCCACCTTCGCTTATCAACATTAATGGTTCGGTCTCCTCAGACCCTGTCCTTATTGCCAACCACCTCAACAAATCTTTCACAGACCTTAGCCCGGTGCTCCCTGATAATTTCTTCTCTCCCCCTCCCTCCAGGTCTGTCCCTATTCCTCCCACACCCCTTGCTCTACCTGCGCAGAGTCACTGCCCAGGAAGTCAGACCTTACCTACTCAAGGCCTTAAAGAGTAACACAATTGGCAATGACTCCCTTGATCCTAGTCTTCTCCGTCAGATTCTGGATCTGGTTATCTCACCAATCACCAGCCTCTTTAACAAATCCCTCTGCTAGGGCAATTCCCCTCTGCCTGGAAGATAGCTACTGTCACCCCAATACACAAGGGTGGTGATAGGACCCTCCCTAGCAATTATCAACCTATCTCAATCCTCTCTCCTCTCTCTAAGGCCTTAGAAAAAATTGTGGCCACCCAAATCTCTGAATACCTTGATAAATATAGCATCCTCTGCCCAGAACAACATGGTTTCAGAGCAGGCCACAGCACCAATACTGCCCTCCTGGAGTTCTCTAACTTTCTTCACACCTCACTGGACTCTGGCTCCCTAGCAGGTGCAGTGTTCATTGACTTATCAAAAGCCTTTGATACTGTCTCCCACCCACCCACTCCTGCTAACTACCCTTAGTCACTTAGGCTTTGCCACTGGGCCTGTTTCCTGGTGCTCCAGCTAATTGTTGGCCCACTCACAGCGTGTGAAAATCAACGGGAAACTTTCCAGCACCTGCTCTATCCACTCCAGAGTCCCTCAGGGCTCCATTCTTGGGCCCTTGCTCTTTTCCCTTTTTCTCAACTCCCTGCCCAGTGTATGTACTGGTAAAATCCTTCTTTACGCGGATGATGCTGCACTCTTTGCCTCCGACCGTAATCCCATCTCACTTCACGATTCTCTGCAGGAATCCTACAATGATGCAGAAGCCTGGTTTACTGAGCACAGGCTCGTAATTAATCTAAACAAAACCAAAGCCATGCTCATTGCCCACCCCCAAAATAAATCCAGTAATTATCTTCTCGCAGTCCACTCCACCTCTAAACTCCCTATTGAGGTAGTTCACTCTTATAAATACCTAGGTATAACCTTTGACCCTGCCCTCTCTTTTCATGCCCACATCTCTGCCCTTGCCTCAGCCTCTAACACTCGGCTGGTTATCCTCTATCGTCATAAAAACTGCCTCCCCATGGATGCCCTCCGACTTGCAGTCACATCCTCTGTTCTATCTCTGGTAGACTATGACCTACCTGTGTATGGTGCAGCAGACCAGACTGCCCTGCACAAGATCTGCCTCACCTTAAACAAGGCCTACAGGCTCATAACTGGGGCTCCTAGTCTAACCCGCACTTGCTGTCTTTACACCATGGCTAATCTACTCAACCTAGATGAGCGCCTCAAATACCAAACCTGCCTCCTAACAAAAAAATCACTACTTGGGCTATCCCCACGGGGTCTATCAACCACTATCCACCGTGCAAACCCTACAGTGCATACCCACATATCCCACAAAACTGCACTGGTTATACCAAGGGCGAGAACCTCGCAAGGTCAAAGGGCTTATCCCTACAGAGCCCCCCGTTGGTATAACGCCTTCCCCGCTGGAGTCACTGATGCCGCCTTGTTATCTTATTTTAAAACCAGTCTTAGAAATCACCTGCTCTCAACACGCAGCTGTACCTGCCTCTAAGCCTCCTCCTATCCTCCCAGACAAGGCTCACTGAGCTGCTCTCTGACCTTCTGTCCAGCTCTACCTTTACTTGCTACTATCTTCCCCACACTCCTCTTCTGATGTCTCCCACCCAGCCTTACCTTTATTCTGCCCACTGAATCAATCTCCGTGTAACTACTGTATATTGTCTACTCTGTAAAGTGCACATGTAAGCCTGTTGTATACTGTGTTTGACAAATGCCTGTATTTTTTGGCTAATTCCTAAATGTACTCAGATTTTTTGTCTGCCTTGATGTTTGTTTTTTGCACTGTTTTGTCCTCACTGTGACGAGGTATCTTTGTAAATGAGCCTCTGGCTCAAAGGTTGTTAAACTGATGTTCTAATAAATAAATAAATAAATTGATTAATTAATAAATAAATAAATCCTGCTGAGTACGATTTTGAAATAGAAAGGGCCCATAGAATCAGGCATGCTCCTTCTTCTCGAGCTGGTGTCAAACCTAGACCATTCATTTTTAAATGGCTTAGGTACCAGGACGAAGACCTAATTTTAAAAACTGCTCGCAACCTCAAAGATCTCTTTCTATCCAGATTATTCTTGGAGCATTTTAGAAAGCCACCAAGCCTTTGTGAGGGTCAAGCTGGGACTGAGAAATTGTAGCGTCACTTGTGCTTTACTGTACCCTGCTACTCTTCTGGTCACCTTAAATGGTCAGTTGGTTAAGTTTAACACCCTTGGGGAAGCTGAACAGTACCTGCAGCAGCACTTGGGGCCATCCAGACCTGCAACACTGGATCCGCTCCAGCCCTTCTACTTCTGAACAAATGGATGTCTCGGCAACTCATGACCCCATGTCTCAGGACTCTTCACCCTGATAAGATCTACGCACCACCCATGGTAGCAGTTTGGTTATCCAACAGTCCGTGAGTATTGCTTGGAGTTCCCCAGACTGCTCTTTCATTCTGAGATAAATCTGCTCTTTTCTGGTTGCAGCAGGGCCCACACTGTTTTTTCTATAGCAGTTGCTGACTGTTCCTATCTACCAGTAGACAATGATGCTCCCTTGGCTGTTTGCTCCCCTAGAGAGACTGTAAACCACCTGGCAACCTGTGATTTCATAGCCCTGACTCTCTTTTTGTAGCTACCCTTGAGATACTGTTCCTTAAAACTTGTTCCCTGATAAATACTGCAGTACTTCTCCGAGACTTTGGACCAGCATTGGACACAGAAGTGGGACATAGTATTTCCTCCCTGCCCCCAGACTAAGTGACAGTAGCTTTCTCAAGGTCTAACCTGAGGATTACCTAGCAGTTTTCTTTTCTACCTTTTATTACTAACACTATACTGACTGTTGTTTACTGCACCTGCTTCTGAACTTATTAGCAGGGCTCTTTAGTGTAAGTTTGGTCACCAGAGCTCCTGCCATAAAACTGTTTTTCGCACTGCACTGTTTATTGAGTTGTGATACTATAGGAAGGGTTACCTTAATTTTTATCATTTTCTGTGTGACTATAGCACACCTTGTTAATGCTGTTTATGAACCTTTATATCTGTTTGAAATGTTTTGGGAGGGTTCTTGATGTTATATTACTCTTGGCATAGTCAGTAACCCAGAAGTTTCACCCTTTTTATACACATATGGGTGGCTTGCTACCATTAATTACTGTTATTTCTGGAGATATTCTTCCAGTCCTACTGTGATTTTCTTATTTAACCCCATTATTTGCTTAGGGAGCACTGTGTTGTTTTCACTGGCTTTTGCTTCCTGTCCCATAGTGCCCCATTATGAGGTTGAACTGGGGTGGGTGGGGAGGTCCTTAGCCTTCCATTCTCTTCCCTTCCATGTGAGCATTGGCTTACTAGCTCCCAGCTCTTTCTTTTAGAGATTGAGACCAGTGTGCCTCCACTGAATGTGGGACCACTTGTTGCATAGAGTTTTTGTTTTTGCTTCCCCCTTTGTGGGGATTTAAGTTAGTTTGTTTAATTAATTCCCTTGCATTCTATTGGGTCATAGCAGGTAACAGTTGTTAGATTAATTTCCTTTACTTGCTTTGATTTGCACATGTATTACTCAATATTGTGGTGTTTGGGGTTTATCTGTTCTTTTTGGAAGGTTTGAGCAGGACGGGATTGGGTGGGCCTGGAGGTTGGTCTGGAGGGGTACCGGGAGGGAACCATTACCTGCTCTCCATATCATTTTCTTACTATAATGGTTTTGGTTAATCACCATAACGTAATTTCCTGGAACATCAGGGGTGTCAGTTGTCCAAAGAAATGTAGAAAAGTGTTACAATATCTGAATGATATACACTGTGACATTGCACTGCTCCAAGAGACCCATTTATTTGATTCAGACTCTATCACATTAGGCAGAAGGGCATACCCTTAGGTATCTCACAGGTGACTGGTGGTAAGGAGGGCAGGTACATCATATTATCTGGCATATACCAAGGCTGTCCCATTGTATTGCAGAGTTTTTATGCTACAAACTCTCCTGACTTAAACTTTTATCAGGCTCTCACGTCTGGCCTCCCTGAAGATGTCCACTCTATCCTTCTAGGTGGAAACCTAAATTTAGCACTGGACCCCAAAAAGGACAGAACTGGTGCAGGCCTCAGTTATGAACCAATCATCTCACAGCAGGTTTCTGCTCTCCTATGAGATGCAGGCCTTTTGATATTTGGCAAGTTTTACATCTGGATTAGTCAGATTTCACTTGCTATTCACCCCCCCATGACTCATACAGTCACATTGACGTGTTTCTAACCTCACCTGAACTGTTCCCTAGTGGCTGTGGCATACGTCATTGCAATATCATTATTTCAGATCATGCTCCCATCAACCTCTCTATGACTCTGGGACCCCTTTCTACTCTCTGCAATAAGTGGTGCCTTAATACCTCATTGCTTCAGCAAGAACAGGCAGTGATAATGATTCGGCAGGCCATCTTGGACTATATTGCCTTTTATGATATCCCAGAAACCTCTATGACAACCCAAAGGGAGACACTCAAAGTGGTTCTTAATGGACATCTGATTGCATGTGCCTTTTCAGTCAGGAAGCAGAGGAATACCACTTTGCAGAGGCCAGAGTGAGAGCTCAAAACCCTTGAATTGCAGGCTGCACAAGCCAGTTCTGAAGACTCAGAGACCAGGGAGAGGATTGGGGCACTTAAGACTGAAATTGGTGATATTCTATACTGTCAAAACCACTATGCCCTGTACTGGCTTAACCAACGATACTGGGAGGTGGGTGAGCAACCTGGGAAAACTTTTAGCAGCTTGACTGCAAGCTCAGGCCATGGACTGATACATACCTCTTATTTATAATTCTGATGGCTCCAAGCTTACCCTTCCAAATTATATTAACAAGGCCTTTTAATCCTTTTATTCCTCCCTCCACTCATCTGAGACACAACCCACTCATGACCAATACTCTAGCTTCTTCTCCAACCTATGCCTGTTGCAAGTCCTCCCTTATACCTTCCCTCACTTACCTCCCCTATTCAAGTATCTGAAGTGATACAAACGATGCAGTCTATCAAAAGGGAAATCCCCCAGATCGGATGGTTTCCCAGGGGATTTTTACCACACGTTTTTATGACCTTCTGGCCTCTCTAGAGGCCTGTTTCTTCAATGAGGCCTGGCAGAGGGGCTCACTCCCTTCAACTTTTCTGCAAGCCATCATCACCCTTATTCCCAAGAAGGATAAAGATAGTACTCTTTGTTCACAATTTTGCCCGATATCTCTGCTTAAAGCTGACACTAAAATGTTTGCTAAAATTCCTGCCAAATGCATGAAGCCCCTTATTCCCATCCTTATTCATGCAGATCAGGTAGAATTCATGCTGGGGAGGTTGGGGTCTGATAATATTCTATGCACTTTAGACCTCGTATGGGTGGCCAATTCCTCTCCCCACCCTGCTGCCATCCTCTCATTAGATGCAGAAGAAGTGTTTGACAGGGTGGAGTGGCAATACTTATTTGAGGAATTAAGTAGATTTGGCTTCCCTCAGACCTTTATCCTCCGGGTACGTCTCCTATATTCGGGCCCAACAACAGCGGTTTTGACCAACTCTGTTCTGTCTCCCTACTTCCCTCTTTGTAGAGGAACTCGCCAGGGCTGCCCACTCACCCCCTTCCTTTTCCATCTAGCAATAGAGACCTTGGCATGCAAGATTCGGATGAACACCCTTTTCCTAGGCATTCAGGTAGGGAATGACCCTCACAAAATATTGTTATTTGCATATGACATTACACTGTTTGTGATAAATCCCCCATCTTCCCTGCAAGCCCTAGATGATATTTTAACAACTTATGCATCACTATCTGGATATAAGTTCAACAGCATGAAATCTCAATTCCTCCCTCTCAATGAGGCTTGCTCCCCCTCTTTATTCTCAGTCTTTCCCTACCAATTGGTTCCAGGGGGAATAACTGCTCTTGGAGTGGTTATCTGGTACAAATTAGAAGATATTGCATCAGCTAATACCCATAATATGTTAATATGCTTGCTTCACTGGACTCTGATTTGCAGAGATGGAAGTCTCTTATTCTCTCCCTTTGAGGAAGAGTTAATGCCCTTAACCTTGTGGCTGTACCCGAACTACAGTATATTCTGGCTAATTTACCCATTTCTCTCCCTGTTGATTTTTCCAATGGATTTCATCTAAAAAAAACAGCTTTTATCTGGATAGGTAACCATCCAAAGATGTCTTTTTACTATGCAAAAGCAATGGAGCCAGAGGGGCTTTGTACTCACAAACTTAAAGTTTTTCCATGACTTTACTCTCCTGCGGCAAGCAATTTTATGCAATGCCTCACAATTTGTGAGTCTTGTGCCTACCTGGGCCCACATAGAGCTTACCCAGGGAAGTCTTCCCTCTGCTCCAGCACTTCTCTTCCCAGACTGGTCACTGCTGACCTCTATTTCCCCCTGTTCGCACTACACTAGACATGTCTGGAATAAGTACACCAAGAAGTTGCATTGGATGTCCCAGACCTCTTCTGTCAGGCCCCTTTGTCATACCCCCTTCCCTGACTATTGAAGATGACACTGTCTTTTGGGTAGCTTGAGACACTGCAGGGATCACCAAAGTTCAGGACCTTTATGCTCCACCTACTGGAAATTTCTACCTGTTCAACTGCCTCCAACAAATCTATTGGCTACCCCAAGCTCATTTTTGGAAATTTCTCCAGATCAAAGACCTTCTTAAGTATAAAGTTTCTCAGGACATGGTCCTCCTTTCTCCTTTCCATTTTGATCAGTGGGTTGTGTCTCTCCAGAGTCCCTATCAACTAACATCCATGCTCAAGTCCTTTCTACAAAAATGTGCCCCCTGGCAGGACTCTACTGGTCTGAGAGAGAAACGGAAACTAGAATTGGGCCTTTCTATTTCTCCCATGGATTGGGACTGAGTCTGGTCAAATGCCTACTTGTCCCCGTGTGAACTACAGGCAAAATCCCTCCAGTATAAAATTTTACATAGAATTTATCTGACTCCTGCTTGGCTTTGTCGTGCTGGACTACTTGGTCATAATGACTGCTGGTGATGTTCTTCACCTCAAGCCACCCTCACACACATTCTCTGAACCTATACAGCCATTGACCATTACTGGTCTGGCATGTGGCTCACATGCAAAGTAGTTATTCCTAGTTTAGGAGTATGGGGCCCTCAGCCTGCTCTCCTAGGCCTCCCTCAACCTGCTACTTACCTGTTTTCACCACATAGCTCCTTGGGCTCAATGGCACCCTGGCTGCTGCCAAGCATGTGTTGCTTAGGCATTGGAGAGTCTCTGACCCACCTTCTCAGGAATGGTTTAACCTGGTGCATCTGACCTCTAGATATGAAAGAAGGGCCCATTTCTTGGCTGGTATACTCTCAGATTATGAAATAATCTGGACACCTTTCCACCAGGCCTCCCCCACTTGCCCACATCCCAAACTCCCTGACAGGTGATACTTACCCTTACAGAGCTTCCAAACTTGTTTTAGCCAAGACCCTTCTTGGCATCCCTATCCCCATTTCCGGGTTGAATTTGTATCCTGACTCATCTGAGCACAGTATTTTCTGAGTACTCATGCCCATTGGGCTCCCTCTCCTTCCCTGCCCTTCTACCCTTCTTTTTTCCTACTATTCCCTTCCCTTCCTCCGCCCATTCCCCCCTTTAATAAATACCTTTCACTCCCCTTCATTACCTATCATTTCAATGTTATTGTTTATATATTTATCCTCTTACTTCCCAGAGGATACTTTTGATGTTTATACACTTAGTGACACTTATATTTCTTTATTTAATTGTGTGGTTCTACATCTACTGTTTTTGTTTGAACCCCCTTTGGAGCTTAAATATGTGATATTATGTTTGCTTAGTATTCAGTTCCTGTTCCCCTAGTCTGTGATGTTCAACCTTGCCTTCCTTCGGTAATAGAGGATTCTAGGTTACTTAACAGTTATTGTTACCCATCCCCCTCTTGTGTAGTCCCACTGTGGGTACTTACTTACTGACCAACTACCATCCCCTGCAACACCCCCTTTCAGCGGGCCTCTCCCTTCTGCTTTTAACAGTACCATAGGTATGTACCCTAAACATTTGTTGGGGCAACTATTCATTCAAGTGAATCATTAAGTTACACAACTGGTTGTGATAATCCTATGCAGTGTTATTTTCCTGTGTATTTCTGATTATGCAATGAGGGTTTTCCCCTTACTCTTGTACTATACTCAAGTGTCTCTTAAAATTCAATAAAGATCTTTATGTGGAAAAAAAAAAAGGATCTTGTTCAACCAGACACTGATGTAAGTGTTTCTTCTATTCCCAATGTTGTTGTTTCAATACATTATATTCCAGTTGCAAAGATGTGATTCTGCAAGCTACTTTACAAGAAGAGAAACAACTTCATGCTAGGCAACAAGAGATCATTGCTGCCTTATTAAAATCTGTTTCTCTGAACAAGGAGAAAACATGGTAAAAGCTAAAATCGGCCTAATTACTGACCAAGCCTGTTCTTCCAGTAACTCTGCTGTAATCAGTGACAACCCAATACCCAGGATGTCAGGGGATCTGTCCCCCACACCAGAAATACCTATTATCTACCAAACAACTGCAGCTAACCAAGCTGGGATGACTGATTTTTCCTTTTCAGTGAAATTGCCATTAAACAAAGTAACAGGGAAAGAAGGCTTAAACCAAAAAAAGGACAGCACTTACTTTGGTAAATCGAAACAGTCCTTTGGACCGTCTATCCTCAAGCAAGGATTTTACTAATGAAAAGGGTTCCTTTACTGTAAAGGAGCATATGAAGCAGTTGCCAGCTGCGACAGCTGTAAAAACAGTGTTTTCAGTTCCAGATACAGCCATGAGGGATCCGCAACAATGGTCGCTGCAGAAGGCACTTTCATAGGCTGGTTGGTCTGTGACCAAGAGTGGTAAATGGATTTTTTTTTTTTCAAGTTCAAGTTCAAGTTCAAGTTTATTGCAGGAAAACTCCATTGAGCAAGCTCATTCACAAGGAGGTCCTGTGACATAAACACTTAAAGTACAAACACAGATAGGTAATAACAGTATATACATGAAATGCACGTTACATGATACAGGCTGGATATACATACAAGGGTACCACATAGGGTGACCGCAGGTGGTAAACATTGATATGAGACAGGGAAGCGACTTACAGGTTGCATACTGATAAATGAAACATGATGACTGGTGTGTGCAATACATATACAGTATTTTGGTAGCTAGAACAAACAACAATCTACAACTGATATGGTGGGGAGGAGTGATTTGATAGAGTAGCAGTGGAGCATAAGCAAAGATAAAGCCAGGAGTAGAAGGGGAAGGGAAAGCAGTTAATATGACAAATCAATTATACCTTACCAGTGGATAAATATGGCACACATGGGGAAGGAAGAGACTTAATGACAGTTACAGGATTCCTGATCCTGAATGGGATAAAACCTCTTTTTCTCAAGCTTCTCCAGAATGGGGCCCGCCAAACACACACCAGGTACTTGCATCTAATTCAACTTTTTTGATCACAGCTGCAACTTCAGAGTATGCAAATAAAAATGTTATTGACAAAGTTAACCTTGAAACCCCAAATAAGGGTCCCTCCACTACTCCTACAAAGTTGGTTGCTCAGGATTCTGGGTACAATATCCTGGTACTTTCTGCATTAAATATATCCATACCACAACCCTCTCTCTCTCTCTCTCTCTCTCTCTCTCTCTCTCTATCTCTGAAGAGGTGGAGGGAAATCTTCCCTTGTCTAGTAATCCAGTGGTGGAAAAAAGTGGTCCGGAGCAGCTTTCTGATTCCTTGCTACAGGATACCAACCCCTCCCCAGGCCACTTTTGTCAAGCGCTTTCATAAAAAGAAGCTGCTCCTAGTAGGACTGCTGTCCAGATCCGATACAAAGGTGGTCTTGAGATAAGACCTGACAGACAGCATGTTGGAAAAATCCCCTTAAAGACTCCCTTCACTTTTCTCCAGCTGAAGTCTTTGCTTTTATAAATGTGTCCAGAGAAGATAACTTTGGTGTTAGCTTCTGGTCCCCTCAAGCTTTGGAGAAACTTTGGCAAAGATACAACCAAGTAAAATTCTCTCTGCTCTGCTCTCCTTCCCTGGTAATTCCCTTAACCAAACCTTTGATTAAGTTTGTAACAGTTATGTTCTGCAACACATTTGTTCATGTGGAGGATATTGTGTATTAGCTCCAACAAAAATCTGAAGTCCTCAGTGCTCTCGAGGTTATGTTGGATGTGGAGCTATTTTGGATGGGAGGGGGAATTTAAAGTAAAACTATGACAAAATGAGGAAGATATCTGCCACATGCCCAACTCCTTTCTGCTGGGTCAAGACAGAGGTGCCTGCTTTTATGCAGAGCAACCTCGAGCCTACTACAAATGTGTGGCCTGTACACACTTATCTAGTGTAGACAAACTTATGAACATACAAAATGCTAGCAGAAACAGGCTTCATGGTGTATCGAGTCTGCCTGATTGTTCAGCTAGCCTTTCAACTTGCCGCTGCCCCACCCTCCTCCTTCCTATTAACTAGCCCCACCACTCTGTCCCTCCCTCTTTTAAACTGTATGTCACAAACCCCAATGTGACAACTGTGGAGAAATAGGATGTATAAGTCTGCAACGTGCTAATCACACAAAATGTGACTTGGATGAAGAATATGGGCACATCTTCTCTGAATGCCCTTGGGGGCCAAAAAATAAAACTAACACAGTTAATCCTGATTCCCTAATTCAAAAAAGCTCAAGAAGCTGCAATATCACCTGAGTAAATGATGTCTAGGCCTCAGACACCTGACATTTCTACCTTTCAGGATACTCCACAAGAAATTGTTCCAAATCACACTATCCAAGTTATGGATAGTGCACCTAGATTGGAGGTAGATGCCTCCACAAATAATCTGTTTTAAATCTACAACCTGTTTGTTATGAGGATCCCCTGGTGGAAAAACAGCAGGAGAATACTACTAATACGCCTCCTCCAAACCCGTGGTCTTTACCCTTAAGTAGGAGGTGGTCCACTAGAAACCTTAAAAATGACCCAGATCCACCTGAAGTGGAAACTGAAAATAACTTTACAGTACTGGAGAATTCAAACTGGAGTGACTCAGACATGAAGGTAGGGGAATCAGATACCACCTCCCAGAACTCTGAGAACCCAAATCTCAAAGTGGAAGTTGTTGGATACAAAGGAAAGAAAAAGAAAAGAAAGAAAATGAGTTCCTAAATCCACACTAACTTTAGTTGAATGCTTTGTTTTGTCTCCATAAATTGTTGTAGTATCTTAAATTACAAAAAGAGACAGGCAGTGTTTCAATATTTACACGACCGAAATTTCAGTGTCAGCTTCCTTCAAAAAACATGGATGTCATCCGTAGCTCACATTAGACTATTTCAAAAAGAATGGTGTAGTGTATATTCTTATTGGTACTTTGGTTTAGATATGGCAGACGGGGTGGGGGTAGTTTTCCAAGATACATCTTTCCACCTCTCTAAACTAATTGATCTAATCCCAGGGAGACTCCTGATTCTAGATGGAAACTGGGGACAAACTCACAGTAGATTCATTATGGTTTATGGTCTTCAATCTAAAGCTGATAGGGTTTCCCTTTTAGTGTCCCTGCAGCTCTTTCTTGTAACATCAAGAATTATATTCTTAGGAGGAGATTTTAATTGTGGGTTTCAAAAAACAAACCAGCAATCTGTAGGTAAGAGAAATATTTTGATTCTAAGGCTTTGGGAAAATGCATTAAAATTACTGATCTTTCAAATTTTGCAGATTACCAGGTCTCAGGGCTCACTTTAACAGATAAAAGAGGGAAATTTATGACAATAGACCTGTCCCTTTTATCTAAAAACACTCAGTCAGCTACACTAGAGATCCTTCCAATGGAATTTTATGACCATATGCTTCTTAAAGTCACAATTCCGGGAACTACTAACACAAAAGCAAAGCCAAATAGATGGAAACTGAACACTTCAGTACTTTCAGATCCCTTAGTACAGTCTGGAATTTTTAGATTGTTATGGGCCAGGGCATCTGTTTTTGATCGTTATGATGATGTTGGGCCATGGTGGCAGACACTAAAGAGAATATAAAACAATGATTTCAGAGGTTTGGGAGAAAGAACAAAATAAATTCTTTACATATTTAAAACTCTGCTCACAACTACAATATGTATTTTCCCTAGAACCAATCTCAAGACATGATTTTTCTGCCCTGATAGATAATCTTAGACATGAAATAAAAGTATTGCAATATGACCATGCTAAGACTATTAGAGCAGAATTACAATATGGTACCCAAAGAACACCTACAAGGGATCCCTTCAAAGCATATGAATCTAGGGAGGAATCCACCTCCTCTTACTGTCTGAAAGATGAAAAAGGACACAGTGTATTCTGAAAGTTAGCTATATGAGATAGCTACTAATCATTTAGTCATTTAATTTAAACCAGCCACCTTTAGATTCAGAAATTAAATCTTATTTATCTCAGGTTCATCAACCAACCTCTTTAGGAGTGGCTCAGGACTTAATGCAACTCATCTGAGCTTTAGAGATAAGAGTCGGTTAGCACAGCATCATAGAAGCTTGACGGCAGAAAAGGACCATACTGGCCCATCTAGTCTGCCCTTTTTCCCCCCTACACTTCCCCCTCTCTGCCAGACCCCACCCTCCCCTGTTACTCAGTCCCATGTGCTTGTCCTATGCCCTCTTGAGTTCTTCCACTGATTTATCCCCCACCACTCTGTCTAGTAGTCTGTTCCAGGGCTCCACCACCCTATCCATGAAGAAACACCCTCTTACATTACCCCTGTATCTTTCTCCTTGCAGTCTGAAGCTGTGCCTCTAGTTTTGACCCCCACTTCCTTTTAAGTATACCTTCTTCTCCCACTTTATTGAGCCCCTTTACATATTTAAAAGTTTTGGTCATGTCTATCCATTCCTTCCTTGTCTCCAGTGTGTACAGATCCAGCTCCTTACACCTCTGCTCATAAGAATTTCCCTGCATACCCTACACCATCTTGGTTGCCCTTCTATGAACCCTCTCCAATGCATCTATATCCTTGTAGAGATGTGGCATCTAGAACTGAACCCCATTCTCCAGGTACAGCCTCACCATGGCTTTGCAAAGGGGCATTATTACCTCCCTCCCTCCCTCCCTCTTTCTGCTAGTGATGCCCCTGCCTATGCATGCCAACATTCCATTGGCCTTTCCCTCTGCCCTGCTACATTGGATTCCTATCTTAACGTCTGAGAAGATTATGATCCCCAGATCCCTCTCTTGTTCTGTTACTTTAATTTCCTTTCCACCTAGGGTGTTCCCTGCTGTTCTGTTCCTACTTCCCAAGTGCATCACAGCGCACTTCTTGTCATTAAATTTCAGCTGCCACGTCCCTGACCATTTTTCAATTACTATTATTAGTTATTGGCACTCAGAAGCTAGGGGCATCACCAGGAGCAGATGGTGTACCTTATGAATTCAACAAATCCTTTGTGAAAGAGATAGCAGTCTGTCTGGAGAAAGTTTTTTTTCATTAAAAATAAAGTAGTTCCTGAATATTTTACCACCAGACTTATTATATTTTTATTTAAATTGGGGATAAACATAATATCCAGAAATGGAGACCAATTAGTATCCTAAATGCTGATTTTAAAATGTTGTCACAAATCCTTAACAAGCACATAAGATCAATTGCTAAACTTTTGATTCACCGTTTTCAGTTTTGTGGTTTTCCTGATAGAAAAATACAAACACCCCCTTATGATAATCAAAGAACTAATTGAAACTTATACATCCCAGAGATGAACTGGATTTCTTTTTTATTAGATCAAAGCAAGGCCTTTGACTGTGTTAATTACTCCTTTTTATTTCTTACACTGAGGGCATATGGAATTCCACCTCCTTTTATTGAATGGTTACAGTTCATATACACATCTGCCACAGTATGATCCAAAATTTAGGGCCACATCCCCTCAGAATAACATTTTTTAGTAGGCGTTAGACAGGTGTGCCCTCTGAGTCCCCTTCTATATATTTTTCTCTTGATCCATTCCTTAGGAGACTGATTAGTATGTAACCAGCAGTGGTAAGCTCTTACAGGGGGCAGAAAAGGAGACAAAGTAAAAGTCTTAGCATATGTAGATGATGTCTATTTATTTTTTTCTGACTTTAGTAGCATTTTTTGTGCAGGAAATGCATACATATGCAGCCTTTTCAAATGCATGTCTAAATATAGACAAATGTAAAGGATTTTACATAGGGTCACCAGGACCATCACAATCTTGTATAGAAGGTATCCATTTTTCATCTGAACCAATTAAAATACTTGCCAATCTGTTTGGTTCTTAAATCTACCTTTGCTAAATTGAAAATTGACTTTGAGAACTTGGGAAAATAAAGTCCAGAGATGGAAGGGCTGGAAAATGTCAAAATTAAAAAAAGAATACAAATTATAAAGCAGTTCTTAATTCTCTGTTATAAATTTGTATGAGTTTTCCACCACCATCCACTTTAGAAATAAGATTATACAGTTGTTTTTTTCAAATGCGGTGGGGCAGTATGTTAAATCCCATAAAAAGAGCATTTACATATCTGCCTAAAAGTAAATGAGGTTTAGGGATGGTGGACCCCATTGTTTTCTTTCATACCCTGTTTTTTTCTCAAACACTGAAACTAGATTTAACCCCTTCAGACAGTTTGCCTCACAAATGTATCTGTCATAATATTGATCAATATTTTCAGATATAGGAAGGGTCCCCACCAAAAGTAACACCTTATCTTCAGGTTCCAGAGTATTTAAAATCTGCAGTTAGAAAATTACATAAAAGGGGTATATCTAAATCCCAGATCCTACAATATTCAGGGCCATACCTATGTAATATTGCTATGCAAAACTCTGATCCCACTGAGCCTGAGTCTAAAAATTGTCCCTCCTCTCAGAAGGAGAGATTTCTAGCACAACTGAACAATAAAAGGATTCCTCAACTTATGTGGGAAATCCTGTGGCTATCCTCCTATGGAAGATTAAACGTATGTGAGAACAGTAAACACATGGTCCAGGAAGAGCTTTATTGTCCTTATAAGTCATACTGGGCTCAAGAAGAGTCAATGGAGCATTTTTTTTATTAAGTTGTTCCCATGTAAAACCTTTGTGGCAATATTTAGCAAAAAAAATGGAATATTTTATGGTTAACTGGGCTTTCTTATGATATATTAGTATTAGGTAACTTTTCCTCCTTGCAAAATAAATATCACAGAGATACCTTAGCTATTCTTTTCTGTTGTTTAAAGTTTTATCTCTAGCAGGATAGATGCCAATGGGTTCTATAGCAACACATAATGACACATGAGACCTTTAGTACAGTATATTATGTGAATCAGCAATGAGTTCAGTATACCAGTATGATGTGTCTCTCCATCCTTTGGCCAAAGTTAACATGTGGTGGAAAGGATTTTCATTTTTTATTAAATTTAAATGAATCAGCAATCGGTAGACAAGTGTATTGATTAATGATTATAGCTTTGAATTTCTAAGATAGTGTCATTTTAGTTAAAACATAGAGCCCAATTTAGTAGCTTGGATAACATCCAGGAAGGTTGTAGAATCCAAGGTTTGGTTTTCTTTTTCTTCTCAAATTAAGGACAAAGATGGTCATGAGTGATTTATATTTAACATGTGAAGTAATATGAGACCTGAAGGAAAGGAGATTTATTTTGTTTTAAGTGCATCTTTTTTTTCTTTTTTATTTGACAAAGCTATTTTGTGATTATGTATATATTATTCTGTATGATTTGATTTGATGTTTTCTTTTAACAAAATTCCCCTGCTCTTATTGAGAAGTGCTATGGGATCTTTAACGTCCACCTGAACAACCACCAGAACAGGCAGACGGGACCTTGGTTTAACATCTCATCCTAAAGACAGGACCTCAGGAGTGTAGCACCCTTCTTTTGATGCACTACAGTGTCACCTTTAAGCAAACCTTAATTCCTGGCTCCATGCTTGAGACACCTGCGACTGTTTCTACAGATTGTACCTCACCCCACTCCCCCTTGGCCTACTGTCTCTTTCCCAATGTATCCGTCTGCACTCATTTCTGCTCTGTGATGGGTCACTGGGTCTGTCGGGGTGTTGATGGGGGGGGTCTCTGTTTTAGGGTCTGTGGTACCCCAGTATCTCTTGGGTTACTGTTACTCCATGCCACCTCTTTTATCACAGGCACTATAAATGTCAAATAGTTGCTATTTTTTTCCTGTACTCATAGCCTCCTGCAATCTGCTTGTATATTGTTATGCTTACTACCACTGCATTGGCCACAAATGTACCATATTTTTGTTAAAGTGTTTCAGCTGTGTCTTTGCTCTGTAATTATTGTCGGTACATGTGCCTTTTGGCCTGGGTTGTGCCTGTAAATGGTCATCTGGACCAGTGCACTTACCCAGTTATCAAAGTCATAAATAAATAAATAAATATATAAGTGGGGTATAAAATGTTGCATCTGAGCCACCAAGAAATACTGTTTAAAGTCCAGAAGGGAAAATCTCCCTAGTTTTTTAGGTGCAATCAATATGGCCCACCTGACTCTAGGCCTCCTCCCTCCCCATATGAATCTCTTTAACATGGTTCTAAGTGCCTTCCAAAACCAATTTGGTGGCCTAATTTGAATACCAGAAAAAATGAATAAAAATTGGGGTAGTAAATTCATATGAACCACTTCTATTTTCCCAAAAAGTGATAAGGGTAGTTATTTCCACCTTGTACAATCCCCTTGTGCCTCCTGTAATAATTTTAGGTGATTTTTCTGGTAGATCTTTTTAATGTCCCTTGGGATCCAGATTCCTAAATATTTAAACCCTTTCATAGCCCATCTGAGTTCTCCCCTAATGGGCGGCAGTGGTCACCCTCCAGGTCCTACTAGAAGTACCTCCATCTTGGTCTCATTCACTTTGAAACCCGAGACAGAGCCAAAATCTTTTAGTAAGTTTAAAACTATCAGTATATCCTTGTCCAAGTCTGAGACATACAGAAGGGTATCATCTGCATATAATGACACCTTCATTTGCTCACCTCCCATCCTGATGCCCTCAAACTCAGAAGACTGACAAATTAAGGCTGCCAACGTTTCAATACTGAGGGCAAACAAAAGTGGGGAGAGGTGGCAACCCTGCCTCATACCTCGTCAAATATCAAAAGAACTGGACAACACCATTCACCTTAATTTGGGCTGTGGGGGAGTTGTACAGGTTGAAGATCCAGGAGCGAAACTTAGCCCCTAATCCAAATCTACCCAATGTTACATCTAAGAACTGCCAGCCAAGATGGTCAAATGCCTTTTCAGCATCAACCAAAATGACAGCTTGCAAGGTATTTGGGGAGAGAGCCCTCACTGAGTCCAGGACATTTAAAAGGAGACAGCTATTATCCTGGATGTGTCTACCTGGGTTAGGCCCACTTTGATCAGGATGCACCAATAGGGGATAATTTGTTGGACCCTCAGACTATTCACGTTTGCAAAACTCTTAGCATCCTGATTCAATCACAAAATTGGTTGGTAATTGTCGCTGAGGGCACTGTCCTTACCTGGCTTAGGCAGTGCTGAAATTATAGCTCTATTCCAGGTATCCGAAATAGCCCCCTCCTTATAAGCCACATTACAAATTCCCATAAGCAGTGGAACCATTTCTTTGGAAAAATTTTTTACAGAATTCAACTATGAAACCATCTGGGCCTGGTGCCTTACCTCCTTTAAAAGACTTAATAACCTCCATGATTTGGTCTTCTGTGAATGGGGCTTCTAAGAGTTGTTGTGCCTCTGATAACCTTGGCAGAGTAATGTTCTCAAAAAAATTTGTGATTTTTTCTGAGTGCCCCTCCTGCCTCTCCTGACAATGCAATTGGGAATAATATTGCAGGAACTCTTTTGCTATCTCTGTGGGTGAAGTTACAGAACTGTTACCCACACCCCCCCCTTTTAATTTTAGAAGCATACCGGTCAGATTCATGTTTCCTTAGGCGAAGAGTGAGTAATCTACTCGCTCTTTCACCCCATTCATAATACTTTTGCCTAATAAAGTGAAGAGCATTTTCTGTCCAAAGGGTTAGTAAATTATTTACTTCTTCCTCCACCTTTTTAAGCTTGGGCAGAAGGTCTATGTCCCTAGTTTTCTTATGCTTGGACTCTACCTGCCTTAACACCTCTTCTGTTTTGGTAAGGGTGGCCTGATACTGTTTTTTTTTATAAGAGGCATATGATATGGCATGCCCTCTCACCACCACTTTCGGACAATCCCATATGAACTTGGGGGGTCTATGTCAATTCACTCCAGTCAATTAACTCCGTGTCAATTCACTCCCGACTGCTCACTCCCAACCCAATTCACTCCCGCTAATTACACTCCACGATAATTCACTCCCTGTGGTGCCACTAAAACAATTAAACAATTATTTGCTGCGCAATTCAGTAAGTCATTATATATGAATCAATTGTGGTGACCAGCGTTCTTCAGTATTCCTAGTGCTGCAACCATGGCTGCACACTTCATAATGTCTGAGTGCAAAAAGAAATTGGTGGATGCTGACAACTATGTATACACTCATCACAAGTTGGGCTATAATGGAAAGTCTATATGGCAGTGTGAGTTAGCAGTAAAGAAGGTAAAAACATGCAATGCAAGAGTTCATACAGAAAGTTATGAATTACCCTGCATAATTTCTACCTTTAGCAAACACACTCATGCACCGGACCCAACAGCATTTGAGAGGGCACAGGCTATCAATACTGCTAAGGAGAGAGCTGAATGCACACAAGATACAACTGCACAGGCTGTTCTTTATTGCAAAGAAAATGTGTCTTTGGCTGCACATGGAACTATTGTTGACAAAAATCTTAAGCGCACTATACAGCGGGTTCGCTGTCAGGGGGCTTCTACAAACCCTCGAGACCTGACTGAGCTTGTTATACCACAACAGTACAGGGCACTTAAGTGTGCAGATGGCAGCGAAGTGAATTTCCTTTTGTATGACAGTGGCCCAAGCACTGACAGAATTCTGGTATTTGGAACTGAATCAAACCTTTTTTTGGAGCAGTGCAAACATTGGTACGCTGATGGAACCTTCAGCGTCGCTGCCTCACTTTTTCATCAATTGTACTGAAAATTGGGGGAATGCTTTCGAAGAATCCAGCCAGCAGTATTTGCATTACTACCTGGTAAATGCAGGGAAACATAAGAATGGCTACTTAATGCTTTAAAAGATTTGAACCCCGTCTGGACCCAGCAGTAATCATGACCGACTTTGAGAAGGCAACAATTCAAGCTTTCAGAACAGTGTATCCCAATGCTACTCAAGTTGGGTGTTTTTTTCATTTCTCTCAATGCGTGTACCAAAAAATACAAACAGAGGGACTAGTACAGAGATATGCCCAGGACAGTGAATTCAGCATTAAGTGCCACTATTTACCTGCATTGGCATTTCGAATCAGGTTATTAGTAGATTAGAAGAAATCACAGACAAAACACTAAACATTCTCGCAGCTGAATTAGAGCCCATCATTGACTATTTTGAAGACACATGGATGGGTCATAGGAACAGATAGGGGACAGGGCGTACACTGCCACAATATGCAATACAATTGTGTAATCACCATGAGAATGTCACTGAGAAACGAGCGCCTACAAACAATGCTGTGGAGGCATTTCATAGAGGGATGAAGGCAATACTCTGCATGTCACATCTAACAATATGGAAGTTTATTGATGGCATTAAGTGCATTCAAAAAAAAGGGATGCAGAGATTGAGCAGTTAATTGCTGGCAATCAACCAACCACAGGAAAGAGAGCATACAAGGATAGTGCAACAAGGCTTGAAACAATACTTGAGAATTTTGAGGAACGAACCACCAAAGAATTCCTAAGAGGCATTGCACACTGCTTTGAATATTGAATTGACATAAGACTGTTTTTTTTTAAATTTTAAATAAAGTTTTCTTTTAAATTGGATCTTTTGGATACTATGGAAACTAGGTGGATCGTGGATTTAATGGTTGCTATGGCAATGATGTCAGCAATGTCACATTGTGCGATCAGCCTGCGTGAATGCATGACTACTGACTGACAACGGATAAGGTAAAAGTAAATTCAATATACCTCTTTTTAAACTTTTAGTAGCACTTAAGTAGCCTTTAAGGGAGTGAAGCATGTAGTGTAGCTTTCAGGAACCCCTGCATTTCCCTGAAAGTGTGTTGAATCCCTGCTTTGCATGTTGAATCTGTGTTTGATGAAAACAGGCCTGTGGTGCAGGCAGGGAGTGAAACGACACGGAGCAAGAAGGAGTGGGAGCGAGTTAGTGGGGAGCAAGCCATCGGGAGCGAATTGATGTGGAGCTAATTGACGGGAGCGAATTGACGTGCTCCCATACTGGGGGGAGGTATTCTTTTCTGTATTTACTCTGAGAAAGTCTTTAATAATTTTCTTTATGGCATTCACAAACCCCTAATCATGCAGGAGGCCCGCATTCAATCTCCAACTACCCGAAGGTTGTTGTGATCCCCGCCTCAAGTCACAGGACACCAATGCATGATCTGAAAGGGATTTGGGATGTGTTTTTATATGATAAAAAAATGTGTGCCCATTTTTCTGTTTTGCGTATACACCATATCCAGCCTGGAATATAAATTGGACGCTGCAGAATAAAATGTATACTCTTTCTGAGTGGGAGTTTGAGTTCTCCATGGATCTATGACTCCTTCCTCTGTCCATAACATTTTTAATAGTCTAGAATAGGCCTTATGGCTCCCCCCGCCCTGTGTCGTACTTCTGTCAAGGGCTGAACCTTCTACACAGTTCCAGTCTCCCAGGCACAGGATTTTCCCCTTGGGCAGGACAGAAAGGAGCTGTAACACCCTTCTAAAAAATGTGCCAATTGGTGGAGTGGGCGCATAGATTGACACGACATGAAGGGGATGCCCTCTGAGAATTCCTGAGATTTGCACTAATCTCCCAGAGCCCTCTGTATGGACCTGGGTTACCTGGAAGGGCAGACCACTATGTACCATTATTACAACCCCTGCCCTTTTAGCTACCTTGTTTGCATCAGCATATACATTGCCTACCCACATGTGATGCAGTTTCAGATGCTCAGCTGTAGATAACTTAGTTTCCTGTAGGCATGTGATGTCACATTTGTCCCTTTGTAATTCTTGTAGGATTTTGGTTCTCTTAACCAGATTATTAACCCCTTGACATTCCAGGTACAAACCCTTAATTTCTCCATTTCTTGTTTTATGTTAAAAGGTCTTTATCCTTTAGCCCTCCTCTTATTCTTTCCCCTTCCCCCTCCCCCTCCTACCCATTAGATAGACAAATTCCTGGCAAAAAGAATAAGACAGTTAAATCAAAACCCCACACATACTTATAAACATACCAAACAGTCTGAACCATAAACCCAACCATGCTGCCTTAACACGACAGCCGATACACTAGAAATACTATCAAAAGATTGGTCTTGGGAAGACAAAAGTCCTCCAAAAGCACCTAAAGGTAGCAACTAGCACCCTCAAGGGAGCACCCTGCAAATAGGGTATAGATAGCAAGCAGGCAATTAGCCACTGGCTTCTCTTCTCTCAAGGTGAACCTCCGGGATTCCGGTACCTGAGGCAACCAGGCAGTAAGTAAAGGCATGAGGAGCAGTCTAGTGATCAGGGGAGCACCCCCCCTTGCCTCAAAGTACCTGACCTGCCTTATGGTCTTCAAATTAAATCCATGCTCACACCTAAAGTTCTCCAGGTAATAAGATCCTCGGTCACACTAAATAATTACATTTAGAGGCTGGGATATTCAGACTGCACCAGGAAGTGGCAACTCTGATGAATCAGGGCCAGGTCCAGGTGATATTCAACGGTGCTGCTCCATGGTGCAGCACCATTGATTATGGCATGGGCAGTGCACAAACTGCACATGGTTCAGTGGCACTGCACCGGTGCAAGCCACTGATAGGGATCACAGGGATGTGCCAGCCAAGTGCAGACGCACTAGGCGCATCATCCACAATATTCAGCAGGGGGCATGCAAATGAGGCCATAATATATGTAAGGTACAAATGGGGCCATTTGCATGTCATTATGGCCCCATTTGCATGCCTTGCACAGGGCAGACCAGCGACTTGTGCCTGGCACCCTGCACAGCATGACCTGTGCTGTGGGGATCTCAGGGCATCCCCCGTCCCGTAGCCATGATCGCACAGTATATGTTTCTAAAGATAGCCCTGGTAGTCTAGTGGCCCCCTTCAGTTCCCAATGCCCCAATGTGTATGAAACACGACCATCCCTGGTGGTCTAGTGGTCCGCCCTCCCATCTGGGTCCCTGATAAATGATGATATGACCTTCCTGGTAGTCTAGTGGACCCCCCCCCCACCTATTGCCGTGATCGTGATAAACTCCCCAGTGAAATACCCTGGCGATCCAGTGGCACCCCCACCCCACCCACCCACACAGAACCCTTGCCCACCCCGCTTCCCCCGTCATCAGCAGGCAGCTGCATTCCACCCGCACACCACCCAGCCACCTGCCAAATAACAGGTACAGTATGGGCTGTAAGCCCATTGGTCCCCAGTGTGGACCAATGGGCTTGCAGGACATACTGTACTAGACATTCCCATATCTGTGAATGACTCCATTCACATATCATTGTGTCCCGGCACATTGGGAGTTGCGTTGCACCAGGCAGCCTTCTCAATATCCCACTGGGGTGTAATCTGGGGTTGCGCCGGTGCAACTCCGATGTGCCAGGCGCAACCGCTTTGAATATCCAGGCCAAAGTATTTGGTACCAATGCTGTGCAAGAAACCGAATAATCTGTTTCCCCACCTGCATATATCTGTGTGGAATATTAGGTACCCGACTTCCCTCTAATATATGCAGAGCAAAACCCCTTTTAATGCATTATATTGTTGAAACTGGGATATATCCTTCAACCCACTGTTCAGCTCTAACCAATGTAAACCTATAGCTTAAGCAGTCAGTGGAAAATCAAAATACACTCAATCTGGACAATATATTGCAAATGTCTATTAGATCTCTCCTCCTGTATGAGTCAAAAGTCTTGCTGCAGGACCAGAAATATGTGATTTACAGACTAATAGTGTCTCTGTGTTCCTGTGTCCCGTCCCTGTGAGGCCTACAATATACAGTATAAAGCCATGTTTGTGGGCTTACCCGTTCATTTGGAGTCCTTATTAACATCAATAAGCACAGCTTCACTGTACTAATTCCTCCTTCACCTTCCACCCCTTACTTTGGGAAGGAAACTCAGAGAATCCTTCTGCTCAAAGCCCAACTTTCATGTCTCCATGACTACACCATGCAGGCCTGTGATCTCAACAACAGGGGGACTAAACAATCTGCAGCACTCATTGGTGTACACTTTTAGTTGCCCGTCTGAAAACTAGTGGGACTCAAATTATAAGTTCCACTGGCTAAGTAGCATAATAACTTTAACTCAACCTGAGAACTGTTTCCAAGTAAATGTAGATTTAAACAGCTTTAAGAAAAGTCTGAACATCTGTTAACAAGAAGAAAGGAGAACCTTCCCCTGAGTACCTGTGTGTCAGCATCGCACCAAGTAATGTAGGCTGTCCCTCAGCCTAGCAAAGAATTAGCTATCCAGTAGACTCTATGTTGTTCCTCAAGTCACTGGCTTTTTCTTCAACCATTTAGTAAGGTCCTCATGTAGTGGTAGCAGGCTGTTAGGACATCACTTGACCCATGTTGTTCTGGGAGATCCCACCGACCACAAAAGGTCCTCAATCTTCACCTCTGCCGTCTCTTCACTCAAATCTAGAATGGAAATATTCAACGTTTCAAGGCAGGGGGAGGCTGCTACCAGTGTATCAAAACTTTTGGTCTGATCTTTGTCTTGAATCCATAGTCTAGCCGGGTAGTGAACTTGTGCTTTGAACTTTTTTCTCCTTGAGTCATTTGACTACCTGTAACACCTTCTTTCTTTTGGATAAGAGTAGGGGAGGGTAATCTTGATCAACATATACCCGTTGACCATCCAGATTCAGGTCTTTGTTTAAACAAGCCAGTCTCAATACTTTTTCTTTCACTATGTAACTGAGGATTTTTATAATTACTGAGTGAGGGTGGGAACCCTGTTTTGGTTTAGGGACCACTGCCCAATATGCCTGCTCTATTCCCAGTTCGGAATCATCCATCAAATCCAGCTCCTTTTGCAGCCAGCGCTCCATAAACTTAGCTGCATCATCTTGTTCTGAGCCTTTAGGAATCCCAAAAACTCTAATATTATTTCTTCATGATCCAGCTTCAGCATCTTCTGCCCTCACAGTAAGGACTCATCCCCTTTTGTATAAATATAACAGAGGACACTCAAAAGCCGTATGCTCCTGTTGAAGGGAATCCATATGAGTTTCCAGCTCCATGGTGTGTGTTTCCAATTTCTTTATATCCTTCTGAATGCCATATACTTTGCCATCTGTACGGTGAAGCCTTCCCATGATGGCTTGAGTGTCTGCTTTACCCATTGTTTGCTCTGCTGCCAAGCCGTAATCTTCCTCCTCATCTCTTGAACCTGCCGTATATGTAGACACATGGGAGGCAACGTGGCTATTATCTCTAGGCCGCGCTTTAACCAAGTCCATTTTCTGTGGTCTGGGAGTGCATCGAGTGGGACTTTTATTATTTTTCATGAGGGTATCAACTCTGCAATACAGTGATACTATTGATGGCTACAATTCACCTACTTGAAGGGGTAATTATTACTGATTTAACCATCAGGGACTCAACGCTTCAGAATCAGGCAGCCATAGCCAATGATGACATCACCGCGGAAGTCTGCTGGACTCGGTTCTCAATGCTTCCTGCTGTTTTGCCACTAATGCACTCCCCCTCCCCCGGCACTCAACACTCTATCCCTTACTCCTCTCTTTTTTCTCTCTCTCTCTCTCTCTCCCCCCTCCATTACCTCCCACCGACTGATCCATGCCACCACTCTTATCTCCAAATATTGGTTAAGAACGCTCACCCCCTGCCTCTCCTCACTCCTTACCCCCTCCTCCCACTCTTTTACCCTCTTTGCTCTGGAGACTCTCATCCCTTCCATCTTCTCCATCCCCAGTCTAACTTTGTTCAGGCAGCATTCCCCTACTGCCTTCCCCATATTTGAAACTATCTCCCCTCCTCTCTCCATCTGTCACCCTCAATCCACTCTTTCAAATGTGTCTCCATGACTACACCATGAAGGCCTGCGATCTCAAGAACAGGGGGGGCTAAATAATCTGCAACACTCCTCCCTCCTGTACATGCAACCTGCCTTTCTAGTCCTCACTCCTGAAGTTGCCCTCCTTCCCCTCCCCATTTCCCCCCTCCTCTCTTTCCTTGCCATCTCCATGAGCCCAAGCCTGTAATGTATATTTGTTGACTACAGAATTCTCCACACTCTGTTGATATGACTTGTACTTCTCAAGTTCCCTGGTACACTAATTAAGTACTCCTTGTATATAGTCAAATTATATGTATTTTATCATTTATTGTGTTTGTTGTACTGTACCCAGACTATTTATTGTTTTCGTATTTTTGCCTCCCTCACACCCCTTCCCCCGGGTCACACCTGGAATCAAGCCTCAGCTCAGTTTGCCTCTCCTAGTCACCAACTTTTAAATAAATACATAAATAAATGAAATCTGTCCCTCATTCTGTGAAAGTTCCACTGACTGGTTCACTAGATCATTTCTATCCTACTGTACCAGCACCACCAACTCTCCCTTCCCTCTCCACCAACATCCCTATGCTGTCTAAATCCCAGTTGGCCAATGTACCAGAGAGGCACCTAACCAACTCCCTCCTGCCCAACCCCCCCAAACTCCCCTAGTCATTGAGTCCCCGACCGTAAGGACTGTCCCAGCAGATTTGTTCCTGTTGATCCCCCTTGGGTGCCATCATGTTGTCCTGACCCTTTCCTCCAATTGAGTCAGAGTCCCCCTCAGTGGAGTCAGGTACCTGAGCCTCCTCTAGAGGTGCAATGTGGTTTTCCATTTGGATGATGCTGGGCTGGACAACCTCTCTGTGCCTAACCCTGCCTACCTTCCCCCTTCCAACCACTTTCCACCTCTGGAACAGTGGGCCTCTGGGGAGTGGTGAGTGGAACCCAGCTAAGATGGTAACACAGCTGAGATATTTCTTCTCAACCAAGGTCCTGCAGATGGGGCAGTGCCCACTCCTCTGGGGCACATCCCTATAGAAGAGTGCCACAGCTGCCACAATTGGCTGTCTACCCTCTGTACCCCATCCCTATATAGAAACACAGAATCAGGCTATTTTCCAGCTTATTATGATATTAATATTTAATTATTAGCAGCAGTAACAAGTAGCAATGAGCAAGCGCTGAATTAAATGGAGAGGCAGGTATTGGACAAATCTGGGGCATGAGCTAGCAGTAGAATCTTGGGGTTTAGGATATAGGCAGATTCCAGATATGGAGTTGCTAGGACTGTTGGATAATGACTAGTTTATGGTCCACAAGAGAGCTTAGCATCAAGTTTTTATGTTTTCTATAACCCAGCTTTCTGAAATCCTTTTCTGAAGGTATGGAAGCAAGTGACACTTTAGATTTTTCACATGCAGCTACCTGCATGACTCCCACATGATCAGGGTCAGAATATAAGAATTATTTCCCCTGCTTCTGTAGTTGTCATTTCTTTTCCATTTTTTTTACCATTGCCAGACGCTGACTCAGATGCTACAAAATCATGCTAGTGGCTTTTTTGAGGGTTGTGTGGATGGTACTGTGAGCCTTTTAGGTGAGGTCAGTCACAGCATATTCATAAATTCTGCCTCTTTCATATTCTGCTCAGTTTCAGTGGAGGGGATATCTAGAGTCAACCATATGCCCTACAAAAGAGGAATAGAGTATACAGAAACATCCTCATTGACTCTGGGGTGATGAACCAAAGTTATATTCAGGGAGTGTCTCCAGTTCCATCAGTTCCCTTTCACCCTCTTCCTCCTTGTCCCCCCCCAGCTCAGGTTCAAAAAATGCCTGAGACTGTGGAGGGGTTAGGAAGAGTGGGGATGTTTTCCTTGGCATAGAAGGCCTGGATAAACTGAGGGCATAATTCTCTGTACTGTACTGTACTAGTGCTGCCTCATGGTCCTGAGGGGGAGGTACAGTCAGAAACATTTCTTTTAGTCTTTAATTAGCCAATGTTGATAGCACCACAGAATCTGCTTTTTTCTTTTTGTCATCTTTAGCATCAGGTTCCCCCTGTCAAACACCAGGTGATCTTTCTCTAAGTTGAATTACAATAACAAAGCTGGATAAAAATAACCTGTCTAACTAATGCAAATGTCTAGAGTTAACTAGAACTAATGACAGGAGTTTTTATGAAAAAAAAAAAAAACAGATACGGATTTTGCCAATGGACTTAAAGAGATCTCCAAAGTAACTGTTCTCTTCAGTAGTGAAACAAATCTGACATTAGAACAATAGTGGGAGCATCAGCACACAGCAACATTTGAATGGTGTTCTGATTCCACAGCACCATTCTAAACTCTGAGGCAATGTCTTAAAGTGAAGATGATGTATTTTTTGTGTGGCATCACTACTGAACTCATCTTGCTAGAACTGGAGGAAAAGGAAGAAAGTGATGGGTCAGAGAGGTTCCACCACAGTGGAGCAACAACATTGCCACCGACATCCTGTACAGTAACACCACAACACCAGCAAGCAGCAACCCGATGAGAACCACAATGATGGGCAGCACAGTGACACATGCCATGACCCCATGAGTCCACAATGGCAACCACAGCCCCCTCCGGCCCATGCACCCACATGTGTGGAATACAGCCCACCCCACAGTGCACTGACATTGGCACACAGTGTGAACACACAGAGGGCATGACCACACAGCACACCAAGAGCGGAGGGCACACATGTGTACCTGACATGCCATGTACATACCGTAGGTGCAGCACACACTGCACAGCCCTGAGTAATCCAGCAGCTGCAGCAGACCTTTATTGCCTGTCATTGCAGTGCATCTGTTGGCACACCTGTTGGCACTTTGGGGGAACTGTCAGCATGGTCTACAGTGCACTCACTATATGGTCACTCTGCTGGTGTTGCTGTGGTGTATTAGTGGTATCTGTATCACTGTGTCTACATGCTTCTGCTCAGAGATAAGCTCAATTTCACTGAGCAGCAATAGCAGCAAAACAGTGATGAGATTGGGGTGTCGCATAACTTCCTGCAGGGATGTAAAGGGGAAAAAGAAAATGGAGAAGAGTGTGACAGGAGACTTGTGAGTGCTTCTTACTACTGTACAATGTAGAGTTGCAGGCAAAGTTCTTTACTGACCCATACAGGTTGTTTACTGAATCATACAAGGAACTGAATTGGACTTTGGCAGAACTCTTCATTCGCTTCTGACAATTGCATAAGAGGACCAGTGATATTAACAAGTTTGGCACCAACAGAGAACATTGTCAGATGTTTAATGCAGTGTGCTGTGTGTGTGTGTGTGTGTGTGTGTGTGTGTGTGTGTGTGTGTGTGTGTGTGTGTGTGTGTGTCTACAGGCATACATATGCTTGACTACTCACATTCATGCACTAAAGTGAAGTACTTCATTTAGAAATCTACTTGCAATCGTGTATAACAGTGACGTTCCCCTAGAATAATACCACATTTCCTGACAAGTGGCCAATCAGGTGTTACTATAGGGGGACATCTTCACTCATTTTCTGTACTGCAAGACACTGAAGAGCACATTCGCTCCACAACTGAATGGTTTACTTGTTTATATATGAAGACGGCTACAGTAACCTTATACATCGGTGGCTTGGGGGAAGAGGAGGTAGGTTGACTTTCAAGAGGATGGTTAGGATTAAGGGTTCACACTTGAATTTAGATATTTACAAGGTGGGAGGTGGGTGGTTATTACATTTATGTGACTTAATATGGGAGGGGTAAGGGATGAAGTCAGCCCAGTTGCTAATTACATAGAAAACTTTACCAGGACTATGGAGGCAGGGGGTGTTAGAGGGTGACAGCATGGGGATATCATTTGTGAAGGTCTAAGCAGTTGGAGGGGGTGGAGTTGTTTGCACAATAGTTGGATGTAGATTACATGTGAAACAGTTTTTTTTTTTTGCGAAAAAAAGAAAGAAAAAATACTTTGTTTAATTTTCACTGCTGAAGTGCTTGTTAACCTTACAGAACTGCAGGTAGTGGCAATTCACCAAAATGTTCACCAGCAAAGTGTTACTATGTGTAGCTTCACTGGGCAAAGGTGGACACTTTGCTTGATGAAATCTACATGAAGTGATCCCCCCAGGAAGCAAAATCAGTGAAACTTTGTGAAGTACTTCACAAAGTGAACTCCCCCACTTCGTCCATCTCTACTTGGCTATCATGGCTCCATGGATTTCCTTTAATCAGAGCAAGAAAAAAAAATGCCCCATTACAAAAACGACAAGCAGCCTTCTAGAAAAGCAACACATCTATTTCTGGAACTGCAGAGGCAGTTAGAAATAATGGCTTCTCTTTAATCATGAGTAATAATCCTGAACAATTGTGCAAATGTTGAAATGATCAGTGATGGGAATTACACTTAGGTGACATGATCAGAGCATTGCATAAATCTTCTTGCCAACTCTCCTTCCCTGTCATAAACTGCACTAAGATTTCTATATCTGTTTAGCTCACTGCTTGACTACATATTTCCTGTTAATTCTCCATTCCCTTATCTTGTTGCTTGTCAGTCTTTTTCTGCAAATAATGCCACATCTTTTGACTGTGACTCCATACTGTTAGACTCCAGATCATTCAGGGCATGTCAATATCTATTCTATTATAATGCCATGATTCCTCTCACTTCTAGTACTATGTATCCGTCCCCCAATAACTACTAAATGCCTTAATTAGAAGTATTTTACTATTTAGTTCAGTTTTGCTGATATCTATTCCCATTTAGCATACCATTTTCACAGAACATTTTAGTTTAATTGTATTTATTACGGATGTGAAGGAAACAGTTTGGTGACCAGCCCTCACAGATACCAAATAAGTCATGATAGATGTCAGGAAAGGATGTCTATCACAATACGTACATACGGACATATAGTACAAAATTGCCAGCAGATACAGGCCATTCAGTCTATCTAGTCTGCTCGAGTGTGCAGCACTTCGGTCCGTTAGACTGCAGCTGTCTCCCTCCCTTATATACCCTCCCCCCATCTCCCACCCTCTCCCAGTTTGTACCCTCCCCTTGAATCTTCTCTATCCCCTCTTGAAGCCCCCAAAACTCTACAGTGATACAACTTCCTCTGGCAGAGCATTCCACCCTGCCACCACCCTTTCTGTGAAATAGTGCCTCCTCAGTTCCCTCTTGAACCTGCCCCTTCCAACTTCATAGATTGTTCCCTGGTTTCCCTTCAGCCCTTCAGATTGAACAGACACCTGGTGTTTACTCTATTCAAACCCTTCGGGTACCTGAAGGTCTCAATCATATCCCCTCTCTCCCATCTTTCCACCACAGTATACATATTGAGCTCTCTCAGTCTCTCCTCATATGGTCTGTCTCCCACCCCCAGGATCATTTTTGTTGCCCTGCGCTGTACCCCCTCCAGTAGTTTGATGTCCCTTTTCAAGTAGGGGTGCCAGAATTGCATGCAGTACTCTAGGTGCAGTCTTACCAGGGACCTGTACAGGGGCAAGATGACCTCCCCACTCCTAGAAGTAATCCCCCTTGCTATGTACCCTAGCATCCTGTTTGCCTTCGCTCCTGCCTTCCTGCACTGAGTAGAGTGGTTCATCTCCCAGCTCTAATTCAGGTAGCAGTCAGGGAACAATTTTCTTACAGTCTGGAGTAAATAATTATTTGTAAACTAAACATCTTTCCAAAACCCATTTTCACTTTGCAGTAGTTTGGATTCCATAAAGAAGTCATGATGATTCCTTACTGACCTGAAAACAGGTAGTGCTACTTTTTATGGCTAACATAAAGTACTACTGTGAGATGCAAAATGTATAACATTTTCTCAGTATGAAGTAAAACTGATGCATATCATCACTGTGGGGCATGGACCTGCACAAGGATATCTTTCCACTGAGGATTAGTGATTAGTTTTTAGGTACAAGTAATCATAAATTATACAATGGGGTTTGAAAATCCTGTAACCTCATTGGTCAAAACACATCACATGACCATGGTATATCTTGTAATAACCCACGGCTGAGAAATGGCATTTATAAAAAAACATACTCAAACACATTTAAAATTTATTTTACACATGGGTCCATTGTATAATTGCAATAAGGCACTCCAGGGTGTGGGTTATTGGGGGATTTATCCACTTCTTGTGTGGTTAAGTCACTTGGCTGCTCCTCGTGACACACCACAAAAGGCGTGGGTAAATCCCCCAATAACCCACACCCTGTCATGCCTTATTGCTTAAGTAACCAGTTTGAGATGCAGACTGCTTAAATGACATTGATCTATATTCATTAAGCCTTTTCGTGTGGTGTTAGCAATACTTAGCATCACCTTATTTTATTTTTTATTAAACATTTGACACTCTGTTCTACAACTTAAATGATAAATGCATAAAACAGTGTGTTGGGAAATTATTGCCAAAGATTTGTGCACAATTAAAAACTAAATGGTAGTCCAAAGGCAACATTTGTAATCTTGTATTTTGCCTGACAGTTATAAATTACAAAAAATTCCTTCCCTTTTATAGGGAAATGAGAATGCATTTATCAGAACATACTGTGACTGTGAGAGGAATTTTAAACACCAGAATGTGCTCTTTCAAGTCAAGCATTTAATCAGAATTAAAACATCAGTAATCAGCCTTTTAAAGTGATATCCACTGGGCTGTTTTTCATCCACTTTCAATGCCTGTTCTGACTTTGGGAAGTGGGAGTCTATAATAGCACCGAGTTCCTTGTCAAGCATGTTTTGTATTGAGAAAATTTCCTTACATGTATGTTGATCAGCCTTGACACTACTAGTCCAAGTATTAGCTCACTACTAAACCCTCTTGAATAGAGAGTTATTCAAGATACAACTGGTACAGTGAATTTCTGAAAATAAAACAATTCTTAGATATACAGTATTTTATACCATCAAAATCTTGTCTACTTTAGCTCTAAAACTTGTTGCAGTTATCAATCCTTCCCACAATGTTTTAGAATTGATGTCTTCAAGTTGCATGCATACAGTACCATCTCTGAATTAGACCTTTCAGAGTAACTATAGTCTATATTCTTCTCAACAGTACAAATTTTGTTTCTGAACATAGTCAATTGACATTACTTACAGAATATATGGTGTGCTAACATTTTTTAAATCATTTCTTCAGTATCCAAGGAAACATTTAAAAAACATAATACTGTATTAAGAAATAGCTCTACTTGTATTTCATTATGTTTCTATGTATCTTGCATTGTTTCTTATGACTGAAGATGTACGTGAAAGGAGGCTCTTTGTGTCTGTCACCCTTTACCCCCATGAAGTCATAATTCTTGTTTCATACTTAAGAGATCGCCTTCATTTTCACTGCAACAGATTATGGTGTTACAGGCAGTTTACTCCAATTTATGCAAACCTGGATTTCTCACCATAAATAACTGATCCAACTTTTAAGCACTGGGGGTTAAGAGGCCTGGAACAAATCATGGACTTCTTTAAAGATAATGTGTGGATCACTCATGAAAAACAAATTAGTAGAAAAATGTAACTTGTCCCTAGAGACAATTTTAAACCACCTTCACATGTGGGATTACATTTGTGTTAAAATTGGGAACAGAGATTTTCTTGAATCAGGGGATAGAAAGAGCATGACAACTAGAATATCCTCTCCTCTCTTCTAAATGAAAGCAGTGCATACAATCTAGAGCTCATATGAATAGCATGAGAAACTGATCTGGAGCAAACTTTCTTAGAGATTGGCAAGAGTTTATAAACATACACAAAACAGGAATTAGGATGATAAATTTAAAGCAAATCAAATTTAGCCTGGTACATCAGACTTATTACACCACAACAAAACTTAAAAAATTCAACCTGGTTATTCCAGTGTTACCCAAGATGTTCAGATAATATAGGAATGTTTCTGTACATGTTTAGAAACATAAACTTTGATGGCAGATAAGGACCACATGACCCACCTAGTCTGCTCATTTCCCTACCTACTGGATAAGCTGCAGATCCTAGTTAACCAACAGCCTATTTCTTCTACCCCTCACCAAGAATTGCCTTATGTCTGTCCCACACATTCTTGAATTCTACCACAGTTTTAGACCCCACAACCTCCTCAGGAAGGCGGTTCCATGCATCCACCACCCTCTCTGTGAAAAAATGCTTCCTCACATTGCCCCGTGCCATCTCCCCCCTCTATCTTCAAATTGTGTCCTCTTGTTCTTGCACATCTCTTTTTTTGAAAGATGCTACCCTTTTGAACTTTGTTGATTCCACTGAGGTACTTGAAAGTTTCAGTCATGTCCATCTCTCCCTCCTTTCCTCAAGGGTATACATTTTAAGCTCCTTTAGTCTGTCCTCATATGGCTTCTCTTGCAGACCCTGCACCATTTTAGTTGCACTCCTCTGGACTGCCTCCATCCTGTCTATATCCTTGTGGAGATAGGGTCTCCAGAACTGGATGCAGTAATCCAGATGGGGTCTAACCAACTGTCTGTACAGAGGGATAACAACTTCCTGTTTTCTGCTGGCGATGCCTCTCCCTATACATCCCAGTATCCCCCCAGCCCTCCCTACTGCCATCTCACATTGCTTGCTAACCTTAAGGTAATCTGATATGATTACCCCCAGGTCCCTTTCCATTTTTGTTGTTGTTACTACCCCCCCCCACTGTGTACTCTTCCCCTGGGTTTTTGTTTCCCAGGTGCATTATTTTGCACTTCTTTGAATTGAATCCAAGCTGCCATACTTCTGACCATTCCTTCAACCTTGTCAAGTTCCTTCTCATCCTTTCCACCCCCCCTTGTGTAACGACCCTGTTGCACATCTTTGTGTCATCTGCAAAGAAGCATACTTTTCCTTCCAGTCCCTCTGCAGTGTCACTTATAAAGACATTAAAAAGGACTGGTCCCAGTACTGAGCCCTGCGGTACCCCACTAGTAACCTCCCTTTCTTCAGAGTGGACTCTGTTTACTATTACCTTCTGTGTCCTGTTGTCCAGCCAATGTTTTACCCAGGCTACCACCCTGGGATCCACTCCCAGGATCACTAATTTGTTTATTAATCTTTTGTGTGGGACTGTGTCACATGCTATGCTAAATTTTAGGTAGGCCATGTCCACAGCCCCTCCCTGGTCTACTACTTTGGTCACCCAGTCAAAGAAATCAATTAGATTCATCTGAAATGGCCTTCCCACTGTGAATCCATGATGCCTTGGGTCATCTGCCCCACTGGCCTCTAGGTACTCAACAATTCTTTCCTTCAGAAGTGATTCCATCATCTTCCCTACCACAGAGGTAAGGGAACTGACAGGTCTGTAGTTTCTTGTCTTTGTCTTGCTCACACTTTTGTGAAGGGGAATCACATCTGCCCTCCTCCAGTCCTCAGATACCACACCATCCTCCCATGATTTGTTAAAAAGGGTAGTCAGTGGTGTTACTAGTTCTCCCCGTAATTCTTTTAGAATTCTGGGGTGAATCCCGTCAGGCCCCGTTGCTTTGTCCACCTTCAGTTTTAGGAGTTCTTTCAGACCCCTTCTTCTGTGAAGGACTGGAATCGACCCCCCCCCATTGTTTGTAAAGTACCCTGCCCTAACATATACTGGGACAAGATATTTTCTATCCTGGGGGTAATACTAGGGATAGAGCTCCCATTCAATCATGGAACAGCCATCTTAAGCTGTCTACTTACTATCAAAACTGACCTAGTTGATTTCATAAACCAAACTTTGTCATTAGCTGTAAAGCTCTCTCGTTGCACTAGAAGGATCTCAATACTCGATTATATGTAGAATGGCTAGCTCTCTTAAAGGATTGCTGCAAATGGGAAAAGATACATTACTCCATATCAAACAAGCAGCATAAATTTATTAGGATACAGAACCAATTTTATAGATTCATTAGTAGAAATTAAGTTAACTCTGTTACAAGTATTGTTGGAACTTGGGCCCCACCCCAGAGAAAAGAGATTTGTTGGTAATTATTCTGATTCTGATTCAGTTTCTCAGATAAGACCACCCGACCAAAGAGTCAAATACACATTGGAACCTTAGGGTGAACAAATTATGTCAAAGAGAGAAATTATGTTTTAGCAGTGGAGGAACTGGAGAATGAGATAAAGTTGAGAAGAAAAAGAAGTTTTCTTTGCCATGTCTCCAGTAATAATGAAAGAGAACATGTACTTACAAAAAAGTAAAGAAATAACAGTTAGTTTGTACATGAATATTACTGTATATTGTAAAACATTTTTCTAGATTCTGGAAAATCACTTTCAAATGTTATGGGAAGGCCAGGAGACACTCTTAAAAACATTCACAATTACTACAATAGAACAGCCTACCCTGCCACTCACATGAAAGCTATAACATTATTGAACAGACAGTCTGATTCAGCACTGCATTGATACATACATACATTTGCTTGAAGTCAATGTAGGCCATACCACTTCTCTGAGGTTCCATCAAGTCTCATCAACAACAAAGTTGTCGATGGACTTTACTTCAACAACATTTTGCTGATGGCAATCATATCACCTGGCAAATGTGTCAATGAACCACAGCATGATGGGATACATTAGACTGTTTGTGGGGGTCTTGGCCCCCGCACCCCCATATATATATATATATATATATATATATATATATATATATATATATACTGTATATATATATATATAGGCACAAATCTGCTACTGGAGAGACCTAGTGTGACTATCTAGGCAAAAAAATGTCTGTTTAGTTCTCATGACTATGTCTCTGTTACGATACATACATACATATACTACTGTTGCTATCCCAAATATAAAGATAGTTCATGAAGTATAAGTTATGGAAAAATGTATTGAAAGTTTGAATATGAAAACTCTTACGTTCATACCATGGTGTCCTACTTGTTTAATTTATGGTTACATAAAAAAAATAATTTTTTATAATACCATGACTTCTGCTTCTATTTATGGGCTGTAGTATGGATCTTTCATTGTTTCTCAGTTATTCATTCTGGGAGTGGTCTTACACAATCATCTATCATAGGACACCATTGTATGCTAAACTTCATAATGTAACAGTTTAGTTGTGACCTCAATATTTCTGATAGCCCTGAGCAACCATGTTATGCAGTTTTCTGCATGTTAGTATTTAAGCCAGCCAACTCTGCATCTCATGGTTAAAAAAATAATTTAATTTTTTAACAGTTTTTTTTTTCAGAGTTAACGTATATTACAGGGACACCACAATATCACAGTGATACTGTCTCACCATACACATTACTGCTAACTAGTACTTCTTCATAAAACAATGTCATACTGACACACACAGACAATTAAGCTACTTATAAAAAAATTATTTACACTTGATTACACTATGTACAAGGTATTTAATCGCACCTGGTATGTCTCATCCGTTCTCATACCAGCTGGTCCCAAACCCAGAAAAAGAGTGATGGAATCCAGTGTACTAAATGAATAACCATAACCATGAGAATATTGCTGTGCTAAAATGACTGTCATGTTTTAGGCACAAGTCACAGCTAGGGGTTTGTGGAAAATCATTTAAAAAGTACTTGAAGGCCAACAAAGGTATTTCTTATTTTGTCAAATCCATCTGGAGCAAACTGAAATTCTTTACTGTACTTTGTCTGAGAAGGTTCAGTAAATTTGAAAATAATGTCTGTGATTGTCTGGGTGGAGTATTCAGCCATGTCTTCATCTGGACACTGGTAAATACAATTTCTGTTCCTGACCAGATATTTTACAGTTACTTCCTCATCTGTGGATGAAACAACCTCTGCCAAGTATATGTAGGCCATATTCTTTCACCCAGTCTGGAACAGGACAGCCACAAAATCACCTTCCTGGAGAGCACTGCAAAAAGTATAAAATGAATAAATCATCCACTTGAGCATTTTGATTGTTAAGACACCTGAAATCTTTGGGGGGGGGGCAAATAATGGGGAATGGTATACCCTATTCCATAATCTAAATAGGTAGAATTCATCCAATGGCAAGACATTAGGACATTCAAATGGCTTGTAAGTGACTCCCAAAGTAACTGCCACCATAGTGGATATGGGTGATATGTTCAGGTATTTGGCATGAATAAGTTTTTATTCTCATTGTGTACATGCAGTAGCACACACATGAATGCATGCATGAACACGTATCCAGGGATTAAAACACCCATCTCCTCCAGTAAGTCACATTATTACTTTAGCATTGTGTGCTGTCTTGCACAGCAGAAACTGCATGGATGACGTGATGAGGCCAGTAGATGACTTCAACAAAACGTTAATCACATGGGTACCTACACTGAGGGTGATGTGTCCTTTGATGGTTGAGAACTTACTGATGGTAATGATGGTGGCTGAGATGGAGACCTTGCCTGCAACACTGGTGGTGGTGGTGGTGGTGGAGATGGAGACCTTGCCTCTGTTGATGCTGCTGGAGGTGGTGGAGAAGTAGACCTTTCTTGCAGTGAATCTGGTTGTGGTGGAGAAGTAGACCATTCCTGTGGTGTTCCTGGTGGTGTAAAAGGAGACCTTTCCTGCACTGATGCTGGTGGTGGAGAATGAGACCTGTCCTGCACTGTTGCTGGTAGTGGTGTAGAAGGAGACCTTTCATGCATTGAAGCTGGTGATGGTGGTGGTGGAGATGGAGACATTGCCTCTGTTGATGCTGCTGGAGGTGGAGAAGTAGACCTTTCTTGCAGTGAATCTGGTTGTGGTGGAGAAGTAGACCATTCCTGCGGTGTTCCTGGTGGTGTAAAAGGAGACCTTTCCTGCACTGATGCTGGCGGTGGAGAATGAGACCTGTTCTGCACTGTTGCTGGTAGTGGTGTAGAAGGAGACCTTTCATGCATTGAAGCTGGTGATGGTGGTGGTGGAGATGGAGACATTGCCTGAGATGATGATTCGGGTGGTGGTGGAGATGGAGACCTTGCCTCTGCTGATGCTGCTGGAGGTGGAGAAGTAGACCTTTCTTGCAGTGAATCTGGTTGTGGTGGAGAAGTAGACCATTCCTGCGGTGTTCCTGGTGGTGTAAAAGGAGACCTTTCCTGCACTGATGCTGGTGGTGGAGAATGAGACCTGTCCTGCACTGTTGCTGGTAGTGGTGTAGAAGGAGACCTTTCATTGAAGCTGGTGATGGTGGTGGTGGAGATGGAGACCTTGACTGTGGTGAAGCTGGAGACCATGTTGTCATTGATGGCAACCTTAACTGTAGTGCTGCTGTTGGTGGCATTGGAGACTGTGTCAAATGTGGTGGAGTCACCTCTGTCCCACATTTCAAAGAAAAGGTTCTCCAATCTCCTGTGAATAATACATTAGGGCACTGTCCTTCATTTGTAACACATGGTTGGCAGAAGCAGCTTCTCTCTCTAACAGATACGATATGTGGATCTATTCCTTTCACACAGTGTACCAGTCGTGTGTTTGGCAATGTTTTCACATTTGTTCTAGTAAGTCTTTGCCTGTTTATTTTGCCCTCCTTGATGAAAAAGAAACTGTGTGTCATGTGCACATGATCCTCCTCATTTTTGGGACATGTAAGGTATTTTTTGCCATATTGGTATAATTCAAAGGCACTGTCAATGATGACTTTTTGTGATTTTACTGCCAGTAATGCACTCTTTTTCAAGACGCCCACTTCTCCATCACTTGGTCCTTTGCCATGCCGACTGCCAAAGAAGTGTTTTTCAATGGAGACACCACAATCCACCACACCAAATGATGCTTCAGCAAAGTTGCCCTTGCTCTTGTACTGTGTTGGTGCCCCATCAGAAAAATTAATTTGCTTAACCATGGCAACCCCCTGTTCTTTAACATATTTCATTGCCATATTTGTGAAGTGGTAAACAGCATGGAAGTCATGCTTTTGGTCATCAGTAATAAAAATAAGTATGCTACGCATGTTTATGCCACAGTTTGGTTTAGGGCATCTATAATAGGCCACAACTGGGTGAATTGTAGCTTGGTTGTATGCCCAGTGTGCACTCTGAGCTTCATCTTGGTAGTGGCAATTATAGTTTTCTCCAAAGTTCAGACAGAAAACCACCCAGTTATTTGGTACATTTTTTCTAATAGCATCAAATTGTTGTGACTGCCACTTTGCATTTGCTAAGTGCTTAGCATGAGGCTCCAGCTCTTCTTGCAGTTCTTTTATTAGGTCTCCGATGACTCCAGTCTTATTTCACATTCTCATTTGCTTTGAATGTGTCACTGTCCCCTCCTTTCTCATGGTGACATCCTCATTTTGTCATTTTCTCCAGGTGACCGGAGAGGTCATGTGTTCATTTATAAGTGGCATCAGTTTTGTCCCTATGCCTTTGGTGCCACACTGCAAGCATTCCCTGTTGATGTATCTTTCATTGTGAAATGTACCAACTCTGCAGCACATTGTAAGGGTTGAAGCCTCATACTTGTGCTTTATGGCACTGTCTGGTATTTTTAACTGTGCACATTGTAAAGCAGTGCTGTTCAGTTTAAGGTCTATGTTCAGGCAGTACTCGCATAGGCACTGCAAAAGCTTATGTCTGGACATGACACAAGCATTTTTAGAGTGAAGTTTTACAAATTTACTATAACTAATTTGTACATCTGGGTTTTCTTCCTTGAACTGTTCATATGTAGTTAGGACCGATGATTCCAGTGCCTTCTTTGGTAGAAGTTGTTTTTTCCCAATTATTTTCACAATGGAAAGTTCTCAAGAGATATCCCCACATTGGTAGAAGTCCTGTATCTTCTGAATTATTAATTCTGGCAAAGCATTGTTCCTCTTCTTATGCATCTCAATGTAGTCATCGCTATATACAGAGTACGCACACAAAAATTTCCAGCTAAATCCTTGTTCTCTGTGTAGGTCTAATTTTCTGAACTTTTGCTTCACCAACAGTGACTTGTGCAGCAGTCGACGGATTTGAATATAATCTTTTTGTCTTGAGTGTTTAATTGTTTCCAATGTGGCTTTCAAGCTTGTTTCCTCAAGAAAATCCAACCATTTCTTTTTGGATGGCATTAATATAGATTTCACCTCAACAGCTTTGCGCTTTCATGATGTTGACTTAAGTAGCATTGCAGAGAAAACTTCAGCAAATTTATTTGGGCTTTTCGGCATTGCTTTTAGTGATCATGAGATGGCTTTTCTTTTCGCAGTGTCACTGCTAAATGGAGTCTGTGGTATCCTTGATTGTGGACTGTCTATTTGTGGTTTAGCCAAAGGGGAAGCATCGGAGGACATGATGTTATACTGCATTTCAGCTGCATCTAAGTTGTGTGCATTTGATTCCACAGTGATAGTTTGCAGTCTGGCACATTTATTCTGAGCATACAGAAACCGTCTGTGTTTATTAATCCGCCTTATTTTTTGAGCTGTCATTTTTGATCTCTGATTCTTTTTATTTTCCCGCCATAAAGCTCTCATCTTCTCTGCTTCCGCTCTTGTACGTTTCTTCTTTTCTGTGCCATCAGGTACTTGACTTGCCTTTTTATTTTCTCTATACCTTTGCATCTGAAGCCTATCTTTTTCCCTGTACTGTACTTTGGTCTCTTCAGGCATTGACATTTTATACTGTTTCACCCTCTCCGTTTCTTTCTCACGATAAGCTTTGTATTTTTCGGGATAATTTTTCATTCTTGCAAGGTACCCTCTCACGTTCTCTTTATGTGATCTTAGTTGTGTCTTTCGATCACCTGTTGTATTCACTGAATCCAAGCAAGCAGTCTCACCACCACCGCCACAGCAAGATGTGGATGCAACAACATCATGCCGTTGTTGATGCTGTCTCAGGTTGTTTCTCAGGAATTCCATCTAAAATTTGCAGAAACACAAGATCCAGAAGAAAGATTTACAGGTTGCATTTTTTTGGAAACAGAATTCTCCAACATGTCAAGTATGTAGACATAATCAAGGGAGCACTAAATGAAAAAAATGTAATGGAAGGAACAAGATGCCAGGCCCATCTAGTTGACTAAATGCCTGGCTTGATCTAGATTCCAGACTACAACTGTAAGAAAATTATAATTTTCCCACTCTAATACTCATCATGAATTTAAACATTTACTTGTGTTTCCAACCTCCATAAAGATTTCAGTGTTTCTCTGTCTTTTTTCATATATGGGCTTCCAACCTGTGCATGGTACTCAAGTTGCAAGCAGTTCTATTAATCCATAGACCTTTCTATGACCACAAGACAGTATCAGGGCAGCAAGAGACAACTGCCAAAGTAGACGGCCTGCATAATCAGGCCAGCTCTGCCAGCAGAAAAAAAGCTTGACATAATGACCCGGGGCAGTTCTAGACCTCCATATTTTTCTAGATGCTTGCTTTCCAACTGTACACAGGCTTCCAGGTGCAGTCTAGCAAGCACCCTGTACGGGGGTATGTTCCATGCAACTCTGTACTGTGAAAAGTTGGATGATACTGGCGGCAAAAAAACAATGGCTCTATCCATTAAACATAATGTCCTATATTACCAATGACAAATAGTACCAGACAAGCTGTACTATTTATCCAGACCTTTCTGTGACCACAAGACACTAGCAAGGACACAAGAGACAACTGCTAAAGTAGAGGGCCAGTGTAAACAGTCCCACTCAATTACCACAAAAGACAGCTAATCATGCTGACTAGTGCGGTTCTAGGTGGTATTAGACTACACAATGGTGGTAATAAATCAGGCTACCTGCAAACTGGGTAACTAAGGAATAGGGATGAAGTGACCATTTCTCACAAAACTGTGTTATGGTGACTGTTCCCCGGTGGCCCCCTTCATGAATAACACCAACTGTGGCTAAGTTGGTGAGCACCATATTAAGGATCATACTCTTCATGGTGTGATCCCTAACTAGGCACAAGAAACCATAATACAGTATTGTTCGTGCTAAGGACAGCAGGGAGTCAGTGCATTGGGGCAGACATTTGATGTCTTTGCAGAATATTTAAACTAGCAAATGGGGTAGGGGTGCAGCACCCCTTACGTCAAATAGGAAGAACCCCCCCCCCACAGCTAATGGTCAAACAAGAGTTCAGCATGTTTGTAGTTCATTTGCATCACCAGGTAAGAAAAAAGGTCAGACTCCCCATACGACACACAGGGGAAATGCCAGACCTCACCCAACAACTAACGCACTTAAATCTGGCCCATGGAAAATCATGCACACAAATGCTCACAGTCTGGGAAACAAGATCCCAGATATGAAGGCAATAATGACAGAGGCTAAACTGGACATAGTAGCCATTAGTGAGACATGGTTTACCAGTAACCACACTTGGGAGACTTCTATACCTGGCTATGTACTGTTCAGAAGAGACTGAGGTGCAAAAAGTGGGGGGTGGAGTGGACCTTTATGTCAATGAAAATATCAAAGCTACAGAAATTCAGAATACACATAAGGAGCCAGATTAACTGTGGGGTCATGCACATAGGGAAGAGAAACCCTGAAGCCACCTATAGGCTGGGAGGAGAGTTGCTGGCAGTCCCAAGGGAAGAAAGAGACTTGGGCATCATCATCACCGATGACCTGAAATCATCCAAGCAGACCACTAAAGCAGGTAAGGCTAGGGGGATGTTGGGGTGTATTAGTAGGGGTATTGCTAGTCAGAAGAGGGAGGTAATAATCCCTGTTTACAAGACACTGGTTAGGCCCCATCTGGAGTACTGAGTGCAGTACTGGAGGCCACACCTTCAGAAGGACATTAACCAAATTGAGGAAGTCCAGAGAAGGGCAACCAAAATGGTGCAGGGACTGCATCAGAAAACATATGAGGACAGATTAACAGAGCTCAATATGTATACCCTAGAGCAAAGGACAGAATGGGAGGGGGTGACCAATGGGAAAATAATGGAGGGCAGGGTCCTGGAGGGTTTAAGAGCACTGGGGGTGGGCAAGGCACCAAGGCCAGATCGCATCCACCTAGGGTACTAAAGGAGCTATCTGAGGTCCTGGTGAGACCTTTGGCTGACCAATTCAATGCATCACTACACTCAGAGTGTGTACCTCAGGACTGGAGGATGACTCACATGTTGCACCTCCACAAGAGTGGCCCCAAGGATGAACTGGGGAACTATAGACTGGTGAGCCTCACACCCATCATGGGCAAACTGATGGAGACTATCCTGAAGGAGAAGCTGGCATCCTTCCTGGAGGCCAAAGGGCTACAGAACCACAGACAGCATGGCTTCATAAGTGGCAGATCCTGACAAACTAACCTTTTGGAGAACTATAACTGGGTAACTAGGCAATTGGATGGGGCCATGCAGTGGATGTCCTGTACCTAGACATCAGTAAGGCATTCGACTAGGTGCCGCATGGGAGGCTGGGAAAAAGTTAAAAGGCACAGGGATGGGTGCAAGGCTGGTGAGATGGGTAGTGAATTGGCTTCAGGAAAGTCAACAGAGGGCAGTGGTGGGTGGGAAGCTCTTATCCCCCAATGGCAGTGATGAGTGGTGTTCTGCAATGGCTCTGTAATGGGACCTGTGTTGTTTGGGACATTCATTGCAGATATATCATTGGGCATCAAGAGCAAGATCAGCCTGTTTCCTGACAACACTAAGATAGGAGCAGTGGTGGATGACCTAAGGGGATAGCAGGGATTGCAGGATGATCTGGAAAGGCTGGGAACCTGGTCAGACACCTGTCAACTGGGGTTCAATGCTAAAAAGTGCAAGGTGCTGCATTTTGGGGTGAAAAATCCAAGGAGGAGTTACCAGATCGGGTGGAGTGTAGCTAGCTGAGACAGAGAAAAGGATCTGAGGGTGCTCATTAGGCAGCTGCAAAGGCCAACAAAATGTTGGGTTGAATTTTTAGGGGTATATCCTCTTGGAGGGGTGAGGTAATTCTGCCATTGTATAGATCACTGTTTAGACTGCACCCAGAATACTGCATGCAGTACTGGCATCAGTATATGAAGAGGGACATTAAATTACTGGAGGTGGTGCAGTGCAGGGTGACAAAGATGATCCAAGGGCTGGGGGACTTACCATAGGTGAGTAGGCTGAGGGACCTGAACATATACTCACTGGAGGAGAGGAGGGACAGGAGGGATATGATTGTAACCTTAAAGTCATGAAAGGAATAAACAAGAGAGGTATGGAGGGGCTATTCAAAGTAAGGGAGGGGAGAGACTTATAGGGCCATGCTATGAGACTGGAGGGAGGAAGGTTCAGGAGAGAGATGAGGAGACACTTTTTACAGAGTTGGTGGTAGCTGGGTGGAATGCATTTACAGTGGAAGTGGTATCTGGTAGAAGAGTGGGCTGCTTCAAAAGGGCCTGGGACATGGCAGGAAGGAGGGAGGGAGGGTCAAAGGAGGGGGAGAATGAGTGGGAGGGAGGGGAAGGGTAGAATTAGGGTGCTAGCTGTACATTTGAGCAGGCTTGATAGATTACTAGGCCTTTATCTGCTTGCAGATTCTGTATGTTCAAATGCACTTGGGGTGCAGGAACCCTGTGGAGGACTATGTGATGAAGTGGTAGATATTAGTGGACACAAAACAGGAAAGAGATCTGGGGTCATCATATTTGATGACCTAAAGTTGGCCAATCAGTGGGCCAAGGCAGTGGTGAGAGACAGTGGGATTATGTACTGCATAGGGAAAGGTATCACAAACAGAAAAAAGGAAGGCGTAATGACACTATACAGATTATTATTGAGACCTTATCTGAATTACTGCATCCAGTTCTGGAGGCCTCATCTCAGGAAGGACATAGACAGGGTGGTGACAGTCCAGAGATGGGCAACAAAAATGGGACAGAGCCTGTACCACATGTCATATAAGGAGAGACTACAAGAACTCAATATGTACACCATGGAGGAGAGGAAGGAGAGGGGATACAAGACAGAGACCTTCAAGTACCTCAAGATAAATAATAAGGTACAGGAGGGCAGCATCTTTCAGAACTGAAGCTGCTCAAAAAATCAAGAGGGCATGACATGAGAATGGAAGGGGTAGACTGAGGGATATGCGGAAGTACTTTTCCATGGAAAGGGTGGTGGATGCTTAGAATGACCTGACCCAGGAGGTGCTGGGGGCAAACGCAATTGGGGGATATAAACAGGCATGGGATCGATATGAGGGATCCTAAGAGTGGGGAAGGAGAGGCAGCAGCAGAAGACCAAAAGGGTCAGTGGCAGCTAATTAAGTATAGGGTATACAGGCAGACTGGATGTACCTGGTGGTCCTTATCTGCCGTCAGTTTCTATGTCTTTAAACCTGGATGCCTTGGTTTGAATCCCATCAGCCCATGCTTGCATTCTGAGTGACCATGAGCAAGACACCTAACTTCCTTGTGCTCCCATTTAAAATGCAAATATGTCACAGTGTTGCCTGCACATGTTGCTGCAAACTAGCAGCACACCATCTTGATTTGCTGACATCCATGATTGTTGACATGGCAAAAGATCATCAACTTTTAAGAACCTAAAAATCATTTTTCTTGCCTTAAGAGTGAAATAACGCAAAAAGAAAGTCCTGTACCTTGATGTTTTGGCTTCTCCTAACTGCTCAACAAATTATTTAAATTATTGTTAAGACTTACTGCTGCTTTAAGTACTTAAACTGTGTTGGGTAGTCTATCAGAAACATTTTTTTCTGCCCTGAGCCTGAAACAATAGATGTGAGAAAAGGTGTGACTTGTACCATTTAGCTAAATGGACAATTACCTGCAAAGCATGCTTTTGAATAGCACACCAAGTTTCTGTCAAGAAATACTTTCTGGCTGAATGGGCTGGAAATATTGTATAGAGTTTAGAATAATGAGCTATGAACAGGCTTGCTACATTCAGCAGACTTGTGTTTTATTCCCATAGCCTCCACTTCCATTGCTTTGTGACTGTGAGCAAGTCACTTAACCGTCCCAATGCTCCCATGTCACACATGAAAACAGGCAGTTGTGCCTAGTGGGCTTTATCCAGTTACCAAAGAATAAATAAATGGAATTTGATTCAAAGGTTGGGTGAGTTTGTATGACTCTTCAAATTACACAAGAAAACACATCTCTCAAGCTCTCAGCATTGAAAATCATAGCACTGGCCTTCAAAAATCATAGCACAGGGCCAGAATGTGTAGCACAGATTAGTGCCCAAGAGGTGGATAAGCAGAAAAGGGGCAAAATTCAGCAGAAGGGCAGATAGCAAGGAGAACCAGGGATAAATGACAACCAAGGAAGGGGCTGGAGTAGAACAGTGAAGCAGTCTAGGGAGGTCAAATCATGGAAAGCCATGTGTGCAAATGCCAGGAGCCTTAGCAACAAGATGGAAGATCTGGAGGCTGTCTTGGTACAGTCAGACCTGGACATTGTGGCCATCACTGAAACCTGGTATAATGATAACCATGACTGGGAGATGGCCATACCTGGCTCAACATATTCAGAAGAGACAGAGCAGGCAGGAAGGGAGGAGGAGTGGCACTGTATGTGAAAAATGACATAAGGGCCACAGAGATCCAGGAGGAAAAAATGGGGGAGAGATACTGGGGTTAAGCTGGAAAGGAAAATGGGGACAGCCATCCACATGGTGTGGTCTATAGACCACCAGCCCAGGAGGAAGAAACAGATAGAGTTGATGCTAGCCATCCAAAGGATGGCAGACAAGGGTGAGGTAGTACTGGTTGAGACTTCAATATTCCACACGTGGACTGGAGCATCCCAGCAGCAGCATCAACTAGAGCAGATTTATCCTGGACTCCTTCAGGGTGCCTTCCTCAAGCAACTGGTCATGGAACCAACTCGGCAGAAGGCATACTGGACCTTGTGCTCACAAACAGGGACAGTGTGATGGGGGTAACTGTGGGGGAGCACCTGGGAAACAGTGACCACCAGTCATTGTGGTTTGAAATCACAGAAAGAGCAGAACCAAACCACACAAAAACACGTATCCTGGATTTTAGGGGCAGACTTTGGGAAAATGGGAGATACTTGAAAGAGGCATTAAGGGAATGGGACAGGAATCAGGGGTTGAGGAACAGTGGGCAGTATTTAAAATGGGGATTACAAGAACAACAGAATTATGCATTAAGCAGGTTAGCAACAGGAAAAGGAAGAGAGACCATTATGGTTTTCCAAAGAGGTAGCAAAGAAAGTGAAAGCCAAAAGATTGCATTCAGGCAATACAAAAGACAACAGGCAGAAGGGGATAGGGAGAAGTACCAGGAGAAGCAAAGGGAGGCAGGGAGGTCAGTAAGGGAAGCCAAGGCTCAGACAGAAGAACACATTGCAAAATCAGTGGGTAGAGGGACAAAACCTTTACAGGTACATAAGTGAAAAGAGAAAGACAAAGGGAGGGATAGTGAGACTGAAGGGGGAGGATGGGAGCGCATGGAGGATGACAACAGTAAAGCTGACATACTGAACAGGTACTTCTGCTCAGTCTTTACTAAGGAAGAGGAGGGTAATGGGTCTGAAGGGAGTACAAGGGTGAGAATGGTGCAGAAATGGACACAAGTCCCTTTACACGAGAAAGGGTCCTGAAGGAACTGGAAGTAATAAGAGTTGATAAAGCAATGGGGCCAGATGGGAGAACACCTAGGGTCCTTAAAGAACTAAGAGAGGTGGTGGCTGAACCTCTGGCTATCCTGTTTAGCCGATCACTGGAAACAGGGGAGGTACCCAAAGACTGAGGACAGCAGATGTAGTCCCCTATAAAAAAGTGGAACAAAGAGGAAGCAGGAACTACAGACCAGTCAGCTTCACCTCGGTAGTGGGGAAGATCATGGAAGCACTACTGAAGGAGAGATTGGTGGAACATCTGGTTATCAATGGACTACAGGACCCAAGGCAGCATGGTTTCACCAGGGGGAGGTCATGTCAGACCAACCTCGTTGAATTTTTTGACTGGGTGACTAGGGAGGTGGATCAGGGGAGGGCAGTGGACATGGCCTATCTGGACTTCAGCAAGGCCTTTGACACTGTGCCACATAGAAGACTATTACACAAACTGGGGAATATGGGTGTGGGCAGGACAGTAGTGTAGTGGGTAGGTAACTGGCTGGGTGGCAGGACACAGAGGGTGGTGGTAAATGGCTGTCACTCCACAGAGGGAAGAGTGACCAGTGGGGTACCACAGGGATCAGTGCTGGGACCGGTCCTATTCAACATCTTTATCAGTGACATTGCGCAGGATCTAGAAGGCAGAATTTCACTGTTCGCTGAGACACAAAGCTCTGTAACAGAGTAGACACACCAGAGGGTGTAGACAGAATGAGAAGCGACCTGCAGAAACTTGAAGAATGGTCAGGGGTTTGGCAATTGAAATTCAATGCAAAGAAGTGCAAGATAATGTATATGGGGCACAAAAACCCTGGCACAATATATCAGTTTGGGGGTGAGGATATAGCATGCACCAAGCAGGAAAGGGATCTTGGGGTTGTCATCTCTGATGACCTCAAGGTAGGGAACAGTGTGACAAGGCAGCAGGTAAAGCAAATAGGATGCTGGGATGTAGGCAAGGCATCACCAGCAAGAAAAGGGAGGTCATAATTCGGCTATACAAGACACTAGTGAGGCCCCACCTGGAGTACAGTGTACAGTTCTGGAGACCATACCTACTGAGGACATAGACAGGGTAGAGAAGGTTCAGAGGAGGGCAACAGATATGGTGCATGGATTGCATCACAAGTCCTATGAAGACAGGTTGAAGGAACTGAACATGTACTCCCTGGAGGAGAGGAGGGAGAGAGGGGATATGATAGAGACATACAAGTATCTTACAGGGAGGAACAGGGTGCAGGAAAACACTATTTTTAAGCGAAAAAGATGTTCCAGGACTAGAGGGCATAGGATGAAGTTGGAGGGAGGACGATTCAGAGGAAACATGAGAAAGAATTTCTTCACAGAACGGGTGGTGAACAAGTGGAACACCCTGCCAGAGGAAGTGGAGGGGGCTGAAACAATCATGGGATTTAAGAATGCATGGGATAGACATAAAGGAATTCTAGAGGTCAGGGGTAAGGGGCAACAGACTTCTAGGAAAACAAACTGAACTTACAAGCTCAAATGGGCAGACTGGGTGGGCCATAGGCCCTTATCAGCCATCACTGTCTATGTATCTATGTATCTATGTATTTTAAAGAATATTATATCTACAAATAGTGAGCCCCAAATAGTGATAAGGAATGTTTTTATGAACCTTGGTTCAATGATTCATAGTTTGTGTGTCCAGAAATAGCTCTAGCATTATGAGGAACATTGGTAAACATGTGAATTTGAGTGTGAAAATCAAAGCACTATGCAGAATTAATAGCAGCTGAGAGGTAGTCATGAAAATGTGCTTTGGGGGTGTTGGTGACAGTGATACATTTCTTAATGGTCTGGCACACTTTCATGCACGCATAAAAAGACAGCTTGGACTAGGTTCCAAACAATTATTTTATAATTTATTTGGTAAAAGGGTAAGGCCCACTAGGCACATGTGACTGTTTTCAGGGGTGACCTAAGCACACTGGGCAGTTAAGTGACTTGCTTAGAGTCACACAGTTTGCATATGGAGGTTGTGAGAATCAAACCCATGTTTGGTCTGCTGGACGTACCAAGCTCATGCACAGCTTGTTACTCAAACCTCAAGGCTACACAGCTTAATCTGGTTCAAGGTCAGTTGGCATTCATCTGTATCCCCCTCCCCCGGGGTCATGCCTGAAAATAGGCAGGATTTGTCTAGTGCACTTACCTGGTCAACAAAAGCTAAAATAAATAAATAAAAATAAATACTGCCAGCCCATTCCCAAACAGAAAGCTATGCCAGGACTTATGTGCAGCACATTGCACACAACACATTACTTAGAAGCATCATCCTTTGTTCTGGAATGAAGAAATAGTCAAACTTTAAAAATACAAAGGTGCTTACAGAGGAACCTATAAGAGCTCTTCGGGCATCTGGTGAAATGAGACGTAAATTCAGCATTTAAAGCTGTGAGATGGCCCAAGTTTACGTTCAGAACAATGGAATCGGCCATTTTAGTTTCCCCTTTACTGAACATCAAGTGAAACAATCAGACTGCCCAAATGTTATAGAAAAGCCTACAAAATGTAAAAAAGACTAGCATCGAAGGTAATTATGAGCCAGTTACAGGCCAGAGCTGGCCCCTACAGCAAAACCTTCTTTTTACATCTTTCACCTGAAAATGCCATGTAGGGCCTTACGTTCAGCACATTGTACACCAAAGAATTACTCAAAAGCACCAAAATTAGCTCTGAAATGCATTAAAAAGGCAAACTTTCCAAGAAAAAGGTGCTCACAGACAAACTGGTAAGAACTATGGAGGCATCTGGGGAAAAGAGATGCAAATTCAGCATTTAAAGCTGTGAGACGGCCCAAGTTTATGTTCAGAACAAAGGAACCAGCCATTTTAGTTTCCCATGTACTGAACATCAAGTGAAACAATCCAGTGCTCCCAGATCAGCTAAAGCATTTTCCTGTAGCAGACCCTAATTTTTCCTGCATTTTCCCTGTAAAACTTGGGTAAAATTCCTGTAGATTTTCCTGTATGCAATCGGCATCATTACAGTTGTCAAAATCACTACAACACATGCTCTGGCTGTTCTGAGTGCTCTTAGTTACTGTGAGAACGATGCATGATTGATACCCTGAGACAGAGTTGGTACCCTAATTTTTTTTTCCGTCGTCTGGTGAATGAAGGGAGATTTTCTTTTTTAATTAATATTTCTATGTTAAATTAACTAAGAGATCTCCTCAATCTCCCCCAAGTACACTCTGTCCCATCGACAGGGACAGGACACCTGCATTATTTTTCCATCTTCCAGTGACTGAAAGGATTTTATTATTAATATTATATTTAAAAAAGTATCATCTCCTCGACCTCCCTCACGTACATGTCCCAGCCAAATTGATCCATAAACGATGCATGATTCTTTGATTACCCCACAGACAGAGGTTTGATACCTGAATTATGTTTTCATCCTCTGGTGAATGAAAGGAGTTTTATTTATATTTAAATTACTCAGATCTCCTCGATCTCCCAGAGTACACACTGTCCCAGCCAAAGCAGCACACAGATTAATGAATAATCATGATTATTATTTGCTTGCCCCAGAGACCGTTTGGTACCAGAATAATTGTTTCATTATATTATTTGTTCATCTTTTTCTCTTAATATTTATATTTAAAACAAGCTCCACACACACACACACATGCACACACTGTTAAACCCTGTTGAAAAACTCATACTGCAGATCTCATTGACCAGGCCTCCGCCAGTACACCACTCTGTCCCAATGACCATCAACTTATTTGTTATTCTTTTTCTCTTAATATTTATATAATATTTATATTTAAAAAAATGCTCCAACACACAACCTGCTAAAATCATGTTCAAAAACTCAGCTCTCATTGAGCTCCTCCAAGTAGACACTGTCTCAATAACCACTGACAGGGAGGACACACACCTGAATTATTTTCCATCCTGACTCCAGTGACTGAAAGGAGTTTTTTGGCACTAAATGTATTAAAAAAAATTAGAGATCATCTCCTCAAGTACACTCTGTCCCAGGCAGCCAAAGAAAGCACAAAAAAATCAGGATGAAGATGTAGCCATTTTTTCATTGCTTTTTAAAAATTTTTAAAACCAAGAATGCAACCTCCAGAGACAGACAATTAATTTTACCTTTTTTACAGATTCTCCCATGAGAAGGCAGCTCGGGCATCAGGCTCTTCTCCTGTGTGAAATATTCTGGCTTGGCTTGGAAAAGGCCGACAAAAGAAACGGAACCACCAGTCGGGGGGTTATCTCAATGCGGATGCCTGACTTCGCTTTCGGCTTTTTCAAGATGATCCTCCGGTGAGATAAGGCGAAAAGACATCTCTTATATTTTCTAGGCTAACGAAATGGAGCGGGGACTGGCGGTGGTGGGTCAGGGTCTCCTCTTGTCGACTCTCTTGTGGATTGGATGTGGGGGTGAGGTTGGTCCTGGGTGATTAAAACACCAAAACACATGGTGGCAGCGAGCTCAGTTGTGTGAATGATTGATCCTCGAACTCCTCTCTCTGCAGCAAAATTGGTGGCACTAACTAGGCAAGTGGAAGTATAGTCGGAACAAACTAAACATATTCCCGGGACCAGCACTGCATCAAAGCATTTGCGCATAGCCAATCGGAGACCACAGTCAGTGCATGATCAGAGCATGACTGGGTCTCTGAACCAATCAAGAGGCAGGCTTGTTGAAATCTTGTCTGGGACTCTCGGCAGCAACTTTTCCCCATGACGGCGCCAATTTCTCCCGTAGATTGTACAAAATACAGAAATCCTTCCCGTATCCCGTTTTCAGCCCCCAAACCCCGTAAAATACGGGAAATCCCATAGATCTGGGAGCACTGACAATCAGACTGCCCAAATGTCACAGAGAAGCCTACAAGATGTAACAAAGACTAGCATCGAAAGTAATTATGAGCTAGTTACAGGCCAGAGCTGGCCCCTGCAGCAAAACCTTCTTTTTACATCTCTTTTCGCCAGAAAATTCCATGCAGGGCCTTACTTTCAACACATGGTACACCAAACAATAACTCAAAAGTACCAGAATGTGCTCCGAAATGCATTAAAAAATCAAACTTTGCAATAAAAAGGTGCTTACAGACAAACTGGTAAGAACTATGCAGGCATCTGGCTAAAAGAGATGTAAATTCAGCATTTAAAGCTGTGAGATGGCACAAGTTTACGTTCAGAACAAAGGAACCAGCCATTTTAGTTTCCCCTTTACTGAACATCAAGTGAAACAATCAGACTGCCCAAATGTTACAAAAAAGCCAGAAAAATGTGAAAAAACAGTAGCTTCGAAGGTAACCACGGGCCAGTTACAGGCCAGAGCTGGGCCCTGTTACATTACATCTCTTTTTGCCAGAAAATGCCATGTAGGGCCTCACTTTCAGCAAATGGTACACCAGACAATAACTCAAAAGTACCAGAATGTGCTCCAAAATGCATTAAAGCAGAAGCACCAGAAATTATACCTCTTTTCGACAGAAAATGATAAGAAATATGCAAAGCTGTTCTTTATGTCCTTATATGCTCCATAACCATTCTTTACAGTTTACTTCCTAATTCATTTTCCTGCCAGGCTCCAGGGGCTCCGCCCCCAAAAGCTATGCAGACTCCACTTTAAAATTCTTTCCCACATGCTTTACTTTTTTTGTATGCCACAAATCACACCCACTTGGGTAAACATGCTACAGGTTCTTCATTTGTTTTTTTCATTCTCAAACATACTGTACTGTACCCTGCAACTCATCCCCTTCCCCTTCAAACAACAAAATCATGATTTGGTCCTTATTTATCAAATATTGGCCACTGTAAATTTGTAACTTGTTCAGAACTGTAGGCTGCCAATGTTATACTGATGTGACCCCATTAATAAAAAAAAAAACTACACAGGATTTTCAGATTTATTTTATTATCAAGTACTGCCCACATTTTAGCCATGCAAGCACCAGTGATTTATAAATCCAAATGCTGGACTTCTGGATGTGACTTTATTTACAGTGTGCAAAATACCCCCAAAATACCCCACAAACTGAACAAAAAACAACAACATTTATTTGATGCCTGTAAGCACCACGGATTTCAATGACAACTTATTTGATCATCCAGATAAAAGAAAAGGATTTCTACATTTATTTAATCATACTGTGGCTACCACCTTTATGCCTTTAATCATACATAAGGCTGTCATTTTTTCACTGTAAAAATCAGCCAATTTCACAGCACTTCATGGTCACTAAATAGATATTTATTAAAACTCAAAACAAACGTAATAAGAAGTGCTCCCACCAACTTTTAAATCTGCAGAGGCTGGCTGGATATTTAACTCTGAGACTGTCTCAACCTCCCCATTCGTTTGCTACGGGAGCCAACAGTTTGAATTCAGCTTGCCCTCCCCCTGCACCAAGGGATCCGGTTGATCACCCAACACATGAGTGCCCGACACCCTTATTACCAACTCTGGCTTCCCGTCACACGCAACTGCACAATACACAATTCACTGCCGGATACCAGGTATAGTAACCCCTTGCCATAGCGAACCCAATTTGACATAATCCTGCCTGAGGAGATTTCATAGTAGTGCTGCTCCTCATTTCATACCTACTGGACCACAAGACGAAAAAGCTTGCTATAGTGAACCCCGTTTGACATAATCCTGCCTGAGGAGATTTCACGGTAGTCCTGCTCAATCATTTTATACCTACTGGACCACAAGACAAAAAAGCTGGTTCAGGAGGCTCCCATCCACTGGCATTGCCACAAACCTGCCAACAATGTGGAGGAGTTCTGGAACTTGTGATCTTGGAGCCCAGCAAGTTCAACACGACACGGGGGGCCCCACCGGAGAAGAGACTGCACATATACATGCACGCTACATGGAGAACAGGCTCCTCTTTGGTACATGTGGCAGGCGCTGCACCCAGGCAATGTTGAGAGCCTGCAAGGGGCCATCAGAGACCTGCTCAGCTCCCTCTTTCGTTGTGATCTGTCCGTGATGAAGCTGTATGCCAACAAGCCCAAAATCAGCACTATCACCATCTTTGGCTGGAAGAGCAACAAGGTGATCTGTTCGGCACCGCTGTGCCCGACCAACCAGAGGGACGTGGTCTTGGTGGACCAGGTGCGCTGTGAGCAGCAGTGCCCTCCCAGGGACTTGGCAGAGCTGGAGGCCGAGTGCAAGAAGTACCCAGTCATGGTGATCAAGGACGTGCGGGTGATGGATCTCGGGGTACTGGCCCCCTGTTGCGGGACCTGGAGCTCAACGTGAAGGTGATCCAGCTATTCAGAGACCGACGGGCTGTGCACAACTCCCGCCTAAAGTCCAAGCAGTTGCTCGTGCAGAAGAGTATCCAGGTGCTGGGCAGCCGGCGGTGTCAGGACAAATACCGGCACCTCTTCACCCACTCCCAGTCCTACTGGGCCAACGCCTTTGTCTCTGGTGCCATGGAGGTGATTTGCGAGTGCTGGTTCAATGATATTCTTCTCAGCCACCAGTCCCCTCATTGGCTTTGCGGGCACTACACTCGTCTGCTATATGAGGACCTGGTCACGGAGCCGCTGACCAAGCTCACCAAGCTGTACCGCTTCGCCAACCTCACCTTGCCCCCAGATGTGGGGCGCTTTGCTTTGTATGATTATTTAAAAAACTGAGACTGAGACAGGTAAACGTAACTTCGGGAACTTGAATAGTTGGTAAAATTGTACAGGTGGACAAACAGAAAATGGGAAACTGGAGTCGGGTACTTGTATGATGGGTGGATAAAAGTTGGGAAAACATACTAGACCCCTGCTCCAAGGACTGCAATATTTTTATAATTGTGTTTGAGCACACATCAGACTTGCAATTTGTAACCCTGAGACCTGCTCCTGATTTTTAAACAATGATTTCTGCAGCGAGCCGAAAAAGTCACAAATCACAACTCAGGAGACCTGCTGCAGATTTTCAAAACATAGACTGATGCTTCCAGAACGGACTTGCCAGTCAACATTGTTTGCTGTCTTAATCAGCCCTAATCATATAGTGCCCACCACCTTTAAGCCCTTCAAGCCCTTTTTCACCAAAGTAATTACCTTTTGTGTTGAAAACAAAATCCCTGATGTTCTACGATTGTCCTAAATGCAGGCAACTGACAGTTGGGAGCGCAAATGCTGAATCTCAAGCTCACATTCACTGCCTCGCAATACTGGAAGACGACACGAATTCACCTTGGAACAGTGGTTAGAGAAAGGGGCTCTGACCCACGATCCCCACAGATTTATACCCCCTGATGGTGAGAAACTGGGTGCTCAGCTTCACTTCCGTTTTTCAGCTTTTGGGACTTGTAGAAGAACTGTGCCTTACGTTCATAAATTTCAGACACAAGGGAGGCGATGTAGATGAAAGTTCAAATATTGCATAAAAAGGAAAAAAATCTGGAAACTACAGGGTGACAAATACAGGATACTAGATAAAGAATCCATATAGGGGGCTATATTGGACGTTTAGCGATATGGAAACAGGAGAAAGCACTGTATTTAAGCAGTGTAAAAAGGGACTCCAGATGTTCTGAACATAAGGGGGCATAATAAATGTAAATTATTAAAAGTACAAATTATTTTACATTATACCAAGGTATCAAAGGGATTATTTATTGGGTTTAAGAGCCAAAGGCACTATAGTTGCTTATGAAATGCTTTGTGTGGATACTTTTTTTCCATTTCTTTGCCACATTCACATTCATGTCACAAAATGAAGCCCTGTTTAGGAGGGTCAGAAGGCACTGGAAGGTCCATCAAAAAATACACAAATACCAAAAATTATTAAGTTATGTATATTAAATATTTTATTATACAGCTACAGAACAGACATAAAATGAATAAAATGTCATACTTTTTTTAAAAGTTACAGGGTGTCAAAGTACACGTGATGCCAGTCTCTCCAGTATTGTGCAAGAGCCTATATATATATATATATATATATATATATATATATATATATATACATACATATATATATATATATAAAATCAACTCGGGGGCAGATTACTGGGAGAGCAGCCAACACTAGAAGTTGTTTTGTACAGTGCTCCGATAACCAATTTGACACTGTGGATATTGAACAGGTTGTTGTCAGTGTGTTTGTTTTGCTGTTGAAGGTTTGATGTTCTGATGGTATACCCTTCTATGAGGCCTGAGGCAGATACTGTTAAATGTACAGCAGGTGCTAAAGGCAGGTGACGATACTGGAAGTTTTGTCTTGATAGAACACATGCTCCTTGTCTTGGACTGCAATACTTATATTTCAGGCATTCTGTACTCTGCAGATTCTGGGATTGCCACCATGCTGGAACCACCTTGCATCAATAATTGAAGATAGGCATAATCAGGCACAACATCTGACAGATATGATGAGATGGCTACATGGGGCACAGATGTTAAGTCACAGCTATTAAAGGCATAAGCTAAAACTCACCAGATATTGGATGTTACTACCACCTTACATGGCAAACCATCCAGGAAAACATACAAGGTAAAAGAGAAAATCTCAACAGATCCACTTTGTGATGTTTTGTACAAGGCTAGAATTGAAGACATGGAATCACACAAGGAGGAAGAAGCAGATGAGCAGCACATTTGCAGACAGCACAGCACATGGTGGCCTCCTATTTGGTAGACACTAGGCACCTTACCAGCACTGATGAACCCCTTCTATACTGGAGTATCAAGCTCACTGATGTGCCATCACAGACGTTAGTAGCCATAGAATACCTGAGTTGTCCACACTTGAATGTCATGTTGAACATGTATTCAGTTCAGCGGAGGTCACGTGATGTGCCTGGCGTGATAGCAGGGTTCTTTCAGTGCTCTTGCCCTACCTCCGCTAATTTTCTCCTTTTCAGCTTATTAGAAGCCCAATCCACGGTTCTTGTGCCCTCTCCGGTTTTACTAATTGCCTGGAGGAGTGGTAAAAGGGTTCGGATGGTGTCATATATGCTGATTCTGCCGAAATGGACGCCGAAATGAAGTCTGCTCTCCCCAAACGCACCCCGCCGGTTTCTCCTGAAAAGCAGGCCAAGAAGGCCAAACAGCAAGCCCAATCCTCTTTAACAAGCCAAACTTCAATTTTTACTGCCTCCAACCCGTTATCGGAGGATCGCTTTTTGGAAGAAATGCACCCGCTTAAAGAGGCTCTTTGGAATTAACTCTCGGATTAAAAACATACAGGAGAGGTTTCACACCACGACAAAGAATTTCTGATAACGCCGCCTCCATTCACTCGAAACCTGGCAAACCAAGATAGATCCAGAATTGGTGAAAATGAAACAAATACTCAATAAATTACAGCAGAAAATGGAGGATTTAGAAGGCTGTTGTCGGCGGAACAATGTGCTGGTCCACGGCTTGCCAGAGGGAGAGGAAGGCCCTTCCTGCATCGCATTTATCCAGGCATTGCTAACTAAAGTGGTAGGCCCATCCCCACACAATCCAGTCTATATCATCGAAAGGGTTCATAGGTCGCTAAGACTGAAACCAGAACCTTCAGCCCCTCCCAGGCCTATAATCATTAAAATGCTAAGCTACCTGGATCGCCAACATATCCTGGCAAAAGCAAAGGAATTACAGTCTATTTCTTGGGAAGGAAAGAAACTGCGTATAACGCAGGACCTACCACTAGAAATGAGACAACGCAGAGCTACCTTTCACTCCATAGTATCAAAACTAATAGCTGCGGGCATCAGATTCAGGATGGCCTATCCTGCCCGGTTACAAGTCCTACTTGAAGGCAAATGGCACAGCTATGAGGCAGCTTCCCAAGCCCACGATGAATTAGCCAGGTTGATGCCTTCCTATTTAAAGCTCCTTGAGGCACTGAAATTAAGAAAGCTACTAGTCCCTGTGGTGGGATCTCTTCGGTGGAGTGAATGGCAGCATTATTATAATTACCAACCAAATATTGGCTGTCTCAGTATATTTACCTTTTTCTTTATTTTCTTTCTGGGGCTGATAATCTGAGTTACTTCTGGCTTACCAGTGAGAGACTGCCCGGTAGTATGCTTCCTTCAGGTTGTGCTTGATCCTCCCGAGAGAAGGGAGTTTGGTCTCGAGCTTCAGGGTTCGTTTGGTGAAGCGGTCGGTTGAGCCCTGAGGAGGTTCTTTGAATCGGACCATGCTTCCGGAGGGCATATAACTGGAATGCACAGCAGTTTGGTTCTCCTCATATTTGGTCCCTATGGAAACAAAAGTCGTGGAATGTATTTTCTCTCGCGATAACCAACGAGCATGATGCCTAATCTGTTCCCCAATAAAATGATATAGATGGGACTAGTGCACTCTAAAGGATAGTAAACTTTGCACCTTGATGGAAGAGGAGAACCAAGGACCACAGAAGAATACAGCGACTCAGTGAAGAACTACAAATTTTGGACTGCACCTTGTTCATTTCCCATCCCTTTTCCACCCCATCATCCTAATTTTGACCTCTCCATTCCTCCTTACCTCTCTCCCCCTTCCCCCTTTTTTTCTCTCTCTTCTCTCCAGGATGTGAAGTGGGCTTCTGATAACTAGGGAGGTGGGGGAGGGGGTACTGATGTGGACCCAAACATGCTTGGCCACGCATACTGGAGAATAGGGGGGTTTCTCCTGGCCTTCCTCATAGAAAACATCAATATGTTATTTTGGGCATGTTCTGCTGTACTGTTATGTAGAGGGTATTATGGGAGCGATTCCAGCTTTAGGCAATTTTGGATCATTTTCTTCCTCAACCTACTTTATAGGATTCTGTTTTTCCTTTCTATGAGGGAGATGAATGCTAGGGTTCTGGGAAAGGGAATAATAGAGTCATCTACTGGGAATTTGGTCTCTTTTAGTGGGGGAGGGAGGGTTGGACTGTATATAGTTTTGCATGGGTGAAATATGTAAGGGAGGGTTTTCTTTATTTCTACTTCTACTTAAATTTGATAAGAGGAGATGTCACTACTGCTAAGGGTTATATTAGGGGTGGGAGATATCACCTTGGGGGTATTATATTACCCAATTTCGTATCTGGGATTTATCCAATATATATCTTATGGAAGAGTTATAGTTTAGGGAAGGGGATTGTGGTGCATATCTTGAAGGATACCAGGGCAACTGCATTAGAAGGGTTTAAAGAAAATGGTGGTTAACTGTGTAAAATTTGTCACATGGAATGTGAGAGGGCCCTTGCACTGTAAAAGGCAGATATTAAAACATCTGGATCATTTGCAGGCGAAGGTTTCCTTCATTCAGGAAACTCACTTACTCCCGGGAAGCTGTCAGCTTGTGAAGGAGTAATATAGGCAGGTTTTGCTTCCGGTGAATCACCAAAGGCAGGGGGTACAGCGATCCTCATTCATCGATCAGTAACTTTTCAACCTATGATGACCATATCGGATCCTGCAGGGAGATACGTTTTAGTCAGGGGTATTCTAAATTATTCGGAGGTTTTACTAGGGAGTGTCTACAGCCCAGTTGGAGGAGATCCAGTCTTCTTTGCCAATCTATTAGGGAAGTTGCAAGATTTCGTATCTCTCCCGATGATACTTGGGGGGATTGGAATCTTCCTCCCACACAAGATTTAGACAGAACTAGTTCTATTCTTAAACCCTTTTCAGCTGCCCAAAGGGCACTCGCGGACTTTGTGGAAACCCTAGGTCTTTGTGACCCATGGAGGTCACGAACCCAGTCACTCGGTGCTTTACATTTCACTCCGCAGTCCACAATACATGGACTAGGCTTGATTATATTTTAGTTAGTAACTCACTTCTGCAAACTATGAGTGATACAGGTATAGATGCTATTGCAGTGTCAGACCATGCTCCAGTGTGGGACGACCATGTTGTTAGATGTTAGTATTACTAGGGACCCTTTATGGAGATTAAACAATCAACTTTTAAAGGAGGAGTACGTCACTACTAGGATATCGACGATGATTCAGCACTTCTTTCTCAATAACCAAGTTTCAGTCTCTAGAGTTGACCACTTAATGGTGTGCGCTTGAATGTTGTCTGAGGGGCTTAATTTATTCTCCTAGCCTCTAAACGTAAGAGGAGCAATGAAGCTAAGGCCCTATCACTTCTCACTCAAATTAAAACGTTAGAGCAATCTCTCATGGCAACTTCACATCCGATACATTGAAACCCTTCTATCCTTACGGACTCAATACGCTTATGCTACTGCAGGAAAAGGCTGAGTTTGCTATTGCGAACTCGAGCAAAATATGTAGAGTGTGGGAAAAGCCAGCCATTTGTTAGCCCTGAGATTAAGGAAATTGGAATCTTCCAGAGCAATTAATTCAATTCAGGATCTTAACGGGAGATTAAAACCAATCCCAGGGAGGTATTCGTACTTAGAACCTATTTTCCTCGCTCTATAATAAAGAAAACCCTCTCCTCCTATGGATGAGATGCTCAGTTACCTTGCAACTCTTCCTTTGCCTTCGATAGGACAGGAGCAACAAGCACTGCTGATCTCCCCTATATCCACTCAAGAGATTCTAGTAGCAATAAATGAGCTGACCCCGGACAAGGCCCCTGGACCGGATGGATTTTCCCCAAATTTCTACAAATCATTCGCCAAGGATCTAATACCCGGCCTACTCCATCTATATCAATACTTATTGGAAGGGAGTACCTAGGATCCTACCCTTTTAGAAGCCCTAATTATTCTTCTTCTTAAACCGGGTAAACCTGCGCACCTTCCTTCGAGTTATCGGCCTATTTCATTACTCAATTGCGACATCAAGATCTTAGCAAAAATTTTGGCCAAAAGGATTGAACGGGTATGGTTATCCTTAATAAGTCCTGAGCAGATCGGCTTTGTTGCTAATAGGTCCCCGGCCGACCACCACCGCAAATTACAGTACCTTATTAGTGTGGCCAAATCTTCTCCAACCCCAATGATTCTGGCATCCCTAGACGCAGAAAAGGCATTCGATAGGGTTGACTGGACTTTTCTTTGGGCCACATTACAGGTTATGGGCTTTCCCTTATTGTTTATTACATGGATACAGGCATTATATACTTCGCCTAGTGCCAGACTGTATTGTAATGGGATTAGGTCTGACTCCTTCCCGCTCACCTCAGGTACACGACAAGGCTGTCCTTTATCTCCCTTTTTATTTAATTTATACCTTGAGCCTCTTCTTAGATGTTTAAATTCTTCTCCACTAATATCCGATATTCCGGTCGTAAATAGTGTTGCGAAAATTTCAATCTTTGTTGACGACCTGCTTTTGCATCTGTCTAACCCAGTCTCGTCGCTGAGAGCGGCACTGGGTATGATTGAGGTTTTCAGTAAATACTCTAATTATAAACTCAATATTAGTAAAACCGAACTCTTCCTCTCAACCATTTTACTCACAGGTCGGGCTTTGTGGAATTTGGGATGACATGGACTACATGTTCCATTCGATACCTGGGGATACATATCTCTTAGCTCACAACGATGAGGAAACTGAACTTGGATGATTTGTGAGAGATATTCAACAAGATTTAGTTAGGTGGTCCAAACTCCCCTTGTTGCTATGGGGCAGAATCAACACTATTAAAATGAATGTGTTACCCAGAATTTTCTATCCTCTGAATATGTTAAACTTATGGCTTCCTCTGTCCTTTTTTAAAGATATCCATTCTGGTATAAATTCTTTTCTCTGGAATAACAAGTCTGTCAGAAAATCTTATAGTAAACTATCCCAACCCAAAGAACACGGGGGACTTCGCCTCCCCAATTTTCTGTATTATTATTGGGCATCACATCTAAGTAAGTGTGGAAAATGGCTTTCCGCATCTGATACCCAATGTGGTCAAGGATATAAGCCATTGTGGCTCCAAGTGGAACAGGATCTCATGAAAGTTCACAATACTGATCCAAAGGCTCTCTTTTATAGGTCCAATAAGACAATTCCTGCACCATTTCGCTCTCTACCTCTCGGAATCTCTTTGAGGGTCGTGTTTCAGTTATTCAGGTACTTCAGGATCTCTCAGACAGGGGACTTCTCTCAACCTATTTGTCTAAACCCAAATCTCCGTATAGGCAAATCTATTATAACTGAAAAGTGGCTGCCATCTCTTTCTGGTTGTAGTGTAAGTGACTTTTACTCATCTAATTGCATTTTGGATATGAGGGAGATTCTGGATAAATTTCAATGGCCAGCAAAGATGGCCTTTAGGGTGTATCAATTAAGGCATCTTTTGTACAAAAAATTTGGGAATGTTAATAAAAACTCCTATCTCACATACTTTTTCTCTCAAGTCACGGCAACTGTTAGTAAATCACATAGCATCTCTGGGTTGTATAGATTACTACAGAGTTTTCCCGGAAACCCGTCGAGTGCCGGCCCTAATATCTGGAAGGATTTATATCCCGATGGAGATATGGACTGGCAGACCATTTGGAGGGAGCTATACATTTACCATACTCAGGATAGATATAGGATCACACAATATTGCATTTTAAATAATCTCTATTATACCCTGATTAGATTGGCAAAGATGAAACGGGCTACTTCAACAAAGTGCATTAGGTGTAACAGGGAGGAGGGGTCTCTGTTACATATTTTCTGGTTTTGTGGAACAGTATCCCCCTTCTGGGGCCAAATAGAAGCCTCACTCAACCCTTTACTTGGCCTTCAGGGCCTCTTCTCCCCTAAGGCTTGCATCCTGGGTGATTACTCCGAAATACAGGTGAAGGAAAGGAGATATCATTTGGCATTAATATCTATGGCAGTTAAAAAATTAGTGCTTAGACATTGGAAAGACCAATCCATGCTAACTTACACAGAATGGTTACACGAAATGACCTTTGCTCTTCGAGTTGAGAATTTGATAGCCCAGGTGAACCGACGCCTACCTTCTTTTACAAAGAAATGGGGTAGATTATATGCCTTGTTAATGAAAAATCACTAGGTGACTTGAAAGGCTGCTGGCCCCTCTGTACTCTGTACTTTGTACTTAATACTTTATATTTTGTATTCCCTTTTCCTACCTAGTTTGTTGTCCATCCACTCAACACAAACTATGTGTATACCTCTTGCTGTTCTGAGGTCCCTTCTTTTTCTTCCTATGTTGTTCACTTAGTCCCTGGTATCTGGTTATTTGGCATGTATAGACCAGTATGCACCACCTGTGGGGAGGGGAGGGGGTGTGGAGGAAAATTTGCTTATCCATACTTCATAGTCATACGATTCAAATAATGGCTACTTATTTTAGTTCATAGGTTCTTTGTCATTAGTTCTTGATGTTCTAGGTAATCTCGGAACAGTGATTTTACCAATATAACACTGTTATGTCAAAAATTTAATAAAGCATATTGAATTATAAATGTATTCAGTTCAGCAGGGGCCATTGTGAGGGACAGGCATATAAATTTGTCACCTAAAAATGTTGGCATGCTAACATTTATTAAAATGAAAGGTAACAAATCAAATGCACAGAACTACAGACCTATTAGTCTTACATTAATTATCAGGAAAACAATGGAGCGTTTGATTAAGGCCCGGTTTGAAAAGGAAATGGACAACTTAGGTATTTATGACAGGACACAACATGGCTTTACAAAAGGCCACTCATGTTCCACAAATCTTATCTCCTTCTGTAACCATATAAGTAAATATCTGGACATTAAAATTCCATCCGATGTCATACTATTTGATTTTATTAAGGCTTTTGATAAACTGTCACACTCCATTTTGATCAATAACTTACATAAATTTGGTTTCTCATCTTATCTAATAAATTGGACTGCCAGTTGGTTAAAAATAGGTCTCAAATGGTAAAAATTAATGGTTCCTTTGATGATTTAGGTCAAGTTACCAGTGGAGTCCCTTAGGGTTCTGTGTTGGGACCTCTATTATTCAATGTTTTCATAAGTGATATTTATGTTTCCCCAAATAGTCTCCTGTCTAAATTCACTGATGATATGAAATTGGGTTGTAGGGTTGATACTATATCTGTCATAAAGTCTCTTGAAAATGATCTTCTTTGTATCGAATCTTGGGCACAAAAAAATTCAGTGCTTTTTAATATTGAAAAATGTTTGGTCCTTCATTTTGGTGTTAGAAATCCAAAAGTAAATTACTACCTTAATAACATCATGTTAAAATCAACCTCTGATGAAAGAGATTTAGGTATTATAATTGATAATAAGTTATCTCTAAATTATCATTACAATAATGTGATTAGATCTGCTAATACTGTAATGAAACAAATTCAAAGAACATTTGTCAGTAAATCAGAACATTGCCTATTACATCTTTATAGGGCCTATGTTAGACCTAAAGTGGACTATGGTTCGCCTTTTTGGAGTCCTTATCTTAAAGGAGACATTAGCTGTTTAGAGCTAATTCAGAGACGATTCACCAAAATGATACCACGTTTACATTCCTTAAGTTATGAATCACATTTAAGGGAAACAGGTCTTTCTCACTTAGACGTACGTAGACTTACGGGGGACATTCTTTTTGTGTACAAATTATTCAAATTTCCTATACCTAGGGATCAATGTGGTCTTACTTTAGCAGATAAACGCATAGTGGGTAGATGTCATAACAAACAATTACCTGTAGAGTGGGCTAATACAAAAAAAGTGACAACTTTTTTCTATTCGAGTTGCCAAATCCTGGAATTCTTTACCAAAGGAAATGATTAATATCACTAATTTTGACACATTCAAATCCCAGTTGGATTTATGGCTAAATTCTTAACATTATCACTATAAATGATCCACTATTGTTGTGGGGGACAATCTCGATGGGCCTCGTGCCTTCATTTGTCCCAAACTTATCCAGTATCTAGTAATGCAGGACACATTCTAGGCCACACAATCATCTCAGCATTTGTACCACATGATGGTGGGAGGTTGGAGGCATTGGCAAATTGCCTCCACTGAGATGGATGGAACAGGAATGGATAAAGTATTCCCATGTGGGGACAACTTAGGTCAGGGATGACTGAGGTTGCTTCCTTGATTACAATAAACATAAAGACCTATATTCAGTCCCTCCTGTACTCCTCATAGCTGAATCCTTTTCTTTATGATTCACATATACATTGTTTTATGTCGGTGTCCTGCCCTCCCCAAGCCACGGGATTTCCCCTGCAAACCACAACACAGAACCAAAGGAGGTCGTGAGGGCGTCAGTGTCCTGCCCTCCCCAAGCCACCGGATTTCCCCAGCAAACTGCAACACATAGCCAAAGGAGGTCATGAGAGCATCGGTGTCCTGCCCTCCCCAAGCTGCTGGATTTCCCCAGCAAACCGCAACACAGAGCCAAAGGAGGTCATGAGGCTGTTGGTGTCCTGCCCTCCCCAAGCCGCCAGATTTCCCCAGCAAACCACAGCACGGGTACAACTGCCACACCAAGCCATGTTACTGCAGGCTTCGGGATGTTGTATTGTGGACAAAGGACTTTTTGAATTTGGCGCCTTTTGAAACGGGATGATATTTTAGTTGGCAGAGCTATACTGATAGTTCTTGGCTCCTCAAATTACTGTAATTCATAGGGTGCTGCACCTTTAAATAGAAGCTTAAACTGATTAGTGTCTGAGTCCACATATTGTGCAAGGTGCTTTAAGGGACCAAATTTCAGCATGCAGTGCTAAAAGTGCTGTTTAAATTATATTAAGTAATGCCAGGCTGTTTCCGACCGCAGTACTGCACCATTTATATAGGAGCTTTAACCAGATTAGTGCCTGAGTCCACATATTGAGCAAGGTGCTTTAAGGGACCAAATTTCAGTGTGTAGTGCTAAAAGTGCTGTTTAAGACTGAATTTCAGTGGTCAGTGCTAAAAGTGCTGTTTCAGACTGAATTTCAGTGTGTAGTGCTAAAAGTGCTGTTTAAATTATTGAAGTAACGCCAGGCATAATCTAAATTGCATGGTTAATCCTGAAGCTGCTGGCCCCTGCAACTGTTGCTGTAAGCTCCACCTCCTGCTGGTTTACCTGTTAATAAATTGTTCTCTTCGTCGATCCCCAGAGCCAAAGGAGGTCATGAGGGAGTTGGTGTCCTGCCCTCCCCAAGCCGCTGGATTTTCCCAGCAAACCACCACACAGGTACAACAGCCACGTCACGCCACGCCACGCCATGTTGCTGCAGGCTTCGGGACATTGTATTGTGTCTTCGCCGGTGCTGTGCACTGGCTCCCCACTGCCCCCACCACCACTCTTGGTGGACTTTGTCTTATATAGCCTGTGAGATCACGCTGTGTGATCGCGCGATAATTTCTATCAGCCTATTTTCCCATTAGCAGATTATCTGCTAGCACCACTAGTGGCCACCCTAATTAAGCAATCTACCTCTTCTTTTATCACCACTAGATGCCGCTCTCTACACATGTAATCTGCACCATGTTGCCACTATACAGCATTATGCTGTGCATATTCCCACCCCTTACATCCCTTCTGCCTGACTCCTTTCCAGCCCCACAGCCATATACCAATTTAATAGATAACCGGTCTGCTCCCCCAACTTTCCACACCACCGCCTCCGCTGGCCCCCTGCCCCAAAAGCTTTCGATTAACTGGCTACCCGGCCCCTCCATCCTGCCACCCTCTTTCCAAGCTGGGCTCACTGGTTTAAGATTTTCTCACACAACTGGAACTACTAAACCCATCCAGCGACTCTGTGCACTAAGTGCGCCGCCAGGACGGATGCCTAAAATTAAACAGCTGATCACTCTGTTGCTTCTTATGGCAGGTGATATACAGCCTAACCCTGGCCCAACACCCCCTACCACACCCACCCCTATAAAACTTCCATGGGGTTTTAAAATAATTAACCTAAACATATGTAGCATCCTGAGCAAGCTCACCATCCTTCAACCATATGTCCTTACACTGCGTCCTGACATTCTAATCTTAACAGAAACTTGGCTGAAGCCCCACAATATGGATGCAGAATTTTCACTCCCTGGCTACTCCCTCATCCGGCATGACTGGCACGGTAACAAAAGAGGTGGAGGTGTTGCCATTTTCATCGCTGCTCACCTCCACTACACCCCAATCCATCTAACCTTGCCCACCCTGTCCATTGACTCCTTGCTAATAAAGCTCTCATTGCCCCACTCAGTACCTTTATATGTAGCTGGGTCCTACTATGCCCCCAACACCCCCATGCCGCTCATAATGGACCACTTGAGCACACTTAAACTACTTGGCTCAGTGGGAGAGCTAATTATCCTTGGTGACCTCAACTCTAACTGGCTCTCCAGTACCAGCTCTAAGCTACAGAACCACACGTCATCCTTAAATCTCTCCCAACAAATTACTGAACCCACACGCTTAAATCACAAATCCAAAAACCACTCCCTTCTAGACTGGGCCCTTACCTCGCACCCTCACCGGATACTTCAATCCGGTCTCCTTCCAGACTCACTATGACCATCACCTAATCTACGTGGTCAGAAAAATCTTCAGACCTAAAGCTTCCCCAGATACTGCTCACCAGGTCATACAAATCCCTCGATCTCCCAGAACTCCTCTATGACCTGTCTACCTTGGACTGGTCTTTCATCCCCCAAGCACCCTCCATAGACTCTGCCCTGGACCTCTTCAAACACAAATTCCTTGGCATGTAGAACCTCCATGTGCCACTAAAAAGGACCCAGGTAAGAGGTGACCACCTGCCCTGGGTCTCCGCCAACATTATCGATCAACTCAATGCCAGGGACCAAGCTTGGAAATCATATTAGTTAACCAGTTCTCTGGAGGCACTCCAACACTACCGCACACTTCAAAACTCCTGCACCAGGCTTTTACATCAGGCCAAGGCCAACTACTTCAAGTCCTCACTCCACTGTAACCTAAATCACCCAGCGAAATTCTGGAAAACATTAAAATCGCTACTCACCCCCACCCTGCTCAGCCCCCCAGCCTTAAATGTGGATGGCTCAACCATCACTGAGCCAGGTGCAGTGGTCTCAGCTTTTAACAACTTTTTCACAAGTTGTGCAGTCTCTCTCCTCTCCTCACTCCCAATCACACCCTCACCCACCCACGCCTAAACCACCCTCCTCCATCCTTCTCTTCTCGCCTAGTCACCCCAGCCGAAGTACTAACACAGCTGCGGGCCCTAAACCCCACTAAAGGAAAATGTCCCTTGGGGCTGGACTCCAAAATGCTCTACTTGTCTGCTCCAGTCATCGCCACCCCTCTGGCCACACTATACAATCTCTTGTTCTCACTTGCCTCTGTCCCAGCCAATTGGAAGTGCGCCACAGTCATTCCTCTCCTGAAAGGGGGCGATCCATCTTCTTCAGCTAACTACCACCCTATCTCATTACTCCCCATCCTAGCTAAAATCCAGGAATGCCTCATACTAGCCCAACTCTCCTCTTTTCTCAACTCCACCTCCTACTTCACCCGTTACCAGTCTGGCTTTAGGAAGTCGCACTCCACCATCACCTCCCTACTATGGCTCACCGACACTGTACTCACGGGAATGAATCATGGGCACATCACCTCTACGATTTTTATCGACCTTGCCAAGGCGTTCGACATGGTCTCCCACACCCTCCTGCTATCCAAACTCACGTAAGCAGGTCTATCTGTAACCAGCTCCAATTGGCTCCAATCCTACTTAGCTGGTAGGTCTCAAGCTGTAAAAGTTGGTCAATATATCTCTGCCCTCCTCCCAGTTATTACGGGCATCCCCCAAGGCTCAGTCCTTGGCCCCATCCTGTTCTCCATATTCCTAAATGACCTGCCCTTGGTATGTAAACACGTGTCCTTACATATGTACACTGACAACATGGCTCTGTATGTGTCAAGTCCTTCCCACCCTGAGGTGGCCTCCAGACTCCAGGAAGATTTCACTGATGTCCAGAATTGGCTTCCTTCTAATCAGCTCTTCCTAAACCCCAAAAAACCCATCTCCATTACCTTCAGTACCAGGCAGAGACTCGCCCGTCTCCCCACCTCCCCCTCTTTCCACACCTTAGATGGTATACCATTGAGGCTCACTTCCTTCCAGTACCGTGGTCTGGCTGACCAGCACCTTGACTTCGGGCACATTGACTCAATCCACAAGAAACTGTACCCCAAGCTTGGTGCCTTATATCATAACAGGGACTGTATCCCTCTGGAAACCCACAAAGTTATTCTACAGAAAATGGTCCTCCCGATACTGGAATATGGTGATGTAATCTACACCGCCACCCCAAAGTCCACCCTAGCCAAACTCAACCCCCTCTTCCACTCCTTTTTCAGATTCAACCTAGACTGCCCCCCCCTTTGCAGCACTGCAAACTCTACAAGTCCCTTGACCTTCCATCGCTACGGGATCGGAGGCAGCTCAACGGTGCAAGACTAACTGCTAAATTCTGTTCCCTGACCTTCCCTCCCTATCTTGGGTCCACACTCCAAGCTCAACCACCCACAGTGTACTCCCTCAGGAACACTGACTCCCAGCTCCTTTATGTCCCACATATGGCTACTGCCAAAGGGCAGGCCACTTTCAAGTGTCACATGCCTAAACTCTGGAACTCCTTACCAGTAGCCATCAGGCACACAGACAACTCACAGTAGCACAAACTGTTACTCAAAGTGCATTTCCCACCCGCCTGCTCCTGCTGACAGTCCCTGTGACTCCAAATGCTCAGCTCCTCACTCCTGTCCCCCTAACTGCTCTCCCAGGCCTCAATGCACTCCCTGGTTTTACGTAGGCATACCCTCTCCATATTGTATCTGAATTCCTCTCTGTAGTCAAAGGGAAAGACAATATATGTCTATTTAGGCTCTCTTACAGCACAGCTGAGTTGTTGAGTTGTATTAGGTAGACCTGCTGTTAGCTAGCTTTCCTTCGTACTCTATTGTATTAATTTCTTTCCTCATACATGTTATCACTGCTCGTGATGTAACCTATTTGTTATGCATCATTGGCACTGTGTGCTATCTGTTTTTGTATTTTTGTATGTGTTCATCCCCTCCCCTCTTCCCCAGGACACATCTGGAATGGGGCAGTACTCTGCTTAGTATGCCTTCCTGGTGAAACGCTTAAATAAATCAATAAATAAATGTTCCCAGGTTGTGCTGCTGTTCCCTCTGTCAATCCATGATTTCCTGCCTCCTTCACCTTCTGGAGAAAATTTCAGGAAGTGAGAATTTTATATATCTTATGCATGTGCATTTATGTGCACTAACATTTAAAAATACTGACTGTGAAGGGACTAAGTCCAAGAGGGTGATTTAAGCAGCACAGCAGCCGTATATTACCACCATTAATATTTTCTGTTTCTGGAGAAAATTTCAGGAAGTGAGAATTTTATATATTGTGCTTGTGCACGTATATGCACTAACATGCTTAACAAGACAAGTGACAAGAAAAGTGGTTGTAGGAAAGACTCAGTCCAAGAGGGGGACTGACAAAGCATAGCAGCAGCTCCATATTACCAGCATTAATAAATTGCAGTTCTGGAGAAAATATTGGTAAGTGACAAGAAAAGTGGCTGCGGAGGGATTCAGTCTGAGACAACAAGTGGGCAAATGACAAAGCGCAATATCAGCTCTAGGAATGCCAAAGAATTTCGGGTTTATGTGATAATGGCGACAGCCCAAAGGTAATCGAAGGCATATGTAAGCCAGAGTGCTGAAAATCACTGCACTCTGACTCCTGGCGCACAGCACAAGGGTGCCAGGGACTTACATTTTAAATTTCAATGTGGTGGGCTGCATCCCCTGCACTCCACTGTGGGGGGATTCACCTCCACACCACCCTACTTAACGATTCTCAACTCCAAGGGGTTGCATGTCGGGAGGTGCAAATCAGGGGAAAAAAAATAATTTCTGGCTGAGCACAACAAAAGGCATCCATGCCCGGACTCGAACACAGCACCACACATGCTCTAGCCCTGAATCCATCCACCGTGCCATGGAAGCAACTCGGCAGCTCACCACTGCACCACCCCTCACAATCCCCCTCCCGTCCCACCCCACACCTAGCATGCTTGCTCCCTGCCACACATGTATACATGTAGCGACATCCTGTCACTATAGTCGAGCACCCCCTCCCATCCAGTTGCCTTCCCTGCCTACCATGGGGCAAGGCACTGTGACTGAGTCGCCATTTTGGTAGGTGCCCAATCGTGGTTGCTAAACTCACGGGCTACCAAAATTTAAGGTACCAGATAATTTTCACATGATGCTTTTCAAATGCACTCTGTATGTAAACCACATCAGTGAGAGAGAAGTGAATGATCTGGTGAATGACTGCACAACTACAGAAAACGGAGATAGCAAAAGGGAATTTTTTTGATTGCTCAAGTGAAGGAGAAGAGACAGTAATCAACATAAAGGATTGAGCCAAACAGTAAGGACAAAGAGTGGAAAAGAGTTTTACTTTCTTAATTTTTAAATGTTTATGTCTTTTTGGTTTGTTTGGTTGGTTTTACATAAACAAACAGATGTGAAGACTAAGTAGAGACAGGAAGGAGTATACTAATATAGCTATGAATCAGATGGAACAGAAGGAAGAGCATTGCACTGCTATGAGAGAGCTCTTCCATTCCTCCCGAAGAATATGTTGGTTGGACAGCCATGTCTGTAGGGTTGTATCCATGGACATAACTCTGTGGTGGAGGTCTCCCATTTCCTCAGGGAGTTATGCCATTTAAGCTCTAGTGGAGGATGTCTATGGTGGAGGATTAGAAGATGGGGACCTCAGGTGCTGCTGTTCCCTGGCCTCACACCAGAGTCTTCTGCTGGTCTCAGGCACATGTGCACCCCCTCTGGCAACTGTGCACATGACCGTTGTGTTCACTTACTGCCAACTCCCCTGCAGTACAAATGGACTAGTAGGAGTTGGACCATGCCTCTTGCCACCACCTTCTTGTGCTCCTCTCATTGCAAGAGGTGCCTGGTCATCAGATTGATGTGTGGCCTGTCAGTGCCCAAATGGCAGCCTCTTTGACCCTGCCTAACCATTGCATCACACAGTTTACATTTGACAGCACTGTCATCATCAGGGTCAATTTCAAAAAACTCCCAAACCAGAGAGGAGGAGGAAGATGTTGCATATGGCTGATCCTCAGCTGGATCAGCCACCAATGGCAGTGGTACCAACAGGTAGCACAGGAATCTCAAGCTGTAGCTGTGCAACTGGTGATGGGACATCAGGTGAATCTAGGGGTGCCATTCCTCTCCTTATCTGCTGCTGCTGCACTGTGGGAGGGGGGGCTGCTGCATTGCCCCTCCTGCTGCCCCTTGTTCCTGCACCTAGTGCTGTTCTACATAGATGGATGGGCCCATGTCCATGGCTAATCCATTTTTCTATCTCTTCCTTGGGTCTTTGACTTGTCTCAGATACTCCTGTCGTGTATAAAGTTCTCTCATCTCCACTCATATTTTTTTAGCAATGACATAAAACATGAGAAAATATAAATAAAGAGTAAGAGAAAGTAAATGAATGTAAAAGAGCAGAATTCAGAGAAACAAAGTCTAAGAGCTGCATTAAAGGGAACTAAAGATCTAAAGCTTAAAATATAAGTAGAAAAATGTAGAGAAAGTAATGTGAAAAGAAAAATTAAGTTCTAATAGGTCAAAGAATAAAATAACTGCATAAAAATCAAAAGCAAACAGTTAAAGTTGTAAAAAATAAACATTTATGTTTTTTTCTCTCTCTTGTTCTCATAAGCACACAGAAATGGTAACCTCCACCTCTGACTAATGAACACTGCAAAAATAAAACTGAAGCACAGTCTATAGAGCTGTACCATGTGACCTACCAACACTCTTCAATGTGACCTTTGGGCACTTGTTTACTGTTAGCCTCAGTTTATGAAAATGTCATTAAAGTGCTTTAAAAGAAAAGTTGCCAGGCAAAGACAATACAGGTGAATTTCCTAGACGATGGCAAAAATCTGAAAAGGCAAAGTTGGTAAATTTGACCAAAAGTCACCTGCGAACTAAAACTTCACAACATTGCTCCATGTCAGTGACTCTCTGAATGCTGATCTCAATGCTCTGAAAACAAAAAAATAAAAAAAAAGTACTCATGTGAACTATATATTTTAAGAAATAAACTACATCCAACTAAACATGATTAAGAACTCATGGTTTATAAATGTGACCAGAACCCTGCGATAAAATTACATGCTTAAGGCTGACAAACTTGTACACCTAAGTGGGCTTGTTAGCCCTCAGATCTGATTATTTTTCTACCCATTTTATAATCTCATTTATGTTTCTATAATTGTAAACAACTACATTAATGCACACTGTAGGGATGGTGAAAGCAAAGTGTACAAAGCAAGGAAGTGAAAAACATTAAGATCTGGATTCTTTGGATTCCTTGAAAATCAGTGGTGTGGCATTCCTTGGGGGTTCTCAACCCTAATAACCACCCCCCAACCCCTAGCCTCTGGCCCAAAGCACAATGTATAGGTTCAAGACCCATGCCTTATACTATAGGTAAAAAGTGTTTGGGAGGTACAGAAATATGGCTCACCACACATAGCCAGCAGAATCAGATGAAAGTTTGTTCATGCAGGGCTGTGTGTGTCCTGCATTAAGTATTCAATCACGTATAAACTCTGTTTGTCCATGGGTTGTGGTTGGGCTTTAGAGCTGAGAATCCCAAGGAACACTACACCAATGACTTGCCAAGACTCCTGAGACTCCAAACCCTGGTGTATTCATTTTATTATATGTGTGCTTTGCATTCTTCAACCCTAACATCTGCATTAATGTAACTTTTTGCAGTTTCTGTTCTTTTTTGGGACTGTTCCCTTCCTTTTTACTATAAAAGTTTCCCGGCAACACCCAGTTTTATTTGGTCGTAACATTTTCTAGTTTCTTATTATTATCAATTTAACAAAATTTACAGCAGGACAAGAACAAAACTAGTGTCAAAAAACTGACTAATGCAGTCAGGGAGATTTATTACTGGGATTAGAGCCTGGGGATGTGTTTGATTTTTGTGGGGTTGATGGGACTGATTCATGGCATTGTGGCAGTGATTAATAGGAATTTGGGAGGTGATTTCTGGGGAGCTGTGGGACTGATTAATGGGGGTGAAGGGCTGACAGGGTTTAGAGGCCTTTTTTGTTGTTATAGCTTAATTCTAAGGAGTCAAAGACTTGATCATTTCATTGAGAACTGATTTACTGTGGTCAGGGGAACTTATGTGTTTCAAGTCTTATTTCTGGGGCAGGGGCAGATCTAGACATGTCTTAAGGGTGTTCTATTCATTTTAGGGGGAAATAGCACTATTTTGGTACAAGCAGAGGAGAGCTGAATAAAAAGGGAAGTTCTAACCCCCGAACCTTTTCCGGATTCACCAATTTGTGGGTTTGGTGAGATTGATCAATAGGTTTGGGGAATTATTGCCTTGTGGTCACTGTGACTGGCAAATGTAGTTGGACTAATTTCTCTTGCCAGTGAGCTGATTATTTGGGTGGAATTAACATCTGGGTTCAGGGAATGGATTAATGGGGATAACAGCTAAGGGTTAGGGAACTTTATTAATTAGGTGAGTAACAATTACTGGGGTCAACATACCTCTCAACCTCCTGCTTCATAAATCAGGGGCAAGGCTTAAAAAAATCAGGGACAAAGGACCAAAATCAGGGACACATCTTCAAAATTAAGGATATCCACCCAGAAAGCTGGTAGACTATGAGGCTTAGTGCAAAATGCATTTTCTGAACAAGTCTATAACTTTAATGGCTGATATTATTTTGTGCTTACAACCTCCACTGTTTAGCTAAGTAAACACAAATTTTAGGAGGGACAAAGTAACATTTTGAGGTGAAATCAGGGACATCCCTGAAAATCAGGGACAGTTGAGATGTATGGGGGTCAAGGAGCTGATTAATGGGATTTATGGATGATTTACAGGTGGGCAGTGGGACTGATTAATGGAGTCTGTGAACAAATTAAGAGGGTTTGGTGTAGATTTCCTGAGGCCTGTGGGACTGGTTAATAAGGTCAAGCTGACTGGTGATGGTTAATATCCAGATGGTTAGTGGGACTGGTTATTGGGGTCAGGGGGCTGATTATGGGAGTCAGTGACTTGATTTATGGGGTCTGGTGTGGATTTTGGGGGAACAGAATAATGGGGACAGGGATCCATTTATGTGAGTTGGTGAGTTGTATTAATGAGGACAAGGTGCTGATTTCTGGGGAAGGGTCAGACTAATAACTATGGTCAGTGGGTTGGTTTATGGGGGTCAAGGGATTGATTAATGGGGTTGAAGCTGGATTCTGGGGCCAGATGAACTAATTAATGGGTTTAGGACTGATTATCCAAGATCAGAAGGATTGATGAATAGTTCAGCAGGATAGTTTCTGTGGGGTTGGTGGGATTGATTAAGTGAACTGGTGGCTTATTAAATGGTCAGCAATCTGAATAATGGGGTCCAGGTGGGACTGACTTATGGGATTAATTGCTGGTTTCTATGGGATCACAGAAACCAACTAATGGGGTTGAATAAATTGATAGCTGGGGCTGGGGACTGCTAACTGAGGGATGAGGGGCAGAGTACTGGGGGTTCAGCTGGTGAATAAAGGTGTTTGGGGACTGATTATATTGATATGGGGCACTTTTTAAATGGGTTTCAAAGATTTTTCATGAGTAAGAGGACTAATGCCTTGGGAGAAAACTTATTATTGGAGTTAGGGGGGCTGATAACTGGGGAGGAAGAGCAGGTTGATTTCTGGGGAGGAGACTAATCAGCAGTTTTGTGAATTTATTTGATGGTATCTCCTTGGCACATCAACTTTTCCCTGTACAGTAATTCTTGCTTGACTCAGGTCACCTTTCAAAGTGGGCACTCATTGCTGAAAGCCTCTCCTGCCAATAAATAACTAAAAATACAGAGTCCTAGGTGAGGGACCTGATGGGGTCAAGGCTAGGTTATGGGATCTGGAGACTGATTGGGGCTCTTGAATTGGTCATTGTGATACATCTGGCAATGTAGACCAGGTTTTTCCATTACTGCTGGTATTATGTTTTGTAAGAATTTAGTATGGGACATTAATGGCCTAATTTTTCCAAAGCCAATATCTTGAATACCTCAGTCTTGAAAAGTACAACTATCTTGGTCATAAACTACAAATATTAGGCATTGGGGACTCACAAAGCTTCTGTGGTTCTAAAAGGTTCTGGTAGTTGTCCGAGCCTTGTCAGAACTTTCAGAACCTTTTAGTTTAAAGTACAAAACTATTCTGACCATCTTTGTCCACTATTAAGTTATTTTAAGTCAAAGGAAAGGAATCTAAAAACAACTTGGAGTGGCACTACACTACACTACTGTACCACCACAGTCCTTTGGGGGTTTTCTACCACTAGCACCAGCCTTCTTACAAGATAATGACCTGCTGGAGGGGGTACTGTAAATTAAGCTCCCAAATCAATGTTTTAAAATGTATTAAAATCTTATTTCAACCTGAAAAAAGGTTTTGATAAGACTCTTAAAAATGTCATTGGTCCTCGGTGGCTCTGAATTTATCTGAACTGGTTCTCCCAGGCCTAATAAATATGTAGTTCTCATGCAGTGTAAATAAAAACATAATGATTGCCAGGTGAGTGTCAAAGCAGTGTATCTGGAAAAAAGTAAAAAATGTACAGTGCTAATGGATTGCAGCTTTGTACATTAATACACATTCCATTTATATTGAAAACTTCCCTTATCTTACAGTGGCTACCCCACTTACACACTCCAGTGTGTTTCAGATATTTAATGCACTCCCCCAAGGTACAAAGACATGCTACTTTGCCTCATGCCTCCCTTACACCCAAGTATCATGCATGAAATTCCTAATAGATGAAGATAAATACATAACTCACATCCTGCCATTTGCTATCCCATGTCAAATATTTCACATTCCAACATATAGATGACTTACTGGTTAAGAGCCACTATAAAAATGTTAGAGCATTTTCACATTTGTTTCAAAGGCCTGGAAAAAAAAAGACTGAATCTTAGTTACTTGTAACTTTTGTGATCAGTGCACTACTGGTTATTTACAAAATCAGCAATTCCCATTTGCACTTTAAAAATATAATAATATGAACAAAGTGAGTGATTTGACACCTTTGGTTGGACCAACAAGAAATCTGCAGAGAACAAGCTATCAGGCTACACAGAGCCCTCCTTCAGGTATTGCAGTTTCTACAGAAAGCAAGCTTTTTTCAGTGGATCATGCAATCTACAGATATCAATTAGCATACGTAAGAAAGAGTTGCAGATCTAAGGACAGGATGACTTTTAGGAGGTGTTAGAAGTACGTCTTTTGAAATGTAATGGAGCCTGGATACTGGAGTCAGAGGAAATTGTAGCGAAGGGTGGGAATAAAAAGTTTGTATGTATATATCTATGTTGCATAAACATGCATACACATAAGCATGCTGTAGATAAAAAGTATAATTAGACGTACTGTATATGCACCTAAACACAAAAAAATGCAATTGTCCATTAAAAAATTTGTAATGGGTCATGAAACTGAGATCTATATTCAGTCCATTATTTTTGTTATCTAGAACATGGATAAATTTGAGCTCAGATGCTTACGTTTCTTGTACATATGAAAAATGTCCTTTGGGAACCAGGACAGAAAGGTCGGAGATGAAGTGATCAGAGTGAGAGAAATGCTGTCCCACTGTTTTTTTCAGTCTTTTTCTCCTTTATGGTGTACCTGTGTGAGTTCATGCGGGTTTGAAGGGGTTGCCTGGTTTCATCCACATAGCCTATATGTGGATACTTTTTGCACGGGATGCAATAGCATGCTGGGATCCAAATGTATAACTTCCCTACATCTTGAATTATGGCTTCTGGGGTATGTTGATAAAGTTGGAAGTGGAAATGCGCTCACATGTTTTACATTTAGGAATATTGCATGGTTTAGTGCCTCCTAGTGTTCTATTATTGTTGTAATGTATGACTTTGATCCTGACAATCAGGTTGAATAAGCTAGATGGTTGAAAGACAGAAAAGGTGGTTCCTGGAAAATACAATGTAGGGTGTCATCCTCACTGAATATTCATTGTAAGTCTTAAGTAATTTTTTGAGGAGGCTCCAGATCTGCATTGAATGTAACAACTAAGGGTGTCTGGTTGGTGATAGTCTTTTCTTTATATTGTAGTAATTGTTCTTGTGCTTTCTTTCCCACTACTTTTGTGAAAATACATCTACCCTTAGAAAGCTGATTTCTGCTACTGAGCATGCATGAAAAATGGAACAACTTTTAACCTAAAATTTAAAAAGTATATAACTTACAAACATGAAAAATTACAAAAGCATGTGCCTTGGGCCAAACTCTATCAAACCTGTAAGTTTCAAGTTTCAAATCCAAACCATTGGATCAGGGACACTTTATCCTGATTTCTGAGAGAGGACCCCTAGACTTCTGTGGCAGCATTTTCTGATTTCTGTGGCATGATTTATTCATGTCTGTGGCCAAATGCAGCCCTGTCATTGGCTAAAATAAGCTGTAATGTCATTGATGACATCACATGCCCAGAATAGAGGAGGGGCTTTAGGTCAAACAAGATAGGGAAGGGAGTGGGGCATAACAGAAAAACTGTACGTTTGAATTAAAATTCACTAAGAACAATGAATTCTGCTGAACTGTATATATATATATATATATATATATATATATATGTGTATATATATATATATATATATATATATATATATATATATATCTATATATTCCGCATAATAATGCAAATTCTGTGGAGAATTCTGTGGCCACAGAATTGAGGAATACCTGGGGCCTTGACTGTAGGTGAGCAAAAACAAGTCTTAATTTTTATAAATGTATGTGTTTTTTCCTCTCTGTAACATTGCCCCTGCTGAACTGATCACAGCAGAATTTATAGAATGCAGAGACCACAGCACTGTCTCTGCATATGCCAAATAGCAGGCAAATAGGTTACATGGGGCCAAGTTATTAAGATGCAAAAATCAGGGTTTAACATTAAAGTGCTTAATCAACTCTGGCAGGTGCTACCACACCTCTATAATGTGTTCAGATATACTGTACATGCAGCATTGGGGGGAGCATTGATAATTGAGTTCATTACTCACATCAGGTCAGTGAGAACATCCTGTTAACTGTTTTTCTTCAAAATATTTATGAAGTATGAGCCTGAAGAAAGTATCTTGATATCACCTGTTGTGTAGGTCTATTCTAAGAGTTCACCAGCTGGTGTATGTGTGTGTGCTTGTGTGTGGGTACGTGTGCACGCGCACACCTGCATGCATGCATGCGTGTGTGTGAATGTGTGTCCTCTACCAGGCTACTCACTAAGGATATACTGTCTTCCCCTTTATATTTTTATTTTTTATTTATTGAGTATTCGGAAAATACCTTTGAGTCAAAGACTCCTTTTCAATGGTTCCACATCATTACAGGCATACTATGAGAGAACAGTACAGAAATGGGACAAAACAAACAGACATGATACAAGAGCTACAGTTTTAGGCTAACATTTTGATACTAGAGATACACGGTATTAGTCACAGTGCATGGATACATTTATATGCTCCCTTCGGAGCTAGTACAGAGAGTTTTCAGTTTGGGAGTTAGCTGGCCAAAGGCCTTGGTCAGGGGAAGGGGGTTCAGGGCTGGGTTAAGTGGCAATCGCAGGGATTGGAGGACTGTAGGTGGTTTCTAAGGTAGGCTTTGAAAGAGCCGATTCTATTCAAGTTCGTGAGACCATTAGGCAGGTTATTTATCCAGGAAGGGGCTCGGTAGCTGAAGGATCTTTGGAATTGGGAGGTTCGGCATCAGGGAACCTTAAGGAGTTGCTTGCTTGAACTACGAGTGTGTTGTAGTGATGGGGTAGGTTGTATTAGAGGTGAGAGACTGGTGGGGGTGAGACCGAGAGTAATATTTTTGGTCATGAGGCAGGTATGAAACCTAATTCTATTATCCAGGTTAAGCCAGTTTGTGGACTTATAGAGGGAGCATGTGTGGGTTAGACGATCACAGCCCAGGATAATGCGGCAGCTTTGTTGAGGGAGAGTCGGAATCTAGATAAGGCTGTGGAACTGGTAGCACCGTAGATAAGTATACCATAGTTGAGGAGGGAGAGGACCGAGGAACAGACCGCGAGGCGGAGGGCATCAGGAGTGAGGCAATGCTTAAACCGATACAGGATGCCAAGCCAGATATTGAGGGCTGTAGATAGTTGATGAATGTGCAGGTGGAAGTTTAGGGCTGGGTCTAGTTTAACGCCCAGGTATTTGAAAGAGTCCACCTGTTCAAGAGGGATCTGGTTGGCGGTCAGGAATTGTGGGCAGTGGTCTTTCCTGGAGTTACGTGGGTGTGAGAAGTACATAACTTTGGTTTTCTTGTAGTTTAGAATAAGGCGTTGTGCAGTGAACCACTTTTCTGCATCAAAGAAGGAGGATTGATGGGCCAGGTGGAGCTGGGTGGGGTCAGGATTGGAGGAGTACAGGACAGCATCACCCGCATAGAGTAGGATATTTCCAGAACATGACTGGGGGATGGAGCTTAGGAAGAGACTAAATAATAAAGGTCCAAGGACGGACCCCTGTGGGGCACTGGACTGTACTGGCAGCCTGCTGGAAAAGATGGTACCAATTTTGACCTGCTGGAAACGATCTGACAAGTAGTCCATGAACCAGCATAGGGCATCTTGAGAGATGCCAAGCTTGGATAGGGTAGTTAGCAGGAGGGAGTGGTTGACAGTGTCAAACGCCTTGGTGAGGTCGATGAAGACTGCACCAGAGAGAGATGACCACTATCTAGGGCAGTATGAAGGTGCGAGGTGAACTGGAGAAGGGCAGTCGTCATGCTATGTCCTTTGCGGAAACCATGTTGCTGGTTGCAAAGTATATTGTGTTGGTTAAGATGGTCAGTGAGCTGGTCAGAGATTATATGTTCTAGTGCATTAGATGGGGGGGGGAGAATAGAGATGGGGCAATAGTTGTGTGGGAAGGTACTGTCCCCACTCTTAAATATAGGGGTAATAGAAGCAGATTTCCAGCATGTTAGAAATTTCCCAAGACATAAAGACTGGTTGATAATGTGGGTGAGGGGGATTAGCACCTCATGGAAAGTAAGCTGGAGAAGTCTGAGGTCTAAGGAGTCACTGCTGTATTAGGAGTGCCTTATGGCTTTTTGGAGGTAGGGTTCAGCAGCTCTGGGGGGATGCAACGTAGGTGAAATGGGGGCTGTGCTGAGAGGGAGGGGGCATTGGAGAGAGGGGGAAGGTCAAAGAAATGGGAAGGGAGGACGTGGCTGAGGTCAGAGAAAGTGTGGTTAAGTGTGGTGGCTATCTGAAAGGAGTCAGTGGACAGGCCCCCTTAGACTAAGATTTGCTTGGGGGCAGGGTTTGGGGCAGTGCCACAGATGTCCTTAATATTGCTCCAAAATTTATGCCCTTGGTCCCAGGTAGAGGTTAGGGTAGATTTATAGTACTAGGCCTTGGCTTTCTGCAGGGACCATGTGCAGTGGTTTAGGGCTTCTCTGTACTTCTGTCTGTCAGCTGGCAGGCCAGTCTCAATGGAGAGGTGCCACAGAGAATCCCTAGCTCGCATCAAGGCCAGTAGGTGGTCATAAATCCAGGGCACCAGGTTGCCTTTGACCATTCTTCTGGCAAGAGGGGCGAACATGTCATAGATAGCATTGAAGGAATGAATGAAGAGGTCAAGGGCTCTGTCAGGGTCAAGGGTGTTTGTTATGAAAGACCAGTCCAACTTACTAAGGTGAGCTTTCATGAGAGTGAGTTTACCAGGGCCAAGTTTATGTGTTAGGACCATTTTCGGAGGGGACTTGGGGGTCTTACAAGACCAGGAACAGAGGACAGGGGAGTGGTCACTAATCGCATCTGGGAGGATAATGGTGCTAGTGATTTTGTGAGGGCGGTTAGTGAAAACTAGGTCCAGTAGGGAGGAGGATCCTGTGCGATGGTCCAGGTGGGTGGGGGAGAGGACTATTTGTGTAAGGTCATGGGCAGTGGCTTCATCGATGAAAGTGGTGGTGGACTTAGATAGCCAATTGATATTGAAGTCCCCCAGAACAATTTTTTCATTATGAGATGGCAATGTGGCCAGGTAGGACATCACAGAATGGAAGGCCACCTTTTGGTCCCTGGGGGGAATGTAAATAGCGGTGATGAGAAGGGAAGTACGGTAACGACCAAAGGTAAGTTTGAGTGTGAGGGCCTGTGGACCGGGAATGAGATGGGGAGGGGAAAGCAGCTGTACCTGGAGAGTGTCCTTGATGTAAATGGTGCAGCCTCCATCACATTTTCCCTGTCAGTCAGCACGGAATATGTTATACCCTGAGAGGGACACCGATGAGTCAGGGATACGGGAGGAGAGCCAGGTCTCACCCACGGCAATGATGTCGGGCTGATGGTGCAATATCCATCCCTGGAATGAGTCCCATTTTTTTAGTAAGCTGCATACATTAAGGGTGGCAATATGCAGCCCACCTGCAGGAGATTGTGTGGACATGGAGGGTGCGAGAGGTCCTGGGTTGGGGTGTATATTGCCTGACATAAGGAGAAGAAGAGACCTGAGGAAAGGCTTCCAGGCAAATTTTTTAGGGCAGTGTGATTTGTGTGCATGGGCCCCTTTAGAGTTTAGAAATGCAGGAATTGGGAGGGTAAGTAAGTGGGGGGAGGCCAGGAGTAGGATACTCATTGAGGGAGGAGAGGGGAGTAACAGGGTCGGGTAGTGGGATGCCTGCGAGGTGCAGGGTGCAGTGCTCCCATTCCTGGTGTTGATATGATACTGTGTGAGGTGATAGATATGACAGTAGCGTATTTGTAAAGCTATGGGAAAAAGGATCACTGGCAGTGCTGTGGAGTTTGTTGTAGGGAGTGGCAGCCTTATTGCCAGATGGTCATCACATCCATACAAGAGTAGATTTTCAGGGAAAGTGCAGGGTGGAGATGTAAGGATGGGGATCAGCAGTATGAGTGTGGGGATAATTAACAGAAGCATGGTGAGAGGCGGTGAAAGGAGACCTGAGGTAAAGCCAGTAGAGGGAGATGGAAAGCTGAAAGATCTGCCCCTAGAGGTGAAAGAGTATAGGCTGCTAGTGGAGAAGTGGGCTGATTGGTTCAGGACTACAGCTTCCTTCCCTATATAAGGGAGAGCTCACCAAGGGTGGTGGGGGGGTGGGGAGCCAACATGGAGCGTTGGCAAGGACAAAACTAAGCAGCTCCTGCAAGCGAGGAGGGGACGGAGCCCTTCATACTTTAGAAGACAACCGACCAAGACTGCCCACTTTCCCCATTATTATTTGTACTGGCCATACACACTCTTGCAATAGCTATTAGACAGCACAAATGTATAGTTGGAATAAAAGTAGGGGAGATTGAGTATTGCACAAAGCTTTGTGAAGGTGACCACCTTGTCCTCCTATCCAATGCCCTGTAGGGCATACACCCTTTACTAACTCTGCTCAAGGAGTCCACAGAATTTCAGGGTTGGGAGTTAATCCATCTAAGACTGAAGTTCTTCCATTAGGTAATATATATGTGCCATAACTCTCTCTTTGCAAATCTGGGCCTCAAATGTTCTTTGCATGCTATTCAATACTTGGGCAACCAGCTGACACCAGACCTCTCAGAACTATGCAAGCTGAATGTAATGCTGTTGCTGGCAGATTTGAGACCTGATTGTGACAGATGATCCAGACTAAATGTATCCCTTTCTGGCAAAATCTCAGCAGTAAAAATGTTAATCATACCAAAATTAGAGCATTGTCTTTCTAACCTGCTGATACTGGTCCCTATGAAGTAGTTCCACAAGACAGATACACTTATAAGTCACTTTTTGTGGGATGGAAATTCACCATGATACAGAAGGACAAGCTTAGATCCCAGTGACAGAAGGGAGGATGGAATCGTATGCTTATTATCTTGCTTTTGTAGGGTCACAGGTCACAAAATGGTTTTCAGTCCCATCACCAGGTAGTCAATTGTGACAAAAAATGGAGTGGGCACTGTGTGAAGGCACCTCACCAGCCACCTCACCAGCCAACTTGCTATATGGCTCACCCATCAAGAAGCAGTTAAACCACAACAGAAACTGGCTAGGCTGATCAAATTACCCCTCATCCCAATAGACTGGGTCCTAACATGGAGCAAGGTAGCATTTAAAATTGAAAATCAGACATTAGTGTGGAAAACACAGTTGAACACTGAAATTCAGACAGAGATGTGTGCTTGCCTGGACCCCCACATTTAGACTCCTTTTAAAACTTAAAACCTTGATATGGTCTCCCTAATAAGGCCTTCTGGACATCCTTACAATTATGCAGTGTTCTGACCCATACATTGAAACCATGTTTAGAAAACAACACCCTCTCTGGTAGCTGCAGTATTGGTCTGGTGTAAAGAAAGCTCAGGTAGGGCAAGTAGAATATATAAATGCATCATCCAAGTGATTCCTGATCAAACTCAGAAAGCCCAGACACAGTAGGAAACCTCCCTTGGTCTCCCAGTCTCAGCACAGATGTGGAACAATTGTTGGATCACAGCCTGTAAAGCCTGTCAAGACAGTAGATATTTACTAATTCAGAACACAGTTCTACATTTATGGCATAAAACACCAGCCAGATTGCATGGACTCTAACTCCTGCCCTTCAGCAACTCTTAGAGGTGTAGGGGCCCCAAAGGGTTCTTTTCACTAGATCCTTTGGAAATGCCTGCCCTTACATTATTTCTGGACAGATATCCAACAAGACTAGCACACTTGGTGATGCTGAGGGTTGAGGCACTGGCCAGCAAACCCCGTGCCATGCCAGCAACCTGTATTTGAATGCAGAGTCAGGTGCCAGAGGTCAGCCAGGGCTGAAGAGAATAGAGCATCTGGAGGATTTCTCTACTCTCCTGGGGAGGGAGGGTTTCAGTGCCCAGCATTAGCCTGGCTGTTAGCATCAGCTGGGGAAAAGGCAGTCAGGGATTGTCAGCATGGGGGGGGGAGTGGTGGCTACTGATGTTCCACACATGGAAGCATGAGTGGGAACATCTGGGTGGTATTGCATGTCACCCTACAGCAAGAAAATAGGAAAATGGTTTCCCAAGTGGCTGCTGACCTTAGCTATCCAGTAGCTTTGCACCATGATGAACACCAAGCCACAATGCCTATCTGCAAAGGTAAGTTCTGGAGGAAAATTGGGGGAGTGGGGCTGTGGTGACTGGTGTCCAGAGGGCTGCTTGGGAGCTGGGAGTAAAACATCCCTAATGACAGAAAAGATATCCAGCAAGACTGTGTAGAAGTGGCATGTCAAGCCTACCCACTTACACCCCAGTTAATGCTCTTTGGGGTCCTACCTCCAGGAGTATCAGACTGAGGCTCTGAAGTCCTTTGGCTGGTTGCAGTAAGACTGGAAGCAAAATACATTATTCTCCAGAGGTGGAGACCCACAGAAACCCATACACTGCAAGAATGGAGATTGTCAGTATCCTCACTACCAGTATTTACCAGAGTGTCATACCTAGTCAAGAGCTCCCTATTCAATGTACTACTCTTGATGGACACCCTATAGTTGCTCACCTACAGTATGTACGCACTGTACCCCCGCTATGCACTCCTAGAAGCAAACAACTTACTACAACCCCCATAACATCAGTCTCTCCCCTTCCCTATCCTAGCTGTAGGGGGATGAACTCTAGCAAGGGGGTGGATGATGAGGAAGGTTATTATGATGAAAGTCTGCTATGTCATTATTAGTGTAAAGAATTATTCATGTAAAATATACCAGATAACAAGTATTTATTTTCTGCAAATTATAATACTGTCACTGAATGTCATGCATTATGTATGACCTTTTGTTCTTTTAAAAAATTTGGAATAAAATGAATTAACTGCACAAAATAACCTAGTTAAGATGGGTGCAGTTACTGCAACAGAATCCTTCAAGAATCAAGTCTCTATACCGTGAATGCCATGAGATCTATTTACATGTAACTTACTTATTATCTGCCTTACTTCCCCACAAGTAGTTACCTTGAGTTTACATTTATGGACATCTCTTGGCCTTTCACTATTTTTACTTAGTCCTCCATTTTCTAGGTTAACTGGCCTTGTACTAAGTGATAGAAGTTTCTATATCCAGGCAAACAGATAATCATTTAAAATGTTTGCAGTTTCCTGGGTTCTGTAATACATTGTTGATTTCCACTTGAATGCAAGGAGAATTTGTGGCTGGTATTTCAAATGATTTAATGAGAAACCAGTAGTTTTTGGGGTCAGTAGTTTCTGAAGTCTTTTTGCAGTAGTATTTTTTTTTTAGATTTTCTTACTATTTGGTTCAATCAATTTCTGGGAATTTTGTATTTTTCTCAAACTTCTATCTTCAATGTTTTGTTAGTTAATCTCCATAATTTATTTTTGACTCTAATTACTTTTTATTTTTTTCATTTATTAGTGTTCCACGGAACATGCACTTTCTTTTGCTTTAACTTTTTAGATGGAGATAATTTGTTACAAATTTTTAAGAACAAATTAGTGAATTCCTCCACATCTAAATCTAGATTTGAAATTAAAAATAATCTGGACCAATTTATTTCCTGAAATCTGTAGATGAATACATGTTTGTTGTAGTTCCTAAAACACTGTCTCTCAATTTCAGATTCCTACTTTCAGTTTTTAAGTTTGCCAGTTATTCAAGTGTGTTGTGATCCCTATTAAGGGGGCTTTCACTTTAAAAGGCCCTTACATTGATACTTGGTGAAACAAAAATTGTCCATGATGCTTTTTTGACCAGTCAGTTTTTCCCTTTTAGTTGGGATTTTTATGATGTGAAGCAAGTTTAGATGTTTTAGACTGTTTTCTGGACTACTGCCCCATGTGCAACTCCTATGGCAATAAAATCCCCAGATAATAACTTCCTATTGATTATAGCAACTCTGTTAATTTCTTGAATTCAAAATTCAAAAATGTGTTGGGTAGGAGTCTATTATACCAATTACCAAATTTAGCTTTTGAACAAGGATCAGTAAACATTCAATGGATTCAATACTTCAAGAAAAATAAACATTTCTGTTGGACCTAAATTCCAATTTGTATATAACAGACCCCCCCACAAACACACACAAATACAATGCACCACCATATCACTTTGGTGGATGCTATACTCCTATGGTTCCAGCTCTGAGCTGGACACTTACAGAGTAAAACAGGGGCTGGATTTTCTGAGTCCTTGTAATTCCCACAGCTGCAGGATAAAACTGCTGCAAGTGGGTTGCCACTAGTGGAACTGCAGTATTCCCCACAGCAGCTCCGGCTCACCACTGTATGGCAGCTTGTTTCTGTTTTTTTCACCACAGCTGCACCAAAATTGAACACCTAGATGAACCAGGCATACCATCTTCTGCAGTGGTGCCGGCTGAAAATACAGAAGTCCACAGGTGTAGAGATATCAGTCTGCACTAGCTGCTGCAGAGTTGCACTTAGTCCTAGGAGGGCTGAAAATCCAGCCACAGGTCTCTGTTAAATCCACCACCACAGAGGATTCCACCTTAACCCAAGATTTGAGTAGGTAATTTTAATTTTTTTACAGACTGCACACATTAATGTGTATTACCTTAATTGCCTTACTTTTACTTTGAGGGCCCTGGTTCATCTCAATGTCACCACAAAGAATCAAGGCCACGAGTATAGATGTTAAATTTTACATTTAAACTATATCTAATTTTCAAGCTATTTAACAGTCTTAGGCCCACATATTCAATGGAGATGCACAGCTGTCCAAAATGGAGGTGCACTGTGCATCTCAGAAAATGCATGGAAGTGTGATATTCAAATGTAAGAGATACATCACGCATTTCAGAATGCACAGCCATGCAGAGATAATGTATGCGGCACAAAAACAGGGGGCAGGTACATGAATATGCCACACATCCATATATTCATCCAGAATGCAGTGCATAGGCCACGCATCCCAGAAGTGAGGGCACACCATGGGCACCTCCCAGAGAGCTGACCCCCACACCGGACCCAGGACATAGACCCCCATCTGCCACATGCCAGTGCTGTTGGGTGCCACCAGCACACCAGGGAGCAGATGGACACATTGCAGCACAGGTACCAGGGGCCATGACCTGCACCCATGTGGCCTGCAGGGCACCACCTGGTGATGACATGCACCCAGGGTGATGTCTTTGGCAATGGTGCCCAGGTAGACTGGTGGTATGAGTAGCAGCCTGGCATGGACCAGGGACTGACCTGTGGCACACACCCACAGTGGTACACCATAGGTGCACACAGGTGGGACCCACCCACTTGGGTATGTGGTCACCCTCTGCACACTGCCATTCCATGCAGTTATCACCATGTTCCTTTTATATGGTGATGTGGGGGCAGTGCAGGTGACTGTATGCTGCATATGGAGCTGGTGTGTCACATGCATGTGGTATACCAATCAGACTGTGTCACCCTGTGCCCTCCTCTGTTGCTTGTACAGGTGGGCCCCCTGTACCCCAATCTGACCCTGAACATGGTTATGGGTAATAACACTGTACCGAGGCCAATGCAGTCCACCTACCCACACACAAACATTCCATCACACCTGCCTGCTAGGCCACAGTACTTCCTGTTCACCTTTGTAGGGTGGTGGGGCAGCCCTGCAAAGCTGAAACTACGCATGCCTGGGGTATGTAAATGGCCTGAATACATTCCAGCAAAGAGCTGTGCATGTGGGGAATGGACTCAGAATGTGCAATGAGACCATTTGCATATCCTGGCTGAATATTGCAATTTTGCCCACCACACATGTGGCCGCCTATGGTGCATTTTCCTATGTTCTGCATAGGGCTCAGGTCACCTGCCATGCCACACATCTCCCATTGTGCATTTGCGCATGTTTGGGATATTCAGCTGGACATACGCGATCGCATCTCATGGTGCACCATCTGAATATACCATTATTTTGTGCTGGCGCATCTCACTTGTGCAGTGCAGGCACTTGTGGATGCAGCCTGGACTTTTTGAATATGGGGCCCTTATTTCACTTCTCATCCTTGAGAAGACATTTCTTTCTTGTGCAACTTATTTATACCCAATATAGACAATCTGTTGCCTGGATTCTTAAGAAATTAACTTCTAGATTCATGTGAGCAGTCATTTGCAACAGAATAATCACTATTGCAATAGATATTGGAAAGCATGGGAAAGAGAGAATGAAAGCTCTTTGCAAAGAGAATGAACTCTCTTTGCACTCAAACAGTGTTCACTGGTGACTGTTAGTTGTATTTGACTCCTTGGAAAGTAGTAAGCGCTGTACAATCAAGGATATATGTTCTGTCCATGAAAAAAAATACTTTTATTTTGTGCTGGCAATAAGTCAGCAGTTCAAAAAGTTGAAGCATATTGTAAGAGATCAAAAAATGCATGCAGTAGTTAAAAGTTGATATTACTAAGAAGTCTCTCATTGCGTTCCATAAAGCGTATAGATACACATAAAGGGCAAAAAGGTGCAAAGTGCTCCAAAGTACAAACAAAGTTATGCTCTGTGACTTAGCAGAGTTACCAGATCACCTAATTGATTCATTGCCTGTAAAACCTCTCCCCAAGCTTTGTCGGAGGCATGGATAGAGCAAGTATCCAGTGACTTAAATAGTGCTTACATAACCCATGGTTACTAACTCTCTAATATAAGTTAAACAGAGCATCAAATATTTATCTGTTAAAAGCTGTTACAACACATGTCAGTGATAAATAATCAAAAAATAACAAAATAAAAAATAGATTGACATGCTGACATAAATGTAACAAACTCTGATCAGAGCCGATATGGTTGTGGAGAGCTTTTGGGATGCTTTTACCCATTATTTCTAATGAATTTGCACAACACAGATCTGTGGAGAGGTAGTTTCAATGTGGTCTTCCTTTTACACATTTTTACAATGTGTTTTCCTAGAACATGCCTGCTGATTGCTATATATTTAGCCTGGATAGTTCACAGAAGAAATGGAATCTTATGTTCAGTGGGGCTCTACATCTACACAATATTATGCTGCATTGTGTAAAATCAGAATGCACTAAAAACAATATTTCACATCTGGGGGGGATATATTAAGTGCCAGATTGATGCACAAGCAGAAAGACGCATTGCACAAAGAGGATGCGCCATTCGGCACTGATATAATATTCAAAGAGAATGCACCACTGGTATAGGGTGTGCATACAGTGAACCCCACCAGAATGAAGTGCAGCACTGCAGAATTCTGCAGTTGAGTTACTGCAGCAAATAATGCAATTTCAAAGGAGTTAATCCCTTTTTTGTCATGCAGTAAACCTGTAACACTGTGCTTCATCCTGGCGGGCTTCCTTGTACCTGTTGAAAATGTGACCCTGAACTGGAGTCACAGTGCAGGTGGCCGCCAAGTCGGGTGCATCCAGGGTGACCCTGACTGAATACCTTCTAGGTGGAATGTGTGGCACATACTGGTATGTGCCGCAGGCCCCATGGGCAATATTCAGCCCAGGAATGCAAATTAACAAATTGAGCATGCAGGGTGCAAAGGGGCCTTATGCATGCTCATTACCATCCCATTTGCATGTTGGCATGGGGATGAATGCGCTGGAGCAGCTCTCACCCCCAAGCCCTGCCCCCAATCGCTCCCATGTGAGACAGGCCCTGAAGTCTCTAGTGGTATAGTGGCACCCCCCCCACCCATTCCACCAGCCCCAATCATACCGGAGTCCAGACTCTATCAGTTCCATATTGTAGGGACCCCAATTATATCCCTAATGGCACCTGAATACACCTACAGTCCATGTCCATAGTGTTGTGGCCCCCGCTCCCCCTCAACGGTGCACAGACAGCCCCGTCCTTGCCCCCAAGCCCATCCCATTATGACGACTGGCTCTGTAATGGGATGCTGCTACTCTGACAGTGGGTGGTGGAGCACAGAATGGCTTTTACAATAAGATTAGGCACATGTGCAAAGCATGGTTCATGAAAAAGGAGCCATCACTGATTCCTTTAGTAGCATTATGGCCATTATCATTAGCAATGAAGCCCAACTGGAATCCATGTGGCTTCAGGGAGGATGTAATGGCCTCATTAATTTGTGTCAGTATTCTATCAGCTGTATGAGAACCAGGCATGCTCTGCATACAGATGCGGCAGGCTGACGAGGAATACCACTACTGCCACTTGACAGTTGGAAAGTTGACGATGGACATGGGTGCAAGGCAAAACCCCCAGAAAAATATGTCCAGTGTGCAGTAATGCACATAAAACTTATTGCAGAGGATGGTCTATTAGTGCCTTTAGCACCTGGGAAGTGCTCTTATCAGGCCATAACCCACACCTCAGAGTGTCTTATTGTGCTTATGAAATGGCCCCCCAAAAAAAGACCTCAGTTAAAAAATGCATACACAAACTGTATGCAAAAAAAAGTAAAAAAAAAGGTCAGTAGAAAATAAAAAAAAATTGTCCCTGTAATTGTGTTTGAGTGGAGCTCCAGCAGCCCACACACCAACTCCTGCCATCTTTGGCTGCACTCCCAGCTACCTACACACCTGATCCTGAAATAAATGTTAAAGTATGTATTCAGAAAGGTATCTGGATGATCCTACCACTTCCACAGGGTGTGAGGAAAGGAGGTTCATCAATTCTGACAGCATAATATTGCGTGAGTGAGTGCTGTCAGTACAGTAACATGATGATGTGCCGTAACCCACACCTCATCGTGTCTTATTGCTTGCTTATGCATGTGGCTGTGCCCAGTGTGCAGTAATGCACATAAAACTTATTGCAGAGGATGGTCTAGTAGTCCAAATATCAGTGGTATGGAGGATGATGGCTACCACATAGGAAACAATGCAGGAAAGGTCATTAAACAGAGCAGGGACAGCATTTGTTGAGAAGCATGTGCCACTAGGAACTTTAAATTTTGGTGCTGCTTTTTCCATCAGTTGTAGAAATCCCAGTTTCTCAATGAAATAATATGGCAACAGGTCTGTTGCCAGTATCTTAGCAATGTCTGTATTCAGTTCTTTTGTTCATGGTGTTATTTGGTGTGTTTTGTTAGTGCAGATCTAATATCAGGTTGCTTCAGCTTGTGCATGGCATGGACTTCTGAAGAGGTTGATTTACGGCCTTTACCAGTTTGGCTCTTGATGCGTTGCCTGCTCTGACCAACAGCGTGGACATGCTGGTAATTACTGTCTAAAGATGAAGAAGAAGCCTGAGGTTTTGATTGAGTTCTACCACTTGTATCTGCATCCATACGGGTAGAACTCAGTACAGGGTTAAATGTTACATTAAGTGGACCTCCTCTTTCAGAATGGTTCACGAGCAACTTTAGAACTTGCCATTGTTGCCATTCACTTCTGTGCTGCCCAATGAATGGGATGTTTAGTTTGCATATGGCTATGCATGCCAGTTGTCCCATAATGTGTTCCCGGCTTGCCCCTTCTAATTTAGATTTGCATATATTACATATAGCTACACTATCATCAAACTCAGACACAAAAAAAATCCCAGACCAGTGACTTGCCAGACACACATCATATTTTCTGGGTTGGAGCAGATGACGGGAGATTTGGGGTAGGCAAAAGTGTTGACTGCTGCTGTTCCTGCTGCTGCATATCCCTAGTTACCATTTTAACTTGTGGTACCGTGCTCTTAACATTCAATTGCTCTCTATGCTGGAGCAGTTGAGCAGGAATTCCTTTCCCTTTACCAATGACAGCACTTTTATTTCATTTGTTTTTGGGGAGGATGCCAAATGAGGTCAACTGCAGAATCATCATCACCCCCCTCATCACTAATGATTGACTTTGGCATTTTCTGCACTGATTCTTCAATATTCCTCACCGCCTCTTCATCAGAACCCTTCCCATCACCCTCGACATTAGGACCAGGTTGCTCATGCTGATGATATTCTTCAACTACTCTCTGATCCAGCTCCCTCTCCTCTGCCAAGCAGTTACTGGTCATGGACCCCCCTTTACATCATGCCTAATGGTGCTATCTGCCGCTAGTCTACTACTCCCTAGCAGCTCCCAAGACAACTGCTCAGTCTCACGTGGCTGTTCCTCCTCCTGAGACTCCTGGGACTGACACAGGAGTGTTGCAACATCCATGGCAGTTCTTCCTGCCAGTTTTGTATGCTAAGATACAGATGCTGCTGGAATATTTCACTTCTTCAACTCCAAAAAAATGGAAGCTTTAATGTTGACTCCAGCTGACATTGGCACAGCATGGGCCACTCCTGTACCTGAGCTGCTACTGACTGTGCTGCTGCTGCTGCACTCACTGCCATCCTCCCCAAGACCCTCTGCACCTCCATGAGACATGGTTTTCATTGAAGAATCACCAACAACTGCTTTTTTCTAACGCCTACATGCTTTTCCTTGCTAAAGATCATATTCTGTTGCTGTGTAGTCCCCTCAATAACAAAAATACCACAGTAAAAGAAATAAGCTAAACAGATCAATGATTACAAGACTACTTATAGCCAAAAGAAATTCCAAGTACTTAACAAATCTGATTCTGACTCAACAAAACTAACAGTTCAGCAATAAATGCCAGGGGACCAGTAGGCTGGGGGTTCTATCCCCACACCAGGCACTTGGGTTAAATCCCAATACTGACACTGTAGTGCAGCATGATGGGGGTGCTGCACTCATGAGGTGCCATCTTTCAGATGAGACATAAAACTGAGGTCCCATATACCTGTTCTGGTGGTAGCTCATGTGGATGTTAAGGATCCCATGGCACTTCTTGAAAAGAGATGGGGTGTTTTTTTTTTATTAGAAGTTGATTTGAACAAAAGAAAAAGAAAACATGCGAGTTATACATAATATTCCAAAAAAATCATCATAATACAGTTGATTAGTAATGGAAAAGAAAACATTAGTACAGTTATATAAAAATATGGAAACATAAGAAAAATTAATAAAATGAAAGTATTAACTATAGCCATTTCATGTAAAGGAAAAACAAACTGTTCATTTCAAATTCCTGGGTACCATCATGTTATTTTAACCTTCTTGGTGTATTTAAGAAATACAGATAATTGACCATCCAAAAAAATAAAGCAAGGATATCTAATTGGTTTCTATCACTTTATCCAAGTGAAAGAAATCCATCTGTCTCCAAGAGTTTTAAGATTATGGATTTTTGTTCTTGTTTTTTAATATTCTGGATGGACTCCAAACAAGAGTGCAGAACCTATTCGGGTGTCCACTCTGATTGTTTCAGGGTCCATTTGCACCCAGAAATCCATAACCTATATTTGAGACAAGTGATAATTACTCTCAGTGTGCTGCTATCGTATTAAAAGAAAGTAGGTGGGAAATACCCAAATATAGTGCCATAGGTATGATTAAAAATCTTGGAAAAGGTCTCCATTTTGTTTTTAACGATGACCAGAATTGCAGTGCAAAGGGATATTCAAAAAAGAGGTGGTCCATTGTTTCCAACTTTTCTGTACAAGAGCTTCTGGGGCAATAGCATTTGTTTTTTTCCTTATGTTTGTGATTATCTTTGGCTGGTAATTTCCCATGCACACAGAGCCAGGCAATGTCCCACATTTGCAGGGGGATTCTTTTCTCTGTGACAAGATTTGAAATGGCTTGAAAGTTTGCCAGAGTGTCATACCTAGTCAAGAGCTCCCTATTCAATGTACTACTCTTGATGGACACCCTATAGTTGCTCACCTACAGTATGTACTCCCTGGCCACATAACCTAACTCGGGGGGAGTAAAAAGTATTCTGCTTGAATATGGGAATAAAATTGTTTTCTTATGTATGTCTTTAGTAGTGTTATAGGCACTTTTCAATTTTTGAGTTTCCCAGTACTGTCACCTATGTATTTAGGAAAACAGGCTGTTTTGGTCTGTCTAGGAATGTACCCTGAGTGACTCCATGATTCTAGTAGGGGGGGCTTAAGCATTCCTCACCCAGGGGGATCAGATTGGAGTATCACCTTTAAGGAGAGGCTGTATGTTGGCATACATAAAAATACTGTGATTAAGGACTTCTGGGTTCATCATTTTCAGGCCCTCTGAAGCTATGACCAAATACAATATCCCTCTTTTAATGGGGTTGAGGTGACTTCCCCAAATACACTGAAAGAAGCAACTGAGTAGGCGTGTTTCTAATTCTTTAGGGAGGCGGGAATATATAACTGAGATACAGAAATATTGGGAGTAAAAAGTTATTAATCATGTAAAGTCTTTTCTTTTTGTTCAGCTTCCATCTGTTCCTGAGTGCTATTCTGTCAAGAGCTATGTTGATAAGGTATTGCCAATTATAGTATGATGAGTCTGTGTATCCAAAATATATCCCTAAAATCTTGCTGCCTGTGTTAGTTAGTGGAATTCCTAAAAATTCTGTAATGAATGGTGGTGTTTGACCAATTACAAAACAGGTACTCTTCTGAAAATTGATCTGGGACCCTGCCACCTCTGAAAATTCCTGGAAAATATATTTGACCGGACAGCTGGAGAGAAGGTCTGCTAAGACAATGCAGAGGTCATCTGCATATGCTTGGGTTTTTATGTCTTCATCCTGGCTACCTATTGAAAGGCTTTGTATCTCTGGCTTTGTGTTGATTCTTCAGATGAGGTGATCTACTGTGAGCACATATAGAATTGGGCTGAGTGGACAGCCTTGGAGGACTCCTCTGTTAATCATACAAGGCTGTCCTATCCATGCATTAACATAGGGCATGATGGTTGCTGATTTATAGCACAGTTTGATCCATGTAATAAATTGTTGGGGGAAGCCATATGTTGAAAGGCAGCTCCATAGATTATTGTGTGATACCCTGTCAAAGGCTTTGGAATGGTCAATATTTAGCAGAAGTCCAGTTATTTCCCCATCCCTGCCTTTCTACAGTAAAGCTCTGATTAGGATTAAGGTATCTGATATTTTCTTTCCAGGAAGGGAGCATGTTTAGGTAGGGTGTATTAATGGTACTAGTATCAAAATTAATCTATTACTTAGTAGTTTAGTTAATTTTTTAAAATCTGTGTTCAGTAAGGAGCTTGGTCTCCAATTGTTCAGATCTTCCACGCTACCTTTTTTGTGTATCAACATAATCACATGGATATGACTTACCATTCTACTCTATGGCCTAGCATAGGAGCATTATGGGCTTTGCCCTACTAGCTCTTTCTTCTAACCTTAGTATGAACCTTAGTATAAGCAGACCTTTATACATGTCATCTAAGAGATGGTCTTGTGATAACATGTAGTTATATAATGCTGTCAATTCTGTTACCATGAAGGTAGCGATCTTTTTCTAAAAGATGTGTGTCGGTCCATCTGGACGTGGTGCTGTCCCTACATTGAGTTGGGCTATAACTGTGCTATGTTCTTTGGCTGTAATGGGGGCTAGTAAAATAGGGATGTCAGATGATGGGAGTTGTGGCAGATGGCAATCCTGTAGCCAGGCCTGCTTTCCTGGTGGAGCTGGTTGGGTACTGCCAAATGTAGAAGAAATCTGTTGTTCTACAGCTTGTAGTATTCTGGTGGATCCTGTGATGACTTCATTATTTATATTTAAGGAGCTTATGATTTTTTTCTTAGTTTGTCCTGTACAGCTTTCAAAGGGGTTGGCCTAATATTGATTCCCTTTTGTTGCAAAGCATTGCTCAAATTCCAAGGATTTCCCTCTGTCGTATTGATATGACTACATTTCTTGCTTGTTCTGAATTGTCTCATTTTGTGAGGAAAATAATTTGTAAAGTTGGTGTTGGAGTTCATTATATCTTGCATTTTTATAACTTCTTGACAGTCTCCCTACTAGTTTAAGGAAATCAATCTTACATTGCTCCCACCAGTCTATGGGAGTATCATAAAGGAGATAGACTGATTTCTGGGCCGTAATGATATCTAGGATACCTTGCTATATGGCACTATCTTCCAGAAGCATATTATTCAGCCTTCAGTAGCCTTTTTTCCTATAGAAACTTCTGGGGAGTGTGAGATTTTAATTTCCAAAATGGTGTGATCTGATATAGCTATTGGTATAACTGCTGATTTAACTATGGGTAGGTATGGAGAAATAAACCAGTAATCAATTCTTGTTTTCAAACTTCCTCTAAAATAAGTGTACTGGGTGGTTCCGTACCTTTCATAAAACACATCCTTCAATTTACATTAGTTTGTGTTAGCATTCTATTCAGGAATGTTGCATCACAGTAAATGTTATTAGTTTGGAGGCCTTGGTCTCCTTTGAGCCTACTACAGTTGAAATCCCCTCCCAGGAGGACTGCTCTGGCTGTAAGTAAATAGGGTTGAAGGAGGGTGAACAATTGTATCCTCCCTGCCTTATTTGGGGGGGGGGCATAGATATTTAAAAATCAAAACTCTTGGTTGTTGAAGGAGGCATCTAAGAGCATTGCACATCCTGGAAAAATATCTAGAACTCTTGTCACTTTAAGTAGGGGGGTATTTAGGCAGATACCCAAACTGCTACAAGTCTTCTCCAACTGATCGGTGTGTTGCACCCCATATCCAGGTGGCACTTGCATTTTTTATTTCACTCAGTGTAGACAGTCTTGTATCCTGGAAGAATGCTATATCATAGTGGTGTGTGTTAAAATAAGAAAATGTAGCTATCCTTTTTGTTTCTGACTTTAGATTGTTTGCATTGAGTGAAGCCAAAGAAATATCACATTCCAATTTTAAAGCAATTTAAAATTTTAGTCAGGAGCTTTTTTCTTCCTAAGGCTATATCTGGTCTCCATTCTTTTCTTTTTTGACTTCCGTTTGGGTGATGTTACTTCCTGTTCTGTACCTGATACTTCTTCCATCAGTGAAGAAGATTCGAGGGAGCATCAGAATCCACCTCCATTTCTGTATCATCCCGTTGCAGAACTGAATAGTTATGTAAGGGAATACCCATTTCTGCCTCAGCTCTAGTTTCTGACCCTTTCTTGTTGCCCCTAGTGACCTGTAGGAAGGCTTGGTCTTCAGGTGGAGGGGGAAAGCATCATAGTCGCTCCTCCCTCACTTGTATTGGTGGACCTTCCATCTTGGGCAGGTGGAGCTGAAACAGTTCCCAGAGCCTGTCATGGTTGTTTTCCTACAGTATCAGTAACTACAGGGGACTCTGTGACTGTCCAAATGGGTGCTAGTGTCTCTGATTCCATGTGTGCAGGGGTGGGTCTAGGCCTAGCAGGTGGAGGAGATGGGGATCCAGTCCCTCATGTTTGTTATGTCTCGTAGCTTTATTAACATGAAAGTCCAGCTCAGCGTAGTCTGCCCAATCATTATTGTGAGATGCCCTGGGGAAGGTTCTAAAGGAGTGTCCCTCTTCGTCACAGAGGTGACACTGTGGTGTTTGGATGCCATGAAGGCCTGAGTATCCTGTAGATCCACATAACAAACATTTTAGTACTTTACAGTTGTTGCTAATGTGGGAGCCGCACTTGTAACAGGATTGAGGCTGTCCTTGATAGAACAATATGCCCTTATCCCTTCCTAGACAGAAGCAGCTGGGGAGGTGTGTAATACCTGAGTCACCCTGTTTTAGTTTTACTCACACTTTTCACCCCCCTGTCCAGATCCCTTCTTTGTTTACAATGGGGTTGGGTGTATTCTGAACTTCACGTTTCTTTTCTAAGCAAAAAAACACATCAGCTATGTTTACCCCTTCATTTTGGAATAAAACAGCACCCATTTTGAAAGTGGGTTTTGTTAATGCTATAGCCTGAAAGGGGGACCATAAGGGGGTGGATTTATGAGCAGTGTACAATGTCCAAAACCTATCTAACAAATTAGCATTTCTAAAACTTACATCAAATATTGTTTCACCAGGGTCGTGTATTAGGGTGTATACCTCATTGGGTGAACAACCAAAATCCTGTTTTAACAAACATTTCCCCTCATAAAACCTGTCAGGGGGTAGTTCCAAACCTCCAAAATATCTTAATCTTACGGCATGTCATCTTTTGACCTCCTCCAGTGATTTCTGAAGAAGGCTAGCATAGGTTGCTGCTGGAGCAGGATTGTCCTATAAAGTCAAAGTATCAGCATTTTCAGCATTTGTCTGATCAGAATTAATAGTGTGGTTAATGTCTATAGTTTGTTCTGGTGCCGCCACCTCAGTGAGGGCCTCAAAAAATACTTCTGGGCCTGTTGTAGCAGGAGAAAAATACCTGCTTCTTCAGAGTCTGGTCTAAGCACTTTATTGTGTGGTTCCACCGCTGTGTTCCCTGTAGAGTCCTGAATCAGAGGTTGTGGTTGTTCTAAGTTTGTTTTGCTGGAGCCCGGAAGGGGTATAGCTGGGTCAGGAATCCAAGTCCCCATTTGAGTTCTAGTACAGCCCGCATTTGCAGGTGCTGAATCTGGAGTCCAGTCATCTGTTGCAGCATTTGCCATGGTTCCAGGATGTGGATGGTGTGCAGCTGCATCAGAGATGTGCATGGTCCCAAAACAAAAAACTTTTACTTTCACTGATTTCCTGGAGTTCAATTCTGAAGAGGTTTCTATCTGTCGCTTTCATTTTTTTTCTTCCTCTATACGTAGTTTCTCAGTCAGGTAAGCTTGTTCCATGGCATTAATTTGAGCCAAAAGTTCCTCCGTTATGCTTTTTTCCTCCTCAGATAACAATTTTTCTGTGGAAGCAAGGTCTGTTTCTCCAGGGTTATCCATTGGTTGTGCAATGTTATCTCCCTTGTCCAAAGTGGTTGTTGGGATTTCCAGTCTGTTTCTTAGAGTAGCAGTCAAATTTTGGGCATTAAGCTGGCCACCCTTAGTAGGGTGCCTTCCAGATGCCCCTGACAGTGTCAGCACAACATCTGGAGGCTTCATGTCCTGTAGCATGGTCTCCCATACAGTCCAGTAGGGGAATTTCCCTGGTGCCCTGGCCAAATTTGCCCCCCATTCACTAAAAATACCACCAACAGTTTAATCTGGTTCAAGGTCAGTTTGCATTCATCTGTATCCCCCCCCAACACACACACACTGGGTCATGCCTGAAAATAGGCAGAATGTCTCTAGTGCACTTACCCCGTTAACAAAAACTAAATGAATAAATAAAAACTGCAATTTCTGTCAAGAGTGTCACAGAAAAAGACAAATTATGAATCACAGTGTGAACGAACAGAGACTAGTTTACTACCACACTGTTTATCAAGAGAAATCAAAATAACTACAGAAAAGTCATAAATCTGTTTGTCTCAGCAGGAAAAGTACATCTATAGCATTTTTCCAACACTAAAGATACTTTTCTTCAGTGAAAACAAACAAAATGTGATACAGACTGAAAAGAGCTCTCTCTCCATCAGAAATCACTTCAGAAGTGTAACTCAGTAAGAGAGACTGTACCATGATGCAGCCCTCTGTGCACCATGTGGTGACTGCAGAGCTGCAACCAATCACAAAGCAGTAGTAGTAGTAATTGAGGAGTAATTTGAGCTTTCTGATGTGTTACTAAGCTGAAGTGCAGAACTATTGAACAGTACTGCATAATAAAAATAAATGTGTGTTATCCCTTGGTTTATGTGGAATTAAACAAAGAAATGCAAAATAATACCACGAATGGCAAAAAAAAACTGAAGCAATTGAAAACAAGAAAAGTGGAATTAAAAATATGAAACCACAAATGACAGAAAAATAAATAATTGAAAAAAAGAAAACCGGTTGCTTGGATGAAACTACAGTGCTGCTCGAATCACTTGACAGTTCAGGTAAGGTACAGTATATGATCTTAAAATTTACATTACCTACTGAACAAAACCAATTATATCCATACCTTGTTGGTGGAAAAAGAATCACACTTTTGTATTAAAAATTGTGGAAAATCAATGCTCCTGCCAACTATAAGAAAACATTTTTTTTCTGGAGCTCATTCAAAATTACTGCAGTACAAGGTGAAATTTCATATGACATTTTCAGAAGTTTGGAATTTTGCCATATGTGGAAGAACAGAAAGTTCAGCGAAAGTCTCAAAACAGCGGAATTTGCAACTTTCACCCAGCTCTGCTTAGCACTGTTCTGTGGTCAGTGACTATACCTCCAGCTGCACTAAATATGCATTCTGAATACATGCTTGAAGGTGGACAACTGGGGTATATTATTGCAATATTTCCTAGATCTGGCCATATTGTTCTCTCTTGTTTCCAATATGGTAATGGTTCTTCCTCAAGACCAATCACAGTATGGTCTGCAAAGTACTCGAGAATTATTTTAGTGTCCGAGGCAGTTACCAGTCTGGCAGATGAACCTGCTGAACTTTCTTTACAGGATACCAGTCCATGTTGTTGCAGTTGAATCAGAAGTGATTTGTCTTTCTGACCCTGAACATAGGGAAGAAGTAGCTGTAGATGTTCTTTTCCTCCTAAGGACACTGCTGACGGTGAAGAATTGATAGATGTGCTATTGTCTGTGCCAGAGGTGCACTTTGATGGCTTGGCAGGGTTTGACTGCTATACATCAGTTAATGGTATTTGTAGGGCAATGTCACATTTGGTTAGTAGATCTCTCCACTACTCAGTGTCTTCCCCTGCAGAAAGGATGGCTTTAATGTTCCACTTAAAGCATGGATCTAGCAATGTAGCCAACACACAGGTATCATTCTTAAACATGGCATTTATTCTGTAATCAGTCAACAGTCTGAGACTCAAGTCATCTGCCAGCATAACAGCAGTGGTGTCATCTTTTGACTGAAAGTCTTTCTTTAGGTCAGCAAGGAAAACGTTATGAAATCTGATTTGAGGAAGAATTTGACTCAGAGTTGCACTGTCCACACTGACATCACTTGTGACAGCCTCAAATGGCTCCAGTTAGGTGACCAACGATTCTAGTAGAGTCCAGTTGCTGGAACTGAACATGATGTCTACTTTATCTATTTGATTCTGTATGGTGTAGTCATGTACAGCTTTTTTCTGTTTAAGAAGCCTTTCCAACATGTAAAATGTTTCATTCCAGTGGGTTGGAATTTTCTGCTTTAATGTATGGAAGGGTAAGTTATTTGATCTCTGGAGCCATTTCAGGATTTTGTGTGCTTTCTCAGAGTGGCTGAAAAGCCCACATATTTTCAGAGCAAGACCTAACAGGTTTTAAAATTTTTTATTTCCGTTTAAGAAGTATCAGTGGTTCCGCAGGTAGCACACTTGCCTCTAAGGCTGGAAGATCAGAAGGTGGTGGGTTCCAGTGTCAATGAGGGATCCAAGGGTGAGATCAAAATGGCCTTGCAGAGGGAGCCAGTAAAGGGAGCTATATCGGTTGCAGTGGTGAATGGAGTAGGGGCAGACAAGGTAAAGAGGCAGATGCTGTTGTAAATAGCTAAGAGTCTTGCCCAAAGTGTGGTAGAGATGCACATATAGATAGGTGAGCAGTAGCCCAGAATTGGGAACAGGATGCGTGAGCTATGGCCAAGTGAGCCTTGTCAGTCAAGTAGGGTTTGACATGGTACACAGCACTGAGTTTTTGATTTATGCTACAGACTACAAAATTTATATGGTCAGTGAAAGAGAGGGTGGCATCGAGTGTGACCCCAGGTACTTGAAGGATGGGACGACTTCGGGGGAGGGACATCTGGTGGGAGGATATGGAGAAAGGAGTTGGCTTTCAAGATGCTGGTTAGGTATGTTTGAACCTGAACAACATGGCCTTGGTCTTTTTGGCATTGGCCAGCATCAGGTTGGAGGAGAACCAGTTTTGGGTGGCACAGTAGTTCTGGGTGAGGACAGAGGATACAGTATAAGAGGAAGAGATTTGTCACTGTGGAAAATGATGAGGTTGTCCGCATAAAGGAGGGGCTCACAGGACAGGCAGTCAGAGGAGAGGGCATTTACAAAAATGGTAAAGAGCAAGAGGTCCAGAATGGAGCCTTGGGGCACCCCAGAGGACACAGTTTGGGGTGGAGAGATAGCAGAGCCAATGCATACAGATTGGGAGTGATCAGAGAGATAGCTATGAAACCACCTTGTTGCCCCCACAGAACAGCCAACAGAGCTTAGCTAGGAGAGGAGGAGAGGGAGGTTTACAAGATCAAAGGCTTTGGATAGGTCCATGTATACCGCACTGGTGGCACATCCCTGGTCCATATTCGTGAGGATGTGGTTGGTGAATAAAGCCAGGGCAGTATGGTGCTGTGAAGCCTACGAAAGCCATGCTGCTAGTTGCATAGGATGTTGTAGTTATCAAGATACTCGGATAGCTGCTGGTGGACTACCATTCAAGGAGCTTACTAAGGTGGGGGAGGATGGATATAGGGTGGTAGTTGTCAGATAAGAGGGGGTCCCCTGATTTGAAAATAGAAACTACCTTGGCAGACTTCCAGAGGAGGGGCATACAGGAGGTAGTAAAGGTAAGATTGAAGATAGAGAAGAGAGGTTTGGCAATCACTGAGGAGACTAGCTTGAGAAAAACATGGGAGAGGCCATTGAAGCCCAGGCTACTCAGTTAGGTAGACCGCTAAGGAGTTTAAGTGTGTCCTTGGGGGAGACAGTCTTAAAATAGAAAGGAGGGTGAGGAGGGGTATCAGATGAGGGGGAGGTGGAGGACAAAGGGGTGGAGCTGGGCGCTTGGTCAGGGGGCTGACTGGGTGGATAGTGGGCAGAGTGGAGGAGAGGAGAGATGGGGGAGGCACAATACTGCTGGCTAGGTGGACTGCTTGAGAGGAGTTTGCTGAGGAGTGCCAACAGGTCAGATAATTTATTGTTTAGTGCCATGGCTACGTCAGCAGGGTCCATCAATAGACCAGAAGGGGAAGTAAGTTAGATATTGGTGCTACCAGGGTGAGGGGTGAGGAGTGAGAAGAGAGTTAATGGAGTCCCAGACTGTTCTGGGGTTTCTTAAGCTGTCTCTCTCTCTCTCTCTCTCTCTGCAGGTTGGTATAATAGTTCTATTTTAGGATCCTAGTCAGAATCTTATATCAATTTCGCAGGTGCCAGTATTCATTCCATAGGGAAGGGGACAGTTTTTGGGCAGACCACTTTCTGTCCTTCTCTTTCATGAGGGAGAGGAGTTCTTTGGAGATCCAGTGGGTACAGCCACCTCTGACTCACCGAGTAGTGTTAGGGAAGTGGCAGTTATGGACGTCCAGAAGGATGCCTGTGAAGTGAGTTGCCACATGTGACACATCAGTGAGAGCATATAAGCTCTGCCAGTTTATGACCCTTAACTCATCGAGTAGTAGGAAAGTGTCTGGGTGGTTAAAATTGTGGAAGATAAGATATTTGGGTGGGGGGCAAGGAGTCTTAGAAGACCATATGCTAAAGGTTGGGAAGTGGTAGCTTAGGGATGGCCCACCAAAATAGGTATTGATAGAGAAGAAGACAAGAGGTATTGCTAAGCTAGGGGATTTACTGTTTATGGATGAAAACAATATTAAATTAACAAATACAGTGAATTCTTGGGCCCTGACACTAAAACAGACCTGGGTAGAGGTATGAAGAAAGTACCAAGTTCCATGTGTTGTGTCTGAATATAAATCACTAAGGGCATGCATGGATTTTCTGCCCTACAGATTAGATGGGGGTTCCAGAGGTGGGTGAGATAGGGATTAAGCCTCATAGGGCAATTTTATGTAGGTGACACACTCAAATTTTTTGCCCAACTGTGTATCAAATTCAATCTGTCTCCAAGGGAACAATGTAATATGGGTGACAGAGGAACCTTGACCGCTGAATGGGCACAAGGGGGATGGTGCACACTGGGAGGGTGATGAGGAAGGAGAATGGCTGCCGAAAGGGTGAGAGTCACACCACAGAGGAGACCGAGAGTAAAGGGGGGTCTGGAGAAGGTGTGCAGGGACATGCGTGACCGACAAAATGGTAAAAGAACGCGGAAAAAAAAATGCTACCACCACCACCAGGATATGCAAATGAAAGTGGTAGGGGGAGTGGCGAGGTGTGGATGGGGAGGGAATACCAGTGCAGGGGATGCTGACAGTGGGGACTGTGCTGACTGTGAGGGGGTGCACCATCCGGGGGGGTCAGGCCACAGTGGGCTCAGCGGGTGGCGGCACTGCTACCTTGCATGGGTGAACAGCACATGGTGGTTCACAGTGCGGTGTGGAAGCATGCCATGCTGGTGGGATGAGTGCCATAGAGTGCCACTGGAGCCTGATGCCATGAGGCCAACCATGCTGAGGGCACACTGTGGGGCAGCGATGGCATACCTCCACAGGGCACACCCAGCTAGACCTGCATCTGGAAATTGTAGGCTAAGTCCTGCAGGTAGTCAGGTGTGCTCCAGTTGCCATAGTCCACCATAATTGTCACAATTTGGCTTGTGAGGTCCCGGTACCACCCTTCTGTGCTGCTGCACATGCACTGGACAGCAGCTGCTCAATGCAGATGGCAGTGAGCCATTCCTCCTCCATCAGGCATCGAGGAAGTACCACAAGCTTGGGCTACTGGCACCCAGTCTGGTGCAGAAGCCCCAGTGCCAGCCCTCTACTGAGTTGTTGATATAGGCAAGGCCATCCAGGGTGGGCTGGTACATGTTCCACTGCATGACCAGGAACAAGGCATGCCTGTGGACTGACCTGTCCACCACAATGCTGACCCACATCTGCTCCATGTAGTCCAGTAGGGGTCTGAGCAGCTCCTCATTCGCCTGATAGTAGGGTGTGCCAGGAGGTCACTGTAGGCACCCTCCACAGCGTCCATGGGCACATATGCCAGTGCGAGGAGCATGCAGACATTCAGGGTAAACTTCACATTACTGGCATACCAGGCGTGCAGATCAGGTATCTGCTGTATTCTGCACCACACCGCCTGGCAGTAGTGGAAAAAACATCCACGCACTGCAACGCCCTCAAAGGCAGTCGTGAATGCCTGCCAAGCTGCCCACTCAAAGTCTAGCAGAGCCATCACAGGGTAGATGTCACCAATGACCCACTGCAGCTCCCCAAACATGGCCACATACAGTATGTATGCTCTATCCGGGTTGGGATCAAGATTTAGACCGCCGGCAGCACGATGCTCATCCACAGCCCGTGAACAGTGTACAACTGCGTGAACAGTGGTGGTGTGCAGCGGAAGGTGCCATCCAGGAACCATTCACTGCAGCTAGCAAGGTACTGTAGGGATCTCTAGGTGGTAAACATGAGCATGCGGTCCTCCCCAGAACCACTATCATGCTGCAGGAAAGTGTCACTCCCCAGCGTGATGGCATACTCCGGTGGCACTTTCAGGTCCTGCAGCGATGTGAGTGTTGCAGGACCCCCCTGCATGCCTGCTGAATATGCTGTACAGTGCACTTTAAGAGCAGCAGTGTGGGCAGCTGCTCTGCTACAGCATCCAGCACCCCTGTGGTGCACTGCACAAGCACTTGTGCGGTGCTCTCCATGCTGCTGCTGCATGTTCGGTCACGAACATTGCTAAGCACCTCCTGGACACCCACCTCCCATGCATTGGGTGCATGGTTATGGGGCCAGATGGTGTATACTATGGTGTCCACCTCAGTGTGCAGCCTGGTGGGGCAGCTGTGATGATGGTCTTGTATGCATCTCCAATAGGTTTTTTATTTGACCTCCTTGCCTCACCTGTAGAGGTATCCACCGTGGGTCAGGAGGATCATCCCTTTCTGGCTGGTCAGGTATCTGCAGTCGGACATCCTGCATCCATTCCCTGGTAGGGAAGCCTCCAATTCCACATTGCTCCCTTATATGGGCATGAGCAGTCCTGGTGGTCACACACCTGTGCTTGCACCACTAAGCATGCGCTGGCACGCCCTTGTCCCTGAAGCATAAAAATTATTGTGTGTGGCCGTCGGGCACACTATGTGGATCTGGTACAGTGTTTGATGGTATCAGCGTACTCTGACAGCTGTGGTTAAGGTGGTTGGTGTCATCGCGGCAGCCTTTACATGTCCGGATCATTCTCCACAGGTATGTTAAATTGCTCAGCTCTGTTATCCTGGTTGTAGTCCCTGCCTAATGAGGTCAGCGATTGCTGTGCTGTGGGCTGCTGTGAGATTCAAACCCACAGCTTGGTGATCCACAGCCCGCATCCTGTGTCAGCAGTGAATGCACACTACCTGAGGCACCATGGCAGCTTGGAAACTGCTCCCAATGCCCTGCATGTTGCCCTTTTCCTGCTGCAGCCTGCCTCTGTATCTGTATACCCCATAGTGGGTGGGAGAGGGGGGGTCGGTTCCATCTGTGGCCATGAGGGGCTAATCAGATGGCATGGTGTGGCATCAGGGGGTTGGCTGCCACTGGGTGCTACCCATGGGGTGAGGGTAGGTCCCCTGCTGGCCTGCCAGATGATTGCCATGCATGCATACCATACACTCGCCCATTGCAGCTCTGGACTTTATCCCTCTTCACCCATCTTCTCTTTGCCCTTCTCCTGGTTTCCCTTTTTCCATTCACCCTAATTGAACATGCACCTGCACAGACCAGTCACCCAAGTCCCTGTCACCATGAATGAGAGTTGCCCTACTGACAGTCGCCCATCTGGCAACCCGCCCATGTGCCGTGCACTGTGCTTGGATGTGCACAGATCATGGTCACACCCAGGGGGGTCACCAAGCTTTCATTCCCCATACTGTGACCAGCCCGTATCACAGGATACCCTCCCCAAGGGATCATTTTCAATTTTTGTAGCTTAGACACTAATTATCGGTTCAGCAAAAGACAGTACAGTTGAGTGTCACAGAGAACCCACTGCAACAGTTGCTTCTGAACCTAGCTCGATCCCCAAACACAAATGGTAGGATCACACAAATTATCCAACATTTGTTAAACTCAGAACTTGATGTGATGAAACCAATACAGGACAAATGGTAGGCCGAAACTAATATGGTACTGGCTATGGGAGAATGGAAGAAAATTTGGGCAGTGGTGTTTACTTCAACAGCATCCCCCTCATGGAGAGAGACTTTAGATGGAGGGTAGCCATTAGACATTTTCATACTCCAATTATTATCAAACATTTTGGCACACACCCATCTGAGAAATGTTGGAGAGAATGCCCGGAGGTGGGAACATACATTCATATCTTTCGGTCTTGCTCTAAGGTGACTAAATTCTAGGAGAAGGTAGGAACTGAGGTTGGGAACATTCTGGAAGTTACCATTTCCATGTTATTTCAATATTGGATACTGGGACAGCCACCACCTGACCCTCAAATTCAAGCAAAGAGATACTTACATAACATCCTAGTGGCGGCTGCCCTTAAGGCACTTACTCAGAGATGGTTGACCCCTATTCAATCTACAATTAATGCTTGGCTAGAAAATTGTTCCAGAATCTTGGTCATGGAACATACGACAGCCAAAATAAGGCTGAAAAAAGATAAGTTTATCAGCTGATTGCTCCCCTTTTTCCACTATCTGGCAGCTAGACAAAATCGGAATGTAATTGAGATCCTAGCAGAGCAGGACTAAAGGGGAAAATTTGGAAGTAGTTCACCACAGAGTAGAATAGTGGGAATCTAACATAGCAGAAGACCACAGGGTGGGGGGTAAGAAGATTCAAGGCTGACAGGGGCCCTCTTCCTATATTCCCCATAGGAGTGTTCCTGACCTCTCTCTCCTATACTCCTTCAGAAGCAGTGCATTCATTGGCAATAGATGAATCAGTCTATACACAAATATGAATTCCTGGACTGTTATTGTTATGTTATGTTGGGGAAGGGGGGTTGTTATTATTTATTTTGTCTATGTGTGTGTAGTTGTATAATTTCAGTTAGTCTGTCTAATTGTCAAATATGTTTAGTAACACTTAGTAATGTTTTATATGTGTGAAAGTGTAATTGTAGTTGTATGTGTCCAAACTGCAAAATTTAATTTCAAAAAAAGAAAACCGAGTCCAGCCTGGAGAGGGAAGTAGGGGAGGTGGACATGTACATGATGTCTGCACTGTCAAAGATAAGGAGGATAGTTTTAGTGAGCAATTCAAGGCGGACTTGAAGAGAGAGGGCATCTTTATTCCTATACATGGCACTGAGCCTCGGGCAGATCTTTGAGTGGATGTAGTTGATGTGGGTTGAGTAATCAAGTTGGTTGTCCAGCCAGATCTCTAGATACTTGAAGGCAGGGACTGTTTCCAGTGTGGTGCCATTAAGGGTGAGAATGGGGGAAAGGGGGGAAGCTTAGAAAGTTTGTGAGAGGTTCTGAAAGTCATTGACACTGTTTTCTTTGTATTGACTTTACATTGGTTAGCTTGAAACCATTGCAAAACATGGGTAAAATCACTCTGCAATTAAGTAGTTACCAGGGAGGCAGATGGGCCTCAGGAGTAGAGAATGGTGTCATCGGCATTGAGGTGGATTTGAAAAGAGACACAGACTGAAGGGAGGTCATTGAGAAAGATAGAGAAGAGAAGAGAATGGGTCCAAGGATAGATCCTTGGGGAATGCCACCAAAGGGGGGAGGGTGTCCCCAGCTGGACCCATTTGGTGCAACAAGAACGATAGGATCTGAAGCATTCAACTGCAGAGGGAGACAGGCCAGCAGAACTGAGTTTAGAAACAAGTAGTGGGTGACAGACAGAGTTGAAGGCCTTTACTAGGTTAATGAAAATAGTGGAGGTAAGGTGCCCTTGGTCCATACCAGTGAGGATGGCATCAGTGACCCGGAGAAGTGAAGAGACCATCTAGTGTTTTTTTCTGAAACTGAACTGGCATGGGGAGAGGAAGTTGGAGGTGGAGAGGAAATGAGAGAGCCTGGTGAAGACAAGGGACTCTTGGAGCGTGGCCAGTACAGGAAGGAGGGGATAAGGCAGTAGTTACCAGGTAGGGAGTGATTGCCTCATTTATGAAGGGGATCACTTTGGTGGGCTTCCAGGTCAGGGGGACTGTGCAGAGGGTGAATGAGAGGTTGAGCAGGTGGGATAGGGGAAGGGCTATGACAACAGTGGAGATTTGAAGGAGGAATGGTCTAAAACATCTGAACTGGATTTGAGAGGGTTCAGAGACTGGAGGGTGTGGAGAACCTCAGGGATAGAGATGTGAGAACTGGAAACCATTTAGTGGAGGGGGAGAGGTTGGGATTGGGATGTGTGTGCAGGGCTGGCTGGGAAGGCACAGGTAATGAAGAAAGCTGTTAATGAGGAGGCAATGGAGAAGTGGTCAGAGATTAACTTTTTGTCAGTGGGGGGACTTAGTGGGGGGTTAAAGAGGGAAGAGATGGTCTGCAAAAAGTTTTAGGGAGCATTTATATTTTTCCTTTTTTTCCATTTAAACTTTATTGAAAGTTTCAATACTAAGAACAAATCATAACACAAATGTCATTAGTACAAAGATACGAAGTGAGACTGTACAAATGATTCATTCTCACCCCACCCATACCCCTCCTCCACCCCACCCCTTCATCCCGCCTCCGACCCACCCCAAAATCCAGACACAGCACCATACCACCCCACCTACAACTCCTGGCATGGAATCATAAGATCTATCCATTTAAAGAATACAGGGATTGTATAGGGCCCCATACCTTCTTAAATTTCTTAACTTTATCATTAAGGCTTGCTATAATCCTCTCTGTTCTAATGTTGGCAAGAAATTCCTGGAGCCATTCAACGTACGTTAACTCTTCAGAATCTTTCCAATGCCTGAGGACTACCTTTTTAATGAATAATGATATTAATGCCATATGGTATTTTCTACACACTACGGAAATGCCAGAAAAATCCCCCAAGAGGCATATTTCGGGCGTGAACAGATCAGTCAGACCTAGAAGCGGGTCTGCTTTGTGCTTAATAGCTGTCCAAAGAGGAGCAACTTTAGGGCAGTGCCAGAAAATATGGAGGAGGTCCCATGAAACAGTTGGCACCTGATGCAAAGTTGGGATGACACAATACCTAACCTGGCCAGCTTTTGTGGGGAAAAGTAAATGTTGTGCAAGATCTTGAATTGCATTAACCTCAGTCTATCCTGTAACAAAAATCTATGGCAATTTTGACATAGAAGGGGCCAATCCAGGTCCTTATCAGGAAAAAGCGAAGACCAGAAGGCAACTGGGGCAAAATTATCAGGATAGGCCCAATTAAATAGAACTTGATATATCTTAGATATCGCGTGCGCTGAACCAGCCATATCCATTAAAGCAGCATGAAAAGAAATATGGATGACCGATGGGGGAACCAGTCCCATAGTTTTCAGTAAAAGATGATGCAGCTGGAGAATTTTAAAAATGCCGGTGTGAGGTATTGAAAACTTACACATAATCTCCACTGTTGTACTCCATTGCCCAACCTCTGAAATAAAATCTGCAAGCTGGCAATTACCTAGCTGGGGGAGTTAATTGGATGACAATGTCTTGCCCCCATTTGGAAATTGGGATTTCCTTTTATAGGTTGGGAAAGGTCCTTGGTATTGTCATATTTTAAGAATGTGCATAATTGGGAGTGGGCCTTCATTGAGACTGCTATGGGGAGACTCGAAGAGATTCAGAAAGGGACCCTAATTTAGAGTATAACATAGCATATGGGGAATAACCATATCCTTTAATGCTGGTTAGCTCCACTTTCAGCCAAATCGGAGTATACGGGTCTTGATCCCGAATTCGTTCGGGGACCAGCCACCTAAGATATTTATTAGCCTGACTGGCCCAGTAGTACAACCCAATGTGCGGAAGCCTCAGACCACCTTTTACCTTGGGGGCAGCTAACTTGTGAAAGGCCATTCTGGATTTTTTATTCCCCCAAATGAAGGCGGAGAGCATACCATGCACCTTTTTAAACCAGGAGAGAGGGAGCCCCACGTTTAACATGTTAAGGGCATAGAAAAGTCGAGGTAAAATATTCATTTTAATTAAGTTAATCCTACCCCAGAGGGAAAGGGGAAGAAAGGACCACCGACAAAGATCTTGATCTATATTGTGAACCAAGGAATCTAGATTTAAATGCTTAATACGAGTAAGACTCCGTGATAGGGCAAGACCTAGATATGTGATGGAGTCGGATTTCCAGGCGAGCCCAAAACAGGAAATATCCCGTTTATGGACTCTATAATTAAGGGGAAAAACCACTGTTTTATTTATATTGAGTTTATAATTAGAGACTTTGCTAAAACTGCCTATTATCCTGAGGACAGCGGGAATAGATAAAACCGGGTGAGTAATTTGCAGCAGGAGATCATACGCATATGCCACCACTTTAACAATATGTCCATTCAAAAGAATACCGAAGATGTCCTGAGCTCCAGCTAACCTCCTAATAAGAGCTTCTATATATATGTTAAAGAGCAAGGGAGAAAGAGGACATCCTTGCCTAGTTCCCACATGTAGTTTGAAGGAATTTGAAATTATACCATTGCAGGCAATTCTTGCCGAGGGAGATGTATATAATGAACTTATCCAATTCCAAAATTTTAAGAGGAAACCACATGCCTCCAATGTTGCAAATAAATACCCCCAATGAACCCTATCAAAAGCCTTCTCGTCATCCAGGGAGACCAGAGCCATAGGGTGGTTAGCCTCCCGAGAGGCCGAGAAGACATGAGCCAAAGTCCGGAGGTGATCCACAGAGGATCTTCCTTTCATGAAACCTACCTGCTCCGGCCCAATTAAGAATGGGAGGACAACACTCATGCGATCAGCTAACAATTTAGCTAGGATTTTAATATCTTGATTGAGAAGAGAAATTGTTCTGTAACTAGAGATCAGATCATGCGACTTACCAGGCTTAGGCAACAAAACAATCAAGGCCTCAAAAAGGGATGGGTCCGAGCATTGCCCGGTGAGAAGAAACTGAAAAAGTGAAGCGAGTATGGGAACCAGTTGCCTGGAAAACTTTTTGTAAAAATTTGCGGAAAAAACCATCAGGGCCGGGGGTTTTGTCAGATGGGAGTGACTTGATTACTCCTTCTATCTCAGTGTCAGAAATGGTGGATACAAGTATATTTTGTTGAGATATAGTGAGGGAGGGTAACTGTAAATCTCTCAGATACTCCTGCAAATGACCCTCTGAAGGAGGATTTGCCATGGGACCATATAAATCCCAAAAATAATTGGTAAATACCTCTGCGATCTCTACAGGTGAAGTTCTGAGAGAGTTATCAGCAGGAGAAAAAACAGCTGCAATAAACCTGGCAGATTCCTGCTGTTTAACGTGCATTGCCAACATTCGATCCACCTTTTCCCCTTGATCGGTGTACACAGCTTTTGTTTTTAAAATTGCCAATTCCGCTTGCTCCCCTAACAAGGTGAGATAAGCATCCCTGTGTCTAATAAAATCTTGTCTAAAATTGTCCGAGGAGGCTGGAGACAGCTTAGACTCCATCTTAGTTAAGAGGGAGGAAATTCGGTTTTCTCGTTCCTTTTTTCTTTTCAACTTAAAGCCAATAATAACCCCCCTCAAATATGCCTTAAGTGCCCCCCATTCCAGGTCCGGCAGCCCAATAGAATTCTTGTTTATGGCCATAAACTGTTATATTTGGGATGCTATATATTGGACTGTTTTCTCATCTTTCAATATTTGGTTATTCAACTTCCATCTACCTCCTTTTTTCAGTAAAAATGACACTGTTAACAAGCAAGTGACTACTGAGTGGTCCGACAGTGGTCCAGTCACAGTGTTAGAGTCCAAAACCCCTGGTAACAGTGTTTGAGAAATTAAAATATAATCAATTCATGAGGAGGTTCCATGCACCTGAGAGGTAAAGGTGTATTCCTTCACATCAGGGTGGAGCACACGCCATACATCACAAAGACCTGCGGAATCCAACAACTCTCTAAGAGCTCTTTGGGTGGAGGAAAGACCTTTCCGGGAATGACCGGACCTGTCAATTGAGTGGTCAAAGACAAGGTTAAGGTCACCCCCTAGAACTATCGGGATACCTAAAACCGGGGTTAAGGCTTCCAATACCTGCACAAAAAATTCGGGTGTGTCTGTATTGGGACCATAAACACTGCCCAGGACAATATCAAAAGTATGCAATCTACCATACACCAATAAAAACCTGCCAGAGGGATCCCAGACAACCTGAAGAGATTTGAAGGCAACCAATCTATGCAACAGGATCATAACTCCTCTACTGTGGGTTGAGCCTTCTGCAACAAAAACTTGCCCCACTTGTTGACGCCTCATTCCGTCAGCCTCGTCATTAAGCAAGTGTGTTTCCTGCAAAAACACAATTTCTGCTCTCTGATGACTTAAGTATTTCAATACCTTATATTGCTTGGTCTTATGCCTTGCCCCTTTTACATTCCATGTAACAAACTGAATTGCTCTAGCCATCTACTTTATCACCAATCAACACCTTATTATTTTTACTTTTACCCTTTATTTCCCCCACTTGTCTTTGGATCCGGAAACATCTATCCCTATATACAAGCTTAATTTCACACCCTCTACCAGATGTACTGTGCTCTTGTACCCACCCCTCCCCACCACCCCTTTTAAGCCCATTAACATCCCACCATAAGATCCCCCTTACTAACCTCCCATACACCCTTACCCTCCCCTCCACTCAATCCCACTCCCTACTATTATGGTACATGATGACCAGCAAATCCAAATATTCTCCCTCCACCCGACCTCCCCACCCTCCATAGACAAAGGTTCCAGTTCAACCTAACCTTTTACTCATAAAACATTAACATCCTTTAACGATAATTATTATGCATCTACTTAAATCTTCTCTGGAGACCCACTGTACATCATACTCCTTTCAATGCCTCTGAAAAATTTCCCAAAGTAACACCAGAATTGAATAAAATTACTCCTATTCAGTACCTGTAAGAGGACAGCACAAGCCTAAAAGTGCTAGTACTATGCCAATAGGAGAAAATTCCTAGTGCTCCTTGATAACACTACTAAAACCTACAAGCCAACAAAAGGGAGAGGGATTTAACCAACCATCCCCTTACAACGAAGCAAGATATTATTAAGTCCCCTCCCACATTAATCCAAGCAAAAAACTATACTAGCTAGAAAGAGAGGAGAAAGAAAAGGGAAAGGGACCCCCCCCCTCCCCACAACAGCTACTCAGCAAACACATGTTCTACAGCCATAGTATGGCACACGAAAGCAATCCTTGCCCAGTTGCATCTGAAACGAAACTGCACGTTGTGCAAAAAGAGCAACTTCACCTAGCTTAAAAAGAAGTACAGAACAAAATAATCAATCCTTACATGACCTTGGAGCAGCCCATATCCCTCTCATTCCCCTTATTTGGTCCACCAAGAACCCAAAAATATAGGAACAAACACATGACCCTGCTAGGCACTGTAAATAGAAATTGCCAAAAAATATCAAACTCAGTAATTGATGAGAGGCTACTGATTTCAAAATTATAACTAACACATCATAAGAGGTGACAGCCTGCCCGCTGAAAATAAACATGCACATTTAGCATGGTATACAACTTCATTGACCCCCCCCCCCATATTGTAGAAGAACCTAGAGCTAGTTAAATAACTGAAAAACTTGTAGCTTGATACAAGAATCTGGGATCAAAATCAAGGGGGGCAGCCCATGCAAATGCCAAGTGTTCTGGCTATTCATATACAAAAAAATAACATTCCGTTGAAATTTTGGATACAGTCAGCAGGCAACAAAACCAGTCATAAATTGCTCCAAACTCAAAGTAGGGTTGCAAAAATCTGATACCACAAACTGCAATGAAATGTCCGTTAGGATAACCAATTTAGTATTTTACCCAACATAGACCCAGCTTTCAAGTGGTTCTGAACAGTTCAAGGAACACTTCCTTAAGCCCTGTAGCTGCCTTCTCCGCCTCCTCATAACTCGTCCAGGTACCATTGAGAAGAACTTGAAGTCTGGCAGGGAAGCCCATTCAGAACTTAATACCCGCAGTGATCAGCTTGGTTTCTAATTTGTGATACATGGCGCATTTCTGACGCACCAAGAGTGGTAAATCTTGCACCACCCGGAGATTTCTACCTTCCCACTCCACTTCGTGTGCATCTCTAGCTTTATACAAAAAATGCTGGTGTTCCTGAAAGTTCAAAAACCGCAATATAAAGGGCCTGGGAGCAGCTCCCTCGGGCGGGAAGGGTCGCAGTGCTCAGTGGGCTCTCTCAATAGTGTACCTTGTCCCATAGGGAGAGGGGCCTGCCACCTTCTCAATAAACTTTTGGGCAAATTTTACCAGGTCAGAAACCCTCTTCTCTTTCTAGTAAACCAATTATAACAGCAATGTTACGCCGACTGCGCCCCTCCAAATCCTCAGCCTTGTTTTCCAGCTTCACCAGCCGTTGCCTGATCGCCACCTGCTCTAACTCCAACTTGCCCTGCTTCTTTTCCACAGATTTTAAGCAAGCTTCATTATCTGTTGTCCTCCGAGAAAGAACTTCTAATGCACTCGATATGCACTTAATCTCCCCTGCCATGTTTTGCATATCAGCCTTAAAAGGCTGAAATTCTTCAAGAAATCTGGAGAGAGTTAGAGGCTCTGAATCTGTATTAGCAGCAATTGTAGACTGCGACAGCTGCGAGGAGGAGGCCTTGGCTTTTTTAGAGGCCTTCTCTGGCATTGTTGGAGAGGTGTGCTTGACCGGAGCTTTTTTCATTTCTGCATTCATCCACACTGTAAAATCAGAACACCCGTTACCAACGAATTTCCCGATAATAATTCAGCTGTAAATCACGCACTAAAATGGAGTTTTATACTTATTTTGAAGGGCGAGAGGTCGGAGCACACAGAGAGACAACTCACCCGGTGAACTGCATCACGTGATTCGCATTTATATTTTTCTGTAGGGTGGTCTTGAAGTATAGTGCCTTAGCTGCACAAATTACTTTGGTGCAGGAATTCTTTGGTGACTGGCATGTAGAGGTCAGTGTGAGAGTGGGAATATTTGTATTTTGCCCAGGCACTGTCTCATGGGTTGCAGAGTTTGATGACATCTGCCAAGATACATGGGTGGTGAAGTGTCTAACCCTTTGTCAACTGGGAGGAGTATGAGTATGCTAAGCTTTATTTAAGATGTGACAAAAAAGGGAAAGGGCTGTATCAATGCTGGTGGCAGAATAGAAGTGTGACCAGTCAGAAGAATCAAGATCACGGAGGAGGGTGGCAGTATTTAAAGAATGCAGTGATCTGATCCAGCAGTAGGTGGGGGGGGGGAGTGAAGTAAATGCAGCTTCCACACACATTAAGTCATGTAATGATCATTGAAAATGTCAGCGAGTGTGCCAGCAGTGAAGATCCAATGAGGGTGAGTGGTTAGGACTCAGTCCAGGAGGATATGGTTAAGGGTGTGGTGGTTTGGTCTGGTCAGTTTGTTAGTAAGCTAGTGGTAGTTTAGTGATTCAATTTGTTGTGTGGTGGACTTAAGGGCTGGGGAGACCCAGTTCAAGTTGAAGTCTCCAAGTAAGATGAGTTCACCAGAGAAGGCAAGTGCTAAGATTGACAACACATTCAACTTCCCTGGCTTTTTCTGAGGTACTCCCTGTGTGGGGCAGGAAAGGGAAGAATGGAATGAGGGATGAGATATAAGAGTTTAATGGCTGGCTTAACAGATGGTGTCAGAAGAAGGGGTACCACTTTGTGGGAAACAGGGGTACTACGGGGACAGAAGGCTCTTCAAGGGTGACAGACTCCACCTGGCAAGATAAGGGGTCAGTGCACTGGGCCAGAAGTGTGACATCTACATTGGACAGTTCAACTGACTGCAGGGGAGACTGGGACTAGAGGAACCATGGTGATAGGAGAGAAAAAGGAGATACTAGGTAGTACTCCCTCATATGTGGGGGCTTGTTGCAGCACAGTAGGTAAAAACAGAGTTGAGGTCCATACTAGGCTAGAGGAGGAGACAATACAGAGGGGCAACATAAAATATACAATCACCACAATAAACAAGAAGATGAGAATACCAAGGAAAAATGAGGGAGAAAGACAGGTAAATAACAAAAAGGGTTCAGGAGTTAGATGGAAGAGGGTCTACCTTAATGCAATGAGCCTGAGTAATAAAATCATTGAGCTCCGGGCAGTGATGGCAGACACTGAGAAGGGCCTATTGGCAATCACAGAAATGTGGGCCTCAGAAAATAATGTCTAAGACCAGTCAGTCTCTGGGTAGACAATGTTCAAAAGGGATAGAAGAAAATGTACAGGAGGAGGCATAGCCCTTTGTACATCAGGGTTGGTAGTGGTGAGCCTGTGTTGCCATGGGTGCAGCTCACGGCAGCCTCAAGCAAGAAACTACTATTGGGAGTGATCCATAAACCACATGGACAAGGAGAAGAAAGAGACAGGGAGCTCAGGGAGGAACTAGAAAGAGGAGTGTCAAAGGGTGAAGTAGCAGTATTGGGTAATCTGAACCTGCTGGATATCATTTGGGATGTTCCAGTGGCCAGGAGTACCATAAATCAAGCCTCACTGGATACATTCCATGACTGTCTTTTTGTACAGCTAGTTATGGATGCCACCAGGCAGGCTGCCATTGTTGATGTGGTGCTCACCAATTCAGAGGTGCTAGGAGCTGTAAGAATATAGGAACCACTAGGGAACAGCGAACACACCTCCATTTGATTTGAATTGCCCTTTAGCACCAGAAAGCCCCAATCAAGAGCTGAGGTCCTTGATATCAGAAGGGCGGAATTCAGTGGGTTGCGGTAGTTGGTCTGGAACAAGTTAGTTGGGGTTGACAGCAAAGGGGGGTGGAAGAGAGATGGGGGCAATAAAGGGGGCAATTCTAAAAGCATTAAATTATGTATGAGAAGTAACTGAAAGTAACAAATAGAAGAGACCACTATGGTTCTTGGTAAGTGTCAGGGAATTAATGAGGGTCAAACAAAAGGGCTTCTCAAAGTGCAATGACAAACAGAGGGAGAAAGAATGGAAAGAATGCTCACTAAGAAATAAGGAGGCAAAGAGGACAGTTAGAGAGGCAAAAGTAGCTACTGAGCTGCATATTGTTGAAGGGTTCAAGAGTGGAGAAAAATAATCTTCTGGTATGTTAGAAAAAAAGGTGAGAAAGGAGGGGGATTGTTAGGCCAACTGAGGGGTGCAGGGTGATAGAGGAGGATGTTCAAAAGGCTGCTGTCCTTAATGATTACTTTTACTCTGTCTTCATGAGGGAAGACAGCGGGCCATTGCCAGAGAATGGCACCAAAACATCCACAGAGGGATCCCAGAGATGAGGCAGGCAGAAGTTACATGCAAAAGGGTCCATAAAGGGCTAGCAGCCCTAAAGAGAGAAAAGGCCCCAGGATCAGATGGGATGCATTATAAGGTGCTCAGGGAAATGGCAGTGGAACTGACCAAATAGCTGGTAGGAGTATTTAGTAGCTCATTACAGATGAGGGTAGTTCTGAAGGACTGGAGGGTGGGGGATGCAGTTCCACTCCATTGGGGAGGGGGGACAAGGAGAAAGCAGGGAACTACAGATGTGTCATTCTTACCTCAGATGTAGAGAATCTGATGGAGTCACTAGTTAAAGAGGACCTCGTGGACTACTTAGAGATCAATGGTCTCCAGGACAGTCAACAGTATAGGTTCATGGCAGGGAGTCTTGTCAAACTAAGCTGATAGTTTTCTTTGACTGGGTGACAAGGGCATTGTATAGAGGCCATACCGGTGATTTACTTGACTGTGACTTCAGCAAGGCTTTTGACTAGGTGCCTCACAGAAGGATGATGAAGAAGATGGAAGATATGTGTGTGGCTAGGGGCATAGTAAGATGGTAGGTAACTAGCTAAAGAGGAGGCAGCAGAGGGTTGAGTTTACTGCAGTCAAATTAGAAGAGAGGGTGGTCATGACTGGTGTACTATATCACAAGGATCTGTCCTGGGCCCGGTCCTGTTAAGTATGTTCATTGGCATCATTGGAGGAGAAATCTGAGGCAGGTTGTGTCTCTTTGCAGATATCACTAAGCTCTGTGGGAGGGTGGATGGCAATGATAGAATCAGGAACATGATGAGTGACATGCAAAGACTAGAGAGGTGGTTTAAGGTTTAGCTATTGAAATTTAATGCCAGAAAGCTACAATCTTAATAAAGGTTTAGGCACAGTGGCACATCCCCTCATTCTGGACAAGATTCAAGCAGCGGGTCTTTCTGACTGCAGTCAGCTAGTTTCACTCTTATCTTAGAGGCAGGTGTCAAGCAGTGTGTGTGGGCAGGATAGTAGTGCGGTGGGTAGGTAACTGGCTGGACAGCAGGACACAGAGGGTGGTGGTAAATGGCTGTCACTCCACAGAGGGAAGAGTGACCAGTGGGGTACCACAGGGATCAGTGCTGGGACCGGTACTATTCAATATCTTCATCAGTGACATTGCACAGGACCTAGAAGGCAGAATTTCACTGTTCGCTGATGACACAAAGCTCTGTAACAGAGTAGACACACCAGAGGGTGTAGACAGAATGAGAAGGACCTGCAGAAACTTGAAGAATGGTCAGGGTTTGGCAGTTGAAATTCAATGCAAGGAAGTGCAAGATAATGCATATGGGGCACAAAACCCTGGCACAATATATCGGATTGGGGGTGAGGATATAGCATGCACCAAGCAGGAAAGGGATCTTGGAGTTATCATCTCTGATGACCTCAAGGCAGGGAAACAGTGTGACAAGGCAGCAGGTAAAGCAAATAGGATGCTGGGATGCATAGGCAGGGGCATCACCAGCAGGAAAAGGGAGGTCATAATTCCACTATACAAGACACTAGTGAGGCCCCACCTGGAGTACAGTGTACAGTTCTGGATGCATTTGAAACCTCTGTATTTACAGCTTAGAGATACTAGGAACTGAATGCCGTATAACGTGTGCATTTTGACAGAGATTGTACTCAATTTCATGGAGGTCCTGAAATTCTGTTAACTATTTGCACTTTTCATGTTTTTTGCACTCTATTACTGTGGGCACTTTAAAAAGATGTGTGTGTTGTTGCTTTGCACTTAATGGGTCGTTGATGCAGACCAATGATTTTAAAGATTTTATTAGTGATGTCATAGCTATGGTGTATATAAGGATGGGTGGTTTAGTTTTTCATCAGCCTTTGAGAAAGGATAGTTTATCTGAAATGCGTCAGGCAATATGTGTCATTTTTTTACTTAATAAAAATCCATAATTCAGTTGAAGAGCCCTGGTGGTATTTGAAGATGGATGAGAGTACTCCAGTTTTTGGTTTGCATATGTGATTTGTTATAACTGTAGAGCACCACATTTCCTTGTGCACACTTTTTGAGAAGAAATTCCTTCATTACCTGTATACATGACATTTTGATTTGTTTAAATTTTTCATAATTTTCATTATATTGTATTTGCTATATGTGATTTTTTCCACATTCCTTGCCCCCAGGACACATCTGAAAATGAGCTGTTAGCAGCTCAGCATGTCTTTCCTGGTGAAACATTTGAAATGGATGAATAAATAAATAAATAAATAAATAAATAAATAAATAAATAAATAAATAAAGTGCAAGATGATGCACTTAGGTAACAAGAACCCCAGGACAAATTACTGGATGTGTAGGATATGATTTAACACGATGGCTGAGGAACAGGACCTAGGAGTTATCATAAGCATCTCCCTCAAACAATCAACCAAATGTTACGAGGCCTATACTAAAGCAAATAGGATTGTGAGATGTATCAAGCTGGGTACTGAGAGCAGATGGAAAGAGTTAATACTACCCTTTATATATCTTTGTAGAGGCCACACCTAGAGTACTGTGCTCAGTTCTGGAATCCTCACCTCAGGAAAGACAAGGACAGGCTGGAGACAGTGCAGAGAAGGGTGACAAAGATGATTCAGGGCCAACAGGGCAAGTCATGCTAGGATCACCTCAAGGCACTGAACATGTAGGTGCAGGAGAACAGACAGGAGAGGGGAGATAAGATAGATACCTTCAATTACCTTAAAGGAATACACAAGGTCAACTGCAGATAATTATTTAGCATGAGTAACACTTTGAGGGCTTGAGAGGGAGGGTCAAGAGGGATATGAGAAAGTCTACGAGCCAAGGTGGTGGGTGCCAAAACTATAAACGAAGAAACATAGAATTTGGTGGCAGATAAGGACTGCTTGGCCCACAAAGTCTGCTCTTTTTTTGCTGTCTACAGTACCACCATGTATCCTACTTGATGTCTGGCCCATTCACCCACCCCTCTTCACTTTCTCTAAAATTCCGTCATGCTTATTCCATGCATTCCTGAGCCCCACCACTGTTTTTGCCCCACCATGGCTGCTGGAAGACCATTCCTGGAATAAACCACTCTTTCTGTGAAGAAGTACTTTCTCACATCTCTCCTGTGTCTACCCCCCTACAGCTTCATATCTTGCCCCCTTGTCCATGAGCATTCTGAAAAATACTTCCCTCCTATGCAAAGGACTTTTTGGTACTGTGCAGTGTATGCCATGTAAAAAGCTTGCCTTAACTGCAGGGTGGCATAAATGGTTTTATGCATGCTTAGGACAGAGTGAAGGGTATAGTGATTATTCTGGTCACAAGTAAGAGGAAGGGAGTAGGGGTGAATAGGGAGGCTAGAGCCACTGTATGTTGTATACGCAGGACCTCTCTTACAGTTGTAAGAGTGGTCTCACATGCATTCTTAGGATATGAGAACCGCAAACCAAAGGCCAGCAGTTCTGATACCCTAAGAATGTAAGTGAGAACATTCTTACAACCGTAAGAGTAGTCTTGGCAGTAGTATTAATATATTATTGATCAAACTCAAATGATAACATATTAATTAAAAAAAAAACTGTTTTGAGGGCAGCTGTGTGTGAGATACTCTTCACAAAATAAGAGTGTCTCACATGTAGAGGAAAAGAGGGCTCAGATTGGTCGGGAACATTCCCTCAATCTATAATGGAAAAAACATCCCAGTGCTAGATCGGAACCATGGGCAGACTAGAGGGTCCATCTGTATTTTTCTGCTGTCATTGTCTATGTTTCTGTGTTTCTCTGAAAATTCTAAAGTATCACTAGCTTCCACATCTCCAGAAAAGGATTCCAGAAAACTGGATTATATGGCAAGAGGAGAGTACATTTCAGCCACCCTGCAGTTAAGGCAAGCTTTTTACATGGCACACACTTTACATTACAAAAAAGCCCTTTGAAGTACAGTGCAAGCCCTACATGAGATGGCGGGAGGTGAACTCTTCAGTGATCTTGCAGAAACTGATAAGGATGCACTGTAAGCCATCAACTATCAGTTCCCCATGGTGGTGTATGCAAATGACACAGCCTCAAGGGTACTAGAACATGCAGAAGCTCTGAGGAGGTTTGACTAGCTCAGGGCATCTATTCTTTTTAGAGCACACAAAGACAAAGACTGTGGACTTAGCATTTGCGGGAACCTCCATCTTTGGGGACAAAACAGAAGTCTTCTGTTTATAAAAAAAATTGATGAACAAAAAACAGCATGTAACAATTTGATCCAGAAAGAGAGAGCTTAAATTTCCTTCAGGCGATATGGAATGGAAGGTAGGGGCAGGGCCCACTACCATTGACCTTACTCCTACTGTAACCACCTTGCTCAAAGGGGTGCCCAAAAAGGTAGAGGCAGGAGAGGTGCAAGACAGAAGCAAGCGCCAGCTCTTGAGCCACAAGAAAAACAAAATCCCTGATTGTGTGCAGCCTGCCATAGAACTCCCACCAGTTGGAGGCCACCTGCCTCATTACTTACAGGAGTGGAAAATCATCACCACAGGCAAATGGGTGCTGGAAGTGCTGAGTCAGGGCTTAGCTCTTCAGTTCATAGGCCTCCCAAAACTAAAGATCCTAAAGTTTTCTCCTCCACTACAGCCTCAGGAAAACATTCTGTAAGAGGTAATGGTAAAGAGATTGCTAAATCTAAAGGCCGGAGAAAAGATCCCTCGCTTTAGGTGGGGAAGAGGCCTCTTCTCAAGGTACTTTCTTACAAGAAAGGAAACTGGGGATTGGCAGCCCATTCTGTATTTAAAATTCCTAAACAGACACATAAAAAGGAAAAATTAAAAATGGTAACGCTGAGAACAGTTATACCATCCCTGCAGCAAGGGTAGTGGCTGGGATCACTGGATCTGAAAGATGCTATATTTCCCTATCCCTGTGAGACTATCCCACAGAAAATACCTAAGATTCAGATTAGGAAAAGAGCAGTATCCACTTGCCACACTGTCTTTTGACCTAACCTCCGTTCCAAGGGTGTACACAAGGTGCCTAACAGCAGTGTCTACATCCTTGAGAACTAAGGGAACAACAGTGTATCCTTACCTGGACAACGGACTAGTCACAGGATGCACAACAGAGGCACATCGCTTCATTGCAATGGTGAGTAACACCCTGGAAAGTCTGGGCTTTCTATTAAATATAGAAAAGTCCCAAATGGAACCCAGTCAAGTGCTGGTTTTCATAGAAGCAGAGTTGAACACTACTCAGGGAAAAGCATTCTTACCATAAGGAAGAGTGCATAGCCTATTATCCTGTGCAGTATATTGCAAACCAGGGGAGTCAAGGCCAGCAAGGGACTTTCTGCAGCTGCTAGGGTACATGTGAGCTGCAACAGCTGTGGTGCCTTTGGCTTCCTTACAGATGAGAGATGTTTGGTACCATATAGCAGGCCAGCATCAAACGTCAAATCCATTGAGTCAGCAAGTACCTGTCACAGCAGGGCTTGTCAGGGCTCTAGAGTGGTGGAAGGAAGTGGACAATCTCAGTGAAGGAATCCCCTTCCAAAACCTGTCCACAACACTCACTCACTCTGACAACAGATGCTTCAATACTAGGGTGGGGAGGGCATCTGGATGATCACACAGTAAATAGAATCAGGCCTCCACAAAAGCAACAGGAGTACATAAACCTGTTGGAACTCAGGGTAGTGTACCTTTCTCTATAGCACTTCTCAAATGTGGTCCAAGACTAGGCAGTTCTGATCAGAACAGACAATACCACAACCATGTACTATATACATAAGCAAGGTCTCACTAGGTCCACAAAACTATGCTCTGAGGCAATGAGGATGTGGAATCTGGCACATTCTTTAAACACAGAAATCACTGTTGTACATCTATGGACAATGTCCTGGCTGATTCACTAAGCAGAAAAAGTCAGTTCAGTTTAAGTTTATTGTCGATTGGTTGCAAACCATTACAACATAATACAATCTAAACTACAGACAGAATACATTTAAGAAAAACTGCAGCAATCCACAGAAAGCACTGATATCTCAGGGGCACATGTTAATCAATGTCAGAGAGTGAAACAAAATATATATATATATATATATATATATATATATATATATATATATTACATCGGTCTTTGATTCTTATGTATCCCCTCCAGAAATCAGCAAGGCATCTACATATCAAAATGATCAGAATCTAAAGCACAGCGTGCCCACACCAGGAAAGATTCCATTAAATTGTGGGTCCATCAGTATCATCCAAAATTGCCTCAAGTTCCTTAATACTAGAAAGAGGGCAATCCAACAGGCATAATAGCTTTTTGTACCATTGGATCATTGGGACAGGACCATGTAGAGTGTTTCATAACCAAACTCTTACAGGCCTAGGAGTACTTGTATCAAAAGTTCAGGCTCCATAATAAAAAGTGACACCTCTTAAGGGGGGGGGGGGTTCCCTCACAGCCAAACTTCATCATACACTGGTACAGCATCTTAACAACTGAAATTACAACAAGGAAAAAAGTAGCTTTTTGAAAGTGGGAGCAAGCATTGAGAATTCAGACTCCATATTAGAGTTCAGGGTCAACTATAATAATCAATGAAGAAGTGCAGAGGCATTCAAACCCATAACTCTTAACGTGTTTGTTAGACTGGGCATTAAATCACCAAAGAGAGGAAAAATATTAAACTGTACCTCTAAGGGGAATTATCCCAGGGTCAACCATTAGCAATTTGTTGAAGTAGTGTCTTTGTTGAAATATGCAGAGGGAGAATGCCACAATTAACACAACTTAGCTCCCCTCTTTTAATCTGGAAAACTGGGTGGTCTGGGAGTCCAAAATCTCCCTACTTACCCAATTTCACTGTCTTCACATTTTTCCCTTCTAGTTCCAGTCACAGATGCCTCTGTAAATACCTGTAGAGATAAAAAGAAATAAACACTTCACTGAACGCAGTAAATTTCATAACCAGGAGGGCAGAGCCCCCCCCCCCATCTCAGGCAAAAATAGCATACCTTTCATTGAGGAAAAATGAGCATACCAGCACACATAGTGCAATTTTCTTATTGGATTCTTCTTCATGCCCTCTCAGCTCCCCTCCATTAAATATGTTTTTTTAATACTTTTTGTAGTTGCCAGTTTCACCGCTGCATTCCACTTCGTTCAGCAAAAAGCAAAAATCACTTCCGATCCTCCAGCTACAGTTTTCCTGTTAATGCTCTCAAGTCTTTCCACGTCACTGAATTGCCACAATTCGAATAATCAGTTTGGCCACATTCTGTCCCATATTGTGGGCTGCTCCGCCATAAATAATAGAAACTAAAGCTCTGTTTGCGGATAAGCCACACAAACCAAAATCAAGCACACCGACCAATTTGATAAAAACATGCAAAGCACTGTGTGCTAAATCTGTCTGCTTAAAAGGACAACAAATTTTAATAAAGATTTTAAATGAAGTTTCATGGTTGAACATAAAAATGTCCCCATCTATTTTAATTTCCTTGAGAAAACTGGGAGCAGCGTGGAGCAGAGCAGCACCGCAGACATCTTGCCCCCCCCCCCAACTTTTCCCCAGAATAAGTCAGGGAAACCACGAGTGGTCATTAAACCACCTCATGGTTCAGACCTTATTCAGGAGTTGTGGCATACCAGAAGTGGATTTGTTTGCTTCATGGGACAATCACAGTTACCACTGTTCTGCAAGCCACCCTACAAGGGCACTGATGCTCTTACTCTCAATTGGGAGTGAAAGTCCCCCTATGCATTCCCTCTATTCCCTTTAATTCACAGAGTACTCTGGAAATTGAGGAAGGAGTCTGCAACAGTGATTCTGGCAGTACTAGATTGGGTGAGACAGCCATGATTCTCTCTCCTATTGCCCCTGTTAGATTGAAATGCCATTTCTCTCCCTATGAGGCACAATTGTTTGACTCTGACTCAGGGCAGTGTAACATTTCCACATCTCAGAACACTGATGCTGAAAGCTTGGTTCTTGAAGGCATAGAATACTCTAGCATAACCTGTCAATCAAAGTACTGAATATTGTGAAAGTGTCAAGGAAATAGTCCATAAGAAAATCATATTCCTCAAAATGGAAATATTTTCTAATTGGTACTCAGATAAGGATAAAGAAATTTCTTCTCTGGTAACTGATTCAACAGTTACTCTGAATTATGTAGAACATCTGCTCACAAGTGGTTCGAGGACTTCATCACTGAAAGCCCACGTGGTGGCAGTATCGGCCTTTCTCATCTGTAGGGAAGCCAAATTCTCTAACCTTACACCCAGTGTTCAATAGATTCTTTACAGGCTTCCTTCACCTTCAACCATCAGTTAGGGGAAGGGAACAGGGAAAGGGAAATTGTTTAACCAGGGAAGGCACACAAAGCTGAAGTTTGTTTCCAGGTGTGACCTGGGAGCACAAGGAAGTTAAGTGACTTGCTCAGGGTCACACAGTGAGCAAGTGGGGGCTGTGGGATTCAAACCCAAGCCTCCAGGTTTGCAACTCAGTGCTCTTAACCACTATGCTATACTGCTTCCTAGGTTGGGAAACCTGTTCCACCATAGGAGCTAAATATATGCTTGGCACAACTAGTGCATTCCTTCTTTTAGCCCATGGCCTCTGTGTATCTCAAGCTTGTTATATGGGAGACACTATTCCTCATAGCTATGACTTCTGTTGGAAGAGTCAGCGGGCTCCAAGCCATGTTCAAGTTTATTGATACAGGAAAATAACTCCATTGAGCAAGCTCATTCACAAGGAGTTCTGGTAAAAACAGTACAAAGGTAATATATAATGTGAAAATACAAACAGGGTCACATGGCAAAAACATACAACACAGTATAAAGGTGCATGCAAACAGGAGCATATTATTGGTTCAGGTAAACCATAATACAAAAAGCACGGTCTACAGATAGTGTTACAGTACGAAAACACACATTGCAATAAAATGCAGAGTTCAGTCAGGACATATCATTGGTACAAAGCAAGTTAGACCAACTTTTCCAGGTCTAATTTGTGCCAATCCTGGGAGCTGTTTTTATGGAGCTTGCACCAGATATTTGGCGCAAGCTGACATAATTCCTTGAAACTGTAGCAACTGTGCCCAAGATTGTAAAATTGGGCACAGTTGCAGCAAAGGGTTAGGCACACCATGAACACCTAAGTGCCTTGGTGCATAGCTGGGTGTAAGCCCTGTACCACACTTTGAAATTCCTGCCCATGGAGCTTGATTTTCAAAGGGTGATGTGAGGCTTGGGTCAAGCTCTGCGTCACACCCATTTTTGGGCACAGCTGCGCCAAACCCTTTTGATGCAAATGCACCAAATTATAGCACATCAGACACCATTGCAGCACTTTCCTCATTTTATGGTAGCTGGCACAAGCCCTGTAAAAAGGGTCCCCCAAATGGTGCAAGTAAGAAAAGCTGGTTTAACTTGCAGTATTTGGTGCACAGGGTTGACAATCCCAATCACTGGCCCGGAGAATGCCACGAGCCCCATGTGCCAAATGATCAGCACACCAGGAGCTTGTGGCATTCTCTGGGCTTTGAAAATAAAGCCCATGGTAAGATATTTCCAGGTACTTTGCAATATTTCTAATGACAGTCTGTCTTGTGGTTCGACTGTGATACCGCAGGAATTTCTCTAGAGATATCTCAGAAATTTCAGGAAATATCCAATGTCTTTGTTGCAACTGTACCTGTGCTTTTTCCATAAAATTCAAATCCAGGTGAACAAAATATGCACTGCTTGGATGTCAAGACTGTACTCAACTAGTACCTTGACAGAACAAAATATATATCAGATCTGGCAACAGCCAACTTTTTTGTTACCTATGGTGAAGTTGGTAAAGGCAAACCTGCTGCAAGAAAGACCTCTAGGTGGCTGGCCTCTTGCATACACTTCTGCTGTTAAAATCTGGTTAGCAGCCTCCTTAGGGCTTAGAGAACTGTACCCGAGGGTCAATGCAGCCTGAAGTGGCAGTCATAAGAGGCATCACTATGGTAGATATCTGCAAACCAGCTACCTGGGAAACTGTACACACTTTCACTACTCGCTACTCTCTGGACATTCTCTCCAGAAGAGATGCTAGGTTTTTTTTTAATAGCTTCTGGTCTTCCTAGCCTCCTAAGGTACTGTTATGTAGTCTGCATTTTTTCTTATGACATCACTACTGGACTCATTTTGTTACAAGAAAAAAAAATTACACACAGTATTAATGTTGATTCTTCTAATGGGTCCAATAGTGAGGCAATACAATCCCATCCCTAGTTCCCCTTCTAGAACCTAATCAGTAAAAGGTTCTTAAATATAGTATCTGTTTAAGTATTGCTTTCTGCTCAAGCATTTCAATACGTCTACACATTTCATATTTTAAAAATGCATTTTAAAATATTTATGGCATATTTATTTGGAAACATTTTGTCTGCTTTTTTCTTTTATACTATTCACCATGCCATGAAGATTGCATCGAGCTAGATTATACTGCTCCATTTTGCTCTTCTTTGAAAATCTGATGATAGGACACTAAAAGAAGCAGCAGCAGCACACAGCAACATTTTAATGGAGTTCTGTTTCCACAGCATCATTCCAAACTCTGAGGGAAAAACTCAGAGTGGAGATCATTTTTTTTGTGTGTGTTGGCTAACTATTGGACTCATTAGAAAAAACATCATTACTGTGATGAGTAATTTTTCTTCCCAGTCCAAAGGGCTTGATTGGTGCTTGGTCCCTAAGCTGATGCAGCTTAGGCTGTGGGCTCTGCAATACCAACTGGACATTGTCATAGTAATGGAGTACTGCCCCTTTACCTGATTCTGTGATGGCGACATCACCCTTTATGGCTCTGCTGTCTATAGTCAGGACTATGACGAGAGAAGGAGGGGTAACCATGTTCATCAGTCTCAATCTGAAGTGTGATATTGTACTCAGAACCTCTGTCTTTCTCACACAAATTGATCCTAGTCAAGATCTCCTTCACTTTGATCTCCTGGTATTTATGAGTGGTGTTTACTCCCACCATTGTGCAAACCAGATTTCACACTTGCCATTCTGTCCTCCTTCTCTACTCTTGCTTCTATCTTTGAATATCTGGTGTTGGGTGATTTTATTATGAATTAGAGTTTTTCCACCTCCATAAAACTTATACAACACATTTGGGCCCTCAGCCTCACTAAACATATATCTGAACTGACCAGACTCAACCTATCCCCATCCAGCTACTTCTGCAGCCGATTTCAATTCTCCCATCTTCACCAAATGTGGTAAGCTGGTACCCTCCATAATGAACTTAATGTGTCCACAAGATTGCCTATTGTGTGCAGCAAACTTGTCACCTTAAATCCCTCCCTACCAGCTGACCTTAACAACACAGGTAGGTCCCCCATAATGTTGTTGACTGACATTGATGTTGCTCTTGATTATGTTCAAACCAAATTCACAGGATTCCATGCAAGCATGCCTATTTCAGAATACATGAATAGAAGTAACCCCCCACCCCAGGTTACAGCTGATGTCATAACTAGGCTCAAGGCTTGTGAGATTGGTTGGCCTCTTTGCAAGGTTTCTGTCTCAATAAATGATTTATCAAGGTAAAAGCAACTTAAAATGCCTGCACTAAAGCCAACAGGCTGAATAAGCTGATGATGTTGCTTCCAACCTACAGAAAGTTTCAGTACTTATCAGTAATAGTAGATCATTGAGAGAGTTTCCTCCATGGAGTCACAGCATTGAAACTATAAGCCATGAGAGTGAGGACCACTCCGATTTTTTTGTTTAGCAGGGCCACCTACATTGATTCCCATCAGTGCCACCTATATAACATGTACAAACCCATCTCTCCTCAATTTCTTCAAAAGAGGTAAGCTTAGAGTTAGATCATACCAAAAGGAACTAAGAGATCACAACCACAACCACCACATTGGAGATGTGACAGTACAGGAAAAATAAAAAGGCCAACCCGGGCATAGAATAGGTAAAGACCAAATGTTGAACAATTGGTAGGTCTGCTACATTTTCCCACCTGAAATACAAAAGAGGATAGGAGGCTGGATGAGGTTTGGCTGTGGGAGGAGATTCTCTTGAAGATCTACTGTGGTAAGTAGCTAAACTATCTTCTTGAGGACATCTCATGCCATATTGACACAATTTTGGAACTGTTCCCAAGCGGTACATAAAATAAAGTGTGAGGAATGTGTAATTGAAGGAACCTACAGTAAGTTACCCTAAGACAGAAGGCCTTGGAGAATGGCATGGGTGAAGAAAGTCCATCTATGGGACACAAGTCCAGACTGTAATGTTTTAGTGAAATGTGGACAGAACCACACGTGACATCACAGCATAAGTCTGCAGCCATGCCATTATGAAAATGCAATGGAACTGGCCACTCCATATCTGGCATGCCCAAAAATAAAAACAGGATGACCCCTTACTGTGACACTACTAACAAAAGAAACTACAAGATGCCAACCATTTGTAAAGGCATTGCTTTGAGACAGGGCCACCCATTATCTGGGGGGGGGGCATGAATGAGACAAAAAGTTGTGAGGATTTTCTACAGTGCTTCGTATGCCCTGAATAAGAGCATAAATCTCTATGGTCATCAAACGAATGTGGGGGACAGCACCTTCATTCTGATGGGAAGGGAAAAATACAGGGAAGTAGATAATCTGATTCAATATGAATTCAAACACCACCTTAGGAAGCAGAGGAATTGAAGTTAACCAGTGTAACTTGGGCCAGGATAGCATCTGAACGGGGCTCTGGAGGAATGCATGTGCTATGGTAATGTCCAAAATGATGCCTATGAATTGCAGGTGCCAGCACAGATCCAGAACAGATCTGAGTTTGTTGACAAACAGTCCCAATTGATCAAATAACTGGTGAGCCTAAAACAGTGTCTGTAAATCTGCATCCTGGGATGGCTCTTTTAGAAGCCAGTCATTCAGATATGGAAACACATATAGGGCAGCTTGGTGAAGGCCCATGGTTGCCATAGCTAAGCTATTGCTGAATTCCCATGGTGCCAAGGATAAGCCAGATAGTAAGACATATAAATGACAGTGCCTGCTGTCCAAAAAGAAGTGCAGGTATCTGTGATGACCATGCCAAAACTTGAAATGCAGTTATGCATCAAGTATATCCACAGCACACAGTCAATTCCCTTGCAAAATCAGAGGCAGAAGGGACTGAATGGAGACCATCTGAAACTTTTTGGACTTAATGTACTATTCAGGGCCCCGAGGTCCGAGATGGGATGTAAATCTTCCATCTTCATGGGAACAAGAAAGAATCTGGAATAGAAGACCCTATTCTTTTTGGTTAGAAGTGCATGTTGAACAGCCTGCTTGTCTAAAAGAGTCTGGGCTTCTGTCAGTAAGACTAACAAGTGGCACAGAGGGTAATAACAAGTGGTTGGAGGATGTACTGAAGGGGGGGTGCAATTAGTTCTAACAAAAGAGCTGTCAAAAATATCTCTAGAACTCACTCATCTAATGTAATCTCCTACTGTTTTGGTAGCAACAGGGAGACTTGGCACTCTACTTGAATACCAGTATTTCTGAGTGGGGCAGGTGGTGCGGAAGGGAGTCAGAATGAAAAGAGGAATGGCAGGGGCACCTCCAGCACCTGAAACTGGGCCTTGAAGTGGGTGCCCAATGGCTAAGGTGGAGGGGGGCTGTTTGAAGAGCCACCCAACCAGGAGCACAGCCACTGGAGGGGAGGACCCCTACCAAATGAGGCATGGCTATGCCCACATGTGGGCTGATATGTAGTGGACTCTAGGGAGTGAAGAGTCATTTTTGAGGGCTATGTAATAATCATGCAGACACCAACATGGAGTGAGTTGGTAAATTAACTGTATGAAACACACTTGAAACAACTGCAGAAAATGCACACGTCTGCCTGCCAAACAAGGGTTTATATATATGTGTTAGCACATGCACATTAGTAAAGCATATGCAAATCACATATGCTAATTAACTTCCTTACATATCAGTTGAACTCTCCCCCAAAGTAAAATATTTAAAGTTCTATGTAGCGCAATGTTTTTTTGAGTCTATATAGTCACAATGCCAGGCGGGCCTTCAGATCTCCCATGCACTGACATGGCTGATTCTCAGGCTGGAGCTGGTGCCAGTCACTTGGCCCTGACTACTCAGGGGTGGGGCTGACAACACAGGCTCACTTTGTGACTGCCCTGGCATCACTTGTGAAGGAACTACCATTGCAGGCACCTTGGGGATCCCATCGTCCTCCATACTGTCATCCTGCTCACTTTCCTCCTCCTCTCCTCGGATGTGCAAGTTTTGTGGGCCACAGGAGCTGCGCAGCTCAGGGGTTAACAGAAGGTCTCTCCTGTTTCTATGATACAATTTCCCATTTGCTTGTACTACATAGGAACATGGCACTTCAGTGTGGTATTCCACAACTGCGGGGGTCCAGGTATTCTCAGGTGTTCACAGGTAAACAGGCTGTCCCAGCTGTAAGGCTGGGAGTGGTAAGATTTTTTTTTCTTGAGCCCTTCACAATGTAGCTCGCACATAAACTTCTGGTGCTTTTGGTTTAAGTTTCTAAGATCTGGTAGGCATTAAAGTTATGAATCTGTGGCCCAAAAGTAGCTGTGCTGGAGATCCTAGCCCCTCCACTGGGATATTTTTCAATTTCAAAAGCAGTAAGGGTCTTGATGGTACACTTGTGCTTTCTTTGACAGTCTCTATTGTTTGAATAGCCCATTCCATCATGCCATTACTCTGAGTGGTATCTTGGTGAAGACATTACATGTTTAAACTCATACCTTCTTTGAAAGTCTCTGAATTCAATACAGGCAAATTGCAGACTGTTATCTGTTACAAGTAGTTTTGGAATACTCTGTCTTGCACATTGTGATTTAATTTGGTTAATCACCAGTTTGCTTGTTGTATTTTGCAGTTGGATATCTCAATGTATTTGGAGTGGTAATCAACCATTGCCAGATAATTTTCCCTTTCAAATTCAAATAAATCAACCCCAACCTTTTGTCAAGGTCTGTCTGGTATCTCATGTGGCTGAATCAGTTCTCTAGCTTGTGTGCTTTCTGGAATTGATGGCAAATGCCACACTTGGCCACCATGTCACTAATCTGACTGTTTATCCTTGGCCAGAATAAAAGATCTCTGGCCCTGCACTTAAATTTTTCAGTGCCTAAGTGGCTGCTGTGTAATCTGATTAACATGTCTGATCTCAGTGACATAGGGACTATCTGTCTCTCCCCCTTCAACAAAAGTCCATTTTCTATCAAGATTTCTTCTCTGAACTGCCAGTACTGCCTTATCTAGGGGTGCACTGATGTTTTCTCCTGGGGCCTCCCATTCAAAACAGTGTCACTCAGCTTGATCAATGCTGAATCATTATCCATCTCTTGCTGAAACAATTTTAGTTTTTCATCACTGATTGGCATATAGTCCACCGTGTGAACCTCATATTTTCTAATTCAGTTTCTGGCACAGAATTTTCTCCCACAGCCCTACTTAGGGCTTCTGCTATATGAAGTTCTTTACCTGCTTTGTACCGTACTCGCAAATCATACCTTTGCAGTTTTATCATCCTGCGTTGACTTCTCGGCAGGGCTGTGGCCAGTAATTTTTTGAAAGCTTTCTAGCGGCTTGTGGTCTGATTCAACATGGACCCGGGGTCTGCCATAAATATATTGGTGGAACTTTGAACAACCAAACACAATAGCTAGTGTTTCCTTCTCAATTCGTGCATAATTTCTCTCAGCTTTATTGAGTGATCTGGAAGCAAAAGCAACAGGCCTGCCTTCCTGTAGCAGACAGGCACCCAGCCCTTCAGAGGATGCATCAACAGATAATTCAACAGGTTTCCTTGGATCATGGTAGGCCAGCACCGGGGGGGTTAGTAACAACTGTCTTCAGTTCTTGAAAGGCCTGTTGGTGGCACTCCTCCCAGTGCCATGCTGTTTCTTTCTCTAGTAACTCTCTCAACAGCTTATTTACAGTTGATAACACTTGGAATAAATTTTGCCAGGTAGTTTACCATGCCCATAAATCTTTGTAAGTCAGTCTTATTTTGGGGAACAGACATCTGGGTAATTGCTTTAATTATCCCGGGATCTGCCAAAAATCCGATGTTACTTAACTTGTGTCTGATATATTGGACCTCTGACATTTTGATTTTGGATTTCTTTAGATTTAGAGACAAATTCTTATTGCTGGCTCTTTGTAGAACATGCCGTACCCTCTCATTGTGCTCTTGTACATTAGCTCCCCATATTAGGATGTCATCCATAATGACCTCTGTGCCCTTCAAAAATGTGTGAAATTTTGTTTTGGAAGACTTCTGGTGCTGAGCAAATACCAAAGGGGAGATGATTGAACTTGTACCTCCCAAAAGGTGTATTAAAAGTCACTAGATCAGAGCTAGGCCCATCTAGTTTAATCTGCCAGAAGGCATGCCCAGAATCTAAAACTGAATACTTTGGCCCCTGCTAGCTTGACTGCAATCTCTCCAACTGTTTTTGTCCCGTATTGTTCCCTTTTAATTGCTCTGCTAAGATCTATGGGATATATAAAAATCCGTACTTTGTTTTTTTTTTGCAACCACCATCGAGTTGACCCAGCTCATGGGTTTCTCCACCTTCTCAAAACCCCCGAGCTTTCCATGTTTTCTTGCTCAGTTTTCACTTTATCTTGTAATGTAAAAGGTATTTTCCTGGGGGGGGGGGTGGATCACAGGGCTGACTGTTTTATCTATCTGAGTGTGGTATTCACCTTCTAAGCAACCCAATTCCTCAAATACATCAGCAAATTCAGCTGGTATTCCTTCTGTGGTTTCCCCTGCACTTCCATTTGCAGTACCTACTGAATAGCTTCTTTATAAGCCTAATTTCCAAGCAAGTAGACAGGCTCAACACTGGGGTCATGTTTGTATTAACCACTTGAAATGGCAGCAGATAATACTTTTGCTTAAAACATGTTAGCAACATCACTTTGCCTTTTACATCCAGTTTATGCCCAGAATAGGAGACCACTCTAGCTGATGACCTTTGAATAACCTCTCCAAACAGTGTCTTATACATCTGAAAAGGCATCATATTGCACTGTGCTACTGTGTCAAACTTGAACGTGACGATTTTCCCATTTACTGTATACTCAGATTTACTTTCCAATCAGTCTGATAGGTAGTCACAGTTTCAATGCTGAAGGTACTTCAACTCTCCTGAGCATCTTCTCTAACAATATGGATCTCACTGCATTTGCCCACATGATGTACCCTAGCAAAGTGATTTTTTCCTGTGGCACAATCTACAAAACTGCCCGTATGCTGGGCATTTATTTATCTCATGCTCACGACTACACTTTTCACATTTGACTTGATTCGCTCAAGGTGCATAACTCTCTTTGCTCACATTGTCACTTGCCTTGACTCTTTCTTCCTGGACAACTGCTACTTGCACTGCACTTTCATCCTGAGCATTATCACTTAAGCATTTTATCTGCATTTCACTCAGTTCAGCAGCAAAGCACATATCTATGGCATCATCTAATGTTAAGTCCCCTTTTCTCAACAGTCTGCATCTCACATGCTCACTCTATGCTGCATAGAATTCTATGTCAGATCAACGATTCAGTTAAATCTCCAAATTCAAAAAAAAAATTGCCATTGGCCTCAGTTCAGTTACATATGAATCAATGGACTCACCCAGATTCTGGTTCCTAGTATTGACCAAATGTCTTTCATAAGTCACATTCTTTTTTGGGTTACAATACCTCTCAAACTGTCCCATAATTTTATTCAGCTGCCCCTTCTCTTCCTCGGTTTCCCAAACAAAAGTATTGAATACCTCTAATGCATCAGGGCCTGCCACATGCAAGAAGGTCATAGCCTGGATTTTCTGGGATTTTTCAGTAAGTCCACTGGTAACTGAGAAAATTCAAATTGTTGCATAAATCTTTGCCAATTTTCAGATGCATTTCCGTGTAAATTGAGAGTGGTGGGAGGCTGCAGGCGGTCCATTCTGACACCATGTAATAATCATGCAGACACCAAAGTGGAGTGCGCTGATAAGTTTACTGTATGAAACACACATTTGAAACAACTGCAGAAAATGCACACTTCTGCTCGCCAAGCAAGAGTTTATACAGTATATACATGTTAGCGCATGTGCATTAGTAAAGCATAAGCAAATCACATATGCTAATTTACTACCTTACAGACTATACGTCTTGACAGATAAGCTCCAGGTTAAGATCAAAGTGGTTCTGGCCACAGAAAAGTGAGTTAAAGACCAGCTATGGTGCATCGGTTGTGAAGCCGGCCTCCAACAGACAAGCATATCAATGAAGCAGATGCCAGAGTTGGCAGCATAGGCTGAAGCATCAGCAGCAACATAGGCAGAACACAATAAAAGCATTCTGGCATCCTCTTCATGGTTAGCAGTCTGATGGACCTCATTTTTAACAGATCCTTCAGGCAGCTTGGTAATCACAGCAGAGGGTGACTCCCAAATGCTATTCTGATGTTTAATAGTAAAAGCTTGTTAATTGGCTATACAAAGGATTAATGAAGCAGAGACATAATATCCATTTGCTCATAACATACAATTTTCTGGATTCCTTATCAGAAGGTTAAGAGCTCATATGCCAGGTTGCCCAAGATATATGAGGGGCCATAATATAACCACTAAATCAGTTTCTGGCTAAGTGACATAGGAAGAATTTGTAGTAAGTACTTTGTACTATTTGTCCATTTTGCAAAGGAGAGCCAGTAAATTACAGGGCCCATGCCAAGCAGCCATGGTGGCATCCTCCAATGCAGGAGAAATGGGAGGAATTACCAAATGCAATGGTAGGAATTTTCAGGAATTCATATCGACTGACTTTTGTGGAGTACTCCTCCTCAGCAGTGAAGCCCAGCATTTCCTGCATGAGGAACAGTACAGCTTAAAAAGGGGTACAGACAAAATTGTTCACTCTACAAGAGGATGCAGTGGAGCTACAGACTAAGTCTAAAGGCTGCTCTATGATCCCTTTCTCTGTTTTATAATCTTCTTTTATATTCAGAAGGTCACTATTGTATTCCTCCTCTTCTTCCTCTGGTTGAGTAAGAGGGACCCATAGGTTGATAGGCTACCTAAGCATTTTTGCAGGAGGCATAGGGTTGAAAACAGTGGCAGATCAAGAAGAGCCAACACCCTACGGTAAAGATGATGCAATCATTGATGATGGCAGCAGGCACAGAATTAATTCGGGTACCAATGCAAGAATCCCACCTTAGGTGTCAATGGTGAAAACTGACAGTGTCAATGACACAGTCGATGACAGGACAATGCCGTTCATCAACAGCTGTACACCATTGTTAGTTGGAGACCCTAAGTCAGTCCCAAACCTTGGTGTCAGAACAATAGTTGGAGGATCTTTAATTTAGCAGATGTTACTGTTATGGCCTTAGACTGACCTTCTCTACCAGAATGCTGTGGCACCTAGGATCTAGAGGGTAATCTATCATTAGGGTACTTGCTTTGGTGATGGTCCGATGACAAAGCCTTCTTCAGATTTTCCATAGGACTGGACAGTTCAGTCCCAACTTTGGTAATTATTTGATTCACTAGTATGTTCTTTTACTCTCTAACCAGTTTTCCTTGCACTCATTCTGGTGTTTGGCCTCCTGAAAGATTTCTGATGCTCACTGTTGGATTTGTATCAAACTGATCTACCATACCAATAGACTTATGCTAGTGCCTGTACTTTCCCTGCTACTAATCAAACTGTTTTCATTTTTCTGCTTTCTTTCCATTCCTTTTCATTTTAAGTAAATTCAATTCAATTTCTTAGGGCCAAGAACTACTTAGCAGAGCTCATTTGCAGTGGTGTCCTAAAAGCATACTATGACAAGCTACATTAAGAAACATTTAATATTTATCCCATGCAGGTACTTGTATGTCTCGATCATGTCACCTTGCTCCCTCTTTTTCTCCAAAGCATAAATGTTTGCAGTAAGTCCTGCAGCCTCTCCTCATATGTCAAATGCCCAAGACCATGCTCCATCTTAGTTGTCCTGCGCTGTACTGCCTCCACATTCTTGAAGTCTTTTCTCTGGTGTGGGCACCAGTACATTGGGCAGTATTTCAGTTATGGCAGCACCAGTAACCTGTACAGAGGGAGGATCACTTCCTGCCTTTTACTGCTTATCTCCCTCTATATGCATCCCAGCATTCGGTTTGCTTTGGTCACTGCACTGTTGCAGTGTGCAGACATTTTTAGGGTCTGTGATATCATCACCCCTAAATCCTTTTCTTCCAGTGTGCTATACAGCATCACACCTTCTATTTTGTATTGCACCCTGGGTTTCTTTTTCCCAATGTGCATTAGTTTACATTTTTTATCATTAAAGCTCAACTGAGAAATCTAGGACCAGCACTACAACTTGCCCAGAGCTTTCCTTAGTTCTCTTCATCCTACTTCCATGTCTACCCTTGTGCAAATCTGTGTGTCTTCTGCAAAGAGGCAGATCATATCCTTGATACCTTCAGCAGTGTCACAGATGAAAATATTGAGAAGGACCTTGTGACAGAGTAGGGTAAGACCCTGTCCAGTTTGTTATGCAGAGAGAGTGAAAAGCAAGGATCTATTGTGTCCTCTCCTATTCTACCACTTGTCTGTCTCATGCTTATCTGATTGCACAAACATATTTTTCTTATGGCTGCTAGGAATTGGCCACTCTGATGGTCCCACAGTTTCCCCCGTTATCTCCCTTCCTTCAATTGCCATTTCTATTCTTCCTTCCCCTCCCCCCCGGCTTCTCTGTGGATAAAAAAAGTATGTGAATCTTTATGTCAAACTGGGATTCCCTTGGTTGCTAATGTACAGTACATACTTATACTGTTGAAATGACTGCAGAAAGCTATTTGGGTTTCTTAAAAAGTAACAATCTGTAATACAGGGAGTTGACCTTGATATGTATTTGGATCTCCAAAAGCTTGTTTGTAGAACTGTCAACAGGAGACCAGCTCTGGAACAGAATTTTCTATTTTGTTATACCTGTGGAGACTACATGTGCTCTTCAGGCTTGCCTCAGGAAATAAACTGACAAAGTTCTGGTACATTTGGCCAGAAACCGGAGATGCAACTTACAACATCAGGATGTTTTTTATTGTTATTTTATTTTATTAAACTCTAGGATTACAAGTACCTGTGAGCAGGAACTGCTCATTTACAAAGGTTCCACATCAGAGGATGGGGGGAACATACATACAAAGGTTAGCAATGGTGTACAATCATAACACATACAAAGGTTGGCAATGTTTTACAGTTATAACACACTTTAGAAATTAAAGATATTACTAGAGAGCAACTTAAATAAGCAGCTAGCTGAGGTAACAGAGTAAGAGATTAAGAAGCAATCAGACTATAAGTGTGTGACTGGGTAGGAGGGGGACAGAATGAAGTAGGCAGGCTGAGGGGCCACTGTCAGGGGGAGGGAGAGGGGGAGGGTGTCTGGTTCAGGGGAATTTGGTAGTGAGGTTTGAGAAGTGGTGTAGAGGTGTGGGGAAGGGGGAGGGGTGGAGGAGGGGAGAAGGAAAGGGGTCACATAGAAAAGCAGGAGTCAGAGAGAATGATACTCAGGTAGGAGGCGGGCAACTAGGTGGTGGTTGGAGCAGTCCTTTTAGGAGAAGCAGTCACATTGAGTGGTAGAGGTGAGGTAAAGTCAGAGATTCCATTTAAAGGATCCAAGCGTAGCAGAGGAAAGTGCTTTTTATTGAGGGTATTGAACCACTGTGGAGCTCTGTGGGTGAAGGACCATTGATCCATGGAGGTACGACATCTGGGAACCTGGAAGGTTTGATATTGGGCACTACGAGTATGCTGATTACCACTGTAGGCAGTAAGGAGCTTACCAACACCTGGGGGCATGAGCCCAAGAAGAACCTTTTTGGTTAGCAGGCAGGTTTGGTATTGTATTCTGCTGAGGAGTGGTATCCAGCCAGCTTGTGCATAGAGGTCACAGGTGTGTGTTTGGTGGGCAGTGCCCATTAAAAGCCTGCAGGCTTTGTTGCGTGAAACTGAGATCCTGCGGAAGGCAGTTGTAGAAGCAGAGCTGTAGATGGCAAGACTGTAGTCAATGATAGAGGTGACAGAGCTGTAGATAGTCAATCTAGGGGTATCAGCAGATGTACAGTGCTTGTGCTTGTGCAACAGACCAATCCATATGTTGACAGCTTTGGCAACAGTGTCAATATGCCGAGTGTAGGAAAGGGTACTATCCAGCATGATACCAAGGTACTTGAACTCCGGGACAAGTTCAAGTGAGTTCCCAGAGTGGTTCTTGATGGTGAGGGACAGAGATTGTGCCTGCTCCGTGGATTACAGAAGTCATGACTTTGGTCTTGCTGTAGTTCAGGACGAGTTTATGTGAGCTGAACCAATCTTCAACAAGCTTGAAGTCGAGCTGCAGCTGGGTTACAAGGATTATAGAGTCATGTAGTTTAAACTGCCAGGAAAATATATCTTATAAGAAGATAGCAATGTTTTGTATATAAATGGAGAGATTGAGATTTAAATTGACAGAGAGAGAGAGAGAGAGAGAGAGAGTCTCAAATGAAGGATTTATTGTTTGTACTGACTTTAAGAAGCACTATTCTGTACAGTTTTATTATTTTATTGTTATTAATAATAAAATACTACTAGTGAGTTTTATAACTTCTCCTGGTCTTCTTATGCTTCCTGACTTATGCCTCTATGACAGACCTGTCCTAGTACCAGCCCGAGGTACCCTGCTTGTCACTTCCCTCACCTCTGAAAATTTCACATTGACTACCACCCTCTGTGTTCTACCCCCTAGCCAGCTCTCTACACAATTGACCATCTTTTCTTCTATACCAGTGTCCCTAATCTTTTTGAACAGATTTCTGTGGGGGGCTGAGTCAAAGGTCTTGCTGAAATCAAGGTACACTGTATCAACTGCCTGCCCTCTGTCTGTTCTGTAGTAACCCAGTTGAAGAACTCAACCAGATTCATCTGGCAAAACCTTCTCCTTATAAACCCCTGCTCTCTGGGGTCCTGCAGTCCATTCCCTTCTAGAAAGTCCACCAGGTCCTCCCTCAGTAGAGAATCCATGATCTTCCCTCACTATAGATGTCAAGCTGACTAGCCTATGCTTTCCTGGCTCATCTCTCTTCCCCTTCTTGTGTAGTGGAACCACATTTGCTGTCCTCTAGTACCTAGCTATGCTTAGTAAGCTATTGAAAACATCTGCTAGTGGCCCTGCTACCCAAGGTAACATCCTCAGATGTAAGCCATTAGGTCCAAAGATTTATCTACTTTCAACCCAGCTTGCTTTTCCAGCACCCATTTCTTCATTTGTGGTGAACGAGCTGTGGTGGTTCGTACCCCTATAGTTTAGGGTGATGCCAGATAAATCTGAAAAGAGAGGCTGGAGGTGTACTCTAGAGCCAAGATGCAAGGTTTATCAGCAACAGCTGGAGCACACAGAAAAGACTTAACATTCACTATCACTATCACACATGAGAAAGAATGAATAAGATTACTGGGACCACAAATTGGCCCCACTAAGGTCATACAAAAGTCCAGGTGATTCAAGTACTAAGGACATAGCAATCCAATGCACCAAGCTTGGGTTTCTAGTATTTTGGTTGGTCTACCGCTGAATGTGAATCTAAGGCAGCGCTTCCTATACAGGCCATAAAATGGGGTGTCCCCCAGTGAACCAGAAACAGAGTAAAGCACCATAGGCCTCCTGGCACTGGAAAGAAGGTGACTCCTGGTGTTACTGAGGCAACGTCAAAAGGGAAGTGCCTGGTTGAGGATGGGTGTCGACGCCCAGTTGTGGGTGAAGAGAACCCTTATCTGGAGTTGTCAGGTGCGGTGACCTCGAGCAGGAGGGCAGGCGATATCCAGTCGAGGAAAGGGTGCTGGGTGTGATGATCCACTGGACAACCTCCGGGTAGGTCCCTGGAACCCTTACCACCTCACCCCTGCAGCTTCAGAATCTGGCAGTCTTTGGTGTGACCTCTTGATGAGCCACTGGAACATGAGCCACCTATGGACAGCACAATCAAGAGCGTAGTGACCCTTGGTGTGGCCTCTTACATGGGCAACCGGTACTTACACCATTTTGGGGGATGAGGCACACAGCCTGGCAATCCTCGGCGAGGTCTTGCTATAGGCCACTGGTACTATTGCCACCTTGGGACATTGTCTATGCGATAGAATGGGCAGCGTGACTCTGAGTTCGGTGGACGACTAAAGTCCCTCAAGTTATATCCGGGGCAGCCCTAACCTGACTCACTTTGGTGGGCCCTAGCTACCAGCTGGCTACCACTTACGACCATCAACTCGAACCTGGGGTGTCATGGTGAAGACTTGAGGATGGTGGAGGTCAGTGGAGATGGGTGCAGGTGATGCTGGGCTTCCTGAGAACCCTCCATGGGTTGAAGAAGTAGCACCGGAGGAACCCTAGATGAGGTGTGTGCAGGAGCCCCTGGAGTTCAACAAGGATTTTTGTACCCTGGGAATGCACAATCACAAAGGAGTGATAAGGCCTCTTCTGCTGGAGACTGCTGCATAAAAGGTTTACTGGGTCTGTTTCCCAGCCAAATAGACTGACTCGCCGCACTGGGAAACCTGACTAGATGGTAAATATCTGCAGAAAACTGACCAAGGCTGTTACTGGAGATCTTCTGGAGGGAGTTACACCAAAGGGACCCAGGGGATTTGCTTCAACTTCCTAACAGGGAAGCCAACATCCATTGCCTTACCGTCCTTTACCCTCCCTGGTCAAACTCTTTCTCCTGTCTCCAGCCTATGTGGAGCCTCCTCTAGGCTGGGCAGTCCTGGTTACCTGCCAGGGGATTGGCTTCTTCATCCAGAGGTCAGCCTCCTGAGGCTGGGTCAGTGGCTTAAAAAAAAGTCTCCAAATTTGAATCTACCTTGGCCACAGGGATTGGCTGAGAGGGCTCAGTCTGGCTTCCTTCTCCCCTGCTGGGACAGGAATGTTGCCTAACTGGTTTGGCCTTGGCTGACTAGGTGTTGGTCTTGAGCAGGGAGAAGGGAGAACAAGGGAAGGAAAAAAATGGTTTTCTTTTAAAAGCTTGAATTTAAACTGCTAGGATTGTCTGCTGGAGAGGGGCCTGTTCTGCATTTCAGAGGGTCCCCTAAGATTTTCAAGGGTTTCCCATTAAGCTGCCAGGGTCTTCATAACTGTCTGACCCCTCATATCTCTGGGGATACCCTATTTTCTGTGATGCCCCCAGTTCCACTATTTTCTGTGGTTCCCTCAATTCCCCTGGGGCACTACAGATTACCTGGACCTTTTCTCCAGAGTCTTTTCTCCCTTCCAAACTTTACAATCTGTCAGTGGCCCATCCTTCTGCTTGGTAAATACTGATCAAAACTAATTGTTCAATGTCTCTGCCTTTCCCTTGCCCCCTCCTCCCACCCCTCATTGCTGTTAAGTCTAATTATACCCCTTTCACCCTTGCACTTCTCTGAGAGAACTAGAAAAATGTCCTTTCTTCACCACTGTTGCCAACCAGAGATTGTTGGTTACCAAAATATATTATTATTATAGCAATATTTGTCTAATACAGGATTCATTTAAAGGGCATGTAGCTGTTTACGTGTTGCTGCTTTGACACATTTTGGAGTTTTTTATCTTTAAATGTCAGATTTATAAGGATCATGGCACTTGGCAACTGATACATGCCCTGATGAAGACCAGGAAATGGTAAAAGTGCAGAGGCAGCTGGTTGGTTTTCTATGCATGTACAATAAATGCACATATTAAATATAGTAAATTTGAACTGGCATTTGGTGACCCCTTGTTGTTCCTTTATTATTTTATGGTGTCTTTATTCGGTGGGAGAGTCCTAAAGTTCCAGACTGTTTAGCTAGTACTTATTGTTTGATAGGACACCTTTACCACTCTAAGAGAAAACATTATTTCAATAGGAAACTTGCATAGAAAACCAACTGACCTTCTTTCAGTATATTCTTATTTATTTTGTATTGTTTCTTCATTGATTCATGTTTCTATACAAATGCATTTTCATTGCTTGTATAACAATGCCCCTTCAACATTCTTTTAACGCTGACGTGCATTTCAGGACTAAAATATCCCTTCTTCAGAACACTGTGTGGGGTTAATTATCCAAATAAAACAAATATAACAAAAGCCCATCAGTATTGCATTATGGCTGTGTCTTAAAGAAACTGAACAGCTAAACTTTACACAGAAATATATACCTGCTTACAACTTGAAACATTAATCATTCTGTCTCTGTGTTTCCTTTTACTTTTTTAACAAACATAAATTCCAGGATTTATTGCCTAGAAGGAAAAAGAAGAAACTAATGATTTTTCTGTCAAGAGGTCTGAAAGTAAGGGGGAGTTGAGGTAATATTTACCCCCCCCCCCTTACATTCGGACCTCTTAACAGAAAAATCATCAGTTTCTTCTTTCTTTTTCTAGACAATAACTCCTGGAATTTATGTTTGTTAAAAAAGTAAAAGGAAAGACAGATACTGAATGACTAATGTTTCAAGTTGTAAACAGGTACATACATTCACAAGGGTGGTTCGAGAGAACTTATTAGCAACTACAGGCCCATCTCCCTGCTATGCACTCTTGCAAAACTGCAGGAGAGGCTGGTTTATGGGCAGCTGAGGGACTACCTTGAGTCCCATCAGCTCCTTGCCCCCTCTCAGCATGGTTTCTGAACTAACCATGGCACTGATACAGCTCTCACCTATCTAACAGTGGACGTACTCAGTGCAATGGACACAGGTAAGTCAATGGGTACAATCTTTATTGACCTATCCAAGGTTTTCGACCTTGTGGACCACAACCTCCTACTAACAAAGCTTGACAAAATAGGTCTTGATCCCCACACCCTGTGGTGGTTCAAGAGCTATGTATCAGGCCGCTCTCAGAGGGTCATCTGGAAGGGTGAGCAGTCGGATCCTCTACCTATCAAATAGAGAGTACCTCAGGGCTCAATTCTCATTCCCCTCTTGTTCTCTCTCTTCACAAATGACCTTAACCTTCACTTCGGGGACAGCTCTGTTGTTCATTATGCAGACGACACTGTAATCTACTGCTCAATGGAAAATCTGCCGGGACTAGGCCCTCTCCTCCAAGCTGATCTAAAGACACTGGAGGCCTGGCTTACATCCAACAGAATGGTCCTCAATGCAGGCAAAATGAAAGCTATGCTGTTTGGTCCTAGATCCTTAAGGCAGGATAGGTCCAGATTCCTACAGCTAAACTCTCTAGCTGGAAAAAGTATAAATGTGGTGGACACCATAAAATACCTTGGGCTAATAATTGACCTAGATTTCACCTTCAAGTCCCACGTAGACCAAGTAACCAGGACCATCCACTGTAAACTTGGCTCATTGTACCGACTAAAAGACCAGCTGATCCCTGGGGCAAGGCTGACAATTGCCTCCAGTGTTTTGCTCCCAACACTTACTTATGCTGCCCCTCTATTACAGGGTATGCCTAAGCAAGAGTTCAATCGGCTACAGGTACTGTATAACAAGGTTGTGGGGTTTGCTACCCAAAATCACCCAAGAAGCCACCCCTGTGACATGCTTGCCCAGCTGCAGTGGCCTTCCTTTGCTTCTCAACTTCAGTACCCCCTGCTCTGCCTTGTGTTCAAGATACTGAGTCCAGCAGCTCTCCTCAGCCTAATAGGGACTATCTCCCTTAAGCACAATTCTCGGATGCTCAGAATGTCAGGTCGGTCTCTACTTGTAAACCCCAGAGTCATGACATGTGCCGGTGGCAGATCCTTCTCCTTTACTGCCCCCTACCTGTGGAATAATCTTTCAACGTCAGTACAGGAAGTCCCTTCCCTATCAACTTTTCACACTAGGCTCAAGGCCCACATGTTTGAGACCAGCACTTGTCCCTGTCAAGCCATAGGGTAGTCTTCCCCTGTCCCAACAAAGAATGCTATCCCTCTCCTCTGTCACCCAAATAGTCTACAAGGCTTGGTCTTGTCTCAGACAATCACTGCTTGTATGTTGAATATGTTTCTGACTCGCTGACTTACTGTGATTTACTGTCTTTTACTGTGTTTCTGCTGTCACTGTAGCCTGGTTAGCATTGTACTCTCTTTTTAACATGTTGTACCTAATAATCTGTCTCTGTACTGTATCCCGAGTCACCCCTGAAAAAGGGACCTTCGGGGCTTAGTGGGTTCACCTGGTAATCAAAATTTAATAAATAAATAAAATTTCGGTGTAAAGTCTATCTGTTCAGTTTCTTTCAGACACAGCTGTAATGAAATACTGATGGGCTTTTGATATATTGGTTTTTTTTAGATAAATAACTCCACACAGTGAAGGGATATTTTAGTCCTGAAACGTACGTCAACACTAAAAGAATTAACACTTAAAGGAGCATTGTTATACAAGCAGTATTAAATATACCCACTGTGAGTTTTGTTTATTTTGTAATGGTTTTCTTTATGCCTTAAGTGTTTCCTTCTGTTTTCTTTGCTTGTGTTTTTAGTTAGCAACCCACAGGCATCACCAGACACACTTTCCAAGATACATTACAATTACCCTGATCTATTCAGCTTTTCCATTGCAGATTTCTGGAAGGGTGACAATGTGGCTGTCCAGTGAAGAGACCAACGGGATTCCCCATGAACCAAATCTAAAGAACAACATGTAGATGCTCTGGTAGATGTAGGCATTGACTGTGGAGTGTTTTCAATTTTCATTAGAAAGTTTTCTAAAGCTTTTCTGCAATATTTTTTATAGCCTGGTTAAAACACTGGAAAATGCAGAAGTTGTTCAAGTCATGCAAGACACCCAGGAAGTTCACACAGCAGGGGAAAGCATTGTATCTAAAGACCTTCAAGCAGCACCAATAAAAGCAAAAAAAGTGGTTTAAGCTTCTTTACTGGACTCACCTTGCAATGTTAAATATGTTATCAAAACAACAAATAAGTAAAGATATTGATCCAAATTAATGTGGATGTTTTTTTCAGGATCTTACAAGCAGTTAGTAGCAGGAGAAAAACTGAGAAGGGATGGGGTCGCCAATGTTTTGTTCGCAGCATCAACTTACGTGTCCCCAGCTAGACAAAAAATATTCAAGTTGTCCTGATGTCAATGGTTTACAGTGTCAAAGATGTGGCTTTATGGAAGGAGTTGTCCTCAAAGACTTTTCTTCACTTCTCCCCTCCTTATCTCGTCAACACTTCAACTGACAGGAATCCACCAATGAGATGCCTTATGAATGGTATCAGTCCACAGGAGTGTGCTGCCCTAGTGATAGTACTTTATACTAATTATAGAACTCAAAACACAAGTTCAAACTCTGTACTGTGGTCAGGCTCACCCTGCTGATCTCATGTCAGATTTGTTTCTGCACTGAAGATAGTAGTCATCGCAAAGTCAGCTCCAGTCTGTTGGTCTTCTCAAATTTATATTTTATATTACTATCATTTGTTACTTTACAGTGCTGGTAGTTTTTCATACCTCTGCATTATTTAAGGAGTTTATTGTTTCCTGGAACTTGAGAAGTCTGCTTTCTAATGGGGTTCCAATCTGAAGGTAACCGATTACTTCCTGACTAAAAACTTTTAAACTGCTTATATTTTATTCACTTTTAAATGGCTTTTACATATTTTCAGATGCAGCATTCCCACCTAAAGGGAACCAATCATGTTTTGCCTAAAAAAAAGTAACCCTTAGCCTGCCAACAGAATTAGAATGTATAGGAATTTTGGACTGATGTATCAGTTCGCAGCCCTGCAAGGGTTAAACTACTTTTATGTTGCTCACTTTCAAATGTTTTTTTTTTTAATATTCTGAGATAAAGATACTTTATTTTTATCTTGTTTGTGACTGGGAACTGAATACTTTACTTGATAGGTTAGTGTTTGGCATGACTGCTAGACCTCAAGAGAGAACAGGACTCACAGGTTTTAAAAATTGTACAAACTGCTTTCAGTTTCTGGCAGATACTGACTGCCATAAGTTTTAATTAAAGCACCTGGGCCCAGATCATGATTTTTTAATTGTGAACTTTCTAAAAAGTGTTGCCTTAAACCCCAAAAGAAAAGGGCTTTAAAAGGAGAAGAATTTATGACTTCCCAGTCTGCCTCTATGTCATCAAAGTACAATAAGGCGCTGAAGGAGTTCCTAATCATGTTGAAAATCATGCTTCACATTGTTTGTCTCCTCATAAGTATCAGTCCCTTTCAAACAGAACAGATAAAATAGCTAAAGCTGCTCACCTGTCAGATAAGTATGGTAATAGTAAAAATACCTATACCAGGGTGTCCAAAAGGGAGAACGTTGATATCAGTGATGACAAAAGTGCAAATAAAAGATCCTAAGAACAGGTACTGGAACCACTGCCAGCTAAGAAAAAAAAGAAACATAATCATGTCCATGCCACTTCTCCTGCAAAGGAAAAGGATCAGTTTGTGGAACAGAAACAAATGCCTTCAACAAAGGGCATGACTAAGGTATGACAATTTGTCCATGAATTCCAGGTTATGAGAAACCTATTCAATGTGCCTGCTCCCCCAGGCTCTGGTTCCAGTCCACTTGCATGAAGAAAAGGGGATTTGTATTATGAATAGGAGGAGGAGGAAGGTAAACCCATAAAACCTGATGACTCACGTGACCAATAGTCTGGCTCCTCTCCTAGGCCCACAGAGGATTACCCTCTTACATCATGTTCCTCAAACAGATGGTGAACACCTTCAATGCCCTCTCTCATGAAACAGAGGAGGATTAGGAGGAGATGGAGTTCTAGGATATAATGGGGCTAGCAAGGAGACTAGTAGTCCCCATCCACAAATCACTCTGAAGGGCTACATTGAAAATCATGTCAACACCCTATTTGTCTGTTGATATTGATAAAATAAATAAAAAAAGGATCTGTTTGGCAGACAGAGGGTGGAATACCTGTATGCTCCATCTTGATCGTGAGGAAATGGTCCAGGCAACTGCTTATATCATGAGAAGGCCAAGGTGAATCTCTCCCTACAGCCTCAGGAGACGGATTCCAAAAAACTAGATTATGTGGACAAAATGATTGTACACAACAGCTTTCCTGCATCTGAGGCAGGCAGATTATTTAGCATACACAGACCAGTGAAAGAAAGCATTGTGGAATGCAATACTGGAACTGAGTGATAAGGTGGATGGCAAGGTGGCATAGGATCTAGCTGCCACAGCAAAGCCAGCCCTAGATGCCACTAAATACCAGTTCCATATAGCAGTAGACTCTAATGACTCTGCTTCATGAGTCTTGGCTCATGTAGTGACATTAAGAATACTTGAATGGCTAAGGGCTACCATCCTTACCAAGGACACTCAGGCTAAAGCTATTGATTTTCTCTTTGAGGGAAAGACTCTATTTGGTGACAGAACAGAGGTGTTCATGAAAAAAGTGGATGAATACAGAACCACTTTTAAGAATTCAACAGAGAAAGAAAAGGCCTCCATTTCCTATACAGCTTATGGAAGGGGAGGCAAGGGCAGAGGTTACTATCCAAGACTCTATGCTGCCTATGAGTGCCAACCTCAAAGAGATTATTATACAGACAGAGGTGGGGGACCTCGAAGTGTGCTATGGCACCAACCCCCAAGTCACCGCCAATGCAAAACCCCTGAACATTTTTTCCAGGTCACCAGTCAACAATTGCCAGTGGGGGAAAGCTTGCCAATACTTACTGGAATGGGTAAAGATTACCATAGAAAAGTGACTCCTGGAAGTAGTGGGTCATGGAGTGTCACTGCAATTCAATGGTTTCCAAAACTGCAGAGATCAAAACTTTTTCCAGCTTGTTCACCAACAGAAAGAATTCTGCTGGAACTGGAAGTTAGGAAACTACTGCAGGCAAAAGCAGTAGAAAAGGTCACTGCCCCACAGTGTGGCAACAGCCTGTTTTCAAGGTACTACCTAACCCACAATAAAATGGAAAGTAGTGACTCATTTTAAACTTAAAATATCTGAACAAGTTTTTTTTTTATCAGAAAGAGCAAAGTTTAAGATGGTCACACTGGGCACAGCAATACCATCCCTACAGTCAGGAGATTGATTGGGGTCACTGGATCTCATTTCCACATTCCAGTCATACCTAGCCACAGAAAACATTTCAGATTCAGTCTAGGAAACTACCAGTATCACTCTGCAGCAATCCCACTTCAGCACTAATTAGATTTACAAAATGCCCAGCCATGGTGACAGCTCACATAAGAAATCAAGGTGTGGTGTTTTTTCCCTAGCTAGATGACTGGCTGTTCTTGTGAAACAGATCATGACGCAAGGTGCTCCATCAGGCAGATAAGGAACACCCTAGAGAGCCTGGGATTCCTATTAACTCTGAAGAAGTCTCAGACAGAACCAGTACAGATGCTGGACTTCATAGGTGCAGAGTTGGATACCCTGCAAGGAGGTCTTTCTTTCCACAGGAAAGATTCTCAGAGCTGATTTCCAGTAAGTCATTCATACTGTGCCACCCAAGCCCCTGCAAGGGATTTTCTGCAGCTACTGGGACACATGGCTTCATCCACAGCTGTGTGCCACAGGCCAAATTTCACATGAGGGACATTCAATACTAAGACAGGGGTGGGCAACCTGTAGCTCACGAAGCAGAAGCAGTTTGATGTGGCTCACTAGGGATTTGTCAAGCACACATCACAGTCTTAAATTTGAGAAAAGTCCAGTACAGGAGCTGAGAATCTAAGATATAACTGGTTCCAAAGGTCAGATTCACTGGTGCAAGTGACAAAAGTCTGTGCAAGCACCAGAGTAATAGAAAGGAAACAAGTAACCTCAGAGAGGGCATTCACTTCCTCCAGCAACCCCATTTAAGAGCTGTCATAACAAATGCTGTACTCCTAGCTTTGGGTAGCCACTTGGAAAATCTCACAGTAAATAGCATCCGGAGCCCATATGAGACTCAGGAGCACATAAAGCTCCTCAAGCTCAGGGCAGTTCTGCTGCCAATTAAATATTTTTCCTCCCAGAAACAGGGTCAATCTGTCTAAATTTGGACAGACAATACTATAACAATTTACTACATAAACAAGCAAGAGGAATAAAACCCTCAAAGCTGTGCACAGAAGCTATGAGGATCTGAGATCTGGCTTATTCCCTGAATACAAAGATTTCTGCAGTATATCTGGTAGGCAAACACAGTGTGCTGGCAGATTCCCCAAGCAGAATCAGACAGGAAAATCATCAGTGGACCTTGAACCAGTAAGTGCTGGCTACAATCATCAGAATATGGGGTTCTTTAGAAGTAGATTTGTTTGTCTCTTGGGAGAACAATTAGCTCCCAGAGTTTTGCTGCAGTCCACCAGCAAGGGGCACTGTCCCAGATGATTCCCAAGCTCTGGACTGGACAGGGAAGTTTCTGTATGCCATCCTGCCCTTCTCACTCATACAGAGAGTGCTCATAAAGCTCAGGAGAGAGCCAGCAACAACGATTCTGATAATCCCAGACTGGGCCAGACAGGCTTGATACTCAATACTTCTGATCCTGTCCAGCAGGATTCCAACCAACCTGCCACTGACATACAACCTGATGACTATCTCGGAGCAGAAAACCATTCCCAAACCTCTGAACACCACATCTGAGGGCATGGTTCTTGAAGAGCTAGAATTCTGTAGTTTGACACTGTCAGAGGAAGTGCTGAGGGTGCTGAAGGTTTTCAGAAAACCAACAACAGGGAAAGCCTACTTGTCGAAGTGGAAGAGGTTCTCAACTCATGTGCCCCCGCCCCCAATGAAGATAATCTCAATGCAGCCAGGCTGCCTACAGTTCTGGACTACCTAGTCAATCAATCACTTTATTTAACCAGGCATAGTACACTACAGTCATTAGGTCTGAGACCTTCCACCCTAAAGATACACCAGCAGTATCAGCCTACACATCAGTGGGCAAAGGCAAGTTCTTTGACTCACAACCTGTTTTTAAAAGGTTATTTAGGGTTCTCAGTCACCTGTATTCCCCTGTAAGGAGTCCAGTCCCTCCATGAGATTTAAATACCTGTCTTGCTTAGCTGATGTAGCTTCCTTTTGACCCTATGGTTACAGCTGATTTAAAATGTGTCACATTGAAAATAGTTTTTATGGCTGTGGGCAGAACCTACAGCCATTTTGCTATCTGTTGTTTGAAAATAGAGTTTCATGGGACACATTTTTTTAGACTTTTCAATGTATCCTTCCACATCTACAAATCACTATGACAACTAAAATAAAATAATCCCTTCTTTCTGTTAAGAATGTTGGAGACACAACTCCAAGCTGCTTATCTGGTAGCCATTAGGAAACTGAAACAGCTTGTTAAATATTGGTTGCCTATTAAACTGGAGATTTGTTTACCCATTTGAAATACAACAGCTTGCACATTTAAATGATTAGCATTTAAACATTTTTTACTACTAACGTCAGTAGGGGATGAATATCTTTCAAGAAGAATTCATACCTCATAAATGTTACCCTTTCCCAACAAATGTTGTAAAGATTTACACTGTTTTTAACTTCTCAAGACCTAGCTGATAACATGTCAGGTCTTCAATGAACTACACAGACTAAAGAAATACAAAATCACACATGACCCCATAATACAGAGCATCATGGACTGCATATGCAACTCACCACAGAGTATTATGCTGGTTCAACTTTAAGCAAAAATACATGGTGCCGAAAGGCCTCTCCCAGTTTGCATTTACAGAGACTAAATTCATAAATTTCTTTTTAGCAGAAAAGAAACAGAAGCAAATGGTTTGATACCTTTTATTGGACCAACATAGATGCTACACAAAAAAGAACAAAGTTCTCTAGCTTTCCAAAACCAACCAGGTCCTTCTTCAGAAGCTTTATGACAGTTATTTAGAAAATCCCATACTATTAACAGCCAGACAATGCACAAAAAACAGAAATAATTTTCATTGGTTTGACATATACATTTATAACATAACAGAAGATTACACCAGAGAAGCTAATTAACACCAGTCTGCTTTTAGCTGAGAAACCTCTGAAGGTCAAAGGTTATCAAGAATATCAACAAGCAGAGAGTTCTTTTCACATAAATTTTTAAATATCTCAGTACTGTTCAAGGAAGCATTCCACTGATAAAACCGTGGAATACTATTCTCCCTAATACATTTAAGATGAGCTTACAACTTTTATTGCAAGTGTCCTTGTGTTTTAAAGAACAGTCAGTGAAAGGCAAAATGCTGAAATGAGGCCCAATTGCAAGCTGAAAACAAGCCTCAAATTAAACATACACACATATATACACATACATACATACACACATATATACACATGCATAAACACACACATATATACACATGCATACATACATACACACATATATACACACACACATAAACACACACACACATATATACACACATATACACACATACACATATATACACATACATAAACACACACACACATATATATACATACATATATACATATACATATGCACACACATATATATGTATATATGTATAAATTCATACATATATACACATACATATATGGCATACAGAGGGTTTAAAGTGAAGTTTACTCAAAGTGAGCAAATGCGTCACACAAAATGTAATATACCGTAGAGCTTAGCTTGAGACCTTTTCCCAACTATACTCTCAACCAGTTAATACATTGCATACATGTTAAACCTTCAGTGTTGTAACAGGATTTAAATCATGACAATATCAGTTGTAAGTATAAGTGCAAAAAATTAAAAAACAAAAAAACAAAACTACGTGTCAAGTACCCCCCAAAAAATGAGACCATGAGCCTGAGGTGTACAGATTTCAATACAGTGTCAGTGTATAACAAACATGTACAGAATCAGTCTAAGGAATCTAAATAAAAACTCCTAGGAATAAAGTCCCCTAGCCCCCTTTTTCCCTGGTAAAGATAACCAGTAGGAATGAGATATATGTACAAGAGTCCTACTACATCATCATTCACACCAATCTTTGCAATATTTACCCAAAAGAATTAAGCCTTTCATGAACCCTCAGGTAAATGAGATATGCATCTTAATATGAACAGATTTAAAAATCTGACAGAATGTAATCCAACCACTGACAACTAGTAGAAGGAAGTAAATGTTCACTATACATGAGAACTAAGAGTCCTAGCCACTGTAACATCATTATGTTATCTGCCTGAATAAAAGCCTACCTAAATATCACCACAATAACCACACCCACTATACTCTCAAAAACCACTCCAACACCCACATAAAATTGCCCCATGCCACACCCCTCACACACACACACACACACACACCAACACACAAACACAAACAACACACATACACACAACACACACACACAAAACAACACACATGCACACACACAAAACAACACACACACACACACAAACAACACACATAACACACACACAGAACAACACACATATACACACACACACACACACACACACAGTGCTAAGGTGAGAAACCAACATGTAAATAACCAGAAACTAACAAAATCAAAGAGTCGCTGAAGAACTAAAATATTTATGCCCATTCTTTAAAGTAAAGGCCTGTGTAAGTTTAAGTGGAATAATGTTATATATATATATATATATATATATATATTTATATTTGTTTTCACAGTAAGGGCTGTGGCCTGCTTCCCAAACATAACAGATAAGAGCTACTGAGATCTCTTATAGTAGGAGTGTGTGTGTGTGTGTGTGTGTGTGTGTGTGTGTGTGTTGGGGAGGGGTGGAGAAATAGTCAAACTCTGGAAAGGGAGACCTCATCTAATGAATTAACTGCTGACAAACCATGAGCGATACAGAAGCAAATGATATGATCCCTTTTATTGGACCAACATAGATGTAACAAAAATAACTTATACCATTTATAAAAATCCTGATCAAACAACTGCAAACAGAAGACTGTTTTTTGTCATTTTATAATACGATATACTGAGTGTGTATTTACTGAGTTGCTGGATCAGGGCCTTGATAAAATAATAACATTTACTTAACTCATTCAAGATTCTATCAGGTGGACAGAAAAAAGTCTATAAGAATTTATCTGAAAACTAACAACTATAAGATGCAAAAATAGCTTGTGTGTGTGTGTATGCATACATGTAAGCAATAATACCTGACAGGATGGGCGGTATTGGGCTAGACTGGACCACCCAGTGGCATAATGAGACCCAACACTGCAGGTGGAGGGCCTTATAGCCCCTGGAAGGTCTGGTATTGCCCATACCACCCACCCTGGAGGGTATTATTGCGCTTAGTAGATGGGCACTGTAGAATAAAATTAGTTTACCAAAAAAATGTTAGTAAAATATTAGTTTAACATATGTTTAGGAATAAAATAGTTCCTCTGCTATTACAATGCTTTAGGGTCTTGAAGTTTTGGTCCTGGTTGTCGTGGTTACTCCTCTGTGCCTGCCGCCCCCCAACAGAGCAGTATCACCAGTAGAAGGAAGAGCCTATGACATCAGGTAAACAGAAAAGTGTGTTCTGTTCCTTGTGTTATGTTTCTTGCTTTTGTTTTGCCTGCTAGAGTTTTGATAGCAGGAAAACCATGAGTTTACTCAGGGACAAGGACGGGAATATTGGGAGCTCACCGGTGATCATCTACTACGGAGGCATGAGTTTCTCTTTTAAACTAAAGAGACTGGTGGGTATATACCATGGGAGAAGGCTGAGAGGGTGTTCTTGGTGATCATCCACTGATGTGCAAGTTTGGGTGAGAGGGCGGGAGGCCGGCCATAGGATTTTTTTGAGTTGTGGTACCGGAAAGATCGCAAGTGCACTGAATGGGATGAGGGAGATGAAGATCAGGAACTCACAGTGATCGTGTACTCATGTGCAACTTTATATTTAAAATTAAACAGACTGATAGGAATAGTGTTGGTGGAGAAGGCAGAGAGGGCTGGTGGCTGTAGGATTTTTTCTTTCCTTACCTTGCTGACTTTTGTGGAACCAACCTTACAGTTATTAGCTGTTGCCATGTGGGGGGGGGTGAAATGGATCACTTAGACTGTGTTCCTCAGTCCCTAATGGAGTAGTAAATATATTTAAGATAAGTGCTTATTGTTTTGGGGGAAAGCAAAAAGAGAAAATGACGGCAAAGAAACGTGTTGGGGTGTTTTGAGTGTGTCTTACATCACAGGGTCTCAGTTAGTGATGAAATAAAATGGCTGTAGTTTGAAATTGTGTGCCCAGTGCTTTAGCCAATGAAGAAGCAAGCTGTGCACAAGGATACTTGTTTGGGTATGAGGCAGATTTGGGTTGGGTCTTTTTATCTGGTAGGCATCTATTGAAAGTTAATGTACCCCTGTGGACTGGGTACCAGCCAATCAGATGCCGCCAAATAGAAAGCCATTTTCTAAATATATATATATATATATATATATATATTCTATATAAAAAACTGCGTTAATGCATCATTTAGGGTTAAAACACGAAGGGACAGTGAAAAAGAATGGGGTGACATTTAGGCCTCACAACCCCAATGACACACCCTGCCATCGGTCAATCTGGGGATGAGTGGCTGGTGGGGGGGAGGGGCAACCCTAAAGATTTTTAATTTCCTGACTTTTTTTGTTTTAACCCCAAATGATGTATTAATGCAGTTTTTTGCATAGAATGTCCTTACCTTTTGAGAAAGAATACAAAACTAAGTACTTGCCCAAGTTGGTGGGAGCACAGGCCCTTTGGGCCCTGCACTTCCACCAACCTGAGGAAGTTGATGGGAGCATGGGCCCGACCAACCTACAGAACTTGGTGGAAGCACAGGGCCCTTCGGGCCCTGTGCTCTCACCAACCTGTGGAAGTTGGTAGGAGTATGGGCCCTTTGGGCCCTGTGCTCCAACCAACTTGTAAACATGTGTGTATCAACACCCTCCAAATTTCAATGTAAAACACCAAACCGTGTCTGAGATATAGCATGTAAAAGTTTCAGATTTTCATTCATCAGAGATGCAGAATTCCACACCTGCTAACATTTAACAGGCACAATGACTGAAAACTATATCCATGACACTAAGGCTAGGTACCCTATCAATTTCAAGCCACCAGCACAATGCAAAATACTGTCTGCAACACGTAAATTGTGTTATGCACTATCTCTGCAAAAAAATGTTTCACTGACACATAAACACTGTGATTCACATTTACAGGACATGCCGAGAACACCATCCAAATTTCAAGTAAAAAGACCAAACGTTTTCCTAGATATAACATGTTAATATTTGAGATTTTCATTTGTCTGAGTTGCACAATTCCGCACCTGTTGATATTTTACAGACACAACAATTGAAAAGTGCATCCATGACACTAAGGCTAGGTACCCTATCAAATTTCAAGCCACCACGACAATGAAAAACACTGTCCACAAAGAGTAAAGTGTGCCACACAATAACTCCACAGATAATATATTGTCTGTCACGTAAACATGGTGATTGACATCTACAGGGCATGCCGTAAACACCCTCCAAATTTCAAGTAAAAAGATCAAACCATTTCTGAGATATATAATGTTAAAGATTAGTAAAATTGGCCTATCTAATGCATTATAAAATCTGGACATCTTGTCCCTATCTCACGTTCAAAAATCGCAATCAAAGAATCTCATGATCAAAGAATTTGCAGGCTCACGATCAAAGAATAAAAAGTGCTGAAAAACATAATTTTGAGACAAATGCAGCTAACCACCACCATGGTTTGACAGTGTGAAGCCCTCCTGAGCAGAACCCATCCTTATTTGTCTTCCTAGGCCACCCCTGGGCTGAGAAATTTGCATTTTTTAAAGGGCCATCTCGTCCCTTGCTCGTGATGCAAGATCGCAATCAAAGAATCTCGCGATCAAAGAATTTGCAGGTTCGTGATCAAAGAATTTGCAGGCTCATGATCAAAGAATAAAAAATGCTGAAAATCTAAACTTTGACACAAATGTGGCAAACCACCACCATGGTTCAACAGAATGAAGCCTCCTGAGCAAAACCCACCCTCATCTGTCTTCCTAGGCCAACCCTGGGCTGAGAAAATAGCATTTTTCAAAGGGCCATCTCGTCCCTCACTCACGATGCAAGATCATGATCAAAAAATCTCACAATCAAAGACTTTGCAGGCTCACGATCAAAGAAATCGCATTTTTTGGATGATTTAGATGAAACCACGGCTGTGCCTCGATAAAACAGAGCCCCCTGATCAAAATCCACCCTCTTTTCTCTTCCTAGGCCACCCCTGAACTGAGAAAATTGTATTTTTAGATCGTGGTGCAAGATCGCTATCAAAGAATCTCACAATCAAAGAATTTGCGGGCTTGCAAACAAAGATCGTTAGTGAGCCACGATCAAAGAATTTAAAAGCTTATAACTCTATTTTTTAACCATTTTGGATGAAACCAAAGGCATGGCTCGAAAGATCGGAGCCTCCTGAGTAAAACCCATCCAAGTTTTACTTCAAGAGTGACCCTTGAGCTGAGATATTTGTGTTTTTATGATCGGAAATCTAAAAACAAGATGGCGGACCTTGTGCTTAAGGAATTCTCAGGGACAAAGATTCTTGAGGTTGCAAATTCTTTGACTGCCAGGTGGAATGAGATGGCCAGAACCCCATTCTTTATTCGCAAAACATACATATAAATTTTCCCTTCGACTTCTAATGGGAACTTAAAAGTGGCATAACTTTTGAATTCCTTAATATTTTTCACCAAACAAAAAGTGGCATATTTAACCATCAAAGCTCTTTCAAACAAGCCATCTTGCAGAGCAGCATGCCATATGACGGCCGCAGAGGGCCACATACAAAATCCCAAAAGCTGGCTCCAAAAATGGATAATTTTGCATTTTTCAGCGTTTTGATGCGCAAAGACCGTAAGTCTGACCAAAACAAAATTTAGCAGATCGAGAGACCTACCATTCCCCACCATGCATACTAAATTTCAGGCAAATCCGTTGAACAGGTCCAAAGTTATTAATGTGCAAATTTTGACTTTAACATAGAAGTGACATCTGACCCTAAAAACTGCGCCACTATAATATATATATATATATATGTAGCAGTTGATGTGGTGTAAAGAGCTGCTCCCTGGAAATTACCTGGTTTGGGTGGGGTTGGGGGGCTGCTACAAGCAGAATGGGACTTCATGGATGTGGGAGCTCATGGCAGCAAAAGAGGCATGATAGCATTAAAAGCTTAATGGTGGGGATGTAGAGGCACCAATATTTGAGTGTGACTTTGGTAGAGGACTAAATGTGACTTAGGGGTGGGGGATCATCAGGAATTGAGTGAGTCTTGGCATTTTTAGCATAATGGATTTCTGAAACTTCAACCTTCAATGGATTAGATTATGCATCTATCTGTACAGTATGTCACTAAGCCGCATGCACTGGGGTATGGGTAAAAACCAGATCACCAGACCCAGACCAGAGCTGTAAAATCTGGACTGGGTACAGCTTGTGAAAATATTGCTGATCCACTCATTCCAGATGATCTGGTCTAGCTTTTACCTGCCTGGTCTGGTCCTGATGGTTCTGTTTTCAACCATGCCAAGAACGGGTTGAAAAACAGACTTCCAGGAGCAGACCAGATACATAAAAGTCAGACTGAGCAGTGCAGCCAGAGTGACCAGACCAGCAGTATTTGTACAAGTTGCACCCAGTATGGTCAGTTTGAATTTTTACAGAACTGCTGTGATTCAGGTCTGTCAGTCCAATTTTTAATCAATCAATCAATCTTTATTTTATACTGAAAGGTATGTGAGCAAAAATGCCCATTTACACAAACATCCAGTTAAGCATAAAAAGAGAACAGAACACCGGGTCAAATAATAACATAGTAAAATACAATATAAACAGGTCTAACATAAACAGGTCTAATATAGAGTTCTTGAGGGATATACAGAAGAAAGGGGAAACAAATAAATAACAGTGACAAATTTACAGCATGGGATATAGTTGGAGGTACAATTCAGAAACTTAAACAGTTGGGTGATGCGTCAAAAAGAAGTGCAAGTCCAGCGGCTCCCAGATCCAGCATGCAGATGAGCATTCCCGCTGTGTAATCTGCCTAGGCCCCAAACACCGGGTCAAGGATTGTGCACCCTGTCAATCCTTCAACTAGGCAACGTGGATTAGGCACCAGAAAAAGCTTGAAGCCCACTTGCTGGAGAAGTGCCTAGCTTTGATGGAAAAGGAGCTGCAGAATCTGGGGGGAAATCGTTTTCTCCAACACCAGAACCTAAAAAGAAGAAAAAGGGCAAGGAGAGGCCCAGAAACCAAGATAGGTCTCCGTTCACTTGGGGGCGACCATCAGGCACCACTGACACAGGAGGGGCCTCCACTTTGGTAAGTACCCCTGCTGCCAGGTCTCCTACCTCTCTGGTGGATCAGACCACAGCCTCCCTGCCTGCTTTACTTACTGTGCAGTCAGGGCACTTCTTGGATGATGTAACCCCTATAGTGCTCCTTAGGACCATATCTTCTTCAGGGTCTATTGCTAGCAGCCAGTGTAAAAAGTCACTCCCTGGCCCCACCGAGGAGCACATGGTCACAGCCAGTAAGCTGGACTTCAGCTGTGCTGTTGTCTGCATGGCCCAGGCCGAAATGTCTGGTGTTAGCTCTTCTGACATCTGCACGTCTGCATCTGATAAGTCACTCCACAGTTCCTCTGGGAACCGCACAGCTGAGGATCTCCCGTTCGGGTCCCAGGATACCCATTACATCAAGTTGAGCCAGCTGCCAGACATGCAACAGTCTTTAGAGGGTTCCTCACTCCCACTGACCCAGCCAGACCTTCTGGGCTTGCCTGAAGATCAAGAGCCAGAGGTGGGCACTAATAGGGAGGTTCCCCTTCCTTCGCTGGGTCAGTCTCTTCCTGTTTCACCCACTGGGCAGATTGTTAACTTTCCATTGGGATCTCCTCAACTCAAGCCCCTTTGGACAACCAAGTTCCGCCTTCTTGGTCTCCGGCTCCACAGGCAATGGAGGGTCTTCTGTTGGGTTCTACTCACACTCTGATACCAAGTGACCCTTTGCCAGGTAACCCTTCACTGGGTCAGGGTGTGTCTGGCACTTTGGCCATTCCTCAAATGTTGGATGGCCTTCCGTCAGGCCCCCAGACAGTGAATATTCTGGTGTTGGACATTACTGTGCCTGATACAGTGCCAGCCCCTTCGAATGTCCCTACTGGGCTGACACCTGGTCCTTTTGGACCTCCTTCTGGGCCTTCAGCCCCTCCTCTGGCCAGGCCTTCAGCTCTGCCTCCAGCTGGGCCTATGGGCAATGTTCCAGGCTATCCACCCCCACAATACCCAATGTACCCTTCACCGGGATAACCAATGCCTGGTCATCAAACCCATTATGTACTGGGGTACCAGTCACTGGACTATGTCTAATCAAGGGTATGTTCATTCTGGCTTTCCCTACTTCTATCAGGCTCATGGATACTCTCAATATCAGATGCTGGGCTATACATTATACCAGCCTCCTTCTTCTCCTCCACCACCTCCTGCCCCTCAGCCTCAGCCTCTACCTCCACAGTAGCCTCAGGCTAACATCCAGGCAGTGTTTCAGACCCTGATTCAGGAGGCCAGGACTCAATTAGCCTCATAACTTTATCATCAGAAACCAGTGGTGGCCTCTACTCTCACTTCCTTTCTGACCCCTAGATCATCCTCTCCTGTGGATTCCAACCTTTCTGGCGAAGGCTCCCCTAGACACCAGGTCAGCAATAAAACCCAGGACACTCCTCTAAAAAGGACTCAGACCCACAGCAGGCACTCTTTCAGACTCTGACTCTGACTCATCCTCCAGCTCTGGTATGCATACACCTATAGAGCCTCAGCCTAAGGAGTTCCCAAAGTCCCCTCTGGAGGACCCTTCCTTTGCCGAACTCCTCTGTACAAAATGCCTGTGGCTGGGCTATCCAGAAACATGATCCAAAGTGGAAAAGGCTTGCAGAGCATCTAGACATGACTGACACAGCTCATATGCCTATACTGCCTTGGACTGGGCCCCATGAAGACCTGATGTCCACTATCTGGCAACAGCCTTCCTCCATTCTGGCTGTTTCAAAAAAGGCAGACAAGATGTACCACCCCCCAGATGGGGTCACAGACCTTACCGGCCATCCTAATGCAGACTCGGTTGTTATTATGGCTGCCCATGACAGGTCTTCTAAATCTAAACATTTGAGCATGTCTCCTCTTGATAAGGAGTCTAAGCAGCTGGACAATTTTGGTTGCAAGATCCATTCCTCCTCTACTTGCACCCTCAGGTCCCTTAATTATGTGGCTCATATGGTTTCCTACCGGAAATCTTCCCTGGCCTCACTCAGGTCCAAGCTAGAAGCTATCCAGGACCAGGAGCTTAAGGCTGAGATTGCCAAGACCATGAGAATGGCTAAAATCTCTTGTCATCATGCCCTCTGGGCCACTTATGACACAGTAGACTCAGTTGCTTGCACCACAGCCACTGCTGTCTGCATTAAGTGACATTCATGTCTCATGATTGCTGGCCTGGCAAAAGACGTCCAGACCTCCTTCCTGGATGCCCCTTTCAAGGGAACCATGTTATTTAGAGGTGATGCCAAGGAAATTATCACTGAAATGCAGGACTGCAGTAAATCCATCTGCAATGTCTGCTTCATGTACCGAGGGGGTTTCAAAGGCAAACAGCCTTTTCGTCAGCACCAGAGACACCAGTCCAAAAAGGCCCCTGCCAAATGCCAGGCCAAATGCTGGTATCCAGCACCAAGAACCCCTACTCCCCTTGTCAAGTTCCAGAAACCCCACTGGATGAGCTGCTGGCTCCCTCCCCTCAACATCCTGACTTGTGGGGGACTCCCTGCCTCCTCCAGATCCTGTAGGGGAATCAGTGAGGGGGGAGATTTGTCCTCCACCTTCCGGGGTCACAGGACATAACCACGGACTCTTTGGCCCTTCAGTTAATAGCAAGAGGTCACACCATAGAGTTCCTAGACAGGCCTCTGGACAACGTCCCAGGCCTCTCCCATTATCCTCCAAGGCACCTGTCTCTGATGGGGATGGTGAAATCCAGGCTCTTCTGCAAAACTCAGCCATAGAGCCTGTGTCTCAGGCACAGATAGGAAGAGGGTACTACTTCCATTTCTTCCTTGTGCCCAAAAAGACAGGCTACCTAAGACCTGTCTTGGATCTTAGCATGCTCAACCTGTACATCAAGTACAAGAGGTTCCACATGCTCACCATCCAGGGACTTCTACCCCTGCTCTGCAAGAGCCATTGGCTTTGTGCGCTGGACATACAGGATGCTAACCTGCACATCCCTGTCTTCCAGGCCCACCACCACTTTCTTCAGTTTGCCTTCCAGGGGGATCATTACCAGTTCAAGGCTCTCCCTTTTGGCCTATCCTCACCACCTCAGGTTTTTACCAAGTGCCTAGCAGTGGGAGCTGAGGCCCTATGCTGCAGAGGGATCAAATTGTGCCTGTATCTGGATGACTGGCTTCTGTTAGCCCCATCACAGAGCAATCTGAGGGAGTCCCTCTCCTTCACCCTGGACCTCTTTTCAAGACTTGGAATAACAGTCAACTATCCCAAGTCCCACCTCTCCCCTCCCAGCCCCTACAATTCATTTGGGGCAGTGCTGGATATGGTCCAGGGCAGGGCTTTCCTCCCATCAGACAGAGTGAGAGACCCTGCAGGAATAGACCAGATTAGTGGCCAACTCACATGGGACCACAGCCTGGTTGATCCTCCAGCTTCTCATGCTGATGGCAGCTGCAATTCCTACAGTTCCTCTAGCCAGATTGCAGATGAGGGTGACAAAATGTACTCTTTGTGTCCAATGGGATCACTGGCTGGACAACCTAGACCACTGGGTCTTAGTCTCTGGGTACATGAAGAAGGATCTTCTTTGGTGGCAGAAGTTGTCCAATCTCTCAACAGGAGTTCCCCTTTCAACCCCCAGCTTCTACCATGACCCTTACAATGGATGCTTCATGTCAAGACTGGGGAGCCCACCTAGGAGACCATCAGACCTAGGGAACATGGTCTTGGCTGGAAGTGTCTCTACACATCAATGTGTTAGAAATAAGGGCAGTGCTGTATGCCATCCAGGCCTTCCAGCCTCTTCTATGTCTGGGGACATTCCTGGTTCAGACCAACAATTTGTCTGTGGTCTGGTACCTGAACAAACAAGGAGGCAGTCGCTCGTACCCTCTATGCTGGGAGGCGATGCGAGTGTGGCACTGGGCAGTCCAGCACGACCTCCGCCTCACTGCTGTCCATGTGCCAGGTGTCAGCAACATCCTGGCAGACAGTCTCAGTCTCAGTCACACCACTTTCAGGGCTCACGAATGGGAGCTAAATCAAGAGGTGGTTGAAAGCTTATTCGACCTGTGGGGTCAGTTGGAGATAGACCTCTTCATCTCCCCATCCAACGCAAACTACCCAATTTTTGCTCGCTTGTTCTAGGGTGTGGTATTTTCTGGTAAGATGCACTGTCTATTTGCTGGACAGGGAGGTTCTTGAATGCCTTCCTTCCCTTCCCAGTGCTTCAGCGGGTTCTTCTGAAGCTACAGGTAAAAGGGGCTGACATGATTCTAATAGCCGCTCTTTGGCCTCATCAGATTTGGTTCCCTTCACTTCAACAGCTATCGATGGAACCCCCAGTACCTCTGCCTCTCCGCCATGATCTTCTGACTGAAGAACAGAGCAGACTGGTGCATCCAGGCACCTGTGAGCATATGTGGAATAAGTCCCATCGTTATTATTTTTTTACAAAAAATTGTCAACTGTGTAGAAGCATTTGTAAAAACTGAATTATAATATTGAGACTTTTTGAAATGTTATTTGTCTTACCATACTCATACTTGTCTACCCACTTACTCAGTCTCCTACTTGTTTCTGTCATTGTACAGACTAATTCCTCTTGCTTTATATCAAGTGGTTGTTGATTTTCATATTGTGTGTGCCTTGGGTAGAGCAGCAATTATAGATAAACTGTGCAATACCCTCAATAACACACCTTCCCAAGTTTACTTTTACCTAACGCCCCTTTTTAGGCCTTGTACAGTAAGCTTTCCTTCAAGAGAACAACCTGTAATGAAATGTGTAAGATTTATATTGACATCTGTGTATAAGCACTTTTATATTATACTAATTATGTGTGTGTACTGTATAGCAATCTCAAAAAAAATCAAACACATCAAATGTCTTCATAAACATGTCTCAACATTGTGTTTATCTTCCACCTTGTCACAACATATAGTTGTCCCAGCAGTGTTTGCAATTAAGGTGCAGTACCTTCATGTATATGATGGCCTGGTTCTGTTGAGTTGATTGCTATCACAGTGCATAGAATGAAATTTGAAACATATAGGTAACTGTAATTCAGATGATGGCATTATTTTTGTATCTGCCCTTTCTCAATGTACCGTACTTTGATTCAGTTTGTGTATGCAACGACAATTCATGTTTATGTCTAAGCCCATGAGACACCCTTATCTAGTTGATGCATTTACAGCCATAGTGACTCTGCCAGGCCTTGTTGTATATAGGTACAGCTATGGCCTTTTTCCAGTTCTCAGGTACATTTCCTGTTTTAAAGTATTTTCTAAATATATTTGTTAAGGGCTCAGCAGTTTCCTTTGCTAATTCCTTTAGTAATCTGGGATGTAACCCATCCTCACCTCTGTTTGTGCCTTAGCTGCCCTCACCCTCTTTCCTGTCACTTTTTGTTAACCCAGATATATCTCCCTGTCAAACTCTGTCTGACTCTCTTTGTTTTTTCTAAAAGCTGTTTGTCTCTTTTACTGCCTTATCCACCTCCTTTGAGAACCACAGTAGCCTTGTCCTCCCCTTACTATTGATTACTTCCTTCAAACAGTATGTTGTTGCCTTAACTATTCCCTCCTTGATCTTTTAAGCATTTAAGCTAGCCAAGGGGGTGGCAAAAGCAGTTAGGGGGAAAAAGGTAGCCCCCCCACAGAACACATCTGAAGTAAGGGAGAATCTGAGTAATATAAGGGCATTATCAATTAGTACAAGGGCACTATCAAACCTGATAAATAAATTAGATACAATTGTAGGGAGGACAGAAGATGGAATCCAAAAATGTCATAGGGCCCCAAAAAAGGAAAAGGAGGCTCAAGGGTTACAAGAAGGAGCAGAGGCACTGTGGGTCACCCTGGAGGTGGGAAAAGGACATACATTCACACAGGAGTGATTTACAGGCCTCTGGCACAGGGGTCAGAATCAGATGAAGCTCTTGTGGAAACCATCCACAAAATGGCAGCCAAAGGGGAACTTCTACTAATGGGTGACTTCAACCCACCTGAGGTAGATTGGAGCACTCAGACTGTGAGTACAACAGGGGTCAGTGACTTCATGACTTCCCTGAATGGGGCAAACTTAAGATAGCTTGTAGCAGAACCACCTCACAAGGAGGCTATACTGGATTTGTTCCAGACCAATGGGGACAGGATCACAGATGTGGAGGTAGGCAGTCCCCTTGGTACCAGAGACCACTGGACAGTATGCTTTACGGTAACCACAATGGAGGAGGCAAGTCACACAAGGATAAAGGTCCTAGATTTCAAGAAGGCGATGGGTAGAAATCTCAAAGAGCCCTAGCAGCAGAAGGTGCAGGGGTAGATATGGAGAAACAGTGGTCTAGACTCAAGAGAGTAAGCTGGCTCTGTGGCACTGAAGGTTTGAGGTGCTGGACACCACACCTCGCACCACGCCACTGACCTGGGTTCAGGAACGGACTCAGTTATTCAGGAGTCAGCCTTGGAGAGGAAGGATTGAGCTTCTGATGACAGCTCTCCTTCCTCGGGGAAGGGGGATGATGCAGTGTGCTGTAGACCGAGACCCAGTGGAGGCTGGGGTCAGCACAGGTGCACTACTCAGCATGGGGTGGACTCACACACAGGGCATAAGACTGCCTACATGGAGGCATATGCAGTCACCCTGCCCATTGCACGTGTGTGGGTCCAGGGAGAAAACTGGAGGAAAAACACCTCAAGGTGGTAGGATGGCAACTGACCCCCCCGCAGGCTCCATACTGGCAGCCATTCCAAGCCATGGACAGCTAAGGTAAGATCCTGGAGGAGCTAGGTAGTGGGGCTGGGTGGGTCGTTAGGATGGGGGCTGCTGCAGGGCGGAAGTAAAAATATAAATAGACTCAAAAGAGTCATAATGGAAGTAACAGGTCACCATATCAAAATGCATAGCAAGAGTAAAAGAAAAAAAAGGCCATTATGGTTCTCGAAGGTAGTGACCAAGAAAGTAAGGGAAAAGAAAAGAGCCTTCAGAAGATACAAGGAAACACAAAAGGATGAAGACATAAAACAATATCTGGAGAGACAGAGGGAATCTGGGAAAATAATTAGAAGGGCTAAAGCACAGACAGAGGAAGGTATAGCCCAGGCTATTAAGAAAGGCAACAAGACCTTCTTCAGATACATTAGCAGGAGGAAAAAGACCAGAAATGGAATTGTTAGGCTGAAGAAGGAAGAAGAAAGGGTGGAGGATCACCTAGAAAAGGCTGAGATACTGAGTCAGTAGTTCAATCAATCAATCAATCAAAATCTTTATTTACCCAGGTGATCACCATTGAGCAAGCTCATTTACAAGGTGGACCTGCAGTTTGCAAGGATGAGGGTACAGAATAGAGTACAAGTAAAATATACATAAAACAACAGTAGCAAGATGTATACAACAAAATATATACAGTGTAGAAATAAAGCTAAATAATATATACAGAGATGCCTTTATAATCCTATCCATCAATAACATGTTCATAGCCTGTAAAGGAGTCCCTGGGATATGGAAAAGTGCACGCGTAGGAGGCAGGGATGCTGGTAGAAAGATTCTGGGATACTAAGCAGGTGGTATCAGGGCATAAGAGTGGGTGATGGGGGTGTGTTGCAGTTAGTATGTAGTACCGGTGGGACTAGAATGGACTGAGGTGAACCGGTAGTACCGGTGGGACTAGAACGGACTGAGGGAGGGGGGAGTAATCTTGGTAAGGGAACACTTACTTTGAATGGGAAGGACTTAGATTGAGCGGAGACGTCAGCTGTACAACTTTTGCTCAGTATTCACCAGGGAAGAGGAAGGTGAGGGACCAAGAATCATTAAAAGGGGTATTCAGGGGAGGGAGGTAGTCACCAGCCCATTCACGGTGGAAAGAGTCCTAAAAGAACTCGGAGAAAATAAAAGCAGATGAGTCAATGCAGCCAGATTGGATCCACCCCAGAGTACTAAAGGAACTCAGGGAAGTGCTGACAGAACCACTGGCTGCCGTTTACAAACACATCACTAGAGATGGGGGGAGGTACCTGAGGACTGGAAGAGGGCAGATGTGGTCCCTCTCCACAAGAGTGGAATCAGAGAGGAGGCAGGCAATTACAGATCTGTAAGCCTGACCTCAGTATTGGGGAAACTAATGGAGTCTTTACTTAAGGAGAGGATTGTGAAGTTTCTGGGTGACAGTGGGACACAGGATCCAAGGCATCATGGATTCTCAGCGGGAAGGTCCTGGCAGACGAATCTTATGGATTTCTTTGACTGGGTAACCAGGGTGGTAGATCAGGGAGGGGCAGTGGATGCGGCTACCTGGAGCTCAACAAGGCCTTCAACACCGTCCCACTCAGGAGAGTGCTAAATAAATTGGGGATCCTAGTTCCTATGGTGGTAAAGTGGGTTGGGAACTGGCTAATGGACAGTACTCAGAGGGTGGTGATAAATGACATGAAATCTGAGGAGAGGGAGGTGGCCAGCAGGGTGACACAGGTGTAGGTGCTGGGATCAGCCCTATTCAATATCTTCATTGGTGACATTGCACAGCATCTGGAGGGGAAGGTGTAACTCTTCACAGATGACACCAAAATCTGCAACAGAGTGGACACGCCAGAGGGGATGGAAAAAATGAGAAAGGACCTAAGCCTATTAGAGGAGTGGTCGGATGTCTGGCAGTTGAGTTCCAATGCTAAAAAGTGCAAGATCATGCACCTGGGTCACAGAAATCCAAGGGAGGAGTACAGGATGGGTGGGGAGATTCTGGCCACCACAAGTCAGGACAGAGACCTAGGGGTTGTCGTATCTGTTCACCTGAAGGTGACCAAACAGTGTGAAAAGGTGGTGGGGAGAGCAAACAGAATGTTGGGGTGTGCAGGGAGGGGCATAAAAAGCAGGAGGAAAGATGTGGTGATGCCATTGTACAGATCATTGGTAAGGCCTCAGCTGGGGTACTGTGTCCAGTTCTGGAGACCACATCTCCGGAAGGACATTGACAAAATAGAGGCAGTCCAGAGAAGGATAACAAAGATGGTACATGGACTGCACCAGAAGCCCTATGAGGAAAGACTTAGGGACCTTAATATCTATTCACTGGAGGAAAGAAGGGAAAGAGGAGATATGATAAAGACTTAAACAGGGTACAGATGGAAAGCATATTTCAAAGAAAACTCTGCACTAGAAGAAGGGGGCATGATATGAGGCTGAAGGGTGGAAGGCTCAGGGGTAATGTTAGGAAGTACTTTTTCACTAAAAGGGTGGTGGATCCATGGAACAGCCCTCCAGCAGAAGTGGTGGGGGAGAAAGCAATACAGGGATTCAAGAGTACATGGGATAGACATAAGGGTACCCTGGAGACATGCAGAGCAGGTGAGTCGAAGATCAAATAGGATCTGGGGCTGCAGAAGTGTGTAGGGAAATGGACAGACTAGGTGGGCCATATGGTCGTTATCTGATCACAGATTCTATGTTTATATAGTTCTATGTTTTTCCATTTGATCTCCACTCCCCCCAGCCATGCCACCCCCTTCGGCCATTCCCCCCTTTAAAGTATTTAATGATGCAGCCTTCCATACCTTTAAAATCTGCCGTTTTGAAGCCCAGAACCTGTCCGAGTGTGTTTTTCCTCTTGCCCAATCTGCATGCCAAACCACACCATGTGGTGATTGCTTGTACCCAGGGGATTACATACTGTGATGCCTGCAATGCTATCTATGTTCATAAGTACCAGGTCCAACACTGCTCCCTGTGTAGTGCATTCCATAACCAGCTACAGTGGATTCCACTTATAAACAATTCGGTTTAATGCCATTTTCATTTATAATCGCACATTTTTAGTTTCCGGTTTTTTTTTGTATCTGATGCTGTGTTAATAATTCCACTTTAAAGCAATCTGCTTAACTGCAATTTTCGGCTAAGTGCAATATTCCTTGGCTGCAGTCTGCCACTAAATGTGTTAAATAAATTCTGGATTAGCGCACAAGGTGTTAATTGTAATACTCTACCTGTGCTTAAGAACAATGCAGAGCAACTTTTCACTTTAGCAGCACTTGAGTAGCAGCAGCAGAAACATTTGTAAGAGGTACATGTACTGTGGTTTGTGATGAGCCGAGAGAGAATCACATTAACTTTGGGATAGGAAAATAGAAGTGTTACAATGTATAGAGACACAGGGAGTAAAAAGGTCAGAAGTGTCTTCTGAATTTGGCATTGATCTATTGACACTATGCCGGATAGTAAAGGCAAAAGATCAACTGTATGCTGAGTGGGAGAGGGCAGAAAACAAGTGCCATAAGCGCAGTAGAGTGGGCAAGAGTGAGGAAGTTGAGGCAGCTTTACTTCAAGGGTTCTCTGCTACACGAACTGCAGATGCCACTGTACATGGTCCAATTCTGTTAAGTAAGACTAAGCACTTGGCTGATAATATGGGAATTGAGTTTAACCCCACCAGTGGATGGTTAAGCAGGTGGAAAGGCAGACACGGTATCATTTTCAAATGCTGTCACGGGGAAAAAAAAAAAAAAGATTCTGACACACAGTCTGCCAACACCCGGTTAAACAGCATTCTCCCCCAGCTGTTAAAACATTACCCACCTCATCTGGTCTACAACTGCGATGAAACTGGACTTTACTTTAGAGCTGTCCCAGAAGGAACTTTGGTGTTTAAATCCAATGCAGCATGTGGTGGGAAAAAAGTTAGAGAGAGAATATCCGTGTTACCGTGCTGTAACATGGATGGCACAGACAAGCTTAGACCACTCATTATAGGCAAGTCCAAAAAGCCCCGTTGTTTCTCTGGAATCTTCATGGAAAGTGCTGCTATGCTTAGATGAGGGACCACAAGGGAGTGTCAGTGCCCTGATGAAAAGAATTACAGTCCTTGACGCTATCCAGATGCTCAATTTTGCATGGCAAAATGTGAAGTGGGACATGATTGTTAACTGTTATAGGAAGGCGGGATTTGTACCTGCCAATGATGCCACTACCGCTGCAGTTGAGGCAGTCAGAGAAAGTGAGGATCTACTCATCTCCCTGAGGCTTCCTCCCAGCATGACCCCCACAGAGTTTGTAAGTTTCAGGGACATGGACGATTCAGTACCCACCGATTGTCCAATTGATGATGCAGAAATATGCAATGAGGTGCTTGGGGTACATGTCGAGACAGAAGATGAAAATGATCCACCCCCACCTCATATCACCATGTCAGAAGCGCTTGTAGCCATGGATAGAATTAACTTCTTTGTTCATGCTTGTGAAAAGTGGGACCTTACTGCTCTGTTCGAATTCGAGCACTATCTGCACAAGCTCCTCACAGAGCACACCAAACAGAGCAAAATTACAAATTATTTCCAGCTGTAATTGTTTTCAGAGCTCCAGTGAGCAAGTCAAATAAATAAATGTGTCTCCTTTTTTCATTTTTTTAAATAAAACACTGATCAAATATTGCTACTTGCTTATTTAGTGATCTAGTTATGTACAATGATGTACAATAAATACTCCATTAAGATAAAATATTGTGACATGTCTCTTACTATGCAGAGTACAGGTTGCCCAGGTTTATCAGCAATATTCGTGATGGAACAAAATCGGCAATTTCGGTTAAATGCACATTCCGCTTAAGTGCACATTTTACTGTTGCAAAATGGGTGTGTACTTAAGAGGAATCCACTGTACCTGAAAAATGACCCCTGTAGAGAGAGTCAAGGATGGCCCTGCTTTGTGTTGTGGCTGAGGCCAGAATGTTCCAGTCTACATCTGGCAGTTAACATCCTCCATAATCAATACATCCCCATTGCTTGCCATTCTGCCAGTGGCATCTCCAAAACTTGTCAAACTTCTCCCCCTGTGTTGATGGTCTGTATACCATTCCCATGCAGATAAAGCCACAGACTCTGTATCTAAACTGACCCAAACAACCTCCAGCCCTTCCTTTTCCCTCGGTGTTCCTGTATCTCTGTGACCTTTATACCTTCCCTCACATATAAAACACCTGCCCCCTTTCCTCCCTGTCCTGTCCTTCTAGAACATGGTGCAACCTGGAATGGGCATATCCCAGCTGTGGTTGTCAGTGCACCATGACTGTGTTATGGCCACAGATCCAAGTCTGCCTCAGCAATGATTGCCTTAAGGTCTGGAATTATATTTCCTAGGCTCCTTGCATTGGCAAACACGGCTCTCCACTTCTTTTGTCCCTACCTCCCGCTACTCTGCCCTCCCTTCCTGATTCCATCATTCACCCTTCCCATTTCACCCAGTATTGTCCTCCTCTTTTTCATTTTCCCCGTGCTCACCCTTCTTAATTCTTCTCTTAGACTTAGATCCACCTGCTGAACCACCTGACCTGTCCCTCTTCTTCCTACATCTCTGATCACTGGGGAAATAATTTCCCCTAAGTGTCTCTTCTCTGCTGCTTCATTTTCTGGGGGGAAAAAATCTCTGCCTCCCTCATTTTCTCATGTTCCCTTATTTTCTCTCTTTCCCCCTTGGCTAGTTTAAATGCCCAACAAAGTATAATCTAAACCTTCTACCTAGCACTGCCAGCCCCCTCCCAGCTGGATGGAGGCCATCTCCATTGACAGGCCTTTATACCCCTAGGTAGGACCCCAGTTCCCAATGTATTCAAAACCCACCTTCCTGCACCATGCCTTCAACCACTTATTAAAGGCCCTGGTATGGTGTTCCCTTGCCTCCCCGGCCATATACAGATCGCACTTTGGTGAAGGCCACAGTGTGAGCTACCAGCTTCAGGACCCTCCCCAGCTCCCTAAACCTTTCCTGCACCACCCCTGCTGTGTCCTTTGCCAAGTCAGTAGTCTTCAGATGGACAACATCTAGCTCCCCCTCCTGCCCCACTGTCATAGAGATTCTAAGGGTCCACTCTTCATCCCTTCATGCCAATGCATCAGGTAGGCACTTCACGTCCCTCCTTTCCTGCTCCCAAAACTACTTCCCTAACAGTTGCATTCCCCATCAGAAGTTGCTTCATATTCTACTGGGGTCCTCTGACTCCCACCTGCAGTAACCCACCACTGTCCAACCATCCCTCCTCCTTAACAACCTCTGAGGCAATGGTGGCAGACTTGGTGGCCCCTGGTTGGGTGAAGAGGTCCCCTGAATCCTTGCCAGCTGAGCATCTAGTGACCTCCTTCCTCAGCCCTGAGATGTACATGCATAGGGCAGCATTTCAGTGTCTAAAAGGTCTTTCTGAAGACTGCTAGTCCACAGCCACTACACCACTCCCAGCATTTATGTTCCTACACTTCCTATGGTCCAGGAAAAGATTTTGTGTCCTTACCTCAGATAGGGTGTTTCTAAATTCCCCCTTTATGAATAGTCTCATGCATATAGTTCTGTTATGAAAAAACTGCAAGGTTCCACCCAGAGGCCTACCAACACATTCCACAAAAGAAACCTCTGTATTTGTGGCAGTCACAAGGGTCATCCCGCATCAAGAAATATATAAAGCAGCTACCTAGAAGACAGTTCACACCTTCAATTCCTACCTAAGGAGGTGTCTGAATTTTACCTGAACCAGTCAGTAACACTTCATAGTCCCTATGCTCAAAGGCACGGAGCACCTCCACGCTGCATAAGTGAGGCACAGAGACACTCCACACCCATTGTGCCCCCCCCATGCAAGATGCACTAAGAGGGCTCGCAGTCCCCATGCACCTGATTCCCTACCCATGCAGAAAGCAATGGGCATGGGACAGGTGGGGGCATGCCAGCACTACATGGTATGCACAAAGCCACATAGTGCTGTGCACCATGGCGTTTAGGGGGGAAGCTGGTATGCCAGGTAAATCCTGCCGTAAGTCCCCTATGCACCCTGCCCCCACACACACCAGACAAGGGAACAGCCCTGAGGCAGGTGGGCTTTCCCCACAGAGTGAGCTGGCTCTGTCCCTGTACCCCAGAGGCTGATCCCCACACATACAGTGCCACCCCGTCCCCTGATGCTGCACACCCACCCCAGGGCAGCACCACCATGCCCATGCTGCCCATGGCCTGACACTGTGCTGGCATGACACCTGGTGTGGCAAGGCACAGCCCCCCCTCCTGGCTGCACCCATTCCCAGACCACAGCCCCCCCTCCCATGTGGGCACCTGCCCCTGGCGTACAACCCCACTCACCTGCATACATGGTCACTGGGGTGCTCTGGGTCCTGTCCCACTCACCACTGTCCATCAATATCCTCCCCACCCACACACACACTTGCAGCACCGGCACCCCCTCCACCGGCATGATTTGTCATGCCATGTCTCAGGATGGCTGGCGGCACTGCCATCCACACACCTCCATGGCCGCCGGCCGTCCATCCACAGGGGTGCTCTGCTCACATGTGCCCAGCTGTGTAAGTGATCCACTGTTGGACCTGGGATGGGCATTCAAATGGATGCCCACCCAGGTCCACGACTCTATCCCCAGCCACCCCACAGAGTGCTGTATGTGGGGGGGGGTGTGCCCATGGACAGGTTGTGGGTATTGGGGAATACCAGTGGTGCACATCTGTCTGCAGATGCAGAGCTCCAAGGGGGGGATATGCACCTCGAGTGCATAAATCCTGCCCGTTGGAGCATAGGCCCCATTGTGCTTTACCAAGAACTCTCCAGTCCAGGTGAACAAAATTTCACAGCCTTGACTTGAAACGAGGTCTGAGTATCTATATTGTTTGGACAAAAGATGTCAGATCCAAAAACACTCCACTTTGTGTTACCTATGGTGAGGTTGGAAAAGGTAAACTAGCTTCCAGAGGTCAATCTCTCACTGGATAGTCTCTTACATTCAGTTCTTCTATGAACAATTATGGAAAATGCCACCTAGAAGCATAATATTACACTCCACCAGGGACACCTCTGTCTCAGTGGCATCCTCAAGGGACATCCCTTTATTTGATATTTGCAAAGCAGCTACCTGGAAAACAGTACACACCTTGACAAAGCCCTATTGTATGGACATACAGTAAAGAAGGGATGCCAGCTTTGGAACTGCTGTATTTCAGAATCTTTTTCCAAAGTAGGTTCTGGACCAAACTTCCCAAGGGACAGTACTGCTATATAAGCAGCTTTTACACAGCGCTTACTTTTAAATTTTGTTCTGGCATGCAGTCATTCCACTGCAAGTGTAGTGTTCCTCATTCCCGTTTAAACGCAGTTCATGTTTCGTTGCCACCTCCCTCTCACTGCATACTGGCACAGAAACAACAAACGCAATATCTGTGGTAAAAATAGAGTAGTGTGCCGAAATGACAGACATGGCATGATTACATGCCAGGTTACAATGCCACAGAAGCCTGTGAACCAAGAAAAACAGGGAACCCGTTTTAAGCGAGCGCTCACTATGTTGTGGCATGGATTGACTGTACACGCAGAAACAGGTAATGTTACAGTGAGTCTGTACTGGTCAATCCGATATAGACCACTATGTGTAAAAGGGCCTATAGTCTGTATAGAGTGAAACCATAAGTGAGGGATCCTGGGGTTCAAAGAAAAAATTATTCACCAGAGCAATGTTGCATCTTCCCATGGATCCCTCACTGTGTTTTCACTCAACCACCCTGCCTCCACCTTACAGAACCTGAAAATAGATTCTCACAATAATCAGTTAGTTTTATTTAGGTTGCTATTGAAATTTTCTCTACAAATGCATGTTGTTTTTCTATATTTTACATTTATGCAATATAAGTGGGCTCAAAAGTCATCAAATAAATCCATTTATCTTCACAGTCTTTGAATAAATAAAATGTATCCATATAGTAGCTATGTTACAATCACTCCGGAACTCGTTTAGAATGTTCAGCTTCAGTAGCAGTACTACTCATATTCAAATGTGAATAACTTTAAAACGAAAAAGATAGCATGGTACTGTGAGCATGAAAGCTGTTCAGTCAAAATGATCTACAAAATGACTGGTGTTTCATTTACAGATGCTTTATAGATTTCTTAGAGCAGAAAATGCAATTTTTTGTTCACTTTTTTGACAAACATATGCAAAAAATGATAAGCAATCAAAAGCAAATGTCCCAGCACTGACAGAAAGCATCCCTATTGCATAAATGAAATATACAATGGTGAGCTGTCAGATAAATGATTTATCTACACTTGTGCTGTTTGACCTCAGACACCTTACTTGTGGCATATGCCACTCATGAGGTTACCCAAGGTCAAACAGCACTTGTGTAGATAAATCATTTATCTAACAGCTCTCCATTGTATATTCCTTATATACATGTCTACTTGAACATAACTGGTGTTTTCTTTTCAATGTGTATTACATTTTGGTAGCCTTTTGCTATATCCACTAGCTACTATTCCACTCTGACTATAGCAACAAAACTGAGAACTGCCATGCTGGAGGGTGGGTGCTGTGTTTTTCAAATTCCTATTCTAAATTCTAAGTTCTGCTATTAGAATAGAGTCTATCTGTGGGCTATCTGTTTCTATGGAGATTGATGCATAGAGTGAAACCATAGTGAGGGATCCCTGAGTAGTGGTGGGTGAAGTTGGAAATGTTTGCTTTGTGGAGGATTTTGAGTATTTTTTGAAATTCTCAAATTTACTTCACAAGGCAAATTTCTTCTAGTTAAAGTAGAAATTTGTGAATAGTGGAAAAATGTCAGCTTCGCCTAACTTTGCCTGTGAATTTCAGTTCTAAGGTGAAGTTAGCAAGGATTCATGGGACAGGAGGTCACATGGGCTATGTCTTTCCGTGTATAGGCTGAATTCAATGCAGTGTGAAGGAGAGAGTTAGAGTTTCTTGAGATCTGGAGCTGTGTGCAAAAAACCTTCTTAAACCACTTCGAATACAGAGTTTTCTGTTCAAAATCATGCTAGTAAGTGTGTACTGTGCCTTGCAGCCTTGCATCTGTAGATCAACAAATAGTTATTGATTTTTTTGTGATTTACCTTGTTTTAAGTAGTAGTTTCAATTACTGTATTGTAGACAGTGTAGTGTGCATTCGGGGAGTGGAGTTTATCTGGAGCTCCAGCAACAAAAAGGCAGGCTTGCCTAACAGACAAGGCAGTGCGTAGTGCTGTTCTACTTAATGTTTTTGGTAATTGTTTCCTGTTTTCTGTGGTTTGTTTCTTTACTTCTTTAGAACAGTGAAATTCCTGAAACAAGAGAGAAATAGGAGAAGGCAACAATTATCTTGCCCTATGCCTATGGTCCTACGATTTCAGGAAAAAAAATACTTTGCAGCAGCACAGTACTTTTTCACTTCTCTGAGCAATTCTCATTTCCGGGCATCAGGAGACTTTTACAGGACAAGTCGACAAGGAGCCTCTCTTTCACATGCACTTATATATTTCATGAACAGCAGCAGCAGCACAGTACTTTCTAACTTCTCAGAATACAGTACTTTTCATTTCTGGGCATTAGGAGACTTTTACAGGACAAAATGACAAGGTGCCTCTCATTCTCATGCACTTATATATTTCATGAACAGCAGCAGCACAGTATTTTTTTACTTCTCTGAGCATTTCTCATTTCTGAGCATCAGAAGAATTTTACAGGACAAGACGACAATGAACTTCTGTTTGTCAGCCATTTTATGAACTACTTTGTGACAGCACGATGTTGCAGCCTGCACACATTTTTAACACACTCAAGAACTTTTCAGGGGTAAGAGAAGTTACGTAAGTTGTGATTTTGGCACACATCTGAACTGAATAGCACAACAGCGGGGCATTCTACCACACACAGCATAGTACCATGTAGTGGTACCTGTACTACAGTGTGACAAATTTAGTCTTGTTGTTGGGGAAAATTAAGGAAAGAGACAGGCAGACAGAGTCATGAAAATTAGACCAGACATATAGGTAGGAATTTAGGATTAAGGAAATATAATTTCATTTTAAAACAGTAGAAAAGGAATAATAAAGTGGAGCAATATGCACAGATTATTAAGACAGGATTTTCCTTGTTGTTTCTAAACATTTTTTTCCTTTTTTGGAGTGTAATGAAGGACTACAAAACTAGTAAAGAAAAAGACTATAGACTAATGACTATATTTACACTTTTTGTGTTTTGTTTCCTTTTTAGGCTTGGTAATGAAGAAGGACTACAAAACTTGAAAAGACTATAAACTAAACACCATACAGAGAAAGGATAGGACAGATTTTTTGGTATTTTTATGCTTTTTTTGGTGTATTTTTGTTTTATAGGGGGAACACAGGAGTATAAACAGGGAAAATGCCATGTAATGTCTGTTATGTATCTGATTTCTGTGGCATGGAACCTTTGTAAAGGAGTCTGTGACTCAAAGGTACTTTCTGAAAACTCAATAAATAAAAGAAGACTATAAGTGGTATAAAACATGGAAGGGAAGATTATAAGAAGATAGGACTGACTTTAATGGGAACAGGAAAAAGACAGAAAGAAATTAAAAAACAGATTAGTTCACAATAATGTAGCTCTATTTCCACCCCCACCACCACAGTGGAGCTCCCCCATACTGCCAGCACCTTCTCCTGCTTCTCAAGAATATGTTTAATGTCCTGCTGGACCTTCGTGAGCTGGCAGCAGAGGTTGGCAGCTTCCAGCCTCTCTGAGGCCAGCACTGCTGCTGTTGCTGCTTGTAGTGCTGTGGGTGGTGCTGCTGCTTCCTTCACAGGACAGCAAGGGGGAGGAGCTGGAACAGTAGGCACTGATTATTCTGCTTGGCACCACCCCACCATGGCACTTGCACTCTGAGTCTCATGATGGGTCCGCCTACACACTGTCTGCATGAGTGGGCCATCATCCCAATCCCCACTTACCCCATCCATCCAAAGCCTGGCATCCCACTCCACCCAGTGATGTAATCCTCTGTGGGTCCTCTGCCCCCCCCCCGTGCCAAGCACCAGCACACCTGCTTCCTCCAAATATTACAAGTGACCACACTAGGGTCACTTGAGTCACCAGTAAAAAAGGAGCAGACCAGGGATGACCTGGCATAAGGATCACATTGGTGAGCTGCTGCTGCTGCTGCTGCTGGAATGATGGGCTGTTCTGTGGTGGTGGTGGTGATGGTGCTGGAACTATAGGGGAGCAGGGGTTCCTCCACTGCTTCTTCACCCTCATGTTGGTGATGCTGCTGCTCCTCCTTCTCCTCACACTGCAGGACTGGTGCGGGGACAACACTCCTGTCCTCATGCTGCTCAGGTGGGGCTGCTGCTTCTGCTACTTCTTGAGCAGTAGGTATGGTGAGGGGGCACTCACCAAGGAACTGCACCTGCTTCGGTTGTATGGTCCCAGATGCATCATGGGTCCAGAGACCACGAAAGCCAGGTGTACCAATTCCACACTCCATTTGAGAAATGTGGGGCTATTTAATCAATACAAAAAAATGGAAAAAAGAGAGAGACTGACAGACAGAAAGCAAACAGGGAAAAAAGGGAGCAAAAAACTATTACAAAGAACGATTAAGTGATTAAGAAAGGTTTAGAAACAAAAGAAGGTTTAGAAGTAAAAGTTGTCTTAAAAGTTCTGTTGATATGTGTAGCTTTCTTTCACTCCAAGCTCAGCTCACATTGTCTCACTCACTACACTGAGAAAAATTGAAAGCAACACACTTCTTACCCTGGCAGTACAACGTGTGACCTTCAGAAAGTCTCTCATTTGACCAGGGCTTTTTTTTTGGTAAACTTTGCTTTCCTAATGCAAAGGTAAAGTTTAAAGGTGAAATTGAAAGGTGAAATTACTATAGGTGAATTTCCCATTGAACAGAGGAAATTCGCAAACTTACCCATGGAGGTGAATTGAACGAATTCACCTGAACTTTGCCTGCATATTAAAACTTTGCACCATTTCTATCCCTGAGAAGAAACAACATTATACTGGTGAGTATTTTTTTATTTTAGTCTTGTACTAGAACCTATCTAGATCTCTCATTAACTTCATTAGTCAGAGTGTAATCCACTTCTGTGTGTCAAGATTCTGGCCTGTTTTAAAGATGTGAAGAAATCTCACATTTTTGTTTAACTTCTTAATGAATAAGTCTACATCACAAATTGAATTGATCTAAGGCTAGTCAGTATTAACTATTGCTTGGCAGTATGCCGTATGCTTTTACTTTATTGTTTGTAAAAATTCTTGCTTTCACAATATAGTGTAGTGCCTTGGGTATTATTGCAGTCCACTGCCAGAGTATTTGTGAGTGGTAATTAGCACATTCAGTAAAGTTTTAACATTTGTGTGTCTTTCAGGCCTAGGTACCAAGGCACAGTCAAACATAGTTCTTCTTCCAGACTTAAAAGTTGATCTCATGGGCTCAGTTATATGTTGGGTCTTATTAAGTTCACCTACCCTATCTTTATATGAGGTAGAGACCCAGTTGAACCAATTAATATTAAAATGTACATAAAAGTATTTTTCTCAGTCACATTCAGTTTTCTTTCAGTGTTCACAATTAATAAATGACTCAAAACCCACTTCACTGGACGCTAGTGGTATGTAAATAATGTTCAGTCTTTTTTTTTCTCATCTCTTTCCGGTAAGATGGAACATTTCGTTACAGTATATGGTGAACTCCCTCCTTGATTATTTTTGTCTTTCTTTTCTGAATAACTGATAGTTAAGTGCCACATTCTAGTCTTTCACTTTTGAGGTGAGCTGGATTTAAGTGCTATCAATTAAATCTAGTTGCAGATGATATTCCAAGGCTGAGCACTCCATAAATTTAGACATTCAGCTGAGACATTGGCATGTGTGATTCAAGCTGGCCCTTGGTCTTATTAATAACATGACCATGTATTTTTGCCTGTGGACCAGCATGCAGGTGAAATTTTCCCAAGCTTAATAACAAAAAATATATCAGTGATCTCCTTAGAAATTTTTAGGGATTTTCCTTTAGTCAGTAAAAGTATCATAATTGTCATTTTTTGCAATAGAGATTCCCAAAATAGAATTAGCTATGAACTCCATATTCTGCCTTTCTGTGATATAGTATCTGTCTGTTGTAAAAAAAAATGTATGAATTTATACTTTTCATGGTTCCATCAGTTGTTCCCCTGATTATCAGTAGCTGAGGTCATGGTAATGCCTATAATTGCTTTGCAACATGCTGTATGTCATAGTATTTAAACTGAACAACTAAGTCATATTTACAAACAAAAGTTGAAGGTAAGATATTATGATTCCCTTAAAGAAATACACCACAGCTCCTTGAGGCTAGTCCCCCTCCTCCTAATGCTGTAAGGCAACGTGCACCCAAACCCTGGCCCATTCTGCTCTAAAGCCACTAATCTGAGCAAGCCTTCAGGTGCCCTCTCATTCATATCAATCAACATCTACAGCCTTCTTCCTAAAATGGATGCCCTACAGGCCTTCACCAGCCAACACTGCCCTGACATCTTGGCAGTTGTCGAAACCTGGCTCACGCCATCAGTACCAGACCATGCAATCAGCCTTCCTGGCTACAACGTCTTTAGACTGGATCACCTCTCCAAAAGAGGTGGGGTCTGTGCTCTCTACCTAAAAGACTCCATACAGGGGCACCACATCATTACCTCACTCCAACCCACAATTGCTCAGATACTGCCAGTGAGAATCCTCCTCAGAGTCCAAAACAAAACCCTCACTGTTGCCACCATCTACATCCCTCCCAAAGAACAGGGAACTGGTCTAACAGCTGTTCTTGACTTTGTAAAGTCACTCCCACCAGACACTGAATCCATCCTCCTAGGCGACTTCAACATCAACTGGTCTGCGGCCAATGCTGGTGCACACAGGGATACCGTTGCTGCGGCGAACCTCACACAAATGGTTGACTCATCAACCAGGAAAAATTACAGGACCAGCACCAGCACACTCTTGGAATGGATCCTTACCAGTCACCCATCATGGATATCTAACACTAATGTTCTCCCTGACTCTCTCAGCGACCACTCCCCTGTTAGCTGCACCTGGTCAAATAAATTCATCAAACAACAGCCAAAAACTATCACCAGCTGGGTTCTACCCCGTGGTCACCTTCCTCGACTCAAATTCCACCTCCTCCATCAAGACTGGTCCCCTATCTTCAATGCAACCAATGTAAACACTGCCCTTGACCACTTCATAAACATCTTCACTGTGGCCTGTGACACATATGCTTCTATTAAGAAACGCAAAGTCAAATCACTCAGTAACCCTTAGCTCACAGGTGACCTCCTCAGGATGCTAAAAACAAGAGACCACCTATGGGAGCTGGCCAGAAACTCTGTAAGGCAAAACAACATCCAAAACTACAAACGTGCCCGCAATGACTGCACCAAAACCATCCGGCAAATGAGGTCCGCCTACTATAAGCATGCCCTCACAAACTCCTGGGGCAAAGGTCGGAAATTCTGGAAGAACATAAAGGAACTCACCGGGAATCCACCCAAAACCCCCCCATCAATACTCAACATCAACGGAACCACAACCCTCAACTCAAAAACCATTGCGGATACCTTTGACAAAGCCTTTACCGACCTCAGCACTGTCCGACCCCAGGACTACTTCAAAGATGGCAAAGCCCCTCTGTCCACAATGAACACTACTCCCACCAGCTCCCCCTGCTTCTACTTCAAAGCAGTCAAGGCTCACCAAGTACACAAATATGTTACCAAAGCCCTTGGTAAATCAAGGTTCAGTAATGACTCCCTCGATCTCAAAATCCTATCTCTCACACTTGATGAAGTGCTTAGTCCTCTGACCAGAATTTCCAACCTCTCCCTCAGCCTTAGCCAGTTCCCAGACAGATGGAAATCTGCCACTGTCACCCCAATCTATAAAAGTGGTGACAAATCTGCCTACGATAACTACAGACCTATCTCCCTACTACCCCTACTGTCCAAGGCACTAGAACGCATCGCCTCGGACCAGCTCACAGAATACCTGGATACACACAACATCCTGTGCAAGCAACAACACGGGTTCTGCAAAGGTCACAGCACCTCCACAGCCTACTTGAATTCACCGGCGCAATCCACAACGCACTTGACTCTGGTGAACTACTAGTCTCAATCTACATTGACTTAACTAAAGCCTTCGACACCGTCAATCACCACCTCCTGCTTGTCCAGCTTCAGAACACCGGGCTGTCAACCAACTCCATTGGCTGGTTTAAGAGCTACCTTGAAGAAAGGTCCCAAACAGTAAGAATCCCTGATACACTCTCAGACCCTAGACCGGTCCACTCGGGAGTCCCCCAGGGCTCCATTCTGGGACCCCTCCTCTTCAGCCTATTCTTAAACTCACTACCGGACAGCTACCCAGAACAAATAATTCTCTATGCCGACGATGCTGTGATCCTCACCTCGGACCCTGATCAAATCCAATTACAAAATAAACTTCAGCGGGCCTTCTCCTCCATCGAATCCTGGTTTCTAAATCATAAACTGCTTCTCAATCAGAAAAAAAACAAGTCTATGGTCTTCTGCAGCCCCCACAACAAAAACAAATAACTCCACCTTTCCATTGCAACCGAACAAGGAGCCATCATAGAGCAAACACAATCGTTCAGGTACCTCGGCATCACCCTTGATCCCCACCTCTCATACGCTGTCCATATCAGCAATGTTGCAAAGTCTGCCGATGCAAAGTTAGGCATATTATTCCGGCACAGGAAACACCTAACCCCAGAAGCACTGTCAGTGGCCATCCAAAGCTCCATCGTCAGCATCATAGACTATGGTCTTATCATATATGGGTCTGCAACTACCACTGCTCTCAAACGTATCACGACCTCCCTGAATAAGGCCTGTCATCTCATCACTGGCTCACATCACTGTACCCACACATGTGACCTTTATTCCTAATCTGGATGGCTTCAACTGGACAAATGCATGAAATACAAAACCTGCATCACGGCCAAAAATATTGTAATGGGGCTTGCCCCACCTGGTGTCTGTTCCCTCCTTAAGCCTAGACATAGAAACGTCACTACAAGGAGATCCAATTCCCATCTACTATATATCCCACGATGTCGCATGACCCAAGGACAAAGATCATTCACCTATCAGGCATCCAACTGGCTCAACTCTCTTGGCAGCGACATAGCAACCACTCCAACACTCGGCCTCTTCAAGTCCAAGCTGTGCCTCTCACTGCTTGTATCCTGTGATTGCCCATCTTAACATTTCCACCATTCCAGCTGCACATGCCCCAGCATCCAGCACTTACAATCAGTCTTTGCACCCCTAGTACCTTACCTGTCATATTCCCGTGACAAAGCCCCCTGGCTGCACTGTCTCCCACCCTCATCCACCTCCACCCCGTATCTCCACTCCTGCCCCTGCCCCAACCACCTCATGTACTCCCCCATACCCCCTTACCCCCTGCATCTCCTACCTCCCTCGATCTCCTACCCTCACTTCCCCTACCCCCCTCCTTCCCTTTGTCTTGCTCATAGCTCAAGTCTTTGTATTGGTTATTACATGTCTGTAAGTCAATGACTATAAGTTTGTAACTAAAAATGATGACTGTTGCACACACTGATGTGAAACCTTTGTAAAAGAGCCTCAGCTCAAAGATATTGTAATCCTAGATTGAAACAAATAAATAAATAAAAACAGCTGCAGACATTTTAGAAGTTACAGTCATGCCTAAATAGGAGTAGCACAATTGTGTGATTCCATTGTAGGGCTCAACAAATGCCAAAAAGTGCCAGATTCATAATTAGTAGATTTCCATTGTTAAAACATGCCCTAATGCTAATGCTCTGAGCCAGGATTCACAAATCTTTGCCCCGGCACAAACTTGGTTTTGCGCAAGCAAGCCTGGTGTTGCACTGAGTTGGTATTCACAAAAGCCCAGTTTACACACTGAAACTGGGTTTAAGTGTGGAGGGGGCCACAATGCAAATGAGGTGGAGGGGACGTGAATGTCAGTGCTGTTTGATTCACAAACCATTTTCTGAGCACAAGGGCATCTTCTGTGGTCCCCTTGTGTGGAGCAATCAATCAATCAGTTAATCACTCAATCAATTCTTTATTTAGCCAGGTGAAACACCATTGAGTAACACTCATTTCCAAGGTAGACCTGGAAAAGATTCACAAGAACAATTGTACACAGAACAAATCATAAGCATGCAAAGTACAGAGTAAAAGAGTGCACGGACATCAATATACTGCTCGTGTACAGTCAGGCAAATGCGTAATACAGTAAAACTAAGAGAAATATATATACAGTATACAGAGCATACATTTAGGCCCTGACTTTTTTTTTTTAAGTCCAGGTAACCTGTCCAAGCTGGGGGGGGGGGGTAGAATGGGGCAGATTATTAGCACTGACAGAGTAAGAACCAGTTGGAAACAAGGGAAAGGGTTGCTGGACAGGGGAAGAAGGAGACAAAGCAAGGTGGAGGGTGACCTAACCAGGAGTAATCTGAGGCCAGGGGCAAGATTTGGAGGGCACCTGTGGAAGCAATTACATTTTTCTATCAATAAGCTCAAGTAAATACTTTTGAAGACAATACTGCTGATCAAGACATTTCCTTATCCCCTATAACCCTAGTGGTAGGCAGAGGTACTGTGGCAGCCTCCCCCCCACCAATTGCAGGCTCAATTCCAAAGAAATTATTCACCCTGGTGCCAGTGTTCCCCATCCTGCGATAGCTGGCCTGATTCAAAAGAAACAGTTCACCCTGGTGCCAGTGCCCCCCCCATCTCTGAACACTAGACCAAGTACATACACATAAGTGTCCCTGGCATGCTGGTGTCTAATGGATCCCCCACTGAACAACAATCACCAGACTGAGTACATACAGATAAGTGTTCCTGGCGTCTAGTGATCCCCCCCACTGATCACCTGTGGCCTCATGCCTCACAATGTATCAGGGTGTTGATTAATCCCCAATGACCTCATATCCTGCTGTGGATTATTGCTTACTTAGCTAGCATAAGCATATATTAAGTCAGTCTTTAAATTTCCATGCAGCTATGCCCTGCCAATGACAGCACTTGCTACCAGTGTTGATAACTGGTTGGCTGTACCCCTTCATTCTCCTTGCCTCTTCCCCCTCCTCAAAAAAAACAATAATCTGGAGTGATAATATTTAATCCCAGCCTCAACTGTCAGCATTGAGATTATTATCATGTGCGATTGCATAACTGATGCACATGCGTACTTGGAAAGTACAAGTGTGGTATACTGTGGAAAAAAAGTAGAGCTTATTTACTTGAAGCATAGTACTGTATATGTGTATGTAAAAAGGCTATGGTAGCAGGGCACTGAGTACTCTTATAATTAGTCTCAGTTTTATATGGTTAAGACTCTGTATTTCAGCTGTTTTAGGTTATGGGGCTTTTATCTTACAAGGTTTCTGCACTTATATCATGGGTCATCAGCTTTAAGTCTCCAATGGAAGTTTGTTCCTATTGGTAGTTCTCTAGCCAGAGATTGTAATGGTTAGTCACTAATTTTATTGTCTATACTGTGTTTTTCATTTTAGATATAATACAGGTTTAGTAATTAAGCCTTGGCCATGGAATCTGTAGTTTGACAGTTATCTCAAAAATGTTCCAAAAAAAGAATATCAGATTTTTTTTTTTGTAAATTCTTCAATGGCACCGCTTGCTAAAATAAGCGCAGCAGACTCACAAGTGCTGCTAACTGTGGTCCTGTGTGGGGCAATACTAAAAACACAACAAGTAGTGAAAGTTGCCCAGCTATTCCTGTGAAGGAGGTTTTTGCTGTGCTTAGCGGTCTACAGTATTTCAATCAGTGATTGCAGCTGCATGGCCTCAAGAGTCACTGGATCAGCTCTTTCAACCAAAGGACTTCAATTTTCCTACAAAGTGCTTTGGGACAGGTGAATTCTACCGATCACGTCAGTCTGGTTGGTTTGAAAAGTGGCTACCACTATGTGAAGGAAACAGATCATGTTCTTTGTTTTACATGTTTAAAAGCAACAGAAAAAAAACTGATAAGTGTAGGTGTAAGGCACAAATCTACTTTTCTTAGGGATGGCTTTTCAAACTGGCACAAAGCACCTGAAAAGTTTAAAGAGGGAGACTGGCCAAAAGTGTTACGTTGCAAAATTAGAATTAGCATGCCCCCAATAAATTTCATACCAAAAATTAGGTTTCTCTTTTATTTCAGTTTAAAGTTATGAGCTATTTTGTAACCCTGATTTTACTACCTGTTCAAAAAAGCCAATTTCAGTGAAGGGTCAGTGATGATGTCATAACCGCTCCCACCCCCATTTACAGGGAGATGGGATAATTGTTTTAAAGTGCCATCTTGAGAAATCACCTTAATTGAATGACAGGTGTGAATGATCACAGCCTTTCGCCATATCAGAAAGTTATCCAGCATGCAAACCTCACAGCAATGTGCCACGACTCAGCATTCAGCAACCATGGAGAAATGGACCACACCAAAAAGGCACAGAAAAATAAATTTGTCAACTTTATTACAAAACCTGAAACACGCACAGTTTTTATAGCAATGTTTATTGAATGGTGCTGCCTGCTTTACTTGTTAAAACCATTGCACATGATCTTTACAAACCATTGCACATGATCTTTACACTTTGGAGAAACAGTTCCTATAAGCTTGCTGACAGGGAGGACTAGACTGTGCGTTTAGGTTATGACAGCATCTGCAGCTCTTCACTGAAACTGACTTTTTTGAACAGGCAGTGAATTTAGGGTTGTAAAATGACTTGTAACTTTTAAACAAAATAACTTAGAGATCTCATTTTTGGAATGCGATTGTTTGGGGTTGTGCTGATCCAAATTCTGAATTTATTTATGCCAGACATTTTGACCAGAGTCCCTCTTTAAGGAGCATGAAAGATCACCCTTTCACACAGAAGCTGTGAAAAAGATTGCTGTGCTGGGTTGTATACCTACTTAATGTGATGCTCTCTGAATATGTTGCCAAAGAACAAAACACTACAAGAACTGTGTTACAAATGTTGTTTGGGTCAATTAAGTTCCTTGGTTGTCAAGGACTGCCTTTTGGAGGCCATCAAAATTGTGATGGAGTACTCAGGCAACTAATGTTAGAGCCAACAGAAAGTGAACCCAGTGTAAGAGAATCTTTTTTTTTTTTTTTTTAGTCTTTGGTAACCGGGAAAGGCCCACTAGGCACAAGTGCCTGTTTTCAGGGGCAACCTGGGAGCACTTAGCGGTTAAGTGACTTGCTCAGAGTCAGACAGTATGCAAATGGAGGTTGTGAGGATCAAACTCAGGTCTGGTTTGCTGGATGTATCAAGCCCGTTCACACCTTGTTCCTCTAACCTCTAGGCTATACTGCCAGCCCGATGCACCGATGAGATAACTGGATATCAGAAACCATCCAAAATGAGATAATTGAAATCTTTGCTCATTCAATTCAGCAAGAGATAGTTTCAAAAGCCTTAGACAGTCTATTCTTCAGACTGACTGTAGAGGGAACAACCAATATAAGTACAGTACACACAGTCAGTTTTCATTTAGCCTGCAGTTTGTGGACAAAAACCTCAAAGTGCAAAATCATTTTCTGGGATTTTACAATGCATCTGATACTACTGCAGAAACTCTACTTATGTGTATTAAAGATATATTTTTGAAATTAAATCTGCCACTCAAACATCTACAGGGTTATTGTTTTGATGGTGCTAGCAGCATGGCTGTAAGTTCTCAGGTATACAAGCTCAACTTGGAGAAATATGCCCAGATTCGCTGTTTGTTTATTGTAGTAACCATTCACTGGATCTTGATCTGCAAGAGGTGGCCCGGGAAGTTCATCTTATGGCAAATATGTTAAACATTGTTATGGATGTTTCAGTTCTTATTCGAGAATCTGACAAGATTAAAAACATATACAAATCTGTCGCTGGCTGCAGGGAAGCTGTATGCAACATTTTAAGTCTGTGTGCTATGAGATGTTGCATTCATACAGTGGCAATCTTGTGGGCTTGTTCTGCTTACAGTGTACTCTTGAAGATGCTACTAACACTTCAGCATGACTGCAATGTTAGATGCAAAATGAAAGCAAAGACTGATGGGCTTTTTAAATGCAATAAAAGTGCAAGGAAGTACTTTGGTTTGTTGTGCTGTGAAGCTATATTTAGACCTCATGAAATGATAGCCAAAGGCCTCATGAGTGTTAATGCAAGAGCACTTGGAGTGCTAGAACCTGTACAATTAATAATAAAATGAATAAATGTACAAAGAGAGGATAGAAGTGTTCAATAAATGATTAACAGAATGAATTACTGTGCTGCCAAGAAGATTCCACAGCCTACTAGGGTCTGCAAAACACCAGTTCACTTCAGACAAACCACAGAGCCAGAAGAAGTAGTGTCTGAAACACATGAAGCACTGTGGGAGTGAGAATTTTATGAAGCCCTAGATCTGGTAAATGCCAAACTACAGTGACATTTCAACCAAGATGGCATAAAGACTGCTGCACTCAGGAAGAACATTTTTATTAATTCAGCATCTACCAGGATAATCTATGTGTATTTCGAGGAAATTCACCTTCCTCAACAATTTGATAAACTCAAGCTTTATATGCAGTTAACGATGCTGGGTGATCTAGCCAAAGAAAATGAGTTAAAAAGTATTCCAGAGATTGTGGAATTTTTTTAAATACGTCAGCTGCAAATAAGAGGTCTCTTTAAAGAAGCTGAAAACTTCATTAATATTTGTCTGTGTTTACCAGTGTCATTTCTAGGGTCACAGCAATCTCTCTCTATGCCCTCCACTGCCTTAAAACTTGGGTGACTAGCACAATGAGCTGAAAGAGACTAACACTTCTTGTTATGCACATACACATTGACATTCTGTACACACAAGATATCCATTCCCTCATGAAATACACATTAAAACTCTATTTTACTTTACTTTTACTTGGCAAACTGATTACAGATCGAAACCTGGACTTCTTGTACAAAAAAAGGGACACTCCTCCTAAAGATAAAATGATGTTGGAGTCTAGGAGCGGTAAAGCTGCAGTGACAGTTCAGCCCTTGTGGTCATTGGCTTGAGGCTGATGCCATGACTGGGCACAGCTCAGAAACAGAAACGTTACAATACCTGTGGCTGAAACTTCAGCAACTCATCCAATCTGCTACAGATTTTAATCAAACAGTAGATTCCTTCAATGAGATGGTAAATGTGATCGAAACCACAGTGGATTGTATTAAAAAAGACATGTTGGATGTCCAAAAACAAACCTCAGTGTCCACAAGTGTGACAGCCATGGTTGTGCAGGAAACACGCAACTTGAGAGTCTGCTTAGAAATGCTGGAAAACCAAACCAGGGGCACAAATTTCCAGATTATTGGGCTGCTTGAGGACAATGAGGGGATCACCCCCCTTATGTTAGTGAAGGACTGGCTTGATGAAAAACTGTGTTTTACAGCTTTGGAATTTCTTTTGAACTCTTCTCTGTTTTTTGTGGGACTCAGGAGTAATACCTTGAGACATTTTGTTTCTACCATTCGGTTCCAGACCGATGACAATAGACTTTTGTTCTCAGTGTCCATTGCGCTGTAACTGATGATTGTATATGTCAAGTTCTTTCTGATACTGAGACCTCTATGGTTTTAACATAACCTACATTATGCTTTTTAAAGTATGTTCATAGAGCAATGTTATCAGCCATGTAAACTGTATTACATTCCTGTTCTCTGTGGTTATCTGTTTTTCCTGGTATAATGGTTTAGGGACAATTGGGGGTTTTAAGTATTGCTTATTCATCTTCTTATGCTTTTTTTTAGCTTTAGGCTGAATGCATGACAATACAATTTGTCCCACTTGGACAAGTACGCTGTTGGAGTATCCTAATATGGACTTTTTGACATCTCGGTCACAGTCATGCTGCTCTTGGGCACCATATCAGTGAAAAATCATTACTTTAGTGTGTGTTTTAAATTAGAAGGTTTCTCCCGTGTGTTGTACCAGAATATGGTGAATGCTTCTTACCCTTTGATTAAGAAGCTTTTCTGCTTCTACTGGTAAAACACTGTATTTGGACTGTTTACCATATGTGAATGTTCATTACAACTGTGAAAAATTATAAAAATAAAGTTTTAAAAAAAGACATTTCTAAATTGCAATATCTAAGCGGATCATAAAAGTATACACACTACTTTCCAATTAGTTTGTTCTAAATGTTTTATGTTAACCATTTTGCAAACAACATAGCAATGACTGTGGTTAAAGCATTTTTACTTACACACATGTTGATGCTGCTTTCTTCAGTTTGTTAACAAGATTGTGGGGTGTCCAGTTGCAGGGTGGGGGGAGTATCCAACTCCAGGAGGGATGGAGATACAAGCACTGAACACTGTGGAAACTTGTGCCAGTTAAATTTATGGGGCAGGATTCTCAAAAGGGACGCACCCAGTGCATCCGAGGTGCACTGGTGCATCCCCGACTTGCACTGTAGTACGATTCTGGAAGGGGGCCAATTCGCTAGCACATCCCTGATGCATCAATGCATCACAGACACACTGCATACCATCCACAATGATATGCAGCACATCTGGAGGGGCTGTGAAGGGGGGCATGCCCATGTATATGGAGTGCAGCCCCATTCACAGCCCAACTTGGAGAAGCATCCCCAGGGAAAGTCCGGAGATGCACCTCCCAAAAATAAGTCTACTTCAAGTAGACTTAAGTGAGTGGCTACCCACAGGCAGGCTGCCATACTGCAGACAGCAGCATGGCAGCCTGTCCACCCTGGCAGTCCAGCCCCCGCACCCTGCCCATATTAGCGATCCAGTTGGAGACAGCCCTGTAGGATTCCCTGGTAGCATAGTGGTCCCCCCTCCCTGCCCGTATTACCGAACACATGTATTTATCCACCGGTATGAGTTCTGGTCACATAGTGGTCCTCCCTCCCTGTCTGTAGAACCGAACACATGTATTTATCCACCGGTATGAGTCCTGGTGGTATAGTGGTCCCCCTTCCCTGCCTGTGGCACCGAACACATGTATTTATCCACCGGTATGAGTCCTGGTGCTATAGCAGTCCCCCCTCCCTGCCCATAGCACTGAACCCATGTATTTATCCCCTGGTATAAGCCCTGGTAGTATAGTAGTCCTCCCTCCCTGCCCATAGCACTAAACCCATGTATTTATCCACCAGTAAAATCCCTGGTGGTATAGTAGAATTTCCCGCCCCTACTGCATTGCGAATCTTGATGTTCTAAATAACCCTGGTGGTTCAGTGGTCCCCACCCCCACCCACTCAGGCACCTTCCACCCCTAGCCTGCTCCCCCATCCCAGCATGTGTAGAAGGCCACTGGGTAGCACAACAAACCTGCACACCACCACGGCTACCCACTGACTGTGCTGTCCATGAATGACAGTCTATTGTACAACTGTTAAGCGCATTGGTAGACCTTGTCAACCAATGCACTTGCATCGTGTACTGTATGCTGTCATTCACAACTTTGTCATTCACAAAGTTGTGAATGACAGCGTACAGTACACCCTGCAAGCCCATTGGTCGACAAGGTCTACCAATGCACTGACAGTTGTACAGTTCACTATCATTCACAGACAGCACAGTCAGCGGGCAGCCATGGCAGTGTTCAGGTGGGTTGTGCTGCCCGCCAACCTTCTACACATGCTGGGACAGGGACTGGGCTGGGGTGGGATGCCTGGAGGGTGGGGTGGGGACCACTGGACAACCAGGGTTATTTAGAACATCAAGATTCACAATGTGATTGGGGTAGGATGGGGGGGGTTCCATTATACCACCAGGGATTATACCAGTGGATAAATACATGGGTTCAGTGCTACGGGCAGGGAGGAAAGGACCACTATACCACCAGGGATGTTGGGTTGTGGCTGTACTGATGAACCTGCAAGGCACCCAATGGAATCTGTTGGGTGCATCCCAGCAGTACCCATGCAAATGGGGCCATAATGACATGCAAATGGCTCCTTTGCACCTTGCTTGCCCAATGGTCCCATTTGCATGTTAGTGGTTGTGAATGGCAGCTTTCAGTGCAGCGCATCGGGAGATGTGCTGCCTCAATGTATTTTCAGCCCAACCAGGTGGTTGTGCCAGCACATCCAGGGTGGGGTGCAACTGTAGTATTCACAGTAGGGATGGACCGGGTGAATTCCCCGGTGCATCTTCTGTGAATACATAAGTGGCGCTCGCCGCATCTTGTTTGCACCGAGGCATCTGAGATGCACCGAATGCAAATGCTTTGAGAATCCTGCCCATGTAATTGTTTCCCCCTGGAGTCAGGGAGGCAGTATAGTGCAGTGGTTTAAGGCTCTGAGCTGCAAATCTGGAGACCTGGGTTTGAATCCCACAGCCCCCACTTGCATACTGTGTGACCCTGAGCAAGTCACCTAACTTCCCTGTGCTCCCAGGTTGCACCTGTAAACAAGCTTTCAGATTAGTGTGTCTCACCTGGTTAAACAATTGGGGGAAAAAAGGGGTAGGGAAGATATAACAAAAGTGTGTTTTATCTTCAATAAAAGCCCCAATACTCACCATAGAGCATTTAAAACTGTAGAGCTTCTGGGGGCATAACGGCCCCAAACCCCCATCCTTTATATAAAAATCTTTCACAATACATTACAATAATTCCTATGGGGTGGGTAATTGATGGCATTGTTGGTCAGCCAGTTGCCCACCCCAGTTGCAACTGCAGACTGCAAGGCCAGCCACTGTCTCACACATCCCTGACTTCAGTGGATAAGATAATTTTTTCCCCTGGAGTCAGGGGTAGGGGAGACATAACAAAAGTGTTTTCTATCTTCAATAAAAGCCCCCAAACTTACCACAGAGCATCTAAACCCACAAGGCTTCTGGGGGCGTAGTGGCTCCCAGACCCCCAGCCATCATGTGCCTGGTTGAAAAGGCTTTCAGTACCCCCACTATATCAGTGCCACTGCTGTCTAGTCATCTGTCTTTCATTCTCCCAAAAGAAGTGAGAGTGACATTTATCATATAGCATTGAATAAAGCATTTTTTTGAATGTCTACTGGCTCTTGGTAGATGGCACCACTACCAATAAGCATAAATGAGTGCTATTCATATTGCCCAACTAAAGAACTAGAAATCACTGTGCCACCCCCTACACTCTAGTCCAGTTCAAAATAGCTGCCATTGTTAGTGTCCATTACACTAAGTAGTCAAAAACGTTTGCTATATCCAATGTCGGAAAAAGTGGTTTCCATCTAGTGCATGAAAATAGCCTTCATACTTTGTTCCTGACAGCAATCTCTCACACCAAATACCTGAGGAAAAAAGATGAATCCCATATGAAAATCCTTCAGAGTCACTAGCCACTTCTGTGAATATCACTGAGCACTGTGGAAGTGAAAGATCTGTCACTGCCAATCAAACCACAGCTGAATCAAGAAATTATCCCCACAGTGAGGAAACGTTGAATCTTTATGAAGAAGCTGTGCAGAATAAAAAGAGAATCCCCACTGTGAAGCTGATACTGCTGGTTTGTTGATTGTGCTGGCTGAAAGCGGCAAACCGCCCACTAGAGAAAGTGTCAGTTTTATTGCTGACATCATGCTGAGCCGGGCATCCATTAAACTGAAAGAGAAATAGACCACTGATTTGAACATGACTGAGAGTGCAAAGAATGAATTAAAATGTGGTAAGAGAAATAGTTGTAATGATGTGGAGAAATGTGGCACACATACAAAATAATAGTTTTACTGCTGCTAACTGGATATGCAAAATCTAGTGGTACAGATTAAGTGTTTCTGGGCAATAGTGTCTCACTGAATTAACTCACAAATGATGAACTGCTAAAAGTCTGTGTAATGGACACTGAGATTACTGAAACTGACAACATTAGTGAAAGTACAGGGAATATGCCTACTGTTATAAGTCTGTGATAAATGATAATACCCATTCACTGGAAACAGATGACACGAAAGGTGACACTCATTCCGCAAAGTAATTTGACTATAAATACTGAGACAAGGAACATCTTCACTACACAAACTGAGGAAAAAGTACCTACCACTGCAAGTACCACAAACAGAAATGACAGCTTAAAAATGTCACCTGCCAACATATTGCATGTCAGTGATATCACAGATGCTGTTGAGGAGGAGAGTTCACACATACTGCACCAGTCAAGGAATTGTCATGGAGAGGAACTCTGCCAACCACCAGAAATGCAGAGAGTTGCCTGATGGAGGGTACCAGAGCTTTACGTACAGGTGACAATGGAGTACACAGGGCTGTCACAGCAAAGTCTATCATTTAACACTAACAGATGCTGACTTAGACATAATAGAAGATGGAAAGAATGACAAAAAGTCTTAGAAATCCACAGCTTGGGCAGTGAGAGTGTTCTACGACTGGGCACAACATAATAAAGTAAGACTGGTTATTAGGATTAAGGCACCCTTCAGCGAGATCAATGAAAACCTTGGCAGAGTTTATGCAGAAGAGTGTTACTCCTCTGGACAACAGTATGGGCATGTTCACAAATCTACACACAGGGATAGATAGACAGAGTTTAGGCAGTCCAGAGGAGGGCAACTAAACTGGTACAGGGTCTGCATCAAAAAACCTATGAGGAGAGACTAAAGGACCTCAGTATGTACACCCTGGAACAAAAGAGGGAGACGGGAGATATGATGGAGACCTTTAAATACCTCATGGAGATAAATAAGGTACAGGAGGGAAGTATTGTTCAGAAGAAAAGGTGCTCAAGGACTAGGGGTCATGCTATGAAGCTGGAGGTGGGTAGATTCAGGAAAGATGTGAGGAAGTACTTCTTCATAGAAAGAATGATGGTTTCCTGGACCAGCCTTCCAGCAGAGGTGCTAGGGGCAAAAACAGTGGTGGGGTTCAAGAATACATAGGATAAGCATAAAGAAATCATAGTGGAAAGGAGCTGTAGACCAAGCACAGTCTGATGTAATAGTGTAGGTAGGGAGAAATGTTCAGACTGCATGGGCCAAGTTGTTCTTATCAAATATCTTAAGGGCATAAACAAGGTGCAAGGGGGCAACACCTTTCAATACAGGAGATGCACAGGAACAAGGGCACATGATATGAGATTGAAAGGGGATAGGATAAGGAGAGATGTGAGGAAGTTCTTTTTCACAGAAAGAGTGATGGATGCATGGAATAACCTACCCCAGGAGGTAGTGGGAGCATCAACAGTGGGAGGATTTAAACATGCATGGGATAGGAATAAGGGAACCCTAGAGGTGGGAAGAAGAGACTAAAGCCGATGACCAGATAGAGACATTGGCTGTCAATTAAGGTAAATAAATTGGGCAGACCGGATGGGCCTGGCAGTCCTTATCTGCCAACAATATCTATGTTTCTATCTACCATCAATTTCGATGTTTCTATGTTCTATGAGGTCTCAGCTCTATGGAAATTGGAAGAAATGGGAGCATCATGAGTAATGAGGCATTCTGTTCCAGCAACAATGTGTTCATCTCAATAATTAAAAAACACTGAAGCTATAAATCAAAAATGTCACTATGCATCATCCACTATTGATGTTTGATGATTCAACAAATTACAGGAATCTTCTGCAGTATCACCACTCACAGCCCCTGGTCTAATCAGGAAAGTCTGGCTGGATATACAGCTAATAATGGGCAAACATGGAAGAGATGGGATAAGAGACTTAAAACCAAGTAGTCTTGAACTAAAATCTGATGAAAAAGATGATGAACATGTGGCACTCACATTCAGTAAACACACACACAGAATCATTCTTCTGATAATGAGATAAACAGGCAGCTCAACAGAGGATTTAGGCGAGGCAGCCCTGTTGAGTGGCAAGATTAAAAAAACATTTCCAACATCCCACCAGACTCCACCACACTGTACCTGCACCTGAAATGGCATCCTCAAGCATACCTAGATACTTTACCAATCTGGCACTCAAAACAACCCATGGTCATAAACTTATTTCTACCTGTGATGCCACATCTGTCGAAAGAAGCAAGACTTGCCACATGGTACACAACCACTCACGTCAGTCAACAATGGGAAGGCTGTAAGCCTGAGATTCGATTGGGCAAAGCAACTACATCACTCCCCCATCAGGTTTTATAAGGTAACTCACCCTGGGCCTTCCCAGGATTCATTTCTCTTTGCAGCTGGAGGCTCTGTCATACCTCCCTGTGCTTCTTCCTGGTGCTGAACTTTCTGCCTCTGTGATTTCTGCTTCCGGGTGTTGTGGTGTGCTTTTCTCCTGACCCTTCCCCACTCGTTTCTGTTCCCTCCTCATTGTTTTTCTTCTTAGGCATTTACTTCCTACCTGGTGGTTGCTTCTCAGTGTCCCCACTACTCCCCACTACCTTCCTGTACCTGCCCAGCTTCTTATGCTTTTCAGTTCTACTGTTTCTGTCTAGGAATAGTGCCTATCTTGGATTCACCAGTGCTGACCTATGGCTCATTACTGCCTATTTCATCCAGCATTGCACTCGTCTTTCGTCCCTATCAACATCGATTACTTGCTTCCGTTGTTATGCTGCATAGGTTTCTAGCCCTTATTGGACCACCTAAGGTCTATCTGCTTACCCCGGACTCTACTCCCCTACTTTAGTACAGTGTTCTACCTCATGCCCTTTGTATACCACAGCCTTCCTGCTTCGGCCTAGCTTCCTCGGCTGCTCCATCTCTGTCCCACTTCTCTGGATACTCAGACCTCACTCCCTCCTGCCTTCATTTTCTCCCCAGAGGCAATGGATCCTACAGCACCATTCCTTACAACCCTCCTGTAAGTACCCTGCCTTGCCATTTTTGTATCCACTTTGGCGGTTTTTGGGTTTGCTACTTCCCTCCTACCTGACTTGTTCCCTGTTTGTTGACGTTTCTTCTGCTGTGTTATTGGCTGCCCATTCTCCTTACCCTGAATAGCTCCTCTGTTCCCTTAGGCTTCATACTTGATTTCATATCAGGATCAGTAGCATCCGTCTATGAAGCTCAGTAGTGCACAGTATCATACCACCTCAGGCTTCTATTAATTAGTTTCTGTGGCTTCCAACTGTGCCCCTTCATACTATTTCAGATGCTTGACTCAATAGGAGGGATGATTTAGCCTGCCTTGTCCCTTATGGGGTTGCTTTGTTTCTGAGCTTGCTGCCCTTGCATTTTGTATTCCAGGACCTGTCATTTTCAGGCTGCTTTCCGGTAGCAGCTGTGTTTACCATTTTGTCGCACTGCACAGCTCGTGATTTCGCACCTCTCAACCTCCTGCCTCATAAGTTAGGGGTGTGGCTTATGGCCCTCAGGGACCCAGTCCCATATTCAGGGCCACCTCTTCAACAATTGGTGCTATCCCCTCAGGCCCTTTTCTTTGGCTGTTACCTGCAACTCATTTGAATACCGCATATGTATACATTGATACTTTGCTGGGCTCCTTCACTGTGTTCTGCTCATGGGGCATCTGTACTGTATGCTCTGTTCATATAATGTCTGTGCAAAGTATGTTTCTCCTGCAGCGTGCTCTCATTTCATTACCCTCCTGTTCCATCCTCCCTTCCTTGCATCATATCAGCTGTTGTTGCCCACTTGCTCTGCCATCCACTTCATTGGCTGTCTCTAGCTGCCTCAGTCTGGCCCTACAGTTCTCATCCTGTACCAAGCATTGTGGATTCACTCCAATCAAGGCCACTCACTATGCTTCGGATGACTCTGTCTGACCTGCAGTTGATATTTCTTTTGGGCATACCTATCATGCCTCATATGCCACCTCATTGCCCCTCAGTCCTCTTGCCACATGTCTCAGGTTCATGATTCCAGTCATTATTCACCATGCCTTATTTCCAGGCATGCCTTATCTTGAACCAGCCATCAAGGATTCAATACGATCTTGGCTTCACTCCATCATCTTCCCATAACCTCTTCCTCATCGAACCTCTGTTCTCCTGCAGTTATTATCACTATCTGTCTTCTCACACCCATCTTGGTACCTACCATCTGGTTTCAAGCATGCCTCATTGGCCTCAGAGTCTGCTTACTCATATTGCTCAAATTACTCACATCGATCAATCAAGTTTATCGATCTGCTGCACTCCTGCAGCTATCCTCATCCCTCTCGATCCCTTGACCCAAGAGTACCATCTGGTTCCAGGCCTGCCTTCTTGGCATTGGGTCTACTTAATCACATTGCTCTATTGAGCATACCTCTCATTGAGTCTTATGCTACCTCATTGAACAGCTGCACTCATGTGGCAATCATCATCATCAGTCTTCATCATCCTCAGTCTTCTCATGAGCGCATCCAGATACCCTTGCTCCTCTGACTTCTACATGGATCTATTCCTTCCTATTGACTACTCAAGCATTCCCCTCTTGGGTCCATGCTGCCTCATGTTCCTTCTTCTATCTGTGCTGCTCTCCACCATCATTCAAGTTCAGTTTCAGGTTAATTTCCTGTTTCCTCTTCAATCTTTAATGCCTTCATGGCTTCTTTCCGTCATTGTCCGTGCTTTCTTTTTGGAATTTTCTCCCGATCCCGTCATCATCTTTCCTAATCATATCCTTCTCTTTAGCGGCATACGTCCTTAAATCAAACATCGTCAGCCTAGAGGGAAGGTGATCTAGGCCTTGGATCCCCAGTGGTTTCCTCCTCAAAGGGGGTTTTTCCTCTCCTCCACGCTAATGGTCAAAATATTAGTTAGGGTAGGTAGTAACAACAACAAAAATGGAAAGGGACCTTGGGTTAATCATATCAGATAACCTTAAGGTTAGCAAGCAATATGAGAAGGAAGTAGGGAGGGCTGGGGGATACTGGGATGTATGGGGAGAGGCATCACCAGCAGAAAACAGGAAGTTGTTATTCCTCTGTACAGACAACTGATGAGACCCCATCTGGAGTACTGCATCCAGTTCTGGAGACCGCATCTTTGCAAGGACATAGACAGGATAGAGGCAGTCCAGAGGAGGGCAACTAAAATGGTGCAGGGTCTGCAAGAGAAGCCATATGAGGAGAGACTAAAGGAGCTTAATATGTATACCCTTGAGGAAAGGAGGTAGAGCGGGGACATGATAGAAATTTTTAAGTACCTCAGTGGAATCAGCAAAGTCCAAGAGGGTAGCATCTTTCAGAAAAAGAGATGTTCAAGAACAAGGGGACACAATTTGAAGATGGGGGGTGGTTCAGGGGCAATATGAGGAAGTATTTTTTCACAGAGAGGCTGGTGGATGCATGGAACAGCCTTCTTGAGGCTGTTGCGGGGTCTAAAACTGTGGGAGAATTCAAGAATGCATGGGAAAGACATAAGGCAATTTTTGTGGGGGGTAGAAAGAAATAGGCTGTTGGTTAACTGGGATCTGCAGCTTATCCTGTAGGTAGGGAAATGGGCAGACTAGGTGGGCCAAGCAGTTCTTATCTGCCATCAAAGTCTATGTTTCTAGTGCTTTCTTAGATTAATTAGTTAGGTTCTGCTTTTGGATGAAGGAGGATGGTGGACCCGGCTTTCCCCTCTCTCCTTAGGAAGTCCACCCTTAATCATCTTCTCAGAATTCATTCATCATCCTCACCTCTTTGATGCTTGACACCCAATTGGGTATTCTTTTTGGGCTTCTTCCTAAGCTACCTTTAGCTGACGAAATCATTCATGCGGCACCTATAAGGGGTAACCCTCCTCTAGGGTTCCTTGTGTCATACCTCTTATAGGTGGTATATCCCACGGATAGAGAGTCAGAAAGCCACAATATAAATCAAGTCACACAAGCATTGTGTTATCCAGTTGTGTAAGCACAACTGAACTGTTCATCTACAGCTCTGAGTAGGTTTGGAGACAAGAGAAATCATGTCAGTCACAGGCCACCAGGAGGAATCAAGCTTGTACAGTGACAAAATGGAGCACAATATTGCCAGGGACAACACTTCCACCTGTCAACAGAAACATCACTTTGAAGAAGCCTGGATGAGATGATCAACAAGCCACCTCAAGCACCAGCAACAAACCTCAATTACCACTTCAAGAAAACCAACGGACAAACCTACCCTTCCACCTCTTCAACTGTGCTTTCAATACATCTATAAATTTCATCAGCTATGGAAAGTAGTTTACTTGTGTTATCTTTTTTTTTTCTATATTCTATTTGTCCTATTTGGCTACTCGGGCGGGGGGGGGGTGCGGGTGGTGGCTCCCTTCAACCAGTGCTACCACTCCCTTCCACTGTCTACAGTCTCCAGGTTTACCTTGCGGCTCAGTACCCCCAAGTCATTTTGTAACCCTTAATTCACTGCCTGTTCAAAAAAGTCAGTTTCAGTGAAGAGCTGCTGATGATGTCATCTCCTGAACTCACAACCTAGTTCCTCCCTGTAAGTTGCCTTACATGACTTATTTCTCCCATGTTACATAAAACTGTAGTTGTAGTAAACATCTGAAAAAGGAAAACTGGCACTGGGTGGGTCAGCACATGCACTTCCATAATGTATAGATGTAAGGTACATTACTTCAGAATGTGACTGGGGGGATGGAATGCAGTGGCAAACATGACTTTAGAATGATAAAGTTGTGTGCAATTTTTTAAATACTGCAGGTATGAGATTTTGAAATGTCACAGGGTTGCAACTGTGGAATGCAGCAATGACACAGTCTCAGAAAGTAGCTGGAATACATAATTTCCAAATGTGGCAGTGACGCACAAGGTGATGCACAATTTTGGAATGTGGCAGTGACACATAATTTCAGAATGTGGTGGTGATGTGCAATTTTAGAATGTGGTGATGACGTGCAATTTCAGAATGCAGCAGTGATGCACAATTTCAGAATGCAGCAGTGATGCACAGGTTCAGAATGTAGCTGTAATATACAGGTTTGTAATGTGGCGGTGAAGTACAGGTTTGGAATTCGGCAGTGATGCATAATTTCAGAATGCAGTGGTGATGCACAATTTTGGAATGCAGTGGTGTTGCACAGTTTCGGAATGCGGTGGTGATGTACAGGTTTGGAATGTGGTGGTGACGCACAGTTTTGGAATGCAGCAGTGACACACAATTTTGGAATGTGGCAGTGATGCAAAGTTTCATAATACAGTGGTGACACAATTTTGGAATTCAGCAGTGATGCACAATTTCAGAATGTGGCAGTGACGCACAATTTTGGAATGTGTTGGTGATGCACAATTTCAGAATGTGGTGGTGATGCACAATTTTGGAATGTGGTGGTGACTCACAATTTCCAAATGTGGCGGTGACATACTATTTCAGAATGTGGTGGTGACGCACAGTTTTGGAATGTGGCGGTGACACGTTTCTTTTGTGGTGGTGATGCTTAGTTTCAGAATGTGGCAGTGACGCATAGTTTCGGAATGTGGCAGTGACTTTCAATTTCAGAATGCGGCGATGACACATAATTTGGGAACATAGCAGTGACAATTTTGACATTGAAACACAACTTGGCAGGGATGTGCAATCATGGAATTTGGTAGGGATGCACCATTTCAGAATGTGGCAGGGATGAGCAATTTGGGAATGGGGAAGGGATGTGCAATTTCAGAATGTAGCAGGGATGCATAATTTAAGAATGTGGCTGGGACGCATAATGTTGGAATGGAGTGGGGATGTGATGCACAATTTTGAAATATTGTAGGGTGCTTAAAATTCTGGAATGTGGCAGGGACAAGCAATTTCAGAATAAATGGTGTGTCCTGTCACATCTGACAGCATGCATCCCCACTATATTCTGAAATTCCCAGTCCCCACCAAATTCCTTGATGTGTGTCTTTGTCACATTCTCAGACTGATTGTCCCACCACATTTTGAGATGGCACACCCCTGTCACATTTCAAGATTGTGTGTCCCCCCAACATTTTAAAACTGTGTACCACCTTGACATTCTATGTCTTTGTTCAGTGCTGCATTCCAAAACTACCTACTGACATGTTCTAAAGTACAGTGCCATGCATCTGAACATTCTGGAAACACAAGCACTGCAGCCAACCATATGTAATTTTTTTTAAAGGATTCCTATAGCTACAGTTTCTTTTTTTTTTTGCCATTCACTTTTTATTAGCAATTAAGGATGAACAGAGGCGAAACTCTAGATATACAATGTCTCACAAGGTGCATGACACAGCATAGTTTACATAAATGTAGACATACAAGAGTAAATGAGCACCTCTTAAATTAAGCCTCCCTCCCTCCCCGAGACCTCTCAACACCCGCCCCCGGACACACTAAGTAAAATAAAGCAAGAACCTTAGCAGACAAAGCAGGTACAAACAGAAAAAAATTGATACATAGTAATCATGAATAGGCACAGACTAATGGAGACCAGATTTTCTCAAATTTATGGAGCTGATCATTCAATATTGCAATCCGTCTCTCAATCCTAAGTAAGGCTAACAACTCTGATAACCATTCAGAATAATGGATTCTATTAGACTCCTTCCAATGCCTAAGCACTAGTCTCTTAACTGAAATAGAAATCAAAAAAAATATGAAATTTTCTCTGTGTGACATGGACTTCTGGCATATACCCTAATATGCAAATCTCTGGTTTAAACAGTTCCTTTAGGCCCAGAAGAGGGTTCACTTTTTCTTTAATGACTGACCATAGCTGAGCAATCTTAGTACAATACCAAAATATATGCAGTAGATCTCCTCCCTCTGATCCACACCTGAAGCAACGAGAGTCCGATAACAATTTTAAATTGTGCAGTTTCTGGGGAGAATAATAGATGTTATGTAAAATCTTAAACTGGGTTAATTTGAGAGGGTTCTGTTTCAAAAACCTATGACAATTAGACCATATCTGAGCCCAATCTAGCTCCAGCTTAGGAAAAGCACTACTCTAAACTGATGGAGAAGAAAAACCATCAGGAAAAGCCCATCTCAGAAGTGCAGCGTATATTTTGGATATTGCATGTGGAGTGCCCACCAAAGGCCTGATAGTATCCCAAAAAATCTATCTTAGGAGGTTTAAAACCATTTATTCCCAGCTTCTGAACTATGAGATGACGCACCTGATAAACCTTAAAACAATCACCACCGGTAGATTCAACCTGGTAAGTATCTGAAGAGTCATGTAGGGCTTGCCATCTTCATCGAAAAATCTCCCAACCTAATATCCTCTAAGCTGGGTAACCATCTGCACCCAATCGGCTTCCCTCCAATCAACCAATATGGACTGCCTATGAGCAGTTGAGACCCATCTAACCTATACTAGTATTTCAAGAAACTGCAGACTTGATCATGAATCCTAATGGCAACACCCATAGGGGAAACTCGTGAGAGAGGAACTAATCTGGGGGAAAACAGCAAAAGCTTCTTGAATTAAGACCAATCCTTTAATACTAGAGTTCTATATATCATACCAGAAGAACAAGCCATTACACCCCAACAGAAGTAGAAGACCAGCCACCTGCCATATATTAATCTATACGGCCCAGTAATATAGTACAAAATCGAAACCGATGGCCCCCATGGTTTTAAGCGCACGCCAGCTTATTATCGACATCCTTGCCCTCTCAAAATTCAGATAAAATTGGCTATTAAGCATAACATTCTGCTGAACAGACCAGACGAGGCTGAATATTTAACATAGTTAATGGATAGAAAAGCCTGGGAAAAATATTCATTTTACTATGCTAATCCTGCCCCAGAGTGATAAGAAAATTGGGCCCCCTTTTCATATCCAGATCAATATTACGAACTAGGGAATCCAGACTGAGGTGCGAAGACGATCAGGATTTAAAGATAGGAGAACCCCAAATAGTTGAGAGATTTAGAATTCAACCCAGACCCATTTCAATGATGTCTTTTCTGAAAAACCCGTTAGAAAGAGAACACTACCGTCTTGTCTTGGTTTAACTTATAATTGGACACTAGACTAAATTCCTTAATGACGTTTAACAGGACAGGAACAGAAGAGCCGGATCTGATAAGTAAATCAGAGATCATCCATAAAAGCGGTGACCTTAATGGTCTAGTTACTCACCTTGATCCCAAAAATCGTGTTCTTTAAAAACAATATACCTAATAAGGGGTTCTAAATAAAGATTAAAAAGTGAGGGAGATAAGGGACAACCCTGCCTTGTTCCAGCCCTTAACACAAAGGGATCAGAAATAACACCATTACAGGTCACTCTAGCCGTCGGATTTGAATACAAGGCCTTAATCCAACTGACAAACTGGTCAGGAAAACCTACCTTTAACATCACTTGGTAAAGATAGGACCAGTGAACTCTATCAAACGCCTTCTCGGCATCCAAGGAGACCAAGGCCTGGGGGGTTTCGGCCTCCTCGAAGGCTGAGAAAACATGGGACAAAGTCCTGAAATGATCCGCTGAAGATCTGCCCTTCATAAAACCTACTTGTTCCCATCCTATCAAACAAGGCAGGAACTTGTTAATGCGCTTGGCCAAAATTTTTGCCAGTATTTTAACATCATAATTGAGTAAAGATATGGGCGATAACTACCTGGATTTTCAAGTGGCTTATTAGGCTTAGGGATTAACACAATTAAGGCTTCAAAAGGTACTTATCCACTTCTCTCCCGATAAAATATACGGTAAAGGCCGACTAGCAGGGACCAGTTGAGAAGAAAAGGTTTTGTAGAAATTAGGCGAGAACCCATCAGGGCCAGGAGTTTTATGCATTGGTAGAGCTCTGATTGCATCCTCTACCTCATTATGTGAAATGTCTGCTACCAAGACCTTGCTGTCGACCCCTCCAAACTAGAGGCGGCATCTTATCTAGAAATTTCTGAATGTCGCACAGCTGTGGAGGAGAATTGCATACCTCCGTACAATGCCTCATAATAATCACGAAAAACAAGGACGATGTCCTCAGGGTGGTTTTAATCAACCGTCCTTACCCGATCTGATACCTTCAATGAGCCGAGATGCTTCCAGTTGTGCCAACCTCCTTGCCAATAACCTGCCGGTTTCTCACCTTGGTCTGTGTACAAAGCTTGGGTTTTAATGATGGCAAGCTCAGCTTGATCACCCAAGATTTTAAGGTATTCATCCCTAACCTTCCGTTAATTTTAGCTCAGTTTCCTCTTGTGGATTAGAGACCAATGAAGCTTGCAGTTCCTTAATCACTCTCAATTTCTCTACCATTGAAACATTTGTTTCCTTTTCTTAATAGTAGCCTCTTGATAAGGAGGCCCCTCATGAAAACCTTTAGAGTAGCCCAAAGTATGTCCGGCCTAGTTTCTTCAGCAGAATTCAAAGCTAAGAATTCTTCAAGCTGAGAAGTTAAGCACTGTACGACCTTGGGTAGGCGGAGTAACTGGTTGTTAACTTTCCACCTATTGCCCTTACCCAAAGCCAATGGAAACGAGATCACTACCTCCACAGCCGAGTGATCCGACAAGGGGGCAGGCACAATCTCCGTGGTGAAAACCCCTTTAAGTAAGACCCTAGAAAGGAATATGTAGTCTATTCTCGAGCCTGACTTATGCACCGGTGAAAAGAAGGAATATTCCTTAGCTTGTGGGTGCAGTACCCTCCACACATCGGCTAGGCCCAACCGCACCAATAAATCAGTTAAAGCTAAGGTAGCTGGGGAAAGGCACATACGTAGTCCTGAAGACCTATCCAATGCCGGATCTAGGACCATATTGAAGTCCCCACCTAAAATTATAGGCAAGTGAGCAAAAGGTAGCAACTTTTGCAGTAATTTAATTAGAAAGTCCTGATTGTCCGAATTTGGCCCATAGACCGAACCCAACAAAATTTCCCTTCTATATAACTTCCCCACAGTGAACACAAACCTCCCATCCTTATCCGAGATAACCTTATTGGAAACAAAAGGTATCGACCTATGTACTAGAATTGAAACACCCTTACTCTTTGTGGTACCCTGAGCAGAAAAAATTTCTCCAAACTGCCTTCTTCTCAAACATTTACTTTCTTCGATTAATAAATGTGTTTCTTGTAGGAAAGCTATCCTGACCCTGGCTATTTCCAAATATTTCAGTAGCTTATATTGTTTGACTCGATGTCTAGCTCCCTTGACATTTAACGTACAAAATTTTATACAGGTATCAGTACCCATAACCTAAAAACCAACTGCCAACTCCTCACTCCTAACCCACCCTGCCTGACCCATATAACCCCAATCTTTGTGTCCGAAACCCAAACCCCCAATAGTCGAGAGGCCCCCCCTTTGAAAACACCAACTGAGAAATTAGTAGTTTTGTACACCCTCCCAGACCACCCTAACCTAATTATACCCCTGAAATGACAAACTTTAATACCCTCCACCCCCCCATTCTCCTACAAGAACAAGTCCACGTATCTACCCTCCCTACCCCCGTTCCACCAAAATATTGTGGCCCATGATTACAGCACACATGACCCCAGTTCCTCCTCCCCTCCCCCTGTAAAATATCCCAAAGGACCTCACTAAAATATGAACAGTATAACTATTATAACATCCATCAACCCATTTTACATAGAACAACAAAGGCGAAATCTTAAAACAGAGATGGAACACTAAAACAAAGGTGGTTATGGATACCCTTGCGGGCATTAACAGCATTTTGGGACAATAAACCTTTGTACTCTTATAAACCACCTCAATTTAGATAGCACAAAATGTATACATGATGTGTGAGTCCGAATGAACTTATGTCAGTCCCCGTATCTAAACTGATTGAAACATTAATCTTCTCTGTGGACATCTCTTATTCCACCCTGCAGAAGAAGAAGTAAAAAAAAAAAAATACTGGATACCGAGCAAAATTAAGACCAGAACACCATAACATGTCCTTGTAGTTAGTTTGTTACACGTGGGAACTTCTTTCTTCAGGTGAAGAGTGTACCAGAGACCCTGCTTTAAAACACCGGTACAGCTGAGCAAATCTTGACCCATAACAAGCTTCTGAGGGTTCAGGTATCTTTAAACAGATCAGGGCAGGCAGCTTGTAGCAAAGCAGATGTCATTTCCGGGTTCCAACCATCCGACCTTCTGACTTACAACCTGGCAGGTTAGCCCATACTAAATTGAATACCCGCAGCCACGAGTTTGCTGACCAGGGGGTGATACACCATCCTCTGTCCGAATGAACTTATGTAGGTCCCCGTGTCTAAACTGATTGAAACATTAATCTTTTCTGTGGACGTCTCTTATTGCACCCAGTAGAAGAAAAAAAAAAAAAAATGCTGGATACCAATCAAAATTGAGACCAGATCACCATATAATGTCCTGGTGTTAGTTTTTTACATATGGGAACTTCTTTCTACAGGTGAAGAGTGTACCAGAGACCCTGCTTTAAAACACCGGTACAGCTGACCAAATCTAGGCCCATAGCAAGCTTCTGAGGGTTCAGGTATCCTTAAATAGATCAGGGAAGGCAACTTGTAGCGAGACAGTCGCCGCTTCCACATTATCAAATGAGCTCCAACCATCCGACATTCTGACTTGCAACCTGGCAGGGTAGCCCATTCTAAATTGAATACCCGCAGCCACGAGTTTGCTGACCAGGGGGTGATACGCTGTCCTCTTCTGGCGAACCAACAGGGGTAAGTCTTGGGCAATCCTGATTTTGACACCAGCCCATGATAACTCCTTAATCTCTCTGGCTTTCGTAATAATAGCTGGCGCTCCTGGTAGTTTAAAAGCGAAAATAAAGGGCGTGGTGGAGCAAGAAACTGGTGGAGCTGGGCGTGAGAAGCTCGATGGGCCCTCTCGATCATATAGGAAGCACCGAAGGAGAGGGCCTGCTACCTTTTCAATCAATTTTGCACAAATTTAATTGGGTCAGAGCCTTCCTCCCTTCCGGCAAACCGATGATAACGGCATTATTTAGCTGGCTCCTACCCTCTAAATCCTCAACTTTGGATTCCAGCTTAGCCATCGTTGTCTCATTTACGTTAGGGCGGCTCAACCTTGGCATTGCGACCTTCTAAGGTGGATCCTCGCCTCATTGTCGGAAGTCCATGGGCAGATCTTCTAATGCTCCAGAAATCGTCTTGATTTAGCCTGTTAGTCTTGCATCTGGAGCTTAAATAGGCGAAATTCTTCTAGAATTGGGCTAAAGTAAGCGGTCTTCATCCTTAGGGGCTGGTAACAGAGGCAGAGGCTTGCGAGGAACTCGAGGCCCTGGATTTTTTTGCGGCCTTCTCCGGTGAAGCAGGCGGTGTGTGTTTGGGGGGTGCTTTACGCATCTCTTCATCCATCGATTAACAATTAGGCAGAGCCACTGTCCCGATGTCCAGGGATAGGTCAATTGTTGGTGATAGGAGGTTTAGTTAAGCAAAAACGATGTAAATAGAGAGGGGGAGGTCGGAGCGTCTGGAGAAAGCAGCTAGTTCATGCTCTGCATCACGTGACTCCCATAGCTACAGTTTCTTAAACTTTGGAGAAGTAGGTTCTATAAGGTTGCTGACATGGATGACTAGGCTGTGAGTTCAGGAGATGACAACATCAGTGACTCTTCACTGAAACTAGCTTATTTCAATAGATAGTGAAATCAGGGTTGCAAAATATCTCATAACTTTAAAACAAACTAACACAGAAACCTAAGTTTTGTTATGAGATTTATTGGGGGGTATGCTTATTCTAATTCTGCAATGTAGCACTTTTGGTGGGAGTCCCTCTTTAAGGGACTCTGTCAACCCCTTTTGCTTTCAAATTTTCCCTAGTTTAAAAGACTCATTTTATGATTGCTTGCTTTCTGCACTGACTGCAGACATAGTTGGTTGTTTGATTCTGATTCCTTTCTTCTTTTTAAAAGTGAAAAATAGACTGCCAACCAAACTGGTGTTACCACGCAAAAACATGTTTGTTTACAATCCTTGATCAACACTTACTGCAACTTCCCTGGGCTTGGGAATAACCACAACACAGTCTTGTCACTGATTATGCATTGGGAGTTGAGGACACTCTTGCATCATAAGTTCTGCACTGTTTGGGGGTATTCCAAATGTTCAGGAAGTATACAGTATGAGCTGACCAAGGATTTGAAGCAAGACAAGTTAGGGTATAATTACACCATTACCATACATTTAATTTCTACTATGAAAAGAAGCTGATTAAACCACCAGCAACATCAGTGAATTTTAGAGAAATTGAGCAATCATAAAAGGTGGGTTTTAAACTAAAAATAGTATGATACAAAAATGGTTGACTTTGTCCCTTTAGTGGTAACAGCAAACACTTAGCAACTACTAGTACATATTTATGTATGTATTGAAAGCGCATTTTACCAGGATAAGCTCATCTGTAGTGTCACAAAACAGAGATTATCTTACATACTAAGCATTCATGGGAAGCTAGAGCCTATGATGAGCTACCTGCTCCATGGTGCAAGACTAACTGTCTCAGGGGCGATCCAAGGAGTATCTAGGGCAGTTTTAACAGGTCAGTGGTAAGTTGTAATGTGCCTTGATAAAGGTCTTGGCCACTTGGAAATTAGGTGAGGTAGTGATCTTGACAGAGAGGCTGTTCTATATGTTGGGATATAGCTGATGGAGGCATGCCCAAGATTATGATTAAAGCATGGGTTAAGTAACTGACAGCCTTCCTCTGACAAGAGAGAATGTTTTGAGTTAGATGAGGGTAAGAAGAGGTCTGCGAGGTAGCTGGGCAGTTTATCTATCCAGTATTTGTCACCCATCAAGGCAGAGTACTGTGAATGCCTCACAAGTGAAGGGGCCCACTCTAGGTTGTTGTACGTGGAGCAATGGTGGATACAGGAAAAGCAGGACAGGATGGCTCTGTACAGGGTTTTAAACAGTATGGAAAGCACGTCTAGTGTAAAGGGGGAGGCTGCAGAGTAGATGACATCCCCACAGTCCAAAAGGGTAGGATTTAGTATTCAACCACCATGTTCTGGTGCATAGCAGCAGGCAGATTTTTACTCTGTAGAGAGCTCCAAGTTTTGAAAAACATTTGGCTACTGCCTAAGTTACATGCTTAGAGTAGCTGAGGTGCTGGTCCAAGTGGAAGCCTAGGTATTTGTATGTAGTAACAGAGTATAGGTGGTCACATTGAAGAGAGCAATGTTCTGTGGTGTGTGTGTGTGTGTGTGTGTGTGTTGGGGGGAGTTTGGCCATTGCCTAGAGTCACACAGCATGGAGACTGTTTTAATTTGGTTCATGGCTAGCTGACTGTCCTGAAACAATTTTCGCACTGCTAGAAAGTCCTGTTGCAAGTCCTGCTCAATGGAGGGGGTGGATGGGCCAGATATATAGATGATGGTATCATCTGCATACTTGTGGATGTTGTAAGTAGAAAGAGTGTTGGGGAGGCTGTTAACAAAAAAAAAGTGACAAGCAGAGGTGCCAAGACAGAGCCATGAGGGACCGCAAGAGGGGACTGGGAGGGAGGATGACATGACTGTGCCTAGCTTGACAGATTGGGTTTGAGTGGTCAGATAGGATTAGAACCAGCTGATCAATTGAGAGGAGACTTGTGAGGCAATAAGCTTATTCAGGAGCAAGTGATGGTCCACAGTGTCAAAGGCCATGGTGAGCTCTATGAATATGGCCCTGTACCCATGCCCATGTCCATGTTTGAACTGATATGATCAGTGATTTGGAGAAGGGAGGTGGAGGTGCAAGAGGCTGGGTCAGAACCCAGATTCATATGGTGTCAGGAAGCCAGAGCTAGAATAAAAATGTGAAAGATGTCTGCTGAATAACCTCTTGAGTACCTTGGAGAGAATGGTGGCAGAGATATCAGACATTAGCTGGTTGGTGCCTTTGGAGGTAGTGACTACCAAGGCATGTTTTCAGGTGTGTGGGAAGGTGTCCATGTAGACAGAATGATTGAAAGTGTATGCCATAGGGGAGGCTATAGCAGAGATACCAGTGGCTACTGTGTTTAATGCTGATAGCTCTTTGAGGACATTTCCAACTGGGATCAACTGTAAATGTATGTTGGCAGCAGATGGTGGTGGAGCCTGGGTGGTGCTGAGGGAGTGGGGAATGAGTGCCCTGGTGCTTTCAATGAAGTGCTGGTTTAACTCATCGGTGGGCAGTAGGGATGTGGGGTTGGACTGGGCCTCATCAGTATGGTTAGGGGAGCTGAGGAGACTGTTGACCTGATTCTCACAGCCTTAAGAATGATGCAAGGTACCGGCATCAAACATAAGTGATGCAAGTGGCACCTTGCATCAAAAAATGCACTCTGAGCTAGTCTCAAAAGCACAAACAAAAACAAAATACTCCTAATAGTTAATAGGAGTACGGGAGCTACTAATATTCAATGCAGAGTTTGTTAAGTGCAGTATTCCCTCAGAATCAAAGAAATTTTCACCAGCATCCATTAGCATAGTCAAAAGGCTACTTTTGAGGTCAGCACTTACTACTAAGTAATGATGAGCATTTCAAACAGAGTTCTTGACTCCAAGAAAGAATGCTTTTCTTAGTTAGAAACACTCACATAGCATCATCACTTAATTAAAACATCTCACCACCGTGTGAATGTCAGGTGTAGTCCTTTTCCTTCTCCCTATAGTTCAAACAAAGAACAGGAGGCATTTCACCAGAAAAAAGCTGAAGAATATCGCCCATCTATCCTCGGTGCAACGAAAGCATATGTATAGTGCAAAACCACAAATTTAGCTGAAGTTAGCGACTACTGCCATGCACAAACTATAAACTAGTTTACAAGGTGAAAGTGGACAAATCACTGCTAGTAAAACCACATGGATTCAAGGACAGGTAGAAACACACCTGAACAGCACGCTAGCAGCACGCTTACGTATCGACCGTTCTTAGGTCATCATCATAGTCTCAAAAGCAGCCTGTGTCAAACGCAGACTGCTTGTGCAAAAGGGGGCATGCGCCAGCCTTGTGCCACAAAATGGGCTGTGGCACAGTGCTAGGGGGCTTGCAGTAGATGCAGGCTGCCATACCACCTAAGTTGCTATTCTTAAAATCTTCCCAGAGGACAACGGTCTAAGTACCATAAGACCTGCCAAGGGCTGGTCTAATGGTACTTAGAAGTCCTCTGTGAGGGTCTGCCAGTGGGTTGCCCCCCAAGCCCCGATCTCCCATTATAATTATGAAAAATCCATGGTAGTCTAGTGTCCTCTCCAAGCCCCAATCACCCATAATTATTATAAAACATCCCTGGTAGTCTAGTGGCCCACACAAGCTCAGATCTCCCATCATTAGTATAAAAAATCCCTGGTAGTCTAATGGCCCCCCCACAAGCCCCAATCTCCTGTTATACAACTTTTCCAGTCATCATCCCCTTATTAAGTGAAATTGTGAAAAGCCTTTTAGTCTAGTGGCTCCCCTAAACCCCAATTGCCTGTCATTATTACAAAAAAATAATCCCTGGTAGTCTACAGGCCCTCCCACAACACCGATCTTCCTTTATAAAAATGTTCCAGCCCCAATCCCCCGTCAAGTGAAATTGCAAGATACCTTCTGGCCTAGTGGACCACGCGCTTGGCAGTGCCATAACACACCGCCCCCCCATCCCGTAACCAAGCCGGCAACTGGCACAACCCACCTTCTACCACCATGTCCAGCTGCTGACAAATCTCTCAGTGAGCATGTACTGTATATAGTACATGCTCAGTGAGCTGTCAATCACTCCCTCTCCCTATCCGCTCTGCCACCTCCTTCTGCTCCTTTCCAGTCTTCTACATGACTACTCGGCTCTCTTCTGTAACAGCCCCTGACTCCTTCCCCCTCCTGTAACCACCCCTGTGCCTCTTCTGCTCCTTCTTCTCCCCACTGCCTCCTGTTTCCCAGTTTCAAATCTCCTTCCCCTTCCTTATTTTTCCTCACCATCCCTCTGCCTCTTCCTCCATCACTTCCTTTACCTTAACCCACGCCACCTGGCCTCACTTGCCACCTTCCCTCTGCTCTTCCTCACTCCCTCTTCTTTTCCTTCTCCTTTCTCTCCCTCTCTATGCTCTTCTCCCCTTGATGGTCATCTTAGGCTGCTATGTCCTCCCTTGGTTCCTCTCCCCTCACTCTAGAAGACTAAGTTATCCACTGCTGTCTCTGCATTTCTGTAAATATTTCTTGTGTATAGACTCTGTGCCTTGCAATGCATATAGTCAATGTTTAATTTATGGAACACTGTACATGTTGTTTTATACTCTAAACATTTTATATGCTGCATGTATAAGTATATTCTCCCTTCTCCTTTCTCCCCTCTCCCCCAGCATGCATCTGGAAATGAGTTGTACACAGCTCAGTATGTCTCTCCTGGCAAAACTTTTGAAATAAATAAATGCATTTCACTTAACAGGGAATCAGGGCTGAAAAATGTTTATAACGTGAGCTTGGGCCTTTGGGGGGCCACTAGACTACCAGTGATTTTTTTTAATACTGAGGGGTGACTGTGGCTTGGGAGGCACTAGACTACTGTGGACTTCTCTGGGACATTGCTGCATGGCCACCCATGGCTTGTGACAGTTTGTCTAGGTGTGGTCTTTGTTTGGCACACCGCTATAGTTCCCACAAGCTGCAAGACTTTGCTGCCAGGACCCTTCCCAGTAAAGAATCAGGTGCAGGGTCCGTGGTGCACCAGCAATTGGCACAAGTCACCTTTGGAGTGGCTTGCGCTGAGTTTTGAGAATCGGGCCCTGTGTATTGTTTGTGGAATTTGCATGAGTCCAATCGATTGCACAAGAGCTTGTCTTGGAAGTATGTTGCCTTGGCCTGGTGTGTGAGTTTGAATAATAGTTGCGGATCAAGGAGAAAGCTTGCTTGTCTGAGAATAGACCACCAGATTTATCTCTGGACTAGGCTGCATCTGTTAGTTGGAAGAGTTTAGTTACATCTGATGTCATCCAAGCCAAGTGGTGGCCCAGAACTCTGGATCTCTTAGCTGGGGCATGGTTATACATATATGCACTATATTTGGCATTCGGTCTATGTGCTTGCCTGATAAATGATCTATTCTAAACAGACTGATGGAGAGTGTTAAACCGTGCTGAATGGCATAGATGAGGACAACTCGGCTTGCAGCCTAGTGCCTCACAACGCACCCGGGTGTGCACTAATCTCCAATAGCAGTACACCCTGTTGTGGGTTATTGCTTACTTCCAGCAACAAACTCATTTCACTTTTGTCCTCAAGACAGATTTGAACCCAGGCCTGTATTATTGAAAGGCCAGTGCCCAAACTATCAAGCAACCCAAACACAGTAGACTCACTTCCTACTAATTCTACATTGTAATCAAAATATCTTTTGAATCAAAATTCTGAAAGCACTACATAGACTGCAAGGCCATCTTCATAAGAAATCTTCTTCATCTAAACCTGTCACACAAACGTCATTAACTCAGTGCTATAGTAAAAGCCTGTTATTAGACATGCTTATGCTGCCTATTTTGGTTCTTGATTGTAATGTCATCGTGCATGACAACAGTGATGTTTAAACCAGTGACAAATGCAAAAGGCTGACAAAAACAAGCATTATTGTTTTTTTGTCCTCAAAGCAGTCATTTTCTGCAGAGATCCTGGCATCACTCTTGGTGCATAGATACTTTAATCATGAATGGCTTCTCCACAGAGAGAAGGAGATGAGCACCAATTGCCCCTATTCCCACCAGTTAGATTCATTGCATACCAAATCACAAACACCTGTTTGTTTTCTGCATAGCATTGGTCTGTACACTGTTAAACTGACAGACTGAAATCTGTAATTGGTGCTGAATGGCACTTACAACATCCGCTTATGGGCATCTAGACTTTACTAAAGAAAACAAAATGTTTAATGCTACAGGAGATAATTACATAAAAAAGTTTAAAACTTTGATAGTTCTTAGACAATTCTTGTCACTGCTATTAGAAGTTTGTATAGTCATTTATAAATTCCATATAAGTATTTGTGCATTATATCTTATTATACTGAATGTTCTGAATAATTGTTTTTCATGTATTTTCCAAAGAAACAATTATTAGAGTAACAATTCTTGCGATAAATGCTAATACAAATATCCTACAAACATACGAAAACTCCAGCAGAAATGGGCCCCAAAGCTCTGTCAAATCTGCTTGAGTGTGCAGCTCACAGATTAATTTACTACAGCTGCCCCCCACCCATATCCAGTCCTCATGAATTATCATCACCCACTGCCATCCCCTTCCCCACCTCCCCTCAGTTTTGACCTTTCCCATGACCCTGTCCCACTCTCTTTCGAAACTATCCACTGTCTTCAGCGAGATCACCTCCTCTGGCAATTTGTTCCACATTGCTATCATCCTTTCCATGAAATAGTGTCTCCTCATTTCCCTACTGAATCTTCCCCCTACCAATTTCAGGCTATGTCCCCTCATGATTCCCCCTTTAAGCTGAAGATGCCACTTATACTAACCCTGTTCATACCTTTTAAGTATTTGAAGTTCTCAGTCACATCCTCCTCCTCCCTTTTATCCTCCAGTGAACACATGTAGAGCTCCCTCAGTCTTTCCTTATAGGGTTTGTCCCCCAGACCCATGATCATCTTGGTCACCCTTCGTTGCACCCCCTCCAGTGGCTTGACATCCTTTTTCAAATACAGGCACCAGAACTGCACACAGTATTCCAAGTCTGGTCTCATCAGTGACCTGTACAATGGCAGGATGACCTCCACACTCTTTGAGGTGAGTCCTCTGGCAATGCACCCCAGCATTTTGTTTGCTTTGGCTGCCACCTTATAGCACTGTGCAGATTGTTTCATGACTCCTGTGACTAGCATCCCCTAGATCCTTTTCCTCCTCTGTAACACATACACGCACTTCCCCCAGCCAGTAGCTTGTCCCAGGGTGTCTGGTTCCCTGGTGCACGACCTACACTTCCTAGCATCGAACCCTAGCTGCTATATGCCTGATCAATGCTCGAGCTTTGCTAGGTCCTCCCCGAATTCCTGCCTCCCTTACTCACTGTATACTCTCACACAGATCTTTGTGTCATCTGCAAACATGCTTATTTTACTATTGATCCCATCTGCTATATTCCTAATAAAGATGTTAAATATCACCTGCCCAAGCACCAAGCCCTGAGGGACCCCACTGTTTACAGATTTGCATTTAGATAGCCGCCCCGCTACAATTACCCCCTGCTACCTGTCCTGTAGCCAGCTCCCAACCCACCCCACCAGTTTCTATCCAGTTCCCAGGTTCCTCAGTTTACTGAGCACCCTTTCCTGAGGCACTGAGTCAAAGGCCTTGCTAAAGTCCAGGTACAGGTACAGGACATCCACCACATGGCCCCTGTCGAGTGCTTTTGTGACTCAATCATATAAGTCAATTAGGTTGGTCTGGCAGGATCTCCCCATAACAACCCAATGCTGCCTTTCATCCTAGAGACCATTCATTTCCAGGAAGGTCACTATTCTCTCTTTTAGAATGGTCAGAATTAGCTTCCCTACAATGGAGGTAAGGCTGACCGGTCTGTGTTTTCCCATCTCGTCCCTGGGTCCACTTATGTGGAGAGGCACCACATGTGTGATCCTCAAGCCCTGATGCACGCATCTCATCTCCAGTGAGGTGTTGAAGAGGTCTGCCAGAGGACCTGCCACCAAGACCTCCACCGACTCTCTCAGGACTGTTGGATGCACTCCATCTGGTCCAGGAGTCTTATCCATCCACAGAGTCCTAAGGCCCTCCAAAACCATGCCCTCTGGTATTACTCTATCTGTTGCCTCTGCTCCCCCCCCTCACACACTCCCCACCCTTATTTTCCTTTGAGGTAAAGGCCCTTCCTTTTCCTTGGTTAACACTGAACATAAGTACTCATTTAGTGCCTCTGCCTAGTCCACCCCATTTTCTGCCCACCCCACTTCCCCTTAATTCTGACTATCCCATCCTTACATCTTATTTTCTCCCTTATGAACCTGAAGAAATCCTTTTCTCTTTCTCTGATCCTCTGTGCCAGTCTTCACACCCATGTGGCCTTAGCTGACCTCTCCGCCCTACTCACTTCTCTGGATTTCCTCGAGTACTCCTCTCTGTCTGCCTCTAGCCTAGTTCTCCAATACCTGCTGAAGGCACCCTCTTCTCTCTCACCTTCATTGCTGCCTCCCTACTGAACCAGCTCAGTCTTTTGCTCCTGGACTTTGTACTCTGGGACTTTGCACATGTGATTGTAATCTACACCAGATCCAGCTTGATAATGGAACATTTCTGGTCAGCGTCTATCTCTGTGCATATCTTGGCAAGATGCCCCACTAGAATGTCACCCATCCTAACAAAGTCTGCTCTTCTGAAGTCCAACACCCTTGTCTTGGTCCTGGCTGTTTGTGTTCCCAAATTGAGGGAGAATCACACCACGTGGTGGTCACTGCCTGCTAAGGAATCTGCCGTCACTAAGTTTTGGACATATTCCCCATCCGACAGCACAAGGTCCAGTATGGCACATTCCCTGGTTGGCTCCATTACTCCCTGCACCAGGAACCCATCCTGGAAGGCATCCAGGAGGACCTGTTCCCTAGCATTAGAGGTTGCCAGGGTGCTCCAGTCCACCACCGTCAGATGGAAATCGCCTACTATGACCGTGTTGCCCTTCCTATTTAGCCTTCTAATTTGATCCCCCAACTCTCTGTCAATTTCCGCATTCTATGAGGGTGGTCTGTACACCACCCCCAATCTAACCTTCCTCCCCTTACAGTTTTGAAGGAATGCCCATAATGCTTCCACCTTGCCATCCTCTCCCTCCTCCCTGGTGTATGATATCCCCTTCCTTACATATACAGCCACCCCTCCCCCTCTCCCCATCTCTCTATCTTTTCAGCGCAACTTATACCCTGGGATCACGAGGTCCCAGTCATGGTATTTGGTGTCCCAAGTCTCCATGATGGCCACTATGGCTACCTCTCCCTCCGCCATCAGTGCCTGAAGCTCCACCACCTTGTTAGCCAGATTTCTAGCATTCAAGGATACCACCTCCCAACGCAATCCCTAGCCCTCCTTTCCCGCTCTAAATCCTCTATGTTCTCCTCTTTTTTTAACTTTCAAGTTTATTGAGAGCAATGTATCATACAGAAATACATCATGTAAAATAATGTCATGTTACAACTAATAAGTTTATTACTTTACAAAAGGTACAAACAAGGGAAACCTTCTAAGATATTTATTACATTATTGTTTACTCTGTTGTCCTGTTTGCATACCAAATAATTATTTCTCCTTTTTTTTCCATCACCTAGGTGTTCTCCATCTTCAAAACACATTCAGCTATAACATTATCAACTGTTTAGCTGATTAAAAAGGAAACATGGGTTCACAATACAATATCGTAGGAATCCTGAAAATACACTAGCAGTCTGGTGTGCGTGGCAGACCATGAAGTGCTCCCCAGCCTGCCCTCAAGAGCAAGATTCCAGGATTCCCTGAGGGGGACTCCATCTTCTGCACTAGCGGTCTGGTGCTGAGTGCAGCTGGCCACAGGGTGCTCCCCAGCCTGCCCTCAAGAGCAAGATTCCAGGATTCCCTGAGGGGGACTCCATCTTCTGCACTAGCGGTCTGGTGCTGAGTGCAGCTGGCCGCAGAGTGCTCCCCAGCCTGCCCTCAAGAGCATGATTCCAGGTTTCCCTGAGGGGGAATCCATCTTCTGCATTAGCGGTCTGGTGCTGAGTGCAGCTGGCTGCATGGTGCTCCCTAGCCTGCCCTCAAGACCAAGATTCCAGGTACGTTTCGGGAAAGCAGCTCCAGTCCAGCTTGCTAACCATGAACTCAGTTGGTGGATGGTGCCTGAAATTGGGTCTACTATAGGCAGATTCAGCACTCTGTCTCTCCCTGACTGGCTTCATCTCCTGGAGATTTGAAGTCCTCTGGAACTCATCTCTCTGCTGCCTAAATTTTTTTTCTAACCTCTGTAACTAAATCTGTGATGTACCTTTGTGCCCACTGCTGAATTCGAATTGTTAGTGTAGGTAACTACAACCCTTTCTGTATTGTTAAGAGTCGGAAACTATAACTGACTTTTCCATTAGCAGATTTTATCTTTTGGCCACTAGTGGGCCCAATTATAAGCACACTTACCTAATCCAATCGATCAGTCTTCTCCACTGCTAAAACCAACTGTTTTTTCTCTTTTCCTTTTAGTACTCCCCCAGACCATGCCTCTCCTCAATCATCTGCTCCTGCCTCTTCTTACTGTCTCTTTCCTTCCTCCCCTCAGCTACCTCCCTGGTGCCTGCCACCCCTCTCCACCCTACACTTACCTCCTACTCATCTCCAACCGCCAACCTGGAAACCTGGCCCATGCACCTTGCCCTCTTTTGGGGAACCTCCCTATTAAGGTCTGGCCATATGCTGATACACATGAGAATGGAACCTGGGCAAACCGACCCCCGCTGCTATCCATTGTTCTGCACTGGGATATATGGCACATACACTATATTTGGTCTTGCAATATACAGAGATGAAACCACACCGACTATGAACAACGACAGATTGCAGTAAAACACTTGCACCTCCTCCTACTGATGTCAGGGAGTGTTCACCCAAACCCTGGCCCGGTTACCTTCAGCCAAGCCAAAACTGGGAAATCAGATAGGGGTCTCATCATTGCCATCCTCAACATGTGCAGCCTCCTCCCAAAGCATGCTGCCCTTCAAATCTTTGCTGACCAACATAACCCTGATATCCTTACTGTTGCTGAAACCTGGCTGATGCCCAATACTCCTGACCATGCTATTGCACTACACGGCTATAACGTTTTCAGACTTGATAGGAGGATAAAAAGGGGAGGGTGCAATTTGCATCAAAGACAACATCACCTGTCACCCTGTCTCCACTCCCCCCCGACTCTTCTGTGCAATTCCTACCTATCAAACTACTCCTTGGGCCCCAAAATAAAGTGCTCACTGTAGGCTCAGTCTACATCCCAGCAAAAGACCAAGGGATTGGTCTCTGTGCAGTCCTGGACTTTGTAAGATCCCAACCTCCCAGATCTGAGATCCTCCTCCTTGGTGATTTTAATATCAACTGGCTTGCACCTGACAAGTCAGGTACCAGCACTCTCCTGGACTGGGTTCTTGCCAGCCACCCAACCCGTATCAACAACACCACTGTCCTCCCAGATTCCCTCAGCGACCATTCCCCTGTCATCTGCAACTGGTCAAATAAGTTTTGTAAGCCTCCTCCTTAAACCATTTCCAGCAGAGTCCTACCCCATGGCCAACTGACCCATCTCAAATTCTGTCATAGTCGGCAAGACTGGTCTCCCATATACAATGCACTGGATGTTGACTCGGCACTTGATTATTTCATCACCACATTCAATGTTGCCTGTGACTCCTATGCCCCAGTAAAAAAAGCTCAAAGTCAAGGTACTCTCCAATCCCTGGCTCACGGCTGAGCTTCTGGCTCAGTTAAAATCAAGGGACCACTTCTGGGCAATAGCTAGGGCCACAGGTGCTCAACTGGACATTCAAAACTACAAACAGACTCGCAACAGCTGCATAAAACAAATACGACTGACGAAGAGTACCTACTACAAGGAAGTCCTCACCAACACCTGGGGAGATGGTAGAGCTTTGTGGGACAATAGAAACATAGAAACATAGAATTTGACAGCAGATAAGGACCGCTTAGCCCACCTAGTCTGTCCATTTTCCTACCTAACAGATAAGCTGCAGATCCTAGTTAACCAACAGCTTACTTCCTCCTACCCCCCCCCCCAGGACTGCCTTATGTCTGTCCCATGCATTCTTTTATTCCCCCACTGTTCTTGACTCCACGACCTCCTCAGGGAGGCTGTTCCATGCAACCACAACCCTCTCCATGAAAAAATACATTCTCACATTACCTCTGAGCCATTCCCCCTCTATCTTCAAATTGTGCCCCATTGTTCTTGCAATATTGGGGAAGTCACATGGAAGCAGTCCAAATCCTCCCCAATCCTACTGATGGTTGACAGAGCCACCACCTTTGACCTGAAGGTCATTGCCAATACTTTCAATGCAGCCTTCACCTACCTTAGTGCTGTTCTCCCCCCAGACTTTTTCTCCAAAACTGACTCCCCTACTCCAAATTCCCTACCTACCACCTCAAATCATCTGCCATTCCACTTCAAAAAAGTTAAGGTGAATGATGTCTGCAAATACATAACAAAGGCTATCTCCAAGTCCTGAGCCAATGGTGATTCACTGGACCTTAAACTGCTACCCCTCACCCATGAAGAGGTATTGCACCCACTTACTAGAATCTTCAACCTCTCCCTCAGCCTCAGTCAGTTCCCAAGCAAATGGAAATCTGCTATTGTCACTCCAGTCTTTAAAAGTGGCAACAAGTCCATACAGGAGAACTACTGGCCAATCTCTATATTACCCCCCCCCCAAGGCCTTTGATCACATTGTTGCTGACCAGCTTACAGACTACCTGGATAAATATAACATCCTATGTGCACAGCAACATGGGTTCAGGCAAGGGCACAGCACATCAACAGCCCACCTGGAATTCACTGGAGTCCTTCACAACTCGTTGGACCAAGGCCATCTAACTGGAACTGTATTCATCGACTTGACTAAGGCATTTGACACTGTTCACTATGGCCTGCTTACCAAACAGCTGCTGAATGCCAGGCTCTCCCAGGACTCAACTACATGGTTTAATAGCTACCTGGATCAGAGCTCACAAAGAGTAAAAATCTCAGGAGTAGTTTCTGACTCCAAACCTGTTTGCTCAGGCGTCTTACTTTTCAGCCTTTTCCTGAACTTCATTCCCCTATCCTGCCCAGAACAAATGATCTTCTATGCTGATGATGCTGTGCTTCTCACCCCCCATAAGGACCCACAACCCTTACTTCACAACCTACAGCTTGCTTTCTCCACTGTTGAAAACTGGTTTGCAAAATATAAACTGGTTCTAAACCACAAAAAGACTAAATATATGCTTTTCTGTAGCTCGCAAAACAAACACAGGTGATAACCCCTTGATATCAAAACAAGCGCTGGTAATACCCTCGAACAAGTGTCATCTTTTAAATACCTTGGAATCTCACTTGACCCTTGCCTATCTTATGGGACTCACATTGATAGTGTTGCCAGAATGGTAAACTCACACATTGAGATGCTCTACTGAAATAGACAGCATCTTACCCAGGCAGCACTGAAGATTGCTATCCAGAGCTCTGTGGTCTCCTTCATAGACTACGGCCTCATAATCTATGGCTCTGCCTCTACTACCACCCTCAGGCGCGTAACGACCTCTCTAAACAAGGCTTGTCGACTGCTTACTGGATCCCACTGACTCACACATACATGTGAGCTTTACGCTCAAACGGGATGGCTTCAACTCGCTAACCACATAAAGTACCTTACCTGCTTGATAGGGGAAAAAAACTACTTTGGGCCTTACTCCACCTAGTGTCCAAGTCCTCCTGTGCTCAAATACTAATCCTCGTAACACTAGAGGGTTTGAACGTCAGCTTTTACAGGTTACCCCAATGCTGCACCAATCTGGGCCAAAGATCCTTTGCACACCGTGCACCCAGCTGGATGAATGCCCTCAGCACTCACATCACCTCCACCTCCTCACTGGGCATATTAAAATCAAGCCTCCATCATCATCTCATGGCCTCCAGCTCATGTGACTGCCACCCCTAACTTTCCCCCTTCCCCATTGATATCAACCACCCCCCCTCTGATGTTCTTTGACAATGCAGTGAGCTGCTCTAGTCTCTTTTTTGGCTGCCACCCCCCCTATCCTCTCACCCTTCCTCCCTGATTTCTTCTAGGTTTCTGAAATGATTCCTTGTATGTGTTATTCATATATCCTATTTGCCGTGATGTTGTACCTGAACTGATGAATATTGTTGTATGCTCTATTTAATGTTTTATGCCCTTGTTTAACATGTATGTACTCTCCTGACATGGAACCTTTGTAAAAGAGCCTTGGCTCAAAGGTAATTGTAATCCTGGATCTAAATAAACAAATAAACAAGGGACAATAAATAACTTTTGCTCTCCTGAAGATGTGTTTGTTTTGCTATTTATCTGGTTAAACAACTTTTATTTATAGATTAACACCCAATCAACTGTTTAACTTTCTCCTTTAGAAATGAAATAATTTGAATCACTTAAATTAAATTAAATTAGCACACTATATCTTTGTCTGTCCCCCCCAACCCCCATATTCTAGAGGTGGGGCTGTGTTAATTGATATAATTTCTCCTACATTCAGTCCTATATGGTTTTGAGCAGCTTACAATTATCTCTGAGTACAGTGAAAATCTGTTGACAACTATCTTTACCCTCTCCTGCCCCCCCCCCCTTCATTAACTAATTTTAAAGGGTGGCCCAATTCATTAATTTTGTCTTTCCTTTCCCTAGTCTGTCAGAATCTGTTCCAGATAAGGTGTCCCATCTGTCTTCTCAATATAATGATAGCAGGGAGACCACCTAGTATTATATTTTTCTTTTGCAAGCCTTAATCTAGCTTAATCTAGTTTTTAATCGCCTCCATGGTCTTAATCTCCCCTATGTTTTTCCACTATTGTTCCAATTGGGGTTGTTTTGAGTTCAACCAATTCTGAGTAATCACTTTCACCCCAGCTAGGGCTACAATCCTAAATAAGTATTTTTGTGATTCTGAACGTAGTTTTCTAGGTGATCAGCCTAGGATCAGTTCTTTGAAATCTAAAGGCTGCGTTAAAGACAGTATTTCTCTAATAATTTGACTCAGTTTTTGCCAGTAGTTATGTATATGGGGCAAGTCCATAAAATGTGGAAATGCATTCCCCGCACTCCTCAGCCCTTCCAACATCTATCTGATAGATGTTTGGTTAGGTGTTTAGAAATGCAGGGTGTTATAAAGTATCTCCCTGTCACTTTCCATCTGTATTCTCTCCATATAGCTGAAGAGGCAGTTTGGTGTGTTTCTCTCCAGATCTGCTCCCATTCTACTTCAGAAATCTCAAACCTCCCCTCCAGCTCCCATTCCCATCTATTCTGGATTGACTGTAAAGCCAGAGTCTCCACCCCCTCCTTAATACTTTTGTAAAGGTATGAGAGTAACTGTTTAGTGTTATCCTGCAGAGATCTTGTTTGAATTATTGTAATTGTTTCTATTGGGTTAGATGCTAGGGTTTCTGTTCCTATTGTTGTATTTATATAATGCCTGCATTGCAGAAATCTAAAAAATGTCCCTGTGTGGTAAGTTGTATTTGTCTTGCAATGTTTTATAATCTACTATCTCTCCATCCTTGAGAAATTGAGTTAGGTATATCAATCCCTTTTCCCTCCATCTGTTGAAGCAGCTATCTCCTGGTTGATCTGGGAATGTTGGGAGATAATTTAGTGGGATATATTGCCATAGTACATTGGAAGTTCCCATTGAGTTCTTATTTTTAACTAGATCTGTAGTGCATGTTTAGTCCAGCAGTTTTTAAATTGAGTGATGTGTTTCTGTGAAACAGTCCAAGGAAGGAGTTTTACAGGGATGTTAGGGTGGGCATTTTTCTCCATTGCCCACCATGTGCCAGGAGATGCAGGTGACAACAGCTTCACCACAGATGCCATTTGTGCAGCTCTATAATGGGATTGCAGGTCTGGAAGGCCCCAAAACCCCTTTTCTTTAGTGGCTAGCAAGCATGGTCTTCTAATCTTTGGTTTCTTACCCCCCCCCCCCCAAATATAAAACATTTTAATTTTTTTCTACAGTAGTTTCCAGTCCCCCTTAGGTACTGCAATTGGAAGCGTAGAAAAAAAGAAATAAGAGACTAGGGAGAATGTTCATTTTTAAGGTTTCGATCCTATTAAAAAATGAGAAGGGAGAGCAGGTTCCATCTATTTAAATCATCATATATTTGCTAAAGTAATTTCCCAGAATTTACTTTATATAATTTACTTTACATAATTTGGTAAGCAGGGTCAGAATCCATATTCCTAGATAGCAGACCTTGTCTTTTACCCACCTAAATGGGATTCATTGTTTATCCTCCCTGGACAATTCTGTCCCCACTCACAAAACCTCTGATTTTTCAGTGTTTACTTTAAATCCTGACATTTTTCCACATTGATTTAATAACTGCATCAAATATGGCATTGACTTAGATGGGTTATCCAAATATATAAGCACATCATCCACGTAAAGTGAAATCTTACCTGTCTGTTTCCCCACCTTGATCCCTGAAATAGTTTGCTGTTGTCTTATGGCTGCTGCTAGTGGTTCCAGACTGATTGCAAACAATAATTGGGAGAGCAGGCATCCCAGCCTCATTCCTCTTCTGAGTTCCAGAACTTTTTTTTTTTGTATGTGTGTTACCTTTATCCTCCTTGGCCACCTCTCTGACTTCCATTGAAGTCCTCGCATCCTGCCTGGGAACCAGCTGCTGTCCATCTCAACCGGGACCGCAGGCACCCTGAAACTCCTGCAGCTTACCCCCCACAGTGGGGCAGCAGGGAGCCCCCTAACTCCCCACCCTCATGGATCCAGTTTGGGTGCCCGTGCCCCAGCGAACACTCATAGATGGCCATCAAGCTGCACTAGAGGTGCCACCTTTTCCCACTGTTCACTCTCCCCCCCATTGTAGTCCTGGGTGTGCAATGATGCCGGCGGGGCCAGAGGCGCATGCATTCACACACTCCTCCCCCAGGCCTCTGTCCCGACTCCACCTAGAGCTGTTACCCCATACCCTAACCCCAGCCTCTGCCAGGGCGCAATCGGGCATTGGGAAGTGAGACCCCCTTCCCCAGAAAAGGAGAACAGTCCATCAGATACTGTACGCAATCCTTCTCCTCCCTGCCAGCCCCAGATGACTGATTTCCAGTACTTTTGATAGAGTCCCATTACATAGAAACATTGAAACATAGAAGTTGATGGCAGATAAGGACCGCAAGGCCCATCCAGTCTGCCCATTTCTTTTTCTACCTTATAAATGTGCCATCGGCCTTTGCTCTGTCAGTGGCCTATCTATTCATAGTCATTTGTATTGCTCCCTTATGCCTATCCCATGCCTGTTTGAAGCCCTGCACTGTATTCATAGCCACCACTTCTTGTGGTAAGCCATTCCATGCATCCACCACCCTTTCTGTGAAAAAGAATTTCCTCACATTCACCCTTAATCGGCCCCCATCTAATCTCATGCTGTGTCCTCTTGTCCTGCTATTTTTCTTATATTTAAACATGTTAGACTCTTTCACCTTGTTAATGCCCTTAAGGTGTTTGAATGCCTCGATCATATCACCTCTCTCCCTCCTTTGCTCAAGGGTATACATATTGAGCTCTGTTAATCTGTCCTCATATGTCTTCTGATGCAGTCCCTGCACCATTTTGGTTGCCTTTCTCTGGACTGGCTCAATTTGGTTAATGTCCTTGTGAAGGTGTGGCCTCCAATACTGCATGCAGTACTCCAGGTGGGGCCTAACCAGTGTCTTGTAAAGAGGGATTATTACCTCCCTCTTAAGACTTGTGATACCCCTACTAATACACCCTAACACCCCCCTAGCCTTACCTACTGCTTTAGAGGTCTTCTTGGATGATTTCAGGTCATCAGTGATGATGATGCCCAAGTCTCTTTCTTCCTTTGTGACTGCTAGCAACTCCCTGCCAGCCTATGGTGGCTTCAGGTTCTCTTCCCTATGTGCATGATTTTGCACTTCTTTGCATTAAATCCCAGTTGCCACTCTTCTGACCATTTTGCTAGTTTATCCAGATCTCTTCTCATTCTGCCCACCCCATCTGGATCATCTACTCTGTTGCAGATCTTGGTGTCATCTGCAAACAGACAAGCCTTACCTCTCAGTCCATCTGCAAGGTCACTAATGAAGATGTTGAAGAGGACTGGCCCCAGGACTGATCCCTGAGGTACCCCACTTGTGACTTGCATCTCTTCTGACTGTATACCATTTACCACCACTCTCTGTTTTCTGCCCGTCAACAGTTTGCCACCCAGTTGACCAACTTCTGACCCACCCTGAGCCTACCCAGCTTATTTATCAATCTTCTATGTGGAGCAGTGTCAAAAGCTTTGCTGAAGTCAAGGTAGGCAACATCAACTGCTCCCCCTTGGTCCACCACTCTGGTTACCCAGTCAAAGAAATCTATGAGATTAGTTTGACATACCTTCCTTTTGTAAACCCATGCTGTCTTGGATCCTGTGCCTCTATGGATTCCAGGTGTTGCACTATCCTTTCCTTAAGGAGTGCCTCCATAATCTTGCCCACTACAGAGGTAAGACTGACTGGTCTGTAGTTCCCCGCCTCCTCCCTGCTACCACTCTTGTGGAGCAGGATCACATGAGCCCTTCTCCAGCCTTCTGGGATCTCTCCTGTGCTCAAAGACTCACTAAACAGTTCTGCTAATGGCTCTGCTAGTTCCACCCTTAGCTCCTTAAGTACTCTGGGATGTATGCCATCAGGTCCCATTGCCTTTCACTTTAGCTGTAGGTGCGCTGTAACAAAGTTCTATCCATTTCCTAAATCTACCCCTCATCCCCATAGATTCCATGACCATAAACAGATATTCCTAGTTAAGCCTGTCAAAGGCTCTTTCTGCGTTGAGGAAAATAACTAGTTGGGCAGTGTTTGCTAAGATTTTAGTTAATATTTTGAAATCCTGGTTGAGTAGGGAGATAGGGCGGTGTGCCTCACAGGTGTCTGTTTGTTTTCCTGGCTTAGGGAGTACTGTGATCATCGCTTCCCTCCATGAAGATGGGGCTTGCTCTTCTGTTATGCATGAATTATATACTTTTGTAAGGATTGGGGCTAAAGTTTCTGCAAATTTTTATAGAATGCTGAACAGAAGCCATCTGGCCCTGGTGATTTCCCTATGGATAGTGACTGAATGGTTTGAATCACTTCTTTTTCTGAAACTAAAGCACTAGTATTTTCCTGTAGTTGTTATGTTATGGATAGAAGCTTTATTTTGGACAGAAAGGTCTTAGTTGCCTCGCTGACACTCCCCTCTCCTCCCACCCTCTGATATAGCTGTTTATAGTACTCTTGGAACTGTTCTACTATTTCTTCTAGTTTTACCCATGGTTTGGTTGGATCTTTCTTATTTTTTATTTTATATATTTTTCTTTCAATTTGGGCTTTTCTAAGTCGAAATGCCTATAACTTGGCTGCCTGACCTCCTGACTCATGATATTTGTGTTTAGAAAATCTGAGGTTGCCCTCCGCTTTCCTGTTCTCATGTTGGGTTAATGTCTCCCTTGCTTCTGCTAGGGCCTTTAAGATAACTTTATTACTTGGGTTAGATTTGTATTGCTGTTTCAGGCCCTTCAGACTTTGCAGCAGTCTCCCATAGGTCAATTGAAGTAGTTTCTTTTTTGTTGAAGCAAAACTAATTATTTCTCTTCTCACCTTCAATTTCAGTTCCTCCCATGTGGAAATATGTGAACATCCCTGCCCAATATTAATAGAATAAACCTCTTTAATTTTGTCCATTAGTTGACTGACAAAATGTTTATCATTCAGCAAAGTCACGTTTAGATGCCATACTGATTGTCTCTGGCCCTGATACAACCTTAGTCAAATGGAAATAGGTGCATGGTCAGATAGTGTGATGCTGTGAATATCTGATTGTACTATGGTGTGCATTTGTGCTTTCTGAGTAAAGAATACATCTATCCTTGAATAGGAGGAGTGAGGAGCTGAAAAAAAAGTATGATTTCTTTCCTTTAAGTGCTGTTCTCTCCACACATCTTTTAATCCCAGTTCCTCAGTTAGTCCCACCAACATTTTGGTCACCTTTTTGTTCAGAGAATGTGTTTTGAATAACCTGTCTACCGCTGGATTTGGGGCTGCATTAAAATCTCCCCATAAGATTATTTACCCTGGGGGTATTTCAGCTACCTTTTGGAATGTCCTATGGAAGAACTCTGCTATATCAGTTATTGGGACATATATGTTCGCTAAATGTAGGTTGACCCCCTGGTAATCCACCGTGACCCTTATGAAGCGACCATCATCATCTTTTTCTGTTGACTTTATTGTGAGAGCGCTTCCCCTCCTAAATAATATTGCAACCCCTGCCTTTTTTCTATTTTTAGAAGGTGCAGCTTCCATGTGGCCCACCCAATTCCTTTTTAATTTTAAAAGCTCCTCCCTGGTGAGGTGTGTCTCTTGCAAGAATGCTACCTCACATTTTAATTTTTTAAGTTCCACTAGCAGTCTGGAGTGTTTTACTGGAGAATTAACTCCTTTGACATTATAAGATACAATTTGTATGTCAGCCATTTGTTTTGTCTCTAATTCCCTCTACATTCATAACCATTTCCCTTTGGAATCATGGATCAGACTTTTTTCCTCCATCCTGTATCTTTTTCGCCCTTATATCGAGTGCTACATAATCTAAATCTACAACTCCTACCATTAACAACATTTTGAACATGAAATTTGTTTTAACTAAGCAAACAAACAATGAACAATGAGCCCTTAATCAAACTCAGTCTAACTTTCTGCTTCCATGGTGAGGTTAAATATCCCACTGGGTTATGCAATGTCCTGAAGTGCTCGGGGGATAGGCTGAGTACAATTGGTGAGGGCTCCCCCCCTCCCTAATTGTCTCTAAGCCTCTTACAAAGAGATAGTTGTTTTACTTACTCTTTAGTATCACCAGCATTATACCAGGCTTTACCCTCCTCCCCTCGTAACATTTGGCTATATTTAGGTCCCCAACCCCCCGCCCCCATCTTTATATCCATCAGTTCGGGAACCATTGGTGAAAATTCCTGCCGTTCAAATATTCATTAAACAATGAGTCATTAACAGAGTCTAGTTTTAGTCCTAAGGAATGCCACACACAAGCACAATGCCATAGCGAGTGAAGTTACAGATTGGAAAATTTCCCACTCATGCGTTTCCTTCTTCAGCCCTCACTATTCTATTGCTGCCCATCTTTAATTTTGGCTGTCATGGTGACGAGGGTCTTCTTTGCCAGATTCAACAGCTCAGGGGAAAGATGGTGTGGAAACTGCCACGGAGGGTGTCTCTTTCTTCCCTTCATGCTGGTACTCCACATGCCCACGAGCAGCTTTTTCTCGAATGCCTCCATCATGAGGTCAGGAAGTGGAATTTGGTGCTCTTTTAAAAATGCAGTAGCCTCCACCAGCGAATTGTAAATTTTGGTTCCCCCTTCCATTACCATCTTCAGTCTGGCTGGGAACAAAAGTTGAGCTTTTATTTTGTGCTTGTCTCGGAGTGCCTTTATCACTGCTTGGACCCTGTTTCTTTTTGTTTGTATCTCCATTGAATGATCTTGGTAGAAAAAAATGGCATTTACTTGAAAGGTAAGCAATTTATGTTGCCAGGCGTCTTGCAGTTTAAGTTCTTTTTCTTGAAAGCTCAGCATCCGTATTACCTAGGATCATAGTAAGGATATAGGGTCTGTTGGCTTTTGCCCTAAGCAATGATGGACTCACTCCGTATCTAACTTTACTTCCAAGGGCAATGAGAGCCAGGTTCTGAGTAGATATTTTATAAAATCTGTTGTGGTTGCATAGCCTTCTTCGCGGCCCACTCTCACACCCCATAAATTCTGAAGTTATTCCTTCTAGCTCAGTTTTCTGCATCTTCCAATTGGTCTTGTACCATTCGATCCCTCTGCAATAGGTATAGCAGAATCCTACAGAGATACAAATGTATGGCAGCTTAGATTCAATGCTAAGAAGTGCAAGCTAATGCACCTGGGAAATAAAAACCTAGGGGAAGAGTACACAATGGGGGGTGAGATACTAACAACAACAAAAATGGAAAGGGACCTGGGGGTAGTCATATCAGATGACCTAAAGGTGGGCAAGCAATGTGAGAGGGCAGCAAGGAGGGCTGGGGGGATACTGGGATGCATAGGGGAGAGGCATCACCAGTAGAAAACAAGAAGTTATTATCCCTCTGTACAGACAGTTGATGAGACCCCATTTGGAGTACTGTGTGCAGTTCTGGAGACCCAATCTCCGCAAAGACATAGACAGGATGGAGGCTGTCCAGAGGAGGGCAACTAAAATGGTGCAGGGTCTGCACCCAAATACATATGAAGAGAGACCTAAGGAGCTGAATATGTATAGCCTCGAGGAAAGGAGAGAGAGGGGGGACATGATAGAAACTTTCAAGTACCTCAAGGGAATCAACAAAGTCCAAGAGGGTAGCATCTTTCAAAAAAAGAGGTGTGCAAGAACAAGGGGACACAATTTGAAGATAGAAGGGGCAGCTCAGAGGTAATTTAAGGAAGTATTTTTTCACAGAGAGGGTTGTGGATGCATGGAACGGCCTTCCAGAGGCGGTTGTGGAGTCAAAAACAGTGGTGGAATTCAAGCATGCATGGGACAGTCATAAGGCAATTCTAGGGGTTGGGGTAGGAAGAAGTAGGCTGCTGGTCAACTAGGATCTGCAGCTTATCCATTAGGTAGGGAAATGGGCAGACTGGGTGGGCCAAGCGGTCCTTATCTGCCGTTAAAATCTATGTTTCTATGTTTCTATGTTTCTATCATTAGATTCCTGGGCCTCCGTGACCTGGGCCACTTTTTGTTCATTTTGGGCTACTTTTTTATCAGTGCTTTTCAGGTCGCTCTTGAGGTCACCAAATGAGGACTCAGTCTTATTTACAGTTTTTAATATCTGCCGGATAGCTTGGGCTGTATTAAGTGGCTTAAGTTCTTCTTCTCCCTCTATTTCTGATCCTGGTTCTATTTGACTTTCAGGCCATGAGGTTGTGTTAGGCCTCCCATCGCTGCGTCTATCGAGAGTTGCTTAAATTTACTTTTTTGCCCTGATATTTTGGCTTCTCTCTGACAATGCGGTTTGTTAGCCATCTAACAAAGATTTGCTCACTGTTTTCTTCAGAAAAATATCTCTGTAGCAAGATGATTATTTTAGATTTAAGGAAGGTATCACCCAGAGTGCTAGATTTAAGCTGCCTTCATGCTGGTAACGTCACTGGAAGTCATTCTTCTCTTTTTGAATTCTCCTCATCCTCTTCCTGACTTGTTGGGGGGGGGGCCTTTTGGACTACCTCACCTGGAACATTTAAATAAAGTGACCTAAATAAATCCTTGATAAACATATGGTAAATCAGCTATCACCACTAAATAAGAAATCAGTTCAGACATAGTAAGCAGTACATTTTACTTGGATATAACTAATAGCTAATCATACATATACTATGAACAGTCTCATTAACAAGCATTAAGAAGTAGCAGATATATTCATTTTTGCCATTTAAAAATGTGTAATGTTGTGATGGTGTAGCATTAATACTTTTTGATGCTATGGGGGTCCAAAGTTTGTGATTATATTCACCGCTTCATTGGACTTTTACCCATGATGTAAGAAATTCAGTAACAAAGTGGGCAGTGTCTACAGACAAAGAACTAGTTGCAACAAAAGCAAGTGGCTGCTTCACTTTATTAAACCATTCATCTTTAATAAACAACTTAAATATCTTAATAACTGTTATTTGCCATTTAAAATGTTGCAATGTTCTCATGCTGTACATTTAGTACCTTATGCTGTTATGTAGAGGACAAAAAAAATACAACAAACTCTTTCAATGTCTACACATGTAGGGCAGGATTCACAAAAGGGATGTGCCCAGTGCATCCCAGATGCGCTGGGGCATCCCTGACATGCACCCAAAGGCGATTCAGGCAGGGGACCGATGCGCTGGTACAATCCTGATGTGCCAGCACATCGCAGATGCGCTGCATACCACCAGTAATGATATGCGATGCATCTGGAGGGGCTGTGAAGGGGGCATGCCCATGCATACTGGGTACTGGGCGCAACCCCATTCACAGCCCTATACAGTGGTGCATCCCCGGGGCAAGTCCGGGGATATGCCACAGAAAGATAAGTCTAGAAAACTAGACTTAAGTGGGTGGCCACCCACAGACAGGCTGCCATACTGCAGGCAGCAGCACAGCAGCCTGCCCACCTTGGCAGTCCATTGTGCACCCCCCTCCACCCCAAGCCCCTGTACAATGCTGCTTCCAGCAGAGGTGAATGAAATGACGAACCCCCCTGCCAGCCCCAAGCCCCCGGTACAGCTGCCCTTCATGGCGGTGGTTGAGTAAATGAAGAACCCCCATCTCAGCCCCAAGCCCCTGGTAAAGCCACCCTCCACAGCAGGTGGCTGGTGTGGACAGCCCCCAGCAAGCACCCCAAACCCGCCCTTCTCCCTCCACCCCAGCAGGGTCCCACTGTTAGTGAGCACCAGTGGACTTTGGGCTGTACGATAGCTGTCATTCTCAGATAGCTCTGTTGGCGGGCGGCCGTGGTGGTATGCAGGTGGGTTGAGCTGCCCGCCAACAGTGGGACCCTGCTGGGGTGGGGGGAGAGGGGTAGGTTGGGGGTACATGGGAGGGCTGTCCACACTGGCCGACTGCCACAGAAGGCAGCTTTACTGAGGGCTTGGGGCTGGGAGGGGGGTTCTTCTTTTCTTTCACCACCACCGGGATCGGCATTGTACAGGGGCTTGGGGGGGTGGTTCCTAATTTCTTTAACCGCCACTGGGAGCGGCATGTCTTGGGCTGGGATCTGGCTGGGGGGGGTGGCTACAGGTTGACGCATTCTGCTGGGGCATCCCCCTGCAGGCGCAATGCAAATGGGGTTGTAATGGCATGCTAATTGCCCCATTGCGCCATGCATGTCTACTGGCCTCATTTGCATGCCTCTGGCTGTGAATCATGTTTTTGGGCACAGGATATCCTGAGATGCCCTGCCCCAATGGGTTCACAGCCTGACATGGGGGATGCACCCCTGGGCATCCTGGGTGGGGCACACCTGTGCTATTCACAGAGGGGATGTGCTGGGGGTATCTCCCTGCACCTCCTCTGTGAATCACCCAATTTGCACTCAGTTCATCTCCCCTGCACCGGGGCAGCTGAGATGCACTGAGCTCATCTTCTTTGTGAATCCTGCCCCTAGTAAATAATCTATTTTCCAGGTGGCCAATAACTACTGAAAATAAGCTAGTGGCAGCTAATACATACTACATACTAGATTTACAGCATTTTACCATCTCTAAATCTTAAATTAAAATCTATGAATGCTGCAATAGCTGGAGGTTAAGTGACTTGCTCACAGTTACACAGTATGGAAGTGGGGGTTGTTAGAATCAAACCCAGGTCTGCTAGGTGTATCAAACTCATTCACAGCTCATTACAAACTCAGGGCTCTCCAACTTTTCTTCTAATTGGTTCTGATCCTACCTTGAGGGTAGAACTCAGTCTGTTAGAATTGGAGACTCCCTATCCCCCCACTTCCTATCAGAACTGGTGTCCCCCAGGGGTCCATCCTTGGTCCAATACTATTTTTGGTCTTCCTAAATGACCTTCCCACTGCCTGCTCCTCTGAGTCCATCCACATGTACACAGATGATATGGTACTAGTTACCTCAGATTCCTGCCCTCTGATCTGATGACCAAGCTCCAGCAGGATGTTGACAGCATCCAGCAATGGTTCCAGTCTAATTAGTTATCACACAGTGCCAAGAAGACAGTCTCCATGACCATTGGCACCAGACAGAAACTCACTAAGCTTACTGCCCTCCCATCCTTCCACACCTTGGAGGGAGTCTCAGTTGATGATGATTCCTCATTCAAGTATCTAGGAGTCTGGCTTGACTGTCACCTTGACTTTTCTGGGCATGTGGATGTCATCCACAAGAAACTTCACCCTAAACTCGATAACTTATACAGGAATAGAAGGTGCATCCTGCTTCCTGCTTGACAAGCTATTGTCCAGAAAATAATTCTCTCTAACTTCGACTTTGGTGCCATTGTCTACAGTGCTGCTCCTAAGTCTACCCTAGCCAGACTGGACCCCTTCTTTCACTCCTTCTGCTGCTTTGACTTTGACTGTCCACCCCACACCAACCACTGCTCCCTCTATTCCTCCCTCTCCTTCCCCTCTCTTAAAGTCAGATGCCCATGCAGATGCCTTTCTCACTGTACCTCCTTTATCTTTAAATATAGGATAGGCTCCCCCTCCCTTTCTACCTTGTCTCCTTCCTCTCCACCACCCCCAACTCTCCTCTTACTCCCTTTGCAACCCTGGCTATCACTCTCTTGTTATCCCTCCTAAGAAATCATCAGTTGGTTAGGCTGCTTTCTCTTCCCATTTTCCCAAACTTTGGAATTCTCTTTCCCTAAACATCTGCTCTACCTCTTCCCAGCATTCACTCTCCTGTCTACGCCACGACTTCGCAACCCACACCTGCAATTGCACCTGATCATTGTCCCTGTTCCTCTACTCTCTACATGCATCCACTACTACCACCATCCCCTCCCAAGCTTCTCTTGACTCCCCTTCTGCGTCCCCCACTAACACTGTTCTTCTCAAAACCCATGGTTAGCTTTCTTTGCCTCTTCCTTCCTTTAGCACTTTGCACTTTATCTGCACCTCCTTACTACCCTCTGGGTCACAATGTCCTCCCCATCCTTGTAATATTGACTCCCCATCCTTGTAATATTGACTCCCCATCCTTGTAATATTGCACTAATATTGTATAGAATTGTTTATTTGGTTGTTGCTTATTGGTTATTACTTAGGCCTTCCAACTTCCGTGTATTGTTTGCTTATGGTTGTTATACATTATCCTCCCCTTCCCCCATCCTCATGGGATGCATCTGGAAACAAGCTAGTATCAGCTCAATATGTTTTTCCTAGTGAAACTTTTGAAATAAATAAATGAATAATTAAATAAACTGCTCATTTGTCATTTCAGGTGTAATGATTGTCTGATGCTTTCAATTCGATACTGTTTGCTGCCATGTGGAACACAAGAGTTTATACCCAATCTCTGGGCTACTTACCCAATACGTTGGCAGTTTAGTAGCCAGATAGCCATATCAAATGCATTTCTTATCAGAATATGTAGTGATATTTAAGCATAAAATAGATGTTTAAATAAAATAACATAAAGTTAACAAGACTACCTTTCTAGCAGTTATCACCCGCTTGACTACCAGGTTTCTTATAAAACTGGAAAAACTCCAGAGAGTTTAATGCAATTTTTTTTCCTTCTTTGGTAACCAAGTAAGGCCCACTAGGCACAACTTTCTGTTTTCTGGGGTGAGCCAGGAGCACTGGGGAGGTTAAGTGACTTGTTTTGTTCAGAGTTATACAGTATACAAGTGAAGGTTATGGGAACCAAACCCAGGTCTGCTAGGTGCACCAAGCTCATTCACAGCTTGTTCCTCTAACCTCTAGTCTGTCCTGCCAGCCCCAAATTCTGGTCTGACACATTACAGAAAAGGGCATGAAAAGTATATCATCAGGTCATTACTACTGATTAGGTGTGTCTTTACTGAAATATTTCTTGTTATTTATTAAAACTTAATATATGTTTAAATAAAGTGGAAACAGTTGGCATTAGTTATTTTTCCGAAGTCATTGGCCACCTGGCTGTTGGATTTCTTTCAACCTGACAATACATTTCTTCATACATGTGTAAAATACATACTTAGCAATACCTTATATCAATGTTAAATGCTTATTACTGCTTAATGCACCTTAATTAACAGTCTTTTTATTGGCATTAGCATGTTTACTATATATTTATAAATTTTTTATTTAGGCCACTATCTTAACATGTTCCCAACCACTCTGTTATACTGTGTATTGGTAATTATGTTGTACATTGTTGTACAATATTACTGCCTATTCTAATATTTACGAAATACTAGGAGGTTTTAGGCCTGCACTAACATGAATTTGTTTCAAAAGCTGTGCTCCAAGCCAGCCTGCTGGTGCAGCGGTAGCGCTACTGCTTGTGATGCTGGCGATCTGGGTTTGTGAACAAGCCCGAAGCATCAGAAGGCTGGCCAGGAGGAGGTTGAATGAGTGTCCCTGGGACAGCTCGCCACCTCTTGGGGTGGGAGGGTTTGTGGTACCTGATGCTTGGGTGACACCCGGTGGAGACCAGGAGTAGACCAAACTGGGGCCGCACATCAAGAGGGCATGCAGTGGTGGACATCAGTGGGGCATGCGCAGAAGCACCCATACCCACACGCTGACATCACTGCATGTCCACACCTTGGGGGTGGACATCTAAGGGGAAAAACCTGTGTTGCTGAGCAGTGTGAAGTCTTTTGACCATGCGCCAAATGATGCCGCAGCCAGCTCCAGGACCAAAACTTGGTTGATCTCAGTCTCCCCTTTGGAGGCCCCACCACAAGGGGCAAGCAATGGGTCTTATTTCCTGGTAGCTTTTGGGGAATGCCAGTGTCAGTGAGTTGGGGAATATCCCTACCAGAAGCACAGTGGAAAAACAGTATAACAGAATATGCTCCATCTATTTCTTCTGAAAAACTTAAAGCTGACATTGCCTATAGAATGTTTGGACAATGTTTCACATCACATCATGAAGTGGTGCCATTATTATGTAGAATGTCAGGTACACTGAGGGCAGCAAGCAGCATGATCAAATTGCTCTTTGAGGAAGAGAAAATTAAAATCAAAATTGTTATCAGCACAAAACAGATATATGGTTATGTATACCTCTTACAATTAGACTTAAACTGAGTGACATATCAGCGATTTCTTATATAAGGTTGATTCACTGTCAGCTTTTACCAGCAAAGGTGCTCTTTAATGCATATTTCATTTTGATAGGCCACGAAGTTTATGTAATTTCATAATAGTTCAGCTCTGGTTTAACCTAAAGGCAAAAATATTGAATGTGATTACAGCACATTGTTCTCAACAGCAAAAAATGGCAAAACAAACTACTTTATTAGGGACATATTTGCAAAGATAACAACACCTTCAACATGGCTCAAATAGATTGTTTTTGTATTTTCTCTCTGTCTCTCTCCATTCTACAAGGTCCTTAATCAACATACAGGGAACAGAATGTCATAATTAGAACCTGTTCTGCTCCTGACAAATGAGGAAGAGCAGACAACATGAAATAATTTAGTATTTCAAACTAAATGTAATGCTTAGGTGGCATGGGGATAGTGCTTGCCTTACCCCTCAATCTGAAACAACAAAAGTCCATAAGATAGGCAGTCCTTGGGTAAGGTAATCAGCATAGGAACATATGCATGCTGTGTTTGCCCAGTTTGTTGCCAGAGGTTTGCATGTGTGCTGGCACAAATACAGTAAATCATACTGGCATTATTGTTGCTATGGTTGATAGCATGCCTTTGTTGGGAAGGTGATTGAGAAAGTAGTGGCTGCACAACTGGAGGACCATTTGACCATCCACGACATCTATGAACCCCTCCAGTCCAGTTTCATAAAAAACGTAGTACCGAGACAGAGCTGGTTCGGGTGCTTAATGATCTCTTGATGGCTAGAGATTGGAAGAGCCATTCCATCTTGGTTCTCCTTGACCTTTCTTCAGCGTTTGACACCGTAGATCACATGGTGCTGATAGAACTCCTGAGGATGCTTTGTGGAATATCTGGAACTGTCTTAAGATGGTTCACTTCATTCCTCACTGGGAGATCACAAAGGGTTGTGTCTAGGGTGTTTTCCTCAGATTTAACGGCTTTGTTGTGTGGGGTGCCTCAGGGTTCAGTATTGCCACCCATGTTATTTGCGGTGTATATGCTACCCATCAGAGACATTGCAAGGAAGTATGGGCTGAGGTTTCACTGTTATGCAGATGATACCCAGCTCTATCTTTCTTTTGCCCCACCAGGAGGGAGCCCTCTCGGTCTTTAATAGCTGTCTAAGAGAAATCCAAGAGTGGATGAATTCCAGTTGGCTGAGGTTGAACTTGGATAAGACTGAGGTACTGGTTGTAGACCCGGGCCGACAGATAGGGGGGTCAGCTAATGTTGCGTCTTCCAGAATTTTTCTTGGTGGTGTTTTTCTCCCGACCTCTGAATGGGTGCGGAACCTGGGGGTAGTTCTTGACAACAGGTTGACACTGCATTCACAGTTGTTGGCAGTCATCAAGACTTCCTTATATTATCTTAGGAATATCGCCAGGGTTCGGCACCTTGTTCCATCTGCCGACCTGCCTACTTTAGTCTATGCCTTTGTGTCCTCGCATCTGGACTATTGTAACTCCCTTTATCTAGGGCTTTCTGAGGTTGAAATCCATCACCTGCAGCTAGTACAGAATGCTGCAGCCTGGCTTTTGATGGGTTCTAGAAGTTCCTGTCATATTACTCTGGTGCTGTGCAAACTGCACTGGCTGCCAATTCGGTGGCAGATCACCTTTAAAGTCAGCTTGCTGAGTTTCAAATCCCTACATGATCTGGGCCCAGTCTTTCTGAAAGAACTTCTAGTTCCCTATCACCCTGATCGATCTCTCCGCTCAGCCGACGAGGGGTTGCTAGATGTTATAAGGGTGAATTTGAAATCTTCTGGTGCTCAGGCTTTCTCATATGTTGCCCCCACCCTTTGAAACTCTCTATCCCATCGGTTGAGGGAGTGCACTTCTGTGGTGGGTTTTAAGAGGGGTCTGAAGACCTTTCTGTGGGAAATTACTTTTTCTGAATATTGATTGTTTTAATTGTTTGGTTTGGTTGTATTTTTTATGATGCTATCTGTTTTAACTGTTATTATGTATGGCACCTTGACATCTGAAAGGCGCCCTATAAAAACAAATTATTATGATTATTATTATTATTATCCAACTGCAGGGGCTAAGAAAGTGTGTGATAGTGAGAGAGGGAAATAGAGAGAGAGAGAGAGAGAGAGAGAGAGAGAGACACTTACAGAAGCACAGCAGTTTCAATAATGACAATGTCATTTACTCAGTAATGGATACATTAAACATGATAGATAGATATATAGATAGATAGATAGATGGATAGATAGATAAATAGATAGATAGATAGATAGAATAGATAGATAGATAGATAGATAGATAGATAGATAGACAGACAGACAGACAGTCAGACAAACAGATATATGATTATGAGTCCTAACGGCATTTTGAAATTAAATTGAGTTGATCAGGTACTGTAAGTATTTGTAAAATCACAGAAAGACTCTGATGGCAGAAAAATACCAAAGCTCCATCTAGTCTGCCCAGAGTCCCCTCTCTGTCCCAGGACCTATTTTCCCCCTTGTGGCAATGTTATGATGTGATTTTAACTTGCACTTCTCTTTAGGGTTGATGCATAGTGTTTTAGAAAAACTCCTGAGATGTGTACGTGCTATAATTTTCCAGCCTTACCCAGTAAAGCTGCTCAGCTAGTGACTTCAGTCATCCATGCCCTCTGTGTTCATGTGATAATAAATAGAACAAGGAGGCTGCAAAAATGATGTGCACAAAACTAAAGTACAAACTTATCACCATGTTAAAGGTGACCCAGAAAATAGATTACTTGAACAAAGACTGCTTTTTTGGAAAATGACTCCTGACCAGTCATTTTAGTGTCTGCTGTAGCATTTACTAATGGCCTGCAAAAAGGCATATCAAAATATAATCTGCACTAGCCAAGCAGAAAAGAAAAAACTAAAATAAATAGAAAAACATAAATAGCCTAACCATCCATATACAGTATGAATGCATATGGTATTAATGTAATAACATGAGCGTTTTTGGTTTTTTTTTAACAAATTTTTGCCTCCTACCTACACCTAGCTTGCAACTGACTCTCCCGGCTTCTACCCCGAGACATGGCTGCCTCCTCCCTACTCTGGTGCTCTATGAAATCTAGTCTGAAGGCATGGTGAGGAGGAGAATTATTCAGAGGCTTTGACTGGGCAGGATCCAGTGATGAGTGTGGGGGTCCAACAGCAGGGCCCATCGTCATCCTCCCAGATGCCAGGGTTTTTCCTTGTTCTTGGGCAGATGTGCAATAACATTCAGCACATGGCGGGCATGCTTCCACACCAGCCTGCAGAACAGCAGCCATATCCTCCACCCCTCCTGAGTGTCCCCTGGCTGCAGCACTCCCAGTCTTCACTGGGAGTGCTGCAGCCAAGGAACAGCACTCCCAGTCTCCACTGGGAGGTGCTGGATGCTGAGGATCCATGCCCCCCCACCCCAGGAGAAAAGAGCAGTCCTCTGGATGCTCAATCATCTCCTTCCCAGCAGACCCCTGGTGCCCCAAGTTCATTCCCGAACCCGGGTCACCGGCATGGCATGAGCTAAGGCGGATGCCTCAACCCTCAGTGCCACCAGTCCGGCCCCTGGACAGGGAGGTTAAATGACTTACTCAGGGCACACAGTATGCAAGTGGAAGATGTAGGAAACAAACCAAGATATACTAGATATACCAAGCTCATCCACAGCTCATGTCACATTACCCTCTAAGCTATAATGCCAGCAGACCATCACATGGATATAGATTTACATTTGTCCGAATACATGAGAAAGTTTTAATTACATTTTTAAAGCCCTTATTTTACTGTGGAACCTTTTATTTTTTAACTTTCTACATATTCTGATCCTCTGGCAGGGATGTACCTCTACTTCAGCCCTTCATGGCAGTACCCTGCTTAGCCTCATACCCCACATCCCCACAGGTGCATGTACCGGAGTGGTTGGTCCATGTTGTTACTTCCCCCTCCACAGTGGGGCTCCCCCGGAGGGCAGAGGGACTAGACCAAGATTCCCAGATCCCCAGCAGTGCATCCTGGGCATCACTTGGTGCCTATTGCTGTAGGCCCTTGACTTCAAGGTGAACATCAGAAAGAGGATTTTCTAGTTAGTTTCTTCCTCTAGCTGAACAGATGTGTGATGATGTCACTTCATGCAGAGCATGCTCCCATACCCTGTTTGCGGAATGCCTGCCACCCAGCCAATCCTTACACATACATCAGGCCCTGATTCACCAACACCCAGCCATTGCTTGGTGGTGGTATATGGCCTGGCTCCAAAACCTACCCGCCCTGAAGAAGGAGAGCAGTCCATCAGTTGCTCATCCTCTTCCTCCTCATCTCCTTTGCTGACTCTCTGATTCTCCTGGCTCACTCCTGAACCTATGTCATTTACAACACAAGTAGTGGCACTAGCACTGCTCTGGCTGGCCCTCTATACTGTGGGACCTGTTGGGTGAAAGTTAAAAGTCATGTTTAAAGCCTGATTTACTGATTTACTTGCAGGTGTCATAATTATTGTCTGTAGGGTAAACTGAGACTAGCCCCACAGTAGCCCAACTTTTGGGCCATATTAAAGAGCTGTGTCTTGCCCCATAGTTTGGGGGCTGGGTGATAACTCTCTGGCCTGGGGCCTTAGCTAGGTGATAATTCAATGAGGGTGGCAGGAAGTAAGAGCTAAGGCTTTATATTCAAACCAACCCAAGCATCCCATCAAGTGAGCATCCCATCGGGTGACTATCCCATTGGGTGAGTGGTACAGAGAAGGAGTGGGGCATTCTCAGGAAGACCACAGAGGACCTTGGAGGTCAGTGCAGGTACCCGATAGGCAAATGGCAGATCATGTAAAAGGAACCTAAGAATTTCCTGTCTGCGGTAGCCCAAGAAAGTACATTGTGAAGTGTATTAAGGTTGAGGCTGGGTGTTGCAGGAAACAGCTAAAGGAATTTCAGGTAGGTGGAGCTCAGTATAGTTAGTACCAGAGTGTAGATAGGTTTTCTAAGGGGTCACATAGGTATCATGGAATGGGAGCTGTCAGATGAAATGAAGCACATGCACAGCAGTAGCATAGTCAGCTGTAGCATCTGCAGGGTGCTTATTTCCGGAGAGATATTCTAGGGGGAAGGACACTGACCCATTCTGTATGTCAGGCATTTATAGAGCTCCAGATATAGTTGATAGCAGCAAGGAAGGAGCTATCTTGGCTGAATTACCAGATGAGCTGGTACCCTCAGAAACACCCAGCAATGCCACTACCCCAGAGTTCTACTGGCCCGGTGTGCTAGTGGGTAGCAGGGAGGGGGGTGTCAGACCTTCCCAGAAGAAGTTATCCAGGTTTACTGTATCCCCACAGTGAATTGACTTGCAGCACTTAAGGAGGAGGAGTCCCTCAGTGATGGCTCAAAGACAGTGGGGAAGGGAGAATAGGGTGACTCTGGCACCCAGTAGTTAGAGGAGGAGCAAGGAAGCAAGGAGTGTCCTAGTGGTGAGGCACTGATTGATTAGAGAAATGTAGAAGGTGGTGGGAAGCTGGGAGGAAGGAGAAGGGGTGATCAGATGCTTTCCAGGTGCATCAGCCATCTGGGACATGGACAGGACAGGGAGGATGGTAGAGGACGGTGGAGGGGAGGAGAGCTCAGAACACTGGTACTCTTGGGTACCAATGATCGGGGGAAACCAGCAAACTTAAATGGTGAAGTGCAACTTTCAAAGGATGGGGGACAGATTGGAGGCACACTCAGCTTCCCTGGCCTTTTCAGAGGTGCTCCCTGAGTGGGGGAGATGGGAAGAGAAAGAAAAAGTGAGAAAGGAAGAAACAGATCAAATAGGTTAATAGATGCTGAAGAGATGGTGTCTGGAGGAAGGGTATCATTTTGTGAGAGAATGTGAGGCTTCTGGGACAGGAGGTTATTTAAGTTGATGGCCCTCACCTGACAAAGGAGGGGTCTAGTGCATTGGGGTAGAACAATGTCTATCTTGGTGGACATTTAAAGTAAATGGAGGGGGGGCTGAAGCTTGGGGAACCACAGAAGAAGAAGGACATATGGAGAGTCTAGCTAGGACTCTTCCAGAAACTGGGGCTAGAAACAGAGGGGTGTGGGCATCTGAATAGGTGTCCATAATAATTAAGAAAAGAAATCAGAGGGCAGTGGCACACAAAATGACTAAGTGGCAGGAAATTAATGGGAGGATGGAAGGACAAGGGGGAGATGCCAGTAAGAAGGGAAGGGGTATAATCCCATGCAGTCTGCCTAGATGCCAGGAGCCTGGGAAACAAAATTAGTGAGCTCCAGGCAATGGAGGCAGATGCAGGATTAGATCATGTAGCCATCACAGTAATATAGGCAACTGGCAATAACAACAGACTTAGCAATACCAGGATACACCATTTATAGACGAGCTAGGGGTATGGGAAAAGGGGGTGGGGTAGCCCTTTATTGCAAGTAAGACATATAAGCAGTTGAGGAGGGGTCCATCAGTAGAGGAAGGTGGGACAGAATCGCTGTTGGTGCAGCTCACAACCACATCAAGTAAGAAGCTACACATGGGGGTGGCCTACAGACCATCGAGAGAGAGGGACAAGGGAGATGTGGAACTAGGGGCAGAGATTCCATAGGGGCAGAAAAGGAGGAGGTAGTGATGGCGGGATCTCAGTTTACCAGACACAGATTGGGACATTCCTGCAGTTAAAAGTGCCAGGAATCAGGCCCTTCTAAATATATTACATGACTGCCTGCTTGTGCAGCTAGTCAGAGAACCTATAAGGCAAACTGCTATTGTTTACATCGTGCTCACCAGCTCAGAAATGGTAGGTGGAGTGAGAATTGGGGAGCCATTGGGGTCCCATGACCATAACACTATATGGTTTGAACTAGCTCTGGCTAGCAGTATACCTTTGACAAAGGCTGTGGTTCCAGATTTCAGAAAAGCAGAATCTGACCAGCTGAGGGAACTAGTCAGCTATAAGCAGAGGGGAGTAGATGAAATCAGGCGGAGGAGCAGTGGGGAGTAACTAAAGGGTTAATTCTAGAGTCAACTAAGTCATGCCAGAGAATGGTTACCAAGAGTAACAGGCACAAGAGACAAATCTGGTTCTTAAAGAAGGTCAGAGAGGGAATGAGGGCCACAAAAAGGGCCAGGAATGGGATAAACGTCAGTTAAGGATGAGGGAGGCCAAGAAGGTGGTCAGGGATGCAAAAGCAAACACAGAACTGCATATCGTGGATGGGGTTGGGGAGAGCAGTTAAATCATGTCTTTATTTATTTTTTTTTCAATTCTGTTTATAGCTTTCTTAAGCCAGTGGGAGTGTACCCTTTATCAGCCCCCCCCCATCCCCCTTGGCAGCTACAGGAGAGGAAGAGAGAATCTATGTTAATCCAAACCCAAGGAGAGTGTGACATGTCAGGAGCTGGGCTTCACTGTGGAGCAGCTACGTTTTTTTTTTCCCTTTGTAGTTCCTGTCTCAGTGGTGACATGATGTGCAATGACATCTGCGCCAGTGGGCCAGCATTAAATAATTTGTTAGCTGATGCTTGTGAGCCTTGTTTGAGTACATGCTGGCCATAACTGCATGTATGGCTTCTCCATTCACAGTCTGAATGGCAGTTTCAAGCAGGAACATGAGCCCGACCCTCAGATGGATTGCAAGTCATAATACCATTGATCAGGTATCAGATCAATGGTATTATGACTTCCTGACGTCAGACCAATGAGGGATTTTGAAGTACACTGTTTTTTCTTTGGGGAAAAAACTTACCCATATACAGTATTACCAAGTACTAACATAATCAAAATACATTATTTTAAATTTTCTTTTAAACATTGTCAGAAGTTTGGTTCTATTTGAGACAATTTAACAAACAGCTCATTTTCCTCCACGTACACTTTTATCTTATACCTGGAATCATGTTACTGTACAGACATTAGAGATGGGATTTTTAAACAGATTCATCCACAGCCCACCCACCACTCTTTTCAAAAGGTAAATCAATGCAAACTTTCTAACTGCATCTGAACATTGTGTCCAAATAATGTATAATTGTAAAAAATGACAAATCACATTAATATCAATTGGTTACTGCAAAAATAGCAGCAGGCTTGCTCAGATGCAATTAAGCAGATGCAGATTTAGACTCAGCACATACTCATATCCAGTTGTACCCTTTTAAAAATCAAGCCCAAGATGTATCCCCCTCAACCATCCCTAATCTTCCTTGCTTTTGGAGGCTTGCTGGGAAGCAAAGATAAATGCAAACTGTGCTAGGAATTCTTCTCAGGCTGAAACAATGTGTAACATACAATACTTTGCATTTGGCAGCACTGATACGGGCCATTGAGTAATTTGTACATCGCTGTGACAGATTAGCTGATCCATGTTGAATGATACAAAGAATGAGTCCAACCATGTCACATTACAGAGCAGCATATGGAAATCTTCGTGCCTAGACACTTTTGATATATTTAGTATCTCTAGCATATTTATATCCAGCTTTCACACTTTAAACACTGCATATAAACTGCAATTTCAACCTTGTGCCTACAACATAAGTAACATTTCACCTTGAATAAATAACCGTGACATGCAGAGTGAAGAAGCAAAATGAGTTAGATCTCTGCATTTTCTTACAAGTCATTTAGCAAGTTGAGTACAGGGTAATAGATGACTGCTGTTGTAGCTGTACAGTACATTATTGTATGACAATATATACAGAGGAAAGTAAGGGATTTAAAGCAGAAACAGACAAGTGTATATTTAGCATAATATTCACAGAATACTCTTTGGCACTCTTATCCTCTTCATGCTTACCCTCACCCAACCTACTGGAAATGTAAACCATGTAACCTGCAGTATATGTGATCTTTTCTACTTGTCAGAACATACTTTAGCTTCCTCTCTTTCATCAACACTGAATGTGTCATATAAAATTATAGCTCTGTCTGCATTGAGGATGAGCCAATGCTGAATTTCTATTCAATGAATTTGCTGAAATTTGTCATTTTTACCTTTGGGTTTGCCCAGCTGAAGTTTAGGGCCAATTTGGGATCTCTTTAACCTTCAAAAGTTTAATTAAAAAACCTTTTTAGCTATTTTCAGGCTGTGACAGAGCAGTTGGGTACCATGACATGTAAGGCAAACCACTAGTCATATTAGGTTTGTTTACTTCTCTTTCCATCCACCACCACTGACAGATATGCATGGCTGACTTACGAACAAGATAAATGTGGGAAATCATGTGGGACAAATGGCATTATAGTATATGGTTAGGGCTTAATATGAACAGAAAGCCATGGCTTTCAAAATCTTGTTGTAGGTCAGTTCAAAGGTCAAAAAAATTGTACTATCATTCTGACATCAGATCGATAATACAACGGCTTTTCAGACTTGTCCTGCCACATGATTGGCTGATTTGATGTGGGGATTAAAAAAATACAGGATAAAATGGCTTTGTCACTTAACGAGCGGTTGGGCAAACAGTTCATTAGCACAGTTTGGACACGGACTCCATGGTCAGCTCTGTGTGTCCAAACTATCCGTTTTCAGTGTTTCTTCTATTTTTTTTTTTATCTACTGGTACAGTTATGGGTGTCACAGCAGAACAGAACTGCAGTAAGGAGAACTGGTAACTTAAGGGGTGGGACTGCACCAAGCAGGACTGAAATCTTCAGGGATAAGAGTGGAGAGAATGTCACTGTACCGAGGACCAATGCGGGAGTGTGAGCACAAGGTATGAACCTTGTGAAATTACACTTTCCACTTTTCGGGTCAACATATACTATATAAAATAATGGATGGGTGACCATCCACAACTAAAGCTGTTATTCCATCTCAGGAGTTCATGACATCATAGAGATCTCTCAAACTTCGCTCTCGAGGTCAGTATGATACTATCGACTCCCTTAATGGAAACACAGCCATGTTGTGGATGGTCACCCATTCACTATTCTATATGTACTGGACTGACACTAGAGACAACAAGAATTGTGAGACTTGAATACTCAGCTCCGCTCCTACCAGCTCCAATGTTCCATATATACCTGCCCTAACCTCTGACTGCAGCTCTGTCCCTCCCATTGTTATCTGTTTACTGTGTAATTGTCATGTGTTCTCACTCAATTGAATGTATTGAATGTATTACCTATTGTTTGTACCTCATGGTACCTGCTGTTATATCACATGGCACTTACAAATTATATTATGTATTGTTTGAAATGTCTCTCTGTAAACTGCATTGCCCTGCCTTATATGTACTATATTGCCCCTACCTTGTAACCTCCCGGGTCGTGCCTGAAAATAGGTAAATGTATGCCTAGTGCACTCTACCTGGTAGACAAAAACTAAATAGAAATAAATACATTCGAAGTATTACTTGGACACAGTTTTGAAGTGAAATAAAAGCAAATTTAGTGAGCTCTCCTGCCAGACTGAGGGACACAGCTTGCAAAAATTAAAAATAGCAACAGCAACACTTTTGCAATTAAACCTCTTAAACTGACTATAACATAAACTCAACACATTTGTATTTAATCTCTGCATTCTTTCTTCCCACAGGTCTGCCCCTGCTAACCCTGGAGATTGTTGGCTAAACCTGACCCATCAGCCCTCCAGTATTACGAATGCCACCAGCACTAGGCCACCCCTCAGACCTCAGTTGCTGTACTTTCTCTTACAGATGCAGTAAGGGCATGCAGTGACTACTACATACAGTGACTACTAATAGTGTAGGTAGGAAGAAATGGGAAGATTGGATGGGTCAAGTAGTCCATATCTGCCATCAAATTCTGTGTTTCTGTGCTACTAGACTTACACCCACCTGAGTCAGCCCACTCACCCATTCTACCCAGATACTGTACCCTTCCCTGTTATCTAACCAATTAGCATTCACTTATCCTGTAAATTTACTTGTACTCTAAATGCACTGTACTGTATAGCATTTAGTGTATAGCACAATCACATAATCACTGTGGCATTTAAATCACATTTGGCTAACAAATACTTCTAGGCAAATTCCCATTTATATCTGCCATCAGTCTCTGAGTAAAGTCTCTTTAATTGCTGAATGGCAGTCCTGTAGTAGCAAATGGGAATCAGTAATCCCAATGTGACAGACAGAGATGTTGTGAGATTTTATCTGCCAGTGAAGTTGGTGTGAATTCACATAAATTCACAATTCAAGAAATTCACAAATTGTTTGGCAGACCTACCAGCTCACTGGTAGATTTTGTTTTTAACCTTTTTGTGCCAGAGCCCAAGCCACCCTCCGAAAACAGGACACCCTCAGCCTCTGCCCTCTCTCTCCCGCTATGCCATCAGCCCCAGCTTGCCTCACCTCTATGCAACGCTAGGGGCAAGGCAAGTGCCAGGGACTGAAATCCTTCCTCCCCAGGAGAGGAGAGGAGAGGAGAGGAGAGGAGAGCATTCCTTCAGATGCTCAATCCTCTCCCTCCCCAGCTGACCATCAATGACCCGAGTCCACATCAGAACCTGGGCAACCGACATGGTGCAACGTGTGGTATCCAATGCCTCAGTCCTCATCATCATGGATGGTTTCTATTTTTTTAAACTTAAGAAAACCTCCCCCATCTACTGTGTTGTGAAATCATCCCCTCTCCCACCTGAGAATATAGAAATGATGATACCTTCCTCTCACCATCCCTGCTGGCACTCTTCTCCCCCCACCCTGGTAAATATTACACTGCTTCCTGTGGCTGCAGGTTGTGGCTGCTACAAAATGTAATCCCTTCCCGCAACCATGCATCAACTACTTCCCCCCACCTCTCCTTAGCAGAGTCCCATTGTCTTTAGGAAGTACTCCCACTCCTCCACACTACCTCCCCTCTGGTCCTCACCACCCTCTTTCCCCCACTAGCACCCATGAAATTAAAACTGCAAATGGGAGTTGGGTGGGGGTGGGGTGAACTTCCTAAAGACAGAGGGACTCAGGTGGTGGGAGGTGGTTTGAGTGTATTGGGCATGCGAGTGGGGAAAGGGATTATGTTTTGTGGCAGCCACAGCCCACAGCCACAGACAACAACATGATGTTCACCAGAGCAGGGGGAGGAGGGAGGAGGGTGCAAACAGGGGTGGTGGGAGGGGATATCATGATTTCAATAGTTTCTGGTTGGGGGATGACATGGGTCATAGCAGACAACCCAGTTTGCCTTGAGATTCGCCATTCACCACACAAATTTGGCCAATCCACCTGGTGAATAACAACATGAACTGAAGTTCCCAAATCTGTGAAGTTGATGGAATTCATGGATTTTTTTTGCGGAGTGAATTTTGTCAACTTTGCATACTTCTGATGGCAGATGAGTGTCCCTCTTGAACAAGTACCACAAAATAAATTTAAAGTACTCTATCATGTTTCCTATAAGCGTTGGAATTTCAGTGACAAAATCTTAAACCCACTGGAAATTGCAGTAGAACCCTGGTGTTAATGGTTCTTGAATAGGTTGTGGTTGCTGGATGCAGGCAGAAATAACTATAGGAAAAGATTCCACTTGCAGCAGGCAATAACTAATCTCCTTGTTCTCATTTACTGCCCTACTGAACCTAGCACCGGGATACAGGTGATCCCCTATGTGCTAGGCTTACTCTGTGACAGCTAGTCCAGCAGACCCTGTCCTGCTGTACGCATCTATAGGCTGGACTCCCTGTGATCACAAAGTGGTCAGTTCAGTTTGGTTTTCCTGATGAATTTCCCCAAAAATGAGGTGTACAACTCACTTTATACTTAAACAACATTCTTCTTCTCTCCAAAATTGTGGCCCTTGAGTGGACAGCAAGCTGATTTCATTACTCAGTACCAATCACAGCTGATTCCTTCCTGGAACCTGCAGCAGCAGGGGCCACAATGGAATCCTCAGTTTGAAATTACTGACCAATTTCTCTACCTGCAGGATAAGCTGCAGATCCTATTTAACCAACAGCCTATTTCTTCCTACCCCCCACAAAAATTGCCTTATGTCTGTCCCATGCGTTCTTGAATTCTGCCACAGTATTAGACCCCACAACCTCCTCAGAAAGGCCATTCCATGCGTTTGCCACCCTCTCTGTGAAAAAATACTTCCTCACTTTGCCCCTGAGCCATCCCCCCCTTTATCTTCAAATTGTGTCCCCTTGTTCTTGCACAACTCTTTTTCTGAAAGATGCTAGCCTCTTGGACTTTGTTGATTCCACTGAGGTACTTAAAAGTTTCTGTCATGTCCCCCCTCTCCCTCTTTTGCTCAAGGGTATACATATTAAGCTAATTTAGTCTCTTCTTGTATGGCTTCTCTTGCAGACCGTGCACCATTTTAGTTGCCTTCCTCTGGACTGCCTCCATTATGTCTATGTCCTTGTGGAGATGGGGTCTCCAGAACTGGACACAGTACTCCAGATGGGGTCTCACCAACTGTCTGTACAGAGGGATAACAACTTTTTGTTTTCTACTGGTGTTGCCTCTCCCTACACATCCAAGTATCCCCCCAGCCCTCCCTACTGCCTTCTCACATTGCTTGCTTACCTTAAGGTCGTCTGATATGATTACCCCCAGGTCCCTTTCCATTTTTGTTGTTGTTACTACCCCCCCATTGTGTAATCTTCCCTTGGGTTTTAGGTGCATTATTTTGCACTTATTTGCATTGAATCCAAGCTGCCATACTTCTGACCATTCCCTCAGCTTTGCTAAGTCCCTTCTCATCCTTTCCATGCCTCCTTGTGTATCAACCATATTGCAGATCTTTGTGTCATCTGCAAAGAGGCATACTTTTCTGTCCAGTCCCTCTGCAATATCACTTATAAAGACAATAAAAAGGACTGGACCCAGTACTGAACCCTGCGGTACCCCACTAGTAACCCCTCTTTCTTCAGAGTGGACTCACATGGATACTTTACTATGTCATGGTGCATAAATCAGTCCAAACACATTTAAAATAAAAATAATGTCTTATTCATTACCTTAGCTGGATAGTTGATTTGTCTGGCTCTGTAATGCATATTTTGTAATTACGTTCTGTTGGGGGAAGCCAAGTGACTATTTACATACATTTCCCCTGTATGTAAATCTGTAGTGTGCTGTTTAATTTTAGCCATTACTCCTGAGGAGAAAACTGCTCACTAATGATCCCTTTCTCCTTTAAATTATATTTTTCTCTTGTTAGAGCTGAAAATAATTTATTCACAGTATCTGTGGTTGAACTCTTGCCTGGGGCTGTTCCAAGGGCTCCAGAAACTCACTTCTGCCCACGAGCACACACCTCATCCTCTCTCCTCCTTCATCTTGCCCTGCCAGTCAGCATGGCTTCAGGACTTCAGACAGTATTGTGTGACCACACCACCTTCACAGGGCAGCAACTCACCTTTCCTGACCCCTTAGAGAGTTAGGACAAATTGTATTAGGAACCCCACCCTTTAAACTGATCTAGATTTGGTGAGATTCTGACTTTAAAGTGGTAGAGTTTAGTAAAAAAAGGAAATTTTTGAAGTTAAAATTTGCTGTTTCATGTCTCACTCTGCCAGTTTTTAGCTCCATTTTCGTATCTAGGTAAGTTTTTGGGGTAAACTGAATGTGTGGCTGTGTTCCTTAGACTCTCAACTAGTCCTCTGTGCCATGTGTTTATTTATATATTTATTCATTTGTGTACTTGCTTTTCAACAAGTGTTTGCTGTAAAATTTCAATGAGCAACCTGCTACTGCTTAAGATGGTGACTTTTTTTTCTGAGCCCACCCCCCATTTGACTGATACAGTCACTCTCTCTCACTCTATCTCCCCAATCCCCAGAGTTCATATTTATTAATAGTTGCCGGTCCTTATATTTGTTTACGTGATGCTTGTTGCCTGCAGAGCTGCTTTGTGAAATGAGTGGTCTCTGTACTGCTGAGAGCACTTGTTGTCTAAGGCTGATCAACAGGCCTCAGGCTTAACTTCTGACTGTGGTAGCAGTGTGCTGCACCCCAGAGTAGGGTTCCTGTGTGGTACCCACCATGCCTGTCTCTCAGCCTTGTAGCTCTTCTTTTTGGAGCCAGCTCACCTCACTCTCACCCCTCTCTCAGGAGTCTGGCACTACCCAGCTGCCACTTCCTATTTTACCATAAGAGTAACTGTTCAACAATTAAATTACCACTGTGGTTTCTATTACTGATTAGTATGTGTGCAGATAATCCTGAGTGTATACTAGACCACAAGGGCACATGCTAGCCAGGGTATGCTACATCCTAGTCCAAGGCTTCCAGACAGTAAAAATGGCTACTAACTTATAAATGGTGCCAGGCACCCTATCATTGTAAGTAGACTGTACACAATGTGTATGGGGTGTAGACAAATGCTTCCCCCTTGTAGCTTACTCCATGAGTTATAATAATATGTGCATGGGACCATTTCTATTTACTTTACTGTTTGACCTCCTACATGGCAAGAGCCCATCAATCTCTGCTGCACCTACCACCAGGTAACCCACAACTATGAGGAACACTTGGTTTCTTGTAGAACAGGTATTCTACATCTGTTACAAAGTGGCCACAGCTAGTCCCATGATCACCTCTTCACTCACCCTGATCATTCCCACCCTTCTCCTGAATCCTATATATTTTTTATAAAAAAGTTTCTCTGGCTCCTGGCACTGTACAATTGCTGAATTTTTTTTTTTTTTACTGGAAGACAAGGTGAGCGTGAAAAAGTTGGGATCTACTGGGGTGGATGCAGTTGGTTAAGGGGTGCCACCTACTCCTATTTGTAGTCAGTCACATCAAGGAAACAAGGGTGTTCAAGCAGAGAAGGAATCTGGTCTTGGGTGGAGCTGCTATCTCCCCAAGTAGGATCAAACAAAACTAAGTGAACTGGGCACTCACAGAGCAGACGTAGTCAGTGAATTAGAGCACTGACATAGGAATCAAATGAAATCTTCTTTTAATGTGCATTTCAAAGCTACAAGACATATGAGGCAGGTGTACAGGTCAGTGACCACAAGGCACCCCGGTACTTCAACCATAGTCTTCATCAGTAGGCGGTGTCTTAGTGGTAATTAACCCTCCTTAAATACTTAAGACTTACAGGGCAGGATTTTCAAATGCCCTAGATCTCGCAAGCCCTAGTGCACTGATGATATGGCACAAGGGCTTGCGGTGACCTAATGGGATTTTCTATCCCATCCAGCAATTGCCACAGGTTAGACAAACTTTTTCTGGTCTAACTTGCAGCCATCCTGAGGGCTTGTGTTATGGAGCTTGCACCAAATATTTGGCACAAGCTGCCATCATTAGTAAAAATTGTCTCAACTGTGCCTGAGATTGTAAAATCGGGTGCAGTTGCAGGGGAAGGGTTTGGTGCACTGCCAGAACCAAAGTGTTGTGGTGCAGGGCAGGATGCAAGCCCTGCAACACATTTTGAAAATCCTGCCCATGGTATATAAGGGGATTAATTACCATTAAGATTAAGCAGATTTCACTTGCTACCTGTAAAGAGTTATGTGTTGCCCTACTGGTCCTTGTGCATGAAGATGAACAAAATAGGTAATTTGTTACCTTTTGTTGGACAACAAGAGATTCACAGAATATTTAAGCTTTCAAACTACATAGAGTTCTTTATTCACTGACTACTTGTGTTCTTTTTTTTTGCAATTTATTATGCTTTTTTATGCTTTTTTCTATGTATCTATGTTTCTATGTTTTTTTACCGCACCTTCCCAAGGATCAGCCCCAATCCGAGCTCCAATCACCCCCAAAACCTACTGCACGGCAATCCAGATCCCAGGCTTGCCCCATACTGGGTGGGGCCACTGGCCGGCCCTGGGACCAGCAGACTTGAAGTTGTGGCTCCAGCAGGCATCCCTACCAGAGGAACCCCCTGGCTTGCCCTCCAGGGTGGGGTCAGGGCTTGCCCCTAGGGTGGAGCTAAGGGACCGGGAGATAGTGATATAACACATATATTGGTCATTGTTGGGGCCTGGGGATAACCAGGCACTGAGCAAAGCAACATAGAGGGAGGTGGCCTATTTTTAGTAGTATAAGCCCCAGAGAGGAGTATCATGCAATGATGCCTGCATCTGTTCCCTCCCTCTGCATGGGAGCTGCTGGTGATTGTGAAACTCCCTAATATCCACCACAGGTCAGCATGTCACTGGACACTTGGCCTGCCTTCCCCCCCAAGGAAGGACAGCAGTCACCAGGATGCTCAATCCTTCTCTCCCATCCAGCCCTCTGACTCCCAAGTTCATTCCCAAACTGGGGCCATTGGTGTTGCGAGTGGAAATCCAACCACTGTGCCATTGGGCTGGCTGACTACTTGTGTTCTAATTCATTGACTACATGTGGTCTACGAGTGTTCAGCTTAGTTTTGTTACCCCTATTTGTAATCTGCTTAACTCCAATACCAAGGACCTGAGGTGTTGTTAGCTGAAGTGTCAAAGCCAAATGAAAACTGAGGATTCAAATCAAAGCTGAACTGAAGATGCCAGTTTCGATATTCACTCACGCTTAGTCTGTATGTGAACTGTAACATATTCATTATTGATATTCATAAAAATGGGTGGAGACAGTTCTTCAGTCTGATTGGCTGGCTGACAGCCCTTGCCAGCTATGTCTTTTCTTAGCATATACCACACATAATATTATGTGACAGCACATAAAAAACCAACTCTCCTAAACTATCCTTGTGTCCACTCTGCCTCTCCTAACCTGACCTGACAGCCATTTTTTTATAGTGAGTGGCAACTGTTTTTCTCTGTTCTCCTCACTTACCTAAAAAAACACTCATTCATCACAAGATCCTATTTTTTTATTATAGTAACCCATGTCACTTTTGCTGTCAGCCCACAGACATTCCATCTTTGTGTCCACAGTATTTGTGGTCTCTCACTCTCTCTGCTGACCCTCAGAGAGTGAGACTGCAGGTACTTTCCTGAACGTCACTACTGCAGATGGTAGCATGCTGTCGACATGACCATTAGGAAATCTTGGTCTTGCTGGCAGCCTAGTAAAATGCTTGGTCTCTCTGAGCACAAGATTTTTTATCTCAGTTAGGCTGTCCTGTGTAAATAAATTATACATTGTAAAGAAAAGCTGCAAATCTTCCATTAGCAAGCACAACTCTACTCCAGGGTGTGGGGAAGAGCGACGCACATCTGGGTGTTGCGGGAGACACCGGTCTGTGACTTCATGCCCTCACAACACACCCAGGTGTGCATTAAATGCATATAAGCCTGCACCCTGTTGTGGGTTATTTCTTACTTATCAATTTCTGCAAACACATTCCAGAGTAAAGTTTCTACGCTCACCCTTTGTTATTAATACTTTTTATAATGTATCCTTTGTTTTAATGAAACAAAATAGTCTTTCAGACAATCTGCCATTTCCACCATCTGAATGGAGTAGATCTCCTCCTTTGTCCAATATGTTTTTGCATTTTTCAGAAAATACCTTACTAATAATATTGTACTTTTGCATGTGTGCCATTTGTTCCTCTGTGTCTTTTTTGCTCCTATAATCATATGATTACACACTTTTAGTTTTTATATATACAGCACTGCATTTTTATCTGATTCCTAATGTTTATATGCTATAGTAATTGCAAATACAGGGCAGAATTCTCAAAGCAAATGCGCTTGGCGCTTCTTGGCTGCTGGCGCAACTGCAATGTGCTGAGCCAAAAATGTGATATTCACAGAAGATGCACCAGTGGATGTTCCCAGTAAATTCCCTTTGTGAATACTACAGTTGCACCCCATCCAAGAAGCATCAGCACAACCCCCTGGTCAGGCAGGGAAACCAATGGGGCAGCACATCTCACAATGTGCTGTGCCCAATGTTGCCATTCACAGCCACAAATATGCAAATGTGGTCATTAGGCATGCAAGGAGCAATGGGGCCATTTGCATGTCATTATGGCTCCATTTGCATGCATCTTGCAGGGATGCACCTGGTAGAATGTGCCAGGTATCCTGCAAGGGCTGTGAGTCACACACATAGCCCCAAGTAGTCATGTAGAACCCCCCACCCATCCCCAGCCTGACTGCATCCCAAGTAAACTCCAGTAAGTATCCCTGGTGGTCCGGTGGTCCCCCCGCCTGCATCCCCAGTAAAATGCCACTCACTGCAGCAGATAACCCATACTAAAAGCAGAATCCCCCTCCCTCCCCAAGTCCCAGGAAGAATGCCAAGCACATCAGCCATAGACCCATTGAACAGTAGAATCCCCCTTCCCTTTTCTGGCCCGATCGCATCCTGAGTAAAGTCCAGGAAGTATCCCTGGTGGTCCAGTGACCCCCCACCTGACTCCCTGACATAACAGAACCCAGTAAAACCCTGGTGCCCGGGTAGAACACCCTTCCCTGCCTGCATCCCTGGTAAACTGGAATCCAATATGGCACAATCCCCTGTGGTGTAGAAGAACCCTTTCCCCACCCTGACCCAATCGCAATGCCAAAGGCAATCCATAAGTCCCCCTGATAGTCCAGAAGACTTCCCACCTCCACTCACTCAGGCACCCCAACCCACCCTACTCCCCCATCCCAGTATGTTCACACTGTTGCCGGGCAGCTCAATCCACCAACATACCACCACGGCTGCCTGCTGACAGAGCTGTCTGTGCATGGCAGCTACTGTACACCCTGAAGCACATTGGTAGACCCTATTGACCAATGGGCTTGCAGTGTGTACTGTACTCTGCCATTCACAAAGGTCAACCAGGGGTGTGGGCATGGAGGGGGGTTCTACCTGGGCACCAGGGTTTTGCTGGGTTCTGTTATGTTTGGAAGTCAGGTGAGGGGGACCACTGGACCACTAGGGATACTTCCTGGAGTTTACTTGGGAATGCAATCAGGCTGGAGAAGGGAGGGGGGTTCTACTGTTCAATGGGTCTATGGCAGATGTGCTTGGCATTCTACTGGGGACTTGGGCAACGAGGGGGATTCTGCCTTTACTATGGGACATCTGCCACAGTGAGCGGCATTTAACTGGGGATGCTGGCAGGGAGGGGGATTCTGCCTTTACTACAGGACAGCTGCCACAGTGAACGGCATTTAACTGGGGATGCAGGTGGGGGGATCACTGGACTGCCAGGGTGGGCAGGCTGCTGTGCTGTTGGCTGCAGCATAGCAGCCTGCCTGTGGGTGGTCACCCACTTACATCTACTTGTTGTAGACTTATCTTCTGGAGGTGCATCCCCGGACTTGCTCCGGAGATGCACCTCCAAGTTGGGTTGTGAATTGGGCTGCACACCATATGCATGGGCACACCACCCTGCACAACCCCTCCAGATGCATCACATATCATAATGGGTGGTTTGCAGTGCATCTGCAATGTGACAGTGCATCGATGTTGTGCCTGCGCATCCATGCCCTCCTAGAATCACGCTAGTGTGTAAGTTGGGGATGCACCGGTGCATCTCAGATGCACTGGGTGCATCCCTTTTGTGAATCCTGCCCACTGTGTTTAGTTATTAATTAGGACTTCAGCTCATAGCTACAAAAGTAAGGATTGTGACATTAGGATAAAATCCACCTGAGTATCCATGAGTGTGGAATGGGGTATTTCTTGTATTTAAATAATTGTTTGAAGCAGTGTGGGCATTCAAGTAACTTTGGGACTGTCTTTCAAGGTAAGGAAAGTTACTTGCAGACTGACAAATCCTTTTTTCTTTTTTTAATGTGTTATTTTATTGAGTGAGCATAGGTACCATAGACATGACATGCTACATTTAAACAGGTAAGACAAATCAGTACTGATAAATATGACCAGTTACAGTAATGGCAGTCATGATTAAATTATTAGTTATAAAGAAACCTAGCCTTTCAACTAGTTTACATTTTTCTCTCCTTTACTATCCTTTCACTTTTTTATTCCTTAGTTAACTCTCCCTTGAGATTGCCCCTTCCAGTCAGCCTATATTTTATCTGTTGAATATGGAAATTAGACAGCCTGCAAAGGAGAGCCCTTGAAGCATGGAAGCATTTATCTGTGACCCCTTCTCTTGATGCCTGGCAGAGGTGGGTAGTGGGGTGTTAGCTGGGGGATGGGAAAAGGGGAAATATTAGAATAGGAGAATAGGACCACCCAGGGGGATGGGGAAACTAAGGCTAGAAGGGAGGAGCAAAAAGGGTATAGAAGGGCATGGACACTGAAGCCCCACCTCTTTGTTCCTTCTCTCTGGACAACATTTTTCATCTGATTACCAAGCAGTGGAGCCAATTTAGTTTAGCAGCAGGACCAGTCTGGTAAGCCCATTTTGGTAGGGTTTCCAAGCAGGGGTGTATGTTCTGGTTTTGATGAGCATTTAATGGTAATAATGCTGTGATTTGAATTTATCTTCTGCTGTAAAATAGGACAGGCATATGGGTTTGGGAATTATTTAGTTTGTGTGTTTGGCAGGGCAAGGAGATTGAACAACTGTAACAAGTGGTGCAATGTGTTGGGCTGAGGTTAGTGTGGAATAGAGCAGCCCTACTCCTGAGTGTGACTTTCCCTGGTGAAGCAGAGGCAGAGAGCAGCAGATAGCAACATATGAAAACAAATTCTGGTCAGAGCCAATAGGGCTGCATGGGAGGAATTTGGGGTAAAAATAATGAAAATTACCAAAGTTATGAGCCTGCATTAGCAAAATGTAATGTAGGCTCATCAATTTGTTGTTTGGTAATATTTGTACTCCAAATTTTCAACATGGGTTTGTAATGATTCTGCCTCATGAAGAAGGGCAGAGCAAATGTTCAACTCCTGCCCGAAAGGTGATTTCATGCATGGACTTCATAATCAACTTTTGGGATGCAAAAACACATTTTGAGCCAGATTTGAAAAATGACAACTGTCACATTCATGAGGTGCTATAAAGAAATGGCTATGTTGAAAATTTGGGGTAAAAATATTGAATATTGCTAAACTTACCGAACAAGCCTACATTTGCAAAATTCAACATAACCTCTTATTTTTTGCATTATTAAATATTTTTACATCATATTTTTGAACATAGCCTTCTTATGATACCACCTCATAAACAATGGCAGAGAAAATGTTCAACTCCTGCCTGAAAGGTGATTTCACGCTGGGACCGCAAAATCACCTTTTGGGATGTAAACAAAACATTCTGGCCAGGATTTGAAAAATGACAGCTGTCACATTCATGAGGTGCTATAAACATATGGCTATGTCATACATTTTGGGTAAAAATTGCAAATGACCAAAGTTATGAGTCTGAGTTTGCAAAATTCAATGTAGGCTCATAACTTTGTTGTTTTTTAATATTTTTATTCCAAACTTTCAACATAGCCATCTTATGACCCTACCTCATGAAAAATTGTGGAGAAAATGTCATCTCCTGCCCAAAAGATGATTTCATGCAGTGACCATGAAATCACCTTTTAGGACAGATTTACCTAACATCACTCACATTGTTCATGAGGTGGTGTCCCAAAAAGCTATATAGAAAATTTGGGCAAAAATATTTAAAAGTGGCCAAGTTATGCTACTAAGTTCAAAACCCCATTGAAATACATTGAACCCACATACATGATTTCCTCAGTTGGCGGTCTGGCATTGAAGAGTGAAGACGTGTCTGCAGTCCAGAGAGGATTACAATGTTGGACCTTGTGAGAGGGTCTTTCAAAAATAAAGCCCCCCCTTCTTTTTTATTTGTTTGTGTTCTTGTATGTCTTTTTTCTTGTGGAATGAATACTGTCTCTTGTGTCGTTGGTGTTACGTTTTGTGTGGAGCAGAAGGGTGTTTGGACTGGCCATCCATCGCCCATTTAATTGTTTTAGCGTCTCAAATGTGTATATCTACATTATCTCTGTTTATGTTTAAAAAGGAGCACTGTATTTTGTATAGAGGGAAAAACGCTATTATTATGGTCAAACCCCCCCTTTTTGGGATCAGGTGTCTAGACCTGCTTGAATCCCGGCTTGTCTCAGTATTGCAACTGGGTATGAATGTTCTAAATCGTAGTGTCTGTTTGGCAAATGGTGAAAGCTCCACCGTTTATTGTCCGCTATGAGAGGTTTTGTTATAAGTATAGAAAACATGCCCTGCAACAGCACAATGCTGCGGACAAGAGATTTATTTAAGGGTTGTCCGCCCAGCAGGGATTTGTCTAATATTCCAACTTTTCCTGCTGCACGAATGTGCTAACATTCGTGCAGATAGCCGTATCTAATCTTTTCCCTTCTCTCATTATTTTATGTTTCAGAAGTTTCTGTCTCATACCTGAACAATGAACCGAGTGGTTGACCAGTGTTATAATGAAGGAATATGCTGTATTTGCAACACTCTATCTGTTTTGGGATGCCACGGCTTCGCTCTTCTCCTCTGCTCCTCTAAGGGCCGGCCTGCCATTTCAGTCTTTGATTTATGCAGAGGGATTGGGCGGAGCAGAGCGGCATTCCAAAACTTTTTCTTTAAATGTTTATTTTTGTTAGCTGTGTTCAGAATAATAAGGAGCATAAAAAGCCTGGTTGCCTATGATAAAAGCCTTATCATAAAAATCAAGAAATAATGCAGTTTAATTAATGTGTGTTCACGAACCAATCATGTCTTGGTATTCCCATTATAAGTCAGAACTCTGTTCCCTTCAAGTCAGATGCATTTTAGGTGTTGTACTGTGAACACCTCTGAGGTGAAGTAGCTTTGTCTTCTGCTGACCTACTTTTTATTTTATTTTGTCGTCTGGTTTATGTTGTTCGATGATAAGTTCGAATTATTTTTATTTGAGCCGTGTTGTTCCTGTAATAAAAGAAATGAAGAACAGAAGTACATGTTGGTTTGCAGAGCGTCCTTCTTGCTACCCCTGAGCCTTCCACAGACCTCCAATTGGTAAGTAAGGGCTTGGGGGAGAGTTGATGTGATGGGTGCTGAGTGGGAGGGTAGAGTGGGGGAGTCCTGGCCACAAAAGACATCATTGGACAGTTTTATTTTTATAGGTACAAAAAAAAAAAGACAGAATTTCTGCACTGGGGGATTTGGCACCCCCAGTGTCATTATTACATTTTTTGTGGGGGAGTGGGGTGGTGGGTCCTGAGAGGGAGGGTTGGGTGGGGGATATCTATCATTTAAAAGAAAAAATCAGTGGCTTCGTCACACTCCTGCTGTGTCCTTCATGGCTGCCACGCACCACTAGACATGCACGACTAAAAGTGCATGCACAGTAGATTATAGCAGCAATGTTGTACATGGCAGAGTGTGCCGTGACCATCTATTTTTTTCTTTTAAATTACATGTACCCCCACTCAACCCTCCATCACTGCACCTTCCACCCTGCACCCCTCAGAAACATAAGAGTGACACTTGGGGTGCCCAGTCTCCCAGTGCTGCAATCAGGATGCCATCAAGGTTTACAGAAAAAAATAGTGCAGTGTCACTTGAGACAAGGAGCGGAGTGCTCCATGGACTCATGGACATGAAGGTGACTGTGCTCCATCTCCAACATGTTGTTCGAGCATTAGAAATATTATGAGTCATTTTTTTACAGCAAGAGGTCTGCAGGGATACCCCCACTGCAGCCCTAAAAAGAGAGAAACAAATTGAGAACTAGCAGCAGGGATTTCAGAGAAAGGCACCAGGGAGTTATTGCTTGTGCTAGATGAGTGGTGAAGCAGGCATTTCATAGAAAAGGGAGCAGGGGGTACTTCACCCCAAAGGTGGGATTGCCTATACTGGGTGGTTAGAACAAGATGACAAAAAAAAGAAAAGGAAAAAGAAGTGCTGTGAACCAGCTGCCTGCCATTCTGGAGCCATTGAAGCTGTGTGAAATGAGAGGAGATGAATCTAGGACCTGGTGAGGTTGGTTGTACAGGGCAACATCTTGGGGTGTGAGTGCTGGCATAATAACCCTCAGTGGCAGCAATCTAGCAGTGGAAAGTGATGTGTGGTGAGATCCTCAGCGGGGTTCAGCAGCATGCATGTGCTCTAGTGGTCAGCCATTTTGTGCACAGTAGCTGCCATGCACTGACTGGCATGTGTGCATGGGAGCAGGAGCCATGTTAGGCACGGCCACCATGTAAGGCCCATGATATTAAAAAATAAAGAAAGTAGAGGACTGAAAATGAGGAAAAGGTTTATCACCCCATCTTCAGGTTAGCGGGATGGCAGTGATTATAGTATAATCCTATATACAACACTGGAGTTTATGCAGGGTGCATGCAACTACTGGTTGGCCATTTCATGTATGGGAGCTACTGTATGGCAACCAGTGCATGCGCATGGGAACAAGTGCTATGTTGGGCATGGAGGCTGATGAGCCAGCCCCATAATCTCTTGAAAATAAAGAAAAAGTGCCAAAACAGCAAAAACCTATTGCCCCATCTTCAGGTTCACAGTGAAGAAAAAATATGTCACAGATGTGCATACAGCATTTGCAAACATATTTTTGCTTCCTACTTTTTTTGAAACTCAAAGTTTATTAATGTCCAATAAAAGTATTGCATTCATTCAGCAGAGTTATTCACATCTTCAGTAATACATGTTTCTGAGAAATGTCATCATCATTGAATATTAATAATTTTCCATTTCTATTTGATTCACAGGTCATCATGTGGTATGAGGACATTTCCAGTCATCATGTCAATACTATATAGAGTACAGTCCTCTTAGCTGGTTCTGTACATGCAATACAAATAAAGAGAAAACAAAATCTGTAACTGTTAACCTAATAAAGAACTCTTCTTAGCATTTATTTAACCTTGTCATTGTTAGTTATGTACCAACCTCTGCCTCCTTCCTCCCATGGCCACTCCTCTGCGTGACTGCATTGCGAGTATGTTTCCTCCCCCCATCACAACACTGGCTTGTGAGTTATATAGTTTGCTCTACTCCGTTACTCAAAACTGTCCTCCGGCATTTCATATAGGATCCAAGGCTGCCATTTAATATTAAGTATCTCTCTGTTAAAGTGTAAGTTAGCTGTTACACTTTCCATACAATAAGTGAAGCAGATCTTGGATAGCCATGTTTTTACAGTATCAATGTGGGGGTCCATGGATAACAAATTTATGGTTATTCCTTTGATAGCTAAGATGATAAGCAACTGTATATCTCTGGCTGTATGGGGTTGTAAGTGGACCTCTGTATGCATTCCCAAAATAAAATGCTTGTAGGTGAAAGGGATTGTCAAATGCTATATTACCTCTAGCGCCCGGTGGATGGCTTTCCAGTATTCACAGATGACAGGACAGTGGCAGAATACATGCAGGAGAGTTTGCTACATCCCACAACTCCTCCAGCACATATCTGTGCTCATGGTAGCACCCAATACCAGATGTTTTCTAAGGTCATGCGTTCCCTGCTTGTGTGCTGCACATTATCTCCCAACATTAGGTAGTGTCTGATTTGTAGGAATCTATAGACATCTTGGTTCAATAGTCCATACATCTCTTTTAATGGGTAAAATGTTGCCAGTGCTCCCTGGGAGATCAGTTGTGATAAACTTGTATGTGCATTGATGTTCCACCTCCTCAAACCCTTATCTGACAGGTGGTGTGGGAAGTCCGGATTCCCTGCAATTATTGTGAGAGGTCCTACTGTTTTTGGGTGCTGCTAAGTTTCCTTACCTGCATAATGGATTTAATGGTTTGGGCCACCCATCCATTGGCTTCCTAAAAAAAAAAAATACAATATGGCCACCATTTTGGAGACAGATCCTTCCCAAATCTGATTCCAACACTGGAAGACCACCTAGATGTTGGGCATCTCTTCTTTTAAATGCTGCTGACTCTTCCTGGTGGCAGCAAAAAAAATTCTTAGTTAATGTGAGACAAAAAAATATGTTTGCAGATGCATAAACACAATCGGTGGACATATATTTAGCTTCTTGCAGAACATAACCATATGACACATAGGACCTTGTGCGCTCACAGGTAAAACGTGGAGCAGCTGCATTCAATAGCCATAGCAAATGAAAAACACACAAAAAGCAGCACTACACAGGAGCCAGAAACTTACAAATTTCAAGCGCCCACACACATCTCATTTCCTAGGCTTTGAAGGAACAATCTCTTCATCAGGGGCCCCTGATGATAAGGGATTGTTCCCTTGAAGCACCAGGGAAATAGATGAGGATGTGGATGTTTGAATAAATTTGTAAGCTTCATGAGCCACTGTGCATACCCCTGCTTTTCGTGTGTTTTTAGAACATAACGTTATGGCCACTCCGTAGCCACTGGTGTCCCTGTCTAATCCTAATCCTACACTCGGACCCACCCCAGTGCTAACAGTGAGTTAAAGCTTGATTGAAATTTGACAGCCTTCTGTCAACATATCAGTACTTTTAATGACAAATATTTCAGGGGTACAGAAAGGGGATACATCCAAGTGAAGGTGGGAGCTAGAAGGCATGGTTATAAAGGAGCAACATCACCTTTAGACACCAGCAACAGGTATCAGCATCTGGCTTTCCAGGATGAGAGGGGTGGTAAGCAAGTGTCAGCGGTTGGTGGGGACAGTCCAAGCACCAGGTTGCCAGATCTGCCAAATAACATGAAGGAAAATGCTTTGTGGAGCAGCAAGCAGGTAAGAGTCATTTGTGATGCCATATTTAGAGCAGTGGGTGAGGAGAAGGGGGCATAGTTGGACCAAGATAGTACCTCAGGCTACAGTAAGTAATTTGTTTGCCTATGTGTAGGGAGTGAAACAAGCACTAATCAGTACCTTGAAAAACAGCTGCAGGAGGAGCAGACCATCATTGTCTTTAAGCACCAGATCAAAGGAATAACCTAAACTGGTTATCTAAGGACCCCCTCATCAATAGAAACATGGCTATCCAGGGTCTGCTTCATTTATCATCTGGATGTGTGACACCATATGTAGGGTGCACATGTCTGAAAATTAAGAAAGTTATTCAGGAAACTGGGGATGTTACTGAAGGGAAAGGTATCCAGAGTGATCCCTTGCAGGTTCTCTTAGTCCGGTTTGTGGGGGCTGAGTTGGGGAGGAGTTGCAGCAGAGAATTAGGAAGGCATACATAGTAAAAGGTCCAGTGCAAGAGGGAGAGTGTTTTTTTTTTCTTCGTTTTTCTGGCCAACTGAAAGACCTTTTGTTGCAAAGTATGTCTATATGCCCAGTATATGTTGCACTTGCAATTGGAAGAGAAGGAGTGGGAGTGATGGCCAGGAGAATAGACAAGGAAGACAGGATTTAAACTAGAGGATAGGACAAGTGGGCTGGTACAAGGGAATACCAAGGGTAGGAATCAGATTATAGGGATCACCAAGAGAAGGACTTCAGAGCAGGGGAACACCAGGAGTAGAGACCCCCAAGGGGAGCAAGGAAGCATGGAGAGACAAATATCCTCACTTGTATGCAGGCCAGTATGAAAAGCACACTCAGCAAAATGGGAACGCACTAGGGCCTGATACACTTTGAAGGCCAAGGATTAAGTGCACCACCAGACATTTGGTTACGGGTAGAAAATGAATGGAACACCAGGATAGAGGAATACAGACACATTTAAATGGATCAGCATATCAGGAATTGAGACAGGGTGACTTTCTCTGTAAGGGAGGGCGTCATTGTGGAGAGCAAGGAGGACATGAAGGGGGGACAAACTGTGTCACAGAGTCCATCTGGGTCACAGTAGTGGAACAGTATCTAAACAGTCAACATGGCAGTACAATTGGCCCCAAATAGCTCAATGGAGGATGATACCTAGCTGGTTGGGGAAATTATGAAAGCAGCCAAATCAGATGCAGTGTTGACCCATGAGAACTTCAGTCTCTTGGAAATAGGTTGGCATCCTGAGAAGTGTACTAGCAGGGCTGAGACTGAGCTCTTGTCTGTGTTCAAGCACTGCTTCCTAGATCATCATGTCCTGAAGGGGGCAAGTTTGAAAGCCACTTTTAACTTTGTTCTCAACAGTGAGGATGGGATCATCTCCAGTGTGAATGTCAAGGAAGCAGTAAGAGTCAGGTCTAATAACAATACACTAGCCAGGCTTCAGCCATCAGAACCTGGAACATTATAAAGGTAGCTTTTGCCAAGATGAAGGACCTGTTCTCCAGTTGTCTGGAGCAGCTGCAATATGCTAGTGATACAGAGCAAATGTGTGTGTGGGGGGGGGGGGTTGTTGAAGAAGGTGTTTGAAGCAGCCATGGAGCTCTGTATCTCTGTAAGAAAAAGGGAAATATGGCCAATACGTAGCCTGCCTGGCTCAACAGAAACCTAATGCAGTAGATTCTGAACAAAAAGAGAATATATAACTGCTGGAAAGAGACAGGTTGACTTCAGATAATAAAGTTGTACAAAGCAGCACCAAAGGATGGCAACGGCAGACTAAATGAAACCAAAGACTGCTTAAAGCCTAGATAGTAGTTGTCACAGTGACTATTTCAAAAGCCTTTTTCCAGTACATAAATAGATAGAGAAAGGAAGAGGTGGGGATTGAGACCCTAAAAACAGGGGACAGGGACAAAACTGAGAGAGTCAGGTGGAATAGATGAGATGCTGAATGAATACTTGCTTACATGTTCTAACAAATGTCTCCCCAGTCTGTCATCAGTGCTGGGCAAGGTCTTAGAAGTCACTGTCAAGAACAGAAAAATAGAGTACTTGATTTAGGGCAAGGTTCCCAACTCCTGCCCGCATGGCTTTATGAGGGGCCGATCATTCCAAACCAACCTGATCACTTTCTTTGAAGGAGTTATCAAAAGGTGCACAGGGCCAAGGATGTATTCTATCTGGACTTCAGCAAGGCTTTTGATACTGCTGCATATGACAAGCTTCAGAGCAGTGTATACTACTGTGGAATATATGACTCATACTCAAGGTGGCTTGGGGGTAGGAAGAAGAGGGTGGTGGTGGATGGGCACTACTCTAAGTGGAGCCACTACTGTTCAACATTTTTGTCACCAATTTGAAAGCTGGGGTCCCCATCCAGCTGATTAAGTTTACTGGGGGCACTGAGCTGGACAGGATGCTGGACTCCTTTCTGAAGATGGACAGACTTCAGGAGGACATGAACAAGCTGAGAAACTGGTCAGAAGATTGGAGTCTTACATTCAATGTAACTAAATGCAAGGTGCTACACATAAGGGGAAAACAAGGACAGAACTCATACTGTGTAGCGCTCTTCATGCTGCAGAGCAAGGGGAAAAGGGCCTGGTCTTAATAGATGAGGGGTTAAAACATGACAAGCAGTGCATGACTGCTGTCAAGAAGGCTAGCTAAGGCTGTGGTATATCAAAAGGGGGTGTGCCAGCAGATTAGGGGACATTGCCCCTGCTTCTTTATAAGTCTCTGGTCAGGCAGGCCCCATCTGGAGTACTGAGTGTAGTTTTTGGCTCCCCAACATTGGCAAAGCAAGGTAAGGCAATCTCTATTTATAAAATGCCCAATCCCACAAACTCTGAGTGCTGTACATAGCTGATATATAAAATTCCAAACAAAAACAAAGTCAAAACAACACTTTAAAATACAACTGAATAAAACTGAGTAATGCAAGGCACAGATAATTCAATAACTGAAAATGCCTGTTCAAACAAAAAGGTTTTAAGAGAGGTTTAAAGGCCTCCATCGTGTTGGTCATGCGAATATTGACAAATAATGCATTCCACAAAACTGTAGCAGTCAATGCAAATGCTCTCGCAACCAAAAGTCTAAGCCAGGAAGGAGGGACAACAAACAGGCCAGCACTGGTAGAGCAAAGGGTGCAAACTGGCTGGTAGAAAACAAGGAGCTCCTTCAGGTAGACAGGTTCCAAACTGCTCAGCTAGTGTAGCACATGCAAGACCAGTGTGATAAGGTCACTCCATGAGGAGCCCACTATCAGCTGGGCTGCAGCATTCTGGTCCAGCTGCAGGCATTGCATCACTCCTCCAGACAGCCCTAAGTAAAGAGCATTGCAGCAGTCCAGCCTAGAGGTGATGAAAGCATGAATGATCCTCACCAGGTCTGACTGAGCTAGATATGGCTTGATCCTGAAGATACATTGAAAATGGTAAAAGCCAGACTGGAAGATTGGACCACAGCCAACACTTGTTCCAGTGTCAGTCTGCAGTCCAAAATGACTCCCAGGTCCTTCACTGAATTAGCAGTCATGAGCGATTGGCCAACCACTGAAGGGAGAGCCAAATCTTCTACAGCAGCAACGCCCAGCATCCTGGTTCAATCACCATGACCTATATCTTTTCTGGGTTGTGTCATAACTAGTTTGAAGCCATCCAGTGATTTATTTTAAGCAGACAATGACTCAGCACAGAGGCCGCAGAATCTTCGTAAGGATAACAAGACAGGTACAGCTGGGGTGTGGCTGGATACCTAATGGCAGCCTGAAGGCACAGCTCCGTGAAGCCGCTACCTTAATTGTTTCATTTCTTCATTCCTCCTACCTCTTCCTATATAAAGAGAGTTTCTGCTTTTTCCAGATTGCTTTCTGCCTGCACTTAAGTAGTTTGGAAGTTTAAAACTTGCATTTTTATTCCATCTTCAAGAGTTGCATCACGTGATGGTTCTGGAGTACTGGCCACAGAAATGGCTAACTCAGAAACTCACATCATGGTGGAACTGGAAGATCTCTCAGATATTAGAGCCATGTTGAGAACTTTAGTACAGGACATTCCAAATATTAAAGAGTCAGTGGTGTAACTTGATTAAAGTTTAGAGTCTGCAGAGCAACGTATTGCAGAAGGTGAACTTTTCTCCCTTCAAGTAGAGTCAGAAATTGGCAGACAAGCTGACAGAATAGCTGCTTTGCAATGACAAGTGCAATCTCTCTCGCTCAAGCTTAATGATCTTGAGAATTGAGGGTGGCAAAATAATTGAACAATTATTGGGATCCCAGAAGGATCTGAGGGTACCAATATGGTGGAATTTCTTCAACAGCTTCTCCCGAAAGTACTCGTTTATTACTGGGACTTCCCAATCAAAGTGGAACATGCCCATAGGTTGTTGGGACCCCGACCGGCGAGAGGTATGCCTCCGAGACCTGTGATTGCCTTCTTCTTCCAGTTCTCATTAAAGGAACAGATCCTAAGGCTAGCAGGAGAATGGGGCCATTTAAAATGGAACGGGCACACCTGGCATATTTTTCAAGATTACTCTAAAGAAGCGGCCGCTTAATGGAAAGCTTTTGTCCCCCCCGGGCAAATAACTTGCCCAGAGGAAGATCCAGTATAATATGCAGTACCCTGCTGTTTTGGGAGGTTGAGCACCAGCAAGATGTGCACCAATTTGTGGCCACTATGGGTAGAACACCCCATTCACTAATGCAGGCTGCCTCATCTAATCCCTGTACCTCTATTAAACGGAATCTTGGTCTGCAGAATTTAGCAGTGGGGCCCTCAACCACTGGATCAGGATCCATAGCTGAACACTACTCCAGGTCAACCCCTGCAGTCCAGTCAACTCTTACAGAGGCCAGATTCCCAGGTCAAAAATCTAAATGGCATAGAGAACAGCGTTGCAGCCTCAGCACCTCTTGCTCTGCATCAATCTCTGCTGTCCAGACCTTGTTTGTTGATGCCTGAGCTGCTTCTACATCATCACCCCCACCATTGAGTCCTCATGTTGGGCCATCTACACCGGCTTCCAAATACCCTCACCTTTCTCCCACTTCTCCATTGGATGCCTTTTTGCCAGATGGGATGAAATGCGCCAATTATAGGGAAGAGGAGCTACTCACATCTTTGTCTTCAGAAGATGGCACTGTGGATTCTCAACTGTCAGCTCCCTTGCTGACAGCATCTGCAGCATCAGATAACAGCACTCAGAAGGCAGAGGTTTCTGAGGTTACTGTACTTGCTCAGATGGACTCAGAGCCTGTGTAGGCTTAGTATAGACGGGAGACACTGATTCACATTTCGTTTTCCTTTCTTGCTGTACTTGTAAGATAAGTAGAATTGTAACAGAAACATTTTAGATGTGTCAAAATTATATTGTTTAGCTGGATGGAGAACCTGGGATGGGGGATGGGGTTCCTTTCATCTTTAGTTTGTTAGACAGGTTTAATGTCACATAGTAGATCATTATGCTGGTGGATATGTTGGGAATACTGTTCTTTTGACGGACATATCCTTACACTATATAGTTATATTAGTCCCCTCTTATCCCCCAATCTTCTTTTTATCTTTGCTCCCCTTACATAGAGTGTGGTTCCTTTCTGCTTTGAGACCCAGGATGACAGTTATTATGGTCTTAATGACCAGCTCTGTACCTGTTACAATACCCATAGGCAGGGGCAAAATGTAGTGGTTGGAGCTTGGGAGGGCTTCCTCTTAACTTGGGTCACTGAAGGGGAGAGATGCCTGCAGCTGCCCCTGCTGAGGAGGGGGAAGGTGTGGGAGGCATTGTACTACTGGCCCCTTGAGTTTCGCTCCTTGAACTTTGTGAGCTCCAACTAAGGAGCTATGTAAGATTTTGGTTATTATTTTTGGTGATGTTTTATTGTACACTGTTTTCTTGGAGGGGTACGGGTTGGAACATTATTGTTTTTTTTGGTGGGGTAATTACTATTTGATTGCTATTTACTTTGTGGATTACATATTGTATTTCTGGTAGGTCATCTATTATGTATTGGGACTTTTTGTCAATGTTAATACTTGATGAGGGGATATATAGAGTGATGGAGCCACAACAGGTTTTTGATCTTAGCTTTGTGTTTCATCAATGTTTTGTGGAATTTCATAGTCATGATTGTTCTTGTGCTGGTGCAGCAGTGTTCCTTTGTTTTTGTGTTTTTGGATGGTCTCTTGTGGACGTTGATTTTATTCATGCCTTGGCTCAAAGTGCACAATATTTCCCCTGATATCTAGTCAGTGAATAATGTTGTGGAATGTGCTTGGAGTGAATAACCCAATTAAGCATACAAATATATCTTCCTACTTGAGGTCATGCACCTGTGATATAGTTTTTTTTGCAGGAAACTCTTCTCCTTAAGCAGGAGGCACAGAAACTTGAGAGGGGTGGATGGGGCATGCCTTTTCGAGTACTTTTACGACAAAGAAACATGGAGTAACGATTCTACTTAAAAGGGGCTCCCCTCCCCCACAGGTAGAATGAACCACCTCAGATAAAGCAGGACAATAGTTATTGTTGATGGGGAGATTATATGATCTCTGAGTAAAATTTGTCAATGCATATGCCCCAAGTACGGATTCTCCTGAGTTTTTCTCCAGTTTGACACAATTTATTGGTGAATGATATCAACCCACTATGATTATTGTTATGGGAGGGGATTTTAATTTTGTAGTTGATCCTTTAATGGACAGGTCCCCTGTGCAAAAAGGACCCCCCTCTCACCCCCATTCGAGAGGACTTCTGCAACATTTATGTGTGGAATTCACTCTAGTGGTTTGCTGGAGGATATTCCACCCTGATAGTCAGGAGTTTACATTTCGTTCTCATAGATTTCAGACCTGTAGTTGGCTGGACTACTTTTTATGCAGTTCTGTTATTCTATCCAATATGGTCAATGTCACTATCCTACCCATGATCATCTCAGACCATGCTCTGGTGAGCATGGTCTGGGTCCCTAAAGGTAGTGTTGCTATGTCTCGTAGGTGGAGATTCAACCCTGCTCTCCTTAGCCTGGATGACTTCAGACAATGGTTAAAAAAGGAAATTGCTTTTTATTTTGAAATAAATGTTAGCCCTGACATCTCATGCTTTACTTTATGGGAGGCCTTCTAGGCATTTATTCAAGGCCATATTATTTCCTATGCATCCCCGGTAAACAAAAAGAGGAAGCAAGAAATAACGTATCTCACTACTTAAATTAAGAAATTGGAGAGGGACATGTACCCGTCCCCCTCTACTCAAGACTCTAAGGTCAAGATACTCCTGTTTCTTAAATATAAGTTAAATACTATATACTGTATCATGAGCAGGGCTCTAGGGCCATATTCTTTATGCAGCAATCGAACTGGGAATCAGGAGACAAGGCAGAGAAACTCCTGGCATACCGGTTAAGATGGAAGACTATGAAAACCCTGTTTCCTTACCTGTTAGGAGGGGATACCTATCTTGTTATGGATGCGGCACAGATAGTGGACACATTTTATGAGTGTTGCTCTTCTTTGTACAGTTCCACTATTTCCCCATCGAGGAAGGATTTTGAGACTTTCATTACAAACTTGCACTTGCCCAAGTTACCTCCTGCGGTTGCCCAAACCCTGGAAGTGGACATTAACCGTAAGGAAGTTCAATAAGCGATCAAATCTTTTGTATCTGGTAAAGCCCCAGGACCAGATGGTCTCAGTACTGATTTTTATCAAGCTTTTGAATGATCTTGTGCAACTTGGTTGATGCAGCTTTTTCACTCTATTATTCAAACCAGAACCATGCCCCCCCACTATGCAGGAGACCACCATCACTGTCCTGCCAAAACCGGTAAAGACCCCTCTAGTTGTGTAAATTACAGGCCTATTTCTTTACTTAATGTTGACTGCAAAATTTTAGCAAAAATTCTAGCAACTCAACCGGAAAAGGTTTTACCCTTACTTATACATAAATCTCAGGCAGGATTCATGAAGGGGCAGCAGGGCAGTGACAACCTTCATGAAGTGTTAAATTTGATACAAATTGCCACCAGAAGTCCGGACTCTGCTGCTTTAGTTGCAATCGATGCTGAAAAGGCATTGACTCCATTTAGTGCCACTATTTGATGCATGTACTTTAGGAGGTGGGGAATGGATATGGTTTTTCAGAAATGGATTCAATGTTTATATTCTTATCCAAATGCAAGAGTTTTAGCAAATGGGGTTTTATTAGAATTAACATACTAACATAACATACTATTTGCCAGCAGATTAGGCCTTATGGTCTATCGAGTCTGCTCGAACCTAGATCCTTAGTTGGGTGCCGAGACCCTCCCATTTTGTTTCCTTTATTTTGGGGTACTAGGCAGGGTTGCCTGATGAGCCCTCTTTTGCTTTTACTAGCTACCGAACCTCTCATTGCAGCACTGTGTCAGCATCTGGACATACATGGGATCTCTATTGGGGGTCGGTCATTTTCCACCCTATTATATGCTTCTGATTTGTTATTGACATTGACCAAGGTAGAAGTTTCCTTGCCCAGGGCTTGGGAGGTTTTTGACTCTTTTAATGCGACCTCTGGTCTCATAGTGAATTGGATGAAAACTGAGACTTTGCCACTGTTTGCTGCTGATCCTAATTGGGTTTCCCTACATCCACAATCTCTGAAATGGTCATCTAATGGCATTCGATACTTGGGCTTACATGTTTCCAGTAAACCCCAAGATATGTGTCATACAAACATGCAGGGGTTGTTGGAGGAGTTGTCCGGAGACCTGAATAGATGGGGAAAACTGCCTTTGTTCCTTCCCAGTAAAATTGCTGCTATTAAGCTGATGGCATTCCCTAAATTGTTCTATTGCTTAAGTAATTTGGCTATGCTCCTCACCTTAGGATTATGGAACAAGCTAGACAGAATGTTTTCAAACTCTATATGGCAGGGGAAAAAAACTCATTTTGGTAGGACAGTGTTGATGGCACCGGGTTACTGGGGGTGCTGGAACATACCTTGGCCTTGGGTCTAGCACCTGAGCCATGGTTTGAAGCAGATATTATGTTGGCTTTAACCTACAGTCACAGCCAAAGACATGGCCAGATATTTCCCAAAATTTCTGTGATATTTCTAGAGAAATCTCCTGCTTTCTTCATTTCCACAGTAGGGGTAGCAGAGAGAAACTCTTTAGAAATGTCATGAAATATCTGGAAATATCTGACCATGTCTATGGCTACTAATGTATCTCTGGTGTCCCTCCATTATGGGTTGAAATAGAACAAGCTATTCATGGGATATTCTTTTGGCTTCTGCCTTGAAAGACCCTCTGCTTGTTCCAGACCAAATTACACTTCTCATGCTTTTCTCCACATGATCGTGGAAAAAAGTTTTTGGTCTGTTGGGATGGGACCCTAGTTATATTGGTCCATATGAGCCCCTATGGAAAAACCCAAAGATTCTTATCGGAGACTCCCAGATATACTGGCATTTGTGGGTACTAAGGGATCCTTCCGGTAGAGGATCTACTGGATCAAGGGAGTGACCTGTTACAATCATTCCGGCAGCTACAGACTACCTATTGGTTACTGGCTTGTGATCTCTAGAGACATTTTCAACTACATCATGATTTGTCATCAAGTTTCTTAAAAAAATTTAAAATAGTATTACAAGAGTCACCAAAACAGTTACAGAAATGGTTTAAGCTCTCTAAGGGTCATACTAGTGTTATTTACAAGTTAATTCAAGAATGGTTTCTCCCCAATTGGGAAACTTCTCAAGTAAAATGGGCTAACTATTTGCAGGGTCCCTTAACTTTGGAGTCTTGGCATGGATGCTGGGTTGAGGCACATCAGGCCTTCCTCAATATAAAATTGCGATTGGAAGAAAAGGAAATACTAAATCAATGGTACAGAACTCCAGATAGATTGGCTAAAATGGGACTATTGGGTCCCAAGACATGTTAGATTTATGGTAAGGATGTAGGTACCTTACTCCATATTTTGTGTAACTGCCCATTGGTGGAGGAGTGGTGGCATCATAATATTGTATCCCTGGAATGAAGTTTGCAAATGTCCCTCCCTTGCTTTTCTTGCTTTTGGCTTTTAGGTGACTCAACCATGTTAACCCTACAAGCCTCACAGTTTAAAGTCTCTAACTATAAAGCTGCATTGGAAGCTAAGAATCTCCTTCTCCTCCAATGGAGGTCCTCCAACCCCTCCATCTTATGGGCATTGGGTACAGGTAGTCTCCCAAACAGCTTCTTTTTTGCAGGTGTTGTACTGGAGATGGAAGACCCTTTAGAAATGTTTCAAGGCAAGGTCCTTTTGGGGTCCCTTTGGTTAAGTCATATTGGGGTGCAGACATCTGATTCTGTTTAACTGCCTGTTCATGGTTAATATCTGCTTAAACTTATGTTTGGTTGGCCAGGTGGCGTAGAGGGTTGAGGTGCTGAATGCCACACCTCATTTCATGCCGGCGACCCGAGTACGGAAACAGCCTTAGGTTGCTGTAGGCCAGCAGGGGAGGATGAGGATTGAGCATTCATTGGACTGCTCTCCTCTCCTACTGTGGGTACTGGGCGTGTGTCACTCTGCAGCAGCCGCTGGTGGAGACCGGGAGCACTGCAAGAGGACGTCAATAGCTGTGGGACCAGAAAACTGGAAAAAATGCTTGGGGCTCTGCCGGATGATGGTTACCGGACTGCTCGCACTTCCACCGGACCTCCCATGAGCCATGTCAACCTCAGCAGCATGGGGCCAATTGAGAGTGTGCCTGCCCCCTCCCCGGTGCTTCCCCCTCTGAAGAGAGGGACCCGTCCAGCAAAGGGATACGCTGGGTTAGCCTGATGGCTGCTATGTGAGGTAAGGAGGCTCGGGGGGAATCAGAGGAGTGTGGGAGTCCTTGGTGACCTGAAGCAGTGGTTGTGCCCAGAGCACGTAGAGGGAAAAACAGATAACACAAAAAAACAAAAAACTTATGGTTATGCTGGGTGGGTTAAAGGAACACTGCTGCACAGGTGTTTAGTATTTAGGGTTCAGCATTTAGTATTTTAGAACTGAATTGCACACATATCTTATTTTGTAGGCCTTTACAAGGTCCTTTGTAATGTTCTGAATTTTCTTCGAATGTTGTTTCACTGTTTTCAAATGTTAGTGGTAACTGTTAATGTTTTTATTCTTTACTTCTTCTCCTGTTGTGTTTCTTTCTCCTCCTAACTATGTGATATATGCATTTAATGTCAGTTTGAGGTTGGTAGATATCATTCTTGAATATCTGGTATGATGTTGACTGTGTATTTCTATGGGTAACTTAATAAAATGTTTATATACGAAAAAAAAAGATGGGTACAGCTGTGTATCATCCGCATAGCATAACTCAACATTGTACTGCCTAATGATCTCCCACAGTGGCAGCATATACACAGAAAACAAAATGGGGGTAAGAATCGAGCCTTGAGGAACACCACAGTAAAATTACCCAGGGCTACCTGCTGCATTCTCCCAGTTATACGGGAAACAAACCAGCAAAGAGCTGTGATGGTGAGGCCCTCATAGTTCCTCAGATGATCCAAAAGCACCCCATGGTCCACTGTGTCAAGTACTGATGAGAGATCTAGGAGCACCAAGATAGATTGATGCCATCAGTCTCTCACTAGGAGAAGAACATGAGCTACTCTGACGAGACCAGTCTCCATGCTGTGATGGGGACAAAAGCCAAACCATAGTGGTTCACAGGTGGAAAAAGACTATTCTACTATAATACTACGGTCTGTCAATTGCTCCACCACCACATTCTCAATAACCTAACCTAAAAAAGGGAGGTTAGGACAGGCCTGTAGTATGCCAGAATGTCAGTATCCAAGGAAGACTATTTTAGGAGGGATCTGACCACAGCCTTTTTCAAGGCAAATGGAAGGACACCCTTCCTCAAGGAACCATTAACGATTGCTGCAAACATTAGCCTTGGAACTCACCACAGCTAAGGATTTGATCCCGGATCCAGTATACAGCTGGTGGGGCACAAACTAGAGAGTATCTGGAGCACCTCAGCCTCAGAAACAGGTCAAAATGCATCTAAGACAGGCAGATTTACATCAGCAAAGGTATGACTAATACCGGCCCATGACAGTCTGCTTAAAGAAATACCTGATTTGATGGCCAACTCCTTGTCAGTGAAAAACTGTCCAAACTCCTTGCACTTTTTTGCTGAAAAGAATCTAACAGACTGCAGACAGGGAAGATTTAGCAACCTGTTTATAGTATGAAAGAGCTGTGCTGGACCATATTTTCTGCAGCAATCAGCCTTTACAGGAACGCTACCTTTTTTAGGTCAATTGCCCATTGATAGTCAGCATAGTGAGTTCTCAACACCAACTTGTACTCCATTGACTGGGAACTTCTCCAGGAAATGTGCAACCTCCATCTCTTAAGCTTCAACCGATGCAACTCAGCACAATACTATGGTGAACTCTGTCAGGGCATTAAGAGACTAACGCAGAAGGGTGCAATCAAGTCTAAGGAGGCCACAAGCACTGTATTATAGTGCTCCACAGCCTCCTCAGGGCCATGTGTGCAGGCCAGCAACATATCCAAGATGTCCAGTGCCTCCTGGAGCTTGTGAGGCTCCAAATTATTTTTCAGATGTTACTGGATGATCTCCACAGAAGGGGTAGTCAGACAAGGGACACCACGTGGGAGCAACATTGCACGATGGTCCAAACAAAAGACCAGATCAACTCTGACTGTAATAATGTCAAGTCCCGATGACAAGATCAGGTCCAATGTGTGACCATGCAGTTTCGGAGGTAACAGCCTGTCAGTCCCAGCAACGACATCGAATGAAGGAGTTCTTGTCCAAATTGTGGGGATTCATTGTTGACCCAAGCATTAAAATCCCCCAGCACCAACAGTCTGGGGGCTTCCAATACCTGTCCAGCAATGAAGGACTCTACTCCTGCAGAAAATCATTCCCACCATCCGGAGGTTGGTAGATAAGGATAATTCTGCTGCTAACACCTAGAATATAACAAGCATTTGTCAATGCTGAATGTTTGCTTGTTGGTATTAGCGTTGGAAATGCAGGAGTTAGACAGATGCAGAACAGAAATGGCAGTGAAGTATTGAACTTCACGCCAACCCCACCTCCACCCTGCAGAGATGGACAGCCATTGGGGTATGCGTTTGGGTCATTGCCTATGACGTCCATGCCAGGTCACCTCACTCTATCCTGCAGAAACCGACACATGTTGAGGTATGCCTTGGGGTGTTCGGCTTTACAGTCACCCCATTCCACAAGGACATATGCTGAAATGGGTGCAGTATAGGAGAATGGCATGAACTCTGGGTCTGCAGATTCCTAGGCACACCTTGATGCCTATCACTGGCTGGGGGTTGGGGGTGGGATGCATGAGCATTACAGTCAGCATTCCAAAGGAACACCCCTGATGCCCATCAGTCTGTACAGGGTGGGACATTATGGTTAGAAACCCTAATGCCCCAGGCATTTGTTGGTATTTGCACTACAAATTTTCAATATGGCCTTTTTGTGACCCCACCTCATGAAAGCATTTGGGACCTCTTCTCATGAAGAGTGGTAGTGTGATTTTGTTAATGTGTCCCGAACTTCGAGTTCCCACAGTGACCATGCCATTCTGCACTAGATGTATGAAAACACAGATCAGGAAGGATGTGAAGAATGACAGCTATACCATCCATAGGGAGGTGTGAAGAGATGGCAATGTTGAAAATCTGTAGTGGAAATATTAAAAATGCTTGCACTTCCGAGCATACCTGGAAACTGCACAATGCATGGACATAACACAGTCAATTAGTGGAATTATTTCACCAAATTTTCAACATAGGCATTTTGTGACCTCTGCTCATGAACACTGTTACTATGATTTTCTTAATCTGTCCCAAACATTAATTTCTCACAGTGACCGCACTATTCTGCACCAGATGAGTAAATGCATATTTTGGGCAGGATATGAAAAATGACAGCTGTGCTGTTCATAAGGAGGTGTGAAAAATGCTAATGTTGAAAATCTGGAGTGAAAATGTTACAAATGCGTGAAATTACAAGGGTACATGGAAATTGCGCAACGTACATTCATAACACAGTCATTTTATGGACTTTTGTCCCTAAATTTTCAACATAGGCATTTTAGCACCTCTGCTCATGAACAGTGTCACTGTGATTTTTTTAATCTGTCCGGAACAATGACTTTCCACAGCGATTACGCTATTGTGTGCTGGAAGTGCGAAAACACATTTTGGCCAGGATGTGAAAAATGACAGCTGTACTGTTCATAAGAAGGTCTGAAAAAATGAAAATGTTGAACAACTGGAGTGAAATTAAAGTCAAATTCGCTTGTGTGCACATAGCTGGGACCGCCAGAAAGTGTGCACACAACCGAAATTGCACACAAACGAAAATAAATGAAAACGGGAGACCGGGAAATGCAATGCTGTTGAAGCGCTAGTAAACAATCACCCCCACGATATAGCAATTAGTTCAATGACTTTAATGAGTGTAAAAGAGCATTTAATGCATTAGCAACATTGTTCCAAGAAGTTTAAAAAAGTTTATAAAACAGGCATGTCATTATTGTAAAAGTCAGTCATAGTGGTCTGTTTGGAGGTGCGAGTGCTTAAAAGTTCAACCTTTTTTTCGAAATTATAAAACCACGTGAAGTCTCTCTGTTCCCTGCGTTCTACATAATGGTGTATTTTGTGCATCATATTCCATACCTCAGCAGTTGAAGGAACGGTCACCTCAGGTTCGTCCTCGTCCTCTTCATCCGGTGTTTCCGTTGCATCCAAAGCTGTGGCACAAATGTTCACATCTGTTAACTCCCCGCTGGCTGGCTCATCACTGTCTATGGCCACAAATGCATCAGACTGTGCTACCAGCATTCCTTCAGGTGGGGTAACCATGGGGATAGTCGGTAGATCGATCTCCTGCTCCTGTCTCGGATCACATGGCTGAATTTGACCTATCCCTGCCTTCCTAAAACAATTGTGTATTGTCTCTGGGGTTACCTCCACCCAAGCTGAATGAAGCAGGTGTATTGCATCCAATATCGTACTGGGTTTAGCAATTTTGTTAAATTGAAATGTGCATGGGCATCAGGTTCGAGTAAGATTTTGTTAACAATTTTCTTTTGATAATGTTGTTTCAAATTGTTGATAACGCCCTGATCCATTGGTTGAATCAGGGCAGTGCAGTTTGGGGGGAGAACACCAATAGTATGTTTCATAAACTTATAGGTTTGTGAGCGGGGCAGTTGTCGACTATCATTGCAATTTTCCGACACTGTCTCCTCATTTGCTTGTCGATCTCTTTTAACCAGTCATGAAAGATGACACTTGTCATCCCGGCATTTGAGTTAGCCCAATACAAAACTGGCAATGCTTCCACATTCACCCCTTTAAAACAACAAGGCTTTTTTGATTTTCCAACAAGCAGCAGTGGTAGTTTTTTGCTGCCTGTACTGTTAGCACAAACCATCACCGACACCCTCTCTTTGGCCTTTTTGTGTCCGGAGACAATTTCTTTTTTAAGAGACAAGATGCCGTCTGGGGTTGCTCGGAAGAAGAGTGCAGTCTTGTCCGCATTGAAAATGTCCTGTGGTGAGAAGGCTGATGTGATGGAAGGTAAAACATTATGGAGCCACCACTCAGAGCTGTCAAAATCACTTTCTGCCTTCTCACCATGCACCCTTTTGCACCCAATACTGTTTCTCTCCTTCCAGCTGGAGAGCCATCCTGCAGTGGGTTCGAAATCCACCCCCATTACCAATGCAAGGCTTCTTGCTTTTTCACATAGGATCTGACCAGAGAGAGGGACACCATGGTCTTGGGCAGCTGCAAACCATCTGAGCAGGGCATCCTCGACCCTGCTATCCTTGCCATCTCGTTTCCTTTTGTAGTCTTTTTTGCCACCAGCACACCATTCCTGCAAGATTGTCTCTTTGTTTTTTAATATGCGCCCTACACATGAGACATCAGTCCCGAACTCATTAGCGAGGTCTTTATGGGATAAACCAGGTAGGAGAGCTTTATCAAGAAGCGCTACCTTGCATTTCAGGATCAGGACATTACTCTTTAGCTTCGGTAGCTCCATGTTTCGCTAACAATCTGAATCCTGCTGAGCTTTCAGTTGCTTTTTCAATGGGCAGTTGGGCACTAGTTAAGACCTGCACCTAATTTCATTGTTATCTGATCACCTTGTTATAGCTAAACTTTGTACAACCGCGGGAGGCAATTAGTGAGTGATAAGCAGTGATTAACACTAACAACTGGAGCTCAATGACTGCTAGCAGATCAAAAAAATGTGTGCACACAAGCAAAAATAGGTGTGCATACATCAGGTTGTTCTAACACGGTGATAGATAGGAAATGAATCGGGACCTGGGAAATTTGTGCACACAAACAGAATGTGCACACAACTGAGTGGCACACAAGTGGAATCGACTGTACTACAAATTTGTGAAATTACGAGGGTGCATGGAATCTGCACAATGCATTCCCATAACGCAGTCATTTTATAGATGTTTGTCACCAGATTTTCAACACAGGCATTTTAGAACCTCTACTGATGAACATAATCACTGTGATTTTCCTAATCTGTCCCAAACATGGATTTTCCACAGTGACCACGCTATTCTGCGCTGGAAGTGTGGAAACACATTTTGGCAGGATGTGAAAAATGACAGCTTCACTGTTCATAAGGAGGTAAAAAAAAATGACAATGGTGAAAATTTGGAGTAAAAATATTACAAATTTGAGAAGTTACAAGGGTACGTGGAAACTACGTAATGCACTGTCATAACACAGTCATTTTATGGACTTTTGTCATCAAATTTTCAACATAGGCATTTTAGGACCTCTGCTGATAAACAGTGTCACTGTGATTTTCTTAATGTGTCCCGAACACTGATTTCCCACAGCGGCCGTGCTATTCTGTGCCGGAAGCGCGAAAACACATTTCAGCCAGGATGTGAAAAATTACAGCTGTACTGTTCATAAGGAGGTGGAAAATGCCAATGTTGAAAATCTGGATGAAAATATAACAAATTGTGAAGTTACAAGCGTGCATGGAAACTGTGCAACACATGCTCATAAAAGTTATTTTTTTTATTTTTTTCACCAAATTTGTAACATAGGCTTTTTCAGAGCCCACCTCATGAACAGTGGCACTGTTGTTTCATTAATCAGTCCCAAAAGGTGATTCCGTGCAGTGACCGAGAAATCACCTTTTGGGATGGAATAACACCATGACAGTGACTGAATTCACTAGGAGGGGTCCCAATAACCTCATGTTGAAAAATTGGTGCCAAAATTTCCCAAAATGCCTGAGATATGCACCAAAGTTGAAAAAAACCTATTTATGCCATTATACAGCTTATCAGCATTTCTTCAGTTCGCGGTCGGCTTTGAAGAATGCAGACGTGTTCCCGGTCCACAGAAGATCATTGTGCCGGACTCTGGAGGTAAGTTTGGGGTGAGGGGGGTGTGGGGAGGTAGGGTGCACAGTGGGTGGGTGTGGTTTGGGGAAGGGGACCCGACTGGTATGGAACCATTTCCTTTCTTTCCGGGACAGAAAAAAAAAAGACGTAGAGGGAAGCTATTTTTTTTTGCAGGCATCTTTTTGGCACACTGGGGTGGGCTCCCAGTGTCCCACCTGCTTTTTAAGGTGGGGACTTAAGCCAATGGGGATTGGGCCCCTATCGAGCAAGAATGACTGTTTGAGGGGCATGGTGCCCGAGGATTAGGCACCCCCTCGGCACACAACAAAAGGTCTGCATTATGCCAATGGGGTGGGCTCCCCCATTGGCAAATTAACTGGGACAGGGGCATGCTGGCAGGGGGATTGGGCACCCCAGTCAGTCAGCTTTCCCTCCACTGCCATGTTTACAGGCATGTTACACCAGGCAAGGTACCGCCTTGCAATGACGGATAACTCCCTCATTGCAGTGGAATGGCTTACACTGCAATGACGAGGCAGCCCCTCATTGCAGCAGCCAAATTGTTTCAACTTGGTGGCACTTATGCAGAACCAGTGTCATCTGGACACTGGGCCTGCATTGGGTGAACAGTGCCAAGCCCACAAATGTGGTGCCGGCGTTGGTTGTCACAGTGCCACACCTCCACAACCTGCTTCTCTTCTAAGCTGCCACATCATGTTTCTTGCATGCGCAAGCAAACATAAAAAGGAAATTGAAGCACTCAAATGGATGCATCATGGGGCCACCACAAAGTAAGAGGTATGGGGACAAATGGTATGCAGAGAGGCTCTAGACCAGTGTTGGCTTTAGATGCCAAAAATAATTAGCCTTCAGGTTTAATCCTCTAATTTCTTTTTTCAACTGCCACCTCTTTTCTTTTTGCCCTTAGCCATTGTTTTAAATGGACACCTGCTAACATGGCACAAACAGATCTTGCTTACAGTGGGTAATTACCTTTTTGTGTTTTATTCATTACAAAATGAATAAAAAACCTATTGACTCATAGATAGTACTTAGAGCCAGCAGTGCTAGAGGCCCTTGTCATGTTTACGCTGGAGAAAAAGAGGCAGAGCGGAACATGATCACAGTCTTCCACATACTTAAGGGTATCAACAAACTCAAACAAAGATGTTCTATGTGGTGTGTTCAGCCAAGATGCAGAGACCTGCCTTGAAGCTCAGATGCAGTAAATTTACAGGTAACACGAGGAGACATTTCTCTCTGAGGGTGGTAAATGTATGAACTAGCCTAACAGCAGAGACAATATAGGCCTTCAGAGTTTCCTAGATACATTTCTGCTTAACAAAGGTGTGGCAGGGTAACCAGGATTGTAGGGAGGGTGAACATCTACAAATCAGTACAGTTTTGTCCTGCATATTTGTCCCTATTTATGAAGTGGGAGGGGCAGATTAATTTACTGTCCCTGCTGTCCTTAAATTACTATGTTAATATGTAACAGTTTTCCTGGGTTTGAACTCTTGTTTTTGTGCATTCCAATTGGTTAAGGTAATGGTTGGAAAACCCTCCTTTAAAATGAATTGAAAATAATTTAATCTACAAAACATGTATTTGAAAAAAAAAATCTTTTCAGTTTATTAATTGGATTATGGAACTCCAAGAGCTGGATTATCTTTGTTAATTTATCTCTAGGTACACAAGGCACTCTTATCTCCTTATCTCCTGACCCCTAAAGATTAGATTAACTGACAGTAACATCACCCCTAGTAGTGCCTTAGTGCCTGATACAAAACAGCACCCCAGATACATGTAAAACATGCTTATCTCAGGTACTTAATCACTTATATCCCTGTAGCCAGTGCACATGACAGCATTCATACCTCCCTTGCCCCTCAAAGCTGAGCACAGTGTGGAGGGCCTGCAATTGGGGCACAAACAGGTGATGTGCTGTGTTGGACACCAAGCATCCAGTCAGATGCTCAGGCCAACTCTGTAGTGAATATCAAACCCTGAATGGATTAGGGGCTTGTGGTATATTCCTATACTCCAAGGATTGCCATATCTCCAGCAAAAACATCTTCTTGTATCGTTGGATGCCAGGCAGAACTGGTAGCACCCCTATCCATCCATAGAGGCTCCAAGGGCTGTGTGCAGGTGAAGCGGCCACTGATCAGGCACCAGGGAACATCCAGTGGCCATGGAAAGGTGGTGAGTGTAAGTGCTGCAGCAGCCATTTGGATCATGTAGCCACCCCACTCCACCAGCATTCCACACTGCAGACAATCATCTACAGTATGAGTAGGGTGTATGCTTGTCCTTGCCCACCCTTGACCTGGCCAGTTTTGCATCAGGATCAGGTGTGGTGGGAGCATACAGCTTGGATTTGGGGATGTGCAGAGCAGGACCTCTGTGCACCAACATTCCACACAGGCACCCCTCCGTGGGTGTGTATCCCACTGGAGATCATGTCCTTAATACATAATTAAAATCAATAGTATAAAATGGAAACACTTGTGGCTTTGCCTAGTCCATCTGAGATGCAACAACTGTTTTTCAGTGGGGTCCTGCTTTACCTGTTTGTACAGCATGAGCTGTGTTGACTGAAGTTCTAAGAGGTGAAGTAACCTTTTCAGGGTCACACGTTCAAAGATTAGTTATGGTGCACATTGAACCAATGTCCCTGTGTCCCAAGCCTGTTCTTGAGCAACTAGACAACTCTGCAAGTTTACTATGTTATGTTCACAGCTACCCATTTGCTCTCAAACCTCTCTCTATAACAAGTTGTTCCCTTTTGTTAAATATTAAATCAAGAAATGTTTAATTTCTGGTTCCTACTTTAATGTTTTATTAATTAAAAAGGTGGATGAAGTGGATACTTCTATTTGCTTTACCCTTACTTTTGCCCCATTAATATCTGAATAATGTAAATCACCCTTCAGTTCTACATTTCCTTTTTTAGTTTTTTTTATCTTGTTACTAGAACATGACATGACCCTGCTGTTAGAAACTCAACCCACCATCTAAATTCAGTTTTTTGACATGTCCTCCACTAGCTCATTTCCCCCTGCAGTGCAGACTTGATCATTTATTGAAGCAGTTGTCAGAAATGAGAAGGCTAAAATATGAAAGACTGGCAGTCATAAAATGCCACTGCCAGTATGAACCTCCTACTAAACCTGTACTGAAGCACATTCAGGTGGTTACATACTCAGTAACTGAAAGTTGTGTTTTCATCAAGGGAATGATAGTGCTTTTTACATGTAAGCCCTTTTCCCACTGCTTAGGAGTAGATAGCTTCAATTTAAGCAGGCGAAAGCACAACAACATTATGCACTTACTAGACTTCCCTTCAAACTGGGTGACCTCCAGAGAACCTGGACACCTCACGGAGCCAGTCAGAGCTGCAAATAAAGGAAGTTAGCAACAAACAGTTTCCAAACATAAACAGAAGTCCAAACAGATTTAAAGCCTAAACAGGATCCTTCTATTTGGTGTTGCAAGCTCATGATTAGATCATTAACGAGGCAGATTGTTGCCACAGTCTCTGGTCTGGTCCAACAATTCCTCTGCAGGTACCTATTTCAGTTCATCCATTTCTAGAAAGCCTGCACTTTATTTTCTGTCTCTGAATCAATATTTTTTCCCAGGGATGTCACTTTAACACTTTAATTCCAACCCCAATTTACACAGCACAGGAGAGACAACTACCCCCTGGGGGTCCGAGGTGCCACTGGACAGCGCCTCCCGCTCTCTCTCAAGACATTGACCCCCATAAGAAGAGAGTCCAAGCTCTACATTCTGAGGACACATTCCAAAGGGATTATGTTTAGGGGCACAGAGGGCAGAACACCCCTGGGGGTCCAAGATGCCACTGGATGTCCACCCCCACCCTCACTCAAGACACTGACCCTATGAGGAGAGGGTCCCAGACTTCCAAATTAACAGCAGGCAAAGTCACAGGGACATCTGTAAATTCAAATGGTTACTAGCCACCAGGCTGATGTCACAATCTCTTACATGGCATCAGTAGGGTGCCACATCATTGCTCACAGAAATAACAAGATCCACTCTGTTTTCTCACAGAGCTCATACTCCCATATACATTAACTTTGTTATGTCTTCACTGTGACTAATCATCACAGACTCAGTGCCCAAATGGGCTTGACTGTGGGGAACACACAAGAGAGACAACTGCCCCTTGGGGGTCCGAGGTGCCACTAGACAGCGTCTACCGCTCTCTCTCAAGACATTGACCCCCATAAGAAGAAGGTCCAAGCTCTACATTCTGAGGACACATCCCAAAGGGATTATGTTTAGGGGCACAGAGGGCAGAACACCCCTGGGGGTCCAAGATGCCACTGGATGTCCACCCCCACCCTCACTCCAGACACTGACCCCATGAGGAGAGGGTTCCAGGCTTCCAATTTAACAGCAGGCAAAGTCACAGGGACATCTGTAAATTCAAATGGTTACTAGCCACCAGGCTGATGTCACAGTCTCTTACATGGCATCTGTAGGGTGCCACATCATTGCTCACAGAAATAACAAGATTCACTCTGTTTTCTCACAGAGCTCATACTCCCATATACATTAACTTTGTTATGTCTTCACTGTGACTAATCATCACAGACTCAGTGCCCAAATGGGCTTGACTGTGGGGAACAGCTGCAGTTTATGAGTCCTGCCCTGCAGATCAAAAATGGCAGATGAGATTTACGCATGAGACCGACTGTTGCTTGGCAACAGTCAACCACTTATTCAGTCTTGTGCGCTGTCCTGAATGTAAATGATTGGGGGGGGGCTGTGACCCACACACCCCCCATCTGTCCTCAGACCCCCTCTCCCCCTCACACACATTCATCCGATCATTTTGTTTTGGGAAGGGCAAAGCCCCTCAAACTCCCCTCCCTCACCAGTTGTATATTACAACTACTACAACTACTTCTAATAGTTTTGTATGGATGTCACTGTTGGAAATCTTGTCTGCATAATCACTTCACTAGGTGAAAAATCATCCACTATTTTGTAGGACTCATAAACTGCAGCCAAGCCGACTGTGGTGCCAACCAGACACTTCCTCACAGTTTCATGCCAGCAGCCTCAGATACACAGCTCTGATGCCCTCCCAGTTTCTGACTGGAAAATTAGACATTTTGACTTATTTTCACCTCAGCTAAGGCATTACTAAATACCACAGACTTCACTTTCCACAGACATTTGAAATGTCACTTCACAGTAGCTTTGATTACTCACTGACTGGTAGCCCTTCACATGAAGAAACTCTGGAGTCTCAAGACTTGTTTTCCTACTTTGGGGGGAGGGGCAGCCCACTTTGAAGTATTCTTTCCATGGCCACCGCCACAAACAACTATTTTTTCACTGATGCCATCTCTGAGAAAAAAGTTTCCACTAGGTAAGAGATGGCAGTGTGTGCCAGTCTCTGGTCTCCCATCAACTGACTTAGAACTCTGTCATCTTTTCAAAACAGAACTCTGACTCCTCCCCATTGGAATGCTCAGGGCAGCACAAGCTGTCCCAGTCCTCCTAGGACACAGAGGCTGGCAAAATTCTAGAGAGCACATGCCCTCTTAAAGGAACAATACCTACTATAACTCCCACGGGGTTACATACATGATAGTGAAACACATTGAGGCTTTCTTTTCTAGAAGTGCGCTGAACTACCCATAAAGTCATTTTAATCAATTATGAGCTGTGAGGTTTGCCTGTTTGTGGATAGTATGGATACTCTGGCATTCATGGGGAGCAATAAATGTTTTAAAAAAAGACCAAAGGCCCTGCAAATTCACCTGCTGCTGTCCAGGTAGCAGCAACCGTCAGTACTACTGTATGAGTAACTGTTGTAGGCATTGTTTAATGGAAAGTGTTACCAGATAATTATGAGACTAGGCTTGAAGCAGAGAAAATTATATTCATCATTATTTCCCGAGCTGCTAAATGGTTAGATGTGTAGATGAGTAAACGTGTCTGTGTCTTGTAGAAATTTTAGAGCTCACAAAGAGGTCCCTTGTATCGCTTATCAAAATGTTCCCTATGGGATACACTTGTTTCAGAATACTTTCTGTAGTTTTGTTTCAGTCCAGTTGCCTCTGCTTTTAATGTGCCCTAATAAGCAGCAGTGTCGGGTGGAAAAAAAATCATGAAGCAGCTATGACTAAAGATGAAACTCGAGCAATGGGGAATTGTGGCTAGCAGCTTGAATTTTATCACTGCTCCTGATTGTTGCAATAAAGCAACCTGAATTATCAGAATATTGTAAGTTTCCTCGTGAGTGCATTATTTTCTTTCTTGGATTCAGACATCAGACTGGCTGCCTGTTTATGATGCACCAACCCTGTACCGAGATTTTGCTGTCGAACATCCTTGACTATGACTAAAGATGCATGTCAATGGAACAGTTCAGTTGACTTTTGGGAGAAACAAAAAAAAGAAACTTTTTTTTTAACAAACTATGGAACATCTTCATATATTGCAACTCTGATGCCCTGGTTTGGCTCTGTTCGGGGAGATTCAAATTCATCATGAGGTCCAGGGATTCTCTAGGACCTCAGTTTAAAAAAAAATATCCCCCAAGCATAGTGTGAATGGGTCTTTTTAATGGATTGGTTAATGTCAAAACACTCTTCAGATTTTAGAAATGTTTAAACTTGTAAAATGTCAATTGACTTCAATTTTTAAAATGTAAAATATTAAATGTCAGTGGACATCAATTATGATAATTTGAACCAGTATTCATGCACCACATATGCTGCAGTTAAAATCAACCAGTTATTATCAAATACAGAAGCAGCCTGAGTTTTAGTTGTAACCAGGTAGCCATGCAGTAACTTATGGCTACTTACCCTGTCTTGTGGGCTCAAACAAGGTTTATGGGCCTGGGCTCTGTTTTGGATAGGGGGGTTTGTACCCAGGCATAAAACAAGTAGTGCAGTGCCTCCACCCAGAGTTAAAATAAAGTAGGTCAGCTTTCTGTGTGGTACAACCCCCGGGATGCTGTACCTCCCCACCTCCCCTCCCAGTCACCCCTCACACAAGAACCCAGCCTTGGTTGTAGTATTTCACAGCACATACAGTTATTAGTGATCTCTATTAATATGCTCACAGATAGTGTTGAACAACAACAATAAATGATTTATTAAATAGGGAGGAGGAGAAGAAGGGGATGCATAAATAAATAATGATTTGGTAGGATTTGATATGGCAGATAAACATGCAAGCAACAATAACATCCACAATACCCAACCCCAATAACAACACCACAATTCTAACAAACCCTCCTCCCTACTGGTACCAGTATTCCCTAAAGTTAATCTTGGTTACCAGTTGGAGAAGAATGTTGTAGGCCTGAAAGGTGCAGCGGGGTGGCTGGCATTGGTGCACTTTTTTAAATAAAATAGGATCTTGGGATGAACTCTATATAACTCCCCAGGTCAGGGCAGGCTCTGCTTATACTCATAGCTCTGTAGCACAGTCATACAGGGTCTGGATGACAGCAACAGCTTCAGTCAACTGAGCTGGGGCCTCGAGCTGTACAAGCAAGTTTTGCAGTTTGCTTGCTGTAGCAGGATTCTGGCAGCTGGTCACCTATCTGCAGGTAGGACCCTGGCAGCTCTTCATCTTCTGGGATGCTTCCTCACTAGAATGGACCAGTACTGTGGACCAGGGCCACATGCTTCACCCCTCGTGCCTAGGTGTCCAACCCTCAGGAGGAGACAATGGGTAATGCCTGGCTATGACAACACCTAGCCGATTCCCCAGAGCATCCTCGGGTGACAATGATTCTTTTCCTGGAACTCAGGAATTTCAGAGTCTTTTCCTCTGTGCAGGCTAGCAGATGTGGGTGCCTCTGGAAATAGATCTGGCTCACCCCCAAGGCTAGAGGTAGCAAACAGTCTGTCAGAAGATTCTCAAACTGCCAGTTCAAACCGCAAAAATGGCTTTGGTTATTTCAAACTAGATTTCCCAGGCAATGGGAATTTGCTGTAGATGTCTCTTGACTCTGGTTGTTTAACCCAGGTGACACTTCAAACCCTTAACTAGGACTCAGTCCAACCATCCTCGCAGACTGAGTGCTTCTCTCAAATAATTGTGGTGCTTTAATGACAAAAAGTGCTTCCAACAGACACGCTGGCTTTCCTGGTTGTAGAAAGCCTTGGAACAAATCTCCTAGAGTTCAGTTGTGGAAGGCTTAGGCTGACTTCCAAACATTTTTTTCCTGGACACGGACCAGGTTTCCTTCTCACCAAGATCCTCAGCTAAATGATGCCCACAGTCTGAGGAGAAATTTGGCAACATCTCATTGGCTGACACAGCTGTCCATCTGTAAAATTAATATGGATTACATCCACTCGACACCTGATTGGATGTCACTAAAGGCTCCAAGAGCATTGTCCAGTCCCCCTACCCAGGAGCCATAGCAGCAGTCCTTCTTGCTTTGTGAATACTGATTGGATAGAAAAAGGGTCAGGGATTAACATGATAGCATTATCAAACAGTTTACATGAAGTCCCAACTTTAAAGTCTTTATTGATGGCTTCTGCACCATTTTATAAGTTAATGTCCACATGCCACAATAGGTGTCCCTCTGATCTGTTATCTGTTTGTGGAATGGGCACTAAAAGAGTCTTTCTCTGCCAGTCACTAGTGTCATAGCACCAGGTCCCAGGTACAGAAACACACATTCACATGGCAGCCTTGGCTGTTTTTAAAGTAACAGTACACATAAGCAGTTATGTAAAATTTAATCTCCTTTTCTACCCCAAGTGTGTCCCCGGACCCCCACCAGTGTCTCTGGCTATCCCTGGGGTTGGAGCACACAAAGAAGACACCAGAGTTGAACTGAAAGGGCAGTTTTAATGCAGGGCACTGTAGCACTAACAGAATCAGTAAGCAAACAGTCAGCTCACATGTTCAAGCAGGAGCCAGCTTGAATGTGTGCACACCCAACTGTGCAACACTTCACTGCTTGCCTAGCGCTAGCTGCGCTCTACCACTGGACTGGCAATTTTAGCTACTTAACCCACTCTTATGGTCCCAAAGCAAAACAGGCACACAGTGGCTGGAAGAAGCAATATCAAGGGCACCAATGAACCCAGACTGGCAAGACCAGATGGCTGGGAGACAGACTAGGTAAGCCCCACACATGGGGGGTTACATAGTGATAAGGTTTCTTAGATAGAATATGTCGGTACTGTATTAGTCACTCCTAGAAACTGAAAACAGATCCTGAATGGAGAACTGAGTTGGCTGACCAGACAGTACATTAATCCCAGCTCCCTCCCAACCACTGATAGACCACCTATATAATTTATTAAGAGGACTTGTATTTAGTTTCCAGAAATAGTATGTCATATTCAGTTCAGTTCAGTTCAGTTTTATTGAAACAATGTATTTAAATTACAAAGAATTTGTTACTTACAATAATTTAAAACATTCATCAGCTGGAATATACAGTTTTATGTCTACACACATGTTAATTAAAAATAAATAAATTCTTTGTATCAGTTCGCTAGTATTCATGTCAATATTAACATTTGCCTTTTCTGACCATACGTTCTCAAGTCCCCACATCTTCATTTTTTGGTCTGTCACCATAAACCAACATTGCTCATGTTGTTTGGTTTTTCTAATATTCAGAAATTCAAGCCAACACATTTTTGGTAAATGAGAATCTTCCATTTTCATCATTCTTTTCCAAAATTTCACTGTCCTTATCATAATTCATGTTCTAATTTATAGCATACCCATCTGTAATCTCAAAAATGCTGTTGGACAGTCTCTTGGTAATCCCAAGGCTGTTCTAATAAAACTGTTTTGTATTGTTTCCATACTATTATTTTTCACAATATTTAAACCCCAAACCTCAGACCCATATAATGTCTGACTTACAGTTTTTGTTTGAAAAGCAGATTTCTGATCATTAAAGGAATTACTAGCAAAAATATATGCAAATGATCTAATAGTTTGTTGTTTAATATGCTTTATCTTTTATTTCTGTCTTATGTTTATTCCATGCCAGGTTTCTTTTAAAAAACACCCCTAGATACTTATATTCCACAACTTCCTCGAATTTACTTCCATTTATATACCATAAATTGTGATTTTTTCCTTTACTACAGAAAACCATAATTTTTGTTTTATCAATATTTAACTGTACATCAATGTTTTTCAACATATTCATAATATGGTTAAGTCTTCTTTAAAGCCCTAGTGGTGTTTGAGAAAGCAATACAGCATCATTTGCATATAACATAAGTCTTATTTTCACATTAGTGATGTGTGGTGGAAACATTTCAACCTCTTGTAAACCTTGCAATAATGAGTCTATATAAATGTTGAATAGGAATGGTGCAAGTAGACATCCTTGTTTAACACCCTTATTAATAGGTATTTCTTCTGTTAAGGTACCATCCATTCCAAACCTAACCTGCACTGTAGTATTATTGTGCAAAGGTTTCAGTATGGACAGGATTTTATTCTCCATCTCTAACTCTGACAGTATATTCCATAATAAATCCCTGTTAACAGAATCGAAAGCAGACTTTACAGTATATCAATAAAACATTCATAAATCTTTCCATTTTTACCTATGACATATTTATTCAAAATATACTGTAAAGAGAAAATTAAATCTAGTATACTATTCTGTTTTTTAAAACCACATTGAAATTTGGAGATTGTTATTTTTATTAACCCAGTCTTGTATTTTCTCTAAAATTATTCTTGTGTATATTTTTTTGCACTATTGGGAGGAGTGAAATAGATCTATAGTATTTAGTATCTTGTCTACTTCCCTTTTTAAATAATGGTACAACTATACTTTTATTCCAATCAGATGATAAAATTAAATGTGTACTAATAATTGTAAATATCGGTGCTAATAAACTAGACCAAAATTCAGGATCATATTGATAGATTTCGGCTGGGACTCCATCTTTACCAGCTGCCTTATTATTTTTTGCAGTTTAATGACGCACATAACTTCTTGTCCTGTGATGATATATTTTTCTATATTATAGCCTTCCTTACACAAACTTTCTTTCTTAGTCCTAACTTCACAATGACCTCCGTATGTGTCTTTAAAATGAGAAACCCATTAATTAGCACTGATACAACTTTATATATTATACCTAAGATTGTTTTCATTGCATCCAAGTGTGACCATTGTCCAAAATGTCTGCATATCCTTGTCCCATATTGCTTCTTGAAGGGTTTTCCAAAGTGACTCTTTATACTTAGCTTTTTTATTATGTATCATCTTTTTGTACTCTAATTTTAGATTGTTTTAAGGCTAATAATAGTCCAGAACTGCTATTTTTGCATAATACTCTACTTACTTTATTTATTTTTTTAATGTACAGTAGTACAATCCAAGTCTTACCATGGATTTTTTGTCTGGCATTTGTCTTTTGTTAAGTGTGTATATATATATAAATTCAGAGAAAACCTCAATTAGTTTAGCCACATTTTTTTGTTTAGGTTCTTTATTTTTAAGGTCATTTGCCTCATCACAAGCTATTACTTCATTCAAAATGTTTTTAGTATGTGGATTCTATTTTATTTTCTTTCCATAGTAAATAAACATATTATTATTAGCTTAATTTTCAACTACTTGATTCCAGTTTGTTACTTTTAGATTTTAATTTATTTTGACCCATATAAGGAAATGATCACTCTCCCATACTTTAAGAATTTCTAAACTTATTACCTTCCTGTAATCTATTGCATTAGTTATTCCACCATGTCAATCATTGTTATTATTCCATTTAACATTCTTAATATATGTTAGTCCAGGAACCTTAATAGACTGTTCCCTTTATTATTTAATAGTTTATCCATGGAATGCCTCAAATGGATATTTATCATATCATCTATAGACCATTCCTTCATTTGTTCTTTTACTTCTGTTGCCACCATGGCATTAAAATCCCCAGACAAAAAAAATTATGGCATTGGGGTATCTATTTTTTATTGCATCCAAATCATTATTTAATTTACATAGTATATTTTCAAAGTCTTTTAGTATAATGGAGGGAGGTATATAATGTTGAATAAAACAAATGCAGTGTTTTTATTAAGACTAAATACATATAAAAATTATTATATAAACTAGACTCCATGCAACACACATCCAAGATGTTTTTTACCAATTTGCTAACCCACCCTTTGCTGTACCATATTTACTTACTTTTAAAGCTGGGACTAACCATATCCTGTATCCATCTAGGATATCCAAATCACTTTTTCTACACCAGGTTTCTTGTAACAGGATTATTTGGAATGTAGATATCCATGTTCTATTACCTCTATCTACTAGTTTGTTCACTATACCTGCAGTATTCCATCTTAAGATCTTTGTAACTATTTCAGCGTTATGTTCTTTAAACTGTCAATTAGATGATTCTGAGATACTTATGGTGCTATCTGTACTGAAAGTATCTTCTCCTCCTGTTTCCCTGGAATCATCTAAAACCAAGGATGACTCACTTTCTAGTACTATACTACTATTTATATGTGTCCCCTGTTTTTTTCCTACCTTGGATGTATCATTCATCCTGATCTTCTCTTGCAAAAGTATGTTCAGCTTCCACATCCTTTGGTTTTAAATATGCCATAATACATGGTTGTTTAGGTGTATCTTTTTCATTTAATTTTCCAGTACCTTTATTCTTAATGTCCATTTGCCTTGTTTGTTATTCTATTTATTTATTTCATTTATTTCAATCTTGGATTACAATACCTTTGAGCAGGAGACCGCTGCTTTACAAAGGTTCCACATCATACAGGGTGGGTATACATACAATGTGGGTTTAGGAATATCTTGCAAGGTGAGTAAACATAGACATAATACATTGTAAATAGGAAACAGAGAGGTTTTAACATTAAGATAATTCAGGTTACAGAAGCAGCCAAGGTGACATTGTCAGCTAAAAGTCAGTAAGCAACTAACCAGAAAGGAGGTGGGGAGATGACTATTTAGGGGGGGATGGGAGGGAAGGGTGCAGGAGATTGCAGGGCAAGACAGGGACCATTTGGGGTAGTAGTAGTCAGAAGACAGTGAGGGGATGGTGAGATGGCCTGAAAATTAGATAGTCCAGGGTCAGAAATATAGGGGTGTGTGGAGTAAATAGAAAGTATAGTCACAGGAGCTGTTCTTCAGTAGGTGTTGTCTTAGCTTGGTCTTGAAAAGCCCCAATCTCTGCATGCCGCTAAGTTCAGTGCCAAGGTTATTGAGTCAAAGTGGTGCCCGATAGATATATGACCTCTGCCCTTGGGAGGTTCTGCAGCGAGGAACAGTGAGAACCTGATGGTTGGGGTTCCTGGTGCGGTGCCGGTCCGTGAATAAGTTTAATAGGTTTGTGACTCTGGGAGGTTGTAGTCTGAGTATTGATTTTTTAGCTAAGAGACAGGTTTAGTATTGTACCCTGTTTTCAAATTGTAGCCACCCGGCTTGCTCATAAAGGTCACATGTGTGCATTAGTCAGGGGGGATTGGTGAGCAGTCAGCAGGCTTTGTTTAGGGCTATGGCTATCCTATGCAGTGTGGAGGGAGTGGCTGAGCTGTATATAATCAGTGTATAGTTGATGACAGAGACAATTGAGCTATGGATTGCGGTTTGGAGGGCTTTGGGTGTCAGACATTTCTTGCGCCTGTGCTGGAGCTCAATTCTTATGCTGACAGTTTTGACCACATTCTCAATGTGTTCTGATTAGGAAAGGGAACTGTCAAGTGTAACCCCAGGTATTTGAATAGCTCCACTTGTTCAAGAGGGACCCCTACGCAGTTAGTAATGTTAAGGGAGACTGCTTTGTGTTTGTTTCTTGTACTGCTAAAAAGCATTACTTATGTCTTTTTATAGTTTGTAACCAACTTATGGGCTCTGAACCAGTGTTCAGTTTGTTTGAAAGCATGTTGTAGCAGATTTTCTAGGGTGTGCAGGTCATGTAATAGATAGATCTGAACTAGGTAAAATTCCAAATAGTATTATAGTTGTATTAAAACTATTGCTGTATTGGCTAAGACTAATAAATAATAAACAAAATACATTGCCCCCACATGTATAAAAGAAAAAATAAATTGGTCTAAGGAAGGTTATACCTGTATCTGGCTGAAAACCTTACAGACACATCTGTTTCAATTGAATATGATGCATTTATTGAGTGACTACAAAAAAAATATAAACATTTCTATGGGTTTCAAAACATTGATAAAAAATAAACTATCTGGTGATGCAAAGCAATGAGAAATGTCAAAAGTAAAAGATCTAAGGCATAATGAACGGTTTAGAGAAAACAAAACTGATCATTGTTTGGAAGTTTCTTTAACTCTTCCTCTACCATTTTTGGAAAGAAAACTAATTACTTGGGCCCGAATGGAGTTGATTAACTCTAGATATATGTATTTCAACAAAGGCCTCTTTACTAATGAAGACTCTAATAGTGCACCTAACCAATGTAGATGTTCAGCTGGTCAAATTGAGTCTCTAGACCATATAATTAGGCTTTGCCCTTTATACTCCAAAGCTAGAAATAGCCTGCTTAAAACGTTTTTGAGTTGTTATGATAAGACCAGCTATGACCCTGTATTCATATTATTACACCCAAGAAGCCTTACAGATGCCTTGCTGGCTTCAAAATTTTTGTCATCAGTTATTAAAATAAAGAAAAAGTATTTTCGATCTTTGGGGAATATAGTTTAATGCTGGCACAAAATTTAGGTCCTTAATTCTAGGAGTGCATGGAATTTTCATTCGTGCAAAAATTACTTTAGATTCTTGGGAATGTGCAATAGCTAGTCCCATGATGAAAAGAATATTCCCAGTGTATGTTTTAACTGTCTTTTGTATAATGATGTAAACTGTGTTTTGTAGAATGATGTTTTTCTGTATTGTTCTGTATTTATGTAAACTCTTTTCTTTCTTTTTTATATTATGTAATAAGTTTGATTGTTAATTGCAACAAAGTTGATCAATAAACTTAAACAAACATACTCCACAGAACAAACAATGTGCAGCCGTGCAGTCTCTCTCAGTCTCTCATCTGAATCAAAACAGAAACATGGGAACAGTGCATCAAATAGTATGTCATATCACTTCTTTCTCACCATTTGTGCATCCTGTGCCTAACAGTGACTAATACACCTTAGAAAATGAGTTAGAGAAACCCAGCTTCCTGTTTGGCTAGCTGTACCCACAACCGGAGTGGGTATCAGACATTATACAATGGGTTCAGGAATTCTGCAACCTGATTGGTTGACTGGCATGATTTACCCATTGTAAATCCTGGCATGACCAACAGGAAAAAGTACTAGTCAGCCATATCCGGAATCCTCAGTGTTCCAAATCCATCCAAGCCCCCCGAACAGCAAAGTGGAAAACCATCATGTTTAATTCCCCGGTAAACAGCTGCCTCGCACAACTCACAGTACAACACACAAAATAAAACAGAGTATGTCCTGAAAATACAGAGAAAAGTGACAATTAGCAACAAAATCTTCCCAAAACACTCCAGCAAGCCACATATGAGCCCAAACAGTGTATTACACAGTATATTAAAATCTTTCCCCACAACCGCTTCCACACAGCTCACCTGAGAAAGATTTTTTCCATCTGGTTGCACTCCATCGCTGCTCCATATTACCGCATTCCCTAACCAATCACTGCAATGAAAATTCCAGTTTAAAAAAAAAATTGTCTCATTAGCCCATTCATGGAAACTGCTTCATTCTGGTGTTCAGCAGAGAGATTCACCCAGAACAGCAGGCTGTACAATGACGGAACAGTCACACTATAATGAGTCATACTTTGACTTCAACCACTTGTTACTGGTGGGTTGTATATTGAACAAAAAAAAACAACAACTCATGACTGCCAGGCTGTTTGTTAAAAAAGAAACATGTGACATCATTTTACTATATCTGTTAGTGTAGCTGCATTAGCAGCTCGACAGCTATTGTGTGTGTGTGTGTGTGTGTGTGTGTGTGTGTGTGTGTGTGTGTGTGTGTGTGTGCAGCTTGACAGCCATGTGTATGTGTATATGTGTGTGTCTGTGTGTGTGTGAGTGTGTCTGTGCAGCTTGACAGCGTGTGTGTGTGTGTGTGTGTGTGTGTGTGTGTGTGTATATGTGTGTGTGTGTACAGCTGTATTAGCAGCTATGCAGCAGGTAGCAACTGTAGACTATTTCTTCTCATGCAGCAATAAAGTAAATGAAAAAAAGACACTTTTTCTTTATCTGTTTTCACAAAATAAAGAGGGCCATTGTACAATCGTAATATACCACTCCAGGGTGTGGTTTATGCTGGGTTTTACTCACTGCTGGTGTGGTTTACTCACTTGGCCTGCGGCCTCATGACCAAACCACACCAGGCATGGCTAAATCCCAGCATAACCCATACCTTGTCATGGTATATTGCTTAAACAGACACCAGTAAATATCTAGTCACTGTACCTGCCAGCATTTTTACTGAGTAAATCACTGCACTCCAAAACAGAATGTTAAGACTGATAAAAGCCACCATTTTTTTTCTTGCTTATTGAGCACCACTCCACCAATCACCCTGCTTTGCCCTGATTGCTTCCCTTTATCTTCCACTTGCTCTCACAGGTCTATTTAAAAATAAATTGAAAGAACATTGACAAAATTGAGATGGTGCAGAGAAGGGCGATCAAAATGGTAAAGGGATTACATCACAAGCCTTACGAGGAGAAAGAAAGGGACCTCAATTTGTACACTCTGGAACCTAGGAGGGAGAGAGGTGACATGATAGAAACATTCGAGTACCTCAAGGGCATTAACAAGGTGAAAAGGGACACCATATTCCAAATAGTATAGCCAGGACAAGAAGACACGACATGAGACTGAGGGGTGGCAGCATAAAGGGAATGTCAGGGAGTTCTCTTTTAAAGAAAGGGTGATGGATGCATGGAATAGCCTGACCCAGGAGGTGGTGGCAGCCCATACAGTGGTGGGCTTCAAACATGCATGGGACAGAAACAAAGTAATAATAGAGATAGGAAGAAAAAGCTAATGCTAATGACCAGATAGGGTCACTGGATGCTTTGTTATGCAGCTTAAATGGGCAGACTGGATGGGCCTAGCAGTCCTTATCTGCCAACAGCATCTATGTATCTAAACATTAGTGCCTTAGTGCTATGACTTTTCATCTTACCCACCCAGCCGCAGGGTCTGAATATGCACATTCATAGCTAATGACCATGCATCAGCCACTCTGTCTGCCATCCCTCTGTCCCACAATTAAACACAAAGATGTGAAAAGAAATGGGCACAACTCACATCTGCTGTTCATGAATGTTGCTTTTCTATGCTGTCTGCTTCTCACTGGTGGGGGGGTTGTCTGGGGGTTGAAAATGAAAGTGAGGGGAGTTGAAAATGAAAGTGACTGTAAAAAAGACATATGCTCTCTGCCTCACACAGAAAGGAAAAAAAAAACAGTCCCAAACAGCAGCACACTCTACTAACAACTGTACCAGTAGAGGGACTACTTTACCAGAAAAATCATTGTTTATTAATTTTTTCCCATTTTAAAGTGATTTTTTTTATATTGTATATATTTTATTAAAATTAACAAAACTCCATTTTCTAAGCTCAGTTGTACTCTCCAGGGTGGGAGTATGGGCTATATCTTCCCTTCCAGGGGCTATAAGGACCTCTGCCTGTGGCATTCACCTCATTATGCCCCTGGGTGGGAAGGTACAGTCCAATACCACCCACCTTGTCAGGTATTATTGCTTACATATTTGGAATCACTTTACTGTTTAGTATGCGCCCTTAAGTGAAGTGTAACATTATAATAACATTATTGTTTGCAATGAATTGTAAAGTGTTTTTATGTTTTTTAAATGATTCCTACATACTGAGCACTGTACTCAGGTTATGACACATCAGTTTTAAAAGCTAAGAACTAAACTTTAATGCTGTGCAAAATGTACTATTGCTTCTGAAAGGCTTCTCCAAATTTTGTTTTGAATTCTGCAGAACTTCCAAAAGCATTGCTATGTAAACCACTAAGTAACTGTTTGCAGATTACATAAACAGTGGAATTATTTTTTATGGATTGGGGAAAATAATCCATATTTTATGTAAACCATGGATTACTAATCAGCAAAAAGCAATCTACTTTCAAAATTCCAGAATTCTGCTACAAACAATTTGGTGGAATTTTCAGAAATCCTGCATAATTTCTCTTTTGTCTGAGTTTGAAAATTCCACACAACACTATTAGATTGTAAAAACTAACACTGATACGTGAAGTTTGCTTGAGCCACAGTTCCAAATGTGTGATGCCTCAGAGCCATACAGTTGTGAAACAAGCTGTGAAAAGACATTGTCAAATGGCACTGAGCATGTTTAAGAAATATTTTTTGGGGGGTCACATGATGCCTCAGCACGAGCAGGAGCTCTAAATCTTGGCTCCTGCTCCTCGTTGCATCATTTACCTTTTTTTAAGTATTTATTAGTTTGGTTACTGACTCCGTTATGACTCCCCTTACTCCTGGAAGCTTCAGTATCAATGTAGTGCCATTATATTTGGAAGCTGCAGTGATAGATGCAGATATGTGGCAAGCACCTCCTCACCACATGCTGCCCCAGACTCTGGACAAGTCTACCAAAAGGTCTAAGTTCCAAGGCTTGATTACTACTCGCTGTATCAATCAGTCAGCCTCCACAACTCCACTCACAGAAGAAAAAAATCATTGAAGAATTTCAGCCACTAATGGAAGCCATCCAGGCACTTACTGTGAAGCTAAAATCACTTCGCTGTGACCTGAAAGCTCTAAACCAGCGTGTTGGTGACATTGAAGCTCACACACTGTCCGCGGAGTGCTGGAAGGATCGTTTGGAACCAGACATCTCCTCCCTCTGACAGAAGCTGGCCAAGATGGAGAATAAGTTGGAAGATTTGGAACAGAGGTCCCGAAGGAACAATTTTGTCATCTTTGGCCTCCCGAAGACACAGAAGGCATGTCCCCGATCCTGTTCACACAGAAGTTTTTAGAGAAAATAGTGGGTCCCTCTCGTAATAGTACTACCTACATAATGGAGAGGGTACACTGCTCACTTCAGCTGAAACCACTTCAAGGCTTTCCCCCAGACATCTAATCCTTTGCCTATTAAACTACCTAGATAAGTAACATATATTGTCAAAGATTAGAGAAATCAGGGAGATAACTTGGGAAGGTAACTGAATCCATATTGCTCAGGACCTCCCGACAGCTAAGAGACAGAAGTGAGCTGCATTTCATGCCACAGTATCAAAACTGATAGTGGCTGGCATTCATTTTTGAATGCTTTACTCAGAACGCTTGCAGGTACTCCTCGAGGAGACATGGCACTCCTTTGAGGATGCAGATCGGGCAAAGACTGAGCTACAGAAGTTATTATCCAACCTGTTCCAGCATCGCTAAAATACCTAGTTGATGAGAAAGTGCCAGAGTGGTACTTTGTGTTTGCTGGTTTTGCTGGACGGCTTTAACATACTCTGACCTATGCCAGACAGTATTTAATTTTGAACTGACATTCTGATTTGAGGGAATTTTTGTTTGAACTCAATAGTGTATTCAGAATGCTTTGAAGCGCCCTCCCTTCAGTAACTGTTTGAACTTTCCTTTATCCTCATGCTTGAACTTTGCTGCAAGCTTATTCTCAGAGATGACTTGACATATCGTTAGAGATTTTCTTTATTTATGCCTGGCATTGGTAGCGTTACTAACATATTTATCACCTAGTCCTACTTGAATTATTCCATAGCTCTTTCTCCTGGTTATCCACTGATTGGACTTACTTCGGACATTTCCCAGTGCTTCTTCGATATCAGAGATATGGAAAGGCCTCCTTGTTCACAGCAGGATTCAGGACTGGAGGTTTGCTGTAAATTAACTGTGTGTTTGGAGCTGTATTAGATTTCTCCATTCACAGGATTCCAGGAAAGTTGCTATTATATTTTGCGGTTTTCATTTTACTAGATCTGACGGTGTAGCCAGGCACAATTGGTTTTCCTTGCAACCTTATACATCCTAGTTGTGCCTCAGGACTGGATGTCTTGATATGTGGACCTATGTTTGGACCTATTATAAGATTGGTTCTCCTAGTCGGCTTATTATGGATTACTTAACCTAGAATTTACTTTCATTTCTTTTTTCACAGCAAGATTCACCTGCATGTTAGTGACTGTTACAAATATTATCTGTGGGGCACCCTGCAGGATCTGGAACTTTAACAGTGTAGCAGCCTGCACATTATATGTTTTATTATAATTCTTTATTAACATTTTAATTGTGAATTATCACTATAATGTTCATAAGTATTTCATCACAGGCTTTTAAGGGAAGATGTTTTCTCCCTATTTCTTTTGTTTTCCGTTCCATAATAACTAAAGCTATCTAGCCATTTTCTTTCATTAAATTCAATTGCAGGAAGAAATGCATTAGTGCACATTGCAGTTGATTGCTTGCTATTTTGTTCTATATTTTGGTTACTATCTATCAGCTAATTGACAATATCCCTGTTAATTTAGCTTTTTTGCTGATTCAGATACCATACTTCACCTGGCTACTGGAATGTAATTGGGGTTTTCTGTTTGCCCTGACATCTTTGCAGAAGTATGCCTTAATGGTTGCCAAGGAGTGAGTTTTCTAATTATTATGATCATTTAGAATGGGCTGTTTCAAGGAATTTTCTGGATATTAGCAATGATAGTTTTGTGTGGAACTTGCCTTTTATTAATAGGGAGTTGGCACTTATTGGCCAATCTAGCTGGATACATTATGTTTGAATCACCAGTTTTGCATTATAGAGGGGCAGGACGGGTGGAGTATGAATGGTTTCTGCTCTTGATGGGGAACATCATGAGCTGTTATTGGGATAGGGTTCTGGAGTGTCGTCAGGTAGAGGCTTACTGTGGTATATAGGTAAGCCTTACTCCTTTTCCTATGTTTCCTGTTTTATTTACAGGACCCTGACGCCAGTACTTTTACTTTTCTTTAAATATGTACCGAATTTTGTTGTAGGGTATGGGTTGTTACTTCTTTTTCCTTTTGGGCTTAGTTGTAGGGAATATTCTTTTGAGAAGTGGTTTCATTTATGGAGATAGAGGGGTGGCAGACTAATGTGTTTATTTTTTGCTTTGTTACATGATGATTGGAGGAATTGTTCTTTGCACCACTGTTGCATATTTAAAAATGACTCTTTCTTTTAGCTTTTCTATCTTGGAATGTTAGGGGAGCCCGCTCCATAGTTAAATATTACCAAATTATTAAGCACTTCAAGCATTTAGGCTGTCAAGTGGCTCTCCATCAGGAGACCCACTTGCTTACTTATGAAAGCCTTCAACTTTGTTGACAACTAGTATCCCAAGTGTTAGCAACCGGGTTAAGTACTAACAAAGGGGGTGTAGCAGTTCTAATATTTTGGGGTATGCAATTTCAGCTATTACAATGTATTGAAGACACTCAAAGTAGATTTCTACTGATTCGTGGCCATCTGGATCATACAGAAGTTCTTTTAGGTAGTATTTATGGACCTAATAAAGATACCCCATCCTTTTTCATGGATTTAGCTGGAGCTTTGGCACTCTTTTTGGCACTTCCTTAAATTCTGGGAGGAGATTGGAACCTGCCTTTTTCATAGGATCTGGATAGGTTGCGTAAGAGAATGGCTGGTCTTTCTCCGGCTCAGCGCTCCCTGAGTGAAATGGTTGATTTGGTGGGGCACTGTCATCCCTGGAGAATATTGCATCCTTCAGAGAAAGATTTTACCTTCTTCTCAGCAGTCCATGGGACAACCTCCAGAATCAACTATTTCTTGATATCGTTACCTCTCTTGCAGGGGGTGCTAAGTATGGAAAATGATGCTAGAGTTCTCTCCGATCACTCTCCAGTCAGGCTTCAAATCAATTTGGCCCCATAGGGCAAAAGATTCTACCTAGACGCTTAACAATCAACTTCTTAAGGACAAGAACATTATTGAAAGGAATCAGGACCAAATTGACTTGTTCTTTACTATGACTAGAGGCACGGTACCACAACTGGATGCTGAGTGGTCGGCCTTTAAGTGTTTTATTTGGGGTGAATTTATTTGCCTAGCTGTTATGCATAAGAGAGTGCAGGAGAAAGCGGCATCTGCGCTCTTGTGTTGTATTAGAGAGATGGAAAACATTCGGTCTCCTAATTCTTCTGAGGAAGCTTGAAGAAAACTTCTTGTTCTCAGAGACAAACACAGAGAATTGTTGCATGAAAAAGCAGAATATGCCATTTATAAGACTCAATCTACTTATGTAGATCAAGGTGAAAAATCTGGTAGACTGATGGCACTTAGGCTTCAGAAGCTGGAAGCCTCTTGCCTCATCTTCTGTGTTATATCACCGCTTGGTGGTGAGATTAAGGTCCTCTCCAGAGATATAGCACATGAATTTCAGGGGTATTATGCCTCTTTGTACGGACCTATGATAGATCCTCTCTCTACTGCTGCCATTCAACAGTATTTAGGTGATCTTCTTTTCTCTTCATTGGATGCTACCCAACAAGCCTTCCTTTCAAGCCCAGTTTCTGAACAGGAATTTTTTTCCGCCATTAACTCCTTGGTTTTAGATAAGGCCCCTGGTACAGATGGCCTTACTTCTAATTTCTATAAATTGTTTGCCAAAGAGCTTATCCCCACTTTTACACCATTTGTATCTTTCTATCTATGAGGTTGGTATATCTGACCAAACACTTCTGGAGGCCTTGATCATTTTAATTCTAAAGCCTGGAAAACCTCCTTATGCGGTGTCCAGCTTCTGCCCAATCTCGTTACTTAATTGTGATATTAAAATTCTTTCCAAAGTCTTGGCCTCCAGAATTAGGGTAGTCTGGGAGGGCCTTATAAGCTTTGAGCAAGTTGAGTTTGTCAAAAACCGCTCATCTGTTGATCGTCTCCATGTCCAGGGAAATACCTGTCCTGGCTACCTTGGTTTCCCTGAACACGGAGAAAGCTTTTGATAGAGTCAATTGGTCTTTCATGTTTCATGTTCTGGAAGCTTTTGGTTTTCCTCAGCCCTTCCTGCATTGGATCAAAGTGATCTATTCTTGCTCCACAGCTAAAGTTTTTTGCAATAGGGTACCTACTTCTTCCTTCTCATTGCAGTCAGGTACTCGATGAGGTTTCCCCCTTTCCCCTTTGTTATTTAACTTGTATTTAGAACCCCTTTCATTGATGCTGAAGGGTAGTCAAGATTTTCATGGGGTACTGCTTGGGCCCTTACACCTTAAATTTCTGCTGACGCAGATGATATTTTGTCGCACGTAACGCAACCTGCAATGTCGATCAAGATGGCACTATCAGTTATTGCTGAATTTAGTTTGTTGTGCAACTACAAATTTAATTGGGAGAAGTCAGTAATCATGCTTCTCAATACCCGACTAAGTCGGAGGTTTTCTTTTTGGGATTAGCATGGGAATCTTGGCAAATTAAGTACCTGGGTATTTACTTATCACATGACCCCGTCCGCCCTCAAAAAGCTTAATTTGGATGACTTACTGGTTGTTCTGCAGTAAGAGCTTCAAAAGTGGAAGAAATTACCCTTGACTTTATTAGGACAGATTAATGTTATAAAAATGAATATTCTTCCCTGCCTTTTCTACCCCCTTAATTTGTTAGATCTCTGGCTACCCCTTTCTTGGTTTAAAAGGTGTTCTCAACTGCTATCTGATTTTATATGGCTGGATAAACCACCTAGAAATGAAAATTAAGAACCTGCCATAATTCTTGATCTTCTCTTGTATCTTCACCATTCATTACTGCTGGGTGTAAGCCGGAGGTGTGCACCCACCGTGGGAGCTTTTTTATTTTGAGGGAGGAGTTGGCACCGATGGCACTGCCCATATGGCAGACGCACTGCATGGGGCATGTGGGTTGGCTGTTAGGTGCCATAGACTCCTCCTCCATTCCAGTTCTGTGTAGTGGAGAGGCAGAAAATAGGTAATGGAAAAGAGAGAGAGGCAAGGGAGCTGAGGGATAGACAAAAGAAGAGGATGTAAACTGAAAAAGGCATAAGCTGAATAGGAGACAGGGGGGAGAGAGAGAACTCTACCCTAAGTGGCCACAGGGCCTCAATCCTCAGGCAGTTTAAGTGGAAAGGAGATAAGAGATAGAAGAGGAAAGACAGGAAGAAACAGAAAAGGATAAAGGGGAGGAAAGGATTATCTGCCAAGGTGATTTGGAAGACCACTGGCTTGAGATTTTCAAATTTCCAATGGGATTTGAAGACAAGGGAGCAAAGATCCCACCCATTAAGGGCTAAGAATTCAAGGTTGAAACACCAGTCTTGACTGGATTGGAGAAGACAGACCTCTCCTCCCATCCTTTTATCCATAAACTTAAGCAGCCTAGAGCCTATGTCTCACCGGCTGTCCCTTTGGAAGGAACAGTTCCACTCAGAAGAGGAGCGAGACCTGACTTAGGTGTAAGGAAATACATCTGGTGCAGATTTCACATGAAGTGTTGGTGTAGTCCCCACTTCAGAAGAAGAGAACCACAGGACAACCATGAGAGGAAAGGAGAGGAGAAAACTCCCACTAACTCTCCAGGACTGCATTGAAGCAATGACAGTCATGGGGTGGCAAACCAGAGGATTATTGGAACCCCAAGTGGCGGACACCCCAGAAGTAAGAGGATCAGAGGAAGTTCCCTCAGAGGGATCAGGGCAAAGACCCTACTCGCCCTCCTCCAGAGTGAACACTCCGTGACTTTTAGAGAAGGAACAGAGAGCTCTGAGGTACCAGGGGGACTCAGCCCCCAATTGGCCTCAAGGAGGAGGGTGAGCAGGGCAGGGGAGACACCCAAGAATTGATTCCCAAGAGGGGAAAGTGGGCCAGAATCAGTAATGAATGGTGAAGGTACAAGAGAAGAGCAAAAATTACAGTAGGTACGTCATTTTCATATCTTCCCTTGTCAGTCTTCACCATTCATTACTGCTGGGTGAGTACCAAGCCCCCCAGAAGGGATGTGGCACAGCCCTGAGGGAACAGATACCTCAGCCTCCTACTGGTGAGAAGCAGGATGGGGGGACCCTAGCCATACTAGACTGAGTAAGGTCTAAGGCTGCTGAGGATGAGTAGGTGTCCACCATTGTTGAGGGGATGGAGGATGTCCCTGAAGAACCCTCCTTGCCCTGTGGGAAAACAGGTGGATCAACAGGAAAGTGGAAGAGATCACCCTACACTGGGTGACAATCTGGATAGACAAAACCACGCCATCCACCTAATGCAGATTGCTGTCCCTGCCAGTCTGGAAGCCACCTCATTGGCATCATAAGATGCCTGTGCCTGGTGCCTTGCAAGTTCCAGACCTTGAGCAGAGAGGGCAATGGTCTGTCTGGATTGTTCTATATCAGGCAAAGATGCTAGTACCTGAGCCAGCATCGACCACAGATGCCTGTTATAGGCAGCATGGTATGCCTAATGTGAACCTATGCACATCAATGCATGAGCTGATGAAAAGCCCTTCATCCCCACCGGTCAAATTCTATGGAGTCTGGATCCGGGGGTCGGTCATGTGCCAGTCGCCAAAGCCAGAGGGAGTGTCTAGCCCAAAGAATGGTAAGGTAAGGAACCTAGAGACTCCTGAGGGGCACAATACCATATCCTGCAGTCTGCCTTGGCTAGAGAAGGGGTGGCTGAAGACTGCCAGGTGCAGATAGATGCCTTCTGGAAGGGGATGGGCCAGGAAGGCACTACGAGATGGTGAGTAGTAAATTCACTAAGGAATGAATGCACATCCTGCTCGGTATTGGCTCTTAGAACATGGGAGATATGAAGCTCCTGAACCATCCTTGAAAGGAATCACTGATATTCAGTGAAATCGGTGTTGGGGACAGGTGGACAGAGTATTCCTCTCCCTCAGTAGAGGGAGATGAGGAGGACGAGGAGCTTGAATGTCCAGGGGACTCCTGCAGTGGGGGGACAGGTGGAAGACTCATTTATCCATGGCTCTAACATAGGTAGGTAAGGCCACCACAGTGGCTCTGAACATCTCCCAGGTTAAGGGCCCCATAGGACCCACATGGCTCGGGAGAGAAGGAGGTGTCTGCAGAGGGATGGGTGATGGGCATGGCACTGAAAGTGCACGACCTCTGCCGGGGCTCAGAGATCCAGGGGCTGATGCCACCATATGAGGGGGCCCTGAGACCATACTGGGTTGCAAAGATTGATTCTGAGAAGGCAAACTCCAGAAGAGCCCTGAAGGAGAGTCTCCCCTGTGATGCACCTGGAATTGCATGTGCCCAGAAGGGTAACCCTCTGCACTGCAAACCAAAGGTGCCTCTGAAACTTTAAGGAAAAGGTGGGGCACAGTGCTGTGACTGCTCCCCACCCATGCAGAGTGGTGGAGGGGGTGCTACCACACCTCACCCCGGCCTCTCAACCCTTCAGACTCAGAGACAGTCCTCTTCCTCAGTCCCAGCAAGGCAGGTTCCCCCTACCCCACAGGCCCCTTGAAGAAGGTTACATGAGCAAGGGCCCCCACCCACAGGGGGCTGCAGCAGCACCAAAGATGGCAGCTGCTTAGGCCTTCCCGGGGAGGGCACCCCATCCTGAGCCCCTGAGCTATCACCCCCAAGGGATCAATGGCCATCCCCAGCTGAAGGATCCTTGCTGGCAAAAAGGCTCTGGGGACTCAGGGATAGGGCCACTGGGTCACCTGGCGCTACATCCCACAGGGCCCTAAACTCCGAAGAGTCAGGCTGCCAGTCCAGATCCACCTCAGAGTTGTCCCCCTTCTGAAGAGGAGGCAACAAAGAGGACCTCCGGGTTAGTGACCCTGGGAGAGCCCCTGGCAGTGGAACTGAGAATGGTGCCACCATGGGACATGGTGCTGCCCCGATCATTGGTGCCACAAACAGCACCACACAGTGGCACTGAGGGCCTGCCACTGCTGGGCCCAGCAGCCATGGGCCATGACACTGGGGGAGCCTGCACCTCTGAAGAGGTGACTGCCAGGGTGGCAACAGCAGCATGACTTCAGGGGGAATCACGCTGCTACTCTGGCACCACAGAAGAGTCCTCCTCCTCTGCAAGGCTGGAACTGGAGGAGGCCCCCCTTGCTGGGATGTATAGACCAGGAAGGGGACCTGGAGGAAGGGTCTAAAGTTCTGGCCTGGGAAGCCCATGGGCAATGTCATCCTCCAAATGTCAGCATGGCCCTGCCAACTTTAAATGTGTGGATTTCTAAGACATGGTGGTCTATTGAGAAGCAGGTGTCACAGTGGTCCATATCATGGTTGGGTCCCAGGCACTGAAGACAAACATCATGCTGGTCCAAAACAGAGAAATGCCAGCCACATGGGCACTGACACATGGGGGCACATCCTGCTTTTGATTTTATTTTTGCTCCAGAACCAGACATGATATGAAATTAATGCTTGAAACAGCAAAAAGATCCCTGTACCATCGAAATATAAAGAATGGTCTTACCGGAGTCTTCAGACAACGTCAGAATGAAACAAACTGGGATGGAGAGGTAGAACAGCTTCAAAAGGCAATGAAGGCCCAATGACGCAGAATAAATTTGTCATTCACACAGCAGGTGCAACCTCGATGATGGGAGATACAGAACTGGGATGGAGGAGATGACTTCAGCGCCTAACGGCCAACCTGAGTGCCCCACACAGTGCATCTGCCACGTGGGACATGGGCGGTGCCATCGGCACAGACTCCTCCCCCCAAAAAAAAGCTCCCACAGTGGGTGTGTGCCTCTGGTTTACACCCAACGGTAATGAATGGTGAAGACTGACAAGGGAAGATGAGCCTTTCTGAAACTAGCAGCCCCTAAACAACATGGAGGGCTTCGTCTTCCCAACTTTTTACTCTATTATTTTGCTAGTCATTCCAGAAAGTATTTGAAATGGTTGTTAGATCCCCCTCCAAAGGACTCTCCCACTTATTTTCCCACATGGCTCCAGACTGAGATGTAGTTAATACTGGAATCTGCTATTTCCCTGTGGTCTCTATTATTTTTGCCGGTTAAGGCCCTTAAGGATACTGTCATCGAGACTTCAGTCCAAGCGCATCAGCAATTATGCTCCATGATGCACTATAAGTCTCCCTTCGATGTCTCGCAGCCTATTCTTGGGAACCCCAACCTTAAAATTGGTGGTAAAATCATGGATGTGCATTGGATGCCTCAACTGGCTGGGCTGAAAGTATGCGGGCTTGCTCCAAGATGGGTCCTTACAATCTAGTCGCTCTATCATAGCTTCACTACAAATGCCCACTAATATGACTTTTAAAGTTTTCCAACTAAGACACTGCTTACTACAGCATTTTAGTTCTTCTATTGGAGTAATAAATCTGGGACAGTTTCTGCAATTGCTAATAGCTGCTGTTAAGCAACCTCATATGATTTCTATGTTGTATTCCTTTCTGTTCCCTAAAGTTTACCCAAATCTTTCTGGTGTTTCTCTGTATTAGGATGCAGCTCTCTCATCCTCTACTTTTGACTGGCCCAAAATTTGGAATGATTTATATACCTATATTACTCAGGATCATCTGTGCCTTACACAGTTTTATATTTTGAATAATTTGTATTATACCCTCACTAAGCTTTTTAGAATGGACCGTGTGCAGTCATCAATTTGTACAAGATGTGGGCAAGCAGAGGGCACTCTTTATCATGTACTTTGGGATTGCACCAAAGTAGCCCCCTTTATGGGATTCAATTAAATGTAAAGCTAATCCGCTCTTGGGTATTGACTCTCTTTTTACCCATGAGGTTTGCTTAGTAGGAGACTATAGCCATGTGTATGTTTGAGAGCACCATTTTATGATGGCCCTCATCTCAATTTCAGTCAAGCACTTGGTTCTCCATCACTGGCTTGATCATTCTCTACTCACGTATATACAATGGTGGCAGGAGCTCCTTGAGAATCTTCGAATAGAGAGGATGATAGCAAGTGTTAATACCAAATTGCATAGTTTTAATAGGAAATGGAGCAAGCTTCATACCCTCTATATGACCTAAAGCTGTAGAGCTGGCTCTCCCTTTCTCCTTTTAATTCCTCTTACCATCTCCTTTATTTTTTTTTGAGTATTTTCTCTGCTCTTTCAGCACTAGATAGGTATTACTTTTGCATAATTCCTCCTAGTGTATGTGTCATTGATTATTAGTGCTATATTTTACTCCGTCAAAGGTTGGGTGGGTAAGAGTGGATGAATAGTAGTAGGATATTGGGGAGTTGTTTTATCATTCTTTTATTGTTTAATTATATTAGATTGCTGTGTTGTTGTCTTCATATTGTGTTGTTATATTCTTGTTGATAATTCAATCAGGTATACCTAATTTTAAAAAAAGGAAATATTTTTAACCAAAGTATCTTAAGTACTTTTAATGTAATCTTGAAAAAAATGCCATCTATCATTGCTATGAGGGACCCGTTTAATATCATATATCCACATTTTGTTTTTGTGAAACTGCAGAGTAAAAAAAAACATTTGAAATAGAAAGGATAACTTTTTTGCTTCTGCATCATGCAGAATAGCTAATTAGAAAATGACTGTCCGCAGATATGGACTTTTCAGATATTGTTGTGTCTCCATCCAGAACCACTTCTAAGAAAAGTTTGAACCAATATCTGTTCAAATGGCAAGTGATTAAAGGGTATTATAAAACTGGAATCAAGTATCCAGACTCCTGATTGACTGGATCCCATGTGAAAAGCACATATCACATGGTATTCACACAGGTATCTTGCATACCCTGCCATTGTGTGAAGTAGGGTGGCACACTACTAGTTTATTTGTAAAAAAGCAACCCAAGACACCTTATCAAGGTTTACAAAAGTAAGGTGATTCCAGGATTGGGTTGCCTGTCAATCACTATTGACTAAAGTTGATATCAACCTAAGTCCAGTTGCTTCCAAATTCCATAATAAATGATTATGATGACAAAAACATGTATTATGGAGCTCAGTCCTATCAGCTACTCCCTGCACTATCAAAATTATCTCTTTCCTCAAACTAGTAATCTGTAATAATTATATTAACCAGAAAGCATGTCTTGCCATAGGGAAATCTGGTTATAATTCACCATTATAAACAGCTGGTTATAATGGCAAACAAGCAATGGGTTTCCCTCACTCCACACATGCGCCAGCCATGGTCTTTTCTTCATTGCACCACACTTCACCACCTCTTGCACTCAGACTCCATGGTAAGTAATGTTAAAAAAGGTACAGTAAATAAAAAAAACACTCGCTCTTTTGGGACACTTTTTGGAGGAACCTCTTTACAGAAAAAAAAATAAACATTAAAATTGCTGCTTGAATCCGACCACAGACCGTGCTTGAACCCAACCATGGCTACACAGTGATGAGTATCTATTTTATACAATTGTTGTGGGGAAAGAAAATTGCTCCCCAGCAATTGTATAAAATAAAACATGGAGTGGTGTGTAAAACTCAGATTTTACACACACCCTCAGTGTTGGATGCTTAAATAAACCCATCAAGCTTCGCTCTTGGGGTTTATGTAGCATGCATCACCACGGGTGTGTGTAAAATATTTATTAAACACATCCTACCATGTATAACTCTATATATAGTATATGGTTTGCTCTTATTATGGATAGAAATCAGTAGCTGCTGAAAAGCTGTGCATGTTCTGAAAGTTGTGCATATTGTTAAACATTATTGTGTACATTCTATAAATAATATTCATTAAGAGCTGCACTACTCACCACCTGAGTGAACAAAACAGTCCTCTTCACAAAACAATCCAAAAAACATGGCAGCTACACTTACTGAGTGGTTCACAGAGACAGTTTGGATACGGACTGCCATAGTCGGCTCTGTGTTTCCAAATCATATTAATTTGTCAGTTGTTTTTCTAAATCAACCTTTGCCATGAATCTTTCTAGGGTCAGGAGTGGAATGGAACTGCACTGATGGACTTCACAGCTGAGTGAGAAGCCGACAGGAAGCAGGAGCACAAACACAAGGTATGAAACCTTGTGCAAGTTTAATTAACCATCAAAAATTTTACTTTTGTCCAATCTCAGGGAACCACATACTATAAAAAATAGCATATGGGCAACCAACACAAACAAGGCTGTGCTTCCATCTCAGGACTGATATAACATTGGGACCTCTCGAGCTTCATTCTCGAGGTCCCTATGATGTCATCTCAACCCCCTCAATGGAAACACAGCCTTGATGTGTATGGTTGCCCATACACTATTCCTTATATAGTAACTGGTCATGCCCAATTATGCACTGTGGGCAGTACCATTCAAGCTCCATTATACACACATGTGTATAAACAGGTGTGTGTAACTGAGTTTGATTATAACCACTCTGATCAGAATTTTTTCCACTACACAAATGGCATAATTTGAGCTGAGCTGCATCCCACAGTACTAAAAGCCACTTACACTTGTTCTGAGCGTGAACTGTCACTCACCTACAATGCTAGTGAAGGGTGTTGTGTAGTGAACCCACTATGCATCATGACAACTATTTAAAAAGAGGAAAACTGGAACAAAAAGACTTCTTCAAAGCATGTAAAATCTTTAAAACTAATCATTGAAACTTTCTTGAGTCAGAGCTGTTTCACAGTAGTTAAAGCTAAAAACTGGAATTATATCTTTGCCCTTTCTTGGCAAAATGGACTAAAAAAACAAAAAAAGAGCATTTTTTCTTGCCTTGCATTCATTCTAAATTAAATAACTGTTGCAAGTTTGCTCTTTTAGAGTAAATTTATTAAAGCATTTTGCACAGTTGCATGTTTCTGCATGTTGTGGGGGTGGAGGATATGTTACGGACTGAAGTTACTGAGGCAGTGACAGTTTTTTCTTGGGGGGGAATATCTTAAAATGTCTTAAGTTAATAGAATGGATTCAATGGGCCTGATTCTGAAAGCTCCTGGCACAGCGTAAGGGACTTGCGCCGCAAGGAATGGTGCAAAGTGCCCCTTGCACCAAAAGATATACCAGGAGTGATTCTCAAATGCAGCCTGCATCAACCAAAGGCTGAGTGCACCAAAAGGGGCCTGCACCCTCTGTGCACTACAGAATGGGCTGTAGCATAGCCCTAGGTGCTTGCAGCAACCACAGGTTACCAAATCTCCTAAATCGGGATTCTCAAAACTGTGCCATTGGGTCAAATTTCTAAGTACCGTTAGACCAGCCAGGGCAGATCTAAGGGTACTTTGAAATATGCCATTTGGCAGAGTTCATCAACATTCAGTAATGTGCCACAGTCCCCCTTCCCCAGTCCTGATCCCCCAATATGTAATAATTACTTCCTTGGTGGTCTAGAGGACCCCTTCCCTGATCCCCAATGTCACATGTAGGTATAAAGAATTCCCTGGTGGTCTAGTGGACCCCCTCCCCAAACCCTGATTTCACTCATATATTTATATATTCAAAAAGCCTTCCCTGGTGATCACCCCCCCAACCCAGCAGGTAGTGCCCACCAGCCCACTCACTCTATCCCAAAACATAGCCAGAGACCAGCACAGCCCTCCTCATACCACCACATCTGGTCACCAACAGAGCTGTCAAAGAGAAGCATGTACTGTACATGGTACATGCTCCTCCTTGATAGCAATCAGTGGCTGGACATGGAGGTGTGAGATTGGCTGTGCCAGTTGCCTGCTATTTTTCAGGATGGGGGAGTGGGGTGTTGGTCACTACCTGCTGTAGTGGGGGTCCACTAGACCAACAGGGAAGGATTTTTTAATATTTAAATATACAGGGGAAATCAGAGATTGAGGAGGGGGTCCACTAGATCACGAAGGAATTCTTTATACCTACGGGTGAAATCAGGGATCAGGGAGAGGGTCCTGCTAGACCAACAGGGAATTCATTATAACTACAGGTGACACCAGGGAATTATAATAATATATTTATTGGTGACATTGGGGATTGAGGAGGGTAGACTGCTAGACTACCAGGGAATACTTCATAACTATGTATGGCAACATCAAGGCTGGGGGGTCTGCTAGACCACCAGGGATGGGAATTAATATATTTAAACAGGAGATTGGGGATGGGGGGACCACTAGCTACCGGGGACAGTGATTATAGTAGTTAAGAGGGGATCTGAAATATCTATTAGCCAACCAACGCAGTGCTTAAAAGAGCATAAAATAAACTAGAAATAGCTACTTTACAGTGAGAATGAAATACTGATCATTAAGGGCTCTAATAAGTGATTAGCAATAACAGTGCTTCAAACAGTATCCACCGCAAGTGTAACAAGGGCTGTTACAGAGAATAGGCTTGATAAAGACCACATTTGCCATGCGGAGCCTGCAGCAAACCCCTCCCGTGCACCATGTGTTTGTTGCACTGGAGAGGTTGCCGCAAATGTGGGGACTTAGGAGCCGGGACCCCTCCTGTACCAGAATCTGGGGCAGGATCCCTAGTGCACTGGGCTTTGACGCAAGCTGCTGTTTGCTGCAGTCTACCTCGATCTAAGCCCTCTTTGAGAATTGAGCACAATGACTTTACTGACATACTGTACATGTTGAACAGTTATTTGCTTGATATAGTTACTTGAAATGAATAACTTTGAAAATGAATTGATTCTAATAGGCTTTTTCCACTGAGCACAGTGAATAATTGGCCATGATCAATTATTGCAAAAATAAAACATAGAAAAGTGTGCAAACTAGGTTTTTCTGCACACCCTCAGTGTGGGATGCCTTGATGAGTCCCACAAGCTTCACTCTTGTGGTTAATTGGGCATCCCACACTTTGGGTGTGCAGAAAGACCTTATTATACACACTTTCTCTTTCCTTATTCTATATATCTTATATGACTAAAGTCAATAATCCATGGACAGGAACACTTTCCTAAATGTGATAATCCATTTTTTTTTGTTTGACAGGTAGCAATAATCCATTGCTAAGCATGGATTATCGCTACCTGTCAATCATCAGCACTAGGTTATCGCAAATTGACAGAAAACTGTGCTCATGCCAGCGAAAACGAGTGTAGCATGAGTTTTCCTCATACTGGTTCCAATGTTTTTAAACCTCTGTCCTGGTCTTACCTCCACTACTTCCAGCTGATAACCTAACAGATGCTAAGGGTGGTACTTGTATTGCACAGGAGCAGTGTTTATGTTGTAAAATGCTGCAATATGTTAAATAAAGTAAAGATAAAGGGCCAGATTCTAGAAGGGTTACCTCTGGCGTAATAGCAGTTGCACCAAGCAGAATGACGCATTTAGCAACTTATGCCAGCAGTTGTGACATGTGCAATTTTACAAAGTGGCCTGCGACATGTTGCAGGCAACTTGCGCCAAACAGCAGTTATGCCACATAAACCCCCTGTGACATGGCACTAGGAGGTTTATGGCAGCAGTTGCGCCCCATTCTAGAAGGGCAGCAACAAAGTCCCCAATGTCGGGATTCTACAAGAACCCCCAGAGGAGAACCGGTATTGTAAGTTACACCAGCATTTAGCTGGTGTAACGTACGGCCGCCCCCCTGGGGGTCCTGTAGACCCACCTGCAGACATGCCAACATGCTGCCATCCCCCCACCCGTGCCCCAAACTGTGAGTCACCAGCCGCATATGCAGAAAAAAGCCTACCCTGGTAGTCTAGTGGCCCCCCCGAACTGTATTATAATAATAAATAAGATCCCGTATCCCTGGTAGTCTAGCACCCCTGAACTGTATAATAAACATTAAGATCCTCATATCCCTGGTAGTCTAGTGACCCCCACCCAGCCATGCCAGCCCACCCAACACCCCCACCCATCCCGGCCTCGACTGGCACAGCCCACCTCTCACCACCATGGCCAGCCACGACTGAGTCCAGTATCAGCGTGTACTGAAAAGGCGCTCAGATAGGAGGATCTTAATTTTATTATAAAGTTCAGGGGGGCACTAGACTACCAGGGATATGGGGATCTTAATGTTTATTATACAGTTCAGGGGGTCCACTAGACTACCAGGGATATGGGGATCTTATTTATTATTATACAGCTGGGAGGCCACTAGACTACCAGGGTTCTGGGTATATGCTGCATTTGGTGCAGCTGGCAACTAGGGGTCGGGGCATGGGTGGGGGTTTACCATGCTGCCCTGCTGTTGCAGCTTGCGACATGTTTGGCTGCATGTCGCAAGTCACAGGACTTAGCTGTGATGACCCTTCCCCTACTAGAATAGGGCGCAGGGTCAATGTCGCAGGTTCAGGTGGCACAAGTTGCGTTTGGCTGCGACTTGTGCCACCCTTCTAGAATTGGGTCCAAAGTTCTGAAATATTCTTTCAGCATAGTGCCGCATGTCCATACATTAGTCAGCACAAACATGATGCACTTGCATCATCATTGACACCAACACAAGAATGGGAGAATCAGGAAGTAAGCATGGTGAGTAGCGAAAACTAAAGAACGTGATTATTTTTTGATTTTTTAAAAAGGTTTTAATTACAATTGATTGAATGTTTAAGCCCAGTGAGTTGTGAGTTATTAACTCCCCTCCACACAGTTTCCAATAACAAAATGCCAATACAGCTGGAAGAAATCAGGTGTCACAATGAAGATCAGGTAGGGAGCCACTAAAAGCATTACATGCTTTAAAGCATTAAAAACATTAAACTTCAATGTTAGTTCAGCAAAGTTGAAAAGCCAAAACAAGAAAAAAGCATTTATTTTAGCTGTTTTGATAACAGATTGTATCTGATAGGAGGTGGAGCCACTAGTATGATTAGGTAGCACACTAACAGCCTGTGATTATGCCCAAAGTGTATATATATATATATATATACACATACATATATATACACACAGTATATTATGGTAGCACGGTAGTGCTACCATAGTTAGGGTTGAGTAGCACTTTTAAGGTTAAAAGGTCAAATTTTGCACCTTAATAACTTTGCCATCGTTCAACAGATTCACCTGAAATTTGGTAAACACAATTGAGTATGGTAGATCTTGGGATCTTCTAAGTTTTGTACCGGTCGGATATACGGCTGTGGAGTTATTAAGCGACAACGAATTGCACAATTACACTTTTTTGCAATTTCTCTGCTCTCACCTACAGGTCGCATGGTTTGGGTGACCGGTCCGAAAACTTCAGGGAACATGCAGCCAGGGACACTGATGTGCCTTTTGAAGATTTCATGAAAAAATATTGAACAGTTCAAAAGTTATTCAAAAAACAAGTTCCCATTATAAGTCAATTGAAGAAGTTAACAAAAAGTTCGAAAGTGTCGCAAATGCAGTTTTTACTTTCGCAAATGGCCCTTTTACTCTCGCATATCCGCCATTTTGTTTTCAGTTAGTGATCAGAAAAATGCTTGCCACTTAAATTTGGGACCCTCTAGCAACCTAATTCTTTTTGTATTTACCTAGTCGGACCCCGAGGATGCTAGGCATCTCTTTATTTTGGGATAAAACACCCCAGAAATATGTTATTCAAATTTCTGGAAAAAGTACTTTCGCAAAGTAATTTCGCACCTGCGACACTTTCGAATGAATTTGCGAAAGCTTTCACAAAGTTCAACAGTACTTTTCAAAACTATGGCCAAAATGACAGGAGTTCTTTGTCACCCTGCTGCAAAAGAACCGTTTGTTTTTTTGGGCTGAAATTTGGAGGAAAGGCAGCCAACATCTCACAAATGTGTCTTTCGGTGGTTTGGTGAAATAATATTGCACAGCTGCCAAGTTACGGTAGTCTGAATTTGACATTTTTCCCCATAGACTAACATGGTGGCGTACGCCGCGCCTTTCGGGGCTCGTATCTTGAAAACGGTGCGAGATACAGAATTTTTGTCACAACTATGCATAGCCTATGGCTATGCAAAACCAAAAACATAGCCAGGAAGTGCATGATTCAAGTGACATTTAAATTTTGTTTCTACGTCATACAGTTCCTGAGATATAAGCAATTTAGTATTCCAACAGCTCATTTTCAGCTCCGAGGCCCATTGCTATGCATGCATTCTTTGTGCACACTGTGTTTCTCTATGCAGCTGTTGGGGAAAAACAGAGTATGCACTTCTGTTAATGTTACAGTTACTGTTTCCACTTGCTTTTATATACCCGTTGGCATTCCTGTTCCCGTGTGCGTCACCGCGTCCGTTACCTATTGCGTTCTCGTTTGTGCTTGCATTTGCATTACTGTGGAGGCAACCAAAACCTGCTGCAAAGCCCAGAGCAAGAAGGCTAGGGCTAAGAAACCGAGCTGGTTGAGCAAGGAGGTCATGGAAAAGGTAAGAAGGAAAAGAGCTGCCTTTAGGAAGTACAAGAAAACAGGGAGGGGGGAGGACAGAGAGGTGTACTTGACAGAATCGAAGGAGGTGACAAGGGCAGTAAGGAGCCAAAGCATCTAGGAACTCAGGCTGGCACAAGGCATTAAGAGGGAGAAGGACTTCTTTAAGTACATCAGGAGAAAAGGAGCTGTAAGGACCACATAGTAAGGATTAGGAAGGAGGGGTTGGGTGGAAAGAGGGTACGATAAGGCGAAGTACTAAATGAGTACTTCTGCTCAGTATTTACTAAAAGAGAAGAGGGGTGACACCCAAGATGGGAGAAATGGCAGGCGCGGGGGAAGTGGTGACAGATGGGAAATCATGGAGGCAGAGTTCGAGAGGTTTGAAGGCACTGAGGGTGGACAAGGCACCAGGTCCAGATGGCATCCACCTCAGGGTACTGAAGGAGCTGGCAGAGGTCCTTGCAGGACCTTTGGCAGACCTATTTAATGCCTCACTACATTCGGGGTGTGTACCTCAGGACTGGAGGATGGCTCATGTGGTGCCCCTCCACAAGAGTGGCCCCAGGGATGAACTGGGGAACTACAGACCAGTGAGCCTCACATCCATCGTGGGTAAGCTAATGGAGACTATCCTGAAGGAGAGGCTGGTGGCCCTCCTAGAGGCCAAAGGACTACAGGACAGCAGACAGCATGGCTTCATACGTGGCCGATCCTGCTAAACCAACCTGGTCGAGTTCTATGACTGGGTAACTAGGCAACTGGACAGGGGACATGCAGTGGATGTCTTGTATCTGGACTTCAGTAAGGCATTCGACTCAGTGCCACATGGAAGGCTGGGAAGGAAGTTAGTAGGCACAGGGGCAGGTGCAATGCTGGTGAGATGGGTAGGAAACTGGCTGCAGGGAAGGCAACAGAGGGTAGTGGTGGGTGGGGAGCTCTCACACCCAAGGGCAGTGACGAGCGGTGTCCCACAGGGCTCGGTGTTGGGACCAGTGTTGTTTGGGATGTTCATTGCAGACATATCATGGGACATCAAGAGCAAGATCAGTCTGTTTGCTGATCATACCAAGGTTGGCGCGGTGGTGGATGACCTAGGGGGATGGCAGGGGTTGCAGGATGATCTGGCAAAGCTTGAAACCTGGTCAGACACCTGGCAACTGGGCTTTTATGCCAAAAAATGCAAGGTGATGCATTTTGGGATGAAGAACCCAAGGAGGACTTACCAGCTAGGGGGAGTGCAGCTAGCCCAGACAGAGGAGGAGAAGGACCTGGGTGTGCTCATCACAGGGTCAATGAACAACTCGGCACAGTGTAGGAAGGCAGCTGCAAAGGCCAACAAAATGCTGGGTTGTATTGCAAGGGGTATATCCTCGAGGAGGGAGGAGGTGATTCTGATACCGTATAGGTCATTAGTTAGACCACAACTGGAGTACTGCGTGCAGTACTGGTGTCCGTATCTGAAGAGGGACATTAAGTTACTGGAGGGAGTGCAGCGCAGGGCGACAAAGATGATCAAGGGTCTGGGGGACTTATCATACGAGAGGAGGTTGAAGGAGTTGAACATGTACTCACTGGAGGAGAGGAGAGACAGGGGGACATGATTGAAACCTTTAAATACATGAAAGGAATAAACAAGACAGGTACAGAGGGCTGTTAAAAATAAGGAGGGAGGGCCACCAGGGGCCATGATATGAGACTGGGTGAGGAAGGTTCAGGATGGAGATGAGGAGACACTTTTTACAGAGAGGGTGGTGGCTGGGTGGAATCGTTACCTGCAGAAGTGGTATGCAGTAGAACAGTGGACTGCTTCAAACGAGGATGGGACAGGACAAGGGGGAGGGTTAATGAAGGGGAAGGGTGGAAGGGAGGGGCAGCTGCAGAATAAGGTGTGCTAGCTGCACATTCGAGCAGACTTGATAGACCTCTAGGCCTTTATCTGCTGGCAAATTTCATATGTTCGTATGTTAACATTTGCGTTTCCCCTACTGTTTGTGTTTGCATTTCAGTTCGCGTCCCCATCTGCATTGCCATTTGCGTTCACGGCAGCCCTTTCATTTGCTTTACCATTTCTTTTTCGTTTTGCATCTTCGTTGCTGTTACTGTTACCATTTGCATTTGCAGTTGCGTTACTGTGTCCGTGCGCATTACGGTTTGTGTTTCCATATGCGCTTGCGTTTCCTTTTGTGTTCCTGTTTCCTTTGCTGCTATTTTTGCTGTTACCATTACCATTTGCCTTTACAATTGCGGTACTGTGCCCCTGCATGCATCATGCGGCGGGAGCACGGGGCCCCATCCGCTGCATTACTTTCATTATTTCTCATCATCATTCTCAAAAAGAAGGGAAATTGGAGGCAAAAAACTCCATTTAATGCATCAGTTAGGGTTGTTCCACAGTGAAAAAGTAAGGAATTCGGTGTTAGGGTTGAAAGCCCCTTGGCCCCCAGCCCACCCCGAACCAGCATCGGGGTGCTCTTTGGGTTGTCGGTCCTAACTCTCACCCCATTCTTCTATACCTCAGCTTCTTTACATGTGATGGGGTGAGAGATAGGGCTGATGAACCCAAAGCGCACTCCGATGCCGGTTGGAGGACTGGGCTGGGGGGTCCAAGGGGGGCTTTCAACCCTAACACCAAATTTCCTCACTTTTGTCACTGTGGAACAGCCCTAACTGATGCATTAAACAGAGTTTTTTGCCTCTAAAATATATATATATATATATATTTATAATATGTGCAAGTGTTAGTTACAAGGTGGCAATTCAGTTTCAGGGTTTATGAAACTAGTAGGGGTGGGTGAATTGTTGATTCTAGTCAGATATTGGATCGGGATATTATCTGGTCAGTTTCCAATCGGAATGAAATTTTTATTGGGTCGAATATTTTAGCTCCCCATACCCATTGCACCCTCCACCCTCACATACATCACATCATCACACAGTGAATGCGGTAAAAAAGTTTAATTTTAGTCTTAAAATGCCGCCATCAGGCATCATCAGATAACCTATTACTTAAAGTTATTTAAGTTATGCTTAACAAACAAAAGCATGTTGGCAATGTCTGGCGATAAACGTGATCTTCAGTCACTAGTAATATTCCCTGCCATGCTAAAGAGCCATTCACTGGGTACACTTGTGTGTGGTGGTGCTAAATAACTTTTTGCTATCGTTGCTAGAGTCGGGTAATGCACAGCATGCAATTTCCAAAAAAGTAGTGAGTCTGGGGTTGACTTCTTTGGCACAATGCTCTCTGATAAGTACGAGTCCAGTTCTGTATTTCGGAGAGGTGCACCATGAATGGGTAAAGCTGTAAAAGGAAAGGGTACAGGCTATTTGTTAAGAAAGTTGTGTGAAAGAGAAAATTAATAAAAAATTAGAAAACTTACAGTCTTCTGGCAGATAATTTGATTGTGAGAACACATCCCAGAGATCATGGTTCTCCCCTTCTGTCTCAATTGCTGGGTTGTCCTGTGGTAGCTTAGACTTCGACAGCCTACTATCTGTCAGCTCTTCGATAAGCTGCTCTATTACTGCCTGTGCAAAAGTACTGCCACATTCAGTATGAAAAAAATGCATTTTATATCTTGCATCGCACACCGTTGCAACAACTAGCTCGTTTGTGGATTTGAAGTGTAGAAAACATTTGTCCATGGAGTCTAATATGGACTCTAGTATGGAAATTTTTAATTTTAGAAGGCCAGGCACTTTAATGCTATCAATGCTGTGGTAAAGGATTGTTGCAGGCAGTACAGCATCAGAAACACATGTGCTGTCCACTCTCAGTCTCTTGGTTTCAGTCTCGAAGGGTCTTAGTACTGTATAGACATTTTCTGCTAGTGCCCACTGTGCAGAGCTGAAAGTGCGTGTCTCACACTCGGCGGCACAAACTGTTAATGTGTGTTGCTGTTCCAGGAACCTCTCCAACATAGAAAATGTGCTGTTCCACCATGTCGGAACATCTTGAATAAGGCAGTGTAGTGACAATTGAAGGGTATTCTGAAGTTCAGCCAGTAGTTCTTCTATAGAGCATTGCTTTAAGATGGAATCGTGAACTATTAGCTGTAATGTGTGGTCGAAACATCCAACACTGGCAACAGCACTAATTTCATGGCTTTAACAATATTTGGCCCATTATCTCTGACTACAAGGTGCCTTTTCATGGCAGCAATCCCCCAGGTGTCAAGTACTTGTAAAAACTCTTTTGAGAGATTTTCACCAGTGTGCTTATCAAAAAGGTATTGCAGATGAAGTAAAGCTGAACGCTTATTAAAGCTCTTATCAACCCAGTGGGTAGTAATAGGGAGGTATGCTATTATTGAACACTCAGTTGTCCAGATGTCGGTGGTAAAACCAAAAGAGGTAACACGGGCTAATTCATCATTCATCTTGGACCTTAATTTATTGTACATCTCTGGTATTTTAACTTTAGAGAAGTAGCCACGCGATGGCAAACAATATCTGTGTTCCAGAACAGAGATCAATTTTTTAAAGCCCACATTTTCAATTATGGAAAACAGCTGCTCATCTACAGCCATCATCTCAGCAACTGCATGAGTGATTTCGACAGCTCTGGGATGGTCACTAGGGAAGGGGCGAGTGCGAGCAATGCAGGTGTCAAAGCTCCCTTTTAACTTTCTTGGCTGGTGGCTCACACAGTGACTCAACTTGCCTCTCTAAATCAGCTTTTGCCTTTTCTGTTTGCAACTCAGAGTATTCTGTTCTGTGCTGGTTTCTAAGGTGATTAAGTAAGCCTGAAGTGCCAAAACGTTTAGAAGAAGAACCACGGCTGATATATGTAGGAGTCAGGCAAAGACAGCACTTAGCTTTTGAGTCATTGTCTTTGTCCACAATAAAATGAGTCCATACACTTTTATTTGCCATTCAGTCTTACTGGGTCACAGCAGCACACACTGTATCTCGCATTCCAGTTTGCTCGATCACGCTCTCTCTCTCTTTCTCTACAGGTTTCACCCCTCCTAGCACTATAGCAGAACTTACCAGCTATTTAACAGGTACTCAGTTAAGTAATTAACATAATCCTCCATCTTAAAGGTAAAATATCTGAATGGAATGGTTCAACTTATAAATGTTAATATCCTAACGGATTTTTTTATCGGGTCAGATATCCGCCCATCCCTAGAAACTAGACAATCCACTCAGCCTTTGGCCTTGTAGATTATTATGTTCTATAAACCCCTCAACTGAATTAGCACCTTGTAACTTGTACTTGTCCATCATTTACTCTACATATAAACCACTGGACTCTTCTTCTTATGGTATAAGTGGTATCAAATACCTCACGGGTGTAATACAGTATGCAGCACACTGATGTACATACATTATTTTATTTGTACTCCCACCTTTCCAGTGAAAAACATTGTCCTTTGGCTCATGTTTTGGGGCACACAAGAGGTGAGAAAACCTGGCAGTAACCCACCCCACATGCTATGCCTTACTATTTAATTGAAATGCCCAGCTGACACAAACTGCAGATATTGTGCAACACAATGCTATAAAGCAAGAGTGCAAAATAAAAGAAACAGTGGAAGGGGAAATTGTTTAACCAGAAAAAGCACACTAAGCCAGAGCTTGTTTTCAAGTGTGACCTGGGAGCACAAGGAAATTAAGTGAGTTGCTCAGGGTCAGACAGTATGCATGCGGGGGCTGATGGGATTCAAACCCAGGTCTCCAGATTTGCGGCTCAGTTCCCTTAACCACTATGCTATTCTGTTTGAATATGAGAAAGATATCAAAGTAAAAGTGAGATGTAAAGCAAAAATGGGATGAGGCAAAGAATAATAGGAAATGAGAGGAGAATACAAACAAGTTGACAGACTGCAAGACATATGAACATAGGAACATGTTGATTATAAAGACAAGAAGAAGCTTGAACCTATCGGGCTTGTCTGTTGTAATTAATTGTTTATACCACTGAGAACCCTCCCCATTAATTATCTGTCTAGTCTACTCTTAAAGTAGTAGTAGTAGTAGTTTTATTTATAAGGTGCCATTCCACAAAGGCTCAGGGCACCATATAGAGTAACAGACAATAAAGAGATAAAAAAATCATTCTTAACTTAAATAAAGCTTTAAAAAATATGTACACAGCAGAAAAGAGATAAAATAATATGTGTTTGATCCCAAAGGACTGGTTAAACAGAAAGGTTTTCCATCCCCTTTTAAAAGCCTCCACCGATAAGGTGTCCCTCAGTCCCCTGGGTAGTGCATTTCATACCAGAGGCCTGGCTACCTCGAAAGTAAGGTCTCCAGACAACTTAAGCCAGGCCCTGAGGACTGAAGGGAGGCTCTCCCCAGCAGTGTGGCGGGTTCACAGGAGCTCCAACAGGTAGTCAGTGCCCAACACATGTAGGGCTTTATATTTAGAAGACCAACATGAAAGGTACTGTAATTCACCACTTCACAGGTGGCCAGTGCAGATCACAGAGTACTGGGCCACATGACTAGACCTCAGACATTCAGGTTTTCGCAATCAACCACAGTCCTCAACCACAGCACTTGGATGGTTATTCCAGGCTCCTACTCTACTTCGGTAAATCTTCTCTTTTTTTTCTTTGCCCCAAAAAGGTCACCTTTCAGCTGTTTGTTATGTTCACTAGTCTCTTTTCCTTTGCTCTTAAATATCTGTAGTAAACGTGCTTTATATACTGTTATGAGGTGCCCTCTTTGCCATCTCATTTCCAAGGAGAAGAACATTTAAACAAATACATAAAACAGTGCAGAAGATGCAGCAATGAAGGTATCAGAATGAAATGGTCATTTTTCTAAACCTATACTTTTTCTAATCATTCTTTGCAAGCTAATATGTGATGTCAAAATTGATCAGCAACATGTTGCATGAAACAGTGAAGCCTAGAAGTTCATTAAAAAACCTACATTTAGCAGATACCAGGGGATCTGGATAAAAAACATCTGATCCACAATTATGACAGATAATTAGCAGATCAAATAGCATCTGCCAGCAGCAGAAAATGTTATCTAGAAGCTTTCTGTAATAGCTGTTATTTTGCTCCCACTTACTACTATTCTTTATGCACACATTTTCAATTTGTTCAGTAAACTCATTTTGTGCACAAAAGAAAGCTTGAGTACTAGGGCTGTGCGAATACCTTTTCCCGAATTTTTGGCCGAATATTCGGTATTCGGGTCCCAGGTATTCAGTATTCAGCCAGAAAAGGTGTTTTTTAAGGAAACTAAAAAAGCACTTTAACAACACCATTAATCACCCATTAAACCTGGTGTAGAATATACACCTCAATGAGACTTCAACCACCAACGCAGAGCTCTCATTAATGCAACACAAGCTACATGCGGCACACTTGATCCACCACACCATACATATAGCACTCCGAAAACAATATCAAGCATTGCATTGGGTCAGCACTGGAGGGTGTTCATGGTCACAGACACAGTAGCCCATGACATGGGCATCAGCGATTGAGTGCTTGCAATAATGGCAACTCAATCCTGGTGCATGTCGAAGGGGCTACTGCTGAGGAAGGGTGACCAGATGGGGGAGGTGGGTGCATATAGCAATAGGACATCACTATATCTGTACATGTGCGGGGGGGGTCCAGCGTGATGGAAGGCAGGGAGAGTTGGCCTGGTGTGGTTGGTGTGGGGCTGCCAAGCTGGCCCCATAGCATGGTTGGTGGTTGTCAGCCTAAAGGTGCAAGGGTTCCAGGTTCAGGTCCGGGCACGCCTACATTTTTGTGTGCCCAGCCCCCAATTTTTGTTTCTCCAGATTTTGCATCCCCCCAACATGCACCCCCCTGGAGTTAAAAATTCTTTAGTAGGGGGTGTGAGGCAATGCAAGGGGCATAGTCCACTGCATGAACAATCAAAATTTAAGTCCCTGGCACTGTTTTGCTGTGTGTTGGGGGGTGTACATCACTGAAATTTTTGATGATATATACTTGCCCTGCCACCAATCACAATTGTGCTTTCGTGGTTATCACATAAATACACAGACACGGTGTAGATGGTGCTTTGGCCATGGGCATAAGAATAGTGGTAACAGTGGCTGCCATAGTGGTGACAGCTGAAAGGATGGCTGCTGCATGAATGGCACCGGTGGTGGTGGGAAGCACATTGACTGTAGATGTAGCAGCCATAGTGATAGCAGTGGGAACACTGGTGGTGGTGTCTGCTGCTTCCTTCACAAAGCATGTATGCACTAATGCCATCCTACTACTGCACAAAAGGATGTGACAGTGAATGTATAGATAGAACAGGTGGTGACACCAGTAGTAGTAATAGTTCTGCCCGGTGGTATTAGTAGTAGTAGTACTATTCCCAATGCTACAAGAACTAAAAGGCTTGCTTGGGGAGAAAAATATTTGAGACCATCTAATAAAGAGACACCTGTCTGTCATTGTCCATGTAGTCTATCTCACCACCTTCTCTGGAATTGTATGATGTATCAATATTATACAGTGAAGCAAGACAAGATGCAATTCAGTACTTTGCAGTAAATGCTGCTACAAAATATTGGATGACTAGAGATTAACTGCCATTGAATTACACTGCTCCTTGCAGCATACTGCAGCACTTTGCAATAATTTTGCAGACATGGAAAATAATTGAGACTGGTGATGCCACACTGGTAACCGAAATATTTCAGGCATGTGAAGTACTTGGGACTGGTGATGCCACACTGGTAACCGGAATATTTCAGGCATGGGAATTACTTGAGATGGGTGATGCCATACTGGTAACTAGAATATTTCAGGCATGTGAAATACTGGAGACTGGAAATGCCATACTGGTAACTGGAATATTTCAGGCATATGAAATACTGGAGAATGGTGTTGCCATACAGGTAACCAGAACATTTCAATCATGTGAAATACTTGAGACATGTGATGCTATACTGGTAACTGGAATATTTCAGTCATGTGAAATACTTGAGACAAGTGACACCATACTCGTAACCATAATATTTTAGTCATGTGAAATACTTGAGACAAGTGATACCATACTCGTAACTGTAATATTTCGGTCATATGAAATACTTGAGACTGGAGATGCCACACTGTTAACTGCCATATTTCAGGCATGGGAAATACTGAGACTGGAGATGCCACACTAACTGCCATATTTTATGCACTCGAAATACTGAGAATGGAGATGCCACACTTGTAACTGCCATATTTCAGGCATGGGAAACACTGAGACTGGTGATGCCACACTTGTAACTGCCATATTTCAGGCATGGGAAACACTGAGACTGGAGATGACACACTATTAGTTGCATATTTTATGCATGTGAAATACTTGAGATTGGTGATGCCACACTGGTTACTGGCACCTGGAAAGCTGTTAAAGGGATCGATGGAATATGGGCATGAGCAACACAGAGGATGAGAAATATAGCAACACCTGTTGAGGATTTTGTATTGGGAACAGCAATCAATAGGTGGGTGTCAGTTTTAGGCACTGGGAACTACAGGGCATGCTCATTCGAAAGAATACACCATGACAGTGGAAGTAATAAAGGAAAAGGGTGCTGGTCACAGATTTGTGTTAGTATGACTTTGAATATGAATGTTAACATGTGTTTATTTGCTAACAGAACAATGAAGGTTAACACAGAATGGCTTGTGTATGGGTCAATGCTATAACACACAAATGTATCCAGTACAAGACAATTATTTAATGCAATTGTTAGTGGCCATATGTGTACCCAAGATGAGGTAGATTTATTTTTATAAACAAGTTTGTTCCATACATGCTGGGTCAAGTGAGGATCGGTGAGGTTCCACCATCCCCAGCAGTGCTGAACATTTGGTCAGAGAGTACGCTGGTAGAGAGGCAACAGATATATTTAAGGGCCAACTGTGTCAAGTGCGGAGATGCTTTCATCCTTTTGATCCAGTACTCCACTGGATTTATGCAGAATGACTCCAGAGGCTCATTGAAATAACTGTTCAGCACATTGGGTGCCGACTGTGGCTGCTGTTCTGTTCTCTTTTGCTGCTCAGCCTGTAGTGATGAGCTGAGTTCAGCCCAACAGTCACCCTCCTTCTCAAGGTTTTCCACGCTGCTTTCAGTTTGTGATTCTGAGACTGGCTCATCAATAGGGTTACCTACTGGTTTCATTGACCCAAGGATGCAGAAACTAAGTTCTGAGCACATCTGCTTCTGAATGTCTGTAACCCTGTGAGTGGGCATTATAAGGCATAGTACCTCACACTTGAAACGTGGATCCAACATAGTGGCAAATATGTGCTTTTTATTGGAACAGAGAACAGAAAATCTAACTTCTAGTTCTGTGGTGAGGTTTTCCACAAGGGATATCACTGTTCCTGGTGTCTGGTTTGGATCTGTCTCAGCATTTTCACTGAATCTCCTCATGGCTTTTTTCAGGATCTGTACAGCAGGAATTACCTGACTTAGCAGTGCAGAATCAGAGCTAAGGTCATGAGTGCTTCTTTCAAATGGGGTTAAAACCTTTACCAAGCCCTGAATCACAGCCCAGTCCTGATGTCCGAGGACTCCCCCTATATCAGTTTCCATGATCATGTCATGAAGGGCCCGCTTTTGCTCCAGAAGCATTTGCAGCATGTAGTAGGTGGAATTCCACCGGGTCTGTACATCCTGGATGAGATGATGCTGCAGCATTTGAAGATGCTCTTGTAGCTGATGCACATGGTTTGTGGCTTTCACAGAGTGATGGAAGTGGCTGCATATGCTTCAGACTACTTTGATTATGTGATCTGCCTCTGCTGTGTTTGCCAAAGCCTTTGTCACCACCAAATTTAGTGTATGAGCAAAGCAGCGTATCCCCTCAAAATTGCCATCTCTAAGTGCTTTTATCATATTTGTGGCATTGTCTGTGACCACAAACCCTACCTACAAATTGTTGCCATCAATCCATGGGCTCCACATCTCTTGCAGGAATGACAGTATGTTTATAGCCCGGTGATCCTTTTCCATAACACTGACATTTAGCAAAGCAGACCTGCAGTGAGAGGGGGGGAAGAGACAGAACCAACACCAGTACCACCATCACCACCAGTGACTACCACATCTGCAACACACCAGTGTGCTGTCAGTGACATGTATGCATGATCTGAATTCATGCTGGTCCATATGTCAGTTGTGCAGTGGAAAACTCCATCAACAGCCTGTGCTAGTAGTCTGGCAACTTCTTTTCTCAAATCATGGTAAATGTTGGGTACTACAGTACGTGAAAATGTGGTCCGTGATGGTATATTATACCTAGGGTGCAAATGCTGCAGCAGCCTATGGTAACCTGTGTTTTCCACAATGAAAAATGGCTGCAGATCCAAGGCCATCATCTCACCAATTAAATTGGTGATCTGCTGTGCTGTAGGGTGTGACGCCTGGTATTTGGTGCAGGCATGGAAGACTTGCATGATGGGTGTAGTCAAAGCGGTACCACATCGCATTGATTTTGACTTTGAACCCATTGTGGAGGGTGTTACAATAAAAGATGATTGAGCAGAAGAAGGCAGAATGGGTGATGCTCCTGTATGGGGATGCGCTATAAGTGGTGTAGGGGGAGTTGAGGGCACACTGTCTGTCTCAGTAATAGAATCACTAACAATACTTTGTGCATCTACTGGACCAGTACCAGAAGAGGGGCTGACAGGCACATGTTGTGGAGGGGGAAGAACAGCTGTGGATCGTTGAAGTGCATTGGGATGTTTCATTCGGAGATGGTTCATCATTGATGTTGTTGTGAGATTTGAAAGATTTTTACCATGACTTATAGTACCGTCACACACACAGCATACTGCCTTTGTTGGATCATCTTTTACAACACTGAAGTACAGCCACACCACACTTTTCCTTGCACTGACAGTGGAAGTACAGGCCCCAATAGGGTCACATGGGCATGTTTTGCCCCTTTCCCCTTATCAGACCTGGGTGCAGTGGAAGCAGCTGTTCTACCCCTTTCTTTCTCTGCAACAGATGTAGTTGTAAAACTACTTTGTGTATCAGATGGAGTTGAACTTGACACAACTCTTTGAAAGGACAGGGTGGACGGTTTTTTTTAGGAGGAGGAGGGTGACCCTGACCGGCCTGCTTGCCATGACAAGAAGTACTGCATTTTTTGGCAGCATTCACACTTCTCACACAGATATGCCGCATATTTGGCCTCATCGCCAGATTCACTTAGGTGGGTATCACTGTCAGATGATGTACTTATCAAGTCTTGAGGCTCTGGTAAATATTCAGAACCAGATGAATTCTTTTCTTTGAAATCCTCCACATCAGCAAAAGGAAATGTGGTGAAAGGAAACTTGCAAGGCTGAGCAACAGTACATTTTGGCAACACAATTGGTGCAGTCGTTGTAACAGTCTCATGGTCAGTACTAGTCATAGTACCTATGGTCATGAGCACAGTTGGCAAGGCAGTAGCACTGTTGACAGTAGTCCTGGTGCCAGAATTATAATCAGGAGTTACAGTTGAAGAAATTGACATCATATTACAGCTAGTTGTAATACTGGCAGCAGTAGTCATGGTGACAGTAGAACACTCAGGACTACTAATGGAAGCAAAGGTTGTGGTGACAGTGGCTGTGCAAGGATCACAAATAACAGTGCACACTGTTATGGTAGTGGTGGTATCAACAGTACAAAAAGGATTTGCTGTGGTTGCTGAATTCACGGCACTGGTGGTGGTGGAGAGGAGCACACTGATAGGCGATATTGCCTCTATGGGGGCAGTTGTGTGAACAGTACTACCACTGGTAGTGGGGGTGGGTTCTTGTTCTTGTATAACTGGAGATGTCAGCTGTAAAGCCCTACTTTTATAAAATGATGGTGCTGTATTAGAATACGGAACTGTTATGTTGTCATGTCCTTGTTTGGTGATTGTCTTCTCTTTCTTTTTATTTACAAATGCAATTATAATGTAAATGTGTTTTTTATCCTGGATGGTTCTTGTATTGCATTATCATGTTGCCTGTACTTGGAGGTTGTTTAAAAAAAAATTTTAAATGAATAAAGCTTATTAAATAAAAAAATGATGGTGCTGCAAATGCAGTACTAGTAATAGTAGTGGCAGAAGTTGAAGTTATAGTAGTACTAGTACTACCCCCAATCTTACTGACACCAGAACCTGAAGGCTTATCAGGGGAGAAAACTATTTTAGAGTAGCGAATACAAACAGACCTTCTCTCACTCTGTTCCTCACCAGTTATGACTGGTGGTGAAGATGACTTGCTTGGGCTGGACCATGCACGTTTATGGGATTGATGAGACATGGTCCGTAACTTACTGTGTATATTATTTGTGATTAGTGTCTTTGTTTATGTTGGTGCTTCTTGCAGAAAACAACAATAGCAACACTGTGTAGGTAGCAGCTAATAAAGTCAAGCTGATACTAGAAAGAGATGGAGTCAGCAAACAACTTCTTACTTTTACAGTGTCAGTTGTGCAGTCATACAGTACAGCAATTCAAGCTTTGAAGGTGCACCAAACAACTTACAACACACAGAACCCAGTGAGTCACGCCTGACACACACAGAAATACTAAAGCAGTTCACAGAAAATTTATGTGTACACACCCACAGTAGTGCACATACAGGGGGCGAAGACACACAAAAAGGAAAAAACTCACATGCACAGGAGGCCACTCAGGTGAAGTGAACTGTGGAGGGAGGAGTCACCTGCGACACCCTCCTTACTCAGTTGTGCAGGGAACTGAGCCAAGAACCAGACTACAGTTAGCAACAATTCAATGGTCCAAGCCTGACCCAGTGAGAAAAAAATAGGCTGTTTTATATATCACAAAAAAAAATGCATACAGACAACTGTGCATGCACTTGCAGGGCACAAATTACAAGAACAACAATACAACGCACACATGGATGATGTATGCGCCTCGGTTAGCTGCAATGCAGATAAGAGGGAGTCAGATGACAATCACACCTCACTTATGCAGGGAACCAAGCCCATAACCTGATTACAGCAAAATACCAATTTGCTTCACAAAAGAAATAGAAAATACCATAGGGGCTGTGTGTGGATTTGGAACAAAAAGCTAAGTAAGCACAGCAGTGGGGATTGGGCAGTCAGCAAAAGCTTAAGCCACTCACTGTTACTGAGCCCAGTAACAGTTACCCACTACATGCAAAAGCCAAACTGGACTTTGTTGACAAAAAAAAATCCTGATAAGAACTAATTGGTTCTTAAGCAAAAAATCAAACCACACTGCTTCAGCTGAGCTGTGAAACTGTAAGCAGTGGGGAAGGGGAGTCAGCATGCAGCAGCACACACAGATTCACTCACACACAGACTTTCCTTTTCCTTGAAACTGAGCCCAGTTTCAAGGATGAAAAACAAAACTGCAGTCAGATGCAGTCACAAGGTGATCAGATGTAAAAACTGGATCACACACAAAACATTTTTTAAACAGTTATAAAAGTTACAAGTGGTAAACTAAACAGAGCTAGCTCTCTAGAAACAACTGTCTCTTCTCATCTACACACTCTGAGTGAGGAGGTCACATGATGTTCCTGGCTCTGAGCCCCCAAAACAGCCTCTGATTGGCCAATGAAGCTCTGTGAGATTTTGAAATCTCACCCACTGAATAGTACGTCCCGAATAGTAGCCGAATAGTGAACTATTCAGAATGTCCATCTGAATATTCAGCAAGCCTACTATTCGTGGTATTCGGGAAATACTATTCGGACCATGCACAGCCCTATTGAGTACATGTACAGTAACATTTTTATGTGGGGACAAAATTATTTAATATGGTTTCAAAAATCATCTCCTCTAATTGGTTAAAACATGTCACCTGATCATAAATAGAAACGATATGAAGTACAGTATATGCATGGCCAAATGGCAGATCTCCTTTCCATGGCCAAAAACCCTTTTTTACTAAACAACATCTGACATTCTGTAAACAACATATCCCTCCCCAGGATCTGTATTTACTGCATATCATGTTTGATGTACTTACCAGGAGTATATTATGCTTAGCCTTTGGCCTCATGTCCTAAAACCCTGAGGCATGCATATAAAAGGCTATATACTTACATATACCGTGTGTGGTTTATTCCTTTCATATAGCATTTACTCAGTTATATACTGTAATGTCTGAGGTATATATTCATGAATCTTTGGTATTCATGAAGCACTTAATATTTTAGACACTTAGATAAATATTTTAGCTTAATACTATCCTGCCATTCATGAAGCAGTTTTTCTGCAGTACTTTGGTTTCATTTGTCTTTATTTTACTCTTTGGTTTTGTTCCACTCTTATGTGGTGGTGCTGAATCAGCAATGAGCTAAACTACAGTAAGAGGTGGGAAAAATAAAATTAAGACAATGTATCATGAATACTGAGGTGACATATCTTAATTACCCCTGATGGATAAAGAACTTACCCTTAGGCCCAACTGGACCACCTAGTGAAACTTTGCACCAGAAACTTGAACTCCTGTACAGGCATTGAGCATTCTTCACTAAAGAGGTGCGACTTGCCATCTCAAACAGCAAGCTGCTCTCAGCCCTACTCTATGGTGCCCTGATCCTGCACTCCCTTAGAGAAACTGAAATCAGCAGGCTTAAAGTATTATACAGTACAATAGTGTGCTTTGCTGCAGATGTCCAACCTAAAGAACAACACTGCAATCTCTTTACTTCCCATGGCTGGACTTCCCTTGAAAGTAAATTAAAGTATTTCATTCCCTGCCTGGATCACAAGCTGATCAGAACTTGCCCCTCACCCTGTGGTGACTTCCTCACTCCTCTGGATCCAGACTGCTAATTATCCTAAAGACCCAAACTGGCACTGGTCATTGAGCATTTGCTATGTTGCCCCTTTCCTAAGGAACAAACTTTATATTGCTATCCAGAGCACTATTAACTATGATGCTTTTAAGTCTAGCCAAAAGGCTCACTTCACCAATGACAGTCATTATAATTGCAATTGCAATTGTGTTTGAGATATTGTTATGCATTTTGTTTTATAATTTATAGTATTTATTTTTAAAATGTTCAGTGCCCAGAGCCTCCTGGATGGGCATCTCTTAAATAAAATGTGCCTTGCCTTGCCAATCGCTCAGCCCTCTTTGCACTCTGTATTCAGCTTTCATACCATCCTGAGTTGATTTGTAGGCAACCTTTGTTTCCAAACCTGTTTCAGAACTATAATTATCTTATACCTCTGCTTTGTAATAATTGCTGTTAATCCTGTACCTGAATTTATTTTACTGTACTGTTGCATTCTCCCTTATTTTTGGTTACTGTAACTCCAGGTCACCCCTGGAAAAGGGACCCTGTCTCATTGGGCTTACCCGGTTACCCAAAATCCAATAACTAAATAAACAGAAGAATCCTATGATGACTTCTTGAGCAGAGGTATAACAATGGTCTCTTTCTGGGGCAGTAGTAGGAGGCTTTTTTTGCAATGAAGCATTAATAATCCCAACAAACACTGGCACCAAAGCATCCAAAACAACCTTGAGAAGCTATCAGAGCAGGGTGCAATCTGGAACTGGTGCAACACATTAGTGATCACTTGAAGATTTCTTTCTCATCTAAGTGGTTAAACATACCCCACAGCAAAACTATTCCTTGAGCCTCCTTAACTATATTCCTGTCACCAATATGACTGGCAGTTGCTGAAGGATGACCCCAGATGTTGACAATCCAGACTTTGAAGAACACATTTACTTTAACTGCTGGTATCTGTCCAAGGAGATAGGGTAACAAATAAGTTTCTGGCAAATGAAAGGGTAGGGTAACAAATAATGTTTAGGCAAGTGGGTAAAGACTAGACAAAACAAATTTGAGCACCCACCCAAAAATGGATGAACTGCAGTGAATGCATTTAAAATCTGCTTTAATGTAACATAACACAGAGTTACCACACAAAACACAGACTACTCAGAGAGCAGTGCAGTGATTACATTTCAATCACAAGCACGAGTTTCATCAGATAATGAAACCTGTGTCTATCTTACCTTATAAGTACACATCATTTAACAACCAATAAGCATCTGTTACATTTCATTAAGGCATTAAACCTACAAACTGATTTATGCATCATGTTTATCAGTTCTTCTAAATCACCTTTTATTATTGCCGTTTCAATTATTTATTTAAAGCAACACCATGTTGTATGTGCAAACTACACTTGTTTTATATGTGCAAAACCATCACCTAAATTCTTAGCACATAATTAAAAACACTATTATAGCTTTATGTATGCATGATCCTCCTGACAGTCATATTGCTACAATATACTCCACTGCAAATGCCCTTAACAAATAGAAGGAAAAAATGAAGGGGGGAGGAGAGAAACATACTTACAATGCTGACATACGGAGCAGAGCAGTGGATGATAAAAACAAGGAGAAATCAGGTTCTTCAATTGTGAAACACAGATGCTTACTGGAGGCTACCATTTTGTCCTACAACTATCTCAGTTTTACCCACATATTGGTAAAATGTACAAAAAATATACCCATGAGTAAACACACTGTGGTTCATTTGTTTCTCTTATATTCTTTGTACTTGCCCATATTTGACAGTATTTCAAACTTTTATTCACTACCAAAACTTACTTCTTTATTTATATTTGTTTGTTATTTTTCATTATTTATTCAAAATCTTTTCAGAAACAAAGCAAGATCAATGTTATCATTTAAACTGTCAGCTTGTCTGGCATTTCATTTATAAATCCAGTAACTCTTTCGTTGTCCTATTTTTTTCTTTGTGTTGCCTCTCATGATTCCACAGTCCACCCTCTCCACTCCAACAAAGGACACTTTGTGTTCTACTCCAGGGTTAGTGCTAATATGGTTCAAAATGGCATAAGTCTGATCCCGTCTCTGTATGGCATGCACATGTTCCCCCACCCTGATTCTAAATGCCCTAGTAGTCCTGCAGACATAATAGCTACCACAGGAACAAAAAAGTAAGTACACCACCTCCTCAGTGCCACATGGAATGAACTGATTAATTTTAATAACAGTTTCATCACTTGGATTAATAAATTCCTTTCTTTGTAGCACATAGGGACAATACATACATTTTCCACATTGATGTGATCTCTTTGGGGGGGGGGAGCAACCACGTATGCACTTTTCCAACCTAGCTTGGTAGCATACTAGGAGATACTACCTCGTTTATAGTTCTCGGACATCTAAATACAACCCTAGGACCTTTAGATACCACCTCCTTTAATTTCGGTTCCAGTTCTAGTAAATCCCAATTATCTCTATTAATATCAGATACCTCTATGGCTCTAACTGAGCAGGTAGTAATAAAAGAACATGTTAGACCACTACTTTTTTCTGGATCTCTCTATTTTACTGACTTTATTCACTGCTTTTACAGTACATTTGTCACTATACCCTCTGTCTTTAAAATGGACAATCTGCTTCATTGTCTTCTTCTTAAACTCCCCTATTTCAGTGCAATTTCTCAAGGTTCTAATTAATTGCCCTTTAGGCATATTGTTAATTACGTGACCCGGGTGGCAACTGTCAACTTTTAACAAGGTATTTTTTATCTGTTTGTTTCTGAAATAGGGTGGTACATCCTTTCCCATTCCCTTTTTTATAAATTTTTAGGTCCAAAAATTAAATTTTATCTCACGTAATGCTATATTTAAACCTAAGGCAATCTGAAGTAGTCTCTAGCCTTTTCACAAAATTAAAAAAAATCTATTCCATGCCCTTCCAAATTATTAGTATATCATCAATAATGCACCTCCACAAATCCACATAAGGTAAATATGCATTTATGGTGGCAATGTACAGATGATTTTCTTCCCAGTAGCCTACAAACAAGTTGACAAAACTGGGTGCCATGGTAGCACCCATAGCCATCCCTCTTGTTTGTCTGTAGAATTGATTTTCAAAAATGAACATGTTCTTATTCAAAACATTTTCTGCTAATAACTGTAGGTACCAGGTGGGCATCTGAACCCTGTCTGCCTCAGTTTATGTATCCAAATAATACCCCATGGATTCTAAACCTGATACATGTGGTATTACTGTATATAATGAATCAATGTCTAATGTTGCAAAAAAAATTCATCATCCATTTCTAAATGTTCTACTATGTTGATTATTTCCATTGAATCCCTTACACAAGATCTCTGTGCCCACATAAAAGGTTGCAAAACAACTATCCACATACATTGAGATTTTGTCAGTGACCCATCCCTTGCCTGAAATTATGGGATGACCTGAAGGTGCCTCTAAGCTTTTATGCACCTTATGTAAAATATAAATAATTGGCACTACTGGGTATGCTACAGTAAGTGCTTTATACATGTTCTCAGATAAATATCCCCGAACAAATCCCATATTAATAATTCATCACTCTGATCTTTATATATCATTGTATGGTTAAACTGCAACCTTTCATAAAATGTCATATCATTTAGCTGTCTCCTTATTTCAGACACGTAATACTCCTAATCTAATACAATGACTGCACTCCCTTGTCTGCTTGTTTCACCACAATTACTTTATTCTCTGAAATGTCTTTCAGTGCTTTTTTTCCTGAATCATACAGTTAAACACTGCTTAATAGTGGTGCCATTTTTTTGTTTTTCTAAGTCATTTTCACATTGTTTTACAAACAATGCTATGACTGAACTATGGGGGGGGGGGCAATATGCAGACCTGACCCTAAGTACTTCATTATCTACATGTTCCCTATTTACTTCCCCTTGAAAACATTTTTTTAAACATCAAATTTCTGGCAAAACAATGGATATCAACAGCAGTTCTAAAAAAATCAATATTAGTGAATGGGGCAAAAGACATTCCCTTGCTCAACACTGATATTTCTGGTTCAGTCAACATACTGTATGTTTAGATAAATTGAGCACTAGACAGAGATGATTCTGATGTTGTATGGGAAGGGGACACTGAGGCAATTAAATCTTGTATCACTGACCTCTCCTTTTGCCTCTTCCACACCATGCCCCCCTCCACATCTTTCTCTCTCTCATTGGTGTGGCTGATAGTGGCAAAGACTGGTAGACACCAGAACAAGTTAGGTACAGGTACGTGGGCTAGAAAAGGGACAATTAGAGACAGCCTATCTTGGGTAGGTTAATAAATAATGTTCAGGCAAGTAGAAGGGAGAGGTAGGAATACAACTGAAGTAGATAGGAGGCAGTAGGCAATTAAATGTTTTAACAGACCCTATATAAAGGAAGGAAAGAGCATGGGAGTGATTCACTGCAATGGGTGTGGGGCTGCATTCTTTCAGGAAATCTTCTAGAGACCGAGGTGCTGCTCCATTTATACTCAATGCTCTGGTTTGAGGGCAGAGGTTGCTGGACTATGAGCCAAACTGCCAAGGGTGCAGAAGACCTTCAGCCCCACCCAGGAGCCACCAAGTCTGCCATCGCCCCCCCAGAGGAAGCCTGGGCAGAGTGGTTGGACTTTTATGGGCCCCAGGAGGAGGGTTAGCAGAAAAGATGCATGGTCCTCAGCCTGTACCATTGAAGAATTCCTTCACTTTACTGGTGGGATGGGGCAGCTAAGTGGAGGCATCTGTAGCACTGGAAAGGGAGAAAATGGGAGTCCTCAGAAAGGAAGAGATCAATGAATAAGGAAGAGGCCCTCAGTTGAGGAGAAAGCAGCTCCTGGTAGGGGACTCTATTGTTAGGGGATAAACTTGTTTGCAGGAGGAGAAAAGGAAGACAAAGGTGAAGTAGCTGAGAGGTGCTTCAGCTTGGATGGATGAACAGCATATTTAAGAGGATCATTATGGCAACAGGGTCTGGGAGGAAGCTAGACATCATTGCCCACCTGAGAATAAATTACCTGGAAAAGGACAGGGAAGGGGTAATTCAGAATAATTTCTGGGAACTGTTGAGGTGCCTTAAGCAGGTAGCATGCTTGGTAGCTTTTGCCAAGGTGCTACCTGTGTACAGCCAGGGAGAGGAAAGGGTACTCTGCTCCAGTGCATTTTTTGTCTTCTCCTCCCCAGTCATCCCTCCTTCCGAGGATTGCCACAACCCCATCACCCTGATGTCTGCCGGAACTTACCTGCCGCCATCCTCTCCCCAAGGCTTGCCTCAGTGGTGGGGGTCAGTAGGGTCCCCCAAGCCCCACCTCAGAATTTATCCATTTTTGGCAGCATACCATGGTGTGGAGCCTAGGTGCACTAATTGTCATCCTGCCACCTGTGTTTTTCCTCTGGTTTTCACCCCCAGAGACATGACGTGCAATGATGTTATGGTACATGCCACGTACTCATGTGTGATGTGCCCAGTGTCTGCCACATCTCCCAGTCTGTTTTGGCACTAAGCTGCTTTCCCCCAGCTTCCACCAGTGGCCAGGTGAGCTGTGGGCCCTGCCCACCCTTCCCACCTGGAGGATAGTGGTCCTGCGGACAGTCAATACTCCTCCCCACTGGACGCCCCTCCAACAGCCCAGATTCTTTTCCAAATCTGGGACATCACCATCATAAGCAGTAGTGCTAATACTGTGTTGGCAGACTGGCCACACAACACATTTAACAATTATGTGCATGGAGGAGGGCTTCAGTTGCATAGCAAACTGAGTGCCAGCCTTGCAGGATATGAGACTCTAGAGGGGAGATAGCCTACATCCTTCCATGAAGGGAACCATAGTCCTTCCTGGGAGGTTTAAATACAACTCAAATGAGCACTTAAAATAGCTGGGTGGGGAGAGACTGTAAATCCATGAGTGTTGAAAATTGCCCCCCCAATTGATGCAGAATTAGGGATGGAGGGCCTAAAGAGAGTAAACTCCCCTGGGCCTTGAGCACAATAAGACAGGGGTGGGACAAGGCTGAGGAAAAGAAGCATATAAATGAGGTAAGCATGAATAAAGGAGTAAAGGAGACAGGGAACTGTATAAGGTAAAAAGAGAAGAGGTGGGTCAGGTGGAGCTTTGGGACAGCACAGGCAGGATGGGATAAAAAGATCAGGGAAGCAGGAAGGGAGGGAGTAAGGTATGGAGAGCCATTTGCACCAATACAAGGAGTCTGGGAAACAACATTTTGGACCTGGAAACCGTCATGGCAGAGGTTAGCCTGGATATATGGTGGCCATAATGAAGTCATAAGGCATAGAGCACCTTGACTGGGATATGTCCATATCTGACCACTCTCCATTCAGAAGAGACAGGGAAGGGAGAGGGGAGAAGGGGTTGCACTATATGTGAGGAAGAAGATCAAGGTTACAGAGGTACAGGGTCACCCAAAGGAACAGGAACGGCTGGAGGTGTTGTAGGTCATCTTGGAAACAGGCTCTGGGTCTGATAGCCATACAAAGGTAGTGCACAAACCTCCAGCACAGGCAGCGGAGTTGGAGAAGGTCCTTGGGGAAGCCATCATCAGAATGTTTTCCTGGAAGAAAGGAAAGACAGAGAGGGAACATGATTGGGACCTTCAAGTACTAGAAAGGGATAAATAAGGTAGATAAGGAGGGTCTCTTTAAGTTGAGTGGCAACCATAACACAAGGGGGCACCATCTTAAGCTGGAATGGGGGAGGTTTAGGAGGCAGGTCAGAAAGTACTTCTTCACAGAGAAGGTGGTGGACACTTGGAATGTGCTATCAGAAGAGGTGATCTCACTGAAGATAATGGGGAGCTTCAAGAGAGGCTGGGACAGGTATGGGGAAGGTAAGGATCATGGGTATGGTGGATGGGAGGAGTGGGGAGGGAGGTGAGGACACTAGCTCAAGATGTGGACTCTGTAATACGAGCAGACTAGATAGACCAAATGATCTTTTTCTGCTGGCTTCTTCATATGTTCATATATTTGTATGTCAAGTAAGGGGGTGGTGCTGATAACTGGTTACTTCAATCTGCTAGACATAGAGTGAAGCCTTCCAACAGTTTCTTCAGTGAGGGGAAGGGCCATCTTTGACTCAATACAAATGATTTTTTAAGGCAGCTAGACAAAGAACCTGCTAAGGTCTAGGCAGTGCTGGATCTGGTGCTTGCAAATATGGACAGCACTGCAGACACCAGAGTAGCAGTCCCCAAGATACCAGTGGTCACCATATAGTGTGGTTTAGCATAAATATGGGAGCCGAGGAAAACCACATGAGAGTAAGGGTCCTGGATTTTAGGTGGGTAAATTATAATCAAATTGAAAACTGCCTCATGGGGAAATTGCCAGGGAGGACTAGGCACAGTGGGGAACAATAAGGGATGGCATAATTAAGACAACCAGCCTCTGTGTGAGCAAAGTGAGTAAAAGCTTAAGGAAAGAGAAAGTGTTATGGTTCTATAGGGAAGTGACTAAGGTGGTGAAGGAAAAATGTGTGGCATTAAGGAGTTATAAGGAATTGCAGAGGAAGGAGAACAAGGAGCTATACCAAGTAAAACAGATGGAAGCAGGAAAAGCAGTAAGGGGACCAAAGGCACAGACAGAGGAAAGGATAACCAACGGGGTAACTAAAGGGGATAAGATTTTCTTCAGATACATAAGTGAGGAGAGGAAAGCAAGGGGAGGGACACTGAGGATTTGGAAGGTGGCAGGAGGAGACTGCACACAGAAGAATCAATAAAAGGCTGCCATCCTGAAAAGGTACTTCTGCTCAGTCTTTACAGCGGAAGGAAGAGGGGAAAGACCATCAGGGAGTAGCAGGAACAGTGGGGAAGGGGGTGCAAGCTAGACACAAAGCAATTTTCAGAGAGGTGAAAGTCAAATCACACAAGGGAGTGATGATAGGAAAGAGGCTTATCTCACAGATTTTGAAATTTTATTACCCCTTTTATGTATAGAGGGAAAAGTGGGATAACGAGTGAAAATAATATTACACCTGTAGTTAATCATGCACTGGAGGAAAAATCCATGCATTTTAGTCAGAATGCAGATCCATTAGAAGATTATGATGTTCAAGTCAACTATCTGAAATAAAAACAGTTTTGGTTTGTACAACTCTAGCAATGTGAACTATAATGAAAGAGTTTGAAGAACAAAAAAAGAAACTGGAGGAAGTTAAATGTACAATTAATCAATTAATGATGAAAAGACAAGGGAAAGTAATAGAAAAAGAAGATAGAAGGAAAGAGAAAACTATTAACGAAATTATAGCCGAAACTGCAGAGAAATAACATAAAGAAATACAGTAGCAAAGACATAGGAAAGGTTTTGAAGAAAAAGTGGTTAAGTTAAATAAAAACCAGAAGGAGAAAAAGGTAAAAGAAAAGGAATACAAACTGATCTCTATAAAATGCATAGTATGAATGCTACCAACAGTCTATTGTAAGGGAATTCCAAAAACCAGGAGAGAAAAATCCCTTCTCCCTTAAGATAGCAGTCTATAACATCATTAAAGAACAGCTGGAAAACAAGATCTAAGGATATTTTAACAGTCTATAGACACAGAACACTACTGGATAAGAGACTTGTATGTCTGGTACTTAAAAATTATTAGGGTCGAGAATATGTTTTGGGAATTAGAAATAAGATAAAAAAAATCAGGTATGGATTTGAATACTACTACAAGAAATTTCTCAAAGGCCAAGGATCAGTCAGGTCAGCCACAACAGTTAGAATATAAAAAGATGGAAAATGAGCCACAGTATCAAATGATAGTCAGATATTTGAAGAAACCTGTGGTAATTGAATATGAGTTGAAAGGTTCACCAGAATATGAATGAGTAATCAGGGGTGGAAAGCAGAGGGGGCAAAGGATAAATAACAGCCTGATGCTGGAAGAATCTTGGGAACAAGTTCCAAGTGATGAAGAAAATGAATTTAAAATTACGGCAAATATCCCAGTTCATAATTATTTTGAACTGTTGTCCCATCTGTTGACTGAATCATTTGAGTTAATAATAGATGATATTATAACAGTTTTGACAGATTGAAGCCAGAGAATCATTAAGGCCCCCTTAAGAAGAGGTGAAATAATATTATTTGGAATATAGCAGGTATAAGTGGGAAAACTGATGATGGTATCTGGCAAACCTCGATTAGTAATCATGATATAATACTCTTACAAGAGATATGGTTACATGCAAATGATCAAGTAAGTTTTAAAGGTTACAATAAAGTAACCATACCAGGGAAAAGATTGAATTCAAAAGGGAGATATAAAGGGGGCCTGATGATTCTATTGGATACAAAAAACAGAATGAGTATTGTTAAAATTGTAAATCTGGCTGATGCAGGTTGGATACTGTTACAATTTAGGACTGAAAATGAAGAAGTCTTTGTGCTGGTAAATGTGTATCTGTTACCCTCCTTGGATATTGTTGAATTTAAGAGCCAATTAGATGAATTAACAAAGTTATTGGATGACTATTGTTATCATTTGGAATATAAGCATATAATAATGATGGGAGATGGGAATGCGCATCTGGGGAAGCCAAATGAATTAGACCTATTTAAAAATCTTAAGGATATGGGTCATTATTGTTATATTCCATTCAGAAACTCTAAGGAGCATAGGAATTATGAAAAAGGTGATATGCTTCTTGAATTTATAGTTAATTATAACTTCTGTGTGATAAATGGAAGGACTAAGGAGGATAGATCAGGTGAAATTACTTCTCCTACAAAGAGTGGAGGATCTGTATTAGATCTGGCCATAATATATATCTCATTATATAGAAAACATGTATGTTTGAAGTATTGACAGAAAGTGTATCTGATCATTTCCCGATTTCCCTTACATTGGATTTTTCACACTGTTGCAAAGTCCATGATAGGGCTACAGAGAAGGAGCTATATCAACATTTGATCAGCTCCAAGAAAAGAATACTATGGAATCCACTAGTGAAAGAAAAAATGGATAATTTGCAATACTAGGAGGAGGTTCTCTTGATCAAAAAAAACACTCTTAGAAGCTACAGGGAATAATATTATCATTTTTTTAGAATTTAAATTACCATATGAAAGAAAAAATAAGATTAAACACACATGTACATAAGAAAGACATAAATGCACTTGGAATATATCCTTGGTATGACACTCACTGTTGGAAGTACAAAAAACTTTTAAATAAAATTGCTAGACTACATAGGAAATATGTTGATGTTAATATTAGTCAGGGCCTTATGTTTCTAAGAAGAGAATATAGAACGCTTATTAAAAGGAAAAAAAATAATAATAAAAGATTACGGGATCTAATGCAAATGGCAATACATGAAAAGAACACACAAGAATTTTGGAATTTAATTACACATGCAGAGCTAGGTTATAATAGAAATATAGATTCGAATATCCCTGCAAATGAATGAATGGATTGCACATTTTAATAAATTATATAATTTTGAACAAATATGTGTAGAAACGTTTCCGTAGAAACCAATGTGCAAGAAAAAAGTGAATTTGTAATTGAATATAAGGTTACGAACATAGCAATAACTAGTGCAATCTGTGTGCAAAAAAAGAATAAAGCTCCAGGCACATACTGTATCCCTGCTGAGTTCTATCAGAACAATGTGGAATGGTGGCTAGAAATCTTTAATAAATTATTTAACTATATTATAGGAGTAGAAGAGATCTCACAATCATAGAAAACAGCAGAACTGGTCCCCACTTCATAAAACAAGGTAATAAATTCTCCCCTAGTAACTATCGGCCAATAGCTCTACAGAACATCTCTGCTAAGATATTTGTAAGCATCCTATTGCAAGAAATCTATGTATGGGTGGAGGATAATTAATATTTTGAGTAATCGACAATTTGGTTTTCGAGAAAGATATTCAACAGCGGACTGTATTTTTATTTTACATAGCTTGATCAGAAAATTCAGAGATAAGAAACAACAGTATTTCTGGCTTTTCTGGATTTATCCTCTGCTTTTGATAATGTGAACAGAAAAATTATGTGGGATATTTTAGCCGCATGGGATATAGAGAGAGTAAATTATTGGCTTTAATAAGGGAATTGTATACTAATACATTGATTCAAATAATATATACAACAGATGGAAAATTAACAGAACCAATAAATACCGCTAAGGGAGTCAAGCAGGGTTGTCTGTTAGCATCCCTGCTTTACAACCTATATATAGATCAGATTGTGTATAGGCTGGATAAATGTAATACTGCTCCTCCTAAAATTGTGTATTTCAGTCTAAATATTATGTGCTATATGCAGATGACATTGTATTTTTATCAAAAACTACAAATGGTCTTCATTGAGCACTAATAAATGTGGCTGATACATTGTCTACTCTTCAGTAAACTAATAATGTGGATAAATCAAAGATACTTGTAATAAATAGACCAAAAAATTAAATTACAAATGGAGATTGAATTAACACATTTGTAGAAGAAATCAATAGTTATACATAACTAGGTGTTCCATTACATACTGAACAAATATGGAAACCTCATGTGATAGAAAATAAAAAAATGGAGGAGACAGATAGTGCTAGCTACAAACTAATTTTTAAAGCAATATATTAATAACTCTGGTGTGGCTCTGCTAGAGTTATTTCAGGCAAAGTTAGGATCCACAATATTATATGCATCAGAAGTCTGGGGTTCACAAAAAAAAAAATATGTTGGAACTAATCCAAAATCTTTATATTAGGTTAACATTAAATCTCCCTGAGTTCATCCTAACAGAATTTGTCAGGACAGAGACAGGGACTTTATCTCTAATAACAAAAGTGGTGTGCGGCCAGGTTCAATTTCTTGTAAAAATGCATTAAAATAAAGACTGGAATCAAATCCTATATAATTGTTGGAAAGATAGTAAAATAAGGGAGATTAATGGAAATACATTATTCAAAAATTGGACACGGGTTAAAGAGTTGGATGGGTTGCTTTGGAAATTTGGTTTACCTACTATTGTACAATTAGATATAGAGGACAACATAAATATTATACAAAATAGGATAATAGAAAGAGCAACTGACATTGCTAAACAGGGTGATCTTGAGCATATTTCATATACAACTAATTCTGGTATTTATAGGAAAATAAAGAATACACGTATGAGAGAAGATTACCTACTGAAATGTGAAGACAATGTTCATTGTCCCGGATTCCCCCTTTCCCACAAAAGACAGATCACCTGTGTGTTGTTGTGCTCAGATAGCCAATCAATTTATTAAAACCACATTTTCTTTTGTTTGCATCATCATCATCTTTTATTGTCGTATTACACCTCTTTAATTATATTGTATTACATAATCCATATCGGTTCAATAGCCTCCTCTGCTTGTTCTCACCTCCCCAGGTGAAAACCTGGGAGCTTTCTTCTTCTTTTTCTTATAGGTAACAGTGAAAACCGAGACCACTTTCTTCACCTGATGTTACTTCTCCTTCCCCACTTTTTTTCTTTCTTTCCCCCCTCCCATTTTCCCAACCCCTCATTTTTCCCCTTTTCTTTCTCTCTCTCTCTGTCATCCACCTTTGGCAGGCCGCCACATCTGACTGGACACCTGCTGTCATCCACCTGTGAAACAGCCCCTCTTGATACATTGTTGTGTGGGAGGGAGGCAACAAAATTGTCCAGCAAAAGAGGCAGAATATCTCTGTGCTGCCCGTTTTGTACCCTGCCTTCCTTCCCCACCCCTTCCCAAAACCACCTATGGTTATCCTGTTCCTCTTTGTGCTCCACCCCTTCCTGTCTCTGACTATTGTCCCTGGGCTCCTCCTTAAACCCCCTTCCCCCCACTCCTGCACCTCTCTGAGCCATACCAAATTTTCTGCCTGGGGGAGGGGTTCACCAGGACAACTTGGTCTGCCCCTTCAGAGGGCAAACTCCATTGTCCTGGATTCTCCCTTTCCCACAAAAGACAGACCACCTGTATGTTGTTGTGCTCAGACCGGCAATCAATTTATTAAAACCACATTTTCTTTTGTTTACATTATCATCATCTTTTATTGTCATATTACACCTCTTTAATTATATTGTATTACATAATCTATATCGGTTCAATATCCTCCTCTGCTTGTTCTTGCCTCCCCAGGTGAAAACCTGGGAGCTTTCATCTTCTTCTCTTTCTTATAGGTAACGGTGAAAATTGAGACTGCTATCTTCTCCTGCTGTTACTTCTCCTTCTCCTCCTTCCCTCCCACTCCCCCTCCCCCATTTTTCCCATAGCCTGTCTCCAGCTTGCATTGGATGACTGGCCTTCTCCAACCCCCTTTTTTTCTTTTTTCTTCCCCCCCAGTTTACTTGCCTTGCTGTCTCCTCATGCCTCAATGCAACCCATCATCTCTGTGTTGAACATATCTATCACTAAGTCTGATAAATGTACTCCTTTTGACCTATAAAATGCATCCACCCATTCTTCCACTCCTCTCAGTATTACTTGCCCCCCATGTTCCTTACTAGAGTCCCCACTCTCCTATTCATCTTTCTCCTGGCTCGCTCTACCGCTACGTGTCGGCGTGCGTGTCTCCATTCTCTCCATGGTATCATGTCGGACCACACCAAAGTGACGCCCGGCCAACATTGTTTTACTTTTCCAAAGTCACTTTTTACTCTTAGATACGTGTCCACCCACAGTTTTTATCCTATGTCATTCCCCCTTAAGTGTACAATAATCACGTCTGGTGTGGGTCTTCATTGCTTCATCTCCAGCAACATCAGGAGTAACTGTGCCAACTTCATCCCTCAGATACCAATCCATGTCAATCTACAGTGTCTGACATCCTAGTACAGCTGCTTTCCCCCGGCCTTCTTCTCTGCTCTCTTTTCCACCCAATAAATGTAGGAATGCCCACAGATCCATACTTCTGTGATCTTCCCTCTACCTATAAATTAGACAAATATTGTTTAATGCCTAACTTCCTGGTTCCTCTATGTTTTTATTTTTGTTACACTATCCCCTTTCACTGATCTGTTCCTGTAGACAAAACAAGATGGCATGTTAATCTTTAAATGGGCAGATATATCTTTTATAGCTGGCAGATCGCCATCGCCCCGTTTCCAACATTTTGTCCACTTACTCTCCTTCTGCTGCCTATTCTGATGTGGCTCCTATCTGAAAAGAATGGGAGGAATAACTTGCCGGGTCCTCACCCAGAAACTCCATGCCTTTTTTAAGTACCGCTGTTATCTGATAACTGGTCACTTTCCTCCCATCCCCATGGACAAACAACCTCCGCTCTTTGTTGTAGCACTCTATGGCGTAAGCCCACAGAGCCTTCACTGGACATAATGACCCCTCAGTATGTGGTTTTAAGGTTATGATACAATCCTTTTCCCACCTGTTCTGTTTTTGACCTCTTGATTACCAGCTGCATTGTTGTTTGCCCCCATACTACATCTCCCCATTCCAGACCCCCGTCCTTGTCTTTGTTGCCATTCCCCACTGCCTCACTCACTCTCAGTGCCCCTGAAAATATTGTCACGTAAATTGTAAAAAAATAGCTATGCTTCATCTTTGGATTTACACACCCCTGGCAGTATGTCCCGCAGTCTGGCTAACCAGTGCTCTGCTATTGGTCGCCAGCCATCCCTGTCCTTTTGTCTAAACTTTCTCCACTCTTGCATCATCCTTTGAATCAGCATTGATTTTGTGGGATCCTGCCACCTCTTCAGGCTGCATACCACACTGATCCCTGATAAGTAAACCCCCATCGTGGTGTATGCCAATCCCTTCTGCCATTGCTCAACTGTAAACTTTACTAGCTGCTGTACCATAACTGGCCCACTTACCTCCATGTGGTGAGCAGCCTTGAAAGCCTGCAATGCCCTCCCAAGCCCCTTCATAGGCCCTCAAGGTCTGTGGTGCCCATGAGCTGTGAAACAGTGTCTCTGCTCTATCTTGCCAATGTCCCAGACGTTCATTTGAATGGGCATTTTCTGCTTCTCTGCCGCTGGGGCCAGTGCCTGAAAATGGTCCAGCTGCAGATGAGAAAGGCTGTCAGCCAGTATATTCCTCACCCCATCTATGTGTTTTGCCCTAAATGACATATTCAACTGCAAACCCCTTAGCACTAGCTGCCTCAACACCTACATTACTGGCACCAACCATCCCCTCCTTGTTATTCAGGACATCCACCACTGCCCTATTATCACACCAGAATGCAATCTTCTGGTTTTTCAATTCCTCTCCCCAAACTAGGGTGCAGGCCCAGATCAGCATTATGTCCACTAGTGTGATGTCCTTTACCTGTCATCTTTCACCCATTCATCAGGCCATGGCTTTGCAAACCACTTTCCCCTGAAGTAACACCCCATACCCTTCCCCCCATCGCATCCATATACAAGTCTAAATCGGTGTTATAAACCCATTCTTCCTGCCAAAAGGATATGCCATTGTAGTTACTCAGGAACTCCTCCCAGACTTTAAAGTCCTCTTTTACCTCCTGTGTTATATCAACCCAATGGTGTGGCCTCATCACACTTGCTGTTGCTCTTGCTATGCGCCTTGTGAAAGTCTTTCCCAGCCCTATTGCCCTGCATGCAAAATTCAGATGTCTCAAGATTTGCTGCACTTGCCTTAACTGTACACGCCTCCGGCTCGTGTGGTGTTGAATCAACTTAGCTTTTTCACTTTTTTGTCTGGTAGCCTAAATACCTCTTCCCGTGTATCCACCTCAATTCCTAAAAATTCCAGCACTCTACTAGGGCCTTCCATTTTTTCTGGTGCCAATGGTACACCCAGCTCCCCACACAAGTGTTGAAAACTGGCTAGCATCACCTCCCCTTCCCCTCGTCCTCTGCCTATCAACAAACAATTGTCCAAATAACGTATAACCATCTTATGCCCTGTTTTCTTTTGAAAGATCCATTGCAGACAGGTGCCGAATGTCTCAAACGTAGTGCATGCTACTGAACAACCCATTGGCATTGCTTTATCAGAATAATACTGATCCCCTATTTTAAAGCCCAACAGGTCCCAGTCCTCCTTTCTAACTGGCAGCAGATGAAAAGATGACTCAATGTCTGTCTTTGCTAGCCATGTATCCAGGGTAGCCCGAATGATCTGCACTGCCTCTTCCAGTGTGGCATAAGACACCCAATGTGCTCTTCCCCTATGAAATCATTAACTGAATCTCCCACTGGGAATAACAGGTGATGGATAACCCTATATTTCTCTTCCTGTTTTTTGGGGACCACATCCAGTGGGGAGATCCTCAAGTTAGCTATCAGGGGGAAAGGGTATGGGCCTTCTACCCTCCCTGCTGCCCTGTCCTTTTCTATCTTCTGTCTCAAGATGTCCTCTTTTTCCCTGACTGAACCCATATTATTTGCCTCTCTCGCTTGTCTTGGCATTATGCACTGTAGGGAAAACCCTGACCTAAAACCCTTTTTCAAGGTTTACACCCCCTTCTTGTCCAGATACTCTGAAGCCACCCTTCCCCAGCCTCCCACTTAATGGGAGTCTTGGCTACCTGAAAATGTGCTGTACCCGTCCTACCCCCTGTGTTCCCTATCTGCCCCCCTTCCTTGCCCTCCCCTCCCTCCCATTACTTCAGTAAGATTGGGCTACCCTATTTCCATATCCTCTGCCTCTTGTACCTCTGTTCCAGGTCTGACCCTTATAACCCTGCCTCTCCCAAAAGAGCTGCTGGTTGGTCACTTGACTACCCCCTGCTTGACTCCCCTGGGGCCACTGGTTCCTGCAGCATGCCGCAGGATGAGTCCCCCTACACTTCAAGCATGCATGTCTAAACCAACAATGTGGCCATGAACAGAAAGCTCTGTTGTAGCCCCAGCAACATTTTTGAAGTTCTCTCACTCTCTTGCCCATCTCACCCTCTGGGGTGGATTGGTCAGTCACATAGTCCATCCATGCCCGTTTCATGCCCCATCTGACATCTCCATAAGTGGCCATTCTTTGGTGAAAAAACTTGTCATAGTATATCCACCCCACACCCCCTTTTGCTTTTGCCCTCCTTATGATCAGAGAATATGTGATCAGTGGAATCCCCATCTCTGTTTTTTTCTCCAGCACAATGGCTGAATAGGTGGCAAAGCCCACAAACCAGCCATCCCACATCTTCCCCTTGGTAAATTTGTCTTCCTTTTTCTTGTCTAGTAACACTACAGCAGCTGCCATTTCACTCTTGCCTATACTTTCTGACTCCTCATACTTGGCAGCCACTACCCTACTTACAATTACAAATATGTCCATGTATTCTCCTTTCCAAAACTTTTACTTCGTGGTCCACGGCACGTGCTCACCTATCCTCATGCCAAGTCTTCCCATCTCTCTAGTACCTTTCCCCACACTCTCTGTTTTCTTCTTCTCTCCTTCTGCCCCCCACCATTTTTGAACTGATCTCTACCACAGCAGTCTCCATCAGGCCTAGCCCCCCTGCCCCCAAAGTCGCAATGATTTTACCAATGTAATCATCGATATTTTCCCCCCACACAACCTGACACACTACCTGATGGCCTGTCCATTTCTTGAGGCCTGTTGTCCATGGGCTGCATTTGTCCCTTGTCTTGTGCTGGGCTTGCTGTTGACAGGGGTATGAGGGCAGCTGTGGACTGGGGTTCTGCCCTAGGCTCCACTGGGGGTATGAACGCTGGTTCTTGGGGCTATACTAATGGTTCAGGGTCACAAGGAGGTGACAGTACTGGGCTGGCCACTCGGGGAGGGGGCTCCACCATTCCTTGCCACTGTGGTCTTGCTGGACTACCTGTCCACCCCGTCGGCCTCTTTCCATTGCCCCTTCTCACCTTCTGCACTCTCCATTTTTCCCCCATCCTCCCTGGCTTGTCCCCTTCCACCAGCTGTCACATCATGTTGGCCTTCTCCGCCAGTTCTATTATTGCCTTGTATGCCTCTGCTCTGGATGGTTTACTTTTCTTCGGTGCCATCTTTCCGATCGTGTTACCCACCACAACTGCAAGAAAAGTGAAAAATATAATTCGTTATCTCCCAATGATACATATTTAACACATCCAGCTCCTTCATATGCAGCAATTCCTGTTCTTGCAATACTAAAAACCTTTGCGAATGCCTGGAGCTCCCTTTGTAAATTATAAGTTAGGGTTCTCCCAAGATTCTCCCACTCATGTCCTTCTTTCTCTCTCCCTTTTTTTTTATAACCCCCATCCTTTATCAACCTCCCCTGTTTTTTTGTTTTGTTTTTCGTAACCCCCCCTTTTCACATGGGAGAGAAACCAAACCAGCACCCTTAGCTCTAGGGGAATGGACCTAGCCCAGCAAGCCACAAGCTCTGCTTGCAAAACTGTGGTCTCCCAAAAAACTGAGGCTTCTCCTCAAAAACAAGCATCCACTGCTCATAAACGACGTGGTGACTCCTGGTTCCTCAGCCCTTCCTTCCCTTAACAGTGCCATATCACAGGATAATATATTTATCTGTGTGCCCCATGCAGTTATCACCATGGCGTCTTCTCAAAATGAGTGAGTCTTCCATGGTACCTCGCTCAAATCCCCCGACGCCGAATGACGTCAGATGCCACCAGCCGACCGCATCCTGGCTATTTGGCTGACAAGGCTTGATGAACCTGATGTTGCCTTTAAGCATGCTTGCCACCTGACCGAATGACAAAATTGCTGCCTCTCATTTTTCTGGTTCAGTAAATTGTAACTTTAAATTAGTTCCTTCTCCAGCCCTTTGTGAATTTCATTGCTTGGAGTTGGGAAAAAAAAAAAACAAAGGCCCCTTGCCTCCCCAGCACTGACTGTAACCCAAGCCACCTGCCCATCTATCAGGCCAGGCCTACTCACATCACTTGCTCCTCTAAACCCCCACCATGTCGTGTGATGTCAGATGCCACCACCGCCGGCTGCATGGGTTCAGCCCGGCCTAGTTGTTGGCACATCCTGTGTACTGATTGTTCCCCAAGTCAAAAAAAACACCATCCATTAGGCTACTCAGGCCTATTTCCCCCGGACTGTAAGGCCTGATCACCATGTCTCTGTGCCCGCCTCTCCTGTTAAGCTGCTCAGATCCTCTCGTCTCACTCGCTTCCCTACCCTCATCCCCCCACCATGCAGTGTGATGTCAGATGCCACCACTGCCGGCCGCATGTCTTCAACAAAACTAGACTAGTCATCGTAGTGACCACACCACCAGTTTCTCTCCTCAAAAGGCCTCTAGGCCCTGCCGCTGTATTCTCCCACAAATCGGAAGACCTGATGCGTTCAGTCGACTTCTCCACTTTTGTTTTTAAAACTGCTTATTTGTAACACCTTGCGCAAGCCACCGGCTTTTCTCTTTACTCTCCACTCCTCAAAAACCAGCTGCATCTCTCCCGTTGCCCCTTCCATTTGATACTTATAGTCCCCGGTTCTATCTACACAGCATTTAGAAATACAAGCATGACACCAGCTCAGGAATACAGGAATACTAGGACTAACTCTCCCTCCTGTACACCATAAAAGATTTTTCTTTTTCTTTTTAGAAACTCTCCCCACCTGTGATTCAAAACTTTTCTTACTCAACAGCAGCTAAAAACCATAAACAAAACTCTCCTTTCAAGTAATTTTGCAACGTTCTTTAGCCATATAGCCATAATATATATATATATATATATATATATATACGCTTTTTTAATTCTCTTACATATTTACCTTATAAATGACCAAAGTTGTTACCTCTGTATATATATATATATATATATATGCTTTTAATTCTCTTTCATATTTACCTTATAATTGACCAAAGTTGTTACCTCAGGCTGATTCTTCCCAAAATTTCACCAACTAATTGATAGCTGATTCTTACGTGCTGGTCCTGTTGAAACTAAGCCAACAAAATTGTCCAGCAAAAGAGGCAGAATATCTCTGTGCTGCCTGTTATGTACCCTGCCTTCCCTCCCCACCCCTTCCTAAAACCACCTATGGTTATCCTGTTCCTCTTTTTGCTCCTCCCTTCCCCTTCCTGTCTCTGACTATTGTCACTGGGCTCCTCCTTAATCCCTTCCCCCCACTCCTGCACCTCTCTGAGCCATACCAAATTTTATGTCTGGGGGTTTCACCAGAACAACATGGCCTGCCCCTTCAGAGGGCAAACTCCATTATAAAGCAATTGCAAAATTGAGATTTGATGTCAATATGGGATGTTCTACTGGATTTATGGAGTGGAAAGTTTTTAATGAAGGGATAGACTGTAAGAGCAAATGCTCAGGAAAGTGGACAAAAAGTCATATGTTACTAGACTGTGAGAATTTAATGGGTCTAAGGGAAAAGTGGCTTTTTCCCTATTTGTCAAAAATAGGAAATTTGAATAGGGAAGAATAATTTAATTGTTTCTATAACACACAGGATACAGCCATAATGTATAGTATATCACGATTTGTGACAGCATCCATTAGGTTGCTAAAGATATGGTTGCATTGTACACTCTATTTCTTGTTATATATATGTGTTGTAATTACCTGCTTTTAAAATTCTATAATTCATATGTATTGTACTGTAATTTTTTTGATACACATTTAAATAAACAAAACTGAAACTTGAAACTAGAAACAGGAAGGGTTGGAGGTGCTGTGGGTCATCTTGGAAACAGGTTCTGGATCTGCTATCCATACCAAGGTAGTGCACAAACTTCCAGCACTGGTAGAGGAGTTGGAGAAGGTCCTTGGGGAAGCCATCATCAGAATGTTTTTCTTGATGAAAGGGGGGGGCATGACTGGGACCTTCAAGTACTTGAAAGGGATAAATAAGGTAGATAAGGAGGGTCTCTTTAAGTTGAGTGGCAACCATAACACAAGGGAGCATCATCTTAAGCAGGAGTGGGGAGGTTTAGGAGGGAGGTCAGAAAGCACTTCTTCACAGATAAAGTGGTGGACATTTCAGCTTCAAGAGAGACTGGGACAGGACTTGGGGAAGGTAAGGATTATGGGTAGGGTGGATGGGAGGAGTAGGGAGGGGGCAGGGACACTAGCTCAAGATGTGGACTCTGCAATATGAGCAGATTAGATAGACCAAATTACCTTTTTTCTGCTGGCTTCTTCATGTGTTCATATGTCTGTATGGCAAGTAAGGGAGAGGTGCTGATAACTGGTGACTTCAATCTGCTAGACATGGAGTGAAGCCTTCCAATGGCTCCTTCTGCAAGGGAAAGGACCATCATTGACTCAATAAAAGAGATTTTTTAAGGCAGCTAGTCAAAGAACTCACTAGGGACTGGGAAGTGCTGGACCTGGTGCTTGCAAGCATGGACAGCACTGCAGACATCAGAGTCGGCAGTCCCCAAGATACCGGCGATCACCATATAGTGTGGTTTAACATAAATATGGGAGCAGAGGAAAACCATATAAGGGTCTTGGACTTTAGGCGGGTACATTTAATGAAATTGAAAACTGCCTCATGGGAGGATTGCCAGGGAGGAGTAGAGGTGTAGTGGGGGAAAATAAAGGAAGACATAATTAAGGCAACCAACCTCTGTGTGAGCAAAGTGAGTAAAAGCTTAAGGAAAAAGAAATTGTTACGGTTCTGTAGGGAAGTAGCTAAGGTGGGGAATGAAAAAAGTGTGGTGTTCGAGGGTTATAAGGAAATGCAGAGGAAGGAAAACAGGCAGCTATACCAAGTAAAATGGATGGAAGCAGAAAAAGCAGTAAGGGGAACAAAGGCACAGACAGAGGAAAGGATAGTAAAAGGGGTAGCTAAAGGGGATAAGACTTTCTTTAGTTACATAAGTGAGGAGAGGAAAGCAAGGGGAGGGACACTGAGGATTCGGAAGATGGCAGGGGGAGACTGCATATATGAAGACCAATAAAAGGCTACAATCCTGAAAAGGTACTTCTACTCAGTCCTTACAGTGGAGGGAAGAAGGGACAGACCATCAGGGAGTGGCAGGAACAATGAGGGGAGAGCGGTGCGAGGCGAACACCAAGCAATTTTCAGAGAAAAGAATCTTGACGTGACTTACAGTTCAAAAGGTAGACAAGGCTATGGGATGGAATAGGATATACCCAAGGTTACTAAAGGATCTCAGGGAGGTGCTAGCTGTCCACTGATGGCCTCATTCAACAATTCACTGGAAACAGGTGTGGTTCTAGGGGACTGGAGAAGAGCAGACATGGTCCCTTTACAAAAGAGCGGCAGCATGGAGGAGGCTAGCAGCTATAGGCTGGTCAGTCTTACTTCAGTGGAGAGGAAAATAATGAAATCCTGCTTAAAGGAAACTTCACTGAACCTGTAAGTCATTTTTGGTGTACCGATGCAAGGGCAAAACCCCATCAGCGAAATCCCCCACAGCGACATTTTCGACAAGTTTCGAAAATGTCACTGTGGGGATCTGTTAGCGAAGGTTCACCCTTACACCAAGTTTTGCACCCCCTCTATGTTAACTCCGACCTGGAGTTAACAGTCTTTAGAAGGGGGTGGGGTGTGCAGCCCCCCTCTTGAAAAATGGGCTGATGTCCGATAGGCAAAATTTCACCAGTGGACATCGGGGATGTCTCTGTGCTAAATGTCGACAACATTGTTGTCACATCGGCATAGGTAAACCATCATTTTTCACAGAAGAAGCGTTTTTTTAAATATTGCATTCCATTCTGTTATTGTTCAGTCTTCATTGGCCTTTTAGTTAACTCTGTGGATGTTTCTGATTCATACATTGGTGGTAAGTGCCATTTTAGAACTGTGTGATGTACTTTATATCCCACTTGGACCACATAGTTCTAGAGCAGAGCACAGGTTCATTGCAAAAACAATACAAGTTCGTTAACGAGGACATAAAGTACATCATATAGTTCTAAAATGGTACTGCCCTCCAGATTGTAAAGCAGAAACATCTATTGAATTTACAGTATTAAAAGGCCAGTATAGATGAACAAAAACAGAATGTGAACCTGTGTTAAAAACACAGCTTCTTCAGAAAACACAAACTTAAATATTCAAGGCAGTTCTCCTTTAAAGAAAGGCTAGTAGAGTATCTTGACTGTAATGAGCTGCAAGACCACAGGCAGCATGGATTCATGGGGGAGGTCAAGCCAGATGAATTTGGTTAACTTCTTTGACTGGGTGACCAGGGAAATAGATCTGGGAAAGGCAGATGATATGGCTTGTCTGGACTTTAGCAAGGCCTTCAACACTGTGCCCACATGAGACTAATAAATAAATTAAGCAGCCTAGAGGTGGGCTCAAAAGTGGTGAGTTGGATTAGAAACTGGTTAACTGATAGGTGACACAGGGTGGTGGTTAATGGCATGCTCTGTAATGATGGGAGAGTGATCAGCGGGGTGCTGCAGGGCTCAGAAATGGGACCAGTCCTCTTCAATGTCTTCATAAGTGACATTGCAGAAGAACTGAAAGGGAAGGTATGCCTTTTTCAGATGATTCCAAAATTTGCAATAGGGTGAATACTCAGGAGAGGGTAATGTGCAGGGATCTTGGGAAACTTGAGGAGTGGTAAAGAGCATGGCAATAGGAGTTCAGTGTCAAAAAAATACAAATTCATGTAGTTAGGGCATAAGAATCCAGGAGGAGAGTATAGGATTTGGGGGGGGGGGAGGTTACTGACATTCATTAAGCAGGAAATGGACCTTGGGGTTATCATAACTGAAGATCTCAAAGTGGCAGGGCAGGGCAGTGTGACAAAGCTGTGGGTAGGGCTAGTAGGATGTTGGGGTGCTGAGGGAGGGGAATCTCAGAATAAGGAGAGAGGTGGTGTTGCCACTTTATCACTCCCTTTTGAGACCCACCTGGAGTACTGAGTTCTGTTTGTAGCCCGCACCTAAGAAAGGATGTAGACTGGGTGGTTGCAGTCCAAAGGAGTGCAACTGAAATAGTACAGGGGTTGCACAAGAAGCTGTATGAGGAGAGATTGAGGGATCTCAACATGTATATCTGGGAAGAGAGGAGAGCAAGAGGGAACATGATGGAGACCTGCAAGTACCTCACAGAAGTGAACAGGGTGCAGGAGGGTAGTCTCTTTCAAATTACAAAGGGTACCAGAACTAGGAGCATGCAATCAAGCTGGGGGAGGAGTTTAAAAGGGTTGTAAAGAAGTACTACCTCATGGAAAGAGTGGTAGGCACCTGGAACAGACTTCCAGTAGAAATGATAGAGGTAAACAAATTCTGGCCAGCGCTGATAGGGCTGCAGTAGGGGATTGTGGTTCATCCTTAGGCTATGAGGAGGCTCATAAAGTTACAACTGACAATAAAGGTATTGAAAAGTATAACATCAGACCTGGTATTAACTACCCACAAGGCATATTTTCAACAGCTGGTTAGTAAAAGAAAGTATCAAAAAAAAAAACCTTTATATATAAACCACAATAACAGTAAATATAAATTTATATCAAAGTCCATTTTGCACATGTTGGGGTGAAGCACTGAGGTTATAAAATGTTTAGGTGTTCATCCATATATATTCCTTCTCTTGAGAGACATTTTCTCTTGAGCTGTGGATCCAATGAACTCTGTGATACAAAATAGAAATATCAGGCACGTATTCTAAAAAACAATAAAAAGCAGGACATTAATATATCAGATGCTCATTTAGTCATAATCATACTGTGATACAATAACAAAAAAAAAACACTTCTGTTGCAAAGTGTGCCTGCCATCTTTATATATAGGAACTAAAGATTGTCTATAGAAATCATTCACACCCGGGCTATAGCGAGCCCCCAAGGTATAGATCCATTATGGATGAGCTTCTGATATAATAATGCCCTACTTTTTATCTAATATTTTAGAATAGATTCCTGATACAGTATTTGGAATCATTGTACAGCACAGTTCATTGGTTCCACAGTTCTAAAGAGAAAATGCCTCTCAAGAGAAATGATATATAAATGACAAAGAATCTTTGTGCGCAAACACTGAGGCAAGGGTTACCCCAAAGGGCATTTGGCTGGGAAGCCAAGTTTCAAGAAAATACAAAATCTCACATGCCCCCACAATGCAAAGCATCATGGGCTGCATATGCAAATCACCACAGAATGTTATGCTGGTCCAACTTTAAGCAGAATTGCATGGTGCCGAAAGGCGTCTCACACAGTTTGCAAAGGGTGATATATAAATGACTACCTGTCAATTTTATTTCCTCATTGCTTCACTCCAACATCCACAAAATGGATTTCTATAGGGTTTATATTTCCTGATGTTGTAGTTTATATGTAAAGCTTTTTTTATAACTACATGCACTAACCAACTGTGAAAATATACCTTCTGGGCAGTTTAAACCAGGTTTGATATACTTTTCATTACCTTAATTGCTGGTTGTAATTTAAGTACCTCCTCATATCCTGAGGATGCATCATATTCTTTGTTTCAAATTTTTTTACTTGTACACATCACTAGTGGTGGATAATATAATAGTCAGTTACAATAGTGCTGCAAATATAGCATAACGAAAAAACAGCGATGTCTGAATGACGTACCACAGACACAGACAGGAATTAAGCAGTGCTGTGCAGAAAGCGCTACCCAGGTCGCTGTCCATAGTACTAGGAAGGAGACAAGGGCTGGGAAATTGAAAATGGGGGATGAGATGCTCCCATGGCAGAGAGGACTGAGACATGGAGCTACTTGGCCACAATGGTGGTGGAGATCAGGGTTCTAATCCTGGCATTTAAAATTTTGTTTTTCTCCCATAATCCAACTGCAACTCAGAGTTGATTATTTTAGTTAAGGGTGTGTGGAGGGGCAGAGACCCCACTAAAAATAAGTGTTTGGACTGGTTGCAGTCATTAGTGTGCTTTGTGACTGCTACCTGTGGCATTGCCTTTACTTGCCACATATGTTCCTGCTACTGTTCTGCATAGTGCTGTATGGAAGGTGCTGTTATTGACAGCGCTGTTCATACAAGTGCTAGTCAGACCTAGTGGCAGATAATATAAGGGCATTTCTGCATTAAGTTACTAACTCTGATAAAACTCTGCTTCTGGAGTGAAACATTAGTCGTTTTTGCCCCAATATGGCATAGCATTGCTCCCTTATAGTTATTGCACTACTGCACTTTTGTTGTTTTTAGTATTCATCCTATGAATTCCCATATGCTTTCCTATTAAGTGGGTTAAAGTTTTACTGCTGACTATGGAATAACAATGCTTTTAATTTGATGTACAAGTGACAAGAGCACAAATGTGCAATAGTACAATGAATAGCAGGGCGCAATGCTACAATAGATTAATGCAGAAAACAGCTAATGTTTCTTTCTAAAACATCACTGTAGATGGGCTCCCATTGTCTGCTTACTTTTTTCATTAACTGTTGGACCAGGGGGCTGGGCACCTAGTTTTAGAATGGAGGATTGGCAGCACTGGGGTTTGGCCGTCGTTGTTTGCTTACTTTTTTCATTTACTGTCTGACTCTTGGTTTAGGCATTTGGTGTCAGAATTGGCAAAGTCTAGGGGCAACTGGGCTGAGCAGCAAGTAGCTACTTGCTTTCATTTTAGTATACCACCCGACCCCATAATTGGGCACCCAGTGTTGGGGGCAGGGAGTGGCACTGTGGCTTGGCTCCAGGTGACTGCCTAGCTGCCTGAATCGGGAGTCACCAAGCCAACCATGCCCACCAAACTAGGACTGCATTGCCATTGCTTGCAAGCTACAACACAGAAGCCTTCCCCCAACCCAGCAGTATAGCTAACCTTAAAAGAGCTTTACTATGCTGTGCTTTTTTCATAAACTACTAGAGCAGTCTGGTCAGTAATGAGAGAGTGCAGCACCAGCTAGCCACCCTTGCCTAGTCAGTAGCTGCAGCACAGAGTCAGACCCTCAAGTAAAGGTCCTGTCAGCTGCAAAAACAGCCATGAAAGAAACTACCTGCAGAACCAGAGTGACAGAGTTTTGACTACTTGTGACTTTTCAGTAAGATAAGTGGATGAGTTTATTGAAAATGTCTCAGTACTATGGGGAGAGGAGGAGGGGAGAGACTCAGAAGAGAGAATGCATTGCCCTCAATATCCTGGCCTGTCACTACAGGTGGACAATCTATTGAGGACCATTTTGGTAGGTGGATACCTGCTGTAAAGGGTTGGGATGGCCATTTCATCTTGATTGGGTGATGGGGAAGGCTTTTCTCTTCCTGCCCCAGAGGGAATAGCTTTGCTTTTCCTGGTGGGGGGAGGCCCTGATTCTCCCAGCTTGGGGGGGTGAGGATGGCCCTGCTTCTTTTGGCTTGGGGGAAGGGTAGCTCCCTTTTTTTCCTGACTTGGGGATGGTCCTGCTTTTCCTGGCTTGGATGTAGCCCTATCTTCTGGGTCATGTGGCAGAGCTTCTCCTACTTGAGAAAGCAGGGGGCAAGGTCATTCCTTCCAAGCCAGGAGAAGCAAAGCCATCCATCCCAAGACAAGAGAAGCTGGGCTATCCATACTCCCCCACCACCAAGACAGGAGAAGCAGGGCCATCTCCTGTAAAAAATTAAATGGAATTTGCATTTTTGTTTTTAGAAACATAACATTCATCATTAGTTCAACTACTCCAAGAAGCAAGAATAAATATGTACATATGCTTTTGCATTCCAGTTTCAATAGGTGCCCTAGCTTCCAACTGTAGTGCCTAGCCAGTGCCCTGGTAACCAACAGAAGCTGGAGCTGCCACTGTTGCTAGCCTTACATGTTGTGAAACTTCGTCAAATAGAAATAAAAAATATAAATGTGAAGGTGGACATTGGACAGAAAAATTAAATGAAAGAGGTGAGGAACTTGCAAAATAATCTGCAAAAACACAATGCCTTTATGGTACTGAAGAAGAAAATAAAATGTTAACATTTATGTATATAAAAGCACACACGAAGGCTAAAGATTAATGACTAGCATAATCAAAGGTTAAGACTCAAATATATTGCAAGGTAATCTGAGAACAGGGGGAGTTGAAACCATTAAAATACCAGAAAAGGCACACAACTACATTAACTATTTAATTATTATAAATATTTTAGTTTTAAAGACACATTTTGCAGGAAATCAACACATATTTTACAGAATCAGGTAAATATGCTAGAGTGCAGAAAAAGAAGTACCACTGAAAATAAATAATCTTTTCATTGTTTATGGAAGTTAGGTGATCCATAGCTATTTATCTTACATGCCCTTGAAATGATGAATGTGTTTCAATAGAAATTACAGCCATTACTTCCTTAAGCTCTTTTAAGAAGCAGAATTATTTAAGGGACTCTAGAAACAGAGCTGTATACTGCAGGCAGGGTAGAAGAATACATTGAAAACTCCCAAAATGTGTGCCATGGTAATCCCTTTTTCCAGCTACAGACAGCAAGATGGATGTATGCAGCCCTCTTGCATTAGCTCTGAAAATGCTGTTTACCAGGTTGGATTCAAATGAAAACAAGGCTGGGGAGGAGAGGTGATTCTCCAGAGCATTTGTTTCTTAATCCCTAGGCTGCCAAAATAACTAGAATTAATCTATTTGATTGAGCTCTGGATAGCTATTCAGTCTGCAGCACTACAAGGGTTAAATTGAAGGGCTGCCATGAGGTGGAAGGATCATCTGAAAACCCCAAAGGAAGTGTTCTATGGTCTTAATCCTGTAGCTTATTTTTAGAGCTGATGCAATAGGGCTGCAGGCTTTGCCTACCTGAAGCCTTAAAAGAATTGGGAGGGCTTCAAGCATATGTGGGATACACATGGGGAATATTATTAAACAGGCAGAAATGGGAGAGGGTTGTTAGAGACTAGTTAGGGTCTACAGAGACAGGTTAGGCAGGGAACATCTGGGCTAACTGGGTGGGCGAATTGGTCTTTTTCTTCAGTCAATTTCTGTGTTTCTATGTTTCTGGAGGGATACCCCTATGTTATAGACAAAATGTAAAAGACTGTTCACTGTGTGAAAAAATGTAGCTGATATGTTCCACTCAGCTGCAAACAGCCAAGAGAAGTACATTCTCTTTTCTGCATGGGACACATCCTGATACAGTAGTAGCTGTTAATCTGGCAAGACATTTTCCAAAATAAGTACCCAGTACTTCTTTTACCCCATCATGTTCCTATCTTTAATCTCTTCTGGGCTACTCCCTTTTTTTAGTTCTGACCCATTATACATTATCATACTTGAACATCTGTTAACAGGCACTTTTTCATTTTATTTGGCCTTTTACAAATTTGTACAATTGTATTACCCTGGTTATTGTAATTATTTCATTATACATAATCCCTGCTTCCATACAAAGTTGCTTTGAACCTGTATTTAATTATTCTGCATATTTAATTTTCTTCACATTTTCAATGCCACATACTCAGTTTTATACTACACACTCTCCAATGTCCTACTGTTTTATTTGTTGCCAGTTTTGAATGTTTGCACTATTGCTTCTACATCATTTACTTTTAAATTTGTTTTAATCATTTGCATATCTGCCTTCCTTTATTTTCTCATTAATTTGAATTTATTTTATACAATCATGCCACTATAGTAATTTTATTACTCTGGTGTGGTAGCGCCATTATAATTAGAGTTAAGTGACAGGTTCATTGTTACCCTCCGAACTTTGCACCTAAATAGCTTTGGCATTATTCATTACAATTGCCTGAAATTTAGCATGCATTGCCTAGGAGGCAAGGTCTAAATATGTTGAAAGTTTCATGGTGGCAGCTTGTGTGGTTCAGAGATATGCATGTCATATTCCTGTAGACATCTAATTTTTTTCCTCTACTTATCATAAATTTTTGGTTTGCTGTCACACATGCAGAATTTATTTTTTTTCTGAAATGTTCAGGGCAGAAGTGTGCTGTTGCACAGTAATGCCTTTGGAAGGTTTCATGAACAAAATCTGAAGCAGCTCCAAAGTTATAAGGATTTAAAGGTCCTTTTTCTGATCTGAGCATGCTCAGAAGGGTTCTTCTGGATAATGTTCTGAAATGACACAAAGAATTCCAAGTTGCAGACCATTTTTGCTTACTCACCACTTGCTTCTAACAGCACTAAAAAAAAATGTTGGTGTCATGACTGCTGCCATTTTGTCCCCCACCCCTTAACTAAAACACATGAAAAATACATAAAAATTATATTATTTTAAAAAGCAAACACCTGAACCATTTAGCTAGATTTTGGTGTTTGGGTTTCAAAAAACAAAAAGCCAGGAAATATCTTTTCTGGGCACCCCAAAATACAGGGTGCCCAACTTAGTGAGAGGAGCCATTCTTCCACATTCTCTGTATGAGAACAGAGGGACTTTCTTGAATAATGAAGCTGCAGCTGGAGTGGTGCTGCCAGCTTCTTTTCAGGCAGTGGGCCAGTTATCCCTTTTTATTCTGCCCATCTGTCTCTCTCTTCATCTGTCCATCTCTTTGTCTGCCTGTCTATCGGTCTGTCTGTCTGTCTGTCTGTCTATCTATATAGCTATCTATCTATCTATCTATCTATCTATCTATCTATCTGTTAAGTGGATCGGGGTGCCCACCCAAAGTACCACTTCTTTCTCCCCCTTCCCTTTAGGTCAGATGCTCCCCAATATTTATAGATAGTAGATGGGCAGATAGATAGATAGATAAATAGATAGATAGATAGATAGATAGATAGATAGATAGATAGATAGATAAGAGGACTGGGGTGAGACAGATAGACATAGCTAGCTAGCTAGATAGATAGATAGATAGATAAGCAGATAAGAGAACTGGGGTGCCCCTCCCCTCCAGGTCACCCACCCCTGGTTCCCACTATCTACATAGGGGAACTGTGGGTGCCTATCCCCGGTGCCACCAAACAGTAGTCCAATACTGGGCTGCCCAATCCACAAGATCAGAATAACCCCTGAAATAAAGAAAACTATCTCTTACTTTTTTGTTTCACCCTGTAAAAAAGAAAATGGTAATTCGCCAATCTGATGCCCCCATACACCCCAGCATGACCTCCCACTCAACACCCTCCACCCAACACCACCCCCAGACCCTCACTAACCTGAACATGTCCTACAGTGTAGAGCAACTCTCCAATAGAAGACACACCTTGCTGCTGAAACCGGTGACTTTGATAAGAGAAAATTAGGTAAGTGCGGTTTAGTGAATTTCAATGGGATTTGAACTTTGATTCATAACTTTGCCATTTTTATATATTTTGACCCCGTATTTTCAACATGGCCTTTTTGGCACTCCACCACATGATAAATGGTGGTGTAACTATGAAAATCTGGCCTGAAAGGTGATTTTTGTGGTCACTTAGTGAAATCACCTGGGGGAGGATTTGAAAGCTTTCACTGCCCTTTTTCATGAAGTGAAACCATAGGAAGGCTATGTTGAAAATGTGGTGTCCAGATATGTACTGTAAAAACATCAAGGTTATGAGCGTATATTGAAATTCTTTACTATTTTAAATATTTTATCCCCAGATTTTCAACATAGCCAATTTTTCACACCACCTCATGAATGTGACTGATGTTGTTTTTAAATCTAGGCAAAAATGTGTTTTCGCATCTGTGGCACAAAATGATGTTTTGATGGGGATTTAAAGATTTTTGCCTACTGGGTTCATGAGGTAGGAGAATAAGAAGGCTACGCTGAATATTTAGTGTACAAATATGGTAAAATGACCATGTTATGACTGAACATTGCAATATTTCAACATTCATTCATAACTTTTCAAATTTTCAATATTTTGACTCCAAACTTTCAACATACCCATTTTTTTACACCACCTCATAAACATGACAGGGGTCACTTTTTAAATCCTGGGCTAGATGAGTTTTTGCACTTCTGGTGTGAAATGACATTTTGGCCACACACATAAATACCACATGTCATGTTTGTAAGGCAAATCATAAAACAATTGAACATTTGGGATCAAAATAAAAAAATATTTATACAATTATTAAGAAACTTTGCATGTAGTGCCAGTCTTGGCCCCAGTGGGTATGCTTTGGTATCCTGTCCTGGTGACCTGGGTTTGGAGGTGAGCTCAGTGACCCAGCTGGATGGGGTGAGGTTGAGGGGATGGCACTATGATGCAACCCCTCAGCCTGGCAATGAAAGATGCAGGGTTGCCTCTATGGGCCCAGGTGCCATATAGTGAAGACACCTCTTCACTTGGCATAGGTCCCTGCACATCTGCACCCATGGGTGGCATAGTGACCAGTGCATTGGCTGACAGATGGACACTGTGTCCTGTGCATCTGTATCTGGGTCACATGGAAAAGCAAGGAACAATAATGTAATTTTGCAGCATCTCTACTCTCTACAAAACAATATTCCCAATTCATTTCAATCTGGTTTCTACTTAGAACACAGCATGCAATATACTTCCCTTCATAAATTCATAGATTCATAGAATGAACATATATTCCAATGTTCCAGATTAATGTCGGCATCTAGGACAAACTGATGAGATACCTAGATTTATTTAATGTTGAAAGTCTGGTGTATAATAAATGCAATGTAAAATATTAAATATGATTTGCTGCATCCAGATAGACTTAAATCCCTAGCTTTTTACATTGATAGATCTTTTCCATACATTTAGAGGGATAGAGACATTGATTTTTTCCTCCCATTTTGATTTCAGCTGATAAGTTATCTGCTGTGAAAGTGGTAAAAGAATTTTATAAATTTGAAAAATCAATTTTATGTAGGAGGATTGCTTAAAAAAGCTTTCCAACATACTCAGTTTTTCATCCCCTGTTTTAGTTATATTTTTATTAATGAAGTCTGATAATTCTAAATAACAAAAAACTGAGAATTGGGGATATCATACTTTTCCTTTAGTACTTCAAAATCCTGTATATGATCAGCTTCCATACATTGCCCACTCTCTACCAATCCTTTGTTATACCAACATTTTAAAATGATACTCTGCACTGATGCTGGAAAACAGCCATTTAAATAAATTGGGGCATCCACTGAGAATACACCTTTGTGTCGTTTGACATGAAAAATTTTGTGGCAAATATATAAAGCAGTTTTTGAAGTAAATGCCAATTTAAGTTTTGCTTTACTAGGGGCTATGTATAAAGCATATTTAATGTTACAAAAAGGTGGAAAAGGTGGTCATGAGGTGGCAATATAATATGTTGAATCTTCCTTATTCTTTCTAAACCATGTCAGATTAATGGCAAGATTAACTGCAAAATAATTATATTTAAATTGTGGATAAACCAATACAGCCTCAGAATATGGTAATATTAGTTTATCAATTTTTAATCTGGGCCTCTTCCCTTTCCACAGGAATTTTTTAATCAGATTATCCAACCCTTTAAAGAAATTATCCATTATTATTATAGGTACAGTTTGAAAAAGAAACATGAACTTAGGAAAAATAGACAAATTCATTACATTAATTTTACCCATCCGTGTATATGGGAGCGTTTCCCAATGTAGTAGAAGTCTTTTAACTTCTTCCATTAGAGGGTCATAATTCAATGAATGTAGGTCCTAAAGTCTGTTATCCAATTTTACACCCTGATACATTATTTGAGAAACCTTTTTTTAAATTGTATTGTGGAAGAGAAACAAATGGATTTGTATGTGGGGGAACTCTAGAACCTCAGTCTTAGACCAGTTGACCTTAGAGCCTGAAATTTCCTCAACCTGTGACAGTAGCTCCAAAATGTGTGGAAAACTTTTATTAAGATTTTCGACTAATATCAGTGTCAACAGCATAAAGGCTGACACATTGCTCTTGCCTTTCTATTATGGGGTCTTGTATTTTTGAAGACGATCTAAGTGCTATAGCCACGGGTTCTATAGCCAAGGCAAAAATCAAAGGTGACAGCGGGCACCCCTGGTGGGTGCCACACTGTAAATGTATTATTGCAGATAAGTCCCTATTTGTTCTTACCCTGGCTACCAGACCCGAGTGAAGCATATTTACCCATTTTCAAAACCCGGGACCAAACCCATATCTGTTCATTATATATTTAATATACGGCCATTCCACCCAGTCACAGGTTTTTTCTGCATCGATTAGTACCATTAAAAAATCAGAATTCTGACAGTAATCCATGATATTAATGGTGTAACAAATGTTAGATCTTATAGATCTACCTTTAATAAATCTGTTTTCATCCAGGTGGATTAGCATAGGCAATACTTTCTAGAGTCTGGTAGACAGGATTTTTGTTAGAATGTTTGCATCAGAATTTATTAAAGATATTGGGAGACGTGAAGCTGGATTTTTGAGATCTTTATCTTTTTTTAAGAAATACTGAAATGGTAGCTTCTTTGAAAGAGGAGGCCAGTAACTGTGACTCAAACATATCATCAAAGAGATTTTTTAAGTGTGGGGCAAATTTCTGTGAAAAAATCTTATAAAATTCTGTAGATCGTCTCTCTGGACCAGGAGCCTCTCCTGAGGAAAGGATCCTAATTGCAGTGGTGATCGCCTCCACTGAAATGTCCTGGTCCAGTACACCAACCATTTCTGAAGGGACAGAAGGGAACTTAAAGGGACACTGTCAACCTGTTTTTCATCATATAAGGTCTAGTTAAAAACTTACAATTTATGGTAGCTTATATTCTCTAAAATTCATTGATGTTGCTGTTTGTTTTGTCTGTCTCCTTGTTTAGTAGAACTGAAACACATGGTAATATATAGTTATGAACAACTTTGTTTTTGTTTACAATCCTGGATCTGTTCTTACTGCATATTTTCCTGAGCATTAGAAACATGCCCAAACAGTGTAATCACTCATGAGGCAGTAGCCTTCTAAACTCCCACTGCATCATAAGTGGAAATACAGTGTTGTGAATGTTCTCAAGTCCAGGAAAGATGCAGTTAGAGCTGCTCAAGGAATGTAAACAAACATGTTTTAGTGTGGTAACACCAGTTTGGTTGACACTCAGTTTTTTACTTTTGAAAAGGAAAAAGCAGCCTGACTCAAATAACCAGCTACATCAGCAGCTTTTATAGAATGAGAACAATCATAAAATGTGTTTTTTAAACTAGGGACACTTTGAGGCCAAAGGGGTTGACAGTGTCCTTTTATTCTTTAATAAAAATTCTGATTGAGAATTAAATGGGCCTGAATTATCTGAAGAATATAGGTCTTACTAAAATTTGTGAAAAACTCTATTAATATCTTTAGGGATAGTATGAATTTGCCCTTGTGAGTCAACTATTTGTGTGATAATATTTTTCTGTTCAGCAGACTTCAATTGCCATGCCATAAGCCAGCAGTAAGACACAATGAGGTGCGGGTTATCGCCTGATAAAAGCACACCCCAGGTGCAATATGAGGCACAAGGCACTTTCGCTGAGTGCCTTTAGCACATGGGAAGTGCTCTTATCAGGCCATAACCCACACCTTGGAGTGTCTAATTGCACTTATAAAATGCCCCCCCAAGTAATTTTTTAAAGAACCTATAAAACCTCAGAAAAATATAAAAAAGGAAAGTTTAAGTATTTGATATAGTAGAAAAAAATCAGTCCCCTTATTAAACTACTTGGGCAAGAGGGTCATCAGCAGTAGAGGTCTGGGGTATATATCTGTGCATCACTGCTGGGTTCTCCATGTATCTTTCCCTCACTGTTACTTTGACTACTTTTGCACTGCCCTCCCAAACTCTTTTGTTCAGTATTTATTTGGTAGCCTTGTAACACTGAAACTCTATTCAGTAATAGAGAGTAGTGGTCTGTGGGGAGCTCTCGAACCCTAGAGAGGTTGGTAGTGGGTACCGCAGGGCTTGGTCCTGGGTCTGATCCTGTTTAATGCATACATATCGGACATCAGGGAGGGTATAGGGTGTGAAATGAGTCTCTTTGCTGATGACTCCAAGATGGGAGCAGTAGTTGAGGGAGAAGAGGGGAGGTTGGCCCTGCAAGGGGATCTGGACACCCTGGAAAGATGGGCTCACACATGGAAATTAAATTTCAATATCACCAAGTGCAAGGTGTTGCATCTTGGGTGGAGAAACCCTAAACACAGGTACACCCTGGGAGGGGAGGTGCTGGAGGCCTCAATAGAGGAAAAAGACCTAGGGGTCATGGTGGATGCATGTATGAATAACTCTGAGCAGTGCAGGAGAGCGGCTAGCAAGGCAAACAGGACGTTGGGATGCATCGTAAGGGGGATCACCTCTAGGAGCAAGGAAGTGATTCTGCCGCTGTACAATGGACTGGTTAGACCACACCTTGAGTACTGTGTACAGTACTGGAGACCACACTTAAAGAGGGACATACAGCTCCTGGAGAGGGTACAGAGGAGGGCAACTAAGATGATACGAGGGCTAGGGGATTTGACGTATGAGGACAGACTTGAGGAGCTCTGCCTGTTTTCATTGGAGGAGAGGAGAGACAGGTGGACATGATTGAGGTCTTCAAGTACCTCAAGGGAGTAAATAGGGTAAACATGGAGGGGATCTTTAGACTAAAGCAGGGAGGTACCACCAGAGGGCATGGTTTGAAGTTGGAAGGTGGAAGGGTGAGGGGGGGAAGAGGAGGAGGTTTTTCACTGAGAGGGTGGTGGACCCTTGGAATGCACTGCCTGGTGAGCTGGTTCAAAGATCCACAGTGGAGGGCTTCAAGAGAGGGTGGGACAGACACAAAAAATGGATGTATCAGATGATGGCCTGCCCCGGGGGGGTGGGGATGGATGATAAGGGTTTCTGGAACACAAGGGAGGGAAGGGCCTCGGCACCCAACTAGGGATCTGAGGTTCGAGCAGACTCGATAGAACGTAAGGCCTAATCTGCTGGCAAATAGTATGTTAGTATGTCCCACTGCAGCTGCCATAGTCCATGGTCTTCAAACACAGTTTAAAACTGAAGCAGTCAAAACTCATTATGGAATGTGTATTTTATTTTATAAAATCTGTGGATCAGAGTAGCAGTGAATGAGTGGCACTATCTTTTTATTTAAAACCTGCTGTCCACGGCTACTACATGCTCGCTGGACTAAGATTGAAAGCCGCTGCACGCGCAGCACTCATTCAGCAAAAGTAAGTGAGAGACTGCATTTTTTGCTGAGGATGAATGTCAGAAAATGAGAATACTTCTCTCCTTTGAGAAAGTGTCAGGTAATGGAGTAGTTTGCTCAGAGGAGAGAGACAGACTAACAGATGGGTTGTGTTGAAATTTCTCTTTTTACAAAGGATCAGGTGGTGGCAGTGAGTGGCCATTGGATTTTACTTACAGTCTGCTCCATCAGGGTACCAAATGCTAAAATACAATTTAAATAAAATGAAAGATAAAGTGATATGGAAAAAATACTGAGAAACACAGTGTGTGTATATATGTGTGTGTGTGTGTGTGTGTGTAGTGCTTTTCAGGCTGGATACCAGGTACAGCAGTAGAACGGCTTTGGAGATTGCAACAGCGTTTCTGCTGAAAGTGCTAATTGGGACAGGTTGGGATTGATTTCTCCCTGTGGTGGGGCTTTGGTTACCAGAAGTAGTGTGTGTTGAAATGATATGCGCTGATAAGGACACAGCTGGAGAGGGCTTCCAGCCAATCAGCATTCGAGATTTTATTTGCCCATTTTATAATTTTATTTATCCATTCCCTATTTCTCCACAGTTTCAGCCACCATGCTACTGAACTCTTCTTTTAAGTTTTGATAAATAGGGTTGTCATTAAAAGGCAACCTCAATTGTCATAAGGCCCTGATAAGAATGAGCAGGAAAAGGGAGATGTGGGGAGGTGGAAGGGAAGGGGGGAACTTGATGAGGTCATCCAGGTGTCATACTATGCAGGCGCCAGGGCAGGATTCTAATTGGTAAGGGGGCAGGACTGGGCTGGGGTCCTGTTTGGGGACCTGAAAGGGTTTATAATGCTGTGCTGGCCACATGACTACCCCTTTTGCTGAAATGTTATCATTCCAGAACTTCGTTGGTGTCAGGTTGGAGTTTGGAACACCTTTGAGGTAAGGCAGAGGCCTTTGGGCCTGAGGGGGGCTCTGCTGGCCATGAGAAGGCCTAGGCAATCCTCCTTTACGTGTGGTTCTGGTTGTATGTGGCCTTTAAAGCATTTTTCAGTATGGTATCTATGATGTAGTTTAGAGCATTTGCCTCCAGTTCATTATACTGTGTTACCAAGGAATATTATCCTTAAGTTAAAAAAAAAAGAACAAGGAAGTTTGTGAAGTTTCATAGTTAGATTCAGCATCTGTGACTCAATTGGTTAGATGCTTGTATCTGGTGAAAGGACTATGGGATTAGATTTCCCACAACTTGGTGAATTTTCTACTTTATTTGGGAGTATCATGCATAGTGAGTTTTCTGTGTGGGTGGGATTGTTTTGGTGACTCAGGAGGCACTGGTCAGTCACACAATATGGCTTCTCTAGGCCAGGTTGGTTTGGTTGGCATGGCCATGGGTGACTCCCCCACAGGTGGCAGCCTGGATGGATGCTGCTGGTGATGGAGGGTTCAGTGGAGGGCCCGCTGCCTCCACCACCAAGGGGGCCTCTCTGCTGTGGGAGAAGGTACAGCGAGCAAGTGGCAAGATGATGGAAAATGGTGCCAGAGAGCAAGCAGTGGATCTGCTGATAACAGTAGGTAGATAGCAATGGGAGGGCCATTTCTGGCAGTGAAGGCCCAGAGGGCGCTTTGGAGGTGGCCATGCGGTGTGGCATTGTCAGCTGTGGCAGCAAAGGGCCATGGCCCAGAGTTGTGAGATGGCATGGGAGGAGTAGGATGAGGCCAAAACTGGGTAGGGAATTAGGAGAAGTATGGAGCTCTGCAGCGGCAGGCTGGGAAAGTAATCCATTGTTGGGGAGGGATGTGCACTGAAGAAGAGGGAGGAGAGATGCCTATGAGGTTTTCAGCCAGTGGTATGGGGCAATAGAGGTGGGGCCTGATGGTCTGGGGCAGGCTTGCGATGTGGACAGGAGTGGGATGGGAGGCCGGTGAGGTTGGGCTGGGTTTAATAAAGGACACAATCTTGGTTGCACAATGCTGGGGGATTACAGGTGAAGAGGTCCAAGGTGAACACACAAGTGGCTGAGAAGAACCCCAGAGCACATGGCTGAGGTGGGCATGCTCAGGGCACACACATTGGTCCTGGGAAGGAGAGACCTCAGGGGGGACTGCGGGGTATGCTAGGGGATCGAAAGCACAGGCAGGGACAGGCAGGCCCAGTAACATGGGCAGATGGTGAAATGGGTGCAGTCCATGCACAGTGAGGGGAGTGTGAGGGGACCCAGCCTCAGATCATGAAGGGGCGAGGGGGCCTCATGTGGGGGCACCACATGGATTAGCGGACAAGATGGCCACTAGGCCAGAGAAAGCAGAGGTAGCACTGTCAGTGAGAAAAAGGAAAAAAGGAGGGGGAATCCCAGGAATAAAAGGGGTTAAAAAAAAAGAAACCAGAAGCAAAGCAGATTACTGAATCACAAAAGGGGGATGAGGAAAGGGATACAGGGAAGCGAGTGGCATGGGGTGGGGCAAACCAGGGGAGGGGTGGGCCAGAATAGCACAAAGGGGTATGGTTAGTGTGCCTTGGTGGCTGGGCGAAGGCCCAGGTAAGATGGGTGCATGGCCCCGGAGCCTGGGGTGAGGACTTTTGTGGCAGGCGGCTGGGGGGGTAGTCTTCAGGAGCTGGGAAGCTGTCAGGAGCAGCATGGAGGGCACAAGGCCAGATAGGGTACCAAAGTATTCACCTGCTGTCACTTGTCATGAATAATCCACGGGGAGATGGCACCAAAGAGAGACCTAGTTTCCAGTGCTACATTGAGAAAGGAAGCATCCAAACTGATGGAAAAAATTACTGAACTCATAGAGACGGCCTGGCAGCAGTGGAAAAAGAGGAGATGACCAGAAAGAGGAAGGAGCGGGATGATCAGACAGGCAGGGGCAGGGGAGAAAAGAGGCCACATGGAGCAGTGCCTGGCCACTCACCCACCCCCCCAACCAGAACCAACACCGGCACCATCTGGACCAAGCCATAATGGGGATAAGGCCGAAGTGGACTTGGAGAAAAAGGGAATTTAAAGGAATACCTGGAAGGCCTACTGGGTGACATGGGGGAGAAGGGGATACAGAAAATGGAGAAGGTGCTTCTAATGATAAAGACTAAGGGTGTGGAGGGTGTGCAGCCTACAGAAGAGGTGAAAGGGGGAGAAAGTTGTATGATGGGCAACCAGGGTTCACGTTGGGGGACCATGTTCCCTGTTCCATTAAAGAGAAGATTTAGACGTGGGAATACGTGGACATATTTGGGCTGGTATTTATTTATTTATTTGAATTTTGATAATCGGGTAGGCCCACTGAGATGAATGTCCCTTTTTCAGGGGTGACCTGTGGAAAGGGGGTTACATAGGCAGGAACAGTGATACAATAAAATGAATATCACAAGGCAAGTGTGCGCAAACACTTTTACAAGCCACACATTTGCAGGGTACTGAGCAAAGCAAGACATTACACAGGCACTGAACTGAGTTACATACATCATATGGGCAATACAATAAACAAATGACAGCATGCATATACGTAATACAAGAGGTATTCAGAGTGAGTAAGGTAACATGTAACTGCAGCTTTAGGGGAATGACAGGGGAGGGAGGGTGCTGACATAAGTGCTAACAAAAGTATGATATAGATGCCATGTACAGAAATACATGCATGAGGTGAAGAAAGGTAATGTCAGGTGAGGGAGGAGGTGACAAGAAGAGTAAAGTGCCAGAGTGACCGGGTGTGGACAGACGAGAAGGGGGGGAGTGGGAGAAGGCACAAGTTGGAATGGGAGGATTAGCGGCAGGTACAGTTACATGTAAGAGGAGGAAAGAAGATTTTTTGTAGAGTCTGTTAAACTGGGAGAGTGATTTACAAGAGAATACGCTGTGTAGGAGGTTATTCCATTTTTGCATAGCTGCTGTGGTGAAGGATCTCTTACCTATAGTTAAGCGGGTTCTGGGTATGCTAAATATAGTGAGGATCTGAGAGTCCTGGAGAAGGGTTTCAGTGAGAGTAGATTGGAGAGGCTGGGTGGGAGAGGGGTGGAAGAGTTTGAAAACAGTGCATAATACAGGGAAATCCATTTTGGCCTTAAAGGGTGGCCAGCTTAGGGCATTGAGCACATTACAGTGGTGGGCCTGGGCAGGTGCACTGGCTGCAAAGCATGTGATTCTGTGATAGGCTTGGCATAGCTTGGCCCGAGTAGCGGTCTTAATGGCATGGGTTATTGGGGGCCCATAGAAAAGACCTGGGAGAAGAGTGGTTAAGGCGATAGTCTTCCAGGCATGGGGTGTAAGGATGGGAGCGGCACGGTATAGAAGGCCACGTTTCTGATTAACTGCTTTGATGACACTAGTTGCATGGGATTCAAGGGAAAGATGCTCATCAAGAGTTAATCACAGGTATTTGAAGGAGTACACTCCTTCTAAAGGGGCACCAGAGGAGGTGTATATTGCCAGGGGGGACTGAGAAGCGATATCAAAGGAGGTATGATGGAACAACATAGATTTTATTTTCTTGGTGTTCAACACCAACAAATTTTCCTTGAACCAGGATTTCAGTTGCTAGAAGTATTTTTCCAGTTCAGACGTAATGGGAGAAACATCACCACTGGATCTGTATAGAATGGGATAAGCTGCATATAGCTGAACCATAGCCCCACCATAGTTCAGAGGCAGTTTGTTGATGAAGATCAAGAATAATAGAGGCCCAAGGATTGATCCCTGGGGACCCCATCGGTGACTGGGGATAAGGGGGAGTAGGCACAGCCTATTTGACACACTGAAAATGGTCAGATAGATAGTGAAAAAAGCTAGAGAACTGGAATCAAGGCTGAGATGGTGGAGCTTGGAGGTGAGGCGGGGATGGTTTACAAGATCAAAGGCCCTTGTAACGTCAATGAAGATGGCCTAGGGGCCCAGCCTTGATCCATGATAGATATCTGAGGTGACCCTCGGAAGAGCAGATTCTGTCCCATGTGATTTTCGAAAACTATGTTGGTGTATGTTGAGAGCATCGGTCAGCTCAAGGTAGGAGTAAAGCTGGTTGTATAATATTCTTTTCTGGATTTTTGCAAAAGGTCATATGATGGGTATGGGTCTATAGTTCTCAACGAGATTTGTCAAGCCATTTTTATGAATAGGGACAACAATAGTCATTTTCCATTTGTCAGGGATGGTCTGGGTTAGGAAGGATCAGTTGATTAACTGTGCAATTGGATGGGTTAGCACAGGGGCTCCTATCCTGAGTAATTTAGGCAGCAGGGAGTCAAATCCTGTAGCACTGTAGGAGTTGAGTCCCATTAAGAGTTTAAGGATTTCTTTCTGTGAGGTGGTTTTTATATGGAAGAGGGGGTGGGTGACTACCGGGGCAGAAAATTGTGGAGTGGGGTAGATAACTGATAGACCCATTTTATAGACGTCTAGGTCCATAAAGAAATGATTAATACCAGTGGCTGTCTCCAAGGGTGAGGATAATGGAGAGCCTTTCAAGAATATGGTTTGTGGAATGTTCCACTCGTTTCCCTTGAGTATGGCATTGATTTGAGTCCAGAAACATTTGGGGTTGGCAAGGTGAGATTCTTGCATGGATTGAACATATTCTGTCTTTGATAGATTCATTTTAGCTTTGCAAGTATTCCTCCATTGGCAATAGGTTGTCCAATCTGCGTGGTGACCACTTCATTTGAAGGCTTTCCAGGCTTTGTCCAAGGAGTACATTAGGTACCTTAGCTCCTGAGAAAGCCAAGGGGAGTGGGTATCTTTGGCACATCTTAATTTGAAGGGGGCATGGGAGTCAAGGACAGCAATAAAGGTGTTTGCAAGATAATTTACAGCTTAATTTATGTCTGGTAGAGTATTAATTGGTGAACAGTCAACTGAAGCAAGTCTGTGCAGGAAGTCAGCTGAGTTGAAGTTAGTTAAATCTCTGGTCTTGATGATCTTTGGGAGGAGGTGGTGACAGTTGTTTCTCCAGACACAGACTGTGGGGGAGTGATCACTTAGCACATCAGGGAGAATTCCTGTGGCCTTGATGTGGGTTTTGTTGTTGGTTAGCATCCAATCCAAAAGGCTGTGGCTGCACACTTCATGTTAAGCCTAGTCGGTTGGACTAGTAGTTGCTCAAATCTGGCATCAGTGAAAGCTGCTTGGTAATAGGCATTCTTGGGTCCAGTCCAGTCAAGGTTGAAGTCTCCACAGAGTATTGTATCACTGGGTGAAAGGGTGTCTAAACTGGAGAAAAGATCAGTGTATGTGGAGGAAGCCAGTTTAGGGAAAGATAAACACACCCTATAGTTATGTGTTTGACCTGGCTGAGGGTGATTGAAATAAATAGATGTTCAATTTCAGGGTTGATTTGTAAGCCAGTTACCAGTTACCACAGGCTACCAGGCCGACCTTAGTGTAAGTTAGTATACCCCCTCCTCTCTTATTGGGCCAGTCCTGGTGATAGGTGGAGAATCCAGGAAGTGAGACCGTGGGGTAGGATGGAAGGTTTTAACCAGAATTCAGTTATGCAGAAGACATCAGGTTTACAATGTTGTGCCGAGGCCTCTAATTCAGTCATTTTACGGCAAACACTTTGTATATTCATGTGGGCTATCTTAATCCCTTTTAAGTTAGACCAGGTGGGACATGATGTTAGGGGATTATTCTTAGCCCACTTGCAGGGACTGGGATTCAACTCAATGTCACCTGACAAGAGAAGCAGACATAGTCGGAAACGTATTGTGGGTGGGCAGGTGGAGAAAAGGTGTCTTATGTAGTTTCTTTGCCCAGAATACTAGCAAAACTGTTTTGTTGCATTGGGTGTAGGCAGGGAAGCTGGGGTGAAGAGAAGACCTATTTGAAGCCAGAGGAAAGTCAAAGTGAGAATAAAGTAGAGAGAGTTCATAATTTTGGAGTGTCACAGGAGCATCGATCGAGTAAGCCATATTATGATGGAGACAGGTCAGAAGGAAACACAACAGGAGTGACCCCTTGGCTTGGAGGAGGAACATAATAAGTAAACAGTGGTCTTATGAGAGGGGCAAGAGGGTGGGTCAATAGATAGTATAAGACTAGTTGGTAAACAGTGAATATATAGTATGCATATAGTAAGGTGGTAGATAGTAGGGGACTAGCTGGTAAGTGAAAAGATGATAATGAGGGAACAGGCTAACATTGGAGGAGATCAGGAAGAATTGGGGGGCAGCTGTTTATTTTTCTGAAGCTCAGTAGCAATTAAATGGCAATACAGTGATGTAACACTGGTGTCTAGTGGTAGAAATGAAAAGATACAGTTGGGGAAGTATACTGACCTTAGAAAGAGATGTGGCAGAGAAAGGAAATGAGACTAGGTTCCAGGGAGTCAAAGAAGCTGAGATACAATTAGGTGGAACTATACTATGGGGAGGAGTCAGAGGTGCAACTAGAGCATATAGAGAGTGCTGGTGTGGGGAAGGGTGGGTGGTCCAAAAATTTAGCTGGCTAGGTCTGCTAGGAGAGAAGGCAGTGTGTAGCTCCATGCGATTCACGCTCGCAGCCAATCCAGAGGAACAGCTCGGTAATGATCAGCCAATCCCCAGGAATGGGTGAAGGTGGCAAATTTAAAATTAATTTGGAGAAGACTGATCCCATGGCCGTACCTGGTCCATTGTGGCAGTGGATGGTGAGGCAGGTGGTGTCTGCTAAGCCGCACTGTGGGGGGGTCACACAAGGGTCAGGGGGTCTCAAGCTCTGGTCCGTTGCGGAAGTGGATGGTGAGGCGCGCAGCGTTTGCGAAGCTGTGCCACAGGGGGGGCACATCTGAGTTGGGGGGCTCAAGCTCTGGTCCATTGCAGCAATGGATGGTGAGGCGGGTGGTGTCTGCTAAGCCACACCATGGGGGAAGTGGGAGCAAACCCAGGTCGGGGGGGCTCAAGCTCTGCAAGAAAAGAAAGAGGATACAGTAAAGAAGTAAGAGCAGAAAGAGTCAGTAGGAAAGTCAGAGATGGCAGTGGAGCCAGAGGTAGTGGGGCATAAGGAGGAGGAAGCTAAAGGAAAAAATATAGACACATGGCAGACAGGGTTTTTAATATACAGCGCGTTAGTGCTGGAAAAGCAGCCAGAGTTGACAATACCCCTCCTGACAAACAAAGCCATCATCAGGGATGTGTACAAGGCAAAATTGGGTTATGGGTGGCTAAAATATGTTGAGGCCTTCAGGAAGTAGATGGTGGCAAAAGTGGACCTCAGGTGGGACTGTACCCACTCGGAGCTATGGGTGCGAACATTGTCAGCTATGATGGGGGGGGCTGGGGGAGGAGAATACTAAGAGGATTGCCCCTGCCCTGGCAGCAAAGACATGTTGGGGTTTCAACAGGGCATCCTGCACATGGGCTAACTGTAAATTCTGGCAAGTGTGCTCACGGTGCTCAGGCACCCACCCGGCAATGAGCTGCCAGGGTGGGACTGCTGGGGCCCAGTTAAGGGGCCAACCCGAGATCAGTCCTTTGTGGAGGAGGGCAGTGGGAGGGGTGGGAAGCCACAGTAAAGGGGATACAATTCCAACTATGGTTGGAACTGAGGTCACTGGGGGGGAGAGAGGCGCTGGGGTTTCTCTCCATCGAACACCCCAATAGTCCTGAGTATTGCGGAGGCCTGGACTAAGGGGTACCTGGACCACTTTAAGGCAAATTTTCTGTGCCAGGGCTTTAGACATGGATTCAAGCTGGGTTTTAAGTGAGTAAGGGGGGGACAATAAAAGCAAAGAATTTGGGATCAGTAAAGGGGAAAGAAGAGATAGTTCACAAGAAGATACAGAAGGAGGTGCAGGATGGGAGGGTAGAGGGGCCTTCTGGGGAGCCCCTTGCTGCAACTTCAGAGTATCTCCACTGGGGGTGGTACCAAAGAAACAGGAGGGGGGGTTTTGACTCATCCACCAACTTTCTTATCCAGATGGGGCCTCTGTGAATGCGGGGATCCCCAATGAGCTAAGGGTCATGTCCTACACGAACTTGGACCAGACAGTATTGATGATTAGGGCAGCTGGGGGGACATGGCTGGCAAAGACAGACATTGATTTAACTTTCCAGCTATTGCCAGTGAGGCCCAAAGACTGGGATCTGCTGGGTTTTCAGTTCGAAGGGGGGCTATACTTTGACAAAGACATGCCATTGGATTGTTTGGTGGCATGTTCAACATTTGAGATGTTCAGTTCATGGGTGCAGTGGGTATTTGGATGGAGATATGGGCACAGACAGGCAGCACACTACCTGGATGATTTTCTAATCATTCAGGAGGACAGGATAGAGGCAGAGAGGATGTTGGCTGATTTTAAGGAGATGTGTGGAACCATAGGCATGCCACTAGCAGCAGGCAAGACTGAAGGCCCATCGCACAAGCTGAAATTCTTGGGGATAGAAGTGGATATTGTGCAGGAATGTTTCTGCCTTCCAGGGGACAAGGTGGCTGGCTTAGGGGCCTGCTGAAACAAGTTAGTGGGAGGAAGAGGGTGCCACTGGTATTGGTGCAGCAGCTGCTGGGGCACCTTAATTTCACCTGCAAGGCCATAAACCCAGACAGGGTATTTACTTGAAGGTTGGCAAGAGTAATGGGTATGGCTAAGATGCCACACCATTGGGTGGACATCACGAAGGGTGTACATGAGGATTTAGGGGTATGGACTGAATTTTTGAGAAGGTATAACAGGGTCACCTTTTGGCAGGAGGACTGGGCCTATAACATGGAGCTAGAGCTATATACAGATGCTGCGGGGGCACTGGGGATGGGGTGTATTTCAGAGGGGATTGGATCTCAGAAGTCTGGCCAAGCATATGGGGGAAAATGGGTTTACTGAAGGATATCATGTTCCTGGAAATATTTCCCATCTTTGTGGCACTTAAACTATAGAGTGATAGGATGCAGAGAAGCGGATACTGTTTTGGTGCAACAATAAAGGGGTGGTGGAGGTGATAAACAGACAAGGGGGAAGATGGACACAGTGGGCAGAGTTATGTGGCAACTGGTTTTGTTGGGGCTGCAGCTAAACTTGTCATTTAATGATCAACACATTGAAGGCATTAAGAACGACATTGCTGACAGCCTGTCCTGCTTGAAGTTAAACAGGTTCAGGGATCTGGCCCCAAGAGCAGCAGTACACAGGACCTGGGTACTGGACCACCTGTGGGAGATTGGCAGGGGAGAGCAAAATGGCTGTACCAGAACTCATGGTCAGCCAACACCTTGAAAGCATATGAGGGAGCATTGGGGGCTGTTCTGGAATTCTGGGCCAGGAAGGGGATGGAGACTGGGGAGCCAGTCTCAGAGGACCAAGTACAGCAGTACATAGTCCAGCGATGTGGAGAGGGGATGACCCACACCAGTTAGTAGGGATAGGGTGGATCATCAAGAACAGGGGGTGGCCATACCCTACAGCTGGCAGGGCCATGCAGCTGATGCTCCTGGGGTGGGAGAGATGCCATGGGGGGAGGAGTAACAGGAGGAGGCCCATAGTGGGGCTGTTGCTGAATAGGGTACTAGATGCCCTGCAGCAGGTCTGCATATCAGCCAAAGAGGCAGGTTTGTTCTAGGTGGTGTTTGCAGTCATGGCTAGGGGGGCCTTCAGGATCAGTGAGGTGGTGGCTCCAAGGAAGTCCAATTGAAAAGGGGGGTTACAAGCCAGTGAAGTCAGTTTTGGGCTGAACAGGGTAGAAGTGCAGCTAGTCAAGTCAAAAAAATGACCAAATAAGGAGGGGGATGGTGGTGGTTTTGCAGAGGCAGGCACCAGGGGAGGTGTGCACAGTCAGGGAGTTAGAAGTGTATAGGAGGACACAAGGGGAGGATGGGGGAACCTGGTTCAGACAGTGGGATGGGAGCCAGGTGATGGGCTCCCAAGTGGGGGGGTACTAAAGAAGGCATTGAGGTTTATTGGGGAGGACCTGGGGAGCTTTGTGCCCCACTCTTTCTGAATTGGGGCAGCATCAGAGGCCGTAGGTGGGAGGGGTCAGAAGAGGAGGTGAAGCAGATGGGACTGTGAAAGTCCAGTTGCTACAAGAAATATGTAAGGCACTGATGATAATGATTATTACTCATTTTGTTTCCCTTATCTGGCAGGAGGAAGGCAGAGACAAATCTGGATTGTGGGGTACACCTTTATTTATTGGGCCGAGAGGTTCACAGCAACCAGGAGTGGAGGGATGCAGCTGAGGTCGGATGTGGAACACACAAAGGTGAACTGGAAAGGGATTCAGGGCATGAGATGGGCCCAGTTGATGATGCTCTTGGAAGAACTCAGGGTCCAGTGGACCAGGCTGGATATGCTAATCATACATGCAGGGGAAAATGACTTGTGGGAGATACCATGGGGGCCAATGCAAGCTATAGCATCTGACCTGGACAGGATGAAGGGATGGTGGCCAGGCATAGTAACTGGCTGGTCCAGGATCACCTCCCGAAGAGTTTGGAGACAAGTCAGAGAAGTCAGGTCAGCACAGAAGGGGGAGGAAATGACTCAACAGAAAGATGACTCACCTGGTGATTGAAACGGGGAGGGGTAGATATCCAGCACTGGGATTTCTTTTTGATGGCCCAGAAGTTTATAGGTCAGACGGGATCCACCTATCAGAATTTGGCATGTGTTTATTTTTGAGACCCTTTATAAACCTGGTGGGGGAAGTGAAGAAGAGAGGTCCTAGGTGTTGGCCCTCATGGGGGGAGCCCCATCTTCCACCGGCAAGCTGGAGATGGGTCAGTGGAAAGAGAGGGGGGAGCAAGAGAGGGAATGGGGGTAGGCAGAAGGGGGATGGGGCAGGGTAGCCCAGGCTGGGGGCAAGTGGCACCCAGGTGTGGACATAAAGGGGAGGGGAGGGGTAGACTAGGTGTTAGATCTAAGTGTCTGGACCTAGGAGGGAGGAGGTCACTGGTACGTTTGGTACCTGGTACTGGGATGGTGTGGAGGGATGGATTTTTGGTGTCCGGACCCTGAAGGAAAGAAGCAGAAGAACAAGTGGACCAAGAGGAAGAGTCAAGGATTGTTAACAGTGGACTGTATAAGAATGTATTTGTGATTAAACAGAGATGAAAGGTATAAATGAGATGTAAATAATAATTGGTGTTCAATAAACTGTTGCCAATGAGCATCCAACATAACATATGTGGAGAGTTTCATTGCCAGAAGGTATCTGGTGACAAATAGGGTTGCCATTAAAAGGCAACCTGTATCATCATAAGGCCCTGATGGGAATAAGTAGGAAAAGGGAGATAGGGGAGGAGGGGGAAGTGAGGGGCGGAGCTTGGTGAGGTCATCCAGGTGTCATACGATGCAGGTGCCAGGGCAGGATTCTAATTGGTAAAGGATGGGACCAGATTGGGGGCCTGTTTGGGGTCCTGAAGGGATTCATAATGCTGTGCTGCACACAGGGCTACCCCTTTTGCTGAAATTTTATCCCACTACCCTCCCACAGAGGAGTGGAGAAGGGGAGGCACAAGATGAGGGGGGGAGGCCAGGAAGTTGAGCACCACACCTGGGTGGCTGGGACTACAAGAAGGGGAGGGCCCAGACAGTGGGCAAGGAGGTCATGGAAGGGCAGTGGTGGTGGGCTGGCATGGCCAGCGTGGGGGCAACAAGTGTCCTGTGTAGTGATGAGGACAGTGAGGGGGAAGAGAGGGTGGGAGGGAAAGGGGAGAAAGAGAGGAATGAGAGAGTGGTTAGGCAGAAGGGGGGGCAGAATAGCATAGGCTGGTGGCAAGTGGCACCCACGTATGGATGTAAAGGGGGGAGGGAGGAGGGGTAGAATAGGGTCAGATCTAAGTGTCCAGACCTAGGAGGGAGGAGGTCATTGGTAAGTTTGGTACCTGGTACTGGAATGGTGTGCAGGGTTGGATTTTGGTGTCCAGACCCTGAAGGAAAGAAGCAAAAGAACAAGAGGACCAAGAGGAAGAGTCAAGGATTATAAAAAGTGGACTATAAAAATGCATTTTTGATTGAACAGAGATGAAAGGAATAAATGAGATGTAAATAATAATTGGTATTCAGTGGTATGCCCCTACCCTCTATTTTTCCTTTTTATACCTGCAAATAAGAAAACTGTCCCTCATTGTCTTTTTAAACCTGAAAAATAAAAGTCCATCGCCAATCATGGCTGCACCCCCACCCAACCACCCACTGTGCACCCACCTCCCACACCCCCGTGATGTCCCCACAGGCTGCCACTCACCTATGAAGGTCCAGGTTCGAGACCCTGTCTGCCAATCAAAGACACGTCTTGCTGCTGGAACCGGCGACTGCAATATGAACTTAGGTAAATGCGCTTCTATGTATTCCAATGGGGGTTTTCAACTTTTAACCATAACTCAGCCATTTTGGGGGGATTTTGGCCCCAAATTTTCAACATGGCCTTTTGGGGACCCCACCTCATGAACAATATGACTGTCATTAGGCAGCTCTCACCTTAAAGGTAATTTGGCAGTCAGTTGGTGAAATCTCCTTTCAGGTGGGATTCACTCCATTACCCGCCCTGCACTGACCCGCAGGAGGGGTAGGGAGCTGTCTTGGGGGCCATGAACCCCTAACCCTAATGCTCACCACATTCCATTACAAAATTAGGTGACATGGCTGCAGCATAGGAAAATGGGGTGAGCGTTAGGGTTAAAATTTAATAAAAAAGACCTTCATGTAATTTTGGTCTATAATTCCAAGAAAATTGTGATTTACTGTATGATGAAGGACTAGTGGTAAGGGATTGGCAGTGGGCATACAGTACCTCTCAACTTCTATGAATTTCACATAGTGCTATGATTTTCACATTCAAATTTACCTTTACTTTGCATAGGTTTACTGATGTTCTTAATAATGTTATAGCTATTTCTGGATGCAAAAACTATTAAATCATTAAATTACATTAATAGAAACATTTCTTATCACTAACTCTATGGGGCCCACTATTTGCAGACACATTCTTTAAAATAAGAAAGTGCTCCACATTCTGACCATCTGCTATGATTTTTGGAGGCCAGTGCTATGATTTTTAACAAACACCACAGAAAACATTCTGTGCTTCTGGCTGGGCGCGGTGTACTGTTAAATGGGTGGCCAGCTCCAAAACAATTAGCAAAAGTCTAAAATCAAACAGCACACTTCACAAAGCAAAAATTCTAACTTCTGCCAGGTATTTATTGAATCAGTTATTCATTTGTTCAGGAATGCAAAATTTAATAAACTGAATGCAAGAAGCCCCTAGTGCCTTGGCAGGTTGCCTTCAAAGAGGCGTTAATCACATATGAATCACAAGTTCTCTTAAATACAAGAAATGACATCATCACAGGTGTACATTATAAAAGAGCCAACACCAACACATTTAAATATAAACCTAGTGTATCAAAAATTCAAATAATTGTAAGATCAGTTTTAAATCAATACTTCCTTTGTATTAGCATAAGGCAGAAGTTAGTAAATAAATCCAGATGAATAAATTCATACTCTTTAGCTTATTCATTATAACAACGATCTATGAACAAAGCAGGATGCCACAGCATGAAGCCAATCCTTTTGACCTTTTGAACTTTCAGCAAAGAACTAGATAGTGCTAAATAACTTAGTATTGCACTTCTGGGATCACCTAGGGGATCTTTTGCCAGGAGTAAAAAACACTGAATAGAATTTATGGAGATATATATATATATATATATATAGAGAGAGAGAGAGAGAGAGAGAGAGAGAGAGGAGAGAGAGAGAGAGAGAGATAGCGAGAGAGAGATAGATAGCAAGAGAGATAGATAGCGAGAGAGAGATAGATAGCTAGAGAGAGAGAGAGATAAATATATATATATATATATATATATATATATATATATATATATTATTGTCTTATATCGTCAATATATATATAATATTCATTGTCTTATACCGTCAATCTTATTCACTTTTACCAAAAATTTCTATATCAAATTTATGAAAGGCTTAAACTTCTGTTCTCGACCAAATGGGATCATTTTACCTAAAACAGGGCAAAAGATACTGGATACACCTTACAGTGAAATTTCATATTAATGATCAAAGCAGTAATATAATAACATATGTAAGTTTGGTTCCCCAGGACCATCTGTTCCAGGAATTCACTTCTGTGATCAACCAAAAGGGGAATAATTTACCAGAACCAGAACAAAAGATACTGGATACAGCTTACAGTGAAATTTTGTAATATTAATAATCAAAACAGTAATGTAATATGTCAAATTTGTTCCCCATGACCACCTGTTCCAGGAATTCACATTGAGATGCACCCTAGAAATCTAAGAAATAAAGAAAAAAAGAAGGAAATTACATATTGTTATTGATCATATGAGTTAGACTCACTCACAGCTGCACAGGTTCTTTTATTAATTTCTATATTCTAAAAGCAAATGAAGGAAGAAAGTTAAAGAAGTAGAAAGGAATAAAAATAAAGAGGGGGAAGTAACAAAAAAGAATAAAGAAGTTGGGGGATACATAAAATACAGTAGTAAAAAAGAATAGAAAAAAGAAAATAAAAAGAAAAATTATGAAATAACTGATTCAATAAATACCTGGCAGAAGTTTGAATTTTTGCTTTTGGAAGTTTGCTGCTTGCTTTCAGACTTTTACTGTGATTTTTAATGCTGAGAAGTTGAGAGGTATGGCGGAGGGTGAGAGTGGTGGTGTGAAAATAGGATCAAAAGTCATGTGAAACACCTGGTTAAATGCTTGTCTTTTCATGTCTCAGCCTCCCATGCAGTAATCTTAACAGTTTGGGTCCATGAGTATCCTAATTATAATCATTAATTTTGCAGTGATATCAACTTCTATTTAGCATATTTATTTTTCTCTGTGCCAGTCTCGCTCCAGGTCTCACACCAGAAAGATTAGTACAGTATATCTGGAATTGATTCTGACAGTGTAAAGTATTATGACCCAAGAAATGGAACAACCTCTCACTCTCTTTAGTTTTGATTTTTGCACTTTCTGCATATGTCTCTAACATGCATTTGCTTAAAAAAAATCAATGCTGAAATACTGAATCAGTGTTTTTGTCATTCTAAAATTAACAATCAAAGCTCAAAATGAAATGCAGAGCTAGATTTTGTTTGCCTGCAATGAAAATTAACAGAATGTGTTATATTAGTCATGAATAAAAAATGTCATTTATTTCTACTCCTGGGTTGTGGGGTTGGGGGGGAGACAGCAAATAAAGAAAAAGAAAGTACTGATTATTTTTAATCAAATGAATGTGAGAGATGTACAGTAAGCAGACAGTGCAAAATCAAAATTAAAGAAATTGAGAAGTGTGCCATTTCTAGGGGGGGCAGGGGTCACTGTAATGCAGCATCACTATGCACTCAATAAGGAGATACCACACTAATCTGTCTAGTGTGGGACCTGGAGAAACTTACAGAAAGAAAACAGACTATGCTAAATAGATAATTGACATAATTGTGAATTTAATAATTAAAATTATGAAATTCATTGAATCAAACTGATAAGATTACTAAAATGGAGTCTTTGATGTGAGAAGGCAGGTGTTTAATCAGGCGTTTTACATTATTTCTGATACTATTTCCACACTATTGCTCTCACTCACCACCGATCCCTTTCCACTAGTCCTTCACCATAGATCACAATTTTCTTGGAATTACAGACCAAAATTACAAGAGAGGGTATTATTTTTTATAAAATATTTTAAACACTCTGTCAAGCATGTATACATAGAAGAGCCTGTCATTTAGCAGGAACGCCATCTGTTAACTGTACACTATTATAAGCAGCTCAATCATGTAAAACAAATAGAATTCATGCATCAGATAACAGAAATAATAATAAAAAAAAATCAAGCACATTTTTAATGTTGGCAGTTCTGTACAGTATGTGTTTCCTGGTGAAACTTGAAATAAACCTCAAATAAATAAAGTAAGCATTAGTGATTGCATTTAATAATTACCAGGGCATTACAATCCATAGTATGTCGCAGCTGGTGGGGGCATTATACTGTAAATGTACTCGACTGCAGACTGTAAAATATTAGAAAATCTGCCCTAATACCGTGAAGTACTGTAATAAGACATACAGTACTTGTAGAGAAGGCTCACAAAGTTAAACCCATTTTAGGAAAAATCTGTTTTAGAAAAGGAAGCATTATTAACCAAGGAGACACCAAATATAAAGAAATCCTTTTGCACATATTTTTGACCTGCGTAACCATGACAGCTGGCATGAAGATAACATGAATCATTTTGAGAATAACATTGAGTTTTATTTATGCATCAGAACTTAGTGAATTTTATCTGGTTAAGGAATCAAATGTTATAAAAGGTACAGTACACTTTCCAGGTCCTTTCAAAATCAGCAGCTCATACTGTAATGTTTAAAGGATGATTTACCCTATCGATGATTTACAAGAGTGAGAAGATTAAGTGAAAGTAATAAAATATCGAGATACAGGATATCCTCAATATTGTGTAAAACAAGCAGAAATTGGGTAAGAAACACTGAATAAAAACGACAGATGTCTCTGGACCTAGCACCAGCATAAGCACCTTCTATATACTGTATGGCTGACGAGAAATGTCTTTTGCAGTGTTCTGCATTGGTCTTTGTCATGTGCATGTGCACTGCTGACACAGTGCGGAAGCTCCAGTAAACTCATGAATGAAGCAGTTGGCATTTTTGCAAGGCAGTGTAAGATAATATCCTTTTAAAATGCAAGACACTTTTCTAAGCATGCTAAAGTGCATGTCCTACCAAAAACCAGTACTCTAACTTATCTGAATCTTTATATGAAATATAAAGCATGCTATAGTTCAAATAACAATTATAGTATATTACAGCACTCATTTTAACAAGGCAGTCACTTTTGCATGCTCTGGAAAGTGTATTGTATTTGAAAATAAGCTTATCTTACAGTGTATTCACACAGGGCAGTGGAGATGAGATGCAATATCTTTATTTTTAGAGGGGGCCTGCTTTTACAATATATTTTTCAGGTCAGATCAGCTTCAATGCAACATCTCCTTTTCAGTGTGGCTTGCTGTATAGTACACAGTTATACAATCTATTTACCCAGGACAACCTAGCTGAGATGCAATATCTTGTTTTCAGTGGGGTCCTGCTTGGACCCATTTTATACTGTATTTACCCAAGATAGCAAAGAAGATGTACAATATATTGTTTTCAAATGGATTTTGATTCTACCCATTTTTGTAATATATTTACTCAGGATAGCCCATGTAAGAGGTACTTTTTCAATTTCCTTGGGTTCTGTCTTTTACAATGTCTTTTTCCTGGACTGAGCAGCATAGATGCACATTTTCCAGTGGAGTGTGCTGTAACGTGTCCTACGTTTGCACATTTTTACTATACAATATATTTACCAGGAAAATAGTAGATGAGATGCAGTATTTCATTTTCAATAGGATCCTGCTTCTACACATTTTTACAGTATATTTAGCCATTTCTTGGCTATAAGGCAAATCGGAGAACAACTACTGTATCTTCAAAAGTTGGGTCAACATTAAAAAAAATTAACAAGCATCAAATGTTTGGCATTGACAAATTCTTGTCTTGACATTGGTCCTGTAAAAATGTTCTTTTGGAGACATATAGTCAACCATCAGATAACCTTCCTTTATTTGTGACAGCTGTTTCTTATAGTTTTGTTTTATCTATTTTTTCAATGTATTACATTTCAAACTCTATTTATACTGTAAGTACAAATCATAAAATAAAAAAAAATAATGCAACAGAAGAATTACATGACAGGGTTTAAGTGCAAATCATAGCAACAACTTGCCAAGAGCTGAGGAGAGATTATAAACTCTAGCGGTCTGTCCCTCCCCCATCACCTCTCAGGCTATTGTGTAAAAGATTCTGGGCAGAATTCACAAACATCAGGGAAGGTCAAGCAGCTGTGGGAAAACCTCAGCGCTAGTGGGTTTCCGCTTGCGAATCCGCAGGTCTCCCGCAGCTGCGGGTATTCACTAAGGTGGAGCAGGAGTACGACCAGCTCCACGGATTATGGCCGCTTGCGAGTGCTGTTGCCAGGGACAGCACCGCAGCTGTGGGAGGCTGCTATGGCCAGTGGGGACCACCATAACACCCTCCACAACTGCTGCAGCTGTGGATCGGCCGCTCTGCAGCTGCAGCAATTTCAAAGCACAACTGGGGTTGCAGAGTGAGACTTAGTTCCAATACACTTTGTGAATCCTGCCCTCAGTGTTTGATTTAAATTCCTTGCATCCCCCACCCCCACCCCCCACTGAGCACCAGTGTTTCCATTTTGAAGGGCTTTAGAAGGGCTGTCCAACTGAAGGCATTCAATTAGTGGGGGATGGGTGGTTTTGGCATCCCCAATCCATTCTTACATTGTTGGGAATACAATTGTTTTGCGCCAGTGTAAAGAACTACAAAGTCTGAAGAACTTAGTACACAGTCCTTACAGTCCAGCAGCTAAATATAAACTTGATTGCAATGTATCAGAAAACCATTATTGTTTGGCTTACCTTTTTCTTTTCTTCTTATTTTTTTAGTAAGTTTGATAAAAAAAAATCAGCCTTGATTTACTGCAGCAAGCCTGTCAATGAATGGCCTCAGCATACTTCTCTGTACCTTGATTTACATTACAGTTGCAGACTTGGACTTCATTAGAAATGCATTTTACGGAGTCACGTGATGCAGTTCACTGAGTAGCACTCTCTCCCACTCTCTCCTGCCTCCTACCACCTATATCTTTGTTTTACTGAAGCTCGAGGACTTACTTTACTGCTCCTCAATTGCTGAAAGCTTCTTAAATCAACTGGCGTTTACCCGATGATAACTGAATGGATGTAGAAATGAAGAAAAATCCTCCTAAGCACACCCCTCCAACTACGCCTGAGAAGGCCCCAAAAAAATCTAAGGCCTCGGCTGTGCTTCACTTGCAATCTACTGGCGTTTGATCGGTGGACGAGGAACCTCTTACTCTTGCCAAGTTTTTAGAAGAGTTTCAGCCTTTTAAAATGGAGATGCAGAACATCGCTGGTGAAATAAAACACATCCCCAATGCTCTGGAAACACTCACCCAAAGAACGTCAGATAATGAAGCAAGGATCCACTCACTGGAGCACAACCAAGAACGAATTAACCCTGACCTGGCAGCTTCAAGGCAACGCATATCCAAAATGGAAAATAAAGTTGAAGATCTTGAGGGCCACAGCCACCGCAATAATGCGGTAATAATCAGCCTGCCTGAGCGTGAAGAGGGCACAGACCCCATTAAGTTTACTCAGCTTTTTGCCAAAAGAATCGCTGGCCCTACCCCTTTTGGAACCGCATACTCCATTGAGAGGGCTCACAGAGCACTGCCCCCCATCCCACCCCGAGATGCTGCTCCCAGAACCTTCATATTTTGGTTCTTAATTTTCCAAGAAAAACAGCACTTTATGGCAAAAGTGAAAGAAACCAAGGAACTTACATGGGAAGGGGCCAGGCTAAGCATGGGAAGGGGCCAGGCTAAGGATAGCCCAGGATCTGCCCCTCTCAGTACGGCAAAAGTGAGCTACATACCATCCTCTTGTCACTAAGCTGATAGCGGCTGGCATAAAATTCATTGTGGGCTACCCTGCCAGGCTCCAGGTTCAGATTTCCGGCTCCTGGGCTACTTTTGAGAATGTTGAAATGGTGATGGTAAGGCTTAAAGAGGCTTTCCCCGATTTATTTGGCCCGTCTTGAAAATAGTGCCCTTCTCTTTTGGGCAAGAATTGCAGCTTTTGTGTGGAGCATAGAGTGTTGAGTTCTTTTCGGTGGCCAGCCAGTAGATGAAGTGAATCTTATTTTCTTGGATTGTATGCAGTCTACCTCCTCTTGTGTTCTCCTCGTTACTCCATCTCTTCAAGGGGGGGACTCCACCTATTTGGTTCTCCCTGTATCTTCTCCCAGGTTGCACTGATGCACCTGCTGCCTTTATAATGTGGACGGGTCCCCTGGTCTCCTTCCCTGCGCAATTTAGCATATCCATTGATGCCAAAATCTCATTCTCTTTACTCGTGGCTACTGTAAAGGCAAGCGGCTCCTGGTTTCCCTGGGTTTGAATGCCCTGTATTGATACCTGGTTCCGGAGGGGCCATGGATGTCCTACCAGTGTGGTGATTTTATTTTTGGATCTGCCTGTTTTCATCTCAAGATTGGAATGTGCATTTGCGGTAAAAGTCCGCTAGATGGCAGCAGAGACCGATGCACATTTAATTTAGACTGCACTCTGAAATTGGTGCTGACTGAGTCGGAGGACCAGATCGGGGACACTGCAAGTTAAATACTAATTATTAACATCTTATTTTTGTTTTTAGAATCCTATAGCGCTCAATAGTCTGGTTTGGGGATTTTAAGGGGGGAGTTCTTCACTTGCCTTTTTTACGTGTTTGATAACTATGTTGGGCAGCATGAAGAAGGGGAGTAAGCTTTCTATGCATACATTCTGGGTAGTGGGAAATGTTCCTGCAAGAGGGCTTCGTACCATCAACTAATATCCCCTCGTCTAATGTGGTATGCCAGAATGTTCGGGATCAATATAGCAATATCGCTGAGGATCTAGGACTGTTTCTATCCTAGTTACAGCTTTCATGTGCTCAGAGCGTTATTGTATCCTATTCATAAGGGGGGATGGCTGCATATGGGGTTTTTATTATGTTATTACCTAGGCATCTAACAGAGTTAAACAGCTTTTTTAGGATTGGGTTAATCTCACTATTGTATTTTTCTCATCAGATGCCTTTCCTTTCCCATGAACCCAAGCCTTTCTTATCCTGTCACATTTTGTAACCCTGACACATCATCTCTAATTGGTGTCAGAGTTTGCTTCCTTTGTTAATAAAAGAAAGGTAATGATTAAAGGAAAAGGGAAAGTAAGAAAACATTTTTTTTCCTTTTCTCAGGAAAGATTTGGGTGGCAGTAATTTTCGATATTCTTTGCTCTCCATAGGGTGATGTATGAGTTGAATACCACCCTGCTATAGTATCGAGTCCCAGGGGGGCTAGTAATATGGGTTCTGTATATATAATGGAAATGACTGCATGGCCATATTCCTTTAGTCATTTTTCCTACTTTTCTTGACCTGCTATATCCAGGACAATGACCATTACGTCTTAAGGCCAATGTATTTAGGGTCATTGTACATAGCTATTCCCCAGTAGTCTTTACCTCTAGGGTGGTTAATTATAACTGCTCCCAGAGAGCTAGGTGTTCTAACATAGCATGTTGTCTAGTACGATATGGTGGGAGACTGGGGCAAGGGGGAAATGTCTAGGTGAACTGCTTGTCAAGTACCATGAGACAGTGGGGTGGGATTGGGAGGAGGTTTGGGTACATTGTGGGCTATCGGGATTCTTCTTTTCTGTATGTTTTTTTGCTATTTTCAGTTTTTGGGGGGGTCAGGTGGGCTGGCGCAGCAGATATTTCATTGTGGGTATTCAGAACAAATGTGTGTCAATACAGCTTGGGTTCGTAGAAAATAACCAGGGTCATAAGAAATAATGATTAACGACGTTCAGTTGTGTACATGGAATGTTAAGGGAGCCAGGCATAAAACAAAGCAATATAAGGTATTGAAATATTTCAGTCATATCAAAGCTCATGTTATATTTTTACAAGAGACACATCTACTCATTCATGAAGCCAATAAATTGAGAAGACAACAAGTAGGGCAAGTCTTTGCCGCACAGGGTAATACTCAGAATAGGGGAGTCATGGTTCTTCTACATAGATTGATATCTTTCAGAACCTCCCAACCCTTAGTTGACCCCTCTGGGAGATACCTATTCATGAAAGGCAAATTGCATACGTTGGACATTGTGTTGGGATCCGTATACAGGCCCAATGCAGACAACCCAGGTTTTTTCATGAACCTATTAGAAGTTCTCAACCCTTTTCTGGGTACTCCCATGATTACAGGGGGTGATTTTAATCTGGTTTTTGATCCTTCAGTGGATAGATCAGGTCAAATCCCCCATAGCCTTTCTCCCGCACAGAGAGCATTCAGAGACTTTCTCGATTCTGCTGGACTTTGTGATTTATGGTGTGTGCTCCATCCTAATGATAGGGAGTACATGTACGTCTCCCCTGTACACGACACGTCCTCGCGGATCGACTACATTCTCATTTCTCAATCATTGCTCTCTGGCGTCTCGGATTCCAATATTATCCCTGGCCCCCTTTTGGATCATTCTGCGGCAACAAGTGTAATATCCCTGTTCTCATTCCCTAAAAGAGGAGGCAGATGGAAGTTAAACAATCAAATTCTCAAAGACCCTGTTAAGGTTGATTACTTAGCATCTCAAATTCAACAGTTCATCGTTCTTAACGTTAACACTACACGATGACCAGATAAGGAATGGGGCGCTCTCAAGGCATACCTCAGAGGCATCTTAATTGGTCTATCTTCAAAAAGAAAAAAGGAACGGGAAGACAAAGTTCTTTCCCTCTTGTCCCAAATCAGGAACATCGAACATACTCTTTCCCCGGCCTCCTCGGAGTCGGTCAAACAAGATTTAATTAAATTAAAAGATGCTTACCTCGATTTATTGAGAGAGCAAGCCGAGTTTGCCATTCTAAAACGAACACTGCCTATACTGATCAGGGAAGAAAAGGCTAATGTTAGCAATGTGCATTAAGCAACCTCGAATCAGCCCGATTCATCCCAGCAGTCCATCTGTCGGTAGAGGATTCCCTTAAAACTACTGTTCCTGAGATAGTAGAAGAATTTACTACTTATTTTCGGGAGTTATATGCCCCTATGCTCAACCCCCCCTCAGAAGAGGATTTGCAAAGTTATTTGACAGACTCCCCTTTACCTTCCCTTACTAAATCTCAACAAGATGCACTTATACGTCCCATCACGGAGGACGAAATAAGCACTGTAATTAAATCTCTCCCCATTGACAAAATGCCAGGACCTGATGGCTTTTCTTCTAACTTTTACAAGATATTTTCTAGGCAACTAACCCCCATTCTGTTATCTCTTTTTCAATTTCTATTATCTGGTCAGGGGTCTGACCCTTCTCTTTTTGAGGCCCTTATAGTATTATTGCCCAAGCCAGATAAACCACAGGATCTTGTCACAAGTTAGAGGCCTATATCTTTAATCAACCATGACATCAAGATCTTAGCCAAAATTTTGTTGGATCAGATAAGTCTGGTTCTCCCCTCGATAATTGGAGTTGAGCAGGTGGGTTTCATGAAGGGAAGATCATCCACTGATCACTTACGCACCCTCGCTCATGTATTTTCGGCCTCTGAGGATGCTGCTACCCCAATGGTCATGGTTTCCTTAGACACCGAGAAGGCCTTTGATAGGGTTTACTGGAATTACCTGTTTGCGACAATGAAGGTTTTTGGTTTCCCCAATATATTCCTGAGTTGGGTGCGTTCATTATATATATTCCCCTCAGCCAGAATTGCCTGTAATGGTATGAGGTCCAGTCTGATTAAACTCCATGTTGGAACGAGACAGGGGTGTCCTTTATCCCCATTGCTCTTTAATATATATTTGGAACCCCTTATCCAGAGACTTATAACAGCACAAGGTGTCCCAGGTATTCTTATACAGGGGCAGGTGGTTAAGGTTGCAGCATATGCCGATGACCTTCTTTGCATATAACCAACCCTGCCACTTCTATTCCTGTTCTTCTTAATATAATAAGCGAATTCAGCAGGGTCTTGAATTATAAGCTCAACACTGCGAAAACCTTTGTCTTCCCTTTGAATCATCGGGTACATAAGCATGAAATTACTGCTACTGGACTCGCTAGGCAACCTAAATCCATGAAATACTTGGGTATTATCTTAACTCAAAGTAACACTCGTCTCAAATATCTAAATCTGGATTTGTTGGTTCAGAAAATAGACCAAGACCTTCATAGATGGACACTCCTTCCTCTCTCCTTATGGGGTAGGATCAATTTAATTAAAATGAATATTTTTCCCCATTTGTTTCATCCCCTCACCATGTTGAATATTAACCTCTCTCTATCTTGGTTTAACAAAGTACATTCCATGCTCTCCTCCTTTATATAGGGATATAAAAAACCCAGAATGGCCTTCCGCAAACTGGCAGCTCCCAAAGACAAAGGAGGGCTAAAACTTCCTCATCTGGCCTTGTATTACTGGGCCAGTCAGGCCAATAAATACTTACAATGGCTGACAGCAGAGCAGCGATTAGCACATTCTCTATATACTCCAATTTGGCTTAGAGTGGAATTGGATAGTATTAAGAAATATGGCTTTCTTCCGGCTGCATTATTATATACTAAAATATGGTTTCTTCCATTACCGTTACGTAAATCTCCCATCGCAATTTCGATCATGTCCCACTCTCAGCTGTGCGCGTTTCTTAACTATGACAATACCAAGGATATATATCAACCAGTAATTGGTAACCCCAACCTGAAGTTGGATAATAAGCCTTTACTTCCTAATTGGTGTCCTCCCATTAATTGCTCTTTGTTGAAAGATTTCATTACACCTGACAGACTATGGAGTTCCTCTGTGGAGATCTTACAAATGCTCAGGACTCCTGCTACCAATATTTTCAAGGTATATGAATTACAGCATTGTATGGTGAAGGCATTCGGGTCTATCCCGCCCTTGCCTCCACAGTTCAATTTTCTGATCTCTCTTCTTGATATGGCCCAAATCCCTCAAGCAGTCTCGAAAATATACAATACCTTAATTGCTTGGAAATATCTCAATAACTTGGCTCCTATCTCGTGCTGGTCTTCTCTTTTTCCAGACATGGAGTTCGATTGGTCACTCATTTGGAATAGCAGTCATAAATTCCTATCCCAGGATAGAATGAGATTAATGCAATTCAAAATCTTACACAATATATATTATACTCCAGAAAAATTGGCTCGAATAGGTGTATTGGCTACCCCGCTCTGTACCAGATGTGGGTTGATGCCCGGGGACTCCTCCACATTTTTTGGGATTGTCCTAAGGTCGCCCCCCTCTGGTCCACTATAAAACAAAAAGCTGACCCACTCTTAGGACTTTCAGAGCTTTTCTCTCCAGAAATTTGTCTTCTGGGTGATTTTTCTGCCATTACACTCAGATGTAGAAAATTCTATGCGGCCTTAATTTCCATGTCTGTTAAAAAGATGGTTCTAAGGCATTGGAAAGATTCAAACAATTTGTCTTACTTAGAATGGCTCCAAGAGCTTCTTGCAAATCTTGGAACTGAGAGAACCATTGCAAGTCTTTCCAATAAACTTACGAAATTCAACAAACTATAGGGTCCTCTACAAGCCCTGTGTTCGGTACAACCGTGACATGTAGCTGTTAGAAGTACATGATGTTAATTTTATATTACACTGCTGCATCAGATGAGGGGGTAGGGTGGAGGGGGTGGGGGTGGGAGAGAATGAATCTGTCCATTGTGTTGGATAACCACTTTTTGTTACATTGCATGTTTCTTGTGATTCATTCTCTGTATTGTAAACCTTAATAAAAACTGAATGGAAATTAAAAACAAAAAAAGAAATGCATTTTACACCGAGGCCCCTCATTCTAACAGCTACCTGAGTGTACTGAATTTTACCAGTTTTCAACACATGTCCCTGATTTTGGTCATTTTTCCTTATTTTTAAAGCCTTGTCCCTGGTTTATGAAGCAGGAGGTTGATAGGTGTGTGTGTGAAGATTAACGTTTGAACAGAAGTGTGTGACCCCTCCCCCCAAAAAAACTGAAGACTAAGGAGTTGTGAAAAATATTAAAAACAGTTAAAAACATCATCCTGCAATAACTCTGACTCAGTGTCCACACACAGTAGATCTGATAACATAGGTTCTGTGATACATTGTTTTCTGGTTTATACAGTATTTAGCTGCTGGACTGTAGCTACTGCTCCATTCTTCAGACTTTGTCCTTTGTTTAAAGCTGATCAAGTTGCAATTCATCTGTGTTCTGCCTCTACTCAGTTACAGTATACGGCTATGCAAGGGCAGAAGCAATAAAGGAATCAAGTGGCTATTCGGTGATTAACTTGTTCTTCAGCGACTTGAAGCTGCTTTTCACACCTGCTTAATAACCTGCCACCGCCCACTGCAGGATCAGGATTACAATAAAAAATGCACTTTGACACCAGGACTCACACGAAGACCCGATCCATGCTACACTGCTCAGGCCTGGTAACAGATGCAAACCATTACAGCCAGGGAGCGGTACAGTGTGATCACACTGTGGTGGTGTCCATTATGGGACCGGTACCACCAGTACACACTGCGGGAGCCAGGTGACCATTACGGCAGCACCCTATCCCACAATGCAGCCCGTGCTGCTCTAGGGGACAGGTACCACGGGTCCACACTATGGCCAGTAACGTTACTGAGGCATAACCGGTTTCATAACCATTGTTGAAACCACCTCATATGTGGTTTCAACAATGGTTATGAAAATGCCTTCTGTAACATTACAGGTGTAAATGCAAACCATTGCGGTAATGGTTTGGGCCCTCTGTAATGTTACAGAGGCGTAGTGTGAACAGGGCCAAAGACATGAGTGTGGACAAAAGGTTTTTTTTTGCAATGAACCACACAGGTGAAAAAGCAGCTGGCCTTAGTGTTACTGTGACTGACAAGTAGGCATTCTATCTTTAATAAATCAGTCTTTCTTACATTTCATTTGGCACACCTGTTAACAAATTAAGTCTAGCTTTTCACATGTAGCTGCCTGTTCTCAGTATCTCTGCAAGACGTAGACTGAAAGATATTCTGATCCCTGGGGCAGGAGGTAGTGTTTTAGATGTGCCAAAAAAAGAAACACATTATCTCAGCAGAGCCCAGTGCAAATATTGTATACAATTATGCAGTTGTTTCTAAATGAAAATCAAAACAGTCTGGTAGTCCATAACGTACAGCAGTTGAACCAGTTAAAATCAATCTCTGGCTGAGCGCTTTAGAGGGCAAGAGTAGAGTTGAGATGTAAAAGCTGTATTTGGTTAAACTGCATCTTGTATACCTTCCACGTCATTTAAATGCCACCATCATGCGCTTCGTTTTAAGCATTTTGTGTGGTTATCAGGGTATCTAAAATTAAAAAAGCTGTTTTCATTTTTGTGTAGGGGTTTTGCTCTTCTGACACTTGGCAGTAATCACCTACTCTGTAGTACATACTGTTTTACTTGGTAGACAATCAAATGTTGAAGAGCTCATACAGTAGATGTATTCATTAATAACTGATCAATGTTTGATTCTTATTTTAAGCATTGCGTTTCTCCTAGTCCACTGATGCTGATCTGACTCCTTACATTGAATCACAGTCCTGAGACCCTCCCACTGACACTGCAGCTGTAATCTACTTTTCATTCCTCCACAGTATATGGTCACATTATTCAGTTTTGCCATTTAATCCTTGCAGGTTGTGCAGTCATAAGTCCGCTAAATGTGTGTCTGCAGTTGGAAAGATACATATGGGCTGAGGAATAATCTACTGCAGCACTTCCGCTTCCTCAATATTGTATTGTATAATGTTGTATTGTACAATAATGTACTTTATTATGTATTTAATCCATAATAATCACATTCATTCATTCAGTACTCTCTGGCATTTGCTGTATTTCAATGTAAGACATTACACAGATAGTGGTACAGTACTTAATGTATGTAATTCTGGGGGGTGGTAAAAACAAACAAGATCGGAATATCTGCTCTGACACAGAGTATCTGCCACTTGTTCATATGCAATACAGTCAGTGGATGAAAAACCATAACACACATTTTACTGCCACATTTTTACAATAAACTCAGTATGTAAAATAACAGTATGTTAAAAATAGTCATGTTCATTCATAGTTTTTATTTTTGAATGCACAGTGCTAAGCTAACACTAGTCCCTGTTAACACTTGTAAACCGGATACACCTTTCTGCTGTTCCTGTCTTGCTTACAGCGGGATCTCAGGAGCCAAATGCCTGTTGTCATGGAAGCACCACAAACAGTATGCCGATTTAAAAGTTTATGGGACAGTATAGGCAGCTTAATCAAAAAACAAACATTCCAGTCCCTTAAAACAGAAATTATATTAATCCTAAACCAGATATTTGGCTCTTGAGAGTGTGTTGTTAGCAAGACGGGAACAGCAGAAAGGTGCAATCTGTCAGGAGCCGGTTTGAAAGTGTTAAAAGTGGGTTAAAAGGGACAAGTATTATCTTTGCACTGTGAATTCAGAAATACAACCTCTAAATGAACATCACTATTTTACAGTCTGCCAGAGAGAAACTGGCTGCAGACCCACTTAGAGGAGGCTTGGAGTCATCATGAGTCATTGAATCAGAGCTGTACATGCAGACAGTCCAAATACAGTACATTAAAAAACATTAACAGGCTGGTGTTTGATTTATTTCAGGCAGACAATATCCAGTCTGCTACTTTTAATGCTTTTGTGCAATGAGGGGAGGAGGGAGAAGGGGCTAGTGTATGTGTGTGTGTGTGTGTGTGTGTGTGTGTGTAACATACAGAATTTTTGTTAGCTTGTGAATGACAGTATGAATGAAAAGACATCCTTCTAGTAACACCTGACTGGCCAACAGTCAGCCAATCTGGTTTTACTACTTTTGGAGGATATGTTTTCATTCACATTTACCACATTCACATTTACCAAAATGAAGTTACTGTGGTTAAGGAGTTGTCATAGAAAAACCTGATGTGTGAAACAGGAAAAGACAGTCTTTCAAGCAACAGAGGGAGGTGGATCTAGGTTTACGTTTGTTTGTTACAATTCTTAACATTTTCAGTGCAGGAAGAGTTTAAAGCACAGCTGACTTATTTTGGGGCTGACAGCTTTCAGACCACAAACCAGCAGGCCTGTTTTGGGGCTGGGGAGGTTTACCTGTGTCTGACTTGGATGTGTGGATTTTTCTCTGTTTGATTAGCAGGGTATTTTCTCTGTCAAATTGTTGTGTAGGGCATCTTGATGACAGGAAGGCACTCATCGCAGTGGTGGGTCAGAGCTTTTTGCTGATTGTTTTGTGAGGGCACAGTTTAGGCCCAACCTTCCCACCCTCACCCCACCCACCCCTGGAAATAGTTCCTTTATACCTGGGGTTCTGACATCATTTCCTGAAGAGTGCAAGGTGCATATCACTGTCATATCCTCTCAGCACACTGCACTGACAATATAAGCATGCACATCAGTATATATATATATATATTACAAACCAATCACACACACACAAAAATGTGGGAGTAGTGCAATGTAATGGCTGTGGGACAGCAGTCTTCTGGGAGTCTTTCTGAGGCTGAGATGCTGCCCTTTGCAGACAACTCTCTGCCCTGAGGGAGGAAGTTGCCGTCTTCAGGCCACACTGGACAGTAGTAAGGGACCTTCCCCAGGCCACACTGGATGGTAGGAAGGAACCTCCCCCATCCAGGGAGCACCAGAACCACCACCACTACCTCAGAGGTTGTGAAGAAAGCACAGCAGTTGGACCACAGTGGGCTCAGGGAGGGTGAGGATGGTGGAACAGAGGCACACCCAGTCAGTTGTTCCACACCACAATCCATACACCATTCTGGGGGAGCATAGCTCCCCTATGGATGCACCCACAGAGGAGACTAAAGAGGCTGAGGACAACTGCCACAGGGGAGGTCCACAGGAAGGAGGCAGAGGACAACACAAGGAAAGGAAGCAGTTCCTGGTGGGGGACTCAATTATTAGGGGTATACAACTGGGGAAAGCAGGGAAAACTGAAGTAAGGTGCCTGCCTGGTGTCATGGCTTGGAGAGACAGGAAGCGCATCCTCAGGATCACAAGAACAGCTGCACGGGAGTCTGAGCTGGACATCATTGTCCACCTAGGGACAAATTACTTGGCTAATCATGAGATTAGAGCAGTGCAGAAGGACTTTGTAGAATTGGGGAGGGGCCTAAGACAAGTAGCACACACAATATCCTTCTCTGAGGTGCTGCCTGTCAATGGCACGAGTGAGGCGAGGGTACTTTGCGCATGCAGTTTAATGAATGGTTGAAAAATGGTGTGAGCACAGGGTTTACTTCATTGGGGACTGGGGTTCCACTTGAGGGACACCAGCCTATACTGGCAGATGGTCTGCATCTGTCCGGGAAGGGAACAAGTCTTTTGAGCAATCGGTTTAAATGCTTCATTGGCAAGCTTTTAAACTAGTCAAGGGGGGAGGCACTGATAAGCAGCAGGAAAATCCCAGCCTCTCCCTACAAAACAGGGTACTAAATGAGAAAAAGACCTAGGTAGACAGGTCAGTGAGGGATGCTGCAAAAGAAGGTAAAGCCATCAAAAAATGGAGAGCAATGAGTACCAATGCCCGTAGTCTGAGTAACAAGCTTCCTGAATTAGTGGCCTTGATGGAGGAGGAACATTTGGATATTGTGGCAGTCACAGAAACATGGTACACACAAAACCATGACTGGGACATAAACATACCAGGATACACTATCTACAGGAGGGACAGGGAGGGTAAAAGAGGAGGAGGAGTAGCTTTTTACATAAGGGAAGAAATCAAAGCAACAGAACAAAAGGGAAAACAGTGAGGAGAAGAAGCACTGTGGGTAAATTTGGAGACTGGCAATGGCACCACAATCAGCACAGGGGTTGTGTACAGACTCCCTTCTCAGGGGGAGGAAATGGACAAGGAAATGACAGGAAGAATACTTAGAATGGCAGAAAAAGAGGAGATATTGCTGATGGGTGATCTGAATATGCCAGATGTTAACTGGAGTGCAGTTGCAGCAGCCACTTCAAAGAGTGGGGTTATTCTAGATGCCCTACAGGGGGCATGCCTTAGACAACTAGTATTGGAGCCCACTCGAGAGGGAGCAATCTTAGACCTGGTTCTGTCAAATGGAGATGAAGAGAGGATCACAGATGTAGAAGTGGGTAGCCATCTGGGAACTAGTGACCATCTAACAGTATGGTTCACAATAAACACAGCAATAGAGTCAAGCCATACAAAGGCAAAAGTACTGGACTTTAGGAGGGCTGACTTTGCTAAAATGGGTGAGTGCCTAAGGAATGCATACTAGCAAATTGGCAGAAAGGAGGGTGGAAGAACAATGGGAATAATAAAAACTGCCATCACAGAGGTAACAAGCCTTTGTGTGAAGCAAATAAACAAAATGAAACGATGTAAGAAACCACTATGGTTCTCAAATGAAGTGGCAGTGAAGGTTCAAGAGAAAAAGAAAGCATACAGGAAGTACAAGGAATCACAGAAGGAGCAGGACAGAGAACTGTATCAGTTAAAGCAAAAGGAAGCTGGGAAGGCAGTCAGAACAGCAAAGGCCCAAACCGAGGAAAAGATAGCCAACTCAGTTAAGAAGGGGGATAAAACCTTTATAGGTACATCAGGAGCAAAGGAAGACCAAGGAGGGTTAGTGAGGCTTAATAAAGAGGAGGGAGGGAGGTGGGCAGAGGGTGATCTGAAAGGCAGAGATACTTAACAAATATTTTGCTCAGTATTTACAAAGGAAGTGGGGAGGTACCAAAACAAACAGTAGAAACACTCTGGATACAGAAGTTGATACCAGCCCATTTACAGAAGAAAGGGTCTTGAAAGAACTCTTAAAACTGAAGGTGGACAAAGCAATGGGCCTGATGGGATTCATCCCAGAATTTAAAGAACTAAGGGTAGAACTGGTGACACCACTGACTACCCTCTTTAACAAATCATGGGAGGATGGGTGGTACCGAGGACTGGAGAAGGGCAGATGTGATTCCCCTTCACAAAAGTGGGAGCAAGGCAGAAGCAGAAAACTACAGACCTGTTGGTTTAACCTCAGTGGTAGGGAAAATGATGGAATCACTTCTGAAGGAAAGAATATTTGAGTATCAAGAGGCCAGAGGGGCTCAGGACCTTAGGCAGCATGGATTCACAGCGGGAAGGTCATGCCAGACAAATCTGATAGATTTCTTTGACTAGGTGACCAAAGTAGTAGATCAGGAAGGGGCTGTGGACATGGCCTACCTAGACTTTAGCAAGGCATTTGACACAGTCCCACACAAAAGATTAATATACAAGTTAGCCAGCCTGGGAGTGGGTCCCAAGATGACAGCCTGGGTAAAGAATTGGCTGGAGAATAGGACACAGAGAGTAATAGTAAATGGAGTCCACTCTGAAGAAAGGGGTTACTAGTGGGGTACCCGAGGGTTCAGTATAGAACTAGTCCTCTTCAATGTCTTTATAGCTTACATTGCAGAGGGACTGAAGGAAAAGTATGTCTCTTTGCAGATGACACAAAGATCTGCAACAGAGTTGATGCACAAGGTGGGGTGGAAAGGATGAGAAGGGACTTGGCAAGGTTAGAGGAATGGTCAAATGTATGGCAGCTTAGATTCAATGCAAAGAAGTGCAAGGTAATGCACCTGGGAAACAAAAACCCAGGGGAAGAGTACACAATGGGGGGTGAGATACTAACAACAACAAAAATGGAAAGGGACCTGGGGTAGTCATATCAGATGACCTAAAGGTGGGCAAGCAATGTGAGAGGGCTGCAAGGAGGGCTGGGGGATACTGGGATGCATGGGAGAGGCATCACCAGTAGAAACAGGAAGTTATTATCCCTCTGTACAAACAGTTGGTGAGACCAATCTGGAGTACTGTATGCAGTTCTGGAGACCAAATCTCCGCAAAGACATAGACAGGATGGAGGCTGTCCAGAGGAGGGCACTCAAAATGGTGCAGGGTCTGCACCGAAGACATATGAAGAGAGACTTAAGGAGCTGAATATGTATAGCCACGAGGAAAGGAAGGAGAGGGAGGACATGATAGAAACGTTCAAGTACCTCAAGGGAATCAACAAAGTCCAAGAGGGTAGCATCTTTCAAAAAAAGAGGTGTGCAAGAATAAGGGGGCACAATTTGAAGATAGAAGGAGGGCGGCTCAGAGGTAATTTAATGAAGTATTTTTCACAAAGAGGGTTGTGGATGCATGGAACGGCCTTCCGGGGAGGCTGTGGAGTCAAAAACAGTGGTGGAATTCAAGCATGCATGGGACAGTCATAAGGCAATTCTAGGGGGTGGGGGTAGGAAGAAGTAGGCTGCTGGTTAACTAGGATCTGCAGCTTATCCATTAGGTAGGGAAATGGGCAGACTGGGTGGGCCAAGCGGTCCTTATCTGCCGTCAAAATCTATGTTTCTATGAGTGCAGTCTGCTCAGTGTCAGTGACTTTAAACAGTTTTTTTTGGCTCTGATTAATTTATAGAAATTCAAACCGAATTGTGATTTATAATTTTTATAACTTTATTTCATTTCTACTATGCAAAAAATAGTGGTACAACCTGAGTATGCGATGAATGCTTAAAACATAGGAGAAATAAGGCATACTGAGTGCTGAGGTATTTTACAGTACCACTACTAAATAAACCACTCCCATTCAGATAGTTCACTGAATTTGTTTAATGATCTGTGCCAAAGGTAGCTCATTTTGAATTTACAAGATAGAGTGTGTGTGTGTGTGGGGGGGGGTGATGTTGCGGAAATTGGTACCAAATTAGCACTGTGAACAGTATATAATATGGCAACTTTGCCTTTGCTCTTTTATCATTCAAATGGTACTCCGTGAATGAAATTACACATCTGGATTGTACCAAAAATTGGATTTTCAAAGCTTTATACTACAGTCTTGCATCTTCCTCAAATAGAAAGGACTCTGAAGGTTCTTCTTGCTCCAAGACAGGATCACTACCAAAACATACAGCCACCCAATGGCTGGGTGTGAAAATTAAGAAAAAAGAGCAAGCGCCCTCAAAAACACAGCATCATCCACCACAACAAGAGCACCAGAAACAACACATACTGTATGCTAAAAATAATATAACTTTAATACATAACAAAAGTGCAGACCTCAAACTCTGCAAGCATGGAAACCAGGGAAACACCAGCTGGATCTCACAAACTCCTACCGGTTTTGCAGCAGTGAATTCAGGGAGGCTGTACTTTTTCATGTATTGAAGTTACTGTACATTATTTTTGAGTATACTTCTCTTATTTTATGCTCGTTTTGGGCCTACAGTATGTGTGTCAACTAGTGTACTGTAGTTACAGTAAAGGCATTTGTCATTTGCGAATGTAAGATGCTCAAATATAGCAAACAATAAAGGCAACCACCACTGAAGTTTCTTAATGTTGTTTGCAATTAATCGGTCAAAGCATTTTTTTGTAAATTCAATTTTTGATTCCTTTGAAGCCTGTGGTGCATCAAATAGAGTTATCTATTACTGAATGTACCATCATAAGATGTACAGTATGTGGCAATGTAGTAGCTCACAGGATTATGGAGAATACATACAAGCCACGCATTATTATTTTTTTTTTAATTACTGCAATTGCCCATTGAGACAAGTGTCACTTTTCTCGCAATGCTAAACTAGCTTACTACACATCACTGGTCATTTCAGCATGTGCATGACTCACAAACAGTTCATCCCTCCTCAATGTGAACCTGGCATGCCTCAGCCTGATGATGCCCCACAGGTACCAAAATGACTCTTCCCACACTTACATGCATTCTACCTGCTGATTGCTCCAGAAATACTATAGATGGATTGAGGCAATCACTTTTCTTTATTTTTGTTCAACAATTATGACATCAATTGCAGTTATAAACAGCAAATTTGTCTTTGGGTTGAAAATCTTGTAGTCTTTGTATGATGCCATTGTTCTGTGCCTGGTCATTTCATACATCACTTCTTCTTATTAATCTTCCCTCTTTCTTGTATGCATCTTATCACTGCTATGTTGTGTTATGTCTTTCCCTTATTTTCTTCACAATCATTTGTTTTATTTGAGTCTGACGATATTGCTTTTTCATCTCCCGCATTAGTCTGAGTTACAAGTACCCACCAGTGATAAAAAGAATGTATAGCTTATTAGCAAACATTATTGGATACCTCACACCGTCAGTGATTACATACCTCTCACCCCCCATGACTTCTAGTCTATTGTGCCACACTTCCTTTCATCATCACTCTAGTCAATGAGATATCTCCATTTTGTTTGTTTCATGGTAAACTTTTTTAAGATGATTGCTCATTATTAAACAAAAATAATAAAAAAACAGGACACCAAAAAAAAACACTTATTCTTCTATATGTAACAACTGCCAGTGTAATTCTCTCTTTTTTTTGCCTCTCTCCTGGAGGTGGAGACCCAACTAGTCATATTGTTATTCGTCTGCCTAAATATTTTACCATTATACTTCCTTTGCCATGGCACAAGTGATTTTGCCACTCTCAAGTGATTATGCCTCCTCCCTTTATTATTCTGAAGTACGTTCATATTATTGAACTTTTTTAAATGAGATGTAATATTATGGCATTCTTCTATGGTGTCCTGTTCAATATTCCTTTCCCATGTAAATGGTTTCCTGCAGTTGTCTAGTATGTTAGTAGGTGTTAACATGAGATGGGATCCTACCCACACAGTCAGTCACTTTGTGTACAGTCTAGCATTGCATGTAAAGTGATTTTGAATTACATTGTATACTAAGACTCAAATGTAGCCACTAGCATGACTTGATTTATGGTATTACAAAAGGCAAGGTACTGTGTCCAGTTCCAGAGACCTACATATTCAGGATAGAGGTCTAGAGGAGATCATTTAAAATTGTACATGGTGCAGTAATGCTGAAAGGCAATTATGCAATTGTATAAACAGGGTGCAGTGATGTTGAAAGGTAATTACGCTATTGTATAAAAAAATAATAAAACAATTCTGTTCAATTAGAATGAATGAAAAGGCTGTTAACAAAGCTCTTTCACACGTACAGCTAGAAGGAATTTTTATAATTAATTTATTGTGCATAAGAAGCCCTATTATGTGAGAATTAAGGACAGAAATACAGTATGTACACAATGGAAAAGAAGACTGAGTTGTTGGTTATGATATAGATCTTTAAACAGTAGACATAGGTTAATAAAGAACTGGAGGGTAGTATTTTAAAGGAAAAAGGTACTAAAAGGAAAGTAGACAATATAAGAATCTGAAGGGGGTAGATTCTTGATAGTTGGGATGAAGTACTTTGTCACAGACACAGTAGGGATTACGGGGTTAGTAAAAACCTTACTGGGGCAAATATGGTACTGGTTGGAGGTATTTTTAAGGAAAAAACAGAACAGAAGGGCAATGCAGCACAATAAGAAGCTGGATGGGGAAGGGGTAAATTCAGCAGAACTTTGTATTAAACAACCTTCCACTTTTTTAGAGAGATTGTGTTTCAATCACCCTTGTAGTAAGCAAAAGATCAAATATTTCTCAGAAAAAGTTCTCAGACATGCAACACAATTCTACAATCCTGCATCCACTGCAAAGGCAAAAGTTACAATACCCTGGCTCTGAAGGAACCAAATGTGGATTTGGGAGACACTTGCTATAGAACGGGAAAGTTGCAAGACAACTATGCATGCAAAAATGCCACCTGGTGCATTTTGCACTCAGGTACAGAAACCACATTTAATAAATAACACTCTGAGCTACCACATACTGCCTGACTAAGCATGCTGCATAACGCACCACATGCTGCACTGACTAGCGAACCAACTGCCGCACCACATTCAGTGCTGCTAATACAACCGAATGACGAGGTACCAAACAACTTTTCTGTGAGCACCACTGTATATATTTATACATGATGGGCATGAGTGTGAAAGGCACTCATGAGATATCCAGAGCTCACGCTGCAGGAGTGACAATATTTGCCATAGCACATGATCTGCACATCATGTATTCAATATATATAATGGGGCCAAGAGTTTCAGCAGTTTTGTTATGCTGTCTTGTGTTCTCTTCCTGTTTATGTGTTTGCTCATTCTGTGTGTGAGTTTTTCTGAATGGGCTGGCAGTGTTATAAACTCTGGGAGACAGATGAGTGTGTTTTGCAGTGCTAAATGAGTTAGTTTTAGGTAGGAGTGAGAACAGACTTTTGTGAAGCTGTATTCTTTAGACGTCTGGCTGCAGTCAAGCTGAGAGCATCACAGTAATTGTAATGGGCTGAGAGGCAGAGTGTCAGAACAGCTGATACTGTTTTTAGTGGTAATTGAGTTAGCTGCAGGCAGCAGTGAGGAATAGATTGTTCTGGGAAGCCGTGCTCTTTAGAATTCTGGCTGCAGTCAAGCTGAGAGTATCACAGTAATGAGCTGTAAGTTAGAGGGGGGAATAGGTGTGTTTTGTAATGCTCACTGAGTTAGCCGTAGGCAGCAGTGATACCTCTCATGTAGTTCTGCATTTGTGTCTATGGTAACAGCATAGGTGTTTCTTGCATGCTGAGGGGAAAGCTGCCTAGAGTGATGATATCAGTGACCTTTTGTGACCTGTGTGTGTAAATGGCTGATATCATCACAGTAGAACAGAGGGTAAAAATATCACACTGCAGTGGATGATACACTGTTTTATCTCACTCATTTATCACTCACCTCTATTGTGTGTGTGTATATATGTATATATATATATATATTTATGTAATGGGGTGGACATACATGGAGTGTGATAAATCTGTTTATCTGAGTAACTGTGTGGATAAATTTCATTTATCCACACAGTTACTCATTTATCCACACAGTTTCTATTTATTCAAACAGTGCCAGACTACTTCCTACTTCATCATACTTTCACTTTCCCTGCTTCACACACAGTAGCCCAAGAGGACACTCAGCACATCTCTTGCAGTGGTCTCTTCTCTATCCCTCACAAACCAAGCCACTTCTACCTAGCTGTCTGCTCTGCTGATCACTGCCACATTATTCTTCAACATCACATTTCTCCTTTTTAAAATAAAAAATAACCCTGCCAAAAGCACATACCTTCACAATCGGGAGAACACTTGAAAATTAAAGTAACACTTCCATTTCACTCACACAGCCTCAAAAAAAAATAACCACCTTCCTGTAGTACACTTTTCATTCTTAATCATCCAATGATCACATTGTTTACAAACTGCTGCTCTACCTTTTCTACAGCGTTCATCCAGTCCCATGACATCCTCTCGTCATCACAGCCTGACTCACTTTTACTGAATCCACATCTCAAATCATCCAGTACCTCAGTACTTCATGCTCAGAAACTGTCACCAAAATTATAAAACTGTGCTGGGGAACCACGCGACTGCTCCTACATCTGACACAATTAAGAAATAAAATAAATGTTTCAACTCAAAGTCTGTACAGTCAGCCCCGACTCTCATGCAAATAGCTACCACCTCCTCACTAAGCGCAAAACAGCCGACATTTAAAAAAATGATCAGTCCACCCGCATACAAAATTAGACCAATAAAACACCATGCTGCAAATGTAGTTACACTCAATCACTGCTTACTGTGCAACGATAAAAGGTACAGCACAAATAATCCCCTATATTTTATGAAAAAAATTACTCAAAAAAAATGTTAAACAAACCAAATACTGTTAACACATACCCATACCCTCTTGTATAAATGGAATATGTAAGGAGAAACTCATTAAATAAATGATTTATTTGCACTTGAGCAGTTTGATCTCGGACACCTCACTCATGGCTTACGCCACTCGTAAGGTTATCTGAGGTCAAACTGCTCTTGTGCAAATAAATCATTTATTTAATTTGTACCCATTGCATATCCTAAATACTGTATATATATATATATATATATATATATATATGTGTGTGTGTGTGTGTGTGTGTGTATATATATATATATATATATATATATACTGCATATATATATATATATATATATATATATATGTATATATATATATATATATATGTATCATCAGATGTGTCAGATGATATAAAATTCACATCACATTGCAGGAATATAACACAAAAATGGAACAACATTTTAAACTCTATTTTCAGACACATAGAAGCAAGAAACAGAGAGGTCATCCTGCCCCTTTACACACAACTGGTGAGTCCAGTTTTAGAGTACTCAGGTCTGGTCACTGTATCAATCACTCAATCAATCAAAATCTTTATTTATTCAGGCAGACATCATTGAGCAAAGCTCATTTACAAGATGGACCTGATAGGTCAAGGAACAAATTGAAGGTACAATAGCAAACATATACAGAACACTTCTATTTAAACAGATACAGTAATATAAACATATATACAAAAGGAGGATAAGGGTTGATAAAACTTGACAGGGCAAAGTAGGATACAGTAAAAGTACCACGCAACACAGGGTAGCCGGTATTACAGGCTCCAAGGCAAACTAACGCAGACAGACAGATATGATTGATGACTGCTAAAATGATGATAAACAGCCTCTGAGGAATGACATGGAGGGGCTGGTGGGAAATTTAGATAGAGACTAAGGCTACTAGAAGTAGGAGGTATGGAGGAGTGATTGGGGTAGAAGTAAGTGCCAGGAGATGATGTGGAGGTCTTGGTCAGGGGTAGCAAAGCTGTAGAAAAAGGTATGATGGGGGGCTGAGATACAAAATAAGGGGGCTGTGAGGGAGGGAAAAAACTAAGGGGATGATTTATGGAAGAGCTGTCAATAATAATTGCTGGCTGAAAGGGGGGGTTGTGAATGTGATTGGACTAGGCCTAGTGATAGCAATTGCATTTCTCTGGGAAGAGACTTATGTAGAGCTTTTTAAAGGATGTTAGAGGTATAAAGATGGACAACTTTAGGGTCTTCTATAGAGAATTCCATGCCATTGCTAGAGAGTAACTGATTGCAGATCTCCCATGCCGGGTGCAGGCTTTGGGTAGCTTAAACATGATGAAGTTGTTGCTTCTTAGGGCATATGACCTAGCTGTGGCCAGTGTAAAGCAATCTAAAATATAGGATGGAAGTTTGTTAGACAGAGCTTTGTATATCCATAGTGCAGCATTTATGTTCCTTCTGAGGTGTAGGGATGTCCAACCAACTGCAGCATAGAGAGAGCAATGATGAGTGTTGAATGGAAGATCTGTGATAAACCTTAGAGCTCTGTGGTACAAGGTATCCAATTTGCTTAAATAGGAAATAGGACAGTGACCATAAAGGAAATCTGCATAGTCAATAAGTGAAAGAAATGAGGCCTGGATTAGTCTCAGCCTTGAGTCTCTGGTTAGAAAATGTTAATTCTGAAGAATAGGCTGAGCCTCTGGCAAGTTTTTCAGAAGTTCTTCAATATGCTGAGTGTAATCAAGCCTGTTATCAATCCACACCCTAAATATTTGATTTGTCTACATAGTCAAGGCTTTCTCCAAGGATGGTGGATAGTTGGGGAAGATTGCTTGATGAGGAGGTGTTAGTATAGTAATTAGTGGAAGAACATAGCTTTTGTCTTCTTTGCATTTAAGAGGAGTTTTTTCAAGAAGTTGGTATTGCAAAAGGGAGAACTCTGATTGTAGTATTTCACAGGCCATTGAAGGTGATGGGTTACTGACATATAAAACAGTGTCATCTGCAAAGAGGTGAACATTGGCTTTGGTGAGATTAGAGTCAATGTTGTTAATGTAAATGGCAAAAAGGATAGGGCCCAGGATAGCTCCTTGAGGAACTCCTCTTAGGATTGGTTTTGATGAGGATAAGTCACCTTCAGCTTTCACCTGCTGCGTTCTATCAGTGAGGTAACATCTGAACCACTTAAGAGAGGGTGGGTCTAGGCCTATGGAGTGCAGTGAAGAGAGTAGCAGCTCATGATCCACTGTGTCGAAGGCTTTGCTTAGATCAAGGAATACAGCACAGACACTGTTCTTTTTGTCTAGCTCAGTATGCCAGTCATTTGTGACTTTGGCCAGTGCAGAAATGGTGGTATGCCTGGCCCTAAACCCAGATTGAGCAGGGTTTAAGAGATTATTAACTTCAAGGTAGTCTCTTAATTGGATGCTCACTAGTTTCTCTAGCATCTTGGAAAGCACTGGCAGAATGGATATGGGCCTGTAGTTGTTGAGGTCCATGGGATCCCCTGATTTTAGGAGGGGAAACACTTGTGCTGTTTTCCACAGCGAAGGAATAGAACCAGAGGCTAAAGAAAGATTGAAAAGATGTGTTAAGGGAACTGCAAGCACATGAATTGCAATTTTTAGAAAATGGGGGTCAAGAGAGTCTGCACCTGCACTTTTTTTAGTGTCCAATTGCAGCATTAGGTCCTCTACTTGCTTCAGTAAAACTGGTTTGAATGAGAAGGAAGAATCAGCCCTCTGAACCTCAGTAGACTGGGAGTTAAGTTGTGCCCGCAGTAGATTAGCTGGAGAGGAGTCAAAAGCAAGGCCAGCCGTTGTGAAGTGATTATTGAACGCATCCAGTACTTCCCGTTTATTGGAGATAGCAACCTTATTAAGGTACACTTGAGATGGCAGAGAGGTGCTAGAGTCCTGCCCTAAGATCCCCTTGATGGTGCCCCAGAATCTAGCAGGATTGTGGTAAGAGGCATCAAGTTCAGCCATATAGAAAGCAGCCTTAGCATCCCTTACTTTTTTGGTGCAGCTATTTCTGGCTTTCCTGAACAGCAACCAGTCATTTGGTTCCTTAGTCTTCCTTGCCAGTTTCCATAGCTTATCTCTCTCCAGCAGTGCAAATTTAAGGTCGGCTGAAAACCAGCGGCAAGATTTGCTTTTCGTTCTAACACTAGTGATTGGTGCATGAGTATTGAGGGCACCTATGATTATGCTATTTAACACCTGGTGTGCTTTTTCCACAGAATGCGTAAGGTAGAACTCCTGCCAGCGTATAGAGTGGCATAGGTCATGGAGATATCCCTCAATATTAAGGTTTTTTTTTAGGTTTTCTCAGGTGGAATTTTGCTGGGATAGCTGGTTTGCCGGATGATCTTATTCCTACAATAAGACAGTGGTCACTTATGTCACTGAATAGCACTCCAGCGTGCGAAAACAGGTGGGGTTTGTTTACCAGCATGATGTCAAGTAGGGTGCTACTACTTCTATTCTTTATATGTATAAGAAGAGGAACGTGGCTATGCTGGAGAGAATTCAAAAAAGAGTCATAAGAAGAATAAAAAACATAGGCAAGCTTATGAGGAGCGACTGAATGAACTGAATCGGTTTTCACTACACTATAGGAGAAAAGGGGAGACATGCTTGGTATACAAAGCATGGGCAGAAAATGACTCATGGAAAAAATCTGGGCCTAGAAGCATCTGAAAAGGTGTGTAATACAAGGTCTCATCCAATGCAGCTAAACGCAAACATACAAAGCTAGTAAGAACTAGCAAATGGTTTACTCAAAGAGTAGTGTTTGAATGGAACAGATTACCCCTCTAGGAGGTAGCCAGTAAAACTACACAGACATTCAAACACATATTTGACCAATTTTACCAAGGATAAAGTTACGTATCCTAGGCAAGCACAATGAAAGAAAGTCTTCTGGCTCTGTAGAACTCCTACAACTCCTATGACATATATATATATATATATATATATATATATATATGTAATAGATATACCACTCTGAGGTGTGTGGTGGCTCTGATATCATGCGCCTTGGTGTCGTCAGCCCGCCAAGGCATGCGTATCAGGCGTGACCGCCTCAAGTGGTTTATCTACCTTATAAAATGTCAAAATTGTTTTGAGGGGGGTAAAAGTGCAGGTGTGGGTCACGCTCTGATATACGCGGCCAATGTGATGCTGCTCAGCTAATGATATTGCTGAAATTTCCCTACCCATTTTATAAATATATATATATATATATATATATATATATATATATATATATACACACATATATATGTCTATATATATATATATATATATATATACAGTATATATATCTCAACCTTACTAAGGCCTTAAACCTGGGCAATCATAAGCTCCTCCTTGACGAACTCCTTGAGCTTGGTTTGTCACAGAACAGAGTTGACTGGTTCCACAGCTATCTAACTAATTGCTTTCAGCATGTGAAGATTGATAAATCTTTGTCCAAAACTAGGGGAGTAACTATTGGCATCCCACAGGGCTCCATCTTGGACCCACTCCTGTGTAGCCCCTTCACAAATCAACTGCCTGGTGCCCGTCAGACAGCCAACGTACTTCTTTATGCTGATGATGCAGTCATCAGTTCCAAAAACCCTGACCTTGACTGCCTTACTGCCACTCTGCAAAGTAACTTTAGGTCACTAGAAAGCTTGGGCTGGATTCACAAAGACAGCCAAAAATCCTGCAACTGTGGGAAAAAGGCCTGCAGCATTGCAGAAATGCTGGTGCTAGATATTCTTAACAAAAAAATTGTGCACGTGTGGAAATCCATAAAAAAAAAAACAGTGGTCCTTTTTAATGTCTTTATAAGTGACATTGCAGAGGAACTGGAAGGAAAAGTATGTCTCTTTGCAGATGACACAAAGATCTGCAACCGGGTTGATACACAAGATGGAGTGGAAAGGATGAGAAGGGACTTGGCAAGGTTTGAGGAATGGTCAAATGTATGGCAGCTCAGATTCAATGCAAAGAAGTGCAAGGTAATGCACATGAAACAAAACCCAGGGAAGAGTACACAATGGGGGTGAGATACTGACAACAGTAAAAATGGAAAGGGACCTGGGGGTAATTATATCAGATGACCTAAAGGTGGGCAAGCAATGAAAAGGCAGTAAGGAGGGCTGGGGGATACTGGGATGCATAGGGAGAGGCATCACCAGTAGAAAACAGGAAGTTATTCTCCTCTGTACAGACAGTTGGTGAGACCCCATCTGAGTACTGCAGTTCTGGAGACCCCATCTCCACAAAGACATAGACAGAGTGGAGGCTGTCCAGAGGAGGGCAACCAAAATGGTGGGGTCTGCACCAGAAGACATACTGAAGAAAGACTAAAGGAGCTTTAATATGTATAACCTTGAGGAAAGAAGGGAGAGGGGACATGATAGAAACTTTAAGTACCTCAAGGGAATCAACAAAGTCCAAGAGGGTAGCATCTTTCAGAAAAAGAGACGTGCAAGAACAAGGGGCACAATTTGAAGATAGAGGGGACGGCTCAGAGGTAATGTGGAGGAAGTATTTTTTCACAGAGAGGGTTGTGGATGCATGGAACAGCCTCCCTGAGGAGGTCGTGGAGTCAAGAACAGTGGGGGAATTCAAGAATGCATGGGACAGACATAAGGCAGTCCTAGTGGGGGGTAGGAGGAAGTAAGCTGTTGGTTAACTAAGATCTGCAGCTTATCTGTTAGGTAGGAAAATGGGCAAACTGGGTGGGCCAAGTGGTCCTTATCTGCCATCAAATTCTATTTTTCTATGTTCCTAGCAGTTGCAGAAATTCAGCAGCTGCGGAAATTCCTTAAGTACTGAAAATTCACAACTGCAGATCTGCAGCTGTGGAAAAGGCTTAGGAGGCACAACAACAGTGATCCATATTAGTTGGAGCAGCAGACTTTGACAGTCTTGCCATAGATGTAGCTGAAAGTACCCACAGAGAGACCAGCAACCATTCCCTCAACTGGGACCAATGCATCACCACTGGTATCAGCAAAACCATGCACCACAGCGGTTGTCTATAACTGATGGTCGTGTCTCTCCCTGAAGTGTTTCTGCAGCATCACTCACTGCAGGCTGTTCAGCCTCTACTGCCTGTGGGGCTCCTTCATGGGCAGCACTGGGTCTGGTGGTGGTTGTTGTTTGTTGTCTTTTAATGACAATGTGTGCTAGTATTGCTGTAACGACTGCCACTGATATACACCCACTGGTTTGCTATTACTTGTGCCTGACCTCCACTATAATTGTATTTCAATTGTCGGGGCACTGCATTTTGCTCAGAGAGTGTTCCACCTCACTCTCATGTGTGCAACATTTTTTCTGCAACTGCAGAAAAAGACTGTCTGAGAATAGCCTTTAAGGGGATGTGCCATACTTATTAATGACTTTTTTCCCACAGGAACTTCCACAGCTGCACTTTTCTCCAAAGTCTGTAATGTATTTTTTCTGCAGCTGTGGAAGTTTTGTGTATACAGTAGCACTCAGAGCAATTTCTCCTTTTTTCCACAGCTACGGAACGTTTGGGGACTTAGGGAAGGTTTTGCACCTTCAGATTGTTTTGAGAACCACCCCCCCAGGTTCTCCAACAACAAACTGGCCCTCATTTACAAACAAACAAAGACCATGGTCATATACCTCACAGGGAAAAACAGAGTACAGGAGGGTTTCATCTTCAAAAGAAAAAGATGCTGAAGGACTGGGGATACAATATGAAGCTGCGGGGTTCAGAGGTAAAGTGAGTAAGTACTTTTTCACAGAAAGGGTGGTGGACAAATGGAACAGTCTGCCAGTGGAAGTAGTGGAGGTAGAGGTGGTTACAGGATTCAAGAAAGCATGGGACAGACACAAAGGAGCTTGGAAGAATGAGGGAAGGGGACAGCAGGCTGATTAAGATTCACTTAGTCACAATTACTAGGGTAACAGGGAAGATGTGATGGGGCTGCAGGTCCTTTTCTGCCGACAACTTCTGTGTTTCTATGTTTCTCAAGCCTATCACAGAACCGAAAAATTCTACCTTTTTCATTTAAAATAGAAAAGGACAACGTTTTGAACAGGTGAAGACCTTCAAATACCTTGGATTAACTCTGGATGACACATTATTTATTGCATCCCCATGCTGACAATCTGGAGGCCATACTTAACATAAGACTGGGTGCCCTGTACAATAATCAGAACAATCTCAGTGGGGATGCTAGACACCTTATTATGGCCAGCTCCATTCTGTCATGAATCAAGTATGGGGGACTCTTTTCAGCTACCTGTGACATGGTGCTAAACAGAGGAAAAGTGATCTGTAAAAAGGCATGCTGCTCTGTACATATGAACATGCCAGCAGAAGAAGGCCATTTGGTCTATCAAGTCTGCTCGTATTGCAGCTTGAGCTAATGTCCCTACCCATGATTCTTATCTTCCCCCTACACCTATCCCAGCCTCTCTTAAAGCTGCTCACTGTCTTTAATGAGATGACCTCTTCTGGTAGCACATTCCAAGTGTCCACCACCCTTTCTGTGAAGAAGTGCTTCCTGACATCCCTCCTAAACCTCCCGCTTAAGACTATGCCCCCTCGTAATATCCCTCTTCCTGTCTTCCTCAACAACAGATACTCTGCCGACTCCCCCTCCCACACCCGACTCTGTACTAAACCCTGCTTGGACCTCCTGCCATCACCGCTGAGCCTACACCGAGCGACCACTAGGAGTCGCTATCATGCACCCCTTTTTGGTCCCAAGCATACCCTGCATCCTGGCCCCAGAACGTGGAGCACGGCTCTCACCTAGGTTCCATGACCAACTGCCCTGAGTTGGACTTGAACCTGGTACCCTGTCCACCAGAGTCCATGTCACTACCACTATTCCAAAGTGGCATCCACACTTGCTGAGGGACACAAAACAACTTCAACCTACCACCCGGCTGCAACCGCTAGCAATATGTTAGCCCTCTTACTAAAATGCCTCCCTCTCATCCTCACCCTGGCACCACTGTCCCACCAACCTAATACCCCCCCAGGCACACTGCCACCTGATCCTGCTATTGTTCCGGAGCTAGTCTAATCCCACCCTACTCTCATCATCTGCCCCAGTCGTCAACACTCTCCCCCCCGGTCTTCTACCTACTACTTCCTCAGGTGCACACTGGAGACTTATCATCCTCACTTTCACAACCTGGAAAACCCTGCCTACCCCCTGTGCCCAAAAGCACCCCTCCTCCCCACGGCATACTTATCGAAAGCTCACCCTCTACCATCCCCTGGCCAAGGCTGTGGTTATACTACTACTCCTGACAGGCAATATACATCCAAACCTTGGCCCAGCTCACTCTAACCCTCCAACATGGTCACCCGGACTCTGCATTGCATCTATGAATATATGCATCCTGATGAAAAAACTTGATTCCCTCCAATGTTGGGTCTCTTTGCATAGGCCAGATGTCATTACGCTGGTGGAAACCTGGCTATCTAAATCCACTCCAGACTCCTTTGCCTCTATTCCAGAGTACTCCCTCTACCGGGAGGATCATGTAGGTAGAAGGGGGGGGTTGTGCGATATACACCAGGGACTTTCTCACTGGACTGACACTCCCTGCCCCTGTTCTCGCCAACGGGGCGCAGGCACTAACCCTCAAACTGACTCCCGACCCCTCCAGGGGTCCCCTCTATCTTACCACTGCCTACATTCCCTCTAAAAACCAAACTCTGGTGCTGGTTTTGCTAACTGATTATCTCTCAACCCTACCTCACACAGCTGACCAAATCCTTGTGGGTGACCTGAATGTAAACTGGCTCAGCTCATCCGCCGACACCACCCGTGACTCTTTCGCAGCCATAGACATGTCTTAACTAGTTTCCCAACCCACCAGAGTTAACACAAAGAAAGGTACCAGCACCCTGCTAGATGTAGTCATCACCAACCACCCTCAACAAATCCATGATACCCAGGTCCTTCCAGACTCTCTTAATGACCACTCCCCTATCCTTTTCCGCTGGGCCACCCCCACTCCCAAACCCACGGCTCATCCCACTCTATGTCGGCGCCTCAGACCAGGTGGACTAAAAGGCCTTAAGCAACTTCTTGCCCAAATGAACTGGTCTCCCATACACCATGCCCCTGATATAGATACCACCCTTACCTTCTTCACCCAAGCCTTCAACAAAGCTTGTGACATTTTCGCTCCCATTACAGCAGTCCGCACCAAAGTTCGTAATGCCCCTGGGTTACCCCATCCCTGCCGCAACTGCTCAAACACAGGGATAACCTTTGGCACGTGGCCTCTGAAACAGGCCATGCAGCAGACAGACAGGCCTACAATGCCACTAGAAACAAATACACATGGGCCATCAGGAAAGCAAAAGCCGATCACTATCAGGCCACATTTACCTCCTCCTGGGGGAGTGCCAGAACTTTCTGGGACAACATTAAACAACTAAATGGGAGCGTGCGCTCCCCACCCCCCTCACAGATCACCACTGAAGGCTCTATCTCCACCGACCATGGCCGCATAGCCAACTTCCTCAACACATCCTTCACAGACCTTAGTTCGGTCCTCCCTAGATACTTCTTTGATCCTCCTTCCTCCCTACCTGGCCCAGTCATGCAATATCCTAGCTTCCACTTACGCTGGGTGACTCTCCAGGAGGCCAGGCCACACCTGCTTCAAGCTCTAAAGAGCAATAATACTGGCAGCGACTCCCTGGACCCTAGTATCCTCTGCCGGGTCCTGGACCAAGTCCTTGCCCCACTAACTACCCTGCTCAATAAATCCTTCTGCCTGGGGCAATTCCCCTCAGCCTGGAAAACAGCCACAGTTATGCCCATACACAAAGGAGGTGACAGGTCCTCAGCCAGGAATTAACGGCCAACCTCCATCCTCCCACCCCTCTCTCCAAAGCCCTAGAAAAACTGGTGGCTACCTAAATTATAGATTACCTGACCAAATGCAACATCCTCTGCCATGAACAACATGGATTCCGTGCAGGGCACAGTACCAGCACTGCCCTTATTGAGTTTTCAAATTTTCTTCATTCCTCCTTGGACTCTGGCTCGCTAGCGGGGGCAGTGTTTATTGACCTCTCAAAGGCTTTCGACACTGTCTCCCACCCCCTCCTATTGGATGCCCTCAGCCGCACCGGCTTTGCCACTAGCCAGGTCTCCTGGTGCTCCAGCTACTTGTCTGACCGCTCTCAGCGTGTTAAAATTAATGGGACCCTCTCCAATACATGTCCTATCTGATTCGGTGTCCCCCCAGGGTTCCATCCTTGGTCCACTTCTCTTCTCAATCTACCTCAACACCATGCCCAGAGCTTGCATGGGTAAAATCCTGCTGTACGCAGATGATGCCGTCATCTTCGCCACCCACCGAAACCCCATCTCCCTTCAAGACACCTTGCAACTAACCTTCAATGATGCTGAAGCCTGGTTCAAAGAGCACAGACTTGTAATCAATCTAAAAAAAAAACAATGCTATGCTCTTTGCCCATCCCCAAAACAAATCCAGTAATTTCCCACTCCACATCCTCCCTGGCTCCAAGCATCCTCTCGATCAAGTTCGCCTGTACAAGTACCTCGGGGTCTCCTTTGACTCAGCCCTCACATTCCACGACCACATTGATACCCTAGCCTCAGCTACAAACGCACGGCTAGGTATTCTCTACCGCTACAAGCACTGCCTCCCCCCCCCGATGCCCTCCGACTAGCAGTCACCTCCTCAATAATGTCCCTTGTGGATATGGCCTGCCAGTCTATGGTGCCGCAGACACGACCGCCCTCAATAAAATCTGAATCACCTTGAATAAGGCCTGTAGATTAATTACGGGAGCCCCTAGGCTAACCCATACCTGCCAGCTCTATGACTTGGTTGGCTGCTTAACCTGGACGAACGGCTCAGATACCAAACCTACCTCATAACTAAAAAAAACACTCCTTGGACTATCCCCGCCCAGACTGACAGCCTCTATCCGCCTAGCTCAACCCTTAATCCAAATTCGTAGCTCCTCCAAGACCACCCTGCTAGTCTCTAGGACCAGGACTACACATGGTCAATGGTCCTTCTGTTACAGAGCTTCCTCCTGGTACAACACTGTCCCTAACTCCATCACTGATACCCCTACAATCTCCCGCTTCAAAACCGCGCTTCGAAGTCAGCTATTTAATATGCGAAGCTGTGCTTGTGCCTGTCCGTAGGTGATCTAGCTCACTGTACCCAACAAAACTCTCTGAGTAGCTCCTCAACAAAACTGACAAAACTCCCTGAGTGGCTCGTCTCCCAAACTTATCACCTACCATGTCCCATAGCCACCTGTTCTTACTTACCTCTAGCAGTATCTGCTCAAGGCTAATTGTCTGCTTTACCAATGTATGCTTTATCTCTCAATCTTTATCCAAATAACTGTAATAACCTGTGAATACCAAACCTGTAACACTCATATTGTAACAAAGAAATTACTGCATGTATCTACCAAAACTGTGACTGCAATGATGTAAAAAGCTGTAACTACAATGATGTAACTAAATGTTGTACTGTATTTGTCCTCTCTGTGACGAGGTACCTTTGGAAATGAGCCTCTGGGTCAAAGGTTGTAAACCGATGTACAAACACATAAAAAATAAATATGGCTGCCACTCAGCTTAAAGAGACTTTCCTTATCAATATTATTTATCCCTTTCAAGTACTTGAATGTCCCAATCATGTCTCCTCTCTCTCTCTCTCTCCTGTCTTCCAGGTACTTACTTGGTGCAGATTACCACACTCATATCGATACACCTGTTATGCACTCACTAACTGGCTACCTTTACCCAGCAGAACAAAGCTCAAGACATGTATGCTACCTAAAAAGGCACTTCATGGCCTAACACCCCAATTTATGAAATTACTTCTCCAACCAATACAACACCAGACACATGGCCAGGAATGCCCCTAAGCCTCATTTTCAATGTACTCGACTGCATAAGTGGTCATTTGGTGTCAGGGACGCTAATTGGTTAAATGAACTGCCTGATGTGCTGGTCCCAAAGGTTAATCAGTTTAAGAGATCTTTGCAGTCTGCCTTTTCAGTCCAATGCAATTATAGGCATTAAAGTACTTTATTCAGTGTCTCTCTGTATATATAACCTGTGACTTTTTAAACAGTGATCTGTGTGGATTTTTTCAAAACTGTAATTGATCCGTCTTAAGTGCTTTGAGCCTGATTTGACTGCATGCCCCCTGGAACTGCTTATTGTGGTTGTAATGTTCTTGTAACTATGTATTTGACATGGAGCCTTTGTAAATGAACACTTGTTCTGATAGGTAATTTCTGAAGTTTTCAATGATAACAAACATAACCAGGCTGCACAAAATTATAAATGAGAAGGATTTTGATTTTAATGCCCTTATCAGCTAGACTGAAATCCCAGGCAATATTAAAGTCTCTAAATATGCAATAGGTGCTGAACAAAATTAAAATATTCTATTTTATGGGAGGACTTTTCCAGTGATTAAGTGGGGGAATAAACACCTCCCACTACACCAATAAAAGCTAGCCTTCCTCTGTAATCTACACTTAGGCCCGGATATTCAGACTGCACCTGGCAGTGGTGCAAGTGTGGGCGCAGCATAACTGGAATGCGCCTTGACCAGGACCAGGTGATATTCAACAGTGATGCACCATGGCGTAGCACCATTGAATATGGCACAGACAGTGCATGGCGCAGTGGCACTGTGCTGGCGCAAGCCACAGATAGGGAGCATGGGGATCCGCCAGCTCAAATGCAGTTGCGCTGGGTGCATCACCCTTGATATTCAGCAGAGGGCATGCAAATGAGGCCATAATATATGCAAGGTGCAAATGGGGCCATTTGCATGTCATTATGGCCCCATTTGCATGCCTTGCGCAGGGCAGCCTGGAGAATTGCACCTGGTGTTCTGCACAGAATGACATGTGCACACTGAGAGTCCCGGGGCATCTCCCACCCTGTAGCCGCAATTGTGGTAAATCACCATAGAACAAATCCCTGGTAGTCCAGTGGTACCCGACTCCCTCCCGTTTCCCCAATTGCCGGTATATGTAGGTAAAAGCATCCCTGGTAGTCTAGTTGTACCCCCCAGCCCCGATCATGGTAAATCACCATAAAAGAATTCCCTGGTGATCCAGTGGCACCCTCACCCTCCCACCCACACAGAACCCCTTGCCCACCACGCTCCCCCCCCATCATCGGCAGGTGGCTGCAACATGCCCGCATACCACCCAGCCACCCACCGAATGACAGGTACAGTATGGGCTCACAGGGCATACTGTACTAGACAGTTCCAATTATGTGAAAGACTTCCTCTGTCCTTGTCTCAGTCTGTCTCCTTCCTCTGGATACACACCCTTCTCCCCATTTGCTACTGTCTCGTGGGCTCTCTTTTGGGGGTTTCTCGTCTCTTCTCTACTCCTCCACTCTTCCACTCCATTCTCAGAGCTGTTCTTTTTTCTGGGTACATGATATGACTTACATCCCTGTCCAGGCTTAAAGCTGCAGCAATAACATGCATAGACATCAAGCTCAGCATGATAATTGCATCGAATACCTGCCAGTTGATTAACAGGTCTTCAAAGTAGTTAATCTCATGCCTCTGCAAACAGTAATCTACCATCCTGCTCTAATCAATACAATTGCTTTTTAATCACATTGCCTAATGATTACTCATAATTACTCATAACTGCAAAAAGAGTTATTCAAATGTTGCAGTGTTGCTGAAAACATGACTAAGTCCTGAATCTGCACATATTCCAAAAGTAACTGACCTATACATAACTCAAAGACAATCATTCCATCCAGTTAACTTGATTTACTGTGTTTGCAAAGATTATGGGCCCGATTCTAAAAAGGGAAATGCCCAGATGCAAGTAACGCAGTTGCGGAACATACGCAACAGCAACTACGATATGCGAGATATGTGCGATTCTTGAACCCGCGAGAATATACCAAACGCAACTGCATAAGTCGCAACATGCAAGATACACCATATAAAAGTGCGCAACATGCAGTAGCGGCCCAACATACACCAGCAGATACGCCACAGCAGTCGCTGAAGCTGCAACAGAATGACAGAGAAGGAAGAGGAATGTTGGCCATGAGGAGGTTAACACCCTGGTGGAGCAAATAGATCGCCACCATGCACTCCTCATGAGCCATGGAGGGGATGCCAATAGGAGGGAGAAATGCAAGAGGGCACGGGACAGGGTGGCATGCAGAGTCAATGCCATTGCTGCACAGTGCAGGACAGTCAGAGATGTGCAGAAGAAATGGAATGACATGAAGCACCTGGTGAAGCGCAAGGTGGTGCAGAACAGGCACAGTGCACAGGGCACAGGGGGCGGACCCACCCAGGAGGAGCCACTCAGCGGCATCGAGAGGAGGATAGTGGCACATCTCAGCCAGCAAAGCATCGCTGGTATAATACAGCTGGACACATACAGAGACCGGATGGCCACAGGTAGGGACAAACAACCAACAATGTATGTGACAGGCCAGACATGGCAACAGCACCCAAGCCAATGGCAAAGATGGGGTGGGTGGGGTGACAATGTGTAGGCAGTTGTAACAGTGGGGAGGCATGCAACAGGACTGCTAAATGGCCACAGCCAGCCACAGAGTGGGCCAAGGGAACCAGAAAATGATGAAGGGTAGGACAGGGACAGGCAAGTGTGCTGCTGACATGTGCAGCAGTGCAAAGGAACAACCCATGGGCAACTGTGGAGGGGCCGGCACAGGCACAAGAACCTGGATGGGGGCATGCTGAGGGATGGCCTTTGCTGCACCAGGTGTTGCTGTGTCCTGCACTGTGTACTGGTGGGGGGGATGCTGAGGGATGGCCTGGGCTGTACTGGTTGTTGCTGTGTCCTGCACTATGTACCGGTGGGGGGCATGCTGAGGGGTGACCTGGGCTGCACTGGGTGTTGCTGTGTCCTGCACTATGTACTGGTGGGGGCATGCTGAGGGGTGACCTGGGCTGCACTGGGTGTTGCTGTGTCCTGCACTATGTACTGGTGGGGGGGCATGCTGAGGGGTGACCTGGGCTGCACTGGGTGTTGCTGTGTCCTGCACTGTGTACTGGTGGGGGGGACATGCTGAGGGATGGCCTGTACTGCACTGGGTGTTGCTGTGTCCTAAACTGTGTACTGGTGGGGTGGCATGCTGAGTGATGGCCTGTGCTGCACTGAGGGATGCTGTGACATGCACTGTGTGCTTGGGGGGGGCGTGCACAGGCATGAGCTGGGCAGTAGGGAGTGGGCATGGGTCACCGTCCCAGTGCCAGCAGAGTGCAGGAGAGGGCCACAGGGGCTGTGCATGGCTGGCAGGGACACCGTAGTCACCCAGGGGTGCAGGCCCCTGCAGTGCAGTGAAGCCCCATGGGCGTGATTGTGCACGGTGCCACTGTGCAGTGGGGAGCTGTACGGGGTGGCAGTGTGACAGCTGGAGTCACTGTACCAGGTTGGACTGCACAGCAAGGGCAGCAATTGTGGGGGTCCATGCCATAGGTACAGGATGCATGTACAGTGGTGGCATACACTAGGTGGGAAAGCACAGAGGTGTGGTGGGTGCAATGCCAGAGTGCAACGCCGAAGCATACCTGTGAGGGCAACACTGATCAGGCAGGTGAGGGCACACTGTGATGCAGGGACACACTAACCTGTTTCCCATCCAACAGGTGCAGTGGCAGCTGGTGCAGGTGGCCCCAGCTGAGCCGGAAGGTGGGAGCAGCAGCAGCAGGGCCGGGATGGTGCCGGCACGACCCAGGCCACTTGCATGGTGCCAGACAATGGCAGCAGCCGAACGGACACTGGAGGCAGCCCTGCCACCAGTACACCTGTGTCAGGAACACCAGAGCCGATGTCAGAGCCTGAAGGGAGTGGAGATGGTGACAGCCCCATGGCAGAGGAGGTGGTGGACAGCTGTGAGGAGGATGCAGCTGGACCACCATGGGAGCAGCATGGGACCACCGAGGACACCACCTGCAGTGCCGCCACATCTGTGGAGGTGGTACCGATGCCTGTGGTCGAGCAGGAGGTGTCGGACTAAGACCAGCTGGTGGCTGAGGACACTGACATAGGGTTGCTCAGCCCACTGAGTGCCCGTAGACTGCAGGATGAGTTGGATGAGGCTGTCCGGGTGCTGCAGCACCAGCTGTCCCCACCGGCCTACACTGGGGACTTCTGCCAGTTGATGCTGGCCGGCCAGGGGGATTGCAGGCAGGAGCTGGTGAACATTCAGCAGGGCATGCAGGAGCACCACATCTGCATGGAGCTGCAGCTAACCAGCATCACCGTCACCCTGCAGGCATTCACTAGAGACACAGCAGCATGCATGGCTGGCCTGGGGGATGCCATACAGGGCATCCGGCACTGTGCCAAATGCCAGACAGTCATCATGGACTGCCTCAGCACAGGCCTGGAAAACATGCTGGCATACCAGCAGTGCCAGGATACAGCCATGGCCATGGGCATGCAGGCCATAGCGTGTGCACTGCAGCCGCTGCACCACCTGCAAGGTCTGGCCCAGCAGATGGCACCACCAGCCACCGCTTAGTCCAGCACTCAGACACAGCCACTGGAGCCAGTGGATCCCCCTACCCCATCCCTGGCCCAGGGGTCAGTACCCACCTACCTGCCAGTCATGCTGCCAGAGTCGCACACCCAGCCAGGCACCACCCACACTGACCCGGGCACAGGACAGCGCCAAGATGCAACAATGGTGGTGCACACAGGCGTGCTGGCAACACAGGGACAGGCCAGGCTGAGCACGCACACAGGCATGCTGGCAACACAGGCACAGGCCAGGCCGAGCACCTCACACATTCCCATAGGGACAGGGTCAGACACAGGACACACACAGGGTGGCGGGCACACCAAGGAGGGTGCTCCGCAGGCTGCACAGGGCCCAAGGCACTCAGCACAGGATGGGGGAACACACCTTGCAGCCCCGGCACAGCTGCTGCCACACATGGCACAGAGGCAAGAAGGCTTGCATGGGTGGGCAGCCAGCCACCTACAGAGACACACAGGCCAGGGTATGATGCTGGGGTGGTCATGAGCACCACAGCCTACCAGACCGCAGGGTCCCCACCAGCCCAGCACCCAGCACCAGAGGGGTCCATGCGAGGGATGGTGTGTGCAAACAGGCTGTGAGTCACCCAGGCAACCTGTGCAGTAGGGGAATTGTTAGGTGGGGCTGCAATGGGGGTGTGGGGCCATATGTATGGCAGGGGGCACATGTCCATGGGGGGGCACTGTGCGGTCACATGGGTATGTGTGTGTGTGTGTGTATGCATGACTGTGTGCATGGGTGAGTGTGGGGTCACGTGTGATGGGTGGAACTGGGGAGCACTGTGCAATGGGCACATGTGTGCATTGAGCACCGTGTAAATAAACATGTTTGCACCTCGTCCTTATGGTGTGTTGTCATTTTGTCACCATTGCATTGCTAGGACCTTACTGGGAACATGTTGGGTAGGGTGTAACCCCCAGCCTCAACGTTGCTCTGTGTGTGCCACAGTCGGTGGTCATCTGCCTGCCACTGCCCCCCCAGGGCACTCGCATGCACACATACACACACACACACACACACACAGTTCTGCAGGCACAGGTACTACACATGCAAGGCCACCCACACCCACTCCGCATCTGCATTGTGTTCACAGGAAGCACACGCAAATGCGTGATAACAGGCAAGCCGCAACCCCAAATCACAGATGCCATGCCACACAACACTATCGCAAGTCACAATTGCTGCCACACATGCCACATATGCACATCCACAAAGTGCGACATGTGGTACACGTGCAAAATGCACATGCGGTTGAGAGTCTAGAGGCTCAGGCATAGTGTAGTGGTACAGGGACTGCAGACCTGGGAGTAGGAGAGAGCTGGATCAGAACAGTGCCATCCAGACCAGGACAGAGACAGGAATTCAGCAGACTGGTGATTACTGGGCCACAGCAGCCCCCCCCCCCTTACATACCCCTACTCTATCTGTTACTGCCATGAGGGACAGGCATGCATACTTCTCAGCCATTTGTTTCCCATTTGTTGTACAGTGCCTGTCACACTGTGGAACCCATGGGCTGCATGTGGAGAACTGCAACAGACAATACCTAGAGGCACAGAACACTGTTGCACTGTTGCATTCATGTGCAAGGGTGTAGGCAGGCATACTCACTGTACACATTTGTGTGCAGGCATGTGGAGTGCCTGTCATGAACCATATGCTGTTCACATTGCATTTGCACTCTACTATATAGTATTTGTGTTACTGTAGGCCAATGACGGGTGTCTCTGTAAATACATCTGTTGTGTAGGAGGAGGATACATGTATAACCTCTGTAGGGCTTAGAGGGGACATGGGGACATCTGACATCAGTAAGACATGTTTGGAAGGGGGAACCATTTGGAGAGGATGTGTAAAGTTATTAATGGGGGGGGACTGTTGGTGTTTGCATGTACATTACGGGACTGTGTGGCTACACCCCTGTTCATGTTCAGTATGTCTGTCACGGGGTGACTGATATAGTGGCATGCAGCATGTACAATGGAGTGATGCCCCCGTATGTCAACAATGAATGCGGCACAGGTGTACACAATGTGGCACAGGGATTCTCTGTGTGGTACAATGGGGAACATTCCTCATACTGTGGTATGGGTGAGAGGTGTGCAGGCATGACCCTCCCAAAGGTGGACGGTCAGGGGATCCGATAACGTTATGTGCATTGGCTGTGGTCAGTACCAGTGGCTGTGCTGTGGGAGGGTGAGCAGGGAAATGGGGGGCATGTTATGGCCACACACCACTGTGTGGCGGGCAGTGTACTGGACATGCCACATGTGTGTGGTAACATGTTGCCTGTGTGGTTCATCACTCACCCCTGCGGTTAGGCCAGGCAAGCCCTCCTTCATGCCTGTGGTGGGGAAAGACATCCTATGGCTGTGTCCTCGACCGGATGGAACACACAGCCCCCCTCCTACCCCTGAGGACAATGTGGGACAGTGACCCTCAGGGTGGGGGTCACTTGCCACACACAGTGGGGCACATTGTCAGACCGCTGTGGCCCCCATGGTGATGAGAAGCACGGCGTGATCTGCGATGTTGGGTGTGTTGTGGATGTGGCAACTGGCCAACAGCATGCAGGCACTGCACAGTGGCTGTGTGAGTGGCACACTGCCCATGTGGAGCTGCCGTGGGCCAGGGCTCTGCGGCAGGGCATGGGGTGGGATGGCCCCAGTGCTATGGGGCACCTGGGGGTATGCCCCCAATCCTCTGGGCCCCTCAGCGGTACTGCCCATGGCACATGCCAGTATGTCTGCCAGCACAGGCCATGGCCACACCCCTCATCGGCACCTGCAGTACAGGGCTGTGCCTGCTGCAGTCGTGGCCACCCAGATGACCCACATGTGGTATGCACAGCTGCCACGGCTGGGTGGGGTTGGGACCCACACTGCCATGCATGCATTGGGTGAGCTGTGTAGGCCACAACAGGGTCCTGCAGTGCATACCCGGTGGCAAGGTGTACACAGGCCCTGGCACAGTTGACACCAGTCTGGCGGCTGGGTCCCTGGTGCTGGCCACCCTGGACCTGGGATATGCCATGGAAGGTTGAGGGGTTTGGGCCTGTCTGTGTAGCATGACACCACTGTGCATGGTACATGGTACACCATGGGTGCGCCCCTCACTGTGGGCACCCAGGGAGGGTTGTACCTGCACAGGTCAGTATTGTGTTAGTGGTGGGCACTACTGACTGTCATGGAGGGTGTTGTGCAGGTGTCCCATCACACCTCTGGTGTGTGGGCATGGGTTGCAGGCAGTGTGCGATGTCCACCAGAGGCCAGGTGGTGCCCAGCACCACCCACACCCTGTTGGGCATTGCTGCCACACCTCGATGGCATGCTGTACTACAGGGTCACATAGGTGTGTCACAGACTGTACAGTATGCGTGGTACTGTAGTCCTGTGTTGTAGGCATAGATGCACAGACAGTGTGCCAGCAGGCACACCATGAGTGCACAGTGTGGCTGGGACCGGTCACTGGTATCCCTGCTGGGTTGCCAATACGGCACCTGTACCGGCACACACAGGCAGTGCCATGGCCCAGTCACACTGTTGCTGTGCTGGTGCAACAGGGAAGCATATTTGTTTGGCGGGGGTGTGTCACTGCAGTGGTGGGCTGGTCCACATGCTAGTTTGTGTGCCATTACCAGTCATGCTACACTGTCCAACCTTGTAGCACCATCCATGCCTGTGTGCGGCACGTGGTGGCCCATGTCCCGGCTGTCCCGCGTGGATCAGGCCGGGTGCCGCCAGACATGGGCCAGACTGTGCAAGGGAGAGCCTACACAGGACATTGCCTGTGCTGAACACATGGGTGCACAGTCGCCTGCCCAGCTGGCTGTGTAGAACTGTCCCTGTACCACGCCCTACATGTTACACCCATCTGGTACGCACCTGACTACATCCACCCTCTGCAGAGTCGGTCACAGCAGGGTATCCTAGGGTCTGTCCTGAGCCATGTGTGGGTACATGCCTGTGGGATGTGGGGGTGGGGGTAGCAGCACTCACAGGCAGCTGGCCACGGGGGCACTTATGGCTGTGTACTAACCCATGTCCATTCCCTCCCTAGCTCCATGGTGGACACATATGAGTCTTCAGTGAGTATATGACATTGCTCAATGCGCACATTCCCAATGCCTGTCCAGCACTGTATACCTGACATTGTTGCTCTCTGTCCCCTGTGTAGGAATCAGCGCAACTGCATTGGTCCAGGTAGGTACACACTGCCACACCACAGCTACACTGGGGGTCCCCGACTGTGCCACAGGCTTATGTTGCCCTGCTCTTTCTCCATCCAGGTGTGCTCCAGACCCATCAGTGCCACCTACTCTGTACACCATGGTGCACAACACAGGTAAGTAACTGCCAGTCCCCATGCCATGCCCACAGTTCGCATTGTGTCAGCCCCTTGGGCACCTGGTGGTTGTGGCCACATGCAGCTCCTCATGGGGGTTGTGGTGCAGACATGTGGCAGGGCTGCATGTGGTGCTCCATGCCCACACTGTGCAGGGTCAGCCTGCAACATACCTCTGCAGGGGACGGGTGCCGTGTTGGTGCACTGTGGTCACTGTATGCAGCACTGTCTGCCCGGCCCCTGCATGGCAAAGCTCAGCCATTACACACCTCATGCTGTGCATGGCATTGGCATGGGGGTACTACCCGGGGTGGTGGTCCACAGTTGTAGGCCTGTGGCCTGGCACTGACCCATGTCCCACAGCCGATGTCCGGTGTTGCGCATGGTGGGTGGGGGTGGTCTGCACAGCCACGGTGGAAGTCTGTAGTGATGCATGTGCCATTCCTTCTCCTGTTACAGGTCCCACTTGGATGACAGGCCATAATGTCCTCCGGGTCATCTCTGAGTCTCAGCGGGCGTGCCCCTAACTTTATGCCACATGAGACAGTGCTGTTTGTCAACAATGTGCAGCAGTGGGATCGGACACTGCTGCCTCCTGGGAGCCGGAGGAGCAGTGCCGCAGAGCATGAGTGGGCATGGACAGCCATCTGCACCTGCATGGCAGAGGCAATGGCAACGCACAGGACCATCAGCCAGCTAACCCACCACTGGCAGGACCAGATGCGGAGGGAGGCAGGGATCCTGCAGCAGATGATAGGCATGACCCACCACAGGGATGCAAAGATGCGGTCAGGGCAGGACTCCGGTGTTGGCATGTATCCCTACAGCTATTTGTCTGTTGCAGCAGTGCTGGCATGGTGGCCATGGCACGTGGTGCCTCCAACACACTCACCTGTCCCTTCACCCCACAGGTTCCATTGGCACAACCCACATCATGCAGCAGGGCTGCCTCACCAGCCTCAGGCAGGAGGCACTTCAGTAGAGGTCAGGTAAGTACATTCCATGGACCCCTTGTGCCATGGCCATGGCTGGTGGCCACATTGTGGCTTGTGCTGCACCCTCACATTGCTTGCCTATTTGTGTGTGCCCCCCATCTGGGCCCGGCATTGACTGCATCCTTTACATCCCTACAAGGCTCTGCTGTGGGCTATGGCAGCCATCAAGGAGCAAGATGCAGAGGAGTACCGGTTGTGCACCCAGAGCAGGCAGCGGAAGGCCAGAGTGCTGCCACCACCATCATCATCATCATCCTCCTCCTCCTCCACCTCATTCACAGTGGCAGCAGCCAATGGGGACCCAGCCAGAATGGACGCACAGCCGGACCAGGGGGACCCCACTGATGGTGGGCAACAGGGGCCAGAACCAACACAGCCACTCAGACTGGACAGGGAGTGCAGTGTCGCAGCAGATAAGGATGGGGCCTTGGCTGCACCACTGACTGGGCCCGCAGTTGTGGCCATCACAGCAGGGGTAGGCATGGATGCCCCACCACTGAACACTATGCCATGTGCTGCTGTTCCTGCGGCTGGGGACTCTGGACCACAGCAGGAGGTGGCCATGCCGGTGTTGCAGCAGGAGGAGACGTTGCCTGTAGTGACTGAGGGACCCACCACTGAACCTGAGCAGGGTGGGAGCCCAGACTGGGACCACCTTGTTGTTCTAGTGATGGCCATCCTGCAAGACATTGGGCGCCTACATGGGTCAGTGGCCGCCCTCCATGGTGAACTCCGGTGTACCTAGTTGCCATGTCTGCTACTGCCAGACATGGGTTGGGATTTCCATGTGGGTGGGCATCTATATAGGGGTGGTTGGTATTGCTGGGTCTGTCCGTATGGGTGTTGTGGGTGGTCATTGGGTGGGCCGGTTTGCATTTTGCTGTTTGTGGGTGGGAATGTGGTTTGGTTGGTGGGCCTGTTTTGGGGTGTACGTGGGTGCGGGTTGGTGTTTGGGGTTGTTGTGGGTGGCTGTTTGGTTTTGGGTTTACTGTCATGTTAATGTTTGTTGCTGTTGCCTGTTTATCATCCCCATCCCCCCTCCCATTGTTACCCTGTATCCCTGTCCCATATTGTTCATTAAACCGTTTGCCATACACACTGTCTCTGTGTCTCTTACTGGTATGCTTGGCTGTGTGTGTGTGTGTGTGTGTGTGTGTGTGTGTCTGTCGCTATGTGCAGGGGTGCACACTGGTGTTGGTGCCTGCTATCCCCAGTGTTCCCTCCCTGTGCATCAGGTTGGTGTGTGATTTGTGCTGCTCACAGCATAGGCCACTGTCCCCAGGTCACATCTGCATGGTGTCCTGTGTGCTGCAGGTCACCATGCATGCTATGGTGTCCTTGCCATCTCACATTGTACCTCCCAGCTGTGTTATGGCATGGTGCTTGTGCTGCACCTTTCTGCCTCAGGGTGCCATTGTTCCCTGGAGAGGTGGCACCTCTGGCATGGACATTGGTGTGTCTCAGTACCATCTGCCCACTGGTCTGTGCCACCTGGTGCTGTGTCCCTGTTGTGGTTGCACTGTTTACATATATCAGTGGCCATGGCAGGGGCAATGTGCCTGGTGGTGCCATCATCTCTACATTGTGCCTGAGGCCTCTGTGCACCCTTTGTACCCTGTGCCACTCTGCTTGAGTGTGCCTGCCTTCCTCGGACACTCTCTATCCTATCTCACATGTGTGTTGCTGTGTGTTTGGCCTGTTTGTCCCTGCTCCTTTCTTTGCTGTATATATTACACCTGCTCCCACCTGGTTTATGTTGTGCCATCTGGTCTTGGTGTATGTTGTGGCATTGCTGCTTCTAGAATCCTGCCCTGGCATTTCTCTTCCATTTCTTTAGTGTATGTTCAGTAGCGCATTTGAGTACCTGTGGGTTTGTCGCAACTGCAGCGTAAGTCGCCATTGGCATACTGTGTTGCGTCAATGCGCATCTCACAATGTAGAATTGCATTTGGTGTATTTGCTGGACGTATTTACGACTTAAGCCATTCCCATTGGTGCATCTGTGTTACGCATTGCCGTATGCTTTCTAGAATTGGGCCCAATGTATTCAACTATGCCTTTCATCCTGAGTATATGTAGTCATAACATGTTATATCCGAAATTACTAGTTTGTTTTCTTTGCACTGTCTGCTGTTTTTCTCCTCAAATGTCCTACCCCATTTTCTGTTATCAGCTTCCTTACTACCCTTATGCCTCTATTACTACTCCTCTGCCCCTAGTGCAACTGCTAAAGCAGCCACCTGATGCCTCTTTATTCTACAACAGACCTCACCACCTGTGCTACTGGACTCCATTTTCTTAACTCATATTTCAGGAATTCTACAAGTGCATGTATGCTTCAGTCTAGTCCACCAGAGATGGGAATATGCATCTTCAATCCATTGGCAATGTAACAGATCCACTTGTTCCTGCTTGTTACAACAGATACGAGTAGTAAGACTACATCATCACTGGAAGTGTGATTTTTGCCCTTCAAGCCAACGTAAATGCAGTCTACTCAAGTAGTTTTGTTCACTACAATATTCAGTAACTGGCCCTAGCTGCTTGAGGTTCGTTCTCCTTCTCAGCTCCACCTGTGGCAATGCTTCCCCTCAATTTGTGAGAGAGTATATTGCCCCCTATTCTACAAGGTTTGTTACAAGCTTGAGTTCTTCAGATTCCAATAACAGTCCTCAGCATTGCCCTTGGACTGTTTCAGACATGCAGTCTTCTGGTAAAAGACATTCATGTCCATACTGTGGTTCTTTATCTTCACTTTACAAAGAAGGCCCTCAAGGTTCCCCTTGGTTTTCTTCAGACATGCATCTGCTTTGCAAAACCTTCAGTTCCATATTCCATGAAGCCTCCACCACCCTTAGAGGTCATACATCTTCTGATTCCAATGAAGATCCTCGGGATTCTCCTTAGGACTTCTTCAGATGTGCATTCATCATGCAAAACCTTTACTTCCATACTCCATGATGCCTCAACCACACTGACTGGCTCTTCATTTCAAATTTTGAAGACGGTCCTCAAGGTTTCTTCTGACACTCATCTGCCTTGCAAAGTCCTTTGCATGCATGCTCCTTGAAGTCTCTACTACTCTATCAACTTCGTCCACAAAAGGCAGGATCCTGCAACTGTCAATCCATTTGCATAGTATTAAACTCATAAAAACTCAATCTTGTTCACCAGATCTGTGATTCTCCATTGTCATCCATCCATATTCTATCATTGCTCAGGGCTCGACTTTGTCTGTCAGAGTTAGATTCTGCAATGTCAATTATTCAGCAACATCTTACCCACAGTTTTCAACTTAGTCGAGAATTGAGGCTTGCCTTTGCCAGCCGGAGAGATTTTACGACATGCAAGCTAAATGTTTTCAGCTTACATATTCAGTCCATGATGATATCCAGTACCCAGTCCTCTCTGCCTGAGGTTCACCCCCTTTGAGTCTGCCAGCAGTAATATTTCCAATGAATTGTGTTAGAAGATGCTGTTCTCTGTTCTCTACAGTATATGTCAGGCTCGAATTCCTCAACTCGAGGATCACTAATCTGAAGCACACTTGAATTCCTAGTAGCTCCATGGCACCTTAACTTCTAGTCATTTTCATTGCCAGATACACAAGAAGGTCCTCAAGGCTCCCCTCAGATTTCTTCAGACAAACTCAGTCGTACAAAGATCACCATTGTCCCTCCACTCAGAGTTTGCCCTCTAAAAAGCAATACTAAAAGTCTCTAGCACTTGCCTTCTCCAATCCTACCTTCCTACATTTTCATACTTCAAAGAAGGCCCTATGGGTTCCCCACCCCCAGGCTTCTTCAGATTCACATCTGTCTGCAACAGACTTCCTTTTCTTTCATTGATATTACAGCCTCATCTTCTGACGAAGGTCCTCCAGCCTCTCCTCAAACTTCTTCAGGCATGCATTCATCTCACTAAGGTCACGCAATCATCACTGAAAAAAAGGTTTGACTGTGTCATGCTTTATGTCTACATTTGGAAACTTCAGCATTTCACCTTCAGATCAGCCAGGAATAAGAACCATTTGATTCACAGTTGCTATGTCTCTACCATCCAACAATCCTACTCCTAACCTGCTCTTTACAAGCAGTTCCTGATGCTCATCTGAAATTCGATAGTCATAGCTCAGGATCGCCACATCTGTATCAGAGTTACAGACATATTGTTTCTTGAGGCATGCTTTCCTTGAAGCCTTCTCCTGCTCCAGCTTTGCATTATTTGTTATCTTCCCATTCACCAGCCATATCAAAGGAAGATGCTCCTCTGAGTGCTACATCATCCAAATGCCTTATCTATTTCACAGCTGCCAATTCATCAGAATTCATGTTCCAATTTCCCCTCAGCCTCTCCAAGTTCTTATTTGAGTTCTCAGAAAGAATATCCTAGATGGACATGCATAAACCTTATTAGCATCCTGCAGAAGATTTTCCATTGAAAGATCCAGCAGTATTTAAATGCTGGAATCACCCTCACTTCTGGTGATGCCATGATGTGCTTTGTTCCATTCTTCATCTGAAAGTGAAGTACCAGACTTGTTCATTTATTGACGTCCAGCCATTTTATGAATATCATTGGTCCTTCTCCTCAAAGCTGCCGCTTTATTAAGCATTTACATTAAGCTGAACTGAGGTAACCTGACTGACAAACTGTTTGTTCTCCTACTGAGCACTAAGCATACTCCTGCCTCCTGTGCAACTCCTCACCAGTTGCCTAAATCTTTCCATTGAACATGCCGGATGCTTCTCCATCCACTCTTCAGTCAAGTTTGAAAGACAAAAAGATCAGTTGGAACAACTCCTGTGTCTTCTCCTTGATGCTGCTTCACAGGATTACTCATCTCCTTTCACCTTCACATGGATAAATGACAAAAACAGTAACAAACCAAAAGTAAAATAATTTGTATAAACTGTACCTATAAAAGGCTACTCAAGTTTGGCAGTCAGTTTCTGTCTCATCTGCAGTATTATGGCAATCCTATTTCATGTCTGCTTCAAAAACCACAAACTTCTAGTGAATTAGCTTCGGTGATCAGCAAGCTAAATATTCAGTCTGCCTATTGCTCATTATCCAAGCAACTCATACTTTACTTCAGAGAAGTATTCCTCATTGTACCTTTTAATCAAGTCATCGATCATGTCCTTGCAGTCATAATGCTGCCTCGAAAGCATCATGCATCCTACAACCATTTCATCCAGAATTTATGCTTCTTCATCACATGCAACCATCCTTCAGTTATCTCATGCTAGTTTACATTTGTTTTCACAAAAATCATAAACTCCTAAATGCCTCCATATTGATGGACTCCATTCTGGAACTCGTTGGACATGCTGCATACTACCTCAGTCATTCCTGTCTCATTAGCCAATTGTCCAACCTCATTATCTCTAAAGAGTCACTTACTGTAGGTCATTCACATCTTCTGTAGAAAATCATCAGAGGGCATTCAAGATATCAACTATTTCCACTCCAAATACTGACTATCTTCTCACAGGAATTCAGATCATTACCCAATTTATCATAATCGGTGCCTAGAGGCCTTCGACTAACTCTTACAATTTGGTTCAAGTTCTTCAACCATCCTGATCTTGTAAACCATACAGCAAGATGCATCAGAGAATTTTTTACTATGATTGACTGAATTGTCATGCTCATCTGGACAATTCTCCATACAGAGACAACAACATCAGCATCCACATTGTCACCCCGCTTCATCATCAAGAATCTTGGAAAATGGACCTTCATGCTGGAAACATCCATCTAAAACAAGCAGTCAAGCATTTAAGATCATCTCCTCTTAGTATGCCCAGAGGGCAGGCAGTTCAGCAGCCATGGGTCCTCAGAGGTTTCCTCCACAGGGTTTTTTCCTCTCCTGCATGCTACTGTTCATACTGTCTGTGAGTTGGAGGAGGTAATCTCACTTTCTTTTGGGCCTCTCATTCCCTATCATAACCCTGCTCCTATCCTAAGGGTGGCAATTGAGAAAGCCAAAGTAAAGTTTACACAAGCAACATTCATTGTTCACCAACATTGAATGGGAGGGCTTTGCCCATGATTCAGTGTGGGGGAATAAACTCCTCCCACTACACCGATTAAAGCCAGCCTTCCTCTGTAATCTATACTGGGAGCATTTCATGCTCCTTGCATCCTTTCTACCTCCTCCACCTCCTCCTCCTCAGGTACTCTTCTTACCCTTAGTGCTGGGCCTTTCATTCCCTATTGCCATCCAGCTCCTATCTGAAGGGTGGGAATTGAGAAAGGCCATAGTTAAGTTTACACAAGCACCATTCACTATTCACTAAACACTGAATGTAATTTACACAAATTACACACAATTTTCAAGCAATTTTGCTAATTTCATAAATACTGTACTTTGTCCTTTCAAAATTGCATAACTTTGCATTCTCAAAAGAGGCAATTGTTCCAGCTGCATATTTAAAAAAATGTTTTACTAAAATAAGCAATCTAATCATAAATGAGCACTTTTATATGTTTTACACTACAACATTACAAAATATATTTTTTTCACTAAATCGAATTCTAAAAATGTATATTTAGAACAAAAATGTATAAAGAATTTTCATAAATTTGCACACAATTTTGTGAAAACTGTAGCAAAATTAAATTATCAATTTAACACAATTTTTCTGTCATCATTAACATTCTGTTCAGGACTAAGTACAATAAACCTTAAAGAGATTTTCTGGTTTCCAATACAAAATTTATGACTGGCATCAGCAGAACTCAGTTACATAAATATGTCTCAAATTTAAAATTCCAGGACCTTTTAATCTATATTACTGAATACATTTTCATTAAAACAGGATCTTTGTCCTAAAGACTCCATCTGATCATGTTGCTTATTCCTGCTGTGAAGTCATAATTCTCTGCTTGTGACATCACAACCTGTTGCCACTGACATGATTCTTACTGAATGTCACATGGCAGATGATTATGTCTTGAAAGCAACAACACCAGAGGGGATAGATACAATCTAAGAAGCAAGGCACCTGTTTCTACATGACTATCTTCAGTAATATAGAATGGTATGTCCAGAAATTCAAACTTTTTTTGAAGCTTATGGGATATGAATTTTGCTAATGCCAACTTTACAGTGATTTCTTTGCAGAAACCTGGAAATAAATTTTAAACATCATTGTAGTCAATGTATCTGTCTCCTTAACTCTGTACTTACCTGAAACATAATGCTTGAACCATGGATTATTAAATTACCTGTTATATTATGTTTTTATCTGCTAGTCTTTATACTAATGGCTGCTCTCCTGTTTTATTCCATTTTCTTTATTAAAGCTGACTGTGACATCTGTGACTTGTTTCTAGACTGAGAATATATATACATATTAGAGTGCAATTATAGATAATTATTAATGAAATTACTGTTTACAGTGTAACACTGCTGATATTATATCCCCCTGGAACTCTTATGAAAACTAGCTGTTCCAGCTAAATGAGGCTGTTTCAGTATGTAAAATTCTAAGTAAATAAAGGTTTCTATGGTCTGTACACTTCTACTTCTATGGCTAATAAAAATAACTGACACTTCTGAGTTTTCTCCAGTGTGCCTTCCTGACAAATACAGTAGATTTGTAAATGAAATAAATAAAGACAATTTATTGACTAAATTCTACAGTTTTTATAATTTTGTTACGTTTGTACTGTTAATAAATATGCTGCTGCTATTTATTTAAGCAATAATGCATGACAGGGTGTGTTGTGCTGGGATAATGTCTCCTGGGGTGATTAGGCACGGTCGCAGGCCTGGTGTGACTAATCACCCCAGAAGTACATTATCCCACACAACATACCCTGAGTGCATTATTACTATATACAATGGTTCATTTGTAAAAGAAACATAAAAAAAGATTAAAAAATAAATTTACAGTAATTCTTTTTCATTTTTTTGAATGAGTAGGTATACTTTACTAAAAAATAGTGCAGATTTTTCTTTGAGCCAGTAGACAAAGCTGTTTTTTTTTTTTTTGCTGTGGCTTTGGTCTCTCTGCAGCAACCTTTGTTGGAAACAGTTTCTGTTAATATGCCTCTGCATGGGTGTTTGGTATGTGTTTTATATTGTGGAGGAAAAAAAAAATTTTTTTTGAGAGAGCGAGTGTTATAAAACAAGCTGCGCAGTGAGTGTTTAAATGTGCAGTTGGTTTCTCTCTCTCTCTCTTGCTCACTCCAGAGCCGATAGCAATGTAAACTAGTGGGCAAGGAGGGCTTTATCTTATTTAATTTATGAAAGGTACGGAAGATAGTTAATGAGGATGCCAGCTCGTTCAGAAGGAAAAATACAATGGCAGCTTTTTTTTTGAAGGAAGCAAGCTGTGTCAGTGAACCACGCGATCGGCAGTTGGTCTCTGCAGTTCACTAAACCTGCTTCACTCCCTTCGGTGGAGAAAAAAACCTGCTGTTAAATTTAGTTTGGTGATAGAATTGGTATTTCAGGGGGGGTGCTGAATTTCTGACACAACACTTGTGGTTTAGGAGCCGCTGACCCTGAAAGCGGCTTGCGAGCAGGAATTACTGCAGTGTGTGTCGAGCAGGGATCGTGGAGTAATTCTGTTAATGTTGCTGCATTCTTCTGAGTGCCGGGACTAGACCCATGATGTTGTATTGGGATAACATCACGGGTCCAGTCCAACTCTGACCAATCAGTGTCCAGGATTCTTTCATACCACTGGATAATATTCCATAAATTTTTTTAATGTACTTCTGACCAGTGGTCTGTATTGCATAATCTTTAATGCATTTTAAAGTATAAAAAACATTATGCAACATCATATTGAATGTAATGCAATGTACTGTATGTGAGAGAAAAAATGCAGGATAAATAATATACTGTACTGTATCAGTCCAGGTTCTACATTCTAAATGAGAATAAACAGTTTATGCTTTCAGTGTAAATTTATTCACTTACTCCACTTGGCATTATGAACATACAAACATGCCAGCAGATACAGGGCTTATGGTCTATCTAGTCTGCTCTATTGTGCAGCTTCATATGTTTTTACAAAGGGAAATATCCCTCTCCATGTTTCTGTTTTGATCTCCCTCTTGAAGCTGCCCACCATTTTTAGGGATACCACCTCCTCCACTTGGCCATCACTCTATCAGTGAAAAAGTGCCTCCTCATCTCCTCCTAAACATCTCCCACCAGGTTTGGGCTGTGCCCCCTAGTGGTCTTGTTCCTGCTGAGGCTGAAGTGACCCTCAGTGCTCACCCTGTTAATACCATTAAGGTACTCGAAGATCTCAGTCATGTCTTTCTTCTTTCGTCTTTCCTCAAGAGAATACATGTTGAGCTCCCCAAACTTCTCCTCATAGCTGTTGCTTTGCTGGCCCTGGATCATTTTGGCTGCACTTGTCTGAACCATCTCTAGCAAGTTGATATCCTTTTATAGATACTGGCATGAAAACAGCACACTGTACTCTATGTGTGGTGTTACCAGTGACTTGTACAGTGGCAGAATAAACTGCACTTTTCTTGTGGTAGTTTCCCCTGGCTATGCAGCCCAGCATCTGATTTGCTTTGGTTGCTGCTCTCTTGCAGTGGGTGAAGTGTTTCAGGTCACTTGTGAGTATTACTGCCAGGTTCTTTACTTCCCCTAACATGGTTACCTGTACTTTGCTCAACCAGTATTTGGCCCCCCCATTCCTTGTCCCCAAGTGCATAACTTTGCACTTCCTAGCCTTGAATCCCAGCTGCCAAATGCCAGACCACTTTTCTAGCCTAGGCAGGTCCTCCATGAGCTCCTGTCTTCCCTCATCCATGTCCACCCTCCCACAGAGCTTGGTGTCTCTTCAAAGAGGCAGATTTTACCTTTGATCCCATCTGTGATGGGACTTATGAAGATGCTAAACAACACCGGACCGAGCACCGAGCTCTGTTGGACCCCACTGATCACAGGCCTTCCTTCTGCAAATTCTCCCCTAACTATTACCTTTTAGTTTCTTTCCTGCAACAAGTTTCTGACTCATCCTGCAAGCTTATCCCTCATCCCCAGGTCCTCCAGCTGCCTGATCAGTCCCCTGTGGGGCACTGAGTCAAAGGCCTTGCCAAAGTCAAATCCCAGCTGGGGCACTTTTTTCTTTCTCACTTCTAAAATTGTTGTCCAGATATAGGGCATCAACCAACTGTCCATTTTCCACTGTCCTAGTGACCCAATCAAAGAAGTCAATTAGTAGTTTGGCAGCACCTCCCTGACACAAATCCATGCTACCTCTCATTGTTGAGCACAGCAGAGGCAACAGACATGTCTGCCATGGCAGCCTGGTAGTTTTCCCAGACTCTAACTACCTGAATAGGGCAACAGCACAGGGAAATAGGTTAATCCTAATATTTACTCATTATGGATTTAAAACTAATATGTTTCTGTTACATAAGATAGGTAATATTTGCCCCTGTTTTACAGGCAAACCGCCTTGCTCCATTTGTACTAAGACTATCACAATTAACTATAACAATGTCAACAGTAGATAAAAGCTCTAATGTACTTGGTAGAAAGAAGTGCATGAAGCAGTGTGTGAATTATAGCATGTTCAAATTTAGACACATAGAATCTGAACAAGATATTTTTGTATATGAGAAATGTATTATAAATAGAAATTTACTGCTAGAAACAGAGAGAATAAAAAAGGAATTAGAGCATTGGAAATCAGAGGACTGGAGGAATTCCTTCAATGTATACAGAAAGATAAACAATGTCTTGAAAGGAGTAGAGTAGACTATGGGAAGCCCACCAGAAAGAAGAGAACAAGAGAGGAAGATAGTCTAACAAATAGTAAAAAAGCAAATTCAAGAGGGTGGAAAAGGGGAAGAATGGATAAAGCAAATCAAATGGAAAGCCAGGAAAACCAAGAGTGGTGCACTGTCCAAACAAAACAAAAACCTAAACATGGCAGAAGGGCAGATAGATATCAATCACTTACAACTCAGACTAGGTTTGAAAACCAAGAAAATTACTTGGGAGTGGATACACAAACACATGAATAAGCAGATGCAAACAAAGCAAAAGAAAGCTGGGAGGAAGAACCACAAACAGTACTGACAGTAAACTCAATCATCAGATATGCTATTGTGACCATTTGTAAAAATGATAAGATCAGTAATTTGGTCTCATGTTTTCCAGGAGCAAAAGTAAATTATTTAACCACTAGAATGGATGCTATACTTTGAAATTCAATACCTAAACCTACTGTGGCAGTACAAGTAGGCACAAACAATGTGGGGAGATCTAATGAAAAAGACATAGTAAGAGATATTGAAATGCTGGGGGGAAAAAGGAGAGAAACTAATAATATCAGAGATTCTCCATGTCCCAAGACAACAGATTATAGACAGAGATCCATAGGAAGGACAAAAAATGATTAATGGAGTGGTGTAAATGTAAGAACTTTAATTTTGTTAGAAATTGGAACACCTTTTATGGAAGGGCTGATCTATATACAAAGGATGGACTGTAATTAAAATAAAAAGGGGCAGGGCTACTTGGCACAAAATTACAAAAAGCAATGACAGATTTAAACTAAAATATATGGGGCAAATGGGGAAACTGACATGAATATTAATTATGATCAGGGTAAAGAAAAAAACAGTAGGGACAGAGCAGGAAAAATCAACAGAAATATTGAGAAAGGATCAATAGAGAATTTCAAAGGCATTCTAATTAACTCACGTAGTCTTAATAATAAAAAAGAGAACTAGAGGCAACAATAGAAGGAAAAATCAGACATTGTCTGTTTTATCGAGGCATAGTGGGAACCACAAATGACTTGGGATATTGAAATCAAGGGGTTCAATCTTTTTAGGCTAGACAGAGCACTCAAATGAGGGGTAGGTATAGCCATCTACTTAAACAAACACATTAAACTAATTGATATTGCTGATAAAATAAAAATAGCAGAAAGTAGGGTAGAATCAATATTGGTTCACATTAATAGATTACATAGTAGAAGCCTAGTCCTTAGGACATGCTACAGATCCCCAAATTCAAATGATGTAGTTAATAATGAATTACTGGATGAAATACACACGGCATATGAAAAGGAAGCTGTAATACTAGGGTTCACTAATGCCACAGCAACAGGCATGTTGCTGATGCTGATTACAGCGTAGGCAACATGCTACCTGGTATTATAGTGCCAGGCATTATGCCTGCCAGAAATTACAGCACCAAAGCGCTGTCCTGGAAACAGTCACATTTTCTGGGGGCTTCACCCCCAGCACCCCCCAATATGGGGGGCTTTGCCCCCTGCACTCCTAAAAAATATATATAATCTCCTCTGGGGTGAGCATGCCATGAAGGGCACAGAAATTGTGTTGGTGCCCAACACGGCATGAGTGTGGGGTGATCTAAAATCAAGATTGCCCCTGTCACTCTTGCCCTTTTTGCATTGACAACATTACCACACTGTAATGTTGTTGCCACACTGACAGGATATGTAATACTAGCAGGTGACTTTGATGTAATAGACATAAGGTGGAAAAACCTTGAAGGTATATCTAGTTTTTCTAAGGCATTTATTGAATTAACAAAACAATGTGCACTTCAACAAACTGTTAAGAAACCAAATAGGGGTGCATATTTTTTAGGTATAGTAGTAGCATTTGAGGATATTTTGACATCTTCATGCGGGATGAAGGAACCTCTTGCAAATAGTGACCATTCAATGGTAACAATTTCTGTATTGGTGCCCAAAATTAAGCCAGCAGGGTGCACAGAAATGTATACAATAGAGCAAACCCAATTAAAATCCAAAAAGTGCTTGGAAAGTTAAAATGGGAGCAGATTCTAAGTAACCAGGTTGGAGAACAGGCATGGTTAACATTCAAATCTATAATTATAGAGGTCTGTAATAAGTATATACCCAAGGTTAAAAGTTGTAACACAAATAGTTGGCTAAGAATATAAAAAGGAACTTAAAAAGAAACACAGTGCCTTTACACAGCACAAATCAACAGGACCCACAAATGACTTGGAGAAGTAGAAAACATTTAAAAAATGCAAATGCCTAATGAGGAAGAAAGAAAGAAATGGAGAAAAAAGATTTAATAAAATGGCAACAAAATCAACTAGTAAAGCCTTTTATGGATGCATAAATTTTCTTAAAAAGAGAACAACACAAGGCAGACCATTAAAACTGTCAGCACAGTAAGTTCACCAACTGAAATGGCAAAATCCAATATGTATTTTTATCAGTCTTCTCCCAGAAGACTGTAAGTCAGACAATATCAAGATCTACATACACATGAGTAGTGTTGATAGTACAACGTGGATTACATGAGAAAGAATAATAGAAAAAATCATAAGTATCAAGGAAGATAGTGCCTCCGGCCCTGATAACATCACCATTGAAATTACTAAAATACTAGGTGATTACATAGTGGACCCACTCAGGATAATTTACAGCAAATCAATAGATGAAGGTGTTGTGCCTGCTGACTGGAGAGAGTCTGATGTGATCCCTATTCATAAAAAGGGGTCAACGATGGAAACAGCTAATTAAAGCCCAATTCACCTTACCTCAATTCCTGGCAAAATGTTGGGATCAGTAGTAAAAGATGAGATCTTGGATTACTGGCATAAAACACATAGGGCAGACAATAGCATGGATTCCACAAAGGCAGGTCTTGCCTTACAAACTTGTTAAGTTTCTATGAAAATGTTAGTGGAGAACTTAACAACAGACCTGTGGATGTTGTATATCTGGACTTCCAGAAGGCTTTCAGCCTAGTTCTCCAATGGGCTATAACAGGCAAACTACATGCACTGAGGTTAAACAGAAAACTTACAGACTGGGCATGGTTGGAAACTAGAACACAGAATGCAAAATTTATTGGATAGTCATCCTCAAGTCAGAAGGTGAGGATCAGGGTTCCACAGGGGTTTGTGTTTGACCCAATACTGTTCACCACATTCATCTCTGATTGAAACAATAACGTTGTTAACTGGTGCCATAGATATGCAGATGACACCAAAGTGGGGTATGTAAAACAGAAGAACAGAGGGCGTCAATCCAGTTGGACCTAGATCAAATAAATACATGGGCAAGCAAGTGGGGCATGGCCTTTAATATGGATAAATGTACAGCAATGCACTTCAGCAAGCATAATCCCGAACATAGATATGAATTCCTGGACACCACATTATAGGTAGCTGACACTGGGGACTGTGCACTACTGGGGCGTAAAGTATGCCCACGTAGCTCCACAGCCCCAAACAGGCACAGAGTGTGTAGTATGGATGACTGCAAGCACCTGCATGGCACCTGTCCATGGTCCCACCCCTCCCAGTTTGCAGATTCGCGGGGGCAACCCAGTGTGGATGGATGGACCCGGGCAGACATCCAATCAGATGCCCGAGCCAGGTCCAATAGAGGATCCCTTGCACCCACAGGGCATTCATGCATCAGAGGTTCAGATCCACAAAGATACATAAAATAAAGAAATGGATGGGCACTCTCCTGAACAGCTTGCCCAGCCCTTCCCATCAGCCTAGTGGGCTGAGGTAGCATGGGGGGGACGGACATTTGCTGGTCCCACCATGACCAGCAGATGATATACATGGGGATGCACACTGGATTATGGCAGGGTCCTGGCTACCATAATCTGCACCTACCTGTGCCTGGCACTAGGCACCTTAGTGGATGGTGCATAGTGCAGGCATGCCTCCGACACTCCTCCTGACTGCCCCCGGTGCATTGTGGCCAGTTCAGCCAGTGGATCCACCATACTGCAGGCTTGCATACTGTTTGTGAATGCCATGGAGGGTCTGCAGGACCCCTGCTGTGCGGCATTCCTACTTATGTTTGCCTACGTGCCTCAGATACATGTTACATAGGCTATCATTTTTTTAGTGCATAGGGCCCATTGAGAGAGACATCAGGATACAAATTGATCAAAAATTCTGTCTTGACAATTACTGTAATGGTGTGATAGCCAAAGCAAATAAAATTTGGTGGAATATCAAGAAAAGTACTAAAAGCACAGTTAAATGTAACCCCCAGGTGGCACTATCCCAAGGGCTACTACCCCTGCCTGCTTGATTACTGACAGGTTGAGGGGCCTAAGTTCCATGTCGGGTGCCTCCACCCAGAGGTTAGGGTTTATAGTGGTTAGACTAGCTTGGTCACAGCCCTCTGGGACACCGTGACCCCCTTTTATTCCCTCTAGTGGCTCACACAGTACACTGGGGTTACAGTCCCAATACCCCACATATACATACTGTTCATTCATAATGTACCACTTACCCTCGAGACTGATTCTGCAGTACGTCTCTGAGGATCCCCTGTAAAACAAGGTTAATCAACATCCACAACCCAATACAATGCTTGTTCTATAGGTACTGACACTTCAGACAGTATAAAGTTCAGTAACATCAAATGTGGTTTACTTAGGGGAATGGAACATGGAAGGGGGAAATCAGGTTAATTGACAGTATTCAAATCACAGTACTGTGCACAGATACAGGGTCTGAAAAGTCACACTCTGGGTACCCAGGTTGGGGGGGAGGCTAGCCAGGTCCGTTGCACGGGGTTGGCCGGCAGGTGCAGATGGATGGGGTCCTGTAGAAGAAAATATATGCACAACACCCAATTGTGATCTGGAGCCGGATGGCTCAGTCCATGAAGGAGTGAAACAACAAGAATTAGATGACACACTTGTAATCGATAACAGGCTGCAGAGAAATACCCTGATTTGTACTCACGATACCCAAGCTGAGAACCGGAGGGTGGATGTTCTTCTGGATTGCCAGAAACAACAGTGCATGGAGACAAGGTCCTTGTGACTGGACCCCAAGGCAGTTGATAGCAAACGGATTTAGTCTGAGACAAGCTGGGGTTTGCTTCCAGCTTCAACACACAGCATACAGTACAGGGGACAAGAAACAGCGATTCCCCACAAGCACTACGCACATTCATATGTAAAAGGAAAGTACTATACCAGGCAGGCTGCTCCTCAATCCCAATCACAAATACTGCAAAATACCCAGGAGCACGCACAGCAGCTTCAGTTCCTGACAGACCGAGCGTGATTCAGCAATATCTCCAGTCTTCTACAGGGTGAGCCTGGCTTCCACTCTCCAGCCTTCCTTCTCCTCAGAACTCGCATTCAATCTGCCTATAGCTTACAATGGCTGCAGGCCGAATTCAAGGCTTCTCACGCACTTCCCGCGTGAAGTGTACACTGCAGAAAATACAGAGCTCATACTTTCACTGCCAACAGTGATCTGGCTCCCCAGCTTCAGTTCAGGGTATTTCCCTTAGGTTCCAACAGGTCCAGTTAGTGGATTCGGCTGTCAATCACTGCAGGGCTCCCTCTGTTGGTGCAAAAAAGGTGCCAAGGTCCCAACTACAGTTCCCATAAGCACTAGCTATACATTCCCGTTGTAAACCAGCTCCAGTGAGAGTACAAATTCTGGTTAGCCCAAGCAGTCTCCATTTTAGGGCTTCCCTAAACCCAATTGGCCCAGCACAGCAGTTCAAGTCCAAAGTGGAGGGGCAACACACACAGAGTCCCAGCTGCAATAAAGGCAGGTTAGACAAACTACAATTTCATTAATGCTTTAAATGATTACAGGCAAACAGTTACATCTTTCAGATGAGCTCCCCTTTGCATGTTCAGCGACTGCAGACTGGAGCAATTACACCGCAGCTCAGGTGGGATTCAAGCAGGGAAACACCAGATCCCCCCCATAAGCATTAATTATGTCTGCAAGCAGACAGCTCTTAAAGAGACAGTATGTGGAGGCTCTACAAGAACTCACAGTGCCATTCAAATGGCTTAAACGCTGAACGCCAGCAGGCAGGGGAACAATTAGGCAAGTTCCTAGGAGGCTTTTAGGAACCCCCATTTGTAGAGGGAGGGTTACACCCCTTCCTGGCCTGAAAATAACTTGGCGTCCACATCAAGTAGGTACGTTTATAACACTTTAAAGAAGACTACCAAATATATTTACATCACTACAAGTTAGGTTTGCATTCTTTAAACCACAGTCATATGTTAAATCTTTGTCATATGCACTTATTCTGTACATCACAGCTTACTATGTGTACCACATTATACATATAATAACATTTTAAAATCAGGTCATTACTTCCTGCACATGAAACCTGATGAGAGGAGGCCCTTCCCTATCAGCTACCTTGGGGCTGGATGGGGCAGGGGCACCATACTCAGAGGGCAAGACAAATAATCTGGAGTTAGCACCTATGCTCAGTTTGGGCAACGAGCTTGGGGACACATACACTCCCTTATGGACCACATTAAGAGGCAAGTCCACAGGAGAATCATAGCTTAAGCGCACCACGGGCTTTACAACTTGACCAGTCCTTCTAGGGGGAACTGTTACAGTCTCTGTAGTTTTATCCCTGCTTTCAGCAGTGTCTTCACTTGTCAGAGGAACTTTCATTGGGGTAGAAAGGCTAGAACTGGGAGCACTTTCTGATCCAGGAGTTGCAATCTCTGGGTCCACAACACTTGGCTCACATGGGGAGTTTTCTGACACTGGCAGTGAACTATCAGGGCACTCAATACACTCTTCTTGTTCTGGTATATCACCAGTCTGTCCCAGTTCATCATTTTCCTCCTCTGAAAGCTCATACAGTTCAACCATACACAATGATTCCATGTCATCCGTATTAATACTATGCACCTCACTTTCTGGGAGCATTGGCTCCAGGGACAAAGCTGGGGGCTTAGACAGTCCAGAGGGCACAGCTTCATTTCCATAATTGACTGGGGGTTGCCCTGAAACAATTGACTCAGTTCATAAGAGGGGTAGTACCCAAAGTTACACTCGCTTTCCTCTGACATGGACTGACAGTCATTTTCAACTGGGACTTGCTGTAGAGAGCACTTTAACTCAGCATCTGTAGGTGCAGACTTTCTTTGCTTCTGCCTAGCAGCAGCTCTAGTCACCGGTCCAGAGGGAGCACTTTCTGGGGGCTCAGACTCAATCAAGATTTATCCAATGAGCAGTAAGTGATTTCTATGCATTGTCTTAACATCCTTTGAATTATTCTCAGGCCTTACCTTGTACACAGGCAGATCATCTAGTTTGTCTACCACAATGTGAGGGAGATGGTCCCACCTGTCAGCAATCTTGTGTTTGCCATGCAGTCCCAGATTTCTTAGTAACACCTGATCTCCCTCCTAAAGTTCCAGTGCTTTCACCTTTTTATCATACCTTTCTTTGTTGGCCAGATTTCTTTTGGCAGCCATGGTTTGAGCCAGTTGGTACGCATGATTTAGTTGGGCCTTTAACTTTTGCACATACTGTAAATGGTTATCAGCTCCAACCCCATCAGGAGAAACTCCAAAACAAACATCTATCGGTAGTCGGGCTTCTCTTCCAAACATCAGGCGGTAGGGGGAGAACCCAGTGGCATCACTTTTGGTGCAGTTGTAGGCATGTACCAAGGTGCTAATTTGTTGGCTCCAACTAGGCTTGTCCTTTGGGTGGAGGGTGCCCAGCATATCTAGCAAAGTGTGGTTGAAACGTTCAGGCTGTGGGTCCCCCTGGGGGTGGTAAGGGGTGGTTCTGGACTTTCGCACTTCCCACAGAGAAAGCATCTCTTTGATAAGACAACTCTCAAAGTCCCTCCCTTGATAAGAATGGATTCTTTGTGGAGCCCTATAGTGAACAAAAAAGTTTTCTATATGTACTTTGGCCACAGTGGATGCTTTCTGGTCTTTCGTGGGGAAAGCCTGGGCATATCTCGTAAAATGGTCAGTGACCACCAGCACATTATTGATATTTCTTTGATCTGGCTCCAAACTCAGAAAGTCAATACAGACCAGCTCCATGGGGGCGCTGCTGGTGATGTTTACTAGGAGGGCAGCCCTCAGGGGCAAAGCTTTCCTCTGTAAGCAGCGACTACAAGTTTGAATGTGTTGTTCAACATCAGCCCCCATCTTAGGCCAATAGAATCTGAATCTCACCAAGTCAAGTGTTCTGTCTATGCCAAGGTGCCCCATGTGGTTGTGTAGGGACCTCAGCACCAAGGCTGGAAAGGCAGTAGGCAAAACTAGCTGCTGTTTGTCTATTTGTCCCCCTCTGTCCACTGTTTCCCTGTATAACAGTCAATTAATCAGCTTCAACTTAAGACCTTCCTTGTATAACAATGGAGTTCTTAAATCAGTAGAACATAACCTGGATGCATCTTTCCCTGCATAGAGGGCTTCCAAAGTTGGTTTAATCATAGGATCTCGGGATTGAGCCCGCTGAAGACTGTCATTGTCTAGCTGAGGCAAAGCACCAATGTCTAATGCAGAGAAGTGGCAATATGCAGCAGGTATGCAATTCTCAGAGGACCCAAAACAATCCGCCCAAAAGTCCACTGTGTCTGGGACCACTTGCTCCTGCCTGTCAAACTTCTGGCAGAGTGCTCGAATGTCAGGTTCTGACAGTCTGACCCAGTCATTTAGAGAAACAGGCCTCCGGGAGACAGCATCAGCATCCATGTGGTTCAGGTCTGCCCTGTATTCAACAGCATAGTCGAATGTAGATAATGCAGAGAGCCACCTATGGCCAGTAGCATCCAACTTAGCTGAAGTCTGCACATAGGTCAAGGGATTATTGTTAGTTTTTACTAGTATCTTAGCACCATACAAGTACTCGTGGAATTGGTCCACAATGGCCCACTTCAAAGCTAGGAACTCTAACTTATGTACAGGATAGTTCTTTTCGGAAGGGGTCAGGCTTCTGCTGGCAAAGGCCACTGGTCTCAGGCCATTCTCATGCTCCTGGTACAACACAGCCCCCAAACCTTGCAAACTAGCATCAGTGTGTAGGACATAGGGTTTTGCTGGATCTGCATAGGCCAGGACAGGAGCATGGGTAAGTTGATATATAATCTCATGAAAAGCAGCTTCACAATTAGGTGTCCATTGTGCCCCAAATACTTCATTAGGATGGAAATACACTCTTTCATTCTCAGGGGAAGTTGACCTCTTGTATTTTTTGTGGGTTGGAGGGTAGCCTTGAGTAAGATTAAGTAAAGGACGGATCACTCTTGAATAGTCCTTGATGAAACAGCGATAGTAGCCACAGAAGCCCAGGAATCTTTGCAGTTCTTTTAGATTGTGAAGCTGTGGCCAGGTGGTCAAGGCCTCAGCTTTACTCGGGTCTGTCTCTATTCCCTCGGTGGAGACTATGTGTCCCACATACTTTACAGTTGTTTGGAAGAATTGACATTTATCGATGGACAGTTTCAGGCCAAAGTCTTCCAGTCGGTCCAACACCTTGAACAATCTACTCTCATGTTCCTTCAGCGAGCTGCCAAACACAATAACGTCATCCAAGTACACCAGGCACTCTAATAGGTTCATGTCCCCCACTGCACACTCCATCAGTCATTGAAAAGTGGCTGGAGCACCTGAAATCCCTTGAGGCATCCACATGAACTCATAGAAACCAAGTGGGCAGATAAAGGCTGTCTTCTCACGGTCTTCTGGGGCCATCGGGATCTGGTAGTACCCACTGCGAAGATCCAGCACAGAGAACCACTTGCTACCATTCAGGCAGTCAAAAGCATCCTGAATGTGGGGCATTGTATACTGATCAGGGATAGTCCGCTGGTTTAAAGTGCGATAATCCACGCACATCCTTACTGTCCCATTCTTTTTTCTCACTACTACGATAGGAGACACATATGGGCTTCTGGATTCTTGTATTACGATGCCGTCTCACATCATCTATGTCAGCAGGTGCCAGGCGTCGAGACCTCTCATGAAATGGCCTGTCATCATGCAGCCGGATATGGTGTTCAGCTCCTTGCACACATCCTACTTCCCATTTCTGGTCTCTCTGGGAAAGCTTCTCACTGATCCTCACTTTCCATTCAGCTGGCAACGGGGAGTCACTGAAATCAAACAAGTCAGGCGTTATTCCATTATTCTTCCCTGAACTCTTGTTATTGGGTAGCACTGCAGTGTCTGCACAATGCACATTAGCCAGGGTGCAACCTCTATTTACTCGAATCTCTATCAGACACATTATGAACTTGAACCATTACCCTTCTGGTATAAGCATGGGCTCTGGCAGGCAAAATACTAGGCTTGACCAGTAGTCCCTCCAGCAATTTTCCTTCACCTAGTGCATCCAGCATTAATATTTTATTCTTGACATCCTTTCTGATATGGACCTCTCCCTGTAAGGTACACTGGGCATTTGGTGCCAGGATCAGAGACTCAGGATCCTTTTTCCAGACAATTCCAACTGGTTCCTCTGGTTCCACTTTGTCAGCATCTCTCTGGGCATCGTAGGCCTTCCTGATCAAGGCCGGAATTCTTAAAGCTTTACCAGTCCGGGACCCCTGTGTTTCATAACACAACTGTGCCAGCCATCCAAACATATGTGCATTAGTCCCAATTAGTAGAGGAACCCTGTCATACAGTCCAGTAGGGGGACACACCAGAGCCAAGGTCTCCACTTGCTCTGCCACTCCAGCCACAGAGATGGGAAAGGACAACCAAATTCGGATATAACCGGAGTAGGGGTAGGCCTTCTCTCTTAAACCCCAGACATGCAGCCCTTCCAATGGTGGAAATGAGATCCATAAGTAAAAGAAACAGAGCAACACATTAGATTCTGTCTCTGTTTCTCTCTCTCTCTCATTCTCTCTTTTCACCACTTTGCTGTCTTAAATAGCATGATCCAGAGTAAGACTATCACTTGCAATAGCAAACAGGAAAACACATAGGCCAGGATATAGTCAAAGAACCTGGTTTTTGCTCACAAAATTTTACTCAAAGAGCAAATCTGTGCCTGGAACAAACTACAGGTACTGTATACTGGAACGTGATTTGGACTGTATGAAATTAAACTTCCACTGGTGGAAGTTTGACGAAAGCTGGAATTTCACTTTCATGAAATTTTGGAATGCACTTTGACTACTTTCACAGAAATTCCAACTTAGAATGGTGGAATGAATGCATGGTTTGTGGATTGATGTATTAAACTGTGGAGAAAATTCCACAGAGCTGATCACTGTCAGTGGTCAGTTCTGCAGAATTTCTTTCTGCAGTTTAATACATTAATCTGCAATTCATACATTCATTCCGCACTTCAGTGAGTCACTGAGGTTTGGAATGAAGGTATGAATTGTGGATTAATGTATTAAACTGCAGAACTGGCCACTGAACTGTGGAATAATTACATGTATTACTAATTAACGTATTAAACTGTGGAATGGAATTCCTCAGAAATGACATTCTGCAGTTTGTGTGTATCATTCTGCAATTCAGCTGGATAATTCCACAGAGCAGGGAGAAAATTTGCAAATACACTCGGAAGATTCTGATTTCACAAAGGCAGAAGTTCAAGAAATGTCGTGAAATGTACAAAATTTTGCTAAAGTTCAGTGAAAGTGGAATTTGCAACTCTCGCCCAGCTCTAAACATGACTAAAGCACAAAATGAGCACTGAAGTCATGTTCCAACATGCTTGCTGAAGAAGGCAGGCACTAAAACATTTTCTCACACAAACCTCAACCCACTACTGATCACATTACATATGTGTCCAATAATGAGCTGTAGGGCTGACAGAAGCAAAGGAGTCTTTGGGGCCCATAAATGGTGATTGCTCCTGTGTAGCAATTTGCCATATTCAAACTTCCCACTGTAAATGATCCCATTACACAGGTATGGCACTATGGGGTTATCTGCATCTCATTATGACCTCATTACAGCCCTGGAACAAACAGATATTGCCCCCACCAATTGCTTTTTCATTTTGGTATGAGCAATTCTTGGCAGTCTTGTGGTCCCTTCCCCTCCCTTCCCCCAGCCTGTTTGCTCATTGGTAATGATTGTGCAAATCCCTAGCAGTCTAGTGCCCCTTCCCCCATTTCACTGCCATTCTGTTACCAACAATCTCAGGCAAACTAATGGTCTGCCATCCACCGGATCTAATCCCTGCCAGTTTAGTGGTTCTCCCACCCCAATCACCATCCTTGGAAGCTGCTTTACCCCCTACTACCACCATCTGCAGAGTACTCCACCCACCAATATGGTAGTGAATGCTAAGCCCCCTCCCCTGGTTGCCATTCTGTATAGTCCCCCCAACTCCCAAGGTAATCCAGTGGTCCCTCAGACCACTGGTTTTCAAAGTAACATGACCTAAATAGTGACCAAGACTATCCCAACACTCTCTATCAGCAGCCACTGTTTGCTTCTCACAGCCAGTGCACATTAGCAACAGTCTGAAAGACAGTCACTATTTTCTCATTTGTCTGGAGCAAGGGTACAGCCATAATCACCCTGATTGTAAGGGTTGGTGACAGAGAAAAACAAAATAAAGAGAGAAATAATACTGAACCTGACAAACAGAGTTAGTCTATAAATTCTTGTGACTTATATTTGCACCATTGCTTACAAACTTGATTTCATATAGTGCATTATATTAAGCCTAGGCAAATGTTTTCTAATAATATTATTGATGAAAATATTCATGCAAAGATATGATTCCACATTACTTACACATGGAATTACATTTGTAAACAATTTTGTAAACAGGGGTTAAAAGATTTAAATTTCTAACTCTGAATTTGTTGCGTTTTACATTGTGTTTGCATAGCATCCCCTATGCTTCTGTCTCTGTTGTCCCTTTGTCTAAAGTTAATTTCTATGTTTTCCTTCATGTTGTTCTTTCTTTACTACTTGTACTTACACTCTCTCTTGTTTAGGATTGCTATATTTCTATCACTTTGTATTGGAAACATTTGTTTTTGGAGTTTTGTTCCCTTGCAGTTAGGTAATATACTATGTGTTTCATATTTTAGGATGGACAGCTGTTGCTCAAGCTGTTGTCATCCCCCCCTCCCAGAAACTCAGGAACTGGATGAGTGGAATGGTATGTGCTCAACCCTTCCTCCATTTTGTCCTCCATTTCTTCCACAGAGCAGCTGGAAGCAGCCCCCACTTAGCTAAGGAGAGCTTTTCTCGATCAAATGCAGCTGGAGAGAGAGAGAGAGAGGGTTGGTAGCATGCCAGGCACCCAATAGGAAGCCTTGTTTAGGAACTGAAGGGCTGGTGGAGCTGGCAAAGTGTTTGTGTCCCCTCCGCCTTCCCAGGTGCAGTCTGGAATTTCTCTAGCATGGGGGAGTTGGGCATCTAATGACACAGATATCACTCAACATCCCATTGACTTTAACACCCCTCAGTTTTAGAAACTGGTCAGTGGTGAAGCAGGAGAGCATAGCCAGCAGGGAAGGCTGGCTCCAAGATATCGGAGGATTTTTTTTCCCCATACAGGCTGCTGCAGCACTGGAGTAAACTCCTTTTCACTGCAGCAGCCTTTTAAGCAAGAAGTGATAGACAGATAGATAGATAGATAGTTAGATAGATAGATAGATAGATAGATAGATAGATAGATAGATAGATAGACAGACAGACAGACAGACAGACAGATACTTTATTTATAAAGCACCCCTTTCTGAGGACTTGGAGCGCTGTACATACAAATGCTATACAAGTAAACAGTGATCATATAAAATACATAAATTTAACTGGGAATCAACAATTTAAAATAATCTATCCATCCTATTTAATATAATCCAATAAATACTAGCAATTAAAAGCCTGATGGAACAAGTAGGTCTTAAGAATTTTTTTAAAGGTTTCTAGCGAGGGGGTCTCCTTAAAATAATCAGGCAGGGAGTTCCACAGGATAGGCACAGCCACCAAAAATGCACGATCTCCTGAGTGCTGCAACCTAGCTCTGGGAACTCCAAGGAGGCTGCCCTAGGCAGAACAGAGCACCCAGGACAGTTGGTAGGGGACAAGGAGATCTTGCAGATAAATGGGCCCCCTTTCATGCAGGGTGTTGTGGGTCAAAAGCCCTGCCTTGAAGACAATCCTCTACCTAACTGGCAGCCAGTGCAGTTCATGGAGGACCAGGTTGATATGATTGCTCCTTCTTGCACCCATCAACAGTCTTGCCACCACATTCTGCACCAGCTGCAGCTGGCGGAGGTTGCATCCAGATAACCCTAGGTACATGGCATTACAGTAGTCCAGCCGGGACATGATGAAAGCATGCACCAGTGTAGTCAGGTCCTCAGGTTGGATCAGGGTTCAGATCCGGGCAAGGTGGAAGACTAGGTTTGCTGGCAAAGGCACCTAGCTTCACCTGAGCTCTTTTCTTCTAGATTTGTATGCAAGGAACAACATTATCAGAGCAAGGAAAAATATTAAGGCTTCTTTTGGCTAGGCAGATATACTGTGTGTTGTTATTTTCTTTTATGCTTATAGGTTTTGTAATATGATTTTGGCTTACATTTTGCTACTTTATTGTTCTCTGATTCAAATTGCTGTTGTAGGGTATACTTTCTGGTGCATTGTTACAGGGTGTGCCTACAGGTTTGTTACTGTTTTGTGCTTACAGATTACTGCTGTAATCTTCTCTGACTCAGATTGTTTTTTACTTTTTTACTGCTTTATTTTTCTGTGTAGCAAAATTTTTTTGCAGGGTATATCTTCTGTGAAATTGTTACAGGTGGTGCTTACAGGTTTTACAGTTTTATCTATCATTAGGCTAAGCTTTCAGGGCTAATTACAGGAGCACATATGAGATACAGACTGAGGGATAGCGACTGCATTTGTTGTTGGTTGATTGTTTCTACTCTTACCTCCTTGTTTCTTTCATCCGTGGTACTTCTTTTTCAGCAGCGGAAGGGCCCAACCACCCCCCCATCCCCAACCACCCCATGCTACACTTCTTTTATAGAGTAGCACAGTCATGACATTTCCTGTAGCAAAGCAGGAAGGGGAGGATCAGAGGGGTATCCACACAGTGACCTCACTTACAGGGGCACAAATAATTAACTTGTTATCAAACAGTTATACAAAAACAAACAAAAAATACATAAAATAAAAAAAAAATCTAACTTTTGCTTTTATTTTCCTTCTAATTACTCTGGTCAGGTTATAAACTCTGCAACTCAACTGTATTGGCTATTATTAACTGCAGGTACTGTGGGACACTTTTCAAAAGAGCAGTTATACAGAATTTAGGATGCTGTCCTACATGATAGACCATCAGAGATCTAAGGGCTCAGCTCTGGGCAACATGGGCAGAGATTGCGTGCCTCAAATCACATATTCAGGAGGAAATAGATTACAAGAACCACCCGCCATTTCCCCAACATCATACTGAAGCACTTCAACTGCAGAGGGTAGTTGGTCCAGGAGGTTGGCAGGTGGTTAGGTGGGACAAATTGGGTGCCCCATCACTCAATGCTCACCTGTGTATCACCTCCACAAACCCTATAAAAACTACAAACAGATATCTGCCTCTATCTCTGAAATCAAACAAATGGCAGAGGACACTGCAGCACAGGAGCTAGCACTATAAAACTCTCCCAAAACAGGGACCAAAACAAAAAAAGCAAAGAGGAAATCCAAAACACTTCTGATCATAGGAGACTCCATGATTAAGGGGAGTTGATACCTACCTCCAGCCGAGGGTAATGATCAGATGTCTCCCAGGTATGTCAAGGTGAAGATACACTGACAGCATTACTAAAATCATGCAGGAAGCAGGAGAAAACATCAATGTCTTGGTACTCTTAGGGACTAATGATCTCACCAAATGGTCAGTTGTGGAGACCAAGGAACACCTAACCATGCTGAAAGACAAACTGTTATCTATTTAATCCAGCATCTCCTTCTCTGAGATCCTGCTGGTCTATGAGAGGGGGGCAGATGGATTGAAGGTCAGAGAAGGAGAGATAGGGGAGCTAAACATGTAGCTCAAGGGCTAGTGCCAGGAAAAAGGACACAAATTTGTAGGTAACTGGCAACAGTTTTGGGAGTGAAAGTTCTTTAAATTCCATGGACTACATCTGATGTAGGAGGGAGTCAGTGCATTTGGGCAGAAGTTTGATGCCTTTGCAGATATTTAAACTAGCAAATGGGGAGAGGGGTGCAGCACCCAATACATTGAAAGGGAAGAACACCCCTTCCCCCTCAGCTAGTGATCAAACAGGAGTTCAGCATGTTTTAGTTCATTTGCATCATTAGGTAAGGAAAAAGGTCCGGCTCCCCATATGACATGCAGAGGAAAAGCTGGACCTCGCCCCACAACTAGCGCACTGAAATCTGGTCAATGGAAAATCATGTACACAAATGCCCGCAGTCTGGGAAACAAGATCCCAGACCTGCAGGCAACAATAACAGAGACTAAACTGCACATAGTAGTCATTAGTGAGACATGGTTCACCAGTAACCACACTTGGGAGACTTCAGTACCCGATAATATACTGTTCAGGAGAGACCGAGGTGCAAAAAGGGGAAGGGAGTGGCCCTTTATGTCAATGAAAATATCAAAGCTACAGAAATTCAGAATACACATAAGGAACCAGAAGAACTGTGGGTCACTCTGGAAAGAGGAAATGGGACAGCCATACGAACTGGGGTTGTCTACAGGCCTCCAGACCAGGAGAAGGACATAGACACATTACTGTTGTAAGATATACAAAACATGACAGCTAAAAGGGAGGTTCTGATAATGGGAGAGTTCAACATGCCAGATCCTGATTATTCAATACCAGCAGGAACATTCACCAGACTAGACACATAGTGGATTCCCTGAAGGGGGAGGCCTCAAACAATTGGTACAACAACCCACAAGAGACAAGGCTATCCTGAATCTAGTACTGACTAATGGGGAAAGGATCACAGATCTCTAGGTTGAAGGCAACCTGGGTGCCAGTGAGCATCACATGGTATGGTTCAATTTGGCCACTAGAACTAAATCATCCCATTCCAAGGCAAAAATATGTCACTTCAGAGGAGCTGACTTTGATAAGATGGCCAACAGAGTTAAGAAAGCCCTGGCAAGAAAAAATATGGGTGAGGGGGTACAGGAAAAGTGGGCATGCATTAAGGATGCAACACTTGAAGCAACATCCTATTGTGTTAGGGGGAAAAGCAAGAGCAAAAGAAGGAGGAAAGCACTTTGATTCTCAAAAACAGTAGCAGAAAAGATCAGAACCAAAAGGCTGGCCTTCAGGAAATATAGCGGAATGCAGCCGAACGAAGATAGGGAGGCATATCAAATTTTCCAAGGGAAGCAGAGAAGGCAGTAAGGCAGGCAAAGGCCCAAACCGAGGAATCACCAGCATGAACAGTAAAAGAAGGGGACAAGACTTTCTATAGATACATTAGTAAAAGGATAAAATCCAGAGGGGGTATTGCTAAGATCAAAGGGGACAAGAGGGAGTGTGTGGTGGAGGACCAAGGAAAAGCATATATCCTACATAGATATTTCTGCCCAGTATTTACTGAGGAGAAGGTAGGGCAGGGTCCATAGCACCATGGACACAGGGGGGGAGGGAGGTGTGCACAAGTCCTTTCAAAAAGTAAGGGTCCTACAAGAGCTCGCTAAGCTCAGGGTGGACAACTGATGGCAATCATACCAGGGTACTAAAGGAGCTAAGGGTGGAACTAGCAGAGGCATTAGCAGAGCTGTTTAGTGAGTCCCTGAGCACGGGAGAGATCCCAGAAGACTGGAGAATGGCTCATGTGATCCTGCTCCACAAAAGTGGTAGCAGGGAGGAGGCACAGAACTACAGACCAGCCAGTCTTACCTCAGTAGTGGGCAAGATTATGGAGGCACTCCTTAAGGAAAGATAGAGCAACACTTGGAATCCTTAGGAGCACAGGATCCAAGACAGCATGGGTTTACAACAGGAAGGTTCTGTCAAACTAATCTCATAGATTTCTTTGACTGGGTAACCAAAGTAGAGGACCAAGGGGGTGCAATTGATGTCACCTACCTTGATTTCAGCAAAGCTTTCGATACTGTGCCACATAGAAGATTGGATTAATAAGCTGGGTAGGCTCAGGCTGAGTCAGAAGTTGGTCAAATGGCTGGCAATCTGGTTGGAGGGCAGAAAACAGAGAGTGGTGGTAAATGGTATACAGTTAGAAGAGATTCAAGTCACAAGTGGGGTGGGGTACCTCAGGGTTCAGTCTTGGGGCCAGTCCTCATCAATATTTTCATCAGTGACATTGCAGATGGCCTGGAGAGTAAGGTTTGCCTGTTTGCAGATGACACCAAGATCTGCAATTGAGTAAATGATCTAGACAGGGTGGGCAGAATGAGAAAAGATCTGGAAAAACTGGTGAAATGATCTGAAGAGTGGCAACTGGGATTTAACTCAAAGAAGTGGAAGATCATGCACATAGGGAAGAGAAACCCTGAAGCTACATATAGGTTAGGAGGGGAGTTGCTGGCAATCACAAGGGAAGAAAGAGACTTGGGCATCATCATCACAGATGACCTGAAATCATCCAAGCAGATCACTGAAGCAGCAGGTAAGGCTAGAGGGATGTTGGGGTGTATTAGCAGGGGCATCACAAGTCGTAAGAGGGAGGTAATGATCCCTCTTTACAAGACACTGATTAGGTCCCATCTGGAGTACTGCATGCAGTACTGGAGGCCACACCTGTACAAGGACATTAACAAAATAGAGGCAGTCCAGAGAAGGGCAACCAAAATGGTGCAGGGGCTACATCAGAAAACATATGAGGATAGATTAGTGGAGCTCAATATGTATACCTTTCAGCAAAGGAGGGAGAGAGGTGATATGATCGAAACATTCAAACAGCTTAAAGGCATTAACAAGGTGAAAGAGTCTAACATGGTTCAATATAAGAACAATAGCAGGACAAGAGGACACAGCATGCGATTAGAGGGGGGTTGATTAAGGGGAAATGTGAGGAAGTTCTTTTTCACAGAAAGGGTGGTGGATGCATGGAATGACCTATCTCAGGAAGTGGTGGATATGAATACAGTGCAGGGCTTCAAACAGGCATGGGATAGACATAAGGGAGCAGTACAGATGAGTATGTATAAATAGGCCATTGACAGAGAAAAGGCCTATGGCACATTCATCAGGTAGAAAAGATGGGCAGACTGGATGGGCCTTGCGGTCCTTATCTGCTATCAACTTATATGTTTTTATGGTAAAATCCACTTTTAACAATGGCTGACATGTGAACATTAAATGTCAAGCCATTGTCTAAGATCATGCCCAAATTCTTCACCCATCTAGACGGAGCACGGGGAATCCCCATCCAAATCTAGATTTCCTCTAGGCAGCTGTTAAACACAGAGGTCACCATCTGGGTATCAGGTGCACAGTACTGGTTTAACTGGGTATCATCTGCATAACAATGAAACCCCAGCCCATACCACCTGATAATGTCTCCCAATGGCAGCATATACACTGTGAACAGTAAGGGTGACAAGACTGAGCCCTGCAGAATCCCACAACACAGTGGCTTTGGGATAGATGATGCCAGCCCCTTCATCAGCCTTTGCACTGGGTCTATCAGGTATTACCTGAACCAGGTGATGACATTACCAGACAGGCCACCCCAGAACCACAGGCAGTCGAGTAGCACCTCATGATCCATGGTGTCAAATGCAGCTGAGAGATCCATGAGGATGAAGATGGTATGGTCTCTCCTGTCCCTCGCCATCAGGAGATCATTAAGCACCCTCACCAGGGCAGTATCCATACTATACCCAGCTCAGAACCCAGATTGAAAAGACTCATAGGTGGAGGAAGAGGCAAGATGCTCTTCAAGTTGGATGGCCACCACTTTTTCTATAACCTTCCGTGTAGTTGCCGAGACAGTCCAGGTGCAAGGAGGGCTTCTTCAAAAAGTGTCTAACCAGGTTCTCTTTCAGTGTCGATGGAAAGACCCCACTCCTCAAAGAACTCCTGACAATCTTTGCAACCACAGGTCCAATCAGGTCCAAACATCCAACCAAAAGGTGGGTTGGACCCGGGTCCAGATCATACTGTGTTAGTCGCAGCCTCTGGAATATTCCCACCACCTCCTCCACCCCAGCTAGTTCTAACTCATTTCAGACATGAGGAATGTATCGACATGGCTCAGCATGGACCCTGCATCCCCTTCAAGACATGCTTGATGAGACCTCGGCCCTGACAGAGGACAATTTGTTGGCAAAGAACAGAGCAAGCTCCTCACACCTAGTGCCAGAACCTGCCCCACTGACATGGATACAGGCAGGATGTAAAAGCCCATCTACCATGCAGAAGAGCTAAGCTGGTCTGCTCTTTGCTGCAGCAATCATCCTAGACAAAAATTCAGCCTTTTTTTGGGAGATTGCCCCTTGATAGTCTGCATAATGCGACTTCAGAGCCAATTTGTCCTCCATAAGGCCAGATCTCCTCCAACATCTCTCTAACCCCCGGCACCTAGTCTTTTTAATCCCCTTAGTTCCTCATTGTACCAAGGAGGTCTCTAGCGAGCAGACGGGGCCAGGCATGAATGGGTACAACTGAGTCAAAGGAGGCAGCGACAGCCCAATTATAGGCTGCCACTGTCTCCTCCATCCCAATCACACATGCAGCCTCCTCACTTGATAGGTCCCGCACCGCCTGTAGTCCTACTGAGGAAACCTGTCTTAATGGGCAGTACTGGACCATCTCCACAGGGGCAGGAACATCTGGGGGGGCACTAAACGTGAACCCCATAGTGCTGTGATCCGACCAAACTGCTGGATCTACTCTGAGGTCAGTAACATCAAGACACATAGAAAAAACAAGGTCCAATGTATGGCCACATGAGTGTATCGCTGTCATAACATTCTGTGTCAGGCCCAGAGGCTCCATACTCCTAAGGAGATCACTTTCTAAGCCCAAGAGCCTGCCATCAACCCAGGCTTTGAAGTCCCCCAGAATCAACCATCTAGGGGACTCCAACATCAGGCCATTGACAAGCTCTTCGATCTCCCACAAAGAATCCCCATCTCTTCCCAGGGGATGATAGAGCAGGAGGACTCTGAAGCCCGCAGCAAGACCTCCTCATGTGGAAAAACACTCAAAGGACCCTAGAGGGCCAACAGGTAGCACCGTGAGGCTCAGTCTAGATTTAAAACAAATGGCCACCCCCCCACCCCTGCAATCTTGCCTTGGGGTATGTATCACGAAGTACCCAGCTGACACTGCCACCTCCAAAATGGGAGTGGTATTCTCATCCAGCCAGGTCTCCATGATGCAAGCCAGGTCTATCAAGGATGTCAAGTCCACCATTATGGCAGTCTTGTTCCTCATCGACCTGGCATTGCATAACACAACCCAAGTAGGATGAGGGGAGGCTGCTGGGTCAGCTGTCTGCCAGCCTCCTAAAGTGGAACCCTTGGGTATGGGAACTAAATTGGGTGGACCCCTCTCCAATTCCCATTTCACCCCAGGGCATCTCCTTGGCCTCACAACCCGAATCCCAGACACTTTGGCAACCACTCGAATCTGTCCCCCTCTGGACCCCCCTCTGAGATATCCCAGGGCCCTACACCTCCTATAAACTTCCACAGAAAGTTCAGGGAGCTCGATGGGATGGAGGTCTTGAAGGGAGGCCCATGAGTAGTTGCACCTTAAGGGTCATCATCCCAAACACATAATAACTTTAAACCCCCAAACTAATACAGTTGAATAAACTAATCCCACAATTTACTAACAAAGTCACCCCAAAACCCACCCAACTATATATTCAGAAAAACCTAAAAACTACAAAACCCCCAAAAGTTTCCCAACCCTTAAACCATCCACCACCTTCCCACTCTAATTTGATAGGCAGAAAGTGGGGCAGCTTTTCTGTGTGAGGGAAAATGTGGGACTTGTTGGGAATAGAGGCACCTTATGGATGATAATGGGATGACATTTGGTCAAGATCTGAGCAGTATTTGGCCTTTGTCTACACTGAGGCACTAGAGGACCATGGGAATGACATTCAGGTCATTCTCATGCTGCGCTGGCCTCCATTTACATCAACGCATGGTAAAGGTCACATGATTCAGAACAGGGTTTTGCCATTTACTGGGGCCCAGGTCCACACTGGGGAAATGGTTCTGGTGTTTGTGGCAGATCCAACTGGCATTCTTCCATTCACAGGCAGAATGTCAGTTGGGGACTAGTGAATATAATATATTTCAGGTTTACACTCTAGAATGTATGTACAGAATATGTTACTTGTAGAAAATATCTCATTATAAAATGGGTTGGAAATTTCCTGCTTCCTGATTTGCTAAATAAGATCTGAGACTCACATGTTAATTCCCCAGAAACACACAGAAACAAGTTTATGCAAAGGAATTCAGAATTTAGGCCAGTCACATACATAATTAAGGAGTCACTTCATTTAACCCTGACTGCCATCTCAGACATGGCCAACACTTTTACTCACTGAAAACCTCCAAAATTCCTTAAAAAGTAAAACTCCCTTAAATATTTAGAAACAAATCAATAATTAAACATTCTTTCTTCTCATTACATGCTCCTTACATACATAAAAAAAACTTAAAAACAAGCATTTGTCAATGCCGAATGTTGCTTGCTTCTATGTGCTGTTTAGGTATTTGGAAGTCATTGGAGTGCAAATATTGAAAATTTGCGAACTTACGAGCGTGCGTAGGAACTGCGCAACGCATGCTCGTAAAACAGTCATTTTTATGAATTTTTTCACCAAATTTTCAACATAGCCATTTTAAGACCTCTGCTCATGAACAGTGTCACTGTTATTTTGTTAATGTGTCCACACATTGAGTTTCCACCGACCGCGCCATTGTGCGCCATATGGGCGGAAACATGTTTTGGGCAAGATGTAAAATGACAGCTATACTGCCTCATAAGGAGTGTGGTAAAATGGCAATGTTGAAAATCTGGGTGAAAATATTGAAAATTCACGAACTTCGCCCCTGCTAGGAACTGCATAGCACACTAAATAAAACAATCACTTTTAGGAATTTTTTACCAAATTTTCCACATAGCCATTTTAAGACCTCTGCTCATGAACAGTGTCACTGTGATTTTCTTAATTTGTCCGTACATTGATTTGCTTTTCCGCTGCAGCCATTCTAGCTTACATGGGCAGAAACACATTTTGGGTGAGATGTGAAAAATGACAGCTATACTACTCATAAGAAGGTGTGGTAAATGGCAATGTTGAAAATCTGGAGTGAAAATATTGAAATTTCGCAGAGCTTCACGAGCCTGCGTAGGAACTGCGCCAATGCGCTCATAAAACAATCATTTTTGGAATTTTGGCGCAAATTTTCAACATGGGTTTTGGGACCCCTTCTCATGAATGATGTCACTGTCATGGCGGTATTCAGGCCCAAAGGGTGATTTCACAGTCACTGCGCAGTCACTGTGTGAAATCACCATTCAGGCCCGAATAACGCCATGACAGTGACATCATTCATGAGAAGGGGTCCCAAAAACCCCATGTTGAAAATTTGGTGCAAAAATTCCCAAAAATGCCTGAGATATGCACCAAAGTTGAAACCCCCCTATCTAGCCCATTATACAGCTTACCGGCATTTCCTCAGTTCGTGGTCAGCTTTGACGTGTGCAGACATGTTCCTGGTCCACGAAGATCATCGCGCCGGAGTCCGGAGGTAAGTATGGGGTGAGTGAGGTGGAAGCTGGGTGAGCAGTGGGTGGGTGCGGGTTGTGGGAGGGGTCGGGAGGCGCGCAGGACCATTTCGTTTTCAGGTAAAAAAGCGTCGTGGGACCGTTTGCCACGCTGGGGTGGGCTCCCAGCGTGGCACAAGATATTGAGGGGTGTTCAGCCGGCCGGGGATTGGGCACCCCGTCGGCCAAGGACTGATTGCCCGCTGGGGTGGGCTCCCAGCGTGGCACCAGCTGGGGGAGACACAGCTCAGCCCGGCGGGGATTGGGCACCCTGTCGGCTGCAGTGAAGTCTTGAGGCGCCGCCTGCATGTGGGGGGCTCGCTTCTTATCTCTGCTCACTGGCGTAGCTCCCCTTTCAACTGTATGCCACTGCATTTGGAGGCGTGTCATGGAGCAGCTCCAAAATGCATTGGCTTACAGGGGCCGTGCCTGCCAGCTCACTGACTGAATTGGAGGAGGAGGTGACACACCTCCGAAATCTCCGATGATGGCACTATGTTTCTTGCACATGCGTGCAAGCAACATAATGAAGTACCGTTCAGTTTGTATTCCTGGTGTTTCTTTGGTGATCATGAGAAATCCCACTTACAGTATATCCTTACCAGTTTGCCAGGGCAAATTCTCCTGCTTAAACTGCTTCAGATGAAACTGAGACCTTGGCATCATATAAAATCCTCTGTTGTGTGTAAGGGAGGTGAACATTCTGCCAGAGAAATTCTGCAGCACTTTGAATTTCTGTGCTCCATAAGTAAGCAATAAGACATGATGGGGTGTGCAGTATGGTGAGATAACCACACTCCTGGGGCGTAGTTAGGCACGAGACCAAAGGCTGAGTGCCGGTCGTCCCTAGGAGTGTGGCTATCACACTGTAATGCACAACCTCGGAGTGTCTTATTGCGCTTATAAAATATCTCTTTATTTTTAGAAGCATTTTTTTTATTTTTAAACACATTTTTAAATAAGTAAAAATTTAAGTGAATCTGTGCTTTTAACATAAAATAGTCCTTCCACCTAATGGTGCTAGATTAAAATAGTGTTATTCAGTGTGTACCTCCCTGCCCAATTAAACTTCATATTCCCCTGCCAGCCACAACAATTCACAAATGCTGTTTTTCTCATTTTAAGTATGACACATAGCCCCATTATTTTATTTCATTCTCCTCACTCTGTAGACAAAACTAAAAAGATACCATAACAGAGGCTTCTCAGTTCCCCAGTACTGCAAACATGAGTGTGGTTCAAAACTGTCACACTCACTGACAACATCATGAACTGCTCGCTCTGTCCTAAAAGATAAACAGCAGGGTGAGTCATTTACCACCTTTTCTCTTTGTCAATATAGTATTATTGCTTACTTTCTTCATTCTGTTTTTTCCCCCCCTCTGTGTTTCCCCACATTCAAGAAATGGAATGTTTGTCATGGAATGTTTACCATGGAATACAGGGATTCAAAATTCTGTTCAGTTCTACTAGCAGAATGTTCCTCTACTAACATACTGTACACACAGACAACAAAGGCCTGTTTTAGAGCCAGAGACTCAATTATCTCACTTGTCAGGGAAAGCAGAAGAGATTTCCCTGATGAGCAGGTAAAGATAGAAGGGGGATTTTTCACTGTTAATAAACAAACAATTGCAATGAAAACTATGAACAACACTTAATGTTTCTAATTTATGTGTGTAAGGAGAGTGTGATGGTCTGGTAAACAACATTTAATTAATTTGTTTTATTTTATATTTAAGATAATTTTAATTTTAAGGCCTAGTTGAAGGTTTCTACACTGTAAAGGTAGCAGCCACGTTTGTGGTGGAAGATCGGTTCCGGTTGTAGGGAGACTGATGGAAGATAGTTCTGGTTGTAGGAGGACTGATCTGCTCATTATGTAATGTGGTTTAGGACCAGGATGATTGTGCGTATACAGAGAATTAATGTACGGTCAGCTGATCTGTCTTGGCCAATGAGATTTCTAGATTTTTTCTTGCCATTTTATAATAAACAAACATTTATAATAAACAAACATTCCATCTACTGAATGTGTGGAAAGATAGATTTTTGATGGATGGGGAAGGACTATATTTTAATAGTTACATTTAACAAAAGAAGAGAACTGTATATAATTACTGGTGATCAATTTTTTCAATTGGATCACCGAGTTGATATTTGCCGTAATAACCAGTTGGTTATTACGGCATTCACGTGCTCCGTCTATCAAAAGGGAGCGCTCCCTCATTGGCTGCTATTTTCTGTGTGGGCGGGCTAAACAGTTCTGAAAACATGGCGGCGGCTCCGTATCTTAGTTAGCGAGGAGCCGCCACAGTTAAATCGTCACCTAATCGTTCGTTTTATTTCTTTTGTTGCTCCTACTTAAACTAGTACCATTTATTTTTTAAAGTATCTGGTTGATCCTGCATTTAGCTAGCTTTCATGACACATACCGTTGGTGTCCTGACAGTCTGTGTCTGGCCTGAGTGTGTAATGTCATAATTCTTGGTTTAGCGATTGCTTTAAAAAAATATTGTCCCAATCTGAGAGTACAGTGAGCTGGCGGGTGATGTGGGGCAAGAGGGAGAGGGACTGGGGACTGCTGCACAGCTCAGCTGGTTAATTTAGAGTGGGAGCTGGGGGGGGGGAGGAAGCTGCTGCATTTGGTGCGGAGAACTACAGTAAAGCTGCCATGGGGATTTCTTGTTTTCAAAGTGTGTGTCTGCGTGTGTGTGTGTGTGTCTGTCTGTCTGTCTGTGTGTGTGTGTCTGTGTGGAGTGAGTGTGCGTGTGAGTGTGTGTGTGTGATCACAGCACTAGGGTTGGAAAAAATTGCTCTCCAGCAAATTATATAAAATAAAAAATGGGGAAGTGTATGTCCTATGAGAATTTAATGAGCACCCTCGGTGTGGGATGCTTTCATAAACCCCTCGGGCTTCGCCCTTGGGGTTTATGTAGCATCCCACACCTTGGGTGTGCATTAAATTCTCATAACTCACACTCCACCATCCTTTATTCTCTATTTAATTTAAAAAATGGCATTTTGTTTTATTGTTTCTCAGTTTACCCATTTTATAAGTGCACTAAGGCACACCAGGACATTGCTTGTATGAGATTAATGCACTTTCAAGTGCTAGAGCCACTCAGTGCAAGTGCCTCATGCCTCACTATGAACCTGGGCATGCATTAACCCCTGACAACCAATGCCCTTTCATGTCTTACTGCTTACTTATGCCTTATGGAACTCTATGTTGTATGTATTGATGCATAAGGAATTTAATTACTATGTTAATAAAGCTGTTGGCAACTCCAAACTTCAATCTGTTTATCCCTAGTGGTCAGTAGGGAGCCACAGAGGGTAGGCAGAGAAAACCATTTAAAGCATTTATGTGACTACAAAGTGTTTTCTGAAAAACTCAGGATGCTCCATATAGTATAAAATAACATTATTCTGTACTATTCTGTATTGTAGTTTGAGTTATTACAAACAGTTCAATAAGAAATGTAACTGTGACACAGCCAGGGGACATCATGCCAGCCCTAATTGCTATCTATCTGATAAAGATCAAGCCAGGTATGTCCCAAGGGGCAGACAGGATACTGACTAGGATCACTGTTGATCTGAAGGAACAATTGACAGTGCCACTTGCAGTATACTTTCAGGAGACTGTCCACATAGGTAGAGTTCCAGAAGACTGCAAAGTGGCAAATATTGCCCCATCTTCAAGAAGGGTGCCAGGTCAGACCTGGGAAACTAAAAGCCAATCAGCTTGCCATCAGTGCTGGGCAAGGTGCTGGGAGCCATTAATTCAAGGATAGAATATTAGACCACTTGCTTAAGTCCAAGGGTCTTGCTCTCTATCAGCATGGCACTGTGATGGGCAGATCAGATTTGAAAAATTAGTTTAAAATTTAGTTTGATTCCTTATATTCATTAGTCTTTATTTACAGTAATTTCCCTGTAATTCTTATATTTGCTTGTGCATATGCGCAAGAAACATCTTGGGACAGTACGACATTTTAGAGGTGTGTAAGTTTCTGCACAATGCAGTTGATGCTTTATGGGGCTCGTTCTTCAGACACCAATGAATCAGCAAGCTGTCTATGAGAGCAGTTTGAGAGAGAGGACCACACTTGAAAGAAATCTGCCACTGCAATGAAGGATAATTTCCTCATTGCAGCAGGACCTAACCCCTCCCTTGCAACCAGTCACACAGACATACCTTTTCTCTGTTGGCTGCAGATGACAAGACTCCGGCCATGTGCATTACAGTGCACAGGAATGCACATGGCCAGAATTACTGTTCTTGTCAGCTCCTGCCGCTGAGCACCTTGTTTGTTCAGTGCGCCTCTCCTGGTGAACCATTTTAATAATAAAAAAATGAGCCACGGTACGGCTTTCCACATTGGCGGCTCCTGCTGTCCACCACACACTCCCCAGAAAGCCAACATTGGGGTGCCCAAACCCCTTATTGGCATGTATCCCCCCATTAATGTGACATACTGGGAGCCCACCCCAGTGTGCCAAAATAATTTTTTTTTCATGTTTCCTATACCAGGATGCCCACTCCTGGTGTCAGATGACCCTACCCACCTGCCAGAATATTTCAAGTGCCAACATTGGGGTGCCCAATCCACATGTCGGCATGCCCCACACACACACACACGCACACACACACACACACACACACAATATTGTGGCACACTGGGTGCTCACCCCTGTGTGCCTAAATATTTTTGGTAACCTGTAAAATAAAGAAAACCATCCCATAAGTATTTTTTTTTCCTGTGTAGAAAAGAAAATGGTCCTTTGTCATCTCCTCATTTCTCCTTCCCCCAACACCACCCTCCCTCTGCGGACCCACCTCCCTGCACCCTCCTTACCTAATACTTACCACCAGAGGTTGGGAGCAGTGATCTTCTATGGACTGGGACACGTCTGCACTCTTCAAAGCCGACCGGCAAACTGAAGAAATGACAGTAAGCTGTATAATGGGAGTCAATGGGGGAGTTTTAACTTATGTTGATATCTCAGTCATTTTTTTAGGAATTTTAGCCCCAAATTTTCAACATGGGGTTCTTAGGACCCCTCCTCTTGAACAGTCACTATCATTTGGTTACTCAGTCCCGAAAGGTGATTTCACAGTTGCTGTGTGGAATCACCTTTCAGGACTGATTAATGAAATGGCAGCACCACTGTTGATGAGGTGGGGTCCCTAAAAACCTATGTTACAAATTTGGTGAAAAAATTTCCAAAAATGACTGCGTTATGAGCGTGCAGCGCACAGTTTCTATTCAGGCTCATAACTTCACCAAATTTTAATATTTTCACCCCAGATTTTCAACATTGCCATTTTTTCACACCTCCTTATGAACAGTACAGCTGTCATTTTTCACATCCTGCCTGAAATGTGTTTTCACACCTGTGTTGGGACGGATTAACAAAATCACAGTGGCACTGGTTATGAGGGGTGGTCCCAAAATGCCCGTTGAAAATTTGGTGAAAAAATTCCAAAAAATTATTGCATTACAGGCATGCATTGCACAGTTTCTACGCATGCTCGTAACTTCACCAATTATTCAAATTTTCACTCTAGATTTTCAGCATTTCAATTTTTGCATACCTCCTCATGAACAGTACAGCTGTCGTTTTTCACACCCTGCCCAAAATGTGTTTTCGCACCAGTGACGCCGAATGGTGCAGTCACTGTGCAGAATCACGTTTTGGGATTGAGTCCAAAAAATTAGTGTCACTATGCATGAGGTGGGGTCCCAAAAAGCCCATGTTGAAAATTTGGAGCAAAAATACCAACAAATGCCCCAGGGCATTTGGGTTTCCAACCATAATGCCCCACCCTGTAGAGACTGACAGGCATCAGTAGTGTAACTTGCGGTCATCGGCCATAATGCTCATGCCATTCCACCTCCACCCTGCAACCAGTGACAGGCATTGAGGTGTGCCTTGGGGTCTTTGGCCCTAATGTTAACCCCATTCTCCTCTAATGCACCCATCTCAGCTTATTTCTTTATGGAATGGGGTGAGCATAAGGGCAAAAGACCCCAAGGCACACTGCTACACCTGTCGGTGTCTGCAGAGTGGAGTGAGGTGGAATGGCATGAGCATTATGGCTGACAACCCAGAAGCACATCTCCAAATGCCTGTTAGTCTCTGCAGGGTGGGGGTGGAGGTTGGCGTTAGTTTAATACTTCACTGCCATTCCTATTATACATCTCTCTAACTCCTGCACTACCAATGCCAATACCAGCAAACAAACATATGGCATTTACAAATGCTTGTCTTTACTCACCTTCCCTGGCTCTGTCACTAGAATCCTTGTCCTTATCATTGTGAAAGGGTTGGCAGTGAAGAATGAGTTAACATCATGTGACAGGATGTGAGGGGACTCAAGTTCAGCATTCGGCTCTTGAAATTAGTTTCAAAAAGTGCAACGTGTTGTATATAGGGGTGAAGTGCTACACTTTCTTTATTAAAGTGATGCCAGTAGACAGCATGCAGGAGAAGAGAGACTTGGAGATGATATTAAGACATACCCTAAAACCATTTTCTTAGTGCAATAAGGCATGTCAGATGACACCGATTGATTTCTTCAGCTGGGTCACCAGGGAAATAGGTGTGTGTGGCAGTGGATTTGGCCTATCTGGACTTTAGCAAGGCCTTCAACACCGTACCACACAGGAGATTGATAAAGAAATTGATCAACCTAGGAGTGGGATCCAAAGTAGTGAACTGGGTGAGGAACTGGATAATTGACATTGTGCAGAGGATGGTGATTAATGGCAGTCACTCTAATGAGGAAAAAGTGACCAGTCAGGTGCCACAGGGTTCAGTACTAGGGATGAGTGGGTACTAAAATACATGACTATTAGGGCAACCTGTGTCCACCCTTAAAGTACCCAGAAAAAAACCCAGATGAAAACCGAGTAGCCGGGTTGGGTCAGGTAGTCACTATCTGACCCATTTTATTATCCAGTTACCCAACCCTGACCTTAACAAAAATCATGTAAAGACTGTTTTTTTGGGATTATTACACTGTCTTTTAGGTGCCCTGATCCAGTATACCCATGGGGGCATTGCTAAGGCAGATATTTGAGGCACAGGCTGTCTTAGTGAGCCTGCTGCTGTTTCCAAAAATTATACCCATCGCGGGCATTGCTGAGGCAGGTATGAGAGACGCAGCTGCTCTTAGTGAGCCTGCTGCTCTTTCCAAAAATTATACCTATTGCAGGCATTGCTGAGGCAGGTATGAGAGGGGCAGCTGCTCTGAGTGAGCCTGCTGCTGTTTTCAAAAATTATACCCATGGCGGGCATTGCTGAGGCAGGCAAGAGAGGTGCAGCTGCTATTAGTGAGCCTGCTGCTGTTTCAAAAAATTATACCCATGGCGGCCATTGCTGAAGTAGGTATGAGCCTGCTACTGTTTCTAAAAATTGTACCTATGGTGGGCATTGCTGAGGTAGATATAAGAGGTGCAGCTGCTCTGAGTGAGCCTGCGCTGTTTCAAAAAATTATACCCATGACGGGCATTGCTGAGGCAGATAAGACAGGTGCAGCTGTTGTGAGTGAGGCTGCTGCTGTTTCCAAAAATTTTACCCATGGCATGCTTTGCTGAGGCAGGTACAAGAGCTGTAGCTGCTCAGAGTGATCCTGCTACTGTTTCCAAAAATTATACCCATGGCGGGCATTGATTAGGCAGGTACGAGATGGACAGCTGCTCTTAACGAGCCTGCTGCTGTTTTAAAAAATTATACCCATGGTGGGCATTGCTGAGGTAGGTCCGAGAAGTGCAGCTGCTCTGAGTGAGCCTATTGCTGTTATTAAAAAAAATTATACCCATGGTGGGCATAGATCAAACTTACGAATTGATGTCTGACAAAAGAAAACTAAAAGAAGTACTAGTATGGCACACGTGGCTGGCATGGTGGCAGTGGTGATGGTTCCAATTGTTTTGTACACAACCTATTCATCATATTCAGTACTACAGTTTGCAGGCTGTTGTTCATTTTTAGGGTCAGACTTGCATAAATCAATGTTTGTGATAACTGGGAATGTGTCAGTATTCATTATGAGAATTGTAAGCCATTCCACATTTGCAGGACTTAGAAGTATTCTGTGGTCAGTGACTATTCCACCAGCTGCACTAAATATGCATTCTAAATATATGCTTGAAGGTGGACAGCTGAGGTACATAGTTGCAGAATTTGCTAGATCTAGCCATATTGTTCTCTTTTGTTTCCAATACAGTAATGGATCTTCCTTGAGGCCAATCACAGTATGGTCTGCAAAGTGCTCCAGGATCACTGTGCTGTCTGTGACAGTTGTCAATCTGACAGATGAACCTGCTGCACTTTTTGTACAGGATACCAGTCCATATTGTCGCAGGTGACTCAGAAGTGATTTGACTTTATGACCCTGAACACAGGATGCCCGAGAAGTAGCTGTACATGTCCTTTCCCTCGCTGATGACACTGCTGACTCTGAAGAATTGATAGATGTGCTATTATCTGCGCCAGAGGTGCACTGTGATGGTTTGGCAGGGTTTGACTGCTGTACATCAGATAACGGTGTTTGTAGGGCAGTGTCCCATTTGGTTATCAGATCTCTCCAATACTCAGTGTCTTCCCCTGCAGGAAAAATGACATCAATGTTCCACTTAAAGTGGAGATCTAGCAACGTAGCCTACACATAGGTGTCATTCTTAAACATGGCATTTATTCTCAGATCAGTCAATAATCTGAGACTCAAGTCATCTGCCAGCATAACAGCAGTGGTGTCGTCTTTTGACTGAAAGTCTTTATGTTGTCAAGGAAAATGTGAAGAAATCTGATTTGAGGAAGAATTTGACTCAGAGTTGCACTGCCTGCACTGACATCATATGTGTCAGCCTCAAATGGCTCCAATAAGGTGACCAAAGATTCCAGTAGGGACCAGCTGCTGGAACTGAGCATGATGTCTACTTTACCTATTTGATTTTGCATGGTATAGTCATGTACAGCTTTTTTTCTGTTCAAGAAATTTTTCCAACATGTAAAATGTCGAATTCCAGTGGGTTGGAACTTCCTGCTTGAATCTATACAAGGGTAAGTTGTTTGACCTCTGCAGCCCTTTCATGAATTTTGAGCCATACAGAGTGGCTGAAATGCCCATGTATTTTCCTAGCAAGACCTAACAGGTTGTTGTAACATTTTTCTTTCCATTTAAGAATTCATGGATGAGAAAATTTAAACAATGTACAAAACAAGGTAGGTGTTGGTAGATGTCATCTCTAACAGCCTTAACTATGTTGGCACCATTATCTTTTTTTGGGACACTCAGCCCTTCTCACCTCACCCCTCCCATTCCCTGGGACTATGCTCACCTCCACTGGCATTCACCCTGGATTGCCCCTGGGGTGGGGCCAATGGGAGGTTCCCCATCGTACCCCTACAAATGGTGCCACGTTGTGTAGTCTGGCGGCTGTGGGAGTCCTTGGGCTAGGCTTCATGGGAGGGTTTAGGTGATCGGCCTCTGCATCCATTTTTTCCCCCTGTGATGGGAGGTGTGGTTTGCAATGATGTAGAGGCACATTCACCCATGTCTGGCACAGCTCTTGGAGCAACCAAGCCTTGCCTGAGCTGGCCACCAGCCTCCACTAGGAGTTAGCCACAGACTGAGTGCTTCCCCATCCTCCCCCTAGAGGAGGAGAGCAGTCCATTGGATGCTTGATCCTCTTCCCCCAGCCAGCCCACTGACTCCCTGAGATTGCGTCCAAACTTGGGTCATCGGCATCGTAAGTAGAAATCCAACTGTTGCATTGGTGGGCCAGTATATTAGCACCATTATCTAATATGAACTATGGAGACAAAGAATACGAAGTAAGGCATTTCTGGAATTGATTGTGCAGCACCTGCAAAATATTCATAGCTGTGTGGTCGTCTTCAAAAGTGGTGACACATAATTCAGTCTGCTTCCTACTAATTATGGTATAGTGGGAATTATTACTTTCTGACTGAAAACTTGCCCAATGAGCTGTAACAGTCATATAGTCAATTGTTTAGTTGCTGGTTCATATATCCATGGTTATGTGAACCTGCTTCACGTCAAAGAGTTTCAGCTGTTTGGTGACTGCACTACACACCAAGTCATACAACTGTGGAACAACCTTTTTTAACATATATGCTCAAGAGGGAAAGGTGTACCATGGTTCAGTTCAATTCATGAACTTGAGGAAACCATTCTGAGCAACAAAAGCAAATGGAAGCTGACAATCGGCCAACAGATCTGCAGTGGCTCTATTTAAGAGCTGAAATGTTGGATGCTTGCGGGTAAATTTTGATGTCCTCAAAACACTTTATTTTAATGTTAGTTGATGAGAGAGATGAGATATTTTTAATTTTGGAGGAGACTGTACTTTTCACACCTTTCTCAGGTGGAGTAATACTGTGGGATTTTGCAGAACTTGATAGTGTCTGAAGAAAACAATCTACGTTTATCTGGGAAGACTGCAAGGACACATCAAATGATTCAGTTTCAGTTCCTGCTTCCTGTTCATTGTCACTATGGTCACCATTACCACCACTTCCACTACTGCCCATACCAACCACACTGTCCCTTGCCCTGCCACACTTAATTGGGTGTTTTGTCTTTGCATGATGTATCAGTACTGATGTTCCAAAATGCCCCGCTTTGCCACCATGACTGACACTCTTTTTGCACAGACTGCACTCAGCTACAGAGTTGTCTGCAGTGTCAATATAAAATAAATTCCACACTAATTTATCCTTTGTGCTTTGTACTACAGTGCCTGGCACTATTTCATGTACAGTCAAGGGACCTGCAGGAAATCCGATACTGCCATTTCCTTGTTCACATGGATTTTTCCCATTCATAGTCATCTTCTTCTTCTTACTGTCAGCATATGATTCTTTTTTCTGCACTTGCCTCTCATACCCTACAGTGTCATCCTTTCCAGCCCCCTAATCAAAACTAGTAATGACCTCATTGCCACAAGATTAAGAACTGGAAGTGCTGTCATCATCAGGTGGGACATACTGTAGCCTGGGCTATCCCATTAACAGTCCCCACTATTACCACTATCTTTATCAGCATTCACTACCTCAACATCTGAGCTTAAATATCAAGAGGATGCCTCCCCAGACTTCCATGCTGCTCCAACAGCTGGAAGTCTCTTGGCACATGTGGTAAAATGTTCAGTACCTCTATGAGTAACTTCTGTCAGTTATTGTTATTATTGTCATAATGTTCTTCATTAATGCTTGGAGTCATATTGTCCACATCATTTTCAGTTGCATATGCACCAGTACTGTGTTTCCTTTTAGTAGACTTAGTCTGGGAAATATGAGGCATAGTAGACACAGCCATGGCTTTCACTATGCCACAGAGAGACATCACACATAGTGTAGCTATGACAGGACTCAGAGCACCTAGCAGGCTAACAGACAGTGTAATACAGACTAAATGGCTTTTTCTATACTGCAGAGATGCCCAGAGTATTTGTCACAGACAGGACATAGGGCACCTAACAACAAACAGTGTGTATACAGCCTAAATGACTTTCAATATACTGCATAGACATGTCACAGACAGGGCTCAGGGCACCTAACAGACAGTGAGTAATACAGCCCAAATGATTTTCACTATACTACAGAAAGACACGGAGTAGCTGTCACAGACAGGGCTCAGGGAACCTAACAGACAGTGTTTAATACAGCCTAAATGACTTTCACTATACTGCAGACACACACAGTTGCTATGTTATAGACAGGGCTCATGACACCTAACAGACAGTGTGTAATATAGCCCAAATGGCTTTCACCATACTGCAGCGACACACAAAGTAGTTATGTCACAGTCATGGCTCAGGGCACCTAACACACAGTGTTTAATACAGTCTAAATGGCTTTCACTATACTGCAGAGACATTCAGAGTTGCTATATGTCACAAACAGGGCACAAAGCACCTAATAGACAGTGTGTAACAAATGGCTTTCACGATACTACAGAGACACATAGAGTACATAAAGGGAGCAGGGCATCTAACAGACAGTGTGTATTGTAATACAACCTAATTGGCTTTCACTGTGCTACAGAGAGAGACAGAGTAGCTATGTCACAGACAGGGCTCAAGGCACCTAACAGACAGTGTTTAATATAGCATAAATGGCTCTCACTATAATGCAGAGACACAAAGAATTGCTATGTCACAGACAGGGCTCAGGGCACCTGACAGGCACTGTGCAATACAGTTTAAAATGGCTTTCATATGCTGCAGAGATGAGACACACAGAGTAGTTACTATGTCACAGACAGGGTACCTAACAGACAGTGTGCAAAAGTAAAATACAGCTGCTGCCTACAATGAGCGCCTCATCCCCTTCTCCTTCCATGCCTAGCATCACACTAGATCCCCACAATATTCCCCCTTCAGTCTCCAGCCCTTGCTCCTTTGTGGAGTAAACTTGTATTTGTTTTTTTTTAAGTTATTTTTTTTTCTTTTTCGCCACAGCTACAGAGCAAACACTGATTCCTCCCTCTCTCGAGAACATCTGCTGCTATCTGTTTGCTCACACAGCAGACAGGGAGTACAGACACCAGCACTGATCAATTGGATTGTTTGGCTGGTGTTTATGTGCTACTTTCTGCTGCACAGACCCCACAGGCTGTCCTTTCATGCCTGTTTCCAACCCTGGACTATTCCCAGTACCCCACAGGCTGCCTGTAATGCCTATTTTAAAACAATTACCAATTACCCAACCCATTACCTGTGTCAACAGTACCTGACCAGTTAAGTACACTGACATGCCTGGTAGGGTAGTAATTGACCTGAAATACCCTACCCAGCAAAAAAATGCCAATACCCCACCTATTCGTTCCAGCTATCCAATGGATAGCCCATCCCTACTCAGTACTAGGACCAATCCTCTTCAATCTCTTCATAAGTGATACTGCAGAAGAACTGGAAAGGAAGGTGTGCCTTTATGCATATGACATCAAAATCTGTAGCAAGGTGGACACTCAGGAGGGGGTGGGGATAATGAGTAGGGATGTTGGAAAACTTGTGGAGTTGTCAAGGATATGGTGGCTGGAGTTTAATGCCAGAAAGTGCAAAATCATGCTTCTAGGGATAGGAACCCAGGGGTTGAGTATAGGATGGGGGGAGGTTCTGAAAGTCACCAAGCAGGAAGAGGACCTTGGGGTTATAATATCTGATTACCTCAAATTGCAGGGCAGTATGACAAAACAGTTGGTAGGCTAGTGGTATGCTGGGATGCATAGGCAGAGGTATCTCTAGCAGGAGGAGGAAGGTGGTGTTACCACTATATCACTCACTTGTGAGGCCTCACCTGAAGTATTATATCCAGTTCTTGAGACCGCACCTCAGAAAGAACGTACACAGGGTGAATGCAGTCCACAGGAGGGCAACTAAAATGGTTCTGGGGTTGCATCAAAAGCTGAATGAGGAGTGACTGAGAAATCTCAACATGTACAGACTGGAGGAGAGAAGAGCAAGAGGGACATGATAGAGACATACAAGTACCTCACAGAGGTAAACAGGGTGCATGGGGGCATCTCTTTCAAATGAGAAAGAGCACTGGGGCTACAGGGCATGAGATGAAGCTGGAGGAGGGAAGTTTAAAAGGGTTGTTAGAAAGTAGTACTTTACTGAAATAGTGGTGGATGCTTGAAATAGCCTACCAGTGGAAGTGGTGGAGGCAAAAACTGTGGGAGCCTTCAAGCATTTGTGGAAGAGGCATAGGAGAATATTAGTAAATAGGCAGGGAGGAGGGACAGTCATCAGAGACTAGCAAGGGTCTGTGGAGGCATACTAGGAAGTGACCATCTGGGAAGATTTGGTGGGCCAAGCGTCCTTTTCTGCTGGCAAATTCTACGTTTCTATGTTTCATACCAGTAGGATAACAAGATGCTGAGGTGTGCAGTGAGAGAGATTACTAGTACAGGGAGAGAGAGGTGCTATAACCCCTATATAGATTACTGGTCAGGGCAGTACTAGAGTACTGTGTGCAGCTATGGGGGCATGTCTAAGAAAGGGTAAGGATAGATTTATTTGCAGTGCAGAGAAGGGCAACAAAAATAATCCATGGATAACAAGGCAAAATGTACAAGAAATGACCAAAAAGTCTTAATACTATATGTACTCACTGCAGGCCAAATGGGGGGACAACATAGAGACTTTTAAGTTCATGAAAGGGTTCAATATAGAGGGCGCAGTAAGTTCATTCAGTCTGAGAAAGTACATCTATTGGGAGTAATGTGCTTAGGCCAGATTGAGGGAGAGAGGGTCAAAAATGGCACGGGGTCATAATGTCGCAAGACATTATGCCACATGCACAAAGTGCACTGCCAATACAGCATGATTTTGTTGCATGTGGCATAAGTCTTTGTTTCTGCAGTGGGGCTCCACCTCCAAACCCCTCAATTAAGATTACTAATTTGGGGGGGGGGGTTACAGTAAATATAGCACAAAGTGCGAAAAAAAATAAAATTATCATTCATCTGGGACCGGGAGTCGAACCCTGTCCCAAACACTCTGCTTTTATCCCTTGCTGTTAGTGGCTCATCTCGTCAAGCCACAATAGCTGTTTGGTGGAAGCCCATCCCAACAGAGGTCTTAACCTCTGCCTGGGACAGAGAGAGGGTGCAGTACCACGCACAGAATCATTTGTGGTATTGCACCCTCTCACTGTCATGTACAGTGCTGTTTCTGTTTCGCGCTTGTGTTGTACACTATTAAGTGTACGGCATATTGATCTGGCACCGTCAAAACATGTTAGAAGTATTAACTCATCGAAAGGATGGTGGATGGGTTGACCAAACTTCCAGATAAGGTTTTACAAGCAGAAACAATATCAGGGTTGAAGAGAATCTGGGATGAATTTAAAGGAAGTTATTAGATTAATATAGAAGGGCAAGTGGAGTATGAGGGAAATGATAAATACCAAAAAGAGTTGCAGTAGTGAACCTTGGGACAGACTAGATAGACTATTCAACCTTTTTCAGTCCTAAAGTGGACATTGTGCTTTGTGTGCTTATCCAGTTTAAATTAATAAATACTGTAAATATGAACTATTTTAGGGGCAATAAGACATGACAGGATGTACATGAAACATATTTTACTGCATGGCCAGAGGCGTAAAAAGGCACGTGGCCCCTGGCTGAGGAGTGCCTTTAGCCCCTTGTGTGCTGTAAAATATGTCCCATGCACACTCTCTAGTGTCTTTTTGCGCTTACAAAATGGAATCTTATCTTTATTTTACTTTTCACAATTAGAAAAATCATGCTTGTATGTAGAAAAAAGATTTTATGCTGCAGATCAATGATAAAATTGTCCTTCCATGGACATTGTTTTAATATTCATGAGCTTATTTGCATATATTTTCACTCCCAATTTTACACACACACACACCTCAAGTGAAGAGCTGTGGGGGGCCCCAACTTCAAATGCCCGAAAGCTTTTTGTCTGCGGCTGCTGCTTTCCCTCTCTTGCTCTCTGTCCACATTGCCATGGAGCTCTGAAGGTGAAGAGAGCAGACACGGCCATGTCAGCTGTTTCTCACTGACATTGTGCTGTGGAAAAACAGGAACCAGATGACAATCGAGGGACTGAGGGGACTGTGTTGCTGCCAGTCTGTCACTCTCTCTCCCAAACTGCTGAACAGAACTGAGAGCACAATTTTCAAATTACTGCACGTTACCCTCATTCTGACTCTGGCTGCTCTGAGACCAAGTGTCCTGCAGGCTCCCGTGTGTGGCTTGCATTTTTGTAAGAAGTAAGCAATCTGTTTTTCTCTCGCATTGGGTAAAGAAAAGATGGCTGCCAGTAAAAATGTTAATGTTCTATGGCACCAGAATCTTGGCCTTTTTACTGCCAGCTCTTTTTTTTTACCAATGCATGGAACAGATTTTATACATGGAGAGCTTGGACTCTGACTGTCTGAATTAACCTACCCATTTTATAAAGACTAACAATGAATAAATACTGCAAATAGGAACTATTTAAAATACTGATAATGAAATGGAGCAACAAACCTATCACATATAGTATTAAAAGTACTTTCAATTTCTATATGCACATTGGGCCCTATTCATGAAAGTGGGTGGGGGTACAAGCGGATTGCAAGTATCTCTCCTGTGCAGCTCCACACCCGCTGGAGGTCCACGTGAAATCCACATTCACTAACAGTGGTCCCCACCCAGCTCCATTACGTGACTTTGCCCCCATGGTGTGCAGATTCATGGGGGAGGTCTGGTGCGGGGCTGCAGACCTGGACATGCAGCCAGTCAACTGCCCAGACTGGGTCCAGGAGTGGATCCCTTGCGCCTGCAGGGCATCATCTTTGTCCCAGTGCACAGAGCGCCAGGCAAGATGTTGGGGCCAAGGTCATCAGCTGACTGCCCCAACCCACCTAGTGTGCTCTGAAGGCAGGGCATCCATATTGTGGGTGCCAATGCCCCCTGCCATGATCGCTGTAGCTGGAGGCTCCACCCCCAGAGAGGCATGTAACCTGCTGCCCAGGATTATTTTTTTATAATTCAATAAACTTTATTTCAATTTTTCATTTCGCATGTACCATCCAGAAGGCAAAAAACAAAACATACATATTGGAGATAAGGTGTCAAGCAAAGAAAACTATACATATCACTTTCTATAATACATCTTTACATATACTAATAAATGTGACATCAAGATAGAGCTTGTAATGGGGATAAATACACCCACTGAACTGGAGAGTAAAAAACATAAACATTACCCACCGCCCACCCCAATAAAACCATCCCAACCCACCCCTGGACCGGGAATTGTAGGACACATCAACTAGTATAGGATTTACTGTATAAGGCTATAGTGCCATCAAAACAATTAGGGTTTCCAGATGGAGATCAAAGCTTCCAGAGTGCCCCATCTGGGTAGGTAAAGGTGCAGCCTTTTGTTCACTGATAGGATGTGTTTCTCCAACTGAAGAGCAAATAGGAGTTCCCTATGCCATTCCAAAAGAGATAATGTAGACTTATCCATCCAATGCCTCATAATAATCAAGATAGCTATGGAGGAGATCAGAGCTAAATGGGCTTTCCTACAATTTGGTACATCCCTAGAAAATAAATAAAGTAGGCATATTTCAGGGATAAAAAGAGATTCCAGGCCCAAAACTGGATCTAACGAGCTTTTAATTGCTTGCCAAAAATTTTGTACCTTTGTACATGACCAAATCATGTGATATAGAGAGCTAGGAGGACAGGAACACTTAGGGCAAATAGGGGAAGGTAGGTGGCCAACCTTATATAGCTTGAGTGGGGTAAAGTATAAATTATACATCATATTAAATTGAATGAGGCGCAGCCTATCTTGCTTGACAAATCTATAAATGTTTTGCCATGAGTTCCTCCACGTAGGTACGTCTGCAGCTGCTCGGGATTATGGCTGCTTCCAAAATGCGTAGCTGCCAGACACCACACACAGTACTCTGTGGTTTTGTGCATCGCGTGGAGTGCTGTCATAGCTCCCGCCCCTCCGCCACCCTGGCACAGAGCTGTGCATGCAGCTGGGGATTGGCTGGGGATCGGGCCCATAGGTGGGGGTGGCCTTACTACATGCATCGCATGGATGGGGTGCGGTGTGCATGGCCAGGTGAAAGTGGGCTATGCGCATGGGTTATGCAGTGTGTAGTGCATCCGCACCTTTCATGAATAGGGCTCATTGATTTGAAACATTTTAATTTCATAGATGTTTGCTCCTCAAATTACTTGCATGAGGACACACAGTGAATTAATGACTCTGGTAGGATTTAACCCTGGGATCTGTTAGTTCAAAAGCCATATTCCTATCCACTGGATTATACGCTTCCCCACAAAAAAATAATCCCAACAGAAAATAGAAAATGATGCAGGAAGAAATACAGTATATACAGTACTTATGGACTGACTGCCTAATACAGTTCCAGTGGAAAAACTATATTAAAAGCATTATGTATGGGGGGGGTGCTGCTGAGCAGCTTACATATTTCCTAAGCTCCTGGGTCTCGATCTCTAAATTGATTAAAATATTTTTTTTTTGAGTAGTTATTTGACCACAAGACACTTCCGGTACCTAGTAGTCTGTCTGGAGCTACAGGTATGGGGAAGAATCGGGGGGCTGCTGCCTCCTCCTCGTATTTCTTTGCACCTAAAAAATCACTACGGCAGCATGAGGAAAGGCCTCCAACACTCCCAGAAGCCACAGCCTTGAGTGCCTCCACATCGGAGGGTGCATCTTTGGTCACCATTCAAACGATTTTGAACCAGCTGGTCTGGTGAGTCCAGGAGATGGACAAAAAATTGGACTCTCTCACACCATGGGTAGTACAGTTGGAATCCAGAATGGATGGATGTGAAGCATCCATGCAGAAATCCGAACAACTCATTTTCAAGGTCTATGATGTTACTACCAAGCTGACAAAAGAAAACTCGATGCTCCTACAGCAACTGGAACTAGTAGAGAACCAGGCTTGGGAGCGGAACTTGCATATTTTGGGGCTGATGGAGTTGGCAGAAGGGGATGACCATTTAGATTTTGCCAGAAATGTATTGTCAAAGATTCTGGGACTCTCAGAAGGGGACTCCCCGCTGTCGATCAAAAAGGCATACCGTGTTACACCGAGGCGTGCTACTTTGGACATGGAGACACCACGGACTCTCTTGGTAGTGTGTACTGGCATTGGTGATTGGGACCCTGTGCTTTCCCTGGCAAGAAGGAAATGATCTCTACAATTTGGAGGGAACTCTTTACAGATCTTCCCAGATCTCGCATATAGCACATGGCAACAGAGAAAGGGCTTCGATGGGGTCCGCAGTCGGTTGCGGCATTACAAAATTAATCACCAACTATTGTTTCCGGCTCATCTGAGGCTAACCTGACAGGGACGACAATATCAGTTCCAGAAACTGAAGTATGTGGAAAAGATGCTGCAGACCATCGAGAAGGAACTGGAGGAGAGAGAGGAGGAGGTTGTTTCCTCGGGTGAAGAAGTGCCCTGAGCTTGTTTTGACCCAAAACTCAATGAGGTTGGTAGGGGTTGGTTGGGGCAATGTCCTGGCTGTTAAGAGGCTGTGTTTTGATACCTAAAATTGTTACGCTTGTTTAAGGCATTTAATGTTAGCCAGGCACTGTTTTTTGAGGATGAATCTGCTTTGCACTCACCCATTTTAACCCACTCTGGGAGGGAATTCATTTTAGAGCCCTTAAACTTTACGTGTGTGCCATGGCTCAGGGCATGGACTTGAACTGAACTAAAATGGTACTTTTTGAAAAAATTAACCATGTTTTACAGCTCTTCTACTTATCATACTTGTGTTATAATGTTAAGATAACTACTTAATGCCTTGTTGATATAGAAATATATGTTTAAAGGTAAAAAGAGACAGCTGGGAGGTTGGGAGTTTATATGGTATAAGCATATTAAAGGATATCTATTCGGGGAACCATATAGGCCAGTATATCAGGCCGGTTGTCATTGGTTTTGATACTATAATGTGGTGTAATCCTTGGTTCCCTTTTATATTGCCTTAGCTGCATGCTATGGGTATTGATGCTATGGGTGATGTGGGGTTCTTCCCCTAATGAGGTGGCTGTTTGGGAGGTACCTGACATTATTGAATTGTAATAATCTCTTTTACAAATTTCATGTAATCCTCCTATGATGTATGATTTTGTAAGTGTTTTTACTGCAAAATTATAAATAAATAATACAAAAATAAAAGCATTATGTATGCTGGCCCGGTGGTGCTGAGGGTTGAGGTGCTGGATGCCACACCTCTTGCCATGCTGGTGACCCAGGTTTGAGAACGAGCCCAGGTCATCGGAGGTTGGTGGGGAAGAGAGAGGATTGAGCATCCAGAGGACAGCTCTCCTCTCTCTGGGGAGGGATCAAGGTTTGCCCAGCACTGCAACAGCCCCCGATGGAGACTGGAGGCACTGCGCATGTCAGGGCATCAAAGTAGTGGAACGGAGCTGCAGTGGGTGTCATCAGATGCCATTGCACGTCCGAGCTCAGGGAGGGTGGAAAACATGGAAAATACCCCTGCCGACTGGGTGACCTGACTGCGAACTCCAGTGTCCAAGGCCCACATGCCCATCGCCAGCCGCACCTCCAGGCTCTACCCTCTGGGGACTCCTGGCCTCTCCAAGGCACTGGGGGAGATGGGAGTCCTGAACCTGATTCAGAAGTCGGGGTTATGTGGTTCAGGTGGGCAGTCAGGAGCCACAGGTCGAGTGAGGGAACCTGAGAGATGACCCATTAGGAGGGTGAAGAAATAGAGTTCGAAAAAAAAAAAAGCATTATGTACAGTAGAGCAAAAATGAGTAACTGAGTTTCACAGATCCGGTATAAATTGTTTACAAACAAAGCCATGTTGGTCACAAAATAATCCTCTCTATAAACTATTCTGAAAAACCGAACATTTTCTTCAGCTGAAGAACAATTCTAACACAATTTTACACTCAAAGATGTTTTTGTATCTGTCAGTGAATTCCATTCTTTTTTTTTTGTAGAATCCACTATAAAATTAATTTTATTTAAACTAAAAATTATTACTTTAATCTTATACAGAAGTGTTGGATGAATTATTGAAACTGCTTGCACAGTCAGCATCTTTAGGGGAAATGGAATTGCACTGTAATAAGGATTTATATCACTCAGAAAAAATGCTCTTCCTCAGCCCAACATATATAAAGCATTTCTAGCAGAGACAGAGCACACAAATATAGCCAGCACTTTGGCTGAAGAAAACTTACAGTGCAGAATGGGTGCTGATTTTTATAGGTTGCAGTACTAACAATTGCAAAATTACTTTATAAATCTATCAAAAGTGGAATTAGCAGTTCAGGTGCACTCAACATCCCCAGTGATTCTCCACCTGCTTCTAAAATGGAGTTCTGTTAATATGCTAATCTACACTGCTGCTACATGACTCTAAAAACTGCCTCTCAAAGCTATGACTGCACTGTCTAAAATGAATTTTTTATTACTTCATGGGGTATTTGTCCCAGACATTCTCCTCAGGTCTAATTATTACTTCCTCCAGAGCAGCTGTCTTCTACCTGGCTAATATTCACCTTTGGAGGGGAAAGGGCTGATAAGCCTACAGGTCCATATCACTATATGTTTATTTATTTAGTTAGGCAATTGTACATTTTGACTAGGAAGGGCACACTAAGCAGTGATGGCAAGGACCTGTTTTATTTATCTGAGGAATGTTGGCCATAACACTGGGGAAACTCTCTTACTCTTGCTTAGAAAAACACCGTCCTGCTTCCTCTGGATGGCAACCCAGGTATGGAGGAGGATGATGATGCAGCCCAGGTGGACAAGTCTAGCTCCCACTCCACCTGGCATATCCAGGAATATACAGATTGGAGAAATGTGGATGGAGTGGAAAATAATTCTATAATAAGCCAGAATCTCACCAGTTTTGAACAGGCTGAAGAAGTTTTGGCACAAGATTTGAAGAAATAGAAGGCTTGTCGCCTGGTTTTAATGGCTGAAGGAGAGGCAAAACACACTCTGGAGAAAAGGAACCAGCAGCAGAAAAGAACACAGGACTTGACAGCCTAAAAAAAGTCTTTGCCAACATGGAAGTCTGACCAGCTGTGTTGGACTGGTATGACCAAATGATGTATCATTTGAATTGGCAGCAGATGAAAGACAGCTTAGCAGTGAGGGATTGGCTTTTACAAACAACACAGACCTGATTTCTAATAATCATATGATGCAATGTTTGAATCAGTTGCAAATGAAAGACAGCTTAGCAGTGAGAGACCAGCTTTTACAAGCAGTACAGAGCCAGCTTTCTAAAGAAAAGCAAGACTGAGAGGAAAATCACTCTCCCAACACAGACACCCAACCATACTGTAGATCATGCATGGTAAGAATACAGAGCACGCAATCCTGGCTAGCTCTATAGGGCCACAAAAGGTGGCAGAAGCTATTAGGAAACTGGCAAGTACTGTCAAAGAGGAAGATACTGTGTGAACATTAGCATAGGGCACCATTTAGGCTTAAAGAAAAGGCAGTCAAGACAGAAATGTAGTAGGAGGTAAATCTGATGGCCTGTTTACACTGTTTTTTTTAAACTCCATTTTAACTCCCCAGTTCAGGCGAGGAATATACCCCCATTTGGCCATTGGACTAGCCCACCCAGCATCCTTCCCAAGCCACCCAGACTGGGTGGGCTGCAGCTTTCCTCCTGCGGTGGGACTCCAGGGGAGAGAGAGACTGAGATCAGCGAGAGTTCCCAGCAAAGTCTTACACCTGTGGCACCATTCAGGGGGGGTGCCCTGGAGGCATGGACATGCAAGATGTTAGAATGCAAACATCTCCCATGCATGTCCTGCAGATGTCCACTTTGCCTCCACCCCTACTGTATGCTGTTTCAGCTGGCATATACACCCAGTATCCAGTGGGTGTCAGTCTTATACCAGGAGTTCACAGCCGTCCCACCTCAGTGAAGAAGATTTTTCCATAGGATGCTCATCCAACCTTCCCCTGGCCAGCCCTCTGATGCTCCAGGGTCATTCCGGAACCTGGGTCACCAGTGTCACAAGCAGTAGCACTACTGTTGCACCAGTGGGCCAGCCACCTGTATACTCTGTGGAAAGAAGAATCCTTAATTAAGGCTGAGTGATCAAAATCCCCATATGAGGAGAAATGGCTGCCTTATCCTGCAGTATAACCTAAGCAGCACTTGACATTACAAAGCAACTGAATTTACAAAGCATAGACTGTGAATATCTAGGTCTAACAGAGAATGTCTCTCTGCCCACTTCACCAGTAGGGTTACCTCTATTTTTAGAAGTACCATGCACATTTTGCTTTACTGCCTCACCTTTACTAGAAATATAATTTAAAGCCCAGTCTCCTCCCCAGCTGGAAATGGTGCACAAACTGATCTGTCTAAGAAAGCAAATAACAAGGGGGACCCTATGTTGCCACTGGTAGTTAATACTGATCACCTAAGACAAATGTCTAAGGGAATTTCACCAGCACATATGATAGATTCTTCTCATGGAAAAGGCCCATAGCCTACAGAACCATACCATTATAGTCTTGGAGGCACGGAACAAACCAAACCAAACACTGTGTCCACAGAGCCAAACCCCACTACATCAGGTTTTCAAATGTCTGACCTCTTCATTAATAACACAGAGCCAGCAACAAGATGAAATGTGATCCAGCTAAAATACCAAAGGGGCCTGAATAGCATTCTGGTCAGGGTTTAAGTGAGCAGAACCCTCCTCAAATGTTCTATGAAATTCTACAAATCAGACATTTATATATCGGTTCATACCGCTGGTGTCACAATATACAATTTGAGTTTTGAAACAGTAGCCTCATTGAATAGAGTCAGGAAAAAGTATCACAACACAAAAAAAGCCCTCTCTGGACCTTGTTCTTCACAATTCCACTTACTAAGCCAGGTTATAAAGTCATTACCATTTTATTCAGGAATAGAGACTTGAATCTGTCAGATATTATAATCTAGCTCCAGCAATGGTGCAAAGTCCAAGGCAGACCATAACCTATTATGGTATCAGAACAACTGTGAATGTGGATGCAAATTCTGTGTAAAGCTAAAGCAGATGGTAGCAGGAGTGCATCATTTACCTCATGGCTTTCTAATTAGTAGAGATAGGGAAAAATGCTTCTATACAGGGTAGTCAAAAGCTAGCAATGAACGTTGTTCCCAGTTGCATCTTTGTAATAGTGGTGATCAGTTCCATTTAGGGTTGTGTTCTGAGTTTGGCGATGTCAGCACAGACTGCATGAATACTTTCAGGTGTAATATATGTCAAGAACTAGGCCATACAAACAGAACCAGCCCCACATCCCATAATAGCTCAGACTCCTCGTACTAAGATTCAATTCTGATTCAAGATCAGAAACATTGTTCCAAAAAATTTCTAGCCTTGTGCTGCAAAGCAAAATAGAGGAGATATCCCTAATACAAAAGCAAGCTTGCCAGTGGGGAAGCAAAACAAAGCTTCACGGAAAATAGACTCATCTTGAATTGTCCTTATTAAAGAACCCCCAGGACACCAGGATTCAACTTACACTGGTACAGACAACCTCTATTACACAAGTCAGGGACACAGTGAAAGTCAGTTTTGAAAGCCAGGAACCAATGGACATAACTGTGGCAATACCATCTGCAGAGCTGGAAAAGACCATGGAACTTTCCACGGATCCTACTGTAACAGACTGAATGCCAAGATCTTGAAAACAGATTCGGTCAAAATGAAGAATAGATTTGAACTGCTATGTCAAATGAAACAGTGGGGATACTAAAAATGAGAACTCATACCCCACCTCAATAGTCTCATCCCAATAAACAATGTCATCAAGCAATGAGGAGACATTGTCTGAAACACAAGCCTTCAAATTTCTGTAGAATTAGATGAGCCATTAAATGAGAACCACACTGAATCTGTAAGTAATTTTTCCCTTTAAAAGCTGATTTACAAATATTGGTTCTAATGCTGTTACTGTTCTAGCTCTACAGGATTTTTAGTTATCTTTTGGGTATTTCTGATTTACACACAGGTGGTAAGTACCATTTTAGAACTGTATGACATAGTTTATGTCCCTTGCCCAGCTCTTCTATTACTGGTGCAATGCATCTTTGTTCTACAATAAAGATTTGCTCAATGGATTTCACTTTTCTATTCCAAATGTATAGTGATCCAAAATGTGAACAGGTGGATGGGGACACCCATGTAACTAAAACAGGAAGGTTAGGCAGGGCTGCTCACTTAACCCACATCTATATATTTGTCCCAGATTTTCAAAAGGTCCCAAATGGCACAATTCCAGGGTGTGCTGAACATACTGCACACGAGGCTTGCAGCTTTCTCCCGGTCGGCAATTGAGATTTTCTATCCCAAGAGCAAATTGCCACAAGTTAGGCTGACTCTTTCTAGTCTAGCTTGTGGCAATATCGGGTACCCTTTATATAGGGCTTGAGCCAAATATTTGGATCAAGCTGCCGTAAACTGGGTAAAGAGTCATCACTGCACCCACCCTACTAAAAAGCTGCTGTAAATTGGGTAAAGAGTCATAATTGCACCTGACCTACTAAAATCAGATGCAGCTGCAGCACAGATGTTTAGCATGGCTGCGTGAAACAATGGGTTTGATGCATGGCTTGATGCAAAGCCTGTGTCACCCCTTGAAATCCAGCCCTTTATGTTTAGCTGCAAACCTTAGAAAAATATAACCAACTGAGATGATTAAAGGTCTATAGCTAAATGGGTTGGGTCCTACTACACAAATCATGGCATATGCTGAGGATATTTGTTTGAAGGCATAGAATCATGTGAAAGTACCTTACAAGAATTTGAGAATTCTTCTAGAATTTCTGGAGTTCCAATAAACAAAGAAAAGAAAATAGTGGTGCATCAAAGATACTCAGGAGGGTGTGATAACACTAGTTGGAGGACATCCCAAGAGCTAAAGGTCCAATTACAATTCTAAGGATTTTGTTTGAGAACAGAGATGTGGTTGTATACAATGGGAAGAAAAGTTGTCTACATGCAAAATTAGGGCTAGCAAATGTAAAGTGTGGCAGATGTCAAAAAAAAGGAGAATACATTTTGCCAAGACATTATTAATACCAATGTTTTAGTTCCTTGTCTTCCACTCTTGAAACAGGACATCTCAGCCAATTCTTCTAGTTGATACAGAGTAATAGGCTGTACCAAGTGAAACAAAACATGACCTACTTGTTGGTAAAAGAGGTGGATTTAGGAGTGATAAATCCAATCACTTTTACGTACTTTTATCTTTAATAATTTTGGTCCTGTCCGGAAATAATCCTGTAGGCCTTGAAGACAGCGAGTAGCCTTTTGGTTAGATCCCCCTAGTGGCTGGATGGAAAGAAGGGAAGTTACAGGTACCACAGAGTAGATGTTTCCCCACATATTTGAAGAGAACAGTAATGGAGATAAATATATGAGGTATTACCATAAACAGAATTAGTGGTTATGCAAAGACAAACCTCTATTGCTTTATTCTAGGACAGATGTTTTATGTTGATCTGGGTTTAAAAAATTGTCCTCAAGGGAAATTTAATGAAGTCACAAGTCAAATGGTGGCATGCCAGCATGACTGTGGGAAAATAATTGCAGTGCAAGGCAACAACAAACATAAAAACAAAGAGGAATGTTTTCTCCCTAGAAAGGATTGCCATAGGATAAATGAATCACAGATGCATTTGTCTTGTAGTATATGATATTAAGGGTTTCTGGATAGCAGCAGCAGGAGTATGCAAATAACCTTCATTCTTATCTTTAACTTATGAGGGCATTATTCTGTTTTTTTTAACTCATTTGCTCCCGGTGGCCATTTTGGGTCCATTCCAGCAATGGATGGGTCCAACGCCATATGGCACCTATGGGAACAAATGAGTTTTAAGAAAGAGTGGACTAAATATCACCCTAGTACTTTTTTCTTTCTTTCTTTCTTTCTTTCTTTCTTTCTTTCTTTCTTTCTTTCTTGGAAAGGCATACTGATCTGGTATCAGCTTCTTTCCAGATGCATCCTGGCAGAAAGGGGAATAATTACAAACAGGGAAAGTAAAAAGTACACTGAATAAAAAAATGCAATGATATAGAAAATGTATAGTATAACAAAATAAGTACATTGCAAGAAAATACTTCTAAGAACAAAACTGCAATACAATAAAAATAAAAGAAAGAAAAGCAGTAGCAATGCAAAAATATGATGGGTGGGAGGCAGTCATTGATAACAGGTAGAGAATGAATGTGCAAGTGTCAGTGTAGAATGAGGTACAGAAGACAGTAGTCCACCCCTCATATCAGGTGCAACTGCAGGCGTGAGTAGAGACATCATGGAGGAGAAGTTTTAAGATGTGACAGGAAGGAGCAGAGCATATGGAAGGGGAGAGAGCCCCAAAGTTCAGGAAAGTGGAACTAGAAGGCAGCTTGACCAGCTGGAGATTTCAATGGGGAGTGAGCAAAGGAGTGTTAGCAAGCATTGCAAATGAGTAAGAAATAGATGGACGGGAAGAGAGTGGAGAGACAAGATACAAGATACTAAGGGAGGGCACCAAACCAAAAATTGGAAATAAAAGATTCACAGTTGGTCAGGTGCCTGGCATCTAGAGAGGGAAGACAGAGGGAGGTATACAAAGAACAGTGGTGAGTACACAGGGTTTGTTGAGGGCAAATTAACAGAAGTAGTAAAAGAGAGGGTCCAATCTGGCTAAGTTAGACTTGGGAACAGTGCTATGAATGATGTCTCTGTAGCCAAAAATGGGGAGAATCATCTTAACAAGGATCTCTCTGTAGGCAGAAAGCATGATGCTACTCTTATTCTTGTAAAGCACAATAAGTTTAAGGTGTTGCTTCTTGTGGATGACGTCCACATGAGCAGTGAATTCAAGGTGATGGTTCAGCAAGTCCCTGAGGTACTTGAAGGAGGAGATGTATTTAGTTGCTGCACCTTCAAGGGTATGGAAAGAAGAAAACTGGGTGACTCTAGCAAGCCTCTATATGGTGTCAAAAACATAGAGATGGTTTTCTTTGCATTGAGGGAGAGCTGGTTTTCAAGGAACCAGTGTTGGACATTGTTAAAGTCCAGTTGGAGCTGTGCAGTGAGGTTAGAGGAAGAAGAGCCAGAGGTAAAGAGCACCATATCATCTGCATACATGTGACTGGACACAGAGGAGCAGGCTATGGGGAGGACATTTAGAAAAACAGAGAAAAGAATTGTGCCAAGGACAGACCTTTGGGGATGCCTGAGCAGACTGGGAGTGAAGGGGACAAGAAGTCTCGAATACTGACAGCTTATGATCTGATCCCATGGTAGGAGTGGAACCACTCAGCTGATGATGTGAAGAGTCCAAATACTTGAAGCTTGCACAGGAGAATGGGGTGGTCAGTAATGTCAAAAGCCTTTGCTAAATTAACTAAGTTGGTGGAGGTGACTAGGCCTTGATCCATGCCAATGCAGATAGCATCAGTGAGCCAAAAAAGGGAGGTGGAGGTGGTGTGGGTCTTCCTGAAGCCAGACTGGAAGGTAGTGAAAAAGAAGATGAAGGCAGGAAAAGGGGAGAGCAGGGAGAGAACAAGGTTTTTCCTGGAGTTTAGCTAGAGTGGGAAACAGAGAGCTAGAATGGCAGTTACCGGGAAAGAGAGGTCACCACCTTTAGGAAGGGGAGTGACTGTTGCCAACAAAGGTGGGTGAAATTATCAAATTCTGAATTTGAGGAATTTTCACCAAATTCCAAGCAATTTTATGGAATGTTGTGAAATTTTGTGGAATCTTCTGAAATTGTTCATTGTCCATAACTTGGTCTGTGTTAAAGTTAGGGATCTGACGTTTGGCATGCATATTCTCTGATACAGGCCCTAAATGCATGCCATATTTAATGACATTTGGATAAAGGGTGAGGAAGTTATTAGGGCATATATTCTAGCAATTTAATATTCATGTGAAACTTTCTGGAAATATTTCTATGCTAACAACTTAGCCACCTTTGGAGCTAGATAATTGAAAACGTAGATGCACACTTTCTTGGAAGAATCACAGAAACAGCTAAATAAAGATTGCAAGATTGCTATGACCTGTCTCCAGACACAAATTCCAGGGACTCACTTCTGAACCTGGGTCATCAGCATGGCAGCATGACACTCTGATGCTGGACCATGGTGGTTGCCTTAAAGCCTAATATTTAGGGTCAATTAACCTTACAGCATTTCTCTAGCTTTACACTTATAGGGCTTAAAACTCAGCAGTTTACATAGTTGCAAAATGTAATTTTAAAAATTCTGAAAGTTCAGAGGCTTATAACTCAGTCACCTTTTAGGCTAGAGATCTGAAAAGTTGCACAAATGCTTTCAGTTTATGTAGTTAACTGTAATTTTAAAATGTCCAAAGTTTTGTAGGCTTATAACTCAGTCATTGTTAAAGACAGAGATCTGAAACTTGTAACACTTCTGTATGAGCACTAGGACAGCCAACAGAACAAAGTTGGTGCAATTTGGACAATATATTTTAAATTACATGGAAATAACTGAAAAAAACATTTTGGTGAAATTTCACAAAATTTTCAAGCAAGTTTTGCAAACTTTCAAGGAAGCAAAATCAGTATTTCTCCAGAATTCCATTAGTGTAAAATAAAATTCACCCATCCCTAGTTGCCAGCTTTCAGGGGCTTGAAACTGAAGGCATGAGAAGGAGGGCTTAAGGAGGTATGCAATAGGGAGTCAATAACATCAGCAGCAAGAAACAGGAGGTTGGGATATAGACCTTCAGTGCTTTTACCCTGGTAAGGGTTTAAAGCCAAGAGGGCTTTAAGAGTAGTAGGAGGGATAAGAAACAAAGAAAAAAGGATGAGGCAGCAGACTAGGTAAAATAGATGAGTGGGAAGGTAAAGAAGAGTAAGCGGGAACAGATGAGGAGGAAGAGAGAAGAAAACAGGCACAGGAAGTGACAAAAGAAATGAAAGAGGAAGTGACTGTAGAAGGGTCAAAGACAGATGTCTCACCCACCTTAAGAACAGGTAGAGGAGACTGGATTATAAGGGAGAATAGGGTGTAAATTACCTTCCAGAACATAGAGAGTGATTAAGGTTGTTCTGGAGAGCAGATGAAAAATGTGCAGACTTTGCAATTCTAGTAGCTCTAGTACAGGCATTATGAAGGGTCTGATAATTTATAAAGTCAGAAGGGGACCCAAAGGACTTATGGATCCTCCAAGCAACATCATGCAGACATGACAAGCCAGCAATTCAGTCGAGGTCCATGGGAGGCGAAATCTTCAGACCCTGGTTCTTTTAAAGGGAGCATGATGATTCTCCCAGGCAGACAAAAATTTGGAGGAAAAGAATTTGAGAGCATTGTCAACATTTCTAGCAGTAGAAATAGAAGACCAGTCAGCAGATACCAGATCAGCATGATGGCAGGACAAGTTCAGTGATTGGAAGGATCAGATCGGATGAATTTGAAGGGATCTTTGGGGCAATGACTCTTATGCACACATTAGACCATATGGTGGCTACTGAGGGCATTGGGAGGATACCAGCACCCTCAATATGATGGGGATGGGAGGAGAGGACCCAGTTAAATGAGAAAGTATTTCAGAGATTTGAAATTATAGCAAGTGGGAGGAGAGGGTGGTAAGTAGCTCAGTTACACAAGTTGGGGACATGCCCAGGGCAGCAGTATACACTGGCAATAAATATAAGGACAGAGATGGGAAGGGAGAGTTTAAGAAGAAGAAGCCCTTTTTCAAGTATGCTAATGAAAGGAGGAAGACCAGGGGTGGGATTATAAGGTTAAAAAGGGAAGGAGGGGATGGTGCAGAGGGGGACCAGGAAAAGGGAGACATCCTGAACAAATACTTTTGTTCAATGTTCACAGAAGAAGGAATGGGGACGGGGCACAAAAAGTAGCAGGATCATTGGAGGCAGGGAAGTGGACACTAGTCCATTGTCAGAGAGGAGTGTCCTGAAGGGACTCATTAATCTGAAAGTGGCAAAGCGATGGTGCCAGACAGGGTGCAGCCAAGGGTATTGAGGGCATTCAGGGTGGTACTGGCTGCACTTCTGATAGTCCTATGTAACAGCTCATTGGAAACAGGAGTAGTTCCAGATGACTGCAGGAGGGCAGATGTAGTCCCCTTCACAAAAGTGGTAGCAGGGAAGAGGCTGACAATTATAGGCCAGTCAGCATGACAGCTATGATGAGAAAGTTATTGGAGTCTCTACTGAAGGAAAGGATTGTGGAGTATCTTGAATCCAGTGGGTTACAAGACCCAAGGCAGCATGGATCTGAGGGGGTGGGACATCACGTCCAACAAATCTGATAGATTTATTTCACTGGAAGACCAAGTTATTAGATTAGGGTGTAACAGTGGATGACATGACCTACCTGGAATTCAGTAAGGGTTTCAGAACTGTTCCACGTAGTAGGCTAGTAAGCAAACTGGGTAGCTTAAAAGTGAGTCCAAAGGTGGTAAACTGGGTAAGAAACTGGTTAGGTAATAGGAAGCAGAGGGTAGTGGTAAATGGAGTTCAATCTGAGGAAGGGAGGGTGACCAGGAGGGTGCCTCAGGGATCAGTGCTGGGACCAGTACTCTTTAAGGTCTTTATAAGTGATACTGCAGAGGGACTGAGGGAGAAGGTTTGCCTCTTTCCAGATGACACCAAAATCTACAATAGGGTGGACACTGGGGGTGTGTGAGGTGTGGAAAGGATGAGCAGAGACCTGAAAGAAAATTAATGAGTGGTTAAGGTACACTATCTGGGTTTCAATGTGAAAAAGTACAAAGTAATGCACTTGGAACACATAAACCCTGGGGCAGAGTACAAGATGGGAGTAATAATGATGACCACCAAGCTGGAAAGAGGCCTGTGATAATCATATCAGATGACTTAAAGGTGGCCAGGTAGTGCAACAAAGCAGTTGGGAGGGCTAGTGGGATACTGGGATGCACAGAGAGGGTTATCACCAGCAGAAAGAGGGAGGTGGCATTGCCTCTGTATAGATCACTAGTATGGCACCACCTAGAGTATTGTGTCTAGTTCTGGGGACCACATCTCTGGAAGGACATAGAGTGGAGGTGGTCCAGAAGAGGGCAACTAACATGGTGCTTGATCTGCATCAGAAGCCCTACAAGGAGAGACTTAAGGATCTAATTATGTACACCCTGGAAGAAAGGAGGGAGAAGGGAGATATGATACAGACCTTTAAATACCTCACAGAAGTAAATAAGGTACAGGAGGGAATAAAAGGTGCTCAAGGACAAGGGGGCATGATAAGAAGCTGGAGGGGGTAGATTCAGGAGAGATATGAGGAAGTATTTCTTCATAGAAAGAGTAGTGGATTATGGCAACAGTCTTCCTGCATGGGTGGTTGGAGTGAAAACACTGGTGGGATTCAAGAATGCATGGGGTAGGTATAAGGGAATCTTAGGGAAAGGAAAGGAGGGGTGGGTGAATGGGCCAGAGATCAAGCAGGATCTGCAGTGATAATACAGGCAGGGAAAAATGGGCAGACTAGTTGGGCAAAGCAGTCCTTTTCTGCCAGTAAATTCTATGTTTTTATGTTTCATAGGCAGTGGTGGCAGAGACAGAGTGCACAGGCTCAAACTGGATATTTGAGGAGAGGCATGTGGCTACACCACTACCTGCCTTTGCTCGATCCTGATGAACAGTGGTAAAACTGGGGATGGTGACAGAGTAAGCAGGGATCTGGGGAAAGAATCAAGCTTGCAAAATCACTAACATATCTGATTTGAGCTTAACTATGCATGGTTTCAACAGTTCTAACTTAGAGAGAAGACTACAGATATTAACATGGACCACTCTCAAACTTTTGGGGAGAGAAGAAGACAGGACTAGTCTAGGGTTGAGCTCAGTTTCACCTGCAACTATTTGCAGCAATGAGATGAGGAGCTTGAGTGATCTTAGAAGCTGGTTATGAGAAGAGGGAAGTGAAAAGGAGTAAAGGAAGTTAAGGAGGAAAGAGAATTGGAGGGTTCTGAGGACTTCAAGGTGAAGCCAAGGAAATGAGGAGACAACTAGGATGCCAGGGAGAATGGTGTAAGGCAGGGAGGTTGGAGGAGTGGAGGGTGGGTGGGGGAAATGAATAGAGAGAGAGAGAGAAAATGACAGTAGATATTAGGATAAATGGAATGGGGAAGGAAGGTGATGGTGACCAAGAAGAAGAAGAGTGAAAATGTTAGGAGTAGCAGTGTGGGACAATAACAAATCAGAGCTCACCCTACAATTCACAACAAAATATTATTGGTGGGAAGGGGAAGCTTCCCTAATGTGGACCAAAAGCTAAATAAGGGCAATTAAGGGGCTCAATTTTCAAAGAATGGTGCAGGGCTTTGGTCTAACTTGCGGCACCTGGCGCATGAGTTGAAACTCCTGTTCACTGGCTGACTGATTGCTGCAAGTCCCATGTGCCGTATCTTGGGCACACCAGGGGCTTGCAGCAATCGGGGGCTTTGAAAATCAAGCCCAATGTCTTTAAACAGAGGGAGCTGATCAGAGAATTAATTGCTGGGAGGCAGGACATGAGAAAAAATTAGAATGGGAGAGAAGTAATTAGCCTTAACTCAGAAGGGGAAAATGATAGTAAAAACAAACAAACTCTGGTCAGAGCCACAATGGTTGCTCATGCATTAATGTAAAATGAGATAAAGGATGAACAATGGAAACAGGAGAAGGGCATGTTTCATTTTGTTTGGTTTACTGCCACTTCCTGCTGCGCCTGTGCTTCGGGAGGTGGGAATAAAAAGTGTTACAAACTGGCTTTCATTAACTGTGGTGATGGTGTTTCAAAAAGATGAACTACTTCAAAGTGGGGGGGGCAACATCTGGTTCATGTGTCATGTTTGAAATGCAGCAGGAGATTTTGATTAAACATCTAAATGTAACGACTGGGGTCATAGCCAGCCTGTGATCATCATTATTTAACATGAGACAAAAACATTCCATCTTGGACCATGATTTACATTTTAAGTGTCCCACATAAGATTTATATTTCATTATTCATAGTCTATGAAGTTTTTGGGGGGCTTTGCTGTTGGTCAATCTTGTGAACTGTGTAGTATGCAGATATCGTCGGACTCAGCAAAGATAGTATGTATTTGAATGTTGTGTCGCGTGAGCTATTTCAGACTTATCTACTATTGTGAGGCATTAAACATTTTACATGAAATGTGAAAGCACTTCATCAGACTAATAGGGTTTTCTCCACATTATTGGAAAAGCACATCGCAATACCATAATGTCTCCCAGTTCAGACCTCCAAAGCAACCTGGTGTGCATGGCTTAGCTATCATGATTAAAGGCAAATGACAATTTACAGTTGATCATCTGTGCAATTGGGAATGAGTGTGCATGTGTGTACAGAATGCATTTTGTGACTTAAGCAATACTTTTCTTATAGTAGAAGGACATGTTTCATTTTGTTTGGTTTACTGCTACTTCCTGCTGTGCTTGTGATTTTTTTTGGGGGGGGAGAAAAAGTGTTATACACTGGCTTTTATTAACTGTGGTGATGGTGTTTGAAAAAGATGAAGTACTTTAAAGTGGTGGTGGGGGCATATGTTTCACGTCACATGTTTGAAACAACAGCAGGAGATTTTTGATTAAAATATCTGAATGTAATGACTGGGGTCATAGCCAGTGTATGATCATCATTATTTAAATTAACACCAAAACTGATACAAAAATGCTCCATCCCGGACCATGCTTTACATTTCAAGTGTCCCACATTCTAATATTGATTTCTGTACCCATAGTCTATGAGGGTTTTTGGAGCTTTTTGGACAGCCTTGTGAGCTGTGCAGTACATAGATACCGTCGGACTCAACAAAGGTGTTCTGTATTTGTCCTTGTGTTGTATGAGCTATTTCAAAGTTATCTGATATTGTGAGGGATTAAACTTTTTACTGGAAATGTGAAAGCACTTCACCAGATTAATAGGGTTTTCTCCACATTACTGGTAAAGCACATCACCATACCATAATGTCTCCCAGTACACACTTCAAAGCAGCCAGGTGTGCATGGCTTAGATGATGCAATGCAGCCATAAAAAGCCATTTCAGCAAGAATCTCTCTCTCTCTCTCTCTCTCTCTCCACCCCCCTCCCTCCCACTCTCGTTCTGTCTCTTTAAGTGCAAACCAGTGCTGACAGGGGTGGGGGATAGAGACAAAATAATGTGACGGGGGATGGGAAGAAGAAGGAATCACACTGGTTTACTGAATGGAGACAGTGGAGTGTTTCAAGTAGCGGAGTGAGTGTGCTTCAACTCCAAAATTTCGTTTTCTTCGTTCAGAATTTGGTAAGCTCCCTTTTCTGTAATAGCAAGACATCTTGCAGAGCTCTGCCTGGCAGCCATAAAAAGGGAAAAGTGTTGCATCCAGATAGGAAGTCTACATATTAGATGGGGAAGCTTATATAAACAAGATCTAGCCAGAGCCGATTCGGCTGTGACGAGCTGCCAAATGACCAAAGGTACATGTGTGCGTAGAAAATATTGAAAACCCGGGTGTAACTTTGCCATTTTTTGGAGATGTTGCACCCAATTTTCAACATGGCCTTTTTGGAACCCTGCCTCATGAAGAGTCCCAGTGTCATTTTGTTTACTTGTCCTGCAAGGTAATTTTGCAGAGTGACCACACCATTCTGCACCACATGTGCGAAAACATGTTTTGGGCAGGATGTGAAAAATGACAGCTGTACTGTTAATAAGGAGATGTGCAAAAATGGCAATGTTAAAAATCTGGAGTGAAAATATTAAAAATTGGTGAAGTTAGGAGCGTGCATAGAAACTGCACAACGCATGCTCGTAACGCAGTCATTTTTTGGAATTTTTTCACCAGATTTGCAACATGGGCATTTTAGGACCCCAACTTGAGAACAGTGGCACTGTCATTTTGTGACTCAGTCCCAAAAGGTGATTGCACACAGCAGCCGTGAAATCACCATTCAGGACCGAGCAATGATATGACAGTGACAGTGTTCATGAGGTGGGGTCCCAAGAACCCCAAAATAAAAAAAATGGCTGATTTATCAACCTAAGTTGAAACCCCCATTGACTGCCATTATACAGTGCTTACCTTTAATTCTTCAGTTCCTGGTCCGGATTTGAAGAGTGCAAATGTGTCCTGGTCCAGAGAACATGACAGCACCAACCTCCAGAGGTAAGATGAGGTAAGGGGTGGGGAGGTGGGTGCTCAATGGGAGGGTGGGGATGGGGGAGGGGGACCTTGGCAACGATGAGGGACCATTTCATTTTTTACAGGGAAAAAAAAACATAAGGGGGTGGTTTACTTACAATGAAAATAAAGCATACATTTGGGCACACAGGGGTGGTCTCCCAGTGTGCCACATGAGTTGCGAGGGGGAGATACTGACACAGGGATTGGGCACCTCGATGTCAGCATGGGAAAAGAGAAAAAAAAAACACACACATTTGGGCACACTGAGGTAGGCTCCCAGTATGCCACATGAGTTGGGGGGCACATAATGCCAACACAGGGATTGGGCACCCTGATGTTGGTGCAGGGACCACACACATTTGGGCACACTTGGGTGGGCTCCCAGTGTGCTACATGAGTTGTGGGGTACATAATGCCAACATCGGGATTGGGCACCCAAATGTTGGTGCCAGGATGGGGAACGGAAGGAGTGGGGAGGACAGCAGCAGTGGGAGGGTGTTCTTTGCTGCCAGTGCTGGGAGGGAGTGGGAAGAACAGGAGCAGTGGGAGGGTGCAGGAGCAGTGCCATCCAAAATATGGCAGCAGTGATGCAACCGCGCATGTGTGGCACTCATGCATGCGTAGTTGCAGTGAATGGCATGTTGCCATTCACAACATGGTGGCGCCACCGGAACTGCGCATGTGCACGAGTCACCCATATGCAGTTCTTGCCCCGGAATGCAGAAGTAACAGCTGAAATAATGCGGCTGTTATTCCATAGTGGCTGATCATGGCAGAGTGTTTCAAGCTCTGTTGGAATTTCGGAAGGATACTTCCAAAAGTCCAATGAAAGGTTCCACAATCGGACATTTTTGTAAGCTACGATTGATCCCAAAAATGGCTGTAGGCTCCGCCCACGGCCGTAAAAACAAAAATGATACTATAGGCTTGACTGAAAAAGGGAGGAGGCAGGAATCTGCAAATTAGAACTGAGACAAAAATGAATAGCTAAACTGTAGAAAAATGATAACTAGAATAAAACACAATGGAAAATGAGGGGTTCACCTAAATAAGAAGAAGACAACAAATTAAAGTGGAGTGAATATATGGTATACCCTGGAAGGGAAGAGACTACAAATTAACTACTTTTGGGAAGGTGAAGGGTTTACCCAGCTAGAATGTAACAATGACAGACAGACCCTTAAAGATCATGTGCAACGGTTTTTACATATTTTTTATAAAAACTTCAAAAGCTGAAATTCAAGTCCCTATGTCATGATTAGTGTTTCTTGAAAATTTCATGCTGTTTGATTTTGTGGTTTTCTTTAAATCAGCATTTGTTAACTTGCTCTACAGTGGCTGAAAATAGTGGAGTTATTTCTGTCCTCTCAGTCAAACTTAGAGTGCAATGACATCAATTTGGAGTAGCTTGCTGTTTCAGATTCCCAATCAGAGCAGTAGTTTGTAGAGTTAATGGTTTGCTGAGCTGTCTGAGTTTCTTACAAATACAGTCTCTGGCTTGTGTTTAGATAGATCAGCTTAAAATATAACTTTAACTTCTCATAAATAGCTGATCATTTTAATTTCAATGCTGAATTGAAGTAGTGGAAATCTTTCTCGGTGAGAAATTAGCTTGTCTGTATCACAGCTCTCAGTTCTTTCTAATCAAAACTCAGATTGTTTTTCTAACTATATTAAACAGGGCTATTAAAAGCATATAAAATAAATCCAGATTTTGTTCATTCACAGAAACAGTTTGTCTTTGATGTAGCCTCCATAAATAGATTTCATGTAAGAACATTTTTTTCATGTCAGATTGACAAACAGTACATGTGCTTGAAATACTGTAGCAGAGTGTGACAGGCACAAGTCAGAACTCACAAATTTCAATTATTTGGTGGTTTCTGTGTGAAAATACATTATGCTAGGTATAACTAGAAACACTATATGGCATCCTGATGCACTGTGTCTCTGCCTCACAGCTGAGGCAGCTGCAGTCTACTGCCACCTGTCCCTGCCCCACAATCCCTCTTCCTTCTGCTCCACATTTGAGGCTGCTGCATCCTGCTTTACATAATAATCTCCCACACAGTCAAAGATTCTGCACCCTGCTGCCTCCATCCCCTGCCTAAAGAATCAGGGCTGTTCTACACTGTCTCCCCCTGCTGAAACAATTGTGGGTTGCTGTATCCTGCTGCTCTCTCCTCCCCCACCCTCACAGTTAGGGAAGCTGAACCTGTTGCCATTTGTTCCTGTCTCCACAGTCAGGGCTGCTGTGCTGTGTTAAGCCCTAGAGTGCCAGGTTGCATGCCTCCACAGCTGGGACTGCTGTACCATGCTGCCTTAGTCACCAGAGGTGGGGCTTTTGCTACACCCTGCTATTCACTTCCATTGCCCCAAATGGTCAGGCCTGCTGCACCATGTGTACCCCATCTCACAGTCAGGACTGCTGTATCCTGATGCCCCCTGTGTTCTGCACCACAGTCGAGGCTTCTGCACCATGCTGTTCTCTATCCCCTGTCACCAGAGAAAGGGCTGCTGCACCCTGTTCCTTTCTATACAATTGGGGTTGCTATGGCCTGCTGTGCTCTAGAACTCCATGCCTTTGCAGTTAGGGCTGCTGCACCATACTGCCAATTGCCACAAGATTCAGGGCATTTGCTGCACCCTGTTGCATGCCTCCACCATTGAAGCAATTGCACCCTGCTGTCCCCCTGACCCCAGAGTCAAATCTTTTGCTCCAGAGAGAGGGAAGCCTAGAGGATAATGCAGATTGTCCAGCAGAGGAGCATGGGTGAGGAATGACAAAAGTGCAATGGCCCTGGAGCAGAGGGAGTGGAAGACAGGGGGAATTCAGGATAGGAGTGAGGAGAGGTAAGAGGGAAGGGTGTTGAGCCAATATTTAGAGATGAACACTGCCCAGTGGGCTTGTTGGTGCGATGGCAGAGGGATGATGGAAAAGGAAGCATAAAACAAGCAGTGATTTGTGCATTGAGGTGAGTTAGATGCAAAACAGTAGAAAGCATTGAGGACGGTATCCAGTCTGGTGAGGGAAATGGAGGGGCAGTCCCATAGACTACAGTAAAATCCACATAGTCGAAGAATCTATTTTGGTAATCAGTTCCCTGTGGACATGTGGAGATAGGCATTCTTTGTAACGATAGAGGGTACCAAGCTTGGCATGGAGCTTGCCATGGATGAAATCAATGTGGGCTAAGAAGTCAAGCTTACTGTCAAGTCACACCCCCAGGTATTTAAAGGACTGAACCACTTAAAATGGAGTGCCATCTGGAGTGGTGAAGATGGGGTACAGTGAATCTGGCTAGTTTCTGACTGGTGCCAAAGGTCATGGAGACTGTATGGTTTTTGTGTTAACTCTAAGTTGGTTAGAATGGAACCAGTGGAGGACATTGCTGAAGTCCCTATGGAGGAGGTATTCTACAGCTGCAGAGAAAGGACCAGAGTGAAGATGACTGTGTCATCTGTATACATGTGTATATATGAGTTGACACAGGTGGAGGGGAGGTTATTGAGGAAGACTGATAAATGGAAGAGTCCAAGGATGGAGCCCTGTGGAGCCCCAGATTGGATAGGAAGAGGAGATGGCAGGGAACTACCAACCTGTACCAATTGCAGACATCTGGTTACAGTAGGTAAGAGTTGAACCAAGCAACAGCAGGTGCAGAGAGGCCAGCATTTCTCAGCTTGTCCAGGAGAAGTGGATGAGACACAGGGTCAAAGGCTTTGGCCAGATTGACAAAAATTGCTGCAGTAATGAGCCCCATGTCCATCCTAAAGAAGATGGCATAAGTGATACACAACAGGGAGAAGACTGTGGAATGGTGCTTCTGGAAGCCAGACTGGAAAGGTGATAGAGAGTTAGTAGATGAGAAGAAATGAGTCTGGCATGGACCAGTTTCTCTTGCAGTTTAGAGATGGAGGGGAGGATGAAGATGGGACAATACTTTCTAGGAGAAGATGGGTCACCCCGTTTGTGAAAACAAATAACTTTGGCCATCTTCCAAGACTGGGGAACAGAGAAGAGTGAAAGAAAGGTTAAGCAGGTGAGTAAGGGGAGCTGCAATAGCAGGAGCGGAGAGGTGTAGTAATTTATGGTTGAGACCATCAGGAATGGACATTGATGGGTTGAGGGAGGAAAGGGTAAATAGGGTTTTCTGGACAGTAATGGGGGAAGTGGTAAACTGGAGGGGTATGGGGAAGGGCAGGTTTTGTAGCAAAATATATCCTGGGAATGAGGAGGAAGCCTGGATACAGCAAGTTGGAAGGATTTATATACTAGGTGTTGGTTGTAAAGTTTCAACCACCTGGAGATTGTTCCCTTTCTTTGTTTTTCACATACAATTCAATGCATGAATTCAACTGTTTAACATTCATCTTTTCATTCTGCCATTAATACAGTTCATGTACCCCCGGATGCATCTGGAAACAAGCTATCACAGCTTAGTGTGTCTTTCTTTGTCATAAAATTACAAATAAAGAAAATATCTTAATTTGTTTCTTACACCCTTTCTTTATTTGTTAAGTACAAATATGGACAATTTGGGCTTGCTAAGCCTTGCACAAGCAATTGCTTCTGTGACCCACAGCCACAGTCATGCCTTGGACCTAGTATTCTCACTGGGGCTTAATACAGATGACCTCAAGATTGGTCCAGTTGTATGGTTAGATTGTTGCACAGTACAGTTCTCATTTGGGGACCCCTCATGAGCCCTGCCCCATAGATTTAGTCCATCACCACCCTTTAAGGAGACTGTTCCCCAGAGGGCCTATTGGCAGAAACGGACCTCTTGGAAGTGAGTGCTGCCTGCGTGGCTGGCTCAAGCAAGGTGGTGGGGGCCTATAATAGGGCTGTCACCTTGGTGCTTGATTCTGTCATGCTGATCCATACATGACCCAAGTCCTCTCAGTTGAGGTCCCCCTGATTTGATGGGGAGCTCAAGTAGATGAAGACCAGAGGTTGGAGATTGGAGCATCAGTGGCATAGATCACGGTCCGAGGACAGGCTGGTTCTGAGAACTCACCATGGTGAGTATCAGAGGACAATCTCCCATAAGTTAGCAGTTTACCTGCCCAAGGAGATTGCTGCAGGGATGAACAGACGGGCTTACCTCTTCTAGACTGTAGACAGGCTACTTCACCAGGCCTGCCTACAGCCAGTCAGAGTAGTTTCAGCAGCAAAGTGTGAGGAGTTCGCTCTGATCTTCTTTGACAGTGTCCTCCATCAGGGCCTCAATCTCCCCAACTGGGCTGTCTTTGCCCTGCAGTGGTCAATTGGTTGTCTTTGACAGCACACAACTTGTCTGGAGCCAGTTCAGATCAGTGGAAATGGAAGAGGTCTGCATGGTGATTTCAAAGCTGTGACCTACATACTGTGAGCTGGACCTGAATCTGACCCATCTTCTGGTGGGATGCGTCAAGTCTGTTGGATCAGTGTTCACCACGATAGTCCAGTGTTCTCTCTTGGAGGGGCAATTCCCTAGCACCTGGAAAGAGGCTCTGGTGATGACCCTTTTTGAGAAAACATCTATTGACCCAGATGTCTTTGCAAATTATAGGTTGGTCTCTAACCTTCCTTTGTTGGGTAAGGTTATTGAGAAAATAGTGTCTCTACAGCTCAAGGCACACCTCTTGGCCTTTGACATCTACAACTCCCTCTAGTCAGAATTTAGGTCCTGACAGTACTTAAATTGGATTGGTCAAGGTGCAAAATGATCTCCTTAGGGCTAGAGATTGAGGGGAACGTTAATGCTTGTCCTTCTTGACCTCTCATCAGGATTTGACACTGTGAGCCATGCTATGTTATTGTATCACCTGAGGGGGATTTGTGGACTCACCAGCACTGTCAGCTGCTGGTTTAAGTCCTTTCTCAAAGGCAGAATGCAGAGGATGGTGATAGGGAGTTTCTCATCCCGTCTGAAGCCCCTGCTCTGTGGAGTTCCCCAAGGCTCGATCATGTCACCCGTGTTGTTTGCAGTGTACATACTGCCCCTGGGTGAGATCATCAGACATCACAGTGTGGAGTTTCACTGCTATGCAGATAATACCAAATTGCACACGTCCTTTGCTCCTCAGACACGTGATGCAGTGGCAGCACTAAGTAAATGTGTGGCCAAGATCCATGACTGGATGTCCTCTAACTGGTTGAGGCTCAATCCAGATAAGATGAAGGTGTTGCTGACTGAACCTGATTGCTGGAGGGAGGCAGATGCTGTAAAGCCTGGAACAGGCCTGATGCTTGGTAAAGCCCCTCTTTCAGTGTCCATGAAGGTGAAAAATCTGGATGTGATCCTGTATGGCAGATTTACATTTGAGGCTCAGGTGTCATCTGTTGTCTAAACATATTTTTACCATCTGAGGAACATCGCCTGGATTAAAGCCTTAATCCCCCCGAGATAATCTGCACTCACTAGTGCATGCTTTCATGACATCCAGACTTGACTACTGCCATGCTCTGTATCTCAGGGTAAGTGGAGAGGTTCTGCATCACCTGCAGCTGGTGCACAACACGACAGCCATGTTGATGATGGACCATCCAAGGTCCTGTCTCATGAACTTGGCCCTGTGTGATCTGCACTGGCTGCCAGTGAGGTGGAGGATCTCCTTCAAGGTGGGCTTACTCACTAAAAGGTCCTTCATGGAATGGGTTAAGGCTACCTGTGTGACCTTCTGACTCCTACTCGCTCCTGGCACTCTTGCCGTTTTGCTGAGGAGGGCCTCCTAGAGGTTCCCAGGGCCTGGCTCAAAACCCCAGCAGATCATTTCTTCAAGGTGGCAGCACCAGTCCTATGGAACTCACTCCCAAGGTCCTTGAGGGAGGCCGCCTCTATGGAAGCTTTTAAATGTGGTCTATAGGTGCATCTTTTCAGAGAAGCATTTGGGATGTCATGATCTTCTTATTCTTAACTCAGCTACTATGTTTTGTTGATGTTGTATTTTATATGCTTTTTATTCTGTTTATAATTCCATTTCATTTTGCCTGTATCCTGTACAGTGCCCTGAATCTCAGGGAAAGAGCACTTAAGAAATAAAGCCTTACTTACTACTTACTATTGTTAAGAACTATACTGGAAACTTCAGGTTTTTCCTTTTGTATAATTTATATATATTTTCTTTAAAAGAAATTCCCCTACTGTTCCTCAGTAAGTGCCATGGGATCCAAAACTTCCACTTGGCAAGTGGCTGGAGATGGGCTGAAGGGACCCTGGTTTAACCTCTTATCCAAAGGACGCCACCCCAACAGTTCAATACTCCCTCAGAGTGAACTATAGTTTCAGTTATGGGTGTTACTACAAATACCTGGTGTAGGGAAGCCTTGACTTTCTGATCTTTTGGCATCAGAGGTGAGTGTACTCCCTGTTGAGCCATTGACATGTTTCCCAAAACATTCTCAAATCAGACTCTTTGCTTAAAGTTTTTTCTTTGCTGGGGGGGCAGGGAGAGGGTTCTGGCAGCCCAACATCTAATTGCTTACAGAACCAGGGATGAAATTCACCCCCCCCAAAAAAAAACACCTGGAAGAGGTTTGCCTTCAACCCCAGTTCCATACCTCAAGGGTCAGAAGAGTACTGTACTGCAAAAAAAGAAATTGGAAAAAAGGTTACAAGAATTTAAAAGGTAAAATAGTTACCACACTTCAGTTCTGTTTGTCTTGGAACTAACCACATAAAATTACTGAATCAGGGTATTTTTAACACACTGCAAAGCATGATCATGCATCATTATTAAACAAAGCTCAAAATAAGGGAGTGTATGGTGTGCAGAATTAGGGAGGGTTGAAAAATTAGAAGAAAGCATGTGGAACTATAATTAGGGAGGTGTATAGAGGCACAAAATGATGGAGGAATGAGGAAATACAAAATTAAGGAGGGATGTAAAATTCAAAAAGAGTGCAGGTGTGCAAGTCTTGAGAAGGGGAGCAAAGTTCAGAAAGGGATGCAAGGGTATACAATCCAGCTGGAGAACTGTGATGAAAATGTGTACAGGGGTGAATAGCAAAATTTAGCAGGGTTTGCAAAATACAATATTTCAGAAAATTTTTTCATTTTGTGTAAGAGAAGGGGTGTAAAGGTTTAACTTTCAGAAGGCATGGGAAATAAAATGTATCAAACTGGAGACCATCTGATTTTCTGTTTATTTTATGGTGGTAGTGTTAAAACATTTGTGGCCTAGTGCACAGTCATATTAGGTGATGGCACTGGTAGCACAAAACCAAGGTGCAGAAGGCTCCCAGTTATTCCATTCCCAAAACTACCATGCACAATGAGAAAACTTATTCACAGTGGAAGGAGGCTCTCCAGCCGTTAAGGTGCAATGAAAATAATGATCACCAGAAGTCTGCTACAAACACATGAACTGTGAACACTATGGAGATCTGGTGGGTTCCATAATCTTTAAAACGTATAATACTAGAGCCCATCCCCTACAAATAAGGGGAGAAAGGTATATTACAACCAAGAGAAAACATTGGTTAACAGTGAGGGTAACTAAAATTTGGAATAAGCTCCCAATTGAAATTGTGGCTAGTCAAACAATGGATGAATTTAAGGCCCAATTAGATAAACATCTGATTAAAAACAAGATATGTGGATACACCTAGAGTATGACGAGTATATGGACTTCGGTCTTTTAATGCTTTGAAAACCTATGAAACCTATTTATTGTCCCTTACTGGTTGTCCATGGTGAATCAGTGCTGCCCCTTCAACTGCTCCAAGCAAATTATTATTTGGTGTCTAGTGAATCCCCCTCCCTATCTCTGTTCCCCTGCATGCAATAATTAAAAAATGTCTCTCAAATTTTGCCCCTGATGATCCACACTGGACCAACAACTCTCTGCCCTGAGGGAGGAAGTTGCCTGTCTTCAGGCCGCACTGGACAGTAGTAAGGAAACCTTCCCCCAGGCCACACTGGACAGTAGGAAGGGAACCGCCCCCATCCAGGGAGCACTAGGGCCACCACCACTACCTCAGAGGTTGCGAAGAAAGCACAGCAGTTGGACCACAGTGGGCTCAGGGAGGGTGAGGATGGTGGAACAGAGGCACACCCAGTCAGTTGTTCCACCCACAATCCATACACCATTCTGGGGAGCATAGCTCCCCCATGGATGCACCCACAGAAGACTGATGACAACTGTCACAAGGAGGCCCACAGGAAGGCAGAGGACACCACAGGAAGAGAAGCTCCTGGTGGGGCACTCAATTATTAGGGTATAGAACTGGGGAGCTGGGAAAACTGAAGTAAGGTGCCTGCCTGGTGCCATGGCTTGAGGACAGGAAGCGCATCCTCAGGATCACGAGAACAGCAGCAGGGAGTCTGAGCTGGATGTAATTGTCCACCTAGGGACAAATGACTTTGCTCATCATGAGATTAGAGCAGTGCAGGAGGACATTGCAGAGTTGGGGAGGGGCCTAAGACAAGTAGCACACACAGTATCCTTCTCAGAGGTGCTGCCTGTCAAAGGCATGGGGGAGGCGAGGGTAATTAGCACCATGCAGTTTAATGAATGGTTGAAAAATTGGTGTGGAGCACAGGGGTTTGGCTTCATTGGGGACTGGGGTTCCACCTGGAGGGACACCAGCCTATACTGGCAGGATGGTCTGCATCTGTCCAGGAAGGGAACAAGTCTTTTGAGCAATCGGTTTAAATGCTTCATTGGCAAGCTTTTAAACTAGTCAAAGGGGGAGGCACTGACAAGCAACAGGAAAATCCCAGCCTCTCCCTACAAAACAGGGTACTAAATGAGAAAAAGACTGAGGTAGAACGGTCAGTGGGGGATGCTGCAACAGAAGGTAAAGTCAACAAAAAATGGAGAGCAATGAGTACCAATGCCCGTAGTCTGGGTAACAAGCTTCCTGAATTAGTGGCCTTGATGGAGGAGGAACATCTGGATATCGTGGCAGTCACAGAAACATGGTACACACAAAACCATGACTGGGACGTAAACATACCAGGACACACTATCTACAGGAGGGACAGGAGGGTAAGAGGAGGAGGAGTAGCTCTTTACATAGGGAAGGAATAAAAGCAACAGAACAAAAGGGTAAACAGGAGGAGAAGAAGCACTGTGGGTAAATTTGGAGACAGGCAATGGCACCACAATCCGCACAGGGGTTGTATACAGACCCCCTTCTCAGGGGGAGGAAATGGACAAGGAAATGATAGAAAGTATACTTAGAATGGCAGAAAAAGGGGAGATATTGCTGATGGGTGATCTGAATATGCCAGATGTTAACTGGAGTGCAGTTGCAGCTGCCACTTCGAAGAGTGGAGTTATTCTAGATGCCCTACAGGGGGCATGCCTTAGACAACTAGTATTGGAGTCCACTTGAGAGGGAGCAATATTAGACTTGCTTCTCTCAAATGGAGATGGAGAGAGGATCACAGATGTAGAAGTGGGTAGCCATCTGGGAACTAGCGACCATCGAACAGTATGGTTCACAATAAACAACAGCAATAGAGTCAAGCCAACAAAGACAAAAGTACTGGACTTTAGGAGGGCTGACTTTGCCAAAATGGGTGAGTGCCTAAGGAATGCACTAGCAAATGGGCAGGAAGGAGGGTGGAAGAACAATGGGAATAATAAAACTGTCATCACAGAGTATCGAGCTTGTGTGAAGCAAATAAACAAAACAAAATGATGTAAGAAGCCACTATGGTTCTCAAAGGAAGTGGCAGTGAAGGTTCAAGAAAAGAAAGCATTCAGGAAGTACAAGGAATCGCAGAAGGAGCAGGACAGAGAACTGTATCAGTTAAAGCAAAAGGAGGCTGGGAAGGCAGTCAGAACAGCAAAGGCTCAAACCGAGGAAAGATAGCCAACTCAGTTAAGAAGGAGGATAAACCTTTTATAGGTACATCAGGGAGCGAAGGAAGACCAAGGGAGGGATAGTGAGGCTTAATAAAGGGAGGGAGGGTGGGCAGAGGGAGACTGTGAAAAGGCAGAGATACTAAACAAATACTTTTGCTCAGTATTTACAAATGAAGAGGGGGAGGTGCATAAAACAAACAGTAGAAACACTCTGGATACAGAAGTTGATACCAGCCCATTTACAGAAGAAAGGGTTCTGAAAGAACTCTTAAAACTGAAGGTGTATGAAGCAATGGGGCCTGATGGGATTCATCCCAGAATTCTAAAAGAACTAAGGGTAGAACTAGTGACACCACTGACAACCCTTTTTAACAAATCATGGGAGGATGGGGTGGTACCCGAGGACTGGAGGAGGGCAGCTGTGATTCCCCTTCACAAAAGTGGGAGCAAGGCAGAAGCAGGAAACTACAGACCTGTTAATTTAACCTCAGTGATAGGGAAAATGATGGAATCACTTCTGAAGGAAAGAATTGTTGAGTATCTACAGGCCAGAGGGGCTAGGACCCTAGGCAGCATGGATTCTGGCAGGAAGGTCATGCCAGACGAATCTGATAGATTTTCTTTGACTGGGTGACCAAGTAGTAGATCAGGGAGGGGCTGTGGACATGGCCTACCTAGACTTTTACAAAGCATTTGACACATTCCCACACAAAGATTAATATACAAGTTAGCCAGCCTGGGAGTGGGTCCCAAGATGACAGCCTGGGTAAAGAATTGGCTGGAGAATAGGACACAGAGAGTAATAGTAATGGAGTCCACTCAGAAGAAAGGAAGGTTACTAGTGGGGTGCTAAGGAGTTCAGTATTAGGACCGGTCCTCTTCAATGTCTTTATAAGCAACATTGCAGAAGGACTGGAAGGAAAAGTATGTCTCTTTGCAGATGACACAAAGATCTGCAACAGAGTTGATGCACAGGGTGGGGTGGAAAGGATGAGAAGGAACTTGGCAAGGTTAGAGGAATGGTCAAATGTATGGCAGCTTAGATTCAATGCTAAGAAGTGCAAGGTAATGCACCTGGGAAACAAAAACCCAGGGAAGAGTACACAATGGGGGGTGAGATACTAACAACAACAAAATGGAAAGGGACCTGGGGGTAGTCATATCAGATGACCTAAAGGTGGGCAAGCAATGTGAAAGGGCAGCAAGGAGGGCTGGGGGGATACTGGGATGCATAGGGAGAGGCATCACCAGTAGAAAACAGGAAGTTATTATCCCTCTGTACAGACAGCTGGTGAGACCCCATCTGGAGTACTGTGTGCAGTTCTGGAGACCCAATCTCCGCAAAGACATAGACAGGATAGAAGCTGTCCAGAGGAGGGCAACTAAAATGGTGCAGGGTCTGCACCAGAAGACATATGAAGAGAGACGAAAGGAGCTTAATATGTATAGCCTTGAGGAAAGGAGGGAGAGGGGGGGACATGATAGAAACGTTCAAGTACCTCAAGGGAATCAACAAAGTCCAAGAGGGTAGCATCTTTCAAAAAAAGAGGTGTGCAAGAACAAGAGGGCACAATTTGAAGATGGGGGGGTGGCTCAGAGGTAATTTAAGGAAGTATTTTTTCACAGAGAGGGTTGTGGATGCATGGAACAGCCTTCCGGAGGAGGTTGTGGAGTCAAAATCAGTGGTGGAATTCAAGCATGTATGGGACAGTCATAAGGCAATTCTAGGGGGTGGGGGTAGGAAGAAGTAGGCAGCGGGTTAACTAGGATCTGCAGCTTATCCAGTAGGTAGGGGAAATGGGCAGACTGGGTGGGCCAAGCAGTCCTTATCTGCTGTCAAATTCTATGTTTCTAATCACAACCCAGTGCAACCATAAGGAATTGCTTTTACCAATTCGTCCTGGCTGTTGGTGCTCTGGTATGAGACCAGGCTGTGTGGGGGTTAGCATGCTACTTGACATGGTACAATGCATCATTTGTATGGGGGTACCTTCCCCTCTCCTTGTGCCATTGCAATACCCATAGTGTTAACACAGGGAAAGCCTTGCAAACCTGTTATACTGCACCTTACTCAGTGGGGTGCAGTTTTGAACAGTGGGGCAAAGTGTTTTTTCTGACCATAGGAACCAACTTTTATTTTTCCCAGGTGGGGTCTAATCTAAGTAAACAGACCAGGCTCACTGTCAACAAAAAAAGGAATCTGGAAGTTTCAGGCAAAATCACAAAAGACCCCCTCCCATGTCACCTCCAATGGTTCGCACCACTAGAGATGCAAAAGAGTTTTTCTTCACCTTCAAATTGTTGGTGAAGTGCCAGTTGTCATGCTACATGTAGCATCATGAAGCTGTTTTTTTTTCAGTTTTTTTTTATTGAAAAGTATTATACATATACAACCATACACTATACCAGTCATTAAAGCGTAATACATTACCAGTCTTTCTATCACCAATACACAGCTAAAACAAACTTGACAGAAAAACTAATTAACAGACAGGTACATTTCATATTTTGTATCATACGTAACCTTTGGCATTATGGCAACATACAGAAGACAAATAAGTCCCCCTCCTCATACCCTTTGGTAGAGTTGGAGGGTGTCAGCAGTCCTGTGTGAAACATTTTCTAGTAAAACTAGTTGCCCAACAGCTTTAAGCCATTTTGCCAGTGTGGAGACCTCAAGAGACTTCCATTTACATAGCAACAGTTTTTTTGATAACACACCAGTCAGTACCAGCCATTGACCAATGGGGGAATGTCTGGGGACACTGTCAGGGGTAAGCCCAAGAAGAAACAGTGGAGCATCCAAGGCTATTGAGGTACCCAGAATGGAGGTGCATACCTATACCTGTTTGGTGAACACCTGGAAGGTTAATAACTGTGGGTATTCTCACTGTATGTACGCAAGATTGTCCATAACTTGGTGGCATCTCCAGCATTTGTCTTCTGACAAAAGCTCAAGTCTTTGGAGGCACTGGAAGCCCTATACCACCTGAGCAATGCATTATTATGAATTAACCTGCTCTTCCATCCCTAACAGCTTTATGTACTTGGAATAGGCATGTGGACCACGTCTCCTCTAAGGGAGGCAGTATAGCATAGTGGTTAAGAGCACTGAGATGCAAACATGGAGAATTTGGTTTGACTCCCACAACCATACACTATACCAGTCATTAAAGAGTAATACATTGCCAGTCTTTCTATCACCAATACACAGATAAAACAAACTTGACAGAAAAACTAATTAACAGACAGGTACATTTCATATTTTGTATCATACTTAACCTTTGGCATTATGGCAACATACAGAAGACAAATAAGTCCCCCTCCTCATACCCTTTGGTAGAGTTGGAGGGTGTCAGCAGTCCTGTGTGAAACATTTTCTAGTAAAACTAGTTGCCCAACAGCTTTAAGCCATTTTGCCAGTGTGGAGACCTCAAGAGACTTCCATTTACATAGCAACAGTTTTTTTGATAACACACCAGTCAGTACCAGCCATTGACCAATGGGGGAATGTCTGGGGACACTGTCAGGGGTAAGCCCAAGAAGAAACAGTGGAGCATCCAAGGATATTGAGGTAACCAGAATGGAGGTGCATACCTATACCTGTTTGGTGCCCGCCTAGAAGGTTGATAACTGCGGGTATTCCCACTGTACATATGCAAGATTGTCTATAACTTGGTGGCATCTCCAGAATTTGTCTTCTGACAAAAGCTCAAGTGTTTGGAGACACTGGAAACCCTATATCACCCAAGCAATGCATTATTATGAATTAACCTGCTCTTCCATCCCTAACAGCTTTATGCACTTGGAATAGGCATGTGGACAACATTTCCTCTAAGGGAAGCAGTATAGCACAGTGGTTAAGAGCACTGAGATGCAAACATGAAAAATTTGGTTTGACTCCCACAGCGAGCACTTGTATACTGTGTGACCATGAGCAAGTCACTTAACTTCCCTGTGCTCCCAGGATGCACCCAAAAAAGGCCTCAGCTTAGTGTGTCTTTCCTGGCCAAATACAAAAAAAATCTATTTGTCTGTCAGTCTGTCTAACTATTTGTCTGTCAGTCTGTCTAACTATCTATCTATCTATCTATCTATCTATCTATCTATCTATCTATCTATCTATCTATCTATCTATCTATCTATCTACCTAGCAAAGGATTGCTCCAGTTGGATGTCCCTAAACAGTTTGTGCCATGAGCTAGTCCTTCTTTTTCAAAGCTTGTTACCAGATATTATCATAGAGGTAGAATCCTTGCTGCTATCATTATTTATATAGCCGCCCATCAGGAATGTGGAGAGTTTGTTGGAAATCAGGCTTCATATTTAAAGAAACCTCCAGAAGTCCTGCGTGGGAATTTCCATATTTTAGTTGAAGGTTCAGAAAGGAGTCCATATGTTGTCCACCTGTGGTGAGAAGATTTTTAACTCTGTGGATCCCAGTTCTGCTGCCATACAATCCAGTTAGGAAGGGAGTCTCTTATGCAGAGGGTATCATTACCCTAAGGGGGGGCATGGGAATGGGTTAGGGTCTGTACTCATGTATTTGTGTATACAATACCATAAGGTTCTAGAGGTACAGTACTTATGGTTTAGTGGTTACTGATGACTAAGTGAATTTTGTTGTATAGAAAATTGGCAGCTAATGGGCTCTCTGCTACACTCTGCTCAGTACTTAACCATCAAGGTGATTCTGAGATGGCTGGGGAGCCACTGCATTGTTTGAGCAGTATATACCAAATGCTATCCCCAGAGCAGTGGTAAGCCCTACCCCTCTCTGCCTCTGTGGCTACCTAGTTTAGCCCTGTTGTATCTGGGTCATTTTTGTTCCTCCATGAAGCCCCCTACGAGTTTATCTATCTTGGCAATCCATGTATTAGCAATTCTGAAGGGCATGTAGGAGGTGACACGCATGAATCTTGGAGCTATCCACCCTAACTAACTTTTCCTAGATCAACTTTCTCAGAGTATTGAAGTCAGCACTATGTCAAGTCCGCCTGGTCAAAAACAGCATGGTCAATAACTGCACCCCATGGTGAATACAAAACCACACAATCCAAAACCGTGCTGGATTTATTTATTTATATAGAGAATGGAATTATAAACCTTTGAATCAGGGACTCCTTTGCAAAGGCTCCACATCAGGTACAACATACATATTACTACACAGTAAAACATCTAGGAAATACAGGCAAATTGACAAGTTTTGAGGGGTGTAATGACAAATCCCAAGTCAAGGTAGGTTACAGCAAAGAGTATGTAATAAAATGTTAAGGTAGTGAGGCTATTTCCATATGCTGGAGTACACAATGAAAATTAAGTGTCACTATAAGTGGTGGGGGGGTTGTATTAGGGGCAGTCACAGACACTGTTGGAGAGAAGTTCAGTGCACAGTGCTGATTTGAAGGCACCAAGTCTCACCTCAGAGATGACAGCTGGGGTAGTTCATTCATCCATAGAGGGCCCTATAGTAAAAAGATCATTGCCCCAGGGAGGTTCTGCAATGGAGAACTTGAAAGGGTGTCAATGAGGTGCTTTTGGTTGCCATACAGTGGAGGGTAGGCTATAGCTACAGAGCTGCTGACCTGTGTGATGGCCTTTGTGTCATGAGACAGGCTCTTACAGCACTCTCTCTCACTTAAACATTTTTAACTGGATTAGGTGTTCTATGTGCAAAAGTGCTACTGTGTTGCCACAGTGACTTGTATATGTAACAGGAAGAAGGAGGGAAGTGTAGTTTTTCAGGAGTGCTTCTTGGACTATGACTTTTAGAGCAACATTGGTAATAACTTCAGGCTCCATATAAAATACCCTCCCAGCACTTGTGAGTGTTAGCTCTGCTACTAAAACTTTAAAATTTGTTATTTTGGAAATGATAGTCTCCTTGGGGCTGACTGACCTTGGAAGGTACTTCCAGGTCAGGTATTACTTAAATTCTCTCCGCCTGTGAGGGCAAGCAGGTGTGGGGCACGCGTCGACATGCGCTGAGTCACACACCAAGGCACGCGTGGTCTTAGAGCATGAAATGTGGGGACTAGGGGAAAAGGGCCTAACTCTATAAGCAAAAAATCACAGATGAGAAACAGTTCCAGTATATATAGCCCCAGATAGTTGTTGTCAGTATAAACTGTGTATATTGAGCCCCTGTCATTGGGCTGTTTTGAACCCCCACTTTACCATTAGCTTCTCTGCTATACCTGAAGTGTGTATTTTCTTTTAAGTTTTACTGAGGGTTGTTGAATAACTAATGAAGTCAGTCTTGTTACTATTTAGAGTATAGAGGTGTTAGTTCCTTCTAAATTAAAGCTTTAGTTACCTTAGCCGTGTACTGTTTTTATATTGCTTTCCCTAAAGTTCATATCTTCATCTCCTGATATGGCTGACAGCATATGTCCTTGGCCTCACAACACTGGTATAGAAAATCCAGAAACCCTCGGTACTTTTATGCTATGCAATCTCTGTGGGATGTTCAAGAGGATTAATGAACAAGAAACAATAGTAAATGATTACGTATGTCCCAAATATGAACTGTTGGGAACCTTTCAAACTGAGAACACTGAACTAAGGGCTGAGGTTAAAGAACTAAGGGAGATCATTAAAATCCATGAGTTTATAAACAGTGTTGATAAAGAAAGCAACAGGATATCAAATAATTAAAAAAAAGACAGCGTACAATTACTGATAGCCATGAACAGTCACCGGAACAGGCCCCCCCACTCTAAAAAAATGAAAGCAGCCCAAAGTGAGACAGGATCACATATCAGTGCCCAAGTAACAGTAAGGAGGAAAATAAAACAAAATGTTACATATAATGTTGATACTCATAACAATTTTCAGGCCCTGCAAATGGATGAGAGTTTTGATGGCACCAGCTTTGATGATACCCCACCCCCAGCCTTAGGAAATATTATTACCTCTGAAGCCATAACAACCTCCCAAAGTGTGTATCAAGAAAATACTATTAGTCAGGGCATCACAACATGTGATGAATCATATAAATTAGTTTTTGGTGATTCCATTATTAGGCAATGTGACGTATATTTGTGGGGACAAAAAAGACCAGGTGATGGTGTCTTGTTACCCAGGAGCAAGAATCCATGATATAGAAAGATGTGTGTCCACAGTAAACATACCTAGTAAATCCACTTTCACCCTACATGTAGGTACAAATGATGTAGGTAAAGTACATGAAAAATATATTTGCCATGACCCGATAATGCTCAGAGATTCGTTAAGGAATCAAGGTCATAGGGTGATTGTTTCTAACATCCTGCCTATTCCAAATGCCCACAAGGGGAAAAAACCTTACTATACAATGCATCAATGCAAGGCTTGACTACATGTGTAAGGAGAGGAGTATTCACATGATAAATAATTGGCCAGCTTTCAGCAACAATAAAAACCTGTTTGCACATGACGGATTACATTTACAATATTTGTACTCTTCTCATATGGAGACCCTTGTAAATGAGCATATTTTTATACTCAATGGGTTATTTTCCATGTTCATTTGTGAATAAAGTCATTACTACTACTTAAATAAAAATGGTGTCAGAAAACTAGCTGTGAATATAAACCAAGTTATGGGTACTGGGTCTTTAAACTTATAACGGGGAGCATGCACAACAGGACTGCCAACCCCCATATAAGAAATCCAAATAGAAATAAACTTACAGTTTTATCTTTCAATGCAAGAAGCCTGAACAATAAAATGGATGACTTACTGGCTACGATTGATTTAAAACCATTAGATATTATTGCTATCACTGAGATGTGGTGAAAAGAAGATGTAGAAATGTGGGGTATTAATATAGTTGGTTACACACTTTTTGAAAATGCTAGGACTGGTTGAAGAGGTGGAGGGGTTGCCCTACACATAAAAAATACCTTAGTTTCTACAGATATTACCAAAAAGATTAAAACAGATATGAGGTTTGAATCAACTTGGGTGAAACTTCAAGGTGGTATCAGTAAAGCTATTATAGTTGGTTGTATTTACCGCCCTCCTGACAGTTCAATTGAGGTAACACAACAAATTATGGCAGAGATCTGTAAGGTCGGTGACATGAGAGAACTCATAATCATGGGAGATTTTAACATCAAAGGAACTGATTGGAATTCTTGTACCTCCAATTCGAGTTTAGGCACATTACCCTTAGAAACGTGCAGCAAATGCAATTTAGTACAATATGTACAGGAACCTACCAGAGGTTTTGAAATTCTTAAACTTGCATTTGCAACAGCTGACATCTCAATTAAAAATTGTGTTACTGATTCTCCAATTTCAAATAGTGATCATAAAACTGTATGGTTTACAATTGATTATAGTTACAGTATATGCCTAGAAGAAGCTGTACCTCAATATATTTGCTCAATGAAGCAGACAAAGAAGGAATTAAAAAAGATCTAGAAAAGGTGCCTTGGGAAGAGCTGTTAAAGGATAAGTCAGTGGAAGATGTACAGATAACCTTCAAAAACAAGATCTTAACTGTTGCTAATAATAATATACCACAAATAAACAAATCAAATTTATGTAAGAGACCACACTGGTTAAATCATATTATTAAGAAATTAATTAAGAAAAAGGCCAGGCTATATAAAAAGTATATAAAATTAGGTAGCAACAGAATATATGAGTCTTATAGGCACACCCAGAAGCAGTGAAAGTCAAAAATCATGAATGCAAAGAAAAATATGGAGGAGAAACGTGCCTTGGATGAAAAGAAAAATAATGTAAAACATTTCTACTCATACATAAACTCTCTAAAAAATCCTAAAAATGAAGTTTGACCAATAAGTAACGAAGGTAAAACAATAACTGATAATGGACAAATGGCAGAGGCTTTCAATAAATACTTTTGTAGTATCTATAAAACAGGGTGTAAGCACATCTACAAAAATGATATCAATCTGGGCTCCACAAATCTAATATCAGAAATAACAATATCAGAAATCAGTGATACAATTAGAAATTTGAAAAAAGGAAGCATCTCCCGGCCCAGACAAAACATCTGCAGGAATACTTCAACGCATGGCTGGACATTTGCTAATGCCATTAAAGTTTCTCTTTGATTTATCCCTAAAACAATCCAAAGTGCCTGATAACTGGAAATTGGCACACATTGTTCCAATTTTTTTTAAAAAGGAAAAAGGGAGCAAATGAAAAACTATCACCCAATCAGTCTCACCAGTGTTACAGGGAAAATAATGGAAAGTATCATCAAAGATAGAATAACTGCATATACAAATGAATTAGATCAGGAACAACATGGCTTTGTGAAGGGGAGAAGTTGTACATCCAATTTACTTGTTTTTATGAACAAATGAATAAATATTTGGATAACTACATACCATGTGACGTGATTTACATGGACTTCTCTAAAGCTTTCAATCTCACTCCATATTGGGCAATAATAGATAAACTGATCAACCTTAAAGTAAATCCATCAATAGTAAACTGGGTGGCAGACTGGATTTCAGACAGAAAGCAATGTGTTTTGATTAATGGGCATGTGCCTGGAAAGGGGCACATCCCAGCAGAGTACCACAGGGATCAGTCCTGGGACCAATACTTTACAATATCTTTATTTCAGGTATGACAATTGGCCTTAATAATGTAACTATAAAATATGTAGATGACACAAAAATTGGGAGGCCATGTAGTACTGTAGATGACTCAGCCAGACTACAGGAAGATCTAGATAAAATCACCACCTGGACTAATAAATGGGACATGTTATTAAATAAAGATAAGTGTAAAGCAGTGCATTTGGGTAAACTTAACAAAAAATGTGACTATCATATTGAAAGAGATACTCTCTCTAAAACTGTACGTGAGAAGGATCTGGGCATACATATTATGAGTAACTTGAGTAATGAGCAACAAATCAGAGAGGTAACAAATGAAGTAAATAGGGTAGCATGGTCAATTAAGAGACATATTCTATCTAGATCTAGTAACATCATGATCCCCCTATACAAGTCATATGTTAGGCCACACTTGGAGTATTCATCCCAAGTCTGGAACCTGTGCAAAATATCTGAATGACATAAACTAGAGCAAGTACAGCATTGATATACTAAAATTATTGAAGGATATCATGATATACCATATGATAACAGACTTAAAGCTTTACAACTCTTGTCCTTAGAAACAAGCAGAGCATGGAGAGATATGCTCTTTCTCTATGACATCTTACAGGACTATAAACTCATGTATGAGCTAGACATTGATTTTAAAGAAAATAGTATGGGAACTAGAAGTCATCTTCTACAAATCAGGGGGAAGTGTTTCAGAACCAATGCAAGAAAATACTCATACACTGTCAGAATTGTCAATCTATAGAACTCTTTGCCCCAAAATATAATACTGGCCTGAGACAAAGCTGAATTCAAATTCAGTCTTGGTAAATATATACTTAATGGTGCCAAACTGAGATATTATTTGTAATGGCTGGAACATATATGGGCTTTTAGCCCCCTGGTTCCATTATCCTCCTTAGTGTGAACCTGAGTATGAACTTTAGTAGCAGGTGGTGGAGGCCAGGAGGGGAGAGACTGCATAAGAGCTTCCTGGCAATGAGACAAGTGTGTTATCTAAGCCTGCCATCAAAGTTTAGCCAATTGGTGTGCCTGTAGAGTTTGCAAGTGTGTGTCCACCTACAGTATTACACTCCATGACAAGGCAGCAAGCTTTGTTAAGGGAAACCTTAATATGGCAGAGGGCAGCGCTGTCGGCAACACCGTAGAATATGATCCCATAATCAGTTAGTGAAAGGACTGAAGATGACACCACTAATCAAAGTGCCTCTGGAGGCACACATCTCCTATACCTGTACAGGAGGCCAAACCTGGAGTTAATGGTCAAGCTTAGCAAGCTGATATGGTTATGGTACATAAGGTGGGAGTCAAGGGTGACACCCAGGTATTTAAATGAGGTGACTAGTTAAAGAGGGATGTGCTGGTAGTTAAGAATGTTGAGGGGAAAGTCCCTATTTTTGTTTTGTAGGTGGGTAAAGATCATTGCCTTAGTTTTTTATAGTTCAGTACAAGTTTGTGTTCAGAGAACCAGGCTTCAGCTTCAGAGAAGGAGTGCTGTAGTGAAGATTGAATGGAGATAGGGTCAGGGTGACTGGCAAAGAGTACTGCGTCATCTGCATAGAGTAGTATTTGACCAGAGCAGACCTTAGGAAGTGAGTTTAAGAACATGCTAAAGAGGAGAGGGCCCAGGATTGAGCCCTGGGGTACCCCAGAGTGAACTGACGTTTGAGAGGAAATGGAGGAATTAATTTTAACTTGGGATCTGTCACAGAGTTAGTTTTTAAACCTGGTGGTTGCTTCCATGGATAGTCCCAAGGCAAGCAAGGACTGGATGAGAAGCGCATGACTGATGGAGTCGAACACCTTAGTTAGGTCAATATAGGCAGCACCAATAAAGTGTCCATTGTCGAGGATCCTGTTGATAAAGGTTATAAATTCAGGTAGAGTGGTGGTGGTACTATGCCACTTCCTGAAGCCATGCTGTTCAGGGTAGAGTAGATTATTGTTAGTCAGGTAATCAGTGAGCTGATCAGATACTATTTTTTATTGAAAGGTAATTCATGACTGATGGAATTTAGCTAGTACTGTATCTATTATAAGGTAGTTAGCATTATGCTAATAGATTGATAAATTACAGTACTTACAGTAAGCTTAAGATGTTTTTGTATTGTTTTGATTAACTTTATACAAATTTAAGTGTCTATTTAAATTTTTTATGATCATTTTGATTGTGTGTCATTCTGTGTAATATAAATGATGTCACGTTTGTGGGTATTTCGGATCTGCCCCTTAGGAAGACCCACTCTAGGGTTGAAATGCAGGGCTTTGTCTGCAAGGCATTCTGCCAACTTAATAAAACTTTTTCACTGGAGTTTTCATTACTTCGAGTGCCTGCCTTTTCTTTACATACTATTTTTTCAAGTGCCTTGGAGATGGGAGGGAGAATGGAGATGAGGCAGTACTTACTCGGAGAGGTGCGGTCCCCACTGTTAAAGATTGGTGTGATAACTGCCAATTTCCAGAGGGCTGGGAACTGTCCGAGGCAGAGGGACCTGTTGAGAAGATTGGTGAGGAGGGTGATGACAAAGTCAAGCGTGAGGTGGAGAAGCTTTAGGCCAAGTGTGTCACCACTGTGATGGGGTTTTCCCAGAACTTTGGAGAGGTAGCATCTGGCCTCAGTTAGGGAGATTGTCCTAAGTTTGAAAGGTGGGGTGTTAGATGATAAGGAGGTGTCAGTGCCAGGTCAACAGTAGGGGCAAAGAAGTTAGGGGGAGAGACACTGCTGTGGTCAGAGAAGGCGGAGTTCAGAGTATCATCGATGAGTTGGGGGTCCTGGGTGAGGGAACCATTAATGAGGAGCTAGGCCAGGGGTGGAGAAAGGATTTTACTATTAAGTTCTTTGATATTGTCCCAGAACTTGCACCCAGAACCCCAGGAGGAGAAGAAGGCTTCCTGGTAATGGGCAGATTTTGAATTTCCCAAGTGCATTTCTCTATATAGCTGCCAGTCATACTGTTGCCCTGATTCATTCACTCTGAACCACAGATTGCCACAGTGGTGCATGAGATAAAGCAGAGCTTGACAGATCCAGGGTGTGTCTCGACCTTTGACTACAAGTTTGGTGAAAGGTGCATAGCAATCACAGGCTGTGCTGAAAGTGGTTCTAAAGTAGTCTAATGCAATGTCTATTGAGGTAGCCAAGTTAATAGGGGACCCGTCACAGCTCAGTAGGTGATTTTTGAGGCAGGAAAGGGATCACTTTTTAAGGCGGCATTGAAAATTAAATTGTTTGAGGGAGGGGTTGGGAGTCCTTGTCATCCAACAGCAGATTACAGGAGAATGGTCACTTAGGGCATCTGGGAGTACAGTGACCAGTGACACCGGTTACTCTAGAGGGGTGACTGGTTAGAATGGGTTCAAGGAGAGTGGACATCCCTATATTATGGTTTAGCCTCATGGGGGATAGAACAACTTGGGTGAGGTCCATAGCAGCAATGGAATCCTTAAATGAGGCTACGGTACTAACTCTGAAACTGTGTGGCGCTGTTATGACTGCATGGTTTTTGATTGCATATATTTGCTGTCATGGTTTTGACCGGACACCGTTGAAATCCACCCTTCTGAAATCAAGGACTTCATCTCTCAGTTGGGATTCTCTGGACCCAAAGACCAGTTCAAATCAAGGAACTTAGTTATGGCTTCTTTTGTAGAGGGTTAATAGAGGCATACAATTCCTGATAAAAGGTAAGTATAATACTGTTTATTCTGTTAGCCTCATTATAGATTATCCCTTTTGTATCTCTTACACCAGAGATATGCTTCTCTGTTTGCCTTGTTCTAATCCAATAGGTTAATAATTTACTTGCTTCCCATCCCCTCCCAGTAGGAGTGTTTTAATCTAAACAATGCTAGTTCTGTCTTTCTGGTGATAAGTACAGTATATTTACCTGCATTAGGGTTACTGGCAGGCTTTTTCCCATTTCCCAGTATTATTCAATTCCAGGTATGCTTTGGACTCTGATTTGGTCTACACTTTAAAGTGGGGGTCCAGTAAAAGTAGTGAGTCCAGTCTCCAGGACTGTGTACAGGGGATACATGGGCCCCACAGCATGTTGAGTTCTAGTGGAACATGGTCCAAGATTACTATTGGATGAAGCATGGTCTCAAGGGTATTATTGGTGAAGTGTGGTGAGGTGAACCACATATCTATTTGACTGGGTGTGGAGTATTAAGCAGAAAAACACGTAAAGTCTCTTGTCCAGGGATGTTGCGGCCTCCAAGTGTCTACCAGGGAGTGCTCAGAAAGGAGCTGCTTTAGTGCTGCCCAAATTCTGTTTCTGCCTTGCTATGGGGTTCAGGTGTGTTAGCACTTTGGTCAAGTGACATTGAAATTTCCCCTAGCATGAAAGGCATATGTGTAGGAGAGAAATGGTCCAGCTCCTACCTTAATCTGTGTTAGCACCATATATGTTGGCTAGTAGCAGTGGTCCTTGAGGGACTATCACTTTGACCAAGAGCCATCGACCTTCCTTGTCAGCAGACTTGCTGTCAATGGATCACTGCAGATTTTTTTGCAGGATGATCCACACCACGCTTCTTGGCTATGGCTACACTGTGTGTCTTGGCTCCTTCCAATTCCCTTTTAAGATTAGCTGCTTCCCCTCCTTTGTGACAAGTCTCCTGTAGGAAAGCTACCTGCATTCACAGACTTTTTAAATATGTGTAAGTACTGTTTTCCTCATTATAGGAGAAAATGAGTCCCTTGACATTGCAGCTGACCACTTGAATATCAACCATTTTCAATTTTAATTAGAGAAGAACATTTTCTATGTAGCAAAGAGCCCCTGATACAGACTTATGTCGGTATCCTTATTTGTCTACAACATGTGACTGTACTGCATGCGGTATGTACAGTTGCTGAACTATAACAGTGCCTTGTATACATATTTAAAACATTATAACTGTTATCAGAGACTAAATGTCCAGCAGTGGCTAACTGGTGAAATGGTCTCCCCACCTCCTTTCTATCCCTACCTTACTAGTCTCTCCCCACACCCTCCCCCCAATCCAGGGCCTGTGTCTGGTAATCCTCAAGGTTCACAAGCCTATATCAGACTAAGTATAGAGACCAGACAAGGAGACAGACTCAAACTAACCAAAGAAGGAGTGCACACGCAGTCCCTGTAATTGCTACTTAGCTGCCTTAGTGTTGTTCTTTGGGAAAAAACAATCAGGTGAGTCTTTCTGGCATATGTTAGCAGCTGCCAGTGTCTCATATCTGCTTCACCACTACCCCCCAGTACCATGAGGAAAACCAAAATAGCACCAGAGCATTTTCATTGCAGCTTGCTGGGAGGACCAGGGATAGAGGGTTCAAATGGGTGGAAGGTATACCATTAGTGCAGCAACTGAATTTTGGCACCACAGTTAGGGAGCAACAACAAGGGACAGTGACAGGGCAATCTTTGAGCAGCTCTGGGAAGGTCTTTTTCAGGAAATATTTCATTGCCTTTCCCTTGCAGCTTTCTAGAACGTCCACAACGTGGAGATTGTCCCACCTGGCTTCATTTTTGAGATCTTCAACTTTATCCCAGAGGAGGTTTATTTATTTTTATTTTTATTTTAAGAACATTCAGAGTTACAACCCTTTGAGTCATAGACTCCTCTCTACAAAGGCTCCAAATCAGAGAACAATGAGGAAAATTATAGACAATGTAAACAATACAGCATACAGGTAGGGGAACATTGGAATGGAATACAGACAAGTACAGATGAAGTATAGAAACAATTATCTTAGGGTAAGGAGGACCCAGCATTATGTCTATAATATATAATAAATGTTACACAGTAAATCCAAGAGTATCAAACATGTTACACAGTTATACCTGTAGCAGAGAATCAGAAACATTTATGAGGAGAGGTTACAGAGTAAAGCCCTTTCGTCGATGGTGGGGGGCAGGAGAAGGGAAGGATTAGGGACAGTCACAAGCAGAGGAGTCTAGTAAGAGGGCTTTTAGGTTTGCCTTAAAATGGTCAGTTTTTGTGGTCCAAGGAGATAGAGGTGATGAGTCTGTTAAGCCAGCAGGGAGCTGTGTAGAAAAAGGCTCTTTGGCCAAGGGAGGTATGATAATGGGAAACTAGGAGGGCTCATCCTGTAGTGCTAGGGAGACTCTGATATTCTGGGCAGGTTGGATGAGACTGTGAAGGCTGGGTGGGGCTTGCCAAGGTGGATCTTTTTGGAGAGGAGGCATGTGCGGCACCTAAGCCAGGCATCAAATGGTAGCCATTCTACAGACTTGTACAGGCCACAGGAGTGTGTCTATCTGTCACAGCCAGTGTCCAGCCTGCATGACTTTGATGCATCACAAGGTAGTGAGGTCAGTGGTACCATAGATGATGATGTCGTAATCTACCAGCTATACAGTAGAACAGATGCGGTCACGGCTAGTTGGATGGCCATCAGGAGAGACAGTGTTTGTGATGATAAAGAAGCCTGATCCTGGCATTTATAGTGGATGACAGTTGTTGGACATGGTCATGGAAGGAGAGGGTAGTGTCAAGGGTAATACGTAAGTATTTGAAGGACTCAGCCTGTTCAAGCGGACTCCTAGAGCATTGATGATGGTCATAGGGAAGTTGTGATGTGGGTTCTGGAGGTGGGCAAAGATCATAGGCTTAGTTTTTTTGTAATTTAGGACTGGACAGTGGGAGCTGAACCAGGTCTCAGCTTCCAAGAAGATGCCCTGGAGGGAGCATTGGAGAGATTTGAGACTCTGGTGACTCCAGAAAATAACCATGTCATCCACGTAGAGCAAAACATTTTCAGAGCAGGAGCTAGGGAGGGAGGTAAGGAAAAGGCTGAATATGAGGGGTCCCAGGATGGTGCCTTGGGGGACTCCCGAGTGGACAGGAAGGTTGTTCGATAAGGTGTGGTTGATTTTCACCTGCTGCGTTCTGTCAGAGAGGTAGCTCTGGAACCAACAGATTGTTTCATCAGAGAAACCCAGTGTGGGGAGGGTGGAAAGAAGGATAGCATGATTTACAGTGTTGAATGCCTTTGTGAAATCGATATACAATGACTGCACAAGGTGACCCCATTTGTGCATACCATGGATAAAGGAGGTGTATTCTAGGAGGGCAGTGTTGGTGCTGTGCCCAGGTCAGAAGCTGTGTTGTTCAGGGCACAGAAAGTGATGCTTTGGTAGATGATCCATCAGTTGATCTGCACACAATGTTTTCAAGGGACTTGGAGAGGGGAGGAAGAAGGGAGATAGGGCAATAGTTATTAGGGGACAGATGGTCTCCACTTTTGAAGATAGGAGTGATGACGGTACATTTCTAGAGGGCAGAAAATTGTCCAGGGCAGAGGAAGAGGTTTAAGAGTTTGGCGAGGTGTTGTTGGACCTCCTCAAGGGCAAGATGGAGGAGCCTCACGCCAATGGAATCATCACTAACATAGGATTTGGCGAGGGCCTTGGAGCGGTATCTCCAGGCTTCCTGGAGAGAGATGATATGGAGATGAAACAGGGGGATGTTGGGAGGTGAGTTGTGACTGGTAGTGTGGTCTAGAGGGGCAAAATAATTAGGGGGAAGGACACTATAGAGGTCAGAGAATGTGGAACTTGAGGTGTCTGCAATAGACTGCAGGTCCTGAGTAAAGTTACCATGGACTGAGAGCTGGGCAGGAGGGGGGTAGCTTTCCTATTAAGTTCTTTTGTGTTATCCCAGAATTTTCTTACCAAACCCCAGGCAGAGGAGAGTGCTGCTTGGTAGTGGGCAACCTTGGCTTGGTGAATGGACCAGGTGCATTTGTTTCTGGCCTCTCTGTAGCATTGTCTGTCTATCAGGAGTTGAAAGTTTAAAGCCCTGTGCCAGAGATTATCACAGTGTTACATTTGGTTGATTAACTGTTGGGATATCCGGGGGTGTTTCAGTTCTTAGAGATATGTTTTGAGAAGGGGACAAATATGTCACATGCAGCTTTGAGGATAGTAATAAAGTTGGTGAGGGCAGTATCAATGGATTAGGTGTTATACACTGGGGATCAGTCATAGTTGGCTAGGTAGGTTTTGAAGTGTTGAAGCATTTCCTTCCTTTGGTGCCTACGATGGGAGGCTATGTTCAGTCTTGGTCATAGATGAGGGCTCTGAGCTATTTGCTCTGGTCTTTCATGTTACCCACCCATTGCTCTACCACATGTACCTGCTCAGATATTTGGACTATTTGTCCATTGAGCAGAGATCTCCAGTTTATTGATTTGTGCCATCAATTATTGAAACATGTGCTTGATCTCTGCCAGTGCTGCCTGAGTGGAGCCACCATCACTCAGCACCATTTTCAGCTGCTAGACTGCAGTATGAGAGAAGCTGAAAGCTGTTACTTTTCATCAATGATTGTAAAGCTGTCTCTCCATTGATTATCTTCAGCCTGAGCTCAAAACAATCCTTAGATACTGCCTCATTGGACTATGTGATGTGTGTTCAGGTAAGGTCAGTTTCTGAGATGGATTATGTTGGATTATGAAAAGGGCTGATCAGAGTGAAAGGTGTAAGCAGATCTTTCAGACTGACAAGCTACACCCCCTGAAGCTCTGGCACTTTTACTAGCAGTTCACACTTTGTGCTAGTACAAAGTCCTTTTCACAAAAAACAGGTTGTTGTGTTGGTGTACTGTAGGAGTGCAGGCTGGGTGCTGCAAGGAGAAGGAAGGGAATGGATAATTATTAGCACTTTATTACTATTCTTTTACTTTTAGACTTGTTGGGGAAGAATGGTGGGATGGAATACAAAGCTGGCTGGAGTTGGGGTGTTTTAAGTTATGTTTTGGTTGTTGAGTGAAAGGGAGAAGGTGCTATAAGAAGGGGCAGTATTTTTTTTACTTTTTTCCATAGAAGTGTTTATCCTCCTGAACCAGACCAAGGGCAGCTGTGCTGCCTGGCCTCTGGTCAACCCAAACAATCCCATTCTGCTCTCCATGTGGGAGGGGGGGCTAGTTCCCCTGCAGATTGCCCCTGTGGTGGCCAGGGAAGGGGAGGCCATCCTCCCCTAGAGCAATCATATCTAGAAGGTCTACCAGCTGGAGAGGAAGGGTGGGTTAGGGTGTCCCAGAGGGCATCATGAAGCCCCCTGATCTGCTTACTTTTCACTTAGTGTTTCTTCTTGGAGCCACAGCAGCATGAACCACACATGCATGTGGAGGCACACATGCAACATGGAACCATGGCTCCTTCCACCCACCTCAGACTTATGTCTTGCTTCATGTAAATTGGGACTACCATCAGGCCTCTACCTTGTGGCAGCCAAGATCTGGAAAGGCCTGCCACCCCAGCCCAAGAGAGATAAGCTGCCAGGTGGCTGCTCAGTCATCTCTCAGCCCTCTATTCCATGATGGCTCCCAGTGATCTGAGCTTATTCCCAAACTTTGGTCATTGGTGTGGGAAAAGGTAAGGCATATATAGTGCCTCAGTCCTCTTTGCCACTGAGCTGGCTGTTTTTTCTTTTTATTTTTAGCTTAAACTTCACCAGCATAACTTCAATTTGCCTCAATGTATAGTACAATATTTCATTTTATTTATGACTTTTGTAACCGGGTAGGTGCACTGATCCCAGGGACTGTTCTCAGCCATGACCCAGGCCACATACAGTGACACAGAGTAAAACACAAACAACAATGTATAGAACAATAGACAGTCTGACAAATAATAAAAGGTTACAATAGTACACAAGATATAAGGTAGCAAAATACATAAAGCCACATGATACTGGGTGATATAGTCATAAAAACCAATGTGCATATACATACAGAGAAATATATATATACACACACACACACACACACATATATATATATATATATATATATATCTATATATATATATGAAATTGATATACAGCAAGTTGCATAGAAGATAATTAATGTTCTTCAGGAGTAGCATGAAAAGGATAATGTGGGGCTAGTACGGGGAAGGAGAGGGGAAGGAGTGTCAGAGGAAGGGAAATTGGAGGATTTACAAAGGGAGTTGCATAGGCCTGAAACTCTTGTGGTAAGTGCAGGCAGGAAATGAAGAAACTACTCAGGAAAGCAGTGACAGTGGGAAGTCTCCAGGAGCTAATCTTTGAGGCAAGATTTGAACAGGCAGTGGGTGTGAAAGGAGTGGAGATTGGCAGGCAGTTTATTTCTCAACATAGGGGCTGCGACTAATAAGGCTCTACCATCCATGTCAGTGGATACTCTGGGAACATTCAGAGGAGGAATGCTGTTTGAGTGGAGGCCTCAGTGTAAAGTTCAGACCTTGAGGAGGGCTGAAAGGGAAGATTCTTGGCCAGTACGGATGGTGGAATCCACCATGCAGCATAGGGCAAGGTCAGTTCAGCCTTGATGCAGAAGCCATCCTAGCGAATTATAAAGGACACAGTGGTGTGCAGTGAAAGGGGCCAGCAAAGTGAAATGGCAGGCACTGTTGTAGGCAGAAGAGAGCTTGGCCATAAGGGTTGTGGCTGTCCTAGCATAGATGGGGGAGCTGTAGTCCAAGACTGAGGGTAGATTCCCTTGGACAATGGCAAGTCAGGCCTCTGGGGTCAAGTATTGTAGAAATCTGTAGGCAGCACCTAACTTTTGGTGAAACCTTTGAGCTAATCAGTTGATGCACTTGGAGAAAGAGATGGATGGGTCGAGTAGAACACCTTGGTATCTGAAAGTATTGACATCTTAAAAGGCTTGGCCATCAGGGGAGATGATGTTGAGAGGGGGTTGAGTTTTGGATTTGGACAGGAAGGGTTTGGATCCTAACAAAATAGATTTTGTTTTTTAGCATTAACCAGGAGGAGGTTATCAGCAAACCAATTGTGGGCTGCAGCATAGTTTTGAGTTAGAACAGAGGAAATGCAGGCACAGGATTTATCATTGTAGAAAAATACAAAGTCATCAGCATTGAGGAGAGAGTGGCATTTGAGACTGTCCGAGGGATGGGAGTTAATAAATAAGGAGAATAAATAGGAGAATAGATTTCACTAGGCCCTACAAATGGTGACAAAGTGTTTTGCAAAGTGTTGGAACTTCATGAAGAATTTCAGAAAGCTAATTTGTGGCAAGTCATCTATCAGTACTAATCCCTTTGCAGCACATACAGTAAATGAGACTGTGTATCAGGTCCCTGTTTTAAATGGCTTAAGGATTATGAATAGCATGATGAAATGATGTACTCATTGTAATGTGCTGAGCAGTCCAACATGCAGCGACATCTCTTCATAGCATTTTCTGAACAATTTGTCATAGAACAAGGAAATAGATACAGCATATAGCACAGCTATCATACAAAAAATCAAGAAATGTTAAACATTTTTATTTAAAACATTTTCTCTATTGGATTTGTGAACAAAAGTCAACCATTTCTAGACACTGAAATACAAGTAAATAACTGAACTGAAATACATCATTTACTTTATGTCAAAAATAAAATTAAATAAACCACAGAATAATATGAGAGGAAATAATAAAAAAAAAACAATGACATGCATTTGAGGGCCAATTCACAGCCACAAAGGCAAACTGAGGGCAGGAAAAGGCTCACTGTACTCACTCACTGGGTGTTCCACTTGCAAACAATTATATGATCATACAAAAAAGGGGTCACTCCAGGTATAATCCAGTAAATTAGCAATTTATTTGCATACAGCAAAATGGTAAAGTGCTCATCTTAGTGCAATAAAATAATGGCAGTGTGGTCAAAGTAGTCTCAGGCTAAATAAAGATCCCTCATGTATCAGTGTCTGAATATGCCTGTCTCAGTGGGACAATGACAAACTGATCTTTGGCTGTGAACCCCTCAAGCTATGCACAGAGATGATTATGATGAACTTCCATGCCATCACATGTTAAAGCACAATACAATTTACACTGCCAACTTGTCCTGACACACACCTGTCACCACACTTTTGAGGCAGCCTGTAACAGATGTAACACACAGTATTTTTTTTAATTTACTCTTTTTTTCTTTTTGCAAAGTATTTTACATCATGTGGAGAATGAGATTACATTTTCTTGAAAATCTGTTGTCCCTGGGAGAACTAGTGGGTGTGGGTAGTAGAAGTCTTTTGATCTACAAAGCCCTTTATTCTGGTAAACTTCAAAGTTCTGAGTCCCTTTCATAGTAAAAAATACATGTTTTGAATGTAATCAGGGCCAAGACAGAGTAAGACAGTATCGTGCTGTACAGACAGTCTGGTTACCAAAAGGACAGCACTCTAATAAACAAAGCTTTATTGAATCAGCCTAGGAAAAAGGTGGTTCCCGGAGATCGAAAGCAGAGATGTCAGAGAGGCTTGTCCAGTGATGCATGGATAGTGGGCCAATCAGCCAAAGGTATTTCTGTTGTTTGTTTGCAATGGGAATTCAGTTGTGCTGGGATACTAAACTAGTAACATCAAGGGTTTGTGTCTACCATAACTCGTCGGTTCCTACTTTGAGGTAAGCTTCTTCTACTCAGAAATTTAGACTTAGGTTTTTACTTTGTGACCTCTATCTTTTCAAACGTGTTTACTTTTATGTCTGTAGAAATACTGTGTTCCCATAATCTTTAGTGTGTATTATCTTGTAACATATGAACATATCATGGAGTTTTATTGTTTAATCTTTAGTGTGTGTTATCCTCAAACCTAAGTAAATATCATTGAGTACTATTATTTTTATATACCTCATGCTTTTTGTGACTGAGTCATTTCATGTATAGATAACTAGAGGTAATTTACCAAGTCTGGAATCCATTTCCAAAGAGATAGGCAACAAAGTTGCTACATTTAAAGAGAACCATCCCTGCCAATTTGAAAAGTCCCCCCCAAAACAAGGGGAAGCTCCTTTACCTACATGGGAGCTCCTCTGTACTTGAAGCAGCCTCTGTAATTATGCCCCTGAGGAAAGAGAAAGGATCATAAATTGTCCCCAAGAGGCTACCAGCATGATCCCTTTCCACTTCCCTGTTGCTGGCCACACCCTGTTTTATGACACAGTTATAGGGAGACCGTGGGGTTGCACTCCATTGAAGTTTATTGAGCATGATTTTAAAGCAAAGTTTTCAGCCATTTAAGTGGCCATTTTTAAAACTGGAGCCAGGGTTCAACTAATAAGACCCTCCCTTTCAGGTGTGTAAACAGTTATGAAAACTGGTAGCAGTGTAGGCTGAGTTTTGGGAGAGAACTGGTCTGTGACACAGCTCTTGACTACTGCCTGAAAATACTAGCAATAAGAGGCCATCAGAGTGCTGACCAAGCTCACACAAAAGTTGGGGGACTAAGATCAGTGTGGGAACATGTGTAGGAATGGCTGCTTGTGTGGCAATAGGGTTAGAGAGGGTGGTACCACTGGACTACCAGGGACAAATTTATACTGGGGTTTGGGTTGGGACCCACTGGATTGCCATGGAGATGGTGAGGGATGCAGGGTGGAAAATGAACATCAGGTTACATGCAGCCCTGAGGTATGATTTGGGGATGTATTACTCTATGGTACCACACACACACTTTCGGTATGTGCAGGGCACTGTGCCATGCACATACAGTGAATGTGTGTGGTGGTAACTGGTACCATTACTATGTACAAACCATGTTTGGGCACAGTAAGAGCTGGGATTTTTCATTTATATACCGTATTATGAATTGAATTTTAGGATCCCCAGCACAGACTGTAGCCTCAGATATAGGAATCTTTCATGGTGGTGCAAAGGGGCACACTTTACACCACATTTTTTATTGTAAAAAACTGTGAGTGAAAATTGGGTCCCTGGTTTTATTCAAAAATATTTAATTAATTAAATAACATTTAATCGATTAATGCCTGCTGGTTGTGCTCCAGAACTCTATATTTAAGCTGATTATGTTAATAATAGGGGTACAAGGGAAAATAACCTACTTGTTTCACTGCTGTTTATTGTCATCCATATTTAAAACAAACTCTGGTCAAAACCAATATGGCTGCAAAATGATGTTATTAATGGTGGTGAAAGTTGTGTAAGAAAGAAGTAGCAGAGGAATGACGGATGAATGATGAATTATATTATAATGCCTTTAAGATATGCTATTGCTACATAGCGTTACAGAGCATGTTCATAGTTGCAGTTTATCTTTCAATAATACTATAGTAAGATAGGTAAGAATGGATCCTTCTGCTGGCAGCTGTATCACCCCAAGTACTGAATAAGGAGTTTTTTTTATTTGAAGGCTTATGGGGAAAAAAATTATATAACCAGCAATGTAGAGGGGCCCGCAACCTCTTCTGCAGCTTGTGGTAGGCATTAGAAAATAGTTTTACATAACTGCAATGAAAAATCTGAAATATGACTCAAAGTTTAGGAAAACATGCTACACTTTGCAACTTATGCTTAAGTCACTTGGCAGTGCTTGTTTGCTCTTCTACGTAGGGTACTGCTATTCCTTTTTCTGACTGTTCAGAATGGGCAGGTTTCTCACAAATGGCAAATGAGAAGGGGATGGCAGGACTAGTGGCATAGTGTGACTGGTGGGCAGGCATTTAATTTCACAAGATATAAGCCAGTGTTAGTGATGCTGGTGTCTAGGTGGGAAGTCTGTGCAAACTCTCAGATATTTTAAGTAATGTGATCCTTTCTGAGGCATTGTGCAGTAGGTATGGTACAATGTAGCTTTCTTAAGCATCCCACATCCTTCAGTTTGGGTAGTTCATCAAAACTATTGATAAAGTCATTGCTTTTTTCAGTGTAAGTCTTTCAAGAACACTAACCCATGTTATAGACAAGCACAAAGCCATTAAAAGGTGCTGGGAAACCAAACCCAGTGATAGATCTTCCAGAAGTAAGCCTGTATCTTTCCATTGGTTTCAGAAACTCAGCCTAGTGCTTGGGATAAAATTCTGTCTCTCTAACCTCAGACCTGAATCCAATGTACTGCTTTTTCCCTTTATATCATGCAGTGGGACACACACCATGATGACTACCTGCTAAACTTTCTCAGCCCAGCTTCTGAGAAACCATAAATTTTTCATGTGTAAAGAGAAGCTAAGCACAGTGTTAGTCCTTGGTATGTGGCTGTCCAACAACAGGGATCCAGTTAACTCCATTTTTGGAGTATTTGTCTTCAACAAATAAGGCACAAACTTCCAAAATAAAGGGGGAGGAAGTCATTACCTTCCAGTTGCAAAACCAAAATTTTGATGACTTCCAAAATTGCAGGCATGAAGTCCGAAATTATGAATATTTCTATAAGAATTTGCATTTTATCACTAATATATTAACATCCATAAACTGACCCTTCCTAGAATATTGACTTCCAATAGTGGTATCCCAGAAGTATTTGGACTTCTAAAAAATGTAAAAGACTTCCAGATTTTGATTCATAGAAGTTTTAGATTTTCACTAAAAATAAATTAACTGAGCCCCATGCCCACACTGCAGTGCAAGATATCTGGAGGAAGCTTGCTTATTTGTGAGTTGAATGTATTTGTCTTTATTTCCAGGATCAGGGAAGTCAACTGGTAGGAGATTGCTGCCTTGATCAACAAGCACAGTAAGAGGATTGTGCAGCAAAGGTGTTTCTGCTGAGTCAGACTTCTTCTTTGATTTTGATGTTTTAACAGTTGCTGGTGTGTGTTCTAGTTCACATGTACATCATTATCAGAAATGCATGTTGCATACCTGTCCACTTATTTTGGAAATGCTTCTAACACAGAACTCTATGTGCTGATGCAGGAATCTCCATGCAAATGATGCGTTGTGATGGATTTTTAAGGTGACAATATATTTTCTTGTCTCTAGGAGTTAAACTTGCTCCTTTAGGATCTGCAGAGATGTTGCTTCTGGGTACAGATGCAGTGAAATTTAATTTTGCCAGTGAAATTTTGGGAAAATTGGGAATTTTACTCCTCAAAATATTTTGCAAAATTTGCGCATTTTATGTAATATTTTGTGGGTGCAAAATGCAAAATTCTGCCAGCGAAATGTAGAATTCCACCCATGAAATGTAGAATTTCACCAGCAAAATTTTGCATTTTGCTGGCAGAATTTTGCATATCGGACCAACAAAATATTTTGCAAAATGCACAAATTTCATAAAATGTTTCGCGGAATGAAATATTCCAATTTTGTCCATCTCTACTTCTGAGGCAGACTTTTTGTTTGACTTTCAAGTATTAAAAGCTGCTTGCATATACTCCAGTTCAGATGCAGTGGTTATCAGCTATGCATGTGTCGGGAGTAAGTAAATAGTGTGGTAGGGGAGGGAGGAAGCAACCGCACCATACTGAATGGAGAGGACGCAGACAGATGTGCTTCTACTTTACTCGATGTAAGGAGACAGCTGTGCTGTGTACACCATCATGTGCTTCCAGAGCCCCCTTTTTAATGTACAGTAATAGCACTATGTCATGCATAGCTCTCACTTTGCAGCCATAAAAAGGAGGTAACCAGAAAGCTAACCTTACTGTAGATATATTAACCAAGTCAAAGTCTATTCAGAAAACAATAATAAAAATGTCTTTACACATATAATCTTTGCTTCTGAAATTAAAGAGACCTCATTTTGATCCTTTTCTGAACAGATTTTAAATTATGACAATGACAATTTTAAATTGTAACATTGAAGGAGCTATTAGTAACACCCATAAAACAAATGAATCTGTAAAATGTAAAAGAAAGTCAGAGCATGTTGAGAGTCTCTTAACCCATTAAAAATAATATAAGGTATAAGGGTTCATTAGTAACAAGGCAGTGTCCTTTCAACTTTGCAAGATTCATTTGTTACATATCTCTTTTCTGTACAGTCACAGGAAATACATACTTATTCGTAGTTTGTCCAGAGAGGGGAGGGTTTGCAGTCTAGTCTGCTCTTCTAGCAAGCATAACTAGGTCATAATCAGTCAACTGATGTTTTGGAACTTTCAACTCAGAGTTCAATGTAAGTGTAGGAGACAATGTAGGTGTCTCTAAGGTGCCTTTATTTTTATGTAAGAATGTCTTTCTTTTCACATCTGAAAAAATGAAGGACCTTCAATTTTGCCAGCTGCTGTATAAAACTAGTTGGAGCAATATCTGAAAATGAGTAAGTAAGTAAGTAAAGTAAAGCTTTATTTGTTAAGTGCCCATCCCCAAAAGTTATAGGTGCTGAACAATAAAATACAACAATGTCAAATATGACAAGAATAAAATATAGCAATAAAAAAATTATCAGAACTGTAACTGAAGTCTATGCAACAAATTTAATATAAGGAAAAAGCCTTCTTAAATAGGTGGGATTTAAGACCCCTCTTCAAGGCTTTCAGTGAGGGGGCCTCTCTCAAAGACCTTGGAAGTGAGTTCCACAAGGCAAGGACAGCTACAGAGAAAGCATGCTCACCAGATGATTTCAGCTGGATCTTGGGAACTGCTGGAGGCCCTCCTCTGAGGAACGGAGAAGACTGGAGGGGTTGGTAGGCAGACAGTAGTTCACACAGGTAGCAAGGCCCAAGGTCATGGAGGTCTTTGTATGTCAGCAATTCAACCTTAAAGATAATCTGCCACCTCACCAGCAGCCAGTGAAGACCATGTAAGACCGGAGTTTTCCCCTACCTGCTCAGTGTCCCACCAATGACCAGGCTCAATCACTATTACCTCTATCTTACCTGGGTTGAACTTTGACCAGTTGGAGGACATCCAACCCTGGACATTGGTCAGGTAGGAGTTAAATTCAGACACCATGCCCTGTTCACCAGGTGCGAATGACATATACAGTACAGCTGAGTGTCATCTGCATAAGAGTGAAAACCCATGCTGTAATGTCTAATAATGTCTCCATGGGGCACCATGTACACCACAAATAAAACGGGTGACATAATTGAGCCCTGCTGGACTCCACAGGACAGGGGCATCGGGTGGCAGGAAAAAACTCCCATAACCAGTCTTTGCATCCTGTCCATGAGAAAAAACTTAAACCAGCTGATGACTGTGCTGGCAAGTCCACAACATTCCTGAAGGTGATCAAGAAACACCCTTTGATCCACAGTATCTGATGCTGCAGAAAATTAGAGCCTTAAATTGATAAGCTGTTTCTAACACCACTATATTTTTCAAGCTATGTCTTGATAATGTTCTACTGTACTTGACCTTCCTTAAATTCAAAGGTCTTAAGATGCCCAATCATAAATAGTGTCTTGTGTTTCACAAAGATCTAGTGGAAAGTCATAGTCACTGGAATGTACATCTCAGGATGAACAACCTTTCCAGTACTGACTCCTGTGGTAGATTGCTGAAGCAAGTAGTGGTCATATTCCTAAAAGGGAAGCAAAAAAAACTTGATTAAGCTCAAACGCAGATGTGTCAAAACAAATTTCCTTGAATAACTCTGTAATAAACTGAAAAATTCTCAGATGGAACAAACCAAGAATCGTAAGCACTATAAGATTCTTTGGCAGTTATTGATTTACAAGGATATCCAATTCTTCACAGAAACATACCCATAGAAACATAGAGTTTGATGGCAGAAAAAGACTTCTTGGCCCACCTAGTCTGCCCATGTTCCATACCTACAGCCACACCATAGATCCTACTTGGTCCCTGACTTTTCTGACCCTTTCTTTGCTTCTAAGGTTCCCTTATACTGTACCTATCCCATGGCTTCTTAAATCCCATTACAGTTTTTGTTACCACCACCTCCTCAGGGAGGCTGTTACAGTCATCCACCACCCTTTCTGTGAAGAAGTGTTTCCCTATTTTTCACCTGATTCTGCACCCCATCCAGCTTCATTGCATGACCCCTTGTTCTTGTGCATCCTCTTCTCTGAAAAAGGCTTCCATGTTCCTTAACAAACCTTTATTTCCGAGTGTCACAACCAAAAAAGTTGCCACAATAGCTAGTCCATTAACTGCCATTTCTGTATTGTTTTCAAATGTTTCAACCCTTGATGCACTCTATGAGTATTACCGCTGCTGTATTCACGTTCACCAGTCTGTGCTTTTACCTCATACAAAGCTTTTCTAGTAGCTTCTGAAAGTTTGTTTTATAGTCCAAAATGGTTTGGCTTGAACCCTCTCACTCCTTTCCACACTCCTTCCTCCAAACATTGATCTGCTGGTGCATTGAGAGGGGCGCGCCTGTTTGCTGTGATGATAATGATGAGGAAATGGAACTTTCAGCACCAGTCAGTGAAAGGCCATGCTGCTCCCTTAGTATATATAAATATTACTTCTAATAGCTCCATGTGAAGTCCAAGCCATCCCATTTAACCTGATACAAATGGCCACCCAGGTGTAAATGAGTTAAGGAATCATCCAGCATACTTTGCTGTCCTTTGGATTACTTGGATAGTTCATGTTTATGCAAAGTTTGTCCATCTTTTGACATATCTAATGTCCAGGAAACAAGGTTTTGCATGTAAAAGCTGAAAAAATTCATTAGAGCTTTGCAGAACCTGCAGCACTTTTCAGTTGAGAGGTCGGTGCTACACTGGTGTTTCTGTACACTGAAGGAGCTGTGAAATCATTGTTTCCTGTGTCTTAGTGTTTTTTTGTTTACAGAGGCAGACAAGGCACTGGAGGAAGAGAGTTAAGGGCAGGGAGCTAGGTGCAATTGAGCATGTGACCAAGTACAGGTCACTAAGCCCCCCTTTAATCACCACCCTGGATGGAAACACACTAAACACCATGTCTTCCTATAAATACCTAGGAGTATGGCTAGACCCCCTGCTAAACTACTAGACCCACATAGATGCCATCACTTTGAAGCTTCACTTGAAGCTTGTCTCCTTTACAGAAACCGTGGCTTCCTCCCACTACCTGTTAAATGCACACTGCTAACAAAAATCATCACTCTCATCTTTGATTACATGGATGTCATGTACAACACCACCCACTGCACCTCACTATCCAGGCTGGACTCCTTATTCCAAGCTTTTTGTTGTTTTGCGACAAACTCCCCTTTCAGAACACATCATTGCACACTCCTTTCCTCCTTCAGTTAATACCCCTCTCCCATCACCATTTTTGCCACTCCATTTCTTCTATTTCCAAATTTTGGTTCTCTTACTGCCCCTCTACCTGGACAAGAAATTAATCCCTTCAGCCTTTTCTCCTTATTCACTGTGCTGTAGGGACTCCTGCTCCTTATTCCTCCCCAAACCATCCTCATCAACTGGCAAATCTGCCTTCTCCTACCATCTCCTCTACCTATGGAACCAGCTTCCCCAGCCCCTCAGAAACTCACCCTCACACAACTCCATTAAATCTCAGTTTCGTTAACTCCCCTTCCCCACCTGTAACTGCAACTAGTCTGCCTTTAGCCAAATGAACATAGTTTAAACTTCAAAACCTCTGTGCTGTATATTATTGTATTCATGTAACTGACTGTAAATTATTGTATATATGCAACTGAATGTAAATAAGTCCTTTGTACAAAATTATGTGATTGTATGTAATATTCTTATCTATCTATTCAATGTATGTATACTGTTTGTAACTCCCTCCTCCTCACCCCCAGGTAACACCTGGAAACGAGCCTTGGCTTGGTGTTATTTCCCATTTATCAAATGTTTAACTAAATGTAAACAAAAAAGCAGGAGCAACGAGGAAGCAAATGGGGCAATAAATTGCAGTGTAAGTGTGTTTCAGTGCACATTTCAGTCGGGAGGTCAGTTCTGCACTGGGGTTGTTTCTGTGGCCTGAAGATGCTGTGAAATCACTTTTTTCTGTGTTTTAGTGTGTTTTTTGGAGGGGTCTGACAAGGGACTGGAGGAGAAGAACTAGGGACAGAAGGCTGATGGCAGTGACTTCATGACCAACACAGGACAATCAGGAGAAACCAGGAAATACATCAGGGGGCATAAAATGTGATCAAGCATGTTTCAGCATACATTTTAGTCAGAAGCCAGCCTACACTGGGATTACTTCTGTAACCTGAAGGAGCTGTACAATTAAATATCCTCTCTTTCTCTGCTTTAGTGCATTTTGTGCAGGGGTCTAACAAGGGACCAGAGAAAGAGAGATAAGGACAGGGAGTTGGAGCAAACAATCACTTGACCCAGAAACAGACCAATCAGGACCACCCATGAAACAGACTAGTGGAATAAATTGTGATGTAAGTGTGCTTCAGCATGTTTTACAGTTAGAGGTTGGAGCTGCACTTGGGTTGTCTCAGCAACCTGAAGGAGCTGTAAAATAATTATTTTCTATTCTGCACTGTTTTTTAAGGGGGCTGTCAAAGGACAGGAGAAAGAAAACTAGGGTCAGGAAGCTGGAGCAAGCAACAGCATGAGCAATTACAGGCCAATCAGGGGCAACCAGGAGGCAGATCAGAGGGGTATAATTTGTGGTATATGCATGTTTTAGTGTACTTTGCAGTCTGGTGGTTGGCATTGCCCTGGGGTTGTTTCTGTAACCTGAAGGAGGTGTAAAATATTTTTTTTTTATGTGCCCTAGAATTTTTTTGTTGTTGCTGTTTGTTGCAGAGGGCTGATAATGGGTTGGATAAAGAGAAATAGGGACAAGAAGCTGGAGTGATCGATCGCATGACCCAGCACAGGCCAATCATGAGCAATTTGGAGGCACACTGGAATGAATTCTGCCACACTAGCATGTTTAATCATGCCTGGATCCAATCGCTTGATTTGAGTATCTGACTTAGTAACATCTACAGTTAGTGCACAATCTGCAGGAGGCTCTGCCAGGGTGATACCAGACCAAAGAAAGAAGGGAAAATTGTCATGGGTGCAGGGGACCTTCTGACCACCCAGGGTCCACGTTGTCTGCCACCAATTCGATAAAGGATGTCTAGACAGAGACTGACCCATGGACCTTTGTGGTCTCTTGGAGGGTGGATGTGTTGGGAAAGATGCACGATCCTTAGCTTATACCACTAAAAAATTCCTTCACTGTACTTGAGGGACAGGTTAGTCGAGAGTAGGCACTTGTTGAAGTGGGAAAAGAGGAAGTGGGGATCCTCAGAATTGGAGGCCCCAAGGAGGGAAGAAGCGGCTCCCAGTTAAGGAAGAAGCAGCTGCTAGTGGGGGACTGTATTGTTAGGTGGATAGATTTTGAAGTAGGAGGAGGAGGAGTGGAGAGGGAGAGATTGCCTCCCTGGTGCTTCAGCTTAAAGGGACACAGAGCATATCTAAAGGATCTGTAGCCAGTAGGAGATGGAAGGTAGCTAGATATTATTGTCTACTTGGGGACAAATGACCTGGCAAGGGCAGGGTAGGGGCAGTGCATGGTAATTTCAGGTAGCTGGAGAATGGCCATAAGCAGGTGGTGTGCACAGTTGTTTTTTTCTGAGGTGTTAACTGTGTACAGCTGGGGAGATGCAAGAGTACTCTGTACCAGGGCATTTAATGACTGTTCAAAGGTATGATGCTTGGAAGAGGGCTTCAACTACATCAGGTGCTGGGGACCAGCCCAGGAGAAAATGGGCATTTATGAGGGAGATGGACTGCATCCTACCAGAAAGGGGTTGCAATTCTTGGTGGGAGAGAAATGCTACTTAAATGAGCAAATAAACCAGCCGGAGGAGGCAATAAAACAAAGGGATGCAACAATTGCCCTTCATATAATGGAGGGAGGACATAGGGAGAGAAAACTCCCCTAAGGCTGGGGCACAGAAAAGCAGAGATGGGGAGAAGGCAGTAACAAAGGGAAGTGAACCCAGCTAAGTGAGGGAAAAGGACTTAAGGAGTCAATGAATGGGGAAATTAAAAAGGTAGGAGAAAAGTCAGGGAGCTTCAGGAAAAAACAGTCAGGAATGGGATGGGGAAGCAAGGAAGGAAGGAAGGAACTGGAGAGTCATGTGGGCCAATGCAAGGAGTTTAGAAACAAAATTCCAGGCCTGAAATCCATCATGGTGGAGGCTGATATGAATTAAGTGGCCATTATGGAGTCATGCACTGAGCACCATGACTAGGACAAGGCCATAACACAGGCATTAGAAGAGGAGGGTTGTTTGCTATGTGAAGGAGGGGCTCAAAGTCATTAATGTACAGCTACACCAGGAGGAAAAGGAAGGGCTGGAGATGCTGTGGTTCACCCTAAATACAAGGTCCAGGCTGTTACCCATACTGGAATAGTGCACAGGCCTTCAGCACAGGGTGAGGGGTTGTATAAGGCACTTGGGGAAGCCATCATCAAAAAGGCAAGTAATGGGAAGTTGCTGCTCATTGGTGACCTCAACCTGTCAAATGTGGAGTGGTTTTCCAACTGGAGCTTCTGCAAGGGGTTTGGCCATCCTCAAGTCCCTATAAGGGGCTCTTCTCAGGCAGCTGCTCACAGAACCCACTTGGGACAGGGTAATGCTGGACCTTGCACTTACAAAGAGGGACAGCATTCAGACATCACAGTGGGCAGTCCCCAGTGTACCAGCGATAACCATACAATGTGGTTTAAAATTAAGACAGGACCACAGGCTATCTACGTGATGCTGAGGGTCCAGAACATGAGGTCATATATTAAAGAAATGTTAGACTGCCTCAGAAACTGCCTTGGGGAGATTTCCAAAGAGCACTGGAGGCACAGCTAGCATGAAGGGAAGATGAGTAAAAGTAGAAGGGAAAAAGAACATTATGGTTCTTAAATTAAGTTCAAAGGCAGTGAAGAAAAAAAAGTGACATTCAAGAGGTATAAGGAAACAGAGACATTGAAGGTCAGGGTGGCATAACTAGTACAGCAGAGGGAAGCAGGCAAGAGGGTAAGGGGACCAAAGGTGCAGACAGAGGCAATAATGACTAAAGAGGGCACTAAAGGTGGTAAGACTTTCTTCAGATACATAAGAGAGATGAGGAAAGCAAGGAAATGTATGCTGTGGATTAGAAGTACAGGTGGGAGAGATTGTGCAGAACAAGGACAAAGAAAAAAGCGGAAATCCTGAAGAGGTATTTCTGCGCATTCTTCACAGTGAGTGGAGGGCTGATGAACCACCAGGGAATAGCAGATATGGGAAAGGAGGTGGACAGAAGTCCATTTTCAGAAGAAAGAGTTCAGAAGGGACTTGCAGCACTTAAGGAGGGCAAAGCCACAGGACAGGATGGGATACATCCAAGAGCTCTAAAGGAACTCAGGGAGGTGCTAGGTGCTGCACTGACAGCCTTGGTTAACAGTTCGCTGGAAACATGCATAGTTCTGGACTACTGAAAAAACAGGGCTTGCCTTAGCTAGGTGCAGACTGTGCCCCTGCACCTTGGGGGCCCATACTTTATGCCTAAATTTTGTTAGAGATGAAAATGTTTACCAGCAAATGAAAATGGAAGACAACTGGCTCTGTTACTGTTAAAAAAGGTGGGGGCAGCTTTTCTGCAGTGGAAAAGATTAGGTTAAGTAAGTGCTAATGGTGTTAATGGCCATATTTTACACCTCCCACGTTGACTGCTTTCATAAACAAAGGGCTATATTGATAAGATAACTTGTTTGAAACCTGGACATGTAGCTGAAGCAATGAATGATATGACAAAATCTGTTTCAAAAGTATGTGGGCATTCACAATGGCTCAGAAACCTGACCAGCACAGAGCAAAACTGGATTTCCTGATAGGGACCCTGAAAACCTGATCACCAGGTAAAAAAAAACTGACAGGTGGAAACTTAACTGGTGACCCATGATAATCCTCTCTATTCGATCTCACTCACAGCTCCAGAAAAATTAAGTTGTTTAACTTGTTTGCAAATCAGAGTATGAGAAGCGTGAGTGTCCGGTGATGATGTCTCTGTCCTTACAGAAATGAATATGGTAGTAGTACAGCACTTACTTAAGCTCTTTCTCCAGGTTCAGTCAGATTCCTTGCCAGTGGTGAAGTAAAATAGTTCAATGCAGTCAATGGCACTAATTAAAAGATGCTGGTTAAACTAGCAGACGTGGTACTGCTTTATTAATACAGGACAGGATGATTCAGTGTAAATGTTGGATGTGGGGGGAGGCACAGGGAATGGAGTCATGAAGCCTGGCAGGGGGCTGCACAGGGACCCAGAATGGTTAAGGTTGACCCTGCTGGAAAATAACTTGCATGGTCCATCTATCTAAAAGCAGCAGCAGGGAAGTGGTTAGCAACTATAGGCCAGTCAGTCTTAGTTCAGGAGTGGGGAAATTAATAGAAACCCTGCTAAAAGAGCGACTGGTACAGTATCTCGAATCCAGTGGGTTGCAAGATCACAGGGAGGATGGATTCATGTGGTGGGGGGTATGCAAAATTAATGTGATGGATTTCATTAGGTGAGTGACCAGGTAAATAGATCAGAGGAAGGCAGTGGATGTGGCTTATCCGGGCATCAGCAAGGCCTTTAACACTGTGCCATGCAAGAGGCTGTTAAACATAGAAACATAGAAGCAAAGAATTTGATTACAGATAAGGACCACTTGACCAATCCAATCTGCCTATTTAAAGAAACTGAGCAGTCTCAGGTCGAGATCCAAAGTGGTGAATTGGGTTAGAAACTGATTAACAGTTCCAGTTTACCCGGTCACCTGTAGAATGGCAAATTGTATAACATAGACTAGAAACATAGAAACAAAGACTTTGATGGCAGATAAGGACCGCTTGACCCACCTAGTCTGCCCATTTCCCTACCTAGAAGATAAGCTGCAGATCCTATTTAACCAACAGTCTATTTCTTCCTACCCCCCACAAAAATTGTCTTATGTCTGTCTCATGCATTCTTGAATTCTCCCACAGTTTTAGACCCCACAACCTCCTCAGGAAGGTTGTTCCATGCGTCCACCGCCCTCTCTGTGAAAAAATACTTCCTCATGTTGCTCCTGAGCCATCCCCCCTCTATCTTCAAATTGTGTCCCCTTGTTCTTGCACATCTCTTTTTCTGAAAGATGCTACCCTCTTGGACGTTGTTGATTCCACTGAGGTACTTAAACGTTTCTATCATGTCCCCCCTCTCCCGCCTTTCCTCAAGGGTTTACATAATAAGCTCCTTTAGCCTCTCCTCATATGGCTTCTCTTGCAGGCCCTGCACCATTTTAGTTGCCCACCTCTGAACTGCCTCCATCCTGTCTATGTCCTTGCAGAAATGGGGTCTCCAGAACTGGATGCAGTACTCTAGATGGGGTCTCACCAACTATCTATACAGGGGGAAAACAACTTCCTGTTTTCTGCTGGTGATGCCTCGCCCTATACATTTCCAGTATTCCCCCCAGTCCTCCCTACTGCCTTCTCACATTGCTTGCCAACCTTCAGGTCATCTGATATGATTTCCCCCAGGTCCCATTCCATTTTTGTTGTTGTTACTACCTCCCCCCCATTGTGTAATCTTCCCCTGGGTTTTTGTTTCCCAGGTGCATTACTTTGCATTTTCTTGCATTGAATTCAAGCTGCCATACTTCTGACCATTCCTCCAACCTTGCCAAGTCCCTTCTCATCCTTTCCACACCTCCTTGTGTATCGACCCTGTTGCAGATCTTTGTGTCATCTGCAAAGAAGCATACTTTTCCTTCCAGTCCCTCTGCAATGTCACTTATAAAGACATTAAAAAGGACTGGACCCAGTACTGAACCCTGCAGTACCCCACTAGTAACCCCTCCTTCTTCAGAGTGGACTCCATTTACAATTACCTTCTGTGTCCTGCTGTTCAGCCAATGTTTTACCCAGGCTACCACCCTGGGACCCACTCCAAGGCTGGTTAATTTGACTACTAATCTTTTGTGTGGGACTGTGTCAATTACCCTGCTAAAGTCTAGGTAGGCCATGTCCGCTGCCCCTCCCTGGTCTACTACTTTGGTCACCCAGTCAAAGAAATTAATTAGATTTGTCTGACATGACCTTCCTGCTGTGAACCCATGCTGCCTTGGGTCCTGTGCCCTAATGTCCTCTAGGTACTTAACAATTCTTTCCTTCAGAAGTGGTTCCATCAGTTTCCCTACCACAGAGGTCAAACTGACAGGTCTGTAGTTTCCTGCCTCTGTCTTGCTCCCACTTTTGTGCAGGGGAATCACATCAGCCTTCATCCAGTCCTCAGGTACCACACCATCCTCCCGTGATTTGTTATAAAGGGTAGTCAGTGGTGTCACTAGTTCTCTGCTTAATTATTTTAGAATTCTGGGGTGAATTCCATTTGGCCCCATTGCTTTGTCCACCTTCAGTTTTAGGAGTTCTTTCAGAACCCTTTCTTCTGTGAAAGGACTGGGATCGACCCCCCCCTCTCCAGAGTGCTTCTGTTAATTGGATTAGGCACCTCACCCACTTCCTCTTTTGTGAATACTGAACAGAAGTATTCATCCAGTATCCCTGCATTTTCACTGTCACTCTCTGCCCATCCACCATCCATTCTATTCAGCCTCACTGACCCTCCCTTTGTCTTTCTATGCTCCCTGATATACCTATAAAGGCACTGATATTAAAATTGTGCCAGGCTGTGGCGTAAGCTTGGGCACAGCGCAACTTGGCTCTGCAGGGGTGTGGACTGGGTGATATTCAACAGAGTTGCACCATGGCATAGCATCATTGAATATCGCACCCTGGTTACCCGTAGAGTGCATGGTGCAGTGGCACTGCACCAACGCAAGTGGCCAGAGTAAAGCATGGGGATGCGCTAGCTCAAGTTCCATTGTGCTATGCACAGCAACCGTGATATTCAAAACTCGACATGCAAATGGGGCCATAACATATGCAAGGCGCAAATGGGGCCATTTGCATGTCATTATGGCCCCGTTTGCATGCAGGTGCACCGATCCCCGATGACTTGCACCTGGCACCCTGCCAGGCAGCAGCCATCAGGGACCGATGCCCCCTGCAGCTGGCAATGTGCTCCACAGCCCGATCACAGGCTGCAGTAAAAAACAGGAAAAGCATAAATCCCTAGTGGTCCAGTGGACCACTGTCTGCCCGATCACGGGCATTTGTAGAAATAAAAGAAGAGATATGTCCAATATCCCTGGTGGTCCAGTGGACTGTTGTCTGCCCGATCATGGGCATTTGTAAAAATAAAAGAAATGTGTCCAATATCCCTGGTGGTCTAGCGGTACCCCCACCCGCCCACTGAGCCCCACTGCCCCGCTCCACCCTGGTCAGCTGGTGGAGGCAGCACCTCACCGCCTTCCGCCCAGCTTCGCTGATTGACACCATCGATGGGCTATACGCCTATTGGTTCACAGCGTGAGCCAATGGGCATGCACATACCATACTACATATTCCAGATATGTGAATGATCCATTCACATATCTGAAATGTGTAGTACGGTATGGGCTGCACGCCATTGGCTCACACTGTGGACCAATGTGTGTGAGCAGCCCTACTGACGTGCCAGTTGGGCGGGTGGTGAGTGGCAGGCAGGTGAGGTGCTGCCACCCGCTGGCTGACTGGGGGGCAGGGCAGTGGGGCTCAGTGGTGGGTGGGAGGGGCTACCACTAGACCACCAGGGATATTGGACATATTTTTTTTTTACAAATGCCCATGATAGGGCAGACAACGTCCACTGGACCACCAGGCATATTGACAAAATTCTTTTATTTCTACAAATGCCCGCATTCGGGCAGACAGCGGTCCACTGGACCACCAGGGATATTGGACAGAATTCTTTTATTTCTACAAATGCCCACGATCGGGCGTGGGGGGCACTGCCAGGTGCAGCCGGAGCTTGTGGCAGCTGCTGTTTGTGCCCTGCAATGCAGCAGCTCACCTATGGGTGGCCATCAGTTGTTCCTTTTTTTTTTTGAGGATCAGCTTTATGCTGGCAAGGTAGGGGTTGTGCATGCATGGCTCTGCACATCCAGGGCTGAATATCAGCCTGTGCAGGGTATGCATGGGCACACCCCCCATACCTGCACCTGCATACATCACTGATATGCTCTGACAAATCAGAATTTGTGCTGCGCACTTTTCCGTTTTGAATATCATGCCGGGGTATATCAGTGGGTTGCACATGGTGCAACACTATTGCACCATGTGCAACCCTTTTGAATATCTGGGCCAAAAGGTTTTGTCCCCCTTCTTAACCAAGTTGGCTATCTTTTCTTCAATTGAGTTTATATAAATATTGGAATCACAATAAACTCAGATTAACACAATTCAAAGTGCTGCAAACCTTGTATCTCATACCTAAGAAATTGAGTAGAATGGGGAAGCTGGCATCCAGCCAATGAACTCAGTGTGTTTAAAGGCGGAAGGGTTATTACTTCACATTCTTTGGTTTTATGAAAAAGTCAGATCCTTCTGGGAAGAAATTAGGCAAGGTATGGATCCCTTTTGGGCTTAGAGGAGGCGTTCATGCCTGAGATATGCCTACTGCAACAGTATCCCAAGGACCTTGTAGGGCACTGATGGGGGCATATGGTTGTGAAAGCTGCTGTGTCCAAATTAATTGTTTTGCTTCATTAGCTGGATGATCATATCCCCCTCTAAACTATAATGGCACAAAGAATTTCTGTAAACCTCGAATGCTGAAACACGGCTTGCTTATTTACATCTTAGTTACCAGCCTTATCGTCAAATGGGACCTTCTTCATATATTGCTCCTCAGTGAAGGACATGTTGCCACTGTATTATTTTCCAGTCTTACAGGCTGGCATTGTCTGTATTATATTGATGCCATTCTACACAAGAGGGTTGTTATCTTTTTCAGTATAGGTGGTTTATCCAGACCAGGGGAGGGAGGAAGGTTAGGTTATTTCTTGGGTATTGTAGTATTATCTTGTTTATGTTTTTATTGCTTTGTTCTCATTGCTGTTTACTGCTTACTATCTCTTTAAATGTTATAATAAAGTTTATTATAAAAAAGAAACTGGTTACAGATAGAAGAGAGAGGGTGGTGATAAATGACACTCACTCAAATGATGGAGGAGTGACCAGGTGGGTGCCTCCGGGCTCAGTGCTGGGACTGGACCTCTTCAATGTCTTTGTAAATAACATAGCTGAGGAACTGGAAAGAATGGTAAGCCTTTTTGCAGATTATACCAAAATCTGTAAAAGGGTGGACATTCAGGACAGGGGTGAAGAGAATGAGCAGGGATCTGTGGAAACTAGAGGAGAGATCTAAAGCATGGTAGTTGGTGCTGATTGCAAAAAAGTGCAAAATGAAGCACCTAGGGCATATCAACCCAGGCACTGAATGTAAGTTAGGGAGAAGTACTGGCAATCACTAAACAGGAAAGGGACCTAGGGGTCATCCTATACAATGACCTCAAGGTGGCAGAGCCGTGCGACAAAGCAGTGGCTGGGACTATGGGAAGGCTGGAGTGCCTAGGCTAGGATATTTATTTATTTTATTTTATTTATTTATTTAATCTCAGATTACAAGTACCTTGGAGCGCCAGGCAGCTCATTTACAAAGGCTCCATGTCAAAGAGGTAGGGGTTACAATCAGACAAACTAGGTGAAAACATATGATATTACAACATATATATTCTATAATTCAGCATTATATAGGGATAAGATACAGGGATGGAAGAAGTTAGGAATTAGGTAGTAACAAACTGAAAGTAGGAGAGAGGGAGGAATGAGAGAGGGAGTAGTGCTTTATGTGGCAAGAAGGAAAAGTTGCAGCCAGAGGCTTTGTCATTGTTGTTAAAAGTGGGATGGAGGGAGGTGGTGGAAGGAGAGAGGGGTAGGGGTGAGATTCAGGGTAGTGGGGAAAGAAAAGCTGGGGAGAAGAGACAGCTGTGAGAACTAGTGCAAGAAAAAGATTAAGGTTGGGTTAGGTGTTACAGTCACAAGTGCTTTCAGTTATGAGATGTAGACAGAACAATTGCTTAAACTCCACAAGTTTAGGTAGCATAGACTTTTCTCTGCAAAGGCCATTAAACCATAGTGGGGCTCTATTTAGAAAGGACCATTGGATCTGAGCAGTCTGACATCTTAGGATGAGGAGGAGGAGGAGGTCTGATTCAGAGGTACAAGTGTGTTGGGTCTTCAGGGATTTATTTAACAAGCAACCAACACTCAGTGGCAAGAATCCAAGAAGCCCCTTTTTGTTAAGTAGGCAAGTTTGGTATTTGAGCCTACCACTAAGCTGCAGCCATCCAGACTGGGCATATAGCTTTCAAGTGTGGGTGAGGTGATCAGCTCCATTTATAAGTCTACAGGCCTGATATATCCAGCAGGAGGAGAGAGGTGGTGTTGTCACTGTATTGCTCACTGCTGACTCTGTACCTCAAGTACTATGCCCAGATTTTAAGGCCATGCCTCAGAAAGGACATAGACAGGGTAGTAGAAGTCCAGAGGTGAGAAACTAAAGTGATTCTGGGGTTGTAAAAGAAGCCCTATGAGGAGAGATTGAGTTATTGCAGCATGTCTGCCCTGTATGATAGACAGGAAAGGTGACATGAAAGAGGCCTACAAATACCTCACAGGGGTGAACAGGGTGTAAGAGGGAAGTGTCTTTCAAATGAGAATGAGCACAAGGACAGGGGGCATGGTGATGAAGCTGGGGGAGGAGTACAAGGCACATATGAGGAACTATTTCTTCATTGAAAAGGTGGTAGGCACCTGAAACAGAGTGCCAGTGACAGTGGTGAAGGTGAAAATAGTGGAGGCTTCAAGCATGCATGGGATAGATAAAGGGGTGTATTAAGACATAGACAGGGAGGAGAGAGGGTTGCTGGAGACTAGTTAAGCTCTGCGGAGACAGATTAGGCAGAGAACATCTGGAGAGACAAGCAGTCATTTTCTGCAAACAAATTCTATTTTCCTATGTTTCTACAAACAAATGTCTCTGACAAGGTTAGATCACCAGAGCACTAACAGTGACAACTTTAATGTTATCATATATGACCCATCTACTGATAATAAATATAAAAGAAAACTGTCAAGATTATTTGTTGTTTTTTATGCAAGTTGATGATTACAATATAGGGAGATACAACAGGGTATGGTCCATCAGCACATCTGACGGTATTGATATATCTAAATGCCACTCATAGCTTATATCTTCATTAGGACTATGGGCTTGTTTAATCTTGTATGTATACCCTTCCCTTGACAAGCTTGTCACTGCTCCTTCATATTACATATCACCATAAATAATGGTAACACATGGGTCCAAAGATGTAAACAGTGCCTTTTCAAAAGATGCTATTTCAGAAGATTGAGTACTGCAGTCGGAGAAAGTGAGTGCTTTGTCTCTGTTTGCAGAGTTGCAGTTACTTTGAATGAAGTCATCAAGTGCACAATCAGATAAAAAAACAATAGATAAAGAGTCAGCTGAGAAGCCACTGTTTAGTGTGTGGATTCAACATCGGCTGTAACAGGGCAATATCTATGACTCAGACTGTGGGCTGAACTCACCATAAAATGGATGAGACTATCATTATTTTAAAAGACACAGTTTAGTGTGTGGGACCCATCTTCTGCCGTAAGTGGGGTGGGGGGAGTGTTGGGTGAAGAGTTCCTATACAACAGCAGGGAGGAACTTGCGAACAAAAGAAAATGTAAATAAGCCTGTTATGGTAAAGAAGTTAGCAGGTACTACAGGCATTTCCACATATGAATAGTGGTGGATATTTAGACTGCTCAGTGAAATGAACAAGGGACCGGTACCTTTGTTCGGTCTGTATGATCATCAGCTCATGTGAATAATTCTATAAAAATTTAACAACTACCATGTCAGAGACACAACTTTATTCACCACCCACTCCAAATTCACCAACGAATTGTGAGACATTGTAGTAATATTCTCGAGCACCAGTTACAGCCCCAATCACAACCATACAGGACATCCCACTAGTAAGCAAATACTTGCATTATGGTACATTCAAAAAACAAGAAAAAATAATGAATTATAAGTAATACGAGTGTATGCTTCAAACAACATGACTCTTACCTCAGACTTGGTACTGGACAGGCCGTATGTGAAGGGGACTAGTGATAATGATTGCATTACAGATATCCCGCTGAAATACAAGAAAACACTTGGGACTGTGCCAAACATCTAGACAATACAAAACTGACACCATGGGGAATAAAAAAACATCTAGTGACACTGGAAAAGCATAATAAAAGTTTAGCATAAAGAAAAAAAAACAGAATTGAACATGGGTGTTGCTGCTGTATCAGAGAACAATGTGGTTTGGCTGGTTGCATGCAACCACCGAAACATAGCTAAATAAATTACTTGAAAGACAAAAAAAATTAAACACTCAACTATGGCATGCTACTGACCTGTGTATCACAAACTGTGAGATTTGTGCAGAGATCTGTTACTTGTAATCTAAAGAGGTTTCTAATAACAGAGCATGCTGCCAGCTGTTTTTAATGAAGGTTAATATACAGAACAGGACTAAAGCCCATTGTTGATGTCACTTCCAGTTATGGCCCTCAGTTAAAGTCTGAAAATGGAGGAGAAACATGCCAGCTTAACAAAACAAGAATTTTTTAATGAGTTTGGAATTTCTTTGAAACACGCAAAGTAGAATTTACATGTAGGGGGACCAAATTACAACCGTCCAGTTATGCAGATTGATGACAGTTTACCTTTGAATACCAAGGCAGCTATATGTTTATGTGAAGTATACTTCAACTCCTTTGTGGTGTTGGTTAATTATAATAAATGTAGAGGTAAACATGAATGAGATTATGTACTGTGTGATTTATCAATATAAAAAGGGTCTCAGAAATGCTGCAATCTGATTGGTTATTGTTAATATTTTAATTAATATACTTGTTGAGTCTGATTACCTGAGTACTTATATAAACAAAATAAGTTCCCACATATCAACATTTTGGGGGGAACTGTGTTCTGCCATAAGCAGTACTGCAGAGGAAAATTGTGCTCCTCTTCTCAATTGCTTCCAGTCAAAGTGGGGCAATGATGAAAAAGCCTAATTTCTCATTTAGAATAGAGTGATGGAGTCTATTCATAGGGGAATCAGTCTTGCTGATTGGAAATGCAACCCGGGTTCCAATCCTTATTGCTGTCTGAGCCACTTATGTCTGATCTACACTCATGCTTGTCAGTGCATTACAATTGTTTCCCACAAAGATTGCAGCATTTATCAAGTTGAGAGAAAATTGACAATATTAATGTTGTCTAATGTATACTGTGTATCATATTTTTTATTTGACCATGGTACCATGGTGACTCTCATTGGCATGAGTGTGCAACTGTTGACAAAGCAGCTTGCAGGTACTCTAACTCTCAACAAAAGAACAATTTATGCCAAAGAAGCACTGCACTGTTAAACTGTAACAAGACTCAAATATTGAGCTACTGTATTTAAAAATATGTAGGCCACCCCTCTCGGGGCGGGCTTACTATCCCTTTCTTTTTTCCCATGTAGCTTTGTTCATCTTTGGGCATTCCCTTTGTTCTGCCCCTTTGGGGTGGCATTTCCTGCCTGTATTTAAGAAGAGGGTTGCTGGGAGGAAAAAGGGAGAGATCCAGTGGGACCTTTAGGGTCAGTGGCTTAAAGTTTGAAGTAGTACAGGAGGTGAGAAGAAAATCTGGTGACATCTGGAGTCTCAGGGGTCCTGGCGCCAATTATTCAGGAAGGTATAGCAGTCAGGCTGTCACAGTGGTGGCAGGGCTGCAAGAGGGCCCCTTGGAGGTAGCAGTTTGAGGAGGTCAATTCCCAGTGTGGCACACTGCCGGGATAAGTTGAGTGGTCTGCATTCTGGGATTCATTTTATTAGGACTGCAGTGCCTGTATCTGGGCCAGGTCCTGTGTTAAGCCCTAATGGAATGCAGGGGGAAAGTGCTTATGTAACTGAAGGAGGGATCCATTTGCTTATTACATTGGGTAGATTGCTACTCAGCCCCAGTTTGGAGCAGGGGATCTGTATTTATTTTTGTGTTTTTGGAAAGGTGTACAGAACACCTGTGGTGAGGGAATTAGGCCACAAAAACCCCAGTTGCTTGGTTGGGTTCCCAGTGGGTAGTAAGGCACTCCCCAGGTACGGTTGGATTCCATTTGATACCTGTTGGGTAGGGGTGAGCCTAAGTTCTGGCTCGTAAAAACATACATGGAGCTTGCTCTAGTCTATAACGTCTAGGCCTTTTTGGCATTCTGACTGCCTGGTGCTTCAGTACCTTTGTGTATGCCCCTCTAGCCCATATCATTCAGCTCCATGGAGCTGCTCCATTTATTTATTTATAAATTTTAAATTCTATCTAATTAAATGTTCCTATATCTTTCATTTACATTGCATGTGCTGGATTATTTAAATTAACTAACTTAATTGCTCCCTTTGAAGAAGGCTTCCATCTCCTCCTCCCACTCGAGCCTGTGCAGAGAGTACAATGGCAGTCTGGCTGACATCTACCCAGTAAGGGAAGGCCTGTTTGTGCTTGAGAATCTACCCGCCAGGTAAGTCCTTGCATTCTTATTAAGCTCCCAAGCAAGGTTCTGGAAGGTCTCTGTTCTGTGCCCCCCCCTTGCATTTTAACATCAGGACCCACAGACATCAGAAGGGAGGTGGGGGTTACCGACGTGGGGGCTCATCCAGGATTTTATATATTTATTGAGATTGAGCTCTTTTGAATGGATTGGGTGGGGATGGCGGGTCTAGCTGCTGTGGCAGGTCTGGCTGTTTGCATGGTGTGACTGTAGACTGCCATTAAAGGTGTTTGGTGCCCTTTCCACTTCCCACTGCAAGAGATGGCATCCTGCTGTCTGAAAGGGTGGTCAGGAGAAGTGAGGCAGCACCCCAGATTGGCTCTTGGCTAGTTGTGTTGGGGAATGTGTGGAGAAGGTGCCATTTTATCCTCAAGCTTGTGGTGGAGAGACGCAACTAGTAAGGAGGAAACACTTAAACTGATAAGTATGACTGAAAAATTTCTTTCCAAGGAGTCCAATATCACCATCCCAACCTCACTATTGTCCTGACTGTGGAAGTCATCAGGAAGAGGAGTGGTGGAGGAGAAGTGTGTACATTTTGGCTCTTGAGGGGAGGGAGTGGTGCAGCTACCTTTGTGCTCTGTCTGCTCCAGAGAGCCATCTGCAGGAATCTGGGAAGGCAGCCCCTACATGTTTTCTTGGCCTTGTCTAGTTGGGGAGTCTGTGAGCACAGCTTCTCTAATATCTCAGGGGAGCCTGGATTTAGGTGAGGAGGCCAAGTCATATGCTCCTCCCACAGAGCTCAAGTCGGAGGTCCCTGATGTCGTGATGGAGGCTGTGGAGGAAACCACCAGTAAGGGTGCTGTGGGACATAGCCATCTTCCTAGTCCCATGGTAACTGCCACTGTTGACTATCCTGTTGGCAGAGGGAGAGGTAGAGGATGGGGAGTAGTATCTGTTGACTCCCCCCCAGGGCCCAGGGGGTCGGCCACAGGTTCCCTACCTGGTGGCTCTTCAGGTGCCCCATGTGAGGAGGTTTTGTATTTGAGTACATCCAGCCAGCTGAAGGAGGAAGAAGATGAAGATGAATTTGTGTGAAAGGTGCCAGCTACATTGCCCCTTGGACAAGACTTTAAGCCTTACCAGTTTGCTGACTAGGACATGTACCATGCCACCCCTCATCTTTATGCATGGCCTACTATAAAGTTGCCTCTTAATACCACACGTCTTCTGGTGCTATACAAGACCACTCATGTTAGGATGGACAGCTTATTGAGTAGTGACTCAGTGAATGTTATATACCAATCTAAAGTGTGGTTGGAGCCTGGCACTGCCTTGTGGACCAGCATTCGAGACCTGCCTCAGTGGTCGCAAGTGAAGAGATGGGTGTGACAGAGGATCCATATAGAGTACCCGCATGCTAAATATCCTTTTGTCTTGGAAAGATTATGGGAAATCATAGAAGAAAAGCATCCTGACTGGGTATTTTAGTGCATGGTGCAAGAGATCCAAAAGCAGTCTGAGTCATCTGGTTAGCCCTCTCAGACCATCATCCAAAAGGCTAGATCTCTGTGTTTCTCTTCGCCTTGGGCAGGACTTACATGGTTTAAACATTATGCCTTTGTCCAAGAAGTGTCCAGTTGTCTGATGAAGTGTTATGTGATTTCTATGGATTTCTTTGTGGATGAGACCCCCAAGCTGGACCCTGCTTATTATTTATTTATTTATTTAGTTTTTGATAGCCGGGTAAGTGCACTAGACACAAAAGTGACTATTTTTAGGCATGATCCAGGAGGTTACAACATCAACAGGAAAAAACAGTGATGATACAGTACAATATAGGAGTACAACAAAGATGCATGATCAGGATTTGAACCCTTCATCTTCTGGTTAAGAGACAAACACTCTACCAATGCACTACTGATTAGCAGTATCCCCATGCTGGAGGGCCCACCATCTGAAGGGAGCTTCCAGCAAATTGTGATCAGCCAAGACTGTCTATTCCAGTCATTTGATGCTGTCCCGTGTGAGAGGTGACTAAGTTTTGAACAATACTGTGCCCAGTGGAGTTCGCTGCAGGACTGCCCACAGTTGGGGACCAGGATTGTTAGACTTGATCACTGAAACTGTTATTTAAGGTTTTTGTGGAAAAGTTATTCTCAAATGTTTGCTCCCTGTTGGAACAATCTCCAAACGAATTACTAGCTATACTATTTTTACCTCTTATTCAAATGTTGTGAGTGTGAGTAAACTGTAGGAGAGGGTGAAACAGTGATGAGTGAGTTCTTCCCTTTCCTAAGGCATTAACTGTTTTAAATGTTGTACTATTTCAAATGTTCTGGTTTGTTAACTTTCCTTAAGTGACAGCCTGACCATAGAGTTTTGCTTTGCATTAATATTTTCTTCTCTAGTTACAAATGTCTAGGCAGGACTCGCTCCACAGGGTAGTATGGGAAGTCGACCCTTAGGAGAGTGGTTTTCTGGTGAACCCTGTTTTTTTTTGACTGGGTGGGGAGTGTGCATACCCATTCTGAGCTGGACCTTTTTCAGAAGGCCACTTGCCCCATTTGCAGGAGGAAATGGATCTAAATGGAGGAGAGTGTAAGCCACCCCTCTGGGGGCAGGCTTGCTATCCTGTCCTCTTTCCCCCTGTAGCTTAGTTCATCTTTGGGCATTCCTTTTGTTCTGCCACTTGGGGGCAGTGTTCCCTGCCCTTATTTAATATGAGAGTTGCTGGGAGGAAAGAGGGAGAGTTTTGGCAGGTTGGTGAGGGCAAGTGATGCCGGGTCCTCAAACCTCTGGCCCAGTAGGTGGAAGTCCAGGCAATGTTGTTCTTAAGCTGCCGACTAATGTTCAGGAAGGTCTCTGTTCTGTGCCCCCCCCCTTACATTTTAACATCAGGATCCCTAGACATCAGGAGGGCGATGTGGGTTACAAATATTTTAATTAAGAATACACCCAGTGTGATCAGTAGGAGGCACACTCAGATATTTAGATGCAAGTTATAAAGGTGAAGAAAATTGGTGATCTTGTAAACTCATGAATGAGCCTACATAAATATGTAAGAAATAATACATGACTACCACATGCCCTCCCCCCCCCCGGTTGGAAGCTCAAGGCAGTAGCCGAGTGCCTTTCAACGGATGGGTGATGTGCGGTAATTACATGGTAACCGCATGCCCTGGAGTGGATTCTTTCTTTTACAAACTGGGCATCAAACTAGTTTAAAGTGCATCATTTCCAAATTTACATTCTTTATGTTACCCTTCCACTCTGTTGCATTCCTGTGGGGATTTGATGAGGTAGCACTTGTCTCCATGGTGATAGTTAAGCCAACATTGTGACTGATGGGAACTCAAAGTAACACATGATGGATAATTCATCATGTGGGTATTTCCATATGCCAACGTTGGTGGTTTTCCAGGCATCAGGGTTGTTATGTGCATGTGTAGTTAAGCAACTTGTGCATAGCACTCTCAGCCGTTGCTGCGCTCCATGAGATCACGGTATGAGGATCCATCAAACCTGTGCAGTCACCAGTCAATTATTGGACAGGTCTGGACAGCGACTGACCAATCACGATGCAGGATTGCCCTTACCCATTTTATAAAAGTTGATAATGAACATTATAAAATGGAAGGGTAAAATCATGTAGTCTGATTGGCTCTTATTTATGTATAAAATACGGTTTACACATGGGTAAAAAAAAGGACTACTCAGCAGTGAACAGTCTGCAACACAGATCAATGGGCATTTGGAACACAGGCATTCCAGTTAGCCCTCTACTGCCAGAGCTGATCTTCCACCACAAACATGGCTGCTACCTTTACACTGTGAAAAAACTTCAAATGGGCCCTAAAAATAAAACTACTAAATAAAAAATAAAACAAATGAAATTAAATGCTGTTTCCCTGATTATCACACTCCTTTACATGCATAAACAAATTAGAAACAAAAAGTACTGTTTATAGTTTTCATTACAACTGTTTCTTTACTAACAATCAAAAATTCCCCTTCTGTCTTTAATTGCTTATCAGGGAACTCTCTTCTTTTTGCCCTGACAGTGAGATAACTGAGTCTCTGGCTGTAACAAAGGCCTTTATATGGTAGAATGTTGTTATGGATAGAGTTGTTACGCTGCAGTAGCGATGTCATCATAGAGGATAATGTATGGTCCTCTATAGTTAACAGGTTTGTTAACCATCGAGAGGTTGCCAGGATGACCATGTAAACCTCGAGAGTGAAGCTCGAGAGGTTTACGTCACCATGGCAACCTCGAGACGGTTAACCAAACCGGTTAACAAAAGAGGGACCATACATTATGTTTTATAGTGTATGGTCCCAATTAACTACCAAAACAAACTACTATGGCTTACTTTTAGCCCCACTGCGGATGTTCTGGGTCATTTTCTGGCCACTGCGCTGGTTTCGGGAATGCCGTCAGTGCGTGAGATCGCAGTTACATGCATGTGCAGATGGGCTTCGTTTGTAATCCCATCACTATGACATACTCAAGCAAGGTTTATAACCATTTATGTCATAGCGATGGGATTATCGAGACATAACTTTGCCTCTTTTTAGCGGGAATAAGGGCACACCATACATTATACAGCTGTTATGCTGCACTAGCTATGTCACTACTGCAGCACAACAACTATGAATGCTGCCACATAGTTGCTTTCCTCAATCCAGTTAAGCTGGAAGTTGTGTTTTTTTTTTAAACTTGAAAGTGCAGAAACATCTGCAGCACACTGTGTCAGTTAAAAAAAAAAGAAAATGTTAAAATTTTTATTCTCTGTTGTCTTCTCCACCTGGTTTTGTGTGATTTTCTATGTTGTGAGTGCCCATACACTATAAAAGATTGTGTATGAGCAATCATAGACAAACAAGGAAATTCTTCTATCTTGACGTTCCCTTGGTAACAGAGTATCTCTCGAGCTGCGCTCTCGAGGTCATCTGTTACCAAGGAAACCTCTCAATACAAGAATTTCCTTGTTATATATGACTGTTCAGACACAATCCTCTATATAATAACTGGCTTCTCTTTTTTCCAATAGGGAAACTGTGGCATAATTTGCTGTTAAAGAGGAGTGTTTATAATGGCAAACACGCACATGGTTTCCCTTGCTGTGCGCATGCTCACGCAGCAGCGCGACCATTCGAGACCGCTCACCGCTTCCGTCTCACCCGAAACAGAACTGCTAGAAGAACTCGATGGTAAGTCCTTTTCTTTCCTTTTTTCCACATATACCCTGGAAACATGCAAAGACCTGCACTAAGAAAACAAAAGTTTAAAAGAAGGTGAATCTCAGCACCGGATGAAAATGAAACTGAACCTAGGATACACTGGCAGCTCTTTATTTTGTATAATTGCTGAGGCGAAAAAAGGAAACCCAGCAATTATGTAACATAAAATATGGGTCTGGGTGTGTGTAAACTTGAATTTACACACACCCTTGGGGTTAGATGCTTCACATAAACCCCTCAAGCTTCGCTCTTGGGGTTTATGTAGCATCAAACCCCTCGGGTGTGTATAAATTCTCGTTACACGCCCAGACCCATACTTTATTCTCTATGCTGTCTGTGTGTACAGTGTGTTGGGAGAGAAACATTCTGCCAGTGAAACTGAGCAGAATTTTGAATCCATGTATTCTGTGGTAAACATTCCATGATAAACATTCCATAGCTTGAATGTGGGGAACAACAGAGAAAAAAAACAGAAGAAGAAAGTAGGCAATGATACAATGACATCATCAATGACATCATTTGCAGTGGGCGGAAGGATTATTTTATCACAAATACACAAAGTAAATCTATTTTTCTACATATAAAATAGAGAATAAAGTATGGGTCGGGGTGTGTAACAAGAAGTTTACACACACCCGAGGAGCTAGATGCTACATAAACCCCTAGAGCGAAGCGCGAGGGGTTTATTAAAAGCATCTAACCCTGAGGGTGTGTGTAAACTTCGAGTTTAAACACCCTTACCCATTTTTGTTTTATGTAATTGCTGGGTTTCCCTTTTTTGCCACAGCAAATATATAAAATAAAAAGCTGTTGCTCTTCGACCATGGTCCGGTTTCAGTGCGCGGTCCGTGGTTGCCGTCAGGACTGACACATCTCTTACTTTTTGGTTTAGTAGGGCAGGCATATGCTTGAGTACAAATTTTATTTTGTAAAAAGCACTTACCACCGAGTCTCAGTGGCAGTTTGTGATTTGGCGAAAAGGAAAGTGGAAAGCATTGGAATGGCAGGAAGACAGGAAGACGCATGCACAGAGTAAGGGAAACCGTGCGCGTGTTTGCCGTTCTACATAGCTCCTTATAGCCAAAATTACCTGCCAGTTTCCCTATGGAAAAGGAAAGCCAGTTATTATCATGCTTTTCCCAATAGTCAAAAGTAAAAAAAAAAGGAGTCAATTTTATAAGCACAGTAAGGCACTCAGGGGTGTGTGTAAACCATATTTTACAGCACAGCCAGCAGCTGAAGTCACTCGGCCGTTGGCCTTGTGCCTTACTACGCCCCTGGCCGTGCTGTAAAGTATGGTTTACACACACCCCTTTGTGCCTTATTGCTTACTCACATTCTAGGAGAAGTTCTCAAAACACTCTAAAAGAAACCAGAATGACTATTACTTTAATAATCTCCATCTGGATGTAAACAATTCAATCATAGTTTTGTTTTAAAACTTTTTGTTACAGCAATCAGATACTCCCAGCTGTAATGTAATGTAATGTATTTGTTGATAACCTACATAGACCTACATGATAACCTACATAGGCCTTTATGGCACTTGCCTATGCCTCATGCCACTATATAATTTAAAGGCATGATAACATTGAGGATTAAAATAAATCCTGTTTATATCTTATTACTTAATTGTTTTCTTACATTGTTTTGACAGTTCTGTCAAGTAAATTAATCTATCAGGGACAACACTGTAATGTGAATAATGATGAGCAGCATGGCTAAAAGTAATACCTAACTTGTGCACTACTGCATTTAAAGTGCAATAGACGATGACAGGCAGAGAGTCACACCTGTTAGTTATTCACTCTTTTGTTAGTGAATAAAATATATAGTTATGTGTTCAGGATGGCAAAACATGTACCACAAAAGCTATTATAGTGTATGGTGGAATGCTGTTATGCATGGAATTCCATGCCTGGAATATGCTTGTTCTGCTGCAGCAGTGGCATCATTATGTTGTTCTGCTGCAGTAGTGATGTCACTGCTGCAGCAGAATAACTTGGAGTGCTGCCACATAGTTTCTTTCCTCTATCCATTTATGCTGGAAGTTGTTTTTTTTAAACTTGAACTTGCAGAAACATCTACAGCACACTGTGTCAGTTAAAAAAAAGAAAATGTTAAAATTTCTATTCTTAGTTGTCTACACTAGCTGGTTTTGTGTGATTTTCTGTGCTGGGACTGCCCATACACTATAAAAGATTGCGTATGAGCAGTGATACACAAACAAGGATATTCTTGTATCTCAAGGTTCCCTTGGTCACAGAGCACCTTCTAGCTGTGCTCTTCAAGTCATCTTTTACCAAGGAAACCTCTCAATACATGAATATCCTTGTTGTGTATGACTGCTCATACACAATCCTCTATATTAAGGTTTGTGGCAAAGCCTTTTATTTAACTTACAAAGTTACATGAATAGTTTCTAAAACTATAGTTTTTTTTCCTTTCAGCATAGTGTAATACTAGATAAATGGAAAAACATACTTCATAAAATACATTTAATTGGAGCTTTCAGAACAAACTAGTCCAGATAAAATCAGAATTTAATGCAAAATGTGAAAGGCACAGGTCTGTAGTTGGCATGGACAGAGCCATAGAAATCTAACTAGGAAGACCAAGCATTTGTCAATGCCAGATGTTCACCACTGATATAGAAGCCCTGGAATACTAGATGCGGTGTGGTGCAGTGTGTGGGGTGTGTATTACCAAAGTTATGAGCCTGCATTTCTAAATTTCAATGCAGACTCATAACTTCGTTATGTTTTAATATTTTTGCCCTAAATTGTAAACATAGCCTTTTTATAACCCCACCTTATGAAAAAGAAATGGCTACGTTGAAGATTTGGGGTGAAAATATTGACAATTACCAAAGTTATGAGCTTGCATTCACAAAATTAAACTCATTACTTTGTTGTTTTAAAATATTTTTGCACCAAATTTTCAATATAGCCTTCTTATGATGCCACCTCATGAACACTGGTAGAGACAATTTTAAATGCCTGCCCAAAAGGTGATTTCATGCAAGGACTGTAAAATTACTGTTTGAGATGTAAAAACACTTTGGCCAAGATTTGAAAAATGACAGCTGTCACAATCATGAGGTGCTGTAAAGAAATGGCTATGTTGTAAATTTGGGATAAAAATATTGAAAATTATGAGCCTGCATTTGCACAATTCAACATAGCCTCATAACTTTGTTGTTTTTAATATTTTTACACCAAATTTTCAGCATAGTCTTTTTATGACCCTGCCTTATGAACAAGAGCAGAGAAAATGTTCAGCTCCTGCCTGAAAGGTGATTTCATGCAGGGACCACAAAATTACCTTTTTGGATAGATTTACCTAATGACAGTGCAATTGTTCATGAGGTGGGGTCCCAAAGAAGGCATGTTGAAAATTTGGAGCAAGTACATGCAAAAATGGGCAAGTTATGCAACTAAGTTCAAAATTCTATATGTATTTAATATGTATACCCTTGAGGAAAGAAGGGAGAGGGGGGACATGATATAAACTTTTAAGTACCTCAGTGGAATCAACAAAGTCCAAGAGGGTAGCATCTTTCAGAAAAAGAGACTTGCAAGAACAAGGGGACACAATTTAAAGATAGAAGGAGGGCGGTTCAGGGGCAATGTGAGGAAGTATTATTTCACAGAAAGGGTAGTGGATGCATGGAACAGCCTTCCTGAGGAGGTTGTGGGGTCTAAAACTGTGGGAGAATTCAAGAATGCATGGGACAGACATAAGGCAATTCTTGTGGGGGGTAGGAAGAAATAGGCTGTTGGTTAACTAGGATCTGCGGCCTATCCTGTAGGTAGGGAAATGGGCAGACTAGATAGGCCTAACGGTCCTTATCTGCCATCAAAGTCTATGTTTCTATGTTTCTATTCCATTGAAATACATTGAAATGCATACTCGCTTCCTTAATTCATGGTATGGCTTTGAAGAGTGGAGACGTTACTGTGGTCACAGAATATTATGGTGCTAGACCCTAGGTGGGTAAGTAAGGGCTTGGGGTGTGTGGGGTGGTGGGTGCTGAGTGTGAGGGTCAGGGTGGGGGTAGCCAGTAAGGGCTGCAACAGACATCAATGGATGGTTTTCTTTTCACAGTGATTATTTAAAAAAAACTACAAGAGAAGGGTTTCTTTATATCAGGTCACAACACTAGGGGATTGGGAACCCCCAGTGTCAGTGTCAGTGTTAGGTTTGTGAGAGGAGTGCTGAGAGGGTGGGTTGGGTGGGCAACAACAACAGAGAGTGACAGTGACATTGGGGGATTAGGCACCCCCAGTGTCAGTGCAAAAAACAAGCATTTGTCAATGCCGAATGTTGTCACGCTGGCATTGGCAGTGGGAGTGGCGTAGCTAGAGATGCATAGTGCTGTGATTTTGTGAATGTGTCTCAAAAAGTGATTTTGCACAGTGAGCACACCATTGTGCTCCACAGCTGTGGAAACACTTTTTGGGCAGGCTGTGAAAAATGTCAGCTGGACTGTTGAAAAAGAGGTGTACAGAAATGCCAGTGGTGCAGATTGACGAAGTTACAATGGTGCGTGGAAACTTCGCAATGCACGCTTGCAACACAGTCATTGTATGGAGTTTCGGCACCAAATTTTCAACATAGGCATTTTAGGAACTCTGCTCATGAACAGTGTCACCGTCATTTCCTCAAACTGTCCCAAAAACTGATTTCTCACAGCGGCCGTGCAATTCTGTGCCAGACGTGCGAAAACACATTTCAGGCAGCTGCAGTGTTCATAAGGAGGTATGGAAAAATGCCAGTGATGAACAGCTGAAGTGAAAGCATTACAAATTCAGAAAGTCATGAGCGTGCATGCAAACTGTACAACTCCTGCTCATAAAACTCTCATTTTATTGACTTTCATTCCCAGATTTGCAACATAGGCATTTTAGGGTATCTGCTAATGAACAGTGTCACTGTCATTTTCACCATGTGTCTCGAACAAGGACTTTCCTCAGTGACCATGCTATTCTGCGCCGGAACTGCAAAAACAGATTTTGGTCAGGGTGTGAAAAATGACAGCTGTACTGTTTATTAGGAGGTGCAGAACAATGGCACTGTAGAAAATCTGGAGTGAGACTATTAGAAGTTTGCGAACGTACCAGCGTGTGAGCAAACTGCGCAACACACGCTCATAACACAGTCATTTTATGGAGTACTGTCACCAAATTTTTAACACAGGCATTTTAGGACCTCTGCTCAAGAACAGTGTCACTGTCATTTTCGTAATGTGTCCCGAACACTGATTTTGCACTGCAAATGTGCTATTCTGTGCCGAAAGTGCGAAAACACATTTCGGCAAGGATGTGAAAAATGACAGCTGTACAGTTCACAAGAAGGTGTAGTAAAATGCCAAATTTGAGAATCTGGCATGAAAATATTGTGAATGTGCTAAGTTATTAGCGTGCGTTGTGCAGTTGCTATGCACCTCGTAAAACAGTCATTTTATGGAGTATTGTCACCAAATATTCAACACAGGCATTTTAGGACCTCTGCTGATGAACAGTATCACTGTTATTTTTGTAATGTGTCCCAAACACTGATTTCACACAGCGACCATACTGTTCTGCACCGGAAGTGCGAAAACACATTTCAGCAAGGATGTGAAAAGTGACAGCTGTACGGTTCACAAGAAGGTGGTAAAATGCCAATGTTTGAGAATCTGGCATGAAAATAGTAGATATTAACTTTAACTACAGTACATTAGGTGCAAATACACACCCATAAAACAATCATTGTTTGGATTTTTCCCACCAAACTTGCAACATAGGCTTTTTGAGAGCTGCTCTAATGAACAGTGGCACTGTCATTTCATTACTCAGTCCTGAAAGGTGATTCCACGCAATGACTGCGAAATCACCTTTTGGGACCGAATAATGCCATGACAGTGCAAGAATTCATGAGAAGGGATCCCAAAAACCCCATGTTGAAAATTTGGGGCCAAAATTCACAAAAATACCCGAGATATGCATTAAAGTTGAAAAAACCCTATTCGTTCCATTATACAGCTTACCGGCATTTCTTCAGTTCGCGGTCAGCTTTGAAGAGTGCAGATGTGTTCCCAGCCCACAGAAGATCATTGTGCCAGACTCCGCAGGTAAGTATGGGGTGGGGTGAGGGAGGCAGGGTGCGCAGTGGGTGGATACAGGTGGGGCATTGAGACTACGAGGGACGATTTTGTTTACAGGTTATAAAAAAGAAAACATTGTGGGACATGTTTTTTTCAGGGGATCTGGCACACTGGGTTAGGCTCCCAGCATGCTACCTAACTGTTTGGGATGTCTGTAGCCGACGGGGATTGGGCACCCTCATCGGCAAACAACACGGGGGCAAATTTATGCCAACGTGGGACGGCAATTCCCCTAACGGCACACAAAGAAGGGGAGGAGCAGAGTCGAAGAGGGATTTGGCACCCCCTCCGCATTTAACAATTGGGAGTTATTTCTGCTGATGGAAGTGGGCTCCCCATCAGTACACAAGGAAAGAGGCGCGGGTAAGAGCCGAGGGGATTGGGCACCCCTTGGCATTAAACAATTGGGGGTGCTTTATGACTACAGGGTTGGCCCCGTCAGCACATTCACAGGGGGCAGGGGAAGCTGACAGGGGGACTGGGCACCCCTGAAGTTGGCAGTTCTACGGCCGTGTCCCACTATGTACATAATGGCGGTGAGCATGGCAAGAAAAGGACCACTGCATCTGATGAGCTTTACTCGGATTGCAGCAGACCTTTTCTTAGATGTGTTTGCTCCATTATGTATGCATGGTGTGGTGCAGGCATGCAGGCTGATTGGGGAATGCAGGACGCACCTACTGGTGTGTGCCCTGCATTTGCCCAACAGCGACCGCACCTCTAAAACTGCACTGTCCCATGATGTTGGCTGCGCAAGTGCGTCAACATATAAAAAGAATGAAACTGCAAGGGAAGGTTTTATTTCAGAGAGCTGCTGAAGGAGACTTGCATCTGTTTCTGCCAACCGTGGTTTACAGAACTCCGTAATTCACAAGTGTGGATTATGGAGTTTGTAGCGGTCTGCCAGCAGTGGTTTATTGACCCTAACCAGTAAATATAATACATAGTTTTAGTTCAAAACAACATACGCAATGTATCTTAATCAGTCAAAAATAGGGAAACCCATGACATTCTGAGTTTTCATGCATTTAGCTGCACTGAAACAAAATCTGGCTCCACATTTCATTTTTCAGTTTGCAGTAGAGCTGGGCAGAAGTTGCAAGTTCTGCTTTCTTGGAATTTTTGTGAAATTGTGTAAATTTCATGAAATTTCATGAAATTTTCCACACTTCTGCCTTTGGCGAGTTCAGAATCTTTTTTTTTTTTCCATTCAACTTTTATTGAAATTTACATTGCAGAGAATACATCCAGGTGAAAGAAGCATACACTGATTAATATATATATATATATATATATATATACATACATATATCACTTAACAGTAGGATCTATTCACTGCCTATTCTATAATTACTCCCAACTACCACCCAACCCCCTCCCCACCCATCCTCCCAGCACAGCGGGTAGGCACCCGCTCTTAATACCATTAGACAAGGAAGAACAAACCTTACTTTTGAAGGGAATATAATGTATATTGGGGGCCCCAAATCTTATCAAACCTTGGTAATTTATTCTGAAGGATAGCTATGGTTCCTTCTGTTCTAAGGTTAGCGAGTAAATTCCTGTAACCACTCTGTGTAAGTAATCACTTCGGTATCTTTCCAATGTTGAAGAACCACTTTTTTAAGAGATGCCGAACTTAGAACCATATGGTATTTCCTATTCCTCACTGGGATATGAGCAACATCCCCTAGCACACATATCTCCGGTGTGAAAAGGTCATTCAAGCCAAGTAAGGGGTCCACCTTCCGTTTTATAGTAGACCAAAGTGGTACTACCTTGGGACATTTCCAAAAAATGTGGAAAAGGTCTCCACAACCTTGATGACATCTAGTACATACAGAGGAGGACACCATGCCTAACTTGGCCAACTTCTGGGGAGAATAATAGATATCATGTAATAGCTTGAATTGCATCAATCTAAGCCTATCTTGGAGAGTATATTTGTGGCAACTAAACCATAATGATGTCCAATTAAACAATTTGTCTGGGAATAAGGAAGCCCAAAAAGAAGTCGATGCAAAGTTTTGGGAGTAGGCCCAGTTAAATAAAATACGGTGTAAATTAGCAACTGCATGTGCCGAACCTGCTAAGGGGCCTAAGTCTGTTTGAAAGTCCACTTTTGAGGCAGTTATCGGATTTGGGCCCAACACCTTTAATAAAAGATGCCAAAGTTGAAAAACTTTAAAAATTTCTGTATTTGGGAGTTGATAATTAGTCAAAATGTCGACTGAAGTGAGCAATTGTCCATCTGCCATGGTTAAGTCAGCTAAATGACACTCTCCCAGTTGAGAAAGCCAAAAGGTATTAAGTGGCTTACCTCCAATTAGGAACCGGGGATTACCTCTTACGGGTTGAGATGGGTCCCTAATGTGATTATATTTTAAAAATGCACATAATTGTGAGTGGACTTTAACAGATATACCTATTGGAGAATTTCTGATCCTTGAAGGTAAGGATTTTGGGTTAACATTCAACAGGGCATTCGGCAAGAGGCCTTGCTTTTTAATACAGGATAACTCCACCTGTAACCAGAAAGGTATGTAATTATTTTGGTCTTGGGGAGTAAGCCCTTGTAACCATCTGAGATATTTATTTGCATGGCTGGCCCAGTAATATAAACAGAAATGAGGTAACCTCAGTCCACCAGTTAGTTTAGGAGCAGATCATTTGTGATAAGCCATTCTGGCTTTCTTATAGTTCCAAATAAAGTTAGTAATTATCCCATGAATTCTCTTAAACCAGGAGAGTGGGAGCCACAAATTTAACATGTTTAACAGATAAAACAACCAGGGAAAAACATTCATTTTGATTAAATTAATTCTCCCCCATAGAGACAGTGGAAGCATTGTCCACCTTTTAAGGTCTAATTCAATTATATGTACCAGGGAATCCAAGTTTAGCTGTTGAATACATGCTGGATTCCTTGCTAGGGTGAGTCTCAAATATTTTATGGTCTCAGAGCTCCAGGTTAACCCTAGATCAGTAATTTTGTGTTTAAGAGTTCCATTGTTAAGAGGGAAAACTAATGTTTTCTCCATGTTGAGTTTATAGTTAGCAACATCACTAAAGTTCTGTATGATTTTTAGTAGAACCAGTGTAGACCTAGCCGGGTATGATATATGTAATAAGAGGTCATCTGCATATGCTGTTATTTTAACGGTATGGCCATGTACTTGAATACCCTGCACTTCCTGATTATGTAAAAGTTTCTTAATAAGGGGTTCGAGGTAAAGACTGAAAAGGAGAGAGGATAAAGGGCAGCCTTGTCTGGTGCCCACATGTAGTCTGAAGGGGTCCGAAATAACCCCATTGCAGGAGATTCTAGCTGAAGGTACCCCATACAAAAAACTAATCCAATTCAGGAATACAGTAGGGAAACCAAAGTTTTCATTGTGACTAGAAGATAGTTCCAATAGACTCTATCGAAAGCCTTCTCTGGGTCCAGGGAGACCAGCACCCTAGGTTGGTCTGACTCCCTGGACACAGAGAGGACATGTGCAAGTGTCCTTAAGTGATCACCTAACGATCTCCCTCTCATGAAGCCAACCTGCTCAACCCCAATTAAATCAGGCAAAATTTTGCTGATACGGTCAGCCAATAACTTTGCAAGAATTTTAACATCATAATTAAGTAGAGAAATGGGTCTGTAACTTGAAACCTGGTCTGGGGGTTTATCTGGTTTAGGTAATAGCACAATAAGTGCCTCAAATAGTGACTTATCAGTTGACTGGCCATTGAGAATATCTTGGAATAAAGTAATAAGTAGAGGAGATAAATCTTTGGAAAAAACTTTATAGAAATTAGAGGAAAACCCATCTGGGCCTGGCATTTTGTCAAGGGGAAGATCCTTAATAACTCGTTCTGTTTCACCCCCGGGAATAGGGGCAGTAAGTTGAGCTTGTTGAAACTCGAAAAGGGTGGGCAGATGCAAGTCATCTAAGTAGGAATGCAATTTTTCTTCTGAAGGGGGGACTTTCATTGGACTATAAAGAGATTCAAAGTAATTCTTGAACTCATCAACAGTTTCTTTAGGGGAAGTTCTGACAACCCCATTTGCCTTAGACTGGATAGCAGGTATTAATCTAGAGGTTTCTAATTGTTTGATACGCCTTGCCTACATATGGCCGGCTTTCTCCCCTTGGTCAATATTGCTTGCCCTCATTTTGATAATTGCTAACTCGGCTTGCTCACCCAATAACTTCAGGTATGAGTCCCTCAATTTAATTACCTCCTGTCTCTCATCCTCAGTGGAGTGGGAAGAAATGTAGCCTCCTTGTCCCTTAGCCGAACTAAAAGCTCAGACATACACTGTTCCTTCTCCTTCTCCTTCTTCCTCTTGGATGCCAGACCTATTAATATTCCTCTCAGGAATGCTTTAAGTGCTCCCCACACCATATCCTGCCGTTTGGTGGAGTTAACGTTATTTGAGATGAACTCACCTATTTGAGAAGAGATATAATTTACTATTTTAGGATACCTTAATAATTGATTATTAAGTTTCCATCTGTTACCCTTTTTAGGAAGGGATGAGAAAGAAATTGAGGAGGAGACCACTGAATGGTCTGAGGGCGGTCCAGTGAGAATATCCGAGTCTACTACACCTGACAATAGACTTCGACAGATGAAAATGTAATCAATTCGGGACGCTGAGCCATGAACTTGAGAGACAAATGTAAATTCCTGAGCTTTGGGATGAAGAATTCTCCATACATCTGAAAGACCTATCTGATCTAAAGGTTCCCTAACTGCCCTTTGAGCTGGGGAAAGCCCCCTATGGGTGGGGTTGGTTCTATCTAGTGATGGATCCAGTACCAGATTTAAATCCCCTCCTATTATTATAGGGATGTCTATAAATGGCGTTAAAGCTTTCATTAGCTGCACAAAAAATGCTGGTGTGTCTATGTTTGGGCCATACACAGATCCGAATAGGATCTCCATAGTATGTAGCTTCCCTCTTACCAAGATAAATCTTCCTGTAGTATCTTGTATTACTTGAAGAGATTTAAAGGGCAGGGTTCTATGAAACAACACCATCACTCCCCTACTTTGTGTATTGCCTTTGGAAGCAAAGACCTGTCCTATTTGTAACCGCCTCATATAATTAGCTTCAGTGTTAAGCAGGTGGGTCTCCTGAAGGAACATTATGTCAGCCTTTAAAAGATTTAGGTGTTTAGATTTCTGACGGGCCCCTTTTACATTCCAACTAACAAGTCTGATAGTACTGGGCATTACTCTCTTAACTTGTGAGGTTTTAATTCTCTACCCCTATGCAAACCGTGAGTTCTTCCTTTTCTTTCTTCATTTGTACCTTGTGCTTCCTGCCCTTCCCCCCAACCATAGAATATGAAACCCCACTAATACTTCTACTGCAATTAAGTATACCCACCAATGCCACTCTCTTTCTCTCCCCCCATCCCCACCCGTTCTAACATGGTCCATGACAGCAGTTCATGCAGCAAATTCTCTACAGCCCTGTCCTTCCCCCTTAGCCCCACTTGTCAAGACATTTAAACACACACTCTGCAAAGTAACCCCATGGTATCTTAACACCCCAGTCCTATAAAACAAAACAAAAATGATTTAAATTACTTGCAAATGCGGGGTGAAAAAAACTGAAACACAAGTGTAGTGTTCCCATAATTAAGTATAATGCCCCAACTCTAAAACATTAATAGCATATTCTATAAGTAAAACCCCACAATATGTGCTAGCCAACACATTTACTAATAACCTGACAAGTTATCCTGTTTATTTAAAACGAACGAAAAACAAGAATGAGCTAAAGTCCCAAAAGTGTTTTTACATACTCCCATGCCAGGTAATTGTCTTTAATAGAAAACTAAAAACGGAAACACGACCACAGCATCTTTTGAGGTTGCCTCCGACATTTCAGAGTCCCAAAAGTAAAAGTGCAAAAATATGTTCAGCGATTATAAAGTGCTCTCTCATGCCCCTTGCGTCTTCCATTGAAGCCAACTTAAAATGACCAGCCAGACTTTGGCTCCCTCTAACGGGGGATTACAGGCAATGATATATGTAACATTGCTTTGCTTAGCGCTTGAACAATTACGTGCTGTCACCCACACTAAACACAGCAGAAGTTAGAAGGAGAGAAGAAAAACTGAGACTGCTTTAGGACATCTTTCCCACACCTTCTCAATGGATAGCAGCCACTGGGTTCCAATATTTTGTAAGGACGCATCATCGTAAGACAGAGCATACAAAGGGAGGCAACAAAAGAGTGAGTGTAAAAAGTAAAAGCCGGAGAGTTCCATGTTGTGCTCCCATGAAATCAAAACCCTTCCAGCCAGGGAATAAATGTGACAGCTGAGGCAAATTAAGTCATTTCACGCCCCCCCACCTGGAGTGCCAAGCAAAACAGGACTTTCATTTTTAGAACCCTTGACCAGACTACAGTACCTTTCACTTAAACATGAGATGCCCTTCTTAACAGCTTCAGGGGGGCTTAAAGAGATCGAGAAAAGCTGATTGGAGAGCTGTAGTAGTGAGGTCCACTGTTTCGTAGGATTTCCAGGCATCATCTATTAAAACTTGAAACTTGGCGGGGTAGGTCATTTTAAATTTAATGCCTGCAGCAATTAATTTGTTGACCAGTGGATGAAATGCTGCTCTTCTTTGGCGGACAGATAGAGGTAAATCCTGGGCTACTCTTATTTTCGAGCCTTCCCACTGCAGCTTTTTCATTTCTTTAGCTTTTAATAGGAAGAGCTGTTTCTCCTGATAATTAAGGAACCTGAAAATTAGGGTGCGTGGGGGTGCTCCTTTTGGTGGAACTGGACTTAGGGCATGGTGAGCTCTTTCAATGCTGTAGTTGGGTCCAAAGGGAGAGGGACCCACTATTTTCTCAATGAACCTCTGAATGAATCTAATCGGGTCTGGGCCCTCCTCTTTTTCGGGTAAACCAATAAGCACCGCATTGTTGCAGCGACTTTGACCCTCAAGGTCTTCCACTTTTAAATCTAATTTGGCTAATCGCTGCTTGATTTGACCCAACGCAGGTTCCATTTTTTCATTATGAGCTTCCAATGATCGTATACGTGCCTCACTAGCTGAAGTTCTCCGAGACAAATCTTCTATTGCACCGGTAATATTTTTAATCTCACTCGCTAATTCTTTCATTTCATCTTTGAAGGGACGAAATTCTTCCAGGAACCTTGATAGTGTTAGGGGTTCCTCCACTGAGGTCCCGGACATAGCTGTTTGGTGCTGTTGTACAATTGAGGCCTTGGATTTTTCCGGGGCCTTTTTGGGAGTTGCTGGTGGGGTGTGCGTAAGTAAGGCTTTACGCATCTCTTCTTCCATCGGGGTTTCTGTGGAGTCTGTACCATCTAACAGGTTTGTAGAAGTCTGAAATCTGTTGAAAATAGAGCTGGAGTCAGAGTTTTGGAGCGTTTAGGAGAAAGGTTGGGCAGAGCTCTCTGAGAACACAGCTAGCTGGTGCTCTGCATCATGTGACTCCTCCGAGTTCAGAATCTTTCTAATGTATTTGGTGGATTTTTGCACTCTTCCATAGAATTCTTCAATATTCATATAATACACGTGACCTGTGGAATGACAGCTTTGAGGATTTTTATTCCACAGTTTAATAGAGCATTCTGTAATACATGTAATCATTTTGCAGTTCAGTGATCAGTTCTGCGGAATTTCTTTCTGCAATATAATTCACTAATCCATAATTCATTCATTCATTCTGCAGTTCAGTGACTCACTGACTGCAGAATGAATGTATGAATTGTGGGTTAAAGGAATAATGCACAACAGGGTGTGTGTTGTGCTGAGATAACATCACACCTTGGGTGATTGGGCACAAGGTTGTAGGCTGAGTGCATCCAAGACCTGAGAAGTGATGGTAACCCAGCATGATGCACCCACTGGACTGCATTATTCCTATTGTACTCACTGACTGTGGAATGAATGTATGAGTTGTGGAGTAAAGGAATAATGCACAACAGGGAATGTGTCATGCTGGAATATACATAAGGAAAAAAAAGAGTGCATATTTACTGTTTTGTCCTGTAGATGGGGTTGCTGCTTTAAAACGCCTTCCCCAGTCTCTCTGCTTATATGTTACTGCATCTCTTTCATTTGTCTCCTTTGACTGGATTTTCATTCACCTACTCCATCTCTGGAAGCAAACTTCCACTGAAACTGTCCACTGTCACTGTCACTGAAACTGCATGTTTCGGGTCTGTTGAAATGTTATGCTGACTCTGTGTGGTGAAAGAGAAATGGAGCTGAGGATCAGTAAGTATAGCATGGGGCTTTAAACAGCACATGCACTCATGGTCCATTTAGTGTCAAAGCTTCTTCTTGGTACTGTCAGTGGATATTTGTACAAAAATAAAAATGATTTACTGGGATTTGCACACAAACCAGTAGCAGTTGGTAACAAGAAGGTTATGGGCAGCCAAGCAGGATAAGTGAAGCTGAGGAAAGGGAAACAGAGCTCAGGATGGGTGATGTGTGATGCTTTAAACAGCATATGTGCTCACAGTCCATTTTTCTATCAGAGCTTCCTCCTGGCACTATTGGTGGGTATTTGAACCAAAAAAAAGAAAAGATTTATTGGAATCTGCACACAAGGTAGTACTAGTTTCTAACTAAGAGGTTATGGGCAGTCGAACGGGGTTACTGAAGCCAGCTGGTGAGCAGGAAATTTTGTAGTGATTTTTTTCTCATGTGATTCAATCATGTGTGCTAGGACTAGATCCATGATGTTATGCTGGGATAGCATCATGGGTTCACCCTTAGACTAACCAATCAGAGTCCAGTATTCTTTCTTGCCATTGTGTAATAATGTAATAAACTGTGGGAAAAAATTACAAAGAACTGACCACTGACAGTGTCCAATTCGATGGAATTTCCACAGTTTAATACAATAATTTGCAATTCATTCATTTATTCCACCATTCTCAGTTGGAATTTCTGTGAAAGTTGCCAAAGTGCATTCTGAAATTTCATGACAGTGAAATTCGGACTTTCGCCAAAATTCTGCCGGTGGAAGTTTAAATTTTCACAGCCCTAGTTTGCATGCATTTTTCCATCATTCATCAACTTCTTCTTCTGTACACACCTTTCATTGCTATCAATAACATCATTTTGCAGCTGTATTGGTTCCTCTGACCAGATCTTGTTAAGTTATACTATCAGTTTCCCACCCCTTATTGTACTGTTTCTAACTAGTATTAATTTAACCCCTCTGTTTACTTACTCTGTTGATGCAGTGATATTGGTTGATCCCCTCCCAACTTTTGAGCACACACCATTCTTTACTTTTATGCAATTAAGTTAAATTAAATACCAGGGCTTCATGGGGGTCAAATTTGGTGTGCAGCATCTCCTGCTGATTGCAGTCCCATGCCAATGCTCACAGTGTGATGCCATTAAGTTACAGGACTGCGGCAAATGACCACTAGGCTGAAAGCCAGGTGCATGTTATTCAAGCTCCTGAAACTACCAAATCCCAAACTCACAAGTGAAGCAGTAGGAGGAAAAGTCTTGATAGGAAGCCTCCAACAAGTTGTACGCTGCTGGGGATTTACAGGTTCAATCTCAAAAGATTTTAAATGCTGCAGGTAGGGTCCAACTGCCCCTGACTCACTCTCCTCCCAGAAAAAGCTAATTTGACTCCAACATGTAAAGTTTTTTGAAGTAACAATACCCACCAGTTTCACTTAGACAGTTCCATGTAGCCCACTAACCACCCTTTCACAGTTACCCCCACACCTACATTATCTCGTTTGTTTCTGTATTAAAACATAAATAAAATGTTTACTATTGTCAGAGCCCCTCTTTCAGGGAAAGCTATATGGTATGGCACCTGCTCTTGGCTAAAGATATCAAGGGAGCCTTTGATTCAGCTTAGATATAACTGTAAACCTCCAAATGGGAGAAAGTTCCAGCAGCGACACCTCTTCCAGTGCCAAGTCTGAATGTGCAGCTCGGCAGCACCTGATGTAACAAGTTTGCAAGAGTCATGCTGAGCCTGGTTAAATGTAAGGTCCAGGCTTTGTGTTGCCAAGTAAGAGGCTTGGGATCCAGAAGAAAGGTGTGGATTGATGCTATGAGCAGCTAGGCTGGAGTTGGTAATCTTAAGTCATTTCACTGCAGTATGTGATGAGCTAATGACTAATGAGTTTGGATGCTAAATTAGTAGGGGGTTACAATGGTCACATGAGCAGTAATAGCCTTTCTGGAAACCACTTCATATTTCGCCACCCCTTCTGACATAGCTGTGCATAGTAAATGGTAAGGAGATGGGCAGCATGTGATTCAGTGCCTCTGTATAAACTGCACATCTTTAATTATAGAGCATGTCTCTAATAGGTAGCCTAATGAAACACTGTTTTCACAATACTGTATCTTTTGCAGCAGACAAACTGTTTTCCATCTAATTTATTTTTTTCCATTACATTTGATGTGTATGCAATCATACAAAATTTAAAAGCACCATGGTTAATTGAAGACTAAAAACTACAGTGCATTGTTTAGGTCTCTAAGTCCCTTTTATGTCTCTGCTAAGGAAATACTGGCTAATGATTCTGTACTGAAGACATTTGTTCAGTTTATGGCTAAGGCAAAAAGGCTTCAAAAGAAAAAAGAATTATAGCTCCATCATTACCACACTTTCTGTGAAGCCTATAATAAATGTAATTTCTGGAAAACTTTGCCCAGTAAGTAGTTTAGCAAAGGCTGCTGATGGCAAAGGTAGTCATTATTAGGTGTTGGAGTTGCAAAGAGAATAGTCATATTACATTTGAAAGCTTTTTTCCTTGTGCAACACTGAATGACATCAAAGCAATATCCTGTCTTGTTGGTTCATGCCAAGCAAGGCTGTTAAGTTCAGAGCAAGATCATAAATTGGATTGTTCTATTCTGATAGCGTTGACTTAAAATAATTTACAGTAGAGTGACAAAATGGGGAGCTTTCTGTTTCTACCAGTTTGTCCTGCTGCTGTCTTTGCAGTATTCATTTAATGGGAGGGGGCAATTAAATGGATTGCACTCTTAAATCTGATTTAAGGACTCAAGAATTAATGTGACTATTGAAATAGACTCCATTTCACTGGGAATTTAGGTGATCAGCTTGCAAATTATATTGTAACTGTAATGCCTGGTTGTAACAATTCCAAAAACAATTCAAAGGCCTTCACTCACACACCATTGGCAAGTTACGTACTGTATGATTCAAGGATTATCTAGATGTATTAGAAAGAACCATAATATTTTCAAAGGACAGTTGCTGTACTTCTAAATGTTTTGAAAACAAACACAGATTAGTGGAGCCCATTATGGGAAAGCCCATTTGTACACTCCTCATATCGGATTGCTATAAAATGTTACTTCAAACATGTGTTCACTATAAAAAGGGGTATATTAACATATGAGACTGGTTTATAGCAGACACATGAATATCTCTAAAAAACAACTGCAAGAGACGAGGGGATCAAATAAGTGGAAGCTCCCCTCATGCAACCATTTGACTGCTGTGGTAATTTTTGTTTAGTTTAGGTCACACATCATGAAAAAGTACTTAATTTAAAAATAATAACTCAGAACAGGGATGTGATTTTCCTAGCCTGAACACCAGTAGTATCTTTCACACGCTTTAAGTCTGAACTTTGGGGAATCATCACATTTTCTGTTTTTTGTTTTTTTTTGGCAAAGGATCATAAAATGTTAAAGGTAGAAAATCCGCTTCATAAGAATACACTATGTCTCATCAGTATAGTTAACACTCAGTAATACAGTGCAATATACATCAATACATTTGTAAGCATAATATTGTAATGGTTAAAATTATATTGATGTATATTGACATGTAGTGAAGTATATCAATTCATGGAACCTGAGTCAATAGAGCAAACCATGCTGATATAACTCCAATGTCTTGTTCTAAAACAAAATGCAGAGGTGGATCTTCAAAGCGCTGCTTAGATCAGCACAAACTGTGGTAAACAGTGGTTTGTGCTGATCACTGGTGCTCCAGGGACCCTGCACCTGATTCCAGTATAGGAGGGGTCCCTGTGCCAAAGGCAGCAGATCTAGCACAACTGCTCCCATGTGCCAAGCAAGTGGCACACAGGAGGGGTTTGATGGAGGCAGCAGCATAAGTGAGTTGGGGTACCAGCAATGGCAGCACAGGTCAGCTAGATCCTGGCACATCATGCAGGTTGCCAGCCATGCTGTCCCTCCAAAATGGGCAGTTGACTTGTCACTGCCCTATGTATTTGTCCCCTCCCATTGGTGCCACTGGTACGGTTGAAAGAGCACCCCATGCAGATGTGGGACAGTGCCAGTCACAGGCTTTCTGTTGCAGCTGTGCACTGCTTCAGCTGGCACAGACTGGTGAGGCAGCTACATCAGTGGAGAGGATGACAGATATTGTGCAGGGGCACAGACCAGCTCAGAAGTACATGGGCAGATGTTAAGGGGTGTGTAGGACCTGGCACTGCAGTTGACTGTGATGGACAATGACCCCAGGATGGGCCTAGCATGGTATCCACAGTGAATATGTCAGGTGCACAACTTGAATTGGCAGGTTGCATCCCCATGGTTCCCCCAGGCACCTGATGGACATGAGTTGCAGCTTCCCATGTTGTGCCCAGTGTCAATTGCCATGACATCACCCCTAAATGGGCACTGGTGTGTGTGCCAGATTGAGATGTGAGCACCACCCATGTCCCTCCTCCATATGTGCTGACATTGGTGGTCTGTTATGGTGCTGGGAGGCATGATGAGGATCCAGCAGGGCACTGCTGGAGGAGTGGCACAAGGGATGTTAGAGCAGCCCTGGGCTGGTCTAAGCCTGGGGGCTCCAGGCTGCCTCTGGAATTCCAAAAAATGGGATAGTTCAACAGGGCCCTGGCATAAGCCCTCCTTACACCATACTGCAGCAGGGTGGGCAGTGCAAGCATGGCACAAGACACTTTGATGCATGCTAACCGCTGGTTGCTGCAACTCCTCTTCTGAAATCAGGAATGATGCAGTGTTTGGCACAGTGTACCACTTGCATCATTTCTCTTTGACGCAAGCACCTTGAGACATTCCTGGGGATTTTGAAAACTGAGCCCAAAGTGTCTTGTCTTAATTGTTCCAAAGTTAGTTATTTTCTCTTTTGGGGGTGTAATTTCTGTACTTTTCTAACTTACCCAGTGCATGCCACTTTTGTGGTTTTCAATGTTCTGGATCCTGCTGCCCACCTAATGCTTCCCACCACTGCCGGACTCTCTCTATGGACTCTCCTGGGTCTTATACCATGGCATTAAGGTAAGGCCTGAGTCAGTGTCAGTGGCTCTGTCAGTAACATAATTGCTTTTGGGACTGGAAGATCAGAAGGTTTTAGGTTCTAGCCCCACACCAGGAACTAAGAGATAATATCCATAACTGACAATGTAGTGCAGAAATATGGTGTGCTGCACTGTTATGGTGCCATCCTTTGGATGAGATGTTAAATTGAGGTCCCCTCTGCTCATCGCTGGTCATTGTCTAGGTGGAATTTAAAGGAAAACTACACACTCATATCTTATACATTTTGTTTGTTTCCATGTCAAGAGGCAACCCTTTTCCTGCAGCTGTTAGGAATATATATGTGATTGCTTTAATTTATTTTCACATTCATACTAGTCCCTGTAACTATCCTGGGGGTCTCCAATTTACTGTTGTTGAAATCTCACTGTCTGTGAGAGCTTCATTAGTATATGAGAACATGATGTGTAATCACCCTTTAGACTCTACAATATGCCTGTCTGCTTAATTAGATTTAAACAAAACTAAGCACAGCAAGGTGTGAAATATCACATTTACCTTCAGTTAGCTTTGCAAACTATCTGAGTTGTAATACAGGGTTTTCCCCATTAAATTGCTTTCAATGTGTGTGTTTCCAGTTTTTTTTAGGATACTTGTAGTTTCAGCATAGAGATGGTATAAATAGTTGGTTTGACATCATGTTCTCAAATGTTAATGCCGCTCTCATTGACAATGAGATTTCAACAACCATAAAATAGAAACACCTAGGATAGTTACAGGCTACTAGCATGAACAGTGAAAAAACTAAAATAAACATGTATATCCCCCATCAGCTACTGGAAAAGAGTTGTCTGCTGGCAAGGAAACAAATAAAATACACATGATATGAGGGTGTGGTTTTCCTTTAAAAATCCTATTGCACTTATTGAAGAAGAGTAAGGGAGTTTTTGTGGTGTCATGGCCTGCATTCCCCATGTCAATAAAACAGATCCCTGTAACCCACCCCAGGATGTACCAGTTAACAAGATTCCACAGTTCACTGCGCCTTTCCTGGTCAGCCAAAAAACACATGTATATATTTAAGCAGGTTCTCACCCCCAGCGTGTTCAAGCCCGGGCACTGACAGGTTAATGTGGGCAGAGGCCCAGAGTCCAGGAATATTCCAGACTCACATTCTCCCGCATTTTTGGACTGCTGAGTCATTGCACATCCTTGTGTTTGTGCTGAGCAGCTGAATGCTGTTGGCTGCTACCTTCCCCTCCCGCCTCTTACAAAAGGAGATGGTGCTTGTGTCAGCTCAGTCTTGCCTGAGCCGAGTGTTGTGTCTCATCTCAGATGAGACAGATACTGACTAAAGATGACAGACACTGTGAGAGAGATTAGCATTCCTCCAGGTGTGGAGGGTGTGTGCGCTTTGGCCAGAGTCAGCTGGGAAGCAAAGGAAAAGGAGCAAGCTGCTGGTGCCAGAGACCAGAAAACAGGGACCGCAAAGGAGAGAAAGAGAAAAGGGAATGAGAGCTTGAGAGATGAGATTGTGGGAGTCCAAAGGCCTTAAAGATCCCCTGACGCAGTCTGGCATCCTCAATATAATTGTGCTCCTCAAATGGCATTTTATATTGTGGTGTACCTTTTTTTTTAACAGACTCCTTATTAGCTTGTGCCTGCTTGCTTTATCATCATACTTGTGCCTTGTTCTTTTCCCGCTATTTGCCAACCTCTATCTGGTGTTAGAGTGACATCATATGTAGTGTCATCTGTCCTCATGCCAGTTTCAGTCTTTCACTTACCGCTGTGCCAGTCTTCCTACGAAAAGAAGCTGTACCTCCACATCTTCTTAAATGTTCTTCACATTGGATGAACAGCTGAATTGTCATAGCTGATGTATACTGATATTTATACAAGACAACCTGTTCTCGTAATTATCTGTGATTCTGATAGTTCATGTGCACTGCTAGCTCACCTTAAAAAAAATGAAAGAAATAAATAAGTAGTCATCTTTACTGCGGAGTCTTTCCTGACTGAGTGTGAGGTATTTTCAGCTACCCTTGCCTGTTCTGACAAGTTATGGCATTGTGTTTCTATCAGTAGTCTCTATTAAATTGTTTGACATTTTAAAATGGAGCTGGCAATAAAATCTTTATAAGCTTGTATCCTCGTCTGCTTGCGAAGGTGGTGACTTCTGAATGAACTGTCCTGACCATAATTCACTGATGTAGGGGTCCACATAAATGCAATACATCTGTTCCTATATGTTTTAGTTGCTGTATTTTTTTTGGCTTTATTTTTCTGATCCGGTTCTGTGATTTCTGCTTCTTCGTTGGGTGGTGGTGCTCATGTATGGTGGGGGGCACCTGAAAATGAAATGAAGATTCTTGATGGCCCACTCCAGTAACAAAAATAACAAGCAAACTCATGAGCAGCAGGAGCATTGAGGTGGGGGCTGCCACTGCATTTGGGGCCCTAGGTCCAGGACTACTGTGCCAATATCTTAATCTGGCCATGGGAGAAGGGGGATAGATGTCAATACTCTACAAACCACAGGGAAAAAGCTATAAACCTGCAGACAAGGATAGGGAGAGCAGACTAGCTAGAGGACAAGAGCTCAATACTGCTTTGTTTCTAATTTCAAAGGGTTGGCCATTAATATGCAATAGAGTGGCCTCAAAAACAAAGATTAGGTATACACATCAATTCATAGTGGAGAAAGATAATAAGAGGTGGTTAAGCAACACCACCAGGAAATCGCTGAAACTCTTCCAACAGTACATCAATGATGGGGGGGTGCCACGGCACCCTGAGCAATAACCACAAAACCAGACACTTTACATCACAAGGAGGAGATCAAGAGAAAGGGAGGGTGGTGTCCCACATCAAGATGGAAGCATTATTTTTCACTCAAAGGAAGACTGGGACGATGGAATGGGGTGAGGAGGGGGGTGGGAAATGTGTAGCCACCAGATTAAAATACAAACTTACACACTGTCAGATTTTTTTTTTGGGGGGGGAGATGTCCAATATGATGAAGCCATGAACTTCCTATCGGCACGTCTCCTATGACTATTCAGGCAAAAACAAAACCTCAAAATAGTAGCATAACCATTATCTGCTTTTAATTAAATAAATACAGTTATTACTCTCTCTTTTTGTCTTTGTAAAAGTACATGCCCCTGATAGGGTAAAAGTCACTACACTGGTACTTTCCGTCCCATGTGTTATTTTTTTCATTTTATTCTGGCCCAAGTGCCTAAATCCCAGTAGAGCCTTTTACTTTCGAAAGAGATGGCTACTAGCAAAGCGATCCCAAATTGGAATCTGATCTCAGGGCAACAAGTCTAATAAACCGTAAATGCATGAAGATTTAAAACAGATTTAAAACAGGACAACAAAGAAGCAATGATCAGCTGCTGTCGCAGAATCCATTTCAAAGGAAAATTCGCTTTCGAAGTAAAAGGCCACATTGTACTGGGATTTAGGCAATTGAACCAGAACAAAACAAAAGAAATAACACAAGTGACAGAAAGTACCAGTGTAGTGACTTTTACACTTTGGAGGCATGTACTTTTCAAAGACAAAAAGAGAGTAATAACAGATGCTTCATTTATTTAAATTAAAGCAGATCATGGTTATGCTCCTATTTTGAGGTTTTGTTTTTGCCTGAATATGCTAGAAGTGCCAATAGGAAGATCACAGCTTCAGCACAGTGGACACCCGGCACCTCTTACCTTTTTTTTAGCCTTTGGTAACGCCCACTAGGAACAAGTGCCTGTTTTCAGGAGCGACCTAGGAGCACTATGGGAGCACTGGGAAGTTAAGTAACTTGCTCAGAGTCACACAGTATGCAAGTGGAGGCTGTGAGAATTAAACCAAGGTCTGGTCTGCTGAATGTACCAAGCTCGTTCACAGCTCGTTACTCTAACCTCTAGGCTATACTGCCACCTTTTAGGCTCCAAGAAAGGAGACTGAGCTCTATCAAAATGTATCCCTCTTCCTTCAATAATACAATGTCAGGGCAGAATTTTGGATAAAGGGCAGAGGGGCACTAGACTTCTATAGTGAATCAAAAATGTATCTTTTTAGAGATATCACATATAGGAAGGTTAAACCCATGGCAAGCAGGAGATGGTGATGCAGCAGGCTCCATGAAGCGCGTGCTGAGCACTTGAGTTACAGTACAGAAGCTGTAAAATTAAAAAAGCAAAAAAAAAGGAAATGGTGCTTCATAACAGAGATGAGAACAACATACCACATTAAATTTTGAAGCCTTCATCCCATTGATTGGGACTTTCACCTTCTACACCTTCCTCTGACACAGCTAGAGCTGTCTGAAGTATCTATCAGAAAGGGCTTAAACGAATAAGGCAAAATAACCAGCTGCTGAACAAAAGCAATCTCTTCATCCTGGTAATGGTCCCATTCATCTTTATTGATGTGTACAGTGTCCGGTGAGCTATCAGAGTAGCTCACTTCCACGTCAGCTGCTGCTTCCATGTCCCTGCCCTAACGTTGATAAAAACAGCAGCAACAAACAAACTGCATATGATGCCATGCCTGTGACACACTTACTGTAGTATTTCAGGCAGGAAAACAAATGGGCTTGACAGGGTCAACCATAAATACAGTGTCAAAAATGAAACATGCCATTTAAACTTACAGTAAAATAAACTATAGCCTCTTTAAATCATCACCAAACTAAAATGCTAGTAAATCGGAGCAGTAAAAATTGATAGCAGGGGCTCTTTAAGTTTCAATTTACAGGAGGAAGAAATGGAGTGTGGGGGTATCATCTAAAAGAATTCACCTGGTGTTCATCAGGACCCACTCCAGGTTTTCAGGAGGTGGAGGACAGCAGACTCAGGCCAAACATGCAGAGCCATGGGGGAATAATAAGAAGCCTTCCAGCCATCCTGTCAATGCCATTTGTACAAGCAAAGAGGCCACACACATGCTGAATGTGGACTGACAAGGTATGTGTCCGTGCCCCATAAGGTCTCAAGAAAGGATGCTCCACCATATGATGTAGCTGAGGGTAGGTTCGATCCCAGCACAAGAGAATGGGTTGCCATGTCACCGCAGCACAATGCCTAGCTCTGGGTGCTAGCAGTCTAAGAGATCAATGTAACTACACACACAACAGAGCCTGCCAGGATGCAATGCAGTTCTTTGCAGCAAATGAGATGGTACAAAATATTGCATGACAAAAGGCCTTAATTGCCATCGAGTTACACTGTTCGCTGCAGCGTATTGCAGTAATATTGCAAGGTACTGTGCTGGATCCTGCTGGCATCACTGTGTATAGTATTTAGGGGAAAGGCATTATGTTTAAATAGCTACCAATTATGTAGGGGGAACTGCTAAGTTAGGGAACCTATGGAAAAAGCCCTACTGTATGTGTAATGTCTCCGTAATAGTTGTGTTCCCTCTGGGATCATGTATTTGCATCCGGCCAAATAAATGTTAATGTTCTTTACCCTACATTCCTGGAGTGGGCAATGCCTTTGTACATGTGCAATTAATAATCCAGGTAGCAGCATCTTTTGCTGGATTCCCACCTTAACAGCCAGTGCAGGGGCATTCCAAAGAACCCTGGTCAGTACCCCAACTTGATGGGTGGGTTCCATAGTAAGAGATTCCCAGGGATTGGCTACATAAAAAAAATAGATTAGTCAAATGGGCTGCTTCTCCCATTTTATCTCTCAGTTCACCACTCAAGTACATGCATGCTATGATATCCTAGGGGAATGCCAAGTACTCATGCTGCCTAGGCACCACTGCCAAGTCTGTCACTAGGACTCGCTGCATTCAGTAGAAATGCAACACAGATTTTATACCACAGGAGGACCTCTGCCTTCCTCTGCTCATGATGTCCTGGGTTCGGGGTGTGATTTCACGTTGTCAGCATGCCTGAGCAGTTTGTTGCTGCTCTGTACAACAGTCCTGTCAAGTTAGCCCTTACTACAAAAATTATTTAAAAGGGGTAACACTGCAACTATTAGGGTTAGAAATATTTATAGATGACCTTTTAAACTTGTTGATAATATTCATATGTATTATTAGTTGCAATCTGTAGCAGTACAACTATTCTATATTGCCCTGACTCCAAGTTTCCATGAAAAAAATACATTTCTAGCGCTAACAGTTCCAAAGATAACGCTTTTCAAAGAAATTATCTTTAGAAAGGGCTAACTTTGTAACTGCTAGGGCAAAAAAAAAACACTTTTTTAAAAATGAAAACCTGGAATCAGGCAATATAGAAAGGTACAAGAATAGAAATTTCAGTTATTGATAATTAATATTTATTGATAATTTTGATCAATATTCTTTACAAAGTTACCTTTTCTAAGAAATGGTCCATAGAAAGGGTTAACTTTGAAACTATTAGGGCAAGGAACTTATATTACTTTTTACACTGTAATTAAAGCAAGAAACCAGTACAGCATAGAATAGCTCTATATAGTTTACAATTATCAGTATGTTATAATATCAGCTGTAACTGCGTGACCTTTCTGAATAATATTTTTTTTTTCCAAAATTTTCCATGTTTTGGTTCTTATTCAGACCAAATTAATCATAGTCCATTGGCAAAGAACAACAATCATGTCATGAAAATTGCTAAATTATTCCTTGAATAGTCAGTGAGCCAAATATCTTTCACAGTAGAACATGATAATGAAACCTATGGGAGGAGAACCATGGAGCAGACAAAGCCATTAATTGTAATGAGCTGTTTAAGTGTTCATATTTAATGCTGTTTTCCTTATCAAAACAGTGCTTTCCTACTTTCTCAAATCAATCAATGCCTCAGAAATTATCCTTAATCAACAAATCAGATATTATGTATCTCCCAACCTGTGCTACAGACTGCAGAAAGCTAGTTACTGCCTGCTAAGTAACAATTATATATATAAAAGACAAAGAACCTCTTAGTGCAAGCACTGAAGCAATGGTTACCCCAAAGGGCATTTGGCTGGGAAGCCAAGTTTCAAAGAAATACAAAATCACATATGCCCTCACAATGCAAAACATCATGGGCTGCATATGCAAATCACCACAGAATACTATGCTGGTTCAACTGTAAGCAGAAATGCATGGTGCCGAAAGGCCTCTCACACAGTTTGAAAAGGGTGCCAACTGTGTGATATATATATATATATATATATATATATATATATACACACACACACACACACACACACACACATCTTCTGGCAACAAATATGTTGGCACCCTTTGCAAACTGTGTGAGAGGGCCTTTCGCACCATGCATCTGCTAAAGTTGAACCAGCATATTATTCCTGTGGTGATTTGCATATGCAGCCTATGATGCTTTGCATTGTAAGGATGTGTGATTTTGTAATTATATATATATATATATATATATATATATATATATATATATATATATGTACACACATATATAAAATGGACAAATCATCTGGCAACAAATCCAAAGTTCTGATTGTATAAAACACATCACATGACCATGTGTATAACAGAGCATGACCCCGCACCTGCACTTTTACCCGCCTCCAAAACAATTTTGCCATTTATAAGATAGATAACCCACTCTGAGTGTACAGTCACACTCCCAGTATACACACGCCTTGGGTGGCTGATGACCTAGGCCTGTGGCCTTGTGCATACAACACACCAACGTATGTATATCAGAGTGTGAACGCATACCCTAAGAGGGTCTTTACTTATATATATATATATATACACACACAGGGCAGGATTCACAAAGCAGATGCACTGGCGAAATGAGATGCACCAGGGCAACCTGAAAATGTGCCATGGAGCCATTTGCAGACATTCACAGACAGCGTGGTTGCCCCGGCACAAGCCACATGTGCTGCACCAAACAGGATGCGCTGCAGATGCAATGAAATGATATGCGCTGCAAATCAACGTGGCGTACACCTGCATAAACATTGCAGAGCCATTAACGATGCAAAATGAATGCGCAAGTAAGGAGCATCTACGTGCAAGGCCAAAATGGGCCATGGGGAGCTAAGTATAAAAGAAGGAGACTTAAGTGCAAGCCCCCAGCAGGCAAAAAGCAGCATAGCAGGAGCAAACAGGAGAAGAGAGGCAGCTGAAAGGCAAAAATGGATGGTGCACCATTCCAGATGGTAGGCATGATGGTGGGGATAAGGAGACAGGCAGATCGGCAATGTGGTGGTGGAAGGCACCATAGGCAGCCAGCCCCATAGCGGCATCATGCCAGACTGACATTTGAGCTGCTCACTAGCACTGAAAAAGTAGGCCAATACCGCCTGAACAGGGCCATTCTGAGTCAGCTTTGTGAGCTGTGCCATGATGAAATGCAGGCACCCACTGGAAGAGGTCACGCCATAGCTGTGGGGACCAAGGTGACAACAGTAATGTGCTTGCTCACCATGGGAACCTTCCAGAGGTCAGTTGGGGACACCACAGGCATCTCACAGGCATCCACCTCCTGTCTTCTCACACAGTTCCTCACCACACTGCTACCACATGCTTTGGAGTACATCCACTTCCCAAATACACAGGCAGAGTGGACAGAAGCCATGCAGCAGTTCCACAGGGTGGCATGCATGCCAGATGTCATAGAGATCATTGACTGCACCTATGTGGAAGTCTGTACCACTTGGTGAAGATGCGCAACCTACATCAACCAAGAGGTGCCATTCAGTAAACTGCCAGGTGGTGTGCAATGCCACAGGGCGCATCAGCAACGTCTGCACCACACACCTAAGGCACACACTTGATGCCTTCATTTTGGCACCAGTCTGCCCTCTACCACAGATTTGAGGCAGGGGATGACCAAACAGACATTTAAAAGTAGGTGTTTGGGACATACGCACCTGCAGAACAACAACAGAACACCATGTGCAAAGAGTGATGGGAGCAGGTGCAGGAAGCATGACGCACAATGTGCAGATGGGGCAGCAGAACTGGGACAGTGGAGGGGGACAGTGCTGTAGGTGTGTACACAGTGAGACAGTGTGGCACAAGTACAATGCATGGAAGGAGGGGCGAAGTGCCATGGGGGCATTTGTGGCAGGGCCTGGTGCACCACATGCAGACAGGCAGGCGCAGCTGCAGGGCACACTGGGGCGGACAATGGAGGCTGGGGCACATGTGGAAAGCAATGGCATGGGCAGCCAGGGGCAGACAACAGCAGCAGGGCCAGACCCCATCAGATGTGGTGGAGGTAAGAAGGCAGGGAAAGCCATAACACAGTCAGTGGTGTACCCACACCACACACAGCAGAGCGCCATGGTGCAGGGGGGTGGTTATGTTGCACATGTGATCAGTGGACTAACAGCCACACCTGCTCCCCACAGGTGATTCAGCATGCACACTCTGACCTTAGGGACCCAAGGTGCCAATGCACTGGGGCAGGTGCACGCCACCCACACCACACAAGGCAAAGTTAGCCAGCTGAGTGAAACACACAGGTAGAAGGTGCAGTAGCCATTGGATCATGGACTTGGATGTCAGAAGGAGGCATACAGCTACCACAGGCACATGGGTGGCCTCACTCATTACTGGTGGATGCTGCCTCAGCACCACCAGCCACAGGAGGTATTGACATCACCCCTTTTTGGGTACTGCAGTGAGACTGTGAATGGGTGCTCACTACAGTGGAGGCCCCATGAACCATGTCATGTCCAGGGATGCTGGGCATGGTGAGGTGTGGCGACGTCATCAGCAGCAATGGGTCCACCTGACACTGATGCCTGGGCATGTGTGAGGCACTCCTGGGTGTATGGCTGGAGGTCCGGTGGCCACATCTTGCACAGATTGCACATGTGGCCTTGGCAGTGGTTGCAATCATCTCCAGAGTTGTGGTCATGCCCACCTGTAGTAGGCATGCCTCTGCCAACATCTGGGCATGCCACATGACTGCTGACTCATGCCCAAGGGCCAGTAGCATCTGAAGGCCCCTGAATTCCACCCGTAGGGATGCCTGAACCTCAATGGTGTCCCACAGGAGGTGGGCATAGCCCTCAATTTCATCAGCAGGTGAAGGCTCACAGTGTCGGTGCTGATGGCTGGGTGGTGTGCCAGCCTGCCATGGAGCATTCATGGGTGGTTGGTGCACCCCGGCAGTCTGGATCATGGGTGGGGAATGGGTATGCACAATCCCATCATGTCCAGGTATGGTGGAATCATGGTCCAACGCCACCTGTGTGTGACCCACAGCACCCAGCCATGAAGAGCTTGCTGGACCTGCTACCACACCAGGGACCTGGTGCGGAGGGCTAGCACCCCACCACCATGGGGGGGCTGTGGGCTCTGCAGGTTTGCGCTGTAAGCAGCAGGGCCACCAACGTGACATGTGCCATCTGTGCAGGCACCTGTGTGTTGCATGCATCACTGTCGACCAAGCCCCCCAGTATCTGTGTGGCATCTAGATCATCAGTGACATCTCTGTATGCCCCCTGTGTGTCAGATGCCAGCCCAGCACCAGCAGGGCAAAAGCGATGTCCACTGCATCCCCTGGATCGTCAACAGCCAAACCCAGGAAACCCTCCAGCCAAGAGGTGTCATGCCCGCCAGGAGTGGCACCACTAGCTGAAGGGTTTGATAGGCCCACCACCATTGGTGATGCGGCTGGAGACATTGTTGTGTTAGACGGGCCAGGGGATGGCACCATCCCCGTTGTTTCCGCAGCCCTGTGGGACAGGCTCCGCATCATCACCGCTAATTCATCTTGTGCAGCCAGGATATGGCTGCACCCATGAAGGTGATGGAGCTGCAAAAGAGAGAAGGGAAACATGGTCATATTCAATGGAACGATAGTGGTAGATGCGCTAGGCTGTCATGTCCTAGTGTGCCATTATTGCGCATGACAGTCACATGGCATGGACAGGCAGTGCTTGTTCACTGCTGCAGCCATGCATCAGCAGTGAATGGAGTTGCCCAGTACCTGTACATGCCTACTTGGCAACATGTGGGACAGTGCTACATCATGCTCATCCAACAGTTGGATGGCACCACTAGTCTGATGGGCAACACAACCGCACATGTGACCCCCCTCCGTCATGGCCTGGAAGAAACAGCCATGCACAGCATGGACCATGGATGGGCCATGACCACCCATGTTATTGCACACAGGCATACGGGCAGCCCATAGCACACAGCGGGAATGTCACAGCAACCATGATGCACACACTGGCACAGAATGTGTCAGGGGCATGTATACTTGCAGTGCTGCGATGAGGCTCCACCCGGTTCGAACCCCACTCCAGGCACACCCTGCAGAGTTGCAGAGGCAATGCTGGCCATGAGCAGCTCCTCATTTGGGGTGAGACATGCCCCTGACTGTGGACCACCCCCTGTCCTGCTCAGAGAGGCCTCAATGTGAGCCACCTTTTCCGTAGCCCTACTCTTCCCATAGTTCAGGTGTTTTCTACACTTCTGGGTGGTCCGGTTGTACTTCTCCACAGCATTAATGTGGTGTGCCACTGCCTCCCAGCCCTCATCCTGCACTGCATGGCTACCACCACTGCCAGACAGGACATCCCTGCATACATTGTATTCCTCTATGAGGGATCTCTTTTCATCGTTTGTGAAGTTAGGCCACATAACTTGACCAGTGGCACTGTCTCCTCCAGACATAATGGCTACTGTGGGATAGAAGACACAAACATTAGACATGCATATGCAGGGCCCTGAGTGGCCTGTACCATCATGCAGTGGCTTCTGTGTACCGGCACACTGCCTGCCTAACAGTGACCTGCCTGCACAGCATATTGGGGACAGTATTATGGTCTGTCAGGGCAGTCCGTGCTGTGACCACTCTGTCCAGGTGCAATGCCACAGAGAGATGCACGTCCCTGGACATGCCATAGGTGTTGCATGGCATGTACACAGGCAGGTGGCCTGGACTACAACCGCACTCTGCAACCATCAATGTATGTGCAATCACAGCACCCTCCACCCCACCCCCCAGCCTTGCCTAAGATGTTCTGTAGGACAGTGTGTGGCACACACCGGGGTGTCACTGGTGTCCCTGCACATGTCTGGACTTTACCAGGCTGTCTACGGCCCATACTATCATTTACAGCAGCTGCAATAGCACAGGAAATGTAAACAGAACTTACCTTTCAGGCTGTCAAATCTCTGTCACCTATGCTCAATGTGGGCTGAGTTAGGAGCATTTATGGCTCAGGGCATGCAAATGAGGTTTGGGGCAGGTATAATGACATGCTAAACAGGTGAGATGCCTCTGAATTTGTTTATGGGCTGAACTGGGAGCAATCTCTGTGAATTGCATAATTGCTCTCAGCTCATCCCAATCAGCAACGTGCATCTGCTGCATTGGGCACATCTCCACATGGCGCACTGTCTGTGCATGCGCAGTGTGTTCGGGGCATGTCCCTGAATCTGGCACAAATCTCTAGGTGCATTACTACGGCTGCACGATCAGCTTCACAGTTGCATCACCAACATGCAGCTCACGCAGGACACGCGGCAACATCTGAACGCACATGTACATCCATGTGCGCGATGCCCGCTGTGCATCCTGATCCTAGTCATGCCTTGATTTTTCAGCTACTACCATTTCATGCCTGTGGGCTACAGCACATCACTGTTGCCTTGCGCAATGATGCATGACAAAAACAATATGGCGGACCATGGCCCCTGACCCCACTTTCCTGTCATGTCATTACACATTGTATGCATGCTGCAACACCATTGGCACCAATCGCGCTTCAGCGCATGTGCACGGTGAGTTGCCATGGCTCAGTGGCACATGTGGCGCAATTAGGCCATTCAGTAGCACAGGCCTTACAGAGCCCACTTGCTGTGCAGACTGAGCTGTAGCCATGCCATGTGCCAGGAGAGCTCCTCCACCTTGTGGCCTTGTGATGCCTGTGGAGGCCAGCTGTTCAGCCAGGAGGGACCTGCAGCACAGGTCTGGATGTATGGGCCAGGATTTCTGGCCAGCTGGTGCCACACAGGTGTACCCCCACAGGAGATCAGTACAGGCACAGGTATGGTGACCTGCACAGGGAGAGGTGTGGCTGATTGTTACAGATGTGCATGCAGGTGTGCAGTGCCCCGACCAGGTATGTCACACTCAGTACATTTGCAGGACATGCATGGGGGATGGGGCATCTGCACCACACACCAGCACCCTTACAGGGGCACACACACACTTGGGCATGGCTGCACTTGCACTGTGGTGCCACGTATCACATGTCACATGGGGTGGGCATCTCTGCTTAGGTGTGTTGGGTGGAGTGGGACCATTGTGGCATGCATGGGGTGGGACTGCTGTTTGCATTGCATGACAACAACTACGCACTTGGGGGGCACAGGCTGGGGTGCTGTGTGGTGCTGCTACACACTATCAGGCCATTCAACACTGGTGCACTGTTTGTTGACACCTTCACTGCATGCCCACTCCGGTGTGGGTGGGGAGCTGTCTCATGTTGCAGTTCCTCATGTCGTTCTCTGCTTTTGTGTTTCCTGCAGGGCTGGAGGACAGGCAGTGGTCCTAGGAGGCCATTGAGCTGTGGGAGCAGAGGGCCACTGGAGGTGCACAGGGTGGTGGCTATGCTGGTGTAGGTAAGTGCTCTTGCTGAGGCAGCATACACCAGTCATGGGCGAGGCCACCATGTATCCATGGTGTCCATGGTGCCTCCCTGTGACATCCAGGTCCCTGATCCAATGGCCACTGCACCTGCTACATGTGTGTCCTGCTCACCTGACTAACATTGCCTGGGGTGGCATGGGTGGCATGCGCCTACCCCAGTGCATTGCCATTTTGGGCCCACTGTGCAGTGCCACCTGCATGTTCATGAGCACCATTGTTGTGCCGTATGCCATGGGCATGATGAGTGTTGACCTGTGTCTGCTATGCACGTGTGCCAGCAGCTGTACACTGATCCATGTCATCCTGGGCACTGACATCATGGCACATGGCCATGCTGACTGTGGCCTGCACATGAGTGTGCAGCATGGACACTGGCACGGCTGGGTTCCACTGCGGCATCGCCACTACTGCATGGACTGTGTTGTGTGTGTGTGGCTGTGTGGTGCTGTATGTGTGGTGTGTTGTGCCCTCCATGCAATACAAACTTGTGTTACTCAACTGCATTCACCAAAGTGCTCCTCCATAATTGTGTCCCTCTACTGCTGGGCCCTCACAGCCAGGAGTGTGTCACGACATGCCAGTGGTGGTCCAGCCTGCTGCCGCTGTGGCACTGGGTCCTCATCCCAACCCTCCTCCTGTTCCTTCCCAGAACTGTCACCCTCCACAGCATGGGCTGCTATTCCACAGTCCATGGCCATGTTGTGTAGTATACAACAGGCCAGGAGTATGCCACAAGCCTTCTCAGGGCTATACTATAAGGCTCCATCCAACCTATCTAGGCACTGGAAGTGCATCTTAAGCATGCAAAAGATGCGCTTGATGATGGTGCACATGGCGGTGTGTGCCTTGTTGTATCTCTCCTCCACCTCTGTTCCAGATTGTCTAAAGGGGGTGAGTAGCCGGGGTTGGAGTGGGTATGCTGCATCACCTGTGGGGAGCAAGTGTGGCTGTTAGTCCACTGATCAAATGTGCAACATGACCTGCCCCCTGCTCCATGGTGCTCTACTGTGTGTGGTGTGGGTACAACACTGACTGTGGCTTTCCCTGCCTTCTTACCTGCCTCCCACCTGATGGGGTCTGGCCCTGCTGCTGCTGCTGCTGTCTGCCCCTGGCTGCCCATGCCATTGCTTTCCACATGTGCCCTGGCCCCCATTGTCCACCCCAGTGTGCCCAGCAGCTGTGCCTGCTTGTCTACATGTGGTGCACTAGACCCTGCCACACGTGCCCCCATGGCACTTCACCCCCTTCCATGCATTGTACTTGTGTCACACTGTCCCACTGTGTGCACACCTGCAGAACTTACCCCCCACTGTCCCAGTTCTGCTGCCCCCTCTATGCTTTGTGTGTTGTGCTACCTGCACACCTGCCCCTCATCCTATCCTGTGCCATGGTGTCCAGTTGTTCTGCAGGTCAGCATGTCCCACACACCTACTAACTGTCCACTTGGTACATCCCCTGCCTCAAATCTGTGACAGAGGGCAGACTAGTGCCAAATGAAGGCATCATGTGTGTTCCCAAGGTGTGTGGCACAGACATTTCTGATGCACCCTGTGGCATTGCACACCACCTGGCAGTTTATTGAATGGTACCCCTTATGATTGATGTAGGTTACCATATCTCCAGCAGGTGGTATGTAGATTGCCACATGGGTGCAGTCAATGGTCCCTATGACACGTGGCATGTGTGCCACCCTGTGGAACTGCTGCATGGCTTCTGTCCACTCTGCCTGTGTGCTTGGGAAGTTGATGTACTCCAAAGCATGTGGTAACAGTGTGGTGAGGAATTGTGTGAGTAGATGGGAGGTGGATGCCTGTGAGATGCCTGTGGTGTTCCCAGCTGGCATCTGGAAGATTACCGTGGTGAGCAAGCATATTACTGCTGTCTCCTTGGTCTCCACAGCTATGGCGTAACCTCTTCCAGTGGGTGCCTGCATTTCACCATGGCACAGATCACAGAGCTGCCTCAGAATGGTTCTGTTCAGGTGATATCGGCCAACCATTTCTGTGTCAGTGAGCCCTTCAGATGTCAGTCTGACACAATACTGCCATGGGACTGGCTGCCTACGGTGCCTTCCACCACCATGTTGCTGGTCTGCCTGTCTCCTCAGCCCCATTATCATGCCTCTCATCAGTAATGGTGCACCGTCCATTTTTGCCTTTCAGCTGCCTATCCCCTCCTGCTTGCTCCTGCTATGCTGCTTTTGCCCGCTGGGGGCTTGCACTTAAGTCTCCTTCTTTTATACTTAGCTACCCATGGCACATTTCGGCCTTGTACCTTGGATGCTCGCTACTTGTGCATTAATTTTGCACTATGAATGGCTCTGTGCTGTGTATGCAGGTGTATGCCCCCTCGATTTGCACTGCATATCATTTCATTGCATCTCCAGTGCATCCTGTTCAGCACAGTGAATCTGGCTTGCACCAGGGCAACTGCGCTTTCTGTGAATGACTCCATGGTGTATTTTCATGTTGCGCTGGTGCATCTCATTTGTGACCAGTGCATCTGCTTTGTGAATCCTGCCCCCTATGTTCTTGTCTTATGCTGGCCATGAAACTTTTCAAGGCATAATAAGTGTTCTGCTGTTTTCTGTAGTTTAAAGTGTATTGAGTGTAGAAACAAACACTTTTAGAGAATACTGGGAATTCACAAGACATGTAAGAGAATTAAATGTGAGTATAATTATGCTGGCTTGTACAGATACACACCATCAAGTCCCGTCATGCCTTGCCTGAGTAGGGTCATGACCTTTGTATTAGATACAAACAGGTTTTTACATCAGGGTGAAACAGAGTGATGCAACCTGATCTATATTTAAAGTAGAATGAAATTAGGTGGATGCAATAGAGGGAATCATTATTCATGCCTACAAACAATACAGGTATACTGAAAATTGGTTGAGGAGACTTTCCAATTAATATGATGAACAGGCTTTTGCAGTCTTTGCATCAAAATTGAGGAACTTCCTTTCAATATGGATTAATAACCTTCACTCACACAGGCTATTTAAAGCTGCTCTCGTTAGGCATCTACTGGGTTTGATATCTTGGTACTGTGTTGATTAGTTCTCAGTGTCCTTCCTGAAAGATGTTCTCTAATTTGATCACCCTCATGTTCCCTGGTCACCTGCCCCCAACCTTGGTATGTTACTGTAAATTATCCTAATCCTGAACATTGTACTACTGAATGGATACTGTATAACTGATTGTATATTTAGATTCTTAAGCAAATGTATGTAAATTTGTTGTACTGTTTATTGCTTCTGTTGTTCCGTGTTTGCCTGACCCCACACTATTTTTCTGTACTATGTATTACCCTCTGTTTATTGCTCACACTGTTGTTTTCCCCCATGTTGTACCTGAAAGTAAGCATTTACTTGCCCAGTTTACCCTATCCAAAAAACTAAAACTAGAATAAATAAATATATACACACATAAATAAATAAATAACATAAAATGTAGGTGGATTGAATCTAACATCAATAGCAAGGAGCACATCTTTCTCAGTGTCTGTAGTGCTTTATATCAGGAAAAGAAGAGATGTCTTTGTGATCATGGTATTGGCATCAGTACGTGGGAGACTACGCTGGTAATATTGGCACTCGCATCGGTAATGGGAGAGTTGCAGCAGTACTGTAACTGTGGGGTTATAGGCATTGGAAATGGTGAGGGGTGGATAGGATGAGAGGGGGATGACAGGGTGAAATTGGCACTGAGAAGTAAATGACATATTGAGACTGTGCTGAGTGGGAGCGCATTAGAAACTGAATCTTTGGAACATGACAGCATGAGGGGTAGAAGGCAGTAAGTGCTAGACATAAGAGAATACTTGGAACAGAGTCGGAGAGGGGTTTGCTGAATACTAGACACCAAGGAATGCCTGGAAAAGGCATGAGGGAGTGGTAGGCCTGGCATCATAGATGAACTGCTACAGTGCTGCACTGTTTTGGGGTGAATGTTGTAACTACACAGAGCACTACCTGTATGACCATTTATGATGTTGGTGGGTGCTAGCCCCTGTAGTCCCCCTTAACATCGGGATGGACAAGTTACATCCCCCTCCCCTAAATAGTAGACTCCTATCATATGTAGTAATGTGGACCATGGCTGAGAATAGCACTTTTGGGGTAACAGTTCACTACAGTTGGTGCTGAGTGCCCACTTTGCTCTAATACCAAGTTTAACAATTAATCTAAAATTTCATAGAGGACTTACATTCTTTTACCCTCATCCACCCCCCACCCCCCAAGCTGACTGGCACCTTACCACCATTGTAAATCCACTGATAATCAACAGCAAAGGTGCCAGTCAGCCATAGAATGTAAAGTCATCCGAGGCTCAAAAATCACCTCTTAAATCTGCCATATTGGCTCCCAGTAAACTACGACAGTAAAGCGCAAACTTAAAAAAACTGCCACTGTGCATACAAAAAATCTGATTACACATCTCCATATATTAAGCAGCACCTCACAGTCCAACAATCTTACCCACCTCCTCGATACTGAGAGATATACATTTTCCCACTCGATATTAGACTCTTCCATACTGTACTATCGCAGGTACCGGCCTTACTTGCCGCTCCACATAATTTGACCTTGCGCCATCTCCAGTCTCCACACAGACACACAAAAAATTACCTCTGCAGCCCCAAACCAGAACAACTCTCAATATTTAACGTTGCGGCAGTGACTCCATCCCACCACAAATGATTTCAGCATTCATTCACCCTTAATTTGAAATCAAACCAGAAAGCATTACCAATTCCCTATTAAGGGAAAAAGTGAATCTAAGCATATCAGTTCAAGATGAAGGGTACTTAGCTGTGTTCTTGAAATCTGCAATCCTTAAGGAATGAACAAACCGTAGAATACTCAAGACATTCAGAGTTGGGATTCAATCTCCCAAAAGTTTTGAGTAATTATCAGCACCTTCAAAATTTCCAGAACGATTCCTGTATGTCCATCATTTTATCATCCCTGATACATGAATTTCTATACCTCAATGCACTTGAAATTATTAAAAATAGCATTTATGGGGTGAAGATCTTTGTGTCATACATGAACTTTAGATTTTCCCTATATGTTCATATCTGTGAATCAGAAAACTGGTTAAAAAATTATAGCGAACCAACCAACAGCAAGGGTTGCTGTACAACAGCTTAGCATGGGTGTAGAAAACAAAAAAGTATTGGCAAGGCCTTCATTAGCAAACAGCCCAAAGGTAACTAGCACAGTGATTCAACCCAACAGTGTATGTTATAGTGATGAGCTGAACACCTGCAGTAGTTCCATCACATCAGGGGTGGTGTGTGTGTGTGTGTGTGTGTGTGTGTCAGCTTGCTTTGATTAGCAATTAATACTTAAACTGTCATGGGAATAGGAAGAAATGTGCTTTGGTCATGCAGTTACTGTTGAGCCTCCAAAACACACACACACACACACACACTTTCCCTGCTCTCAGCAGTTGATTCAGGAATTAGATTTAAGTAATATATACATTTTATCTTATCTTCCTTACACAAAAAAGGGTTGTTGCATGTCAGTTTAGCATGAATGTAAAGCAAAACAGTCCAACAAAGGCAAGAAGGTCTAGAAGTTGATCTGGATTTTTAAAGTTATCCAGTACAAACCCTGACTCTGGATACTTATTCAGAGTTGTAGTGCAGACTGGTTTGTCTCTTTCTGTGCAGTATGTTCTTTTTGGGTGACGCACCATATTAAGGACTTTATTTCATCTGACTTTTTTAACACATCAATTAAAAAATACAAATAATTCAATGGGTTAGCATATGCAAAATGTGTAAGAAACGTAAGTATTGAGAAAGACAAAAAGGAAAGTGCTAGAAGTCTAACTAAGGTAACCATACAGTTGGCAATGTATAACTAAAATACTCATCATAACTTTCTAAAATTACTAAACAAAGGTTAGAAACTTAATTAAACTGAAATCATTTTTAAGAAACAGGTTGGTTGTAACTAACAAAAAAAGGACTGTAAAAGTTGTTACAGTTGGACATCACTTAATGCCAAAACCTAAGCTCTGTCAGGATAACCACAGATATTTCCTAGCTGTACACGCTTACCTTCATTCGCTCCCAAGTGGGCTAATCATTCAGTTATGTGTTCTCAGCTTGGTGCCTATGTTTTGTGCATGCTATAAGAAGTTTTCTGCAACAGTACAGGGAAGCTAATGGTGTTGTGCTACATGAGTTTTACAAATTATGACTAGCTTAATAACCTTTGGGATTTGCATTTGACATGTAAAATATGTCCAGGGGAGTCCTCAGGGAATTAGCAAAACTAAAAGTAGGCAAGGCAATGGGGGGGGGGGGATGGAATCTACCCCAGAATTCTAAAGAAGCTAAAGCAGGAACTATCTGCAACTCCAGTGTCCGTGTTCAAGCTATCACTCGAGACCAGGGAGATCTCAGGGAACTAGAGGAGGGAGGATGTGGTCACAATATGCAAAAGCGGGAACAGGGAGGAGGCAGGAAACTACTGACCTGTAGACCTAACTTTGGTAGTGGGCAAGGTCTTGGAAATACTACAAAAGGAAAGGATTGGGGGTCCCAAGATGACAGCCTGGGTAAAGAATTGGCTGGAGAATAGGACACAGAGAGTAATAGTAAATGGAGTCCACTCTGAAAAAAGGAGGGTTAGTAGTTGGGTACTGCAGGGTTCAGTATTAGGACCGGTCCTCTTCAATGTCTTTGTAAGCGACATTGCAGAGGGACTGGAAGAAAAATGTCTGTTTGCAGATGACACAAGATCTGCAACAGAGTTGATGTACAAGGTGGGGTGGAAAGGATGAGAAGGACTTGGCAAGGTTAGAGGAATGGTCAAATGTATGGCAGCTTAGATTCAATGCTAAGAGTGCAAGGTAATGCTCCTGGAAACAAAACTCAGGGAAGAGTACACAATGGGGGTGAGATACTAACAACAACAAAATGGAAAGGGACCTGGGGTAGTCATATCAGATGACCTAAAGGTGGGCAAGCAATGTGAGAGGACAGCAAGGAGGGTTGGGGAAATACTGGGATGCATGGAGAGGCATCACCAGTAGAAAACAAGAAGTTATTATCCCTCTGTACAGACAGCTGGTGAGACCACATCTGGAGTACTGCGTGCAGTTCTGGAGACCCAATCTCCAGAAAGACATAGACAGGATGGAAGCTGTCCAGAGGAGGGCACTAAAATGGTGCAGGGTCTGCACCGGAAGACATATGAAGAGAGACTTAGGAGCTTAATATGTATAGCCTCGAGGAAAGGAGGGAGAGGGGACATGATAGAAACTTTCAAGTACCTCAAGAGAATCAACATAGTCCAAGAGGGTAGCATCTTTCAAAAAAAGAGGTGTGCAAGAACAAGGGGGTACAATTTGAAGATAGAAGGGGGCAACTCAGAGGTAATTTAAGGAAGTATTTTTTCACAGAGAGGGTTGTGGATGTATGGAACGGCCTTCCAGAGGAGGTTGTGGAGTCAAAAACAGTGGTGGAATTCAAGCATGCATGGGACAGTCATAAGGCAATTCTAGGGGTTGGGGGTAGGAAGAAGCTTATCCATCAGGTAAGGAAATGGGCAGACTGGGTGGGCCAAGCGGTCCTTATCTGCCATCAAATTCTATGTTTCTATGTTTCTAATATCTGGAAACAGGTGGTATGCGGGATCTCAGGCAGCATGGGTTCACGTGGGGGAGGTCTTGCCAAATGATCCTGACATAGTTATTTGACTGGATTATCAGGGAGGTAGATCAGGGAGGGGTGGTGTATATGGCCTACCTGGATTTCAGTAAAGCCTTCAACACCATCCCACATAGAAGGCTAGTAAGCAAGCTGAGCAGCCTGGGGGTGGGACCAAGGATAGTAACATGGGTACAAAGTTGGCTGAGTAAAAGAACTCAGAAAGTGGTTGTAAATAGAGTTCATTCTGAGGAAGGTAAGGTGACTAGCTGGGTGCCTCAGGGGTCAGTATTGGGACCAGTCCTCTTTAATGTCTTTATTAGCGACATCTTAGAGGGGCTGGAGGGAGAAGTATGCCTGTCCACAGATGACACATAAATTTTCAACAGAGTGGCCACACCAGGTGGGGGGGGGGTTAGAAAAAAATGAGGGAGGTCTGAGAATGGCAGAAGACTGCATTTCGGACAAGGTCCTTTATCAAAGGCTGTGATAAAGCACACTGTCTGAAATTCGTCAGATGGGCACCCAAGTGTCTCTCAAATAAAGCTGTTTATTATGTGACTATAGTGCTTTTTTGAGGTGGTGAGTGCTGGATTTTTCTGATTTTGTTACATGCTTGATTTACTACTGCTCTGGTGTCTCAAAATGATCCACTAGTACATCCATCCATACAGGATAGAGGACAGTAAAATATCACATAGCTGAAATGTGGCCCTATAAATAATGTTCTAGTTCTGATTCAGGTACACACCTTCTGTTCAGATCTTGTAAGAAAGCAGTAAGACAGAGAAGGGGCCAAACTGTTGGCATATGTAAGCTACAAATGGACAAAAGGATTATCTTACAGTGTCTTGAATGCACACAGGAGACAGAAAATAAAGTAACCATTAATGTACTGTATTAAAGGGGCACTGCGTCCTGTAGTGAAACACAAAGGAAAAAAGAACTATACGATAGTTTTGCTTTCTTTCTCCATTACAAACAATTCCTTAAGGTGATCTCATGGTTGAAAACATTCTTTCTAACTGTATTGTCTACTTTTGCTTGCATGCAAGATAACAGCACCCCTACCCCTCACCACCACCACCATAAAAATTGGTTCAAATGGTTCAGATTTAAAAAAGCAAAACAGAGATAACTTGCTTGAAACCCCTCTGTAACTTTATTTGAATAAAGGAAGAGCATATGTCGAATTTGTATTCAGAGAATGTGCTGAAATCTGGAACTTTTATCTTTAATTCAACCCTGTCGGACTTTTGTGCCACTTTGGGTTCACTTCAATATTTGTACACTTAATGGGCTAAAATAATTTAGCCTTTCCCAGGTGACCAGGGCTAATCCCAAACCACTCATTCACCCTTACTGGTCATTTCCCATCAGCATCCTCCCTCCCCAGACATATTGTTTATTAAAAAAAAAATTCTAGCTCCTGACACTGTGTCAGGTGCTGAGTTCTTTTAAAAATCTGACTGAAGGACCAGGGGAGGGTGACATTAGTTGGGACTGACTGGGGTGTGTGAGGGGTGTTGAACAATTCCACATATTCCTATTTGTAGCCTGGCAAAACCCAGTAGCAAGGATCTAAGGTGCCATTGACCGAAGTGTTGAAGCTGAACTAAAACCTGAACTGAAGTTGTCAATTTCAGCATTCATTTACCCTTAATTTGAAATCAGACCGGAAAGGATTGCCCATTCCTTGTTAAAAGCAAATGTGAATCTAAGCATATCGATTCAAAATGAGGGGTACTTAGCTGTGTTCTTGAAATCTGTCAACCGTAAGGAATGAACAAACCTCAGAATACTCAAGACATTCAGAGTTGGGATTCAGTCTCCCAAAGGTTTTGAGTAATTATCAGCACCTTCAAAATTTCCAGAACGATTCCCGTATGCCCATCATTTTATCATCCCTGATACATGAATTTCTATACCCCAGTGCACACGTAATTATTAAAAATAACATTTATGGGGTGATGGTCTTGGTGTCATACATGAGTTTTAGATTTTCCATTTATGTTCATATCTGTGAATCAGAAGACTGGTTAAAATATCAACCAACTAAATTATAGCGAACCAACCAACAGCAAGGGTTGCTATACAACAGCTTAGCATGGGTGTAGAAAACAAAAAAGTATTGGCAAGGCCTTCATTAGCAAACAGCCCAAAGGTAACTAGCACAGTGACTCAACCCAACAGTGTATGTTATAGTGATGAGCTGAACACCTGCAGTAGTTCCATCATATCAGGGTGTGTGTGTGTGTGTGTGTGTGTGTGTGTGTGTGTGTTAGCTTGCTTTGATTAGCAATTAATACTTAAAGTGTCACGGGGAATAGGAAGAAATGTGCTTTGGTCGTGCAGTTGCTGTTGAGCCTCCAAAACACACACACACACACACTGCTCTCAGTCTCAGCAGTTGATATAGGAATTCAATTTAACTAATATATACTTTTTTATCATATCTTCCTTACACAAAAAAAAGGGTTATTGCATGTCAGGTTAGCATGAATGTAGAGCAAAACAATCCAACAAAGGAAAGAAGATCTAGAAATTGATTTGTATTTTTAAAGTTATCCAGTACAAACCCTGACTCTGGATACTTATTCAGAATTTCACTGAAGACTGGTTTGTCTATCTCTGTCCAGTATCTTCTTTTGGTCGACTCACAGTATTAAGGAATTTATTTCATTTGACTTTTTTAACACATCAATTAAAAAAAATACAGATTACACTGTGGGTTAGCATATGCAAAACGTGTAAGAAACATAAGTGTAACCTCTAGGTGGCACTATCCCAAGGGCTACTACCCCTGCCTGCAAGACCAAATGCAAATTGAGGGACATGGGTACTGAAAATGGGTGCCTCCACCCAGAGGACAGGTTCAGTGGTAGCATAGCTGACTTGGGTACAGCCCTCTGGGACACTGTTAACCCCTTCGTTACCCTCTAGTGGCCGAAAACAATGTCTGAACACACAATTACCACAACCCCAAACAGCAGGTGTACCACTACACTTGTTGCACTTACCACCAGGGCTGGTTCCATCACCTTGGCCCTGGAGACCCCCTGTAAAATAAGGTGAGACACAGCAAGAAATAGGAATCCAGTGCTTGGGAGGTCACGTGATGACGATCGGGAGGTAAGACGTGCTTCACATTGGCTCTGCTCCTCACCTGACTTTTATTATTTAAAAACTTGATTTAAACTGCTTCGACTGCCAGTTTCACTCAATAGTGGCTGTCTGGGGTAAAATCTACTGGATCAGAGTATAAAAACCGAAATGGAGGTGTATATGAAGAGAGCTCCTCCACGGTAGTCCCCGCCACCGAGCCCCGAAAAAGAAAAGGCCGCAAAGTGAGCAAAGCAACAGACCGTACCTCAAGCCAAACATTCAACGGCGCAGACAGCTCTGTCGGAAGATAAGTTTTTAGAAATTTTGAGGCCAATACAAGATGGGATTGAAACAATGTCGGAGGACTTACAGCAAATTAAGGCGTCGGTGTTGGCCTTAACTATCCGGTTGGGGGACCCTGAGGCCCAGATTATCTCTCTTGAAGGCAAACAAGAAAAGATGGATCAAGGCATAATGGCAGTAAACAAGAAAATGCGGCGCTTAGAGGAGAAATTAGAAGACCTAGAGGGACGCAGACGGAGAAATAATCTGGTCATCATCTGCATTCCAGAAGGTGAGGAGGGCAATGTGCGGGTCCAATTCACTCAAAAGTTGTGTGAAAAGATAGTGGGGCCTTCTCCAAACAGCCCCACATATGTAGTGGAACGGGCGCACTGTGCTCTACGTCCCCCACCAGCGCTGTCTCCCCGACCCTTCATATTCAAGCTTCTCAATTTTTAGACAAACAGCACATCCTAACGAAAATCAAGGAGCTGAAAGAAATCAGGTGGGATGGCAAGACTCTTAGAATTACCCAGGACCTACCGCATTCAGTCCGAATTAAGCGACAGGAGTTGCATCCATTAGTGGTTAAACTAATTGCGGCAGGAAAGCTGTTCCGAGTAAAATATCCGCGACTCTACAGGTTAAACACAACGAGCAATGGCATTCTTTTGATAACCTTGAACAAGCCAAGAGAGAGCTTAAACTGTTGCTGCCGGATCTCTTCAGATAAGTTTAAATGCTTCTGTTATGGGGTCAAGTAACTTCACAGTGAAAGGTTACACCGCTCACTAGTGTATGCGTGACAGTCTAGCACTTACTAGATTGCTAAACTGATTAATTTACAATATACAAGAAGGCAATAGAGAGGGGTTAGAGTGGAGCTATCATAATATGTGCCTCCTAACTCCACTCCCTTTTCTTCACATACTCTTAAACAAGTACACACATGGAGACTGCCATCTCAGTCAAAACAACAACCTGAGGTACTCGTCCAGGGAAGAAGATTACATGATCCACTGCACATCCCTCTACATCAACGACACTCATATCCTAGCAGAAGAGAGGGAAGAATAAAGATACCACCGATTGTCTACAGTTTAAACAATACTGTTCCCTGGTGTGGTTTTTTTTTTTTCCCTCTCTCTCTCAGATCGTTTTAAGACTTTGGGCTGTGCTATTTAATTATTATGGTCAGTGGCTTGGTAGACAAAATACTAAAATCCTATTAAGCCCACTAGCAATTGGACAAGTGATACTATTGGATTTGTGTTTTCTCCAAATAATGTGAAGACTCGGAAGGGTTCATAATGAGCACAGCCCTTTACACAAAGGTAGTTATGTACTGGTTAAATAACTCATAGCCGAGTTGACGAACTGTTTTTTTTTTCTTTTTTTAATACTCACAGAAATAGTTGTGCATGGAGGTTGCAATGCACCTGGACTGATCATGTGTTGGTTTAAATAATCCACCGTGTGGGCGGGGACCAGCGCCGTGGCCGAGGCTTTTACGGGGGGGCCCCGCTTGGGGATTGGGGGGTATTTCGGGGGACTCGCCGGCGCTTGGAGGGATGATGTGGTCGCGCAGAGTTTGGTGCTCCGGATGGATGGGGCTTGGGGCATCTGATCTGAGTCTCACCATATACTTCGTGTTGGGTGCTCTGGGTTCTGTCTGTCTGGGGCACTGGGGTCTGTGCTTCTCTGGGAGCTGGAGGGTCCTGGGGGCTGTTTTCCGGGTCTCTGGTGGGACTCTTTCTAGGTGGGCCTCAGTTCTGGTACTGGTTCTTGTAATCTTATAGAAATACATAGTTGGATATCCCAAAATGCTGGGAGATGTTAGTCAAGAGGTAGAGTAGAATAATGGACAAGGCGCATCTGTATACTGGATTGTTAAAAATTCATAGTTTACTACTATTTAGGCAGTTTTAAATACCTGGTAGCTAATTGGAGGAGCGATGCGGGAAGTGGAGCAACAAACTTAGCCAGGTCAGCGAAGCATCATCGCCTGACAGCATGTATGTGAGGAAACAGTTATATAGAACTGGGGTATGGTTGGTTTATGTAGTAGTAGAATGGGGAAATGGAGTAAATTTGAATGTTCGTTTTGCTAATTGGGGGGTGGATCGCCAAGTGCAAATCCAATATACATGTATCATAAGAAGAGGAAAAAGGGTAACATAAATAGATCTCACCCAGATGGCTACGGTGGTACCCGAAATGCTAACTAAGATATGGGGGGCCCATACAACTGTGTAACTTGGAACATCAAGGGGTGCCAGGGTAGGTGCAAGAGACAAATTATCCTCAGGCACCTAGGTGTCCTAAAGGCAACCCTCACATGTTTGCAGGAAATGCACACAAAAAGGGAGGATATACACTTGTGGAGAAGAGGATGAGTTGGGCAGGTTTTTGGAGCTGGAGCTTCGACATCTAAGGGAGGGGTACTCATTTTGGTTGCAAAAAATACTTCTTTTAAACTACACAAGGAATTGTGGGATCCAGAAGGGCGCTATATTTTGATCCATGGCCACCTTGCATCGTATCCAGTTCTTATTGGCGCCATATACGGACCCAACAGGGAATCACATGTTTTTTTTACATATCTCTTGAACTTGTTACTCAGAGAACCTCCAAAGTTTACATTGCTAGGAGGTGATTGGAACATCACAATACAGTCTGACATAGACAGGTCAGACTATAAACGAAGAAATCTAACTCCAACTCAGAGAGCCCTCAAAGAGTTAATGGATTCGACCGGATTATTGGATGTTTGGAGAATCTTAAACCCAAATGACCGACAATATACCTTTTTTTCTCCTTCCCACCGTAATTATTCCCAAATAGATTACTTCCTTATCAGTGATTTTGCTCTACCAGGGGTCCTGGGGATAGACATTCAGGCCAGGGTGATCTCGGACCACTCCTCCGTAGTTATATCTTACTTATTAGGCCCTGGAATCAAAAGGGATTTCTTATGGAAATTTAATACCCAGCTCTTGCAGAATACGGATACCTTTAAACGTATAACTGATTTTATTATCTTTTTTCAAGATGTTAATAAAGGAACAGTTACTAAGGTTGATATGATCTGGTCCTCCCTTAAATGTGCACTTCATGGTGAGTGTATCAGATTAGCTACCATTAGGGCATCCAAAAACCGAGCTTATGTCTCGAAAATCCTAGGATCTATTCTGGAACTGGAAAGGTGCCAGGAGCGCTAATAACAGAGGACCAAAAAATTAAGTTAAATAGATTACAGGTAGAATACGCAGATTTTCAGGCACAGAGGGCTGAACTGGCCCTGAGGTGTACCAAAATTCAATATTTGGAATCCGGTGAGAGAGCCGGGAAATTGTTGGCCTACAGAATGAGACAAGCCGAAACAGTCAGACTTATATCAGGTCTCTATTTCCCCGGCAATGACACAATATGTACAGACCCTAAAGAAATAGCCCAAGGATTGGGACTTTACTATCAGGCCCTTTACTCGGAAGAACCAGACGCGTCCCCAACCCAAGTAGAAATTGCTCAGTACCTAGATAAGGTTAACCTCCCCAAATTACCAACAACACAAGTGATGATACTTGGAGGCTATATCACACGAGAGGAAATACACCAAGCCATTTGCCAATTACCCCTGGACAAGTCTCCAGGCCCGGATGGCTTTCCAAATAACTTATACAAGAAGTGTTACAAAATTCTAACACCAATATTGCAGGAGGTGTATAATTACTGGTATGATAATGGATTCTCAGAGCAAAGCTTTTCAGAGGCAGTGATTACCCTCATCCCAAAACCAGGGAAAGATCCCACATATCCCGAAAACTACCATCCCATCTCTCTATTAAACTCGGATTTTAAAATCCTGGCAAAGATACTTGCTAATAGGTTAACTCTCATCCTGGGCGAACTCGTTAGCCCCGAGCAGGTTGGTTTCATGACGGGATGGTCCTCAGGAGACCATCTGCGAAAATTGTTACATCTCATTTCAATTGCAAACAACTCCAGCATTCCATCTGCTTTAATTTCTTTAGATGCTGAGAAGGCTTTCGATCGGGTCTCCTGGGACTTTCTTTTTGAAACCCTATATCGATTTGGTCTCCCTGATGAGTATATTAGGTGGGTTCATTTGATGTACACTTGCCTCACGGCCAGAATCTTGAGCAATGGCATCCTCTCCAACCCATTTCCCCCTAGGCGGGGTACTAGGCAGGGATGTCCTTTATTTCCTCTCCTTTTTAACCTTCATTTAGAACCTCTAACCTGGCACCTCCTCAGTTCCCAAGGAATGCCAGGTATATTAGTTAAGGGAAAGAGATTTTCACTCTCAAGCCTGTCACAGACTGATATACTTATGCATATCGAAGACCCACAGCAAGCTATCCCCAATTTGCTGAAAGAAATTAAGGCCTTCTCAAGGGTTTCATATTATAAATTAAATTGCTCTAAAACTAAGATTCTCCCATTGAATAACTGGCTCACACGTGCCATGGTAGCACCCTTCAATATGTCCCGGGAGTCTAGATCACTTCTGTATTTGGGTATCAAAATAACAAGAGATATCAACTTTCTGGCAAGAGAAAACCTTAGTCCCCTTATCCAGATCCTGAAGGCTGACCTTGACCATTGGGTGACCTTACCACTCTCCATATGGGGTAGAATCAGCATGGTAAAAATGAATATTCTCCCCCATCTACTATACCCCTTGGGAATGATAGGATGCTACCTCCCCAAAGTTTGGTTTGCTAAAGTGCAGAAAATGCTAAACACGTTCATATGGAAGGGAAAACAAGACCGGAGAGCATACCATAAACTAACTGTTCCTAAAACACAGGGAGGGTTAGCATCCCCTTCTTTTTTCACCTATTACTGTGCTCAACACCTGAGTAAGATAGTATTCTGGTTACAGGCCGATCTCCCTCAAGAGTTGACAGATACGTGCCTCTGTGGGTGGAATAGAGAAACATTTAGTAGCCGACACCAATACTCACTACCCGCTTTCATGTTTGCTACGCCTCCCAGGCTCCAAGCGGCTCGAGAATACTCAATAGGGTGGTCACTTAGAGTAGCCCATCAGATGCAACAACACTTTCTCCGCTGGCATCAGTTGCTCATGCAACTGATTGCAGGGAACCTAACTTTAAAATAGGAGGAAGGCCTATTCCTCCTCTTTTGGCACCGTCTGAATGAGCTCCGAGTATGAAGACCTCTTCTGCCAAGGTAGTAGTTTCATTCTCTCATCTCCAGTCTCGTTACAAAGTACCGGACTCGCATATTTAAATTTATCCAAATTAAACAGGCAATTTTTGCTTTTACAAGATATACAGCAGATCAAATGGTAGAGGATCCAGAGGTGCAAGTGTTAATTCAGGTAGCATCCAAATCCCACCCTGTTTCTGGGGTGTATAAAAAACTGCAAACATTAGACGCACAATTACCTAAAGGGTTATGTTACCATTGGGTGCATGAACTTGAGTTGACACAGGATACAGATGTATGGAAGAGAATATGGCGAAACTGCTATAGATTTATCAAACAGGACAGACTCCGCATGGTTCAGTTTAACATAATGCATAACTTATATCACACGCCAGCAAGGTTATATAAGTGTGGACTTATCCCCACACCTCTTTGTAGAAGATGCCAAGAGGAAAAGGGCACACTGTTCCATATGCTGTGGACCTGCCCGAAAATCAGGCCCCTCTGGCACACCGTGATGAAAGGGTTAGATCCTCTCCTTGGTCTGCAGCCATTGCTTACCCCAGAAGCCTGCTTAACATATATGTTTCCCCCAAGAACTACATTGCGGCAAAAGGCCCACATTGCCCTAACGACAGCGAATGTCAAATTGATAGTTCTAAGACACTGGAAGGATGACCAAACACCCTCGGCGACAGAATGGTATAGAGAAATGCTATTGGCATTACAGTTACAAAAACATATTGCTTATATGAGACATAGAGGAGATGCATATTTAGCTTTATGGGGCCCACTTGATGCCGCATTGACAGTATGGAAACCCTAAGAGTCACTACTCTCCCTTCGTCCACATACTTATGCATCTCCCTTCTCTACTCTGAACAATAGGAGACTGAACATAGATACATAGATACATAGACAGTGTCGGCAGATAAGGGCCTATGGCCCACCTAGTCTGCCCATTTGAGCTTGTAAGTTCAGTTTGTTTTCCTAGAAGTCTATTTCCCCTTACTCCTGACCTCTAGAATTCCTTTATGTCTATCCCATGCATTCTTAAATCCCGTGATTGTTTCAGCCCCCACCACTTCCTCTGGCAGGGTGTTCCACTTGTCCACCACCCGTTCTGTGAAGAAATTCTTTCTCATGTTTCCTCTGAATCATCCTCCCTCCAACTTCATCCCATGCCCTCTAGTCCTGGAACATCTTTTTCGCTTAAAATCAGTGTTTTCCTGCACCCTGTTCCTCCCTGTAAGATACTTGTATGTCTCTATCATATCCCCTCTCTCTCCTCTTCTCCAGGGAGTACATGTTCAGTTCCTTCAACCTGTCTTCATAGGACTTGTGATGCAACCCATGCACCATCTTTGTTGCCCTCCTCTGAACCTTCTCTACCCTGTCTATGTCCTTACGTAGGTATGGTCTCCAGAACTGTACACTGTACTCCAGGTGGGGCCTCACTAGTGTCTTGTATAGTGGAATTATGACCTCCCTTTTCCTGCTGGTGATGCCCCTGCCTATACATCCCAGCATCCTATTTGCTTTATCTGATGCCTTGTCACACTGTTTCTCTCTTGAGGTCATCAGAGATGACAACCCCAAGATCCCTTTCCTGCTTGGTGCATGCTATATCCTCACCCCCAACTGATATATTATGCCAGGGTTTTTGTGCCCCATATGCATTATCTTGCACTTTTTGCATTGAATTTCAACTCCAAACCTTGACCATTCTTCAAGTTTCTGCAGGTTCCTTCTCATTCTGTCTACACCCTCTGGTGTGTCTACTCTGTTACAGAGCTTTGTGTCATCAGCGAACAGTGAAATTCTGCCTTCTATATCCTGTGCAATGTCACTGATGAAGATGTTGAATAGGACCGGTCCCAGCACTGATCCCTGTGGTACCTCACTGGTCACTCTTCCCCTGTGGAGTGACAGCCATTTACCACCACCCTCTGTGTCCTGCCACCCAGCCAGTTACCTACCACCACACTACTGTCCTGCCCACACCCATAGTCCCCAGTTTGTGTAATAGTCTCTCTATGTGGCACAGTGTCAAAGGCCTTGCTGAAGTCCAGATAGGCCATGTCCACTGCCCTCCCCTGATCCACCTCCCTAGTCACCCAGTCAAAAAATTCAATGAGGTTGGTCTGACATGACCTCCCCCTGGTGAAACCATGCTGCCTTGGGTCCTGTAGTCCATTGACAACCAGATGTTCCACCAATCTCTCCTTCAGTAGTGCTTCCATGATCATTCCCACTACCGAGGTGAGGCTGACTGGTCTGTAGTTCGCTGCTTCCTCTTTGTTCCCACTTTTGTATAAGGGGACTACATCTGCTGTCCTCCAGTCTTTGGGTACTCTCCTGTTTCCAGTGATTGGCTGAACAGGATAGCCAGAGGTTCAGCCACCACCTCTTAGTTCTTTAGGACCTGGGTGCACCCCATCTGGCCCCATTGCTTTATCAGCTCTTATTACTTCCAGTTCCTTCAGGACCCTTTTCTCGTAAAGGGACTTGTGTCCATTTCTGCACCATTCTCACCCCTTGTACTCCCTTCAGACCCATTACCCCCCTCTTCCTTAGTAAAGACTGAGCAGAAATACCTATTCAATATGTCAGCTTTACTGTTGTCATCCTCCACGCGGCTCCCATCCTCCCCCTTCAGTCTCACTATCCCTCCCTTTGTCCTTCTTTTTTCACTTATGTACCTGTAAAAGGTTTTGTCCCCTTTAACCACTGATTTTGCAATGTGTTCTTCTGTCTGAGCTTTGGCTTCCCTTACTGACTTCCCTGCCCTTTGTTTCTCCTGGTACTTCTCCCTATCCCTTCTGCCTGTGTCTTTTGTATTGCCTGAATGCAGTCTTTTTGGCTTTCACTTTTTGCTACCTCTTTGGAAACCATAATGGTCTCCTTTCTTTTCCTGTTGCTAACCTGCTTAATGCATAATTCTGTTGTTCTTATAATCCCCATTTTAAATACTGCCCACTGTTCCTCAATCCCTGATTCCTGTCCCATTCCCCTTAATGCCTCTTTCAAGCATCTCCCATTTTCCCAAAGTCTGCCCCCCTAAAATCCAGGATACGTGTTTTTTTGTGTGGTTTGGTTCTGCTCTTTCTGTGATTTCAAACCACAATGACTGGTGGTCACTGTTACCCAGGTGCTCCCCCACTGTTACCCCCATCACACTGTCCCTGTTTGTGAGTACAAGGTCCAGTATTGCCTTCTGCCGAGTTGGTTCCATGACCAGTTGCTTGAGGAAGGCACCCTGAAGGAGTTCAGGATAAATCTGCTCCTAGTTGATGCTGCTGCTGGGATGCTCCAGTCCACGTCTGGTATATTGAAGTCTCCAACTAGTACTACCTCACCCTTGTCTGCCATCCTTTGGATGGCTAGCATCAGCTCCTATCTGTTTCTTCCTGGGCTGGTGGTCTATAGACCACACCTGTGCGATGGCTGGCCCCATTTTCCTTTCCAGCTTAACCCACAGTATCTCTCTCCCATTTTGTTCCTCCTGGATCTGTGTGGCCCTTATGTCATTTTTCACATACAGTGCCTCCTCCTCCCTTCCTGCCTGCTCTGTCTCTTCTGAATATGTTGTAGCCAGGTATGGCCATCTCCCAGTCATGGTTATCATTACACCAGGTTTCAGTGATGGCCACAATGTCCAGGTCTGACTGTACCATGACAGCCTCAGATCTTCCATCTTGTTGCTAAGGCTCCTGGCATTTGCACATGGCTTTCCATGATTTGACCTCCCTAGACTGCTTCACTGTTCTACTCCAGCCCCTTCCTTGGTTGTCATTTATCCCTGGTTCTCCTTGCTGTCTGCCCTTCTGCTGAATTTTGCCCTTTTCTGCTTATCCACCTTTTAGACACTAATCTCCAACTTTTGCACACTGCTTTGCAGAGATAGCCACTCCTCTGGTTCACTGGTTCCATTACTAGCTGTGGGGGGTGAGCAAGTAGGTACCATCCTTGCTGGCCTGCCACCCCCCTTTGCTAGTTTAAATGCTTGTCAATGTAGCATTTAAACTTATCATTGAGTGCTTGGATTCCCCTCCAGGATGGATGCAGGCCGTCAGGCTTGAACAAACCTCCATCCCTCTAGATGGGTCCCAGTCACCAAGTAGTCAAACCCTTCCTCACAGCACCAGTTCTTCAACCATGAGTTAAAGTTCCTGGGTGCATGCACTCCTATGCTCTCCCTTGCCTCCACAGGTAGTACTCTGAGAAAGTGACAGAAGTAGCTACTTGCTTGAGACCCTCCCCAGTTTCCTAAACTCTTCCTGAACTTCCTTTGGCTCCCGTTTGCCAAGTCATTAGTACCTAGGTGGATAATGACATCCAGCTCACCCTCCTGTCTTGCCTTCCCAGTGATCCCCAGAATCTTCCTTCCATCCCTCCATGCCGTGGCACCTGGTGAGCACCTCACCCCTGTCCTCCCTCCTGTGTTCCTAGCTGGATCCTCTTATGATGGAGTCCCCACCAGGATTCACTCCTCCTCCTCTGGGGTCCACTGCTTCCCACTGAGGTCACCTCTTGCCTAACCTCCACATCCTTTCCTTCCACTCCCTGGGTACCTCTATTTGGTTGTCCTCATTTGCCAGTGTGGCATATGAGTTCTTGAGAGGAATAGGATCTGGGATGTGCCTCTGCCTGACTGCTCTAACCCTCCCTGAGCCCACTGTCATCCAAGTGCTCCTCGTTCTTGGCATCCTTTGAGGCAGCTGCATTGGACTGGGTGGTTCCTGGACAGGGGTGATGGTACTCCTGACCCAGTTTCTCAGAACTCGGCTAATATCATTGGATGTTGCACTTGGCAGGGTGGTAGGAGGGTCAGCAAGGGAGGGTGTGGGTGGGTGGGAAAGATGTGTTTTATGTGTTCTTTTCTTTTCTTTTGGGGATCTAGGAGAACAGATCTGAAAAGAATGAGCTGATGATAACCAATTATGTACTAATGCAACTTGCTGAAAATGTATATAAGCACTGCTTTGAACTAAGCTTAAATAAAATATACTTAATTAAAAAAAAAAGGAATCCAGTGCTAGTAGTACAGAGATGCACCACAAACAATTTACATGCAAAAAGATTCAGATCTGATTTATTCAGGGGGAATGAACAAGGAAGGGGTGTAATCAGGTTAATTGGTTTAAGTACTGATTCAATCAGGCTACAAGGCATGTGCTTTAGAGTCCCACAACACAGCCACACCACTCTGGGTACCCAGTTGGTGAGGTATGCTAGCCTGATGTGTTGCCCGGGGTAAGCCGGCATTGCAGCTGGTCGGGGCCCTATAGGTGGAAAGAAATAGCCAAGCATAGTAACCCATAATTTGTAATCCGAAGCCAGATGGCTCAGTAGGTGATAATCAAGCAAAACAATTAAATCAGATGACACACTTTGATTGGGCTGTTGTTGCAGGGAGCTAACCTGTTGTTTACTCACGCTACCCAGTACAGGACACAGGATGGATGAAATGGAGATTACAGGATGACATGCTGGTTTCCCCCTGATCCAAATGGTTTGTTTGGCTGATCCATCTGTCTATCACAGCAAGGGCTCCCCTTCAGGTCTGTTTGGGCACCAAAATGTAAAAACTACAATTCTTACAGAAATTTGCTCCCACAACACCCCTGGGAACAGGCTCCATTTTAGAGTCCCCAAAGGTACTGATTGGTGCTGACTGGAAAACCAAAACCTACATGGTGGTGCAATACAGAAAGTCCATGCTGCAAAGAAGGTAGGTTAGACAAACTACAATATCATTATTATTATAATGATAATCAGCAAATGAGTACAGCTTCTAACAGAGCTCCCTCTGTGCAATTAGCGATGGAAGAACAGAGCAATTATCTGGCAGCCCAGGTGGAACTGGAGCATGAAACTACTCGGCCCATACCCAGATTAATTTTACACCACAAAATAGGCAGCTCTTAAAGAGACAGACACGGAGGCTAACAGGGCACACACATGCAAACACTTTCAAATTGCTAGGACACAGAATGCCAGCCTTGCAGTGGGCATTTAGGCAAGCCCAAGGAAGACTTTTGGGAACTCCCATTTGTAGGGGGGGTTACATCCTTCCCTGCCTGGAAAGAACCTGGTGTCTGCATCAAGTCTATACCACAATGGCATGGAAAAAGACAATAGACTATACAAGATATACGTGGTGACGTTACTATACAGGACAATAAAGATTGATGCATCAGCAATCGTAAACTTTTTTTTTTTAGTTTTTGTTGACCGGGTAAGTGCAGTAGACAAATCCTGCCTATTTTCAGGCACAACCCAGGAAGGGGAATATAGATGAATGCCAACTGACCTTGAACCAGATGAAACTGTTGGTGGTATTTTTAGTGAATGAGGGAAATTTGGCCAGGACACCGGGGAAATTCCCCTACTCTCCTGTAGGTGGACGGGCCATCTTGCTGAGAGATGGCCACTGTGGGAGAGACACCAGAGGAGAAGGACACAGGTTTAGTGGTGGGGGAGGCCTCACTGCTAACTAAGCAACAATCTATGGAGAATCTAAGTAATTTTCAGGAACTTGATGGAGAGGAGATATTTCATGAAGCCATTTCTATGCCTGATGTGTTTTTATCTACTGAAAAGGTTTTTGCTTCCATGCTTAACAAAGCTACTGACGGAATGAGTACCTTTACAGCTGCTGTGGAAGTGGAGGTTCATTCGGCTACGGAGGAAGCATCATGCTTAAGCCAGAGCACTGAGTTAATTGAAGCTGCAGCTGATCCACCTGACAGGCCGAACGAGCGAACTGACAACAAGAATGAGGAAGTAGGGAAAGTAAAACTTCTTCAGCCGAAGGGTGAGTGTGCTCTAACAACCATTGCTCCTGTTCCTAAATTTGACTGTTTTAAGGCTGGCAGTTCAGTCGCTAAACCTAGTGAGTGCCGAAAGCCTTTAGAATCCAAATAAATTAATAAAAGCAGTGATAAGAAAAGCGCTCCCCACTAGTGAAAAAAAAATGTCAACCTGGTTCGCAAACAAAATCTGCAGGATTTACCCTTTACGGAACAAGCTTACCTGTCTAAAGATGCAGGGTTTGTGTTTTACCCGCCGGTGAAATGGAGTTCCGAATCAGAAGATCCCACCCAAATTAAATATCAAACCAAAGCAAATGCGCAAGAAGGGGTGACTGAATTCAGCTTCCAGCGACCTTTAGCTCCTCAAATGCTACCCTCAAACAAATCTTTGTTAATACTTCAGCATGATAGCTCAATAAGATAAACAAAAATGTTGCAACTACTTCAGATGTATCCATAACTAATAAACAGGCCTTAGATATTGCAAATGTACACGATGATACTTGGTCACCTCAAAAGGTGCTTCAAGAAGAAGAATGGGAGAAATCTGCTTCAAGAATTTGGACTCCTGACTCTGCATGGGATTCAGCTTTTAATTTTCAAACAGCCTCCCCTCAGTGGCAACCTAGACTTTCACAGCATCAGTCACAGGGGGAAAATAAAGTTGGACTGACCCCGAGTGAGAAGAATGCAATTTAGGTTGAAAGTACACCTTTACAACAAATTAAAGAAAATTCACTTTTAGAAACAAAACCTGTTCCTATTCCACAGGTTATTAAAAACAAAGAGGATCTGCATTCTGCAGTTAATCCAAACAAGCTGTTGCTATCTGAGCTATTTTCCCAAACAAGACGTGAAGCAGCTCCTCGGTGAAATGCTATGCGAATTTGCTACAAGGGTGGTTTAGAAGAGAGACCTGGTAGACATTATGTGGGGAAATACCTTATAAAAGACTCTTTGTGGTTTTCTCCTAGAAATGTGTTCGCTTTCATTAATATCGCTGGAGAGGACAACTTTGCTATAAGTTTTTGGTCAGCCTATAGTTTAGACCTTTTTTGGGAGAGATATGGGCAAGTTAAATTTTCTCCCACGTGGATCCCGTTTTTGGTAATTCCACTCACTAAACCTTTAATTAACAAGCATTTGTCAATGCCAAATGTTGGCTTGCTGGCATTGGCATTGGTAGTGCAGGAGTTAGAGAGATGCATAATAGGAATGGCAGTGAAGTATTGAACTGATGCCAACCCACCCCCACCCTGCAGAGACTGACAGGCATTGGGGTGTCCTTTGGTGTTTGGTAGTGCAGTGCAGGAAAACATTTTGGGCAGGATGTGAAAAAGACAGCTGTACAGTTCATAAGGAGGTGTAAAAATGCCAGTGTTGAAGACGGGCATGTAAATATAGCAAATGTGCAAAGTTGCAAGGGTGTGTGGGAAATATGCAATGCACGCTTGCAACACTGCCATTTTATGGGCGTCCGGCACCAAATTTTTAACATAGGCATTTTAGCACCTCAGCTCATGTACAGTGTCACTGTTATTTCCTCAAAGTGTCCCAAGAAATGATTTCACACAGCGACCATGCTATTCTGCGCCGGAAGTGCAAAAACACATTTTGGGCAGGATATGTGAAATGACGGCTGTACTATTCATCAAGAGGTGTGGAAAACTGGCAATGGTGAAAATCCAGAGCGAAAATATCACAAATGCACAATGGTACAAGCATGCATGCAATCTGCCAATGCACGCTCGTAACACAGTCATTTCATGGAGTATCATCACCAAATTTTCAGCGTAGGCATTTTAGGACCTCTGCTCATGAACTGTGTCACTGTCATTTTCATAATCTGGCCCAAACACTGATTTCCCACAGTAACTGCGCTGTTGTGCACCGGAAGTGCGGAAACACATTTTGGGCAGGATGTGGAAAATGACAGCTGTACTGTTCACAAGGAGGTGTACAAAAATGACAATGCTGAAAATCTGGCATTAAAATATTGTGAATGCACGAAGTTACAAGCCTGTGTAGCAACTGTGCAATGCACGCTCATAAAACAAGCATTTGTTGGATTTTTTCCACCAAATTTGGAACATAGGCTTTTTGAGAGGCCACCTCATGAACACTGGCACTGTCATTTCGTTAATGGGTCCTGAAAGGTGATTTCGCACAGTGACTGCAAAATCAACTTTCAAGGCTGATTAACACCATGACAGTGATAGCATTCATGAGGAGGGGCTCCAAAAACCCCCTGTTGAAAATTTGGTGCCAAAATTCCAAGAAATGCCCGAGATATGCAGCAAAGTTGAAAAACCATATATTCCATTATACAGCTTACCGGCATTTCCTCAGTTCACAGTCGGCTTTGAAGAGTGCAGACATGTTCGGTCCACGGGTGTCAGCGCCGGACTCCGGGAGGTAGTATGGGGTGGGGGGTGAGGGGTGTGGGGAGGCAGGGTGTGCAGTGGGTGGTGCGGGTGGTGGGCAGGAGACTCAGGGGACCTTTTGTTACAGGAAGTAAAAAAAATTACATCGGAGGACAGTTTTTGTTTTCAGAACTTGGCACGCTGGGATGGGCCCCAGTGTGCCACCTAACTGTTTTGGGGGAGCTGCAGCCAACGGGGATTGGGCACCCTTGTCAGCAGACAATGGGGGTGAATGTATGCCAATGGGATTGGGCACCCCCCGTCAGCACACAATGACAGTGGGGGGACAAGAGCTGAGAGGATTAGGCACCCCTCGGCATATAAGAAGTGCAGAAGGGCTGATTTATGATGACGGGAGTGGGCTCCCCGTCGGCACACAATGAAGGGGGAGCAAGACTGAGGGGGATTGTGCACTTCTCAGCATATAGGGGAATGGGGCCGCCTATGCCGATGGGGGAGTGGGGTCCCCCATCGGTAAATTTGTGCGGCCACAGAAAGCCAGCTGGGGGATTGGGCACCGCTGAAGTAGGCAGTTGGGTGGTCACCCGCCATGCTGCTAATGTGGCAGCATGCAGGAAGGGTCCGCTGTGTCTGATGAGCTTTGTTCAGATTGCAGCAGACCTTTCCTTAGATGTGCTCACCACATTAGCATGCATGGTGTGGCACCGGCATGCAAGCTGATTGGGGAACGAGGAACGCACTACTGATGCATGCCCTGCATTCACCCAACAGCGGCCGTGCCCCCAAATCTGCACTCTCCCAAGATGTTGACTTGCGTGCAAGCGCGGCAAGCCAACATAAAAATGTTACTGTTATGTTTAGAAATGAGGGGGTCCGTGTGGAACACATAACATATTGGTTATCCCAGAAATGTGAAATTCAAAGTGAGCCTGAACCCATTTTGGATTCAGAACAATTTAGGATGGGGGGATGGAAGTACAGAGTAAAGCTAAGACAATCTGTCACAGGGGTTGAACATATCCCTAATGCTTTCCTGTTGGGAAGAGACAGAGGGGTATGTTTCTATAGTGGTCAGCCTAGAGCGTGCTACAAGTGTGGGTCAAAAACACATCTCTCTAGCATTTGTGATCAACCCAGGTGTGACAACTGTGGGCAGGTATGCCATGTGACCATGCAATGTGTCAACCACACTAAATGTGACCAGTGTGAGGATTTTGGACACAACCTTTAGAGAGTGTCTTTGGGCGGCAAGAAATAAAGCCTCTTGTGGGAGCACTGACTTGATAATTCAGCAAGCCCAGGATGCTGTGTCTAAACAAGAAAGCTCTAGAGTAGATAAACCCAAGTCTTCCCCTCAGCAGAATTTGGATATAGAAATCCCCTCTACAGACCTGCCCCCCTCCCTCCCTTTAACAGTGGCACCAGAAGGCTTAGTCAAAACAGAAAAAGAGTTTATAGAACAATTTGAGCCAGTTTGTTATAAAGATCCAGAGGATACTGAGAATGTTAGAATGGTGAGCTCCGCAGCATCCCCCCTTCCCCCGAGAAGATCCAGTAGGCATCTTAAAACACCTGCTGCACCTCACAGTGAGTCAATAGAATCTCCAAATTCTTACGCTGCACTATTCACCTCTTGGGGTGACTCAGAAATGGAAATTGGAGATTCAGATTTCCAAAAATCTGTTCAGGAAAATATAGGTGCTCCAATAGAGGAATACAAAGAAAAGAAAAAAAAAAGGAGGAAAAAATAACATGATCTCATTACTGACAGTAAATTGAATGGCAGGTTACATATGGGGTACACTGAACACTCACAGTTTATTAAATTCTGTTAAAAGACAAGCTGTCTTTCAATTTCTTCGGGACAAAAACATTGCAGTTAGTTTTCTGCAGGAAACATGGATGTTTTCCCAAGAACAAATAGTTTTGTTTCAAAGGGATTGGCCATGGGGGCCATCATATTGGTCATTTGGTAGAGATTGTGCGGACGGGATTAGAATTCTATTCAATTCCCTTCATTTTGTCTTAAACAAATTAGTAGAATTAATACCTGGTAGAACTCTGATAATTGATGGATTATGGCATTCTAGGAACTGTAGATTTATCAATATTTATAAGCCACAGACTAAAGCTCTTAAAACTGAATATATGAAAACAATCCAACCCTATTTGATATCTTCACTTAATATTTTTTGGGACGGAGACTTTAATTGCAGTCTGAACGTACAGGGTAGATTGAATAAAAGAAATATACTGTGATTCAAATTGTTTGGAATCTGTCATAAAACTTGGTGACCTATCACATTGTAACCACTTAGCAAATTCTGGTTTAAATTATACTTTCTTTAAAGGAAAAGTAGGTTCCACTATTGATTATTTATTTACATCTAAAGCTGTTACAGTAGGTAAAATAGTTCCAGTTGAATTTTCAGACCACCTACTGGTACAGATTGAAATTGGTGTTTCACCCTCCTCACTTGGACAAAAAAACCAGATGGAAATTAAACACTTCAATTCTTAAAGAGGCATTGGTAAAAAATTCAATTCTGTTTATCTTGAAAACTAGACTGTCAGTGGCTTTTTTATACTCAAACTTAGGATCCTGGTGGATGGAAACAAAAAATGACTGCTGTAAGTGGTTTAAAAAATACGGCATTCAACGGAGGAATTCAGACTTTCTTTCTTATTTAAAACTGAGAAATCAACTACAGCACCTCATTTCTTTAACTAATACTTCTAGATTTGATTATTCAACTCAAACTGAAAATCTCAAACATCAGATGAAAGTTTTTCAATATAACAGAACCAAGACTCTTCAGGCAATCTTAACTAATCATTCAAAGAAAACAGTGGTAGGAGACCTGTTTGAACTAGGTAAACAAATTAAAGAGTCCACAGCCTTGGAATACCTAGATTGCAATAAAACTAGAGTGGAGGATTAGACTGTCATTAATTCTATAACTGAAACACATTTTTGTAGTTTACAACCAGACAATTATCCATCTATTACAGAAATAAATAGATATTCAGGGGTCCCTCCTGAGCTTTTGGACTCCCAGGATATTAAACGCATGGTGGCACCCTTTTCTTGTACAGAAATGGGAACAGTCATTCATAATTTAAAATATAATATTACTCCAGGTATGAATGGCCTTTCCAATTTATTTTATGAAACTTTTCAATCAGAAATCTCTTCTTCTTTGACTTTGGTGTTTCAGTTTTTTATGTCAGGGAAATTGATTCCGGAAGCTTTTACAGACGGTCTAATGATATATATTTTCAAATCAGGAGACAGAGTTGACATCAAGAATTGGAGGCCCATTACAATCTTAAATTCAGACTATAAAATCTTTACTACCTTATTAAATAACATTAAAAATAATAGCAAACAAGGTGATTTCTTCTCTTCAATTTTGTGGCTTGCCTGATAGGCAAATACAGTTGGCTTTAACAATTATTAGGGACTTAATAGAGTCCTTATCATTAGAAGATAAATCTGGTTATTTGCTTTCAATAGATTTAGAGAAAGCATTTGATAGGGTAACTCACTTATATTTGTTTCAGGCTTTGGAATTTTTGGGGATTCCTGATTCAATAATAAAGATTATAACAGAACTTTACAAGGCTGCCAAAGTTTACCCAGTAATAAAGGGAACTATAACAAAAGGAACTGAAATTAAAACAGGGGTATGCCAAGGTTGTCCTCTTAGCCCCTTGTTATATATTTTCTCACTGCAACCTTTATTAAGAGCTTTAGTCTTTCCACCCAGATGGGAAGGGATAAAAATGCTACTGTCCAATATGCAGTTGATAGTTCAGGCCTTTGCAGATGATGTTTGTCTCTTTTTTAAGAAACAAGAGCAGGTAGCAGACTTTTTTAAAGAATTTGAACTTTTTTCATTTATTTCCAATGCTAAATTAAATAATTTGAAATCTAGAGGATTACAGATGGGGGCCCAGATATTCAAAAGAGCTGGCCCATGCACAATAGGTTGCCTCCGCATAAGTCCAGAAAATAATACCATTCTGCGATATTCATCAGGAGGCAGTTGCGCCCCCCCAAATCATGCTGAGCAACAGCGCAATGATAATGAATGCATGTGCAACTGAAGGGGGAGGAACCATGCATAAATGGTGCAGTACGATATTCAACAACTTGCGCCATGTGCAATAGGGGAGCAAGCGGAAGTTGCGCCATAGCGGAAATGAGCCAAAATAAAAGGGAGCAAGGGAGAGGCGCAAGAACGCTACAGGGAAGCGACATGACAGCCAAAGATAGCAGGAAAAACTGGGCAGCAGGGACACTCAGGGCCAGGCAGGAAAGGGCACCTGGAAGCAACAGCCACAGGGAAGGTGTGGAGACAGTGCAGAAGGGAGAACTACCACACAGCAGTGAGGCAAGCACAGGCAGTGTTCCCAGTTTCCCAGTGCGAGGAAGTAGCAGTCAGGACAGCAGGGAGAATACAGTAACAGCTCCCAGTGGGGAACACATGCCAGGGACATAGCCAGTGCCACCTTCAGATGGAGCTGCCGTAATGAGGGTGAGAAGGTGGGCGAGAAAAGCAGGGTGAAGTGTGGCCAGAAGGAGCCCATCAGGCAGTATACCCCAACAGGCAACTAAGAAGCCCATAGCTTCAAGCTGTGCAGTGATACCAAGATTGTGGGCAAAGTACACGCCTGAATTGGGCAATTCTGAGTGGCTCTGTGGGCTGTGCAGTGATGTGATGCAAGCACCCACCACAGCGGAGCCATGCCCTGTCAGTGGAGATAGAAAGTGACAGCTTACATGTGTGCTTGCTTGCCAGGGTACCTTCCACAGACCAACTGGGGATACCACAGGCATAACCCAGTCAGCCACGTCACACCACCTCACCCAATTCCTCAGGTCACTGCTGCCACATGCTGCGAAGTACATCCATTTCCCCAGCACACCGGCGGACGTACAGCAAACATACAGGAGTTCCACTGGGTAGCACATATGCCTGGCATGCTAGGGGCAATAGACTGCATGCATGTGGCCATCTGCACACCACCTGGCCCCAAGGGGGCCACATACATCAATGCAAAGGCCTGCCAGCATCAACTGCAAGGTAGTTGGCTGCAGGATGCCAGAGCATAATCAATGTCTGTACTTAAATGCACTGGGGAGCATGATGCCTTCATCTAGCACCAGTCAGCACTGTGCCACAGATTCAAGAGTGGGGATATCCCCACTGGCCACCTAGTGGGTGAGTATGCAAACCACATGGACAATCATAGGGCCTGGGGGGCATGGTCAGAGTGACATGGGTAGTGGCCCATGGCCCGGGGCAGGGCAATGCTGATCACCAAACTAACCTCCACCCTCTACACACAGGTGACAGTGGATACCCACTCTGTCCCTGGCTGCTCACACCCTACCTGGTAAGTGTAGCAATGCTACAATGAGGCACACGCCACCACACGTAATGTCATCGAGCGGGTATTCAGGATGCTGAAGGCACGTTTCCATTGCCTGGACACCTCTGGCGGTGCCCTACAGTACAACCCCTCAAAGGCCTGCAGGCTATTCCTGGCCTGTTGCATCCTGCACAACATAGCCAATGAATGTGGGATAGCTGTACAGATCAAAGAGGGGGACAGCAATGGGGATGATGAGGTCGCTGGTGACGATGGTGATGGGCAGCCCCCCTTGGGTGATGGGACCCCCGACTGCTCCAGCTGGCACATCTACACTGGGACATCATCATGGAGGAGCACTTCAGCCAACCCAGGTAAGTCACGGGGCCATGTGCAGCCAACAGTGGCTAAGGCAAAACCCACAAACATGCATGGACACACACCAGGGGTGCATGCCATCAAGGGAAGTGGCAGGTCATGAAACCACACACACAACCAGGGATGGGTGAGGTCTAACATGCCACATGGACTGACACACACACACGCACACACACACACACACACAATGCACCAAACATGCACAAAGGGTAGGAGGCACACCGACCCAGAACGCCACCCCTAGCCACACACATGTCCACAGACCATCATGCCCACTGTCTGTCCATGTGTGTGTGTCAGATGCTGAGCACCATTGCACATTGGTGTACAGCGCAATGCAGGCATCATCATGCACATGCAACTGTGGACAGCAGCTGGGAGGGTGTGCAGATGGACTGCGTGTCCGCGTGCAGGGCCAGGTACCCACCCATGCAATGCCCACTGAAAGACATAATGCACACAGGACAGCACCGGACAGTAGCCATGTTGGGAGACAGGTCAGTCATGCAACACAGTGCCCCAGCCACCACGGATGCATGGGCAGCCCTGCCAAGACCCACCAGCACTGACAGGCTGACCACTGGCCTCATGGGGTGGCACCGATGGTCCCCCAGGGGTTCCACTGTGTGAACATGACCGTGCTCACGCAGGGGTCTGCAGCACACCAAACATGCCTGCATCAGGCATGCTCAGGATGCCCACAGCTGAACCTGTATCGACAGGGAGGGTGTCGCATGATGCCGGGAACGGGGGGTGGACAGTGCACTGCATGGTGTCTGCGACTCATGGACACATGACTGTGTGCCCATTGTGGCCATGACAGCAGTGAATGCCTGTATCTGCCTGTTAATGGCAGCAGTCACATCCTCCCACAACCAGTCCATCCCTGCCAGGATCAGAGCGGTGTCTCTGCTGTGACGCTCCTCTGCCCACTCCAGAGCTGCATGCAGTGCATCCACTGACGTTGCAAGCCACATCTGCTGCTGGACTGATGCTTGCAGTAGCGGGTGTGCTCATCCAAGAGGTCATCTGCCTCCTCGGTATCCTGTCCCTCAGAGTGCGGCAGCCTGATGCTCTGCACCCTTGAGGGTGGGTGCTGCACACCAGACCAGGTCTGGCATGTCCACAGGTGGTGCACAGATGCTGCCCTTGACCCTGACCCCCAAGCCCATTGGCCGACTGCTGATGCTGCCCTCCAGCTGCCGCTCACAGGGCTCACTGGTGCCGCCACAGTGGCCACAACAGTTCCACTGTCCTGTACACACACCAGTGCTGCCCCACTGGTGCTGACAGGCACAGGCTGGGACTGTGCTGACATGAAGGCCTCCACAGCAGCACCACCCACAGCCATGGCTGCGATCTTACCTGCTGTGGGGCCATCTCGTGGCACACACGTGTCACTGCCCATGCGTTAGTGACATCATCACCGGTGATGGACCCGGCACCGGCCCGAGTCACAGCATTCTGGCATCCATGGACACTGGCATGCTGGGACATGGGCAGGGCCTCCTCCGCACCTGTTCCAACAACATTAGTGTGGACAGCCAGGTGGGCCCACTGTCGCACTAAGCCACGTATACCTGTGGAGGTGGATGGGCCCTCCTTCATCTCAAGCTGACTGTCCTCAGTGGATAGGCCCACCACACTGACCCATGCAGAAGCTCAGGATCTGTAAGGGAAAACAAAGTCGCGTTACTGCATGTGACCTACCCTGCCCCCCCATAGACAGACCATGACCTACCATGCAGTGATGGGCTACCACCTGTCTGGAAGCCACCACCCAGAACACCCTCAATGGCACAACACTGCATGCTTTCAGCAACCCTCTCCTCCTGTGGGGTCAGATGTACCACCTCCAGTTGTCCCCCACCTGTCGCAGCTCATGCAGCCCTGATGGCAGCCACCTTCTCCTTTATCCTCCTCCTGTCTGTGCTCATCTTCTTCTTGCACTCTTGCACAGAGCGCTGGTGGCTGCCATGCAGAGTTCACTGCACATGCCACCCTCCCATGCAGCAGCACGGGCTTGAGGTGTTCCTCGTCAGTCCACTGAGAAGCTGCCCTGATCCAGGTAGGTACCAAACAGGCATCGGTCTCGGTCTTGGTAAAATTAGGCCTCCTCCTCCTCCCACCACTGTGTTCCTCCTCTCCCACAACTCGCTTGGTCATTATTTAGCCTGTAAGAATGACAGTTGTTACCTGTGACTGTGCAGTCCCATGCATGTCCCTAAATCAGTCCACACTCCCATACAGCATGCAACTCACCAATAGACTGCAGTAACTGACTATGGCCAGTGCAGCCCAATGTCACACTTTTATAGCGCAACCCATGCAAATGAGGTGAGGTACAACTTTAAGTGGATACAAATTGCAGTGCTGCACCATTGAATGGCTGATTAGCTGTTTCGCATATGACAAGTGAATACCGCGTTGTTGCGCTTTGCGCAATTGTGTTGAATGTGCTGAGCTAAGGGCGCAGTTCTGTGACATGTGCAGTACACACCTCACTGCACATGCCCAGGTTGCTGATGCAGGCGTCTGCCACACTGGTGACATGCTGTGCGTGGGAAGCAGTGCAGGGCATGGCCACCATTGTGCCAGTGGCACTACAGCGATATTCACCTACATGGCGCTGTGGCACTGGGCCATCATAGGCGCATTGGGGCAATAGAGCGGTAGGCCGCTACTGGAGGAAGCACACAGGCATCCAATCACACTACATGCCTTGGGTTCCAATGGTGCTGTGCCTGTCTGTGCACCAGGGCCCCCTTGACCCTGTGCCCGATCTTTGCCCCCTAGGCGCCATGTGCCAGGCATGGGTGCACCACTATCACGCTGTTCGGTGACAGCGCGATAGGGAATGGTAACGCTGTACCGTGCAGCATCTGCACGTGGGGAGCCATGTTGCAGAGTGCCATTTTTGCAGACTGAGCTAGGAGAATTGCACAGAGGAGGGCTGCACAGTGGAGCCAGGTAGAACTGGCCAACCTAGTGGCCATAGTGGAGCCACTCCATGGACCACTGTTTGTGGAGGACAGGTCCAGGAACCAGGTGTGGGAGGAGGTGGCCATTGCACTAGAGGAGGCCACAGGAAGGGGGGCAGACAGCAGAGCAGTGCTGCCACAGGTATGGCAACCTGTGGCGGAGGGAGCCAGACCTGCTTGCCCACCTGCGGGCACGTGCCAGGAGGGGCACGGTGCCACAGCCAGGTCGGTATTACATCAACACACTTTTATCTTCCATATGGGTATCACGGTTGTATGTGTCCATCACATGGGGAAGGGACCATCCAGTGTTGGCTGTGGGGTGTTATCAGGGTGTGGGGTGGGTGGGTCTGGCTGCGTGGGAGGGCACACACCTGGGGGCAGGGGGCTTAGCTACAGGATTGTACTGATGTTCCTCTCTTCATGTTTGCACCACAGGGCCAGAGGAGCAGTGCCTAGCCTGTGAAATGCGACGCCGCCAAGAGGACAGAGAGATGCATGAAGGGGCGATGGTCCACAACACCCAAGGGACCGGCCTGATGATGGTGAGTGTCATACCTCCATAATTACTATTGCATGCTGTGTAACAGGGAGGGCAGCGGGGCATGGCCACCATCCATTGACACCACTGCCATGCACGCAACTTGTTACAGTCAGCACTGTCCAGTGGCACTGCATGTCTGGGGAGTGCATCGATGGTGGTCCATGCATGCACTGGGTACATGGCTGTGACATTGCCTTGCACCACATAGCCATGTCACTAAATAGCCGCGGTGGTGTATGCATTACTTGGCCGGTGGGTGTGTGCAGCATTCTGCATGGCTGTATGCGCCTGGGTGGGCAGGTCTTGTGGACGTGATCACTGTGGGTGGTCACACACCATCACAGAGGCATGTCCCACGGCCGTATGCCATGCACAGTGGGTGGGCTGTATGGGGCTGTGCATTCACACCTATTGACTGTGCTCCCTTGTCCTAGGTGTCCGCCAGCTGAAGGAGATCAGGGAAGTGTTGAAGGAGATATTGACTGTGGCAAGGGCATCCTTAGAAATCCTTCAATGGATTGACCAGATTGGGGTCCACAGGAGGCACCAGTGGAGGAGCAGCCAGAGCGGGGATCAGGGCTCCCGTTAACAGTCCCTCTGCCCCTGATATCCCCTACCCCCCCTGGACCCACCCTCACAACCCTCCTTTCCTGTCCCATTTGTTCACCCCTGCCCCTTACCCACCCCCACCTTGTTTGTGGCCCTCCCCCCCAACTTTGTATATAGTATTGTATATAGTTCATTTTGTTATTTTTTTGAATACAGATCTTTGATATGAATACTGTGGTGATCTCTGATTTGCAGTGGGCTATAGGTGTTCAGCTGCAGTGTTATGCATGGCATCAGGGTGGTGCAGTCATGGGTATGTGTGTGTCCGTGGGGAGGTGACTATGGCGTGGGGGCAGCTATCAGTCAGTGTCTGTGGTGTGTGTGTTGTGCCCTGTGCACTGTGTGCAGTGGTCCGTGGTGCATGCTGTGTGTCCATGGTGCCCCTGTCAGCCCGTCCATGGCCTGTGCAGCTGACACCCATGCATGTCTGTGACCTGCATGGTCTGCTGGCATGTCAGTGGTGGCTGTCCATGCAGGGCAGCCACTGTACCTGTCACAATGCTGGGTTGCCTCCTGTCACTAGTGTGGTGCAAGTCTGCCTCAGGTGACACTGTGGCCTCCACAGTTGTTGGCCCACCTCCATGCTGTGGCTCATGTGTGTTGCAGGGGATGTGCACCACTGTCTGTGACGTGTGCTCCGGGCAAATGATAGTGGCTTACAAGTCCACAGTGCCTGCGCAGGGTGGCTGGCACTCCTGTGCCATGGAGGACTGCAGGTTGTGTGTACACAGTTTACATGGGCCTACACTGGGGGCTTGGTTGCCCCACTACTGCGTCCCTGTGTTGTTGTGCCCTTGGGTATGGGTGGGTGTCTGTCCATGCACTGTGTGGCATCCGGTGTGGTGCATGCTTCCACGCACCACTGTGGGTGTCTGCGCTGGCTGTTGTGGCCAGTGCTAGGTCAGGGTGTGTCATTGGGAGAGTGTGCAGGGTGCTGTACCATTGGTGGTGGGGTACGGGGCATGCCCTGTCCTGTGTGTGGTACCTCATGTGCCGATGCATGGTTGGTCTCTCAGCAGTACCTCGGAGGGGCTGTACATGGTGGCACTGTGTATGCTGTCATTGCATCGCTGTGTGCTGCCACTCACTGATGGGCGCTCATAGTAGGGCTGCCTTGCATGGTTCTGTGGTGCACAGGGTTGCATTGTCACAGTGGGGGTGGTGGCGTGCATGGGGTTTCCTGCAGTGGTGGATGCTGCTCCTGGGCAGGGTGTCTGGGGGTCATGGTGCAGGGTGTGCTCTGCATTGGGGGGATGGTGTGGCAGGGGTGGTCAGCCCTCCTTTTGTGCCAGTCACAGCTTGCCGGGGTGTGATGGGGCACTATGGCCCGGCTGTGGGTTGGTTGCTTGTCTCCATGGGCCAGTGGTTATTCCAGCCCTCCCCCAGTTGTGCAGTGCATGGGGTGTGGGAGACAATGTCTGTTCTGCTGTGTGTTCCTGTGCCCATCTGTGGCATGGGTGGTGGGCCCCTACCTCCCTGGTTGTGCAGTTGCACTGCCACTCTGCTGCTGGGGGGCATCCCTGGTTGCGCTATGGCGCCTCTGGACTGCTCAGCTAAACATCTCTTGTTGCGCTGTGGCACATCAGATCTGCTCAGCTTCCCCTCCCTAGTTGTGCTATGGCACAGGTGGTGCAATATTCAGTTGTCAGCTGTAGGGGCAGTTTGGCCTGCTCAGTTTTTGAATATCGCGCCTCTTGCACATGGGCGCAATGGACTTGCGCTTGCTCCTGCTATTGCGCACTTTTTGGGCGCAGTTTGAATATCTGGGCTGGGTTGTAAAACTCAAACAGCTATTAATTTTAATAATATCAGAATTTCGGAAGAACCCCTCTCTAAACTAGGTATGCATTTTGGACCTCAAAATCTGCCGGAAGAAAATTGGGATAGGGTGTTAAAAAATGTCAAATCAAAAACGGTTAGATGGAAACAGTTTAAATTTACAAAACAAAAGAGAATTCAGGTCTTTAAACAATTTATAATACCTTGTCTACAGTGTGTAGCCCTGATCTATCCTTTACCTTCTCAATATGAGGTTAGGTTATATAGTTGTTGTTTTCAACTATTATGGGGGAATAGATTAAACCGATTTAAGAGTTGCTATACTTAGCAAAAGAGAAAGGGTGATTAGGAATGATGGATCCTATCATTTTTTGCCATGTCCTTTTTTTTTTCTCATACAATTAAAAGATGCCTTCTGTATCCAGAGAGTCGAGATAGACTATGGATTTTGAATACTCTAGGGCGATATTTGAATGCATGGCTTATCAGTGCTCCAAAAATTAGCCCCCACATTCATATACCATCCTATTTCAGACCAGCAGCACAGAAGCTATACAAATGGCAGGTTAAAAAATGTCAAATAAGAACCAACTCCACAAAAACTCTCTTATAAATCCATAATGTCCCAGGCCTATTCCACTGATCCCAGTTTTAAAAATTGCCCCACAGCCATGAATAATAAAATTCTAGATCAACTTAATAATCCCAGACTCCCAGAGTATATGTGGGAAACACAGTGGCTTATTACGTATGGCCGGTTAAACGTTAGAGGTACAGCTAAGTATAAAACCAAAGAGGGAAGAAACTGTCCATATCCAGAATGTATTAATCAGGAAGAAACAATGGATCATTTTTTCCTTTATTGTTCTTTTTCTAAATCATTGCAGGTGTATGCTGCAAAAAAATGGAATTTGGAATGGTTATCAAAAATCAATTATGATATTTCAGTAATCGGTATAGTACCACCTAGTTTACAGGTTTATGACAATAGTACATTAATGATTTTTTTGCATGTTTACAGTTTTGCTTATGGCAAATGAGATGCCAATGGGTAACCTACCAGAAGAAAGGCACGTGTGAGGGATTTTATCTGAATGAATGAATTAACAAAAAGTGTATTTAAAAGACAAACAAATCTATAATATAGATAAAGAGAGAATATGGTGGAAGGGTTTTTCTCGTATGATTAAATATAAATAGACAATGTAGTTAGGATGTTGTATAATCCTCTAGGGGGTAGAAAATCATTGTTTGAAATCTGTTTTTTTTTGTGCTTATTTTAGTTTGTAATATGGTATATGCTTTATTCATGTTTTATTCATTGTATTCTGTTTATGTACTATTGTAAATAAAAACACTCCTACTCTTTTCGATAAGTGCCATGGGATCCTTAACATCCACCTGAAAAACCACCAATCCAGGCAGATGGGACCTTGGTTTAACATCTCATCCGAAAGATGGCACCTCAGAAGTGCAGCACCCCTCTCATGCAGCACTACAGTGTTAGTACTGGGATATTAACCCAAGTGCCAGATGTGGGAACTGAACCCACAGCCCTCTGATCTCCCGGCCTCAGAGGCAAGTGTGCTATCAACTGAGCCACTGACAACTTAGTACATTACTATACTTATTCCAGTACTATATATATATATATATATATATATATATATATATATATATATATATATATATACTGTATATACTGCAATAACAACATATGTATTTTCTATACACTTAGTAACTTCCTAGGATTCACACAAAATTATTACTCTACTTATTTACATTACTACTTCCTATACTCTAAATACAGATGGGAGTCCATCCCTATGATCAGTATCAAGGGCGGAAACCCGGTTGGTGCCAAATTTTCCAGCAAAGTCAGACATTGTTCTTCCCGGCCACTAGGGAGCACTAATCTCAGCGATGTTTCCAAGATGTAACCGCAGGTGGTGTTATCCCAAGGGCTACTACCCCTGCCTGCAGGACAAAATGCAGGTTGAGGGGCATGGGTACTGAAAACGGCTGCCTCCACCCAGAGGACAGGGTTGGTGGTAGCGTAGCTGACCTGGGTACAGCCTTCCGAGGCACTGTTACCCCCCCTTTACCCTCTAGTGGACTTCACAATGTTCTGAACACACAATTACCACAACCTCCAAACAGCAGGTGTACCACCACACCTGTTGCACTTACCACTAGGGCTGGTTCCACCAGCTTGGCCCTGGAGACCCCCTGTAACATAAGATTAGACACAGCAAGCAATAGGAATTCAGTGCTATTAGTACAGAGATGCACAACAAACTGTTTATGTGCAAAAAGATTCAGATCTGATTTATTCAGGGGGAATGAACAAGAAAGAGGCATAATCAGGTTAATTGGTTTAAGTAGTGATTCAATCAGGCTACAAGGCATGCACTTTAGAGTCCCTCAACAGAGTCACACACACTCTGGGTACCCAGTTGGTGAGGAATGCTAGCCTGATGTGTTGCCCAGAGTAGGCCAGTGTTGCAGCTGGTTGGGGCCCTATAGGTGGAAAGAAATAGCCATACACAGTAACCCACAACTTGTAATCCAGAGCCAGATGGCTCAGTTCATGATAATCATGCAAAACAATTAAATCAGATGATACACTTTAATTGAGCTGTTGTTGCAGGGAGCTACCCTATTGTTTACTCACAATACCCAGTACAGGACACAGGATGGATGAAATGGAGACTGCAGGATGATGTGCTGGTTTACCAGGAGAAGCAGGGCCCACACGATTCACCGTGGTGTCGTTCCTGTTCATGATGTTGAGCATGGGGCTGATCCCCAGGCAGGTCTCTCCTCAATGTTCTTCTCTGTGGCATGAGCAGCTGGCTGGGCCAAGGTGGCAGGGCCCACATCAGGTGAACAATTTGGAAGGTAGTCCTGTAGTGCTGGATGCAGCTTCCAGCAAGCATGACACAATCAGGGAGTGGGGAACCAAATCACGACCCACTAACTGCATTCAGCACACTTATAGTAAAGAAAAGAAACAGTACCAAAGTTCAGATGGCAGTCCAGTTGCAACATACAGTGTCTCTGTGCAAACCGATGCTCCGTGGAAGTCTCAGGTCCTGACAGGCCAATCGCGCTGAGGCAAATCTTTGGTCCCGTTCAGGAAGATTCAGTCCATCACAATTCAGGATTCTGGTCACAGCACACCAACTTCGGAGAAAGTCCAATTTCTCTTTGGCTCAGAAAGATTCCTTCACAAGGGAAGATGAGGCAGGCAGGCCAAAACACAGCCTTTCTACCAGTTTCCCACTCTACTACGCAGGGGCAGCCGCTCGAATACCTTGAGCTGTTCACTCTCCAAACTCTAACTCCAGACTGACTCTCTGCTCGCCATGCCCATTAATCTGGGCACAACGAAATGGCTCGGAGACATAGTCCGAAATAAGGCTTCTCTTATCATTCCAGGTGGGAGAGCTGAAGGCAGGCAGGCTAGACTCAGCCTTCCCGCCAAGTCTCCACGCTACACCGGGGGGCAGCAGCTCCTCGAGCTGGAGCTTCTCACTTTTCCAGCTCCAACTCACTTCTGCCTCACGGCTGCAGGCAGCTTGGGTTTGTTTGTCTGATCCATCTGTCTGTCAAAGCAGGGGGTTCCCCCTTCAGGTCTGTTTTGGCACCAAAATGTAAAAACTATAATTCCTACAGAAATTTGCTCCCACAACACCCCTGGGGACAGGCTCCATTTTAGAGTCCCCAAAGGTATTGATTGGTGATGGCTGGCAATCCAAAACCAAAATGGTAGTGCAATACAGAAAGTCCGTGCTGCAAAGAAGGCAGGTTAGACAAACTACAATATCATTACTATTATAATAGATTATCAGCAAATGAGTACAGCTTCTAACAGAGCTCCCTCTGTGCAAGTAACAATGGTAGAACGGAGTGATTATCTGGCAGCTCAGGTGGGACTGGAGCCTGAAACTACTCAGCCCCTACCCAGATTAATTTTATACCACAAAATAGGCAGCTCTTAAAGAGACAGGCACGGAGGCTAACAGGGCACTCACATACAAACACTTTTAAATCACTAGGACACAGAACACCAGCCTGGCAGTGGGCATTTAGGCAAGCCCAAGGAAGATTTTTGGGAATCCCCATTCGTAGGTGGGGTTACATAAGTATTAATAAAGACAAAAGGAAAGTGCTAGAAGTCTAATTAAGTTAATCATACAGTTGACAATATATAACTCAATTACTCATCATAACTTTCTAAAATTACTAAACAAAGGTTAGAAGCTTAATTAACAGATTATTTTTAAGAAAATGGTTGGATAGAACTAACAAAAAAAGTATTGTAAAATTTGTTACAGTTGGGCATCACTTACTGCCAAAACCTAAGCTTTGTCATGATAACCACAGATATTTCCTAGCTGTACAAGCTTACCTTTATTCACTCCCAAGTGAGTCAAATTCATTCAGTTATGTGTTCTCTGCTTGGTTCCTATAGTTTGTGCATGCTGTAAAAAGTTTTCTGCAAAAGTACAGGGTAGCTAATGTAGTTGTTCTGGTTGAGTTGTATACATTATGGATAGCATAATAACCTTTGGGATTTGCATTTGACATGTAAAAATATGTCCAGGGAAGTCCTCAGGGAACTAGGCAAGACAAGGCAAGGCAAGTTTTATTTAAAAGACACCCAATCACAGAGGCTCTGGGTGCCTTACAACAATAAAACACATCATAAGTAATAATACAATAATACAACAATAAATAATAAATACCAAAAATAATAATAAGTTAAAAACAACTAACTAAAGAAAAACAAAACGTCAGGAACAATTCTTTATGGCGGTTAGGTAAAAGATGTCATACAGCATAATCAAGGAAAGCCTGAGTGAACAGGAAGGCCTTAAGGCAGGCCTTAAATACCTCCACTGATGGGGCCTCCCTTGCAGATGGTGGAAGCAAATTCCACAGGACTGGGCTGGTGACGCTAAAAGCTCTGTCACTGGCTGTTTTTAGCCTCATTCTAGGAATCGCCAGGAGGCCCCTAGATGAGGAATGTTGGGAGCAGACTGAAGTGGCTGGCATAAGAAGATCTGCCAGGTAACCAGGGCCCAATCCATGTACAGCATTAAAGATGAGCAAACCCACCTTGAAGAGGACCCTCCACCTGACTGGCAGCCAGTGCAATTCCTGCAGCACCGTGGTGATGTGACAGTATTTAGACTGTCCTGTCAACAATTTGGCAGCTGCGTTTTGCACCAGCTGAAGCCAGCAGAGGGTACCCCCAGAGACCCTGAGGTGGAGCACATTACAATAATCAAGCCTCATCATCATGAAGACATGCACCAAAGTTGGGAGGTCCAGAGGTGGAACTAGGGCCTAACCCTTGTGATATTCCTCAGATGATAAAAACTAACATGGACAGTGGTTGACACCTGAGCCTCAAGCGTCAGACCGCTATCCGGAATAACATCCAGGTTCCGCACCCCAGAGGAAGCCTTCAAAGGTACAGATCCTAAAAATAATCCTGTTTCTGCACCCAAGGTCAACCTGTCACATCCTCTGTTTGACTTCACAACTAGTACCTCCATCTTATCGTGGTTCAGTCGCAACCAGCTGGAGGCCACCCAGTCATTAATTTCAGTGAGGCAGTTATTTAGCACATTCAATGAGTTCAATGTTCCAGGGGAAAAGGAAAAATATAGCTGAGTATCATCAGCATAGCAATGAAAACCCAAGCCATACTTCCTAATGAGCCTTCCCAGGGGTAACATGTACACAACGAACAACATTGGTGGCAAGACTGAACCTTGAGGAACTCCACAAGACAGGAGGCTAGGAGAAGAGGCAAAATTCCCCATCACTACCCTTTGCCATCTGTTTGTGAGATAGGACTCAAACCAGCAGATGACTGTACCAGTGAGTCTACAGAATTCCCTCAGGCAGCCAAGTAACACACAATGGTCCATCATGTCAAAAGCTGAGGAGAGATTGAGAAGAATGAAAATTATCCCCTCCACTCGATCTCTTACCCTGAGAAGGTCATTGTACACCCGTACTAATGCAGTTTCAGTGCTATGCTTCACCTGAAACCCAGACTGGAAAGGCTCTTTTAGATCATAGGCCAGGAGGTGCTCTTCAAGCTGAAGTGCCACAATCTTCTCTACAATCTTACCCAAAAAAGGGAGGTTGGAGATGGGACAGTAATTTGCCTTGAAGTTAGGGTTCAACAATGTTTTTATCAGAAGTGGTCTCACCATTGCCTCTTTCAAGATATCAGAGAAAAACCCTTCCAACGAGGAGAACCAGACAATCAAGGCAAACACCGGGCCAATGAAGTCAGCGCATCCCATCAAGAAAAGCTTTGGCACCGGGTCCAGTTTACAATATGTGTGCCTCAGCTTGAAAGCAATCCCAATGACCTTGGCCACCTCCACTGGTTTAAACTCAACCCAACCAGATGGAGCACTCTCTGGATGCCCAAGGTGATCACTGTCAGCCATGACATGGCTCACTGGTGAAATTCCCTGCTGGATGCCAGATACTGTGTCTGAGAAGAACCGAGCAAACTCCTCACATAACTCATTGGAAAAAGCCTTTTTTGACTACAGACAGACTGGGTTTAGCTGCCTGTCTACAGTCCGAAAAAGCACAGTTGGTCAGTTCCTCCTAGCAGCAATCCCCCTGGATAGGAATTCTGCCTTCTTATGGTTGATTGCCCCTTGGTACTCACAATAGTGAGTACACAGGGCCAGCTTGTCTGCCTCCAGCCCGGTCTTCTGCCAGCACTTCTCTAAATTCTGACCCACAGTCATCATCTCCTTGAACTCCCCATCAAGCCAGGGGGACCTCAAGTGAGAAGACTTGAGTTGTACACAGACTAGTGTGAGGGAGTCAAGCGTGGCACACATCGCCATTTTATAGGCGGCGACTGCCGTGGACACCCCCCCCACGCACGCACTGTTCACACCAAATAGATCAGCCACCACCAGAAAACCCACCAGGAAAAAACCCTCAATGGGCGGTTGCTAATCATCTCAGCAGGGGGAGAGCTCCACCTTGCAATGATCAGACCAAATGACCCAATCAGTCTTGAGATCATTTATCTCAAGCCCCAGTGAGAAAACCAGGTCCAACATGTGGCTGCCATGGAAGAAACTTCTTGCGACAGACCCAGCGATGACATAGTCTGGAGGAGGTTATAACCAAGCCTAGATGTTTCATCATCAGCCCAAACATTGAAATCCCCCAGAATTAAACATCTGGGGCCTTACAATGTTTTGCCTTCAATGAAATCTGCCACCCTCCTGCAGGATTTCTCTGGGGTGGTAAATCAGGAGAATCCTTCGAAATGTGCCCAGCCCCCCATGAATGCCACACATTCAAATGAACCCGACCTTCACAATGGGTGCACGGTGAAGCCCAGCTCAGATCTAAAGCAGATGGCCACACCCCCACCCCTGTGCTCCACTCTGGGGCAGTGCACTACAGTATACCGGGGGGAACGGCGGCCTCTAGAACCGGACCAGCATCATCTCCCACCCAGATCTCTGTGATGCAAACCAGATAAACCATAGAAACCAAGTCTGCTATAATTGCAGTCTTGTTTCTGATCAATCTGGCATTACAAAGCATTGTCCTCTGGTGACTGGTGGACAATGTAACCCTTCTGATTACCTGCCCACGCGGTCTGGTGGGAACCCTGGGGATGGGCACCAAACACATCTGGCCTCTCCCTTGGGCATGACAACTGCCAGGGTAACTTCTGAACCTGACCAACCCTATCCTACCCCCCACAGGCATGCTTGAGGCATCCAGCCATGACTGATCAATGTCACCCTCCTAATTCCAACCTCCCGACAATGACGAGCAGTCATGATGGACACAGGGAGGTCGGTGAAAGGCTGCAGATCGAGCAACTGGGACACCTCATACAAGACCCTGGCCTGCCCCAGGCCTCCATATCTTCCCAAACAAATCATACCAGCAACAATGTCCCACGACCACAACAATCCTCACTATATTACACAGACACTCCTCATACACACACTAATACAAGTCTTCCTAACCAACCACACTACACAAACATAGAATTGCCTAAAAACCCCACACCAACCCAACAACCCTCAAAGAACCCCACTCCAAGAAACAAAAGACAGTTGGTATATAGCAGCAGTTCAATTCTCCAGGACAGCAGCCTGCAGGACTAGACTAATAACTCTACAAGACAGGGTAAATAACACAAAAATATGAAAGATCCTGAATTTGTCCAAAAAATGTTTCAGAGCTCAGTTTATAGAAATTTCAGGGCCCACTCACAGCCCCAGTTCTATACTGGGCAAGGAGCAGCTGTTGCCCATATGTGTAACACCAGGAATACGAATAATTCACATTTAGATCAAAAAATGATCCAAAGCTCAGTCTACAGAAACATCAGGGCCCTCTCACGACCACAATTCTATGCTGGGCAAGGAGCAACTGTCACCCATATGGTCCCCGAGATCATGCAGAATCCTAAGGACTCAGGGCCGCTCTCACATGCTCTGATCAATCGGAAGCATGCACACAGTTACCTTGTCAGGACACCACCAGCCGCTTAAGGGAACCTCCTCCGAAAAACAGCAAAAGACGTCAGGAGGCTTCGCCCCTCTATGTTCACCAAGGTGGTTTAAGTTCTTGCTGGCTTCACGTACACACTGCACTCTATGGCAGTCCAAGAAATTTCTCAGAAAGAGGAAAACCACAGCAGATTGCGCCCTCAACATCCACGTGCCACGGAAGATGGATTCGGATCCGGCCTAGCAATGACACCACAGTTCCTTCAACCCTCTTGTAGGATGTTTAAGAGGCACCTTAGGTCACTCTGGTGCCCCTGTCACTGGTCCTCATTTACTGGAAATCCACAGAAGATGGATCTGGCCATAGCAACGACACCACGGTTCCTTTGGGATGATTAAGAGGCACCTCTGTTCACCCCGAAGCCCCTGTCTCTGGCCTTTGTTCCACTGGAAAGCTAATAGAAGTAGAGCACAGTCTGAGAAACACCACAAAGGCACCCTCAGAGCTGGGCAACACTGCTGGGAACAGTTCCTTGTTAGTCACTGGAAATAACTCCTCAGTTGTTGCTGGCATCGGGGGACAGTCCACTCAGATGCAGCAATTGGAAGATCCAAACAACGGCAGCCTCATTGTCTTGATGTCTCTCTGGGGAATACAGGAATTCAAGTAAGATGCCTGCAAAGCTAAAAGTAGACAAGGCAATGGGGCTGGATGGGATCCACCCTAGAATTCTAAAGGAGCTAAAGGAGGAACTATCTGCGCCTCTAGTGTCCCTGTTCGGTCTATCACTCGAGACTGGGGAGATCCCAGGGGACTGGAGGGGGGCAGATGTGGTCACAATACACAAGGGATGAGACAGGAAACTACTGACCTGTAAGCCTAACTTTGGTAGTGGGCAAAGTCATGGAAATACTATAAAAGTAAAGGATTGGGGGCTACCTGGAAACAGGTGGTATGAGGGATCTCAGGCAGCATGGGTTCACCGGAGAGAGGTCTTGCCAAATGAACCTGATAGAGTTCTTTGACTGGGTTACAAGGGAGGTAGATCAAGGAGGGGCAGTGGATGTGGCCTACCTGGATTTCAGTAAGGCCTTCAACACCATCCCACATAGAAGGCTAGTAAGCAAGTTGAGCAGCCTGGGGTGGGACCAAGGATAGTAACATGGGTATGAAGTTGACTGAGTTAAAGAATTCAGAAAGTGGTTGTAAATGGAGTTCATTCAGAAGAAGGTATGGTGACCAGCTGGGTACCTCTGGGGTCAGTACTGGGACCAGTCCTCTTTAATGTCTTTATTAGTGACATCACATAGGGGCTGGAGGGAAATGTATGCATGTTCACAGATGACATGGAAATCTACAACAGAGTGGATACACTGGGGGGGGTAGAAAAAATGAGGGGATATCTGAAAAAGCTAGAAGACTGATTAAGGGTCTGCCAACTGGGCTTCAATGACAAAAAGTGCAATATTATGCAAATGGGGCACAGAAATACAAGGGCAACGTATCAGTCGGGGGGTGTTATAGACCACAAAACAGAAAAAAGTATCTGGCGGTCATCATCTCTGATGACCTGAAGGTAGTAAAGCAGTGTGATAAGGCAGTGGAAAGGGCAAATAGAATGCTGGAGTGTATAAGAAGGGGCAACACCAGCAGAAAGAGGGAGATAGTATTAACCCTGTAGAGATCAATGGTGATGCCCCACCTGGAGTACTGTGTCAATTCTGGGGGCCCATCTCAGGAAACTCATGGATTGGGTGGAGTCTGAAAAGGTCAACAAAATCGTGCACGACCTGCATCAGAAGCCCTGCATGGAAAGACAAAGGGAATTAAATATGTATTCTCTGGAGGAAAGTAGAGAAAGGGGAGACATGATTGAAACATTCAAATACCTCAAGAGTATCAATAAGGTACAGGAGGGTAGCATATTCCACAGAAAGAGTTGCACAAGAACAAGGGGGCATGATATGAAGCGGAAGGGGGAAGGCGCAGGGAGATGTGTGGAAATACTTCTTTACAGAAAGAGTGGTGGATGGATGGATGGAACAGCCTCCCAGCAGAGGTGATAGGTACAGAAATGGTAACAGGTTTCAAATACTCATGGAATAGTCACAAGGGGATCTTAGTAATGAAGGGTGGGGTAAGGCTGGATATCAGTTAGGGTCTGCAGTTGCCAATAGGTTTCTATTATTTAGTTCATTGTGTACAAATGCAGTACTGCATTGCAAATAAAAGTAGTATATACAGTAGGTTAGATCACAAAACTAAGAGCAAAGGGATTGAGTCTGGAATCCGACCAGACAGTAAATTAGCTCACTGTCTCACCTCCAGATGTTTCAGACATTTGGCTCCTTTCTGCTATAATGTGAGCAAAAGCAGGAACTCATTCTAAAATATTTTATCTGGAAGGGGCATAGAATAAAAAAAAAACAATGCTGATTTAACAAAGTCAGTCCCAAAAGCCTTTTGTGACTCTTCAAGTTACATATGCATAGGGTTTTGCATTGCCCAAGATTTAGGTCCAGGAAGAGATGGTCAGGTGATTGTCTGCAGGAATATTAACATTTGTACAGCAACTCAATGAATTATTAAACTGTTCTTATCCATCCCTGCATGAGCAGTGTCTACAGCTTTTGGTTAATACTGAACACGTTCATGGAACATTTCCATAAAGTCATTCATGAGTTAAATGTATTGCTGATCGAGAGTGCAGTAGTACCCAACATTTAAGTACTGTTTTATTGCATTTGTTTATATAGATTAAGGATTTCAGAAGACTAGTACCCCCATGCCAAGAGAAATGCAAGTAGTAAGACCAGCATCTCTCTTTCATGGTGAACCACCTGAATTATATAACTATATTTGTACATCATTTTCTAATGTCAAGTCTTACATTGCACCTAACTAGAATGAATTTAATGAATTATTTTTCTTATTTTTTTTTTTGTATTATTTCTTTATGCTACCAAAGCCCTCAGCCAACCACTCCTTTAGATGGCCTAGATCCCCACTGCCAATCCCTGTCACCATTTCATTGACCTCCATACTGTCACAGCCTCAGTTGACCCAACGTATCCCTTCACTGGGGGGGTCACCCTTCCAAGGAAGAGGAACTGGGAGAGGAGACTTGCCCAAGGGCTTCCTTCTAAGCCAGACACACAGCGAGGGTCAGCACAGACACTTCCAGGCTTCGTGGTGAGCAGTGACCAGCCACCATCTTCTGGACTGCGAAGCAGCTGTATTTTCCTGCTTTTATTCCCAGCCCACCCCCCATGTAGTGGCTCAACTGCAGCGGCATCCTGTGGAAGTGGGGGACATTCAGCAATGTGTCAAGGCTTCATGCTGCCGTGAATGTCAGCCACAAGCCATGACCAGGAGCCGCCTGAGAAGAGGTGTGGGACCGTCCCCCCCTCATCGAGAGGGAAGCATCCATAGAACACTTGTGACTCCCTCCCTGACGAACTCTGCTTCTGATGGCTGGGATCAGAGTATGAACCCAGGTAGCTAGCATGCTGCACAAAAACCCATCACTCGTTGCCATAGAGCCAGCTCATTTTTATTTTTGATAAAAAAATGTTAAAACTTAAGTTGCATGCCTCCCGATATTTTTTTTAAATGATATTTTATTGCATTTATAGCATGTAAAAATACAGTTATCTGCATCTGAGTACAATCCAGTTTACAACTGAATAATGTAAAAAATACATTGTGTTCAAATCCAGACTATCATGACAGGATTTTATAATGTACCTCAGATTTTTTTACATCTCTGGGGATTCCATGTGGATAGACTATTTACTCAGAAAAAGTTACAAATTACCTAAATGGCCAAGAACAAGAACAAATATCCTTAATATGTATTGTTTAGATAAGTAATTTACCCACCCCAAAACGGGGCATATATTCTCTTTATCTAGATGTTCTCAGGAGTACTTTGGACGTGCAAAGAAAAGAGAACTACTGCATTTCTTTACCGGTGTTAAACAGTATTATGGACTAACTATTAAACATTTGGGCTTATGAAGTCCATTAATATAACATTTTCAGTGACTTTACCCCTTTAAACACTTCAAATTCTGTAACGTGTGTCAGGACATTCACCCTCTTAATGGATATACAGGAGCATGGACTTCCAATAAACATTTCCAGCCTTATAAACTATAGAAGAACACTTCATGGAATATTGAAACACACACCTAAAGGCATTAAACAAAAACAGTCATCTGAACTTTAGATGAACTATATAATTTCTAAAAGTAGGCAAGATCATTCCATTGCCCTCTGACAGTCTTGTATTAAATAACTGAGTCATACCTACTCGATGCGTGTGTCTGTTCAAAGTACAATGCCAGGCATGGGGAAAAAAAGGAACTGTCTCAATCTTCAAGACCACAACGAAAGGTCTAGTTCCTCCCTCGTTTCTCATTCAGGCGCCATTTTACCATTCTGTAACTCGGAACATTCTGCTCTTAATTTCCCCTAATGATAACTGATATTTTAAGTAACTTTTCTTTTTCCATCTATCCTGAGTGATGAGGGAATTTGGCAATAATAGTACAGTGTATCCATATATTAAGGAATGCAGATAAGACCCAAACCTGATATGTGGCGAACTACTTGATTACATTGTATTTATTTGTTTATTTATAAGGATTCCAAAGTACCTTTGAGTCAAGGACTCATTTACAAAGGTTCCACATCACAGAAAGAAGTACATTACAACATTGTTACATTTCAGTGCAGGAAACAAATAAACAGATACAGGGAGAAAATACAGCAAAAGGCTAACAAGTCAGCACTAGGAGTTTAGTACATTGTTTAAGCAAATTAGTTTATAAACACTAAATATATAGGTTGTCAAGCTAATTCATATTGGGAGACCCAGAGGAGTAGGGTGGGTAAGCAGGCCAGAGGCCATAGTCAAGGGAGTGAGAGGGAGTCAGGGAGGGATTAGTGACAGTCACAGGAATTAGAGGACAGGAGGTGGTCCCTGAGATAGGTTTTGAAGAGGCCAATTCTATTTTCTTTTGTGAGTGAGTTAGGCAGACCATTCATCCAGGATGGGGCTTTGTAACTGAAGGATCTTTGAAATTGGGAGGTTTGACTATGGGGAACCGACAGGAGCTGCTTACCAGAGTTGTGAGTGGTTTTATGCATCAGAGCCAGGTATATTATTGAGGTGAGACGGGGGGTACCTCTCAACTGTCCCTGATTTTGCCTCAAAATTTTACTCTGTCCCTCCTAAAATTGTGTTTCCATGACCAAACAGTGGGGATTATAAGCACAAACTAATGTCAAACATTAAAGTTGCAGACTTCTTCTTCTTTAGAAAATGCATTTTACACTGAGCCCTTTATTCTACCAGCTTCCTGAGTGGATATCTCCAATTTTGAAGAAGTGTCCCTGCTTTTGGTCCTTTGTCCCTGATTTTTTTAAGCCTTGTCCCTGATTTGTAAGGTAGGAGGTTGAGAGGTATGGAGGGGGGAGTCCGAGGGCGATCTTTTTGGCCATTAGGCAGGATTGGAAACTGATCCTGTTGTCAAGGTTAAGCCGATTGGTAGATCTATAGAGTGAGCTGATGTGGGTGAGACAGTCACAGCCCAGAACGAGGTGACAGGCTTTGTTTAGGGGAGAGATGGAGTCTGGAGAGAGCCGAGGGAGCCGCAGCACTATATATAAGTATTTCGCAGTCTACGAGGGAGAGAACCAAGGATGAGACTGTGAGTCAGAGGGCATCTGGAGTAAGGCAGTGCTTGAACAGGTAGAGTATTCTGAGTTGGACATTAAGGGCAGCGGACAGTTGATGGACGTGTCAGTGAAAGTTTAGGGCTGGGTCAAGGGTGATGCCCAGATATCTGAAGGATTCCACTTGCTCGAGGGGAGACCTGTTGGCAGCTAGAACTTGGGGATATAGCTCCTTACAGGAGTTCTGTGGGTGCAGGAAGAACATGACCTTAGTCTTCTTGTAGTTTAGTATAAGGCTCTGAGGGTTATCATGGAGTCTGGAATCAGGGGGAAGAGCCAGGTTTCTCCCAAGGCAATGACATCAGGCTGATGTTGGTGTACCCATCCATGATAGGAGTCCCATTTTTTCAGTAAGCTACAGATGTTAAGGGTGGCAATGCAACGCTCAGTGGCAGGGGTATGGTTGTCCACAGTGGTTGGGAGAGAGCCAGGGTTAGGGTGGATATTACCAGCCATGAGGAGGAGGAGAATGAGGGACCTGAGGTTTGCATTCCAAGCCTGCTTTCTGAGACAATAAGCTTTGCGGAGTGGGGACTCAGGCATGCTGTAAAATGTGGGAATTGGGAGGGAGAGTATGTGGGGTGTAGACAGAAGAAGGAGGCTCCAAGGGACGAGGGGTGGCAGATATGAGGGTTCCATGAGGGTTGGCAGTGGGGGAGTATAAAGAACTCCAGAGAGTGATGCATCTGGGGTGGTGGACATTGTAGTCTGTAGTCAGAGGGGAGGACAATGGGATAGTACCATCAGCATACGGGGACTGTGTCAGCATGTAGAGGTTGTCATGCCATGAGAACCTGGTAGGTAGCACTGAATGCCTGGTGTGAAAGATGGTAGTGGAAGGTTGCCAGTCAGCCTGAAGGTATTTTGTGACATTTGGGTCCTGCTTCTCAAGGAAAATTCGGGGGGGGGAGTTGATAGAGGAAAGAACATAGTAGCCAGAGTAAGGTATGAGAGTAGCATAGTTGGAGGGGGGAGGGAGGTTAATGGAAGAGCCAGCAGCAGAAATGCATAAGTTGAGCTGTCTCTGGTGGTGATAGGATCTAGGCTGCAAATGGAGAAAAGGGCTGATTGATTCAGACAGCAGCCATTCGGCACTGATTAGCACTGTTCAGCACTTTATAAGGGCATGCTTACCAAGGGTGGTGGCAGGGGCAGTGGGGAGCTGATGCAGAGTGTCAGTGGTGCCAAATTCAGTTGGCCTGTAATTGTTCAGAGGAGTTGGACTCCTCAAGTCGTATCGTGCAGCAATCATCTTTCCTTACATGCTTGTGAGAAGGTTCTGGGGGTTGGGGGAGGACAACTTCTCCAAGACCCTCTCAACCTCCTAGGGACCCTCAAAGGATCCAACCGACAAGCAGATTCAGCCTGTGGAGAACAGGAGATAAGGTATGTACTTTTACAGCTGGTCACCAGACATGTGGGGGAAAGCCACGCACTGGCTAGAATAGGGCGATCGTTTAAGTGACACAGCAGCGTGGATAGCCTCCCAACAGTCTACAGCAGAAATCAGTACAAACAGTAAAGGTACATCTACATTTAAGCAGTAAAACACATCATGGGATTCTAATTCAGTTTATTTAAAAGTATCAGGGTTGAGAAAGCAGTTCCGAATACAGTTAAAATTAAAGTGATTAAAACAGTACTAGCATCAGAGCCGAGTAACATCTTTAAAGTAAAATAATCGGGTTGAGAGTGCACTTCTGAATACAGTTAAAAATAAAGAATTTAAAGCAGTACTAGCATCAAGGCAGAGCTGAACCCTTAAAGTACAATAATCATGTTGAGGGTGCAGTTCTGAACACAGTTAAAATTAAAGAATTTAAAGCAGTACTAGCATCAGGGCCAAGTAGCATCCTTAAAGTAAAATACAACTGAAATCAGAGTCATTTCGGAGTTGGGCTGAGGCTGAGCAAGTAGTTAAAGTAACCACCAGAAATAGCAAATAATTAGTAAATAAATTAAGGCACCATATAGACTAATGTGTAGAGCTCGCTTTAAACAGTAAAATTCATCGGTGCAAAACCTATCTCCACATGTATGCTGACTGTAAACTGATGAATGCCACTGCAGATTCAAGTTCTAAAAAGGTACTAAATTCAGTTGGCCTATAATTATTCAGAGGAGTTGGACTTCCCAACATCTAAGCAGTAAAACACGAGGGATTCTAATTCAGTTGATTTAAAAGTATCGGGGTTGAGAAAGCAGTTCTGAATACAGTTAAAATGAAAGTAATCAAAACAGTACTAGCATCAGGGCTGAGTAGCATCTTAAAAGTACAATAATCATGTTGAGAGTGCAGTTCTGAATACAGTTAAAATGAAAGAATTTAAAGCAGTACTAGCATCAGGGCTGCGTAGCATCCTTAAAGTAAAATACAACTGAAATCAGAGAGTCATTTTGGAGTCAGGCTGAGGCTGAGCAGGCAGTTAAAGTAACCACCAGAAATAGCAATTAATTGGCAAATAAATTAAGGCACCATATAGACTAATGCGCAGAGCTGGCTTTAAACTATAAAATTCATCGGTGCAAAACCTATCTCCACATGTATGCTGACTGAAAACTGATGAATGCCACTGCAGATTCAAGTTCTAAAAAGGTGGCAAATTCAGTTGGCCTATAATTGTTCAGAGAAGTTGGACTCCTCAGTCAGAGCATGCAGCAATCGCCGTACCTTGTGGGCTTGTGAGATGGTTCCAGGGGAAGGGGGAGGGTGACTTCTCTAAGGCCCTCTCGACCTCCTAGGGACCCTCAAAGGATCTGACCGATGAGCAGATTCAGGCTTGCGGGCTTGTGAGATGGTTCCAGGGGAAGGGGGAGGATGACTTCTCCAAGGCCCTCTTGACCTCCTAGGGACCCTCAAAGGATCTGACCGATGAGCAGATTCAGGCTTCAGGGCTTGTGAGATGGTTCCGGGGAGGCGACTCTCCGAGGCCCTCTCAACCTCCTTGGGACCCTCAAAGGATTCCACCAACAAGCAGACATATGCATCCTTTTCATAAATTATTATTTTTATTAATAATACTGAATAGTACAATATTTGGATATCAGAAATATTGTGGAACTGCAAGTGCAATACATGATATCTTTTGTTCTTCACATCGAGCACTGCAGGAATACAGTATAATAGATCATTACGGCGACAAACACGGTAATGGTCCTTTTTCTGTGTTTCACTTTCCCCCAGTGTTCCACCCCTCCCCTGCCCCACTCCTACCTGGAGTTGGAATCCTAAAGTCTGAAGGGTGTGGGGGTGCAGCCCCCCACAGAAAACACGTTTTGAATGGGCAGCACAATACCCACGTCGGTATTGTGCTGTCGCTGTGGGGAAGATCGGCATTTTCACTGTCGACCTCCCTTGGTGCTTCCAGAAGTATTGACCATTTGAGGAAGTGTTGTCCATTCAGATAAATGAAAGTTCTGTGCTAATGGTGAGAGTGTACCCAGTGTTCTTGCCACTTGGTGGAGGGTAAAATACAGTGCCTTATATGTAGGTAATGAAACAATTCAGTGTTGTAGGTCAAACATATTTTACAATACATGAAAAGAGAGATCCAGAAGCAAATGATTTGATACCTTTTAATGGATCAACATAGATATAACAACAAGAACAAAGTGCTCTAGCTTTCGGACCAACCAGTCCTTCGTCAGAAGCCTAATGGCAGTTGTTTAGAAAAAACAATACTTTTAACAGCTAGATCATGCAGAAAAAAACAGAAAAACTCCCCATTGGTTTAAAATACTTATTTAAAAAATACAGAAAATGATGTCAGAGTAATTTAACAGCACCATACTACCTTCAGCCAGGAATGACCCAGGGTCAAAGGTGCTTGGTGAAACACACATACAAAGAATCCTACAGCATATAAATTTAATTGACATAAGATAACACTGCTGGAGCAGATGACTCCTAAATCAAGCTATGAGTGTCACAAAGGATGTGATTACTGAAATGCGACCCCCACCCTGATTAAAGACATACTGAGATTGTCTTAGGACTCTAAGAAGTTTCAATGCATGCATTATAGACAAGAAACAACCAGTAAAGTGGTCTTAAAAACATTAGTGCATGCTCTATGATGTGTAAAACTTAGCTGGACCTGTCACCCTGCTGTACTCTCCAGCTAAATATCATGTCCCATAAATTTCAAAAAACCTCTAGTGCAGTGACAGGACTTTATAAATGATAATTTAAGTATAAATTGACAGTATTAGTGAAACAAAAAACTCTAGTCGTGGACCACCAAGGAATTAATTCCATGTAGCCTGATATGTACTGATGTCAATATACACTCAGAATGTAACAACTTGATGTACCGGAAGTGTCTAAGGAATCTGAAAAAGAGATAAAAATGTAATTTCTCTCCTCCTCCTCCTCTTCACAAAAACAGTACACCCTACCCCACCTCATATCCCCATAATGTTTGTGTGGGGGGGATAACTAGCTTTAAAGAGATGCTCTCACACATACACACACACACACACACACACAATTCCAAGGATTCTGGATACAACTACAATGAAATAAATCTGCCACCTTCCCCAGGATAAGGTAACTAGAAGTAAATATAAAGTATGTGTGTAAGACCAGAGGTCTAGAAGAAGAAGAAGAAGAATCAGCATTTATATAGTGCTTTTCATACACAGTATCCCAAAGCGCTTTACAAGCAATGCTAGACTGATAGTGAAGTGACTGAATGTGTGGTGGCGGCCATATCACACATCATCACCCACACACAGCCTGGATAATTGCATGAACCGGTTTATGGGAAGGGGAATGTTGGCCAGCACACCGGGAATGCTCCCTGCTCTTTTGCGAAGAGTGCCCTGGGTTCTTTTACTTCCACCTGGACACCCACCAGGACAACACCAGGAAGGGCAGAAGGGACCTCGGTTTAACGTCTCATCCTAAGGATGGCACACCCCGGCAGTACAGCACCCTCCAATACTGCACTCGGATGCCAGCGATTTTTAGGTGCAAGTCCAATCCCGGTGTGGGACGAGAACCCACAACCTTCTGGTCCAGAGGCGGATGTGCTACCAACTGAGCCACGCTGATACCTAACATACCTACATTTCCTCAAATTACTACAATATTGGCCTAATGTAAAAAGATCTGTCCAGGACCCCCATGCAAATGAGGTCTTGCACCCCAATATGTACAGAGTTAAAAAAAATATATATATATGTGACAGTCTATGATAACACTCCTGTATGTACAGTAACAGGCTAGGTAATCTAAATATGGTGTAACGGAATCAACCCCACTCCCAGGCAAGGATAAAAAGTAAGGAGGAATTAATATTCATTGTGTGTGTGAAGTAAGACTAGTAACACGATATAACTCCATAGAGGCCTACCTCAATATGACAGCAAGCCTCACACCTGTTATATCACGTACCTCACAACACATACCCACACACATTGAGATAGTCCTTTATTTAGATATATGGAGTTACAGTGTGTTACTACTCTTACTTCACACACACACACAGAGGGGCTTGGCCCACCAGACATTGGAACAACAGAAAGTGGATGAGTGCTCCCCAGTAATAAAGCCTAAGATTTGGGAGAGCCAACCCCTAATTGTCCCATGGAAGATAAAGTGTCTTCAGTTGCACTCTAGGATGTTGGCCCAACCATATAACATGGGAGATCACTCACTACCATTGTCGCTAAGTGACCTCTGCGAGATGGAGAGGGTCATTTTGAAAAAGATACAGTATGCATGGCAGCACTACCATCCTCACTGCCTCTATCCTGCAGGAGAGACCTAGAGAGAGTATACCCCAATGTGCCAAATCTTGGTGTAACTGCGTCATGAAAGGCTGGTAGTTCTTTTTAAAGAAAATCCTTAGATTCTTTGGCAACTGTATTCCAAGATACTACAGTGACTGTGGGTTCCACCTGAAAGGGAAGAAAGTTTTTAACTCAGGAAAAGGGTTGTAATGAAATGTTAAGGTTTTTTTCTTAGACATGTTAAGTTTTTATCCTGACATAGTACTAGTGTTTTGAAGAATGATGAAAGCAACTTGAAGGGAGACCTCAGGATTCTTTAAGTACAGTAACACATCATCCAAATAATATGCTATGCAATGCTCTCTGTCTGGCATCTGGATCCCTGTGACCACACCTGATTTCCTTACTGTCTGGGCTTGTGGCTATATATAGAGCACACAATTTAATGGGGATAGAGGACTATCCTGTCTGGTGGAGGAAGAGGAGGAGGAGAAGGAGAGAAAATGGGAACCATGACTGGGATGTCAACATACCGGGGTACACAGTCTACAGAAGGGACAGGGAGTGGAAAAGAGGAGGTGGAGTAGCTCTATACATAAGGGAAGGGATCAAAGCTACAGAACTAAAAAGTAAAGGGGAGGACAAGAGGCACTCTGGGTCACCTTGGAGACAGGGAATGGCATCTCAATCTGCACAGGGTTGTATACAGACCCCATCTCAAGGGAGGAAATGGACAAGAAAATGATAGAGGACATTCTCAAATGGCTGAAAAAGGAGACACTGTTAATGGGGACCTGAATATGCCAGATGTTAACAGGATGACATGTACTGCAGCCACATCCAAGAGCAGGGTCATTCTCGATGCCCTGCAGGGGGCAGGCCTTAGACAGCTAGTGTTGGAACCCACTCAGAAGGAAGCAATACTAGACCTGGTACTCTCAAATGGAGAGAGGATCACAAATTTAGAAGTCGGTAGACATCTGGGAACAAGTGACCACTGCACAGTGTGCTTCACAATAAGCACAACCTTGGAGACAAGCCATACAAAAACAAGCATACTGGACTTTAGAAGGGCTAACTTTGGCAAAATGGGTGAATACCTGAGGAATACACTAGCAAATGGGCAAAAGGAGGGTGGAAGAACAATGGAGAAAATCAAAACTGCCATCATAGAGGCAACAAGCCTTTGTGTGAAACAGATAAAGAAAACAAAGCGGAGTAAAAACCACTATGGTTCTCAAAAGAGGTGGCAGGAAAGGTTAAGGAGAAAAAGGCTGCATTCAAAAAGTATAAGGCATCACAGAAGGAGCAATGACAGGGAACTGTGTCAATTAAAGCAGAAAGAAGTGGGAGGGCAGTCAGAATAGCAAAAGCCCAAACTGAGGAAAAAATAGCCAAGTCAGTTAAGAAGGGGATAAACCTTTTATAGGTACATTAGGAGCATAGAAAGGTTAAGGAGGAATAGTGAAGATTAATAAGGAGAGGGAGGTGGGCAGAGGGAGACAGTGAAAAGGCAGAGATACTGAATGAATACTTTTGCTCAGTATTCACAAAAGAAGATGAGGAGGAGTTACCTAAACCAGACAATAGAAGCACTCTGGGTAGGGGGGTTGACACCAGTCCATTTAAAGAAGAAAGAGTCCTGAAATAACTCCTAAAACTCAAGGTGGACAAAGCAATGGGACCTGATGGGATTCACCCCAGAATCCTAAAAGAACTAAGGGAGGACCTAGTGACACCACTGACCATACTTTTTAACAAATCATGGGAGGATGGGGTGGTACCTGAGGACTGAAGGAGGGCAGATGTAATTCCCCTTCACAAAAGTGGGAGCAAGGCAGAAGCAGGAAACTACAGACCTGTAAGTTTGACCTCAGTGGTAGGGAAAATGATGGAATCACTTCTGAAAGAAAGATATGTTGAGTACCTAGAGGCCAGCGGGGCACAGTACCCAAAGCAGCATGTATTTACAGCAGGAAGGTCATGCCAGACAAATCTAATAGATTTCTTTGACTGGGTGACCAAAGTAATAGACCAGGGAGGGGCTGTGGATATGGCCTACCTAGAATTTAGCAAGGCATTTGACACAGTCCCACACAAAAGATTAATAATCAAGTTAGCCAGCTTGGGAGTGGGTCCCAGGGTGGTAGCCTGGGTGCAAACTGGCTGCACAACAGGATACAGAAGGTAATAGTGGAGTGGCACACATTCTGAAGAAAGGGGTCACTAGTGGAGTACCTCAGGGCTCAGTACTGGGTCCAGTCCCCTTAACATCTTTATAGGTGACATTGCAGAGGGTCTGAGGAAAGGTATGCTTCTTTGCAGATGATACAAAGATCTGTAACAGAGCTGATACACAAGGGGGGTAGAAAGGATGAGAAGGGACTTGGCAAGGTTGGAGGAATGGTCAGACATATGGCAACTTAGATTCAATGCAAAGAAGTGCAAGTAATGCACCTGGGAAACAAAACCCAGGAGAAGAGTACAATAGCAGGGAGGTACTAACAACAACAAAAATGGAACGGGACTTGGGGGTAGTCATATCGGATGATCTAAAGGTGGGTAAGCAATGTGAGAAGTCAGTGAAGAGAGCCAGGAGGATACTGGGATGCATAGGAAGGGGCATCACGAGTAGAAAAAGGGAAGTGGTTATCCCTCTGTACAGACAGTTGGTGAGACCCCATCTGGAGTACTGTGTGCAGTTTTGGAGACCTCATCTACGCAAGGACATAGACAGGATGGAAGCAGTCCAGAGGAGGGCAACTAAAATGGTGCAGGGTCTGCATCAGAAATCATATGAAGAGAGACTGAGAGAGCTTAATATGTATACCCTTGATGAAAGGAGGGACGGGGGACATGATAGAAACGTCTCAAGTACCTCAAGGGAATCAACAAAGTCCAGGAGGGTAGCATCTTTCAGAAAAAGAGATGTGTAAGAACAAAAGGGGACACAATTTAAAGATAGAGGGGGGATGGCTCAGGGGTAATGTGAGGAAATCTTTTTTCACAGAGAGAGTGGTGGATGCATGGAACTGCCTTCCTGAGGAGGTTGTTGGTGCTAAAACAGTGGGGGAATTCAAACATGCATGGGACAGACACAAGGCAATTGTAGTGGGGGGTGGCAGGAAGTAGGCTGTTGGTTAACTAGAATCTGCAGCTTATCCAGTAGGTAGGGAAATGGGCAGACTGGGTGGGCCAAGTGGTCCTTATTTGCCGTCAAAGTCTATGTTTCTATGTTTCTAAATGCCAGGGACTGGTGGAAAGTCACTTTATGAGAGCCTGCAGTGCCAGATAAATTCAGCAAAGGAGCTGTATAAAAGGGATTGGGAATAACAGCACTTACAAAATGGGCCAGAACTCATGATCAAAAGGCCTTTTCAGCATCAAGACTGAGAACTGCTGAAGGGATCTATGATGACAGCTTGTGACTTAATATGTGTAACAATCCACCTAGTATTATCCACAATAGTATGTGCAAGAATGAAACCAGTTTGTCCCTGGCCTATGAGTGTGGGGGGCATCCTGTCCAATCTTTTGGCAAATACCACCATAAACATATTATAAACGGTATTAAGGACCAAAACTGGTCTGTAGGAGCCTTACTGAGATAGGTTTCTCCCAGGCTTTAGAAATACCAAGACAGTTGCCTAAGTACATGTGGGCTAGGGTTCCCAACCTTTTCGTATCTCATTGAAAACACAAAGAAGTTGTGGGAGTATTTTTACCCTATTAGTCTTATAGTATTCTGATCAACAATCACTCAGGTCCAGGGCCCTTATGTTTTTTTTTGTGCACCAATGAATGGCCTCAATGTCCTCAGTCAATACCGTCACAATAAATCTCTCACTATGTTCATCAGACAACCATGGAATGCTATGTCCCAATAAGAAAGTTTGAATGGCTGGAGTGGAAGTCTCTGATTCTGGCATATACTAGGACTGGTTATAGGTCTGAAAAGCCCCAGCACCTCATGTATTTGGGTCACCTTGGTTCCCGATACAGGATATTGAAGAGGGACCAATGATAAGTCTGCCTCTGTTGTTGAAGCTGGTATGCCAGCAGTTTGGAGGCATTCGATCCATCTTCAAAGGGCCTTTGTTTCAAAAAGAAAGAGATTATTTTGGTTTGTTGGAGACTGAGGATGTCCACCTCTTTTTTCACTTTATCAAGCTGAGCCATTAAAGATCTATCTTCTTGTTGCTGGGTCATCTGCAAGAAATGTAGTGTATCCTCCAGGTGTTGGTGATGCTGTCTTTGTTCCTGCTTCTTATTCATTATGTATTGGATGATTTGCCCATCATTACTACTTATCATGTGTCCCATAAGATACAGTCAGAGACATCCATTGGGGTATTGCTCTGCAGGACCTCTTCTGTCTTTTCCCACAAGAAGGGCATTCGTTTTCTAATTTTAAATGATAGGCATTAAGACACCGACGTGTATTCCTACATTCTGCTCCAAGGTCCCACCAGCTGAGGACTGGGGCATGGTCCAGTATCGTAATATTTTCCAGGATGCAAGTGACTACTCTGCCTAACTATTCTTTTTGTGTGAAACAATAATCTATCTTGGAATATGTAGAAAGGACAACCAAGTAGTGGGTGTAACTTCTAACTGCTGGACATAGGGAATGCCAGAGATTGCTTCATCCCACTTCCCAAAGTAATTGTTTACTGAACTTATAGGCTGCACATTGCCTAGTTTACAATTGACTAGAGGGCTCCCAACTTGTGGACAGCTCCATGTTAAAATCCCTTACTAGCATGAGAATCCCAGATGTGTTAAGGTAAATGAAATCAAGCAATTTCTTAACAAAAGGGTGTATTGGAGCCTGGGGTAATATAAAGGTTTGCCATGGTAACATCTGTACCATTCAGGGAGCCTTGAACTAGAAGGTCAGCCCTCAAAATCTGTCACTCTTTTACTTTCTTGAAACATCATACCCATGGGGACCTATATTGTCACTCCTCTTCTTTCTACCATATTGCATGGAGGAGGAGTAGACAGAAGAATATCCATATTTGCCAAGCTTATCATGCACCATAGCATTCAGATGTTACTTCTGTATAAAGATTATATTGGCATTCACTTTCCTAATATGGGACATTACCCTGTTTTCCTTAATAGGGTTATTGAGACTATTTATATTTAGTGAATACTGTATAATAATGTGTTACAAGATGCCATTATATCTCAGAAAGTTATTACTAGCTGGTGCACAACGCAACCACTACACACCCCTTCACCTCACCAATGGCACCGCACCATGTAGAGTATTTTTTATAAACATACCATGCAATGTAACATAGCATGGAAACCTCTGGGAGAACATCCCTGGTATATAAAAGTCCAACACAACATGCCATAAGGACAGGAAATAAGGCACAAACTAAGGGCCTTAACAAGGAGAACAACCAGCTTCAGCAGCTATGGGCTTCCAAGGCACAACCTATATGTCTTAGGTCTTACACCGAGGGGTGTCCACCCATGCTGGAGTTAAAACCTCACAAGGAGGGACCTCCAACAGGCAATCTCCCTTTGAGGAAGGGGAGTTGGGGAACTAACATCACCCTACTATTTCCCCCTAACTTGATTATAACTGAATACTGCTAGCAGGAAGTACTGGTGTTTGCCTTCAATTGACGAGGTTATGCTAAGAATTCCCTAAGGATGGGAAAGGGAATGCAGAGGGGCATTCTGGCATGCCAATAGGTTTTACATAAGCTAACCAATCCAGGACTCCATGAGGCAGAACACTTAATAAACATGTCCAGGTATGTGGTGTAAAGCAATTGAAAAAGAGGGAAACTGGGACAGAATGGAATGAAGGTAGGTGGGCGTGCAATGAGGAACCCAGTCTGCATCCCCAAAATGCTATGGGATATTTAACCCTATTCCCTACTCCTCCACAAAGAGAAATGGTGGCAAAGTAACTTGGAGTCCCACAGTGGGGTCGATAAATCTCCCCCTCCTCTTTCTCCATATAGTCATTTAAAGCAAGTATTGGGCTTCAGACCCCCAGCATTTGCAGAATGAATTTGAACAGCTACAAGATGCTTTCATCACAGAGTGGTGTCTATATTTAAGCAATAACGATCAAGCCGGTGGTCATTTTATGGAGATTAATGACAGTGTGGGGGGGTTACGCCTCAGGCAACCACCCGACACACGGTCGTTAAGACCGAGAAAATGACCACCAGCAAGGTTGTTATTGCTATTATAAGGATAATTAAATGGTATTGTGATCAAATAACTAGAAAATCACCTTACAGTTTGCTTTGGGTGTCCACAGGTTGTGGAGCAAGCACGCAACTTATTGACGTAAGTCTTGGTGTTGTGTATAGGTCCACACTGCTGCTGTAAACAAGTGCAACCACATAGTTTACTGGAGCTCGCTTGATTGTCAGTTACAGAAATGGATGCTCTAACATTGTTTTATTTTCCTCCTGGGCCATGCCTTTTATTTTTTTGGAAAGGGCCATTGTTTGTTTAGGGGCACATATGTCAGTGAAACTGATTTTTGCTGCTGCGCTACCGGTACCTTTGACCTTTTGGGGGAGTGGGTGGCCAAGGGCCGAATTCATGTGTAATCAAACTTCCTCACAATGGAGGATTATTTTGTGCCCACAGTAACTGTGTTTGCAGTTAACCTTTTGTGAAGGTGTGGTTTTCTTGTTTTGCAGAAGCTTTCCTTTCAATTTCCATGGGTCTGACAGCATAATGCAGCTGTGTTCCCCTTTCTTATTTTTTATATCCCTTTTTCATTCAATATGGGCCTGCTCTACTTTGCCGAGCTGTCACTTCTGATTACCCGTGTTGTGCTGAGGGACGGAATCACTGTGACTGTCAAAGCAGTTTCTATAGTCACTGATTTGCTGTGCACCTGCTCTACCTTGCAGTGCTCTCAGTTTTGTTTACCTGTGCGTTGCTGTGAGGGGTGGAATAGCCATGACTCACACCAGAGTTTTCGGCAGCATGGATAACTTTTCAGCATATGTGAAGTGGTTTGTCGTGTGGCTAGCACATCTGGATCAGTCATTAACTGGACGTTAATGATCGATCCAGTAATGAATCACGGACCACCATCAGATCATGAATAATTAATTAGCCTTATAATTTGTAGCAAGGTCCCAGTAAAAAGTGACCTCCACATAGGGGCATTTAAATCTCTGTAGACAATGTCTGCTAGCTTTTAATTACATGTAGGAAGCCAGATTGACTCTGAGGCTCTTACAGGATTCCTTAAATGGTAGGTCAGGCTTCCACACCTCTCTTGGCTGCAGCCATCCCCCTGCCCAGTACCACTCTTCCCTTCTGCCTGAACCGGCAGTTTCAGTGAATATTCCCTGTTTCCCCTCAAGACTGCATATGAGTCTGTCTTACCCACTGCTGTCCTGGTAAGCTCAATCTGCTTTTTAAAAAGCAAGCTGCTATTCCATAGTACAAGCTTAGCAACTCTAGCTGGTGTCCCCATTCCCACTGTCTGGCAAACAAGAGCAACTCAACATGACTGCCTCCATATTTGTCCACATATTAAGTGTTGCAAGGCCTGGCCTGCAACATTGAGTCTACGAGGCCATGACTGATCCCAGCTACTCCATGCTAGAGGCCCACTGCAGTGACCAACCACCTCCTGATTTACCAGGACTCTCCACTCTGGAAGCATGGTTAAGCAACATCTGGGGTAAGAAAGTGTGGCAACGACTGCAGCAATATGTACTGCTCCCTCACCAGGCTGTTTGGTTGGAGTGACTTGTGATTACAACCATTTTCTCAGAGTTCAGCTGACTTGGGTAAGGGTGGGGAGGCCCAGATCAGAGTACCTCATTTTACAGAACTGATCAGGTGGCCACAGCCCAACACAGCAGCACAAGTCACAGGTACTAGTAATCTAATCATTCTGTATTTCACATAGGGGAAAGCCACAAGGTCCACACTTAGATTCAGGGCCAGGAAGAGAGGAGAAAACAGGGATCCTCAAGGGAGGGAACAACAGGGGAACACCAGTGTGATCTGATAGAGACCATAACTGCTCTAATAAAGTCTTCTTCTTACAGTCCATGTTTAAGTAGCAGTCGCAGGGACCATGGTAAGGACTTCTTAAGCAGCCTTCAGTTGGCCCACTATCTGCTGCATATTGTCTACAGCATTTTGTTTTCAAAGTAATACCTGTTTTTGCAAGAACCATACATGTCACAAAAGTTTTGTTACCAGAGATCCTGAGGTTGCAGTCTATGGAATTCTCTGGAGGTGATTCCCCTCTTAGTTGGTTCTTGTTGGGTGACAGTAGCTCTGTCTAGTGTCAGGTTTCAGTCTTATAAGCAGATGACTATTTCTGATGGGTAGGGTATCCAGAACCATACATGCTGGGCTCAGAGGGCCTTTTCTATTGGGATATACACCTTATGGTGTGCCACCAAGGTGGGAGAACAGTGATTATCCAAGTACAGCCTGTGATTTCTAAAATGTACGTTTTTGTTTCAAGGTTGAATGCAATATTTCTTCCATTACGAGGTATCAAGGGAAGTGGAGAACTACTGAGCATGGATAGGCCTTTAAGGTAGTTAGTTTTGAGCCATAAGCCCTGTGCACTCAATCTGTCTTTAACATCCAATATGGAGCTAGGTCCAGGTCTGAATGAAGCAGGGGCTGTAAGAACAGAATCAAGCCAGTGCCCTCGGAGCCCTCTCGGAGTTCATAGATCAGTAGATTATTTCTATGGTTGTGGCATTCAGTGTTCTCTAGTTTGTCGTGTAGCAGTTGAATGGTATGGTGGTCCCAGGTCCTATTGGGGCTTCTAAACACTGGTGCTGCCTAGTCAACCTTGAGACCGGGGAACTCTCTCTCTTGGTGCTCCTGTCTCCAAATGCATCATCATGAATAGAATCTGCAAGTGATCAAGCTCTGCCTGACTCTGCCATTGTAAGCAAACCTACTGCTGCAGAGTTCTGATAATATTTTTTAAAACTGATGGAATTTGGAGGTTATTCTGTTGTGTTGATATTATAGAGTTCTAGATCTTCCCTTGTCAATCTTCACCATTCATTACTGTTGGATGTAAGCCGGAGGCATGCACTCACCACAGGATTTTTTTTTTTTAAAGAGGGGAGTCAGTGCCAATGGTGCCACCCATGTGGCTGACGCACTGCGTGTCACACACGGGTTCGCCATTAGGAGCCATAGACTCCTCCTCCATACCAGTTCTGTTTCTCCTGCTGTCAAGGTCGTACCTGCTGTGTGAGGAAGCTGAATTTAGTCTGTGTCATAGGCCTTCGCTGTTCGAAGCTGCCTCTCCAGTTTCTTCATCCCGGTTCTGACCACCTGACACCGTTGGTAATCTGGTAAGCCCATTCCTTTTTTTTCTTCCAATGGTGCCATGCTCTTTTACTAAAGTTTGGTTATTGTTTTCACATCATGTCTGGTTCAGGGGCAAAGAGAAAATTCAAAGCGGGCCATGCCCCCATGCATCAGTGCCCCTGTGGCTGGCATTTTTCCATTTCGGACCAGCATGATGTTTGTTTGCGATGCCTGGGACCCAATCATGATATGGATCATTGCAATGCTTGCTTCTCCATGGACTGCCATGTTCTCAAAGTCTGCCTGCTTAAAGTCGGCAGGGCACCGCCGACTTAAAGAGGACAGCATTATTCGAGGGTTACCAATGCCAGGACACTTGACCCTTCCTCTGGGTCCCCTCTTGGGTCTATATGGCCCGGTGAAGAGGAGGCATCCTCCAATTCTAGCCTTGCTGAGGAGGAGACCTCTTTTGCGATGTTGGAGGAGCAACATGCGTCCCTGCAGAGTCACATTGCTGGCACCGCCCCGGCAGTCACCTGAGGTGCAGACTCCCCCAGTGTCGCGGCCTACGGCTGCTCGACCTGGCACAGGTGGACCCTTGGTGCCACCTCCCAGCACTGTCCTGGATCCCAGCACCATTTTCATCATCAGTGATCGGGGCAGTGCCGCAGGCAGTGCCATGTCCCACGGGGGCACTGTCATCAGGGGCCCTCCCAGGGTCGCTAGCCTGGAGGTCTGCCTGGTCACTTCCTCTTCAAAGGAAGATGACTCACTGGAGATCCAGACTGGCACCTCGACTCCTCAGAGTTGGAGAGCCAATTGGGAAGCGATACCAGGTCACCCAGTGGCCCTATCCCAGAGCCCCCATGGTCCATAGTTATGATGGATCCAACGGCTGAGGCTGGCTGGTGTGGATCTGTTGAGGACAGCAGCCTGGGGGCTCAGGGTGAGGTGTCCTCTCCTGGGGAGGCTGGGGCAGCTACCACTCCTGGTGCTGCCCTGGCCCCCCCAGGTGGTGACTGGGACCCCCTCCTCTGTGGTCTCTCTCAGGAGGCCTGCGGTATTGGGGTGCCCAACTACACTGGGATCAAGGAAGAGGGCAGCCTTTGAGTCTGAGGGGTTGATGGGGCTGTGGGAAAGCGTGGGTACCCCCCACCACTACCCTGCAGGGAGTGGGGAGGAGATGAAGCACTGAACCCCCGCCTTTCCCTTGAGGTCTCAGAGACATCCTTAGTTTTCAGTGCAGAGGGTTGCCCTTCTGGATCGATGCCCAGTCATGTCACAGGGGAGATTCTCCCTCAAGGCTCTTCCAGAGTTTGCCATCTCAGACACAGCCTTCATAGCCCAGTTTGCCCCCAGGGTCCTCCCAGCTGGTGGGACCAGTCTCTGGGTCTCAGAGCCCTGGCAGAGGCCAGGAACTTTCAGTTCAGTGCCCATCTCCCATCCCTCTGCAGATACCTCCCCCTCTCCCAAGCCATATGGGTCCTATGGGGCCCTTAACCTGGGAGATGTTCAGAACCACCACTTTGGCCTTTCACACTTATGTCAGGGCCATGTACGAATGTTTTTTTTGCCTGTCTCTCCCGCCACAGGAAGAATCTGAACATTCAAGCTCCTCTTTCTCCTTATCTTCTTCTTACGAGGGAGAGGAACCTTCCATCCACCTGTCCTCCAATGCTGATTTCACTGAGTATCAGCAGTTCCTTTTGAGTTTGATCTAGGAGCTTCACATCTCTCACATGCTGAGAAGCAATACTGAGAGGGAGATTCACTGATTCCTGAGTGAATTCAGCGCCCACCAACTGGTGGTGCCCTCCTGACCCATCCCTTTCCAGGAAGGCATCTATCCGCAGCTGGCAGTCTCCAACTGCCCCTTCCCCAGCCCCAGAAGACTGCAGAAGATGGTATTGCACCCCCCAGAAGTCTCTAGGTTCCCTACCTCACCGCCTTCAGGGCTGACATCCCTAGACACTCCTTCCTGGCTTCAGTGTCTGGTGCACAACCGGTCCCCCTGGTCCAGATTCTGCAGAATTCGATCAGTGGTGGTGAAGAATTTTCTCTTCAGCTCTTGCCTTACTGTGTATAGGTTCTCATCAGGCTCACCACACTGCCTATAATAGACACCTGTGGTAGATGCTGGTGAAAGTCCTGGCATCTTTGCCTGATAAGGAGCAATCTAGACAGGCCATTGTCCTCTCTGCTCAGGGTCTGGAGCTTGCAAGACACCAAGCAAGGGCATCTTACAATGCCAGTGAGGTGGTGTCCAGACTTGTGGGGACAGTGATCTGCATTAGGTGAATGCATAGCTTTGTCAATCAAAGTTGTCATCCATTGCCTGGTGTAGGGTGATCTCCTCCACTTTCCAGAGGACCTGACTTTTTTCCTGCAGGGCAAGGAGGACCTTACAGGGGTGCCTCCCATCCCCCAATTATGGAGGACACCTCCTCATCCTGAACAGCCTTATATACTGTTGTTCTAATAGGGCTTTATGTTCTCCCCCTCCTGCACCTCACCCACAGGGGGTTGAGGGATCTGCTCCCTCAGGGCTGTGCCAGGTCCCCTCCATGGGGCTTGGTACTCACCCAACAGTAATGAATGGGGAAGACTGACAAGGAAAGATATGAAAATTGCATACCTACAGTAATTCTTGATCTTCTCTTGTATCTTCACAATTCATTACTGAATCCCACCCTCTATCCCCTCATGGGCCTCAGTTCTTGGGCATCACCTCCACCCTGCTCGTCTACCCCCTCCTAGAGGCCAGTTGGGGGCTGAATCCCCCTGGTACCTCAGGGCTCTGTTTCCTACTCTAAAAAGTCACAGAGCATTCAACCTGGAGGACAGTGAGTAGGGTCTTCACCCTAACCTCTGAGGGAACTCCCTCAGATTCTCCTCATGATGCACTAGTGTGTCCCCTCTTGGGACTTGGATAATCCTCTGGCTTATGTCACCCTCTGGTTGTCATTACATCAGTGCAGTCCTAGGAGAGCCCGTTGGATTTTCATCCCACTCTTTTTTTCTTATGGCACGGATGTCCTGTGGTTCTCTTCTCCTGAAGTGGGGACTACGCCAATACTCCCATGGGAAAACTTCTACCAGATTTCTTTCCCTACACCTAAGTCAGGACTAACTCTTCTTCTGAGTAGGACTGATCACCCTCCAAGGGACAGTCTATGAGACCTAGGCTCTAGGATTTTCACAACAATTATGGATAAAGGGTTGGAGGAGAGATCTGCCTCCACCAAGGTTGACAAGACCATAAATCATCCCCTTCAGACCTTTGTTCTATAACCTCTGTGACTAGTGGGATCCTTGCTCCCTTGTCTTCATTCCCACAGAGGTTTCAAATTCTCAAGCCAGTGGTCTTCCATTTTAGCGTTGCAGAGATCCCTCCTCCCTCCCCCCTTATTCATTACTTCCATCTTGTCTATCTTTATTCCTTCTATCCTTTACCTTCTCCTTCTCATGAGACCGCCCAAGGATTGAGGCTCCATGGCCCCTTAGGGCAGGGTTCTCTCCTTTCTGTCCTCTATTCGGCTTATACCCTTTTCAGTTGATATCCTTTCCTTTGTCTATTCCTTGGCACTCTCTTGCCTCACTCTCTTTCTCTAAAAATTGTTTTTCCTCTCTGACTCAAAAGAAATGGGATGGAGGAGGAGTCTACGGCACCTAATGGCTAAGCCCCCTGCACCACGCAGTGTGTCAGCCACATGGGTGGAGCCATCAGTGCCGACTTCTCCCTCAAAAAAATAACTCCCATGGTGGATGTGCACCTCCGGCTTACACCCAACAGTGAAGAATGGTGAAGATACAAGAGAAGATCAAGAATTATGATAGGTATGTAATTTTCATTTTCAGGCTGCTGGCCAGTGCATGATATGACTGGAAGTCCCAATATGCATCCTTTCTAATGATAACACTTATCATAACACTAGCCATCTCACTTAGTGATCCTGACTCCTCTATTTAAGAGTTTAGTTGCAGAATAGTTATGTATTTTCTATTTATTGATTGATTTTTTTTGTTTCAAATTGGATGCGTTTAAATGTGTTTTATGCCTGCTTATGTCTGTACCAATTTAAATGATGACACCTTTTGTCTGTTTTAAGTTTTGTAAAGGAAAATGCTAAACAAATAAAGATGAGTACTACTACAAAGTTACATGCACTTTGTCGCCTTCTACTAGACAAGTTAAAGAGCTATTGACACCTCAGAAAACTTAAAAAAAAATAATTAGGTACAATTCTGCTTCCATTCCATATATATTCAATATATTTCTCTTCCCCATTATTTAGTACTGAGGAAATCTGCACGAATACATGACTTTTAGCCCTTAGAGTTCCTTTAGAGTTTATCTGCCTCTATCATTTACTCCCTACTTCATGTCATAATCCTCTGTTGTGACATCACAATCTGTTGCCATGGGAGTAACTGTGATGTCACAAACAGTGCATTATGACCTCAAGTAGGGAGAAGGCAACAGGAATAGATGAACTGTTCAGGAGCAAAGAACTTATTTTCATATAAATGACCTTAATAATAAATAATGGGGAGGAGAAATACAAAACTAATATGAAGTATAAGCTTAACTGTGTCTAATTATTATGTTTGGTTAAAGTGCCTATGTCTGTACCATCTCTCCAGTTGTACCTCTCAACAATTCATATGCCATTCTGAAAAAGTGTGGTTCCTCTATGGAGGCGCCCGCAGTGGAGATCAAGGAGGATGCTGGGAACATCCACAAAGGAGACCCACAGGAGGGTGGCATGGGACCCCACAGGGAAAGAAAACAACTCCTGGTGGGAGAGTCCATTGTTAGAAAGGTAGAACTGGGGGAGGAAGGGAAGAGGGAGGTGAGGTGCCTGCCTGGCGCCAAGACTTGGAGGGACAGGGAGCGAATCCTCAGGATCACCAGAGCAGCTGCACAGGGGAGGGAGCTGGATGTCATTGTCCACCTAGGGATAAATGGCATGGCTAAGAAAGGGATCAGAGCAGTGCAGGAAGAGTTTGTGGAGTTGGGGATGGGCCTTAGACAAGGAGCATGCACAGTAACCTTCTTGGAGGTGCTGCCTGTCTATGGCATGGGTGAGGCTAGGCTGGTCCACACCATGGGATTCAATCAGTGGTTGAAAAACTGGTGCAGAGCTCAGAGATTTGGCTTCACTGGGGACTAGGGGTTCACCTGGAGGGATGCAGGCCCATACTGGTGTGATGGTCTGCATCTGTCCAGGAGGGGAAACAGGATCCTAGGTGATAGGTTTAAATGCTTCATTGGCAAGCATTTAAACTAGCCAAGGGAGAATGCACTGGAAAGGAGCAGGGAAATCCTAGCCCCCCCCAAAAAAAAAATCAGGGTAGTAAGTGAGGTAAACACCAAGATAGAGATGTCGATAGGGAGAAGGGCAGGGGTAAATGGAGAAAATAACAAATACAATAAGGACAGGGATGGGGCTAAAAGTGGTAAGGCCATCAAGAAATGGAGGGTAATGAGTACCAATGCTGTAGTCTAGGCAACAAGCTCCCTGAATTGGTGGCCTTGATGGAAGAGGGATGCCTGGACATTGTAGCAGTCACAGAAACATGGTACACAGAGAACCATGACTGGGATATTAACATACCAGGGTACACAACCTACAGGAGAGACAGGGAGGGGAGAAGAGGGGGAGGAGTAGCTCTCTATGTAAGGGAAGGGATAAAAGCAACTGAACAAAAGAGTAAACAGGGAGAAGAGAAGGTATTGTGGGTCACCTTGGAGACTGGAAATGGCACCACAATCTGCACAGGGGTTGTATACAGACCCCCATGTCAGGGGAGGGAATGGACAAGGATATGATAGAAGGCATCCTTAGGAAGACAGAGAAAGGGGAGATACTGTTGATGGGGTACCTGAATGTGCCAGATGTTAACTGGAGCACCTTTGCTGCAGCCACATCCAAAAGCAGGGCCATTCTTGATGCCCTACAGGTGGCATGTCTCAGACAGCTAGCTTTGGAACCCACTCATGAGGGAGCAATCTTAGACCTCATACTCTCAAATGAGGACAGTGAGAGGATCTCAGATCTAGAAGTGGGTAGCCATTTGGGAACAAGTGACCACCAAACAGTGTGGTTCACAATAAACTCAGCTACAGAGTCAAGCCATACAAAAGTAAGGGTTCTGGACTTCAGGAGGGCTGACTTTGGCAAGATAGAAGAGTGCCTTAGAAAAGCACTAGCAAACAGGCTAGAAGGAGGGGTGGAGCAACAATGGCCAAATATCAAAACTGCCATCACAGAGGCACTAAGCCCTTGTGTGAAGCAAATAAACAAATTAAAACTAAAGAAAAAACCACTATGGTCCTCAAAAGAGGTGGCAGTGAAGTTTAGGGAGAAAAAGATAGCGTTTATGAAGTATAAGGAAACACAGAAGGAGCAGGACAGAGAACTGTACCAGTTAAGACTGAAGGAAGCAGGGAGGGAAGTCAGAATAGCAAAGGCCAAAACTGAGGAAAAGATAGCCAGCTCGGTTAAGAAGGGGGATAAAACCTTTTATAGGTACATAAGGGAGCATCGAAAGATAAAAGGAGGGATAGTGAGGCTGAATAGAATTGATGGTGGGTGAGCAGAGAGGGATAGTGAAAAAGCAGGGATACTGAACGAATACTTCTGCTCAGTATTCACAAAAGAGGAGGATGAGGAAGTGCCTAATCCAATTAAAAGAAACACTCTGGATAGGGGGGTTGATCCCAGTCCTTTCACAGAAGAAAGGGTTCTGAAAGAACTCCTAAAACTGAAGGTGGACAAAGCAATGGGGCCTGATGGAATTCACCCCAGAATTCTAAAAGAATTAAGGGGGAGAACTAGTGACACCACTGACTACCCTTTTTAACAAATCATGGGAGGATGGTGTGGTACCTGAGGACTGGAGGAAGGTGGATGTGATTCCCCTTCACAAAAGTGGGAGCAAGACAGAGGCAGGAAACCACAGACCTGTCAGTTTGACCTCAGTGGTAAGGAAAGTGACGGAATCACTTCTGAAGGAAAGAATTGTTGAGTACCTAGAGACCAGTTGGGCACAGGATTCAAGGCAGCATGGGTTCACAGCAGGAAGGTCATGTCAGATGAATCTAATTGATTTCTTTGACTGGGTGACCAAAGTAGTAGACCAGGGAGGAGCTGTGGACATGGCCTACCTAGACTTTAGCAAGGCATTTGACACAGTCCCACACAAAAGATTAATAGTCAAATTAACCAGCCTGGGAGTGGGTCCCAGGGTGGTAGCCTGGGTAAAACATTGGCTGGACAACAGGACACAGAATGTAATTGTAAATCGAGTCCACTCTGAAGAAAGGTGGGTTACTAGTGGGCACTGCAGGGTTCAGTACTGAGTCCAGTCCTTTTTAATGTCTTTATAAGTGACACTGCATGGACTGGAAGGAAAAGTATGCCTCTTTGAAAATGACACAAATATCTGCAACAGGGTTGATAGACAAGGAGGTGTGGAAAGAATGAGAAGGGACTTGCAAGGTTGGAGGAATGGTCAGACGAATGGCAGCTTGGATTTAATACAAAGAAGTGCAAAATAATGCACCTGGGAAACAGAAACCATGGGGGAGGTAGTAACAACAACAAAAAAAGAAAGAGACCTGGAGGTAATCATATTAGATGACCTTAAGGTTAGCAAGCAATGTGAGATGGCAGTAGGGAGGGTTAGGGGGATACTGGGATGTATGGGGAGAGGAATCATCAGCAGAAAACAGGAAGTTGTTATCCCTCTGTACAGACAGTTGATGAGATCCCATCTGGAGTACTGTGTCCAGTTCTGGAGACCCCATCTCTGCAAGGACATAGACAGGATGGAGGCAGTCCAGAAGAGGGCAACTAAAATGGTGCAGAGTCTGCAACAGAAGCCATACAAGGAGAAACTAAAGAAGCTTAATATGTATACCCTTGAGGAAAGGGGGGGCATGATAGAAACTTTTAAGTACCTCAGTGGAATCAACACAGTCCAAGAGGGTAGCATCTTTCAGAAAAAGAGATGTGCAAGAACAAGGGGACACAATTTGAAGATAGAAGGGGGATGTCTTAGGGGCAATGTGAGAGTATTTTTTCACAGAGAGGGTGGTGGACGCATGGAACAGCCTTCCTGAGGAGGTTGTGGGGTCTAAAACTGTGGGAGAATTCAAAAATTCATGGGACAGACATAAGGCTATTTTTGTTGGGGGTAGGAAGAAATAGGCTGTTGGTTAAATAGGATCTGCAGCTTATCCTGTAGGTAGGGAAATGGGCAGACTAGGTGGGCCAAGCGGTCTTTATCTGTCGTCAAAGTCAAAGTCTATGTTAGTTCTCCTGAAGGTGTCAGATGCTCTTTAAAGAAACTGATGATTTACTTTACCTGTTTTGTCATGGAGACATTTCAGAGGTCATTAACAGGTTACATGAGTGGTCTGTCAGAATTTTCCCCTGGTTAAAGAGACCCCTCTGTATTTCATAGATTTTATATCATGCCAATATGTTTGTGCTTGTTTGTCTGCTGCTAAAGAATATTAGTGACATTCTTAGAGTGATTTGTGACGCAGCTATAGCAAATTTTGCTCTTCTCTGTGTATAGTTTTGTTGACTTCTGATAGTAATAATAATAATAATAATAATAATGATTATTGTTTTGTGACCATGGATTATTGCTATTCTCCATACTCAACAACATGGGAATGTCAATAATTTGGGTCCTGATAATTACATGGTCCCATGGTACACCCAACCTAAATGTGTATTACAGTTAGACCTGGTTAATCTGTAAACATTTGTTTCTGTCCAATTTATTGCATAATAAATATATATATACATCTATATATATATAGGGGATATGACATGGCCCGACTGAAGATATCATATTTATCTTCACGAGAGGCCAGTGATATCATGATATCTTGATGTCACTGGCCTTGAGTGAAGATAAATATGATATCTTCAATCGGCCATGTTAGCAACCGTTTATAACGAGTGCTTTGCCCCTGCCCCCAACACAAGTCACTATGTGCCCTCTCAATGCAATGGGTGACATAAAGGTGATGGCCCTAGCAATACAACCCACCTTTACAGAAATGCTAAAACAGCAGATGTCATTTATTGCTTAAGAAATATTTGGTGGATTCTGCTATTTATGGTTAGTTTTAAGAAGCATTATCTGGTTTATCATGCCATGCCCCCACACACACACAGAGGCTCACATGCTTCCCCAACACAATAGATTATATAGGGTTTTTAAATATCTGGTTGATCCTGTCAGTTTAAAGTTAGTAAAAATATTTGGTTGATCCTGCTATTATTTTGGGAAAAAGTGACATTTACATGGTTATCTGGTTGATCCTGCCACTCTGAGTAGTTTCACTTTCCCTAGAATTGTAGCGTGACCGAGCGCTATAGACAGTGACGATTTGTACATTGGTAAATGTTTTTTAGAATGTGCCCTGAGTTCAGTAAGTTAGAATTTCCTGTAATTTTTCTGTAGTTCATTGTAAAAAAGCTTCAAACTGCACACAGAGTGCAGCAGTGACCGATCCGGTGGCTTTTCAACAGTAAAATGAAGCGCGAGCGTCTGTTGGGGCACATTCTAAAAAACATTTACCAATGTACAAATCGTCACTGTCTATAGCGCTCGGTCACGCTACAATTCTAGGGAAAGTGAAAGTACTCAGAGTGGCAGGATCAACCAGATAAGTTTCGATATGACGTATAGGAACGTGGAGATAACATATGACGTATAGGAACATGAAGATAACAATGTTATCTTCACGGCCCATGTGAGATATCATGTTTTATACTCTCATTTATCTGACAACATATGTTGTATAAATATATATATATATATATAGATAAATAGGGGATATGACATGGCCCAACTGAAGATATCATATTTATCTTCACGAGAGGCCAATGATATCATGATATCTCACAGTGGCAAAAGCCACGAGTGAGATATCATGATTTCATTGGCCTCTCGTGGAAGATAAACATGATATCTCTAGTTGGGCCAGTCATATTCGTTTATACAATGTGGCGTTTTGGGATTTATTAATAGTTTAGTAATTAAAGCATAAGAGCAATTGTAGTCAGTATAATGTAAAAAGTGTAGAAGATCATATTTTTGTTTTGCAAAAAAGTGTTATTTATTGCATAAAGTTGATACATACATGAAAGAGTATGTTAATAATAATTATAATATTTTAACCGTTTCATGACCAAGAGCATGTAACTTTTTTGTAAGGCTGACAAAATGTTGTGAATAGAACTGTGAAACAAGAAATACTGTAGTGTTTGTTAACCAGTGACATTTTACATTTCTAAGTACAGTGTTTAAGTATTGTCTTTCATCTTAGTCCTTTTCAGTTAGAGTAGTATTCCATTGCTGATTATCCAAGGGCTGTAAGTCTGTTTAGCATATGTTGAATATATAATAGGTAGAGCGTCTGTGTTGTCTTCTTGTAGTTGTTATTTGAGTCCGTTTGTGCATTTAGTTGTAGTAGTTTGTTGTTTGTTTGCTGCTGTATGTTTCTGCTTCTTGTGGTCTTCTGGTGTTTCACATTTTCTGGACTGTGGGTCTTCATTCCTGAAAAAACAAAGAAAATTAATTGTTAGTGTTGTCATATTGATAGTATTGTATTTGATGCAGTGTTTATTTGTTGTGCAACATTGTACTTTATCTATGGCTGTTTTTGAAAAATGTTTGTATAATTTTGTAATATTTGCATTGTATGATTGCATGTGGTGTTTTAGGGAATGCATATTTTTAATAATTTGTATTTTAGATGCTTGCATGTTTTGCAGATAAAGTACATTGCTGAACAATATGCGTTATGAACATTATTTTGTGTTTATCAGCTTTGCTATATAAAGCATACAATTTGTGAGGTTAGGTGGATATTGAGTATGATATTTATACTGACCTAGTCTGAGTCTGAGTCGCTTGATAGGACTTGAAGGCGTCTTTTGATGGTGTGCTTGTTGATTGTCTCTGTTGGGGGTGTAGGAGAAAAGGCAGTTAAATTGTTGTTTTGGCTGTGTGTATTAAGTTTGTGTTAAATGCTTTGTGGGTGTATATGTGTGTGTGTTATGAGTAGATTAGAGTATATAAAGGAAATTGTACCATTATGAAAGTGGAAGTTGATATTTGTTGCATGAAAAGCTGGTTGAAAAAGTATCGTTCCCATGCATTCTGTACATTGGATGAGTGTTCGTCATTTGTAGATGTTCATGCTGGTCTTGTTTTGAGCAGTGTCTATATTAGCTCCACTTAATAGATCTGAAATTTGTTTTGTTGGTTTTCATTAATATGGGAGTAGTCATTAATGCTAGTACAGATTTGTGTCCTGTAACTTGCATTATTTCAGTGGGTTGGATTCCACTGTCATTTAGCTTTTGTACGAGATGCTTGCGTGCACTGTGATTTGTTAGTTTTTGGTCTGTAGTTATGCTTGCATTTGCTATCATTGTTTTAAGTATGGTTCCTATTTTATTAATTCCAATCGGTTGGTTTTTAAACCACTTGACTGCTCGTAATCCAGTGTACTGTTTGGTGTTGCTGTTCACTGCTAAGAAAAATGGGTCTTCAGGTTTCATGCAGCAGTCTGGACGTTGGCTGGCATATATGGTATATGTCGTGACAGGGCATCTGGTGGGATTGTCTTTGTTTTCATATGCCCTAGGTTTTATTTTCTGGTGTCTCTTATGTTGATTCCTGAAGCGGGTTTTGTTTGGCGTTCAGTGGAGTACTGTATATAATGTATTCCATTGTCATCTACATTTTGGTTACATCTCCCCATTTTAATTGTCTAATTTCAGTGGATCCTCTTATGCCAAAAATGTGCAGCATATGAGCCATAGTGTGTTTATTAATGATGCTGCAGAATGAGGACCTAACTGTTTCTGGAATACAGTTTGTCAATCATGGCATCTGACAGTTCATCGGATGCATTTGGTTTACATCCTTTACCTTGAGATTTTAAATGCTTTTGTTTTGCTGTCAATGTTTGTCTAGTTATCTCAAATTCTTTGTCATTTGATATGGAGTGACTGTAATTTTGCTTTTAAGGTATCTTTCTATGCTCTGATATATTGCTCGGAGGCTTATTGGCTCATATGGCTCTCCATTTTTTCTTGGCATTCATGAAAATTGTGATAAATACTTATTTAATGTGACTGGGTCTATGTTTTCTAAGTTTCTGATGTCTGAATAAGTTTCAACAAAGTGCTTTTGTATGGCTAAAACATCATAGTGTGTTTTTCGAGAGGTGTTTTTATTTTCCTGGTCTTTAATGAAATGCAGTACTGAGTCATCTATGGTTAGGCAATGGTCTGACTTATCTGTTGTGGCTGAGGTTGATGGCTTGCTTTCAATGTCTTCAAGTTCTGTGAACATTTTGCTGCTGTCAGTTGTCTCTGAAGAAGCCGTTTCTTCTGTTTGACTCTGTATAAAAGTTATGGTGTTGGGCTGGATTTCAAACAAAACGTTCATGGTTCTTTTTTTTTATATCGTTTTTACGTTCATTTCTATATTCGGTTTGTTTTCCAGTTTTAGTTAATTGGCCGTCGCAAACTGCCGGTAGTATGATTTGTAGTAAAACAGTTTTGTTGAAGAGACACTGTGAAGGAATGGGTGTCAAGGTGTTAGGTTTTGCCTCGTGGGATTGTGGTGAGTGGCACAGATGTGACGGTTTTGGTTGCTATGGTGTCGGAGAAAGCGGTGGCTCGCTGTGATGGCATGTAGGATTCGTGGGTGTGATTTTAGTGGACTTTGCGTTACTGCCGTTCCTTTAAGCATGGTCCATATTTGTATCGTGGTCAGAACTGTATTGAAAGGAGAAATGTCCTCTGAATGAGTAAAAAGGAGGTGAGTAGGGCTGCTATTTATATTTCAGCTGCTGAAAGTGTCCGAATTGGAATAGAAGTTGCAGAGGAGTGAGCAGTAGGAGCCATCCTTGGAAATGAAGTTCGTTAATGTGGATAGTTTAAAAGGTGATGATGTGCAGTGCAAAAGCAGCGTGGTGGAAATGGACGGATTTGAATAGGGAGCTGAGGTTTAAATGTTTTATGTTTGTGGAAGTGGAAGCTGCGGTGCAGAATGATTAATTGGTGGTATTTTTGTAGCAGCGAAGTGATTTTGTTGTGCTACTGAATAAAGCGACTGTTGAAATTAATAGAATATGTGGCAGCATCATGTGTATGTGTCTGTGAAGTGCCGTGAATAAAGTTAGTGGAAGTGGTAGCTATACAGACCTGTCAGTGGTGCGAGAGTGGCTTGGAAACGAGGAATTCAGTGCTACTATTAAAGTGTTAAATTGTGAGGAGGTTATGCCACATGACAGCCTTACTAATGATAGTGTGTTTGGATGTTAGCATGGAAATGTGAGACAGGATCATAGAGGAGTGGTGCATGTAATTTTACAGTGTGGGGACGTAGTTGCAGAATAGATGCTGCTTGTGACAGTGGTAGCTGTATGTAGAAGTGCAAAGTACATGCGTGTATGAAAAGGTGGTGTAGTGGTTAGTGGTGGATGGTTTAGTGGTTTTGAATGAATTTTGTGAAAGCTGGCAAAAGAAATGAAATTCAGCGGTGATGTTTAGTTCTGTCATTTGGGAAGCAGAGTTCTGCGACATGTTCAGTTTTTCGGTCAGATTAGCTTCGTTTTGGAGATGTTATTTTCGAGTGTGGGATTAGAATTATTGAAGAATTTGTTTTTATCTTTGTACTTTTGGTTGATAAATAATTTTTTGTGTCGGAGAATGTACTTTGGTGGGACTCTAGCCAGAAGATGAGTGGGATCTGAAAGTGAAAGTGTTCAGAGTGTGTAGCGAGGGCGTGCAGGTGCTATGATTGCTTTGATGGGCTTATGTATGACGTATAGGAGTGTGAAGATATTTGTATGACGTATAGGAATGTGGAGATATCAGTGTTATCTTCACTGGCTAGCTGAGATATCATTTTTTATTCAGACATTTATCCCAAAACATACATTGTATAAATATATAAATATATATATATATATATATATATATATATATATATATATATCTATATATCTATATATCTATATATATATATATATATTATAACCAGGCAATGACAAGAAGATGTTTCTTTTGTTTATTTTATTAGAAAATTGACAATTTTTAAATACAGTACTAATCTGTTAAAACATTTCATTTTCCTTTCTTATTCATTTATTAATGCATAGGAAAGGGTTTGTTCAATTTAAAATAACCCATACTTGTTACGAAATATCTGCCCCATTTGTATGTACTTTTTTGTTATGTCAAGAATACAGTCCACACATTTCTGTATTTCTTCTAAGAAGTTTTGACCTAGGTACAGTAGGAGCAGAGAGTCAGTTTTTCAATTCACAGCCAAACAGTCATTTTCTCAGAAAAGGCTAGCAATTGATCTTTCTACAAAGACTCACATCTGATGAGGGACTAGGTTACTGCTGGAGTGGGGGGTAGGGGTTGGACACTTCGAGAACTACAGCTGGAGTGAATGGGGACAACTTTGAAAGCTGGCAGAGCAGCCAAGGAGCCAAAGCTAAGTTAATGCTGGAGTGGGAGGGAAGGCAGGAGGGAGCATTCTTTGATAAAGGTGATAGGAAGCAATATGTTACACCTTTAGATGTCCTCCTGATTTCTTCTTAATGTCTGTCCAATAGTCTGATATGTTTTGACCTTGAACTCTATGTTGATCTTAGGTCATCTCAAAGGCAGGTTATTTATTTATCAGAATTGGTCAAAGCATATCAGAATGCATAACTGGCATGGCAAGGAAATATGAGGTCTGTTAACTATTTAAAATAATTTCTTATTACCTTTAGCATGCCTGAGGGGATAAGAGGGAGTAGGAAAACTGACAGCAACACTTTCATTAACACCAATGCTGGACTATCTGGGTTGAAATGAATGAGGATATGGTCTCAGTACTCTGAACTCAGGATACACATTCATAAATGGAGACTGTTTTATTAAAGAGGCAATTAACATTGCCGCTTTAATAAACAATAACAATAACAATTGTTGGGGCATTTTAGGCAATTATTACACTAGTTGTAAATCAAGTTTTATGCTAGCTCTAGCCAATTTACAAAGAGGTGAGCTAGCCGGAACCTAGGAATCTGGAGTGAGACAAAATCTACTGCTACTTCGGTTTCAGATGTTCTCCCCCCTCCCCTTGCCTGTCCCTCCTCCCTTGTAGCTGTACTTATTCTGTGCCATTTGAGTAACCCTTCCCTTACATTTCTCCATAGCTGCCTGCGTGGTTGAGAGGGCATTTGACCTCCTCACTGACTGCCCTCCTCTGAGTGGCTGCTAAATCCTGCTGCAGGTATGACTAGGCTCCCTTCCCTTCTCTTCTCCATGGTGCTGCATTCAAATAGCCATTTTGAATTTTTCCCGCTGATGCTTTGCATCAGCTACCCCACTGCCCCCCCACCACCCTTGGTGAACCTGTCCTTATATATAGGGAGTGGTCATGTGATAAAAACAATGTGCTACCTCCTCCCTCACCCTTCCCCTGTCATCCACATTCTCACTTGGATACCCGGGGCTTCCACATTACCCCCTAGCTTCCATGCTGGCCTGCTCACCCTCAAGTTCCCCCCTCTGGCAACTCTAGCATTGCCACAACAGTCCCCTGGACCTTAGTAATATTACTGCTATGTTGGCTGGGGACACTGAGCCCAACCCCGTCCCAACCACAACCCCCCCCCCACACTCTACAGCTCCCATGGGGCCTAAAGCTAGCCCACTTGAACATTAGGAGCCTCCTTCCAAAAATCACATTGAGACAACCAATTATCTTTACCTGTTGCCTGACATTCTGATTATCACTGAAACCTGGCTAAAACCACACACCCTAGATGCCTGCATCTCAATTCAAGGATATACTATAATCCGGCAAGACTGGCCCAAGACTAAACATGGTGGTGGCATCGCAATGTACATTTGCTCCTCCCTAAATTTCATCACCATACCGCTATTGCATACTATCGACTCCTTAATGGTAAAAGTCGCTCTCCCCAACTCCATCCCAATTTTTATCACTGGCTCCTACTGCTCCCCCAACTCCCTGTATCCACTATCATGGACCACCTAACAGCCTCAAAATCAAATATATTGGGAGGGGAACTCCATGTCCTAGGAGATTTTAATGTGAATTGGCTCTCCGCATCTACCTCTAAAATTCAGAATGGCATAGCTGCTCTAAATCTGTCACAACTGATTACAGAACCCACCTGAATAAACTTTAAAATTTCACCTTCCTAACTAATATTAATCACCCTTCCAAATTCTGGAAGGTGGTACAATCGCTCTTCTCCCCCACCTCAGCCACCCAGTCCTGTCTTTTTGTTATCATAAAAGATTGTATTGATGTTTTTCAACATACAACATTGTATCTCATAACATTACACCGGTAATACAGAGTACTCAATTACCCACCCCTGTCTTAAATGCCGGTGGTGCCACAATAATGAATCCACTCGCTGTGGCCACTGAATTTAATTCCTTCTTCACAAACTGCACTTCATCACTCCTATCGTCTCTCCTTCCTACCCCTTAGCCACACCTACCTCCTACCCTGCACAAGCCTCCCCCCTCATTCTCCTTCTGATATGTTACCCCATCCGATGTTTACAACACCCTGGTTGCAGTAAACCCTGCCAAGGGCAAATGCTCAACTGAATTGGACTCCAAACTACTTTTCCTGGCAGCCCCTGCCATTTCCTCCCCCCTGGCCTCCTTCTTCAAACTTTCCTTCCCTCTCACTTCTATCCCAACTGAATGGAAGCATGCCACAGTTATCCCCTTCCAACTGGTGGCGACCCCTCCTCCCCTGGAAACTATCACCCTCTCTCCTTCCTCCCTATCCCAGCAAAACTGCAAGAACACTTAGTCCTCTCCCAGCTTTCCTCCTTCCTTGACTCCACTTCCTTCTTCACTCCATTCCAGTCTGGGTTTACGAAGTCCTATTCCCACCACTACCTCCTTCTGAGGCTCACCGATTCCACCCTTCCTATCATGGACCAAGGCCTTATCACCTCTGCCATCTTTATCAACCTCATGAAAGCTTTCAACACTGTATCCCACCCTCTTCTCCTCTCAAAGCTCTCCCAAGCAGGGCTCTCTAGTGCAGCCACCAGTTGGTTCCACTCCTATCTCATTGGCAGGACACAGTCTGTCTGGATTGGCTAATCCATCTCCTCCTCCCTCCCCATTTTGACTGGGGTTCCCCAAGGCTCGATTCTTGGCCTGCTGCTTTCTCCATCTTCCTCAATGATCTGCCCTCTGCCTTCCAACACACATCCATTCACATGTATGTGGATGATAGGATCTTGTATACATCCAGCCCCTCAACCTTTGATGTTGCATCCTGACTTCAGCATGACTTAAACAATGTCCAGCTCTAGTTTTACACCAATCACGCTCTTCCTGATTGCCAAGAAAATAGTCTCCATGTCCTTTGGCACAAGGCAGAGACTATCTCGGCTCCCTTCCCTCCCCACCTATCACACCCTGGATGGGACAATGCTGGAGAACTGCACCTCCTTTAGATACCTTGGGGTTTGGCTCGATCAACACCTCGACTTTTCTGTACATATTGAGGCCATTCACAAGAAGCTGCATCCCAAACTGGGCGCCTTGTATTGCTAGAGATGCAGCAAAGTAAAATTCCACCCACAAAGTGAACGCGAAGTGGCTACTTCGCGTTAGTATTCTGCTACATGAAGTGCCCATTTTAAACCCTCACTTCGCCACTTCACATTGTAATTATGACTTCGCATTGTGCACTCAGGCTTATTCCACTTTAAGGCAGAGTAAGAATTCACAGGCAGCCCACACACATTTATTTATTTATTTAGTTAGTTTTTGTTGACCAGGTAAGTGCACTAGACAAATCCTGCCTATTTTCAGGCAATACCTGGGGAAGGGGATACAGATGAATGCCAACTGACCTTGAACCAGATTAAGCTGTTGGTGGTATTTTTGGTGAATGAGGGAAATTTGGCCAGGACACTGGGGAAATTCCCCTACTCTGTGCTGGTGATGCTGCTGTCGGGCCAGTAGAAGGGAGCTAGAAGTCGGCGGAATGGCCACTTCAGGAGAGCTGCTGATGCAGCAGGACGTCGCGGGATTAGGAGAGCGGGCCTCCTCTCCTGATTCTCGTAATGCGGAGGCCCGAAGTCAAAAAGTGCCTGATATGGGCAATACAAGAGAAGCGGAAGAGGTTTTCTTTTCTACGGAGGATTTAAGCGCTGTACTAACATCGGGAAGCGCGGATGGGATCCCTGAAGCTATTGCTCCTGCCCACGATACTTGCAGCGCAACGCGACTGGAATTGGACCAATCAAAGGTACAAAATAAACATTTCCTGGGGTTATCCTCAATGGGAAAAGACCGCAGAGCTAGCGAGGGGGTTGATAGCACATTTGGGATTTTAAACAAGGAACAAGTCATAAGAGAATCGGCAGCTCCCTTTAAGCCAAATATATGTGCACCCCTAAATTCAGTCCCCGAGCAGGCTGGCAGTTTCAGCACCGAGGGAGGTGTGTGCCTAAAGCCTGGGGAAATTTTAGATTGGTCAGCGGAGGCCATGGATGGAGAAAACAGTGCTGAGTATCCTGTATCAGGTGAAGCACTAGGCCAAAAAGTTAAAACTTCCTTTCAATCCTCTGTTATTATGAAGGAGTCTGGCTTTGTATTTAAAGCACCAGTATTAATGGAAAAATATTGGACAGCGTCCAATGACAACATTATCTATCAGACTAATCCAACAACACAAGAAGGAGTTACCACCTTTTCTTTTGGGTCCAAACCTAAGACTAATCTGATAGCTGCTCAGGAGCAGTTGAATACCTCAGCAGCCATTCCTATTTCAACAGCCTCCCGCTTCAACAACTATTTCACTACAATGACCATTCCCACTTCTTCATCTGGCTCTCCACATCTAGCAGATACAGCAGAGCCATGGTCTACTACCCAGGCCTTGCAGGGAGCAGGATGGGTGAAAACCGAGCAAGGTGCTTGGGTTCCTGACCCCACCTGGGATTATTCATCAGGGTTTTCGCAGGCTTCTCCAGGGTGGAAACCTTCTAATATTGACCCACCAAAACCATCCGTAGCCAAAGGGGTTATTACGGTCCCTGCTACCACCTCTGAGGGTACCGAAAGGGGAAAAATCATGAAAGAGGACAATTTAGGAAATAATGCTCAAATACAACCTCCTCTTACTAACCAACCGCCTTTATTATCAGAACTGTTCTCTAATATTAAAAAAGAAGCTGCACCTAGGCGAAATGCCGTCCGGATCCGCTATAAGGGAGGTTTAGTGGATAGGCCTGACCGTGTGTTTGTGGGACGTAGACTGCTGAAAGATTCCTTACAATTTTCCCCCAAAGATGTTTTTGCACTAATAAATATTTCTGGTGAAGATAACTATGATATCAGTTTTAGAACTGCTCATGCTTTAGAGCTTTTTTGGGAGCGTTACGCATTAGTTAAATCTTCCCCCCTATGGTCTCCCTTCCTGGTTATTCCCCTGACCAAACCCTCTGTTAGATTTGTAACAATAATGTTTCAGAAGGGGTCCATGTCGATGACATCACATATTGGTTATCATGAAATCGAAGTTTTAAGTAAACCTGAGGCTTTGTTGGATTCAGAATCCTTTTGGACTGGGGTAGAAATATAAAGTTAAGCTGAAGGTTGGGGAAAATGGGTTAGAACACATTCCTAATTCTTTTATGTTGGGTAAGGATAGAGGTATGCTTCTCATGGGGCAGCCGAGGGCCTGCTATAAATGTGGAGCCAGCACATTTATCTAGTTCCTGTGATCAGGCCTGCCAGACAACTGTGGGGTATAGGACATACAACATTGTATTGCACCAATAGCACCAGGTGTGACTTATGTGAGGAGGAGGGCCATGTATTTGGTGATTGTTCTTGGGCAGCCAGGAATAAGGCCCCGAATGCAAGCCCTGATCTGTTAATTCAGCAGGCACAAGAATTGCTTGAAAGGAGGGTTGAACCCCCCCTCCTCAAAGTGCAGTTTCTCTTTCTGATCTTATCCCAAAACCAGTTTCAGAAGGTACCCTAGTACCTCGTCCTCCTCTGCCGATAGTTAGGCCTGGAGTTAGTTCTCCACCCAAGCAGGACAGTGTAGCCACAAGTGATAAAGTTAACCCACTCCTTTCACCCGCTTGTTATGGGGATCATTTGGATCCAAAGGAAGTAGAATTTAAACCTGTTACTAGGAGACGTTCTTCTAGACAGAACAAAGCTGCCACTTTAAGTACAGGTAAAGAGGCAAGCATTAAGGAAAGTGAGAATTCATATCGACCTTGTTCCTCCCTGAGGGAGTTCTGACATGGAACAGAGTGAAGCCGACTCACAGTCAGTTGGCAGTAGTCAGGTCTCCTTTAAGATGGAATATGGAGATTACAAAGACAAAAAAAGGAAAAAACGGAAGAAATAGGTTTCTTGTTCCTTCCACTGTGCGTCCCTGCAACCTACTAACCCATGGGTTCTCTTATTATAGAGTCCTTGAACATCCATAGCCTATTAAATGTGGTAAAAAGAAGAGCAGTTTTTTCCCTTCATTCACAGTTCAGGTTATGATATTTTCTTTTTCCAGGAGACCTGGATGTGTTCTACAGAGCAATTATTACTATTTAAAAGGGAGTGGATTTGGGGGCCTTCTTATTGGTCCTTTGGGCCAGATAGTGCGGATGGGGTGAGTATTCTTTTTGGATCATATAAATTCTCACTAATAAAGCTGATTGAGTTAATGCCAGGACGATTGTTTTTGCTGGATGGTATTTGGCAGTCTAGTGCTTTCCATTATTAATGTATATGCCCCCAAACTAAAGCGGCTCGGTGGAGCTTTGCGCTAATACAGCCTTATTTAGTATCATCATATGCCATCATTTTAGGGGAATTTTAACTGTGACATTGTAAGAAATCAAGCAGTGGGTAGTAAAAGGAAAAAGATACACTGTGATTCTCATATGTTATCAGCTGTGGTAGATACTGCTAAGTTGATCAATTGTAATAGTTATAATAAAGGTAATAGGTTCACCTATAGCAGGAATAATTGCAAAACTGCTATAGATCATCTTTTTCACTCCCAGAATATAAAAAGAGGCTATTTCCAAATCATCCCTAGTGAGTTTTCGGATCATTCCCTATTACAATTTACCATTTCCGATATCCCCCTTAAAAACAGGAAAAGAAATAGATGGAGGTTAAATGTATCCCTATTAGAGTCCCCTATTGTTAAATCCGGGATAGAGGCCTTACTAGCAGCCAGAATTTCTGTATTGTGTCTTTATGACAAGATTGGAGATTGGTGGATGGATACTAAAGGAGACATACGAAGCTGGTTCTGTGCACATGGTAAATCCTTAGGGAATAAAACATTTTTGAAATATTTGTCGCTTAGGAGTCATCTACAGTATTTATATTCACTGTCTTATTTAAGTAAAGAAGATTTTTCTACCCAGATTGCTGTAATTAAGAAAGAAATGGTAAAATATCAGTATGATAGAGCTTCCACAATTGCCGCAATGCTTTCCATGGGTACTAAGAGAGGGCCCGTGGGGGATCCTTACGAAGCTTGTAAGAAAATGCATTCTGATAGTACAATAGAATATTTACAAGATGTTAATGGTACTAAATTTGATATAGTACATGGTATGGAATCTCTGATTAAAGCTCATTATCAGTCTCTATTACTACTTAGAAACCCCTCGGATGAAAATATCCAGGATTATATACAAAATGTAGAAGTTTCTGGTTTTCAAAGAGGCATTGGCATTGCTTAAAATGTTACTTTGACAGAAGTCCAAGAAGCCATTAAAGTCTTAAAATAGGGACTTCCCTGGATTGAGACGGACTACCAAATCAATTTTACAAATGCTTCATTTCAAAAATATCAGTGATATTATATGTTGTTTATTCGGCCTTTTTTCAGGAACTTGAGTTTCCATCTACCTTTCTGAAGGTTTATTGGTTTACTTATTTAAAGCTGGGAATAAAACAAATATGCCAATTGAGACCAATAATCCTCTTGAACACTGACTACAGATCTTAGCTCAAATTCTTAATATTAGGCTTAAGACTTATGCTTCTTTGATTCTGTCAAATCATCAATTTTGTGGTATTCCTGGGAGGAGAATACAAGATGCTTTAATGTTGGCCAGAGATTTTATTGACTTTGTATCTTTGAAAAAGTAAGGCTGCATACTGTCGCTCGACCAAGAAAAGGCCTTGATCGTATAGATCGGAAGTTTCTCTTATGGCTTTGGCTAAATATGGCGCCCTGGAGAATTTATTGATTGTATTAAAATGTTATATTCACATGTTTATGTTAGAGTTTTCCTTAAAGGGCAAATTACAGAAGGGTTTGAGATTTTGACTGAGTGCGACAGGGCTGTCCACTCAGCCCTTTGCTGTATCTTTTTCTATAGATCCCCTATTGCATCAATTAGCAAATTGAATACCGGTAATTTATTGTTTCAGGGTGATTTGGCTAGATTGTCGGTTTTAGCCTATGCGGATGATATTTGTGGTTTTTTTCTGGATCAATATCAGGTTCCTGTTTTTTTACAGATTGTTGGGAAGTATGCAGGTGTCTCAAATGCTAAGCTTAACCTGGCCAACTGTAAGGGGCTATTGGTTGGTGATTGGGGGTTTTCTTCATGTCAAATATCGGGGGTCCTTTTTTCAAAAGATCCAATAAACATCTTAGGTATTATTTTTGGAGTGCCAAATATGGCACTGGTTAATTGGGAAAGGGTTATAGAGCGTACCTTGGTTAAAGTCAAACGATGGCAGGCATGGAAATTATCAAAACTTAAAAGGATACAGATTTTAAAATGCTTTATAGTTCCACAATTACAGTATGTGGCCTATATTTTTCCTCTTCCCTTAGTTCTAGAAACTAAAATTTATGGAATGTTCTTTAGGATGTTATGGGGCAATGGGTTCAATCCGGTTAAAAGGTGTTATACTTATTTAAGTAACGAAAATGGGGTTTGGGAATGATTGAGCCTGTTGTCTCTTTTACTCTTTATTTTTTATCATACAGTTTTGTATGGAATCTAGTACCTTAAATAGCTTTAAAGGGTTGTGCATTCGGTCGTGAAACTATTTTGCAGCATGGGGTGAGGTGGCACCCAAGCTTCATTCAAGACTGCAAATACCTGAATACTTTCGCCCAGCAGCTCAGAAACTATTTAAATGGAAAGTCACTCGTGATGAAATTCTTCATGCCAGTAGAAAAATTCTGTTCTATAGTAATGGCCCGGCTGTCACCCTACAGGAGCCTTGTTTTAAGAATTGCCCTCTTCATTGAATGATCAGGTTTTAAAACAACTGAACAATAAACGGATGCCAGCTGCAGTATGGGAGATATCGTGGCTGACTGTTTACGGTAGATTGAAGGTTCGTGGAAATGCAAAACATAAAAACTTAGAACAGAGGAATTGTCCATACCTAGCATGTGTGAACGTGGAAGAAACTATGAATCATTTTTTGATATCATGTTCATATTCAAAATCACTTTGGAATTTTCTTGCAGGAGAATGGCATATGAGTTGGTTAGGGGAAATGGATTATGACACCTTAGTATTAGGGGTTCTGCATAGAGGGGCTTCTACTCTTCACTTGGAAACCTATTTTATCTTGTTAAGTTGCTTAAGGTTTTACTTGTGGCAGGCACGATGCCAATGGGTAATTTATCAAAAATGATGTCATATCGGTTTTAGTTATTTAGTTATGCAAATGATGAGGACTGTATATCAATCTGATTTATTGCACTATTCAGGGTTAAGGTTCATAGATGGTGGAAGGGTTTCCAGATTTTCATTAAATATAAATAGATATCGTTTAATATTAGATTAAGGTTGTGATTGAGCATTGATGCATATAGCCTTTTTTTGTGTGTGATTATCTATAGAAAATGATCAATGATGGAATAATGGAATTTGTTTTTTTCTTTGTTGTGAAGCTTTTTATGTGAATTTCAATAAAAACTCCCCTACTCTTTTCGATAAGTGCCATGGGATCTTTAACATCCACCTGAACTACCACCAATCCAGGCAGATGGGACCTCGGTTTAACGTCTCATCCGAAAAACGGCACCTCAGAAATGCAGCACCCCTCTCATGCTGCACTACAGTGTCAGTACTGGGATATTAACCCAAGGTCCAGATGTGGGGAACTGAACCCACAGCCCTCTGATCTCCCGACCTAAGAGGCAAGTGTGCTACCTGCTGAGCCACTGGCACTACATCACATGGCTTAAACAGTGTAGGTCACATGCTTCAGGTAGGCAGGAGGTTACAGGCAAAAACATTGTCCGACATGGGCTGACTTACACATTTTGCACAGGGTGTGACAAATGGCTCTGCCCTGTGAATGGCTGGGGGTGGGGTGTGGATGTGTGATGAAGAGGGGTGCACAGGTGACAAGTCCACAAATTAAGTTTTCCCCATTTTACATACAGCTGTTGATGTACCACTTGCACTAGACATACTACATTGACCACCACCACTGCTACTTTGACCACCACTTGACAAGATTTCTAAATCATAATCCTCCCCTCTCATCATGCCTATAGTAAACCTCTGGTGTTATTTCATTGCTACTTGGTCTTACACTCATGGAAAGGGATAACATGCATAGTAAGGTTGGTGACGAGGGTGAATGCCCCACTATGGCATTAGCTGACATCTTGTGCTGGGTCCACAGTGCCATGTGCCTGTTTTTTTTTTTTTGTAAAATTTATTAAATTGAACTCATTCAGACATTCCTTGCCTACCCAACCCTGAGAGGGTTCTTCCATATTCAGGAAATACAGGTACAATACTTAATCCATCTATAACAATAGTGAAAATGAGGTTAAGCTAGGAGTGTGAGACAAAAAGCAGATAGCTGCTAAATGTATACATCGAAGTATTCTGGAACCTGTTATACAAATCAACTTAATAGCAGCATTATACTGTAAATTAAAGGGATATATAAGAAAAATAGTTGGAAATTGTCAATGGATCTACTCCCCTTTATAAAAGCTAGAGAACCAGTCCCTAGTGAGAGCCTGCTCCAAAGGGAGCCAGATGTCTTCATATTTACTAGGCTGTCCTCTGACTAGGTACTGTGTCCTTTCCAGTTTCATTACTTGCATAAGAGAATTTACCAGGAGGCTATTGTAGGGACTTGTTTGAATCTCCAATATAACACCAGTTCCCGCATTTCCACTACTATGCCAATCTTCCATAACTTATGGCCTCTCATAGGTCTCCAGATCCCCTGTGTTGCGAGTTCCAGCAAAATTTAAACTGGGTCAAGCCTGGGTGTGCTGTTTAGAAATCTGGAGAGGATGTCTAATACCCCTTTCCAAAACCATGTGCCTGTTCTTGAGATGTGTATGCTGCCCCTCCCGTGCCCAGATGACTCCCCTTTTAGCTTAACTCACATGCGCATGGCAAAGCTGGCAGATTGCAACTGACTCATCATTTGCATCTTGGACAAAAAAATCCCAAACAAGGGATTGTTATCCTCTACTTTTAACATGTCCCTGATGCTGCTTATTGGACTCTGATTTTTTAACCCCTGAAATGGGGGGTGTGTTACATGATTTTTCAGGCTGGACACACTTGAACTCCAACTGACCACCATGACTACCTATGATTATTACTGAGTCATCATGATCATCATCAACAGGAACCGCTAAATCACAACTTTTTTGAAGTGGGGGCTTTAACACCAACAGATCCAGACACAGCCACCTTGACTTTCTTTTTCTCTGGTTCCCAATAGGGTCACTGACAACATCATCATATTCATCAACATCATCCGTATCCACATTTTCAGCTTGGATACTGTCATGTGGAGAACATGTTCCAACCACAGCATCATCATCGTCATCATCACTTGATCATTTTGCGCCACACTTTGAATCATTGGATGGCAAAGGCATGACCTCAACAGTGCTGGAAGAAATGTGACATTGTAAGTTATCGTTGCCAGGATCAGAATCATTTTCAGCTACCATGGGGATGTTAATGGGGAGTATGACATCATCTACACTGTCAGTCACAGCTTTAGACTCAACTATATTTTTTGAAACGGTTAACTGGTCAGAAGTGGAACTTGAGGCAGCAATACTCATGCCAGCAGAAACTGCACTAACACCACCATCTGGGACATCATCTCCAACTATGAGTGAAGCTACAGATTGCGCTGTAAAAAAGATTGATGGAGAAATCCCTTTACTGACATCAGCTATGCACTTCTCTGTATTACCACGCCCATGAACAATCTTGCCACTGGCAGCAGTGCCTTGGCCAGAAACAGCTTTGCTTGCACGTCTGTTTGCAGGCATTTTGGGAGATCACCCAGAAAATTCTAAACAAATTTCTGATTTCTGAACTTTCAGTCTGGGCCAGTGGATGTGAAGCCAAAAAAAACAACTGTGGCTTGCAGATGGAGATTAGGCACTAAATAGATGCAAAAGCACAGACAGATTAAGATTGCACTGCGCAATCAAGAAGAGATGCAGATGCAAGGTCACAACAACACCTCAACCAGTGCTCACAAGTCACAATCCAATCTGGAAAAGAATACCTTTTGCTGGTTGGGCGGGGGGTGCAGTGCACTGCAGTAACAGTCCAAAACCAATATACTACAAAGCAGTACAAAATCACGCAGGTGTGGTGGATAGCAGGGTCACACTGCTACAATTACTCTGTGGCACAATAAAATGTGTCTGATTTGATGGCACGTGTCACACACACACTCACACACACACTACAAGTAATGCGTAACAAATTGAAAACTTCAGTAATATAACCAAATCTTTTAAACAAACTGAAATCATGCGCTGCTGCCCACAAAAATCAGCAAAAAAAAAGTCAAAAATTACTGAAAATATTACTGTGTGTAAATTAACAGTTATACAACAAAAATATAACCAAAACAGAGACTGCTTTTTTCTCCCAGTTAATCTGCCTCCACCACGGATATGCCCTTCCCCCAAAGCACGCTTCAAGTGTCTGTCAGTACACAGACTGAATGTTCTAAATTAACATTCAAAGTCCACACAAACAATAAACACTTGATGATATGAGCACAGGAGGGTTTCCTGCAATCCATGTACTAAACTTTGATCAAAACAAAATGGCTCAAAAATGCTTTTTTAACAGCTTTTAGAGGGTTTGAATCGCAAAGCTCTGAGAGCAAACTGTCTCTAGCTACCACTACACACACACACTACACAGAACAGGGGCTGTGCAGAACAATCTAGAGCCCATGTGACCTGCAATCCCATGAATCACTGCAACATTCGCCTTGGAGCTCAATAACAAGGCAAAGTGATGTGAAGTACAGTACATTGATTTCTATGTACTTTGCATTACAATTAGTGCAGAAGAGGTTGGGGGAAGGCAAAGTAATGTAAAGTCATTGATATCTATGGACTTCGCATTCCTCATTATGACACAAAGTACTCTGCTTCACATTGTGAATTACTCCGCGGATTCCGCATTATTCCACGAATTGCTTCAGTGCATTTTGGCCACTTCGCACACCTCTATGTAACACAACCATGGATTTATCTCACCGCTGGCTCTTCATGTTATTGTACAGAAAATGATTCTCATAATTTTTGACTATGGTGATGTAGTTTACAGTGCCGCTCCCAAAACTTCCCTTACCAGACTGGATTCCCTCTTCCACTTCATCTGTTATTTAATTCTTGACTGTCCTCTCAGCACCCATCACTGCATGCTCTACCAATCCCTAGGCCTCCCCTCAGGATAGGAGGCAGTCCCACTCCGCTAGGCTCATGGCCAAGTGTTGGTCACAGTCCCTGCCCCATTAATTCTCCTTAGCCATATCCTTACCTCCCCATCCTCGCACTCCCTCAGACATCTTGATACCTGCTCCTTGGCTGTCCCATTCATGTCCACCACTGCAGACTAGGTGGCCTTTTCATATTGCATGCCTAGACTGTGGAATTTGCATCCTCAGCCATTTGGCAAGCCCCCTCTGCTCACTGCCTCAACTCTTCTCTCTAAGCCCACTTCCACTCCATCTGTGTATGCACCTAACCCTCTCATTTCCAGACTTAGGCCTAAGCACTTCAACCTGACTGTGAATGGTAGCTCCTGTTGCCTGCTTAATTTACACTGATTGTCTCATGTCTCATGTTATCTCACTGTTAGCATCAGAGATAATATTATATTATCCTATATGTCTATATTTTGTAAATACACGTTCTGTATATTTGTATTGTACCCCACATGGATGTGTTGTAGTTATTCTATACATTGTATATAATGTGCTGTTTCTTACATTGTTGTTGTATATTGTTGCAATGTCTCCTGTATCCTCCCTTACCCCAGGACACATCTGGAATTGAGCAACTGCCTGCTAAGTATGCCTTTCCTGGTAAAACTTTTAAATAAATAAATAAATAAAATATGGCAAGAAATCAATTTCAGAGGGTCCCTGTTCAGATAATCAGGTATCTCTAACAACAAGGCAAGAATTAACAGGTCAGGCTGTGGTTTGTTTTGCTAGTAAGGGAAAAATACATAATGGATATTATAGAGGTTATACTGGAGATTATTTTCCAAAAACCATTAAAAACTGTTGAGGTGCATGGGAGTGGATGAGGGGGGGTGGTTTTCATTCCTTTATTTAACTGGTGAAGGAATGGACCATTGAACTATAAACCAGCAAGCCTGAACATGATTATGGGAACAATACAGGACATAATTATAAAGGATCAGATTATGGAACATGTTGGCACATCCCAACTGCTATCTATAAATGTAAATATTTATAACACAGACTTAGGTAGCTTGTTATAATGTTTTCTTTGTACTTCTGTACTTATTGTACTCTATTGTGCCCTGAGGTTCAGTTTTGTGACACCCTGAAGTAGGCCTGCCCCAAAGGAAATGGTACAGTACTGTCCTTTACAAGGTGTTACCTCTGAAGGCTTAATGACGGTGCTGGACCTTCCGGGTATTCCGACTGATAGCTCTGACCCAGGAACCCTGGTTCTTGCTTATAAAAGGGTAGTGACTGGGGCCTTGGATGTCATTGTTCTGGTTCATGTTCACCCCTTTATGTTTCACCCGGGCACTCCATGGTTTGATGGTGCACTAAGGGAGTTGAAGAGGCAGGGGCGAAGGTTGGAGAGACACTGGCAGAAAACTCACCTGGAGGAGGATAGACTTAGACTGTTAGACCATTATGAGGTCTATCAATCAGCAATTTCTCATAGGAAGTCAGAGTTCTTGTCCAGAGAAATTGCTGCAGCAAAGAACAGGCCAGCTCAGCTCTCCTGGACCGTGGACAGACTGTGCAATCCAGCCTGTCTGTGGTCCGGTTCAGCATTATCACAAGAAAAGTGTGGGGAGTTTGCACAGTTCTTTGTTGATAAGGTATCCTCCTTTAGGACAGAGATCAGCCAATGCCTCCCTATTGGACCTTGAAGTGATCATCTGGGTGGTACAAGTGCCCAGTTGATCTGGTCTACCTTTGACCAGCTGGCAGTCATGGATATAGTGAGGATCATCCAGACTCTGTGGCTGACCTGCTGTAGTTTTGATCAGGGCCCAACTCACCTTGTTGTTGGGTGTGTTGAGGTCATCAGCCCAGTCCTTGTTGGGATAGTAAGGGTATCATTGGAGAGAGGGATCTTTCCAGATCCTTTAATGGAGGTGGTGGTGCGTCCCCTCCTGAAAAATCCCTCCCTTGACCCAGACTGTCCAGCTAACTACAGACCAGTCTCTAACTTGCTCTTTGTCTGTAAAGTTATTGAGAAGGCAGTCACACTGCAGCTGGATGATCATTAGACAATCCACAATATCTATGACCCTCTCCAGTCAGGCTTCAGAAAAAGGCATAGCACTGAGACGGCCCTGGTACAGGTACTTAATGATCTACTGATGGCTAGAGATTGGAGAGCTCATTCAATCTTGGTTCTCCTGGATCTCTCAGCAGCTTTTGACACTGTGGACCATGGGGTGTTGCTCGAGTGCCAGTGATTTTTCTGTGGGCTGAGGGGGCGGTCCTCAGTTGGTTTCATGCATTCCTCAAGGGCAGGTCCCAGAGGGTGGAATCTAGGCTGTATTCCTCGACCTCTAGGGGCATGCCCTGTGGGGTTCTGCAGGGCTTGTTGCTGTCCCCCATGTTGTTCACAGTGTATATGCTGCCATTAGGATACATTATAAGATGGTATGGGCTGAGTTTTCACTGCTACGTAGATGATTCTCCGCTCTACTTGTCTTTCATGCCAGACCAGGTGTGTGATACTCTCTCAGTGTTTAATAACTGTATCCAGGAGATACAGGACTGGATGAGTACGAGCTGGCTGAGAATGAATCCTGGAATAACAGAGGTACTGGTTGTGGACCCTGACCTGAGGATGGTCGGGTCATGGGGGGAGGCCCTCAGGTTTATATCTTGGGAGGGCCCCGTTCAATGTCTTAGGCCAGGTGCAAAATCTGGGGGTGATATTTGATGAAGGCTTGACCCTGAATGCTCAGGTGTTGTCTGTAGTCAAGTCTTCCTTTTACCATCTAAGGAACATCTCCAGGGTGAAGCCCCTGGTTCCATCTGAAGATCTACCTACTTTGGTCCATGCCTTTGTCACCACTCCTCTTGATTATTGCAATGCCCTTTACCTAGGGCTACTGGGGGTGAATATCTGCCAATTGCAGCTGGTGCAGAATGCGATGGCAAAGCTGCTGAATGGAGCTTCCACGTCCAGCCACACAACACTTATGCTGCGTGAACTGCACTGGCTGCCAGTACAATGGCAGATCACCTTCAAGGTCGCGTTGTTGACCTATAAAGCCCTACATGACCAGGGACCTCGGTACCTGCAAGATTTGCTATTACCCTACTATCCCTCCCATTCACTCCGATCCTTCAGTGAGGGATTGCTAGAGATTCCCAGGGTATGTTTGAAAACTTCTGAAGGGAAAAATCCTTTGTCTTTATGGCTCCTACCCTGTGGAATTCTCTACCACGTTGGATACGTGATATCCTGACCATAGAAGAGTTTAAGAAATCCGTGAAAGCACATCTGTTTGCACAAGCATTTGATGATTATTGCTGATTCACTGGAAATTTGATTTATTATAGCAGCTGCATTGTGGGGTGAATGGTTTTAACAAAGTTTATTTTATGTTGAAGATGCTGTTTTATGTATTGAGTTTTAAAATTTGTATGGAATTTTTTTGAAAGGTGCCCTGAGCTTTGGAAGGGTGCCTTATATAAATAAAGTTTGCTTGCGTGCTTGCTATTTGCTGTATAGCTTTAATCCTATTTCTTCATACTTTAATTTGCTTTGTGTGTGGTATAAACTGTAAATTCTGCATTTGTCAATGTACTGTAGTCTAGTACAAGCTATGCCTGAAACTTAAAGAAGGTATCACATACTGTATGTCTAGTGCACTTACCAGGTGAAAAAAAAACTAAATAACTAACTAACTAAATAAATAAATGTAAAGCAACATACAGTAGTGTCAATAGGAGGAGTTTATAACAGTAAAATGTGTTGGTCTTTTGAGAGAAAGTAAAGAAAGGTGCATAACAGGAGAAAAGGCAACTAGTGTAATACGCTTTCTTCTTTTTGAGATTTCCTCATAGTGCTTTGTTTTGTACCCTTAATGCTTTTATTTCACTTCGCATAATTTGCACTTGATCTGATGTATTCTTTCTCTTCCTTGCTCCTGTTCACCCCTACCATATACATCTGGAAGCAACCTTTGACTGGTGTAAATTTATTTTATTTATTTATCTAAAAATGTTTCACCAGGAAAGCACACTGAGCACCAGGTGAAATCTGGGGGAAAGGGGAGGGGGAGATACAACAATAATAAATATAGTATATATATATATATATATATATAAGCATATACATTGCAAAAAACTCTATTAATGTATCAGTTAAGGTTGCTTCCACAGTGACAAAAGTTTGGAAATTCTGTGTTAGGGTTAACACCCCACCACCCCACCCCCATGACCCCATCCTCAAACCCCTAACTACGCATTCCCCCAGCACACACACACACACACACACACACACACACACACACACACACATATGCAAGCAGTACAAGAGACATCCATCATCATGGTGCTGCAACTGTATGAGTTCTGCTGTGATCAGAGTGCCTTGTGGGTACACACGCATGCTGGGCAACCATGGGAGATGGACCACAGGTAGCATTTTTCTTTTGCAAACATCAATAACAAGATTTAGGCAAATGCCTATATTTTAATTGTTAAGAAATGTTCAAACACACAGTATGTTACCAATAGATAGCTGTTTTGGAAATAAGAGTTTGGATAACCCTAGCAGCAGTCAATGGATGTTTGCATATTTTTTACTGGTAGAGTGAGTCAGTCCTAATAAGAAATGGTAATAATAATGAAAGTAATGTTTTGTAATATAGTTTACAAGCAACATGTGAGAGTAACAGTTGTAACATTCAAAGCTAACCATAACATGCTGCTAATCAGAATTTGCAGTTAACGCAGCAATATTACAACATGTGATGGTGCTAGTTTCATACCTGAGCAGTATGTGAGAAGTACTATGTAAGTGTCAGGTATGTCTGTACTACTACCACATGCCTATGTGTTAGCAGCAATACCTGCAGCGAGCCGATCGTTGAATTATGACAAATAAAATGCAGTATTTAGAACATTTGTGCAGACTAAGTTTCACTTTATGAAAAAGATATGCCAGCAGTAATGTGTCATCACAACGTGCTGGCAGTATAGAATCTATCATACTGCATGTGTTTTTCATTACATTGTGGTATGTGAAAGGAGTACAGTGTCATGATTATTGTGTTTACAGATGTGACTGACTGGTATAGTGTCTTACAATCGTGCATGTGTCTTGCATGTGTGTGTGTGGGGGGGGAGTGGGGGAATGCCTAGTTAGGGGTTTGAGGATGGGGTCATGGGGGTGGAGTGGTGGGGTGTTAACCCTAACACTGAATTTTCAAACTTTTATCGCAGTGGAAACAACCCTAACTGATGCAGTAAAGGAGTTTTTTGCAATGAATTTCTCTTCTTTTTGAGAAAGTGTAATATGAATAGTAAATGGTAAGTGTTGGTGGGAGTGTGAGGCCCACCAAGCTGCCCATTTGTGCACAATGATATGTATTTATGGGAGCACAGGGCCCTCTGGGCCCTGTGCTCCCACTTACACATAAGCAGGGAGTCATACAGAAGTCCTATGGGGCAAGGAACCCATGTAACACTAATTTGCCAATTTCTCATGAACCGTAGCACGTAGGAAAAAAATAGAAGTGTCATTGTAATAATGAGAGTGAGTATTTCTCGCAAGATAAATCAATCGACTCCATATCTTGCACCGTTTCTGAGATACAGGCACAAAAAGGCACTGAGTGTACTAACTCTGAGGACATAACCTACAGATGTGAACATGAGCAGTTGGAACACTAATTTGCAAATATCTCAGGAACCATACAAGCTGGAAAAAAAAATTCACATTTCATGGGTTTCATGGCTTTCCAACCTACTTCTGAACCTAGTCCCCCTTTTGGGAGGACTAAGAAATTTTGTGACGAAAAGTCTGTATCTTGAACCATTTTCAAGATATGGGCCCCGAAAGATGTCACAGATGCCACAATGTTATACTATGCAAAAAATTCTGAACTTTGGAATGCCTTAACTTTGGGCCCCTGTACTGTTTTGGCACCAAACCACTAAAAGGCACATCTGTGGGACCAGGGCTTGTCACCATGCAAATTTCAGCCCAAAAGACCCAAGCATTTTGTTGCAGGAGGGTGTCAAAGATTTGCAGTTATTTTGGGAGTACTTTCACAAATTACTTTCGCAAATCACGAAAGTTTTGTGAGAAAATATCATGAAACTTTCTCATTTGCAAAAGTATTTTGCAAAAGTATTTTTCAAAACATTTTAAAAATGCATTTCTGGGGGTTTAACCCCCCAAAAAGATATGGCTATCATCCTCAGAACCCGACTAGGTAAACGCAACAATCAGTGTTTACCTAGAGGGTCCCAATTTTAAACGCCAGGCATTTTTCTGTGTCACTAACTGAAAACAAGATGATCACCTCATGAAAGTAAAAGGGCCATTTGCGATAGTAAAAATGGCCTCTCACGAAAGTTTTGTGATTTTTGCTAACTTTTCCCATTGACTATAATGGGAAATTTGTTTTTGGTTTTTTGGCATTCTGTAGCTCTGCAGCTGTACATCCTACCATAACAAAACTTGCCAGATCCAGAGATCTATGTTACCAGACCAAGCATCCAAAAGTTCAGGCAAATCCATTGTACAGTGGCAAGTTATATGGTGCAAAATTTGAGGTTTTGTATTAAAGTGGCTACTAATCTCTAACTTGTATATATATATATATATATATATATATATATATATATATATATATATATATATATATATATATATAGGAATAGTAATAGATAGATAGATAGATAGATAGATAGATAGATAGATAGATAGATATGAATAGAATACACAGTACAGCAATCAATAGGGTTGGGATAACAGTACAGTGGGTGACGAAAAAAAATATACAGAGGCATGAATACTGTGCAGTCATATATACACTTTAGGGTTAGTTAGGTAGAGATGCAACTAAAAATTTGAAGACACACTTAGAGAGATCAGAAGATAAAGGTATGATTTACAGAGGGGGGAACATGGATTAAAGGGAGGGGTTAAGGAGAAAGTAGGGTAGAAAGAAAGCACTTGGTGTAGGAGCATTTGTGAGGAGGAAGTTTATGAAGTAGGGAGGAAAGAGCAGTGGAGGAGGGGGCATGACTTAGAGGCCAGGGATAGAGTTCCAGAATTTGGGCAGGTGGTGGGAGAATGCATATTGGCCTTTGGAGGTGGTCTGGATCTTCTGGGAATAGTTAGAGAGTGGGAGTCATAATTTCAGAGGGACTGTGGGGGGTTTGGAGAGATAGGAAGGAAGGGAACCAAACCAGTATTTTACTATGAAGGAGTTACAGTGAGAGTGTCTCCTGTCCTCTAGGGAGAGGGAGGAGAGAGAGAGTTATAGAGATCACAGTGATGAGAGAGAGGGGGTGCATCAAGTGTAAAGCGGCAGAAGGAGTTGCAGAGTGTGTCCAGTTTGGCAAGGAAGGTTTTTGGGAGCAGCACTGAACACTACATCACCATAATCAAAAAATGGCAGTGGTATGCAACTGTGGTTATGGCAGAGAGCACCAAGCTTTAGGTGGAGTTTTTGGTCAATTACATCCATGTGTACAGAAAAGTCAAGGTGTCTGTCGCACACAAGAGGTAAAGTAGGAGTTAAATTTGGAAGTGACATCGAGGGGGTCTGTTAATAGGGAATCATTGTCACGGAGAACAGGAACAGGGTTTTGAGTGGGAAGGGAGAAGATGGCTTGAACCACTTTCCTGAATTTGGATGAGTGGTTCAGACTGGTGTGGAAGGTGGATTGGAAATATTTTGCCCAGGCAAATCATATGGCCCGGGTACATGAGTTACGGAGAGTATGATAACACTGGTAATCATTTAGGGAGCCTGAGGATTTGTGAGACTTCCAGGCAAAGTCACATGCCCAAATACATGCTAGGATTTCAGGGGTGATCCAGTGGAGGTGATTTCCCCACACTCTGACACGTTTGAGGGGTGTGAACTTGTTCCAAGTGGCAATGAATTTAGTCTGGAAGAACTCCCATGCCAAGTCAATGGAGGAAATGGAGCTGATGGGGGACCAATCACTAGCTGATAGATCAGTGAGGACCGGGTTGAGATCCAGAGATTTATAGAAGCGAATCTCAATACATCTTAGGGGTGCTTTGGAGCGGTGGATCTTCCATACAAGGTAAACAAGGTGATGGTCACTTATAGCATCAGGGTATAAACCAGCAGCAATGACATGGTAGGAATAGGTAGTGATTGCCCAGTCTGTGAGTGTATGGTTGAGGGATTTGTTGTTATGATGGGTAGGTTCTGTGATGAGTTGGGATTGGTTGAGGGAGGATATATCATTGCATGTCTTAGCGTGCTGTTGGGATAACCAGTTTAGATTTAGATCACCAAGGATATAAAATTCACCAGAGGAGGAGTGAGATAGGATAATGGCCATGTGGGCAGATATGGAGTAGAGATGCAGCGAATTTAAATTCCACCGGTGAAGTGAACGCAAAGTGGGCACTTCGCTTTGCTACTCTGCTATGGGGCAATGCAAAGTGCTCACTTTGCCTTGTCATTACCACTTTGCATTAAGGCGGTATGGCAATGGGAAGTAAGGTGAAGTCATTGTTTTTAATGGACTTCACGTTCCTCATTATGATTCTAAGTGATCCACTTGGTGTTTCAGATTTGGCAGCACCCCCACACATCACATGGCTTACAGTACTGTAAGTCACATGCTCTTTAGCCAGGCAGGAAGGAAGTGAATCATACAAGGAGACACTTTCACTTTCTTCTGTGTAGACGGAGAGAGAGGAGTGTGTTTTGTGACTGCTGATACTTTTAGATCAGAGCAAGGAGGAGATTTACCTGTAAACTTTGATTTAGACCCAACAGCTTTTTTGAAAGCTACATTTTTTTGTCTTTTCTGTACTCTTTTTTACTTAATTTGTTCTTTCTGTAGATTTTATTTTTCTTACCTTTATAAGTAGTTAGTTGTTTGTCTGTGTCTGTGTGACTGCGTGCGTGTGTTGTGTGACAGTGTGAGTAGTGATTGCTCAGACTGAGGGAGCGCAGTAGGAGAGATGGACCAGGGTGAGGGAATGTCTGGGGTGGTGGCAGCACTGGGAGAGAGTGGTAGTAAGCATCGTACTGTGTGCATGCATGGGGAGCCTGGGCACCCATTCCTGTTGGACCACTGAAAACTTGTGAGTGCCCCCCCCCCCGGAAGCAGGATCAGCACTGCCTCCTGACTCTGAGGCAGTTGAACCACCACCACCACCAAGTCCAGCACCAGGTCCTCTGGAGCAAGATGTGCCTGTTCCTCCAGGCCCAGATGTGGATTCCATCCCTGTTCAGCATCGTGACCAGCCGGCTGCCAGTTCATCTGGCCCTCCCCTGCCTGTGCCTGGTCCTCCCCACACCTCTGTTGTTTGGCAGTTTTTTGACTGTATCGGTGGGGGACAGCAGTGTGGTCAAGTGCCGCCTATGTGAGGTGGAGGTGTGCTGTGACCCCCGGGAGACTCACTTGGGGACTGGGGGCCAGCACACCCATATGCTCAATCATCACCAGTTGGAGTGGCAGGCTGCCACAGAACGGACTATGCCTGCACCTGCTGGCCGTTCTGTGGCAGAGGGTGCAGTTGTGCATGGCGGCATCCCTAAGAAGAGGAGGGCCACAACAGCACCTGCTGCTCCACCAGCGCCCCCACCACCACTACAAGTAGGTCAGCCTGTACAATGTGTGGACCCCAGAGAACTGCGTGTAACACAGGCTGACTTGGCAGTTCTCTGGAGTGCTGTCGAGGAGAACAACGAGAGGGTGAGTGCTGTGGAGCAGCAGCTGGATTGCATAGAGGGACATCAGCTGCAAATTATGTCCATGCTGGGACTGCTGCTGGATCACCATGGGATTCCACATTAGTTTTGTTTCCTCAAACCATGTGACTCCTCACATCTTCCTTGCTGTGTCATAAAATGTATTCCTCCACCATCCCCAACCCTTGTATGTAATTATGCCCTTTTTTTGTTGTCTTCCGTATGCGTGACACTTTGTATTCTGGCCCCCCTTCCTTCTGTTAAGTGTCTGTGTGTGTGTGTGTGTGTGTGTGTGTGTGTGTGTGTGTGCATGCTGTTTTGGTGCCTCATTTGTCTGCATCCCCAAAATGCATCTGTCTTGTGCCCAGAAAATTGACAAGTGGTAACAAAGTGAAATGTGAGCATTACAGCACGTACAAAGTCCCCCAGAATTAATGGCGCACTCAGTCATGTGCGCAGTGGTCACACAGAGTCCCTAGATTTTTTCTGCATGCCCAAAATGCATCTGTCTTGTGTCCAGAAAATTGGCAAGTGGTAACAAAATTAAATGTGAGCATTACAGCACATACAGAGTCCCCCAGAATTAATGGCACACTCAGTCATGCGTGCAGTGGTCACACAGAGCCTCCAGATTTTTTCTGCATGCCCAAAATGCATCTGTCTTGTGTCCAGAAAATTGGCAAGTGGTAACAAAATGAAATGTGAGCGTTACAGCACATGCAAATTCCCACAGAATAAAATGAGGAATGTAAGTGAACTGTTGCTGGTCCAATGTGTGCTGCGATTCCAGCAAATGCAATGTGATCATCTCAACCGGATGGAAGGGTGCCCTTTGTCTCTACTCTAACAGTAGCCTTGGTGAGTTGATATATATAGATATATATTGGTGTATTTTGTAGGTGGGGGATTGATATATATAGACATGTACTCATTGTATTGTTTTGTATCACAGGTCACAGATACTGTTGGTGAGCACATTCCAGTGCTCGATGAGAACTTTTTGCGAAGAAATTTGAAATGGATAACTCTCAAGCAAATGAAGGTAAGTATTTTTTTGAGGGGGGGTGGGGGGAGCATATTTGCAGGTTTGTCTTTAATGTTTTCTTATCTGGTTACTTCTTCACAGATTTCATCTGCATCTTCCTCGAGTCTGGTTGTTAATGACGGTCATGGTCATCGAATAAAATGACTTCTGCGTGTTGCATGTCTGAGGGCCTGATGTTAAAGAACTTCTTTGAACAAGGCCACTTTGACACAACATCTGGAAGTTTTCTAAACAAATAAATGAATGACTTCTTACAACTTGATTGTAATTTGTCCCTGGTTCTCAATCTCAAGTCAAGTTACATTTCAAAACCACATCTTATCAAGTAACACAACCTGTGTGCAGCTTTTTCAACACTGTCATGGTCATGGTTGCACAGCTGCAAGTTCAGAATACAGTGCATGATATTTTACAGAAATAGTTTTGGTGATGTACACGTCACCTAGTTTATGAATCGCACTCAGTTTGCATTTGCTGCAGTCTTTCAAAAAAAATGAACGAATGAAATAAAATCTTGATACTTACCAGTATGGATTTCAAATGGATATTCCATAGGTTCCTGTGTATAGTACAGCTGCAGTACCATTCATACTGACTTTCAGTAAAGAAGAGATTTTTTGTTAACCTGTAAAAAAACAAAATAAGTTTACCGTATGTGTTTGACCATTGCGGCTCAGAAAAGCTACAGAAAACAAAAAAAAACAGATAAGGACGTTAAATAGCATAAAAAAACATTAGTACACATACTTACTTTATAGTTTAAATATTAAGAAGCTTGGTGCCTGTGGCTGATGGATGTGGTCTCCTGTTCGACTCCCTCTGCCTTGGCATGGTAAATGAAAATGTAATGGGGAAATATTGTCTGAATGAAACTGGTGGTGGGTGCTGGTCTGTTGGACTGGTGGTGATAGCTGCGGCACATGATGACATTCTCTGTTATATCTTCCTGCATCTAGTGGTGGTGGAAGTGGCTAACATCAGTCCCAGAGGTGGTGGTCTGGGGAGGCGGACAAACTCATGCTCAGTGGTGGCAGTGGCTAACATTAATCCTGGTGGTGGTGGTCTGGGGGGCAGACAAACTCATGCTCAGTGGTGGCAGTGGCTAACATCAGTCCCGGTGGTGGTGGTGGTCAGGGGGGGCGGACAAACTCATGCTCAGCGGTGGTAGTGGCTAACATCAGTCCCAGTGGTTGTGGTGATCTGGGGGGGTGGACAAACTCATGCTCAGTGGTGGCAGTGGCTAACATCAGTCCCGGTGGTGGTGGTCTGAATCCTGGGGGGCACACCGCATTTTAACAACTTCAGTTAAAACCTGCCAACATTAACCACATCATCATCCTAATAAAGAAAGCTTCCCTCAGTCATCTATGTCTGAAGTCTGACCACTGGGAAACTCTTTCTCCATTGCGTCATCATCTACGTCAGTGGTGGGCCGTTTTATGCTGTCACTGCCAGTGCCACCAGGATGGTCCTTTTCCACATCACCAAAACCACCATGACTAGGCCGTGGTACTAATACCAAGGTTGCAGTCTGTGCTGGTATGTGCCTCTCATTCATTTTTATGAATGTAAGCAAACTAACATTTGCAGGAGAGAGGTTTGTCTGACGATCCCTGACTATTACACCTGCTGAGCTGAATACCCTCTCTACACTTACACTGGAGGGTGGGCATGTGAGGTACTTCAGTGTCACTGCAGTCAGCTCTGGCCATTCACTGACCTTTTCACTCCAGTACAAAAGAGGATCATCAGTTATTGACAGATGCCTGTTTTCAGACAAATATGACTAAACCATTCTCTGTGCCGCACTAAGTCCAGTGGTTGATGCATCATCCTGTTCTCCGGAATCATTTATTTCACAAATCCCCACTTGGGACAAAGCCTCCCAAAGAGGGTCAACACCAGCCACTTTGGATGACAGACCACCTGGAACTGTAGTCCACTTCCCCTTGCAGGATATGCTTGATGGTCCTCCAGGTACACCTTCAGCTGGGTTATGCTGCTGAGGTTTGCTGACCTTGCCATGCGACTTCTGTGCCCCATGAACCAAGTGCATCAGTTGGCCACTGATATTTTTTATCTGTTCAGGCCCTCCCTCCAGTACAGATGCAATTCCTCGTTTGTATTGTGGGTCCAGCATTGTTGCTATGACAAAGTTGTCAATACACTGAATGCTTAAAATGTGACGATTCTGGTCGAATACTGTCAGCATGTGTTGTAGCAACATACTGCTAGCACTGCCTCCGGCAACATCAAGGCCATGCTGTACATTGTGTCTGCCTCAGCACCCACAGCAGTGGAACTGATTGGCTAATGGAGGCAGACTCGCCACTCACTGCCTGTGTGGTATGTTCAAAAGGCCACAAAATTGTTATTACAGAGTCCATGAGGCGCCACTGTTCAGTCGTCATAGACATGGAGGCCTCAAAACTGTCACGGCTAGTGTGCATCACAAGATATTCTGAGATGGCTTTGTAGTGTTCATACAACCTCTCTGCCATGTATAATGTGGAGTTCCATCTGGTGACAACTTCCAGCTTCAAGCGGTGCTGAGGGAGGCTGTTTTGCATCTGCAACTGCCGCAGTTGGTCACAGGCCTTTGCAGATCGTGAAAAGTGAGAGCAGATATCGCGTGCAATGGTCAGCATTTCCTTTACATCAGGGTGCTACAGAAACTCCTGCACCACAAGATTTAAACAATGGGCCATGCATGGAACATGGAAAAAAAAACACCATTCGTGATGCATTTCACCACATTTGACCCATTGTCACTTGTTATGAACCCAGCTTTCAGGGACAAGGGGGTTCAGCCATTTGTCAGTTTCAGTCAGTACCATGTCCAGCATGTTTTCACCAGTGTGAGAACAGGTTACATTGCGCATAGCAATCGTTGCATGCTGTTGAATTCCTGGAAGATTGCTACCACAACAATCCACCTTCTTGCACTGATTATTCATGCTACCAACATCACAGACAACCCCCGGCACCTGTGCCCAGTGTGCAGTTATACACAAATATGAACTCCTCGCTGTTTTGCCACTTGTCCACATATCCATACTTAATTGGATGAATGGAAAGGAAGAATGTTGAAGGGCATGTCTTACAGAGTCGGACACTGTACAGAACAACTCGGGGACAGCACGGGTAGAAAAGTATGCCCTGGATGGGACTTTCCATTTTGGACAGGCACATGCAGCAAACCACCAGAACTCAGAATTCTCTACAAAGGCGAAGGACAAAAGATCAATTGCCAGCATTTCATCTACAGCAGCATTAAGTTCACGTGACACTGTATGATTGGAGGTTTACTTCAGCTTATGCACAAAAACACTCTGTAACATGGGCTGACTTAAATGTTTTACGCGAGGTGTGATGAGAAATGGTTCTGCTCTGTGATGAATAGCATTGGCAGGGGGTGGAGTGTAGACGTTTGATGAAGACGGTTGCACAGGTGATGATGCCAAATTCAGAAATACAGTTATTTTGCCAGATTTGCCAAACAGGGTTGATCTACCACTTGCACTAGACATACTGCATTCACCACCACCACCACCAAAACTGCTATTCTCACCAGCACTGGACAACATTTCAAAATCATTATGCTCCTCCACCTCATCATGCCTGTAGTAATCCTCTGCTCTTATTTCCTCACTATTGCACACGTTTAGTTTCCTACTGGACTTAGCACTCATGGAAGGGGATGACATGCTCGTTATGGTTGCTGATGAGGGTGAAGGCCCCACTGTGGTATTAGCTGCCATCTTGTGCTGGGTCCACAGTGCCATGTGCCTATTCTTAAGATGTGTATGCTGTCCTCCTGTGCCCAGATGGCTCCCCTTTTTACCTCGACTCACACACACATGACTCATCATTAACATCTTGAACAAAAAAATCCCAAACAAGGGATTATGATGCTCTACTTTACATGTCCATGATGCTGTTTTCTGAACTCCATTCTTTTAAGCACTGAAGTAGGGGGGGGCTGCGTGATGTTTCGGGCACTGCACACTTGGACTGCAACTGACCACCACGACTACCTATCATTATTACTGGGTCATCATCATCACCATCAACTGAAACTGGTAAATCACAAGTTTTTACGGGGGGGGGGGAGGATTAATGCAAACAGACTCAGATACAGCCACCTTGAATTTCTTTTTCTCCGGTTTCCAGCTGGGGTCAATTAAGTCATCATCATATTCATCAACATCACACACATCCACATCTTCTGCTTGGATGCTGGCATGTGGACTGCATGTTGCAACCACAGCAACATCATCGTCATCATCACATTCATCATCATCACCATCAACACCAACATCACCTGATATTTTGTCACCACACTGTGAATCACTGCATGGAAAATGCGTGACATGAACCATGGTGGACGAAATGTCACATTGTATGCTATCATTGACATGATTATCAGAATCCTCAGGTTCAGCTACTGGGATGTTACTGGGAAGTATGACATCATCTACACTGCCACTCACTTGTACTGCTTCACACTATATTTTTGGATATGGCACACAGGTCAGAATTTGAACTTGAGGCAGTAATACTCATACTACCACCACCAGCAACTGCACTAACACCACCAGCTGGGAACACATCATCTCCTCTAACTATGAGTGAAGCTACTGATTGGGCTGTAAAAAACATTGCAGGAGAAATACCTTTCCTCACATCAGCAATGCACTTCTGCGTCTACGTACTACCATGCCCACAGACTGTCTTACTGCCAGCATTGCCATGGGAAGAACCAGCTTTGCTTGCATGTCTCTTTGCAGGCAGTTTAGAAGATCAACAACAATACTCTAAACAAATTTAGATTTCAGTACATTCACTCTCTGACTGGGGGGACGCTGGATATGCAGCCAAAAAAACAACTGTGGCTTCAGCAACAGATAGAGATGGTCATGCAAATTCACAAGTGAAAAAATCTTCAGTAACCAGTGGTGCTGAGGTCACAAACAATCCAATCTGGAAAAATATTCCTTTTGCCATTGGGGGTGGGGGGGAGCACTGACTGCAGATTTTTACAGCAGTACAAGCAGCAAAACAAAGAACAGATACCACAATCACAGTACAAAATCAGGCAGCTGCAGTGGATAGTGGGTTCACACTGATGCACCTGCAATTACACTGTGGCACAATAAAAGGTGTATTATTTGATGTTATGCAACACCGCACGCACACTCACACACACACACACAGAACAGTTTGTCTACAATGGTGAATGAGTAATGCGTAGCAAATTGAAAAGTTCAGTAATATGCCATGTATTGTAAACAACCTGAAATTATGAACTGCTGCACCATATCCACACAACACACAATCCGCAAGAAAATTTCAACAATTACTGATAATATTACTGTGTGTACATTTACACAGTCAGTAATATAACAAAAAAACGAAGAAATCCCTATTTCTCCAACTTAAATATACCTACGCTACAGATACACCCCTCCCCCAAAGCACACTTTTACTGTCTTTTACCACACACACTCAATTTTGTACATTAACATTCAATACAATAAAATCCACACACAAACAGAAATGCTCAATGATATGAGCACAGGAGGATTTCCTACAATCGATGAACTAAAGTTTGAGCCCCCCAAAAACCTCAAAAATGCTTTTTCAACAGCTTTTAGAAGGTTTTACTCACAGGCAGCTCTCAGAACACAATGTCTCCTACAGCTTCCTACACACGCTATCCTGAACTAAGGCTGTGCAGATCAATATAGAGCCCATGTGACCTGAAATCCCATGAATCCCTGCAAAATGCGCCTTCAGAGCTTAAAAACAAGGCGAAGTGAGGTGAAGTGCATTGTTCTCAATGCACTTCACCTCAAAATTTGGTGGAGTAGTGGTCTGGAAGATGGAGTAATGTGAAGTCATTGTTTTCAATGGACTATGCGTTACTCATTATAACGCGAAGTACTCTGCTTCGCATTGCGTAGTACTCCACGAATCCGCCTTTACTCCACGAATCACTTCAAGTAGCAGATTGAGTCCACTTCACCCACCACTAATATGGAGGTGGGGGTGTGTGCTAGGGTGACAGTAAACACCAGCTACAAAGATAGGGGTGGAGTAGGGGAAGGTAAGTTTAATGATTAGTAGTTCATATGGATCAGCAGAAGAGGATGAAAATACTGGGATAACTTGCAGAGAAGAGGCTATGTACATGGCCAATCCATCCACCCTGACTGGCTCTGTCTTGGTGGAGAAGGGAGTAGCCTGGTAAGGAGATATTGAAATCAGGGACCTTGGAGTTTAACCAGGTTTCAGAGATAATGAAAATATCAGGGGCTAGACTAACACTAAGGGGAAGCAGCAAAGGTAGTTTATGTAGCAAGCTTCTAGTGCTTAGGTGGGCAATTTTGATTCCCGACAAAGTTGAGAATGACACTGGGATGAAGGGCTAGGGTTTAAATGAACATCCCCTGATAATAGCAGCTGGAGAATAGGTATTAGTCTGGAGGGAACAGAAGGTTGCTTATGAGAGGCCTGATTATCCTGATCACTAAATTTAAATAATAAGATGATTATCCTGATCACTAAAACTAAATAATAAAATAAATTTGAAAACTTCTATTTCAATAATTCATGTTGTAGATGAGACACTGCTAATGTGCGTGGTAGTTTCCAAAGAGAAAGTATACCTAATTATACAGAAAGAGTGCTCCAACAAGTGTCAAAAGAAAAAACAATTTCAATAAGTGTATGGTCCTTCACTTGGGCCCAAAGAATCAGGTTCGGTAACAATTTAGAAGAAGCATGGTATTCATCATTGATGGCAAGCTATAGATATCACAGCAATGTGATATCTATACTGTAGATATCACAGTAATGTGCAGAGGCAGTAAAGCATATTGAATGCTGGCTTGCATTATAAAAGGAATAATATGGTAAGCAAGTAATGTCATTTGACCCCTTTATAGGTCACTGGTAAAGTAAGGTTGCACTTGAAGTACTGCATGCAGTTCTGGTCGCCACAGTATAAGAAAGATTTTGTAGAAATTGAGACAGTGCAGAAGAGACTGCTGTACTGTATATCAAGCATTCTAATGATGCCTCTGACTGCTTAGAAGTGGTTCCAAGTGTGTGCAGGCAGCCAATGTTGCTCTTGCAGTTGTACCTATAGTCACAAGTTGGGTTCAAGGCAAATTTTATTTAATCCACATCGCTATCACAAAATGTACATCAAATATAACAAATGTATACATCAAAAACAGACAAGTGCAACACTTTTGGACTATTTAGTCCTCTACATATATAGCTAATACATTAAAAAGTATACATTTTATGTTACCTCACTCTGTACCAATACAATAAGAGCAACACAGAATTCATTTTAGTATAAAACTCATTCAGTATTAACCCACAAATCTCAGTTGCATCAAATGATTTTTTCTGTCAGCTGTATCCAGCTGTCTCAAAGGCATTTTTTTCTTACTACTGTTCAGAATTTATTTGGACTTGTGAATGTCAGTAGAAGATCTAGTTCAAAAGAAAGGATCATATACGGTAAATGATGAATGAGCAGAACAGATGGTTCAACAATGCCACAGCTAGAGATGCAGCGAAGTTAAATTTCTCCAGCGAAGTGCCCACAAAGTGGGCACTTTGCGTTGTCACTCCGCTATGAGGAGTGGTCAGTGTGAAAGGTTCACTTTGCCTTCTGATTATGACTTCTTATTGTCATTCTGCCTTAACGTGAAGTAAGGCTAAGTGACAACAATATAGGCAGCCCCCCACACACATCACATGGCTTACAGTACTGTAAGTCACATGCTTTAGCCAGTCAGGAAGGAAGTGACTCATGAAAGCAGATACTTTCACTTTCTCCTTTGCAGAGGTAGAGAAAGGAGGCAGTTTGTCTGTGTAGTAGTTGGAGTAGAGAATCCAGAGATCATATTCATATAAAACCCACCCAACAGCTTTTTTCTAAACTATATTGTTGTTTAGTGTTTTTTGTACTCTTTTTGTAGTTCATTTTTGCTTTCTTTGATTGTGATTTCTTTGTTTTTTACTTTTATAAGTTTTTGTTTGTCTGTGTTTGTGTTTGTCTGTGTGTGTGCCTGTATTGTGTGTGTGAGTGTTTCATGTTGTCGTTGTCAACTGTTGACTCACTGTTGCTCGGACAGAGGAAAGGAGGGAGGGTAGTCGAGTTAGAGTACTTAAGTTGATGAAATGGACCAGGGACAGGGTGAAAGTTAGAGAATGTCTGGGATGGTGCTGGAGTAGTGGGATTGCATAGCAGCATGGTTGGCAGGGTAGGACTGCGCACCCATCATGGGGGGGGTGGCTGGGTGCTGTTGGACCGGTCGAAAATCTTGGTTCCTGTCCCCCTGAAGCAGCAGCAGCACCACCACCACCACCACCGCCAAGTCCATCACCACCAGTAGCAGCAGCTCCAGCAGCACCGCCTCCATAGCAGGAAGTGCCGGAGGTTGAACACTGCCATGACCAGGCTGCTGTCAGTGCATCTGGTCCTCCTATGTCTGGTCCCCCCCCAGCAGCCTCCCAGTTTGGAAGTTCTTTGACTGTGTTGGGGGGGCCAGAAGCCTGGTACGGTGCTGCATTTGTGGTGTCGAGGTGCACCGTGGCCCCTGGGGGACTCACCTGGGGACTGGGGCCAGTGCACCCACATGATTAATCACCACAAGGTGGAGTGGCAGGCTGCCACAGAATGGGACAGACCTCCACCTGCTGGCCCTTCTGTGGCAGTGGCAGAGGATGTGGGTGCTGCTGTGTGTCACCGCAGCAAGAGGAGGGCCACAGCAGCAGCTGCTCCACCACCACCACCCCCCCCCACCACCACCAGTGGACCCCACACTGCCTGCAACTCAGGCCGACCTTGCTGTGTTATGGGCCGCAGTAGAAGAGTACAACGAGAAGGTGAGTGCTGTCCAACAGCAGTTGTATCACATAGAGCGACACCAATTGCAGATTGTGTCAATGCACCATCTGCTGCTGGACCAGCAGGGGATCCCACATTAGCTTTTTTTTCAACACACCTTCCCCCACCTCACTGTGTTATAATCCAAGTTAAGAATGTGTACCCTGATGTATTTCCAGTGCCTCAGTAATGTTTACTTTCTGTTGTGGAGTGGTTCTGGAAAAGCGGACTGAGAAGTGCAAGTATAATGTGCTAAATTGCATGTGTGCAGTCAGTGTTCTTTCCTGCATGTGGACTGCAGACATTGTCCAACTTCTTGCAAACATATATATATGCTGACTTGTTGCAGTGTTTATGGTATAAAGAATAAAGATAAGAATATCTAACTTATATTTTATTGGTACCATCAGAAGCAGCGGACTAAGTGATATGATATTTTTTCAGAGGTCTCTGGCCAGAGTCCACATTAGTCACACAATGCACACATGATTTTTATAAGATCAAATAGCAACCAAAAATCCTGCTTTTCAACAAACTGTACCCAAGAGACATGAAGTATTGGTGATGGTGAGGCACCCAAAATATTTGATGGATGGTATACAGGCTCTAAAAAGTCAGAAAATATATAAGGTTGAGTTCACTCACTACCAAATGCCAACACAGTGTGCTACCACAGTTCTTCTTTTCATTTTTTGTTCTGGAATAAGGGATGTCTTTCTAGTTTACTGGCAGTGTCAGTTTTTTAGCAAGTTGATGTACACCATGACACAACATGGTGCCAGTGGTTGCACAGTGTGGTGGCAGTGGACTGCAGGACCTGTTATATATTCTGACTTTAAAATGTCTGTACACCATAACATATTTTGGGTGCCTCAGCAATATTTAATGTCTGTTGGGTATGGTTTGTTAAAAAGCATGATTGTTTTGATGCTATTATCTCTGCAAAGTCAAGTGCACACTGTGAAAGCCTGAGATGCACAGTGACCTGAGACATCTGAAAAAAATGTATCACTTATGCCGCTGCTGATGATGGTACAAATAAAATATACGTTATATATTCTTATCTTTACATACTGCAACAAGTCACACCATATGTATGTTTGCATGAACCTGGACAGTGTCTGCACAAACAGGAAAGAACACTGGCTGCACACATGCAGTTCAGCACAGTATACTTGCACTGCTCAGTCCTGCTTTAGAACAAACATTTCACGACCGAAAGTAAACATTACTGAGGCTCCAAAAATATGTATGTTTTGAAATAGACATTAAATTATAATTTATGACATTATGTGCTTACACACAGTCACCAGAATTTTTGTGCATCCCCAAAATGCAACTGTCTAGTGTCCAGAAAATTCCCCAGTGCTGACAAAGTGAAATGGGAGAGTTACACCAAATGCAAAGTGTCCCAGAATTAATGGCACACTCAGTCATGTGCACAGTGCTGACACACAGTCACCAGAATCTTTGTGCATCCCCAAAATGCAACTGTCTTGTGTCCAGAAAATTCCCCAGTGCTAATAAAGTGAAATGGGAGCATTACAGCAAATGCAAAGTGTCCCAGAATTAATGGCACACTCAGTCATGCGGACAGTGCTGACACACAGTCACCAGAATTTTTGTGCATCCTTGAAATGCAAGTGTCCTGTGTCCAGAAAATTCCCCAGTGCTGACAAAGTGAAATGGGAGCGTTACACCAAATGCAAAGTGTCCCAGAATTAATGGCGTACTCAGTCATGCACACAGTGCTGACACACAGTCACCAGAATTTTTGTCCATCCCCAAAATGCAAGTGTCTTGTGTCCAGAAAATTTCCCAGTGATGAAAAAGTGAAATGGGAGCATTACAAGAAATGCTGCTGCTGTTGCAATTACATGTAATGCTGCAGTGTATTAACCATACTTTAATGATGATGTGATGAATTGATGCACCGTGTCTTGCCAAACTGTATGTAGGAGGGATAACATGAATGACCATTCATTGTACTGTCACAAATGATGACACTAAGAGAACTGTTGGTTGCCCAAAGTGTGTTGTGATCATCTCAACAGGAAGGGTGCCCTTTGTGTACACCAAAAGTAGCCTTGGTCAATTTATTATATATATATATATATATATATATATATATATATATATATGTATTTTCTTGGGAGGGGTTGAAATAAATATACATGTACTCATTATATTGTTTTCTGTCACAGGTCACATACTGTTGGTGTGCGCATTCCCGTGGTTGAGAAATTGTGTCGTTGGAATTGGAAATGGAATACTCTCAAGCCAATGAAGGTAAGCATTTTTTTTTGTGGGGGGAGGGGAGATTATCATATTTGCAAGTAGGTCTCATTAATGGTTTATCGTTTGGTTACTTCTTCACAGGTTTTATCTGCATCCTTCTCCAGTCCAGCAATAATGGTCAGGCCATCATTGATTCATACGACTTCTACTTGTTGCATGCCTGCCAGCCCAGGGGGAGGGGTATGATGTTGAAATTCTTTGCATAAGGCAACTATGACACATCAAAGCATGTGGAAGTTTCCTATAAAAAGAAATGAAGGACTTATTACAACTTAATTGCAGCAGTAACACATTATGTTTAAGCCGTAGCTGTTCCACCACGGGTATATGGATTAACACAGATAGCAAGCTGTGAAGCCACAAGAACATCAAATCATCAGATCACAGTTAAATTTAGTACCAGGCTATAAGAAACACACTGTGTCAGTGTCCCTTCATCTTAACTCAAGTTACATTTTAAAACCACATCTTGTCAAGTCACATGACCTGGATCAAACTTTTTTCAACACTGGCATGGCTGCAGCTGCAAATTTGAAATACAGTGCATGATGTGTTGGGCAAATATTTTGTGATGTACATGTCACCTACTTTATAAATCACCAGTCAGATTTTTTTGCACTCTTACGAAAAAAAAAAGGAACAGATTAAATAAAATTGATGTACTTAACAGTATACAAATGGCTATCCCATCGGTTGATGTACACAGTAATGCTGTACCATTGATACAGACCTTCAGCGAAGGAGAGTCATTTGTTAACCTGTAAAAAAACAAAATAAATTGACCTTATTTGTTTGACCATTGTATCTCAGAAAAGCAACAGGAAACAAAATACACAGCTAAAGGAAGTTGAATAGCATGAAAAACATTAGTACACATACTCACTTTTTTAGTATTCATAGTAAGAAGCCTTGTGACTGCAGCTGATGGATGTGGTCTCCTGTTCGACTCCCTCTGCCTTGGCATGGTGAAGACATGTAATGGAAAACATAGTCAGAATGGTGGTGGTGGGTGTTGGTGGTCATGGCTTAGGCACATGATGACATTCCCTCTCACATCTTCCTGCATCTGGTGGTGGTGGCGGCAGTGGCTAACAGCAGTCTTATGGTGGTGGTCCAGGGAGGCACACAAAGTCATTCCCCCTGGTGGCAGTGGCGAACAGCAGTTTCATGGTGGTGGTCCAGGGAGGCATATGGTGACATTCCCTGTGGTGGCAGTGACTAACAGTGGTTTCATGGTGGTGGTCCAGGGGGGCACATGGTGACATTTCCTATGGTGGCAGTGGCAGTGGCTAACAGCAGTCTTATGGTGGTGGTCCAGGGAGGCACACAAAGTTATTCCCCCTGGTGGCAGTGGCTAACAGTGGTTTCATGGTGGTAGTCCAGGGGGGTACACAGTGACATTCCCTGTGGTGGCACATGGCAGTGGCTAACAGCAGTCTTATGGTGCTGGTCCAGGGGCCAGGATATATTGTGCTCTGTGTTACAAATGTGATGTGACATATGGAATTTGAGTCACTCTGAGTGGGACACTGATTTAACTTCATGAAAAAGAAAACATGTATCATACAACAAATGTGACAGCCTTTTAACCACTTAAGTTAAAACCTGCCAACATTAACCTCGTGATCATCCTCATAAAGAAAGCTGCCATCACAGTCATCTATGTCTGAATTCCGATCCCTGGAAAATTCTTTCTCCATTGTGTCATCATCTACATCAGTGGTAGGCCATTTCATGCTGCCACTGCCAGTGCCACCAGGATGGTCCATTTCTACATCAGCAAAACCATGACTAGGCCAGGGCATGAATGCTGAGGTTGCAGTCTGAGCTGGTATGTGCCTCTCATTCATTTTTATGAATGTCAGCAAACTGATACAGTATTTGCAGGAGAGAGGTTTGTACGATGATCCTGAACTATTGCACCTGCTGAGCTGAATACACTCTAGACACTTACACTGGAGGGTGGGCATGTCAGGTACTTCAGTGTCACAGCGGTAAGCTCTGGCCATTCACTGACCTTTCCACTCCAGTATAAAAGGGGATCATCAGTTATTGACAGATGCCTGTTTTCAGACAAATATGACTCAACCATTCGCTGTGCTGCACTAAGTCCAGTGGTTGATGCATCATCCTGTTCTCCATAATCATTTATGTCACAAATCCCTATTTGGGACAAAGCCTCCCAAAGTGGGTGAACACCAACCGGTTTTGAAGGCAGACTACCAGAAACTGCAGTCCCCTTCCCCTTACAGAATATGCTTGATACTCCTCCAGGTTCACCTTCAGACTGATTATGCTGCTGAGGTTTGCTGACCTTGGCACGTGACTTCTGTGCCCCATGAACCAAGCGCATCAGTTGTCCACTGACAATTTTTAGCTGTTCAGGCCCACCCTCCAGTACTGAGGCAATTCCACATTTGTATCATGGGTCTAGCATTGTTGCTATTGCAAAGTTGTCACTACACTGAATGCTCAAGATGTGATGATTCTGGTCGAATACTGTCAGCATGTATTTCAGCAACACACTGCTAGCACTGTCTCCGGTAACATCAAGACTATGCTGTACATTCACCAATGTTTGCCTCAGCACCCACAGCAGTGGAATTGATTGGCTAATGGAGGCAGACTCACCACTCACTGCCTGTGTGGCATGTTCAAAAGGCCTCAAAATTGTTATTACAGAGTCCATGAGGCGCCACTGTTCAGTCGTCATAGACATGGAGGCCCCAGAACTGTCAAGGTTAGTGTACATGCAGAAATTCTGAGATGGCTTTGTATTGTTCATATAACCTCTCTGCCATGTATAAAGAGGAGTTCCACCAGGTGACAACTTCCAGCTTCAAGCGGTGCTGTGGGAGGCAGTTTCAGATCTGCAACTGCCGGAGCTGGTCACGGGCCTTTGCAGAGCGTGAAAAGTGAGAACAGATACGGCTGGCAACTGTTAGCATTTACTTTATATCAGGGTGCTGTAGAAACCCCTGCACCACAAGATTTAAACTGTGGGCCATGCATGGAACCCGAACAAAGCCACCATTCATGATGCATTTAACCACATTTCACCCATTGTCACTTGCTATGAACCCAGCTCTCAGGGACAGGGGGTTCAGCAACTTGTCAATTTCAGTCAGTACCAAGTCCAGCATATTTTCACCAATGTGTGAACAGGTCACAATGAGCATAGCAATCATTGCATACTGTCGAATTCCTGGAAGATTGCTACCACGACACTCCACCTTACTACACTGCTTATTCACAATACCAACAGCACAAACAACACCCGGCACCTGTGCCCATTGTGCAGTTATACACAAATATGAACTCCCCGCTGTTTTACCACTTGTCCACATATCCATACTTAAATGGATGAATGGAGAGGAGGAATGTTGAAGGGCACGTCTTACAGAGTCGGACACAGTACGGTACAACTCAGGGACAGCATAGGTGGAAAAGTATATCCTGGATGGGACTTTCAATTTTGGACAGGCACGTGCTGCAAATCACCAGAACCCAGAATTCTCCACAAAGGAGAAGGGCAAAAGATCAATTGCCAGCATTTCAGCTACAGCAGCATTAAGTTCATGTGACACTGTATGATTGGGTGGGTACTTCAGCTTATGCGCAAAAACACTCTGTAACATGGGCTGACTTAAACGTTTTACACGGTATGTGATGACAAATGGTTCTGCTCTGCGAATGGCATGGGGTGGAGTGTTGACGTGTGATGAAGATGGTTGCTCAGGTGATGAAAAATCCACAAATGAAGTTATTTTCCCAGACTTATGAACAGGGGTTGATGTACCATTTGCACTAGACATACTGCATTCAACACCACCACCACCACCACCAAAACTGCTACTCTAACCACCACTGGGCAAGATTTCAAAATCATTATGCTCCTCCACCTCACCATGCCTGTAGGAATCCTCTGCTGTTATTTCATTGCTACTGCACACATTTAATTTCCTACATGATCTTATAGACATGGAAGGGGATAACATGCTCATTATGGTTGATGACAAGGGTGAATGCCCCACTGTGGTATTAGTTGACATCTTGTGCTGGGTCCACAGTGCCATGTGCCTGTTCTTAATATGTGTATGCTGTACCCCTGTGCCCAGATGGCTCCCCTTTTTACATCACCTTACATGTATGTGGCAAACCTAGCAGATTGCAACTGACTCATAGTTTGCATCTTGCACAAAAAAAATCCCAAACAAGGGATTGTGATCCTCTACTTTTAACATGTCCCTGATGCTGCTTATTGGACTCGGTTTTTTTACACCATGAAGTGGGGGGTGTGCTACATGATTTTTCAGGCCGGACACACTTGGACTGCAACTGATCACCACAACTACCTATCATTTATTACTGGGTCATCATCATCATCATCATCATCATAAACTGAAATTGGTAAATCACAACAAATTTTTACCGGGGGGGGGGGTTAATGCAAACAGACCCAGACACAGCCACCTTGAATTTCTTTTTCTCCGGTTCCCAACAGGGGTCACTGACATCATCATCATATTCATCGACATCATCCACATCCACATCTTCTGCTTGGATGCTGCTGGCATGTGTTCTGCATGTTGCAACCACAGCAACATCAGCATCATCAGATTCATCATCAACACCACCATCACCCGATATTTTTTCACCACACTGTAAAACATTGCATGGTAAATGAGTGACCTGAACTGCAGTGGAAGAAATGTGACATTGTGTGTTATTGTTGCCATGATGATCAGAATCCTCATAGTTCAGTTACCAATGGGATGTTACTGGGGAGTATGACATCATCTACACTGTCACTCACTGCTTTACACTCAACTATATTCTTGGACACGGTCAACTGGTCAGAAGTGAAACTTAAGGCAGCAATACTCATACCACCAGCAACTGCACTAACACCACCAGCTGGGACATCATCTCCTCCAACTATGAGTGAAGCTACCGATTGCGCTGTAAAAAACATTGAAAGAGAAATATCTTTCCTCACATCAGCAATGCACTTCTGCGACTGCGTACTACCATGCCCACAGACAATCTTACCACTGACAGCCATACCATGGCGAGAAACAGCTTTGCTTGCACGTCTCTTTGTAGGCATTTTGGGGATCAGCAAGAATATTCTAAACAAATTGAGATTTTGGAATGTTCACTCTGGGCCGATGGATGTGAAGCCAAAAAAAACAACAACCGTGGCTTCAACAAGAGATACAGATGCAAAGTCACAACAAGTTCAACAGCACCTTAACTAACCAGTGGTGCTCAAGTCACAATACAATCTGGAAAAGAATACCTTTTGCCGGTTGAGGGGGGGCACTGTGACTGCAGATTACAGTAACAGTGCAAAACCAAGATACCACAATGGCAGTACAAAATCACACAGGTGCAGTGGATAGCAGGTTCACACTGCTGCAATTACACTGTGGCACAATAAAAGATGTATTATTTGATGTCATGCACTGCACACATACTCACACACACTCACACACTTTGTCTAAGTAAATTGAAAACTTCAGTAACATACCACATATTTTAAACAACCTGAAATTATGCACTGCTGCACCACGTACACAACACAATCACCAACATAATGTAAACGATTACTGAAAATGTTACTGTGTGTACATTAACATAGTTATACAAGAAGAATAAACCAAAAAACAAAGAACTCCCTATTTCTCCAACTTAAATCTACCTACACCACAGATACGCCCCTCCCCAAAGCACACTTCCACTGTCTGTCAGTACACAGACTGAATGTTGTACATTAACATTCAAAATCCACACACAAACAATAAACACTTGACGATATGAGCACAGGAGGGTTTCCTACAATCGATACACTAAAGTTTGAGCAAAATAAATTACTCAAAAAGGCTTTTTTAACAGATTTTAGAGGGTTTTATTCACAAAGAGCTCTCAGAGCAAACTGTCTCCTACAGCTACCTACACACGCTACCCTGAACTGAGGCTGTGCAGAACAATCTAGAACCCATGTGACCTGCAATCCCATGAATCACTGCAAAATTCACCTTTGGAGCTCACCAACAAGGTGAAGTGATGCGAAGTACATTGATTTCAATGTACTTCGCCTTAAAATTAGTGGAGTAGTGGTTTGGGGAAGGCAGAATAACGTGAAGTCATTGCTTTCAATAGACTTGGCATTCCTCATCATGACACGAAGTACTCTACTTCGTGTTGTGGAGTACTTCTCGAATTCCGCATTACTCTGCGAATCACTTTGCTGAGCGAATTGGGGTCACTTCGCCCACCACTAGCCACAGCCACGTACATTTTGCTGATGCCCAATTACAGCACAGCCAAAATAGCACCTGGCAGTACTGCACCAGGCATTTCATCTCCCGGGAGTTATAGCACCAAAACACCCACCCGGGAAATGGTCACATTTGTGGGTGGGGGGGCGAAGCCTCCCGCAATCCCCAAGCAGTACTGCGGGTGGGAGGGAGGCCACCAGTCACCACTGAGGGACAGGCTGTGGGGGAGGCCACAGATCACTGTTCAGGAACAGGGCTGGGGCTTTGCTTTGGGGGGACTTACTTACAAAAGGCATGCCGAATGGCAGTGGTGGGCCAGTAGTTGCTATGGGGGGGGAGGGGAGAATTGACAAACAAGGGGTATTTCCTCAGTACAGGGATCAGGTGAGGAGAGGGACCACTGGGCACCAAGGAAATGTTTATTTAATATAGGTGAACATTGGATGGGAAGAGGGACCATGGACACCAGGGATATTTATATTTCATATCAGGCAGCCATTGGGTGGGGGTGGGAGGACCACTGGACACCAGGGATATTTATATTTAATATCAGGAGGCCACTGGGTGGGGGGAGGGACCACTGGACTCCAGGGATGTGGGTATGTACTATTGGAAAGGGTATCAGGTGGGAGGAGGGACCAATGTACACCAGGGTTGTGGGTATTTACTATCAGGAATGGCATTGGGGGAGGGACCACTAGACACCAGGGATGTGGGTATTTACTATTAGGAAGGGAATCAGGGGGACCTCTAGACACCAGGGACTACTGTGCTGGGGTTGGTGGAGGTGCCGCACGTCCTTCACCAACCACTTGTGTTGTGCAGGAATAAGTCGTGGTTTAGGTCAGCGGTATTTGTGCCGTGCAAGGTGACGTGCAAAATGCCCTTGTGTGGTACAAATATTCTGAATATTGCACTGCGCTGATATTCAGGTCCCTCCTTCCCTTCTGTTTGCATTGCATCCCCCTGCACAGTTTGCCCAGGCACTAACTGGACTTTTGAATATAGGAAAGCCAGGCAAAAAACAGTTTGTGCAGTCAAACTAGAATTTGCACCTGGGCACAATTTTGAGTATTAGGCCCCGTCTGAAGATCTAAAGTGTTTCATCAGCCCAGCCAACTATTCATGGTTGGGAACTCCCCCACCACCTAATGTTTAATGCAGTTTGAGCCACTGTATTTTAAATTTTATAGTATCCATCTCAAAAATATAAATTCCAAAATTGTTTAGTAAAGGAAGTGGGATGACTTGCATTTTATCATATGTTATTCTTTTAGATACATTTTCAGAATCTATTTCTTTTTCCTACCCTAACAGAAACTAGAGTTACTGAATATGCTATATTATCAGAAAACATGAAAGATCCAGTAAATCAAGATAAAGGTCTGCTTGGAGTGGGCCTAAAGAAATATTTCATTTTCCTGCAAAATAAGACATAATAGTGGAAAATGCAGAGATGTTTCTGGTTGTTTCACACCATAAGGACATATGTTTTCATAGAAACATAGAAAATGATGATAGACAAAGGCCTCATGATTCATCCAATCTCAGTCTATACAACCCTACATATGGAATGTTGCAAATACTCTGGTGGCCGCAGTTTACCTCATCCCCATGCCAGACTCCACCTCCACTTCTAGTATCCTCATATGTCTATTCCACCCATATTTAAATATCATTACTGTTTTTGAATAGACCACTTCCCTTGGCAACTTGTTTCATTTCTCTTCTACCCTCTCTATAAAGAAATACTTCCATCATGCTTTCTGAATCTCCATCCTGCCTTTTTTATAGAGTTCCTCCTTCTGCTCATACTTGCACTCACTGTGAACGAGTTATGCATCCTTTTGAAAATGATGACAGACAAAGGCCTCCCAATTCATCCAGTCTCAATCTATTCAACCCTACATATGGTATATTGCAAATACGTTAGTCGCCGCTCTTTACATCATCCCCATGCCATCTACCACCTACACTTTTACTATCCTCATATGACTATCCCACCCAGGTTTAAATATCACCATTGTTTTAGCACAGACCACTTCCCTTGGCAACTTGTTTCATTTTTTCTCTATCCACTTTGTAAAGAAATATTTCAAACATCCCCTCTGAATCTCCATCCTGGCATTTTTATAGAGTCCTTCCTTCTGCTCATATTTGCACTCACTGTGAATGAGTCATGCATCATTTTTATGGATATTATTTTGTCTGCCTTTCTGAATTGCAGTACATATTACGTAAATTCAAGAAATCTCCTCTACGTTTAGGCTACTGAAGAGAGGGCAAATAAGGCTCTTGTTTCCATTGGCGCTTCATTCTCAGATAATATATTGCTATCATGGAACGCGATACTTTTATAAGATCTGTTTGCTCTAAAGTAAAACCAAACAATGGTTACTGGTCAGAATATCAAAAATATATGTACACTAGTGCTCAAAAATGTTACATATTAGACCCTGAGTCTACCTCAGATCTTGCCTCTCTTAATTTCTAGCTAACCAATGATTTTATCAATGAAAAACAAATTCACAGTTAGCAATTGTAGTCAAGATACAGCAAGAGTTTTGTGCTCAGAGATTCTTTCTTTGCTTGGCAGACATCACACAAAATGGATGAAAGTTTTAGCTCTTTTGGTAGGGGCTGAAATGGTGGAGGGATTCAAGAGGGCATGGGACAGACATATGGGGTTGAGAAGTAGGGGGAAGGGGGAATTAGTGGCAGGGAGATGAGTAAGGGGAGGAAAAGGGGCAGACTTGATGGACCATTGGGGCCCTTTTCTTCCATCAAGATTCTATGATTCTATGATTTCTGCTTATATTAAGCTGACATTCCAAATACACATTCCCCAAAGAGTCCTTAAATACTGCAAGAAGAGCATGTTGCTACTAAAAGGGAAAAACTGTTTTTGGTGGGTGGTTTTAAGTAATAATTGCCAAAGTTCATGGTAAGTTTTCTGCTCAGAGAACATGTCTTCGCTTGGCATACATCACACAAAATGGCCGATAATGTTGGTGTTTCTGCTTATATAAGGCTAAAGTTCCAGAAGCGTGTTCCCCAAAGCGTTCCCTTAATACCCCAAGAAGAACATGTTGCTACATAATGGGAAACATTGTTTTTTGGAGGGGGGGTTACATGATGACTGCCAAGATCCATGGAGACTTTTGTGCTAGGATGTTTATAAAGAATACAATTCTTAATGTATGCAATAGATAAATTCCCACACAACAAAAGTATTCAAACAACAAATGTAATCCAAAATGGATGAACAGATACATAAAGACAATCATTAGAAGAAAGTACAAATCATAAAAAAATACTTGGAACTCAGCACAGATGCAGCTAAGAACACATTTATAAATTTACAAAGAAAATGCAAGAGGGAAATCAGGAAAGTTAAAGCTCGTTATGAAAAACAACTGGTTTTACAAGCAAGGAAAGATAATTTCAAATCCTTTTATTCTTATATTAACTCTCTAAACAAATGAGAAACCTAAAGAAACCAATCAGCTAAGTAGGCCCAATCTCTCATAATGGAAAAATTATTAATGATAACACCCAAATGGCTAATCTTTCAAATACAAATTTCTATGGGGTATATGGCACAAAACAGGATATAAGCAGTCCAGTACACTGTAAAGAATCTTGCATTATCTTCATTACAGATGACATAAAATTTAAATCATTAAAACTTCAGGGTAAAGCTTCTCCAGGCCCTGATGGCATTACAGGGCAAATGCTTTATTTGATGGCAGATGCCATAGTTTACCCACTGAAAGTTTTCTTTGAATTTTGTTTGAATTATGGCTTTGCACAGAATGATTGGAAGTTGGCTCATGTTATTCCCATACCTAAAGGGGGCTCCAAACACATCTGGAGTAATTACAGGCCTATAAGCCTTACTTCGGCAGTTTGTAAAGTCTTATAAAGCCTTATCAAGGGTATCATAGCACCAGATATTAATGATATGGAAACTGAACAACACAGCTTTAAAAAGATATCATGGTACACTCACCAATTTAATGTGTTTCTATGACTACATTAGTGCTATGTTAGACAAGAATATGTCTTGTGACATTGTGTTCTCAGATTTTAGCAAGGCTTTTCATCTGTTGCCTCATTGGGCATTAATTGAAAAATTAAGTTCATACAATATTAATAAATACATAATTATTTGGATTTATGAATGGCTGAAAGACAGAAAGCATCATTTTGATGTAAATGGTCATTTGTCAGAGTTAGGGATGGTTACAAGTAGAGTACAACAGGGCTCGGTGCTGGGCCCTTCTCTGTTTCAATTATTATATCTGACAAGATGAAAGACATCTTACATTACTCAGTTAAATATGCAGACAATGTCAAGACAGGAGGCCCCTATTGCTCCACACAGCAAGCCCAAGAGCATTAAGATTATTTAGATAAGATATGTGCCTGGGGTTATCAAATGAGTTATGAGACTGAATGCAGATAAATGCAAGGTAATGCACATAGGTAAATATAACCACATGCCTCATATACACTAAATAATAAAACCCTGTGTGTAACTAAAGTAAAAGAAAGGCCTAGGGGCCTAATATCTGATAATATCTCATGCACACATCAACTGAATGCTGCTATTTGTAAATCCAATAGAGTTATTTGGTCCATTAAGCAAAACATTAATTCAAATCAGCCTCATGTACTAATGCCTCTGCTCAGAGCTTATGTTAGACCACCCTTGGAATATGCCTCACATGTATGGTGTCCCTACAAAAAGTCTGACAGTAAAATAATCGAAAATGTTCAGAGGAAATTTACTAAAAACATCCACAAACTTAAAAATAAAACATATTTTGAAAGGGTGGAAGCACTTAAGTTGATGCCTTTAGAGAAAAGAAGAATTAGGAGTGATCTGCTTTTAATGTAGGATGTCTTTAATGATCCTTATGTCATGTACGAGCTAGGTTCTGAATTTCTGAATAAAGGATATGATATCAGGTGTCATCTGCTACAAGTAATGAGCAGAACTTTTAACTCCAACTCAAGATTTTTTTTTACTTTAAGATTGATAGGTCCATGGAACAGATTACCATTGGATATTGTCATTAGTAAGGCCAAGGTGGAATTCAAGCCTATATACATTGTCTTGGATGGTGACTGTAGGTATTATTCCTACTAGTATGGGAGCATTATGGGCATTATTGGCTTCTCATTCCTCAGTGACCTTAGTATGAACCTTATAATGAGAGTCTGTTTTTGCTTGGTAGACATCACACAAAATAGTATTTCTGCTTATATTAAGCTGCAATTCCAGATATACGGTATGTTCCCAAAGGTTCTCCTAAATACCCAAGAATAATATGTAAATACAGAAAGGAATAGTAGTTTTGGGGGATGGTTTTAAGTGATGACTGCCCCAACCCAGGGAGTGTTGTGCTTAGAACCTGTCTTTGCTTGGCAGATATCACACAAAATTGCTGATAACTTTGGTATTTCTGCTTATGTTAAGCTGAAATTCCACATACATTTTTCCTAAGGTGACCCCAAAATACCTTAAGAACAATTGCTGCAAAAAAGGGAGATGTGTTTTTTTTTTTGTTGTTGGTGGGTGGTTTATAAGATGACTGTCAAGATCCAGGGAAGAGCTTGTATTTACTTGGCAGGCATCATACAAAACAACTGATAACTTTGGCATTTCTGTTTACATTAAGCAGAAATTCCAGATACATATTCCCATAGGTGTCCTGTAAATATCATAAGAAGTACATGTTGTTAGAAAAAGGGAAAAGTGCTTTTTTTTTGGTGTGGTTTTTAATTGATGACTGCCAAAAATCGAGGGTGGGTTTGCTGCTCAGGGAGCATGGCCTTGCTTGTCAGACATCATACCAATGAAATGGCTGTAACTCTGGAATTTCTGCTTATATTAAGCTTGGTAGACATCACACAAAATGGCTGATAATTTTAGCATTTCTGCTTACATTAAGATGCAATTCAAGATACATATTTCCCAAAGTGTCTCCTAAATACCCAAGAATATCATGTTGTTACAAAAATGGAATAGTGGTTTTCATGGGGTGGTTTAAAGTGATGACTGAAATAATCCAGATAGTGTTGTGCTCAGAGACAGTGTCTTTGCTTGGCAGACATCACACAAAATGACTGATACTGTTGATATTTCTTCTTATATTAAGCTGTGATTTCCAACACATATTCTCTAATGCTTTCCCTAAATACCTTAAGTAGAACATTTTACTACAAAAAGGGAACTGTGGTTTTCGGAAGGGGGGGAGTTAAATGATGACTTTAAAGATCTAGGGAGAGGTTTGTGCGACAAGAGGCTATCTTTGCTAGGCAAACATCACACATAATGGATGATAACTTTGGGATTTCTGCTTAAATTAAGCTGAAAATCCAGACAGATGTTCCCTTAGTTGACCTCAACATACCCCAAGAAAAGCATGTTTCTACAAAAAGGAAATAGTGATTTTCAGGGGTGGTTCTAAGGGATAACTGCAGTGATCTAGGCAGTGTTGTGCTCAGAGAGTCTGGGCCAGATTCACATAGCAGCTGTTGGATCAATGCAAGTTGTTGCAAACAGTAGCTTGTGCCAATCTCTGATACGCCAGGGACCTTTCACCTGATTCACTATTAGGAGGGATACTGGCACTAAACTCTGGCAGTTTGTGGGAACCACCATGCATCAAAGACAAAGCACAGGGGACAGGTTGGCTGCAAATTGCAGAGTGGTTGGGCAGCATCATCTCCCATTCATGAAGACCTGCCTGGAGGCTGGCAGGGATGTGAGGAACAGAGCTGGGGATGTTGAGGGCAAAGGTGGGTCCAGATGGGAGGAGGGGGGGTGGCAAAAGTCCCCTGACAGGGACATTGTGCAGCTGCCACCATGCATGTGCTGTCTGTGGAGGGTGCAGAAGCACACCTGGCACCAAGTAGGGGACCCTAATGACATGTACCCACTACAGCAGGACACTGATGGCTGCTACATTGCCATTCTACATGTGTCTGGGTCCTGTGTGGGCATGGGCTCCTGTGGGTAACAGCTCTGGGGCCAGAGCCGGTTCGTTAGACCAGCTCTGGGCTGGTCTTACTGTAGCAGAATTTATACCCTGTGGGAGCTTCCTGAATTCAATTTAAGGGAATGCTGCAGTACCACCTGGGTGCATGCCCCCTTCCACCTTGGCACACGGGTGCATCCATTGCAAGGAAGTTCAAGCCTGACTGGCATAGGCAGTCCCCCAACTGGCACAGGCTGCCTTGCTGAATCAAGAATGACACAACATGTGACACGGTGAGCCACTTGTGTCATATTTTTTTGACACAAGCACCTTGCACCATTACAGATGCTTTCTGAGTTGCGCCATCTGTCTTTACGTGGCATACATCACAAAAATGGCTGAAAACATTGGTATTTCTGTTTATATTAAGCTGAGATTCTAGATACTTGTTATCTAATGCATCCCCTAAATAACTGAAGAAGAGCATATTGCTACAATATAGGGGATAATGTATGGGCAACAAATAACAATGATGCTGTGTATGCTACAAGAGGTAGTTATGATAACCAGATGGACCTCAAGAGCAAAGCGTGGAAACATGCCAACATCCCTGACAGAACAATGCCAACACTCGGCATTGTGTCTGTCGCTGTGAGGGATGTCGGCATCCATGCTGTTGCAGTGCTATAGGAAAACTGGATTGGGGTACTCCAGGTACATCAAATAGGAGAGAGCAAGTACTTCAGAAAGCCTTCCAAGACAGCTTCCTATTACAAATGGTCAATGAGCTGAACAGGTTAGAGAACACCCTTGACCTCATACTGGCAAATGGTGAGTTAGTGAGGGAACTGAAAGTGGAGGAACCACTGGCAGGGAGTGACCATCACTCAGTGCGGTTTAGGACAAACATGGGGAAACAGGGAGTTGGATCAGTCACAAGGGTGGTAGACTTCAGAAGGGCCGACTTCAGGAAGATGAGGGATATAGTGCAGGGGGCTATAGCAGGGATCAGTCAAAGGGGGGGAGGTACCCAAAGGGGTTGGGGGGGTAAGCATTGGGAGGGTGAGGAGAGAGACAGACAGGAAACTCACATTGGGCAGGGTACTGGAAGGCTTGATGGCACTGAGGGTGGACAAGGCACCAGGTCCAGATGGCATATACCCCAGGGTACTAAGAGAACTGGCGGATGTCCCGGCTGAACCTTTTGCAGACCTGTTTAATGCCTCTCTGGACTCGAGGTGTCTACAGTGTGTACCACAGGACTGGAGGATGGCACACGTGGTGCACCTCCACAAGAGTGGCCCCAAGGATGAGCCAGGGAATTACAGACCAGTAAGCCTCACATCCATTGTGGGTAGGATGATGGAGACAATCTTGAAGGAGAGGATGGTTTCTCACCTGGAGACAAATGGTCTGCAGGACTGCAGGCAGCATGGGTTTGTCTCAGGCAGATCCTGTCAGACTAACCTGGTGGAGTACTATGATTGGGTAATCAGGCAATTGGACAGGGGCCATGCAGTGGATGTCCTGTATCTGGACTTCAGCAAAGTATTTGACTTGGTCCTGCATGGGAGGCTAGCTAGTAAGCTGGAGGGCACAGGGGTGGGGGCAAAGTTGGTGGGATGGGTAGGGAGCTGGCTGAAGGGGAGGCAGCAGAGGGTGGTGGTGATGGTGGGAGGGGAGCTCTTATCACCCAGGGCAGTGACAAGCAGTGTGCCACAGGGATCTGTGCTGTGGCTAGTGTTATTTGGGATCTTCATAGAAGACATTTCAATGGACATCAAGAGCAAGATCATACTGTTTGCAGATGACACCAAGATGAGAGCAGTAGTGGATGACTTAGAGGGGTGGCAGGGGTTATAGGATAATCTGGCAAAGTTGGAGGCATGGTCAGACACTTGGCAGCTGGGGTTCAATACTAAGAAATGCAAGCCGTTGCATTTTGGAGCAAGGAACCCAAGGAGGAGCTACCAACTAGGGGATATTCATCTGACTGAGAAGGAGGAGGAGAAAGATCTAGGGGTAATCATAACAGGAGCAATGAACAACTCCACACAGTGTAGAAAGGCAGCTTCCAAGGCTAACAAGATGCTGGGGTGTATTGCAAGGGGCATATCCTCCAGGAGGGGGAGGTGATTCTGCCACTGTACAGGTCACTGGTTAGACCACACCTGGAGTACTGTGTGCAGTTCTGGAAGTCATACCTGAAGAAGGATATTAGGTTGTTGGAGGCAGTGAGTGCAGGGCAACAAAAATGGTCCATGGATGACAGGACTTGCTCTATGAAAGTAGACTGGAGGAGCTGAACGTGTACTCCTTGGAGGAGAAGATGGACAGGGGGACATGACTGAGACCTTCAAATACATGAAGGAGATCAACTGGACTGACACTGTAGGGCTTTTTCAGTTAAGGAGGGGGAGGGACACCTGAGGACACAGTCTGAAATTGGAGGGGGGAAGTCCAGAAGGGAAATGAGGAGACATTTTTTCATGGAGAGGGTGATGGCAGGTTGGAACGTATTACCAGAGGAAGTAATATCCTGTAATACAGTGGGATGCTTAAAAAGGAGGTGGGACAGGGTAAGGGGGAGGGTCACCGGAGAGGGAGGGGGAGGGGAGGGAGGGAGGGAGGGACAGCTGCAGTATAAGGGCTGCTAGCTGCACATTCGACCAGACTGGATAAACCGTATGACCTTTATCTGCTGACAAGATCATATGTTCATATGTTCGAAAAAGACAGAATAGTGTTTTTTGTGGGATGGTTTTAAGTGAGGACTGCCAAGATCAACAGCAACTTTAATGGTTAATGCACCGCTAGGACCACCAATATGTGGGGAATAAGACAGTATCTAAATAGTGGCATCTCACCATAGACAGTTGTTGTGTCACTGATGGCTGCAAAATGCTACAATAACAAATGAAGTAGAAAGTCTGTTTAAACACCTGTCTAGGCTGGAAAAGATGTACTTGCCGAAGTACTGTCTGTAATAAGGAAATGTAAATTGACTCACCAATAGCTAACAACACTCGCATGGTGCAAAACAGTTACATTTTTGATTATTTTCAAGCAAATGCCATAAAGTGCAGCAGGAAAAACAAAAATTCCATAAGTTGTTTTTAACTGTTAAACTCAATACATGTTTGGGATGCATGTCACTGTTTCTTTAAGAAACTGGTCTACTTAAGGGAGCTAGAATGTTGCCATGATCACCTTTAAAAAAGCAAGTGATTGTGAAACACATCAGGTGAAATGGTAGTGGGTAGGAAGAAGGAAGCCTGTAACCAACATTGTTTTCACTGCTGCACTTTATGGCATTTTCACAGGATTCCTGGATTTACTTGAAAATACTTAATAAAGGTACAGTTTTGCACCACACGAGTGTTGTCAGCTATTGGTGAATCCATTTACATTTCCTTATTACAGTGCTCTGGCAAGTACATCTTTTCAGCCTAGACAGTGATTAAACAGACTTTCTGCATTGCTATTTTTGACCATGGCACTGTCGTTCCTTGGTGCGGTTGCTTCCTCAGACTTAATAACAAGGGATGCAAGAAATGGCAGAACACAACATGATGCTCGACATGACTGTACTAATGCTGCTCCATTTTAAGGATTCTCTGATTCCAAGATTTAAAAAATGAAGCAGTAGTTAAGCCCAATAAAATAGAGCTAGTGAGCAATATAGATAGAAAAATAGTTTATTTTATTTTTTCATTATGTGTATGTTATTGATTTTCCAAAAATAAAGACCAACCAGTTAACAAACAAACAAACAATACAGAATCAATCAAAAACTTTATGAAGCCAATGACAATAACAATCCAGAGAACAATATAGAGTAGGAAAGAAAAAACACAACACATCCCATCCCCCATCCCCTCCCTTTAGCAACCCCCATCCGGGAGCTCATCGAGTAGAACCTGTAGCTAGGGGAAACTAAGAGAGTGCCAAAAAATAGGTAAAGAACCAGACAACTGAGGAAAATGATAAATACAGCCAGCACAGAATTATGGGCATCATCTTATTGATTGTGGCCCTGTAGATGGAAGTGATAACAATGTATATAGAGGCTCCCACCTGGTACAGAACTGGTTGGGGCACTTCCAAATAGTGGCTATGTGCTTCTCCACCATCTAGGCTGACAGGATCTCCTGATGCCACTCTTTGAAAGAGGGAGCGGAAGTGTCTCTCCAGTGACATAGTATAATTAACTTCACTGTCACTGATATCAGTGTTATGTGGGCTTTATGGATCTTGGGCAAATCTGGTTGTTAAAGCCCAACCAGACATATCTCCAGGGGAAAAAAGATAGTCCAATCCCAAGAGAGGGTCCAATCAGGCCCTTATAGTATTCCAAAAGAAAATTATCCGATCACAATCCCAATGTACATGTTTCAAAGAACCATCCACCTGGCCACACCTGGAACATAAGTGGGAGGATAACTTACGCATTTTATATAACTTGGATGGGGTATAGTACATGTAATGCAATATGCTAAATTGAATTAGACAGAACCTATCTTGTTTAAAATATCTATAGAGGGTTCACCATACAGAAAGCCATATTAGAGGGTCTTCCTGAAGGCTAAGTTCCTGTTTCCATTAAAAGAAGATTTCAATGGAGCTTTTAGGATCCATGGATTGAAAAAAGCTTATAGAGCTTAGACACAAAGTGGGACTGTGTAGCCATATTAAACAGAAGGGTAGAAACTGAAGAATCCCACCAGGATCAAGGCCTTGGACCCATAAAACTGGATATTGCATATGTTAATTCTAGATATTTAAAGCTGGCAGAGTTAGGGAGGTGAAAGTGTTCCTGTATGAGGTCAAATGAGGAAAATGTATCCCCCTCAAGTAAAGATTCAGTTGTTAGAACCTTGAGCTGTGTGCAAAAAGAGGGCAAGATACTGTGTGCAGCCCAGCAATCCCAATATTTGGATTGCCTATAAGGGGCTGATTTAGGGGCCTATTTCATGACAGGCCCAAATATGCCCCCAGCTGACAATGAGCTTTCTGAGACCAATGTAAGAGTGTCGACTGACTAGAGCAAGAAGTTGAGTGAGTATTATATAGAGTAGACTCCGAAGCCATATACCCAATGTTTGACAGAGAGCATTCAGGATCCAGCCAGAGTGGGATGTAGGCTTGGTTTTTTCTTGTGCATCCCATAGCAAGAGTTTGCTGCAATGGAGAGCACCATAATATAAGAAAAAATATAAGAAAAAATCAGGTAGCAGCCGGCCCGGTGGTGCTGAGGGTTGAGGCACTGGATGCCACACCTCATGCCACACCGATGACCCAGGTTCGGGAATGGACTCGGGTTGCCGGGGGTTGGCAGGGGGAAGGGAGGATTGAGCATCCTGCAACAGCTCTCCTTCCTTTGGGGTGAGCAAGGGTCATGCGGCGCGCTGTACTGACACCCAGCAGAGGCTGGGTGTTCAACTGACTGCGGGCATCTACATCGGGGAAGAAGAGTCGGCAGACGTCTGCACGTTAGTGCATTGACGTCATTGCACGTCTGAATCTTTGGAAGAATTTAAGAGGGGAAAAATGGGCACCTCCGCCTCCATGAAGCCTTCCTCAAGGCTTCAATTAGCCACTGCCACTGGGGTCCTCCAACTAGTTACTGGTTCTGCGGGGGCTGGATAGGGTGTCCTAGCTCTGCGGCCCCGACTTCTGGGGGAAATAACTGGGGGTGATCAGGGGGTCCTAGGTGACAGTTGGTGGAAGACCGGGGCTGTAACCAGGGTAGATACCTGGCGGAGCCCCCCCAAAAAAAAAAATCAGGTAGCTGCAAGCCACCACACTGTTAGGGATCTACAATTTAAAGTATGCACACTGAATGGCCCCTGCCTTCCAAAGGAATCCATTTAGCATAGACTACAAACAAGTAAACCAAGCCTTTGGAAGGTAAATATTCAGCATACCTATCAGGTAGAGTGTACGGGGTAAGACATTCATTTTTATGATGCTGATACACCCCCCCCCCAAAGAGAAATGGGTAGAGCAGACCATTGTTGCAAATCCTGCTGAATGGTGTGCAACAGGAAAGACAAATTGTCCTTTAAGTGTGATGGGAAGTAGGATAAATGAATGCCCAAATACATAAGAGACCTAGGATCCCATGACAGGGCCAGATTAAGAATATCCTGCCTATGAACCAGTGAACTGAGGTGCAAGACCTTAGTTTTAGTCAGGTTAACTTGTAGCCTGAGACAGTGGGACACCGGTGGATCTCCCATAATGCTGCCTGAATTGAGGTGACAAGGTTCTCAACTAAGCAATAATGCATGATAGGGTATGTGTTGTGCTGGGATAATGTCACTTCTTGGGCATTGGTGTTGTCAGGAGATGAGATCCAAGAAGAAGGTTTGGGTCTGTTACACTAAGCAAGGGGACTTGCCCAGCTCTCCTGCTACAAAGCACTTAGAAACAAGTGCAAATCCGCTATTAGAAAGGCTAAAATTGACTATCTCCAAAATAAACAACTCGGGGAATCAGCTAACCCTTAACTCCTTACTTGAGGAAAAACAATCCTGCAGAATCAATTACACTTATCCATGGTGATAAGCAGCCTAACTACCCCACTGAAGTTGCTAACATTTTCAATTCCTTCTTCAGAGACCTTGATAAATATAAACCATCCCCTCCCTCTCCTCACCTCCTCACCAGCACCCTGTTCCCCAGTCTTCAACCGCAGATGATCCCGGACCTAAATTCTATTTCTAGGCCCTTAAGCCTTTGGACACCATTAAGCATATCTGGAGAAACAACCTGAAACCCAGCAAAGGTGCTGATGGAATTGATTTGAAAATATTCAAACGCACCATCATACCCCTAGTGGTTCCCCTTACCAACATACTCAACCTCTCCCTTTGCTCCAGCCATTTCCCAAGCATCTGGTAAACCACCACTGTAATCCACTTTTCCAATCTGGGTCCAAGAATGATGTCGAGAATTATCAACCTATCTCCCTGCTTGCTGCCCTCTCCAAAATCATTGAAAAAGCAGTTCATATGCAGCTCACTGCTTTCCTTGACTCCCACAATCTTCTCTCTGAAGCCCAGCAGGGATTCAGATCCAGGCACAGCACAGAAACAGCCCTGGTCAAGTTCACCAGCGATATTCACAAGGCCAGCAACAATGGCCAGTACACTGGCTCCATTTTCGTGGACCTGGCCAAGCCTTTTGACCTGGTTGACTACAGATTACCTCTGGATACCTTTAATGGCCTGAAAATCTCTGTGAACATTGTTAAATGTGTTGGCAGCTACCTCTCCAACAGATCTCAGAAAATAACCATAAATGATAATTTCTACCAACTGCCCAGTTAAATATGAGGTTCCCAAGGGGTCCATCCTTGGCCCACTCCTGTTCTTCCTTTTCATTAACAACCTCCCTGACATCTGCCACAATACCAAAATTGTGCTATATGCTGATGATGTGGCCTTATACTGTAGTGACAAACAACTTGACTCAATGTTCGGAAACCTGCAAGTGGATTTCAGCAAGCTACACTCTTGGTTTTCTGCCAAAGGTATGGTCCTAAATTCCAAGAAGACCAAGTATATGATTTTCTCTGGCACAAGAAAAACCAGGATCACAGGCCTAACCCTCATGGACAATCTCAGAAACCCTTTTAAAAAAGTGGATGAATTTAAATACCTCAGTCTTTTCCTTGACCCACACTTGACTTTCAAAATTCATATTACCAACCTCATCAAGAAGATCCATATGAGGTTGGGTCTCTTATATGGCATCAGAAAGTTCCTAATCTCCATCTTCAGGTTATGACTGGCTAGCTCCCTACTCCTACCCTTCCTCGAGTATGGCTCCATTGTCTACTCCCCATCCCACCTCCTTCCTTTTCCATAAACTCAGGTCCACTTATAGCAGCATAGCCTGCTTCGTTACTGGCCTCCCATGGAATATCAACCACTGTGCCCTGTACCATCCCTTCAACTGGCTGACCCTCAAGGGCAGGTACCACTTTAAAACTCTCTCTTTTTTTACAAAAGGTTAACTTCCACCTACTTCCTGCAAGCATTACCTCCCTTGTCCCCAAATCTGTCCCCAAGTGCTGCACAAGGGGGCCTTTTCATCAAACCTTCGACATCCCCTTCTACCAAACCACCCCTGCACAGAATTCAATCACCTATGAGGGCCCAAAGCTTTATAACAATTGCCACCTGATATTCTTGCACATAGCACAATGAGTTCATTCAGCCGCACCCTCAAGCACCATCTCCTCAAATATACCACCTGTGCCTGCCCAGGACAGTCTTCCCCCTGAATGTACAAAACTTTTGTTTCATTGTGTTTTTCCTCACTTTGTCCAACTCCCCCCAGCCACCCCTTCCAATCCCCTCTCCATTCGCAGCCCTATTGTCTCCCCTGCTCCTGAGCCTGTCTCCTGAATCCTAAGCCATGGCCCGTGGGTTGCTCCTGGCTTGTTCCAAAGGATTTCTAGCCTATGCATTTAATTTCCTCCATGAATTTTCTTCTACTGTAATAAAGTGTACTTAAGTGTGTTAATACTGTACTTTACCTCTTCGCTCCACACAATGTACTAACATTCTATTTTTGAACTCTATTATTATGATGTTTTAACCCTTTTATTTTTGCACTTTGTATCCCTTTTTTGTAAAATTATCCTGTACAACAGGACGTTTTATGAAAACAGGCATTTTTGCTGACATGCTTTTCAGTATAAAAATAAAGATTTATTTATTGATTGATTGATTTGATAGGATCAGGGGGGTCAGTGGCATATAATTGTGAGTAATATGCATGAAATACCTCAGCTATATTTCTGGGGTGGGTAACTAACTCAGTACTGGTATCGGTCTGCATGCCCATAATGAAACTGGCTGAGTCCATAGCACAGAGTCATTGGGCTAGTAGTTTACCCACCCATTCTCCAGGTTCAAGGTACTTAATCTTCGTTCTCATTAGAGCTATTGTAATTCTGCCTTTTGTACCATCAAGTCAACATATTGAGCTCATAATTTATGAAGTTTGGAGCATTCAGCTGTGGAGGAATGTAATTGGAGGGAGTGTTCTATGCATCTGATATTATTTAAAAGCTGCTCTAGGTGTGCTTGTCGAATTTTGATGCATTTTGAGGCTAGGCGTATGCATTCAACTCTTAGCACACATTTAATGCCCCCCATATAGCACATCAATTTCAGTGACTGAACCTTCATTTTGTTCCAGGAAATTCTTTAAAAAAGTATGTATTGACAAGACAGTTTCAGAATCCTGAAGCAACTGAGCATAGAGAAACCAGGTATTATTGCGCTCCTCCATCCCTTTGACGGTGTGTGTCAAACTTACAGGGGTATGATCAGATACAACCAGCAAAAAAATCTCTGAGGAGATTACTCCTGAGAGACTTTCCTGATTTATGAGAAATTAGTCAATCCTGGAATAAGTTCCATGTGAAGAGGAATAGAAAGTATAGTGCCTATCAGTGGGATTGAGGACGTGCCAGGGGTCCACAAGACCCAAACTATCCATTAGGTCCCTGAGACTATGTTGTCCTGGAGAGAGACCCCATCTATATGATGCTGATTTAGCTATGTCCTGCTGATATACAACACTCCAATCACCACCAATCAATAGAGAGGCATGGGTCAAGGGGGCAAGGATAGGGACTAGGTTTCTAAAACAGCTGGGGTAGTCCAAATTGGGACCATATACCAATCCCAAGACAACATCTGCAAGTCCCAGTTTCCCATGAAAGAGGAGCAAACACCCTTCTGGATCCCAATATTCCTTCTCCAAATTAAAAGGAACATGCCTGGTGACTAGAATGGCCATGTCTCCTCTATTAGTACTACTACTGCCAGCCCCGTAGGCTTTCCCCACCCATTCCCTCCTAAATAGATGTACATCATCTCGCTTAGTATGCATTTCCTGTAGGTAGGCAAACCCAGCTTGTAACTTTTTAAAATGGTGTAATACCATATGGCATTTTATTTTTTCCTGTCCCCCTTTTATGTTAAAAGTGACAAACGTATAACTACCCATAGCAATATAGGAAGAAAAACTTGACTACCCTATAAAGACCCCCATGCATACGAGAAAGAAGTAGACCCAAAAAACCCAAGGTGAGCTCCGAACTAATATCCCACTCCTGCCCCCATACCAACAGAATACTAAGTACCAATACAGTTGAAAGAGAGACAATGCTAACCTATACTATGTTAGAGTATGGGAAGTGAAGGAATCATAACTCCCCATTTGACAAAAAAAAAAAAAAAAAACTCCCACACAATAGAAAGGAAACCCTGAAACCTAGATATACAACACACCAGAAAACCCCTGGCTCTAGCAACTGTATCTCACTGTTTCCTGGCTCATGATGAAGTACTACCATACACTTACCAGCCCCCCCAACTAAATAATTTAATAACAGTATACCCATGGCAAAGATTGTAGCCAGCATTTTCTGCTAACAATAAACGTACATATAAGCAGTAGCCAATAAACATATGAAACAGTGATACTGAAAATGATAATATCAAGAGGGAATGAACTAAGTATATAAAAAAAACTCTGGTAATACTAATAGAGTGTTAAATCTGATCAGTCTGAAGGTCCCAGACAAAGCAACGCCTTAAATAAGATCGTATCCATTGAAGAGGTGAACAGATATTTAATAGCATGAAACTTGGCTATCCTTGCTGTAAACATACAAATATATGATAAGTTCCCACAGTGAAACCACAATGAGTGAACAACACAAGCCATATTGATGTGCACCAGCAGTCCTTAAGAGGCAAAACTGTGAACATAATGGAGGATTAAAAAAACAAAACACTAGTTCACAATCCAGGAGAGGTTACCATAAAGAAAATACAGAAAATGCACCGGATCGATTACAATGCTTCTCAAAAGATCTTTGAGAAGGTTCTCTGTCTGAAAGAAGTGATCAAGTCCTCACTGGCCATCGCTGGGCTAAACAATCAGTCTGAGGCATACTGCTCTCTAATTTGCTTAAAAAGAACAAGTGCACTAGCCTATCAAGTAAAAAATGTCTCTGTAGAAACAGTGTTTACTTCTCAAATAGCATTCTATATTCACCAGCATCCAAAGTAACAGCTGTGTGCATCAGACACTGCAGCGAAGCGGCAAGGTTAAAGCTCTGGAGGCATACTCAGGTGTCTGGTTTGAAAAGATTAGGAAACATCTTTTGAAGCTCAGCTTTGGCTTGATCATAGTTTTCAAACCTCTTGAAAGAGCCCTGGTAGCTTACCTGTAGCTTAGCTGGGTATAACATGCAAAAACGTATCTGGACTGCAATCAGCTTAAAGATCGCCATACTCTAAGCAGCTGTTTTCTGCTTAACTGACTGAGGGAGATCCTCCACAACTCGTAGCTTGTAGCCCTCCCACATCACCTCTTGTAACCCTCTAACCTTCGACAGTAGATGCTGCCGGTGAACTTAATTTAGGAATTTAAAAATTATGGGTCAAGGGTTCGAGCCTGCTGGAGGTGTGAGTTGGAGGGCCTGATGGGCGCACTCTACAAAATAGGTGGGTTCATTCTGAGAAGGGTCTGCCAGCATTTCACAAAGTTTCTGTATAAACATTAAAACATTAGTGCTCTCAGTGCCCTCATGCAATCCAAGAATCACAGCGTTGTTGAGACAATTGCAGCCTTCAAGGTCCTCAAGCTTTTCCTTCAAACAAGTGTTTTTTCTGTGGAGGGCCATTAACTCTAGGTCAAGCCTATCTTGCCAGTCCTCCATCAGTCCAGTTTGGGCTTCAACATCTGCTACCCATCTCACCATGGTCTCATTGGCAGATCTTATATTTTTTAACTCCTCGTTTATTTGGTTCAATGCTTCCTTAAGAGTAGACATTTCCTGGAGAAAGCGGGCTTCAGTTAATGCTGAGGAAGTAGAAGACAGGCGCTGGGCGCTGAGCTGAAGATTCCTGAGCTTTAAATCTCTTCGATCCCTTATCCCTCTCAGGCATAGAAGGGGGAGTATGGTGTATTGGTGCTGTCTTCATTTCCGATTCCACCTTGGTCCAAAAAGTCGCTTGCCAGAGGATCTAGAAGCACTGGTAAACCCATACAAATAAAATCTCAAGGGTACACTCACAAAAAACTTTGAGAAATTAATAGAATTTCAGGTGAAGGAGAGGAGTGGCTGGTAGCGAGTGCTCACCTGCAGCACTGCATCCTGTGACCTGAAAAATAGTTTCTTCAGTCTCCATCTATCAGTGCATGCAGAACTGATTGCACTAAATTTCTGTTACCCTTCTTAAAAAGATTGATCTAAATTATGTTTGAATAATGTTTTCAGAGTGATCTAAATTATTTGTATCTTTAAATAATACTTTCAGAGACTGCCATGTTCCTTTAATTTCAGAAGAAGAGGAACAACTCCTGTAAACAATACTTTTGTGAAAAGAAACAGGATACACATTATGCTAGGAACAATAGAAATTGCCTGAACATACAGAATGCTTTATAAATCATCATGTTCATCACTATCCCATCACAATGCATGGCTGGGATGTGAGACAATAAATCCATATACAAGTGTTAAGGATTACTAAGGATACTAAGGTTGGTAGAGGTAGAAGAAGTCCTTGAGGCCCACCATGTCTACCTTTCCATTACTCAGTGGTCAAAATTGAAATTTTTTGTCCTATCCATGGATCCATTAAGTTGTTCCTTGAATTTATCTTTTATCAGGGATGCAACTTTGGTATCAAGTGACAAGAGATATAGAGGATAATGTATGGGCATCAGTGAATAACAAGGCTGTGATCACTTCAAGTGGTTGTTGTGACGACCTAGTAAACCTCATGAGCAACGCTCGAGAGGTTTACCATTGTCTTGACAACCATGGGATGGGAATGCAGTGTTGTTGTTTAACTGATGTCCATACATTGTCTTTTTTTTCTAGTATGTGGGCAACAGTAAAACAACACCAGAGCATTTTTCTGAAAATCGTTTCAAAAAACATTGAGTACATGGTTACACACTCCCCAGCTGCTGCCCCCCCCCACCATACAGTGTTACTCCGTCCGCCACTCACATAGCACTCATTTTTTTTAATACATAAATCAGAGCAAGCCTTTCTTTTACCCAGGGTCCTCTGTGTCTGTGTCCACCATGGCAAAGCTGTCCAGGTACAGTGCAGACATGTCAGATTCAGAGTGACTCATTCACCACTGTTTTGGCAGCGACACTGAGATTGAAGAGGGAAGGAGCTGAGCGCAAGATGCTATTCAAAGCTGTTGTGCCATCATAGTGACATACTCAAGATGGTACAACAGCATCTTGACATCACAGTGATGGTACAACAACATTAGGAAACCATCGAATTCAGTTAACAATAGCCCTCTCCCATACACTATATTCATGTCTTCTAAAAACCATTTATCATTAAAACTGTAGTGATAATTTTTTTGGTCTTTTAATATGGAGACAGACCCCCCCAAAACCAAAACTGAACCTAATGTTTACTGACAGTATTCATGTAATATTACAAAATCAGCAAACTATAGATTACTCAAAATAAAATAAAACATAACATTTTTCTTGTTTATGTGAATCTGTGCTTGTCTTAGGCTTTGTTGAGAGGTCTAAACCTCACTTTCAGATTCTTAACGATATTGGGAATGCAAGTAATCACAGACACGTTGCATTAGAGTTATAAACAAGTTTATTACTACCAAGGATAAATCACAGTTGCCCTAAGCAGTTCTTACCAATACAAACCGGGAGCCAGTGCTAAGCGTTCCCTACACCTCGAGGTTTCTGTGTTGTCTCTTGGGGTCTCTCAGGTCTCTGAGGTGTAAAGCTTGTGCATTACATTATATACCTATGATAATTACTATGGTTACCAAAAGATAGAAACATTTCTAGTTACAGAGATGAGCCCTATTGGCTAAATTAGAGGTGGCTCCACGGTCCAAGACAACATTATACAATTCTGTAAAGTCATCAGTTTGAGAACAAAAGAGTTCTTATACAGAGTCTTACATAACTCAGTGTAGTGGTAGAAATCACCAAAAGATGGTAATGCTGTCTTACATATTATAATTACTTCAAGGACACAGGTGTCTTGGTATCTGACAAAGTAAGAAATACACAGAAAATACATGACAGAAAATATATGTATTAGCAAGTAAAGTGTATTACAACAATATGTATTCATATCCTGACATCTACTCTTATACGGCAGATGCCCTTAGCCCTAAATATTAGTATAACCTATACCTAAGTGTTAGCTGTCTACGGTGTACCTCTGAGGGTTCCAATTAGGGTGCAGGGACCTCGTGTAACAGCTTGTATGAAACTGACAATTTGTGATACAGCCACCTGGGATTGAATTTTCAAAACACATAACACAGATGCACATCCCAGTTTTGGGTGCTGCCCTCGCCATGTCAAATCTACCAAAGTGCTTGTGGGCAAGTTTGAAATGCTTTGTGACAATTTCTGAATTTTATGGAAAATAAATAATGCATGCAACAGTATTTTGAAACATGTGTCATTATCTGTGCCCAAGGTGCAGCAAAATATTAGGAGCTCGATTTTCAAAGGATGACACAGGGCTTTTGTGCACCTGTGCCAAACTCCTGTGATGGAACTGCACCCGGTTTTAGTACATTGGGCAGAACTGTGGCACTTTTCACACTTTACAGTGGCTTGTGCCAAATATGTGGTGCAATCCCCATACAAATGGTCTGCAGCATACTGCAAGTTAGACCAGGGGAGAGCTGCTCTAACTTGTGGTATTTTGCACACGGGAGTGAAAATCCTGATTGGCACCAGAAGAATGCCACAAGCCCTGTGTGCCATATGATTGGCACACCTGGAGCTTCTGGCATTCTTGGGCTTTTGAAAATTGAGCCCAAGGTCTTACAGTTATGTCATGAATAGCACAAGTATGATAAAAACATGACATAGCTCTTTGAAAATGAAGCACCTGTTCATTAGGAACTGGACACAGACAAACGCAACCAATTTTACACAATCTACCCTACAACCGTCAGATAACAGCTTTCCACTGCTAGAAATCTTGGATGGATTCAAACAAGAGATGCAGAGGTGAAAGACTTTGTATTGCACAACTAGTCAATGAAGTCATCCAAACCCTTTCTGAAAAATAATCCCATCAAGAGGATCCAAGGTAGCCACCTGGCAGCAGCAGCTGAGCATTGCTTTCCCCACAGTGTGATAGATATCACTATAAATGTGATAGATATCACTATAAATGTGGTAGATATCACTATAAATGTCATTTGTTATTACTGGAATCTGTGGCAAAATCTTCAGAAATGCTAGCAACATTTGCAAAAATAACCAAACTACAGACAAAGGAAAGAGTAATGTTTTTCCTTGGAAGTGGAAAGTACTGTTTGCAATCCTGGTCCAGTTATTCCATACCCAAGTATGAGTCTGTCAGCTACCTCTATAAGCTGTATCGTGATAGTGTCCACATAGTCAGTGGCCCGGGGACCAAAAATTCACAAAAAGGAGATTCAAAATCCAAAGGCTGATTGTTTCTATTAAAGAGACCAGTGTCTCATGCCAATAACTAAGGATGACTTTAACTACATTTGAAAGTACTGTATGTTGGACTCTGTTGTAGCCAGCTGCATCTTGGAGGCCAAAGTAAAATCATTTATGGATCTAAATTGTTAAAATGAATCAGTTGGTGTCCAGATGAACAGCAAAACTGAGACTCTAATTGTTATGTCTCAGAGCATGCTGCAAGATAATATAGCCAGGGAATATTGTCTAGACAGTTTAGAGAATGAACAGAATTCAACAAATCTTAAAATAACTGTTTCACTATTGCTTGAGGAGATAGGTAAGCTAACTGTTTGGAGGTGATTAAACAGCTGTTGGTGTAAGTCCTTTGTTATGCTACACACACTGCACCACCTTTAATTAGAATAATCTGAAACCTACAGCATGGCAAGAAGTAAACACAATAAAAACTCGCACAACACATCTGATAGATTCAATCTTTAGAGGCTGTTGTTGCTTTGACTAAGAACTGCAAAACGTTGTAACAAATGGCATGAGCAGTAAAACTGCTTCTGTCCATGTTACATTTCTTCTACAGGCAGATCTCAAGACAGCTGAGGCTGTATTTTTATGTTTGCCAGGGCCATGTGAGAGTGAACATACTGTAATGATACTGGGTTTTGAGAGGTGTGTCACTGTGGTCCAATGCAGGACAGTCTGCAAGGAGCTCATCAGTGCCACACCAATCATCAGCCAGGCTGATCATGACACTGTCCTTGCTTGCCGGGAGGAAACTTCATGTAGTTCAGAGGAGGGAGCTCAACCATAGAAACATAGAATTTGTAAGCAGATAAGGGCGTTCGTCCCACTGAGTCTGCTCTATATTCCCTAAGAAATGTGCTTCTTCCAATTCTGCTGGTAATAGGTAGGGCAGCTCTTTCTTTTGATCCTCATAACATCACCCAACAAGCACAGTTGGTCAGGTCAGATTAGCTTGCTGGACCCCCTTAAAGAAAACTGAAATAAAGAAAAGTAACTTTTAATCTCTTCCATCCAAGGTGAAAAAAAAACAAACATTGCTGTTCAAAAACATCAAAATATAGTTCCCCGATGTGAGGTGCATGTGGCTCTGACACCAGGCAAGATACCAAAGAAAGCAAATCTTCAGTCAAGCCAAGTGCCAGTGCTAGTGTGTGTGTGTGTGTGTGTTTAGGCTTTTATTTTCTGGGTACCCTTGCTGTTGCTCTTAGCAAACCCCATGTCTGTGGGTGGGGGAAGTATTCGCCTTCCTCCCTCCCTCTCTGCCTGCTCCATGCTACTTGATCCTGTTCCTCAACCCTGTGATATTTCTGACATCAGGGTGTCCAATTCCTGATGCTGGCTAGCACCCCTCTCCCTGCCCATTTTTATTATGAAACACCAGGCAGCCAACCTCCGGTGCTGCCAAACATTGTATCTCTCAATCACTCCCACCTCCTTTTTTCTGTTTCTGGCACGGGGATGCACAATCCCCAGTGCTGGCTAGTACTCCTCCACCCTGCCCATTTTCATTGTGTGACACTGGGGAGGCCACTCCCTGGTGCTGCCAATCATAACTCCAATACTGGGGTGCTCAATCACCAGTGTTGATACCTAAAATAAAGAAAACCATCCCTCAAAGTTTTTTGCATTACACCCTGTAAAAAAAGACAATCTTCCATTGTTTCCTGTTCCTGCCACCATTACTGTGTCCCCACCTGACCCTCCCATGTAGAACACACCACACAACCCCTGCCAACCCCTTGCTTACTACCTGGGGTCCAATGCCGTAATCCTGTTTAGACCGGAGACATGTCTTCACTCTTCAACAGCTAACCACGAACTGAGGAAATCAGGCGTGTGGTTGAATGTATTTCAAAGGTTTTTGAACCTGTCATCATAACTTGGTTGTTTATAAAGATTTTCCCACTAATTTTCAACAAGGCTTTTTGGGACCCCACCTTGTGAGCAATGGCAGTAAAATTATGCAAATCCATCCCAAAAGGTGATTTCTTGATCACTGCACAAAGTCACCTTTCAGGCAGGATTTGAAAAAAATTTCCACCCTTGTTCATGAGGTGGGGTCATAAGAAGGCTATGCTGAAAGTTTGGGGTAAAAAATATTAAAAAAAAACAATGAAATTATAAGCCTACATTCAAATTTATGAATGCAAGCATGTAACTTTGGTAATTTGCAATATGTCGACCCCCCAAAGATTCAACATAGTCATTTTTTTTTTCACACAACCTCATGAATGTGACAGCTATCATTTTTCAAATCCTGGCTAAATGTGTTTTTGCACTTGTGGCATGAAATCACCTTTTGGGAAGGATTTGAAAATGTTTTCTGTCCTTCTTCATGAGATGGGGCCATAAGAAGGCTATGTTGAAAATTTTTCGTTAAAAATATGAAAAACCAACAAAGTTACAAGCCTATGTTTAAATTTTTAAATGCACACTCAGAAGTGTGGTAAATTTGAATATTCTGACCCCAACTTTTCAACATAGTCATTTTTTCACACCTCCTCATGAATATGACAGATGTCATTTTTCACATCCTGGCCATAATGTGTTTTCACATTTGTGGTGCGAAATCACCTTTTGGGTATGATTTGAAAATATTCTCTGCCCTTGTTCATGAGGTAGGGTTATAAGAAAGCTACGTGGGGTCATAAGAATGCTATTTTGAAAATTTGAAGAAAAAATATTAAAAAACAACAAAGTTATGAGTATACCGTGCCATTTTTTAAAACACGCTTGTAACTGTGGTAATTTTCAGTATTATGGCGCCAGAGTTTTACCATAGTCATTTTCTCACACTGCCTCATGAATGTGACTACTGTCATTTCTCAAATCCTAGCCAAAATGTGTTTTCACACTTGCAGTGCAAAATTACATTTTGGCCATGTGTTATAAATGACACCTGTCATGTTCAGAAGGACTGGTCATAAAAAAGATTATTTTGAAAATTTGGGGTTAAAATGTGAAGGAAGAAAAAAAAAACAACTGTTATGAGGAAACATTGAATTGTCTTCTGATCACCCCTTCTGAAATTATTTAATGTCCAGACCATGTATGGGTGCACGAAGGCAATCTGAATTTATTTACACCACTATAATAACATTCTGTACATATGTATAATATCAATCATATTTCAAACATAACAGTTTATTTCCTTGTCCACATTATTCACAATTCAATCTTGCATTGCATTCACCTTTTTGTTCCTTCTTCTCTTGAGGTCTGGATGCGTCATCCAACCTCCCACCACCAACAACCTGTCTTCCCTACCTGTAATTTAGTTAGGTCAGGATGCCAGTGACTTGACCCCTAGCCCTTCTATCTATACCCCCCAATCACATCCAGGTGCCTACCCCTGGACCATGCACCCATCCCCCCTTCTCCCCAGCCCTGCCTGTTCACACCCCCCTTTCTCCACCTAGGACTCTCCTTCCTATCCCCTAATTCCCTTTCCTTCACCCCCAATTCTCCTTCCTACCCTTCCCCTTTTTTCCCCATCTCCACTCATGCTCTTTCAGCACCTTACCAGTACAGCAGGAACTGTCCGCCTGCCCCAGGGCCCTCAGTTCTACCATACCAATCCTTGCCTTGCATGCCCCCCCCATATCTTGACTGTGCCTCCTGTGCCATGGAGGGTGTGTGGGAAAATGAAAAATCCCAGCAGAAAGAGGGTGAGCAACCCTTAACCTGGGCTTATAAACCCATAAGGACCCCTTGCAAGAATCCCTCTGAGCCACATCCCGGGCCAATCCTGTGCCCCCTCAGGTGTACACATCATCTCCTTGCACCTGTCCATTATGACCTCACCTGGCCCCCTCCCCTTTTTCCAGCTGTCCATCATCCTGACCTCAGTAGGCTGTTCCCCTTTCCTAGCCCTGTCTGTTCCTTTTCTCCACGCCCCTCCTTCTCCTCCTACCTCATCCCTCCCTGTCTTTTAAGCTTCCTTCATTTTCTACTGGCTTCCATCAGACAATTCAGGTTGCCTTTTATTGGCAACCCTATTTGTCTTCTGATCACCCCTTCTGAAATTATTTAATGTCCAGACCATATATGGGTGCACAAAGGCAATCTGATTTTATTTATACCACTATAATAACATTCTGTACATATGTATAATATCTATCATAGTTCAAACATAACAGTTTATTTCCTTGTCCACATTATTCATGATTCAATCTTGCATTGAATCCATCCTTTTATTCCTTCTTCTCTTGGGCTCCGGATGCATCATCCAACCCCCTGCCACCAACAACCAATCTTTCCTACCTGTAATTTAGCTAGGTCTTGATACCAGTGACCCGAACCCTAGCCCTTCTATTTACACCTCCCCTCCAATCACGTCCAGGTGCCTACCCCTGACCTGTGCACCATACCCCCTCCCACCTGACCCTGTCTGTTCCCCCCTTTCTCCATCTAGGCCCCTCCATCCTATCTACTAATTCCCTTTTCACTAGCCCCTGCCACAGCTTGCATTGGATGGTGAGGTTTATCCCCCCCATGGGGTCCCAGTCCTTTTTACAGCCTAACTGCAGCCAGTTGCCACAATGTCAATAAAAATACCACCAACCCTCTATCAGAGAGATGCACCCCGTCCTCCCTATAAAGATGTAGTTGATCGAAATTAATGCTTTGGTGCAAAATACAAGCTTCCCCCAAATCTTTCTTTTTTTTTTTAAATTCAAGTTTATTGAAGTAATGATGGCACAAAGACAATAACCACATTATACAAATGGTAATCCCCCAAATCTTTCTGAAATGCTGCCAGCCCCCTGTTCAACCATTTTCTGGCTCTCTCAATTGCCCCAATGTTGATGCCCTGACACCATACCTTTCTCAATATTATGTCGGACCACACAGTCTCTACCATAGGCCACCAACCTTTTATGGTCTGTAAGTCAGCACTGATTGCTCTCAACAAAGCCTTCCATGGCATTTTTCCCAAGTCATTGCCCCCAAGGTGAATAACCAATATATTTGGCCTGCCCCAAAGCAATTTAAGATCCTGCAGTACAGGACACAACTGAGCCCTGTGCATCCCCTGGACCCCTTTCCAGCATATCTGCTGACTTCTGAGTCCTCTTGCAAATTTCCTTTTCCCCCTGGCCAGTCACTGTGTGTTTCTCCACCCAGTAAATATAGGAATGCCCCAGGATCCACATAATCTGTCTCTTCTTTGCACTTGCTGATAGAAGAAAAATAAAAAACAGTCATTTCAGGATCTGATATAGCGCTTATAACAGTCTGATCACCATCTACCCAACTCTTTTATATCTTTCGCCGATCCCCCTTTCTGGGCTAGGGCTGAAGCCACCCCAATCCTGAATGAGTGCTTGGCAAACTGTGCCGGGTCACATCCCTTAAAAGCTAATGTCCTTTTCAGTACTCCCCCCACCTGGCAACATGTTGCCACTCTTCTGATGCCATGTTGAAACCAGGAGCCCGTGCCCAACCACTGTATGCTCCTGTACCTCTCCATGGCTTTAGCTGCACATACCTGCCCCTCCCCCCTGTGCTGAATCTGCACACGAGTGCCCCATCCCATCTGGTCCATTTCTGATCACAGCAACCAAATGTGTAGGCCCTCCTTGATAAACTGAATGTCCTCCTTCTGCAGCTCCCCCTTCGATGTCACCCTATTTTTTAGCCACTACCTCATCTACCCTAAAAGCCCCTCAATATAGCAATGCAAAAAATGCCTGAAAGATGCAGGCCTCTGATACTAAGTCACGTATGATCCTCAGTGCCCCCATGACTGCCGCTAGGATGTCAGGTGTTATGGGTCTGCGTGTGTCCTTTTGGGGACCCTGCCTTTTTTGCCAACCCAGAAGCATGTGTCATACCCTCTTACTGTTATTGGGCTCTTGCCAACTCCGGTCCCACAGGCCCAACCTATGCCAGTTAACTGTACTGCCATGATCGAGTGAGACACTTCTCTTTCCCACCTGTCCACCATAAATCTCATTACCTATTCCTCCATGACTGGTAAACTTATCACCATGCCCTGCTGCACCTGAAATCCTTGGAAGGCTTCCCATGCACCTTCATAGGCCTTCAGAGTGTTGGCAGACCAGGAGCTCTGGTAAAACATTTGGGCTCCTGCCACCTAAATCCCCACAGATGGTCTGGTATCAGTGTTCTCATCATTTCTGCCTGAGGTGGCCACCATTCTGAACCTGCCCACCTGCAAGTGTGAAAGGCTGTCAGCGATCTCATTTTTTTACCCTTTCTATGTGCCTTGCTCTAAATGTCAGGTTCAAGTGCTTGGTTTAAGGTTCTGAGCTGCAAACCTGGAGACCTGGGTTTGAATCACACTGCCCCCACTTGCATACTGTGTGACCCTGAGCAAGTCACTTAACTTCCTTGTGCTCCCAGGTCACACCTGTAAACAAGCTTTCAGCTTACTGTGTCTCTCCTGGTTAAAAAAAAAAGTGCAGTCCTAGCATTACCAGCTGTCTGGTGACCCTAGTCACCATCTCAGTGGATCCTGTCTTCCTGTTGATTACTTCCACCACACCTTTATTGTCGAACCAGAACACCACTTTTTTGTTTCTCATCTCCTCCCCCTCCCCATACCACCAATGCTACACAAACAGGGAAAATCTCAAGCAAAGTAATGTCTTTCTGCAAACCCCTAACCTTCCAGCTGTCTGGCCAGGTTTTGGCCATCCATCTACCCCCATAGTATGCCCCAAAGCCCAAAGCACCTGACGCATCTGTGTACAACTACATGGCCTCACTGTCCACCCAATCCTCTTTCCAGAAAGTAACCCCATTGTAGTCCTCCAAAAAGTCATTCCACACCAAAAGGTCCTGCCATACCCCTTTCATGATAGCCACCCAGTGATGCGTCTGCTTTGCCTTACTTGTGAGCCACCCTAAACACCATGTGAACACTCTGCCGGGGCTGATCGCCTTACAGACAAAGTTGAGATGGGCCAGCAGTTGTTTCATCACCACCAATGGTACCCTTCTCTTTTCCAATACCTGGCTGAGGAGCTACTTCAGTTTCCATACCTTGGCTTTAGGCAGGTAGAAACACTCCCCAGCGGTATCCATTTCAATTCCCAGAAACTCCAACACTCTGGCCAGCCACTCCATCATACAATCTGCCAGAGGAATACTGATTGGGTCGCTCAAGGCCTGGAAGCCCCTCAACATCCCCTGCACCTCCCTCTTAGATTCCCCAATCAGCAAGATGTCATCCAGTTAATGTACTACCCAGCTGTACCCATACCTGTGCCTAAACATCCACTGTACCCATGTGCTAAATGAGGGAGGGAGAGCATATTCAGAGGATCGGTATGGTAGCAGGAGATAGGAGGGAGCTAAATGTCATTGTCCACCTGGGGACAAATGGCCTGGCAATGGGATAGGGTAAGGGTAGTGTAGTGAATTTACAGGGACCTGGGGAGGTGCTCTAGTAGGGTGCATGCATGGTGACTTTTGCTGAGGTATTATCTGTGTATACTGCACCAGGGCTTTTAACAATTGATTGAAGGCATGGTGTATGAAGGAGATCTTTGTCTACATTGGGGACTGTGGGGACAACCCAGGAGGATATGGACCTCTATAGGGGAGAGGGCCTGCATCGTTCCAGGATGGGGACCACAGTCCTTAGTGGGAGGTTTCAGTGCAACTCTAATGAGCATTTAAACAAGCTTTGGATGAGCATTTAAACTAGCCAGGGGTGAGGCAGTAAAACCAAGCATGATAAAGCAGCAAGAAGGAGTCGAGGGGAGGAGGCTTCCCAAGGGAATGGGAGCAAGAAGACAAGTGTGGGACAAGACAGAGGACAAGGGGATATAAATCAGAAAAGCATAAAGAGAGGAATAAAGGAGACAGGTAACGGAGAAGGTAACAAGGGAAGAGGGAGGTCAGGAGAGCTTCAGAAAAAAAACACAGGTGTGTGAGGGGAGCAGGGAAGAGGTCAGAAAGGATTAAGGTATGGAGAGCCATGAGTACCAATGCAAGAGGTTTGGGAAAAAAAATTCTGGTCATGAAGACCTTCATGGGGGAGACTAACATTGATTTGGTGGCCATAACAGAGTCATGGAGCACTGACAGCCATGACTGAGATATGCTTATACCAGGCTACTGTCTGTTTAGGAGAGACAGGAAAGGGGGAAGGGGTTGTATTATATGTGGAGGGGGGATCAAGGTTATTGAAGTACAGGGGCAGACAGTGGAAAAAGAAGGACTGGAGGTGCTGTGGGTCACCCTGGAGAAAAGTACTGAGGTACTATCCTTACAGTGGCAATGTATAGATCTCCAGTGTGGGTAAAAGGAATTGAAAATGGCACTTGGAACTTTGCACCGCTTTTTTTAAATTATTTGTTCCCCACACTGAGTACATAGCACATTGCTGTTATCAGTTAACCTGACTTGAAGTTAGGAGGAGCCTTTTCTCTCCATGGTCACCAACTATTTGACTGGCTTAATTAATTTAAGGCAGGATTTTACCCTGTCCTGAGTACTGAGACTGCACTGGTACATAGAGCCAGTGACTCAATTACCTGCACTGACCATGGCTCCTTATCATTGCTTAGTATCCCTGACCTGATCTCTACTTTAAATACCCTTTCTCCCCATTCTATCCTTGACTACTATGCTAACTATATGGCATCTTTGGGGAATGTGGATCATATTTCTCAAGTTATTCCTATTTTATAACTAGTGATTGTATTTCCTTGTCTCCTGAATCCCTTTCTGTGGGCATCCCACATGGCTTTACTCATAGTTCACTCCTTTTACATAAATAGGTATATAGGTTTGAAATTGTTATTATCACTGAGATATAATGGAATGACTCTGATGGGATAAAATGTGGAAGTATAGTGATAATTCAGGAGAGACAAAATGGGAAGAGAAGGGTGACAGGATTAGAAGTTTTGGTACAAGAGGACAATAAGAGAATGGCAAGGGAAACTTAATTCTTATGGTTGAGTTAATTAAGGATAATGGTACTAAAATATTACTAGGAGGATAATATAGACCACTCAACCAGGCAGGGGACCTCAATAACAAAATATGGGCTGAAATAAGAATGGGAGACTATGGGTCTGATTGTAATTGTGGTACATTTTAAATTACCTGACTTAAATTCAGATAGTAGTTCAGTGGCAAAAAGAAATAAAGCCATAAAAAAAATGGAGGGTAATGAGTACCAATGCCCATAGTCTAGGTAAAAAGCTCCCCGAAATGGTGGCCTTGATGGAAGAGGGATGCCTGGCTATCGTGGCAGTGACAGAAACATGGTACACAGAGAACCATGACTGGGATGTCAACATACCAGGGTACATAATCTACAGGAGGTACAGGGAGGGAAGAAGAGGAGGAGTAGCTCTCTATGTAAGGGAAGGGATCAAAGCAACAGAACTAAAGGGTAAACAGGGAGGCAAGGAGGTGCTGTGCATCACCCTGAAGACTGGAAATGGCACCACAATCCGCACAGGGGTTGTATACAGACCCCAATCTCAGCGGGAGGAAATGGACAAGGAAATGATAGAAGACATCCTTAGGATGACAGAGAAAGGGGAGATACTGCCGTTGAGGGACCTGAATATGCCAGATGTTAACTGGAGCACCTTTGCTGCAGCCACATCCAAGAGCAGGGCCATTCTTGATGCCCTATAGGGGGCATGCCTCAGACAGCTAGTTTTGGAACCCACTCAGGAGGGAGCAATCTTAGACCTGTTAGTCTCAAATGGGGACAGAGAGAGGATCTCTGATCTTGAAGTGGGTAGCCATCTGTGAACAAGCGACTACCAAACAGTGTGGTTCATGATAAACTTAGCTGTAGAGTCAAGCCATATAAAAGTGAGGGTACTGGACTTTGTCTAAATGGGAGCGTGCCTCAGAAAGGCACTAGCAAACAGTCAAGAAGGTGGGGTGGAGCAACAATGGGGAAACATCAAAACCACAGTCACAGAGGCAACAAGCCTCTGTGTGAAGCAAATAAACAAATCAAAATGAAAGAAAAAAACATTACGGTTCTCAAAAGAAGTGGTGGGGAAGGTTAGGGAGAAAAAGATAGCATTCAGGAAGTATAAGGAAACACAGAAGCAGCAGGGCAGAGAACTGTACCAGTTAAAGCAGAAGGAAGCAGGGAAGGCAGTCAGAATAGCAAAGGCCCAAACCAGCCCAAACCGAGGAAAAGATAGCCAACTCAGTTAAGAAGCAGGATAAATCCTTTTATAGGTACATTAGGGAGCAAAGAAAGACTAAGGCAGGGATACTGAGGCTGAATAAAGAGGAAGGTGGTTGGGCAGAGAGCAACAGTGAAAAAGCAGGGATACCGAATGAATACTTCTGCTCAGTATTCACAATGGAAGAGCAGGGGGAGAAACCTAATTCAGTCAATAGAAGCACTCTGGACGGGGGGGGGGTGGTGATATTAGTCCTTTCACAGAAGAAAAGGTTCTGAAAGAACTCTTAAAACGGAAGGTGGATAAAGCAATGAGTCCTGATGGGATTCATCCCAGAATTCTAAAAGAACTAATGGAAGAGCTAGTAACACCACTGACTACCCTTTTTAATAAAACATGGGAGGATGGTGTGGTACCCGAGGACTGGAAGTGGGCACTTGTGATTCCCCTTCACAAAAGTGGGAGCAAGACAGAGGCAGGAAATTACAGACCTGTAAGTTTGACCTCAGTGGTAGGGAAAATGATGGAATCACTTCTGAAGGAAAGAATTGTTGAGCACCTAGAGGCCAGTGGGGCACAGAACCCAAGGCAGCATGGATTCACAGCAGAAAGGTCATGTCAGACAAATCTAATTAATTTCTTTGACTGAGTGGCCAAAGTAGTAGACCAGGGAGGGGCTGTGGACATGGCCTACCTAGACTTTATCAAGGCATTTGACACAATCCCACACAAAAGATTAATAAACAAATTAGCCAGCCTGGGAGTGGGTCCCAGTGTAGTAGCCTGGGTAAAACCCTGGCTGGACAACAGGACACAGAGGGTAATAGTAAATGGAGTCCACGGTGAAGAAAGGGAGATTGCTAGTGGGGTACCACAGGGTTCAGTGCTGAGACCAGTCCTTTTTAATATCTTTATAAGTGACACTGCAGAGGTACTTGAAGGAAAAGTATGTCTCTTTGCTGATGACACAAAGATCTGCAACAGGGTTGATATGCAAGGTGGGGTGGAAAGGATGAAAAGGGACTTGGCAAGGTTGGAGGAATGGTCAAATGTAAGGCAGCTTAGATTCAATGCAAAGAAGTGCAGAGTAATGCACCTGGCAAACAAAAACCCAGGGGAAGAGTACACAATGGGGGGTGAGATACTGACAACAGAAATGGAAAGGGACCTGGGGGTAGTCATATCAGATGACCTAAAGGTGGGCCAGCAATGTGAGAAGGCAGTAAGGAGGGCTGGAGGGATACTGGGATGCATAGGGAGAGGCATCACCAGTAGAAAACAGGAAGTTGTTGACCGTCTGTACAGACAGTTGGTAAGACCACATCTGGAGTACTGTGTATAGTTCTAGAGGCCCCATCTCCTCAAAGACATAGACAGAGTGGAGGCTGTCCAGAGGAGAGCAACCAAAATGGTGCAGGGTCTGCACCAGAAGACATACAAAGAAAGATTAAAAGAGCTTAAGATATATAGCCTCGAGTGAAGGAGAGAGAGAGGGGGGACATGATAGAAACTTTCAAATACCTCAAGAGAATCAACAAAGTCCAAGAGGGTAGCATCTTTCAGAAAAAGAGATGTGCAAGAACAAGGGGGGCACAATTTAAAGATAGAGGGGGGACAGCTCAGAGGTAATGTGAGGAAGTATTTCTTCACAGAGAGGGCTGTAGATGTATGGAACAGCCTTTCTGAGGAGGTTGTAGAGTCAAAAACAGTGAGGGAATTCAAGAATGCATGGGACAGACATAAGGCAATTCTAGTGGGAGGTAGGAGGAAGTAAGCTGTTGGTTAACTAGGATCTGCAGCTTATCCATTAGATAGGGAAATGGGCAGACTAGGTGGGCCAAGCGGTCCTTATCTGCCATCAGATTCTATGTTTATATGTTTCTATGTTTCAGTGAAAGGGAAGGTAGGACAGGAATGTTAAATGCAGTGTGGACTGCTTTGTATTACAACATGTTAAAGAGGGTACTGGAGGGGGTAAATATATTTGATCTGTTCTGAGCAGAGATGTGGGAAGTTGGGAAACTTTGTTACATGAAATAAATTGCAAAGTTTGCCACATTCTTGAAGTGTGAAGTGGCACTTTTTCAGGAGACACTATGCAAATTTTCCTTCAAGTGGACAGTAGAAAATGATGTGGATTGCTATATCTATGAAGAGGAATGGGATACAAACAAGGACATGTCCCGTTTAGATAGACAGGACCATCACAGAACTAGTGAGGTGAAAATGAAAGGTATTTAAGGCACAGAGTAAGAAGTATACAATGAAGAATAGAGTCAGACTGAGTAGTAATTAAAAATGTAAAATCAGATAGCCCAGTGGCGCTGAGGGTTGAGGTGCTGGACGCCACACCTCGCACCACGCTGGTGACCCATGTTTAGGAATGAGCATAGGCCGCCGGGGGTCGGCATGGAGTAGATGGATTGAGCATCCAATGGACTGCTCTCTATCTCCAGGGAGGGGGGGTTCAGAGACTGGTGCTCATCTGACCTCTAGCGAAGGCTGGGGCTCAACAGCATGGAGCCACTCAGTAGGGGGAGTGGGGATGCAGCAGCCGCTTGACAGGAGCATGCATGGAGTGTGCACGGTCCCAGTCACTGGCAGCATTGCACACCGTGTGCCCGCAAGGGAGAAAACAAGAAAAAGTGCCACAGATGATGAAGAGGGAACTCGCAGGCCCTGCACCTGGCTAGCCACAGCACAGTGGCACTGGATCCTGTTTCGGAGGGGAGGGCCCCCTCTCCGACCCTACCGGGGGTTAAGCTCCAGGTGCGAAGCTGTGCTAGCTGGTAGACACCAGGATGACAGGGCTGGAGGTCCCCTAGAATGTGAGGGCTGTAGGGCTGGAGTATAAACTATACACCCCCAAAAAATTTAAAATCAGACATCTTTTTTGCCATCAATATGTTACTAAGCTTTCATATGGTGGATAGCAGATAAAAACATTTGGTTAACAGCACATTACATCTGTATCTTCTCAGAAAACAGAATTGTATCACAAAATGTTATTTTCCCAGTTATATTATAACCAATAAATATTGGAATATCATCTTGCTATTTACATTCTTAAAATGAAAACATTTCTGCCAATGGAAAACATACCCTGCTTTAAACTCCATAAAAGGAAGCAAGCTATGTAAAGATATGGCTACAACTATAGTCTATAAAACAAATGATTCCATTTAAATGCTTTCCATTTTATTAATTTATAATATTTTTCAGAATTTATGAATTTCAAAGACATTTTCAAAATGTATTGTATCTATGAAGTTACATTTCCATTTAATTTAAGGAAACAGTAGATCCTGGCCTTATGTTTCCAGTTGCTTAAAATAATTTTTTTTTGTTGATATAGATGTAATTTCTAAAATTCTTTTTCCTTCCTTTTCAATTTAGATCTGAATTCCTTAGAAAAAATGGATTTTTGGCTCAGTAAAATGAGCTGTCTGGCTAGCAAAGAAATAATACTGTGTGGCAGTGTCATGACAGATGGTTGGAATAAAACAAACAATGTTACAGTATATCAGAGAAATTATGCCAATTAAGGATAAAGAAGGACAGCTAATTACATAATCGGGGGGTCACAGTCTCAGATAATGATTTGGCAGCAAAAAGGCTGCATTTAGACTTTACTTTGGAGGTATATGGAGACTGGTCAAATTCAGATGAGGCATTCAAGGTATCAGCATAGGATGTTTGCACCACTAAACATATTACTGCTAGCTTAGTTTCTTTGCAACTAGGTACCTTAAAGGTAAATAAATCACAAGGACTGGATGGCATACATCTGAGAATACTGTATAAGCTAACAAATGTAATAGCTCTGTGGTACAGTGGGTGCTACAAGGGTGAGGAATGGGTTATAGTTTTACTTACTGGTATAGCTGGGTAGGAGGGAGACAGATGGGATGAATGCTTTGTGGGTTGAGGTAAGGGAAGTGTTTATACTTTTGTGGTTGGGTGGGAGGTGATGGGTGGGGATGCTACATAGATTGAGGTAAGGAAGATGATTTAATTGACTAATGACATGGCTAAGTAGGAGGAAGGAAGGGAGGAAGGTGAGATGGAAAATATATTTATTAGTGGTCAGAAGACACTAGTTATTGTTGCAATAAAGAATGAAACATGCACTAATCTAGTTAACATGGACAGCCAAACTAGGAGTCAGTAAGAAAATATATTACCAGTCTAACTCACTGATCTTTTTGAGAATTAAATGTGCAAAATAAGGCAATTGATGTAATACTGTATACAGTACTCAGATTTCAGTACATTTAACATGTTTCCTCATGAGTTATTGATTCTGAAGTTGAGGCAAGTTAGAACTACAGGAAATACAGCACAAAGGATAATGAACTGGTTATACAATAGTGCTCAGCTGGTCATGATTCATCACACAAAAAGAAAGAGGAAGTCACCTGTGGGGTTTCCTGGGTGTCAGTATTGGGACCCCTGCTCACCTACTGTTATATTATTTCTATTGACCTAGGGCTTGATGTTTAAAGCCATCAATTGATGCAAGCCCCTGGTGTGCCAAAGATATGGTACATGGGGCTTGCAACAATCACCCGGCCAGTGCTCAGGAGTTTAATCCATGTACCAGGTGCCGCAAGTTAGATCAACGTTTTCTGGGAGCTGTTATTATGGAGTTTGCACCACATATTTGGTGCAAGATGCCATAAAATGTGGAAACTGTCACAATTGCGCCTGAAATTCAAGAATAGAGTGTAGTTGCAGGAAAGTGGTTTGGCGCATTACGAGAACCTAAGTGTCGTGGCACAGGGCTCGATACAAGCCCTGTGCCTCACTTTGAAAATCGAGCCCCTGGAGTCAGGAATCACAAGTAATGTAATTGAATGCATGGATGGCCAAAAGCTGAAGGGGGTAGAGGATTCCAGGAACAAGTATAATAATCATCATTGTGATGTACACGTACTTGGTGGAAGTGGCCCAACATTTGGCAAATGAAAATCAATGTGGACAAGTGTAAGGTCCTTTACTCAGGCTCAGAGATTTCAAGTTACTAATTAATATTAAAAAGAAACCGACTAGCAGCAGTGGATCATGAAAAAGACCTGCAAACAGGTCATCAGTAATAAGAATCTGTCTCTGTCACAGCTAGGGGTGTGCACTAACAATTGCCATTCCCTAATAAACAAATAATGCACTATTCCTTATTTGGAAAAAAATACTGTCCAAAAAAAGGAAAAGAAATAGCCCTCTTCCCTTCCCCCAGCACAGGTTCTTTAAATATAGAACCACCATCCCTCACTCTCAGTTATCACTCAAATCTCCCTTCCCACCCCCAGCACCCATGTTTTGATAAAATCTAACTTTACTCCACAGATGGGTGGCCATCATAACCAGCCCACCTCAACATCCAGCTGCTGACTTTCATCAGTGGTTTGTATTCAGTTATTGATAGTCCTGCCTCCCCCCATCTTGGTAGCACCACCGTTGTAGAAGCAGGACACTAATAGGCACAGCAAGGATTCTTGTAGCACCCCCTTGACACAGCTGAATGCAACAAGGGAAGAAAGTGACCGACACAGCCTGCCCTCCACACTCCACAGTCAGCTGCCTTCTTCTGAATGATGACAATCCTGCTCTTGCCTGCATAGAAAAGCCATCTGATCATGTGATCAGATAGTTTTACTATGCAAACGATCATGAGGGTGTCTTTATTCAGAAGAAGGCTGATGGTCATGGACTAAGGAGGGTGAGCTGTTTTGGTTGCCATCTTCGCTTCTTGAGTGCAGATGCAGGGGGTGCTATGAGGGTCTTGACTGTGCCTATGAGTGTCCTGCTTCTGCTACAGTGGTGCTCCAATGTGGGGGAGGGGAACTATCAATAACTGAAAATAAAGCGCTGATGAAAGTTGGCAGCCAGCTATGGATGCTGGCGGGTTGTGATGGCCACCCATCATTGGCTTAAAGTTAAATTTTATCATGATGTGGGGGGATGTGGTATTTGGGAGTTAACTGAGGGTGGAGGATGGGGGACTTCTATATTTAAATGATCTGGGCTAGGTAGGAGGTCGGGGGAAGTTTCTTTCCCTTTTTTAAAAAAAAAAGTTTTGCCAAAAAATGAGCACTTCATGACCAAATAGTGAATATTCAGCCAAATATTCAGAAAAAGGTATTCGCACATCCCTAGTCACAGCACAGTAGCAGTAGTTGGCAAGGCATATCAGATAGTAGGCTGCATTAAAAGGCTCATTCTATGCAGTGAAAGTGATGTGATTCTGCCACTTTATTTTGGCACTTGTAAGGATACACTTAGAGTTTTATGTGCAATTGTATTCATTACAGTACGTTGCAACAATCAGGAGACTAATCAAAGAACAACTAAAAAGGTTTAGGGCAGGGACGTAGGGGTAAGCTATGGATAAGGTTTCGATAGTCTGAGAATGCTTTCCCTGGAAAAAAGTGAAGACAGAGGAGACATGATTTCAGTTGTCATAATTTGTAAGGCATTTGATAAGGAATAAGGTACATCAGAGAAAATGTTTATAAATTGCTTAGTTCAAAGAACTAGAAGGTATAACCTAGTCTTAAGGGTGGGATAGAAGCAGAGGAGGATTAATTATTTCACTCAATTAGTGGTAAATCTATGGAAGAAACTCACAAAGGAAGCAATGCAATCTGTAAGTGTTGAAAATGTTATACTCAGATGGCAATATCTTATGAATAATAACATTACTGGGTACAGCATTAGAGCTGGATGAAATCGACAGATTCTGAATTTTGTGAAATTCTGTGAAATTTTGCAGAATTTTCTAAAATTCTAACTTTGGAAAAATCATAATCTTCCTACTGTGTTTGGTGAATTTTCATCCTGTTCTGCTAACTTTTCTGTCTGAATTGAGGAATAATACACATGAACAGCAGAATGATAGTTCTGAGGAATTTCATTCCTCAGTGTGATACATCAGTAGCAATACATGTAATCATTCCATAGTTCAGTGATCAGTTCTGGAGAATGTCTTTCTTCAGTCTAAAACATTAATCTGCAATTCATACATTAATTCTGCACTTCAGTGACTCACTGCAATGAATTGTGCAGTTTAATACTTGAATCTCAAAATCATACATTCTTTCTTACTTGCATTCTAAGTTAGAATTTCCTCAACAGTTGCAAAAGTGCATTCCAAAATTTCATGGAAGTTAATTTCTGACTTTTGCTGTAATTCCACTGGTGGAATTTTATTTTGACATAGCACTTTTCAACATAAATTTTTTTTGTGACGGGAAGTTCATGAGGAGCATACAGTACCCCACTGCAGAATTAATATTTTCACGTGAAAACAGGTATGTCAGTTGCCCTCAGGACCAGGAGATTTTCAATATTTCATATAATACCTAAAGCTGTAGCTGTCTGGATGGCATAAGACCCTTCACAATGGGGCCTAGTCTTTTTTAATCTAGCATGTTCTATGTTCCTGTGATTGCTGGTCTTAGGACTAACTATCTCCATCTCAGCCATGTACCAACTGAAGTCTAATGCTAGACTAAACAGTATTGTCCTATAGTATACTGTCATCTCTTCTTTCCATCTCTTAGATTCTGTCCACAATATAGACACAACTGTAAAGAACCTGGTGTCAACCTCAATCCTGAGCTATCTTTAAAAGCTCCTGTAAACTGAGGGCTGGATATTCAAACTGCGCCATTCTGTAGTGCAAGCCCTTGCGCTGCTCAAAAAAGTTACGCTGGGGTGTGGCGGGCGATATTCAATGGAGTTGGCATTGATTGAACTCCTTTGAATATCACCCCGGCCACAACCACTGTGCATGGCGCAGTGGAACTTGCACCACCGCAAGTGGTCAGAGTGGAGCATTCAAGATGCGGTAGCACAAGTTCCACTGCGCCATGCGCAAATTTCTGATATTCAAAAGGTGACATGCAAATGGGGCCATAATTCATGCAAGGCGTAGGGGGGGCCATTTGCATCCACTTATGGCCCCATTTGCATGCCATTAGCATGCAGGTGCGCTGATCCAGAAGACTTGTGCCTGGCACCCTGCCAGGCAGCAGCCGTCGGGGACCAACGCCCCCTGCAACCTGATCGCGGGCATGAAGTAAATCCCCCCCACTGGCCCAATCATGGGCACAACATTAGTAACCCCCCCACTGGCCCGATCACAGGCAAAACAGAACCCCCACTGGCCCAGTGCGGGCATAATAGTCACCCCGACTGTGTCGATCGTGGGCATAACATTAGTCACTCCCCGACTGGCCCGATCGTGGGCAAAACAGAACCGAACCCCACCCCCAACTAGCCTGATCTTGGGCAGAACAGAGTTCAACTCCCCCAAAGACCAATATCCCTGGTGGTCCAAGTAAGTCTCCACATCATGGTCAACAGACATCTTAAAACAAATAATCATAACATCTTAAAACTTTCCCACAGTTAAATACTATTTCCATCAAGTACCATATGCTTGACTCCATAGCCAGGTTTTAAGTGCTTGTTTAAGGTGCCTTAGTTTATTTTAGGTGACAAAAACAGTTTAAAAAGACCACCTGATGTGTTTCAGATGTTTTCTGAAATGCAAATGCATCGTGTTGTCTTTCAAATTGTTTTTGGCACCTGAAATAAACTAAAGAACCTTCATCATGAAGCACTGGAGCAGCATCTTTTTTTCAGGACTCATGGGTGGTTAATGCCCTATGTTTTTGTTTTCAGATTGTTATAGCTCTAGTTGGTGGTACCCCGTCCCCAGTGTGACCTCTTCTTGTGTTGACTTTAAGTATCCTTTGAGACAACCAACAGGTCCCAATTTAACAAGATATACAGTACACATTTTCTTGTTTTTTAAGTTTTTGTGTCCTGGCAACACTTAACTTTCAGGCCAACCATAATTTCTGCATACATTCCCAAACACTCTTTCCAAGCCAGTAACAATTCTATAGTTGCCTTTCAGACACTCACCTTACAACAGTGAGGAGATGACCATTTTCCAGTCTTGCTCCATTGCTCTGGAATAGCACCCCCCCCCAGGAAAATAAGTATCATAAACAAAAATTCAGTATTTGTTTTAGGTTCCTGATCAAAACCCCTCCAGTTACCATTGTATTCAACTCCAAAAATCAGAAAATGTGATCCCTGTTAGGCATAATTTCTGTTGCAGCACATTATGTGATAGGCTGTGCTATCCTCTGGCAAGGGCTCCACACAGTCTTGATTCTGGTGCATTACTATAGTCCATGCTAGTGCTTGCTTCCTGCTTCCTCTCAGTTGGATTATTCACTCAGCTTGTTCTTCAGTCATGTTACTAAATGTTGGTAACACATGTCATGGCAACTGTTCAGTAGTGCTTCTTTCTCTGTACTCTTGAACTTTGTTGATTAGTTTGATTAACAATGATTCCAACACAATATATGTTTCACTGCTGAATTTATTAACAGCATTTTATGATCCAGTGTATAAAATATGCTGCACAGAATAACACTGAGTTGCACTGAATTAAACCGAACATGGCACTGAATCTTAAAGATTGAGAACTTATAAGCACCAGTTCACTGCACAAAAAAAAAATATCTTGACAAGATGAAATATCTATCACGGAATGAAATCTCGCCCTTTAATCTCAAACATTTTTTAGTAGTTATTTTTGAAAGAAAAATAATTTTATAAAAGGTCAACATATCTTGTTTTATCTATGTGAGAATACAAAGCTTATTTTAAAGTATGTATGTGTTTTTTTTTAATAGTTGTTATCTAACTTCAGTAATTAAGCATCTTCTGTTTATGATTTTATGGCACTGTCCTATTTCTAGAGCAAAATACTAGTTTATGGAGAGTTAGCTTTTTTCCCTGTCCAGGTTTGGAAGTTGGTGAAGGCCAAACTTTATTTTGTATACTTTTTCAAGAATTATGGTCTTTATCTTTGTTTCTAGTGCTGTTTCTTCAACTGCATTTTGACTTCACTCACTTTTTGTGTGGCCAATAATATGTCTCAAAATGTACCATGTAACTCACTGGGTTATTGTCATTATTATCCTCTTCTGATGCCACCCACAGATCCAAGCCACAGCCTCAGGAGACATAGCAGTTGAGGGTTACTCAAATCTAACAGTCTTTGCTTGTGTGCTTACAATACTACATTCATATTTTTATTTTATTTCAATGTATTTATAATTTCAAGATTACAGAACCTGTTCTAAGAGATAAACAATCTTGTTTACAGAATGTCCCATGTCAAATTCATCCACAGAATGCACAGCAAACACAAAACAACAACAATAGACCATGCATTCATTTTTTTTTTCAAAACATGAATACGGCAATTTGGTTTTTAACATATTCAGTTTTAGTGAATTTTAGAGGCAAAACTGGAACAGTTTCAAAGATGTTGGTCTGGGATTCAGGATTACAGGATAAGTTCTATGAGCCAAAAAATTTATACAGAATGTCCCATGACAAATTCAATGATACAATGCACAACAAACCTCAAACAATAAGAATAGATAATACATTCATTTTTGCAAAACATGAACAAGACAATATCAGTTTCAGGGAATTTCAAAATGTGGCAAAACTGGAACAGTTTCAAAGATGTGGAGCTAGGCTGTTCCAGGCATAGGTGGCACCAAAGGAGAAATGTTATCTTCAATAAAACAGACAAATACATAGGTAACTGATAACAGCAATGCATTATTTCTCCTAAAGAATATTTGTAGGAAGGAGTCACTAACTGATTAGACAGATATGGAGCAAAGAGAATGTTAACAACCTGATAAATCAAGGAAAGTCAGTGTAGTTTTTTCCTAGAGGTTGATGGAAGCCAATTTAACTTTTGTAGTAACACACAGTGATGAGAATCCCAGTTTACTTTTAAAATAAACCACAGCAATTGATAATCTGCTGCATTTAAAGGTGCTAAAATAGTGTCAGAGGCATGATGATGATAAACTGGTGTCCCCATAATCGTTTTATATAACTTCTTGGAAGAATTGCTTGGGCAACCAAATGTTTTCTGTCTTGTGCATTAAGCATTTGCTGACACATTCAAAATGGCCTAGACATGCAAAACTTCTAGAAAAAGCTTTTTCAATGTGGGTTTTAAAAGTGAGTAGAATCAAAGTAGAGCCTCAAATACTCAAATTACGAGGCTCTTTCCAATTGCTGAATTTTCAAAAAAATAGTAAAAGGACAATCTAAATTGACCAAGTTTTGAAATGTACCAAATAGCATTGTTTGCATTTGTTTTGTTCCTATTTAAGATTTAAAAAAACAATTCACAAAACCAATTTACTAAACTATAAAAAACGGTTGTAACACCTTGCACAAGGAGATGATCAATTTATTAGTCAGGAAGAGAATGGTATCATCTGCATAAAAATGGACTGCACAATTCTGAATAAAAGAAGACAAATGGATTGCAAATAAGCTGAACAAAATGGGACAGACTTAAAATACCCTATAGGAAACCAGGAAAGAAAAGAAAGACACCAATACCAGAAAACTCATTGAGTTTTAACCTGTAAAAATGAAGATGAATTAATAACATTAAATAAGAAACCATAAAAAGAAAGTTGAGAAAGAAATAAAAGACGATTAACCAAATCAAAAGCATTAAAAAGGTCAACTAAAATAGAGCCATGAACACACAAAATCAAGAGTGCCAGAGACAAGATGATTTTATTTACTGGCATAGGAACATACAGATATTCAACTTTGTTATGCTGTACACTGCATGCCCTGGATGGTTACGGACATGGTTGCTGCTTGTGCCTTAAACCAGCTGTGCTTGGTAATAAGCATACTTTAATATATAGATAATCAAAATAATATTATTGAAAGTCATTACAAAAAAATTGCCATTATACTGTCTTTGGAGATCCATCAGTAGTATTGTGAGATCTTTTAATATTATTGATGGAGTTTCAATGATGGTATTATGAAAAAGAACATTACTATGTACTGCACAAATGGTTCAGCTTTGTCTGGGGCAGCCCTAGCCACTTCTTACTCTGCTGCTTGCCTTCAGATGTTCTACATAAGTCCCTCAGGGCACTTTACAAATAGCTGCAGGAGCAGCTTGCTTACTGGCAGTTCGCACTGCCTCTTGCTGCTGAATGCCTGCTCCCTGCTAACCAAGATTGCCAGGGGACTTAACACACACAGTTGGGGTGTGGCTGATCTGGGTAGTGGCAGAGGCATTCTTGCTCTCATCTCCTCCACCTTCCCATGTATTACTGCTGTTCCCTCTGTCATCCACATGAAGCAGGCCACAGCTTGAACTCCCAAATGGGCTGGAAGTGACAGTGCCACCTGGCACTAGCACTTTAGCAAGGTAGTGCTAAATGGATGGCTACACTTAGCAGCTGAAGCTCTCAAATGGTTGGCAGATATCCATGTAAGTCAGATCTATATATTGCAAAAAATTAAAAAAAAATGGGACTGTGTTTGGCTTGGGCTGTAATTTCATCTTGAGATTCGGGTGACATGTTGGAACCTCTGAAGCTTTGCTCGTAATACACAGTCCCCTATCTATTATTCTATTGTATATGCCCACCAAATTAGTTGAGGAGCAGTGAAGTTAATCTTCATCAGAGATGTTGTTGCAAAGTTAAAAACTTCACACTATGTGTGGTGAGGTGAAGTTTCCTGACTTAACCCAACTATGCATAGCGAAGTCCTTTCTTTAAAAAAACAACAACATATTTTTCATGCACAACTCACTTCAATTCACTTTGACAAACTATTCCCACCACCTCCCACCACCCAGATCTTTTTAAATGAAGTATCCTTACAACACCACCTTCTACCGCCACCTCCCTACTTCACCACTTACAGTCCCAGCAAGGTTTTTATATAATAATGAGGTTTACCAGGTTTCAGAGGCAAACCCTGTCATCCCCTGGGCCTTAGCCAATGGGGGCTGACCCAGTGGCAACATCAGCAGGGGGAGTCGGGGAGGACAGAATTACTTCATAGATGAGGTCACAAAAGGGGGAGGTGACAAGAAAGGGGAGAAGGAAAATGATTGGCTACAGGTGGGCATGAAGGGGTGGGATTAAAGGGGTTTTTAAGGCAGCTACACCGGGTCCCTGACCTCAATTTTTGTTGCTTTAGAGTTTTTATTATACAGTCTAGTCAGGACATCCAATTGGCAAACATTTTATCTTTTAAATCCTTAGATTCATCTCTAGGAATCCATATTTGTAAAACAATTGGCATTTTTAGAACCTGGCAATTTTCTGTAACAAGTAGTACAGTATAATTGAATATATATTATAGTGGCAGGGTAGTGCCACTATAATTAGGGTTGAGTACCCCATTTAAAGTTAAAATGTGAAATTTGTCAGGTTAATAACTTTGCCAGGATATGATGGATTTACCTGAAATTTGGCAGGCACAGAGCAGTACTATAAATCTCTGGACCTGCTAAGTTTTGTAATGGTCGGCTATACCAACAGTTCTCAAACTTTGTCATAGTGAGCCTCCCCTAAGCCATGGAAAAGATCTTGAGCCTCCCCCAAAATACTGAAATATGTTTGGGCCTCCCCATAGAAAAATAGCCTACTTTTCACAGGTACGTCAGGAATAAATTGAAATCTCTTTACATAGTTGGCTGTCATGTTAAGCTTATTGTAACCCCTTCCCCCCAACAGGACAACCTACTTGCTCCAATATTTTGACTCTTGAACCATTGTTACCCCTTACTGCCATACCTTCATGGATCAGATTGCATTCCATTTGCCCTCTAACTGGAATAACCTACCTGATCACCTCTGCCTCTCCCCCTGCTCTTAAGCAACTTCTCAGGGATCATTTTGCTCCCTTCTGCTCTTATTCCTAGTACCTGTATGGTTAACTCTTGTATTTGGACAGTTCTGCTGCCAGTCTAATTAATTATTGTTCCTTACATTGTTAGTTTATTGTTCTTAATTTGTTTGCACTTTTATTCGTTTTGTATTGCTTGAGTGTTTTGCATTTACATTCTGAACTGTATTCTCTCACTACCCTTTCCTGGGTACACCTGATATAAGCCATGGCTCAGTGTACAGTACCTTCCCTGGTCACAGACTTGTGAATAAATACATAAATTCACCTACTATTATCCTCTTTCAGTTTGCCTTATCCCTTCACACAAAATCTATAAAGTTCAAAAGTGATATACAATACTTTTTCAAGACTTGCTTGAGCCTCCCCTGGAACAGGTTGGGGCCTCCCAAGGGAGGCTGGCCTCACCATTTGAGAACCCCTGGGCTATACGGTTGCAGAGCTATAAAACACCATTCCCTGTTGCATTTACGCTTTTTTGTGCATTCTTTGCTCGTGTCTACAGGTCACATGGTTTGTGCGACCAGTCCAAAACATTCAGGGGATATGCAGCCAGGGTCCCCGATGTGCCTTTCAAAGATTTCATGAAAAAATATTAAACGGTTCAAAAGTTATTCAAAAGACAAGTTTCTCATTATAGTCAATGGGAAAAGTTAACAAGTTCAACAGTGTCTCAAATGCAGTTTTTAGTGTCACCAATGACCCCTGTAGTGTCGTGAGTCAGCCATTTTTTTCAGTTACTGGTCACAGAAATGCTTGGTATTTAAATTTGGGACCCTCTAGGGACACAATTCTTTTTGTGTTCACCTAGGCGAGCCCTGAGGATGCTAGCCATGTCTTTTTTGGGGGTTAAACACCCCAGAAATATGTTTTTGAAATTTTTGTAAACTGTAGTGTCACAAAGTAGTGTCGCTCTTGCGACACTTTCGTGATTTCTTTTGTGAAAGTGTCATGATTTGCAAAACTACTTTGCAACGCTATGCCCAAAATAACAGGAATTCTTTTCAACTCTGCTGCAAAAGAACGGTTTGGTCTTTTGGGCTGAAATTTGAAGGGAAGAAAGCCAACATCCCACAGATGTGCTGTATGGTGGTTTGGTGACAAAATATTAGAGGATGTAAAAGTTACAATACTCTGAAGTTGGCGGCTTTCTGACAGACTAAAATTACGCTGTCACAATTTTCGAGCCCGTAACTCAGACACAGTTTGAGATATGGATCTTTTCATCAGAAAAGAGCTTAGTCCCCCACTCAGGCAGCTAGGTACAAACTAGCAGAAAGTCATAAATAATATGAAATTTAAATTTTTTTTCTACGTCGTACGGTTCCTGAGATATAAGCAATTTAGTATTCCAAGTGCTCATTTTCTGCTCTGAGGTCCATTATTATGCATACATTCTCTGTATTCACTGTGTTTCTCTATGCAGCTTTTGGGGAACATAAGGGTGTGTGTTTCATTACTGTTACACTTACTTTTTTCCACTTGTGTTTCCATGACTGTTTGCATTACCGTTTTCGTCTACGCCACCGTGTGCGTTACCTTTTGCTTTTTCATTTGTGCTTGCATTTGTGTTACTGTTACTATTTGCATTTCCATTACTGTTTCTGTTTGCTTTGCACTTTGCATCACCGTGTGCATTACCATTTGCATTTGCGTACGTGCTTCCGTTTGCATTTCTGTTTCCTTTGGCCTCATCGTTGCTGTTACCGTTGGTATTTGAATTTCCAGTTGCTGTACTGTGCCTGTGCATGTTACCATTTGCATTTCCATATGCGCTTGCGGTTGCATTTCCCTTTATGTTACTGTTCACTTTGGTGTTATCATTGCTGTTACTGTAACTGTTTGCATTTCCAATTGCATTACCGTTACTGTTTGCATCTTCGTCACCATTTGCATTTCTGTTGCCCTTAGTGTTTGCTTTTTTAGTTGCATTTCTGTTGTCAGTTGCATTATTGTTTCCTTCTGTGGTGCCATTGCCTTAACCGTTTGAATTTCTATATGTGTTTCTGTTACCGTTTGCATTTTTCTTACCATTTGCATTTCCGTTGGCATTACCATTTACGTTACTGTTTCCATTAACGTTTGCATTTCTGTAGACATTAGCGTTTGCGTTACCATTTCTGTTTTCATTAACATTTGCCCTTGCATTTCTCTTACCGTTTGCTTTACCATTTACCTTTGAGTCACCATATGTATTACCATTTGTGCTTGCGTTTGCGTTACCGTTAGCGTTACTGTGTGACAAAAAATTCACTATTTATAGAGCTCATTCTCAAAAAGAAGGGAAATTCATAGCAAAAAACTCCATTTAATGCATCAGTTAGGGTTGTTCTGCAGCGAAAAAAAGAGAGGAAATTAGATGTTAGGGTTCCAACCCCCTTGCACCCCACCCCCACCAACAGACATCAGGGTGTGTGTTGGGGTCCTCGGTCCTAACTCTCACCATATATGTGTAAACAAGCTGAGATGATGCAGTGTAGAAGAATGGGTGAGAGTTAGAACCGACGATCCCAACACACATCCCAATGCCTATTGGTGGGGGTGGGGTGGGGGTGGGGTGCAAGGGGGGTGGGAATCCGAACATCAAATTTCCTCACTTTTGTTGCTGTGGAACAACCTTAACTGATACCTGAAATGGAGTTTTTTGCCATGAATTTCCCTTCTTTATGAGAATGTGCACTATAAATAGTGAAGTAACGGCAACGCAAATGCACACACAAATGCTAATGCACATGGTGACACAAACATAAATGATAACGCAAATGGTAATAGAAACACAAGCACAAACATTAATGAAAACATAAACACAAATGCAAGTGCATACGGAAACGCAAACCATAACGCACAAGGTTATGGCAATGCAATTGGAAACACAGACACTTACGGTGACAGCAACAATGATGCCAAAGGAAACACAAACAAAAACGGAAATGCAAATGGAAGTATGTATGCAAATGCAAATGGAAATGTACGCGGTGACGCAAAAGGAAACTCAAATAAAAATAGTAATGGAAATGCAAATGGTAACAGTAACACAAATGCAAGTACTAACAAAAACGCAAAGGGTAATGCACATGGTGGTGTAGAGAGGAATGCTAACGCAAACAGTTACAGAAATGCAAGTGGAAATAGTAACTGCAACAGTAATGAAAGCGCACACCCTTTTCTCCCCAAAAGCTGCATTGAGAAACACAGTAAATACAAAGAATGTATGCATAATAATGATCCTCGGAGCAGAAAATGAACACTTGGAACACTAAATTGCTTATATCTCATGAACTGTACAACATATAAAAAAAATTAATTTCATATTATTTATGACTTTCCTGGCTAGTTTTGTACTTAGCTCCCTAGTGAGGAGCTAAGCAGTTTTCCAGTGAAAAGTCTGTATCTCGAAGCGTTTCCGAGATACGGGCCCCGAAAGGCACGGAAGACACTGTAATTTTACCCTACGGGAAAAATTTTCAACTTTGGAGTACTGTAACTTTGCAGACCACTAGTATTTTTTCACCAAACCACCAAAAGGTACATCTGGGGATCTTGGCTGTCTTTCCACTAAATTTCAGCACAAAATAATAAACCATTCTTTTGCAGCAGGGTGGCAAACATTTCCTAATCATTTGGGCATAGTGTCACAAAGTAGTGTCGCAAATCATGACACTTTCACAAAAAAATCACAAAAGTGTCAGAAGTGCGACACTACTTTGTGATACTACAGTTTACAAAAATTTTATAAACTTATTTCTGGGGTGTTTAACCCTCCAAAAAAGACATGGCTAGCATCCTCAGGGCTCGACTAGGTGTACACAAAAAGAATTGTGTCCCTAGAGGATCCCACATTTAAATGCCAAGCATTTCTGTGACCAGTAACTGAAAACAAAATAGCAGATTTGCAACACTACAGGGGTCATTTGCGACACTAAAAACTGCATTAGCGACACTGTCGAACAGTTTAACTTTTCCCATTGACTATAATGGGAAACTTGTTTTTTGAATAACTTTTGAACCGTTTAATATTTTTTCATGAAATATTTGAAAGGCACATAGGGGACCCCAGTTGCATGTTCCCTGAAGGTTTTGGACTGGTCACACAAACCATGCAAACTGTAGGCATGAGCAAAGAATGCACAAAAAAGTGTAATTACCACATTCTAGGGCACTATGTAGCTCCACAACCATATATCCGACCATTATGAAACTTGGCAGATCCAGTAATCTATGGAACCACTCTGTGCCTGCCAAATTTCTGGAAAATCCATCTTAGAGTGGCAAAGTTATTAACCTGCCAATTTTCACACTTTAACCTTAAATGGGGTACTGAACACTTAACTGAATCATTTTAACTATAGTGGCACTCATTGTGCCACTATAATATATATATATATATATATATATATATATATATATATATATATATATATATATATATATATATATATATATATATATATATATATATATATATATATATTAGGTGTTGGAATCCCTGGACCCCTGCGCACCCCTTTCAAGCATTAGAGTGCATTGGGGTCATCAGCCCTAACTCTCACCCATCACATGTGTAAAGCAGCAGAAGTATAGGAGAATGGGGTGAGAGTTAGGACCGACGACCCCAATGCACATCCCAATGCCGGTTGGGGGGTTGGGCAGGGGGTCCAAGGGGGGTTTTCAACTGCCACGTGATGTCTTGAGGCATAGTAACAGGAACAGCAATGCAAACAGAAGTGCTAACAGTGGCGCACATGGTAACGCAAGTGCGAATGAGAACAGAAAGGGTAACACACATGGCGGCATAGACGGGAACGGTGTGCCACGTAATGTGTTGTCACATAGTAACACGGTGCCCGCAAATGGAAATGTCAATGGGCATGGTGATGCAAAGTGAAACAGAAAGAGAAACAGTACTGTAGACACAAATGGCAAAAAATAACAGAAACGCAAGCGCAAATAAAAACGCAAAGGATAACGCACATGGTGGCATAGACGCCAATGGTAAGTGAAACGGGTACGGAACCACAAGCGGAAAGGGCAACAGTAACAGTAATGTAAGCGCACAGGCTGGTTTTCCCCAAAACCTGCATAGAGAAAGACAGTGAGTACAAAGAATGTATGCATAATAATGGGTATCGGAGCAGAAAATGAGGACTTGGAATACTAAATGGGTTATATCTCAGGAACCGTATGAAGTAGAAAAAAAATTTAAAAGTCATATGATTTATGACTGTCCTGGCTAGTTCTATACTTAGCCCCCAGTAGGGGGCTAAGCATTTTCCAACAAAAGTCTGTATCTCGACCGTTTCCAAGATAATGGGTCCTGAAAGCGCGCATTTAATGCTATCCTATGGGAAAAAAAGAGAAGTTCGGAGTGCCATAACTTTGCCTCCCTGTAATATTTTTTCACCAAACCACTGAAAGGCACATCTGTGAGCTGTTGGCTGTCTTCCCTCCAAATTTCAGGAAAAAAGACTAAACCTTTATTTTGCAGCAGGGTGCCAAAGGATTCCTGTAATGCATCGGGCACCGTAATGTTATCCTATGGGAAAAACTGTCAACTTTGGAGTACCGTAACTTTGCCGCTGTGTAATATTTTTTCAATACAATACTGAAAGACACATCTGTGAGATGTCATCTGCGTTCCCTCCAAATTTCAGCCCAAAACTCCCAACCGTTCTTTTGCAGCGGAGTGCCAAAGAGTTACTGTTATTTTGGGCATAGTGTCGCAAAGTAGTGTCGCAATTTGCGAAAGCTTTCGCAAAAACTTTGCCACACTTTCGTGAGTACAACACTACTTTATGAAAAGTACTTTTTCCAGAAATTTGAAAACATATTTCTGGGGTGTTTTACCCAAAATAAAGACATGGCTAGCATCCTCAGGGTCCACTAGGTGAATACAAAAGAATTAGGTTGCTAAAGGTCTCAATTTTAAATGCCAAGCATTTTTCTGATCACTAACTGAAAACAAGATGGCGGATTTGCTACAGTAACAGGGCCATTTGTAGACAGTAAAGTGCATCATATTAATTGCCAATCCTTTTTAACTTTTCCCATTGACTTATAATGGGAAATTGTTTTTGAATAACTTTTGAACCATTTAATATTTTTCATGAAATCTTTAAAAAGGCACATTAGGGACCCCAGCTGCATTCCTGAAGATTTTGGGCCAGTAGCACATAAGCATCGACCTGTGTGACGTAATTCAAGAAAAGCGCAGCATCAGAGATCACGCTTAATAACTCCATAGCTGTATATCCAACTAGCACGGAAACTTGGCAGATCCCAAGGCCTATGGTTCTTGATCATGTATTCCAAATTTCAGGCAAATTTATTAAACAGTTGCAAAGTTATTAAGGTGCAAAGTTTTGGGGTTTAACATAGAAATGGCTCCTCAATTCCTAACTATGGTAGCACTACCGTGCTACTATATATATATATATATATATATATATATATATATATATATGTATGCAGCATTATGCAGCATTAGATTGCTCAGCCATTTGGAACAGTTCCAGCCTGATGAGCATTTCAGAGGTCTAAGGGTAAGGTTTTCCATTTTTCTTTATTGAATGCCAGTTTTGTATGAATGTGGAATAGAGCTCTGATAGGATTTGCTTTGTTTCTGCTGGGCAGACTTTTTATTGCTTTAGTATTCACCTTTTAGGTTTCCACAAATTTGCGCCAAAAGATAGTGGCTTGATTTAGCGTGGTGGTATATGCCTATAATTGTTTATGTGTGGGCGTCAGCATCTGTTTTGTTTCTTCACGGTGTAAGTTTTATAGGAGATTTTGGCACCAAGAAATGGATTGGGTGGTTCGGCTTTTTGTCAGTAGCTGTTTTTGACTTGTGCAGCTTTGGCACCAACATTTGTTTTTTCAATGCACCTAGTTAGATCAGCTGTGGTTAAAATGCTTGCAGGATCAGATGCAGGGTAGGGTGATTCACCTGGTCTTGTGGTTGTGAAAAGAAATATAATAAATAAAAAGCACATACAAACATGGTCGGGAGCCTGGACATGTGAACATGGGGGGGGGACCGCATGCCAACTCACCTCCTCCAATTCACCACTACACCACTGCTCATTTGCTTTGTTTTTTGTTACTTGGGGAGCGGGTGTTTGTCATGGGGTTTTCTAGTGTTGACACGAGTGGAGAGGGGCTGGGTCTGGGAGATCTTCAGTTCTGACCAGTAGAGAGGGAGTAATGTTTTTTGGAAGCATCCAAGAGCTTTGTTGGTGTCCAGGGGTGTCCAAGGTGGGCTCCATGATGGAGAGAGGTGGGCAGGGAAAATTTAAAAACTAAAATATTCTTTTAAGAAAGTGAGTATTACTCACACAGTGAAGAGCTTGGAACAGTAAAGCAGGCCGGAGGAGTAGGTCCCAGGAGGATGCCATGTGGCCCAGGAAGGGGCCACAAGGCATGCTATGAGGAGGCTTGGTAGGAGCAGTAGGCAGGAGCCAAAAGGGCTCATGGGCTTGATCAGGGGTGGCAACCTGAGTGCTTGCAGTAAGAGGTAATTAGCGCAGGTTACTGGATCCAGTGAACAAAATGCAAGGTGCCGGATGGAGGACCAAACGCCATGTGGTCAGGCCTGGCCACTTGGCACTAGTGTGCCAGGCTTTTCAGTGTTTTAATGATATGGGGACAGTATTATAAGGAGCATGACACAATGGGTCTAAGTTGGGAGGAAGGGTAATATTAAAAAAATAAATAAGTAAAATAAATAAATAAATATAGAACAATCATAGAAAAGAGCATGGAAAAACCTAGATGGCATAGAATAACCCTGTTTGTTGAGGCAGTGTGGACTGATTGATGCTGGTTTCCTACACAGGTCACAGAGGGAGAGGCCACCATTTTATGAAAGGGAGCTGGTGGCCATTTTGGGCCGGGGCAGATGAGAGAATGGAGACCATTTTAGGCAGAGATTGGGAGACCTCCATTTAAAAATAAATAGTAATAATGTAACAATAATAATAATAATAATCTTAATGATATTAAGGAGTAACACTACTGCTAGACAACAAGGATTTTGCATGAATTAGTAGGAGTTTTTTGGGACAATAAGGGATGTTGCTGAGCAGATGGGCTAGTGTTTAAAAATAAAAAGAGAACAGACGAGGAGGGGAGAAAAGTTTTACAAGGCGGGAATACAAGAAAACTGATGCGGTCCGATTAAAAACAAAATTAATAATAATGTAGAAGGGGGCTAATAACCATGGTTAAGCTGATAGCAAGTTAATATCTGAGTACAAGACTGGTTTTCAGATACCAGGGTGACTGGACAGCCTGAAGTTGCACACAAGAAAATACAGCAATGCTCATAGGCCCTGCCTTGGCATATGGTATGGGTTATAAGATGACTAACCTCTCTGAAATTTGTGTTACAGCACCTGCTATGACAAGAATCTAAGGATGGCACCAAAGAAAGGCAAGATGACCAAGGCTGATGCCTACAAGGCCATCATGGACCTTGCGGACAAAGCGAACAAAATCTGGGAATTGGCAGAAGGAATGGAGACTGGGTGAGGTGAGAAGCAGAAGGTGGAGAAGGGGAAAAAGGACAAGGGCAATAAGATGCCCCTGAGGGGCCCAACCCACGACACACCTAAGGATCCAGTGGTGCCAGTGCCTTTCCCTCCTGTGCCTGTCCCTTTGTTGTTGCCAATCTCTGAGCCTGTTCCCATTCCACTGCCTGGCCCGCTGCCCCCACAACATGTTAGAAGCTTTGCTGCCGCCAGGCACATCTGTGCCCCTGACACCACCAGACAACAATATGCCAGATGAATCTGCTGCACCAGGGCCAGTCTCAGTTCTGGTCCAGCCCTGAAAACAGGTAATGAGGCTCCCAACATAGGCAGTAGCATAAAAGAGTATGTGGAGCAAATGCTGGGGGCTATGGGTGATGATGGGGTGGGACAATTCATGAAGGCACTGGCAGAAATTAAGAAAGGTAAGAAGGAGGAGGCTAAGACTGATCAGGGGGTGACACTGGGGGAGGGAATGGCTACGAGGGAGATAGAGTCTCTGGGCATGAGTATAGGGGAGCATGTGCCTCTAGCCACAAAAGAAAACATTTGGAAATGAGAGTTTATTGATATATTTGCATTGGTAAGTAAAGAGGCAGTTACTAAATATGACAAAAAGAAAGCATAGAAGACAAGGACATGGCAGCAGCAGTGGTGCTGTTGGGCAAAGGAGAAGAGGAAAAGGCTAACAAGGGGAAGATGTGGGATTCGTGGTTAGTGGGATTTATGATTTACTCAGCAACAGTAATTGAAAAGAAACAGAGCTAACGATTCTGCTGCCCACCTACTCCTTAATAATCAGAAAGGCCAAGCTGTGGGGTGGTAATAACTGGCTGCAATAGGATGAACAGTTTTGTCAGTGAATGGCAATGTTTAGGGAAGTTAGACAGGATACAAGGCAATCTGACTTGTGGTTAGATTATTTGACGAGCACTGGGAGCAATGATGAGGAGGGGGAAAAGAAGCAGAGTTTGGTTCAAAAATGCTGCTGAGGATATAACAAGGCATTTTGTTCATGGCCTCAGTACCATTTCAGGCATGCTTGCTCAAAATGCGGGGGAGCAGCCAGAACACAAAACAACCAGTCCTTTTGAGGTGGTCAAGGGGGTTACTGGGGTCAACAGTGGGGTAGAGGTCATGGGGGAGGGGGTACAGGGAAGGTCAGGGCTACAGTCAGTAGTGGCCACTTAGATTCGATCAATAGCACACTTATCAGTAACTTTTGTATGGCAGTGACCCGTATAAGACTAAATGTATTGGAGGAATGGGTAAGAGAATATCCTGATAGAGCAGCAGAAGAAATACTAACGGAAGGTTTCAGGGAGGGGTTTAAATTACACTTCAAAGGGACAAGGGTAATCATGATGACAAAAAATCTGGGATCTGTTAAAGGGAAGGAGGAATTATTGGAGAAGAAAATAAAAAAGGAGGTAATAGAGGGGAGGGTGGAAGGACCATTCAAGGAGGATCCTTTCAAGAACCTTAGGGTGTCCCCACTGGGACTGGTCCTGAAAAAACAACCAGGTGAATTCTGCATGATACACTATTTATCCTTTCCCGGAGGTGAATAGGTAACTGATTATATCACGGAAGATGACAGTAAAATTACTTATGCCACCTTAGAGGAGGCAGTGCAGCTCATCAGGGCAACCCGTGGGGCATGGCTAGCCAAGACAGATATACAGTAGAAATGGCATTCAGGATGCTGCCAGTCCACCCTGATGACTGGGATTTACTGGGTTTTAAGATAGGGGAGGATTACTACTTTGTCACAGCCATGATCATGTGTTGCTCCACTGCCTGCTCAGCTTTTGAGTTGTTTAGCAGCTGGCTCCAATGAGCTTTCCAAAACAGATACGGATATAGAATGGTAATTCACTACCTGGATGATTTCTTACTGATAGGTAGGGGTAAGGCAGTGACTGAGAGCATGTTGTCGTATTTTCAGGAGATGTGCCAGGAACTGGGAGTCCCATTAGTCCCAGACAAGATAGAAGGGCCTAGCCAGTGCATAGAATTTCTGGGCATAGAAATAGATGCAGAAGCAGAGCTATTTCACTTGCCAAATAAAAAGGTTGACAGGTTGAGACAACTGCTGCAAGCCACTGGGAGAAAACGTCGGGTACAGCTGCAGCAAGTGCAACAACTCATGTGACACTAAAATTTTGCCTGCAGGGCAATAGGTCCAGGCGAGTATCTACACGATGACTAGCCAAGGTGACAAAAGGGGCTATAAAGCCACATCACTGGGTGGACATATCAAAGGGTACCGGGGCCAATCTAGAGATATTGGAGAATTTTTGAGAGATTTTAATGGGAAAACCTTTTGGCAGGATGACTGGTTGTTTAACACAGACCTGGAATTATACATGGATGCGGTTGGGGCTTAAGGTATGGGAGATTATTGCAGGGGAAAATGGTTCTCAGAGGCATGGCTGGAGGATTATAAGGCAGTGGGTTTAACTAAATATATTACACTGCTTGAGATTCTGCCTATCTGGGTCAGCACACTGCTATGGGGAGAGGAAATGAGGAACCAGACAGTCACTTTCTGGTGTTACAATAGGGTAGTAGTATAAGTGCCGAACAAAAGAGGGGCCATGTCAGAGACCGTCATGAGAATACTACGGCAACTGGCACTTCAGGACCTTAGGCTTAACATGTCATTTAGGGCTAGGCATATTGATGGTGCACAGAATGACATAGCTGATAGCCTCTCCCATCTGTAGCTGGACAGATTCCATGCCATCACTGTGAGGGCAGATCCAAAGAGGACACCAGTACCAGCATTCACCTGGGAGATTGACTGGAGGGAGCCAAGTTGCTGTTCCATAACTCCTGGTCACCTAGGACCTTAATGGCATACAAGGGGTCTTGGTGAGTTTTTCAGGCCTTCAGAAAAGGTCAAAAGATGGAGCTAAGTGAGACAGTAATGGAAGATCAAGTAGGAAAATTCGTAGTACATGGGTGGCAGAAGGGAATAGCCCATGCAACAATGGGAGAGCATTTGTCTGCCATCAGTTTAATTTGTAGCATCAAAGGATGGGGAGATCTTACAAAAAGCATGTTGGTGAGGAGGACTGGAGTGGTTATGCATAAAAGAAAGGTCACGGGATACCAGAAGGATGCTTTCTGAAACAGTGTTAGAGGACTTGTTGAAAGCCATGCCTTGAGTGTTCTGATCAGAGGATGAGGCTGTTCTGTTCACCACAATATATACAATAATGTGGTATGGGGCTCTTCGAGTAAGCGAGGCAGTGGGGTATGGCATGGGTGACAGTTTAAGGGCCCTGCATTGGGACGATGTGACATGGGGCAAGGGGGAGAGGATGAGCTGCTAATTAGAAGATAAAAGATGGATCAGACGGGCCAAGGGGTCAAGGTGGTACTGAAACAGCACCAAAACCCAAACATTTGTCCGATCCAAGCACTGTGGGCGTTACGTCGCAGTGCATAGGATGAGGGTTGGTTTCTTGTTTAAACACAGGGATGGGAAAGCAGTCACAAGCATGCAGGTTGTCGCAGTATTATAAAAGGGTGTCAAATTTCTGGGGGAAGAGTCTAAAAGATTTTCCTCCCATTCATTTCATATTGTGGCAGCCTCCGCAGCTGCAGCAAAAGGGGGATTACAAGATGAGTTGAGGACACTCGGCCGTTGGGCTTCAAACTGTTATAAAAGATATGTGAGACCTTTAAATGATTGGTATTTTAACTGTGTTTCTGCTTCTCATTTACAGGTGTAAATATATATATATAAAAAAAAAAAGGAAAAGGGGGCTCAAATAGGGGGGCAGATAATAGGGGGATGTAGGTGCCTGATTCATTCTCATGATTATTTTGTTGTCAACAGGGTCCAAGAAAAGTTTAGAGACTTGGATTTGTGAGCACTGATTCATATTCTGGGCTGAGAGGAAAGCAGTGAGGAGACCGGGGAATCAACAACTATATCATGATCCAGGCAGCGTAAACTGACATGAAGAGGAATCAGAGGCATGAAATGGGCCCAGCTTTTACCGACACTCTGGGAGATGGTGCGACATATCCACAGCCAGATATGCTAGTCATACACCTGGGTGGAAATTACATTGGGTCCAGGCCCTGGCTGGACATGTTTTATGATGTAAAACATGACATTACTAAAATTAAACAATGGTGGCCTAGGATCACCTTGGTGTGGTTGGACATTGTGCCCAGGAAGGTTTGGAGATACACCCACAGCCACAGGGTGATAGATAGAGCCAGAAAGAGAATGAATCAGAGGGTGGTGGCATTATTCTTAAGCATTAGGGGAGGGTTATTAGGAGGGGGATTGCTGAAAAAGATGACACGTTTTACAGGGGTGATGAGGTTCATCTTTCTCGATTGGGGAATAACATGTTCAGCTGTGGGATTGAGGATTGTATTGTGGGGTGGAGAAAGGAAGGGCCCCGATAGATAGGGGGGAAGCCTGAAATCCTTTGTGAGCTGGATACAGGCTAATGGAAGGCAATAAAATTGTGGGGGGGGGCAGGTGGACACAGAAGGCAGCAAAATACAGAAAAGAAAGAAGGGCACTAGTGTACACTAGAGTTTGGAGAAGAAATGTTAATAATAATAATAATTCATTATTTATAATGCACCTTTCATAACCAAGGCACATAACAATGAAACCAATTAAAACATATAAAACAAAACAAAATAACAGCACAGTTATAAATACATGCTTGTCAGCCAACACCATCATTAAAAGCTTTATTCCACAAAAACGTTTTTAAAGCCTGCTTGAACCCCCCCAAATTCACGCACTCCCTAATCCAATGGGGTAGAGAATTCCAGAGGGTTGGGGCCACGAACATAAATGCCCGGCTTCCTCAGATTTTAAAGTCACCCTCGGAATCTCTAGCAACCCCTCATCGGCCGAGCGGAGTGGTTGCTCAGGGAGATAAGGAATCAGAAGCTCTTTCAGGTAGAATGATAAGAAAGAGTATGGTCCCTCAGCTGTATATTTGGGGGGAGAAAAGGAAGAAGAATGTTGCTTGAAGGAGAAGAATTAAAGAAAAAGATTTATAATGCTTTGGTGACAATGTTTATATTATAGTGGCACGGTAGTGCCACTATAGTTAGAGTTGGGTACCTCATTTAAGGTTAAAAGTCTGAAATTTTGCAGCTTAATAACTTTGCCACCATATGGTGGATTTCCCTGACATTTGGCAGGCATGGAGCAGTGCCATAGATCTCTGGATCTGCCAAGTTTTGTACTGGTCAGATATATGGTGGCAGAGCTATATAGCACTGTAAAAAGTCATATTTACTCTTTTTTGCACATTCTTTGTTGGTGCCAACAGGTTGCACGGTCTGCATGACCAGTCCAAAACCTTCAGAGAAATGCGGCCAGGGTCCCCGATATGCCTTTTGATGATTTTGTAAAAAAATATTGAATGGTTCAAAAATTATTCAAAAAACAAGTTTCCCATTACAGTTAATGGGAAAAGTTAACAAAAGATTTGACAGTGTCGCAAATGACTCCTGAAGTGTCGCAAATCCACCATTTCGTTTTCAGTTACTGGTCACAGAAATGCTTGGCGTTTAAATTTGGGACCCTCTAGGGACACAATTATTTTTGTGTTCATTTAGTCGAGCCCTCAGAATGCTAGCCATATCTTTTTTGGGGAGTTAAACACTCCAGAAATATGTTTTTGAAATTTTTGGAAACAGTAATGTCGCACATTCAACACTTTCATGATTTTTGTTTGTGAAAGTGTGATTTGCGACACTGCTTTGCGACACTATGCCCAAAAGAATACAACATTTTTGCCACCCTGCTGCAAAACAACGGTTTGGTCTTTTGGGCTGAAATTTGAAGGGAACAAAGCCAAGATCCAACAGACATGCTTTCTGGTGTACTGGTGGCAAAATATTACAGGGCTGCAAAGTTAATGTACTCTGAAGTTGCTGATTTTTCCCATAGGCTAACATTACGGTGTCCGCTGTGCCTTTCAGGGCCCATATCTCGGAAACGCTTTGAGATATGGACTTTTGTCAGAAAATGCTTAGCCCCCAACTGGGGCTATGCAAAACTATCCAGGAAAGTAATAAATTATATGAAATGTTAATGTTTTTTCTACGTTGTATGGTTCCTGCGATATAAGCAATTTAATATTCCAAGTGTTCATTTTTTGCTCTGAAGCCCATTATTCTGCATACATTCTTAGTATTCACTGTGTTTCTCAATGCAGCTTTTGGGGAAAAAAAGGGTGTGCATTTTTGCTACTGTTACAGTTAGCGTTTCCACTTGCATTTCTGTAACCATTTGCATTAGCGTTCCTGTCTACGCCACTGTGTGTTACCTTTTGTATTTTCATTTGCGCTTGCATTTGCATTTCCATTACTGTTTTTGTTTGTGTTTCCTTTTGCATCACCATGTGCAATTCAATTTGCATTTGCGTACATGTTTCCATTTGATTTTCCATTTGTCTTTGTGTTTCCTTTGGCTTCATGGTTGCTATTACTGTAAGTGTTTGCATTTCCAATTGCATTACCGTGACCGTGCCTGTTATGATTTGTGTTTCCATATGCGCTTGTGTTTCTGTTTTTCATTAATGTTTGTGCTTGCATTTCAATTACCATTTGCGTTATCATTTACATTTGTGTCACCATGTGCGTTACCGTTTGAGCTTGTGTTTGATTTACCATTACGTCACTATTTATAGTGCACATTCTCAAAAAGAAGGGAAATTCATAGGCAAAAAATCTGTTTAATGCATCAGTTAGAGTTGTTCCACAGTGACAAAAGCAAAGAAATTCAGTGTTAGGGTTCACAACCCCCTTGCACCCCACCCCCACCAACAGGTATTGGGGTGTGCATTGGGGTCATCGGTCTTAACTCTCACCCCATTCTCCTATACTGTACCACCTCAGCTTGTTTACACATGGGATGGGGTGAGAGTTAGGACTGATGAACCCAATGTCTGTTTTTGGGGCCGGGGTGGGGTGCAAGGGGGGTGGGAACCCTAACATCGAATTTCCTCACTTTTGTCACTGTGGAAAAACCCTAACTAATGCACTAAAAAGATTTTTTTGCCATAAAAAAATATATATATATACACACACACACACACACATATAAATATATATACACACACATGTATATACACACACACACATATAGAAAATGAGATGGTACTGTAAATTAATGCATAGAAGAGATGGAAATTTAAAAATGTTTGAAAAAATGATGATGATGATGATGATGATGACAAGAGGATTGTAAGAACTAATTATATAATAAAATTGTTTGCCAATCTGGGCACCCACAATAGATTTCTGTTATCAATTATTGTCTGAGGTCTCTGGGGACAATGAGGTCTGCCAGGTTTCAGAGGCAAGCCCTGTTGTTCCATGGGCCTTAGCCAATGGTGGTTGACCCAGTGGCAATATCAGTGGGGGGGGGGCAGAGTGACCTCTTAGGTGAGGTCACAAAAGGGGGAGGTGAAGAGAATGGGGGAGAAGAAAAATGATTGACCATGGGTGGGCCTGAAGGGGTAGGATTAAAGGTTTTTTTAAGGCAGCTACACTGGGTCCCTGACCTCACTTTCAGCTGCTTTAAAGTTTTCATAACCTCCCACTCACCCTACTAAAAAAGTAAGAATAAGAAAATAGGCCAACCCGAAGGTGTATGGGTGGCAAAGTGTATATGGATAAAACAATGGGTATGCCAGGTCATACATGGACAGCTGAAGGTAGATGGTCAAAAGGAGAAGGCAATAAAAATTGTGGGGGATGGGAGGGGGGACTGGCAGACAGAAGGCCATAAAATACAGAAAAGAAAAAAGGGCACTAGTGTACACTAGTGCATGGAGAAGAAATGGTAAGAAGGAGAACAGTTCCCCAGGTGTACATCAGGGGGAAGAAAAGATAAGGAAGAGGAATGTTTATTGAAGGAGAAGAATTAAAGAAACGGATTTATAATGCATTGATGATTATATATATATATATATATATATATATATATATATATATATATTTATTCATGGCAAAAATCCATTTAATGCATCAGTTAGGGTTGTTCCATAGAGACAAGTGTGAGGAAATTCAGTGTTAGGGGTTGCTACCCCTTGTACCCCACACCACCCTGTCCCCACCAACAAGCATCGGGTGTGCGTTGGGGTCATCGGCCCTAATTCTCACCCCATTCCATGTGTAAATAAGTTGAGGTGGTGCAGTGTAGAAGAATGTGGTGAGAATTAGGACCGATGACTCCAACGCACGCCCCAATGCCTGTTGGTGGGGACTGGGTGATCGTAGGGTACAAGGGGTGGCACCCTGAACACCAAATTTCCTCACTTTTGTCACTGTGGAACAACCCTAACTGATGCTTTAAATGGATTTTTTTGCCATGAATTTCCTTTCTTTTTGAGAATGTGCACTAGAAATTGCGAATAGAATGTGGTGGTGGAAGCGTGGGGCCCTTTGGGCCCCGTGCTCCCACCATGTGATTTTTTTTGTCACTTTGCTGCACAAAACTGTATGTCTGACTGAAATGAAAATTAGTAAATGAAGACATGCACCATGGCACACCTTGTGTGCAGAATTGTGTGCACATCCATTCAACGGTCACACAGCGCCATGAGCAAACAATGTAACATGCACAATTCAGCAACTGTAAATGCCAGTGACTAGAAATTGGCACAGTGAAAGATGAATAAATCTTTGTATATTCCAAATGCCAGGCAAATCAGAAACATGGTTCAGAAGTTACTGAAGCATAAATAACCAAATTTTCATTTGTTGGAGTGGCATAATTCTGCACCTGTTGATGTTTTACATGTGAAACCACTGCAAGGCACTTCCATGCCACTAGAGCTACCTACACTACAAATTTAAAGGCAGTAGCACCATGCAGAGCACTATGTGCAAAATGTTAACTGTGTCATGTAGTATCTCCACAAAAAATTATTTTTCAAACATGTAAACAGCTTAGTTCACATCTCTAGGACATCCACTCAACACCCTCCACATTTCATGAGAAAAGACCAAACCATTCCAGAGATAACCAATGTTTATGTTTTTGTACCTTTAAGAAGTCTTCTTCCACAAAATGGAGGAAATCGCGGCCAAAAATGCACTAAAATGGTGGACCTGGTGGCTGAAAAATCAGTAACTGTGAAGTGAGTCCAGTTCAAATGGCCATAACTCTGGAACGGAATTACACTTTTTCACTAAACAAAAACTAGCACGTTTGAACAAAGGTCTTTCTACCTGCCAAGTTTCAGACCAGTCAACCACACACTGGCAGTGCTATGCATCATAGAAGACAGTGCAGAAAAATAGCAAAAACATAATGTTTTACATTGCACTACGCAAATGCAAAAACACAAACTGTAATGTTACGCAAACGGTGATGGAAACAGTCAGGTAAAATAAAATAGTAACACTAACAGTAATGCAATTGCAAGCTCAAACGGTAAAGCAGATGGTGATGCAAACATAAATGATAATGCAAATGGTAAGAGAAATGCAAGCGCAAACATTAATGAAAACAGAAATGGTAACGCAAACAGTAATGCAAACACTAACAGCAACAGAAACACAAAGATTAATGAAAACAATAACAAAAATGCAAATGGTAACACAAACACAGCAAAAATGCAAACGATAACTGTGACACAGAAGGAAACAGTAATGCAATCAACAATGGAAACAGTACTGAAAACGCAAATGCTAAAGGCAGTAGAAAAACAAACTCAAACAGTGATGAACACACAGACAGTAATGGTAATGCAATTGGAAATGCAAACACTTATGGTAACAGCAACGATGACACCAAAGGAAACACAAATGGAAACAGAAACACAAATGAAAGCGCGTATGCAAACGCAAATTGTAATGCACATGGTGACACAAAAGGAAAAGCAAACAAAAACTGTAATGAAACATAAATGGTAATAGTAATGCAAATGCAAATGCAAAGGGTAAAGCATATGGTGATGTAAACGGAAACACAAGTGGAAACGTTAACTGTAACAGTAACGCTAACGCACACACTTTTTTCCCCAAAAAGGTGCATTCAGAGTCACAGTGAATACAAAAATATATGCATAATAATGGACCTCGTAGCAGAAAATGGACACTTGGAATACTAAATTGCTTATATCTCAGGATCCGTATGATGTAGAAAAAAATTTAAAATCTCATATTATTTATGACTTTCTTGGCTAGTTTTGCACTTAGTGATCTAGTGGGGGATTAAGAATTCTTCTGCTGAAAAGTCTGTATCTTGAAGAGTTTTCAAGATACTGAATGCTGAGATGCTGAATAACTGGTTTGTGCCAATAATGGTCTTTGATATTAAGAATAAACTTAAAGGGGAAGTCTCCCATAGTTTTACTCCAATATTTTCCCAACTCTATGTGTAACTGTTGTGTGCCGCCTCCAGTTGCCAGCAGTCCTATTGCTGTCCAAATCTAGATTATAAATAAAAATATATTTAAATAAAATTTATTCAAGGTGGTTAGGTGAGGCTTGAGAGACAAATGTCAGCCATTTCGGGGCCGTATCTTGAAGCGTTTTCGAGATAAGGGCCCCTAAAGGCACGGAGGGCATCTTAATGTTAGCCTATGGGAAACATCATCAAATTCTTAGTGCCATAACTTTGCAGTCCTCTAATATTTTGTCACCAAACCACCAAAAGGCACATCTGTGGGATTTTGGCTTTCTTCCTTCTATATTTCATCTCAAAACACCAAACCGTTCTTTTGCAGCAGTGTGGCAAAGATTTCCTATTGTTTTGGGCATAGTATCACAAAGTAGTGTCGTGATTTGTGACACTTTTGCAAAAAGACTCACGAAAGTGTCGAATGTGTGAAACTACTTTGTGACACTACTATTTACAAAAATTTCAAGAACTTATTTCTGGGGTGTTTAACCCCCCAAAAAAAAGACATGGCTAGCATCCTCAGGGCTCGACTAGGTAAACACACCAAGAATTGTGTCCCTAGAGGGTCCCACATGTAAGTGCCAAGCATTTCTGTGACCACTAACTGAAAACAAGATGGTGGGTTTGAGACACTACAAGGGTCATTTGCAACACTAAAAACTGCATTTGCGACACTTTGAAACTTTTTAACTTTTCCCATTGACTATAATGGGAAACGTGTTTCTTGAATAACTTTTGAACTGTTTAATATTTGTTCATGAAATCTTCAAAAGGCACATCAGGGACCCTGGTTGCATGCTTCCTGAAGGTTTTGAACCAGACGCACAAACCATGAGACCTGTAGGTGTGAGCAAAGAATGCACAAAAATGCGTAATTTGTGTTTTTTGGTGCTCTGTATCTCTGCCATTGTACATCCAACCATAACAAAATTCGGCAGGTTCAGAGATCTATTGTATCAGACTGTGCATGACAAATTTCAGGCAAATCTGTTTTACAGTGGCAAAATTATTAAGCTGCCAAATTTCAGATTTAACCTTAAATGGGGTATTCAACCTAACTATAGTGGCACTACTGTGCCACTATAATCTATATATATATATATATATATATATATATATATATATATATAGGGATGATAAATTGGTGCATGGAAGAGATGGAAATGTAAAAATGTTTGAAAATGATGATGATGATGACAAGAGGATTGTAAGAATTAATTATATAATAAAATTGTTACCAATCTTGGCATCCACAACAGGTTTCTGTTGTCAATTATTGGCTGAGGTCTCTGGGGAGAAAGAATGATAATCCTTGCCACCACACCCACCATATCAGTAAAACAAAGAAAACACACCACCCACCTCAACAAACCAAGCTGATGAAGGTTTCTGTGGCAACCATTTCATAAGAACCTTAATCTAGTGCCGTTTTGTGCTTCCCACCATGTGTTGCTATGTATAATATATGGAGAAGAATAATGCAAATATTATTTTCTCTCTAAATATTCTGTTGTCTCTCTGACAGATGACAAGTTCTAAAGTGGAGCATTATGTCAGTAAGTTACCTGTAATTAGACTGTCATGGACAAAACCATGCAACAGCAGGATGACTCTATCAGGAGAAGTGCAACTGAGTTGCATAAGAACCTTAACAAAAACAGTATCCTCCTTTTCCATACATTATACTGCTTATAGAATATTGAGTAATTACAACAACATATACCTGTAATTTATTTTTTTATAATTGCTGTGGTTTCTGTTCTGCTGTTCATTCATAAATTGTAGTCTCTCACTCTTGTCGAAAAGGCCAAATTATGACTGCACTTTTTTATTTGATGACAACAAAAATGGTAGGGCAGTTTGACAAAGCAGTGGGTAGGCCAGTGGGATGCTGGGATACATATGAAGAGGTATCTCCAGCATGGGGGCTGGTGTTGCCACTGTATTGCTCATTGGTGAGGCCTCACCAGGAGTATTGTGTCCAGTGCTCTAAGTTATATCTCTGAACAGACGTAGACAGGGTGATGGCAGAGAGGAGGGCAATTATAATGGCACAGCAGTTGAATCAAAAGCCATATGAAGTGAGACTGAGGGATCTCAAAATGTACATGCAGTAAGAAAGAGAAAAGCAAGAGGGGAATATGATAGAGACCTACAAGTATCTCACGGAGGTAAACAAAGTAAACAAGCAGAATTTCTTTTAAAATAAGAAATAACACCAGGACCGGAGGTAATGAGATTAACTCATTCACACCACAAGAGCTCTTTGAGACTTCCACCACTTGTGCCCTGTATACGCTTAGCACTGCAACCTGGGCCGTTCTAAGGAAAATCAAGCCATAATCAGCATGCCACGAACAAATGTGACTACCTCTTGAACCGTAAGTGCTACACACAACGTACGAGTGGCAAAGCTGTTCAGCAAAACATTACCTTTCCAATGGTGCTATGTAGTTAATTGTAATCAGTTTGGTTTTTATGTTATACTAGCTGAAATACCAAACTGTGCTTTTTTTCAGATTTATTCAAGGTGCTTATGTGAGGCTTGAGAGACAAATGTCAGCTATGCACACCATACCTTAAACAAATGCAAATAACTCCTAAAGTATACGTGATAGACACAAAGTATCAGCAGCAACATTTTTCAGTGAAAAATCACCTTTCTAACAATGTTATGCAATCAATTCTAAGCAATTTGGTTTGTTTAATATTTAGGTAAAAACTGCTGACTTCCTCAGACATTTCCAGGCCTGAGTGTAAGTCTGCTGAGTACGTCTACAGTCGTTATTGGCCTGAGTGGCTATGTTTTCAGATGCCACCTGCAGGCATATCTAGGCCTCAATGAGTTTTTAAGCTGGAAGAGGAAGTTTAATATGGATGTGAAGAAGTAATACTTCACTGAAAGAGTGATGGAATCTTGGAAAAGAGTGCCAGTGGAAAGGGTGATGGTGAAAACAGTAGGGGACAGAAAGCATGTATGGTATAGGCATAAGGGAATTATAATAAATAGGTATGGAGAAGGGAGGGTCACCGGAGACCAGTTAGGGTCTGAGGAGACAGATTAGGCAGGGATCATCTGGGCAAACTGGGTGGGCCAAATGGTCCTTTCCTGCTGACAAATTCTTTTTCTGTGGCCAACAGGAGACTGTGAAGAGTGTAATACTTAGATGAGATTCAACTTGACGTTCTAAGAACTTCTTTTTTGTTTAGATTTCTGATGTGAATGGTACATCTTTCTGGTGAATGGTTTTAGTGATTTTAGTTCTTGGTATTGATGATCAACTTGTGTGAATGAAGTGGCATTTTCATTTGTTTGACTAGTGCATGAGCTAATTTTGTCATGTTTAACAGGGAATGTTAGCTTAATGGTGGATCCTGTCATTGATTTCCATAATACATGGCTGTGCATTATGGACAAATCAAGTATTACAGATTTTGAAACTAATAGTAGGCAGGTTAATAAATATGTTCAACAGTAAATATAATTGCCATGGATGAGATTTTCAAAAGGGATGGACATGGACACATATGCATTCTGTGTCTGTGTCTGCATTCACTTTCTTGTGTGCAGGCAGCCCTGATGCTATTTTCAGAAGTTGCATCAATTTGCAACACAGACTCACAGTTTGTGACAAAAATGGATGCAATTTTGTCCCAATTGGATGCAAGTGCCAATTGTGCCCATTTTTGGATGCAGTTACCTCCATTTTTGGACACAAACTTTGGACACTGTTAGTCAATCTAATAGATGGTATAACAGGTTTGGACACGTTTCTACTTAGAAAATAGCAGCAGATGCATCTTGAGGGATCACTCTAAAAATCCTCCCATATGTTTATTTCCTTCACACACACAGATACCCACTCACACAAATGTACCCATACACTGTAGTAACTACCACTTGTAGACGCCCTGCTGAATAACTGGTTTGTGCCAATAATGGTCTTTGATGTTAAGAATAAACTTAAAGGGGAAGTCTCCCATAGTTTCACACCAATATTTTCCCAACTCCTTATGTGTAACTGTTGTGTGCTTCCTCCAGTTGCCAGCAGTCCTATTGCTGTCCAGATCTAGATTATAAATAAAAATATACAGTCTCCAGAAGTTATCAATGTATTTGTCCTCCATTTTACCATCAATGTTGCTGGAGGATGATGTCATCAGAGCAGCAGATAATGGTGCTGCATTAAATGTAGTTCTACCAGTAAACCAAACCCACAATGTTCGGTTCCCTACTTGAGTAATGGAGGAACCCTTTTAGCGTTGTGCACATCCTGAAGTGCAGGTCTAATAGGGACTAGGACCATGTGAGTGTGATGCAGCACTGATTTGGGGGTACATACAGTGTGCATATAAGGAATTGCCTGTATGTGTTGTGTTACTGTTTCTGTTAGCAAAAACAGTTAACCCAATAAATGACTCTGGGTACAACAAGAGTTTTAAATGGTATTAAACAGCTGTTGTATTATGTTGTGTGTGTGTTAGCATTATCTGTTTTGATTGACACCAGCAATAAGAAACAATCTTGCAAATATGCCCCTTACCCTTTGTAACTAGACAGTCAGTGAGTGGATGGCTGCTGTAAGGCAATAAAGAATTCAGCTATAACAAGGAATAGGTTCCCAGGAAAGCATCAGCTGCAGCATATGGAAGAAGGGTAATCTAGTGGTTAAAGCACAGCCACAAGAACTGGGGGACTCTGGTTCAAATCCTACTAGACTCCCTTACTCTTTAACCCTTAAGAAGTTCCCCTAACCTCTTTGGGAACTGTGATGACCCCTCAGGTCTATGACTTTAAAAGTGCCCCAATTCCCATTATAAATCATGAGCAGTGATGTGAGAGCTATAACACTTCACTTTCAAGGTACTAAGGATAAGCTGTGGCAGCCCCCCACACTTTGTAATGCCAGCATTTGAAGTAGGATGTCCCTCACAAAACAGATGCTACACCTCAGCTATTGTAGGTAAAGAAACTAATCAGTCTCAGTGTTAGTAGTGCTCTGTATTTGCTTAGCTCACTCCTCCCATGTTATATGCATTCTGTGTCTTGGTATTTCCAATCAGAAACTCAGATTTAAGGGACATTTGAAATGTAAAACAGTACACTTTATAAAGTAAATGATCTAGTTCTCCATGTTCAGGCTGCTGAGAGGGGATGTGTATAATTCAGCCTTGTGTGATCCTTTGGTAAACTGCCTAGGCCAGCCTTGTATTGAATCTTCTCAGGGGTGTTCACCTGGTTCAATACAGATTGACTGGTCAATTGATTGATTGATCGATTGGTTGGTTGATTGATTCAGTCTACTGCTCTCCATAACATGTTACAACTGTCTCACAGAGAGAAATGAACAGTACTAAGGAACAGATTTTGTTTCCTGTGAATGAAATACTATTAGATGTATCATTTGCTCTACACATACAATATTAAGGCTACAAATACTGCTCCCTGTGTGAGTTACATGACAGAGCTGCCTTAAGCCATTACAAACTTAAACTAAAATCAGGCTAGACAGCATTGATACCCTTATGTTTTGTTCTGCACTGTTGCTGCAGTGACATCAAGGAGTGGGAGGGGCTGTATTACAAGTGACTCATTTGCATGTAAATGGAGTCTTGCATGACATTTTACTACCTTGCATCAGTTTTCATACACATGACTAGAAAAATCATACACCTTTTGAACAATATTTACAATACATGAATGGGAGCAGAATAAATATATAACTCATGTAAAGCAATTACAGACAAACTTTTTGTTTAGAGACTGTCTCAAAGATTGTTCAAATTGTAAATAATACATGAGTCCAATGTTTGCTTTAGGCAAGGAGATCACAAATAGCATATCCTTTAAAAAATTGCTTACAGCACGGTAACATAATAATAATAATAATAATAAGTTTATTTATAAAGGGCCTTTCATTTTTTAAGGTGCTGTACATATTAAAACAGTACAAATCAAACATTAAAATTCAGTAGTAAACACAGATAAAAAATACAACATAGTTAATAACTTCAGCACAATCAACCATCCAGAAAGGCCATTTGCCAAAAGTGGGTTTTCAGATCCCTCTTAAATTCCTCCATGGAGGTGCACACCCGTAACCAGCAGGTAAAGAATTCCAAAGAGTGGGTGCAGCATAAGAAAATGCTCTACAACCTGATGATTTAAGACTCACTCTTGGAATCTCTAGCAACCCCTTGTCAGCTGAGTGGAGCAATTGACCAGGGCCATAGGGGACCAGAAGTTCTTTCAGATAGGCTGGACCTTGACCATGTAGGGCTTTAAAAGTCAATAAACTGACTTTGAAGGAAATCCGCCACCGTATAGGTAGCCAGTGCAGTTCGCGCAGCACCGAGGGTACTATGACAGGACCTACTTGTGCCAGTCAAGACCTGGGCTGCTGCATTCTACACAAGCTGTAGATGTTGGATTTCAACCCCAGAAAGCCCAAAGTACAGGGAGTTGCAGTAGTCCAGACATGAGGACACAAACGCGTGGACTAATGTTGATAAGGCGTCAGATGGAACAAGGTGCCTAACTCTGGTGATATTCCTAAGATGAAAAAAGGAAGTCTTGACAACTGCTGACACTTGTGACTGCAGTGTCAGCCTGTCATCCAAGATAACCCCCAGGTTATGCACCCATTAAGAGGTCAGAAGTGAAACGTCATCAAGAAAAATTCCTGAGGGCGTACCAACAAACAACCCCTCTATCTGATGACCTGGGTCCACAACTAAAACCTCTGTCTTTTCTGAGTTCAACTTCAACCAACTAGAATCCATCCAATCCTGGATTTCTTTCAGACAGTTGTTTAACACTGAGAGAGCTCCATCCTGGTCGGGTGCGAAAGACAGGTATAGCTGGGTATCATCTGCATAGCAGTGAAACCTCAGCTCATACCATCTTATAATGTCTCTGAGGGGCAGCATATAGACTGTGAATAATGTGGGAGATAGAACTGAACCCTGAGGCACCCCACACACCAAAGAAGTTGGGCTTGAGGAAAAAAACCCAGACACAACTGTTTGTGATCTCCCAATGAGGAATGACGTGAACCATTGAAGGACGATTCCTGATATTCCACAAATCTGCCTCAAGTGTGCTATCAACACCAAGTGATCCACAGTGTCAAAGGCTGATGAGAGATCAAGGAGAACCAAGATGGAACATTTCTTCTGATTTCTCGCCCTCAGAAGATCATTAAGCACCCAAACCAGTGCAGTCTCGGTGCTATGTCTTTTATAAAAACTGGATTGGAAGGATTCATAGATGTCATGGATGGTTAAATGGTCTTCCAGTTGGGCTGCCACTACCTTCTCAATCACCTTCCTAATAAAGGGTAGGATTGAGATAGGTCTGTAGTTTATGAAACAGTCTGGGTCCAAGGTAGCGTTCTTCAAGAGAGGTGTCACCACCACCTCTTTCAGGGAGCTAGGGAACTCACCCAACTCCAAGGAGCACCAGACTATTCACACAAGGACTGGACTGATGATATCACTACAACCCAAAATTAGGAAGGTTGGTCCAGAATCCAAAATACAGCTTGTAGGGTGCATACTATGGATAATCCTCATGACATCCATGAAATCAGGTCAACAAAAGGAACTCCAAGAAAACTGAGGTACTGTGAACTCACACTGCTCAACAGCATCACCCTTAGAGATTGCTGGACACATATCTGCCCTGATGTCAGCCACCTTAGTTGCAAAGAAATGAGCAAGCTTCTCACACTCTAATTGTGAAAAGGCTTTCTGAACTTGCAGACAGGCTGGCTTGCACAGTCTGTCTACAGTTTGAAAAAGCTGAGCCAGTTAATTCTGAGGAACTGCAATCTCCCTGGACAGGAATTCTGCCTTCTTACGGGTGAGTGCAGATTGATAGACAGAATAATGGTCCATCAATCTAAGGTGGTAGGCTTCAAGGGCGGACCTGCGCCAACACCGCTCTAACCTTCGCCTCTGTCTCTGCATCTCCCTCATCGTCCCATCAAACCAGGGGGACTTGGGGTGAAGAGATAGGGGGCACACACGAACAGGAGCAATAGAATCCAGAGCACTGTAATAGCCATATTATAGGCTGACACCAGGGTCTCTGGACTACTGCTCACTAACATGTGGCATGAGAGGTCAAGTACTGCCGCAAAGCCTTGAGGGGTAATATCCCATAAAAGGGCAGTACTTAACCATCTCCATGGGGGTAGGCCTTCTCATGAGGGTGCAAAAACTGAACATCATGGTGTAGTGGTCTGACCACCCCCAAATCGAATGTATTAATCCCTAGAAGAAAGATTAACTCCAGAGAGTGTCCAGATTTGTGGGTAGCAGTGGAAACCACCTGTGTAAGGCCCAAAGAAGTCATTAATTGGAGGAAGTAATTACCAAATTGCAAAAGTTCATCATCGACCCAGGCGTTAAAGTCACCCAGAACCACCAATCTGGGAGACTCAAATGACATATCGATGATGAAGTCTGCTACTTCCTATAAGAAACGTTTCCCATCCCTGGTGGATGGTAGATGAGTACGATTTGAACACCTACACCTGCTACCACTGTACACTAAAAGGACTCAGTCTCTCCCACTACCACATGCATGAGGCCCAGTTCAGTCTTAAAACAGACTGCAACCCCCCCTCCCCTGCAGTCCAATCTTGGGCAGTGTATCACCGAGTACCCGGGCGGAGTCATAGTCTCCAGCGTGGGGCCTGGATTTTCATTCAGCCAGGTCTCAGTGATGCAAGCCAAGTCCACCGAGCCAACAAGATCAGCAATATGGCCAGTCTTATTCCTGATGGACCTGGCATTGCATAACACCGCTTGAACTGGATGAACCTCGGAGGCTGTCAGGCCCATCTGCCTACCGAATTCATTTGTAAAGATGATCTTGTGACAGTGGAGTTGAGGCAACTTTGGTTAACCAATGAAACCTAGTTCTATGGTACCCTCCCAAGATGCATTTTCCAGGCCCGACAATCTCATAGAGATTTCTAAGGTTCCAATCAAGAGAACAGAGGCGGACTGGATGGGCCTAAAGGTCCTTTTTTGCTGACAAAATCTATAGTTTTATGTCTCAGTCATGGAGTCTTTCAACTACTCCAAAAATTACTCTAGTTTGCACAACTTTTGCATATGAAACAGCTCCCATTCAACTCCCAAAATCTTATTTTATGTATTAATTTGAAAATAGGTAACCCTGAAAGGCACATTAAGCTGAGTCTCATTTCCAGGTGCAACCTGGGGAAAGGGTTACAGGAGCTGACAGCGTAAACAATATAGTACATTACTTGAAGCAAAACAAGTGCAGACATTTAGCTGAAACAACACAACTGGTACAAACATGGATCTGGATAAAGTGCAAAAAAAGTTGTGCAAGCAACCTACTGAGGAGGAATGCCAAATGGAGTGAGGGAGCTGTCACTAGAGTAAAAGCAAACTTGGTTAGAACTAGGCAAGAAAAGTGAACTTTTAATGCATATTCCTATTTTTAGCCCAGGTAATATGCATTACTATAGAAGAAGTAAGCTTGCAGAGACCTGGGACTGTACTTCCACTCCATGCACAACTATGTGCTTATTTTACCATGCGGGAACATTTTAGTTAATAGTCTGGGTCTTACAGTTGCAGCTATTGAAATGGTCAAATATCTCCAATATTTTGCAATATTTCTAAAGCGATTTTCTCTGGTGGCCCTAAAAGGGTACAGCAGGCAGGCTTTTCTGTAGAGATATCCATAGAAATTTCAGGAAATAGCTGATCATGTCAATGTCTGCAACTGTACCACGGCATCCTAAAAGGGATTTTATTACATAAGGCAACACTTCCCCAGTGTGAGTGACATTATGAGAATGATGAAGATGATCTGAGGATCCAGGGTACAATTCTTAGCACAGCAAACAACAAGGTCAGGGTACTCAAATACTGAGTAGCAGCTGATCCATAAAAAGCAGTCTCTGAGTCATAAATAGCAGTAGACTTGAGAATGAAGTTGAATCTCAGCTTCAAATAATTGATACCAGGATTACATCTCTATCTGGATCTCTTTCATATGCAGTCCTTTTTTAATGGTTTGGACAGAATGGATGCTATTCCAACAGTTAATCAATCCTAGCCATTCCCCCGTATACAAGGCGTCACATTAAGTACATGAGAACCTATTTTACACTTAATTACACTGCAGGTACTCTACAGGGGATTTTACTAAAGGTTAAAAATATGAACATTTCTATTAATCAGTACACATTTGTAGATCATACTTATTCCATTCCTATTTATGAAGGGTGGCAGACTTTATTGGTGTCAAGCCCTTTCCAGTCTTAAATTACTATGGCCAATGGGAGCTTGAGTGGGGCGAGTTCAAGAGAAAGAGATCACTGGCTCAGAATGTCATTATTCATTATGTAGGATTCCACACTTTTTAGAAGTAGGCAGCACAGGGATGGCAGGAATGAGTACAAAGAAAAACATATTGCTAAAAATAAATATCAGTAAATGTAAAGAAGGATTAAAATAAGTTCAAAAGAGGCAAAGGCAAACTTTAGGAGAAGGTAGGGTACTACTGTAGGCCTGGTGGAAGAAGCCATGCCAGGGTAAGAAGCTGTTGACCCCAGCAGTACAACAGGGACAACCATACATATTATTTACAGAGCCCTATGTGCAGAATATGTTGTGTGCAGGGGTTCCTGGATCTCACAGGGTAATTCTCTTTCTGCCAATTTGCTTTGGACTACACCTCCGTACCCACCACCATTCCCTTAATTTCTCCCTCGTCCTCTCCCTCTTTTCATTTGATTCCAGGTACCTCACCCAGTATGCCTCCTTCACCTCTAAATTCTAGTTTGGCTCTCCCTCTGCCTACCTTTCTGCCCTCCTCTCCTCCCCCCCACTTCCTCCTATCCCCTCCATTACACTCCAGAATAATGGCTGTGGGCCAAGCCACTTTCTCATATGACTTCCCCCTCTCTTCCCCTGTCTGTTCACTCTGCATCACCCTTCTTGTCTCTCAAGTCTCTTCTTCATGGCTTTATTATCCCTTCCTGCAACTGCACCTGACCCCTGTTATAGCATCCCCTTCCCCCTTCCTGTTTGATGGTGCTCCTCCAGCTCCGAGCAATATCTCTTTGTCCACCGTAAGCCCCCAGTCTGTGTCACATTAATCTGCTGCTATGTTCTCTTGGATTTACCAGTTACTATTAGCACTTGTCCCATGCTCTGTCCTTGCACCTTTCAAGCTAATTATGCTGGTTTACATGCAAATTCATAACTGCCTAACTGCTTGTATTTTTATTGCTCTTGAACCCTTACTGTATTGTGTTTTCTGCATTTTGTATATTATTGTGTTTGCCTAACTGTATTGCATTTTAATTGCTACTGCAACTTACTGTACCGTGTTTTCAGTATATTATATTTTATTTATATCTGCACCTTGTTATTGCCTACTTCCTCCCCCTCCCCCTCAGGACACATCTGGAAATAAGCTGTTACCGGCACATGTCTTTCCTGGTGAAACTATTGAAATAAATAAATGGGGGTAATGGCTCTATCAATCATGTGCAAGTCCTAAGTTTACTTCCTGAATACCATGAATAATGGGGTGAAAAATGTAAACTATTTGGTGGTGTCATGGGGAAAATATTTGATGAGATTTCAAGATCTTGTGGAGCTTTCTGACCAATCACAGACCACTTTTTGAGCTCACAGAATTCAAATCATGTCACCATCTTACTCCCTGGAGGCAGATAAAAGTAGCTGTGTCTGATCTGAAATCTGTAGTCTGAAACACCAAACTTAAAAAAAACAAGATTATTTTTCCACACAGGCTTTTGTTTTGATCATACTTTTGTCTGATTGATCTCAGTGATCCTGGTTCAGCTCAATGACACACAGTTTTTGGTCATACAGAATGTTCTAGTACTTGGTTGTCTTTGCAGAGAAGGATTGTAGTTAACTGACTTCCCCTCTCTCTGCTCACTGCACTCAGCCATCCAATGTGTGTATCTTTTGTGAGGCAAAGGCTCATTTTCTGTCATCTGTTACAAATGTGCTCCACAGGTTGAGCCCTCTGCTCCCACAGTTCCAACCTCGAAACGCAGTAGTGTGAACAGTGGACAGACAGGGTAGCTCTCCTGTCTGTTTTGGGTCTGAATCACCTACTAGCTTTGAGTCCTGGGGGTCAAATGTGAACCTTATGCTAGCGCACCCAGTTAACAAACTCAGATATATATTCTCTTTGGGGAAATGCAACATAATCTTTCACCCTGTGGCACCCAGCAGGTTTCCAAAATGTACCCTTATAACTCAATATGAAACCTAGGTATATTCTTACCTTTAGCAAAATTAGCAACACATTCAAGCCCTTAACAGCTGTCAGATTTAAACACTGGTTCTGCATTCACATGCAAAAGAAAACTGAGAAGACACAGACAGTATTTCAACCTACTGGGTCATAATGTTGCTTAATAGAGTATGACATTATGGCTAAATGGCAACAGTGTAGTCTGTAACTGCTAATGGTGCAGTACTGCGTATACTGCTGTATGTGGTATTGCACCAGTAGCGCTTTCCCAGACAGAGGATATCACCTCTACTGGGAGTGGGTTCTGCTGAGCAGCTTCTGTGGCTCACAGGACTAAGCCACAGCAGCAAGAATCCAGGTGCTGTGTCTGGGACTGGGTTTGATTCCCAGTCCAAGAATCTTTTATTTTTTTCACTTATTTGTGCACTCCTCGAGTTGAACCCCCTGCTCCCCGGAGTTGAGAATATTTGGAAAGGTTCGGGGGTGCAGCCGCCCATAACAGGGGATGTGGGGGACAGAGCCCCCCACAGAAAAAAGACTTATGCCTCATGGCAGAATCATGCTGTACTGGTGACATTATGATCCGGGCCATATTTCAAGAAAGATATATTTGTTTACAAAAAATTGTAAAATAGGTAAAATATCAAACACAGAACAAATATATCAATAACTTACAGTCACATAAAATAAATGGGAAGTTACAGAACACAAATGTGCCTACCACAAATACTTAAAAGCTCTTGCCGAGCTAGATGTTACCATAGAGTGCTTTCTTAAGTCCAGAGAACTAAGTGTCTCTCTTGAGTCCAGAATAAAAAGCAGTGTTTTCCTCAGACACTTTATCATTTCAGAATCCCTCTCCCCATCCCCTTTGGTGAGGTCACAGTTAGATCCGCCTATACTTTAACTTCTTAGCATAAATATCCACAAGGATGTATTTTATTACTGTGAAAATCAGCAACTAGCAATTTCCCAAAATATGAGTCTCTTTGACCAAACATTTCTCTTTGATCTGTCTGCTGGTTTCCTGCTTTGCAAGAATGATCTTAGGTTCACAACCGATAACAAGGCCCTGTGACCAAATGGTCTCTTCCTGCAGGAATCATAAAATTCATATTTAGTTCCCAGCTTCAAAAGCAAGAGCAGGTTATAAGAGGTAGTAAACTGTCTCTCTGGAAGGAAGGCTTTAATTAGTGGTTTCACTGGTCAGTTTAACATAATGCTACTTCAGCAACACTGACAACTTGGAGGTCAAAGCTCAAGTCTCCTTACACTGACTACCATCCTTAAGCAGGCAGTCACACACTATACTCATTTCATTTATACCACAAATATTATACACTATAACAATAAACAGGTGGCAGAGCGTCACAGTCCTCCTCACCTAGACTGAATTTGAGGGCTCTATCCCCTGCATGGAATGAGCTCCCCAAGTCAGTTCATTGCTCAAACTAACACAACAATCCATCTGCATTTTCATTGGCTGCCCTGGCCCTGTGTGAGACAGTCATGGCATACCCTTGCAAGGCAAGGCTCCTTCTTAGTAATCTACCATTCATTGTACCCATTTGTGCCAGCCAAACCAGAGGGTTGTGGTCAATTTGTACCTCAAAATGCTGTCTGTATAGGTATGACTCTAACTTCTTTAGTGCCCACACCATGGCAAGACTCTCTTTTTCCACAGTAGAGTAAACCTGCTCCCTGGAAAGTAACATTTTACTGAGGTACACTATGGGGTGATTTTTCTCTTGGTTGAATGTCTGACTCAGCACTGCCCCAATACCCACATCTGAAACATCAGTCTGGACTACAAAGGGTCTGCTATAGTCTAGACTTGTCAATACAGGAACACTGCACAATGTCTCTTTCAGTCTGGTAAAGGCTTGTTCACAGGGTGGTTCCCAGGTAACTTTCTTAGGCATCCTTTTCTTTAACAGGCCAGATAGGGGAGCAGCCAGGGCACTGTAATTTGGTACCAGTTTCCTATAGTACCCTGCTGTCCCTAGAAAACTCCTGACCTGCTTCTGTGTTTCTGGTGTGGGCCATGCCTTGATTGCCTCTATTTTTGCTTGGTTAGGATGGTGCTGTCCTACAACGTACCCGAGGTATGCCACCTCAGCCATGGCCACCTGGCACTTCTCAGCTTTGACAGTGAGCCCTGTCCTCTATATCCTCCCCAGCACTTCCCTAAGGTGGGACAGGTGTTCCTCCCAGCTGGCACTAAAGATGGCAGTGTCATCCAGGTATACCACAGTGTACTCCTCAGCAACATATAACTCCTGGTTCACCAACCTTTGGAAAGTGGCCAGGGCATTCTTCATTCCAAAAGGCATTACTTTAAATTCAAATAACCATATCAGAGTAATGAATGCTGACCTCTGCCTAGCTCTGGCAGTTAACTCTACCTGCCAATACCCCTTTGTCAGGTCAATATTTTAAGGTATGTTACCCCTCCTAACTTATCTAGGAGTTAGTCTGTCCATGGCATTGGGTAGGCATTTGACTTCATGACTGCACTGAGTCAATGACAGTCCACACAAAAATGAATAGAGCCATCTGGCTTGGGAACAAGGACTATGAGTGAGGCCCAGGGACTGTGGAATTTCTGGATTACCCCTAAATCCATCATTTCCTCTGCCTCCCTCCTAATGTCCTTTTGGACAGCCTCTAACACCCGATATGCTGTCTGCCGCATGGGCGCCTGCGTCCCTGTCTTCACATCATGCATCGCTAAGGGAGCTTTTTATTTAGCTTTTGTTGACCGGGTAAGTGCACTAGACAAATCCTGCCTATTTTCAGGCACGACCAAGGGGAGGGGGATACAGATGAATGCCAACTGACCTTGAACCAGATTAAGCTGTTGGTGGTATTTTTAGTGAATGAGGGAAATTTGGCCAGGACACCGGGGAAATTCCCCTACTCTTTTCGATAAGTGCCATGGGATCTTTAACATCCACCTGAACTACCACCAATCCAGGCAGATGGGACCTCAGTTTAACGTCTCATCTGAAAGACGGCACCTCAGAAATGCAGCACCCCTCTCATGCTGCATTACAGTGTCAGTACTGGGATATTAACCCAAGTGCCAGATGTGGGAACTGAACCCACAGCCCTCTGATCTCCCGGCCTCAGAGGCGAGTGTGCTACCTACTGAGCCACTGACACTGACTCAAGTCAGTTTCAGTGAGTTTGTCAAGGCTTGGTGCTGAACAGTTGGACAAAGTCTGCTAAAACCTCCCTTACATCCTGGATCTGATCCGGGGTCAACTGGGGTGACATTTTAATTGCCTCCACAGAGGACTACTGCTTGCTTTCTTCCAGCAAGTCCAGAAGGGGTATCCTTTATTCGTCCGCTCCCCAGGACTACACATTGCAAACACCATGTCAGCCCTATTAGCATATGGCTTCATCATGTTGACATGGTACATTCTTTGTGTATGTCTCCTGTCAGGTAACTCTTTAAAGTAGTTTACATCATTTACACATCTGACTGCTTTGTAAGGTCCTACCCACTCTGCCTGCAGCTTGTCTTTCTGTACAGGGATTAGGACCATGACTTGCTGACCCACGGTGTATGAGCAACCTCCAGCTCTGTGGTTCTACCACACTTTTGTCTTCGTTGGGCAGCTGCCAGGTTGCTCTGGGCTGTCCCCATAAGCTCCTTCAGCCTTTCCCTAAACCTAAGGATGTAATCCACTATGGGAGTTCCCTGGGTGGCATGCTTGTCTTCCCAGTCTTCCCAGATCAAGTCTAGAAGCCATTCACCCTGCATTCATATAAGAGCTCGAAGGAGGAAAACCCTGTTGACTCTTGGGGCACCTGTATGCAAACAAAGGTGGCAAAGGCATTTCTCCCAGTCTCACCAATGCTGTTCATCAAACACTTGGAGCATTGATTTAAGGGTACCATTAAATCTTTCCACAAGCCCATTGGCCTGTGGGTGATAAGGTGTCATGTATCTCTGCACCACCCCACACTTCTCCCACAAACATTTCATCAAGTCAGACATGAAGATACCCCCTCAATTGGTGGTAACCTCCTGCAGAAACCCAACATGGGAGAAAATCCCTAGTAAGGCATCTGCCACTTTGTCTGTCCTCAGTGAGGATAGGTCAACAGCCTCTGGGTACCAGGTGGCATAATCCACCACAGTTAGGATTAACCTCTTCCCAGAGGAGCTGGGGGTATTTAAAGGCCCCACAATATCCATTCCCACCCTCTGGAATAGCTCCTCCACTATGGGAAAGGAAATGAAGGTGGCTTGGGTTTTCTTACCCACCTTCTGTATTGCTTGGCACCAGTGACAAGACCTGCAATATGCCTTCACCTGCTTGGTGAAATTGGGCCAATAGAAATTCTGGGCCAGTTGCTGCATAGTTAGTGCAATTCCCAGATGACCAGACATAGGAATATTGTGTGAAATCTTGAGAAACTGCTAACAGTATCCCTGGGGAATGACAAGCTGTCTGCCCATCACCCCTTCCTCTGGCTTTACATCATGCATATACATCAGTCCATTGTCCCAATAAACATTATGTTTCCCGTCACCTCCCTGTGCTCCATCAGAGTCTGCCCAAGCCCTCAGCTTCTCTAGACTAGGGTTACTTTTCTGAGCAGCTGCAAACTCCTTTCACATTCCCCCAAGGCATGGGACAGGCCCCCTTCAGTGTCTAAGCTAGGGTCCCTTGCTCTAGTGTCAGGTCATTTAGGATCAATGCCATCCCTGACCCTCTGACTATGGGTCACACCTTCCTCCTCAGAGTAGCCCTCCATAGCTGTTCTATTAACTCATTGAGGCCCCAAGACGCCTGTAGATGGCAGCAGAAAAAATACTCCTGAGGTCTTTGACACCTCCTGACATGCTGCACTTTGTGCCACTGAGGACTTTTGACGCCTGAGGATGTCACTGCTTAAAACTTAAATATTTCACAAACTAAAGTGAGTAGAATTGACTGCATAGCACCATTGGAAAGGTAATGTTCTGCTGAACAACTTTGCCACTGATACTTTATGTCTGTTATGTATATTTTAGAAGATATTCACATTTTTGTATAGTATAGTGTTAATGGCTGACATTTGTCTCTCAAGCTTCATTTAGCCACCTTAATAAAACAGAAAAGAAATACATGCATCATATCAGAAAAACTACTTTTTAGTACAAAATTAGTTTTGTACCTCCATCTAATGTATGGATGCTTAATTTGGTGTTGATATGCTAAATATTCCCCTCCCCCAACATTTTTTTTCCATTGCCTTTTTATTGGAAAAAAAAAATTTTTGTTATTCTAACCAATATAGAAAAAAATAGGAACTACTTGTAATTAATTGCATTGTACCATTGGAAAGGTACATTTATGCCAAACAACTTTGCCGCTCATACTTTGTGTGTAGCACTTACGGTTATTGAGTTATTGACATTTGTTTGTGATATGCTGATTATGACTTGATTTTGTTCAGAAAGCTCCAGGTTGCATTGTTAAAAATCTACAGGCCACAAGTGGTGAAACTCTCAAGGAGCTCATGAGGCCTCAATGAGTTAACTGCTACCCTGGGGAATTTCTACCCTCTTTTCATTATTCTCCATATCAGGAGACACAGGCTGGGGAACCAGTCTCCCAGTGGTTTCCACAGGGGCTTCTATGGGGTCCAGGGAACCACGATTGTCCTTTGCCACTTGGCTGTGGATAACTGTACATACCATCCCATCTTTGAGATTGTTGCCAATAATTACATCGACATCCAAAGTCTCTGCTACAACAACCCTTTGTACAGTTCCCCCTGTCTCACCCCAGTCCAGGAGAAATCTAGCGAGTAGCAAGGTTTTCTGCTCTCCAGTGAATCCCCGTACAGTCACAAATTGATTGGGTACAAGCTGACCAGGCTCTGTCAAATTCCCTTTTACCAAAGTTAGGGATGCCTCCGTGTCCATCAACCCATGTGTCTGTACCTCATTCACAGTGACTGGTTGAATGTGTTCCCTCATGTTTCCTGGTATGCTTTTAGGGACACACAAATAACCCACTTCTTTTCTAGCACACCTTTGTGTACTGCTTTCCCTTTTAGGACACTGCCTTGTAATATGTCCAGTTTCTTTGCAAACCCAACAATTATTTCTTTTCTCAGGTAAATCCTTTCTTTGTAAACTGGGGCTACTTGGTTATGGTGGAAGCAGGGAGGGTTTTAACTGCCCTGAAGGAGTGCTTTTCCCTTTCTGCACTGCCATGCCAGTCCCATTCACTCTCAGAGCAGGTCTGCTCCTGGCATAGCGGTCCGAGAGTTTAGCAGCCTCTTGTACTGTTTTCAGATCTCGGTCCTCCAGCCAGGATTTCAGCTCTGCTGGGCATGCCCAAAAAAACTGCTCTAACAGTACAGCATTTTCAATTTGCTCTACAGAGTTTGCTTCAATTCCTTCCCACCAACATTTTAAAAACTGACGTTGTTTAGTGGCTAGCTCCTCGTAGCTCATGTCAGTTCTTCTCCTGAGGTTATGGAATTTAGCTCTGTATGCCTCTGCTGTTAGCTCATATTTTTTTAAAAGTGCAGCTTTAAGTTTGCTATAATCATTATTGTCCTCATTATCCACTTGACCTAATGTACTCCAAGCTTTTCTGGTAAGTAGCGGGGAGAGCTGGAAGCTCCAGGACCCTCTAGGAATATTTGCCTGAATGCAAACTTTTTCAAAGGAATTTAAAAAGGCATCCATATCTTCCCACTCTTTAAAGTCAGCTATCAATTTAGAATTTAATTTGTAACCCAGTCCTTTAGTTCCAGTTAAACCCAGGCCATTTACCTGCTCTGGTGCTGGTGTTTGGAGTTGTAGCTTCTCCAGTTCATGTTGCCTCTGGCACTCACGCTCTTCTCACTCAGCCTCCCACTGAAGCTGTCACTCTCTTTCCTCTGTGGCTCGCTGCTCTCACCTCTCTTCTCTCTCTGAAACTCCAGCTCCCTTTGCTGCTGGGCTTCGAACCTTTTCTGTTCAAACTCCAGCTCCATCCTCTGCAACTCCGCAACTGGAGGCAGAGCTGAATCAGGTTGAGGTGTTCTGGAGGCAGAGCTGAATCAGATTGAGGTGTTGACTGGAGGCAGAGCTGAATCAGGTTGAGGTGTTGGCTGCTTTGTCTCCTCAGAAAGAACTGGAAGGGGACAGGATCAGTTGTGTTCCAGGACAGTAGCTGCTGCTGTTGTTTTCACAGGGTTCTTGTGTATTTTACTTGGTAGGTTAGTTCTTTTCTTTCTTACTTCTAATGGGCTAGCAGGGTATTGTTTTGGGGGCTGCTGGATGTTTGTAAACTGATTTGGTGGCTGTAAGTGGGGCTCATTTTGTGGATGCTTCACTGTGTAACAGGCTGCACTGGTAGAGGCCTATTTCTTCTGATTTAAAACCTATTTGGTGGGATTTGCTTGGAGATGGTTATTTGAATTGGAGACCTATATCTGTTAATTTCAAGCCTGTTTTGATGCGTTGCTAGTGAAACTGATTAAACTGGAGACCTGTTTCCTTTGGCAGCAAACATATTTTGGGGGCTTTGACTTGAATTTTGATTCCTTGTGCTGACTCCATTAGCTGTAAAGGTTATTACATAGTGGGGGAGGGGTGTTAATGGTCTGGCCAGGTCTCACTCAGCCAATTGACTGGAGGCAGAGCTGAATCAGGTTGAGGTGTTAGCTGCTTTGTCTCCTCAGAAAGAACTGGAAGGGGACAGGATCAGTTGTGTTCCAGGACAGTAACTGCTGCTGTTGTTTTCACAGGGTTCTTGTGGATTTTACTTGGTAGGTTAGTTCTTTTCTTTCTTACTTCTAATGGGCTAGCAGGGTATTGTTTTGGGGGCTGCTGGATGTTTGTAAACTGATTTGGTGGCTGTAAGTGGGGCTCATTTTGTGGATGTTTCACTGTGTAACAGGCTGCGCTGGTAGAGGCCTATTTCTTATGATTTAAAACCTATTTGGTGGGATTTGCTTGGGCCTGGTTCTTTGGCTGCTGGGCTTGGAGGGGAGACACAGGGCTGATACACTCTTTCTCGAGTCAGGTGTCTGCCCAGGACCCGCCATCCCCACCCCCCCTCCCCAGAAGTCTGCAAATTTATAGGGGAACACCTGCCCTGCAATTGAGGAAAAGGCTGCAGATGCAGCTCATATAGTTCTAGCCACTGGGGGTTGGATTTAAAGGCTGGGAGAGGAGCTTAGGAGTTGTTCATTTCCTATAAGTTTAATGTGTTGTACTGCACCTAGTAACAGGGTTACTGTGTACAGTGGACTGTCTCTAAGATTAGTGGGTGACCTGATTAGGCAGTAGGGGTATCTTGGACTGGGGGAACCTGGTGGCTCACCCAAGGAAACCTATTTGGAAGGGGATGGAACCACACGTCATTAGGGCCGGCATCTTTGGGAGGGTGGTGGGGTGCACAGGATGTGGAGCAGCCATGATACTGGACTGGGCTTGGAAGTTCGGTGGTTGCCCAGTGTGCTACCAGCTAGCACAGCTTAGGGAGGAGGTTGCAGGGATTAGGAGAAAGCTGGGGGAAGGGGGGTGGTATGGTTGGGGAAGGGGCTGGGAATCTCCCACAGGTTGCACCAAGCACTGGGGGTGGGGCATAAGGAAAGGAGTGCAGGAGAATACTAGGGTCACATAGGGACCCCAGAGGGGATCCAAAAGGACACTACCAAGGAAGCAGGCAGGTAACTGGGGACCCTCACAAGGGGGACGGAGGGACAACATTCTCAGGGAAGTAGGCAGATGGCCAGGGCTGGACAGAAGGAAGCAAGGCGGGAGGTGGATCAGACCTTACACTCAGTAACCGCTCAATTCTCTTCTTCTGCTCAAGGATGAGGGGGTGATGTGCCATGACAGGGGTGGTTAGAGGCAGAAAGGAGTGGGAGGCAGGAGGCAGGGGCCAGATAGCAGGAAGAACAGGGGGACCTGGAATGCAGGAGAATGGGGGGAGCAGTGAATCAGAACAGGAGGGGCAGGGGGAAGAGGGAGGAAAGTGCAAGAAGAAGGACCAGTTGGGAGGAAAGGTAAAGGAGAAGGACCAGAAGTACAAGGAGGATTCAGTAAAGGGAGCTGAGGGTTTAGGCCAGGGGAGCATGACGAGCAAGGAGGAACTAAATGGAGACAGGAAGGAAGGAAGGACAAGCCAGGCTAGTTTAGCAGATGGGGGAGAAGGACCAGTTGTGATCAGTGAGGGGGGAATTAGCAAGGTACAGAAGAATACTCAGGAGGAGGAGAGGCATAGGATTGGAGGGGAGAGGGTGGCCATGGTAAATAAGGAGGGGGTGGCATGTGGCACCCAGATAGGGGGAGGAACAAGGAGTCGGCTGGGTGGAGGGGCCGTAGAAAGGATGAGGGACATGGAAGGGGGAATGGAGGAAAAGAAGTGGTCAGAGTGCTCCTGCTGGGGGACCTATGATCAGGGTATCAAATGGGATAGGGAGGAGAAATGGCCAGTTAGAACAAGATGCTTCCTGACCAACGGTGCACAGGGCTAAGCACGAGGTATATCAGGTGGCAAGGATTGTGGGGTTCCCAGACATACTGGTCCACCTGGGTACAAATGACATTGAGGGAAATTATGAGCTAGAGATACAGGCAAGATTCAGGAGCTCGTCAGGGTCTGTTATGACATAGGATGCATAGTTTCCTTCTCAGAAATCCCAGCAGTGCCAAGGGCTAGTGGGGAACATAAAAGGAAAATTAGGGAGATAAACCAGTGGCTCAGAGAGTGGTGTGAGACCAGAGGGTATGGGTTGATGGGGGATTGGGGGGAGACCTGGGAGGATAAGGAGCTGTATGCTAGAGATAGACTACATCTCAATTTGGAGGGGAGGGGAATCCTTAAGTTGAAAATAGAGGGGTTCATTAGTGAAAAGTGTGGTTTAAACTTGTGAAGGGGGGTGGAATGGGAGAAAAGGCTGCCAAGAGGGTGCCGATAAAGGAGGGACTCTGTCTCCACCCCCCTGGAGACCAGGAGGATTGCAGAAAAAGGCCAACTGGCAAAGCGCAGACCAGGGGAAAACAGAATCCCCATGGGAACACGAGCAGGGGAAATGGAACTATAGGGAAAGGGTGGAAGGTATTCCTGCTAAATGCCAGGAGCTTGGCAATAAAATGCCTGAGCTCCAGGCGATGTTAACTGAGGGAGCAGGGATGGTGGCAGCGGTCACTGAGACTTGGGCCACTGCAAGACATGACTGGGACCTGAACCTGGAGGGTTACACTATGTTCAGGAAGGACAGGGGAGGGAAGGGAGTAGGGGTAGTAAATGATAGTCAAAAATTGCATTGGCATAGGGGAGTAGAGGAGGCAGAGGGAACCATGGAGGCAATTTGGGTCACCTTGATAACAAGGGGGGGCAAGAGAGTAAAAATAGGAGTGGTGTATAGACCACCTGCCCTGGCGGAGGAGCTGGAAGACAGTCTGGTGGCAGATGTTAGGAGACACTGCAGACTGGGCAGAGGAACAGTGGTGGTGTTGGGGACTTAAATATGCCAGGAACAGACTGGGAGATTATGACATCCTCTGTGACCAGGGAACAGAGGTTGTTGGATGTCTTTCAAGACGCTCTCAACTCAGCAGGTGAGGGAACCGACCAGGAGGCATGGTACTGGATGTGGTCCTGCAGACAGTGACCAGATTGGGGCCTGGAGGTAAGGGACCCATTGGCGGGAGTGACCATGCCACGGTCTGGTTCTGCCTGGACCTAGGAGGGTAGAAGGCTGCAGACAGAAGTAACTCGACTTCAGGGGGCGGATTTTAAGAAAATGGGAAGGATCCTTAAGGAGCATTTGGATGGGATTGGTCAGACATGGACGCTGATAGTAGGTGGGAAATCATCAGGAGAAGGGTGCAGGATGCTACCAGCACCTGTGCAAGAGAAGACAACATGCGGTAGGGCCTAAAACTCCTGTTGGTGGACCAGGGAGGTCCAGGAGGTGAAAAGGGGAAAGAAAGCAGCCTTAAGCAATTCAAGTGCTCAAGGAGGAAGGGATCGAGGGAGTATGAGCTGATGGCTAGAAGGGCCACTAGAGTGGTGAGGGTAGCTAAGGCAAGGAAGGAGCAGAACCTGGCCAGGGAAATTAGGAGAGGAACAAGGGTTCTTAGATACATTGGGGAAAAACGAAGGGTGAAGGGGCAGATTAGCAGGATTAAATCAGGGGAGATGGGCACAAGACCCGGGGAGCAGGCTGAGGTACTAAATGAGTACTTCACCTCAGTTTTCACCAGGGAAATGGGGTGCTGCATCACATGGAGGAGACAGAGATACTAAGGAGGGGGGAACCCTTACAGATCGGCAGTTCTGGGGAGAGGGGGAGGCATCACTGGCAGGTGGGGGGAGGGCTAAGCAGGGAGAAGAGGTACCGGAAGTGGAAATCACAGCAGAGAGAGTGAGGGAAGCCCTCAGCTCCCTTAAGATAGAGAAAGCACCTGGGCTGGATAAATTACATCCCAGAGTGCTGAAGGAACTTGCAGATGTCCTGGCGAAACCCCTGGCAGAGCTTTTCACCATCTCTCTGAGGACAGGGTGGGTGCCCCAAGACTGGAAGGTGGCGCATATAGTGCCTATCCACAAGGGGGGATCAAGGGAGGTGGCAGGGAACTACAGGCCTGTCAGCCTGACATCGGTGGTGGGCAAGGTGATGGAGGGCATTGTCAAGGGAGAGGCTGGGGGGGGGACCTGGATAAGTCAGGGTGCCTGAACGATAGACAGCATGGATTCATTCCGGGGAAATCATGTCAGACAAACCTGGTGGAGTTCTATGACTGGGTGACAAGTGCCTTGGACCTGGGTAGACCAGTGGATGTCCTCTTTCCAGACTTCAGCAAGGCATTTGACTCTGTTCCTCACTTGGGCCTGTTAGATAAGCTGGGAGAAATGGGGGTGGGGAACCAGATGATCAGATGGATAGGCAATTGGCTCCAGGACCAGACCCAGAGGGTCGTAGTTGGTGGGATAGTCTCATCCCCAAGGAGGGTCATTAGTGGGGTCCCACAGGGATCAGTCTTTGGGTCCCTTCTGTTCAATGCCTATGTATCTGACATAAGGACAGGAATCAGGAGTGAGATGAGTCTCTTTGCAGATGACTCGAAACTGGGGGCGGTGGTGGATGGGGAGGAGGGGAGGGTGGCCCTACAGGGGGACCTGGAGGCTTTGGAAAGATGGTCTATAAAGTGGAAGCTGAGGTTCAATGCAGGGAAATGCAAGGTAATCCACCTGGGGGCCAGAAACCCAGGCCAAGTGTACACCTTGGGGGGGAAATGCTACAAGTCTCGATGGCTGAGAGGGACCTGGGTGGTGGTGGATGTCAAGATGAACAACTCTGAGACTTGTAGGAGGGCAGCAGCCAAGGCCAACAGGATGCTGGGATGCATCGCTAGGGGATCACCTCCAGAAGGAAGGAAGTGATACTCCTCTGTATAACTGCTTGGTGAGGCCACACCTGAGTACTGCAGTTTGGAGGCCACACTTAAAGAGGGACATTAACCTCCTGGAGAGGGTCCAGAGGAGGGCAACCAAAATGATTTGGGGCTTGGGGACAGGACCTATGAGGAGAGGCTCAAGAGCTAAATATGTACACATTGGAAGAGAGAAGGGACCGGGGACATGATAGAGGTCTTCAGGTACATGAAGAAGGTAAATAGAGGTAGGGAACAGTCAGGGTGCTTGAAGGAAGGAGGAAGGGGCCACTAGAGGTCATGGGTGGAAGCTGGAGGGGGGAAGATTCAGGGGAGAAAGGAGGAGGTGCTACTTCACTGAGAGGGTGGTGGAGCCATGGAATGCACTGCCTAAGGGGCTGGTGGAGGCAGAGACAGTGGAGGGGTTCAAGAGGGGGTGGGACAGGTACAGAGGAAGGGTTCTGGAAGCAAAATCCAATGCATCAAGAATATCCGGAACTGGGAAGGGAGAAGCCAGAGAAGGCGAGGGGGACAGCAAGGTCAGCACCCAGGGTGGGGGCAGACCAAATAAGCAGACACGAAAGACCGTTAGGCCTATTCTGCTGGCATTTTAATATGTTAGTATGTTAGTAACTCCATCTACAGCCTGATCCCTTCTGGCTCCAGAATGCTGGTGACCTTCTGCTGTTGTGGTCCTTGTCTTGCACTGGCCCTGCTGTACTCCCTTACTGGATCTGGACACTGCACTGGACCCTGGACCCTCTATGCCCAAGGTTTGGTCCTTTTCAGTCACAGACTATGACTTAAGGCTTTCAGCATCGGCTGCCACAAAAGCCTCTAAGCGGTGCCTTTTGGTTCAGACCTCATGCTAGTCTCCTCTCTCTTGGTGCAACTTCCTCGGGTAGTCTGCTGTGTGCTCACTGTAGTTGGAAGCCATCTTCTTCCCTAACTATGGTTAAACTAACTTACACCTGAAAAAAAAATAAAACAGGTAGGAACTTAGACTGTAAGCACAATGATATAGTTCTGTTTACTTTTTAAACATCACTGCCTTATTTTGAATGTGAGCTGTACAATATTAATCTGACACACTGGACTGTTAATGCTCAAGTTATCAAATTCTTTCAAATCGCACAGCTGCCAACCACATGTGCCACAAATGCACTCCACAGGTCAGGCCCTCTGCTCCCACAGTGCGAAACCCAAAATGCAATAGTGTGAACAGGGGACAGACAGGGTAACCTTCCTGTCTGTTTTGGGTCTGAATCACCTACTGACTTTGAGTCCTGGGGGTCAAATGTGAACCTTATGCTAGCACACCAAACTAAAAGGCTCATATATATATTTTCTTTAGGGAAATGGAATATAATCTTTCACCCAGTGGCACCCAGCCAGGTTTCCAAAATGTACCCTTATGACTCAATATGAGACCTAGGTATATTCTTACCTTTAGCAAGATTAGTAACACATTCAAGGCCTTAACATCTGTCAGACTTAAACACTGGTTCAGCATTCACATGCAAAAGAAAATTGAGAAGACACAGGTAGTATTTCAAGGAAAATATTGCTTACTAAAAACTGTAAAATATCAAACACAGAACAAATATATCAGTAACTTACAGTCACATTAAATAAATGGGAATTTACAGAACACAAATACGCCTACCACAAATACTTAAAAGTTCTTGCCAAGCTAGATGTTACCTTAAAGTGCATCAAGTCCAAAGAACTAAGAACTGTCAGACTTAAACACTGGTTCAGCATTCACATGCAAAAGAAAATTGAGAAGACACAGGTAGTATTTCAAGGAAAATATTGTTTACTAAAAACTGTAAAATATCAAACACAGAACAAATATATCAATAACTTACAGTCACATTAAATAAATGGGAAGTTACAGAACACAAATACACCTACCACAAATACTTAAAAGTTCTTGCCAAGCTGGATGTTACCTTAAAGTGCATTAAGTCCAAAGAACTAAGTGTCTCCCTTGAGTCCAGAATAAAAAGCAATGTTTTCCTCAGATGCTTGACCATTTTAAAATCCATCTCCCCAACTCCTTTGGTGAGGTTGAAGTTAGATTCGCCTATACTTTAACTTCTTAGCATAAATATCCACAAGGATGTATGTTATTACTGTGAACATCAGCAACTAGCAATTTCCCAAAATATGAGTTTCTTTGGCCGAACATTTCTCTTTGATCTGTCTGCTGGTTTCCTGCTTTGCAAGAATGATCTTAGATTATGACTGATAACAAGGTCATGTGACCAAATGGTCTCTCCCTGCAGGAATCATAAAATTCATATTTAGTTCCCAGCTTCAAAAGCAGTAGCAGGTTATAAGGGGTAATAAACTGTCTCTCTGAAAGGAATGTTTTAATTAATAGTTTTACTGGTCAGTTTAACATAATGCTACTTCAGCAACACTGACATCTTGGAGGTCAAAGGTCAAGTCTCCTTACACTAACTACCATCCTTAAGCAGGCAGTCATATACCATACACATTTTATTTATAGCACAAATATTATACAATATAACAATAAACAGGTGGCAGAGTATCATTCTGGCATCTCACAGTTGTTGCTTATGACTTGAATGTGTATGTGTTTTAAGTTTTTGCTCTTTAGGCTGCTTACTGCTAGTGCAGGTCTATGTTCATGCAGTTTTTTTTAAAACTGCTGCATTTCTTAAAGAATCAGGCTTGCACACTGAGTTGTTGACTCTCACTGTTCTGCCCACATCCACCACTATTCCAAAGTGTTTAAAATCACCACCATGACTGCCACAGTCCTAACCCCTATGATCACTACCATTGTAATGGCAACCACTGTCATCACTGTCATGATTGCAGCTATTGTCCTCATCACCTCTGTCATGATTTGAGTCATTGTGACCATGAGCATGACCATGGCCGTAACTAGTGCCCCTGTGTCTTTAACCACCATATTGGGATCCTCCAATAACCTGCTTGTCATGAGAACATATCATTATCAGATGTTGGTGATACAGAGAAGCAACTACTGTGCTCACCTGAGGATCCTCAGTATTATCTAGACCCCCTAAGAATTACTACATTAATCTATGAACAAGTCCTCTTCAGAAAGCAACACCACCCTTAGAGACTTTGGCCCAGATATTCAAAAGGGTTGCGCATGGTGCAATGGTGTTGCACCATGCACAACTCACTGATGTGCCCCGGTGTGATATTTAAAAGGGAAAAGTGCACTGCACAAATCCCGATGCGCTGGGGTGCATCAGTAATGTATGAAGGCACAGGTAGAGGGTGTGTGCCCATGCATAAACTGCACAACCCGATATTCAGCCCGGGCTGTGCAGAGTTAGGCAGGTGCAACTCCTACTCGCGCCTGCACAAAGTTGAGCCTAAAAAAAAAGGAACAAGTCGAGGGCCACCCACAGGTGAGCCGCCGCATTGCAGGGTGCAACACAGCAGCTGCCACCTGTGGGTGGCCCTCGACTTGTTCCCACTGATCCTGGTGGTGCCCTCCATGCCCCAATCGTGGGCATCAGTATCCCCCCCGTCCAATATCCCTGGTGGTCCAGTGGACTGTGATTAGCCCAATCGTGGGCATAACAGTGCTCCCCCTAGTAGCCCAATTGTGGGCATAACTTTATCCAGCCCCCCCAGTAGCCCGATCACAGGCATAACTTTATCCAGCACCCCGAGTGGCCGATCGTGGGCATAACTTTATCCAACCCTGGTAGCCCAATCGCGGGCATAACTTTTACCCCATTGGCCCAACCACGGGCATCAGTATCCTCCCAAAGCCCAATATCCTGGTGGTCCAGTGGACGAATGGTCCGATCGTGGGCAGCATTCCTCACCCCAAGTCCGAAATCCCTGGTGATCTAGTGGACCTCACCCACCCACCCACCCATGGGCCCCACCACCCTGCTCCCCCATCAGCCCAGCAAGTGGCAGCACCCACCTGCCTGCCACCCGCTGCCCACCGACTGACAGCTCTGTATGGCTGCCGCCCATTGAGTTCAGGCATGAGCCAATGGGCATGCAGCCCATACAAATACTAGTCACTCCAGATATGTGATGAAATTCATTCCACATATCAGGAACTAATATAGTATGGGCTACATACCCATTGGCTCTGAACCAAAATTGCAACTCATACAAACTATCGATCAGCAGGCAGCGAAGGCGCAAAATAGTAAGTGCTGCAACGATAGCTGAAGTGATGAAACTCAGCAAGTGAGTAGTGAAGTCACTGAATCACCAGAGTTCCAGTTTGGGGAGAAGAGATGCTGCCCGCGACAAACACCATTTGGTCCACTGGACCACCAGGGATATTGACTTTAGGGGGTACTGATGCCCGCGATCAGGCTAATGGGGGTATACTGTTATGCCTGCGATCAGGCTACTGGGGGTGTTACAGGTATGCCCGCAATTGGGCTACTCGGGGTATACTGTTATGCCCGCGATTGGCGCTACCGGTTTTTGGTTGATATAGTTATGCCCGTGATCGGGCTACTTGGGGGTTGGATAAAGTTATGCCTGTGATCGGGCTACCTGGGGACACTGTTATGCCCACGATCGGGCTACTCGAGGATGGATAAAGTTATGCCCGCAATCAGGCTACTGGGGGGGAACACTGTTATGCCTGTGATCGGGCTAATCGCGGTCCACTGGACCACCAGGGATTGTAGACATCCCTTACGGGACATCCCACGATCAGGCTGCAGGGGGCGTCAGTTCCCGACAGCTGCTGCCTGGCAGGAGCCAGGCGCAAGTTGTTGGGGATCGCTGCACCTGGATGCTAATGGCATGCAAATGGGGCTGTAATCAGATGCAAATGGCCTCTGTGCGCCTTGCAAAAATTATGGCCCCATTTGCATGTCACCCTTTGAATATCGCAGATGCTGTGCATGGCGCAATAGAACTTGTGCCACTGCATCTCAGTGCTCCACTCTGACCACTTGTGCTGGCACAGTTCCACTGCACCATGCACAGTAGGGGTGGCCAGGAGGTGATATTCAAAGCAGTTGTGCCACAGAGCAACTCCGTTGAATATCACCCATGCCACACCCCAGCACAACTATTTTGAGCGGTGCACAGGCTTGCACCACAAACTGGTGCAGTTTGAATATCTGGGCCTTTGAGAATAAGGTAGAATACTTTGCCTACATGTGGTAGAAGCATTAAAGACAGGCAGCTAAAAAGGAAAATTAAGGAACAAGGCAGTAAACATATAAACACAATCCACTGCCCCAAGAAAACTAAGGAATTGTTAGTGCCATTTTTGTGTGGTTCTGCAGGGTCCATCAGAACAATCCGAACATGAGTGCAGCACCATCTGTTTGGAGGGAAGAGAACATTACACCCAGATGCCACAGTGCAACAAAGAGTGGCAGCTCTGGCTGCAGTCTTGGGGTAAACACTGCTAGTGTCTGTGGCAGTAAAAGTGCCATGTGGCTGCATTTCAGTGTTGCACAACATGATGTCACTAAAGTGGTCTGTGCAGTGTTGTACTGAAGTATAAGCCATGGAAAATGCATCTCAGACTTGACACCCACTTGAATTATTAAAAACATGAAGCTGAAATATCAAATGTGTTTGGCTGTTCAGCTGTAGCCCCCAGTTATTTACTTACAAAGTAGAGGTTCTAGTGGTCAAGATCAGCCAGTCTGCAGCAGTGTGACTGTATTACTGAGTCAGACACTCACGTCTCCCCCTGAAGACCAGGTACAGTCAGTCCTGCCACACCAATATCACCCAGTGCATGGCCCAGCAGGAAGTCCCCCAAGAAATAGATGTCCCCTGCTACCCCCCAGTCTCCAATAAGCATTCAAAATTGGTATCCCAGTGGTCAATGCTAACTATAATGTAGGCCTTCCATGCCAGTAACAAGTACCATCCCAACCATCCTATGGTGCAGTACATAATGCAGTTAATCAGGGAGATGATGCTGTTAGATCTACACCCATTTTATATGGTGGAAGATATGGGTTTCCATTGGACACTGCAATATTTGCTCTCATAGTACAAGGTACCTTCCTGCACCTCATGTTTCCCTACTCTCTACTCAAAATATATCATGGGGTACAAAGGGCATATGATAAACTATTGCACATGTTACTGGTATTTTACAACACAGTTATAACTGTCTGATATATCTGTGAGCATTTTCACCAGTTCGTCAAGGTAACCAGATAGCATAATGAAGTACAACTGAACCTTCAGCTTTCCCAGCATCATCTCATTCAGGATGTTGCCAAGCAGTGGAATTTAACATACCCAATGCTTGCAAGACTCCTGTAGCAGAAGTGGAATGAGTTTTAGATGAGCATGGACTCCATGTTTGGGTGAATCATATGTTACCATGACTAGGGGAGCTAGAGGTCATAGTGAAGGTGTGGAACCCATTTAATTGAGCACCTGGGACTTCAGTGCTACATCTGTATTGGTAAGTCTGGTGATCCCTTAGGCAATGATATTGAAAATATTGCTGAGGCAATTGTCACATCAAGCTGATAAAAAGGCTGGCTAGACTCCACACCGGGTGACTGTTCACATCAATCACCTGACAAGCAAGTTGGGGAGCTGGTATTGTAGAGTGCTGGACAATAAGAACTACATTGTCACCACAATGCTTGACTCTCATTTTAAGTGCAAGGCCCTGCATCTGACTATGCCACACTACAGGATGAGTGAGATTAGTAGCCAGCTGAGGGCTGAGCAGACTCACAATATATGGGGACTGCTTACAACAGTTGTGTATCAAGTAGGAGATAGCGAGTTTACAACTTCTATCACCTATGCTGAGCTGACAAAAGTAGCTCATTACAGAACTGAGAAGAGAATGTGGGACGACCACTTATCCTTCTTAATGGCAGTGTAATAGTAGAGGACCTATCTGAGACTCATTCAGCTGAAAATTCTCTCCAACTGCTTTTCACAGTGGCTTCTGACCTTTTTTTCCCATATGTCCGTGGAGATACTGGAGAAAAAGACTAACATCCTGATAACTGGCATTGCTAGAAATAATACCTCAGTTGCTCCTTACCAGTGTGCCATCTGAGAATATGTTCAGTATAGCCAAGATGTGGTAGATCTTCTCAATAAAAACTGCACCAAGAAGATATCTAACAAATTGTGTTTTTTAGACAGAATTTACCTGTCCTAGAGTTCCAGTACAAGGTCACAGTGAAATTATTTAGGTGGTTGACTTCATGTTTTGTGTCCTGCTCTTTCTGTCTTTGACCTATATGCTGGTGAACCTGGCCTCCTGGTCTGATTGGTTCTGATCAGACTTTTTGATGCTGCATTTCTTAATTTAGTTCCTTTACTTCCTGACTCCTGCATTAAAGTCCCTGTGCTTCTTAACTCAAGTTATGACACTTTTTCACACAGTATATGATATGATATTACAATATTATTGCATATCTGTTTTACATGGAGTATGTCATGAAGGCTGGTGACTCCTCTTGAAAAGGCTGCAAATTTGTGCATGTGATAATATGAGAATATCATAATTCTCCTTGTCATGTGGTACATTTTGTGGAGTGTTGGTAGTCCTGCAACATCATCTAGCTAACATGAGGATTCCAAAAGGCTGTTTGTAATATCAGCATATAATTACATCCCAGTCTCTAATTGTGCATTATCCTGAATGAAGGCTTTTAAAATAGGCTTGTCATCATTTTCTTATCAGATTCTCAATTTTCCTTCTAAAAGCCTTTTACAACATGCCTGCCACAGTTCTCTTTACTTATTAAGCGTTCTCCTTCATGAAGTGTTTTACAATAAGCCTTTCATTGTTCTGTTTGTCAGTTCTGAACTCTCCCATAACATGCCTTTTAAATAGGCCTTTTTCTGTTCTCTTCTGCAGAAAGAAGACGATTATATGCCTGCCACCAGTCTGTGTAGATTTGGTCTGCTGACAGAAGCCTGATTTTAGGCCTGCCAGTGGTTTCTAAATGTTTGTCTTGCAGGAAGGAGCCTAATTTTATGCCTGTCATAAGTCTCTGAGTGTTCACTCTCTTAAAAGATGCCTGATTCCAGGTGTTTAACCATTCTTCCAGTGTCTGTGATGGTCCAGATTGTGGATGAGTCTGATGTTCAGTGATGCAGTCCAGATGTAAGGAGATGCACAGATGCTATAATGTTGCTTCAGAAGTAGAATCCATTGACTCTGTGAGCCCAGACTCCACCAATGTGGTTAATGATGAATGCTTCTACTTTTGTTGTCCCCTGCATACCATGAACAGACCCAGATGATAATTATTTTCAAGTAATAGTCTTGATCCTGCATACCAACATAAGTACTTGAATTGACAAGAAAGATTTTTTTTTTTTTTTACTTGGGTGGGTGACGTGGAGAATATTTAGTATGAAATCCTCAAAACATGTTTGTTCTGTTTCTCTCATTAACATAGCAACATAGTAATATAGTTTGGAAAGGTCCATCATGTCTACCCCATCCTACTTCATAAGTTATATCAGGTATGTATTGCATGGGTGATATATCATTTTGCTGTGTACTTCTAGTCCGGATCAGGATGATGGTTGATGAGGTGGATAATATATAAATTATTACTGTTACTTGATAACATGTGATGAAAACTCGATGTGGATGGCATTGATCCATGAAATAAAATCTAATCCAAACACACACACCATGTGAATCAAAAACAAGTGACAGATTCGTGGCTCCAGTGCCCAGACCAGATCTGGATATTAATTAAGCACTAAGGCATGACCAAGGGTTATGTTAATGGTCTGTTAATCACCTTCTAGGGGTGTACTGTGGCACAAGGTGTAGCCGAGTGCCACATGCCCCTAGAGGGTGATTAACTGACCATTAACATAATCCCTGGGAGTGCCTTATTGCTATTATAATAAAACATGTTTTTAAATAGTGTTAAACCTTGCTCAGCATATGGTTAAGCTCTACATGTATGTAAATAAAAGATTAACATAGGGCTGTTAGAATGTTTGCAGCCAATCAGAAAGCTTAATTTCTCAGACCCTTTTTATAATAGTCTTTAAATATCACACTGTGTTCTGCTAGCAAAAATAAGTCGTGAAATCCATCAGAATTTGTTTTTACTCTTTTGCTTTGGTAGTAGGGTGAGATATGGGTGGTTAATGTGTAACTATGTGTCTGCCATCTTATAAAAATGTATGGTTCTGGCTTGGTCATTGAAGGTATGTTTCACCAAGGTGCTAGATCCAGCTGCATAGTTCTGGCCCAAATTAAGATGATGAATGATGATCTTGTTAATATGTTGAGGATTAATGGATGAAATGATAAGGAATTGATATGAATAAAACTGCCATGTAATACAGAATAAAATCCCAATTCCTTGACCAGAACCATATGATGCTATCTCTTCAAGTTACATACTGTGTCTTATTGGAAAAAGTAAGAAGTGGAATAGATGGAATGGGTTTTCACTTTTTGGGTGTCTGCATGTTGAAATGTGTAGTGCATCCACTAGCCTCAAAACATTTTTTTCTTCTGTCTCAGTCATTGCTGGCATGTGTCACCTGAGTGATACTTTAGATCCTGTTCCTGCATAGTATTCACCAAGATCTGGATGATGAAAGATGAGGTGGATAACATGTTGAGGGTTAATGGATGCAGTGATAAGGAAATTCTGCTAATAACACTACCATATGATAAAGAACAAAGTCCTGATGCCCTGACTAGACCCAGCTGATAGCTGATATCTCTTCTAGTAACTTGTTGTGTTGTATCAGAAAATGTAAATAGTAACATTAACTAAGAGTTTATCTTTGTTTTTTGTTTTTTTTTGTTTTTTTGCTTTGAGGATAAGGAGCTACAAGTGATAAATTTGTACTTGTGTGCCCACCAGCTTCTAAATATTTTTACTACAATTCCTGTTATTGCAGATATGTATCAGCTGGGTGATAGATCCTGTTGCTGCATAGTTCCAGGCTGGATCTGGATGATGGATTATGAGGATGAGAATATGTGGAGGATTACTGTTAATAGATATCATGTGATAACGAATCAATGTGTGTGACATAGAAACATAGAATTTGATGACATATAAATTCTGCTTGGGCCACCTAGTCTGCCCATTTTCCTTACCTGTTTAAGATATCGCAGATCCTAAATGATTTGCCACTTACCCTCTCTTTCCTATTGCTAGAGTTCTTTTGTGTCTGTCCCATGCATTTTTGAATTCCCCTACTGTATTTGCCCCTACAACCTCTGCTGGGAGGCTGTTCCATGGATCCACCACCCTTTCTGTGAAAAAATACTTTCTCACATTAGCCCTAAGTCTACTCCCTATATCTTCATATCATGGCCCCTTGTTTTTGCACATCTTTTTTTTGAAAGATGTTACCCTCTTGTACCTTATTTATACCTGTAAAGTATTTGAAAGTCTCTAACATATCCCCCCCCCTTCCAGGGAATTCATATTGAGATTCTCCAGTCTCCCCTCATGTGACTTTTGGTGCAGCCACTGCACAATTTTTGTTGCCCTACTCTGAACCATTTATTCTTTGTCTATGTCCTTCCAGAACTGGACACAGTACTCTAGATGAGGTCTCACCAATGTTCTATACAGCGGCATCACCACCTACTTCCCTCTGCTGAGATACCTCTTTCTATTCCCTATCCACCCTAGCATTCTTCTGGCTTGCCTCACAGCTTTCTCACAATGTTTGGTAACCTTTAGATCATCAGATATTATTACTCTCAGGACCCTTTCCTGGATGGTGGTCATCAGTACCTCCCTCCATTATATACTCTTTCCCTGCATTTCTATGCTCCAAGTGCATGATCTAGCACTTCTTTGCATTGAATCTTAGCTGCCACATGCTTGACCACTCCTCAAGCTTGCTTAGATCGCTTCTCATTTTCTCTACCCCTCCTGGATTGTCAGCCCTGTTGCAGGTCTTCGTGTCATCTGCAAAGAGACACACCTTCTCTTCCAGCCCCTCTGCAATGTCACTTATAAAGACATTAAAGAGGACTGATCCAAGCATGGATCACTGTAGGACCCAACTGGTCACCCCCCTCTCTTTGGGTTGAACTCCATTCACCGCAACTCTCTGTGTCCTATTGCTCCATCAATTTTGTAAAACTGGTTATGAAGGAGACAGAGTGGACAAGGTGTCTAGTATACAAAGGATGATTTTTTTACTTTCCTTTTGGTGGAAGGGGATGATGTTAGGTAATATTGTCTCTTTGAAAGATTCCTAAATTGTGCATTCCTGTCTATGCTGATGCTGGTCATCATATAATATGGTTGGCAGATAATGTTCCTAAACAATTTTGGCCAAGATCAAAAAGATAGCTGAGAAATGATGAGGACTGTTGGTGACTAAAAAATGGAGATTATGATGGTAAATAAAATCAATATGCAAAATGCTAGATCAGAGTTGATAAATGGGGAGCAGATCTGACTGAACTGATGAAAGAAGTGTAATTCTCAAAAACTAGTCACACCTCTTCCCTCCTTTCATACCCTAAATGATATTGTAGTTGAGGACGTTTCCTCCTTTAAGTACCTTGAGGTCTGGCTGTTCCACCATCTTGATTATTTGATTCATGTAGATGTCATCCACCTCAAGCTTCACCCCAAACTTTGTGCACTCTAGAAGAACAAAGTAAGTATCCCACTTTCTGCCCACTGAGAGATCATCTTAAAGATGTTCCTCCAGAACTTTGACTATGGTGAGATTGTCTACAGCACAGCTCCCCAGTCCAATCTTGTCAGACTGGACCCTCTATTTTACTTCCTTTGTTATTTTGCCCTGTACTGCCCCCTTTGTACCAACCACTTCCTTTATTATTATTCTCTCTTATTCCTTCCCCTCCTTGATGCTAGACACCTTGTCCAGTCTGTCTCCTTTATATACAAATTCTGACTTTGCTCCCTCCTTTCCTACCTTTCCTCTCTCTTCTTCCCCATCTTACCTCCTAATCAATCTGTAACACTGTTTACCATTCCCTTCCCTCCCTTGAAGAAATCTTCTGCTACCCATGATGACTTCTCATATTGCTTCCATGTGCTGTGACCTCTACTTCCCTATCCATCCACTCTGCCTCTTTCCCCTTCTCCTTTAAGTCTCTTCTTTGAGACTTTACAACTCCCTCCTGCAACTACCACTGACCCCATACCTTAGCAGCAGTTGTACCATGTCACGGTGACAGGAAAAACTGTGACCATCATTGGGGTGCAGGCACAATGCTGATGGCAAACATTGCACCCAGCAATTGTGTCACCCAACCCCCAGTATGCCCAATGCCCCAGGGCATGTTCTGCCTGTTTCTGGGGAACTGTGCCTCTCACAACCGCCTTACATAAATATAGTCAACCCCAGGTTGGAGGTGTAAGGGGCAGGGAGCACAACACCCAGATGGCACTGTCCCTGCTAAGTGCCATAAAATCCAGTTCACCTGCATGATGGGCAAACTGGTTGTGGCACCTTAACAGCAACACCCATATGATGATGTACCCTTAGCAGCCACCCTCAAACCCCTGCTCATGACTCACCCAAGCCCTGTGCTACCTAGCGGGTCAATATCTTACACAGAATACCATGCATGGAATACCACAAGGAATACATTGCACAGTGCACTAGCACAATAGGGTACACAACCCCACAAGACGGATATGCTGTATGTGCAGTTATGTACCCTATGGCACATGGGTTGGGTGGTAAGTGGAGGTGAAAACTATACCTCTCAACCTCTTACCTTATAAATCAGAGACAAGGCTTAAAAAATCAGGGACAGAGACCCAAAATCAGGGACACATCTTAAAAATTGTTAATACTCACTAAGAAAGCTGTTAGGAATAAGGGAATTAGTGTAAGAAGCATTCTCTAATGAAGAACTAGTCTGTAACTTTAATGTTTAACATTATTTTATGCTTACAATCCCCACTGTTCAGTCACAAAAACAGAAATTTTATGAGGGACAGAGAAAAATTTTGAGCAAAATCAGGGACATCCCTGAAAATCAGGGACGGTTGAGAGGTATGGTGAAGACCTCCATTTGGGAGGTTGCCTGCTAAGCTGCCACTGTGGCTCTGTGAGATAAGCTGTGGCAATACAGAAGGTTGCTGTGTGTCTATGGATTGGAGCTCGAATCCTGGTCCCAGACCTTTAGGAAACTGCTTTGTGCGGTTTGTTTATTTTTTCTCCCCCCACAGTGTTTCTCCCCATCCCTGAGTTGAACCCCCCTGGAGTTGATTATTTTAATGGAGGAGTTTGGGGGGCATAGCATCCCATAACAGGGAGTACGGGGGCAGAGCCTCTCATCAGATAAAAAAGAAAACACATGTTTTTGTTGCCAAAATGCATTTCAGCACTTTGTCTGTTAGGCAACAATGTTTTCACTGTATTCACAGTGCGGTACATTGCTGTGTGATGGTGTCATGTGACTTTCTGACCCCATACCATTGTGCTATGGGTCGGCAGTGCTTGGGGTGTGTCACTGATCCAGTTTAGGTAAAATTTTATAACCTCTTCTAAGTTACTGAAGAGTACAAAAGAGATTAACCGATAGATCTCTCCATCTCCTGATAAATTCTTGAGTTTGAAGAGGTGAAGCACTGGGATAACACTTTGTTCCCTGCTGTAAACAATTTTGCACCATGGAAATTTCATAAATTAAAGCATTTACCATATGCTGTTTTATGCTCCTTTGTATGCCACACCTTTGTTCTCTAGGTGCAGTTTTATCTCCCTCAGGCACCTTGATTTTTCTGTATCTACCTTGCATAAAACATTGGTTTAATCATTTGTAATGTATTGCACTTTTAAACCTTATTTTGTGTACACCATATTACTTGGCATGAAATATTGTTGCTGTACAACTGTTTGTGTATTTTTTACTCTTGCATCTTACTCTATTGTCTATCTCACTCTCCCCATGGACACATCTGGAAACAAGCTGTTAACAGCTCAGTATGTGTTCCCTGTTAAATCTTTTGAAATAAATAAATAAATAAATAACACAATTTTGTTAGTCCAATAAATGGTATTACCTGCTAAATGTTATACAAAATTGCACATACCCCCATAATGTAAAGCATCATGGGCTGTATCACCTAATCACCACAAAATGTTATGCTGGTTCAACTTTAAGCAGGACTGCATGGTGCCGAATAGTGATGAAGCAAATTTAAATTTTGCCCTTGGAGTGCTGGAGAAGTGGGTAAAATTGCATTGTGGAGCACTTTGCAAAATTTTCCTGCAGAAGACAGAATTTCGCCTAGGTGAAATGTCACCTTCCGCGGGCAAAATTTTGCCTTCCGTGGCAAAATTTCATCTTCCCTCCATGGGAAAAATTTCACTTAGACTAGGGTATAAGTTAAATAAGTAGATCCCTGGTGGCTAGCAGTCCCTCCCCTCCACCTGTCTCACATCACAGAAAAATTCCAGGTTGCTAGCAGTCCCTCCCCCACATATCTCACATTGTAATTGTCATTAAATTATCCATGGTGGATAGTGGTCCCTCCCCTCCACCCAGTAATAACCCACCCCACCACCCACTGTGGAAATGTACAGTAACCCCCCACCCACATCCCTCTGTATCTCCTCTGACCTTTAGTCCTTATCCTGTTAAAAAAAAATCTCTGGTGGTCTACTGGGGTAGGGTTTTGTAAATTTTAAACCCCCTCACGAGTCCCAAAGTCCCGATCCATGAGTTCCCATACATCCCTATTCCCTGGTGATCTGAGTGCCCCCCACCCTGCCTCCCCAGCAGCCAGGTGCCCCCTCCTCAATCCTGACAGCATCAGACTGGCACAGCCTCCTCTCTCCTCCAAGGCCAGCCCACCAACTGAACTGTCAATGAAGCTCATTCATTGATAGCTCAGTTGGCAGGCTGGCCTTGGAGGAGAGAGGAGGGCTGTGCCAGTCTGCCAACTGCTGCTGCCAGGACTGATGATGGGAGTGGGAGTGGGGTTGTGGTGGGGACATCTGGCTGCTGGGGAGGCTGGGTGGGGGGGCACTGGATCACCAGGGATGTATGAGAACTGGGGATCGGGACTTCAGGACTGGAGAGGGGGTTTAAAATTTACAAAAACCCAGGGATCTACTTATTTAACTTATACCCTAGTCTAAGTGAAATTTTGCCCATTGACGGAAGGTGAAATTTTGCCGCGGAAGGCAAAATTTCATCATGGGAGGCGAAATTTTGCCATTCTGCCCAGTGAAATTTTGCCACTCCTCCAGGCAAAATGTCACATTTCACTATGCATAATGGGTGGAATTTTGCGGATTTCTCCATGAAAGGAATTCGGCCCACTTTGCCCACCGTTAGTGCCGAAAGACCTCTCACACAGTCTGCAAAGGGTGCCAGAAGTAGTCACAGACATGTGTTTCGTCCTACCAGGCCTCATCAGTGTGCCTGTTCTGTATAACACCCCAGTGGAATGAACCAGCTACCCTAAGTTGGTCTATTGGGGTTTGGGTTGTGGTGAGCCCAATAAAAACAAAAAACAAGCTAAAAGACAATGAACCTTAATGCATAAGCACTGAGGCAAGGGTTACCCCAAAGGGCATTGGCTGGGAAGCCAAGTTTCAAAGAAATACAAAATCACACATACCCCCATAATGCAAATCATACTTTAAGCAGGAATGCATGGTACCAAAAGGCCTCTCACACAGACTGCAAAGGGTGCCAACAGAAGACAAAGACATGTGTTTCATCCTACCGGGACTCATCAGTGTGCCTTGTCTGTATAACACCCCAGTGGAATGAACCAGCTACCTGCTACATGTTGATTTTTTTTCCCACATCATTGCCTGGCCTAACATGGCTTCTGCACTGTTTGTTTGTCATAAAATGAAACAAAACCAAACTCTTACTACTACCTGGCTGTGACAAGATCCCAATGATGAAGATCTTGTCGTAAGTGAATTCTGTGGCCTACCATCAACAACATGTTTCCAAACAGCTTCTTAATTTAATTTGTTATTATTCCTATTCTCCCTCCCTGTCTGGCTTCCCTCAGCCTGGACCTCCCCCCAGCCCCATCACCCAGCATTTCCTGGACTTACCAGCTCCAAAGTCTACTACAGCTTACCCCCTATGGGAGGGTGGTGGAGAGCCATGTTTGTTCTGCCTTTCAGGATCTGGTGGAGCCACATCAAGATAGCTGCTGTGTGTCCTACGAGGGGGTCTGGGAATCTTACTCTCAGCCATAGTGATTTTAGTTCCATATGCAGTAGAGCAGCATGCAATGCCATCGATGACATCACTGCAAAAACTCCTGTACTCAGTATGCTGGACAGCTGCCACTCCTTACACCACCCAAGTTGTGGTCCTGGCACTCTGCCACCCAGCAACTGCTAGGAGGCAGGATGCTGCTAGGTGCCGTGCCACCCCCTCCACAGAGGAGGAGAGCAGAACCATTGGTGCTCTATTCTCCTCCCCCTGGATGACCATCTGACATCCTGAACTCATTCCTGGTGGGACAGCACAGCTTATTAACTTTTGTTTTTATCTTTCTCTCACATTTAGGCATGTATGTATACATAGCACTGGGTATTAATCCAGTCATATCTTTATAGCATGTCATGAACATGACCCTTGATGACTGTGTTCCACACTGAGTACTGCTTTATAATTAATAAAGTAATCTGCTGCAGGCAGACTCTGCCAAGCTTTTGTGCATGTGGGACTAGTTTCAGTTTCAATTTAATGATTGATCTTAGCTCTTTTCAAATAGATAATCAAACAAATAAATATGTTACACCTGAATACATAATTTAACATACAGTGTTAGACAACTTTGATATTTTGTGCAATAGCATTTCATAGTAAAGGGTTACATATGACCCAGATTCCTAACATTATTGTATTTTTTCTGTCTAAACACAGCCTAGAAGCATTCCACCAAGTTATTTACCTCTGTTACAGAAGATGGGTTCAGTATTATATACATACAATCATACAGTGAGTGTTTGCACAGCATTATCAATAATCCAAGATATTTTGTTCTGCACACATCATATAATGGACATACAGACAAAATATGGCATGCTTTCCTCAAACTTTGCCTTGTTTCTGCCCCTGGAAGGGTTCACAATATCCTGATGGGGTCTGTTCTTGGCATTCTTCCCATCTCCCTTTCCCCTCCCCTTCTTCCCCCTCTACACCCCCACCTCACTCCTCCTCCACTGCACTCCTCAGCACTAACCAGTTAGCCCCCAAACCTAAAATGCACTTGAATTTTAATTTGCACTGCTGTTGTACTGAAGCTAATTGTACTGCTTGTGCTATTGACACCAGCTCACCTAGACCAAACTGTTTGCACTCTATTTTATGCACTGCTTGATAGCTACTCCTTCTTGCTTCCCTTTCACTTGAATGTCATTGTATAATCATGCTGTACTTGATTCTTCATTGTATGCCATTCCAATTGTGTATATTGGGTTTCTGTATCATCTCTGTGTTCTATCCCCATGTAACCCCCACCCCCCAGGTTGCACGTGAGATGAGCTACTTGTGGCTCAGTGTGCCCTCCTGGTGAAACATTTCAATAAATAAATAAATAAAATATGGTGTATGGCTTCTGCATGACTCTTCTTACAGAAGCATTCTAGACAAATCAGTAGATCCCCTTTTTAACATATATTGCTTTGACATGTTTTAAGAGTATGATACCTTGAATGTGTTATGATGCAGTTCACTTTAATAGTGAGGGGCACTGAAAGATAATATTCAAAACCTTGGAAAAGTTTTATTATCTGCATGCCAAGAGGCAATGGTTTTATTTCTGATGGCAGGCATGTCTCTCTTCCAATACACTTGGAATAGTCAGTATTTAAAAACATTTGTATATGCTGATGAAGTGGTTACTCCATCCAAGTGGGACTAGTGAGCACTAGAAATGGACATGGCATGTGGTATCAACTTGGACTGTATTACTGACCCTCAAGCTCATTTTAGATTTGACAAGTTCTTTGATGAATTAGGGGTATAGACTGAAAATGTTTTTGGCTTTTGCCAACAGAGCAGCTAAGAATGTAGGCCATTGGTCTTCATTGTTCACTGTCACAGAATGTTTATTTATTTGTAACTTTTGAACATAAAGGCATACTAAGCTGTGATAGCTTTTTTCCAGGTATGTCCTGGGGTGTGGGTTACATGGACCAGTTTTACTCATGGGGAAATGTTGGCCATGACACTTTGGAAATTCCCCTACTCATCCAGTAGGGGGCTTAACTTCCTGGGAGAAGAGTGGCGGGACCCAGTTGGGAGCTGGACAGAGGAGGAGGAGGAGGAGGAAATGCTCATGTGTCAGGGGAGATGTTGCAGGAGAAAGGGGCACTGTGTGTGATGGCTGATGACCCTGAGAATGCTCAGTTGGAGAGAGGACCTATAGGAGTGCAGATCTCCCTTCCTGTGGGTCTGAAGCAGGAGATGGTTACTGAAGATATGCTCATAGAAGAAACGCATACTGCGTTGATGGATGAGGAAAATTCTGAGGATGGATACCTGGATTTTCAGGCAGCAGGCCTGCAGCAGAAAGTGGAGTTTGTGCAGGTCCTTAGTATTGAACAGCAACATCGGTTGCTGATGGTTTTTTCCACGCCAGGTCGAGGTAGTGGAAGAAAGCAACTGCTTGAAGAAAAGATGGAGATTGTGGTTGATGCTAAAATTCAAGTGCAGGAAGTGCCTGCTGTGGTGGACAAATCACATAGTGAGAGCCCTCCTCAGAGTCACATTACAGAACTGCTGCTCGGTGGTGCAGTGAGAATTACGGGAGTGGGCGGGCTGGAGAAGATCACGGACACATCAAAGGATTGCATAGAGAGTTCACCTGTAGTGAGTAATGTACAGATTATTGCCACACCGAGTGTGGAAGTTCTTGATGTTGCTTAAAAAAATTATGAGGTCTCAGATATATCAGCTGAGGGAATAGTAAAGAATACAGATAGGTCAGTAGGGGGTTGGAGTCTCAGGAGGGGATGTTCTGATGTTTGGTTAGCTTAAGGTCTCTAGACCCAGGAGACAGGACTGTTGATTCAACCTTAATTGCTGCTGGTTGGAAAAAAGTTGATTGGGGGGTGGATTCCAAATTATACAGATTTGCCGATTCCTGGACTGAATGGTGAGATTATACAAGATCCTGTGCAATTGCAATCTGATAAACAGGACATCACTGCTACAGTAGCACCTGTTTCTGGTATTGTGACACAGGCTGAACCCCCCTCCCAGATATTGAGATGGAGGCCCCTCCTGTGTCTAAGGCTACAGCCCCCACTGATCAGGTTCCTTGGGAAGATCAAGCTGATGAGTCAGACTCTATCCCTGAACCACAGTCTGAGACAGTACAACCTTCCTTAGTATGGAGGCAGTTCTGAAAGAAGCATACTGGTTTTACAATTATAATTCCTGCATAACGGAAGAATGCTGTCTGCATTCAGTACATTGGCGGCCTGCCCCTCCCACCTGATAGACTATATATTGGAAAGCTATTGATCAGGATTCTTTTCATTTTTTTTCAAACAAAATTTATGAGTTAATTCGTGCTTCTGGTGACATGAATTTTAACATTAGTTTTAAGACTTCTGCTGGGCTGGACTTCCTTTGGTCCATGTATGATAAAAAAAGACATTCAGTTCTCTGGATGCCCTTTCATTCTATTCTGATTACTAGACCTGCTATTAAACACATCACTGTACTGTTCAGAAATGAGGGGGTGTCAGTGCATGATGTTAGATATTGGCTCCAGAAACAATGTGATGTTTTTGAAGATCCTACTCCAATCCTGGATGATGAACACATCTGGATGGGAAGCTGGAAATTCAAGGTGCATCCAAAGAATGGCCCACAGTGCCCAAAGCATCTTCCTAGTGCATTTTTTGGGGGTACTAAGAGGGGTCATTGTTTTTATCAAGGGCAGCCTAAAACATGCTTCCGCTGCGGATCACATCAGCACCTAAGTGATGTGTGTGACAGAGTGAAGTGTTCTCTGTGTATGGAATGTGGTCACTCCAACTGGGACTGCACAAATGACCAAGTTTGTAACCTTTGTGGCCTTCCAGGCCATGTGTACCGGAGTTGTGAGTGGGCCACACATAACAGGTCTGATAGACCAAATCAGGAACTTATGGTGGAAAGGGCTCATAATGCTAGCATTTCTGCACAGAAAAAGGTTCATGAACAGAATGCCATGGCTGTGTTGAAGGTACAACAGATGGACCTGATGCATGGGTTGGAAAATGTAGCCCCAGTTCCTTGTGACCCCCCCACTGGTGATAATGGCATGGAAGAATCCAGCGAGCCTTCTGTCCAACTTATGACTGAGCAAAATGTGGTACTGGATTTAATGTCAGAAGGACTAGAATGGGCTGCAGAGGTTGCAGAACCAAGGATTGACCTGGAGCAAAATTTACAGGGTATGCCACCACCTGATACCATGGTTGTGGCGTCAAAAAATTGACAGTTGAAAAACATTAAGCCTAAAGCAAAAGTTCAACATATGGGTGACCAAAAAGGGACAGTGAAACTTTAAAATGCTTATGAGGTATTGCAAACCTATGATTTGAATGGGGGTGAACACTCTGAATCCTCTTCAACAGTCTCTTCTCAAAAAGGGATTTCCACTGATTCAGAAGAAGAGTGCTCTTTGGCTACTGTGCAAGCTGTTCAGCTAAAATCAAAACAGTTAGGAATGAAGCCTAGACGTAGTCAATGCCTGGGTAAACAGGCTGTGACTTGAATGGCTGAATTTTACAATTATAATGTTGCCACCATTAATGTAAATAGCATTAGGAATAGTCAGAGACGCTTGGTTACCTTTTCTGTTCTCAAGGATTATGGCATTGATATTGCCTGTTTACAGGATGTACGTTTATACACTGTCAATGATGTTGAAAATGTAAGGAAACTGTAGTGCAGGGGACCTGCTTTTTTTTCTTTAACTTTAGAACAGTGTGGGGGTTGGGGATCTTGTTCTCTGGGTGGTATTTTTGTATTACTAGGGTGTTAGAATTATACATGGGCAGAGTGTTGTTGATCGACTTCACACACCTTCATAGGCAGTGGTGTATAATTACTGTTTATGCGCCTCAGACCAAAAAGGAATGGGTAGAATCGTTCATTCAGATTATGCCTTTTTTGTTTACCTCACATCTCCTACTATGGATGGGAAATTTTAATTGTGGGTTGACAAAGCTAGATAAAAGGGGTACCACTCTAAAATCCTTCTGTGATGTTAATACTTTACAGAATATTCTAACTTTGACTGGTTTGACTGATGCTTATCGGACCATTCATGCTACTGGTGGGTATACATTTTATAGGGCAAACCTTGCTACCAGAATCGATAATGTTTCTTCTTCTGACCACTTAATGGTCAAATTTTTTTTTCCCTGGTAGGAGAGGTACAGAGAGGTAGGGGTATATGGAAATTGAATAATTGCATATTATCAGACATAGTGTGTACTGCGAAGGTACAGGACTTATTGATTGCACAGCAATCCATAGCATTCTTAGAGGATAATATTACTCGGTGGTGGATTCAGACAAAGTGTGATGTAAAAAGAGCTATAAAGTCATGGGGTTATCACATCCATTCTGAGAAATATCTGCAGTACTTGAACCTACGAGGACAGTATATGAGAGTGGTCTCACACATAAATGAAGGATATGGAGAATATGGTGATCAGTTAAGTACCCTGAAACAACAAATGGAGGCTTTACAGTATGACAGAGTGACATCTCTGCTGTATGAGCACAGAATAGGTACACCTGGAAAATCAACTGTGGGGGATATTTATGTAAGCTGTAAAGCAAGACTTTATCAGGGATCCATGGACTCCCTTGTTACATGGGAAGGGGTGGTAGTAAGGAATATGGAGGATATTAGAACTGAAGTTATTAATTATATGGAATAATCTTTCACCACATCGGACGTTACAAGAGATGTGGTTTCAGATTTGCTGACCCCTTGTTATATTCCACAGATTCCACAAGAGTTGCTGACAGGACTTATAGAACCAATTATGGCTATGAAGATCCGAGTAGTGATTTGTTCCCTGCGAAACAGTGTTACTCCAGGGCCGGATGGCCTTACCTTGGAATTTTATAAAACCTTTATGTCGGATTTGGTGGAGAGTTTACGGGTTATATTTAACTCGATTTTGGGTGGAACTAATATAAGCACCACAATTTGGCCAAGCTATTCAAACTTTTCTTTATAAAAAAGGGGATAGGAAAGTACTGAAAAACTGGAAGCCACTCAGTTTGATGAATATGGACCTTAAGATTTTAATGAAAACGTCAGCTCTTCTGTTAGGGACTGTAGCTCCTTATGTCATTGACCCTAGTCAAGTTTGTACAGTTAAGGGGAGGAAGATCACTGACAATTAGATTTTGTTGCAGGAGTTTTTTTCACAAGGGCAACATAAAAATTTGAGTGGGTATGTTATAAGTCTTGACCAAGAGCAAGCCTTGATAGGATTCCCATCTATATTTACAATTGGTGCCGGAAAAATATGGAATCCCTAATTTCTTTGTTACATGGCTTATGAGGTTGTATGTGACAGCCTTCTCAAGTCCGTTGAAAAATGGGCATATAGTACAGCCTGTGCACATTAATTGGGGGGCTAGATAAGGATGCCAGATGAGTCCGATTTTATAAATTTTTTGTCTAGACCCCTTACTGAAATTAATTCAGCAAACAAGACAGATGAAGAGTATTCAGATTCCGGGGAAGGTGGGCTTGACAAAAACCTTGGCTTACATAGATGATGTGTATCTTTTCATAGCAGATAAAAGTTAATCTGAGTGTGTATTAGAAGTAGTTCACCATTTTTCTTAAATGAAGGGTTCTGCATTAAATCACAATAAATGTTGTGGGTTTATCTTGAGGGATGATACTGAGATGGTGAAAGACATTCAAGATATTTCCATGAAAAATACTTATATTACTATTCTGGGGCTGAAGTTTGGTAATATAGATATGGCTAAGGAAAATTGGCAAGATGTTTTGGTCAAAAGAAATGAGAAAGTTCAGATATGGAAGAGATAGCAGCAGACAAAGAAAAAAAAGGTATCCGTAATTAAAACTTTCTTTTTACCACAGTTAACATATGTGGGGGCTGTTTTTCCACTCCTGGGATTTCTGGATGTGACTCTTCTTAGCCAAATGTTTTAGTTAGTGTGGGGTAGTAGACTGAACCTGAATAAGAGGGAGGTTTTGTATCCGGATTACAAATTTGGGGGTTTAACTTTGTTGAATCCAATTAGCTACTTTCATAGTTTGTTTCTATTTCACACACTGTCTGCATTTTTTTTTGCCGTTGGGGAGGCCTGGAAATAAGTGGTGGCTATCTAGTTGAATCCCGTGCTTCAGTTGTGGAGACAGGGACCTTTAAAAGTGCATATACAGGAACATTGGTCTACATTTGTAGTGTATTAATTAGAAAAATTAAGACAATGGAAGCTTACTTTCCCGCAGGTGGCCGTCCTCCATAGGAAAATAATATATGAAGGGATACAACAGGGTTCTTATTGGGGTCCTATAATATATCCTAGTATTAGACAGAGTAAGTATTAGTTGATGGAACTTTGTCTAGTGGATAAATGTACTCCTCCATGTATGTGGGACATGGTATGGTCATGTGCACATGGGCGATTGGGTGTTAAAGGAAATTCAGAACATAAAAGTATGGATGAAAGGATGTGCCCCAGGGAGCAATGTGATCAACGGCTATAATCTATGGATCATTTTTTCATTGAGTGTGGCTATGCTAGAGAAATGTGAGGAGTGATTGCTCAAAGTTGGGGGGACAAGAACTGGGTTTCAGTTACCTATGAAAATGTGATTACATGCACAATCCCTTTGTCAGTATGGAGGCAGGAACTGTGTGAGTACTGTTTACATGCATGCAATTTCTTTTATGGCAAATTCGCTGTAAATATGTTTTACAACAAAAAGTTATTGCACCTGATATTTTAATTTATGTGATTGAGAAATAAATAGTTATACGGATGCATTTTGATAAAAAAAACTGCTGACATGGGAACAGTGGAAGAAGAAATGGAAGGAAGTGCATTTTCTAAGTTTGGATTGGCAGTATAGGGATATGTAGGTTTTTCTGATTGATTTAGGGTACAATGGGATAAGGGATTTAGCTGTCTGTTCTGGACTGTATGTTTTTCCATGTGTATGTTTCTTTGTTTTGTTTTTCTTTTTTTCTCCTTTTTCTTCATAGGTGTGGATCCTTAAAGATGTATTATTGATGTGATTCTATTTTGATGCTCTGTACAAGATGTGTGGTACCATGACTAATTCATTCATTTCCTATTACCATTGGTTTGGATTTGTATTTTTTTATGTTCAGTGATTGGTACCATTCTCTGCACATCTTTTATTTGCAATAAAGTTTCCCCTACTCTGTGTTGGGGGAGCTTCTGAGCCACACAATGGAGATGTCCAGTCCTGGTGAACCACTGCAGGAGATGGACGTGTGGGAGGTTGGGAGATGGTCTCCTCCCTGACCTCAACCCAGCAAGAGACTGATGCAGAAAATGGAGTTTCATTTTCACCCTTACTTTGTATTGGTGAGCATACAATTCAAGGTATGCAATCTAATGGTATGGATTCAGTTCAGATGGAGATCAAAATAATGACAGAAGTACCTGGATGTGTAACGGAGTCTTCAGTACAAAAGAAAGTGCAGCAAAACCTGGAGGATGTGGACATTGTAATTTCTGAAGAGGAGCCAATATGCATCAAAGAGGGAACTTCAAATGAGAAAACAGTTGCAGATTTAAAAAGAGAGCTGGATGCAAAAAAAGAAGAATATTTGGCAAAGGTACAAGAGGAAGAAGTGAAATATGAGGCAACGGTATATCAGCTGTGTCAGGCTACCACACCCCAATTGATCCGGATAGCATCTACAAAAGTGAGTGGAGGCAAGTACAAAACAAAACAAAACAGTGGCAATGCAGCAAATGGGGGAAAGCAAGCAGGTCTACCATAGAAAAGGCACTTGGGGGTGAGTAACCACAAAAGCAGTAATTTAGATGCTAAAATGAAAAAAGCAAATAATGGAAATGAGGATGAATGGTAAGCAGCAATGGTCTTACTGATTGCAGAAAGAGTAGCTGAGCGGGATGGCTCCTGGATACCAGACCCATCAGACCCCAAAGTGCAGTATTTCTCAGATAAATAAATTAGTGAGACTGGTAAAATTGTGGTATCCCCAAAAAGGAAAAGGGCAAAAGAAACAAATGTGAGTAAGGATGTAATAAGTATACCTGAAGATATAGAGGATTTGGAAGGGGAAAACACAAACCAAGGAAAAGTACCAGACAAGGGGAAGATACAAAAAAAATATATATCTACTTGAACCTACTGTAGTAGTTAAACCTACATTGTCAATAAAAGATAAAATAAAGGAATGTAGTGAGCCAAATACAAACAGTTCAGGAACAAGCTTAAAAAAGGAGACCCAAATGACTAGACAAGTATCAAAACTCAGACAAACTTCCCAGATGCCTACAGAGGTACTGTCTGTTGGGCTAGGAACACAAAATTAGCAGGACCTAGGGAAAAGTCAGTTTTTCAAACCACTATTAAGAATGGAAGACTTGTTTAAAAACAAGGGAGAACCTGTCCCCCCTGAAAAAATGGCATCAGATTGATGTACAAAGGAGGCCTGGAGTCTCCCCAGACAGGGTTTATGTGGGAAGAACACTGCTGAAAAATTCTTTAAAATTTTACACTTCTGAAATCTTTGCCCTGATTCATACAGACAAGTACAACTGCAACATAAATTTTATAACAGTGGAAGCTCTGGATAGGTTTTCGGATAAATACAATTCAATAAAGGAAATACTTTTATGGTCACCATTTGTAGCGATTCCCATTACTAAGCTGGCAGTCAGAACCATTCCCATTTTATTTAAAAATGAAGGGGTACAGATGACTGATATACTGTTTTGGTTAAAGAAAAGATGCAAAGTTTTGGAGCAACCAGCACCAATTATGGATTCAGAAGGTTGGAGAGTAAAATGTAAATTGATCATGTCAAATAATGGTATATTCCATCTCCCAACTTGTTTTTATCTGGGAAGAGACAGAGGCTCCTAACTTTACCCAGGGCAACCCAAATCTTGCCACAAGTGTGGATCTCAACTTCATCTAAGTAATGCTTGTGACACCCCACATTGCACACACTGTTTGGATACAAGCCACTTAGGTGCAAAATGTACAAACCCTTTTTGCTGCAATTTGTCTGAAGAAAAAGGGCACTCCTATGTAAGATGCCCATGGGCCTCACACAATGGGGTGGACACTACATCCCATGAGGCAGTAATTACACAAGCCCAAAAAAAAGTTGTGCAATAGCATCCGAAAAACACATGAAATATATTATTAAAGAAAAAGAAAGAGAAACACAGGGAGTGCAATTAACACAGAGGAGGGGGAGCCAAACGTTCAACAAGTGGAAGAAAATGAGGGGCAAAGTATAGAAAAAGTCCAAGAGCAGCAAAAAGAAGTACAGACTACAAGTGAAACAGAAGGGGTAACTCTTCAAGAGAAGAGCCTAAAGAAGTGGTACCAAGCAAAGAGGCCCAACAGGAGCCAGAGAAAGAAAGTCAAGAAAGAGAGGTGGATGTAAGACCAAGTAGGCTGGGGGCACAAGTACAGAGCATGGAAAACCTAAACTCAATGCCACCCCCCCCCCATTGGTGGTAGAGCCAGCATTTAAACAGGTGAACTACTCAAAAAGACCAAGGGCAAAGGGTGAAAAACAAACAGAACCAAAAGGGAAAGAAAGAAAGCTTATAAAAGACAAACAAAAACTGGCTATGACAAATAAATACAGGGCTTTGCCAGTAGATCCGATGCTGATAGACTCAGAAGATGAATGTCTTGAATCAGACTCGTCATCAGTTTCATCATCTACTAAGGATCTTTCATCAGGATTAGAAGATCAAGACCAAGGAGAAGCTGTGAAAAAATAAATGGACAAGATCCTGATGGTAAAAAGAAAAGAAAGACAAAGAGTAAAACCCCATACACACCATAATCATGACAAGCTTGAAAATAATTACAGTAAATGTCAACAGTGTTAAAAGTTACAAAATGAAGCTAACAGCTCTAACTGAACTGCAATAACAATCCGTAGATATCATATGTGTGCAAGACACTAGATTAAAAACATTGGGGAAGTGGCAATACCTCAAAATTGTGGAACAATGGGTGTCCTTTTGGATACAAGGGCTAGAACTGTATGATGGTATAGGCATTTTATTCTTGAACCATAGTTTCAAGGTCACCAGACTGATAGAACTAGAGCTGGGCAGGACACTAATTTTGGATATTCAGATGGAAGGATCCAGATTAAGAATTATTAACTCATATGCACCTCAGATAAAAACAAAACAAATTGAGTTGTTTATAAAAATCCAATCCTACCTATGCACATCAAGAATTGTAGTCTATGGGTGAGATTTTAATTGCAGCCTGCACCAGACAGACAGAGGCTTCAAGACCCAGAAGCTACACTGTAATACAAATACACTCAAGGATATTATGAACACAGCTAAGCTAAAAGATGCATATAAGGAGTGTCAGGCACAAGGGGTTTCTCATATAGCAGGGGGACACACCTTACTCGGATTGATTTTTTTCTGATTTCCCAAGATTTAGAGGTAACAACAGGTTTAGCATGCATGATTGGGGTTTTACTGACCACAGAGGCACAGAGCTCCATATAAAAGGAAGTGATTCGGTAATACTTGAGAAAGCCCTATGGAGGCTGAATGCAGAACTACTAGAGTCAGAAAAAATTTGTGAAGAATGGAGGAAATCATGAACAGCAAGGAAATCGGTAACTTGTCTGTATGACTCTGTAAGTGAATGGTGGGAAGATTCCAAAAAAGTGTTCAAATCATTTTTTTGAAAAGATGGTACATAAAAAGACAGTAGACTCATATCTGAATTATCTAACTTTAAGGAAACAATTGCACACAATATCTAGAACAGAAACATTGAAGCAAAATGATGGCAAACAGATTTCATAATTAAAAAAAGAAATGTTCCAGATAAAATATAATAGAGTGAAGACACACCAACAAGAATTAAGATTTGGTACAGTAAGCAAAAAACAAACTTTTGACCCATTCAAAGACTCTCAGATGATGGTGGAAAAAATTATTAGGGTTTTAGAGGATGTAAGAGGAAATCTACAGAAAGAGAAAGAAGGTATTTTGCAGGTAGTAAATAACTATAGAGAGACCACCAATGATAAGAGATCATAAAGAATACTTAGGGAAACTACAGATACCCCCTTTAACTAAGGTACAAGAGGAACTGATGATGAAACCTATTACAGAAGAAGAGGTAAAGAAGATGATAATAGCCCCACAAAATAGTACGGTCCCTGGAGGGGATGGGCTTACCTCAGAATTTTATAAAAAGTTTCATCCTGAACTGGTGCTAGAGTTAACATAGCTATTTAATGAAATAGTTAGGGAATGAAAAATGCCCACATCTATGACTCTAGCAGACCTAATTTTTTATATAAAAAAGGAGAAAGACAGAAATTGGAAAAGTGGAGGCCCATTAGTCTATAGAATGGGGATGTAAAAATTCTGGGGAAAATATTGGCAAACAGATTAGCCCAGGTGGCAGAAACTCCGATAAGTACAGCTCAGGCCTGTATGGTTCCAGGAAGGGGGATTCAAGATAACGTAATTGTGTTATGGGAAATTTTCCACAGATACCAAGAAGCAACAGAATAGGGTCTTATGTTATGCCTAGATCAGCAAAAAAGCCTTTGATTTGGTTTCCCATGAATACATATTTTCAATGTTAAAAACTTTTGGTATTCCAAAGGAATTTGTGACATGGCTAAGTATTTTCTGTGATACTACCAAAGTACAACCAAGAGTAAATGGGTGGAGGGGAGCGATAATTCAGATTAAGAGAGGGACGAGACAGGGGTGACCCCTAAGTCCCCTATTGTATGTGTTTTGTATTGACCCTTTTTTACATTCACAGATGATGTGTGTTTGTTTATTTGTTTATTTGAGTCTAGGATTACAATACCTTTGAGCCATGGCAATGGCAGAAGTTTGTTAAAGAATGGGTAATAGTTTGCACAATGTAGCTATAGTAACGGGAAAATACAAATAAAAATGAAACTGTAGAACAGTGTAAAGTTTTCTCAAGGGTTTCAGGATCCAAAATTAACCCAGAAAGGAGAAAAGGGATACAGATGGGACAGCATTTGCATCAGAGATAAAGCTATGTGGGGATCCCTGTAGTAAAGGAACTGGTTTCAGTCTTAGGAATCCTGTGGGTACCAGGAGATCTAGCCATGACAAACTGGGAACAGAAAATTAAACAGGCTGAAAATTACTCAAGTAGCTGGATACACAAACATTTATCAAAAAGGAAAAGGGTTCTGTTGATAAAAAATGTAATGTTATCCATTTTTTATACAGCAATTATATCCCTTCCCCAGGCCCAGTTAGAAGCAAGACTGTTGAGTGTATTCTTTAGGGCACTGTGGGGAGTCATTTGAACCCAGTCAAGTGAGATATAACATATAGACCCATTAAGGAAGGAGGGTTGGGAATGGTTAACCTGTTGGCTTTTTTTTACAGTATTTTTTTTTATACCACGACATGTTTATAAGCCCAAAAGACAATACTAAACAATGGCAGGAGTTTGTTAAAGAATGGCTATTAGTTTATACAACAGCATGGATTCAGAGGAAAGGGAGATTGTTGACAAGGACAGAAGTAGTGGGATGCCAGGTAAAAAACAATGATGCCGAAGCTGATTAAATGGAAAGTCTCATATGGTGAAATGTAAATAAACAATAGAGAGGGGATGTATGAAATTATCAGGATAAGTTCAGCACCAGAGGAGCTGCAGCTGCCACAGTGTCCAGCAAATTACAGGTCTGAAGCACTCTCACAATTGACTAATACCTGGATATCAGCCTTTGCCTGGGATTTAGTGTGGTTGATGGTACACAGGAATCTAAATGTGAAAAATAACAACTAACACAAACCAGTGGATGAGATATATTGCCCAAGACAAGGGTACAACCAAATTCTAGAGACAAAAGAATGTTTGTTTTTGGATTGTGCATACAGTAAAACACTATGGGGAAAAGCTGCGAGTGCATGGAACATGCCACAGTCGATATCCTTGGCATATCAAGAGTTGATTTCAGCAATATACCCACAAAGATGGAATTCATTCCATAAAGAGATGATACAAGTATTCATGGCTATTTGGAAATATTATATTTGGCAAGCAAGAAGCAAACTGGCATTGCATCAACAGATAGTGGCATACAAAGAGGTTTTTCAAAATGTATCAATATCAGTACAAGTGTATTAGATGGATATGAAGAAAACAACAAGACAGGAGAAAATCTCATTATGGAAAGGTTGTACACAGCGGTTTATGTTATAAAGAATAAAATATGGTGGAAGGATCATAGTGTGGAAGTGGTTATGGTGAAGGGATCACAGAGTGAAAGAAAAAGAAATAAAAGGGGAAAATAAGAGATACAATGAAGATAAAGCATTGTCTCAAGGCAGTAAGCAAAGACAAAAGAGGAAGTAACAAGAATATGAAGAGAATAAAAAGGAATGAAGAAAACTAGAAAGAATTAAAGAAAATACAAGAATAGAAATTGAATTATACTTTTCCTACTCCACCAAAAATTCCCCTTCTCTGCCAGTAGGGGGCCATGCTGGATGGTGGGCAGGTATCGAAAATGACTGACCCAGGAGGTGGAGGTAAAGGAGCTAGATACCAAAGTCCACTTGAAGGTGCTAAAAGTGTTCTTTTTGTAAGTACAATGGAGATTACAGATAGTGTAGAGTCAGCAGCAGTGGTTATGGACATTAATACTACTCAAAATAAAATTGTTACAGAACCTGCTTATGTGAAATGGATATGGCCACAATGTAACAGGTACTTGTTTTACCGATATCAATTTGACCCATATTAGAAGCTCCTACCGGGTCAATATATCATATGCTTAATAGCATATGACAAAACCCTGTAAATGCAACAAAGCAGTACAAATGAGCAAGAGGGTGCAATACTGTGAATGGGTCTGTGTGCAGTACTGCACCCTCTCACTGTCCCAGGCAGAGGCTAAGACCTCTGCTGGGATGGGGTTCCACCAAGCAGCTGCTCTGGCTTGATGCAGTGAGCCACTGGCAACAAGGAAATGAAGCAATATGTTTGGGACCGGGTTTGATTCCTGGTCCCAGAAGCATATACATTTCCTTTTTTTTCATACTTTTGCGATATTTGTGTTAACCCATCCCCCCCCGGATTTCATTATAATAGTTTGAGGGGTTCAGGGGCATATCCTTCCATAATGGGGGGTGCAGGGGTGGAGCCTCCTGCAAAAAAAAAGACTTATGCTGCATGGCATATAAATGCTGCTTTGGCAGCATGATATATGCATGTGGCATAATGTCTTGCAATATTATGACTTTGTGCCTTAGAAGCCAGAGCCCAAGCAGGCACGATATTGTTAGCAGAGTGACTGGAACAAAGAGCTCTGTTACTGTGACTGCTGGCAGAGGAAGAAGCTGTTCTTCAGATAGGAGTTATGGCTCAAAGCTCCCAGTCCCAGTCAGCGGTTCCAGCTGTGAACCCAGAAATAGCAAATAACGCTCCTTGTACATCAAATAATACTACAGCACCTGGAACACAGACTGAGACTCATTAGTCACATAGAGGAAGCAAAAAAATGGAGACTGTTTCTGCAAACAGAGCCCCTTGGTCACCCGAATAAGCCCTGCTTGCAGCAGGTTGGAAACAATCTCAGAACCGAACCAGATGGGAGACTGGAGTGGCACTGACTGCAGACCTAATTATACAAACTTTTAAAAACACTTAAATCTCTACACATTCTGTCAAATGCTTGCAACATGTATGGATTTTGTCTGCAAAAAGTGGCAAGCAGAACGTTAACTTGACGGCTGAGTTGACCATGTCAGAAAGAGTCATGGCAACGCCAGGTGCAGGCATAGGAGTGGAAGCTTCCATGGAACACTCAACACTCTGCCAAAGGTAAACAAGCATTTGTCAATGCAGAATGTTGTCTTGCTGATATTGACATTGGTAGCACAGGATTTGAACAGATGCATAATAGGAATGGCAGTAAAGTATGAAAGTGATGTCAAACCCCACATCACCCTACAGAGACTGACAGCCACTGAGGTGTGCCTTTGGGCATCGGCCATAATGTTCATGGAAGTTCAGCTCACCCTACCCTGCAGTGCTACAAATATTGCATTGTGCCTTGGGGTCCTTTGGCCTTACGCTCACCCCATTTGGCCATAACGCTCATGGCATTTTACCTCACCCTATCCTGCAGACACCGAAAAGTGCCGAGGTGTACCTTGGAGTGTTCAGCTTTACAGTCACCCCATTTCATAAGGACATATGCTGAAATGGGTGCAGCATAGGAGAATGGGGTGAAGTGTGGGGCCAAAGAGTACAAGGCACACCTCGATGCCTGTCAGTGGCTTCAGGGTGTGGGGGATGGCATGGTGTGAGCATGACAGCCAGTAATGCAAAGACACACCCCTGACGCCTGTTAGTCTGCACAGGGTGGGACGTTATGGTTATAAACCCTAATGCCCCGGCCTTTTATTGGTATTTGCACTACAAATTTGCAACACCCCATTTTTGTGACCCCCACCTCATGCAAGAGTTCAGGATCTTTGCTCATGAATTGTGGCACTGTGATTTTGTTAATCTGTCCCGAACATTGATTTCTCACAGCGACCACGCCATTCTGTGCCAGATGTGGGAAAACACTGTTTAGGCAGGATGTGAAAAATGACAGCTGTACCATTCATATGTAGGTGTGAAGAGATGGCAGTGCTGAAAATCTTGAGTGAAAATATTAAAAAATGCTCGAATTTACGAGCATACTAGAAACTGCACAATGCACACCCACAACACAGTCATTTAATGGAATTATTTCACTATATTTTCAACACAGGCATTTTGGGACCTCTGCTCACGAACACTGTCACTATGATTTTCTTCATCTGTTCTGATCATTGGTCTCCCACAGCGACCACGCCATCGTGCGCCACTTGTGCGAAAACACATTTTGGGCAGGATCTGAAAAATTACTGCTGCACTGTTCATAAGGACATGTGCAAAATTGACAATGTTGAAAATGTTGAATGAAAATATTACAAATTGTCAAAGTTATGAGTGTGCATGGAAACTGCGCAACGTATGCTTGTAACATAGTCATTTTTATGGACTTTTGTCATTCATTTTCAACATAGGCATTTTAGCACCTCTGCTCATGAACAGTGCCACTGTGATTTTCATAATCTGTCCCAAACACTGATTAACTACAGCGACTGCGCTATTCTATGCCTGTACCGTAAAAACACATTTTGGCCAGGATGTGAAAAATGACAGCTGCACTGTTCATAAGTAGGTGTGAAAAAATGCCAATGTTGAAAATCTGGAATGAAAATATTACAGATTGTTGAAGTTATGAGTGTGCATGGAAACTGTGCAATGCACATTCGTATCAGTCATTTTTTGGAATTTTTTTTACCAAATTTGCAACATAGGTTTTTTGGGAGGCCACCTCCTGAACAGTGACACTGTCATTTTGTTACTCAGTCCCGAAAGACGATTCCACACAGTGACCACAAAATCACCTTTTGAGACTGAATAACGCCATGATAGTGACTGAATTCATGAGGAGGGGTCCCAATAACCTCATGTTGAATATTTGGTTCCAAAATTCCCAAAAATGCCTGAGATATGCATCAAAGTTGAAAAAAACTCTATTTATTCCATTATACAGCTTACTGGCATTGCTTCACTTTGCGGTCGGCTTTGAAGAGTGCAGACATGTTCCCAGTCCACCGAAGATCATCATGCTGGGCTCCAGAGGTAAGTATAGGGTGAGGGGGGTGGGAAGGCAGGGTGTGCAGAAGGTGGAAGTGGGTTGGAGGGGGCTACCGGACACAACGAGGGACCGTTTTCTGGTTTACAGGTTAAAAAAAGAGACATTTGGTACACTGGGGTGGGCTCCTGGTGTGCCACCTGAGTGTTTTTTGGGGGTGGAACAGTAGCTGATGGGGGATTGGGCACCCCTGCTGGCCATAGAGAGTTGGAGGGTTGCAGGAGCTGAGAGGGATTGGGCACCCCCTTGGAACACAAGAAATGGGGGGTACGTTATGCTGACGGGGACTGGGCACCCCCATTGGCAAATTAAATTAGATAGGGGCATGCCAACAGGGGGATTGGGTACCCTCGTTGGCTTTCAGATGGACTGTGGAAGGTGGTGGCTATCCCTTGGCTTCTGTGGGGACTATGAGCAGCTGACAGGAAGCCACCGCCATATTGCTTGAGAGGACACCAGACGAGGCAAGCAGTAATTGGATGCTGCAATCAGGGACCAACCAGTGGGGCTCCCTGATTGCAGTGGCTAATTTCTTTCAAGGTGGTGGCACATTTTCTGAACTGCTGTCATAGACAGCATGCTATGCCATTGGTGCCACAGAGCTCAGCCACAAAAAGCAGTGGTGCCATTGGCTGCAGCATGACTGCACCTCCGAAACCTGCTTCTCCACTGAAGCAACCACAATATGTTGTCAGCGCTGCATGCACAAGACAACATAAAAAATGATTTCTATAGAACTCAGCACTGCTATTAGAAAAATTGTGGAGAAGCCTTTTATTGTGTAATAACTCTACTGACAGTACACAGTCCCACAGACCAGACGATGATTCAGTTAGCCCCCTTACTGAAACAAACATGGCCTCTGTAACTCAAACTACAGATCCACCTACAGAAAGGGCAATGCAGAGAGACAATGGTATTGAGAAATAGGGACACCACTATGCTGCTCCCTTGACAACCACAGCAGTGGAGCAAAACAGTACTGCATTATCTAATAGTATATACTTTGCTGGCAATACAGAGCATAGGAAGTCTACAGACACCATGCTGCAGGTAGCTCGTACATCCATTACATGGGCAGAAATGATGGATGATCTTGAAGCTGGACCCTCTACTTCCAATTTCCTGACTGCTGCAGCTTCTAACCAAAATCCAACTTTCAGTCACCACCTCCCCCAGATATTGATGCTTTGCAACCTGGTCCCTCTATGGCACATACAAATGCATCTGGCGCTAATTAAACAGGAGAGAATTTTATGATGTCAGACCTGTCTACCAGCTTGGGGAGACCATCACAAAGATGAAACACAGTCTGCTTAAAGTACGAAGGTGTACTAGATGAACCTCCAGACTGTGTTTATGTAGCTAAGAAACTACTTAAGAAATCAGTGAAATTCCTAGCTACAGATATATTCACCCTTATACACATTTCAGGGAACACTCAATCAGATGTAAGCTTCAACACCCCACAATTGTTGGAAAAGTTTTGGAAAAAATTCCACCGATTGAAATATTCCCCCTTATGGACTCCATTTATGGTGATTCCCTTAATGAAACAAACAGTGAAATATATTGCAATTCTCTTCAGAAATGAACATGTCCACATTTTGGATATCCTGTTCAGGGTCAAACAGAGAGTTGATGTGACAGATAGGCCAAAGTCCATTCTTGACTCAGAAAATATATGGACTGGTTAGGGTTACCACCTGTCCTGATTTTCTCAGGACAGTCTTGATTTGGGCAGATGTGTCCTGCAAAAAAAACATGAAAAATACTACATCCTGACTTTCTTGTAGAAGAAATTTTTTCTAACTTTCCACTAAATGTTGCAGACAACTATAATACCTTGACTAAAATACCTTAAAATGGTAAGAAACAATAGAATCAACTAAGAAACTACAATACTTAGCCTTAATTCTGATTATGAAGAGAAAACAAGTCTGTTGCATTGGTCAAAGTTACACGGTGTCCTGTGAAAAAATCATGTCTCAGCAAGAAATGCCCCACTTTGGGCTTCTGAAAACGTGGTAACCCTGGAACTGGCGGCTGGAAGATTAAAGTCCAACTAAGATCTTCTGACAAGGGAGCACAACTTCTTCAAAGTGGTTTTTACATAGAGCAGGACTGGAACTTCTGCTTATATGCTAGACAACTCGAAACATGCCATAGATGTGGATCTTAATGTATGTGGTTCCATGTGATAACAGCGATCACAGAAAGACGATCGCAGTTAGGGTGAATGTACATCACCGAAAATCTGTTTTGGCGATGTACACTCCCAGTGCACAACAAAAGGGTGCCAGGGACTTGCTTTGTTCTTTGCCCCTCACATCCCCCTACTAAAGGATTCTCAACTCAAGGGGGATGCATGTCAGGGGGGTGCAAAAGTGGAACTGGAAAAAAAAACAGCCGGGTGCAGCAAAATGAATTTGCGCCTGGAACCGAACCCAGCACCCTCACAACCCTAGCCTGCCACCCACCACACCACACCACACCACAGGGCCAGGTCAGTGGCCCACCACCACACTACACCCCACAAACCCTCCCTCCCCTTCCGCCCATTGCATGGCATGCTCGCCCCCCCCCGTGCATGTGTACATATAGTGACATCCTGTGGCTATATTCACAGACCCCCCCCAATCCGGTTACCCACCCTGCTCGGTAGCCCTGTTAGCAGATGCCGTAATTGAGTCACCCTTTTTGAAAGTGCCCAATCATGGTTGCCATTGTCACAGGCTACCAGGTAGGTGATACTTTGGTATGCCATTTTTGCTAATAAATTGGTTATTCGAGTATGTTTTGTCCAAACCTGGTAAAATGCAATTTATGTGAAGAAATGGGCCACTTGTATTTAGAATGTCCTTGGGTTGTCCTTAATAAGGGATCCTTTTATGACAAGGATGATATGGTCCATGAAGCACAAAATAAATAAAAAACAATGATTTCACTTCACAACTGCAAGCACACCCTGATACAGGTAATCAACAGGATCTTAGCCATACTACTGAATCAGATAGTCCCACACATCAAGCAGAGGCTGGAAGCAATGCAGTTTTGGACCCAGTAAACTTTTGGGATGCACAGGAAGATGAAACCATTCAGGAATCCTCATCATCTCATCAAATAGAGTTCCAAATGGGAGGTCAGGAAGGTCAGCCCTTACTCAGGACCACCAAATCAAAACAGAATAAGTCTTCATCAATGCACCCCCACCACACTCCCTCTGAATGATTTTCAGATTGTTGATGGAAAAAGAAGCAGTTCAAGATGTCCACCAAAATGACGAAGAAAGACATGATGGAAACCAAAAACAGTTATTCTATCCTACAAGGACACACTGAAGAGGAAGAAGGTGATTCCAAAGCCTCCGTAGAAGCATCTTCATGGAGGTACATTTCAAATGTGGACGGGGACCAATCGGATACTACTCACATAAAGAAAAGAACTGGTAAGAAAAAAGCTAGTTTAAAGCTTTCTGATGTTATTTCTTTTTTCTCTCTTTGGTAAATTGTATGGATTTAGATTTCACTAATAACACCAAGTCCTTTCCCTGAATGTTGACAGCATACGGAATTGCAAAAGAAGAATCATCACGTTCTCTTCCCTTAGTCAGTCTGATGCTCAGGTGATTTTATTACAGGATACAAGGCTTAGCACCACCTCAGATATTCACCAGGCCCAAAAAGCATGACCTTGGGGGCCATCTATATGGTCTATTGGGGAAGACCCCTGCTCAGGGGTGGCTATTTTGTTTAAATCCATTAACATAAAAATCCAAAAAGTAATGGATATTGATCCCAGAACAGCGTTACTGGTAGAGGTAATGAGGCAGATCAACCTATGTGAATAGGGGTAGTTTATGCTCCTCAAACCAAAACTCCAGACTTACACTTTTTTGTTAACTTCCACCCTACTTGCATTCAGCTAAGAAGGTTATTTTTGGTGATGATTTCAATTGTTCACGGGACTTGAAGGGTAAATCAGTTGCAACTTTAAAACTGTTTTGTGAGACTAATTTCCTAAAACAAATGATTGTTACAGCTGGTTTGCAGGATGCATATAGGGCACTATATATTACAGGAGGATATATGTATCTTAGGGGTCCTTTGGGGTAACCCTTGCCTCAGTGTTTGCGCACAGAGGTTCTTTGTCTTTTAAATAGTTTTTTATTTTAATGGGTTCACCACAATATATCCAAGGCACACTGCCTCTAGGGTAGCTGGTCCATTCCACTGGGGTGTCAAACAGACGAGGCATACTGATGAGTCCTGGTAGGACGAAACACGTGTCTATGTCTTCTGTTAGCACCCTTTGCAAACTGTGTGAGAGGCCTTTCGGCACCATGCAATTCTGCTTTAAGTTGGACCAGCATAACATTCTGTGGTGATTTGCATATGCAGCCCATGATGCTTTGCATTGTGGGGGCATGTGTGATTTTGTATTTTAGGGGTCCTTTGCCCTCTTGAAATGATTATATTTTGGTCTCCAACAAATGGGATATTTTTGAAGCAAAGACAGTCAGAGTTGCTACCAAAGATCATTTTGAGGTGCAGGTGAAGGTAGGGGGTCTCCAACAAAACATTGGCAGGGATATTCAAACTGACCAGGCAGTGGCACAAGCCTGGGCACAGCACAACTGTGATGCACCCGGGCCAAGGCCAGGTAATATTCATTGGTGCTGCACCACGGCGCAGCAGCACCATTGAATATAGCATGGGCAGTGCACAAACAGCTCAAGGCACAGTAGCACTGTGCAGGTGCAAACAAGTGATAGGGAGCATGGGGATGCATCAGTACAAGTGCAGTTGTGCTAGGGGCATCGCCCATGATATTCAGCAGGGGGCATGCAAATGAGGCCATAATATGCATGGAGCCATTTGCATGTCATTATGGCCCCATTTGCATGCTTTCTATAGGGCAGGCCGGCAACTTGTGCCTGGTGCCCTGCACAGCATGATGTGGCATCCCCCACCCCATAGCCACAATCATGTGGTATATGTTACTAAAGATAGCCCTGGAAGTCTAGTGGCTCCCCCAGTCCCTGATGCCCTGATGAGTATGAAATATGACCATCCCTGGTGGTCTAGCGGTCCTCCCTACCACCCGAGTTCCTGATTCTCCAATAAATGACATCAAGATGTCCCTGGTGGTATAGTGGAAACCCCCCACCCATTGCTATACAGCAGCCCACCTGTAGGTGACTGAGATTTGCTCCTACTCTGCACGGGCTCATCTTTGAGTCCCCTATGTGGTGCAGTGCAGGGGTGCACCGGCATATGTGCCGCACATCCCAGACTGACTATCAGGATATGTCGCACATGCATGGGCATGCCCCCTGCATCTGCACCGCATACATTATCATTGTGCCCCGGTGCATCAGGATTTGCTCTGCAGCAGGCAGCCTTCTCAATATCCTACCGAGGCGCAATGCCAGGTTGTGCCGGTGCAACTCCATTGTGCCAGGCGCAACCCCTTTGAATATCTGGACCATTATATGTAAGGGATACTGGCATTTAAATAATTCAATTTTGGATGATAAAGAAGTTCAAGTACAAGGAGAGGAGCTTTTGAAAGCTAGGATATCTGTGGTGGTCTGTTTTGACAAAATGGAGTGTAGATACAAAATTGGGACTTAAACTATTTAGAAAAACAGGGACAAATGACTATTTAAAGTTTCTTCAATTGACAGCACAGTTATTTTACCTTATAACACTCCAAAACACTGAGAAAATGTTGTATAAAGATCAAATAAATTGTAGAAAAAATGGCATGAAGACCTTTCTGTATAATAGAGCAAGGTCATTAAAGGATGAACAAACCCTAGGAATGCATGCTACCAAACAAACTGAAGACATCTTTAAAAGACGTCAGGAATGAGTTAACTAATAACATCTTGAAGACCAGGAGGGTAAGATACATACAAAGTTTTATGAAATTTTAGCGGTCATAACTGATAAGTTACATGCCTGATTTGGAGAGCCCCTATGGGTGGAAGGTGGTATAGATATTTACTTTTCTAGAGATGATATGGAATTCCTGACTGCCACACACAAGGCAAATTTAGTTAGACCAACTTCTTTAGCAGAATTGAGAGCACGATAAAAACCTTATGGTTTAAAGCAGCACCTGGGCCTTATGGTCTAAGTGCTGAATTGTATAAAGTCTTTTCTAGTCTGCTGGACCCAATTTTAAGAGATGTATTTAATGACATGTTAATTAATTTGAGATCTTTGGATAACATGGCATAAGTAATCTTGATATTATTAAACAAAAAAGGGGATAGGTTGGACCTGGGAAACTGGAGACTGATTTCCCTAATGAACACGGATATTAAGATTCTAGTAAAAATTCTGTGTGAAAGGCTAAGTAAAATAGCAAGTAAAGTAATAGTTCAAAATCAGATCAATGAGGGAAACTTTGATGCAAGTCAGAGAATCAAGTGTCCCAAATTATAAAAAACAAAGACAATGCAGTTCACAAGGCATCACCACAAGAAAAAGGTCTCTTCCCTGGTTATCCAAAATGCACTTGGAGCTACACTGGAGCAGGTTGAAACATTTAAGTATCTAGGGGTCACCTTGGATGACACTCTTTCATTGTCTCTCATGTTGATAATATTGGTAATCTATCCAACTAAAAACTTGAAGTGCTCTATAGGCAATGATTAAGTCTTACCATTGAGACAAGATGCCTAGCAGTCTCAAGTACGTTCCTCCCTCTCATTGACTATGGTCTCCCAATCTATGGTGCTGCCTGTGAGTCTCTCCTTAACAGGATAAGAATGGTCCTCAATAAAGCATGTTGCTTTGTTAGTGAGGCAGATAGCCTCACTCATACCTGCTCCCTGTATATGATCACTGGCTGGCTTCCTCTTCAGGACATGAAAAAATATTAGACTTGCCTGTTGGCTAAAAAACCCTTCTAGGTCTTACCCCTGTAGCAATCTGTCCTTCTCTGCCCAGTCAAAAATAATTATTCCACTAGAAGCATGTCCAGACAAGCCTCTGAAGTCCCTTTTTGTAAAACAAGTCAGGGTAAATTCTCATTTGCTGCCTGGACTGTTTTCTGGATGAATGAACTCCCAGAATCCCTGGTGGATCTCTCCAAAATTTCACATTTTAAGAATGTTCTAAAAAAAGAACTCACACTGAAATTTACCTGCTGCTGGTTTAAATGACTAATTAATCTTTGTTTTATATGACTAACTACTTTTACCTGTGGCCTGACTTTTTCACTGATATACCCTTGTCTGTTACTCCAAAATGAAAACTGTCTGATGTTGTCTTAAATGTCTAATTATTTTACAGTACTGTTTTAAATGACTTAGCACCCTTTGGTGTTTTATTGTCTGGTTTATCTGCTTCCACTACCACTGTCTGTAGCCCCTTTTATCTGTACATGGCCAGGCTCTATTTGAACTGGTATTCTGCATGTTTGTGTAAGATGTATCATAATCCAAAACTGACATGGGACCTTGTGCTCAAAAGTGTTCCCTGAACTACTAATAAATAAATACATAAATTACATACATTATAAGATTTCCTAGTTTGCTAAATCAGAAAGAGGAGAGATAAGTTAATTGTGGGTATAGCTTAGGCAGTAGAAAAGCAAGTGACTCCAATTGCAACTTTCTGCTGCTAGCTTTTGGAAGACAGAAATCTTGCTTTTAGATCAGAAAGCAGCTGATTGAAAAAAGCTACATTTTTTCTTAACTAATTTAACACTTCTATCTCAGCATGAGTCAGTGCCTGTTGGGATTAAGCAAACAAATACTTTATTAGAAGTAGAGGGGGTCTCATTTAGAGTTAAAAAAAGAAAGTCGGTGTGTGTTTCTGTGTTTGCGAAGGTAATGTATCAACTTAGTTTGCTAAATCAGTAGGAGGGGAGAGATGTTAATTGGGGTGTGGCTTAGGTAGTAGAAAAACAGGTGACTCTAATTACAACTTCCTGCTGCTAGCTTTTGGAAGACAGCAATCTTGCTTTTAGAGCAGAACGCAGCTGACTAAAAAAGCTACAGCTTGTCTTAATAATTTAGCACTTCTATCTCAGCAGGAGTCAGTGGCTGTTGGGATTAAGCAAACAGATACTTTATTAAAAGTAGAAAGGGTCTCATTTAGGGTTAAAAATAAGAAAGTCACTGTGTGTTTCTGTGTTGGGGAAGGATACTGTATCAACTTAGTTTGCTAAATCAGTAGGAGGGGAGATAAGTTAATTGGGGGTGTGGCTGACACAGTAGAAAAGCTGGTGACTCCAATTACAACTTCCTGCTGCTAGCTTTTGGAAGACAGAAATCTTGCTTTTAGAGCAGAATGCAGCTGACTAAAAAAGCTACAGTTTTTATTACTAATTTAACACTTCTATCTCAGCAGGAGTCAGTGTCTATTGGGATTAAGCAAATTGATACTTTATTAGAAGTAGAGAGGGCCTCATTTAGGGTTAAAAAAAAGAAAGTCAGTGTGTGTTTCCATGTTGAGGAAGGGTACTGTATCAACTTAGTTTGCTAAATCAGTAAGAGGGGAGAGAAGTTAATTGGGGTGTGGCTTAGGCAGTAGAAAAGCAGTTGACTCCATTTACCTCTTCCTGCTGCTAGCTTTTGGAAGACAGAAATGTTGCTTTTAGTGCAGAAAGCAGCTGACTAAAAAAGCTACAGTTTTTCTTACTATTTGCCCTCCATACCAGCCCTCCTCCCTTCCACCCTAAGCCAGTTCTACTTTTATAGCCACTGGATTTGACTGACAACAGGAACTTCCTGTTTGGCAATATGATGGGAAGGATCATAGAGAAACATTAGTTTTGTCAACCCTGAAGGAAAAAAGTAGTTCTTCCCCCCCCCCCAGTTGCTGGAGGTCTGACTCTGAGCAAGGAAGAATGAGACTACTGAAGAATACAGGAAGCTGCTGTACCAGAACAGGAAGGGTGAGAGTTGTAAGGAGAGGTGAGAGTAAGCATACAGAGCAACAGACATGATGACACAAAATAAGACATGATGGGAGTGGTGCAGTGCAATGGCTGTGGGGCAGCAGTGTTCTGGGAGACATTCTGGAGGCTGCAATGCTACCCTATTTGCAGGCACCACTCTGGTCTGAGGGAGGAGGTTGCCTGTCTCCAGACTGACCTGGCTAGGATTCGTGAAACCTCCTCCCCCTTCCAGGGACTACCAGGGCCACTGCTGCTACCTCAGAGGTTGCCAAAAAAAAGGAACAGCTGGACCAAGGTGTGCTCAGGGAGGGAAAGGGTGGTGTAACAGAGGTGCATCCCTCCAGTTGTACCTCTCCACAATTCATATGCTGTTCTGGCAGATAGTGATTCCTCAATGAAGGCACCTGCAGTGGAGACCAAGGAGGATGCTGGGAACCTCCACAAAGGAGAACCACAGGAGGGTGGCACAGGACCCCACAGGGGAAGGAAACAACTCCTGGTGGGGACTCAATCATTAGGGGGTAGAAGTGGGGGAGAAAGGGAGAGGGAGGTAAGGTCCCTGCCTGGCGCCATGGCTTGGAGGGACAGGAAGCAAATCCTCAGGATCATGGGAGCAGTTACACAAGGGAGGGAGCTGGATGTCATTGTCCACCTAGGGACAAATGCCCTGTCTGGGAATGGGATCAGAGCAGTGCAAGAGGAGTTTGTAGAGTTGGGGAGGAGCCTTAGATAAGTAGCGCATGCGGTAACCTTCTTGTAGGTGCTGCCTGTCTATGACAAGGGTGATGCTAGAGTAATCCACACCATGGAATTCAATGCATGGTTAAAAAACTGGTGTGGAGCTCAGGGTTTTGGCTTCATTGGGGACTGGGAAGCCACCTAGAGGGATGCAGGCCTATACTGGATTGATGGTCTGCATCTGTCTGGAGGTGAACCAGGATCCAAGGTGATAGGTTTAAATGCTTCATTGTCAAGCATTTAAACTAGCCAAGGGGGGCACTGAAAAGGAGCAGGGGAAATCCCAGCCTCCCCCCCACAAAACATGGTAATTAATGAGGTAAACACCAAGGTAAAGAAGTCATTAGGGGGCAGGACAGAGGTAAATGCAAAAGAAAGGCCAAGGCAGTAAGGACAGAATGGGGTTAAAAGGGGTAAGGCCATCAAGAAATGGAGGGTGATGAGTACTAATGCTCATAGTCTATGTAACAAGCTCCCTGAACTAGTGGCCTTGATGGAAGAGGGATGCCTGGATATTGTGGCAGTCACAGAAACATGATACACAGAGAACCATGACTGGGATATCAACATACCAGGATACACAATATACAGGAGGGACAGGGACGGCAAAAGAGAAGTAGCACCTCTATGTAAGGGAAGGGATCAAAGTAATACAACTAAAGAGCAAATACAGAGCAGATGGATAGATAGGAATTTTGTAAAATTTGGTAATGCATTAAATGAAGATTGTCTAAAGGAAAAAGTTTATAGATGTTATTCCATAAATGTACCCAATTTAAGGAATGACATGGTGAATAGGAGTCCCAAAATGAATTTATAAATGGTTTATCTGAACATGTTAGTTTTAATAGAAATCTGTATATGTTCAAGATAGGATGTGGTTTATTACAAACTGCAACCAAGTCAGAGATAAAATTAGAGTCCTTATTGGATGCAGTAAAATGCTCAAAGTGTGACTTCAGCAGCAATTTTAGAATATTAAAATTTAACAAGTATTTTTGTGACCAATGAAGCTGCTTAGAAAGAGTAGAAAAAGAGCAGAACTCTCCATTATCCATTAAGGATTTCACCAATAGGTCAGTGGAGCCTGGTAAAAAAGTGAAGTAAGATTTTTTCTATGGAAACAAAAGTTTGGATTGTACAATGTAGGTTGGTATAGAGTCTGAGTCAGATGAATGTTAAAGATATTACAAAACTGTTTTAATTTTTAGCGATGTAGCAATATTTTTAAGATCTTTTGTAATGAGTTTAAAGGAGAAATATAAAAATAGCTCCTGGGCAGATATTATGGGCCAGATATTCAAAACTTTGCGCTGGGCAAAAACCATTTGTGCAGGTTTAGCGCGGGATTAGCGCGGGTCTGCCATATTCAAAAGGCCAAATAGCGCGGGCAAACTGCATTAGCACCGGGCAAAATTATAATGTATGCAAGGGGCAAACTGACATGAATACAGGCGCAATGCTATATTCAGCGACTAGCGCTGCGCTAAGTGGTTCTGCACGACTTAGCGCGACACTTAGCGCGGTGCACATTACCGCCCATTAAAAGCTGGTCTTAATCCTGGGCAATCAGCTTTGCGCGACATTATGGCTTTGCGCGGTGTTTGCGCGGGTTTAGCGCGGGTTTAGCGAGACCCTAACAAATAAATATGACACATAGATAAAGCCAAACATAGAGGAAGCATGCTGCTAACTGATGGCATCACAATGATGCCATCATCTATCACCAGTCCCAGCCATGCCAGGCGGTAAGTGGTGACCCTGCCACCAGCGAACAGCGCGGCAGTGTGGCCGCCACAGCACACCTGTGGACCACAGTTCCGTGGACACCAACAGATGCCAGCACACACATGCAGCACTGTGGGCATGGAGGATGTTGAGGGAGCATATATGGGTGGCGAGGCTGTGCTACAGATCAGGTGTGGCCACAAGACTGGGACACATCATGCAGTGTACATGGGTCAGTATTGGGAATACCCCAACACCAGTGTGCCTTTTGGATAATATATGCCCCCCCCGGCCACATACCCACAGCTGTACAACTGCCATAGCACACAAAGCCAGGAATGTACATGTCACTGTGAGCATCCATGCCACAGGTGCAGCATCTGTGGGTCACACAACAGCGTAACAGTAATGTCCAGTGTCAGAAAACATCACAGGTTGGGCCACTCACTGTATAGTGCAGTCATCATCACTGCCCTACACACCATAGGCATTGCTGTGTCCACGACTACTGGCCCTTGCCATTGTAGTTTCTGCTGTGCACTGTAGCATGCCCTACAATGTGACAGTTGCATGTAGCACCACCACCACCACCTGTGCCTATGGTGTGCTGTCCCTGGGGTATAATATGCTATGCTGTACTGTTTACATGTAGCCTGCAGCTATCATCATGCACTGCCAGACTGACCTACAGGTGGAGCTGCGGTTGGACCTGGTCAGCCCTGTACTTCCAGACTGACCTACAGGTGGCTCTGTGGGACTCTGCAGTAACGCTGGGCAAACTGCATGCAAATCAGGGTATAATGAGATACTAATCCGGTTGTTTGCCCAGAGACTACGTAAGTAGGCTCATTTGCATAGCACTTTTAGATATGGCACATTTTGGCGGGCAAAGCGTGTTTACTCCGGGCTAACATAACAGCTCGCGCGCTAATGCCGCGCTAATATGTTAGCCTTGGCGCTAACATACGGGAATATTATACAGTTTTGATCACTGTTCTTTCACATCTGCTGCTTCCTGCAGCTGTACTGAGATCCATGCATTTGCTGGCACACACATTGCACTGTGATTCGTCTGTACCTGCCCTCATGTTGCTGTGTACCTGTTGTTGTTGTGGGTTGCACTTCCTGGTTGCTTTATTCAGTGCTGTCTTATTCCAGGGCTATTTTTGCCCTGCACTCCCAACCCAGTTTGCATGGCCTCATTACCATGCCATATTCGGAAGCTGTTTGCCTTGGGCTATTCCTTTTGAATATAGCGTGCTCTGTGCTCTGGGCTAAGTTTGCCCGCTGGGCAGTGCTAATTTTGCCCCGGGGCAAAGTTTTGAATATCTGGCCCTATATGTTTTAAGCATCCATTTTTCCAACAGTACCCTAGTAGTAACTTGCAAAGTTGTTTGGTATATACTGGATAACCATTTTAAATATGTATTAATATGGGATGATAAGTAATAAAATAAAAATTAGGTACCTTTAGGTGTCTTAAATCTTTAGGCAGAGTTAACTTATAAAAGGCTATTCTCAGTGTGCAGTTTAACCATAAAAAACTATTAACAACTAAGCGTAGCCTCTTGAACCAGCTGAGAGGTAAAAAAAAAACATTTAGCATGTTAATTGGAAAGAATATTCTAGGAAAAATATTCATTTCTATAATACTTTTTCTACCATTAAGAGAGATAGATAGGGATTCCCATCTTTTTAAGTCCTGTGAAGATGTTTAATCTTTCTAATTTTTGCTTTTTGTTTTTAGCTCCAAACCTTATAAATTCCCCCCTTATGTAGAATTTATAAGAAGCCCAAACTATATCAATGCTGTCAACTGAATAAAAGTTTTGTTCCCCAAAAACCTCTATAGACTTGCTAATGTGTTTGGTTATACTGTATATTCTTGTCTTAATAAATCTGGATTTAGCCTTCATGAAAATTGTTTTGGATGCAGGACACCCAATTTTAAAATGACTTGGATTAGGGAGTGATCAGGCAGAGCACATGTGAAAATCTGATGGTTAAAGGATGAGGAGATAAGTGATTTAGAAATAAGAAAATAGTCTGTTCTAGATAAGGAGTTATGAACTGGGGGAAAAAAGTAAAGGACTTACATGCAGGGAAAAGAGTTCTCCAAGTATCAGACAAATCATAAATGCTAATTAAATCATGAAGGGCTTTATTATCCATCATAACTGAGTGGTTGGGAAGATTTGAGTTATCCAACTAAGAACCAAGAAGTAAATTTCAGTCCCTTCCTAAGATAATGTTCTAACTAGTAAAGGATGAAAGAATAGAAATTAGGTTCAGGTAAAAGGCTATAGAGCCTGAGATTGGCCCACAGATGGTGCCCAGCACATGTTTAACCTGTCAAATGTCCCCTATTGCAAGTATATAACTGCCTTTTTGATCAGTAATCAGTTTTAAAAGTTGTAACTCCACTAATGAATCCAATAAAATGGCAACCCTAGCTTTGATATTATATTTACCAGCTCCAAATACTAATCTGAAATTGAATTTTTTAAGACTATCAGCCTATAAGTGTAATAAACATGCTTCTTGTAGAAACACTCGCTTAACATCCCAAGTTCTTTAGTAATTTAAAATTGACATCCTTTCGGTTTTAGATCTCATGCCTCTTATATTCCATGAAGCCACTTTAATATCTATTAATGACACAAAGAAATATGCTCAAAAGAGGTTCACAGCATCTTAAAGGTAGCATGAAAAACTTAAAAATGTTTACAAAATAAGTAACCCTTCCAACAGTCATCCCATCTCAATCCCCCAGATTCCCAAATCTACCTAACCGAATACACATATAAAACATATAACTATATACAAAAATAAATCAGATATAATTGTAGATAATATAGACTGTAATATAACACTGTGCTCTAAATGGTTCTATGTAATAATCGTGACAACATAATCACAAACTAAATTACAGCTCAGTTACCATAGCAAGTGAATATTTAGCGACGACAGACTTTAGCGCTAGTCAATTTTGTCACCATGTAATAAGAGCGATCCATGGCTTACAAATTCAAGTAGCATGTATATAAAGTTTATATAAGGTGTACACATTGCTTGCTCTCTCTATTGTCCTAAACTTCTTGTTCCCATAGTGCAGTGAAGAAACAGGGTCAGAACATGTATAATATAATAAAATATGGCCTAGGTCACAATGCCACCATCAGGGGACTTAAACACACTAATAATGCCATTGAAGGGTGGCATCGTGGATTTAATAGCCACCTTGGGGCTTGTAACCCAAGCATATGGAAACTTATCCAATACCTGCAGGAGGAACAGCACATGACAGAGCTGAAGATCGAACAGATGGTGTCTGGTGCAGGAATTACTGGATGGAAGAGAAAATACAAGGATATGAATGAACACATCATCTGAATTGTGGCTGAATTTGGGCAGAGATGCAGATATGATTATCTGCATAGGCTGGCATACAATTTTCAGTTTCAGGTATGATTGAAACATAACAATCCAATAACCTGATTACCTTTTTTGGTTTGTTTTTCTGTTTTAAACAATAAAGCAATTCTCAGTGGTCCTATAGGTGCAGAAGCACACACAATGGCTGGATTCAATCACAATTTGTGATTGTTCTTTTTTTCCCTGTCATTAGTCACTATTTTGACATCAGACGTTGGACATCAGAAGGACAGACTTGTGTAAGCATGATGGAGTGTAGTGAAAAATGCTGCTGTGAGTAGAGTAGTGCAGGTAGGCACCATGTGATATTAAATACAGCTTGTTGATTCTTTGCAGCTGAGAGTAGATGCTATTTCATATCACTCAAATAATAAATAATCAGAAGGAGAGATGAAAAAAAGGAAATAATGCACAATATAATATCATTAACAAGATTTCTGCAGCAGTACTGGAACAGCAGCATTCACCAAATTAACAGTAAAAGTAAAGCATAGATCCAACTTTGGAATCTCTGGAATCCCATAACCAAGTCCTGTTAAAATAAATGGAATAATGAATCTCTAATAATTACAGTCATGAGGGTGAAGAGTATAAATATAAGTAGAAGTCTAAATACACATATTAAAACCATCATTCTCATGGAAGTTGTATAGGCAGTACATGATTGGATGCAAAAAGGCAGCAACAAACTAAATGAGATCGACTCAAGCTGATATGCTCATTCAGAGGGGTCTCAACACAACGTCTTCAATATGTAATGTGAATGTTGAGTTTTACCACATCATGACTCCCAACATAGAAAAAGTTGCAATTTCCAGAAAAAGAAATGTTTGGTTTGCATAGATAAAACAAGTTTCTCTGTTTATATAAAAGTGACCCACCCCAAGCATGCAGAGACATTTCAGGCAAATTACACACCACTGAAATGTAGCCTCCACAACCTGTTCCTCATATGTCACGGTATCGACCCCCAGCAATAACAGGCAATGAAGTGTGCCCCTAAGAGCGTAATGGCTCCTTCACAAGCTCAGACTGAAAATGTTTATCACAGCCACCCTGTTTCATTAAAACATTGAATATTCCAGAAGTATCAGAGTGGCTTAGAATGGCAGCACACACTGAAACACTAGAGTTACTATAGAAGATTCTAGATTATCAGATCACTCTAAACCCATAATTTGCCCCAGCACAACATTATTTAAATTGTAAAGCGGATTTTAAACTCCTGAAAAAAAAGTACAATAACTAAACATGAGTAATTGAAGAGCTTAATAAATGAAAAGAACTACACAGAAGAATGTATGTTAACCACAACTTAAAATAGCAAGCTGAATGAAATTTCAGCATCTCAGAAAATCAATTTCAAAACAATCCAACATGACTAGATTATCATTTAACCATGTGAGAAAATCGGTATCCAGTGAACAAGGTGACCGAAATTAGACACCAACAAAAACAGCGACTCACTTATGGCACCTGTGTTCAAGGCTACCAAGTGGGGGGCGACCGGATACTGGGGTGGGAAAATACTGCAACAGGAAGTAGTGGGTATATGTGCATGCTTGTACATGTGCGGGGGAGTGAGGCAGGGTAGGGATGGTTTGTGGGAAGGGGTGTGTTAGGCAGCTGCCGAGCTGGTCCTTTCACATGGTGGGGAGGGCAGTCAGTTGGGAGGCGTAGGTTACAGGGTTCAGGTCCAGCATGGTGCGTTTTTTGCTGTCAGGCAGCATGTATTTTTTTTAAGTTTTTCACCCCCCAACATGCACCTCCCTGGAGTTGAGAATCGTTAAGTAGGGGGGTGCAGGGGGCACAGTCCCCAGCATTAACAATAAGACCTGTAGGTCTCGGGCACCATTGTTGTCCACACTGCAAGTGTGCATTGCTTAAATTGATTTTTTGGCAATGCATACTTTCTGTAATGGCGATAGCCTTTCCGAGATCGCTCTTGTGACATGGAACCGAGAAAACCTAATAACACACCAAAAAACTTGCAAGAACAACTTAAGGGTCATATATAGGGAGAAATATCATTACAGAAAAAAAACAGAAAATTGTCCTCTCTTCAGCCCTTCTTGAACAGGTCAGGTAATAGAATTTGTAGTTGAGGCAGCACTTGTTCAGCTGAGTCAGGCCAAATAGATTTATTGTCTTTTGTGATGGAAAATTTAGCTGGATAACTCATTCAGAATCTAATACAGCTAAAATCAATTTACTAATAATCGGAGTAAATGCTCTTCTTTTCTGTCTGACCTCTTGTGGAAGATCCTGTGAGGCTCTAATTTTGGTGCCATTCAAAGTTAAATTGTTACCATCTCTAACTTTTCGTAGCATGTGGACTGTATCTAACTAATTTAGAAATCTTAGTATGAAGGGTCTAGGAGCTTCTCATTTAGTTGTTGGTGGTCTAAGAGATCTGTGTGCATGCTCAGTGATGTATATAGCCCCATTCTGAGATTTACCAGCAAGATTTTCACATAGTGTTTGGGCAAAATGCAAGGCGTCAGATCCCTCTGAGAATTCGGGGAGGTTGTAGTTCATGATATCATTACGACATGATCTACCCTCCGGGTCTTCAAGCTTGGCTTTGAGTTTTTTAATTCTTTGCCTAACTGCAGACGGCCCTGTTTCAACATTTGTATGCCAGTCCTCCACAGAAGAGATTCTTGCTTTGGTGTCTGTAAGCCTGGTTGAAACCTTGTCAATGGCATTTCGAGAGGTTTTTGATTCAGTAACAAGCAAGGCAATTGTTTTCTTGAGCTTTTGCACCTCTTCTCTGGAATAGTCTTCAGTAAGAATGTTTCCTGAATCCAGTTTACCTGCAGGTTTAATTGCAACCTGTTTGGATGTTTTGGGACCCCCTGCCCTGTCTGGCATCAATGGTGGGGTATGCCAGATAGGGGTTTTCATTTCGGTATCCATTAAAAAATTGACTAAACCCACGAATTTCATTTACTGAAGTGAAAAGAGGATGCTTAAATTTACTTAATACCAATTTTAGAGTAGCTTTAGCTAAGTTAAATCATTAAGTTAGTCTAGAGAGCAATGGAGCAATTCACCCAGTGACTTACTCCTGCAGCACCATCACCAGACATCAAAAAGCAGAATTAAGATCCTTGCTCTGAAAGATAGCTCTTTGAATGATAACTCTTGGGACTCCAGGGGTCATTGTCAGTGTCAGTGGCTCAGTAGGCAACACACTCGCCTCTGAGGCCGGGAGATTAGAGGGCTGTGGGTTCAGTTCCCACATCTGGCACTTGGGTTAATATCCCAGTACTGACGCTGTAGTGCAGCATGAGAGGGATGATGCACTTCTGAAGTGCCGTCTTTTGGATGAGATGTTAAACCGAAGTCCCATCTGCCTGGATTGGTGGTAGTTCAGGTGGATGTTAAAGATCCCATAGCACTTATCGAAAAGAGTAGGGGAATTTCCCCAGTGTCCTGGCCAAAATTCCCTCTTTCACTAAACATACCACCAACAGGTTAATCTGGTTCAAGATCAGTTGCCATTCATCTGTATCCTCCTCCCCCGGGTCATGCCTGAAAATAGGCAGGACTTATCTAGTGCACTTACCCGGTCAACAAAAATGAAATAAAATAAATAAATAAAATGGACCTTTTTCTGCTGTCAACATCTATGTTTCCATGTTTCTTTCAATCCTGACATGTTTGTATACATACTGGTACACTCAATCAGAGATGTCAAAGTATTTCTAAAACAAATTAAATGTTCTGCAAGTCAGATTTAGTGATGGAATCCAGTGATATCAGGTCATAGGCCAAGAAACTGTCATTATGTTACCGTTGAAAGAATTTAATTTCAAATATCAGTAGGAACTGGGAAGAAGTACAGGAACTTCGTCCTGCTGCAAAAAAGGTACAGAAAACGAGATCTTGTGTGTTTCTGCTCACTTTCATCACTGATTACCTGTCCCTATATTATAGCATTCTGGGATCATATGACTCAAGCATTGAAATGTTCTGAATTCCAGACTATGGCCTATGATGTATTAATTCTAGGAATTTATTCAGGAAGATGGGAAAAGTATCAACCGAGTACTCTTAGAGTTATATGTGGTATACTAAAATATTATATATGGCAGGCAAGATGTCAATGGGTATTATAACAACAGCATTGGGGACAAAGTGAGTTGTGTTTCTATATTAATAGATAAGTGTAGACCACACATTGTCTAGAACAACAGAGGTTAACAAAAGAGCAGATAGTGTCTTTATAGAAACATTATAATGGGTGGGTGAGATGGAGAGAAACGATTTCCATGTTATATTTTATGCACGTGTTTTTTTTCTTTTTTTCTCTCTTCATTTTTGAAATTATTGGAGTATTGTTAATTACGGTACTTCAGTGTAGTTGGTAACCTGTGTATAATGTCTCTATGAGATGTATGATTTTTCTTTCAATAAAAACTTCCCCTACTCTTTCAGAAGGAAGTGCTACTCTCTGGCAAGATGGTAGATCCTGGTGGTGGAGGAGAAGGAGATGGGCTGACAATAGAACTGGCCTACCTCCCTCCTGGCATTTTGCAGGAGGTTGAACCAAGTATGGAATATATGGAAGATGAACAAGACCCATGCCACGGCACTATTTAATTATCTGGAACAGACCTTAATCTAAAACTATCTGATACTGAAATAAGTATAGATTAAAAAAAAAAACAGCCACAGTACAAACTGAAAGAAAAACATACCTAATGGAGCTTCTGGCTAAAGAAGAAATATGTTGTATGCACAAACTGCAGGCAGCTCCAGTTCACTGTGGGGCACATCAAAAACAGCTAAAGAAGTGTCAATATTTTTCTCATAGTATCTGCAATGAAGTGGGATAGAAGTATTTGGCAGCTTTAGTATCAGCTAGCAAGGGGCTCAGATTGAGAAGGGCGTGTGTGAATCCTGGAGCAGCATCCAATCCCAACACAATGAAAGAAACAGAATCCATGTCCCCCTAGGTAGCACTGGAAAGAGCAAGCTAGAAGTCCAGAGACAGTATAAGATGGTTGCTGGAGATTAACAATACTGAGATGCAACAGATGCAACCCAGAAAGGTAAGAATGCAATGTTTACATATGGGGAACTCTGAGATTATGCATCAAAGAAAGGAGGATGCAAAGACGGCAGTGGTTAATATCATATAAGAGGGGAAGAAAACAGAGAAGTTATTTCCCAAGCAACAGCAGAGACAAACTCAGTTTCAGTTAAAAGCCCTGAAACAAGAAAAACTGTGGCCCAGATTCAGGGTCTGAAACAAACTTATTGTCTAATAGACTACCCTCTACAAATGACCAGGACGAGTGGAAAGGTACACCAGCCCTTCCCCTTGAGCTTGCTAATCAGGACACAGTTTTAAGTAAAACAGCTAAAATAACCAAGCAAGACACATCCAGACCCCCAACTATGGACACACGAACTGCCAGCCCATCTTGGAGGGATAATAAAGCCTCATCAGTGTCACATGACACTGCTACCAACATAACACAGACACCTGAAAATTTACCTGTACCATCAGACTCCAGACCTGAATGCAATCCCATAGAAGTCAACAATTTCATAGGCTTGATCCACTCTCAGCTAGATACAGACTATCCCAAAGGAGAAACACAGAGTGATAGCAATATAAAGGTGCATTAAAACATCATCCAGTCAGGGTTTATGTTGTCATAACTCCATTAAAACAAACTCAGTGAGGTTCTATGCCTCAGAAATCTATGCCTTGTTTTGTGTCTTTAAGGACACTACGTTTGATGTCAGTTTTAATACTGTCAAATCCCTGTACATATTTTTGGGTACAGTATAATTCTCTAAAAGATGACCCAAAATGATTACCTTCCATAGCAATAATTTGACTAAATATTCCGTTAAATGTATAACAATCCTGTACAGAAATGAAAGGATAAGCATACCCAACATCTCTTATTGGCTATGCCAGAGATGTGAAATGCTAGAAAAACCCATTCCATACCCACCATAGACACAAAACAAATCGGAATAGGGGATGGAAATTCTGTATAAAACAGAGGTATATGAATACAGGAGTTAGTCACTTGCTAAGCAGTTTTTTTCTGGGGTGTCTGAGGGTTATGCTTCTATCAAGGGCGCCTATGCCCTGCTAAAAACGTAATTCCAGGTCTCATCTAAGCAATGTGTGTGACAGAATGAGATGTGGCCTATGCCTTGAGAATACCACATGAGTACCCAGTGGCTACACCTATTCAGGTGCAATCTCTGTGAAGAATGAGGTCACTTATGCAGGCAATGGCTTTGGGGTCATAAAATTATGATGATGGGCTATACCAGGAAAGGCAAAAGTGGCCAGCAGCTAGTGCCAACCAAAGGTACTAACTTTGCAACTGCCACATTTGGCCTTGGAACCTACTCTGATTACACATTGGTTGCCAGATCACCATATAAAAATAACAGAACAATTGCTATTTCACAGAAAGTCACAGACCAGATAGAGGTGGAAATGGTAGTGCCCATAACACCTCACCCCCAAGGAAAGCAAGGTGAAGAAATCCCTCAGGTAACATAGCTAGCACAAAGGGTATCTCCAGAGGCTCCCCAAATGAAGACAACTACTGTAACTCCCAATCTGATTCTATGTCAGAGATGACTCCCCTTCCCCCGGAAGATTATGAAATGAGGGCAGTGACACATAAAAAGAAAGGTAATGGAAGGCAACCAACCAAAAACAAAATTTCCAAAATGTCTGTATTTCCCATTGTAAAATACTGTAGATATGAGACTTTACAGAGGTCAAAGCAGTGAGGTGACATGGTGGAGGTGGGGGAAGACTCTGGGGTTGCCACAATTGCTTCCCCATTCAGCACTCTCTCTCCTCAGATTTTTTGAAGATTCTCTGTCTGAAGCATCACTATCCAAAAAGAAAAGGGGGGGAGGGTAATATTTGCTCATACAAGGTAATTTGTGCTTGCCGAAATGTACCCTTTCTTTAGGTCATCATGAATCTGAGTACCCCTGCCATTACAGTTACATTTAACATGAACAGTGTTAAGACCTAGAAGGATTGTTTAACCACTTTTGCCATTTTCTCTCCTGGTGAAGTTATTTTTTTACAGAACACTAAACTCAAATTGCTGTTTGAAATTTCTCAGGCTAACAACAATGAGTTCTAGAGTTCATTTTAGTCTGTAGAGAAAGAATTGTGTGATGAGGTGCAGATTTTATTTAAAGCAACATAGACTTTTTACTAACTTGGCTGGTGGAAATTAATCCAAAAAGGGCCTGGTTGTTAGATGTTTCCATTTAGGGACACCTGTTTTGTCCTATAAGCATGCATGCCTCATAAACATAGGCAATATGGATTAAATAAGTGAAAGAGGTTCTACCACATCTTCATAGATCAAGAACAACAGTAACAGGGAGGGGGACATAAACTGTGGACTTTCACAGTCAGTCAGATGATTGCAAGTTATGTCACTTTTTAGTAACACAGACTACCTAAAGCAAGTTTTCACCACAACAGGGTTAGAAGTTGCTTATAGATCTGGGAACCAGCAGGGGGGACATGTTATGTATGAGGTAATCTATCAACAAAGATAGACTATTTTATTTGCATCATGAACTATGCAGATATGATCAGCAAAGACTCGGGTAACTGAAATTTCTGACTATCTGCTTCTTAGCTGTACCGTGCAAGGAAAAACATAGCATTTGATGGCAGAGAAGGACCGCTTGGCCCATCCAGCCTCTCCATTTCTCCCTACCTACACTGCTACTGCAGACCATGCCCAATGTATAATTCTTTCTCTCTTCTCTCTTCCTTTCCACTATAATTGCCTTGTGCTTATCCAATACATTCTTGATCCCCAGCACTGTTTCCACCCCCCCACTGAATGTTTTTTCCAGGAATCCACCACTCTTTCTGTGAAGAAGTACTTCTTCACATCTCTCCTGATTCTTCCCCATTCCAGCATCATATGATGTCCCCTTGTTCCTGAGCACCCTTTCATCTGATAAATACTTCCCTCCTATACAGTACTTTATTTACCCACTTTAGGTATTTAAAAGTTTTTATTATATCTTCCCTCTCCCTCTTCTGTTCCAGGGTGTACATACTGAGGTCCCTTTACCCCTCTACATGGGGCTTTTGATGCAGACCCTGCACCATTTTAGTTGCCCTCCTCTGCAATGCCTCCAATCTGTCTATGTGTTTCTGGTGATGTGGTCTCCAGAACTAGACACAATACTCTTGGTGGAATCTTAGCAGTGATCTCTAAAGAGGCAACACCACCTCCCTCTTTTTGCTGGTGATGCCCTTCCTTATATGCCCCTGCATCCTACTTGCCCATCCTACTTACTTGTCACACTGCCTGGCCACTTTTAGGTTATCTGATATGGTTAACCCAGGTCTCTCTCTCCTGCTTGGTGGTCATCAATACCATACCAAACATTTTGTACTCCGCCCTGGGGTTTTGTGCCCAAAGTGCATTATTTTGTACTTTTTTGTGCTGAAACCTAGCTGCTATACCCTTGACCACTCCTCTAGCTTTCTCAGGTCTCTGCTCATCCTTTCCACCCCCTTGGAGTGTCCACCCAATAGCAAATTTTGGTGTCATCTGCAAAGAGGCAAAACTTCCCTGCCAGTTTCTCTGTAATGTCACTTTAAAGACATACAAGAGGACAGGTCCCAGCACTGATCTCTGAGGCACCCTGCTGATCACCCTCTCCTCCTTGGAGTGAATTCCATTTATCACCACCTTCTGTCTCCTATCCCCTAACAAATTTCTTATTCAGTTTAGCATCCTTGGACTCGCTCCTATGCTACCCATCTTGCTTACTAGTCTTCTACAGTATGTGGAAAGTTGTTGAATGCCTTACTGATATCTAGGTAGGCCACATCCACCGCTCCACCTTGATCTAGTGCCTTAGTCCCCCAGTCAAAGAAATCTATCAGATTCATTTGACGTGACCTCCTCCCTGTGAAATCATGCTGCCTTGGGTCTTGTAACTCACTGGATTCAAGATATTCCCGAACCTCCAATCATAGGCATTGGTATATGGTGCAGAAATGGGTCTTTACTGAATGATCTGGAATTACACTGAAAATGAACTGATTTATTCCAGGCAAGAATTTCAGTAATAATATGATAGAAGAATATTGTTCAATGGTGGGATGTTCTGAAGTCTGACTTGTGGCATTTTTTTAATCGGGTAAATTTTATTAAGGTTTTTAGAACATGAACAAGTAACACTAACAAATAACACCAACAGGCGCACTTCATGAAACTCTATATAGTGCAAGTGACAGTCCATACAACAACAAAACTTGTAGCATTTTTCAACAACATTCTAGCACTAAATTGAGAACAGCATGTTATACAATAGATGCATAGAATTATATTCACAACTGCATAAACTAATTTCTAGAACACAAACTGATAAATTAACCTCTAATGACCAGATCAGAAAAATCTAAACTGAGATCAGGGAATAATAATATCACAGAGTAACCTCATGAATATAGGAATTACAGTTTGGTATGTATAATATAAAACTATCTTACAATGCTTTTAGGGGATGCTAAGTGAGAATTTCTGACAAGGTTTTCTCTGAACTTAAATCTGACTCAAGAACATTAACTAAAAATATCCCTAACATGTTAACTAAAAATACTCATTACATGCTGAAAATTACTAATAAATACATAGCAACTAATTTTGGCATGGACCCCGAAATAGCCCTCATACTGAGATTTTTCTCAGACTTAAATTTACCTGAACATCTAAAGAGGCACCTAACAAAAATGATCATGCTTTGACAGGTACAAAAGTAATACAGACCTTAACGTCAAATATGGTACCTAGGACTTATGGTTAACTCCAGAATTTTACAGGATTACAACTACTGGTGAGCACGTTTGCTGAATGGACTGACTCCACTTTCTAACACTGTAATAACTAGTTTGTTATTATGGAATAGAACCCAGTTATTATGTTGTGGACGTCAACCAGTCAAACTGAAAATGAAAGCCACTGCCATCTCATGCGTACAGAAGCATAACACCACAGAAAAGGAAAATGTCCATTTTTTTAACACACTAAACCAACCAGCTATTATATGAAATAAAGGCGTCTGGGGGGGGGGTCAACCGTAACACCAAATTTCCTCACTTACGCAAGTGGAAACAGGAAGTGTAACAGTAACGGAAGTGGATACACTGTTTTTGCTGAACAGCTGCATAGAGAAATACAAAGACTGTATGCATTGTAATGGACATCAAAGCTCAAAATGAGCATTGGAAGTACTTAATTGCAAATATCTCAGCAACCGCACAACATAGAAAACAATTTTCCCTTTTCTGTGGTGTTATGCTTCTGTGAGCATGAGACAGCAGTGGCTTTCACTTTCAGTTTGACTGGTTCTTTGGGGTGTTATATTACTCATTTCTTTACACCCCCTTGGTGTATAATACCATCACAAACCATTGTGCTTTGCATTTGTGATTTATATGATATTACACACCTTGATAATGTGAAAAAAAAATCATAATGTACAACAACCCATCCATTATTTACTATGTTATTAAATACCAGGGGGCCATGTAAATAGATATTTTTTAATTATCTACTAGAGGAAATGATTATTCCCCCTCTATGTATTTGGCACATTTAGTTTTTTGATAATAAAAAGGAAAAGCCAGAGCTTCATAACTGGAGACCTTTGAGATAGTTAAACATGGACCAAAATATTTTATACAAAATATTGCATGGCAGATTGACACAGATCTAAGTATCTGGTAGGTAAAAATCACTCTTGATCAGTCCCAAATGGATTAATTCAGGACAATCTACTGTACTGTTGAATAGAAAAATATTAGAAAGGTCCAAAAAGGGGAAGTTAGAAAGCTATATTTTAGCTGTTGACCATATGAAAGCATTCAATAGGCTACCTCAGAAGTTTTTGTTTTAAATCTTTAGAAAACGTGCTTTTCCAGGCAGATTCATATTGTGGTTGTCTATGCTTTGTGAAGATACTATAGTGATTCCAATAATAAATGGCTGGCCAGGTAACACAGTACAAGTAAAGAGAAGGGTAAGATATGACTGTTCTATGAGCCCCCTGCTTTATATCCTATATTTTATTTATTTATTTAGTCTTTGTTAATTTGGACCCACGGTTGCATTAAATAAATAACCAGCAGCAAATACAGGGAATTACTGAACATGGAGACATACCTGAAATTAATAGACTGGCATACACAAATGATGCATGCCATTTCTTTAAACAGGGAAGAAGGAAATCAATCTAATTTGATTATGGATGCTTATCCAGGAATTTTGAGTGCATGGATTGATAACCAGAAGAGTATGGGGATAAGGCTGTGTGATGAGGTTTGTGAGCCTGTACAGAAAGTAGCAGGTACAGAGGTAAAGAAATAAACATTTTAGGAATTATTTTTGGACATGGGAATATGGCTCCCCAAAAATAGTAAGGTAGAGCAGTAGAAACATTGGCATCTTTGAAAAAATGTGTTTTTTTTAATTAAAAGTTTGTCAGTTCCAGTTTTTTTTTCAGTTTTATGTTATATCAAGCCCCCCACATGCAGTTTCAATAGAGGCAAAGATTTCTAATATTTTCTTTCAAATTTTATGGGGCCGTCATTTCAATCACATAAAAAGAAAGGTAACACAAATGGAAGTAAAAGAGGGAGACCCTAAAATGGTTAATCCTATTGTATTTTATCATGACATGTTCTTAACAAGTAATATTGTTTCAATTCTACACAACACAGGTAAGCACTGGATCACCCAACATAGGGACTGGTTAGAACTATAGTTTCTTACATGACAAAGGGGGAGCATTTGCATCCCTAGCCTGGATGCTCTCCTGAAATGTCAGGTTGCATTCAGAATTCCCTGAAGAAGATCAACCAATGGAAAAATCCACAGATACATGCAGGACCTATGCAGAGAAAACGCTTATACAAGGAAATACTGGGCACGTTTCAGGTTACCATAGATTTCAAATTCTGTGTGGATGGGAAGGAGCAGGATACTTTAGATCAGCTACATAACAAAAACATTTTTGCACATATATAGGACATTCTTTGGTTGATCAGCCAGGCTGATTTGGGCCATGGATGCACATAAATGCAGAAAGCTAAAGGAGAGGACACATGCTTTAATCTCTCAAACTCAAATACACCTATTTTTAGAATACCCAAATGTAGTAGGTTTTTGGGATTTACTGTTTAGGGAATGGAATGAACCATACTGGGGCCAATAACTGACCAACAACTGTTATTAGCAATACTTCCTGCAGCCTTGGACAATTATAATAAAAATACTCTAATAGTTTTGTTTGCTGTCTTTAAATTTTATGAAAGGTAAACCCACTGCACATTTACCTACAGCAAAAAGTAATGTATTATCCCATATTATTGACAAAAATCACAGGTTCACTGAGGGAAATATACCAACAAGATGACAGGAATCTTTCATGTGTTACAGTCCAAGCTGGTTGTAGCACAAGACTGTTGGGGTAGAGGAAGACTGGTAACAGAGGTTTTAATAGTTTTCTTCTCAGTATGTAGATGTAGTCTCTTGAGCTACCTCAGTCTAATTTGTCTTTTTTTCCCTACAGTTTTTTCTTCTGCTGTTTATTAAATATGCATTTATGGAATTCTCATTGTTTTTGTTCTAACTGTATAATCATGTAGCACATCTATTTTTCTGTTCATGTACTGTACTGTTGATGCTGTATTTGTCTTTTCATTGAAATACAAATTCCCTTACACCTCTTTACTAAGTGCCATGGGATCGTTAACTTTTACCTGAACAGTAACAAGAGGTGGCAGAAGGGGTCTCAGTTTAACATTCCATCCAAAAGATGGCACTTCAACAGTGCAGCACTCCCTCATACTGTACAACAGTGCCAGTTTTATTTTATTTAGGTTTTGTTGACCAGGTAGGTACACTAGACAAGCTATATGCCTATTTTCAGGTACAAATTGGGAGAGTACAATGAAAATACAGGTTCAAACAAGGTACATAACAACAAGAGGGGCAATGTACAGAGTCACAAAAGAGTCAGGTGAACATAGTCTACAGTAAGTAGTAATAGGTAATATATAGATATTATGGTAGCACAGTAGTGCTACCATAGTTAGGGTAGAGGAGCCCTTTTAATGTTAAAGGGTCAAACTTTGCACCTTAATAACTTTGTCACTGTTCAATGGATTTGCCTGAAATTTGGCAGGCCCAGAGCATAACCATAGATCTTGGGATCTGTCAACTTTCATACTGTTTGGATATACAGCTGTGGAGTTATTAAGTGACATCCGTGTGCGCATTTACGTTTTTTTGTGCATTCTTTGCTCGCACCTACAGGTCACACGGTTTATGTGACCAGGCCAAAAACTTCAGGGAATATGCAGCTGGGGTGCCCATAGTGTCTTTTGAAGGTTTTATGAAAAAATATTAAATGGTTCAGAAGTTATTCAAAAAACAAGTTCCCATTACAAGTCAATGGGAAAAGTTCACAAAAACTTAAAAAGTGCCTCAAATGCACTTTTTAGTGTAGCAAATGGCCCTAGTAGTGTCACAAATCCACCATCTTGTTTTCAGTTAGCAATCAGAAAAATGCTTGGCATTTAAAATTGGGACCCTCTAGGGACACAATTCTTTTTGTGTTCATCTAGTGGGACCCTGAGAATGCTAGCCATGTCTTTATTTTGGGGTTAAACACCCCAGAAATATGTTTTTCAAATTTCTGGAGAAAGTAGTGTTGCACCTGCAACACTTTTCACAAAATTTCGTGAAAAATGTCATAAATTGCGACGCTACTTTTCCAGGCTATGGCCAAAATGACAGGAGTTCTTTGCCAACCTGCTGGAAAAGAACTGTTTGGTCTTTTGGGTTCAAATTTGGAGGGAAGGCAGCCAACATGTCACAGATGTGCCTTTTGCTGGTCTGGTGAAAAAATATTGCATGGATGGCAAGTAACAGTACTCTGAAGTTGACATTTTTTTCCCATTGACAAACATGGTGGCGTATGCTGCGTCTTTCGGGGCTCATACCTCGAAAACGATGCATGATACGGATTTTTTGGTGTGAATTGCATAGCCCTATTGGCTAGGCAACACAAAACGGTAGCCAGGAAAATAATTATTTCTGTGAAATTTAAATGTTTTTTATATGTTATGCGGTTGCTGAGATATTTGCAATTAAGTACTTCCAATGCTCGTTTTAAGCTTTGATTCCCATTACAATGCATACAGTCTTTGTGTTTCTCTATGCAGCTGTTCAGGAAAAACAGTGTATCCACTTCCGTTACTGTTACACTTCCTGTTTCCACTTGCGTACGTGAGAAAATTCGGCGTTATAGTTGAAACCCTCCTTTTGACCCCTACAGCTCACCTCGCCAAGTGGCATTGGGGTGCACATTGGGGTCATCAGTGCTAACTCTCACCACATCCTGAGTGTGTATATTTATAGTATGGTAGCACAGAAGTGCTACCATGGTTTGGATTGAGAAGACTTTTTCATGTTAAAGGGTCAAACTTTGCACCTTTATAACTTTGTCACCATTCAACGGATTAGCTTGAAATTTGCCCCACCTTCCCCGCTCAGCAGGGGGCATATACTGCATTCTGAGTGGGAACTCACAGGAAAACAAAGGCTATGTATAAAAGTGTTACAGCTCCATTACTGTAGTAATGGACTATTTGTGGCAGTTGGGAGTTGTATGGTTTCACTCACACAGTGCCCCCCCAGGCGAGGGACTGCATGTTGAGTGGACAGTCACATGATAAGAGGCTACATAGAGATCATGGCACACTACTGTGACTCTAGTGGCACACAAGTTGGCACACTTTTGAGTTGTGTATCATCAGCCATGGAATGCCCCCCCGCCTGTAGGAGATGGTATGTGGTGCATGCTGAGTAGCTAATCACATGTAGTCAACCAGGGAATGCCCTAGTTCACACGCTCAGCACAGGACACGTAGTGCACCCTGAGTAGAGAGTCTCAGGAAAAAAGATTATGCATATAAGTGGTACACCTCCATGGTTCTCATGACTGAGTATTTGTGACATTTAGGAGTTGCATGGTGTCAGCCAGGCAGTCCCCCAACCCCCCACACAGGCAAGGGATGGTATCTTGCGTGTACAGTTACAGCATAAGAGACTACATAGGGATGAATCATGTAGCATTGTGGTGGCAGGCACACACAAGTTACTGCACTTTGGAGTTGTCTATCATCAACCAGGCAATTACCCCCTCACGCCCAACCCCCTGCTCAGGACAGGGCATGTACTACATGCTGAGTGGGGAGTCACAGAAAAATAAATGTTATGGATATTATCGGTACAACTCTTGTCTATAATCAGCGAGGCAAATCCCCCCCACCCCCTGCTCAGGACATTGTAGTAAGACAGTAATTGTGCTAGCTAGATGTTGCATGGTGTCAGCCAGGGAATGCCCCCCCGGGTGGGGGACTGCATCTTGAGTGGAGAGTCACAGGATAGGAAACTACGTAGCCATCAATGGTACACATTTGCAGTTGCAGGCACATACAGTCTAGTACACTTAGGAGTTGCATGGTATCAGCTAGGCAATGCCTCACACTCCTGTCCCAGAGAGCAGGTACTGCATCATGACTGGACAGTTGCAGGTAAGAAAAACTCTAGTACACTTAGGAGTTGCATGGCATCAGCCAGCCCATGCCCCCGCCCCCCCAAGAGAGCAGGTACTGCATTGTGAGTGGAGAGTTGCAGGAAAAAAAAACACATATAGCATGAATGACATACTACTCTGATTGTAGGGGTTGACAACTAGGGATACTTTGGGGTTGCATGTAGTCAATCACGGAATACCCCAGTTCACACGCTCAGTACAAGACATGTAGTGCACAATGAGCTGAGACTCACAGGAAAACAAAGCTTATGCATATAAGAGGTACTGCTCCATGGTTGTTGTAACAGACTATTTGTGACAGTTAGGACTTACGCGGTGTGTGCTAGGCAGTCCCCCCACCCCACAGGTGAGAGACTGCATCTTGGGTGGACAGTGACAGCATAAGAGACTACATAGGAATGAAATGTGTAGCTTTGTGGTGGCTGACATACACAGGTTACTGCTCTTTGGAGTAATATATCATCAGCCAGGCAATCCCCCCCCACCGCCCCCTGCTCAGGACATGGCATGTACTGCATGCTGAGTGGGGAGTCACAGGAAAAGAAAGGTTATGGATATAACTGGTACAACTCTTGTCTATCATCAGCAAGGCAATTCCCCCACCACCACCCCAGCTCAGGACATTATAGTAAGACACTAGTTGTGCCAGTTAGGTGATGTATGGTGTCAGCCAGGGAATTCCCCCCCTCCAGGTGAGGTACTGCATCTTGAGTGGAGAGTCACAGGTTGAGTAAGTATATAGCCATCGATGGTACACTCTTGCAGTTGCAGGCACATACAAGCTAGTACACTTAGAAGTTGCATGGTAACAGCTAGGCAATGCCTCTTGCTCCCATCCCAGAGAGCAGGTACTGCATTGTGAGTGGATAGTTGAAGGGAAAACAAACTCTAGTACATGTAGGAGTTGCATGGTGTCAGCCAGCTAATGCCCCCCCCACAGCAGAGAGCAGACACTCAGAGGAAAAGAAAGCTTATGCATATAAGTGGTACAGCTCCATGGTTGTTGTAACAGACTATTTGTGACAGTTAGGACTTGCACGATGTGAGCCAGTCAGGGCCCCCCACTCCCCCAACAGGCAAGAGACTGCATCTTGAGTGAGCAGTTACAGCATAAGAGAGTACTTAGGACTTGCACGCTGTCAGTCAGGCAATGCCTTCCCCTCCCCAGAGATCAGGTACTGCATTGTGAGTGGAGAGTCGCAGGAAGAAAAAACATATAGCATCAATGGTATACCACTCTGATTGTAGGGGCTGACAGCTTGGGATACTTTGTAGTTACTTGAGGTCAACCATGAAATACCCCAGTTCACATGCTCAGTAGAGGACATGTGGTGCACCATGAGTAAAGACTCACAGGAAAACAAAGCTTATGCATATAGGTGGTACAGCTCCATTGTTGTTGTACTGGGCTATTTGTGACAGTTAGGAGTTTCACAGTGTGAGCCAGGCAGTTCACCCTCCCCACAGGTGAGAGACTGCATCTTGGGTGGACAGTGCTGGCATTAGAGACTACATAGGAATGAACTGTGTAGCTTTGTGGTGGCAGTCACTCACACAGGTTAGTGCTCTTTGGAGTTGCATGCCACCAACCAGGTGAGTTCCCCCTTCCCCCACCCAGAGAGCAGGTACTGCATTGTGTGTGAAGAGTCACAGGAAAAGAAAGGATATAGTCATCAATGGTACACCACTGTGATTGTGGATGGCCACAAGTTGGGGCACTTTGGAGTTCTATGCCATTAACAAGGGACTGTTTTCCCCCCACTCTAAAAAGAGTTATTGCTCTATTACTGTAGAGTAGGGCACAAAGTCTGTCATGGCACTGAAGTACATTCTTTTTCTGTGTACAGATGATTGTAACCATTCAACATTTGAAAAAAAAAAACACTATGAACATTTTGTAAGTTGAACATTTTTATGTAAACGTTTTCTGTAAAAATATATATTTTTTAATATATACAATTCTTATCAGCTATAAAAACCAAAAAAGGAGTAGCATTTATAAAAATATATTGTTCAAACATTTAACTTCTCTATATGGGGAGTTGTGCTTCTGGGTGAGGCAGCACAGGCTAGCTGGTTGAACCATATGTGGAGGCGCAGTGGGAGTGGAAACTGCTGCGCCAACGAGAGATACCGGTGCCGTGGAGGGTTCAACTTTGTCCAGGGAGACTGGAGTCAGGTTCATGTGATAGGATGCTGCTGGCTTGAGTGCCCATCTTGACAGGCTCAAGCAGAAGGCTGATTGTCTCCTGTTGAGCTGTTAGCATTTCGCATATTTCATCAACAGTTCCCTGGAGACGGTCAACTTTCTGCTCGAGCCTGTCTAGGCGGGCAGAGTAAAATCCCATTGGCCATCTTCTTTTGGGTCCTGTGAAGAGAGAACAATCTATTGAGTATGTAGATTTACAGATTGTGTTTGTTGTTTATGTCATAAGAAGATGCATACAGCAAACCATTTGTGTCCTCCATAGGTAATCATACTAATACAGTGACTAGTTAACAACACCTGTTACTTTTGACATTTCTTCTTTTAATTTTCTAAATATTTGTTTTTTATTTCTGTATATATTTATAAAAAGTGACCCATGGCCCATTTTTAACTATTGTTAAATATGGCTGTTCGGGCATTATTGGGATATTATGGATCTTCCAAGGACTATGAAGACCTCGATGTGTGGCACCAGGCATACATTAGGCCCTGGGGCGGTACGATATATCCCAATGGTGCCGAACTTGTTGGGTATTATTACTTGCTTATATAATGGTAAGAAAGAAAATACTGCACTCTGATTGGTCAGCCTTGGCCTAGCCTTTGATGTTATTGCAGCACAACATCACATGTATAGTGTCAACCTCACTGTGAACCTGCAGATGAGCTTGATCATCTTGAGTGTCTTCATAGCTGTTTTTTTTTAAAAGGAAGTTAAGGAAATATTTTTCCACACAAATACATCTTAGCAATGTTTTTTTTTATTCCGCATAATAGCTAGACATTGTATCAAAGCAATGATGTCCTCCATGTGTATGTTATTTGGGATAATGTCACACCACAGTTGTTGGATGCATTCGGTCTGCAGCTTGATGCCCATCACGTGAGGTGTCATCTTATCTCAGCACAACACACATTATTGGCTATGTTAAACACTGTAAGTGCACAGACAAAGTCATACTATGCAGATCGAAATGAAGAGTGCATCTATCTGGCTGCTCTTGGATATCGCTTGCTAGAGTTAGGGTTTGCAGTATCTCAGCCAGGAAATCACCCTCCTTGTCTGTGCCAGTACGCGGGGGGGGACTGTATTGTGAATGTTAAGCCTCAGCAAATGATATACGTGCATGGTTATTGTTTTAGTCATGTTAACTCAGGCAGTGGTTGGACACTCAGGCAGTGCTGCACACCCATTGGTTCACACTGTGGACCAATGGGCATACAGCCATACTGACGGTGTCAGTCGGCGGGCGGCAGGGCAGCAGGTGGGTGGTGCTGCCACCTACCGCTGACCGGGAGTGGGGCAGTGGGGATCAGTGGGTGGGTGGGGAAGGGGTCGCGCTGGACCACCAGGGATATAGGGATCATTATAATTTTACTTAAGCCCATGATCAGGCTGACAGCGGTCCACTGGACCACTAGGGAAAAGGGAATCTGTATTATTTTACTTAAGCCCTTGATCGGGCTGACAGTGGTCTGGACCACCAGGGATATTGGATACTTTATTATTTTTCAAATGCCTGTGATCAGGCCACCGGGGATCGGCGCACCTGCATGAAAATGGGACCATAATGACATGCAAATGGCCCCATTTGCACCTTGCATACATTATAGCCCCATTTGCATGTGCACTTTTGAATATTGCAGTAGTTGCACCTAGTGCAATGGAACTTGTGCTAGCGCATCCCCCTGCTCCACTCTGGCCACTTGTGCTGGTGCAGTGCCACTGCGCCATGCGCACTGCGGGTGGGCAGGGTGTGATATTCAATGATGCTGAGCCATGGTGCAGCTCCGTTGAATATCACCCAGTCAACACCCCTGCACAGCCAAGTTGCACTGCGCCCAGGCTTGCGCCACAGTCTGGCGCAGTTTGAATATCTGGGCCATAGTATACTGTAATTCCATATAGCCATAATAGATATCAAAGTAAAGTGTTAGACTATATATTCTTACTTGTGTACAGCTAACATTCTCTGATAATAATATAATTAAATGTTGAATTATTAATTCTGTAAACTATTTCTTTTATGTAAGTAGATGATGTAACAGATCTAGGTGATTTGCTAGTTCGTAAGTAATTTGTTATTGATTTGCTATTCTTTACTGATTTATATAATCCATATTATCATGTGTTATTTGATCTAGTTCTGTGGTAAGTTAATTAAATATATTTTATAACAGTTATGAATTGTACATCAGACACTTTCACTGAGAAAATGGAGTTTTTGTGTTCCTGATAATATTTTTTGATCGCCTCTATTGAGGGGTCGGGTGGGAATTTTCCAAATGCAGTAACATAGTGATATATCTTAACATCTATTTATATGTGTATACATATGAGTATGTGTACATATTCTATATATTGCAATTAAAATGTTTAACACTAAGTTTAAGATGTATATTTTTGTTCACAGGATTGTCTGTTTTTCCTGCTATTACTTTAACTGTTGCATCACTTTTTTTGCCCACCCCAGGGACATTCACACTATCAGTCACACAATGACAACAACAACACCATAACTGTTTGATATGTGTAATCAGTGTGCAGAGAGTACTGTGCTGCATGTGTTTATGTATTGTGTGATACTGACACATGGTAGCCATTGACTATCTGTGAGACTGTTTAACATTTATGTAAAACATTGATGAAAACATTTTAATGCTTGCTTTGTGAGACTGATTTTGTGCACCAATCTGGATTTTTGATTCGGACTCTTTTTGCAACTTTTAATTGGCAATAAATCTTCTTTAAGCCTTATCTACCTGTGTTGTGTCTTTCCTTGAGCATAAAGTAATAGTCATAATATGTATGTTGCTTTTGGTGTATTGATGGATCTACACATAGTGTATCATGCTCAGCAGACCAAGATAATGGACTTTGTACTGTTCAACAGCTATAGACCAATTGTGATAAACAGATTCATCTCCTCTTCCATACAGTGAGTGTGGTATTTTCACATCACAGGTTCAGAACATGAGCTATTGCTGTATAAATACTATTAGAGAACTACATATTCAGACAGAGGTATCTATGTCTTGGTGAGCTCATGTGTAAAAATTGAGCCATGGTCTAAACAACATATTTAAATTAATATGACAGAATTATTTCTCAAAAAGACAGGAAATTTATGGCAAAAAAACTCCATTTAATGCATCAGTTAGGATTGTTCCACAGCGACAAAAGCAAGGAAATTCGGTGTTGGGGTTGAAAACCCTAACTTCTCATTCAACCCCCCAGCACCACATACACACAGACACACGCACACACACACACACACACACACACACACATATGCAAGTAGGGGGGAGGACCAAGGCAACACGACCAATCACAGGCAACCAGCAGCAGCTGACAAATAAAAAACAACTGTCTAAATGTACTACAAGACATCCCCACCCACCTTACCAGGTACAGCATGCTCAGTGGAGATCCACAGCAAAACTGAGGCCATGTACACCAAACGTACGCATCCCTGATTGCAGATGCACACAACGTACTACACTTAGGAGTTGCATGGCCTTACCTAGTGATGCCCCACACCCCACCACGCCTGGTACTGTACCCTGACTGGACATTAAAAATGCAAGTCTCTGAGTGCAGCTGTACAAAGGTTTGTACACTTATGAGTAAACAAAAATGAAAACAACTGTGTAGATGTAGTAAAAGACACATCCATCATCAAGATACAAGAACTGTTGCATTTAAGTATGTGATGTGCATAGTAGTAGGTTTCCTGCATCTGTCCACTCGAGATACACAACCTGATCTGGAGGTATGGGGGAGCTATTGCCTGTACAACTCCTAATGGCACTAATAGATATACAGTTTCAGTGATGTAGGTGTACTGTTGATGTTCATGAACTTAGTTTCACTGTGTTTGTATACTCAGAATGGAGTAACTGGTCTGTCTGTCAGGGAGTGGAATTAGCTTGCTGAGGTCAAGCAACTTGTAAACATGCTAACATGAGTGTACCTACAATGATGGAGGTGTATCACAGATGTCCATAGGCTCAGTTTTGTTGTTGCTCTCTACTGAAGATTTAGTACCTGCTGAAGACAATGGCATTGCCTATCTGATGCCACACAAATCCAAATTGTGGTAAGTTGAGTATCCTTGCAATGAGTGAGGTGCAGCATTTATCTACACACCCTCAGTTTTTTGCAGTCAGTCTCCACTCAGGTAGTAGTACCTGGCCTTTGGGTCTGACAGGCCATTACATGGCTGACACCATACAAGTGATAACTGTGCTAATTGTACTACTCCAGCAATCAGGTAGGTGTACCGTACATATAAACAGGCTTTCTTTTACTACATCTTTCAGTCACAATGGACAAAGTGTTGTAGGAGGAGAGGGGGCATTCTCTCCCACAGACTGTGTGACTCATTATTGTACTAACCTTTGCAATAGCTGAAATCATGGAGTAACAGTGTTGATGTTCATGGGTTCATTTTAACTGGGGTTCTCAAGTAAGTATGCAGTACCTGTTCTCAATGGGTAGGGCATTGCCTCACCAAGGTGCTCCATTGCCTAACAGTGGTAGTTTGTGTATACCTCAAATCAACCTGACATACCATACCTGTACAACTACTTACTTTTGCTGTGGGTCTATAGCTGGGGTGCAGTACCAGGTGTGGTGGGGTGTGGGACATCACTAGGTAAGGCCATGCAACTCCTAAGTGTGGTACGTTGTGTGCACCTGCAATCAGGGATGTGTATGATTGGTGTACATGGCCTCAGTTTTGCTGTGGATCTCCACTGAGCATGCAATACCTGGTCAGATGGGTCTTGTAGTACATTTAGACAGTGTTTTTTTATTTCTGTCACCTGCTGCTAGTTGTCTGTGATTGGTCGTGTTGCCTTGCTCCTCCCCCCACTTGCATGTGTGTGTGTGTGTGTGTCTGTCTGTCTGTCTGTCTGTGTGTATGTGGTGCTGGTGGGGTGAATGCGGAGTTAGGGTTTTCAAGTCTAACACCGAATTTCCTCACTTTTGTCACTGTGGAACAACCCTAACTGATGCATTAAACTGGGTTTTTTTGCCATGAAAATATATATATATATATATATATACTGTGTATATATATATATATATATATATATATACACATATATGTACAGAATAAATAGGCTAAGACATTCAATGGCAATTACATTGTATGAGTGACCCTTTTACTAGAGCTACATAATTCCTGGACAGATAAACAAGCCAATCACATGCTCCCCAAAGTTAAAGGACAGTAGGCAGTGGCATTAGAGCCTGCAAGAGGGATCCCAGGGTTGGTTGAGTCCAATGTAGAGACCTGGTTAAGGTGGCTTGGGACACCTACATGCAGAGGCCAGTTTCAAGTGCTCCCACAGGGAATTCTGGAGACTCAAGTGGGAGGGGAGGAATGAACGTGGTCAGGAAGGGAGTTCCATAACCTCGGAGCACACATAGCAAAATCCCTATCCCCCATTAGGGTATGAGTATAAGGAACTTTGAGCACCCCAGAACCCTGAGACCTGAGGGAGTAGGAGGAGGATTCCGCAGGCTTGAGAAGCTGTGCCCGCCCAGAGGGGTGCTGGTTCTGGGCACCTTTCCTACAAAGCAGCCCAACCCATAGTTCAAGTGTTTGGCTGGGGAAAGCCAGCCCAGTTTGTCATATAATTTATAATGATGGGTGAGGCATGGGGCTGCCAGGGCAAAGTGACAGATGTTGTTGTAGGTTGTGTTCCACCGAGCGAGGTGGACCTTGGAGGTGCTAGTGAATAGGAGAAGGCCATAGGTGAGTGAAGGGAGCAGCACACCTCTGGCTAATGCCAAGTGAGCAGCAGACATCAGATTTTTCTTTGCCCTGTAGGCAAGATCAAGTTTACAGTTTATGGCTCTGCAAACATTTAGGATGTGACACCCCTAGTCGAGTTGGGGGGTCAAGTGTCACCCCAAAGTATTTTATAGAAACTGTGGTTAGGAGTGGAGCACCGCCCACCCCACTGACACACAGAGGGGCAGAGAAGGCCTTGATCTTGGCTACTGACCCAAAAGCATGGCCTGAGTTTTATTTAGGTTGAGGACCAGCATGTGAGATGTTACCTAGGACTGAATATTCTTAAAGTCCTTACTCAGTTGAAGATTGAGAACCCCAATGTCCTGGAAATGTGCAAGGATGACTATATCATCTGCATGAAGGGTGGCACTACAGTTGCAAGCAGCAGCAGGGAGGTTGTTAACAAATGCAGAAAAGAGAAGGGGCCCCAAAACTGATCCCTGTGGGACACCAGAGGTCACCAGAGTGGGGTCAGAGAGGACCTTGTTGAATCTGGTCTGCTGTAGTCTGCCCTGCAGGTAGTTTCTAAGCCAACTTAAGGCATGAAGGGACAGGCCAAAGGACTGCATCTCTGAGCAAAGTAATGCATGGTCCACAAGGTCGAAGGCCTTGGATAGGTCAATGAATATGGCCACAGAGAGTTTGCCCTGGTCCATGGCCACCCTGATGCTAGTTGAGACTGAGACAAGGGCCATGGATGTGCCATACCCTTTTCAATAGCTGTGCTGCACAGGGAGCAGCAACTTATGAGCCTGAATGTACTCTGTGAGCTGTTCAGCCACAACTTTCTCTAGGAGTTTGCTAATGGCCGATAGGATGGCAATTGGACTGGAGTTGTCCAGGACTTTGGGGTTACCTTGCTTCAGAATGGGGACAATCCTCACCACTTTCCAAATGTCGGGGATAACACCAGTGGCAAGGGACAGGTTGAAGATATGTGCCACTGGGAAAGGAATGTGGGGAGCACCCAGATTCAGAAGCTTGGGCTCCATGTTATCATGGCCAGCACTGGAATGTGGAGAGAGACCAGAGAGAAGTCTCTGCATCTCCATGACAGACACAGCCCTGAGATAAAATAATGGACCAGAGGAGTGTACCTCCTGAGGGACAGAGGCCAAGGTGCCACTGCTATTCTCTACAGCAGGAAAATGGGAGGTAAGCTCAGACAAGTCTCAGAAATGGAATTAAAAGCATTTGCAATCGTAAGTGACCTATTACAACTTGGCCCACCAATAATCACATCAGATACCCCTGAGTTGGAGAAGCCGCTGACTATGTTTTTTATGTTCCTCCAGAACCTTTGTGGGTCCCTAGCTAATCTAAGCAGGGCAGATTTACAGTAGTCACTTTTTGCCACCCTGATGGCTTTTTTGCACTCATTTCTGAGCTTCCTATACTGTTATAGGTATGACCCTCAAGTACATGGTGTGGGGCTAGAACCCATGACCTTCTGATCTTCCAGGCTCCAAAGACAAGCACACTACCTACTGAGGCATTGACAGTGACAACTATGTAGGATATCAAATGTAAATTACATTAGGCAGTTAATTGGAAAGATGTTTAATATCAAAAGTATAATGATGGTATAACTGCCAGATTATACATAGATTTACATTTAGTGGAATCTGGGTCTGTAGTGGATCCAAGATAGCGGAAGTAGCTGTTTGGATAGTGATAGGCTCTGGGTGGGTTGTAGAGGGGTATACACACTAAACCAAGTCTGGGGGAATAGTGTTGCTAAACTGTATGTTACACCACATGTACTGTATTTTAATAAAAAAAAGGATGTTATGAAGGCTGGATACCGAATAACCAAGTATATATTGTGCCACAGTAAGTAATAATACTTGCCTAGTATTCATATACTGTACTTGCTCACCTGACTTGAGTGTCTGTTGCTTATTTGGGAGGAGCTTCAACCCTTCTATTGTACTGATCAGAAAACTAAATAACTAAATAGAAATAAATTAATAAATAAATAAATAAAAAAATAAGGTTCTCAAATGTGGTGCATTATCTGTTGTGTCTCGTCACATTTTTCTACTGAAAGCATCTATCTCCCCCAAACTTTGATGCTCACTTTTCCCACCCCTACCCAAAGCATCTCTATAGCATGAACAGGCTGAATCCAAACAGCCTCAGAAATGCCTTAGTATGGTGAACACAATTCTGGTCACGTTATGAGTGAGCAGCTGTCATGAACTTTGTCCGCAATCACTTCAGCAGAAATGAAATGAACTGTCTAGTGCAATAAACAAAGAATTGTTTCTTAAGTCTCTGTTAACAAGTACCCAGGACTTGGAGGAATCAACGCACCTTAAAATTGTTTCTTAAGTTTCTGTTAACAAGTGCCCAGATTTGGAGGAATCAGTGCACTTTAAAATTGTTTCTTAACTCTCTGTTAAGTGCCCCAGACTTAGAGGAATCAGTCTCAGAAATACAGTATCACTGGACCATCCCATTAAAGTACAAGTGTATGAAAAATTAAACACTGAAGCCATACATGATTTAAGACTGCCGATGTTATTGAATTATAATTGGGAAAAATGTTCTGATCGTATAGTGATGACTCTTGGTCAGATAGCATATACATGTTCAGGTCACTGGCGAGGCCACATCTAGAGTATGGAGTTCAGTACTGGTGCCCACACCTCAAAATGTACATTAACCTGTTGGAGAAGGTCCAGAGGAAGGCTACATAGATGACAGCAGTCAGCAGGGTAAGGTATATGAGGAGAGATGGAGGGCACTGAGCATGTACTCCCTGGAGGAAAGAAGAGAGAGAGGAGACATGATTGGGATCTTGAAGTACTCAAAAGGGATAAATAAGGTGGATAAGGAGGGTCTCTTTAAGCTGAGTGGTGACCATAACATGAGATGACACAGTCTTAAGGTGGGAGGGAGAGGTTTAGGAGGGAGGATCAGCAAGCACTTCTTCACAGAGAGGGTGCTGAATACTTGGAATGCACTGCCAGAAGAGGTGGTATCATTGAAGACAGTGGGTAGGTTCAAGAGATGCTGGGATGGGCATGGGGGAAGGTAAGGATTATGGGTAGTGAGGATGGGAGGAGTGGGTCCGGAGGGGCAGGGACAGTAGCTCAAGCTGTGGACCCTGCAATATGAGCAGACTAGACAGACCAAATGGACTTCTTCGGCTGGCTTCATTGTATGTTCGTATATAGAGTGCTATTCTCTTGAAGAAGCTAATAAAATATCTGCACCATTTGCTCTATAGAGGACACTACTGAGTACTATCCAACATTATATCTGTTCTTCTCTATCAAATACTGTTCTGTCAAGCTGTACAGAGGTTATAGCAGAGTTCCAATCCCAACTCTCTGATTTGGTATTGCAAGGGACATAGTTGCAAGGAAGCTGAGACACTTGATAGGAAGCACAGGGATAATAAAAAAGAGAAAAGTTAAAATTAATGCATAATAGAAGGTCCTTGTTTTTTTTTAATTCTGGTAGTGAATTTTATGTATACAGGAGAACAATTTCAAAAAAGGGGACCCTCATTTTAAAACATATTTACAAATGTAAAAAAATATCCTCTTCATTTAACAAGTCACCACATTTTACCATCTGAGCTACTCTTGAAATGGAAGATCAAGTGCAGTTCAACTGATAGTTATTAAATGCACACAAAAGACTGCCAAGAAAATCTAGTTTGGGGCACTTGGGAGTCCAAATGAATTCTATTTTGTCTGCTGGCACACTGGATGTCGGATGACACCCTTAATTGTATTTTTAAGGAACTCCCACTACTATCTTTTAAACAACCACCAAATTTATCCAGCCTAATTATTAGGAGCAAACTTTCACCCGGAACAGAATACCATGTCACACAATGGCACACGACCCTGCAATCAACACCCCTGTAAGACTTGTGGGCTCATTTCTACCTCAGACTGTGTGGTTACATCACAAAACAGACAATTCCAGGTGCATGGGAGTTATACATGCATGTCACGACATGTTGTTTATTTCATTCAGTGCAAGAGATGTCCACAAACAGGTTATGTAGGAGAGACATGCCAACAGCTCCGCACTAGGATGCACTCACACAGACATACTATTACAGCAAGGAAGACTGAAAAACCAGTGGGGCATCACTTCTCCCAGCCTGACCGCTCAGTCTCAGATATGTCAGTAATGGTCTTAAAAGGAAATCTCAAAAACACACAACAGAGATGAGCTTTTGAGATTAAACTTATTTTACATCTCAATATGGTAGCAGATGGGGATGAACGTGGATCTTGGCTTTATGGGACACTACAGAAACTAACATCCACAGACCTTTTCTTCAAACTGACATATTATAGGACTTCAGCATGTGTGAGATGTGGATGAGTGTGTGTATGTATGTGTGTGGGTATGTGTTGTGAGGTATGTGATATAACAGATGTGGGGCTTGCTGTCACATTGAGGTAAGTCTCTATTTAGCTATATGGAGTTATAATGTGTTACTATTTTTATTTCGCACACATAAAGAATTTCTCCTTACTTTTTATCTTTGCCTGTGGGGGGGGGGATTGATCCCATTGCACCATATTCAGATTACCCAGCCTGCTAGTGTACATACAGGAGTGTTATCTTATACTGTTATATATAATGTTTGTAACTCTGTACATATTGGGATGTGTGATCTCATTTGCTTGGGGGTCCTGCACAGATCTTTTTACATTAGGCTAATATTGTAGTAATTTACTCAGGATTTCATGACAAGTTGTATTCCTTTGGGGAACAACTGCAGTGACTGAAGTTAATATAGTTTCACAGGAGAGAGAGTGAGTGTGTGTGTGTGTGTGTGTGTGTGTGTGTGTGTGTCTGTGGGAGAGAGAGAGAGAGAGAGAGAGTGAGAGTAAAAAGGAGGGGGGAGAGAGAGAGAGAGAGAGACAACATCTCCTTTAAGCTATGTATCTCCCCCACCCACACTATTGTGATGTGGGGTGGGTTAGGTTGCATTGTTTGTATGAACAGGAGGAGATAAATTACATTTTTATCTCTTTTTCAGATTCCCTAGACACTTGTGGTACATCAAGTTGCTACATTCTCAGTATATATTGACATCAGTACATATCAGGCTGCATGGTCTTAATTCCTTGAGGTTCCTCGACTAGAGTTTTTTGTTTGACACTAATATTATCAATTTATATTTAAATTATCATTTATATAGTCCTGAGGTTTTTGTAATTTCTTGGGCCTTTTATTTAGCTTGAGAATACAGCTGGGTGACATGTCCAGCTAGGTTTTACACATCACACAATGTGCACTGATGTTTTTTAGACAACTTTACTGGTAATTCTTGTCTTTAATGCATACATTGTAATTTCATGAGCCCTATAACTATCTTAGTTTGTCTTTAAGCTGGGTGGGGGTTGCCTTTCAGTAATCACATCCTTATACTGACTGTGACACTCATGGCTTGATTTGGGAGTTATCTGCTTCAGCAGTGTTATCTTATGTCAATTAAATTTATGTGCAGTAGGATTCTTTATGTGTGTGTTGCACCAAGCACATCTGAACCCAAGGTTCTTTCGGACTGAGGGCAGTATTGTACTGTCAAACTTCTCTGACATCATCTTCTGTTTTTTTTTTTTTAAATGAGTATTTTAAACCAATGGGGATTTTTTTCTGTTTTTCTCTGCATTATCTAGCTGTTATAAGTATTGTATTTTCTAAACAACTGCCATGAGCTTCTGAAGAAGGACTGGTTGGTCCGAAAGCTAGAGCACTTTGTTCTTGTTGTTACATCTATGTTGGTCCATTAAAAGGTATCAAATCATTTGCTTCTGGATCTATTCCTTTCACAGGTAATTTAGTAACAGAAATTTCAGTGTACTGTACATACTGACTACTGCACCATCAACAGCAATACAATACACTATTGAGTGGGAGACAATGTAATGGGCACATCTAGCCTACTTTGTCTTACAACACCAAGTTAAACCAAGTTAATACGCATTCTACAAAAGAAAGCTGTAGAACATGTAGCAAAACCTCTTTGTAATGTATACTTCACAATTGGGTCACATCCGCTCTTAAAAGTGGCATTACTCCAGGTTCAGAAACTGAACTCAGGAATGTTATACCACATTCAAGTTTTAATACTACATTTTTGCTCTGTTGTGTTTCTTGTTTATTTCAGAAGAGAAACACTAATGACTTTTTTTGTGTTGATATCACCTTAAATGCCTTAAGCAATAATTATCATAATAGCGAAAGAGAGAACAAGATCACAGGGCACATCTTTGAATTTACAAAGCTCTTTGCTAAGAAAATTGCTAGCATTACTCTCAAATGAAGTGTTTAACAATCTAATGAGCACCTTCACAAGAAAAATTACCTTTCATTTCTCTCATTACCTCTGCTATTTTAGTTCTCTGATGCAAGATGTAACTTAAAGCGCAACAGAAGTGCCTTTTAATATATAAGAACAACATTTAAAAAAATCTGTAGTAACTACTCCAAAGCATTTAATAACATTTGAATTTCCATTTTGAATAATGAACAATAATGACATTAGCTGTCTTATCAATTTGTTAATTAAATAATAACACCATTGTAGCATTTGATGCACAATAGAATACATCACAGGGCACATTTATTCTTATATTCACTGAATCCTAATGTGTGCATTTTTACTACTGTATTATACATTCTTTTAAATGATTAACTGCCATACTTTATTTTGATTATTTTTGATCAGTTTTATTATCTCACTTTTACATTCTGTAGCAGCCTCATTATGGTTTTCCATAAAGTGCTCTGTGCTGCTTGTTTAACCAGAGGAGCAATTCTGAATGATGAAAAAGGTATGCTGTATAATTACTGGGTCAACTGTGAGGATATGGGGAAATAATAGTGCAGTAGCACATTATTCTGATTGGCTAAGAGGGTTCATTTGCATTGTATAAGAATACATTCATGCATGAGATGGTATTGCATATTGCAAAATGTTGGGATGCCTAAGGCTCCATCCACACTACACCCGCTCAGACCCCGTAACAGATAGAAACCATTACAACTGGGGAGCGGTGCAGTATGTCCACACTGCTGTGGAGTCTGTTATGGGACCGGCACGGCCGGTCCACACTTCGGGAGCTGGGAGACCGTTATGGCAGCACCCGATCCCATAATACAGCTCATGCTGCACTAGGGGAACTGGTGCCACGCATCCACACTACGCCCGGTAACATTACCAAGGCGTAACCAGTTTCATAACCATTGTTGAAACCACCTCTTGTCTGGTTTCAACAACGGTTACGAAAACGCCTCCAGTAACATTACAGGTGTAAGCGCAAACCATTGCGGTGATGGTTTGGGCACTCTGTAACATTACAGAGGCATAGTGTGGACAGGGCCTTAGCTGCATTGTGAGGCATGTGGTAAAGCTGTTAGCAACTAGTTACCTGAGATGTGAAAATACTTAATGATTTCCCATACCCTGGTGTGTATTGTTGCAGTTGTAAAATGGACCACAAAAAACTGGTATTTGGTTGCTTGGTAAATAGTTCTTATGGCACATGATGATAAACTTAGATATCATTATGGGTAAGACAGTGCTCCAGCCAATCAGGTTTCAGGAGACTTCCTATCCATTTTATAAAGATAGATTATAAGTATGCACTTTTCTGTTTACTTTTGGTTTTGCAGTTCTTCTACCTAGGAACAGTCATCCTGCTACCCAAGAATCTGATAGCAGAACTGGCCAAGTGATATACTACACAGATGCTGGCCCAGTGGCACTGTGGGTTGAGGCACTGGACACCACACCTTGTGCCTCACCAGTGATTTGAGTTCGGGAATGGACTCAGGATGCTGGGGGTCAGTAGGGGTGAGAGAGAGTATTGAGCAGCTGGAGGACTGCTCTCCTCTCCTCTCACAGGGTTGGTTACAAGGGGGCTCCCCACTCTGTAGTGACCCCTAATGGAGATCAGGGGCAGCACAAGAGCAGGGACATTAGACAAGGGTGAGATGACAGCAGACACCAGTGGCAGAGGCAGAGCCATGCAAGATCATTGCACACCATGTCTCGGGGAGAAAACACCAAGGAAAAAACCATGGAGGATCTAGGGAGGTGACGAGGACTCCAGAGGCCGATGCCCACATCCCAACACTGGACCACCTTTCCACCAGCTCTCTCAAGCCCCTCGATCCAGCCATGGACAGACCATCTAGATTTGCAGGAAAGTCACCATGTAAGAGAGGTGGTCCTGCCCAAGGGGGTTGGCCAAGTCCATAGGCTTGGGAAGGGGGTTGCTCAGCCCGTGTACTCCCGGTGGAAGGCGTCTCAGGCAGGGAGTAATGGCCAAGTTCGAGAGGGTACACCTGAGAGATGCCCTGGCCCTCCGGTGCAGAAATAGTGTACAAAAAAAAGATATACTACACAGATGACCCCACAGTAGGGATGTGAGAGTAATGTAAATTAATTTGGAATATCATGAAAAATGGGGTGCTTTGGACTCTGGCAAGTCCAACTATTAATGGCATTCACATTCTATAAATAAAAAAAATTAGCAGTTACATATGAAAAAAAGAAGATTCTCTTGCCCTTCACAGGTGATCAGGACTACTTTCATGGTCACAGCAGTCATCTCTCAGCCACCGATCCCACCCTGTCCTCTTGCACATACAATGTTTAATAAAATGTATTCCTGACAGTTCAAGAACTCCTGGACATTTTCTTCCCCAAAAGTAACTATCCCTTTATCAACTCCTACCAGCCCCAAAAGGGCCATTTTTTTCAAGTAGCCCCCTACCTCCTGACCTCTGATCCATGATTGGGGACATATAATATGTTACTCACTTCTCTGGCTGCCTATCAGTCACCGTCTGAAATCTGCACTGCACTGCAGTCTCTCCAATTAGATGACAGCCTGCAGCGTGCCCAGGATTGGAGTGCTTGACATGCCTATGAGTGGCATGGACTTTCTATGCACTGCAGAGGATTCCACAAAATTTCACTTGATAGGATAACATGTGGAGGATAACCAAGGGAGGGACAGTGAGGTTTAATAAAGGGGAGAGAGGGTGGGCAGAGGGTGACTGTGAAAAGGCAGAGATACTAAACAAATATTTTTGCTCAGTATTTATAAAGGAAGAGGGGGAGGTACCCAAAACAAACAGTAGAAACACTCTGGATACAGAAGTTGATACCAGCCCATTTACAGAAGAAAGGGTTCTGAAAGAACTCTTAAAACTGAAGGTGGACAAAGCAATGGGGCCTGATGGATTCATCCCAGAATTCTAAAAGAACTAAGGGTAGAACTAGTGACACCACTGACTACCCTCTTTAACAAATCATGGGAGGATGGGGTGGTACCTGAGGACTGGAGGAGGCAGATGTGATTCCCCTTCAAAAGTGGGAGCAAGGCAGAAGCAGGAAACTACAGACCTGTTAGTTTAACCTCAGTGGTAGGGAAATGATGGAATCACTTCTAAAGGAAAGAATTGTCAAGTATCTAGAGGCCAGAGGGGCACAGGACCCAAGGCAGCATGGATTCACAGTGGGAAGGTCATGCCAGACAAATCTGACAGATTCTTTGACTGGGTGACCAAAGTAGTAGATCAGGGAGGGGCTGTGGACATGACCTACCTAGACTTTAGCAAGGCATTTGACTCAGTCCCACACAAAAGATTAATATACAAGTTAGCCAGCCTGGGAGTGGGTCCTAAGATTACAGCCTGGGTAAAGAATTGGCTGGAGAATAGGACACAGAGTGTAATAGTAAATGGAGTCCACTCTGAAGAAAGGGGGGTTACTACTGGGGTACCGCAGGGTTCAGTATTAGGACAGGTCCTCTTCAATGTCTTTATAAGCGACATTGCAGAGGGACTGGAAGGAAAAGTATGTCTCTTTGCAGATGACCAAAAGATCTGCAACAGAGTTGATGCACAAGGTGGGGTGGAAAGGATGAGAAGGGACTTGGCAAGGTTAGAGGAATGGTCAAATGTATGGCAGCTTAGATTCAATGCTAAGAATGCAAGGTAATGCACCTGGGAAACAAAAACCCAGGGGAAGAGTACACAATGGGGGGTGCGATACTAACAACAACAAAAATGGAAAGGGACCTGGGGGTAGTCATATCAGATGACCTAAAGGTGGGCAAGCAATGTGAAAAGGCAGCAAGGAGGGCTGGGGGGATACTGGGATGCATAGGGAGAGGCATCACCGGTAGAAAACAGGAAGTTATTATCCCTCTGTACAGACAGCTGGTGAGACCCCAACTTGAGTACTGCATGCAGTTCTGGAGACCCAATCTCCGCAAAGACATAGACAGGATGGAAGCTGTCCAGAGGAGGGCAACTAAAATGGTGCAGGGTCTGCACTGGAAGACATATGAAGAGAGACTTAAGGAGCTTAATATGTATAGCCTCGAGGAAAAGAGGGAGAGGGAGGACATGATAGAAACTTTCAAGTACCTCAAGGGAATCAACAAAGTCCAAGAGGGTAGCATCTTTCAAAAAAAGAGGTGTGCAAGAACAAGGGGGCACAATTTGAAGATGGGGGAGGCGGCTCAGAGGTAATTTAAGGAAGTATTTTTTCACAGAGAGGGTTGTGGATGCATGGAACAACCTTCCGGAGGAGGTTGTGGAGTCAAAAACAGTGGTGGAATTCAAGCATGCATGGGACAGTCATAAGGCAATTCTGGGGGGTAGGAAGAAGTAGGCTGTTGGTTAACTAGGATCTGCAGCTTATCCATTAGGTAGGGAAATGAGCAGACTGGGTGGGCCAAGCGGTCCTTATCTGCCGTCAAATTCTATGTTTCTATGTTTCTATGTATGTTGAACCAGACATTCCATATAGCTTGACATCTTCAAGCAGATAAGTGGCTAGCATGGCATAACATAGTACAGCCTGTCAATAACAAGTATTGTCAATGCCGAATGTTGGCCACTTGTTAAACAATTTGTTTTTGCAATTCTGACCCCAGATTTTGATGATACTTGTTTTAGGATTTGCCTTATAGACATAACATGTGCCATTTATAGAGTTTTGGCCAAAATGTTATTTTGCACCAAAGGTGCGAAAACTCATCTTGTTCAGTATTTTAAAAATGACACATCACATTTATGAGGTGGTGTAGAAAAAAGGCTATGTTGAAAGGTTAGAGTCAAAATATTAAAACTTAGTGAAGTTATGAGTCAATGTTAAAATGGTGTAATGTTCAGTCATAAGCTAGGCATTTTACCATATTTGTACAAAAAAATGTTTAGCATAACCTTCCTATTAGCCAACCTAATGAAAGCAGTAGGTGAAAATGTTCAAATCCCCGACAAAACATAACTTTGTGCCATAGGTACAAAAACACATTTTGGCCAGGATTTGAATATTGACAGGTGTCACATTCATGAGGTTTTGTGAAGCAATGGCTATGTTAAAAATTCGGGGTCAAAAATATTAAAACTTAACAAAGTTACAAGGCTGTGTTTGCACACTTCAATGTAGGCTCATAATTTTTTTTTTTTTATATTTTTATTCAAATTTTCAACATAGCCTTGTTATGAACCCACCTCATGAACAACAGCAAGGGTGTACCTAGCTTTTTTTATAGGGGAGGCAGAGGCTTATAAAAGTCTTGGGGCCCGATTCCAAGACAGCTACACCAGGTGAATAAATGCAGTTACAGGTCCTGAAACACAGTCATAGGTATGCCAATGACTTTGAGACACGCGATTCCAAAAGAACACTTACACCGCAACCTGCAACCGCTACAACAAACTCAAGTTATGACACAGTTATGCCAAAGAAAGCTTATGCCACTGCGCAATGTGGGTTGTGTTGTAACATGCGTAACACACAAGCACCACCGAACTGCTATTCCAGAACAAGTAGCGTAAGGAAAGATGCCAGAGGAAGGTAACGTAAGTTAGAACAAGGAATAGCTGTCCTAGCCAGAGCACAGGCCATAGAAACACCCCCACCACAAAGCCAGACTGCAGCATACCACTCAACCAGTAGGTCTCGAACATGGAACAAATGGGCAAACAGTGGAACACCCAAGCAAACATGCCCTAGGAAGCCCAGGACACAGTGAAATAGGTAGCAGCCTGGCCAGACAGGCAGTTAGTAAGTGAATTACATATGTGGTGCAGCATGTACCATAGCATATAGCAACAGTAGCCCAACACTGAATGTGGGACAAGGCATCGCAAAGTGGAACAGAGAAGTGATGAGACATACAATGAGGAACAGTGCCAAGTAATGTGGGACAGATGAGAGGTATGTACTGCAGACAGCAGTGTAGTGGGACACACAGCACAGGCAGCAATAGGAGCAGAATTGAGAAAGCAGAGACCTGTGAGTGTTGGCACCACCACTGCCCCCTCCAGCACCACCATGGTGGCACCTGCAGCACTATGGGGGGATACACTGTAGTGCAATGCAACCCTTGCAATGGCATGGCACCCATGCCATCAACACCGTGCTGCCAGGGGAGGTAAAACTGGCCATCAAGTGCAATGTGACACAAGTGGCAGCACTGGAGCTAGAACAGTGCCCATGCATGCTGTACAGCTGCCATGAGGCAGGACCGCGATCGTGGGATGGCACCATAGGCATACACAGAGGACTACATCATGCACAGGTGATGGGCATGGTGTCACAGGAGGAGAAGGATACACACAGGCCAGAGGAACAATGCTGTGACAATGGTGTCACCAGGCACACTGCCCCTGCCATGCCACTGATACATGTAAACAATGCAACCACAACAGGGACACAGCACTGGGTGGCACAGACTTGCATACATATGGTTGTGAGAGGCACCATTGCGGTGTGCCACTGGTGCCACCCACAGGGACCACTGGTCCCCTGGGTGGAAGGGAGCCATACGGGCCCAAGGCCACCACACAGCCAAGACAAGCACGGCATGGCAGCATGCGGCTCGGACCAGGAACGGTGCACTGCAGCACACAGGGCACCATGCGGCTGCAACCACCAGTGCATGCCCATGGCTGTGAGCTGCACAGCTGGCACACAGATACCATGTGCATGGTGGGGATGCACAGGAGACAGTGCAGGACCACCACATGCATGCCCCCATATGCACGGTGACACACACACACACACACACACGCACATGCCCATGCATAGCCCATACGTACCAGAGATGGATGCGCAGAGCCAGTTGTGCATAAACAACATTTGATGAATGGTAAAACACAGTATCAAACAAGGTAAACATTAACAAGAACAGTATCAACTACAACATCAACAACAGCAGGAACAGCCACAACCCCCCACAATACACCCACCATGTACAGCCCACCCACACCAGCCCAGGTGGCCATCCCCCCTACCCATATGTAGATGGCCCTCCCATATGTACAAGGCTCTCCCACCCCATCTGTACAATGCCCGCCTCAATAATCATGAACATCCAGCTAAAGGACCCACCCCATATGGACACCACCCAGTCATGGCCCCCCCACTGCCCCCTCCCGCATGATATGTAGCTGCCCCAGACACCACACACCCCCCACGGTCACCCTCAACTCACATACCCAGCACAGGCAGTCACCACCACCCCACAGACCTGATCTGCCAACTGGCCCAAGGCTGTAGGTCCACTGTTCATGGCCGGGTCCAGTGTGTGGTGCTATTGCCTCTGAAGCGCTGCTAGGGAGGGCACCCAGGAAGCCATGCAGGCATGCCACATTGGCCATGATGGCAGTCATCAGCACCACAAGCTCCTGGTCACCCACTGGTGGCTGCCCTTGGTACAGCAAAACCTGAGGTCCAGGCTCACCTCTAGGTGACCCAACACTGGCATCCACATCTCCTGGCTTTAGCCGTTCCATTCCACTGCCGTCAGCCTGGTCCCCGTCAATGTCCATGGCCTGCATGGCCACACCCTTTTCCTGCACATCGGGGGGAGCACCATTGGCTCCTGCACCTCCTCCATCTGCTCCTTCTCCAATGGCCTCACAGTGGGCACCTTCACTGCCACTGGCCCTGCAGCGGGCTGAATCATGGCCTCCTCTGGCAGCTCCAACAGCCCCTGCTGCCCACTGTCCATGGCATCCGGCACCTCCACCACCTCCTCCACCTTCTCCACCACCTCCTCCGCCACCTCCACCTCCTCCACCACCTCCACCTCCTCGACCTCCTCTTTCACCTCCAATGGTGATAATGATGGCAGAATGGTCTGGACCCTTCGCAACCGGCATTGGGTGTGGTGCTGGCACACCTCCTCATCCACTGCATTTTCTTCTGCTATCACCCACAGCAGGACCCTTTGGCAGGGTGTCAGTCTGCTATGCACACCAGTAAAGAAGATAAGGCTAAGGTCAGTGCTGGTCCAGGACACGTGGTACACACACACACACACGCACACGCAACACACAGCCACCACCCCACCCCCCTGGGGCCACCATGGCATGGTCACAACACATGGCAAACAGTGCATGAACCTACCAGACCTCGTATTCCACACCCTCTGTGGCAGGCCTGCTACACACTGCTGGTCACCGACCGGCTGACCCTGTAGACCCTGGTCGCCACATCCTGCACCCGTGGGGAAGGGGAACACAATTACATGTGTGCACCAGTGCAGGCCTTGGCCAGTGTGGCAGCATAGCACCAATGTGTGGCTAGAGATTGGTAAACTTACCTGCACCTGCATCCTGGACTGTGAGCATCTCCGTGTCCCTCCTGCATGCCATGTCCACCAGCCACTGCAGGAGCCCAGGGACCTGCCATGCCAGGTCCTGCCAATAGTGCTGCAGCTGCCTAAATGTGTGGGGCATACCACTTCTGGAACAAAGGCATGCCCTTATTGCCCTCCATGCCCTTGCATGCTCCTCCGCAGTGTGCCTCCTGAACACGAGCAGGAAGAGTGTCATCCCCCACTGCTGGACTAAGTTCACCAGCTGCGCTGTCTCTGTTGAGGTGAAGTTGGGGGCCCTTCCACTGAGACTTAGGCCTGTGCTCCATGGCATGCTGTCCGCTCTGTGTGGCACCTGGCATGGGGGGTCTCTGGCACCTGTGGTATAGATGTGCAAGGGAACAAGGCACAGCGCACGTGTCAGTGCACAGTAGTGTGGTGACCATACTGTTACTCCCCCCCTACATGCTGCTGGGCATGACTGGCAGTGGACAGCACAACATACAGGGCTGGGGCACAGTGACAATGGGTGCAGCAGTGCACCCCATGTGCCATCCCTGGGGTGCAGCGCAGCAGTGCTGTGCTGCACATACATGCACCTGCATGCACATGCCCTCTACCAATGGTGTACACGCTGCCACCACACATCACACACTGCATGACAGGGCTGTGTGGTGCCATGCCTATACAGTGTGCAATGGGTGACCCCACATCAGCTGCCTACACCACACTCCCCTGCACCCCCACCCACCATACCCAGCCATGTGCCGCCCTGTTGCCATTTCCTCACACAGGTGTGCCTGGGCACATGGCTGTCCACCACACGCCAGCAGCCTGCATTGTGTCCGTGTGCAGTGGCCTAGTTCAGCCACACAATGCCTGGCTGTCATGTGGTGGCACATGGCATGGTGCATGTTGCACAACAGTCGCATAGCACACCAGGGCACAGCTGTGTACAGTGTGAATGGCTGGTGACACCTGTACTCACCACTCTGCAGTTGGGATGTGCAGCTGCATGTGCAGTGGTATATGGCACTGTACTGAAATACCTGTGCCCAGGGTTGCAATCCCACTGCCCCCACATGCACACAGTGTGAATCTGAGCAAGGCACCTACCTTTCTTGTCTCCCGGCTCACATCTGTGGGCAGGCCTGCAGCCTAGCATGTCCCTCCTGGATAAACAACTAGCAACACGGCATTAACAGCCAGTATATACAGTGACTGTTGCATAGGTGGTGGTATTGCACTGTCCTTCTACCTGCCAACATTCAAGATGTGTCTCTCCTGGACAAACAGAATGGACCACAACATCAGCAACTGTATATAGTACAGTCCGGTGCATATGTGCAGGTAGTGCACTGTTCCAGTACTCACCAATAGTCAGGGCGTGGCTCTCCTGGATAAACAGAGTTTAACACAACATTGGCAACTGTATGTAATACTGTCTGTAGCATAGGATCAAGTGGTGCACTGTCCCAGTACTTGCCAGTTTGCAGAGTGTGTCCCACCTGGGCCTACTGTGTGTCAGGGACCTGCATGGCTCCAATTTGGTATTTGCTGTGTACAGCTGCTGCAAGATCCACCCATCTCTCCAGCATGTTCGGTCTGCGGCCTCGGTTCTGTCTACACACCTCACTTCACACATGTCACATGTACAGGCTACACGTGCATTGCAGACTGGTACCACGCATATGCGTCATGCTCTGGCACATACCGCAGACACGCAACCGTGGGCCTCATGCATATGTGACATGTGGTATGCCTCTTACTCAGGCACTAGATGTGTGTGACATGCGATATGCCCTGTCACAGCAGTTGTAATGAGGGAGTCCACACGGATGTATAGTGCATAGTGTTTTACTCAGTGCAGGTGACATAGGACATGACAACATGCAGTGTAACAGTACAGTAGTGACAATCCCACACACATACCCACACCCAGTGACAGTGCAATGCACACACACACACATGTGCTGCGCTGTGGTGACCATCCTCCCCCACACACACAGTGCACCCATGCACACACACGAACACACTCATGCACACTCCACACACACACACCACATGTCAGAACCCAGTGCCCTCTCGTACTGCCACACCACCAACTTCCCACCCCCCATAGCAGCGGTGTGCCAGAGTGGCATGGCAGTCTGTTGCCTGCTGCTACTGCCCTGTCCTCTTGTGCTTGGCTGCCCCAGTGGTAGCACTGTGCCCACCCTGCTCCTGGTGTATGACCGCTGGACCAACACTGTCCAATGATCCCAGTGGCAATGCCATCCTCTGGGGTCTTCTGCACCTCCCTGGGGCAGTTGGTGCATGTTCTGGCACAGTCCCTGGTCCCATAACCTGCGGCCCACTGCCTTCTGAGGGCTGCTGGTGTGCCCCCACTTGTGATGCCTCCAGTTGTTTGCCACTGGTCCTGCACCCTGTGCCCAGTGCTTCCGCCCCACAGCCATGGTGATGGGTGTTGTTGCGGCCCTACACCTTGGCTCTCTGGCCACCTGTGGTGCCACCGGTGCTGTTGTTGTGGGCAGTGATGGCTGCTGTAGCACTGGCGCTGTGGGTGTTGATGGCAAAGGGGGGCCGAGATGCCTGTGGGGCAGGAGTTGCCAGTGGTACCAGTGGTGGTGGTGGTGGGGTCACCTGCACTGTCGCATGCGGAGGTGTTGGTGGTGGTGGTGTGTGCTGCTGCTCCAGGGGTGCCAATGGTGGTGATGGTGGTGGGGAGGGTGCCACTGCTGGGCCCTCTGCCCCCGGCAGTGGAAGTGTTGTTGCTGCTGCTGTTGGTGGCAGTTGTGGTGTTGTTGGTGGCAGGTGCACCTCCTGTGGTACCAGTGTAGTGGCGTCCCTCGCCACAGTGCCTCGTGGGTGCAGCCCTGCATGGGCCCCTTGTAGCATGGTGGACAGTGCACTGGCCTGTCCTGTTTGCTGGGCCACCAACCCCTCCACAGCTATGGCCAGGCTGGTGATGACTCTCGTCTGTGCCTGTGCACAGGCCTGGGTGGCAACCATGGCATCCACCAAGCGATCAATGGCTGCCTTTGTGGTGCATGTCCCTGTCTCAAGCACCCCTATCAGGGTGCCCATGTGCTCCTCCAACATGGTTTGGTGCACATCCATGCTGAGTCTGATGCAGCCCAGCATCTCCCCCTGTTCTGCCTGTGCCATTACTAATGTCCAGCAGAACCCTGCATAGTCGGTGGGTGTCTGAGGGTGGTCCTCCTCCGGGGATGGCGTGGTCCCATCCAGGGCCTCCTCCAGCCTGCGGTATGATGCGGGGCTCATGTTTGGCACAACTTCATCCCCTAGGCTTCTGCAGCTGAGGAAGTTGCTGAGGTCAAGCCTCCTCCTCCTCCTCCTCCTCCTCCCGTTATTGCTCCTCCAATGCTCATGCTCCCCCATCACTGGTGTCCTGCTGTGCCGCATCAGCACCACCTGAGGTGTGCATCACAGTGACCTGTCAGGTGATCTGCTGCCTGTGGTCCTACTATGCACCTGTGTCACCACTGTCCACCAGCCCTTTATCCAGTACTGCTGTGCCTATGGGGAGACATCAGTATGTCAGTGATACCTCCCATGTCATGCCTACCATGCCTTCAGCTGTCCAATGCACTGGGGGCAGCGCCGGCCATGGTCTTACCTTCCCCGGTGTCCACTGGCACTGCACCAGTGGGGGACTGACAGTGCATCAGTGCTGCAACACCATTACATGCCTACCGTGCATGCCTCCATGCCCACCCCTGCATCACTATCCCATGCAGTGGGGGCAGCGCTGGCTGTCGGCTTACCTGCCCCTGTGTCCACTGGCATTGCACCTGTGGGGAAACAATAGTGCATCACTGATACCACATCATATCATGCCCACCATGCTTGCCTCCATTCCAGCCCATGTGTCATTGTCCCACGTACTGCGGGCAGCACTGGCCACCAGCTTATCTGCCCCTTTATCTGCTGCTGTTGCACCTGTTGGGGGAACAACTGTGCATCAGTGCTGCCTCCTCATGTCTTGACTACACTGCATGCATTCCTGTCAGCTGTACCACATTATGTGGTCCAGTACCTCATATTACCTCCCATCTGGTCTTTGTTCCACATTGTGTTGCCCTGCCCCACCTTCATTGTTCTGACCATACTGCAACACTCTATGGTAAATGATGCATATGTTATATTATTCATTCTACAATGCTGTGCACAACTCCTGGCTTCTGATTGGTCAGTTGGCCATCACAGCAGGGATGTTATCCTGGCATAACATCTCTATTGTTCACCTTGCTGATTTATTGCCACATTGGCTGTTGCCACATGATGATTATTTGCATTATCTCTTTAGACTTGTCAATATTGTTTCACACTACGTAACATATTCCTGGACATTATTGTTGTCTGTATACTATACCATGCCATTGTGTGATAGGCATACTGCCCCCCAGGGTGGGTGTTCTGCAGGGAAAACATCCCTTTTCTTGAGTGTTGCGTGCACTCGGCTGGTGGCCTCAGGCCACACCACCCGAGGCAGGCTGTTATCCTAGCATATCACCCTCCCTGTTGGACATTGTTCCTTTCCTTCATAATAGACATTCTGACCATACAGCACACATTTACACAGTGCCTTTGGCTTCTTAGGGAATATTTGCTTTGGTGTTCCACATATTGCCCAATTGTTTCACATTGTGTGGGGCATTGTTCAACATTAGGGGGACAGCTGATTGGGAGTTATGCATGCATGCCACCATTCACACCCGGGAAGTGCTGGCCATCCACTTAACCATCCCTGCATCCATCTGCGACGTGTTGAGGTCTTTGTCCCCATGGATGCTGTTCTTGCTCATTAATGCCAGCACCCTCTCTTCATGGCCACTGAGGGGTATCACCTCCTGTGGCCCACCTCCTGTGGCCACTGCCTGCTGCCAGTTCTGGGCCTCCTTGGCCTTAGCATGGCACTTCAGGTCGCCTAAGTGCTTCTGTATATTGCACACGGTGTGCCTCACATTTGCGACGGCATTGACCTTCTTGGCTACCTCCTCCCATGCCTCCTTCCACCTGAGGTGCTGCTCCCATTCCCCTCCCTTGCCCATGAGCAGTTCTGATTGGGTCTCTAGTTCATCCAGGAGAACGTCAGTCTCCTCCTGTGTAAAGTTCCTCTTAAGTTTTTTACTCCCTCTTGCCGCATCTCCACCGCTACCCACCATCTTTCCCGTAGCTCCTATGCCTTGTCTGCATCTTGCGCACTTTTATATGGTCGTCAGGTTGTGACATGTATAATGCTATGCCACCATTGCGGGTTATGCCATATCTTGCAGGCATAACTTGCGACATGCATGATTCTGCATTTCTGTCGAACCTGGTGATTCTCTTGGAATATAGCACAGCTCGCATGTTGCAGGGGTTTTGGCATAATTTTATGCACTGGAGTACTTTGCATCATGCTCTCCCTACTGTCTTGAAATCAGGCCCCTGGTGTCCTCAGAAAGACTAAATCAATACGCAGGGGGTCTGGGGGTAGCCTAGGCCCCGTGAAGCTATCAGGTTTTAGATGTATTCTGGTGCATTTTGAGGATCATTTTGAAGCTTTTTGACTGCTTTTAAAGCTTTCTTTGATTTGTTGCACCAACATGACTAACTTCACTGTGGCTAAGGTTGTTACTTTTCTTGCCCTATTTAAGCAGGTGAGGGGCAAGCAAAACTTCTTAATTTTTTTTGGCCACATGAAAATCATCAGAACCCCATGCCAAACTATAACATGAAAATGTAGTATTTATTCATGCAAAATCAAGCCTAAGAATAAAATGTTGGAAAATAAGAAGAGGCAAATCCCAGCCAATGATCAGCTTACTTTCTCTCATGGTCTAACAGTAAAGTTTTAAACCACAAAAGAACACAAATAAGAGCTACGGCATTCAATCCCTGAGGAATAACTTGACCCACCTGGGAAAATCGAGTGCTTGAGGCAATGTCAGGATCAGGCACTTATCAATGGATGAATACAACAATAGCTCAGCAGGTTATTAATTCCTCAGGAAATGCTCTGTCTGGACTAGAAACTTATTCTTTTCCCATTACAAACTGTTTCCCATGCAAAAAAAAAAAAATAGAATTACCTATTTAAAACAAGTGTGTGTGCCTGTGTGACTATGGAAGGGACAGTGTACTGACAGAATTCGGTGGCAGTCAAAAAAAATACAGTTTATTGGGAATGCTCCTGTCCCTCCATCTCCATGATTGTTAATTAGTTGCTGGGACTTGAGTATGTTTTGACAATTTGACTAGTGTTGTCTCCCATCAGTTCTCACACACACTGATAGCGGCTGTTGTACAGGGTGCATGATGCTGAAATGTCAGAAACAAGAATGTATGTATTTTTACAATTTTCACATTACCCCCAGCCCTAATCAAAGACTTCTTTAGCCCATTACATTCCGATAATCATCTGACCTGGTCTACTCGGTGTGGGCTGGCTGGCAATGGCTGAGTGATCTGTGTTGCTCTGGAAGTGTATACTCCTCCCATCATGACCCACTGCGCAGTACACTCCCAATCCACAACACAGTACACTCCTTCCAAGGACCCATGGCACAGATTGTAGAGGAGCTAACTAAATGGATCTGACCTGCTTTTCTGTGATACACTCCACCTCCAACAATGCATGTCATGGCGCATGGTAGCTTGCATAGTACCACTGGTCACTATTGGCTGGTGATGAGCTGTTAAACTCGTGACTTTCCAACACTCCTACGATCATTACAGGAATAAAAAAAAAATCTCAGGGCTTTTGTGCTCCCACAACCATTACAAGAATGAAAACAGATAAAAATTGAGCTTCAAAAGACCTCCAGGACCATCTGTCTGATTGCTTGGGGGGGGGGCAGCCTGTCCCCTGCACCCCCATAATCTACACCACTGAACAATAGTGGGGAAAATTTTCAGCTCCTGCCAGAAAGGTGATTTTGCTCAGCAACTGTGAAATCAACTTTCAGGATGCGAAAACATATTTTGTCCAGGATTTGAAAAAATGACAGCTGTCATATTCATGAGGTGATGTGAAGAACTGGCTATGTTGAAAGTCTGGGGTCAACATATTGAAAGTTATGAGCCTGTGTTCATAAATTCCAACATAGGCTCATAACTGTATGGTTTTTAAACATTTTTGCCACAAATATTCAACATAGCCTTCTTGTGACCTCACCTCATGAGCAATATTGGAAAAAATTTTCAACTCCTGCCGAAAAGGTGACTTTGTGCAGTGACTGTGAAATCACCTTTCAGGATACGAAAACACTTTTTGGCCAGGATCTGAAAAAAATGACAGTTTTCACATTTATAAGGTGCTGTGCAGAAATGGTTATTTTGAAAATCTGGAGGAAAATATCAAAAATTACCAAAGTTACGAACCTACATTCGCAAACTTCAGTGTAGCATCATAACTTTGTTGTTTTTTAGTGTTTTTACACCAAATTGTCAGCAAAGCTTTCTTATGACCCTACCTCATAAACAATGGTAGAGAAATTTTTCAACTCCTGCTTGAAAGATGGTTTCATGCAGTGGCTGTGAAATCACCTTTCTAGACAGATTTACCTAACACCACTTGCCTCGTTCATGAGGTGGTGACCCAAAGAAGGTATGGTAAAAATTTGGGCAAAAATATTGAAAAATGCCTAAGTTATGTTACTAAGTTCAAAACCCTATTAAATACATTTAACTCCATACCTGATTTCTTCAGTTCATGGTCAGGCGTTGAAGACTGAAGACATGTCTGCAGTCCAGAGAAGATTACAGCATCAGACCTCCCATGGATAAGTAAGGACTTGGGGTTGGGGGGTGGGTGCTGAGTGGAAGGGTCAGGAGGGGGGTAATAATGGAGCAACAGACAACAATGGATGTTTTTCTGTTTTACAGGTTTCAAAAAAATGACAAAACAACAAGGGATGGTTTTCTATATTTCAGGAAATGACACTGGGTGATTGAGCACCCCCAGTGTCCGTGTTATGTTTATGGAGGGGTGGGGTGGAGGTGCTGAGAGGGAGGGTCAGGTGGGGAGGAACAGTTAAAAGATAAAAACTAGGAGGGATGACACTAGGGGACTGGGCTCTCCCAGTGTCAGTGTTACATTTGTTGGTGGGGGGGTACTCAGAGGGAGGATCAGGTGGGGGGACAGTTACAGGGGCCCATCTACAGACATCAAGGGATGGTTTTCTTTGTTACAGGCAATAGATAAAATTAAATTAAAAAAAATTATGAGGTGGCAATGCTGGGGTAATTGGGCACCCCTAGTGTCAGTGTTATTTTTGGGAGTGCGTGTGGTGGGTACTGAGAGGGAGGGTTGCATGGGGGGGCAGTTACAGGGGAGCAGAAACAGACATCAACAGACATTTTTTTTTTGTAGTTTATTTTTTAACAAGACTAAAGATGACGGACTTCCGGTTCCGCCCCGACGCTTGATGGCTGCCAAATCTTGAGCTCCGCATTACCTCCCTAAGTAATACCCTCCATCAAACGCCTAGCGTGATCCCAAATATTAAAAGACTACTCTAGAAGGATAACAGACGGTATCCTACATTTGAACAGGTGTCCTTTAGCTATGAAACTTTGACAATGGAGACGGATGCAAAGCGATCGGATTTGGAGGCGTCAGGATCGGAATGTCTGCAAGAATCTAAACCTAAGGCCCAGGGATGATCTGCACAGAAAGGCTCGTGCTCTGCAGGAAAACCTAAACCTAAGAAAGTGAAGCTAGACCTCATATACCAAGAGATCCTTTCATTCAGGGCTGAAGTTAAATGCTGTGTGGGGAACCCAGGAAAGATGTTATGTTATAGAAGCAGTGGGCTGATGATACAGAACGCCAATTAACTGCTACCGAAAACCGGGTGGACAACCTGGAGCTCAAATGCCAACAATTACAACAGCAGCAGGAAGTTTTGGAAATCTGACAAGAGGATGCAGAGAACAGGGCTGGAAGAGAAAATAACCGCATATATTGTATTCTGGAGACTGCAGAAGGCCCAAATCTAAATAACTTTGTAGATACTCTACTACGTACAGCACTGGAATTACCGGATGAGTTCCAGCTCTACCTTGAATGTGTTCATAGGGCCTTAACTCCTAAGCTGACCAATCCTACAGCTCCTCCCTGGTCTATTATAGCCCGCTTTAATAGTTATGATACCAAAGAGCAGATCCTGCTGATGGCCTGGCGCAAGCAGAAAATCTTCTTTGAACAGAAATGCTTTTATCTAGAGCATGATTACGCACCAAAAACTATGAGACAACACCAGACCTATTTGCCAATGCTCCCAGTGATTAAAGCTGCGGGACATAAGTTTTCTACCCCCTATCCAGCCTGTTTAATTGTCCATTTACCGAACGGCAAAAAAATATATACTTCTGCATCTGAAGCTCAGCAAGATCTCTCTAGAATGGGCCTCCACTTTCCTGAAAGAGCGAAGGGAACAGCAAAAACCCATTTTCAGACCTCCGCATTGGCAGATACCCCAGTCAAGTTCGAAGGTGGTGAAGAACAACAACTCTGTCCGGGATGCCAAAACAGCACTGGCTACATTTCGACGCCCTGAATCTCCTGCTAAGAAGAACCAGACCTGAGAGACATTGCAGGCATTTACCACAACAGATTAGTGGGTGGGAGGGGTGATGAGGCAGAAATCCTCAGGACCCTTTCTCCTTTACTGCCCTGACTCTAGGCCTGTACTACTGTTACTTAATATAACTTTGCATTGCAATAGATACACAGGCTACTTGCCGAGGTGGTGCTGGGATTGGGACCCCCCCCCCCAGGCTTAGAGTTACATCTATACTGAAATGGGCAAATTGATGTTCTTCTATATACCATATTGTTTTTTTTATTATAAGATCTCGATTGTTAACTGGACCTGCATTGCACAAACTTTAAAAAGGACATACTCATTAGTTTTTCTGTTTAAAAGTTACAAGATGGGAGCAGGAGCCCTTACTAATAGCCAGATATGAGTAATTATATGAGCTTAAGGGTGTTTAAACTTCTTACCCTCTACATATTTTGTTTTTTTCTCCTACTTTGAATTTATGTTGGAGCGAGTGGTTGCTCCCAGGTGGCCCCAGACTTTGTTAATCCTGGATTGTCCTCCTTTTCCATGGGTTCCAGTATTTTGCTGAAAGACCATATTGGATGTATAGGGAGGAAGAGAATAACCTCTCCTACCTTGGAAGTACTATACTAGTTAGAACTACATTTTTCAGTTTATTGTACTCTATAAGTAGACAGTTATTTAGAGTTTGTATTTCACTTAGTGAATTGCCATATCAGGCAAATTGTTATTTAGAGATTTCCTTGTTTAATCTATTGTTAATTAGAGGTGTAAGTTGTAGACAAAAGATATTGGTAATAGTTGCTAACCTGAGATCCGTCATCACTACTTGTCCTAGGTTGCTGACTAGAAAAGTGGGAAGTAGGTGTGATGGGAACAGTCTGGGCCACTGGCAGGGAAGCCATCAGAAAATGTTTCAATGGTGGGGAAAGATTAGAACTTATAACAAAAAAATGGATATTTTTTACCTAGATAAAATAAATGGATAGTACACCTTGTAAGGTCCTTTCCATGAACATCAATGGAATTAATAGCACAGTTAAGAGCCCAAGACTATTCCGGTACATTAAAAGACAGGCCCCAGATATGATATATATATACAGGAAACACACCTATGTCCCTCAGAGAATCAGAAGTTGGGGATGGGGGGGATATAAAGTATATGCCGCTTCTAGTAAAACAGAGCACAGACGAGGAGTAGCCATTCTACTTCCTACTATCCTACCATTAGAGGTGGGAATGGAATATGCTGATCCCTCTGGTTGTTATGTCATAGTTCAGGAACGGTTATTTGGTCAAGATATAACTCTAGCCCATGTTTATTTACCACCTGCATCCCCTCACCTGTGAGTTTGTCAGCTTTTAAACAAAATTACTGAACTTCAGAAAGGGTTACTGATTATGGGAGTGTATTTCCACATTACCCTGAATACTAAACTGGGTACATCTAATCCCAGCTCTCATTGAATCTCCTCTGTACATAAATGGTTATCCTTACCAATTAAGGCACTGACTGGGGTTCCTGGATATCTGGAGACATTTTTACTCTAGAGGGGGAGGGTTCACCTATGAGTCACCGCGTTTTAAAACCTCATCTAGACTAAACTACTTTTTTATCTCAGTGGAACATATAGACATCCTAAGAGACCTTACTTTAAATGCTAGGTTTCTGTCGGACCATACTCCACTGCTACTCAAAATAAACCTAGGAAACCACATAGACAGACACTCTGGAGACTGACCTTATATTTGCTTAAGGAACAGGAAATAAAGATATAATAAAATCTAGAATTCCACAAATTATATCAGAAAACTCTACCCATAACAGCCACTTTGTTGTGGGATACCTTGAAGGTGGTTATCAGGGTGGAATTGATTGCCTATAGTGCATGGAAACAAAAAAAGAGAGAATATAGATATAAACAACTCCAAGCTCATTTGGCACAGCTTCAGCAAGGCCTGGGACAGACCTGTTTATCCACTGAGCAGGACATTAGGAAACTTAAAGGTGAGCATCAAGCCATAGTGGACCATCAAGTTCAGGCCAAACTACAACAATTAAGGAGATATTATTATGAAGGAGGCCCAAGAGGGGCCTATAATTTGGCCAGGAGACTCCGGGGTGCTAGACAAGTGGCCACCATAGCAAAACTAAAAGACCCTGTTACTGGGAAGGAGAAGGGTAACACCCCAGACATTTTATTAATATTTTGGAAATATTATAAAGAATTATACTCCAGTATAGCACCCCCCAGGAACATACTATACAGCAGTTCCTTTCTCCCCTCCATTTCCCAAAATTAACCCCTTCACAGCAAGAAATATTAAAGGCCCCACAATCAGAGATGGAAATCACACAAGCAGTCAGGTGAACAAAGACCCTTAAATCCCTGGGCCCAGATGGCTTTCCTCAGGAGTGGTACAGAACACTTCTGCCCTTGCTCCTTAAATTAATGAGACAAACCTTTCTGGAAGTGCAAAGTGGCGACTCCCCCTCAACTTCTTGGTCGTATGCGGTGATCTCAACAATTCCTAAACCAGGGAGAAATCCCAGATATCCAGGATCATGTTGACCCATTTCCTTTCTAAACTGCGATTACAAACTTTATATGTCAGTTTGGGCTCAGAGACTAGAGGACATCCTGCCTGATCTGATTCACCAGGATCAAACTGGTTTCTTAAAAAATAGGTAAACCTCAGATAATGCACATCGAATTATCCATCTCATGTCCTATTCTTCTACTTCCTCACTTCCAGTGGTGGTAGCCAGTTTAAATGCCTATAAGGCATTTGACGGGGTGCTTTGGAACTATTTGTGGAAGGTGCTGGGAGCCTTTGGATTTCAAGGGGAATTTGTTAATTTGCTCAATAATCTTTACGTTAACCCTAGGACATATATCCACATTAATGGTACACTGTTGGCCCCTATAGACTTAGAAAGAGGGACCAGGTAGGGCTGTCCCTTATCGCCACTGCTATTCACTCTGTATATAGAGCAGATGGCTTTGGCAATGTGGGCTTCCAGAGAGGTACGAGGGCTAGAATTGGGAGAGAATTTCTATTGCATATCACTTCATGCAGATGATGTGCTATTGACACTGACAGACTCCGAACGATCACTACCGGGAGCCTGGCAAACTCTGGAGACCTTTGCAGCAGTATCTGGATATGTGATTAACTCATTGAAAACTGAGGTGCTTTCCCTGAATTTTACCCCCTCCACCCGACTTAAGCGAAACCTGCCATTGAGATGGCATGCTACAAAACTGAAATATCTCGGTGTTTACCTGCCTCTACAAATGTTTAATGTAGCTCTGGTCAATTATGAACCAATGACGCAAGTTCTAGAGGCAGATATGCATAGATGGTCACAGCTGAAACTCCCTTATTATTCGAGAATAGCCACAGTAGAATCTAATGTTCTACCACAACTACTATACTTGTTCCAAACAATCCCCTTCTCCGCCCCCTCAAATTTTACTTTCATACTTGGAATAAACTTCTGTCCAGATTTATATGGCATGGACATAGACCTCGTGTTCGTTCTTCTCTGCTCCAGCTCCCTAGAAAAAGAGGGGGGCTTAATGTTCCAGATCTAAATCAGTATGCAATGACAGTGAAAATTACCAGAATCCTCACATGGGTGAATCCTAGTATCCAGCTTCCATGGAAAAAATAGAATGCTTTCTCAATGATATCCATGATCCATAAACAGTTACTTTTGATCCGTTAGATAAACTCTCAGCATATTCCGAGTTTGAACTAGGAACCCAAAAGATTTTTATAAAGCTGGTACAGATTTAGAGCTATTCCTGCTGTGGAACCTATGTTCTACTTTTTGCGCCTACTCTTTGCAGAGGCAGATTTCTTGCCCACCCAATTTGATCTAACATTTCTTAACTGGCATAGAAATGGCCTCACCTTTATTTTCCAGTTCTTGGATTCACACGGGGTAGTCCCATTTACCCAGCTTCAAAGGGAATTCAATATACTGCACTCAGGCCATTATAGGTACCTACAGGTATGTCATTTCCTCACACATAAGGGCTCCTTGAGGAGTAGTCTACTAGTTGCAATGCCCCTGCTGCTGCAGTTGGTTATAAATGCAATCCGGGGTCCTCCCCAGCCACAGTTAATTGGAATGCTATGTAAAGGAATAAGGGAATTAATCTCTGACTCATCTGAGTCGGTGTTGGTGGCATGGAATAGGGACTTACCCTCACAGGTGACTTATGACTTATGGGTTAAGTACACACGCCCCTCATTGGGAATATCACTAGCCCCTTATTGGAGAGAATTCACATGGAAATCTCATATTAGATATTTTAATACACCAGCTAAATTGGCTAGGATCTCCCCTGCACTATGGGTGGATTGTTGGAGACAATGTGGAGAGCAGAGGGCTGATCAGGTTCATATCTTCTGGGGGTGTAGCAGGCTGCAGGTTTTCTGGCAACAAGTTGAACACACATAGCAGATGATCTTTTCATCAGACATAATTTTGAGTCCACAATTTGCACTGCTATCAATTCCACCTGAGGGGCTTATATATACCTTCCTCCTTTCAGCAAAAGTGACCATTACTAAACTTTGGAGGCAGGTCAGACTCCCCCTTAATAGATATGTGGCATGAAATGATTGTGGAACACTATCTAATAGAATGTATCATTGTGGGAGCAATGGCTCACAGGGAACAGTTTGAGGTGCGTTGGAGGGCATGGGTGCTTTATTACTCTGCAAAGGATCCTTCATTTGTGCCATGATGAAGTTAAATAATTTAGAATCTAGAAGTTATAGCAGGCAAAAAGAGGAAATCTTTTATCATCAGACTTATGGGAAGTGCGCTGGAAACAAGAAGAAGGGATGGGCTTGGGTGCTGGACAGGTCCAGAAATATGACTTATTTTCTAATATGTGTATCAAATGTTTTGGAAGCGCTACCACTACTTCTATTGTGTAACTATCTAATAAATGCATTGATGAGCTGGATATCTACAGATTTCAATCAAGAAGTATTTGCCATAACTTGTACCTCTTTTGAAAATAAAGAAAAATAAAGTTTAAAAAAAAAACTAAAGATGACAGTCTCCTTTGAAAGCTTCTCCGCTGTTTGCTGATGGCTTCATGCAAGTCAAAGGTCTGAAGCCCTCTCTGATTGGAGTGGCTTTAGTCCTTTGAAATACACAAAGTTTCAGCCCAAGTAGAGAGTGCTGTCAGGACCACAGCCCATGGTAATTGGTATATATTGCTGAGCCCTTGTTTTTCTGAACTGAAATGGGCTCCCAGTGAAAGCCCCAAAATCCCTATCATTGCAACTAAACGTTGGGTGTCCAATGTAAAAAAGCAAAACCTAACAAGTGTGACTCATTGTTTGCTCAACAGTTGCATCCAGATTTTCTATTCTTTTAATGATGTTTCTTATTCTGATTTCAAATGGAGATTTTTGAAATCCAGTTGTTTTGATCACTTAATGATCACTTGGTTCTATAAGTAACTGGAAATATGCATAGAATGTAGAGGTAAAAAAAAATCTGCATCTAAAAGTGCTACAGACTTTTTATAATTCTCAGTTTTGGAGAACCATGATGATTTATTGGTTTTCACACTGGAAAAAAATTTAATTCTTAGCCTGGACTCCTAGTTTAATTCCCATCTTGGACTCCAGTAAGAGCACCCCCTGCCTTGTGCCTGGCAACTTAGGTGGCATGCCATAAATCAATCATTTCTACTACAGTAAAGAGAAGGCAAATTGTCCAGCATACCTATGACACTTCTGCAGAACTACTGTATACTTCTTTTTCACAGGGATCACATGGTACAGCAACCTGAGCTCTGTGCAAGTCATGGTGAGTTGCAATGGCAAATCAGAGACATTGAAGATCATGATCTACTCACAGTATGCATGTTATGGTGCCATTTTTAGCTCAGACATAGTGGAGAATATATGTGGAAGAGCTCATGCAGTTCATCCAAAAATTTTTTTTTTTTTTATGAAAGAAGACTTAAAACATTAATTTTTTTTATTATGCTTGGCAAGGGTGCACAAGTGGATCTGGGCAGAATGATCTGTGCAGTCCAATGTGCAGGTGTAGGTGCAGCAGGGTAAGTAGAGCAGGAAGTATTTTGTAGCTTTGATTTCACAGTTTATTTGTATCGTACTGTCTACTGGCCATAGGAGAAGGATCATTTATTTATTTATTTATTTATTTCAATTTCAGAAAGTACCTTTGAATCAGTGATTCATTTACAAAGGTTCAACGCCAAATAGACAGTATACAGAAACTTACTACATATAAAAAATAAGTAATCAGCGGAAAAGTACAACAAATCAGAGCGTGTAATACATCAGATTCATAATACATATACTGTAAAACATATATTCATTTGAGAATATTTACAATAGTTCTAACAGCTTGGAACATCGGGTATGTGGGACTGTGCAAGGTAATACAACAGTTACCATGAAAACACAGTGGGACGGTAAATACCGTAAAGCGAGGAAGTACAACAGAGGGTAGGTATGTGACCATGAATGGTCAGCTCCAAGTAATAATACAGAGTGCAAAATTAACAGGTGATAGGCAGTCAGATTTGTTAACTGAAAACAGTTCTGAGGACAGGGGTAACAAACTGTAGCCGAGACCAAAGTGACATCAGTAGGAGGAGAGTATAGGAGGCAGGAGACAGCAGGGTATATGAGGAAGATAGAAGGTGGATGGGCAGGGGGGACAAAGTGGGGGGAGTAGGGAGGGATGAGGCACAAAATGACGATAGGAGGTCAAGAGGTCAGAGGGGGAAGAATCGTTGGATCATGGTTCATCTTTCTTATTCTTTACAAATTGAAATACTTTCTGAGCTTTCAAATCCAATTCATGAAGTAGTCTGCTTCTGGTGTGTTTTATATTTCATCACTCAGCATCTGCAGGCATGCAGAGTCCAGCTGGTCCCACCCAGTTGGGTGCGTACATAATCATTTAGACATCTTTCATCATGTCTGTCATGTCTTGCACACCCCGTCCATCTCTGTGACTGTGTGTGCCATCATGCAAGCACAAGATTTATATTACAGTTCAGTAATTAAGTGAAGGTAGTATAATCTGAAGCTTTTGCTTGCATGACACAATTAGACTACACTGGAAACACATTTTCATAACAAACACCTCCAGTTTTTTGTTTTGCTTCTGTATGAACCAAAAATCTGAAGATGATTGAAAAGTGACAATTTTAAAAAGCAAATGTCTTTTCTTTGATATAGTGTAAGTGTATTCTTAGCACATTGAAATAACGTTAGTATATTTACACTACTGTATAGCAATATAATGAAACTACTCTCAATCAGTATTGTGGTAGTGCATTATTTGTACTGTGATCAAAGAACCTTTTCCATAAACCAGTACATTGAAAGGTTATTAACCAGGTGTATCCATGTTTACCTGACTTCACATTTTATTTAAATAACAATTAAAAGGAGCATATACTGTATGTGCAGTGGCCTACATAGTCAAAACACACATGAGCTGTTGTTTTAAATGAGTTATTGATCTTAGCTGAAGCTGGAAGCAGTCAAGCTATATAGTTGATTGTCATCTGTATGTTGATACTACATTATAACCATGTTATGCTGCCTTGTGATGTCATGGAGGAACAAGCTGTGCCAAACTACATGTGGTTAAGCACAGCCTGTTCCTCCATGACATCACAAGGTTCCTCACAATAGTGGCAATGTAGTTTCAATATATAGCAGACTTAGTCAACTATATATCCAGATTGCTTCTAGCTCCAGGTAAGCCCAATACCTTGTTTAAAAGAACTTTGCATGGGCTTTCAAACTCTGTGGCACACTACATAAATGGTCACCATTGAGATTATAGCCCTAATGATTCCAAAAATAGCTTTTTGTAAAGATAATTTCTTTGATAAAGGCTAAGTTTGGAACCATCGGGGCTCAGAACCTAAGTTTTGTTAATGGAAGCTTGAAGTAATTTCAGCCTTGTTGTGCCCAATGAATATACATAACTTGTGATGATGCACATTGGTACTTCACTCCATATCAATATTGTAATGAAACATTTTCAGTTTATCAGTATCGTCAAAGTGCATTCCCAGTATATGTAGCAATCATTTTTATTTTTAAAACAGGGTAAGATTTCTAGGTATGGCTTGTTTACAGAGCTATCTTGTGCATTCACTCAGTTACTAATCATTTACAAAATGAAGCCCAACATGGAACAAACTCTATTTTTTAAAACAATCACAAAACGATTACACAAGGCATCAATTGATAGATCCAACTTATTGATACATTGAAAGTGTACCAACAGGACTTATCCATACTAACCCACAGGGTCAGATTAACAGAAGGGCAAATGGGGCAATGTCCCAGGTGCCAGTTATATATAATTTGGGTGGCACAATAACAGCGAGCCAAAAAACAGTGCACGCATTTGAGAGAGGTCACAAACGGTGACCATATATATGAACGATCACCGAAATGGTGGCAAATTCTTTCTGCGGGTGGGCTTTGCCACCCACACACCCTACACCACCCTTACTTAAATAACAACCTCTGAGGTTGTAGCAACTCGGTGAGGGGGAACAGCATTTGTCACCATTTCAGCGATCGTTCATATGTACAGTTGCCATTTGTGTCCTCGCTCAAATGCATGCACTGTTTTTGATCATGCTTTTATTGAGTCTCCCAAATCACAGGACACCCCAAGGACCTGACCTCTGGGAGGGGCACCCTTGCCCTTCCTTAATAAGTATTCCTTTTTCATTTTTTTTTCACTGTGTCCAGGCCGGGCAGCCCCTTTACTTCATGAATTAAAGAAAAAATGGACTTGTACTTGGGAGTTATTTTCAAAAGCAAAGTGCTGCATTTATTCGAGCAGTGAAGCCTAGAATACCATAGCTCCTATGCTTCGACCCTTAAATGCAGCACTTTGTTTTTAAAAATAACTCTCGCATGCAAGTCCATATTTTCTTTAATTCATGAAGCAAAGGGGCTGATCTCTGACCATGCCAGCCTAGCCCATGGCCACCATGACTGGACAGCCTCCTCGTTCTTTATGATTTTGTGGACCAACGTCACCCAGGGCAGGTTGCCCAAGTCACCCCCCCCCCGCATGAACAATGATCAGATCAGGTGCTGGCAAGAATCCACTGCTGTTCTCTAGTAATGGTAGCAGCTGCTGCCATCTTAGGCCCCTCTGCTTTTCTCGACTCTATCAGAGTCTTTTTTGGATCTTGCCCCAGCTGTCGACCCCCACTCATGGTAGTCACCCACTGCTCTGCCCATTGGATAAATGAATGGCTGACAATCCATACCACCCTGAGATGTCCGGACCCTGCAAGATGGGAAAAATGGATAGTTAGAAGTAATTTCCATGAATACTTTTTATAGGCCTGTGAGGACCACCTGCCCACCTTCTGGATCTCAGAGGTGGTGCCCTCCCAGCCTGGCCACCTCTGAAGCTTCCCCAGTTCTGAAAGAGAGTGATGCAAACCTTGTATGGTCCTCATGGAGGAAATCTATCTCCTTCTTGTGTACTGCCGTTACCGGAGAAGCTGTCACTGGGTCCCCATTACCATGCCTGAAGAGACTACCTTCCCCTTGAGGTCATGCCATGACATAATCTGTTATGGCTTTTTCTACCACCTCCCCCCTGACCTTCACTTGAGTGAGGTCCACCCAACTGCCCCACCCCTCCTGATCGGTCTTGGAGCATCTAGGCCAAACCGTGACAGCACCTATTGACCATGATATTTCCTGGTCCTGTAGCCCACCCCACCCGTCCCCTTTCTTACATGCTACCACTCCACTAACTTGGAATACCTCTGCTTGCATCACCAGGAAGATGGCTGTGAACAGCTGTATCTCATAGGCTGAGAAGCATACGCATGGAAGGCACTGCAGCAACTACCCCAGCAGTCCCCCATCTATGGGTCTACTTTCGTCCAAATGCTGGCCCTGCAGCCTAATCCACCCTTGCTGCATCTGACATATAGCCAGAGCCCTGGTGGGGTTCCCCCAACCCTTTAACTGACAGACCATGCTGATACTCATTAGGTGTATCCCAATGGTTGCCCCTGACATGCTCCCCTCCAATTTATTCACCATATACCGCATGATCTGAGTTTTGGACACTGGGCCACTTACCTCCAGCCATGCCCTCTTCTGGAACACCTGGAAGCTTCTCCATGCTGCCCCATATGCCTTCAGCATGTTAAGGGACCACGCACTCCAGAAGAGTAGCTGGGCTTGGTCCATCCAGTTTCCCACAAACAAGCAGGACTGAGGTTCTCTGATTGGCTGCCTTCAGAGCTACTGTCTGGAACCTGTCTAACTGCAAACATGAAAGGCTGTCAGCTATGTCATTCTTGACACCTTCCACATGCCTAGCCTTAAAAGACAGGTTCAGCCACAAACCCTCCAACACCAGCATGCGTGCCACCCTCAGAACCACCTCAGCTGACCTTGACTGCCGATTTATGACAGCTACCACTGCCACGTTATCATACCTGAACACCACCTTCTTGCTCTTTAACCATGCTCCCCATACTACCAGAGCAACCCAAATGGGGAAAGCCTCCAGGAACCTGATGTCCTTCATCAACCCCAGCTCAACCCATTGGGCTGGCCATTCTTCTGAAATCCATTCCCACTGGCAATATGCCCCCATGCCTAAGCTACCCGCCACATCCGTGAAAAGCTCCAGGTCCTCCCCGGCCACCCATCTGTCCTGCCAAAAGGTCACCCCATTATATTCCTGCAGAAAGACTTCCCTTGCCCAACGGTCTTCCCTCACCCCCTTGCTAATGTCCACCCAGTAGTGGGGGAGATTGGCCTTGGCCAATGCCCTGGCTAGGCGCCTGGTGAACACCCTCCCCGGGGCCACTGCTCTGCAGGCAAAGTTCATATTGCCTAGTACCTGCTGTATTGTTAAGCTGCACCTTCCTCCAGCCCTTTATTGTCTGTATGAGTCCCTTCAACCGCTCCACCTTGTCTGCTGGAGGCTGTAGCATTTTTGGTTCAGGTCCAGCTCAATCCCCAGGAATTCCAACTCTCTGCTAGGACCTTTGGTTTTATCTCCCACCAAGAGGACTCCCACCTCTTCACACAGGGCCGTGAAACACCGAAGCATAGCCTGCGTGTTATCCCTCCCCTCCCCTACAAACAGGAAGTCATCTAGGTAATGGACTACTGCCCCCTGTCTGTGCCAGACTGTAAAGCCCACTGAAGCCAGGTACTAAATATTTCAAAGGTGGCGCAAGCCACCGAGCACCCCATGGGCATCTCCTTGTCGAAGTAGCACCTCCTGTGGAACTGGAAACCGAACAGCTCCCAATCCTGCTCCCACACTTGTAGCAGCCTGAAGCCAGACTCAGTGTCAGTTTTTGCCACCCATAACCCCTCACTGCCCTGAATCAGGTCCACTGCACTGTCTAATGTGGCGTATGACAGTGAACTCCTCTCTGGGGCAATGGCATCATTGACCAAGTCCCGCTCAGGGTACAACAGATGATGAATCAACCTATACTCTCCCAGGGCATTCTTAGGCACAATGCCCAGTGGGGATACCCTGAAGTTATCTAATGGAGGAGACTCAAACGGGCCCTCTACCCATCCGCCTCTACCTCCTTCTTGATCTTTCTCTCGACTGTCTCTTCCTTTCCCTTTATTGATGCCAGGTTCTTCGCCCCATAGCCTTCCTAACCCCAGAATAATATAAATTAAAACCCTTTGTAAAACCCTCCCTCAGCAGAAGACCTACCCCACGGTCGGGATAGTCCCTAGTCCACTCCACCACCACCTGTGCACTAATTGGGGACTGAGCCATGAGAAAGCTCCTCCCCCTCCCTTTTGCAACTTACTATCCCCTGTACCCTCCCCTACCATTCTGCCATTGGAAATTTCCCCCCTTCACATTGTATACCCCCTGCTCCCCTGAGACCGCCCCCAAAAGGACTGCCCCTGTGCTGGCCCATCTGCCTGTTCCCATGTGTTCTACACCTGTGAACCAGGTGTGTGCCCCCACACCCCAAATACACATGCTTATACTTACAGTTGGTCTATGTACAGTTCGCTCTATTAAATGCCCAGCAAACCTTCACCTCTGCCACCACACTAGCCTTCTTTCCCTCATTAGCTGACTCCCCTTGTGCTGACAAAGTCCTAATCCACAACTCTGATAAAGTAACATCCCACCTAACATCCCCCTGTGATGCCGCCCTCTGCTTGAACTTCTCATCATAGATAAGCCACCAGTAACCACTCTTGATCCTGTAGGCATCTTTAATAATGGCTGAGAAGGTGAGCAATGGAATGGCCAGCTCAGGTTTCTTTTGCAACATTATGGTGCCAAACTGTGTAAAACCCTCCATCCATGCCCCAAAGGTTTTCCCTTTATAGCTAACGTCCTCGCTGGTCTTGCCCACTATGGCAAGAGCCACTGCCATCTCCGAGTAGCCCACTGACTCCCTCTGCTCATACTCTTTTGTCGTATCCTTGTCAATTAAAGCAAACATGTCCACATATTCCCCTTTCATATTTTCTCCTTGAGAGCTTTCGAGACATGGTCTCCGAGGGTCATCCCTGGTGGCCACTCATAACTATCCTTGCTGCTGCCCTGTCCCGCCCCTGCCCCTTTGGGGCCTTCTCTGATTTCTTCCCCTCCTTCAATTCTTTCCAGACCTTAGCTACTTCTTCCCAACCTTTTTCTTCCTGTTTCTCCATAATGCCTGCTAAGTAATCCCTCAAACTGCCCTTCACTGATAGGTCTACCACCTGAGCCTTACCCTACTTCGTCTGAGGCTCATCACCCTCATCCGAGTTGCTCCTGGTTGGTCTCTTGTTGGGCCTCTCCTTGTGAACTGGTGGGTCCTTCTGCTTGTCTGCCTTCCTTTCTTTGTCCTCCTCTGCCCTCGATACTCTTATAATGGCTTGCACCTGCTCCATCAGTTCTGCCGCTTTCTGTGCCTGCACCTCCCTGGTCTTCTGCTTCAAGACTTCTTGGGTGCCATTCTGCAATGCAACCTTAACATCATGAGCCTGTCATCCCTCGAGTTTGTTGGGGCACTCGAATCCTGAAAAAAACGTGCCCGGATCACCCCACTGTATGTTCCCCTGTCCCTCTCCCCCCATTCTGCATGCTCCCTCCCTTTCCCTCTGCCCCAGTTGGGTGCTGAGATCTGCCACCAGCCTTGTCCCTTTTTTTAAATATGCACATCCCCCCCATCAGGCTCCCCTGGTTTTCTGGTGCCCCTTCTGCCTTTCCGATGAAAGTGCCCCTTCATGTTGTCTCCACCTCCACTGATCCGCACTCCTCTTTGTCTTCCAGCTCTTTGCACAGCCCCCATAGCCAGATCCTTCAATATATGGCCACAACCAGACCCTTTGGGCCACCAAACAGCCAGTTTGCAAAGTGCCCCTGTGGCAGGACGGAAATGCCCATTTTGTTGTCCCAAAGCCCCCCTGGCCTGTCCTTCTGCTCCTCCTCCCATCGGGAGAGAAAATTCTTGAAAACAGGGTTGGGGGGTTATGGCCTGCAAACATATGGGAATGGAGGGCAGGTGCCCGATTCCCCCATGTTACAGCCCAACTGGGTCCCCTATAGCATCCACCTCATTTTTTCCCCGCTCCCCTACATCCATTGCCCTTAGTGCAGAAAATGCTGTCCCACTAGGCATTTGTGCTTTTTTTTATACTGCTGAAACAGAAACACCTCCCTTTCTGTGCAGCCTCATGTGGCTAGCCTAGACAGGGAGCCCCTCTGCAGCACGGATGCCCTTGATTGACCGTAAAGCAATTTGTCCCAGCACCCATTAGGTCGCACCATTTTCCCTCAGTAGTAGCTGTTCCCAGCAGCGTGCTCCCTCATTTTAAATGTGGGCTGAAGGACTGCCCTCGAAACATGAAAACCTGCTTGAAATGGTGCCCACAATCCCCACCTGTAAATGCTCACTGAGTCATCCTTCTGTCCACCTGGTAGGCCCATGGTAGGCTGCTGGTCATCCTGCTTCCCGATGCCATTTCCCCCCCCCATGGCCTACCACCACCATGTGGTCCATACCCAAAGATACGGAGGAAGGGAAGATTGGCCTCCTGCAGTCATACGCCCCGCTAGCACATCCCAGGCCTGTGCCTCAGAAGTCGGCCAAAATCCCTGAATGGGCTATGAGGTCCTACAGCTCCTCACACCAGGCTGAACAGGCTGATTCCCACATCCCGTTGGAGCTCTCCCTTCACTTCTCTGTCCCTCGCCATGTGACCAGCTGCTGCCACATGCTCCAGGCTGCAGGTTGCTGGCTGCTGCATCCATCCGCCTCCCATTCCTTTAAAGGCCCCAGACCATTACATATGGAGCTCTCTGTACATGTGGCCAGAAGCCACAACCCGGCCCAGCATTCCATCTCCAGACTTCATCCCAGCCCTCCCATAACTTCCTGGTACCAGCAAGACGCTGTCCCTGGCCACCACACACCAGCCGCCAGACTGTGGTGAGACGTATAATAAAAGACTGCCTCACCAGCAAATCACCTCTCCCTTCTAATGGCACTACACTCCCTAACTCGCCCTCTCACTACAACCTCTTCACCCAAGACCCCAGTAAACAACCCAAATAAAACAAATCTTACCGAGCTCCCTTACCTGCTTAGGCCTTCAGTGGATACCGCCATGTGACCAAGGGCATTCACCAGTGTACCTCATTACCAAAGGCAAGAATTTACAATTAAAGGACACTGATCACTCTAAAAATGGCATAAAGCAACATTAGCATCCTGTACCAAAAACTCAAAAGCAATGCAATTGCCACATTCTGACTCAGTGTACCAAGGCCAAAATCAAGCCTACCTGTCTTACCTAGTTCAGTTGAGAGTCTATCTCACTTCAGACATCTGTGCAGAGGTGTAATTATTAACAGCTGCAGAAGAAAGAGGGATTTTTTCCTCCCTACAGCTCCTTTTATACCCCTATGTTACCCTCCCCTGGCCCCCACAGCAGTCAATCACCTAACCTGCCCATCAGGCCTACCCTGCCCTTTTCTGTGCCCTCATTCCCCCTCCCCCCTTGACATCATCTTCCCCGCTCCTTCCCCTCTGCCACTGTCCTCTTACCCCTCCCCCACCTAGCATGTCCCCTTGCTAATCCCAGAGGGGCCAATGGCAACTTGGGCTGCCCTTTAGTAGGGCAACCTCTTTTACCATTATAAGTACACTGGCACCTGTTTAACTAAAGGAGATAAATCATTTAACGTGTAACAATTCCTCACATGTACAATACCACTCGTGGTGTATTTGTGTTGGTGTTCATGTCCTGTGTATTATGGTGGCCCGGACTACCATACCGGCTGAACAACGAATACAATAACATGTTCGAGCAATCATAAATGAGAATGTATGCAATGGTATAGGTGAATACTTTCTCAGATTTCACCAAAGTGATCCTGGTGCATTTAGGGTTTCTATACTGGTCCATGTTCAGAAGCACCCAAGAGGAGGGAATAGACTAAACACATTGTCTCAAAAGGAGACACAATGGGCCGGATTCACAAAAGGCAAATCAGGACGCAAGGCAACTTGCGTTGAAAAAAATGGTGCAGGTAGCACTTGCGTCCTGAGTTGCATCTGGGGGGTATTCACATAAGCAGCCTGCGACATGTTGCAGGCTGCCTGCGCCCAACTGCACCTATGTGCCATAAACCCCCTTACAACATGATGTAAGGGGGTTTACGGCAGCATTTGCACCCTATTCAGGTAGGGTGACTGCTATGTCCACAATTGGGAGTCAGAGACAACCACCAGTGAACATCTGTCAAAGACCAGTTACACCACCAAAAAAGTGGTCTACTTGGTCTTTGTTGTTCACTGGAGGTTGCCACTGTGCCCCAGCACCACATCCCCTATGGGTTACAGCTCCCCCATGGGCTCCAGGACCTAGGCATGGCACGCACTGTGCCAGGATGGGTGTGTGGATCACCCCTGATGTCCAGACCCCCCCCACACACACATTTTGTAAGCCGTCCCACATGCCCTGGGGCATGATCCCCTGTCAATCCCCGTAACCCCCTGGTAGTCTAGTGGTCCCCCACCCGACAGTGTGAGCCCCAAATACCCCACGGTGACTGGCACAGCTCTGCTACCACCATGGCCAACATTGATGACAGAACTGTGCAAGCTCGCGTGTACTGTAATAATGGTGTACTCTGTGAATGACAGCAGCTGTCATTCACAGAGCGCCAGTTTTATTACAGTACGCAGCTTTTGCACAGTTCAGTCGGGTGGCTGGCTGTAGTGGAGAGCTGTGCTGCTCCAGACTCACCCACTGGGGTGTGTGTGTGTGTGTGTGTGTGTGTGTGTGTTGGGAGGCTGGCACTGCCGGGAGGGGTGTGGACCACTGGGCCACCAGGGCAGTTATGAGTGTTTCTACATGGGGGGGTCCATGGCATGGGGGCTTAGGGCTGGAGCCAACACCTTCCGGAGGATTGGAGGTGGGCATGGGGGTGCCATAGCTCGCCTCAGCTGGTGCATCTGCCACATCCCCTGTCCTGCGACCTGCGGCATTCCTGGGAGCTGCGCCCTACTCACAGAGTTGCCGCGAAGTTGCAGGATGCAGGAACCTGGACCCACTCCAATACTGAATCGGGTGCAAGGTCCAGGTCGCAGGGATAGTCAGCGCAAGCTGCCATTGTCGCAGCTTGCAGTGACCCTTTCTGAATCCAGCCCAATGGATTTTGTCCTTAGATATAGCCATTCCACTAGGGCTTAATGAAGAAATTGACTTCACACCCTATTTGTGAATATTACATACTGTGAAATACATTTTTTCTGTTAAATGTTCTGACTTTGCTTTATCTATTCCAGATATCCTGACCAGGATTAATCTCCATTACTTCAATAAGTAAATGCACTGTTAGTGCTACAGTCTCCGTATGCCCACATAGCATAGAGAAGTCCAGTACTAGCTTGGAATGGAGGATTCTATCCTGTGCAGGTCACTTTCTTGAATGGACTAACGCTTCATTCATGTTTTGTTCCCTATATTTTAAGCAATAATAAAATGGATTAGACACATTAGACATCCTATTCCTGATTTTAAATTGTGTTACTTGTTTCCTAAGGACCCACTTTATCCCCCCCTAGATTTTTCACATATTCCTCCAGGTATTACTCTCTAGTAGACCAATACCGGTTTGGTCTGAGTGGCAATACATCTTAATTTGCTTTTGTATATTTATTGGCAACTTGACCTCCAGACTTTTAATTTGACCTCCCACCACAATCATCTTTGACATATTTACAATGTCTTTTTTTCACTATATGATGGCATGATATAGACATCTGAGCACTTGCTAGAGATTTCTTTTGTTAAATAGTGGAAAAATATAAACTCCTAATGCCATGGTAACATTCATAAGCCAATTTTGAATTCATTTACATATATTACATTTGAGAGTAGTATTATATTACCTGAAATCTAATGAATTATTGGCTGTAAGAAGTTACTACAGAATGCTTAGAAGAATGTTTAAATTGTTTTCATAAATGTTTGCATATTTTTTACATGTCACAAATGGCACCTGTCACTTTAATCAATGGATATTTATGTATCACTGGTCTGTTGCACTTCAGATACACTCTCTAAGGAAGACCTGGATTAAGGGTCGAAGTGCAGGAGCTATGGTATGCTGGGCTTCACTGCTTGCTTTTGAAAATAACTCTTGAGTGCAAGTCCATTTTTTTCTTTAATTCATTTTGCAAGTTGGCAGCTTGTGGACTTGCGCCACATTTCCTGTGGGCCCTCTTTCTCCACCTTTTTGTGCCCTTTGCTTCATGGCAGGATTGCCCCTCTCTGCACTCATGTACATGCTGCTGACAACTTAAAAAAGAATATGTTCTTCTTTTCTTAGCTCACATCCATGGCCATCCATTGCTAGGTGACAGTAGAGACCTGATTGTAGCTATGTGCAGGCATGATGCATGCTGCCATTATCGGTGGCAAAAACAGATGGGAGAGGTGAGAAGTCAGGTCATGCCCGTGAAGGAGTCTAACAGAGTCACAACAGTGCTGACAGGAAGGAAATCGAATTGTTGAGTCAGATCGACTGTTGCTGATGTGATGTCAGTGTACACTAACAGCTAAGAATGGAGACCCACCGAAGATGAGTCCCTGCCTACCTCAGACAGTCTCACATTCAAGACCATCTAGACAGGCCAGCAGTATCAGTGTCTGTGTGTAGAAGAGAGAGAGAAGTGTGTGGAATGAGTGGCAGATTGGCTGCAGGCTGAGTTGTAGAAAGAGAGACTGGACAGGACTGGAGACTTGAGTTGGGGCCCCCGAGAAGTATGTCACTTGTGGCTATCAGACATGCGACAGTGCTGTGGAACAGTAGAAGCAGAGCAGCATGGAGTGCCTGAAACTGAGAGCAGGAGGCAGGAGCAGAAAGCAAGTCTGTGATCTGTAATGCCAGCCTGCCATAACTGGAATCTGACTAGTAAGCATAAATAAATATCATGGTGCAACACAGGTGGCCACAATCAAACCACTCAAAGAACATAAAACAAGCATTTGTCAATGCCGAATGTTTGCTTGCTGGCATTGGCATTGGTAGTGTAGGAGTTAGAGAGCTGCATAATAGAAATGGCAGTGAAGTACTGAACTGAAGCCAACCCCACCACCACCCTGCAGAGACTGACAGGCAGTGGGGTGCCTTTGGGTCATCAGGCATAACGGCTACGCCATTTCACCACACCCTACTCTGCAGACACTGACATGTGTCATGGTGTGCCTTGGGGTCTTTGGCCCTTATGCTCACCCCATTCCATCAGGAAATACGGTGAGATGGGTCCTGTATGGGAGAATGGGGTGAACTTTGGGGCCGAAGAGTCCAAGGCACACCTCGATGTCTCTCACTGGCTGCAGGGTGTGAAATGGTATGAGCATTACAGGTGAGAATCCCAAGTCACACCCCTGATGCCTGTCAATCTCTACAGGCTGGGTGTTATGGTCGGAAACCCTAATGCCTCAGGCGTTCATTGGAATTTCACTCCATTATCAACATGGGTTTTGTGACCCCACTCTTTATGAACAGTGGCAATATCAGTTTGTTAGCCGAAGCTGATTTCTCGCACAGCTTACTACACCATTTGGCACCACAGGTGTGAAAACACATTTTAAACAGGATGTGAAAAATGACAGCTGTACTGTTCATGGGGAGGTACAAAAAATGGCAATGTTGAAATAAAAAACTGGCGAAGTCACGAGCATGCGTAGAGAAAATGCAATCTATTACCTCTAATGCAATTAGTTTGGGATTTTTTACAGCAGATTGTCAGCACAGGATTTTGGAACCTCCACTCATGAACAGTGTCATTGTGATTTTCTTAATCTATCCCGAACAGTGATTTCCCACAGCGACCACACATTTCTGCGCTGGAAGTGCGAAAATACATTTTGGCCAAGGTGTGAAAAATGAGAGCTGTACTGTTCATAAGGAAGTGTGGAAAAATGCCAGTGTTGAAAATCTGAACCAAAAATATTAGAAATCCATGAAGTTACGAGGGTGCATGGAAACTGCACTGTGGTCACTCGTAACACAGTCATTTTATGGACTTTTTTCACCAAATTTTTAACATAGCCATTTTAACAAAATGAACAGTGTCACTGTGATTTTCTTAATCTGTCCCGAAGATTCATTTCGCAAATCGACTGCGCCATTGTATGCTACATAGGCGGAAACATGTTTTGGGCAAGATGTGAACAATGACAGTTATACTGCTCATAAGGAGGAGTGGTAAAATGGCAATGTTGAAAACCTGGAGTGAAAATATTGAAAATTCGGGAACTTAGGAGCGTGCATAGGAACAGCGCAATGCATGCTCATAAAACAGTCATTTTTGGGAATTTTTTCACTAAATTTTTAACATAGCCATTTTAACACCTCTGCTCATGAACAGCATCACTGTGATTTTCTTAATCTGTCCCAAACATTGATTTTGCACACTGACTGCGCCATTGTGCGCTACATGCGCAGAAACACATTTTGGGTGAGATGTGAGAAATGACAGCTGTACTGCTCATAAGGAGGTGTGATAAAATGGCAATGTTGAAAATCTGGAGTGAAAATATTGAAAATTTGCGAACTTATGAGCATGCGTAGGAACAGTGCAATGCATGCTCGTAAAACAGTCATTTTTGGGAATTTTTTCACCAAATTTTCAACATAGGGTTTTTGGGGGCCTACCTCATGAACTATGACACTGTAATTTCATTAATCAGTCCCAAAATGTGATAATCACCCTTCAGGCCTGATTAATGCCATGACAGTGAGAGAATTCATGAGAAGGGGTCCCAAAAACCCCACGCTGAAAATTTGGTGCTAAAATTCCAAAAAATGCCTGAGATATGCATTAAAGTTGAAAAAACCCTATTTATTGCATTATACAGCTTACCAGCATTTCCTCAGTTAGTGGCCGGCTTTGAAGAGTGCAGACGTGTTCCCAGTCCACTGATGATCATCGCGCCAGACTCCGGAGGTAAGTATGGGGTAAGGTGGGGGTGTGGGGAGGCAGGGTGTGCAGAGGGTGGGCACGGTTGGGGGAGCAGGGGGCAGGACACTCAGAGAGGGAAGGTTTTTAACTTTCAGTTTTTTTTTTTTAAACTTAGATGACTTGGGACATTTGCCATGCTGGGGTGGGCTCCCAGTGTGGCACAAGGAAGGCTGCTTGGGGGGGCCATGGAGCCAACGGGGGATTGGGCACCCCCATTGGCCATATGATCTGTTGCCATGCTAGGGTGGGCTCCCAGCGTGACATGCTGTACTCTCTGGGGGGGACAGTGGAGCTCACGGGGGATTGGGCACCCCCATCAGCTATACAATGTGTTGCCATGCTGGGGTGGGCACCCAGCGTGGCATCTGGAACTCTGTTGGGGGGAAGAGCAGCACAGCCGATGGGGCATTGGGCACCCCCGTCAGCTATACAGTGTGTGCATGGGGGGGCGCGAGCATGCAGTATGCGTACATGTGTGGGGGGGCACGCATGAGCAGGCGGTATCTTATCGCTGCTCACTGAAGTGTAGCTCTCCCTTTCAACTGTATGGCACTGCATTTTGGGATCATGGCACTATGTTTCTTGCACATGTGTGCAAGCAAACCTAATAAACAAAGTGACTAATGCTCACTCACAGTTTTAACTCAGGATGGAGAGTGCAGCAGCAATAGCCCCAGTGCTTCGGGTCTGGAGCATGATCCTTCATGGGGGATATGTGCACTTCTGATTAAGGGCCATGCTATGGACCTGAAATGCCAGAGCTGTTATTGCTGCACTTTCCATCCTGGGTCGAAACAAAACCATACATGAACATTCCCTTTGTTTATTATTTTTTGTTCTTCCGGTGGTTTCAGAGCAGTCACTTGTGCTGCTCCATTGTGTGTTCTCTATTGACTGACACCAAAGGAACTAGCTTTAGTGAAGGTCTACTTGTGTTGCTATAAATAAATATCATATTCCTCCCAGTGTGTTTACGGTTGTTATCTAAGCACTAGCTAGCAACTAATGAAAAAATACGTGAGTGAGAAGGGTTTACAATTAGATTTACAAATGTATGGAATGTCAAGTCACTCGTGTAAGGAAATACTTAAGAGATGTATGTAATGATAATGGATATAACAAGGATGGTATGATAGACTCCTCTGTCTGTAGTAGGATGATGAGGCAGTTATCAAGAAGCATGCACAACCTTCTAGAGATATGAGGTGGGGACTCAAGCTTAGTGTTGCTGGTGAGGGTGTCTGTGATGGGACCAGGAACCAACTTGACTAGGAAGGCAGCTATAGATCATGTTAGTACTTAAAAGTCACTCAAAGGCTCCTCCCCACATATGTTGTTAGGGAAAATCACATTATTTGAATATTACCACCAGGACAGTCAGCAGCAGAGCATGGAGTCCATATGCTCTTTAGGATTCACTCTTCCCATTAGACTTAGCCTGAGTTCTGAGGAGGGGGCCTTCTGCTGAAAATGGGTAGAGGCCTTTCAGTCTTAATATGAACCTGTTGACCTGACTCCAGGCTTTTATTAAACAAATAATGATGAAATAAATAAATACGTTTCCAGCTCTAATGGGTGGAAAGAGAGACTTTAAAGATAATTCCTTTGGCAAGGCCTAACTTGGGGGAGTCACGTAGGCTGAGCATAGAGTGACAGCATTCTAGTGGAGCTCCATTCAGACCTGTAATTAAAATTAAATTTCTCCTATCTTCTGTGCTCCATTTCATTATTCTAAGTATAAGTAAGCCTTCTAAAGTTGTTAGCTATAACGGCTGAGGATATGGTGAATCAGCAAGTGTCTGAAGTCTATTTGCAGCTGGAGGATTCTGACAGGGACCAGGAACAGCATGTTGAGTTGGAAGTAGAGCTGTGTGGAATATTAAATTCCACATGCAGAATACCCATAGAATGACCATTCTGATTCCATGGAATGTTGTGGAATTTTCATGAAAAGTCTGTGGAATTCTGCCACATTTTAAATTTCAGTTATTTTGCTATAATTTTAAAGGTTCATGTCTACACAACACCAAATTTAGAATATAAACAGTACACAGTGACATACAACGGTCTGCCAAATTTTAGTTTAGTAGGTTGAAAGGGGGCAGAGAAATATGTGGCCAAACATTTAATCAAAATGAAATTTTCAGTTATTTTAGATCATTTTAAAATTTCTTATCCAAATTTCTCCATGATATCTGGATTTAGAGAAGCCCCCAGCATGGATGTATACACCATTTGTTTAAGTCTCAAGCTTCAATGGGAGCTGAGTTATAGGTAACCAAACATTTTGCCAAAATTTAGATTTCTGCAATTTTAGTATCATTTTGATAGTATTCATTGAAATGTTATAAAATTTGACAGGTATACAGGTTATCATTTCATTTGTATATGTACATAGTTTCAGATTTCTAGCTTCAAATGGGACTGAGTTATAGCCTACCAAACATGCTGCCAAAATGTAAATTTCAGTCATTTCGCTCTAATTTTAAAACAACAAATTCAAATTTAGCCAGAGTTGAAGCATTTAAACTACTATACCACATGTTCATTTCTGAAAAAGTTCATATTTGCAGCTTTAAATGCGATTGAATTAAAAGTAGTTAAACTTTCACAACATTTAAAAATTAAGTTTTGCAAGAATGTAAACTACAAATTTAAGCCCCTGAAACTTTAAAACTAGATAATGCAATACCATGAAATTTGGCAGATTCTTAAACCTTGCAAGGAGACTGTGTACACCACTTTTATTAATTGCTTTCTGCCAGAAACTGCAAAATAAATAACATCTGTACTAAAAGTCAAATCCCATGAGACTTTGTGAAATGTGTAGAATTTCATGAAAACTTCGATAAAACTGGAATTTTGCTAATTTCACTCAGCCTTATCTGGAGGAGTCTAATTAAAAGATAGGGGTATGAGAGATAGGTAGTACAAGAGGTCAGCAGGTTCAGGAGTTAGATGCACAGATTCACCAAGAAATTGACAGCTGAGCTGAGTAGCACAACAGAGGTAGACCCCCATGTGGAAGCCAGGAAGCACATAGTGTCAACAATTCATACCTGAATGCAAGATATTTAAGGATCACATTCAGTAAATGTATGATCCAGGGAGCCTGATGTACATGCAAGTCTATGACTCAGAGGTACTCAAAAAGATGTAGTGGGGGAAGACAATGTCTGGGGCAGCAGAAAGGAACAATTCTGGCTATTCTAATAGGGTAGATCAATAGAAAAATGAGTAGTTGACTCATGTTTTAAGGGAGTTTGTCATTGTAAAGAACAAAGAGGATATCAATGGGATCATTAGTTCTACTGAGTCAATCTGGCTATGCAGAAAGAGAAGAGGGAATAGTCACCCAGAGAAGAACAGCAGGACTGCAAAATGCTCAGTCCAGCTTATCAAATGAAGTAGTGATACATACATTGTTAATGTTAAATTCCACAAAAAAGAATTCTGGATGGTTCATCTGCTGTATATGCTACAATAAATATGTTAGAAAATGTTACCAATATGTTTTATCTACTGTAAATTTAAAACTGCTAAACCAATTTATCCAGTTGTGTTAGACACCAGGATACAGTGACTATGGATATGCATGTCAAATGTTAAGTTTATGCCTGCAAGAGCATAGAAGTTACAAACATCCACATTTTTGAGAGTTTTCACAAAATTTTAAAGATTTTAACCCATGGGGTGGGATATTCAGACGGAGCCGGGTTGGCGTGTAAACCTGGCAGCCTTAACTGGGATATGCCAGGCACTAACTGAGGTGATATTCAATGGTGCTGCACCATGGCTCAGCACCATTGAATATTGCCTGTGGCAACCCGCATTGTGCATGGTGCAGTGGCACTGCACCAGTGCAAGTGGCTAGAGAGGGGCAGGGGGATGCGCAGCAAAGTGCCATTGCGCTTAGGTGTATCAACCACGATATTCAAAGGTGCACATGCAAATAGGGCCATAATGCATGCAAGGTGCAATTGGGGTCATTTGCATGTCATTATGGCCCCATTTGCATGCAGGTGTGCCCATCCCTGGCGACTTGCGCCTGGCACCCTGCCAGGCTGCAGCCATCAGGGACTGACGCCCCCTGTAGAAGCAGCAAAGTGCCCCACAGCCCAATCACAGGCATAAGTATAGAAATATCTAACTTCCATATCCCTGGTGGTCCAGTGGGCCACTAAGTATAGATATACAAAACTCCTATATCCCTGGTACCATACTACACAGTCCAGATATGTGAATGAGTCCATTTACATATCTGGACTGTGTAGTAAAGTACAGTCTGCACACCCATTGGCCCACACTGTGGACCAATGGGCATAGCGCTGTACTGTATGCAGTCAGTTAGCGGGCGGACGGGCATCTTGCGGGTGGGGAGCTGCCACCCATCGCTGACCGGGGGAGCAGGGTGGCAGGGATCAGTGGAGGGTGGGAGGGGGTACTGCTGGACCACCAGGGATGGGATCTAATCTTGTTTTAGATATCTGTCCGCGATTGGGCTGCGAGCAGTCCATTGGACCACCAGGGATACAGGAGTTACATATATCTATACTTATGCCCGCGATCGGGCATGGGGGCACTAGCCAACAGAGGGTGCCACTGGAGCTCGGGTGGCCACCCACAGCTGGAAGCTGCTGTGTAGAGCCCTGCAATATGGCAGCTCACCTGTGCATGGCCGGCTGTTGCTCCCTTATTTTTTGGAACAACTGTATGTGGCGCATGTAGGGGTTGCGCCTGCATGGGCTCTGCACATCCCGGGCTGAATATCGGGATGTGCAAGGGTATGCATGGGCACGCCCCCCATACTTGCACTGCATACATTACTGATGTGCCCTGGCACATCGGGATTTGTGTCACGCACTTTCCCCTTTTGAATATCGCACTAGGGCACAACCCTTCTGAATATCCCACCCATGGTATTTAAAAATCTTCAATTCTCTCCATATTTACATCATTCTATAAGCATTACAAAAAAGGTTATTCATGCTAATTTAAATATGTCTAGTGTCAAAGGTGTCCAATATGCAGATGAACTTTTTCCATGAAATTTCCCACAAAAAATAAAATGACAGATTTTGAGCACATATAATTTTGAGATGATGCATCATATTGTCATGAAATCTGGCACATTATTAGAACACCTATCATCAAGGAATCACGCCAAATTTAAGATATCTGACCCAATAGATAGCTGACATATATGCAGACAAACATTTTCATGAGATTTCACAAAAAAAATAAAATGACAGATTTTGAGCACCTATAATTTTGAAACTATACATCTGAATGTCATGATAATTGGAATGTTATTCCCCCCCCCCCCAAAGAGTGTGCATGCCGCATTTCAGAGCTCTAGCTTACAGGACAGCCAAGTTATGACCACATTACTAAATTAAAAACATTCTGCAGAATTCTGACAAAATTCTGTGAAATTTTGCTGAATTTCATGAAATTTAATCAAAATTCTGTGAATTTGATATTTTCCCATTCTGCACAGCACTAGTTGGAAGCTAAGTGGCATAGGAGAAGTACCTCACCTCCTACTTCATCTCCCAAGACCTCTACACAGATTACCACGGAACAAATATTTATGGAACTTCAAAAGATGAAAGCAGCAGTACTATCACTGATCAAAGACTTTAAAGATATTAAACTGACCGTTAAAGAACTAACCTGCTGAGTCAAAGATGTAGAAGCTCATGTCTCTTCCATAGAGGATTGTGTGATAAAAATAGAACCGGAGCTAGTTACCTTAAAAAGAAATATGGCAAAAATGGAAGAGAGGTTGGATGATTTGGAAGGTCATGCACAAAGAAACAACTTGGTGTTATTAGGACTGCCAGAGGGAGAGGAAGGATCAAACACAATTGACTTCAGAAATTCTGTTTAAAAGTTGTGGAACCTTCTTGAAATGGACCTCACTACATTATTGAAAGGGCCCACTGTTCCCTCTGACCCAAACCTGCCACCAAGGAACCCTCCCACCCTTTGAGTTTTAAAATGCTGAACTACTTGGATAGAGATTTTGAGCTGAAACCCAGTAAGAGAATATAACAGCTACAATGGGAGGGAAAAAGAATAAGACTGGTCCCTGATATAACATTTAAAGTCAGGAAAGAAAGGGCCACTTATCACCCCATACAAGCTAAGCTGTGGGAGGCGGGTATCCGACATAAAATGTTATATCCAGTGTCAGGAGGTCTAAACCTCACTCTCATGTTCTTGGCAATATTGGGAATGCAAAGAATCACAAACACGTTGCATAAGAGTAATGAACTTGTTTATTACTACCAAAGGATAAATCACAGTTTCCCTAAGCAGTTCCTACCAATACGAACCGGGAGCCAATGCTAAGCATTCCCTATACCTTGAGGCTTCTTTGTGTCTCTTGGGGTCTCCGAGGTATAAAACTTAGTGTCTTACATTATATGCCTATGATAATTACTATGGTTACTGTAAGATAGAAACATTTCTAGTTACAGAGATGAGCCCTATTGACTAAATTAGAGGTGGCTCTACGGTCCAAAATAACATTATACAATTTTGTAGTAGTCATCACTTTGTGAAACAAAAGAGTACAGTACTACAGAGTCTTACATAACTCAGTGTAGTAGTACAAATAACCAAAAGGAGGCAATGCCGACTTATATATCATATTACAAGGACACAGATGTCCTAGCATTTTATAAGTGAGAAATACACAGAAAATACATGGAAAATATATATGTATTAGCAAGCAAAGTGTATTACAATCATATGCATGCATATCCTGACATCTACTCTTGTACTGTAGATGCCCTTAGTCCTATTGTTAGTATAACATATACCTAAGCACTAGCTGTGTACGGTGTACCTCTGGGGGTACTAATAAGGGTGCAGGGACTTCATGTAACATTTCTCCTCTTGTTGCCTCCAAGAGCAACACAGGCAGATCTAGGGAAAGGTCAAGGAGCAGGGGCCATTTACAAAGCCGATGTGCAAGCTTTGTAAAGGAACTCCAGCTGCTCACGGTGTTGGCATAGTGTGCGCTGTAGGCGGCATTTATTTATTTATTTATTGAAATTTGTTGACCGGGTAAGTCCACTGAGACAACAAAGTCCCTTTTTCAGGGGCGACCTGGAATTAATTACAGATAAGAGACACAAAAGCATGCAATAGACAAAAATAGTACAGTTACTTGCTTAGGTACATACATAGGTAGTAATATCGAACAACACAGAGAACAGGTAGTATTAGAAACAGGACAAAAACTGGTCAAGACTAAGGAGAGTAAGGGGCACCAGCAATTCAAGTGCAACAGCACTGATTGACAACCATTAAGTGAGATTTTAGGGCCGTTTTAAATGTGTACAGAGTAGAGCAGTTAGCCACAGCTGCAGGTAAACTTCCAGAGTGACGGGGCAGAAATGGCAAAGGACCTGTCACCAGTTCCGGTTCGTGTCCTGGGGACTTCCAGAACAGGATGGGCAGAAGACCTCAGGTCACATTTAGCTGATTTATATAGGAGAAGTCCATTTAGGCTCAGAGGAGCTGGGAGCTTGGATGTTTTGAAGGTCAGGCAGAGTGTAGGGAATGCAAGCCTGGCCCCAAGTGATGGCCAGTTCAAAGAGATGAGGACATTGCAGTGGTGATCCCGGGGGTGGGCAGAGGCTGCAAAGTGAGTGATTTTATGATAGAGGACTCTGAGTTTGTTGAGATCCGGGCCCCTAAGAGGTTGAAGTACGGGAGTACCATAGAGAAGTACAGGGAGAATGGTACCAGTGGTGATAGCCATATGGGCTTCCCTGGAGAGGAATCCTCCAAGTCTATATAAGAGGCCAATTCTTTGATGGATGATTTTGGTGGTAGCCTCAATGTGCAGGCTCAGGGTTAGCTCCTGATCCAGGTGCACTCTGAGATATTTTATGGATGTGCAAACCTCAAGTGGAGTCCTGCTGCCAGAGGAGATCTGTAGGAGGTTAGACCTATTAGTACCTAACTGCTTGGAACTGAAAAGTATGGCCTTGGATTTCTTGAGGTTAAGGACTAGTTTCATGTCCATTAGCCACTTTTCCACCTTTCTGAAGTCCTTATTGAGGTTCTGGCCTAGTTGACATAAGTCCTTCAAACTCCTATAGATAATGGCATTGTGTGCATACAGTTGAATGTTTGCCCCACCACAATGCTTTGGCATGCTGTTGATGAAAATAGTAAATAGCAGGGGTCCAAGGATGGAACCTTGGGGGACTCCTTGGTGCACTGGCTTAATTGTAGAAGGTGTGCCCTAAGATTTTACCAGCTGCTGCCTTCCACAGAGGTAATGACGAAACCAGGAGAAGGCAAGTGGATCAAGTCTGAGGTGCTGAAGACAGGAAACAAGGAGACAGTGGTTCACCAAATCGAAGGCTTTCGTAAGATCCAGGAATAGGGCACCAGTGGCTATCACTTGATCCATAGCCCCAAGTACATCCGAGGTAAACTTGACTAGGGCAGTGTCAGTGCCATGGTTTTTCCTGAAACCATGTTGCACCTCTGTAAGCAGATTATGAGTTTCAAGGTAATCAAGAATCTGTCTGTGCACCAGTTTTTCCATCGTTTTCACAAGCACACTGAGGATTGATATAGGACAGTAGTTTTCCATTTGGCCTTTATCTCCACCTTTGTGAATGGGAATAACGGTGGCCATTTTCCATTTGGTGGGGAATTGCCCAAGGAGGAGGGATTTGTTAAACAGGTCCCTTAGTGGAGCTGCAATAATCGGGACAGCTATTTTCAGAAATTTAGGCTCCAGGTTATCGAACCCAGGAGTGGCGTCCGGTTTGATGGTGTTTAGAAGGGTAAGGACGTCCTTCCGTGTAACCAGGAGGAAGTGAAAGTTGGGGACAGTGTGGGTGGGAAAGTGGGAGAAGTTGGTGTTGCTAGGTGAAGGATTAGTATATCTATCAGTGAAGAAATTATTAAAAGCATTGGCTAACTCCACCGGATCAAACGTTAGGTTGCCATCAACTGCGATGCTCTGGGGGGCTTCAGCTGAGTCATCTAAATAGGCACTTTTAGCATATTTAAGCTCTTTCTTACAGCTGTTGTGCAGAGTTCTGTATAATTGCCAATCAGCGTGAACTCCTGAGCATTTGTAGTTGCCCCATGCCTTGTCTCTGAGCTTCATTTGTTTTCTCCTATCCTGATCCAGCCAGTATGCACATTTGCCACTGACTCTCCTTTGTTTAAATGGGGTATGCTTATTAAATACACTTAGGAAGTTGTGGGCAAAGTAATCGAGAGCAACATAGCATAACATAATAACTAAGAAAATATCAGAAATGCGTGTATAATAACAAAACCTTTAAAAATAATCTCTAACCATGTGTTAGTTAATGCATGATTCATATCACCATCATTAATTAATGAAAGGATAGCTTCATTAGCCTTGGTAATATTATTGCTGATGTGGATGAGGTGTGTGTCCTTTCTCTCTAAAAGTGATTTTAATGTAAGTGATAATGGATCTATGTGTACGTTAAACTATGGTAAATAACCAGAAAGTGTGAGCAGATAATCGGGTTACAATCAATGATGTCCGCATCCATAAGGGGGATAGGGGTAATAACGGTATGTCCAATGACAGACTTTTGATGAGGAATGAAGCAGAAATTGGGGGAATCAATAACACATGTCTCTGTACCATAAGTATAGGTTCTGTAGTTCATGACTACACAGCACTCCTCATCAGAGCTGTACTGCATTTTAACAGTGGGGAGTCTCCATTTTTGCAATTGTACCGGGCAGGTGTAGGTCGTCTTGGAAATCTGTGTTGACAGGTGATGAACCTCCTCTTGATAAGATTGATAAAGTTTGTCTGGAGCCAATGTAGAGTCTAAAGATTCTGTGCCATTTGTCCTGATGTCATCGCCCATGGGAAAGGACCAATCTATGCTGTTGGGAGAATAACCACATACAGGTTTAATAACATCAAATACATCACATCGATACAAGTAGATATACTGTTTCTTCACACAACAGTCCATGTGTGGAGTGACTTAGGCGTCCAGGAAAGGATGAAAGACCAGAAAAGGAGGCAAGTCCAGGTGTTCTCTGTAGATGTCATCATCAAACTGTCCAATGGAATGAATGGAAGCCAATTTGTCGAACAAGGCTGCAGTGGGATCAAAGCGTGGTAAAGAGACAGTAAAAGAAACAAACATTGTATCTCTGATAGAACATTTCTTAGCAGTAAAACAGGGACCAGTATTAGGGTGTCTGGTCACAAAACACAGATTCCTAGCTGAAGAAAGAGGAATAGTTAGAGATTGTTGCATACACATGGCAATACAGCCAGGGGTTTTGCATCGTGGAAAATACTATTTAGAAATATGTCTGTCATGTATGATATCAGGGATTCTTCCAGATTCTAGATCACAGAAGAGATTATTGATGGTAATAATAATGTAAGAGCCATAGGCTGAGCATAAAATCTCACTGGCAATATATTGCTTATCTGCTTCTTTGTTGTTCTGTGCAATGAGTGCATTAATCTTGTCTTTAGAATCAGTAAATGCCTTAGCAATGTCATGCATATTGTATACCATGTATCTTTCTTCCTGACTAAGGCCATGCACACCATGCAATAATGGGGGTAGAATGTCAATCACCAAACCAGTCTGAAATTTGGCAGAATGAAATTTGATAGAGGCAATGTCTGCTTTGTTCCAGCTAGACATAGCTGTACCAAAAAGACCTGTGACAATGCTTGTTGCACTAGTGACATCAGAACTGTCAACTTCACGTGTTTTACGTTTATGACTTTGATCATCAGGATTTGGTCTTCTCCTGAAGTTGCCTCTATGCTCGGTGGTGTGTACCCCGGCAATAGGGTCTTGAGTATGAACCTGAAATGCTGCTAAACTATCAAGCAATAATGTACTACAAAATGCTGAAGTGTTAGTATTATGACACATACCAAATTCTTTCATATTCCAGTAGGATAAATTAAATAACACAGGTATATGCATAAATTGTAAATTGTTAATCTGTTTACCAGGTAGGGCAGTGGCTGTTAGACCACTGCGGGGACCAGGGGTGTGTTTTGGACATTCCAAAAGCTGTTTGTCAGTGGGTGGTAACACAGAGAGGTACATGGCGGCAGAGGCCACGTTGTGTACAGCACAAAATCTTCAAACAGAGTCCTTAGACAAAGAATTACAATATGCGGGATCAGTTAAAGCAGTGATATTGTACAAACCAGAATGTCTAAGAGCAGTTTGTAGCAAGGACAGAGAAGCATTTGAGGATAATTTAGCATTGGGCTAACCCTGGAAAGTTCCCTTGTAAAGTCTGGCCACAGGGAGAATTTGTCCTTGTGATGTGGTGGCCACTCAATTTGTAAGATAGATTTATCAGGAGTGACAACCTAGGCAGTGAGGTAAGCATTAGAACCTTCCTGGACAGAAATCAAACTATTAGGTATTTTGATGGACACTCCTTCTGGAGCAGATGCCGGATGATCAAGGTGAGGTAGGAGGTTCAGTACTGTGCATTGGATGCAGGGGATAACTCCTGAGATGAGGAGAAAATGGAACAAGATAGCTATCTTGTCAGTATATCTGAAAAGGAAAATCAAACATTAGTAGGTTAGTACTATTCCACACAATGGGGTGAGGAAAAGTAATTATGCTCCTTTATACAGTTTCAGTTGGTTTGCATGTAACCATTCATCAGTCAATTTATTGTTGTGCAGGAGTCTAACTTGATAGACTGCCGGACTGAGCTTGTTGACAATAGGGTAAGGGCCTTCCCACTTATTGGAAAAAGAGTGTGTGGGATGTGCAAAATGGAGGACCATTACCTGATCTCCAACCTGCCAATCCATTTCTTGTGCGTGCTTGTCAAACTGTATCTTGAACTGTTGCTGGGCCTTGCCCTTGCAGTTGACAGCATACAAGTGTGTGTGTATAAGGTATTTTCTGAGTTTTTCCACATATTGGTCTACAGACACACAGTCTGCAGTCGGGGTGTGTAGGTCAAACAACAGGTGTTTGGGTAATCTCATCTGTCTTCCAGTCATCATCTCGAATGGTGTCAATTGGGTGGTGGCTGAGGGTGTACCCCTAATTGCCATAAGGAGAAAGGGCAATAGGGAATCCTAGGTTTTGGGGTTGTCCTCAATGAATTTGGAAAGCATTTGCTTAATCCGTCTGTTGGCTCTCTCTACTTGACCTGAAGATTGGGGGTGGTAGGGTATGTGGAACTTCTGTTGAACTCCAAGGGGCTCAAGGGATTCTTTCATCAACTCACCTGTAAAACTGGTTCCTTTGTCAGAGTCTACCTTGAGAGATAGGCCCCACCTGGAGAAAATTTGTTCCACCAGGATTTTGGCAGTGGTTTTAGCAATGCATGTTTTAGTGGGGAAAGCTTCAACCCACTTGGAAAAGAGATCAGTTACCACAAGAGCATACTTGTTGTTTCTGCTAGTGTGGGTCAGAGGACCAATAAAATCAATTTGTTTGGCATGCCAAGGGCCAGAGTGTCTTTGTGGTAGAAGTTTGGCATTTTGTTTTGGTGGGAATGGGATTGTTTTTCACACAAACAAGGCAGTTATCTATGTACTGTTTAACATCTTTGGTGACAGCAGGCCACCAGGTGGTGATCTTGAGCCTCTGGAGGGTGTTTTCCACTCCCTGGTGTCTACTGGTGGGTGTATCATGCACTTGGTGCAAGAATTTGGACCTAAGGTGTCTGGGGAACACCCACAACTTGGTGGTGGAATCATTTGGTTGGTACCAGATGAGCTTGTCATCTGGTGACAAGCATAACTTACCTTCATGCCTCCAGTAGGAGTTGTGTGGGGAAGTTTTTCATCGGTACCCTTGTCAAGGAATCTGAACACTTCTTTGAGCTCAGTATCAACATTTTGGGCTACTAAGAGGTCCAAGGGGGAAAAGTGTTCAGGTTTCTTCCTGACAGCTTCAATATGTACAGCCACATTGGCCTCTGGATGATCCATCATCCAGGTGTCCCCTCCTCAGGCCCCTTCCTTGGCAAGGGTGTCTGCTGTATCATTAAAGGCATGGTAGGGGTCATGTGAAGAATGAACTTTGACTTTGTGTACATAGAGTCTGTGTGCAAACCTTTGTGCCAGTGAGTGTATGCATATTACCAGTTCTTTGCACTTCACTGGGCAGCCAACAGAAGAGATGAAGGAGTTCTTCTGCCAGAAAGGAAGAAATTTTGTAAGAGAACAACAAACCCAGTTAGAGTCTGTAAAAATGATGATATCCTTAGTTCCATGCTGGATGAACTCGAGGGCACAGGCCACTGCAGCCATCTCTACATACTGTGATGAGGCTACACTGCAACGTTTAGAGATTTTAACAGCGTTACTGTAGGGGTAAATCACTAAGATACCTATCCCTGCAATCTGCTCTCCCTGGTAGTAGGAAGCTGAACCATATGTAAAAATATGACACAAAGAGGTGTTATCAAGTACTTGTGGTGTGGCAGGGAGGAAAGGACCTGGATCTGGGAGATCAGGTGGTTGCAGTGTACAGTCATGGGGTTCTCCTTGGAAAAGGAGTCCATGTGCCAGCATGGATGGGATTTTGGTTGGGTGTACCAGTGTGTCTCTATCCTGGAGTAGAAGTGACCAGTGTGTTAGTCTGGTATTAGAGACTGACCCATCCTTCATTCTGTCTGATAGCAGAAAGGTAATTGGGGTGTGGTTGGAGTTAATAATCAGTGGAGAGTACCCAATGATATACAGAAAGTGCTTGACAGCCCAGTAGGTTGCCAGAAGATTCCTTTCACAAAGGCTGTACTTCTGTTCCACTGGGGTCAAGAGCCGTGATGCATATGCAATGGGTCTCAGAGTACCATGAACCTTCTGGGCCAGCACTGCTGACATGGCAATGTCAGAGGTGGCACATTCCAGATGGAATGGTAGTGCAGGATTGGGGTTGACCAGAGCTGGAGCGGAGGCCAAGGCCTGCTTTAGTGATGTCACAGCCTGGGTATGTATGGGACCCAAAGTCCAGGGAATGTCCTTTTTCAGTAGCTCATACAGAGGAGCAGGCTTTTGAGCAAAATCACAGATAAAATCTCTGGAATAGTTTACCACATCCAGAAACCTTCTAAGAGTTGCCACGCTGGTAGGCAATGGCAGGTCTTGCAATCCTTGTATCTTCTTCCAGGTAGGGCTGTGGCCTTGGTCAGTAATTCTTAGGCCCAAAAAGAGTACCTCTTTCGGACATTGCTGTGCTTTTGCTGGGTTACATTTAAGGCCTGCTCTCTGGATGAGAGTCAGTAGTTCATCCAAAAGATCCAAGTGTTGTTCCTGTGTGGCTGTTGCCAACAGCAGGTCATCCACATAGTGCAAGAGACACTGGGGAGTAGAGAAACCTTCAAGGGCAACCATCATGTGAAGGTAGAACAGGGACAGGCTGTTATGGAATCCCTGTGGTAAGCAGGCCCATGTGTACTGTCTACCTTCAAAGGTGAAGGCAAACTTATATTGACTTTTGGGGGCCAATGGCAGTGACCAGAAACCATTGGAAATGTCCAGGGCACTGAACCATTTTTGGTCAGGGGTCAAAAGTTGTAGTACATCAAGTGCGGATGCCACAGTTGGAGCACAACTGGGGGATGACCTGGTTTAGTTTCCTGTAGTCAATAGTACGTCTTCAGGCGCCTGTAGGTTTTTTCACAGGCCACACTGGGGAGTTGGCAGTGGAAACACATGTTCTGATTACCCCTTGGTTAAGGAGTGATTTTTTTGCCTCTCATGTGCTGGGCCTGGCACTTTGATAACAGTATGCATTCTTCCACAGTCATGCTTGTTGATAGCAAATGCTTCCAAATGCCTTTGCAAAATGGGAAGGAGCTTTGGGAAAAGCTCATCATTCTTGAACAAATCTATGATGTCATGCTCTCTATTGTTGTCAGATATTGTTGCCACAACGTGTGAGTCAGGGATCAAGATAGTGTGATATTGGCCCTGAATCTGTATCAATAGCATGTTAGCTAGATCCACCACATAGCCATGTGGGTCAAGAAAGTCAGTTCCAATGATACTAGGATGATCATGCAATACCATCAGTTGGAAGGTGTGTGAGGCCTTCAGGTGACCCAACTCTACAGGTAGAGATAGAGAGCGGTATGCAGGTAGCCTAGTACCATCTACTCCTGACATATTGGTCCTCCATCCAGTGGACCAAGGAGATGTGTCCAGGTGATCATCATGTAATACAGACACAGTCACTCCTGTATCCAATAACACTGTAAGTAGGTGGCCCCCAACCTCGGCCTCAGCAAAGGGCCTTCCATTTGTATCCAAGACCAGCTTGTTTACAATCCAGACTGGGGCCTGTAATTGTCAATCTGTACTGGAGGGAGCATGGAGAGGTTGGGCCTGGCTCCTCTGAACCACTTCACCATGCTGCACAGATGCTATATAGGGAGGTGCTTCTGGGTTCCGGCCTGAGTGGGCCTGAGGGCCTGTACTTCTGGTATCACCGTGGCCCATCGGGGCCTGGGTTCCTGGCTGTATGACTGCAAGGGACTGAGCAGGAACAGCGTCCGCTACAGAGTGTACTTGCCCCAGGAGTTCTCTGAACTTCCTATTCTCTTCAGCTATCTCCCTATATGAAGGGTCTGGTCTTTGTTGTTATTTACCCTTAAGATTCTTATGCTTCTTATTCTTGTGATATTTCTGGTTCCCAACCCATTGTTGCTGTTGCTGTTGTTGTTGTTGTTGTTGTTGCTGTTGGGCCTGCTGGGCATGTTGGTTCCGTGGGGAGGGGCTGTTTGTGTTGGGCCTGCCCTTCCACCGTGTAGTGCATCATGACCTCTTGAGCAGGCTCCATGGCTGCTACTGTCTTGGAACTGGAGCCCAGATCACAGATATAGAGTTGATAAACTCTATCTAGGTTTTCAGAAGGATGTCGGCAAACTTTCCGTGGTGGGATAGGTGGTTGGCTCTACCTTCGGTCTCACTGCAGGGATCATGTTCCTAAGGAACAGGGTCTTATATTCAATAAGATCCACATATGCAGCTTCTTGTACAAGGTGCTTTCCTGCTCGGTAGGCCATCCAGCGTCTCTGGCAGTAAGTCACTGGACTTTCTTTTGCATTCTGTTTTACACAGTATGCAAGCATCACTCCTACTACACCTGGGCTGTGTGCAGAAATGAGTTCAGCTGCAACCTCATCAAAGGTGGTGTTACCATCCTGGCGGATGGCATTGGGGAGTTTGGCCCATAATCCAGGCTCAATGGTTTGGCATAGTATTTGGACCTGATAGTCTGCAGCGAGACAAAGCATTTCACATTTGGAATGCACCTTTTCAAGTGGCAGCTGAGGTTTCGGTCAGGCTCATCTGTCCAATGCTGTCTGCTATTTGCTGAACAGAGTAAGCCATTTGTAGGGGATTATTGGACTGATCAGGCTGAGATAGGTTGCCTCAGGCACCATCCAGGGCTGCCCAGGCTGCGGCCTCAGCCGCAGTGTGAACCATGCCTTCCTGAGTACCAGCCTCTTGCAGTAGCTGCCTAATTTGGGCTTTGAGAATCTGCTTATTTTTCTCAGAGATAGGCACGTTACCTATTGCATTTTCAATCACTGTTTCTATCTCCTGCCTGTCTTCCACATTAATAACAGCCACCGGTGGTGCCATCGGGACCAGGCCTGGGCCTGCCTCCCCCATCATGGGGGCCACCATGTTGGCGTCTCCGATGATGGGCATCACAACATCTACAACATCTGACATGGTGTGGGTGGAGTGGGGACCCACCATGTTGTGGATGGCTGGATGGGGTTTCTGGGCCATAGTAGGCATGTGACTGGTCATTGTACTGAGAGATATCATCATCTGAGACCTCCCCTTCAGATGACATGTGTAAGGCAGGGGCTATGCCTCCCATTGCCTTAACATGTCCAGCCAGAACCTCTCACTGACGGTGCAGTTTCACCATCTTGGATTCACATTCTGCATGACTCACATTTGAAAAAAACAGTGACCGCTGAGCACCCGGATAAATTTGGTGGTGCTGATTAAAATGACAATAACACGAGATAGATAATTTAAAGCACCCACCAAGAAAAACAGAAGGAATCCATGGTCCTTGATTTAAACCATTTATTTGAAAGCAGTGCTATACAAGAAAAAAGAACTAACATTTCACAAGGACAGTGCCCTGCTTCATCAGAGTCAATTTCTTCATTTTCATCCATTATATTTATACCCAGCATCTGCTGCCGTAAGTAATATTATCCATAAAAACTGGGTTATTTTAAAGTTAGAGCCCAAACTGCAAGAAATTACAAAATATGCACCAAAAGTAGTCTTTAAAAAAGCAAGAACAATTAAAGAATGGGTTGCACTGAGTGCTCTTGTTTCAAAGGTGACTGTGCGATCTGGCTGGTTACCCCCCTCCCAAAGGGATGTTTTAGATGTGGGAAGTGCTCCTTTTGTAAATATGTTAAGCAAGGAGCAAATTTTACTCACCCTGAACGCACAAAGAAATTGAGATTCGCAGTTTTATTACTTGTAGCAGTGTGGGAATTATTTCTGTTCTTTATTGCACTTGTGGACACTTCTATGTTGGAAGGACAATACAGCAACTTAGAGTTCAAATGGGGGAGCATATAAGAGTTGTTACTAATTTGAATATTGCCTATGCCATTGTTAAACATATTTTGTAATATCCAAATGGCATACATGAAATCAGCTTTATGGGAACTGAAAATGTATTTCTTAATCCCAGAGGTGGTAACTTTGAAAGAAAAGTAGGGCAGCGTGAAAGCTTTTGGATATATAACCTTGAACCTAGAAGTGATGGGGGAAGGGGGCTAAATGAAAATATAGATTTCTCAGCCTTCCTAACTAAATTATGAATGCAGTGGGCATGACAGAAATTTATGGTTATGAACCAGATATAAAATAGTGACTTTCTGATATAAGAATACTCCACATTTTGAACCCTATTAATGCTGATCTTGTAACATTTAGTAATTGCCATTAACAGCGTATAATGGCATGATGTAATGTGTTCCCTTCTTAAATATGAATTAAACAAGTGCTGATTTGAGATGAAGCCTGAGTGTATTAGCAGCCAATTATAAATGGAATGAATACATGGATCTATTTAAGTATTGTGTATTTAAACGAATCTATGATTGGAATTAGATCATGGATGCTATTTAAATGTATGGTATAACATGTATTTTAATATGTATATGTTTTATGATTGAAGAATAGTAAATTTAATCAGATTTTAAAGATAGAGCTAAGTTATAGATTGTTATGGGTGTCACCTCTGGTTTAATTGAAGTTAATTTTTGGTGTAATTTATTATGGTTAAGCAATTAAGGTAAATAATACAATCCATGTTGAATTTTTATGATATGCATTAATGCTGGGTATAAATATAATGCATAAAAATGAAGAAATTAACTCTGATGAAGCAGGGTGCTATCCTTGCTATATAGCACTGATTTCAAATAAATGGTTTAAATCAAGGACCATGGATTCCGTCTGTTTTTCTTGGTGGGTGCTTTACATTATCTATCTCATGTTACTGTCGTTTTAATCAGCACCACCAAATTTATCTGGGTGCTTGGCGTTCACTATTTTTTTCCTTTGTGTGGCCTGTTTTTTTTTAGCACAGGTTGCTCTTTTAGAGTGTAAAAACCATTCGGATAGGTCCATTTTTGTGGTGTTACACTGGCATAGCAGTGCTATATTTACTTAAATTTCTCTAATTTGGCGTCGGTAGTTCCCCCTATATATCCTTTGAAATTATATATCAAAAAGGAATTGTAAAAATATGGCAAATGGGTGTCCGAATAATGCCCTGGAGAAAACGAGAAGCTTTGCTGATTTTCTGTTTGAACATGCAAATGGTGTTAACCCGATATTGGCAGCCACGGAACTACAGACAGAAACTCAAGTTAAAATGCAGGTAAAAGATGTCTGTAAAAAGCTTGAAAAATTGGTTATGAAAGGTCAAAGGATGTATTGGTATAAAGTTACTCTAGAAGCCTATTTAGAGGTAAAAAGAATACCACAAGGTTTACGTATTGTTAATACACCAGCATATGGTATGGAGGATGCATAATTTTTACAAATGTGGAAAAATAATATGAATGAAGCATCTATCAAAAATATGAATTTAATTTTATCTAGAGTTAAGCCATTGAGAGAGGCCTTGTCTCAAGAAATAGTAGAGAGAGAGAGAGCAAAAGTTGAAAGAACAAAGTACAACAGAACAGTTAGAGACATTTAATAAAAAACTGTTTGACGAAGTAACAAAATATGACCTACAGTTACAGAAACCTAAAAAGAAAAAGTTTGTGAGGGATGAAAATGACTATAAACTAAATAGGGCATATGATTGGACTGATAAGGAAAAATGATACTGTGCCTAAATCTATTTTAAAACAGACTCCTACATCAGTGGACCTGACAACACATTTGGAAGATGGAACAGTATTGGACTATACGACTGGCCCCTCTGATAGTGATTCAGAGGTTTTTTTAGAAGAACAGGAGGCACAAGAAATACCAGTGCGCAGAAGTCACAGAAAAAACAGATTTCAGGATTCGTATCATCGACAGGAATTGAACCAATATAGAGGCACAAGAGGACAAGGGGGGGCTGGCGTGGCAGAAACAGAAGGTGAAGATACTGATACAGAATATTTGTAAAACGTCAGTAATGGACAATCAGACTTTACCGCCAGTTATTAATATATCTAAATATGGATTGACAGACTCAGAAATATATGTTCTCAGTAAAGGGTTGTCTTTTGTACCATCAGTAGAGATTGATTCCTTCCAAACAGTAATAGATATACATAAGTTTGCTAGGAATTTAACATTTAAAACATTGTATAATACTGAAAGTATTGTGGAACAGGAAAGTCACGCAAATGTAGAAGTTTTTACAGTTAAATCTACCTATTGTCCGACATATAACCCAAAAATTTTGTTGTTTGTTAAAAAATGTGAAATGGATTTGGAAAACCTTAAAAATACTAAAACTGTAGGTCTATCAAATTGCACTTTGCAGGAGAAGCGAGCACTTGATGATCTTAGAGGGAACAATGAGATAGGTATTAAATCAGCTGACAAGGGGGCGTGTTGTGGTTATGGATCGTAGTTACTATGAACAAGAAATTCATCGACAGTTGGGAGATATCAGCTATTATGAGAAATTACCTGGTAATTTAGTGAAGGATTTCAAAAATGATGTAGATTCAATTTTAAATTATGGATTCATAAAGGGATATTTGACAGAGAAAACATATAGAGCACTGACAGTAACACATCCAGTCACACCAATAATACACATCCTACCTAAAATTCATAAAAAATTAGAATGTCCACCAGGACGTCCTATTATATCTGGTAATGGATGGCTTACGGAACCATTATCCATTTTTTTGGATGGGTTCTTGCAACCTTTTGTTACTCAAATAAGTACCTATCTTAGGGACTCAATGCAGGTCATTAATTTAGTCGAGGAATTAGATAAGAAGCAGGAATGGATGTTTGCTAGTCTAGATCTTGACTCATTGTTTACAGTAATACCACATACGGAAGGGCTACAAGCATTAAAGTATTTTTTTGGATCAGAGAACTGAGACACAAGTTAGAATGCCTACACAGTATTTATTACAGCTTGCTGATTTGATACTGGTGAAAAATATATTTATTTTTCAGGGAATATATTACAGCCAGATTAGAGGAATGGCAATGGGGGCAATGGTAGCATCAAGCTATGCAAATTTATATGTAGCATGGTGGGAACTAATTATTTACAGTCCTTGTACAAATCCTTTTTTTCAATGATTAGATTTTTGGAAGCGCTATTTGGATGACATATTGGTGATATGGAATGGCAGCTGTGAATAATTTGTAGAATTTGTCTCCTGGTTGGAAAATACTAATGTTAGCATGAAATTTAAATATATTTTTGATCAGCATCAGATAATATTTTTGGATTTATTGATAAATAGAAATGTTGAAAATAATATATGTACAACACTATACCAAAAAGAGACAACTAGAAATAGCTGATTGCTATATAACAGCTGCCATCCAATGCATGTTAAACAAAATATACCTAAAGGACAACTAATTAGAACAAAGTGTAGTTGCACAGAAGAAAGTGAATGTGGCAAGAAATGTGAACATCAGGTTAGGAGATTTGTACAAAGAGGATATAGAAATCAGGTTATACAGAAAGCTATTTTGGATGTGGAAAATGTAGACAGGGTGGATACTTTAACCCCTAGGTTAAAAGAAGAAAACCAAAATATATTATGACCATTTGTTACTATGTTTTCAAATGGATCTGCTGCTGTAAGTAATATTATCCATAAAAACTGGGATAATTTAAAGTTAGAGCCCAAACTGCAAGAAATTACGAAATATGCACCAAAAGTAGTCTTTAAAAAAGCATGGACAATTAAAGAATGGGTTGCACTGAGTGCTCTTGTTTCAAAGGTGACTGTGCGATCTGGCTGGTTACCCCCCTCTCAAAGGGATGTTTTAGATGTGGGAAGTGCTCCTTTTGTAAATATGTTAAGCAAGGAGCAAATTTTACTCACCCTGTAATGCACAAAGAAATTGAGATTCGCAGTTTTATTACTTGTAGCAGTGTGGGAATTATTTCTGTTCTCTATTGCACTTGTGGACACTTCTATGTTGGAAGGACAATATGGCAATTTAGAGTTCGAATGGGGGAGCATATAACAGCCTTCACTAATTCGAATATTGCCTATGCCATTGTTAAACATATTTTGCAATATCCAAATGGCATACATGAAATCAGCTTCATGGGAATTGAAAAAGTATTTCTTAATCCCAGAGGTAGTAACTTTATAAAAATAGTAGGGCAGCGTGAAAGCTTTTGGATATATTACCTTGGAGCTAGAAATGATGGGGGGCTAAATGAAAATATAGATTTATCAGCCTTTCTAACTAAATTATGAACGCGGTGGGCATGACAGAAATTTATGGTTATGAACTAGATATAAAATAGTGTCTTTCTGATATAAGGATACTCCACATTTTGGACCCTATTGATGCTGATCTTGTAACATTTAGTAATTGCTATTGACAGCGTATAATGGCATGAAGTGATGTGTTCCCTTCTTAAATACAAATTAAACAAGTGCTGATTTGAGATGAAGCCTGAGTGTATTAGAAGCCAATTATAAATGGAATGAATACATGGATCTATTTAAGTATTGTGTATTTATTTAAACAAATCTTTGATTAGAATTAGATCATGGATGCTATTTAAATGTATGGTATAACATGTATTTTAATATGTATATGTTTTATGATTGAAGAATAGTAAATGTAATCAGATTTTAAAGATAGAACTAAGTTATAGACTGTTATCTTGCAGGGAAATAGCGAGCTAGAGATACAGGAAAGATTCAGGGAGCTCGCCAGGGTCTGTCATGACATAGGATGCACAGTTTCCTTCTCAGAAATCCTGCCAGTGCCAAGGGCTAGTGGGGAACACAAAAGGAAAATTAGGGAGATAAACCAGTGGCTCAGGGAGTGGTGTGAGGCCAGAGGGTATGGGTTGATGGGGGATTGGGGGGAGACCTGGGAGGATAAGGAGCTGTATGCTAGAGATAGACTACATCTCAATTTGGAGGGGAGGGGAATCCTTAAGTTGAAAATAGAGGAATTCATTGGTGAAAAGTGGGGTTTAAACTTGTGAAGGGGGGTGGGATGGGAGAAAAGGCTGTCAAGGGGGTGCCGATAAAGGAGGGACTCTGTCTTCACCCTCCTGGGGACCAGGAGGATTGCAGGAAAAGGCCAACTGGCAAAGTGCAGACCAGGGGAAAACAGAATCCCCATGGGAACACGAGCAGGGGAAATGGAAGTATAGGGAAAGGGTGGAAGGTAGTCCTGCTAAATGCCAGGAGCTGGGCAATAAAATGCCTGAGCTCCAGGCTGTTAACTGAGGAGCAGTGGATGTGGCAGTGGTCACTGAGACTTGGGCCACTGCAAGACATGACTGGGACCTGAACCTGGAGGTTACACTATGTTCAGGAAGGACGGGGGAAGGGGAGGAGGTAGCAATGATAGTGAAAAACTGCATTGGCATAGGGGGAGTAGAGGAGGCGGAGGGAACCGTGGAGGCGATTTGGGTCACCTTGATAACAAGGGGGGAGAGAGTAAAAATAGGAGTGGTGTATAGACCCCCTGCCCTGGCGGAGGAGCTGGAGGACAGTCTGGTGGCAGATGTTGGGAGACACTGCAGACTGGGCAGAGGAACGGTGGTGGTGTTGTGGGACTTAAACATGCCAGGAACAGACTGGGAGACTATGACATCCTCTGTGACCAGGGAACAGAGGTTGTTGGATGTCTTTCAAGACGCATTCCTAACTCAGCAGGTGAGGGAACCGACCAGGGAGGCACGGGTACTGGATGTGGTTCTGGCAGACAGTGACCAGATTGGGGGCCTGGAGGTAAGGGACCAATTGGTGGGGACTGACCATGCCACGGTCTGGTTCTGCCTGGATCTAGGAGGGGTAGAAGGCTGCACAAAGACGGAAGTAACCGACTTCAGGGGGGCGGATTTTTAGGAAATGGGAAAGATCCTTAAGGAGCATTTGGATGGGATTGGGTCAGACATGGATGCTGATAGTAGGTGGGAAATCATCAGGAGAGGGGTGCAGGATGCTACCAGCACCTGTGAAAGAGTAAGACGAAAATGCGGTAGGGCCCAAAAACCCTGTTGGTGGACCAGGGAGGTCCAGGAGGTGGTGCGGGGAAAGAAAGCAGCCTATAAGCAATTCAAGTGCTCAAGGAGTGAAAGGGATCGAGGGGAGTACGAGCTGATGGCTAGAAGGGCCACTAGAGTGGTGAGGGTGGCTAAGGCAAGGAAGGAGCAGAACCTGGCCAAGGAAATTAGGAGAGGGAAAAAGGGGTTCTTTAGATACATTGGGGAAAGACGAAGTGTGAAGGGGCAGATTAGCAGGATTAAATCAGGGGAGAGATGGGCACAAGACCCAGGGGAGCAGGCTGAGGTACTAAATGAGTACTTCACCTCAGTTTTCACCAGGAAAAGGGATGCTGCATCATACATGGGAGGAGACAGAGATAATGAGGAGGGGACCCTTACCGATCGGCAGGTCTGGGGAGAGGGGGCATCACTGGCAGGTGGGGAGGGCTAAGCAGGAGAAGAGGTACCAGAAGTGGAAATCACGGCAGAGAGAGTGAGGGAAGCCCTCAGCTCCCTTAAGACGGAGAAAGCACCGGGGCCGGATAAATTACATCCTAGAGTGCTGAAGGAACTTGCAGATGTCCTGGCAAAACCCCTGGCAGAGCTTTTCACCATCTCTCTGAGGACAGGGTGGGTGCCCCAAGACTGGAAGGTGGTGCATGTAGTGCCTATCCACAAGGGGGGATCAAGGGAGTTGGCAGGAACTACAGGCCTGTCAGCCTGACATCGGTGGTGGGCAAGGTGATGGAGGGCATTGTCAAGGAGAGGCTGGGGGACCTGGATAAGTCAGGGTGCCTGGACGATAGACAGCATGGATTCATCCGGGAAATCGTGTCAGACAAACCTGGTGGAGTTCTATGACTGGGTGACAAGTGCCTTGGACCTGGGTAGACCAGTGGATGTCCTCTTCTAGACTTCAGCAAGGCATTTGACTCTGTTCCTCATGTGGGCCTGTTGGATAAGCTAGGAGAAATGGGGTGGGAAACCAGATGATCAGATGGATAGGCAATTGGCTCCAGGACCGGACCCAGAGGGTCGTAGTTGGTGGGATAGTCTCATCCCAAGGAGGGTCATTAGTGGGGTCCCACAGGATCAGTCCTTGGGCCCCTTCTGTTCAACGCCTACATATCTGACATAAGGACAGGAATCAGGAGTGAGATGAGTCTCTTTGCAGATGACTCGAAACTGGGGGCGGTGATGATGGGGAGGAGGGAGGGTGGCCCTGCAGGGGACCTGGAGGCTCTGGAAAGATGGTCTAGAAAGTGGAAGCTGAGGTTCAATGCAGGAAATGCAAGGTACTCCACCTGGGGCAGAAACCCAGGCCAAGTGTACACCCTGGGGAATGCTACAAGTCTCAATGGCTGAGAGGGACCTGGGGGTGGTGGTGGATGTCAAGATGAACAACTCTGAGACTTGTAGGAGGGCAGCAGACAAGGCCAACAGGATGCTGGGATGCATCGCTAGGGGGATCACCTCCAGAAGGAGGGAAGTGATACTCCCTCTGTATAACTGCTTGGTGAGGCCGCACCTGGAGTACTGCGTGCAGTTTTGGAGGCCACACTTAAAGAGGGACATTAACCTCCTGGAGAGGGTCCAGAGGAGGGCAACCAAAATGATTTGGGGCTTGGGGGACAGGACCTATGAGGAGAGGCTCAAGAGCTAAATATGTACACATTGGAAGAGAGAAGGGACTGGGGGACATGATAGAGGTCTTCAGGTACATGAAGAGGGTAAATAGGGGAGGAACAGTCAGGGTGCTTTTGAAGGAAGGAGGAAGGGGCCACTAGAGGCATGGGTGGAAGCTGGAGGGGAAGATTCAGGGAAGAAAGGAGGAGGTGCTACTTCACTGGAGAGGGTGGTGGAGCCATGGAATGCACTACCTAGGGGGCTGGTGGAGGAAACAGTGGAGGGGTTCAAGAGGGGTGGGACAGGTACAGGGAAGGGTTCAGGAAGCAAAATCCAATGCAGCAAGAATATCCGGAACTGGGAAGGGAGAAGCCAGAGAAGGCGAGGGGGACAGCAAGGTCAGCACCCAGGGTGGGGGCTGACCAAACGAGCAGACACGAAAGACCGTTAGGCCTATTCTGCTGGCATTTTAGTATGTTAGTATGTTATAGGTGTCACCTATTGTTTAATTGAAGTGAATTTTTTGTGTTATTTATTATGGTTAAGTAATTAAGGTAAATAATACAACCCGTGTTGAATTTTAATGATCTGCATTCATGCTGGGTATAAATATAATGGATGAAAACGAAGAAATTAACTCTGATGAAGCAGAGCGCTGTCCTTGCAAAACATTAGTTCTTTTTGTTATATAGCACTGCTTTCAAATAAATAGTTTAAATCAAGGACCATGGATTCCGTCTGTTTTTCTTGGTGGGTGCTTTAAATTATCTATCTCGTATGACTCACATTTGCAATATCCATATCAACCTCACCTTGCATTTGCTTCTGCAACACTCTATACGCGGTGCTCAATTCACGATTATCCCTAGTAGCCACTTCTAAGTCATTACGTACCTGGTTTATCTCATCCTGTAGCTCTCCCATCTTCTCACTCAACTGTTCATTCGCTCTACTTAACAAGTCATTCATATTCAAAGGCTGCCCCCTATCCTGTCCCAAACTTTCACATTCCTGCTTCAACATGCACATTTCTTGCTCTCTAGCCTGTGCTGAAAGATGCAAAAGTGAATTCTTTTCATTACACAGTGTTTGAAGTTCAGACTCCAAATTCTGCTGCAGTCTAATACATTCCATTTCCTGCAAACCCATCTCTTGCTTAAGAGACAAGATCTTCAGATCAAGGGTTCAGAACCTCGCTTCGGAGGCTTCCAGAGCAGCATAGAGAGCCGTGACCAATAGCCCTTTGGCATGACGCTTATTGGCTGTCTGTCTCATCTCACAGTACTGAGTTGAAATCCCCAGTATAGGGTTTTCGGATTGACTTGTATCCCATGTGAAGTCAGCCCATCCTCCATGGGATGCAAGGAAGTTAGAGACATCAAGTCTCAGTTCTGCGCAGATATTTTATATGGTGGCCATTGTGTGGAAGGGAACGAAAAATCAAACTGTGAAAAAGGTGCCGTGCCATGTATCAATCCACAGCAGGAACACTTTGCACACAGTTGGGCTACTGTATACTTTGTAGGTTTGCACTTCAAAGCTGCTGTGGAGTGGGTTGAGTCAGCATTGACCACACCCAAGAAAAGCAGCCAGACTTTGCAAGTGACTTCAAAGTGGTCTAGAAACGGTAGAGGTGGTGTGAGAATGCACACTTACTGTCCCCGTTGGGAAGGGAAAGTTTTAAGCAACAAGTGAAAGCTTACAAACACCAAATATTGCTTGCATATGGTCGTCAATTGTCAGGAGGTCTATACCTCACTCTCAGGTTCTTGGCAATATTGGAAATGCAAGGAATCACAAACATGTTGCATAAGAGTAATAAATTTGTTTATTACTACCAAAGGATAAATCACAGTTGCCCTAAGCAGTTCTTACCAATACAAACTGGGAGCCAATGCTAAGCATTCCCTATACCATGAGGTTTCTTTGTGTCTCTTGAGGTCTCCAAGGTATAAGACTTAGTGTCTTACATTATATACCTATGATAATTGCTATGGTTACTGTAAGATAGAAACATAGAAACATAGACTTTGACGGCAGATAAGGACCACTTGGCTGACCCATTCTGCCCATTTCCCTACCTATTGGATAAGCTGCAGATTCTAGTTAACCAACAGCCTACTTCCTGTAATCCCCCACTATAATTGTCTTATGTCTGTCCTATGCATGTTTGAATTCCCCCACTGTTTTAGATCCCACATCCTCTCCAGGAAGGCGACTCCATGCGTCCACCACTCTCTCTGTGAAAAAAAATGTTCTCACATTACCCCTGAGCCATCCCCCCTCTATCTTTAAATTGTGCCCCCTTGTTCTTACACATCTCTTTTTCTGAAAGATGCTACCCTCCTGGACTTTGTTGATTCCCTTGAGGTACTTAAAAGTTTCTATCATGTCCCACCTGTCCCTCCTTTCATCAAGGGTATACATATTAAGCTCTCTCAGTCTCTCTTCATATGGTTTCTGATGTAGACCCTGCACAATTTTAGTTGCCCTCCTCTGGACTGCTTCCATCCAGTCTATGTCCTTGCATAGATGAGGTCTGCAAAACTGCAGGCAGTACTCCAGATGGGGTCTCACCAACTGTCTGTACAGAGGGGTAACCACTTCCCTTTTTCTACTTGCGATGCCTCTCCCTATGCATCCCAGTATCCCCCCGGCTCTCCTTACCAACTTCTTACATTGCTTACTCACCTTTAGGTCATCTGATATTTTGAAACATTTCTAGTTACAGAGATGAGCCCTATTGGCTAAATTAGAGGTGGCGCCATGATACAAGATACATTATACAATTTTGTAGTAGTCATCACTTTGTGAAACAAAACAGTACAGTACTACAGAGTCTTACATAACTCAGTGTAATAGTACAGATCACCAAAAGGTGGCAATGCTGACTTATATATCAAAATCATTACAAGGACACAGATGTCCTAGCATCTTACAACTGAGAAATACACAGAAAATACATAGAAAATATATATGTATTAGCAAGCAAAGTGTATTACAATAATATGCATTCATATCCTGACATCTACTCTTGTACAGTAGTTGCCCTTAGCCCTATGTGTTAGTATAACATATACCTAAGCACTAGCTGTCTACGGTGTACCTCTGGGGGTACCAATAAGGGTGCAGGGACCTCGTGCAACACCAGCCCTCTTGGAAAAATACTGGGAAGAGTACTTTCCACTTCGATTCTGCTATGCAAGCAACGGCAGAGCTCCATAAAATACTACCAGACATGTTAAGCAAAGCTGGTTGAGGTAGTGAGGACTGTGGGCTTGGCATTTTAGTCTGCACAGTCTGCTGGTTTAGTAGCTGTCTAGACAATTGGAAGGCTTTTTGGGGGGGCTCAATCCTGTTTTTAGATGCAGAATCAGTTTGATTGTTGTTTTCCTATTTTGAACTGTTTTTTTGTTTAGCCTCACACTGAGAGAAGATGCAGACCTGGTTATGGATCGAGAAGAGTTTCTTTTTTTCTGTTTTGATTGGGTGACCTCTTTGAACCTTCTGGACATTGTTAATATTTTAATGTGGAAGAAGATATTGATATGCACATATGCTTTTCAAGGATGTGCCTACTGAACCTGGATCTTTCCGCATCTTGCTACACCTGCTGTTATTAATCAAAAGCAGGACATTGAAGGACTTTTTTATTTTATCCATTTAAAATTTTCTTGATTATTAGGCTAAATATGTTCCAGGTGAGGGCTCTTGATCTAGAAGGTTCAGGAGGGTGCTATTGATGAAGAAAGTTGAGGAACCCTCTCTACTGTCTTGACCCTAGCAACGAACTTCTGTGGTAGGAAGTCAATTTTCTTTCTGTTTGATTGGACATTTATTTTTACAGCAAGATAGAAGGTTGACAGAAGATGGACCTTTCTGCATCTTGCTATGGCTGCTGTTATTAATCAAAAGCGGCACATTGAAGGACTTTTTTATTTTATACATTTAATATTTTCTTGATTATTAGGCTAAATATGTTGCAGGTGAAGGCACTTGATCTAGAAGGTTCAGGAGGGTGCTATTGATGAAGAAGGTGAGGAACCCCCTCTACTGTTTTGACCCTCTTGTCAACGAACTTGTGTGGTAGGAAATCAATTTTCTTTCTGTTTGATTGGACTTTTTTTTTTTTGCAGCAAGATAGAAGGTTGACAATCATTAGATCATTAATATTAAAATAGCTATAGAACAATTCTCAATACAGCAGGTTTAATTAGGGGTCAATATAAGGTATTTATAGACTTGGATACATAAGAGTACAGTGAAGGCACTGGGATTAAGAAAGTAACTGGATTGCAGTTTATGTTACCCCTCTGTTTTAAGTTTTTAGGTGCCTTTGGTAACTTGATTTTCTCTTATGTTTAACATAAGCTGGCCCCAAGAATATATGTATATTACTGTAAGGAGCATATACTTGTATGCAGAAATGATTTATTCAATAAATTAGATGGATAGCAGACATTCGGCGGGGGGGGGGGGATATCCTCTCTCCTACCAAGACTTGTTTATTTTCTGCTTACAAAATAAGGCAATGTAGTACTGTTGAAATAAGGGGGTTAACATTGAAGAAAGGCTTTCTTTTCTTATTTGCAATACTTGGGATACATTTTAAGGCATAAGTACCTGGTTTGGGGCATTTTGAGGGTGGGGTGGTTCCCTTACTGACAAGGTTAAACAGGTCGGGAGGGGGCTGCCCCCCTGCCAGTGGATACGGAACACATGGTAAAGAAGGGGCCTAGGGCCCATGGAGTAGGTATGCTTTTGTTGATGACAGGGATCATGGTTTGGGGAGGGGGCGATTTGGATTACATTTAGTTTTTTGAGAAGACTGGGATAGGTGGAGGGACCCATGCAGGAATTTTTTTTTTTTTTGCAGGGCAGAGCGAGTCTGTGAGTTTAACCAAGACCAGTTAATATTACATGTCACATAGCTGGACAATTCTGACATGGAGCATTAAATGGGGAAGAGACAATAAGAAGAAGTACTGTATTCTGTGTCACTTGAGAAGGTTTCAGCCTCATGTTGCCCTCCTTTAAGAGACCCATATTCCTGTTGACCAACTTAATAATTTGAAGACATTGTGGCTAGGACAGGTGTTTGGGGCTGGAGCGGGTTCCAGACACCAAGGGGTGGCTACTGTAATGAACAGGAATGTTCCATTTCAACTGAAACATGAAATCAAAGATCCTGAGGGAAGGTATATTTATATATATGAACTGTTAGCCAATACGAAGGTCATTATTGGTTCAATATATGGCCCGAATCAGGATGCACCTTCCTTCTTTACAAATCTGGCCTCGGTTCTGTCTCTCAATACAGAATTCTGCTTATTATGGGAGGAGATTGGAATTTGGTACATACCAACAACATGGATAGGTCATACAGGAAAAGGGCAGGCCTTTCCCCAGCTCAAAGGGCATTGAGGGAGTTCATTGAGAATCTGGGTCTAGTGGATCCATAGAGGGCTTCTCATTCGGAAGAACACACCTTTACTTTTTTTTTCTTCTCCTCCCACATGGAGTTTATTCTCAGTTAGATTACTATTTAATAAGTCAATCATTGTTACATCTAGTGGAAGACTCCAGTATAGAAGCAAGGTTACTTTTACACAACTTCACCATATTACTGCAGATTGTGATTGGTCAGAAACTCCCTTGATCCTCCACATGGTCCTTAAACCCAGAGTTATTATTAGATCCTGCATTAAAGGAGTACATGAGAGCTTTTATTTCTTGTACAATAGCAGAGAATATAAACTCAGTTTCGAAGAACAACATTATGTGGGGGGCCCTTAAAGCCACCTGGAGGGGGAATTGATAAGATTGGCTACTATGAAAAAGAAATGGACTGAGAAGCAAATTGAGACCTGGTTAGCTAAAATTAAACAGTTAGAAATCACTCTTTCCATGGATTCAGGAGAGTACATACGGTTAGAACTGTCTAAATATTCTACTTATCTACTGAAAAAGGTGGCACAGACAGCATCTAAGGTCAAGACAACATACATCGGGCAGGGAGAGAAAACAGGCTAACTATTAGCTCTCTAGCTCAAATAAAGAGCTGCGACTAAATGGTTCACTGCACTGAAAGATCCTGCTACTCAGCAAGTAGTGTCTGATCCCTGACAGCTAGTAGAGATATTTAGAGCCTTTTGTCAGACTTATATGCTGCTCCATTATCTGACTCAAACTTTCACTTAGCTTTTGATAATTTTTTCACAGATATGGACCTACTCTCTCTCACTGAAGTCCAGAGAGATTCCCTCACAGGTCCTATTACTGAGATAGAGATAGCTTCTGCAACTGAGCCTCTTACCTTAGACAAGGCCCTGGGGCCAGATGGCTTTGTTCCTTTGTTGTATAAAACATTTAAAGAGGAACTGGTCCCTATACTCATCTCCATATATAATTATCTACATGAGTTTGACATTCATGAAACTGGGATTTTTGAGGCAAGGATTGTCTTGCTACCCAAACCTGGGAGAGACCCTTCCCTTCCTGACAATTATCGACCAATTTCACTTTTAAATGTTGATATTTAACTCTTGGCCACCATTCTTGCCTCATCACTTAAAGAGGTGTGGACCAGCCTGATAGGGCCAGAGCAGGTAGGCTTTGTTTCCAGACACCACTCTGGTGACCATTTTAGAAAAATTTTCCATTTTTTCTCTGCATCCAGAGAGGCCAATCCACATATGGTGCTGGTGTCTCTGGACATACAGAAAGTCTTTGGTCGAATTGTTTATGAGTGGCTTGGCCATATTTGTTTAAGCTTCTACCCAGATATCGATTACCACTGGATTATATAAAGTGGATTAAAATTCTCTATCACTGTCCCTCTGCTAGGATTTTTTGTAATGGACTACTTTCAGACCCAATTTTTTTAATGCAGGGTACTCAGCAGGGTTGCCCCCTTTTCCCCCTTACTTTTTAATTTATATTTTGAACCCTTAGCCTGAAAAATAATTGTGTCCTATCACATCAAAGGTATTAAGACAGGTTCTGGAGAATATGAGCTGTCAATGTTCGCAGAGGATGTGTTATTGAATCTCACTAATTGGCAGTCTTCCCACTCCGCAGTTTTGTTGATACTTTCTAAAGTTGGTGAACTATCAGGTTATAAATTAAACCTTCACTAATCTACTGCTTTCCCCCTTTCTCCTGGGTGTGCTAATTCACACATCTTAGCTATGGGCCTACACTGGCCACATTCCCTTTCATATCTGGGTATTACGCAGTCCCAAGAGACTCATCTACTCAAAAGTTTTAATTTGGACCTGCTGATTAAGCAGATGAAATTAGATCTCCAGTGGTGGCAACAGCTTCCAATGTCAATATGGGGAAGGGTCAAAATACTTAAAATGGTGATGCTACCTAGGTTAATGTTTCCTTTAAGTATGTTAAATTTGGTGCTCCCCAGAAGTTGGTTAAAAAGGATCTAGGTAATTTGGTCTAGATTTGTCTGGTTGGGTAAACCTCCCTGTAGAGCGATCAATAAGCTTTGTAGACCAAGAGAGCTGTAGGGACTTAAAGTTCCACATTTACACAACTATTATTTTGCTTTACAGGGTTCTAAATACTTTCTGTGGGACTCCCTATTAGATTACTGTTCTTCTATCCCCGATTGTTTGAGAACTGAGACCTCATTGGTGGAGAAACATGACATATCTCTATGCTCATTATTGTTTACCCCTTGGTCTAAAATTCCTGTGTCTTTGAGAAATAAGCCTATCGACTGGTCGATCAGTGCCCATTTGCAATTATGCCATTATCTACATCTTCCATTTCACAAAGATACTAACCAACCATTATTCCATAACCAAAACTTTCTAACTGATAATAAGGTTATCAAATCCAGGCAGTGGAAGGGCATCACAGTGGCCTCCTTGCGTGACTGTTTTTTTTTTTCTGTTAAATTTTTTATTATTTCAGTTTCTTTACAATAATGATAACCCTTATACTAGACAGGATTAACTAGTGAGTTGCTGGTTACATATACAACTCAGCACGGGAGTAGAGAGAGCAATGTTACATGACCCGTACTTACCCCATTATATACGATTTGTTATTTGAAATAATGGAGGGGCAAGGCATCCATGCTCCTCATTCATACCTCATAACAGGGAACAGAAAGAAAAAGGATTTTGTATCTCAGGTGCTGTCCAGGCTTCTGGCACCCTAGTTAAAAAGCAAACAAACACAAAGAATCACTATTCTATAAAGTTAGATACACTACATATGAGTGAGGAGGCATTTTATTGCCACCTATATATACAACCCTGGTTAGCCAAGTTTTCAGTTCATTTCCACAGTCTTGTTACCTTATTTGAGATCCTGTTTGCACAGTTCAACCCACACCAGTCTTAGGGGTAGCGTATCTAACAAAGGGGGTCCAACAATCCTCGTATATTACAAGGGAGTTACTTATCAAGTGGGAAAGCTTATCCATAGTGGCAATGTGGACCATGGAGGCAAGGAGTTCTTGGGTACTAGGTATCTACATGCAAGGAGCCTCTTCGCCTGCATGGCCCATAGGGCCAGCCAACAATGTTCCAATTTCTTTAAGTGGGGAGCTTCTGATTTTATACCCAGTAACAGCAAAAGGGGGGACCATAGAATACTTTTTTTTAACACTTTGGTTCCTACTTCACAGATGTTATCCCACACTGGTTGTATCATTGGGCAAGACCAAAGAATATGAGCTAAGTCCCCCGGGTGAGAGTTGCATCTCCAAGATAGATTAGAGTTTATCACCCCCACCTTTTGTAACACTACCGGTGTGTGGTACCAGGAGTGTAAAATTTTATTTTGTATTAACTTACTTCTCACATCTATAAAGTGTTTCGGAGCCCCCTTCCAGCATTCCTTCCATTGTGCCTCAGTAATTTCCAGTTTTAAAGCCTTTTCCATTTTTGTTTGGATTTTTCACTTTGGCAGGGTATTAATTCCCGGAAAGCATTATAAATTAAACTGGCCAACCCTTTTTTTTGGTTATCCAGGAAGGTGTACTTAAGCAGCCTCTTTTTGCCACCTGGGTCAGATATGTCTGGGCTACACTCCGTATTTGTAAATACTTCCAAATATCAGAAGTCGGAATTGACCATCTGACCTGCAGGTTGGCAAACATGTCCACTACCAGGGCGGATGTGGCTAATATATCCTCCAATCTGGTAATGCCCTTATCTGCCCAGCTTTTCCAGTACACTGCTTTTTTATCTATACACAGATTCCCATTTCCCCATAACGGAGTTAGTTTAACAGGTGCCAAGTCCACCTTCAACTTCCTCATAACTTCTCCCAGCACTGCAAAGCAGCCCCTATAAATGGGATGCTTTTTAAATTGTTGGAGGATTATTGTAGATAGGCAATGACAAAGAGACTTTTTGACTTACAGCCTGCCTATGTCCACCCACTGTGGTTGAGAGGAGGAGTCTAATCCTAACTAGCGATGGATTGTGCTAGGTGAAATGACCACTATACCCTATAAACCAGGGCAGACACCACCCCCTACCTTCCAGTGTGCCAGATTTATTCCTACTGTACCTGGGGTTTTCCCTTCCATAGAAACTCCCTATTGCCTTATCTATCTTCTGAATCCAGCCTGTGGCAATTCAAGAGGATATGTGCCAGGAAATAAAAATTTGGGGACAAGATAATCTTAATTGCAGCTATTTTACCCACTAAGGTTAAATGGAGTTTGGTCCATCTGGACATATCCTCTTGCGTTTCCACCAATAGAGGGCGGAGATTATATTCCCATAATTTCGAGAGGTCGGCAGAAAAACAAATACCTAAATACATGATATTTTCCTTAGCCCATTTCAAGCCCATGTCCCCTAATACCGAGGGTTGACACCTGGAGTTAAGAGGAAGAACTTTGGTTTTAGTAGCATTTATTCGAAGTCCAGAAATTCCCTTAAAATGGCTCAGGGTAGCAAGTATAGAAGATAACACCTCACCTGCATCTGCTACTAGGACCAGGAGGTCATCAGCATATAAAAGAGTGGTGTACTCTATGTTTCCAGCCATTATCCCTTTTATAGACTGACTGCCCCAAGACACGCTATTGGCTCAACAACTAACACAAATAAAAGGGGAGAGGGCACTTGCCTGGTGCCACGAGACTAACTGAAAGGGTGGGGATAGAGTAGAATTGGTCAGTAATCTGGCCGTTGGGGAAGTATACAAGGCTTTTACCAGGATTGAAAATGAGGGACTATTCCCAGCTTACCCAATACCTCCTGGAGATAATTCCACTCAGGGGAATCAAAGGCTTCTTTTCAAAATCTATAGCTGTGCAGCCGCTGGAGTGTGTAGTTGAGATGCGATATGGGCTAAGTTGATTAAGGTTCTAAGATGATCTGCACTGTACCTACCAGGGAAAAACCCCACTTGAGAGGGATGTATTAACTGTGGTAACAAAGAACCCAATCTTAGTGCTAGTGCTTTGGTGAATATCTTGCTATCCACGTTTAAAAGTGAAATCGGCCTTTAGCTACCCGGGGAAGTGGGATCTTTCCCTTTTTTGGGCAATACGGTTATAACCACCTCACGTAGCATGGGCGGAAGCATCCCTTGCACCTCTGTTTCAGCATATACTTGTTGAAGTATAGGAGTAATAACATCTGCTAACGCCTGCCAGAATTCCACTGAATAACCTGCGTGACTTTTTGAATAAGGAATCTTTTATTTCTTTTTAGGAATTCAAGGTTAAATTTCAAGTTTCTGCAAATTAATTTTTGCAATATGCAAAGTTTATGCACTGTATATTAGGATTATTGGGCACCCCCCCCCCCATGGTCACAGGAGACAGGAATGCTATTTGTCAAGTTGACATCATTGGCCAGCCAGAGAAAGTTGATCTCCTTATTATTTAAGGAACTGAGTAAGCAGGTCTGGATTAACTGTTCTCCCAAGGCTTTTTATTGGAACCAGACTCTACAGTTACATTATCCATTAACTACCTGGATGGCTATGTGGAGGAACATGTGTAAATACTTGAAACAAGACAGAATGTGATTGGTTCTGTTTAACATTCTACATAATATTTATTTCATTCCCTCCAGGTTATATAAAATAGGCAGGCTCCCTGAACCCATTTGTCCAAGATGTGCTCAGAGTGAAGGTACATTAATCCATATGTTATGGCCTTGCCCTAAAGTAGCTGCCTTTTTGGGTGCTATTCAACATTTGGCTACCACAGTTTTTGATCATTCTAGATATTTTACAGTAGATATTTGCATTTTGGGTAACTATGAACAAATATTAACGGGCACAGAAAAGGCTTATATAGCCCTTATTTTGGGGGTAACTAAATTGGTTTTACTGAGACATTGGAAGGATATTTCTTTGCCCTCTGTATTAGAATGGGTTCAGAAAGTCTAAGTGACTCTGAATGTAGAAAGAGTCATAGCAGCTTCCAATAATAGTGTGCTAAAGTTCCAGACCAGTTAGGCCTCATTTATTTCATTATTGGCAATACCTTAATTTTGAAGCCTTTACTTCTTCCCCTTTAGGATTGATAGGTCGTTTTAAATGAAGACACCATTGATAAATATATTGTGGTTTATTTGTCTGCCTTGCTACTTATAAAGAACAGGGCTATCAAATGTTTGATTCTACATGGGTGGGGGCAAGGGTTGTGAGGGGGGCAGGTATGGGATTGGGTTTCTTTCTCAGTTCCTATTTTGTTTTTGTTCTGGGGTTTCCTGGGGTTTTTTTTTTTTGGCTGTTTATATTTGTTCTCACTTTATCCTTGTTCGATGTTTATGCAATGGATTTGTTTTCTGGTACTGATGTATGTGTACTGTATTTCAATAAAGCATATTAAATTGCAAAAAAAATAAAATGAAAAGGTGGAACCATAAGGGAAAGGGACTTACTTTTTTGAAATTAAAACTTGGAGTCAGTTCTAAATGGCTATGTCTTGTAGATACAGTTTCATTGTGTGGGTAAACATTAATACACATTGATTTACATCAGTTCACGATATACCATACACTTGTAATGTAGCATTACGTTTAAAAGGGCACTGAGGTAAATTAACACATATTGATATGTATTAATGCACAGGAACTATTAAAATGACCTATGTGTGCTGTCTTTACTTCAAGCTTTATTTTAAAAAGTTCCTAGCCCTAACATTTACAAAGTTAGCCAATTCTAAAGCCATTTACTTTGAAAATGGTGAACTTTAGAACCATTAGATCTAGGCCCTTAATTTTCTTTCATTAAAGTTTGGAGTCAGGTTAACATGGATGTGTCATCTCAGTGCAGTTTCCTTGCATTAGTGCACATCAATATGGATCAATACATTTTTAAGCATAACATTATTTGTTTAAAAATAAAAATTTATAAAAAAATAGTAAGTTTTCAACTGCTTCATCAATGAAGCTAGTGCTTGATATAATATTAACTGCTACATCAAAAAACCCCAGTGGTATTCTATCAAGGACGACCAATTAATTAATTTTCTTTTTAGTTTTAGTCGTTTCTCTAGTCCATCCAATGAACAATCACTCACTATTCTGTTCACTCAGTCCCATTGATCCACTCCATATGGCCTGCTGCCCATGTCTGTCAGAGAAGTCCATACAGTAAGCAGACAGCATCAGGTGCCTAGCCTACCCAGTATGGGGCATACTGTGTCAGTCAACTCAACTAGCATTGTGCCATGCATCCATATGTGTGTCTGTGTGTGGCAAGTTGTGTGTCTTCTATCATATGAAAAAAAAATAAAGAAAACTGAAGATACAGGGAGAGGAAGTGTGCAAATAATTATTTCACACCAGTTCAAATTGCAAGTTTGGCATCTGCAACTGGTGATAGAGATGGCATGATTTGGGGATAGTATAGCCAAGAGGACCAAGCTGTGAACTTCTAGACCCAAGAGACCTGGGTTCAGATCCCACAGCCTCCACTTGCATACTGTGTGACCATACGTAATTCATGTAACCTACCTGTGCTCCTAGGATGCACCTGGAAATGAGTTCCAATTCAGTGGACATTCCCCTGAAAAAAAAAATATTTAGAAAATGTAATAGAGCTGGATGCACCATAGTGCAGCCAAGCAAACACTGGTTCAGTCCAGTGAAATCCACCACTATTCCCACTCCCACTCCCACTCCAAGCCATTCCAGCTTTGTCAGTGTACAAACTCAGATAATAGCCTGATAATCCCAAATCAGAAGCATACTCTGTTCCTCCTCCTCCTTTACAATAAGTGATGCCGGTACCAGTTCCATTAAATGAGATACAAATGATCTACCTGTAAATGTAAAACCAAGCTCTCCCTTGTCCATCATGTGTCAGTATGATAACTGTAACAGCTGTCAGCACAGATGTGGTAAGAATTGTGAAGCAGTCTTTGACCACTAGTGTATATAAATCTCCTGTGTCACACAGCACCACTTTACAGCCCATTGCTTGTCTGTATCTACTATAAAAATTTAACACCAGCTCAGGCCATTTCTTGCTCCCCATTTTGGTAGCTTAAAATCCTCTGAAACAGGAGCATGGGGAAGATAGAAATGAACATTGCTTTTAAATGGGCATAAATGTTGCTGTCATTAGATGAAAAAGAAACAATATTCATGGGAGGGGGCATGGGGCTACAATAGATCTAAAAGAACAAAGTGATCATCACTAGTGCTGTTTTAAAGAAAAAGTTGCCAGAAAAGAGGAAGCAGAAGGGGATATGGCAGTGTAGTTGGGAGAGAGACAGAGGGCAGAACCAGTGAAGGCAGAGGAAGAGAAAGGGAAGGAGGAGGAGGAGTCAGTGGTTAGAATATGCATGACAGAAAGAGAGAGAACAAGATGTTGAGGTGGGTGAGGGGAAGTATCTGCATAAAGAGGAGGAAAAATGAGAGCAGGAGGGGAACAGGGGGAAACACATGCATGCCAAGCCTCATCCCTTGCATCAGCTCTCTTGTGCTGTACCACCTACTGCTACTACTGCATATCACCTGCAGTGTGTACGTTTGCACTGCCCCAGCAGTATATTGTCACAGTCACCACCATGTTCCTGCAATCCCACAGTTCCTATAAACCTTATTGAAATAGTCAACAAAAATTCAAACACACTTCCACAGTTTGGTATTATTTTATGAGGGAACTGATTAATAAACCCTATGCATATCAGAGTGAATGTGTCAAAAAGATAAATCATGGCCGGATTGTTAGAACTTTGATGACAGCTGTTTTGGCCAGTCATTTTAAAGGTGAATACACAATCCTGCTAACTAATAGCCATGCCAAAGACAGATCAAGAACAGCTGGGATGGAAAAGGGGGAAATAAGTCAATTTGTTGAATCCGAGCCACAGAACACGACAGATGCATCCACTGCTACTGGTGTTGCTTTGAATGGAGCCTGACCACCACCCTGGCACCCAGGTCCAGCAGTGACACTGTAATGAAACAAACTACATTATCAGAGTCTTTTCAGGCCTGAATTTAATCTCAACTTAATAACCCAAGTTCCATATGAATAACAAAACTATTTAGCAAGATTTTGGCTTGTGCTCTCTGGCCATTCTTCATGTATAAAGACACTGGCTTTTGAATACCCTTGCAGTAAATCAAGTAAAAATACAATGTTCCACAACAATTCAAGTTTTTCAAGTATGTTATCCCCAGTAGGTATGATGCTATGCAATAATAATCAGTGTGAAGATGAGGAGTGGAGGTCATTATGTGAGGAAAGGTAAAATTACAAAAGATAATGAAAAACAGAAAAGCAAAAAAACAAGTTTATCAGGCAGGACAATCTAAAGGCCAGTCTTGTAGCCCTTAGGATGATCAACACTATATTACTGTGCCATCTGTTGTTTCTGGAATTAGATGGTTTGTTCAAATAATGCAGACACCATGGCAGTAAAAGCACCAACTGATGCATCCCAAGGTACTGGTGCTGCTTCAAAAACACCACTCTGACAACAACAACAAAATGAACTGCACTGCTCAAGTCATAACATGCCCACACTAAGCTGCCACCTACTCAACCATGATTTAATTGAATGACACAATTTTTGGGGAGTAGATGGTCCTTTATCATCAGACATTCTCTATCATTGAAGACACTAACTTTCAAAGACTGTGTCATGAAGATTTGCCCAAATACACAAATACAGCATTCCATCATGTGTCACATTTTCTGTCATGTTCTCTCCCGTATGTACAAGGCAGTAGACACAGGGGTGGTGACCCTTATGGGGAAGGCAGAGGAGGTTATGTGATATGTACTAAAGATTTCTGGAGTAGTGGTACAAACCAAAGTTCCGTTAGTTTCACTTCATATTGGATTGTGTCCAGATTAAACTCCACCACCATTCATGCTCCACTTACAACACCACAAGCCAGTTCAGGAGTTAGAATGAAGCAGACAGCACACCAACAGGGTAACTACTTTATTTGATGTGTCAGTTGTGAAGGGAAAGTACAGTCAGAAAACATACTGCAGTTTGTCCAAACACTGTTAGAAATATAGATATACCCTTATGATCTGAGGGTGGGAATCTTCTTGACAGACAGTGGCAACAACATTCTGAGGATAAGGAATTGTGGGGGATCTGTATGCAACTTGATATGCACATGCACAAAATATTGTTACATGCTTTGCAAACATGCACAATTAAAAGAAACACTTAGTTTCAGGAAATCACTAGATATTTTTATTACTCTCTCAAATGTGCTGAACTCCTTTACCATGGCCAGAAGAAGCATAATGTTTCACAACATTGCTTAAAGTGGCAGTCAGAGATATGTAAGTGCATATCTAGATATATCTGAAGAGTTCACCAGAAACTCCCATTCAGTTTAATTGGACTTCCTATGATATATCCAGATATATTTTAACATTTTTGGGACATACTGCATCTCTGGCAAACACTGTCATTAAAGATTTGTCCAAGAGGTGCAACTCTCTCTTTAATGTCATGGAGAGACTTATGGAACAGAACCCTTTGTTCCAGCCTATGAACTTTGATGATGTGTTGCTGAGGAATAACTGTCACAGGGGCAGTGGTGTATTCTGTCAAATGTTTTCCACTTTTGCTACCACATAAACAGCTCGCTAAAGATTTAAGTGCTGAATCAGCTACACTAAGCATGGTCATTCTCATTGGAAGTTTACATGAATCACATCAGAGGGTTAGCAAGGTCAGCCCCTGCCCATTCATCAAAATTAACCAAATTTGTTATAAATTCCTGCATTTTAGGGGTCTGCTACTAGTATGCAACCTATAAAAAAACAATTATCAGTGTCCAGTGCACTCGTCCCCTGAGCTGTTCAAAAAGAGTTAGCAATTTTTTAAAGTTTACAATTTCTTACTCACATTCTTATCATGCTATGATTTTTAAACAGGGGTATCCTAGTTTCCAGATGCCAGCTGATATTTGAAATAAGCCCATCCACAAACGGCAAGGTGAATCCCTTGGATGGGAACTGCTCTAGCATTTTAAATAATAACTCACTCATCTGAGCTGGAGTACTCGCTGTTTCTCTCTATGTAAGACTCCTCTCGAGCTTCCCCATGTTCTCTTCTGTAAAGAGAGCTGATACCTTGAAGCTTATGGATGGTGTGCAGAGAGCTTGCTATTAGAGAGGGCCATACATCTCCCAATTAATAATCACATCAGAGCATTGGCAGGCTCAGCCCCTGTTCATTCATCAAATTTAAGACATTTCCTATAAATGGAAAGCCATGTGTGCAAATGCCAGGAGCCTTAGCAACAAGATGGATGATCTGGAGGCTGTCATGGTGCAGTCAGACCTGGACATTGTGGCCATCACTGAAACCTGGTGTAATGATAACCACAACTGGGAGATGGCCATACCTGGCTACAACATATTCAAAAGAGACAGATCAGGCAGGAAGGGAGGAGGAGTGGCACTGTATGTGAAAAATGACATAAGGGCCACAGAGATCCAGGAGGAACAAAATGGGGACAGATACTGTGGGTTAAGCTGGAAAGGAAAATGGGGACAGCCATCCGCACAGGTGTGGTCTATAGACCACCAGCCCAGGAGAAAGAAACAGATAGGAGTTGATGCTAGCCATACAAAGGATGGCAGACAAGGGTGAGGTAGTACTGGTTGGAGACTTCAATATTCCAGGCGTGGACTGGAGCATCCCACAGCAGCATCAACTAGGAGCAGATTTATCCTGGACTCCCTTCAGGGTGCCTTCCTCAAGCAACTGGTCATGGAACCAACTTAGCAGAAGGCAATACTGGACCTTGTTGCTCACAAACAGGGACAGTGTGATGGAGGTAACAGTGGGGGAGCACCTGGGGAACAGTGACCACCAGTCATTGTGGTTTGAAATCACAGAAAGAGCAGAACCAAACCACACAAAAACATGTAGGATATGATAGAGACATACAAGTATCTTACAGGGAGGAACAGGGTGCAGGAATACACTATTTTTAAGTGAAAAAGATGTTCCAGGACTAGAGGGCATGGGATGAAGTTGGAGGGAGGACGATTCAGAGGAAACATGAGGAAGAATTTCTTCACAGAATGGGTGGTGGACAAGTGGAACACCCTGCCAGAGGAAGTGGTGGGGGCTGAGACAATCACGGGATTTAAGAATGCATGGGATAGACATAAAGGAATTCTGGAGGTCAGGGGTAAGGGGGGCAACAGACTTCTAGGAAAACATAAACTGAACTTACAAGCTCAAATGGGCAGACTGGGTGGGCCATAGGCCCTTATCTGCCGACACTGTCTATGTATCTATGTATTCCTGCATGTTTTACAGGTTTGCTACTGGCTTGCGGCCTATACCAAAATAATTATCAGTGTCTGCTGCACTTCTCCAGCTTTTAAAAAAAGACCCTGCAGTTTTTTTTTAAAGTTTATACATTCTTACTCACATCTTTGTTTGCTGCTGTTTTCAGATTATTCATTTCTTTGCTACACAAAGTCAAAATTTTAAGTAAAAAAAATTGCCATGAATGTAATTTGCCTCTTTTTTGAGAGTGCATCTTTTTTGGAATGTACAATTCATACATAGTTATCCCATCTAGTAGCTGGCCTAACAGTCTGGACAAGATTTTCTTTTTGGAAAGAGTGACTCTAGAGCCATAGTGGACATGTTTCGTGAATATTATCATGCTCTCTATACAGATGAACTTAAGGGTTGGACATGACTGACAGAGTGTTAGATTTTTTTAGGCGATCTTCCACTGCCCCATTTTTTTGGATGCATGAGAGCTCTTGGATGGTCCAGTTAGAGAGGAAGAAGTGTTGATGGCCATTGGGTTCCTAACTCCAGATGAGGCTCTGGGTCCTGATGGCTTTTCCCCTAATTTTTGTGAGCAATTTCAAGGTAATCAAGCTCCCATTCTAATGGCACTTTTCAGTTATTTACATACTCATGAGTTAAGGGATCCTTCACTTTTAGAGGACAGGATTATGTTGATTCTGAAGCCTGGCAGTTATCGACCACACCCGGCCTGGCAGTTATCAACCACACCCAGGCTGGCAATTTTCGACCAATTTCACTTATTAATGTGGTAATTAAATATTAGCTAAGGTCCTGGCTGCCAGGTTGGAAGGAGCTAGGTGGAGCCTTGATAGGTCCTGAACAAGTTGGCTTTATGGCTGGGAGAGCCTCTAGTGATCTCCTCAGGAAATTGCATTATATAGTTTCTGCATCCAAGGAGTCCAACCAAGAAACTGTGTTGGTCTTCATGGATGCAGAAAAAGCCTTTGATTGGGTGGCCTGGCAGTACTTATGTTTTATTCTGGAGAAGTACAGGATTCCTTGTGCCTTTATCCAATGGATTCAAATGTTGTATAGATTCCCTATGGCTCAGATCTATTGTAATGGTGTGCTATCAAGGCCTGTCTTTCTTAGAAGAGCAACCTGCCAAAGCTGCCCCTTATCCCCTTTAATTTTCAATCTATGTCTAGGACCGTTGATTGTGAAAAACAAGAGTAATGTTAGGATTCGAGGAGATGTGATTGGTACCCAGGAGATGTTGTCAGCTTATGTGGATGATATACTTTTGCATCTTGCTGACTCTCAAACCTCTCTTCCAGAGGTTCTTCACATCATCCAGGCTTATAGTGAGTTTTCGAGCTATAAGCTTAACCTAGAGAAAACTAGTGTTTTCCCTCTCACTAGGTATGTAAATAAACAATGAGCCTTCAATCTTGGCTTACAGTGAGAGACAAAATCTTTTACATATCTTGATATTAAAGTGGTGGACTCCCTCGCAGCACTTAAAGTCCTGAATCTGGATCCCCTTCTCTAACAGATTGAGCAGGATTAATGCTGGTGGGGAATACTTTCCCTCACCCTATTGGGCAAAGTCAGTATTATTAAATTGAATGTACTTCCAAGATTATTATACCCATTGTGGTTTGATCCATTTAAATGTAAGCTTCATCAACACCTCACTGCTCTTAGTGGCTGTGACTGCACTCCATAGTACAACCTCCCTCTAGTCGCTAGTAATTATCAGCAGTTACACTCTGCTTGCCTTGGCCTTGCCCCCCTCCCCACCACCCTCTCCCACACCCTATCCCATACTCACCTCACCCCCCCATGCCCCCATGCTTCTCTCAATCCCACACCCTCCCTAACCCCAGCAAAGTCCCCAGGCTTCTAATAGCTTAGTTACATGTACTAAATTCTATAATTGAAGTGTCACTCTCAAACTGGCTGTACTACTTTTAGCTCTCTATGTAGCCTGCTTTTTTTTCCATCTTGTCTTTTTTGTATGTTACCTGTTTTGCTCAAATGTGGAACATGCGAACATACGAAGAAGCCAGCAGAAGAAGGCCATTTGGTATCTTTGATATTCGGAACTTTTGTAAAAGAGTTTTCAGCTCAAAGGTGTTGTAATCTGAGATCTCAGTAAATAAAATAAATAATTAAATAAATGGTGTATACTCAAAATCACTCTTCCCTTAGCTTGGTTTCACCATTTTCAAACTATAATTGCTCACTTCCTTTGGCAAGGTAGATCTATTCATCGAGTCTATAATAAGCTTATAGGCCTAAGGGAGGAGGGGGAGGCTCTGCTTGCCTTACTTCCCACTTTATTATTTTGCTGTACATGGTGCAAAGTATTTTTTGTGAGGCCAGTCAGATTTTGGTAGTAAAGAAGAAGGGTATGTTCCCCTATGGCTTTTTATTGAGACCAACCTGGCAAACAAGTATCATTGTCAGCTTGCTATAAGTCTTTTCTCTTTACCTTCCTATCTTGGCTACCTAACCCACTGAAAAACACACCAATAGCCTGATCTAGTATAGCCCATGTTCAGCTTTGTAGATTTGTAAACTTTCTGTTTCTATTACTTACTTGTACTGGTTTTTTTTTCCTATTTTGCCAAATGTTTGTACTATATATCTGCTCTCTTGTCTTGCATTCACCTTGTTGTAACCTCATGGACTGTGTCTGAAAATAGGTATTTCTATGTCTAGTACACCTTACTCAGTTACCAAAAACAAAATAAATAAAAATAAATGAGGGATCTGTCACAACCCCTACATGACAATCCAAACCTATTGATAGTGAAGAAACCCATTAGCCATCTTTTTTGTAATGATTTCCCACCCTATACCTGGAGGATTTTATTCAAGACCAGGCACCTATGCTTTTCATCCATGTTGGCAATGATTTGGGGTGCCAAATAGCCCTATTTTTAATACTTACAAACCATTCACTGTATCACACATTTCTTAGGACCCCCACCATGGTCTAAGCAAAGTGGGTTAATTCTTGCAGACTTAATTCAGCTGACCTCTAAGCCGCACCCCCATTTTAGCTTTGTACTCTGCATTTGTAAACTTAAATCTGAGCAAATAATTAGGGGGTTAGTGCCCCTATTGGTCTGAAGCATTACAGATTGAGTTGTCAGGGACTCAGTGTCAAAGAGTATGGAGGAATTGGTATAAATATGTTAAGCAAGATTGTTTACGATTACTCCAGTTCAAAATCTTACATAATATGGACTTTACACCTAGTCAGCTCCATAACACGGGTAAGAAAAGTGATATCTCCTGTACGAGATGTGGATCTATGGAAGGCACACTGTTCCATATGTTTTGGTCATGCCCTAAAGGTCATCCTTTTTGGGATGTCACACAACATAGTTTGGATCCCATATTAGAGCTTCAAGATGCTTTTACTCCTGAAATTTGTTTTCCAGGGATATATAGCTATTGGGTGCTTGGTCCCAGGAAAGGCCATATCACCTTGATTGCAACAGTGGTTAAGTTAGTTATTCTTCGCCACTGGTTGGATGCTGAACCACCCTCAAGACTGGATTGGCTTAAAGAAATTCTAATGGCTTTGAATATTGAAAAGTCCATCGCTAATCCTTCCCATAGAACAAAAGCTTTTCAGACCAATTGGGAACCCATGTGAATTCTTTTACTGTTAAGTCGACCATCTTAGTCTTTTTTTTAGTGGCCGAAACCTTTTATTATGTATTGCACAGCCTGGATTGCAGCACAGTGGTTCAGTCAGCACTTGGACCATTGCCTCCACTGTTTAGTTCCACTAATTTTGTTATTTTTATTATTGTCTTTTTATTTTGATGTTCCACATGGTACCCCATAGTTGGTTAAGTATGTACTGATAAATGTTGTTGTTTACTGTTTACACTGTTGATAGCTCAAAAAACTGTGTTCAATTAAAAAAAAGAAAACAGCGACTGGTACGCATTATATAGAGCCTTAGAAATCCTGGCCAAAGTCTTTTTCACAATATTAAATAAAGATAATAACATTTATCTTAAGAACTCATTTATTAGTCAAAGTACCAAGGTACCCTCTTCATCAAGCTTATGTTCAGTCACAACTAGTAAAAAGAGTTCCCACTGTTATTGTTCAATTTGTTTCATTTCTGGACAGAGAACTAATTACTAAGCCAGCAGGAATGAAAGGAGCCTCTATGTTTTAAGGCTTTAAAGTCTTTATAAAGTATATCCAGATGTCATGCCTATGACCTTGCAAAGAAGATGCAGCTTATTACTATATCGGGAGGTGGTAAAAGACCCTGGAGAGAAACTTTTGGTCCTGTACTCCTGCAAAGCAAAGGTCGTAGTAAAAGAACATGTAAAGAACTTATTTGATGAAGAGTAGCTAAAAGCCTGTCTGAGTTAGATGCAATCAGAGAATGACACAGTTACTGACTTAAAAAAATTCAGGTGATTATCTGAAAATTCAACAAATGATGAAATGGAACTTTCTTAGGTTTCAGTTTTAAATTTAGCCTAAACTGAGATGTTATCTTGTGCTGCCTCTCAATTGTTTTCCCCCCCAAGGACCTCTCATAGTCTAAATGATCAGAGTGTTAAGCTAACTGATGATTCAGTACCCAGTACTACCATGACAGTGGTGGTGAGAGAAACATAATTCTCCATTTTCAAACACAGACTTGATTATGTAGTGTCACACATTGGTATCCACCACCGACAACAACACTTTTACAGCGACCATCAGTACAGCGACTACAGTGCCAGCTCACTGTATGGATGATCACAGGACCCAGGCACTGTATTCGGGGGATTTGCACCCCCTCCCCATATCAGCTCTGACTCTGAGTTGATTATAAAAAGTGTGGGGGGGGTGCAGGGGGCACAGCCCCCCACATGGGGGGGGTGAAGCCACCTAAGAAAACATGTATACAACTTGGAAACCACCTGCTGACTGCAAATGCGATCAACATGACGGTTTAGCAGTCTGGTCATTCAACAAACCTTTTGTTGACGACCAGTTGTAGATACTCACACATTGATATAACTGAAATATTTATTAGCTCTGCTTTGTTTTGTTTTAATCATATAAATAGCTATCTTATTTGTTCATTTATATTCAAAATTAGATATAAATGTGCTTAGCAGCTAAATCCTACTTTATTATATAACATAGTAGCCATTCTAATATTCCACATTACCATAGAAGGCCTTATCACATTATGGTACTGCAATACAGCACTTCCCCCATATGGCAGTATCAATCAAGGCATCACATAAGCTATGAAGAAAGACTGAAAAGACTTAACTTACACAGCTTGGAGGTACAAAGAAAAAAGAGGAGACTTATTATTACTATATGATTGCAGAATACCAGTCTGATAACAGAATTAAACATGGATTTTAAACACATTAATTACATTAAGTAAAAAACAAAGACAGTCAGGGGTACCTCCAACCCATTGCTCACTAACCCCCTTATCAGCTTAATGAACAATAGAGACAATCTCTGGCACATTGCAAAATCATCTGGAACTCCTGCGTCACTCATTGCCTACAGGGCAGCTAGAAATGCCTGCACTAAGCTCATTCGGCAGGCAAAAGCTTCCTATTATAAGGACCTCTTAAGCAAAAGCTGGGGCTCTGGTAGGGAATTCTGGGACTCCATCAAATCCCTAACAGGAAAGACTCCTAAGGCCCCACCCAATCTACTAGTAACAAGGGAGGGTCCCCTACAGGAACCCACTGACATCACAAATGAGCTCAACCATACTTTCACAGACCTATGTGGAGTACTTCCTGCTGACTACTTTAAAGATCAATTTGGGAAAAAAACACCCCACTACCCCTCTTAACCTCCTAAAGGATGAATATCACCATTCTACTTTAAGCAGGTCACCAAGTCTGAAACCACCAAGCACATTAAGAGGGTTCTTGGCAAGAGCAGGATGGGGGCTGATCTAGTGGATATGAAACTCATGGGACTTCTTCTAAATGAATTGGATGGTCCCCTTTCGATGGTGTTTAATGCATCTCTAAGAATGTGGGTGTTTCCAAAACTATGGAAGTTAGCCAATGTCATGCCTGTCTTTAAAGGAGGGGACAAAACTCTAACGTCCAACTACAGACCAATATCCATCCTACCACTCTCTCTAAAGCACTTGAAAGAATGGTCTCAGAGCAGCTTACAGATATCTTGATAAATGTAACCTACTTTGCCCACAGCAGCATGGGTTGTGAAATAAAGCACTCCACACTTACCACCCTTGTTGATTACTCTTCCCAGCTTTATGATGCCTTAAATAATGGGGAGGCAGTTGTCTCAGTCTTCATCAACCTTACGAAGGCCTTGGACTCTGTTAACCACAAACTACCCCTAAGCTGCCTCCATTCAACCGGTCTATCCCCGGATATGGTACTGTGGTTCAGAAGCTACCTCACAAACAGGTCACAATGAGTTAAAATTGGAGACACCCTATTATCTGCTAGGGAAGTGTTCCTCGGGGTCCCACAGGGCTCTATTCTTGTCCCACTGCTTTTCAGCCTCTTCAACAACTCTGCACCATCTGCATGTACAGCACACACTATTCTCTATGCTGACAATGCAGTGATATCGGTCTCTGGGAAAGATCACAACTACATCACAAATGAACTCCAAGACGGCTTCCTCAAGCTTGAATCCTGGTTCACACAAAACAAACTACTACTAAACCATAAAAAAATGAAAAGTCTACTCTTCTCTACCTCCCAAAGCAAAAAGAAATACCAGCATTTGCTCATCCAGAACCATAATGGTGAAACACTGGAACAAGTAACAACGTTCAAATACTTGGGCATCACCTTTGACAATACATTAACCTTCTCCAGCCATATAGACTCAGTTGTCAAGTCAGTGACTACAAAACTTGGGGTCCTCTACCACCACAGGCACTCTATGACACTAGATGCTCTGAAACTTGCCATCAATAGTTCAGTGATGTCCTCCATAGATTATGGACTGCCTACCTATGGGGCAGGCACTAAAACTGCCCTAAACAGAGTCAACACACTACTAAATAAGGCCTGTCGACTAGCCATAGGGGCTTCCCAGGACACCCACACCTGCATGCTCTACACCAAAAGTGGGTGGCTCCATCTCCATCTTAAAGCACAACACCAAACCTGCCTACTTCTGAAAAAAAGTGCTTCTTGGGCTTCCCCCCTGCACTGGGCTGCCTCTTTATGCCGGCAGTTCCCACCAAATCAAAAAGAAGCACAGCTACAGACAGGTTGGTGATTCCCTTCAAAAGGACAAAATTCACTCCAGAACTCCATCCTGTACCAAGGACCAAAATAGTACAATGAGTTATCTGCTAACCTTACAGAATCACCCACAATTAGTACTTTCAAATCTTGGCTCAGATTCCTTCTTGACACAAAAAAGAGAATTGTGCTTGCCTGCACTAATATGGCAGAATTTCAACCACCCAACCCTCTCCCTTTCACCCCCCATTATTATCTCATTAAACCCCCCATCCTCAAACGAGGCCCACTTGGCTGACAAACCACTTCCACCACCACAACACCATTCCTGGCTGACCCCCTACCTCCATTTAGGCTAGACTGACCAACTAAATAGTGAACTACAAGGCTGAACCCTATTTACCCTATCCTCTTCAACCTTTAGTTGGATATATAAGATTTCTTTTGTATTTGAATGTCTGTGTAACTGTTTCTGTTCTCTGTAAACACTGTTATATTTGTAATGTTTGCTCAACAATGACCTGGAACCTTTGAAAACAAATCCTGGACTCAAAGGTATTAATCCTAAACTGAAATAGATAAATAAAAATAAATAATTCAACTTCACTTGGACACCCATTGCAGTTAAAAGGAAAAAGTATAATACAATAAATAGGAAGCAATTCTTTACACAAATGGTGGTGAACCTTTGGAACAGAGTTCCAGTGGATGTAGTTATGAGCAGAACTAAGGACATATTCAAAAAAAGACTTGATAATTCCATTGCTAATTGTGGAGACATGGCATACTACATGTAAATTTAAAATTCAGGAAGCACCTGCCTGGGCTGCTGGTGGAACTTGACTCTGATACCACCACTGCCCATGCCCTGCCTGGATCCTGCTGTATCTCCACTAGCTTGGTTCTACTCCTCCTGCCGCCAGATGAAGCTGATACCTGGATTCCCCTGCACACAGATACAGGACCTCTAGCCGCAATCTGATTGGATGCTGGCAGGACTGAGTTACTCCTCATTGGCTGGCTGCCTTTGGAAGCCTGGACTGATTGGTTGCTAGGTTTCAGCTAGAGAAAAGCCAGTCTCCTATGTTTTTACCCTGTAGTTCTGTTTGCCTGAAGTGATTACTTTACTGAAATTTTGTCCTGCCCCTCCTCCACCCCCACCACTCTTTAAATACAGTACTTGAACCAATCCTTGCGATCAGACTTACTCTCTCCTCCCCTTCTCCCTCTCTTAAAGGAACTCGCCTCTAAAGCCACTATGCTAACTTACTGCTGGCATTCACCACAGCGATCCTTCATGCTCCTATTAATACTACTATTTATTTCACTGCCCACAACTAAGGTTGTCCAAGATGAAGGCTCCACTGCAGCACCAAACCGTAACCTTGCAGCCCTTTACTTGCTGGCTCAAATTTTTGGTACCATGGGTGAAGAGCTGAAACCCTGCCACCCTCTGAGCAGCCAACCACCACATCCTAAAAGGTGCCTCCTCCCCTCACCAGCCTGCATTGCTGCCCTAATGTGTTACCACCCCCCCCACACAAAAAAGGCTAACAACCATAGTCGACATAGGTGCAGGCAACTCTGCAGACTCAGAAGTTACTGGATAGACCACACAAAAAGAATTATCAGCATCCTCCTACTCTTGTCAGGCAACGTGCATCCCAGCCCTGGCCCCCCAGGCAATGGAAACCCAAAAGGCCAATGTAACCTCAAAACTGCCTCAATAAACATCTACAGCCTTCTATCTAAACGTTTGCAGTTCCAAGCCTGGGTTACAATTCAGAGGCCAGATATAATCATGATCACAGAGACCTGGCTCACTCATAAGACACCAAATGCTCCCATCTCCCTAGAAGGTTATACCATATTCCATCAGGACAGACTGACAAAACATGATGGTGGATGCTGGGTTCATCTGAGGAACAACATTAAGGAGTAGTTGATGCCTAACAATATCAACACCAGGGAAGCACAAATACTGTCCATTAAACTCACCATTGGAAGACAATGCAAAATGCTGCTGCTTACCACTGTCTATCTACCACAGAGAAATCAGGGAATAGGACTAGAACAGTTCCTTGACCATGTTAGCCAAGAAAAAACTAATTGGGAACAATTAATACTTGAGGATTTCAACACTAACTGGCTTGCCAAGGATAACGTGGCCATTAGAGAGAGAATTAGTGGCCTCTACCTCTCTCAAATGGTCTCACAAGAAACCAGAAGGAACTACAATACTGGTACTGCTACTCTCATTGACTGGCTCCTCACCAGCTGTCCAGAGAACATCACAAAGGTATCTGTCCTTCCCGATAACCTAAGTAATCATTCCCCAGTAGTATGCCTCTGAACCAAAACGTGCCCAAAGGACTCACCGATTCTAACAGAAAATCTATCACTGAAAAAAGAACAGCTGTACCACTTTAGAACATATCTAAATAATACTGACTGCTCACCCTTGGACAGCATTACTGATACCAACCAGGCACTGGATTACTTCTGTACCCTCTTCAACAAAGCCTGAGACTTATTTGCCCTGGTCAAATCCACCAAAGTCAAAGCCTCTTTTAACCCCTGGCTTAATGACTCCCTTATAGAGCAAACAAAATTGAGAGACAGTCTCTGGCACATTTCCAAGGCTACAGGAAAAAATTCTGACTATGCTGCTTACAAAGCAGCCAGGAATAAATGCACCAGACTGGTGAGGGATGCAAAGGCCCACTACTATAAACAAATGATGGAAAATAGCTGGGGTAATGGGAGGGAGTTTTGGAATAATGTTAAGTCTCTAACAGGTCGGGAATCCAGAGCTCTGCCTGACCTCATAGTCACCCCCGTAGGCCCTCAGCAACAGCCAATTGACCTGGCCAATGCCTTCAACGATGCATTTACCAACCTCTCCATGATTCTGCCTCCTGATTATCTAGTAACTGGCCCTTCTAGCAGACTCAAGGTCCTCAACCTCCACCACTCTCCTATCCTAGGACGTCCACCCTTCTATTTCAAACAAATCACCAGGTCACAAACAGTAATACATGTATGTAGGGTACTAGGCAAAACCAGAATGGGAAGTGATAATATTGATATGAAGCTACAGTACAAGTCACATTAAATTGTTCAACCAATGAGTTGGTTTAGCATTGATTTTTACAGCTGGCAATGCACTGGCAACTCATATTGCATTACTTTTCAATGCCTAACCAGCTCAGGAGCAATGTCTGTAAAATGTTTTTGCAGCTCATTTGGAATGCATCAGCAGTTCAGTCAGAAAGTAATGCAAAACTGCATTTTAACTCCTAAGAAACTGTTTTTACAGGGTTTTGTGCTGGATCCAGCAACACTTATGCAATTCGATCAGAAATGCTAAAGCAACTCATTGGAGGAACTATTTAATGTGACTTGTACTGTAGTTGCCCTCTTCCTGGAAGAACTAGCTTTCCTATTGGCAAAAATATTTAATATGTCTCTATGAACTAGTATATTCCCAGAAAGGGGGAAGAATGCCCTGGTCCCCCCTGTTTTTAAAAATGGGGCTAGAACTAACATAGGAAATTACCGACCTATTTCCATACTGCCTCCACTATCAAAAGTACTAGAATGAATTGTAGCTGACCCATTGACAGATTACCTGAACAAATATGATCTCCTCTGCCCACAGCAGCACGGTTTCCGTTAAAAACACAGCGCAACTTCTGCTCTGATCGATTTCACCTCACACCTATACAATGCTTCAGACACCGGGAGGTCTGTGGGATCCATCTTTGTAAACCTCACTAAAGCATTCAACACTGTGAATCACAACATTCTTCTACACAATCTTGTGACCCTTGGACTGTCTCCTGACACAGTCACCTGGTTTGGAACCTACCTGTCCCTCAAGTCGCAGTGCATAAAAATAAGCGGGGTAGTATCTGAACCTAGGGACATGACCTTGTGGGGTTCCCAGGGCTCTAGACTGGGACCTCTCCTTTTCAGCTTATTTATCAACACACTTCCAAGTGCCTGCCCAGCTAAAATGCTACTGTAAGCAGATGACGCGGTAATCTCTGCACCAGGAAACCACACATCAGAAATAACCACTGAGTTACAGGAAAGCTTCAATAAGTTTGAGTCATGGTTCTCCAACAATAAACTGCTCTCCTCAATTACAAAAAACAAAGGCTCTTCACTTTGCTGTGCCCCGCCTTAAGAAAAAAGCTGTTCCTCTGACCATTAGGAGCCATAAGGGTGATCCTATTGAACAAGTCACCACCTTCAAATATTTAGGCATTCACCTAGATGGCACCCTCTCCTTTGGCCCTCATATAGGTCATGTTGTTAAATCAATTAACATTAAGCTGGGCATACTCTTTTACCACAGGCATGCTATGACCCAGGAGGCCCTGAATCTGGTTACCCAGAATTCAATTCTGTTTACCATAGATTACTGGCTTGTCATCTATGGAGCAGCCTCTGACACTGGCCTGAAAAGAATCAAACTTCTCCTCAACAAATCCTGTAGACTGGCCTTAGGAGCAGACCATCTCACACACACATGCAGCCTCTACACAGTGTCTGGTTGACTCTCTTTACAGCAAAGGATCAGATACCAGATCTGCCTGGTAGGAAAAAAGACCCTTCTTGGCCTAATGCCAGAATCAACTGCGGATTTATTTTGACAAAATTTAACCTCAAAGCCTACCTGAAGAACTGCCAAGAAAGCTCTCAAGGTCCCCAACAAGCATACCTCTTTTGCCCAAAGAACCCTGGTGTACTGGAGGCCTGTGTGGCTAAACAACCTCCCCCCCTCCATCCTTGAACACTGCAAGATTGGGCCTTTCAAAAGAAACCTCAGCCGCCATCTTGTGGTAGCAAGCAGATGCGATTGCCCTTCCTAATTGAAACGTATGCATGTCATCCCCTGACCTTTTGCACTTTCCTATCCACTTACCCTTTTCCACTTTCACCCCCACTGCCTGCCCTCCCCCCTGACAAAGCCTCCTGACTGCTACCTGCCAACCGCTCTGCACTTAGCAACTTATGGCACTGCACTTAGTAACTGACTGTATGCTATTAATTGTTTTTCCTCTCCGTGATATCATGTTATCTTCTAGTTCTATGTTGTTAACTAACACTGAAAAATTCTCCTTGAACCTTTGTAGCTTTCATTTTGCTCTTGTGCTACTTATTCTGTTTGTATTTCTTGTTGACATGGAACCTTTGTAAAAGAGCCTTGTCTCAAAGGTGTTAATCTGAATTCTGAAATAAATAAATAAATAAAAATGGAACTACTAATGGGCACTGTGCCTTTTCCTACTCCTACACATTAGTGACATGGTGACATTAGTCAGTATAATGTGGTAACACTTTAGCTGGTCTGGTACTTTGAATAATACTGCATTAAGGGGGAAATGATGTGTTGTAATGCTGTAATGTGATAAACATTTCTGTGGTGAAGTGGAAGACAAGTATGGCTACTGTGTATGATACATGATGAGTACAGCAGTCTATTAATTATCTAGTGTAATTAACTTTGCTTTAGATGACTGTTGATTACTGCTTATTTTTCATAAGCCTCTGAATAAGTAACAATTAAAAGGAGTTATTTGATATTATGGCACATTATTGGAAAAAGTTTCAAGAAGTTACTGTGACTTAATCCCAACAACAAAATTAATAATAATTTTCTTTAGTAATTGGATCTCTCAACAATCCTGTGAACTTTAATAGTGCTGGGTATTTTTCTTTGATTTACAGAATCTTTAAAAAATGTATATTGCACTCTAACACATGTGTTAGGTGCTGATTGGCATGTTGATGGGCTTCAGAAGTTTTACAGTACCAGCTGTAAAGGGCAACTACAAAGGCCTTCTATTAGTCTTTGCCAGGTGTCTGGCTCCAATGACATTATCACATTGGCGTCTGTGCCATCCTGTGGCTAGATATGGCGCTGACTTTCAAACTCCCAGGAGCTTTGTTTCCAATCTGAACAACATGATGAAAATGGGTTAAACATGCTTAGAAAAGGTAAGCAGTACTATATTTTAAAATGGCACCCCTGGCTGTAACACACCATGATCTCATTTTTTTTAAGTAAGTGACCCCCCAAAATAGATATTTAGTTGTCCTTTAAAATGTGTTAAAAACACATTTCTGGGTGATTTTTCCCCAAAAAACCCAACTGCAGAATCCACCTAAGAGGGTTCCAATTAGCAAGATACATGTGCTGGTGTCTCTGCAGAATATAATGTTTATGACTTTTCAAAAAAAAAAAAATGGAAACAAGATGGCGGCCATACAAAAAAATAACTTTTTCTCACAAAAAATGATTACCCCACATACAAAACAGAATCATTTTACTCAGGTCGCTGGAGGGCTGGCCAGGGGGAGAAGAATGAAGCATTATAGGGACTGCTCTCCTTCTCCAGGGGGAGGCTGGGGACACCGTCCAGCTTTCGATGGACCCATGGTGGAGGCCAGGGGTACCGCAGTGACTGGTGCTCAGCAGCATTTCGGAGGTGGGGCAGATGCAGGTCATCATTGCATGTCCCTGCCTCCCGTGCAACAAAACAAAGTTGTGAAAAAACCACTCCTGCACTCGCAGGCACAGTGAAGCCCGCTCCAGCTGCACTAGGCACTGAGGCTGACTCCCGCCTCTCCCAAGTTCACGGCACCCTTGGTCAAGGTGCTATGACTCTGCCCTGGGGGGAAAGCCAGGGGCTTGAAGGGAGGATGGATAGAATGTGAGCAACTGCAGCCGGAGTCCGTGACCGGGCTGATGGTCTCGGTGAGGGAATGCAGGGGTTAAAAAGTGTAATTAGAAAAAAAAAAAAACCAGAATCTTTTTTTGTATGAGTCAAATTCTCCCTCCCTCACAGAGCTGCAGGTATGGAGAAGTGGAACAATCAAAACATGCCACATGGTCTGGGCCACAGAATTTTTCTGCTGGTCACAGAGGACTCATGGCATCTTGGCACCATTTCTAATTCAAACTGAGACCTTAATGCTTTTTGTTTGATGCCATTTCTAATTTAAACTGAGACCTTAAATTCTTTTTTGTCCCCACACAAGTGGAGATAGTCTCTTGTATGTGATGCTTAAGACCAATAATGTCTGTTTATTGTGCCGCCTGTATGCTGCCTTAATTAAGGGTAGAAGGTAGGGTTACTAACAGTGCAATTGCAGTATATCTTAGTTATGCCATGTAAGGTACAGCCTCTCATTTAACTGCTGTGGCTGCTGAAATTATGCAGTCCCTCATGCAATCTGCACTTCTGCCTAAGTAAAGGTTAACATTTCACTGCTGTGGATGCTCTAATTATCCCACGAAAAATAAAGCTTCACATTTAACTGTTGTGGATGGTTTAATTTGTGCCAAGAAAGGTAAAGCTGCACATTTAACTGCTCTGGCTGCTAAAAACTGCAGCGTGCTTCAGGACCCAGAATTTAGAAGGCACTAATTAAGGAAAAGCCAGCCCTCCCTCCCTATCCTTTTCAGCTCCCTGTCCCCCCCGAGAGCTAACAAACCAGAAGGCAGTAATTATGAAAAGCCAGCTCTCCTCTTTCAGCTCACCCTCCCAGAGCTAACAAAGGGACTTACCCTATTTAATCCCTTCTTTCTTATACTCCTCCACAGACTTGGCTCAGACAGCAGACACCCCCCCCACTGAGCAGAAGGTCGAGAGGGCCAGCATCGGGGAGCCCTCCCTCACCGAGCTGCAGGTACGGAGAAACAGAACAATTTGAACACGCCACATGGTCTGGGCCATGGAATTTTTCTGCTGGCCACAGAGGATCCCTGCCGACGCTCTGCGTCAGCTCCCCACTGCCCCACCACCACCCTTGGTCAACTCAGAGTTATATTGTAGAGATCACATGGATATTACATGGCAGCAAAGTTACGGCACTGCAAAGTTGATGCTTTTTCCCATAGGATAACTTTACGGCGTCCAACGCATTACAGGGATCCTTCGACGCCCTGCTGCAAAATAACAGTTTGGTCTTTTGGGCTGAAATTTGAAGGGAACACAGCCTACATCTGACATATGTGACTTTTTGTGGTTTGGTGAAAAAATATTACAGGGAGCCAAAGTTATGGCACTCTGAACTTCTCCTTTTTTCCCCGTAGGATAACATTACAGCTTTCGCCGCGCTTTTCAGGGCCCGAATCTTGGAAACAGTGTGAGATACGGACTTTCTGTCAGAACAGTACTTAGCCCCCTTAAGGGGGCTAAGTACAAAACTAGCCAGGAAAGTCATAAATCATATGACTTTTAAATTTTTTTCTACGTCGTACGGTTCCTGAGATATAAGCAATTTAGTATTCCAACCCCTCATTTTCTGCTCCGAGAACCATTATTATCCATATATTCTTTGTACTCACTGTCTTTTTCTATGCAGCTTTTGGGGAAAACCAGCCTGTGCACTTCCATTACTGTTACCATTACCGTTTCTGCTTGTGGTTCCGTTCCCGTTTCACTTAACGTTCACGTCTACGCCACCATGTGCGTTACCCTTTGCGTTTTCATTTGTGCTTCCTTTTGCGTTGTTTTTAACATTTCTGTCTACACTACTGTTTCTCTTTCTGTTTTGCTTTGCATCACCATGTGTATTACCATTTGCGTTTCCGGGCACAATGTTACTATGTGATAAGACATCACGTGGCTGGAGCAATTCACTATTTCTCGTTATCATTCTCAAAAAGAAGGGAAATTAGAGGCAAAAGACTCCATTTAATGCATTGGTTAGGGTTGTTTCACACTGACAAAAGTGAGGAAATTCTGTGTTAGGGTTGAAAGCCCCCCTTGAACCCCCCCACACCCCCAACCGGCATCAGGGTGCGCATTAGGGTTGTCGGTCCTAACTCTCACCCCATTCTCCTACACCTCTGCTTCTTTACATATGTGATGGGTTGAGAGTTATGGTCGACAACCCTAATGCGCACCCTGATGCCAGTTGGGGGTGTGTGGGGGTCCAAGGGGGGCTTTCAACCCTAACACCGAATTTCCTCGCTTTTATCGGTGTGGAACAACCCTAACTAATGCATTAAATGGATTTTTTTGCCTTTAATATATCTATATGTATATAGTAAAAGATGTAACAAATAGCAAAAAAACAATAAACAAGAATAGGAACAAGAAGAAGAAGAAGAACAACAACAACAACATTAACAATAAAAATTAAAATAGCTAAACAGGGAATTTATTGGGGTGGGGAATACAGTGGACAAGGTTGGGAGGAGTAAAACTATTTACAATGAAGGTATGGGAGGTGCGCTGGGAGAGTGGGGTGGGAAAAGGGTAGGTCTACAATACAAATGGGTCTGGGCCACCTCGTGGACCAACAGGGAGTGGTGGTGGTGCCTGCAGATGGTACAAGGATGCGAGTTCACCCCACATTGCCCCTAAAGTGTAAGCAATAACGCTGACAGTTCATAGCATGGCCCCCTGCCACACAGAAATCACCCTGAGCATCAGTGCTGTCCCATGTCTTGCCAGGCTTCCATATGGCCCACTTGTTGGCTGGACCTGTCCCAGTGCTCCACCTGCTGTCTGGACATGACCTATGGGAAGAAAACAACAACTTACTATAGCAGCAGTGCCAATGGGGCAACATGTATGTACAGATAGACCCCCCAGCGCAGAACAATGGTCGGGATGTGTTGCCATGTATGTGGGTTGTGCCAGACACAGGCTGTGTCACAGTGTTCCATGTAACAATGTCCACAGATGTGCAGTGGACATGTGTGCCAGAAAGCAAAACACATGTGTCATGGCCGTGACACTATAATAGGCCACTGCAGGATGTGCAGCCCACATGCCACAGGCCATGTTGTGGAGAGGCACATAGCTGTGTGTAGGATGCACAGTAGCTGAAGCCATGGTACACCGTCCAATGGCAGAAGTGTGTGCATAACAGCCACAGGTGTCAGACCGATGGATGGGGTTGGGGCAGGCCCCCCCCGCCACAGTTGGTCTTGACTGCCTACACTGGCCCACCAATGCAAGCAAGGATGCACAGAATGTAGTGTGGACCTGTATGGGGAAACAACACCACCCCAACAACCCAAGAATGCATCCATCATCCAGCTGACTTGGGGACAGCTGTGCAGTGGAGCATGCAGGGAATAAAACTGGAACCAGCATGCTAGCCAAATACTGTTAGACATTGTACTGTCATAGGAGAAATTTCCCTGAACTAGTCCTGCCGACCTGTAGTGGACAGGGAAATGACTCAGTAGGTACAGCAGCTGGACTATTGAAAATGTCTGTGGGCTGGTTTATAATTCCAGTCACTAGCCTTACTGGGCAAAGGAAGTATGTTAAATGATGACCCCTACAATGGAAACATGTGTGGTGCACCACAGGGCCACATTTATACACAGACTACATGGTGCAGAGGTGTCCGCATGTGATCAAGGCACAGATCCATGTCCCCACCACAGAAAGGACACAGCAGGGCTGACACCTGTCGCTGGGTACATCTGGCACATCAGGCTGACATGACAGGCTTACACACACTGCATATGGCAGAGGACAATGTACAGTCTAAAGGCAATGGCAGCATGCACAACTGCACGGCACCAATGCCACCTGCACAGTGGTTGAGGTTATGTATACAGATGGTCACATGTGTGGGTGTGTAGCAGAGGAACAGGAGGTGGACATTACCTTCCATGTGTGTTACAATCAGGCAGCACATTGACATGGCATTGTAGGCCATCTGGAGAGCCTATCAGCCAACAGCTAATGACAAAACATGGTCAACAACAACATGCAGCTATGCTCACAAGCACAGGGGACATATGGCCAAAGGTGAGTGCTGTGGCAACACATCCCCCATTGGCAGATGCGAAAAGGCCATGCCCACCCACCACTGCCATTGGTGTGGCAGATGCTGCACTGGGCATGGCTACACAATGTTGTACTCACAGGAGGTGGCTATGGGCATACCATTATCCAGGGGTATCACATTTGGGCACAACATAGTAACATGCCATGAAACACAAAAAACATACTGACCGAGTATAAGGGCACAGCACCAGAACAATGCGATCCAAAACAATGTGTGAGCGATATCTCTGGGTTGTGGGGGACATGTCCACTGAATGACAGCAGCATTCCATGTATGTATGGTGTACACCAAAGGGGCTGGGATAGCTGTACAGGGGCACACAGAGTAATAAGACAACACACCTGGGGACACACAGAACAGGTTGTGAAATGTATATGGGTGTTTGGGATAACAGTGAAATTGGTGGTCTGGCCAGGACGTGTGACACACTGGACTATACAGAGACCACTGAAGCTGTAAGCGGGCACAAACTCAAGCCAACACATACCCCAACCATCCCAAGGGCCAGATGGAATGATCAGATGAACATGTTCATTTAGCAGGCCACCGATCACCACGGCACATGTGGGGGCCACATGATCACCCTACTATGACACCTATGGGCAGGTGTATAGTCCACCCAAGTGCAGACAACATGTAGCATGACAGGGACGCATAGGGTGCCACATGTTCCATGTAGGGTGCCTGCATGCACCATGTGCAGGATTGCCCTGCAGGGGGATGTGACTCCAACACAGAAAATGGGCTACACGACCACATTGGGCATGCCAAATGGCACAGGACAGGACTATGATGTGCACAGTGCCCAATGCATGGGAGTAGATATGGGTCCCCTATGGTGGACAACAGACTGGGGAAGGCCACGATGTACAGGGTGGAAGCACCACATGTGTGACTGCATGACACAAACACATGCACGGTGAACGCAAGGCCACAGTGGATGCACCACGGTGAAAGGGCAGCACAGAATGGGCATGGTTATGTGTATCACTAGAGATGTGTAAAATCCTCAAATTTCATTCCGTTAAATATTTCAAGAAATGTGCGCATTTTGCGAAATATTTTGCAGGTGCAAAACAAGAAACTCTGCCGGCAAAATTGAGAATTTTGCCTCCAAAATATAGAATTTCACCCATGCAAAAGGCCACTGCTGGCTAGCAAAATTCCGCATTTTGCAGGTACAATTCACGATTTCACCAGATGAATTTTGCATTTCGCAATAGCAAAATTTGTCAGCAAAATCCACAAATTTTGCAAAATGTTTCACGTGGTGAAATTTTTGATTTTGCTGGAATTTTCTCTGGTGAAATGTAATTTCATTGCATCTGTATGTATCACACATGCATACTCAAGTGACTGTCTGTGTGGTGATACTCGTGCCGCACGCTGCTGGCTGGCTCCCCCTGCGACCTCACCGGTCCTCTGCCTGTCCTTTCTGGCCTGTGCCCTGGCCTCTCAGTCTGCAATGAGAACACAATGACAAAGACACATTCAAAACCATGCATTACCACAAATGTCCCCCACAGTCCACCCAAATACAATGCAGCAATGTGGATTTCGACTGTACACCCACGGGAGAACGCATGCACCCTCAATAGTGGATGGAATACAGTGTATCTATGCATAGTCATGCTATAGGGAGGGACACTGCCCCCCACCCCCAAAAACAACCACAAGACACAGACAGAGCATTGATAGTACAATGTACATGTGGTCAGTGGTTGTACCATATAATGTATGCAACAATCTAAATCCATCCGCTGACTGTGGGCCTTGCATGTACAATACGTAGGCAGCATCCTTTGGACCATGCCCCATGATGATGGGTGACTTAGCAGTCAGCCAGGCTGGGGGTGCACCCTTATTGTGTATCACGAGTGTCCAATGCACAGGATGGGCAATGATCCCAGTGACTAGTGGCATGTGGGCTGCAATGGATACACGGATCGGCACATGGACAATCCCATGCCTATAGCACACCAGAATGTGTGGCACAGATGTAGATGGACATGTGACACCAATGGGAGACCACAGCAGCAGGACAACACTGGATGTGGATCACTGTCATGACTGTGTGCATACTAAGGTGGTGTACTGCTCAACCAATGGCGTGCCATGGACAGACACAGGACTGCTTATCTGTGGTGTGAGGGTTGGCCATAGGTGCACCTGCACCTAATAGTCACCATGTTCCTGACAGGCACCTGTATGTGTGCATCTATGCAGGTCCACCTGTACATGTCATGGCAGGACACACCACAGCAGTTGTGTGCCTGTTACCACTGTGACCCCTGACCTGCAGCAGATACCACTAGACAGATACATGTTTGCACTGTCAATGGTGCTACGGCAGTTATAGGATGGGATGCACGGCACACAGTGGACACCTGTATTACACATGCATCCACATTGCGCCTGCATTCCCTGTTGCTATGACGTGCAACTGCCACATCATATCACAGAGATGCACAATGGGTACCCAGTACCACACACTGTGCTGTGCACCAATACATGCATACATAACCAACATGCCAGGCCACAAGGAGGACTGCGATGCACCAGAACATGTGGGGTTCTGCAGGGGGAATGGTGTTCACTGTTATGCCCTGACACGGTTAGATGATGTACATGGTCCTGGTGTGTGGCCTGTGGCATAAGTGCGGACACATGCATGTACACATATGGACACCATAGACATGGGAACGTGTTGTGATCTCACAACACACAATGGCTGTGCCTTACATCACCGTAAGCACACACTGGGACATAGCCATACTGACCAGCAGGTCCAGGATGTGACATACATGTTCCATCTGTGTGTCTGAACAATGGGGTGTGTGTGCATTGGAACAGAACACATGCAGTGACATACCCCACATGCCTCCATCAACTATGCAGTGACAAGATGCCATGTGTACATGTGAGGACCTCTGTGACATACATGTGGTTGTACCTGCAAAGTGGGGGTATACACGAGTCATAAACACACACATCCATTGAGCAGCTACTGTGCATGCTGGTGGAATTCTGAGACACTCACAATGACATGTGTGTACACTATGAGGACAGGGTGGTCAGTCTGATACTGAGGAATTCTGGATGTGCATTGGTCATGTGTGCAAGCTACACTAGAGGAACATGTACAATGAGAGACACATACCAGGTGTATGTTAGGGAAAATGTGCACCAACCTCCCACAGTGTCGACAGGGTATGTTTGACTGCCATACCATCACAGAGGATGTGCTACACCCATGTACATTTGCATAGCACTGTACTGAACACATATATGCCAAAGAGCAACACTTATATTGCTAAGGAATGGTGCAGTTCGTGGCCCATATGTACAGGAATTATGGGTGGGATGCAGGACAGGTATGTGAGTACATGACACAGACTGCTGACAGCTGTGGAGTACATGGGGTGCCTAACAGCAGCACAGCTGGTGGTACATGGTGGAACATGTACAATTAGCACCTGCAACATACTGTACTGTACAGCACCATCTGATGGTGTATGTACCCACCGATGCACTTCAGAACAGGTGGCCATAGCGTGTGTGGGTGTGCCAGCACACTAGCACAGTGTACAACAGGCCTACATAGCATATTGGTCACCTATGTCAATGTTGAGCATGTATGTGCCTGTTACCACTTTGTGCCATATCCAGGGGAGATACAGGTGCAATGCACTGGTCCTGTGGCTACTCCACTGTCACCCATTGTGTGCCTGGCATTTGACGGCACCATTCTCTAGTCATCATGAAGTACAATGGTACTGCTTGGCATGTTATCATCCTCTACAGGCAAGTGTTGTCCTTAGTAGAACATGCATGAACATGTGCCACTTGACATCAGCACTATAGAGAGGGTGGAGGATGTCTGTGCCAAACACAATGAAACGGTATGCAGCATGGTGTTCTGCAACAGTCAATCAATATAAATACCATGCCACATTCCACACTCATCACTTTCAGACACAGACATACCCCTGACAGAGAAGGACATCCTACAGGTCACACAATATCATGGTGTACATACTTGGGCATGACACAGTGCCCTCCTCCACTATGACGTGGAACCAGTCCAACCTATCCCTATCCCAGGTCTCCAAATCAGTGCCTGTGTGCTGTATTCCAGTACTTCTACTTAGTTGACTGGCTATGTGGACCAACACCTAAGACATGGGCCTGTCCAGGTCCTCATTGCCAAATAGCTGGTGCTCACTGGGGACCACTAGGTTCATGAGGTTAGCCAGCTCCACCTTATACCATCTCTGGTCCCTCTGGCTGGGTGCCATGTGTCTCCTTGGTCTGGATATGTTGCTGCTGCTGCACACAGTCACACCCAGCCATGTTTTTGCAGGCCTGTAACCTGCGTACATAGCATGATAGGGCATCATTTGTTAGCCGTGCGCTGCTGGTGTTAGTGCCATGACTTTGTGTGATAGGGAGTTATAGCCATGTCATGCCCCATGCTATCATGCATGTGTGGCAGCTGTGTGACACCATATTGTAAAGGGCACTTAGTACCATGACTCATGCCAGCAACACCGTAGTCAGCAAGGGGCATGCATGGCAGGGTAGTGTTGTGCATGACTGACCAGTGGTAGCGCATGCACAATCGACCACTGTTGTCATGACTGAATGGTGCTGTGCATGCCCTGGGCGGAGCAGTGATGTGTGGAGTCTATTGGGCTAATGGCTGTTACTTTGTGACATGGAGTTCTGCAGAACAGACAGAAATGTGCAATGGGAAGCCAGTTGTGTGGCAGGCATCTTTGCAATATTCAGTCCGGATATGCAAATAGCCTCATTGCACAGTCTGTGGCCAAACAGCACATTTGCATCTCATTACTGGAATGTATTCAGCTCATTTGCATGCACATTACCATAAAAGCAGGGCAGCACCACCGCTCCTCAGAGGTGACAAAGAGATACTGCAGTCTTTAAGGTAGGTGTGTGTGTGTGTGTGTGTGTGTGTGTGTGTGTGTGTGTGTGTGTGTGTGTGTGTGTGTGTGTGTGTGTGTGTGTGTGTGTGTGTGTATTTCATTGTTCTGTGAAAAGTGCTTATTTCCATTTCTATGTCCCTGTAATTGGGCCTGTCTCTGTTTGTTCCACAAGCACCAAAAATGCCGACTGCAAAATGCAGAAGACAAAATTTCATTATGCATGAGCTTCAGGCCCTCACCGAGGCCTATGTTGCATGTGAAGAGCTCCTGTGCAGGAGACTGGGAACACCAAAGGAGCAGGAATGGGGCTGGAGGGAGGTGACTGAGGCCATGAATGCACAGGGACAGTTTAACCACACTCCCCAGGAGTACAAAAAATGCACCAGTGGCCTATGTATATGGACCAAAGACCTACTGGTCCAGGCCCATGCGGAACAACAAGCCACTGGTGGCGGACCCTCCAGGCCTATGCAGATGTCAGCACAGGAGGCACTCATGTCCACCACTTTCCACCAGGTGGTGATGCAGGGTGTTCCTAGTGGGGAATACAAAACAGAGGTTGTCCCATCCCAGTACTGTAAGTACACACGTTGCATCTCTTGTCTGGTCATGCATGTATTGTCCTATGTATGTGTTGTTCACAAGAGCCATGTTTTGTAGCACTGTGTGGACAACTCAGTGCTTCTGCTGTATGTTTGTTCATTCCACAGCATATGTGTGCACCTTAGCATGGCTGGCATGTGCACTGCTACCTATGTCTTGCCTGTGTATAGTTTCATGTGCCATCCTGGTACATGCATGTGCAAACACCTATGTATGCAGCATTGTTGTATACTTGAATATGCACCCCTAATAGTGGTCTATCCTTTTTTCAACAGCACCATCACATCCTAGGACAGGTGGTGGTTCACAGGTACAGCTCACTGCACAGCATGGCACCATATATGTGGCCACTGCCACTTCCAGTGTGGGGCCCTCTGACATGGCTCTGCACTCACAGGGGGAGCTAGATGATGATGATGAGACTGTGTCCCTGTTTGTAGATGCCCTCCTCACTGCTCCAGAGGTGCTTGCCAGTGATTCAGGGATGACAGCACTATAATTGACTCCCATGTGCTCCAGGTTAACCTTCTACATGCTACACATACCACCAGCAGCCATTCACAGCCAGCCCGTGCACAGCAAGTAGTCCAGCAATTGCAGTCGGCAACTGTGAAGCAAGAGGTCAACATATTGCAGCTTGCACAGGTGCAGCAGCAAGGCACTAGTGCCCAGCAACAGGAAACATGTCATCAGCCACAGCTTGACCTGGTGCAGGATCTGGTTGCCCCTTCAAGTACAATACCTGCACATGCATCATCCCCACAACCCCAGTGGCCAGATGTGGGTCACCATGCACTGTGCAGGCCACACACCAGGCTCCCCCTAGGATCAGTAGTGTGACACCAGCCCCAAACACATTACCCAAAAACACCAGCTTGCTGACCATATGCAGCTACTGAAGGCCACCTTGGTGAGTCAGGAGGCACTCTATGATTCTGTGCAGGGGTTACGGGCACAGATCTGCCTCCATGAGGAGTGTGCTTCTGTCCGCCATGTGGAAATCATGGAAGCTCTTTGCAGTTTCTGTGAACACATTGCTGCAGGGTTGCTGGGTATTGCGGCAGCAATACGGGACCACAACACAGCCCATGCTGCATGTGGTGGCCAAACCACCACCCGCACATATCGCTCCAACAGCAACTCCAGCACCCCCAGAACACCTCGCAATCCTGTATCTCCCCTGGCACCTTGTCCTGTGGGCTTGAAGTTCCCCCCACCCCTGCCTATGGTGTTGTGTTCTCCACACCCATCATGACATGTGGCCATGCATGGACATGTGGTGCTAATGCCCTCAAGGGTGGGTGCCTCACCCCAGTCAGTCTGGCTGTCCCCACTGGTTCAGGCTGCATTACTGGGCTGAGGCACTGTTTGTGTCCATGGTGGCTGCACGCACAACACCTGAAGGTTTTGGGGTCAATGCAGCATGCCCATGATGCCTCCAGTCCACAGGTGGAGCTACCTTTGTCCCGTAATGCCTATGGTTGTGCATTGTCACTATCCTGTACACCACACTGACTCATCTCACAACCCCCATTGGCATTGTCACATTGTATGGATGGCATCTGGGACATGGATGTAGTTCCTGGTGGCATGGGACTGGTATGGGTGTGATGAGTATACCTGTGGCTTGCCACTGTGGGGATGTGCCAGTGGTCTGTTTCTAACCCATGCCAAGATGCTATCAGTACCTCTATGTATCCTTACCACTGTTGTCTCAGATGTGTACAAGGGTGAATGCCACTTCCTCACACCTGTGTGCACATCACGCCAGATTGTCCTGTACTAGTTCACCAGTATTTGAGGCCCAATGTGCACTTACATCCACTGTGACTGTGTGCATAACAGCAATGTCACACCTGCAGGCTGTACTCACGTTGGGCTCCAAAGCATTCCTGCATAATATTGTCCTGTGCCACTGTTCTCTGACAGCCAGTCTTGGATCCCTCCTGTCATGCTGTTGATGATCACCTCATCTGGCAGCTCCATGTCCTCCGCACTGTTGCCCTCCAGGTCCTGGACAACTATTCCATGGTCTATGGTTATGCTGTGTAGTATACAATAAGCCAGGAATATGCCCCAGACCTTGTCTGGGCTATACTGTAGGGCACCCCTGGACCTGTGCAAGCATCTGAAATGCATTTTCAGCATGCCAAACACTTACTATATGATGCTGCTTGTTGCCATGTGTGCCTTATTGTACATTTTTTCTGCTTCAGTTGTGAGCCGCATTATTGGGATGAGCATCCACATCGGAAGGGGGTATGAGCTGTGTCCTGTGTTAAAGAAGGTGATACGTTAGTATGCCATTTGCTAACATTACATTCTGCTCTCTCCACAGACCTGATCCATATGGTCAGCCTCTTCTGCACACTTCCCCATTTACATTGTCACTGTTGCACTTAGTTGTCCTCCCATTTCTGGCCCTTTTCCTGCTGTTGTCTTTCCAGTGCCACTTCCACTGCTACCTGCATGTTTTTCAGGTTGTGGATCAAGACTCATCCTTGAGATATTTGTTCCACAGAGCAAGCACACCATCCTATGTGGCATGTTGCACTAACCTACCCACAATGCTACAGCCTCCTGCTGCCTAGCGCCATCCCTGGATCTTGTGCTTACTGCTCCCCATCACATGACATCCCTCCTATGCCAGCTTTACACATCTGTTCAGTAACAGTTCTTTTCAGATCCCATCACTCCCTCTTTCCTTCCCATGTGTCTCATGGATTTCTGACATTGCAACACCCCTTCTTTCTGTGGTTACATCTGTACACCTTCCATCACTGCACGGTGTTACCACATGTTCATCTTGTTTGTGACTGTATTTACACTAACCCACAACATGGCCACTGTGTATGTTCCCAGACACAAAGTGATGGCACAGAAATGACTGGTGCCAGAAGAATGAGTCATCTGCACTCACAGGGAACCAGGCCAGGACATTTGTGATGCACCCTCTGGCATTGCATACCACCTGGCAGTTGATGGAGTGGTACTCCTTCCAGTTTACATATATATCCTTGTCACCACCAGGTGGGCTCTGATGGCCATATAGGTGCAGTCAATGGCACCTAGTACTGCCGATAGGCATGTAAGTCTATAAAAGAGCTGCATTGTTGCTGCCTGCTCCACTGGTGTGCTAGGGAATTGAATGAACTCACTAGCATGGGGCAGCAGAGTGTCTAAGAACTGGGTGAGGAGATGAGATGGCTCACTGAGTGATGCTGGTGGTGTCACCCACCGGCATCTGGAAGGTGCCCATGATGAGCATGTACAGCACAGCTGTGACTTTGGCCTCTACCATCATGGCATGACTTCTGTGTGGGTGCCTTGAGCTCATCGTGGATTAGCTCACAGAGCTATCTCAGGACAGCCCTGTTGAGATGGTACTGGTCATCGATTTATGTGTCACTTAACTGTTGAAATGTGACATGGGGCCAGTACCGTCTCTGTGGGGCTTACCGTCTATGGGTCCTTCATCATCCACCTTGCTCTTCCTTCAGGCTCCTCAAGTCAGCCATGACAGGAGCCATGTGAAAGGCTACCCCAGACATCCTGCCTGCAGTTCAGCAGCCTGCCTCTGGGTGTCTGTCTAATTTAGGGCTGCCTCTTTTATTCCTAAGTTTGCGCAGTACAAATGTGAGATGCACGACACATACGCAGTGCATTTCCTCTGAATAGACACATGCTTGGAATATGCAGGTGTCCGCCCCCTTTTCTGCACAACATGCATTTTTGGTGCACCATCACATACTCAGACATGCACAATGTGTTACACTTTTGAATACTGCACCATCGTGCAATATCCAGGTTCAGCCGCACATTTCCATTTTGTGCCATGCAAGTCATTTGAATATAGGAGCCTAAGAGAATAAATTACTTGTCTTGCAATTTCCAGTAGGTAGAACCTTTGTTTTACTAGGAAACATATTCCCAAAATTGTATTTGATTTTTTGACATTAACAAACAATATTTGCTAAAATCCTTATAAATGGATACTTAACGTAGGAAAGTAAGAAAAAAGATACTTACTGTAAATCAAGGGAACATTTTTCTCTCCTAGAATACAACCTAATATGCATGTTAAAATGTACATGTAGTATTTGAACTTCTATAAATAGAAACAATAATGATAAGTATTACAATGTAGAACTGAATATACTGAGAAATTTGTTCCTGGGTCACATGTGCATCATTAGCCTATCAGTGGGCTATAACCCACGATGTAATGTCTGGAGTGCCATGGATATAAAACATAAGATAAAGATAATTTACAGAAGAAAAGTAACCAAGCTCAAAAATAAACATAACGGCCTAGATATTTAAGAGTGCGCCTGGCAATGGTGCAAGTGGTTGCTCAGCGCAACTGAGTTGTGCCGGAGCAACAAAGGGACATATTCAAAAGAGTTGAGCAATGGCGCATCTCTTCTGAATCTACCAAAATATATGAGCGGCACAAATACGATGTGCCGGTGCATCTCCCAGACAGGTCTGAATACCTGGAATGGGAATGTGCCAGCACATCTGGAGATGTGCTGGGTGCAATTTCTAGATATTCAGATCTGAACATGCAAATGGGGCCATTATGCAGGCAAGGTGCAAATGGGTCCATTTGCATGTCATTATGGCCCCATTTGCATGAGTTGTGCAGGTCTGGCTGGCAGAATGTGCTAGGCACCCTGCACAGCATGTGGTGCTGTCCGTGGAAGTCCATAGTACTGCACTCCCCGCTCCGTACCCTGATCCCCATTAAAATAGGTGTTAGTCATCCCTGGTAGTCTAGTGGATCCCCCCTCCCCGCCCGAAACCCTGATCATGTCCAGATATGTCAAATCCCCATCACCAGTAGTCTAGTGGCACCCCCCTTCCCCCAGCCACACAGGACCCCAGCCCTCTGCCCCCATGATCGAAGGGCAGCAAACCCACCGCACACCTTCGGCTGCCCGCCGAATGACAGCTTATAGTATTGTTGCAGTTCATTGGTCCACTCTGTGGATTAATGGTTAGTAATGCATACTGTAATAGTCATCATAAGTTGTGAATGACTTTACAGTATGCACTGCAAGCCATGGAGGTGTGCGTGGTTGGTTTGCTGCCCACCGATGACTGGGGAGTGGGTGGGCTGGGGTTCCTGTGTGGGGGGGGGGGATGCCACTAGACTACCAGGTACAGGGATTTGACATATCTGGATATGATCAGGGTTTCGGATGCGGGGGGGCCACTAGACTACCAGTGATGGGGATATGACTTATTCTACAGGGATCAGGGTACCAGGCAGGTAGGGGAGGCACTAGACTACTAGGGCATATGATGGGTGCTTGTGCATGGTGTTCAGGGGGTAGCCACCAATGGCTGGTGGCTGCTGTGTTGTGCCATGCAATAAAGCAGCCCACCTGTGGGAGGCTACCACTTATGCCAGTTTTTTACAGGCATAACTTTTATGGCCATGCATGTGGCACATCTCTGAGATGTGCTGGCAGATGCGCTGCAAATCTTGGCTGAATATCAAGTCGTGCCTCATGCGATGGGTACGCCTTCTGGGATGCGCCAGATATTATCATTATGCCATGTGTGCATCTGGAGCGGCGCAGCACATTCCTCCATCTGAATAGCGCCCAAGAGTGCATTTCTGGAGTTGCACTGGTGCAACTCCTTTGAATATCTAGCCCAATGTGTAAACTCAGCCTCAGCTAAAAGGGATTTCTTTTGAGGTGATATAACTAGAAATCTGGCATTCCATTATACTTCACGTAAAGAGGCCATAAAGGCATTCTATTGATAAGTAATATTTAAGATGGCTATGGATTTGAAAGCAGCTGTGGATAAAGTGTGTTAAGAAAACCAGCAGGAATTCCCATGCGCCATAAGTCTTTTTAGGTACCAAATGAAGTTTGGAGCCTGTTATCAACAGTGTGACTATTTTTGTAGTTTCAGAGTGTGAAATCATTTTGTGTCTGCATAAAAATGATCTAGTGTAGTTCACAGAAACAAAGAACTATAGAAATCTTGCAGCAGAAAAAGATTGAGTCCACTTGGACTCATTTAAACCTACCCTATGTGGTCATAGACTCAGTCACTTGATGTGAGCTCCATGTGCAGTGTAATGTTGTCCCCTTCCCCTTTAGTTCCCACAGCCACCAGTCCCCTATACCTATCCCATCCCACTTAAAACCCATGGGCAGTCTTTGATCTTACCAATTCAATTGACAATCTATTCCAGTTATCTACCACCCTTTCTGTGAAGAATGATTTCCTTATGGCCTTCCTAAAGTTATCCCCTACTAGTTTGTACTCATGACTCCTGTTGCATTAACCAACATCTTGAAAAACAAACAGCAATACCTTCTCACTACTTTGCCTCAGCTACAAGTCTACCCCTACCCTTTGAGATCCATGGACCTTCATCTGCTCGCTGTACCTAAACTCAAGACAAATCTTGCTGTTGCAGCTTTTTAGAACTTTGCACCATGGATGTGGAACAATATCCCTCTCAAGATCTAGACCAGTTCAACTCCTGAGGGTTTTTGACCGATCTTCTGTAAACATTTACTCATTATCTCCAAGTGCATCTACTCATCTATGTAATGTTTAATGTTCATTGTACAATTGCATTATGTGTACCATTTATCATTTGTTTGCCAACTACAGTTGATCCATTATTTTTATGCTAGTGCTATTCCTTTAATTCTTAGCTCTGACTTAACCACTGTTGTACATCCAAGATCCTTGTACCTATTGCATGCTAATGTATTGCTTTGTGGTTGTGCTCTACCATTCTCCTGTAACCCTCCTGGGTCGTGCCTGAAAAAAGACAGTTTCTGTCTAGTGCACCCAACCGGTTACCAAAAATTAAATAAATTAATAAATCCTTGCTTCACCTAACCAGTGTTGAATAGTCCACTCTATTGAATATATGAAGATATTTGTGGGTTTCAATTGTATCCCCCCTCCCTTCTTGCCTTAAGTGAGTGTACATTAAGGCTGCCAAATCACTCCTTTTACAACTTTCCCTACATACCCCACACCATTTTAGTGGCAACTCTTCTTTGCACTGTTGCAAAGTGGTTGTGGTCTGATTTGAGGTGTGGAACTCCATAATTAAACACAGTACTCTTTATGCAGCCTCACCAGGGGCATATACAGGGGCAGGATCACCTCATCCCTCCTGCTGGTGAAGCCCCTACTGACACAACACAGCGCACAATGGTCCTTTGGGAAACACACTGCTGGACTGCACTGATAACTTGAGGCTATCAGTATAATTACCCTAGGGTTCCTTTCCTACATCATCCAGTTAACACTGGCACCCCATATTCAATACTCTGTTTGGGATTCTAATTTCCAATGGTGGCTATTCTTCATGTCTTGTTGCCGCCGCGCAAAGTGTGCAGAAGTGGCATGCATACATGTGCTCCATGCATGGCGTGCACATGATGTGGCATTCACAAACAGAGATATTCGCCATGGCATGTACAGTAGTGGCGCAGAAAGAAGGGTGGAGGTCCATGTAGGGGTAGTGCCATAACCTCCTGATAAGTCCCTTGACCCTACCAAATAGGGGCATGCACAGAGGATGCACTCATACGGAAGTGGCAGCACAGTGGCATCACAGGTGTCTCAGTCTGACAGCAGCAGTCAGTCCATGGCAGGGGAAGGTACCCAGAGGTGGCCATGAGTGGAGGACCTGATGGGCACAGGCATTGTGGAGCAGACAGGTGCAACCAAGAAGGGCAGAGCAAGCAACTTCACCAACACTCAGGTGACAGCCCTTGTGACTGACATCCAGAGGAACTATGCCATCATGTATGGGAATGAGTCACTGATGGCATCCATGGAGTCCAAGCAGCAGCTATGCTGGACATCCAGGCTACCATCAATGCTGTGGGACAGGAGGCACGAACACTCACCTCAGTCAAGCATAAATGGAGGGACCTCCATTCCACCATAAAACATAAGCTCACTGCTGCACTCAGACCCAGACAGGTAAAAGAGGGGACTGCCATACCCCGGAACCAGTCACCCCTTGAGAAGTTCATGGCACAGGCCACAGCCAAGGTAACCTGGCAGGGTGTTTGCGGATGGGTGTGGCACATCAGCAGGTAGGCATGATGCAGGCAGCAACACACAGGGGTGGGGGAATGCTGGCATGCACAGAGCACTGACAGGAATGTCTCACATCCACAGGTCCCTCAGAAAGGTGCAGAGGTGAGGCATGCAGTGGCACAGGGGGTATGGAGTGGCCAACTGACCATGAGGAAAGGTATGTCATGCCCTGATGGAACAACGCCCTGCATGCGGGGCCCATGACTGCCAACACCATGCTAACCTGTCGGCTTGTGTATCCCCACCAGTACACACCCAGAGAATGGACAGGAAGAGGAGGAGGCACGGCTTGAGGGTGAACTACACTGCACGTATTGCCCTGATGAGATAAACAGCATGCAGCTGGGCACAGACATGGACAACGAGCACAGCCCACAGACAACACTGCCCAGTAGTGCAATCCATCCAGCCGCAATGGGCCCTGATACTGCCTTGCACCCTGCACCCCATCGTGCCATGGTGGTCACCCCATGCGACAACGTGCCCCAACATCACTGCGCCAGCCAACCATGCTCCCCGGCAGCAAGGCCCATGTGAACACTGACATGCCATCACACAGACCCATGGGTGTACAGGGCAGGGACAGGCAGTGGGTGAGCAGTGGGTGACAGGCACAGGCGTGATGCACATGCATTAACCCTAGCTATGGTGGTTGGGGGAGGCAAGGCTTTCAGTACAGAGGGAACAGAGAGACGCCATCTGTGGGTTCACCCATGTGAGAGAGGAGATGGCATGGGGCATTGACCATATTGGGGACATGCTGGACAGGTTCAAGGACAGGCAGCTGACAGTCCACAGTGCACAAACAGATACTTCAGCCCCAGTACACGTTACATGTACCACACAGACATGCACAGCCACCACTACTGAGGTGAGCATGGACGCATCACTTCCATGGACAAGTACAGCAGCTGCCGTGCCCCCTGCAAGCTATACAGTTGCATCCCATGCCCATGAGGATGAAGGGACATCAGCACCTCTCACAGCCATCCAGCCCCCACACCCCTGCCACCAGACCAGTAGGAACATGGCCTGGACATGACTGTCAACCCTCACAGTGACCCGCAATGCTCGCAAATACAGGCAGACTCACAGAGACCTGCACAGCACCTGGTCCCATGACATGGAGACATGACACCAGGGTGGTGGTGCTACAGGTGACCCTGTTGCCATGTTGCAGACTGCCACACACAAACAGAAGGTGTGACAGCAAGCAGCAGTGACTGGCACAACGGTACAACACCTGCTGTGGCCTGACAGGTGGTAGGCACAGTGCAGGCACACATCAAACACATGGGCGGTGTCCACTGCACTATCACCACTGCCAATGGCACATGGCACATTGCATCGGGTGCCTGGCCACAGCACATGTGAACCACAGCATGCGTGGCACTCCCCAACACAGCCAGGAGTACTCAGTCCATGGGATCATCACCGTACCCCTGGCACTAACAGCATTCATCCAAAGGTACCATGCACCACAGTATGGTGGACATCGTGGCTGCTTGGTGTCTTCTGGTCCTGGTCCAGCACCGGTGGAGCCTCAGGGGGTGGCATGTCAAATGGGGAAGGGGTGGGACCAGTACCATATGGTGGACCAGTGCATGCATCATCATGCCACCCGTGTGGTCCAGACAGCAGAACCACATATGCCAATGGTGCACTCCATGCAGCCACATGTCCTCCGATGCACGTCATTGAATGCCACCTCCGGTGGCCCTGAGGTGCGAGGTATGGTGTCATCAGGTAATGCCTCAGTGGATATCTGCTGTCACCTGGGGTGGGAACACACATCTTAGTATCAGTACCACAGCCATGGGAGTAGTCACCGGCAGGCAGCCACACACACGCAGCCACAGCAATGGCTGCCCATAGACAACATCCAGGGTGCACTCACCCAGTAGTCATCCATCCCCACTGGCACCAATTTAAGCCTTTTCCCACTGGCACCAATTTCCAACCTTTTCCCCAGTCTGAAGTGGTTGAACACATATGTGTCATGACAAAATCCCAGGTAAAGCATGCACACGTCTGTGATGCAGCCATGGGCATCACACACCACCTGGCAGTTGAGGCTATGGAAGCCCTTCTGATTGCAGTATGCAACCTCGTTCATGGATCGGGCTATGAATGGCACATGCCTTCCATCCACAATGCTCAGTGTGTTTGGCATGCATGCATGGTGTAGAATACCTTCTTTGTAGCCCGCTGTTCCTGTGGTGTAGCAGGGAACCGTATGTGGGCACCCACCACCTGCAGCAGTGAGTCAGTGACCTAGTATATGGCCTGGGACACAGAGGACAGGCTAACCCTGTCACATCCCTGCTCACCCACTGGAATGATCCAGTGGCATAATAGGACAGGGTGCACAGGACCTTTGTCTCCATGGACATAACACAGGAGCACCTTGTCTGTGGCTGCACCCTCTCCCAGACCATGGCGCAGAGATGTGCCATCGTTTCATGGTCCACTCTGAAGTTATCCATGCACTGCACCTCCCTCAGGTCCATGGCCAGGAGGCACGGGCATTATGTCATGGGCCAGTTCCATGCAAGCAGGGCATGGCGCTCCGCAATGGTGGCATCCAGTAGTGCAGTGTTCATAAGCATCCCGATGCACATGTCCGCAGCTCTCTGGCAGTCTGTTAACCCCCACAGGTGAGCCTGCGGTCGTGCTGTCTGGGCCATGGATGTTGCATGCCCTTTGTACACCAACCTCACAGGGACACCACAGGGCATGCATCCATCCCCCAATGCCATGCCCAGTGTAGGTGTGTCCCGGGGTTGGGTGTGGTGTTCCAACATCATTTTGATCCTTACCATGGAGTTGGCTGCAGATGCAGAGGGGTATGGTGTGCATGTGAGTAGGCTTGCAGCCTACCCACAAAAGCTGTGGCGTGTTGCCTCAAGCTATTACCAGGACAACCTAGAGGGTGGCATGATATGGAGGGTCACTGAGCCCCTGGAGGTGAGTATCCTGCTGTGTGGGGCATGCACAGGATCTGGCACAACCGTGCACATGTGCTAACTGTATCCTTGTGCTGTGCTTTGTTGCAGGGTGAGACTGGGTGCCCAGAGGCATTTGCTGTGGAGCTGTGTGACCTGGGAGATGGCATCACTGACCAGGTGGTGGCAAAATGGAGGGACTGGCCACAGCATCTGCCTGGGAACAACACCCTGCATCTTGGGAACACCGACATCTACTATAAGGATGACATGGGGATGGCTCTGAAGGGTCATGGAGCCATCAAAGGTAGGCTGCTTTCTGTTGAATGTGTGTGGGTGGCTGCCTCAGGATGCCTGCAGGATACTGACATGGCTCTTTGTGTATGTGTTCTCTCCTGGCAGGGGTACCATGGCCTGCTGTGGATGATTCCCCTGGAGGTGCAGGACTACACCAATACAACAACTGAGCAGTCATCTGATGATTTGGAGGAGGACATGGAGGCCTACTAGGGACAGTGGACATTTGGGCCTGTCAGTGGCCATGTTGTTATGGGGGTGGGGGGGCCTGTTACATGTGTACCTGTGTCATGTGCTTGATTGTTGCAGTAAAGTGGTTTTATATTGTGCCCTTGAGTCTGTGTCTCACTGTCTGCCTGGTGTGTGTGCCTGCTGAGGTGGGGGGGGGCATGCCTTGCATGGGGGCTCAGGGGCTTGTCTGGTTTGTACTGGTACAACTGCTGGATGTCCACTGCTGTATCATGTGGCTGTGGTCATGTACCTGTCAGGGATCTGGGAACCGTTAGGCCCCCGTGGGTTCAGGGGTGTCCCGCCACTCAGCGGTGCATTGTAGTGATGCACATGCATCTGTCATATGGTAGCATGGTCCCCCTACACACATGTCAGCATGCATGGTGTATCCTTCATGGTGTGCTGCCTGCTGCAGTGTTGTGCTGTTGAGCCATGCACATTCTGGGGGCCACTGCCCCGGGAGGCCTGCAGACCCTGGTCCACTTTCTGGGCTATCCACAGGGGGGCCCATGATCACATTATGCCAGCCCCCTTTGTGCCTGTGGGCCACATCTGTGTGGGCCATCACATGGCGTGAGCCAGGGGGGTGACATCCCATGGCCTCTGTTCCCTGTCGGTGTGGTCCATAGTTGGGCATGTGGTGGTGCTGTCCGCCATTGCCCACATGTGCACCTGTTTACGTCTGCCCCATTGGGGCATCCAGCCACAGTTGCCTATGCATGCATGCTGCCCATGTACTGGCATTGGAGCATGTGCAATGCTTCAGCCTCCACTGTGCGGCCACGCCCCTCCACATGTGCATGGCGGTGGGTGTGCATAGGCTCTTGCGCACCTCCACAGCACACTGTTGTGTACCATTGGTGCAGGCTGCATGCTGTGACTGGCACAATTTCTGGCCTGCGCATCCATTCCACGGCATGTGCACATTGGAGAATAGCCACCAATATGCATAATTTTGCATTTCCTTGCACTTATTTTGAGCAGCAAGATCCTGGACCATTTCTCCAGTTTCAGTAGATTGATCTTCAATTCTCCAGTCCCTTCTGGTGTCTACCCTGCTGAATGGTTTTGTATGGTATACCATGAGAAAGGCACTTGCTATTCAGTGCTTACTGAAAGGGTGACTCAATAGTGGCACCTGTTCTCACGGTAAGAGGGCGGGTGGGGTGAATGCAGGTATGGCAACATCCTGTCTCTATGTGTAGAGGTACATGCAGAGGAGAGTGAGCACGCCATGCAACAGGTGGAAGGGGATGGAGGATTTGTGAAGGTTAGCACCATGGTGGGTCGCCGAGCTGGCCATGTGGTGTGGCGGGTGCGTGGCAGGCTATGGTTGGGAGGGTGCCAGGTTGAGCACTGGGCGAGTTGAGATTTTTGCACCAGCCAATAAATATTTTATTTTTTTACTTTTCACCCTCCCAACATGCACGCCCCCCAGGAGTAGAAAATCATCAGTTAGGGGTGCGGGGGGAGCAAACCCCCCCACATAAGCAAAAAAAATTTAAGTTCCCGGCACCGTTTTGCTGTGCACCAGGACTATACATTTCCTAAATGTATTTTTGCTGATATATAGTCACCCTAACAGTGATCGACTTTCCGCTTTCCGCGATCGCCGTTATCACATAGAACCATTTTGTATCAGCTGCAAAGAAGCTAATCTTACCTCAAATTCCAACTCCAATGTCATAAATGAATACATTGAAAAGTTCTGGTCCCAGCACTGACTACTGAAACACACCACTAGTCACCTGTTTGACTCCTGAGTGAGTCCCTTTCACCACAACCTTCTACATACTATTGTCAAGTCAGTGTCTTATCTACTTGGCTAGGCTTTGCTTCACTCCGAGGGTTTTTCAGCACGCCCTTCCTGTGCAATGCAAAATTCAAGGACTTGCTGAAGTACAATGAAAGGACATCTGCAGTGTGACCCATATGCACTGCCTGCATCACTTCAATATAAGTTGATGAGGTTTGTTTGACATGACCCTTCCCCCATTAAAGCCATTCTATCTCTCATTCTGTAGTCCCTTCCTGTTTAGGAATTCCACAATCCACTTTTTGATGATCATCTTAAGCAGTTTCTTCTAAATGGAGGTCAGACTGACTGGCCTGTTTTTACCTGGATCTTCCTTCTCTCCTCCCTTATGTAGTGGATTCTTATATGCCTCCTTCCAGAGTTTTATGACTATTCATTTTGCAAAGGAACAGTTAACCCGATCTGCTAGCAGACACACCAGTGCTAACCCTACTTCTCTGAGCATGTTAGGATGGAATTTATCAGGGCCCATTTCCTTGTTTGTTTTCATAAACAGTACATTACATGGCTTTTGCATTTTTTTGTCATTTAATTTGAACTGCCAAATCCTAGACAGTTTCTCCAGTTTTGCTACATAGCTCTTTAATTCCCTAATTCCTTCCTATGTATACCCTATGGCATAGTTTTCTATCAGCTGCAAAGAGATAATCTTACCCTGAATTACCACTCATATGTCATAAATGAATAAACCGAGAAGTACTAGTCTTAAGAGTGACCACTGAGGCACTCCACTAGTCACCTGTCTGACTGCAGAGTGACTCCCTATCTCCACAACCTTCTGCATCCTATTACCAAGCCAGTGTCCAATCTACTTGGCTAACCTTTGCCCCACTACCAGGCTTTCCAGCTTTTCACCATGCGCCTGTGCACCACAAAGTTAAAGGCCTTGCCGAAGTCCAAGAACAGGACGTGCACAGCCTGACCCATATCCACCGCTTGCATCACTGTAATGTATGTCAATGAGGTTGGTTTGTCATCACCACCTCTTGTAATGTCATGCTGTCTTTCATCCTTTTGCCTCTTCCTCTCAAGAAATTCCACCAGTCATTATTTGATGATCCTCTCAATCAGTTTCTCCACTACAGAGGTCAGACTGATTGATCTGTTCTTATCTGGATACTCCTTATCTCCTCCTTTCTGCTGTGGAATCTTTTGTGCCTCCCTTCAGTCTCTTGAGACTACTCTTATTGCCAAGGAGCACTTAAACATATCTACTAGTAGACCCACCAGTGCCACACCTACATTTCTGAGTACCCTAGGATGGAGCCCATCACGGTCCAGTTCCATGTTTGATTTCAGTCTCTTGAGTTCCTTGAGCACACTATTCTCAATGATTCGGTTTAGTTGCAGCTCCTGCCCCCTTTCCTCTGTCCCTCCTTCTGGTCTGACGTAGCACTTGGGGACAGGTATCCCATTTTCTACCATGAATACTGAGATGAATTATTTATTCAGGAAATCCACCTTCCAAGCAACACTAATCACATATGCCCCGTTCTTCCTCAGTCTTTCAATGCCCTCATTAGTCTTCCTTCTCTACTTGATGTACCTAAAGAAGACTACCATTTTTAGTAACTCCTTATGCAATCTTGAGTTCTGTCCCAGCTTTATATTTCATAACTGCTGCTCCAGGTTCCCTCAGACTGCCCTGATTGACTGACTTGCTCACTTCCATCTGTTCCCTCTTATATGCCCTGAAGGTTATCCTCTTTTTACCCACTGCTTCCAAAACTTCCAGGGTGAACTAAATAGATCTCTTGCATTTCCTGACTACCATTCACATGCAGCTCTTTGAGACCTCCAGGACTGCTCCTTTTGTGGCTTTCATCTTTCATTCAACCGAGTCTGCCATTCTCACTCCCTCAAGTGCATCTGCAGTAGCTCAGTTACTCTCAGAAGATCTTCTTTGTGTAAGTCAAATACCTGAGTCTTGAATTTAGTGTGTCTTGATATGAGGGGTATGGAAAAACCACACATCGTTATGAGCACTGGTCCCTGCTGCAAGAAGAATGAGATGTATTAAAAGGAACTTAACCTCTAGAGACAGAGAGGTGGTGTTGCCAGTATACAAAGCTTTGATGTGACCACACCTGGTTTATTGTGGTCAATTCTGGACTTTATTGAGTAAAGGGAATATTAGTAAATTAGAAATAGTGCAGAGAAGAACAGCCAAAATAAGGATTAAGTTATGAAGAGAGTCTTGATAAATTGGGGCTATATAAACTGAAGAGGTGAAGGGTAAGGGTTGATGTGTTAAAACTATTTAAAGCTTTAACTAAGGAGGACTTAATGGCAGTCTAAGGGTTAAGACATGAAGGTGGGCAAACATGGCTGTGATTGCAGTGCAAAGACAGCCCAGCAAAGAAGACAGCTCTGAATATAGCATTCGGGAAGTGCAAACAGCAACAGCAGCCCAATGCACACAGAAATGGAGTCAGGCACAGGTGAACTATGTGGCCACTGTGGGCGCTTGCAAAGATGTGGTGTGCAACAACTGCAAACAACAGTGCAGGCAAAATACTGTAGAGCCGCACTAAGGTTCAGACTTGTTTGCCCAGGGCAAACATATTTGCCCAGAGCAAACACATTTGCCCATGGCAAACACATTTTCCAATGGCAAAACTTTGGCATATTCAAAACGTAAATGCAAATGAGCCTACTTAGGCATTCTGAGGGTAAACAGTCGCATTAGCATGTCATTATGGCCTGATCTGCATGCATTTCCATGTGTAAATTACCCAGGCTATATCAAGGTGCACATAGCATCACCTGCATAGCAGACAGGAACTACAAGTCGGTAGTTGCAGGCTGGGTTTGTACACAGCAGCACAGACTATTGTGCCCCAAGGGACAGGCACCACGAGCACGGTATTTATGCTGCATACCATATTATATTTTTGTTTCTGCTACAGTGTGTATCATACGCTACAGTACCATGGGTAGCCAGTATTTCAAGGGACACATCAATGCATAATGTGTGTCAGGTGACATTGAATGCTGCTATCCATACATAGAAAAGCCTAGCTGGCAGGTGTGCTCTGACAGTGGACAACACTGTCATACCATCCTGTGACTCACATATGCTGTGCCAGTGGCATGAGAACTCCACAGTAACACACACATGGCTGGCCATGTGTGACGGGGTATATATACAGGTGTGTGGTATGTACCCGGAGAGGGCCAGACACATACCATCATATAGGCACGATGATGTCAGGGGCATTCCCATTACTGGTACATGTTCACTGTGTGGATGACTCCAGTTGTGTGGTGGCTCCTACTGTACGGTGCATCCTGACCACTCGTACACCCTCCCCTCCATACTCTACCTCCCCTCAATGCAGCAGATGTCTGCTGGATTGTGTTGTATACCCTTTATGGGGGGAGTGGGGCTGTGTGCTGCATGTACTCACTGGCAAGGTTTCCACTGGGTACTTGGCCAAACTCAAATGACTGGCAGGGTTATGACTGGTGCCAGATGAAGGCATTGTGAGCACTGCCAGGATACCATGCTAGCCCAGGACTGGTGGCCAGTACCATTTGATTGCAGCATATCTTTTCCTTGGCATACAGAGTGGCCCAGAGTGGCCTTCTGCCCTCTCTGCCTCCTCAAGACGCAAGTCATCAGATACACCATGATGCTGTTGTTGCATACAGCCTTGTTTCCTATTGCTGCTGTGTCCACACCCCCATCCTTATTTTGCCCAGAGTTAAGACTACCTTTTTCTGGGTGTTAACTTGCGCCATGCTGTGTGTTGCACTAACATACGTTGTGCAGAGCTGTTGTGCTGAATATACCTTTACGCCTGTATTCATGTCCCCACCCCTAACTTTTCACCATGCATATGTTATCTTTTTAGTGCTGGCACTACACTGTTGCACTACGCTTATTTGGTCTTTTGAATATTGCAAACCCTCCAAATGGCATGCTAAACTCATGCTAAACAGTTTTCGCAGAGCGCACAACTTTGAATTTCTGGCCCCATGTTTCTATTATTCACAAGCAGAATGTTTCATCTTTAGTCTTTCTATGCCTGTAAAAATATTCAAAGCTTATTTAGTTTGCTATCATAACAATGAGGGTTGATCAAAAATGGCTCCTATTTGTGGTGTCACACTTGGCAGAGGAGGGGGGCATTCCTTATAACTCAGTTGTCATGGGGTTGAGAAGCCCAGAAAGGGATGAAATTATGTGGAAAACCTGTACATTAAGAAAGATCTTGTCACAGAATGCATATAGACATGCTTATTCACAGCAGAGGTAAATATAACTACAGCTGTACAAGTAAGAGCACTTAGGTCACTAGGAAAGCTGACAATGTTACATAATTATCTGTTGTGTGTTACCTTGTTCTGTGCCATTGTTTGAATCCCCCACTCTATTTCCTTTGCCCCCTCTTCCCCTCATCTAGCTCCCGTTTTCCTGCCCTGACCTCTTAGGTCCCCTTTGTCTGCTGTTTGACCCCTTAATCCTCCACTGCATTCCCTGTATTAATTTCTTCTTTGTTTCTCCCTCAGCAGTCAACATATGGAGTCAAGCTAGGACAGGCTCCCCCACCCCACACCAGCTGATGGATCATATGGACCCTCCGATCCCTGAAGGCACAGGCTCCTGCTTTGAAAGTCTGAGGCACTGCATTGCCTGCCAGGGCTATCATGGTGGCTGCTTCTCCCACCTGGGTGGTCATTTCCTTTATTGGATGCCCTGTGTCACATGACAGTCATGTGAACCTCTGCTTGATATTACTAACTCCCCTATACTCCATTAGCTGGGTATACTGTTGGGCCACTAGAGGCCACTGCTGTCTTACTACTTGCCCTTCCTAACTCCTAATATAATTACTGTGTTTTTATTGCATTCATCCCTTCCTCCTGCTCTTCCCCACTTTGACTGGGACCTGCCTTTCTACATCCTTCCCCTTACCCCATTTCATCATTTCCTTCACCTTGGGATTTGAACCACTGGCTGTTACTGCCTGGACCATCTGGAGAAGGCATCTTTCACCACTAGCAACCCTCTAGTAATAGTTGGATCTGCCTTCTTGATCTACTAGCTGTTCTGCTACCCTCCCCTTCCCCTGCTGCGCTGGTCTCCTCCCACTGCTCTGCTCTAATCCCCCCCCACTCTTGGTTTGGTTTACCCAGCAGGTGGTGCTTCATACCCTACACTAGCACCTACCTTAGTCTATGCTCTATTTCCATTACTCCAAAAACTCTCTCAACCTTAATTGTACTCACTCTTCACCTTCATCCCCCATGATGTCCTCGCCTATGGTTCTGTGTCTCTTTTTCTGTACTTTTCTCGAAATCTGCCTATCCTTTGATTTTGGTGCATTGTCCCTAGCCATGGAACAAATCACTCCAAAACATACCCAACCAACCACTTGCCCACCTCATATAATGCCTAGTCCTGAATGTGGCCTGCTCCTCTTCTGTCTGTCTGCTGCCGTACCCTTCCTCAGCTCCCATGACAGGTACATCTCTTCCTTCACCTCTCTTCCCTCACCTTCCAGGTCCCTTCTTCCTCCTCTGTCCTCCTCCTATCCAATTTCCACACTATTCTACTCCTACTCTCTGGGGACATTGAAAGTAACCCTGGCACTGCTGCTACGCCCCCTCCTTAAACACTCCCCTATCCCACAGTCATCCTCCATGGGACATTAGCGTGGCCTAAAAATTACCCATTTAAATGTAAGGAGCCTTCTTGCTAAAATGGCTGAGTTGGAAGCCTGGGTCTCTCAGTTCAAACCTGACATACTGGGCATCTCTGAGACCTGTCTAAAAAGCTCCACCCCTGATCATAGCTACTCCCTACCCAGTTACTTTTTCCTCCACCATGATCATACCATCTCACACCATGATGGTGGTATACTCATTTCCTATCGGAACTCCTATACTGCCTAACTTCTTGGCCAGTCCAACAGTGACCTCCCTACTCAGTGGCTTACAGCTGAGCTAACAGTTGCCACCAACATGAAGCTGCTTGTTGGGTGCTGCTATAACCCACTGAGGACTGGTGTCCCAGGGCTTGCTGCTCTCCTGAACATCCTTACCCCTTGCTCCATCTCCAGAGACACCATTCTAGTAGGTGACTTTAACATCGACTGGAACACCAACCACCTTTCTGACTGCTACTCCATTATACAGCAACATAATTTTACTCAGCTAATTACCTGCCCTACATGCCTCAACAATCAGACCAACAAACACACAACCCTTGACTGGATCCTGATGACTCAAAATGCCAAAGTGGCCCACGCTGGCACACTGTCTGATGTCATTAGTAACCACTCCTCCATCAACTGTGTCTGGCGTACCAAACCATCCCGCCCCCCACCCATCTATCTGACTTTCTGTGGTTTCTCTAGCTATGACTCACTGAGGCTACAGGATGACCTCAGAACCCTTGACTGGACTACCCTCTACAATGCAACCAACATTGACCTAGTACTTGACATCTTTGTCTGAACCCTGTCACCTATCCAAGACAAGCATTTCCCACTCATGACTCATAGAGTACATGGGGGTGACACTTGGTGGCTCTCATTGAACCTCCTCAAGCTGATTAAGGAGTATAACTCCACCTGGGCAGCCAATAAAGCCACCCCATCCCCAACAGTTGGGAATTACTGCTATCATCTGTGAAATCTCTGCAAGCATAACATTAAATCTAGGAAGTTGGCCTACTTCCAATCACTGCAATCCAAATATCTTGGTAACCCCAAGCGCTTCTGTTCCTCCATTAACACCTTGCTCTCCCCTCTACTAAGCAGTCCCCTTCCCCACTAAATACCCAACAAGGCTCCTTGACTGACACTGCTGAAACTGCAAATGTACTCAATGAACATTTCTCCAACTTTAGCAGCTACCTGGCTAAACTCCCCTCTCCATCCCCTTGCCCACACATACCCCACCACCACTTCCAGCAGACCGCCTTTTTATTTTAAGACCATTTCACCTCTTGGAACACTTACGCTACTCCTCAGCCTACCATCTAGAGGGAGTGCTGGTAGTGATGGACTATCCCCATTTCTTAACACTTGTGGCCCAAGACATTACCTATCCACTCACCTTCATCTTTAACCTGTCACTTACTATGGCTACTGTCCCCCCTGCCTGGAAGCAGGCAAACATTTTCCCCGTCTGTAAATTGTGCAACCCTAGACTCATGGACAACTACCGTTCCATCTCCATTCTGCCCCATCTTGGGAAGCTCCTAGAGAAGGCAGTAAACTTCCAAATCACTGAGTATATCTCCAAATATAATCTCCTTTGCCCACAGCAACATGGCTTCAGGATGGGGCATAGCACAACCATGGCCCTTGCCCTCTTCGCTGATCACATTCTAAGGAACATGGATGATGGGACGCTAACTGGTGTAGTGTTCATCAATTTGTCCAAGGCATTTGACCTTGTCAACCACAACATCCTGATAGTGAAACTTGATGCCTTTGGTTTCTCCCCATAGCACCCCTTTTTGTCAACACCCCAATGGCAAAACATGGAAAAAGACCAATGCAGCGACATTTGAGGTAATGGTCCTTTATTCCATGTTTCGCCTTCCCCCAGTGTTCCGCCCCCTCCCCAGACCAACTCCAATCTGGATTTCTAATCCTAGAGTCCAGGGGGTTTGGGGGGATGAGCCCCCTGCATGGGGGGGTATAAACACCCATTCAAGAGGTGGCAGAATACCTGCGTCAGTATTGTGCCATCACTGTGGGGGAGGTCGGCATTCTTGCTGCTAAGAAAACTTGGTGCTTCCATTTCTCTCCTGCCTCCACCTCCTGTATCACTAACTATCTCTCTGGTAGGTCCCAAATGGTCTGCCTTGGTGATGCCACTTCCCCCCCCTTTGCCTGTCACAGTGGGTGTCCCCCAAGGCTCTATACTTAGTCCCCTCCTCTTTTCCCTTTTCATTAACTCACTCCCATCAGAGGGCCCCTCCTGTAACTCACTTCTTTATGCTGATGACCTAATACTATTCCAAAGCAACCCATCCCCCACGTCTCTGTCCAGCACCTTACCGCTGAGTTTTGCATGGCCCATCATTGGTTCTCCACCAACAAATTATTGGTCAATGCTTCCAAAATGAAGGCCATGATATTCAGCTCCACACCAAAACTCTCCAGCCATGCCCACTCTGGCTGCCTTCTCACTGTCCTTTCCCTGGATGGTTCTCCCCTTGACAATGTTCTCAACTTCAAGTATCTGGGGAGTATCCTGGACTCATCCCTTATATACTCTGACCACATAGCCTCACTAATCAGGTGCATTAATCAGAAGATTGGACTTTGCTATTGCCTAATCGATCACCTTACACCTGAAGCCCACCTAGCTGTTGCCTGAGGTAACCTCCTCCCATTCCTTGATGATGGGTGCCTGGTGTACTCCCTTACTGCGTCTGCCAACCTGAGAAGGCTGGACACTACCTGTAATTGGATATCCTGCTTTGCTCGCCATGCCCCTCTCTCCACCCACCACTGTTCTCTCTACCAGTCCCTAAACTGGCTCTCCCCACAAGCATGATCCTCTTATCTGCTGGCTCAGACAGCTGGTGATGCCTACACAATCCCCCCTATACCCCACTATCTCTTCTGATCCATCCCAGAACCTTTAGCCACAATCTGTGTCAGTCATCCCAACTCCAACTTGACTGTCCTAAAATAACCACCAAGATGGGCTAAAGAGCCTTCTCCATGGCCAGACCCTCAATATGGAATGACCTCCCCCTCTCCCTACATTCCCCTGATCCCACCTTAATCTAAACACCCTGCTAAGAACTCACTTCCTGTCCTCCTCAATCTGCATCTGTCCACAGGCCACTAGCCCTGCTGTTCCTCCTATGCAGCCCCCTATCTCCTCCTACCACTACTGCTTTCTTCCCCTGCAGTGACTACTGATTCACCAATCACCCTTTTTCTCCAAAACACTGGCTGAGTATCTTCCTGAATCCAATCCTCTGTGACTCTGTGTTCCACCCTGATGTTGCTTTCAGCCACTGTTTATCTATCTATTGTTAGATGGTGTATGTACATTGCTCTGTTCAATGTATGTTATTTAATCTTATTATGCTCACCTTGTTAGATCGACATGGTGCTATTTATCTGTATTTATTCTCACCATCACTGTATTTATTCTCACCACCACTGTATTGTCTGCCTGATTTGTACTTGATCTCCTGTTATTGATCCTTGTATGGTTCCTGCTCTTTGTGATGACTGTATTTCACCATATATGTGCCAGTCCCTGGCCTGGGCTGTGCCTGAAAAAGGTATTTGGTTCAGTGCACCAACCTGGTTAACTAATGAATAAATAAATAAATTGTAATATGCAGTCCCATGTCTAGAACCTCAGTATAGCTAGTAAATAAAAAAATAAATAAATAAGTACATATACAAGTGAATGTATGATTGAATGACTAAATGAATGACTTAATAAATAAATACACATACTTGACTTCACTTTGCCTTGGTTCTCCTAGCCTTAAAATTGGGCAGTGGAGACACACCACTGAAAATACAATTTTACAACTCAGGTTGTCTTTCTTAGGTAAATAAACTGTTACAGTTTTAAGTGCCTGCCAAAATGTAAGCCATATATTCTATACAGTTGAAAAATTCTGCTGGTAAAAAATAGAGACATGATCAACCAAGGCACCTTTGCACAATTGAAGCTTTGCAGACCAGCAAATCTTTTAAAATCCTCCCCAGAATGTGATGGCATAAGCAATGCTTATACTCAATGCTTATACTACAAATAAACAATGGCCTAATGCTAAAAATATAGTCTCGTAGATCAGTCCCACAATCTGGCAGCACAACTCAGGATGCAAACAGCTTCACCACTGAGCAACCCCACTTTGCAGCTAAAAACAAAACTCTGGATTAGGTGCCACCACTGCCACGATGTTGGGGTATGTTGGGGGGGGACTTCTCACTGTACCTTAGTGAGAATGCAAATCAACTGTGCAGGACATTAGTGTGTGTAAACAGAAAGTGGTACCCCCGCTGATTAAATCCCTGGGGTGGGATATTCAAAAGGGTTGCGCCATGTGCAATAGGGTTGCGTATGCACAAGTCCGAATTTGCACCATTCTGTGATATTCAGCAGGAGGCAGTTGCGCCACTGAAAACAGGCTGCGCAACAGCGCAATGCAAATGAAGGCATGCACAACCGAAGGGGGTGGACCCATGCATAAAGAGCGTAATATGATATTTAAAGACTTGCGCAATGCGCAACAGCGGATGAGCCGGAAGGTGCGCCATGGCGGAAATGAGCCGAAATAAAAAGGCTCAAGGAAGAGGCGCAAGAATGCTACAGAGAAGCCACATGAGGCAGGGAGAAAGAGGGAGACAGTGGCAAAGAGTGCAGGCCTGGGAGTGCACAGGAGAGAAGAGGGGCAAGGGAGGGTGTGCAGGGCCACAGACTGCAGAGGCCAGTAGGTGTACCCGGTGCAGTGGAGGTAGCAGTCAGGACAGCGGGGGTAACAGATCAACAATAGCGGGGGGGGACACAAGCCAGGGAGATGGACAATGCCAGCTTCCACATGGAAGCTGTAATGAGGGGGGTGAGAAGGCATGCTGCAGGGGGACGTGGCCGTGGAAGGGCCCGTCGGCGGTATGCCCCCAACAGGCAGTACCGTGCCCACATCATCTTTGAGCTGTATTCAGATGTAGAGATTGTGGGCCGGTACCGCCTGAACAGGGTAATACTGAGGTGGCTCTGTGAGCTGTGCAGTGATGTGATGCAGGCACCCTCACGACGGAGTCACGCTCTGTCAGTGGAGACAAAGGTAACAGCCTGCATGTGCCTGCTCACCACGGGTACCTTCCAGAGGCTGACAGGTGACACCACAGGCATAACACAGTTGGCCACGTCATGCATCCTCACCGAATTCCTCAGCGCACTGCTGCCACATGCTGCGGAGTACATCCATTTCCCCAGCACCGTGGCAGAGCGTACAGCAAACATGCAGGAGTTCCACAGGGTAGCACGTATGCCTGGCATGCTAGGGGCCATAGACTGCACCCATGTGGCTATTCGCATGCCACCTGGCCCCGATGGGGCCGCATACAGGAACAGGAAATACTTTTCCAGTGTCAACTGCCAGGTGGTGTGTGATGCCACTGGGCGCATAATCAATGTCTGTGCCACACACCCTGGTGGAGCCCATGATGCCTTCATATGGTCTCAGTCCACACTGTGCCATCGATTCAAGAGTGGGGACATCCCCACAGGCCATCTAGTGGATGACTACGCATGTAGGAATTGCAAACTTGGGGCAAGAGTGGGAATGCCACAGGTGCCATGGTAGTGGCACACAGGGATATGGGCAATATGGACCTGAACATGATACTTTTCTCCACTATCTCCACACAGGTGACAGAGGATACCCACTCCATCCCTGGCTGCTCACACCGTACCGGTGCCCCATGACCCCATCACAGCAACGCTATAATGAGGCACATGCAGCCACATGCAACATCATCGAGCGGGTGTTTGGGATGCTTAAGGCATGCTTCCAATGCCTAGACACCTCCGGCAGTGCCCTACAGTACAGCCCCTCAAAGGCCTGTGGGATATTCCTGGCCTGTTGTATCCTGCACAACATGGCCAAAGACTGTGGGATAACCATACAGGTCGAGGAGGGGGACAGCGATGGGGATGCCAGCAACATCGGTGATGATGGCGATGAGCAGCCCCCCCTTGGACGGCGGGACCCCCGACTGATCCGGCAGGCCCAGCTGCACCGGGACACCATCACGGAGGAGCATTTTGCATGACACAGGTAAGTCAAGGGGCCATGTGCAACCAACACTGTCAGGCACAACCCACAGGCACACAGGGTAACACACCAGGGGTGCATGACGGGCAAAGTGGAAGGTCCAGGCACATGAACACACCATCAGGGAGGGGTGAACAGTCATATGGACACACACACACACACCATGCACAAAGCGTACATGGGCAGGTGCACAGCAGAGCAGGAACAGACATGTCAAACACACAGATCCACAGACCACCCCCACCACCTGTACTGTCCAAGTATGTGTGTCAGATGCTGGGCACCCTTGCACCTTGGTGTACAGTACAATGCAGGCATCCTCATGCACACGCACCTGTGGACAGCAGTCGAGTGGGTGTGCAGGTGGTTCGTGTGTCGGCGTGTTGGGCAGGGCACCCACCAGTGCACTGCCCACCATGACACACATTGCACACAGAGCAGCACCAGACAGGGCCCACACTGGGAGACAGGTCAGTCATGTTGCACTGTGCTGCGGCCACGTCGGATGCGTGGGCAGCCCCACCATGACCCAGCAGCACTGGCAGGCTGAGCATGGGCCACATGGGGTGGCACTGATGGACCACCAAGGGTCCCACTGCACGATCGCAACTTTGTCCGCACAGGGGTCTGCAGCATGCCAAACATACCTGCACCAGGAGTGCTCAGGATGGCCACAGCAGAACCCGGCATCGACAGGCTGGGTGTCACACAATGCCGGGAACGGGGAGTGGAGAGCGTACTGTGTGGGGTGTGCGGTACAGGGGCACCTGACTGTGTGCCCAATGCAGCCACGACAGCGACCAATGCCTGGGTCTGCCTGTCAATGGCGGCGGTCACATCCATCCACATTTGAACCATCTCTGCAAGGATCAAAGCATTGTCCCTGCTGTGCCGCTCCACAGCCACGCACAGTGCCTCCACGGATGTTGCAACCCACCCCTGCTGCTGCACTGATTCCTGCAGCAGGCAGGTGTGCTCGTCAAATGGGTCCTGTGCCACATCGGCATCCTGTCCCCTAGGGTATGGAAGGTCCTGATGCTCAACACCCTTGAGGGTGGGCACTGTTCACCAGGACCAGGTATGGGCATATCACGGTGGTGTGCATGTGCCACCACTGGACTCTGTACCCCCAGACCTGGTGGGTGACTGCTGCTGCTGCCCCTCCAACTGCTGTGCCCCAGGGACCACTCGTTCCACTGCTGTGGCCGCAACAGTGCCAGAGACCTGCACAGCCACCGGTGCTGCCCCACCGGTGCTGACAGACACAGCCTGGGACTGTGCTGATGTGCAGGCACACATGTTGGAACCAGCTAGGTCCAGGGGCATGTGCTGGCCTGCTGTGTGTCCATCATGGGACACACACGTGTCACTGCCTATTGCAGTCCTTGCATCACCAATGGTGCAGGTATGTGCAACAGCCACAGTCACAGCGTGCTGGCATGCTTGCATGCCAGACTGCTGAGACACAGGCTGTGCACCCCCCACACCTGACTCACTGACAACAGAGGTGGCAGCCAGGCGTGCATGCTGGTGCAGTGCATGCCGGCTGGCGACAGAGGTGGATGGACCTTCCTCCAACTCTGGCAGGTCTTCCTCACTGCATGGTCCCACCACCACCATCCCCTGCAGATGAACGGGATCTGTAACAGAAAGTGAGGACATGTTAGTGCATGTGATCAACCTCCCCCCCAAACACCACCACCATGTCATACCATGCAGTGATGGGCTTCCACCTGTCTGGAATCCACCTCCTGGTATGCCCTCTATAGCACTCCGCTGCATTGATGCAGCCAGTTGGTCCTCAGCCAGGCTCAGCTCCGCCACCGCTGGCTGGCCCCCGCCTGTGCCAGTGCGTGCTGCCCTGAGGGCTGCCACCTTCTCCTTCACCCTTCTGCGGTCTGTCCCCATCTTCTTTTTGCATTCCTGCATGGAGCGCTGGTGGCTTCCGTGCAGGTTCACTGCCCGAGCTACCCCCTCCCATGCAGCCGCATGGGCCTGAAGGTGCCGCCCGTCCACTCAGTAGTGGCTCCTCTTCCAGGTAGGCCTGGAAGAGGCCTCTGTCTCTGCCTTGGTGAAGTTGGGCCTCCTCCTTCGCCCCACATCCTCACCCTCACCTTGCTCTGCTCGGTCATGTCGGTCTGTATGGGTGGAAGTGGACACCTGTCACTGTGCAGTCTACGGCGTTATCCCATGACCATTGGCCAGAACATCACACAGCATGCAACTCACCTGTCACCTGCAGTAACCGAATCTGGCCAGTGCAGCCCAATGTCGCGTATTTATAGTGCAATGCATGCAAATTAGGAGTGGCTCAACTTTAATGATATGCAAATCACGCCACTGCACCTTTGAATGGCTGATCAGATGATTTGCATGTGTCAGCTGAATATTGCGCCTTTGCACTTTGCGCAATATGGTTGAGCCGGCTGACCCAATGGCGCATTTCTGTGACTGTGTAGTACACCGCATTGCGCATGCCCAGGTAGCTTATGCAGGCATCTGCCACACTGATGACGTGCTGTGTGCGATCAGCAATTCAGGACATGGCCACCATTGTGCCAGTGGCGCTACAGCGCTGGGCACCAAATGGCACTGTGGCACAACTGCGCAATAGTCCACTGTGGCACTGGCACGCAGGTGACCGTTTACACAGGACATGTAGATGTCCAATGACACTGTGCTTGGCTTTGCGCCACTGACCCCTGACCTTGTGCCCGACCTTTTCCACCTGGCGCTGTACGTCTGGCATGTGTACGGCTCTATCACACTGTTCGGTGACAGCACGATGGGGACCGACGGCACTGTACGAACAGCGCGATAGGGACTGATGGAGTTCTATTGCGCAACATTTCCATGTGGGGTTGCCGCGCTGTGGAGCGCCATATTGCCACTGTACAAATTGGAAATGGCACGCAGGAGAGCTCCACTGTGGGGGGCCTTGGAGGTTGCAAACCTGGTGGCTGTGGTGGAGCCTCACCATGGCACACTGTTTGGGGGAGTGCCCTTGCAGGTGGCACGCACCCATGTGTGGCAGCAGGTGGCTGCTGCCCTGGAGCAGGCCACTGGGCAGAGGAGGACTCCTGAGCAGTGCAGGCGCCACTACAGTGACCTGCTGAGGAGGGAGCATGCTCTGCTGGAGAACCTCAGGTCTCATGCCAGGAGGGGCATTGTGCCTAGGCCAGGTGGGTGTGCTGTGTATGCACCGGTATTGTCCACATGGGTGACACTGTGTAATGTGACCTGCGCATGGGGGTGGGTTTGGCTATGGTTTGCTGTGAATGTGTTTGCAGGTGTGTGCTGTTTGGGTCTGGTTATGTGGGCAGGCACACTCAATGGGGCAAGGGGCTGTCTACTTTGGGATCTCACTGATGTGTTTCTCTTCATTTGTCTCCCACAGGTGTGGAGGAGCGGAGGCGGGCACAGGCTGAGGTCTGGGATGGCGGTGCTGGGGTGGCTGATGGAAGAGTTGTGCCACAGCCACAGCAACAGCAGCAGCAGCAGCAGCCACAGCAGCACCTGCAGCAGCAGCTTGATGAGGGTGAGTGTCATTACATCATGGATGCCATTGCATGCTGGAGGGGGCACGGCCACCTTCCATGGATGACACTATCATGCATGAAACATGTGACAGTCATCACTGTCCATTGGCACTGCATGTGTGTGTGTCTCACTGGTGGTCCATGCCTGCACTGGGCACACGGCTGTGGCACTGCCATCCCACCACAGAGCCACGTCACTTGGCAGCCTTGGTTGTGCCGTGATGGACATGGGCAGTGTGTGTGTGCAGTGGTACACATGGCTGTTGCTGCCTGGTTGGGCATGTCTTGTGCACGGTCACTGTGGGTGGGTGCAGTCCATCACAGGAGCGGGGCACTTGGCTGTATGCCATGCATGATGGGTGGGATTCAGGGATGTGGACAGTCACAGCCATTGACTTTGATCCTTGTCTGGTATCCGGATCCTGAGGCGTATTGAGCAGGGACTCGGAGGCTCACTCAGGTGGCCATCGCACACACCATTCTACAGGTTTGCAGCAGCATGGGATGCGGTGCGGCGAGGCCACAGGCACAGCACCAGGCAGGAGGAGGCAGGCTGCCAGGTGCTAGCTGAAGGACAGCACACCCTCCTTCCCTCTCCCGGTTGTTCACCCTGCCCTTACCACCCCTACCTCATACTCATACCCCAACCCCTGCTTTGTAAATATGTTGATAGTTGTTTGTTGTTCTTGTTGTTCATCTTTAGCATTACATTTATATTTTGATATGAATACTATGGTGGTCTCTGATTTGCAGCTGGCTATAGGTGCTCAGTTGCAGTGGAGTGCATGGCATCTGGGTTGGTATGGTCATGGGTATGTGTGTGCATGTGTGTGGGGTGGTGTCTCTGGTGTGGGTGTGGCTTCCAGTCAGTATTGCTGTGTGCTGCCACCCACTGCTGGGTGCTCATGGTGGGTTTGGCTGGTATAGTTCTGTGGTTCTCGGGGTTGCAGTGTGCCGGGGGGGCCTGGGGATTCCTGCAGTGCTGGTCACTGCACATGGGTGGTGTCTTGGGGTCACAGTGCTGGGAGTGCTGTGCACATGGGGGGCTGCTGGACACTGGGGTGGTCCACCCCCTTTGTGTGGCAGTCTCAGCTTGCCAGTGGGTGTGCTGCAGTAACACGACCGGGATGTGCTTTCTTTGCTTGTCCCCATGGTCCGGTGGCTGTTCCATCCCTCCCCCAGTTATGCTGTGCTTGGGGTGTGGGGGTACATTGTTGGTTCTGCAGTGAGTCCCTGTGCCCATCTGTGGCATGGGTGGTGGGCCCCTGCCTAACTCCCTGGTTGTGCAGTTCCATTGCTGTGCTGCTGGGGGTCTCTTTGCTTGCGCTGTGGCGCCTCTGGACTGCTCAGCTGGACCGCCTTTGTTGCGCTTTGGCGCATCATCTCTGCTCAGCTTCCCCTTCCTGGTTGCGCTATGGCGCAGGTTGTGCAATATTCAGACATTGGCTGTTGCGCAATTTGTCTTTCTCCATGTTTGAATATTGCGTGTGTTGCACATGTGCACAATTGACTTGTGCTTGCTCCTGCTGTTGCACACTTTTTGGGCGCAGTTTGAATATCCGGCCCCTGGTGTCTAGTGGTATCCCTGTGCCCCGATGATTGCTGGCCACAGTGTAAAAAAATAGCATTTAAATCCCTGGTGTCTAATGGACCCTCCACCCCATAAGGTGGTACCCGAGTGACCTGGAATGAATAAGCGTGTATTTGTACAAGCACGTGCTCATTCATTCCTGGTCAGTCAAGTGACCAGCTATGGTGGAGTGTGGTAGGCTGTGCTGGTTACCCACTCAGGCTCAGGGTGATGGAGGAGCAGGGTGGTGGGGTACTACCTGATGGGGTGGGGGTCCACTAGACAACAGGCATTTAATTGCTATTTTTTTTTTTTTTACAGTGGCCTGCAACTGATGGTGCGGGGGTAGTGGGGGTACCACTAGACACCAGGGATTTAAATAAATCTATATTTCTTACACTGTGGCTGGCAAACAATGGGGGGAGGGGATCCACTAGACACAATGGATTAAAATAAATCTATAGTTTTTTACACCATGGCCAGTAATTGGTGGAGGCGTACCTCTAGACACCAGGATTTAAATAAATCTGTATTTTTAACACATATTAGTGATCAGTGTGTGAGAGGTACCACTAGACATCAATGATTTAGAGGATTTCCCATTTGCTAACTTGTCCTTGCTTTGTTTTTTTAAGTGCAGTCTGCACTTAAAAAACCCAAAAAGAAAGGTGAAGTTACAAATGGTGAATTTTCAGTAAATGGGACAGTTTTGTGAAGTGATCCACTGTAGCGAATTTGGCAACTTTGCCAAAAATTCACCAGTGAAGTCAAACTTTGCTGCGTCTCTATTTAGAATCATGAACACAAAATCCAAGCTAGTTCCCTGTGTTGTGTAGTTCTCTAATGTGCTGTGTTAAAAATCAGTTCTGGAATATGTCTACTAATGCCTGAATATGTGTGCTGATTACCATTGGTACAGCCCAGTCCACACTAGGCAGGTTTAGATCACCCTGAAAGGAACCCAGGTTAGTGCACTTGACGAATTAGTCTCAGGTACTATTATGTGGTATAGAACATTTTAATTTTTATTTTAAATACTAGTAATCTTAGAAAATAATACATACATACAGCTGGAGGATGCTAGCCACAAACCCCAGCACTTTGACCCAAAAGTTTTCATCGGGGGCATAACCTCATACAGAATACTGTACCTCCTCTTAAATACCACAAGCAGTCAATCGCTCAGTTGTGTTTATCATTCAATATACATGTGCAGTGACTTAATTAATTAAACATCACAGAATGTGCAATATAAAATACTGAGGCCCCAATAGTGTGACATATTAAATGCAAACAGGACTATAACAGACAGCGCCATGATTTAAAAACATTTTATTACATCTATTGTATTCTGCTTACAGAGAGAGAACATCAGTAACTGATATGATGTCAGGACTAAGGATGGGTAATTAGATCTTCTATAAAATACAAAACACAGATTTTGTTAAACACTGTGAATTGCTTAAATACTAATTTCCACAAATCAACCACTATGTGCAAAAGATTTGAAATAAGGGAACAGTATACCCAGTTTGGGCCATAATATCCTGCAATAAATCATTATATCTGATATTGTAAAGGCTTGAACAATAAATAGATTAACTGAATTGAAGTAAAATGAAAAAGAACCTTCTAAAAAACACAAGAGGCCATTGATTTAGTCCAAAACACTGTATTTAGAAAAAAAAACATTTGATTTTATGATTCATTGAACTGGGTATGGGGACAATGTAGAAGGTATAGGAAAATACAGACATTGTAACATATATCTCTTATAAAGCCAAATATTCTAAACTTAAAGGGGACAGGAAATGTATGCTAACTGGCAGCAGATACTAATGTTCATATTTACAGAAATGAAATTCATACCTTCAAAAGTTCTATATTTAACTATAACCAGAATAAACACTGATGTGAAAAACATGTTTTAAATTGTTTTCTTTTTATGGACACCAATCTATAGAGTTCTCATCCTGGAACCAGTAATTTGGAGTTTTTACTATGTCATGATTTGTGTGCAGAATGCAAAGCATGAGTTCTTGACCTGTCAGAACTTTGCTTAAAGTTCTGTACACAAACTGTGACTTAGTTAAAACTCCAGCCCACTGGTTCCATGATGAGAACTATAACAGAACGATGCCCGTAAAAACAAAACACTGCAAAATAGTTTTTCACATCACTTTTTATCCATTTACAGTTTAATATGGATTATTTAGAGGAATGAATATTGTTTCTGAAAATAGGAACATTATAAACAGCTACCAAATTGAAAAAAATTCATATCCTCTTTAAGGAAACAACAAATAACAAATCTCTAACATCCCGAACAGAAATAGAATAATTCTAGTCTATAGAACCCCCAACTATTCTGAAATATATGTGCAGTACATGTGCAAAACCATGTAATTGTATAAATTGCAGAAAAAATATTAACAGAAAAGTTATCTTAGATGATGAGATATTATATCCCTCAAATGCACTCCTACATATTTCAGCAATTCTTGTAAAATAACACATAGATCAGATCATTACTTCTCTTAACAATTATAAAGAATCTATGTTGTCATGAAACCCTCTTCATTGTAACATGTCAATTGTGCTTTCAGTAGGAGCCGTTTTAGTCTGTTACCTCCAGTGGGGGGGAGAGGAGACGTGCTCCAGCACCATAAAATTAATAAGTCTCTGAGCTGTGCATCATGCATTTCTTCAAAGTGCACTGAAAAAGCACTTTACAGGTTCTAGTTCTAATCTCCTGAAAAATGCTCTTGGATCCTGCTCTTTGCCTTGCTTATAGTCCGACCTATATAAATAAAGTTGCATGAACACCAAATCACATAAATTATGAACTTCGCAGTGCATGTAATAAACTGCTTGATCTTGAAGACAGCAATATTATGAACATATTCCTTTCCTGGTCTTGCATATTTGCAGCTCACACATGAACCACACTTGAAAAAAGCCAGCTGGCTTTTGTGGTAAATAATTAACACTAGAGTTTATGGAAGGCACAACATTACTATCTATTAGTACTGTAAATCTTTTAAATTTCTTGACCTCCCAAATGTTACTCTTGGTCTTGAAGGAAAGATTTCCCTAATAAGTCTGTCCTGTAATAGCACTGGCAAAGCTGACAGACCAAATCACCCACTTTTCCTGCTGTTGTATTGAGTTCCATAATAAAGGATATAGGGATTTCCTTATCATGTATTTATTGCACCTAATAATATTTTGTAACTAGCAAAGCTGCCCTATCATGGGTTTCAGCTTTTATTTTTCAATCACAAGAGTGCAGTGTGCATATTTATGGAACACATGCAAACAGAAGAGAGAAAGAAGTAAGTGCATCAGCAGGGACTTGAACCCAGGCCACCCAGAATACTGTTCTGGCTGCACTACTAGCTGTACCACCAAGGCAGCTGGAAACTAGGCCATCCCAGAGCACTTTACACTTTATCCATTGCACAGACTGGTGCTGCACAGATAATTACATTTTCAATCACAAGAGTGGGATGTGCATATTTATGGAACACATACAAACAAAGGAAAGAAAGAAGTAAGTGCCTCAGCTGGGACTTGAACCCAGGCCACCTGGAATACCATTAAGGCTGTGCTACCAGCTGTGCCACCAAGGCAATTGGAAATGGGCCCTCCCAGAACACACTACTCTTTCATCAATGCACAACCTGGTGCTGCACAGAAAATTACATTTTCAGTCACAAAAGTGTGGTGTGCATATTTATGAAACACATACAGAGGCGAGAAAGAAGTAAGTGAATCAGCTGGGACTTGAACCTAGGCCACATGGAATACTGTTCTGGCTGCGCTACCAGCTATGCCACCAAGGCAACTGGAAACCAAGCCATCCTGAAGCACATTACTTTTTATTAAAGCTTCTTGTAATGTTGGCTCCTCATTTCCTCATTACAGAATATCTGCAAAAGCTCTTCTTCCTGCAATCGGTATACTTCAGGGTATAAACAATTACATTTTAAATGTAGAAGTTGTCCAAAGGGAATTAGACAACTTTATGGGGTGGGCACTTGCAGCATTTAAGACCAGATTTGCCACAGCTGGTTTATGATAGCCACTGATTCCAATAATTTTATCCACCTCAAACACAAAAGTGGTGTCAAGAAAATTAATTCTTGAAGTATTTGATTCTGCTGTAAGTTTTAAGTTCCTGTTATTACAGTTCAAAACTTTCAAAAAATCACTAACTTTGTTCTTTGCTCCACCAAATACAGATTGCATCATAAATGAAACAGAACCAGAGCACCACATTGCCAACAAAATGCATTATTTTGTGCATTAAGCACAAAGTCCTCCTCCCACAGACCCACATGCAAATTCTTATATGAGGGACTGACAGTGACCCCCATAGCCACACCGCAACATTACAAGTAATATGTAAGGTCAAAGACAAAACAGTTATTATTGAGAATAAATTCCAGTGCCTATAGGATGCAGAATGTGGGAATATGGTGCCTAGCTCTGTATCACAACAAGAAATGTTCTACTGCTTCCAACTGAAATCAGTGGGAAATGTATGTATATAAACTAACTGCTCCTATAGCCACCCATTGAAAATGTGGTTGCCATATAATCCCTTGGAGTTTGGCTAGGTGGTCCATCATGTCCTGCATGTGGGATCCCATCCCAGATCCAGAACAATAAGTTGTAAAAAAAAAAACCATGAATAGTGAGAGGTTCTGGGTCAGGGATCCCTCCTGTGGTTCTAGGGGCCTCTCGGGGAAGTCCTGTGTGCAATTGTGAATTTTGTGTGTTATGTACAGTGTCTGAATCACAGGATGTTGTGGTTTAAGAAACCTCACCTCCTGGGGTGAAATCCGTTCTCTCTCCAGTGCATTATCTGCTGAGTTCCCTCTGGTATATTCTAGTAGTGTCTTCCTTTAGGGAAATGTAGTTTTCTCTCATCTGTAAGAGCTCTATGACTTTTGATATTTACATCTGTTCAGGTCTTAACATTATGTTAACCCCCCCTCCCCATCAGAGGGTTTAATCACTACATCAGTAACATCCTATATCTATCATAGAGGAAGCCCCTCTGACAAGGGAAAATTACCAGCAAATGTTGGTTTAATCTTATTGTTTTAACAACTTGTCTATTTCCAAAACCAGCATTCTTTCAAATAAATCTGTCACACAACATTCGTTACTTTGAGAGCAAAAAACTGATTTAGGTTTAAAAAACCTTCGGTCTTTTTAAACATTCCAAATTCTCACTCATTACAGAAATATCCCACTGTTCCAATAATTCATTTACATTCACTATATCAATAAGGTCTGCATTAACATTTACAAAATCATGAGAGACTGAAACAGCATTTTCATTATGATCATAAGACTCACTTAATGGTTTAGATGAAATATTAGGGAAGAGAAGGGGAAATTGTTTATCCAGGAAAGCCACCCTAAGCCAAATCTTGTTTCCAGGTGCAACCTGTGAGCACAAGGAAGTTAAGTGACTTGCTCAGGGTCACACAGTTTGGAAGTTGGGCTATGGGTTTCAAACTCAGGTCTCCAGGTTTGCAGCTCAGTGCTCTTAACCACTACACTATACTACCTCCTTTAATCCTTATATGCTGTAACAAATCTGTGATATCTTCATTATCCACACTTGATATTAGATTATCCACTTCTGGTAGTAAGGTGGATTGCAGAAGTCCTTCTGTTCCACCCATGTTGGAATTAGAGATTGTGTTTCTGCTTACTGAAATGGTAGTGTAAATGCAGTTTGTGTACAAACTTAGACATATCAACTCTTAACCTGAAAGGTTCAAATGTAGGGGTTGGAATAAGTTAAAGTCCTCAGCTAAGTACAATTTCTTGTTCTCAAGTAAAAGTTCCATCCATTAAATTGATTATTGATATTTTCTCTCTTATGGTGCCATCAGATTGTCATGTTTTTGTCCTACTACCAAATCTGGTTTTCTTGATGTATTTTTGTCATTGGTTGTTTTGGTTTTTTTCTGTACCTCTTGCTTTTGTTTTCTGGTATAACTTTTGGTATGATCCAACACTAGAAAAGCAGCCCTTGAAGTAGATGGATCTTCATCTGAGCTATCAGAGTCCTCAGTCCGTGCTTGTATTTCTGAGTCTGAGAACCTGATTGATTGTTTTTTATTTTGTTTCATGGTGTTTTGATAACATGGCTGACTTCTAGATTGGGAATGTCCCTTACTTTGAGATCTTTTGAGTCTTTCCCAGGTGAAAATTTTAACCTTGTCATTGCCTGTACTGTCCCGTTGAAGTTTATTTCTTTTTTGTTGTAATAAATCTGTCTCCAGTTTTGGTATTTGGCTCACATATCTTTTATTTAAATCCTGAATTACTTTTAAATGTTATCAGGTTTTGTTGAATTTCTTCCACTTCACTTGCTGCCTGTGTTTCCAAATGTTTCTCTTTCTTGACCAAAGTATTTATCAATTTGATGCTACCCTAACTCAGGTCATTCTTCCATTCCTCCATATGGGTAATTTGTTGAGACTGGTGCCTCTTGACATCCACTCTTGATCTAAATAATGATCCAAAGTTAGGTGATTATAAAAGCGAGTCAGCTCTCTAGAGTGTTCCTTTAACAGTTTGTCAGAAAAGCCTTTTAATTCATGTTCATCTGTTTCATTTGTTAATGAATTATGGGCATATGATGCTTGCTTAGCCCTCTCCTTTCTTCTGCTAAAAGACTCAGCATCCTCCAGACAGTCAAAATGAGCTGTATCCTGCTGGTCTACATTATATGCATGAATAAGTATCTGGCTGAGTAGGGTTGCCATTCCGATCATAAGTATATCTTTTCTTTAATTTAATACAGGAAATAGCTGAATACAAGTTTATGTGTTTCTGTGCTTCAGCATAGAATAAGCTCACCCACTTCCTCTGCTCACAAGGATGTCTGTTGAAATTAATGCTTCTGATTCCATACTTCTCACTCCTGTCATTGAGGTTGGGCTGCTGCCTGAACAGCAAAACTTCTGTTATTGCAGATGAAGTATAAAAGGACAGTGTACTCTGGTATGGAAGTTGATGCACTAAGGCTGCTAGTCTTTGCCAAGACACAAATAGGAACCAGCTTAGTCCTCAAGGAATCAGTCACAGCAACTATTAGGCAGTGTGGAAAATATTTATTTTAAATACTGGTGAGCTTAGAATATAATAAACACCTACAGCTGGAAGATGCCTAGTCACAGTCCCCAGTGCATCAACCCAAAGGTTTTCATCAAGTGGCATGGCTTCATACAGAATATTTCTACGTTACATATCACCAACCATTATTCACTTAGTTGTGCCTGTCATTCAACCTACATGTGAAATTACTTATTAAACATCTCAGGATGTCCAAAATAAAGTGAAAGAAGACTCAGTAGTGTGATATAGTAAATACAAGTAATGTAAACTGGACTATAACAAACAGTACTAGGGTTTAAAACGTTTTCTTACAGGCATTGTATTCTGCTTACGGAGAAGGAAAATCAGTAACTGTTATGATCTCAGGACTAAGGATGGTTAAAGTAATTAGATTTTCTATAAATACAAAACTCAGATAATGTTAAACACTGTGAACTGCTTAAATACTAATTGTAACAAATTAGGCACTATGTGCAAAATATGTGAACAGTGTCCCCCAACTTTGGACACAGTGGCCTGAAATAAATCATTATATCTGACGTTGTAAAGGCTTGAAAGGTTAATTAAGGAAAAAGCACACTACAAATGCCCATTATTAGATACAATATTGACTAAATTATTAAGTACACTTTTAAATATGTTATGGTTTATGAGTCAAATCAGTTAAAATGTCTTCAAATAATATTATTAAATAGTTCTACTTGCAATATCCCGAATAGGTTACCTAAATTGAAATAAAATGAAAAAGGGCCTTCTATAAAACAGAAGAGCTCATGGATGTAGCCCAAATACATATTTAGAAAAATACTTTTGATTTTATAATTCATTTAAACGGGTATGGGTACAATGTAGAAGGTCTAGAAAAATACAAATATAGCAAAGTGCACCTGTTATACAGAGACATACACTAAACATAAGAAAACAAATAACTTATCTAACACCATACAGTAAACTGAAATATCTCCTAGTCTATAGACCCGTCAATTATTTTGAAATATATACATAGTACATATGCGAGACAACCTGAATTGCATAAATTGCAAAAAAAAGAAAAAATTATTAACAGCAAAGTTGTTTATCATCTTTGATGTTAAGGTGTTATATCCGTCGAACAGACTCCTGTGTATTTCAGCAATTCTTGTAATAGAACATATAGATCAGACTATTACATCTTATAACAAACTCTAGTCAGAGCCGATAAGTCTGTGGAGAGCTTTTGGGATGCTTTCATCCATTATTACTAATAAATTTGCACAATGCAGATCTGTGGAGAGGCAGTTTCAATGTGCTCTTCCTTTTACACATTTTTACAAGTGTTTTCCTAGAATATGCCTGCTGATTGCTATATATTTAGCCTGGATAGGTCACAGAAGAAATGGCATCTTATTTTCAGTGGGGCTCTATATCTACACAATATTATGCTGCATTGTGTAAAATCAGAACGCACTAAAAACAATATTTTACATCTAGGGGGGCTATAGTATGTGCCTGATTGATGTACTAGCAGAAAGATGCATTGTGCAAAGAGGGTGCGCTGGTTGGCACTGATACAACATTCAAAAAGAATGTGCCACCGGTACAGGGTGTGCATACAGTGAAGCCCACCAGGTTGAAGCGAAGCACTGCAGAATTCTGCAGTGCAGTTATTGCAGCAAACAATGCAATTTAAAAGGGAGTTAATCCCTTTTTTGTCATGCAGTAAACCTGTGACACTGCACTTCATCCTAGCAGGCTTCATCATTCCTGTTGAAAATGTGACCCTGGACAGGAGTCACAGTGCAGGCAGCCACCAAGTCAGGTGCATCCAGGGTGACCCCAAATGAATACTTTCCAGCAGCTCCCATGGATGATATTCAACCCAGGAATGCAAATGAACTAATTGAACATGCAGGGTGCAAAGAGGCCTTATGAATGCTCATTACCAGCCCATTTGCATGTTGGCATGGGGATGAATGCACCAGAGGAGCTCTCGCCCCCAAGCCCTGACCCCGATCACTCCCATTTGGGACAAGCCCTGAAGACTCTGGTGGTATAGTGCCACCCCCCACTTATTCCACCAGCCCTAATTGTACCAAAGTCCAGGCTGTATCGGTTCAATATTGTAGGGACCCCAATGCCATTCCTAATTGCACCTGAATACACCCACAGTCCATGTCCATAGTGTAGTGGCCCCCCACTCCCCCTCAATGGTGCACAGACAGCCCCTCCCTGCCCCCAGCCCATTCCATTATGATGACTGGCTCTGTAATGGGATCATACCACTCTATCAACGGGTGGCAGAGAACTCATAGTAGGATGCTGGAATGTGTTATACATAGGCACGAGCTGTGTGTGGTGATAACACTCAGTGGCCATACTCCTCAGGCACTTGCATGTGGATTCATCATCCTGGTGCCATTGTACTGCTCAGTGTAGGTGATGGCTGATGCTGTACCAACTCACACAGGTCCCAAAACAGGCATATTACAGCCAATCTCCCATTTGTTTATACAATTGTGGAACTACAAATGAACTATCTGTAGCCTGAAGCGTACACTGCAAATGGCATTACAGGATACCGCACCCCATTGCACCTGGGATATTTCAGAAGTCCGCAGGGTGGCATGTTACACAGGGGAACAGGGCAAAGTATGGACTTGCAGTGGTGTATGACAGCAGAAAGATACGCATTGACAAGGTAGGTACTGGCTGTTAACATCTCCATAAACATCATCTGGGTAAATAATATCGTGGACAAAATAAAGCGGACCAAACATAAAGCAGACCAAAACAAAGGCAGCATGAAATATCACAACTGTGCAGACATGGAGGGGACTGCAGATGCAGCAGGTCAAGAAAGGTACACAGGACACAGCTATTAACATGTTACATGCCTTTACTCAGGAAAGAGTGACCCAGGACCCCAGCAATAGGCACACACACACAGACACACACCCACACCCAGCACACCCCACTACCAAATACACATGTTGGAGTCACAGTCCATGACCACTGGGCATGGTGGCACACAATCCAGAGGTCATGGGAACATCACACCTGCAGCTGGAAGTTATAAGCGATGCCCTTCAGGAAATCATAAGTGCTCCAGGCACCATAGTCCAGCACAATGACCTGGTTACACTGGGAAGAGTCCTTGTATTTCTTCTTCTTCCGCCCTGTGGCATGGTAGGCAGCGATACACTGTTTGATCTTGATCTCAGTGAGACGCTGCTCACCCTTGAGGACATCAATGAAAGTGCCACAGTGTGGTTTGACAGGCACCAATGTGTGAATTGAAGGTGCGGTGCCACCCCTCCACAGCATTGATATTACGAGCTGCCCCTGCCTTGCAGAACTCATGGCAATTCCATAGGTCAATGGAAAAGGGGGAAGATGTCGGACACCACCACGGATAGGCCGGCCCACCCACATGTCCTCAAAGTAGTCAATGACTGGTGTAAGCAGCTAGTCATGCTTCACATAGAAGTCCCATGACTGAAGTACCTCAAACACCATGCAGACATTACAAGGAGGCACAAATGCAAGTGCTGGCAGCATCCAGATGTGGAGTACAAAGTCCTTATCAGACACATAGCACTGCTGGATCTCGGGCACACCCTGCACCTTCCACCACACCGCCTGGCACAGGTGGAAGAAACAACCATGTAGGCTGGCAGTAGGGAACGCTGTTCCAAAGGCCTTGATCACAGCCTGCTCAAAGTCTGTCACAATGGCAGCAGGGTGAAGGTTGCCCTGTAGCCCTTGGAGCCCTTTGAATGCCTTGGTGTACACAGCACCTGTCTTGGATGTCAGTAATATGTACACAGTCGGTATCACAGCACCGTACTGCATCCCATGCACAGCATACAGCTGCAGAGACATAGGAGGGGCAGCCTTGAATGTACCATCCGCCAACTATGTGTCACACTGTGTCATGTATTGCAGGTTCTTCTGCATGGTGTAGATTAGGCACCTGTCTGCCCCACCATTGTCATGCATCAGAAATGGCTCCCCAGTGAATGACATCCTGTACCACTCAGGAATGGACAGGTCACTCATGCTTGTCGGTTGGTGGGGGTTTGGTTGGCTGCCCTCCTGGCTCGGTGCACCCATTGCCTCAGGAGTTCCATGCTGGGCATCCTTCTGCTGACAGAGGGCATCACTGAGCTGCAACATGCTGCAACGACCTGCTGAGGTGTCTCATGGCTGTGGACCACCCTGTCCTTGACCTCTGCCACAGTCTTTCGGATCACAATGTCCTCATGGTCAGGGATGTGGTTGTGGGTATTCAGGACCTTTACTACAGCATTGCCTTCAGTGTGCACACATGCCATGCACTTGTCCCTGAAGTACTCTGTACATTTCCAGTATGTCTTTGTAGCACATCTCCTCTCTAGGTAGAACAGGTGGCCATCATGCTGCAGGAGAGTTTCACCCTTCTGGCTCTTCACATATTGCAGTGCCATGGCAAGGCACAGTTATGCACACTCAGTCACAGTCACTGGCAGCACAGGGAATGCAGTGCTGCACATAGGAAATGGTGTACCTGCCTGTGTACCTCCCCTATGTAGTGCCACACTAATTGGACAGATGTCACATGGGTGGATAATTGCCTGCCTTGTCTGATTGGTCCCACTTGCCATGTGCATGCTGGGATCCCTGCATGCAGTTATAAATGTCTGGCATCGGTGCCCCTCCCCCACGTAACTGCGTTGTGTATTGTCCACATGCGGGGGAAGGATTGTGTGCATGCTTCTGACAGTCTTCTGGCCATCCACATGCTCTACATGCAGCCTATTGCCATGCGTTTGCACTGTCCATCATGAGGCAGGGGCTGCAGACTGTAGCGCTCTGTGCTGTGCCCCAGACGATGGTCCTGTTCTACAAACATGATGCGCCTGCACTCTGCAACCACTGCTGCATGGACACGCTGCAGGTATGTACCTTCTTGGGGGGTGCCAGCACTGGTGGTCTAGGACTGTGGCCATCTGTGCAGGGTCAGTTCCTGTGTGTTGGTGGCCGGTGGGGTGGGGGCACAGTTGCTGTACATGCAGTGGCGGGGCGGGAACCGGGAGTTGGCCGTCGGTCTTTGTGTGCCTTTTGTAATGCCTGCCCAGTGCTTCATTGCCAGGGTGCCCTGTTGTCCCTGCCAGTCCTGCTGGCACCATGGGGTTCTGGCACTGTGATGTTGTGGCCAGGCGGTCTTTCTGACCGCAATGTTTTGCCTGCATTCATTTGTCCCGCTATATTATGTGGGTGAAGTTTTCAGCCGGTACCGACAAGGTATGCATTGGAGGCATGTAAATTCCCTCTTCAGTTTGCCAGGGACATACACACAGCTACATACACTGGTGGATCCGCAGCTGGCATGGTGCCCCAATGCAAGGTACAGACAGTTGGGCCATTCCAGAGTGCAGGTCCCCAGCCCATGTTCAATGTAGTCAATGGCTGGCCATGGCAGGGTGTGGAGGGCAGTGCCAGTCTTTGTAACAGGTTGGGCATGGGTGGAGTGAGGGTGTCTGTGCACAGGGGCAGTGAATGGGAGTCCTCTAGGCTATGGATATGGACCATAGTCTCCTCTGGTGCAATCAGGTCTGGGGGGGCCCTACACCATGGAGCTCTTCAGGGATGGAGTTGGCTAGACTGGGGATGGAAAGGGGGTATCTCTAGTCTACCAGGGCTACCAGGCTGCTGTGCACCTGGGTGCACATCTGTAGCCTGCCTGTGGGTGGCTGGCTGGGTTAGGCCAGCAATTCATGGCCTAACTGTGGGCCACGGTGCTCTGGACTGTGAGGGCACATTCCCACTGAATATGCTGCAGCACAGCATATGCATGGGATTGCCAACTGGAATTGAATAGCATACCATTTGTGTGTGCCCTGGCCCATTCCCTTGTAGCGGTGCATCCTGCACGTTTGAATATTGTGCTGTTGTGCATTGTCGGAGTTGTGCGGCACATTTAACATTTCCACCAGGACGTGCTGCATATCTCCTTTGAATATGGGGGCCCTAGACTAGGTGGACTGAATACATTATAAAATTGCAAAAATCATGACCTCATTGAAAACAAGATATAGCATCTAATCTGGGACAGCCTAAGTAAATACAGTGCAAAAATGTGTAAATGAACATCCCAGTGACAATGAGATGTAGCATTTCTCCTGCCCTATCCAGGATACAAAATATAGGATAAGAAATATTCAGTGCTCCCAGATCCAAATAACCTTTACTCTGTAAGAAGCCTTCATTTCCCGTGTTTTCCCCAGAAAGGCAGAATCAAATCCCTGCAAATTTTTCCATAAGTCACTTGTTCTTTATTTATGACTTTGTTCTTTATTTATTATATCAGTAGCCTTTTATTAGGAAAAGTGCACTGATTTGCTGCTCATTATTAATATTATATGTCACGATGGCCTTGGAATGATTTGGATTTATATGCTATGCATAAGGCACAATGGGGAGAATATATGAAATGACAAATATCAAGCTCATTATTTCATGAACTATACTCAAAATTAGTAATCACAAGTCAGACAATCTTTCAAAAGATACTAGTAATGCCTGTTAACAAATTTATTGCAAATAGAGACATATATCTACATCTCTCTCTCTTCTCTCTCTCTCTCTCTCTCTCAATATATATATATATATATATATATATATATCTATATATATATATCTATATATATATGATTATAAAGAGTGGTCACACCTATATATATGGTTGAGATGCTACTTCTATGTTAAAGTCAATGTTTTGTGAGTTAATAACTTTGGACCTGTTCAACAGATTTGCCTGAAACTTGGTATGTGCGGTAGGGCATGGCAGATCTCTTGATCTGCCCAATTTCATTTCGGTCGGACTTATGGTGTTTGAGCAGGAAAACACTGATAAATGCAAAATTATCCGTTTTTGGAGGCAGCTTTTGGGATTTTGTATGTGGTCCTGCATGGCCATTGTGTAGTGTGTTGCTCTGTGAGATGGCTTGTTTGAAAGAGCTTTGGTGGCTGAACATGCCACTTTTCATTTGATGGACAAATATTAAGGCATTCAAAAGTTATGCCACTTTTAAATTCCCATTATAAGTCAATGGAAAAATTTATATGTATGATTTGCGAACAAAGAATGGGGTTCTGGCAATCTGTTTCCACCTGGCAGTCAAAGAATTTGCAGCCTCGAGGTTCAAGAATCTTTGTCCCCCCAAATTTTTTGATTGTGAGGTCCGCCATCTTATTTTTCGATTTCCGATTGCAAAAACACAAATATCTTGGCTCAGAGTTCACTCCTAAAGCAAAACTTGGATGGGTTTTACTCAGGGGGCTCCGATCTATCAAGCCATGCCATTGGTTTCATCCAAAATGGTAAAAAAATAGAGTTATCAGGTTTTAAAATCTTTGCTTGCGGCTCGCTAAAGATCTTTGATCGCGAGCCTGCAGATTTTTTGATCGCGAGATTCTTTGATCGTGATCTTGCATCGTGAGCTAAAAACACAATTATCTAGACTCGAGGCGGGCTAGGGACACAAATGAGGGTGAGTTTTGCTCAGGGGGCTTTGTTCTATCGAGGCATGGTGTTGGTTTCATTTAAATCAGTCAAAAATTCATGTTTCACCATTTTTTATTCTTTGGTCATGAGTGTGCAATTTCTTTGATCATGAGCCTGCAAATTCTTTGATTGCGAGATTCTTTGATCGTGATCATGCATTGCGAGCAAGGGACAAGATGGCTGAATTAAAAAATCAATTTTCTCAGCCCAGGGGTGCCCTAGGAAGTCAAACAGTGATGTGTTTTGTTCAGGGGGCTTCGTTCTGTCGAACCATGGTGGTCATTTTCCAGAATTCCTTCTAATTTTTGATTTACAGCTTTTTTTATTCTTTAATCGTGAGCCTACAAATTCTTTGATTGCAAGCCCTCAAATTCTTTGATCGTGAGATTCTTTGATCGCAATCATGCATCGCAAGCAAGAGACGAGATGGCACAATAAAAAAATCAAATTTCTCAGCCCAGGGGTGGCCTAGGAAGACAAATGAGGGTGGGTTATGCTCAGGGGGCTTCGTTCTGTCAAACCATGGTGGTGGTTTCCTGCATTTGTCTCAAAATTTTGATTTGTAGCATTTTTTATTCTTTGATCGTGAGCCAGCAAATTCTTTAATCGTGAGCCTGTAAATTCTTTGATTGTGAGGTTCTTTGATCGTCAGATAGGGACAAGATGGATGTATTTTATAATGCATTAGATAGGCTAATTTACCGATTTTTAACATTATATATCTTGGAAATGGTCAAATTACAGGCAATAAGGTGTTTACTATGTAGTCTTCTCACCTTTGGTAATTATAAATCACTCTGTAACTCAAGGTGACAAGAAGTGCAGAACCTATATTTGCATGTTATTATTACTAGTAGAAGTAGTAGTAGCAGCAGTCATAATAACAATAATAATGCAGAAGCAGCACTAGAAGTAGTATTTGTTGTTTTGAGTGCCACGTGTGGCCAGGTGTGTGTGTTTCATTTGCTATGGTTATTTTTAGAAATCCCTGTCCGTTGCATCAGCAACTGGGTCAAATTATTCTCTTTCACTCTGTCTGTGTGTGTCTTGCTCCCCAAGGTCCTATGCAGCCATTCAGCCTAAACTGGATTTGGGCCAAAGCAGGTCACCCCGATATTTATAGATTATTGAACAGGGGCCAGCACATTCAGCTGTATAAAATTCCTGCTCATCTCCAAGCCCTCAAAAACCTTTCTGTCTGCTACAGAATCTAATGCAAGCCTGACTTAGGGTGCTGCAGTATGTAAGTCTGTGACAGAAAAACTATCATACAGTGCAGATTAAGTAAAAGTGAAGGCCAAACATCATGTAAATACATAGGTCTTTGCCTGATAGGCATAGAAATCTTTATTTAACAAAAAACACTTTTTGAGTTGGTGATGTGTGTGCTGGGGCAAAGCCCACCTGCAAGCTGCTGTCCCTTCCCCTATAACACAGAGTTATCTATTTCCAGCTAAAACAGTGGAGTCATTCGGCTGGAAAAAAACATCTAGCTCTGAATTCCTGTGATGCAGTCTGGTGGAGACTCGGGGGTCTGATCCAGAGTACTGTGTCTGTGATTCATTTTGAGGAAAGTGTAAAAGACACACACACGCGCATGCACACAGTGCAGCAGATTTATACAGAAATTAGATGTTTCATACAATATCATGTAGATACTTTTGACACTTTCCCTCTCTTTCTCTGCTCATTTTGATCTGATTCAAAATGTATTACTCCACATCTACGGATGCCAATACTGTATAATTGTAACTTAGATTGTTTAGTTCTATTTTTGCATTTCTTTCAGATTTATGTTTAATTTTTTTCAGATGTCGTCCCTATTGTTTTGGAAATATTTTTTCGTTTTTGTTCCTTTTAATAACTACCTTGATTTTACCTTCTTCGTTTTTGTCTTTTCTATATTAATTTGTGATGAATTATTTTGAAAGTGGCACAGTGCAATATGTTGGGTAATAAGGAATCTTGTGGAAATACATTGTTAAATATGACGGCCACATTCCATTTTTGTTTCAGACTCAGCTGAGATGTTACTCATTACGGCAAATGGGGCAAAGCCCACCTGCAAGCTGCTGTCCCTTCCCCTATAACACAGAAAATCCCCTGTTGAACTAATGAACCACTTTTCTTATCCAATATTTCTGTTATCTATTTACAGCTGAAACAGTGGAGCCATTCGGCTGGAGAGAGACGTCTAGCTCTGAGTTCCTGTGATGCAGTCTGGCGGAGGCTCGGGTCTGATCCCATACCGTGGGTCCCTGATACCTTCTGAGATTTATATCCCACTGAAACCTGACAGCTCAGGAACCGCGAGGTAAGTGGAGGGTCTGCATGAACCTATGCCTTCACCAACGCAGCTGCTTTTGGTTTAATCTGTAAAATATAACAAAAAAAATCAGGAAAGGATTAAAAAACTCCAGGATCATATCCATCTCCAACAGAGTACTGTATCTGTGATTCATTTTGAGGAATGCGTAAAAGACCCCCCACACACACACACACGCGTACGCACATAGTGCAGAAGATTTATACAGAAATTAGATGTTCCATACAATTTCATGTAGACAATTTTAACACTTTCCCTCTCTTTCTCTGCTCATTTTGATCTGATTTAAAATGTATCACTCCACATCTAAGGATGCCAATACTATATAATTGTAACTTAGATCATTTAGTTCTATTTTTGTATTCCTTTCAGATTTATGTATCATTTTTTCTGATGTGGTCCCTATTGTTTTGGATTATTTGTATTTCAGTGCTTATTGGGACCACAAACAGTTATATTAGTCTCACACTGAGCAGAGAGCTTCGATTAAGGAGACAATGGGACAGGTACCCCTTGAAGAATAATTCAAAGCTCCCCCCAATGCTTTTTAGATTACTGATAATTATCTCACTCGGGACAGCATTGCTAAATAATCTAAGGACTCCAAGTTTCTTTTAAAAAGAAAGTTGTTCAAGCTGGTTGAATCTGAGTATCATAAAATCCCATCCAATGACAGTAACATGAGAAAAACAAAAACGTATAAATAGGTTTAAAAACTGCTCCAAATATTGAAATAGTCAGTTCTTATTGCAAAACTAAAAAGTGGGAGTTGTGTATATGCACTTAACTTTATTTAAAGTTTTTTTTTTCAGTTATAAGTTTTTATTACAGATCACACAATTAACCATTTGTGCTTGCTGAGTTCCTCTGGGTGCCATACAGTAGATCAGGTGGTATACATTATGTGAGTGACCAGCTGGGATTTGCTTTGCATAGTGGGGAGTTAAACTAGGGGGTACACATACTGTAGTATTATTGTAGTATCCCCTTAGCCACATAGGATTTATATAAAGTAATATGCAGTTTGTGTATTGTTTAATCTCAGTCAAGGAATGTGTGCATGTATGTATGTGTGAGTGTGAGACTATATATGAGATATACTTTTCTAATTCCTTGAACTTGGTTTATAGCAGTCAATGTGAATTTGAGAACGGATGTGCAATCTTGATACTGATTTATTTCTTCCATAATGTCTTGACCATGTCAACTTGAAAATGAGCTGTGTTTAGCAGCAAAGTGCAACAACTAACATACTATTTCCTTTAATTTTAAATCCTTTGAGGGTATATAATATACAGACAGATAGGTAGGAGGATATATAGGTAGGTGGACAGATGCGTAGATAGAGCAGACATATATTTGGCATACATGACATATTGCTATTTGTTGGTAGAATATGCATAATATGCAAAACATAATTGTACAGACATGATCTCGAAATGCTTAGGATTAATTTAAAAAATATTAAAGCTTTATTCATAGACAGACAGACTGCCTCAAGAGCTAGCATGGGGTTTCCTTTTTGACCAAAAATGAATTTCCAGTAGGAAAAAATGTAAAACTCTGCATGGGGACACATGCATCTTGAGGTTAATAAAAAATAAAATATATGTCCAATCTCTATACACAAAGGAAGTGATGACAAGCTAAATTCTCCTGATACAATAAAGCAGTCAAGTATCCCCACCATGGAATTCTAATAAAAGGGAAGTTAGTGGAAGGACACACGCAGCGAGTTAATACCAGGTTTGCATTTTCATCCAAGTAGAGTCAGCAGCAATGCACAGAATTTGCATCGGAAAGACATGTATATAGTATGTTGTTTTAATAAATATATATGCTTTGTTTTAATTTTTGGATTACCAGGTAAGTGCACTAGTCAATACAGATGCCTGTTATTAGTCAAGACCTGGGAGAGTTAAAGAAACATTACAGTAATAAAATCAGAAACCACAATATAGTCTTAGTGTTATAGATGTAGTTTTTAGTCGTTGTGCCTGTAAAATGTTAACAGGTGTGGAATTCTGCATCTCTGATGAATGAAAATATCAAACTTTTACATGTTATATCTTGGACATGGTTTGGTGTTTTATGTTTAAATTTGGAGGGTGTTGATAGTACACACATGTTTACAAGTTGGTGGGAGCACAGGACCCGAAGGGCCAGTGCTCCACTGAAGTTCAAAGGTTGGTGGGAGCACAGGGCCCAAAGGCCTGCCTCCTGAAAGTTCCTAAGTTGGTGGGAGCGGAGGGCTCGAAGGGCCCGTGCTCCCATCAACTTGTGCAAGTTCTTACTTTTTCTATTCTTTCTCAAAAAGTAAGGAAATTCTATGCAAAAACTGCATCAATGGATCATTTAGGGTTAAAACACAAAAAGTCAGGAAATGAAAAATCTTTAGGGTTGCCCTTCCCCCCCATGGAACTGCCAATCATCCCAAGATTGACAGATGATGGGGTGTGTCATTGGGGTTATGAGACCTAAATATTGCCCCATTCTTGTTCACTGTTGCATCTCAATATCATTACACAAGGAATGGGGCAACATTTAGGCCTCACAACCCCAATTACACACCCTGTCATCTGTCACTCTTCAGGATGATGGCACAGATCATGAGAGGTAACCAAAGTTTTCATTCTGACTTTTGCAAATGCTTTTACGATTTTTTTGCACATAGAACATATATATGGCAAAATCTCTGTTTAATGTATCAGTTAGGGTTGCTCCACAGCAACAAAGGAGGAAATTCAATGGTAGGGTTCCCCGCCCCTTGCCCCATGCCCACCCGCCCCACCAACAGGCATCGGGTGTGTGTTGAACGTCGGTCCTAACTCTCACCTCATCCCATGTGTAAATAAGCTGAGGTGGTGTAGTGTAGGAGAATGGGGTGAGAGTTAGGACCAACAACCCTAACGCACACCCCGATGCCTGTTGGTGGGGGCGGGGTGGGCGTGGGGTGCAAGGGGTGGGAACCCTGACATCAAATTTCCTGGCTTTTGTCACTGTGGAACAACCCTAACTGATGCATTAAATGGAGTTTTTTTGCCATGAATTTCCCTTCTTTTTGAGAATGTGCAGTATAAATAGTGAATGGAATGTGGTGGTGGAAGAGCGCGGCCCTTTGGTAACAAGTAACACAAGTGGAAACGCTAATGGTTATGGTAACAGCAATGATGATGCCAAAAGAAACAGTAACAGAAATGGAAGCGGAAATGTGGGCACGTAATGAAATGCAAATCATTACGTGCACGGTCACAGTAACACAATTGGAAATACAAACGCTTACAGTAACAGCAACAATGTCGCCAGAGGAACAGAAAAGGAAACAAAAGCGTGTACGCAAACGCAAATGGCAATGCACACAGTGATGCAAAAGGAAACACAAATGCGAAAAAAACAGTAATGGAAATGCAATTAGTAACAGCAATGCAAACGCAAGTGTAAAAGCAAACGCAAAGGGTTACACACACGGTGACGTAAACGGAGACACTAATGCAAATGGAAACGCAAGCTGAAACACTAACTGTAACAGTAACACAAATGCACCTACTTTTTGCCCCCAAAAAGTGCATTCAGAAGCACAGTGAATACAAACAATGTATGCATAATAATGACCCTCGGAACAGAAAATGAACACTTGGAATACTAAATTGCTTATATCTCAGGAGCCGTACGACGTAGAAAAAAAAATTAAATTTCATATTATTTATGACATTCCTGGCTAGTTTTGGACTTAGCCCCCTAGAGGGGGGCTAAGCACTTTTCTGATGAAAAGTCTGCATCTCGAAGCATTTTCGAGATACGAGCCCTGAAAGGCATCGCAGACACCATAATGTTAGCCTATGGGAAAAATAGTCAACTTTGGAGTGCCATAACTTTGCAGCACTCTAATATTTTGTCACCAAACTACCAAAAGGCGCATCTGTGTGATGTTGGCATTCTTCTCTACAAATCTCAGCCCAAAATATCAAACTGTTATTTTGCAGCAGGGTGGCAAAGACTTCCTGTTATTTTGAGCATAATGTCACAAAGTAGTGTCGTGATTTGTGACACTTTCGCAAAACAAATCACGAAAGTGTCACAAATGTGACACTACTTTACGTCACTACAGTTTGCAAAAATTTTAAAAACATATTTCTGGCTTGTTTAACCCCCCCTCCCCCCAAAAAAAAGACATGGCTAGAATCCTCAGGGCTCGACTAGGTGAACACAAAAATAATTGTGTCCCTAGAGGGTCCCATATTTAAATGCCAAGCATTTCTGTGACCAGTAACTGAAAACAAAATGGCGGATTTGCAACACTACAAGGGTCATTTGCAACACTAAAAACTGCATTTGTGATACTGTCAGACTTTTTGTTAACCTTTCCCATTGACTATAATGCGAAACTTGTTTTTGAATAGCTTTTGAACCATTTAATATTTTTTCACAAATCTTTCAAAGGCACATCGGGGACCCTGGCTGCACATTCCCTGAAGTTTTTGGACCAGTTATGCAAACCATGTGACCTGTTGGCACGAGCAAAGAATGCACAAAAAAGCGTAATTAATACATTCTACGGTGCTATGTAGCTCTGCAACCATATATTCGACTGTTACAAAACATGGCAGATCCAGAGATCTATGGTGCCACTCTGTGCATGCCAAATTTCAGGCACATCCATCATATGGTGGCAAAGTTATTAACCTGAAATATAGATTATAGTGGCACAGTAGTACCACTATAGTTAATGTTGAGTACCCCATTTAAGGATAAAGTGTGAAATTTTGAAGCTTAATAACTTTGCCACCATAAGACAGATTTACCTGAAATGTAGAAGGCACAGAGCAGTACCATAGATTTCTGGATCTGCCAAGTTTTGTAATGGTTGGATATATGGTTGCAGAGCTATAAAGCGCAAGAAAAAGTCGCATTTATGCTTTTTTGCGCATTTTTTGCTCGCGCTTACAGGTTGCACAGTTTGCGCGATGGGTCCAAAACCTTCGGGGAACATGCGGCTGGGGTCCCTGATGTGCCTTTCAAAGATTTAATGAAAAAATATTAAACGATCCAAAAGTTATTCAAACAACAAGTTTCCCATTATAGCCAATGGGAAAAGTTAAAAAGTTCGACAGTGTCGCAAATGCAGTTTTTAGTGTCACAAATGACCCCTGTAGTGTCGTGAGTCAGCCATTTTTTTTTAGTCACTGGTCACAGAAATGCTTGCCATTTATATTTGGGACCTTCTAGGGACACAATTCTTTTTGTGTTCACCTAGTCAAGCCCTGAGGATGCTAACCATATCTTTTTTGGGGGGTTAAACACCCCAGAAATATGTTTTGGAAATTTTTGCAAACTAGTGTCACAAAGTAGTGTCGCACTTGCGACACTTTCGTGTTTTGTTTTGCAAAAGTTGTGATTTGCCACACTGCTTTGTGACACTATGCCCAAAATAACAGGAATTTTTTGCCACCCTGCTGCAAAAGAATGGTTTGGTCTTTTTGGCTGAAATTTGGAGGGAAGAAAGCCAACATCCCACAGATGTGCCTTTTGGTGGTTTGGTGACAACATATTACAGGGATGCAAAGTTATGGTACTCCAAATTTGATAAATTTTCCCACAGACTAACATTACGGTGTCCGCCGCTGCTTCAAGGCCGTATCTCGAAGCGCTTGAGAGATACGGACTTTTGTAGGAAAAGCTCCCTACCAGGGGGCTGACAGCAAAACTAGCCAGGAAAGTCATAAATAATTTGAAATTTAAATATTTTTTCTACATCATACGGTTCCTGAGATATAAGCAATTTAGTATTCCAAGTGCTCATTTTCTGCTCCAAGGCCTATTATTATGCATACATCCTTTGTATTCACTGTGTTTCTCTATGCAGCTTTTAGGGGAAAAAAGGGTGTGTGCTATTGTTACTGTTACACTTAATGTTTCCACTTGTGTTTCCATAACCATTTGCATTACCGTTCCTGTCTACGTCACCGTGTGCGTTGCCCTTTGCGGTTTCATTTGTGCTTGCATTTGCGTTACTGTTACCATTTGCGTTTCCATTACTGTTTCTGTTTGCGTTCCATTTTGCATCACTGTGTGCATTACCATTTGTGTTTGTGTACGCGCTTCCATTTGTGTTTCCTCTGGCATCATCGTTGCTGTTACTGTTAGCATTTGCATTTCCAATTGTGGTACCATGACAGTGTGCATTACAATTCGCATTTCTGTATGCACTTGTGTTTGCATTTCCGTTTGCGTTACTGTTCACTTTGGTGTCTTCGTTGCTGTTACTGTAACTGTTTGCATTTCCAGTTGCGTTACCATTACTGTTTGCATCTTCATCACCATTAGTGCTTCTGTTGCCCTTAGCGTTTGCATTTTTGGGTGCATTTCTGTTGTTGATTGCATCACTGTTTCCTTCTGCGGTGCCGTTTTCCTTAACCATTTGCATTTCTGTTTTCGTTTCTATTACCGTTTGCAGTTCTCTTACCATTTGTGTTTCTGTTAGCATTACGGCTTATGTTACTGTTTTCATTAAAGTTTGTGTTTCTGTTGCTGTTAGTGTTTACGTTACCATTTGTGTTACCATTTCTGTTTTCATTAACGTTTGCACTTGCATTTCTCTTACCGTTTGCATTACCATTTACCTTTGCGTCACCATGTGCGTTACTGTTTGTGCTTGCATTTGCATTACTGTTAGTGTTACTATGTGACAAAAAATCACGTGGTGGGAGTGAGGGCCCGAAAGGGCCCTGTGCTCCAGCCACCACATTCCATTCACTATTTATAGTGCTCATTCTCAAAAAGAAGGGAAATTCATGGCAGACAACTCTGTTTAATGCATCAGTTAGGGTTGTTTTACAGTGACAAAAGTGAGGAAATTCAGTGTTAGGGTTGTCACCCCTTGCACCCAAAGCTCACCCCGTCCCCACCAACAAGCATCGGGGTGTGCATTGGGGTCATCGGTCCTAACTCTCACCCCATTCTCCTACACTGCAGCACCTCAGCTTGTTTACATGGGATGGGGTGAGGTTTGACAGCACACCCGTGCCTGACCAATGAGGGATGAGAAGCAAGTGCAAAGTGTGACTGGATCCACTTGTCTCCATGGAGAACAACCCTAACTGATCGTAGCGATTTTTACCATATATATATATATATATATATATATATATATATAATAGAACAAAAACTCAGGTTAATGCATCAGTTAGGGTTGTTCCACAGCGACAAAAGTGAGGAAATTCAATGCTAGCATTGAAACCCCCTTTGCACCCCTCCAGCCCACCCCCCAACTGGAATCGGGGTGTGCATTGGGGTCATCGGCCCTAAGTGTCATCCCATCACATGTGGAAAGAAGCTGAGAAATAGGAGAATGGGGTGACAGGACTGATGACCACAATATACACCACGATTCCAGTGTGGAAATAAAACTGGAGATGCAAAGTTTCAAACTTAACATCGCACTTCTCACTTTTGTCACTGTGGAACAACCCTAGCTGATGCATTCAAAGCAGAGTTTTTGCCTCTAATTTCCCTTCTTTTTGAGAATGATAATTAGAAATAGTGAATGTAATGCAGCAGAGGGAGCGCGGAGGTGATGTCTTGTCACATTGTAACATTGTGCCTGCATAATAAATGTCGTAATCGCATGGTGATGCAAAGTGAAACAGGAAGAGGAACAGTACTTTCAGACTGAAATGTTAAAAACAACGGACATGCAACCGCCAAATGAAAAAAGCAAAAGTAGCAGACATGGTGGCGTAAAACATGGATAGTAGAAGGAAACGGGTACAGAACCGCCAAGCAGAAAGCGGTAATGGTAAGAGTAATGTAAGCACACAGGCTGATTTTCCCAAAAGCTGTATAGAAAGTCAGTGAGTAGAAAGAATGTATGCAAAATAATGACTCTCGGAACACAAAAATCAGTAGTTGTAATAGTAAATTGCTATATGTATCTCAGTAACCGTCTGACATAGAAAAAAATTAAAAGTCATCGTATTATCACTTTCCTGGCTAGTTTTATATGAGTCCATAAATTTTGACAAAAACTCCGTATCTCGCACCATTTTTGAGATACGGGCCCTCAAAAACACCGGTGAATGCCGTAATGTTATCCTATGAGAAAAAAAAGAAGTTAGGACTGCCATAACTTTTGAACAGTTTAATATTTTTTATGAAATCTTTGAAAAGGCACATAGGGGACCCCAGCCGCATGTTCCCTGAAGATTTCGGGCCAGTTGGGCAAACCGTGCGACCTGTAAGCACGACCGTAGAATTCCAGAAAAAGCATAAATGCATGCACAGATCATGCTTAATAACTCCACAGCCGTGTATCTGACTGGTACAAAACTTGGCAGATCCCCAGATGTATGGATCTAGATTACGTATTCCAAATTTCAGGCAAATCCATCAAACGGTTGCAAAGTTATTAAGGTGCAAAACTTTGGGTTTAAAATGTAAATGGCTCCTCAACCTAACTATGGTAGCACTACCGTGCTACCATAATAATAATATATATATATTATGGTAGCATGATAGAGGAATTCAGCTCAGCCAGTTAAACTGCACCATAATAACTACGCAGCTCATTGATGGTTGCCTGAAATTGAATTATCAGAACCATGGGCCTTGGGATCTACCAGGTTTCATGCTGATCGGATATGCAGCTGCGGAGTTATTAAGTGTGATCTGTCGGCGCGTTTGCGCTTTCTGGGACTCTGATCGCGCCTACAGGTAAATGCGGTTCGTGTTCAGCAAAATCTTCAGGGAACATGCAACCAAGGTCCCGATGTCCTTTCAGAGTGATGAAAAAATATTAAGCGATTCAAAGATTATTCAACAAATTTCCATTATAAGTCAATGGGAAAAGATAACAAAAGTTCAACACTTTGCAAATGCACTTTTACTTTTGCAAATGGGCCTGTTACTTTCACAAATCGGCCATTTTTTTTCAGTTGGTGATTAGAAAAATGCTTGGCATTTAAATTTGGGACCCTCTAGCAACCTAATTCTTTTGTATTCACCTAGTGGGACCCTGAGGATGCTAGCCATGTCTTTGTTTTGGGTAAAACACCCCAGAAATATGTTTTCAAATTTCTGGAAAAAGTACTTCATAAAGTACTTTCGTGCTCACAAAGTGTCATAAATGTTTGTAGCTTTCATAAATTGCGACAGTAATTTTCTAGTCTGTGGGAAAATGATAGCAATTCTTTGGCACTGCACTGCAAAAGAACGGTTGGGAGTTTTGGGCTGAAATTTGGAGGAAACGCAGCCAACATCTCACAGATGTGCCTTTCAGTGTTGTATTGAAAACATATTACGTGGCAGCAGAGATACGGCACTCCAAAGTTGACGGTTTTTCCCATGGGATAACATTACGGCGCCCGATGCATTACAGGATTCCTTTGGCACCCTGCGGCAAAATAACAGTTTGGTCTTTTTTCCTGAAATTTGGAGGAAGACAGCCAACAGCCCACAGATGTGCCTTTCAGTGGTTTGGTGAAAAATATTACAGGGAGGCAAAGTTATAGGCGCTCCAAACTTCTCTTTTTTTTCCATAGGATAACGTCGGCGTGCCCGCGCCTCGAGGCCCGTATCTGCGTAAACAGTGCGAGATCACGGACTTTCGTGGAAAAGTGCTTAGCCCCCAATGGGGTAAAAACACAAAACTAGCACAAAGCACAAAACTAGCCAGGACAGTCATAAATCATACGACTTTTAAATTTTTTTTCTACGTCGTACGGTTCCTGAGATATAACCTATTCAGTATTCCAAGTCCTCATTTTCTGCTCCGATACCCATTATTATGCATACATTCTTTGTACTCACTGTCTTTCTCTATTCAGCTTTTGGGGAAAACCAGCCTGTGCGCTTACATTACTGTTACCATTGCCCTTTCCGCTTGTGATCCACACCAGTTCACTTACCATTGACGTCATACCACGTGAGTCATCCTTTGTGTTTTCATTTGCGCCTCGTTTCTGTTATTTTGCCATTTGTGTCTACTGTGCTGTTCTCTTTCTTTTTCTCTTTGCGTCACCATGCCCATTGACATTTCCATTTGCAGGCACCATGTTACTATGTGACAAGACATCACGTGGCACACCGTTCCCGTCTGCGCCACCGTGTTCGTTACCCTTTCTGTTCTCATTCACGCTTGCATTACCTTGTGCGCCACTGTTAGCGCTTCTGTTTGCGTTGCTGTTCCTGTTACTATCCCACAAGACATCATGTGGTGGGAGTGCGGGGCCCTTTGGGCTCTGCACTCCAGCTGCTGCATTACGTGCTGAGAGCTCGGGGTCATAAGTGGGTCATCCTTTGCGTTTTCATTTGCGCTTGCGTTTATGTTATTTTTTGCCATTTGTGTCTACAATACTGTTTCACTTTCTGTTTCACTTTGCATCACCGTGCCCATTGATATTTCTGTTTGCAGGCACCATGTTACTATGTGACAACACATCACGTGGCAGACTGTTCCCGTCTATGCCACTGTGTGCATTGCCCTTTCTGTTGTCATTTGCGCTTGCATTACCATGTGCCCCACTGTTAGCGCTTCTGTTTGTGTTGCTCTTCCTGTTGCTTTGGCACGCTCCGCCACACATTACATTGCTATTTTTGTTATCATTCTCAAGAAAAGGAAATTAGACAAAAACTCATTTAATGCATTAATTAGGGTTCTTTCCACAGCGATAAAAGTGAAATTAAGCTGTTGGGGTTAAACCCTAACTCAGTCACCCCAACACCACACACACACAGACACAGACACACACACACATATGCAAGAATGGGGGAGGACCAAGTCAACACAACCAATGGCAGACATCCAGCAGCAGGTGACAGAAATAACAAACAATTGTCTAAATGTACTATGAGACATCCCCACCCACCTGACCAGGTACTGCATTCTCAGTGGAGATCACTTACTCCATTGTGAGTTAAATCAATACTAAAAGACATTAGGTGGGATATTCAAAAGTGTTGCGCCATGCTTAATAAGTTCTTGCTCGCATGAAGTCCAATTGCGCCATTCTGCGATATTCAGCGGGAGCGGATTGCGCCACTGAAAACAGGCTGAGCAACAGCGCAATGCAAATGAAGGCATGCGCAACCGAAGGGTGGATCCATGCATAAAGAGCGCAATGCGATATTCAAAGGTTTGCGCAATGCGCAATAGCGGAACAACCAGAAGGTGCGCCACAGCGGAAATGAGCAAAATAAAAAGGATCAAGTAAAGGCGCAAAGGCTACAGGATGCCAAGCGAGACAGACAGAGAGAGACAGACAGCAACAGTCCAGAACAGGGCAGACAAAGGGAAGTTGTGTGGGCCATAGGCTGCAGAAGGCCAGCGGGGTACCGGTGCAGTGGAGGTAACAGTCAGGACAGCGGGGTAACACAGCAACATCAGCGGGGTCACAAGCCAGGGGATGGACGAGTGCCAGCTTCCACATGGAAGCTGTAATGAGGGAGAATGCATGCTGCGGGGGCGTGGCCGTGGAAGGGCCTGTTGGTGAATCGCCCTAACAGGCAGTGACATGCCCGCATCAGCTTTGAGGCTGTACACAGATGTAGAAGTCGTGAGCTGGTGCCGCCTGAACAGGGCAATACTGAGGCGGCTCTGTGAGCTAATGCAGTGATGTGATGCAGGCACCACGATGGAGTCACACTCTGTCGGTGGAGACCAAGGTGACAACACCATGTGCCTGCTCACGGGCACCTTCAGAAGCCGACAGGGGACACCACAGCCATCACACGTCGGCCCGTCGCATCCTCACCAATTCCTCAGCGCACTGCCACATGCTGCGAGCACATCCATTCCCCAACACTGGCGGCAGGCGTACAGCAAACATGCGGGGTTCCACAGGGTAGCACATATGCCTGGCGTGCTGGGGCCGCGATGACGCCATGTGGCCATTTGCCGCCACTGGCCCCGATGGGGCTGCATATAGGAACAGGAAGGGCTATTCCAGTGTCAACTGCCAGGTGGTGTGTGATGCCACTGGGCGCATAATCAATGTCTGTCCACACACCCTGGCGGGGCACACGGATGCCTTCATATGGTATCCAGTCCACACTGTGCCATCGATTTGAGGTGAGGACATCCCACAGGCCATCTAGTGGGTGAGTAGGCATGTAGGAATTGCAAGCGTGGGGCAGGGTGCGATGCCACAGGTGCTATGGTAGTGGCACACAGGGATATTGGCAATATGGACTAGAACATGATACTCATCTCCACCATCTCCACACAGGTGACAGTGGATACCTCCATCCCTGGCTGCTCACCATACGGAGCCCGCATTTATCGCAGCAAGCTATAATGAGGCGCATGCCGCCATACAACATCATCGGCGGGTGTTGGGATGCTCAAGGCTGCTTCCGATGCCTGGAGCACCTCGGTGGTGCCCTACAGTACAGCCCTCAAAGGCCTGTTGTATCCTGCATAACATGGCCAAAGACTGTGGGATAGCCATTCAGGTCGAGGAGGGGGACAGCGATGGGGACACTAGCGGTGACGGTGATGATGGCGATGAGCAGCCCCCCCCTTGGACAGCGGGACCCGCGACTGATACGGCAGGCCAGCTGCACTGGGACACCATCACAGAGGAGCATTATGCATGACACAGGTAAGTCAAGGGGCTATGTACAACCAACACTGTCCTGGCGCAACCCACAGGCACACAGGGCAACACACCAGGGGTGCATGACGGCAAGGGGAATGGAAGGGACCAGCCACACAAACACACCATCAGGGAGGGGTGAACAGTCATATGGACATACACACACACACACACACACACACACACTAGGCTCAAAGCGTACATGGGCAGGTGCACAGCAGAGCAGGAACAGACATGGCAAACACACAGATCCACAGACCACACCCACCACCTGTACTGTCCAAGTACGTGTGTCAGATGCTGGGCACCCTTGCACCTTAATTGTACAGTACAATGCAGGCATCATGATGCTGCGCACCTGTGGACAGCAGTTGGGATGGTGTGCAGGTGGTCCGTGTGTCAGGCGTGATGGGCAGGGCACCCCCAGTGCACTGCCCACCATTTACCACATTGCACACAGGGCAGCACCAGACAGGGCCCGCACTGGGAGACAGGTCAGTCATGTTGCACTGTTCCATGGCCACCGCGGATGCATGGGTGGCCCCACCGTGACCCAACAGCATTGGCAGGCTGAGCAGGAGCCACATGGGGTGGCACCGATGGACCACCAGGGGTCCCACTGCGCGATCGCGACCTTGTCCGCACTGGGGTCTGTGTATGCAAAAATACCTGCACCAGGGTGCTCAGGATGCCACAGCAGAACCCGGCGTTGACAGGCTGGGTGTCGCGCGACGCCAGGAACATGGGTGGAGAGCATACTGTGTGGGATGCGCGGTACAGGGCACCTGCTTGTGTGCCCAATGCAGCCACGACAGCGACCAATGCCTGGGTCTGCCTGTCAATGGCGTGTCACATCCATCTGCATATGGACCATCTCTGCAGGATCAGAGCACAGTCCCTGCTGTGCCGCTCACAACCATGCACAGTGCCTCCATGGTTGCAACACCGCCTTTGCTGCTGTACTGATTCCTGCAGCAGGCGGGGCCTTTTGCACTCTTCAAATGGGTACTGTTACAACGACATCCTGTCCCCAGGGTATGGAAGGTCCTGATGCTCAACACCCCTTGAGTGGGCGCTGTACACAGGACCAGGAATGGGCATATCAAGGGCGGTGGGCATGTGCCACGCTGGACACTGTACCCCAGACCTGGTGGGTGACTGCTGCTGCTGCCCCTCAACCGCTGTGCCCCGGGGACCACTCGTTCCACTGCTGTGGCCACAACAGTGCCAGACACCTGCACAGCCACCGGTGCTGCCCAACCGGTGCTGACAGGCACAGCCTGGGACTGTGTCAACATGCTGCACCCACAATGGAACCAGCTAGGCCCAGGGACATGTGCTGGCCTGCTGTGTGTCCATCATGGGACACACACATGTCACTGACAATTGCAGTCCCATCATCAATGGTGCAGGTATGCTTTCTGACCACAGTCACAGCGTGCTGGCATGCTGCATGCCAGACTGCTGAACACAGGCTGTATGCACCCCCACACCTGACTCACCACAACAGAGTTGGCAGCCAGGCGTGCATGCTGGTGCAGTGCATGCTGGCTGGCGACAGAGGTGGATGGACCCTCCTCCAACTCCGGCAGGTCTTCCTCACTGCCTGGACCCACCACCACCGTCCACTGAAGATGAACAGGATCTGTAACAGAAAGTGAGGACATGTGAGTGCATGTGAACAACCTTCTCCCCCCACCCAACACCACCACCATGTCATACCGTGCAGTGATGGGCTTCCACCTGTCTGGAATCCACCTCCTGGTGCGCCTCAGCCAGCACGCTGCATTGATGCAGCCAGTCAGTCCTCACCGGGGTCAGCTCCGCCGCTGGCTGGCCCCGCCTGTTCCAGCACGTGCCGCCCTGAGGGCTGCCACCTTCTCCTTCACCCTCCTGCGGTCTGTCTCCATCTTCTTTTTGCATTCCTGCATGGAGCGCTGGTGGCTTCCATGCAGTTTCACTGCCTGAGCTACCCCCTCCCATGCAGCCACACGGGCCTGAGGGGTGCCCCGCCGTCCACTCAGTAGTGGCTCCTCCTCCAGGTTGGCCTGGAAGAGGGCCTCTGTCACCGCCGTGGTGAAGTTGGGCCTCCTCCTCCTCACCATCCTCACCCTCACCTTGGCTCTGCTTTCGGTCATGTCGGTCTGTATGGGTGGAAGTGGACACCTGTCACTGTGCAGTCTACAGCGTTATCCCATGACCATTGTCCAAACATCACACAGCATGCACCCACCTCTCACCTGCAGTAACCGAATCTGCCCAGCACAGCCCAATGTCGCACATTTATAGCGCAATGCATGCAAATTAGGAGTGGAGCAACTGTAATGAGATGCAAATCGCGCCACTGTGCCTTTGAATGGCTGATCATATGATTTGCATGTGTTGGCTGAATATCGCTCGGTTGCACTTTGCGCGATACGGTTGAGCCGGCTAAGTCAATGGCGCATTTCTGTGACTGTGCAGTACACCACATTGTGCATGCCCAGGTGGCTTACGCAGGTGTCTGCCGCACTGATGACATGCTGTGCTTGATCAGCATTTCAGGACATGGCCACCATTGTGCCAGTGGCGCTACAGCGCTGGGAACCAAATGGCACTGTGGCACAACTGCGCAATAGTCCACTGTGGCACTGGCACGCAGGTGACCGTTCACGCAGGACGTGTAGACGTCCGATGGCGCTGTGCGTGGCCTTGCGCCACTGAACACTGACCTTGTGCCTGACCTTTGCCCCCTGGCGCTGTACGTCTGGCATGTGTACGGCTCTATCATGCTGTTTGGTGACAGCGCGACAGGGAATGGCAGTGCTGTACCGACAGTGCGATAGGGAATGGCGGCGATGTACCGCGCAGCACTTTCACGTGGGGTTGCCACGCTGTGGAGTGCCATATTGTCTACTATAGCATTAGAGATGGCACGCAGGAGAGCCCCTCAGTGGGATGCCCTTGAGCTGGCCAACCTTGTGGCCACTGTGGAGCCACACTATGGCCCACTCTTTGGTGAGGTGCCACTGGACAGGGCCAGGACCCATTTCTGGGAAGAAGTGGCCACCTACCTGGAGGTGGCCACTGGCCACAGGAGGACGGCTGAACAGTGCAGGCACTGGTATGGGGACCTGAGATGGAGGGAGCCGGAGCTACTGGCACGTCTGCGGTCGCATGCCAGGAGGGGCGTGGTGTCTCGTCAGGTGGGTGATCGTCTACACACTTGTATGGTCTATATGGTACCACTGTCTCATGTGTCCAGCACATGGGAGGAATGGTCTGGGTTGGCTGTGGCAGTGTTTACAGGGTATGGGATGGGTGGGTCTGGCTGGGTGGTGGGCACACACATTGGGGCGGGGAATATGCTTTAGGTTTGTACTGATGTGTTTCTCTCCTTTTGCTCCCCAGGCGTGGCAGTGGAGGAGGATTTTGGGCAGCAGCGGAGGTGGTGGCTGCAGGCCCGGATCGTGGCAGTGAACAACCACAACGCCAGCAGCAACCCTATGAGGTGAGTGCGCTGACACCATGATTGCTATTGCATGCTGTGTGTGACAGGGGTGGGAGGCAGGGCATAGCCACCATCCATGGACACCACTGCCATGCGCGACATGTGACAGTCAGCACTGTCCAGTGCCACTGCATGTCTGGGAGTGCATCAATGGTGGTCCATGCGTGCACTGGGCACATGGTTGTGGCACTGCCTGCTCACCGCATAGCCATGTTACTGTACGGCTTTGGTTGTGCTGTGCTGGACACGGGCGGTGGGTGTGTGCAGTGGTACACATGGCTGTTGCTGCCTGGTTGGGCATGTCTTGTGGACACGGTCACTGTGGGTGGATGCACACCATCACAGGAGCGTGGCACATGGCTGTCTGCCATGGCATACTGGGTGGGCTGGGGGGATGGACAGTCACACCCATTGACTCTGATCCCTTGTCCTAGGTGTTACAAATACTCCTGTGAATGCAGCGGTCCATCCAGGACCTTGTCTACGGGTGGCGCAAAGATCTCTTGCCATCCACGGGATCTCAGCAGCATGGCATGAGGAGGAGGAGGACCCAGACAACAGCCCCAGGCAGCAGAGGACCAGGCTGGCTGCCAGTGAAGCAAGACAACCCCCTTTGACCAACCCTCACACCCGCCTTCCCTCTCCCATATGTTCACCCTGGCCCCCTTACCCACCCCCACCTTGTTCCTGTCCCTCCACCCCACGTTTGTACATAATTGTAAATAGTTGTTGTTGTTATATTTTTGTAATACAGTTATTTTGATATGAATACTGTGGTGGTCTCTGATTTGCAGCTGGCTACAGATGCTCAGTTGCAGTGGTGTGCATGGCATCTGGGGTAGTTCAGTCATGGGTATATGTGTGTGTGTGTGCGTGGGGAAGTGTCTCTGGTGTGGGAGTGGCCATCAGCCGGTATTTGTGTTGTGTGTGTTGTTCCCTGTGCATTGCATTACTGTGTGCAGTGGTCCATGGTGCCTGCTCTGTGTCCATTGTGCCCCTGTCAACCCATCCTTGGCCTGTGCAGCTGACACCATTGCATGTCTGTGGCCTGCGAGGTCTGCTGCCTTCTCAGTGGTGGCTGTCACTGCAGGTCATCCACTGTGACCATCACCATGCTGGGTTGCCTCCTGTCAATGGTGTGGTGCATGTTTTCCTGGGGTGACACTATGGCCTCCGCAGTTGCTGTTCCACCTCCATGCTGCGGCTTGTGTGTATTGCAGGGGCTGTGCACCACTATCTGTGACTTGTGTTACAGGCATCTGCTGGTGGCGTACAGGGCCACAGTTCATGCACAGGGTGGGTGTCACCCCTGTGCCATGAGGGACTGCAGGCTGTGTGTGTACAGTTTTAATGGGCCCACACTGGGGCTTGGCTGCACACTACTGCGTCCCTGTGTTAGTGTCCTGCTGGGCATGGGTATGTGTTGCCCTGCACTGTGTGCATCAGTGTGCTACATGCTTCCACACACCACTGTAGGTGTCTGTACAGACTGCTGTGGCTCATGGTGGGTCTGGCTTATGGTTCTGTGGTACACGGTTGCAGTGTGGCAGTGGGGGTGGTGGTATGCATGGGATTCCCTCAGTGGTGGTCACTGCTCATGGGGGTGTCTTGGGGTCACGGTGCAGGGTGTGCTGTGCAGGGGGCTGCTGTGCCATGGGCTGGTCCGCCCTCCTTGTGTGGCAGTCTCAGCTTGCTGGTGGGTGTGCTGGGGCACCATGGCCCAGCTGTCAGCATTTACTTGTCCCCATGGTCCGATGGCTGTTCATCCCTCCCCAGTTATGCTGTGCTTGGGGTGTGGGAGTACATTGTTGTTCTGCAGTGTGTCCTGTGCCCATCTGTGGCATGGGTGGGTCCCTGCCTACCTCCCTGGTTATGCAGTTCCACTGCTCTGCTGCTGGGGGGCTCCCTTCTTGCACTATGGCACCTCTGGGCTGCTCAGCTGGGCAGCCCTTGTTGCACCATAGCGCATCGTCTCTGCTCAGCTTCCCCTTCCTGGTTGCGCTATGGCGCAGGTTGTGTGATATTCAGACGCTGGCTTGTTACGCAATTTCGCTTGCTCCATGTTTGAATATAGCGTCTATTGTGCATGTGTGCAAGTGACTTGCGCTTGCTTCTGCTGTTGCGCACTTTTTGGGGGCAGTTTGAATATCCAGCCCATTCTGTTTATATCTACACCATACCTACTTGATTCCTGTTGTACCACAATTAACATAGTTATCACTTTGATAGCATCAGTGACAGAAGTGTGTCAAACCCAAACACTAGGCATACAGCCTGAGTATGAAACAACTGTTAAAAAAAATTACACTGTGTCCATAAGTGCCATAGATCACTCATTGCAACAATAGTAAATGTATTACTATTTGAATAAGTTAGTCATCACAGATGCAATGAGATTGTCTTTATCAGGTACAACATACTCAGTAAGTGCCTACAGGAAAATCTATCCTATATACATCTCCGATACAGGTACGTCATTGTTGGCTCAATAGTGCTATGATATTTAGAAGTTGTGGCCTGATCCATGCAATTACACTGTTTCTTACAAAGAATACTTACTGCATCTTTAGTATTGAAACACACTGAAGGTCTATGTATGTACATCAGCAGTACACCTTCATCAGTAAGAATGCATCTGATATTGGCGTCACAAATTCTCAGCGCTGAACAGGCAATGCTATTCCATACGTTTACATCAGCCTCTCATCTTGAGTAAACTGTTGCAGTAAATGTGCTACTATGTAAATCACATACTAAATGTAACACTACTTTATCTTGAGCATGCTAGTGTCTTGTAGTTAATTTATGTACTTCTCTTAATTAATTATACTCACTAAGTGTTAAAAACCTTTCTACAACTGTCATAATGCACCTTCAGCATTTATATTGACTAACGGCATAGTACCAGTTGTGGTGTGGTGTAGGGCATCGGTAGGTAAGGCCATGCAACTACTAAGTGTGGTACATGTGTGCAGCTGCAATCAGGGATGTGTACATTTGGTGTACATGGCCTCAGTTTTGCTGTTGATCTCCACTGAGCATGCATTACCTGGTCGGTGGGTGGGATGTCTCATAGTACATTTAGACAATTGTTTGTTATTTCTGTCACCTGCTGCTGGATGTCTGTCATTGGTTGTGTTGACTTGGTCCTCCTCCATACTTGCATATGTGTGTGTGTGTGTGTGTGTGTGGTGCTGGGGATGAATCGAGTTAGGGTTTCAACCCTAACAGCAAATCCTCACTTTTGTCGCTCTTGAACAACCTAACTAATGCATTAAACAAGGTTTTTTGTTTCTAATTTCCCTTCTTTTGAGAATGATAGAGAAATAGTGAATATACCTGTAGGCGGGCGTGAGCCTTTGGGCTGCTCCACCACCTGATGTCTTGTGGCATAGTAACAGGAAGAGCAACACACAAACAGAAGCGCTAACAGTGGTGCACATGGTAACGCAAGCGCAAATGACAACAGAAAGGGCAATGCACACGGTGGCATAGACAGGAATGGTCTGCCACATGATGTGTTGTCACATAGTAACATGGTGCCTGCAAACGGAAATGTCAATGGGCATGGTGACACAAAGTGAAACAGAAAGAGAAACAGGACTGTAGACACAAATGGCAAAAAATAACAGAAACGCAAGAGCAAATGAAAACGCAGAGGATAATGCACATAGGGCCTCGCGCTCCTGGCACGTAATGAAGCAGAGGGAGTGCAGGGCTCAAAGACTACTCCACCTCAGCAGTGTCTTGAGGCATAAAACGGAACAGCAATGCAAACAGAAGCGCTAACAGTGGCGCACAAGGTACTTGGCGAATGAGAACAGAAAGGGTAGCGACCACGGTGGCGTGAAGCGGAGCGGTGTGCCCGTGATGTCTTGTCACATAGTAACATGGTGCCTGCAAACCAAAATGTCAATGGGCATGGTGACGCAAAGTGAAACAGAAAGAGAAACAATGCAGTGAACACAAATGGCAAAAATAACAGAAACACAAGTGCAAATGAAAATGCAAAGGATGTTGCGTGGTGGCGTGAGCGATCAGTGGTGAAAAAGCGGGCATGGAACCATAGCGGAAGGGCAATGTTAACAGTAATGTAGCGCACAGGCTGGTTTTCCAAAAGCTGAATAGAGAAAGACAGTGAGTACAAAGAATGTATGCATAATAATGGGTATCGGAGCAGAAAATGAGGACTTGGAATACTAAATAGGTTATATCTCAGGAACGTCTGACGTAGAAAAAAAATTTAAAAGTCGTATGATTTATGACTGTCCTGGCTAGTTTTGTACTTAGCTCCATCAGGGGCTAAATTTTCTGACGAAAAGTCCATTATCTCGCACCATTTCTGGATCGGGCCTGAAATCTTGTGGCGAATGCCGTAATGTTATCTATGAGAAAGAGAAGTTCGGATCCATAACTTTGCCTCCTGTAATATTTTTCACCAAACCACTGAAAGACATCTGTGGGCTGTTGGCTGTCTTCCTTCCAAATTTCAGGAAAAAAGACCAAACCGTTATTTTGCAGCAGGATGCCAAAGGATTCCTGCAATGCGTCGGGCGCTGTAATGTTATCCTATGGGAAAAACCATCAACTTTGAGTGCCGTAACTTTGCTGCCATGTAATATTTTTTCAATACAACACTGAAAGGCACATCTGTGAGATGTTGGCTGTGTTCCCCAAATTTCAGCCTAAACTCCCAACCATTCTTTTGCAGTGCAGTGCCAAAGAATTGCTGTCATTTTCCACAGACTAGAAAATTACTATGTGATTTCTGACTTTATAAACATTTGCAACACTTTCATGAGCATGAAAGTACTTTGTGAAAGTACTTTTTCCAGAAATCTGAAAACATGTTTCTGGGTGTTTTACCCAAAATAAAGACATGGCTAGCATCCTCAGGGTCCGACTAGGTGAATACAAAAGAATTAGGTTGCTAGAGGGTCCCAAATTTAATTGCCAAGCATTTTCTAATCACCAACTGAAAACAAAATGGCCGATTTGAAAGTAAACATGCATTTGCAAAGTGTTGAACTTTTGTTAACTTTTCCATTGACTTATAATGGGAAATTGTTTTTGAATAACTTTTGAACTGTTTAATATTTTTTCACCAAATCTTCAAAAGGCACATTGGGGACCCGGGCTGCACGTTCCCTGAAGATTTCGGGCCAGTTGTGCAAACCGTGCGACCTGTATGCACGACCGTAGAATTCCAGAAAAAGCGTGTGGCGATGCGCAAATCATGCAATAACTCCACAGCCGTGTATCTGACTGGTACGAAACTCAGTAGATGCCAAGGCCTATGATTCTTGATTGCGTATTCCAAATTTCAGCCAAATCTGTCAAACGGTTGCAAAGTTATTAAGGTGCAATGTTTTGGGGTTTAACATAGAAATGGCTCCTCAACCCTAACTATAGTAGCACTACGTGCTACCATACTGAACCACCCCCTCCCTGAGGAGACCCGGAGTTGTGAGGGCCTGCTCTGAAGCCCTCCCTGCCTGAAGCCCCAAACCCGAGACACACCAGAGCCACCCCCTCCCTGAGGAGACCAGAGGTCGCGAGGGCCTGCTCTAAGCTCTCCCTGCCCGTGAAGCCCAGACCCGAGACACACAGAGACCACCCCTCCCTGGGGAGACCGGAGGTCGCGAGGGCCTGCTCTGAAGCTCTCCTGCCTGCAGGCCCGAACCCGAGACACACCAGAGACCACCCCCTCCCCTGGAGGGCGGGAGTCGAGCTGAGGGCCTGCTCTGAAGCCCTCCTGCCCGCATGAAGCCCTGAACCCGAGACACACCAGAGACCACCCCTCCCTGGGAGACGGAGGTCGCGAGGGCCTGCTCTGAGCCCTCCCTGCCATGAAGCCCCAAACCCGAGACACCAGAGACCACCCCCTCCCTGAGGAGACCCGGGTTGCGAGGGCCTGCTCTGAAGCCCTCCCTGCCCAATGAAGCCCCGAACCCGAGACACACCAGAGACCACCCCTCCCCTGAGGAGACCGAGGTCGCGAGGGCCTGCTCTGAAGCCCTCCCTGCCCACAGAAGCCCGAACCCGAGACACAACAAAGACCACCCCCTCCCTGAGGGACCGGAGGTCACGAGGCCTGCTCTAAAGCCCTCCTGCGCAGAAGCCCAGACCGAGACACCACCAGGTAATTTCTACCTTGATCCAGGCTGCTGCCACCAACGTTGGCCAACTGGCGCCTTTTCTGAAACGGCCACAAGCTCCCCTGCTCAGCGCATGAATCCCGCCAGAGTAGCACCTCGAGTTGCTGCCCAGGCTCTAACGGAGCAGAACTGTTACTTTTGTGCCTGATTTTGAAACTTTTAAAACGAACCAGCTAAAACTATTTGCATTTGCCTGTAACTGTATTTAAAAGCTTAGAGTCACTGCAAGCCCAGGACCTGTGTTCTATCTGAAATCCCCCCCTGTGCAAATCTCACTGGGGACTGTTTGTTAATTTGTAAAGTGCATTTCCAGTTGTAACTGAATTACCCCCCTGTGAAAAACTCATTTGGGGACTGTTTAACTTCTAAGTGCTTTTCCTGTGTGCAGAATTTCAGTTTGCCCTGCTAGTAATCACCTTCTTTTTTGAATCACAATAGTACCTGATAGCCCACAGCCCATTTGCTCTTCTCCCCACACCCACTACCAGCCGGCCCCCAACAAGTTAATCTTTTGCCTGTGCACCCAACTTCTCCATTAGCTCCTTATATTGTTTTGCCACTAGAGGGAGCCTGATTAAGTTTGAACAATTTGCTCCCAATACCTCACTTGCCACATTTTACTGCTCTCTAGTAGCTGTTTGCACTTGGTGATCACCCCCTCATCACCCCCTCTCCAATCGTCGAAAGCTATCCCGCCATTGTGCACTCCCAGATCAGCCTTCTCCTCCTGCTCCTGTCAGACAATGTCCACCCCAATCCCGGGCCTGGCAGCACTGGTCCTCCCCTGAAATCTCCTGGGCTGCGCATTGCTTCTATGAACATCTGTAGCCTCCTGAAAAACTGGACTCTCTACACTGCTGGGTGACGCTTCATAAACCTGATGTTGTTGCCCTGGTTGAAACCTGGCTGTCTCCCTCCACTCCTAACTCTCATGTCTCTCTCCCCGGCTACACTCTCCACTGGTTGGACCATGTCGGCAGGAGAGGTGGGGGCTGTGTCTTCTATTTGAAGGATTCTCTCATGGGGCTACCACTCCCCCCGCCTGACCTCGACCATAAGGCCCAGGCACTTACTCTAAAGCTGTCCCCTGACCCAGCTAGAGGCCCATTATTCCTAATCGTAGCCTACATACCCCCCAAGAACCAATCCCAGGCCCTGGGCCCACTAACTGACTACCTCACCTCCCTACCCAACTCGTCGGACCAAATCTTGGTGGGCGACTTGAATATAAACTGGCTCTGCCCCTCGTCCTCCTCCCACCGTGAGGCTTTCTATTCAATTGACCTAACTCAACTGGTCACACAGCCTACTAGAAAAAACCATGGGGGGGGACAAGCACCCTACTGGATGTGGTCCTCACCAATAGGCCAATCCACATCCACAACATCCAAATCCTCCCTGACTGCCTCAGTGACCACTACCCTGTGCTTTTCAACTGGGAAACCCCTTGGCCCTCATTCAGTACCCCTCTCGGGCGGCTTTGACCTGGGGACTCATAAGCCTTAAGTGCTTCCCTTGCCCACACTGATTGGTCCCTCTGGCGAGGGCAGCCAACATTGACTTGGCCCTGGCCTTCTTTGTAAGCACTTTCAACTTTGCCTGTGATATCTTTGCTCCCATAACTGCTAGGAGGTCCAAAGTGAAACATGCCCCTTGGATCACCCCTGCCCTACTGTGGCAACTTAAGCAACACAACTATCTTTGGCACCTTGCTGTTGCTACTGGCTGTTCAGCTGACAGGCAGTCCTATGCTGCCGCCCGCAACCAGTGCACCTGGGCCATCCGCAAAGCAAAGGTGGAATACTACCAAGCCTCTCTTACCTCCTCCTGGGGGAACCCCAGGTGCTTCTGGGACAACATCAAGCAACTGAATGGTCACTCCCAGTCCCCCTGTCCTTCTCTTCTCAACATCAATGGTACCGTCTCCTCTGACCCTGCCCTCATTGCCACCCACCTCAATAACTCCTTTACTGACCTTAGCTCAGTACTTCCTGGTAACTTTTTCAGTCCACCTCCTCCATCTGTACCACCACCCATTGCCCGCCCCTCTTTCCACCTGCGTCGTGTCACCATGCAAGAAGCTAGGCATTACTTGCTAAAAGCCTTAAAAGGTAACACCATCGGTAATGACTCCCTTGATCCCTGCCTTTTACGTCAGGTCCTGGATCAGGTCCTCTCACCTATTATGTGCATTTTCAACAAATCACTCTGTCTCGGACAATTCCCCTCTGCCTGGAAGATTGCCACAGTTACCCCTGTCCATAAAGGTGGTGACAGGACTCTTCCGGGTAACTACCGACCCATCTCAATCCTCTCCCCACTCTCTAAGGCGTTAGAGAAAATTGTGGCATCCCAAGTCTCTGACTACCTCTGCAAGTACAATGTTCTATGCCCTGAACAACACGGGTTCAGAGCAGGTAATAGTACCAATACAGCACTCCTGGAATTTTCCAACTTCCTCCATGCCTCCTTGGACTCTGGTGCCCTGGCTGGTGCTATATTCATTGACCTGTCTAAAGCATTCAATACTGTTTCGCATCCTCTTTTGCTCTCCACCCTCGACCTAATAGGCTTTGCCTCGGGACCTGTTTTCTGGTGCACCAGCTATCTCTCTGCCCACTCCCAATGTGTGAAAGTCAACGGTACTCTCTCTGAAACATGCCCCATTCACTCTGGGGTGCATGAGCTCAATTCTTGGACCCCTACTATTCTCACTCTTTCTTAACTCCCTACCCAGCAGTTATGCGGGTAAGATGCTTCTCTATGCTGATGATGCTGTTCTCGTTGCCTCCCACGATGACCCCATGCTGCTACAGAACTCTCTCCAACTAGTCTTTGACTCTGCAGCTACCTGGTTCACTGAGCACCAACTTATTATCAACCTTAAGAAAACAAAACGATGCTCTTCTCCACCCCAAAATAAGTACAGCAAGTTTCCCTTAGCTGTTCACTCCACACCCAATCTCGTCATTGACCAGGTGCAGTCCTATAAATATCTTGGTATAACCTTTGATCCTGCACTTTCATTCCATGGACATATATCTGCCCTAAATTCTGTCGCCAACTCACGGCTAGGCATTCTTTACCGGCACAAGAAATGCCTCCCTCCTGATGCCCTCCGCCTGGCTGTCACCTCCTCTGTCATGTCTCTCATTGACTATGGCCTTCCGGTCTATGGCTCAGCAGATCAGACTGCCCTCAACAATGTTCGCCTCACAGTTAATAAGGCCTGCAGACTTATCACTGGTGCTCCCAGACTCACTCACACATGTGAGCTGCACACCCTAGCTACCCTACTCGACCTGGAAGGCGACTCATGTATCAGACATGCCAGCTCACCTTTAAAGCCCTCGTAGCCCTATCCCCATAGGCCTATCCAACTCCATTCGCCGTACTGCACCGACCCTGATCACACGCAGCTCGTCAAGAGCTACCCTAGTTATTCCGAGAGCCAGGACCTCTCAAGGTCAGAGGGCATTCCCCTACCGTGCGCCCCACTGGTATAACTCCCTCCCTGCCAGTGTCTAGAACTCACTAACCTTAGCTTGCTTTAAGCCCAGGCTCAGAAACTTCCTGCTTAGCTCTCACAAATGCAACTGCCGCTAGCCTAGTGTGTAAAAAAAAAAAAAAATATACTCTGTTTGACAATGCTCACTGAGCGGCTTCCCCCCTTCCTTTCTCTACTAATTCCTCCTCCCCTATCTCCCTCCCTTCTACTCCCACCAGCTCTCCCCCGACCATAAGTTTTGCACCTTTTGTTATCTTTTGCTTTGTTGGAGATTGTATTCTATTGTAACAAAATTGTAACTGAACTGTAACTTTTTGTTTATGTAAGTACTGTGTCCCTTGTACTACTGTTCTGATGTCCTCTTTGTGACGAGGTACCTTTGTAAATGAGCCTCTGGCTCAAAGGTTTCTAAACTGATGTTTAACTAACTAAATAAATAAATATATATATATATATATATATATATATATATATATATATAATATATATATATATATATATACACACACATACATACATACACACAAATGCTATTTTGCACCTTTTAGTTGTTAGTTTTCAAACAAATTCTCATAGACTTTTTTCTGTCCACCTGATGGAATCTTGAATGAATTAAGTAAATTTTATTTTTTTATCAAGGCCCTGATCCAGCAACTCAGTAAATACACACTTAGTATAACATATTATAAAATGACAAAAAACAGTCTTCTGTTTGCAGTTGTTTGATCTGGAATTTTATAAATGGTACAAGTTCTTTTTGTCACATCTATCTTGGTCCAATAAAAGGTATCAAACCATTTGCTTGTGTATCACTCATGGTTTTTCAGCAGTTAATTCATTAGATGAGGTCTCCCTTGCCTACAGTTTGACTGTTTCTCCACCCCTCCCTCAAACACACACACACACACACACACACTTACACACACTCTCTCTCTCTCTTACTATAAGAGATCTCAGTAGTTTTTATCTGTTATGTTTGGGAAGCAGGCCAGCCCTCTGTCAAAAATAAATTTATGTATTTAGTCTGGGTAGTTCACTGAAGATCTGACATTTTATCAGATAGGTCTTGAGAGGTTAAAAACAGTGTAAATCTTTACTGAATTTGCTAGGAACGAGTAACAGTTATAAGGTATGAATCTTTCATGAAAGATATTCATCCCCAACTGAATTAGTAGCAAAACATGTTTAAATGCTAATCATTTAAATGTGCAAGCTGTTGCATTTCAAATGGAGTAAACAAATCTCCAGTTTAATAGGCAATCAATATTTAACAAGGTATTTCAGCTGCCTAATGGCCATCAGATAGGTAGCTTGGAGTTACGTCTCCAACATTCTAAACAGAAAGAAGGGATTATTTCTAGTTTTCATAGTGATTTGTAGATGTGGAAGAATACATTGAAATGTCTGAAAAATGAGTTCCACAAAACTCCATTTTCAAGTTACAGATAGCAAAGTGGCTGTAGGCTCCCCCACAGCCATGAAAATGGCACAAAATCTATTCTGTCATTTAAGATGTCTACATTACCCATCAGGATCATGTTCCCTATCACATCAGCAATACTAATCTCTTCCTCAAGAAGTTAGTCTCCTGGTTCTGACTGGTATGGGGCCAGTAAACCACTCCTAGCCTAATTTTCTACCCTTCCACCACTAGCTATATCCACTGCATTTCCAGTCATCCATGTTTCCCTACAGATTGCTCCTCCATTCATATTGGGGGGATTCTCCAAGGGGTGGGAATAACGGGACAGAGGTACGTAACCCACCCGTGGAGTCCTGTACTCGTGAACTGATGCGCAGTGACTGTAATCACATCCACCAGTCACCTCCTGGCCCCCTTCTGTGGCTCCACCACAAAGTGTACCAGTGCATGGGGGCCCATCTGTGGACATGGATGGACATCCAATGAGATTCCCAAACCTAGAATACCATTGGATCACTTGCGGCCATGGGGCACCACAACATTCAGATGGCTGTTACGCAGCCATGGCACCGGGGTAGGTGGGTGACTGGATGTCCACTCCCAGCCCTCCATGGGGTACCCAAGGTCTGGGGCGGTGTGTAGGGTGGGTACTCTGTGCCCCAACATGACCGCCATGGCCGGTGCTGGCATCCAAGTGGGACACGCAGTGGCTACATCTGCCCTGGGAATGTGTAACCTGTGTCCCCCCTCACCCAGCACTTAGCATTGCTGAGAATAGTGCAGAGTATGGGCACACGCCCTGCACCACCCCTGGACTGCCCCTGCATAGAGATCACTGGCGGGATGGGGGACAGTGATGTAAAAGTCATGTGCCTCCTTGGAGAACTGGGTGCAAAGGGTGCAAAAGCCATAGAGGGTCTACGCGCCCCAGATGCATGGCATATAGACTCTCTGCACCTTAGAGAAAAGGGGCCATTATGTATAATGCTACACCCCTTTCCTGTTTCTCTCTGCCTTCTAAAGAGGTTATTAACAGAGACAGAGAGTTCCCAGTCAGGGTTTGTTGAAGCATACATGTTAATGACAGCTAGTACATCTGCTTCAGCCTCTGCAGCCAGTGTTTACAGGTCACTCATCATATATTCCTTATATACAGGCTGAAAAGGTAAGAGTCCATTTCAACAAATTATCAAACATATACCTGCTTATTGCTGAACACCTGTTTTCTGGGGAGAATTATTAAAATAAAATGAAAAATAGAAATCTTAGTATAGTGTAGTACTGGGAAATTTACTGGAAACAAACTGTAGAAATTCAGAAATACAGAATAACAGTCCATACAGTGAAAAAAATTAAATGTAATGTTTTGGATTCTTAGTCATATGAGCAGAAAATAGGCTAGTCAATGAAAAACTATGACCCTTTTCTATATCAAAGTGGTGGGATTCAGGGATACACAGTGCTCCCCATTCTACATCCCTGTAGAACTGCTCTGCATAAGCTAGTGCTTCCATCTGCAGGAAGCAGACTGTTCCCTGTGATAGCAGGGCAGCACATGCTAATGCAGATCACTGTTCCAGATGTTTACAGTCACATATAGACTGCATGAACATTAACATTTTCAAATTGCAACAGTAACAGGGGTCAGCCAGTGTCACAGCACCAGGTGCATAGTGCCATGCCATGATCTGAGCCCTCTACCTAAAAGCAGCAGAACAATGAAATGGGAAAAAATTTGACCCTACCTTTTTCACAGTAAAAAAATTCAAGGCATCTTTTAGTTTTATTTGATGGTTAAATTTTCTAGTTTCACCAACATTTGACTATTTTATAAATGTTTCAATTTATTAAAAAAAAGGCCACCACATTGGTTTTAGAAATAGCATCATAGACCTGGTAAGGGTTAAGATTGAGAAGGAAAAACTCATGTGCACTGCATAGGACATACAGTACCGTGAAAAGTGAATTTGACATGTATGCTAACATTTTAAATAATTGTAGCTGAAGCTAGCTTTTTGGAAAAAAAAAATCATTCCACTGCTGCTTTATGGCCTGCCTGTGGGCTGGGTGGTTACAATGTCATGTGATCATGCATCAGTCTTCCCTGGTGGTCATTCATTCATTCATTCATTCATTTTATTTAGACGAGGGCCTTTTGACAAATATTGCCATTTTTGAAGATGTCCATGGTCAGAAGCACAGACAAACATTGGATACAAACAATACTATATAAAATTACATAATTTACAGTATTTAGGAAGAATGTACATATTTCTTGAGTGGAGATAAAATAAAGTATAAAAGTTTCCAACACTTCTTTATAATTTTGGCAAGGCATTCCAATAAGAGGCAATTTGGTAATAATGGACATTTGTCCACACTTTTTCTAAATTTAAGCAATCAGAAAACTGAATCAATGGACAAGCTGGTAGAAATACCTTTATGAATGGGAGCTGTGGCAAAAGAAAAAGTTTTTTGGGGGGGGGCATCATTGTTTTTCAATTTCCAAGCCCGGTATCCAAGATGATAATGCATGCATTGGGACAAATTTAACCAACACGAGACTTTATATAATTCTATGTATGTTTATCCATTGGCACATTAAAAGCAAATCTATAGGCCTTGTTATGTAGTATTTCAACATAATGTATTAATGTCTGACTGGCAGAACAATAAATTACCAGGCCATATTCAAGTACTAGAAGTATGCATGACAGTACTAAGATCTTTTTGGCATCGTAAGTAAGGTTGGAATGATTAAGAAATAGTAATCCAAACTTATGATTTATGGCCTTCACCAAATTCTCAATATGATCAGGGTAACTTAAATTCTAATCCAATGTCAAACCAAGATATTTATAGGTATCTACCTGTTTCAGGATAGTACTACTGCAAGTCTTAATGTGAAAACTTGATGAGGTACTGTGAGTCTTCATGGAATTGAAAGTCATACTTTGGCTTTTCTTTGTATTCAGACATAAATTGTGATTAATAAACCAAGACTGGACCAAATCAAAATCTGATTATAGCATACTGTTTAAATTCTGAATATTTTTAATCTTTGCAGATATCACTGTCATCCACATACAACAGTATGTTACTGGTTTTAATTGACAAAAGAAAGCCATTTAGAAATTAAAGGGGTTGCAAGATGAAACCTTGTGAGACACCAACGTAATCGGTAGAGGGGAAGAAAAAAGTATTGTAAAACTTCACTTACTGCATGCAGTGAGACAAATACTGTATGTGTGAAACCACTGCAAAACATGGAATGAGAAACTTATACAACCTAAGTAGTCAGTGGATCAGGAGGTAGCACACTCGCCTCTGAGGCCAGGAGATCAGAAGGCAGTGGGTTCTAGTCCCACACCATGTACTTGGGTTAATATCCCTATACTGACACTGCAGTGCAGTATGAGGGGGGTGCTGTACTCCTGAGGTGCCATCTTTCAGATGAGACATTAAACCGAGGTCCCATCTGCCTGTTCTGGTGGTAGTTCAGGTGGATGTTAAAGATCCCATGGCACTTCACAAAAAGAGTAGGGGAAATTTTATTGCAAATAAAGAGAAATACATAGACTGGCACCAAAATTAGTACACTCATAAAAAGCATGCCCAAAACATACAGAATAGGTAACAAAAAAGCAAAATAACATGGTAACCACATCCTGCAAATAGCACCAGAAAAGAAACACAACAGAACTTCAGTAAGGATCAGCACCTATGAAGACAAACAGGGAGAGAACAAAAAACAGGGAAAAAAATTCATAGTCAGTAACAGTCAGCTAAAATGCAACACGTATGCCACTGCACCCTAAGCCTATCAGCTGAACCACACATCCCAGCACTGTCAAACCAAATATTGAATGTGAACTCCCTTCCACCTCTTCTTCCACTGTTCCCATGTCAGTAGTTTTTTATCATAGTGCATCTGTACAACAATTTCCTTCTCAATCAGATGGACCAAAATATCAGGAAAAATTATTTTTTGTTGTAAAACATATTTACAGTGGATTTGCCACAAGAAAAATGTTATACAAGTAAACAATAAACACACAGTTCCTGCCTCAATACTGACAGACAAAGGGATTGTGCCTGTAATAACATTTTCATGTATAACTGAACTCCAGTTCCTGTCCCCCCCACCTCTGGGCAATCACTCCCCACATTTCTCTAGCATAACCACAAGTAATTAAAAAATGCTCCATCGTTTCTAGCTGTTGATCGCATTGTACTCTGGGACACAACCGTTCATCCATACTTTTATGTTTTGCATTCCTCTTTACACCCAATTGCCCATGTGCACACAACCATGCCACATCCCACATATGTGAGGGAGTACGTTTATCCACTAAGTAAAGTTCTAACAACTAATACCTACTCTGACTGACATTTGGATATATAACGGGAACCAAATAAGAACAATTCTGAATCCCCTCATATAGCATTTTCCTGTGGAGGACAGCCACCTGCGGTAGAGTAAGCTTCCACCTGCATAGTTTTTCTAAAGAGTATACCACAAATGTAGGCCAGCAATCCTGTTTAAGCACCACTAACAGTCCCTGCCTCCATAACTGAAGCAAGGGATTGAACCAGAGAGCCACCACTTGTTTCCAGGCCCCTCTTAACAAAAATGCAGACACAGTATTAAAGAGAAACAAACTATAAAAAACAACAAAGTTAAACCCCCATGTTTGTAATCCCGATATAGAACCTCCCTTTTAATCGGGTTCAGTCTACTACCCCACACTAAGTGAAATGTTTGACTAAGAAGAGCCACATCCAAAGAGCCCAGGAGTGGAAAAACAGCCCCCACATACGTTAACTGTGGTAAAAAGAAAGTTTTGATAACAGACACTTTTTTCTTTTTGGTCTTCTGCCATGGCCTCCACACCTGTACGTTGTCATTGCTCTTTGTCAAAGCATCTTGCCAGTTTTCCCTTGCCATATCTATGTTACCAAACTTTAGCCCCAGTATAGTAATATAAGAATCTGTCATAGAAATATCCTGAATGTCTTTCACAATTGTAGTATTAGCACTTAAGATAAACACACTACATTGTTTGTGGTTTAATGCAGAACCTGTAATTAGAGAAAAATGGTTGACTACTGCTAAAGCACACTCAGCAGAACTATTATCTACTATCAGGAGACACACATCATCCACATATGCCAAAGTTTTCATGAGCCCCACCACCCCCGGAATCTGAACACTTGTAATATGTTCATCTTGCTGCATTATTTTCAATAAAGGGTCCAAACAAAATATATACAGAATCAGACTCATCGGGCACTCTTGTCTAACCCCCCCAATTGATGTGCACAGGCCGTCCTATATGACCATTTATCAAGGGACTTGAGGAGGCAATAGCGTACAACTTCATAATCCATGCAACAAAGAGACTAGGAATTCCATATTTTTCCAATACCAGTCTTAAATACAAATGAGACATTTTGTCAAAGGCTTGTTCCTGGTCAAGACTTAAGACATATCTGCTCAAAAAATGCCATTGCCCCTGTAAGAAAACCTCCTCTAGCAAATAATAAATTGTCAATAATTTTTCTCCCCTTAATCATAAAAACTTGACTAGGATCTATGCCATAAGGAGCCACAGTCCCTAGACAGACAGCTAAAATTTTCATCAAGATCTTTAGATCCGTATTCATCAAGCTGAGTGGTCTCCAGTTTTTCAGTACTTTCTTATCCCCTTTTTTATAAAGAAAAATTTGAATAGTCTAGACAAATTGTGGGGCAATATCTGGTCCGTCAAAAATCGAGTTATACACTACCCGTAATATATCAACCAAACTAGTCATAAAAGTTTTATGAAATTCTGAAGTAAGGCCATACGGACCCGGAGTAGTATTGTTTATTTGTTTATTTAAATCTAGGATTACAAGTACCTTTGAGTCGAGGCTCTTTTACAAAGGTTCCACATCAGGGTATACACTCTTGGAGTTACAATAACAGTACAAAGCAATCATTAACAAAGTAGATTTTGACATGATTAATACAAGGTTTACAAGTGATCAAACACAAAGATGTTACATAGAGGTCAGGAGAGGCATGGGGAAGGGTAACATTGAGAGCTGGAGGGACACACTAGGAGGGTGGGAGTGGGAGGGAGCTGAGAGGGGGGTATATGTGGCAGCCAGAGGCAGCTTTATCAAGAGGAGGATAGAATAAGAACATAAGTTGGACAGAGAAAGAGTAAGTGCTAGGAGGTAGGGTAAATAGGGAGTCAGTTTGAGGAGGGATTGGTTAATAGCAGTCACAGGAGTTAGAGGCCAGAAGAGCTCGGTGGAGTTTGGTCTTGAAGGCACCCATAGTTGCCAGGGTCGTGATGTCACTATTGAGATTATTTACCCAGCTAGGTGCCCGATAAGCAAAGGACCTTTGGCCTTGGGATGTCCGACAGTGTGGGATTTGCAGCAGGTGTGGTTTGGATTTCCTGGTGTTGCAGTTGTTGACCTTGAGATTGATGAGAGCGCAGACTCCAGGAGGGGCATTGCCCATCATTATTCTTTTCGCTGTGATGCAGGTTTGATATTTAAGGTGATTATTTAGCGGTAGCCACCCCAATAGAGAGTAGAGGTCACAGGTGTGGGTGAGATGGTGAGATCCAGTAGCGAGATGGCAGGCCTTATTGAGGGTGGTAGAAATCCACTTGAGGGTGGAGGCAGTGGCTGAGCCATAGATAATTAATCCATAATCGATGATGCTAATGATGGAGCTCTGGACGGCAACTGTTAAAGCTTCAGAGGTTAGGTGTTTCCTGTGTCAGAACAGGAAGCCCATCCTGATGTTAGCTGCTTTAGCCATGGTATTTATGTGGGCAGTGTAGGAGAGGTGGGAGTCGAGGGTGATGCCAAGATATTTAAAGGATTGTACTTGTTCGAGTGCGACTCCTTGCTTATTTTTGATGGTGAGGTGGAACTGTTTGAATTTGTGATGTGAGCTGCTGAAGATCATGGATTTTGTTTTTTTCTGGTTTAGGATAAGTTTGTGTTTTAGAAACCATCTTTCAACTGAAGTGAAGCCATGTTGAAGGTTATTTTGCAGTTGTTGGGGATCCTGGTGGGAGGCCAGGATGACTGCATCATCCGCATAGAGAATGAACTGCTGGGGACAGGACTGTGGAAGTGAGTTTAGGAACAGGCTGAAAAGGAGGGGGCCTAGGATGGAGCCCTGTGGGACACCTGAGTGGACTGTTCTTGGATTGCAGAGGGTGTTGGAGATTTTAACTCTTTGGGACCGGTTGTCTAGGTATCTTTTGAACCAAGTTACTGAGTTAGGAGAGAGACCCAAAATCCGGAGCTGGGCAAGCAGGAGGCCATGGTGGACAGTATCGAAGACCTTTGTTAGGTCAATGAAAGTTGTGCCAGTTAGATGCCCTTTGTCCAGGGAGTAGTGGATGGTGCCCGTAAATTTGAGCAGTGCTGTGGAGATGCTATGATTCTTTCTGAAACCGTGTTGTTGCCTGCTCAGCAGGTTGTGTTTGGCACCTGACTGGGGAGTGGTCACTGACTGTTTCTGGGAGGACAGTGGTTTTAGAGATCCGGGCAGGGTGGCTGGTTAGGATCCAGTCCAGGAGGGTGCTGGAGCCTGTTTTATAGTTCTTTCTAGTCGGTGACTCTACCATCTGAGAGAGGTTTGCAGCCGCAACAGAGTCCCTAAATGCTCCTGCTTCAGCAGCAGGCCAGTTTATGTTAAAGTCTCCTAGCAGTATAGAGTCAGCATCAGGTGGGAGTGAGTGGATGAAGTCCAGGATGGCTGAGAGACCATTACATTGCTCTTTCGGTGGTATGTACACTGTAACGACAGTGAGGGCTTTGTTGTGGGCACCAAGGAGGACTCTGATGGGGAGAATCTGAGCCGTAGTCAACAGTGGGGCAGTGTGGGTTACACAGGGAACAGATTACCCCTCGGATCTCCACATCAGTGATTGGTTTTACAAGCCCTATCAGCCACTCTTGTGGAAACTGTGGAACAGTATAAGACTTCAGCAAGTCTGAAACCATTCCTATCGTAACGTCCAGTTTAGAATACAAACGGTCCATATAGTCAGTAACTTCAGTCATTATATCCTCTTTACTCTGTACAACCACCTCCTCCCATGTAACAAGGGAGTCCATGGATCCCCGACAAAGTCTTTCTTTACAACTTTCATAAATATCACCCACAGTCGACGTCCCAAGTGTATCAATTCTGTGTTCATACAGCAGAGACGACGCTCTGTCATATAGTAAAGCCTCCATCTGCAGTTTCAAATTTCTTAACTGTTCACCATATTCTCCATATCCACCATTAATGAGAGAAATCACTCTCGTATACTGTACTTGTAATGTCAGGTAACAGAGATATTTCTCTGAATGCATGCGATATCCGCACAACTTCATAGTGTATTTCACAGCAACTTTCGTATGAATCCACCACCAACTAACATTATCCTCCAAACACACTATAGACTTCCGTGCCCTCAACAGGACCTGTACCTTTGCAGTGCACACAGTGTCCAACAAAATAGCACTATTTAATTTCAAAATACCCCTACCTCTCTGAACCTCTCCAGCCAGGGAAAATCGGACCTTGACCATTAAGTGGTCAGATGTTTCTAAGGGGACAGTCATAGCAAATGCACATTTTAAGGAGGGGGAAGAAAAAACATGATCAATTCTAGTAGCTAGGTTAGCTCTATAAAATGTGTACCCTCCTGTAGCATGGATACAGCGATACGCAGCAATCAAACCCATCAAATGTAGGATATTCTGTAGAGCATTAGCATTGCAAAAGGTTTTAGATGTCATTCCCCCTTTATCGTGCCTCATCAACCCACAATTAAAATCTCCTGCCCAAATTAGGAGATGTGAGGTAAACAAATAAGGTTTAATCAAAGTGAACAAATTCACCTTTTCCTTTTTAGTCTAGGGCACATAAACAGTGATTATTCGCCACTGCCTATGATGTTGCATAAAGTCTACCGACAACACTCTACTTAAGCATAATTCCAGTACCCTAGTAATTAAGAAATCCCACCCAAAGAACAAAATCCCTAAACCCCCCACACCGTTCCAAAGTTAAAAAAAAAAGCAGGTCCCCTGCACCATAATTTTTTTGTGGTTTTGACATCCTCTACAGTGTAAAAACATACATCTTGTAAACAAGCAATATCAATGCCATAATCTTTAAGGACAGAAAAGGTGACCAATCATCTCTGGCCTTTCCTAATGCTATTAACATTAATGGTGGCTACATTATAACTGAAGAAGTTAGCTATGTAAGCATTAGAATACAGACATTCCCCAAGATATACAAAACAACACCATCATTCAAGTCATGGTCTGTTTTTACCCAAGCATTGACTACATCTAGGCATTGTCCCTAATTGTTTAGATTTCATCCGTACTGCTTGTACTGTAGCTAAAGAGCAATCTTCCTTTGAATCAGTGGAGATCCCTTTCTGAGAAGAGAAAGTTGAAGATGATTCAGAGTTCTCACCACCATCTGAATCATGGGATTGAAATACTTCATATGCATTTGAAAGTTTCACTGTCCCTTTACTTCCACCTATGCGTTGAACCTTTGCTTTTGGCTTAACAGTTTTCAACTGCCGTTTCTTGGATGCCACAACCATGGTATCAAGTGGTGGCATACCCCATAGATTACTCTCATGGGTTATCCTTGCTTCACCAACCACATCAGGGTGCCCTGGCTCCACTGGCACTGAATCCATAACCACCTCTTGTACATCCATGTCTTGGACAAAAGGCACACACAGTTTCTCCACTCTAGTTTCATCTGTGGGAGGGGCACAAGGAACAGGGACCTCCATAGTCAGACCATGAGGCAGGTCCATATGCTGAACCTTCTGCACAACCATGACATTCTGTTCTCAGACCTTTCTCTGTGCAGAAATGCTATCATGTTGTGCCCTTTCCACCATAAGTTCTTGATTTGGTCTATCAGACCTGTTATGTGTGGCCCACTTGCAATTCCTAGACACATGGCCTGGAAGGCCACAAAGATTACAAGTTTGGTCATTCGTACAGTCCTGGTTGGAATGACCACATTCCGTACACACACAGTACACTTTATTCCATCACACACATTACTGAGGTGTTGATGAGAGCCACAGTAAAAAAACATTTTTGGCTGATCTTGATAAAAACAGTGACCCCTCTCAGTGCCCAAAAAGAAAGCACTGGGAAGATGTTTAGGGCCCTGTGGTCCTGATTTGAGATGCACTTTGAATTTCCAGCCTCCCGTCCAGATGTGTTCATCATCAAGGATTGGGGTAGGATCTTCAAGAACATCACATTGTTTCTGAAGCCAATATCTAACATCATGTACTGACACACCCTCATTCCTGAACAATACAGTAATGTGCTTAATAGCAGGTCTGGTAATCGGGATAGCCTGAAAGGGTACCCATAAAGCAGAATGTTGTTTTTTATCGTACATAGACCAAAAGGGGTCTAGCCCTGCAGGTGTTTTAAAACTAACATCACAATTCATGTCACCAGAAGCATGAATTAATGCGTAAATCTCATTCGAAAAGAATCTCAGGGAATCTTTTATCAATGTCTTGCCTATATAGAGTCTATCAGGTGGGAGGGGCAGACCGCCAACATACTGAATTTGGACAGCATTTTTCCTTTGAGCAGGAATTATAGTTGAAAAACTGGTATCCTTTCTTCGAAACTGTCTTCACAATAAAGAAGGCTGCAGTCTCTCTGTACTCGGTTCAGGGACAGGGTCTGATATGTCAGCCCGATCTCCCCAAGGAACCTGTTCAGTGAGGGCCTCAGTCATAGATTCAGGAGGAACGTCCAGCTCAATATCTGGGGGGGGGGGTTACCCGTGTCACAACACCATAGACAGGTGAAGTCAGAACAGGGGGATCCTGATTTGGAGGTTTCTGTTTCACAGGGTCAAGTAATGCCTCGCCATCCAGCCTTGGAATCGGCAAATCTGTCGCATCCAGAATCCACTCCCCCCTTCCTCTTTCTTCCAACCAGCTTTGGCTAAAGTCAAATCAACAGTCCAGTCTCCTGGTTCCAGAGACTTTTAGCTAGTATCACTACATCCCCTCCTGAGACCTAGACCCACAGAGGGCCTATCCCGGTCATGCAAAACACCCTCAGCAGATTTGTCTGAAACTGCATCTATTTCACCAACGTTGAGAACTTCAACACTTGGTACGTCAATACTGTTTAAATTACTCACTGCGGGTAAACCATCCTCGCAAACCTCTGATATTGCCATTGTCCCTGTGATCTCCTCTGGCCTGCCATATCCCTTGTTTTCCACCACACCACTGGGTGGTGGCTCCGTACAATGACTCCGAGGAGGGCCAGCAATACTCAGTTCATCCGCCTTATCAGGCATGTCCTGTGCCCGAATACTGATTCCATCCACAATCTCCATCTATTCCTCAATCAGTCGACTCCTACCACCGCCCCAACCAGGAGTAGAAAGAACCATCAACAACCTATGCTGCTGTTTGATACTGAGAGCCTGCACAAACTCCACTTCATGCTGCAGGCCTGCTGCCTGAAAATCCAGGTATCCATCCTCTGATAAGTCCTCACGCAGTAACTCAGCATGCATTTCCCTTGAAGACATATCTTCTGCTGCCATCTATTGCTCTGGACCTGCAGGAAGGGAGACCTGCTCTCCTGCAGGTCTGCTCACCAACTGAGTGATCTCCAGATCATCAGCCATCACACACCAGCACCCCCTACCAAAGAGTAAGGGAATTTCACAGGTGCCCTGGCCAGATTTCCCCCATTCACTAAAATACCACCAACAACTTAATCTGGTTCAAAGTCAGTTGGCATTCATCTGTATCCCCTCCCCCACGTCGTGCCTGAAAATAGGCAGAATTTGTCTAGTGCATTTACCCGGTCAAGAAAAAACTGAAAAAAAAAAAAAATTATAATAATGGATGATGAATGAGATCAAATGCTTTTGAAAGGTCAGTATATACGGAACCCACAATTTTACCACTATCTAAGGCTTCATGTATATATGTCCAGTGGGGAGTGCATAGCACCTGTTTACCATCACACCAGTTTGCACCTCTAAAATACCATGGGCCCAATTTATGAAGCCTCCCCTAGATCAACACAAGCTGCTGCAAACAACAACTTGCATAGATCGGTGGTGCACCAGAGACCATGCACTTGATTCAAGAATGGCAGGGATCCCGGCACCAAACTCCCACCATTTGAGACCCCTACTGCCATTCATCAAAGTCAAGGCACGAGGGGCGGGTTGCCTCAAGCTGCAAGGCAGTCAGGCAGCATCGACACCCAATGATGGAGACCTGCCTGGAGGCTGGCAGGGTTGTGGGGAATGGAACAGAAGACATGGCAGGCAGGTTGACTCAGAATGGGTGGAGGGGGGTGGCAACAGACCCTGATGGGGACATGGGAGGGCTGCCACCATGCCTGTGCTGTCCATATATGTGGGGCAGTCACACACCTGGCACCATGAAGGGACCCCAAGTGTATGTACCCACCACAGTGGGATATCACTGCCCACTCTGCTGCCACTCTGTAATTGTCCAGGTCCTGTGTGAGCACAGTATACCATGAATGAAGTGTCTGAGGGTGGTGCATGGCCCAATAGGCCAGTTCTGGGCAGCTCTAACTGTGGAAGACTCTGCACTCTGTGGGGAGGGTCTTCGTGAATCCCATTTAAGGGGGTGCCGCAGTGCCACACTGGTGCATGCCCCCTTCTGTCATGGTGCACCAGTGCAACCATCTCAAGGATGGGACAAGCCTGGCTGGTGCAGGCAGTCCCCCAATTGGTGCATACTGCATTGCTGAGTCAGGAATGATGCAAGGTGTAGCACAGTGTGCCCCTTGCATCAGTTTCTTGCATTATTCCTGATTCTTTCTGAACTGGCCCCATGTCTCATTCAGCTTACTTTTCAACCAATATACCTTAATTTATTGTGGCCATAAGTGCTGTCCAAACACCATCAATTTTAAGGGTACAAAAGCAATCTCAGTTTACTTGCCACCACTGTTTGACTGGCCTATGTGTTTATTTTACTGTTTTCCAGCTCATTGGGCTCTTTTGAACTCCTTTTCCTATTATATACAGCACACCTTCCTGGCTGAATGGAGGACAACTCCTACTTGATTCTGGTTCAGATATCCAGCCGGAGAGGACCACAACAGGATTGCCCACCAGCAGCTGTGTGCTGACATGACAGAAAACAATATGCTATGACATCATGATTTATTAGAGCTACTGTCACATGCAGACCACCCAGTTTAAATGCATGGATACTGCACACTCTCTCTGGACATCTGTCCCTTTTGGTTAGTTCATTTTCATAGAGGGCTAGTTGTAGCAGAATAATTTCCATATTTTACTATCAATGTTGGTCCCACATAGCACCCACATTCTATTGCATGTAAGATATTATTATACTCTGTTGACATCACACTTAAATTCTTCATACCAAATGCCCATAGGAGTAGTACCATTCTAGACATAAGGGTGTGGATCACTTACAACCTTGTTTTTTCTGCTTCGTGTAAACAGTTCATGAAACAAGCAAGAGCTGTAGTGGTACTATGTTTCTTTCTGAATCGATGTTGATTTACATTATGTCTTGTTTCTGTGAATAGTCTGTGATTTGAGCATGGTCTATACATTCTAAGGCTTTGGATAGTGGTGAAATTATTGATATTGACTTATAGTTAGAAACTGCCTGTCTATCATCACTTTTAAAGATAGGTGAGACAAATACCAGTTTCCAAACAGAAGGAATCTTCCCCTTACACAAGTGAGTGATTAAATAATTTAGTAACTGGAATAGTCAATTCATCTAAAGCAACAGATTACAACTTCATTGGCTCAATTTTCAAACGGCGTTTGGAGCGACGCAATGTGCACTGATCTAGGGCAGCGACAAACTTTGGTTGCATCATGGACTCTACACCCTATTTTCTAAAACAGGGGATTCCAGTGTCAAAGTCCCAGGAACTGACACAGCTACAGGGTTGCACCAAACATGTGGCACACATGAGGGGTTTGTCGGAGGGTCCCATCAAGCCCACCCACCCAGTGCTAGTCTAGACGAGTCATTGAGGTTGGTGGGGGTAATTTGGCTGGAAAGAAGGGACCAGGGATGGATGGAGCAGTGGGGTTACCATAGGGGATGACAGGGGCATGGCAGCAGTAAGAGGGAGCTGATGAGGCACCTGGAAAAGGTACATAGGTTCATAGTTGTCATACGAGGTAGCAGGTCACAGACCCATACATAACCCATATATATAAGAGTAGGGGAATTTCCCCAGTGCCCTGCCAAATTTCCCTCATTCACTAAAAATACCACCAACAGTTTAGTCTGATTCAAGGTCAGTTGGCATTCATCTGTATCCCCCTCCTCCGGGTCATGCATGAAAATAGGCAGGATTTGTCTAGTGCACTTACCCGGTCAACAAAAATTAAAATAAAAAAAATAAATAACTCGCCACTAATTCAGTGGTAATACCCATATTTTTAGTTGCCCATATGTTTATCCAAACCGTGTTTGAAGCTATCAATAGAGCTTCTCATGACAACTTCCTCTGCCATACACAATAATACACAGCCTATCAAATAAGGTAGGAAGTTGGTACAGCCACAAAAATCATGACCTGGACACCGGGTGGAAGCAGCCCTGGCACCTTCCCCACAGGACATGCAGTCCCTGGCAGTGTAGTTGGGCATCAACTGGCCAGCATGCAGGGGGCTGTGTACCAGGGGAATGTTACAGTTACAGGGCATGTACTCATCCATCACATGCACCCTGCAACCTGCACCCACTACCACCTGCCTCATGTTAGGGACTGTGGGTCCTGTGTGGCAGGTGCCAGGGCTGTCAATATCTGGGGACTGGATCATGATGGTGAGGCCATGCCAAATGCACTACCCAGACCTATCTACTGTGTATTACTGCATATAGCACCTCTGCCAGGTGCCTCTTCAGCTCCCTCTCACAGCTGCCATGCCTCCCTCATCTCCTATAGCACCCCCACTTCTCCATCTGCCCCTGGTCCCCACCTTCCAGCCCCCTTCCCACTCACCACCATGCCAGGCAGTGGTGCAGGGCCCTTAGACCAGCTCTTGGCTGGTCTAACCTGATCCCCCTCTTGTTACCACAGCAGGGCTTTTGGAATTTCAAATAAGTGATGGTGCAGCCCTGCTGTGGTGCAAGTCCGCTTGTGACCTGGTACAAAGGTGCTTTTGGGCAAGGGTGGTGCAGGGCAGCTTTGGTGCATGTCATCCTGGTTTTGATGCAGCCTACATTTGGAAATTGGGATTTCCGCATTCTTTGATGCAAGGTGCCACTTGCATCACAGCTGTCTGATGCAGTCACCTTTGCACCAAAGTTTTAATTTTGAAAAGTGAGCCCCATTTCTGCTTGGTCAAGGCCAAAGTGAATTTTTAACTTTAATTTCCATGAGTACTTCAAATAGATCTTGATATTTATAACTCTAAAATAGAATGTCCAACAGTTATATATTAATTGAAGAGTTAATCAAACTTGATCTACAACCCAGTATCATTAGCTGGATAAAGTCATGGTTGGAAGATAGAAAGCAAAGGGTAGCAATAAGAGGGTATCTATCAGATTGGGGATCAGTGCCAAGTGGTGTACCACAGGGTTCTGTTCTTGGACCAATGCTGTTCAACATCCTTGTAACATCAATGCAAGCTGCAACGGGGACATGGTTGAGTAAATATGCCGATGACTGTAAAGCTGGAGGTATTGTTACAGATTTGGATTCAGCTACTCTTTTCCAACATAACATGATTCAACTTGTAATCTAGGCTAATGAACATGAGCTCATATTTAATGAGGCAAAATGTAAAGTGATACATCTAGGCAGTAATAATCCTTGCTATGAATACAAATTAAATGGTATTCAATTACACGTAACCAATGAAGAGAAAGATCTTGGGGTGTACATAACATCAGGGGCCAGATATTCAAAACTTTGCCCCGGGGCTAAAATAGCACTGCCCAGCAAGCAAACATAGCCAAGAGCAAAAAGCAAGCTATATTCAAAAGGAATAGCCCGGTGCTAATCCTGCTGAATCTAGCATGTGAACTGGAAGCCGGGCAAACTGGGCTGAGAGTGCAGTGCAAAAATAGCCCAGGAATAAGACCGCATTGAATGTAACAAATAAGACAGTACTGAATATAGTACCCAGGCATTCAGTGCAAACACCCACAGGAACACAGTGCAGATGGAGCCACCATGTCCTGGACCACAGTCAAAGGAGCACAGGCTGGAAAGGGATCCCAGGAGCAGACAGCAGTGCAGAACCCAGACATTGATACACATCCAGCCAGGGTAATGACCAGAAGGCGCGAGGACCCAGGGGCAGAACCAAAGAACAGAACAACCCTGTTGTAAAAGCCAAGCACCCAATAATGACACAGGATACAGTGCAAAATGATAAAGATATGTATAATGTGACAAATGCACAGTAAAGGAAACAGGTAAACAACAATTTAACAACAACACAAAACATAACAAACAGCAATGTAATGAAAATACAAACTGCAAACACTAAAAGGAAACTTACAGCAAACACCACTACAATTACAACCACTATATACACTACAACAGGAACTACTACTACTATTACTATTACTACTACTATTACTACTGCTAATGCTAACACTACCACTACAAACTACTCTACAAAACTGACTACACTACAACAAACTACCTACAGCAACTAAGGAATGAAAAATGCAAAACAAACTGAAAAGCAATGTGACAGGAGGGGATAGGGATGTGGACACAAACAATGTGGTAAAAGGCCAACAACAGTAAATACAGTCCAGGAAGGGGGACAAGGTAAACAAAGTTGTCCGGAAGGCATCATGGCTGGGATCCTGTTGGTTCTGGCAGGCATGCCTCCAGTATGGTGGCCACCCTTTTCGTCTCCGATATGAGCACCACCTGCTGCTCTATGATGGTGTTCTGCTGGTGCATAAGCCATCTCAGGAGGTCCTCACTGCCTGCTGACTCCTCCGGTTGCTTTGCCCACAAAGAGGATCGGAGTGAACCTACAAGAGGAAGGGGGAGCATGTGAGGATGGAAAACCAGCCAGGAGGCATACTGCAGCCACAGGTGGCTATACAGGGATGGACGGCATGTCCCAACAGCCATGCCCATGTGTTACTGAGGAATGCAATGGTAGGCATGACTGACAGGTGCCCACAGGGCAGGCCTGGAAGGCACAGGCAACAACCCAATACCCAATAGACATGGATATGTCAGGTCCCGACAACACCATGGCACGGTTGACACCACCTAACCCAGCACTGTACACAGTGAGACAGTGCAGGCACACAGGTGGTCCCCAGGATGGTCATGGGGGTGGACCACATAACAACATGCACATGAGGGAACACACATTGGGACAAGCTGCCCATAGTCAGATAGCAATGTACCACAAAGCAGAGTGCAACAACAACCCATGGGGGTGCAGGAGCATCACAACTCAGGCACAATGTCTGGTCAATGGTCATCCCATGCCAGGGCCAAACTGCTCCACAGCAGATGCAATACCACAGGGCACACTCACCAGCAGGGGTGGGCTGCCAGATGCTGCCACACATGGACCATGCACTGCAATGGCAACCGTGCATGCTGACACAGGCCCATACTGCCCACCGCAGCCACAAGGTACAGCAGCCAGACAGCCATGCACTGGCAGCCTTCTGCTACACTGGTGAGCAACCCAGCACAATGCCGCACCAGCAATGTTATGATGCACATGGCCATTAACCCACCATCACGGTCAATGGCAGACCAGTAAAGGAACCACACATAACAATAGCACATCACAAATGAAATCAGATAGGTACTCACGCAATAGGCCCCTGGCCTCAGGGCTGCTCTCTTGTGCCTGCGTAGGCATGGATGGCACCCTCAGGCTGCTATGTGTCATTTGCTAGGACCCCTCCTTGCCCTCTCTGCCTGGGCTGTGCTGCTTGATCTGCACTACAGTAGACAGAAGTAACAGCAGCATTAACGTAAGACACAGCATATACCACGATAGCCACAGCAAGATGCACCCCATCAACCAAAACACTGCACACAGACAGCAGCCCAGGGACAGTGTCCGAACACATGATACACTCACGGGGGCCCCCTCATGGCCCACTGAGCATGCACCAGGTACACAGGGCATGTAGGCATGGTGACACTGCAGTGCAATATCGCCACTCACAGGTGCAAAGGGACAGGATGCTGTAAGCAGACAAAGCCCCAGGATAAAGCACCCCCACACCACACTGGTGTTGGCTGCAGGATGGTCCCATTGCAGGTCCTCTCACCTACAATGTCCAGACCTGCCAGTCACGCCATGGCCAAGTGACACAGCTGTGCATGGCATGACTGCAGTGTATTCCCCATGGACACAGCATGTATCATGCAAGCACAGCAACAAGCACGGGTGGCGCCTGATAACTGTGGCAACTGTGCCCCCCCAGACACCCTGTACCATAGTGCCACCCAAGGGGCCCACACTGTATGCCCCAGAACCAGTGCACATGTGTCCTACCACCTGGCACAACAGCACACATGTATATAGACAGCGACACACACACACACACACCCTCACACACACACACACACACACGCACACTGGCAGTCAGATAGACACATAACATATGTGTGCACCGTGTGATGGCACCCACCTGGCACTGGCACAATTCCATCATGCACCATCCCCTTGTACCTGTCCTGCTGCTGGCGTTGCCTGCAGCGCAGGGTTATGTACTGGTGCTGATACTTTTCTGCATCCTGTGTGATGCCCATCTGTTCAGTAAGACGACGTGCTATTGATGCCCATACCTGACATCGTGGGAGGTCACCCCCCCGACTTCCCCAAACAGGTGTCTGTGCCATTATTGCACCAGCTGCACTAGATTTACTGTTTTGACATCCCCCAGTGCCTGTCCCTGTGCACCACCATCATGCTGCCTATGCCTCCCGGACATACCATTGCACAGCTGTTACCGCCCCACAAGACTGTAATGTACTGCCTGTGGCACACCCTCCTGCAACATGTGCATTAGTGCCGTGCAGTTACATGACATAATGCAGCACTAACCGTAAGTCATCTCGTTGTGCATGCTCGACCCCACCATGACCCTGGAGTAGCATAGTCACGCATGTGTATAGCGCCGCACTGTACAACTTAGCGCGGTGCTTACATGTGCCATGCTGGAGTGCTAGTGCAGCACAAGGGTCAAATGTGCAGAAGTCACGCTATGTGACATAGCGCTGCACTAATGAGACAGTGCGGGGCAGGAGAACCATTTAGCCTGGCACTAACCACTAGCATGGCACTAAGCGGATTGCCCGGCATTAACACGGCCCATATTCAGCCAGTCTATGCAAATGAGGGCACTTGTGTATGCAAGGGGAAAACAGCGTGATTAGCATATCATTATCGGCCCATTTGCATGCCTAACAGGCAGGATTGCCCAGCAGGGTTGTTTAAGGTCAAACAGTGCTCCACCTGTGTTGTGTAGAGGGACTGCAATACTCAGCAGGTGCCACAGCTGAATAGGTCCAACACAGAGGAGAATGTCACAGGAGGCAGAGCAGCAACAGGCAGGTCTGTATAGCAGGTTGGAGCATGGCTGTATGGCAGTGGGACATGACTAGGCCCTGGCTTACACTGTACACACATGCATACGGTCACGGAACATGCATGGGACAGAACACACACCTGCAGGCCCATTTGTCAGCACATTACTGCTTAGCGGTGTACATGGCCAATGTGCCTGTCAGCCAGCTGACTGAGGCGAGTGTTACACCTGTGTCTGCAACAGCAGACCTCACTGTGAGTAGACTGCCTGCGCATTGTTGTTGCCATGCACTGGGGTGGGGGAATGGGGGGGATACACATTGACTTGCAGGTGCCCCAGGCCGTGGGGTGCCCATGTGGAGGCTGGTGTGTGCAATATAGCTGCAGTGTCCGTTGTGACACATGCTCATGCACTGTGCACACAGGGGTGGCCATGATGCACAGTTGCAGCGTGTGCTGTACCCTATCATGTTGAACAGGGCCTGCGCTATGCCACTACAGGACATACACTGCAAGTGGCAAGGCTGGCAGACACATTGTGTTCTGCCTGTGCCATGCAATGCAGTCATGCCACAGCATGTGAACTGTGTCCCTCTACATGTCTCTCATAGGTTCTGCAGCATGACAGGACCGGAGATGTGCCCACAAGTTCTCACAGGATGAACTGACAGCTCTGGTCCATGGTGTCAAGGAGCGGGAGCAGGTGCTACATTGCCACAAGGCTACTGATGCTGTCGTGAGACAGATGTGGGATGAGGTCACAGCAGGGGTCAATGCCGTTGGAGGCTGGGGATGTACTACTGACGCTGTCAGGAAGAGGTGGAGTGACCTGCTGCAACAGGCCAAGGAGGAGGAGGCACAACAGCTCCACAATTGACTACGGACTGGAGGAGGGCCACAGACCATGCAACAGCATCAGGGTGACCCACTGATGACCCAGGTGGCCTCCACACTGTGTCAGTGTCTATTGGTGGGGTTATTGGGGGGGGCTGTGAGACACCACTCACACCAGTATCCGCCTGTGTGCACCCTAAATGGCATGCTGCACTAGTGCTGGAGGGACAGTGTAGGACCGATAGTGTGATTTGCACTATGGGGGTGCTATACTGTGCACACTGTACACATGAGGCAGTATTGCGTGCATCCACTATCTGTGCAGGACTTTTACCACAGCTGTCAGTATGATGCATATGCACCATGGTGGGGGGTGTGCATGTGGCCATGGTCTGCATCAACAGGGACTGCATTGTGTGGTGTGCACGGCTGTGGTGTGTGTCATGCATCCTAGGGTGTGCATGTACAGGTGGTGATTGTGGCATACTGTGCATGTTCCAGTCAGTGACACTGTCCTTTCTTGTTTAACAGTGGAGGGTGCACACCATGCAGTATGCCAAGACATGGCTGGAATGGATGACGTGGAGCAGAAGGCAGAGAATGAAAACAATATGCCATCGACTTCAGGACTGGGTGGTAGGCATGGAACCTCAGCAGCAGCACACAAGTGGCAGGCCTAAGGACATGGGTTACACCTGCCTGTGGGGGATGACGACTCTGGGACTCAGGCTGGCAGTGATTTGGATACTGGTGACATCCTCAAGGATGCCCAGATGGAGGATCTGAGTGGTGGCCAGATGGTCCTCCTGACAGTCACTAGTGACCTTGGATCAGATGGCTCAGATCAGGGTTACTACATGCATGTGGAGGGGACTGTGATTGGTGGCACAGGGGTGGGGCATGCTGAGGTCCGCAACACGGGTGACATAGGGAGGTGTGCCATGTCACCATAGGCAGTCCGATACAGCAGGTGGTGGGCCATGGGGGTGCTGTGTGTGCACCACTGAACATGTGGTGGCTTTCACGGGGAGTGGTGCAGAGCCCGCAGGGGACACATCACACCACAGGGACCATGCAGCAGCAGGAACTACAGCAGCCAACACAGCATCCCCACCATGTACAACAGCAGGCACTACCCCCAGCTGGCATTGGCAATGCTGCAGCCGTGGTGCAGGATGGCCAGGGATCCTGCCCTCTGCTCCAGGCCACCCTGACATCCCAGCAGGAGGCCCAGATAGACCTGCATGCCCTTCAGCGTGAGATGTGGCATGAGCTCTCACAGCTGTGGGAGACTGTGGCCTTGGGCTTTGCCCATGCAGAACGGCAGGCAGAGGACAGGATGGAGTGCATGGTAGCCATGCTTGACCGTGGCTTTGCTGGCCTCACAGCCGCTGTGGTTGATCTTGCCACAGTGCTGCATGGGATGCATGGTGGTCAGTGGGATGTGCAAGGGGGACAGCATGCCCATGGCACGCAGGCACATAGGCAGGCCTCATGTGGCAGCAGGGCAGGCACGGGCTCCAGCACCACTGCATCAGGTGCATCAGCTGGCACCCTACGGTGCCATGGATGGCTACCCACCCTGTCTGGATTTGCTGGTCAGCTGGGGCGCAGGTGCACCACCCTCCCAGACCTACTGCAGTCCTCCCCAGATATATCATCAGCACAGAGCACCCCTGGCTTTGTGTCCCACACACATGATGTGCATCATGTGCTTGGTGGTAGTCACCTCAGATAGGCACAACTGCCATGCACAGACACACAGGCAACACCCACATGTGCACACTTTGCATGCACACACACACACACACACACACACATATGCACACACACACAGTCACTGGCACGGTCACCTATGCACAGCCATGATAGCCCTTCCCACCCTGTCATCTCGTATCAGGCATCTCAATCAACACACCGCTTCACCATGCCATGGCTGTCTACCTTGGTCACATGCATGTCCTGCACAGCACACAGTACACATTGTCATCCCACATACATACAATCCCACTGTGTTGTGCACATGGTTTTGTTGGTGGTCCTCACTAGTATGGTTGTCTGCACATAATAAAGTCATTGTCACTGTACTGTTCTGGTTGCTGTGCTGTGTTTTCTTACCATACAGCCTGTGACAGTGTCCTGATGATGCCAGCCCTGTGCTCCAGGGCCCTGCGGGCCATTTGAGGATCTCTTCTCTCGATTTTCTCCACTATCCCCCTGACCTCTGGCTCTGGGTCACTGTCGGCCTGTTCCTCAGGTTCAGGTGCCTGTATCCCACAGTTCATTGCCATGTTGTGGAGCATACAATAGGCTAGGATGATATGGCATACCTTATGAGGCCTATACTGTAGGGCACTGCCTGATGTGTCTAGGCAGCAGAAGCGCATCTTTAGTATGCCAAAGGCTCTCTCTATGATGTTTCTACTGGCAGTGTGTGCCTCATTGTACCAGTCCTCAGCCACTGTGGCCAGCCAGGGTACTGGTGTAAGCAGCCAGGGTCGCAGGGGATAGACGCTGTCCCCTGTTGAGAAATGTGCACCTGTTAGTGTTGCTTTTCTGCTGTCTACCCCTTGCTGTGGTGCACCACTTGTGTTGCTGTCCCAACCACCTTCCTTACATACCCCTGCCTGTCACCACCCACACTGTGGTGTGTGCATGCCTTGCATGCTGATACTCACCGACTAGGTGCCCACTGCTTTTCCTGCCCTCCTCAAAGGCCTAACACAGCTGGGACTGGTGCCAGATGAAGGCATCGTGGGCACTGCAGGGGTACTGCACAAAGACATTGCTGATGAGCCCTGTCACATGGCACACCACCTGGCAATTGATGGAGTGGTACCTTTCCTGTTCATATACACCTCACTGCCATCACCAGGTGGTGCATGAATGGGGACATGGGTGCAGTCAATGGCACCAAGTACTGCTGGTAGGTGCACAACTCGATGGAATTGCTGCATGGTTTCTCTGTGCTCTGCTGCTGTGCTGGGGAATACTATGAATTCACCATCATGTGACAGGAAAGCATCGAGTAACTGGGTCAGGAGGCAAGAGGTGGCAGACTGCGATACCCTTTTGGTGTCCCCCATTGGTCGTTGAAATGTTCCTGTGGCTAGGAAGAAAATCGCTGCTGTCACTTTCTCCTTGAATGTCATGGCATGGCTGTCTGGTGTTGGGCTGCAGCTGCTCATGTAGGAGTTCACATAGCTGCCTCAAAATTCCCCTGTTCATCCTGTACCAGCCAGTGATGTGCTCATCTGGCAGGGTCTCAAAGGAGACTCTGGGCCGGTACCACCTGTGTGCAGCATATCGTCTCCTTGGTCTGCGTTGTAGGCCATGTTGCCCCTGCTCCCTGTCATCCTCCTCCACTACTGCTGCCATTAGGTGCAGCAACACTGCATTAGGCACTACTGCCATAGTGATTTACTGTTCTGGTCCCTCCCCTCTGTGTTTTGCCCTGGGATAGGACCAGCCTTTTACCACCATTAAATAAAATGGTGGCAAGTTCACTAAAGGACTTAAGTCTACAGAACTTGTAACCACTTCTATGATTCGATGATTTGACATCAACATGTGAGCATGAGGACACCAACCCTTTGGAATTATGTACAAGAGGGAATATATGGGGCCCATTTTTCAACTTTACAATCAAAAATCTTGTTAAAAGCATCAACACTAAGTTGTTGGTCAAAACAAGACATTCCATTTAGCTGGATTGAACTAGTGGTAAGTTAATGATTTTTTCCTAGTAAATCATTTAACCCTTTCCAAAACTTATGAGTCTTTAATAGTAGTGGACTGTTTTTCTATATAATAATGAGACTTACCATCATGGGTTAATCTACTGCACCTGTTTTATAATTCACAATACTTAACTAATATCCTATGGTCCCTGTTGCTTTGGTAATCTCCCAGGCCCTGCCCCTGTATGTCATCAATTGCAGCAGCTCTGTAGAACCCAATTTTTGGGAATTTCCCTTCAATATTATATCTTGGACTGCTCATGGCTCATCTCTCAATTTCCTCCTGCTCCTTCCCGCCTTATCTTGGTCTAATTTCTTCCTCCCCACTCTGTTCATCTCCTGCCCTTTACTCATCCTTTACCTGCACTCTTTCCTATTCCTCCTTCTCTACACCTTACACCCCTCTACCCTCTACTCAACTTTTTCCCTACCTCCCCCCACAGCTGTCTCACAACTCTTCTTAAAGGTATCCTGTGACTTTGGTGACTGCAATTGGGCACCTAGCGAAAGGGCAACTCAATTGTAGTGCCTGTCATTGGGACAATTGGGGAAGGTGGGAGACTGGATGGGGGGATGCATGGAATAGTGACATCCTGGTACTACATGCCTACGAGCATGGGGGGAGCAAGTACACAAAGAGTGGGGTGAGAGGGGACAGAGGAGTTGTAGCGGTGGCACTGCAGTGAGTTGCTGAGCTGCTGCCATAGAGTGGTGGGTGGGTTCAAGACTGTGGCGGGAATAGTGCTGGGCTTGGGTCCGGGCGCAGGTACTTTTTGTTGCGCCTGGCCCGAAATTTTATTTATGCCGTGTTTGCACAACCCTGGAGTTGAGAATCCTTAAGTAGGGGGGTGCAGGGAGTAAAACCCCCCACATAAAACAAAAAATCCCACCTCCCTGTTGCTGTTTTGCTGTGCGCCAAGGAGTACCTTGCCAAAATTTTTTGGCGATGTGCCATCGCCCTAACAGACATAGATCTCTCCTTAACTGACTTCCTTCTGGTCTCCCTTTCTTTTCCTTACTTTCCTGTTTGTTTATTCAGTTAGCTAGCACTGCCTGCACCATTTTTGTTTCATTATCATGTATTCCACCCTCAGTTATGATGCACATATGTATAATGCACTGCATTACTTGTATTCTCTTATTCTATGTATTACGTACTGTATTAATTTCATGTAATGTTTCATATCCTCTCCGTTTTAAATCTACTCACTGTGTTTGTTTCTTTGACATGCACTCCACCCTCATTTATGATGCACTTATGTATAACGTACTGTATTACTAGTATAATCAGATCCTATGTATAATGTACTGTATTAATCTCTTGTAAATTTTTTGTAACTTGTCTGTTTGTAAATTTGACCTGGAGGCTTTGCAAAAGAGTTTTTGACTCAAAGGGTTGTAATTCCAAGACTTCAATAAATAAAATAAAAAAATAACTTTGAAAGGGGCATAAATTTCACAAATCCTGAACAATTCAGTTTTAAAAAAGTCAAAGACATTATCAGTACCTGAAATTAAATCCATAAAAGACTAATCAGTTGTTTGTAGAATTTCTTTAACTTTTTTTATATTATGTTAAGGTAAGATCCAAACATTTAAGGTGGCTGGAGATGATATAGCAACTTTGCAAGACCAGACACATTTAACTGATGAGTGGTCACTCAATCAAATGATAGGATAAAATTGAAACACTACTGACAAGACAAGGATTAGACATTAGCCACCAATCAATCAGGGAACTATTTCCAGGCGTATAATTAGTCCTGGTTGATTCAGTAACCAATTGATCAGGCATGCTTTGGATCCATTTGATACCACTTTGCTTTCCTAGCTTGTGACAAAACCCTTAACTCAGAAGCAAAAGCCCCACACATGTCTCTAGTGCTGTAATCCAGTATGGAAGCACAAACATAGAAAAAGTACCTTCAAACAATGATCTTAAAATCCATAGCCAAGACCTACCAGGGAAGTCCAGTAATCATGCTCCCTAAATGCGGAAAGCATCCCATCATAGTCTTCTTTTGATCTGGCCACTTGGTCAGGCAACTCACCCTGTGTTTTGAAGAAATTCACTACATATGGGCAGCATGTACTGCTCTGAAGTCAGTGACACTGCATTTTGTTACCCACTATAAATTAAAGGCACACAGAAATCCTCAGTTTATAGGAAATCTCCACTTCTCTTAATTTAAATATCACCCCCTCAAGACTTTGCATTTCATCCTGGTGGCATATGAGTAATCCAGTAAAAAAATGCATTTTTCCTCTAGCACAACAAAGCCATGATCTCATGCTGCCTGTAGAATTTGATCTCTAGTTGTGGTGGAAGCTGTGACCATAAGGATGGTGCAGGGGCCTTTGGACACAGCAAGCATCCAACAGGGGTTTATCCAGTATGCCTTGAAAAATATGAGTGTTTGTTGCTTAAATCTCATCTTACATTAGTTCAGAGCTGATATATGCACTGAACAGTTATGACTGCCAACTCTTGTATTTTATAAGTACAAAGATGTTCACCATCAGTTAAAAAAGTAGCTTATGAATTCAAACAGCTAAGGTAATGCATATGATATAGGGTGTCTCAGGCTGGCCCATGAGTAAATGATTGAAGGCCTCAAACTGCTTAATAAACTGAAAAGACAATGTCACACTTCCCTCAGAGAAAGGAGGACTTTGGCCATAGCCACTGTCCAATATATCTACAAGGTTAACCACTGGTCTAGATGTTAATGCTTAAGACTAGACATTTTAGTGACTAGTTTGGAGCCTGAGAGTTGTGTAGGTCAAGTCAGGTTGCCATTACTGAAAACCTTCTGCAGTTATTCTTGTGTAAATGGTGTGGGCTTTTAAAGAATCAGCATGATAGCTATTATAATGGGATAATCCACATGGCATTCACAAGAAGCCCGAGAATAGACTTGTGGAAAAGGTGCTGCTGTGAAGCAACTTGTTCTTCACAGTGAACATGAAAAAGTCTTAATTGCTCAATTAATTTATAAAGGATTGTATTAAATTCCTTATTTTAATTTGTTTTAAGAAAGAATTACTTGCCTGCAGCTTAACTATAAATGTGCTAGTATTTCTGTAGCACCTTTCATACAACACCTGTATTATGCCTGCTTTTTCAGTAGCATAATTGGATCTGTGAACCATGTGAGCAAAGCGTAACATGGTTTATGATATCCTTGCAGTTCCAAGATGAAATCACATTCATAAGCAACAATATACTGCAGAGTGTTCATTAAACTATGTCACCATATACCCTGGGAGTGTAGTTAGACAAGAGGCCACAGAACAAGTGCCTTACAATACCAGGGACATGCAGTAATTATAGCTGATCCTGGAGTGTCTTACAGCATTTTTAAAATGGATTTTTGACAAATAAAATTTAAAACAAATCAAAACATGTAATCCTGCATGAAGCAAAATCACTGCACAGTCATCAGATGGGTCTTGTTCAATCTTAGCTTGCCAGTTTAGCTACCTATTTTAATTTAAATATCAGTTGCAGATGGTTCTATGTTCAGTTTAGAACTGTGGACAAGATACAGCTCTAGCAGTTACTAGGTGGGAAAAATCTGAACATCCAAGTTCTTATCCTACTCATTGGCTGTCGCAATTTGAAGTCATTCCCAATAAAAGATTGGCTATCAAAATATTTTAGTAGCAAATACATTTTTTTTACTTTTATTGTAGTCTTTTTCAGAATTCATAGTGCATCTTATCATCTGTTTTCCTGAACTATGTATAGAAAATATTTTTTCAGCCTCCTAATGTATTTAGTAATAATGTTAGACATCATTACATTAGTTTTTGCCAATCAGGATTGTTTATGTCTAAACATTCCAGACACTCTTGTAGTCATAGAGTATCTCTCATGCAAACAGTTCCAATGATTCTGATGTTCTAGGTTCAGCTTGTCAGCCAATCAGTTATTATAGTTGAGAATGCCATGGTTCATTTCTCCTACAGCAAGGCATTAACAAAATCTGGCCAGAGCTGATAGAACTGCAGGTGAGGAATTTGGGGTAAAACATATTAAAAATTACCAAAGTTATGAGCCTGCAATCACAAAATATAACATAGGTTTATAAATTTGTTGTGTTGTACTATTTTTACATCACATTTTCAAAAAAGCCTTATGACACCACCTCATGAAGATGGGCAGAAAAAATTTTCAGCTCGTGGACTAAAGGTGATTTCATGCAAGAACTGTGAAATCAACTTTCAGGACGCAAAAACACATTTTGGGCAGAAGTTTAGAACATAGCCTTCTTATGACCCTGCCTCATGAACAAGGGCAGAGAACATTTTCAGCTCCTGTCTGAAAGGTGATTTCATGCAGGGACTGCAAAATCACCCTTCAGGATGCATAAAAAAAACATTTTGGTAAGGATTTGAAAAATGACAGCTGTCCCATTTATGAGGTGCTGTAAAGATATAGCTATGTTGTAAATTTGAGGTAAAATATTGAAACTTGCCAAAGTTACGAGCCAATGTTCGCAAAAGTCAACCTAGGCCAATAACCTGGTTGTTTGTTTTTTTTAAATATTTTTACACCAGATTTTCAACATGCTTGCCCAGCCGACCCCCCGAGGACTAAGGAGGTCATGAGGGCTTGCTGGGAGCAGCCCACCCCCACAGCCAGGAGCCACCAAAAAAGCTTGCCCAGCCTTCCCCCCGAGGACTAAGGAGGTCGTGAGGGCTTGCTGGGAGCAGCCCTCCCCACAGTCAGGAGCTGCGAAAAAGCACCCAGCCCGAGGACTAAGGAGGTCATGAGGGCTTGCTGGGAGCAGCCCTCCCCCACAGCCAGGAGCCACTGAAAAAGCTTGCCCAGGTATGGAGAATCAACAGTGTGCGGTTGCCTGGTTGCGACCATTACCTCAGCACAGTCAGAGGATTCAAAGACTGCTTTCTTGGCACCTTTTTACTTAATCATATAACTTTTGACATACAAGTGGAGATAGTTTATTTTAACCAAGCTTTTGTCATTTGGGGCTTAAATCAGCGCTAATTCCTGCATGTTACCTTAAATATTTACTGAACTGCCCAGCTTTGTTATAACATCAGTAGCGTTACCTTTAATGCAGCCTATCCTAGCATTCCACTGTAGCATTTGCTTGCAACCTGGGCAAGTTACTTTAATTAATTACGAACTTAGCATTGGCAACAGTGGAAATAACTCTAATATTAAATATTGAGCCTAAATCAGATAGCCCAAGCAGGTCCTGCATTTCAGAACATTGTTTTATTTTATTTTTTCTCTCTTTCTGCCCCATGTTAATCTGCATTTTTTGGCTTGAATTCCCTGCTGAGATTCCAGTACAGCCCAGCCCCCAGCAGAATTCCTCCCTTCCCTAACCTGTTTCAGAACAGTTTTACTTATTTTTCTTTTGTTTCTGCCCCAAGTTAATCTGAGGCTAAAGCTGCAATCCTGTGTTAGTGCTCAAATCCCCTGCAGAAATCCCGGTACAGCCCGGCCCCAGCAGTATTCCTCCCCTCCCTTCCCCTTACCTATTTAATTTGTGTGTCTCTCCCTCTCCTTCTTCCACAGCTGATCCCCCGAAGACTAAGGAGGTCATGAAGGCTTGCTGGGAGCAGCCCTCCCCCACAGCCAGGAGCCACTGAAAAAGTTTGTCCAGGTATGGAAAATCAACAGCTTGCAGTTGCCTGCTAGCGACCATTGCCTCAGCACAGTCAGAAGATTGCTGCCCCGCTGAATGCTACGTGTTCGGCTCACCACCCTTGGTCGGCTTTCTCATAAATAGGCTCTAATGAAGCACATGAGCATGGAATTAACCTGTCAGCCCACTTCTCCAGCTGCAGCTTATACCCTCTGTCCACTAGAGGCCACTCATCTCAGTCGCACTCTACTTAACATTTCTATAGTAAATATGTTCCCACTTCTAGTGATGCCTGTCCTCCTTGCCTCAATGATTCCCCCATACGGCTCTCCCACCCCCCCCAATGAGGAATTTCCACAATATGGCAGCAACACTGCCATCCACCATATATGCTCTTGCTTAAATACCTGGGGGGACCGCACCTTGCCCACCCACATGCCTCCCCACCCTATGTATCACGACCGTATGTGCTCATACTCCTTCCCAGAGCTTGTAACCAATCCCCACACCCTCAACTCTGACTGTCCTGCTGCTCTGTTATAAAGCCCCCTACTCATCCTGTAAGCAACCAGCTTGGTACCCCTCTTCTAGTCACCCTGATAACCCACCTCATATGCACCCTCCCAGTCCCTATCACACACGAGAAAAAAAACACTAATTCCCAGTCTAAACACGCCTCAACAAAACTGCTCAGACTAGCACTGCTCCAACATGCTCTCCTCCTATTGCTGCTATCAGGAAACATTCACCCCGACCCTGGACCACACCCTACCACTGCCTCTTCTAACAGCAAATGTGGAAGCCTCCTGCTGGCCATGCTAAATGTCTGCAGCCTTCAAAAAAAACTCACCCCCCTACAGGGCTGGATTGCCCAGCACTCACCTGATGTCTTAGCTCTATCTGGGACCTGGCTCTCGGATAAAATACCCGACAGAGCAGTCACCCTCAGTGGCTACACCATATATCGAGTCGACAGGTTCAGCAAAAGGGGAAGTGACTGTGCCATCTATGTAAGATCCTCCCTTCGCTCCCTGGAGGTCCGCACACCGACACCTATGCATGGAGCCCAGACCCTAACAATCAAGCTCAGCCTAGGCAACCCGGGAAAAACCCTTTACCTTACGATGGTTTATATTCCCCCCTGCAACCAAAGGCTCACTTTCAATTCAGTTCCAGACAGTATCTCCCACCTCCCACCTAGGAGTGAAGTCGTCTTACTGGGAGATTTCAGTGTCAATTGGCTATCTTCTGCCTCATCCCCCAGCAAAGACTCAGCCCTAGCTTGCAACCTCACCCAGATCATTAAATCCCCAACCAGACTGGCCTCTAGAACAGGGATCTCTACCTTTATAGACATAATCTTTACCAACAGGCCTAATAACATCTTCCAAGTCACAGTGCTCCCCGACTAAATTAGTGACCATTCTCCTGTGACCTACCTGCGGTCCACTAAAATCCTCCCCTCCCCCCCAAATGTCACTGCACATAGATGCCTTAAAAATGGATCCTTAGCACGGTTCAAGTCTCACCTCGCCTCCTGCAACTGGTCCCCCATTCACACTGCCCAAACCGTGGACGCTGCACTCGCCTACTTTATTGCCATCTTCAGCATGGCCTGTGACATATTTGTACCCTTCTGCATACAAGCAGTAAAGCAAAGAAACACCCCATGGATCTCCCAAGCCCTACTTGACCAAATGCACTAAAGGGATAACCTATGGCATAAGGCCCTTGACTCGCAGCTCCCTCAGGACAGGCAACTGTACAGAGAGGCCAGAAACAGATGCAAGCCAAAACTGCATACTATAAACAAACCCTCACCTCCTCCTGGAGCTCAAGGAATACATTCTGGAGCAATATCAAGGAACTCTGTGGGAAAACTGTTTCCCCTACACCTACTCAGCTTACAGTAGACGGGGTTATCACCCAGGACCCTATTGCTATCTCTGATGCCCTCAACACCTCCTTCTCTGATCTCTCTCACATTCTCCCACCAAACTTGTTTGACCCTACCACCCACCCGCCCCACCGACACCTCGGCCCTCAACATCACTACCCCCTTTAGTCTAAGAGTTGTCTCTTGTAATAAGGCAAATCGCTATCTCACCATGGCTCTGGTGAACTCTCGTTATAACAGTGACTCCCTGGACCTCAAACTCATTCAGCTTTCACTGGATGTGACACTACCTCATCTCACCAAAATCCTCAACCTGTCCTTATGCCTCAACCAATTCCCCTCAGCTTGGAAGAGAGCAGTAATAACCCCCATCCTAAAGAGTGGCGACCCCACCACCGCAAGCAATTATAAACCCATATCAATCCTGCCACCCCTCTCTAAGGCCCTTGAAAAAATAGTATCAGATCAACTAACTGACTACCTAACCAAACACGACCTGCTCTTCCATGAACAACATGGTTTCCGAAGGGGCCACAGCACCTCCACCGCCCTCATTGATCTCACTACTTTTATTCATGAGGCCCTCAATTAAGGCTCTGTGGCTGGGGGTCTCTCCGTTGATCTGATTAAGGCATTTGACACAGTCAGTCACAAGCTACTACTCCTTACCCTTCCATCCCTTAATTTTGCTGCTGAGGTCTCCAACTGGTTCAAAGATTATCTCTCAGGTTGGACACAACAAGTCAAAATAAACACAACAATCTCCACTAGCAAATCGGTTCTTACTGGTATCCCACAAGGGTCAATACTTGGACCCCTACTTTTCACCCTCTTCCTTAACTCCCTCCCAAAATCTTGCAGAGGTCAGATGCTGCTTTATGCAGACGATGCGGTAGTTTTTTGGAAACACCCTCATCCAAATTCTCTTCAAACTGCCCTGCAGGGTTTCTTTGGGGAGCTTGAAACCTGGTTCTCTGAACACCGTCTCATAATCAACTACACGAAAATGAAGTCCATGATCTTTGCCCTCGACCAAAGCCCCCACTGTCACACCCCTCTAGTTGTAATGAACACCCATGGCTCAATGCTGGAGCAAGTCTCATATTTCAAATACCTTGGCATCACCTTAGACACCTCCGTCTCCTACCACGCTCACATACAACATGTCTGCTCCTCTATTAACACTAGATTAGGGATCCTTTACAGGCATAAGCACTGCCTACCCCCTCATGCCATGCATCTCGCCATGTCCTCATCTATTCTATTCTTGATGGATTATGGTATAGTTATTTATGGGCCAGCTGATCAAACTGCCAAACGCAGCATCAACCTCACCCTCAACAAAGTCTGCCGACTAGTCATGGGATGTAACAGGTTAACTCACACTTGCGAGCTGTATCAACATACTGACTGGCTAAATTTACAAGGCAGACTTAAGTACTTTGCCTGCCTCCTTGCCAAAAAGATACAACTGAAGCATGCTCCAATCGGCCTCCACCCGCTTATCCACAGAGCCCCCCACAGGAGGACACAAAGGCACTCAGCTAACCCCACCCTTTTAGTCCCCCACTGTAGAACCTCTCTTGGACAAAGAGCCTTCTGCTATCATGCACCTCTGTGGCTAAACAGTTTACCGTCCTCCATCTCCTTGGTCCATAGTCTCAACTTATTTAAATCAGGCCTCAAATCCCTACTCCTTGACTCAATAACCTATGACTGTAATTAAACCCTCTCATATTACTCTCCAACCCCGACTCTGTACCTCTTTCCAGAGACATGTGGTTCTCAGGAGCCTCCTCTACCTCTGTTAATATCCTGTTGCTAATAATTAGTTTGTTGCTAGCCTCCCTCCTACGTCTCTCCTATTTTCTCAATCCGCTGTTCTGATTTTATGACTCTGGGTCCCTCTAGATCCTACAGAACTGTACCCTGTCTTAACTCTGAGCTGGGACCTTCCGTATGCTCCCAGCTGATGTAACCCACAAAATATGCTTAAGCCTGGACTGTCTGATCTGTATTACTACATTATTACTGTATATGTATTTTATTGTGTTTCCTCTGTACTTTTACTTTTATCTGATGTGGAGCCTTTGCAAAAGAGTCTATGACTCAAAGGATTGTAATTCTGATTCTATTCAATAAATAAATAAACAATAAATAAATAAACATAGTCTTCTTATGGCCCCACCTCTTGAATAAAGGCAGAGAAAATGTTCAACACCTGTCTGAAAGGTGATTTTGTGCAGGGACCACAAAATCACCTTCTGGGACAGATGTGCCTAATGACAGTGCCATTGTTTATGAGGTGGGGTCCCAAAGAAGGCATGTTGAAAATGTGGGGCAAAAATATGTAAAACTGGCCAAGTTATGGCACAAAGTTCAAAACCCATTGAAATGCATTGAACCACATACCTGTTTCCTCAGTTTGTGGTCCGGCTTTGAGGAGTGAAGATGTATGTGTGGTCCAGAGAGGATTATAGTGTTGGACCCCAATCAGTAATTAAGGGCTTGAGTGGTGGGGTGGTGGGTGCTAAGTGGGAGAGTTGGGAGGGGGCAGTCAAATGGCTGCAAAACACATTGATGGACAGTTTCCTTTTTACAGGTATAAAAAAAAGAAGATCCCTGATTACCCCCTTCCCCCAGGCTTGGTCATGCTACCAGTAACATGCCGAGATACTTTCCCCACTTGCTGGCCCCTTTAGGCACTATGTGCTGCATGCTGCCCTATTGAGGTAGCAGACCCAAGCCCCCCCCCACTCTCTTATTTCTCATCCCTTTGGATCTTTAGTGGTGCTCAGTCTTTGAATACATAGATGCATTTCTGCTGTATAAGTATAGTAAGCTATAGTGGGAGGATGTCAACCGCTGGACTGCTGATAGTGATGTCTATTTCCTGCCCCCCCAAATGGGTCACCTCCTGGTATTAGGTATAATGTCAACATCAGGCCCTTGAGACTTCATTTAATGTTTCATCCTTCTGTGAAATATGACCCCCCTCCAATATACATGTTAGGATGGCAGGAACATACACCAGTGCTTCTCGATAGATGAGCAGAACCTTCCCACCTCCCAGGCTTACTTTTTAAATGGTACCTGTATCTGCTCCTCTGTTCCAGGGCAGCTGCAAATCTTAAGATGGACTTCAGTGCACCCTGGGTAGTTCACTCACTCCCCTTTCAATACTGGAATTTTTTTTTTATGCTTCTCCACATTTTCTGATGGCTGTGCAGAGGTGCAGTACATGATGTGGCTGATGCCCAGGTGTGTGTAGGGATGCAAATCATAGTGCACAGCTTTGCACATGTTGAATGGTCCCCTCTTCTTTATGGGGGACCCCTCAAGTGTCACAATTATGCTTTTTTGAGGGGGAGTGGGATGGTGGGTGCTCAGAGGGAGGGTCAGGAGGGGTGGGTGATTAATTAAAAAAAAATGACCATGCATGCATGGCAGTGAAGGGGGAGTCACCCAATAAAACACAGGATTGGTGATTGTGACACTGGGGGAGTGGTCACACCCAGTGTCACTGTTAAGTTTCAGGTGGTGTGATGGGTGCTGTGAGGGAGGATCAGGTGGGGGAATACAGAAAAAAAATTGGTGGTTTCTGATCGTTACACTGAGGGATTGGGCACCCCCAGTGTCACGAGTATGTTCTGGGTAGTATGGGATGGTGGGAGTTGAGAGGGAGATTTGGGTGGGGGAATATCTCTAACTTACAAAGAAAAAAAATGATGGCTGCTGCTATCTACTGTGCATGTGCTAGTAGAGTGCAGTAGCCATTTTGGACACAGCAAAGTGTACCATGTTCCACCATGACCGCTACTTGTTTTTTCTTTTTAAATTAGAGATCCCCCACCAACCCTCCTCTCAGCACCCATCAGCCTCCCGAAACATACGAGTGACACTGGGGAGCCCAGTCTCCCAGTGTCATGATCAGGACACTGTCAATTTTTTTTAAAGTTCAAAATAGTGCAGTGCAAGTGGAGTGTTCCATGGACACAGAAGTGACTGTGGTGCAACTCCAGCAGGTTGTTAGGTTGCAAGGAATGCTAGAAATGCTGAGTCCTGTTTCAATAGCAATAGGTCTGTAGGGTTCTGCCCACTGCAGCCCTAAAAAGGGAGAATGTCTTTCTACATGCTGGACATTGTTTCTTGTATTGTAGAGGTCATACTGAAATTTATCCTTGTAGTTTAGGCTGGGGGGGGAGGGAGGTTGGGTGCTAGAATGTGTTAGGGCAGAGGTTCCCTATAGTTTATATCACTCAGGGGGAGATAGACATAGATTGGGGAGAGGTGGGTGGTTTGTGTTTTACTAATGTGGTCTGGGAAAGTGAAATAAAGAATATCCAAGTATTTTAGCAAACTTCTCCAGGACACGAGGGGCATGAAGGTGGATGCTAAAGTGTGGCAGGAGGGGGTATTATCTTTTAACAGGGTCTAGGTGGTGTGAACAGTTAGTCACAGTGGGTGAGGAGTGAGTTACATGTTTTAAAAGCACTTTATTTTAAAAGCACTTAACCAAACAAAGTTGGGGTGAAGTTTGCAAACTTTGCATTGCTATGAGTAACATGAAGTTCCCAACTTCCCACCAGCTTCATCAGTGTAGAAAAATTTCCTGCACCTCTACTCACAAAATAACATGATATCTTGTTAGCTGAATATATCACTTTTTATCTCATCATTGTTGATTTGGATATAAGATAATACTTTTTATTATGTAATTTTTATCTCCACTGGTGTTGTATAAATATATAGTTTTTACTGGGGGAGGGATGAATAACAGAGTCAAATAAACAGTGTTATTCAGCTCTGTTAGTCACCTACTAGGTGAATGAAATGTCATGTTTCCTGAAGTCTCTAGTTGCTCTATTCAGTCACCAATGTTTCACGTTGGAACTTGGAATTTCTTCAAGCTGTTGAAGTCCATTTGTGTTCATTAAAATTACACTTAAGTAGAACCTAATTACACAATGCTCTATGAATACTTTTAATTCAAGTCCTCTTGTTCTTTACCATTTGGGGCATTTGCTTGAAAACAGGGTAATAGTCCCATGGAGTCTATGTCCTTGTCATATTGATTCCTTAACTAAAGTCATAACCTTTGATCTGTGCTATCACAGTCATAGTCACTTCAAATTGTTTTAATGTCATAAGCAGAGAACTGTGTCCTCAGCCATGGAATAAGTATCAATCATCAAGGGCAGATGAGTTTTAAAGGGCAAAGACCCTGCCTCAGGCAAATGACCTAAGTAACAAAGACTAAAAAGCCACAACGTACCAACCTTTTTAAGAAGATGCTGCAAGCGTCTTTTGCTGATTCCTTTCTGTGAATTTTCTGCCGTCTGTTTAACCCCCATTTATGGTTTTTGGATGGGTTTAGCCGGTCAGACAGTAGCTGCCAGTATAAAGGCTTTGTTTTGTATTCTGTCTTCAGACACATTAAAACTGTATGCAGAGTCTGCTCCATTGTGTCAAATACTGGGGCATCTACTCCAACTGTTGGTCACCCCAGTTCATGCCTCAAGCCAGGACAACAGAAGTAGAGGCCCTCAGGGGTACAAAGGAACCTCTGCATTGATGCTATCCTCTTAGCGAGGTTGAAGCAGTGCAGTGATCATAGAGCAAACCTCGGTTGTGGAACAGAGCCTTGGCTGGTTGAATGACCTTGCACTTGCCAGCTCCACCCCCCAAGACTTTCCTACAGGCTGACTGCTGGAGGTGGAGACAGGGGGGACCCAGAATAGCAGAAAATTGTGCTCAACTCTGCATAGCAGATGATGCACCCCATAACTTCCACACAACCCAGTCTCCTATGGTACTGTCCCTGCCCCCCCCATAGCCAATGTCCCTAATGACCCAAGGCACTTGCTCCCCTTTATTGGCTTGTCCTCACACTGGGGATGGGGGCACCATCAATAATATGCCTGAACATCCAGAGGACACTGAAAACCTTGAGGAACCTAGAGACAGTGTTTGGCAGGAGGGTGAGTCTGGCATGCATTGGCAGACAGGTGATCAGACCAAAGGCATCTGTGCTGAGGGGTGCATAAATACCATGCAGGAGACAGCTTTTCCACCATTTCATTAAACTCTCACAATTCCCTTTTAATGTCCCTCTTTACTACTACTGTAGCTCCTATACAATTGCTGATTAAAAAGGAACTGTCAGCACTAACAGCCGCATACCCAGATGTGGTGCTGGCCCCAGTTTGCACTTTGTGTTTAAAAAAAAATATATATATATATATATATACACATATTTATAAAATGGGTAAAAGTAGCAATTACAAATCAGTTCTTCTGATTGTATAAAACACATCACATAACCATGATTTTCTCAACATAATCTCTAATTTGAAAATAAATGTCCAACCAGGGTCTGGTGCCAATGTTATTGCCTCCTAAATGAATAATGATCATGTCTGGTGAAGGCTGTGTCTCCCCTATCTCCCAAAGGGCAGATAATAGCTGCTGCCACCTCATCCCCCTTATTCCTCTCAATGTAATTCTATATTGACTCAGGTCCTGTTACAGTTGCTTTCCCCTGGGCTTCTTCATCGATCTCTTCTCTGGCCAATAAATAAATGAGTGCCCTCAAATCCAAACTCCTAATCATTTCCTGGACCCTATTGGCAAGAAAAATGAAAAAGTGACCTTCGTTCTGACTTCCCATCATCCTCCCCCCTTTTTACAGTAATGGGCCCTTATGCCTCCTTTTGGTCCCCCAAGATGCGTGTTCCTGCAAAAGTAAAGGAGAGATCACTAGTAATAAAGCTTCCAAAGGTCTCACATGGTGTTTATAGCTATCTGATGCCCAGCATCCCAATTCCTGTAAGTCTCTATGGGGGGTTTGCCGTGGCATGTGAAACCACCCCGATCCTGAATGAATGTGATGAGAACCTCTTCAGGTCCTCCCCCAAGAATTCCATCCCTTTTTTTAAAATGACCACTACCTGGTAGCCTGTCACTGGTTTCCCATCTTCGTGCCTGAACAGCTGGCCCATTCTGGTCCTTTGCACTGCAGCATACACTCACAATGCTCAGACCGGGAATACCTCTTTATTTTGATATAGGACAAGCTTTACCTTAGCCCCATGTCTGTCTGCTCCATCTTTGATCATCTGATCAACAAAGTTATCTCCTGAGTCCCAGGCCATATCTTCCCATCTCTACCCCCCATCCCATCCCCTCCCCTCCCCTTTCCCATGCCCTATGACCTCACTGATTCTAAATGCCCCATGGAACATCACCGAATATATGGCTGTAAACAATATGGCCCCATCTGCCGACCGGCAGATCCTGGCCAGTGCTCCCAATAATCCCTGCAACAGCGAACACAGGCTGCCCAACACAGGCTGCCTGCTTTCCTCAAGTCTACTCATAATGTACCCCCAGTCTTGCATAATTCTCCTGACTAGCATGGTTTCTGTTGGGTCCCCCATCCCCTTAAGCTTCACACCACACTGATCGATGCCAAGTGTATGCCCATGGTTGTGTACTCCACCCCTCTTTCCCAGTTGTAGACTATGTATTTACTGATTTGTTCATTAGTGACTGGCCTACTTACCTCCATATGCTGTCCATCTCTGAATGTCTGGAATGTCTTCCAGGCCTCTTCATATGCTCTTAGGGTCCTGGTTGACCTGGAGTTATGAAACAGCAATTCAGCTCCTTCTAGCTAATCTCCCAAATGCTTGGTAGTACTGGTGTTTTTGTACCTCTGCCCTCAGCGCGATGGCCCCGAAACCTATCCAGCTGCAAACAGGAGAGGCTGTCAGCTAATGCATTCTGTATCCCATCAATATGTCTAGCCCTGAAAGACATATTCAGCTTAAGGCCCTGTAAGACTAGTTGTCCTAACACCCACATGACTGATTCTGACATTGGGCCGCTTTTGTTGAGCACCTTGACTACCACTCTGTCATCACACCAGAAAGTGACTTTCTGGTTGTGTAGCTCTTCTCCCCATACTAAAGTGCACACCCAAATGGGCATGATCTCCAATAGTGTGATGTCCCTTGTCAATCCTCTCTCTCTCCATTCCCGAGGCCACACCTCCGAACACCACGTACCCCTGAAATAAGCTCCCATGCCTAGGCCACCTGATGCATTGGTATACAATTCCAAGTCTGTGTTGAAAACCCAGTTGTTCTGCCAAAAGAATCTACCACTGAAACCCCAAAGAAAAGTTTCCTATGCCTGTAGGTCATCCCCGATGCCCTTCAAGATGTCTACCCAATGGTGTGGTCTGGTAGCCCCTTTTGTGGCTCTTGCCAGGCATCTTGTGAATGCCCACCCTGGACTGATTGCTCTACAGGCAAAGTTCAAGTGCCCAATCAGCTGCTACACCTGACACAACTGGACCCTCCTCTGCCTTCTATGCTCCCCTAATAGTTCCTTGAGCCTCTTAACTTTCTTGTCCAGTAAGTGGAAAGCCTGTGCTATACAACTATCTCAGTTCCTAGAAACTCTATTACCTGGCTGGGCCCTTCGGTCTTGTCTGGTGCTAGGGGTACCCCGAGTTCCTGGCAAATTTGTTGGAAACAAACCAGTATGTCCTCTGTTTCTTCTTTTCCCCTTTTGATTAACAAGAAATCATCCAGGTAATGTGTCACTGTCCTGTAGCTTGACATCTGTTGAAATATCCATTGAAGGCAGCTGCTAAAAGCTCAAATGTGGGCATAAGCCGTGGAGCCACCCATGGGCAGGCTTGTCAGAAAAGTACTGGTACCCCAACTTGAATTTCAGTAGATCCCAGTCTTCTGGCCATACTGGTAACAATCTGAAGGCTGCCTCAATCTCGGTCTTGGCCAACCATGCCCAACGGGTGGCCCCGATGATCTGCATGGCCTCCTCCAAGATGGCATATTTTACCTTGCTGTCTTCCTTGTCAATAAAGTTGTTTACAGAGTCACTGTCTGGAAAGGACAGATGATGTATTACTTGATATTCCCCTGGCTGTTTTTAGGGGACTATTCCCAAGGGAGATACCTTCTGATTATGAAAATGGCTGCTTATCAATTAGCCCTTCTACCCTCCTGTTTTTTTTCTCCTTCTCAATTTTTTGCATTAGCAGCTCTTCCTTTCCTCTTATAGATCCTAAGTTCTTTGCCTCTTTCGCTGTCCATGGCCCCTTAAATTGTAAATTAAAACCCCTCATAAAACCCTCTACCAGTTTTTTGGTAGCTGCCCTGTCATGGTATCTTTGAACCCACTGTTCTAAAATATTTACCTTAATCAGGGTAACTGCCTTTTTGAAGGTGCCAGTATTGCTGTGAGAGCTGTTTTCCATCCCCTCTTTACTGACTATGCCCCACCTTCCATTGTAACCCCTCCCCCTGAACACCCTCTCCAATTGTTTTTCCCTGAAGCCCGAGTGCCCCCCATGAAAGGGCTGATTGGACTGGTTGTGGGTGGAACCCGCCTGCCCTCCATTGACCCAAGTTGTCCTGCCCTTGGAGGCCGGATGACTCCCCCAGCACTTGGAGCAGCCATTTTTAAACCTACATTGTGACCACAAGCAAAAGGCCCTATTGTAGCCCCAACAGCATTTTTGAGATAGGGTAAGTTTCTTTCCCCCATCCCCTTCATTATTGGCTGTGTCTGTCATGCCGTCCAGCCACAGGTCCGATCACTTAGTGTCCCATCTCACTTCCCCTAAAGTGGCCATTCTCTGATTAAACAATTCATCATATTGCAGCCAGTTGTTTCCTCCTCTCATCCTGGCCATTTGTATTCTTAGCGAGTACATGTGCAGGGGTATCGCCAGCTTGAGCTTTTTCTCTATTACTATGGCTAAATACGTGGGGAAGCCAATGAACCATGTATCCCATGTCTTCCCTTTTGAGGATTTGTCTTTGTCCCCCTTTCCCAATAAGACAACAGCTGCTGCCATGTCTTTTTTGCTTATACTCTCATTCTCATCATATTTTGTCACTGATTCCTTACTCACTAATGCAAAAATATCCACATACTCCCCTTTCCAAATCTTCTCCTTCATCGTTAAGGGGACGTGCTCACCTATCCTCATCCCTGGTGTACCCATGTCCCTTGTTCCCATACCCTCTCCTAGACCCGTGGCCTTCTTAGTCTCTGCTCCCTCACTTTTTCACTTTTTTATGTCTGCCTGTGCCTTCTCAGATTGTCCTAAGCCATCCTCACCTAAGGAACCAATAATTTCCTCTACGTATTCATTTATGCTTCCAGCCAGGGTCAAACCCTCATTACCTGGCTTGGGCACTGGATCCAGTGTGAGAGCTGGCCCCAGGCATGGAAGCCCACCATTGTCAGGTGCCAGTGGGTTCACAGGTGGAGGTGGTGGAGGAAGGGGCACTAATGGCCATGGTGTGGGCATTGGACAAGGGAGAGGTAGGGGCATTGGAGAAGGCTCTGGAGCTGGAAGGGAGCACGGCACCAGCTGCAGGACAGAAGGCAAAGGCAATTCTGGTTCTGGCGATGCCGGGCTGGCCAGATGTGGTGGTGGCCTTTTTCCCCCTTTGCCCCCCCTTGCCCCCTTCCCCTGCCAGCCTTCCGCCTCTCCCCTTTACCAGGCTCCTTGCCCTCCGCCAGCTCCCAAATCTTATTGGCCTTGTCCGCTAACTCCACAATGGCCTTATATGCATCCTCCTTTGAAAACTGGTTCTTTCTGGCTGTTATGATTACTGTCTTCACAATATAGCTGAAAGTTGAAAGTAGAATAAAATTATTAGTCTCTTTATTTTATGGCAACTAACCCCTAACTCCATTACAACCCCTCACCATTCTTGCCCACTCTGCAGCCTTCATGGCATTGCCTGTAAGTCCTCATATATGTTAGCATTTTTTGCCTTTTATATATATTTTGCTGTTATTATATTATTTGTTTTAACTGTTTCTGAGGTGCCACGGCCAAGTCAGAGTATGGGTTCCCTGCAGCTGCCAGTTCTGTATTTCTACATCCCCCAAGTGCCTTGTGTTATTGAGTTGCCAATCATTTCCTCATACCAAAACATCCATTATATGCAGCCAGGCCATCTGGTACTGCTGCATTTGCTCTAATCAAGATGACAGAGACAAACACCTTATTACACTAAAAGAAACTTTCAGACAGAACTGATATAAAACCAGCTTCACTGACAAGAATACCCATTCTGCACTCCGTAGGCCTAAGGAAGAACTACTATGGTACAAGCCACAGAGAACATCTGATCGCACACCTCTGGTAGTAGCCTACAACCCAGAACTGGAAAAACTGTGGAAAATAATTAAAGATCTACAGCTACTACTGTCTGAAGATGAAATTATAAAAAATATATTTCCCACTCCATCAGTGCTTGCCTTCCGCCAGCCACCAAACCTGAAGCAGAAACTGGTGCAAAGCAAACTTCCCTCTGAGCTCCAGCTAGGTGACAAAGGTACAAAACCATGTAAAGCACCTCGCTGCACACTAAGTACACCTATCTCTCCTGAGACATGTGTCAGTCATAATGGAAAAATATTTACAATCTAAAACTCGTACACCTGTTCTTCTAGCAATGTAGTATACATGATACAATGCAGAACATGTGAGGAAGGCTGCTGTATTGGTGAAACCAGACAGGAACTCAAAACAAGAATGAATCACCACAGATTCACAGTTACTCATAAAAATGAAAATACGCCAGTAGGGGAACATTTTTCTAGACCAGATCACTCCACCAGTGATTTTACTGTCAGAGTGTTAAAAGGGAACTTCAAAAACTGCAAACATTTGAAATAAAAATGATACAATATTTTGACACTAAAGAGAAAGGACTTAATAAAGATGTTGTTTTTTTCAATACTCTACCAGTGATTATGCTTAAATCAGTGCTTCAGAGTTTCTTTTTAAACCCTCATATCAGCACCCTCTGGTTCTTTTAATGGGTACCTTCTTAAGACAATGGTAAATATTTTCTTTCTGTCTTGACTTTTTAGAAATTTTAATTAATGTTCTAGAGTCAGAGTAAAATTAGGCAGCCTTTTAATCTTACAAGTTGATCTCTCCAACAGACACACTCCAGTGAAAATTAGTCTTCCTGTTTGTAAGAGGTGCAAATTGACTGCAATGCTTTGGTCTGTAAACTGCTAGTCTAGGTTTTGAATCCATATCCAACCTTTATATCTGTCATACTGCTCAGCTGTTTTCACTTTGACCTAAAGAAGACAGATTTATCTCTCAAAAGCTAGTCTTAACAAAATTTTGTTAGTTTAATAAAAGGTATCACCTGCAACATATTTGTTGTTTTTTTCTCTATATTGTTGACTAGACTATCATGGTTACTACATTTCTTTTTGTACAAGAAATAACAAATTGTGGTAGTTACTTTTACCACAGAGTTTAACTGTCTAAAAGTGATTCAACATCTTTTTACGATAAAGTACTATCCCCAGATGTTCACCAGCATGCAACACCAAGTGCATCCTCACAGCAACATTCAAAAGCGTACATGCAAGACAGCAATACATTAATTGTTCACCTCATGGTGCTTAGAATACTAGAAGTAACTTAGTAAATTATTGGCATGGATCGCCACCCAAAACGTAGGTTAGAAACCCAATATTGCAAGTTGTGAAGGTAGTAACAATAACAGAAGGCTGGAGCCACAAGGAAAATCAAAGCACAAAATATCCAAATTTGGGCTAAAAGCTCCAACCACTTCAAATGAAGAGACTGATGAAGTGGCCAGGTTAATACAAATGTATTGCTACATACTAATTAAAATTATACAGCAGCATTCACCCTGCCACCTGAAAGGACTAGTGCTAAAAAATTCAGCCACTCTGTCAAGCTAATATACACATTTCCCATATATAGATGCTGTAAAAATTGAAACACAAGTAATCCTAAAACAGACTATAGCAGCAATGTACAATGCAGAATTAGTAATACAGTAATTATTAAAAAAATCCTTATTTCAAAAAGAACCTGGAAAAGCACATAAAAATCTATGGCATGTATACATAGGAGAAGCTGTGGTTGTAGGCTAAACATCTCGTTTAGTCCAGATCGATATGGGCAGTGTGCCCTGCATTCACATTGCCAGAATCTATCCTGCTTGAGAAGTTTATCAAAATCCTCTCTCCTCACATTTGGGAGAATCAGTTCTGTGCCTTGGAATAAAAAGTTATGTCCATGTGACATAAACAGCCAGTGACCCAGTGCATTGTTTAAATCTTTTTCTCTACTTTGTTCCTCAGATGTTTTAGTATTGTTTGTTTAAAACATCTCCTTGTTTTTTCCAATGTAGAATGGATTTAAACATAAAAAAATTGTTGTGTTCAATTATGACAACAGAGATATGCTGCTTCAGATAGATTACTCAGTGAGGTACTGATCTAAAAAAATTAGTTTTGCCCTGATAGGTTAGTTTTACCCTGGATTGAACAACTTTCTACTCTATAAACTAACTCTGCCATACCATGAAGTGTATATACTGTACTTAATAATTATATATACTGGCCCGGATATTCAAAGCAGTTGTGCATGACGCAACTGAGTTGCTCCGGCACAAGTGTGGACTTGCACCAAGGAGCGATATTCAGCAGGAACCAGTGCACAGCACAAATCTCATTGCACCAATGCACAACTATAATGAATGTAGGTGCAAGTTCAGGGGGTGTGCCCATGAATATCCAGCACAGTGCAATATTCAACTGTGAAACCATGGCGCAAGTTCGGAGCAAATCAGAGATGCGCCAAGCAGACTTGTTCCTATTAATACAGGGTGCAAGCACACAGAAAGCACTTGCGGCAGGTGAGAGGGAGTGACAGAAAGAGAGAGAGAAAAAGAAAGAAAGAAAGAAAGAAAGAGAAAGAAAGAAAGAAAGAAAGAAAGAAAGAGAAATAGTGAGAGACAGACAGACCAAGGCAGACACAGAGGGAGAGGGACAGAGGTGGCAGTAGAGAGGGAAACAGGGGAAGAGAGAGTATGACAGACAGGCAGACACACTGCAAGGCAGTGCACCAGGGTGGCACACAGCCCACAGCAGCCAACCACTCAGGGGGATATAGGACAGCAAGAGCCATGGATAGTGCACCCTTCATGATGGAGGCCATAATGAGGGATGTAAGGGCAGCAGGAACAGAGACATGGCCGTGGAAGGGCCCATCAGCATTATGCCTGACACAGGTGGTACCACACCTGCATTACCTTCAAGCAGTACAGTGACATGGAGATCATGGGCCAGTACCACATGAACAGTGCCATTCTGAGGCAGCTCTGCAAGCTGTGCAGTGAAGAGATGCAGGCACCCACCAGACGGAGCCACACCATGTCCATGGAGATGAAGGTGACAGCCATCATGTACCTGTTCACCACGGGCACCTTCCAGAGACCAACAGGGGACACCACAGGCATAACCCAGTTGGCCACATCCCACCTCCTCACACAGTTCCTCAATGCTGTGCTGCCATTTGCGTTGGAATACATCTGTTTCCCCAACACACAGGTGGAGTGTACAGCAACCATGCAGGACTTCCACAAGGTAGCACATATGCCTGGTGTAATTAGGGCCATTGACTGCACCCACATGAGAATCTGTATGCCACCTGGGCCTGAGGGTGTGGTGTACATCAATAGGAAGGGGAGCCTGAGTGTCAACTGCCAGGTGGTGTGTGATGCCACGGGGTGCATAACAAATGTCTGCACCACACACCCTGGGAGTGCACAAGATGCATTCATCTGGCACAGCTCTGCACTGTGCCACAGGTCTGAATGTGGGGATATCCCCAGGGGCCACCTAGTAGGTGAGTATAGCATGGGCAAGGGGTGATGGGCCAAGCAGTCCTTGGGATTGGGAGAGCAGGGTGTGCATGTTGGTGTGGTATCAGGGAAAGGCAAGGGCACAGCAGAGCATAGTAGAGGGCTAACCATGTTAATATCCACACAGGAGACGGCACCTGTCCACTTCTGCTCTGGCTGCTCACCTGCTATCAGTGCTCATCGTCCCCAACAGAGGAATGCTAGAACGAGGCACATGACAGCATGTGCAACATCATCAAGCAAGTCATTGGCATGTTGAAAGCATGGTTCCATTGCCTGGACAGGTCAGGCGGTGCCCTACAGTACAGTCCCTCAAAAGCCTGTGGCCTATTCCTGGCCTGCTACATGCTGCACAACATGGCCATTGACCATGGCATTTTTGTCAAGGCTGATGATGGTGACGGTAGTGGGGACGATAGAGGCAATGGGCCAGAGGGAGGTGGACAGCCACCCCCTGGGTGGAGGGATCCCCGACTGATCTAGCAGGCAAGATGGCACAGGGACACCATATCACAGGAGCACTATGATGCACACAGGTAGGTGGTGTGACACATATGCATAGGCCACACAAACAGGTACAGCACAAATGCAGGGGTGTGCATGGCAATGGGCATGCACTCACAGAGGTCGGAAGCAGGGTTAAGGGTGACAGGGGCACACACAACCACACACAGCACCCCTCACAGCCCCCACACACACACACACACACACACACACACACACACACACACACACACACACAGAGGCATGGGTATGTGGCATGGATCAGATGTATTGCACTGGTGCAGGACTGCTGTCATTAAGCCCACTCCACATGGCCCAGTGGCCAGGCAAGCATGCACATGGGCAGCATGTGGTGTGACACACAGGTGCCCTCCTGCAGCAGGCACACATGCACCACCCATGTGCACAGTGGGCAGCAGCTGCAGACTGCAGGTGGGGTGGGCCACACATCAGGTACTCTGCATGGAACCTTGACCACCACAGCCATCGGGGCAGCCGTGCCTGGGCAAATCGGCCACCACAGGCTGTGCATCAGCCATGCAGGTGTGTGTAACAGCCCCACAGGGGTGGAACTGCAGGACCATAACCATGTCCACAAGGGGGCATTAAGGCGCCCAAACAGTGCAGCCCTGGGCATGCCTGGGATGCCATCATCTGAGACCGGCATTGACTGCATAGGGGTCACCTGATGCTGGGTATGTGGGGTGGATAGCACACTGCGGGGGTCATCTGGGCCTGGCCATGCCCTGTGGCAGCCAGCAGCACAAAGCCATCCAAGATCGCAGTGGCAATGCAATCCAGGGATGCAGTCATGGCCTCCTGCATGTGCTGCATCCCCACCAGGATCTGAGCAGTGCCCCTCTCCTACTGCTCAGCTGACTGGTGCACCTCTACATGCAGTGCTTGCACCCCAGTGGTGAGCTGCACCTGTCGCTGAACAGACTCTCACAGCAAACGGGTGTGCTCAGCCAGTGGGTCAGTGTCCTGGGGCTCCTGAGCTGGATGCCATTCCCCATGTGGTGACCAGTCACACAGCACAGACCCCCTCTATGGTGGACGCTGCACAATGGGGTCTGCGGGGGGACTGGGTATGACAGGTGCACCGGTGGCAGATCCTGTGTCCGGCAGCCCGGTGGCACCAACTGCCTGCTGCTGTTACCCGTCCAGCCACTGCACATCACCCAGCACCTGCATGGCTGCACCACCTCCACAGCATGGCACAGCCTGTGCAGCACACACTGCTGCACCTGCAGTGGTGGTGGGCAGCTGTTCCACCACTGGCAGGGCACTGGGCATGCTGCCTGTGTCAGTGCCCAGCAGGGGCTTCTCCCCTACAATGGTGGCCATGCTGTCCAGGATGAGCATTATGTCATCATCATCATTGTCAGACCCCACTCCACTCTGTGTCTATGTGCCCAGGACCCCAAGGCTGGCATCCTGCAGGAACACATCCAGGGCCTCATCTGAACCCAGGTCCAGAATATCTGCCTGCACAGGTGGTGAACTGCAACCTGTCAGACCCCCGGATGCCCATTGAAGTGGAAGGCTGGTTCTCTGGGGATGATCCAGTGGCCATGACTGTACCGGCCACCCCATCATCTGCACAGAGGTGTGCTGGTGCTGCAAGTGAAAGAGAGGTGTGTTACTGATACATTGCCCACATGTGTCCCCCACATTGCCACTGCCTGTGTCCCACAGCATGGCATGCATGTGGGTGTGCACACTTGCATACGACAGGCATGCTGGCTGCATGCATGCCAGCATGGCCATGTATGCACCCTCCACACCCACAGCTGTGCGTGGCTGATATACATACCATGCAGTGATGGGCTGCCACCCATTTGGAATCTGCCACCAGGCACACCCTCCACTGTGCTGCAATGCATGGTGGCTGCCACCATCTCCTCCTGTGCCATGAGTGGGAATGTAGCTGCAGGCCCCCCTCTGGTGGAAATTCCAGGAGGCACAGATGGCCACCACCTTCTCTTTGATGCAACTCTTGTCCGTGCCCACCTTCTTCCTGCACTCCTGCACTGAGCACTGTGGCTGCCCTGCTGGTTGACACATGCTGCCGCCTCCACCAAGGCCCCAGCCCTGGTCTGTGGTGTGCCTGTGGCACCACTCAACAGGGGCTCCCTGTCAAGGTAGGCATCAAACAGGGCCTCTGTCTCCACCTTTGTGATACTGGGCCTGCGCTTGTGAGCAGGTCCACACTCCTTACCCTCCTCATGTTCCGACATGTCACTTCCTGTGGACATGGACAGCACAGTGTTTCAGTGGCAGCATCACCCTGTTCCATCCCCCCTGCTGTGCTGGCTTCTCCCAGTGAGCTGCAGCAGCATGTGCAACTTACCCCGAAAGGAAGAAATATTGGTCCATGGCCTGTGCTGTTCCATGGCACTTACATAGTGCATCGCATACAAATAAGCTTTGGCACAATGGTAATGACATGCTAATTCCCCCAGTGTGCCACACACTGGCTGATGAGCTCATTTGCATGTGGCATCTGAATATCATGATTTTGCTCTGTGCTCAATGAGATTGCTCTGGAGCAAGTCACACGCAGGCCTGCAGTGCACATACACTGAACAATATCATGTTGTCAATCATGCACTGTGCGCTGACTGCACAATGGGGGCTATGGTGCATGGTGCGCTGGGCCCGCTATTGCGCATGTGTACACTGCGCAAAGGCAGGTGACCCCTGACCCCTGCTGTGACCTCTGCCCTTGAGTGACCACCCCAGCTGTGACCCCACCTAGCCACACCCATGCCACGCATCTCTGAGACTGCGCAATGGGTGGACAAAGCACATATTCCCTCGGATCACACATCTGGCACATGCCGTGGCCACATGTGCTTGCTGCCACCATTTTGCTCACAAGCTACTACTCGCAGCATGACACAGCAAAGGGCACCAAGGGCAACAAACTGGACACAGGTGGAGCTGGTGAACCTGGTCACCTGGGTCCAGCCCCACATATCCCAACTCTTTGGCCAGGTGCCCTTGCAGCAGCCCAGGGTCGAGGTGTGGTAGGGCATTGCTGCCACACTGCAGCAGCACACCAGGGTGGCCAGGATGGGGAAGCAGTGCCACCACAGATATGGAGACCGGGCAAGGAGGGACCCAGAGCACCTGAGGAGGCTGGAGGTGCAAGTCAGGTGTGGGTCTGTGACACAGCCAGGTGAGTAGGCCCATATTGCCTGTGTGCCCTGGAGCTGTATTGTGGTGTTGGCTAGGCTGCCTGGCATGCCCTGCAGAGCAGTGCACTGCCATTGTGCACATTATGTGGTGGCATCACCAGCCACTGCTTGCATTGTGATGCAGCTGTGCAGGATGTGTTGGGCAGGGGCTCACCCTGTGCACAGGGGTGGTGGTGGTAGGCAGCTGCTGTGAATGTTTACTGATGTGTACCTGTCTATGTTCCATTCCCAGGGCCTGAAAATCACAGGAGAGTGGTAGTGGCAGTGGCGGCAGGATGGCAGGCCACAGTAGGCCAGGAAGATGACACAAGAGCAGCTCCAGCACCAGCGGGGCCACAGAGGGCAGGTAGGCACTGTCATGGTCCATTGCACTGTACATGGGGGTGGCAGGGGTGTAGGTGAGGGCATGGCCATCTGTGCCTTGTGCCATGGCAGCTGTGTGTGTGTCACACTGTGTGCGGTGCTTCCACTGTGGCGCATCTGCTGGACATGTGTGCCAGCTGTTGATGGGCTGGGTGTACGCCTGGCTGCCACTGATGTTGCTGTGGTGCTGCCACTGCACTGTGACATGTGACTGCCACTGCACAGTCGGGTGGCCACTGTGTGGCAGGGACCACCACTGTGCACTGTCGTGGTGTGCCTCATTGCTGGCAGGCATTTGCCCACCCCCATGCAGGTGGCCAGTACAGGCCCTCTAGTGGTGTGTGTTCCCACTGCTCATTGCACAGTGTGGGTTGGCATGGTTCCTTGGGACATTGCACTGATCACCTGTCCTGTCCCTTGTCATAGGTGTCCGGAGGAGGCATAGGATGCCATTGTATTGCCGGCTGCTCCGCCAACTCATCCTCATAACGTCCTTGATGATGGAGGTGGTCCTGCAGATAAGGAGGATGATGCTGGCTGACTGAAGGTGCTGACCACGGCAAGGGGCAGCAGGCCTTGGCCACCGGTAGTTGGGCTCCAGCAGTCCCATTACCCCAGCTGTACCTCCCGCTACAGTCCTCCATCCCACTGTACAGTCCCTGTTCCCTGTCCCTTTTCCTCACTTTTCTACCCTATCCCACCCCCTTGTTACTGTACATAGTTTTTCTACAATTTATATTTTTTGACTTACCTGCCTGTGTCAGTGTCTGCTTTGCAGGTGGCATGAGGAGCCATGCTGCAGTGGCCCAGTGCCTGTCCATGTGGTGTGCATGTTGTGGGGCGCATGTTGTGCTTCTGTGGTTCACTGCTGTGTGCTGTGATTTGACCCTCTGTGTTGGTGTCCCTCCCCTCAGTCGGTGGCTGTGCCTTGGGGTGCCCATGAGGTGGCTGCCAGGGGTGTGTGGCAGGTGTGTGTGTGGTGCTGGCACATGGCCATGGTCTTTGGTCGGGTACTTGGCACACGCTGTGTTGGGGCCCCTGCCTGACATTGTGCCACCTGTCTCGTGTGGACTGCCATGCAACGAGCCTCCTGGCTCATTCCATGCCTGCTGTGTGGACCTCCTGTGTGGTGTGTGTATGTGTGTGTACTTGGCTGCCTTGTCCTGGGTGTGGACTGCTGTCGGGGGGGAAAGACCTGCTGCCTTGGGGGATCCCTTGCTGGCCCTCCATTGGCCATTGGCACCTCCTGTTGCCTACTCTCTGTGCCCTGCTGTGTTGGGGGGGCTAGGTGCATGTGTGCACCCTGCTGTGCCCTGCTGGTGGTGGCCTCCTGTGACCTGTCACTGTGCTTTCCTGGCACTGTCCTTGGGTCTCCTCTCTGTGCCATGCCCCTCTCCATTGCTATGCTGCTCTGCTCCCACAGTTGCACTGGGGCTTCTCTGTCTGCACCATGGTGCAACTGTGTTTGCATCATGGCACATGTCTGGTTGTGCCATGGCACAAACACAGTTACGCCATGGTGTAACTGTGCCATATTCAGCCAGGTTGTGCTGGCACACTGTGGCATGCGCAGCCTCTGAATATGGCTCCTATTGCACCAGGGTGCAGCGGATTTGTGCTGCGCCAGACTTGCGCCAGACTTTGACACATTTCTGAATATCTGGGCCACTGGCTTCAGTTACCCTCCCCCCCAAAAAAATTGTCAGCCTGCCAGCCTTACCCTTAAAGTGCATCTGATTCCAGCAGCAGCAAAGTGAATGTGATGATGAAGATGAATGAACAAATGAATCCAACAATGAACAATGGTCAGGTCAATTGGTCACTGACACTGTGTCCAATGCAGATCTGCCACCAAGTGTGAGAGATTCTGGCTTAAACAACTGGACAGGAGCAATGCAAGTCAGCAGCAAATACTTAGCAAGCAACAAAAACCCACAAAGTCAGGTTATTAGCTAAGAGGAAGGGACTGCTGTGGCTATTTACTTTTATACCTTCCTGAATCCCCTTTCTAGTCCCTAGCATCTGATGTTCCCATTGTTTTGCCATGCTTTATAGAACAGAGCCCAGAGGCACCAGTGCAGGGCACATCAAACAACAAGTCCCCAGTTAGGTGTAAACTGGGGTGCTTAGGACAGAGATGAGCTGAAATTAACATTACTAGGAGTGAGTCTTTATGTTAACTACTCTGCTTGACCACTTGACCACTTGATAGCTCTTCTCCCTCAGACTGGAGACAGCAACGCAGATGAGCACCTTCTTTTGTTTTTTTGTGTGGAGTCAGGGAGGGGTGGAACTGATTCAAAGAAGGCAAGGGACATTTTCCAGGCTGGTTGCAGGGCACTTGAAAGGGAGCTGGAAATAATCAGATGTTATCTTGTCTGTAAAAAAAAAAAAAAAATTTCACACATCTTTCCATTCCTTTCCCTTCCAGAGGCAGACAGCAAAGCAATTAATTAGCACTGCTTTGTTTTTTTGTGTGTGACAGGCAGGGTGGGGCATGGCCAATTCAAACAGAACATTTTCCAGGCTTGCAGGCTCAATGGGACACTTGAATGGGGAGCTGCTGGAATTTGGAGCCCTTCTTCTGTTAACCATTCTCATACTGTCTTGCTGTGTCTTGCATGCGGTGTCTGAAGTGTGAAAGGTTCAGACACAGCAGAGCAGTAGCTCACACTTACTTTTTTTTTTTTACATTTAAAGGATAAGTTCATTTGGGTGAGAGACTGGGAAACAAAAGGGCAGCCTCATTCAGTCCAGAAAAGTGACAGCAATACTGCCACCATGTGCCCCCCTCCATTTCTGGCACCCGTGCTGGTCTGCTGCCCATCCAGAGCTGAGTATAGTCAAAGAGGACTGTTCCTAGCCTGTGGAGAACAGAGGGACCAGCAACCATCTGTTCTGAGCTTATAAAATCTCCAAAATCCAAAGCAGGCTAAAACCTCTAAAATGCACAGCAGGCTATTGAATTTCCCACTGCTGCAGCCCTGCTCTGATGTCAGCAGCAGGGAATTCTGGGATTTGTAGTTAAAGAAAACATCAATAAGCTTGATATAATCTACTATACGGCAGTAATCAATAAGTCAAAAAAGGTTTGCAAGCAAAGTGCAAATTGGGACCAGCCCCACACTTGGGTGTGAGGTTGTTTGCGTCAACTGTTCTCCTTTAAAAAGGTAATGACATTGACTTTTTAAATTGATAGAAAACATTGCATTTAGTGAAAAAAAAGTGTTATGGAATTATTGTATTACTGTAATCATTTATGACTGTTCTGGGGAAAAATATTTTTTCATTTGGTATGCTTAACCAACACCAATTTTTTCAAAGAGAAAGCCAATCTTGCTCTCTGAAGAAAAAATAGCCTATTTTTCTCTGCAGTAATGCACATGCTTAATAAAGTTTCTATATTTGCTGAAAAATACAGTAATTCTGCTGACATTCTGGCTGCTGGTGGATGTGTGTGTGCACAATAAGACCTTTTTGGACAGGGCAGTTTGTGAATGGGTACAGTAAGCTAAGAAAAAGCAGTGTTTGGGTTGATGAAATAGTCTGTTCATTTAGGCCTTATACTACCACTGATCTGATGATATGTTTTTTTTATATATGTTTTTATGGGGTTTTTATTTATTTATTTATTTAGTTTTTGTTGACCGGGTAAGTGCACTAGACAAATCCTGCCTATTTTCAGGCACGACCTGGGGGAGAGGGATACAGATGAATGCCAACTGACCTTGAACCAGACTAAGCTGTTGGTGGTATTTTTAGTGAATGAGGGAAATTTGGCCAGGACACGGGAAATTCCCTACTCTTGTAGGTAAGTGCCATGGGATCTTTAACATCCACCTGAACTACCACCAATCCAGGCAGATGGGACCTCGGTTTAACGTCTCATCCGAAAGACGGCACCTCAGAAGTGCAGCACCCCTCTCATGCTGCGCTACAGTGTCAGTACTGGGATATTAACCCAAGTGCCAGATGTGGAAACTGAACCCTCAGCCTTGTGATCTCCCGGCCTCAGAGGCGAGTGTGCTACCTACTGAGCCACTGACACTGTTTTCTTCCCCACCTGAGGCCCCGGCACACAGCCATACATGTGAGTGGAGGCATGTATGCACACCATGGTGCTTATTCAGCCCCTTCCATCCTCCCATACTTGCTGCCCCCTCCACCTATGCTATCCCACTGGACCTCCACCTGGTGGGAGCTGAACTACGGAAAGGTGACAACCCACCCCATCACCCCCAGGGGAGGAGAGCAGCTTGCTGGCTCTGCTCAATCCTGCTCCTCCCCCCCCATGCTGGCACCCCAACAACCCAAGGCTATTCCCAAACTCAGGTCACTAGTGTAGCATAAGATATCCAGTGCCTCAACCCTCAGTGCCACAGGGCCAGCCCTAATGATATGTTTTGAATTTGAGGTACAGAATGATAGCAATTAAAGAAAGAGACTGAAACATTTTTTGGGAACTTTCAAAAGGCAGCATATAATTAAGAATTCGGGTGACAGGGGATATATTACTAGTCACACTACAGTCCCTTAACATCTAGAATACCATGTGAACTCCATTTATTCAGGAATGGTACCAAGATCTTATTTAACCAGTATGAAACGGGGATTCAAATTGAAGAGTTGTGGTGACATGGTACATACTATGTTCTGCACATCAGGGCTTTCATACAGGACACAATTTTAAGCCCCTTGAATCTTAAAAATACAATACTGCTAGCAAGTCTTACAACAATATTGGAATATTGGAATATATTGGATATGCAAATTTCCATGCATATAGCCTTTTTTAATTTGAATGAACTGTGGAAGTAAAAATTACCATGTTAAATCACATTAGGGATGACACCTATTTTTTCAAACAGGATAACTAGCACCCTAGAGAAAGTTCAGAACTAAAATTTTTCAAGACACTTGGTAGTATCCTCCTTTAGTGCTCTTTGATGGCTTGGAATTGCAAAAATGTGTAATTTCAATAAAAATTTGAAAATAAACTTTCCATTCGGCTGAACCTCTGTAATATTTAACACTGAAGACATTGGTACCGGTCAAGCTTATTGTGGGCTATCAGTACATGGCACAGGATCTATATTAATGGCCTACTAATGTAAGATTCAGGGAATGCTGCTTCCCCACCATGACATATGGGAATAATTTTAATAGACACTACAGAGTAAACTCCTCATTTTACATGTTGTAATCATGGGAAGTATAGCTTTTAAAAGCACTTTTAACCCTCCTCCCACAACAAGGAAGTGAACTACAGTGTGAACTTTAGAGTGTTAACTTTAGAGTTGGTGAAGATCCCTTTATTTAAGGATTACATTGCACTCCCTACCATAGGCTAGTTCAAAAATATTTTCATAAATAAACACATCTGCATGGCCTTCCACTTAGCCTGTCATTTAAAGTCAAATGTGCTGAATTTCACCCGAACGAGACTGCTCTCATTTTAAAGCTGCCCTCAAGTTAAAGTCACAGCTTTAAACCTGATATTAATACAAGTTCCCTTCAAATATTTATTTATTTATTTGCTTATTTAAAATCTTGCACACCAGGATAATTCCAGTGAGATACAATCTCTTTGTCATGGGAGTAGCAGGTGAAGCAGGCAGGCAAAGTTAATATACATCATTACAGTACAAATTGTAAAGTAGTACACTGTCAAATAGATTTTAATAAGTATTTTATAACAGGACACTTTTTGTTTTAATACCTTTCATTAGACTAACTGAGCAATTATTATACAAGTTTTCAAGACCTCCAAAGACCCCTCATCAGGTATAGAGACAACTAACCTACATTTCAGAATACATACAAGAGTCTGTGAATCACAGATTGTTTAACATCATATCACAACTAACCAGTTTAATTTCTCAAAATCCAAAAACAGGAATATTTGATACACTCCCAAAGATACATAAACCAAGAAACCTAGGATTGCAGATACCCTCATGTACTGGCACTCTTACTGAATAAATCTCAGGCTTGGTCAAGGGTATCCTGAAACCAGTGGCAAAAAGAACTCCAAGCTTTATCTCATATGCAACAGACTACTTAAACATACTTCACATATTAAATGCACTCCTTGCCAATTCATTTCTGGTCACAATGAATGTAAACTTTCTATACCAAAATACTACACTCAGATTTACTAAACACATGAAAAGCTATACTATAAACAGATACAGAAAACCAGCAATTACAGATGCAGTTTTGGAACTCACTGACTTCATACTGAAACATACTGTAGAACTGATTTATTTCACTGTATAAAAAGTCTTGCTATGTTCGCTGTAGAAAGAGACCCACTAAATTAATTGAACAGCTAAGTTAGCTATCTATGACAGACTCATTATACAGCAGTACAGAACAGTGAACTATAACTGCAGCTAACAAATCACATAGCCTCAGAATGCTAAATTAAACAAAAGTGCTACTTTTTAATTCTACAGTAACTACTTTCCCTTCAACAACAAATTATACCTGCAGAAAACTGGTACAGGTATGAGCACAAGAATGGCACCTCAATATGCCATCATCCTCATGGCTGTATTAGAGACAAGGCAAGGCAATTTTATTTTTATGTGCTAAATCCCATGGACTCTGGGAGCCTTACAAACATGAAACAGAATAATAACATCAATTCATGAATTATTCAAATAATAAAATCAGCCAGCAGACTCAGACCAGCTGTAAAAACAAATGGGTTTTAAGTTTTCCTTTAAAAGTGTCCAGCAAAGGGGGTCCTCTAACCTCTGGAGGAAGTGCATTCTGCAAAAGTGGCACTGCAATCCCAAATACACAGTCTCCCAAAGGATTTAAGCTGGGACTTCTGAGTATAGAGGGGGGACTGACTCAGCAGACCAGAGAGAATGCTTGGGAGCATATATGACCAAGAGGTCTTTCAGGTAGCCTGGGTCCAGACCATGCAGGGCCTTGTAAAATAATAAACACAGCTTGAAACTAATGCCACAGAAATGGAAGCCAGTGCAGTTCATTGTGTGTGGGTGTGAAAAAGCAAGGAAAGCTTCCTATTACAGCAGAGTACACAACCATTGATCTACTACCCTATTTTTGGATAACATTTTTTATAAATGAAGAGAGATTGAGGACAAATTACATGAGTTCCACAGGGCCTTCAACAATTTTCATCTCTTAGTCTATAAGAAAATGGAGTACTCCCAGCAAGAAAAATCAACTTTCTATAAACTATAACTGAAATGCAATATGGGAAAATAAAAACATAAATACACAGAAACCAACAGATTATTTTAACTATCTACACCATTATAATGCACACCAAAATTGTACAAAAAGAGAATGAGTCAGACATGGACAATTTGGAAATATTCTGAAGAGCCTTCACCATCAGAAACTGCCTATCACAAGTAACTGACAAACAGACTGAATAACATAAACAAATACCATGGGAACAGCTACCGGTGTACAGAAAGAAAAAAAAAGAATCAAAACACTGCTGGTTGTGACATACAACCCATCAGATGGACCACCATACAAGATCATCAGAGAACTGCAACTAGTTCTGCACAGCAATGACAGACTGTCCACTATTTTCAGTGACCCACCTGTCATATCAGACAGACAACCACCAAATATGGGAAGAACTCAGTTTAGGAATAGCACCCCCACAATTCAAATGGATACACAGGAAACAAGACCATGCAACAAGTCCAGATGCAAAACACGCAGCATGATTGATACATGTGACTCTTTATACTTTCCATTTACCAATGAGGAGTACTGTACAAAATAAAATGGTCTTTCTCACGCAACACCAACAATTTGACATATCTACGATGATGCCAAATATGTCCACTTGGATAGTAAGTGGGAGAAATGCTACAAACACATGAATGGACACAAATTAATGATCAAGCACTCAGACAACCAGACACCAGTAGCTGAGCACTTCTTCCAGAACAGCTGGTACCTGAAGAATCTTAAGGCATGTTTACATTGACACCTATACAGCATATCAGCCCGTGTGCACAGTTTGATGCACTGCAAAGTTGTCAGTGTAATCCTAGCTTTGGATGCTCTTTTTGCTCCGGCACAGGAGTGGCAACATTTATCAAAGTGAGTGTATTCTGTGGCAGTGTAAATACACTGTGATGCTCACTCTGACGGAAAGCCTCTGCTCCCAGACTGATATGAACAGGGACTGCATTACCAGTGCATCACTGCTTACATCAGGGAGAACAACAAGGCCCCCAAATGCACTATCCAGTGTAACCTGCATCAGTGCAAGGGCACATGGGGTAAAGACACACTTGAGCCTACTGGACAGATTGGAGCAGGAATGCAGCAGTGCAAATGTCAGAGCACTGCAGCCATGCAAACATGGCTTTAATGTAACTGTTTTGAGAGGAAACCTAAAAGGCACTCAGGCAAAACTTCTCTAGGAAGCAGAATTCATGAGGCTTTTGGAAAAAGATTTACATGGGCTGAACAAAAATTTAGGCTTCCTTACACATTACCAACTTACAAACTTTTTGTTAGTTTCTTCTACAGCACTAGGCCCTACCATTTACAATTTTGTTTTAAATCTCCCTCTGCTTTTGGGACATAATTGATTTGTAGAAGTCACCTATTCAGACACAAATCAATTAACTTTGTGATATGTCAGCCTCACACATCCTGAATAGTTAACTGAACTTTTTTCAGCAATTGCTCCTTGGTGATGGTACTACTTTGATGTAGCTCAGCCTTGAATCTCTGATTTTTCACCTTTTAATTGACATGAGGTCTATATACTGGTAGTCACCCATATTGTATTAAATGGCTTCCTCCACATCCTCTCCTTTGCTTAACAATCTGTGATCCACAAACTCTTGTATTTATTCTGAAATGCTGGTTAGTCTCCTCTACACCCGATAAAGAGACCCTGACATTCTTGAAAGCTTGTGTAAAAATGTTTCAGTAAACCTAATAAAAGGCATTACCACAAAAGAAGTATACTAGACTTTCCTGAGACTAACATGGCACCACAAACCTGTAACATATTTGTAAATACATTATTATATAGTAACCATGATCACAACTGAGGAGGGCTAAGTATCATGAGAAGCCATTTGTCTCACAGTAAAGGCAACATATTCTATTATTTTAGGAATACTGTCCTCTGGTAGCTGTACCTAAAAGTTGTCGCTGCCTAATAAGGAACCCTCAATGCAACAAGAACTAATCAACCCATTGACAGCTTGCTTGAAATAGTCTGTTTTTATTGCAGTGTATTTATCTGTCACCTGGGGTGCTGTTCCATCTGCTGGGAAATCCAAGCAACCTATTCAGTTTCCACATCTGGGTCATGAGACTTTTTGCCTCTCCCATTAAGCTACTGGTACTTTCGGTTGTTGCTGCAACAGCTACTTTCATTAAGCTTTTCTTCCGGTTTGACTCCATTCCTTAATCCTTCACTCCTCTCATAATAGTACCTCATCTATTTTTAGGGAACAGACAACAGGAGGATTTTCTTCTGTCTTAGCCCATTTACCTAACGTGTGTTCCACTGTATCTTAACTATTACTATCCTTGTACCACCAGTGAATGTCTGTAACACTGGTCGCTCTCTAAGCCATGTTTCCTCATGTATGAATTGTACTGTTGTAATGATGCTGTGTTTCTCATGATGAGGTGCCTTTGTAAATGAGTCCCTGCCTCAAAGATCTGTAAATCTGAGTTTCTGAATAAATAAATAAATAAATAAATTTGGCCACAATTAATTTGAACTCCAAGCTGAATTGTTTGCACTTTGCCATTTTCATCTGCTTGATTTAACCAGACCCCTTCCAGGTACCTATTTAGTGCAATGGCAGTTTATTAATTAAAGCTACCCATTTTTACTAGCTGCCTACATTTAAAGGCTACAGCTTAACCTGTATAAGCCAGGTAGAAGACAAGGCATCACAGTAGGGAAATGTAGTATGTACTAGAGTACTATATGCTTGTTTAAATTGTTTTTATATTATACTTATCCTACTTCATAGCATGATCTACTTGACATTGCTGAGGTCACTAATGCTTGCATGTTCTGAGCCAAATCTAGCCAGTTCTATAAGGAGTGCTCAGAGTATGTCTAACTCCTGATGTGGGTATTACTAAATGTTGAAAGCTGTCTTTCTATTATTTATCAGTAATGGAGACCAGTTCTCACCCCCTAGTGAATGTGCCAAAATCTGGCATTTTGATCCCACAAAGCCGATCCAAAGGAACTCAGTATTGCTTCAGAATTTTGGCACTTTAACATCACAATGCAATGCTTTAACAAGGAGCATTCACTGAGATGTCCAATTTGTTGAAACCTCACATGACGAGTAGCAGCCAATCAGTCAAGATTGAGAACTCACTGTGCCGTGCACATTTCAGTGCTATTTAAAGCTTTCTCACACAGGGGAGGACCCGGCTGCTGCCCTGTTTATGTAAAACGATGATGTTTGACCAGAAGCCTATCAAAACCATTAGGAACTGTGAATTATCATTCCTTTTAGTTAATTCTCATTACATTTAGCAGTAGCATCAAGCAGTCAGGCTAGTGAAAAGTGCAGCAAAAGAGGGAAGGGAGTACACAGTACGAGCCTTCACTAGCAGCTACAGGCCCTGCAGCAAGAGAAGGGAAGGGAAGAGTGAATTACAGTAAGTAGACTAGGAAAGGTGAAAGTGAGATTTCTGAAATATTTCTATGATAAATATTTTTTTATACAGAGCCTGGAGGTGTAGAGGGCACAAAAAATCCACATTCACTTTCATTTTACTTTATGTTTTACTTCCTGCAGCTGGTGCAGGGCAGGGCAAATTTAGCAGATTGGGAGAGGTTCAGGCGGAAGTCTGAAGGATTATTTTGATGAATTAATTTGCCTGCTTGCTGGTGGTGCAGGCCAAGGCACAGAAACCCATATGTAGTTATTGTATTTTACTTTTTGCCTGTGAGGGAAAACTAAATTAACTAGGCTACTGCAGTGAGACACTAGGAATCTCATTGATGGTGAGGAGGAGGGTATGGCAGAGTGGATGATGGGGATGTGTGTGTCTGGGTGCCTGCCATTGTGCGATGTAGAAACCATGAAGAAAAAAATGGAGAAAGGATGCAGGGGCAGGAATGGAGCAGGAAAGAATCTACTCTGCCATTTACACCAAGTACTTGTTCTGCAAGTGGTGGTGGTAGAGTACTCAGGAAAGGGACTGGGAGTACTAGTGTTGGGCAGGAACTAAGCCTAAGAGGATAGATCTACCTTGCCATGGTGACATACCCCACAGTGCCAGAAGCATGCCTACATCCCCGATACCGTCACATCCCAACACTGATGGCAACAGCAATGTGGGAGGGCTGCACCCTCCCTACATTAGATAACTAACTCCACATCACACAGTGGAATTAGGTGCCTGCACAGTTCATTGCTATGGCATCCCCATCACTGCAATGTCCGTTGCCATTGGGGTTTTGCTGTGGGGGTTTCTCTGTAGGGGTGTCGCTGTCCTGTTGGTATACATAAGAGTAGGACTAGGGCTGGGTCAATGATATTATGGCCAAAGAAGTAATGTTTCTCCATAAATCCACCAGTTCTGAACTCACTAAAAGCAGCTTTTTCACCCAGTTGTCTAGTGTAGCTAGTGATTAAACCATGCTGATTAATACAAAAGCACTGAAACCCCCCCTTCCTCCTTTAAATATTTTCAGTTTCCTAATGAGTGTTACAATAGATCCATCAAGATTTATAATGACAACTCCACCCCTGCCCATCTTGTATGAACAACATGACAACAGCTCTCATAATAGCCACATGTGTATGTGTGTAGGTGTGGACAATTGCCATCCCACCTCAAAGCATTATCTGATACCCCATCCCCAAATCATGCATCTTAGGACTCAGTGTTGTGACCAGTCCTCATCTGCGTCTTCATATGGGAAATTGGAGAAGAACTGGAAGAGAAGTTATGCTTCTTTGTAGATAATACCAAAATCTGCAATAGGGTGGACACTCAGAAGGTGGTGGATAGAATGAGCAGGGATCTTGGGAAACTGAAGCAGTAATAAAAGCATGGCAGTTGGGGTTTAATGGCAAAAGTGAAAAATCTTGCACCTATGGCATAGGATCCCAGGAGCTGAGTAAAGGATGGGGGGTACTGACAGTCATTAAACATGATGGGGACATTGCAGTTATCATATTTGATTACCCCAAGGTGGCAGAGTAGTGTGGCAGAATAGTGTGACAAAACAGTGTGTAGAGCTAGTGGCATGCTGGAGTGGATAGAAGTGGGTATCTCCAGAAGGAGGAGGGAGGGAGGGAGGTGTGTTGCCACTGTACTGCTCACTGATAAGACACCACATGGAGTACTGTGTTCAGTTTTGGAGTCCACACCTAAAAAAACACATACACAGGGTGGTGGCAGTATAGGATAGGGCAACAAAAATGGCACTTTAGAGGAGCTATTTCCTTGCTGGTTTTACTTGCTGTTGAAAATTTGAAACCTATATTGTTGTGATTTAAGTGGGACTATTTCCCTGCAGTTTGCACTTGCTATTGAAAATTTGAAACCTAATTTGGTGTGATTTAAGTGAGGCAGTTATTTCCTTGCTGTTTTTATATGTTTATTGTTACATAGAAACATAGACTTTGATGGCAGACAAGGACCGCTTGGCCCACCTAGTCTGCCCATTTCCCTACCTAGAGGATAAGCTGCAGATCTTATTTAACCAACAGCCTATTTCTTCCTACCCCCCCCAAATAATTGCCTTATGTCTTTCCCATGCATTCTTGAATTCTCCCACAGTTTTAGACCCCACAACCTTCTCAAGAAGGCTGTTCCATGCATCCACCACCCTCTCTGTGAAAAAAATACTACCTCACATTGCCCCTGAGCCGTCCCCTCTCTATCTTCATATTGGGTCCTCTTATTCTTGCACATCTCTTTTTCTGAAAGATGCTACTCTCTTGGACTTTTTTGATTCCACTGAGGTACTTAAACATTTCTATCATGTCCCCCCCTCTCCCTCCTTTCCTCAAGGGTATACATATTAAGATCCTTTAGTCTCTCCTCATATGGCTTCTCTTGCAGACCCTGCACCATTTTAGTTGCCCTCCTCTGAACTGCCTCCATCCTGTCTATGTCCTTGCAGAGATGGGGTCTCCAGAACTGGACGCAGTACTCCAAATGGGGTCTCACCAACTGTCTGTACAGGGAGATAACAACTTCCTGTTTTCTGCTGGTGCTGCCTTTCCCTATACATCCCAGTATCCCCCCAGCTCTCTCTACCACCTTCTCACATTGCTTGCCAACCTTAAGGTCATCTGATATGATTACCCCCAGGTCCCTGTTCATTTTTGTTGTTGTTGTTGATTTCACTTGGGCTACTGTTCTGCTTATCTTGTTTTTTTTTTACTAAGGTATCATTATAGTGCAGGAACTGATTTTTGTCTAACTCTGCAGCTTGGGAGAGGGGTGCTAATTGTTTGGCCTTGGGACTCAGCTAAGTGATAACTGGAGGCGGGGCTGAGTCAGGTTTGTGGAAACAGGTTGCTTTCTGGCTTCTAATAAGAGGCTAGAAAGGGAAGGAATCAGGTTAATTTCAGTGCAGTAACTCCTCATTACTGCTTTTTCCTTCTTTTACTGCTTATTGTTGATTTCTCTTGGTAGCAGGTTGATTTTTTGACTTCTTATGAGGGGCTAATAGGGAATTGTTTTGGGACTGTTGAAAATTTGAAACCTATTTTGATGTGATTTAAGTGAGGCTATTATTTCTTTGAATTAGAAATGATTTCTTCTAATTTCAAACCTATTTTGGTGTGTTTTTAGTGGGGCTGTGATATTCTTGCTGTGTTTACATAATGCTAAAAATGTAAAACCTATTTTGGTGTGATTTAAGTGAACCTTGCTGTTTTTACTTGATATTGAAAATTTGAAACCTTTTCTGTGTAATTTCAGTGGGACTGTTATTTCATTGTTGTTTTACTTGCTGTTGAAAATTTCAAACCTATTTTAGTGTGATTCAAGTGGGGCTATTATTTTCTTGCTGATTTTACGTGCTATTGAACATTTGAAACCTGTTTTGGTGTGATTTAAGTGGGGCTGTTATTTCCTTGCTGTTTTTACTTGATGTTGAACATTTTAAACCTATTTTAGCGTTATTTAAGTTGGGCTGTTGTTTTGTTGCGGTTTTTACTTGCTTATTGTTGATTTCACTTAGGCTACTGTTCAGCTTATCTTGTTTATTTACTCAAGTAACATTACAGTGCAAGAACTGATTTTTGTCTAGCCCTGTAGCTTGGTTGAGAGGTGCTAATTGTTTGGCCTTGAGCCTCAGCTATATGATAACTGGAGGCAGGGCTGAGTCAGATTTCTGGTAGCAGGCTTCTCATAAAAGGCTAGAAAGGGAAGGAATCAGATTCATTTCAGTGCAGTAACTGCTAATTGCTGCTTTTTGCTTCTTTTACTGCTTATTTTAGATTTATCTTGGTAGAAGGTTGATCTATTTGACTTCTTATGAGGGGCTAACAGGAAACTGTTTTGGGGTTGTTGACAAAATTAAAAAAACATTTTGTTGTGATTTAAGTGAGGCTGTTATTTCTTTGAATTAGAAACTTATTTACTCTAATTTCAAAACTATTTTGGTGTGCTTTTAGTGGGGCTGTGATTTGCTTGCTGTTTTTAATTGCTGTGGAAAATTTGAAACCTATTTTGGTGTAATTAAAATGGGGCTGTTATTTCATTGCTGTTTTACATGCTGTTGAACACTTGAAACCTATTTTGGTGTGATTTAAGTATGACTGCTATTTAATTGCTGTTTTACTTGCTGTTGAAAATGTGAAACCTATTTTGGTGTGTTTTAAGTGGTGCTATTATTTCCTTGCTGTTGAACATTTGAAACCTATTATGGTGTGAGTAAAGTGGGGCTGTTATTTCCTTGCTGTTTTTACTTGCTGTTGAACATGGAAACATATTATAGTGTGATTAAAGTGGGGCTGTTATTTCATTGCAGTTTTACTTCATGTTGACAATTTGAAACCGTTTTTGGTGTGATTTAAGTGGGGTTATTATTTCCTTGCTGTTTTTACTTGCTATTGAACATTTGGAACCTATTTTGGTGTGATTAAAGTGGGGCTATTATTTCCTTGCTTTTTGTATTTGCTGTTGAAAACTTGAAACCTATTTTGGTGTGATTTAAGTGGACCAGATATTTCCTTGCTATTTCTACTTGCTAAGTGTTGATTTTACTTGGGCTACTGTTATTTTATCTTGTTTTGTTTTACTAAGGTATCGTTATATTGCAGGAACTGATTTTTGTCTAACCCTGTAGCTTGGGAGAGGAGTGCTAATTGTTTGGCCTTGGTCCTCAGCTATGTGATAACTGGAGGCAGAGCGGAGTGTATTTGTGGTAGCAGATTGCTTTTTGACTTCTCATAAGAGGCTAGAAAGGGAAGTAATCAGATTAATTTCAGTACATTAAGTGCTCATTGCTGCTTATTGCTGCTTTTACTGCTTATTGTTTATTTCTCTTAGTAGCAGGTTGATTTTTTTGGCTTCTTATTAGGGTCTTACAGGGAACTGTTTTGGGGCTGTTTGAAACCTATTTTGTTGTGATTTAAGTGAGGCTGTTATTTCTTTGAATTCAAAACACATTTCTTCTAATCTGAAATATATTTCGGTGTGCTTTTAGTATGCCTGTGACTTTCTTGTTGTTTTTACTTGCTGTTAAAAATGTGAAATCTATTTTTTTGTGATTTAACTGGGTCTATTATTTTCTTGCTGTTTTACTTGCTCCTGAACATATGAAACCTATTTTGGTGTGACATAAATGTTACTGTTAGTTTCTTGCTGTTTTTACTTGCTGTTTAAACTTTGAAACTGATTTTGCTTTGATTTAAATGTGGCTGGTATTTCCTTGCTGTTGAAAATTTGAAACCAATTTTGGCATGATTAAAGTGGGGCTGTTGGTCTGTTGCTGTTTTTACTTACTGTTGAAAACACAAACTCTGTTTTGCTGTGATTTAAGTGGGGCTGTTATTTCCTTGCTGTTTTTACTTGCTTATTGTTGATGTTACTTGGGCTACTGTTCTCCTTATCTTTTTTTTTTACTAACATATCATTACAGTGCAGGAACTGATTTTTGTCTATCCCTGTAGCTTGGGGAAGGGGTACTAATTATTTGTCCTTTGTCCTCAGCTATGTGATAACTAGAGGTGGGGCTAAGTCAGATATTTGGTAGCAGGTTGCTTTTTATCTTCTCATGTGAAACTAGAAAGGGTGGGAATCAGATTAATTTCATTACATAAACTGCTAATTGCTGGATTTTGCTTCTTTAACTGCTTATTGTTAATTTCTTTTGGTAGTAGGTTAATTTTTTGACTTCTTATGAGGGGTTAACAGGGAATTGTTTTAGTGCTGTTGAACGTTTGAAACCTATTTTGGTGTGATTTAAGTTATGCTGTTATTTCTTTAATTAGAAACATATTTCTTCTAATTTCAAACCTATTTTGGTGTGCTTTTAGTGGGGCTGTGATTTTCTTGCTGTTTTTTCTTGGTGTTAAAAATGTGAAACTTATTTTGGTGTGATTCAAGTGAGGCTGTTCTTTCCTTGCTGTTTTTACTTGCTGTTGAACATTTGAAACCTATTGTGGAGTGAATTAAGAGGGGCTATTATTTCCTTGCTGACTTTCAATGCTGTTGAAAATTTGAAACCAATTATGGTGTGATTTAAGTGGGACTGTCCGTTCCTTGCTGTTTTTACTTGCTGTTGAAAATTGGAAACCTATTTTGGTGTGATTTAAGTAGGGCAGTTATTTCCTTGCTCTTTTACTTGCTTATTGTTGATTTCACTTAGGTTACTGTTTGGCTTATCTTGTTTTTTTTTTGTTTTTTTTTACTAAGGTATCATTATTGTGCTGGAATTTACTTTTTGTTGAACCCTGTAGCTTGGGTGAGGGGTGCTAACTGTTTGGCCATTGGCCTCAGCTATGTGAAATCTAGAGGTGGGTTTGAGTCAGATTTCTGGTAGCAGGTTGCTTTTTGTGTCTCATAAAAGGCTAGAGAGGGACAGAATCAGATTCATTTCAGTGCAGTAACTGGTCATTGCTGCTTATTTCTTCCTTTAGTGCATATAGATTTCTCCTGGTGGGTTGATTGATTTAACTTTTATGAGAGGCTAGCAGGAAATTGTTTTGGGGCTCTTGACAAAATTTGAAAAATATTTTGGTGTGATTTAATTGAGGCTGTTATTTATTTGAATTAGAAACTTATTTATTCTAATTTCAAAATTATTTTGGTGTGCTTTTAATGAGGCTGTGATTTTCTTGCTGTTTTTAATTGTTTTTAAAAATGTGAAACCTATTTTGGTGTGATTTAAGTGGGCCTGTTATTTCCTTGCTGTTTTTACTTGCTGTTGAAAATTTTAAACTTATTTTGGTGTGATTAAACTGGGTCTTTTATTTCATTGCTGTTTTAGTTGCTATTGAACACTTGAAACCTATTTTGGTGTGATTTAATTATGGCTGTTATTTAATTGCTGTTTTACTTGATGTTGAAAATGTGAAACCTATTTTGGTGTGATTTATGAGGTGCTCTTGTTTCCTTGCTGTTGAACATTTGAAACCTGTTATGGTGTAATTAAAGTGGTGATGTCATTTCCTTGCTGTTTTTACTTGCTCTTGAAAATGTGAAACCTATTTTGGTGTGATGGAAGTGAGGCTCTCATTTCCAAGCTGTTTTGACTTGCTGTTGAACATTTGAAACCTTTTATGGTGTGATTAAAGTGGGTCTGTTATTTCATTGCAGTTTTACTTCATGTTGAAAATGTGAAACCTGTTTTGGTGTGACTTATGTGGGGCTATTCTTTCCTTGTTGATTTTACTTACTATTGAACTTTTGATACCTATTTTGGTGTGATTTAAGTAGGGCTATTATTTCCTTGTTTTTTTGTATTTGCTATTGAAAATTTGAAATCTGTTTTGGTGTGATTTAAGTGGACCAGATATTTCCTTTCTGTTTTTACTTGCTAATTGTTGATTTCACTTGGGCTACTGTTCTTGTCTTATTTTTTTTCCTAAGGTATTATTATATTGCAGGAACTGATTTTTGTCTAACCCTGTAGCTTGGGAGAAGGGAGCTAATTGTTTGGCCTTGGTCCTCAGCTATGTGATAACTGGAGGCAGGACTGACTCTATTTTGTGGTAGCAGATTGCTTTTTGACTTCTCATAAGAGGCTAGAAAGGGAAGGAATCAGATTCATTTTAGCACATTAACTGCTCATTACTGCTTTTTGCTGCTTTTACTGCTTATTGTTGATTTCTCTTAGTAGCATGTTGATTTTTTTACTTTTTATTAGGGGTTAACGGAACTGTTTTGGGACTGTTGACAGTTTGAAACCTATTTTGTTGTGATTTAAGTGAGGCCGTTATTTCTTTGAATTAAAAACTTATTTCTTCTAATTTGAAACTTTTTTTGTGCTTTTAGTGCGTCTGTGACTTTCTTGCTGTTTTTACTTGCTGTTAAAGATTTGAAACGTATTTTGGTGTGATTTAACTGGGTCTGTTATTTCCTTGCTGCTACTTGCTGTTGAAAACATGAAACCTATTTTGCTGTGATTTAAGTGTGGCTGGTATTTCCTTGCTTTTGAAAATTTGAAATCAATTTTGGTGTGATTCAAGTGGGGTTGTTTGTCTGTTGCTGTTTTTACTTGCTGTTGAAAATGCAGACTCTGTTTTTCTGTGATTTAGGTGGGGCTGTTATTTCCTTGCTGTTTTAACTTGCTGTTGAAAATTTGAAAACTATTTTTTTTGTGAATTAAGTTATGCATTTTTTTCTTGTTGTTTGTACTTGTTTATTGAACAGTTGAAACCTATGTTGGTGTGATTTAAGTGGAGCAATTATTCCCTTGCTGATTTTACTTGCTGTTGAAACTTTGAAACCTATTTTGGTGTGATTTAAGTGGGGCAGTTATTTCCTTTTTGTCTTTACTTGCTTATTGTTGATTTCACTTGAGTTACTGCTCTGTGTATCTTGTTTTTTTTTTATTAAGTTATCATTATAATGCAGGAACTGATTTTTGTCGAACCCTGTAGCTTGGAGGAGTGATACTAATTGTTTGGTTTTGGTCCTCAGTTATGTGGCAACTGGAGGCGGGGCTGTCAGATATTTGGTAGCCGGTTGCTTCTTGGCTTCTCATAAGAGGCTAGAAAGGGAAGGATTCAGATTCATTTCATTACAGTAACTGCATATTGCTGCTTTTCTCTTCTTTTACTGCTTATTGTTGGTTTCTCTTGGTAGCAGGTTGATTTTTTAATGTCTTATGATGGGCTAACAGGGAATTGTTTAGGGACTTTTGTAAATTTAAAACCCATTTTGGTGTTATTTAAGTGAGACTGTTATTTCTTGGAATTAGAAATTATTTCATCTAATTTCAAACCTATTTTGAAGTGCTTTAAGTGGGTCTTTGATTTGTTATAATTTTAACTTGCTGTTAAAAATGTGAAACTTATTTTGGTTTGATTTAAGTGAGCCTGTTATTTCTTTGCTGTTTTCACTTGCTTTTGAAACTTTTAAACCTATTTTGGTGTGATTTAGGTGAGACTGTTATTTCTTTGAATTAGAAACTTATTTCTTCTAATTTCAAACCTATTTTGGTGTGTTGTTAGTGGGGCTGTGATTGTCTTGCTATTTTTACTTGCTGTTAGAAATGTGAAACCTATTTTGTTGTTATTTTAGTGGGCTGTTATTTCCTTGCTGATTTTACTTGCTCTTGAAAATCTGAAACCTATTTTGGTGTGATTTAGATTGGGCTATTTCCTTCCTGTCTTTACTTGCTGTTGAACATTTGAAACCTATGTTGCTGTGATTTAGGTGGGTCTATTATTCCCATGCTGATTTTACTTGCTATTGAAAATTTTAAACCTATTTTGGTGTGATTTAAATAGGGGAGTTACTTCTTTGCTGTTTTTACTTGCTCATTGTTGATTTCACTTGGGCTACTGTTCTGTATATCTTGCTTTTTTACTAAAGTATCATTATAGCGCAGGAAATTATTTTTGTCAAACCCTGTAGCTTAGAGGAGTGATACTAATAGTTTGGCCTTGGTCCTCAGCTATCTTATAACTGGAGTTGAGGGTGAGGCTGAGTCAGTCCTTTGGTAGCAGGTTGCTTCTTGGCTTGTGATCAGAGGCTAGAAAGGGAAGGAATTGGATTCATTTCATTATAGTAACTGCTTATTGCTGGTGTTAGCTTCCTTTACATCTTATTGTTGATTTCTCTTAGTAGTAGGTTCATTTTTGAATTTCTTATGATGGGCTAATAGATAATTGTTGTTGGGCTATTGAACATTTGAAACCTATTTTGGTGTGATTTAGGTGAGACTGTCATTTCTTTGAATTAGAAATTATGTATTCTTATTTCAAACCTATTTTTAAGTGCTTTAAGTGATCTGTGATTTTGTTACTGTTTTTACTTGCTGTTAAAAATCTGAAACTTATTTTGGTTTGATTTAAGTGGCTCTGTTATTTTCTTGCTGTTTTTACTTGCTTTAGAAAAGTTGAAACCTATTTTGGTGTGATTTAAATGGGGCTGTTATTTCCTTGCTGTTTTTACTTGCTGTTGAACATTTGAAACCTGTTTTGGTGTGATTTAAGTGATGTTATTATTTCCTTGCTATTTTTACTTGCCGTTGAACATTTGAAACCTAATTTGGTGTGATTAAAGGGAACTGTAAGTTCATTGCTGTTTTTACTTGCTGTTGAAAATGTTAAAGTGATTTTGGTGTGAATTAAGTTAGGAAGTTATTTCCTTTCTGTTTTTACTTTTTTATTGTTGATTTCACTCCGGCTACTGTTCTGCTTATCTTCTTTTTTTTTTACTAAAATATCATTATTGTGCAGGAACTGATTTTTGTCTAACACTATAGCTTGGGGAAGGGGTGCTAATTGTTTGGCCTTGGGTATCAGCTATGTGATAAATGGAGGCAGGGCTGAGTCAGATTTGTGGTAGTGCTTTGCTTTTTGATTTCTCATAAGATTCTAGAAAGGGAAGGAAATGAATCGGATTCATTTCAGTGTAGTAACTGCTCATTGCTGATTTTTGCTTCTTTTGCTGCATATTGTTAATTTCTCTTTCTAGCAGGTTGATTTTTTGACTTCTTGTGAGGGTCTAACAGGGAATTGTTTTGGGGCTGTTGAAAATGTGAAACCTATTTTGGTGTGATTTAAGTGAGGCTGTTATTTTTTTGAATTAGAAACTTATTTCATCTAATTTCAAACCTGCTTTGGTGTACATTTATTGGGGTTCTGATTTTCTTACTAATTATTCTTGCTGTTAAAAATGTGAAACTTATTTTGGTGAAATTTAAGTGGTGCAGCTATTTCCTTACTGTTTTTGCTAGGTCTTGAAAATGTGAAGTCTATTTTGGTGTGATTTATGTGGGACTATTATTTTCTTGCTGTTTTTACTTGCTGTTGAACATTTCAAGCATATTTTGGTGTGATTTAAGTTTGACTCATTGTTCCTTACTGTTTTCACTTGTTGAACATTTGAAAGCTATTTTGGTGTGATTTAAGTGGGCTCTTTTTTCCTTGTTGTTTTCACTTGCTGTTGAAAATGTGAAACCTATTTTGGTGTGATTTTTGTGGGACTATTATTTCCTTGGTGTTTTGACTTGCTGTTGAACATTTGGAACCTATTTTGGTGTGGTTTAAGTGGTACTCTGTTCCTTTCTGTTTTCACTTGCTTTTGAAAATTTTAAACCTATTTTGGTGTGATTTTTGTGAGTCTGTGATTTTCTTGCTGTTTTTACTTGTTGTTAAAAAGTTGAAACTTGTTTTGCTGTGATTTAATTTGGCCAGTTATTTCTTGCTGTTTTTACTTGAACATTTGAAACCTATTTTGGTGTGATTTAAGAGGGGCTGTTGTTTTGTTGCTGTTTTTCCTTGCTGTTGAAAATTCTAACTCTATTTTGTTGTGCTTTAAGAGGGGCTGTTATTTACTTAACTGTTTTTACTTGCTGCTGAAAATTTGAAACCTATCTAATGTGAATTGAGTGGAGCAGTTATTTCCTCACTGCTTTACTTGCTTATTGTTGATTTCACTTGGGATTTTGTTCTGCTTATCTCGTTTTTTTACTATGCTATCATTATAATGCAGAAACTGATTTTTGTCTATCCCTGTAGCTTGCAGGATTGATACTAATTATTTGGACTCAGTTCTTAGCTGTGTGAAATCTAGAGGCGGGTCTGAATTACATTTGTGGTAGCTGGTCATTTTTTGACTTCTCATTAGAGGCTAGAAAGGGAAGGAATCAGATTCATTTCATTACAGTAAATGCTCATTGGTGCTTTTTGCTTCTTTTGCTGCTTATTGTTACATACTAACATACTAAAATGCCAGCAGAATAGGCCTAACAGTCTTTTGTGTCTGCTCATTTGGTCAGCCCCCACCCTGGGTGCTGACCTTGCTGCCCCCCTCTCCTTCTCTGGCTTCTCCCTTCCCAGTTCTGGATATTCTAGCTGCATTGGATTTTGCTTCCAGAACCCTTCCCCTGTACCTGTCCCACCCCTCTTGAACCCCTCCACCATCTCTGCCTCCACCAGCCCTCTAGGCAGTGCATTCCATGGCTCCACCACCCTCTCAGTAAAGTAGCACCCCTCTCCTTTCACCCCTGAATCTTCCCCCTCCAGCTTCCACCCATGCCCTCTAGTGGCCCCCTCCTCCTTCCTTCGAAGGACCCTGACTGTTCCTCCCCTATTTACCCTCTTCATGTACCTGAAGACCTCTATCATGTCCCCCCAGTCCCTACTCTCTTCCAGTGTGTACATATTTAGCTCTTCAAGCCTCTCCTCATAGGTCCTGTTCCCCAAGCCCAAAATCATTTTGATTGTCCTCCTCTGGACCCTCTCCAGGAGTTTAATGTCCCTCTTTAAGTGTGGCCTCCAAAACTGCATGCAGTACTCAAGGTGCGGCCTCACCAAGCAGTTATACAGAGGGAGTATCACTTCCCTCCTTCTGGAGGTGATCCCCAACAATGCATCCCAGCATCCTGTTGGCCTTGGCTGCTGCCCTTCTACAAGTCTCAGAGTTGTTCATCTTGACATCCACCACCACCCCAGGTCCCTCTCCAGCCATTGAGACTTGTAGCATTTCCCCAGGGTGTACACTTGGCCTGGGTTTCTGGCCCCCCAGGTGGAGTATTGCATTTCCCTGCATTGGACCTCAGCTTCCACTTTCTAGACCATCTTTCCAGAGCCTCCAGGTCCCCCTGTAGGGCCACCCTCTTCTCCTCCCCATCCACCACCACCCCCAGTTTTGAGTCATCTGCAAAGAGACTCATCTCACTCCTGATTCCTGTCCTTATGTCAGAGACGTAGGCATTGAACAGGAGGGGCCCAAGGACTGATCCTTGTGGGACCCCACTAATGACCCTCCTTGGGGATGAGACTATCCCACCAACTACGACCCTCTGGGTCCGGTTCTGGAGCCAATTGCCTATCCATTTGATCATCTGGTTCCCAACCCCCATTTCTCCCAGCTTATCCAACATGCCCACGTGAGGAACAGAGACAAATGCCTTGCTGAAGTCTAGAAAGAGGACATCCACTGGTCTACCCAGGTCCAAGGCACTCATCATCCAGTCATAGAACTCCACAAGGTTTGTCTGACATGATTTCCCCGGGACAAATCCATGCTGTCTATCATCCTGGCACCCTGACTTTTCCAGGTCCCCCTAGCCTCTCCTTGACAATGCCCTCCATCACCTTGCCCACCACTGATGTCAAGCTGACAGGCCTGTAGTTCCCTGCCACCTCCCTTGATCCCCCCTTGTAGATAGGCACTATATGTGCCACCTTCCAGTCCTGGGGCACCCACCCTGTCCTCAAAGAGATGGTGAAAAGCTCCACCAGGGGTTTCACCAGGACATCCACCAGTTCCTTCAGCACTCTGGGATGTAATTTATCCGGCCCTGGTGCTTTCTTTGTCTTAAGGGAGCTGAGGGATTCCCTCACTCTCTATACAGTGATTTCCACTTCCGGTACCTCTTCTCCCTGCTTAGCCCTCCCCCCTCCTGCCAGTGATGCCTCCCCCTCTCCCCAGACCCACCAATTGGTAAGGGTCCCCCCCTCCTCAGTATCTCTGTCTCCTCCCATGTATGATGCAGCACCCCCATTTTCCTTGGTGAAAACTGAGGTGAAGTACTCATTTAGTACCTCAGCCTGCTCCCCCGGGTCTTGTGCCCATCTCTCCCCTGATTTAATCCTGCTAATCTGCCCCTTCACCCTTCGTTTTTCCCCAATGTATCTAAAGAACCCCTTGTTCCATCTCCTAATTTCCCAGGCCAGGTTCTGCTCCTTCCTTGCCTTAGCTGCCCTCACCACCCTAGTGGCCTTTCTAGCCATCAGCTCATACTCCCCTCGATCCCTTTCACTCCTTGAGCACTTGAATTGCTTATAGGCTGCCTTCTTTCCCCACACCACCTCCTGGACCTCCCTGGTCCACCAGCAGGGTTTTTGGGCCCTACCGCATTTTTGTCTTACTCTTGCACAGGTGCTGGTAGCATTCTGCACCCCTCTCCTGATGATTTCCTACCTACTATCAGCATCCATGTCTGACCCAATCACATCCAAATGCTCCTTAAGGATCCTTCCCATTTCCTTAAAATCCATCCCCCTGAAGTCAGTTACCTCCGTCTTTGTGCAGCCTTCTAGCCCTCCTAGGTCCAGGTAGGACCAGACCATGGCATGGTCACTCCCCGCCAATGGGTCCCTTACCTCCAGGCCCCCAATCTGGTCACTGTCTGCCAGGAACACATCCAGTACCCGCACCTCCCTGGTCGGTTCCCCCACCTGCTGAGTTAGGAACGCGTCTTGAAAGACATCCAACAACCTCTGTTCCCTGGTCACAGAGGATGTCATAGTCTCCCTGTCTGTTCCTGGCATGTTTAAGTTCCCTAACACCACCACCGTTCCTCTGCCCAGTCTGCAATGTCTCCCAACATCTGCCACCAGACTGTCCTCCAGCTCCTCCGCCAGGGCAGGGGTCTATACACCACTCCTATTTTTACTCTCTTGCCCCTCTTGTTATCAAGGTGACCCAAATCACCTCCACGGTTCCCTCCGCCTCCTCTACTCCCCCTATGCCAATGCAGTTTTTGACTATCATTGCTACCCCTCCTCCCCTTCCCTCCCCCTGTCCTTCCTCAACATAGTGTAACCCTCCAGGTTCAGGTCCCAGTCATTTCCTGCAGTGGCCCAGGTCTCAGTGACCGCTGCCACATCCACTGCTTCCTCAGTTAGCATCACCTGGAGCTCAGGCATTTTATTGCCCAAGCTCCTGGCATTTAGCAGGACTACCTTCCACCCTTTCCCTATACTTCCATTTCCCCTGCTCGTGTTCCCATGGGGATTCTGTTTTCCCCTGGTCTGCACTTTACCAGTTGGCTTTTTCCACAATCCTCCAGCTCCCGGTGGAGACAGAGTCCTCCTATCGGCACCCCTTGGCAGCCTTTTTTCCATCCCTCCCTTTCACAAGTTTAAACCCCACTTTCACCAATGAATTCCTCGATTTTCAACTTAAGATCTCCTCCTCCAAATTGAGATGGAGTCTCTCTAGCATACAGCTCCTTATCCTCCCAGGTCTCCCCCAATTCCCCATCAACCCATACCCTCTGGCCTCACACCACTCCCTGAGCCACTGGTTTATCTCCCTAATATTTCTTTTGTGTTCCCCACTAGCCCTTGGCACTGGCAGGATTTCTGAGAAGGAAACTGTGCATCCTATGTCATGACAGACCCTGGCAAGCTCCCTGAATCTTGCCTGTATCTCTAGCTTGCTATTTTCCTCAATATCATTTGTACCCAGGTGGACCAGTATGTCTGGGGAACCCACACAATCCTTTGCCAGCTGATATACCTCATGCTTAGCCCTGTGCACTGCTAGTCCAGGGAAGCATTTTGTTCTAACTGGCCAGGTTTCTCCCTCCCTATCCCATTTGATACCCCTGATCATAGAATCCTCCAACAGGAGCACTCTGACCTCTCCTTTTCCTCCATTTCCCCCCTTTCATGTCCCTTATCCTTTCTACCGGCCCCATCACCCAACCAGCTCCTTGTTCCTCCCCATTGTTAATTCTCCTGCTAGCAGGTTGATTTTTCAATATCTTATGAGGGTCTAACAGGGAATTGTTTTGGGGCTGTTGACAATTTGAAACCTTTTTTTGTGATTTAAGTGAGGCTGTTATTTCTTGAATTAGAAATCTTTTTCATCAAATTTGAAACCTACTTTAGTGTGCTTTTGTTGGAGCTCTGATTTTCTTGCTATTTCTTCTTGCTGTTAAAATTTGAAACTTATTTTGATGAAATTTAAGGGGGACTGTTATTTCCTTGCTGTTTTTACTTGCTCTTGAACATTTGAAACCTTTTTTGGTGTGATTTAAGTGTGGTTCTTTGTTCCTTGCTCTTTTCACTTGCTATTGAAAATTTGAAACCTATTATGGTGTGATTTAAGTGGCCATGTTATTTCCTTGCTATTTTTACTTGCTGTTGAAAATTTGAAACCTATTTTAGTGTGAATTAAGTAAAGCAGTTTTTTCCTTGCTGTGTTGACTTGCTTATTGTTGATTTTACTTGGGCTTTTGTTCTGTTTATCTTGTTTTTTTACTAAGCTATCATTGTCCTGGATTCCCCCTTTCCCCAACAAAAAAATAAAACTATTTATATGTTGTGCTCAGATTGTCAATTCATTTATTATATATCATGCTTTCATTTCCAATTCCAATCATCATTTATTATTGTCTCTTCCATAATTGTATCTTTATTGCATCTGTATATATTAATCTCTGATCATCCCTCTTTCTCCCTCTTCTCACTTCCCCAGGTGAAAACCTGGGTGTTTTCTTCTCTTTTCTGGTCGGTAACAGTGAGAACCGAGACTGCTTTTTCTCCTTCAGTTTCTTCTTCTTCTCATCATATTCCTTTTTCCTTCCCCTTCCCCCCCTCCTTTCCTCCCCACTGCCATCCACCTCTGGCAGTCCTGCTCCAGCCTACCAGACAACCTCTGCCATCTACCTCTGACAGACCACACCGTTCCCCTCATTATATCCATTGTCTGCTCTCTTATTTGATGGGCGGGTGGGAGGCAACAATAACGTAAGCAAAAAGTGGCTGAACCACCACTGTGCTGACCATTATGTACCCCTCTTAGCCCCTCCTCTTCCTTTCTACCTACCTATTGTTCTGTCCCCACCTGTCCCTCCCTTTAACTCTTCCCCTCACTCTGAGCACACCATCTTACTTTACAGGGAGGGGATGCACCAAGACAACTTGGTCTGCCCCTTAAATGACATACTCTATTGTCCCAGATTCCCCCTTTCTTCACAGAAAACAAAAGTATGTATATGTTGTTGTATTCAGATTGGCAATTAATTTATTATATATCATGCTTTCATTTACAATTCGAATCATCATTTATTATTGTCTCTTCTATAATTGTATCTTTATTGCATCCATATATATCAATCTCTGATCATCCCTCTTTCTTCCTCTTCTCGCTCCCCCAGGTGAAAACCTGGGTGCCTTCTTCTTCTCTTTTCTGGTAGGTAACGGTGAGAACAGAAACCATTTTTTCTCCTTCAGTTTCTTCTTCTCATCATATTCCTTTTTTCCTTCCCCCTCCCCTCCTCACCCTCTTTTTCCCATAACCATTCTCTAGCTTGCATTGGATGGCTGGCCTCCCCCCCCTTTTTGGGTAACTCCTCCTTCCCCCTCCTTTTTTGATTTTTTATTTTACTTCCTGTCTCCTCCATGCCTCTATAAATCCCATCATCTCTGTGTTAACATGTCTATTGCTAAATCTGACAAATGCACCCCATCTGATCTGTAAAAATCCTCTACCCATTCTTCAACCCCTCACAGTATTACATGCCACCATCTTTCTTACCATAGTTCCTACCCTTCTGTTCATCTTTTTCCTGGCTCTGTCTATTGCTATGTGACTGTGTTCATATCTCCATACCCTCTTTGGTATCACATCAGACCAGGCTATGGCCACCATTGCTGTATTCTTTCAAAGTCCTTTTTTACTTGTGTATATGTGTCTACCCATGGTTTCCCCCAATGTCATTCCCCCCCCAGGTGTATAATAATAAGGTCTGGAGTTGGTCACCACTCTTTCATTTCCTTCAGGGTAGGAATCATCTGTCCCCATCTCATCCTTCATATGCCACACCAAAACAACCTACATTTTCTTATGTCCTGGTACAGCTGTTTTCCCCCAGCCTTTTTCTCAGCTCTCTTTTCCACCCAATAAATGTAAGAATACCTGAAGAGCCATACTTCTGTGATCCTCCCTCTACCTATAGGATTTAAGCAAAAATATACATCTTAAACATCTTTTGGCTCCTTGTTTGCATTTCCCCCTTCATTAAACCCCCTCCCCCCATTTGGTTCCGCACCTGCAAAACAAAACACAGCTGGCATGTTAATCTCCAAATTGCAATGCCTGATTATACATCTTGTAGCTGGCAGACTGCCATTGCCCTTTTCCAACATGTTAGCCACTGTTTTCCCTGCTGCTGCCCATTGTGATGCAGCCCCTATTTGAAAACAATGAGATGAATAATTGTCTGGGTTCTCGCCCAGAAACTTCCATGTCTTTTTTGAGCATGGCCATTACTTGGTTGCTTGTCACTTTTTTCCTGTCACCATGCACAAATAATCTCCCTTTCTTAATTCCATGCTCTGCGGCATATGCCCACAAAGCCATTACTGGACACACTGTGCCATCTATGTGAAGCCTGATCGTTACGGTACAACCGTTCCCCTCTTGATTTGTTTCTGACCTCTTAATTCTCATCTCTATTTCATCCCTCCCCCTACTTATGTCTTCCCATTCCAACCCCCCTTCTTCATCCTTTTTACCATGCCCTACCACCTCGCTCACTCTCAGGGCCCCTGCAAACATTACTAAGTAGACTGTGTGAAATAACTGTGCCTCATCCTTAGATTTGCGGGTTGCTGGTAATATGCCCTTAAGTTTTGCTAGCCAATGTTCTGCTATTGGTTGCCTACAGTCTTTCGGTCTTTGTTTCAGCCTACTCCACCCTTGCATCATCCTTCTAATTAACGTTGTCTTGGTTGGGTCCTTCCATTTCTTTATGGTGCAAACTAAACTTGTCCCCAATAGGTATACCCCCATAGTGGTGTGAGCCATTCCCTTTTGTCATTGGTCCACAGTGAACTTCCCCAGCTGTTCCTCTGTAAGTGACCCACTTACTTCCATGTGATGTGTTTCCCTGAATGCTTGTAACACCCACCAAGACCTTTCATAGGCCCTCAAGGTTCTTGGTGCCCATGAGATGTGAAACAGCATTTCAGCTCCCTCTTGCCAATGTCCCAGATATTCACTGGTATGGGTGTTTTCCACTCCTATGCTGTTGGGGACAGCATCCAGAAATGATTCAGCTGCAGATGGGAAAGGCTGTCAGCTAGGGTGTTTTCCACCCCTTCTATGAGCTTAGCCCTGAATTACATATTCTATTGCAATGCTCTTAATACCGTCTGTCTTAACACCCCCACAACTGTCTCAGACCTGGCTTCTCTGTTGTTTAAAACCACTACCACTGCCTTGTTATCACACCAACATGTAACCTTCTGGTTCCGCAGATCTTCACCCCATACCAATGTGCATGCCCAAATGGGCATAATTTCTAGCAGTGTGATGTCCTTTACCTTCCCCTCTTTTACGCAACTTTGTGGCCATGGCTCCAAGAACCATTTTCCTCTCAGAGAGACCCCATTCCTAACTCCCCTGCTGCATCTGTATATAGTTTCAGGTCCGTATTGTAAACCCAATCATCTTGTCAAAAGGAACAGCCATTATAACTGTTAAGGAATTCTTCCCACACCTTAAAATCCTCCTTTACCCCTTTTGTTATGTCTACCCAGTGGTGTGGCCTGGTTGCTCCTGCCATGGCCCTCACTAGCTGCTTAGTGAAGGTCCTACTTGGTCCAATTGCCCTGTAAGCAAAGTTGAGATGACCTATAACCTGTTGCACCTGTCTCAATTGCACCCGCCTCCTGCTTGTGTGTAACTGAATGAGTTCGTTTAGTTTGCTCACTTTGTTGTCTTGCAATCTAAACAACTCTCTCAGTGTGTCTATTTCTATACCTAAGAACTCTAACACTTTTCCGGGGCCTTCTGTTTTTTCCAGTGCCAATGGTACCCCCAATTCTACACACAGTTCCTGGAAGCTGGCCAGCATCACATCTGTTTCCTTCCTACCACTGCCAATTAACAAAGTCATCTAAGTAATGCATGACCATCTTGTGGCCTGTTTTTTCCTGAAATATCCACTGTAAACAGGTGCTGAATGCTTCAAATGTAGCACAGGCTATGGAAGAACCCTTGGACATAGCTTTATCAAAATAATATTGGTACCCCACCTTGAAACCCAATAGGTCCCAATCCTCTTTCCTAACTGGAAGCAATCAGAAAGTGGACTCTATATCCATCTTGGCCATCCAAGCATTGGGAGTCACTCTGATAATCTGTACCGCTTCCTCTAATATGGCATAGGACACCTTACTGGGTTCCTCACTTGTAAAATCATTCACTGATTCCTCTTCTGGAAATGACAGATGGTGAATCACCCTGTATTCTCCCTTTTGTTTCTTTGGGACTAAGCCCAAAGAGGAAATTCTCATATTCTGTAATGTGGGGGGGGGGGTGCAAACAGCCCTTCTATCCTACCAGCTGCCTTTTCTTTCTCTATCTTTTTCCTCAATATGTCCTCCTTTCCTTTAACTGACCCCAAATTGTTAGACACTTTCTCACAAGACTTACCGCATTGCAAACAACTTTCGACTTGTTATTAAATTCATATGATTTTTTTTTAAATATCATAGCAAACACCCTACAGGCCAAAAGCTTTGCATGAAAACACATTCTCTTTAATTTTTTTGTCCACACCTTGCTGTATTGTCCTTACCTTTTATTGATGCTCTAAAACAAACCTCAGCCACCTTCAATTCTGATGCCAATCTGACATGCTGTAGTCTTCGATGTAATTAAAAACCAAAAACTTAAGCAAAAAGTGACTGAATCACCACTGTGCTGACCATTATGTACCTATCTTAGCCCCTTCTCTTCTTGTCTACCTACCTATTGTTCTGTCCCCACCTGTCCCTCCCCTTAACTCCACCCTTCCCTCTGAGCACACCATCTTACTTTACAGGGGAGGGGTGCACCAGGTCAGCTTTGTCTGCCCCTTAAAGGGCAAACTCTATTATAGTGCAGAAACTGATTTTTGTCTATCCCTGTAGCTTGTGGGATGGGTACTAATTGTTTGGACTCAGTTCTCAGCTATGTGGTATCTAGAGGCGGGTCTGAGCCACATTTGTGGTAGCTGGCTGCTCTTTGGCTTCTCATAAAAGGCTAGAAAGGGAAGGAATCAGATTCATTTCATTACAGTAAATGCATATTGCTGCTTTTTCCTTCGTTTGCTGCTTATTGTTAATTCTCTTGCTAGCAGGCTTTGTTTGACTTCCTATGAGGGTCTAACAGGGAATTGTTTTGGGGCTGTTGAAAATGTGAAACCTATTTTGGTGTGATTTAAGTGAGGCTGTTATTTCTTTGAATTAGAAACCTATTTCATCTAATTTCAAACCTACTTTGATGTGCTTTTAGTGGGGCTCTGATTTTCTTGTGTTTTTTTCTTGCTGTGAAAAATATGAAACTTATTTTGTTGAAATTAAAGTGGGGCTGTTATTTCTTTGCTGTTTTTACTTGCTCTTGAAAATTTGAAACCTAATTTGGTGTGATTTTTGTGGGACTATTATTTCCTTGCTGTTTTTTACATGCTGTTGAACATCTGAAACTTATTTTGGTGTGATTTGAGTGGGACCCATTGTTCCTTACTGTTTTCACTTGCTGTTAAGCATTTGAAATCTATTTTGGTGTGATCTTTGTGGGGCTATTATTTCCTTAGTGTTTTGACTTGATGTTGAACATTTGAAACCTATTTTGGTGTGATTTAAGTGGTACTCTGTTCCTTGTTGTTTTCACTTGCTGTTGAAAATATGAAGCCTATTTTGGTGTGATTTTTGTGGGTCTGTGATTTTCTTGCTGTTTTTACTTGCTGTTAAAACATTTAAACTTGTTTTGCTGTGATTTAAGTGGGACAGTTATTTCTTGCTGTTTTTACTTGCTGTTGAAAATGTTAAACCTATTTTGGTGTGATTTAAGTGGGGCTGTTGTTTTGTTGCTGTTTTTTCTTGCTGTTGAAAATTCTAAATCTATTTTATTGTGATTTATGAGGGGCTGTTAATTCCTTTACTATTTTTACTTGCTGTTGAAAATTTGAAACCTATTAAATGTGAATTAATTGAAGCAGTTATTTCCTCACTGTTTTTACTTGCTTATTGTTGATTTCACTTGGGATTTTGTTCTGCTTATCTTGTTCTTTTACTAAGCTATCATTATAGTGCAGAAACTGATTTGATTTAAGTGGGGCTATTTTTTTGCTGTGTTTTCTTGCTTTAAAGCATTTTAAACCTATTTTGGTGTGATTTAAGGTGACTATTAGTTCCTAGCTGTTTTTACTTGCTGTTAAAATTTCAAACCCTATTTTGGTGTTATTTAAATAGGGCAGTCATTTTCCTTGCTGCGTTACTTGCTTATTGTGATTTCACTTGGGATACTGTTCTGCTTATCTTGCCTTTTCACTAAGGTATCATTATTTTGCAGGAACATATTCTTGTTTAACCCTATAGCTTGGGGGAAGAGTTCTAATTGTTTGGCCTTGGGCCTCAGCTATGTGATAAATGGAGGCAGGGCTGAGTCAGATTTGTGGTAGCTGGTTGCTTTTTGGCTTCTTATAAGAGGCTAGAAAGGGAAGGAATCCAATTCATTTATTTTCAGTATCTGCTCATTGCTGCGTTTTGCTTCTTTTACTGCTTAGTGTTAATTTCTCTTGCTAGCAGATTGATTTTTTGACTTCTTATGAGGGGGCTAACAGGGAATTATTTTGGGGTTGTTGAAAATCTGAAACCTAGTTTACTGTGAAACATATTTTGGTGTGCTGTCAGTGTGTCTGTGACTTTCCTGCTGTTTTTACTTGCTGTTAAAAATGTAACATCTATTTTGGTGTGATTTAACTGGGTCTGTTATTTCCTTGATGTTTTACTTGCTCCTGCATATTTGAAACCTATTTTGGTGTGACTTAAATGTGACTGTTAGTTCCTTGCAGTTTTTGCTTGCTGTTGAAACTTTGAAACCTATTTTGCTGTGAATTAAGTGTAGCTGGTATTTCCTTGCTGTTGAAAAGTTGAAATCAATTTTGGTGTGATTCAAGTGGGGTTGTTGGTTTTTTGCTGTTTTTACTCACTGTTGAAAATGCTGACTCTGTTTTGGTGTGATTTAAGTGGGACTGTTATTGCCTTGCTGTTTTTATTTGCTGTTGAAAATTTGAAACCTATTTTTGTATAAATTAAGTTATGCAGTTTTTTCCTTGCTAGTTTTACTCGCTTATTGTTGATTTCACTTGGTCTACTGTTCTGCTTTTCTCGTTTTTTTTTTTGTTTTTTTTTACAAGGTAACATTACAATAGAGGAACCGATTGTTGTTTGTCCATCTAGCTTGGGGGAGGGGTACTAATTATTTGGCATTGGTCCTTAGCTTTGTGATAACTAGAGGTGGGGCTAAGTCAGAGTTATGGTAGCAGGTTGCTTTTTGGCTTCTCATATGAGGCTAGAAAGGGAAGGAATCAGATTTATTTCATTCAAGAACCTGCTAATTGCTGCTTTTTAAATCTTTTACTTCTTATAGTTAATTTCTCTTGGTGGCAGGTTGATTTTTGACTTCTTATGAGGGGCTAACTGGGAATTGTTTTGAGGCTGTTGAGAATTTGAAACCTATTTTGGTATGATTTATTTGAGGCTGTTATTTCTTTGAATTAGAAAGTTATTTCATCTAATTTCAAACGTATTTTGGTGTGCTTTTAGTGGGACTCTGATTTTCTTGCTGTTTTTTTCTTGCTGCTAAAAATGTGAAACCAGTTTTGCTGTGATTTAAATAGGTCTGTTATTTCCTTGCTTTTTTTACCTGTTGTTGAAAATCTGAAAGCTATTTTTGTATAAATTAAGTTATGCAGTTTTTTCCTTCCTTTTTTCCTCACTTATTGTTGGTTTCACTTGGGCTACTGTTCTGCTTTTCGTATTTATTTTCTAAGGTATCATTTCAGTAGCAGGCACAGATTTTTGTTTATCCCTCTATCTTGGGAAGGGGTACTAATTCTTTGGCCTTGGTTCTTAGCTTTGTGATAACTAGAGGTGGGGCTGAGTCAGATTTTTGGTAGCAGGTTGCTTTTTGGATTCTCATATGAGGCTAGAAAGGAAAAGAATGAGGTTAATTTCATTATGGAAACTGCTAATTGCTGCTTTTTCCTTCTTTTATGAGTTATTGTTAATTTCTCTTGGTATCAGGTTGATTTTTTGACTTCTTATGAGGGGTTAACAGGGAATTGTTTAGTGTCTGTTAAAAATTTGAAACCTATTTTGTTGTGATTTAAGTGAGACTGTTATTTCTTCAAATTAGAAACTTATTTCTTCTAATTTCAAACCTATTTTGTTTTGCATTTAGTGGGACTGTGATTTTCTTGCTGTTTTTACTTGTTGTTGAAACTCTGAAACCTGTTTTTGGTTTTATTTAAATTGGGATGTTATTTCCTTTCTGGTTTTACTTAGTGTTGAACATTTGCAACCTATGTTGATGTGATTTACGTGGATCTTTCATTCCCTTGCTGATTTTACTTTGCTGTTGAAAATTTGAAACCTATTTTGGTGTGATTTAAGTGGGGCAGTTATTTCCTTGCTGTTTTTACTTGCTTATTGTTGATTTGTTCTGCGTATCTTGTGTTTTCACTAAAGTATCATTATAGTGCAGGAACTGTTTTTTGTCAAACCCTATAGCTTGGAGGAGTGATACTAATTGTTTAGCCTTGGTCCTCAGCTGTGTGATATCTGGATGCTGGGCTGATTCAGATTTTTGGTAGCAGGTTGCTTCTTGGTTTCTGATCAGAGGCAAGAAAGGGAGGAATCAGATTCATTTCATTATAGTTACTGCTCATTGCTGCTTTTTGCTTCCTTTACTGCTTATTGTTTATTTCTCTTGGTAGCAGGTTCATTCTTTTGAACTTCTTATGATGGGCTCTCAGGGAATTGTTTTGGGGCTGTCGAAAATTTCAAACCTGTGTTGGTGTGATTTAAGTGAGACTTATTTCTTTGAATTACAGATTATTTCTTCTTATTTCAAAACTATTTTGAAGTGCTTTAAGCAGGTCTGTGATTTTGTTACTGTTTTTACTTGCTGTTAAAACCTTGAAACCTATTTGGTGTGATTTAAGTGGTCCTGTTATTTCTTTGCTGTTTTTACTTGCTTTTTGTTGATTTCACTTCAGCTACTGTTCTGCTTATCTTGTTTTTCTTTTTTTGTACTAGCTATCATTATTGTGCAGGAACTGATTTTTGTCTAACACTATAGCTTGGGGAATGAATGCTAACTGTTTGGCCTTGGGCATCAGCTATGTGATAAATGGAGGTGGGCTGAGTCAGATTTGTGGTAGTAGGTTGCTTTTTGGCTTCTCATAAGAGGCTAAAAAGGGAAGGAAAGGAATCAGATTAATTTCAGTGCAGTGACTGCTCATTGCTGCTTTTTGCTTCTTTTACTGCTTATTTTTGATTTCTCTTGGTAGCAGGATGATTTTTTTATCTCTTATGAGGTGCTGACAGGGAGTTTTTTTCTGTTGAAAATGTGAAACCTATTTTGTTGTGATTTAAGTGAGGCTGTTAATTATTAGAATTTAAAACTTTTATTTCTAATTTCAAACCTATTTTGCTGTGTTGTAGTGGGTCTGTAATTTTCTTGCTGTTAAACATTTGAAACCTATTTTGGTGTGATTTAAGTGGGCCTGTTATTTCCTTTCTGTTTTTATTTGATGTTGAATATGTGAAACCTATTTTGGTGTGAGTAAAGTACAGCTGTTATTTCATTGCTCTTTTACTTGCTGTTGGACAGTTGAAACCTATTTTGGTGTGATTTAAATATGGCTGTTTTTTAATTGCTGTTTTACTTGCTGTTTAAAATTTGAAGCCTATTTTGGTGTGTTTTAAGTGGGGCTCTTGTTTCCTTGCTGTTGAACATTTAGAACCTATTTTGGTGTGATCTAAGTGGGGCTCTGATTTCCAAGCTGTTTGATTGCTGTTGAACATTTGAAACCTATTTTGGTATAATTAAAGTGGGGCTGTTATTTCATTGCAGCTTTACTTGCAGTTGACATTTTGAAACCTATTTTGGTGTAATTAAAGTGGGGGATGTTATTTTATTGCAGTTTTAGTTGCAGTTAACATTTTGAAACATATTTTGGTGTGATTTAAGTGGGGCTGTTATTGCCTTGCTGTTTTTACTTGCTGTTGAACATTTGAAACCTATTTTATTGTGTTTTAAGTGGGGCTATTATTTCCTTGCTGTTCTTCCTTGCGGTTGAAAATTTGAAACCTATTTTGGTGTGATTTAAGTGGACCAGATATTTCCTTGCTGTTTTTACTTGCTAATTGTTAATTTCACTTGTGCTATTGTTCTGCTTATCTTATTTTTTTTCTATGGTATTGTGTAAACTGCAGGGACTGTTTTTTGTCTATGCATGTAGCTTGGGAGAGGGATGCTAATTGTTTGGCCTTGGTCCTCATCTATATAACAACTAGAGGCTGGGCTGAGTCTTTTTTTTGTTAGTTGTTTAACCAGGACTAGCACACTAAGCTGAAAGCTTTTTTTACAGGTGCAACCTGGGATCACAGGGAAATTAAGTGACTTGCTCAGGGTCACATAGTCTGCAAGTGGAAGTTGTGGGATTCAAACCCAGGTCTGGTCTGCTGGATGTCACCAGATTTTCAGCTTAGAGCCTTAAACCACTGTGCTATACTGAGTTATAGTTTGGTATCAGGTTTCTTTTTGGCATCTCATTAGCATCTAGAAAGGGAAGGATTCAGATTCATTTCACTGCAGTAACTGCTCACTGCTGCTTTTTCTTCTTATACTGCTTGTGAGGCCATTATTTCTTTGAATTAAAAACATATTTCTTCTAATTTGAAACATATTATGGTGTGCTTTCAGTGAGTCTGTGACTTTCTTGCTGTTTTTACTTGCTGTTAAAAATTCTAAAACTATTTTGGTGTGATTTAACTGGGTCTGTTATTTCCTTGCTGTTTTACTTACTCCTGAATATTTGAAACCTATTTTAGTGTGACTTAAATGTGACTGCTATTTCCTTGCTGTTTTTACTTGCTGTTTAAACTTTGAAACCTATTTTGCTGTGATTTAAGCGTGGCTGGTATTTCCTTGCTGTTGAAAAATTGAAATCAATTTTGGTGTGATTCAAGTGGGGCTGCTGGTTTGTTGCTGTTTTTACCTGCTGTTTATAATGCAGACTCTGTTTTGCTGTGATTTAAGTGGGGCAGTTATTTCCTTGCTGTTTTTACTTGCTGCTTGCTGTTGAAATTGTAAAAGCTATTTTTGTGTAAATTATGTTCAGCAGCTTTTTCCTTGCTGTTTCTACTTGCTTATTGTTGATTTCATGTGGGCTACTATTATGCTTATTTGTTTTTTTCCTTAGGTATCATTACAGTACAGGAACTGATGTTTGTCTATCCCTGTAGCTTGGGGAAAGAGTACTAATTCATTGGCCTTGGTCCTTAGCCTTGTGAAAACTAGAGGTGGGTCTCAGTCAGATTTTTGGTAGCAGGTTGCTTTTTGGTTTCTCTTGTGAGGCTAGAAAGGGAAGGAATCTGATTCCAGTTGCTCCTGGAGTTCCTTTGACTGGCCTGAGTTTATTGATGTCATGAGGATTGTCTGTAGTATGTGCCCTACTTGATGTAGTTTGGACCCAGGCCTGTCTTCCCTGATAAAGAGTTGTCTTGATATCATTGGCCCTGTCCTAGCACAGATAGTCTGGTGCTCCTTGGATATGGGTGAGTTTCCTAGCTCCCTGAAGTAGGCGGTGGTGACACCCCTCCTCAAGAAAGCTTCCTTGGACCCATGCTTCTTTGCTAACTACAGATCGATCTCTAATCACCCCTTTGTTGGGAAGATTATTGAGAAAGTAGTGGCTGCACAATTGGAAAACTATTTAACCATCCATGACATCTATGAACCGCTTCAGTCTGGTTTTTGAAAGAGGCATAGTACCGAGACAGTGCTGGTTCGGGTGCTCAGTGATCTCCTGATGGTTAGAGATCAGAAGAATCATTCCATCCTCATTCTTCTTGATCTCTCATCATCCTTTGACACTGTGGACCATGGGTTACTTCTCGTGCACCTGGAGTTCATCTGTGGCCTGTCAGGTACAGTCCTCAGATGGTTTAGATCTTTCCTCTCTGACAGAACTCAGAGAGTGGTATCGGAGATAAATTCTTCCCGCCCAGTCTCTCTGTCATGTGGGGTTCACCAGGGCTCAGTGTTGTCCCCCATGTTGTTCGCAGTGTATATGCTGCCCCTCAGAGACATTGTAAGAAGGTATGGGCTGAGGTTTCACTGCTATGCAGATGATACCCAGCTCTATCTATCTTTTGCACCTAACCAGGATAGAGCTCTCTCGGTCTTTAATAAGTGCCTCACTGAAATCCAGTGCTGGATGAATTCAAGCTGGCTTAAGTTGAACTTGGAGAAGACAGAGGTAATGGTTGTGGACCCAGGTCATAGGGTAGAGGGGGTGGGAGTTGGTCTTCCATCAGGTTTATTTCTGGGAGGTGTCCAGCTCCCTGCCTCTGAATGGGTGTGGAACCTGGGGGTGATTTTTGATGGTGAGCTGACACTTCATTTACAGGTGTCGACAGCTGTCAAACTTTCCTTTTACCATCTTAGAAACATCACCATGATTAAGCACCTTGTTCTGCCCATGGATTTGCCAACTTTGGTCCACGCCTTTGTGTCCTCATGCCTTTATTATTGCAATTCCCTGTATCTAGGACTTCCTGGGGTCGATATCCGCTGCTTGCAGCTGGTGCAGAATGCTGCAGACTGGTTATTGACAGGTACATCTCGTGCCTGTCATATTTCACTGGTGCTGCGTGATCTGCACTGGCTGCCAATTCAGTGGTGGATCACCTTTAAAGTTGATCTTTTTGACTTACAAAGCTCTACACGGACAGGGTCTAGACTACTTGAAAGAGCTTTTGGTTCCCTACTGCCCTAAGTGATCTCTTCGCTTCACAGACGAGGGGTTGCTGGAGATTCTGAGGGTTTCTTTAAAATCTTCAGGTGCTCGTGCCTTTATGTATGCAGCTCTGACCCTCTGGAATTTTCTACCCTGTCTACTTTGTCAGTGTGCATCTGTGGAGGAATTTAAAAAAAGGCCCTGAAGACCTATTTGTGGTCAAAGATTTATTTTAATTAATATTGTGATTTTAGGAGCTCAGATTATTATGCATTGGTTTTATTTATTATTTTGTCAGATATTGTAAGGCTCCTTGAATCTAGAAAGGTGCGATATAAATAAAGCATTATTATTATTATTTCATTACATAAACTACTAATTTCTGCTCTTTGCTTCTTTTACTGCTTATTGTTAATTTCTCTTGGTAGTAGGTTGATTTTTTGACTTCTTATGATGGGCTATTATTGAATTGTTTTGGGGCTGTTGAAAATTTGAAACCTAGTTTGGTGTGATTTAAGTGAGGCTGTTATTTCTGTGAATTAGAAAGTTATTTCATCTCATTTGAAACCTAGCCTGGTGTGCTTTTAGTGGGACTCTGATTTTCTTGCTGTTTTTACTTGCTGTTGAAAAATTTTAATCTCTTTTGCTGTGATTTAAATTGAGCTGCTATTTCCTTGCTGTTTTTACTTGCTGTTGAACATTTGCAACCTATGTTGGTCTGCTTTAAGTTGGTATGTTTTTTCGTTGCTGTCTTTCCTTGCTATTGAAAATTCAAACTCTAGTCTGCTGTGATTTAAGTGGGCTGATATTTCCTTAATGTTTTTACTTGCTTAATGTCCATTTCACTTGGGCTACTGTTCTGCTTATTTTGTCTATCCCTGAAACTTGCAGGAGTGGTAAACATTTTGTGGCCATGTTCCTCAGCTATGTAATAGCTAGAGGCAGGAGTGAATCAGATGTTTGGCAGCAGGTTGCTTTTTGGCTTCTCATAAGAGGCTAGAAAGGAAAGGAATCAGATTCATTTCATTACAGTAATTTCTCATTTCTGCTTTTTGCTTCTTTTACTGCTTATTGTTGATTTCTCTTGGTAGCATGTTGATTTTTTGACTCCTTATGATGGCCTAACATGGAATTGTTTTAGGGCTGTAGAGAATTTGAAACCTTTTTTGATGTGATTTAAGCGAGACTGTTATTTCTTTCAGTTATAAATTATTTTTTCTAATTTCAAACCTGTTTTGAAGTGCTTTCAATAGGTATGTGATTTTGTTGTTTTTACTTGCTGTCTAAAATTTGAAACCTATTTTAGTGTGATTTAAGTGATGCTGTTTTTTTCTTGCTGTTTTTACTTGCTGTGGAACTTTTGAAACCTATTTTGGTGTGATTTAAGGGAGGCTGTTATTTCAGTGCTGTTTTACTTGCTGTTGAACATTTGAAACCTAATTTATTGTGATTTAAGTATGGCTGTTATAGAATTGCTGTTTTACTTGCTGTTGAAAATGTGAACTCTATTTTGGTGTCACTTAAGTGGGGATCTGATTTCCTTGCTGTTTTTACTTACTGTTGAACATATGAAACCTATTTTGCTGTGATTAAAGTGGGGCTGTTATTTCCTTACTGTTTTTACTTGCTGTTGAAATTTGAAACCTATTTTGGTGTGATTTAAGTAAGGCTGTTGTTTTGTTGCTGTTTTTTCTTGCTGTTGAAAATTCGAACTCAATTTTGCTGTGATTAAAGTGCGGCTGTTATTTCCTTGATATTTTTAATTGCTTATTGTTGATTTCACATTGGCTATTGTTCTGCTTATCTTGCTTTTTTCTACAATATCATTACTGTTAGGAACTGATTCTTGTTTATCCTTGGAGCTTGCGTGAAGGGTGCTAATTGTTTGGCCTTGAGTCTCAGCTATGTGATAAATTGATGCAATGCTGAGTCACATTTGTGTTAGCTGGTTGCTCTTTATCTTCTCATAAGAGGCTAGAAATGGAAGGAATCGGATTCATTTCATTACAGGAAATGCTCATTACAGCATTTTGCTCTTTTACTGCTTATTGTTAATTTCTCTTGCTAGCAGATTGATTTTTTTGACTTCTTATGAGGGGCTAATAGGGAACTTTTTTAGGGCTGTTTAAAATTTGAAATCTATTTTGGTGTGATTTAAATGAGGCTGTTATTTCTTTGAATTGTAAACTTATTTCATCTAATTTCAATCCTAATTTGGTGTGCTTTTAATAGAGCTCTGATTTTATTGCTGTGTTTACTTGGTGTCAAAAATGTGCAACCTGTTTGCTGTGATTTTAGTCGGTCAGATATTTCCTTGCTGGTTTTCCTTGCTGTTGACCATCTGATTCCTATTTTTGGTGTGATTAAATTGGGGCTGTTATTTCCTTGCTGTTTTTACTTGGTGTTGAAAATTTGAAATCTGTGTTGGTGTTGATTTAATTGGAGCTGTTATTTTGTTGTTGTTTTTTCTTGCTGTTGAAATTCAAACTCTATTTTGTTGTGATGTTAAGTGGAGCTGTTATTTCCTTGCTGTTTTTACTTGCTGCGGAACATTTGAAACCTATTTTGGTGTGCATTTAGTGTGGCTATTATTTCCTAGCTGTTTTTACTTGCTGTTGAACATTTGAAACCTATTTTGGTGTGATTTAAGGTAGGCTATTATTTCCTTGCTGTTTTACTTGCTGTTGACCATTTGAAAACTATTTTGGTGTGATTGAAGTGGGAATCTTTGTTCCTTGCTGTTTTCACTTGCTCTTGAAAATGTTAAACTTATTTTGGTGTGATTTAAGTGGGGCAGTTATTTCTGTTCTGCTTCACTTCCTTATTATTGATTTCACTTAGGCTACTGTTCTGCACATCTTGTTTTTTTTTCCTAAGGTATCATTATTGTGCAGAAACTGACTTTTTGTCTAACCCTGTAGCTTGTGGAAGTGGTGCTAATTGTTTGGCATTGGGCCCCAGCTATGTGATAACTGGAGGTGAGGCTGAGTCAGATTTGTGGCTGCAGGGTGCTTTTCTGGCTTCTCATAAGAGGCTAGAAAGGGAAGGAAAGGAATCAGATTAATTTCAGTACAGTTACTGCTCATTGCTGCTTTTTGCTTCTTTTACTGCTTATTGTTGATTTCTCTTAGTAGCAGGCTGATTTTTGACTTTGAATGAGGGGCCAACAGGGAATTGTTTGGGGGATCTTGAAAATGTGAAACCTATTTTGTTGCAATTTACATGACGCTGTCATTTATTTGAATTAAAACTTATTTCTTCTAATTTCAAACAAATTTTGTTGTGTTTTATTTGGGTTGTGATCTTCTTGTTGTTTTTACTTGTTGAAGATTTGAAATCTAATTTGGTGTAATTTAAGTGGTGTTGTTATTTCTTTGCTGTTTTACTTGCTGTTGAACATTTTAAACCTATTGTGGTGTGATTTATGTATGGCTGTTATATAATTGCTGTTTTACTTGCTGTTGAACATTTGAAACCTATTTTGATGTGATTAAAGTGGGGCCATTATTTATTTGCTGTTTTTACTTGGTGTTGAAAATTTGAAATCTATTTTGCTGTGATTTAAGTGGGTCTGTTTTTTTGTTGCTGTTTTTCCTTGCTGTTGAAAATTCAATCTCTGGTTTGCTGTGATTTAAGTGGGCTGGTATTTCCTTGATGTTTTTACTTGCTTAATGTAGATTTCACTTGGGCTACTGTTCTGCTTATTTTGTTGTTTTACTAAACCATCATTGTCCCGGATTCCCCCCTTTTCCCTCACAAAAAGACTGAGACCATTGTTTATTGTTGTGCTCAGATCGGCAATTAATTTATTTATATATTATAATTCTTTGTTCCATTTCATCGTCTTTTATTCTTATATTTCTCACAATTTCATTAATTTCCATCCATATATCAATCTCTGATCATCCCTTTTTCTTCCTCTTTTTCTCCCCCAGGTGAAAACCTGGGTGCCTTCTTCTTCTCCTTTTCTGTTAGGTAATGGTGAAAACCGAGACTGCTTTTCTCCTTCAGCCTCTTCCTCTTTTTGTCTTATTCCTTTTTCTTCCCCTCTACTCTCCTTCCCTCCCCTTACCCTCCTTTTTCTGCCATCCACCTTTGGCAATCCAATAGCTGTATTATTTTCTGCCATCCACCTGTGGCAGTCAACTAACCATCCTACCAGATACATCTGTCATCCACCTTTGACAGACCACCATATAGTCCTTTTTTGACTGTCTTCCCCTCTTGCTCTATATTGTAGAGTGGGTGGAAGGGATCAAAACTCCAGAAAAAGTGGCTGAGCCACCTCTGTGCTGCTCATTATGTACCCCCACTTGCCCCTCCCCTTCCTGTTGCTTGGCCATTGTTCTATCCCCGGCCCCTCCCGTTCCTTCCCCCCTCCCCTTCTGAGCACACCATCTTGATGGAAAGGGAAGGGGTGCACCAGGACAACCTGGTCTGCCCCTTAAAGAGCAAACTCCATTGTCCCGGATTCCCCCCTTTTCCATCACAAAAAGACAGTGACCATTGTTTGTTGTTGTGCTCAGATTGGCAATTAATTTATTTATATATCATAATTCCATGTTCCATTTTGTCCTCTTTTAGTCTTACATTTCTCACAATTTCATTTATTTCCATCCATATATCAATCTCTGATTATCCTTCTTTCTTCCTCTATTTCTCCCCCAGGTGAAAACCTGGGTGCCTTCTTCTCCTTTTCTGTTAGGTAACAGTGAAAACCAAGACCGCTTTTCTCCCTCAGCTTCTTCCTCTTTTCGCCTTATTCCTTTTCCTTTCCTCCCTCCCCTCCTCCCTCCTTTTCCCCATTAGCCAGTCTCCAGCTTGCATTGGACGACTGGCTTTCCCCTCACTTAGGGTATTGTTCTCCTATCCTTAGGGAAACCTCCTTCCCAGTCTTTCTCTTCTCCTTCTCCCCTTTTTTACTTTTTTATCTTCTATTTTTTGCATGCCTCCTCCATGCTTCCATAAAACCCATAGTTTCTGGATTAAACATGTCTATAGCTAGATCTGACAGGTGCACACCATCTGACTTGTAGAAATCTTCTACCCACTCTTCCACACCCCACAGTATTACTTGTCCTCCCATTTTTCTTACCAGTGTCCCTACCCTTCTGTTCATCTTTCTCCTGGCCCTATCCACAGCTCTATGGCTGTGCTCATGTCTCCAAACCCTCCTTGGTATCATATCTGACCAGGCAAGGCTTACCCTAGGCCACCACTGCTATATTGTCTCTAGGTCCCTTTTTATCTTCATGTATGTGTCCACCCATGGCTTGCTCCCAAGGTCATTACCCCCTAAATGTATAATAATTAAGTCTGGAATGGGTCACCATTCCTTCAGCTCTTTCAATGTGGGGAGCAGTTGTGCTTATCTCATCCCCCAGATGCCACGCCAATCCAATCTACATTGTTTCACATCTTGGTAAAGCTGCTTTCCCCCAGCCTTTTTCTCAGCTCTCCTTTCTGCCCAATAAATATAAGAGTAGCCACAGATCTAGACTTCCATGCTCCTCCCTCTTCCTATAGGATTTAAACAAAAATAAATATATTTTTATATGGTCTTAGTTTCTTACCATGATATCACTTCTCCCTGCCCCCCATGTGGCTCCATATCTGTAACAAAACATAGATGATATGTTAGTCTCCACACTGCAGTGTTCGAATGTATCTCTTATAACTGGCAGACTGCCAGTGCCCCTTTTCCAAGATATTATTCACAGTCTCACCTGCTGCTGCCCACTGTGAGGCAGCCCCTATCCATAGGGAGTGGGAGAAATAATTAATCGGATCCTCCCCTAGGAATTGCATGCCTTTAGCAATGCTGTGACTTGATAACTTGTGACCCTACTTCTGTCACCATGCAGAAATAATCTCCCTGTCCTATTCCCATGCTCTGTGGTGAAAGCCCACAAAGCCTGCACTGGCACACTGTACTCTCTATCTATTTCTTTATTGTTACCATGCAACTCTGTCCCCTTTGATCGGTCTTTGACCTCTTAATCCTGATCTGTGTCTCCTTCAACCCCCAGCTTATATCTTCCCATTCTAATCCCCCTTCCTTGTCTTGTCTGCCATAGCCTACCACCTCGCTCACTCTCATGGCCCCTGCAAATATTACCACATAAATCATGTGAAATAGCTAGGCCTCGGCCTTTGATCTGCATATTGCCAGTAATACACCCTTTAGTTTCACCAGCCACTGTTCCCCTATTGGTCTTCTATTATCCACCATCCCATGTTTTATCCTACCCCATCCCTGCATCATTCTTCTAATGAACATTGATTTTGTCTGGTCCTTCCATCCTTTTAGACTGCAAATAACACTAATCCCTGCCAAGTAGACCCCCATTGTGGTGTGTGCTGTGCTTTTTTGCCATTGCTCTACAGTGAACTTCCCCAATTGCTCTTCTGTGAGTGGCCTACTTACCTCCATATGGTGTGTTGCCGTGAATGTTTGAAACACTCACCAGGCCCCATCATAGGCCCTCAGAGTCCGTGGTGGCCATGAGCTGTGGAACAACAGTTCTGCTCCTTCTTGCCAACATCCCACATGTTTGTTGGTATGGGCATTTTTTGCTCCTCTGCTGCTGGTGCCAGCCTCCAGAAATGATCCAGCTACAGATGGGAAAGGCTGTTAGCCAGGGTATTGTGTATCCCTTCTATGTGTTTCTCTCTGAATGACATGTTCAACTGCAATGCCCTTAGCACCAGAAGTCGTAACACTTGCATGACAATTTCTGACCTGGCTCCCCTGTTGTTTAGGACCTCTACCACTGCTTTATTGTCACACCAAAATGTCACTTTCTGATCCCGTTATTCTTTCCCCCAAACCAGGGTGCATGTCCAGATGGGCACGTTCTCTAGCAATGTTATATCTTTTACGTTACTGTCCCTCACCCAGTCTGTTGGCCAAGGTTCTGTGAACCATCTGCTCCTCAGATAGCCCCCCATGCCTAGGCCCCCAGCTGTGTCTGTGTAAAGATCGAGGTCTGTGTTATACACCCATTCCTCCTGCCAAAAAGAGCAGCCATTATAGTCCCTGAGGAATTCCTCCCATACTTTAAAATCCTCCTTGACTCTCTTTGTCATGTCTACCCAATGGTGTGGTCTGGTCACTCCAGCTGTAACCCTTGCTAACCTTTTGGTGAAAGCCCTCCCTGGCCCAATAGCCCTGCATGTGAAGTTCAGATGTCCCAATACTTGTTGCATCTGTTTTAGTTGTACTCTTCTTCCACTGGTATGTATCTGAATCAGTTCCTTCAGTTTTTCCACTTTCTTGTCTGGCAGCTGAAATATTTCCCCACAGAGCATCTATCTCAATACCCAGAAATTGTAAAACCTTACTGGGTCCTTCTGTTTTTTCAGGTGCCAATGAGACCCCTAGTTCTTTACACAGCTTCTGGAAGCTGGCTAATATTTTTTTCTGTCTCTCTTCTCCCACTGCCTATAAAAATGAAATCATCCAAATAGTGAATCACTGCTTTATAACCAGGTTTTTCCTTGAAATATCCACTGCAAACATGTGCTGAATGCTTCGAATGTCGCACATGCTATAGAACAACCCATGGGCATGGCTTCGTCAAAATAGTACTGTTCTCTGATTTTAAAACCCAACAGGTCCCAGTCCTCTCTCCTAACTGGAAGTAATCTGAAAGCAGACTCTGTGTCTGTCTTTGCCATCCACGCTTCTGCAGTTGACCGGATGACCCAGACTGTGTCTTCCAGAGTGGAATATGTCACTTTACTATATTACTTGCTGATAAAATTGTTCACAGAATCAAGTTCTTGAAAGGATATGTGATGAATCACCCTATATTCCCCTTCCTGTTTTTTGGGAACCAAACCCAATGGAGAAATCCTCATATTCTGTAATGGGGGTTATTGTATGGTCCCTCTATTCTTCCTGATGCCTTTTCCTTCTCTATTTTTTGCCTTAACATTTCTTTCCTCCCTATTACTGAAACCAGATTATTCGCCTCTCTTGCTTGTCTTGGGCCCTCACCCTGCAATGAAAAACCTGTGTCAAAACCTTTTTTAATCATCTCTGTTGTTTTCCTGTCCGGGTATCTGTCTAACCATTCTCCAGTATACCTCTATCCTGATGAGGGTTCTAGCTTCTTTAAATTGCTCCCTTCTCTTCTTTCCTTTTCCTCCACTCAGGACTCCCCCTCCGATTGATGTCTGACATTGCTGATCAGTGATTCTGAAACCCTCTACTTGCATGTCCCCTGCCCCTCCCCTCTCTATTCCATGTCTGCCCTTTATACCCCTGCCCTTCACAATAAAGCTATTGACCTGACCCTTGCCCCCCAGGTCCCTGAGCTTCCTGGACCCATGTCGTCCTGCATCTGCTTGCTGGATGTGATCCCCCACATTTTGAACATGCGTGCCAGAAATGGCATTGTGGCCAGGAGCAAAAGGCCCTATTGTAGGCCCAGCACCATCTCTGTGGCACGGCTCCTTTTTTCCAAAACTCTTCCTCTGGCATGGACTGATCAGTTACATAGTCTGTCCACAAGTCCAGTTGTCTTGTGTCCCATCTTACATCCCAATACGTCGCCAAAAGAATTCATCATAGCATATCCACACTCCCCCTTTTGCTTTCGCTGTCCTTATTATCAATGAATAGATGATGAGTGGGATGCCCAACTCAGGTCTCTTCTCCAGTACAATGGCTGAGAATGAGGCAAAACCTACAAATCACCCTTTCCAAGTCTTTCCTTTTGTGAATTTGTCTTTCTCCTTCTTGCCTAACAAAACTACCACTGCTGCCATTTCACTCTTACTTATATTCTCTGTTTCCTCGTATTTTGCTGCCACTTCCTGGCTTACTAAAGTGAAAATATCCACATACTCTCCCTTCCATATTTTTTCTTTTGTGGCCAACAGGACATGCTACCCCACTCTCATCCCATGAGCTCCTATCTCCCTTGTTCCTTTTCTGTCTTTTTTTACTCTCCCTTTTTATCCTTTTGGCACCTCCTTTTCTACCCTGATCTTGGCCAGTGCTGACTCCATTTCTCCCAAACCCTGTGTCCCAAGTGCCGAAACAATTTGGCTTATATACTCTTTAATGCTGTCACCCACAGAGCCGGGTCTGTTACCTGTTGCCTTATCCATTCCTTCCTGCCTGCTGTTCTCCTGGTTTCCAAGCATGGTCCCCATGGGTTGAAGGGGTGGTTGCCCTAAATGCGGCTGTGGAGGAACTACTGTGCACTGGGGATCCGGTCTGGGGTCACCTGTGGGAGTCACAACCTGGTCCTGGGGAGGTACTAATGGTACTGGGACAATGGGCTGCAGAGGTACTGGGCTAGCCACCCTGGTAGGTCCCACTATCGGTGTCTGCACCCTGGTTGAGCTGCGTGGCTCAGTCACCCTTTTTCCTCTGCCCCTTTTCCCTTCCCCACTTTCCTTTTCTCCCCAGATCTCCCAGGCTTCTCTCCTTCCACTAGCTACCACATTCTGTTAGCTTTTCTCCACCAGCTCCACTATTGCCTTGTAGTCGTCCTCTTTTGAAGGCCTGTTCTTTTTTGGTGCCATGTTCCTTGCTTCTTGCTCCTGTAAAATATAACTGAAGAAAAGGACAATAAAAGTCCATTATTAAATATTCTTGCCTGTAATATTCTCCCACAGGGCCAGGCCTGCTTCCTGAAGCCCGTTGACTAATAGCCAAACGTGCCTTTTCTGCACTAAAACTGCACTCATGGCCCTCAAATTGTTTATCCTCCACCCTTTAATACTGTCAGCCCAAAATTATACCCTGGTTTATATCTCCCCATCCCTGGCAACCCAGGCCAAAAACCTCTCTTCATGTGCCCCACCAGCCTCTATTCATGGCTGTTAAGCACCTCATGTGCCTTCTCCTGTGGCCTTCCAGGCCTAGAGATATCCTCCCCACTTATACCATTTCTGGGGTGCCCACATAGCTTCCCCAGCCTTAAGCACTCACCCCATCCCTCTGAGGAGCCCTGCATGTTGCTATTATGCCCCCCAAGGCCTCCACTGCCATGTCCATAGCCTGTGGGGCCTAGCCTCTCTTCCTACACCCCCTTCCAGTTGGTCTCCGATCCTTTATGGCTGAGCTGCTCCCTTGCACCTCATCTTGTGGCCTCCTGGCCTGTAAATGCTCTCCCCATGTGATCTCACATGCCTCTGGCTGTAGGCCTTCTAATCCTGTTCTGTCCTTGCTCCCCCCACCCGCTCCCACCTACCTTGCTGATCCCACACAGTCACTTGATCTCCCCCACCTCTTCTCCTGAGGGGCCTCAAGTATTGCCACTTTTGTGTGGATCTGCTGTCCCTCCCTTCCTAATGGACCTTCAACCTAGCAACGCTGTCCCATGCAGTTGCACCCACGGCGTCTGACATCATACCACATGGTCACCACTCATGGGCGCTCTTTTGCCATGCTCTTCTGCCTCCTTGCCCTGCCTCTTAATTGGCCTGCTATTTCCTTTTAAACAACTGAAATCCCCACCAAGGGGGAACCACTGCTGGGCCATGCACTTAGAAAAGCACTATCTCTTGCTGAAATGCACTCCACGGCATCTTACATCACATGGTCACTGCTCCCGGAAGCTCTTCTGGTGTGGTCCTGTGCTGCTATGCCCTAAACTGTAATTCCCAGTGTGATTCTTTTTTAAAACCACTTAAACACAATTTAAATCACCCAGAGGAGCACCAACCACTGCACCATGTGCTTTTAGAAAAGTGCTTCTTCTCCCTGTAATGCACCCATGGCGTCTGACATCACACCACTTGGTCGTCACTCGCGGGTGCTTCTACCTTCTTGACCCTCTGCCTCCTCACCCCACATTTCACCCTCCCTGCCCTACATCTTCCCATGATTTAGACCCCCTTTGAGACCATACGACATCTCGCCATCGCTAGGGATACCTTCCCTCTGTCATCACGCAAGGCCCCACTTTCCCTAACATGGCATCTGAGGCTTGTCCCATGCTGTATATACATTTTTCCACTTCCCCTAACTACTCAGTTGACTACCACAAGTGCTAACCTCTCCAGGCAACAACCGCTAGAACCTGCCTGTGCAAAATTTATAAAACTAGCCATTCTGGACAAGAATTCTTAGCAACCAGTTGTTGGTCCTCACCATTCCTTCTCTAAATGCATCCCCATACAGTACCATTTTCCTAGAGTATCACATTATTATATATGCTTACATATATATACAGTAAAGTGAAAGTGAAATACTATGTGGAATTCTATACTCTTTTTATTCTCTTTTTTTGAGCCCATTTGTTTCTTGCCTTACCTTCTTGCCTGTAGTGCACAAACCTCAGCTCTAAATTAATATCCTAGTTTGCCAATCTGAAGTGCTGCAGTTCCGATGTAGATCAAAACTCCAGCAAAAGTGGCTGAGCCACCTCTGTGCTGTCCATTATGTACCTCTACCTGCCCCTCCCCTTCCTGTTGCTTGGTCATTGTTCTATCCCCTGGCCCCTTCCCTTCCTTCTCCCTCCCCTTTGGAGCACACCATCTTGATGGAAAGGGAAGGGGTGCACCAGGACAACCTGGTCTGCCCCTTAAAGGGCAAACTCCATTAGAGTGCAAGAACTGATTTTTGTCTATCCCTGAAACTTGCGGGAGTGGTAAAAATGTTTTGGCCATGGTCCTCAGCTATGTAATAACTAGAGGTGGGAGTGAATCAGATGTTTGGTAGCAGGTTGCTTTTTGGCTTCTCATAAGAGGCTACAAAATCAAAGGAATCATATTGATTTATTTACAGTAACTTCTCATTGCTGCTTTTTGCTTCTTTTACTGCTTATTGTTGATTTATCTTGGTTGCATGTTGATTTTTTGACTTCTTATGATAGTTTCATAGTTGTTTACAAGTTCGGGAGGCAAAGCCTATTATTGAACTTGCCACCCAAAGGTGGTTTTAATTGTCTATGTATTCAAATTTTTTATTACCCATGTATTTGTCAAGTGTATTTTTAAAGATGTTCATAGATTTACTTTCTACTATTGACCTGGTAGTGTGTTCCATAGGTTAACCATTCTTTGAGTGAACCATTTTAATCTTTTTTTTGTCTGACACTTAGTTCCTTTCAATTTCAAGTTATGTGATCTAGTGTTTGATATGCAGATTTCTCTTTCAATGCTTAATATTTCGATTAGTCCTGGTTCGTTAAGTGCCTTATGTATCATACATAAATCTCCTCTAAGATGTCTGTATTTAATTGAGTATAAACCAAGGGCCGGATATTCAAACTGCACCCAAAAAGTGCGCAACAGCAGGAGCAAGCACAAGTCAATTGCGTACATGCGCAATAGACACGATATTCAAACATGGAGCAAACCAAATTGCACAACAAGCCAGCATCTGAATATCGCACAACCTGCGCTATAGCGCAACCAGGAAGGGGAAGCTGAGCAGAGACAATGCGCTATGGCACAACAAGGGCTGCCCAGCTGAGCAGCCCAGAGGTGCCATAGTGCAAGCAGGGAGCTCCCCAGCAGCAGAGCAATGGAACTGCACAACCAGGGAGGTAGGCAGGGGCCCACCACCCATGCCACAGATGGGCACAGGGACACACTGCAGAACCAACAATGTACCCCCACACCCCAAGCACAGCATAACTGGGGGAAGGATGGAACAGCCACCGGACCATGGGGACAAGCAAACAAAGCGCAGCTGGGCCATGGTGCCCCAGCACACCCACCAGCAAGCTGAGACTGCCACACAAGGAGGGTGGACCACCCCATGGCACAGCAGCCACCCCGTGCACAGCACACCCTGCACCGTGACCCCAAGACACCCCCCATGAGCAGTGACCACCACTGCGGGAATCCCCATGCATACCACCATCCCCCACAGCCACACTGCAACCTCGTGTACTACAGAACCATACAAGCCAGACCCACCATGAACCACAGCACCCAGCACAGACACCCACAGTGGTGTGTGGAAGCATGCAGCACACTGGATGCAACACAGTGCAGGGCCAAACACACACCCATACCCATGGGGACACTAACACAGGGATGCAGTAGTGTGGCAACCAAGTCCCCAGTGTGGGCCCATGAAAACTGTGCACACACAGCCTGCAGTCCCTCATGGCACAGGGGTGACACCCACCCTGTGCATGAACTGTGGCCCTGTACGCCACCAGCATATGCCTGGATCACAAATCACAGACAGTGGTGCACAGCCCCTGCAACACACAAGCCACAGCATGGAGGTGGGACAGCAACTGCGGAGGCCATAGTGTCACTCGAGGCAAACATGCACCACACCATTGACAGGAGGCAACCCAGCATTGTGACAGTCACAGTGGATGACCTGCAGGGACAGCCACCACTGACAAGGCAGCAGACCTCAAAGGCCACAGACATGCAAGGGTGTCAGCTGCACAGGCCAAGGATGGGTTGACAGGGGCACAATGGACACAGAGCAGGCACCATGGACCACTGCACACAGTAATGCAATGCACAGAGAACAACACACAGACCACAAATACCGACTGATAGCCACTCCCACACCAGAGACACTTCCCCACGTGCACACACACATACCCATGACTGAACCACCCCAGATGCCATGCACACCACTGCAACTGAGCACCTATAGCCAGCTGCAAATCAGAGACCACCACAGTATTCATATCAAAATAACTGTATTCAAAAATATAACAACAACAACTATTTACCAATTATATACAAACATGGGGTGGAGGACAGAACAAGGTGGGGTGGGTAAGGGCAGGGTGAACATATGGGAGAGGGAGGTGGGGTGAGGGTTGGTCAAAGAGGGGAGGTTGTCTCTCTTCACTGGCAGCCAGCCTGGTCCTCTGCTGCCTGGGGCTGTTGCCTGGGTCGCCTCCTCCTCCTCACGCCATGCTGCTGCAGATCCCTCAGGATGGCAAGGGACTCTTGCGCCACCCGCACAAGGTCCTGGATGGACCGCTGCATTCGCAGGAGTATCCACCCACCTAGGACAAGGGATCAGAGTCAATGGGTGTGACTGTCCATCCCCCTGCAGCCCACCCATTATGCATGGCAGACAGCCATGTGCCATGCTCCTGTGGTGGTGTGCACCCACCCACAGTGACCATGTCCACAAGACATGCCTAACCAGGCAGCAACAGCCATGTGTACCACTGCACACACCCACCGCCCATGTCCAGCACAGCACAACCAAAGCAGTACAGTAACATGGCTATGCGGTGAGCAGGAAGTGCCACAGCCACATGCCCAGTGCATGCATGGACCACCATTGATGCACTCCCAGACATGCAGTGCCACTGGACAGTGCTGACTGTCACATGTCGCGTGCATGGCAGTGGTGTCCATGGATGGTGGCCATGCCCTGCCTCCCACCCTGTCACACAGCCTGCAATAGCAATCATGGTGTCATGAAACTCACCCTTATCTGGATGTTGCTGGCGTTGGGGTTGGTCCCCAACATGCCCCCGTGCAGCGTCCCCCACCCTCTGCTGCTGCTCCAAATTCCTCCTCCTCTCGGCCATGCCTGTGGGAGACAAAAGGAGAGAAACGCATCAGTACAAACCCAAAGCATATTCCCCCTGCCCCAATGTGTGTGCCCACCCATCCAGCCAGACCCACCCATCACATACCCTGTAAACACCACCACAGCCAACCCTAGCCCATCCCTCCCCTATGTGCTGGACACATGAGACAGTGTTACCCATATGGACCATACAAGTGTGTAGACGTATCACCCACCTGGATGAGGCACCACGCCCCTCCTGGCATGCAACCGCAGAAGTGCCAGTAGCTCCGGCTCCCTCTGTCTCAGGCCCCCATACCGGTGTCTGCACTGTTCGGCCATTCTCCTGTGGCCAGTAGCTGCCTCCAGGTCAGTGTCCACCTCTTCCCAGACCTGGGTCCTGGCCCTGTCCAGTGGCCCCTCACCAAACAGTGGGCCATAGTGTGGCTCCACAGTGGCCACAAGGTTGGCCAGCTCAAGGGCATCCCACTGAGGGGCTCTCCTGCGTGCCATCTCTAATGCTATAGTAGACAATATGGAGCTCCGCAGTGCGGCAACCCCACGTGGAAGTGCTGCACGGTACATCGCCGCCATTCCCTATTGCGCTGTCGGTACAGCGCTGCCATTCCCTATCAGGCTGTCACCGAACAGCGCAATAGAGCCATACACATGCCAGACGACAGCTAGGGCAAAGGTCGGGCACAAGGTCAGGGGTCAGTGGCGCAAGGCCACGACAGCGCCATTGATGTTCACGATCCTGTGTGAACGGTCACCCGGTGCCAGTGCTGGCGGACTATTGCGCAGTTGTGCCACAGCGCCATTTGTGCCCAGCGCCAGAAGCGCCACTCGGCACAGTGGTGGCTATGTCCTGAATTGCTGATCGCGCACAACACGTCATCAGCGGCGTAGATGCCTGCGTAAGCTACCTGGGCATGCGCAATGTGGTGTACTACACAGTCACGGAAATGCGCCATTGGCTCAGCCGGCTCAACTGTATTGCGCAAAGCGCAACGGCGTGATATTCAGCCGACACATGCAAATCATCTGATCAGCCATTCATCGGCGCAGTGGCACAATTTGCATGTCATTAAAGTTGAGCCACTCCTAATTTGCATGCATTGCGCTATAAGTACGTGACATTGGGCTGTGCTGGCCAGATTAGGTTACTGCAGGTGAGGGGTGAGTTGCATGCTGTGTGATGTTCTGGCCAATGGCCATGGGATAATGCTGTAGACTGCACAGTGACAGGTGTCCACTTCCACCCATACAGACCAACATGACCGAGCAGAGCCAAGATGAGGGTGAGGATGGTGGGCGAAGGAGGAGGCCCAACTTCACCAAGGCGGAGACAGAGGCCCTCTTCCAGGCCTACCTGGAAGAGGAGCCACTACTGAATGGATGGTGGGGCACCCCTCAGGCCCGTGCGGCTGCATGGGAGGGGGTAGCTCGGGCAGTGAACCTGCACGGAAGCCACCAGTGCTCCATGCAGGAATGCAAAAAGAAGATGGGGACAGACCACAGAAGGGTGAAGGAGAAGGTGGCAGCCCTCAAGTCGGCACTCGCTGGCACAGGCGGGGGCCAGCCAGCGGTGGCAGAGCTGACCCCAGCGGAGGACCGACTGGCTGCATCAATGCAGCGGAGTGCTATAGAGGGCGTACCAGGAGGTGGATTCCAGACAGGTGGAAGCCCATCACTGCACGGTATGCCATGGTGGTGGTGTTTGGGGGGGAGGTTGATCACATGCACTAACCTGTCCTCAATTTCTGTTACAGATCCCGTTCGTCTGCAGGGGCCGGTGGTGGTGGGACCATGCAGTGAGGAAGACCTGCCAGAGTTGGAGGAGGGTCCATCCACCTCTGTCACCAGCCAGCATGCACTGCACTGGCCTTCACGCCTGGCTGCCACCTCTGTTGTCAGTGAGTCAGGTGTGGGGGGTGCACAGCCTGTGTCTCAGCAGTCTGGCATACAAGCATGCCAGCACACTGTGACTGTGGCTGTTGCACGTACCTGCACCATTGGTGATGCAAGGACTGCAAAGGGCAGTGACACGTGTGTGTCCCATGACGGACACACAGCAGGCCAGCACGTGCCTCTGGACCTAGCTGGTTCCAACGTGTGTGCCAGCACGTCAGCACAGTCCCAGGCTGTGCCTGTCAGCACCGGGCGGGCAGCACCAGTGGCTGTGCAGGTCTCTGGCACTGTTGCAGCCACAGCAGTGGAACAAGTGGTCCCTGGGGCACAGCAGTTGGAGGGGCAGCAGTCACCCACCAGGTCTGGGGGTACAGGGTCCAGCGGTGGCACATGCACACCGCCCGTTGATATGCCCATACCTGATCCTGGTGAACAGCGCCCACCCTCAAGGGATGTTGAGCATCAGGACCTTCCATACCCTGGGGGACAGGATGCCGATGTGGCACAGGACCCATTTGATGAGAACACTCGCCTGCTGCGGCAATCAGTACAGCAGCAGGGGTGGGTTGCAACATCTGTGGAGGCACTGTGCGTGGCTGTGGAGTGGCACAGCAGGGACATTGCTTTGATCCATGTAGAGATGATCCAAATGCGGATGGATGTGACCGCTGCCATTGACAGGCAGACCCAGGCATTGGTCGCTGTCATGGCTGCATTGGGCACACAGTCAGGTGCCCCTGTACCGCGCACCCCACACAGTACGCTCTCCACTCCCCATTCCCGGCATTGTGCGACACCCAGCCTGTCGACGCCGGGTTCTGATGTGGCCATCCCGAACACCCCTGGTGCAGGTATGTTTGGTATGCTGCAGACCCCTGTGCGGACAAGGTCATGATCGCGCAGTGGGACCCCTGGTGGTCCATTGGTGCCACCCCATATGGCCCATGCTCAGCCTGCCAGTGCTGCTGGGTCATGGCGGGGCCGCCCACGCATCCGAGGTGGCCGTGGCAGAGTGCAACATGACTGACCTGTCCCCCAGTGCGGGCCCTGTCTGGTGCTGCCCTGTCTGCAATGTGTGTCATGGTGGGCAGTGCACTGGTGGGTGCCCTTCCTAACACGCCGACACGAACCACCTGCAAACCCACCTGACTGCTGTCCACAGGTGCGTGTGCATGATGATGCCTGCATTGTACTGTACACCAAGGTGCAAGGGTGCCCAGCATCTGACACACGTACTTGGACAGTACAGGTGGTGGGGGTGGTCTGTGGATCTGTGTGTTTGACATGTCTGTTCCTGCTCTGTTGTGCACCTGTCCATGTACGCTTTGTGCCTGGTGTGTGTGTGTGTGTGTCCATATGACTGTTCACCCCTCCCTGATGGTGTGTTCATGTGCCTGGACCCTTCCACTCCCCTTGCTGTCATGCACCCCTGGTGTGTTACCCTGTGTGCCTGTGGGTTGTGCCTGGACAGTGTTTGTTGCACATGGCCCCTTGACTTACCTGTGTCATGCAAAATGCTCCTCCATGATGGTGTCCCGGTGCAGCTGGGCCTGTTGGATCAGTCGGGGTCCAGCCGTCCAAGGGGGGGCTGCTCATCACCATCATCACCGGCGTCACTGGCGTCCCCATCGCTGTCCCCTTCCTCGACCTGTATGGCTATCCCACAGTCTTTGGCCATGTTGTGCAGGATACAACAGGCCAGGAATATCCCACAGGCCTTTGAGGGGCTGTACTGTAGGGCACCACCAGAGGTGTCTAGGCATTGGAAACATGCCTTAAGCATCCCAAACACCCGCTCGATGATGTTGCATGTGGTGGCATGTGCCTCATTATAGCGTTGCTGCAATGGGGTCATGGGGCGCCGGTACAGTGTGAGCAGCCAGGGATGGAGTGGGTATCCACTGTCACCTGTGTGGAGATAGTGGAGATAAGTATCATGTTCAGGTCCATATTGCCCATATCCCTGTGTGCCACTACCATGGCACCTGTGGCATTCCCACCCTTACCCCAGGTTTGCAATTCCTACATGCATACTCACCCACTAGATGGCCTGTGGGGATGTCCCCACTCTCGAATTGATGGCACAGTGTGGACTGATACCATATGAAGGCATCATGTGCTCCGCCAGGGTGTGTGGCACAGACATTGATTATGTGCTCACTGGCATCACACACACCTGGCAGTTGATACTGAAAAGCCCTTCCTGTTCCTTGCATGCGCCCCATCGGGGCCAGGTGGCGTGAGATAGCCACATGGGTGCAGTCTATGGCCCCTAGCATGCCAGGCATATGTGCTACTTGTGGAACTCCTGCATGTTTGCTGTATGCTCTGTCAGTGCTGGGGAAATGGATGTACTCGAGAGCATGTGGCAGCAGTGCGCTGAGGAATTGGGTGAGGATGTGTGATGTGGCCGACTGTGTTATGCCTGTGGTGTCCCTGTCAGCCTCTGAAGGTACCCGTGGTGAGCAGGCACATGCAGGCTGTTACCTTTGTCTCCACTGACAGAGCGTGACTCCGAGTGAGGGTGCCTGCATCACATCACTGCACAGCTCACAGAGCCGCTCAGTATTGCCCTGTTCAGGCGGTACCGCCCACAACTCTACGCCTGAATACAACTCAAAGCTGATGCGGGCACGGTACTGCCTGTTGGGGGCATACCGCCGACGGGCCCTTCCACGGCCACGTCCCCCTGCAGCATGCCTTCTCACCCCCTCATTACAGCCTCCATGTGGAAGCTGGCACTGTCCATGTCCCTGGCTTGTGTTCTCCACCTGGCTGTTCTTGCTGTGCTACCCCCGCTGTCCTGCCTGCTTCCTCCACTGCACCGGGTACACCTACTGGCCCTGCAGTCTGTGGCCCAACACACCCTCCCTTGTCCCTTTCCTCTCCTGTGCACTCCCTGGCCTGCACTCTTTCACTGTTGCACTCAGTTTCTCCCTGCCTCATGTGGCTTCCCTGTAGCGTTCTTGCTCCTCTTCCTTGAGCTTTTTTATTTTGGCTCATTTCCGCATGGCGACCTTCCAGCTCATCCGCATTGCGCGCATTATGCAAGTCTTTGAATATCGCAGTTGCGCTGTTTATGCATGGGTCCACCCCTTCAGTTGCGCATTCCTTCATGCATTGCGCTGTTGCTCAGCCTGTTTTCAGTGGTGCAACTGCCTCCTGCTGAATATCGCAGAATGGTGCAAATTCGGACTTGCGCATGCACAACCCTATTGTGCATGGTGCAACCCTTTTGAATATTCCACCCCAAGTGTTTTCAGTCTTTCACCATATGTTTTTTCTGACATGCCATTAAGTTTTTTGGTCATTTTTCTTTGAACTCCTTCTATATGTTTCATTCCATATATAGTAGTAGGTGCACAAAAAGGGGCACAGTAATCCAGATGTGATCTTTCTAGACTGGTATATAATGGAAGAATGACCTGTGGTTGTCTACTTTTTAATGTTTTTCCATATACTACCCATGATTTGTTGACATTTCTTTACTTTGAGTATGATGTTATTTTCAAAGGTTAACTATTGTCTATATTTACGCCAAGATCTTTTTCATTGTCCGTTACCTGTAGAATTACATTATTTAAAAGGTACCCTTTTTTTTGGTTGTTGTGTCCCAAATGCATTACCTTGCACTTTTGTTCATTAAATTTCATTTTATTTTCTATTGCCCAGGTTTCTAATGCCTCTAGTTCTTTTTGAAGGATTTCTGTTGCTTCCTGTGTATTAACAATAGTTCCAATTTTACAATCATCTGAATATTTAGATATCCACATGCTATCAGTTGGCTGCATTGATGTTATTCAGATATTAAAAAGAACAGGGCCCAGGACGGAACCCTGTGGAACACCGCTTGTAACTTCTGCATAAGAGGATAATGCACCCTTAACAGATATTCACTGTTTATGGCAGTATAACCATGAGTTAATTCACTCGATTAGGATATATGGGAATTTTTGCTTTACCAAATGTTCCAAAAGAATTCTATGGGATACTTTATCGAAAGCCTTGGCAAAGTCCAGGAACACAACATCTACTGGAAGTCCTTTATCAAGAGCAGCACTCACATTTTCAAGAAGTTCAGTTGATTAGTTAGACATGATCTTCCCTTTCTAAAGCCATGCTGTGTTGTATCATGTAAGTTATAGTAATTAATGTGTTCTTCCATTCTGTATAATATTAATCTTTCAAGGATTTTCCCTATAACTGAGGTCAGACTTACAGGCCAATAATTAGAAACTTCAGATTTGTTTCCATTTTTATATATTGGGATAACTACTGCTTCTTTCCAATCTAATATGCTTTCTCCTTCCTCAAGAGATAGATTGAATAGTTTACTCAGAGGGCCAGATAAACAAGAGGAAGTTTCTTTGAGGAAGAAAGGATGTATCCCATCAGGTCCTGCTGAGGAAGTGATTTTTAATTTTAATAATTCTTTCATAGTTTCATCTTCAGTGATTGGTTTAACAACTGTATAATTAAAGTCTATGTTTGAGTTATTGAGAAAAAAGTTCTTTATTTGAGAAGTTTTTATGAAAATACTCATTAAGTTCCTCAGCTATTTGTATTTCGTTATTTATTATTCCAGATTTTGTAACTAGAGGACATATGGCTGCTTTGGAACCTCTCAGTGAACCAATGTAGTTGTAAAATTTTTTCTTATTATCCAGTGTGTCACTGGCTAATTTATTTTCCGTATTTTTTTGGGGCATTTCTGATTTCTAATTTTACTTTGTTTCCATATTTTTTATACTGTTCCGATTTTTCATTTGTTGGTTGGTCTTTATACTTTTTATAACATTTCTGTTTTTTTGCAATCATTTTTTTTTATTTTGTTGTTCCACCAGACTGGATTTCTATATCCCTTGTTGTATTTCTTTCTAGTTGTAACCCAATTATTAATGCAATATTTAAGTTTGGCTAGTAAACTGTCCCAAGCTTGGTGTAGATTGAGTCCTGTCCATTCGGACCTCCAATCCCATAAATTCAAATGTTGTTTAATTTGTGTATAGTCTGCTCTGGTAAAATCTTTATTTAAGGTGTTTCCTTTTGTATCCATGACTCTTGATAGTATATGAAACAGAATCATGTTATGGTCACTGTTTGCTAGTGGTTCTAGAATTCAGATGTTACTTACTGGAGCCCCCATATCTGTTAATACAAGGTCTATGATGTTATTATTTCTTGTACCATCATTGATTATTTGGTCCAAGTTTAGATTTATAGTTATGTCTAGGAATTCTTTCTCAACATTTCCCTTCCAGGTATGAGTTTCCCAATTGATATTGGGAAAGTTAAAGTCACCCATTAAGATGTAATTAGTTTTTGGCTGAAAGTTATTGATTAGATTTAGAAATTCAATATTCTGGTCTTTATTTAAGTTGGGAGATCGATAGGCTAATCCAATACATATTTTTAGGGACAGTAGATTAATATCTGTCCACAATATTTCAGCTTCATGGTTTGATTCTGTATAACAGTGAAATGGGTATTCTTCAGATATGTATAATACAATACCTCCCCCTTGTTTATCTTTTCTGTTTTTTATTATTTTGTTAAATCCTGTTATATCTGTACTCCAACTGTCATCTTGGAACCCTGTTTCTGTGACCCCACAAATAGAATTTTTTTCTTTATGTATTTTATATCTTAATTCATCTATTTTATTTGTCAGACTTCTAGCATTTAAAAGTAATACTTTTATTTCTCCTTTCTGATGTTGTAAATAAGCATGATTTTCAGTTGTAACTATGTTATTTATGGACTCAGTATTTATAATTTTGGACTGTGATACCTGCTTTGTTTTTCCTTCAAGAGTCCTCCCCCGATCTAGTTTAAATATTTATCAAATGAGGAAAGGAAAGTTTTGCTTAGTAAGTCACTCCCTTTTTTGTTTAAGTGTAATCAGTCAAATGAAAAAAACTCTTATTTTAGATAGAATTCTTTCCAATGGGTCAAGCAGTGGCTTTCTTGTTTAAGGGTCCATTTTCTTAACCAGTTATTAAAATTATGTATTTTTTGATTGATATGGGGAGAGGCTTTTGGAATGGGAAGTACTTCGGAGATTATAGTTTCACAGCCAAGATTTGTTAACCTATTGGTTAGTGCCACCATATCCTGTTTAATTTCTTTAAGGGAACCCTTAAACATGTTGTTGGTTCCCACGTGTGTAAGTACTAGGGGATTATACCCTAAACCATTAACCATTTCTTTACACATCTTAGTTAAATCAGCAATTTTTGCCCAACTAAAGGCTGATAGAGTCCTGTGTGATTTATTTGGATTACATATATTCCTGTCCATTCTTTTGATCATAGAATCCCCTATTACCAAAACATTTCTATGGTTCGACTGAGTAGTGCAGTTGGATTCCATGTCGGCAATGTTGGTGCTACTTTCTCAGTCAGTTAATATAATAGACTTATTATTGGTATTAGTATCAATTATAGTTAAGAGGTCAGAAGTCTCTTGAACTGTTTTAGTGGATAGTTGAGTGTTTTCAGGAATAGTTTCTAGGCTTTCTAATATAGAATATCTATTTGCTAAAGGGATTTAAAATGTTGTGGCATGCCTTCCTTTTTTTGCAGGTTTAATGTATTGAATATTGTACCATTCTTCATCCTCATCATGTGTATTTTCTTCTTCTCTGGTTCTTTTACTGTTTTTTTGTTGTTTAGTTCTAGGTCTCCTATACCACAGATGTCAGGGTGTTTTGGATTTATGAGAGTATTAGTTGTATTTGGGGTGGGGGCCAGTAAATGAAGGGCAGGGGAAGTCACTTTATGCCTAGTATCCAGTTTTGTTCCAAGTCTATGTGCCATATTTCTTTGACTGGATTCAAGTTGTAGTAATCTATCCATGAAAGAGTTAAGTTCTTTTATTAAGTCAATGTTATGGATACATTTTACACATTTAAAGACTTCTGTCAGGTTTTGTCTAGTTAACAGGTACATTAAGCAGCTAGTACATTGTATAAGATTTTCATCTTCATTCACAGTTAGTACATTTGCCATTTTGTAATATGATGTCCCCTGATACTACCTGGACTCTACTAACTTTAATGAGTGGCCTTATATAATTAGTCAGATGCCTAGTAGTAGGGCTAAGAGTATTATAGCTCAGATTACCTTCTTTCAGGTGCTAGTCTTTATATTTCAATGTCCCTCTTAACCCTCCAAACATGCTTAACACGTGCAGATGGGCATGTCTTTGCGTGTGTCTTCACGCACGTTGATGCGTGCTCACCCTGCTGGCTGCAGGGCTCTGTTCTTATGCCCTGGAGTGACCTGGAAGTGTTTCCAGGGGTCACCAAGTACTAAAACCCTTCAGTGAATAAAAAAACATCTTTTTACAGTTCACAACTGGTAACAAATGGGCAAAGTAGCCCTTGTAAGCCCAGGCTATAGAAAATAAACAGTTAAAACTGCCCAAAGTAGCGGGTAGTCCAAGAAGGTCTGACCCCTCTACCTGTTTGGGCTTGTTGCCTTGGTAACAGGGCTCCTGGAACTCGCATTTAGCAAGTAAACACAGAATACACAGTCACAGTTTAAAATTATCACACAGTGAGGTATATTTCATTAAAGAACAGCAAGGAAACATTTTTAGCAAGGCAGCCTTGTTGTGCTCACCACAGGGCTCTGTTCTTATGCCCTGGAGTGACCCGGAAGTGTTCCCAGGGGTCACCAAGTACCAAAACCCTTCGGTGAATAAAAAACACCTTTTTACAGTTCACAACTGGTAACAAATGGGCAAAGTAGCCCTTGTGAGCCCAGGCTACAGAAAATAAACAGTTAAAACTGCCAAAAGTAATGGGTAGTCCATGAAGGTCTGACCCCTCTTCCTGTTTGGGCTTGTTGCCTTGGTAACAGGACTCCAGGAACTCACATTTAGCAAGAAATGATGGCCTTACATGGAATTGTTTTTGGGCTGTAGAGAATTTGAAACCTGTTTTGATGTGATTTTAGTGAGACTGTTATTTCTTTCAGTTAGAAATTATTTTTTCTAATTTCAAACCTATTTTGAAGTGCTTTCAGTAGGTATGTGATTCTGTTGTTTTTACTTGCTCTTTAAAATTTGAAATCTATTTTAGTGTGATTTAAGTGATGCTGTTTTTTTCTTGCTGTTTTTACTTGCTGTGGAACATTTGAAACCCATTTTGGTGTGATTTAAGGGAGGCTGTTATTTCAGTGCTGTTTTACTTGCTGTTGAACATTTGAAACCTAATTTATTGTGATTTAAGTATGGCTGTTATATATTTGCTGTTTTACTTGCTGTTGAAAACGTGAAACCTATTTTGGTGTCACTTAAGTGAGGATCTGATTTCCTTGCTGTTTTTACTTACTGTTGAACATTTGAAACCTATTTTGCTGCGATTAAAGTGGGGCTGTTATTTCCTTGTTGTTTTTACTTGCTGTTGAAATTTGAAACCTATTTTGGTGTGATTTAAGTGGAGCTGTTGTTTTGTTGCTGTTTTTTCTTGCTGTTAAAAATTCAAACTCAATTTTGCTGTGATTTAAGTGGGGCTGTTTTTTCATTGATGTTTTTAATTGCTTATTGTTGATTTGACTTTGGCTACTGTTCTGGTTATCTTGTTTTTTTCTACAGTATCATTATTGTTCAGGAACTGATTCTTGTCTATCCTTGGAGTTTGGGCGAAGGGTGCTAATTGATTGGCCTTGGGCCACAGCTATGTGATAAATTGATGCGGTGCTGAGTCAAATTTGTGTTAGCTGGTTGCTCTTTATCTTCTCATAAGAGGCTAGAAATGGAAGGAATCAGATTCATTTCATTACAGGAAATGCTCATTACAGCGTTTTGCTTCTTTTACTGCTTATTGTTAATTTCTCTTGCTGGCAGATTGATTTTTTGACTTCTTATGAGGTGCTAATAGGAAACTTTTTAAGGGCTGTTGAAAATGTGAGACCTATTTTGGTGTGATTTAAATGAGGCTGTAATTTCTTTGAATTATATACTTATTTCATCTAATTTCAAACCTAATTTGGTGTGCTTTTAGTGGAGCTCTGATTTTATTGCTGTGTTTACTTGGTGTCAAAAATGTGCAACCTGTTTGCTGTGATTTTAGTCGGCCAGATATTTCCTTGCTGTTTTTACTTGCTGTTGAGAATTTGAAACTTATGTTGGTGAAATGTAAGTGGTGCTGTTATTTCCTTGCTGTTTTTACTTGCTGTGGAACATTTCAAATCTATTTTGGTGTGATTTAAGTGAGGCTGTTATTTGACTGCTGTTTTACTTGCTGTTGAACATTTTAAACCTAATTTGGTGTGATTTAAGTATAGCTATTACATAATTGCTGTTTTACTTGCTGTTGAAAATTAGAAACCTTATTTGGTGTGACTTAAGTGGTGCTCTGATTTCCTTGCTGTTTTTACTTGCTGGTGAACATTTGATTCTTATTTTGGTGTGACTAGATTGGGGCCATTATTTCCTTGCTGTTTTTACTTGGTGTTGGAAATTTGAAATCTCTGTTTGTGTGATTTAAGAGGAGCTGTTATTTTGTTGCTGTTTTTTCTTCCTGTTGAACATTCAAACTCTATTTTGCAGTGATTTTAAGTGGAGCTGTTATTTACTTGCTATTTTTACTTGCTGTGGATCATTTGAAACCTATTTTAGTGTGCATGTAGTGTGGCTATTATTTCCTAGCTGTTTTTACTTGCTGTTGAACATTTGAAACCTATTTCAGTGTGATTTAAGGTGGGCTACTATTTCCTTGCTCTTCTACTTGCTGTTGAACATTTGAAAATTATTTTGGTGTGATTGAAGTGGGACTCTTTCTTCCTTGCTGTTTTCACTTGCTCTTGAAAATTTCAAACCTATTTTGGTGTGATTTAAGTGGGGTAGTTTTTTCCTTTCTGTTTCACTTCCTTATTGTTGATTTCACTTAGGCTACTGTTCTGCTTATCTTGTTTTTTTTTTCCCTAAGGTATCATTATTGTGCAGGAACTGACTTTTTATCTAACCCTGTAGGTTGTGGAAGTGGTGCTAATTGTTTGGCCTTGGGCCTCAGCCATGTGATAACTGGAGGTAGTGCTGAGTCAGATTTGTGGCAGCAGGTTGCTTTTCTGGCTTCTCATAAGAGGCTAGAAGGGGAAGGAAAGGAATCAGATTAATTTCAGTACAGCAACTGTTCATTGCTGCTTTTTGCTTCTTTTACTGTCTATTGTTGATTTCTCTTAGTAGCAAGTTGATTTTTGACTTTGTATCAGCGGCCAACAGGGAATTGTTTGGGGCAGCTTGAATATTTGAAACCTATTTTGTTGTGATTTAGATGAGGCTGTCATTTCTTTGAATTAAAACGTATTTCTTCTAATTTCAAACATATTTTGTTGTGTTTTAGTGGGTTTATGATCTTCTCGATGTTTTTACTTGTTGAAGATATGAAACCTAAGTTGGTGTGATTTAATTGTGCTGTTATTTCTTTGCTGTTTTACTTGCTGTTGCACATTTAAAACCTGTTTACGTGATTTAAGTGATGCAGTTATTTCATTGATGTTTTACTTGTTTTGAACATTTGAAACTGATTATGGTGTGATTTATGTATGACTGTTATATAATTGCTGTTTTACTTGCTGTTGAACATTTGAAACCCATTTTGATGTGATTAAAGTGGGGCTATTATTTCTTTGCAGTTTTTACTAGGTGTTGAAAATTTGAAGCCTATTTTGCTGTGATTTAAGTGGCCTGTTTTTTTGTTGCTTGTTTTACTTGCTTAATGTCGATTTCACTTGGGCTACTGTTCTGCTTATTTTGTTGTTTTACTAAACTATCACTATAGTGCAAGAACTGCTTTTTGTCTATCCCTGAAACTTGTGGGAGTGGTGAAAAATTTTTGGCCATGGTTCTCAACTATGTAATAACTAGAGGTGGGCATTAATCAGATGTTTGGTAACAGGCTGCTTTTTGGCTTCTCATAAGAGGCTAGAAAGGAAAAGAATCAGACTCATTTCATTACAGTAACTTCTCATTGCTGATTTTTGCTTCTTTTACTGCTTATTGTTGATTTCTCTTGGTAGCTTGTTGATTTTTTGACTTCTTATGATGACCTAACATAGAATTGTTTTGGGGCTGCAGAGAATTTGAAAACTGTTTTGATGTGATTTAAGTGAGACTGTTATTTCTTTCAGTTAGAAATTATTTTTTCTAATTTCAAACCTCTTTTGAAGTGCTTTCAGAAGGTATATGCTTTTGTTGTTTTTCCTTGCTCTTTAAAATCTGAAAACTATTTTAGTGTGATTTAAGTGATGCTGTTTTTTCTTGCTGTTTTGACTTGCTGTGGAACATTTGAAACCTATTTTGTTGTGATTTAAAGGAGGCTGTCATTTCAGTGCTGTTTTACTTGCTGTTGAACATTTGAAACCTAATTTATTGTGATTTAAGTATGGCTCTTATATAATTGCTGTTTTACTTGCTGTTGAAATTTTGAAACCTATTTTGGTGTGATTTAAGTGAGGCTGTTGTTTTGTTGCTATTTTTTCTTGCTGTTGAAAGTTTAAACTCAATTTTGCTCTGAATTAAGTGGGGCTGTTATTTCCTTGATGATTTTAAGTGCTTATTGTTGATTTCACTTTGGCTACTGTTCTGCTTATCTTGCTTTTTTCTACAGTATCATTATTGTTCAGGAACTGATTCTTGTCTATCCTTGGAGCTTGGGTGAAGGGTGCTAATTGTTTGGCCTTGGGCCTCAGCTATTTGATAAATTGATGTGGTGCTGAGTCAGATTTGAGTTAGCTGGTTGCTCTTTATCTTGTCATAAGAGGCTAGAAATGGAAGGAATCAGATTCATTTCATTACTGGAAATGCTCATTACAACGTTTTGCTTCTTTTACTGCTTATTGTTAATTTCTCTTGCTAGCAGACTGATTTTTTGACTTCATATGAGGGGCTAATAGGGAACTTTTTTAGGGCTGTTGAAAATGTGAAACCTTTTTCGGTGTGATTTAAATGAGGCTGTTATTTCTTTGAATTATAAACTTATGTCATGTAATTTCAAACCTCTTTTGGTGTGCTTTTAGTGGAGCTCTAATTTTTGTGCTGTTTTAACTTGGTGTCAAAAATGTGCAACCTGTTTGCTGTGATTTTAGTTGGCCAGATATTTCCATGCTGTTGTTATTTGCTGTTGAACATTTGATTCCTATTTTGGTGTGATTAAATTGGGACTGTTATTTCCTTGCTGTTTTTACTTGCTGTGGAACATTTGAAACCTATTTTGGTGTGATTTAAGTATGGCTGTTATTTAATTGTTGTTTTACTTGCTGTAGAAAATTTGAAACCTTATTTGGTGTCACTTAAGTGGGGCTGTGATTGCCTTGTTGTTTTTACTTGCTGTTGAACATTTGAATCCTATTTTGGTGTGATTAAATTGGGGCTGTTATTTCTTTGCTGTTTTTACTTGGTGTTAAAAATTTGAAATCTATGTTAGTGTGATTTAAGTGGAGCTGTTATTTTGTTGCTGTTGTTTCTTGCTGTTGAACATTCAAACTCTATTTTGCTGTTATTGTAAGTGGAGCTGTTATTTCCTTGCTGTTTTTACTTGCTGTGGAACATTTGAAACATAATTTGGTGTGCATTTAGTCTGGATATTATTTCCTAGCTATTTCTACTTGCTGTTGAACATGTGTAACCTATTTTGGTGTGATTTAAGGTGGGCTATTATTTTCTTGCTGTTGAACATTTGATAACTATTTTGGTGTTATTGAATTGGGACTCTTTGTTCCTTGCTGTTTTAACTTGCTCTTGAATATTTCAAACCTATTTTGGTGTGATTTAAGTGGGGCATTTATTACCTTGTTGTTTCACTTCCTTATTGTTAATTTCACTGAGGCTACTATTTTGCTTATCTTATTTTTTTCAAAGGTATCATTAATGTGCAAGAACTGACTTTTTGTCTAACCCTGTAGCTTGTGGAAGTGGTACTAATTGTTTGGCCCTTGCCTCAGCTATGTGATAACTGGAAGTGGGGCTGAGTCAGATTTGTGGCAGCAGGTTGCTTTTCTGGCTTCTCATAAGAGGCTAGAAAGGGAAGGAAAGGAATCAGATTAATTTCAGTACCGTAACTGCTCATTGCTGCTTTTTGTTTCTTTTACTGCTTATTGTTGATTTCTCTTAGTAGCAGGTTGATTTTTGACTTTGCACGAGGGGCCAACAGGGAATTGTTTGGGGGCTCTTGAAAATTTGAAAACTATTTTGTTGTGATTTACATGATGCTGCCATTTCTTTGAATTAAAACTTATTTCTTCTAATTTCAAAGCTATTTTGTTATGTTTTAGTGGGTCTGTGATCTTCTTGCTATTTTTACTTGTTAAATATTTGAAACCTAATTTGGTGTGATTTAAGTGGTGCTGTTATTTCGTTGCTGTTTTACTTGCTGTTGAACATTTGAAACCTATTTTAGTGCAATTTAAGTGGTGTTGTTATTTCATTGCTGTTTTACTTGCTTTTGAACATGTGAAACCTATTGTGATGTGATTTATGTATGACTGTTATATAATTGCAGTTTTACTTCCTGTTGAACATTTGAAACCTATTTTGATGTGATTAAAGTGGGCTATTATTTATTTGCTGTATTTACTTGGTATTGAAAATTTGAAACCTATTTTGCTGTGATTTAAGTGGGGCTGTTTTTTCGTTACTGTTTTTCCTTGCTGTTGAAAATTCAAACTCTATTTTGCTGTGATTTAAGTGGCCTGTTTTTTCGTTGCTGTTTTTACTTGCTTAATGTTGATTTCACTTGGGCTACTGTTCTGCTTACTTTGTTGTTTTACTAAACTATCATTATAGTGCAAGCACTGATTTTTGTCTATCCCTGAAATTCGTGGGAGTGGTAAACATTTTTTGGCCATGGTCCTCAGCTATGTAATAACTAGAGGCCGGAGTTAATCAGATCATTGATAGCAGGTTGCTTTTTGGCTAGAAAGGAAAAGAATCAGATCCATTTCATTACAGTAACTTCTCATTGCTTCTTTTTGCTTCTTTTACTGCTTATTGTTGATTTCTCTTGGTAGCATGTTGATTTTTTGACTTCTTATGATGGCCTAACATGGAATTGTTTTGAGGCTGTAGAGAATTTGAAACCTGTTTTGATATGATTTAAGTGAGACTGTTATTTCTTTCAGTTAGAAAGTATTTCTTCTAATTTCAAACCTATTTTCAAGTGCTTCAAGTAGGTATGTGAGTTTGTTGTTGTTTTTACTTGCTCTTTAACATTTGAAAACCTATTTTGGTGTGATTTAAGTGGTGCTATTATTTCACTGCTGTTTTACTTGCTGTTGAACATTTGAAACCTATTTTCATGTGATTTAAGTATGACTGTTATATAACTGCTATTTTACTTGCTGTTGAAAATGTGAAACCTGTTTTGGTGTCACTTAAGTGGGGATCTGATTTCCATGCTGTTTTTACTTGCTGTTGAACATTTGAAACCTATTTTGGTGTGATTAAAGTGGGGTTGTTATTTCCTTGCTGTTTTTACTTGCTGTGGAACATTTGAAACCTATTTTGGTGTAATTTAATTGATGCTGTTATTTCCCTGCTGTTTTACTTGCTGTTGAACATTTTAAACCTAATTTGGTATGATTTAAGTATGGCTGTTATATAATTGCTGTTTTACTTGCTTTTGAAAATTTAAAATCTTATTTGATGTCACTTAAGTGGGGCTGTGATTTCCTTGCTGTTGAACATTTGATTCCTATTTTGGTGTGATGAAATTGGGGCTGTTATTTCTTTGCTGTTTTTACTTGGTGTTAAAAATTTGAAATCTATGTAGGTGTGATTTAAGTGGAGCTGTTATTTTGTTGCTGTTTTTTCTTGCTGTTGACAATTCAAACTCTATTTTGCTGTGATTTTAAGTGGGGCTGTTCTTTCTTTGCTCTTTTTACTTTATGTGGAACATTTGAAACATATTTTGGTGTGCATTTAGTGTGGATATTATTTCCTAGCTGTTTTTACTTCCTGTTGAACATGTGAAATCTATTTTCGTGTGATTTAAGGTGGGCTATTGTTTTCTTGCTATTCTACTTGCTGTTGAACATTTTGAAAACTATTTTGGTGTGATTGAAGTGGGACTCTTTGTTCCTTGCTGTTTTCACTTGCTCTTGAAAATTTCAGACCTATTTTGCTGTGATTTAAGTGAGGCAGTTATTTTCCTTGATGTTTCACTTCCTTATTTTTTATTTCACTTAGGCTACTATTCTGCTTATCTTGTTTTTTTCTAAGGTATTATTGTGCAGGAACTGACATTTTGTCTAACCCTGTAGCTTGTGGAAGTGGTTCTAATTGTTTGACTTTTTGCCTCACCTATGTGATAACTGGAGGTGGGGCTGAGTCCGATTTGTGGCAGCAGGTTCCTTTTCTGGCTTCTCATAAGAGGCTAGAAAGGGAAAGAAAGGAATCAGATTAATTTCAGTAGAGTAACTGCTCATTTGCTGTTTTTTGCTTCTTTTACTGTCTGTTGTTGATTTCTCTTAGTAGCAAGTTGATTTTTGACTTTTTACAAGGGGCCAAAAGGGAATTGTTTGAAGGAGCTTGAAAAATGGAAACCTATTTTGTTGTGATTTACATGAAGCTGTCATTTCTTTGAATTAAAACTTATTTCTTCTAATTTCAAACCTATTTTGTTGTGTTTTAGTGGGTCTATGATCTTCTTCCTGTTTTTACTTGTTGAAGATTTGAAACCTAATTTGGTGTGATTTAAGTGGTGCTGTTATTTCTTTGCTGTTTTACTTGCTGTTGAACATTTGAAACCTATTTTAGTGCAATTTAAGTGGTGCTGTTATTTCATTGATGTTTTACTTGCTTTGAACATTTGAAAGCTATTGTGATGTGATTTATGTATGATGTTATATAATTGCTGTTTTACATGCTGTTGAACATTTGAAACCTATTTTGATGTGATTAAAGTTGGGCTATTACTTCTTTGCAATTTTTACTTGGTGTTGAAAAGTTGAAACCTGTGTTGCTGTGATTTAAGTTGGGCTGTTTTTTCATTGCTGTTTTTATTTGCTAAAAGTTAATTTCGCTTGGGCTACTGTTCTGCTTATTTTGTTGTTTTACTAAACTATCATTATAGTGCAAGGACTGATTTTTGTCAATCCCTGAAACTTGCGGGAGTGGTAAAAAATGTTTGGCCATGGTCCTCAGCTATGTAATAACTAGAAGCAGGAGTTGATCAGATGCTTGATAGCAGGTTGCTTTTTAGCTTCTCATAAGAGGCTAGAAAGGAAAGGAATCAGATTAATTTAATTACAGTAACTTCTCATTGCTGCTTTTTGCTTCTTTTACTACTTATTGTTGATATCTCTTGGTAGCATATTAATTTATTGACTTCTCATGATGGCCTAACATGAAATTGTTTTGGGGCTGTAGAGAATTTGAAACCTGTTTTGATGTGATTTAAGTGAGACTGTTATTTCTTTCAGTTAGAAATTATTTTTTCTAATTTCAAACCTATTTTCAAGTGCTTCTAGTAGGTATGTGAGAGTGTTGTTATTTTTACTTGCTCTTTAACATTTGAAAACCTATTTAGGTGTGATTTACGTATGGCTGTTATATAATTGCAGTTTAACTTGCTGTTGAAAATTTGAAATCTATTTTGGTGTCACTTAAGTGGGGATCTGATTTCCTTATTGTTTTTACTTGATGTTGAACATTTGAAACCTATTGTGCTGTGATTTAAGTGGGGTTGTTATTTTCTTGCTGTTTTTACTTGGTGTTGAAAATTTGAAACCTATTTTGGCGTGAGTTAAGTGGGGCTGTTGTTTCATTGCTGTTTTTTCTGCTGTTAAAAATTCATACTCTATTTTGCTGTGATTTAAGTGGGGCTGTAATTCCCTTGATGTTTTTAAATGCATATTGTTAATTTCACTACGGCTACTGTTCTGCTCATCTTGCTTTTTCACTATAGTATCATTATTGTTCAGGAACAGACTCTTGTCTAACCTTGGAGCTTGGGCAAAGGGTGGTAATTATTTGGCCTTGGGCCTCAACTATGTGATAAATGGAGGCAGTGCTGTGTCAGCTTTGTGGCAGCTGGTTGTTCTTTGGCTTCTCATAAGAGGCTAGAAATGCAAGGAATCAGATTTATTTCATTACTGTAAATGCTCATTACAGCATTTTGCATCTTTTTACTGCTTATTGCTAATTTCTTTTGCTAGCAGACTGATTTTTTGACTTCTTATGAGAAGCTAACAGGGAACTGTTTTGAGGCTGTTGAAAATGTGAAACCTGTTTTGCTCTGATTTCAGTGAGGCTGTTATTTCTTTGAGTTAGAAACTTATTTCATTTAATTGCAAACCTATTTTGGTGTGCTTTTAGTAGAGCTCTGATTTTCTTGCTGTTTTTACTTTGTGTTAAAAATTTGAAATCTGTATGCTGTGATTTTAGTGGGCCAGATATTTCCTTGCTGTTTTTATGTGCTGTTGAAAATTTGAAACTTTTTTTGGTGAAATTTAAGTGGTGCTGTTTTGTCCTTGCCATTTTGTCTTGCTGTGGAACATTTGAAACCTACTTTGGTGTGCATTAAGTGTGGCTATTATTTCTTAGCTGTTTTTACTTGCTAATTGAACATTTGAAACCTAGTTTGGTGTGATGTAAGTGTGGCTATTATTTCCTTGCTGTTCTACTTGCTGTTGAACATTTGAACCCTATTTTGGTGTGATTGAAGTCGGACTCTTTGTTCCTTGCTGTTTTCACTTGTTCTTGAAAATTTGAAACCTTTTTTGGTGTGATTTAAGTGGGGCAGTTATTTCCTTGCTGTTTCACTTCCTTATTGTTGATTTCACTTAGGCTACTGTTCTGCTTATCTTGTTTTATTTTTCCTAAGGTATCATTATTGTGCAGGAACTGACTTTTTGTCTAAGCCTGTAGCTTGTGGAAGTGCTGCTAATTGTTTGGCCTTGGGGCTCAGCTATGTGATAACTGGAGGTGGGACTGAATCAGAGTTGTGGTAGAAGGTTGCTTTTCTGGCTTCTCATAAGAGGCTAGAAAGAGAAGGAAAGGGATCAGATTAATTTCAGTTCAGTAACTGCTCATTGCTGTTTTTTGCTTCTTTACTGCTTATTGTTGATTTCTCTTAGTAGCAGGTTGATTTTTGACTTTGTACGAGGGGCCAACAGGGAATTGTTTTGGGTCTCTTGAAAATTTGAAACCTATTTTGTTGTGATTTATGTGATGCTTTCATTTCTTTAAATTAAAACTTATTTCTTCTAATTTAAAACCTATTTTGTTGTGTTTTAGTGGGTCTGTGATTTTCTTGCTGTTTTTACTTGTTGAAAATTTTAAACCTATTTTGGTGTGATTTAAGTGGTGCTGTTATTTCACTGCTGTTTTATTTGCTGTTGAACATTTAAAACCTGTTTTGGTGTCACTTTAGTGAGGCCCTGATTTCATGACTATTTTTCTTGCTGTTGAACATTTGAAACCTATTTTCGTGTGATTAAAGTGGGGCTGTTATTTCCTTGCTCTTTTTACATGGTGTTAAAAATTTGAAACCTATTTTGGAGTGATTTAAGTGGGGCTGTTGTTTCTTTGCTATTTTTTCTTGCTGTTGAAAATTCAGACTCTATTTTGCTCTGATTTAAGTGAGGTTGTTATTTTCTGGATGTTTTTACTTGCTTATTGTTCATTTCACTTGGCCTACTTGTCTGCTTATTTTGTTGTTTTACTAAATTATCATTATAGTGCAGCAACTGATTTTTATCTATCCCCGAAGCTTGCGGGAGTGGTAATAATTGTCTGGCCATGGTCCTCAGCTATGTGATAACTAGAGGAGGTGCTGAATCAGATGTTTGGAAGCAGGTTGCCTTTTGGCTTCTCATTAGATGCTAGAAAAGGAAGGAATCAGATTAATTTCAATACAGTAACTTCTCATTGCTGCTTTTTGCTTCTTTTACTGCTTATTGTTGATTTCTCTTTGTAGCATGTTGATTTTTTAACTTCTTATGGTGGCCTAACAGGGAATTGTTTTGGGGCTGTTAAAAATTTGAAACCTATTTTGATGTGCTTTTAGTGGGTATATGATTTTGTTGTTGTTTTTACTTGCTGTTTAAAATTTGAAAACTATTTTGGTTTGATTTATGTGGGCCTGTTATTTCCTTGCTATTTTTACTCACTGTTGAAAATTTAAAACCTATTTTTTGTGATTTAAGTGGGGCTGTTATTTTCTAGCTGTTTTTACTCACTGTTGAACATTTGAAAAATACTTTGGTGTGATTTAAGTGGGGCTATTTTGCTGTTTTTTCTTCTTATTGAACATTTGAAACCTATTTTAGTATGATTTATGGTGACTGTTAGTTTCTTGCTGTTTTTAATTGCTGTTGAAAATTTGAAACCTGTTTTGTTGAGATTTAAATGAGGCAGCTATTTTGTTGCTGTTTTCCTTGCTTATTGTTGATTTCACTTGGGCTACTGTTCTGCTTATCTTGCTTTTTTACTAAGGTATCACTATTGTGCAGGAACAGATTCTTGTCTAACCCTGGAGCTTGGGGGATGGCTGCCAATTGTTTGGCCTTGGGCCTCAGCTATGAGATAAATGGAGGCAGGTCTGAGTTAGATTTGTGGTAGCAGGTTGCTTTTTGGCTTCTCATAAGAGGCTAGAATGGGAAGGAAATGAGTCAGATTCATTTCAGTACATTATGTGCTCATTGCTGCTTTTTGCTTCTTTTACTGCTTATTGTTGATTTCTTTTGGTAGCTGGCTAGTTTTTTGACTTCTTATGAGGGGTTGGCAGGGAATTGTTTTGCAGATGTTGAACATTTTAAACCTATTTTATTGTGATGTAAGTGTGGCTGGTATTTCCTTGCTGTTTTTACTTGCTATTGAAAATCTGAAATCAATTTTGATGTGATTTAAGTGAGACTTTTGTTTTGTTGCTGTTTTTACTTGCTGTTGAAAATTCCAAAATCTGTTTTGCTGAGATTTAAGTGGGGCTGTTATTTCCTTGCTGGTTTTACTTGCTATTAAAAATGTGAAACCTATTTTGATGTGAATTAAGTGGACCAGTTATTGCCCTGCTGTTTTTACTTGCTTATTGTTGATTTCGCTTGGTCTACTGCTGTGCTTATCTTGTTTTCTTTTAGTAAGGTAACATTATAGTGCAAGAACTAATTTTTGTCTGTGTAGCATGGGGGAGTGGTACTAATTGTTTGGCCTTGGTCCTCAGCTATGTGATAACAAGAGAGGGGGCTGACCCAGGTTTTTGGTAGCAGCTTGCTTTTTTGCTTCTCTTAAGTTCAAGTTTATTACAGGAAAGACTCCGTTGAGCAAGTTCATTCACAAGGAGGTCCTAAGGCACATACACATACAGTTCGCAATTACATAGACAGGAGATATAAAATGTAGAACAACAAAGAAAAAATATATAATACAAGAGGTATACACAATAGAAGTTCTTATGCTATATATGCAGTACATTCCAGCTTTAACCTTGCCCTAAATTATGAAACACATTTCAGCTTAATAAGTAGAGGGCCAGTTGGTACCTAGGAAGTTGACTTGGCATTGGGGGTCTAGTAGCACCTACATATGTCTTTTAATTTAGAGATAGCTAGTGTTTTGTAGGAGTTAATTGATTTAATGCTGGTTAGCTTCAGCATGGCTTGTAGTTTGTTCCAAATGTTTGGGAGGGTGTATGAGACAGCTCTTTGGCCAGCTGTGGTATGTGTCCTGGGAAAATCTAGTAGGATAAGGTTAGATTTCCTTAGGGAGTATGGGCTATGCGAGATGTGTATGACAGGCATTAAATAGACATGCAGTTTGAGTAGTAGTAATTTGAGGGTCCAAATGCCAGCATGCAGGAGGTGTTTGGTGGCAAGAGAGGTCCACCCAACTGCTGCATAAATATCACAGTGGTAGGTCCTGTACGCAGAGTTAGTAATGAAGTGAAGAGCACAGTGATAGAGTATGTCCAGTTTAGATAGGCTCAAGGTTGGGGAGGAGATAAAGATAATGTCTCCATAGTCAAGCAAGCGAAGTAATGTTGCTTGGACAAGTTTTTTGTGGGTTGCGAGAGAAAAAAGCATCCTATTTCTAAAGAAGAAAGCCAAGCATGCTTTAAGCCTCTTTGATAGATCCTCGATGTGGTCGTTGAAGGAAAGCTTGTTGTCTATTCACATACCTAGATATTTAAATTAGGTACGACTTCCAAGGGTTCACCTTGGGAGGTAACTATGACATTTTTAGGTGGGGTAGGTAGGGCACCAGACAAGGCAAGTCTTGAGAAAATCATTGTCTTGTTTTTTTTTTTTTGTCATTTAAGAGAAGCTTGGCATTGATAAGGTTGCTGTCTAACTGGATAAAGTCAGCTTGGAGTGCTTCCCCAACTTCAGTTAAGGATGATCCTGATGCGTACAAAACCATATCATCCACAAAGAAATGTATGCTAGAGTTCTTTATGTGGGAGTCAAGGTTGTTGATGTACAGGGAAAAAAGGATTGGTCCTAGGATGGAGCCTTGAGGGACTCCTCTGGCAATTGGAAGAGGGCAGATAGTAGGCCATCAGCTTTGACTTTTTGTATCCTTCCCGTGAGATAACTGTTAAACCACTGTAAGGTAAGTGGAGTGGCATCTATGTAGGCAAGATAGGTGATTAGGAGGTGATGGTCTACAGTGTTGAAGACCTTACTGAGGTCTAGAAAGACTGCACCAGTAACCTTCTTGGTGTCCATAGCATGGACCCAGTCATTAGAGACTTTAGCCAAGGCTGAGATGGTACTGTGCTTCGACCTGAAGCCAGATTGGGCTGGGTTTAGGAGTGAGTGTGCTTCAAGGTGATTTTTTAGTTGGTTGTATATAAGTTTTTCCAGCACTTTGGAGAGAACGGGCAAGACAGAGATAGAATGGTAGTTGTTTAAGTCACAAGGATCTCCTGATTTGAAGAGAGGAAGAACATGGGCAGATTTCCAGCAGGATGGAACAGTGGCTGTGGTAATAGAGAGGTTGAAAATGTGAAGAATGGGGGCTGTGAGCTGGGCAAAGCCTAACTGCAAGAAAAATGATTCAAGGCCATCGTCCCCTGCATTTTTCTTGGTGTCAAGGCTAAGAATTATGTTTTCGACTTCTTTGTCACTAAACAGGCACAACTGGAAGGGATGAGGTGGAGTAGCATGTGTAGTATCTGGGCTAGTGTTGCTATTCACTCGGCTATCATATGGGTAGGAGTCGAATGCCAACCTGGCAGTGGCAAAGTGAAGGTTAAGTTCTTCGAGAATTCACAGTTTATTTTCAACCATCCCATCCTTGGCCAGAATCTTGGTGGGAAGGGAGGAAGCAGCAGGATGGCCTTCAATGGATCTCAGTGTCTTCCAGATTTTGTGGGAGTTCCCTTTGGCCTGCTCCAGAGTGGAGATGTAGAAGTTTGCTTTAGTAGCATGTACACTTTTAACACAAGCATTTCTGGCAGTTCTAAATGCCTGCCAGTCTGCCGGGTTCTTTGTGTGCCTGGCCCTAGCCCATATCTTGTCTCTATTGGTAAGTGAAGATTTGAGCTCTTGGGTGAACCACGGATGCAAGATTTTCCACTCCCTCATTTTAATAAGAGGAGCATGCTTGTTAATTAGGGTGGTGAGGTTGTCATTAAGGACAGAGACAGAGGCATCAGCAGATTTGGCAAGATATTAAGTCTTGCCACCTGATCATGCTAGATTGGTTAGGAAGTTTACTGAGTTGAATTTACAGAACAAGTTTTGATTCTGAATTTAGGGTGCTGCTGAGTTTTAGATTGGAATCTTGTACATACAATGATACTGTGGTCACGCATGTCATTATGGAAAACTGCAGAATGTGAGATTTTATGTGGATGTGAAGTTAAGATGACATCCAAGAGTGAGCTGTTGGCAGAGTTAGAAGCATTGATTCTCATGGGTTCAGTTACTATCTGTGTAAGACCCAGCTCATCACAGATGGCTTTTAGGGAGTGGGATTTAGCAGTGAGCTAATCCATATTGAAGTCCCCTAAGATTATTGTTTCTGTGTTAGCAGCCAAAGTTATGGATTTCAACACGTTAAAGAATTTCTGTGCCTCCTGATGGGGGTCTATAGCCACCAATGATTGCGATGCACTCTGAGGATGGAAGATGAAATTTAAGTGAGACAATCTTGTATTCCTTGGGCTTAGTTTTACAGAAAATGCTGCTAACATCAAATTTTGATTTGGTGTATACAACCACTCCCCCCTCAAATCCCTATCAGCCCTAAAGAGCTTGAAGCCCGGTATAGTAATTTTCAGATCAGTGTTGGTCTTTTTTAGCCATGACTCGGTAATTATAATCAGATCTGGGTCAGTGTGGGCTGCCCAAACTTGAAGATGATCAAGGTTTTTGAGCAGGCTTAGAATATTGATCATCATCAGTTTCAACCCAGGAACAGCTGCTAAGTCCGATGGAGAAGTGATTTGAGTTGGGGGACCTGGATTTAGTTCGACATTGCCTGAACAGAAAAGGAGAATTAAAAACATTTTCTTGAGGGCATTTATCAGGTAGAAGTGGTCTCTTTTCGTATGGGTTCTTGTGTGGTGTTCAGTCATTGAGGTACTTTTAGCCAGGGCATAGGAGATGCTGATATGTCCATTTAAGGCTAGCAGGGGAAGTGCATGGAAAGACATTGGTGAAGGGAGGAGGGCCAGAGGAGAGGGATGAGAATTAAAATGAAAACCCGACAGATTAAGAGTAGGGAAGCAATATGAAGATGCAGCAGGAACTATGATTGTGGGTTCTCAGGCTGGGATGACTTCTGACTTAACATGGATCAGTGCTTTATGAGTCATACTTTTTGCCAGGATTAGAAGTAGAATGATAGTGCAGACCATATTGCCCAGGATTGAGTACAATGATTTGTGTAGAAAGACCAAGAATCCCTCTAGTGGCAGGTCTGTATAACCTGCTAATGGAAAACTAGCCACTTAAAAAAAAAACTGCTATTACACACTTGAAATATGCTTAGTTCTATCAAAAATCTATTTGTAAAAAGTGCCAGGTGGCAGAAGCAGGGGAAAATTCCAGGCCAATCAGAACAGGTTTGCTGGAAGCGCCCATGTTCCGATTGGCAGTGCTGTCCCATACCTTCCAAGGAGCTGCAGGTGGGCCTCCTGGTCTCGGTCGGTGGCTGGCTGGGTGCCGGCCGACTGTGGGGGGAGCTGAAGCAGCCCCGTTCAAGGGCAGGCAGCTGGAGAGAAGAAAAAAGAGCAGGTCTTAAATAGCATAGAGGTTAGGATGGATTAGATTTGAGCAGTTTAGCAAGACAAAAGGGAGTTAGACTTTTCGGCGCCAAAGCAGAGTGCTTGGATGGGGGGGTGCAGGAGGAGCACTTAGACAGAAGAGGTGTAAGCACTTTAAAACACTAGTAGAAATTACAATCCAGCTAATACAGTTGACAAACTTCTATTACACACTTGAAATGTGCTTAATTCTATTGAAAATCTATTTGTAAAAAGTGCCAGGTGGTAGAAGCAGGGGAAAAGTCCTGGCCAATCAGAGCGGGTTTGCTGGAAGCACCCATGTTCCAATTGGCTGTGCTGTCCCATACCTTCCAAGGAGCTGCAGGCAGGTGTCCTGGTCTCGGTCGGTGGCTGGCTGGGTGCCGGCCAACCGTGGGGGAGCTGAAGCAGCCCCATTCAAGAGGCTAGAAAGAGAAGGAATCAGATTGATTTCATTACGGTAACTGCTTATTGCTATGTTTTGCTTCTTTTACTGCTTATTGTTAATTTCTCTTGGTAGCAGGTTAATTTTTTGACTTCTTATGAGGGGCTAATGGAATTGTTTTGGGGCTGTTGAAAATTTGAAATAGATTTTGGTGTGATTTACGTGAGACTGTTATTTCTTTGAATTAGAAACCTATTTCTTCAAATTTTCAACCTATATTGAAGTGCTTTTAGTGGGTCTGTGATTTTCTTGCTGTTATAAATTTGAAATCTATTTTGCTGTGATTTAAGTGGGCCTGTTATTTCTTTACTGATTTTACTTGCTGTTGAATATTTGAAACCTATTTTGGTGGGATCTAAGTGGGACTACTAGTTCCTTGCTGTTTTTACTTGCTGTTGAAAACTTGAAACCTATTTTGGTGTAATTTAAGTGGGGAAGATGTTTCCTTACTGTGTTACTCGCTTATTGGTGATTTCACTTGGTCTACTGTTTTGCTTATCTTGTTTTTTTAACTAAGGAACCATTGTCTCCAGAAACCCCATCAAATAAAGACACCAACAACTTAAGTGTGTTTGCTCAGCTTGGCAATAATTTTACTCATTTGTGAAGTCACAGTTCATGATACATTATCATCAAATGATAACATTTCCACATTATCATTTTCATCTCTTCACATTATGTTTATACATAGTATATACGTTTATATATTTAATTTCGATTGTTACATTCTATTATCTCTTCTTTTAATCTTCTGCCCCCCAGACGTACATCCTGAGAGGGCTCTGCTCTTCCTTTATGCTGTCGAGAGCGCACTACACCATACCCTACCTCTTGGTTCTCAATGCTGTGTCCTTGTTTGTTTCCCTTTCTTTCCTTTCTTTCCTGCCCTCCTCCCTTTTTCTGCCATCCACCTTGGCAGTCCAAACTAGCAGCCAGCCACTGTGTTCCACCTACCACAGTGGCACCCTGTGCTCACCCACCACAGGACCCCTGCTCCTTACTTCAGGGTGGGTGGGAGGGAAAATTCCTGGAGCAAACTTTGTGAGCTCCCAACTGCTGTGCAGCCCTTTTTGAGAAACCCCCACTTTGGGCATCCCCCAGCTCCCTGGCCCAATCTCTTTATGCCACCTCACACTCCCACCCTTCCCCTTTCTGTGCCCCTCTCATGACCTCATCTGGTGTCCTCTGAGGCCCAATGTCTCCCTGGCTTCCTCCTTCCCCCTCTCCCCTTCCCTCTCCTAACTTGAGCTTTCCACACTTATTTGTTGTGGTCTTGGGACAATGGGGTCCACTCTTTGAAGGGGCAACCCACTTTGTCCTCAGAAACCACATCAAATAAAGACACCAACAACTTAAGTGTGGTTGCTCAGCTTGGCAATCATTTTACTGATAGTTCAAGATACATTGTCATCAAATGATAATGTTTTCCATGTTTTCATTTTCATCTCTTCACATTATATTTATATACAGTATAGACATTTATATATTTATTTTCGAATGTTACGTTCTATCATCTTTCCTTTTTATCTTCTGCCCCCCAGATGTACATCCTGGGGGAGCTCTGCCTCTTCCTTTTATGCTGTCAATGGGTACAAGCGTACCCAACGTACCCCTGCCTCTTGTTTCTGAATGCTGTGCCCTTTGATTGTTTCCCCTTTTTCTTTCCTTTCTTTCCTATCCTCCTCACCCCTTTTCCACTAGTTCACCTCCCGCTTGTGATGGACAGTGGACTTCCCCTCCTCAATTGTCTTCCTCCCCACCCTTTCCTGCCCCCTAGCTCTTCTCCCCTCTCTGTCGTAGCCATCCCTCTACAGTGTTCCCTATCTCTGCGTTAAATAATGCCAAACCTAAACCTGATAGGTGTACCCCATCTCCCCTATAAAATTCATCCACCCATTCCAAAATACTATGCTGTATGACTACTCCCCCATGCTCTCGAATAGTCTGCAACCTGGGCATTCATGCACTTCTTGGCCCTGTCTACTCCATTGTGGCTCTCAGCCTGCCACCACACCCTTCGGGGCATGATCTCTGACCAGGCCAATGTGACCTCCAGCCACCACTCCTTTATTTATCTACATCCTGTTTTATTTGGTAGAATATGTCCAGCCATAGCCTTATACATAGGTCATTGCCTCCCAGGTGTATCACCAATAAGTCTGGCCATTTATGCTCTGTCCTGAGCCCCCTGAGTTCTGGTAGCAGCTACGCCCACTTCATTTCCCTCTGACCCCTCCAAACCAGCTGGATGATATCACTGTCTGCACACAACTGCTTTCCCCCTTGTCTCCTGGCTGCCCATTTCTCCACCCAGTGTATAAATTAATGCCCACAAATCCATGCCTCGAGCCTCTGGGGCCTCCCTGTATAATTCAAAATATAAACTGATTAGTCTCTTATATCTTTCAATGCCCAGCCCCCCCATTTTCCCCCATATGTTTGTACCTGCTATGGAAAAGAAGAAGACATCATTAGTGTGGTAATTTCAGTATGTATTTTTTATAAAAATCTGACTTCCACCTACCCTCGTCCTGAATCTCTCGAGACCTGCTGCCCTGTGCTGCCATAGTAGCGGCTGCTCCAATTCTAAAGAAGTGGGGGAGTATCCTTCCCCTGATTCTGCAAGGCACCTAAGGCCTTTGTGCAGCATCGCTGTCACCTGATATCCCAACACAGGCCTGTCATCCCGATGTATGAACAGCGCCATGCTGCTGTCCCTTGGGCGCTCTGCCATGTACATGTACAGAGCCCCTACTGGGCAAATGCTGGTGTTGGGATGCTTCCTTAACTACACCTTACTTCCTTGCCCTTGTTGATCTGTCTTTGATCTCCTCAAGAAAATGGAAATTGCTTCCCCAGTCTACTCCAAATCCTCCCATTGTAACCCTTCTCCCTCTCTCTTCTTGCCATGCCCTACCAATTTGCTCATCCTGAATGTCCCACCATACATTGTGGTGTACAGGGCTTTAAACATCACCACCTCCCCCTGAGCTGCAGACTTGAGGTAATATTCCCAACAAGCACTCCATCAGAGTCTCTGATATCGGTTTTCTGCCATCCTGCCTCCTCACCTGCCCTCACATCCATCCTTGCATCATTTTGCATATCAGAATGCTTTTTGTTGGGTCCTCCCAACCCCTCAAGGTACATATCTGTCCTATTGCTGCCAGATGCATCCCTATGGTTGCATGCGCCATGTTCTGTTGCCATCCTTCCACTATGAATCAGGCTACCTGCTCCCTTGTCACTGCCCCACTTACCTGCCCACCATATTGTTCCCAGAAATTTTGAAACACCCTCCAAGAGGTTTCATAAGCTCTACAGGTCCTGGGGGCTCAGGAGTTTTGGAACAGTGCTGCAGCTCCCCCAATCCAATCGTCCATACATATGTTGGGATGGTGGTCCCCCTGATATCTTCTCCAGGTGCGACGGTCTGGAATTTGTCCATCTGCAATTGGGAGAGGCAATCAGCAATCACGTTGTCCACACCATCAATATCCTTTGCCCTGAATGACATGTTCAGGGTCAGGCCCAAACATACCATCCTACTTAAGACCCTCATGACCCTATCTGTCATCATCCTCTTTGTATTCAGCACCACCACCACTGCTTTGTTATCACTCCAGAAGGTTACCTTCTTGTTCATCAATTGCATTCCCTACACCAGCATAGCTACGCATATAGGAAGAGTTCCAGGAAAGTGATGTCCTTTGTCACACCTTCCTTTCTCATTCTTTCAGCCATGTGCTGCAAACCACCTCCCCTGAAAATAGCCCCCCATGCTTAAACCACCCACTGCATCTGTGTACAGCTGGAGATCAGTATTGAATAACCATTTATCCTGCCAAAACATTTGCCCATTGTACTGCTGAAGGAAATGCTCCCATATCACCATATCATCCCTGGTCCCCTTTTTAAGATCTACCCAATGGTGGTGGTGCTGTAATTCCCCCTTCATTGCCCACACCAGCCACCGTGAAAATGTGCATCCTGGCGCAATGGCTCTGCATGCGAAATTCAGGTGTCCTAAGAGCTGTTGCACCTGCTGTAGCTGAACCCTCCTGTGCCCCCCCATCTTCTCCAACAGTTCCCATAATTTTTCCACCTTCTTCCTTGGCAACTGATACAGTTCCTGTGTCATGTCCAACTCCAGCCCTAGGAACTCTATTGTTCGACTAGAACCTCCTGTTTTGTCATCTGCTAGGGGGACCCCTAATTCCTGGCACAGTGCTTTGAAGCCCTACAGCATGGCCTCAATCTCTTCTTCCCCTTCCCCTATGAACAGAAAATCATCTCAGTAGTGTATCATCATCTGGTACCCATACCGGTCTGGAATGCACACTGCACCCATGTACTGAACATTTCAAATGTGGCACATGCTATAGAACATCCCATTGGCATGGCCTTATCAAAATAATACTGCCCCTCTGCCTGAAAACCCAGCAGATCCCAGTCTTCTGGCCTTACCAGCAGTAAACAGAAAGCAGATACTATGTCTGTTTTCACCAGCCAGGCCTTCTCCTTTGTCCTGATAAGTCTCATCACGTCTTCCAATATGGTGTATGTGACTCTACTATCCTCTTCACCTATCATGTCATTGACTGACATCCCTTCAAGGTATGATAGGTGATGTATCACCTGGTATTCCCCGACCTGTTTCTTGGGCATGAGGCCCAGGGGGAAATCCTTAGTTTTGAAAATGGAGGGGAGGAGAATGGCCCCTCCACTCTCCCCACTGCCACCTCTTTTTGGATTTTCTGTGTCAATAAGTCCTCTTTCCTCCTGGTGGATTTGAGCTTCCTTGCCACCATTGTCTCCCTTTGTTCTTGAAACTGTAAAACTAAAGCCTGATATGAAACCTGCTGATAATTTCCTAACTGCTTCCCTATCCAATTAAGCCCCCAGCCATCTCTCCATTGCTTTCACTCTTATGGGTGTCCATGCAAGCCAGAATACCCCTTTCCCTGGGCCCTCAATTGTCCTGGTGTCAGGATTGATAGTTGTGACCCCTCCTGCTGCCCTCCCCCTGTTGCCCCTTCCCCATTGCTGCCCCCTGAAGGAACTGGAACTGGCCTAAAAGGGCTACTGATAGGAGCTCTCCTGATTCCTGGTCCCCTTTTCCTAATATTGTAAAAATTGGTGGTTTCTTTTAAAGTTTATTTCACAGTGCTCAGTTACGAACCACACTATCTGATTTTCTTCTGCACTCCTTAAATAAAAGATTCCTCATGAGACTCCCTGCAGTTGAGATCTAAAGTGCACTTTGCAAGTTAATTATCCAGATGGTAGCTGCTTTATTACTAGTGCAATCTGGTTTAATATATGTGGGTGCTTAGGTCCTTTAATCTTCACTTGAGGTATGCAAGAATGGCAACAGCCACTGAGAAGAAGAAACTGAAATGACAAATATAAGCACCAGCTACTTATTTAATATAACACAACTAAAACAATCCACTCAAAATCTGCTACATGTGCACAAAGAGTGAGGCTCTGAATGAAACTATCCCAATGTTGAGAATATTAATTCCCCTTATTTGTAGTAACTTTATTATGATGTTATAGTAATTTTCAAGTTTTCAGGCTTTATATAAGATAATAAATTAAGACCCATATAGGTGAATCACATGAAGTTCATTGTTATAGAGTCTCCTGTCAGGTGCAGCAAATGCGAGACTGAGCAAAGTCAGAAACAAAGCTTCCTTAGCAAACAAGTCTCAACGCTCAGTTTCATTTGACATTCAAAGATCTCAATAAGAGTCAGTATCTAGACACACATAAAAGAGAGACTATATTAGGCAGTCAAAATAAAATCAGTGATAGCAAAAATCAAGTTACAAAAAGATAAAAAAAGTTTTGAATCATAAAATTACCTAGCTCAATTTTCCAAAGATGTTACTGAGAAGCCACAACACAAATCTAGAGAAGCAACCGTGGCAGGTGAGGCATGTAGCTGCAGATCAGTGACTGTATGGAGCATCTATCAGCAACATACCAGCGCATTCATAATATAGAGCTAGGGCAAGAACACATGACCCCAATGGCGTGAATTTCAAATGTGTATTAGATGTAACTGACATAAATTCTCAATAGTATTAAAAATTCAATTTGAAGTTAGATTCAAAACAAAATCCACTGAAGGGTCTTTACAAATAATAAGAAAGATGTAAAAAATGTAAAATGACTACCAAGATATAATCTCCCTAAACAATTGTACATAATACAAATTTAAACCTTCCATCTTTATAAAAGTATTATGTAGTAGACTGGTAAGCCAGTCCTTAGCCGATTCTGAAAACTTTCTTAAAATGATTTTACAGAAATGTAGCAAAACTGTTACAATGTCAGTTCTGGGAATCCTGTAGAAGAACCAGTGTGTAACATCACTACTGTGTTAATCCTAGCATCTTCCAATTCCACAGGTTCTCAGATCTTTTGCTCTCAAGGCAACACAATGCACTCCAGCAGCAGGATGCACAAAAAGAAAGCAAAAGTCATCTCTGTCTGCAGTGTCAGTCTGCATTTGGCCCTCTGCAGGGCCCACTGCTTACAACTCCCACTGATGCAGAATCCCACCATAGAGACAGCACCTGCGGGTGAAAAAACAGAGTAGGGCAGACACTTCCAGTTGGAGAACTGCAGCACAAGATCAACTGGAAAGCTACTGGTAGTGATACAAATAGTACCCAAAACACCAACACTGACAGGTTAGTGAGGCAACGGTGGTATACCTGTTAGTAGTGCAAAATGAGCATTACCAGCAGCCTGCTCTGACTGCTCCACCACAGCAAGGCCAGTGTGCAGTCGTGCGGTGCATCAAGGTCTCCAGTCAGTGTAAGAAAGTAGAACTACTTCATTATCAACAGGAAATACCTGTTGGCTCTAAAAAAATGCTGGAATGTATTCAGCTCACTTCAACCCCACAAATCGAAACATTTTATGCAAAAAGGGCTTAGGGATGGTACTGAATCAATCCAAAGATATTAAATTAACCCTCCTCCCTCCCTCTTTATTAAAATCCCCAGAACTCTCAATAGATTAAGTAGAGTTCAGTATCAGAAAGTAGTAGGTCTAATAGTGACCATGACTTCCCTGCTAACAATTCTGTAGCTAAGGACCTGTCAGCCCATTGACTCTTCGATCTTCCAGTACTAACATATCTGCTAATAGTAAAGTAACAACCCTGAGGTGTACCAAAAAATCTAAAAATGCAGGAGGAAAATCAGAGAGAACAATTGTACAGGTTATGAAGGAATTGTAGCAAAGCATTAAAAGGCTTGGAAAAAATCTGCTCAGAGAAGACTAGGGAAAAACTGTGAGACTACAATCAATTTACTGTAAAACTTTTAATTCTATCAACTCTAATCATAACAAATTATTGGGGTTAGTCTGTAAAGAGGAGGGAGCTGAACAATTAACATACAGTACTTCCCATCATATCTCAGCACACATTATTAATGTAAAGAGAAATCCATATGCAGCAAACAGTCATTATAAGGTCTGAAATGGACACTATTAGGAAAAGACTTTGCATTTAATGGGGCACAATTGGATGACATCCTTAAAGTACTGAACTCAATATATCCCCTATAGGAGACATCTTCTATAGTAGTAGATGCACATGAAAAAGAGAACAAATATAGTAGACCAGATTTTAGCTCCCTAAAAACTAAATAAAAAGACTGGGGGGAGTGCAGCACCTGGGAGGAAGGGAATCCTTGGCCTAATGGGGACAACCCTGCCTGCACTCTCCCAGCGTGAGAGCAAGGACAGATTAAGGAGGGTACAATAAGGGTGGGGGTGGAATTCTGTCAATGACAGGAGCCTAGGGAACAAGATGGCAGACCTGGAGGTGGTGGTGGGGCTGGATGACCCTGACATAAAAGCAGTAAAAGAAACATGGAGGATGGAGACGCATAGCTGGTAGGTGGAACTACAAGAGTATAACCTATTTAGAAGAGATAGACTGGGTAAAAAAGGGAATGTAGCCCTGTATGTGAGGTAAGGGATAGAGGCAGTGGAAGGTGGGAAGGGGGACAAGGGATTCATTGAGATCCTTTGAGTTATGATGAAGAGTAAGGAGAGGGGGCAATAAGGATGGTAGAGGTATACAGGCCACCTCATCAGGGCAAGGAGATGGATCAGGAACTGGCTAGGGAGATACAGGAAAGGACCAGAAAAGGGGAAATCCTAGTGGTGGGGGACCTGAACCTACCAGATGTAGACTGGCAAATTACATCGGCCACAACAGAAAAGAGCAGGGGCTTATTGGAATCCCTGCAGGATGCACTTCTAAGCCAGCTAGTTAAGGAACCTACTGGGGGAGGCTACACTAGATGTCTTAACAAATGAAGACAGAATAGGGGAGGTCGATATTGGGGAAAACTTGGGAGACAGTGACCATCGGATATTTAGGTTCTCCATCCATCCAGGCAGGAGCAGAATTGGGCAGGTCATCCACCAGGGTGCTCAACTTCAGGAGAACTAATTTCAAGAAAGAGGGGGTATTTTAAGAAGAGAGATTGCGGGGATCCAAGAGCTAGAGGAGGTGGAGCAGCTGTAAGAAGTAATTAAGGGAGGAATTCTCAAGGCCACAGAGTAATGCATCCAGAAAATCAGCAAATATAAAAGAGGAAGAAAACCACTGTGGTTCACAGCAGGAGTTAGAAAGGTGGTCAAGGAGAAGAAAAAGACCTTTAAGGCCTACAAAAGGTCACAGCAGATGGCAGAAAAGAGGATCTACAAGGATAAACTCAGGTAAGCAGGAAGAACAATTAGGAAGGCAAACCAAGCACAGAGGAGAAAATAGCTAGGGAGGTGAAAAGGGGTGACAAAAGATTTTATAGGTACTGCATGCGAGTTATAAGGGGAAAAACAGGCAGGGGATTCCAAAATGTTGGGGGATAAAATTGTTGTAGGAGAAGAGGAGAAGGCAATTCTGCTAAATAAATATCTTGCTTCCATTTTCACAACAGAGAAGGAAGGAAAAGGGCCTGAACTGAGCAGAAAGGGGTGGGAGGTCAAGGAAGCAGACACAAGTCCCTTCACAGTGGAGAGGGTGATGGAGGAGATGGGAAAGCTAAAAATGGACAAGGCTATGGAGACTGACTGGGTACAACCAAGGGTGTTTCGGGAGCTAAGGGAGGATCAGGCAGGGCCTCTGGCAAAGCTGTTTAATCCATCCCTGGAATCAGGAAGGATCCCAGGAGACTGGAAAAAGGCAGAGGAGGTACTAATATACAAGGGAGGGAGAAAGAAGGAGCCTTATAAATATCACCCTGTCACTCTCACCTCAGTTGTGGGCAAGCTGATGGAAACTGTCATAAAGGAGAGACTGGTGAGATACCTAGAGGAGGAGGGTCTGATTGATGATAATCAGCATGGGTTCATAAGTGGCAGGTCTTGCCAGACCAACCTGATCAAATTCTTTGAGGGGGTTAAGGAGGTGTATGATGGGGGGGGGGTGGATGTGGCCTATATGTATTTCTGGAAGGCATTCAACTCCATCCCACATAAAAGGTTGGTAAGCAAGTTGAACTGTCTGGGAGTGGATGCTGGGCTTACAAAGTGGGTGGAGAATTGGCTGGGTGGGAGGACCCAGAGAGTGGCGGTCAATGGAAAGCACTCCAGGGAAGTAGGGGTGATGAGCCGGGTGCCACAAGGGTTGGTGTTGGGGCCTATACTATTTAATGTGTAAGTGGGGGACTTAGCAGAGGGTCTGAATGCAAAGGTGTGTTTGTTTGCAGAAGACACAAAGTTATATAACAGGGTGGAAGCTCCGGGGGGGGGAATGAGGCAGGATCTAGCCAGGCTGGAGGAGTGGGCAGAAAAGTGGTAGCTGTAGTTTAATGCAGAAAAGTACAACATGATGCATATAGGTCAAAATAACCCAAGACACTTATTACCTGGGGACGGTATCACTGCAGACCATAGACCAGGAAAAGGACCTAGGGATTTGGATCACGGACACATTAAAGGCTAGGAGGCAATGTGAACAGGCAGCTGGGAATGTAACAGGGGTGCTGGCATGCACTGGGAGAGGCTTCACTACCAGGAAGTGGGAGGTGATCATGCCATTATATAAAACACTGGTCAGGCCACAGCTGGAGTATGGAGTTCAATTCTGGAGGCCCCACTTGCAAAGGAACAAGGATAGGCTGGAGAGAGAACAGAGAAGGGTGACCAAGATGATCCAGGGGATGCAGGGAAGAACATATGGGGAGAGGCTGGATGAACTCAGTCTTTCTGTTAGCACCCTTTGCAAACTGTGTGAGAGGCCTTTCAGCACCATGCAATTCTGCTTAAAGTTGGACCAGCATAACATTCTGTGGTGATTTGCATATGCAGCCCATGATGCTTTGCATTGTGGGGGCATGTGTGATTTTGTATTTTCTTGAAACTTGGCTTCCCAGCCAAATGCCCTTTGGGGTAACCCTTGCCTCAGTGTTTACGCACAGAGGTTCTCAGTCTTTATACACTGTAAATGAGATGGGGAAGGGGGACATGATGGAAACCTTCAAGTATATGAAGGGAATAGACAAGGTTAGGGGGGATAACATTTTCAGGCTGAGCAAAAACAAAACCACCAAAGGGCATGCTTATAAGCTGGAGGGGACAGATTTAAGGGGGATGTGAAGGGGCATTATTTCTCAGCAAGGGTTGTACAACTGTGGAACAGGTTTCCGGAGTGGATAGTGGAGGTGGTCATGGTGGAGAAATTCAAAACAGTGTGGGATAACTATATGGGACTAGGGAGAGGAGCGGAGAGAGGGCAGAGGGTGGGAGGTAAAAGGGAGGGGGCTATCTCAGGCAGACTAGATGGGCAGAATGATCTTTTCCGCCAGCACAATTCTGTGATTCTATGATAAAGATATACCCCAAGATTCAGAAACAACAAAAAAGAGATCAAAGAAAAAAAAAAGAAAAATATGTTAATAATACAGATATAAGTAAGACAGAAGTGGCAGCTATTCCTTTAATGGACTCAGCCCTATTAATACAGTGACAAAAGCTTAGTGTCATAAAGAATAGCCCACCACTCCCAAAATTCACTTGTATGAAACAATGCAGAAATCATTACTATAGTGGCAAAACTGCAATCAGCTAACGCAGAACTCTTTTCTCCAAACAATGAATGGAACCAACTGCTCTACAAGATAACTGGTGACACTGGTTATCATTTTAATAAGGTGTTGCTGTCTCAAAAAGAATAAAACTATAGAAACAGCTGCCTCTAGGGAAACTTCAGCTCCTGTTATAACACTTACAACTTTAGCTAAAGAGAATCTGCCTACCTGCCTACCCAACTGCTGTCCTGTATGTTTCTTTCAACCTCATTATTATTTGCACTCAATGCAGTTTTGTCAATTGTTGATCACTGATTCTTGTACCACCTGTATACTTTAGAATTATATGCTTCTTTCAACCTCATGACCAGCTGCGATTGATCCAGTATTGTCAACTGCTGCTCAGTGTTTACTGTACCAACAACATGCACTAGAATTGTTCTCACTGCACATATATGCACCCTATACTTCTGTACCTGGTTGGCATCTTACCAATAGTCTGTATGTACTGTAATTATTATACTCTATATTTATTGTATCTGAGCTGTTCTTATGCCTGCTCCCCTACTCCTTTCCCCCAGGACATATCTGGAAATGGGCAACTTTCTGCTCAGTATGCTTTCCTGGTAAAACTTTTAAATAAATAAATTCAGTGGGTAAAAGTACAAAGGTGCAGGATGGAGCAGAACTTAAAACTGACTATGGGACTCTGAGGCTTTATGGTCTGACCCAGAAGGACTATGTCTATGATATGACTTTGCTTGAACAGATAACTAACTTACTTAAAACAGAAATGGGAGTTATCATTAATGAGGTGGACATAGTGGAGGACCTTAGAACAAAAGATGAATTTAGTTTGGACTGCATAATTATTGTGTGTGTAGCCCATAGAATTTCCAATTATCTGGGGAATAATGCTCATCTTTTGGAAAAGGTCAAACTGATTTTTACATATTAAAATAGGTTAAAGGCAAACTCCTTAAAATGGTATACTCAATTAGACAGAAAGCCAGTTTCATTAAGCATTTTTGGACTTGCATGCCTCTTTATAGAAAATGACAGAACGCTGACTAGTTCAGTTAGTGTTTTCTTTAGAAATTCGCTTCAGATTTCATTAGGCAAAAATGGTTTCATTAGAGCAGAAAGAGGAGGGAGGGAGGGAGGATGTGATGGGGTACATGTGGATGTTATTTGTAAAAATGGAGAAATTGCAGAAAGAATATTGGCAAAGACAGAGGCTATAGATGGTATGGGGATTTATGGGATTGAAAGTGTTTGTTGTAAATTAAATGTTACAAGGAAAGTCCCTGCTCAGAATGTATTGACATGCACAGAATCTGCAGTTCCAACTGCAAATAGATTTCACCTGTTGGCTGGCTCTCAATGACTACACAGCAATAATGAAACTGTCTCTGATCTTAATCTATGTTTGCCTAAGGACAAATAGAATTACTGTACTGAACCTTTATTTGATCCCATTAATCTGCTGCAATATTGCAGATTTGGGGCCTGATTTTACAAAGTGGATACAGGGCTTGTGGCAAGCCCTGTGTTCAATGCAACAGGAGTTGCGGAAGGACCAAAGCCCCTGAGAAGCAGCGCAGTTCGATTTTCAAAGGGATGGGGCATTTGCAACAATTCCCCCACTTTACAGCTACTTGCACCAAAGGGTTGGTGCAAATGCCACAGTCCTGGATGCAAGGGTAGACCAGGGAAATGGTGGTCTAACTCCTTGCATCCTGGGTTCTGGACTTTCAGTGGGCATTTGCAGCAGAAATCTTGGAAAATTGTGCTTGCTGCAATGTTCGGCACAAGTTGCAACTTGCATTGAACAATCCCGCCACAGATCCACTGCACCACCGCATTCCCATATAAAATTGGGCCCTTAGTGTCAAAATGGGGGGGGAGGGGGCAATGATATGTTAGACTTGATTAATTTTTCTATTGTCTGTTTTTAAGAGACTTGGCATTTTAGTCAAGTGGCTATCAATAGTAATAATTATTATCTGTTTTTAGGCTACTACCAAAAAGCAAAAAATGAAAGCTGGAAGAGCTGTGGGAGGCTTGGTTTGCTAATATAAAATTGTCACCTCCTTAACTACCTTTCTAATCAAAGCTTCTAAGCATTATGTATTTTTTTTTTTATATTTGTATTTGGGGAGACAATTATTTTGATTAATATTTACAACCTACCATACTTATCTAAATATTATAAGAAAGAAATATGGGATCAGATTAGGGATGAATTAGATGGACTAAATGCATGTCACTCATGTCTTCCTGTTCGGCTACTGGGTGACTTGAATGCATGCATTGGGCTTTACGATGGACTTAAGAATGACACAGTTTTGAATGCACTCCATGAGGATGATTTTATGGTAACAAATCAGAACAACAGCCAATAAACTCCTTCTCAGTGCAGTTTAAAGAAGCTACTGCTAGGCAAATTTTTGATTATGAATTACAATGAAGAAGGGAAAAGGTGAACCACTAGGAATAAAATCTAGGACCTCTAGCATTCCGTGCTAGTAACTCTACCTCTGAGTTATGGTTCACACAGCTGCAGAGGCTGTCCAGGCCTTCCTTCAAATTCACATTCCCTTCCTCTGGTGTTGTGTAACTTTGCAACCTCAGACACACATCAGAACAACAGTCAATCAAGTCCTTCTCAGTGCAATCTGGTTCCATGCCATTTCAGCTAAACAATTACAGCGAGTGCAGTTTGAGTTATTTAATTACAGCGAACGCAATAACAGCAAATCCACATTTCAATGATGCATATTACAGCTATTTTGTTAATGCGGGGGGCTGAGCCCTCCACACCCCCATGGGGGCTATGCCCCCAACACACCCCCATTTCTATTATTCTAACACCACACCGCATTTTGATAGCCATGATTGCAGAATGTGTGCTGTAGTTCAATAGGTGCAGTCGCTGTAGTTTGGCAGTCGCACATGTTGTAGTCATCCAAACTGAATAACCCAAATTGATTAGCCCAAATTACATGATACCCTGTGGGTTGGTCCCTTAGTGACACGAGTATCACTAGCAGTACTAAACAGAGCTGAAAGTGATCATTTTCCACTCATTTTATCTTGGAATGATCACATATCTCAAATGAAATCTAACTCTTCTAGAGAGATTACTGTTTTGACTCTACCGACCATAGAAATCAGAAATAAAAACAGAGTTTAAAGGGACACCTGCATACACAGCACAGAGCCATTCACAGTGCAAAATGAATGTGCAATTATGGACCGTCCATGGCACAAGGCTGAAATGCACCATGGGGAGAAATGTATAAAAGAAGGAGACTTAAATGCAAGCCCACAGCAGGCCAAAAGCAGCATAGCAGGAGCAAGCAGGAGTAGAGAGGCAACTGAAAGGCAAACATGGATGGTGCACCATTACTGATGGGGGGCATAATAATGGGGATGAGGAGACGGGTAGAACAGTAATGTAGTGGTGGAAGGCACCATAGGCGGTCAGGCCCTGGTGGTATTGTGCTAGACTGACATTTGAACAGCTCACCGACACAGAAATAGTAGGCCGATACTGCCTGAACAGGGCCATTCTGAGGCAGCTCTGTGAGCTGTGCAATGAAGAAATGCTGGCACCCACTGAACAATAGCTGTGGAGACCAAGGTGACAACGGTAATGTGCTTGATCACCTCGGGAACCTTCCAGAGGCCAGCTGGGGACACCACAGGCATCTCACAGGCATCTACCTCCTATCTCCTCACACAATTCCTCACCGCACTGCTATCATATGCTTCAGAGTACAGTACATCCATTTCCAAAGCAAACAGGCAGAGCAGACAGAAGCCATGCAGCAGTTCCACAGGGTGGCATGCATGCCAGGCATCATGGGGCCATTGACTGCACCCATGTGGCAATCCGTGCACCACCTGGTGAGAATGTGGTAACTTACATCAACTGCAAGGGGCACCATTCAGTAAACTGCCAGGTGGTGTGCAATGCCACAGGGTACATCAGCAATGTCTGCACCACACCCCCTGAGAGCACACAGTATGCCTTCATTTGACACCAGTCTGCACACTGCCACAGATTTGAGGCAGGGGATGTACCAAGCAGACATTTAGTAGGTGTGTGGGACATGCTTACCTGCAGAAAGACAGGACTTGATGGCACAGGATAGGATGTGGGGGCAGGTGTGCAGATAGAATGATGCACAATGTGCAGAGGGGGCAGCAGAACTGGGACAGTAAAGGGGGGACAGTGCCACAGGCATGTACACAGTGGGACAGTGTGGCACAAGAACAATGCATGAAAGGAGGGGTGTAGTGCCACAGGAGGCATGTGTGGCAGGACCTAGCGCACCACATGCAGACAGGTAGGCACAGCTGCCATGCACACTAGGGTGGAGAATGGAGGCCAGGGCATGTGTGGAAAGCAATGGCATGGGCAGCCAGGAGCAGCCAGTAGCAGCAAAGCCAGACCTCATCAGGTGGGAGGGGAAGGTAGGAAGGCAGGTAAGGCCAGAACATGGTCAGTGATGTACCCATACCACACATAGCAGAGTGCCATGGTATAGGGGGGTGGTCAAGTTGCACATGTGATCAGTGGACTAACAGTCAGCCTTTCTCCCCACAGGTGATGCAGCATACCCACTCAGACTCTCACTACTCACCCCCTCTAGATGACCCAGAACAGAAGCAGATGAGCGATACAATGAGGCACACACTGCCACGAGCATCGAGAGCATCTTTGACATGCTGAAGATGCACTTCCAGTGCCTGGATAGGTCAGGTGGAGCCCTACAGTATAGCTCTGAGAAGGCCTGTGCATATTCCTCGCCTGTTGTATACTACACAACATGGCCATGGACTATGGAATAGCTGTCCAGACTGTGGAGGGTGACTGTTTGGGTGAGGAGGAGGAGGGTGGGGATGAGAACACAGTGCTACAAGGGTAGTGGGCCAGACTGCCACTGGCATGTCACAACCCATGCCTGGCTGCGATGGCCAGGCAGTACAGGCACACAATTATGGAGGAGCACTTTGGTGACTGCAGGTGAGTAACATGGGTTGGTATTGCATGGAGGGCACAACACACCACACATACAGCACCACAAAGTCACACACACACAACACAGGCCACACAGCAGTGATGATGCTGCAATGGAACACAGCCAAGCCAGTGTCCATGTGGCACACACACCAACATATATGTGCATGCCCCAGGTAACATGGCCATGTGCCATGATGTCAGTGCCAGGTGCACAGCAGACACAGGACCACACTCATCATGCCCATGCCACATGGCACAACAATTTTTCACATGGATATGCAGGTGGCACTTCACAGGGCCCATGCTGGCAATGCACTGGGGCAGGCACATGCCACCCACTCCACCCCAGGCAGTGTTAGCCAGGCAAGTGGAACACACAGGTAGCAGGTGCAGTGGCCATTCTATCGGGGACCTGAACATCACAGGGAGGCACCATGGCCATCAGAGACATGTGGGGGGCCACACCCATGGCTGGCGGATGCTGCCTCAGCACCACCAGCCACAGGGGGTGTTGCCATCACCCCTATATGGCTACTACAGTGAGACCATGAATGGGGTTCACTGTGCTGGAGGCCCCACAAGCAATGTCAGGTCCAGGGATGCTGGACATGGTGAGGTGTGGTGATGGTGTCAGCAGGAATGGGTCCACCTGATGCTGCCTCCTGGGTATGTGTGAGGCACTCCTGGCTGTACAGCTGGAAGCCTGGTGGCCACATTGCACATTGGATGCACACACAGCCTCAGGGGTTGTTGCAATCTGCTCCAGAGCTGTGGTCATGCCCACCAGCAGTTGGCGTGCTTCTGCCAACATCTGGGCACACCACATGACTGCTGACTCATGCTCAAGGGCCAGCAGTGTCCTCAGGCCCCTGAATTCTGCCCATAGGAATGCCTGCCCCTCCATGGTGTCCCACAGAAGCGGGCATAACCCTCAATCTCATCGGCAGGTGAAGGCTCATGGTGATGGCACTGATGGCTGGGTGGAATGCCAGCCTGCTACAGAGCATCCAATGAGCAGATGGTGCACCATTGTAAGCTGGGGCATGGGTGGGGAATGGGCATGCACAACCCCATCACATCCAGGTATGGTGGAATCATGGTCCAATGCTGCCTGTGTGTGACCCATAGCACCTGGCCATGATGAGCTGGCTGACTCTGCTGCCACAGCAGGACCAGATGCAGAGGGCACAGCACCCACCACCATGGGGTGCTGTGCAGGCTCTTCAAGTATGCCATGGGCAGCAGGGCCACCAAAGGTGTCAGGTGCCACCTGTGCAGGCACTTGTGTGATGCATCACCACTGTTGACCATGTCCCCCAGTATCTGTGTGGTGTCTGGATCATCAGGGTCATCACTGTATGCCCCCTGTGTGCCAGATTCCAGCACCAGCAGGTCATCAGCAATGTCCACCGCATCCCCTGGGTCATCTTTAGCCAAAACCAGGAAACCCTCCAGCAAAGAGGTCTAATGACTGCCACTAGTGGCACCACCAGGTGAAGGGTTTGATGGGCATGTCACCACTGGTAATGCAGCTGGAGACACTGTTTTGTTTGATGGGCCAGGAATGGTGCCATCCCCATCATGCCCACAGCCCTGTGGGATGTGCCTGCATCATTGTCTGCTAAGGCATCCCATGCAGGTATGGACATGGCTGCACCTGTGAGGCAGATGAAACTGAAAAAGAAAGGAGGGAAACATGGTCACATTCAATAGAAACAATAGTGATGGACATACATGTACAGTGTGTCATAGTGGTGTGCCATGGTTGCGCTTGACAGTCCCTGGCACAGACAGGCAACACCCATTCCACCACTGCAGCCATGCACCAGCAGTGAGTAGAGTTGCACAGTGCCTGTACACACTCACATGGCACCATGTGAGACAGTGCTACACCATGCCAATCCAACAGCTGGACGGCATCACTAGTTTGATGGGCAACACAGCCACACATGTGACTCCCAGTCATGGCCTGGCAGACACAGCAGTGCACATCATGGGCCATGGATGGGTCCTGACCACCCATGGTATTGCACACAGGCACACGGGCAGCCCGTAGCACACAGTGGGGATGCCACAGCAACCATGGCACACAAATGTGACCTGACACTTGTCAGGGGCATGTATACTCAAAGTGCTGCAATGGGCTTCCACCCATCTGGAACCCCCTCCAAGAACACCCTGCACAACTGAATGGGCAATGCTGGCCATGGGCAGCCCCTTATTTGGGGTGAGATGCACCCCTGACTATGGACCACCCCTGTTCTGCTCAGTGAGGCTTCAGTGTGTGCCACCTTCTCCTTAGCCCTCCTCTTCCTATCGTTCAGGCATTTTCTACACTCCTGGGTGGTCTGGTTGTACTTCTCCACCACATTAATGTGATGTGGCACTGCCTCCCAGGCCTCATCCCACAGAGCATGGCTGCCACCCCTGCCAGACAGGACAACCCTGCACAGGTTGTATGCCTCTATGAGGGCTCTCTACTCATCATTCATATAGTTAGGCCACCTGCAACCAGTGGCACTGTCTCCTCCAGACATGATGGCTATTGTGGGATAGAAGACACAGATATTAGATATGCATATGCAGGGCCCTGAGAGGCCTGTACCACCATACAGTGGCCGTTGTGTACCAGCACACTGCCTGCCTAACAATGACCTGCCTACAGAGCATGTCTGGGACAGTATCATGGTCTGTCAGGGTAGTCTGTGCTGTTACCGCCCTGTCCAGGTGCAATGCCACAGACAGATGCATGTCCCTGGACATGCCACAGGTGTTGCATGGCATGGTACACAGGCAGATGGCCTGGACTACAACCCCACTCTACAACTGTCAATGTATGTGTAGTCACAGAACCCTCCACCATTCCCCCCCAGTCTTGCCTAGGGTAGGCTGAGGGACAGTGTGAGGCACAGACTGGGGTATGATTGGTGTCACTGTACATGTCTGGACATTACCAGGCTGTCCATGGCCCATACAATTATTTGCAGCTGCTACAATGACACAGGAAATGTAAACAGAATTTACCTTTAAGGTAGTCAAACCTCTCAGTCTCCTATGCTCAGTGTGGGCTGATTTAGGAGCATTTATGGCTCAGGGCATGCAAATGAGGTTTGGGGCAGGTATAATGAGATGCTAAACAGGTGAGATGCCTCTGAATTCAGTAATGGGCTGAATTTGGATCAATCTCTGTGAATTGAACAATTGCCCTTAGCTCATCCCAATCAGCATGGCGCATCTGCTGCATTGGGTGCAAATCCACATGGCGTATTGTCCACACATGTGCAGTGTGTTCGGGACATGTCCCTGAATCCGGCGCAAGTCCATGGGCGCAGTGCCCATGCATGCGCAGTGTGTACAGGACTTGTCCCAGACTCTGGCGCAGATCTCTAGGTGCACTACTATGGCTGTGTGATTAGCCTGACAGTCACATCGCCAACATGCAGCTCACATACAATGCATGGTGACATCTGTACACACATGCATGTCCATGTGTGTGATGCCCGCTCTGCTTCCTGATCCTAATCATGCCTTGATCATGCAATTACTACCTTTGCATGCCTGTGGGCTACTGAACATCACTGTTGCCCTGTGTGATGATGCATGACACACACAACGTGGTGGATTTGTACATTGTACACATACTGACCTGGCCATGACCACTGACCCTGCTTTCCCACCATGACATTGCGCTTGCATGCATTGGCACCATTGGCACCAGTCGCATTTCAGCATGCTGAGCCCAGTGACTTGCATGTGGCCTAGTGGTGCATGTGGTATGATTAGGCCATTCAATAGCACAAGTCTCACAGAGACCACTAGCTATGTAGACTGCATTTTAGACATACCAGGTGCCAGGGAGCAGGACCCAGGGCCATGAACTGGTCCGAGGTGGAGCTCCTCCACCTTGTGGCCTTAGTGATGTGGGTGGAGTGCCAGCTGTTCAGCCAGGAGGACCTGCAGGAGCCCAGGTCAGATGTATGGGCCAGGATTGCTGGCCAGCTGGTGTGCCGCACAGGTGATCCACTCACAGGGGAACAGTGCAGGCACAGATATGGTGACGTGCACCGCAGGGATAGGTTGCAGCTGGATTGATTATGGGAGTATGCAGACAGGAGTGTACTGCCCCGACCAAAGTATGTCACACCCGTACATTTGCAGAACATGTGGATGGGAATTGGGGCAGCTGCACCACACAACAACACACTCAAAGGGGCACACACACACACACACACACACACACTTGGGCATGGCTGCATTTGCACTGTGGTGCTGTGTACTGCATGTCAAATAAGGTCGGCCTCTGCTTTGGTGTGTGGGTTGAGCGGGGCCACTGTGTCATGCATGGGTTGGGCCTGCTGTTTGCATTGCATGCCTACATCTGCACACTTGGGGGGTACAAGCCTGGGTGCTGAATGCTGCTGCACACTGCTGGGCCATTAAACACTGGTGCAGTGTTTGTTGACATCTTCACTGCATGCCCACACCAGTGTTGGGAGGGGCTGTCCCATGTTGCATCTCCTCATGTCATTCTCTGCTTCTGTACTTCCTGCAAGGCTGGAGGTCAGGCAGTGGGCCATGAAGGCTGTTGAGCTATGGGAGTGGAGGGCCATTGAAGGTGCATAGCGTGGTGGCCTTGCAGGTGGAGGTAAGGGAACTTTTCATGCATGCAGTGTCTGTCAGGTGGGGTGGGTGTCTGCTCGGGTGGGTGTTGCTGGTGTAAAGTGATTAACCTTCTGACAATTATATTTATATTTGTGACATATTTATTTATTTATTTAGCTAGCTTTTGTTGACCGGGTAAGTGCACTAGACAAATCCCTGCCTATTTTCAGGCACGACCCGGGGGGAGGGGGATACAGATGAATGACAACTGACCTTGAACCAGATTAAGCTGTTGGTGGTATTTTTAGTGAATGAGGGAAATTTGGCCAGGACACCGGGGAAATTCCCCTGCTCTTTCGATAAGTGCCATGGGATCTTTAACATCCACCTGAACTACCACCAATCCAGGCAGATGGGACTCGGTTTAACGTCTCATCTGAAAGACGGCACCTCAGAAATGCAGCACCCCTCTCATGCTGCATTACAGTGTCAGTACTAGGATATTATCCCAAGTGCCAGATGTGGGAACTGAACCCACAGCCCTCTGATCTCCCGGCCTCAGAGGCGAGTGTGCTACCTACTGAGCCACTGACACTGCATAAATATGTTTCTTGATATGTTCTGTGGATTTCTGTTGGGGAAATTAGGGCAGCCAGCAAGGCATTCTGGGATATTAGATTTTTGAAAATGTACAGGCCTGCTGGATTACCTCTAGCTTGAAAAAGAAAAAAAAACTGACTTCCTGGGACATAACCAAGGCCAGTGTATAAAACCTTGTAAAACCATCTCTCTACTTTGAATTTACAGAGACAAAGTAATGCATTTTATGACCTGTGAGGAAGACACCATTTGGCTGATTCCTGTTGGCTTTCATACCTAGAAGGGAACTGTTGAAAGGATGTGTTCTAAAAACATCAAAGGAAATGCTTGGATCAAAGAGACTGTTATTTTTTTTTTTGATATTGCTATCTTTGCAGGTTTTCAGCCAACAGTAAAATGACACCCTTGGATATACTTGGTCAGGTTACACATTATTTACAGGACTAACAGTGACCACATGTGATGTGACATCACAAGGAGGTGGAGAGATTGATTTTCAAGATTGCCAAGCATCTAGGGAAAAAGTACATTTCATCTCTGTACTGTTAAAGGAGTGGCAGACTTAATCTATGAACACCAAACAGGCACTTCTGTTAAAAATAGGTAACACCCAATTGGAACTTAGCTAAGCTAGAACTTTAAGTAATCAGGTGTTTTGTTTTCAGTAAAATTCCAATTTATTTTCAGACTGTAAGAACTCAGGTTATATGTTCTATGTTTGAATGTATTTACCATTTTTTTATTTCCAGTAAACCTTTGGGTTTCCTTAATCCTGCCTGAGTCTTTTCTTTTGCATGTGGAGGCTGAAACAGTATTGGATAGATCTGACAAGAACTGTTAAGGGCTTAAATGTGTTACTATCTTGCTATGGAAGGAATATACCTAGGTCTCAAATTGAGTCATAAGGGTAGACTTTTGAACCTGGCTTGGTGCTCATAGGGTGAAGAATTGTACTACATTCCCCAAAGAAAGTACATATATGAGCCTGTTAACTGGGTGTGCCAGTGGAAAAACATTCATATTTGACCCCAGGACTCAAGCCTAGTAGGTGATCCGGTCTCAAAACAGACAGGAGGGTTATCCTGTTTGTATCTTGTTCATGTATTGCACTTTGAGCTTTGGCACTGTGGGAGTAGAGGGCCTGACCTGCGGGGTTTGTTTCTGACAGATCTGGTTGGCAGCGGTGCAATTTAAAAAGTATTTGGTAACACGAGCATTAACAATCCAGTGTGTCAGATTAATAACTGTAACAGCTCACATGTAAAATAAAGTAGTGATTTAAAAAAGTTCCCTACCTGTTTTTTTCAGATGTAAATTAGTGTAGCCATGGACAGGGAAGAAGATTACTTCCAACTACAGCAAGTACACTGCAGAGTACCTGCGGCAGTTGTGCCAAGAAAGAGGAGACCAGCATGAGGGCCGAGCCAAAATACAGCACCTCATAGAGGCTCTTGTGGCAGCCAATACACAAGACCTTGAGTCACAGTCTGTGATTGAAAAGGGCCAAACCTTGGGTGTGGAGGGGCCAGGGTCCAGTGCAGTGTCCAGATCCAGGGAGAAGGACATAAGGGCCAGTGCAAGCCAAGAGCCACAGCAGCAGGGGAAGGTCACCAACATTCTGCAGCCAGAAGGGATCAGGCTGCAGATAGAGTTGCAGAGAATGGAGCTGTAGCTTGAACAGAGGAAGCGGGAATTTGAGAGAGAAGAGAAGTGAAAGCAGCGAGTTGTAGAGGAAAGAGTGCGACAATATCAGAGAGAAGCTGAGCAAGAGCAGCGAGAGGCTGAGCTAGAGCAGTGAGAGGCTGAGTGAGAGGCTGAGTGAGAAGAGCGTGAACGCCAGAGGGAACATGAACTGGAGAAGCTACAACTCCAAACACCAGCGCCAGAGCAGGTAAGTGACCAGGGGTTAACTGGGACTCCAAGACTGGGTTACAAATTAAATTCTAAATTGATAGCTGAATTTAAAGAGGGGGAAGATACGGAGGCCTTTTTAAACTCCTTTGAAAAAGTATGTATTCAGGCAAATATTCCCAGAGAGTCCTGGAGCTTCCAGTTGTCCCTGCTGCTTACCAGGAAAGCTTGGGACCCATTGAGTCAAATTGACAATGAGGACAGTAATGACTATAGCAAACTTAAAGCTGCACTTTAAAAAAAAAATATGATCTAACAGCAGAGGCATACAGAGTTAAATTCCGTAAGCTCAGGAGAAGCCCCAACATGAGCTATGAGGAGCTAGCCACAAAACAATGTCAGTTTTTTAAAACGTTGGTGGGAGGGGATTGAAGCAGTCTCTGTAGAGAAAATTTAAAATGTTGTACAGTACTGTTAGAGCAGTTCTTGGGGGGTGTGCCCAGCAGAGCTGAAAACCTGGCTAGAGGACTGAAATCCATAAACAGTGCAAGAGGCTGCTGAACTCTTGGACCACTATGCCAGGAGCAGACCTGCTCTGAGAGAGAATGGGGCAGATGTGGCAGTGCAGAAAGGGAAAAGCGTGCCTTCAGGGCAGCTAAAACCCTCCCTGCCTCCACCAAAACCCGGTAGCCCCAGGTTACAAAGAAGAGATTTGTCTGATAAAAGAAATGAATTTTGGGTTTGCAGAGAACTTGGTCATCTTGCCAGGCAGTGTCTAAAAAAGGGCAGACAGTGCACAAATTGGTGTTAGGAAAGAAGCGGATTGTTAGTGTGTCCCTGACAGCATGCCAGTAAACATGAGGGAACACATACACCCAGTCACTGTGAATGGGGTATAGACCCATGGGTTAAGGAACACATGGGCATTCCTGACTTTGGTAAAAGGGGATTTGGTAGAGTCTGACAAGCTTATAAGCAATCAATTTGTCACTGTAAGGGGATTCACTGGGGTGGAGAAAATGCTGCCACTTGCTAGTGTTCTCTTGGACTGGGGTGAGATGGGGGGAATGTGCAAAGGGTTGCCATAGCAGAAAACCAGGCTGTTGACATAATTATTGGGAACTATCTCCAACAGGGGATGGTGTGTGCAGTTACCCGCAGTCAAGTAGCAAAGATAAATTGCAGTTCCCTGGACCCAATAGAAGCCCCTGTGGAAACCACTGGGAGGCTGGTTCCCCAGCATGTGTCTCCTGATATGGAAAATAGTAAAAGGGGGGTAGAAGTTCCCCAGGTAGCAGTTAACAGAACAGCTACAGAGGATTACTCTGAGAAGGGAGGGGTGACCCATAATCAGAGGGTTAGGGATGACAGTGATTCTGAATGCCCTGATGCTAAAGCTAGGGACCCTAGTTTAGAAACTGAAGGAGACCTGTCCCATGCTTTGGGAATGTGTAAGGATTTTGCAGCTGCTCAGAAAAGTGACCCTAATTTAGAGAAGCTGAGGGCTTGGGAAGACTCTGGTGGAGCACAGGGAGGTGACAGGAAACAAAGTTTATTGGGAAAATGGACTGATGTATATGCAGGACGTAATGACAGAGGGAGGGGCGATGGGTAGTTAGTTTGTCATTCCCCAGGGGTACTGTGAGCTGTTGCTCAAGATTGCTCATGATATTCCCATTTCTGGTCATCTGGGCCAATCGCATGCACAATGCAGTGATTGGCAAGGAATTTCTATTGGCCCAACTTCACCCAGCAGGTGAAGGAGTATTGCAGGTCTTGTCACTGGTGCCAAGAAAAAGGGAAGGTGGGTAAGAAAACCCAAGCCATCCTAACTCCTTTGCCCATGGTGGAGGAGCCATTACAGAGGGTCAGAATGGATATTGTGGGGCCTTTAAATACCCCCAGCTCCTCTGGGAAGTGGTTTATCCTGACTGTGGTGGATTATGCCACCCGGTACCCACAGGCAGTCGCCCTATCCTCACTGAGGACAGGCAAAGTGACAGATGTCTTGCTAGGGATTTTCTCCCATGCTGGGTTCCCACAGGAGGTTATCATCAATCAAGGAGATTCCTTCATGTCGGACCTGATGAAATGTTTGTGGGAGAAGTGTGGGGTGGTGCAGAGATGCACAACACCTTATCACCCGCAAGTCAATGGGCTTGTGGAAAGATTCAATGGTACCCTTAAATCGATGCTCCAAGAGTTTGCTGAACAGCATGGGAGGGACTGGGAAAAATACCTTCTCCACCTGTTGTTCACATACAGGAAAGTGCACCAAAAGTCAACAGGGTCCTCCCCTTTCAATCTTTTATATGGACACAGGGTACGTGGGCCTCTAGACTTGATCTGGGAGGACTGGAAAGCCAAGCATGCCACCCAGGGAATTTTCATAATGGATTATGTCCTTCAGTTTAGGGAAAAGCTGAAGAAGATTATGGGGACAGCCCAGAGCAACCTGGTAGCTGCCCAACAAAAACAAAAGGTGTGGTATTACTGCAGAACCAGAGCTCACTCATACACTGTGGGTCAAGAAGTCATGGTCCTAATCCCGGTGTGGAAAGATAAGCTGCAGGCCAAGTGGGCAGGACCGTACAAGTTAGTCAGGCAGGTGAATCATGTAAACTACATTATAGAACTACCTGACAGGAGACATACACAAAGAATGTACCATGTCAACATGATTAAGTCATATGCTAATAGGGCTGACATGGTGTTTGCAGTGTGTAGTCCTGGGGAGGAGACAGATGAAGAAGACCCCCTTCTGGACTTGCTGGAAGAAAGCAAGTGGGAGTCCTGTGTGGAGGCAATTAAAATGCCACCCCAGTTGACCCCAGACCAGATCCAGGAAGTAAGGGAGGTTTTAGTAGACTTTGCCCCATTGTTTAGCACTAAGCCTGGACTAACCCCCTTAGCGATGCATGATGTGGAGACAAGGATGCAAGCGCCCATTTGGTGGATGGCATATCAGATGTCAGAGGCTGTCCAAAAGGACATTAGGAGGGAGGAGGAGGAAATACTGGATTTAGGGATAATTCAGAAATCCCACAGCCTTTGGGCCTCACCCGTAGTCCTTGTTCCAAAGCCAGATGGCTCTACTTATTTTTGTGTGGACTGTCATGGACTCAACACAGTCATGAAGTCAGATGTCCACCCAATGCCACAGACAGAAGAACTCCTGGACAAGATGGGAGGGGTGACAAACCTTACCACTATTGACCTGACAAAAGGGTATTGGCAGGTAGAGTTAACTGCCAGAGCTAGGGAGAGGTCAGCTTTCATCACTCTGATAGGGTTATTTGACATTAAGGTAATGCCTTTCGGAATGAAGAATGTCCCTGCCACCTTCCAGAGGTTGGTGAACCAGGTGTTAAATGATACTGAGGAGTACGCAGTGGCATACCTGGATGACATTGCCATCTTTAGTGCCAGCTGGGAGGAACACCTGTCCCACCTTAGGGAAGTGCTGGGCAGGATACAGAGGGCCGGGCTCACTGTCAAAGCTGAGAAGTGCTAGTTGACCATGGCTGAGGTGTCATACCTCGGGCACATATTAGGCCAGGGACAGCTCCATCCTAACCAATCAAAAATAGAGGCAATCAAGGCATGGCCAAGACTTGAAATACAGAAGCAGGTTCGGAGTTCTCTAGGGACAGCAGGGTACTATAAGAAATCTGTTCCAAACTACAGAGCCCTGGCCACTCCCATATCTGGCCTGTTAAAGAAAAGGATGCCTAAAAAAGTTATATTGGAACCAACATTGGAGCAATCCTTTACACGGCTAAAAGAGGCACTGTGCAGTGCTCCTGTATTAGCAAGTCCAGACTATAGTAAATCCTTTGTAGTCCAGACAGATGCCTCAGATGTGGGTATTGGGGCAGTGCTTAGTCAAATGTCCAACCAAGGGAAAGATTACCCAATAGAGTACCTCAGTAAGAAGTTACTGGGGCAGGCTTACTCTACAGTGGAAAAAGAGTGTCTGGCCATGGTGTAGACGCTACAGAAGTTAGAGCCATACCTATACGAGCAGCATTTTGAGGTACAAACCGACCACAATCCCTTGGTTTGGATGACACAAATGGATAAAACAAATGGTAGGCTGTTAAGATGGAGCCTTGCCTTGCAAGGTTATGACATGACTGTCTCACACAGAGCTGGGGCAGTAAAAGAAAACACCAATGGTTTATCATGTCAGTTTGAGAGGTGAACTAAATTTGGGGAAACCATGCCATGCTAGGAATGGATTTCCCAAAGTCCAGTGTAGAAGTGAGGCGTGTAATGTAATTAACCTTCTAATAATTATATTTATATTTGTGATATAACTATGTTTATTGTTATGTTCTGTGGATTTCTGCTGGGGAAAATAGGGCAGCCAGCAAGGCATTCTGGGAGATTAGGTTTTTGAAAATGTACTGGCCTGCTGGATTACTTCTAGCTTGAAAAGGAAAAAAAAACTGAATTCCTGGGACATAACCAAGACCAGGGTATAACACCTTGTAAAACCATCTCTCCACTTTGAAACTACAGAGACAAAGTAATGCATTTCATGACCTGTAAGGAAGGGGCCATTTGGCTTTCACACCTAGAAGGGAACTGTTGGCAGGATATGTGTTCTAAAAACATCAAAGGAAATGCTCTCATCGAAGTGACTGTTATTTTTTTGATATTGCCAAATTTGCAGATTTCCAGCCAACTGGAATTTAGCTAAGCTAGAACTTTAAGTAATCAAGCCTTTTGTTTTCTGTAAAATTAAATTCATTTTCAGACTGTAAAAACTCAGGTTATATGTTCTATGTTTGTATGTATTTACCTTTTTTTTATTTCCAGTAAACCTTTAGGTTTCCTTAATCCTTCCTGAGTCTTTTCTTTTGAATGTGGAGGCTGAAACAGTATTGGATAGATCTTACAATAACTGTTAAGGGCTTAAATGTGTTACTATCTTGCTAAGGAAAGAATATACCTAGATCTCAAATTGATTCATAAGGGTAGACTTTTGAACCTGGTTGGGTGCCCACAGGGTGAAGTATTGTACTGCATCCCCCAAAGAGAGTACATATCTAAGCCTGTTAACTGGGTGTGCCAAAGAAAAAAGGTTCATATTTGACCCCAGGACTCAAAGCTAGTAGGTGATTCAGACCCAAAACAGACAGGACGGTTACCCTGTTTGTATCCTGTTCACATATTGCACTTAGAGGTTTGGCACTGTGGGAGCAAAGGGTCTGACCTGCGGGGTGCATTTGTGACAACTGGTACACCGTGCCTGCCCATGTGTCACTTGTCGCGTGGGCCCATTGATGTTTTGGTGCAGCGTGTGCCTGTGCCATGGTGCACATGGTCCCTGCATTGGCAACATCTGTGTTTGCTTGCTGTGCACACTGTGGCCACTCAGTGGTGCCCCATTGGTGTCCTGATGGGGCCTACATGCTTGTGCAGGTTACTGCCTTGTGCACATGTTAGATGTGGCTTACCCTTCTGCCCTCTGCACAGGCCACTGTCTGTACATGTGGGTCATGTGTCCACTCGGTTTCTACTCACATTCAGTGTGGCACCTGGTGCCTGCCTGGTGTGTTGTGCATTGTGCATTGTGCCTGGTGAGATCTGAGCCATTTCCATGGCAGATGCCTCCAGCCTATACACAGGGGGTGGAGGTGGTGTTTGGTACATGGCACATAGCATCTGTTCTCTGTGTTCCCACTCTAGGTCCCTGGGATATGGTTGCTGGTGGTCGTGGTCATGGGGGACATTGGCAGGAGACACCACAGGACCTTAGACCACAAGTGCAGTGTGCACTCCGCAATTCTTTGAGGCCACTGTTCCAGAGACAGGGACGGCTGCTGAGGGAGCTATGTGTCATCATTCATCTACTCACCTCATGTGCTGGAGATGTGTGCGCCATCCCTTGGCACGCCCCATGGTATGATTTTTAACTTTGTTTTTCTTGTTTCCATTCCCTTCATTGCTTTGGTGTGCTCCCCATCCCCTATACCCACTCCCATTGCTACTTTCCTCCCCTGCTTTCCCCAACTGATAGTGTTGTAAATAGTCCCACACTCCACTTCCCTTGTTTACATTGTGCTTGTACATAGTTGTCACTGTTGTTTTTGTTGTTGTTGTACATTTATTAAATTTTTATTTATTTGACCCATTGTCTGTGGTCCTTCACTGTTTCTTGTTCTTTGGTTTGGTTGTTGTCTGCAGCTGTCCACTATCCCTTTGCTGCCTTACTCCTGTCTGTACATGTGTTTGCACAGGCAGCTACCTCCTTTCCTCTACTGCCCCGCACCATGTCCCTCCCACTGTGTGCCCACCATGTAGCCTGTGGCTTATGGGTGGGCCTACTGTCCTGCTGCACATGTCTATGCCCTTGGTCTGTGTGTGATGCCTGTGGCATGCATCCATTGCACTGCTGCACTATCAGTCATCAGACCTCCTGTGGTAGGGGGTATGGCATGCCTGTGTGGCACAGTGGTGTCACTGTGTACCACCCAGCCTATGCACCAGTGGGGCCCAGTCTGACTTCATACACCCCTACATCCCCGACCACCTGTGGTGGTGGTCTTATCCTTTGGAATCCACCATGCTGCATGGTATCCCGTGCAGGAATGTAGCACCTTTCTGGCAACAGTGTGCCTGTCTTGTGTGCCTGCCATGGTCCTGTGTATGTTATGCCATGTGGTACTGGGTGTTGTTCTGTATGCCCTGTCTCTGCAGTTCATCTGCTGTGGCCACTGTTGGGCCCTTGGCCACTCTGACTTGGCCCTTTGGGCATGAGTCCCTCTCTCCTTTGACCCACTGCATTTTCCCCCATTGCTCCCACATTCCCTGCTGGGTTGCTCCTTATTCACTGTTCTGCTTTCCTGGGTGGTTTTGCACATCACGGATCCATTGGTGCACCTCTCCTTGCACCATGTGCATCACGCATGATTCACAGTGGGGTTGCATGGCGCATCCCCTTGTGAATCGATCAGCTTTTGGTGGGCACATCCTGTTTGCACTGGCACATCTCATTTGTGCCCAGCACATCTGCCTTATGAATCCTGCCCATTGTCTCATATAGATAAAAATTAACAATTAAGGCTGATCTTTACCTTAGAAATTCATGTGCAAAGATTTGCCTTAGCAAGTTTTGCACATAAAATTGTAATACAATTAAATTGGAGAATATGAATGTATAATGAAATTTGATATTACATGATTATTGGAGGTGGATGGCTACAGTAGTTTAGTAATGCACATTAAACTGGGATTTGATGATTTATATGTTCATATGTTAGAATGTATGTTATTCATCTGTATTTGTTAATATGCAGTTTTATCACTAAGTGTAATGTTTTAAAATGTGTGTGTAACAAAAATTCTATTTTATACATACTGGGCCGGATATTCAAAGGGTTGCGCCATGCACAATAGGGATGCGCATGAGCAAGTCCGAAAGTGCGCCATTCTGCGATATTCAGCAGGAGGCAGTTGCGCCACTGAAAACATGCTGAGCAACAGCGCAATGCAAATGAAGGCATGCACAACCGAAGGGGGTGGATCCATGCATAAAGAGCGCATTGCGATATTCAAAGACTTGGCGCAATGCGCAACAGCGGAACAGCAGGAAGTTGTTTCCAGCCGAAATGAGGCAAAAATAAAAGGCTCAAGGAAGAGGCGCAAGAACGCCTAGGGATGCCAAGTGGGGAAGAGAGAGAGAAAGACAGACAGTGACAGGCCAGGGCAGGCAAGGGAAGCAGTGTGGGCCATAGGCTGCGGAGGTCAGCGGGGGTGCCTGGTGCAGTGGAAGTAGCAGTCAGGACAGCGGGGTAACAGAGCAACATCAGCCGGGGGGTCACAAGCCAGGGAGATGGACAGTGGCAGCTTCCACATGGAAGCTGTAATGAGGGGGGTGAGAATGCAAGGTGCAGGGGACGTGGCCGTGGATGGGCCCATCGGCAGTACGCCCCCAACAGGCAGTACCGTGCCCGCATCAGCTTTGAACTGTACACAGATGTAGAGATCGTGGGCCGGTACCGCCTGAACAGGGCAATACTGAGGCGGCTCTGTGAGCTGTGCAGTGATGTGATGCAGGCACCCTCACGACGGAGTCACGCTCTGTCAGCGGAGACCAAGGTGACAGCCTACATGTGCCTGCTCACCACGGGCACCTTCCAGAGGCCAACAGGGGACATCACAGGCATCACACAGTTGGCCACGTCACGCATCCTCACCCAATTCCTCAGCGCACTGCTGCCACATGCTGTGGAGCACATCCATTTCCCCAGCACCGCGGCAGAGCGTACAGCAAACATGCAGGAGTTCCACAGGGTAGCACGTATGCCTGGCATGCTAGGGGCCATAGAATGCACCCATGTGGCCATTCACACACCACCTGGCCCTGATGGGGCCACATATAGGAACAGAAAGGGCTTCTCCAGTGTCAACTGCCAGGTGGTGTGTGATGCCACTGGGCGTATAATCAATGTCTGTGCCACACACCCTGGCGGAGCACATGATGCCTTCATATGGCATCAGTCCGCACTGTGCCATTGATTTAAGAGTGGGGACATCCCCACAGGCCATCTAGTGGGTGATGCGCGTGCAGGAAATGCAAACTCGGGGCAAGGGTGGGAATGCCACAGGTGCCATGGTAGTGGCACACAGGGATATGGGCAATATGGAGCTGAACATGATACTGATCTCCACTATCTCCACACAGGTGACAGTGGATACCCACTCCGTCCCTGGCTGCTCACACCGTACCGGCACCCCAGGACCCCATCGCGGCAATGCTATAATGAGGCACATGCCACCACACGCAACATCATTAAGCGGGTGTTTGGGATGCTCAAGGCACGCTTCCGATGCCTAGACACCTCCGGCGGTGCCCTACAGTACAGCCCCTCAAAGGCCTGTGGGATATTCCTGGCCTGTTGTATCCTGTACAACATGGCCAAAGACTGTGGGATAGTCCTACAGGTTGAAGAGTGAGGACAGCGATGGGACACCAGCAGCGCCGGTGTTGATGGTGATGAGCAGCCCCCTGGGCAATGGGACCCCGACTGATCCGGCAGGCCCAGCTGCACGGTACACCATCCGCGAGGAGCATTATGCATGACACAGGTAAGTCAAGGGCCATGTGCAAACAACACTGTCCTGGCGCAACCCACAGGCACACAGAGTAACACACCAGGGGTGCATGACGGCAAGGGAGTGGAAGGGACCAGGCACACAAACACACCATCAGGGAGGGGCGAACAGTCATATGGACACACACACACACCAGAGCTACGAGCGTACATGGGCAGGTGCACAGCAGAGCAGGAACAGACATGGCAAACACACAGATCACAGACCACACCCACCACCTGTACTGTCCAAATCGTGTGTCAGATGCTGGGCACCCTTGCACCTTGGTGTACAGTACAATGCAGGCATCATCATGCACACGCACCTGGGGACAGCAGTCAGGATGGTGTGCAGGTGGTCCGGATGTCGGCGTGATGTGCAGGGCACCCACCAGTGCACTGCCCACCATGACGCACAGTGCACACAGGGCAGCACCAGACAGGGCCCACACTGGGAGACAGGTCAGTCATGTTGCACCATGCCACGGGCACTGCAGATGCATGGGTGGCCCCACCGTGACCCAACAGCACTGGCAGGCTGAGCAGGGGCCACATGGAGTGGCACCGATGGACCACCAGGGGTCCCACAGCGATCGTGACCTTGTCCGCAGTGGGGTCTGTAGTATGCCAAACATACCTGCACCAGGGGTGCTTGGGATGCCCACAGCAGAACCCGACATCGACAGGCTTGGTGTCGCACGATGCCGGGAACTGGGAGTGGAGAGCGTACTGTGTGGGGTGCGCGGTACAGGAGCACCTGCTTGTGTGCCCAATGCGGCCAAGACAGCGACCAATGCCTGGGTCTGCCTGTCAATGGCGGCGGTCACATCCATCCGCATATGGACCATCTCTGCACGGTCCAGAGCACAGTCCCTGCTGTGCCACTCCACAGCCACACACAGTGCCTCCACGGGCATTGCAACCTGCCTTTGCTGCTGTACTGATTCCTGCAGCAGGCGGGTGTGCTCTTCAAATGGGTACTCTGCCACAACGGCATCCTGTCCCCAAGGGTATGGAAGGTCCTGATGCTCAACACCCCTTGAGGGTGGGTGCTGTTCACCAGGACCAGGAATGGGCATATCAAAGGGTGGTGGGCATGTGCCACCGCTGGACACTGTACCCCAGACCTGGTGGGTGACTGCTGCTGCTGCCCTCCAACTGCTGTGCCCCAGGGACCACTCGTTCCACTGCTGTGGCGCAACAGTGCCAGACACCTGCACAGCCACGGTGCTGCCCACCAGTGCTGACAGGCACAGCCTGGGACTGTGCTGACATGCTGGCACAACGTTGGAACCAGCTAGGCCCAGGGGCACATGCTGGCCTGCTGTGTGTCCATCATGGGACACACACATGTCACTGCCCATTGCAGTCCTTGCATCATCAATGGTGCAGGTACGTGCTACAGCCACAGTCACAGCATGCTGGCATGCTTGCATGCCAGACTGCTGAAACACAGGCTGTGCACCCCCCCACCCGACTCACCGACACCAGAGTTGGCAGCCCGGTGTGCATGCTGGTGCAGTGCATGCTGGCTGGTGACAGAGGTGGATGGACCCTCCTCCATGTCCAGCAGGTCTTCCTTACTGCCTGAACCCACCACCACCGTCCCATGAAAATGAACAGGATCTGTAACAGAAAGAGAGGACATGTGAGTGCATGTGAACAACCTTCCCCCCCCCAACACCACCACCATGTCATACCGTGCAGTGATGGGCTTCCACCTGTCTGGAATCCACCTCCTGGTATGCCCTCAATAGCACTCCACTGCATTGATGCAGCCAGTCGGTCCTCAGCCGGGGTCAGCTCCACCACCGCTGGCTGGCCCCCGCCAGTGCCAGCGCGTGCCGCCCTGAGGGCTGCCACCTTCTCCTTCACCCTCCTGCGGTCTGTCCCCATCTTCTTTTTGCATTCCTGCATGGAGCGCTGGTGGCTTCCGTGCAGGTTCACTGCCCGAGCTACCCCCTCCCATGCAGCTGCAAGGGCCTGAGTGGTGCCCCGCCATCCACTCAGTAGTAACTCCTCCTCCAGGTAGGCCTGGAAGAGGGCCTCTGTCTCTGCCATGGTGAAGTTGGGCCTCCTCCTCCTCCGCCCACCATCCTCACCCTCACCTTGGCTCTGCTCGGTCATGGCGATCTGTATGGGTGGAAGTGGACACCTGTCACTGTGCAGTCTACAGCGTTATCCCATGATCATTGTCCAGAACATCCCACAGCATGCAACCCACCTCTCACCTGCAGTAACCGAATCTGGCCAGCGCAGCCCATACTCACATTTATAGCGCAATGCATGCAAATTAGGAGTGGAGCAACTGTAATGAGATGCAAATCGCGCCACTGCGCCTTTGAATGGCTGATCAGATGATTTGCATGTGTCGGCTGAATATTGCGCCGTTGCGATTTGCGCAATACGGTTGAGCCGTCTGAGCCAATGGCACAGATCTGTGACTGTGTGGTACACTGCATTGCACATGCCCAGGTAGCTTACGCAGGCGTGTGCCTAGCTGATGACGTGCTGTGCGTGATCGGCAATTCAGGCCATGGCCACCATTGTGCCAGTGTCGCTACAGCACTGGGCACCATATGGCGCTGTGGCACTACTGCGCAATAGTCCACTGTGGCACTAGCACGCAGGTGATCGGTCGCGCAGGATGCGTAGACGTCAGATGGCACTGTGCGTGGCCTTGCGTCATAGACCCCTGACCTGGTGTCTGACCTTTGCCCCCTGGTGCTGTTCGGCTGCCATGTGTATGGCCCTATTGCGCTGTTTGGTGACAGCGCTATGTGAACTGATGGCGCTGTACGAACAGCGCGATTGGAACCTATGGTGGTCTATTGCACAACATTTCCATGTGGGGTTGCCGTGCTGCGGGGCGCCATATTGCCTGCTGTATGACCCCAAATATGGCACACAGGAGAACTCCCCAATGGAGCCAGGTGGAGGTGGCCAACCTGGTGGCCCTGGTTGAGCCTCACTATGAGGCACTGTATGGGGATGAGCCCCTCACCATGGCCCGCACCCAGGTGTGGCTGCAGGTGGCCACTGACCTGGTGAGGGTCACAGGGCGGTGCCGGTCTGCGGAGCAGTGCAGGCACAGGTTTAGTGACCTCTGCAGGAGGGAGCCGGACATGCTGCGATGCCTCAGCTCACGTGCCATGAGGGGCGTTGTGCCTAGGCCAGGTGGGTTTACCATCTATGCACCTGTATTCTCCGTAGAGGTGTGACTGTGTTTTGGTGGCAGTGCATGGGGGATGGCTCTGCCATGGTTGGCTGTGCCAGTGTGTGTGCAGGTGTGAGATGCATGGGTCTGGCTGTGTGGGCAGGCACACTCACTGGGGCAGGGCCAGTCTGCTTTGGGGTCACACTGATGTTTTTCTCAACATTTGTCACCCACAGGCCTGACGGACAGGATGCAGGCACAGGCTGAGGAGGGCCATGGCAGGGCCCAGGTGGTGGACGGAGGAGACGTGAGGGGTGGGCCACAGCGGCAGCAGCAGCAGCAGCAGCAGCTGCAGCTGCTTGATGAGTGTGAGTATCATTACATCATGGATGCTATTGCATGCTGGAGGGGGTGGGCATGACCACCAGCCATGGACAACACAACCATGCACGACACAGGCAACAGTCATCACTGTCCAGTGTCACTGCATGTCTGTGTGTGCGTAACTGGTGGTTCATGCATGCACAGGGCACATGGCTGTGGAACTGGCATCCCACCACATTGCCACGTCACTTGACAGCCTTGTTTGTGCTGTGATGGACATGGGCAGTGTGTGTGTGTGTGCAGTGGTGCACATAGCTGGTGCTGTCTGGTTGGGCTTGTCATGTGCATGGTCTCTGTGGGTGGGTGCATACCATCACAGGTGCAGGGCACTGGGCTATATGCCTTGCAGGATGGGTGGTGTTCAGGGTTGTGGACAGTCACAGCCATTGACTGTGTTCCCTTTTCCTAGGCCTCAGCATCCTATGCAGGATGGACCGTGTCCTCCAGCGGCTGACCAGGGTCTCCATCGCAACACATGACATCCTCCTGGACATTCAGCGCCATGGGGTCAGGTGACGGCGGAGGTGACAGGGACAGCACCAGGCAGCAGCAGACCAGCCTGCAAGGAGATGAATATGCTTCCCTTCCCACTTCACCATCCACTCCCACCCCTGCCTTCCCTCTCCCAGTTGTTCACCTACCCTTGCCCACCCTACCTTGTACCCCTACCCCACCTTGTCTTGTACATATCTGTATATAGTTTGTTCTTGATCTTGTTGTTGTAATTTCTGTTTTCCAATATATATATATATTTTGTTATGAATACTGTGGTGATCTCTGATTTGCAGCTGGCTATGGTTGCTCAGTTGCAGTGGTGTGCATGCCATCTGGGGTGGTATGGTCCTGGGTATATGTGTGTGTGTGTGCGTGTGTGTGTGTGTGTGTGCATGGGGAGGTGTCTCCGGTGTGGCAGTGACTTTCAGTCGGTCTTGCCATCTGCTGCTGCCCACTGCTGGGTGCCCAGGGTGGGTCTGGCTTGTATGGTTCTATGCTACACGAGGTTGACGTGTGCCGGGGGGGATGCATGGTGTTTACTGCAGTGACAGTCACTGCACATGGGTGGTGTCTTGGGGTCATGGTGCAGGGTGTGCTGTGCAGACGGGGGGCTGCTGTGCACTGTGGTTGTCAACCCCCTGTGTGTGGCAGTCTCAGCCTGCCAGTGGTTGTGCTGGGGCATCATGGCCCTGATGTGCTTTGTTGGCTTGTCCCCACGGGCCAGTGGATCATCCATCCCTCCCCCAGTGATGCTGTGCTTGGAGTGTGCGGGCGTCTTGTTGGTTCTGCAGTGTGTTCCTGTGCCCATGTGTGGCATGGCTGGTGGTGGGCCCCAGCCTGCCTCCCTGGTTGTGCAGTTCCATTGCTCTGCTGGGGGTGGGGGGGCTCTGCTTGCACTGTGGCACCTCTGGACTGCTCAGCTGGGCTAGCCTTGTTGCTCTATGGCGCAACCTTTCTGTTCAGCTTCCCCTTCCTGTTTACGCTATGGCACAGTTTGTGCAATATTCAGATGTTGGCTGCTTGCGCAATTTGTTTTGCTCCATGTTTGAATATTGCGTCTGTTGCGCCTATGCGCAATTGACTTGTGCTTGCTCCTGCTGTTGCGCAATTTTTGACGCAGTTTGAATATCCAGCCCCCTGTATTTAACAATAAATTGAACTGAACTTCTACTGATGCACATTTTTCACATGAGAAATGGGTTTTCCACTTTACTAAGTTACTTTTGATAGCAATTTTATGGCTTCGGAGCTAGCTATTGAGGATTTAAAAAAATGGAGCATAATTCTAAACCCTTTATTATTCACAAATTTCAAATAGTTTTATCTTCACTTATACAGTTAGTGAAATAATGCAACAAGCTCTGATGCAATCCCAGCCAAAAGTTATCTATATATGCCTAACTAATGAGCTGATCTTCTTAGCTTCTTCAGTAAATACACACTTGAGTTTTTCAGTGCTGATTACTGGTGGGACACAAAACTTGTCTGTTTTTAAACAAGGAAACAAAGATGACCTTAACACATATAGATCAGAAAATGTATTATGTGATATGCTAAAAGTCTTCACTAAAATTATTTTGGATGGACTTAATAAACAGATTTCAGAATTGGGTGATCTATCCATTCTTTGGTATGTTTTTTTAAGGAAAATTGTAGCACTATAGACAATTTCTTTATATTAAAATATATTTCGGGTGCTGTGCCTTGCCCTGATGACTGCTTAATTTGAGATCACTTCTCTCCTCTTTTCTCAATCTGAACTAATCCCCCTTTCATAGTGGGCACTTCAAAGTCAAAAAGTACTCGGTGTGTAGTCTGTCATGCCAGCTATGGTCTGATGGCAACATTTTTTCAAATTGGAGCTACCTAACTGAAGATATTGTCAGAACATTTCTCTCTTCAGTAGCTCAGTGTCAGCAGATCAAAATGGCAACAGGTGAGAAGGAGACTATTGATGTGAAGAGAATCGAGGCAATGCTCTCATGTATCCAGCTGGAACTGGGAGAGATCAAGGTGGCCTCCCTACAAAATATGAAAGCTGTGGTAGACCTGGATGTCAGGGCACACCATACTGAAATGGTGGTGACTTCTAATGAGGTGGCTATCCAGAAGAAGCAGGCAACAGTGAGGGAACACAGCTGACTGATACACCAGCTCCAGGATAAAGTAGACAACCTTGGACACTGCAGCTACAGAAACAATCTGCAGTTTGTGGGTTTTCCAGAAGTAGTAGAGTTAAAAAACATCACAACTTTTCTACAGCACCCCCTCCTAATGGTGCTTCAGTTGAAGGGAGATCACAGATTCAACACTGAGTGGGAACACCACTTACTTGCACCCCCACCTCCAAGAAGGGTGAGCACCTGAGACTGATTCTGGCTTGCTTCCTTAATTTTCCCACCACAGGAGCTGTTGTCCACAGATCTAGGGAGGTGGGTCATTTGTACTGGCAAGATCATGAGGTTCACATCTATCAAGATTTCTTAAAAGACTTCTCCTCTAAGAGACATGAATACACAGATGCAAGGCATCTTATGCACACAATTGGACTGCAGTTCTCCTTGCGATATCCAGCCATCATGGGAGTCTGACACAATGGGGTTCCCCTTTTTTCTCTACTCCAGACAGCCTGATGGCTTCTTATGCTGTACCTGGCATAAGAAAACAAAGTCCCCAAGCATCAAACCCCATGGGACCACTCATCATTTGAGGGATGCCCCATAGTCTATAAACACTAGTGCACTACCTCCTTCAATTGTGAACCGGTAGGACAAACAGAGGGACTATGATCCCTGGTCACAAACTGCAAATTCTATGTGAACAATGTAACAAGGAGGATCCTGTGGCCCAACAAGTCTGATCCTACAGCCACAGCCAGAAAAAAGAATCAGAGAGCTCCTCAGGTGGCTTACAGTTTCATTGGCAGCACCCCCTCACCAGCCTAGTACCTTGGGCTCACTGAAGCTCTGCCCCACTAGCCAAGGATATTGTAGGGAGCAGCCAGGTTAGGGATACCCAATGAACAGAGCCCCAAAACTAAACTGCCACTCTTGTTCATAGGGCTGTTTCACCTTTAACACAGACCCATAAGCCACTCCCCTAGCCAAGCTATATTCCCTACTGCAAGTTGTATGTTGATGTGTGTGTGTTCACTAATACTATATTACCTAACAGACATGGATTGGGATGGAGGGTTCTCTGCATTTTGAAATGTATTATTCGTTGCAATGTTGCACAGCATTCCTATTTTTACAGGATCACCAGTTTAGTAGCCTCATGCTTTCAGGAAGATTGTGGAGGACCTTATGCTCACTTTTTGAGTCTAGATTATATCTCCTCAAGAAAGTTTGTTCTGTTGGTAGCATTTCTCTCATGAATCCAGACCTTTTCAGAGGTACAAAATGTTACTGTGATTTGGCATGTGTACCCCAATAGGAGCTTTGCCTGGTTACACATTAAGTATTAGTTAACTACAGTGTAATTATAATGTAACTACCCTGTAACTGCATTGCAACTGCAATGTAGTTGCATGCAACAAACATGTAACTGCAAGGCAATTATGATTCTCAATCCCTCTCAATCAGCCCAAGCACTCCATCTGTGTTTCACAGGTAGGGTGACCCCCAGAAATTCCACCTCTCCCCTATTATTAGCTCACTCATCCTGCTTCTCTCTAACACAGTTGATTGACAATTGGCAAAATATTCTGTCACAAATGGAATGTCTGAGGGGTAAACAAGTTTTATCTCATCTTAAAAAAACTGAAATCCAATCTGACATTCATACAGGAAACCAAAAACCTCACTGCAAATCAGAGTCCTATGTCACAGAACTGGGTGGGGCAGTCATTTCATGCTCCAGCCCCCTCCTGTAAATGTGTGGTAACTATTTTTTTTCAACTTAATAAACTTTGTTACAGTTTTTAAAACAAGAAAACAAACAAAACATAGGGAATACACTTACACAGGGTATACCAAGGCCTAGTAAAAAAAAAGAACTTCACAATCCAGTACCTATATATTACAGGATACAGTGATAAGGGATACTACAGGTGATGTAGAAAAAACAATAAAAGGGGACCCAAGGAGCATGCTGTTGTACCTGTATATAAGCTAGAACCAAAATAAGCTGTAGCTAGATGAACTGAAGAAGGGTAGCCAGCCTCTTCCACCTATTTTTATATGCAGGACGGTTGTGGTGAAGGCTAGCAACAGATTTTTCCATTCTTAATATTGTCAATATTTCAGTATGCCATTCTTTACAGGAAGGGGGTTGATTGTCTACCCAATGTTGCAAAATCACAAGCTTAGCAACAGCAGTAATAAGAGCTAGGTGGAATCTCTGAGGCCATAATAGTTGTGTAATACACATTCCTAAAAGACATAGTTGTGGGGTAAAACTTTCCTGAAGTCCCAGTAGAGGGTCCAAACTTGACTTTATATAGATTCCAAAAGCCCTGTATAGGGGGGGCAATCCCATAACATATGTCTCAAAGTACCCTCTTGGGTTCTACATCATCCACACATGGGAGTCTCTAGTTTACCTAGAATAAATAGACGATGCCATGCATAATAAGCATTATACAAAATCTTATATTGCATTAGCCTAAGTTTATCTAACTTAATATAGTTATGGATAAAATCCCATGGTGCAGTAGAATCCAAGAAGGGCAGAGAATCAGGAAATTCCTTCATACATTATCCACATTTCCCAGGGGATTTCACCCACAACATGTCCCTAAGTGTTTTATATAAGGTGGATACAGCACAGGGTTGAATTACTAATTCAGCCAATTGTTGATAGTCAGAACTGTCAGAAGTACCAAGGGTGTAGGCCTAAAAATTTTAGTAAGGCTTATTTAAGTTGAAAAAATAAAAAACAGTGGAATGTGGTGCAGATAATTTATGGCAGGCAGTTTCAAAGGTAATAAATTGTTTACTGTCAAAGAGATAGGAAATATTTCAGAGAGTAGAGTTCTGTAACGATACCTGTGGTATGGGTTTATTTATGATCTTTACCTTAGGATTTAATCTAAGTGGCTGGTAGATGTCTCTGCTGGGAATATACTTAAGCAGTCAACATAACTGTGTATTGAGCCAAGACAACTATTGTAAGGGGTGTCTCAAACCTGAGGGTACTTTTGCCCATGATATATAAGCCAAAGCATAATGAGAGATACTGAAAGTCATAGAATAATGCAACTTAATCTCTTTCCATGGGAGGTGCATCTGTTTGGCTTGCATCCCCAAATTGGGAAGACACCAGGAAAATAATTTACTTGCTTGGGATACTAAATAATATCAGTAAAACTGGAGTAATTGGAGTCTTCCATGGCATTTGGCCAGAGCTAGTTTTGAATAAGCAATACAAGGTTTTTTGCCCTTCCAAAGGAAAACACTGATTATCCTATGTAGCTCTGTGAACCAATACTGGGTCAGTGGGACGCCAATCATATGTAAGAGGTAAAGAACACTCAGCAAGATGTTCATTTGCACCACTGACATTCTGCACCATAAAGAAAGAGGTAGAAGTTACCAATGAACAAGGTTCATTTTTATAGAAGTAAGCAGAAGTTGAAAATGATGTTCAATCAATTTCCTCATGCTTTGAAGGAGTTCGATGCCAAGATATTTAACGCCTGCCACAGACCAACAGATTTGCAGCTCGAGCAGAATAACTCTCTTATAAGTAGCAGAATTAAGAGGGTAAATAACTGTTTTAGACAAGTTGAATTTGTATCCTGATAAATGACCAAATTCTGTCAAAACCTGCAATGGAAAAGGTAATGAAACAGAAGGGTGAGTAAGATGAAGAAGGATATCATCCACCTATGTGGAAAGTTTAAAGGTGTGAGTGTCAATAGACATTCCAGTTATGAATGGGTGTAGAATAAAATGTCTCATAAGGGTTTCCAAATAGAAGTTAAATAATAAGGGGGATAAGGTATGCCTCTCTGTAAATTAAAGACATCTGATAAAACACCATGGCAAAAATATGCACACTTCACTCCTGTGTGATTGTTACAAGTAAATATTTGTGTTGGTATTGGGTTGTGCATTTGAGAAGGAGTAATGTGCTCAGGGACAGCCCAGGTTCCAGTTTTCTCATTGGTGCAGCTGGTTAGCACAATAAGAACAGTATTCTGGGTGGCCTGGGTTCAAGTCCCAGCTGAGGCATTTACTTCTCTCTCACCTCTGTTTGTATGTGTTCCATAAATATGCACACTGCATTCCTGTATGATTATCACCATTGCAAAACATTTGGGGTAAAGGGGCCGAATATAAAAGACATATCCATTTTATGAATGTTTCAGGGATCCCAAAAGCTTCTAGGGTATAAAATATTAAAGTCCATGATACTCGATCAAAAGTTTTTTTGACGTCCAGGGAGACCAACACCGTAGGGGTGTTAGACTCCCTGCAGGCCAAAAGTAAATGAAAGATTTTTCTCATGTGATCTGATACTAGGTGGCCCTGCATAAAACCTGTTTGTTCCCTACCGATTAAGGGATGCCATATCTGGGACAATCTAATAGCTAATAAGGTAGACAGTATTTTAACGTTCACATTTAATAATGAAATTGAATTACAACTGCCCACATCTAAGGGACTCTTACCAGGTTAAGGAATTAGTGTGATAAACATGTCTATAAAATTTGCAGGGAAAGCACTGTCCTGGTAAAAAAAATATAAAAATCCCTCAAAACAGGGGTCAATTCTAACTTTAGTGCAGCATAAAAATTAGGTGAAAAGCCATCTGGGCCCAGGGCTTTCCTCTAAGATGAGGGACAAAATAGGCTTATCCACTTCTGATTTAGTAATGGGGCTGACAAAAGAAAAGCAAATTCAGGATCTAAATAGGGGAGCTTAGCAGCAAAGATAATGCAGGATTTGAGTTCACAGATCCGGGGTGTCCATATAAGCACTGTAAAGATTTGAATAAAACTGAATTCTCTTACGATATCTCAGGGAGCAGTCAATAGAATATTACCTGACAAAGAGCGTAGCCCCAAAATTAAGCAAGCCATTAACAGTTGTTTAAGCCTCATGGCTAACAGTTTACTACTTTCTCCCCAAACATCTCATAGTTGTAAATAGAGCAGAAAATAGTGTACTTAGCCTGTTCCCTATTTAACTCTACATATGCTGCTCATGCTTGATTGAGCTGAATCCACTCTTGTTTAGATGAAGTTGAGCTAATATTCTGCTCCAGAATCTGAATGGTTTGCAATAATTCCTGGGCCCTGTGTTCTCTACGTCTGGTCCAGGAGGAAGCCAAGTGGATAGGTTCCCTGCAGACTATGCATTTGTACATGCTCCAAGTAGCTAACCTCTGGGGGTACCAATCAGGGTGCAGGAACCTTGTGTAACATTCCCCCCCTTGTTGCCTCTCAGGGCAATACAGGCAAATCTAGGAGTAGGTCAGAGAGCAGTGGCTGTTTATAAACCTGATTCATGAGCCTTGTAAAGGAACTCCAGCTGCTCTTGGTGTTGGAGCAGAGGTACACTATAGACAGCTAGTGCTTAGGTACATGTTGTAGTAACATATAGGGCTAAGGGTATCTACCGTACAAGAGCAGATGTCAGGATATGTATGCATATTATTGTTATACACTTTGCTTGCTAATACATATACATTTTCTATGTATTTTATGTGTATTTCTTACTTACAAGATGATCAGGACATCTGTATCCTTGTAATGATTATATATATATATAAGTCGGCATTGTCACCTTTTGGTGATTTGTACTACTACACTGAGTTATGTAAGACTCTGTACACTGTACTCTTTTGTTTTACAAACTGATGACTACTACAAAATTGTATAATGTTATCTTGGACTGTGGAGCCACCTCTTATTTATCCAATAGGGCTCATCTCTGTAACTAGAAATGTTTCTATCTTACAGTAACCATAGTAATTATCATAAGTATATAATGTGAGACATTGAATCTTATACCTCAGAGACCCCAAGAGACATGGAGAAATCTTGAGGTATAGGGAATGCTTAGCATTGGCTCCCAGTTTGTATTGGTAAGAACTGCTTAGGGCAATTGTGATTTTTCCTTTGGTAGTAATAAATAAGTTTATTACTGTTGTGCAATGTGTTTGTGATTCATTGCATTCCCAATATTGCCAGGAACCTGAGAGTGAGGTTTATACCTCCTGACAATTGATGACCACATGCAGGCAATATTTGGTGTTTGTAAGCTTTCACTTGTTGCTTAAAACTTTTCCCTTCCGGATGGGGAAAGTAAGTGTGCATTTCCTCAACACTTCTCCTGTTTTCAGACCCCTTTGTTGCCACTTGCAAAGTCTGGCTGTTTTTCTTGGGTGTGGTCGATGCTGACTCGACCCACTCCACCGCAGCTTTGAATTGCAAGCCAACAAAGTCTACAGTAGCCCAACTGTGTGATAATTGCTCCTGCTGTGATCGAAACGCAGCACTGCGCCTTTTCCATGGTTTGATTTTTTTGTTCCCTCCCACACAATGGCCACTGTATCAAATATCTGTGCAGAACTGAGATTCAATGTCTCAAACTTCCTTACCTCCCATGGAGACTGGAATGACTTCACATGGGACGCAAGTCAATCTGAAAACCCTATACGGGGGCTTTCAACCCAGTATTGTGAGGTGAGACAAACAGCCAATAAGCGTCATGCCAAAGGGCTGTTAGTTGCGGCTGTCTATACTGCTCAGGAAGCCTCTGAAGTGAGGTTTCAAACCCTTGAGCTGCAGATCTCATTTCTTAAACAAGAGATGGGTTTGCAGGAAATGGAATGTATTAGACTGCATCAGAATTTGGAGTCTGAACTTCAAACTCTGTGTAATGAAAAGGATTCACTTTTGCAACATTCAGCACAGGCTGGCAAGCAAGAAATTTGTATGTTGAAGCAGGAGTGTGAAAGTTTGCGACAGGATATGGGGCAGGCTTTGAATATGAATGACTTAAGTAGAGCGAATGAACAGTGGGGTGATGATATGGGAGAGCTACAGGATGAGATAAACCAGGTACGTAATGACTTAGAAGTGGCTACTAGGGACAATTGCAAATTGAGCGCCATGTACAGAGTATTGCAGAAACAGATGCAAGATGACATTGATATGGATGTTGCAAATGTGAGTCATGCAGAATGTGAATCCAAGATAACGAAACTGCTCCATCAGTGGGAGGTTCTGGCTGGACATGTTAAGGCGATGGAGGGCATAGCCCCAGCCTTACATACGTCATCTGAAGGGGAGGTCTCAGATGATGACATCTCTCAGTACAATGCCCAGTCACACCCCTACTATGGCCCAGAAACCCCACCCAGCCATCCACAACATGGCGGATCCCCACTCCTCCCACACCATGTCATATGTCGTCGACGTTGTGATGCACATCATGGGAGATGCCAACATGGCAGCACCCATGATAGGGGGGAAGCAGGCCCAGGTCTGGTTCTGATGGCACCAACGGTAGCTGTAATTAATGTGGATGACAGGCAGGAGATAGAAACAATGATTGAAAATGCAATAGGTAACGTGCCTATCTCTGAGAGAAATAAATGGGCCATTAAAACCCAAATTAGGAGCTTCTATAAGAAGCTGGCACTCAGGAAGGCATAGTTCATACCACAGCCGAGGCCACAGCCTGAGCCACCCTGGACAGCACCCGAGGCAACCTACCTCTGCCTGATTGGCCCAATAATCCCCTACAATTAGCCTACTCTGTTCAGCAGATAGCTGACAGCATTGGTCGGATGAGCCTGTCCAACAGCCTCAGCTGCCACTTAGAGAAGGTGCATTCCAAATATGAGATGCTTAGTCTCGCTGCAGACTATCAGGTCCAAATACTATGTCAAACCATCGAGCCTGGTTTGTGGGCCAAACTCCCCAATGCCATCCACCAGGACAGTAATGCTACCTTTGATGAGGTCGCAGCTGAACTCATATCTGCACACAGCCCAGGTGTAGTAGGAGTGATGCTTGCATACCCTATAAAGCAGAATGCAAAAGAAAGTCCAGTGACTTACCACCAGAGACTCTGGATGGCTTATTGAGCAGGAAAACATCTCACACAAGAAGTTGCGGATGTGGATCTTATTGAATATAAGACCCTGTTCCTTAAGAACATGATCCCTGCAGTGAGAGACAAGGTAGAGCCAACCATTTAAACACCATGGAAAGGTTCACCGATATCCTTCAGAAAACCGAGAGAATTTATCAACTCTACATCCTTGATCTGGTGTCTGGTTCCAAGAAAGTAGCCGACGTGGAGCCTACTCAAGAGGCTGCGAAGCACTACACAGTGGAAGGGCAGGCCCAACTCAAACAGCCCCTCCCTGCAGACAACCAACACCCCCAACAGGCCCAGCAACAACAACAACAACTGCATCTGCAGCAACAATGTGGTGGGAACCGGAACTATCATAAAAATAAGAAGCACAAGAATAAGGGTAAACAACAACAGCAAAGATTAGGACCTTCGTATAGGGAGATAGACGAAGAAAATCAGAAGTTTAGAGAACTCCTGGGGCAAGTGCATTCTGTAGCGGATGTTGTTCCTGCTCAGTCCCTTGCAGCCATACAACCAGGAACCCAGGCTCCAATGGGCTATGGTGACACCAAAAGTACAGGCCTGAACCCCCAGAAGCACCTCCCTATATAGCATTGGTGCAGCATGGTGAAATGGTTCAAAGGAGCTAGGCCCAACCTCTCCATGCTCCCTACAGCACAGATTGACAATTACAGGCCCCAGTCCAGATTGTAAACAAGCTGGTCTTGGATACAAACGGAAGGCCCTGCACTGAGGCTGAGGTAGGGGGCCATCTACTTACAGTGTTACTGGATACAGGTGCGGCTGTGTCTGTATTATATGATGACCATCCGGACACATCTTCTTGTTCCACTGGACAGAGGACCAACATGTCAGGAGTAGATGGTTCTAGGTTACCTGCATACCGCTCTCTATCTTTACCTGTAGAGTTGGGCCCACTTTATGGCCTCACACACTTTCCAACTGATGGTATTGCACAATCATCCTAGTATCATTTGAATTGACTTCCTTGCACCACACGGCTGTGTGGTAGACTTAGCTAACATGCTATTGATACAGATTCAGGGCCAATACCACACTATCTTGATCCCTGACTCACACATTGTGGCAACAATATCTGCCAGCAACAAGGAGTATGACATCATAGATTTGTTCAAGAATCATGAGCTTTTTCCAAAGCTCCTCCCCTTCTTGCAAAAGCATTTGCGATCAACAAGCATGACTGTGGCAGAATGCACACTGTCATCGAAGTGCCAGGCCCAGCACATGAGAGGAAAAGGCAATACGCTTTTCCATCTGAGGCCCTGCCCTCTCTTAGAGAAACAATACAATCCCTCCTCAATCAAGGCGTAATCAGAACATGTGTTTCTACTGCCAAATCCCCAGTATGGCCTGTGAAAAAAAACTACAGGTGCCTGGAGACTTCCTATTGACTACTGGAAGCTGAACCAGGTCACACCCAGTTGTCCTCCAACTGTGGCCTCCACACCTGATGTGCTATGACTCCTGACCCCTGACCTAAAATGGTTCAGTGCCCTGGATATTTCCAATGGTTTCTGGTCACTACCATTGGCCCCAAGAGTCAATATAAGTTCGCCTTCACCTTTGAAGGTGGACAGTACACGTGGACCTGCTTACCACAGGGATTCCATAACAGCCCGTTCCTTTTCCATCTGCATATGATGGATGCCCTTAAGGGTTTCTCTACTCCCCAGTGTCTCTTGCAGTATGTGGATGACCTGCTGTTGGCAACAGCCATGCAGGAACAACACTTTGATCTCTTGGATGAACTACTGACTCTCATCCAGAGAGCAGGCCTTAAATGCAATCCAGCAAAAGCACAATTGTGTCAGAAAGAGGTACTCTTTCTGGGCCTGAGAATTACTGATCAAGGCCATAGCCCTACCTGGAAAAAGATACAAGGATTGCAAGACTTGCCATTGCCTACCAGCATGGCAACTCTTAGAAGGTTTCTAGGTATGGTAAACTATTCCAGAGATTTCATCTGTGATTTTGCTCAGAAGACTGCTCCTCTGTATGAGTTACTGAAAAAGGACATTCTTTGGACTTGGGGTCCCATACACACCCAGGCTGTGATGTCACTGAAGCAGGCCTTGGCCTCGGCTCCAGCCCTGGTTAACCCCAACCCAGCACTACCATTCCATCTGGAGTGTGCCACCTCTGACATTGCCATGTCAGAAGTACTGGCTCAGAACGTACGTGGTACTCTGAGACTCATTGCATATGCATTCCAGCTCTTGACCCCAATGGAACAGAAGTACAGCCTTTGTGAAAGGAACCTTCTGGTCACCTACTGGGCTGTCAAGCACTTTCTGTATATCATCGGGTACTCTCCACTGATTAGTAACACCAACCACACCCCAACTACCTTTCTGCTATCAGACAGAGTGAAGGATGGGTCAGTCTCTAATACCAGGCTGACACACTGGTCACTTCTTCTCCAGAATAGAGACATACAGATACACCCGACCAAAATTCCATCCATGCTGGCACATGGACTCCTTTTCCAAGGAGAACCCCATGACTATACACTGCAACCGCCTGATCTTCCAGATACAGGTCCTTTCCTCCCTGCCACACCACAAATACTTGAGACCACCTCTTTGTGTTGCAGTTTTACAGATGGTTCAGCTTCCTGTTTTCAGGGAGAACAAATTGCAGGGATGGATATCATAATGATTTACCCCTATGGTAACACTGTTAAAATTTCTAAGCATTGCAGTGTAGCATCATCACAGTATGCAGAGATGGCAGCGGTGGCCTGTGCCCTTGAGTTCATCCAGCATGGAACCGAGGATACCATTATTTTTATAGACTCTAACTGGGTTTGTTGTTCTCTTACAGAATTCCTTCCTTTCTGGCAGAAGAACTCCTTCGTCTCCTCTGATGGCAGCCCAGTGAAGTACAAGGAACTGGTAATATACATACATTCACTGGCACAAAGGTTTGCACACAAACTCTATGTACACAGAAGTTAAGGCTCATTCCTAAATGACCCCTACCATGCCTTCAATGACACAGCAGACACCCTTGCCAAGGAAGGGGCCCGAGGGGGGGACACATGGATGATGGATCATCCAGAGGCCAATGCGGCCATACATATCGCAGCAGTCAGAAAAAAAACAGAACCCTTTTCCCCCTTGGACCTCTCAGCAGCCCAACATGCTGATACTGAACTCAAAGAAGTGTTCAGATTCCTTGACAAGGGTACTGAAGAAAACTTCCTATGCACAACCCTTACCGAAGGCATGAAGGTAAGCTACGCTTGTCACCAGATGACAAGCTCATCTGGTACCAACCAGCTGATTCCACCACTAAGTTGTGGGTGGTCCCAAGACACCTAAGGTCCAAATTCTTGCACCAAGTGCATGATACACCCACTGGTGGACACCAGAGAGTGGAAAATACCCTCCAGAGGCTCAAGACCACCGCCTGGTGGCCTGGTGTCACCAAAGATGTAAAACAGTACATAGATAACTGCCTTGTTTGTGCACAAACAACCCCATTCCCACAAAATGAAATGCCAAACTACTACCTCAAAGACACTCTGGCCCTTAACATGCCATACAGATTGATTTCATTGGCCCACTGACCAATACTAGCAGAAACAAGTATGCTCTTGTGGTAACTGATCTTTTCTCTAAGTGGGTTGAAGCTTTCCCCACGAAGACATGCACTGCTAAAACCATTGCTAAAATCCTGGTGGAACAAATTTTCTTCAGGTGGGGCCTACCTCTCAAGGTAGACTCTGATAAAGGAACCAGTTTTACAGGTGAGTTGATGAAAGAATCCCTTGAGTTCCTTGGATTCAACAGAAATTCCACATACTTTACCACCTCCAATCTTCAGGTCAAGTAGAAAGAGCCAATTGATAGATTAAACAAATGCTTTCCAAATTCATTGAGGACAGTCCCAAGACCTGGGATTCCCTATTGCCGTTACTCCTTATGGCAATCAGGGGCACACCCTCAGTCAGTACCCAGCTGACACCCTTTGAGGTAATGACTGGAAGACAGATGAGATTACCTGAACACCTGTTGTTTGACCTGCACACGCCCACTGCAGACCGTGTGTCTGTAGACCAATATGTGGAAAAACTCAGAAAAGACCTCATACACACACACTTGTGCACTGCTAATTGCATGGGCAAGGCCCAGTAACAGTCCAAAATACAGTTTGACAAGCATGCACAAGAAGTGGATTTGCAGGTTGGAGATCAAGTTATGGTCCTCAAATTTGCACATCCCACACATTCCTTCTCCAATAAGTGGGAAGGACCCTATCCCGTTGTCAACAAGCTCAGTCCAGCAGTCCATCAAGTTAGACTCCTACACAACAATAAACTGACTGACAAATGGTTACATGCAAACCATCTGAAACTGTATAAAGTAGTATAATTACTTTTCCTCACCCTATTGGGTGGAATAGTACTAATCTGCTAATGTTTGATTTTCCTTTTCAGAAACACTGACAAGATGGCTGTCTTGTTCCATTTTCTCCTCATCTCAGGAGTTATCCCCTGCATCCAAGGCACAGTACCAAACCTCCTACCTCACCTTGATCATTCAGCATCTGCTCCAGAGGGAGTATCCATCAAAATACCTGATAGTTTGATTACTATCCAGTAAGGTTTCGATGCCTACCTCACTGCCTCGGTTGTTGCTCCTGATAAATCTATCCTACAAATTGAGTGGCAAACCACATCGCAAGGACAAATTTTCCCTGTGGCCAAACTCTCCAAGGGAACTTTCCAGGGTTGGCCTAATGCTAAATTATCTCCAAATGGTTCTCTGTCCTTGCTACAAACTGCTCTTAGACATTCAGGTTTATACAATATTACTGCCTTAATTGATCCCTCATATTGTAATTCTTTGTCTAAGGACTCTGCTCGAAAATGTTGTGCGATTCACAGCATGGCCTCTGCTGCCATGTACCTATCTGTGTTACAACCCACTGACAAACAGCTTTTGGAGTGTCCAAAACACACCCCTGACCCCCACAGTGGTCTAACAGCTGCTGCCCTACCTGGTACACTGATTAACAATTTACAATTTATGCATGTACCTGTGTTGTTTAATCTAACTTACTGGAATATGAAAGAATTTGGTATGTGTCACAATACTAACACTTCAGCATTTTATAGTACATTATTGCTTGATAGTTTAGCAGCATTTCAAATTTGTACTCAAGACCCTATTACCGGGGTACATACCACTGAGCATAGAGGCATCTTCCATAGAAAATACAATCCTGATGATCAGTGTCACAAACATAATACACGTGAAGTTGACAGTTCTGATGTCACTGGCGCAACAGGTACTGTCACAGGTCTCTTTGGTACAGCTATGTTTATCTGGAATAAAGCAGACATTGCTGCTAACAAATCTCATTCTGCCAAATTTCAAACTGGTTTGGTAAATAATATGCTACCCCCATTATTGCATGGTGTGGATGGTCTTAGTCAGGAAGAAAGATACACTGTTTACAATATGCACAACATTGTTAAGGCATTTATTGATTCTAAAGACAAGATCAAAGCCCTCATTGCACAGAGTAACAAAAAGCAGATAAGCAATATGTTGCACGTGAGATTTTATGCTCAGCCTATGGCTCCTACATTATCACTACCATTAGTGACCTCTTCCGTGATCTAGAAACTGGAAAGATCCCTGAAATTATACGTGACAGACGTATTTCCAAATGGTATTGTCTCAGATTCCCCCCTTTTCCCTGACAAAAGACAGAGATCATTGTTTGTTGTTGTGCTCAGATTGGCAATTAATTTATTTACACATCATAATTCCATATTCCATTTATCATTTCTTATTATCATATTTTCAGAATTTCATTTATTTCCATCCATATATCAATCTCTGATTATCCCTTTTTCTTCCACTTTTCTCCCCACAGGTGAAAACCTGGGTGCCTTCTTCTTCTCCTTTTCCGTTAGGTAATGGTGAAAACTGAGATCGCTTTCTCCTTCATCTTCTCCCTCTTCTTGTGTTATTCCTTTTTCTTCCCACCCTCTCCTTCCCCCCTTTTCCCCTTTTCCCCTTTTTCTCCTGCCATCCACCTTTGGCAGTCCATACCCATATTATCATCTGCCATCCACCTTTGGCAGTCCAAACTGTCTGACTGGACACATCTGTCATCTACCTTGACAGACCCACCATACAGTCCCATCTTGACTGTCTTCCCTCTTGCTCTGCCTTGTAGGGTGGGTGGGAGGATCACAACTCCAGCAAAAGTTGCTGAGGCTCCTCTGTGCTGTCCATTATGTACCTCCACTTGCCCCTTCCCTTCCTGTTGCCTGCCCATTGTTCTAACCCTTAGCCACTCCCCTTTCTTCCTCCCTCCCCTCCTGAGCACAACCATCCTACTGAAGGAGGGAAGGGGTGCAAAAGGACAACTTGGTCTGTCCCTTAAAGGGCAAACTCCATTGTCCCAAATTCCCCCCTTTTCCCCTCACAAAAGACAGAGATCATTGTTTGTTGTTGTGCTCAGAATGGCAATTAATTTATTTATACATCATAATTCCATATTCCATTTATCATTTCTTATTATCATATTTTCAGAATTTATTTCCATCCATATATCAATCTCTGGTTATCCCTCTTTCTTCCTCTTTTCTCCCCCCAGGTGAAAACCTGGGTGCCTTCTTCTTCTCCTTTTCCGTTAGGTAACGGTGAAAACTGAGATCGCTTTCTCCTTCATCTTCTCCCTCTTCTTGTGTTATTCCTTTATCTTCCCCCCTCCTCCTTCCCCCTCTTTTCCTCCACTAGTCAGTCTCCAGCTTGTGTTGGATGACTGGCTGCCCCCACATTTAGGGTATTATTCTCCCTTACCTCAGGGAAGATCTTTTTTACCCTTTCTCTTATTTTTATTTCCCATTTCTTGCATGTTCCCTCCATGCTTCTATAAAGCCCATTGTTTCTGTATTGAACATGTCTATGGCTAGGTCCAACAGGTGCATCCCATCTGACCTGTAGAAGTCTTCTACTCATTCTTCTACCCCCCCAGTATCACCTGTCCTCCCATCTGCCTTATTAATGTCCCAACCCTTCTATTCATCTTTCTTCTGGCCCTCTCCACCACTCTATGGCTGTGATCCTGCCTCCACACCCTCCTTGGTATCATATCCAACCAGGCAAGGCATACCTGAGGCCACCACTGTCGTATTGCTCCTAGATCCCTTTTTATCTGCAAGCATGTGTCTACCCATGGCTTGTCTGCAAGGTCGCTTCCCCTAGATGTATAATAATTAGGTCTGGACTGGGGCACCGTCCCTTGAGTTCCTTCAAGGTGGGAAGCAGTTGTGCCCATCTCATCCCCCATATGCCATGCCAGACCAACCTACACTGTTTCACATCCTGGTACAGCTGCTTTCCCTCAGCCTTCTTCTCTGCTCTCTTTCCAGCCCAATACTCCCTAGGGAATTCCTCCCATATTTTAAAATCCTCCCTGACACCTTTTGTCAGGTCCACCCAGTGATGTGGTCTGGTGACCCCTGCTGTAGCCCTAGCTAGCCTCTTTGTGAATGCCCTCCCTGGTCCAATGGCCCTGAATGCGAAGTTCAGGTGCCCCAGTACTTGTTGCACTTGTTTTAGTTGTACCATTCTCCTGCTGGTGTGTACTTGGATTGGCTCCTTCAGTTTACTCACTTTTTTGTCCCGTAGCCTGAATATTTCATTTGGGGCATCTATCTCAATCCCCAGGAACTCCATAACCCTGCTGGGCCCTTCTGTTTTCTTCTGGTGCCAGTGGAATCCCTAGTTCCCTGCATAATTGCTGAAACTTACCCAGCATACTCTATGTCTCTCTTTTTCCCCTCCCAATGAAAAGAAAATCATCCAGATAATGAATGACCATCCTATAACCAGTTTTCTCCTGGAATATCCACTGCAAACATGTGCTGAATGCTTCGAATGTCGCACATGCTATGGAACATCCCATTGGCATGGCTTTGTCGAAATAATACTGCCCCCCAATCTTAAAACCTAATAGATCCCAGTCTTCTCTCCTAACCAGCAGCAGTCTGAAAGCAGATTCAACATCTGTTTTTGCCATCCATGCATCCTCAGTGGCCCGGATTATCCAGACTGCATCCTCTAGTGTCACACATGTCACCTTACTATGCTCCTCCCTGATGAAATCATTCACTGAGTCCACTTCTGGATAGGACAGGTGGTGAATCGCCCTGTACTCCCCTTCTTGTTTCTTGGGTACCAAACCCAATGGCGAAATCTGCATGTTCTGCAATGGGGGGGTGTCAAATGGGCCATCTATCCTCCCTGCTGCCTTTTCTTTCTCTATCTTCTGTCTTAACATTATCTGCTCACCCTTTCTGAATATTTACTATATTTTAATGTACACATGGATTCACTTTCACTTACATTGAAATCACTTTTAGAGAGGAGAGAAACACATCTCATCCACATCAGCAATAATATGACTAAGGCCAATGAGGCTATACTTTCATTAATTAATGATGGTGATATGAACGATGCATCAACTATAACACATGGTTAGAAATTACCTTTAAAGGTTTCATTATTATTCAAGCATTTTTAATATTTTTTATGGTTCTTAGGATCCAGAGGAGGGCAACCAAAATGATTTGGGGCTTGGGGGACAGGACCCGTGAGGAGAGGCTCAAAGAGCTAAATATGTACACATTGGAAGAGAGAAGGGACTGGGGGACATGATAGAGGTCTTCAAGTACATGAAGAGGGTACATGGGGGGAACAGTCAGGGTGCTTCAAAGGAAGGAGGAGGGGGCCACTAGAGGGCATGGGTGGAAGCTGGAGGGGGAAGATTCAGGGGAGAAAGAAGGAGGTGCTACTACACTGAGAGGGTGGTGGAGCCATGGAATGCACTGCCTAGGGGGCTGGTGGAGGCAAAGATGGTGGAGGGGTTCAAGAGGGGCTGGGACAGGTACAGGGGAAGGGTTCTGGAAGCAAATTCCAATGCAGCAAGAATATCCAGAACTGGGAAGGGAGAAGCCAGAGAAGGTGAGGGAGGCAGCAAGATCAGCACCCAGGGTGGGGGCTGACCAATCAAGCAGACTCAAAAGACCATTAGGCCTATTCTGCTGGCATTTTAGTATGTTAGTATGTTATGCTGTGCTGCCTATGGTGCACACTGCGCCAACAGCATGAGCAGCTGGAGTTCTTTTACAAGGCTTGTGTGTTGAGTTTGTTAATGACCACTGCTCTCTGACCTATCCCTAGGTTTGCCTGTGTTGCCCTTAGAGGCAACAAGGGGGAGAATGTTACACAAGGTCCCTGCACCCTGATTAGGGCTTCATGATGGGAGTCTGACAAAAAGTTTGTTGAACGCCCCATCAGCGACACCGGCAGGTCGACCACATTCTGCAGTTGGCTGCTGGTTTGCACTTTGTTCTGTTGTTTTCTTGGGGGGGGCTTCACCCCCCGAACACCCCACTTGGGGGTGAAGCCCCCACACCCCTCCACTTAAGGATTTTCAACTTCAGTCAGAGCTGATTGGGGAGGGTGCAGGACCCCCGACAGACAGCGCTAGGTTCCAGCGGGTCTCCCACCATGGCTAGGTGCTGTAGTCTCTGTGGGGGACCTTGCTGGCAAATTGTCACTGTTGGGGGAGTAACTGACCAGACTGGTACCCCCAGAGGTACACCATAGACAGCTAGTGCTTAGGTACATGTTATACTAACATAAAGAGCTAAGGGCATCTACCGTACAAGAGTAGATGTCAGGATTTGTGTGCATATTATTGTTTTACACTTTGCTTGCTAATACATATATATTTTCTATGTATTTTCTGTGTATTTCTTGCTTACAAGATGATCAGGACATCTGTGTCCTTGTAATGATTACATATATAAGTCGGCATTGCCACCTTTTGGTGATTTGTACTACTACACTGAGTTATATAAGACTCTGTACACTGTACTCTTTTGTTTTACAAACTGATGACTACTACAAAATTGCATAGTTATCTTGGACTGTGGAGCCACCTCTAATTTAGACAATAGGGCTCATCTCTGTAACTAGAAATGTTTCTGTCTTACAGTAACCATAGTAATTATCATAGGTATATAATGTGAGACACTGAGTCTTATACCTCGGAGACCCCAAGAGACACAGAGAAACCTCAAGGTGTAGGGAACGCTTAGTATTGGCTCCCAGTTCGCATTGGTGAGAACTGTTTAGGGCAACTGTGATTTTTCCTTTGGTAGTAATAAACAAGTTTATTACTCTTATGCAACATGTTTGTGATTCTTTGCATTCCCAATGTTGCCAAGAACCTGAGAGTAAGGTTTAGACCTCCTGACAGACTGAACCAAGCGGACATAAAGGCCAAAAAAATCAGCTGTTACTTGTTTAATCTATTACAACACCATTTGCCTTTAAGGATGTGGTTACTGATTTTCCACCACCTATCATTTTTGGCAACAGGGGAAAAAACCACAGAAAGAGAGCATACATGTGATATGTCCAACTTGCTTAAGAGGGAGATTTGGGTCAAATTAGGAGGCAGACTCATCTGCCAACTGCTTTAGAGGGAGATTTGGGTCAAATTAGGAGGGAGATTGGCCTACTAGTAGGGAGATGCCGTAACATTATGAGTTTGTCCTTAAATGGCATCAAAAAAATAAGAAAAAAGTCATTACAAAAATGTAAAGTATTTCATTTTGTCAAGAATAAGCACTGAAAAGAATAAACAACTAGTTATATAAAGTTATCAGATACATTGCTTATCACTGATTTAATTTTTATGTGTCTTTATCTTCCCAAAAACCATGGATATTTTGGACAGAATTTTACTTAAGCAGAAGATTTTGTTTCCCAAGAGGGAGGGAGGGAGTTCAGTCAAAAAAAACAGGAGTCTCCTGCGTAAAGAGGGAGATATCACATGTATGAGAGAGGCAGGAGCATGGTCAGAAGTTAGGATACTGTTGATCTCACAGTATCGTGCTGTCTGCAGGAAGACAGGGTCACCCGGACATAATCTATATGAGAATTAGTGCGATGGACAGGAGAAGAAAAAGTATATTCCCTATCCAAGGGGAGGTGAATTCTCCATACAGTAAGTCCACCAACCCACAACAATCTAAAAGGTTTCTTATAGCTCTTTGCACTGGAGAAAGGCCTTTTAGATTGAATCCCGATCTGTCCAGAGCATTGTCAATGGTGAGGTTCCAATCTCTCACAATTATTTTTGGCAGGGAGTCATAATTAGAAAGAAGGTTCATAAGACTGACAAAAAAATCAGGAGTATCCATATTTGGACCATACACATTGCCAAGCAAAAGTTCTGACGTGCCAAGTCTCATGTAAAATAAGACAACAGCCCTCAGGGCCAGCATGCTCTTGGAATACTTAGAAGCCCAGGTGTTTGCATACTACTATAATCACTCCTGCTCTACAAGAACTAGTCCACACCCTGTAAGAGAAGCCCACCCACAATCAATGGAAAAAGTGCTTGTTTGCCACATACAAATGCATTTCTTGAAGAAAGGCTTAATCTGGTTTAAAAGTAGCCAAATGTTTGAGGACCTGTGTACCTTTTTGTGGGGAATTACCCCCTTTAATGTTCCACATTACACAGGTTAAATGAAGTATAGCCATTGCTTTAGAATGGTATGCTTTAACCTGTTCCAAAAAAGAAAATAAATGTACTCTATATAATTAGAGTCAGGGTTGAATTCCAACAAAATACCTATTAAGCCAACAGAAAAAAACATAAATCACCTGTAGACCACCCACCCTATATATTGAAGCACCCCAGTGTTGTGTATCCCTGTAGAACAGATAAAATGCAAAAAAATATAGTAGAGTGCCATAGAGGCCAAACCTTATATAGAAAAGCAGAGAATAACCATTCCTCTGTGTACTCCCCCTTAGCAGAAGGAGAGAGGGTGGGGACACACCCAGAAAGTGGGGAAAATAATATTGAAATACTGAAAGTCCCATCCAGCACCACCTGGTCAATATGCTTAAGCCCTGAAAAAGAAATTGCACAACTGTGGAAGAAAAAAAAAACAGAAAAAAAGGAAAGGGATGGATCGCTAACCCTTCCTCACTAAAAACGTGCTCATCATCCTCTGAAAATAAATATCAGACTGGATATGCCACTGAAATAACAACAATATTCACTTCTCCTTGCCATACAAAAATAGAGGATATTTACAAAGGGGTTCTCGGCATCATCCAGTCCACAGTAAATGCTAAGGAAGAAAACAAAAATGCTCAGACAAATGTAACAATACAGAGCCATATACTATTAGTGCTATGACTAAGTCAGTAATGATATGGTGCTACAGCCCCACTACAGTCCTATTAAGCATGGTCAAGGCCCCTAGAATTCTGCGGCAGCAGAATTTTGCACAGAACTTACAATCTACCACAGAACTTCTGTGGTGCCACAGAATTCACTCTTCTTGGTGATTTTTTATTAATATTTCTGTTGATACATAGAATCTGGTTCCCTTCCTCTCTTTTTATATCCAAAATATGTTCAGAATGTGATGTTATCATTGCTATAACACCATACATTAGCTAATGAAATGGCTGCATTCTGCAACAGAAATTAACAGTCACTTATCTACCACAGCTTCCACTGCCAGAGACGGTGGCACAACACGTCATGCATGGTGATATTTGCTCAACCTGCAACACAGCCTAATACAATTTTCAGTCTTACATTATTGCATTAGGGCCAACTTAAACAAAACCTTGTCAATAGCACGGACCTGTTAAGTCCATACCTCACTTTGTACAAACCTATTTGTGCCTTTAAGGTATAGAGACACTATCTGAAATGAATAACTGGTAAAATGAATTTAACTGTCTACATTTTTAAGAAAAGTAAAGTAATTATGCCCAGAAAAGTGAAATATAATAATGTGTAGATCTGTTGAAAGAATAGACCTGTTAAATAAATAATTGCACTGTACGCATTTTTGCCAGGGCTATTGATTACATATTGTCATTGGTTGATAGAGTCACCTAAAAGTTATTGAGAAATGTTGTGTGCAGGGACAGCTGTTGGGCCAGAGGGTAGCATGCTGAATTTCTGTGCCGGCAGCTCAGGTTCAGAGATTAGCTCTGGGAGCTGGCTGGGCAGCACAAGGATTGGTGGAACACATCACTGCTCAGAGCCTGGGAAAGTATGGTGCAGTGTTCTGTCACATGGTGGACACATTGTGATGGGCTGGAGAGCTCTCTCACAATTGGGTCACATGCATGTCATGGCCTGATGGTGTTACGCAGTGCGTCAGGGAAAGCAGGTTGACATGAAAAATGAGTTTTGCAATAACTCCTCTATTCCATTTCCAATGGGACCTGTATGAATGAGGATGTAAGTTCATGGAAAGAAATATATATACTGTATATATATATATATATATATATACACACACACACACACACAGTATCTCTGTCTCTCTCACCACACACACACACGCACATTTGTATGTATGTTACAGGTTGCATATAAATACATAAGTGATACACAGTGGGAACATCATGAGTGGTGTAGAAAGCACATACAAATATATAAGTGATAGACAGTGGAAACCTCATTAGTGGGATAGATAGCATGCATATAGAAATACCTTATTTATCACATAAGATCCCCTCTGCATATGTCATTTATGCAATAGGCTAGGACCTTAAGGGAGAGTCATTGGTTTTGCCTTTTTAAGCATAACATTATCTTTATAAATCTGTTATTTTTTGAACTAGTGTTACTGTGCTTTCCACCATCCTGATTGCTATAACCACTGCCATGAAAGTTAAGTCAGGATGACAAGCTGACACTGTGATGTGGTAGTTTGTTAGTGCCGCAGAACTTCCACAGAATTTACAAACCACCGCCTCAGAAGTTCTGCAGCAAATGGTAGTCTTGCCACAGAACTTGGTCCCACTGTGCCACAGAAAAGTAGGGGCCCGAGCATAGTAGCCAGTCACATTAAGAGAGCATGGAAGAGAAAAATAAAAATAAAAGGATGGAGTGGGAGAAAGAGCCACCCAATACCCTGAAAACAGGATCCTTTCTGTGATCCCTTGAAGTTAAACACCAATCAGACACCCTGAAAACTGTCATTTCTGTAATCCCCTGGTGTCCAGAAGTCAGTCATGCAGATGCAGATGTCCAATCAAGGTAGACTCAAGAGGGTTAGATACTAGCATAGCAGGATGGCATAAAATTAGAACACAAACAGGGAATCACGTTCAAAGCTACAGGTAGTCAAAACCAACAGTTATCATTCCAGTCTATTCCTGCATCAGCTCAGGTCTGAAATCTGATCGGTATAATTAAAATGTTATAACCAGTGGCTCCCGAACTAGGAAGAAGAGTTCTGTGTCCCACAGTTTCACATCCAAAACCAAAAAGCAGAGAGAAGCCTGTTGATATACCAAATAACAGGTTGAAGAAACAACACTTTGAATCTGATGGAGTAATTTTAAAGCAAGTACTAAAGAGTTCAATAAACAGAAGACAGATCATGTTTGTTGTTGCACAAGATAAGGGATCCCAAACAAAGCTAAACAGGAGCCCTTAAGTATACACGTTTCAAAAAACTGTGAAGGTGAGCTGAGGGGAATGCTTGGGGAGCTCTGACTGAGCTTGCTCCACTGAGCTGAATTCCAAAACCTCTGAGGTAGTGTTCACAAATAGGCGAGCAGGATATAGATACATAGATACATAGATACATAGACAGTGTCGGCAGATAAGGGCCTATGGCCCACCTAGTCTGCCCATTTGAGCTTGTAAGTTCAGTTTGTTTTCCTAGAAGTCTGTTTCCCCTTACCCTTGCCCTCTAGAATTCCTTTATGTCTATCCCATGCATTCTTAAATCCCGTGATTGTTTCAGCCCCCACCACTTCCTCTGGCAGGGTGTTCCACTTGTCCACCACCTGTTCTGTGAAGAAATTCTTTCTCATGTTTCCTCTGAATCGTCCTCCTCCAACTTCATCCCATGCCCTCTAGTCCTGAAACATCTTTTCGCTTAAAATAGTGTTTTCCTGAACCCTGCTCCTCCTGTAAGATACTTGTATGTCTCTATCATATCCCTCTCCCTCCTCTCCTCCAGGAGTACATGTTCAGTTCCTTCAACCTGTCTTCATAGGACTTGTGATGCAACCCATGCACCATCTTTGTTGCCCTCCTCTGAACCTTCTCTACCCTGTCTATGTCCTTACGTAGGTATGGTCTCCAGAACTGTACACTGTACTCCAGGTGGGGCCTCACTAGTGTCTTGTATAGCGGAATTATGACCTCCCTTTTCCTGCTGGTGATGCCCCTGCCTATACATCCTAGCATCCTATTTGCTTTACCTGATGCCTTGTCACACTGTTTCCCTACCTTGAGGTCATCAGAGATGACAACCCCAAGATCCCTTTCCTGCTTGGTGCATGCTATATCCTCACCCCCAACTGATATATTGTGCCAGGGTTTTGTGCCCCATATGCATTATCTTGCACTTCTTTGCATTGAATTTCAACTGCCAAACCCTTGACCGTTCCTCAAGTTTCTGCAGGTCCCTTCTCATTCTGTCTACACCCTCTGGTGTGTCTACTCTATTACAGAGCTTTGTGTCATCAGCGAACAGTGAAATTCTGCCTTCTAGATCCTGTGCAATGTCACTGATGAAGATGTTGAATAGGACGGTCCCAGCACTGATCCCTGTGGTACCCCACTGGTTACTCTTCCCTCTGTGGTGACAGCCATTTACCACCACCCTCTGTGTCCTGCCACCCAGCCAGTTACCTACCCACCACACTACTGTCCTGCCCACACCCGTATTCCCCAGTTTGTGTAATAGTCTTCTATGGGCACAGTGTCAAAGGCCTTGCTGAAGTCCAGATAGGCCATGTCCACTGCCCTCCCTGATCCACCTCCCTAGTCACCCAGTCAAAAAATTCAATGAGGTTGGTCTGACATGACCTTCCCTGGTGAAACCATGCTGCCTTGGGTCCTGTAGTCCATTGACACCAGATGTTCCACCAATCTCTCCTTCAGTAGTGCTTCATGATCTTTCCCACTACCGAGGTGAGGCTGACTGGTCTGTAGTTCCCTGCTTCCTCTTTGTTCCCACTTTTGTATAAGGGACTACATCTGCTGTCCTCCAGTCTTTGGGTACCTCCCTGTTTCCAGTGATTGGCTGAACAGGATAGCCATAGGTTCAGCCACCACCTCTCTTAGTTCTTTAAGGACCTGGGGTGCACCCATCTGGCCCCATTGCTTTATCAGCTCTTATTACTTCAGTTCCTTCAGGACCCTTTCTCGTGTAAAGGGACTTGTGTCCATTTCTGCACCATTCTCACCCCTTGTACTCCCTTCGGACCCATTACCCCCTCTTCCTTAGTAAAGACTGAGCAGAAATACCTGTTCAATATGTCAGCTTTATTGTTGTCATCCTCCACGCGGCCCCATCCTCCCCTTCAGTCTCACTATCCCTCCCTTTGTCTTTCTTTTTTCACTTATGTACCTGTAAAGGTTTTGTCCCTTTACCCACTGATTTTGCAATGTGTTCTTCTGTCTGAGCTTTGGCTTCCCTTACTGACTTCCTGCCTCCTTTGTTTCTCCTGGTACTTCTCCCTATCCCCTTCTGCCTGTGTCTTTTTGTATTGCCTGAATGCAATCTTTTGCTTTCTCTTTCTTTGCTACCTCTTTGGAAAACCATAATGGTCTCCTCTTCCTTTTCCTCTTGCTAACCTGCTTAATGCATAATTCTGTTGTTCTTATAATCCCCATTTTAAATACTGCCCACAGTTCCTCAACCCCTGATTCCTGTCCCATTCCCCTTAATGCCTCTTTCTATATCTAGTATCTAGTATATATCTAGTATATAACTTCACCCCAGCCTTGTACAATACCTGTTTAATATTTCGATAGGCAAGTTGGTGATTGCAAACCATGGGTGTAATGTCTCCAAAAAGAAAACAAGTTTACCTTGCCATGATAAGGGATGTTTTGGTTTCGCTTGCTGTAAAACATGTAATTTGTCCAGAAAATATAAGCACCCCAGGATGATAGCTCTAGGCTTGCCATGAGGGGGAGACTGAGGGTGCAAGGAGCAGTGCAACCACTTGATGTAGAAATTGGAGCCCATCATTGGAGGGTCTGCAATTTCTTTCAACAAGCCTTGGACAAATGACAGCATACTCGCACCTTCAACCTGTTCAGGGATTCTCACAATGACCAGATTGTTGCAGTGACTTCTGGCTTCTAAGTTGTGCACTTTAAGCTCAAGTTTAGTAACACACTTATTGAGATCCTGGAGGTGCTTTTCATCACAGGCCTGAGTATCCTTAGCAGCACTTATTTGTACCTCCGCATCTCCCAAACGCTGGTGAAAGGATTCCAGAGTCGGCTTCAACAGCTGGAGGCCTTCCATCATTTTAGCCAAGGTGAACTTTATGCCAGCCATGATGGCTAAAATTCAATCCAATTTGTCCGGTTCTGTGTCAGGGTCCGGGGAATCTGGGGTCCTTCTTTTCCTCAGTAATTTTGGCCATGGTTGCACTGCTGATGCAGTTTCAGGTTGGTCACTATTTTTTTGCTCTGTGGCTAGCTCCATTTCAGCAAACTGATTTCTTGGGTCTTCCATGGGTATGAGACAATAGTAGGAAAGGAGCAAAAACAGAAATTGGCTGCTATAATAAGAAAATAAAGTTAAAATTGAGCTGAGTGTGCAGAGCTGAATCAGACACATCTGTTCACCCCAAGAACATCATGTGACTCCCATGGGGTCACTATTTTCATGCACAGAGCACTGCAGTGGACACCCTGTATGTTGGAAATGGACCCCTAAGGTCACTGGGTCATGGTCCAGATGGATACTCCCATGGGTCCCATCACTTTGGAAATTGAATTTTATGTATGTTATTTTAAGGAATGTATACAGTATGACACACTGTATAGTTTTTGTGCGGCGCCTAGAGCCTTTGGGATTGGGCGTCTTTTTAAATAAAATTGACATTGACATTGACATTGACTTTGGTGAACATTTATGTCACTAAAGAGGACAATCCTGCTTTCTTTCATGATTTTGTACAGCAGTTAGGGTGTACAGTGAAGCTCTGTTATAAGCACACCCTAAATGCCAAGCAAACACGTTCTTATAATCGGTATGTTCTTGTAAGAGGGCTTCATTAAAATCAGCAAAAATCCATGTAAAATCTATGGTTAACATGATGAAACTGGGCTCGAACTAACTTTTAGAGAACCTATTATTGAGAGTAATATAATATAGCTTATTAAAAGAACTTTTGCCCAAACAATTATAGCATTCTTGTAAAGTCTCTTCAGTGTCATAGTTAACAATGGAGGAATGTGTGCTGCCTTCTTCATAGGGCATCTTTCACACATCCATTCACTCCTTAAGCAACAGTTAAAGAGGAAAGTAGATCACCATTGAGCCCTGGCTTAGCACACTCAAAGGTGATAATGACAGCTACCACTACTTCTGGGAAAAAAAAGCTGTTCTTGTAAATCAGCTGACTGTTACAAATGGGCTTTACTGCCTTTGAAAATAATCGACAAAAATTGTGACATCTAGAAAATGTTCTTATAAATGGGATGTTCTTATATCCAATGTTCTTATAAGTGGGCTTCACTGTATCAGCCTGATGGAACCTCATCCTTCTTGGTGGGGATATCAATCTCACCCTGGTACCCAGTATAGATAGAAGTAACTGTTACACTGAACCCCATGTCAGAGGAGCTCAGGCAATTTCAATGCTCATAAAAGACCAGGGTCTTGCAGACATATTGTGCCTTTTTCTTTTGAGGGACAGGAACTATTCTTGCCATTCTGCTAACCATGGAAAATGTGACAGCTCTGTTCAGCTGACATGGGATTGCTGAAAATTCTGAGGATGTCTTTGAAGTCCTCTGGGGCCCGTGCATTTATGTACATGGCCCCTACCCTCTGGAATTCTCTACCCCACCTGCTGCTGGAGTGCACATCTGTGGGAGGTTTTAAACAGGCCTAAACAACTTTTTTATGGTGCCAGGCTTTTAATGGCACTGAATGAGTGATCCTCGTCAGACTATTGTTACTGTTCTGTGTGGTATTTACTGATTTTACTATTGCTGTTTTAATCTTTTGTAAAGCGCCTTAGTATTTGAAAGGCACTTATGTGAAATAAAGCTTGTTATCATTATTATTATTATGACTATTATTATTATTATTTTTATTATTATGGCTGACATCCCCTTTCAAAACACAAGTTGCTATTGATACCAGCATCATGCCACTGGTCATCCCAGATCATACACCTGTCCAAGTGCATTTTATATGAGAGACCTTGACCCCCAAAACCCTCTCTAGGAGACCAGACCTCCTATTATTGAATGATGCCAGATTTGGTCCAAGGATACATAGAAACATAGAAACATAGACTTTGAAGGCAGAAAAGGACTGCTTAGCCCACCCAGTCAGCCCATTTCCTTACCTATTGGAAAAGTTGCAGATCCTAGCTAACCAACAGCCTACTTCTTCCTACCCACCACCAGAATTGCCTTCTGCCTGTCCCATGCATTCTTGAATTCCCCCACGGTTTTTGACCCCACAACCTCTTCAGGAAGGCTGTTTCATATGTCCACCATCCTCTACATGAAAAAATACTTCCTCACTTTGCTCTTGAGCTGTCCTTCCTCTAGCTTCAAATTGGGTCCCCTTGTTCTTGCACACCCCTTTTTCTGAACGATGCTACCCTCTTGGACTTTGTTGATTCCCTTGAGGTACTTGAAAGTTTCTATTATGTCCCCCCTCTCCCTCCTTTCCTCAAGGGTAGACATATTAAGATACTTTAGTCTCTCTTTGTATGGCTTCTGGTGCAGACCCTGCACCATTTTAGTTGCCCTACTCTGGACTGCCTCCATCCTGTTTATGTCATTGTGGAGATGGGGTCTCCAGAACTGCACACAGTACTCCAGATGGGGTCTCACCAACTATTGGTACAGAGGGATAACAATTTCCTGTTTTCTACTGGTGATGCCTCTCCTTATGCATCCCAGTATCCCCCCAGCCTTCCTTACTGTCTTCTCACATTGCTTGCTTACCTTTAGATCATCTGCTATGACTACCCCAGGTCCCTTTCCATTTTTGTTGTTGTTAGTACCTCCCCCCCATTGTGTGTCTTCCCCAGGGATTTTGTTTCCTAGGTGCATTACTTTGCACTTCTTCCAGTCAGAAACATGACAATTTCTGGAGACCAACAACCCACAGGACACAGCTGCAGTCACTACCTGGGAAGCTCAAAAGGCCACTCTCCAGGCCAAAATTATTTGCATTGTGGCACACTGGTATCACCAGTGAGAAGAAACTCTTGATCTCCTGGAAAAGGACCTGCAGCAGCAAGAGGCCCAGTACAAAGACACACCCTGGCCCCAATTCTGATGCACACAAAAGTCATGAAACTCAGACTGGAAAGTAACACCTTGATAGCAAGACTGGCTGAAGCTGCTATCCTGCAGCTCAAACATAAACACTGGTAGGGCAGAAAAAGAGGGCCAAGCTGTTAGCCTACTACCTCAGCAAGCAATAGACAGGGAGACACATAGATGGCCTCAGAGACTCTTCAGAGCAGTTTAAAGCTGTCCTTAAGGAGGTGAATGCCATCATGCTCCACTTTTGCTACACTCTCTACTCTTCCCCCAACTGACTAGATGCTGCAGACATTCAGACCTTTCTCCAGTCCCTTCATCTTTCTAGGCTGAACCAACACCAGGCAAAGCTACTGGATGCTCTGCTTACTACTGAGTAGGTAAGCAATGCACTGCCCTCCTTAAAATCTGGCAAGGTGCCAGGAGGGGATGGATATCCAGCCAAGTTCTTCAAATCCCTTACTGATCAAATCTTCTCACTCCTGTGTCAGGTATACAGAAAGGGTGAGCAGACCAGAATCCTTCCCCCATCCCTCTGGGAAGCTATAATTACTGTTCTACCAAAGAAGGGGAAAGATGAAATCCTTCCCACTAGCTGCCTGAAAATAAGCATTGTATTGTCTAGTACACCTACCTGATAAACAAAAACTAAAAAAATAAATATCCCTTATAACAGACAACAGAAAAATGTAGGCTAAAGCCTTAGCTGCCTAGTTAGATCTGCTATTATATGTTCTTGTCCAACCCTCACAGGTGGGCTTCATCAAAGGCATGCATAGCCCCAACCACATATGCTCTTTAATTAATCGCATGCATATTACCTCCTCAGCTCACATGCTGACTACAGTTGGGGCTATTTACTTTGAGAAGGCATCTGAGTCTGTGGAATGGGGCTACCTGTACCTGGTGTTAGCCCACCTAGGAATGGAACCTCATTTCTAGTCCTGGGTTCAAACCTTTTATTCCTCCCTTACAGCTAGGTCTTGACAAATTCCTTTCTCTTGGACTCTTTCCCTCTGGATGAAGGGACTTTGCATGGCTACCCTCCTCACCACTCCTCTTTGTGCTGCTGATCGAGCCCTTAACAGCTGTGAACTGTCAGTACTCCCAAATGAGGCATCCAGCTTGTGGGAAGTATGTACTCTACCCTGCTATATGCAGACAACCCTGCTGGTACTCTTAGGGAATACCCTAGCCTCAATAAACCTTTCCTGTATCTCATCATGCTATTCACCTTCTTAATAGGACTTAGATTGAATCAGTCTAAGACAAAGTTACTACATCTTAACAGACAATGCAAAGCTGCCACTTTTGAGCAGGCTGGCCTCAAGTGGTCTCCAAAAGCCATAACAAGCCTGGGACTTCAGATTACTCCTACTTTATATAGACTATACAGTGCCCATCTCTCCCCACTTCTGTTTGAACTCAAGACAGTGTGACAGGTGGAAACCCCTGCTGCTCACTTTGGCAGGGAAGATCTCTGCTTTAAAGATGGTGCCAGCACCAAAACTATTTTAAGTACTGTCATACCTACCTCTCACCATTCCTTCTAAGTGGCTTACTTCCATAGATAAACTCATGGGAGGGTCTTATATGAGAAGGCTCCCACCCATGCTTTAGCTACAACAAACTCCACTCCTGCTGGAAGAACAGGGGCTGAATCCTTCCCTGGGCAACGGGCTACCTTTGAGTTTACTGGGCAACATAGACCCTTGAGGGACTCAGGCCCCCAGATAACAACTTCCTGCAGTTGGTAGACATGGAGGCTGATGGAGGCTGCACAAATTCAAGTGCAATCACTGGCACCACTCCTGTGTACTCTTCCCCCTAAAACCATCATATGCCATCTAACCATGTCCCCATTTCTGGTTTACTGAGACAGCCAACACAAATGGCTTGGGAAGTCCCCCCTTCCAGTAGATTATATCCTACTATGGGGCAACAGCTACTTCAGGTGGACAGCAAACCTCTCTGCTGGCAATCATGGAGAAACAATGGGATGCTTTCCTTAAAAGATGTCATGATACTGAACACCCATCTAGTGATCATCTTTCAGGCCCTGCAGGTTCAGTGGGATATCCCTAAGACAGACTTCTGGAAGTTTCTCCAGCTCTGCAGTGCAGCATAAACACTGCTTAGGGACCAATCTTCTTTGACAGCCCCGCAACTACGGATCTACCAGTGGTTATCCCTTACTGAAGGATTAGCCAAAAGAAAATTATGAGGAGATCTGTACCTGTATCCCTAGCCAGTCTGTTCAATCCATAGCTAGATGGGTAGCCATGCTCAGTAGCCAGATTTTGGAACAGCACTGGAGTGCTTGTTGGGCCTCCTGCCCCAGCATGTTTAAGGACACATGCAGCAAGCTCATCCAGAACACAATGTTGCATTCCTGGTATAGCACTCCTGCAGTGCTCCATAAACTCAAACTCTTACTATCATATGCATGGTGCTGTGGGGCTCCAGACGGAAATATTCTGTACTTACTATGGCCCTGTCCTTCCATCTAACTTCTCTGAGACAAGGTCTGTGCATTGGGTCAGGATGTGCTACACGCCGAGATCCCCCACTCACCACTGCTCCTCTTTCTGGATATGGCCTCAGATGCCTCTAACATTAAGCCTGCTGGTCATAGATGGCTGGCCTTACTGAGCATGCAGGCCAACAGACTTCTCCTGTGCAGATGGCAAACCCAGGACATACTGTCCCACCAAAAGCTACTGGCCAGCCTCACTCAGGTAGCAACTTGTGACAGGCTGTCCCACTTTTCCACTGATTCACTGGCACAGATACAATGCATGCTGGCTCCCTTACATCAATTACCTGATATCAAGGACAGGTGTGGGCTAACAACTCCTCCACACATACACCCCCACCTAGCACACATGTTGCTGTCACCCTAGTATGGGCATCCTGGGCCCTCTATTTGGGCACAACCCTTGTATCCTGATTACTTCTGAATGTTTAAGAATGCATTGTTTAACTGTATTTCATCTTAATCTTTTTCGGAGCATTATTGTTTATCTATTAGATAATGTTATTGCATAATTGCAGTTATTTTTCAGTAGGTCCGAGGAAGTCCTAAAACATTCACACACAGATTGCTCTTGTTATACCTACATTTCACTCATTAACTGTTTACCACATTACTGTACACCCTACTGTATTACTGCTATCGTCTATGCATTTGTGTTTTGAGATAGATGGTAATAAAAAGATTAATTGCAAAAAATAGATATTTGGAAAAAAACATATTTTTCTTAGAAAGCAAAAGCTCCACATCACATTTATTGATTAAAGTGTGGTTTTTGATTCAATTTCCAGAGCCATTGTTTGGCTGCAAATGCTTTCACGGGGAAAACATCCAATACTGATTTCCATCATTAAAAATCTTTATAGCACAACCTGGGCAAGGGTTAGACTAAGTGATCATGCTCATTTTTTACATATATTATTGACATATAAAGGTGTGAGGCAGGGCTTCATTTTTAACCCCTACAGTTTCAACATTTACATAAACCAAGTTCTTTAAAAACTAGCCAACGTTTCTTCTGATTCTCCCAAAGTGGGTGGCATAGAGATCCCAGCTCTGGCCTAAGTTGATGACCTGGCCATTTTTGATTTGAGTAGGTCAAGGTCACAGGCAAAATAAGACATCTGGTCAATCAAGCCCTTTTGTCGTCCTCTTTAGTTAATCTGGGAATATCTATGGATGTAAAGGATTGGCTAGGAAATTATTTGGCTGATCGTACATAGGTCACGAGGATAAGTGGCCAATTTTCTTCTCCTGCTAAGGTTTCACTGGGCATTCCCCAAGGTTCTATTTTGGGTCCCCATTTGTTTAGTCTTTTTCTTAATACTCTTCCTTCTGTATGCACTAGATCTCAATTTTTTTATATGCTGATAATGCAGTGGCCCTCACAAGTGGTTCTCATTTTGAAAAAGTTCAGAAAAATTTAGCTGATGATTTTTTGGAGGTACAGAATTGGTTTGGATACCATGCATTGGTTTTAAATTAAAATAAATATGAAATCTATGGTTTTCGCAAACACAAAAAAAAATTGATCTTGGATCCTTTATTGTCATTATACACTATCCCTGGTACATTGCTTGAACAAGTTAAACAATTTAAGTATTTGGGTTTGTTGATGGATGAGGGTCTCCCCTATGAACCTCATATACTTAATATGGTGAAGGTGACTCACCAGCGGATTGGGGCTTTATATAGGTTATCTCCTTTACTTACTGATCCCACACAATTTTTGTTGGCCCAAAGCTTCTTGCTGCTGTTAATTGATTATGGGGTCTTGTTTTATTATACTGCAAGGAAGGGGTTGCTATTCAAGGTGAAAGTGTTACTTAACTCAGTTGCTAGATTTGTAGTAAAATCTCCACAAAAGGTCCATCATTGTAATCTTTTAGAGCAAGTGGGTTGGCTTCCTCTGGTTGGAAAATATAAATTCCAGTTGTGTATATTAGCAAAAAAGGTGATACTTAACAGAGTCCTTGACTGTTTTTTGTTAATCTTTAAAAACAGAACTCTAGTATTAAAACACAGTCAACAGATAATGTTTATCTTTGCATTCCAAGAGTGAGTACTTCCCTAGGACAAAAGACATTACTTTACATGTTACCTACCTTTTTTAATACAATACAGCCTGTTTTTGATTGTGTGAACATTTCCTTTTGCTCTTTTTGGCATAGGTTGAAAGAGTATCTCTTTTCTGAGTGCAAATTTAAATGTTTTGAACGATGATGCTATGATATATTTATATGTATTGGTATGTGTATATTTATTTTTTGTTATTTGTATTTGCTGATGTATGTATTTATATGTTGCACGTAATTGTTATTTGTACACTGATCGTCCATGAAAATGGGTCAATTTTGGCCCATGGTCCTATCAGTATAAATAAATAAAACAAATAAGGCAAACAAGACATCTGCTGTATGCGCAATCAAAGAATTTTCACCTAAACATTAATCAACAAAAAAGTGATGTTTGTATCAAACTCCATACAAATTAATGACATGTTGGCGACTTTATATTTGATACAGTTTCAAACTACACCTATTTAAGTGTGGATTTTTCAGCTTACTATCCATGGTCAACCCATATTTCTAAATTCAAGTCTAATCTTGTGTATACTATGCAAGTTTTTTTTTAATGATTATCATTTTGGAGGCAAAAGTATTAGACCACATGATACAGGTCAAGTCCTCAAAATTCAATGTGCGGGTGTTACATGCGAGTGAGATATGTGGCCCATACAAAGTGGATGAAGTTGAAAAATAGCAGCATAGCTCTGTAGATCTGTCAATGGCCTTGAAATGGAACAGTCTGCAAAAGGGGCCTTATAACCAAGTGTGGGTGCTAGGTATTTGAGCCAATGATTACACTGGAAAGAGTAACTACACACTACAAAGCAAGGTTTATTGGCTAACACAATATGTTGCATTAGCCCTGGCAGCCCAGCTTACAAGGTATCAGTAATGGCCAGCTACCTTCCCTTGGAAGGATGACCCAGATGTGAAAGCTTCTGCTCTTCATTTTGAGGTTCGTAGTTCCTCACCCTCTGTCTGTTCAATCTAGCTTATATATACTTTTTGAAAATTGTTATCTTGCAAACTCAGCATATGCCCATGCACAGTAACCTTTCACAGGGTACATTACTGCATTTTTCCAGTTGAGACAGCACCTTTTACACATGTAGCCATGGCTATCTCTAATTCTAATTCAACATTTTTTACAGACAGTAAATACATCCTTATCATGGTACAAGCTGTGCACAGTGTAAGTCTCTTTTCCACAGCATCAATAACATTGACACAGAAAAGCAGAAAGCTTTAAGTGCAGAAATATCCTCATTAACCTTTTTGCCTTTACTGCCAGCACTTTACAATATTTTTCACTATACCAAATTGTCATATTCCTACATGGGGATGGTCCCAATGTGCACACTGTGTGCAAAAACATTTTGATTTACTTACTGTTTACCATAGTATAGCAGATTGTATCAGACTATTTTTTTTTACTTCTAGGCTGACATATTTTACAAATCCTAGATTCTCCTGCAGCTGACATCAGAACAGGACTGCATCAGTGGCAGACTCAACAGCCTGCAGTGCATGCTAGAGCTTTTATAAGCTCCTATCAGATGTTTTCCAATTCTGCTTTTCTCCAGGGGTTATATACAGTCCTCTGTGACTGTATTTAGCCCTGGAGGACATCAAGACCAAGAAACAAAAGATTACAGTTTATAAAAACTCTTAACATGCACTGCAGGCTACTGAATCTCTGACTCTTGCAACCCAGTCCTGATGTCAGCTGCAGGGAATTGTAAGATTTGTATTTACAAAAGATGTCAGCCTAGAAGGAAGCAAAATTAGTCTAATACATCTACTATACTACAGTAAACAGTAAGTACAGCAATATGTTTTTACACACAAAGTAATACCTGGGTACGGGACCCTTTGTGTTGACTGTTCTACTTTAATAAATCTACTATTTTATGTAATCCAAGTGCATAGTTAGGCCTGGATAGCTTTAAAATCCTGATGGACTCATGTATATTAAACTACTGGATCAAAGTAACAAGTATGATTGAGGATAGGTTACCAAAACTTTGTCTGAAGGAAAAAAAGGAAATGGTCAAAGTTGGATTTCAAACCATCTGCCTAGTTAAAGAACGATAAACTTATGTTACAGGAATGCAGCTTGGTTCATTTAGACAACAATGTTAAGAAGAAAAATGTTATGCTCAATCTCAAATGTGAAAAGTAGGTATCCAGTGCACAAGGGGACCACAATTGGGTGCCTTCAAAAATGGTGACTTAGTTACCATGCCTGTGTTCATGGCTACCAAGTAGGGGGGTGACCAGATACTAGAGTGGGTGAAATACCACGATGTGAAGTAGCGGGTATATGCTCACACATGCCCGGGGGGGAGAAGGCAGGGGAGGGTTGTTATGTGGGAGGGGGTGTGGTGGGCAGTGGCTGAGCTGGTTCTGTAGCATGGTGGGGAGGGTGGTCACCTGGGAGGCACAAGCTACAGGGTTTGGGTCTGGTGCCGTGTGTGTTTTCTTTTTTTGCCGGCAGGTGGCTTTAATTTTTTTAAGTTTTTCACCCCCTCAACATGCACCCCCCTGGAGTTGAGAATCCATAAGGAGGGGGGTGTAGGGGACACAGCCCCCTGCATTAAAAATGAGACCCATAGGTCTCAGGTGCTGTTTTTGTCTGTGCTGTCAGTATGCATTGCCGAAATTCATTTTCGGTGATGTACACTCGCCATAATGGTGATCGCTTTTCCACAATCACTGTTGTGGCATGGAACCTAAAAAGTATGTTAAAAACAAATTTAGAGGACAGAATCAGGATCTGGATTTGATTAAGAACTCCAAATTCTCTTCATGGTATTCAAAATATGATGTGTGGTATGGCTATAGAGCTTTCCTTGATTATGTTATTGGTCTGAAAAAAGAAAGAATTACTTCAGCTACAGGGCTGAAACCTTTAAAAGAAACATACTAGTAGCTACAGTAGGTACACAAAAAGTCATGATCCTTCTTGTAAAAGATGTTCATGGAACATGTCCTCATACAATGTCCATGGTATAGCAATGCCTAGGGAAGTTTGGTTAAATCGAATTCTGTCAACATTAATTTGTATACCTGAGGATCTATGCACATTTTTTTCTTATGATAGTCAAATTTAGTTTTATTACTCAGCAGTTGGCAAATTATTTTATGACTATAAAAATTATGAGACTGAAAACCCTTTCTGCAAAAAATTGGAATAAGTGTAATATTCATAATGCACTATGTAACAGACTTTATGGGTCGTATATGGCAGTTTGCAGTGTATATTGTTTATGTGGAACAAAACTCTGTACTATTTGATGAGCTGATATGTTATATGCACTGCATTTATTTGTGTTCTATACTTTTTGTCTGTTTTCTTTTTAATATTGTAATGATCTGTAATATTTATGATCGAACAATACATTTTTCTACCACACAGACAAGTTAGGACTGTAAAAAATCCTCACAAATGATAGAAAAGGCTATCATGTTTCATCAGCTCAAGAGAAACAGAGGCCTTAACAGACTGATCCAGTGGGACATGTTGTCCTGGCTCCCACTCCCCTTCTACTGGCAAAGTTTAAGTAGGAGTAAGAGACAGAGGAGAGTCAGAGGAGGGAGAGGAGGCAAAGAGAGAAGCCAGGGAGTGGAAACAGAGCAGTGGGGTAAAATAGCAAGGAACTGGTTGGAGGAGCCCTGGAGACCACCATGCTGGAACAAGATTTGGTCCCAGGAGAACAAAGCAGTGAAAGGGAATAAAAGTGTAAGGGAGGTGCTAAGAACCCTCTTTCTGCTACCTTTCTCTGTTTTTCCACCCACCCACCCTCCCTATTCACAAGTGGAAGGATGTCCACCAGTACTAGCAGGAGGTGGTTTACCCTCTCCCCAAGTGTTGGTACTTAGTTGGTACTTAGTAGAATTCATGGATCACTGGCTGGGGGTAATCAGGCATCCTAGATAGAGTAATCCTGCTATGGGTCAGTCTGGTTCTGTTGGCCTGATAGTGCCAGTTGGTATGGCTCTAGACAAAAGTGGTCAGTGGCATTCACAGATGCATTTGAGTGATATGACTTGTTAGTTTGGCCTGATATGGCTGGTTTATATGTCTCTGGTCGAGGGTGCAGAGGGTGATTGGTGGTGTTTCTGGGAAGTGACAGCCTGTTATAGCTTATTAGTTTGGCTCTGCGCTTGGATGATCAGTGGCATTCTGAGAAGCAGCAGCCTGATATAGCTTTTCATTTTGGCCTGATATAACAGGTTTGTATGGTTCTGGATGGGTGTGCTTGGTGGCATTGCTGGGGTGTTCAATGGATTTTGGCCTGATGGGAAAGATTAAGCTAAGAACAGTGGCAAAAACAGAGAGAGACAGACAAACAGGGGAGGGCCAAAAGAGGTTAGGAAGGAGAGACCCTTCCTCACGGGCAAGTGTGAGAGGAAAGATCAATCTAAGCAGGAATGTTTTGGTATTATGGGGTGTTACATGCAGACTGGATGGACCACTGTTTTTTTCCTACAGCCATTGTCTACGTTTCTATTTATTTCTTGTAAGATTGTTAATAAAATATGTATTGCGTACATGATCAAACATGCAAAAGGAAACTGTACTGATTTAGTGTAATATGATAAATGGGCCTGAGATCTGGAAAACAGGTTTGTAGTGAGGGGATCCAAACAGAGAGAGAGAGATATCTGATATTAAAAATGAGGCAAGTTTCTAGGGACACCTTGCTTTTTGAGAAAAATAAAGATGTAGCAAGAAACAATCGAGAACATATGAGGCTAAATTTCATTACCACATATGGTGTAGATTCAGTAGAGATCGAAAAAATAGTTTTAAAACATTTGCCAATCCTGCAAACGGAAGAAAAATTGATTGATTATGTTATGAATCCCCCACATATAGTGTATAAAAGAGCCCAAAACCTGGGTGATAAATTGACTGCGAGTTACCAGCCGAAAGTCATGTTGGATGCTTGATTCTGACCAGAACCACTTGCGTTTGATGAAAAGCATGCTGTAGTTGAAAATGTACAGGGCAAATCATTGATTGATTCAGAAATAGGTTCAAATGAACATTTGAATATAAATTCTACAGGAAGACAAAGAAAAATGATTGAAAATGCTAAGATTAAAAGCTGGTTGCCCCTGTTACCTTTAGGTTGTTTTAGATGTAAGAGATGTAAATATTGTAGCTGCACAACAGTGGCAAAAACATTTTTAAACCCTAAGGATGGGAAAGAGTTGAGTATTTACTCATTTATAAATTGTGATACTATCCAAGTTGTCTATTTAGCTAATTGCAAATGTGGTGTGTACTACGTTGGTAGAACTAAATGAAAATTTAAAGAAAGGGTTGGTGAGCATATGTGAGTGATCGCTAATAATTTGGAATATGCTACGGCTCACCATATTCATTTTGCACAGGACAAGAGGCAGCATGAGTAGTGTTTTATTAGTATCAAGAGGGTTGCAATTGGTCCTCAGCGGGAGGCAACATTGATAACAAGTTAGCCTGTAGAGAAGATTTCTGGATTTTTAAGCTGCAAGCTACACGATATCCAGGGTTAAATGACAAAATTAAATTGCTTCCACATTTGTCAGTACAGGTTCACACTGCAGTGTTAGGTGTTACAAGACAGTTTTTTTTTCATTTTTAGTTAATGTTCACATAACTGTGTCATTTATATTGTGTATATACATAGATTAATAATAGTAATACTAGGAAAAAGATAAAAAACTTAACAGCTTATTTTAAATATTGATTTGTGTAATAAATTAAGATAGAAAAATGACAGCATTGTATGATGTGTGCAATAGATATAAATTATTGAGCAGTTAACTTGATGTTATGTGATTAATTGGTCACAGATGTTTTAAAGCAATGATTTACTATTTAATATGGTGTTTGCTATTAGTAACTTATCTCTCGAAAGAGAGCGGCGTGACTGCATGAAACGTTGACTTGTTTGCTGTGTTGGTTTGGCAGAGGCACTGTGAGTGCTGAAAATTTTAATAAAGGACTGAATCCTGCAATTTGTTTTGGATCATTTCAGCGTGGGTGTATGCTGAGATTCCTTTGGCCTTGAACAGTTGTATTTGCTATAGGCACCATGAACTGTGTGTGACTCTGTTTTGTTTCAAGAAATTAGGAGCATTATGTATTAGATATAAAACTGAATTTATGAACTGACTTATGGATCTATGTTTTTAGCAAGTAAATGTGGTTATGACGCATGTCTCATGAAGAATAAATCAGCTGTAATTGGCAAATTGAGAAGAGTTGTAGTGGTGTCTTGAAGGGGATGGGGGATATGGTGAAGGGGGAGGTGAGGAGAGTCCATGGACAATGTTGCATGAAACAAGAAACAATACTAAAACATGCACTGCAGTAAACTGCATTCTGGAGTATGCATACAGGGTCAGTTGTTTTACTAGGCTTTGTAATTTTATATGCTTTCTTGAGTTGTATGGCTGCATAGCTTTCTTTTTCAAAGGCAAAAGACACTTGAGAAAGAATACATAGAAACATAGAAAATGTCAGCAGGTAAGGGCCTTCAGCCCACCTAGTCTGCCACATTGCTTCTAACTCTATCAATGTTGTTCCTTCATGTACTGCAGCTATTAGATTTTACCCATCCCCACAACTACCAATAATCCTCTATTCCTGTCCCAAGCATTTTTAAAATCTGTAATTGATTCTGCCACCACCATTTCTGCTGGCAGTTTGTTCCAACTGACTACTACCCTCTCTGTGAAGAAGTACATCCTCCTGTTCCTTTTTAACCTTCCTCCCTCCAGCTTCATGCTGTGCCACCCTGTCCTTGAGTATCTTTCCTCCGAAAAATAGTATTCTCCTGCACCTTATTCTTCCTTATGAGGCATTTAAATGTCTCAATCATGCCCCCCTTCTCCTCAAGGGAGTAAATATTCTATTCCCTTAGCCTATCCTCGTATGGTTTTTGATGTAGTCCCTGCACCATTTTGGTTGCCCTCCTCTGAACCACCTCCACCCTGTCTATATCCTTCCACAGATGAGGCTTCCAGAACCGGACACAGTACTCAAGATGTGGCCTCACTAGTGTTCTATATAATGGAATCATTACCTCCCTTTTTCTGCTGGTGATTCTTGCCTATGCATCCCAGCATCCTGTTTACCTTTCTTGTTGATTTGTCACACTGTTTACCTACCTTGAGGTCATCAGAGATGATCACCCCCAGGTCCCTTTCTTGCTTGGAGCAATCAGTTTCTACCCCCCCACACCCCCCTGCCCCAGTTGATATGTTGCTCCTGGATTTTTGTGCATAAGCATAAGCATTATCTTGCCCTTTTTTTGCATTGAAACCCATCTGCCATTCCCTAGACCCTGGAGTCAGTTGAATTATCAATTATGATTGGATTACACCACATCCTGACTGATTTTTTTCAACTAGTTTAACATTTATGACTTCGACTGACTAAACAAAAGTCAACCAATTTTTTCAGTTTCTGAGACTGTCATATTTTATTTAAGTACTTTCAAGAGGTACTTTTTGAATGCTGATAAGTACAACTTTGCATTAGGTACATTTACTTCATTTTTACTCAAGATTCACACATAAACCTCTATTACAATTTCCTGCAGGTGCCGTGCATGCTGGCACTTGAACCCAATGCAATACATACATTCACACTGTCAGTAGTTATCCATAATTCACATAGTACAGTCAGTAAAACAATATATAACATTTTTGGAGACAATTGTGGAACTGTCCTGGTCAGAATGACAGTCTGACCATAATCTTGGAAATCATGGTAAAAGTCATGGATCCACTGTGTTAAAATGTTGCTTCTATGCTGGAATATGTTTACTCAAAGCACATCAGCAAAGATTTAATGTTTTAAAAATTACACTGAGGGGCTAGTCCAGTGGTGGATCAAAGTTTATTTACTGCCACCTGTGAAACCAGAGTTGCAGGCAGACCCTCTAAATCCCACATACTGGATCACGATGGGGCCCAGAGCAATTCAGAGGTGAGGAACTGAGCAATGGCTTGTCAAGCAAAATGCCATAATGCCAACAAAATCATGGTACTGGTACAGTCACAATCAAATACAATGGGAATCTCATAAAAGGGGAAAACATCCTTATATATATATATATATATATATATATATATATATATATATATATATATATATATATAGGTGTGCCGTGTATATGCCCTCATTGCTGTTGAGCTGTAATTGCCTTTGTTTTGTACATACAGAATGCATGCCACATGCTTAATTGTGCAATGTTCGCATGCAGTTCGCATACACAAAGTGAACCTAAGTGAACCGGGTCTAAAAAGCAAATCAGGTTCTCATCCTGCAAGCTTGATATGTGCACAGCAGGTAAGCTGGTGTGAATGTCTTATAAAAATTACATCAGGTTCATGTGTTGCATGCTTGACATGAGTGTAGCAGTAAAGTTGGTGTGAGCATCATTTAAACATGGAAATTGGTATGTGTGCTATAGTTCAATTGTGAAAATGAGATGAGGGAGAGAAGAAAACTGTAAAGCATAACAGTGGCTACAAGCACGCCTCACGTGTGCAGATATATTCAGATACAGTATGTATTGAAGTATAAGCAACCCATATGTATGCAGACAGTATGGCTTAGAGGTTAAGGGCACTGAACTATAAAGTGAAAGACATGAAGACCTGGGTTTGAATCTCATCAGCCTCCACTTGTATATGGTGTGATCCTGAGCAAGTCACATAACTTTTATGTGTGCAGTTATCAGTGACTACTTGCTTTTTTGCACTCTTGCAACATGCATGCAGTCTCATAATTTAACATAACAATTATTGTTTCCACACTTGCTTGCTGCATGCATGGCATATTCATGCATTCAGTTTCAAGTTAACATTTAAATTGTATTTAAAGCATGCATATCACTTGGGTAGTTTTATTTGTGCAGCATGAAAACATTTCATATAATAATTTCTGTAAGGGATTGACATCTGTAGCTAAAGAGAAAAGGTATAGCCCAAAAAGTCATCCCTGAACATTTACTAAGGATTTCTTTAATGGAACTGGAGGCACCATTAACAAGGGAAACAGACAAGGGAAGTAAAGCAGTATTTTGCTCCCATTTTGTTGCATAATTTACTCCCACTTTCAGATTTTAGTTTTCCCACCTTGTACATTTAAAATTTGGTACAAATGCACAGAATTGTGAGTACCATGTAATGCAAGCAGAGCAGACATACTGTACCACAGGGTGGAAGCAGTGGTATGGTCACAGAAAAGAGTATCAGCATCAACTTATGTAAACTCAGTAGAGTAGACAATGTCAGGAGTTGCTCAGTGGCTGGCCAGAGGCCACAAAGGTTGTTTTGATGGAAAAAAAAAACTTGACAAGTACTGGGTAGCAGGGGTGAAGTATTATAGACCCCATGTCACTATTAGGCAAAGACAGCCAGTAGCTGGCTGCAGCACTGGGTACCAAATGGGTTTGAGATTTGGTTTATTGGGGTTGGACACACTTGAGACTGGTCAGTGGATGGCATACTACTACTTAGATAAAATTACTACCAGGTCATAAATGGTAGCAGCAAATACTTCAGTCCTAACATTATCTGGACCCCTGCCATGCCATCAGCTGTACTGCATTGCACATTTGTAATGAGACTGGTGGGTAAATGTATCCTAGAAACCCAAGGCTGTCTGTGTAGCTTTCAATTATTATTAGCTACATTCTCAGACTAGAGTTTAGTAATAAACTGATTGCAATCTACAGCACCCCACCAATAGTGCAACTTTCAAAAATGAAAATAATTGAAGTGGTATCCTTCAGAAATGAACAGGACTAATATTTTCTGAATGGAGTGTCATCATCTTTACATGGGGAACCCCAGTATTGTGTCACATAGGATAGTCCACCCACACTTAGCTAGAGCCTTATATGGATGGTCTGACTGTATGGTCTTGAATTACCATTCCTACACAGGCACTACAATATTTTTTATTTATTTTGCCAGGAAATTATCAATATACTGTAAGATCCATTAGAAACTCACCAATCTGGAGTTTGATAAATGAAGCCTCTCAACCTTTCTTGAGCCCACTAGAAAGGGCAGAGGGGCACAGTGGTAACTGCAACATCCACAACAGTGAACAACCAGGTTACACTTCTATAAAACAAAGTGCTTGTAAACTCATTACTGCAGCCAGAAAACCCCCATCACAGCTGGAATTCCCTGGATACCTCCTAAAATTACTTCATCAGTAGCATGCCACAGAACATGGAATGCATCCAAGAAACCCTTCTCCCCAATTCATTCTTAGGACACTGCCCCTGACTCTCACCTACTTCGGTCATCTCCCACTCCCACCTGGCAATAAGACTGCCATCAGCAGCTCATCCACCCTGCATCCCACTGTTCCACCCTGACTGGCCCTGATTCCAAATAGCTGAGTTACATCAGTGCAATAAAAGTGCAAGCGTCCCTCCATGAACCACTCAGGCATGGTCACTCCTCAAGCCATGCCCAGACCATGCTCCACCACCGCCGCTCCCAAGTGTTCTTCTGTACTGAGTTTTAACATTCTCCATCACTTGCGGTCGGTCCATTGTCTGTTCTCCATCTGTCCCTGGTTAAGGCACTTAACTATATTAGTGTGGACCCAGGAATCCTACACATTTGTGTAAACCTGTCATACCAGCAAACACTCTGGTGTTCCTCTCGACTTCATTCATTTTCTGCCACCCGACTCACTGTCAGCTCTCATGTGCAGCACTCACAACTCCTCTTGCTCCTCCATTTCTCTCATACTCCACTGGAGTAGGTAGTAGGATTTGCGCTAAGAGGAGCCAGAGGCACTATTCAGTTGGTAGCTGAGGTTGTCAGGAAAAACATAAGTATGTCTGGATGTGCTGAATGGGGAGGGGACTGTCAGGGCAAGCCTGCTACTAGTACGGGCTTGGAATTATTCACTTAAGAAAAATACAACCCCATTCAATTGTGGCTTCAACTCAGGTCAATTGCAGCTGATTGCAACTGCCTTGAATTGTGGCCCACAATTTCAACTGCCAACGGCAGCTCTGGCGTCTGCCAGTATCTTGACCAATCATCCAACTCTTTTAGATCTCCCCTCATTCTATCCACTCCCCCTGATGTGTCCACCCTGTTACAGAGTTTACTGTCATCAGCAAACAGACAAACTTTCCCTTCTAGACCCTTTGCAATGCCACTAATGAAGACATTGAAGTGGACTGGCCCCAGTACTGATCTCTGTATTACTCCACTGGTTACTCTACCCTCTATAGAGTGAATACCATTTACCACCACCCGCTGGGTCCTACCATCCAGCCAATTCTCCACCCACTTCACTATCTTTTCTCCCACCCTTGTGTTCCCCAGTTTGTATGACAGCCTTCTATGTGGTACAGTGTTAAATGCCTTGCTGAAATCCAGACAGGCCATATCCACTTCCCCCCACCTCCCCCACCTCCCCCATCCACCTCCCTGGTTACCAAGTCAAAAAATTCAATGAGGTTAGTCTGGCATGACCTTCCACCTGTAAACCCATGTTGCCTTTGGTCTTGTAGACTGTTGACAACCAGGTGTTCCACTATTTCCTCCTTTAGTAGTGTTTCCATTACTTTTCCCATTACTGAGGTCAGGCTGATCTGTCTGTAGTTCCCTGCTTCCTCTCTGTTTACACTTTTGTACAGGGGGGACTATATCCACTCTCTTCCAGTCCCTGGGCACCTTTCCTATTTCCAGTGACAGGTTGAACAGGGTAGTCAGAGGTTCTGCCAACACTTCTCTTAGTTCCTTCAGTACCCTGGGGTGTATCCATTCCAGTCCCACAGCCTTGTCTGCTCTCACTGCTGCCAATTCCCTGAGGACCCTTTTCCTTTGAAAAGGGCCTGTGTCCATTTCTATGCCCTTCCTGACCTTATCGCCTACTGTTGGCTGATTTCCTTCCCCCTCCTTCGTGAAAACTAAGCAGAACAATTTTTTCAGTATATTTGCCTTCTGGTGGCCATCTTCCACACTACCCCAGCCTCCCCTTTCAACCTTACAATCCCCCCTGGCCTTCCTTCTGTCACTTATGTACCTGAAAAATGTTTTGTCCCCCCTTACCACTTGGCTTGTTATACTGTCCTCTGTTTGTGCCTTGGCTTCCCTAACTGTCTTCCCTGTCTCCCTTTATTTTTCCTGGTACTTCTCCCAATCCCCCCCCGCATCTTTTTACATTGCTTAAATGCTATCATTTTTGCTTTGACCTTATCAGCTACCTCCTTAGAAAACCATAGTGGTCTCTTCTTTCTCTTCCCCTTGCTGACCTGTTTGACACAGAGTTGTGCTGCTATTATAATCCCTGTTTTTACCATCTCCCACAGCTCCTCTACTCCATTCATGTCACCTATTCTGACCAGAGTGCCTTCCAGGCATTTACCCATCCTTTTAAATCCACCCTCTTAAAGCCTAATATTCTAGTTTTTGTGCATCTTGGTTCCTCCCCTTTGTATATTTTAAACTAGGCTGTTTGATGATCACTGCCCTTCAGGTGCTCCCCTACTGTAACCCCTGTGACAGTATCCCCATTCATGAGTACTGGGTCCAGTAGTGCCATCCCTTGTGTGGGCTGTATGACCATCTGTTTAAGGAATTCCCCCTGTAGGGGTTCCAAGATATTCCTGCTCCTAGCTGTTGCTGCCACAGGAAGGCTTCAATCTATGTCTGGTAGAATGAAATCACCAACTACTAACATCTCCCCCTTGTGTGCGATCCTTTGGATTGCTAGCTGGTGGCCTGTATATTACCATTATGCGGATGGATGTTCCCCTACTTCTTTCCAGTGTAACCCACAGTACTTCCCCTCCTTCCAGTTCCCATTGAAATTATGTGGCCTGTTTTCTTTCAAATATAGAGTAATTCCTCCCCCCTTCCTGACCACTCTGTCGTTCCTTAATAGATTGTAACCCGGTACAGCCACTTTCGTGATGGCCACAATGTTTATGCCAGATTCCACCTTGGTAGCCTTGAGGTCTCCTATCTTGTTTCTGAGACTTTGGGCATTAGCTCACATGGCTTCCAGGATGTGGTGTCCCTTCCCTTCTTTTCTCTCTTTTGCCCCTCCCTGTTTTGATCACTGTCCCTACCAGACCCTTCCAGTCCCCTGCCTTTGTGTCGACCTGAGCTCACTGTTAGGTTATTTTCCTCTTGAGTTCCCACATAGTTCCTGTTCTCTGTGGGAGGGCATATCTTGCACACTAGCTTGTCTCCACCATCCCCTTGGCTAGTTTAAATGCTTCTTAAGGAAGCACTCACACTTTTCAGTAAGGACTATGATCCCCTCCTTGGATAGATGCAGAGCATCCCCTTTGTACAGGCCATCGTCTCTCCAGGTTGGGCTCCAGTCCCTCATGAAGCCAAACCATTCCTCTCCACACCATTCCTTCATCCATCAGTTGAACTTCTGAATGTGGAGTATCCATAGCCCCCCAACCATGTACAGGTAGTACCTCCGAGTAGGGCACAGAGCTTGCTACCTACTTCAGACCTATCCTCAACTCCTTGAAATCCTCCTATATTCTACCTAACTCATCCCTATTCCCCACCAAGTCATTTGTCCCCAGGTTGACAACAACAACCAGCTCTTCCTGCCTTACTGTTGCCCCTGTGATCCCCTGGATTTGCCTGCCATCCCTCCAAGCTGTGCCTCCTTGAAAGCACTTGACCTACCTCTCCTCCTGCTGCTTGCCTCTAGCTTCACTCCCTGGACAATTGAGTCCCCCACAAGAAGTAGCTTCCTCCTCCTTTGGGGTCCTCTACCCCAATCCTGGGGTTCCATTTCAGAAGACCCACTCATCCTCCCTGGTATCAACCTTAGGTGCCCTAGTGGGACCATTTCACTCCTCCAGAACAATGTGGGCATTTCTCAGTTGCACTGGATGGGGATGTGATGCAAACCCACCTCCCTTTATGCTCCCTGAGCCCACTGTGGTCCATCCATCCCTTCTCCTGGGCAACCTTTGAGGTAGTGGTTGTGAACACTATGGCCTATGAGAGTGAGTGGAGGTTTTCTGAGTCCTGGCCAACTCGGCTCAGAGACTGGCAACCTCCACCCTCAGCCCAGAGAGATGCCTGCAGATGGGGCAGAACCACATGATCTAGAATGTCCTCCTCAAAACAGCAGTCCCACACCCACTACACTGCACCATTCCTTGCATCTTCCCTCCTTGATTCCAGTGACTTCCCTCTGTACTCTTGGTGGACTGTTCCTTTGACTATTCTTTTTCTTCCTTAGATTGTTACCTCCTTTTGATATGCTAGTTTTTTTTGTTTATTTGTTACTGTCCTACAGCAGGATACTAGTCCTATGTTTTCTAATAAATAGGTTGTATTTTGTAGGTGAGACTGCCCTTGCTCCTGTTTCTAAGCAGGAAGTGTAGTTCTGTTTCTTGGACATCCACCAATAAAGGAAGATGATCCCTGGGTGGGTGGGATGGAGGGACGGTTGGGCCTATCCCCTCAATGTACTGTGCTGCTAGAAACAATTGGTTAAACCTGCAGCCAATACAGAAGTTCGTATCTGAACTTCCGAGTAAGTAGCTGCATGTAACAGAAGTGTAGCCCTGTAAGTTACTGATTTTAAAGTAGCCCCCTGTAATAGCAAACAAAAACAATGTTTAGACCAGTAAGTTACTGATTTTAAAGTAGTCTCCTTTAATATCCAAACACAAGGATTAATTTTCTGCCAGTGTTATTTAGTGCTCCCCATTCCTGCTCTGTGTAGCTCCTGAAAGTAGGCACACTGTGATGCTTTCTCTCAGCGTTCTTTTCTCTGTGCAGCCCCCTGAAATGTAAGAAGTGCCCAGATGTACATTAATTCTCCATGCAGCCCCTAAAAAACAAGAACATGGTGTATGTTAATACAATATCCTCGTCTTCCTTTCTTTAATGGTGAGCATGTCCCACTCTGAGTAGTCCCTGCAATAACAGTATCAATTCAGTTTCACCACTCCTCCTCCTCTGCCTACTAGGTTCCTGGAGCCCCTGCCAAAGTAAATACAGGAGTCCCCTGTGCAACTTCTGCTTGCATCTAGTAGTGTTCTAGTAACTTGCTGCTGTAACTTTTTTAAACTTTTTTTGTTTAAATCTTCCAGTTACCAAAGTCCTTCTTTGTAGTCTATATTTCTGAGGCCTCACAGAGTTGCTTTTTCTGTAGCTCAATGCAATGTCAACTCGGGCTTGGTGGGTATTTTTCTTCAAATGGTCAACCTCATAATGCTCTCATTGTGACATCAGAATAATAGTATTATCAGGAGGATGGTATCTCAACAATGGTATTACCAAAGTTTTATACCACTGTTTTGGAAAAATAGGTCATCCATATATTACAAATAGAATAATTGAGACGGAACTGTATATTTTGTTGCAGTAATACCATTGAGAGGTTCTGCTGACATGTGAACCTCAAAAGTGAAGCTTCAGAGACTCCATGTCACCAGAACCTCAAGAAGGTATTTTTAGCTGAGTGATACACAGTCCCCTATTGTTTTAGTTTTTGTATCATATGGATCCAAGGAGTTTAAAAAATGCTGGCATCCCATCTACACACACACACACACACACACACACACACACACACACACTTCGAGTGGGGGTAGATTTTCATTTGGTTAGCACAGTTTTTGCTTCACATGAAAAAAGTGTAACTGTACCTTATTTCATTTAGTGGCTGAGGATGGGTTAGTGTGTAAACAGCCAAACAAGTGAGTGCCTCAGTGCTTTGGAAGCTGAGAAACACTCTCCTCAGACACTTGCGATCACTGGCTGCATTATAGTATTGAAAGTGAAAGCCCTCTCTCCTGGCACTCATGGTCAACGGTTTCATGCTCATCTGAAAGGCTGAGGGCAACAGGCAGTTCTGTTCTTTTTCATAATACCATTGTTGAAGTACCAACAATAGTATTGTGAGGTCTTGTAAACTATTGTTGAAGTTTCAAAAATGGTATGACAACAAATGTTTTGGTATGACTTTTGTTACTATTATTTTCATTATCCATATATTATAAACTGATTTGAACAATAATTGACCTTTATCCAATCTGAATACAACTGTGTACATTTTAAAGTTTACACGCTTTACATGGTTTTTTAACACCCCCTTTTAATGTAGCATAAAAAATATTCAGAAAATAAAAAGTTAAATAAAAATAATATTGAAAAAAGTTCAGTAACATTTATAAAATCATATATACCCCCATAATGCAAAACATGCTAAGATGTACTGTATATGCAAATGTCCATGAACATTTGCAATTCCATCCTATGATGCTTTGCATTATGTGGGTATGTGTGATTTTGTACTTCTTTTAAATTTGGTTATATTGCCAATGCCATTACCTCAGTGCTTTTGTGCTCAGGTTGTTTGCCTTTTTAGCTAAATAAAATTTAGTGTTTAAAAAAAATCTCCATTAATTTTATAACAGTGTATGATGCACAATATGAGTTGGGAGCTGTATAGTTTAATTAGTGCCCTCTCTTCTTTTAATTGTCACATTTTATTACCTTTGCCTTGAAGATTTTGTTTCAGGTACAATGATATTCAGCCAATTAAAAATATTTCAATCTGACATGCTTATGAGTAAATTGAATATTTTGTTTCTGGTACGATAATAGTCAGCCAATTAAAAATATTTCTTTTTGACATGCATGTGTGTTAAAAGTTTAAAACATGCTTTCAGTATTTCCAATTGCCACTCTGTCCTGCAATTAAACTTTAATAAATCTTACTGTCACGGAACTGAGTTTAATCAGCGTGGTAACGCGTACCCTGCAGGCACTACAGAAATGCCACTTGAAGTGGCAGCATGCTTGGAACAGAACAGCACTAATGGTTTCAATGTTTCCAACACAGAAACTGCTAAAGGGGATTGAAACTTTTTTCAAAACCTGTATAATAGGAAACTAATTTAATCCCTTAAGTATAGAGCCATCCTGTAGAAAGTGATGTTGTCTATATGGAAAAAATGCTTAATTCTTTCACTTGTAGTAACTTTCAAACCAAATGTAATACAAGCCAGACAGTAAACATAAATTAAATGATTGAATATTAAAAAAAATACTGGTTTGTTTTACCTGAAATTATTTCTGCTTGTAAATCTACACTCTATGTAATCACTCAAAACTTGAGATTTTGTTCTTTCTGACAAAAGGCTGTGTAACAAATCTAGTTGGCTAATTATGGCCAGTTAATAATCAACAGTTGTCACCAAAAGATCTGTTTAACTGCACAAAAGGCTGACAAGCATGTGATTTCTGTACTGTAAAATTAAACAAGTTAGACAAAGTCTGGAACAGGAACGCTTTTAGGAAGTAAGAGGGGCATGATGGAGGGAGTTAAATGATCCTAGGACATTTTACCTGCCCACATAATGATTAGACTAGGGGTGAGATTTTTAATGAACTGGACTCAGCACTCCTGTCCATATTTTAGATGCATGTTGAGTCCAGGCAAATGTGTCATGATGGTTGTGGCATATTTACAACTATCCCAATGCATTTGCAACAGTTCCCTCAGTTTACAACAATTTCTGCTGCAACTGTGGGAATCACATCTATTTTTCAAATGCAGCTGCAGGATTCCATTTGGGAAATTAGATCAACTTTTCTTGGTCTAACTTTCTGGATGGATTTCAGCAGCCACATCTGAGGAACTGATGTGGATCTTTGAAGATGCCACTTACGGTATCAATCAAGACAAAAGAAAGGATCACTTAAAATTCGTGGATGCTTCTACTGACTGTCTCCAGGAGCAGAATGCAAAGAAGAACAATGCATAGTTATTTACTCAGTTTTGAATAATACACTGGACTTTTATTTGATTTACCAACCAACACTACAGTACAAATCACATTAAACTGTTCTGCCAATGAGTTGCTTTAGCATTTCTGATTGAGTTGCATAAGTGTTGTTGGATTCAGTACAAAACCTAGCACAAACTGTTTATTGAGAGTTACAGCTCAGTTTTGCATTCCATTGTGATTGGGCTTCAGATGCATGCTAACTGAGTAGTAAAACATTTTATAAACATTGCTCTTGAGCTGGTTAAGTGTTGGAAAGCAATGCAGTATGAGTTGCCAATGCACTGGCAACTGTAAAAAACAATACTAAACCAACACATTGGTGGGAGAGTTTAATGTGACTTGTACTGTACCTTTTGCTGTTCACCTTAATTATTTAAATGAAGTTCTCAACCAGTAAAATTAATCTATATCATTCTGGTGGGTCTAGTGCTGACCAGTGGAGACAGAATTGCAGATCTACAAATGGAGGGGCACCTAGGGTCCAGCAACCACCACATGGTACAGTTCAAATTCAACACAGGGACACAGTCAAGCCGTACAAAGGCAAATATCTTAGATTTCAGAATAGCTGACTTCTGAAAGATGGGAAAAAGTGTTAAACAAACCCTGGAACAGAGAAAGACAGGAGGAGTTGAGGAGCAATGGGCACATATTAAAGAAACCCTTATTGGGGTCACAGAAAGATGTGTTAGGGTGAGAAGCAAATAGGGGAGGAGGAGGAAGAGGAGGAAAAAAACATTTTGGTTCACCAAGGCTGTGGCAGAAAAGGTAAGAGCCAAAAGGGTGGCCTTCAGAAAATATAAGGAGATGCAATGGGATGAAGATAGGGAAGAGTACCAGAATTGTTTGAGAGAGGCAGGAAAAGCTGTAAGGAGTGCAAAGGTGCAATCTGAGGAAAGATTAGCTCAATCAGTGAAGAAAAGGGATAAGACATTCTACAGGTACATTAGTGAGGGACGAAAGTGTGGGGAAGGGATCACTAAACTCAGAGGGGACAAGGGAGAGAGCATAGAGGGTGATCAGGATAAGGCATCAATCCTAAAAAAATATTTCTGCTCAGTGTTCACAGTGCAAGGGGAGGGACAGGGACCACAGTTAGACATCTTAAACAGTGAGGGGAGGGAGGTGGACACCAGTCTTTTTTACACAGGAAAGGGTGCTAAAAGAGCTTACAAAGCTAATAGTGGACATAGCTATAGGTCCAAATGGCATACATCCCAGGATCCTGAAAGAACTAGGGAGCGAGCTGGCAGCCCCACTGGTGGTCCTGTTCACTGACTCCCTAGATACAGGCATAGTCCCTGAGGACTGGAGATGAGCACATGTGGTCCCTCTGTACAAGAGTGGCAGCAAATAGGAAGCCGGGAGCTACAGGCCAGTAATTCTCAGATCAGTAGTGAGTAAGATCATGGAGACACTCCTTAAAGAATGGATTGTGGAGCACCTGGAATTCATAGGGGCACAGGATCTGAGGCAAAATGTATTCACAGCAGGAAGGTCCTTTCAAATGAAATTGATCAATTTCTTTGACTGGGGGACAAAGGCGGTGGATCAAGCGAGAGCACAGTAGATGTTGACTACCTACATTTCAGCAAAGTGTTCGATACCATTCCACATAGAAGTCTGGTCAACAAGATTAGATGGGTAGTCTGGGGTTGGGCTGGAAAGTGGATAACTGGGTTAGTAACTGGCTAAGGGACAGAAGGCAAAGAGTAGTAGTAAATAGAACCCAGTCAGAGGAAATGGAGATGACCAGTGGGGTACCTCAGGGATCAGTTCTAGGGCCAGTCCTCTTCACTGTCTCCATCAGCAGCCTTGAGGAGGTGCTGGAGGGGAAGGTTTGCCTGTTTGCAGATGACATCATGATCTGCAACAGAGTCAGTACTCCAGAGGGTGTGATAAGAATGAGAACAGACCTAGAAAAATTGGAAAGATGGTCAACATTGTGGCAACTGAGGTTTAACACAAAGAAGTACAAAATCACACATGTGGGGAGTAGGTACCTGGGAGCAAGCTACAGCATGGGGAGGGGAGCTGCTGGCAGTCACCAAAGAGGAAAGAGATCTGTGAGTCATTATCACAGATTACCTGAAGGCCACCAAGCAGGCAGCAAAAGTGGTGGGGAAGGCCAGTAGAGTGTTGAGTTATAAAGGAAGGGGTATCACAAGCCAAAGAAGGGAAATACTGGTCCCACTATAAAAAATACTGAGAGGCCTCATCTGGAGTACTGCATGCAGTTCTGGAGGTCGCACCTTTGTAAGGACATCGACCAGGTGGAGATAGTGCAGAGGAGAGCAACTAAGATGCTGCAGGGTTTACAGCATAAGACATATGAGGAAAGGTTAAAAGACCTCAATATGTATACACTGGAGGAGTGGAGGGAATAGGGGAATATAACTGACAAATTCAAGCACTTCAGCAGCATAAATAAGGTGAAAGGGGAAAACATCTTCCAGTATAAAAAGAGTACTAGAATAAGAGAACATGACATGAGGTTGTATGGGGGCCATATCAGGGGAAATGTGAGGAAGTTATTTTTCACCGAGAGGGTGGTGGATGCATGGAATGGCCTGCCCAGGGAGTGGTAGGAGCACACACTGTGGCGGGATTCAAATATGCATGGGATAGGAATAAGGGAACCACAAAGATGAGAAAGAATAGCTAATGCCAATGATCAACTAGTGTCACCGGCCACTGTTACAGGTAGGGCAAACAGGTAGACTGGATGGGCCAGGTGACCCTTTTCTGCTGAAAAATTCTATGTTTCTATGTTACATAAAAGTGACAGCTCAGGCTATCTCCACCCCAGAGGAAGCCTCATTCAGAGGTGATGCATGGGGGTGTTAGCCCAGTATTGTACATGCTCTGACTGCTTCATTATAATCAAAAAGCTCTTCATCAGCTCCTTGTGTGTGCCCATCTCTTTTTTTGTTTTTGTCTTGTCTCCTGGATTGAGCATCTTTACAGGTAGTGGTGTGCATCTCTCCACCACAGTGCTGTCTAATGGGTCAGAGCAAGCTATACATAAAGCCTGCAACAGGTCCATGGAACTGACTGGTCAGCTGCTTTGCACATGTCCCCCAGGTGACAAGTCAGATACTTGATTGTGCTTTAGAATTCAGTTTTGCATGGTCCATGGGGTGGGGATGGGTGAGAGGTGGCTCAGGAGGGATTTAGGGTTCAAAAATGACAAATGTTTCCTTTCCTTACTTTTTGTGTTTTAATTATAAATCCTAACATCTACAATAATCTGTTGGTTATTTTTTTGTAATGATTGTTTTAATAATATGGGCTTGGATGCTGGATTTTCAAATTCCAGAGACCTGCCTGCATTGGTTCAGAATTTCAAAGGCAGGCAACTGTGGATGCAGAGGTAACTTGTGGCTGCTCTCTATTTTCAAATCTGGCAGGGTACCTGTCAGTGCGGACTGGTGCCCATTCTACACATGTTCCTCATAACAGCATGCCTGGCACACTGTTGCACTCAGTTCTCAGATACCAACCTCTCCCCCCCCACACACACACACACACACACACACACACACACTGTCACTGCACTCACCTGTGGCAGGTGTACATTCCTACCTCCAGTATTCTCACCTGAGGAGCAACACACCAGTTTGTGCCCTAACTGGCTCTGATATATACAAAGGGTATATGACATCTAGTCTCTACTAGTTATATCCAATCCTTGCTAGGTAAATATAAGAGTGTATGTTCTACTGAGATGCCACTTACTGGTGGAGGACCATGTTTGGGGGCTATGGTAGACACTATGTGGCCCTCACCTACAGTATGAAGCAACGGATCCCTAGCAAGATGCTGGGAGGATGTGATCATACTGCTTGTCTGTTGCTGTCTGATGTGCTTGTACTACCAGGTGTATGTGAGGTCTCAAAAGTTCTTGGGAGGGCTGCAGAACAGTATCCTTGGATACTCATCATTTTCTGCCACACTCCATGGGGTATCTGCCATCAGATGTTGCTGACATGTCATATCACAGGTGCATATATCCCAGATCTGTACTTACATGGCTGTATGTCATATATATGTGTGTGTGTGACACCTTTATGAATAGCCTAATGTTAGTCACACTATCTGAAGTACCTATCATGTGATAATAAGTTGTCCCACATAGACTGTCACATATGGTGTTCTCTCCGCATGCCAGTTAGGGGTGTGCAGACAGTTCTTATTAAAATCAGAACCCCCCAGATCCAGCCCTCTCTCCAGAACTCAGATAAATAAGGACTCAGCTGCAGGAGTCCAATTCCAAGTCCTCATTTATTTATTTTACCTTTATTTTACAATTTTGGGCCAGGAAAGACACATTGAGTTAAAACTCATTTCTAAGTCATCCTGGGAGCACTAGGAAGTTAATTGACTTGCTTAGAGTCACACAGTATACAAATGGTGGCTGTGGGATTCAAACCCATGTCTCCAGGTTTCAAGTTCAAGTTTATTTGCAGAAAAACTCAATTGAGCACGCTCATTTACAAGGAGGTCCTGGTAGGACAACTTGGTACAAAGTATACAAAATATTACAATGAAATACAATATAGTACAATTGTGATACATCAAGTTCGAACAGTGTTGAAACAGGTAAACAATGTACAGTAGGAGGGGAGTTATGGCTAAAGTATATACATTTTAGGAACTAAGCTAACAGGCAGGAAAAGAGAAAAGGGGGAACCATGAAAGAAGTTTACATTCAAGTGCTTTATGAGACTATAAAGGTTTCTCTGCTAGGAGGGCTACTAGGTGTTTTGGCAGTGGCAAATATCTGTAAGCACTTTGTTGGTCAGGATTTTAAATATGTTTAAAGAGACCTGTTCAGGGAGGTTCAGTGTGGCTTGTAGTTTATTCCAGGTGGATGGGATTATATGGCTAAATGCAGCTTTACCATAAATTGGGAGGAATTTGGGTACTTTTAGTAGTATGAATGCATTTTTTCTAAGGGTGTAGGAGCTATGATAACAATGAAAAAGGGAGGTGATGTAGGAAGGGACTTTGTTCTGTAATGTTTTAAGAGCCCAGATATTAATGTGTAGTGTCCTTCTTGCAACCAGGGAAGCCCAGCCTACAGCCACATAAAGGATGCAATGGTGGGCTTTGTAGGGTGCGTAGTCATAAAGCAGATCACATGGTGAAACAGGATATCAAGCTAATGAATGTTGGTTATTGTGCTACTGTTATAAATGATATCTGTGTAGTCAAGTAAGGGAAGAAAGGTGGCTTGAACCAGCCTTTTCCTACTATCTAATGGAAAAAGGGATTTGTTTCTGTAGAAAAAAGTCTTAGTTTCAGTTTCCTAATGAGGGATTCAATGTGGTATATGAAGAATAGTTTGCTATCTAACCATACCCCAAAGTATTTGCATTGATCAACTGACTCTAGTAAGTCTCCTAGTAAGGTTAGTATAGGTGCGGCCTGTCCACGTAGAGAAGTTGGGGGATGTGGGGATAAAAAGTAAATAATTTTAGTTTTCATGTCATTTAATGATAGTTTTGATATTAGCAGGTTTCGCTCCAACTGACTAAAATCAGACTGTAGTTCTGTGATGACATTTGACATTGAGGGCTTGGATGTATAAAGGACTTTATAGTCTGTGAAAAAGTGAAGTCTGGAGTTATGGATGTTGTAACTAAGGGATTTTATGTAAATTGTGAATAACAGGGATCAAAGAATTTACCCCTTGGGTAACCTCTAGTTATCACAGGGAAGAATAAAGGAGTCCATTGGTTTTGATGCATGGGAGTCGATCAGTAAGATTGCTAGTGGACCAGTTTAGTGAGCAGTTATTCTGACTAAGGTCTTTGAGTATGGCTAACAGAGTTTTATGATCAACTGTGTCGAAGGTCTTGCTTAGGTCTAGGAAGACGGCTCCAGTAGAGCTTTTATAATTCAGGGCAGTGAACCAATCATTTGTCACTTTGGCTAGAGCTGATACCGTACTATGGTTTTGCCAGTAGCTGGATTGGAGAGGGTTTAACAAATCTGATTTTTTGAGGTGATCCTTCTGCTCATTATTAACTAACTTTTCTTGGAGCTTCGGCAGGATTGGCAAGATGGAATTAAGGTCACAGGGGTCTCCTGAGTTAAACAAAGGTCATATAAAGGCTGTTTTCCAGCAGGACGTGACTGTTCCAGATATGATTGATAAGCTGAAAATATGTGCTATGGGGGCAGTTAGAAAGTGGTACCCTAGCCTTTGGAAGAAAGAATCAATTCAGTCTCTGCCTGCACTTTTTTATATCTAATTTTATTAATAGGTCACTGACTTGCCTGAAAGTCACTGGTGAGAAACAGAAGGAGTCCTGAGTCTGAGGGTCCAGGGTGATGTCATTGGGTGGTGAGCAGTCAACAAGCCCGGCAGCTGGAGGGGAGTCGAATGCTAGGTCTGCTGTCACAAAGTACTCATTTAGTAATTCTAGAATGGTGCCTTGGTTGGAGATTGTGATACCTTGTGTTATAATTTCGATGGGGATTGCAGGCAGGGTTCTCTATCCTTTGACAACTTTGATGGTTTGCCAGATCTTGGCTGAGTTACCCTTGGCACCTTCAAGAGTTTCCACATAATAGGTTGATTTGGCTGCTCTAACCAGCTTGGTACAAAAATTTTTCAAAGTTCTAAAGGCCAGCCAGTCTGCCTGAGCTTTAGGCTGCCTCACTTTGACCCCATAGTTTATACCTTTGGGTTAGGGCTCCTTTCCCGTTGAAGTAAACCAAGGATACGAGGCCCTTTTCACCCTACAGTTAACAAATGGGTCATGCTTATTTGCTAGGTTTGCAAGGTTAGTGTTAAGGATCTTAACAACCTCATCTAGCGAAGTAGCCAGGTAGATGTTTTGCCAGTTTTTATCTCAGAGGTCTGCTAGGTAACTTTCGGTTTGAATTTACAGAAACTTCGCTTTGTGATGAACATGGACTGGGATGGTCATTTTTCTAGGCTTATTGTATAGACAAGAATGTTGTGATCATGAAGATCATTGTGGAAGATGGCTGTATGTGCAATTTTATGTGGTCTGTTTGTAAGTATTAAATCTAATATGGAGCTTTTAATGCTGTTTTTGGTGCTGAATCTTGTAGGGTCTGAGATGAGCTGTGCAATATCAAGCTCATCACACATGTCCTTTAGTGTATTTGCTCTAGGTGACAACCAGTCCATATTTTGGCCAACAAGAATGATGGATTTATTAGAGTTACTTTCTATGATGTTTCTGAGGGTTGGTAGTAGTTCGACACCCCCACTGGTGGTCTGTAGCAGCCAATGATGTTGATTGCTTTGGATGAGTGCAAGGAGAGTCATTAAAATTCCTTGGTTCTGGTAATAGCAAGGATTTCAGTGGCAATGAATTTGGAATTTACATAAATAATTGCCCCCCCATGACTGCCTCTCCAGTATAACGGTGTTCTAGGATGGCAACGCTAATTGTTGGTCTGTAATGCTGTCTTTGAGCCAGGTTTCCATCACTACTAAAACATCAGTGTTTGTGTATATAATCCAAACTTTTACCAAATCTGTTTTGTTCGTGAATGTGCAGACATTGACCAGCAACATTTTTAGGCCTGGCAATGATACAAAGTCTGTAGGGAAGTGATAGGAGAGGTGGAGCCTGGGTTAATTCCATGTTCCCTGAACATAAGAATAACAAGGTTATGAGTTTTTTCAACCAATACCACGTAAATATAAGCTCTTTCTTGGCGGGGGTATTGATAAGGGGGCTTACTTGGGAAGTTCACTTGGGCACTGGGTATAGATGAAACTGGACTAATGCAGAGCTATTTGATATGGACCTGATTGTAATTTTATTAGGTAGTAGGAGGGTGTACACAAGGAAAATAGATGCCACATCCCAGCTAGGGTAGGGGTTGGGGATATGATAGGTATTAGGTCATATATAGGGGGTGTTGTGTTTAACAGGGTCTCTGAGTACAACACCATGTTGTAATGCAACATAAACACAACTATTAATGGGACTAGCATGATGGTGGCCTGATGAATACCTTAGGGTAAACACACTAAGCTGGGGCTTGGAGGTAGTTTTTTTTTTTTAAACTTCTTTTATTGAGTTTATCAAGTAAAGACAGACACAAGCATTTAATCCTGAGACATTTCCCAGGCCACAGCCCAACATGGCTGTGGTGACAATACATACACAAAAACTATGTACATACACAGCTGCCATGGGAACTCTTATAATCATATTGCCTTCATCCATAGCCTGTTATTGCCTGAGGTAAGTTTTATACCTAAACCAATTATGGTAAATGCGTTCGCAATACCACAGTTAAGTGTCCCCTCAGGGAGAACATAAAATGGTGTCTATTAGATTATCATCTACAATACTAGAGCCCCACTTCTGTGTCCCCTGGAAGGCAAGAGAGTCCACCCCACCCGTAACAATTTAGTTGATCCATAACTTCTTGTATTGCATACATGATACAGGTAAATAAGAGTGTAATGCACACATGACTTAGGAAAATCAAACGCAACTTCAAAACCTCTTACATTCCTATGCTTTCCATGAGTGTCTAACTAATCACACTCAGACAGACTGACTTGCACCTGAAGGCCCTTAATTTGGCTGAGTATAGAGCCTCCATAGCCATCCACCTTCTATTGTAAATCTCTTTTCTGCCATCTATAAGCATCTGTCTTCTCAGCCTACCCATCACTTGGATCAAATCTCTCACCCACTGCTCATAGGTATAGATCAGATCATTTTTCCAATGCTTAAGGACAAAGGCCTTAACCAGGGCAGACATAAGAGCTATACAGTATTTGACTGAGGTCCTTGAGACCTGGGTCATATCGCCAAAATATACAAACCTCTGGCAGATTATATTCTGAGCAATTTAGTAAAAGATCCATATTCTGTTTGTTATTAGTCCATAGCGAGTGAATTTTGGAACATTCTCACATCACATGAAGAATGTCCCCAGGTTCTGTATCGCATCTAAAACACAGGTCCATCTGTCTGAGGTGTCCAGCACATAGTTTGGCAGGAGTATAGTAGATGTTAGAACAGATAAAGTATTGCATGACCTTGTACTTGGGTACAGGGATGTATTTAGCACTCTTCCATATTTCTTTCCATTCAGGCCTCAGGGGAGCTATGCTTTTCTCCCAGTAAGGGATCTGAGCAGGGGACTCCGAACCCAAAAAAATCCAATAACACCCTATATACTTTAGAGAGGGGAGCTTGAGAATAATTAATCTCTCAAAATTTATCCCAGGTGAAGGGATTTGCCTGAGATTCCCTGTTGTCATTCAGCACCTGTTGGACCACCCTGGTAATCTGTATCCATTTGAAAAAGTTCATGTCCCTACACTGGGATGGAAGGACTACTTTATCTTCAATTAGAATGTCTAGCAAAGATAGGCCAGCCAATTGAGGGGCCCAATGCTGAGTGATTGTCTGTCCCCCAATTTGGAAGTTTAGATTTCCCAGTATAGTTTGGTCCCGAACATTCCTTTGAGCTCTTCGCTAGGAGGGATTTAAAAATGCCCACAAGGTGGACACTGTTTTATAAACTGGAGTCTCCTTTCCCTTATTAGGTATTCCTTCTGGGTCTGAGAAAAGCATCGCCTCTGGGGAGAGTTTCAGATCAACTAGCATTTGTCTCTCAATTTGTAACCAAGTTGGTTCATATTCCACTCCCTCCAACTTCTTGCCCCACCATCCCATTAGACCTAGTTGTCCCGCTATATAATAGAGATGGAGGTCTGGAAGATTGAGACCCCCCATATGGTGAGAGAGGCGTAGGATATTATGTTTTCTTCTGGGCGGTTTTAAGTTCCAGAGAAAGTCCGCAATCATTTTTGAGATTTTAATGAACTTACCTTTAGGGACATTAAAGGGAAGCAGATGAATTGGGTACAAGAGTCTAGGTAAAAGATTCATTTTAATCAAACCAAGTCTGGCAGTGAAATTTAGAGGGAGTTTATTCCATCTAAATATATCAGATTTAAGTAATGTCAGGACAGTGCCTAAGTTTGTTTCCACCCCATCATCCATATTCGCCTTAATTCAAATGCCCAAGTATTTAATCTTGTTTGGAGCCCAATTAATTTGGATGGGGGTGAAATCTGCCTTATAAGTGTAGGGGGTGAGGGGGAGGACTTGTGTTTTAGTTAGGTTCAGTTTATAATTGGAGACACCAGAAAGTAGCCTAATAACCTCTATGGCCCATTTAAAGCTTTCCGCCGGTTCCTGTAAGTGTAACAAAATATCATCTGCAAAAACTGAGAATTTAAGTTCACTCACCTGTACTACTATCCCCCGGATCACAGGATCCATATGGATCGCCCTTAATAGTGGTTCCAAGTAATATTAAACAAAATTGTTGATAGGGGGCATCCTTGCCTGGTCCCATTTACCAATTGGAATTCTTTCGATAAATGTCCATTACACCAAACCCTAGCAGCAGGAGCTGCATACAGATTTTGTAGTCCTCTGAGAAGGCCCTCAGGGAAACCCATCCTCTCCATAGTGAGAAATAGGAAGGGATGGGAGACCCTATCGAAGGCCTTCTCTGCATCTAATGAGATTACAGCCATTGGTAACTTGCTGTTGGAGGTGGTGCTGAGTATGTGATGGAGATTCCAAAGTGCATCATGTGCTCCTCTACCTGGCATGAACCCCACCTGTTCCTGACTTATTAAAGAGGGTGCACACTGCAAAATTCTATTAGTCAAGATCCTTGTTAGTAGCTTAATATCCTGATTCATCAGGGCAATGGGTCTGTAATTACCCAGAAGATCCCTTGGCTTGCCAGGTTTTGGGATGTGTGTAATATAGGCCTGATACAAAGGTGAATGGGGGACCCCTTCCTGCATAATACGAGCAAATAAATCCTTCAGTAAAGGTAATAAGGTTAATGAGTGGGTTTTATAAAATTTGGCAGAAAAACCATCTGGACCTGGTGTTTTACCATTTGGCAATGAGTTTATCCCTGCCAATATTTCAGATTCCTGTATTGAGGCTGCCAAAGCTAGGGCTTGAACCTGATCCAGTCTGGGTAGAGGAACTTTGTCCAAAAAAACCCTTATCGCTTCCTCATTACTAGGTACCCCCGGATACATCCCTGCGTAAGAAGCCGCAAAGGCATCGGTCATTCCTTGAGGTTCCACTATAACCCTTCCCTCAAAGGTAGTTGAAGTGATGGTATGGGCTGCTTCCCATTCCCTAATTCTATATGCCAAAAGTCAACTGGGGACATCCCCTGCGTTAGGAATTTAGCTTGGAGTTTTTCGAGCCAATAGTCAATCTTACCATAAAAAATACCTGACAATTCATCTCTTAACTCGTTAAGCTCATTGTCCAGCTCAGCGGAGGAACCGTCCAGAGGAGCCAATGAGTTAACAGCCCTCATGAGGAATTCTTCCTGTGCCCTTCTCATACTATTTCTTCGAGCGGTAAATTCCTGCGTTAATCCTGTATATAGTACCCTACAAGTCGGCCAGGCTAGACTCTTATCTTGGAGAGTCATAAGCTGGGTCTGGATAATTTCTCCCAAGGCATTCCCTAGTTTGGAGACCAATTTGTCATCTGCTAAAATAGATTTGTCTAAATGCCATCTATATGGTCTTAATGGGATGGTATCAATCTCCCATACCAGCTGAACAGGGGAGTGATCTGAGAATATTTTGCTATGGGTAGTCAGTTCCCTGATGCCTCTTAGCACTTCCCCATTGACCAAGAAAATATCGATCCAGGAGTGACATTTATGAGCTCCAGAGTAAAAAGTCATGCTGTCTCCCCCTTTATTATACGCCCAGAAAGGGTCAACCAACGCTGTGCCTCTAAAAATCTAGTCCTGGCTCTCTGGGCAGGGGATAGGGTTTTTTTTGATGGGGGCGCCTTTCCATCCAGTTGTTGAGACACAGATTCCAATCTCCTGCAATAATAAAAGGGAAAACTGGGAGGGTAGCTAAGTCTACTTCCAATGAGGAGAAAAATTCAGGCTTAGGTGGTGTAGGGCCATATACCGAAGTGATTGAGAATGGGTTGCCCAATATGGTACCTGACACATAGATCCCTCTTGCATCATCTCATGTCTTGACTTGTGAGACTACCTATGGGCAAGCTCTCCCCACCAATATCGCAACACCTCCAGACGCTTTGGCATTACCATCATCCAGGACTTGACCTACCCACATTTTCTTTAAAAGACCTAATTCCTCCTTTAATAAATGGGTTTCCTGCAAAACAGCTACAGTATTTGGGCTCCCAACTGGTTGATGTGCTTTAAGATCACTAATCTCTTCGTCCTCTCCCTGAGGCCTTTGACATTCCAGGAAATTATTTTGACAATTACCATAATATGTACCTACTGTATGCCCTTGCATTGCACCCTCGTATATTCTGTCTATAATCTAACCAGAGTAGTGGACTCTCTCTCTCTCTTTCCCATCCCTCTTGTTACCCCCCCCACCATTACCCCCGATCCTCAGATCGTCCTCCTACAAAAAAGTGATACAAAGATGAGCCCTCCCCTGAGTGTCCCCAGACCACCCTGAACACCAATAAGTACTCATAGGACCCTACCAAAACAGTCAACACCCCAGTGATATTCCTTCAGAAACCAAATGAACAAACTCTTCTCTGTCCCCAAGAGCCAGGCAGGGTTCCTCTGCTTGCCAGCAGGTAAAGTGCCACTTGGAGAGTTAGTTTACCCCCTCCTCCACCCTCCAGATTCAAACCCACGACTCCCGTATACTACCTCCTAATCTACATGAAAAATATGTGTCGTTATGGCTCTCCTGATACATGAATTCGATACCGCCTGGGAGAACTGGGAGGGGGAAAGAAGGGGGAAGGCCATTTAGTTCCCCTTTGGCCCCCTCTTCACCTTCAGACCTCAAAAGGGAGATCTGATCCCACCCAAATGACTGGGCCAGGCCACCCTCCCAAATGTAATGCTGTCCTGTAACACCCTCTCCCATTACCTCCTCAATACAATTTCAAACTTAACAACAGTCTGTGAACTACAATTTGATTATAGAAGAAAGTAAGAAGTGAAAGTTATAACTTAAAATAAATGTCTTATGGAGTCCTCAGACACCCTCTGTGGCATTAGCTGACACCACCATATGCCCCAAATGACCAAAGAAATGAAAACGATCCATATAACACTGTTGTTCCTTCTGCTGGATTCTTCTCTGAATTTCAGGCCATTTCTGTTATGTTTCAGTCAACCCAGACTAAAATTAAAATGTCAGACCCTGAGATCCAAGGGTCATAACAACAATGTACTTTTTGATTATTAACTATCCTGATTTTACTGTTCATCCCCACATCAGGAGGATGACTCACAGTCAAAAATAAATTGGGGCATTTCTTTGAACCTAGGCGAGATAAGAGAAAAAAAAAATGAAGAAAGAAAAATCCAAACCAGTCTCTTGTTAGCAAGTCCTTTCCATCGATCCTGCCGATCCATCAACTGCAGCATTGTCTGGTTGAGGGCTCCCCTTGCTGCACAAATTCAAGTCGCAGGCCTAAATAAGGTCGGTAACTCCTCGCAGACAGATACCTTTTCTCCCCAGATTGCAGCTTCACTACCAACGTTGCTGGGTGCTGGATTCTGAACTTAACCCCCGCAATTGAGGTAGTTTTTAAGCATTGTCAAGTAGAGACTGCATGCCCAGAGCAGTAATGCTATCAATTTAATTTTGATTTCAAATGTGGAATCATTATTTCACCACAGTACGGAATATTACACTGACAGACAAAAATCATCATATATGATCCTGAACAGTAATTGTACTGGCTAGTGCTCTTAGGAGCTTTTGAAATAACAATGACTGTATAGAAATGAATGCTCCAAAGAGCAGCAGTCAAAAGGTTAGCAGGCTCAGTGGAATTACCAGGTGAGGAGGGGAACAAGTGTACTAGAGGAACATGTTAATATGGGCATGATAGCAGGCTGAGTGGCCTGGTGGAAGGTGCATCAGATTTTGAAGAGTTATGTGCACCACACGGTAGGGTTTGAGTCCCACAGTGGGTGATTTAAGACAGAAGAGAAGTATATCCTTTTCAGGGCGTGAAGGAGAGGGTGGAGAAATAGGATCAATTCAAATTATGTTTAATACTGGGTGAAGAATGCAATTTCTATTTAAATCAGAGTACTGGCTACAGATGTACAGTACAAGGCGATTAGTCTACACAGAAAATTGCTAAGAGGATGTTCAGCCTACTGGTTAGTGTTGCTGACTACAGAACAGTCGATGTGTTTCTGGTTGGGCTTAAGTATCACAAGGGGAGAGGGGGAGATGAAAAGAGGCTGGATAAACAGTGTCAATTCAAATTATGTTTAATACTAGGTGAAGGATGCAATTTCTATTTAAATCAGAGTGCTGGCTACAGAGCTACAAGAGGATTAGTCTACACAGGAAATTACTAAGAGGATTGTAACGATGTGAATTCTACATATGGACACAGAGTCTCAAAGTAAGGTGCAATCCATTGTTTCTTAGCGGGATGTTTATTACTTCATAAACATTTCAGGCACCATAAATCAAAATAACACAAAAAGAAACAAAAAAAAATCCTAAACAGCAAAAGCAAATCAGTTCTCTAGACCATAACCTCTCTCACTGCTGGGCAAAAGGAACTGACCCTATTTACTTGTTACCTGCTCAGGTAGTACTATAAGTACCCGCCTATCTGAGTCAGGTGAATTAGCATCATCATACAATAAAACATCTTTAATATCTGCACAATATAGGTTTAGATAAGCAGAGCACATAATAGTTGCAATACACAAGCTGCAGTTAATTCAGCAATGAAAGAAAAAAACCTTTCTTGGGGATTTGTTTTAATCAGTCTGCCTCTCTGGGAATGATTGACAGCAAGGTAGTATACGAATGGGCCACAAGGGGCTGCTGTCTCCCTATAGTAGCCCTCAGTTCAGCCACAGAACTCAAAGAGCACAGAACTCTGCAAGGAGGTATTGTAACTCCAACCATGAAGTTAAAATAACAACAGGACCATTAGGAGGACTCTTTAGAGCAGCAGAGCCATCCAAGGTTCAAAGGTCATACTTTTCCACTTTTATTTTAAGGTCTGTCCTATTTGTTTTATTAAGGTTCTGACATACTACTTGTGTACAACACCAAAACTAAGGAGCTAATGGGGCTATTATTAGAAATGCCCCTTTTATTTTATTTACATGTGCTACCCTCTTTATTGTATGGCAAAAGTGGAATTAGAGGGTGAATTTGGGGTACGCATAAGTTGAAAAGCAGGATGGCAGCAACACCACCGCTGAAACGTCAAGCCGTCGGCTGAAATTGCAGCTGATGGCTGATACTTTCACTTTCTGCCTGCGAGACTCGAGAGGCTCAATTTTTTGACTCTCCTAACAAAAGGAAGCTGAAAAATACTAGTGCTCCCTTCCTTGAAGCCACTAGACACAGCAATGACTATCAGAAGGAGTTTATTTTAAACAAACAATAGTGCGAGAGCTACATGAATGTGTGCATGCTCGTGAGGGCTTCGCAATTGTGCAAACATTCGTACCGCTAAGCACTGAGCACTTTTCTGATTAAGAACAACTTCATGGAGCTTAACACATCTACTGCAGAGACAATTGCTCTGTTTTTTTTTAAATGGAACCCTTCCTGTTCCTATCTTCCTATCTAGTAAGGAAAAAGCCAAGGGGTATTCCAGACGTACTATTTCTCCTATAACAAGATCATTCATTCTTAATCCTAGGCAAAGCATTATTAAATCAAGCAATACAGCAAGACAGCACAGGATTCATAAAGAAAAGGGGAAAGGGAATGCTGCTTGCACACTTTACATATATACTGCATCCCTATGCAGTTTATTCTGTCATATTTGTATGATGCCAGACACCTACCCATTCGTGTCTAACCCTGTAATACTTTAGATCTCCTTTCTTTTACCTTGCATTTTAGGACCCATTGAAGGAAGAGAAAAATAAAGATGAAGAAAAAAGGGGGAGGCTGTTGTAAGGAGGTGGTCTGCCTCCAAACAGAGCAAGGAAAAAGGAATAGCCGTAGAAGAAAGATAGATAGACAGACAGACAGACAGACAGACAGACAGACAGACAGATAGATAGATAGATAGATAGATAGATAGATAGATAGATAGATAGATAGATAGATAGATAGATGTTGCAACTATAAAGGAAAGAGACAGGTCCAAACATTAATGGCAGGGCCTGACCCTGTCACAAGGATGTTCAGCCTAGTGCCCATAAGTGTGGGTACAAGTCCTGACAGTCAATGGAGTCCTATCTGACAAATTCCCATTTCAGCAGGGAACCCGATAAGGCTGCCCCCTTTCCCCATTTCTTTTTAATCTTTATTTAGAAGCCCTCATTTATTTTCTTCAACACAATCCAGAGATTAAAGGTATTAAGGTGGGAAACATTAGGTATGTTCTGTAGGCCTATACTGATGACTTATTATTGCATACTGAGGACCTCTCTTTATCACTACCAGCTGTTCTTAGGAAAATTCAATGTTTCTCAGATATTTTAGGATATAAATTAAATTTGCATAACTCCGAAGTTCTACCGCTTAACAGACTGGTTTGTGAACACAAAGTTGTTAATCTGGGGTTGTTCTGGGAGCCACGACATATTACATATCTGGGAATCCAAGTCGCTTGAATTTCTTCGCGTCTGGCCAAGGACAATTTATCCCCTCTGCTATACAAAATACAGCAGGACCTTTGGAGATGTTCTTCCTTCCCCCTTTCACTATAGGGATGCATAAGCATAATCAAGATGAATGCTTTCCCCATATTTTGTACCCTATGGGCATGATGAATGTATTCCTCCACAAAATCTGGTTTACTCACTTGCAGCACATGATCTACAAATTTATATGTAAAGATGGGGCTGTCGGATATGCTTATTTCAAACTCTCCCTCCCTAAGTTTAAGGGAGGCCTTCAGCTCCCAAATCTTTTCCTGTACTATGTCACTCTCCATAGTAGTAAATTCATGTAATGGTATGCACAGAGAGACTGCCGTCTTCCGATTGCCTACACACCCCTATGGTTGGAGTTGGAGCACTCTCTCTGTGGTCAATTTGGCATTCACCTTACTTGTTTATTCTTTATCAAACCATCACTCTTGCCTCTCCTTCTTTGAAGTATCCCCCTACATTGGTCCCTTAAAGCTCTTCACCAGTTAAGTGTATATATGAGCTGTAAATGGAATAAAGCTGATATCCAACCCATTTGCGGAAACCTCAATATAAGAATTACTGGTCACCTCTACCTTCCTTCTTTTTGCCTGCAATTGCAGGACTGAACATTACAAACTGTAATGGGGGGAGGTGACATTTGCTCATTTGAAACTCTTAGAGAGAGCTTTCAACTCCTTAGCTCAGCTAGTTTTAAGTACTTCCAATTTACTCACTCTGTATTATCCTTTCCGGGCCCCAGACCATGGACTAGGTGGAATTCTACTGTCCCTAACTCTCTTATCTCAGCGGCTCTTCAGCTGCATTCAGCCTCTAAACTCTTATCAACTTGTTCAATCCCTGGACCCTAACAATCCTCCTGGAGTATGTTTTTATTGGCAGCAAGCCCTTGATCTCTTGGAGGATATTACACTTTGGCATTCCGTTTGGCATCAAGTTTGTAAATATTTTAAGATAGACTTTGTTTAACCCAATTCCACATACTTCACAACATGTATTACATGCCATCCAAATTTTTCAGAATGGGGAAACTGTCCTTGCCAGTATGCACCAGATATGACCTAACTGATGGCACATTAAAACACATATTATGGGTCTGTGAAAAGGCAGTCCCATTCTGTAATACTATTAGGGATTCATTGGATCCTCTGCTGGCATTGGAAAACCTTTTCTCTCCTGAAACCTGTTTTGTGGGAATCTTTCCCTCTGATCTCCCTGGTATATGCAAAGCGCCACATGGCGCTGATAACAGTGGTTGCCAAATTTATTATAATCCGACATTGGAGGGACACTATTATACCACAGTACAAAGAATGGCATCAGGAAATCTTAATTTTTCTAATGGTTGAGAAGCAAATTGCTTCATTATGAAGATGTCCCAGCCAATACCGGACTAGGTGGGAACCTTTATATACTTTATTATCTCCCCTCCCCCCCAGATTAAACCACTCGTTATAATTGCTTTCCTAATTTTTGATTAATCTTGTTCTTCCCCAATGCTTTCCAGCAGCCATTCTCTGATATTGTCATGTTTCCGTAAGGGATAGAGGGCTTGGGTGGGGAGGGGGAGGGTGTCCATTGTTAATCTTTTGTTTTGTTATTGGCTGTTTTTTCTCAATGTATGCTTTACTGCTGTGTTTTTTATTTATTATTGCTGGTTGCTTTTTGGAAATTAATACAGTATATTTGATAAAAAGAAGTTCCGACAGTGGAGGTGGAGAATTGATTCAAATGGACAGGGTCTTGAATTATACTATTTAAGGCTCTGCTCCTGCCATTTCTCTCCCTCTCGCTGACCTCCTCAATCTATCCTTCCACACTGCAACTATCCCTGAAGTCTGGAAACATGATACAGTTCTCCCCTACCAAAGGGAGGTGATCTCTCAAACCCTGGGAACTACCGCCCCACGTTGCTTTTACCCACACTGGCTAAATTCCAGGAGCGCCTTGTTCTCTCCCAACTCTCCTCCTTTCTTGATGACTCCTTCTTCACTCCGTTTCAATCTGAATTTCAGAAGAACCACTGTACTACCACTTCCCTACTTAGACTAAATGATTGTATCCATTCAGCCATGGACAGAGATCACATCACGTCTGCCATCTTTGTCAACCTGGCCAAGGCTTTCAACACAGTCTACCACCCATTCCTGCTTGACACCCTCTCATAAGCTGGCTTGTCTCTGTCAGCCTGCAACTGGTTCTAAGCCTACCTAGTAGGCAGAACTCAATCTGTTAAAATAGATGACTCTATAGCCCCACCGTTACCCATCTCTACTGGTGTGCCTCAAGGCTTGGTCCTAGGCCCACTCTTATTCTCAATCTTTTTAAATGACCTACTGTCAGTATGCTCCTCTTCCGCTATCCATATACATGCTGTTGATACAGTCTTGTACACCTCTGGCCAAACTCCCTCTGATGTGACTTCAGGACTACAGCTTGACTTCAACAATGTTCAATGCTGGCTAAGCTCACATCAATTATTTATCAATGCCAAGAAGACTTTCTCCATGATCTTTGGCACTAGGTAGAGACTCCCTTGGCTGCTCTCCCTTCCCTCCTTACACACCCTTGATGGGACAACACTAGAGGACACCTCCTCTTTTAAATAACTGGGTGTCTGACTTGATCAACACCTTAACTTTTCTGTACATACTGACGCCATCCTGAAAAAATTGTGCCCCAGCTTGGCAATTTTTACAGGAACCAAAGATCCTTACCACTGCTGGTTAAGAGTGATTTTGTTCAGAAAATGATACTCCCTGTTTTAGACTACTGTGACATACAGTGGTCTACAGTGATGCTCCTAAGTCTTCCCTTTCCAGGTTGGATACTCTTTTCAATGCTTTTTGCTGCTTCGCTTTTGATTCCCCTCCCTGAACACATCATTGCATCTTATACCACTCTCTAGTTTTCCCTTCCCTTGAGTGCAGGTGCCTCGCTCACTGTGCCAAGTTCACATTCAAATTCTGGTTTGGTTCTCTCCGCTCCTACCTCTCCTCCTCTCTAACCATTCCACCTCCTTCCTCCCACCCTCTCAGATCCTCTGACAAGTGCACTCTGGTCATTCCACATTGCTCTACCTCCATGGGCCAGGAAGCTTTCTACTACCATTACCCAAAACTTTGTAACTCGCTACCTCCTCTTATCAGGCTCTCCTCATCCACTTCTTCTAACTTTTTAGCCTTACACAACTTCTTCTCCCCTAAATGTACTTGTTTTTAGCCACCCAAATCCCTCCCCCTCCTTGGCACATAATTCCCTTTGATCATGCTTAACTGCTAATCTCCTAACTGTACTATTTTCCCAGCCCCCATCATAACCTTCCCCACTCTTGCGATTCTATCCTCTTCTCCCCCATCACTGACTCTCATCATAATCTTGTGCTACCTATTCTTACATTCACTACCACCTATTTATTCTCCCTCCCCCCATCTCAAACCTACTAAAATCCTACTGGGTCATTTTGTCATTTTAGCACTCTATCACCATCCAATACCTACTAGGTTATCTCACCAATGTAATGCTGGCTCTCCTACCTCCCTCTCCCCCCTCACCCTCATGCTCCTTTCCTCTTGTCCTACCCCCCCAATCCCTCCTTTCCTTAATGTTTGACCTAGACTTCCTGCAGGATTCTCTACATCCTGGGGGGTGTTGCACGGGGCTCTATCTCTCACCTACTTTTTGTCAGTCCCAGTCCCTTGGCAGGGTTCTCTGCATCCTGGGGGGCACTGATCCTGGCTATCTCTCTCCTCCCTCCTTTCTGTCAGGCCCAGTCCCCCTGCAGGGTTCTCTGCATCTTGAGGGTACTGCTCCTGGCTCTCTCTCTCTCTGTCTAGCTTTCTTCCCTCTTCCCTTCCCTTCCCTTCCCCCATTTGCTAATCCATCTCCTTTGCAGGGTTTGCTTCATCCTGAGCGGGTCTAGTTTGGTTACTTCCTCCCCTTCACCCTTCCACAAATTCTCTTTTCCTTGCCTCCCTCCCTCCCTCCCCTACTACTGTGCCACCTTCCTCCCCCCAACTATCCCCCCTCTCTTTCACCTCCTGACCCCTTTCTTTCTCCTACCTCTCTGCCTTGTCCTGTTTCCCCTGACAGAGGTCCCAGCATCCTGTTGGCACATAGACATTTTTGGGTTCCTTTCCTACCCCTCTTCACACTCTCACCCTCTACCCCTCATTCCCCTATTCTTCCACTATTTTGTATTAACATTGGCCTGCCCCAGGGTTTACATTAGTAATAGAGGCATGCACCTGAACTATGATCTCTAGCTCTTCTCTTGAGTATTGTTCCAAAGTATACTTTGTTTCGTATTTGATTTTGTCCACCCTAGCCGATAGGCCTGGGTTTTTCTACTCCATAAATGTACCTCACTTGTGTTTTAAAATTTTTACTAACTGTATTTTGTGATGTATTTGTATATACTTACTTGTACCATACCTGTGTTTCGTTTTCTTATACAGTAAGTGTATTTTGTATTGCTCAATTTATTGGTATGTGTTCCTGTTTCTCCCAACTCCTGTAAACCCCACCCCCACCCTGGATACTCCTGGAAATGAGCTGTTTTACAGCTCATGTTGTCTTTCCTGGTGAAACATTTTCCAAGTAAAATAAACAATAAAAGGCTGGGCACTAGGTAGCAACTATTGCTTAAGTAGCAGGAGTCAGCTGCTACTTAACATGGGAGCAACAGCACTAGAGGTTGGAACTGATGCAGAGAGATGAGCTAGGTGTGGGGGGGGGCTGTGCCATGTGTATGGTGAGGGGGACAAAGGTTCTAAGTAGCCTGAGGTAGGTGGAAATCTAAGAGTGCTGTGTGGCCTAGTGGTTAGTATTACCAAAATTAGTATAATCAGTGGACATAGGTATGGGTTCAAATTCCAACAGTTGAGGTGGAGAGTTGATCCAAATGAACAGGGTCTTGAATTATACTATTTAAGTCTGGGTTCTTGGTAGCAGCTATTGTTTAAGTAGCAGGAGTCAGCTGCAAAGATACAAGAGGGACAAAATCAGCAATAACAATTACTGGGGCTGTATGAACTAGCTAAGGGTGTTACTGACTTTGGAGCAGTAAGCATGTGTCAGGTAATAGTTCAAGTCCCACCCAGGAGACAAAAATCCTTCAAGAGTGGTGATGGGGACTAACAGAGGCAAAATAGTATGCTAAATGAGCAGGCCAGTGACTGGTATACTGCACTCACAGCTTTAAGGAAAAACGGCTTGACTATTTAAGTCACAAAAGAAACATCTTATTAATAAATTTTAGCATTAATGCCATTGCTGAAACAGAACACAGACAATACCCCAGCGTTTCACTTCAAAATAAGGCTTCATCAGGGGTCGGGTTATATGAATATAATTGTGTGCTTTTATAGTCCACACATGATGACATCATCCATGATAACATAGGTACTCCTGTCAACTTTGATAGTTGATTAAACTTAATTAAGTGCAATCCCATTTTAACATATACAGAACACCATGGGAAAAAATGATTTTTGTTTTGCTTTTAGCTCTCTCAAAGTCTACTAAATCTTTTTGATTTTTGGTTTTCACATCCTCTATTGCTTTTTATACTATTTCCTCAGGGTATCCTGTCTGTAGCAACCTGTCCCTCAATTCAGACAATTGCTTTTCGAGATAAATGTGAAGAAACACAAAGACTCTTTTTCCACCATATGTGGACACTTATTTTAAAGAATATAAATGCAATGATTAACTTAAGCATGCAGAAAAAGCAAACTTATTTTCTTTTAAATAGCATCAACTTATTATGTACACAGAATCTCTCTAATTATGAGGCAGCAGAAACTTTTCGGGTAACAACAGTGACTAGTATAGACAGAGGGTCAGTGTTAACCAGTGATTTCTAGACTCTTGGTTGCAACTAAATAATGTTATATTACAAGAAACCACTAATGAAAAGGACCTAGGAGTTATTATAGACAACAAACACAACTTTGACATTCACACACTAAAAAAAGTAAAAAAATTCCAACGCATCATAGGGTGTATCATAAAGCACATACACAGTAGAAAATCCAGTGTCATAATTCCACTATATACAGGTCTTGTAAGACCGCACCTTGATTATTGCTCCCTTTTTGTGCACCTAATACAATAAAAACCAAAAAATTGATTGAGGGAGTTCAAAGGAACATAACCAAAACAATCAGCAGAATGAATAATGTTGAATATGGAGATAGGCTAGAGAGACTCAACCTCTACTCCATGGAGTACAGGCAACTCTGTAGAGACCTGTGTCTAACACACAAAGCCCTTAATTAACCATTACTAATGGAATCCCTGGGTTTGGAGAGAAACAACTCAGTGGTTCAAACAAGAACACATAATTTCAAACTAAAGGGTGAAACTTGTAGAACCCAAGAAAGAAGCCAATGGTTCCCATAGCATGTTGTGAAAGCATGGAACGCACTTCCAGCCAAAGTAAAAGAAAGCAAAACCATGAACATGTTTAAAAAACAACTAGACATGCACATGGGTAGAAAAAAAAGTAGATTGTCATTAAACTAATTAATCCACCCTATGGGTGGTGAGCTCACAAAAGGCTTCACCTCCTGAGCACGTAAACCTCTATGAAACTACTGTTTAAATAGCAGTTGTGAGCAGTCAGGGTACATAAGAATCAATGTTGGTAGTGCCCACAACAGGGGCTATGTGGCCTAGGGGATGGTGTTGCAGACTTTAGAGTAGTTAACATACCATAGATGTGGGTTCAAATCCCATTTGGGGGGGAGGGGAGTAGTGTTCTACCAGATTGAGAGTTGGAATTACTGAGAGTCTAATTAACTAGGTAAATTAATAAGTGAGTGGAAGATTTAGACTAAGAGACAGAGTTATCCCATATTCTATTTAAAATCATAGTGTTGGAAGCAAAAGTAGTGCAGTGGCTCCATGGTATAAGGAGCAAAAAAGAATATGGGGTGTTGGTCCCTGCACATGATTGGGTCATGTGAGCCCCTGCTCCTATAAAGAAAGTATCTGGTGGGAGTGGGGCAGTGGGTCTACAAGCACCCTCCTATGAGTGATGGAAGTCTACCTTTAGTGGGGAGGGGCAGGCCAGAAACCGTCGGCAGTCTGCAGTAGGTAAGCCTGCTGAAAATGACTCTGCTTCTTTGTTTCAACAGGACTTCTTTAATGTGAGCATAAAAAAACTGCAGCCAGGATTAAGGAGTCAGGGATTGGAGGCTTACATTATCACCCTCTCCACCTCCTGCCTCCATTGTTGGCATGTGTGATTCAAGGGTGCAGCAGTTCTGCATTTCCACATTTCCATCTGGGAATGCATTCTGTTGCATAAGCAGCCAGGGCATTTCTACTTTTGGGGGGAGGAGTGAGGCTGAGCTGGTGAAACAGACATGAAGTGGAGGCAGTCTGACAGCGATGGGGCAGGGCTGATCACCATTTGAAAAGAACTTGTTTTGTAAACAGGCAAACCTAGGACATTTCCCCAAGAGAAGAGGGACATTTAAATCTGTGACTTGGACACTGGCAGTAGGTTAACCTTGATGTCCTTAATGATCAGCTATCTGCTGTTCATGGTTCACCATTACCAATCTCTTTGGCAATAGCTTGAAGTACTTTGTGACTCAAATAGTGTGAGTGATTGGCTGCAACAAGTGGTGGAGTGGCTGATACAGCTGACTTCTTAGTAACAATCAGTGTATATTGCACTAGTGGTAGTACTTGTTAAGGGTAAGTGGATTGTTCCTGAGAGCCTCTTTCAGCTGAATGATCTGGACTACTTAGTTACCGTACAAAAAAATATGATGGCCCATTACAAGGAACAAAAAAGTGAGTTGCAGAGAGAGACAGACTGGAAGAGAGAAATGGAGAACAGTGTAAAGAGGGAAAGGGATTCCTCAAAATTTACTGTACATACTAAAAAACACTCAGCAGCAGCACAGGCTATATATATATGTATATATATATATATATATATATATATATATATATATAGAGAGAGAGAGAGAGAGAGAGAGAGAGTGGGATACACTGGGAGAACTGAGGGAGAGATCAGTAAGAGAAATCAAAGAACTGTCTTACATAATATAGAGAATGTATGCTCTATTATGCATTTTAACACATCTGTTGACATTTTTATGAAAAATCAGAACTACTAAGAACTAATCAGGAGTAAGCAGAACACTCTTATGTTTTGGTTCCTATTTAATAAGGATCAGAACTTCTCTGAGTTCTCCCAGCCCTAATGCCAGCCTTACCTGTCACCTTAGGATATGAGAGGATGTGTAGGTGGTACATCATCCACACTGCTGTCCATCTACTGTATGTGCTGATGCACATTTATGCTACAGGGCTACCTCAATGTACAGTAACTGCAGCTCAACACCATGATTGTTAACCTAACAATATGTGACAGTACAGTTGTGTGCATTCAGGTTGTAGAAGGGGGTACCGGTCAGTAACATCATGGAACAAAATAAATTGGCAAAAACAGTGTCACCATCAATACTGGCAGCACAAAATGAAGCCTGCCAGAACAATGCAGGTGACATGACATTCAGGTAGCAAACAAGAACCCCAGTGGCCAGGAGCACAAGTCAGCATGCCATCTCTCCTGTCCTGTGTGTTGTGTGTGTTGCTGGGGACATGCTGGCTTGTGCTCCTGGCCTCTTGCATTATGCATGGCCATCCATATGATGGCCATGATCCACCTGTCCTCCAGTGGTTACCCCGGTGCACTGTCTCAATCACTCAGCATTCTGGGGGGGGTACCCCACCATGTGGGCACCTGTGCCGTTAGATTACCATGGTAGGTGTCCAGTGGCCTGCTTCCCCCAGTGGTGGTTGCACTCTTCCCTGTTCCATCTCCCTGCACTCCTGTGCTGTTCCTGTGCATGGGTGCATGCTGCGGTGAGTTCTAGTGCAGTGTCTCCATGCAGAGGACATTGTTTGCTACCTGCATGTCGTGTAGCCTGCATTACTCTGGCAGGCTTCATTTTGTGCTGCCAGTATTGATGATGACACTGTTTTTGCCACTTTATTTTTGTCCACTTTATTTTGTTCTGCGATGTTACTGACTGGAACCATAGCAGGTATGGTAAGCTTTCACAATTGCACCTACTGTTGGCCCTTTGAAAATCTAGTCCATAATTTTCAGTGAAAGTTCTATGTTTTGTGGGAACTGCTGATCTTTAGTACATAAGACTAATTTAAGATGTCTTAAAAATTTTGGGGTACAAATTCATGAAGCATCCCAGTCAATGGCACACTGCAAAACAGAAGGGCATTGGAACTTGCAAAAATAGTCTGCAGTTATAAATGTAGATTATACCTACTGAATGTGAAAAAAGTCAGAGATAAACTGGAATTTGTTCATTTTGCTGTATTACAATCAAGGAAGAATTTAGACTTATGGGAGACATCAATAATGACGTGGTGGTGGTGGTGGGGGTGGTTTCAGTGCATCTTTGAGAGACTGTACCAAGTGCATCAACATGGACATTGTTAGCCCCAGCAAACTCTGTTTTAGTCTATAACAATTAGGGCAGTGGAAGAAATACACTACTAGGATAACTATATACAGATACTGTATGTTTTACAGATACAAATATTCACTCTTAATTTCATTTGAATTAAATCCCATAAAGTACAGTGGCACCAGTTAAGATGCAACACAATGCATTTCAGTATTGCTGACCTGCAGTATGATGCAGAGTAAATGAATGGCAATTAAGCCCTTTTATTATGCACTAGTTTTGCAACATGTGATTTACTGCAAGGTATTGCATTGCATCGTGGTTGCACTACGTCTTATTAGACTTTGACTTGAGGCTGGTGAGACATAGATATGATATTTACTGCTCATAATAGGAATTCACATTTTGCTGATAATGCTCAAACCTTTGGTCCTATGTATCATTTAAATTAACTTTACTGGAAGACTAGTTACCATTAAAGTTTGTTAAAATACATAATAAATATGTTAAACAGGAGAAACAATAAACAGCTTTTAAAAAAAACTGAAAACATCTTAATATATCAGAATTCATCCACATCATCAAATACATTTACAACAGAAATACGTCTGAAAAGTAAAAACATATTTTTTAGAAAACATGAACTTGCAAACAAATACAGATATGATTGCACACACCACAGATACAGATACAGATACAGATACAGATACAGATACAGATACAGATGAAGATATAGATACAGATTAGGGATGGGTGGACCCGGAAAGGTCCTGACCCTTATTGTCAGGCTCAGGATCTATCTAGGTCAGAGTTCTGATTAGTTCTGATTGATTCTGATTCAAATCAGAACCTTTAAGAAGTTAGTGCTACCAGAAAACCACCAAAAATGCATTAACATTGGACATATTTTCTGATCTGAGTGCATGTCCGCATTTCTAACTCCTTTCTGTATATCTTTCTGCTGTGTCTCCTATTTTTTGGCACCAGGAAATCCTAAAATGCTATTTTCCTTTACATGCATTATCCCATATGCTGACTGGCACCCACTTCTTCACAATTCACAAGTACACCACCCAGTCCTCCTCCTCCCGCCAATGCCAGAACACAGCAGACCACCCTTAAATGAAACTGTACTAGCCTGGCACACTGAAACACATGATCATGCCTCTCAACTGTCTAACACTATGAAGAAGGACACATCCCTCATTTTATCACTCAGAATTGCCACATCCATCCAGCCTGCATGATCAAGATGTTGCAGCACACACACACATGACTGCCATTAGCTCAGACATTAGGAGAAAGCAGTGTAGTATATGTGAAATCCAGTAACATATTTATGTGAAAGCTTCAGAGTCCTACAGGGTATAACACTGTAGCACATGAAATCCAGCACCCTTTATATATGGCAACTGCTGAGTCCTACAGGGTAGGGCAGTGTAGTATACATTAACTCAGACTTTACAACAGAAATTCATATTGCACTCTGATATTAAATTAAAATAATATTCACACTTGTGAAAAACCATTCTATCTGCATGCAGATATTTAATGGAATTCCACTATTTATTACCCCATAAGGTTAAAATCCTTCTTATTTCTTTTAGCAAAAAAAAGTCCCCCAATTGTTATTGTTTTAAACAGACTGAACAGGAAATCAATAAAAATGTATCACTCTACCACCACTCCATGCTTCAGCTTTGGGACTTTGTGGCTCAATTGCCTATTCCAATGGATAACCGGTGGCCGCAACATGCTCGGTGTCCACTTTCACTGCCAAATAATGAACTGTTAGTGAACTGTGTAAAACCATGCCATTTTATCAAGCATTGTTGAAGTACATTGTAGTACAGTATATGAGCAGGTACGTGGCGGTAGGAGGCTATGGGCATGAGGGCACTCATAGCTCATCTTTCAGATTTTCATTATGTAACCATCCTCCCAAGTTGGGTGCTTACCTGCAGCTCCTGCCTCGTGATTCGCCTGCTGCAGTGCTCACTTGTGTTGCTTCCCTGGCCCACTTCTGGACTTCTGACAGGGATAAGGAGCAGAATAACTCTGTTGTGGTGCCTCCTGTGCCCATTCCCTGTGTGGCCAGCAAGTCACTTCCATCCTCCTTCCCCAGGCCTGATCCTGGACTGCTGCCAGGGCTGGGGAGCATACCAGAATTGTTTCAGTGCCTTCAGCACCCATTAAGAAGAACGTCCAGTGAGCTGCACACTAGTGTTGCTCCCCAACCCCTGAACTGCCACACAGCAGGGTGGGGGAGCACAAGAACAGGCCAGAAGCTGTTCTGGCACCTCGACAGCCCATCGGGGATGTGGCAGAATTGCTTTTTGGGTCACAATCTCCCCAGCTGCACTGGACAGCAAAGGGGGCTGGGGGGGGAACAACATTAACTAAAATAAATAACTTTAAAGTGGCTCCAGACCCAGTTCTTGCCTCCAGTGAGTCAGGAGTCAGAGGACAACATGGCAACTGTTGGGACTACAAGTCCCATGATTCCTTGCACCCAGAAATGCCATTTTGCCACACAGCTCCTCCTGGGGAGCCCATGAAATGGAGCTTCAGACACAGCTCCTGTCCCCTAAAGTGCCCCTCAACCTAGCATAGGTGCCGGAACTGGGGGGGGAAGGGGTGGTAGCCACTCCACTTTTTATTTCTGTATGGCAAAAACTAGTATAGAAGAAGTGCCCTTTGTACCCTCATAAGTGCCCTTTTGATTCTCAGCCCCCTCAGCTTTTACCATCTTCTGGCACCCTTGCGACCTAGTGACCCTCAGTAGGGACCAGGAGGGTGCTAGCCCTGCAGCCAAATGCTGCCAACTCTGTGCCAACAATATTTCTTACTTCCAAGAAGAGACTGAGCCTATAAGAACTGTACAAGGGTGGCCATCTTTGCCAAGGTTGCTTGAGTTCAACATGGAATCCTATTGGTAGCTGCAGTCAGGATGTAGAGCTCGAGAATAGTGTGGACCAATGAGGTGTCGAGATTCAAACCAAACATTCTGGGATTGACAGTTTGACCCTGAGTCTTTTCTGTGAGAGTTGTCAAGAAGAAACAATTGATTTTGACAGCTTCTGCTTCGGTCACAGAACAAAACTGAAGTAGTTTATGTCAAAACAGACTAAGGACATTCTGAACTTGTTCCTAATTGTCTGGTAAATCCAAGAGACAAGAGATTTACCTCTGCCTGGACAAAACTGCTGGTATTTGGCAATCTAGCTATCAGTGACTGCTGAAGGAGTCTTTTATTTGTGCTTTTGTGGGGTGACAAATCCTCTGCCTCACAGTCCTGACACAAGAGACCATAATTCCTTCCAGGGAACCTAAGCTCTGAGGTCCTGCCTGCTTGTTCAACTGCTGGCCTACCTACTGCCAATGTTGGTGAAGACAAGTCCCTCTGTGGGGTGAAAACTGCCTACCTACTGCCAAGGTGAGTGAAGACAAGTCTCTCTGTGGGGTGAAGATGAAGGCCTGTCTACCCAGCGAGGTGGGTAAAGAGAAGTCCCTCTGTGGGGTGAAGAGGATTATCACCTACATTCCACACTAGTTCACCTATTCTTCCAAAATTGCCTGAAAGGGGAGCTGTCCCCAACTCCTGCATCTCCTATTCTCCAAAAGGTCATGAGTACTGGGTTTTACCCAACCAAATACTTTTCTAACTGCTCAGCTAGCTACTGTAGTTAACATTCCATCTGGGCTTCCTGGGAAACCTTAACTATGCCTACAGCAACAGTTACAGCCAGGATAAACTGCATTCCTACACCCTCTTATGTAGTTTGGTACTTCGCATTTGCAGCATCTAACCATTTCAATGGTGCTGCACCCATTGTCCTCTAGCCACAGGTCTGCAACTCCTCAGTGTGCACACGAGGTACCTGGGAGCTCCCATAGAGACTATGGGGTTAACTGGTGCACCAGAGGCTGGAAGAGGGGCTGGAACAGAGAATACTGGGGTGTAATATACTGTGTTACCTGTTTATTCTGCCTGATTACATTTTTATTACAAGGTTCTTTTTAAATGTTTTATTACCCTTTGCTTCCCTTGTCCCTCACCTTATTCTCCAGTCTCAAAATAAACCCTCTTGTTTATTTTACTGCAATTGCTGAAGGGTTTGCATTATTGTGTAGCGTAATATTTGCATACTTAGAGTGATAAGTGGGGAGAGGACTGTATATTGTTTTACCTGTTTCCTAAAGAGAGGGTTGTATTTCATTTCCTGTGGGGAATCACCCTGGCAGTATGCTGTTATAAGGATCCCCATTGGTGCAGGCACTGTGCCATTTATCAAGCCAATTATAACCACGAACCCAGACACCAACCTATATTGATTAGGCAGCACCACTTGTGGGTGGGTGTGCAGACGGAAGTGAAGGGGTGATTACATTTACTTTTGAGGCAAGCAAGAATAGAGAAGCCAAGCAGTACCTTAACACTGTCATGCAAACAGTCCCTTAAATATTTCCTACATTGGCCACTGTTGCTGCTGCTCACACCTGATTCCTGGCTGGAGAACACCATAAAAAAATAACACCTGTCACTCTTGCAGGTCGTAACTCTTTGACAATTTACTCACGCTGCCTATGCTGCTGCTGACAGTTTTGGCTTGTTCCTGCTCTTTCTCTCTCTCTGTTTACATTAAGCAAGCAGTATAGTGCAGTGGTTTAAGGCTCTGAGCTGCAAATCTGGAGACCTGGGTTTGAATCCCACAGCCCCCACTTGCATACTGTATGACCCTGAGCAAGTCACTTAACTTCCCTGTGCTCCCAGGTCACACCTGTGAACAAGCTTTCAGCTTAGTGTGCCACTCTTGGTTAAACAACTGAAAAAAAAAAAATATGTACTGGATTGACAAGCAGTGCAGGAACAGTGTCAGTCTGCAGAGTACATTTTTTTATATCATTTGCATGGGAGTGGATAGTTTATATAGACAAGAGGGAGAATCTGGGTTAAAATAAAAAATGATTAAAAATAAAAATACAAGATGGACCAGGTACACTGAGCAGCAGTGTCTTGATCTACCCGGGTCCATCGAATCCTCTGAGATGATCACTTGGGGGGTACTGATTTCAAGTAGACAGGTCAGCCTATCCCTAATACAGATACAATATAAATACAAATATCAAAAATCAGTACTGATCACAGCCTTACTAAAATATACTGCAAGAATTTAGATGTGTGAATCACAAAATAAGAGATTTCTATTTTAAATCTACATATTTTTAATCATGATCACATACTCTTGGGCTTGTTGCCCTCTATAATGGAGTGCATGTCTGTCATGGGCCTTTTGCCCATTAACAGCTTCACAATCCTGCAATGCAGGTTCTGATGGGATGCTGTGGTAGGATTTGCACCAGTCTCTGTTTGCTTTAAAGCTGGTCTTTTAAAACCTCACTGCACTGCATGTTTGACTTGTTGGCTATCTCTCAGAAGGACGGGAGTGTTAACAAGCAAATCCTGAGCCCAGTAAAGAATGGAGGGTGAAAAGGCAGAAGGAGAATTCCATTTCAGTAAGATGGAGACAGAGAAAGCATAAACTAAGAGTTTTTGTTAAACTGAATGCAAGCTGTTTGCTCTTTCTTACTGCTGCTGAATATAAAACAGATTTAATTTGATTTAAACTGGTGTCCAGAGTGTTCTTTTTGAGAGTGTTCCCTGAGAGCCAACTAGTTTGCTACCCTGTCACACCTGATTGGCTTAGCAGTGAGATTAAACTTCCCGTTGTCTAAATAAGGGTAAGATGGACTCAAAGTACTGAAGCGCACCAAGCACAACAGGCCCAGATGCAAAGGGACTGGATGGCTCAGCAATCCCAACAGCAGGCTTAGAGACACAAACAGCACGTGCAAAGAGACCAACAGCTGGTGCAACAGCAGGCTCAAAGAGACCAATGACAGGCATAACAGGTCAGATACAAAGCAACTGGATGGCTCAGCAAGTGCAACATTAGGCACAGGGAGACCAGCAACAGGTGCAACAGTAGACACAAAGAGATCAGCAAAAGCAGGAGTTTATGAAACAGGTGCTGCAAGTACATAAAGAAACTGTTCCCCATCTCTGTGGCACAGGGGGCTCGATTTTCAATGGGTTGGGACTGGTGCAAGGGGGCTTGAAGCAAGGAGAAATGGCACAAGGGGCTCCTTGCTCCACACTTTGCACCAGTCCCTATTTTCTAAGGGACCATGTGCCACTGAGAGGACTTCCTGCACCAACCAGGCTTGCATTGTCCTTGCACTGGCCCCTCCAGTGTGCCATGGCAGAAGGGGTCTTACTCTGAGGCAGGGTTGCAATATCCCCTACATTGGGATTTTTCAAGCCACCCCAAGGGGTGTAAGAAGCCAACAGTTAGACCAGCCTAGAGCTGGTCTAAGCTGCCTTGCACCACTGCTGTAGCCAAGGTGTCCAGACAGCCTCTGACACCTGCCAGACCACCACTGGAGTGGCCAGTGGTGGGTGGTAAGTGAGAATCCACAACCCCCTGTGGTTGTGTTGGAACATCCGCACCCCCCACAGACTCACACTGGCTCTGCCATACCCCATTGGGAAAGTTGTTATGCCCCTCCCCCAACCAGACCCATCCCACCCCACAAAAGCCAGGGCATCCTTCAAATGACCCACCAGTGACCAGGGCAACTGAGCAGTGGGCCACCATCCCTAGCCACTGATACTACAAGCCTGTACCACAACTTTCAGCAGTCCTTTTTCATGCAACATTTGGTCAGTTTATGTGTCAGCGTGCAGTGAACTCAGGCACTTTAGCACTGGGACCCCTGTTCTTTGAAACCATGGGCAGGGTCCCTGGTGCACCCAAGTTTGCCACAAGTGGCAGTGCACTGCACACTGTGCTGTCAGTTGTATATCAGTCCCAGGGAATCCAGCAGTTGTAGGTCCCCACCCCATGCCAATAAAAATGGGTCCTGAGGATGACCCTGAGGTCTACCTTATGATTTTTGAGCAAGTTACCAATACCACTCTCTGGCCATGACAAAATTGTGCTGCTTGGATTGTACCATACCTGACTGAAGAGGCACAGTTGCATACAGAAGCCTAAATGACCCCACCACCAGTGACTATGATCAGGTAAAGGTAGTTATCTTATACTGGGTCAGAAGAATCAAACAGACTTTACTGAAGGAAATTTCAGACATTGGGTTTCAAGGTTGGAACAAGACCTAGCATGCTGGCACACAAATTGTAAGACTTGACTACTCTGTGGTTAAAAACCAGAGGTATGCACCAAAGAGAGATTAAGGATTTGATTGTACTGGAACAGTTTACCAGATTGAGTCCATGATTAGGTAAGCTTCCATAAACATACCACTCTGGCAGCAGTGAAAAATCACATAACATTACCTAGAAGCTGAAAGACCAGAGATCACTAAGAAGATTGGAACCCATGATAAACCTCGGGTGATGACATGAGGTGAAGATCCCCACAAAAGAGGGGAGAAAAGACTTTGGGGAGATGGGAACAAACATACTGGTATGAATAAGTGGTCATGTGGTGAAATATTACTTAACCCTCCACTTCAAAAAGGTATACCCCAGGGTCTTCTCTAATTCCCCTTATCCCAAGACCCCACTCTTCAGTGAACCAAATCGAGGGGCTCATGTCATAGACTTGCTAGTAATATTGTATGTTTTTGTTGTGGTACAGGGCATATCAGCAAGTTTTGTGACTGCATTGCATGGACTGTGATTCTGAAAATGCATTGCTACCATCCACAAACATGAGCCCCAAAACAAAAACCCATTTACAAGACCAGTACATGAATGGAACCAAACAGGTACAGCTCTGGTAGATTCAGGCTATGGGCAAACACGGGTTAAAAAATCAGTGGTAGTACCCAATCTGAGTCAGTGGGGAGATCCCATAAATATTGTCTGCATGCATGGGGATACCCGTAAACACCCTATCATAACAGTATGGCTAAAAGTAGGCAATAGGGCAGGAATAATAAATGTGGGAATTTCCTAAATCTTACTCTGGCCAGTAGTCTTGGGCTGAGACTGGGAATGGTTTCATACCTTCCTGCAGAGCTATACTGAAAGGTCATGCCCACTGAAGGCCACACAGACAGGAGGACTAGAAAATGTAGTTCTCTTTTCTGACTATGAACTATTTGGCCTGGAAAGGAGGTCTCAGAAGTCTTGGGGTCAGAAATGGAGAGAGAAAAAGGGAAAGGCCCTTTTTGTCTGAGATTGTAGTGGTTTGGGACTGTAAGAACCCAGTTTCAAGGAAGGTCAGAGGTGACTCAGATAAGGACACAGAATCCACATCTACAGGAGGTTATAAGATCCCTTTGGAGGTCAGACCAGACATTTTTCAAAACTCAGTCAACATAATTTCTGAACAAAGGGCTGATGAGGTTCTCAGGAATGGCTAACAGAATTTAGCTGTGGTAAATGGTAATGTGGGAGATGAACAAAAAGCACAACATTTTCCATGGTTTGAACTGAACGATGATATGTTGTACCAGGTAGAACCAGAGAATTAAATTGGAACTTTATGTTACCAGTTAGAGAGTCCCAGGTCCACAAGAAAGGAGGTACTTAGGATGGTCCGTACTATACCTACTATATGTCACTTGGGCAGGGCAAAAACAGAGGCACGTATACTTGCCTGGTTCTTCTAGCCAGGTATATGGGAGGAAGTAGAAGATTTTTGTGCTTCCTGCCCTGAGTGTCAGTTGGTGGCTCCCAGAAGTATAAAGATGTCCCTTGGATCCCTATGGCCATAATAGACACCCAGTTTGAAAGAACTGGAATTGGTATGGTGGGACTGTTGATAAAAAGTACATGTAGGTGTCCGAGTATGTTCGTCATATTGGATTATGCCACCCATTACCCTGAAGCTTTTCCTCTATATTCACTACAGCTTAATCAGTGGCAAAAGAGTTAAGAACAGTGTTTTCCCAAGTTAGGCTGCCAAAGGAGTTCCTAACCGATCAAGGCACCAACTTTATGTCAAATCTTATGAAGGAGGTGTGTGCTTTACTGAAGGTTAAGTCCATCCAGACGTCAGTTTATCACTCACAGACAGAAGACTCCGTGGAATGCTTTCATAAATTATTACAAGGTATGCTGTCTAAATTTGTGTCAAGTGAGGTAAAAGAAATTGGGAAGAATTGTTACCCTATTTAATGTCTGCCATTTGGGAAGTGTCACAGTCGTCCACTGGGTTCTTACCCTTTGAATTGTTGTACAGGTGACAACCTTAAGGGATGTTGGATCTCATGAAAATGATGTGGAAAGAATAAGTACATAGTCCACCTAATGTGCTCTAATATGTATTACAAATTAGAGAGATTTGACACAGTTAGCAGATTTACCAAAGAAAATTCAATAAAAGTACAACAAACCCAGGCACGCCACTATGACCAAGGGGTCAGGACACAGAAGTTCAAGACTGGTGACTGTGTACTCCTTCAGATATCTAGCTCTGACTGTCAACTCCAGGCTGAATGGCAGGGACCAGAGGAGGTCCTCAGAAAGGTGGAGCTGGTTGATTATGAAATCTTACAGTTGGGCAGTAAAAAAGAAAAACAAATTTACTATGTTAACTTTTCGAAAATCCTTAAGAGACAGGGAGGTATTGCTCACTGACCCACAAGATCCTAAAGGGCCCCCAAGTAGAGTGACAGATAATGGCATTGATGATGGAACCCTGGACTTAGGATTTAAAACTGTAAAGGGACCAAGAGCCTTTCCGGTGGATGACTGGCTCAACTGGATCCAAAAGCAAAGAAGACCGGAGGCTAATGTAGAATTTTGGGAATGTATTCTCTCTGAATCTAAGATGAACCCATGTGATTCAGAACCATATAGACTTGGACCCAGGTGTCCAGATTGGCCAAGAAGTGTACAGACTACTGGCAAGAATCTAAGAGATAGTACAGAAGGAAATCAGGTCTATGCTGGCATTGGAAGACATTGAGGAATCCCAAAGTGAATGTTCTAGCCCTTTTGTGATAGTCCTAAAACCTGTTTGGGCCACCCAGTTTTGTATAGACTTCCAGAAAGTTAATGCTGCATCCAGGTTTGATGCATTCCCTATGCCAAAGGTAGATAAACATTTGGACTGACTGGGGAAGGCTCATTACATTAGTACCTGACAAAAGTGTATTGGCAAATCCTGTTAATTTCAGAGCCATGTGAGAAAATTACCTTTATCATCTTGTTTGGCCTATATCAATTTACCATGCTTTTCATTGGACTACATGGAGCCCTGGCCACATTCCAGAGAATGATGGACTGCATCCTTCTTTCCCATGGGCTGTATATGGTAGCATACCTGGATGATGTTGTCATATTTAGCCCTAATTGAGATGTCCACTCACAGGATGTGGCTGCAGTACTTCAATCACTCAAGGAAGCAAATCTCATGGCCAATGCCACAAAATGTGCCCCAAGGCAGCAGGAGACGAAATACTTGGGTTATATGGTTATAGGATGTGAGGTAGCACAGGCTCATGGGGGGAGATCATGTCAAATGAATCTGATTGACTTCTTTAATGGGGTCACTAAGACAGTAGACAGGGGCCAAGTGATGGAAACTTTCAGGTACCTCAAGGACATAAACAATGTGCAGGTGGTGGATCTTTTCCAATGTAGAAAAGATATCAGAATGAGGGGACACAATATGAAATTGGAGGAGGTAGATTAAGTGGTAACGTGAGGACATTTTTCTACACAGAGAGGGGGTGGATGCTTGGAACAGTGCCACAAGAGGTGGAGGGGGCAAGCACAGGTGAGGGGTATAAACATGTATGGGATAGGCACAAGGGAACATTGGATGGGGAGGGAGTGATGAAAAGCCATTGATCACTTAGGGTCAGTGACTGCATACAAGTTTAGGGCTTATGGGCAGACTAAAGAGGCCTAGCAGTCCTTAGCCAACAATTTCTATGTATCTATGTAGACATCCTCTATCTGGATTTCAGCAAGGCTTTGACTCTGTGCCACACAAAAGGTTGATCAGGAAGTTGGTGGATGTCAGGGTTGGGGATAAGATGTCCAGATGGGTGGAAAACTGGCTGAGGGACAGAACCCAGAGGGTGGTTGTTGGGGGAGAGTTATCTGGCATCAGATAGATTACCAGTAGGGTCCCACAGGGCTTGGTGCTGGGGCCAGTGTTGTTCAATGTCTTCATCAATGACATTGGGGATGACATTAAGGGCAAAATGTGCCTGTTCGCAGATGACACCAAGCTCTGCAAGAGAGTGGACACAGCTGAAGGGATGAAGGACCTACAGGATGATTTGGAAAAGCTGGGGAGGTGGTCTGGGATCTGGCAGCTTGGCTTCAGTGCCAAGAAATGCAAATTTATGCATATTGGAGACAAGAATCCCAGGACAGAGTACTACTTGGGTGGAATCCAGATATCTGCATCAGAGGAGGAGAAGGACCTGGGATTGATGATCACTAGTGACTTGAAGCACTCCACAGAGAGCAAGAAAGCAGAAACAAGGGCAAACAAGATGCTGGGATGCATAGCTAGAGGGATCAATAGTTGGAGAGAGGAGGTTATACTACCATTGTATAGGTCGCTGGTGAGGCCTCATCTAGAGTATGGAGTACAGTACTGGTGCCCACAACTGAAAAGGACATTAACCTGCTGGAGAAGGTCCAGAGGGGACTACAAAGATGACAGCTGGTCAGTAGAGCAAGGCATATGAGGAGATGTTGAGGGCACTGAACATGTACTCCCTGCAGGAAAGAAGAGAGAATGAGGGGACATAATTGAGACCTTCAAGTACTTGAAAGAGATAAATAAGGTGGATAAGGAGGGTCTCTTTAAGCTGAGTGGCAACCATAACACAAGGGGGCACACTCTTAAGCTGGAGGGGGAGGTTTAGCAGGGAGGTCAGGAAGCACTTCTTCACAGAAAGGGTGGTGGACACTTGGAATGCACTACCAGAAGAGGTGGTCTCATTGAAGACAGTGGGCAGCTTTAAGAGAGGCTGGGATAGGCATAGGTGGAAGGTAAGGATCGTGGGTAGGGAGGATGGGAGGAGTGGGGAGGGGGGCAGGGACAGTAGCTCAAGCTGTGGACCCTGCAACACAGGCTGACTAGATATACCAAATGGCCTTCTTCTGCTGGCTTCTTTGTATGTTCATATGTAAGTTTGTATTAATGGCCACATATGCCTGGTCATTGACAAAGTAAAGGCCCTAGCTGACTGCTCCATCCCAAATTACTAAGAAGCAGGTTAGGTCCTTTCTTGGACTTGCAGGGTATTTCCAAACATTCATGCCAGAATTCTCAACCCTTGCTACCTGTCTGACTGACCTGATCAAGAAAACTGCCCCAAATAAAGTCCGTTGGTCACCTGAGCATCTGATGGCATTTCAGGACATCAAAAATGTGCCATCTGAGGGGCCAGTTACATAAAGTCCAAATTTAAACTGTCCCTTCATTTTGTACACAGATATCTCTGTGGTGGGGCTAGCGGCAGTGTTATAACAAAACATTGAAGATGGGATTGGCCCCATCCCATATCTACCTCAGAAATGTTTTCCTCAGGAGCAGCACTAGACCACATTAGATAAAGAGTGTCTTTCAGTAATTTGGGCAGTGGTTACCCCACGCTGCAACCTGTTGAGACAGAAGTTCACACTTGTCACTGACCACACACCCTCAAGTGGTTACTTGGTATGCAGGATGCCATTGTCCATGTCACCAGCTGGAATTTGGTACTGCAGCCTTTTTTGTTTTATGTGCACCATCAGGCAGGAACCCAGCATGGTAATGCAGAATGGTAATGCAGATTTTTTTCTCACAGGAGGGTGAGTCTCTGATGGCTCCTACCAAGCATGCCATGGACATGACTCTGAGGGGGAGGGTATGTGACAGAATGTATGTCTGTCATGCTCCTTTCATTAGTAAACCACTTCACAACCCTGCAACACAAACAACACAGGTTCTAGTGGGGGTTGTGGTGGGATTTGTACCAAACCCCTTTTGCCTTAAAGCTGGCCCTTTAGGACCTCAAAGTACTGAATGTTCAACGTGTTGTCCAACTGTCAGTGGAAGGGGGAATGCTAGCAATGAACACCTGAGCCCCAAAAAAGGGACACTGAACAAGCAGAAGGAGGTTTTTGTTTTGGCTTGATGGAGTCCGAGAGAGACCCTACTAAGAATTTTTGTTAAGCTAAAAAGAAGCTGTTTGCTCTTTTTTTTGTTACTGAAAGTAAATCATATTTCATTTGATTTAAACTGGTGTCTGGAGTGTTCTCTTTGAGAGTGTCCCTCAAGAAGTCACCTGACTCAGTACACTTTCATACACCCTCCCCTGTGGGGACCTTCCAACCTTGTCACTTATCTACCTCATTCCATGGGTCGCTGTGGCTTTTCCCCCATAGTGGTGACCAAGCATGAAGGCACCCCTCACCTCATGAAGAGGATTTGGTGTTCAAAATTTGGTGGAGGTGTGGAGTCTGAGACTGACATTTGCCATCTTCTTGATGGCTGCCATTTTCCTCTGTGTTTCTGTCTTCTTACCCTTTGCTCCCTCTTGCCAGCTCTGGTAGCATGCATAGCTTGTCACTGTGCCATAGTGGAGACCGATAAAGAAATTAGGCAGTCAAGGGGTGGGATCCCAAGTGGTAAACTGGGTTACAAAACTGGTTAATGGATTTGTGACAGAGAGTGGTGGTAAACAGCACTCACTCTAAAGAGGGGAAAGTTGACAGCAGGGTGCCACATGGCTCAGTAGTGGGACTCGTACTCTTCAATATCTTCACAAGTGACACACTGCAGTTGAACTGGAAGGAAAGGAATGCCTTTTGCAAATAACATCAAAATCTCTAATGGAGTGAATACCCAGGAGAGGGTAAAGAAAATGAGTAGGGCCCTTAGAAAGCTCAAGGAGTAGTTGAGGCCGTTGCAGCTGGGGTCTAATGCCAAAAAGTACAAAATCATGCACCAAGGGCATAGAATCCCAGAAGCTGAGTATAAAATGGGGAGGGGGAGAGACTGATGGTCTCTAAGCAGCAAATAGACCTTGGCTTTATCTTATCTGATCACCTCAAAATAGCAAGGCAGTGTAACAAGGCAGTGGGCAAGGCTGGTGGGATATGGTGCAAAGGGAGAAATATGACTGGCAAGAGGAGGGAGGAGGTGTTACCACTATACTGGTTGCAGGTGAGACCCCACCCAGAGTACTGTGTTAAGTTCTGGAGGCCATGTCATTGAGGCGCAGGTCAGGAAGCATAGAAAAACCAGGAGAAGTTTCAAAATTCACAAATAGCATTTTATTTTTCTCAATAACAGCAAAATAAAAATTAAAAAATGTTCAGAATAACTATTTACAAAGACAGTACAAGCAAAGAAAACAAAATCCTCCATCTGAGTGTTTCTTCTCACTTTCCAGTCTCAGACTGTCTTTCTTGCAAAACATTGGTGATCTTTTTATAACCAGTCTTTGCAGGAAGCTCATTAAGGAGACATAGTGTTTTTTCACAGAATGTTCTTGTCAGTTTTCAATGTTCTTGCAGGTGCAGCAAAAATAACATAATGACTTGGAACTGATCTAATGTTGACAGCTCTGTAAAGTTTGCACACCAGCTTCTCAGTTTAACCCCTTGAGTTCCAAATAGCTTTTTGCAATCATTTCAATAGTATAACTCTACACAGTTTTAAACAAAAGGATTCCAATCTCAGTGACATTTCCACATAAAGATTCACATATATATTTATACCTACAGATTTGTAAGGGGGAAGAAAATACAGAACAGCAAGGGAAGGCAGAGATACAGCGAGAGGCAGAGAATTGCAAAACCATCAGAGTGTTCAGTTTCGAGGTCTCACAAGAAAATTTGGTTGTGCAACCTGACAGAGAAGAGACAGAAAATGAGAGGATATAACAAACCCTTGTGTTTAAACTTGTTCTGCATAACAAATGAGGCAGGGCCTTATTCAACCCTGTCACAGGCAACATCTCAAAAATAACATTGATAGGGTGGAGGCAGTCCAGAGGAGGGCAACTAAAATGATGCCAAGGTTACATCAAAAGCCTATGAGGAGAGACTGAGAGATCTCAACATGTACACCCCAGAATAGAGGAGGGAGAGAAGACATTATAGAGAGCTACAAGTAACTAATGGGGTGAACCGGCTACAGGAGGGAAGTCTATTTCAAATGAGGAAGTGTACCAGGACAAGAGGTCATGCAATTAAGCTGGAAAGGGAAGTTTAAAAGGGGATGTGGAAAAGTACTACTTCATTGAAAGAGTGGTGGACACCTGGAACAGTCTACTGGCAGAGGTGGTGGGAACAAAAACAGAGCAGGGTTTCAAACGTGCGTGGGATAGGCAAAAGGGAATATTGGAGAATAGGCGAGGTGGGGGGGAGTGTCGACAGAGACCAGGAAAGGTCTGTGTAGATAGAACAGGCAGGGAAAATCTGTGCAGACTGCATGGGTCAAGCAGTCCTTTTCTGCTGACAATTTCTATGTTTCTATGTTAGCTTGGGACAAGACTCACATGCAATCAGCATTATCCCAGATGGGGAGCGGTATACCTGTCCCTACACAAAAAAATACAGCCTAACCTCCCAGGCTGGGAGCTGCTAGTGTCCCAGGTTCAGGAGTGAACCCACGTTTCCAGCAAAGCAGCACAGTGCACAGCTCCTAGGCCATCATCCAGTCAATTATAATGTGATTTTTCATGACAGTTCCACTTGTGGTAATTGAACTCTAAACGTTCACTCCAAAATCCAGCTCCTTAACCACTACTCAATGAAAGGCTGATCTACAGTAAGCAGCTCTGTAGATTACATGGTTATAAAACCATAAAGCTAGAGCCAGCCTGTCAGTGCAGCAGTAGCCCTACTGCTCACGACACTGGAGACCCAGGTTAGAGAATAAGCATGGGTCATCAGGTGGCCTGTTGGTAGAGGATGGTTGAATACCCAAAAGGATGCTTGCTTCCTTAGGGAAGGCAGGGCTCCTGCTCTCCACTGTAGTATAGCCACCTGGGTGACCACAGGTGGCAGTGCAGGCTGGAACCACTGTTAAGGGAGGTGAGCCTTATCTCTCTGACACATTCTGCAATAGAAGCAACCTCCAAGATGGCCACAGATTGGGGAGAAGCATGTGGAAAACACCTGGAGAGCACGGTAGGTCATCTGCTGTTCCTCGCAGGTACCCCACTGCTTACTAGGCCTCGCACCCTGATTGAATCTTCTCTGTCCAGAAGTACGGGTGGCTGCTGGCAGTCCTTCTCATGGGGAGATTATCCATGGGGGAAAAGGAGTGCAAGGTAAATCTGGCAAATGGTGGTTGATGGGACTAGGTGTAGAGGTGGACCAATGTGGGCTGGTTGGGGGACAAGGGGAGATAAAAAGTATAGTCAATTGAAAAAAAAAAACTGAAAGGCAACAAAATCAATGGCACATCATAGAGGTGCATTGAAACTGGCAAAAATAGCAATTAGAATGTTCCCTTAAGGGCTACAGAGTGCTCACATGGTGCAATTACTATTCAGTATCTGGCTATATCACAATGCACATATTTGTGAATATAATAAGTTACTGTACTCTATGTTTTTTTCTTCATCATGGAGAACAAGAACAAAAACAATATTTTTTCCCTTTTTGCCTTTATCAGTCACTAAAAATATAGCACTTATATAAATGGTTTTAGTAACTTCTAGCAGAATGACTAGATTTATACAGACACATTAACAGTAACATGTTTGTATTTATTTATTTATGTAACATGTGTTAACTGGAAGAAGCAGGCTTAACAATGTTGCCTATTTTTAGCCTCATCCCATGGGGGGCTGCAGATGCAAAACAACTGGAAGACTTCAGCTCAGTTCTCTCCTCAAACCACGAGTCGGAGGGCAGACCAGATAGATTTTTCCCCTTCTATCTTTCAGGTACCAGGAGAGGGGCATACAGGACGTCATAAACAGAGCTTTTATTTTTCTTTAAGGAGCTTTTATTTTTTCTTTTATTTGGGATTACACAGTACAGCACCAGAGAAGCGGGGAAGGTACCAGAAACAGGGAACATGGAGCCGCACTAATGGAGCTTTTAATTTTCCTCATTATTCTTTAGCAGATTTTATTTTTCTTTACTTTATTTGGGATTGCAATAGCAAAGGAGAACCTATTCAGCTGAGACAACTGCAGAGCAGTGAGAAGTTATGGGAATCCAGAACACAGCAGACATTTGGGAAGCCGCAGTAAAGCAGGGAACAGTTTGAATGTTGCTCTCTCTCCCATCCCCCACCCTCCCAATAACTATATAGCCTACAATCCAAACCATGACTGACATCATATGCAGAAGGAAGAAGTCGATCAGAGGGGTGTGTGTGAAAATAGTGCACCTGGAAGTTGGTAGCCGTGGTTGGGGGGGATAGCATTGGAGTTAGAAACTGTGTTGGTGAAGAAGGGATAGAAGGGATCAGCAGGTAGAAAGACAGGAGAGGAGAGGAGAGGAGAGAGAGGAGAGGAGAGGAGAGGAGAGGAGAGGAGAGGAGAGGAAGGAGGAGAAGAGAAAACATGTAGGTAGCTCTAAAGGGAGTTATGCGTAAATAGTGCTTCTGGGAGTTGTTAGCCTGCAGATAATTATTGGATCAGGAAGATTTTTAGGGGCTAACAGGTAAGATCTTGATATAGGGAGAAACTATGATGTGAATGGACAGTGCAGCAGCTATGGGGCAGCAGTCTTCAGAGAGACTTTCTGGAGACTGCGGTGCTGCCCTATCTGCCGGCACCTCTCTGGGCTGAGGGAGGAGGTTGCCAGACTCAAGGCCCAGATGGCTTGGGTTAGGATGACCTACTCCCCCTCCTTGGGGGCCACCAAGTCCAGCTCCACTTCCTCAAAGAGTGCCAGGTGTGAATAGTGGCTGGCCAGTAGTGGACTCAGGGAGAGTTAGAGTGGTGGAGTGGAGACCCATCCCAAATCCCATACCACTATGGAACTCCCACACCAAATTGGCAGGGTGGAACTGTCCCACAGAGGTGCCCGGGGTAGTGGCTGGGTCAGATGTGGAGGTTCTGTATGGTGGATACCCCAAGGCAGGTGGCAGAGGACCCCAAAGGAGGAGGAAGTGAATCCTGGTGGCAGACTCTATACTAAGGGAATACAGTGGGGGACAAGTAGTGATGAGGAGAGGATGGTAAGGTGCCTTCCCAGTGCCATGGATTATAGGGATGGAAGGAGGATCCTAAGGATCAATTCGGAGGCAGGGAGGGAGGGAGAACAAGATGTCATTGTCCACTTGGGGACAAATGACCTGGCTGGGGAGAGACCAGATGCAGTTTAAGAGGAGTTCAGGAAACTAGGGAGGGGTCCTAATCAAGTAGCTATCTGTTACTTTCTCAGAGGTGCTACCTCTCCATGACAAGGTGGATGACAGGAGGCTCCACATCAGGGAATTCAACTTATGGTTGAGGAAATGATGCAGAGTAGAGGGATTCAGATTCATTGGGGACTAAGGCTTCACCTGGAGGACTTGAGGTCTGTACAGAGGTGATAGTCTGCATCCTTCCATGAGGGGAGCTGAGATCCTTAGTGAACAGTTTAAATGCTACATTTTAGTAAACATTTAAACTAGCCAAGGTGGAAGGCGGAATAAGACAGGAAGACATAGTGTGCCCACCCTAACATGCTTACAGGGTCAGCATTTGGGAATCCCGAGGTTGAGAAGTACCAAGGAGTGCTAACACAAATAGGTAACAAAGAGAAAGAGGGAAAGGGAAAGAAGAAAGAAAATAGTGGAAAAGAAGGGGGAGAACAAAAGGAGGAGAAGAAGAGGGTAGGTGGCAGTCCAAGATGGAGAGCCATGTGTGCAAATGCCTGAAGTCTGGGCAGCAAAATGGCAGACCTAGAGGCCACTATGGCAGAAGGAGATCTGAACATAGTAGCAATTACAGAGACTTGGTGCAGTGAAAATCAGGACTGGGAGATAGCCCTACCAGTGTATGTGTTATTCAGAAGAGACAGGGTAGGAAAAAAGGAAGGAGGGGTGGCTCCTTACATAAGGGAGAACATAAAGGTCACAGAAATATGGGGGTGGGGGACAGAGTAAAGCTGAGGTACTATGGGTAACTCTGGAAGCAGAGTGGGGGGTAACTATTAGGATAGAAGTGGTCTACAGACCTGCAGCACAGGGGGAGGAGGGAGATGAGGATATGTTGGAAGAAATCCAAGGGATGGCTAACAAGGCTGAGATACACTAGTGTGGGACTTCTCTTCCAGATGTGGACTGGAGCCTCCCTGCTGCTGCATCAGACAAAAGTAAGCTAATCCTGGACTCTTTACAGGGGACATTCTTTATTCAGCTAGTAAAAGAACCCAGACTAGGCAGAAACAGAGTGGCAACCAGGTTCTGAGTGCTCAATGACAATAACTATAGTACTCAGAAAGAACAGTCATGACACTGCCACATATACAATCAAGTTCCAATGCAGTATTGCAAGTTTAAATGGATTTATTCTCACCACATGAAGTGAAGCCTATTCAAGTTAAGACATAAAAATCCACAGTAAAGCTCCTAATGTTTCACCAAACCATTGGCTTTCATGAAAATAGTGCCATCTAGTGTATAGTTTACTTAAATAGCCTCAAGGGGCTAGCGTCACATGTTCACATGTAAAGTGCTAGTTGAGCATATATATATATATATATATATATATATATATACAGTATATATATTACATAACTCTTTCTCAATAGTATCACAACACCTAAACATTGTGATAAGTATTATTTAAATACTAGACAACACAAAGTAAAAGCTCACTTATCTTTTTATATTTCATTCCTTTTCACTCTTTTATGTTCTTTAAGTTCTAACATTCTAGTGTGAATGACTACACTTGGAAAATGAATCTTTTCCTTACATTCTATCTGAAAGATTTGAACTAACAAAGGACATTTTTCAAAAATTTGAAAGCAAGAGAAGGTTTGAGTGGGCAAGATAGTGTATGTTCTTTATACTAATTATTACAACAAATACTACATTTTACGTGTAGCCCCAATTTTTGTAATTTCTTTCATGTAGTGTACCTGCTCTGAATCGCCTTAGAGTGAGTGAGGGGTGTTATGAAATGGGATGGGGGGAAGGCTAAAGAACAAATAAAGGGCTGAATATTGCACTTGTACACTGATATATACAGTATGTCAAAATGACAGGTGAAGATTTTACAAAGTTTCATAGAGGCAAAATCTCTCCTTTTCTTTACAATACATGTTGTACCATAACCTTGAGGTTTGTATGCATAAGGTGGTCAGGAATGCCTTGCCTTTAAAATGCAAGCTCAATTTCTATACCAATATAATGCAGGAGGTGGGAAAAGAAAAGAAAACCTGGCATGTTCAAAGTCCAGCTTCCACACGGGTTTCATGAAGGGTGAGTTAGAAAAGAGATAGGAGTGATTGATGTCACTTCATGTACATTCTAGTCCACCATTTATGTTTCTCTTCCCTCATGTACCCTAAAAAAGAGAAAAAAACAATGGATTTTAATTCAACGTCTATTTTTTAGGAATGGCTTCAATTCTATATGTTCATTCAAACCATTTCCCATAAAAGCTCCCATGGTGAAAATCCAATAGTTCCCTCTTTGTCTCAATAGGTCATCTCTGTTACCCCCTCTGGGCCCTAACTTCACATGTTCTAAACCTACGAATCTCAGACTGTGTTCCTGTCTGTTTTCATCCTTTTTCATATGGACTGCCCAGATGTATTCCAAATTTTCAATCCTGATGGCTCTTAGGTGGTCCCCATTCTTTCTTTCCATTTTCTCTTTGTTTGTCCTATGTAGTAGGCATTGCATACACAGAATGACATATACAGTAAGTAACATAAGTGGTGTTACAATTCATAAATTGGTTTATATCATTCTCCAATCATATGGGTTCTTGAACATGCTGCACTCATGTATATTCTTACAAAAGTACAGTTCCCACATTTTCTACAGCCTCGGGGGCATTTTCTTGGTGCCTCAATTCTCTGTGAAGAGCTCACTACTATATCCTTTAATTTCCTGGCCCTTCTATATGCCATTCTTGGAGGAGTCTGTGATGTTTTCAGAAGTCTGGGATCTGCTGCTAAAACATGCCAGTGCTTATTTATGGTTTCCCTAACCTTAAATGACCTTGCACTGAAAGTGGTTGCAAGTTAAGTGTATCTTTGATTTCTTTCTCCCTTGCTCTTTGTCTGTCATGAGTTGTTCTCTTATTATATTGTCACATGACTCCCTTGCTTTGGCCAAAGTTTTCTTCAAAAATCTCCTTTCAATAAACCAATTTCTCTGAGCCTCAAGTTATTTTTCTAATTCTGTTTCTACACTACAGTTTCTCTTTATCCTATAGTATTGACTTTTGGGGATTTCTTCTACTGTGTGGTGGGGATGACAGCTGTTAGCCATGAGTATCGTATTTCAGTCTGTAGGTTTTCTGACTAAGGTTGTCCCAATATTTCCCTGCAAGTTTAGTTTTATTCTAAGATCCAAAAATGGAATCTCCTCATGGTTAGCTGTATAGATGAACCTTAAATTGGGATTTGTACTGTGTAAGTACCTAATGAAATTTTGCAATTCAGTGCTGTCACACTGCCACATCAGTAGAACATCATCAACAAAGTGCTTCCACAGCACTATCTTTTGCCAAAAGGGGTTTGCATGTCTGTCCCAGATCACACCCTCTTCCCAGAAACCTAAATAAAGATTCACATGATTGGGGCCAAAACTGGCCCCCACTGCGGTTCCTTTTTTCTGTTGATAGGTCTCATTCTGAAAGACAAAGTAGTTACCTTCCAAAACCATTCTCATTAACTCTATAAAATCTGTCTCTGGTCTAACCCTCTCCTCTTGTTTGCTTAAATAGTACAGTACTGCTCTCAGGCCATCATTATGTGGTATGTTGGTATATAATGACTCCATGTCAAGTGTTACCAACATACTTTTTTCCTCTAGATGAACATCACTGAGTACCCTTAGAACATCTCCAGTATCCTGTAGGAAAGATGGTAGTGTGCTGACAAAACTTTTTATATTGTCATCAACCATGCGGGTCAGGGGTTCTGTTGTTGCACCTATGCTTGAAGTAATTGGTTGCCTGGGGGGGGTTGATGAGGTTTTGTGTACTTTTGGTAATACAGAAAATTGTGCCTTCAGCAGGTAATCCATTGTGAGATATTTCTTTTCACTTTCATGTAGTATTTCTTCATTATGTACCCATTTCAAAAAGTCATCAATTTGTTTTTTAAGGAGGTTTTGTTGGCCTGTGTTTACAGCTACATAGTATTCCTTGTTATTTAGTTGCCTATTTACTTCCCTAATGTAGTCTGCAGTATTCTGCACTACCACACTACCTCCTTTACAATTTCTTTGTTATTTTTCAGGGATTTAATAGCTTCTTTTTCTGCAGATGTGATATTGTTAAACTTAGGTACAAAGGCATCTTTCCTCAAATTTTCCAGATCTTTTTCACATAATCTCTGAAATATGGTCACTGCAAAAGGCTGAGGCTGACAAAATGTACTCCATTTCTTTTTTGCTTTAACAGTGGTTACCTCCTCATTCTTAGTTTCAGTTTGCCTTCCTTCCCTACCTTCAAATTCCTGTAATGCTGCTAGTACATCCTGTGTAAGCATATTTTCTATATTTATACTTGCATCTATCGCTGTATTGGCTAGTCGGCCCATGTTTAAATCTTTATGGTCAAAGCACATCTAGCTTAAAGCTCTACATAAACAATACAAGTCAATATGTGTCTCAAAAAAGTTGATGTCTGTTGCTGGAAGAAAAGACAAACCTTTGCTCAAAACACTTACTTCACTGTCTTCAAGTATGTAGTTAGACAGGTTTATTACATTCTCTAGTGGGGCTTCAGTTTCTGTACTCAATGTTAAATCTGGTAACGTCTCTTCTGAGCTTGACCTTCTTAACATCCCTGTATTTCTTCTTCCTCGTTGCATCCGTTTTGTACTTGCTGATATATCCCCTTGCATTTTCCTTGTCTGGGCACTCTCTCTGTACACTGATCTAAAAAAATGTCCAAATGTTCGGAGTCACTGGTCTCAGAGGCACTCGTTCCACAAGTTCCACTTGCCCCACTAGCTGCTCTGGTTCCTCTCAATGTACTGTTGCTATTTTTCAGGATTGATATAGGTTCAAAATGTACCTTTTGTTTTGACCCTTGTTGCTTTCTAAAACTATTCTGTTTTGACCAGCTGTATACATGTCCCTTTAAATAATCACTTTCATCACATACAAATTTAAATTTTTTAGTGGCACAGATCTTAGACTCTTGATACTGTATTTCCTTCTGTAGTTCCATTTTAAATGTCCCAGAGTTCCTATCCTCAGCAAATGTCTGTCAAACTGTTTCCTTTGTTTTAAGTTCAACATTGATCACCTCCTGATCTTTTTTGATTTCTCAGTGATCCAATGCATCCACTTATCTGTCACTTCTTTTGATATTTCTCTCCATCTGTTTACAAAGTCCTCATCATCCAGACTGAATGAGGGATCTTTTGTAATCCTTAGCCTCATGGTGCTCTCCCAGCCTCTAGATAAGCTTTGATGGACTTTGTCTGCCAGTAATTTCTTCTTGCTTTTATCGCAATTCATTCAAACACAAAAAAGCATCTAATATATTTACTGCAGTTGATGGTCTCTCAGTCTCCTCGGCATACTCCTTGGCATCTCTTACAGTCCCCACATGGTTTTCTCTAGCAAATGGGTCACGCTCTTTCAGTTTAGAAAAAATGATCTCCGTTAATCCCAAAATTGTTTGATTTCCTTCATGTCCATCATTCGTATTTGTACTTGGACACTGCAGTACCTCTTCCTGACATTTCCCAGCATCTCTTAAGCAGTAATACCTTCATACTTCGAAAGTAGTGATATATAAACTCTGAATATGTGTTTCACCTTTGCATTGGTCAGAAACAACCATGACTAGGCAGAAACAGAGCTGCAACCAGGTTCTGAGTGCTCAATGACAATAACTATAGTACTCAGAAAGAACAGCCATGGCACTCCCACACATGCAATCAAGTTCCAGTGCAACGTTGCAAGTTTAAATAGGTTTATTCTCACCACATGAAGTGCAGCCTATTCATGCCAAGACATAGAAATCCATATTAAAGCTCCTAATGTTTCACCAAACCATTGGCTTTCACAAAATAAAGAAGGATGAGTGAGCCTTTACTTTGTGTTGTCTAGTATTTAAATAATATTTATTACAATTTTTAGGTGTTTTGATACTATTGGAAAAAAGTTATTTTACATAAATATAAATATATATATATGCATAACCAGCACTTTAAATGTAAACAGGTGATGCTAGCCCCTCAAGGCTATTTAAGAAAATGATACACTAGATGGCATTATCATCATGAAAGCCAGTAGTTTGGTAAAACATTAGGAGCTTTTCGGTGGATTTCCATGTCTTAGCTTGAATAGGCTGTACTTCATGTGGTGAGAATAAATCCATTTAAACTTGCTTCATAGTAAAAGAACACACTCATGAAGGGGCATTACTGGATCTGGTGCTGTCAACCAGGGACAGTATCACTGATATCAATGTGGGGGACCACCCGGGAACCAATGATCATCATAAGGTGTGGTTCAGCATAAGGACCAGGCCAGAACTTAACCACATAGATATGAGGGTCCTGGACTTCAGGAAAGCTGATTTCAAGAAAATGGGAGAGTGCTTCAAGGAAGCCCTACCAGGAATAGGGAAAATGGGAGGGGTAGAGGAAAACTGGGCAAACATAAGAAAGGCCAATGAGAGGCAACAGACTTCTTTATCAGGAAGGTTAAGAAGAGCAAGGGAAGGAAGAGGCCATTGTGATTCTCTAAAGAAGTAGCAAAGAAGGTAAAGAAAAAGAAGCAAAACTAAAAGTAGACAAGGCAATGGGGCCAGAGGGTGTTCACCCAAGGATACTGAAACAACTAAAGGAGGTAGTATCTGTACCTCTGCCGGACCTGTTCAATATGTTGCTGGATATGGGGGAAGTTCCAGGGGACTGGAGGAGGCTGGATGTGGTTCCATTGCACAAAAGTGGCAATAGGTAGGAGGCAGGAAACTACTGACCTGTAAGCCTGACTTCCATGGTGGGCAAGATTATGGAAACACTACCTAAAAAAGGATTGGGGGATACCTTAAAACCAGTGGACTGCAGGACCAGGGGCAGCATGGGGTCATGGGGGGGGGGGATCTTACTGAACAAACATGATAGAGTTTTTTGTCTGGGTTACCAGGGAGGTGAATCAGGGAGGAGCAGTGGATGTTGCCTACCTGGATTTCAGTAAGGCCTTTGACACTGTTCCACACAGAAGACTAATAAACAAGCTAGGCAGCCTGAGAGTGGGTCCAAAGATAATAAAATATGTATGAAGTTGGCTAAGTAACAGAACTCAAAGGGTGGTGGTAAATGGAGTTCATTTGGAGGGAGGTAGGGTGACCAGCATGGTGCCTCAGGGGCCAGTACTGGGACCAGTCCTCTTCCATGTCTTTATCAGTGACATTGCAGAGTGGCTGGAGGGAAAGGTAAGCCTGTTCATGGATGACACAAAAATCTGCAACAGAGTGGACACACGTGAGGGGGTGGAGGAAGAGCCAAAAAAAGCTGGAAGACTGATCAAAGATTTGACAACTGGGCTTCAACTACAAAAAATTTAAAATTATTAACATAGGGCACAGAAACCCAAGGGCTATGTATAAGTTAAGGGGGAGGCGTTTATTAACTACAAAACAATAAAGGGATCTGGGGGTCATCATATCTGATGACCTAAAGGTAGCAAAGCAGTGTGATAAGGCAGTGGGAAAGGCTTGTGGGATGCTAGGGTGCATACGGAGGGGTATCACAACCAGAAAAAGGGAAGTAGTGTTACTCTTGTAGAGATCAATGGTGAGGCCACACTTGCAGTACTGTGCCCAGTTCTGGAGACCCCATCTCAGGAAGGACATAGATCGGGTGGAAGTGGTACAGAGAAGGGCAACCAAAATGATGCATGGCCTGTATCAGAAGCCCTATGGGGAAAGACTCAGGGAATTAAATATGTACTCACTAAAGGAAAGGAGAGAATGGAGAGACATGATAGAAACATTCAAATACCTCAAAGGTATCAATGTATAGGAGGGAGGTATACTGCACAGAAAGAGATGCACAAGGACAAGGAGGCATGGTATGAAGCTGGAAGGAGGGAGACTTAGAGGGGATGTAAGAAAATATTTCTTCACAGAAAGGGTGGTGGACACCTGGAACAGCCTCCCAGCAGAGGTGGTGGGCACTGAAATGGCAAAAGGTTTCAAACATGCATGGGATAGACACAGGGGAACCTTGGAAACAGGGCTGTGGGGGTTGGCTGGAGATCAAATAGGGGCTATGGTAGCACAGTAGGTAGGGACTTTAGGGCAGACTAGGTGGGGCATGAGGTCCTTTTCTGCTGACAGCTTCTATGTTTCTATGTAATTGAACCTGATTAAGCTATTGGTACTATTTTTGTGAATGGGGGAAATTTGCCCAAGACGATAGAAGATTTGGTATCTTTAACGTCCATGTGAACAACCACCAGAAAAGGCAGACAGGACCTCAGTATAACAACTCATCTGAAGTATGGCACAGCCCTACAGTACAGCAGTCTCTAAGGACTGCACTCAGGTGCCAGCATTTATGATATGAGCCCAGCCTCACTATGTGACTGGAACCACAAACCATCTGCCCCAGAATCAGACGTGATAACATCTGTTTATGGGAAATATATGGCCAGACTGTTAAATGGTTCAGAAGCTGGTGAAAAAGGCAATTTTGGCTGTCAGCATCTTCTGAACTGCACCAAAACTCAGGACCCCTATTTTCAAAGATGTATGAGTTCTTGCAAGTTTCAGCTATTTGTGGTAGCTTAAATCAAAAACCTTTTGCATGAATGTTTTTGATGCTAGACATGGGGCTTATGCCAGAGAGTCTTGCAAGTGCATCTGGACCTCAGACACTGTTAGACCACTTATTAGGTGATCTAGTAGCATTCAAACTTAAGACTCTGTTGGGCTAACCCCTTGAATTCAGTCTTGCTATGGTCAGTGCTACCCATTAACTGAGGCTCCCCAACTCTTACTGCTCTATGAAGCAGAGTGACTTTAAATGAAGCAGAGAAGTGGTATTCCTGCTCAATGCATCTTATGCACTAAGGGATCCCAGCCATATGTGCCCTGATATGCAGAGCATAGAGCCAAGATACACAAAGCTCAGGTGTGTAATGCACACACATGAATGTTAGAACACCAGGTGCCTGCAGTGCACCCCTGCCCAGGGCAACTTGTGCCAGATCCCAAGCAACTTTGCTGCTGGTCTGGGCAGGGAGGTGTGGAGTGGCTGTGCCCACTTTGAGACAGAGGAGCATGGCATACACAATGCTGGATATGCTCTGCTGGGCCAGTGTCAGAGCGGATTTCCATTATACCAGTCACAAGGCTGCCGTAATGGGTGTGCACCCCTCTAACAGGCATCTGAAAACCAACATGGTGCCTTACAGCCATGGTTTCTGGCCATCTTCCATGCCACAGAGAGGTTGGGGTGGATGTTGGCTGTGGGGGGGGGCACTTAGTGGATCTGTGAAAAAACATTGGTAAGCCATAGGGAACATGGCAGTCCTTACATAGGCTGTAATGTCCCATCATCCCCTGTCCCCCCAGACAGGGGACCCACTGTGGGACTGATCAGCACTTCTAACTGGAATCCCATTGACCAGCCCAGATCCATCCTGCCAGCTTGCCTTGCTCAAGCATGGACATACACAGCTGCACATCAAGCTGTCTGAGGGTGATGCATCCTAGGCCTCTGCATTCAGTGACAGCCAGGTCTGCGCCACACAATTGCGTGGTCCAGTATGCATCCTTACCAGCATGGATCGGGCTCAGTTGTGTATAAACCCCCCATGATTGCACACCTTGGAGTGTCTTGTTAAATGTGACCTTCCTCTGGGGTGGGAGGCTTACCTAGAGTTCCGTGTGCCACCTCAAACTTGTCTCCCATCTCTTCATTCACTCTGGCCCCATGACTTCAGTTGAAATGGGGACCAGAGGATCAGTCAAAAAAAGGAACTGCTGCAATTTGCACACCATAGTATGAGAGCCAAAGTTGGCTCAAATATTCATCAATGCTGAAAGCACGCACTCTCTAGGGACTCTGAAAACTGCATTGGCAGCCTGCCAGCATCTTCCACAGTGTGCTTCAGCCCCTGGGACTTCAGTCAAAATCAGGAGGCTCGGAAGCAAGGGGGGGGAGAGAGTAAAGATGGCAACATTTTGGTGCACTGCATCTTTAAGAGATAGGCTCCTTGCTGCACACAGAGAGTGCAGAAATACTGGAGGGGGGGTGCACAAGAGCCATTTCCTCATCACATCCTCAACAGAAGGTCAGGCACAGTTATGCCCATCAAACTAGGGCAGCACACCAGAAGGGGGGCAATCTTAAAATAAATAAAACAAAGACTTTGGGAGCACAGGGCTCCATTTATGTAAAGGGTCTGCCATCTTTGTGGCCCATGACTTATTCAGCAGCCAATCAGGGAGCAGTAAGACAAAGCAATGAATTGTGGAAGGATGAGGCAAGAGGTTCCTCCCAATTGGACTTGGGAGCTTTTTATGCCAATCAGAGAGCAGGACTGGGCAGAAGGACTGATGGACAGCCCTGTCTACCCAATTAGATGTGGAAGGGAAGATAGAAGTCTGTGAGCCCTCCAAAAGGAGTGGGCAGTTTGACTGGGATGCCAAGCAGTGCAGAGCTACATGGCAGTTAGGTAGCTGGGGTCTCCCAAGGCCTGCTCCACATGGGTTCTCCCCAGAGCCCACTCTATAGTAGTCCAATGGATCCTCCCCAGGGCCAACTCATTAGTAATTCTGTGGTTCCTCCCCATGACCCACTCCTTGGAAGTTTCATGAGCTGTCTCCTGATCTCAAATCCATGAGAGAGAGACAGAGAGAGAGAGAGAAAGAGAGGGAGAGAGAGAGAGATTAAGTGATTGAGCCACAAGGGCACTGACAGAGTTGAAGTGTTTGTGCCAGAAGGGCACCATCTGAAATGTTTGTGCAAGAAGGGCACTGCTCTGAAGTGCTTGTGCCAGACGGGCACCATCTGAATGAAAGTTGTGATAATGCCAGGAAGGCCAACATCTGAGCTAAAGTGTTTGTGCCAAGAGGGGCACCATCTGAGCTGAAGTGTTTGTGTTAAGAAGGGCACAGTCTGAGTTGAAAGAAGAGATAGTTCCAGAAGGCACCATGAGTGAAAGACAGAGGCCTAGTCAGGCTATACATCCTCCAAGTCCTCTCCTGGGCTTGTCCTGAAGATTTTTTGGAGTCCTCCCCAGGGCTCATTCAGAAGACTCAAGGTAGTCCTCCTCAGGGCTCCTTCAAAATACTTTTTGTGTAGATATGTCTGGGTTCATCCATCTCCAGAGACTGTTCCAGAGTGCCCTGCAGAAAATGTGAACTAAAGATGCTATGCTGCATTCAAGAAGTCTGAGCTGATCCAAGTGGAGAGTGAGACTGCATCCTGTTCAAGCCATGTTGGAGCCATGTAAGGGGCCAGCTACCCCTTATCAAGTCGGGTGGATCAGGGAACTGGGAGCCACAGGCGCAGGCCCAAGTACTAGGGCACTCTTGAACCATTTGGGGGAGTCAGACCGTGGGGTCGCTCCTGGAGTCTGGGCTCCTTGGGAACTGGGAAGCCACTGCATAGAACTCCTGTATCCTGGGTGTGATTCAGTAGAGCAGTGAGAAGAGAAGCATGAGCCAGAAGGATGTTGTAGCAAGAGGTGTGAGCTAGAAGAACTGCATTCAGAGAGTGGAGTCAGAAGGGCTGCGGCTTGAGAGCTGATACAGCTGATGTGGAAGCAATAGCATTTTGAGACGCAACTCTCTCACAGATGCCTCCCAGCTGGCAGTATGTATTTACATGGCGGCCACGCTGGGCTAGCCACTGCACTGCATGTTCGTTTGCTCGCCTGTTCTTTCGTTTTGGAGTTTTGGAGTTCTGTTTATTTTTTATCACTCTCCTGTGCGCTTTTGGGCATTAGCCGGATGGAACATGGTGTTTTTCTTCGCGTTTTTGTTCCGGTACTCAAGGTGGATTGAGGTGGTGTTAAGATCCTGCATCTGCTCGCAAGAAAGCCGCTTGAATTAGATGAGCGATACGGCTGTTGTTAGATGAGGATTTGTCTGCTGTTGGTGGTTGGGCTGGGCTGCTCTTCGTGCCACGAGTAGGATAACAAGCAGAACACTCTCGATTTTCGGAGTAACAACCACAGTGTCAATCTGTGAACTGTATTAAACCGTGAGTTATACCGGGCTTTTGGGAGTTGGGCTGGGCTGCTATCTGAGCCTCCAACGGATAATTAAGTGGAACTATCGGATCACTAGGGTGAATTATTACAGCATTGAGCCGTCTGATACATTGGGGCATTTGAGGCTGTTAGAGTTTGTGGAGGAGAGTGTGATCTTTTGGCCTTCCAGTTCTGCTGCCTGACTGTGAGGAGATTTAAAGAGGATTTTGTGCCTGTAGATTTTATGGTGATCTGAGTTTGGAGGTGTGCTGTGGGATAGTTGCCTGGGGTGGTTGATGCTGGCTGGGCTCAGGGTGGGTGACGCCGGCTTTGACCTGCTGAAGGGCGGGTGTGAGTTGCTGGGGTCTCCTGGACTTACCGGAGGGGTTCTACCAGTGGGTGGACACTGTTCTGGGGTCATCACTTGGGTCCAGCCTGGGTCAGTGGTCCACTTTGGGGTAGCTACTCTCCCTCACACGATTGCGGCGATACTGATGCTCCTGGACTAGAATTGTCTAAAGTTTTATTCTGCTCACAAGTCAGCCTGACTCTGATCACCTGGGTTTTAGATAGACTGGAGTTCCTAAATCTGGAATACTGGATGCTTTTAGTTTTATGCTTTGACTCTGAATATGCCCTATCTCTCTTAGTAGTGAGAGTTGTGGGGTTTAAAAGACCGTGACTGCTTGCATCTACTCTCACACCGCAGTGAGACTTCTGCTGAGTTTAAAAAATTTTTTACATTCTCTGGTTTTGTAGTCTCTTTACCCACCTTTTTATGGTTATATAGACCTTTTGTGATGTTATTTGAGTCAAAACCTTGATGCCGGCTTAATAGTTTAAACTCTAAATATAATTTATTATTTTATTTTATTACAGGTTTTGTTTGTTTTAGTATAACACTACTTTTTTATTTAAGATAGGTTTGTCTTAAGTTAAGTTAGTTTTGGTAGATACTGGTTAATTAAGATGTGTTGGATGGCCCTTACGATGGTCAGGCACTATTCTCCCACTCTGCCCCAGAGCCTCCATCCTTTTCACTGTCCCCATTTGTCTGCTGATGTCTTTAATAAGTGTCGTGCAGCGGGGATAGTGAGAAGGCATTTGAAGGATGGTTGGACTGGACAGAGTGGGAGACTGGAAAGGAGTGGGCAGATGGGGTAGTTGGGACGAGGAGACACCCTGGGGCAAAATGGGATCAGGAGAGGGGTCCTCCCTGCCTGATTCCCATACCCAAGGGCTCCGCAGATTGTGGGCAGGTACTGCCCTCTGAAAACCCATCCAACCCGGGCGGTGCTATGTAATGCCAGGTCCATTAGGAACAAGACTGCAATTATTGCAGATCTTGTTGCAACATCTGACCTGGCATGTATCACCGAGACCTGGCTGGATGAGAACGCAGGTCCTATATTAGACTCTGCTGCTCCGGCTGGGTTCTCGGTGATGCATCGCCCGAGATTGGATCGTAGGGAAGGGGGAGTAGCCATCTTTTTTAGAACAGATCTGAATCTTGTGGATGCGCCAGTGGGTAACACTAGATCCTTTGAGTGTATCCAGGCAGCAGGTGCAGGGTTTAGGATTCTCCTCATCTACCGTCCACCCGGTGATGGTGTAGAATTCCTGAAGGAGTTTGCAGACTTCATCGTCGACATGGCATTGGAGTCACCCAGATGGTTAATACTGGGTGACTTCAATGCCTGGGTCAATGATGAACTCTCACATTTTGAAAAGAATTTCCTCCAACTTATGACTATGTTGGGCCTGTCACAGGTAGTTACCTCTGCTACCCATATAGGAGGTCACTCATTGGATCTAGTGTTCCTACTGGATTTGGATATCACACATTTGGGGGTGGAACCGAATGTGTGGACAGACCATCACACCATAAGATTCAGCTTTGGGGCACCCCCTAATAGGCCTGCCTCTACGGAGATGGTTCAGTATTGCTTTTTAAGGGGAGTTACCCCAGAGGGTCTATTAGCGGTACTGGACCTATCGGGTATTTCTGGTGACAGCATGGGTCCAGGAGACCTTGTTCTTGCCTATAATAAGTCGGTGAGCGAGGCCCTGGACCTAGTTGCTCCTGTCTGTGTTTTCCCACTCGCTCAGCGCCCTAAGAATCTATGGTTTGATGAGTCTTTGAAGGAACTGAGGACAGTGGGGCGAAGGCTAGAGAGGGCCTGGCGGAAGTCCAGCCTGGATGCTGACAGACTTAGGTTGATGGAGCATTACGGTATCTATCAATCAGCAATCACCCGTAAGAAGGCAGAATTCCTGTCCAGGGAGATTGCTGCTGCATGAAACCGACCAGCTCAACTCTTTCGGACTGTCGACAGACTGTGCAATCCACTCTGTCTACAGTCTGGAAGAGATTTTTCACAAATAAACTGTGATGAGCTTGCTCGGTTTTTCACAGATAAGATTGCCGGTATTAGGTCGGATATCGGCCAGGCTCACTCTTCAAGGGTTTTCGGTGATCGGCGAGGGGAAACAAACACCTGTGTCACCTGGTGTGACTTTGGTAAGCCAGAATTCATGGATATTGTGAGGATTGTCCTGACTGTATGTCCAACCAGCTGTAGTTTGGATCCGGGCCCTACGTCACTATTATTAGGTTGCATAGATACTATCTGCCCGATCCTTGCTGAAATTGTCTGGAATTCTTTGGAGCAGGGGGTCTTTTCTGATCCCCTAAAGGAGGCGGTCGTTCGACCATTCCTAAAAAAGTCTTCACTGAATCCGGACTGTCCAGCTAACTACAGACCTGTCTCTAACCTGCCCTTTTTGGGTAAGGTTATTGAAAAGGTGGTTGCGCTACAACTGGATGACCATCTTACAAATTACAATATCTATGATACTCTTCACTCCGAATTTAGGAAAAGACATAGTACTGAGACTGCTCTTGTCCGGGTTCTAAATGATCTCCTGATTGCGAGAGATGGAAAGGCTCGTACTATTCTAGTCCTTCTTGATCTCTCTGCAGCATTTGATACTGTGGACCATGGTGTGCTTCTGGAACACCTGTGGCTTTATTGCGGACTGTCTGGTATAGTTCTGCTTTGGTTTCGATCTTTCCTCATGGGTCGGAGACAGAGGGTTGTCACCGGAATTTATTCCTCTGATGTCATCTTCCTGTCCTGTGGGGTACCGCAGGGTTCCATTTTGGCACCCATGTTGTTCGCTGTTTATATGCTGCCATTGGGAGACATTATTAGGTGATACAGCCTGGGTTTTCACTGCTATGCAGATGATACCCAGCTGTATCTGTCCTTTAGTCCCGAACAGGAAGATGCAGTCTCCATACTTAACAGCTGTCTATCCGAGATCAAGGACTGGATGAGTGCTAGCTGGCTGAGGTTAAACCCAGATAAGACTGAGGTGTTGGCGGTGGACCCAGGTCACCTTGAGGTGGGTTGCAGGGCTAGGCTTCCTTCGGGCATATGGATTGATGGTGCCCAGCTCCCAACCTCAGACCGGGTGCGTGATCTGGGCGTTATTATTGACGACGGTTTGACCGTAAAATCGCAGGTGTCATCCGTTGTCAAATCTTCCTTTTACCATCTTAGGAATATCACCCGGGTGAAACACTTAGTTCCTCTGGCTGACCTTCCTATACTGGTCCATGTCTTTGTGACCTCTCGCCTTGATTACTGCAATGCCCTGTACCTAGGGCTACCGGGGGTTGATATCCGCCACTTGCAGCTGGTGCAGAATGCAGCAGCCAGGCTCCTGACTGGGATATCCAGAAGCAGTCATATTACGCCTGTGCTGCGCGACTGCACTGGCTGCGGTTCAGTGGCGGATCCCTTCAAGGTCGACTTACTGGCCTATTAAGCCCCTACATGAACAGGACCGCAGTACCTGCAAGATCTCCTTATTCCCTACTGTCCCTCTCGCTCACTCCGATCCACCGACGAGGGATTTCTAGAGATTCCCAGGGTATGTTTAAAAACATCTGGGGCACGTGCATTTTCTTACGTTGCCCCCACCCTGTGGAATTCTCTACCTTGTCGGATACGTAGCTGCCTGACCGTCGAGATTTTTAAGTCAGAGTTAAAAACATATTTATTCTGAAAAGCATATGGAGAGTGATCTTATTGTGATTTTACTGTGAATTTTATTGTGATTTTATTGTTATTATTGTTATTTTTGTCATAGTTTGTAAATTCTAATGTTTGCTTAATTGTACAGCACTTTGGCTTTGAAAAGCGCTTAAAAATAAAATTTACTTACTTACTTACTTACTTACAGAAGAGCTGTGTTCACAGATGTGTGAGACAAAAAAGGGTGAACCATTGTCATCTGATCAAAAGAATCCAAGGCTTCTGGGCTGCTTTCCTGCACCTGTGTGCTGCCTCCTGCTGCTTTTATACCATTATTCTGCTCCTGGTCTGCTGCATCCAAAGATCACATAAGTGCTGGCATGGCTGGCAAGGCTTTATTTTCCCTGTTGGATTAGAATTTGGGTTCTAGTTTGTTCAAAAGTCAAGCAAGTTTATTGGGACGTCAGTCCTCATAACATTTGTGCTAGGACACTATAGCCTATTGGTGGGTTAAAATGCAAGCTTGCTGAATTTTCCATCAAGTGCACCATTGAAAGATCCCAGGCCACACTTCATTCAGGCCTGCACCAGGACTGTGTGATAATTCTTGGGTACCCAGAGTCTAACGTGTAATGTTATACTTGTGCTTATAGTTTTATTATTGGTACTATATAAAAGTGATCATACCCTGTGTAAAATAGCCATTGTATGTGCCTCTTGCTTGGGCAGGTGTTTATATGCTGTGGGGTTTGAGGAAAATTGCCTGAGGGTGGTTGTGTGTACAGTAACTTGTTATTGCTAAACTTCTGCTCTCTCTATGGCTTCAGGGCCTGTGTGCCAAAATAAAGCACAGTTTCATTTGTTGCGTTTTATTACTATGTGAGTATTCAGTTTGAGCATCTTGACTGAATTATTGGTTGGTAAAGGTAACAGTTGCTGGTGGTCCCCAGGGGGTGGTGTTGTCCAGTGTAGGGAGGTGGGTAGGTACGGCATCCCAGAGGGAAGTATTGCACAAAGCATCTGGCCCACTTATTCTCTCTGAGTATCGGCACCATGCTACTTATGAATTTGGGATGACCCCCCCCAAATACAGAAGAACAAATTATTTATTTATTTATTTTGCTTTTCGTAACCAGGTAAGTGCACTAGGCAAACAATGCCTATTTTCAGGCACGATCTGGGAGAAGACAGTTTACAGACAAAACAATATACATGTGACACAGCACATGAAAGCAGTACAATCAGAGTGAGAACAACAATGTTTGGATATTTGACAGCCCTCTCACCAGGTGTGTCATGTCACAGTCACCAGGCAGGGATATGGACCTGGTCACTGCGCTGACTGTGGGGGGTCACATAAAAAACAAAATAAAGTTAAAAACTACATCTTTTTAAAAGACATACTAATGTGTTTCACTTCAAATTCTTCCACCAGAAAAAGTTGTCCATCCAACATTCTTGGGTGGCTCTTTTAGATAGCAAAACCCCCACTCTCACCACTCAGCTGCTTGAAGCTCACCCAGATCCCACTTGTCATTGGTGCTTTAAAATATTTAATATTTAGAGCCTTACCACCACTGCAATTTTTGTGACCATTTCCACCAGCCCATGTCACTGACTCCTGCTGACAGTCCAACATGATGCAGCTGCCAGTCTTGCACACATGGCTATTTCTGATGAGTACCGCTGGGAAGTCCAGTAGCACTCATGAGTAATAGCCTTTGTCACTAGAGCAACCATGCCTTGGACTAACAGTGTAAGAAAGGTAATACATTTATCTTCAATTTCATGGAAAGGGCTGGCAGTGGTTAGGAAAATGACAGCAGGCAGAAGGGTAGTATTTTTAAAATATTTCATACCACTCTTCAAACATAAGGGGTTTTTGAAGAGTCTGGGTAGTGGGGGGTGAAGTTGAAGGTCACTATTTAACAAAGTTGCTACTGTTTATTTTTTGTTAGAAAGAGGGCATTCTCATTTCTCTGAGTGGTAATGGCTGTGTCTTGTCTATGTAATTATGGTGAGCTAATTAAACAGCTTGGAATGTTTCCAGTAAATCACAAGCTCCCTCATGCTCTGGGACCACACTGGAAATTAAACGTTGTGCTAGCTGGTAATTATCCAGATTATATTACATTGGTGGGGTACAGTACTGCCGTCACAGATAAGGTTGAGAAGGCACTTCTATGTTAAACCCCAGTTTTTGCACCTTAATACGGCAGCTCTCACTGGACGGAACAACCGGAAATTTGTAATGTGCATTTTTGCAACCAGGATTTCTGGATCTAGAACATTTCATTCTGCTTGATTCAGTAGTTTAAAAGTTTTAGAAGGATGAAAACACTAAGAAATTAAAAAAATATATATTTGTTATAATTTTTTTTTTTTTTTTTTTGCTTACGAATAGTGCAGAAATAGCTCTTAGAGATAGTTTGAATCTTTACTCATTAATAAATCATGCAATGGCCCATGGCAAAAGAACAGTCAGCCTAATTACTTACTGTACATTAAAACCTTACACCTATCCATCAGAACGTTCATCTAGTAAGAAGTAACAACACATTGATTAGTTATAATTTGGGTTATTCATTTTCCAGATGCAAAAAAGTGTTTAGATTTATTATTAAAGCCCATTGATTCTGTCTGGGTTTTAAATTGCTGCTCTCAAGTAATATTGAATGAATCCTGGCCCTCTTTGTAACTCTTGTGTGTCAGATACCAAGCATTTTCGCTTTTTGAAGAGAGGATTAAAAATTGTCCACTTTAATGGTCGAAACATTGTCTCAACTATATGAGACCTTAAAGCATGGCTTGCTTGTTACAAGCCAGGTATCATTACTATTAGGGAGACACAGCTTTGACTATCAGATCTTCATGAACAGGTTGCAGTACCTAATTATTCTACAATTAGGAAAGACACAGTAACTAAGTGGGGTGGTAAGATTATGTTTTATGTAAAAGACTCTGTGGCTACCATTGCACGTGTTTTTTTGAAAATCCTTCTCACTACAATTGTGAGTGGTTAACTATACAAGCTAAATTATTTTTTATGAAAAGCTGAGTATGTTGCATATACAATCCTCCCAATTCTAATGTAAAATGATTACATAATTTCATAAACTTAATTTCTCAAAATGATAATGTGTAATTAATTGCTTTAGGTGATTTTAGTCTGAACTGGGCTGGAAATGCTATACTTAGTTTAAAAAAAAAACACCTTATAGGACACTGGCATGCAACAGTTAATTGATATACCAGCTCAACTAAATCTAAAGACTAATAATCACACTGTTCTTGAATGGATCATACCAAATAGAGCTGAACATCTAATTGTGTATGGGCTCTTAGCTGATGCAGTCAGTGACATCCATCCAATTTTCTATCTCTGGAAAAATGGTCAATCCAAAACAACTCCAAACATTTTTGAATTTAGGTACTTCTCCAAATTAAATGCACCTCTGTTTCTAAAAAATGTGCATCAGAGATTGACTCAGCTTATGCAAAACAATACCAGATATTAATTGTGTTTTAGGCTTGTTTTTGTGAGTATAGCAAAATGTTGGCATGCATGTTTCTTTAGCTAGAGAAGATATAGTGGTAGGGATTCCTGCTGGCTGAAGCCAGAACTCTTTACACATATGAAAAAACAAGTTAACACATAGTTTAAATTCAGAAAGGTAACTTGCCTTGTGATTTAAACTGACATTGTGCTCTGTGCAACCAGTGTAAGAAAGCTGAATCTGCTGAAAGCAAGCTACTTCAAAAAACAATGCACAGAAAACTTGTCTGACCCTTCCCCCCAAATTGGGGATGAAAATGTTCAAAACCTACACAAAAGATGATTTTGCACAGTGACTACAAAATCACCATGTGGGATGGATTTGAGCTTTCACGTAACGTGTTCATGAAGTGGAGTCCCAAAAAAGGATATGTTTAAAACCTGGTGTAGAAGTATTGAACAAGCATTTATCAATGCCGAACGTTCACTTGCAGGTATTTGCAGTGGTGTTTGGCATGTATGGTGCTTTACCCTAATGCCCTGTGCGATTGCTGGTATTTGCACAATAAATTGTCAGCATGACCTTTTTGTTACCCCATTGTGCGCTACATAGGTGGAAACACGTTTTGGGCAGGATGTGAAAAATGACAGCTGTACTGCTCATAAGGAAGTGTGGTAAAATGGCAATGTTGAAAATCTGGAGTGGAAATATTGAAAATTATCAAACCTAGGAGCGTGCATGGGAACTGTGCAATGCAGGGCTGGTAAAACAGTGATTGTTAGGAATTTTTTCACCAAATTGTCAACATTGGCATTTTTAAAACCTCTGCTAATGAACAGTGTCACTGTGATTGTCTTACTGTGTCCCATACATTGATTTTGCACACTGACTGTTCCATTGTGCAGTACATGGGCGGAAAGATGTTTTGGGCAGGATGTGAAAAATGACAGCTGTACTGCTCATAAGGAGGTGTGGTAAAATGACAATGTTGAAAATCTGGAGTGAAAATATTGAAAATTCGCAAACTTACGAGCATGCATAGGAACTGCACAATGAACACTCATAAAACAGTCATTTCTAGGAATTTTTTCACCAAATGTTCAACACAGCCATTTTACGACCTCTGCTCATGAACAGTGTCACTGTGATTTTCTTAATGTGTCCCATACATTGATTTCACACACCGACTGCACCATTGTGCGCTACATGGGAGGAAACACGTTTTGAGCAGGATGTGAAAAATGACAGCTGTACTGCTCATGAGGATGTGTGGTAAAATGTCAATGTTGAAAATCTGGAGTGGAAATATTGAAAATTTGCAAACCTATGAGCGTGCTTGGGAACTGTGCAAAGCATGCTCGTAAAACAGTCATTTTAAGGAATTTTTTCACCTAATTTTCAACATTGCCATTTTAAAACCTCTGCCAATGAACAGTGTCACTGTGATTTTCTTACTGTGTCCCATACATTGATTTCGCACATCGACTGCGCCATTGTGCAGTACATGGGCGGAAAGACGTTTTGGGCAGGATGTGAAAAATGACAGCTGTACTGCTCATAAGGAGGTGTGGTAAAATGGCAATGTTCAAAATCTGGAGTGAAAATATTGGAAATTCACAAAATTACGAGTGTGCATGGGAACTGCACAATGCACACTTGTAAAACAGTTATTTGTAGGAATTATTTTGCCAAATTTTCAACATAGCCATTTTAAGATCTCTGCTCATGAACAGTGACACTGTGATTTTCTTAATGTGTCCCATACACTGAGTTCGCACACCGACTGTGCCATTGTGCTACATGGGCAGAAACACGTTTTGGGTGAGATGTGAAAATGACAGCTGTACAACTCATAAGAAGGTGTGATAAAATGGCAATGTTGAAAATCTGGAGTGAAAATATTGAAAATTCACAAACTTACGAGCCTGTGTAGGAACTGCATGATGCGCTCATAAAACAGTCATTTTGGAATTTTTCACCTAATTTTCAACATGGGGTTTTGGGACCCCTTCTCATGATTGATGTCACTGTCATGGTGTTATTCAAGGCTGAAGGGTGATTTCATGCAGTGACTGTAGGCCATGAAATCACCCTTCGGGCCTGAATAACACCATGACAGTGACATCATCTATGAGAAGGGTCCCAAAACCCCATGTTGGAAAATTTGCGAAAAATTCCAAAAATGACTGAGATATGCAATAAAGTTGAAAGCCCCCTATCTAGCCCATTATACAGCTTACCGGCATTTCCTCAGTTCGCGGTGGCCTTTGAAGAGTGCAGACGTGTTCCCGGTCCACCGAAGATCATTGCACCAGAGTCTGGAGGTAAGTATGGGGTGAGGGGGGTGTGGGGAGGCTGGGTGTGCAGTTGGTGGGTGCGGGTTGTGGGAGGGGGAGCTGGGAGATGTGCCGCGGGACCGTTTTTATTTTACAGGTTTAAAAAAAAAACGACGATGTGGGATGTTTGCCATGCTGGGGTGGGCTCCCAGTGTGGCAGAAGATGGCTGGGTGGGCCAAGGAGCTGACGGAGGATTGGGCACCCGTTGGCAAACTATGTGGGGGGGCCGAGGAGCCGATGGGGGATTGGGCACCCCTGTCGGCAAAAGAAACCGAACATTTGCCACGCTGGAGTGGGCTCCCAGTGTGGCAGCAGGATGGCTTGGGGGCCATGGAGCTGACAGGGGATTGGGCACCCCGTTGGCAAACAATGTTTGCCACACAGATGGGCTCCCCAGCATGGCACCAAAGCTTTGGGGAGGCGTGATGCGCGGGGGCAGCACGCACGCGAGGGGGACGGCGTGATGGCTGCACTCAGTATGGCAGTGGTGTTTTCCTTTGAAGCAGAGGAACACTGCTGTCATACAGAGCTCCTGCACCCATTGGTGCAGGACCACCACGCCTGCTCAAGGGAGCAGTGCATTGGATGGGAGAGGCACACCTCCAAGTGTGCTACCCTCCCAAAACGTTCCTTGCACATGCGCGCAAGCAAACGTAAAAATGACAAAGTTATGAGTAAAACTTCAAAACTGATTGAGATTCATTCAATGGACTTACCTTGTTTTCTCATATTGCAGTTTTCAGTTCTAGCAGCAAGATGTCTTTTTGATTGAGGAGTGGATCTACACTGTGGGACACTTTTGGGTGAGTGAGGATGTGTGGGGTGGTAGATGCTGAGTGGGGAGTCAGGGTGAGATGGGTGGGAAGGGTGAGGGGGTCAGATCATTGAGGGATTGTTTTCTTTCTTGCAGGTTTCAGCACCAAAAAAAAAAAATCTGGTCAGATCCACCATGGCTGCCTAATGAAGTTAGTGAAGGTGTGTGGAATTGTTAAGGAGGCATGAAGAAACAACAGAATGATTTGTAAGTAGTATGGTTTTTTATTTTCTGTTCTAAGGAAGGCATACACATTATTAGGAAAAGATATGGATATGTACATTTTAGTGGAAGGAATGGTAAGCAGTATGGGTTTGACAGGAACAGCAGATAGCAGTACATGAAAAAGAAATGGCTGGCATATGTTCAGTCTTGGGATTATTTACAGTTTTATAGAGAAAGAGGGATTTTGTCCATGATGTGACGTAAGTTATATTTACTCAATGTGTTGATGCCAGGCAGTCAGGTGTACTGATGGACTCTGTTTGGAGAGAAAATGTGATAGTAGCTTTCAGAAGGGGTCACTGTTGATAAGGTTAAGGTAGTTATGCTTGTCATAAGAGGAATATCAGGGCAGTATGAGGTCTATGCAGGAGTGGAGTACAAATACCTTAGAGGAATAAACAGGGTACAGGAGGGGAGCATATTTCAGAGAAGAAAGTGCACAAGGACAAGGGGACATAACATGAGGCTGGAGGGAGGGAGGCTTAGGGGTGATTCTAGGAAATATTTTTTCACAGAGAGGTTTGTGGATCCATAGAATAGCCCATCAGTGGAGATGGTGGAAAAAAAACAGTATGGGTATTCAAAAGTGCATGGGATAAGCATAAAGGCACCCTGCTGTACTGCAGAGCAGGGGAAAGGCAGTCCAGATCAAGTAGGGAAATGAGCAGACTAGGTGAGCTGTATGGTCCTTATCTGCCAACAGATTCTGTGTGTCTATGTTTTTAAATATGCACTGTTTCATAAGTATGTGCTCAGAATGCAGGCAAATTAGATATTCAGGTTTGTTTTACAAATAGGTAAAAATAGCTATAGATGTGATTGATAGAAAGATAGATAATTACACAGACATACAGATAGATGGACAGACAGACAGGCAGACAGATAGATGGAGAAGTCATAGCAGTGACAGTCTTTGGAGAGGCAACTGCCCCTAGAGACACAGCCATGTTCATTAATTTGGGGCTAAAAACATTTCAAGCAGCACTGTTTTGCTGTCAATGGGGAAGCACCAAGTTTGGTCAATAGCAACAATGCTGACCTCCCCCACAGTGACGGCACAATACCGATGCAGGTATTGTACCGCCTGTTCTAAAGGTGTTTTCTGTGGGGGGGGGTTGCCCCCACATCCCCTAGACTTTAAGATTCCAACTCCAGTCGGAGTTGGTCCGGGGAGGGGGTGGAACACTGTGGGAAGGTGAAACACCCAAAAAAGAACCACTACCGCAAATGTCGCCGTAATGGTATTTTTTCCTGTTTCGCCATTGGGGTGTCGACAAAGAAGGGTGCACCGGTCAATAGTCACCTATGGGTTTAAGCATGTATTTGAATGCCTTAAAACAGTTATAGTGCAAGAAAAACAATGAAAGCAATTGTGTCATGGTTTAGCACTGAAACATACTGTACATGTTGCCACCTTGTTCCCATGACCACCCTCCCCCAAGCAGAGTGTCATTCTTTATTATAAAGAGGAGAGCTGAAAAGTGTGTCTAAAAGTAAGTGCAGAATCATTTTTATTAAATCTGTTTCATAATATTAGGTCTTTCCTCTTTTTTTTAATTTAATGATAAAAAGAAGTAGCACCTTTCTTCTGACTGGACTGATGTAAATGTTGACAGTCAGTGTTTTGGGATATGCTAGGTGTCCCCAGGAGCAAGGTGTGCTCCTTTGCTATCTAGAAAATCGGCTGTTAAAATAAAAGGAAAAAACACACAGATCAGACATTCTAGCAATGAGACACATTATAGTACAGCCTGTTGAAATAGGAAGGGAGACACTCAGTTCCTGTGGGACCTGGGAGGGTGGAGTTGTTCACTAGATGATATTTTTCATTTACTGATTAAAAAAAATGGGTGTCTTTCTCCCAAGTGGACTGATGCAAATGATACTGTCAGGAGATGAAGAGCTGTCCACAAGAGCAAGGTGTGCTCTGTGTTCCTTTGCTAGCCCAGAGTGCAGGCTATTATAAAAAATACAATCAAAGAAATGTCGGGAGAAGAAGACTGAAACTTGGTGCCAGTGGAACCTTAAGGGGATGGAGGGGCTCTCCAGATGGTAATTTTATTTATTAAAAAGAAAATAAGTAATTTTTTTTTTATAAAAGGAAAAAGGTTAGAACCTTTCTCATAACCAGACTGATGTAAATTATGCTGGTTGTGAGATGCTAAGGTGTCCCCAGGAGACAGGTGTGCTCTTTTGGTGTCCAGTGAGCAGGTTATATACTCAACATCTTGAATTCCTCAGTTGTTAAATCATAGGTAGTGCTCAGTGACAACTACATCTCTGTATCACCCTATACTTGTTCAGCCTGCATACATCACAAGTCATGGTGCCAATGTGTTTGTGATGATTTCTGCTTGGCTAATTTGGTGGGGAGGGGGTACTAGTACAAAGTCACTGGCTTTAGCATAATGGATTTTTTTATTAATTTTTTTGTTTGTTTTTCATTTTTGTTAAACTAGCCTGACAAATTTATTTCTTTGTCTTATATACTGCAGTAAGAAATCATAGCACCTATTTATGTCACTATAGTATCTAAGTGTTGCTAGTTGTAGTTGAGTGATGACATCCATAAACCAGAAGGGGCTTTTTTATCAGACAAGTAGAACATAATAGTCTGTTTTTACTGTCAGTTTGAAATCACCATTGTGACATAACATCACACAGCTTTAATATGTTATTAGAGCATATAAATCTATGTGGTGTATGCCTTCCTTTCTATGGTACAAAAGGAGACAGTTTCCAAACAGCTCATAAGCTTCTAGTGGGTCTGCCAAGCATGTATCACACCAAGACAATCATCTCTCTGCTCACCCCAAGACAATTGCAGTCCCTTAATACAATAGTATTAGTGAGAAGGCATAATATTGTATTAGGAGACTGCATTTGTCTTTGGGTGACCTGAGAGGTGTTTGTCCCGATCTGATACCCACTTGGCAGACCTACTGGAAGCTTGTGAGGCTGTTTGAATACTGTCTCCTTTTTTGCCTAAGAAAGGAAGGCATATACCATTATTGTTATTATTATTATTATTATTATTATTATTATTACTTTGTATCATCTATGTATGTGGTCTACCTTGTTACTTGGTATATGTACTCTTCTTGCACATTTTTGCACATTTGTATCCATTATTATTACTTTGTATAATGAATGTAGATAGTGATAAACTTTTGAAACATGCTAAACGTATTATATAACATATAAATCAAGCATACCGTTTAACTGAGTCATTTTCAGGAACATAGCACCAGTGAAAGCAGCTGGTGTCAAGAGTTCAGGACAACAGATAATCCCATTTTCATCACTCACAAAAGAGGTTACTGAAAACTACATTTATACCGGTTATGAAACTGGGGTAGATTCCATGAGTTGGCAGGTGGCAAAATGAGCACAAAAAACTATAGCTACAAAACATTTTATTCTTATACTACATTGTAAAAGTAAAATTAAAAAAAAGAATTATTGACCGTACTTTATAATATAAAGTTTCAACAAGTACTCTTAACTGAGCTGGCCTCACTGAGACAGCTAATTTGCATCTGCCCTTGACACTGACAGGAGAGGGTCTGCAGAATTGGAAATCAGAATTTAACACATAAATCAAGCATTTCTTTACGTTTATATTTTTTTGTTTGTCAGACATATGCACTAATGCAGCTGTGGAAATCATACCTCTCAACCTCTTGCCTCATGAATCAGGGACAAGGCTTAAAAAAATCAGGGACAAAGACCCAAAAAGAGGGACACATCTTAAAAAATTGTACTATTTACTCAGAAAGCTGTTAAAATGAAAGGATCTGTGTTGAGATACATTTTCTGAAGAAGAACAAGTCAGTAACTTTAATGTTTGACATCATTTTGTGCTTTTAATCCCCACTGTTCTGTCACAAAAACACAAATTTTATGAGGGACAGAGGAAAATTCTGAGGCAAAATCAGGGACATCCCTGAAAATCAGGGACAGTTGAGAGGTATGGTGGAAATCCAGCACATCCAAGGGAAAATAGTACCAAAAATCTACTTTTACTAAAATCTACACTCTCCTCATTGAGCCTTGGTTGAATCAATTTGTAGTTATGCCTTAAAATTCACAACACTGCCAATTTACATGATAAAAAACAAGCTTTAGGTCACTTCACAAGACAATGCTCAACTTCATCTCACACAACCTCCAAGCTAAAGCTTCCAGACATACTGTCTCACAAGCAAACCTAAAGCCCAAGTAATGCACATCACCTTATAGTAACATGTAGGTGTCAAATACAATTCGTATGTAGACAACAACCACTTAGGAAACAAGTTGGCTTTCTGAGTTATGCATGTTATCCACCATAAAACATAGCCTACATTTATTGCTGAATAGAAGAATTTCTTCCATTACTCGTAACATTCCCACAGCAATAAATGTTGACTCTGTCAGCAGCAAATTGCCTAATACACTGTCTGTGCAAGATGTGTTTGAATGACTACTGCATTACTGCTAAAGGTATTTCATGACAAGAATATTTAAATTCAAAAGCTGTTAACACACAATAGGAGCATCTTCTGTTATTGGATTTCATAATAACACCTTCAGAAGACCTTTCATTTCAACTACTTCATTTATGAGTGTACCATTATACAGTGGACAATCAGCTAGCCAGGCTGAACACAGAAGCCGGAGGTCATGAGGAACTGCTGGAGCTGCTCTTCCCGGCCCCCCAAACCCATGGACAATCACGTAGACACACTGAATTGCTCGGCTTCTCTCCAGGAGGAACGCTGTGCTAGTTTTGGTGCCATTTTACTTGAACAATGAACTAGGACCACAGACTGAACTTTAAAAACCTTTAAATACCTTGTCTAATTAGCGCTGCATTTTTGGTCACCACACAAGTGGATGCAGTCTTTTTATTGAGCTCCTTTTGGAAAAGTAGTACATTTGCAGCAACCCTGAAGGTCACTGAATATTACTTTCTGCAGCAACTGTAAGATTCCTTAATTAAGTACTGTGTTTCCCTTTTCTGAAATGTTTTTAGTTTCTGCAGCAACTGTAAGGTTCCTTAATTAAGTACTGTGCTTCACTTTTCTGAAATGTATTACTTTCTGCAGCAGCTGTAAGGTGCCTTCATTAACTATTGTGCTGTCTCTGAAAAGCCATGCCCTCCGATAGCTCCTCCCTATTGCGGCTTCTACCAACTAAACTTAAGACCCTCCCCCATCAACACAATAAATTAACTCACCAACTCCTCATGTCTCCCACAGCTAGCCAGGCTGAACACAGAAGCCGGTCACCAGAGGTTGTGAGGGACTGCTGGAGCTGCCCTCCCCTTTCCCCCTGAACCCATACAGCAGACAATCAGGTAGACACACTGCATTGCTCAGCTTCTCTCCAGGAGGAATGCTGTGCTAGTCCCCACTGATGCAGAGAGTTGGCTCCCCACTGCCCCCACCACCACCCTTAGTGCACTCTGCACTATATCGTGTACTGGCTCCTCCCTCTCATGTTTTTTTTCTATCAGCCTACTTTACCATTCGCAGGTTATTTTTCCCACCACCGGAGGTTCTACCCACTCCTAAGATCTCACATCCAACTTGTTTCAAGCTAAATCTTAACCCCTCTCACTCCCTATTTGGTAAGGCTATTATCTTCTCCACCCCTGCTACCATGCTCTTGCCCACTTTCCTCTCTGTCACCCTGTTGCTCTCCCTTCCTTCACAGACAAAGTGGAACTTCACGTGTGTTTTGCATCTGCAAGCAGGCTGTCACTCCCCCCTTGCTCTCCTCTGCCCCGTTTACTACCGAGCCGAGAATTAGCACTATGGTTCGCAGGTACCAACCTGCTCGCACCATCCACCACCACAAAAAATGCAACCTTAAATTGCCCAACAGTCTACCTCCCTATAAATAGGCATCCTTATGGGCTTTGGATTCTATGTAGCCCCGCTCTCTCCTGCTCACCCCTTGTCATACTCCCACCATTACACCCTTCCCCCCTGCCCCACTTGCTCCTCCTCCTAGCCACCCCCCAAACCCTGAAACTCCCCATACCCACCTTCCAACCAGCCACAGGGTCCCTTGTACTGCTATTACTTCCTATGGGTAATGTTCACCCCAACCCTGGACCAAAGACTGCCCCCCAGCCCATCCCCTTCCCTACCAGTAGGCTGTGGATCATCTCTCTTAACATCTGTAGCCTGAAAAAAAAATGGGACACCTTTCAAGAGTGGGTACTCCAGCACTGCCCTGATGTCATTGGTCTGGGTGAAACATGGCTCTCCACTTCTGTACTAGACTCTGCTGTTAACCTCCCAGGTTACCTCCTCTATTGCTCTGACAAAGTGGGTAAGTGGGATGATTGCTGTGCTTTCTATCTGAAGGACTCACTGTCAGGCCAACCACTCCCTATGCCACAGCTAGCATCGAGGGCACAAGCTCTAATGCTAAAATTAACTCCAGGCAGGTCTACCTCCCCTCTCCTACTTACCATTGTATGCATCCCTCCCAAGGAACACAAACTTGCCTTCCAGGCCATCCTAAATTACCTCTCCACTCTATGGATTCAATACAAAAAAAATAGTCACGGGTGACTTCAACATAAACTGGCTGGCAAAGACAGCCGCCCCTTATATTGATGATGCCACCATGGTTAACCTCACTCAGGTTGTCACCTCCCCACATGGGTAAATGACCATACAGAGACATCCTCCCTCCTGGATGTGGTCTTCACAAACTGCCCTCACAGAATAACCAACACCCAGGTACTTCCAACACTCTAAGTGATCATTCTCCTGTCCTTTTCACTTGGACCAGTAGTGCCCCCAACCCCCCCAAGTAGCACTACAACACAAGCTTGGCCCTGGCAAACTCTCTCAACTCAAGGACCACCTTAGAAAGTAGGACTGGACACCCCTAGTAAACACCCCAGATCCAGACCATGCGCTTGATCTATTTATCTCCACATTCAAAAAAATATGTGATAAATTCGCCCCTCTCACCAAGAGAATGACCAAAGGTAACCAGGCCCCCTGGTTCTCTGTTCACCTCCTGGGCCTATTGCGACAACATGACTCCCTTTGGCATATTGCTAATGAAACCAAGCGGCGAGCTGACAAACAACATTTCAGGGAATTTCAAAACATATGTACTTGGGCCCTCCGCACTGCCAAAGCGGACTACTACAAAGCATACTTAACATCAACCTGAGGAGATGGGTGCAAATTTTGGAATAATATTAAGGAACTCTGCGGTAAAGCCCCAAACCAGCCCCCGGACCAATTAGTTATAGATGGCAACATCTCCACAGATCCCCTTAGCATAGTCTCAGCCCTAAACTCTGCTTTCACAAATCTCAATGATATCCTCCCCCCAATTTCTCTGACTCCTGCTGGTCCAGGCCCACCCCCTTCCCTTGCTCCTCCACTATACCTATGCATTCTCTCCCCCATGGCTGCCAAACCATACTTAGACAAAGCCCATAGCCACCCTCATAACTGCAGTGATGCCCTAGGCCTGAGACTTCTTCACTGTACTCTCCCAGAAGTCCTTTACCTCTCACTCATATTATAAATCATTCCCTTTGTCAAGGGTATTTCCCCTCCTGATGGAAACTGGCATCTATTACCCCATCTATAAGAGTGGGGACCGCACCTCCTCCAATAACTACTGCCCTTTATCCATTCTCCCCCATCTAAAGCCTTAGAGTGTATTGTTGCCAACCAAATCACTGACCACCTCCCAAAATACAGTCTTCTCTGCAGCTAACAACATGGCTTCCATAAGGGGCATAGCACCACCACCACCCTCCTCGCTTTCATCTCACATACCCACTCCACCCTGGATCAAGGCCACCTCACAGGAGCTATCTTGGTGGACCTCTCCAAAGCTTTCAATACTGTCAACCACACCCTCCTACTAAACACACTCTCCTCCACTGGCTTCTCCTAAGATACCTTAAACTGGTTTATTAGCTGTCTGTCAGATAGAACACAACAGGTCAAGGTAGGCACTGTCCTGTCTCCTTGCCTCTCTGTCTGCTCTCGTGTTCCACAGGGATCAATTCTGGGCCCCCTACTCTTCAACCAATATCTGAACTCCCTCCCATCGGCTGTCTCTGGTAACCTGCTTCTCTATGCAGATGATGCTGTCCTGTAAGCCTCCAATTCCAACCCACTTAAACTCCACCAAACACTCCAACATAGTTTCCAAGAAGCAGAACATTGATTCTTCACCTAGCGGCTAGTAATCAACTACAAGAAAACTAAAGTCATGGTCTTCTCACACCCTCTTAACCCCCGCAGGTACCTCTGTCACCCATTTCTCACTATCAACCACACCCCTCTTGAACAAGCTAGCAACTTTAAATACCTAGGGATCACTCTAGACCCAGCCCTTAGCTACAAGGAACATATTCTACACCTAGCCTCTGCCCTAAACTTGAGATTAGGTGTGCTCTATTGGCACAAACACTGCCTCACTCCCTAGGCTCTACAGCTCACCGTAAATTCCTCTGTGACTCCCTCCTAGACTACAGTATTACCATATACAGTGCATCCCCAACCTCCATACTAAACAGTCTCCGACTTGTACTCAACAAAGCCTGCTGCCTCATCCTCGGATGTGATCATCTCACACACACCTGTTTACTCTAAAACTCCACAAATTGGCTAAACCTTGATAGCAGAATCAAGTATCATACCTGCCTTATGGCAAAGAAGATACTCTTAGGTCTAGCTCCCCCCCACTCTCACCACTATTATTGGCCCAGCAACACCAGTCAGATCCACATGAAACCCGGACATGTCGTTACTATGGGCACCCCACTCTCGTACCTCTCACTTTCAAAGATCTTTCAGCTACCTAGCCCCTTACTGGGCTAACTCTCTCCCTATCCCACTAGCCAATGAAACAAGGCTAGGTCCCTTTAAATCTAGATTAAGGGAGCTCCTCCATGATTCAAATGTATGTGATTGCCTCTGACACTGTCCTACAGCATGATGTCCTATACCGCCCCAAACTGTTTCCCGATTCATGGTCTCAAAATCCCCCTATAACACTAATTGACTATCAGCCTCTTACAGTACACCTGCAACTATGTGGCTGTGCTAAAATGCCCTTCTTTTACTATCCCATCTGTTTGCCGCCTACTGATCAATATTGGACTGCCACGTACTCTAATGTAATGAAACGTATCCTAATTTGTACTGTACTGTTCCGCCAGCTCTGCCACAAATGACTGTCATTTACTATAATGTAATGTAATGTGATGTACCTAATATGTACTGTACTGATAGCTTTGTTAACATATGTTACTCTGTACCTAAATGTATGACGTGGAACCTTTGTAAATGAGTCTTTGACTCAAAGGTCTTTCTGAAAATCTCAATAAAATAAAATAAAATTTACATGCTTAATTCCACAAGTTTTCTTTCCCTTTCTAATACATGCCTGACATTACATATAATGCTCTTATGTGAATCAATATTACATAATTGTACAGCTTTCTGAACATTTTTTCAACCACTGTGTAATTAACACAATGTAATATATACTTGTAGGCTAACACATTTTACATCACTGCAAAATGTGCTTATGACTCCTCTGTTTTAATAAGCAGTGAAGGAAAAAGACTTGGGCCCAGATATTCAAACTGTGCCAGGCTGTGGCGCAAGCTTGGGCGCAGCTCAACTTGGCTGTGCAGGGGCGTGGACTAAACGATATTCAAAGGAGCTGCATCATGGCTCAGCAGCTTTGAAAATCGCACCCTGGCCACCCCCAATGTGCATGGTGCAGTGGCACTGCGCCAGCGCAAGTGGCCAGAGTGGAGCATGGAGATGCGATAGTGCAAGTGCCATTGCGCCATTCACAGCACCCGTGATATTCAAAAGGTGACATGCAATTGGGGCAATAATTTATGCAAGGAGCACATGGGACCATTTGCATGTCATCATGGCCCCATTTGCATTCCATTTGCATGCAGGTGTGCCGATCCCCTATGACTTGCACCTGGTGCCCTGCCAGGCAGCAGCCGTCGGGGACCACACCCCCTGCAACCCGATCATGGGCATATGTTTAAAATAAATTCCCCGTCTGATATCCCTGGTGGTCCAGAGGATCGCTTTCTGCCCGATCGCGGGCATCTGATGTAATAAAAGAACCCCCCCATCCAATATCCTGCTTTCTGCCCAATCATGGGCATCTGTTGTAATAAAAGAACCCCCCCATCCAATATCCCTGGTGGTCTAGTGGTACCCCCCTCCCCACCTGCCCACTGAGCCCCACCAGCCCGCTCCCTCCCAGTCAGCCGGAGGGCGATGCCTGCCACCCAGCCGCCTGCCAACTGACAGCTCGGTAGGGCTGCACACCCATTGGCTCATGCTGTGAACCAACTGGCATGCAGCCCTACTGAGCTGTCAGTCGGTGGGCGGTGGGGTGGCAGGAGGGTGGGGTGCCTTTTTTTTTTTTTTGGCTTAACTTTGTGCTGGCACAGGTTGGGGTTGTGCATGCATGGCTCTGCACATCCTGGGCTAAATATCAGGCTGTGCAGGTTATGCATGGGCACGCCCCCCTACCTGTGCCTGTTTACGTTACTGATGCGCTCCGGAGCATCAGGATTTGTGCCGCACACTTTTCCCTTTTGAATATTGGGCCGGGGCGCATCACTGGGTTGTGCATGGTGCAACACTGTTGCGCTATGCGCAACCCTTTTGAATATCTGGGCCTTGGTATTTAACATTTTATTTATTTATTATTTCTGTTAAATAGCAGCTCTTACTTTACAGGGAGGGTATTACATCACTGCATAAAGCACATAAACATTTGCCAACTGTACAATACACTAGATATGTGAGTGTTTACCATTTCAGATTGTATGAATTACAAGTCCAGTTGGCATCATTGACAAAAAAATATTTCCACTTCTTTATTATTCTGCTGGTAATAATTGTCCCCTGTACTAAAATCAGATAGCCTCTGATCCAGTGTTTACATCCAAGTGAATGTGTTGCCATAATGAGGATGGGCAAAAGCTTATATTTTCTGATTATCCTGTTAGGGTCATGTGCTACTGATAGCAGTCCTACATGCAGAATTCAACTCTGTCGGCTGGATGTACAGAGTTCATTCACAGCTCCTTACTATAACCTCCAGGCAAGAATGCCATGCTACCAGCCCCAGTGCTGCAGTTTGAAATGTTGCAGTGTCAGTGGAGGGAGTAAAGTGTATCACAAAATATACTGTAATTTGAATACAGACCATATTCATTTGTTTTTATAAATATCAGAGCATCAAAACTCAGCACTTACCAGAATGTTTCAGGATTCACAAGGTCTACTTTCTGCTGTTGCCTTAAGGCATATTCTTTGACAAAACCCTTGATGTTCTCTCTGAGGCTGTTCTTGCAACCTAGGAAAGGGAGAAATGAGGAGGTACAGTATCGCCTCCCTAGCCCTGGCTGCAAGCTCCCCCCTGGGAACACCTGCGTGCCCCTGGTGGGTGGCACCTGCTTGCCCTCCACTCCAAACCTGTCCATCCAGGAGTTCTGATCATGCCCCTAGACAAAGTCCTGACTCATTTAATACCGTGCAGGGAGGGGAAATTAACTTCTCAAGCCAGAGAAAAAATAGTACTCTCCAGATCTCATACACACACAGGCAGCGTAGTAATGCGGCTTCAGTGGCAGACACTATTTTTAACACTCTGGCATGTTGTTTGGAAGGTATTTTATGCAGGGAGTCCTTTTCTAAGGCAAAACATCTTTTATGGCTGCCCACTGCAGTGGTAAAAAAAAAAGATCAAGTGAGGAATGGGTTTCTTTATTTAACAGGAGACCTAACTGACACTGGGGATTGGGCACCCCAGTGTCAGGATACTGTTCAGCAGCACCAGGGATGGCCACCCCAGTGCTACCACCCAAATGTTGGGGAGAGTGGGCAGGTGACCTGGAGGGGAGGGGATCTAGAGAAGCAGTACCGGGGTGGATACCCTAGTTCAGTTACGTATTTTCTTATTAAACTTTGGAAAGGGGGGGCGGGTGACCTTGAGAGGAGGGGAAGAAAGAAACGATACCAGGGTGGGCACTCCAGTCTGATTAGTACATATTAACTAGATAGCTAGATAGACAGACAGACAGTCAGACAGATATACAGCAACAGATGGGTAAGACACAGAACTCAACTGGAACCGACTGCCACATCACTGCTTCCAATCCAGCCAGCAGCACAACTCCAGCTGCAGCTGCACAACCCAAGAAAGGAAAACAAAACCAGTGCTCCATTAAAACAGACTGTGCTTGCCCAACATTGGATAAAACAAAAACAAGAAAAAAGTGGCTCCAGACCTCCAATTTCAGTGACAGTCACTTTTTTTTACTAAATGTAAAGCACTCTGTGCATCCATGTAAACAGTAAGAGTAAGAAATGCGTCATGGCCAGGCATAAACATAATGCATGCAAACCTGTGATAGGTGTTACAACACTAATGTAAGACATAGGATCTGCTGGGAGTAGGTAGAGGTGAACACAGTTCAAGCAGTTTCAGTGAGTACAATATGAGCTATTACCAAAACAAAAGGTTAAGCTGTAGTTTGCAGGGTATTCTGAGGTTTGCATTGGCCACCACTTTTTAACACATGGAAATCTCTCCCAGCCTATTTATGCTTTATCACCGAGTTTCACAAAGGAGAGTTGTGGACAGTGTTTCTTTTTATTTCTAGCAGCACCTCTTCACGGTTATACCAGTGTCTGCACATCACGGTGTTCCATTGGCATCAGTATCTTCTACCAGTTACAGCACTGTCTTTTCCCAGTTATACCAACATCTCAGTTACAGTTTTGACTCCTCCAAGACATTCAAGTTACTCTTCACAGTTCTTTTTTATATGCAGGTTTTCCCCAAACTAGCTGTCGCCCTGCATGGGATATATAGTGCCACGATACAGTGATATACCCTGGTCGACTCTGAGGTAACCCTCAGCTGTCATGCAGACTGCAACTTGGTATTTCTCCCATTTTTCCTTTTTTTTTATTTTCTCCCTCTTCCTCTAGTGTGGGAGCAACCTTGAGTTCAACCCCCCCCACATACACACTGCCCTTGTGCCAGGAGCAAACCCCATGGCCCTACTACTGGTGTTACTGTCTGCCATTGCCAGCTGCCAACCCTCCTCACATGAAGCCTACTGCCATGTAGCTGCGGTCCCAGTCAGCCTGTCTCCTGATGCAGTGACCCAAGTCCATTCCCAAACTAAGGCCATCCATAGAACAGCAAAACACAATGTCACTGGGCCATCAGGGTAGCCATCTCATCCGAGTTCAAGCAGTGTCTCATCCCAATTTTCATGTACCAGTACCTCAGTTGCAGCAGTGTTTTCACCCAGTTATGGCAGGGCCTTCTTCCAGTTATGGTAGTGCCTTCTCCAACTTATGGCAGGGTCTTATCCCAGTTCTACCAGTGTCTTATTCTGGTTATACCAGTTATGTCAGCATCTCCTCCCAGTTGTGGCATAGTGTTATCCAAATTCTACTAGTGCTTTCTCCCAATTGTACTAAAAACACTAGTGCCTACACTCAAACACAACAAAATCATACCTGTTCTACAAGTGCCTGTTGTCAGTTATACCAAAGTCTCGGTGTCACAGTAGCAGCAATGTTGTCTCCAGGTATACTGAAGTCTCATCTCAGTTCTACCAGGGTTTCATTCTGTACCAGATATGGCAGTTTCTCAGTTACAGCAGTGTCCTTGCCCAGTTATATCAAGGTCTCCTCCTGGTTATACTAATGTCTCTTTACAGTTACAATTTTTGTTTTTCATATATTTAGTTTTTGTTTGGTAGTGGTCTAAGTTTTTAAAAAATCTCATTTTCAGCCACACCTGACAACCAATACAGTGCAAACACCATGTAAAATACAATCCAATAAGGAAGATAATTAATTTGTAATAGAATGCTTTTCAACAAATCATTATGTAGTGACAGAACCAGTAAATTGGCTATCTTGACAATAGTGTCTCAGTGACAGTGGTGTCTTTCCTGCAAATTACTGTGCTCCTGTATCTCCCAAGTTATATCATTGTCTATTCCAAGTTAAACCAACACCTCAGTAACAGCAATATCTACTCCCTGTTACAGCAGTATCTCATCCGATTTATACCAGTGCTGAATCACAGTTACATCAGTGTCTTTGCCTTCCTCCAGCTTAGAGATACAGTGAATATAAACTTCACTAATAAAGTTGCTCCAAAGTTGGGAAATGTTACATGTCACAAAGTGGGTGTTTTACTGACTTCACACACAGTAACTTTGCGCAGCAAAGTATTTCTTTAAAAAAAAGTTTCAAAATTAAAAACACCACACTGACATCACATTTCCCCTACTTCTCCCCCACCACTGACACTGAAGAAGTATTTATCTCCACATTGCTACTCCCTAACTCACATACCACCCTCCTCATGGCCCTGATTATGATGCAATAGAAAATGTCAGTATGTAGTCACAAATTTCCTCCCACACTATTACCCAGTATCTGCAGTTATGTAAAATAACCCATCCACTGATGAAGGTTTAGAGATAGACCACCATCCTACCTCTCTCTGGCACCCTGCCACCTACTCCCCCCACTCACTCATCCCAAAACAAAGAATAAAAAACAGGTTCCATGGTGCAGTGACCAGCACTGCATTCACTCCACCTCAGCCAGTTACTGACTTCTACTAGAAGTAATGGTTAACTAATATAATCATTTCCTGATTGGCTTCTCAGCTGGCCAATCATGGGATTTCTATAGGAGAGCACCCCTGGTTTCATTCAGAAGTTGGCAGCTAGCCAAGGTGGAGAGAGGGCTGCACCAATTGACTTACCATAGGGCACTTTTTGAATTTGTTTCAAGGGTAAATGGTGTAAGGTGAGGGGCAGGGTGCCAGAGGGTGGTGGAATATTGTTTATCTTTATTACTGGCTTGAGTAGGTGGAAGACAGTGGGTCATTTTATAGAATCATGCACACTGAGTGGGGGTAGGGAAGATAATTTATGACAGTTAACTAACTTTTTCTAATGCAGCTTTGCCAAGAGTAGGGGGAGGAGGGAGGTATTGGTGTTAGAAGGTGGTGGAGTGGAGGAAATATCTGTAAATGGTTGGAGCGGAGGGATGAAGGTGGAGAATGTCACAGCTGTGGCTGGAGTGTGTTTTTATTTTTAAAACCTATTTAAAAAAATGTACATTGGCACTTCACTGGCAAATGGACTATTTAACCATAAGAAAAACTTACACATAGTGCACTTTGAACTATGCAAAATTGGGAAACTGCACAGTGCATTTCACATAGCAAGTTTCCTAATGTCATTTAATCATTTTATATAGTGCCTTTTCCTAGTTTCACATGTGTTCCCCAATTAAAGAAATGTCTACTCAACATTCCAGCAGTGCCTCTTTAGCTATGGTAGTGTCTCCCCCAGTTATAACAGTGTCTCCTCCCAGTTGATACAGTGGATCAGACTGTTTTTTCAGTTATGTAACTGTTTCATTATAGCCATTATGTCAATGTATCATCCCAGTTATACCAGTGTCTACTGCCAGTTACACCAGTATCTGTTGCAGCAGCTGAGAGTTGAATCATTTTCTCCTTATTATAATACGTTGTATTCCCTTTTTGTCATTGGTATATTGTTTGTTATTGTGTTTTCAGTTATTTTTTCTGTGGTTGTACTTTGTCTTTTTAGGAGCTATTTCTAATTTTTTTTTTGTCATATATTTTTTGGATTGCTTTATGGCTGTGGGGGTGTTACCTATGCCCCCCAGTCAGGCTGGTCTCACAGCTGCCACACCACTCTGAATACCATGTTCTACCCCCTCCTCCAATCAGCACATCAGCCTTGTCATGGTGGGTAAGTACCCCACCACCAGGGAAGCTGGGGATTGGGACCCGGGGGGAGCATCCAGAGTCAGAGTGGTTCGGTGCTGTTGGACCGACCCTCATCCTGCACACTGAGGAGTAGTTTTACATGATCCCTTTTTCCCCCTAGCACTGGCCTGCAATGGCACCAGCACTGCCACAGTACGTACTCCCATGCACCATGCATCAGATGCCACCCGCGCTGACCCACTTTTTTGAGCTGCTAGCAATGACCCCCAGCCATCACCAGGAGCCAGCACCCACCCCAGAGAAGGAGAGCAGTCACTAGGATGCTTAATCCTTCTCCCCCTGGCTGACCTCTGATGACCCGGGCTTGTTCATGAACCTGGATCACCTGTGTGGCACAAGGTGTGGCATCCAGCGCCTCAACCCTTAGCACCACAGGGTCACTGTTATTTCTAAATTTAATAAAGTATATTCAATTTAAAAAAAATAGTTTCTCCTTCCAGTTGCACCAGTGTATCCTCTTCCAAGCTGTAGTATAGTACTAGTTACACCAGCTACTACTTACTAGATAAAAGAAAAAAGCAGTCAGTGTTGCAGAAATATTTTTGACAATTCACTACATTTTTCTGCGATTCCTGCCACAGTTCTGCAGTGTAAGACAGAATTTTTCAAAAGTCTCACCATTTTTTGTATATAAGAAATACAAACATCTCTCAGTGCAGTTTAGCCCCATGCAAGGCATATTTTTAAGTCAAGGATGGAAATGAGAAAGGAAAAGTTTGTCCCACTGAGAATTGAACCTCAGACCTCTGGTATGCCATTCCAGTGCTCTAACCATTAAGCTACAGGTTCACATGGTCAGAGTGCCTGAGGACTTCCTTAAAACCACACATTCCTTTTCTCAAGTATGTCACGTAAGGAAGTCATCAGGCACTCTGACTATGTGAGCCTGTAGCGTAATGGTTAGAGCACTGGAACAGCATACCAGAGGTCTGAGGCTCAATTCCCAGAGGGGCACATGTTTCCTTTCTCATTTCCATCCTTGATTTAAAAATATGCCTTGCATGGGCTAAACTGCACTGAAAGAAGTTTGTATTTCTGATATGTTCCTAGTTGCAGGATTATGCATGTATGAAAAGTATGAAAAGAGAAAGTAGCAGCTGCTAAGGAGAGATGGTTTCATTGTATTTACAAAGTCAACAAAATGAGATTATTAATTAAACAAAAAAGGTCAAAAACAGATCTGAATACTGGATAGAAACTAATAGGACAACAGGAGGGCATCTAGAGATGTAATACACTGTTTCCTGTCACCTTTAAGTGGTAAGGCAAGTTGCATAAGGTATCCTAGAGATATACTATCTGGGGTAGCCTACTATAGCAATTATTAAGTGTGCACCTGTATAACTTTATAACTGGGTAACTGTACAACAGTGTAACTCTGTAAGTTGGACAACACCTTAGGGAAGTGCGTTAAAGGGAGCAGCTGAAAGGAATTAAGACAGGCAGATGTTAGTGCAGGAAAGGATGCATTATATTGTAGGAAGGATATATTTGATATTGAAGGGGTAAAAACAAGCAATATTTAGCACAGAATCAGAGGGGGGATAGTCAGCTGAAAGGACTGTGGAGGGCTGATCTCTCAGGCTATGCTCTGGAGGATGGTACACTGCCCCATATGTAGGAGATTCATAAATCTCCAGTCTCTGAGACTATGCTCTGGAGAATAGGACACTGCCCCTTATGCTGGATATTCATAGAGCTCCAGGCTCAGCCATTAGTAGCATGGGAAGAGATATCAATGTTGAGTAACTAGCTGAGCTGGTATCCACAGCCACACCTCACACCCCACTCCCTTAGATGCTCACTGGCCCAGAGCACTGTGGGATAGGGAGGCAGAAGAGTAGAAAGCTTAGTTATAAAGACATTTACCAACTTTACCAAATGACTTTGTACCACTGGAGGAGGTGCAGGTACTGTACCTGACTCCTTAGGAACTCTCTGAGCCAGTCAAGAAGGATGAACAGGATGCCTTGCTAGCATCCAGGGGAGAGGACAGAAAAAAGGCAAAAATAAATACGCTAGTAATAAGGAACAGTATAATTAAAGTTATGGAGAAGTTGATGAGGAGGGGGAAAGGGGGTGGTGGTTAGATGCCCTCCAGGTGCATCAGCCATCTGGAATATGAATAGAATAGGGAGGATGGTGGAAGGGGGAGGTAAAATGTTGGGTGCTGGTATATGTGGGTGCCATCAATTTGGCATGCCAGCTTATTGAGACAATAAATCATAACTGTTGAAGGCTGAAGGAAAGATTAAAGGCACATTCAGCTTCCTTGCTATTTTCTGAGGTCCTCCCTGTGTGAGGTAAGAGGAATAGGAAGGATAAAAGAGAAATTAGAAAACTGAAGAATTTACCAGGTAGTTAAAGGGATGCTGTCAGGAGGAGGGGTACTATCTTGTGGGACACTGTGGTGGTTTCTGGGACAGACAGCTCTTCATGAGTGATGGCTTTCATCTTAGAAAGGAGGGATCGTGCACTTAGGCAGACCTTTGATGACTGTATAGGTGGACATTTAAATTGAGAGGGTGAGACTGAGGCTGGGGGAACCCCATATAATGGAGGGCAGCAAGGCAACCTAGCTAGGACATCACCAGAAATGGGGGCTAGGAGCAGTGGGGATGAATACAGCAAAACAGGGTTTTATAATAAAATAAGAAAGGGTGCCAGGGAGGGGGTGAATCACAAGCAAGCAGGGGGCAGGGAAAGTAGGATGTTAAGTAGGGAAGGGAGGAAAAAGGGAGAGGAGCTGACAAGAGGGGGGAGGGTATAGGCACAAGCAGAAAGGCAGCCTTCCTAAACGCTAACAGCCTAGGAAACAAAACAAGTGAGCTCCAGACAGTGTGGGATCTCGTAGCCATTACAGAAACATAAGCCACCAAGAATGAAGAGTGGAACCTGACAGTGTGAGGGTATACCATGTATGGGAGAGATAGGGATGATTAAAAAGGAGAGGGGATTGCCCTCTATATCAGGAAAGATACAGAGGCAGTAGAGGGCAAATCTATCAAGGGAGGATGGGGAGACAGAATTGCTCTGGACAAAGCTCATGGCAGCTTAGGGAAAAAAGTTATGCATATGGGCAGTCTGTAGAGCTATAGACTACTGGGACAGGGAGACAAAGAGGACAGGTAATTATGGGGTAGAAATTGGAAAGGGGACCACAAAGGATAAGGTATTGGCTGTGGAGGATTTCAGACTACCAGACATAGTCTGGAACATTCCAGCAGCTAAGAGCACAAGACATAAAGCCCTACTAGACATGGTCAAGGACTGACTGCTGGTATAGCTGGTCAGAGAACCCACAAGACAGACTGCCATTCTCAATATGGTGTTCACCAACTCAGAAACAGCAGGTAAACTGCAGATTGGAGATTCACTGGGGTCTAGTGGCTATAATACCATATGGTTTGAACTGGCCCTGGGTACCAGTATACCTACCTCTGTGCTGTGGTTCTGAATTTCAGATAAGCAGACTTTGACCAGACAAGGGAATTAATTAAGGGAAAGTTGGTTGCTGCGGATACAATCAAGGGGTGAAGGACAGGTAGGGAGAAGGCAACTAAATCATGCTTGAGAATGATTTCCAAGGGTAACGGGCACAAGAGACCAATCTGGTTTGCTAAGAAGGTCATGGAAGGCAGTGAGGGCAAAACAAAAGGGCCTTCATTAGCTACAAGGAGAAATAAGGGGACAAGGAATAGAGTGAATATCAGCGAATGATGAAGGCAGTCAAGAAGGCAGTCAGGACCACAAAAGCAGACACAGAGCTGCATATTGTGGAGGGGGTCAAGGAGGGGAAAAAAACAGTTATTCAGGTATATCAGGGAAACAGGAAGATGCCAGGGGAATTATTAGGCTGACAAAGGAGGGGCATGGTGATAGAGGACGATGAGTAGAAGGCATCCATTTTTAAAGACTACTTCTGATCTGTATTCACAGTGGAGGATTGTGGGCCTCTGTTGGAAAGCAGGATGAAGGCTGCTGCAAATGTATCCCAGAAATAAGGCAGGTGGTAATTATAGGAGAAAGGATCAGAATAAGGCTGCAGCCCTTAAAATAGATAAGACTTCAGGACCAGATGGGAAGCATGCAAGGGTACACACGGAATTGGCTTCAGAACTGGCTAAATCTCTGGCTGACCTATTCGATAGCTCACTGCCATCAGGGCTGGTTCCAAGCAATCACTGGGTAGAGAATGTGTCTCCTGTTTCACAAGGGATGGGACACGAAGGAAATTACAGGACCATCAGTCTTATTTCATTGTAGGTAAACTGATAGAGATAAGGTTAAAGAGGACCTAGATTACCTAGAGAAAGAGAGAGAGGGAGAGAGAGAGAGAAATGGTCTCCAGGATAGAAAGTAGCATGGGTTCATGGCACTGAAATCTTGTTAGACCAACTTGATAGCATTCTTTGACTGGGTAACATGGATGGTGGATAAGGGACAAGCAATAGATTTATTATACAGTACTTTGACTTCATTAAGGCATTCAACTCTGGGCCACACAGAATTCTGCTTGAGAAATTAGATGATCCAGAAGCAGTGAATGACCTAGTTAGATGGGTAGGAAGCTATGTAGGGGAGAGACTTTAGAGGGTGGGGGTACTATGGGGTAAATCCTGGGACCAGTCCTTTTCACTGTGTTCATCAACATCAAAGGAGAAGGAATACAGGTCAAGAAGTGTCTCTTTGCAGATGACACTATGATCTGTGGCAGAGTAGATGGTGATGAGGGGTGACACTAAGCTCTGTTGCAGGGTAGACAGTGATGGGAAGGTAAGGGAGTTGCAGAGGGAACTGCAAATGTTTGAGAGGTGGTCCAAGGTTTGGCAGTTGAAATTCAACCCTGGGGAAAAGCACCTCAGGACAAAATACTGGATTGGAGAGGTTAAGATTGGAGAGGTTAAGCTGGGCACTACTTCAGAAAGAAGGGACATGTGAGTCATCCCAAGTAACTCTCTAAAACAAGCTAACCATTTTAACAAGGCCTAAAATGAGCCAACCAGATCACTGAATATATTGGAAGTGGTTTTGATAGCAGAAGGAAAGAGGTAATACCACCTCTCTATAGATTACTGCTGAGACCCCATCTGGAATACTGTGCCCAGTTTTGGAGTTCCCACTAGAGGAAAGACAGAGGCAAGAAAAATTATTTGGGGCCAGCAGAGCAGTTCCTTTGAGGATCAGCTCAGGTCACCGAACATGTAGTCACTGGAGACCAGAAGGGAGAGGCACAGCATGACAGAGACCTTCAAGTTCTTGATTGGAATTAAACAAGATGTGAGGAACTGTTCAACATGAATGGCAGGTGACAAACAAGGGGACAAGAATGGAAGCTGGTTGTGGGGAGATATTCAGGAGGGATGTGAGAAAGTTTTACTTTATGGAGAGAGTGGCTGAGTCATGGAACAACCTACCAGCAGAGGTTGTGGGCACAAACTCCATTAATGTGTTCTAGCAGGACTAGGGTAGAGTAAAGGACTTAATAGTTACTAAGGAGGGTAGCAGTCAGGCAGGAGAAGGGGAGGAGCAAAGCAAGGGCAAAATCCCCATCTAGACAATAGGTCAAGGGGTAGGATAGGGTAGGTTAGGGTAGGGTAAAACTGAGCAGATTGGATTAACTAATACTCTTTTTCTGCTGACACTATGTTTCAATGTTGCCATTAAATTTCAAGCCATTCCTATACTTCTTAAAAAAATTGGATACTTACACACAAACAGGTGATTTTCCCCTTTGCCAATTTGCCTCTACAGCTGAGATTTATTCTAGAGCAGAAATCATAATGATCTGCTTGTGTCAGTATAACTGCTGCCAGAACAAGCTTTGGTGCCACTAGTATGTGATTTTGACTTCAACTTCAGAATAATCGTCATTTGTACACAAACTGTAAAAAGTTAATTTCTGGTGTTTCATGTGAAATACCCTAGTAATAAAGACCTGAATGGCTTGCAATTCAAGTTATTTTATAATGTAGCATACGTGAAGTCCGCTGATGCAAAAGGAGATTTTTTCTTTTTTTCTAATGCATGGACAAAAACACCGTTGTAATCATATGAGATGGGTTCACATGCCTGTGGTCATCTACAAAATTGTGATACCTGCTCACTTGTACCACTGACTAATTCAAAGTTACCTTAGAAATCAGGCTACTTTAGTATACATTTAGCACACATTTTGTAATAACATTCAACATTCTGAATTCCCAAAAGCAATATCAGAGAGTTGAAGCCTGCTAATGTTGCTATCAGTGTTCCTTTAGATGTTTTAATCAGATGGCTGTCTGGCAGCCACTTTAAGGAATAAAGGCAAAAATTACAGTGACAATTTATGTTTACAGTCAGTTCATTCATTCAGAGGGAAACATTTTGAGGCAAACCATAGTAACTAACACCAGATCACATGCAAATACTTGGAAAAATATGAAAAGTTCCAAGTTTTGATATACAACATGATTTAAAGCTTCTAAAAATGTCCCTCTTCAGTTTTGTAGCTCTGCATATCGCTGTCTTGAAAGAACATTCCAACACTAATCATTTAGAATCATATGATATAAAGATACATTGCCAGACTCATAAAAACTGAAGGCTCGTCAACCAACTGGAATTTCAGCTTAATTAATGCTGTATTTTAAGATTAATCTGTCTGAGCTAGTATTTCTCTAGATAAATGGACTCATTATATATGAACTGTTTGAATCCGTGTTTTCATTCTTTGGAAGACACAGATGATTAATTACAAAGTCTAATAGCAAACAGCAACCAAAAACAAACTGAGTCTTGGATGTTAGTTAAGTCATAAAATGCACACTGTATCAGGGGATCTGGGCAAAAACTTAAAAGCTGAGGGTTAGAACAGAACTGGGTGTGTGAGAACTGACCTTTCACCCTAGATCATCTCTTTCTACTCCCTTTGTTCTTCAAGCTCTTGCTTCTTCAGCATCCTTTGCTGTAATATCTCTGACAATCAATCTGCCTTTACTGTTCATTTACTCTCACTCTAGAATTTCCTTCTCAGATGGTCACTGCTGCTCATTGTACCCTTTTTATGTTTGCTTGAATGCATGTGCAAAATAAACATATTGGAGCCACTCTGACAGTGTTGGTGCTGTGGAGGTGACTGCTGTAGCAGCCAAAGTAGCTGACCCTGCAGGAGATGTCTGATGAAACACTCAGTGCTGATAAGACTGCTACTAATATTGCTTTGCTGGCTGATTGGTGGACCCTTTTCACATATGAAAGGACACAGCCACACCTATCATAGTGCAGCTGCATCCTTTCATATAAACTCTTCAGCCAGCACCCTTTCCTGCCTGACCCAGCGTTGTAGCACCAGTGGTGGGTGCTCAATCCTGTCATCTGTATTCCCCCTTCCACCTGACCCAGCAACCCAATAACATCAAGAAAGGGGTCTGGTATAAAACCCCGACTCTCAAAATCCCAACGCATGAATGCCCAACATTGGACACCTGACAAGGTTAAAATCACAACTTTAATAATACCCACTCTGTAAATCCCAACGCACTTGTAATAATAGTCGACAGTGGTATTTTAAACTTTTCTTGCTTCTGATGTCGAGCTGTCAGTGTGGGGGGGACAACCTTCAAAGGGATTCTATGGCTTTAATTCAAGTAAAATTACTACTTTTTATTTGAGTGTCTGTATGGGTCTAACCCCCACAAACAAAACCATAATGCGGCTGAGAAACAGATTCCAGCAAACAGAACAGTCATATAGATATATGTCATACTGTATAAATAAAATGATAACACAGATGGCAATGTGATGAGAAACAAATTAAAATCCAGGTTAGAGGTGATACAAAGTGGCTTTGGGAAACCTTCTGGTCTAGTGGCATGAATTACATCAAGGTAGGATCCAAGCCAGCAAGGTATCCGATGAAACCTCCTACTCAAACCGGCATTACAAACAGTCATGTCTGAGTTAGGTCCGATGCTGAGTAGACTCCGGGAGGAACTCCTATGCTGATATCTCCCGACTCTGCTTCAGGTTGCCTCCTGTCAGGAAGCCTTTTGCAAAACAAACTGCAATTTCCAGAACAAAATTACACTTCTGCCAGATGACCGCTGAGTGCAATCACCACTAAAAGAGTAAGCCAAATAACTTATCTGTGACCAGGCAATGCATCATAAAATGTCACTGCAAGTGGGACTCACAATACACAACCAGCCCTAACTAAAAACAAAAATGCTAACTCCTAGTACTCCCTCATTGTAGCCCCTATATACTGCTCACAACCTCAGTCTATCCACTATTATCAAGAATAATAGTGACAATATTTGCAACCATTATTGAAAGCTGCAACTAAGATAAAAAAGCATTTGGCAAAAAAGTCAAATAAGGATTCCTCTAAAGCAATTTACACTCAAAAAGAAACCCCTCCCCCCCACACTGACAGTCCAACATCGGAAGCATAAAAAGTTTAAAATACCCGCTATTTGCTGTTATTACAAAAGCATTGGGATTTACAGAGTCAGTATTATTAAAGACAGGATTTTAAAATTGTCAGGGCATTCATGCGTCAGGATTTTCAGAGTCAGGATTTTGTATGGATCCCCAGGAAAGGATTCTCAATCTCACCACTGGTATCCTCCCTCCCATTGACTTAGCTTTAAATAAGTTCTGTGGTCAGGTGCTCAACCCTGCCAACAAAAATCCCAACAACCCCCCCATGTCCAGTGGTCAGGTCACCATTGCCAACCCCACTGCCAGAAATTGCTAACAGTCCCATAAAATCCCCCAGAAGATTTTAACACTCCCCAAGATCTGGTGAATTGGAGATTGGGTGCACAACCCAGCCACTGGAAAATGCAACAAAGGCACCCTTCCCCAAAGTACAGCAGTCGGTGCTCAACTCAGCCACTTGAAAATGCTAAACCCACCAACAGGCTGTGATGCAGGGATGCCCAACTCTGGTGCTGCCAAACCACACACTGACACTGGGTCACCCAATCCCCGGTGTCAGTCAATGCAGTAAAGAAAACCATTGTCATTGTCCTCTTTAAAAAAAAAAACTACAACAAAGAAAACTGTCCATCAACTTGTTCTGTTCACCCCAGACCCTCTGACCCTCATCTACTCCTGTTACCAACATAGACCGTGAATTGACCCGAAACAAGGGTTAGTCTAACTAATGACTTTAATACATTTTGAATTTTTTACTCAAAAGGTTGTCATTTTTTTTTTACATTTTTTCCCCAAATTTTAAACATAACTTTTTTTGATCCCCCATTTATTTGCACTTGCTCCTCAAAATCACATTTTGGACAGGATTTTAAGAATTACATATGTCTTGATTATACCATGGGGCCATAAAAAATGTTGAACATCTGGGAACAAAATATCAAATAATAATGAAGCTATGAAAAAAATTGGACTGTGTTCATTATTTACTCATAACATTGTGATTTTTATAGATGCTGGCCCCACATTTGCAACATACTCTAGCTCTATTGTTAACCCACCTTATTAAGATGACAGATATCATTTTCAAATCCCCTGCAAAACATGTTCCCCCACTGTTCAGTGCAATCACCTTTCAGATAGGATTTAAAAAATGCCACATCTTGCTTATAAGGTGGGTTCATAAAAAGACTATGTTGAAAATGTGGGGTCAAAATGTCAAAAAACAATGAAGTTATGCAGAAACATTGAATGTTCTAACATTTACTCATAACTTTATTTTATGCAGAATTTGGCCCTAAATTTTCAATGTAGCCCTTGTGTTACACCATCTCATGAACGTGACAAGTGTCATTTTTTAAATTCTATCCATAAACATGGTTTAGCAGTTGGTCCATGAAACAATCATTTGGATGGAATTTAAAAATTCCACCTATCATGATCATAATGTGGGGTGATAAAAAGACTATGTTAAAAATGTGGGGTCAAAATGTCACAAAACAATAAAGTTATGAAGAAACAGTGACCTTATGAAGATGTTCTTTATTCTGTTCACCAGTTTTTGAGCTCTAGAGTCCCCATATTTAAATGGTTAATGCAGCACTAAGTGGGTTAGTGCTACACTAACAGTGAATGGCACCAGCCAGCAGGGCAGAGGCCATATTCAAAGGTACCCAGTTGACTGACCCAACATTATGACCATGCAGTATATACCACTGTGCCCAAGCAAATGAGAGATACCCCATACATATTGTGTGCAGCGGTATATTCAGCAGTTTTATCAGTGCTAAACAACCTATGCTGCAATGCTGTTTAATGCTGCTGAAACCCTGCCCTTATCCTAGTGTATGGTCACCCCCTCGATCACCTGTCCTGTAGCTGTCTTGCATATTTCTGGTGGTATAATTGTCCCTTCACCCCCTGATTACCCATCATGTAGCTGTTTTGAATATTCCTGGTGGTCTGGTGGTCCCCACAATGCTGATTGCCCATCCTTTAACTGTTTGGAATATTCCTGGTGGCCTACTGGTCCCCGCATAACAACATCTGACCCCTCTGACCTGCCTGCTCAGGACCCTCCTCCCCACACACCCCACTCACCAAGCTCACCTAAGCTGAACTACGGCAATAGTGATAGAGACTGGCACAGCTTTCAGCTCATTACCTGAGCCACCCATCATCTACCTGTCAGTGAGTGAGTGTGAATACTGTTGAAACAGCTGATCTTGTTTGGGGATATCTCTGTCATCAGGTCACACCTATGGAACTCAGCCATCAGGCATCAGGATCACACAAAAGCTAAAGCTTTTTATGCAGCAGTCTATTAGGGGCCACTCATGCCGATGTCAGGCTCCATGTCACATGCCCTATATAAGCGTGGGTGGTGGCCCCACTCCCTCATCAGTTCTTTCCCACCATCAATCATTTGAGCACAGACTCTGTGGAAGGTATGAGATTTCAAAATGTCACCAGGTTGCAACTGTGGAATGCAGCAATGACACAGTCTCAGAAAGTAGCTAGAACACATAATTTCAGAATGTGGCAATGATGCACAATTTCAGAAGTTGGCAGTGACGCACAATATTGGAATGCAGTTGTGACGCACAATTTCAGAATGTAGTGGTGATGCACAATTTCAGAATGCAGTTGTGACACACAATTTCAGAATGTGGTGGTGACAAGCAATTTTGGAATGCAATGGTGACACAATTTTGAAATAAGGCAGTGATACACAGGTTCAGAATGTAGCAGTGACGTACAGGTTTGGAATGTAGTGGTGACATGATTTTTGGAATGCAGCAGTGATGCACAATTTCAGAATGCAGCTGTGACACACAATTTCGGAATGTGGCAGTGACGTTTAATTCTGGAGTGTGGTAGTGAAGCACAGGTTTGGAATGTGGCAGTGATGCACAACTTAGGAATGCAGCAGTGATGCACAGTTTCAGAATGCGGTGGTAGAACACAGGTTCGGAAGGTGGCAGTGATTCACAATTTAGGAATGCGGTGGTAACAATTTAGGAATGCGGCAATGACGCACAGTTTTGGAATGTGTCAGTGACACACAGTTTCTGATTGTGGTGGTGAAGCATAATTTCAGAATGCAGCGGTGATGGACAAGTTCAGAATGTGGCAGTGATGCACAATTTTGGAATGTGACAGTGACACACAGTTTCAGAATGTTGCAGTGATGCACAATTTCATAATGCAGTGGTGACACAGTTTTGGAATGTGGCGGTGATGCAATGTTTAGGAATGTGGGGGTGAAGTATATTTTCAGAATGTGGCAGTAACACTCAATTTCAGAATGTGGCAGTGATGCTCAGTTTCGGAATGCGGTGGTGACACATAACTTCGGAATGTGGCATGACGCACAATTTGAGAACATGGCAGTGACAGTTTTGGAATGTGGCTTTGAAACACAACTTGTCGGGGATGTGCAATTATGGAATTTGGTGGGCATGCACCATTTCAGAATGAGTCAGAAATGCACAATTTGAGAATGGGGAAGGGATGTGCAATTTTGGAATGTAGCAGGGATGCATAATTTTTGAATGTGGCTGGAATGCATAATGTTGGAATGTGGTGGGGATGTGATGCACAATTTTGGAATATGGTGGGTGCATCCAGTTCTGGAATTTGGCACGGACAAGCAATTTCAGAATAAATGATGTGTCCTGTCACATTCCGACAACATGCATCCCCACTATATTCTGAAATTGCCAGTCCCCACCAAATTCCTCAATGTGTGCCCCTGTCACATTCTGAGACTGATTGTCCCATCACATTTTGAGATGGCACATCCCTGTCACATTCCGAGATTGTGTGCCCCCCTCCCCACATTTTAAAATTGTGCACCACCTTGACATTCTATGCCTTGGTTCAGTGCTGCATTCCAAACCCACCTTCTGACATGTTCTAAAGTACAGTGCCATGCATCTGAACATTCTGGAAATGCAAGCATTGCAGCAAATCCTATGTCATTTTTTTTGAAGGATTACTATAGCTACAGTTTCTTAAACTTTGGAGACACAGGTTCAATAAGGTTGCTGACAGAGAGGACTAGAGTGTGAGTTCAGGAGGTGACATCATCAGTGACTTTTCACTGAAACTGGCATTTTTGAATAGGTAGTGAAATCAGGGTTACAAAATAGCTCATGACTTTAAAACAAAAATATGTAGAAACCTAATTTTTGGTATGAGATTTTTTTTGGGGGTGTGCTTATTCTAATTCTGCAAAGTAGCACTTTTGGTGGGAGTCCCTCTGTAAAGTGATTCTTTTTCTTTGCATGTCAAAAACTAATCCTTCCTTGACTCTCTTCTGTCACTGTCACTGTCACTGTGGAAAGATTTCTTCAACTGACTAACACAAACTCTGTGTCTGCTGTCTTGGGCCTAGCCACAACATTCTCGCCTGTCAGTCCTGCCTGAAGTTTAACCTCACCACTCAGTGCCAATGCAAGAAAGCCCTGCAGGAATTCCTCATGGAACAACACAGCCAGTGGAGAACAGAAGTCTTCTGGGGCCCACCCTCCCAATTACCGGTGTCTTCTTTGGGCTCTCAGGCAACCTAGATCCAGGACAAGTCCTTAGGAAAACTCTCTCATTAGGATAAAGACTGGCCTAAGGACCATTCCCCCAATGGTGGTCTCGGTCCCTGTTGGATTCTTCCTTATCTTCTCCCAGGATTGCTTTGTTGACTGCTTCATCATCTGTTCCTTGCTCCATGCTGTTCTGTACTAATTCCATACCCTGTTAAAGGTCTGTTCCTTCCTAATATGATTGTACATTGCATTTGTCTTGATGAATGTCTGAATCCTGCTGTGTATTGTGTATTTGAATCGTGCTGTGTACTGACTTGATTGTAAACAGAAATGGTCAGCTTACCTATATACTGTATATGCAAAATGTTCTTACAGTGTAACTAATTCTGGGTTGTCCCTGAAAAAGGGAGCTTCAGGGCTCTGTGGGCCCACCCGATTATCAAAATTGAATAAATAAATAAATAAATAAATGCAGGCATCTGTTCTTATCAGGCCCCACATGGAGGAGTCTTCTCCCAGCCTTCACGGGGCTGTGGAGGGGCCATCAGCCTCTGGGTCATCGGCCCCAGCCCCACTGTTGAGACCTCTTGGATCTCAAGGTTCGCAAGCGCTGGGCCCCACCACTTCTGCTATAATCAGTAGTGGTTCATTTTAGCTGGGCACCATGCTCCCTCCATTGTTGTCTGTGTCCATGACCTTGCCTTTTCCACCATTGACCTTAATGCTATTCTTTCCTCCATTATCACATCTCTCATTCAACAGTTTGTTCCATGGCCCTGGTTATCACCGCTCACACCATAGGGGGCTGCCTCAGCATTGATGCCAGTTTGAACCATCTGTTCCATGCTTTCTAGAGAGCCATTGGAACTCCGACCATCAATCCTTGCTTCAGAACAGGCTGACACTGAGGAGGAATACCACCCTGACCTCTTCCTCCCTCAGCAAGAGGATGAGGAGGAAGATGTTGAAGTGGACTCTACTGATAGGTCCAAGGTTTTCTCCAGGAGTGAGGACTCAGTCAAACTCATCTCCAGGTTCCCCCCCAGGACCTCTCTTTCTTCAACATTATGAAGCAGATCTCCTCCCCTGTGGGGTTCCAGACTGAGGAAGAGGATTATTTAAGGAGAAAAATGGTGGATTTCTTGGAGATCCCAGAATCTCCACCTAAAGTTATTCCTCCTGTTCTGCCAGTACTGAAAGATGCTGCCACTGGTCTATGGCACAGACTCAATCTGGTATCAGCCATGCCTAGAAAGGCTGATAAGCTTTACTAGGCACCCCAGGGGCAGCCCTTCTATGCAGTTCAGCCAGAAACTGACTCTGTGGTAATTAAGGCTGCCCATGACAGGACTAAGGCATCCAAGCACCTTAGTTCCCTGCCACCTGACCGGGAATGCAGAAGATTATATCAGTGGGGCAAGAGGACTGTTGCCTCTGCCACCCTAGACCTTAGAATTGCCAGTTACTTGGCTCATTTGATTAAGTACCAGAATACCCTCTGAAGGAAGGGCAAAGCTGCTGCTCAGGCCCTCCCTGAGGGTTTCCAGAAGCAAGAGCTTCTTAAAGTTCTCCAAGCCTCAGAATATGTCAGTAAGCATCTCCTCAGAGCCACTTATGATACTGCTGATACCACCACCAGGGTAGCTGCCTCCCAGCATTTGCCTTAGAAGGCACTCTTAGTTTAGAGTCTCGGATTTGCAGCTGATGTCCAGCAAAAGGTGTTGAATGTCCCTTTTATGGGTCATAAACTCTTTGATCTTGATGTGCAGAATATTTTCAATGACCTACAGGGCTATGGCAGGGCTATTTGGTCTGTCCACTTCATTTATCATACCCAGCCCAGGAATAAACTGAGAACTTTGCACTGGAAACTGGTAAACCCTCTGATAGGCAGCGCTACCAAGAGGTGCAAAATAAGTGTACTTGGAATATTCGCAAGGCCAAAGCTGAGTATTACTGAACAACGCTCACTGCTAAATGGGGCTAGGGGCGCAATCTTTGGCACTTCCTCAAAGAGCTTAGTGGCAAAGCATCCACTTCACCTTCCTCCCAACTCTGGGCCAATGGGTCTATCACCACAGACCCTGCCCTGATTGCAAATACATTTAATGCCTCCTTCTCTGACCATAGTAGTGTTCTCCCCCACAATTTTTTCTCCCCAACCCCCCAGCAGCCCCTATCTCCCCCTCTGCCCTCCCATTCCAATTTAAAACAATATTGTAGCATGAAGCTGCTCCTTTCTCCTCAAGGCCCTCAGCAAATCATGCTTCAGTGGTAACACACTAGATCTTAAGTTGCTAAGGCTTACCTTCAACGAAGTCCTCCTCCCACTCACCATGCTTCTGAACCGCTCCCTATCACTGGGCCAGTTTCCCTCAAAATGGAAATCAGCTCTCATCACCCCCATCCTCAAGAGTGGAGACGGCACCCAGCCTGGGAGCTACCATCCTATCTCAATCCTGCCTCTCCTCTCCAAAGCCTTGGAGAAAGTTGCGGCCACCCAGCTTATGGACTACCTTTCCAAATATAGCCTCCTGTGTTCTGAGCAGGATAGCTTCCACCACAACCACAGTACCACCACAGCCATCTTGGAGTTCACTAACACCCTCCACACATCTCTTGATACAGGCCACATTGCTGGTGCCATTTTTATAGACCTTTCCAAAGCGTTCGATACAGCGCATCACACACTACTTCTGGACTCCCTCACACAAATAGGCGTGTCTCCTGAGACCACTGGCTGGTTTGCCAGCTATCTGGCAAATTAAACTCAGATAGTTAGGCTTGCTCAAACTCAGTCCTCCCCCTCCAAGTCAGGTCGGGGGTCCCCCAGGGCTCCATTCTTGGCCTCCTACATTTCTTCCTGTTCCTCAACTCCCTGCCCAAGGACTGCTCTGGGAAACTACTCCTGTATGCAGATGATGCTGTCCTCTACAGCTCCCACACCAATCCCACCGCTCTTTGTAATGCACTCCAAAAATCATTCACGGAAGCTGAATCCTGGTTCATTCGACAAAGGCTAGTCCTAAACTACAAAAAAACAAAATCTATGGTGTTTGCCCACTCCCAAAACAAGAACAATGGGCTACCCCTGTTCATATTGAACTCACTAAATGACCCCCGGAGCAGTTTACCTCATTATAAAACCTAGGTATCACCCTAGACTCGGGGATTTCCTACCATGACCACATCCAAAAACAGAGCACCGCTGTCAATGTGCATATTGGTCTACTTCACAGGTACAAGTGCTGCCTCTCTCCTGAAGCTCTCCACCTAGCTGTCTTAGCCTCAGTACTATCTCTCATAGACTATGGTATCATAATCTATGGGGCAGCTGACAACACACACCTAAACAAAATTCAGCTGGCCCTTAATAAGGCCTGTAGTCTAGTCACTGGCTACGCCAGATTCACCCACACCTGTACCCTTTACTCCTCTACCAACAGACTAAACTTTGATGGGTGGCTCAAATATCAGACCTGCCTCTTTGCTAAAAAAATAACAGTAGGGCTACTCCCACCTGCTCTCACCCCCTTACTCCAAGCACTGTTGTCCACTTGCCACACTCGGCAATCTGCAACAACCCGCTTCCAGGTACCCCTCTGCAAGACCTCCTCAGGTCAAAGAATGTTTAGGTACCAGGCCCCTAGCTGGCTTAACTCCCTCCCAAACTCCCTATTGTCAGAACCCAAACTTGGCAGGTTCAAGTCCCAACTATGAGACCTAATCTCCCAAGACTCAGTCTGTGACCATCCTTGATTTCAAGCTCTACTCTTTCCTTCTCCCTACTTTGGACTTTATCACAGGTCCTGCCGCCCCAGGGCATGCTTATATTTGACAATGGACTCCCCTAGTCCAGCCTTAGCTAACAAATAACTACCAGGGCATGGCTGATGTCACTGTCCTCCAGTGTATGTACTCTGTTATCTGTTCTCCATCTGTACTTTGTATCTATACTTGCAATTTTCTGCACCTTGTATCACCAGCTGCTATACTCTGTTACCTGTAACCATTATTTTGTCACTGTACATGCTCACTTTGTAAATTGCTGTTATTGTACCTAATGTCTCTGTATTCAATGACATGGAACCTTTGTAAAGGAGTCTTTGACTCAAAGGTATGTTATCTGATATGTTCAATAAATAAAAAAAATAAAAAAACTTCCTTTCATAAAGTCTTCCACAAGTCGGTTCCAGAACCAAGCTCCAAGGTAAGCACAGGATCAGCTCTGCCTTGCCTGCCCCCTCCTCCTCCTTTGGTCCTTCTGTCAAGTAGTCCAGAGGAGGAGATGTGTCCCCAGCTGCAAGTTCAGCCTCAGCCTGACTCCTTGACAGACCTCCCTCCTCTTGTCCCAAGCCAGGATGTGGTGGTCGGAGGTCACTTACCTATTCATCTGTCCCAGTGGAGAACCCTCATATCAGGTGCTTGGATCCTGTAGATAATCAAATGAAGGCCATGCTCTAGAACTTCTAGAGCAGCCTCCAGATCTTCCCCCAGCTCTTAACTTCTAACCTCCAGACCACACAATAGTGCTAAGGGAGGAGGTACTCACCATGCTGCACAAAAGGGCCATAGAACCAGTGTCCAGATAGGCAAAGGAACAAGGGGTTCTACTACAGATTCTTCTTGGTTCCCAAACAAACAGGGGACTTGAGGCCCATTCTAGAACTCAAGGAGTTGAACCATTTTATCTAGTACAAAAAGTTCTGGATCATCACTTTGCATGGTCTTCTTCCTCTGCTCAAGCAGGGTGACTGGCTATGCTCCCTTGATATGTAGGATGCCTATCTGCATGTCATGGTTTAGCCCCCTCACAGGCGATGCCTGTGGTTCCTGTTCCAGAGAGGAATATTACCAGTTCAGGGTAGTACCCTTTGGCTTATCCTCTGTGAAATGGGGATTTACCAAGTACTTAGTAGCTGTAGCATCAGCCCTCTGATCCCAGGCACAAGTGCCTCTATGTGTTTCCATACCTGAATGTCTGGTTGTTGAAACCCAGTCCAGGGAGCTCCTGTTGTTAAACTTGGAGTGCACCCTGCAGTTATTCCAGTCCTTGGGCATCATGATCAATTTGCCCAAGTCTGTGCTGATCCTGTCCCAGCAGTTACAGTATATAGGAGCAGTCTTGGACTCTACTCAGGGCAAGGCCTTCCTCCCCTAGGACAGGGAGGACTGCATTATTGCACAGGCCCAGGAGAAAGCTCAGAGCTGGAATGTCCCAGCCAGGACCTTTTTGAGGTTACTACGCCTAATGACTGTGACCATCATTTAGGTTCCTTAGGTCCAGGCTGCATATGATGGTCCTGCAGTGGACCTTCAGGGTCCAGTGGGATCAGCACTCAGAGATCTAGATCAGCTGGTCCTTGTCTCCTCCCCAGTTCGCAGAGTGCTTCACTGGGGATGCACCCGGCCAGTCTCTTAAAAGGGGTCCCTTTCCTTGTCCCCACCCATCAGCAAATCCTCACCACGGATGCTCTGGGTCTGAGTTGGGGAGTCCACCTCAGCACTTTTCAGACCCAGGGCCTCTGGTGCCAGTGGGAGTCTTGCCTCCACATAAACATCTTAGAAATGAGGACAATTCTGTATGCCTTCCTGACCTTCCAGAATCATTTCTTTCTGGGCCCTCTGCTAATGCAGTCAGACAACCTCAGTGAGGTTTATTACATCAACAAGCAAGGAGGGACTCACTCCTACCCCCTGTGTCAGGAGATGATGAGGGTCTGGTACTTGTCTCTAGATCACAGTCTAGAACTGTCAGCTGTCCATGTGCCAGGTGCCTAAAATACCTTGGCAGACAGCCTCGGCAGTTCACAGTCTGAAGTGCATGAGTGGGAACTACTGACCTCAGTTGCAGAAGACCTGTTCAACAGGTGGGGTCATCCAGAGTTGGACCTTTTTGTATCCCCACTCAATGCAAAACTGCCATGTTTCTGCTCACTAGATGCAGGGCCTGGAGTTTTCTGATGAGATGCATTGCCTCTGTCCTAGAAAGGAAGGTTTCTTTATGCATTCCTTTCCTTTCCACTGATTCAGAGAGTTCTCATTAAGCTACGGATGGAGGGTGCCACCCTAATTCCTGTGGCCCAGTCTTGGCCTTACCAGGTATATTTTCCATTACTGCAACAATTGGCTGTGGAACCTCCAGTTCCTCTGCTCCTCTGCCGGGACTTGCTGACATAGGATCAGGGAACCCTGATCCATCTAGGCCACAAGCCCCTCTCTCTGCATGCATGCATGGCTCCTGAGGTCATAGCCCATTGTTCATTTTGGTGTGTCTCAGAAAGTGGCTGATGTCCTGGTGGCTGCCAGAAAATCTTCCACTAGGGACACTTACTCTATGAAGTTGAAGTGGCTTACTATCTGGGCTGCTTCTCATAGCCTGGACCCTTTCACCTGTCCAGTGAACCAGGTTCTGGAGTATCTCCTGACTTTCTGATGCTGGATTTAAATACTCGTTTCTTAAAGTGCACCTGTCAGCTACAGTATATCAGCCTTTTATCTGCCCACTGATAGCCATACTGTGGCACAGCTGGATGTCCCCCACATTTTTCTGTGAGGCATTCTCCACTTGAAGCCTCCCATTCATAATGCAGTTCTGGCTTGGTACCTGAATTTTGTTCTAGAAAAGTTGATCCTCCCTCCTTTTGAGCCAGCCACATCTTGTGAGGTACACTTTCTGTCATTGAAAGCATTGTTTTTAGTTGCCATTATTTCTGCTTGAAGAATTTCAGAGCTACAGGCTCTCATGTGTGGGAAGCCTTATTTGATTTTCCACAAAGATTGGGTCTCTTTTCATACTAACCCTAAGTTTCTTCCTAAGGTGGTGTCTGAATTTACCTTAAATCAATCCATCCACCTGCCTGTTTATTTTCCAGAGCATGCCAATCCATGGGAAGCATTGCTCCATACTTTGGATCTGCATAGAATTCTGCATTACTACACACACAACATGAAGGACTGCAGGAAATCCTCTCAGTTGTTTGTTTTTTTCACCCCTGGCAGAGAGAGTGCTCCAGTTTCAAAACAGTGCTCATCCAAATGTTTGACCAACTGTATTTTATGTTATAGGAAGTATGGTAAGGAACTTACTGGAGTTGTTAAGGGACATTCCACCAGGGGTATGGCCACTTCAGTTACCTGTTTTTTTTTGTATTATTTATTTCTAATTTTGCAGTACAAAAACAACAAAATCACACAGCATAGGAGGAGAACATCAGATTGTCAAAGAAATGGCAATGATATACAACATATATAAGCAACTCCCAAATAGTTACCACATGGGGGGAGAACCCCATATTTATCTATAATACCAATTCCCACAGCATACAGCTTAGGAAGCATAAGAGGGAACCAGCAATAATGTATTTATCATAACGTCAAGTTCAAGCGCATCAGCTTGGTCTGCCGGTTAGTATAGTTCTCCGAATAGCTATACCCTTTTGCTATTTCAATGGATAATCTCCCATCCTCCCGAAGCCCTCTTATCAAAAAAAATAAAAATAAATAACTTGCAAATTTAATACATCAAAGCACTAGATAAACACCTAGTGTGTCCCAGATATAACATTAACAAAGACTGTGCAGCAAAACAAGCTGTTTCATATAAATAGTCCCAAGTTTGAATCAGATCTGTGACCGAGCCATGGCCCACCCGTTCAGTTCCAAAGTCTGTGACTTATGGCCCTTACAAAGCAGGTTAATCAGGGCAGCTTGAAACAGGTACAGTCTCACTTGTATTCCCTGGCTAGATTAAAGCTTCCTCAATACAGTTACCTATTTAGCACGGAAAACAGCCCCTTACTAGCCAGAATTATGCTCCAACCCACTCCCACAGACCTCGTGTAGGTTCTGGGCCATGGTGAACTCAGGGCACCTCTTCATCCGATGAAGTGACCTCCTCTTCTCCTCCTGTCTCCAAGTCTCATTCAATGGTCTTCATCATCTATTCAGCATCCTTCAGGTCCTGGAATTGATACTATCACCCTTGTTAGGTAATTCTCAACCAAGCGGGGAAAAGTAGCTGATGCTGTATTTTATAGTGACTCAGTTGGCTGCGGATACCATCGAATCCTTTCCTCCTTATACGGGTGCCATATACGAGGTCTGGGAAAATTTGTATAGCGTTGTCCCCATAGTACAGAGAGCACTTTTGTCTGGTCAGGGCAAGTACCCGATCTCGATCTCCGATTCCAGTACACACCACCAGGAAAGTCCATGGTGTCCCCTCCTCCGATACATTCCATCTTGGTGTGATTCTATATGCCTTCTCCATGGCTAGAGGGGAATCCTCCTCTGAAAGCCCAAGAATCTTTGGAAGCATGTGTCTGGCAAAACTCAGAGAGTCATCTCCTTCTGCCAACTCTGCCAGGCCCAGTATAGGTAGATTTCATTCTCGAGCCTGGTTCTCCACCAACTCGAGTCGCTGCCGGAATAACGTGTTCTCTTTAATAAGTTTTGTGGTGGCGTCACAGGCCTTCGATATAAGATTTTCAGATTTCTGGACTGACGTCTCACAGCTGTTCATTCTGGTCTCAAGGACTGTGACTCGTGGTATAAGGGAATCCTGCTTTTTATCCATCTCCTGCACAAATCTGACCAATTGGTTAGGGTCATTTGTTTAGAGTCCAGAGAGGTGCCTGTCAGCACCAATTCACTCTAGGCTGTAGCTTCCATGAGTTCTGGGGGCCCCTCCTCCCTCTGTCATTGAATTTTCTTTGGAGCAAAAAAATCTGAGGAGGAGGCAGCAGCCCCTCGATTCTTCCCAATAGTCGCTGACTCTGAGATACTACCAGGTACCCCCAGTGCCTTATGTTCAGAAGATTAATCTAAAAAGTATATTTTAAATCAATATAAAGATAGAGGTCCAGGAGCTCAGGAGATATGCTGCTTCCTGTAAGCTGCTCAGCAGTGCCCCCAGTTAACTGTTTTAGGAGTGCATCTGCAGCCAAGATTTGCACTGCTGCCACTTAGAGTACTGTCTACACTTTCACCAAACACTACAATCTGGACATTGCCTCCAGAAGAAGGGCAGGCTTTGACCTAGCTGTGCTTCAGGGCCTTCTTTCTTAGGCCTCTGGTCTCCTGCCACCCAGACTGCCCTTGCACTCAGCACTGCTTGGGACTCATTCTATTGGTGTGACCTGATGACAGAGATGTGCCCAAAGAAGATAGAACAGTTACGTAGGAACTTACTGTAACAGTAGATCTTTAAGGGAATCTTTGTCATCAGGTCTTTCCATCCCTCTCTCCTCTCTCTGCAGGTCAGCTGTCCTGTTTTTCCAGCCTTTCTGCTAGCTGGGCACCTCCTCCTCTCTCTTCTCGGATCCCCGGTGGGACTCCTGTCTCCTATGGCCTCCAACTAGGGAAAGAACTAAGCAGGGAGTGGGGCCACTTGGGCTGATATAGGGCACATGACATCCGAGCCTGACATTTCTGTGGGTGGCCCCTAATAGAGTGCTGCAGAAAAAGCTTCCCTGTGATCCTGACGCCTGATGACTGAGTACCATAGGTGTGACCTGATGGCAGAGATTCCCTCGAAGGTCTACTGTTACGGTAAGTTCTTAAGTGACTGTTCTTTTCTACAGTTCTCACAACCACTCACTAACAACATAATCCTTTAAATTCCTCTTAATGTAACTATTTTATCACAATGCCTGATGAAGAGGCTTATGGGGTTTTAAAAGCTTATATAATAAGTTTCTATTAGTCAAATAAAAGGTATTACAGCCTACTTTTTTTTCCCTTTTTGTATCAACCTAAATCATGTAATATGACAGAAGATGTTTCTTGGGTTGTGGTAACACCTCGTGACTAAAACATTTTTTTTTTTAGTCTTTGACAACCGGGTAAGGCCCACTAGGCACAAATACCTGTTTTCAGGGGCGACCTGGGAGCAGTGGGTGGTTAAGTGACTTGCTCAGAGTCACACAGTATTCAAGTGGAGGTTGTGAGAATCAAACCCAGATCTCATCTGCTGGATGTACCAAGCTCATTACTCTAACCTCTAGGCTATACTGCCAATGTGATAGATTATGTTTTTGCATTTGGCTATCTGTGCCATTTGTGGCCTTTTGTGGGACAATCATCCCACACAAAATATGTAGTAAAGCATTTCTTCTCCCAGAGTAGTAAACCCTTGGAACATTCACCAATATAAGGGGAGGAAGTGACCAGTATTGAATCTTTTACACTCAGGATGAGTCTGCTTTTCATGCAGTGCAATGTAACAAACATTACTGGGTGCAGTATTTTGTGTACTGTTGATGGGAATGTCACAGTGAATGCACCTCATAGCAGATTTAGAAAAGCGGCAAGGAGCAGGTACTGTAGCTCATCCAGCCTCCCATATGGGCAGCTTTCCTCTCTGTAGCATTATAATCTAGAACAGCTACAGGTTCCATTTACCATTACACAGTAGATACAAGTACAGTATTTTGCACAACACTGAATGCCAAAGCTCTCTGGGTGGTGGTAGATAAATATGATGCTTCCTTTGTCTTTTTTCATTAAGAATGTTCCTACATAGACTGGTTTGAGTCCTTGAGATATACAGTAGATTACTGAAATTAAATTCTTAGAATACAAGATATAATCTGTGAGCATCAACACGTCCCTTAAAGCTAGATCTAGCTGGACTCTGGCAGGGCTATGGCATAAAAACTCAGACTTTTGCCTCTTTTGTTCGTTCATATTTTATAACTGCAATTTTGTTAAACAGATATTGGCATTGTGCAGTAGATGAGTTTAAAAATAGAAGGCTGCTGCTAGAGTGTGATTGTGTTGGCCTGATTATAATGGAATGATATGATAAAAGTTATTCAAGTAGTGCTAGGCTGGAATGCTGGGAGTGCTGACCTGGAAACAATGATGACAGATTTGGGTTGTTGAATTGCAATGCCTTCAGCAGTATACTGTATAAATTACTCCGGCTTACAGTAAAATGGAGGACTGAAAATGAAAGCAAAGCCTTTGTACTACATTAATAGCTTTATGCATTTGATAGATTATAATATTATGATTTGCTAATCAGAAACAGTTGCATAATTTTAGTTGTATGTGTTCCTCAAGTGTGCAATACTGTGAAAAGATTTACAGTGCATGAACACAGAGTCACTTTGAATAGTTTAGCTTTTCAGTTTTTACAAATGGAAAATAAGTATTTAAACAAAATATAAGAACAGACATTTTTAATTAGTTGAGGTATGGTGGAATAGCATTCCCACTGAAAGTAGTCCGTCACTAATTAGTGGTTCTTTCGTACCTGCTCAGGACATGTTCTGCATAATGGACAGCTTTGTTATAAGCCAGTGACTAAAACAATTGCCTTTGTGTCCAATGAAGTTTAAAGCATCCCATCTCCTATAATTAGAATTGTAACCTCACCCCGGAAATCTGCCTGTTGGGAGATTTGGCCCTTTTAGACACTAAAGTTTGGAGGTTTCACATGGCTATGATAACATTATCGGTTAAAAAAGTTATACTTAAGCATTGGAAAGATGATATCATTCCATCCTATCAAGAATGGGTTCATGAGATCCTTGCTAATCTCCGTACTGAAAAAGCTATAGCGAGTCTCTTTAACAGGCAACGGGCTTACAAGTGTATCTGGGATCCCTTTCACACTCTAATTACTGTTGGTATGAATAAGAATGATGCAGATAATCATGTGTCTTAGACCAACCATAGAACATGTAATAAGGCACTATATTATAATACTTCAGGATGCTGCTGTGGGAGGGGGCAGAAGATATTGTCTATGCTTCCTTTGATGGGAAATTTTCTCATGTCTGCCTCCTGTATTGTGGAAAATGTGTTAATAAAGTTTGAATTGAAAAAAAAAAAAGAATTGTAACCTAGAATTAAGGTGCATTTTTCTCAAGCCTGAAAAATCAAACTAGTCTGAATTTAGAGCTAAAGTAGGTGTGTTGGAAAACAATATTATAATCAGTTAACCTTCAGGAGGAGATTTTTTTTTTAGGAAGATATTCACATTGGAGAGAGAGACTCAAACCAACTTTGCATCAGTTATAAACCTCTTAAACCAGTTCAACCTAACCATTTCTCACACTTCCAACACCAAACTACAAAACAAAAATCACAAGTAGGCTTCTGACATAGAAACAGCAGAAAAGGACCGGTAGGTCCATCTAGTCTGCATTATTTTTCCTGCCTAACACAGACAGGCTGGACCGAACAGAAACAGATTATAACATTTGTTTGTGGCCAGCCTAAGTTAGCCAAAGTTCCTTGCCACAGTTAAAACACTCATAGGGTCTCACAGTTCTAGTTAATATTAATTTTTTTTTGCAGAGCAGTCTAGTACCTCAGCCCTTGCCGACCCCTGGACCCCATCCTGGCCCCCACCCTGGAACTTACCCGGCAGGTGATTCCCTTTGGATTGCCCCCCAGGGAGGGGCCACCTAACCAGCATGTCTCTGCAATGAAGGGAGAAGGGTGCCAGCAGAGGTGCCAACTGGCATTGCCTCCCTGGCTTGCCCCCCAGGGTGGGGTATGGAGTCGGCTGGATACAGCAGATGACAGGATAGGTCATCTTTTTGGGGGTGCCAGAGCAGATGATTAGTGCTGGGGAAGCAGCATGGCATCATGGATGGCTTCTGTTAATTTTGGCCCTTGAAGGAGGAGGTGTGACATGCAATGACACCAGCATCCACATGCCTCCTAAGTAATCTGGGATCTGGTCGCAGCGAAAGCCCCAGCCTCCACTAGGGATCCAACTTGCACTGGGCACTCAGACCCCTCCTCAAGAAGGAGAACCATCCCTAAGATGCTCAATCCTTCTCCCCCCTGGCCGGCCCTCCAACTTCCCAGGTCCATTCCTGAACCTGGGACATTGGTGTAACAGACAGACACTATGCCGCTGCACTGGTGGGCCAGCAAGTTCTAATTAATTTATTGAGTGAGTCCCATAAGGCCTTGCAACATCCTAATCCTATTAGGGTGACACTTGGGTAGTGCTGGCTACTGCAGCTTGGGTACTGTTTGTATCGATTACTTGGGCATATGCTGGCTACTGTTGGGAAAAGGCTAGATTGATTGAGTGTATATGGATTGGAGGGTACTTTTATTGCTGAGGGGGGCCCATATTTCCCACACCTAACAATGAGGATGGGATCGAAGGATGCAAGAGCCAGTATCTTCAGGAGGGTGATTGGGTGTACGGGGTGTGGGGCATCCATAATATTGAATTGGGCATGGAGGTTTGGGGGATGCCAAGTGTATTGCGCAGTGGCAGGCCTCAGGTGGGAAGTCGAGAGGATCAGGAAGCAGTAGGGAGGGAGGGGGTTGGAGAGGGACGGGGCAGGAACCATATGATGTTAGGTGAGGACAAAATGGCATACCACAGCGTATAGGGGTGGGAGTGAGAGGACTAGGACCACATGGGGGGGAGACATGAAAATACCAGTGTACGGTCTTCACTCTGAATAGGAGGGGCGACCCAGAGAGAGCCATGGAAGGGGAGGGGAGGGGGACCGGAGTGGGTGAGCTTGGGGCAGGCATCACACTTACAAATCGCTTCACCCTGCTGTACCCAGATGCTGAGGTGGAATTGGCTGGCTGGTAGGGGGTGCAGGATGATGGGAAGGGATTGGTCAGGTATCGGAGGGGGGCAGGGGATAGGAGGGGGGCCTGATCCAAAAGAGGAGAGGGCATGGGGAATGTGATACCAGAGCACCAGATGGGCGGGGAGGGAGGCAGAAACCTGGGTCTGAGGGAGGTAAGGCAGAGGGAGATGTACAGAACAGAGTCAGGGTGGACGAGGCCAGGACACAGGACAGGGCAGAGTTGAGGAAGGGAAAAGCAGACAAGGAGGGGTGGCGAGGAGGGGAGCACTCTGGATAGGCTAGCTTCAAGACTGGAATCTCTAGAAGAGTGGAGTGTAGACAGCACTAGGGCACAAGGGCCCATTACTGCAGAACCTGAGTGGGGAGGGAGGAGGGGAGAAAGAAAGCAGGAATAGGTGGCCTGGGTGGAGAAGTCAAAGGCAACAGACCAACCAGAGAAGAGTTAAGGTGGGTGATTAGTGATATTCAGGCTATGAGGGGTGCAAGGAACAAGATGGGAGAGGGAGACAGAAGAGGGAGCCTGGAAGGGCACAATCAAACTAGTGATGCCCAGGCTGTGGGAGGGGTGAGGAACAAGCAGGGGGCCATAGTCAGGAGAAAGAGTCTGGAAGGGCACATACAGACCTGTGTCCCCCAAGTTGCAGGGGGTGAGAGGAGAAAACTGGGGGACATAGGCAGAAGAGGGAGCCTGGAAGGGCACGCACAAAATAGAGACACCCAGGCTGTGGGGGGTGCAAGGAGCAAGCAAGGGCATGTAGACAGAAGAAGGAGTATGGAGGGGCACAAATGGACTAGTAACTTGGGGGGGAGGTGAAGGTGCTCTTGCTGGGTGACTCCATGATTAGAGGTATTCAGTGGGAGGGGGTTGGGGAAGAAAAAGGCAGCCCAGTCAAGGTTAAATGTATCCCAGGCCTATCAGTACATACAGCCAAATTCCAGCTATACTCAATGGCAAGGGAATGTGGAGGATCCCCAGACTTTCTAGTTCACCTGGGAATGAACAATTTAGAAGGGAACAGTGAACTGGAGATACAGGCAAGATTCAGGGAATTGGCCAGGGTTTGCCACTCTATAGGATGTTCAATCTCCATTTCTGAGATACTGCCAGTACTAATGGCAAGCGGGGAAAATAAGCAAAAACTTAGGGGGATTAACCAGTGGCTCAGGGAGTGGTGCAAGTCATAAGGGTATGGATTGATGGGGGACTGGAGTGATACATGGGAAGACAAGGGGCTACATGCCAGGGATAGGCTGCACCTCAACCTGGAGGGGAGGGAGATTCTTAAACTAAAACATTTTGGATTCATTGGTGATAGGTGGGGTTTAAACTTGTAAAGGGGGAGGGATAGAAAGACTGAAAGCCCCAGCTAGGACGCTTAAAGGTCCAGGACTAGATCATGCTGTAGCTGCAGGTAGCATTAAAAGACCAGGGGGAACTGAGGGGGGAAGTGAGACATGGGATTGTGCTGGGCTGAGAGGACTGGAGAGGGGGAGGGGGGGGAACAGTCCTGATCAATGCCAGGAGCATGGACACTAAAATGCCAGTGCTCCAGGCAATGCTAATTGAGGGTACAGCAGACGTGTCAGCAATTACTGAGACATAGGCCACCCAGAGACATGACTGGGACCTAAATTTAGAGGGATACACAATGTTTAGAAAGGATAGGGGTGTGGGAAGAGTGTGTGTGTGGCATTGATAGTCAAAAATGACATAGTAGTTGGTGGAATTGAGGGGGCAGAAGGAGATGAGGAGGCAATTTGGATAACCCTACAAATGAGGGCGGGAGTAAAAGATTAAAAATAAGGGTCATGTAAAGACTCCCCCGCAATGGAAGCGGAACTAGAGGATGATCTGGCTGAGAACATCAGGGGTCACTGTGGCCTCGGAAAGGGCAGGGTGGTGATCATGGGTGACTGGAACATGCCGGGGGCAGACTGGGGCACTATGATATCCTCAGTGGCCAGGGAGCAGAGGTTGAAGGATGTCTTCCAGGATGCCTTCATAGTCCAGCATGTGGAGGAGCCTACTAGGCAGGATTGGATCCTGGACATTGTCCTAGCAGATAGTTACCAGATAAGGGGCCTGGAGGTGAGCAGTCCATTGGCAGACAGTGACTATGCCACGGTCTGGTTTCTTATGTTCCTGGGGGAGAGGAGATTTGCACTAACACAGAAGTAATAGATTTCAGTGGGGCACACTTTCAGGGCATGGGAAGGATTCTTAAAGGGTGATTGGATGAGATAAGGAAAGACATGGATGCTGGTAGCTTGTGGGAAACCATTAAGAATGGGGTGCAGGAGGCTTTGAGGGCTTGCGCAAAGGTAAGGCGCAAGCAATGTAGGGACAGTAAGTCGTGTTGGTGGACCCGGGAGGTGCAGGAGGTAGTGAGGGAGAAAAAGGCTGTCTATGCACACTTAAAGCACTCAAGGGGGGCTAGGGAGAGGGGAAAGTATGACTTTCTGGCTAAGAGGGTCACCAGGGTGGTAAGGGGGGCCAAGGCGAAGAAGGAGCTTAACCTGACCAGGGATATCCATGGGGTGGAAGGGGTTCTATACACACATAGGGAAGAAAAGAAAAGTGAGGGCACAGATCAGCAGAATTAGAACTGAGGGGGATGGGCGCAGGAAGCTGGGGAACAAGCAGATGTGCTAAATGAGTACTTTGCCTTTGTCTTACCAGGGGAGGTGGGGGATCTTTCCAACTTGATGTGAGGGTAGAGAAGCCCACTGAACCAGGAGGTCAGTTGGAGATTGAAGGACTGGATGAGACTAAGGCAGGGGATAGGTTCTATCTAGAAGGGGAGGAGAGGATGCATGAGGAGGTGGAATGGGAAGGCAAAGGCAAAATCACAGCGGATAGGGTGAGAGAGGCCCTCTGGTCGCTAAAGACTGAGAAGGCACTGGGGCCAGATGGGCTGCATCCAATGGTGCTGAAGAAACTGGCTCATGTGCTGGCAGTTCCACTGGCCTCACTCTTCAACATCTCCCTGAAGACAGGGTGGGTACCTCAAGATTGGAAGGTGGCTCATGTGTTGCCTATCCACAAGGGGGTTCCAGAGAGAATATGGGGGATTATAGGCCCATTAGCCTAATGTCTGTGGTGGGCAAGGTTAAGGAGGGCATTATCAAGCAGAGGCTGGGGGGGCAGCTGGAAAGGTTGGGGCACTTGGATGACAGGCAGTATGGTTTTGTTCCAGGGAGGTCATGCCAGACTAACCTGTTGGAGTTTTGTGACTGGGTGACGGGTGCCCTGGACTGACATAGGCCGGTGGACGTCCTTTATCTGGATTTCAGTAAAGCATTCAATTCGGTACCCCACAATGGCCCACTAACAAAGCTGGGGGAGATGGGGTGGGGGGGCAGTTGCTCAGGTGGGTGGAAAACTGGCTTAGGGGTGAGTACAGCAAGTGGTGGTTGGAGGGATAGTCTCCTCCCCCATGAGGGTCATCAGTGGGGTCCCCCAGGGTTTGTCCTGGGGCCACTCCTGTTCAATTCCTATGTCTCAGACATAGGGTGAAGTGTTAGGAGTAGGTGGAGTCTCTTTGTGGATGACTCAAAACTGGGAGCTCTGGCAGATGGGCAGGAGGGGAGAGAGGCCCTGCAGGGGGACCTGGATACCCTGGGGGTTGCGCAAGGAAGTGGGGGTTGAAGTTCAATGTAGGGAAATGTAGGGTGCTGCATCTGGGGGTCATAAACCAGGGACATGTATACACCCCGGGGGGGGGACACGCTACAAGTCACATCAGGTGAGAGAGACTTAGGGATAGTGGTGGACAGCAAAATGAATAACACAGAGAATTGTCAAAGAGCTGCAGCAAAAGAAAACAGGATACTGGGCTGCATAACCAGGGGGATTACCTCCAGGATGAGGGAGGTGATCCTCCCTCTGTATAATGCCCTGGTTAGGCCGCATCTTGAGTATTGTGTGCAGTTCTGGAGACCCCATCTTAAGAGGGACATAGCGTGCTGGAGAGGGTCCAGAGGAGGGCAACTAGGATGATTCAGTGCATGGAGGGTAGGACCTATATGGAGAGACTGGATGAACTCAAGCTGTATGCATTGGAGGAGAGGAGGGACAGAGGGACATGATAGAGACTTTCAAGTATGTAAAGGATAATAAGGGTGGAGCCAGTGAAGTGTTCTGGCTTAAGAAGGGGGGGGGGCTACCAGGGGGCACAAGTGGAAGCTAGAAGGGGGAAAGTACAGGGGGGAGCTCAGGAGACACTTCTTCACAGAGAGGATGGTGGAACCATGGACTGCACTGCCCAGGAGTCTGGTGGAAGAGACCACAGTGGAAAGATTCAAGAAGGGATTGGACAGGTACAGGGGGAAGCTGAGACCAGGGAGGGCCATCTCTGAGGCTGGGGAGGTGGAGGAGTGAGCTCCTAGTAGGGGGCTAGCTTCCGAGTAGACACGATAGACCATGGGAACTATTCTCCTGGCTTTTACTATGAAACTATGAAATCCAAAGCATCTTACTGATCCCAAGGTATTATTTCTGTATTTAAGTTTAGTATAGAATAAGTAAAATACTGTACTAATTATGGACCATAAACAAGGGATAGAGAGAAACAGTGCATTTATGCTTCTGTTCTCCAGTCTATAAGGACAGCATCCCCCACAGAATATCACCATCATTTTACACTTATAGCACAGGAAGAGCCCATTAGTTCACAAGTACTGAAATTAAGGGCATTCTTCGAGTACATTTCCAAAGGCATCAGAATCATTTAACTCAATCTAATTACATGCTTATTCTAATAAGAAATGGCAGAAAGGCCCTGAGGTTGCAGTTACTAGAAGCTAATTTGGGGTATCAAAGAAAAAAAGTCTAAAATTATAATATATACACACACAGTTCATATTTCCCCTTCCAAGCTTCTGCTATGGACGTTTGCATGAAAAATAATCATCCCGATGTAAAAATTGCCCACACATGTACAAGCTATATTTTCGCAAACATTAGAAATGCTATGGGCCAGTTTTTCAGTATTTAGCCAAACTAGTGCAATGGGTAGTGAGGACTTCCCAGCTTCCTCAACAATTGTACTGACATGTAAGTCAATTAATTAACCATTAAGCTTCCGAGGAAGGACTTTGTTAATCCAAAAGCTCAAGCACTTTGTTCTTTTTGTAACATCTATGTTGGTCCAATAAAAGGTATCAAACCATGTGCTTCTGCCTCTTTTCAATCATAAGGAACCTTATTCTAGTGGGGACTCTACATTAATTCCGTAATTGAAAACAAACAACAAAGGAACACAGGAGAGTATGTGCAGAAATAGGCTACTGCCCAACAAGTCTGTCCGACCACTAACAATGTTGGGAGCCCTAAATTCCTTTATTTTTAAGAAATACATCCAACCTAGTTTTGAAGGTACTCAGCATTGTGCTGCTGACCACTGCTTCTGGCAACTAATTTCAAGTTTCACCACCCTTTGATTAAAATAAGAATGTCTAGGATTGGTTGCATCTTTTCCATTCCTCAATTGAGTATTATTTCTGCTTGTTTGTGATTTACTCACTTTCATTTTAGTTTTTGTCACCTCATTGGATCTTCACTATTTATTACTTTATACATGAGGATCATATTTACTTTCAGCCTTTTTCACTCTAAGGTGAACAGGTTTAACTTTATAATCTCTAATCATGTTCAGCATCCTCTAGTCCTCTTACTAACTTGGTAAACCTTCAATAAATTCCTTCTATTCTTTTAATTTCCTTTCTTAAACTGGGTCACAATAATTGAGGCTCAGTCTCACAGTGGCCTGGTACTGTATAAAGGCAGCAGTACCTCTAGCTGTCTGTTTGTAACATTTATTTTAATACAGCCAATCATTTGGTTATATTTTTTAATCATTGTGTTGCTGTTCTCAGTCATCCTTAGGCTATTCAATATATTTATTTCAAGATCCTTCTCTGTATTGGTTTTCAGCAGAACATGGTTAGAAACATAGAAACATAAAGTTTGTTGGCACAAAATGATCGCTTGACCCACCCATTCTGCCCAGATGTTCCCTGCCAAGTCTGTCTCTGTAGATCCTAACTGTTCTCCAGCAATTTTCCCTCCTCCCTGCCTATTTACTAATATTCCTCTATATCTATCCCATGCATGCTTGGAGCCTGCCACTGTTATCACCTCCACCACTTCTGCTGACAGTCTGTTCCAGGCATCTACTACCCTTTAGTGAAGCAGTACTTCCTCGCATGCCTATTAAACTCTCCCTCTCCAGCTTCATCACATGCACCTTGATCCTGGTGCTCGTTCTCATTTGAAAGAGACTCCCATTTTGCACCCTTTTCACCCTTTTGAGGTACTTATAGGTCTCTATCAAATCCCCTCTTACTATCCTCTTTTGCAGGGTATACATGTTGAGAGCCCTCAGTCTCTCCTTGTAGGGCTTTCTGTTTACACCTGCACCATTTTAGTTGCCCTCCTGTGGGTTGCCTCCATCCTGTCTTTGTCCTTTTTGAGGTGCAGCCTTCAAAACTGGACACAATACTCCAGGTGGGGTCTCACCAGTGAGTGATACAGGGGAAAAATTGGGTTCCACCCTTGGAACGTGCCAGCATTAGGGCGCCGAGCCACTTTGGTGCCAAATGGCAATGTCACTGACCACTCTTTTTGAGGGGGGCTGCATCCTCCATGACCCCCACTCCCAACTGTAGATTCTAAATCTGGGGGGCTGACCTTGGGGAGGGGATGACGAAGTTGGATTTTGGTGCTGTAGTGACTTGGTGCCCTAATGCCAGTGCCCTGAAGTACTGCAGTGGGCAAACATATCTCCTCCTCCCTATGCACCCCAGCATTCCATTAGCCCTACCGACTGCTTTGTCATACTGCCCTATCACTTTCTGGTCATCAGTTATGATGACCCCAAAGTCTCTTTTTTGCTTAGTAACTGTCAGTACCTCCCCCATCCTATGCTCTGCTCCTGAGTTCCTATGCCTTAGATGCATGGTTTTGCACTTTTTGGCATTGAACCCAACTGCCATGCTTTTGGACACTTCTCAAGTTTCTCAAGATCAAAACTAAGCACAATGGTGTTAGCGTTTCTGAGCTAGCACTGGAATAAACTACATCATATTGCAGAATACCATGAAGTAGTGTCTGTATTCAAGAAGAAAGAAGGGTGAGTGCCCATTTTTTCCTCATCATCTGATCTCTCATCTGTCGCGGCCCTCTCTTCTTCTTCTTTTGGGGTTACAATGTCCTGTGGATTGCTTCCTCTGTTATTGACCCTGTGGTTTCCACCTCTGCATCAATTGCAACATAGGATGCAAACTCTTCAAGTGAGAGACCAGGTGCCTGCACAATTTCCTCCACAGCTGCTGGTGTAGTTGTGGGCTCATAGGTGAATCCTGCTTTAACAAAACAATTGCCGATAGTCTCTGCTTTCACCATTTGCCAGGCTGCATCAAACACTGTACGCTTATTTCCCTGCACTACATTTGAACATGAAAACCAGATATACTACAGTCAAAATACATCATTATTTTCTAAAATCTTATCTAGTTTTTAAGAAAGACTTTATGTCAAAACCTGCATTTAACCCAGTTTCTTTTGTAGCCCCTAAATGTATAATCTAGAAAGCTTCATATTTAAGTACCAGATTATTATGGTTATCACCTCTGTGTTTGGGGTTCACCTTATCTATCACTTGGAACATGAACTTATGTCCTCTCCCATCTGTTACCTCCAAAACATGAGATGCCATTGCTTAAGTCTGATCTTCCCTCTCAATGGTTGCTGTATGTTCCCCAACCTGAGTTTTGAAATGTCTGTTAGTTTTACCAACATAGAATGCACCACAGGTACATTCAGCTAGGTAGATAACCCCAGTCATGTCACAGATAATAACGTGGCTGATTTTAAAGGCTTTATTAATGTGAAAGCTCCTAAATTCTTTGCCTGTCATTATGTGTTTACAATTAATGCATCTTTTATACTGATAGCAACCCATGATACCATTATTGAGCCATGTAGTATTCCTATTTTCAACGTAATGGCTGTGAACTAATTTGTCTCTCAGGGTGGCAGCCCTGCGATAAGCCATTTGGGAGGAGTGCTGCACTTTTTCCTTTAGACCCATATCACTGGACTGGACTTGCCAGTGTTTTTTTATAATCCTTTCCAAATGTCCTGCATGAGGCGAGAACGTGGTTACAAAGTTAAAATGAGAATCGTCACAGTCTTCATTTGTAGTATTCTGTAATAAAGAATCTCAGTCCTGGGTACAGGCAAAATCCCTGGCTTATGCAATAATTTTATTACCGTAACCCCCTCTCCCTTGAGTCAAATACGCAATACACTTTTAAAAATTATCCTCTGTACTACAATTACACCTAATGCATAAGAACTTACTGTGTAAAACCTCATTTATTTTGAATCACCAAGTAGCTCTTTTGATGCCAGTAAATTGTCTTCTGGAAGCCATGCCAAACTTAAGCTTTACCAGGACTGCAGAGGCTCCATTGGATTATGTTAACCAATTAATTATAGTATTACAGCTAGTACAGCTAAACCCTTTCTATTGGAAAATAATACAACAGAAGATCTACCACCTGAGGCTCGATCATTATACGAGGCTTTTGAGGGATTAGAGAAGGAAACACATCAGTTCAGAATAATTTATTGGAATACAAGATGGCCGCACGCTATGCTGTTGAGGAGTAACTGCAGGAGCAGGAGCAGTGAGTTGCTTTTACTGTTTTAAGAAAAGGTACACCACTGTTGCCACATTTACTTTTGTTTTAAACCCACTGCCCTTTCCAGACTATTTTGTTAGCCCTTGGTTCCTAGTATCTGTTTCTGTCTCTGTTTTGCTTGTTTTCCCCATAGCCTACCTGTGCAGAGTCTGGAGCTGTGGAGAAGCCACCACCTGCCGCAGGAGCAAAGCCGCCCTGAGTAGGGTTGGAGAGATGGAGGATACCCTGATTCCCTACTGTACCCACTCATATTCCATTGCCACAGACTGAGAGATCTGGGTCTTCTATTTTCAAGAGTGGGTGAAATGAACTGAGAACGGAGAAGTGAAATTACTGACAAAGCTGCACTAGTTTAGTGTTCAGGGTTCAGTACTCATATGCCTTCCTGATAACTACACGAGACTACAGGGGCTACTGACTCCCAGGTGAACAATCATGTCATGAGGTTTTGGAAAGTGCAGTTCAAAGCAGACTAAACGCTTTTGGGCATAATTTTAAGGGGAAGTTTTTTTTTTTCTTCTTTTCTTATATCTGTTTTTATTAAAAAAAAAAAAAACTCCAATGGTTTAATCCATGTGTGAATGGGCTGTGAAAGGGCCATTTTTTCTAACCTGCTAATTGCTCTTGCTATTGGACTGATATTACTGTGTTATTTTATTGTGATTGCTCAAATATCTTGGTTTTTATCCATATTAGCAGACTATTTTATATACAGGTGCTAAAAGTATGAGTATAAGAGAGTAGTAGATTGGATCTCTCTTGATCAGGTGAACATCTCCATAGAGCACATGCCTGGTGTTCTGTTTTCAGATCACCATTTTTGGGAAGGCAAGTATGCAGCGACTATATGGAGACAGCCATTCTTACTCGTTCAAACAATCTTATTTAAAGCACATAAGTTTTCTAGCACTTTAAGCACTCTAAGCAATTTAGTGCTTGTGCAGTTCATTGGTCTACCTGCTGCTCTTGCTTGCTGGGTCTAGCTGCCTAGTGTCGTGTGCTGGCAGGGTACCAACAGTGACTGGCCTCTGTGTGCTGGGGGAGACATCCCGGTTAGAGACAGCAGAAACAGCACAAATCAGCAGTGATGGCAAAACATCATTACACCTGTGTTTTATCAATTATGGAGGACCTATAAGCTATTTTTCCCTTCTTTTACTTTCAGAAATTATGTAGTGAAGTTCTAGTATGCCTTAATTAGCATTTGGGCTTTAAGCCCTAGCCTATTAAGTTTATTCTACTATTTCTTATCATTGTGTGTAATCATATGTCTCTGTAAGGCAGTACTGATTTTGTTTTCTGGTCTTTCAGACTAGTGAGCAGGAATAGCTGTGTCATCACCAGACAGTTGGGAGTTTGTTTGTTACAACTATGTATTACAGAGAAAGGCTCGGGGGGATGATTACAGCACTGTTGATTTTGAAATTATCCTAAAGTAGGAAACCAGGGAATTATTGGAGGTTTGGAAAATCCAACAGCCGATTGAACTGAAGGCAAATAATGAACTTAATTCTACAAGACGCCTCTACCTGTTAATTGAAACATCTAGGATATAACTGGATATGAATGGTAGTGTGGCATAGTAAAGACCTGCAGTTCTGAATATAAAGCAAGTGAATTTTAAGTATGGACTGGGTCCTCAGTGAGGCCTGTAAATTTTCACTAGGCCCTTTTTCCAAAGGAAGTATTCAAGGACTTCAAGGACTTATGTGAGATAATGTGTACTTTCTTATGTTCGCTGTTTAGTAGGCTGCCATTCTGAGTATCTGTGTTTAATTTATTTGTGATTGACTGATTCTGTCATAGTTTTGCCTAGTTGTATTTAGTCTATTTTATATATTTAGAACAAGAAGGACAGAATAAGGCCAGAATGGTTAATACAAGACTACAGAGGGCTCTTAATCCTGATATATCGCCACTAGCACAGGCATCATTATGTAGTATGAAGGGAACATCTAGTAAAAGACAGGCTAAGATAACCAACCATATGTCTATGATGGCTAGTGGCTTGAGTAAAACCTCTACTCTGTTACTGAATAAACCACTTATCAACATCTTAAAGCGAGCATACATTACAGGAATTATCAACATTAATGATAGTGATATGGGTTTGGCCAAAGATAGTACCCTGTTGACCTGCTGCTCTTATAGACTGCAGGGGGACAGTGTTATATCACAGGAAACATGAGCACTGTGGCAGCTAGAGAATGATTTCAAGGAAAATGACTATAATCCCATGGTTAATCCCACTGATAATAATACAATAGCTAGTGTGATACAAGATTTACAGGTCACTATAGAGGGATCAAAATTATGTGAGAAACATTTTAATGGGCCACAGATAGGTTCAAAATGTTGTCTTAATGGCCCACAGATGTGTACCCATTTGGAAGACAGCCTACAGAAAGGTAACAGACGCCTCTCATATAAATCCAATCACTTGAGTGAGGAGACAATGGCCCTTTTAAGAGCCCATTACTATGCGAACCTTATTAGAATGGATTAGCTAATTATCAATAGGGAACTCCTGGAGAATTTGAGATTGGATATTGCTAGCAACAGAGCTAAAAATGATGACACTCTGGTTAAACTTCCAAATATGGAGTCATATAGTGACTTTACAGAAACTTGGCTGGAATCTTCTCTAACAAGTAACACTCAGGTTGTAACACTTGACTTAAGTTGTATAGAGATTTGTGAATGTTCTGTTATTATGGGGAATAAGGTTAGGGAAAGAACACAAGGGAAAAGGGGAAACAAAAAAAAGAAGCATAAAAGAAAGAGACAGGGTTAGCAATAGGCTCAGAGAAGGAAGGATATCAATCCCAGTCCTAGCATTCTAATATAAATGAAGTTTGTCAGGAAAATAAAGAAATAATTATCTTCCAGGGAAATGAGAGGGAACCACAAGAGCCACATAAAGAGCCACATAAAGAAGTGCTAGAAGGAAAAGTCGTACATAACCTGGAAATAGAAAAAAGACATACATCCAGGGAAACATGGCCTCGCACATGAGGCAACTAGAAACAGAACTGGGGTTATTCATTCAACAATTGGGGAAATTTCCAGTTAAACAAATAGTTTCTGAGGGAAAAAGGGATGATATGTCTTTATGGCTGGAAGGGGAAAATGAAATGGCTAAGATAATAAGACAGAAAGAAAGTCCCTCTATTATTGATAGAAAATACTCTAGAAAGCAGTTTACATCCCCAAAGTCACAGGAGTCAGGTTATCCTGACAATCCTCTAATCAGGTTATTAGAACCATCTAACTGGGGCAGCTTGGCCTCATTTAAACCGGAATTGCAAATAGTAAACTATCTTAAAGAAAAACTAGTAATAGAAATAGAGCTTGAAGATGTGATTGAGGCCAGAAGCATCCCACTGACAGAGACTACTAGTGAGCTACTAAAGGAATATGGTATCATTGTGACCTACCCAAACAGGAATTTTTTTTAACCTTAGATATAGTATAAACCAGAAAAAGAAAGATAGGAAACAACCTCAATCATGTATTTGTTTATTTAGCATGGAAATCATAAAAAATGAAACCAGATTCAAATTAAATATAATCAAAGATTTATTGTCTAATTTTGTGAAAACTCCTTTTGCCTATGGGGATGAGATTACTGCTTATAGATGTGATGGAGGTGCTCAGATAGACATCTATGTTACTACTAGACAATTGGCTGATTTGATCCTTGAAAAAAGTAGTATGCTGGATGCACTAGTAATTAATATATGTGATGGAGATGAGTTGACCACTGTCCAAAGAACCAGAAAACAGTCCCTTGATTTAGTTAACACAGATCTTCCCTTGAGTAATAGATTTATGCCCCTTTCTGGAGATAGGAGTGATTGACACAGGGTGCTAAACTATTCCAGTACAGACCCTAGCACCGGTTCGGGGAATATATCTTTTCTCTCATGGAATATTGCAGGCTGGAATGCCAAAACATCTGACTCTGAGTGGAAAACTTATGTGATGTACTTTGATGTGTTAAGCCTCCAGGAAACTTGGCACAAGGAGACAGATTTGATCAGCCTAAATGGTTACAAATGTTTTCACTCATTAGGGAAAATATTATGTGGGGCTGGTAGATATTCTGGTGGCCTGATTGTATTGGTTGATATTGGGAGCTTTCCAAAAGTTCAGTGCTGGAAAGCATATGAGAACTTTATTGTTTTACACTTGGGAATAGAGAATAAGAGTTATATATGGATTAATGGTTACATCCCACCAGATAACTCAAATTTTTACTCACCATCTCTATGAGAGGATTTATCTAATATTATACTTGATGCGAATGGTGTGTTTCCACATCTTGATATAATGCTTACTAGAGATTTTAATGCTCGTATTGGTATATTTGATGGCCTAATGAATAAATCTATATTTATGTATACATCTATGTTATATAATAAGGAGGACAATTGGATAACAAGGTCAACCAAAGATTATAAAATTAATCGTCAAGGGAAACAACTTATTGACATTATGAAAAATTTCAATTTTTACCCCTTGAATGGTAGAGTGAAAGGTGATGAGGAGGGAAAATTTACTTATATTGCAGCAAGAGGTGCCTCAATGATTGACCTGGCACTCTGGTCAGGCCCCCCCACACTTTTGGCATAACTTAATGGTTGAGATTAGACCTGAGACCTGTAAGTGACCACTTCCCACTAATTCTGGAACATGTCTATCCTGAAGAAGTAAATACTTCTAAAATTGATCCTGTTCAATTTTCAGAAATAAGAGCAAGTAAAATTAGGTGGTATAATGATGCTGAAGAGGATATTGCGCCCTTAATTGATGTATCTCTATGGAATGTAAATGTTAACGATATTCATGCTATGCATTTTTCACAAATTTCAGAAGCCATAAATAGTTTGTTTACAAAACTCAAACAAAACCTGGTCTGTCCATTAAATTATAATATCAATCATAAACCTGTAGGGTGGTTTACATAGAATGTAAAACACTTAAAAGCAAAATCAGGAAACTATACAAGTTTTACAGAAGAAAACCATCAAAGTAAATTCTTGAAAAACTTAATGAAGAACAAAGAAACTATAAAATGATAACTAAAATAAGAAATGTGCATTTTATAAAAAAAAATGAGAAATTATGTTACGTGCTGTGTCAACAAATGACACACAAAAAAATGTTGGTTTCTAGTTGCTAAGGGAACTGATTCGCATAAGGATACCATCGATACCTAGATTACTGAAACAAAAAAGGGTAGATTTTTTCACACGTATAATTTTTGATACAAATGAAGATTTTGAATATGTATTATCAGGAACTGATGTCCAGAATATTGGGGCTATAACCCCTATGGAAGTTCTAACTGCCTTTTCTACTCTTAAGAAAAATAAGGTTCCTGGTCCTGATGGTATCCCTGCTGAAGTTTATGTAGTTCATCCTATTATCTGGACAAAAATCCTAGTGGTCTATTTTAACAAATGTATCATATATAATACCTACCCCACAACATGAAAAACTGCTAACATCATCCCTATCCATAAAAAAGGCAGTTTAACAGATCTGGTACTTTATTGACCTATTAGTCTGCTTATATAAGTTCAAAACTGTTCTCAGAAATAGTTCCAGAAAGACTGAAAGACCAAGTAGAAAAAAGCAGGTGGAATCTCTAAATATCAAGCTGGTTTTAGAACTAACTGTTCTTCTACTGATAATATTTTTACATTTCAACATTTGTTAGAAAAATATGTGAGGAAACCAAAGCAGAGGGTATAGTCAGTATTTATCAATTATTCATCTGCCGTCAACTCTATCTCACAGAATATACTTTGTACCCTACTTCTAGATTGAAGCATTGATAAAAATCTAGTCCATTTAATAGCTAATCTGTATAGTAATACATAGGCGACAATAAGACTGGAGGCTGGTGGCAATTTATCTGCCTAACTTAAGATAAATTGGGGTGTGCACCAAGGATGTGTCTAGGTGCCCCTTTTATTTATATTGTATATTGACAAAATGCTAAGAGGATTTGAAAACATGATCTCTGACTCACCAAAAATTGCCCCCATACCCTGTCCTCTACTTGTCTATGCAGATGACATTATACTTTTTTCCCTTAACAAGAAAGACCTTCCAGTAAAACTAAATTATATTAATAGTCAATCACTTGATCTGAAATTAAACATTAATCAAAAAAAATGTATTTTGGGGGATAGAAAACAAAAAGGTAATTGGAAAATAGGAGACTAAAAACTTAAGGTGACACAATGTTATACATACTTGGGGACTGAATTTGATGAAAATTGTTATTGGAACTCAAAGTATGAGGCTCTATTAGAGAAACACAAAAAGACTGTAACAGGATTAGTAAGATTTAATTATAATTATAAACATTACTTGATTAGACCCTTTTACAATCTATACAAGTGAAACTCAACATCCAGCTATTATATACAGCAGAAGTCTGGGATCTCAATGAAAATAAATTAAAGATCCTGATGTCTCCCCTGTATAAATCTTTAAGAAATATACTAAAACTGGGGCATTTTTGTCTGTCAGCTTAGATTAGGGCAGAACTGGGACTTACAAATATCAGAACTGGTCTCAATGTCGGGAAACTGAATTATTGGATCAAGATTACTAGATCTCTAGAGAATTCATTAATCAAACAATGTCTCAGAGAAAAAGAGCAGTGGTACAGCTTAGGGTATGGGGCAATTATTGGATCAGCCTGCTTATGAAGATCTTGCAGAGATACAAAATGACTAACTTGAAAATAATGGTGGATGAAGGAATTGTCCTGAGTTTACAGCATAAAAACTATATTAGGAAAAAAGTAGGGAATCACTGGAACAGTCAGGATTTAAGAACTATAAAAGATTCACATTACTCTAGGTGATTCAATAAGTACAACTTTGTTTTTGGGTATAAACCCTACTTAGACATCCTGACTGACATCATTTTAAGAACTGTTTTTTAAGATTAAATTTGAACAATTTCCAAGCAATGTTCTCCAGTACAGATATAACAAAGAGAAAAATGTGATGGATGTATGTGATTGCTCGGCAGGAGATTGAGAGGATCTAATTCACGTATTATGAGACTGTACATACTATGCAAAAGAAAGAGTGCACTGACTTGGTCATCTATTAAATACTATGTACCAAAAAGATAAAGAAACTTTAACAATCATCATTATAGATACAACAGATAGTACTACAGTAGAGAAACTGGCTAGGTTTTTTATGCTAGTAGTAAAGTGAAGCAAAGAATGTTGATCCGTCACTAGTTGTAATAGTCCTTAGAGTTAAATTTTAACCACAAATCCAAGTTATATGATGTGCAATGTACTATTAATATTATTGGCCAAGGTTGTATCATCTGTATTTATGACTGTTTCTATTTATGTCTCTTATCTTCCTTCTTTTTAATTGTAACAGCTTTTTTTGCTATACAATAAAGTACTTACTACTATTAACTAATTTAGAAACATAATATACAAGGGCTACCACCCTGAAAGACATATTAGTTCACAACCATTACATTGAAAATAGGAATACTACATGGCTCAATATGGGCATCATGGGTTGCTATCAGTATAAAAGGTGCATTCATTATAAACACATAATGACAGGCAAAGAATTGAGGAGCTTTCATACTAATAAAACCTTTAAAATCTGCCAATGTTTTACCTGTGACATGACATGGGTTATCTACATAGCTGAATGCACCTGTGGTGCATTCTATGTAGGTAAAACTAATAGACATTTCAAAACTCAGATTTGGGAACATATAGCAGCCATTGAGAGGGGAGATCAGACTTAAGAAATGGCATCTCATGTTTTGGAGGTGGCAGGTGGGAGAGAACATACTGCAAGTTCATGTTCTGAGCTATAGATAAGGGGAACCCCAAACCCAGAGGTGGTAACTGTAATAATCTGGTACTCAAACATGAAGCCTTCTGGATTATACAGTTAGGGGTTATGAAAAAAAACCTGGGTTAAATGCTAGTTTTGACATAAAGTCTTTCTTAACAACCAGATAAGATTTTAGAAAATGAGGCTGCATCTTGATTGTGGTACATCTGTTTTCATGTTCATATGCAGTATTTATGTATGTGGATTATTTGATACGGAGCACTGCATAAACAGAGCATCAATTAAATGCACAGCTTTTCTTAATAAAGTAGTGTATTTTAATATGTATGTACTTCCTTTTCTCCCCTGCCCCCCATTCCCCTTTATTATTCCTTTCCCCCTTTCTTTTGTTGTTCACATCATTTGTCACTGTCCTAGTTACTACCTTATTCTTCATGTTGGAATGTTAATTATTTTAGTCCAATGAATTTGAAATTGTAATCATTATGTCATGATGATGTCATTATGTTTTGACTATTTATTGTATGTTTGTCCAGTCATACCTTAATCTTTGATAAATGACCAGTGGGTCTGAAATGTGTCAGGGGGTGTTTAGTAAGTCCCTTTTTCACATTATGAATGATTGTCACTTTTAATAGAATGACAATGTAGCCTTTAATATTTGGAGCTTGGTGTTCAGTGATTTGAGGTGGTGAGTGCCCAACATTTTTGTTCTAATGGCTTCACATGATCTAGTGCCTCACTGATGAGTTCAAAAAAATCTATTGTCTGTCAAGATCTCTTTGTTGTAAATCTATGTTGCTTACCATCACTTGTTTCTTTAATGTGTTCCTCGGTATACTGTATTCTGTAATTATAGACTCCATAATCTTACATGGCATGCTTGTCAAACTAACTGGTCTGTTATTTCTAATTTCTTATCTAGGCCCCCTTCTTGAAAATTGGTGTTATAGTCACTTATTTTAGTTCCTCAGGAACTTCTAAAGTTCATATACATAGATACGTTGTGGCCAATTCTAGAAGCCACATGTGCTGGATGCAACTTGTGGCAGAAAAGGGGTCTGCATCTAATACAGTTGCAGCACACACAAAAGTCAATATTCCAGAAAGTTTGCCAATTATGGCAAACTTGCTGGAATGACCACAACATGCGGCTCTATGCTAGAAAGAGGGGCACAATCAGAGGCTGTGGCACAGGGCTGTGATGCATTTCCAGACAAGTGGGCAGGGGGGTAATGGAAGTGCCCCAAGGAGCACCAAGCCCTGAACTGGGAACAAAAGTATCAGGCCCCACAAGAACATGGCATGGGGCATGTAGACACCATAGGACAGTGGCCCTGTCCATTCTCAGTGCCACTGTGGCACAACAGTGTTATCCTAGTCATGCCAGGCTACACTCAGCCCCCACCAAACCTTGCTATGGGCATAGTATGGTGGTGGTGGTATAGGGTCACATCCCCTGAGCTCCAATCTCATGGCAACCAAAGAAAACAAACACATGTCCCAGTTATACTCACTGGTTGTCTAGTAGTCCCCCACCCTCCCTACCCTGAGAGGCAGTGGTCACCCACCCTGCTCCCACCCCCATCCCCAACATGCATCTGCGGCTGGCACAGTGTTTCTCACGCCTGCATGGCCAGCCACAGAATAAGACTGCACAGACCTTAAAAGTGTACTGTTCACCTACACAGTCTGTGATATCGCATTGAGCAACTGGCCATGGTGGTGTGAGGAGGACTGTGCCAACCAGTCACTGTGGTTTGAAATCACAGAAAGAGCAGAACCAAACCACACAAAAACACGCATCCTGGATTTTAGGGGGGCAGACTTTGGGAAAATGGGGAGATACTTGAAAGAGGCATTAAGGGGAATGGGACAGGAATCAGGGGTTGAGGAACAGTGGGCAGTATTTAAAATGGGGATTACAAGAACAACAGAATTATGCATTAAGCAGGTTAGCAAGAGGAAAAGGAAGAGGAGACCATTATGGTTTTCCAAAGAAGTAGCAAAGAAAGTGAAAGCCAAAACAATTGCATTCAGGCAATACAAAAAGACACAGGCAGAATGGGATAGGGAGAAGTACCAGGAGAAGCAAAGGGAGGCAGGGAGGTCAGTAAGGGAAGCCAAAGCTCAGACAGAAGAACACATTGCAAAATCAGTGGGTAGAGGGGACAAAACCTTTTACAGATACATAAGTGAAAAAAGAAAGACAAAGGGAGGGATAGTGAGACTGAAGGGGGAGGATGGGGGCCGCGTGGAGGATGACAACAGTAAAGCTGACATATTGAACAGGTATTTCTGCTCAGTCTTTCATGAGGAAGATGAGGGTAATGGGTCTGAAGGGAGTACAAGGGGCGAGAATGGTGCAGAAATGGACACAAGTCCCTTTACACGAGAAAGGGTCCTGAAGGAACTGGAAGTAATAAGAGTTGATAAAGCAATGGGGCCAGATGGGGTGCACCCCAGGGTCCTTAAAGAACTAAGAGAGGTGGTGGCTGAACCTCTGGCTATCCTGTTTAGCCGATCACTGGAAACAGGGGAGGTACCCAAAGACTGGAGGACAGCAGATGTAGTCCCTTATACAAAAGTGGGAACAAAGAGGAAGCAGGGAACTACAGACCAGTCAGCCTCACCTTGGTAGTGGGGAAGATCATGGAAGCACTACTGAAGGAGAGATTGGTGGAACATCTGGTTGTCAATGGACTACAGGACCCAAGGCAGCATGGGTTCACCAGGGGGAGGTCATGTCAGACAACCTCATTGAATTTTTTGACTGGGTGACTAGGGAGGTGGATCAGGGGAGGGCAGTGGACATGGCCTATCTGGACTTCAGCAAGGCCTTTGACACTGTGCCACATAGAAGACTATTACACAAACTGGGAATATGGGTGTGAGCAGGACAGTAGTGTGGTGGGTAGGTAACTGGCTGGGTGGCAGGACACAGAGGGTGGTGGTAAATGGCTGTCACTCCACAGAGGGAAGAGTGACCAGTGGGGTACCACAGGGATCAGTGCTGGGACCGGTCCTATTCAACATCTTCATCAGTGACATTGCACAGGACCTAGAAGGCAGAATTTCACTGTTCGCTGATGACACAAAGCTCTGTAACAGTGTAGACACACCAGAGGGTGTAGACAGAATGAGAAGCGACCTGCAGAAACTTGAAGAATGGTCAGGGGTTTGGCAGTTGAAATTCAATGCAAAGAAGTGCAAGATAATGCATATGGGGCACAAAAACCCTGGCACAATATATCAGTTGGGGTGAGGATAGCATGCACCAAGCAGGAAAGGGATCTTGGGGTTGTCATCTCTGATGACCTCAAGGTAGGAAACAGTGTGACAAGGCAGCAGGTAAAGCAAATAGGATGCTGGGATGTATAGGCAGGGCATCATCAGCAGGAAAGGGAGCTCATAATTCCGCTATACAAGACACTAGTGAGGCCCCACCTGGAGTACAGTGTACAGTTCTGGAGACCATACCTATGTAAGGACATAGACAGGGTAGAGAAGGTTCAGAGGAGGGCAACAAAGATGGTGCATGGATTGCATCACAAGTCCTATGAAGACAGGTTGAAGGAACTGAACATGTACTCCCTGGAGGAGAGGAGGGAGAGAGGGGATATGATAGAAACATACAAGTATCTTACAGGAGGAACAGGGTGCAGGAAAACACTATTTTTAAGTGAAAAAGATGTTCCAGGACTAGAGGCATGGGATGAAGTTGGAGGAGGGCGATTCAGAGGAAACATGAGAAAGAATTTCTTCACAGAACGGGTGGTGGACAATTGGAACACCCTACCAGAGGAAGTGGTGGGGGCTGAAACAATCATGGGATTTAAGAATGCATGGGATAGACATAAAGGAATTCTGGAGGTCAGGGGTAAAGGGCAACAGACTTCTAGGTAAATATACTGAACTTACAAGCTCAAATGGGCAGACTGGGTGGGCCATAGGCCCTTATCTGCCGACACTGTCTATGTATCTATGTATCTATGTAACTGTGGACACATGTTGGGGATGGGGGGGAGACAATATGGTGGGTGACCACTGCCTCTCAGTTTGTGGAGGGTGGGGGACCACTAGACCACCAGTGAGTATAACTGGGAACATTTTCATCTGCTGGAAGGTCAGGGATGGAGGGGGAGCACTGTACCAAAATGGCAATTGTCAGCCTTCTTGGGTGAGATCAGGGATTGGGAGGGCCACTAGACCAACAATGGCCTGGGAAACCAAAGGGAAGGGGGGAATGATGGCTGCAGTGCTGTACTTTCTGGGCACAGGGGTGCCTACTTGGTGGTATGCCAGTCCAAGCTGGTGCCATCATGCCACATGCTGAGGGCTGGTTACCACCCTATCCATGCCCCCACCATGACATGTCCTGCCCCTAGTGCACCCCTACAGGCCCTTGTTCCACCTCACTCCATTGGTGCAAGTCATTTAGACCACCTCCTGGCTGATCTAACTGGTGGCCTCTCCTATGTCCATGGTGGGGCTTCCAAATTCTAAAAAAGGGGATGTAGTAGCCCTGTCATGGCTCAAGCCCACTTGCAACCTGGTGCCCTGGGTTGTTGGATGCAACCCTGGTGCAAGTGTGCTTTGACGCAGCGGTGTCTGGCACAGACACAAGCCACATTTGAAAATCTCTTGACATACAAGCTAGCTATTAAATCACAACCTTGAGTCAAACTCCTTTGACACAAACTCATTTGACACAAGTCCCTTGTGTCATTCTAACCCCTTTTACAATCTGGTCCATTGGGCTGGATTCATGGATGTTTGCTGCAAGCTGCAACAATTGCAGCTTGTGACAATGGCCACTGCACCCTGGACCCTGCACCTGATGCAGAAAGGAGAAGGGTCTAGGAGCTTGCATCCCACGACTTGCAGTAGCAGTGCATGGTAAGGCACAGCCCCATGAATGCCATAAGCCACAGAATAGGGCAGGTGGCAGATGCACCCATAGAATAGTGTTGTGTTGCCCCCCATGCCTGCCCTGATTGACCCTCATTGGGTGCGGACCCCAGCCTCAAACCCCGTATTAGAATATCTCACTCCGCCATCACTCCCATAACTCCTTGGTAGTCTAGTGGCCCCCTCACCCAACAGTGTGAGCCCCCCCAATACCCCGCAGGTGTCTGGCACAGCCCTCCACTTACCACCATGGCCAGCAACTGACTTGAGCTGTGCCAAGCTTGCGTACTGTACTAATACACACTCTGTGAATGACAGCAGCTGTCATTCACAGAGTGCATATCAGTACAGTACTCGAGTTTGGCACAGTTCAGTTGGCGGCTGGCCGTGTTGGTGAGCGGAGGGCTGTGCCAGTTACCGGCAGGATATTGGGGGGCTTCCACTGTCAGGTGGGGGGTGGGAATCACTAGACTACCATGGGTGATGGGAGTAAAAGGATCTTTCCCAGGACATGTTGGGGGGAACCACTAGACTACCAGGGAGTTACAGGAGTGAAGGGGGGGATCTTGCCCCAGGGCATGTGGGGGGGCTCTCAACATGTGTGTGTGGGGGAGTCTGGGCATTGGGGGGTGTTCCACACACACATACTGGCACAGTGTATGCCATGCCTTGGACCTGGGGCTTATGGGGGGGCTGTGGCCCCCGGGGATGTAGAGCTGGGGCACAGTAGCAACCTTCAGTGATCTGCAAAGAACACTTATGCCAGCTTTTTGTTGGTATAAATGGTCTTTGACAGATGTTCACTGGTGGTTGTCTTTGAATCCCAGTTTGTGGACATAGCAGCCACCCTACCTGAATAGGGTGAAAATGCTGCCATAAACCCCCTTAGTATGTGCTGTAGTGTACCGTCTCTCTGTTCCCATGCAGAGGATAAGACCTCTACTGGGAGATGGGGCCAGCAGTATGCTGCCATGGCTCGGCAAGATAAGCCACAAGCAGCAAGGGATGCTGACAGTGCGTTTGGGACCGGGTTCCGATTCCCGCTCCCAGATGCAAGAAATTTAATTTTTTTTTTGCACGTTGGGCGATTTTAAATGATAACACCCCCACCTGGAGTTATATATATTAGTAGGGGGGTTCGGGGGGGGCTAGTCCACAAAATGGGGGGTGCGGGGGGACATAGCCCCCTGAAAAACAAAGACATATACTGCTGCAATATATTGCGCTGTAATGGCAGCATGGTATATTGCAGCAGCATAATGTCTTGTGACATTATGACCCCATGCCCTTAGACTCTGCAGTCATTCACTACCCCATTCATGTTGTTTAGTATGAAGTCTAAAAGTGTTTTCTCCCTTGTTGTCTCCAGTAAGAATAGTATAATGTTATGCTCATTAAATATATTGATATATTTTCTCTTGTTTGAGGTTATTGCTGTGTTATTATTATAATATATTCCACCTAAGTTATAATATCCAAAACTTAGCAGTTCTCTTTTATTTGCAGCCATTTTAATTTCTTGTCATATCTAATCACAGTACTTTGTTATGTTTTGTCATCTGTAGCACATTCCATACTTCAGTACTTTAACACCAGGTACTTTGTTCCTTAACAACATGATTTATTTTTTTTAATTGAATATACTTTATTAAAGTTTTACCGAAAACACAATACACTAACAAGAGACAAGACAATGAACAGATGGTCCAAAAACAATCAGTACATGAACACCATAAACAAAACTACAGCACAATAACTCCAAACTAGATACCACCCCAGCCCACCCAACCCTCCTTGACCCAGAGCACAGCCATCCAGAGATTAACAAAAACAAAAATAATCAGCAAGGAGAAACAATAGATACACAATTTGGGAGATGAGGCCCAAGAGATTGAGCAAGGAAACCAGAAAATAAGACTGCCTTGCCCCTTTATGATTACCTTACAACTGTTAATAATGTATATAAGGGTTCCCATCTGGAATGAAACAGCTCTGTACTGTACTGAGAAAAGGTGATCTGCTTTTCCGCCAATAGTGCCTGAAGTATCTCTTGGTGCCATTCCTTATAGGAATGGATGGCATCGTCCAGCCAGTGTCTTAGTATAATTAGCTTTGCTGTAATTGCAATCAATGCCATATAGGCCTTCTGAGGACCAAAAATACTAGTTGGGTGGAGGTCAACTAAGCAGACTTCTGGTATAAAGCAATTGTCTAGACCCAGGAAAGGATGTAAGGATTCTTTAATGGCATTCCAAAAAGGGGAAACTTTAGAACACTCCCAAAGCAGGTGCCTAAGATGTCCATCAGCCATACCACATCTGGTGCAAGCTGGAAAAGAGAGTCTACCCATTTTATGCAATCACAAAGGGGTATAATATAGGTTCTGTAATATCTGAAATTGGGTCAACTGGCACTGGTCCTGTTTAATGCACTTGTACAGAGGTCGGCACATGGTCTGGAAAGCTGGGACACTGTAGGGAGGTCTAAGGGATGCTGCCCGTAATAGCACAAATCCCTATAGGACTACTATGATCTATATCTTGAAAAAGGATATAAAGTTTGATACTGAATGAGGCTGTTCTGCTAAGGAAGTAAAGGGTTGAATGTTCAAGGATTTCACTGAAGACAATGGGGATGGGCCTAAGAGGAATAGGAGTACTAATCTCAACTGAAGATATTTAAATTCAAAGACTTGGGGCACAGAAAAATATTCTTGCAAGACTGCAAATAGAAGGGGTCTGCACTCATCCAACAAGCTGTCAACAGAGATATCTTGGAACCAAGGACAGAAGGCTATTGGGATCGGACAGTGGGCAACACAAACATTTGGATTGCCCAAGACAGGTTGGGAAAGGGCCTTCATCCAGTCAAGACCAAAATAAACACATAAGTTTCAGAGGGCTTTCAGGGACCAAAAAAGTGGCATATGTTTGAACTTGTGGGGTAGGCTAGCCTGCTTTTAGTAAAGCAGACTACTCAACTGTATGCTGACTTGTTGACAAAGCTCCCTTTCAATAGCTAGCCAGACCTCCGACTGTACTTACCAGACCCGACTCCACTTGGAGCCATTACTCCCATGGATTGCACAATAGTATAGAAAGAAATTAGGAAGGCATAGACAACCCCCCCCCCCGGTCCTTCGGGATAGTTAATTTAAAGTAAGCATGGTGGGCCACTTTGCCCTTCCATAAGAAAGCATTATTCAGGCACTGCACTTAGGTAAACAATGTTTTAGGAAGGTAAAGACATAGCATACCAAGGGGATATAGGGTACATGGTAAAATATTCATTTTAACAGTGTTAATGCTTCACCAGAGCGAAAGAGGCAGAAGGCCCAATATTGCAGGTCTTTTGCAATAAGGGGATATGATTTTTCTTGATTAAGGATAAAGGATGCCTAGGGAGGCATATACCTAGATACGTCAAGGCTCTAAGCTCCCAGGTGAGCACCAAATCCCAAATCTCTTGTTTATGTACATAAATATTAAACGGTAGAACTGTAGTTTTGTCCAAATTTCATTTATACCTCAAAAGAGCAGAGAAACATTGAATCTAGGACAACGTGGCCGGGATGGAGGTGGAGGGGTCCTCAAGGTGAAGTAAAAGATCATCTGCATAAGCATTCAATTTATAGACAGCCCCTCCAACAACATAGGGGTCAATTCCAGAATGAATGGCGTAACTTGCAGGAGGCTGTGAGTTACGTCATTCGCCACTACACCGCATTCCAAGAGTGGCTGGGTCCTGCCACTTGCGTCATGTGGGTTACACCATGCAGGAGACACATGCCATGGGCATGGTATAGATATACCACATGGCTCAAGTAGTGGCCAGCTACCTGCAACCCCCCAAAGACCTCCCCCCAGAACACCACAATACATACCAGGGGCATGGGGGGCAGGCCAGGAGGCAAAGATGTTCAGGGGGGCATGCAGGAGAGTGGACCCCCGGGGTTCCCCAAGATTTGGGGGGTGAGGGTCAGGGGTATGCCTGTGGGGGCACAGGGGACACATCTGCACCGTTACCAGGCACAGGGGGTGGGCAGCCGATGGATAGCACCGTCAGTTGCCACTTAAAGCCACTCTGGGCTGTTCTAAGATAGCGCCACTAGTGCTGCTCTCAGAATTGCACTTGCCAGTTATGGCAGCCACCCTCCTGGAATAGGGTGCAGTTGCTGCTGTAACCCACATTTGCACCATGTCACTGCAGGCTGTGGTGTAGTGGGTGGCATAACCCATGGTTGTCATAGCCCGCAGCCAGCATGGTGCAAGGTGCCTCCTGGAGTACCGGTCAGTGTAACGCTTGGGGTAAGTCGCGAGATACACCAAGGGGTTTGGCGTGTCTCGGCTTATGCCAGCATACCCTGTCTTGGAATCTGGCCCATAATTTCTTTATCCACTTTTTGTCCCTGAGTCTGTTGTATCTCTTCTGCATCTTTGTCATTCCAAGTGTATGTGGCCACTCCTCCCCCTTTCTTCCCATTGCATCGCCCCCCACCTGTATAACCTATATTCCTCTATCTCCTTTGCCCAGTATCCCATTCCATTCAGTATGTTTCTGTGATACCTATAATAATCAAAATGTTCTAAAGATAGTAGCATTTTCGACTGATCTTGCTTGTAGTCGAGGCTCTTAGCATTTATCATAATGCATTTTATTCTTTTAAAGGTACCAGCCCATTTTTTATCTTCTGCCTGGAGGTTTGTAAGATAAATAGTTCCTAGTCTCAGCATTCTTCTCAGCCCCTGAGTCTGCTGCAGAATCTTTTGATTGCTCACCATTTCTCCAGTCTATCAGTTTAGACTATAGTTTATTTAATTCCGTATCTTTTGTCCTAAAAGTTATTCTGCTGCCTATTGCCAGCATGGCTCAGATGGTAGCACATTCGCTTCTCACCTAGAAAGTTGTGGGTTCTCATCCCATACCAGGATTGGACTCATACTTAAAAACGCTGGAATCCAAGTGCAGTATTAGGGGGGTGCTTTACTATTGGGGTGTGCCATCCTTTGGATGAGATGTTAAACCAAGGTCACTTCTACCCATCCAGGTGCTGTCCTAGTGGGTGTCCAGGTGGAAGTAAAAGAACCCAAGGCACTTTTCACCAAAGAGTAGGGGACTTTTCCCAGTGTCCTAGCCAATATTCCCTTTCCCATAAAACTGGCTCAGGCTGTGTGTAGGCGTTGATGTGCAACATGGCCGCCACTACACATTCAGTCACTTCACTACCAGTCTAGCATTGCTTGTAAAGCACTTTGGGATATATTGTGTATGAAATGCACTATAAATGCGGATTCTTCTTCTTCTTCTTCCTCAGTGGAGATAATCTCTTCCATACAGTACAGATCCCTTCTGTTGTTCAATGTATCCTTGTTTCTTTCGAAAATAAAGTTTTGGTTTTTAGCCCACCTACGAAGCCCACATTCATCACTTTGATTGTTCTTATTCATCCCTGCCCAGCTCATGGCTGTGGCAAGATTTCTGAGATTATGAACCCTCAGTTTATCTCTTTCAGTTTTCTCACTTTCTCCTCAAAGTTGTTTTTAATACCATGATCTAGTCTGTTCCTGATATCATTTGTTCCTATAGATGGTGCTAATACAGAGCTTTCACCTTCACCTTTACGGAACCCCTCTAGACTAAGATTAATATCTGGCTAACAGATTACCATTGTGGCTTATTTTCTCTCTTTACAGATGACACTATCAGTGAACCTTTCTGGGGAGTCACCCAAAACAATAATCTATCTGGCTTTTTGAGCTCTGTTTCCTTCTGTAAAAGTTCGTGCCAGAAACAAAAATCCTGTCAGTGGTTTACAGAAGACCTGAAAGATGCTTTGCGGAGTAGGGATGTACTCTGGAGAACTGCTAGGAAAACTAATTTAATAAATGACTGGAATTATTTCTGGAGGGCGAGGAACCTCTGCACAAAAAAGGTCAGAGAAGCCAAAGCTAATTTCTACCACTGTCAGCTGGAGAGCTCCTCAAGAAATGCCTCCAAATTCTGGAGGACTATCAAAGACATTGAAGGTCACACCACTGTAAATTTCCTACATACTAAATTATTGATCGACAATACTGTCATCTCAGGCAGACTGTCTATCCTCGATGCTCTCAATAATCATTTTGCCACTGCAGGGCTAGCTTTGGCTCCTCTCCTGTGAATATTCTCTGCCAACAACTTAGATTGGATACACAAGAAAAACCCATTCCCAGTCCATCCTTCTCTCTGCAGCCTACCTCCTTGAAAGAAGTCAAAGATCTTCTCCTTCAGCTGGACACTAGGAAAAGTGCTGGGGCCAATTTCATTGACCCGTACTTCTTAAAGGTCGGCTACCGTGTCCTCGCAGTCCCAATTACCCATCTCTTCAACTTATCCTTGTCCCAATGTGACCTACCTCCCATTTGGAAAAATGCACTTGTGGTTCCTTTGCTTAAGTCAGGAGATCTTAGTGACCTCAATAACTACAGGCCAATCTCCCTACTTCTAAACCTGTCAAAGATGCTGTAGAAAATAGTGAACTCCCAGCTTCAGAAGTACCTGGAATCAGAAAAATTGCTCAACCCGTTACAATCCAGTTTTAGAGCACAGCACAGTAAAATCTGTGCTCTAGCCAAGGTGACAAATGACTGGCAGCTTGAATTAGACAAAAAAAACTTTCTCTGCACAGTTTTCTTGGACCTAAGCAAGGCGTTCGATACTGTTGATCACAGACTGCTTCTGTCGTCCCTCCGGAAAATTGGTTTGGATTCCCTATCCCTTAAATGGTTCTCCAACTATCTCTCAGGACGACTTCAACAAGTAAAGGTAGAAGGGGAAGTTTCTCCACCAAAACCCCTATTGAGGGGTGTACCGAAAGGTTCCATTCTTGGTCCCTTGCTCTTCACCATTTATATTAACAACGAAGATGCCCCATCAAAGAAGCCCAAATACACCTATTCGCTGGTGATACAGTACTCTATGCTAGTAGCCCCACACCTGAAGCGGCCTGTAAAGTCCTTCAAAATGAATTCAATCTGCTGCAACATCAGCTTATAAACCAGAAACTGCTTTTAAATGCAAAAAAAAAAACAAAGCAATGTTCCTCTCACCCCTTCAAAATGCAATAAATCCTGCAATTCCTGGGACACTGCCGCAGATCACTACCATTCTAGGTGAGCGGTTGGACTACGTACCAAAGTTCAAGTACCTGGGGATCTGGTTGACCATAGACTTACTTTCACAGATCACTTAGAAGAACTGGCAAAGAAACTTAGACAAAGACTTGGTCTGTTCTTCAGGATTAATAATCTCCTCACAAGAGACGCTAAACTGAAACTGGTTCAAACTACCTTTCTTTCCCTATTGGATTACGCAGACTTTCTATATAGTCAGGGACCTGCAGGTACCCTAGCCAAACTTCGATACGCTTTATCACAGAGCCATAAGATTTATCACAGGTCTTCCATACTCAACCCACCACTGTGCATTGTACACAGCAGTGGGATGGTCATCCCTTGCTTACAGACGCCAAAAAAAATGCTGCAGTTTGGACATACAAAGCTATCTCAAATAAACTGCCCCAGTATATCTCTGTCTGTTTACCTTTGTGTACTCTGGGGAAGTATGCCCTGAGAAGCATCTCATATATTTACCTTTATGTTTACAAAGCAAAATCTTGCATTGGCAGAGCAGCCATTAGCTTTGTGCTCCCTCAACTGTGGAACAAGCTGCTAAAAACATTGAAATTAACTCACCCCATCAGCCTAGCAGCTTTTAAATCCCTATATATACATCATAATAAGGAGTCCTGTGCCTGTTTACCCCAAATAGTGACTCCTATAAGTCCTGGCACACTCTAATTACTACTGTTAAAAGACTGATCACATCTATAATCTACTCTTCCCTCTCCCTTTTTTCTTCCCTCATATCTGTCCCTTCCATATTCCTTTGACCCTGGTTCCAGCTCTAAATTCTCCATACCGTATCTCTATATATCTTTTAATATTAGGTTTTATTTGTGTTCAGTGCACCTGATATGTGTATTTCTTTACTTTTATGAAAAATTGTGTCCCACCCAAAACTAGCTGTATCTTCTGTTCCAAACATATACTGCTGTCAATGCTACCTGCTGATACTTTGTATATACTGTACTATTGTATCTCACTTTATTTGTATTATTACTATTTTCTTGTGTGTTGCATCCCATGTATTTTGCCCCTTGTTCCTTGTTAACAAACACAGGTCCACCTCGAAAATGAGCTTGCTCAACGGTGATCGCCTGGTTAAATAAAGACTTTGATTGATTGATTGATTGATTGATTCTGTTATCACTTCACTTGGCAGTGATAGTGTGTAGTCAATTTTTCCATGGTCATTTTTATTACCATCCTGCAGGACTTAAGTTCTATTCTTTGTACTTACTGACAGATGTCCTGTTATTCTACATCTCTTGGCACATTTCTCTCCACTCATCATGAATCACTCATCCTTTAAAACCCCCTCTTCCAAGTAATTTTTCCTTTTTTCATGTCCCCCTGAACTTCAGCTAGGGGACAAGGTATTGTATATATCTTCCCATATTTAGCATATCAAGTCCTCTGATTCTTTTAAGTGATAGATCCCCTCCATCCTATGTTTCAGATCAACTATTTCATAGTCTAGATGTGTGACTAATAGACACCTCAAACAGATTTAAAGACTGCCATCTATACTCAGTTTGTTCTTGCATTTATCTGATATTAACTCAGGTAAATTTTCAATATCATCAGTCCATGTAATAATTTGATGGTTACTCCATGGAATCACTTCAGACTGTGTTGGAGCACCAATCAAAGTACATAATTGCAGATTCCAGAGACAAACACATAATAGTGCTTTTCTAAAAGATAAAACCAAAAGATGTTAGACTAATTTTAAGCTGCTTTTTTGTTCAAAAAGTGTGTCAGCACAATGTTGGAATTAATACCAAGGGCTTGTGTTGCATTGAGGCTATATATCCAAAATACTGTACTTCACATTTGAGAAAAATTTGTAAAAGTCACCCCCCCCACAGGACTTCTACAAAATGTATCAATTGTCCTAAAGGTAAAGCTGTTTCAAGACCATCAGTGGCTGATTTAACATGCTGAGCAGTTGCATACAGTTAGTTTCCTCGCTTAATAGCCCAACAGTGTTCTCAACTCTCCTTTTAAAACTTCTAATAGTCTTCCCCAAAAGGAATGCACTACATGTACACCTCGCTAAATATATGAGACCCATGGTATCACATGCTATAAACTGATTTGATAAAGTTTGCTTATGTGGAGCTTGATAAATGATTTACCTGCTGTTACATACTTGCAGTAACTGCAACGTTTAGAGGAAAAACAGGCTTTCACACTGTGTTCACATGAAGAGAGACTTAAGGAGCTGAATATGTATAGCCTCGAGGAAAGGAGGGAGAGGGGGGACATGATAGAAACTTTCAAGTACCTCAAGGGAATCAACAAAGTCCAAGAGGGTAGCATCTTTCAAAAAAAGAGGTGTGCAAGAACAAGGGGGCACAATTTGAAGATAGAAGGGGGGTGGCTCAGAGGTAATTTAAGGAAGTATTTTTTCACAGAGAGGGTTGTAGATGCCTGAAATGGCCTTCGGAGGAGGTTGTGGAGTCAAAAACAGTGGTGGAATTCAAGCATGCATAGGACAGTCATAAGGCAATTCTAGGGGTTGGGGGTAGGAAGAAGTAGGCTGCTGGTTAACTAGGATCTGAAGCTTATCCATTAGGTAGGGAAATGGGCAGACTGGTTGGGCCAAGCGGTCCTTATCTGCCATCAAAATCTATGTTTCTATATGTTTCTGTGTTTCTATGTTCAAGTCAGGTAATATTTTGTTGTGTTCTGTAGTGGCTTTGCATGATAGTGTCCTTAATAGCTGTTGCTTTTCTGTAGGACATTCATGGGGGTGAGCAGTAATATTCCAAAGTCCTTTGTCACTGCTTAAAACATGTCAATGTTTCTTAATTATTCCTTCTACAAATCAGGAATGGGCAGAACAGGAAGTGACAAAGGTAAATCTCTGTACTGGTCCACTACTGTTATTCTCATTAAATAGTATCTTCTGTCTGTCTTGACTATCTGTATATTCACTAGCCTCCTGTATGCATTGATAACTGTAGCCCCATTTTATAAATCATTTTCCAACTACTCTGCCTCTTTAACATATCTCTGATTGGTACTACAGTTCCATTTCATAGGTTCATAGATTGTACAAGTTCGAGGGACATGCCCATATTGAACTTGCCATCATTTGAGCCTCAGAAACTGTCCCTTTGGGTTGTTGCAGACAGTGTGGCAAGGGTAATGATTGGAATCTTGTAGAAATGTATTATAATCCAATGGCTTCCTATAAATATCTATACTAAATGAACCATTATCCATTTTGGTTAGTTTCTGACCTAAAAAATTCCCTTCTTGCCTTCTGGCAGTGTAGGTAAACTGTAAGTTTGGATTCATCCCATGTAAATAATCAATGAGTTCCTCCAGTTCCTTGATGTCTCTCATCACACTGTCATGACATCATCTACATAATTGCGCCAAAGTGGCAATTAGTATTTTTAAGATGAGATCTCAAAGTGGTGACATAGAGTCTAATAAATGAATCAACAAAATGCATATAAGGAGGGGGATAATGATAAAAGCACTGGGGACTTTTTGGTAAATGAGCTCCCAGTAAGGGCAACAGTTTATCTAGTACCACAAGTGCATAAATCATAAGACAATCCCCCAGGATGGACCATAGTGAGTGGCATAGGGTCACTCACCGAACCACTCTCAGAATTTGTGAATTCTTTTATTAAAAGTGACAATTAGTGTCTTTAAGATGACAACTCAAAGTGGTGATTTAGGGTCTAATAAATGAATCAACAAAATGCAGTATCCAGTGAACAAGGCAACCAAAATTGGAGCCCTGATAAAAAAAACAGCAACTCATTTACGGCACCAGTGTTCATGGCTACCAACAAGGGGGAGACCGGATACTGGGGCGGGTGAATACTGCAACAGGAAGTAGTGGGTATACATGTGCGTGCACACATGTGGGGGAGGGGCAGAGGAGGGATGGTATGTGGGAGAGGGTGTAGTGAGCAGCTGCTGAGCTGGTCCACTGGCATGGTGGGGAGTGCAGTTGGCTGAAAGTCACAGGGTACAGAGTTTGGGTCTGGCACTGTCCATTTTTTTTTGATAGGCAGTATGTATTTTTTTCATTTTTTCACCCCCCAACATGCACCTCACTGGAGTTGAGAATCCATAAGTTGAGGGGTGTAGGGGATGCAGCCTCCAACATTAACAATGAGATATGTAGGTCTCAGGCACCATTGTTGTCCATGCTGCGAGTGTGCATCACTGAAATTGGTTTTTGGTGATGTACACTTGGCATAACAATGGTCACCTTTCTGTGATTGTCATTATGACATGGAACAACAAAATGCATATGAGGAGGGGAATATTGATAAACGCACTGGGGACTTTTTGGTAAATAAGTTCCCATTAAGAGCAACAATTTATCTATTATCAAAAGTGCATAAATCATAAGACAATCCCCCAGGATGACCCATAGTGAGTGGCATAGGGTCACTCACTGAACCTCTCTCAGAATTTGTGGATTCATTTATTAGACCCCATGTCACCACTTTGACATCACATCTTGAAGGAAAACTGCACCCTTATATCTTCTAAATGTTGTTTCCATGTCAACAGACAACTCTTTTCAAGTAGCTGTTAAAGATGTATGCAACTACTTCAGTTAGTTTTCACACTTTATACTGGCCCTGTTACTGTCCTGGGAATGTCCATTTCATGGTTGCTGAAATCTCATTGTCCCTGAGAGTTGCATTAGCGCATGAGAACGTGATGCATAATCAACATTTAAACTCCCCAGTATGCCTGTCTGCTTAAGTAGTTTTAAAAGAAACAAGTTGCAAGAAGGTGTGAAATACTACATTTAACTTCAGTGAGTTTTATAAGCCATCTGAGTTGTAATGCAGGCTTTTCCCCCTTTAAACTGCATTCAGCTTATGAGTTTCCAGAGAGTTTTTGAAGGGTATTTTTTATTTCAACATAGAGATACATGATGTAAATGGTTGATCTGACATCATGTTCTCATATGCTAATGCAGTTCTCAGGGACAATGAGATTTCAACAACCATGAAATAGACCCTCCCAGGACAGTAACAGGGCCTAGTATGAAATGTGAACACTGACTGAAGCAGTTGCATGCATCTTTAACAGCTACTTGAAAAGAATTGTCTGTTGATATGGAAACAAATAACATTTAGAAGATATGAAGGTACCGTTTTCCTTTAATGACACTAATGAGGTTGTGCCAGCCCTCTGGTGCAGCAGTTGGATTTCGACTTGTGACGCCGATGACATGGGTTTGGGAACAGACCCAGTAGTCAGAGGGCTGATTGAGGGAGAAGGATCGAGCATCCTAGGAACTGCTGTCCTTCTCTGGGGAAGGATGAGAAGAATGTCTAGTGCATCATGGACCCCTAGTGGAGGCTGGGGGTATCACCACAACTGGCACCATTATGCTTGGGGTCAGGGCAGATGCTGGATGTCATTGCACATCCATGCCCCCAGGAATAAAGCACTGGAAAAAAGCCACCCCCCCAGCATGATGACCCGCTCTGCTCCACCATCCACTGCCTCTGACATCTGCATGGGGCGTCCTGCTCCCGAGGCCCTGACCAGGAAGTAAGCCGGGGCTTTGCCCACAGTGGCTATTGGGGGGAGCCCCCCATGAGCCCCAACCAGGGCAGCAAGCCTGGGCATGGGGGGGCAGGCAAAGAGGGTCCGAGCTCAAAAGGGGGGGGTAACTATAACAAAAAATGAAAATAAAAAAAGATACTTAGGAGGTTGTGAAACTTATGGGGGATATTGTTGTGGACAGGAATTCATATCTTGTTACTATAGATATAGATTCCCTCTACATCAATGTCCCCATAAGGGAGCTTTCAATGCTATAGCCTTTTTCCTTAACCAAAGACACCCTGATGCAAATCCTACAATTAAATTCCTTTTAAATCTTTATGAATTTGTGTTGAAAAATAATATTGTTATGTTGGCTAATTATTTTTTTTATAAGTAAAGGGGATCACAATGGATGCTACTTTTGCCCCTTCCATTGCAAACTTATATGAAGGATTATGGGAATACCAGTACATGTATGATGCAGAAGTGAACCCATTTTGGAAAAAAATGTTCATCTTGGTGCCACTACATAGATGGTGTTCTGGCAGTGTGGTGAGGGGACCTCAAGGAACTGGAAGAATTCATTGATTATTTCAATAGGACAAATCCACACTTATGGTGTACCTATACTGCCACTAGGTATGATGTAATTTTTTTATCTGAAGTTAACTAAGATAGATGATTGGTCAATGAGTACAGATATTCATAGGAAGTTGTCAGATCCTAATATGTTACTGCATGCTTCCAGTTATCACTCTCACCGTACTGTCCACAACATCTCAAAGGGACAGTTCCTGAAGCCGAAATGGAACTATAGTGCCAATAAGCACTATGTTAAAGGGACAAAGGAGTTGGAAAAAAAAATTCAAGAATGGGGTTACAGTTATCAATGCATATGGGAGGCAACAGGATGTGCATATAGCCAAGACAGACATAACTTACTATTTAATGAGACTAACAATAGTAAACCACTAGCGCGATTTAACTTTGTCACTACTTTTTCTGCCAGTGCCAGATTTGTAGACAGCAAAACTAAGAAACATTGGCATGTTTTAAGCAGTGTGAAAGGACTTCAGAATATCACTGCACACCATCTTAGGATGTACTACAGAAAAGCAACAACTGTTAAGGACATGATCATTCAAAGCCACTACAAACCACAACAAAGTACTTCCCAGCTTAAATGCAATGCAAAAGGCCATTTTCCTGTAAACATCACAGTTACTGCAAGTATGTAATAGCAGGTAACTCATTCATCAATCTCAATCACAGGCAAACTGTTTGAAATCAGACAGTTTATGACATGTGACACCATGATATGATATATCTAGCGGAGTGTATATGTAGTGCATTTAATGTGGGGAGGACTCTTAGAAGTTTTAAGATGAGAGGTGGGGAAAACTGTTGGGCTATTGAGGGAGGAAACTTATTTTATGAAAGTGCACAGCATGTTAAATCAGCTGCTGATGGTCTTGAACACAGTTTTACTATTAGGGCAAGTGATAAAGTCTGTAGAAATCCTGTTGGGTATTTTGACAATGTTGTCTCAAACATGAGGCCTTTTGGATATATAGCCTCACTGCGACACAACCCCCTGGTATTAATTCCAACTTTGAGCTGACATCGTTTTTGAAGAAAAAGTAGTGCCTTGAAACAGGTCTAACATCTTTGTTTTTTGTCTCTTAGAAAAGCACTATTATTTATTTGTCCCTGGAAACTGCGATTAAGTACTTCAACTGGTGCTCCAACACAACCTGAATTGATTACATGAAGTGACCATCAGATTGTTAAACAGACTGATGATACTGAAAATGTACCCAAGTTAATTGCGAATAAATGCAAGAATGAACTGAGTATAGATGGCAGTTATCCATTCTCTCTCTTGCTTCTTTTACAATATGTTGTTATTACATGAGTTATAATTGACAAAGTCAATAATATTTGAGAGTTCTTAACAGAATGTCTGCATATAATCAATTACTTATTCATTAGCTATATTTGCATATTCCATATTATTTAAGAGAGATCTATATTAATACTGCATTGAGATAACTTACTAATAAATACAAATGGCAAAAATATCATAATTGGCATATGTTACAGATAGCGCAATGCAAGTAATAAGATAACAATAGCCATAGGAAAGGAACTTGTGAAATCGTGTGAGTTGGGGGAAGCAATAATTCTAGGAGCCCTAAACTTTAATGATATCAACTGGCTAGCCATGTCAGACACTAAGTATCAGAGTAAAGAATTCTTACAAGTAACCAAACAACTAGGCCTTAAGCAACACATACATCTACCCACTCAAGAAACAAATAAATTAGATATCATATTAAGCAACAATGATGTGAACATCACAGACTGTGAAGTTGATGAACCACTCAGTTGCAGTGATTATAAAAGTATTTATTTCTTGTACCAAGAATGTATTCCAAGAAATAAAGGATGCAGGGAAGTGTATAACTACAACACTGCAGATTTGTCTAATAATAGAGAGGACCTAAACAAGCTAGAATGGGACAGTCTATTAGATAAAAAATCAACTAAAGAAATATGGGAAATTTACAAAAGTGAAATATTTAAAATATGTGATACATACATAAACAAGCATTTGTCAATACCAAATGTTTCCTTGTCTAGTGCATGTTGCAGGTGTGTATTTACTGACATGCAACATAATGTTGACTATGAACACAAAGATTATAAAAAAGTCAACTAACTTGATAAAAAAACATTCTTTTCTACTTATATTGTGCATGCTATTCTTCAACATATTATTCCTTAAAATAAAAACTGCTACACATTATGGTGCTGTCCTCTCTATTTTGAAGGCCTGTGCTCTGCATTTTGAAGCTAAGTTGAGAGGTATGTGCAGGCAGACTCAGTGGTTGGGGCTTTATGGTGCTGCTTAGCAGGATTTTTATTTTTCTGAAATAGAGACCTTCCAAAGTGATTTGACTGTATTGGAGCAGGAACATCTTTGGCAGTTTTTTTTTTGTGAATAGGGATAGCAAGACCTGAGGGGGAATGACTGCAGACCCCTCTCTGCTCCAGAGTAGGGGTAGCAAGGACTGAGGGGGACAACTGTAGCCCCCTTCTGTGCTCTTGAGTAGGGGTAGCAAGGACTGAGGGGGATGACTGTAGCCCCATATGAGCACCTCCCTGTCAGGATGAACAGAGGGGCCACAGGTGATGGACAGGGCAGTACATGCTGTGTGTAGCTGGGTCTATACAGACATCATGTGAACTGAGAGTGGCCGATTGACAGAAAACCTTGGACTGGGGAACTCATCCGACACTCTACATGGAGCAAGTGAGCCGGGCTAACAGCCTGACACTCAAGATACAGATCCTTTCAACAATTCAGTCACAGTACTGTATCAGTTTAGGTATCTCAACAAGCTTCTTGTCCCCTTGTACTGCTCTTTTTACTGCAGGGAGGCACACAAGTCAAAGAGGTGCTGTGGAAGGGAGCAGGGCAGCTTTTTTCAATTCAGAAGCACAGCATGGCTCCTAGCCTCCCCCTTCCTCTGGGTTCAATGGCTGCCAGCCTGGGCAACACACTTGCTTGCTGAGGCCATAAACAATTCAACGGGCTAGACTTTAAGTTCTTATCTGACATCAAATTCTATGTTTATAAGAACAAAAAACTCAGAAGTTTCATATTCCTTATGTACAGTGAGTTATGGATAAGATTTATATGTGTACATAAAGTCAAGTACCAGAGAACTGTCAGAATGTTTACCTAAACACACAGCATAATATTCTTGGGAATGGAAGTGACACATTATGACTACAAACAAGCATTTGTCAATGCCAAATGCTGCTTGCTTGTGTTTGCTGTTTAGGTGTTATGCACTGATAGTGCACTTCCAACACAGTGTGATGCACACAGAAGGTTTTATATTTTAGGTTTTCAAATTTACAATTTGCTGCATTTTGAAAGGGTAGGTTTCTATCTCTACTGTATTTGCAACCAATATTTAAAAACCAATGCCAGTCAGTGTTTGCTCATTGATTTATCTCTCCTAAATTAATGTAGACTGGTCACTTGTCTATTAGGGTTACTAGCGACCTGTCCTCATTGTTGTAAGTTAGGCAAAACAGTGAGGTAAGTACTGCCTTGGACATGTTTCCAGGGTGGCCACATATGCACACAGCAGAGAATTCAAAATATGTGAAAGCATCCAAACTAAAGATAAAAAAAAGACAACACCCTAGCACAAGAAGACTGATTTCAGGCCATGGAAACAAAAATCACAAGAGAAAGAATGCAGAAAATCAAAATTTTAAATACGGTTTAAAGTATCATAACAGAAGGTCTTTCCATTCACAAGCCCAGATTAAAAACCTCCAGCTGGCATTAATGTTGAGTCCCTACTAGTCAGGTTTTTCCAGGATGCTGTGGCTGACATGCCCAGAGTGAGCAGTCCCTAAATGAGACTGCAGTCTCTGAGTACCCCCACCCTCCCTGCTTAGAGGCTGCTGCCCTGTATTCTTCCTCCAGTATGCCAGTACCTGATACTGATGTGCCTTCCTGCCCTTGGGACACTTGAGCCCCAGCCTCCACAAACTTCATGCTGTCACTACTCTGCCTTCAGACTCCCGGCTGCTGGCATGTCACCCTTGCCTAAACAATACCACATTGCTGCTCGTCCAATATGGTGGCAGCCTACAACAGTTTGCCATGCTGCAGTAAACTCTACATGCCACATGCAAGAGCACAAAGTCCAACATTCACTGTTGTGCACTCTGCTCACTACTTGAGGACTGTATAACATTTTACAGTTTCATGTACTGCTTAATGGGGGTGGGGTGGGAAGAAGGATTAAGTTGCCTATTTCAGAAGACCATCCAGAGTGCCCTCTTCGTCTAGCCCTAGCCCATAAAGGCAATATGCATTAGCAAACCTGCTGCATTAAATATACAATAATATATGGGGTGTTGTGCTTTATGAGCTTTTTTACATACAAAAAATGAATAATGTTACACCCCATACTTTATATAATTGCTGGTGTAAATCTGCTAAAACTGCCATTATGAGAGAGGACAGTGGTGCCTGGCAGTCGAGATTTGAAAATAGATGTGGAGAACTGGAAGTTGTTTTACCAGGTAACACGTATTTTGCACATTAATCCACCTGGACTTGCATATTACAAAGTGCAATTTTTACAAAAAAACAAAAAAATGAAACAGAAGCACAGACTGTTTTTGCTCTATTTAAAATGAATGAATACATTTAGGGACAGGATTTCATTTCAACCAGAGCAGAAGCTTACTGCTTTCACTTACTATGTCTGTTTTCTGTCATCCCTCTTGATTATTGTGATTAACAGTTTCTTTTTCAAAAGATTTTCTTTTGGGTTGCAAAAGATTTAGTATTTTTTTGAAGCAGTTCCTTACCTTTGGAAGATATGTGCAATCAGGACTCCCAGTTTTATGAGTATGGGGGGGGAGTGATGGCTGAGGCTTTCACTCACAGTTGCATTTCCACTAAATAAATGACTTTTTTTTAATTCAGTCCTATTGCCATAATATTTTAAAGTGTTTCTGAAGGAGTTTTCTTTTTTTCTTTTTTTACAGTTCTGTGACTAAGCCTTAGAAGGGGCAGGTTTTGCTTTTGCTACATAGGTGTACTCCACTCTACAGAGCATACTGTACATGCATTCGTTTTTGAGATGGTGAAGTCAATTATAAAGTGTGGCAAAAGAATTAATGCCTTGTTGCTGTTTAATATGTCTTACGTATATTGAATAACATTCTTTGAGAATAGCAGTGCACTGTTAAAATATATGGGGAGTTGTTTTTATTGCCATTGGTGATTTTGAATATGAAATGTATTGATTGTCATTTTACAAAAAGGAAACTGCAAATGTTGTTCTCTCTACTGCCGGTGGTGACTGGATGATTTCGGAATGCTGTAAAAGCTATTTGTACAAACATTATGAAGATGTCCTGAATGTATTTCAGGGCATGCTTTCTTCAAAGTATTTGTTGCCTTAACCTCTCCCAAGCCTTGCAGATGAAGATGTCATTGCTGGCAAGAAAATAAATAAAATTTATTTATTTTATTTATTTAAAATTTGGTGACTGGGTAGGCCCACTGAGCCCTGAAGGTCCCTTTTTCAGGGGCGACCTGGGATAACACTATATATTTTCTTACAGAGAAAGACTTGGGTTACAGAGTAGTTTCAGGTGTGTGAGCAGGTTACAGCAATGGTTATCATCATGCATCAGTCCTTACAAATATGTTGACAATAGAATTAACAAAAGGTGCAGAAGAAATGTAATTTCACATGGTAAGCTCATTGTTTACTACTGGCATGGTTCAGTGGAAAGTTAGCTGTGATACTATGCCTAGAAGGAAGCACAGTGGAACCTGATAAGGTGCTTGTAGGATCTGGATATTAGGAGGAAAGAAGCAAGTGGGGGGGGGGTCATGAGCCATGGCAATGACAAGTGCTAGTGTCAGACATATAGGCTTTGAGTCTGGTGCTGAAGTTCATCAGCGAGGAGGCTTCCTGCACTAGGGGTGGGAGTTTGTTCCACAGGTAGGGGGCTGAGTAGGAGAATGACCTGCCACCAGCATTAGTCCTGACTCTTGGAACTTCAAGCAGTGTACGTCCAGATGTCTGTAGGATCCTGGGGTTATGTTTGAGTGTAATAGTTCCAGCGATGCTGGGTGGAGCTGAAGGGCTGAGTAGCTTGAAGGTCAAGCAGAACAGGGGGTAATAGTGATGAGAGGTCAGCAAGGGCCAGCGTAGCTGGGCAAGTGTGTCACAATGGTGCCTTCGCGAGTGGTCCTGCGTAGCAAATTGGGCTACCTTGTTATAGAGGATTTGCATATTGGTGACCTCCTGCTTGGCCAGGTCCTATAAGATTAGGGCAGCATACATCAGGGTGGGGAGGAGGACACTTGTGGAGATTGAGGTCCTGGCCTCAAGGATGAGCTGGTTTTTTAACCAGTACAGAGTACCAAGTTTGTGGTGTATGGTCTTGGTGACTTGATCCACACGGTACTTGAAGGTAAGGCAATGATCCAATGTTAGACCTAAGTATTTTAAGGAGGCACAACCTCAACATCATTTCCTGAGAGAGCAGTGTGTTGCAGAGATTTAGACCTGTCATGTCCAAGGGCATTGCGTCCAAATAGCATCACCTTAGTTTTGCCTGCATTTAGGACCATTCTATTTGCTCTCAGCCAGGTCTCGAGAGATGCTAGATCAGCTTGGAGAAGGGGACCTAAAACTGCAATGTTATCCAGGGATCGGTAAATGACAGTGTCATCCGCATACTGAATGACAGAGCTTCCCCCACAGTAGAGGCTTAGGTCATTAGTAAATATGGAGAAAAGGAGTGGGCCGAGGATCAAGCCCCGTGGTACTCCCTCTGTAAGGGGTAGAGGACCCAAGGTGGCACCCTTCCAAATGACCCTCTGGGATTGACCCAATAGGTAACTCCCAAACCATTTGAGGGCAAGGGGTGTAGGCCAATTTTATCCTGTTTTAGTAGCAGGAGTTTGTGATCCACAAGGTCAAAAGCCTTGGACAGGTCTATAAAGACAGCGCCAGTGGGTGTCCCATTATCCATTGTTCTGAGCAAGTCATTCAAGAGATGGATGAGTGCTATGTCAGTCCCATGGTTAGTTCTAAAACTATGCTGTGAACATGCAATTAAATGATGGGACTCCAGGTAGTCACGGAGTTCGCCATAGACTAACCTTTCCGGTAGCTTTGCAAGTGTACTGAGCAGGGAAATAGGCCTGTAATTGCTTGTTTTCCCTGGAGCCACCCTTGTGAATAGGGACCACGTTGGCCTGTTTCCATTGGCCCAGAACAGTCCCTTCAAGTAGGGATCTGTTTATGAGCCAGGTCAGGGGTCTGGTGAGGGATGGGGTGCCAGCCTTAAGTAGCAGAGGGTTTATCCCATCAGGACCTCCTGAGCCTTTGTCTTTCAGAGCCTGTAACCATATAAGTGTACCTATGTCATCATCCACTGGCTCCAAACTGCCTAACTGCACACAGTGGGTCAACTTGACCTAGGGGAGACAATGAGTTTCACTCACACCATAGCAACATACAACAGCATGAGACTGCATGTCCTTATATGGGTCTAGCAGAAACCAATGTATAGAATGCAATACCCAAGCATGCCCATGCTTGTCCAGACAAGTTCTGCCTAGATGCTAATAACATAATGATTTTATTGGTGCATGGGTGATTTTATGCTGAACGGGGAGAGTGTGTGTGTGTGTGTGTGTGTGTGTGTGTATATATATATGCTTGCTTCTATATATATATATATATATATATATATATATATATATATATGCTTGCTTTTCCTAGGAGAAGAGAGAATGTAACATCAACGACTATATAGCACCACACTGAAGTAAACATATTTTTTTACTCTTCCAACTGCATCTGTGTCATCTGTATCATAATGTACCACTAGGTCCCGAGGTAATACATAGCCTGGAGGATCCCCAGCTATAATTCCTCCACTACAATTGATGCTGTGACTCGGATCACTTTTAAATGGGGGAACACCGACCCAGGACCTCGACGTAGTCTGTCCATACCATAAGAAATTGCCTTGAGTGCGTTTAATCCTTGGAAAGTTTGGTGCCACGGGAGAGACTGATCACCTCAACCAACCATGGGTCTCCACAAGGTAATGTATGCTCAGAGATTAAATAAGTAGACAAATGTTAACTAGAGATTACTGTTTGAACTCATGAGGCAGAACTCTAGGGAACAAGATATAGGCAAGAGACCACTGTTACTTGCAAGACAGGGCTCTGGGGGGTCATAAGACTAGCCTGTACAGGGTCACCACTGGTGTACAAGAGGGTGATACTTTGTCAGAGTTAGCAGGTGGATAAGTATCAAACCATGGGGATAGTACCCCACAGAATTAATCTGTAAACACAACGTAATATAGTTAGCAATGGAGGTAGAGATACACAAGTATCTGGGAAAAAGATGCAAGTTCAGGGCATACAATGCCCCTCCAGAGGACAAGTCAGTCCGAGAATATTTTAACAGGCTAGTGCTGGATCATAATTCAGCAACCAAAAATGAAAAAGAGAAGCTAGCAAATGCTGTACAATGTCTGTGGCAATACAGCCAGGAGGTAACTCATCAACACATGAGACTTTTAAAGAAGCTGCATGAGCAGCAAGAAATAGTAACCCAACTACAGTTAGTAAAAGATGGTTTAAAAATACAAATAAATCAAGAGGCAAAGCAACAAGATGTAGTAACCCAGCTAAAGTCAGAGACAGATAGTTTAAAAATGCAAATAAATCAAGAGTCAGAATCACTGCAAGAGGAGAACCAGCAACTAAAGTCACAGTTAGTAAAAGTACAGGGAGACCTTTGTCTTTTAGATAGGGATAATTATCTTCTAAAAATAAAGGTAGACCAGCAGTCATAGGAACATGCTGCTGAAGAGCGTAGATTAAGTTGCGATAATAATAAGTTACAAGAAAAAGTTAAAGAGTTATCAGAATTGTTAGTAGAGTGTCAGAGTAAGTTAAAAGACCAAGAGAGGGAGGAGCAACAGAACAAAGAAGGGACCGCTGTAAAGATGGTGCCAATCTCCATTAGGAGCATGGCCACCGCAGGAGGTATGATGTCTCAAGCAACTAGACAAAAACAGGAAGAGTTTGTACTTTCGTTAGAAGGAAAAAGGGACAGATATAAATTAAACTGTAAACATGCTGAAGAAAGGGGTAATGCAAGCAAGGTAGCCAGGCTCACACAGTTAGGAGAGGACCTTAAAAAGAAAATAAGATAGATACAAGAACAACTTGACGCGGATGATCAGGCAAGAAACAGCCTGCCAGGTGAAGGTGCACTGGGAGGAGATGATAAGAAGGTAATAAATGGTAGATGGGCTACCTGGAGGGACAAGACAAAATGACAGAAGAGGCAGTGGAGTTAGAGGAAGATCAGGAGGGACACCTAAAACCCTCAGGAAAGAGTGTCCAAACAAAAAGAATAGTAAATAGGCATATCATAGATAAACCAGATCTGGGACCCAAAATCAGGGATCTAACTATTAAAGAGTTAACACAATTGAGTCAGAAAATAGGGTCCATTGATTATAAGACAAATTTGATAGAGTTAGGAAGGAAGTTAAAAAACATCCAAACTACTATGGGGCTGACTAGCAAAGATGTCTGCCGCATCGTAATGTTTAAACTCAGTCCGCATTTGGCCAAGGCAATGCTGGATGAGGTGCAAGGCACACACAAGGATGCGCCCAAAAAACCCAACTCATGGGCAGATTACAATAAAATAATAGATGCCATAAAACAGGTGAGGGGAGAGTCGGCACAACAGGAAGTCGACTGGGACAAAATATTACAAACCAAGCCGATGACAGGGGAAGGGCCATGGGTGTTTATCCCAAGGTTCTTTGAAGTCTACCAGCGACATGGGGGGCAGGAGTGTCCCACCGAGGAGGATACGACCTTTATTGACTTGTGGATCTGGGCATACGACCTGGACCCCACCCTAAGGTCCATGTTAAAGTTATCAAAATCACATGATGAGAGGTTAGAATTATTAGAGACGTATCTCAATGAAAAGCAAAAATGCAGTAAAGTTGTTGCAGCCACCTGGGTAAATGAGGGTCCCAGCAAATACCCAGCTGCTGGAAAATCAAACTTAACGTGCTTTAACTGTCAGTGAACAGGGCATATCAAAAGTGAGTGTTGGGCCCGAGGTGGAGGACAGGAAGGAAAGGGTCCGAGGCAGATGCAAGCTAAGGGAAGGGGTCAAGCGAGAGGTCCGCCAATGGGCAGACAGAGTAATGATGGAGACACTGTAGCAGATCTGATTGATCACCTACAAGTGGTTTTAAAAGCATCTGAGAGAGAGGGGCAGGAGTCATCCCTGGATGAAAATGACGTCATGAGGAGGCTTAGTGCCATACGTGAGATAGATGAGCAATAGGGGGGCAGAGGCTCTGGTAACCCTGATGCTAAATGGGTATGCACATTACATGCTGATAGTCGGGGAGGCCTACAGCTAAGGGTACCATCAATGGCCACACTGTAGAAGCACTCATTGACACTGGAATAGCCATATCAATTACAAATATCAGCATACCCTTAGACCCCAAAAGACCATGATGTATATAGAGGGATGTACAGGACATACCACAGAAGGGTATTGGTCCCAACCACAACCCATAAGGCTGGGAGGTACACCCGTGGGCCACCAAGCCTTCGCATGGGCAGAGGGGGGCTCACAGAAGACAACCTCATTGGTAGCGATTGTCTAACTAAGCATCAGCTTGTTGTAGATATTAGTAATCAATGTCTATGGAAAGTAAATGTTAAAAGTTTTAAACCAATCACTGTTGTGGAAAGTTAAGCTTTAGCCTCTGTAAAATCAAATGTTGCAACAAGTGTTAAGGGTTTAGAGACATGGTTAAAGCACCCCAAATTTAAACAAGCTATACAAAATCATGAGATGGTCTGGGCACAAACTGGCACGGACTGTGGACAGTTAAGCAACATGAAGATAGCTGTAGAAGGTCCATGTCCAGGGCACACTAAACAGTACCCGATACCAAAGGAAGCGGTAGAGGGAATCAAACCAGTCATACAACAGCTGTTACAACAAGAAGTCATTAGGCCTGTGTGCTCAACAGCTAACAGTCCCATCTGGCCAGTGTTAAAACCAAATGGAAAATACCACCTGACCATTGATTACCGTAATTTAAATAAAGTAACCCCTCAGGTTAGCCCTGTTACTAGTTCCACTACTGAGATTTTTAACAAGCTTCGGCCAGAGAGTAAAATCATTTCTGTCCTAGATTTGGCTAATGGGTTCTGGTCTCTACCCCTCAAGGCAGAGGACCAGTATAAATTTGCATTTACTTTTGAGGGTAAACAGTATACATTTACTCGATTGCCACAGGGCTTCCACTCAACATCAACCTTGTTCCACAGATACATAAAACAAATCCTGAAGGAAGAAGGGTTGGAAGACTCAGTAGTTCAATACGTAGATGACCTCCTGCTGCAATGTTCAACAAAGGAGGACCACCTAGTGCTGCTGGATAGGGTAGTAGACTTATTGGAAAGGAAAGGATTGAAGGTAAATCCAGATAAAGCACAAATCGGTGACCAAAAGGTCAACTTTTTGGGAACCATTATTTCTCCCCAATGGAGGCGAATAGACCCTGCCAGAACAGCACTAATCCAGACCCTACCATTACTGACTACCATTACTGGCTTAAAAAAAATTATTGGGTATGACAAATTTCTGCAGGGATTATATCAAAGGATACTCAGAGATCACAAAGCCATTGTACAATATGTTAAATGGTGACACAAAAGGCCAGTATAAACTAATTTGGGAGGGAGAAGAGGTATACTGTTTTAATAAATTAAAAAAGGCATTGCCAACAGCACCAGCCTTAATGCAAGCTGACTATTCAAAACTTTTTATCTTACAAGCCAATGCAACTGATGACACCATCATTGCGGTGCTGTTACAGAAACAAAATGGAAAACCAGTACCAGTAACCTACTTAAATAGACAACTATCAGAGGTAGAAAGAGGCTTTAACATATGCAAGAGAGCAGTCCTAGCCATTGCCTGGGCTGTACAAACAAGCGCGGTAACCACTAGGTTTAACCCCATCACAATACAGACCACACACACCCCTTTAAAACTATTGTTAGAAAACAAAGTCATGGGAGTTAGCGTAACTTGACAAGCAAGGTGGCTGTTAGCCCTGCAAGATAAAAATATCACCATTGAGAAATTGACAGTACCACATATGTTACAGTACTTGGATTACCAGGGAGAGCCACATGATTGTGGGGAGGTTCAGCAAATAGCAACCTGAGAGTCACCTTTTGTGGATGGGCATGGCACAAATGGCTATAACATAGCTTATGTGGATGGGTCAAGGTATTGGGAACAAGGAGTCCCATACCTAGGTGCAGCAGTGTATCATGACACTGGGGGTTACCATCTGGAGGATAAAAGGCCCATACACAAACAGGGAATACTCATAAAGCTGTCAACAGGGGGCTCCTCCCAGTTCACAGAATTGGTAGCAATTTTCGAGGCTATTCTGGCAAACCCCAAAGGTAGGTTAGGCATACATACAGATTCACAGTTTGCAGTAGGATCACTTACTACCTGGTTACCCATATGGGCTAACAGAGGTATGAAAACAGCAACTGGGGAGCATGTCAAACATAGAGAACTATTACAGGCCATGTTAAAGGAGGGAGATGCCACGCCAGGAAGAATAACCATCATAAGGTTAAGGCCCATGTTGACTCTAAATACGCCATCCCAGCAGAATTAGGAAATGACAGGGCAGATAAGCTCACCAAAATGGCAACAAAAATGGGAGATCCCTGGAAAGGGATCTGACCAAAAGCTCCCATTCACTCTGTGCAAACTAAACCAGTCATCAAAGTGCTACTGCCAACTCACAAACTGTTGCCCAAAGCAAATTTGGGAGATTTGCAAAGCCAGGACCCCTGGATTGTAAATAAATGTGTGCAAACAAAGAGGACCCCCAAACTAACTACAAATTTAAAATCAGAGACTACATCCTGTTTAGACAGGAGGAGGATAAAACACTAAAATAGATACCTCCAAGTCAATTATATCATGATATTGTCATGGAAAACCACCGCTGGTGTGGCCATCGGGGGTCCAATAAAACCACGCAAATTGTCAAATCTGAATACTGGTGGCCTAATATGGACAACACAATTGCATACAGTTTACGTCGCTTTCTTATATGTTTGCAACAAGACCCCAAGAGGGGCAAACCAAAATTACAGTCATTGCCCTTGGCAGATGGCCCCTGGGATGCATTTCAAATTGATTATGTGGGGCCACTCCCAATGGCAAAGGGGGGATATAAGTACATGCTGGTTATCATAGATATGTTTTCTAAATGGGTGGAAGCATTCCCCACCAAAAACAATACAGCAATAACAACGGCAAAAACTCTATATAACCAGGTGTGCACTAGGTGGGGCTTCCCCAATTTTACAGAATCAGACAGAGGCACACATTTTGTAAATCAATAAATGGCCACAATGTGCCAAATAATTGGGGACCAGCAAAGATACCACCTACCATACCATACCCAATCATCGGGAATGGTAGAAAGAATGAACAGAACACTTAAAAATGCATCAAAAAAGTGTGTCCTAGACACAGGAAAAGATTTGGTAGATCACTTGCCTGGTATTCTAATGGCAGTCAGAGGGACTGCCCAGGCAAGTACTGGGTTAACACCCTATGAATTAATGACAGGGCGAAAAATGAGATTAACGCACCCGGCAGATGTGCCTTCCCCAAGCGGCCCTATCAGTGATAAGGTAAAACATGAAAAGTTCCTGTCTGGGGTACAATTACAATTGGAACAGTAACTAGGATTTGTCACTCAAAACATGGCCATGGCACATGAAAAGAATGTTAACTACAGGCAACCCTTTGTGGGATGTGCCACCCAAATAAAAGAGGGAGACACGGTAATGATCCGAAATTGGGAACAAAAATCACCTTGGAAAGATGCCAATTGGCTAGGACCCTATACCATGGTAAAGAAATTGGGAGAGACTGCAGTATACGTAAAAAGAATTAACAAAAGAATCAAACCAGTGCCCCAAGCTGCGCAACAACAATATGGGGGACAATCAACTTTTGTAAATAAAAAGAAAATACAAAAGACCATTACAGAATTATGGGTTCATGTTGACCAATGTAAAAAGGTATCAGATAAAGCTGACTAAACAATGATACTGCATTTGATTTGTCTTCCCAGGTTGACACCATGCTTACATTACTACTATTAATGGTGGCGACCTACTACAGAGTGTCTTCTGACATAGAAGTAAACGTCAAGACCAATCATGTAGCCGTAGATTATGAGGACACTGCCCACTTGAAAATAAACTGTACCAGAGACCGCAGTGCTGCTACAACCTTTGTCCGAGATATAACCTGGGCGCTAAACAATATGCAAATCAACATCTTGAGGTTTTGCCCAGAGAGGGGAAGTGGGCAGGTCAATGAACTGTTAAAATGGAAAACACCCTATTGTAACATGTCTTGGTCACCCCACCGAGGATGGACTGAACCAGATACTGGAACCCTGGTGTTGGAAAAGGTAGCCCCCGAAGATTCAGGCACCTACACAGTGACTATTTCAACCTACACTTTAGTTACCCAGGTAAATGTTACCAGTATCCTGGGGTGGTTATCTCCCATAAAACCGACCCTCGAGAGACTAGTGCACAAGGTACACTGACTGTTAACCCTGCCACATGTACTAACCTTACTGCAGGGACAAACAGTGGGCTTACATCAACATCCACTGATCAAACTCTTGTAAATAAAGTACACTACATTAGATTACCTGTTAGGTTTGATTTTTCTAGTTGGGACTTAAACAAGTGATTGTGCCAATACAAACGTATCAAAAGTTTATGCCACCATGCTGTTAGATATGGTCAGTGCTTTCTATGCTCAAGGGGGGGTTTATGACTATTAATCAGACCCATAAATCACTTTAAAGGAAAAAGAGAGGCCTGTTGAGTGACATAACAGGACTCTTTGGCTTTGGAATGAGTATCTGGAATCGAGCCGATCTGGAAGCCATTAGAGAACACCACAATACTGTAAACCTACAGAAGGAGAGAGAGGTTCTCCTACTATTAGCAATCAACCAGGCTGGACTGGCAGCCGAGGAATGACTGAACGTATATAATATGCATGAGATAGCTAAGCTTTTTAAACAAGTTGAGAATAAAATAAATGACATTATAGATGAGCATAATGAGGAAGTAGGGCACCGTACTATAGCGAAAGCTATAACCTGTTCTACTTATGGATCTTATGTACTAACCACTGTAGATAAGCTGTTACAGCAGCTAAGCAACAATAAGTAGACTGATCAAATATCAGATGCCCAAATCAAATTATGGTATTGCCCTGTGTGTCGGGATGTCAATGACTCCCACTATTTAAACCCTTGTGCTTACAATAGAGCCCCACCCATTTGGTGGGTAAGAAACGTGGCCAAAGTGTATGCAAGACCACAAGGGTTCAGGCCAAATAGCATGCTAGCAGACACAATGAAGGTACTCCTCACTGTAAAATTACCCCAAGTACAGTTTGCCAAGCAAAGGTATACTAGTGTTGTCAAGGTCCATTCTCTAGGTCAACTCCACGGGGATTACTACACATACCGTGTGAACACACCTAATATACTAGTGCAGAATAAGAATGGGTCTTGGGTAGCACCAAATTTACATTGTTGTGAGGAGATAAACAGCCAGTGGATCTGCCAGTGCAATGTTATGTCACAAATTCAACCAGTTTGTGGAGAACTTTCAATGAGAAAAGAGAACAATAATACTGTCTGGTGTTCAGTTCAAATACAAAAATGGACCACCCAGCATGTAATCTCCACGTATAACTCTACTAATCAATATTGTATTGTAACAAATGTTAAAACATTAACTCATCAAGGCAAAACCTGTCCTATTACCCAACCTAACTTCTGCTTTGTACCTAATGGTGATGTACAAATTGGAGACTACACCTTCCATCCTATATCACATCATAAGTCATCTCAAATTAACATTCGGACTCAAACTTCCCATCAGGCATATCAAATTAATAACCATGCACCTGCATTTAAAGCACCAGTACCACCACTTACTCCAAATTTACAGAACCTGTTAGACCGTAAGGACACACATCTGATAAACATTGAGAATTCAGCACATAAAATACAGCTTAAAGTTCAAGAATTACTTAGTGATGCAGATAATGAACACGATATACAGCACACTGGGTGGACCATGGGGTGTGTTAACATTTAAAACCCTACTGGTTCTACAACTAGTGTTGGTAGCCATTTTAATGCTTAGTGCATGGTGTCTAAGGCGCACCATCAGAGGCATGAGACAGGAAATGCAAATGCTGTGCAGAGCAGAACTTGTGAGAGCAGCCATGTCATAATTAATAAATAGTCTCCAGACTGCATACTTATAGGAAAAGCCACCCAGATGGTCCCTAATAGGGCCCCCTATCAGAGGACTTCCACTACTGCACAGGAGACCTAAATTTTCCAGAATTGACTGGTTGTCTCCATAGGTACAAGGGGGGATTTTAACCATATAAGTGTACCTATGTCATCATCCACTGGCTCAAAACTGCCTAACTGATCACAGTGGGTCAACTTGACCTAGGGGAAACAATGAGTTTCACTCACACCATAGCAACATATAACAGCATGAGCCTACATGTCCTCATATGGGTCTAGCAGAAACCAATGTGTGGAATGCAAAACCCAAGCATGCCCATGCTTGTCCAGACAAGTTCTGCCTAGATACTAATAACAAAATGATTTTATTGGTGCATGGGTGATTTTGTGCTGAAGGGGGGGAGAGATGATATGTGTATATATACAGTATATATATATATATATATATATGCTTGCTTTTCCTAGGAGAAGAGAGAATGTAACATCAATGGCTGAATAGCACCATGCTGAAATAAACGTATCTTTTACTCTTCCGACTGCATCTGTGTCATCTGTATCATAATGTACACCTAGGTCCCGAGGTAATTCATAGCCTGGATGATCCCCAGCTATAATTCCTCCACTACAGAGCCTTTAGGAGGGATTGGACCTCTTTTGTCTTCACCAGTCTTAGATGGAAGGAGGGACGGTCAAGGTGAGTAGGCTTGATAACATTAGGAGCCGAGGTTGATGAGGGCAGGCTGACCTTGTAGGCATTGAGGTTACCAAGCTGATTGTTGAGGGGAGTAGCAATTTTGAGGGAGTCGCTCACTGACTGACCATTGACCTCAATGGGGCCAGGTTCAGTCTTAGTGTTACCCCTGATCAGGTTGTTGACGTGATACCTGAATTGTATAGGGTTTCCCAAATTGTTTTTTTGTAGGTGAGTGACATACTCCTTTTTTGCCAGTTTGATGGCTCTCTTACATTTGTTTCTTAAGACCTTGTAGAACAGGAGTTTGGCAGGAAGGGAAGAGAGCTTGAACTTCTTCCAGGTCTTGTCTCAACAGACCATAAGGGTTTTTAAGGATGGAGAGATCCACTTGTAGCAGCTACCCTTTGTTCTACATTTTTTCAAGGGGGTGAAGAGGTTAGCTGCTGTACATACTGCACTGTGGAAATGCTCCAGAGCATCAGCCAAGGTGGGGAGGAGCTTAATTGGGCTCCAGTCCAGACTGTGTAGGTAGTCATTAAACTGCACTGCTGAGAAGTTTGTGTAGTCATGAGCAGTGAGTATTCTGGGTTGAATCTCGGGTGCTTTGTTCTTACAGATGCAGAAAATGGGGGAGTGGTCATTTAAGGAGTCCGCCATTATGCCGGCTTTCTGGATGTTGGTGGGATTGGACACCAGAGCCCAATCAAGGGTGGTGTGGTTCCCCGATTTGTAGATAAGTCTGGTTGGTTCTAAGATGACCTGTACCAGGTTTGCATCTTGTGTCAGTGCCATAAGGGTGTTCTTAGGGTCCTGGGCCCAGTTTAGGTTGAAGTCACCCAGTATAAGGAGCTCCGAAGAAACAACTTGGGCCTTGATTTCTGTTACTGCTTCTAGGGACTGAAGAGCTGATTTGAGTGGGTGGTAAATGCAGCCATTAGCGAGTTGCTTGTTGTGCCCTAGGGTAACTTGGATGAATATAGATTCACCATCAGGGGAGGTGTGCTGCTGCAAGGTGAGGAGTGATATGGTTAGGGCTACGTTGGCATAAATGAGTACACCACCCCCTCTTTTGGTCAACCTGTCCTTATGGTACATTCTATAACCTTGGGCCAGTATCTCGTGATCGAGGATGTGTGCCTTAAGCCACGTCTCTGAGATGGCAAGGATATCAGGCTTGTAGAGATCAAGCCAGGCTTGCACCTGTTGCATTTTTGATCTTAGGCTGTATACGTTCATATGCACTATCTTTAGCCCCTTTGTGGATGCCCAGTGGTGGTCATGAGGGGATGTTATTGAGAAGTTGGTGGTGTTAGGGCAAGGGTTAGGTTGTATGTCACCTGCCAGGAGTAGTAACACAGCTAGAAGGCAGAGTAAGTTTGGGCTGGCCAATGGGATTCAGTTGCCTCGGCACAGCCTGTTCACAAAGTGGAAGATATCATAGCATATCTCCTTTCTTATGAGCTTATGGGCTTAGGAGAGGGCAAGTAAGCTGGAGCAGGGCATTCCATTGTAGAGGCTGACAGTATGGGTGTCATTGTACCTTTGTCCCCTTATTTCTGGATGCCCTAGGCCTGTGAGCCTGTCCGCCCAGAGAAGGGACAGTATATAGACTGTCATCAGTAGTACCCCCCTATTGGAGAGAGGTGCCCAAGGGTTGTGTGCCCCACGTGGAATGTGATCATGGGTAAACTTCTGGAGAGGCATGCTATGCTAGCAAAGGTGGCAGTAACAAGCTCTTTTGTCCTGTCTTAGGCAGTTATTCAGACACAGGATGGGTACCCTGTCTATGGAGGAAAGTCAGATGAAAAACACTAAATCCTCTGTAATAATCAGTCTTAGGGCCAATTACCAGGTGCAAACTGGTATCCTGTTTCTGCTGGGATTTCAGATGTTACAGTATACCAGCATGGATTTTCTAAGGAATTGGTAGTCAGTAGGAGAATGACCCTGTCCAGCTAGGATGGGGGGAGCAGGAAAATAAAATCTCCCTTGAAAGCGTGCCATAGTGATCAGAGCAGTTTTTGTCCCTTATATTTTCCAGAAGCAGCACTTAGGCAGTAAACACAGTAGACTACAGGTTCTAGGACTGCCAACAGTTATGTGCCATGCCCCTTTATCACCAAAGGCCAGTCAGATAGGGTATAGGGTGGAGAAAAGGAGTATTTAATAGATGGAGGAAGTGGGGGAGGGGGTGGTCGAAAGATTTCAGCTTGAAGGAGCACAGCTAACACCAGGTAAATGCAAGCAGCTCCCTCTGAATAGCAATGAAATTTAACTGGGCTACTGCACCACAAAAAGTGGCAAGTTCAAAAGTGTCGGTGCGCACAGTGCACTTAGGGCTCCTCTGTGTCCATAATAACCAGAGGTAATGGTTGTCCCATAAGCCAAAAGGGAAATCTGACGTTTTCCATTTTATTCTTATAGCTAGTTACCTTTTTACATATTCCTAAATGGCAGGCCAGCAGTAATGGACTTGAATTACTGATAAACTCCTCATGTCCCAATAAACACCAAAAGCCCCTGTGTTTTTTCATGACATTTATTTTGTTATATATGTTGTTTATAGCAAAAATATACAAAGATGTAAACTCTTATAGGCTAACCTTCGAGGAACACAGTGTGTGCACAATTTCGAGGCAAGTACATTGAACCCTAATTAGTTCAACAACATACTGAATTTGAAACTTAGTATCTTGATGAACTAATTATTCCTCCATTGTTGGTGCCTCAGTCAGTATCTGCCCCACCCCACCCCAATGGCCCCTCTCAATTGATTGACTGTAGTGTCTTGCTTCTGAGCCCATTTTCCTGGACTGGTGCACCCTTCTCATACTGATGTTTTGTCAGATCACCCCACTGCCACTCACCATTACAGGACCACCGGGACCTAAACTTTTAAAAACAATAACTACCCCTAGCCTACTGCCTTTCACCTCCTGCCATTCCTTAAGCCTAGTTTGTTGTGTTTGCTGTGCTGGCTCCCCATTGGGCTTTGGAGTCGGGTTTGTGTATTGGGTCTGAATTTTCTCCAAATCCCTCCGACTGCTTTGTTGGTTTTCTCACCGCAGCTTCTCCTTTGTTTGCTTTTACAACTGCTGCAGCCTGGTAAGTGTGCACGGAGGCAAACTGTTTTAAAAAGAGCCCCCCTGTGTGTGTGGGGGGGTGGAGGCACACAGAAATATCCAAGTATCTGGCATGGCCAGTGCGACCCTAAAACAAACACTGTTTTGCAGTTCTTGTGTGCTGTCCATAACGGGAGTAACATGAGATGCCACAACGATTTCTTGGTGATGGGCAGAAAGGATTGCTGACATCAGTGCAGTAATTAATCTGCCTTGTACTCATATGTCAAACACTGGTTCTGCAATCAGCTGCTTGCCTGCAGGGTGTTATGCATATGAAAGTAATGAAATGCTCTTTCTCATTGGAGCACTTCATTTCTTTCAACTGGTTCCAGCTGTGAAACTGTGACTAGTGTCACAGTCTGGTTGCATTCTCATTGGTCTGCCAGGGACTAGCCCACTGTAGATTGCTCTGCATTGGACTCATCCCTAACACACCTCTGAAATGTTGTTCTACGACAACATGTTTTTTGTGCATGCACCAGGAAACATAAAAAGATTAAGAAATATAACAATAGGGGTGTCAAACCCAGATGGCTAACCAACAACTTAAAAAAGTTGCTCAACAAAAAGAGGAAAATCTACAAGACATTCTAAAAAAACACAACCAAGGAAAACTGGATAAAATACAAGTAGGCACAAAAGGAATGCAAACAAAAAATAAAGAAAAACAAACAGAAACTTGAAAAGAGCTTGGCAACAACCAGAAATAAGAACAATATAAGGACATTCTATGCAAATGTTAATTCTCAGAGAAATTCAAATAGTGGCCTATGTTCTATCACTGAATAGAAAATCAGGTAATAAATAATCCAAAAGGAGATGGCAGAAATAAATACTTTGCATCAGTAGTTTCTGAGAATAGACCATATCAAGGAAAGACAGAAATCAACCATGAGGGAACATGAGGAATAATGGATTGCATAAATTATAGGCCCACAAATCTGACATTGGTCCCTGGAAAGTTATTTGAATCAATTGAAAAAGATATGATAGGAGCATACCAAAAAAAAAATACAGCTCAGGACACAGAGCAACATGGTTTTACTTAAAACAGGTCCTGTGTAACAAATTTATTGGGTTTCTGAGAAAGTATCAGAATCTTTGGATTAGGGATTGCCAGTCAATTGTATATATCTTGATTTTTTAAAGGCTTTTAACACCGTTCCACATAGAGCAATAGTAAAGAAACTGATAAAACTAAAGGTTGACACAAGGATAGTTCAGTGGATGCAAAATTGTGTCAGTGATAGAACCCAGAGAGTGTGTATAAAAGGATATTGTTCTGACCCCAGGAAGGTCACTACTGGGGTACCACAGGGCTCAGTTCTAGGACCTTTGCTGTTTCAGATATTCATTACAGACATGGGGAAGTATGACTCAAGCAGGATCAGTAAACACAGGAATGACACAAAATTAGTAAGGTTAGTCAGTACCCAAGAGGACAAAAAAGAACTACAGAATAGTTTAAATAGTATCCTAACGTGAACAAAAACATGGGGTATGACTTTCAATCAGGATAAATGTTGTGTCATTCACGTAGGAAACCAGCCACAGGAGACTACATGCATACTGGATGGATCCACTCTTATAGAATCAAGAGAAGAAAAAGATCAAGACAGGCTAAGGGAACTAAATTTAATGTCCTTAAAGACTAGATGAATATGGAGCAATTTACTGCTATGCTACATTATAATACAAGACGATTACTTGTTTAGTAAACTAAATCTGGAATTTAAAAATGATCACAAAGGAACTAGAAGGCACCCACTGCAATTAAGACCAAAACATTTTCAATCTAACAGGGGTTGAGTCATGTTGGTGGGGGGAAGCCGGAGTTATGGTTGAAAACCCTAACAATGAATTTCCTCACTTTTTTCACAGCAAAAGAACCCTAACTCTTGCATTAACCCAGTTTTTTGCAATTAATTTATTTACTTTTCAAGAAAAACAAATGCTGTTTCTTTCACCACTCCTTAAAGTAAAAGTTACCTTACCTGTGTACTTTTCAATACAGTATCCAATACCCACCTTCAGAGATCATCTCTGTATTGCAGTATCCCATCATGTGATTGTAGTGAGAGACAATCATAACTATTTCTAAATACTTCAAACAATTTCTGTTCCATTTTATGTGCTGCCTGTACTATTAAAATACAGAAACCAAAACAAAAGGTTCAATAAGACACAGAAATTTTAGAAATAGATAGTAGTGTCTATCTCGCAAATGCAATCACAAAACGTAACACAAAGAAAACCAACACCATTAACAATGTGTCCCTTTCATACAAACTATCTCCTTGTTGTGACACTGGTGGTCACTTAACTGTCACAGACGTAATAACCTGCACCCACCCTAGCCAGTAACTCAACAATATACATATCTATTAGAATAATAATGAGACAAGCAAATGTTTGCAAAATTAAAACTGTTCATATAACAATTTTGTTGTAGAAAAATATTAAACTTTTTGTACAAAAATTGACTGAAACCGAGTCATAAATAAATATACAAAAAACTTAAATACAACAAATAAATAAAAAATAAATAAATAAGACATAAAATCAAAGCTATGTAAAATAAATAAAAGTGTTATGTCACACTAAATAAATAAATGAACGGTAGGTTAAAAGAACTTGAAATATATTCTGAGCTTGACAAACTATTTACAAAAAAGTGTCTAGGAGTGATGCAGAGGTGCTGGCCACTCAAGCTGTGGGGACTTGGGGAGGCAATGGTGTTGAGGAAGTAGAAGTCTGGTCAGGAGTAGGTGCAGCTAGGTGCCCCTGTTCTATAGCAGCTTTCGATGGAGATGTTGGAGGGACACCTCTGAGGAGCTCATGCTGAGGTTGTTCAGAGGGCTGGTCATCTTCTAGGTGTTGCAGGTCCTGGTGCAGAAGCTGATGAATTGCTTCTGTGGCCTCCAGCTGGTTGTCAGCCAGCCACACCATGAGACCGTGTGTGGAATCAAGCGAAGCAACAGAGGCCTCCTCCAAGTCCCTCAGTGACTCGATTGCTTTGGTGAGGCCCCTGTTGCTCCGCTCAAGCCCACGAGTGGCAACTAACGCTGCATGCCCTACACGCTCATGATGCTGCAGCAAATCAATAATCTCTCTGCCCTGCTGAATAATTTCCCCCGCCTGCCCTACTAGATAGTTCAGTATTGCTGCAGAGTCACGGGTGTGTTCAGCAGCAGCCTTGTTGCCACTCCACACAGTCTCGAGCAGCTGGCTGAGGGTGTTACTAATTTTATTTAGAACGGCAAATTGCCCTGTGTAGACAAAAGAAAAAAACAAGAAAAATAATGTTAGTAGATGGAACCGTACTGGTCTTTTGTAAAATAGACTACTGAAACTGTCTGTTAAGAATATATCAAAGACCTCTAATGTATTCCAATGTGTTGCACTTACAAATAATAAAATGAGTTGACTTAAGATAAGAGTTATCATTGTTTCTTATGTACACATGCGGCCTCAGCATGAAATATATAGAATAATACTACACATATTCTATCTGGATCACATACTCTCAACCCAACAATAGTTGTTTATTCTCAGTATCCCTTAAAGTCTATCTGGATCACATACTCTCAACCCAACAATAGTTGTTTATTCTCAGTATCCCTTAAAGCAGTGTATAACTCAACATGTATCAAGTATGTATAACATGTCTAGCATTAAGAAAAATCATCACATCTACATTGTTGCAGTTGTAGCACTGCACAGCACAATACTATCATGTTGAATGACATGTGCACAGTGCAACTATTGTCACTATGAGACATACAATAACACCCAACAGTAAACAGCTTTTTTATAAATTCATGTAACAGCAGTTGGAAACTAGTTCAAACACATGCAATGTTTGAAATTTGACCAGTAAGAACACCAGCAACCCCCCATTACATGTGCAGATATATTGTCTGTTCAAGGAGTGAATACTACTGTACCACACTCTATAACCATCTGATCTGTGACAACTGCATTTCAGTGTAAGTCAGTGATGCTATGGTGCAACTGAGACATTCTCACTCAACATCTCAAACACTAACATATACCACTTTGATAATAACCATCCCTGTAGTGCTGTGTCATCTCTTACAAATCCTTAAGATATATGTACCAGTACTAAATACTCACATTAATCAGTCTCTGACAGTGTTTCACAACCTAACTATGTATTAAAGATACAAACATTGAACATATACAGTAAAGTAAACACCACTAAAGACAAAAAAGCATTTACTACTTTCTATCTCTCCATACTTACCCATACACCATTTTCTATCTATTGAACTTCTTGAATAGACAGACATACAAACACATATGGCATTTATAAAACCCACACAGTTCACCATTACACACTCAATTAACATGATGTACAACTGTTCCACATTCTGTATCCCCTGTTGGATATTTTATTAGAAAACACTGACAATGACAAGTAGATTCTCCATCTAAGAAAACATTTTAAAACTATATATATACAATCTACCTATTACTTTTATTCAGGCCTCTCCATATACACAGTAGATAAAAAAAATGACCATTACTGATACTGAAGGTTATGTATGCTGATTAAGCACTACACACTCCCACCACATGCAATTCTGTTATGTAATACTCCTATTTAAGTTTTTCATAAGTCCATGCTCTGATGTGAAATTGAAGAATCAGACCCAAGATTGTTTCTTACTACAGTATAATAAACCTGTAACACAAAATTAAGATGCAATAGGACAAAAGATACACACAGTCGTGGCTACTGCTCTCAGAGTAAAGATGTCTGTATTCAAACAGCAAAATCATAAATAACAAGTTAAAGCAGAACCAGTCATGATTAACAACTTTTCTGGGAATATGCTGAAAAGGCAACTAGACGATCTACCATGACTAGTTACATTGCGATAGATAAGCATGCTCATACCCAGTCACTGTGTCAAGGTTAAACATTTTGAACTGGGATTGTAAACTAACCACAGTGGTACTATGTCTGAAAATATCAGTTATTGTCTACACCTCATACTAATCTTTAATAATAAAAGCACAAGCTATATAAAAAGTACTCACATTCCTCAGCTGGAGGCCCACCTGGACCTGCAGGTGATGAAGGATGACCAGCTGCTAGAGATTGTGCCATCTCCTCCACAGAGGGTTCGATCTCAACAATTTCTATCTACTCTGTGGAGTCTTCCCCTCCAGCAGCACCCTCTGCAGATGGTTCCTCCTCTGAAAAACCCAGGTAAACAAAATAAGTCATTCATGTCTCAATATCAAAATCTGTATATGTAAATATACATATCACCATAACCAGTTGTTCAAACTCCTCAATCTTCACATGTGTCATACTATGTACTGTTTCAGTAAATCACAGAACACACATCTGATTCACTAATTAGAATACTAAATGGAATAATTTACATCTATGTGCAGTCATCTTGTTTTGCATCCACAAACTGTAATAGTCTCTCACTGATAAAACTCCTTTACACATGAATACTCATAATGATACTAAACACATACATAAATACTTTTTCTTACACCACTTCCTGATTAAGAAGATATTGGATGCATAATACAGTGAACAGTTCATCCTGACTACCTGTTTAAAATATAACAATTATATAACTAATAAGCAAGCAATCATACCCGAAATTGTAAGTGTTATTGTAGAATACTGCACCACCCAGGGGTATGATGAGACCTGACACCACAGGCACATGGTTTTATAACCCCTGGATGGCCCTCCATTACCCATGTCGCCCACCCTGGATGGTATTATTGTGCTTGAAAATATCTCACTTTGAAGATAAATAACTATTACACAAAACTGTAACTTTAAAAAACATGATAAATATCTTTTGTGATAAAAACTTCATAAGTTACCATCAGAATATGCTTTAAAAACTATGCACTATTCAGTGTCACTGTACACACGCACACACAGACACAGATCTGTGTCTATTATCGGATAGATGCCCAGCTACAGAAGTGTTTCACCCAATCAGATGCCTCAAATAGGTGTGCACATCCTCTAACATTATACAAACTAGACAGTAGTAGTAGTAAAACATTTATTTTTATACAGGAAGGATGTCACTTTTACATCATTGGGTTAGTTACCCATTTTCAAGATGCTCCTGTTGTAACAATCGTCAGTTCCAACATACAAATGACATCATATAAATACTAAATACAAAAAATATGCATAATAACAAAGCTTACATTAAACAGTATCACAATTCCTAAGGGGTTCACAACCATCTTATGATTATATTAATAAATTTAATAATCATTCAATTGAACTATTTTAAGGTGTCAATCCACCAATTAAACAGGTATAAGCATTATATAGTAGTCGGACATTTGGTAAGACAGGGAAACCAAAGTTTTTCATTATTTATTCATGACCACTAACTAGCTGTAACATTTACATTCCCATGTAGAATTTTTTATCAGGGAGCTCACAAAAGATTTGAAGCTTTGTAATCCATATCTTAATTTGGTATCAATGGGTTCCCAATATTGTTTTACCTTAGCTATAAAAGTCATATTCCCAAATCTGTTCTTAATTTTACCTTGTAAATATTTATTATTTGCTTCTCTTCAGTTAGATTTAGTTTCTTTAATTTTTAATTTGTTTATTAAATACTTTGGTTTATTACCCTGTATTACCAAATATATATGTTCTGTCCATTTCAAATCCCTTTTATATTGCAGGGGTATCCAATTTAAAGATTTTAACATATCACAATGATGTGTGCGATAATCGCACTTTAAAATAAATCTTGCTCAATTATTATACACTACATCCAAATGTTTTAAATTCAATTTACTTGATTGGCCATATATATGACTTCCATAATCTAAGCATGGTATTTTTAACTGATTTACTATACTGGTCCTCATTTTCTAGTCTAAACAGAATCCTGATCTACGGAAGGCACTTAATTTTCTATTTGTTTTGCTTTTTAATTCATTTATATGAAAATCAAATTTCAATTCCTCATCCAACCAAATACCCAAGTATTTGTAACATGTCTCCTGCCCTAGAGTATTATTTTGTAAAGTTTTTATTTGTATTTGTGTTTGTTGATCTACCTCATAACTTTAGATTTCTTACTATTCAAAACTAGTCTTGATTTTTGCAATCATAGTTCCAAATTTGTGAAGTCTGTCTGTAACCTTATTTCCATTTCTTGTGGTGTTCTACCATGAGCAATTAATACTGTATTGTCAGCATATAGTCTTACTTTTGTGTATACAGCTATTGAGACCATTTCATTTATATATGTTAGAAATAATATTGGCCCCAAAATTGAGCCTTGTGGAACTCCCCTTTGGACTTTTGTTGGTTTCAATTGATATTAACCTATCTGTACCTGTTTTGTTCTATCAAGTAAATAAGACTGGAACCACGGTAATGTTTCAGTGTCTAAACCCATAAATCTTATCCTATCTAACAATATTCTGTGGTCCATGGAGTTGAAGGCTTTGGAGAGGTCCACGAACACAGCACCCATCAACCCCCCCATTCATCTGTGAGGCAATTATGTCTACCAGGTCAGTGAGCTCGGTGTCTGTGGAATATCCCTTCCGAAACCCAGACTGATTTCAAGTCAACAATTAATTTTTCTCTAAATATTCATTTAGTTGCTTCTGCACTAACCTCTCCATTACCTTTGACACTGTGCGCAGCAGAGCTATGGGCTTATAATTAGTAGGTTCTACAGCTGCACCCCCTTTGAAAATAGGAATAATCTTGGCTTTTTTCCAATATCAGGAAACCTTTGTTCTGTGAGACTCCAGTTAAATAATTTAGTCAGCACAGGTGCTATTATTTCTGTGGAATCCTTCAGAAACCTATTCTCTACATTATCTAAACCATAGGCTTTATTTATTTTTAACTTCCTTATTTCTTCTTTGACCTCCTTGCATGAGAAGATCTTAAATCTAAACTTACAGGTGTTATGATCATTCTGAAAAATTGACTGAAACCCACCCTTACAATCTACTCCCAGACTAATATCAGGTAATGTAGTAAAATATCTGTTTAGACTATTTGCTGACTCCTGAGTTGACAGTGTTATTCCATTTTCTTCTAACTGAATTGGAGCTATATCTACTATTGGTTTCTCGAAAGATTTTAATAGAGACCAATATGTCCGGGGGTCATCATTTGCATCCACTTTTGCTTTATAACAACTAGCCTTTGTTTTCCTAATTTTATTCTTTAACTTATTTCTAGGTTTTTTATATAGGTTACAATCCGTAATATTTAATGTTTTGTTTGCTTTTTTCCAAATTCTATTTTGGTCCTAATCTCCTCTTTTAGTTTTTCAGTAATCCATGGCAGATGTTCTTTCCTAGAGATCAAAACTTTATATGGTGCTATTTTATTAAAGGCTTGCTGGAATAGATAAACAAATTCTTTTATAGCCAGTTCCAATTCAGGGATTAGGAAAAGCCTGTCCCACCTGATTTTCCCAAGAGCCAAGTTTAATTTTTCTTTACTATAGTTTTTAAAACATCTTTGTTTGATGTACTGAGGTCTATCTCTTACTCCTTTTTCAAATTGAGAACCTGCCTCTAGGAAACTTGAGATGGAACAGTGATCTCCCATTACTGAATCTTTCACCTATATAGATTTTACTTTTAGGTTTTCTGAAATGAATATAAGGTCTAGAATATTCCCTTCACTGTTTAAATTAGATTTCCTAGTAGGGGCAACAATGATTTGCCTTAACCTCAATAGGCTTAATTTGGTTTTTAATGCCATTCCTCTAGGTTTGTTCCAGGCTGAATTAAAATCACCTAACAAAATAAAATCTTTCCCTAGGGTATACAGTTGCAGAATGTTGGAAAGATCATCAAAATTTGAACACTGCACCTTGGGAGGTGAATAAACTAGGCCTATAGTAAAGTGTAGATGTATTATTTGCACCAAAATACATTCAATATTTTCAATCGCTCCTGAAAAAAGAACTTTTGTGTGCCCCAAACTCCATTTGGTATAGAGTATGAGTCCTCCTCCACGTTTGCCCTATCTTCATGGTGTTGATAAAAATCCTGAAGTTCTATTTCATTCAAGTGTACTTTTGTGGTCAGCCATGTTTCTGTTAAAGCTACTATATAGAAACATATAGAAACATGGACTTTGATGGCAGATAAGGACCACTTGGCCCACCTAGTCTGCCCGTTTTCCTACTTAGATAATAAGCTGCAGATTCTATTTAACCAACAGCCTATTTCTTCCTACCCCCCACCAAAAATTGCCTTAAGTCTGTCCCATGCATTCTTGAATTCTCCTACAGTTTTAGACCCCACAACCTCCTCAGAAATGCTGTTCCATGCATCCACCACCCTCTCTGTGAAAAAATACTTCCTCACATTGCCCCTGAGCCATCTCCCCTCAGGGGTTTCACACTCAACCCAAGTTCTCAATTGATCCAATTTGTTTTTTAAACTGCTAGGATTGCCTAATATCACTTTTAAATTCAATGAATTTTCTGGACCTGGGTTCAATTCTACATCTCTCCCATGATCAAAAATAACATACAATAGTCATAGCTGCTTTGTGGGTCTAAGTGTGTTTTTAGAATTATTTTCCTGCCTATGTGTATTCCCTGCCTGACTCCAGAAAATGAGTTTCTTCTGTTTAACTTGTTCTTCATTAGTTTGTATCCACAGTTATCCCAGTTATCTAAATGATATAATGTAACAAGTGAGTCTTCCACATGTGCCTTAGAGCCTTTAAAAATCAGCAATAAACTAATTACTGACATACATATGTAAAACCAAGCCCCCAGGTTTATAAAAAAGCCCATTTTAAATGCTTAATTCTTATTCTTATAACACATTTTTGTTACAAAATATTGCCACTCTGCCTTGGCAATAGTCTGCTCTGGGATCAGGAGTTCACCTGAAAGCTTTAGTTATACTACTACCTAAACAGAAACAAATCATTCAAATTTGTATCTTACTCACCAGTCAGTTCAAATCCCAGAACAAACCAGCCAGCTCTGGTGATTTTCTACTCCAAGTGGTGCTCGCGCCACTCACGCTCGTGCACTGCTCATGCTAGTGCAAGCAGCACATAGATTTTAAGGGGGTAGCTCCTCCCTTTAGCTCCCCTGATTGGCTGCCAGCTCGCCCGAGTTCCCACACACCAACCTGGCTTCACAGAATGTCTTTGGAAGCACTGCTGGAGATTTTCAGTCACCACAGATGATTCAGGGACCTCCACAGTTTCAGGGCTGCAGCATTGTTAAAGTGAGTGAGGAGAAAACAGCTGATGAATCTGAGCCACAAGTGCAAGTGATGCATAGATTTAAAGGGAGTAGTTCCTCCCCTTAGCTCCCCTGATTGGCTGCCAGCTTGCCCGAGCTCCCACACACCAACCTGGCTTCACAGAATGTTTTTGGAAGCACTGCAGGAGATTTTCGGTCACAACAGATACAAGAAGAATTTATATGACCACAGATGTACAGTAACCATTCTCATACCCTATGACAGCCATAGCACCTATTAAATAATAATACAGACAGCAGTACATTATAATAACTCACCCGTAGAGTCGAGCACAAGTAGCTGCTTGACTGGAGCCCCTCGAGCCACACCTTCTAGGAGTGGTTGCAGCTGTACAGCATGGGAGGATGCAGGTTCCACAGTTTGTCTAGCTGAGTGAACTAAAAAAACAAAATAAAATTCACAAATAACACCATCAGCTAGCAATCTAATAATGAACACTGTACAAAACACATACTATTGGTCACACAATATCCCACTATTTTGTTATGATCAGTACCCTGTTCACAGATTTCACCTGCCTATGTTTAAAAATAATCATTTGTAACATTTAAATATTAGAACATCTCATATTCTGAATATTACATTCACTAGAATACCACCACAAAAGCATCATTGACTACTTTCAAAGAATTCATGTAATCTTGACTCTTTCCGTGGAAAAAAATCCATATCACTACAAACACACTCCTCAATTAACAATTTCTAACCTGTCATTCTTACATATCTCTACTGATATATCAATAGCCACACAAGTATAATAGTACATATCACTAACAGTTTAGTAATAAATGCTAATACCTCATTTGAAATATGGAAAAAAAAACAATCTTCTCTGTCACAAACTAAATATTTGCATCACAGCAGCTTCAAATATATACTCACATGAGTGATGGCAATCTTGGAACTCTGGTTTTTCTGCATCCACCCACATAGCATAGGCTATGTCATACCACTCCCGGCCACTCCTTCGCATATCACCCGCCGCAGACTTAGATTTGAAAAAACATCTAGTGGATGATCTTCCACTTCCTATGACATGCATCAGGAGATTTCATGATCTGCTGCCTCCCCAATGCATGACTAACCTGAGAAAAAAACATAACAAAGAAAAAACATAGTGAATCTTCTATGTAACAATGAAAATGATAGGTTTATCTAGAAAGACTGGCCCTAGTCTAACCACATATACAGTATTACAAATGCAATATTCCTAGCAGGGCAGACAGTGTACTCCCAATCCTAACCTCACAGATCCTGAAAAAAAGAATGTAGTGCTTAAGCAATATCCCCTCCCCACCTCACTGCTTATTCAAACCACCACAATGTTACCTACTCACCAACATGTGCCACATCCTCACCCACAAGTCATCTATCCATCCACTGACTGTAGAGCAGAGTAAAGCTGAACACCAATTGCTAACAGCGTACATCAATATGCATGCACACTTACTATGGAATGCATTGATAAACATCACAGTAAATTCACAGAAATATCTGTAGTATTACATCCACCAATATGCTAATAACCATGCTGACATGGTCTGCAACTAAACACACAGACACGTAGTATGTCATGTTGTTCAGAAGCCTGGTGAATATTTCTGTATGTTGTGATGTCCTGCCCAATACAACTACATAGCATCATACACACAGGTCTCAGTACCTGTTTAGACAGGAGAGCACTGCTGGGATGCCTACTTGTAAGCAATAAGACACAATGGGGTGTGCATTAGACAGTTCTAATGCACAGCTAGGGGGACGTAGTGAGGCACGAGGACACAGGCCGAGTGCATCCAGTCCCCTAGCTGTGCATTATAACAGTGTAATACACATCCCTGGAGTGTCTTATTGTACTTATAAAATGGACTTGTGTATTCTAAATGGGGGTTCTAGTTTTAGCTGTGCATTAGACACATGTAATGCAAGGCTAACAACCAATAAGATTGCTTGAAATCCTTTTTCCCATTTCATAACCGTCCTTTCACAATGTCCACAAGCAGTCTTCACACAAACCCCACTGTATCAGCAATTCGCAGTACATACAGCAGAATGATCAAGCTGTTGATGGCACACTGTCCCAGGAACATCCAACAAATTTGCAACAAATACAGCTGACCACACCGTTGTCATCTATCACATGACTAGCTCTGTTGAAAAATGTGAAGACTCATTATAACTAAACACCTACCTTGCCCCATGTTTGGGTCAGGCTCAGGTTAGTCGCACGCATGACAATCATAGCATTGGCATGCTCCCTCACAGCCTGAACCAGAGCCAGCACCTCTGCATCACTCCACAACTCTGGCATGATTGTAATCTGAAACAAGAAAAAAAAAGAGATAGCATAAAAAACTATTAGATATTACATAGATACTGTTCTACCTTACTACTGTTTGTGTTGCTTGCCATTCACAATCAAATATGTCTGACAACTTGTAAACTCCAAGTTAACAATAATTCTGTTATTAAAACACATGCTAACATACTAAAATGCCAGCAGAATAGTCCTAACAGTCTTTCGTGTCTGCTCGTTTGGTCAGCCCCCACCCTGGGAGCTGACCTTGTTGCCCCCCTCTTCCTCTCTGGCTTCTGCATTCCCAGTCCTGAATATTCATGCTGCACTGTTTTTTGCTTCCAGAACCCTTCCCCTGTACCTGTCCCACCCCCTCTTGAACCCTTCCACTATTTCTGCCTCCACCAGCCTCCTGGGCAGCACATTCCATGGCTCCACCACCCTCTCAGTGAAGTAGCACCTCCTCCTTTCTCCCCAAATCTCCCCCCATCCAGCTTTCACCCATGCCATCTAGTTGCCCCCCATCTTCCTTCAGAGCACCCTGACTGCTCCTCCCCTATTTACCCCCTTCATGTGCCTGAAGACCTCTATCATGTCTCCCCGGTCTCTTCTCTCTTCCAATGTGTACATATTTAGCCCTTCGAGCCTCTCCCTATAGGTCCTATCCCCCAAGCCCCAAATCATTTTGGTTGTCCTTCACTTGACCCTCTCCAGGAGTTCAATTTCCCTCTTTAAATGTGGCCTCCAAAACTGCATGCAGTACTCAAGGTGTGGCCTCACCAAGCAGTTATACAATGGGAGTATCCCTTCCCTCCTTCTGGAGGTGAGCCCCCCTAGCAATGCATTCAAGCATCCTGTTGGCCTTTGCTGCTGCCCTCCTACAAGTCTCTGAGTTGTGCATCTTGACATCCACCACCACCCCCAGGTCCCTCTCAGCCATCGAAACTTGTAGCATTCCCCCCCCAGGGTGTACACTTGGCCCAGGTTTCTGACTCCCAGGTGCAGTACCTTGCATTTTCCTGCACTGAACCTCAGCTTCTGCTTTCTAGACCACCTTTCCAAAGCCTCCATATCCCACTGTAGGGCCACCCTCCCCTCCTCCCCATCCACCACCGCCCCCAGTTTTGAGTCATCCACAAATAGACTCAGCTCACTCCTGAAACCCTTTCTTATGTCAGAGACATAGGCATTGAACAGGAGGGGCCCAAGGACCAATGCCTGAGGGACTCCACTAATGGCCCTCCTTGTGGATGAGACTATCCCTCCAACCACGACCCTCTGGGTCTGGTTCTGGAGCCAATTTCCTATCCATCTGATCATCTGGTTCCCCACCCCCATTTCTCCCAGATTATCCAACAGGCCCACATGAGGAACAGAATCAAACACCTTGCTGAAGTCAAGAAAGAGGACGTCCACTGGTCTACCCAGGTCCAAGGCACTCATCACCCAGTCATACAACTCCACAAGGTTTCTCTAACACAATTTCCCCAGGATGAATCCATGCTGTCTATCATCCAGGCACCCCAACTTTTCCAGGTCCCCTCAGTCTGTCCTTGACAATGCTCTCCATCACCTTGCCCACCACTGATGTCAGACTTATGGGCCTATAGTTCCCTGCCACCTCCCTTGATCCCCCTTGTGGATAGGCACTATATGAGCCACTTTCCAGTCCTGGGGCACCAACCCTGTCCTCAGAGAGATGCTGAAGAGCTCCACCAGGGGTTTTGCCAGGACATCTGCCAGTTCCTTCAGCACTCCGGGATGTAATTTATCTGGACCTGGTGCTTTCTCCATCTTAAGGGACCCAATGGCTTCCCTCACTCTCTCTGCTGTGATTTCTACCTCCACTTCCTCATCCCCCTGCTTTACCTTCCCCCCACCTGCCAGTGATGCCTCCCCTACCCACCAATCGGTAAAGGTACCCCCTCCTCAGTTTCACCATCTCCTCCCATGTATGATGTATGATGCAGTCCCCCCATTTTCCTTGGTGAAAACTGAGGTGAAGTACTCATTTAGTACCTCAGCCTGTTCTCCCAGGTCTTGTGCCCATCCCTCCCATGTTTTAATCCTGCTAATCTGCCCCTTCACCCTTCATTTTTCCCCAACGTATCTAAAAAAACCCTTGTTCCCTCTCCTACTTTCCCTGGCAAGGTTCTGCTCCTTCCTTGCCTTAGCCACCTTCACCACCATAGTGGCCTTTCTGGCCATCAGCTCATACTCCCCATGATCCCTTTAACTCCTTGACCACTTGAATTGCCCATAGGCCACCTTCTTTCCCCTCACCACCTCTTGAACCTCCCTGGTCCACCAGCAGGGTTTCCGGGCCCTACCTCATTTTCATCTTACTCTTGTGCAGGTGCTGATAGCATCCAGCACCCCTTCCTGATGATTTCCCACCTACAGTCAGTGTCCATGTCTGGCCCAATCCCATCCAAGTGCTTCTTAAGGATCCTTCCCATTTCCTTGAAATCTGCCCCCTGAAGTCAGTTACCTCCTTCTTTGTGCATCCTTCTACCCCTTCTATGTTCAGACAGAACCAGACCATGGCATCATCACTCCCCACCAATGGGTCCCTTACCTCCAGGCCCCCAATCTGATCACTTTCTGCCAGGACCACATCCAGTTTCTGCTCCTCCATGGTCGGGTCCCCCACCTGCTGAGTTAGGAATGCATCCTGAAAGACATCCAACAACCTCTGTTCCCTGGCCACCGAGGATGTCATAGTCTCCCAGTCTGTTCCATACTACCTCCCTCACATTACCAAAACAGCATGAGCATGAAATATCCATAACTGCTGCACTATCAGTTTAAAAATAAAAGGTATGTATTGTTAATATATTGACATCATAGTCTCATAGGTCATATAAAACAGCTGCACAGCATTGAGACACACTGAGGAGTGTTCTGTCTGTTCCTCACATAACTGATCTCCTGGCACAAGCAAATACTTAATACTCAACAATATTAACAACATTTTACAACACCATGGGATGCAGTCATGGAATGGCACCAAGTGATCATGCTTCACAGCATACTAAAACATTCACAATGATTAGTGCATGATATGTATTGAAAATACATATGTTACTAACTCTCCATATTATTTCTTATTTTCACTTGCATGTAAAACAAGTAATACCTCCACTTGGTTCTCAGTTTACTTCTGTTTATCCTGTTAGCAGACTCCCCACCCCGAATCACCAGTCACAATAGTGTCTAATGAAATACATCAAATTCAACAATGACATAAAACAAAAAGCAAAATACTTACTGGATAGTAGACTGTTTATACAAGAAAGCACACTCACAGTTATCTAGCTGTGTAAAGAAAAACATAAAAAAATGTTGTTATAACTTTTAAACAATGCAAACATTTCACACACAGGAACAGTAGGAGTGAGATCAGTAATCAATATACCCTAGCGACACATAACACACTACATCAACAGCATGTCTCCTCATATCACAAAACCAGCCTTTGCTTGCCATTTCATCTTCAGAAACATATGACGTATTTTCAGCCATACTTGTATAATGCATCTCCCCCCATAACAAGCCATACTCAACTATTAATAATAAAAAAAAAAACAGCTAGGGAATATATCAGTAACAAAGTACACATCCTACATATCAACAAAGAATGAGAAACACGTAGCCTTTACCACAATGACAGACAACCAAAATACCATTCAACCCACCTAAAAAACCACACATACAATATCAAGCAATAATTAATGGGTCCGTTTTTTTACATTGACAAAACCATGTATTAAATACCTAACACCTGAGTAGGTGTTACGGCATTCACGTGCCCGCTTTCATTAGAAAGTGGAGTGCAGCTCGAGGTCTTTCAAAAACATTCTGCCTCTCAAAAAATACACTTAATGATAAACACTAACCTCATCAGCCACTGTAAAACTAAAGCACATTTTCTTCATTCCACCGACTACCTAGCTTTCTCCCAGATCTTTCAGCTCTCCCCCTCCCTCTGCAGATCACAAGACTCCACTGCCAGGCAACACGTAGCAATGGCTGTAGCAACATAAAAAAAAACAGCCAGGCGGAAGATTCAAATGGACTTTTTTTCTTTTTTCTTTCTGCAGTTAAAGCTAATGAAATTGCAGTTGTAACAGTTAATTTAATATTGCTGCTCATTACAAAGTACTCTGCCTACTGAATAAAGAAAATCTATGATGCAAGGTACGACTGTCTATATTTTATCTTTAGATCTCTCAGTGAGAAAAAAAAATGAAACCCCTTGAATTATATAAAACAAAATATGGGGTGCATTGTGTTTAACTCGAATTTAACACACACCTGAGTTGTTGGATGGCTATCATAAACCACTCAGGCTTTGCCCTCGGGGTTTAAGTGCCATCCAACAATGGGTGTGTGTTAAATTCTGGTAACACACTGCACTCCATACTTTTTCCTATATATAATATGCATCCTACTCATCTACCAATAAGCACCATCACACTTCTCTGCTGTTGAAAAAAGAGAATCTGTACTTGCCAGACACTCACAACCTAACATACAGACAGCAATGTGCAAGATGTGAACAGTTCTATTTTTTGACCATTTTGTGGTGGTTCTATAAAGATCCATTTTTTTCACAGTGTAAATGTGATGTACTTGAGAGGCACCATCCTACAGGCACACAATCACAGAACTGTAAGGATACTATGTCGAAGGTCCCCCCAAAAATGTAATTGCCAGTGTTAGAGAGATGCACACCATCTTTTAAATATGGCCAATACTTGTCATACATAATTTGGAGGTGATGGATAGTGTGCATTCCCATAGCACTGAGGAATCCATATATTTGTATGTTCACCTTCCTGCATGATCTTTCAAGTGCAGGACAGTAATTCTCACCTTTCCAGACTATGCGCTGTGTAATATCTGAATACAAAAATTTTGCACAATGGCAACATACTGATAAGATGCTGCAAGTCAGACTGTGCAGCCTCTATTAAGTCAATAGCCCTTTTGTTACCCAAATCATTGCCTCCAAGATGGATAAGGAGTATGTCTGGTTCTGGGTGTGTCTCCAATAAATGGCATATGGTAGGCATGAGCTGCTCCCACCTCATGCCACCCTTCCCAAACCAAGAGACAGAGCATCCAGGTAGGTGTAAATCATTCCCAAAATGACCACATCTACTGAACACTGCTGTTCTTCTCACCAAACCTGATCCTACTATCCATAAAGTAACTGTAGATTTTTCTGCCATGCTGAGTAACAAATCTTAATAACTCAGATGTAGAAATATCACAATTGTGTCTGTCTGACTACCAAGTACTAAGAAGTGGAGCACCACAATGACCACTATTCTATTACATCATTCAGATAAATGCAGACAAAACCATCACAAACAATAACCTATTCACAGATTGGCTAAATCAGTCTGAGAGTCCTAGCTATGCATATAAGCTGTCTTACTATTTGCATAAATTTTACTAAACTTTTTTTGTTTGGGAGAGAATACTGTAATCTGATTGGTACACATCATAGCTTGCCAACAACACAACTTTTGATTGGTCTAAGTTACTAGCCATAATGGTCTATCAAACTAAATTCCCTCTCTTTCTCAGCCAGCTGCTTGAGTGGTGAGTGGAACAATTTCTTACTACTTGACAGAGATAATGAACAACAGTAACCAATAGTACTATTCTAATTAGACTGCACAGGTCTCAGAACCACAGTTTAATTTAATGAGAAATTATTTCCAGTGAGAAATACTGTGACGTAATTACTTAAGTTAAATATATGTATTTGTCTCCCTATATAACAAGTGCAAAGGCAGTGCCTGGTTAAGCTAGGCAACACACAATATCATTCTAAGTCAGGATTCCATAACGATAAAACACACACATACAGTATGTAGCCAAAAAGTGCCAGTGTTGTTAGATCAGCCAGCAAATGTCACAAATCAAACTAGCACTGAATAACACTAAATCTCCTTAGCAAACTCTCAACTTGTACAGATCAGCCAGTCTGAGATACCAAAAATACCCTAGCAAATACTAAATAATAAAGACTATTTAGAGCCACAAGAAAGATTCCAAGGACAATAAGTTAGTTAAAGTAAACAATCACTGCAGTTTCTCTGACTAAATCGCAAAATGGATAAAACATTATACAGCTTTTCAATAAATGATAATTCTTTTTTTTTTCTTGTACAAAGCACACTCTCACAAACCTATTTCCATGACTTTAGCAAAACCAGTTAATTGGTGATACAGATATATAAACACTTAAATCTATGGCTAAACTGTTTAACACTTTCCCAGGCCATGATGCTATCAGAATATTAAAGTTGCTGTAAGCTGCATCAATAATCAAACTAAAGTAAACAGTTCCTACCAATATCAGTGGTGAAAAAATACATACAGTAGTTCCTAAGTTGCCAATACACTATTAAATAACTTTTTAAAACTTGAAAGATTACTTTACACCCAAGTTCTATCATATTTTGGCCAAGTACTTACTTTGTTAATCTGCCCTGTTGCTTGCTCGATCACTGTATCTCAAATGGCCCCCAGAGTGTTATTCTTTAATTCTATTGGTTCAGGAAACTCACATGACTAACGTTTCTTTGATCATGAGCATGCAATTTCTTTGACCGCGACTCGTACTGATCGCCAGGATCGATCACGAGCGTGCAAAATCTTTGATCGCGAGACTAACACAAGATTTTGGCATTAACAGTCTCTCACAGTGAAAAAGCAATACTTCCCTAACTTTTTCAACAGGACACACCCTAATAGCATTATACTAACTAATAAACAAGGAGAATACTGTTTTTATATCATTTAAAGACATTTGAAAATAATTTCCACATTTTCTATGATCTTTGACCGCGAGCATGCAAAAACCTAAACCGTGACTCGGTTTGACCGTGAGGATTGACCCCGAGCATACAAAATCTTTGATCACGAGAATAATGCAAGACTTCAATGTGAACCATATCTGACAGTCTAAACCCAATATTTTAAAAAACAGTACAGCTAGATAAACCCTCCTATCATTGTTATAACCCACAAGTAAAAGGAATAGTGTTTTTATTTGTTTTTTTATACATTTTCACATAATTACAACGTTCTTATTATCTTTGACCACAAGTGTGCAAAATCTTGAACCACGACTTGGTTTGACCATGAGAATCGACTGCAAGCATACAAAATCTTTGATCGTGAGAATAACATGAGACTTCAACATTAAACATTTTTCACAGTGCAAAGCCAATATTTTCAAAAGCAATACAGTACAGAAACCTTCCTAGCATTTAAATTACCCATAAGTAAGAAAAGTACTTGCCTTATTTGTTTATAAAACATTTTTACATAATTCCTGCGTTTTTTATGATCTTTGACCGCAAGCGTGCAAAATCTTTGACCGCCACTCGGTTTGATCGCGAACTTGAACTGTGACTTGAAAAATTCTTACGTCGTGATGAAAACCATGTGATTTCAGGAAAAAAACACTGAAAGTTCTAAAAACTCAACTATTAAGATACTATGTCACCACACAATGTGCACATATGTCTATTGACAGTTCAGAAGTTCTACATGCAATAAAAGCAACATTAACAAGCTTCTATACTAATAGCACATGGTTTACATGTTTGTTTGTTCACGAGACCACAAATTCTTTGATTGCAACCTTCTTTGACCATGAGGATCATTCGTGAGTTGACAAATTCTTTGATCACGACAAAAAAATAAAAATTTTCAAATTTTGACTTGTACAACTTTCCATTAATTCACCATAAGAGGCAATCATCATCAAACTCATGTAATAATTTCATCCCAGCTATCAATAAAGTAATGCTGTTTCAATACAACAAGATTATTGAAATCATCACCAAATTCAGCCAGACCCATTATAGTATGATTGCAGCAATCCATCAACAAAATGAACTGCAACTGCAAATTTCATCACTTTCGTATGCTAGCACTGCATAACTCTGGCATTCACAAATTTGAGCAAAGGTTGTATCACGTCAGATCTGTCATTTGAGACTACATGCAATTCCAAGCATTGCTCAATGATGGAGATGTTGAAAGACTTACTGAGTTAATTAAAGAGTTGCAAAGAACCCATAGATTGAGGTCTACTGCCACTGTGCATAAAGAAGCAACTACTCTTCAGACATCTCTGGTTAAAGAAGACCACCTCCTACAACATTTTGGTTGTGAGTTTGCTAACTTTTAATTAAGCAAAACAGAGAAATTTGATACAATCTGTGTGTCATGTGAACAATTGTTCTGCAAGCACTTATGTGTCAGAGTAGACCTGCAAAATATTCCATGTTGGAATACAATGTGGGGATGTCTCCATGCATACCTCCTATTAAAGTCTGACTTTGAAGTCACAGCTGTGTTACTCTGTTCTTACTGTCATAAAAAATCAAGAATGATAGTTTACTGCCTCGTTCAGTGCTCAATAAAATGGAAGTAGAACCAGCACCTAATGAGATATCAGTGTTGAAATTGTTTGAAAGGATTCTCATTCAGACCATGAAGCCATTTCAAATGATCATCAGGCTGAATACAAGGACATGAGACCTACTAAACAAATAACTTGTATGCTCTCTCAAATGCTCTGTTGTCTACCTGCCTTTACCTTTGCAAGAAAATGTCAACACTATTTCTCAGGACAATAGTGTGGTCATCTTGGTAAATAGTGTGCCAACAAAGGCCAAAACAATATGGCAAGACATTGTCAATGTAGACAATGTGAAGAATGCTTTGAGATATCTAAAAGAGCACAATTCTTTCTATGCTGACATTGACATTGATGCATTTAGTGGTCTCTCATCAGATATTACCACAGACAACTCTGACAAGTCAATACTTGAGAAGGTTGACATGGCAACTGTACAAAATGTGTATAAGCAATTTACCATACACCCATTGCATGGCAAAGACCCAGTAATGGATAACATAGATTTATATGAAATGAAACAAGTGGAGGGCAATACTGTTAGTATATGTGAGGCCACTCTAGAAGCTCATTGTTTCCCTGATATGTTTCCACTTGGTTCAGGTGGAATGAGAACTTTGAGTACCAGGAGCTGAGTATAGGACCTCGCAAGTACTACTTAAGGATGGCAAGTTTCAAAGAAACATTGCATACCTGTTCCACCTTCTTTGGGAAAGTGAACTCAGTGTTCTATCTGCTAGTATTGCTCACACATTGAGACTTGGGACAGAATTCAATAATATGACAGCTGCACAGTTACTACACAAGTTGCAGACTAAAGATGAAACACTGCAAGTCAGTCTTTCATCTATTTTGTCTAGCATGCGTGGTACCAGAGAATATTGGTACAGATGTCACTCCGAGGTAATGTGCATGCTGAGAGAGTTTGGACCAGCAACATGGTTTGTGATGCTCAGTTGTGCAGAATATTATTGGGATGATCTATTCAATATACTCAGATGGGCAAACTCTGATGTTGAGAACATCCAAACAATGACTCTCAATGAACTCTGCTCACTTGATCCAGTAACCATTTCACGTTACTTCCACCACTGGTTCCAGAGTCTTTTGAAATTCATACTGTCTAAGACAAATCCTCCCCTCGGTATTGTTGAGCACTACTTCTGGATGGTTGAGTACCAAGCCTGTGGAGCCCCACACATACATATGCTGCTGTGGATTAAAAATGCCCCATGAATCAGAGACAATGAAACATCTGACATTCTAAGCTTCATCTTGAAGTATGTCAGATGTCAGATACCAGACAAGTATGATAGCACAACACTTTGGGAACTGGTCCAGAAATTCCAACGACACCTCTGTGGCAAATACTGTTGTAGGAAAGTTAAGAACAAAGGTCAGTGATATACTCGCTGCCATTTTGACTTCCCAAGGTGAGCTTGCCTAGCTGCTTCACTGAATGATGTGTTCTCAACCATGTGACACCACTTGAAAGCAAAGTCAACAAAGCAAGTCTATGAACTACCTCGCATAGATTCAGAAGTCTATATCAATGACTATAGTCCTTCTCTTCTGTTGATGTGGCAAGCAAACATTGATGACCAGTTTGTTGCAGACAACTCAATGGCTCTTGTAAGGTATGTGACATTATACATTACTAAGCACAAGCAAACTAACCTGCAAGAAATGTAGGAAGAGCTGTCAAACTGTGATAGGTCACTGTCTTCCAGACTTTGGTAACTAGGGCTTAAGACGCTGTCACACCATAAATGCAGAGCCTATGAAGCAAGTGACCAGCTGACAGGTGTATGTCTATATGGTAAATCAGACTCCATTCATTTCTTAAATCATTGTCTCCTAGCAGACACCTGTAGTCATCAATAAAATACACTGGTGTGTCCTGAGGACATCTGCAGAAGTTGGCTACTGACTCCCAGTGTGCCCTTGCAATGTCTGGAGAAGTCACTTATATATTTTAATATATAGTGTAACAGAATATAATATATATTTGACTGCATAGTACATTTGGAAAGGTAATTTTATGCTGAACAACTTTGCCACTGATATTTTGTGTATACCATGTATACTTTAGGAGTTATTTGCATTTGTTTATGGTATGGTGTGTATGGCTTATGTTTCGTGTTTTAGTGAAAAAAAATGTTTTTTTGCTGTTTCAACTAGCATAGAAAAAAAATACATATTATTATTTGCATACCACCATTGGAAATGTAATTTTGTGCTGAAAAGCTCTGCCACTGACATGTTGTGTATAGCATGTATACTTTAGGAGTTATTCACATTTGTTTATGGTATGGTGTGTATGGCTTATGTTGCCTGTTTTAGTGAAAAAATTTTTTTTGCTGTTTCAACCAGCATAGAAATAAAACAAAAATACATATTATTATTTGCATACCACCATTGGAAAGATAATTTTATGCTGAATAACTTTACCGCTCATACTTTATGTCTAGCACTTATGGTTCTTGATCTATTAGGAGTTGTGTGTGGCATGCTGACTATAGCTTGATTTTGCTTAGAAAGGCCCAGGATATACTGTTAACAGTATACAGGAGACAAGTGGTGCAACTTCAGAGAGCTCCTGTGGAGGCAATGAGTTAAATGTAAATCACAAGCAAGACAGGTGCCATGTTCTTAAGAGCCATGAAGAGATTGAGGAGTTGGCTGCTACAAGACCAACATCCACAAGCATTCTTAAGAGCAACTAAATTGACAACTACTATCCACAGCAGCACAGTGCAATGGATGATCTGAGTTTCTTTGAAGTTGCTCAATGGTATGACTACAAGTGGGGTGTTCATTCTGACCCAGAAAAAGGACTATATAAAGTCACTGGCTTTGATGGCTCACTTGTAAAAAAATGCAAACCATGGCTAATTGACCACTGCAAACTCACCTTGAACAAAACAGAAAGCAAAGAACATTATTACTTTGCCCTACTGTTTCTGTTCAAACCTTGGAGAGCAGAATCTGAATTAAAAGGATTGTCCGATACGTATGAACAAGAGTTCATGGAAACATATCGCACCTTCCAGAGTCATGTCTCTGAGACATACATTGAGAGACTTGAAATGGAAAAAAAACAGCTAGAGAACACAAAGAAAGTCCTAGATGATGACACACCTGTAACATTACAGGAGATGGTTGATGTGGAAGGAGAAGGAACTCTTGGTGCACCTCTTCCTGCTAATGACCCAGCTGTGCTAATGTCAAAGGTAGAGGGCACAATGCAACAAAGCATGTACTTGTCAGAGTCAGTCACCAACATAGTAGACAAGTTAAACTCACTCCAAACAGTCATACATCACTCTGTGGTGCACGCTGTCAAGCATGCAATTGAGCACAAAAAAAAAAAAACAGTGTATTTGCGAAGAACAAACACCAATCAGGATGTTTGTAAGTGGTGCTGCTGGGACTGGTAAAAGTTTCTTGATCAAAGCCATAAGCAAAGGAATCCGTGACCTTACCAATGCACCAACATCTGTTATTGTTATGGCTCCTAAAGGTTTGGAAGCTTATAACATTGGTGGCATCACACTTCATAGGTTATTCATGTTGCCAGTTGAGCATGGAAAGAGTGCCGATTACAGAAAATTGTCATATGATGTTGCCAATGAACTGAGATCAATGTTTGACAAAATACATTTGCTCATAATTGATGAGATCAGCATGGTCTCAAATGTTCTCCTGACATTCATCCACCTACATCTACAGAAGATACTAGGAACCAATGATAACATGCCATTTGGTGGAAAGAACATTCTTGTTCTTGGAGATCTCCTTCAGCTGGCCCCTGTAAATGGCAAGCATGTTTTCTGTAGTCTATCCATCGAAGAAGCAAAGAAAACAATTGGATGCATTGGTGGAGTCAATCTGTGGAAATTCTTCTCATATGTTGAACTCTCTCAGAACATGAGACAACAAAGCAACATGTCTTACAAAGCATTACTCGACGAGGCACATATTGGTGCACTCACACCCACCCACGTTGAAATGCTAAGACAGCGCATGATCACAAGAAATAATGCTCCTATTCAGGATGCTTGTGATATCTTTGCACACGTCCAGAAAGGTGGCGTACATGTCGTATGTCTATTCCTAAGGCTTAAACAGTGTGCAGAGTTCAATGATATCATGATGAAGAGAGAGCAGCAGCCTATTGTCACTCTACCATGCATATATACCATAGATACCACTCTGTCATGAACAATGGTATAAAAAATGGCTGATCATCTGAAAGAGTTCACGAATGATGTGTCACAAACAGCTGGTTTGGAAGCTGTGCTACCACTGTGTAGAAATGCACATATCATGCTCCACAGAAACACTGATGTAGATCAAGGTCTTGTAAATGGTGCCATGGGATACATCCAAGAATTATTGCACAATGTACAAGGTACAGCTGCGGAGTTTGTAGTTGTAAAGTTTGACAACCGTGCAATATCTCACTCAATAGACAGAGTAACAGTCAAGTTTGAATCTGTGAAAGACATATGTGACAAGGAAACAGTTTCCATTGTGTGCGGCTTATGCAGTCTCCATTCACAAGTCACAAGGCCTCAGCCTTGATAGTGCCATAGTAGATATAGGCACTGGAATATTCAAGGATGGCATGTCTTATGTTGCCTTGTCTCACGTAAGACAATTGTCTGGACTACATATTGTCACTCTATCACCAAGCAAAATACGTGCTGACACAAAATGTATAGTTGAGTATAACAGATTTCGTACATTGTACCAACCAAATGCTCCTTTACTACCAGTTCCCAAATATGCATCTGTCACAGCAATCACAATCGATGAAGGACACAAACTGAAAAGACAGCGTACTAAGACTCCACAGTCATCACCTGACTGCTCCACTAAACAGCAATCTCTTAAGAGACTACTTGCATCTCCCCCTGCAAAAAAATGTATTAGAGTCAACACACTCCCAACATTTGACAACAGTACAGGACTCAACTGCTATGTAAATGCAACTATGCAAGCACTCCTCCACATCCCTGAGTTTGCTAATGTATTAAACTGTGCCCCATCAACACCTCTGTCAGAGCATTAAAGAGAGTCATAAGAGGTACTCAAGATGAGCTGCCCAGTTTACAAAGCTTGACTCCTCTACAGCTAACTCTTGGCCAATATGCAGGACAATCTTTGCTAACAATGCACAACAAGATGTCACAGAATTCATGATTGGAATAATAAACAGTTTAGCAGATGATGGCATAGATCCGCATCAACACTTCAAGGTTGACTATTTGTCCAAGTACACATGCTTGTCATGTGGACACAAAGAATCACAAACAACTCAGGATATGCTGTGGCTCTCTGTCTATGTCCCTGAACAGAGAACTGTGAAATTTTGCAAGTTATTTGCTAATGCAGAAACTGGTTGGCTCTGCCGAAGATGTGGTCGGTCTTGTGTATGCTCTCTGAGAGTTACATATTCAAGATCATACATTATTATTGTACTTCAGTGCTTTAACTCTAAAGGCATGAAAGTCACAACACCAATTTCACACTTCATTGCTGGAAGAACTATATTGTCAGGTACTCAATTTGACACGCATGCAATAATCTTCCATCACGGCCTATCCATTCACTCTGGGCACTATGTCACTTGGTGAAGATTCAGAAAGGGATGGGTGGAGTGCAATGATACTGTATGCACCCTAAGGAAAAGGTTCCCAAGAAATCTGAAGGATGCATATGTCATAATACTCCGCTGCACCAATGCTGCACAACGTATAGAAGAGTAATGGTATCTAATCACATCATATCACTAAACCAGTGTCTCTGCAAAAATAACATTGCATCTGCTTATCCCACCCGGATGTTTTTTCTCAACCACCAATAAACATACATATTTACATTACAAACTTCATCGAACACTACTTGTGTCTGATGACACCCATGGTGACCAATGTGTTCAACTTATTGCACAAAATCACCACAGCCCATGCTGATTTACCACATTTCTCTGCCATTCCACAAAGATAACACAACAGTACAGCAATGCAGCTACCTATGGCACACAAATCCCTGTGTATCAAACTGCTACCCTCATAATTCAGATGCAAAACAAGACTATTTTGATAATTAATCACAATTGAATATCAAAATCATTCTATTGTGATATTCAGCATTTGCAACTTAGATATACTAACAACAAAAAACTGCATCATTACTGTTCAAGTAGACTTCAGGGTATTGAACTGTAATCAATAACTAGTCAGTTAATCATATCTTTTTGCAGATGCCTTACTTAACTTCACATACCACAGCACATATTACTGTGTACTCACTTGTGTCACAGTACTATCTTACATGGCAAGGACAAATTTATTGACCTATTGAAACACTTATCAGAAATGCAATGACTGTTCTCAACATATTCAGTTGAGAATCCTACTTGTTTCAACAACACACATCAGGTAAAGTTCTGACTCCTTTGCCTGTTGTTGTCTACATTCCTGACCATTACTATGATGCTTACTAAATTGACTTCCGCCAAATCCAAGCAGACTCGAGGGTGTTGGATATTACTCAACATCAGTTAGTAAGTTATGCTTTGACAAATGTAGCTATCACACCCACACTGAGAGTATGACAGCCCACACCACAGTCTTATCTCTACTAGTATGCTTTAATTGTTGAAAACCATGTGATAGAATTTCCTGTCACTGTTCTTGCACTCTGAACACTGAATATGACATTATCTGTCACTGGTCCATGACTTACAACACTGGATATGACAAACCATTGAAAATGAATGCGACTCAGACTTGTACATATGTATATAATACTGAGCTTCAATATGAATGTACATAAATTTAATAGACTTAGAAATGTGCATTTTTGTTTTGAAAAAAACAAAACACAACAATAACTTGCTTTGCTTCCCATTGTATCAAGCAAACTATTTCTGTGCACTTAATGGTATTGCATTACATTAAGTGCTACTATTAATATAAGTAATACCTGATAAAAGATACCACAAATACATGTAGTTTTCTGGCCTATTCCCACTGTATAATTAATCTCTGTACATCTGTGCAGAAGTATACGAATCTTAACTAGTCCCAAAATACTTACAATGATTGTATACTTCTGCTATACAATGCAAACAATTGGTGTGCTCTTGCTGTAACAGGACCGTCCATATTTTTGGAGGTCGGATGAGGAATTTTTTCCCAGTTCAAGAAATAAATAATACTTCTAAAAACGTATTTATTATCAGCTTCACCAACAATATTGACATGAGTACCCCCACCACACCATAAAGTACAAAAAATGTGGCACATGTCTGTGATAGTTTCATTTTTTTTAACTGCGTAACAGTGCAACATCTAACTTACAATAAATAACTGCTACTTTAACATAAGTAGTGCCAACAAATATCAACATATCACTAATTTGCTACAATAATACTTAAATCAGAAATGAAAAAATATCACACATTTAACTGATAGAAAATAGAAGCATAGTAGAAAATTAATCTTTATAATGTGATTGTTGATTTTTAACTAAATTTATTTCCTCAGATGTAAACTATCTCCACCAACTATTACACCACTATATATCGCTACAGATGTGGTGATACTGTAGGAAAATGTAATAATTCTAGCATAACAAACACATAACTTTTCTTACTTTATCATGTGAACAACTAGTCAAAAAGTAAGTACCATTAAAGATAGGTCAGTTAGTAAATATCAATATTCTAGCCAGTTGCCCCAAATCACCACTTTAATGTTCAAAACCTCATGTAAAATAATAAATCCTTACTATCCATTTTTTTTAATATGGAACTGGTAACTTAGACTAATAATTAACTACTGTTAACAGTCAAATAACTAATAGAACTCAGCAATACATGTAGAAAAAATAACATTTGTTAACAAAATATTGTCTACCATAAACACCCTTACAACCCACTCTTAAAATAGTTTAAATTCTTACCTCTTAACATAATGTGTGTACAAAAAAGTATGAATAGAAAGGAAAGACTGTATGTCAACTCAGGAAAATGGCAACAAACAAAATACATCCTGAGAAGCGATAACAGAAATAAGCAACAAACTGTGTTTTTTGCCTATCCCAAAAGCAACCAATCAATTCAGACTACATATATATACTGTATATATATATATATATATATATATATATATAGTATCACGGTAGTGCTACCATAGTTAGGGTTGAGGAGTCATTTACATGTTAAACCTAATATTTTGCACCTTAATAACTTTGCAACCGTTAAACAGATTTACCTGAAATTTGGAATACATGATCAAGAACCATACATCTTGGGATTTTCCAACTTTTGTACTGTTCAAATATACAGCTGTGGAGTTATTAAGCGTGATCTGCGCATGCATTTATGCTTTTTGCAATTCTTTGGTAGTCTCTACAGGTCGCATGGTTTGCACGACCAGTCCAAAATCTTCAGGGAACGTATGGCCAGGGTCCCTGATGTGTCTTTTGAAGATTTCGTGAAAAAATATTAAACGGTTCAAAAGTTATTCAAAAAACAGTTTCCTATTATAAGTCAATGGGAAAAGTTAACAAAAAGTTCAACACTTTCGCAAATGCAGTTTTTACTTTCGCAAATGGCCCTTTTACTTTCGCAAATCCACCATTTTGTTTTCAGTTGGTGATCAGAAAAATGCTTGGCATTTAAATTTGTGACCCTCTAGCAACACAATTCTTTTTTGAGGATGCTAGGCATGTGTCTATTTTAAGGTTAAACACCCTAGAAATATGTTTTTCAAGTTTCTGGAAAAAGTACTTTCGCAAAGTAGTGTTGCACTCACAAAAGTGTTGCAAATTTTTGAGAAAGCTTTCGCAAATTGTGACACTACTTTTCCAGGCTATGGCAAAATGACAGTAATTCTTTACCACCCTGCTGCAAAAGAATGGTTTGGTCTTTTGGGCTGAAATTTGGAGGGAATGCAGCCAACATCTCTCAGATGTGCCTTTCAGTATTTCAGTGAAAAAATATTACAGGGTGACAAAGTTATGGCACTCCAAATTTGACACTTTTTCCCATAGGATAACATTACGGCGTCCGCCACATTATAGGAATCCTTTGCAGCCCCTGCTACAAAATAACGATTTAGTCTTTTGGGCTGAAATTTGGAGGGAAGAAAGCCAACATCCCACAGATGTGCCTTATGGTGGTTTGGTGAAACAATATTACAGGGAGCCAAAGTTATCACACTCCAAACTTCTCTTTTTTCCGATAGGATAACATTACGGCATTCACTGCGCCTTTCAGGGCCCGTATCTCGGAAACTGTGCGAGATACGGACTTTTCGTCAGAAAAATGTTTAGCCCCCTAATAGCAGCTAAGTGCTAAACTAGCCAGGAAAGTCATACATCATATGACTTTTACGTTTTTTTTCTACGTCGTACGGTTACTGAGATATAAACAATTTAGTATTCCAACTCCTCATTTTCTGCTCCAAGACCCATTATTATGCATACATTCTTTGTATTCACTGTCTTTTTTTGTGCAGCTTTTGGGAAAAACCAGCCTGTGTGCTTACATTGCTGTTACCCTTACCGCTTCCGCTTGCGGTTCCGTACCTGTTTCACTTACCGTTCCCGTCTACAGCACCATGTGCATTACCCTTTGCGTTTTCATTTGTGCTTGCGATTGCATTATTTTAACAATTTGTGTCTACAGTACTGTTTATCTTTCTGTTTTGCTTTGTGTCACCATGCACATTACCATTTATGTTTGTGGGCACCGTGTTACTATGTGACAAGACATCACATGGCGGGCCCCGCGCTCCCACTGCCGGATTACATTCACTATTTCTCATTATCATTCTCAAAAAGAAGGGAAATTAGAGGCAAAAAGCTCCATTTCATGCATTAGTTAGGGTTATTCCACAGCGACAAAAGTGAGGAAAATTTGGTGTTAGGGTTGAAAGCTCCCCTTTGACCCTCCCATCCACACCCCCAACCGGCATCAGGGTGTGCGTTGGGGTTGTCGGTCCTAACTCTCACCCCATTCTCCTATACCTCTGCTTCTTCACACATCTGATGGGGTGAGAGTTAGCGACAACCCAATGCGCACACCAATGCCGGTTGGGGTGTGGATGGGGTCAAGGGGCTTTCAACCCTAACACTGAATTTCCTCACTTTTGTCGCTGTGGAACAACTCTAACTAATGAATTAAATGGAGTTTTTTGCCTCTAATATATATATATATATATATATATGTATATATTCATTGCAAAAAACTCAGTTAATGCATCACTACAAGACACTAGTGAGGCCCCACCTGGAGTACAGTGTACAGTTCTGGAGACCATACCTACGTAAGGACATAGACAGGGTAGAGAAGGTTCAGAGGAGGGCAACAAAGATGGTGCATGGATTGCATCACAAGTCCTATGAAGACAGGTTGAAGGAACTGAACATGTACTCCCTGGAGGAGAGGAGGGAGAGAGGGGATATGATAGAGACATACAAGTATCTTACAGGGAGGAACAGGGTGCAGGAAAACACTATTTTAAGCAAAAAGATGTTTCAGGACTAGGGCATGGGATGAAGTTGGAGGGATGACGATTCAGAGGAAACATGAGAAAGAATTTCTTCACAGAACGGGTGGTGGACAAGTGGAACACCCTGCCAGAGGAAGTGGTGGGGGCTGAAACAATCACGGGATTTAAGAATGCATGGGATAGACATAAAGGAATTCTAGAGGTCAGGGGTAAGGGGAAATAGACTTCTAGGAAAACAAACTGAACTTACAAGCTCAAATGGGCAGACTAGGTGGGCCATAGGCCCTTATCTGCCGACACTGTCTATGTATCTATGTATGTATCTATGTATCTATGTATCAATTAGGGTTGTTTCCACAGAGACAAAAGTGTGGAAATGCGGTGTTAAGGGTAACCCCCCCATGCACATGCCCCCATCCTCAAAACCCTAGCTCTGCATCCTCCCACACACACACATGCAAGCAGGGACAGGCCAAGGCAACACAACCAATCAAAGACAACCAGCATCACATAACAGAAGTATCTACTGTAGAGCTCTCTAAACATAGTACTTGACACATCTATCATCATGGTCCAGCATGGTCCAGCAACTGTATGAGTTCTGCTGCCATCAGAGTGCCTTGGGGGTACACATGCATGCTGGGCAACCATGGGAGATGGCCCACAGTAAACATTTTTCTGTTGCAAACATCAATAACAAGATTTAAGCAGATGCCTATATTTCAACTCTTAAATGATGAAACATACAGTATGTTATCTATAGATGGCTATACTGGAAATAAGAGTTTGGGTAACTGTATCGACAGTCATTGGATGTTTGCATATTTTTTCTCTGATCAAGTGAGTCGGTCATAATAACAAATGGTAGTAATAGTAAAAGTAATGTTTTGTAGTATAATTTACAAGCAGCATGTGACAGCAGCAGTTGAAACATCCAAAACTAAGCATAACATGCTGCTAAGGAGTATTTCCAGGTAACGCAGCAGTATAGCAATATGTGATGGTGCTAGTTTCATATCTAAGAAGTATCTGAAAACTACTATGTATGTTTCAGTTCTATCTTACCTGCTACCACGTGTCTATGTGGTTGCAGCAATACCTACATGCAGTGAGCCAATTGTTAGAGTATGACATGTAAAAAATCAATATTTAGAAAATTTGTACAGACTACTGTAAGTTTCCATGTGTTAAAACATTATGGCAGCTATCATGTTTCATCATACTGTGCTGGCAGTATAGAATTGATCATACTGTATTTGTTTTTTCATTACATAGTGTTACATGAAATGAGTACAGTGTAGTGATTATTGTGCTTACAGATGTGACTGACTTGTACAGTGTCTTACAATCCTGTATGTGTCTTGCATGTGTGTGGGGGTGGGGGTGGGGGATGTGGAGTTAGGGTTTTGAGGATGGGGCGTGGGGGTGGCGTTGTTGGGGGATAACACTATCACTGCATTTCCACACTTTTGTCATTGTGGAAACAACCCTAACTGATACATTAATGGATTTTTTTACAATTAATTTTATTTCTTTTTGAAAATGTGTAATATAAGTAGTAAATTGTATGTGTTGGTGGGAGTGCGGAAGGGCCCCGCGCTCCCTCAAAGCTGCCCATTTCTTCATAATATGTGTCTGTGGGAGTGCTGGCCCTCTGGGCCCTGCGCTCCCAGTTACACATAAGTATGGAGCCATACAGCAACCGTATAAGGCAAAGAACCCTTGTAGCACTAATTTTGCAATATCTCAGGAACTGTAGCAGGTAGCAAAAAATTAAAGTGTGGTTGCAATCATGAGAGTGAGTACTTCATGTGACAACAAATGGGCAAACTTGTATCTTGCATTGTTTCTGAGAAATGGGCACCCAAATGCAGTGAGAAGGCACCCTTTGAACCTTTGGAATATGTTTTGTCCATATCTCTGTAACCGTAGCAAATACGAAAAAAAAAATGTCAGTGCAAAGGACCCAATCATTTGGTTGCAGGAGGGTGCCAAAGATTTGCAGTTTTTTTGACTTACTTTCACAAAATACTCTCTCAAATCATTAAAGTTTTGCAAAAAAATCCACAAAACCTTTGCATTTGCAAAAGTATTTTGCAAAAGTATTTTCCAAAAAAAATTAAAAACGCATTTCTGGGTGGTTTAAACCCCCAAAAAAGATATGGCTAGCATCTTCAGGACCTGACTAGGTAAACACAACAATCAGTGTTTACCTAGAGGGTCCCAATTTTAAATGCCAGGCATTTTTCTGTGTCACTAACTGAAAACAAGATGACTGAATCACAAAAGCAAAAGGGCCATTTGAGACAGCAAAAATGGCCATTTGTGAAAGTTTTGTGATTTAGGAACATAGGAACATTGGAAGGTATCAGCAGAAAAAGACCTCCAGGCCTACCCAGTCTGCCCATTTGTCTAGCATTTTGTTAACTTTTCCCTTTGACTATAATGGGAAATTTGTTTTTTGAATAACTTTTGAATGGTTTAATATTTTTTCACCAAATCTTTGAAAGGCAATCAGTTACCAAGACTGCATCTGCCCTGAAGATTTTGGACTGAACGGACAAAACATGTGGGCTGTGGGCACGAGCAAAGAAATGCACAAAAAGTAATTTTTTTGTGTTTTTTGGTGTTATGTAGCTCCACAACTGTACATCTTACCATAACAAAACTTGTCTGATCCATAGATCTATGGTGCCAGCATGGGCATGCAAAATTTCAGACAAATCCATCATACAGCAGAGAAGTTATTAAGTTACAGATTGTGAGGTTTAATATTAAAGTGCTTACGCAACCCTAACTAATGTGGCACTACTGTGCCACTACAATATATATTTATATATACATATATATATATATATATATATAATAAAAAACTCTGTTTAGTGCATCAGATAGGGTTGTTCCACAGCGACAAAAGCAAGGAAATTCAATGTTAGTCTTGCCATCCCCCTTGCACCTCACCCTCACCAACAGTCATCGGAGTGCGCATTGGGGTCTTCAGTCCTAACTCTCACCCCATCCCATGTGTAAACAAGCTGAGGTGGTGCAGTGTAGGAGAATGGGCTGTGAGTTAGGACCAATTACCCTAACGCACACCCCGATGCCTGTTGGTGGGGGTGGGGTGCAAGGGGGATGGCAACCCTAACATCAAATTTCCTTGCTTTTGTCACTGTGAACAACACTAACTGATGCACTGAACAGAGTTTTTGCCATAAATACATATATATATATATATATATATATATATATATATATATATAATGCTGTTTAAATAATAAACTAATTCTTAACCTTATTCTATGTCTCCTGAGTTTTATTTTCAAACAGTTACTGTTATGGGCTTGTAATATTGATCACCATGTCTTCTATTGCACTGTAACTGCATAGCACTCAGTATGCAGACTAAGTAGAACAGTAGAAACACCAGCTCCTAGAAATGATCAGCGGGGGGTGAGCAGGGAGCTGGTGCAGACACCTAAGTAAGTGTCTCATGGGACAGATCTCACATAGGTGCAGAGTCACAATACTATCAACTCTTGTCAAGCAACTTGTTTCATCCCCACTGACCACCTCACAGATAATGAGGAGAACTTCCGAGTATCACAGTATACTCTCAGCATCAATCAGCAATGTGCCATCTCTACTTATGACTCTGTGACCACACCTGTTGATCCAGTCATTGAAAATTTTCACAAAAAAAGGACGCATATTCCCTTTCTGGCTCTATACCCACATGAGAAGACATATCTCAGTATGCATTGCCATGTGACCCACATATTGATCCCAACTCACAATGGCTGTACCTTGCAATCTGCATGTTCTCATGCAGGTTCTTCAAATGTATCCAACAGACTCTACATAGAGTCCCACCACAGACATTGCCACCTATTTCTAAAAATTCTGCAGATATTTGCAGATAGATCTAATACTTCCTCCATTTCTACAGTGCAAACAATGTACACAAACCCCTTAGAATTTCTGTTGAATTTCTGGCAATATCTGACAATGTCTTGGCATGCACCTGTGGTTGCAACATGCACCCACAGCTCATCAGACTAGATTGCATGTCACCTCACACATTGCAACTTCACCATCCTAATAAACCCTGAATACTTGACCCAATTGCAATGAACAACAAATCCAATGTGACCTATCCAAGATTGAACAAATGCAACAGAAGTTCTCTACCACAATGGCATCACGTATTGTCAACTAATGTGTTCCATTCACAATAACCAACTAACTGGAAGCATATAACTCAGTCACTGGATACGTTATGATGACAAGAGTCAGCTCAGACCATTATTTTGTTATCCAGCATGTACAACACTAAAACAGTCAATATGTGTATGGGGGAAATCTTTAAAAATCCCTAAACAACTACGTAATATCCCTCTCTGGCTGTATCCATGCATGTATAGCACAGCATCACAGACAGCCAAGAAGAAATTAGTGGCAGCCATCCGTCTATCTACACACCTGAGACTGAAATAGAACAACAGAGCTGTGACCCAGAGAAGATTTCTTTTGATGTGAATGTCAACATGACTCGATGAGTAAGAGGTATGGTGGAGATCCATCAGTGTAAGGCAACCCACACTGTTACGTATCTTTTTCTTAAACAGTTGAAATTGATCATAAGTGTCACAGGCAAACATCTCTCCTGAAATGAAAAGAATTACATCTCCTTCAAACCAAGCACCCAATGTTTCAGTCAATTCTAAAATATTATAGGAACAATTATACCTGATTAGCACTCACCCACATTCAGGGTAGGACTATTTATTAACTGCACATCAGGGTTGATTCTCGAAGGGATATGCCTGGCATAACTGCACATGTGCCATGTAGAATGCTGAATCTAGCAACCTACACCGCCAATTGCAACAGACACAATTCAAGATGGTGGTCTGCAACATACCACAGGCCACATCCACCAAATACCAACAACGCCACATGAATCCCCAATGACATGGCACTAGATAGTTTACGGCAGCAGTCACACTCCATCCCACAAGGTCACCCACAAAGTGCCCACATTAGCATTCAACAAGAACCCACAGAGGAGACACAGCAACATAAACTATGCCATTATTCAGCTGCTTTAACTTTCAGATGCCCCCCCCCGGAGGTCCTGTTGACCCATCAGCTGCACAGTGGAATGTGCACTTTTACCCACCCCCACCATGCCCAGCACTCTCCAGTGCAGACCCACAGGACTACCCATACCTCTCAGTCCCACAACAGCACTAGGCAGAAAGCCCCGCACAACAACACGGCCACCACCACACATGGTCCAAGCATTAAATCACCCACAGCATGCATGGCACACAACATCTCTGGTAGTCTAGTGCCCCCCAAACAAACTGTACAAAAATAAGATTAATTCCATTCTACACCAGCCACCCACCCTCAGTCATCAAGTAGCACAACCCACCTCTCAACTCCACAGCCACCTGCCTACTGAGTGCAATATTAGCACCACTACACAGATGCACTGAAAATGTTATTTCTAAATACATCTGTACAATAGCACTAATACTGCATTTGCACACCACCTGGGCAAGGAGGTGAGAGGTGCACTGTGCCAGCCACCAACTGGGTACAGGTGCAGCGAGGTGCATGGTGGGCTGGCATGGTGTAGTAGAAGGGTGGAGAGCTGGAGGAACAATAGATCACCAGAGACTCACAATTGGATATATTTTATTATTTCTCAGTTGAAAACCAAACAACAGGGCACTAGGGTACCTCAGAAGTAAGTATGTAATCAATCTGAATTTTATACAGTTCAAGATGGCATGAGGTGGGAGAAACACTAGAGTATCAAGAAATCAGGTATGGAACTCTTGACCAAACCATCAAGAGACACATCTGTGGGATATTGCCTTTCTTCCCTCCAAATTTCTAGTCAAAAGACCAAACCGTTAACAAGATATTCAATATCAAAGATTACTAAAATTTCCCTATCTATTCCATTATTAAAAATTTGGCCATCTTGTCCCTCACTCGTGATCAAAGATGATGATCAAAGAATTTTCAGAGTCACGATCAAAGAATTTGCACACTCATGAACAAAGAATTTAAAACCTTATTAATCTAAAAATTGAAGGAATTGAGATAAACCACCACCATGGTTCGACAGAATGAAGCCCCCTGAGTAAAACCAACCCTCATTTGACTTCCTAGGACACCTCTAGGCTGAGAAACTTGATTTTTAATTTGGGACATCTCGTCCCTCTCTCACGATGCCGATCGCGATCAAAGAATCTCACAATCAAAGAATTTGCAGGCTCGCGATCAAAGAATTTGCAGACTCACTAACAAAGAATTAAAAATATTATAAATAAAAAAATGAAGGAATTGCAGTAAACCACCACCATGGTTCCACAGAACAAAGCCCCCTGAGTAAAACCCACCCTCATTTGACTTCTTAGGACACCCCTGGGCTGTGAAAATTGATTTTTAAATTGGACCATCTCGTCCCTCACTCACGATGCATGATCACGATCAAAGAATCTCATGATCAAGGAATTTTCAGGCTCACGATCAAAGATCGCTAGTGAGCCACGAATTAGGATTTTAAAAGCTTATAACTGTATTTTTTGACTGATTTGGATGAAACCAAAGCCATCCCTCTATAGATCGGGGCCCCCTGAGTGAAACCCATTGAAGTTTTACTTCAGAAGTGACCCCTGATCCGAGATATTTGTTTGTCTATGATTGGAAAACTGAAAACAAGATGGCTTACCTCGTGGTCAAAGAATTTATCAAATTCCTCAGGATCAAAGATTCTTTTTTTTTTGCTCAGAAGAAATTTTATTAAATTTCCACAAACAAAATAGACGTACAAACAGTACACAACCCGGATATACCGGGAGCACAACCCAAAACTGATTGTGCAACTATGTACATCCCCTATTTACAATCATACTGGATTGCCACCCCCCCTTAAACTGAACCATTACAAGGAGGTTTATCAATTAACAATATTAATTACACATTTCTTAATGATCAACTCATTTAACCCCCCAACATTCAGTCACTGCATTTCCACTTCCCAAGATCCCGCTTAGTACAGTCTTTCCCGGTGGCCATCCAGCATGTCCCTTAGGATCAAAGATTCTTGAACCACGAGGCTGCAAATTCTTTGACCACCAGGTGGGACCAGATGGCCAGAACCACGATTCTTTGATCTCAAGATATACATATACCTTTTCCCATTGACTTATAATGGGGACTTAAGAGTGCCATAACTTTTGAATGCCTTAATATTTTTTCACCAAACAAAAAGTGACATATTCGGCTACCAAACCTCTTTCAAACAAGCCATCTCCCAGAGTGGCATGCCACACAATGGCCATGCAAGAACACATTTAGAACACCAAAAGGTGCCTCCAAAAGTGGATAATTTTACATTTTTCAGTGCTTTCGTACACGAAGACCAGTGCTCCAACACAAATGCAATTTGGCAAATCAAGAGATCTAGTGCACCCCAATGTGTGTTCCAAATTTCAGGCAAATCCACAGAATGGGTCCAAAGTTATTAACATCCAAACTTTTGACTTTAGTATGTAACTGGCCGCTCATTTGTGCACATTTATAGAACACATACAAACAGACAAGAGAAAGAAGTAAGGGCCTCAGCTGGGACTTGAATCCAGGCTACCAGGAATATCATTCTGGTCACACTAACCAGCTGTACCACCAAGGCAACTGGAACCTTGGTTGTCCCAGAGCACACATTACTCTTTCTCCAATGCCCAACTGGTGCTGCACAAATAATTACTACATTTTCAATCATATGGATGTGGTGTGCATATTTATGGATGTTAGTTACTGTTTTAATAATATGCTGGGGAAGCCAAAAGATGTTCAGGCAGTATTCCCCCACCAGGGTCAGGGAATTGTGCCCTTTTGACTGCCCTTATTTATCAGTGGAGACTTACAAACGCTGTCAATCCTTTGGGATTGCTAGGAGGCACAGGAAGGGGTGGGGAACTGGGCCTGGTGAGGGAATGGAAAGGGGGGGAATGAATTGGGGTAGTAGGGACCAGGTGACACCCTGGCGTGAAATGGTGCCAGGACATGGGTAACCCCTGTCTTTTTGACATACCCAAGGGTCCAGCAATTGATGATGGAAAGGAGTTGAGGTCTTTCTCAGCATCTCATCCAACCCGGGCGATGTTATGTAATGCCAGGTCCACCAAAAACAAGACAGCTATTATAGCTGATCTTGTTGAAACAGTGGCTCTGGCATGCATCACCAAGACCTGGATGGACAAAAATTTAGGACCAAAATATTGGCTTCTGCAGTTTCAGCTGGGTTCTCGGTGATTCACCGCCAGAGATTGAATCATAGGGGTCGGGGTGTAGCCATCTTTTTTAAGACTAAACTGGGTCTTGTGGATGTTCCAGTGGGGACCACCAGATCCTTTGAGTGCATCATGGGAGAGGCTGCAGGTTACAGGATACTCCTCATTTACCATCCACCAGGTGATGGGGGTTTATTCCTGCAGGAGATTGTGGGCTTCATCGTCGACATGGTATTGAAGTCTCCCAGATGGATTATTCTGGGGGACTTCAATGCCTGGGTCAATGATGAACTCTTGCAGTTTGGTCAAAATCTCCTCCAGCTAATGACAATGCTAGGCCTTGCACAGGTAGTTACCTCCTCTATCCACATAGGAGGTCACTCATTGGATCTGCTATTCCTCCTGGGGATGGAGATCTCTGACTTGGGGATGGAACTAGTCAGTTGGTCTGACCATCCTACCATAAGGTTCAGTTTCGGGGCCCCTCCAAATGGACCTACCCCTTCAGAGATGGTCTAGTACTGCCCTTTAAGGGGAGTTATCCCAGACAGTCTGTCGGCAGTTCTGGGCCTATTGGGATTGCTGGGTGAAAGCACAAGTCTGGGGGACCTTGTACTAGCCTATAATAAGGCAGTGGGAGATGCCTTGGACTTCATTGCTCCTGTTTGTGTTCGACCACTCAGTCTTTGCCCTAGGTCCCCTTGGTATGATAGGTCCTTGAAGGAGCCGAAGCAGGTTGGTCAAAGGTTGAAGAGAGCAGGGCAGAAGTCCGGCTTGGATGCTGATGAGCTTAGATTGATGGAACACTATCAAGGCTATCAATCAGAAATCACCCATAAGAAGGCAGAGTTCCTGTCCAGGGAGATTTCTGCTGTGCAGAATCAACTGGCTCAGCTCTTCTGAATTAATGACAGACTGTGCAATCGAACCTGTCTCCAGTCTGGAACAGCTTTTTCACAAATTAAGTGTGATGAGCAAACTCGGTCTGGAATCAGTGTGGCTGTCTCTATGAGGGGTTGTGGAGGTCGATGGGAGGTGGTGAGCACCTGGTCTGTTTGGAAGGATTTCAACGACTGGAATTCATGGACATTGTAAAGATTGTCCAGACTTTGCGCCCAACCTGTTGTAGTTTGGATCCAGGCCCTACGGCCCCTTTTAGTGGGTTGTGTAGATGTTATCTGCCCAATCCTAGCTGAAATTGTATGGAGATCCTTGGAAAGGGGAGTCTTTCCAGACCCCCTAAAGAAGGTGGTCATTTGACCACTCCTTAGAAAACCCTCCTTGGATCCTGATGATCCAGCTAACTTCTGATCTGTCTCTAACCTTCCCTTTGTGAGGAAGGTTATTGAGAAGGTGGTTGCGTTGAAACTGGATGATCACCTTGTAACTCACAATGTCTATGAAGCTTTCAGTCTGGTTTTAGGAAGCGGCATAGTATGGAGACTGGCCTTGTTCAGGTACTAAATGATCTCCTAATGGCGAGAGATGGAAAGGCTTATACCATCTTGGTCCTTCTTGATCTCTCAGCAGCCTTTGACACTGTGGACCATGGGGTGCTTTTGGAGACCCTGTGGTTCCTTTGTGGACTGTTGGGTACAGTCCTCGAATGGTTTCAATCATTCCTCATAGGCAGGTCTCAGAGGGTGGTCACTGGAATTTATTCCTCTGATGCCCTCCCGCTGTCCTGTTGGGTGCCACAGGGCTCCATATTGGCACCCAAGTTGTTCACAGTGTATATGCTGCTATTGGGAGATATCATTAGATGACACGGCTTGAGTTTTCACTGCTGTGCAGATGATACTCAGCTGTATATGTCCTTTGTGCCCTGACAGATTGATGCGATCTCTATGCTAAATAGTTGCCTCTCCAAGATCAAAGACTGGATGAGCTCAAGTTGACTGAGACTGAATCCAGATAAGACTGAGGTGTTGGTTTTGGACCCAGGTCACCCTGGGACAGATCTGGGGGCTGTTCACATGTCGGGCCTATGGCTTGATGGTGTCCAGCTCATTACCTCAGATCGGGTATGTAACCTGGGCGTTATTTTTGACAACTGCATGACCCTGAAATCTTAGGTGTCAGCTGTGGTTAAATCCTCATTTTATCATCGGAGAAATATCACCCAGGTGAAACACCTGGTTCCACCAGCTGACCTTCCAACATTGGTCCAGGCCTTCATTACTACCTGTCTTGACTACTGCAATGCCCTCTACCTGGGGCTGTCTGGGGTTGATATCCACCGCTTGCAGCTAGTGCAGAATGCTGCAGCCAGGCTGTTGACTGGTACTTCTAGGACCAGCCACATTATGCCTGTGCTGCGTGAACTACACTGGCTACCAGTTCAGTGGTGGATCACCTACAAGGTAGGCTTGCTTACCTTTAAAGCCCTACATGAACAGAGACGTGACTACCCAAAAGATCTCCTGACTCCCTACTCCCCCAGTCGCCCTCTCCGATCTGCCACCGAGGGATTGCTAGAGATTCCCAGGGTTCACTTAAAAACTTCTGGAGTTTGTGCTTTTTCATTTGCAGCACCAACCCAGTGGAATTCTCTACCTCGTCGGTTAAGAGAATGTCTGACCATCAGTAATTGCAAAACTGTGTTAAAAACGTATTTATTTTCATTGGCTTTTCCAGACTGATTTTTAATAATTTATACTGCTCTCTGTTTTAATATTGCTGTCTGTTTTTAATACTGTGGCTTATACTGTGTACAGAGCCTTGACTTTGAAAGGTGCTATATAAATAAAGACTTAATTGATTGATTGATTGATTGATTGACACAGAAACAGAGAAGAGAAAGAAGGAAGTGCCTCAGCTGGGACTTGAACCCAAGCCACCTGGAATACCGATCTGGTCATGCTAACCAGCTGTGCCACCAAGGCAACTGGAACCTGGGCTGTCCCAGAGCACACATCACTTTTTCACCAATTCACAACCTGGTGCTGCACAAATAATTACTACATTTTCAATCAGGTATTTTCAATTTATGTATTCCATAAATATGCACACCGCACCTATGTGATTGAAAATGTATAAATTATTTGTGCAGCACCACGTTGTGCATTAGAGAAAGAGTAATGTGTGCTGCAGGACAGCCCAGGTTCCAGTTGCCTTGGTGGCACAGCTGAATAGCATGACCGGAAGGGTATTCTGGGCAGCCTGGGTTCAAATCCCACCTGAAGCATATACTCCTTCCTCTTCTCTGTTTGTATGTGTTCCATAAATATGCACACCACACCCTTGTGATTGAAAATGTAGTAATTATTTGTGCAGCACCAGGTTGTGCATTGGAGAAAGAGTAATGTGTGCTCTGGGACAGCCCTTCCAGTTGCCTTGGTGGTACAGCTGGTTAGCGCAACCAGAATGGTATTCCTGGTGAACTGAGTTCAAGTTCCAGCTGAGGCACTCACTTTTCACACTGTCTTTCTCCTGTTTTTAATTGTAATTGTTTGTGGAGCAATCAATGCTTGTTTATTGAGTCACTCTTGAAAGTAATTAATGGAATGATGTCTAGTATGATGCCATCATTAATGGCTCTATTTAAATACACTGATTATTGCCTTTTTCAGAAAAAGGATCCCTGTGTAAGATTCAAAACACATTAATCAACAAAGAGGGTTGTCATCTTTAAAGGGAAGACTCCATTGTCCTCAGGCCCAAGCCAAGGTGGGTGGGGAGCCGGAGGCTGAAGCCTGGAAAAGAAAGGGGGATGGGGTGGGGGAGGGGTTTGGTGAGCTCATGAAAGGGGAGGAGCTATGATGTCAGGGCTGGAGTGAGGTGGGAAGCAAGGACTGGCAGAGAGAAAGAGAGTGAGGGGTGAACAACAGGGGTATTTAAGGGCAAACACAGGCCCAGGGAGCTCACAATTTTGCTCAGAGAGAATTTTGTTGAGGAAGCACGTCAGTTTGGCAATTATTCTGAGTTGCTTTCATTTATTGAACCAGTGGGCTGTTTATTGCTAGGTATTTTGATTTAATTAGGATGGCTGATTTTAATTTAGAGTAAGTATTGGGATAAGAATTTATTTTCAAAATATTAGAAAGAGAATGATTGCAGCGTATACAGCTTTGATCAGCCACAAGTGAGTATTAAGGAGTTGCAAAACAAAGGTAAGTTTTAACCCAAAAAAAATGGAAGAAGCAGCAGAGTCTTATGTTGCCTGGAAAAAGGCAGGTTTGTGGCAAAGATGGTATTGTTGGACCATTGAGGGATATATGGTGCCAAAATTATGATAAGTAGTGTATTTGGGCTACTCTGCGTGCTGGAAAGGTTCAAGAGATGCTGTGGGGAATGACTTTGTGCTAGTCAAAATGTTTAGACCTCAAAGGGGACAGTAGAAACAAAATAGATGTTTTGCAGTGGGTGGCCATGCTAGAGGCTGAGAGCCAGGCCTAATGGGGGTCTGATCAGGCACCCCCACAAAAAAAGGGGGGCACATGAGAGGACCACATTGAGATGGCATCTGACATCATCGCCATGTGGCCTAGTAGGATGAGAAGACTAAGGTGGACAGGAAGTTTACGAAAGAAAACAGAGGGCAAGGAGGGTAATAAAAAGAAAAGGGTGTGTGTTTTATACAAAAAAGGAATAAATAAATCAAAAAAATGAGTACAACATGCATAGAATGAATGATGCAGGGAGGGTGTCATCCAGCAGTTCGAGGCCACAGAGGCCCCGTGGCCAGACAGGGGATGCAATCCAGCAGGTGGGCCACAATGAGGGGAGGCCAGCTAAGTGGATGTGGGGGGGGATTTCAAAAAAAAATGCGTACACCAGGTCATTATCTAAAGGAGGCAGAGGGTTAAGAGTGCACTCACCCTCCTCCCCTCCTCCACCTATGGAAGGGACATTTTAGTGAGAAAATAACAAAGTATTTAAAAGAAAAAAAAACAGCAGTATAGGTAGGAGGGCAGGTACAATCAATGCCACAGGAATCCACCCATGCAGCGCGAGACAGGGGGCCCTAGAACAGGGCAATGTGGATTAGTGGGGCAGCTGGCCAGTTTAAAAAAAACTGAAATATATATATATATCCATCCATACATATATATATATATATATATATCATGAATAAAATGAAAGGATTCATTGAGGAAGGGGTACGCCACCCCCAGGGATGCCCCTGTGGGAGGGAGGGAATGTATAACGGGCCAAAAAAAAAAAAGATGCCCACCCGATGTGAGAAGGTGACTCTGGTATGGGTATGCTAAGGTTAATGATTATTGTTATGTATTTTCCAGGTCTATGAAGCAACTATGGCTCCCAGGAAGAGCATGCCCAGGTCAGCTCAGGGTAACCATGTGGGTTTCTGAGGCCAGCAGTAGGGAAGAGGGACCCAAGGTAGGGGATAGGGGCCAATACCACTACAACCAACAGCAGGATAATTAAGGTTGGGGGGACAGGGGCATTCCACCCGGCATCCCCCCCATTAAGGTAGATTTGATGCAAAACTGGCTGGGGATGTACCCGGACAAAGAAGCGACAGCCACACTATTGACAGGTTTCTGGGACAGATTCAGTTTGCAGTTTAAAGGGGCCTGAATAGAGACAACAGCAAAGAATTTGAAGTCGGTTAAGGGGAGGGAAAAGTTGCTGGAGCAGAAAATCCAGAAAGAAATAGCAGCTGGCAGGGTAGAGGGCCCATTTGGATATCCACCCCTACCACACCTAAGGATATCACCTGTGGGTCTGCCACCAAAATAACCTCCTGGGGAATTCCGGGTGATACACCACCTTTCCTACCCAAATGGGGATTCAGTTAATGAGTGCATCAGTGAAGATGATAGCAAGGTGACACACGTTACATTAGGGGAGGCAGTCAGGCTGAGTAGGGTGACACAAGAGGCATGGTTGGCAAAGACAGACATAGATGCAGCTTGGGACTTGTTGGGTTTCCAAATAGGGGAGGACTACTGTTTTGACAAAGGCATGCCCATGGGCTGCTCCATGGCTTGTGTGACATTTGAGTTGTTCAGTACCTGGTAATAATGGGCATTTCAAGAGAAGTACGGATACCAGCCAGTGCTCCATTATTTGGATGACTTCCTATTAATAGGGGAAGGGTGGCAACAGACAGAGAAGATGTTACAGAATTTCGAGGCCATGTGCCGTGACCTATGGGTGCCATTGTTCCCAGAGAAAATGGAAGGGCTTAGCCAGAGCTTGAGTTTCTAGGCATTGAAATTGACACAGTGGGGGAGTTATTTTACTTACCCAAGGCAAAAGTGAAAAAACTAAGGACATTACTGGGTGTGGTTGAGACCCAGTGGATGGTACAGCTCCAGCAAGTGCAACAGCTTATGGGTCACTTGGACTTCTCCTGCAGGGCGATAGCACCAGGCCACATGTTTATACAGAACTTGGTGAGGGCAACACAGGAGGACTCAAAGCCACACCACTAGATAGACATTAGCAATGGGACCAGGGAGGACCTAGAAGTATGGGATACTTTTCTGAGCCACTACAATGGCAGGCCATTTTGGCAGGATGAATGGGTCTTTAACACAGACCTGCAACTATACACTGATGCATCAGGGGGCATAGACTTGGGACCATAATTTGGGGGAAAATGCTTGTATTTTATCCAGTTTTCCTTGGTTGTGTTTGCTATGGCATGGCCCAGCAACTGGGTCTGGGACAGCCTGATGAGGGATATCACTTTCTTATAGATATTCCCAATTTGGATCACTACAGAAGTCTGGGGAGAGAGGCTGTGGAATCAGTAGGTTACTTTTTGGAGTTACAATAGGGCAGTGGTGGATGTTTTAAACAGTTACGGGGCAATGTCAGTGAGAGTCATGCAGGTAGTAAGACAGTTGGTGATGTGGGGCTTAATATTGAATATGTCATTTAGGGCTAGACATACAGATGGTGTGGACAATGTGATAGTGGGCTGCCTCATCTGCCTGCAGAAGGACAAGTTTCAGGTAATCACCCCAGGAGCAGAACCCAGGCAGACAGCAGTTCCTGATTACATGTGGAGGATTGGATTGCGGGAACTGAACAGTTGTTTCACAACTTCTGGTCTCCCAGGATCCCAAAGGTACATGAAACCTCATGGAGGGCCTTTCAGGCATTCTGGGCACAATCTGGCTGCTAGGTAAGTGGGGCAGTGATGGGGAATCAAGTTGCGCAATTCATAGTTCCAGGGTGGGAAAATAAGCTGGCACACCCCACAATGGGGGTGCACTTGGCAGCGATAAGCTAACTGTTTATGCTGAAGGGATGGGAGGACCCCACAAAGAGTAACCTCATTTGTCGCATAATGCTGGGCTGACTGCGGAGGCCATAATGGCCCGGGACAATAGGAGGCCACTGACAGAGGGTCTGCTGGAGTGGTTAATGAGGGTGCTGCACCAGGTATGCAGGTGTAGTAGCGAGACAGTTCTGTTTAAGGTAGTTTTCACAGCCATGTATAGTGGGGCCTTCAGAGTCAGTGAGGTGGTAGGGCATGGCAAGGTGGACAAGTCTGCAGGGTTGCATTGGGAGGATGTGGTATGGATGGGGGATAGGATTTCAGTTCTGGTAAGGCAATCCAAGACTGATCAGGCTGGCATGGGGGAACAGGGTCATGCTGCAGTGCCACAGGAATGCCACCATCAGTCCAGTGGGAGCCCTGCACACATACATGGCTGGGCAGCAGTGGGACTGGAGCCCATTAATATTCTTGCATGGAGATGGGTCCCCGGTGATGTGGTCTCAGGTGGTGGTGGTGCTAAAGAAGGGGCTGGCCTTCTTGGTGGAAACCCCAACAGGTACTCATCCCATTCATTCCTGATTGGGGCAGCCTCCAAGATGGCAGCCATGTGAAACACACCAGGGGATATCAAAGAGAAAAGGAGGTGGTCTTATAATTGCTATAAAATATATGTTCGCAACACTTTGCCCAAGTACTAATGATGTATTTTATTTCTTCCCAGTAGCAGGTTGGGTAAATTATCTAAGAAGAAATAAACAAGATGGCATGGGGAAGGGGGGTGGAGAGCACTGAGGGGGGCTTTTGAGAAGAGCAAGGGGAACAGGCCACAAAAGAAAGACAGATAGTAACTTTGTAGCTGTATATGGTTTTCAGCAGAAAGGACACAGAGGTTGGAGGCTTGGATATGCATCCACTCCTTCATCCATTGGGCAGAAAAGTGGCATCCAGGAGGCCTGGGAGGAGTCAGCTGTATCGGGACCTCAGCATCATCAAGTTGAGGAGAGGTGTGAGATGCATGAAATGGGCACAGCTACTTCCAGCACTCAGGGAGTTAAGAAGGGAACACAGTCACCCAGATTTAATCATGATCCACCTGTGAGGCAATGACTTGGGGACCATGCATTGGCTTTACATCTTTTATCAGACAAAAGGGGATGTTGAAAAAGTTACAGAATGGTGGCTAGAAGTGACCCTGGTCTGGTCAGACATTGTTCCACAAAGGGTGTGGAGACATGCGGACAACCACAAGGCTTTGGACAGGGCTATGAAGTGTATGAATACCAGAGTAGGACAGCTGTTTGAGAACATGGGTGGTATGGTGGTGCATAGGTGAGTAGTGGAAGAAAGGGATAAGTACTACAGAGTGAAAGGGGACACCTCTCTAGTCTTGGTTTAGCCCAGTTTAATGAGGAGCTTTCAACACGCTAGGGTCCTGGGTGCAAAGGAGGTTAGCCTGAACAGGCCCCCACCTCTCCTTGGCTTTGGGGGGGGGAGTCCACCGTCCATCACAAGTGGGAGGTGGACAAATGGAAAAATAGAGGAGGGGAGGGGAGCAGAGGATAGGGAAAAAGGGGCCGGGGGGACAAAGAAAATAGGAGATAAGAAAATCACCAGGAAGTAGGGGTTAGAGCATATGCTAGTACCCCCTTTGAACGGAGGAGGATGAAACAAGATGGCCCCCCATGATGTACATCTTGGGGGAGATAATAGGACAAGAAATAGAAGAAATAATATTGAGAAAATAGACAATAAATGGACAAAATGATTATGTGACGAAATGGGGATGGAATGAATGATGTTGTAAAATGTTAATCAGAGAGATATGTATAACAAGGAATGTAAGTATAATGTGAACAAAAGAGAAAGAATAAGTAAACTGATTGCCAAATTGAGCACCCACATATACTTGTCTGTGTATTTCTTGGTGGGGATCTGGGGGACAATGGGTCGTTAGTCTGTTTGCCTTTTTTGCACGTTGGATTAATAAACAGAGCATCACTGCATGTTTTTGAATCCTAAACTTGATTCAGAGGCATCGCTTCTGCTAGGAGGCAGTGAGTACCTAATTTTGGGGGGCTTTGGACATATATTTTTATTAGAGCACTACCCTGCTCTGTGTGCATTTCTTCTGTCTTGCATTTTCCAGAGTTTCCTGGATCCCCTGACTTCCCCAGCTGATGTGACATACACTTGCCTCTGCCATGCCCTCCTCCCCCATGCTTGCTTTCTGCTCTAAGAGACTCTGCATTTATGTCACAGGCTAACCCAGAAGTCTTCTGAATTAATTTGACTCTCTGTAACACCACAACAGTCTCTTTTTTTTTACCTGAATGAAATGATCCATCAATGTCTTTTGCAGCTGTTCCTTACCCTCACCTGACCCACCCACACAACATCCACCACCCTGCACCCCCCCAAGCTCTTACTTACCCATCAGGGGTCCAACACTGTAATCCTTTCTGGACCGCAGACATGTCTTCACTCTTCAAAGCTGGACCAAGAACTGAAGATACAGGTATGCAGCTCAATGTATTTCAGTGGGATTTTGAAATTAGTGCCACAACTTGGGTATTTTTACATATCTTTGGCCCAAATTTTCAACATGCCTTCTTTGGGACCCCACCTCATGAACACTGTCACTGTCATTATGCCGATCTGTTCCAAAAGGTGATTTTGCAAGCCCTGTGTGAAATCACCTTTCAGGCAGGAGTTGAATGTTTTCTCTTCCCTTGTTCATGAGGTGGTGTCATAAGAAGGCTATGTTGAAAATTTGGCACATAAATAATAAAAAATCAAGTTATGAGCCCACGTAGAATTTTGTGAATGCAGGCTCATAACTTTGGTAATTTTCAATATTTTTACCCCAAAATTACAATATAGTCATATCATTACAGCACCTCATGAATGTGACTGCTGTCATTATTCAAATCCTAGCCAGTATGTTTTTTTTACATCCTGAAAGGTGATATCACGGTCCCTGCACAAAATCACCTTTTAACGAGGAGTTGAAAATTTTCTTTGCCCTTGTTAATGAGGTGGGTCATAAGAAGGCTATGTTGGAAATTTGGTGTAAAAACATTAAAAATCAAAAACGTTATGAGCCTACATTTATTTTTGTGAACACAGGCTCGTAATTTCTATAATATTCAATATTTTCACCCCAAATTTTCAACATAGCCATTTCTTTACAGTACCGCATGAATGTGACAGCTGTCATTTTTTAACTCCTGCCTGAAATGTGTTTCTGCATACTGAAAGTTGATTTTCCAGTTCCAGGAGTTGAATATTTTGTCTGCCTGTCTTCATGAGGCAGGGTCATAACAAGGCTATGTTGAAAATTTGGTGTAAAATTATTACAAACCAACATATTTATGAGCCTATCTTACATTTTGCAAATGCACACTTGTAACTTTGGTAATTTGCAGTGTTTTTACCTCAGATTCCTCAGCTGCAGCACTATGAGCTCTGGTCCGAACTTGTTATAATAAGCATTCGCTGTCGACCTATTTAGACCATGCTCTGAGTTCTGTAAACAGATGGTGACATAGTTAAAATTCTAGATTACTGGTTCCATGAAGAGAACTGTAATATAATGCTGCCCATAAAAACAAAACAAAACAAAATATTGCTTTTTGCATCACTTTTTATTCAGGTACAATTACATATTGATCATTTAGGGGTATGAACATAATTTCTGAAAACAGGACAGCTGCCAATTAGAAATAATTTGTTGTTCTCTTTAAGGACTTGTTCAGTGTCTTTGTCCTTTTGAACCTTCTGCTCATGGCACCATAATCAGTTCTTTGGCAACTGATTCTGATGTCACAAGTCATAAACCACCATATTTGGGGTTTCTGCATGTGCTATCTATGTTGGCCCCAATTCATGCAATATTTGTAAGCAAAAGAAACCTTTACAAATATTTTCATTTGAATACCAGCTGAATCTAAATATATCCAAAATCCTTTAGCATTTACCCCCACCCCCCATTTGAAGAGTACTCTGTTCTTTACTTCTGATCAACTGTCCTTCAGAAAGTTCATGAATTTGGGAATGTAATGGGTTTCTTTTTTGCTGAGATAAAACTGCACAGTTCCCACTGAATTATGTCATTTTTTTTCATATATAGCTGAAACATATAAAGTGTTCAAACTTGTAATTTTATTCAGATGTGTGCCCAGTGAACCAGTACCACAAAATAGGATTCCTCCAGTTCAAGTCTGAAATTACTGATTTAGAAGGGATGAAGCTTTCTTTTTTTTGCTTTTGTAAAGAACAGTGATCATCATGTAGTGTCCGTAACTCAGTTGCCTGCATGCTTGCCTCTGGGATTACACAATCAAAAGGTTGCAGCCTCTGGTCCCATTCCAGAACTTGGGCTAATATCCAGTACTGACACTGTAGTGCAGTGCTAGAGGTGTGCTGCACTGTTGAGCTGCCATCCTTTGGATATTGTCCATCTGTTATGGAAGTTAAAGATATCATGATACCTACAGTATTTGAAGAGTAAATAAAAGAGATCCATGTACTGCTCCCCAGGAAATAGGGCATTACCCATAATGGCTCAGTGTACCTTCCTGATCCAAAGTGATTAATTATTCACAAAGAAAAGCAATTTCATTATTTTGATGCTGATCAACTTGTGGACTTTGTAAGACAGACACTTGCAGGAAGTTTACACTTGTTTACGTATAACTGATATTTGTCACAAAATTGAGATCAGATATTTCAGAAATGTATTAAAAACTGGCTTCATCTCTCACTGTTGTTTGTTGATACTGGTACAGGTTTCACAGAGCACAGCAGAAATTCTCAGGGATTACTCCTCTACAGAGATAGCAGGTATAGTACTACTGGTAAATTGCAAGATCAGTCACAGGAAAAGGCAACCCAGAGCTCTAATGAAGGCATGGATGAAACTTCAGCTACCTGCCTGCATATGACATCATCCTGGGGATGGCAGATTCTCCTCTAAACAAGTTTGCTACGAGCACCTGTTCATAACTTCTGATACCTGAGAGAAATTTGTGAGTCTGTATTTACTGCAGTCAGGCAGACATCAGTTATGATAAATAAAAAAAACTACTGAGAAACAGTAGGACTGAACTATATTTTTTCTTCTACATAGCTACTACATGTGACTTTAACTCGTCTACCTCATCCTGCTCTGGGACCCCTATACTCTGCAACATGGCACAATGCTGCTGCCTGATTATCTCCCTGTTAGCCTTAACTGTCTTCCTTCTCATCACAGATACCATGTCTGCCTCTATGCCTAACAATAGTAGCCCCTCTCCTGTCTCAGATTTTACCATGTCTAATGCCCTGGTCTGTACCCAGTGGATCTCTAATACATTAGGCTTATGTGCCCCAAAACTCTCGTATCTCTTATCAGGTTACCTCAGCAAATTCTGTTAGCACTTCCCTCCAATAACTACTCACTGAAAGTAACTGTCCTTGTCTTTCGATGTGTTTACTATTATTAACTGCTGGAGATACAGAACCCAATCCTGGGCCACCCAAATCTGCATCTCCTACTCTCTCACTTACTCCCTGGCAATGAGTGAAGGGGCTCAAATAGCTCATCTCAGTATCATAAGCCTCCAACATAACCTGGATGAACTTAGTGTCTGGACTTCCCACTATCAGCCTGATATACTATGTGTCCCTGAGACATGGCTCAAACCCTCAACACCCGACAGTCTCTATAATATTGCAGAGTATAGTTTCATCAGATGTGACAGGGTCTCCCCTACACTAGGTGGGGCACAATGATTTGCTTTAAGTCCAGCCTTAATTTCACTGCTTCTAGCTCCACCCATCTCCCTCAGGAATGTCCCTTGAATTGTGTCATGGTATCTTAAACTTGAGTTATTCCAAGAAACTCCACATCTTTTGTGTCTACCTCCCTACTGCTACCAGTCTTCAAAACCTCACCACCCTAATAAACATCACTGGCCCCCTGTGTGAACAATAATGAGTTTGTTATCCTTGGAGATTCCAATACTGATTGGCTCAGGTGTAATAGACACACTGTGGAACTATCTCTAAATAAGCTGCTCTTCACCCAAATAATCTCCCATCCTCCCAGACTTTCTAAGAACGGGCAATGTGCCACTCTTATTGATTGGGTGTTAGTCCCCAGTGTGAACAAAATTGATGCTCTGGTGTCCTCTCTGACTCTGTAAGTGATCATTCCCCATTTTTCTGTGTGAGGCGTGCCAATGCCCCTCATGTCCTGCCTCGTCTAATACACTTTAGTGATTTCTCTTGACCCCTCTCAATTTGAAACTGAAGTGGCCTGCCTCAGTTGGTCCTACTTGCAGGCTACCTCTGACACCGATAAGGCTGTCTCTTACTTTAATACCACTTTCTCTAGCCTGCAGGATATATAAATCTCTATCACCACTAGAAGAGTCTGTGGTCCTAAAACTAAATGGCTAACTCACCCTCTCCGGTCCCTACTAAAAGAGAGAGATATAGATACCGGGCTGCTTTCAAGGCCTTCAACTCTATCCCTGACTGTTCCTCCTACAGATCCCTCAGGAATAAATGAAAACAAGACATCTGGCAGAGTAAGAGCTGCTTTTTTTGAGCTCAACTAGCCGCCTCTTACAAAAACCCTCGTCAATATTGGAACTGCCTCAAAAAATCCCTTGGCTATGACTGCACCTTCACTCCTCCCGACTTTGAGATTGAGGGTGTAAGCTGTAATAACCCCTATACTATCTCCAATATTTTCAACAAGCTATTTCTGACTTCTTTGCATACACTGAAGTTTTCACTACCCCCTTGAATAGTAAAACCCCGCCCCTACTTAATCCCTCAGGGAAACATCTTCGCTTCCTCTTCAAACAAGTTAGTATCCCTGAGGTTTACAAACTCCTGAGGCAGATCCCTGTATCCAAATCAGCTGGCTTGGATTGTGTAGAGCTTAAACTCCTTAAATTTGCTGCTCATGAACTTGCATGTCCCCTCACAAGAATCTTCAATCTTTCCCTTACCTCTGACACCATGCCAACTGTCTGGAAAATGGCTAACTTAGTGCCAGTGTTCAAAAAGGAACCTGCAAGATAATCACTAACTATAGACCTATTACAATGCCAACCAAACCACGTTAGCAAAATTAGGCACAGCCTACAATCAACCTGCAAGATTTGTCCTAGGTTGTAACTACGACTGATGCCACTGTACAATGTACATGGAACTAGGGTGGGACTCATTAGAAACCAGAAGGAAGAAACTGAGGGCAATCACAGCCTTCAGACTAAATACAGGTCTCCTTAAGGACCACGAGGCTGAGGTGTTGCAGCCCTCTGTGTCTATCCACAGCTTGAGGGAGGTAAAGAACAGAGGCTATACATTTCCCAAAAAAGTAACTGCATATGGGAAAATGAGAACTAGCTGGTAGAAAACAAAGGAATGGAAAGCACTGGATCCCGATATTAGGAAGGCTCCAAAACTATAAAAATGGTTAAGTCTATACTAGGCCAACACTTAGACTAAGGATGCACCTGGTACTAAAACCGACAAGCAATGTGACACAAGGGCATGATGCATGCAGGGGCTGGAACACTATGCAAGAATGCCTGATTACTATGCCTTGACTTACAATCTGCATACCAATTGTATCCTGTATCATATATTATTTCCTGCATACCTGAATGTAACTATACTTGATTTGAGTATTTATGGACTGCTGTAATAGCTTGTATTTATCACTCTATTCTATGTATGCTGTTTACTTCATGTAACTTCTAAACCAAATGCAGGACAGCTTTTTAAACAGGGCCAAAAGATCCTAACAGTTCTATCCTGTTGAAAAACAAAGAATAAAATGAAATGAAAATAAAATGAATTTGCCCTTCTCCAGTCCTCCGGAACCATTCCAGTTTCCAGTGAGTTGTTGAACAGGGCTATCAGATGTGTAGCCAGTATATCCCTGAGCTCCCTCAGTACCCTCAGGTGTACCCAGCTGGGCCCAAAGGTTTGTCCGCTTTCAGATTTGCAAGTCCCTTCAGGACTCTCTCCTCTGTAAATGAACTTGTGTCTACCTCCCTCCCCCAGTGCTCCTGCTGCTTTTATGTGGCCCATCCACTTCCTCCTCCTCTGGGAAGACTGAAGAAGGTATTTGTTCAGGATATCTTCTTTTTCCTGAACAACTCCCTGCAGAGTCCCCCCCCCACATATATACACACACACACACACACTTCTTAACCTCAAAATCCCTTCCCTTGTCTTCTTCTTTTCACTTATGGATCTAAAAAAAGGTACTGTCCCCATTAGTTGCCCCTTTGACTATTCTCTCCTTAGTTTGCACTGTAGTGCTCCTCACCACATTCCATGCTTTCTCTGTGTCTCATGATACACCTCTCTATCCTCTTCTCTCTGCATCTCTTTATACCACTGAATGCTTTCCTTTTAGCCTTTACCTTTTCAGTCACTTCCTTTGAGAACCATAGCAGTCTCTTTTTCCTCTTGTTTTTGCTCTCTTCTTTTGCACAGAGACCTTCACTATGCCTTCCCTTAGCTTAGCCCACTGTTCCTCCACTCCACCCAGGTCACTACCCTCTGCAAGTTCATCTCAGAGGCACCTACCCCCATTTGTTAAGTATGCCCTCCTGAAGACCAGGACCCTCATCCTTGTGTGGTTCGCTTCCACTGCCGTTCTTATGTTGAACCACACTGTATGGTGATCACTGGTCCCAAGGTGGCTTCTCAGCTTGATATCTACAATACTGTCCCAGTTAATGAGCACCAGGTCCAGCATTGCCCCATTATGAGGGGGATTCCTGACTTGTTGCCTGAGAAATGCTCCCTGCAGCGTGTCCAGTGCAACTACTATTTATTTCTTATTTGCTTCCCTATAGAGTAATATTGTTCCCCTTTGTCACTAAATTTGGCCACACTGTCGCCACTTTATATTTCTGTTGCTAACCATTGTATGTTACACATTTCTTTCAGTGCTGAGTTAACATACTGGCTTATTATCTTGCTCAAACTTGATTTCACTCCATGTCAGTTTCCCAGGAAAATATGCACATAATGTCCTCTGAATCCTGATCCAACTTGCATCTTACTGCTTTGTAATTCTGAACCTATGACTGGCTATTTCTCCCAGGCAGCATGGACTGTTCTCTGACACCTAACAAGCAGTTCTGGGGCCAGAAGCATAACATATCCAGTAGTCCCATTTGGTCCTTTATTAGTTTTATTTATAAAAGTGCCATCCCTCAATGCAGCCTCTGGCCATGAATAGGGGTACCTTCTAGTCCCAGCTGCCATCTGGTTAGACCAGTGGTGACCTGGTGGTAGAGACAAAGAGTGCTCCTAGGTGGTCCTGAAATTCATGCTCCAAAGGAGGAGTGGTTTTGTCTGTGTGTCAATAGTTTTGGTGGTTGTGCAGCTCTGAGTGAATCTGAGAACCACTGAAGAAAGAGAAAGGCTTCTCAATGTGCTCCCTGACCCTGAAGGCAGTCTGTGAGCTCGGCTGAGTGAAGTCCTTGTGTGGCATAGGCCTCTGGTGTCTGGAGCATGGCTGTGCCAGAGAAAGAAGAATTGCAGTCTTGTTTGGCTCCGTGTCCCCACTACCACCAGTGCCAGGAGAGTGAACATGTAGCCCACATACCACAGTGAAGAGGGTGTGCATATGTCCAAAGACATAATAAAGAACCCCATCCAGCTCCCTGGGTCTTGCAGCAGTAGTCCACACCAGGACCAAGAAGAAGAAGCAACACGGGGCAGGCAGAAGCAGTGCTTTGGAGGGGAACCAGAAGGTAAGCCCACTTTCATATGGGGGTTGTACTGTTGTATTTCTGACTGGGTATTAACACCATACAGCAGCCTTGAACAGTGCAGCAATGGCAGATCATGACTCACAAAATAGAACAACGTGGCGATCTGTTGCTACTGAAATATATATTAAATCTTGTAATTCCTTTTATTTGACAATTCTGCAGTTTCTCCATCTCTACCTGTTTACCTGTTTCATAGAAACCTCATCAACCATCTATGTGAAGCACCTGCAAATTGAGACCCACCAAATGGCTGATGAGTTTTTCACAGCGTGATTTCAACTACACGTCAGGCTTGAACAGCTGGTGGTAGAGCAACTACAGAGTGTGACTCACAAAATAGTGGCTCCATGTGATAACGGTGAGTTTGAAATGGTGAGCATCACAATGGCAAATCCAGAAGAGAAAATGAAATTAGGGGACATATATTATATGGCTACCATTTGAAACAGTGACTTTCACCCGATACACAGTGCACTGCTGGAAAAGTGCACTAATCTAACCTACTTTTCTGTAGGTCGGGGTTCTGCCCGTAACAACCCCATGGGCGGCTGTGTCCCCTAAACCCCCCATTATCTCTAGAATTCTTACTCTGAGGTGCTCCTTGACACTAGGGTAAGTTAGCACCTCGGAGTCACCTTTAATGCCATGTTTCACTTTATTGGCAGTCACCTTTCTTGTTTTTGTTCACTTGCCTTCGCAGTTGTGGAATTGCCCTTATTGATTCATCTTATTGATATGCTATCCACAAGGGCTGGTGGCAAATGTTGCAATATCCATTTGCTCCTCCACCACTTGATCAAAATTACTAATTAGATTTCACATTTACTATCATTCTCACACAGGGCACCTCGGTACTACAATACCCTTAAAAAAGAAGCACCTACAACTATGACTCTTGGTCCCTTTAAAAGGGAACTATGACACTCCATTGCCTCAACCATGCAGTGCGACTGCCTCTCCTAAATAATGGTCTTCACATTGTATCACTGTCAGTGGTGCTCTGGGTTCCTGCCTCCTGTGCCTCTTTTGCAACACCCCCTGCACTCCTCCCCTTACCCACCCTTCCCCTCTCAGCTGACGCTAGGCCTTAGCCACCATGACAAATCTCATGCCACCCGCCACTTCTACCTGACAGTGACGTTGCCTGCTCATTCCTTTCTACCTCTCTGCACTCCATATGCAGTTCACCATCAAAACTTACTCATACTGGCAATTGCTGTCTCTCTTTCTCTGCAAACCACTGTACATGCCATGCTTAATTCAACTTTGAAATGTAATATATGTATCAATTGCTTCCTGCATATTGTTGTTTCCCTACATCCTTTGACATGGAACATTTGTAAATGAGCAGTCCCTGCTCACAGGTACTTGTAATCCTAGAGTTTACTAAATAAAAAAAATAAAATACTAATACATTATAAAAGTAACATGAAGAATTGCATGGGCAAATGTCAAGCAGCACAGTGTGTACCATGAAATAAGAAACTGACAGAGGCTATACAATAGCAAAAACATTTTTTAGTAAACATATAAAAATATTAAACAGATAAAAAATATAAACAGTATGATACAGAACAAAAAAACAATATTACAGTAACAAAAAAAAAAAAAAACACAGAATATAAGCACCAGATTTAAATGCATTGAAACCACAAGTGGTTTCAGGGAATAGAAAGGACATGCCACAAAAGGTTACATAAAAACTAAACATACATGCAACAAGTAAAACTATACCAGGTACATCTACTCCCCCAATAGTGGCACCTCTTTTGTACAATGAGAATTTCACAACAAAATTAACAAGTCATTTATTACTTTTTATTTAATTTTCAGAACTTCCTTTCAGTTTGTGTTTTTATTCTCAAAGATACCCATTTTGTAAAGCACAGTAAGGCATGCTGGTATGTACAGTATGTTATGGATTGGTATGATAACCACACAAATAGGGGGCTTAAAACTCTCAGCCCCAGGAGTATGGTAACCTTAGCAAATGCAGATCATGTTGTGTTATATTGTTTACATATGGCAGGCTTGTGCTGTAGAGGGCATACATAAATTGCCTTGCACCCTCCCCTAAGAATTTAGCCCTTAGAGACTAAGAGAATCTTTACAAATGAGTGAAGCTTGTGTTGCACATTTCACACTTACAGAACTATGTCATCTGCCTAGCCAACCATTACATTTTTCTATTTTCTCTTCATCAGCTGATTTGACCTATAAAGAGGAAGTCAACATCATTTTTAAATTTTTTTCAAATGTTCCAACTGTTATGTGATGGCTGTGAAGCAGTAGATACATTTACCTTGTGTAGCATGATATTAGTATTATTTCTTTAATTACTAGGTAGGACAACTTTTATTATCAAGACCTTTTTCAAGAATGACCCAGGGTAAGAGGTACACAAATTTTGAACATGCAAACATAGTAAAACATGAACACTGCATTGTAAAAATAGCTACAGTATATACTTAATACACCTAATAGCAATACAAAATATTATTAGAATTAAATAACATGGGTGCTGGTGGACTCATGGAAGTGTTTCATGTTGCACTTTTCAAAAGACAAGAGATCAAGTTTATCTGTGCTATGATACTGTAGTTCATCTACATTGTAATATCAATGCCATACGATTTTATAGTCTATGATTTGGAGTTATTGTGCACTGAATTCAAACGAGTGAAAAACCTTATTGTGCACATTCTAAAGCCCTTATTTTGTATGTTCTAAAGTTACTGTGCACATTCTGAAAGGCTTATTGTGCATGTTCTATTGATAAGTGCACCCATGCTTCCCTTGTTCCCTCCGATTGCTTTCAATGGTAATCCTTTGCTCCCCCGCTTTAATACTTCAGGATCCAGAAGTCCCAATTAAGCAAATAATGTAAAGAAATAATTTTTTAAGTACATGCCAGGTTTGACAGCTTACTTTATATCTGGTTGATCCTGTGTCTATCTGCCAGCCATGCTGTGTAATTAATAGTCCCACTGTCTCCAGTGGCCAGTCCTGTCATGACCTTGGTAATGGATTAAGCCACAGGGGGCATCTATGTGCCGGTAAATACTAATGTAGTCTAATACTGTTTAACAGCTTCACGCTTAGTCTACCGGAACTGATCGGTCTGAGTTTGCACGCTCTGTACCAGTAGACTAACCATGAAAATGCACTGTTACAGAGTATTAGCCTACAGTACATTAGTAGGTGCTGGCACATAGACATCCCCATTGGCTTACTCCATCACCCGCATCATGACAGGATTGGCCACGGGGGACAATGAGACTGTTACGGACTCAGGATCAACCAGATATTTAGACTGAGTTGTCCAACCTGGAAGTTATGTAAAAAAATATATTTCTTCAGATTATTTGCTTAAATGGGACCTCTAGGTCCCTCAGTATTAAGGCAGGGGATTCCCCGTTCCAACAGCAGTTATGTTTATAGAGTTTGTGTCTTTGTTTTTGAAACCATACACAATAACAAATAAAATATGGGCAACCATATATAACTCGCCTTGCATTTCCATCTCAGAGTTGCAATAACAGCATGGAGCTCTCAAGCTTCGCTCTTGAGGTCCATACTCTGCTGTCTCAACCCCTCAGTGGAAACACAGGCTTATTGTGTATGGTCACCCATACATTATTCCTTATGTAATTCATCTCTCTATTAGAGATACAGTGTGTAGAATTTAACTTGTGAACACTATATAGTATGTGCTGTACAGTATCTAAGCTATAGTTAAATACCTAATCTGTACCCTAGTTGTAATTAGATCTTGCATTGCCTTAAACTGCAACTGGAAGCCATTGTAAATGGGTCCTTGACTCAATAGCATATATTTATCATCAATATAATTATTATTATTAGTAGCAGTATTTATGAGCACAAATGTTACAGAGTGGTCAGAAAGTTCTTGAGGCACTTGTAACAACAACATAATTTAATAACTTTCTAGTTGTTTCAGAATTTGTCTGTTGGTCTGTATATGAGTCTATCTCTCTATCTACAATTATCTGTCTATCTGTCTTTCTGCCTAGCAGTTAGAGCACTGTAGAGCTGTGAGATCCCCACAGAATGTTACAGTTTTTGTTTAAAAAAGGTTAGAACTCATAAAAATGCTGAGGATTTTCTAGATCTCTTAGATATCGCCATGCTTAGAAAAACTTTAGACTTTTTTCACAGCATACCTAAATCTTTGATTGCCATCTTTTCTTAGCTTTTTTGAAGCCTGGATATCCAACACACTATATATATATTGTGGAAACATCAGGGCTTTTATGCGAGATCACTGTAGAGTGGGATTTACTGTACAAGGAATGTTTGAGCTAAATCATTTATACTTCAGCAGCAGCCTGTGGGAAATGTAGGACAAAGTAAAAAGAAAATACTACAGGAATAAAAATGATGTTTCATATGCAATACAAAGAGAGGTGATTGTATGCGGCTGAATGAGCATGGCTTTTATGTAACATTAAAGAATACACTAAGGATCAAGGTCCTGCATTATACATTTTTGACTGCATTTTTCTGTTTTCTAATTGGTCTCATACATACTTGAATGTAATGAATCTAAGCCTTAATACACTTGTTGCAAGTAGTTTAGAGCTGCAGACTCATTTGGTAATAGGTTCACTGAAAAGCATTTGCATATTTTTAGGACAGGTTATGGTTTTGTAATGTATAGTAACTGCTGGAAATTCTTTTAGCTGTGCATCAAGTAAAGAACCATTTTTTTTTTTACTTTCTCATCTCTAATGTTATATTTCAAGCTGATACATCTCAGAGTACAGTTTTCAGTACTTTCAATTTGTGTGCTAGCTTCTATTTTTTATTTTCTTCATCTCCCCCATACTGAAGCAGTCTAATCCCCTCTGCTGCAATACCTGCCATCCCATATATTCTTTATCTACTGTATTAATTACTGCACCCATGAAACCTTACAAATTTGCACACCTATTTGTGGATTCTCCTGGGCTCAATGTTACCTTTGGAAAACAGGCATCTCAGTGGGGGGTTGGGTAGCCAATCTGGCAGAGCCCAAGGGCACTGAGCATCTTCCTGTTTTCACTAGATCTTTTTCACCATAGTTTCTCCCTCTCTTGTATGATGCCAGCATCAAGGGCTCCACCTTGTGTGCACATGTAAAGATGTGCTGGTGCTCAGAGCCAGCTGGTGTTACCTCTCCCATGTGGTGGTATAGCAGTGTAGTCTGCTGCTGTCCCACCCCAGAGGTGGAGAGCATCCTCTGGGGTGCTCAGTCCACCTGTCCCTTTGTGGGACAGATACAAGAGTTTGGTAATGACCATGCCAGAAAGGGAGAGGGGAGAATGAAGAGCCTCTAGGGTTCTCTCATTCAACATTAGTTAGGAAGGAATGGGAAGATATGATGGGCAAATGGGGTCTTTTCTTCTGTCAACAGATTATATATCTATGTTTCTGTTTTATTAGAAATGTTCAATAAGAACATTTGCTCTATTGTTACAATGACATAAGATGGGCAACTCTCACACCCAATCAAAATTGAAAATGGAGTCAAACAGGGTTACCTGCTGGCACCAGTTTAATTTAGTATATATTATAAGTCGAATTGAAGTCCAAGAGTCAGTTAACTTAACTAGTAACCAGCAAAATCATACTGGATAAAGTCCCTATGTTGCTTTGTGCAGATGATGCCATTATTCTATCTCAAATACCACACAGCTTGCAGAGAGGTCTGAGAACAATTAATGGGGGATATAAAAACTGTAATGTTTCTATGTACATAGATAAAAGTGCTAGTGTTTGGGAAACATGTGCCAAAACATATTGGTTTGTTGATAAGCCTAGACTAGAAGCTCTAAAAGAGTATAGGTACATCACAGTTACATTTACCCATTCAGTAACCTGTGATAAACATTTGTGCATGGTCAAGAAAATGGGTATCAAACATCCCCAAGCTTCTTATGCTTGGAAACAAAACTTGGTGGTAATTTTATTCTGACAATGTTAGGTGTCTGTAAAGTACTGATGGGATTCATCCCAGAATTCTAAAAGAACTAAGGGTAGAACTAGTGACACCACTGACTACCCTCTTCAACAAATCATGGGAGGATGGGGTGGTACCCGAGAACTGGAGGAGGGCAGATGTGATTCCCCTTCACAAAAGTGGGAGCAAGGCAGAAGCAGGAAACTACAGACCTGTTAGTTTAACCTCAGTGGTAGGGAAAATGATGGAATCACTTCTGAAGGAAAAATTGTTGAGTATCTAGAGGCTAGAGGGCACAGGACCCAAGGCAACATGGATTCATAGCAGGAAGGTCATGCCAGACAAATCTGATGAATTTCTTTGACTGGGTGACAAAGTAGTAGATCAGGGAGGGGCTGTGGACATGGCCTACCTAGACTTTAGCAAGGCATTTGACACAGTCCCACACAAAGATTAATATACAAGTTAGCCAGCCTGGGAGTGGGTCCCAAGATGACAGCCTGGTAAAGAATTGGCTGGAGAATAGGACACAGCGGTAATAGTAAATGTAGCCCACTCTGAAGAAAGGAGGGTTACTAGTGGGTACCATGCAGTTCAGTATTAGGACGGTCCTCTTCAATGTCTTTATAAGTGACATTGCAGAGGGACTGGAAGGAAAAGTATGTCTCTTTGCAGATGACACAAAGATCTGCAACAGAGTTGATGCACAAGGTGGGGTGGAAAGGATGAGAAGGGACTTGGCAAGGTTAGAGGAATGGTCAAATGTATGGCAGCTTAGATTCAATGCAACAAAAACCCTGGGGAAGAGTACACAAAGGGGGGTGAGATACTAACAACAACAAAAATGGAAAGGGACCTGGGGGTAGTCATATCAGATGACCTAATGGTGGGCAAACAATGTGAGAGGGCAGCAAGGAGGGCTGGGGGGATACTGGGATGCATAGGGAAAGGCAACACCACTTGAAAACAGGAAGTTATCATCCCTCTGTACAGACAGCTGTTCAGACCCCATCTGGAGTACTGTGTGCTGTTCTGAAGACCCGATCTCCGCAAAGACATAGACAGGATGGAAGCTGTCCAGAGGAGGGCAACTAAAATGGTGCAGGGTCTGCACCGGAAGACATATGAAGAGAGACTTAAGGAGCTTAATATGTATAGCCTCGAGGAAAGGAGGGAGAGGGGGGACATGATAGAAACTTTCAAGTACCTCAAGGGGATCAACAAAGTCCAAGAGGGTAGCATCTTTCAAAAAAAGAGGTGTGCAAGAACAAGGGGGCACAATTTGAAGATAGAGGCGGCGGCTCAGAGGTAATTTAAGGAAGTATTTTTTCACAGAGAGGGTTGTGGATGCATGGAACGGCCTTCCGGAGGAGGTTGTGGAGTCAAAAACAGTGGTAGAATTCAAGCATGCATGGGACAGTCATAAGGCAATTCTATGGGGTGGGGGTAGGAAGAAGTAGGCTGCTGGTTAACTAGGATCTGCAGCTTATCCATTAGGTAGGGAAATGGGCAGACTGGGTGGGCCAAGCGGTCCTTATCTGCCGTTAAATTCTATGTTTCTATGTTTACTGGTTGGGTCACAAATTCTCTGTACCGCTGAGTCACAGGACATAGACAAAGTGCTCAGAGTGGAACCAATCCTAGACAACTTTTTGAGATCTATTCTTTGTCTGGCTTGTAATAGCAAAGGGAAAATACTAACAGCAATGATGGAGCTTCCATATGTTCATTGTCCAGTTGAGCCTGAATATGAGTAAATTCATGTGCCATTAAAATTCTCAAAAAGGCAGAGGGAAGGCACCCTAAAATATACTTGGAAGATGCCTTTTGCAACTACGTTGTTCAGATTTATTAATGACAAATTAAAATCCATCAGATTGCAAGTTCTAACTCATATTTCAGTTGCAAAGGAGACTAGGCAATATCTGGCAAGGGTCAGAGAATTATGGATTGTAACATGCAAATTAATCTGCTAGCTGTGAGGACAAGTAAGTTAAGACCACTTCTCCCTGAAATGAAATATGCACGTAAAATGGAATGATATTTAGAAATTATCAGAATTAACACATCATATTCAAGCTATAGCAAGAATTAAGTTAATGGGTCTGATTCCAGAACAAATGGCATAACTTGCATGCAGTTGTGAGTTACTTCATTTGCCGCTCCTCCAGGGACCCTACACCACATTCCAAGAGTGGCAGGATCCCCACACTTGCAACATGTGGGATACGTCAGGCATAGGCTACCACCACATGCATGGCATATAGAACCTGCATGTCACACATCGAGGCTGGCAACAGGCAGCCCCCTGAAGCTCCCTTGCCCCTGACCACCTTGGCACACACAAGGGGGCATGGAGGGGCAGGACCGAAGGCACAGACATCCAGGAGATGCACCAGAATTGGACCCCCGGGGTCCCCTACATTTGGGGGTGGGGGCCGGGGTATGCCTGTGGAGGCATGGGGAACACTGCTGCACCAGTTTTGTGGCACCACGGGGTGGGCAGATGAAGAATAGCACCATTGGCTGCCACTTAGAGTAGCTCCAGGCTGTCCTTGGTTAGCGCCGCCAGTGTTCCTTCTGGAATGGCTCTTGTGGGTTACAAAAGCCGCCCTCCTATAATTGGGCTAGTTGCTGTCATAACCCACACTTGCACCAGGCGTTGCAGGCTGCGGCACAGTGGGTGGCGTAACCCACAAATGTCATAACCTGCAGCTGCCAAGGCACAAGTCACAACTCAGAATAGGGGCTGGTGTATCACATGGTGTAAGTCGTGAGATGCACCATGAGGTGTGGTGTATCTTGCCTTATGCCGGTGTAGCCCTTCTTGGAATCAGGCCCAATGTCCTCAGTGCTCCAGGCATAAGAGAAGAATGGGGTCAGTGAGATCTGCATAACAAATAGTCATGTAATGAGCATGTGGATGAAAATCTGACTTTATGGTGAAAAAGATTCAAGTGACTTAGAACTCAAACGAACTGTGACCAGCCTTGAGGGATGCAGAAACACAACTGAGGAGCAGCATAAGGAAGGAGTAAAGATTCAACTAAAGTTAAACAACATAAGAGGAAGACAACAATATCCAGTGGTTATGACCTCAGAGTGCTGTAAAATGTGCAATTACATAATCTGTTACATTGGGACAGAGTTTCAAAGGGTGGATGCAAGCTGCAACAATGGCAGCTTGCTGCTTGTGGCATCAGTCTTACAGATGGCACATCCACCAAGAATGACGCAAGCCGTGGGGTGGTCAGCCGGCAGCTGCACCTGTGGAAAGGGCCACGCCAGTGGTTGCCCTCCTAGACCCGATCTGCCTGTAGGTTAGCAATACAGGTCACTTCCCTGGTGATCTAGTGCCCCCCTCCCCACCCAATCAGCTTGTACATTGTAGTATTAAACACATATGTCAACCCTGGTGATCTAATGCCCACCACCCAACCCTGCTCTGCCGGTAAATTGTATTAATACAGGACAGTACATCCCTGGTGATCCAGTAGCCACCAACCCTCCACCCCAGCAGGTAATGCCCACCATCCCACTCCTCTGCTATCCATACCCCACATCTGGTGACTGGCACAGCCCTGCTCACACCACCACGGCTAGCCTTTGAATGAATTTTCAGAGCATGTACTGCATACAGTATGTGCTCTGACAGTTCATTCGGTGACTAGCCATGGTGTTGTGAGGATGGCTGTGCTGGTCCCTGGATCTGGGGTGTGGATAGGGGGTTGGGGTGGTGGGAACTTCCTGCCAGGGTAGGCAGCCACTGGATCACCAGGGATGTACTGTCCTGTATTAATACTGTGTACTAGCAGATCAGGGTGGTGTGGGGGGCACTTGATCTCCAGCATTGAAATGTGTTTTTAATAGTACAATGTACATGCCGATCAGGATGGGGAGGGAGGCACTAGATCACCAGGTTTTAAATGTGTTATTAATATTACAATGTATGGGCAGATCGGGGCAGGAAGGGGGGCACTGGATCACCAGGGATGTACTGTCTGGTATTAATACAAGGTACTGGCAGATTGCAGGTGGGGTGGGGGTCACTTGATCACCAGGGTTGAAATGTATGTTTAATAGTACAATGTACATGCCGATCAGGATGGGGAGGGAGGCACTAGATCACCAGGGTTTAAATGTGTTATTAATATTACAATGTACAGGCAGATTGGGGCAGGAAGGGGGGCACTAGATCACCAGGGATATGGGGTTTCATAAATATTACACTTTGATGGGGGATGACACTGTGGCGCATGGTTGACAACCCTCCCAGTGGGTGTCTAAGTACTGTTACACCTGCTTTTCGTGTGGTCTAATGGTACTTAGAACATTGTCCTCTGAGTGGGTTCTCTGAATACATTTTAAGGGGATATGGCAGCCTGCATCTGCTGTAATCCCCTTAGCACCATGCCACAGCCCTTTTTGTGGTGCAAGACTAGCACAACCCCCCTTTGCTGCAAGCACACAGGATGCTTTCCTGAATAGCTCCCAGACGCATCTTTTGATGCAAGGTGCCAGCTGCGGCTTGGCTACTTGCTGCAAGCACCTTGTGTCTGATGCAGGGCTTTGAAAATCCAGCCCATTATGTACAATATTATAATAGTCATTCTGTACCTCAAACTAGATGGTTACTGCCTGTCTTGAGGAGAAAACCAGTTCCTGTCTGACTGATTAAAAATAACATGATATTTTACCTCTGATGATGTCCCAGTATTGTTTGTTCTGGTGGGTTTTGCCTCTTGCACTTTCAAGGAGTATGTGTGGTATAGTAGGATAAAGAAGTGACACTAGAACAATTTGCTTGAAATGTAGTATGTAACAGAAAAAATGTTAATGAACTATAATTTATACTAAGTTGCTACTGTTGCTGATATTAAGAATTCTAATTTAATATACACTATTTTGTATTTTATCTTCTGTAAGATATTTGATAGGTATTGTGAGTTTTTAATGATTTGTGATGATTTTCCAACCATACATACACAAATAAACCAACTGAACTGAACTAAACTTGGTATGATAAATGCCTGAAGATTGCGCTAAACTATTTAATTCAGTCAATCAATCAATCAATCATCATTTATTTATAAAATAATGCTATTCCAAAACCGTTGCGCTAGTACACAACAATAAAAAGTTCATATAAAAACAACTGCAGCAGCTCTGATAAAATCAGTAACACCAAAGTAAAATAAGTGAGTTTTTAATGCAGATCTAATGCTCTCCACCATCAGGCACTGTTGAATTCGACGAGGTAGAGAATTTCACAGGGATGGGACCACAAATTCAAACGCACAGGCCCCAGATGACTTTAAATGAACCCTGGGAATCTCTAGCAATCAATCATCGGTGGAGTGAAGCAGTCAGGAGGGGCAATAGGGATGAAGAAGATCTTGTAGGTAACTCAGTCCCTGTCCATGTAGGGCCTTGTAGGTCAGTAAACCAACCTTAAAGGTGATCCGCCACTGAATAGGCAGCCAGTGCAGATCACGCAGCAATGGCGTGACATGACAGCTATGAGGTAGCCCAGTCAACAGTCTAGCTGCTGCATTCTGCACCAGCTGCAAGCAGTAGATATCAACCCCAGGAAGCCCTAGGTACAAGGCATTACAGTAATCAAGGCGCAAGGTTACAAAGGCATGAACCAAAACTGGTAGGTTGTCAGGCAGAACTAGGTACTTGATCCAGGCTACATTCCTTAGATGGTAACAGGCAGTCTTGACAAAGGATGACACCTGATGTTTAAACATCAATCCATCATCAAGAATCACACCCGGATCTTGTACCCATTCAGAGGTCATCAGTTGGTGACCACTGAGCCGAAGCTCCGAAGCTCGCCCCTCTACCCAATGACCCGGGTCCACCACCAAAACCTCAGTCTTGTCCAGAATCAGCTTCAACCAGCTGGCACTCAGTCTCGGAAAGGCAGTTGTTAAAACTTGAGATGGCTCCCCCTGATCTGGCACAAAGGACAGGTAGAGCTGAGTATCATCTGCATAGCAGTAAAAACTCAGCCCATACTGCCTTACAATGTCTCCAAATGGCAGCATATACACTGTGAACAACACGGGGGAACAGTACAGAGCCCTGCAAGAACCCACATGGCAGGGAGACCTTGTCAGAGGAGTGAACCCCACAGACAACTTTGTGAAACCTGCCAGTGAGGAAAGAATGAACTCAAATGGACTGGAGTCTTGAACACAGATTGAGTAAAAATAAATGAATAAAATGGTGTGTTCTGAAGCACACAGCTGGTGCTACTGTAGCTGTAAATTCTTTATAACAGCATGTTCTACTTGAAAACGGTTTGATGAAGGTGCATAATGCACAGACATGAATAATATAATTTTTTACCTTTACAGTTGCAGCCAAAGACATGATCAGATATTTCATGAAATTTCTGTGATGTTTCTAGAGAAATCCCTGACTACTTACAGTACCAATAAAGAGGCACCAGAGAGAATCTCTTTAGAAATATCAGGACATTTTTGGAATCATCTGGCCAAGTCAGCTGCTACAACATGTTTCTTCTCATATGCAATTACTACAATTGTTCTTAATTTTATTCTATCCCATGCTCCCTTGACATTCCAGGACATCATTTTTATTCAAGATTGCTTGCCATTTTATATTTTTTAAATCTAAACTTTTCCGAAGCAAAGATGGGATAATAAATGTAATTTTAACTGTCTTGGGATAAATTAACACAACTATCTTCTGATTTCTTTATTTGTTCTAACCTATTTTCCCTTTTTCCTGCCCTCTGACTTCCCCTTAAATATCCCCTATTTTTAACTCACCCCATGAGCTCAAACATGAGAGTGTTGTTATGTTGATCATTCCTCTTACCCAACAGATAAGCTACTCTCCTCATGAGCCCCCCCAACAAAACAAAACAGCCGAGTAGGCAAACCCAAACTGGTTTATCCACTATCTGCCACTTGGTGCCTTACTGATCTACCAAACAGACTGATAATTCTCTCAGTCTAAGGGGCCTCAAAGTAGGGTAGCTTAAGCAATATCTTGTAGTTTTTTTTCCATCAGCCAATTTCCATTCTACCCCTTTCATTTTGCCTTCTCGAAATTGAGATTGTCCTTCCAATGTTAAGCTTCCATTGTGGAGAGTTGTTATGGTGGGGTTGCTGCACCCCTATTGTCAGATGATGAGTACTTTCCTGGATGCATACTCAACACTGATCTGAGTACCCGCTCCACTTCTACGGATGATGTAAATATCCTTGTTCTTCCTTGCAGCATAAGTTTGAGCTGATGATGGTGGAGCAACTACAGAGTGTGACTCAAAAAATAGTGGCTCCATGTGATGACAGCGAATTTTAAATGGCGAGCATCACAATGGCGAATTCAAGAGAGTGAATGCAGTTAGGGTGCATATAATACATGGCTACTGCTGGAAACAATGACTTTCACCTGATACACAGTGCACTACTGGAAAAGTGCATTAATCTAAGCAACTTTTCTGCTGGTGGGGCTTCTGCCCTCACATTTCCAAATGGGGGCAGTGCACTCCCAAACTCCATACTATTTCTAGGATCTTACTCAGAGGTGCTCCTTGACACTGGGATAGGTTGGCACCTTGTAGTCACTTTTAACACCATGTCTCCCTTTATTAGCAGTCACCTTTCTTTTTTATTTGCCTTCGCAGTTGTGGAATTGCCCTTATTGATTCACCTTATTGATGTGCTACCCCAAAGGGCTGGTGACAAATGTTGCAATATTCATTTGCTCCTCCACCGCTTGATCAAAATTACTAATGAGATTTCACATTTACTAATACATTATAAAAGTAACATGAAGAATTGCATAGGCAAATGTCAAGCAGCACAGTGTACTGTATACCATGAAATAAAAAAAAACCAACAGAGGCTACACAATAGCAAAAACATTTTTTTAGTAAACATATAAAAATATAAAACAGATAAAAATATAAGCTGTATGATACAGAACAAAATCAATATTACAGTAACAAAAAAACAAACAAAAAAAAACACAGAATATAAGCTCCAGATTTAAATGCATTGAAACCACAAGTGGTTTCAGGTAATAGAGAGGACATGCCACAAAAGGTTACATAAAAACTAAACATATGTGCAACAAGTGAAACTATACCAGGTACATCTGCTCCCCCTATAGTGGTACCTCTTTTGTACAGTGAGAATTTCACAATAAAATTAACAAGTCATCTATTATTTTTTATTTAATTTTTAGAACTTTCTTTCAGTTTGTGTTTTTATTCCCAAAGATACCCATTTTGTAAAACAAAGTAAGACACTCTGGTATGCACAGTGTGTTACGGTATGGTATGATAACTACATTGTTAGGGGGCGTAAGACTCTCAGAAATGGGACATGAGTTCTCCTACCTTACTACACCCCCAGGATATGGCCACCTTAGCAAATGCAGATCTTGTTGTGTCATATTGCTTACATATGGCAAGCTTGTGGTATAGAGGGCATACCTACAATGCCTTGCTCCTCCACTAAGAATTTAGCCCTTAGAGACTAAGAGAATATTTACAAATGAGTGAAGCTTGTGTTGCACATTTCACACTTACAGAACTATGTCATCTGCCTAGCCAACCATTACATTTTTCTATTTTCTCTTCATCAGCTGATTTGATCTATAAAGAGGAAGCCAACATCATTTTTAAATTCCTTTTAAATGTTCCAGCTGTTGTGTGATGGCTGTGAAACAATAGATACATTTACCTTATGTAGCATGATATTAGTATTGTCTCTTTAACTACTAGGTAGGACAACTTTTATTATCATCACCATTTTCAAGAATGACCCAGGGTAAGAAGTATACAAATTATGAACACGCAAACATAGAACTACATAAACATTGCAATGTAAAAATAGCTGCAGTATACACTCAATAAACCTAATAGCAATATAAAATATTATTAGAATTAAACAACATAGGTGCTGGTGAACTCATGGAAGTGTTTCATGCTATAGTTTTCAAAAGACAAGAGATCAAGGTTATTTGTGCTATGATGCTGTAGTTCATCTACATTGTAATATTAATGTTGTACAATTTTATAGTCTGTGGTTTGAAGTTATTGTGCACTGAATTTAAATGGCGAAAAACCTTGTTGTGCACATTCTAAAGCCCTTGTTTTGCATGTTCTAAAGTTATTGTGCACATTCTGAAAGGCTTATTACGCATGTTCTATTGATAAGTGCACCTATGCTTTCCTCGTGCTCATTCCCACTGACAACTTTCAATGGTAATCCTTTGCTCCCCAGCCTTAATACTTCAGGATCTAGAAGTTCAATTAAGCAAATAATGTAAAGAAATATTTTTTTTTAAGAATATGCCAAGTTTGACAGCTTATTTTATATCTGGTTGATCCTGTGTCCCTCTGGCAGCCATGCTGTGGAATTAATAGTCCAACTGTCCCCATTGGCCAGTCCTGTCATGATCTTGGTAATGGATTAAGCCACAGGGGCCGTCTATACGCTGGTAAATACTAATGTAGTCTAATACTGTGTAACAGATTCATACTTAGTCTACCAGTACTTATGGGTCTGAATTTGTACGCTCTGTATCGGTAGAGTAACCTTGAAAATGAACAGCTATGGAGTATTAGCCTGCAGTACATTAGTAGGTGCTGGTACATAGACATGTCCAGTGGCTTACACCATCACCCACATCATGACAGGATTGGCCACGGGAGACACTAAGACCGTTAGGGACTCAGGATCAACCAGATATTTAAATTAAGTTGTCTAACCTGGAAGATATATATAAAAATATATTTCTTCAGATTATTTGTTTAAATGGGACCTCTAGGTCCTGTAGTATTAAGGCAGGGGATTCTCTGTTCCAACAGCAGTTATGTTTACAGAGTTTGTGTCTTTATTTCTGAAACCATACACAATAACAAATAAAATATGGGCAACCATACACAACTTGCCTTGCATTTCCATCTCAGAGATGAGATAACAGCATAGACCACTTGAGCTTTGCTCTTGAGGTCCATACACTGCTATTTCAACCCCTCGATGAAAACACAGGCTTGTTGTGTATGGTCACCCATACATTATTCCTTGTGTAATTCATCTCTCTATTAGAGATACAGTATGTAGAATTTAACTTGTGAAAACTATATAGTATGTGTTGTAAAGTATCTAAACTACAGTTAAATATCTAATCTGTACTCTAGTTGTAATCAGATCTTGCATTGCCTTGAACTACCACTGAAAACCATTGTAAAAGGGTCCTTGACTCAATAGTTTATATTTATCATTAATAGAATTATTATTAGTAGTAGCAGTATTTATGAGCACAAGTGTTCCAGAGAGGTCAGAAAGTTATTGAGGCACTTTTAACGACAAAACAATTTAATAACTTTCTAGTTGTTTCAGAATTTGTCTGTGTGTCTGTATATGAATCTATGTCTCTGTCTACAATTATCTGTCTGTCTGTCTAGCAGTTAGAGCACTGTAGAGCTGTGAGAGCCATTCAGAATGTCACATTCAGAATGTTTTTGTTTAAAAAAGGTTAGAAATCACAAGAATCCTGAGGATTTTCTAGCTGTCTTAGATGTTGCCATGCTTAGAAAAACTTAGACTTTTTTCACAGTATACCTAAATCCTTGATTGCCATCTTTTCTTAGCTTTTTTGAAGCTTGGATATCCAACAAAATATATGTGTGTGTGTGTGTGTGTGTGTGTGTGCATATGTGTGTGTGTGTGTGTTTATATATATATATATATTATTGTGGAAACAACAGGGCTTTTTATGCGAGATAACTGCAGAGTGGGATTTACTGTACAACGAATGTTTGAGCTAAATCATTTATACTTCAGCAGCAGCCTGTGGGAAATGTAGCACAAAGTAAAAAGAAAATACTACAGGAATGGAAATGATTAGTATGTTTCATATGCAATACAAAGAAGAGAGGAGAGTTTATGTGGCTGACTGAGCATGGCTTTTATGTAATATTAAATAGTACACTAAGTCCCATGGTCCTGCATTATACATTTTTGACTGCATTTTACTGTTTTCTGATTGGTCTCATACATACTTCAACATAGTGAATCTAAGCCTTAATACACTTGTTGCAAGTAGTTTAGGGCTGCAGACTCATTCAGGATTAGATCGCTGAAAAACATTTACATATTTTTAGGACAGGTTATGGTTTTGAAATTTATAGTAACTGCTGGAAATTCCTTTAGCTGTGCATCAAATAAAGAACCATTTTTTTTCTTTCTCATCTCTAATCTGATAATTCAAGCTAATGAAACATCTCAGATTACATTTTTCAGCACTTTCAAATTGTGTGCTAGCTTTCATTTTTTTTATTTTATTTTTCTCCCCCATACTGAAGCAGTCTAATCCCCTCTGCTCCAGTACCTGCCATCCCATATATTCTTTATCTATTAATTACTACAGCCATGAAACCTCACAAATTTACACACCTATGGTGGATTCTCCAGGGGTCAATGTTACCCTTGGAAAACAGGCATCTCAGTGGGGGGTTGGTTAGTCAATCTGGCAGAGCCCAAGGGCACTGAACATCTTTCTGTTTTCACTAGATCTTTTTCACCATAGTTTCTCCCTATCTTGTATTATGCCAGCATCAAGGGTTCCTCCCTGTGTGCACATGCAGAGGTGTGCAGGTGCTCAGAGCCAGCTGGTGTTACCTCTCCCGTATGGTGGTATAGCAGTGTAGTCTGCTGCTGTCCCTCCCCAGAGGTGGAAAGCATCCTCTGGGGTGCTCAGTCCACCTGTCCCTTTGTGGGACAGATACAAGGGTTTGGTAATGACCATGCCGGGAAGGGAGAGGGGAGAATGAAGAGCCTCTAGGTTTCTCTCATTCAACATTAGTTAGAAAGGAATAGGCAGATATGATGTGCAAACAAGGTCTTTTCTTCTGTCAACAGATTCAACATGTATGTTTCTGTTTTATTAAAAATGTTCCATAAGAACATTTGCTCTATTCTTACAACCACACAAGATGAGCAACTCTTACAGCCAATCAAAATAGAAAATGGAGTCAGGCAGTGTTACCTGCTGCGCCAGTTTTGTTTAACATATACATTAATAGTCTAGCTGAAGTCCTAGAGTCAGTTAACACAACTAGTAACCAGCAAAATCATACTGGATAAAGTGCCTGCCTACATTGCTTTGTGCAAATGATGCCATTATTCTATTTCAAATACCACACAGCTTGCAGAGAGGTCTGAGAACAATTAATGGGGGATTTAAAAAGTGTTATGTTTCTATGAACATAAATAAAAGTGCTAGTGTTTGGGAAACATCTGCCAAAACATATTGGTTTGTTGATAAGCCTAGACTCAAAGATCTAAAAGTAGGGGTGGGTGAAAAAAATCTCCCACAGTTGGAATTCAAGTGAAAGTCTGACTTTCACTTCCACAGAAGTTCCGAAATTGATTTCCAAACTTCCACTGAATTCCGCCTACGATTTCTGTGCTTTATATTGTTAAATTGCCCCCAAAAAGCCTGGTAGCTAGTGTAGTGGTCTCTCCCTCACCCACCCCACATGTAAAAAATTATCCTCGGTGGCTACTATGGTCCCTCCCCTTCACCCGATAACCCGCCCACCACAAAATGTATGGTAACCCCCCCATCCCTATCATCACTGTCCATTTAAAAAACATCTCTGGCGGTCCAGTGTTTTTTTTTTATTTATTTAAACCTCCTCCTGATCTCCAGTCCCAAATCCCATTCCCTGGTGATCCAGTACCCCCCACCCAGCCTCCCAGCAGACAGGTGTCCCACAACCCTGCTACCATCCCCATCATAAACCCTGGCAGTGGTGGACTGGCGCAGCCCTCCTCTATCCTCCATGGCCGGACCACTGACTAAGCTGCCAATGAATGAGTGGTATGCGGTATGCTCATTCATCATGACAGGTCAGTCAGCAGGCCGGCAGTGGAGGAGAGAGAGGAGGGCTGTGCTGGTCTGCCGCTGTTGGGGTTTATTGTGTTGGACACCTGGCTACTGGGAGACTGGGTGGGGGGGCACTGGATCACCATGATTTGGAACTGGGAATTGGGAGGGGGTTTAAATAAAAATAAAAACACTACACCACCAGAGATTTTTTTTTAACGGGACAGTGGAGATGGGGTGCAGGGGTTGGGGGGTTACTTACTGTACATTTCATGGCAGGCAGATTATTGGGTGGAGGTGAGGGACCACTAGTCACCATGGATAAGTTTTACGTGTGGGACAGGTGGGGGGAGGGACCACTAGCCACCAGGGCTTATTTTCTTCATTTCCAGGCAAAATTTCACCTTGTAACTTTCGCAGAAGTTTTATGCTCCACCACAGGTGGAAGTTCGGAAACTTTCTCGAAAGTCCCTTAATTTCCGTGGAAGGTCTGCGGTAGTGGAAAATGGCAGTTTTGCCCAGCCCTATTTAAAAGAGTATAAGTACATCACAGTTACATTTACCCATTCAGTAACCTGTGATAAATATTTAGCCATGGCCAAGAAAATGGGTATCAAACATCCCAAAGCATCTTATGCTTGGAAACAAAACTTGGTGGTGATTTTATTCTGACGATGTTAGGTGTCTGTAAAGTACTGGTTGGATGATGAATTCTCTGTACCGCTGAGTCACAGGGCATAGACAAAGTGCCCACAGTAGAACCAATCCTGGACAACTTTTTGAGATCTATTCTTTATCTGCCTTATAATAGCAAATGAAAAATACTTAGTGCAATGGTGGGGCTTCCATATGTTCATTGTCCAGTTTAGCCTGAATATCAGTACATTCGTATGCCATTACAATTCTCAAAATGACAGATGGAAGGCACCCTAAAATATACTTGGAAGAGGCAAAAGACATGCCCTTTGCAACTAGGTGGTTCAAAATTGTTAATGACAAATTAAAACCCATAAGATTGCATGTTCTAACTCATATTTCAGGCGCAAAGGAGACTAAGCAATATCTGGCAAGGGTCAGAGAATTATGGATTGTAACATGCAAATTAATCTGGCAGCTATGAGGATATGTAGGTTAAGACCACTTCTCTCTGAAATGAAATATGCACATAAATTGGAATGATATTTAGAAATGATCAGAATTAACACATCAAAGTCAAGTTGTAGCAAGAATTAATTTAATGTTCTCAGTGCTCCAGGCATAAGAGAAGAATGGGGTCAGTGAGATCAGCATAACAAATGGGCATGTAATGAGCATGTAGACAGAAATCTTACCTTAAGCTGAAAAAGATTCATGTGACTTAGAACCCAAATGAACTGTGACCAGCTTTGAGGAATGCAGAAACAAAACTCAGGAGCAGCATAAGGAAGGGGTGGACACTCAACTGAATTTCAGCTACATAAGAAGAAGACAATAATACCCAGTGGTTATGACCTCAGAGTGCTGTAAAATGTGCATTTTCATAATCTGATACATTGGGCCAGAGTTTCAATTGGTGGATGTAGGCTGCAACAATGGCAGCTTGTGCCAAATGCCCCTGCATCAGGGATCCTGTGTCCAATTCAATATCAGACAGGGTCCCTGAGCCTGCAGCTTGTGGCATCAGTCATAGAGATGGCACATCCACCAAGAATGCTGCAAGTCATGGGGTGGACAGCCAACAGCTGCACCTGTGGAAAGGGCCATGCCAGTGGTTGCCCCCCAAGCCCCAATCCACTTGTAGGTTAGCAGTACAGGTCACTTCCCTGATGATCTAGTGTACCTCTCCCCACCCTGATCTGCCTGTACATTGTAGTATTAAACACATATGTCAACCCTGGTGATCTAGTGGCTAACCCCACAATTTATGATAAATTGTATTAATACAGGACAGTACATCCCTGGAGATCTGGTGGCCACCACCCTCCACCCTGGCAGGTAGCCCACTATCCTACCCTCTCCTATCCACACCCCAGATCGGGTGACTGGCACAGCCCTCCTCACACCAACATGGCTGGCCTTCAAATTAACTGTCAGAGCACGTACTGTATACAGTATGTGCTCTGACAGTTCATTCAGTGGCTGGCTTTGGTGATGTGAGGATGGCTGTGCCGGTCGCTGGATCTGTGGTGTGATTGGGGGGGGAGAGGGGTGGTGGGCACTTCCTGCCGGGGTAGTCAGCCACTGGATCATCAGAGATGTACTGTCTGGTATTAATACAAGGTACTGGCAGATTGCGGGTGGGGGTCACTTGATCACCAGGGTTGAAATGTATGTTTAATAGTACAATGTACATGCTAATTAGGATGGGGAGGGAGGCACTAGATCACCAGGATTTAAATGTGTTATTAATATTATAATGTGCGGGCAGATCGGGGCAGGGAGGGGGGCCACTAGATCGCCAGGGATATGGGGTTTCATAAATATTACACTTTGATGGGGGATGACACTGTGGCGCATGGTTGACAACCCTCCCAGAGGGTGTCTAAGAACTGTTGCACCTGCTTGTCGTGTGGTCTAATGGTACTTAGAACATTGTCCTCTGAGTGGGTTCTCTGAATAAAATATGAGGGGATATGTCAGCCTGCATCTGCTGGAATCCCCTTAGCACCATACCACAACACTTTTTGTGGTGCAAGGCTGGTGCAAACCCCCTTTGCTGCAAGCAGCCTGTGCTTGACACAGGCTGCTTTCTTGAATAGCTCCCAGATGCATCTCTTGATGCTAGGTGCCAGTTGTGGCATAACTGTTTACTGCAAGCACCCTATGTCCAATGTAGGGCTTTGAAAATCCAGCTCATTATGTACAATATTTTAATAGTCATTGGGCCAGATAATCTGAAATGCGCCAAAGGCCAGCACAAGTCTGGCGCAGTGCAAAACCCATGTGCCATGGCACAAAGAGTGCCATATTCAGAGGTTGTGCATGCTGAACTGCGCCAGCACAACCTGACTGAATATGGCAGAGATGCACCATGGCACAAACAGAATTGCACCATGGTGCAAACAGACATGCATCATGGCACAAACAGATCTGTGCCATGGTGCAGAAAGAAATGCCCAAGGCAACTGTGGGAGCAGAGCAGCAGAGCAACAGAGGTGGGCATGGCACAGCGATCAGACCCAGGGACAGAGCCAGGGAAGCACAGTATCAGGCCACAGGAGGCCACCACCAGCAGGGCACAACCAGGTACCCAGACACCCCATCCCAGAACACAGCGGTGGCACTGATAGCAGACAACAGGTGGCACAAATGGTCAATTCAGGGCCATCAATGGAGTCCCCCCAACAGGCCACAGGCTGTGTCTCCACCCTCCCAGACCACAGCAATCCACACCTTGGACCATGGAGCCCAGAATACACACCGCACACCCCAGTGAGCCACCCCATGGGCACCCCAAGGCACAGTCACTGACCAAGGGGCAGGACACCACCACAGTGGAAAATAGCACAGCACACAGCAGTGAACTGCAGATGCACAACACGTGCACTGATACAGGCACATCACATGGACATACACTGTGCCACTGCAGCATGACTTCTCACACCACCTGTAAAGCAGACATTGATGCAGACAGGTACATAAAAAATATATATATTGAACAATACAAACATGTACATGAATAAGAGGGTGGGAAAGGGTAAGAAAGCAAGGGAAGAGGACAGGGAACAGGGACTGTGCAGGGTGAAGGGGATTGATGGGGGTGGTACAACAGGGGAAACAGGGGAATGCGGGGACAAAATCTAACGGTGGCCATGCCCTGCCACCCCTTGGCACCCTCTCTGTCTCCAGTCCACCAACATCATCCAGCAAATCTTCAGGACTGCCTCCATGGTGGGGGATGTCACAAGTATTAACTGGTGGAGTAGCCAGCAGTACAGTGGCATCCACCTCCTCTGCTGGACACCTATGACAAGGGATAGGACAGGTGATCAGTGCAATGTCCCAAGGTACCATGCCCACCCATTGCACAATGGGCAGTGGGAACACACACCCCTGGAGTGCCCACCACAGCCACCCACAGGGGGATGGGCCAATGCCTGCCTGCAACTTGGCACACCAGGACATTGCACAGAGGTGGTGCCCACCGCACAATGGCCACCCAACTGTGTAATGACAGTCACATGGTACAGTGCACCAGCAGCACCACAGCAACAACAGTGTCAGCTGGGTGCACACCAACCCCACCAACAACTGGCACATATGTGCAATGGTCACCCCACAGTGACATGCACCACACACAGTGCGACACACACAGCTTCTGCCATGGCACATGGCACAGGTGGCCATGCCTGCACCCACTCCCCTGCTACCCCCCCCAAGCTAAGTGCGTAGGACCAAGACAGCATCTACCTGCTCTCTGCGGCCCTGCTGGTGCCGGTCCTGCTCCTGCATCACCTCCATGACCCGCTGTGGCCTGCTGTGCTGCTCCGGCCACTCCTGTGGCAGCAATCCTCTGGTCCTGGGAATGGAAAAAAGACAGGTACACATCAGGACACATCCACAGCATCTGCTCACCACCCCCATCCCTGTGCACAGGGTATGCCCCTGCCCAACACAGCCCACACAGCTGTATGGCAACACAAGCTGCGGCTGACAATGCCACTCTGCTATGACAGTATACCCCTCTGCAGGGCATGCCAGGCAGCCTAGCCAATACCACAGTACAGCACTAGGGCACACATGCAAAATGGGCTGACTTATCAGGCCGTGGCACAGCCCATCAGTGGATGCATGCCTGAAGCCATCACAGGTGCTCTGGATCCCACACACAAGGCCCCCATGCCTGTGGTGGCATTGCTTCCCTGTCCTGGCCACCTCAGTGGATTGCTTAAGACTGTCAGCAATCCCCTGCTACACCACAACCCTTGGCTGCTGCTGGGGCACCTGTCTGAAGAGCTGTGGGGTGTGTGGCAGGACACATGCCACCAGGTTCACCAGTTCAACCTGGGATGAGTTTCTTGCCTGCCAAACACAACGCTGCACCATAGTTCCAACCACAATGTGGGGAAGCAAAATGGCGGCTGGAGGTGCAGGTGTGCACAACATGCGCCAGATGCACAATACGAGGGTACGTGCACTGTATCCGCACATCGCACAATGCCAGAGATGTGCAACATGGGCGTGGACAGACATGGCATGTGGCAGGAGAGTGACAAGGGGTCAGGGGTCACACCAGGGGTCAGGGGTCGGCCACCGCACAGTGCACCCATGCGCAATAGCAGGCATGGTGCACTGTGCACCATGGTCCCTATTGTGCAGTGGACGCATAGCATGCAATAGGTAGCAGCACCCCAACTGGTGCATGCGTGCTGTGGTTCTGCACAGTGCGCATGCCTGGGAATTGCACCACGACTTTCTCCAGAGCAATCTCATTGCACATAGAGCAAAGTTGTGATATTCAGCTGCCACATGCAAATGAGCTCATCAGCCAATGTGTGGTGCACTGGGGAAATTAGCATGTCATTACCACTGTGCCAATGCTTATTTGCATGCGTTGCACTATAAAAGCTCCATGGACTGGCACAGGCCATGGACCAGTATTGCAACCATCTGAGGTAAGTTGTGCATGCTGCTGGGGCACACTGAGACCAGCCAGCACAGCAGGGGGGATGGATTAGGGTGCTGCTGACACTGACACACTGTCCTGTCCATGTCCACAGGTAGCAACATGTCAGAACATGAGGAGGGTGAGGAGCGTGGGCCTGCTTGCAAGTGCAGGCCCAATTTTACAAAGACAGAGGCCATGTTTGAGGTCTTTCTTGACAGGGAGCCACTGTTGAGTGATGCCACAGGCACACCACAGGCCAGGGCAAGGGTCTGGGAGGAGGTGGTGGCATATGTGAACCAGAAGGGCAGCCACCAGTGGTCAGTGCAGGAGTGCCACAAGAAGGTGGACACAGATAAGTGGTGCATCAAAGAGAAGGTGGTGGCCATCCATGTAGCCCATAAAGCCACCAGAAGGAGCCTACTGATGCGCCACAGCTCATGGCACAGGAGGAGTTGGTGGCAGCCACCATGCACTGCAGCACCGTGGAGGGTGTGCCAGGTGGAGGATTCCAGATGGGTGTCAGACCATCACTGCATGGTACACGTGTTGGGCTCACACAGCATGCAGTGGCTGTGTTGGGGGGGTGGGCACTCATGAGCCTTGCATCACTGACACACCTATTTTTCTCTTCCAGCACCAGCACACCTGCATGCAGAAGGTGGGGCACCAGCAGCAGCCATGGAGGCAGGACCAGCCTTTGAGGACCAGCCATCCACCTCCACAGGCATCCGGGGGCCTGATAGGCTGCAGAACACTACCACTGTTCAGTCGGATGTCCTGGGCATGGGGTCGGATGAGGCCCAGGATGTGTTTCTACAGGATGCCAGTCTCAGTGTCCTCTGTGTGGAGACACAGATTGGGGTGGGGTTGACACCGATGATGACCTAATCATGATCCTGGCCAGCATGGGTGGTGTTGTGCAGTAGATGCCCATACCAGACACCAACACAGGCAGCACTCCCAGTGAACTGTCAGTGGTGGAACAGCTGCCCACTTCCACTGCAGGTGCTGCTGTGTGCACTGCCACAACTGTGCCATGTAGTGGTGGTGGTGTGGCCATGCAGGCACTGGGCAGCGTTCAGCAGCCAGACGGGCAATGGCAGCAGGCTATAGGAGCCACAGGGCAGCCAGACGTGGGGTCCACTGCCGGGGTGCCTGCTAGGGATATACCCCATGAGGACCCCACTGTGCAGTACCCACCTGAGTGGGGGGCTGTGCAGTATGGTCAGTCACCGCAGGAGGTGCAGCACCCCACCCAGGGTTCCCAGGGCACTGACTAGTTGGATGAGCTCACCAGTTTGCTGCAGGCCATCATGGAGCAACAGGTGCTGCTTTCCACTGAGGTGCTTGCACTGCACACGGAGGTGTGCCAGGTGGCTGAGCAGCATGAGAGGGACACTGAGCAGCTCCTGTTGGCTATACAGTACTTGCAGGAGGCCATGACTGCATCCCATGATTGCATTGCCAATGCATTCATGGATGGCCTTGCACTGCTGGCTGCCACAGGGCATGGCCAGCCACCACAGACCCCATGCAGTGCACTGTCCAACCCATGATCCTGGCATAGGGGGACACCCACACTGTCGACACCAGGGTCTGCTGTTGGCATCCCAGACACACCTAAGACAAGCCTGTTTAGGTGCCTACACACCCCTGTGTGTCCCGGTCATGGTCTCACAGTTCAACCCTTGGGGGGCTGTTGCTAATGCCCCCTGGGGCCGATGAGCAGCCTGTGGCTGCTGATCAGCCCCAGTGTGGCCACCCCATGGCTGAAGTGGCCATGGTTCCATGCGGTGGCCCTAATGCGTATGCCACCCTGACTGCAGTCTGCAGCCACTGCCCTGTGCATGCATGGGTGGTGTGTGTGTGTGTGTGCATACCACTGGTGTGGTGCCTGTGTGTCATGCCACATGCTGCCTGTGTGCATGCCTGCCTGGCCACTGGCCAATGTGGTGTGGGCATGATGAGGGCAGTTCTTCACTGGCTGTGCCTGTGCAGCGATGCAATGCATCTGATCCCCGCCACTGGCCAGTGCCTTGTCACATTGGTGTGTGTGTTGCTGTGTGCAGTTGTGTGTGGATGTGTGCCACTGACTCCCCTACCACTGCACCATGGCTCTGTGTGTGCATGCCCATTGCCATGCATGCCACTGCCTGTGTGCTGTGCCTGTATGTGTGTGTGGCCTTTGCGTGGATTTGTGCCACCGACCTGCATGCACCATAGAGCTCCTGTGTGATGGTGTCTCAATGCTGCCGTGCCATCCTTTGCAGTTGGGGATCTCTCCACCCAAGAGGTGCCATCCACCACCCTCTGGCCCGTTGCCTTCATCATCCCCACTACTGTCGCCCTCATCAGCCTCGACAGCTATCCCATGGTCAATGGCCATGTTGTGCAGTATGCAGCAGGCCAGGAATAGGCCACAGGCTTTCGAGGGGCTGTACTGTAGGGCACTGCCAGACCTGTCTAGGCAATGGAACTGTGCCTTCAGCATCCCAAATACACACTCAATGATGTTGAGCATGCTGGTGTGTGCCTCATTGTAGTGTTCCTCTGCTGGGAAAGATGGGCACTGATACGGGGTGAGCAGCCAGGGCCTCAGTGGATAGGCACTGTCTCCTGTGTGGATAATGACATGGTTAGCCCTGTGTCATCCTTTGCTGTGCCCCATGCCTGTCCCTGGTGCCCTGGCCTGCACACTTACCCCGCCCTGCCCCATCCCATGGCCTGCTCTGCCCGGCACCCCCTTGCCCATCCCATACTCACCCACTAGGAGGCCCATGGGGATGTCACCATGCTCGAACCTTTGGCACAGCACAGAGCAGTGCCAGATGAACACATCATGTGCACTTCCAGGGTGTGTTTCACAGACATTGGTGATGCGCCCCTTGGCATTGCACACCACCTGGCAGTTCACACTAGGGAACCCCATCCTATCTGTATAGGCCACACCCTCAGGGCCAGGTGGTGTTAAGATGCCCACACATGGGTGCAGTCAATGGCCCCAAGCATGCCAGGCATATGTACTACCCTGTGGAAGTCCTGCATGGTTGCTGTACACTCCACCTGTGTGCTGGGGAAATGGATGTATTTTGATACATGTAGCAGCAGAGTGTTGCTGAACTGTATGAGGAGGCATAACGTGGCCAACTAGGTTATGCCTGTGGTGTCCCCTGTTGGTCTCTGGAAGGTGACCATGGTGAGCAGGCACATGACAGCTGTCACCTTTGTCTCCACATACATTGCATGGCTCCATCTTGTGGGTGCCTGTATCTCCTCACTGCACAGCTCACAGAGCTGTCTCAGAATGGCCCTGTTCAGGCAGTACCATCCCACAATCTCCATGTCTGTGTAGTTCTCAAAGGTGGTGCAGGCACAGTACCACCAGTTTCAGGCATACCACTGATAAGCCCTTCCTTGGCCATGTCACTGTTCCTCCTGTTCCCTCACACCCCTCATTACGGCCTCCATTAGGAAGGGCATACTATCCATGGCCCCTAATGTCCTGTCACCCCCTGGGTGGTCAGCTGCTGCAGGCTGTGTGCCACCCTGTTGCACTGCATGGTACTGTGCCTGCCTGTCCCTCTCGCTCTCTCTCTCTTTTCCCCTGGCTCACTCTCCACTGCCACCCTTGTTCCTCTTCTCCTGTGGCTGCTAGTGACAGTCTCTCTGTCTCTCACTGGCTCTGTCTCCCTTGCTCTGTCTTTTTGTCTGCCTGTCCCACGTCTCTTGCCACTCTTTCTCTCTCTCTCTCTCTCTCTCTCTTTCTCTCAGGAGCAGGACAGAGAACAGGACAGGACAGGACAGAGAACTGTGTCAGTTAAAGCAAAAGGAGGCAAAAGGAGGCTGGGAAGGCAGTCAGAACAGCAAGGCCCAAACCGAGGAAAATATAGCCAACTCAGTTAAGAAGGGATAAAAACCTTTTATAGGTACATCAGGGAGCAAAGGAAGACCAAGGGAGGGATAGTGAGGCTTAATAAAGGGGAGGGAGGGTGGGCAGAGGGAGACTGTGAAAGGCAGAGATACTAAACAAATATTTTGCTCAGTATTTACAAAGGAAGAGGGAGGTACATAAAACAAACAGTAGTAACAGCTGGATACAGAAGTTGATACCAGCCCATTTACAGAAGAAAGGGTTCTGAAAGAACTCTTAAAACTGAAGGTGGACAAAGCAATGGGGCCTGATGGGATTCATCCCAGAATTCTAAAGAACTAAGGGTAGAACTAGTGATACCACTGACTACCCTCTTTAACAAATCATGGGAGGATGGGGTGGTACCCGAGGACTGGAGGAGGGCAGATGTGATTCCTCTTCACAAAAGTGGGAGCAAGGCAGAAGCAGGAAACTATAGACCTGTTAGTTTAACCTCAGTGATAGGAAAATAATGGAATCACTTCTAAAGGAAAGAATTGTGAGTATCTAGAGGCCAGAGGGCACAGGACCCTAGGCAGCATGGATTCACAGCGGAAGGTCATGCCAGACGAATCTGATAGATTTCTTTGACTGGGTGACCAAAGTAGTAGATCAGGGAGGGCTGTGGACATGGCCTACCTAGACTTTAGCAAGGCATTTGACACAGTCCCACACAAAAGATTAATATATAAGTTAGCCAGCCTGGGAGTGGGTCCCAAGATGACAGCCTGGGTAAAGAATTGGCTGGAGAATAGGACACAGCGGTAATAGTAAATGGAGCCCACTCTGAAGAAAGGGGGTTACTAGTGAGTACCATACGGTTCAGTATTAGGACGGTCCTCTTCAATGTCTTTATAGTGACATTGCAGAGGACTGGAAGGAAAAGTATGTCTCTTTGCAGATGACACAAAGATCTGCAACAGAGTTGATGCACAAGGTGGGGTGGAAAGGATGAGAAGGACTTGGCAAGGTTAGAGGAATGGTCAAATGTATGGCAGCTTAGATTCAATGCTAAGAAGTGAACGTAATGCACCTGGGAAACAAAACCCAGGGATGAGTACACAATGGGGGTGAGATACTAACAACAACAAAAATGGAAAGGGACCTGGGGTAGTCATATCAGATGACCCAAAGGTGGGCAAGCAATGTGAGAAGGCAGCAAGGAGGGCTGGGGGATACTGGGATGCATAGGGAGAGGCATCACCAGTAGAAAACAGGAAGTTATTATCCTCTGTACAGACAGCTGGTGAGACCCCATCTGAGTACTGTGTGCAGTTCTGGAGACCCAATCTCCGCAAAGACATAGACAGGATGGAAGCTGTCCAGAGGAGGGCAACTCAAAATGGTGCAGGGTCTGCACGGAAGACATATGAAGAGAGACTTAGGAGCTTATTATGCATAGCCTCGAGGAAAGGAGGGAGAGGGGGACATGATAGAAACTTTCAAGTACCTCAAGGGAATCAACAAAGTCCAAGAGGGTAGCATCTTTCAAAAAAAGAGGTGTGCAAGAACAAGGGCACAATTTGAAGATAGAGGGGGTGGCTCAGAGGTAATTTAAGGAAGTATTTTTTCACAGAGAGGGTTGTGGATGCATGGAATGGCCTTCTGGAGGAGGTTGTGGAGTCAAAATCAGTGGTGGAATTCAAGCATGCATGGGATAGTCATAAGGCAATTCTGGGGGGTGGGGGTAGGAAGAAGTAGGCTGCTGGTTAACTGGGATCTGCAGCTTATCCATTAGGTAGGAAAATGGGCAGACTGGGTGGGCCAAGCGGTCCTTATCTGCCGTCAAATTCCATGTTTCTATGTTTCTCTCTCTCCCTCTCATCTGGCTCAAGTGCTGTCTGTGTGCTTGTGCCCCGTATTTATAGGCTGAAGTCTGCTTGGTGCATCCAGGCTTTGCTCTGAACTTGCACCATGGTTCCACAGTTGAATATCACACTGCACTGAATATTCATGGGCACGTACCCTGCTCTTGCGTCTGCATTCATTATAGTTGCGCATTGGAGCAATGGGATTTGCACTGCACAATGGCACCCGCTGAATATCGCTCCTTGGCGCAAGTCTACACTTGCACCAACACAACTCAGTTAAGCCACGCACAATTGCTTTGACTATCCTGGCCAATCTGTATCTAAAAAATAAATGGTTACTGTCTATCTTGAGGAGAAAAACAGCTCCTGTCTGACTGATTAAAAATAACATGATATTTTACCTCTGATTATGTCCCAATATTGTTTGTTCTAGCTGGTTTTGCCTCTTGCACTTTCAGGGAGTATGTGTGGTATAGTAGGAAAAAGAAGTGACACTAGAACTATTTGCTTGGAATGTAGTATGTAATGGAAAAATGTTAATGAGCTATACTTTATACTAGGTTGCTACTGTTGCGGATATAAGAATTCTAATTTAATCTATGGTATTTTGTATTTTAACTTGTGTTACATATTTGCTAGGTGTTGTGAGTTTTTAATGATATGTGATGATTTTCCAACCATACGTACACAAATAAACCAACTGAACCGAACTAAACTTGGTATGGTACATGCCTGCAGATTGCTCTAAACTATTTAATTAATTGCACCCAAATGGACTGGAGCCTTGAACACAGATTGGGCACAATTAAATGAATAAAATGGTGTGTTCTGAAGCATACAGCTGGTGTTACTGTAGCTGTAAATTCTTTATAACAGTACGTTCTACTTGAAAACTGTTTGATGAAGGTGCATAATGCACAGACATGTATAATATAATTTTTCACCTTTACAGTTGCAGCCAAAGACATGATCAGATATTTCATGAAATTTCTGTGATGTCTCTAGAGAAATTCCTGACTACTTGCAGTACCAATAAAGAGGCACCAGAGAGAATCTCTTTAGAAATATCAGGACTTTTTTGGAAATATCTGACCAAGTCAGCTGCTACAGTATCTTTCTTCTAGTATATAATTACTACAATTTTTCTTAATTTTATTCCATCCCATGCTCTCTTGACATTTCAGGACATAATTTTTATTCATTAAAGGTTGCTTGCCATTTTATCTTTTTTGAATCTAAACTTTTCTGGAACAAAGATGGGATAATAAATTTAATTTTAACTCTCTTGGGATAAATTAACACAACTATTCTCTGATTTCTTTATTTGTTCTAGCCTATTTTCCCCTTTTTCCTGCCCCCTGACTTTCCCTTAAATATGCCCTATTTTTAACTCACCCCACTAGCTCAAACATGAGAGTGTTGTTATGTTGATCATTCCTCCTACCCAGCAGACAGGCTACTCTCCTCGTGAGCCCCCCCCAACAAAACAAAACAGCGAGTAGGCAAACCCAAACTGGTTTATCCACTATACACCACTTAGTGTCTTACTGATCTACCAAACGGACTGATAACTCTCTCCATCTAAAGAGCCTCAGAGTAGGATAGCTTAAGCAATATCTTGTAGTTTTTTTCCATCAGCCAATTTCCATTCTACCCCTTTCATCTTGCCTTCTCGAAATTGAGATTGTGCTTCCAATGTTAAGCTTCCATTGTGGAGAGTTGTTATGGTGGGATTGCTGCACCCCTATTGTCAGATGATAAGTACTCTCCTGGATGCATACTCAACACCAATCTGATTACCCGCTCCACTTCTACTGATGATGTAAATATCCTTGTTCTTCCTTGCAGGATAACTTTGAGCTTTGCAGGGAGATCATTGTAAATCTAATTCCATGCTGGTTCAATAGGTCTCTTGCCCCAGTAAAGGCGATCCTCTCCCCCAGTGTCTCTGTGGAAAAGTCTGGAAAGACCTGAAAAGAAAGGTTTTTGAGTTTAAGGCCTTTTCCCAATCTTGCAGTTCTCATTAGTGCTTCCTTATCTTGAAAGTGGTGGACCTTTATGTATACCAATCTGGGCTGATTACCTCAGTAGTTAGGATTGTAAGACACCGTATGTACCCTGTCTAACTCAATTTTGTTCTCATGGTATTGTCTAGTGAGTGCTTCTGTAAGGAGTTTCTTGAAAAATTCTACTAGATTTGGAACTTCCATACCCTCAGGAATTGATTTATTTATTGAAATGTTTCACCGCGAAGGCACACTGAGTGACAAGTCACTCATCTCCTGGTGCAACCTGCAGGGAAGGGGTAGAATAGGAATGAGACATTAAACATTCAAGTTGCAAGATCAACATTCACATACAGTTGTAAAGCAGGTGTCACAAACAGTGTTACAACAGTGTTGCAAATAATATGTAGAAAGAATGGACAATAATAAGTTCTGGGTTCATAAGTAAACAAGTGCCTTCATGAAAGAAAAGGGGAAAGAACTGGAGGGTTGAGATAGGGGCAGGGGAAAGAGTCTTGGCCCTGGAGATCCTCTCAGGCTGTGAGGAACCCTGCAAGGGGATGGTGGGACCAGAGAGAAGGGGATAAGGCAGTACCCCAGAGAGACCCTTTTAGGATGGTGGGAGAAGGGAGTAGATGAGAGATACAAGCCCCTTGGGGGGTAGCAGAGGGACTCATAGAGAGCATTTGGGGTCCTTTACATTCTGTGAGAGATCAAGGGAAGCCAGTAAGGGGGAAGGGGAGGAGAGCTAGAAATTCAGGGGGTAGGTGTGCACAGGGAAAAATTAAGGTGACAGTAGAAGGACAAGGTTTTTCCAGGGCTTAGAGAAGGGAATTAGGGAGGGATATGGCAGGAGCAGCTAGGTGCAAGGTAATTATTGAGGGCAAAGCTGATGGAGTAAGCAGTGGATGAGTGCCAGATTAGAAGGGGGGGGAATTCCAAATTTTTGGGAGATGGTGAGAGTAACTGGATTGGCTGATTTGGGTGGATCAGTGGAGGACAACCAGGGTATGGAAGTCAGTTGATTTAAGGGAATGGGATGGTGGGGGGCATTATAAAGGATGAAGTGAGGTAGGAAGGGAACTCATCCAACCAGTGCTTGGAGGTGAATTTAGCACAGTGAGAGAGTTGCCTATTTGTAAGAGGGAGGAAAGATAGGGCATGATAAAAATCGCAGTGTTGGGTGTGAGGGGGGCATCCAGGGCAAAATGGCAGAAGGAATTAAAAAAAAGAGAGTGTCCAATCTGGCCTTATTGGCAGCACCACAGACTATGTCACAGTAGTCAAAAATGTGCAGTATCATCTTCTGAACAAGTTCATGCCTCACTGTAGGAAGGATGCAACTACAGATCCTGAACAGGGCACCAAGCTTGGGGTGCAGATTTTTATGGATGGTGTCAATATGTCCAGAGAAGTTTAGGTGCTGGTCCAACCAAACACCTAAGTACCTGAAGGAGGATGTGTCCTCAAGTAAAATCCCATCAAGGATGTGGAATGTGGGTAGGGATGGAAGACTAGATAGTCTCTGCCTTGTGCCAAACATCATGGAGACAGTCTTCTTGGCATTGAGGAAAAGTTGATGGTTAGCAAACAAGAGCTGAACCTTGCTGAAGTCTTGCTGTAAGCTAGTTGTAACCTCATCAGGACAGGAACTAGATGAATAGAGGGCTGTTATCATCGGCATACATATGTATAGTGGAGGATGGAGAGCAAACAGAGGGAAGGTCATTTAAGAAGATGGAGAATAGGAGGCCCCCTAATACAGAGCCCTGGGGGACTCCAGTGCTACAGTAGCAGCCACAGACACTGCCAGATATTTCATGAAATTTCTGTGATATTTCCAGAAATATCTCCTGCCTTCTACATTTAAACAGTAGGGGCAGCAAAGGGAAACTCTTTAGAAATTTCATGAAATATCTGGAAATAGCTGGCAATGTCTCTGGCTACTACTGTAATTGGGAGGGGAGGGCAGGGGAAGTGGTGTCCAAGATCTTAACTGATTTGGTCATGCCAATAACATAGGCCTTGAACCAGTCAGTGGTAGAGGGAGATAGGTCAGCTGCTGGGAGTTAGTTGAGGAGAAGGGACTGAGAAATAGTGTTGAAGGTCTTGGCCAGGTAGACAAAAATGGCAGAAGTAATTTGGCCATTGTAAATCCCAGTTAGGATTGACTCTGTGAGCCATAGGAGAGAGGTGGTGGTTAAGTGTTTTTTTCCTGAAACCAGACTGGAAAGGGGTGAAAAAGGAGGTGGCAGATAGAAAAGAGGTGATTTGTGAGAGGACAATGTGTTCTTGAAGATTGGCAAGGGTAGGAAGGAGAAAAATGGGGCGATAGTTGACAGGGATGAGGGGTCACCCCCTTTGTGGAGAGGGAAGACCACAGCATGTTTCCATTTGGAGGGGACTGAGGCAGTAGAGAATGAAAGATTTAGGATTATTGAGAGGGGGTAGGCAATGGCCGAAGCAGAAAGGGAGAGGAGTTTTAGGTCAAGGCCATCAGGGGAGGCACCTTTAGAGGGGTTGATGGTGAGGAGGGCACTTAGGGCATCATTTGGGGTTACAGTAGTGAAAGAGAAGGGAAGGTGGGAGGGTGGTGGAGGGGGCACACTAGTAGAGAGTTGGGATGGGGATGTGTAGGTGGGGAGGGATTTCAGTAGCTCAGTGGTACAGGAGGTATAGTAAAAGCTAAATTCCAAAGCTACAGCTGGTGGGTTGGACACTAGAGAGCTACTGACTTTAAGTACCAAGGGAGTTGGCGAGATGAGGGATAAATAGGGTGTGAACCACCTTCCAGAACTTTGAAGGGGAATTCATGTTGGTGATGAAGGCAGATGTAGAATATTCAGATTTGGCTAACTGTGTAGCCCTGGTGCAAGTGTTTCAAAGTGTGTGGTAGTTCACGAGGTCACTAGGAAGCTGGGTAGCTTTATGACACTTCCAGGCTCGATCTCTAGCCCTAAGGCAGGCCAGAGGTTCAGGGGTTATCCAAGGTAAGTGGTTACCTCTAACTCTGGTTTGTTTGAGTGGGGCAAGGGAGTTCCAGATTACAAAAAATATTTCTTTGATGTAGGCAAGGGCCTTATCAACTAAGGGGAAGGAGGTTAGGGGGGACCAGTCATAAATAGTAAGGTTACTCAGGAGAGGTTCAAGGTCAAGATACTTGAAAGAGCATAGTTGTATGGTTTTGCGTGGTGATTTAGTTCTGTGGACTTTCCTAACTATGAATATTGGGTTATTGTCTCTGACAGCATTGGGGAGGATGCCAGAGGTGATGATGCGGTGGTTGTGGGAGGTAAGGGCCTAGTCAAATAGGGAGTGTTGTTATGTCTTGTGGTTTGGGAAGATAGGTTCAGAGACCAGTTGGGAGAGGTTTAAGGCTCTGATTTTGTTTTTAGTTTTGGTAGTTTTAGGTGACAACCAGTTTATAGTGAAGTTTCCTAGGATGAATAATTCCCCAGAGCAAGCAAGGGAAGTGATGGAGGTTAGGAGGTCTAGCATGACCAAAGGATGGACATTTGGGTGGCAGTGTATGCCAGCTATAAAGACTGGGAGAGTGATGGGGAGGGTCACATGGATAGTTAGGGCATCAGGAGTCTCAGGATTGGAGGATGAGTAGATGATGGAATATTAGATGGAGGCTAGGATATAAATGGCCACACCACTACCCCTGTCAGCATGGTCTTGCCTTAGCAGTGAGTAGCCAGGAATGGAGACTGAGTTGTCAGGGATGGTGCACTTTAGCCAACTTTCTGACATGATTAGTATGTCTGGTTTTAGAGTGCATACCATGGTCTTAATGGTCTTAATCTGGTCTATTTTTTGCAATAACCTGCAGGTGTTTAGATGTAGGATCTTTAAGCCCTTTGGGAGGGCTGAGAGAAGAGAGCAGGGTGAGGTAGCAGAGGAGGAGGAAGCACCAGAGGAGCTAGGGACAATAGGGCCTGGGTTGGAGTGGATATCCTTGGGGGAGTGCAAGAGGAGGGTGAGTATGAGGAAGCAAAGCTTAGAGGATTTTGAAGGGGCTGGGAAGAGGCTGGGAGTTTTGAGAAGAAGGGCATGGACGAGTGAGGAAGGAGAAGGTGGAGAACCACAGTGAAAGTGGATATCATTATTACAGCTGCATTAGGAATAGTGGTAGAGTGAGACCATATTTCAAATGGGGGGGAGTGATAGCATGGATGTGGGTAGGGGATTGGAGATAGCAACTGATGGGGTTGGGAGAGATATTAGTAATAGATGAGTAGTGAGCAAGTGAAGGTGGTAAAGAGAGAGATATGAGCAGAACAAGGGGAGAGAGGAGAGTAGAGTATGCATTGTTCATAAAGGCAGAGAAATTAATGAATAATTGATTTAGGAACAGGAAAAATTTGTAAGTAGAGAGCCTGGAGGAGGGGGCTGGTAAGATGGAGGAGGGAGTTGTAGTTTAGGAAGGTATCTATGTGAACAAACAGGCAGGTATCACTTTAGATAAAGATTGTGTCCCTCTCGTGGCAGTACAGTATAACTTGCAAATGGGAAAATGGAAAAAAAAAACCTTGAGCTGTAATTTCTAGCTTAACCAGTCTGGCACTTAATAATTAATAAGTGCCAGACTGGGAGAGAGAAGTAAGGAGAAAGAGAGAGAAAAGGTACAGGGAAAAAACATATTCTTTTCAAGTTAACTTAAAATTATTCTAAACTGAGCTGTAATTTTCTTGCATTATACAAACACTTGCAATATACAGTGATTCAAAAGATAAAAACACAAATACAGCAAGGTACATGCAATACAATTTGGCAGAGGGGTGAAACTGTTATAATTTGAAAATTGTGCACACAGAAGTTAAGACTCAGGCTGGGAGGCATACAGCAAAAGATCAGCAGTGGAATAGGAGGAGAGCCAATCAGGAGCCTGGTTTGCTAGTGCAGACCAATCAGGAGCCAGAGTGAGTGCCATGGAGAGAGCAATGTAAAGCTGCCAGGAAGGCCATACCTTCACAGCTAGAGGGCAGAATGAAGATGCCGGGACTGCAGCAGAGCAAAGCTGCCTCCTGGTGTAGTTTCTTGGCTGGCTGAAGTGCCCTGGTCAGGGGCCTCCTCCTAGGATGAGAAGAGAGAGGGGAGAAAGAGAGGTGAACTTTATAGGTGTGACAGGGTTGAATAGGACCTGCTGATTTTCTGTCAAGATATGAATCAGGAATTGAGGGTTCTGAAGGTTTAAAAACAAATGTATGAGTATAAACTTTACTGTTTGCTTTACTGTTATAGAATAAAATGGGATACTGCACAGGTGCTTAATATCTGAAATTTAAGAGCTAATAGTATTAGTGAAGTAACAGAAAGTTTTGGAAACCTGTTTTATAAAACTGGTTTCCTCTTAAGGTGGGAGTGAATGTGATAGGGTTGAATAGGGCCCTGTTCCAGTTGTTATGAAAAGAGTTTGAATGCAGGGATCTGTTCTGTTCTCCCCTTTTCTGTCTCCTGTCTGTCTGGCTGTGCAACCAAATTTTCCTGTGAGACCTAGGATTTGAGCACCCTGACAGTCTTGCAATTATTTGCCTCTCACTATCTCTCAGTCTTCCCTTTCTGTTTGTCTTTTTCTGTTTTATATATCTGATGATATAAAAATATATGCAAATCATTATGTGGAAATTAACTGATATTGGGATCCCTTTTGTTTAGAAATTATATAGTGTTCATTTTTGAAATTTATATAATCATAGTTTGAGATGATTGCAAAAAGCTATTGGAAACTCAAGGGGTTACCTGAGTGCATTTTTTAATCCTTTTGCAGAAGAACTGTGGAAAAGGGGACTCAGCTCAGGCACACTGTGTTCCTGCAGTGCCTGCCTGAGATATACAAGAACACTTTGGAAGGTGCTTGTTAAGAATTGGGGGTTGGAAGGACTTATAAGACAGAGCTGCAATTGCTTGCAAAGTTAGACAACAGAGACTGAAGGAAAACTCTGATGGATCTCCTCTATTTTATTTTGCCTTTGTAAATAGTTATACTGAACAATTTTATTTTTTATGTTACTGGTAGTACAATTAAATATTTTAGGTGAATGCTACAACTGCTCCTAGTTTTCCTATGCTTCCTGACCTGTGCCTCGACAACAGATGGTATCAGCCTAAATGGAATTTACACCATGCATACTCTAAGCCAGGAGTTTTGTGCATGGGTACTGGACCTAGTACCAGGGAAGCACAGAGAAATGTATGGATTCTGCAGCAGCAAGTCCAGGAGTGGTTACCAGGAGAATGGCAGCCAAACTAGCAGAGACAGAAGTCCAAGCTGAGATTGTATAGCCAGCATAAGTTTTGGAAAAGGAACAGGCAGTTACAGAACCTGAAAGCCTGATGGACTTTTTCAAATGGTGGGCTATACAACAAAAAGAGACGGAGAAGCAGAGAGAAAAAGAGACTCAACATTTAGAAGCACAGAGGAGAGAAGAGATGCAATGACAGGAGCAGTGATGGCTGGATGCCTTGCAAGCTATCAAAAGCAGAGTATCTGGCACAGATCCAGACTAGCAACAAAACACAAGCAACTTAAAATCCATTAAACTTACAAAGCTCTGTCCCTCGGATGATATCAAGGCATACCTGACAACTTTTGAAAGAGTTGCCACAGCCTGCCAATGGCCAAAGCAGCAATGGACAATCAGAGTAGTACCCTACCTGACATGGAAAGCCCAACTTGCCTACAGCAATATGGACACTGCACATTCAGAAAACTATGACCTGGTGAAAAGTGAAATCCTGAAAAGGTATGACATCTCAGGAGAGACCTACAGGCAGAGATGTTGATCTCTGAAGCACAACTCAGTTGACAATGCTCAAGAACCCTTCACCTGACTCAGAGAACTTCTGATAAAATGGCTCCAACCAGATGGCAAAACAGTCCCACAGGTCATCAACACATTTGCCATGGTGCAATTCATTAACATCCTTCCTACAGATGTGCAGCTTTGGGTAAAGGAACATTGACCAGAAAGTGGGGAAAAGTCTGTTTCTTTGGCCGAGGACTACCAAATGGCCAGACAAACACCATAGCAGTGAGGTAACAGCTAAGCACCGGTAATACACTCTTTTTCCCATTTAAACTCCAAGTATGATCAGAACTCTGGTAGCGGTAACAAATCTGTGTCCAAAGATGTGATTTGCTATAACTGTAAAAAGCCAGGTCATATTGCAAGAAATTACTGTAACAAGAGTGACACTGGAGCAGAGTTGTCTTTAGCAGATTGGGGCAAGTACTTAACAGATGTGAAGGTGGAGGATAAGACTGTAAAGAGACTCATTGATTTGGGAAGCAGACATACCCTAGTGCATGTTGAAGTGCTGGGAAAACACTGCAAAAGGACCAGGTACTGATGTCATCTGCATCCATGGTGACACTCGATACTATCTCACCACCCAAGTGACTCTGACCATTAAAGGTGTGTTGCACCAAATTAAAGTGGGGATAGTACCTAAGTTACCTGTACCTACGATTATTGGAAATGACTGTCCAGGATTTACTGAGTTGATCTCAGAGGAACTGAAGCCTGCAGTTTCAGCAGCTGTGGTGACAAGTGCTCAGGCAAAGAAAATTTCAGATGGTAGGGACACTTTTCCTTTCAGTGATTTTGATTTGGACTTGTTTGAGCACAACTCCAAGATCTGGAAAGCCAGGAAACAAAGATGATGCCTGAAGAAACTGTGGCAACAAATGACTGATGGACCTGAAGGTTTAAATATGAAAATGTTGAAACTAAGCTGACAACTGATTGTAATTTTCTTTCAGAGCAAACTAATGATGTTTCTCTCCAGGGTTATTTTAAGCAGCTGGGGTGAAATCAAAGCAAGGTGGACCTGTGTTTAAAAAATGTAATTGGTTACTGTACAGAGTTTTGGTTAAACCTCGGACACAGGAAGAGACAGAACAATTGGTTATATCACAGAAGTATGGAACAGAGTTGTTACAGATAGCACATGATAGTCCAATGGCTAGTCACTCAGGAAGGGACCACACCCTTGCAAGATTGATGTATAGATTGTACTGGCCTGGAATTCATGAAGATGGTACTACCTATTGTAATTCCTGTGCTGAGTGTCACAAAGTAGCCCCAGTCACTAGAAAAGACAAAGTGCCCCTGGTGCCCCACCCTTGATAGATGTGCCTTTTGAGAGAATTGCAATGTATGTGGTTGGTCCTTTAGACAAAAGTAAAAAGGGTAACAGATTTATCCTGGTAGTATGAGACTATACTGTTCGATACTCAGAAGCAGTTCCAATGCGTACTGTCACAGCTTCATAAGTGGCAGCAGAGCTTGCAAAAATTTTCAGCAGAGTGGGCATTCCTAAAGAAATTATTACTGATCAGGGTAGCAATTTTGGTTCTGCATTACTTAAGATGCTGCACAGACTACTAGATAGCACTGCCATAAGAACCTCCCCCTATCACCGTCAGCCAGATGGTCTTGTTAAGCATTTTAACCAAACCCTAAAATGTATGTTAAAAGGGTTTCTAAAAGGGGAAGGGAAAGATTGAGACCAGTACTTGCCATGTCTACTTTTTGCATATAAAGAAGTGCCACAGGCATCAACAGGGTTTTACCATTTGAAATGCTGTATGGTAGGCAGCCAAGAGGGCCACTTGATGTGATAAAAGAAACGTGGGAAGATAACACCACTCAGAAACAATCTATAACATCTTATATGTGTGCCCTAAGAAAGAAGCTGGCAAAATATGTTGAAATTGGCCATAGTAATCAGGAGGAGGCCCAAAACCAGCAGAAGGTATATTATGACCATGCGATATAAGAAAAAGTTTTCAAGCCAGGTGAAAAGGTTTTGCTACTGTTACCCATGAGAAAATAAACTGTTAATGAAGTGGCATGGGCCTTTTAAGTTTCTTAGACATACTGGCACCATTAACTATGAGACTGAGAGCCCTAACAGGAAAAATCCTACTAAGATGTATCATGCTAACTTCCTCAAGAAATGGGATGAAAAAACACCAAAAGTTGCTTTGCTAGTTTTACCAGAAATTGATAAGGAAGATATTGATGTAGCTTATGATAGACTTGAACAAACTAACTGCTGATGCTGTACAGGTGAATGTTTCCTTAACCTCAGAACAAACTTCAGACAGTCCTAATGTGCTAAAGACATTTAACAGTACTTTTACCACAGTACCAGGCCGAGCAAAAGGGGTTGAGCATGTTATTGTGCCAAGGAATGCTAGTCCTATTAGGCAAAAGACATACAGGTTACCAGAGCAGTTAAGAGCTGACGTGGTTAAGGAAATACAAAAAATGAAAGAATTGGGTATCATAGAGGAGTCGAGGAGTGCTTGGTCATTTCCAATGGTGATTGTAAATAAAAAAGAAGGGGGTGTTAGAGTCTGCCTTGATTTTTGGAAACTTAATAAAGTGTCAGAATTTGACAGTTATCCTATGCCTAGAATAGATGATTTCACCAAGGGTTACTGGCAAATACCTTTAGCTAAAGAATCCAGAGACAAAACTGCATTTGCCAATCCTGTTGGATTCTACCAGTTCACCACCTTGCCATTTGGTTTACATGGTGTGCCAGCTACATTCTAGCAGTATATGGATGTAATTGTATCACCTCACACTGGTTATTGTGCTGCATACCTGGATGATGTCATGGTGTACAATCCAGACTGGAAAAGCCACCTGGAACACCTACGAGCAGTTATCCAAGCTATCAAAAATGCAGGTCTGACTATTAATCCTACCAAATGTGCATTGGACATGCAGGTAACCAGATATTTGGGCTATGTGTTTGGAAATGGGGAAGTTAAGCCAGAGGTTTCTAAAATAGAAGCTGTAGCCAACAGCTCTGTCCCCAAAACAAAGAAACATGTCAGGTAATTTTTTAAGGCTGACTGGTTATTATTGGAAATTTGTTCCCAACTTTGCTGAGTTAGCTATTCCCCTCACTGAACTCACAATGAAATGGTTCCGAAATAATGTGAAATGGACCCCAGAATGTGATGAAGCTTTTCAAGCCATTAAGGCTACATTATGTTCAGCCTCTGTTTTAAGAAGCCCAGACTTTGAGAAACCGTTCTTGTTACAAACAGATGCATCAGAGATAGGCCTAGGTGAAGTCCTGAGTCAAAATATAGGTGGGAATGAATATCCTATTCTGTACATAAGTAGGAAGTTGCATGACAGAGAGAAAAGGTACTCCACTATTGAAATGGAATGTTTAACAGCAAATTGGGCAATGGAGTCCCTTAAGTTTTATTTGCTAGGAACTGACTTTCTACTTATAACAAATCACAATCCTCTCTGTTGGCTTAACCAAATGAAAGATAAAAGTTCCAATATCACAAGGTGGTACCTGGCACTACAGCCATTTAAGTTCAAGGTGATACACAAATCTGGTAAAGAGAATAGCAATGCTGATTTTCTGTCAAGATATGAATCAGGAATTGAGGGTTCTGAAGGTTTAAAAACAAATGTATGAGTATAAACTTTACTGTTTGCTTTACTGTTATAGAATAAAATGGGATACTGCACAGGTGCTTAATATCTGAAATTTAAGAGCTAATAGTATTAGTGAAGTAATAGAAAGTTTTGGAAACCTGTTTTATAAAACTGGTTTCCTCTTAAGGTGGGAGTGCATGTGACAGGGTTGAATAGGGTCCTGTTCCAGTTGTTATGAAAAGAGTTTGAATGCAGGGATCTGTTCTGCTCTCCCCTTTTGTGTCTCCTGTCTGGTTACACAACCAAATTTTCCTGCGAGACCAAGGATTTGATCACCCTGACAGTCTTGCAATCATTTGCCTCTCACTATCTCTCAGTCTTCCTTTGCTGTTTGTCTTTTTCTCCCTTACGTATCTACTGATACAGATAGATAGATAGATAGATAGATAGATAGATAGATAGATAGATAGATAGATAGATAAACATTTTTTATTTTTATCCAGGAGACATAATTTAGGGACAATGCCCTGATTACAATGCATGCCCTGTAAAAATATATGCAAATCATTATGTGGAAATGTAACTGATATTGGGATCCCTTTTGTTCAGAAATGAATTAGTGTTAATGTTTGAAATTTATAATTATATTTGAGATGATTGCAAAAAGCTATTGGAAACTCAAGGTTACCTGAGTACAATTTTTAAGCCTTTTGCAGAAGAGCTGTGGAAAAGGGACCTCAGCTCAGGCACACTGTGTTCCTGCCAGCATCTGCCTGAAACATACAAAAACACTTTGGAAGATGCTTGTTAAGAATGGGGCGTTGGAAGGACTTATAAGACAGAGCTGCAATTGCTTGCAAAGTTGGACAACAGAGACTGAAGGAAAATTCTGATGGATCTCCTCTATTTTATTTTGCCTCTGTAAATATACTGAACAATTTTATTTTTTACAGTATGTCACTGCTAGTACAAATAAATATGTTGGGTGAACTTTACAACTGCTCCTTGTTTTCCTATACTTCCTGGCCTGTGCCTCAATGACAACAGGCAATCGGAGGGTGGGGGTGGTCAGTATGTATCGACAGGAAGACAGCAGCAGCAGCAAACTGAGTGACAAAGGGAGTAATAAAATAGCAAAGGGATGGCCCCGAGAGGTAAAGCGGGGTGGGGGTGGCTACTGCCAAGCTTTAAATTATCCATTCATGCTCTGGTCTCAAGTAATTCTATTTTAGTTTAAGCAGTTTCAGCTCTGTGGCTTGGGTTTTGATGTTTTTTGTAGTGGTTCAAGCTTGTCCTCAGCCTTGCTTAGCCTGGTTTCCAGCTCCGCTGTTCTTTTTATTAAATTATCCATAATTTTTGTTAGGTTTGAGACAGATTCATTTAGACCAGAGATGGAAATGTTGATTTTTGAAAACCCCTGCCTGACTTCATTTATTAAAGCTTCCTGGAGTGCTGACTGCAAAGTATCCCTATCTTTATTTTTATTTATTTATTTGAGAATAGGATTACAAAATACCTTTGAGCCAAGGCTCTTTTACAAAGGTTCCGCATCAGTAAGCACAGACAATTAACATCAAAAGGTTACAGGAACAAGTGATATCATACTGTTACTTGGGTTGAAAGATCATTTTTTTATCAAAAGTACAAAATAAACACTAGAAGGAGGAAGGCAAGAGAGGGAAAAGGGGGCTGGGGGTGTAAGATAGGAGAAAGAGGTGTGGGGCAGGGTAGAGCATCTGAGGGCTTTGTCAAGACAAACAGGGGAAAGAGCATCACAGGGGCAGATGACTGACAAGTGCTTAGCAGAGAGGAAACTAAAGCCAGACAGCAGGGGCATTCTACATAGCATAGGAAGCAATGTAATCAGGTGGTGCACCTGAACTAGTTTGGTCTTGATCGTGGCTAGGATTCAAGCTTGATTTCCCTCTAGGCACATATCTCCCCTGTGCCCTATAAGCTTCTTGTATTTGGATAGGTTGGTTTGCCACCCTTGTGTTAGGCTTGAAACTATACTGTGGGTTAACAATGCAATCTACTCCTTTATCCATGCTGGCTTGTTGAGAGTCATTCTCTATTACCTCTGCATTTGATAAGCAGTTTGAACTGGGAGTGTTTTCAACAATATGCAAGTGGATTGAAACAGTGTTTGGGTTTTTCTTTATAATATCACCAAAAGTATCCCCGACTTTCTTTCCCTCAAGTTCTCTTTTCTTGTTATTGTGGAGTAGAGGTAGGTGAAGTCTGTAAAATTAGCTCTGCCAAACAATTTGTGAATTGTGCTCGATTCATGGAGTGCAGTTTTCAAATTTTGGAAACTCGCCCCTCCCACCACCAATCACCGAACACACAATAACACAACAAATCCATCACCACTACCCCCAGCTGCTGGTACCCTGCCCTGGTGTCTAGTTGACCCCCATCCTGTTAGGTAGTGCCCCAACCCCAAGTCCAATCCATCTTAAAAAAAGGTTTAATTTAATCAATCGTGTCTAGTGGATGCTCACCCCCCACCCTGTCAGGTAGTGCCCCCAACCTGATCCCCTACAACCCCAAGTCTGATACATCTTAAACAAAAAAGGTTTAATTTTATTCCTGGTGTCTAGTGGACCCCCCCACCCTGTCAGGTAGTGCTCCCACCCCACTCCCCATAACCCTTAGTCCAACCCATCTTAAAAAATGTTTAATTTAATCCCTGGTGTCTAGTGGACCCTCCACCCTTTCAGGTAGTGCCCCCACCCTGCTCCCCCCAACCCCTAGTCTGATCCATCTTAAAAAAAAATGTTCAATTTAATCCCTGGTGTCTAGTGGACCTCCTACCCTATCCAGTAGTGCCCCACCTCACTGTCTCCCAACCCTGACCAGAGCTTGCCACTGGCACAGCTCTCCACTCATCTCCATGGCCAGCAGCCTGACTGAGCTCAATGAATACTGTAACTATTTAAACACAACTGTATGTCATGTAAATCACCCCCTAAGGAAGCCTATTTGGGAGGTGAAGCACTGGAGTAGAGTTTGTTAAGTAAAGACTTGACTTGGGCATTTTGGAAGCTATAACATTGGATTACGTTTTTGTATTGGGGTGCCATAATACTATGTAGGTTCTCATTAAGAAATAAAAAATGGAGTACAGTTATATTTATATGTGTTATTTTAATGCCAAAGTTTGCTTTATTTTGGAGACTTGTAATCTACACAAGTAATAATACTGAAGTGATGTACAAATATACCCCGAGAAACTGAATTGACAGCCTCCACATCAACCGTAACCCTGTCCAAGATGTATGGTAGCCTTAATTCAGTCCAAACCCCAACTGATCCCCAACACAGCCCTGACTCAGCTCAAGTCCCATCCCTAGCACTAACACAGCCCCAATCTAGTCTTGAGGCAATCTTAGTTCAACCATGACTTCAGAACTGCAACAGATTTAGTCCCAGCCCAACACTGACTCATTTACAGCCCAGTCCTGTCTCAGTCCCAGTCCCAGCTAAATTCTTATCCCTTTGGAGCTCTTTGGGTTCCCAGGCTGCTCAATCTTTTCTCATTATACTTTCATGCATATAAAAGGTTATATCTTATGATAGGACTGTGTGAACTTTGTTCCTCACTTGGCACATTAATCTTACAAAGTTCAATTGAAGTTTACCAGTGAGTTTGTACCAACTGGTAATATACATTTTAATTACTTTCAAGCCTTTATTTGTTTTCTAGAACTGTCAATATTAATTGTTTCCCACATAATGCAGTCCTGCAGAACTGGATTACTGGTACAAACTGTTGCATTCAGGCAACTACCTCCTTCTTCAAACACTAAGGTTCTGGTGCCATCCAGTGCTTCAAAAGGCAGTTTCAGAATTAAATATGTCTCTGTACTGATGCCAAACAGTAAACACAGATAAAATTACCTTACACTTGCAAATAAAAACAAGTTGGGGCCAGTTCTTTTTACAGATTCTTTAGAATGGACTCATTGGAAATTGATCTACTAGAACAGGAAATGACTAATGCCAGAAGGCTTTCAAATGCTGCGTCAAGTAAAATTGCAAGCAAAGAAGTAGCCTGGAAGTGCGTCAAAGCTTGCAAGTTTCCCTGATATAAGAAGAAACTTCAATGCATGATAAACATCTGAGTTATTAACTGTTTCATGCTCAGCGGAGACTGGTATAAGGTTCCCTAATGTCAATTTGTATCTTCAGTGATGAACAATCCAGAATAGTCAAGGCCATCGCTTTGCACTTCTATGTCATTTTCCAATTTGCCAGCTGACTACTACAGCCTCATGGCAAAGACCAGTTTGGCTGAAGAGACAGGGCTGTGTTTGGCATTTGTCTGCCTGTTTGTAATGTGTGTCACCCCAAAAAAGTGATTCAATTGAACACAATGGTCTGATGGTCGTTTATTGTTTCTGAAGTGCTGGTATCTGCTTCTTGGTTCCTTAACTACTATAGCCTACATGATAAAGGACTTAAAGGAGGCAGTATAGCACAGTGGGTTAAGGCGCTGAGCTGCAGATCTGGAGACGTGGGTTTGAATCCCACAGCCGCCTAGGTGCACACTGTGTGATCCTGAGCAAATCACTTAACTTCCTTGTGCTCCCAGGTCACATCTGGAAACAAGCTTTGGCTTAGTGTGCTACTTCTGGTTAAACAATGTTCCCTTTCCCTTATGGAGGCACATACATGCATAGCACTGCTTTTGTGCAATGCTACTTTCTGACTTTAACAACACTGTAGATGATGATTTTTGTTTTCACATTTAAAATCAGTGGTACCAAGTGCTTCCAAACCTTACAACTAGCTGCATCTGAAGACACTGTGAAAGCAAAATCTGAATTTTAGTCATGGTGGATCCTGATTCTGAGTGTCACTATTAAAGCTGAAGAACTTACAAAAAAATCATAAGATGAAGAAGGCAAATCCAAATCTGGGGGGACTTGGGCCTTTATAATTGAAATTAATGTGAGGGGGATGGAGCAGAAAGATGGTTGTGGTGCTGTTCTGCTACCTGCTGCTCTGTAACTGCTCTATGTTTTGGACCTTAAGAACTTTTTTTAAAGGGTCCTTTTTGGAAATTACTTTTTTCACTGGAGTTTTTCTGTTATATGATTGTAAAACTCATACATTTGGAGATTGCAGAGGAGCTGAGCAAATTAATCTAAAGAGCGTTTGTTGATGCTGTGCTAAACACAAATGCCAAACGTTAACACTAATGCTAATGCGTTCATTAATGAGGGATTTATTAGTGTATCATCTTAACTGACTACAGAGTTTTTCTGCTGTCTTCCTTTCTCATGACATGGCACTAAGACATTTAAAAAAGTTTTCTAAAGAGTGAGCTTGGACAAGTTGCATTGAAGGCTTGATGATGGTTGCCTAGAGCAGCCTCCTAATTCTTTCTCTGGCCTGAGATGACTCTGAAGAGATAAAGATGAAAGCATAGCTGGAGCTCTGGTTGCTTTTAATGTGCTTTGGGGCTCATTTTTATAACTAAAAGGTATGCTACCATTTCCTGGGATGGAGGGTCTGTGTTAAAATGTTGTCTTATCTGAGTTTGTTATGCTCAGTGGAGCAAATTTCTTTGCCTAAATCCCCAGATGAGCAGAAGTGAATGCATAACTGAAGGCTTGAAGAATTGAAAGCAATGGAGGGTGCTGAGCCCCATCAGAGATGAAGGTATACCAAGGAGGTCTAGAGGGGAAAAAGAGAGCTGAATGTGCCTGCAGAATATCTAATGGACTCCTAGTAAAGGAGAAAGGTGTGAATTCAGCAGAACCCTGAACTGCTGTTATAAGCATTAGATCATATGAACTAGTTGAAGTTTTGTTTTTTAAAATTATTTGTTTTATATTTTTAAGTCTATTTTTTGTTGTAAATTTTATTTATTAGATTTTGCAAGCAATCTTGCAAAGAGGCTAGAATGGGATGGAATCAGATTAATTTCAGTGCAGTAGCTGCTCTTTGCTGCTTTTAATTTGCTTCTTGTTGATTTTACTTGGTAGCAGGTAATTTTTTTCTTACTACTTATAAGGGGCTAGCAGGGAATTGTTTTGGGGATGTTGAAATTTTGAAACCTATTTTGGTGTGCTTTAAGTGGGGCTGTTATTTCTTGTTGTTTTATTTGGTTGCAAACTGAGTTTTTCTTACTTGTTAAAAGGGGCTAGCAGGGAACTGTTTTGAAGTTGCTAAAACTTTGAAACCTGTTTTGGTGTGCTTTAAGTGGGACTGTTATTTCTTTAAATTGGAGGCCTGTTTCTTCTGATTTCAGACCTTTTTTGGTGTTCTTTTGAATTGAAAACCCATATCTTCTAATTGGAAGCCTATTTTGGTGTGTTGTTAGTGAAGCTGTTGTTTCTTTGAGTTGGCAAACTAGTTCTTCTGGTATCAAACCTATTTTTGTGCTTTTAGTCGGGTTGTGATTTTGGTGTGTTGTTGGTGAGGCTGTTGTTTCTTTGAATTGGAGACATATTTCTTCTGGTATCAAACATATTTTTTGTGCTTTTAGTGGGGTTGTAATTTTTTTTTTGCTGTCTTCACTTGCTGCAATGTTTAGTGCATAGTGGTGGAAGGGTTCTAATTGTCTGACAAGGGTCCTCAGCTACCTGATTTTTTGTGGATGGCATCTGGTTGGTCCCATCCACCCTGCCCCTCACCCCACCCACCCCAAGTACATCATTTCCTTAATACCAGGGATTCTGACATCACTTTCTGTAAAGAACAAAGATCATGCACCTGTCATAGCAGAAGCAGACATCCAGGGAAGGAACAGCAGCGAGTGAAGAGGTGACTGCTAATCTTTGGGGAAGGGGAAGTAACTGCAAACACAAAGTGCTTTCACTTTTATCTGTTTGCATTGGTGTTTGCATTGTGAAAAGGAGAGACAGGAGTTAGACGGAGGCTGTGAAATAGTTGATTACAGTTTATTTTTTGGTGTGGACAGGAGAGATAGGAACTTAAAAGGCAGATGCTCAATCTTTCTAAAGTGAATGACAAGGGGGTAAGGGAAATTGAGAAAAGGAGAAGAATGTTTTGCAATGACAGAGGGGAGAGAAGAGACATGGGGGAGTGTTGGGTATCCTTCATCTGGAAGGGTGGGGGGGGTCACTGGTGGGCAATGAGAGCAATGGGTAGGTTGGCAGGCAGCAACAACTGTGGTGCACCAATCTTTCTAAAAATTGCATGGAGGGTGGGGAGATGTTTAGTGTGCAACCAACTAGGGAAATGTGAAAAGGAGATCAAGGGTCTGCAGGAGGAGTTAAGACAGGAAAGCCAGACTGGAGGAAGTTATAGCTCAGCAGTGGACTGAGGGAGGAGGGGAGATGAGGAGGGAGGTCAGTTTGGACCTACAGGGGGGACAAGAGGGTCAGAGGAAGGGAAGCAGAGACAGGGGGACCCAGGCAAAGAGGAACAGCATTGGGGAACCAAGGTTGAGTGGGAAAGAAAACAGAAAGGAGGAGAATAGGACTGGTTAAGAGAGGAGAGGAGAAGAAGTGGCAACAGTCATGTAGTCAAAAGTAGGGAACAGGCTAGTATGAGGAGGGAGGAAGCAGGTATAGGAGAAGGGTCTTCAGAAAATTGTTTTGCAGTACTAGAGGGAAAGGAGGAGGAGGGAAGTGATGAGATTGGAGGAGTAACTGATAGAAGTCCAGATGAAACTGGAGAGAGGGAAGTTCTGCTGTGGGAATTACAACAGGGGCAGAAGGGAGAACTACTATGCAGAAGGAGGAGAAGGAGCAAGAAGCGAGGGGGGAGGAAGGGAAGCATGCAGTTGGTAAGAAGGATGGAATCTTAGTGCTGGGGACTCAATACTAAGAGATGTCAGGTGGGGTAGCAAGGGGGAGAGGCATAATAGCATTTGGGTGGAAGCCATGCCGGGACTGGCAGCAGAAAGGGTTGGACACTCTTTTCTAAAATATGCTAAAAGGGGTAGGGAAAAGCCTCATTTAATTATACATTTGGGGATAAATGACCTGGCTGACAGAATGGTAGAAATAGTCCAGAGGAGGTTTGAGGAACTAGGACAATTATGTGAAGGGGCAGGAAGATCAGTACTTTCTCAGAGATACTTCTAGTGCCCTGGGCAAGCACAGCAAGAAAGCTAAGAATACATGAATTTAGCAGATGGCTAAGAAACTGATGTCATGCTAAAGGGTATGGGCTGGTGGGGGTGGGGTGGGACCAGGGAGGACAGTAGTCTCTATTCCAAGGATAGACTACACTTGCATGTGGAGGGAAAGAGTTGAACAGAGGATGGAGGAGTACATAGAGATAGCTGGGAATTTAAACTAGGAGCCAGGAGTGGCAAATGGGCAAGGGATATGCAGAAATCACAGGTTGGGAAGCCATATGAGCTTACCCCCCATAACAATGACAAAGGACAAAGGGCAAGTACTAGTGGTGATGCAAGTAAAGGAGGGCAGAGGGAAGGGGGAAGGGGTGGAAGGTGGTCACCCTGAATGGTAGGAGCCTTGGGAAGAAAATGGCAGTGCTACAGACTCTCATGGCAGAGGGGGAGGTGGACATCCCACCCATCACAGAAACATGGGCCACCCAATACAATGACTGGGACCTGTCAGTACTGGGGTACAGGATATTTCATAGAGAAGGAGTGAATGGGAAAGGGGGGTGGCAGTATATGTGAAGGAAGGACTGAAGAATGTATGGGAGGAAGGGGAGAAGGGTAGTAAGGAGTCACTATGGATGCAAATCCAGGATTCCAAGATAAGGACTCTCAGGATGGGAGTGGTGTACAGGCTGTCCTCTCAGACAGCGAAGTTAGACAGGGAACTAGTGGGACAGACCAGTAGGACCTATGAGAAGGGTAGTGTGGTGCTCATGGGGGACTTCAACATGCCAGGAGTGGACTGGAGTACCCCAACAACCAGGAATAGAAGGGAGCAGGTATTGCTGGATGCCTTCCAGAACAGCTTCCTGATGCAAATGGTCAGTGAACCAACCATGTTAGGGAATACCCTTGACCTCATGCTGGAAAATGGGGAGTTTGTGAGGGAACTGAGGGTGGAAGAATCGCTAGTGGGGAGTGACCACCACTAAGTATGGTTCACGGTGGATATGGGTAAAGAAGCAGTGGAATCTGGCTGGACTTCAGGAGGGATGAATTCAGGAGGAAGGGGATGTGGTTAAAGGGTACCTAGTATGGGCACTAACCAGAGGTGGGAGCTCATAAATCTGGGGATAGTGGAGGCAACCAGAACCTGAAGCAAGGCCCAAAGCAAGAAGAAGCCTAGGGCAAAGAAATCTAGATGGATGAGCAAGGAAGTCATGGAAAAGGAAAGGAGGAAAAGAGCTGCTTTTAGGAGGTACAAAAAAAACAGGAATGGGGAAGACAGAGAGAAATACCTGAAGGAATTGAAGGAGGTGACAAGGGCAGTGAGGGTAGCCAAGGCATCTAAGGAGCTCAGGTTGGCACAGGGAATTAAGAAGGGGAAGAAGGACTTCTTGAGGTACATCAGAGAGAAAAGGAGCTATAAGGACCATATAGTAAGGATTAGGAAGGAGGAGGGTGGGTGGAAGCAGGGAGTGATATGGCAGAAGCGCTAAATGATTACTTCTGCTCTGTATTTTCTAAGGAGAAGGGGGAGATACCCAAGGGAGGGAGGGAGGAAGGGCAGGAACAGAGGGGGAGGGGGTGATGAATGGGGAAATCATAGAGGGCAGGGTTCTGGAGGGATTGAGGGCACTGAAGGCGGACAAAGCACCAGGCCCAGATGGCATCCACCCCCAGGTACTGAAGGTGCTGGCAGAGGTCCTGGTGGGACCTTTGGCTGACCTATTCAATGCCTCACTACACTCAAGGTGTGTACCTCAGGATTGGAGGATGGCTCATGTGGTGTCCCTCCACAAGAGCGGCCCCAAGGATGAACCAGGGGACTACAGACTGTTGAGCCTCTCATCCATCGTATGTAAGCTGATGGAGACTATTCTGACGGAGAGGCTGGTGTCCCTCCTGGAGGCCAAAAGGCTACAGGACACCAGACAGCATGGCTTCATAAGTGGCAGATCCTGCCAAACCAACCTGGTGGAGTTCTATGACTGGCTAACTAGGCAATTGGATGGTATCTATGCAGTGGATGTCATGTACCTGGACTTCAGTAAGGCATTTGACTTGGTGCCACATGGAAGGCAGGAAGTAAGTTAGAAGGCACAGGGGCAGGTGCAAAACTGGTGAGATGGGTAGGGAACTGGCTTCAGAGAAGGCAACATAGGGTGGTGGTGGGTGGGGAGCTCTCATCCCTAAAGGTAGTGGTGAGCAGTGTTCCACAGGGCTCAGTGTTGGGACTTTACATGAGTAAACACCCTGGTTCCCTGCATAGAGCTCAATTAAACATACATAACAGGATTAACTAGAAAAGAGGAACTTCAACCAGCTTAACAACTGAGTCAGCTGAAGTTCACACTCTGTGCTGGTAAACAATTATAGTAAATGATTTAGTATAAGTTTGACAGCGATCTAGAAGCAGAGGCCTTTTGGGAAAATACACTGAGTCAGCAGGATTCCTTGTGGTAAACCAGCACCATAACCTCCATAAAGGAGGAAGGGGGATAGACCAACGTTCATGGTGGTGGAAGGAAAAGCTGCCATATTGCAGAATGGTAGGCACCAGTTACCTGAGATGCATCTCTATAAAAAACTATTACTACCTCATGATCACCCAAATGCCACCCATATTAAATCAAACCTACCATAATCAGTCCAAACTGGGTCACTTTTTGTCAGTGTGAGAAAAACCAAAAACACAAACAAGTGTAGATCAGTCCCTGTCCGACGAGATCTCTCCATCAGTACCCTGTTCTATTTCTCCTTCAATTTTGGACACCAGCTTGTCAGCGTCTTTTGCATCATGAACAAATAAGTTTGTCCATTCTAGGCTAGCCTTAATTTGACAGGGAGTAACAGCTGATGTTGGATTTTAAGCTGTCTCAGGTGGCTTCTCATCCTATTAAAAGGAATAGGAACACCGCATTGTCTCCAAAGTGTAGCTTGTGCTATCTTTTGGCCGCTGTTACGGCTTGATCATGGTCACCCACTCCAGTACATACAATCAGGAATGTTCGTGGTGCATTCAATGCCGTCGATGCCTGCCACAATGTAATTCTGTAGGCCTTCTCAATCAGAATGGAGGGTCTTCCTCTACCATGGAGAGAAGCACAGATAACAGGGAATGAGCAAACTCCAGGCTGTCTACTTCCTTTGCTTACACAGATAAGTTTACTACACTGATGTTTCCTTCCCGAGACTGATTTTCTATAGTCTCGAACTGTTGTCTGAGTAGGAAGTTCTCCTTGAGGAGTTCTGATGTGGCATCTGCAGCTTTCCTTGCTGAAGTCTCTGCTCTCGAGACAGTTTGATCAGCAGTGTCCATTCTGGCTTCTAGAGTCGAAACATGAGGGTGTTTTGAATCAAACTTGCAGTCAAGGTCTGGAACAGTTTTAACTAACTGGCTGACAGTCATGTTCACTGTGGCCAGTGCTATTTTACCCTCTGATGGTGCACTCAAGGTCGAGGCCCCTTGCTGCGGCATAGGCGGCCCTTCATTTATCTGCCCTCTTGGAGTAAATAAGTCCTCTGGAGCCACTGCCATTTCTCTAGACTTCCCCGTCATGACTTCTAACTGTTGAACTGTGTTTGTTGTTGGTATAAAGTAGTGTGGAGTTGTTCAAAATAGAGATTGAATAAGATTTTATAAAAATTCTCTCTGGAGATTGAAGTGAACATTCTTTTCCTGTTTGGCTGCTCAGCAGCACCCCTAAGACTGTTTTCTTTAACCAGTGCTTTATGTGGTGTATATGGAGCGTGTTAAGTTTTGCCAGTTTACAATGAACTAATTGTCTGGTAGCTCATTGTGCTTATTTTGCAACATGAATCATTGAAAAACCCAGAACTCAGATGATGGATATATAATAACTGGGGAGCCTTTTCTCTCATAGGGAAACCCAGTTATAATTAACTGTTATAACCCGTGGGTTATAATGGCAAACACGCACTGGGTTTCCCTCACTCCACGCATGTGCCTGCCACTGCTCTCCCCCAACACAGCGCAGGAAAGCTCACCACCTTGCTCCACTCGGTGATAAGGCAAGTTGTTTTTCCTTTTTGAAAAAGCATCAACAGATTACTTCACCAGTCCATGGTAAATGGGGACTTTCAGGAGAACCGTGGACTGGTAAAACTAAAAAAAAAAGTTTTGGCAGTTTCTTGGTCTACAGGCTGCACACAGTGGGTCCATCCAGTGACTGAACCACGGTGTTGACTGTTTTATTTTATATAATTACTGTGGCAAGAAAAGGCTCCCCAGCAATTGTATAAAAGAAAACATGGGGTAGTGTGTTTAACTTGAGTTTTTACACACTCCCCTTGGTGTTGGATGCTTAAATAAACCCCTCGAGCTTCTCTCTCAGGATTTATGTAGCATCCAACACCTTGGGGTATTGTATATATAATATGGGACCCCCTTATATTGGATTATTTGGTTTGCAGGTTTTGAATGAATGTAGTTACAGTAAATGTGATAACATGTACTAACAATGCAATCATATGGTATGTAAATTGTTTAACTCATTCACACCACAAGAGCTCTCTGAGACTTCCACCACTTGTGCCCTGTATACTCTTAGCATGGCATTCTGGGCCCTTCTAAGCAAAATCAAGCCATAATCAGCATGCCACGAACAAATGTAAATACCTCTTGAACCGTACATGCTACACACAAAGTATGAGTGGCAAAGTTGCTCAGCACAGCATTACCTTTCCAATGGTGCTATGTAATCAACTGTAATCAATTTGGTTTTTATTTAATACTAGCTGAAATACCAAACAACTGTGTTTTTATTCAGATTTTTTCAATGTGCTTAGGTAAGGCTTGAAAGACAAATGTCAGCCATGCACACCATACTGTAAACAAATGTGAATAACTCCTAAAGTATATGTTATAGACACACAGTATCAGTGACAAAGTTGTTCAGCACAAAATTACCTTTCTAACGGTGCTATGCAATCAATTGTAGTCAATTTGGTTTTTATTTTATACCAGCTAAAATACCAAACAACCATGTTCTTTTTTTTCAGATTTATTCAAGGTGCTTAGTTAAGGCCTGTGTGATAAATGTCAGCCATGCACACCATACCTTAAACAAATGTGAATAACTCCTATTGTGTACGTGATAGACACAAAGTATCAGCAGCAACATTGTTCAGCACACAATTACCTTTCTAACATGATAAACAATCAGTTCTAAGCAATTCAGTTTGTTTAATATTTAGGTAAGAACTGTTGACTTCTTCAGACGTTTCCAGACCTGAGACAGCTGAGTACATCTACAGTCTTTATTGGCCTGAGTGGCTATGCTTTCAGATGCCACCTACAGGTGTATCTAGGTCTGAATGAGTTAAGTAACCTTTCCTATCACTGGAATAAGTCTGAGAAGTCATAGATTGGACCTGAAGGTGGTAACAGGAATAGGAAAGGGACTAAATGGCTGGTGGTATGGGAGCATTGAATGTTAGTGTTGCCTATTTGGAGCTTAATACGTGACTGAGTTGCGATGTGTGTTATAGAGATGACAGTAAGGGTTGTTTCTCTTTTAGTATAAGGGTTGTTTCCCTTTGAAGGTTCATTTAAGATAACACACTTTCTCTAGTGGCAATAATTGTCACTAGTTGGCCAAAATCTAGATTTTGCTGCACAGACACCTATGTTGAATTGACTCCATTTACTGAGCATATGACTCTTCTGAGGTCAGTATACTGCAAGTTGTGTTTTTTTTTTTTCAGTACGAGTAGGAGTAGGTTATGCACTGGTTGGATTTTTTTCCTAAGCATTTTTTTTTTCACTTTTTCTGCCTGTGGCCCCAATCAGCTCCTTCTCCATTCTCCTCCCTCTCTGGCCACCATCCGCCTGCTCTGATCTCCTCTCAGGCCACTACCTTGTACTCACTCATGGCTTACCCCCCCTTGGTGGGGAGGCACGGGAGCTCCCAACTCCCTCACCAGGTGCAGATCCAGATGTGGTGGTGCCGCCCATGGAGATGGCACACACTGGCAGATGGCAATCAAGCTGCATGAAGTGGCTGCCTTTGTTTTCCTATTTTCTCCTCTTGCAGGAGTGCAGCATGCAATGACACCTGCAATGGGGGTCATGCATGCTCCCATGTGTGCCCACATCAAGCGTCTGCCATGCTCTTGCCCCATATTCTTCCAGCTCTGTACCATTGAGCCCCAGCCTCCACTAGGTGTCAGACATGCACCAGCCACATGCCTCCCCTCTCCCAGAGATGGAGAGCAGTCCATCGGATGCTTGATCCATCTGTTCCCCACTGACTCACAGTAGCACATATCTGTTCCTGAACATGGGTCGCCGGTGTGGCACAAGGTGTGGTGTCCAGTGCCTCAACCCTCAGCACCACTGGGCCATTTTTCCTAAGCATTTTCTTAGTTCACTGCATAACTTTGAATCTCCCTATTGAATTATTGGTATTTGTTTAATGATTATTCCCCTTTAAAGGGTAATGATAAAGACTTTTCCACTTAAATTTATCCAATCTGTTCCCTATAATTAGGATGATTATTAAGTTATTACAGAAAAAGCTAAGACAATAGGAGCTCCATATATGTTTTGTTTCTATATATTATGTTACATAGTTATGAATCATATGGTACTTTAATTAACTGAATATTTTAACTGTATTGACAACCCAACGTTTGTTCTCCTACAAAAAGACTAATAATATTCCCAGATAAGGTCTTCCATTTTGGGACATCTGAGGTCAGAGAGTTTTATAAAATGTTGGCAGCTTTGGACTTAATAGACTTGGTTAACTGTTCCATATTGACAATTGCATTTAACCCAAATGGAATGTGCATGTCTATGTGCATATTTTTCTATTTAAAATTATGATGTGGGAACTGGGGAGAGGCCTGAGGGCAGGTAGCAAATTCCATGACATTCTTGGAGGTGCTGCCTGTCCATGGCAAGGGGGAGGCTGGGGATCACCACACATGGGACTTCAATGCTTGGCTAGAGAGCTGGTATGGTGAGCAAGGTTTTGGATTCATTGGGGAATGGGGACCCACCTGGAGGATATGGAACTATACTGGGGCATTGGCCTGCATCCTTCCAGAAAGGGGACCGATGTCCTCAGTGAACAGCTTAAATGATTCATTAGCAAGCATTTAAACTAGCTGGGGGTGGAGGAAGGAAGCACGGTAAATCTAACTGCTCACCCCCACAAGGTAATGCAGCCAGCAAGGAGGACAAAAATGTCACAAAAATGCCAGTAAGCACTGAACAGAAGAGGAGAAAAGGGGAGAAAAGGAGTAACAGGGGGACATAGGGGAGGCGGTCAGGAGGAGACTTTGCAGAACATGGAGAGTCATGTGTGTGAATGCCTGCAGCCTGGGGATCAAAATCCCTGATCTGGTGGCCTTGATAGCAGAGGCTGATCTAGATATTGTAGCTATTATAGAGACATGGTACAATGAGAACCATGACTGGGGGTAGCTATTCCAGGTTATACTTTGTTCATAATGGACAGAGAGGGTAAAAAGGGAGGAGGGGTGGCTCTTTACATCAAGGAGAGTATAAAGGTGACAGAGATGCAAGGAATGTAGGAGGAGGCAGAGGCACTGTGGGTCATACTGGAAACAGATAATGTCACAGCCATTTGAACAGGCATAATCTACACACCCCCAGCACAAAACAAGGAAATGGACAGGGATCTACTGGAAGCCATCCATATGATGGCAACTAAAGGGGAGGTGTTGCTGGTAGGTGCCTTCAATCTGCCAGAAGTAGATTGGAGCATCCCAGTGGCTACAACAGCCAGGGATAGAGGCATCCTGGACTCCAATCTGGGGGTATATGTCAAGCAGCTAGTGCTTGAGCAAACCCAGGAGGGAACAATTGTGGATCTGGTTCTAACCAATGGGGACAGAATTTCAGATGTCAGGGTAGGTGAATACTTGGGGTTCAGTGACCATCGCACAGTGTGGTTCACTATGAAGACTGCAACAAGGTCATGCCACACAAAAGTGAGAGTTCTGGACTTTAGGAGGGCAGACTTCACAAGGATGGGGTTGTGTCTCAGGGAATCCCTAGCAAAGAGAGAGAGAGAGAGAGAGAGAGAGAGAGAGAGAAAGGGGGGAGTAGAGGAACTATGGGTCCATCTAAAAGGCACTATTGTGGATGTGACAAGCCTTTGCATTCAGGAAATAGACAAGGGGGAAGAGGAAAAGGAAACCACTATGGTTCTCGCAGGAAGTGGCCAGGAAAGCAATGGACAAAAAAATGGCTTTCAGGAAATATAAGGAGTCACAAAAGGAGGAGGACAGGGCAGTGTATATAGAAAGGCAAAGGGAGGCAGGAAAAGCAGTCAAGAATACAAGTTGAAGATGGAGAAAATAGCAAAAGAAATTCAAAAAATGGACAAGACATTTTATAGATACATTAGTGAAAGGAGAAAGACCGGGAGGGGGGAGGGATTGTTAGGCTAAAAGGAGAGAAGGGAATAGGAGTGGAAGGAGACCAGGATAAAGCATCAGTCCTGAACAAATATTTCTGTTCCGTTTCCATAGAGGAGGGTGAAGGGGAGGGACCACAGCTAAAAATCAGAAATGGAAGGGGAAGTTGGCAACAGTCCATTTACAGAGGTGAGAATCCTAAAAGAACTCACAAAACTGAAGGTGGACAAGGCAATGAGGCCAGATGGGATGCACCCTAGAATACTGAGTGGCTCAGTAGGTAGCACACTTGCTTCTGAGGCCAGGAGATCAGAGGGCTGTGGGTTCAGTTCCCGCATCTGGCACTTGGGTTAATATCCCAGTACTGACACTGTAGTGCAGCATGAGAGGGGTGCTGCACATCTGAGGTGCAGTCTTTCGGATGAGACGTTAAACTGAGGTCTCATCTGCCTGGATTGGTGGTAGTTCAGGTGGATGTTAAAGATCCCATGGCGTTTATCGAAAAGAGTAGGGGAATTTTATTAAGCAAAAGAAACATAACATCAAGTGTATACATAAAAGGACAATTGTAACAAGTCAACAACATAAGAAAAAAACATTGCAATTGTTAAACAAATGACAAAATAACATAAATGAATAGCAATTGTCAAACAATGGTGCAATAACAATTAATGCAAAAAATGAATATTCTTCCAAAAGGAAGTAAAACAAGTAACTGAGAGGTGGTTATGCTCTAATGCCATAAGAGTCAACAAAGCATTTTCTATTTGTTTTATTATATTAGGAGGAGAAGTCTGAACTTGTTGTAGTACATATTGACAACGAGCTTGCCACAAATAGTATTTACAAACCGAAAAAAGTACTCTGAGGGTACTGGGATGAAATTGCATCCAAGGAGTGGATAAATCTCTTAATATCAGAATTTGATAAGTAATCCTGCTAAGAAATGGCCATTTCCATTTATTGGCCAATGTTTTCCAGAATAAAATAGCATCAGGGCAGTCAAAGAAAAAATGAGACATGGTTTTCTCAATATGTGTACAAGAAGTTTTTGGGCAGTACCGGTCCTGAGAAGATTTATGTTTCAAATTCTCCTGAACAGGTAACCATCCGTGACAACACAGCCAAGTAACATCCCACATATGTAAAGGGATTCGTGTTTCTCTAAGCATGGACAAAGCACAGTCTAGTCTAGAAGGAGGGCACAATGGAAATTGTAATACTGGTCTGGAGATATTAGCGAAAGTATTATATAATTGTTTTCTAGATAGCGTCATAATGGATGTTTTTGAAAGTTTCCAACTGCATAATTTTCTAAAACTATCTGCAGCATAAGTTGGAAAACAAGGGACGCAGGTAATTATAGGAGGAAGTATGACCCAGTTATCCAGTACATTTCACATGTTATAACTTATCCAGGTGTCACAAACATGAGATTTGAATCGAACTCTAAAGAAAAGCTGAAAAAGAAAAAAGGAAAGAAAAAAAGCAATAGGGTGAACCATAGCAAGTCCTCCCTGTCGAATAGGTAAATATGTGATGTCATGTTTAACAGGATTGAGACGACTACCCCATGCCATTTGAAAGCACACACTAAAGAGTCTGGCTTCTAGATTTCGGAGGGGAGCATATATATAACTAAGAAACAAAAAAATGAGAATGATTAATTTCTTAATACTAAGACCCTCTTCTTTTTCCCAATTTCCATGATTTCCAAATATGGACCTTAGACTCTCCAATACTCAGGCATTTTTCCCAGTTATAGAGGGCTGTATCCGGGACATTAAACCAAATTCCTAAAATACGTTGAGGAGACAAACATATCTTAATCCCACCTACATCTGACACTATTGCAGAGTCAGGATCTAAGGGGATAGAGACACTCTTCTGAAGGTTAAGAGTGCCTCCAGAGAGTACCAAAAAAGTTTGAAAGACATCCACAGCACTGTCTCCCGAAACTTTATCCTGAACAAATAACACAACATCATCTGCATATGCAGAAATCTTAACGTGGGTAATGTTGGGTGAGGTGCAAGACCTATAATAGAGGAGTCCCATCTAATTTGGTGAATAACAGGGTCTAATGCAAAGGTATATAATAATGGGCTTAATGGACAACCTTGATGAATACCAACCATCTGGAGAAATGTACTCCCCAAATTACCATTAAGTATGGTGCAAAATAGGCCATAGAAAATAGACGGGTAAGCCACTGAAGAAAAGTAGCTGGAATACCATAGTATGTCATAACCTATAACAAGTATGCGTGTTATACTGAATCAAAAGCCTTTGCTTGATCTAGAGAAAGTACAAATCCTGAAACAGCATTACGGCTTTTGGCCTCAAAAATCTCTCAGAGAAGAAATAGATTGGTTTGTATGGAGCGTCCCGGAACAGCACATGACTAGGCAGGGTCAATAAAGTCAGGAGCAACATGTAATAACCGTGTATTCAGAATTCTGGCTAAAAGTTTGTAATCCATATTGAGGAGATGCAGAGGTCTCCAATTTTGTAGAGAGCAGGTATCTCCCTTCTTGTACATAAATTTAAGGAAGGACGTACTAAAATCAGGGATAATCTCTGTAGAGAGTAATATATAATTGAAAACTTGAGTTAGAATTTCTAGGAGATCTTCCTTAAAAGTTTTATAAAACTCATGTGTTAAGCCATCAGGGCCCAGGGTGACCTGTAACGTGAGGTGGGAGATGGCACATGCCACTTCCTCCTTTGTAATAAGTGCAATGAGGTCTGGAATATGGTGTACAGGAAACTGTGGGAATGGGGCCGAAAAGACTGAGGACAAGTCTGGCAATGTAGGTGATGGCGTACTAAATTGATGATGTAAATGAGAATTTACAGTAGACATCATGCTAGGAATGTCAAAAACAATGGTACCTTGCTGATTTAATAAACCATGCATAACTGTTTTCCAAATCCTATCTTTATGTGCGGAAAAGGGATTTGCAGAGGGGGAAGTCGAAGTTCCCACTCTCATGAAAAAGTCTAGCGTACGAGCACTGTTATACTGATATGCAAACATATGACATTTTACCATGGAAATTTGGGAAGAATAATCAATAGGGGAATTAGCCAATAGAGAGAGTAGTTTGTACAATTGATTTCTATAGGTTAAATATGTTATGTATTTATCACCGACTACCCGTTTTCCCATAATCTGAAAAAATTGACGTAGTTCTAATTTAGTATCTGTCCACCATGTTAATATAGAATCATAAAAACATAGAACTGAGATCCAGGCACGAAAGAGGAGATGAACTTGAGCTTGCATAGCTAGAGAAAAAATAGAGAGTTATTCAATTTCCACTGAGTAGAAGAAGAAAGGAGTGAAAACGGGGAGGTAGTTAAGAGAAACATGCAAGTTAGTAAAAGATGATCCGAGATTTCTGTGGGTTGGAGTGTAGCCATGCGTGCCACACAATGGGGAGAGGAAAAAAATAGTCAATTCAGGTGTAGAAGAGGGATCTATAATAGGTATGACCAGCAGTAGTATGTAAAGAACGGTATGCATCAATAAGACCAGTATCTTTCACAAGGTCAGATAAAGCAATGGAGTCACAATCAATTTTCTTCCCCTCTGCCATCCTACAGGCAACATCTATCGAACAATTGAAATCCTCTCCCCAAATAACATGTTTTGTTGTGCATAAATAAGGTTTTACTAGGTCCATTAAAGAAATATGGGTAGCCTTAGTTTGTGGGCTGTAGATATTAATAAGATGAAAATGATGAAATTGAAAGGTACAATCCAGGATCAATGCCCGACCAGGACAAACATCAATAATGCATGTAATGGAAAACGCCATGGAAAAAAATAAAATAGCAACCCCATTTGCAACATCCTCCCCAAAGGTCCAATATGAGGGACCTTTAATCCATCCTCGTTTAAGGTGCTGAACCTCACACAGTGTGGATATACGGGTTTCCTGTAAAAAAAGAATGTCAGTGGGAAGGGAAGCAGCAAGATGAAAAAAAACAGCCTCTTCTTGTAGCTTTTTATGCTACAGACATTTAAAGAAGCTATTTTGATGGAAGCCAGAATAAAACAGTCATTCACCCACTCCCATCTGTAAAGGCCATATTCTTCCTCTTCTTACTTCCCTTTTGGGATTTGTTTTTTTTTTTACGGGAAACATCGGGAGGATTAGTAGTAGTCAAATCCATATCTGAGGGTAAAATAGAATTATCAGAATCACCATCAGACTCCTCCCTGCCACCCCTGAGACAATAAAAGGATTGGAGAAGGGAATGTCAGATGTTTTCACAGTTTTTCTTGTAGTAGCCTTGGTGACCCTTCTACTGGGTTGAAAACCCTCCAGATTCATAGTGGATACCACAAGAGGTGTAGCAGGACAGGTTGAGGGAGCAGTAGGAGGTACAGTATCAATAGGGCAAGCCAATAGAACAGGTGGTTCAACTATCTCCAGGGGAAGGGGTAAAGGGGGGGTGCAATATCCATGGAATTGGACACAGTAACCTGAGCAAGAGGCCTGTCTTGTACTTTATCTTGTGCTTTTTATACCAGGACAGCAGGATCCCACCCCTCCTGATGGTTTTTACTTGCCCAGGGACATTGGTGGTATGCATGCCCTTTTTCATCACACAAATTACATTGGAAAACATTCTCGCATGAAACACTAGGGTGTCCATACCCCCCACATAGGCTACAATTTAATAAATCACACTTACTGCTTAAGTGTGTGTGAGCACCGCATTTGTAACAAGCCCTGGGTTGTCCTCCGTAGAAACAAACACCCCTATCCTTACCTAAGAAAAAACTATTAGGTAAGTGAATTATTTCATAGTTAACTAGAAATAGTTTCACCCGGAATTTCCACCCTCCCGTCCAGAGGCCTTCCTCATCGAAAATGGCTTCGGGGGGGGGGGGATAAGACCGTACAACGATTCTGTAACCAATGATTGATGTCACTAACACTCACACCCTCATTTCTAAACATTATGGTCACAGTGCGAACAGAAGGTTTAATGAGAAGAACCACATAAAAAGGAGTCCAAGGGGAGGTATTTCTTAAAGAAGCATATTTATGCCAGAATCTATCTAGACCACTAGCAGTTTTAAAACTGACATCAAAAGTCTCTTCCCCAGAGACATGAATTAAGGCATAGATGTCAGAAGCCTGGAAATGCATAGTACCTTTTAATAGGGTTCGAGCCACATAGTGTCTGTCAGGGAATTCTGGAAGGCCACCTCTATAATGCAAACGAACAGCATTGCATCTGGGAGCTTGTTCCAGTTTGTTTTTAAATAAATCAGAAAGGACAGGACCTCTGCCAGAAGCAAGAGGGGGTTCCACTGGGGAAGGTTCTAGGGTAGGGGCCATGGTTGAGGGACCTTCCCCGGGATCATCTAGGAGGGATGGTGGAGTAGCTGCTACAGAAACGGACCCTGAAAGGGGCAGGGATACCTTATCAGCCAAAGTAGCAGGAGTAGCAACAGACTGAACAGTATTAGAAGCCCCTGAGTCCTGATTTAAGGCAATAAGGGGTGGTTCAATAGGGAGAGGTTCTACTGCAGAGTTAATAGATGGATTAGGTAAAACATTATCCTGCAAATCCATAATATCCCCCCAAGTTGCCCCAGAAACAGTAGACTGCAAAGGAATAACATGTTCAACAACTGAAATGTCTGAATCATTAGAAACACCCCTAGTCATTGGTACCTCATTGGAGCTCTTTACAGTTGCAGGCCTGGAAGGTGAAAATAAAACTCTGTGGCATTCAGCGTCCCAAGAAGGGTCCGGGGTCCAGGAACCAGATGCAGTTCGAGTCCATCCTGCATTTTGTAGTGCTCCCGTAGTTGCCCAGGGTTTGTCCGTAACATCTAAGTCTGGCGGCAAACCGAATCGAGAGCGCAGAAGATCCGTTGTAGAGGACATAGGTTGTGGGGCTAGCTAGGTGGTTAGTTGAGAGAGGGAAGGTGCAGACAGGTCTCCCGTAAGTGACTCCAAAGTCGCAGCAACTCCAGAAGCAGAAACACAAGGGGGAGCATCCTGTGGGGTACACAGCGTCGACTGAACTATTTGTTCCTCATTGGAAACTGAAGCAGACATCAGCGTTTCATGCAAAGGCTCCAAAATAACTTGTTCCAAAGGTAAATGTTCATTCTTGTTGTTGATGTGGCCAGATTCAGAATGTAGATCTTGAATATGTGCTGCCATATCAGGCGATCCAACCGGTGAATGTTGCTGAGTCGAAGCTACTGCAGACAGCATTGTAGTCTCCAGAGAAGGTGCAGCACCATCATGATGCTGACACCGAGTTGAAACTTCCATGTCTGTGCACCGGAAGTCCCCCTTTCAAAAAGAGTAGGGGAATTTCCCCAGTGTCCTGGCCAAATTTCCCTCATTCACTAAAAATACCACCAACAGCTTAATCTGGTTCAAGGTCATTTGGAATTCATCTGTATTGCCCTCCCCCGGGTCATGCCTGAAAATAGGCAGGATTTGTCTAGTGTACTTACCTGGTCAACAAAAACTAAATAAATAAAAAAATAAATACTAAAATAACTAAGGGAGGTACTGGCTCCACCACTGACATCCCTGTTCAACAGGTCATTGGATATTGGAGTGGTTCTAGGGGGCTGGAGAAGGGCCAATGTAGTCCCTCTCCACAGAAGTGGGAGCAGGGAGGAGGCTGATAACTATAGACCTGTCAGTCTGACCTCAGTGGTGGGGAATATTATTGAATCACTGCTAAAAGAAAGGATAGTGGAGCACCTCAAATCCAATAGAGAACAAAATCTGGGGCAGCATGGATTCACATCAGGGAAGTCATGTCAAAGAAATCTGGTAGATTTCCTTGAGTGGGTTACCAGAGAGGTGGATTGGAGAGAGCGGTGGATGTAACCTACCTTGACATTAGCAAGGCATTCTACACCATTCCACATAGGAGGCCTGTGAACAATCTGGGTCACCTGGGGTTTGGTCACAAGTTGGCGAATTAGGTTGGAAATTGGTTGATGGATAAAATGCAAAGGGTGGTGATAAATGAAGCCAAATACGAGGTAGTTAGGGTGACCAGTGGGGTGCCACATGGATCAGTTATTGGGCCAGTACTGTTTAATATCTTCATCAGTGACATTGCAGAAGGGCTAGAGGGGAAGGTATGCCTCTATGCAGATGACACCAAGATCTGCAATAGGGTAGAGAGTCAGGGAGGAGTGGAGAAAATGAAAAGCAACCTAGCTAAACTGGAGGAATGGTCCGGAGTGTGGCAGGCTGGCAGCTAAGATTCAATGCGAAAAAGTGCAAAATCATGCACTTGAGGCACAGGAACCAAGGGGAGGATTACATGATGGGTGGAGTGTTATTAGAGGCCACAAAACATGAAAGAGATCTAGGGGTGCTCATATCTGATGACCTAAAGGTGGTCAAACAATGTGCCAAGGCAGCGGAAAGAGACAGTACGATGCTGGGGTACATAGGCAAACTGCTGCTGGGAAGCGAGGGAGACCCATCCTCTAAGGGTCCCCCCCGACTCTGACTCCATCTATGAGGGATTCCCCGGGGTTGAGGTGCCGGCTCGCTGCTTGGGTCGGGCAGGCGGACCTCCCCTGGACACAAAATTGGGCACAGAGCCCAAAAATGAGCAGCTGTGGCTGGAGCTGCACATCGGAACTGGGGCTGCTTGCTCGCAGAAATGGGACATCAGCTTTTTTTTGTAACTGGGGACACTGCAGCATGGAGGGACAGCGGAGGAGCTTTTGGGCGCCAAAACTTAAATACTGCACCCCCACCTGATTGGCTCCCTGCTCGCTGTGACGATCGCCCTGCTAGTTCAAATTGCTGGCCACTGAGCCTTATGGCTCACAACAAACTGCTGCTGGGAAGCGAGGGAGACCCATCCTCTGAGGGTCCCCCCTCCTGACTCCGATTCCATCTACGAGGGATTCCCGGGGTTGAGGTGCCATCTCACTGCTTGGGTCAGGCGGGAGGACCTCCCATGGACACAAAATCGAGCACAGAGCCCAAAAATGAGCAGCTATGGCTGGAGCTGCACATCAGGACTGGGGCTGCTTGCTCGCAGAAATGGGACATCGGCTTTTCGTCCCACCCATCCACCCCATTCCCTCCTCCCCTTAAATTCTCACTAGTTCCTCCCACTTGACTTGGTAGTCTCCTCCCATGTTGGTGCAACACCCAGACAGTTGGTACCCTAATAATTCTCTCACTGACAAACTTACTGTGGCCCTTACCCTGTCTTCACTAAGTTTGACAGTAGCTACATTCTCTACATTCCTACGTCATCCTTACTTGTTTCATATTATTACTAGGCCAACAACAGTAAAATACAGAGATGGATTAGCAATTCAGTGAACCAGAAATAGCTAGCTATCCTGTTGTTCTAATACTCAGAGACACTTAGATTCAACTGTAAAATACAGTGCATGTTTTGGCAACTATCTTGAATTAGGTTCAGCTAGAGACAGCTAGCTATCCTGTTATACTAATAGTTAAGTAATAATTTTAGGTGAGACAGTAAAATTCAGTGCATGATTGGCAATTTTCTTGAATTAGGTTAAGCTTGTTATCCTGTGGTACCATTGCTTAGAAGCAAGTAACTAGCACGGTCAGGAGTGGCAATCCCTGAAGCCTGAAGCAACAACTAGCCTACCTCTGCATCACTAGGTACTAGGTCAACCCTGCTAGTGGTATCTGCCTTTGTATACTGAAACCCACCTGCTATATTTCCTCAGGGGGGAGCCTGTGTCTGCACTATATCCCAGAGTGATCTGCCCAAAGGGAGTTCACTGCAACACCCCTGAACCTTGTGGATCCCACAGGACAAATCCCATCTCGGCTGCCCACAGAACTAATCCCGTCTCGGTTGCCACCCCCCCACTGTGGCCTGATAGGATACCTCCACTGAGAGGCCGTCCTGTGCTACACAGCCTGGCTGAGGGTCCTGTCCCAAAGTATAGGCCCACTGAGCGCTAGTCCCTCCCTGAAACCACCTTCCACCTGGCTATCGGCCAAAGGCTTGAGGCTTGTGCACTTAAACATACGCAGCCTTCTACCAAACCTTACTGAGCTAACAGCTTGGGTGGCTCATTATAACCCAGACATTATGGGGATCACAGAGATCTGGCTCAAGCCACACATACCTGACTCAGTATGTGCCCTTCCAGGCTACAAACTCATTAGGTTGGACAGGGCTCAGAACAAGAGGGGGTGGTGGAGTATTCATATACTACAAGACACACTTAAACATCTCAGTCATAGGACACATGCCACCTACATCGCATCTCTGTGAGTTCCTGCATGTCCTCCTCCTCCTGTTAGGAAGCACTAAAAAGGTGCACTTGGTCTGTGCCTACAACCCTCCTAAGGGTGGAGTGTCTGGGCTCTTCTCCCTCCTAGACAGTCTTAGCTCAAAGGTTGGCTTGAACGAGTTACTAGTCCTAGGTGACTTCAAACTTAATTGGGCAGGTCATAATGTTCAGCAATACGAGCCACTGTTGGCTGGACTAGCCCTCAGCCAGCTCATCTCTGAACCCACAAGGCCCTCTCCTAGAGGAGACAAGGGTTCCATCATCGACTGGGTGCTAAGCAACAGAACAGAGAAAATTATCTCCTGCGGCATTCTACCTGATGCTATATCGGATCACTCTCCCACCTACTGCGTATGGGGCAACTCTCCTCCCAAAATCCCCCACAAGATGATACAAATGAGGGACTACTCCAAACTCAACATTGGAGACTCCCTTGCTGACCTGCGTCATGCCAACTGGTCTCAGGTCATAGCCACAAATGACCCCTCAAAGGCCCTTGACAACTTCCTAAAAGCTTACACCCCACTTCAAAACAAGCATGCCCCCCTCACAAGAAGGAGAGTGAGAGGCACTGCAACTAAATGGCTCCATGGAGGCCTGTATTCACTCATGAAACAAACGGATAAATGCTGGGCAAGATATAAGTGCTCATTGTCCAGCACAGACCTCCCAGGATTACAGGCAGCTGAGGAACTCGTGCAAGAGAGCCATTTGCTCTGCAAAAAGTGAGTTTTGTCAGTCCATCCTGCTCTCCACAGCCAAAAATCCGAGGACATTCTGGCACAGCATTAAGAATGTGGTTGGAGGGTCTACTAGAGCTCAGGTCATGGACATGCTCAATGACGGGGTAAACTGCAACAGCCCCCTCACTATTGCCAATGCCTTCAACTTTCAGTTCACTGACCTGCCAGCTCTCCCCAAACTGCCTCACTACCCCGTAGATCGGGCTTCTCCACCCAGTGGGACAACCCCCCTCCAACCCTTTTACCTCAAGGTCGTATCAGACATGGAGGCCCAGAAGCTCCTTGCTGGCCTCTCCCCCTCACACTGGTGCTGGGCATGACTGCCTGGAGCCCAAGTTGCTTAGGCTAGGGGCAACAGTACTAGCCCAACCCATAGCCCACGTCTTTAATGCATTACTTACCTCGGGTATAGTCCTGGACCTCTGGAAGATGGCTAAGGTCATCCCTGTGCCCAAGCAAGGGGACTCAAAAGACCTTAAGAACTACTGCGTCATAGCAATCCTATCAGCGATCGGCAAACTTCTGGAAAAGGTAGTCACCTCTCAGGTCACCCATTACCTATGGACCCACAACCTACTCTCCCTTGCACAGCATGAGTTCAGAAAGGGGCATAGCACCTCCACAGCCCTAGCAGTTGTTACCTCTGAGATCAGGTCCGCTGCTGACGGAGGCGAACTGACCGGGGCCATCTTTGTTGATCTTTAGAAAGCCTTTGATAGGGTAGACCATGCACTACTGTGCTCCTCTCTCCTACCACTTAGCTTCTCCTCCCCTGCCCTTGCCTGGATCAATAATTATCTCACAGGCAGGCAGCAGTACACCAAGTTCAACAAGGCCCTGTCTGAGCCTGCCCAGGTAAACTGCAGAGTCTCCCAGGGCTCTGTCCTGGGGCCTCTCCTGTTCTCTGTCTTTGTAAATGAGCTACCCTCGGCTCTGGCTCTTGGGTCCTCAGTGCTGTACGCAGATGACCTAGTCATCATGTCCAGTTCCCAGGACATCTATACCATCAACACCAAACTAAACTCGGACTTCGAACAAATCCAAACTTGGTTGCAGGGCCATAAACTTATGATTAACCTGCAGAAGATGCAGGCCATGCTCTTTGGCTCAGCAGCCAAGTTAAAAGCTGCCCCAGATTCACTACAGATTTCTGGGGCCGATGGGCTCCACTGCTAGTTGCAGACTCGGGTCAAGTACCTGGGGTGACCTGGACCCGAAAATGGATATGAACGCGTACACACGCACCATGTAAGGCCTCAAACTGCAAGTTGGGTCATGCTTGCAGAGCAAAAAGTTGTCTCACTCCAGCTGCCCATCTCGCCTTAGCCAGGGGAGTCCTCCTACCTATGCTCTGCTATGGACTAGTCACCTTTGCTCATGTTGCAAAAACTAGTCTAGTAAAGTGGGACTCAGCATACAACAACATATGCCATTTTGCACTTTTAGTTCCCCCGCCTCACTCACCACTGTGAGCTCTACACCTGGCTTGAATGGCTCCCACCAGAAACTCACCGCTTCTATGTTGTGGGCAACTTCATAGACAGTATTGTCAGAACTGCCACCCCCCTCTCCCTCATATGCCTTCTTAATGTTCGAATATTAGTCCTATATTTGATCCATGTAGCGTACGGGAATTTTAGTGTTGGGGTGGCGGTGCTTATATGACCTAAATAGGAGAGTGAGATGTGGACGAATTATGATGTATTATGGATGTTAGCTGTTGTATGCTGTTTTATTAGGAAGATATAAGACCTAAGTAACAGTGATGTGTGTTTCAGATAGTGACATGTGTACTTTATTATGTCCAATCTTATGTTCTGGATGTGTTGTTTATGTAAACAATAAAAATTATTTTATGGTAAAAAAAAAAAGAATTGCCACCCCCCTTAAACTTGCAGAGTACCTCGTTCTTGCTACTTCCTCCTACAACCTGCGATCCAGTGGCTCTCATGCCCTCCTGGTACCTAAAACCCACACACAAATGGGTGACCGAGCCTTCGCTGCGTATGCGCCCAGGGTTTGGAACTCTGTTCCATCAAGCACTCACTCCTCTCCCTCCCACCAGAGCTTTAAAGCCTCCCTCTGGGGCTTTCTCAAAATGGCCTCCACCTGTCTCTGCACTAGACAAACCATCTCAGCCTGTGATGCCCCAACAAACTGAGATGCTACCTAAACAATATGACTTGGGTAGAGTACATCTGCGCTTATACACCTCCTGTACTCACAGCTTACTAGGAAAATAGACCACTTAGGCCCACCTGCCCAACAGGGTGAACATTATTACTGTTCACTCCCTTATCTTGCTCTGGGCCTATTCTATCCCAAAGTGACTCCTCTTTGCCTACCTGCAAGCCTTACAACATTGCTGCCTGGAACAATGAAACCACACTGTATTTCTTCCTACTGCCTGCTATGTAAATTCCTGCTGGTACTGTTGCTTGTATTGTCCCTGTGTGCTAATTCTCTTTAATGTAATCTTTCACTTGTTTTTGCCTGATGTTCATGTATGTACCTTGTAAGCTCCCAGGTCGTACCTGAAAATAGGCACTTGGCTGTCTAGTGTGCTTACCCGGTTAACAAAAGCAAATAAATAAATAAACAGGGAGAGCTATCACCAACAGAAGAAAAGAGGTGGTGATCCCATTGTACAGGTCATTGTTGAGACCTAATTTGGATTACTATGTCCAGTTCTGGAGGCTGCATCTCCAGAAGGACATAGACAAGGTAGAGGCAGTTCAAAGAAGGGCAACAAAAATGGTGCAGGGCCTGCACTAAAGGTCCTACAAGGAGAGACTGAAAGAACTCACTATGTATACCTTGGAGGAGAGGGGGGGAGAGGGGTGACATTATAGCAACATCTAAGTACTGTACCTAAAGGAAATAAGGTACAAGAAGGCAGCATCTTTCAGAAGAAACAATGCTCTTGGACAAGAGGGCATGATATCAAAGTAGAAGTGGACTGACCACAAGGGTGTAGGCAGGCATACTCACTGTACACATTTGTGTACAGTTTTGTTTAGTGCCTGTCACAAACCATATGCATTTCCTTTAACATTTGCATTCTAATCTGTAGTATTTGGGTTAGTGTAGGCCACTGAGGAATTTCTCTCTTTAAACTTCTGTTGTTTAGGAGACAGATACATGTATAACCTCTTTAGAGATTAGAGGAATCATCTGACAACAACCTGACTTGTTTGGAAGGGGGTACCATTTGGAGAGGATGTGTACATTTTTTAATGGGTGGTGTAATTGTTGGAGATTGTGAGTACAAAACGGAAATTTCTGGCTACACCCCTGGCTGACCAAGGGGCAATGTGAGGAAGTGCTTCTTCACAGAAAGGGTAGTGGAGACATGGAATAGCCTCCTAGCAGAGGTGGTGGAGGCAAAGTCAGTAGGGGAATTTGAAATTGCATGGGATAGACACAGGGGAACCCTAGCGGTTCAAAAGAGGAAGTGAAGTCAGTGATCAATCAGGATCTGTGATTTTTTTGAGTAAGTAGGGAAAAAGGGGTAGACTGGATGGGCCTGGTGGTCATTATCTGCCATTAAATTCTATGTTTCTATATGAGAAACATTTACATAAAGGAAACTGCAAGTCCCAGAAACCCCACTGCTTGACCTACTTCTTAGAAGTTTGATCCTTAGTAATGCTATGCCAGGATTTAAGGTATAAAAGAAAGCTCAGTTTCATAATCATTAATCACATGACATAGTCAGTATACCATAAATGCCAGCAGTTTACTGATAAATTTATTGTATAAACTTAGATAAATATTTATTTATTTGTTTGTTTTTGGTAACCAGGTGACGTGTGCTAGACATAGAAATGCCTATTTTCAGACATGATCCAAGAGGTTACAACCAGTTGATACATGATAAAATGATGGATATACAGTACAAAACATGACAAAAGTAGGTTACAATACAGATAAACAATCAGTCAGTACTAGTCAAAAACAGGATACAATAAAGTTTAAATCTCCATTATAACAAATCATTAAGTCATTTCAAGAGGGTATCATTGTCAAATGGATTCACAGTGTATCTAGTTAATCTCAGTACCAAATTATGGAGACTCAAGCAGCTGAGATCTGCTGTGACTACTGTTAAAAAACAAATTCAAGCAAGAGCCAATATGACTGCAAAATAATGGTATTTTGGGCAGTGAGAAATGTGTAAACTAGAAATTTTTGTGCTAACCACTGAGCCACCTAACTGCACTTTCCAATTGTTCTCATACACATACACTGACTAATACATATACACATATATGAATACAGTTAGATAGATAGATAGATAGATAGATAGATAGATAGATAGATAGATAGATTTCAGTGTAACAGAGCAGTGCACTGTCTACACACATTTTTACAGATTAAAAAAGGGACATCAAGGGACCATTTTCTTCTTTCCAGGCTCGAGGGACATTGGAACATTGGGGGGGTTGCATCTGGAAACCTCATTTAAATCAGCAGTGACATGTACAAGGGTGAAACTGATCTAGATAGTGAGGGAATGTAGACTAGCAATTTTTACACTAACCACTGAGTCACCTTAACTGCACTTTCTAATTGTTGTGACACACACACACACTGACTAATACATATACACATATATGCATATATATTGCAGTATAACACAGTAGTGCACTGTCTACACACAGAACATTGTCAAACACACACTAACACACATACACTGCCATATATGGCATTTATTTACTTACTTATACATCTAACCCTAACTTTAACTGTATTTAGGATACGCCTTGTGTTTTGCACTAACTCATTGTACTAATCTACGGCATGACTGGGTAACTAAAGTAGTGGATCAGGGAGGTGTGGTGAATGTGGCCTATCTGAACTTCAGAAAGTCCATAGAGACTGTCCCCCATATATGGCTGATTAACAAACTGTGCAGCCTAGGGGTGGATCCTAAAATAGTTCTGTTGGTGGAGAACTGGCTGAATGGCAGGAGTCAGAGAGTTGTGGTTAACAGAGAGTACTCTGGAGAGGGAAAGGTGACAAGCAAAGTGTGCAGGGGCCAGTGCTGGGGCCTGTCCTTTTCAATGTCTTTATTGACGACATTGCTGAGGGATTGGAGTGGAAGGTATGTCTCTTTGGAGATGATAGGAAGGTATGCAATAGGGTGGACACACCAGAGGGTGTTGAAAGAATGATGGAAGACCTTAAAAAAATGGAGAAATGGTCTGAAGAATGGCAGCTAGGATTCAATGCAAAGAAGTGCATGATCATGCACATAGGGCACAAGAACCCAGGGGCAAAGTATAAACCAGGTGGGGAGGTACTGACAGTCACAAAGCTGGAAATTGATCTGGGAGTTATCATCCCAGAGGACCTAAGAGAAACTAGGTTGTGTGATAAGGTGGCTGAAAAGGCTATCCAGATGCTTGGATGCATAGGGAGAGGTATCAGGAGTATAAAGAGGGAGCTCATCTTGCCCCTGTATAAGACACTCATGAGAGACCCAGCCTGGAATAATGCATCCAATTCTGGAGGCCCCATCTGAGAAAGAACATACACAGGATGGAGGCAGTGCAGTTAAGGGCAACTAAAATGGTGCAGGACCTGCAGGATAAGACCTATGAGGAAAGGCTAAAGGAGTTAAATATGTATTCCCAGGAGGAAGGGGGGGGGGTGATGGCTAGAGATGCAGTGATGTTAACATTTTCCGGCAAAGTTCAAGTGAAGCTGGGAATTTTGCATCCGCGGAGCAATCAGCGAAATTTTGCAGTTAGGCCAAAAATTCACCTATCGGACTTTGCAGGTTTTTTTGGTGGAATTTCTCCAGGAAGTGCAGAATTTCACCAGTGAATGGCAGACTTTTATTTATTTATTTATTTATTTTCGAGTTTTGCTAGGAAAGCATACTGAGCAACATGCTCGATTCCAGATGCGACCTGGGGGCTGAGACCTACATACATAAATTGGAATTGCTTATACAGTACAGAGATAGCAAATGCATAAACATACATTTAGGGTGAAAAAAAATACAGACAAGGGTATTTTACAGTACAATTGGCATATACAGTATAATGACTTGGGGGTAGGGTACTGTACAAGACATTTTAGATTAACAGTAGAGAGATATTTGGTAACATTCTTAGTTAGAACAGGAGCAGCTGGAGGTGAAATGTGTCCTGAGTAACTGGTTACGTATGTGGGTGTTTGGTGCATGCCTGATGGGGGCAGGTAGGGCACTCCAGGACTGGGGTATGCGATAGTTAAAAGCAGCCTGGCCTTTGGTTGTGTGCATAAACAGGACAAGGAACAGTTTAGGGTCTGAGCTTCTAAGGGAGTAAATAGGTGGCGATTGTTGGGAGAGGACAGAGGTCAAGTAAGGGGGAAGGGAGTGGGACCAATATTTGGCGGCAAATCTGGCGCAGTTGATTTGTCTGTGGTCATGAAGGGATGGTAGGGCTAATGAGTTATAAAGGTCACAGTGATGTGTTGATTGGGGGCAGCCAAGGATGAGGCAGCAGAAGGAATGGAATATGGTGTCAAGGCTAGTTAGGGTGGACCCGGGGGCAATGGAGTAAACTATGTCGTCGTAGACAAGGATGGGAAGGATCATTTTTTGCACTATAGCACGTCTTGTCTGTGTGGGGAAGCAGCTTTTATTGCAGTGCAATGCGCCAAGTTTAGGGAGCAGCCGCTTGTGTAGGGAGGAGATGTGGGCTGAGAAATCTAGGTGCTGATCTAGCCAAACTCCCAGGTATCTGATACAAGTGTGATTTTCTAAGGGAGTACCGTCCAGGGTAGGGTTGTCAGAACCCTCTGAAGTTCTGGGTTCTAGTTCTAGTCTAGAACTTTTGAAAAAGTTCTAGTGTTCTAATCTTTTTTAGAACTTTTTAGAACTCGAACCCTATTTTTTTATTGTGCTGCCAGTAACAAAGATAGTAATAAAATACATGTAAAGGAAAAACTGTTCAAAATAAGGGGGAGAGAAATTATCTTGTGTGACATTGATAGGAATACAACTAGGTTTATCTATAGTTTCTTCTGTTTGCTAAACTCAGCAACTTAATATGTAACAGGCCCACCCACCCATATGTTAAAAGTTTTCCTGCTGCAGCTGCATCATAGTTCCTTAGTGAAAGAAAGAGGCACATTAGCCATTTATGTACTCAGCTATATATACTCATCGTCATGAATTAGGAGAAAAAATAACTGATATTACCTAATTTCAGCTATTTGCTGCTTTCTGTTTTAAATGAGTGAATCAAAAGTTGCTATGTTTAAAAGAAAGCTTTTATAACAAAGTCAAGCCAAGTACTACAGCAGCAACATGTGGAACTGTTACAAAACATATTATGTCATAACATATTCAGTCAAGACATTGGAATAAAAAAAATATTTGCAGAAACCACAAGAAGGCTGCTCCAATCCTAAGTTGTGCCTGTGTGAAAAGCTGAGCACCAAGAACAAAAAGACACAGCACCAACACTTCCAAAAATATACTGTATTGTCCGTTTTAACTGATAGCATCACAGTACAGAAACGCCATGCAGGACAAAACAGTTTAAACAGACAAAAGGTCCTTTTGTCTGTTTAAACTATTTTAGTCCTGCATACATCTGACTGTGATGCTATCAGTTAAACGCTACAGTATATTTTGGAAGTGTTAATGCTGTCTCTTTTTGTAATAAAAATATGCCAGTCATTGTTGCTAGCAAAATGCATGCAATTTTCTAAGGTAATGCATACATATACCAACATTTTTGTTGGCAAATTGAAGTAATATATACAAAACATTCTAAGATGATGCATTTTTGCAGCTGATACTTCAATAAAATCTGTATTTCAGTCACATAAATAAAAACAGTGGTTTCCTCACAACATACTAATTTACTAAGGAACATTTATGTAGCTGCAGCAGTTGGCATGTGATGTTTAAGGGACAGCGTCTGTCAACCCCATTATGTATCAAATTATCACTACTTATAAAGCAAAAACTATGATACGTCACATTCTGTGAAAACTGCTGATGCAGATTTTCTTTTATTTCTGATTCCTTTATTCTTTTTTTAAAGGGGACAGGACAATTGTGCTAGGTGGCAGCAGTTTGCAATGTATTTAATAAGAATATATATTATGTGTACAGTAGGTTAGGTCTGTCATCATTTTTTCCTCACCATCCCCAGCTGATCACGAATCTGTAAATGAAAGAACTAAAACAACACCACCTTTCACCCCATCACCCATTCCACTTTTCTTCCACCACCCTCATCTGTGCAGTAGCACCCATACCACCTTACACCCATGTTAAAACCAACCCACACCCTCACCCATGTACTAGCATCCATTTTCATTTATGGCTAACATTTCTGTAATTGAAAAATAATAAACAGCTACCAATTAGAACTCATTGTTTTGTCCTCTTTAAAATTGAAAAATAGACCGTCTCCTGTCCCAGCCCATGCTGATGCACCACAAAGTCACAGAAGGTAAATCCAAAAATATATGTTTGCACTTTAACTATAAATAATATGATACAGAAAAGATTGCGTGACAGTGTCCCTTTATGCCAAATTTGGGCCTGTTCCCACTGATGTTAAAATTGCCCTGTATATAAAACTTGTTGACTTTAGTTTAGACCCTAGCTACAAAGCAGTTTGCCATGAAATGGTGAAAGTTTTGGGGGTATATAGTCCAAGGTAGTAGATCGAAAGGAGAGAGACGACAACCAAAGTCATCACAGTCTGTAAAAGTTTCCTTTTTGTCAGAGAGACTCCGTCCCACACAGTATTTTACCAGCCACCACCATCTGAGTTGTCATCATCACATCAACATCCACAACATCAATCACTTCAGGATCAGTTTGTATACTCTTGTAGGGATACGAAAATCTTGACTTATTAACTTTAATAAAAGTTAACGTGTGTACATGGCAGCAACCTATTTCTGGTGTCTGTCACAATATTGCCAGCTGTACTAAACATGTGTTCTGAAGAGACACTTGTTGCAGGACAACCAAGATATTTACAGGCTTCATCATACAGCTCTGTCAAATTGACTTTTTGATCTCCAGTATTCAAAGGGCATGCATCAATAGGAATAGGCAGTTCTTGCAGGTAACTGTCTACCATGTTGGACAGAGACCGCTCAGAAGGGTCAGGAATCAGCAGAAGCAGCTGGTATGGCAGCAATTTGGGAAAGGTTTTGCCACCGATTTAGCTTGCTACTAAGGGCTGAAGAAGTGGCAGTTGTGGAACAACTACTGTTAATGTTTGGTGACTTTTCCAGTTCTGTATCCCTTTGTGAAGATGAACCTGCATGTTGTGGTGATGACAACCTGATGGTACTGTGCGTGTCTGTGTTTGACTCCTGTGAGTGCTGCAGCTCATCTAGCAACATACATTTGTACTGCTCTATATCATCTGTTTTGGAAGATGTATAGCCTTGAACCTGGGATCTAAGAGAGTTGCAAGGATGTAGGTCTTGATTTCGTCATTGCAACTAATTTGTCTATTGGTTTTGAAGCTACCGCTCATTCTCTTTTCTGAGATTCCCATGATATAGGTGACATGTTGTCTAGCTTCAGATCTGTCTTTTCTATTTGTAGATTTAGAACACTAAGATGATGTGAAATGAGCATTATGAGTGGGATAACCTGACTCACAGATGCACCTTCAGAAGACATGTCCCTTGTAGCTGTCTCAAAGGAGCTAGGATACAGCACACTGTCTCCATTAATTTCCACTGCAGCTCAGACAGCATAATGCCATCTCCAATAATGTAATTGGAGCAGTACTCATGTACAGCTTGCTTTTTGCTCCAAGAGGCGCTGCAGCATATAAAGCATTGAGTTCCAACGAGTGGAAACATTTTGAATCAGCTTTTGCTGGGGCAGCTTTGTGTTTTGCAGTTCGGACAATGTCCGTATAGCCTTGGTTGAATGTGAAAAGTGAGTCACAATTTTTTTGCAAACAGCAATCATACCATCCACTTGTGTTTCGTTGCTGAGAAATCCCGTGACAATTAAGTGTAAGCAATGTGCAAAGCAAGAAGCATGCAGAAATCCTCCATCCTGTATTGCTTTTAAGATGTTGGCTCCATTGTCACTTACTATGAAGCCACATTTTAGACCGTGAGAATAAACCCATTCGTCAAGGAGGTCATTTAGTTCCTGCAAGATGTTTGCAGCAGTATGACTTGCCCAAACTTCTTTATATGCAGGCGCCATCTTTTAGGGTGTCTTTGTTTTGAAGAAGCAAAAAACGTGACCCAATGAGCGGTAAGGACATGTAATCTATGTTTTGAGTGCTGGTCCGCATATCTGTTGTGACATGAATAACCCCACCCTCTGCAGTTTTAAGTGCAAGCATCACTGTCGCTTTAAAACCTGATAAATGTTTGAGTATTTCAACATAGGAAGCGTGACTCGATGAGGAACATTATAACGAGGCTCTGCTAATGTCATGAGCTCCCTAAAATCCTCATGATCTACCAAGAGTATGGGAGAAGAGCTCCGGCTAACAGTTCACCAATTCGGTGATTAAGATGAAGGGTCTTTGGATGATTTCTAGTAAAGGTATTCTTCCTTTCAAATGCCTGAGACAGTGTTAGCTGTTTGCAACATGTCCCTGCTGGTTTATTATACACCGTGCTTCGATGGGCAGATGGGCGTAGAGATGGTGGACTAGGACTTATACATTCAGTGCCATCACTGGATGTGCAACTGGTACTAATGGTGCTGGCATTGGTGGTACACAGTGATCCTAGGGCTGGCAGTGGTTCTGCCTGCATCAAGTTCAGACAATTCAGTATCCATTTCAGATTCCTGATCCTGACCCTTCTCACGTGCAGTCTGGAAGATGGAGGACATGGGTTTTTGGTTTGGATGATCAAGCAAAACCGAATGCTTTTTTCAGATGGCGTTTAGAGCTGTAGTGCCAAGGCATGACACAACTTTACCACAGCTTACCTCTGTTTACACAGGGAACAAATTGCTCTGCATGGATCAGTTTTACTGACTGAGAAATAATTCCACACCTCAGATGTGACAGATTTTGTTCGAGTGCTAGGAAGATAGCTAAAGAACTGTTTGTGTCTTTTCACCTGTCCTAACAGAACCTGGGACATGCTCCTTGGTGCTAGAAGAGTGGACAGAAGACTCTGATGGATTTTCATTGCTGGCCAACACAGAAGTGGTGGATTCAATGGATATGTCCCTTTCATTGCCAACAGTGCTGGATGTATTTGCAAGTGCACTACCTGATTCATTGTCAGCAGACTTGCTCATTTCACTTTGTTGAGGAAGTAATGATTTGTCACGAGACACAACAGTGTGGGACTGAGACAAAGAGCTACTGTCTGAGTCAGAGAGGACTCACTGTCACTTGCATTATTGCTGCTATCACAGGGATCTTAACGGCATGAATGGCATACCTTATGGTGCCTCTCCGTGTGACCCCAGCAGCTGTACAGGTTTTCTTAAAAGGTCCCCCTTTACCACACTTCACTGTTGCTCTTTTGCTGTTTGTTGAATTTTTATCACGTGAAACATTTTGGTTATTTCTGTTAGCACCAGCAGGATTACCACTACCACCACCTGCTCCAACACCAGCACTAAATGCTTCATCTATGTTGGTGTCAGCCATAACAGACAGTAAGTACCAGTACTACCAGTCCAGTATACTGCAGTGAACACACCAACACCCAAACAATTCCTGTGTAACAAAGCAATGTGATCTGTAATTGCTGGCTACAACTCCAAAATTTTATTTTGGTTGTGTGACACTGTGATACGTGGACTGAAAGAAAAGAATATGACAGTTTGCAACTAAAGGATCCCAGGTTCAAGGCTTACAGAATGATTGGGCTGCTGGGCATAGGCATACATAGCAATCAAAGGGCACACAGCAGCAGGGTGATGGGCTGACCACAGGAGACGGAGTCACATACGCAACCCAGGGAATGAGAATTATATTTCTATGTTTCTGTCATGTAAGGTTAATGCCACCACACAACTGGCCACTGGGCTTCTCTCGGTAACACACACACTGGGTAGGGTACAGTGCAGTCAAAGGCACACAGCAGCAGGGTGATGGGCTGACCGACCACAGGAGACCGAGTCACATACGCAAACCAGGGAATGAGAATTATATTTCTACGTTTCTGTCATGTAAGGTTAATGCCACACACACACACTAGGGTTCAGAAAGATTTATTTGCTTTTTTGCCCCCTACGTTTCTGTCTGTGTAAGGTTAATGCCACCACACAACTGGCCACTGGGCTTCTCTCAGTAACACACACACTGGGTAGGGTACAGTGCAGTCAAAGGCACACAGCAGCAGGGTGATGGGCTGACTGACCACAGGAGGCAGGTCACATCACTAAACCAGGGAATGAGAATTATATTTCTACGTTTCTGTCATGTAAGGTTAATGCCACCACACAACTGGCCACTGGGCTTCTCACTAACACACACACTGGGTAGGGTACAGTGCAGTCAAGGCACACAGCAGCAGGGTGATGGGCTGACCGACCACAGAGACGAGTCACATCACAAAACCAGGGAATGAGAATTATATTGCTACGTTTCTGTCATGTAAGGTTAATGCCACACACACACACTAGGGTTCAGAAAGATTTATTTGACTTTTTTGGCCCCCCTACGTTTCTGTCATGTAAGGTTAATGCCACCACACAACTGGCCACTGGGCTTCTCTGTAACACACACTGGGTAGGGTACAGTATGCACACACTGGGCTTCTCTCTGTGACACACACACACACACACTAGGGTTCAGAAACTTCAGAAAGATTTATTTGCCTTTTTTGCCCCTTACGTTTCTGTCATGTAAGGTTAATGCCACACACAACTGGCCACTGGGCTCTCTCTGTAACACACACTGGGTAGGGTACAGTACACACACACTGGGCTTCTCTCTGACACACACACAAAACTTCAGAAAGATTTATTTGCCTTTTTTGCCCCTACGTTTCTGTCACATATGGTTAATGCCACCACACAACTGGCCACTGGGCTTCTCTCTGTAACACACACTGGGTAGGGTACAGTACAGTGCAGTCAAGGGGCACACACTGGGCTTCTCTCTGTGACACACACACTAGGGTTCAGACTTATTTAGATTTATCAGATTTATTTGCCTTTTTGTTGCCCCCCTTGTATGCTTGTTGCTGGCAGCTGCTGAGTGTGCAGTGTGCTGCAGTTTCAAATAATCACACTTCACAAAGGTTCTTTTCTCTCCGAGTCCTCCTCCAGTCCTCCTCCTGATATTGGTCTCTCATCAATCCCTCCCTATTCCCCCCACTCCCCCAATCTTGATTAATCCTCCAGAGTCCCGATTCCCTCCTTCTGTCCTGAACGGCCCCTAGTACTCCCACTCCGCTCCCAGTTCCCCGATTTTTAGCTTTTTTCTTGTTCTCACCGGTCTCACAGGAGAAAAGTGGCCACGACTGCTGGACAAAAGTAGCGACGCTTAACTGCTTTTGCTACAGTTTAGTGGGCTGCTGGTGCTGCCTGCTGCTGCTGCCTCTCTGCGATGATCCTCAGTCAAATGGCGCTCCTCCTCGTGGCGCATCTCTTTGATACCCCCACAGATCCCGCAGCTCGCGTTGCTTACTCGACCCCACGTCGTCTCGCGTCTCGCGGTGATTCGAACCCTTTTGCAAACCGTTCAGTGTTTGAGTTCTAAGTTAGAACTCGAACACCAGGGTTCGAGGAGGGTTCGAATCTTTACCGAACTAGTTCTGACAACCCTAGTCCAGGGTTTTGAAGGGGGTGCTGGGGGTTTGACGGGATAGTCTTTGTGGAGTGCTGAAAGTTAGGGATACAGTTTTTTGGGGGTTTAGAAACAGCTGGTTGGACCTAAACCAGGTTTGGATGGCATTAAAATCCTCTTGGAGTCAGATAGCTACACTGGTTGTTGTGGGGCCGGATGTGTATAGGACAGTGTCATCTGCGTACATCTGAATTGAGGGAGTAGGAACATGCTGCTGGGAGATCATTTAAAAAGACAGAGAAGAGTAATGGGCCCAGGACTGAGCCTTGGGGTACTCCTGCAGGGACAGGCAATGGGGGAGAGGTGTGGGTGGATATTTTGACTACTTGTTTCCTACCTACTAAGTAGTCACGGAACCAGTTTGTGGCCTGAGTGGAGAGCCCTGCATAAGTGAGTTTGGAAAGGAGTAGGGAGTGGGAGACGGTGTCAAAGGCTTTGGCTAGGTCAATGAAGATAGCTGATGTGATGTGTCCTTTGTCCATACTCGTGAGGATGTCGTCTGTGACTTTTGCCCATGAGTGGTGAAAATACACTGTTCTTGGCAAAATTCTACTGTTCACGGGTGAAATTCCTCACTTCATGAGTAAAACTTCACAATTTGCATCCGTGAAATAATCCACAAAATGTGCAAAATTCATGGAATATTTTGCGTAGCGAAATTTCCCCACTTTGAACATCTCTAGACATGACTGAGACATACAAATACATCACTGGTATAAACAGAGTACATGAAGGAAGCCTCTTCCAAAGTAAGAGATGCTCTAAGTCAAGGGGCACAAAATGAAGTTAGAGGTGGGAACAGCTCAGTGGAAATGTGAGAAAATATTATTTTACAGAGAGGGTGGTGGATGCCTGGAGTAGCCTACCAGAGGGGATGGTAGGGGCTTAAATGATAGCAGAATTCAGGAAGGAGTGAAGTGAATTTGGCTAACTCTCTCTATTTAAAACTTGTTTTTTTCATGTTTAAAAAGTGTTATAATGAACTACATGTTTTTCTTTTGTGATGGCATTTAGCTTAGTAACATGACTTCTAGCAAACCTTGGGTCAGGTAATTATTTGTATTTGTGTCTGGTAAAGGTTTTGATATAGCATTTTAAAATGAACTCATTTTGTAGACTGTTGGCCACTAATAAGTTTTAATAACATGTTTTAGTGATTTTGCAGTATCCATAATTATATTTAGGAGCATAATTTAATAAATGTTTATGCACACAGATTTTTGGAAAAAATGTTTAAAGAAATCAAATGAGGAAATGCATACATTGTGGAACTACAAAGGTATGCACTAGAGTGGACATGCCAGAGGGTGTTGAAAGAATGAAGGAAGACCTTAAAAAAACTGGAAAATGATCTGAAGAATGGCAGCTTGGATTCAATTCAAAGAAGTGCAGGATTATTCAAATTGGGGCACAAGAACCCAGGGGCAGAGTATAAACTAGGTGGGGAGGTACTGACAGTCACAAAGCAGGAAAGGGACCTGAAAGTTATCATCTTGGAGGACCTAAGAGAAACTAGGCAGTACGATAAGGCTGCTGGGAATACTATCCTGATGCTTGGATGCATAGGGAAGGGTATCAGGAGTGTAAAGAGGGAGCTCATCTTTCCTGTGTACAAGGCACTCATAAGAGACCGGACCTGGAATACTACAACCAGTTCTGGAAGCCCCATCTGAAAAAGAACATAGACAGGACAGATGTGGTGCAGTGAAAGGCAACTAAAATGGTGCAGGGCCTGCAGGATAAGACCTATGAGGAAATACTAAAGGAGTTAAATATGTATTCCCTAGAGGAAAGGGGGAGGGGCATGACTGAGACATACAAATACATCACCAATATAAATGAGTACAGGAAGGAAGCCTCTTCCAAAGTAAGAGCTGCTCCAAGTCAAGGGGGCACAAAATGAAGTTAGAGGGGGGAAGGCTCAGGGGAAACGTGAGAAATTATTTTTTCACAGAGAGGGTGGTGGACACCTGGAATAGCCTACCAGATGGGGTGGTAGGGCTAAAATGGTAACATAATTTAAGAAGGAGTGAAGTTAATTAGGTTAACTGTCTATATTAAAAAATGTTTTTTTTTGTCATGTTTAAAGATTGGTATGATGGACTACATGTTGTCCCTGGATCCCCACCCAGAAATAACTCAAGCCACTGTTTAGTTACTTTGGATGCTCGCTGGCAATATTTATTTAAAGGGTACACTTTATATTCATACATTTATATCCCAAATAATTTCTAACAATCAGTATTTACAACTTGGACATAACAGTCCCACTTCTAGGACATAACAGTCCTGTCTTCCCTCTTGTGGTTCTCCCTCTTGTTCTCCTCCTCTTTTGCCATTGCTTCTCGGAACCCCACACCGTGATCCAGTCTTCCCCTCTTCATCACCATTACCAGGTACCACACTTACCTGGACCACTCCCCCCTCACTAGGAGTGGACACGGCAAGCTACTTCTATATCCCTCCCCCTCCCCCGTTACTCCCACGCCAGGGTTCTTTTGTCCCCTGCTCGTGGTACCTATGCCCCTCCCCCTCTACCAGCCCCAACTTTTCCCTCTTGCTCCTATCCCTTCCACTGACCCATCTCCAGCTTGCGATGGAAGATGGGGCTTCCCCCCTTGTGGGTTAATCCCTCAGACCCTTCTTGTTGATTTCCCAGACTAGCTCCCCGAAGGTGCAGAGGAACAGGCCCATGCCGAACTCCAACAGGTGAACCCCGTCCACTCGGTACACCACCTCCTGCTCATACGAGATGTCCCTGTGCTGAATGTGAACCCCCCCCCATCTCAATCACTGCCCTGGCCACTTTCCTGTTCAGGTGTTTCTGTGCCACCTCTGTCACTTTTGGCCCCTTCACTCTCCTCCATACCCTTCGGGAGGTGATCATCACCCTAGGCCACCAGCTCTTTACCTTCTCCAGATTTGCAAATATGTCCCTCATCAGGGACCCCCAAGGCAATGTTCCCAAGTCATTACCCCCCAAATGCAGTCTGCCCAGGCCCAATGCACCCAAAGCTCCTCCAGCAGAGGTAGCAACTGCGACCACCTCATGCCTCTCAGGCCCCTCCATCGTACTTTGGTATGCTCTGCTCCCAGGTGCAGCTGCGTTCCTATCCTCATGGCAGCTGCAAACCTCTCTGCCCAGTATATGAATGAGTGCCCAATGATCCACACTTGCCTCTTGGAACCTGCTTTGGGAAGAGAAAAAGGGACACCCATTGTCAACACCTCACATATCTCTTGTAATAGTTTGACGTCCATCTCCCCACCCGCTAGACCTCAGTCTCCCCCACTCCCACAGCAGCCGCTTCCTTTGCCGCCCCAATCCAGAAGGAATGCGAGACGAACTCACTGGGATTCTCCCCCGCAAATGACACTGCCTTTTTCAGCACCTCCCCCATCTGAAACCCTGTCACTGGGGACCTGTCCCCATGCAAGAACCAGGCCCCTGTCATGCAGCCCTGCACCCTACTATACTCCATCATGGCCTGGACCATGCACAGACTCCCCCATCTGCCCATCTGCATATTTCCACAGTGGCGCCCTTACCCTGCTGGTCCGTTTTGGACCTCAGGAGCCAGATGACCACCTTATCTGCCTTCACCCTCATATTTTTTCTCCTGCAGGCCCACCGTGGCCGCCGCTTTCCGGGGCACCACCACTTCTATGACACTAAAAGCCCCTCTTACCATGACTGCAAAAATGGCCCAGAACAGACAGGCCTCATTCGCTGAATGACAGACTTGGTCCAACGCCCTTACCACCTTCATGAGTAGGGGCCCCATTATAGGTCTCTTTCCATCCTGCCTCCTGCCTTGCCCCTTCTGCCATCCTGCAACCATCCACCTGATGGCTAGGCTGCCCACTGCATCCAGCCACCCCTGATCCCGACATGTCCAGCTGATCCCAGCCAGCTGTACCCCCATGGTAGTATGGGCCACTCCTTCCTCGCAGTTTTCCACTACATACCACATGACTTGTTCCTTCTGCACTGACTCCTCTGTCCCCCAGCCCATCCTGGACCAGAATGCCTGGAAGCTTTCCCAAGCCCCTTCATAGGACTTCAGGGTGCTGGTCACCCATGACCCCCTATACAAAGCCCTGGCCATCTTCCTCCAATCTCCCACATCCAATCTGGGACTCTGGTCCGGGTAGGTTCAGTATGTGGTGCCAACTCTCAGAACCGTTCTGTCTGCAAATGAGAAAGACAGCCAGCCACCTCATTCTGTGTCCCTTCAATGTGTTGTGCCTTAAAAAACAGGTTCAAACACACCCAACAACACCAAGCACCTCAGTACCCATCCCACCAATTCCGCATAGCCACTCTGCCTGTTGATCACCTCCACTACCCCTTTGTTATCGCACCAAAATAAGATGCTCCACCCTGCCATCTGGTCCCCCCCAGATTTCCAAAGCCACCCATATGGGAAAGATCTCAAGAAACGTGATATCTTTGGTCCACCCCCGTTCCCTCCATTGGTCTGGCTGTGCCTCCGAGACCCATTCCCCTTGAAAGTAGGCCCCCATCCTGAGCCCCCAGCCACGTCCATATACAGCTCCATGTCCATATTGTAGGCCCACTCCTCCTGCCAGAACGTCACCCTATTGTATGATTCCAGGAAAACCTCCCAGACTTGGAGGTTCTCTTTCACACCCTTACTGATGTCCACCCAGTGATGGGATTGTTTGGCCCTGCCCGTGACCCTCCCCAACCTTCTCTTAAAAGCCCTGCCTGGGCTTATGGCCTTGCAGGCAAAATTAAGGTGCCCCAGCAGCTTTTGTACCTGTACCAGCGGCACCCTCCTCCTCCCACCCACTAGCACCAGCAACCCCTTTAAATGGGACACTTTGTCCCATGGCAGGCAAAAACACTCTTGTTCAGTATCTACCTCCATCCCCAGGAACTCCAACCTGCAGGCCGGGCCCTCAGTCTTGCTCGCTGCCAGGGGAGTCCCTATGATGCTGCACATGTCTTGGAAGTCCCCTAACATCTTCTGTGTTTCCACTTGGTTGGCCCCTATCAACAGGAAATCATCCAAATAATGGACTACCCACCTGTGCCTGTACCAGGACCCAAACACCCACTGCACCCACAAACTGAACACCTCAAATGTTGAGCATGCCACAGAGCACCCCATGGCTATACCCTTGTCGAAACACAAGCCGCCCTTGAATTGGAAACTGAGTAGGTCCCAGTCCGGAGCATGGACTGGTAACAGCAGGAATGCGAACTCAATGTCTGTCTTCACCAGCCAGGCCCCCTTGTCCACCCATATTAATTCCATCACCTGATCCAGTGACGCGTAAGAGACCATGCTCAGCACCTCCGGGATCCCTGCATTCACCGCCCCCCGCCCCCCCATCTGGGTAAGACAGGTGACGTATGAGCCGGAACTTCCCCGCTTGCTTCTTAGGTACCACTCCCAGGCGTGATACCCGGAACTGCATGCAGGGGGTTCATCCATCCGCCCCTTCACCCTCCCCACCTTGACTTCCTTCCTAATCTTCCTCCTGACTATGTCATCTTTCTCTTTTACTGAACCCAAATTCTTATCCTGCATCTCTACCCATGACCCCTTGAACCCCAGGGGAAAACCCCTCATAAAACCCACTCTCAGAAGGTCTTCCCCCTCTTGTCTGGGTAACCCCCTGTCCAGGCCTCCACCACCCCCAGTTTGATGGGGGTGTGGGCCATGGCATAGACCCACCACCCATCCCCCGGTTCTGACCTAATTCCAACCATAGTTGGAGGTGTAGCCCCCTCTCCTGGGGCACTCTGACCCCTCCTGGCTCCCCCTCTGGCCACCCCAAAAGGGCTGCTCCTGTAGCTGTCCACTGGCCTGCCCCACCTTATCACCCCTTTGCCTGCAGGCTGTCACGAGGTGTGATCCCCTACATCGCGAGCATGCATGCAAAAACTTGCAGCTAGGCCATGTGCACAACGCCCTGCCATAAGTTTAGCATGCTTTGGCCCCTTGGGCCGGTGCTACTCATTTCCCCTGGTCCACCACATGCCCCTTTGTTGAACCCGACAGCATTCTGACCCACAACTCAGCATGGGTACAGTCCCACCTTAGGTCATCTTTCACTGCCATTCTCCTTCTGAATGCCTCGTCATACTTGAACCACCCGAAACCAAGCTTAGCGCGAATTGCGTCCCTGATAATTGCCATGTACGTCAGTAGTGGGATAGCCAGGTCTGGTTGCTTCTCCAGGACCAGCATGCTATAAATAAGGAAACCTGCTTGCCATGTACAGGTATCTATACTCTTCCCCTTAAATTGGGCTTCCTCCGTCTTGTGCCCTAGCACTGCCCGCGCCACTGCCATCTCCAACTTGCCCACTGACTCCCTTTGCTCATACTTTTTGGCAGTCTCCTCGTCTACCAAACCAAAGATATCCACGTACTCCACCTTTCATATTTTTTCCTTTATTGTGGCCAGCACATGGTCGCCCAGCATGAAGCCAGGAGGCCCCTCATACAGCTTCCGCACCCAACTTGTGGTGCCCTCGCGTTCTTTCCCCGGCATGCCTCCATCCTTGATGGCCTGTAAGGCCCGTTCCAACTTCGAAACCCCGTCCTCCCCTATGTCCCCCAACAATCCTTCAATATACTCTTTTAAATCAGCCTCATTATTCATATCCACATCGTCCTTACCCCCATCCGGTAGAGGCCCCTCCGGGCCTGGGGTGGGCTCGACACCCACATTGGGTGCCACTGGTGGGCTGGGCACCACCCGTTTTGGTCTCTTGTTCCCCTTCCTGATGCCAGCCCTCTTGTCTTGCTCCTTCCTTTTCTTCTGGGCCTCCTCCTCTGCCTCCCTCTTTTTCACAGCCTCCACCAACTCTGTCATCTGTGTTATCAGCTTCGCTGCCTCCGCCAACATGGTCACACTCGACACTGGGGCTCTCTTGGGTGCCATTCCATCTGGTGTGCTAGGCTGCACAATAAAACCACATGATCATACCACAACCACTGGCTGCCATCCCACAATCCATACATCCCCCTTAGTATTGTGCTCATCCAGGCCCCTGAGATCACCCCCATGGGACCTTGGCACCTGCTCTCCCCCATGTGAAGTAGCCTCAACAACAGAGCTTCTCATCCTTGCGCTCCCAGGGTATTCCACCAGAGTGACCCCCCTGGTTGGCTAGCACCCCATTGCCTATCTGCCATCCCAGGGTGGTGGCCACCCACGTGGCTAGGCCTATGCAGCCACCCTGGAGTAGACTGCTCTCCTGGCACTCACTGCCCTTCCAAAATGATCCTTGACTGACTTCTCAGGCCCATTTCGGCCTCCAGACTCGTGTGGCAGTGGCCCCCTATCCTCGGGGCCAACCGGACCTTTTGTCCACCCCGCAGCTTGCTGCTGTCCCTTTCAGAGAGTTATCAGCCTGTCACCTGGGCACTGCGCTGCAGCCTGTTCCCTTCCCCCAAGATGCTGCTCACTCCATTCCCTTCTGGCCTTCAAAAACTCACTGAGTGCCCCCACCCGCCACCACGGAGCAGATGCACCACTCAGTAGGCCTCTCCAGTCTCCCACCTGCCTTGCGGCCTCCTGGCCCCTCTTGAAAATGGCTGTTGCCACCACTCCCCAGCTTTCAGCAGGCCCACACCATATGCGCTCCCCCACAGAAGCGCCCACACGCCCCACTGACCCCGACGTGGCAGGCTCTCCACATGCCATCTCCCCGCCCCTAAACATGGCAGCCACACCATGCGGCCTGTACAAAGCTCCCAATCCAGACCAGCTCTCCTCACACTGTGCAGGCCCCTCTTTCAGGCCCATGCCACATCAGCATGTTGAAAACATTCTGCCCAGCCTCGGCATCACCCTCGTGCCGCTTTGCTGCCAACCAGACACCGGTGCCATAGTCCTGGCCAGGATCCTCGCTGCTTCCCCCTCATTAAGCAGCAACCAAAGAAAAAAACCCTTTCGCATCCCCAGGTACTGTGCATCCCCCACCCTTAACGTGGCGGCCGCACCATGCGGTAGGCTTCCTCACCCCAATGCCTTATCCACGGCTACATAAGCATGCTAGCCCTCCCAGACTGTGTAGGCCTCCACTCCAGGCCCGCACCCCCCAGCATGCTGAAAAGCCTTTTTCTGGCCAAACCACAGCTCCACCACACACCACTCTGCCACCAGCCAACACAGGAGCCTTTGCCCTGTGTCCCTCATTTTCCTGACAGCTCTCCCATAGGCTGCCTGTGCCTGCTGCTACGCCACGCCACTGACACAAGGCTTCAGCCTGCAAATGCCTCACCAGACCTCCCCACGGCCTTTCCACTGCTCCGAAATCATCCACCCATCCTGCAGCAACCACAAAATGCTCACTCTTCCAAACAAGCAATCGTTTCCTTTTTTTTATTTTTTCATCGCATGCCAAAATCATACCACGGCCCTGCATCCACCACTCCTGGGCCCAGCAGCATGTCACCTCACTTGCTCAGTAAAGCATAGGCCTGCTGCCTAGCACCATCTCGCGGGCTTTTCAGCACTGACTACCCATGCCACATAGCACAAACCCTCTTTACTACCACCAACAAAACCAAGGTCCCCATAACTGGGCCCATCAAACCACACTTGTTGCCCTAGCCATCAATTCCTTGCATTCTGCAATAACCACAGCCTGTTTAAAAGGGCAAGGCCTGCTCACTGACCCACAGCAATGATTTCCATGCCTAACATGCATCTTAAACAGTTCAAACAGCGTTGCTTTTGAAAAACTGCATCTCAGCACAGAGGCCAGCACCCCCAGTCCTTCAATGCCTTACCTGGAATATTGCCAACGATGTGCTGTATATCCAAATTAATTTTACAGCAAGAAAGAGGGCTAACTGAGGGTTACATGCCCTTAAATAGCCCCTAAGGACCCCTACTGGCCCCTCCCCTTGGCCAATAGCTGGCAAGCTCCAAGTCTGGTCGCATGACACCCTCTGTGAGGTCATAGCACCTCCCCCTGTCCTGCAGACCCCTTCCCCTCCCCCTTTCCATTCATTTCTGGCTGGTTCCCAGGACAACCTGGCCTGTCCTTTAGTGGCAAGACTAATTTTTCTTTTGTGATAGCATATAGCATAGTAACAAATCAACAACTACTACAGCTCCATGTCAAATTATCAACAGGAAAAACAGAAAGAAACCTTCCAGACAAGGTATGAATAAAAATGGAGAAAATGGCAGCAATAATGCAACAAGCTCAAGCAGCTACAGCTGGGAGATATGAGAGAATGTGAGCATCAAATGACAGAGAGCCAAAGAGCTACTCAGAGGAGGTGATTTGAGGGCTACAGCTACAGGTGATGTCAGACAGCAGTTTTTGAGACTTGAAAGGCTATAAATAAATGAAACTGATCTTATTTAAAATATATCCACTTTGGAACAGTATACTGAAAATAACCAGGATCTTAGAGTGCTACGCAACACTGTAGTTCTACCATCAGGTATCAAGACTTTTGAGTTTAAAGAAGATTGGTTAAAACTGGGTAATGATTGAAATGTCAGCTATGTTAAACTAATTCTCAAATCTGATATTAATAAACTCTAAAAACTTATGGAAGAACTAAATGCAGTTATGGAATCCGCTCTGGCCTTTAAAGACTCCTCAAAATACAATGAACTAGATAGTGCTTTACAGAAAAAAAACTTCAAAAGTATGAGAACAAGATCATTGAAAGAAAACTAACAAAACTACTGTGAGACTTAGAAGATTACGAGAAGGGGAATATTGTCAGCTGGGCATGTAACAGTAGCCAGACCAGAGGAAGGAGTCGGAGACGCAAATCCAAGAAAAAGGTGCACTTTGCTAAACCAGATCAGCAGCATTCTGTAAACAAAGATACAGCTGGCGATTTAAACACAGACATAGAGAATACAGAGAATGACGAGAATCCAGAAGGTCCGTCTAACACAACAGAGAAAGTTTTTATACCCCAAGAAACACCTCAACAAAAAAGGAAAACAAAGAGCAGCAAATGAAGTGACAAGGGGCAACGGAAAATTGCAGATGACCCTCAGGAAGAACAATTACGAGTCATAAACATTTCTGAACATATATTACTACCCATTGAGACTCAAATATTAAAATGAGTTCTAAGCTTTATTTCAAGTCCAAAGGTAAATACTTCTGAGACTTTTGTAAACTTGGCAAAGTTTTTCTTTAGAAAAATCTGCCTAAATGATTTCTTTGCACAAAAGAATTTGGATACAGGTAACACTACTATGGGAGGGCCAGGAACTGTTGTTTTTGGAAACAGCTGCAAGGGAACACACTGATCTTGTTTTAGATGTCATAGATTATTTAAGTGGGATAGAAATAACAGATGTCCATTCTGATTTATCAAATTTGGAAATACTCTTTTTAGAAAATGAAGGAACAAATATTTTTGAACATACCTTTGACTTTTCTAGCCTCATGTTCCCAACTGGTGATATTAAGAAACAATGCAAACTGATCTTTAAACTGAAATCTACATTTTGTCCCAATTTAAACAGTCTTCTAATTCTATCTTATGAAAAAGTGGTTTTAAAACAAGTGCAATATTTGCTTAAAAAAGAAAACACAAAGTGCAGATTTAATTTGACTAAGGCTGAAGCTAATGCATTGGAAGGTTTGTCAAAAAATTAACAGTTAGTCATTAAATCTGCAGATAAGGGGGGGAATGTGGTTGAGATGATACAGATATTGTAATGGAACTAGTAAATGATACAGCCAATTAACTGCACACCTTACTTATGTCAGGATTACATGATTGGGGTTTTCTCCCAGTTCACCCATGTTTTATTTCAGATTTGACCCCTTATTATTGAAAGATTCTAAGAAGAAGAAGAAGAATCAGCATTCATATAGCACTTTCATACACAGTGTATCCCAAAGCACTTTACAAGCAATGCTAGACTGGTAGTGAAGTGACTGAATGTGTAGTGTCAGCCATATTGCACATCAACACCCACATACAGCCTGGACAATTGTATAAACCAGCTTATGGGAAGGGGAATGTTTGCAAGGACACCAGGAATGTCCATTACCCTTTATGAAGAGTGCCCTGGGTTCTTTTACTGTACTTCCACCTGGACACCCACCAGGACAGCACCAGGATGGGTAGAATAGACTTTGGTTTAACATCTCATCTGAAGGATGGCACACCCCAGCAGTACAGCACCCCCCAATACTGCACTTGGATGCCAACGTTTTAGGTGCAAATCCAATCCAAGTGTACAATGAGAACCCGCGACCTTCTGGTCCAGAGGTGGATGTGCTATCAACTGAGCCATGCTGACACCCTAAATTTGTGGAGCAACTACAATTAGAAATGGTTCAATTTTTTCAAAATAATAACTCGGTGGACATATCCAAGATAACAATATAAGAAGCCTTTAAAGCTTTTTTAAGGTTGATCATTATATCCTAGAGTAATAAAAGGAAAAAAGTTAGAGAAAATAAATTGAAGCAACTTGAAATTTCTATTTTCCATTTGGAACAATTACACAGTCAATCTTTAGATCCGGTCATTTCCAACAATGCATAATAAAAAAAACCTGAATTAAATTAAATATCTACAGAAGAAGCAGAACGACAATTATTATATACCAAGAGCGGGTAATATGCTATGGTGGATAAACCCGATAAAATATTGGTATGGCAACTCAAAGAACAGCAGGAGGATAACAATATTTCTGCAATTATGACTCCAGGAGGAAAATAACTAATAACCCCATAGAAATCAATAATATATTTAAAGACTATTACCAACCATTATATGCATCAGAACAAGATGGTAACTATCAACCTATTAAAGCATATTTAGATCAGATAAATACCCCAATAATTACTTCAGAACAAGATGCCCTGCTGGAGATGGATATTACAATTCAGGAAATCATACAAGCCATTAAAACCCTTTCACCAGGAAAGGCACCTGGACTGGATGGTATACAATAGACTTCTATTAACTCTATGATAACATGCTAGCACAAAAATTAAAAGAGGTTTATGATAAGATATTAGAAACTAAATCTCTACCACAAACTTTCATGGAAGTAAGAATTCTTCTTTTTAAAAAAATGGATAAGGACTCTTTGCTCCCAGGATCCTACAGGCCTATATCTTTGATCAACAGTGATACAAAAATCCTGATGAAGATCCTCACTACCAGGCTTGAGAGAGTTCTGCTGAATCTAATATACAAAGATCAAAATGGTTTTATAAAGGAAGGATGCTAAGAATGAATATTAGAAGAACCATTATTATTATGGACATACTCCAAAACTCAGATTACTCCCTTTTGCCTTTAGACGCTGAAAAAACCTTTGATAGGCTAGAGTGAGAATATTTAAAAATGGTTCTGGATAAATTTGGGTTCGGCCCAAAATTCAAAATCTGGATAGATACTCTATACTCTGGCCTGATGGCGAGGATCTATTCTAATAAAAATATATCAGACGAGATCTGTCTCATGTGGGCAGCAGGCAGAGCTGCCCTCTTTCCCCCCGATATTCACTCTCACTATACTGTAGAACCCCTTGCTATCAATATAAGAAATAATAAGCAAATACAAGGATTGAAAATTGTGGATCAAGAACACTGTATCAGTCTTTAGGCAGGCAACACACTATTATGTGTTCCTAATATGAATCAAAATGATCACCATCTAATTAACATAATTTTAGAATTTGGTAAAATTTCAGGATATAGGGTGAACTGAGAGAAGACTGAGTTACTAGAATCACTTTATCATTCAGACCCCTATAAAATACCCCAGAATGTAAAATTAAGAGAGAGTTAAAAAAATTAAATAGCTGGGGATATACCTGGATCCAGATTTATCAAACCTAAATAATAACACATAAAGCAGAGCACACACTAACCTCAAATAGACAGCCAGGGCACCAGTCTCATTTAAAAAAAACATTTATTTCTACACAAATAAAATGAGGCATTGCCTGACGCATTTCAGATGTGCTTCCATCCTTTATCAAAGGCTAAAAAACATTCATCTCTATGCGGCTTTTATATACATCCAGATGAATGTCATTATAATGTCACCACATTCCAATTACTACAGCTTAATTACATAATGACCCCTAATACTGCTAAAACTACATACACACAGTTATTTGGTATAGAAACAAATAAGAATGAAACCACAATAATAAATAACACATAACAAATAATAGATATTAATTCTAAGCAGCAGAGAACTACATAACACATCATATACCCGGAAAAATTACAAAACTGGTACAAGCACCCTTATTGACTGGGTTCTCACAAATCACCCTGACCGGATAAAAAACATTAAAGTCCTCCCTGACTCCCTCAGTGACCACTCCCCAGTGTCCAGTACCTGGTCTAATAAATTTCTCAAGCCACCCCCAAAGTTATAACAAGCAGAGTATTGCCTTATGGGAATCTTATCAAGTTGAAAACCCATCTCCTACAACAGGACTGCGCCAATCCTTGAATCAACTGATATTAATACCACTAGAATACTTCATTAAATCTTTCAACTCTGCATCGTACTTATACGCCCCAGTAAAAAACGTAAAATCAAAGCGCCTATCAAATCCATGGATTACTGCCTAACTACTTGCCGAGCTCAAGGTTCGGGACCACCTCTGGGCAGTTGCCAGAGACACAGGCTCACCTCATGATACCCTAAAATACAAGCAGGCACGAAATAGATGTACCTCACAAATTAGGCAAATGAAGAGCTCCTATTTCAAAAATGCCCTTGAATCCACCTGGGGTGATGGAAGAGCTTTTTGGGACAACATCCGAAACATAATGGGTAAACAATCAAAATCGTCACCTACCACTATGAAAGTTGATGGATCCACCACTCTTGACCCAAAGTCTATTGCAGATGCGCTTAATAAGACATTTACAGACCTTAGTGGGGTCCTCCCCCCAGATTTCTTTTCGGACTTACCTGTGCCTAGCCTAGTATCACAAAACACCCCTCGTGACAAACCACAATTTTACTTCAAGAAAATCAAAGTGCTCGAAGCACACAAGTACATAAGAAAGGCCTGCTCCAAATCCAGAACAAGTAGTGACACGCTAGATCTAAAATCCTGTCTCACCCTGGATGAAGTAATTCACCCCTTGCAAAATTCTTAATCTGTCACTTTGCCAAAGTCAATTTCCCAACAAATGGAAATCTGCCATAGTTACACCAGTGCACAAAGGGGGGGACAAAACCTCAACAGGAAACTATCGACCAATATCAATACTCCCTCCCCTCTCCAAAGCACTTGAATGAATAGTGGCAGACCAACTCTCTGATTACCTGGACAAATACAATCTACTCTGTAATCAACAGCATGGCTTTAGGAAAGGACATAGTACAACAACAGCCTTACTTGATTTCTCTGGAGAAGTCCACTCAGCCCTGGACAAAGGTGCCAAACAGAGTGCAGTCTTTGCTCGATCTTACAAAGCTTTGACACAGTCCATCATGGCCTACTTACCTCCTTACTTTCTAGCCTAGGCCTGGCCGAAGGTCCTTGTGCTTGGGTAAAAAGTTACCTGTCCAATCGGTCACAGGCTGTAAAAATCTCTAATGACCTCTCCGACTTCAAACCAGTTCTCTCGGGTATACCACAGGGATCAATTCTTGGACCGCTCCTCTTTAGCCTGTTCCTTAACTCCCTCCCAGATATCTGCCAGGAGAAAATAATCTTATATGCTGATGATGCTGTAATTCTCTCTTCTCACAAGGATCCAAACTCCCTACAAAAAAGCCTGCAACTTGCTTTCTCTAGTGTTGAAAGGTGGTTCCTGGATAGTAAACTTGTGCTAAACCACAATAAAACAAAAGCCATGCTCTTCTCCAATCACCAAAACAAAAATAGGCATACTCCACTCACCATACAAACCTCTGCGGGAATTACACTGGACCAAGTAAATACTTTCAAATACCTTGGCATCACTTTTGACCAAGGGCTCACCTTCACAACCCACATTGACAACACTGCGAAAACAGTGAACCAACGCCTTGGAATACTATTCCGTAACCGTCAATTTCTAAATCAAGCGGCATTGAGAATAGCTATACAGAGTTCCATAATCTCAATCATTGACTATGGCCTTATTATTTCTGGCTCAGCTACCTCCACTGCTCTAGGCATATCTCAATCACTCTAAATAAGGCCTGCCGGCTCCTCACGGGGCTCAAAGACTGACTCACACGTGTGATCTGTACTATGAATCAGGCTGGTTGAACCTATCAAATCATCTTATTTATCTCACCTGCACAATGGCAAAAAAATCTATCTTGGGACTGACTCCATTATGTATTCAAAACCTACTCCGACTGAATCCTGGCTCACGACCCTCCACCAGATCTGAACGCCAACCTTTCCTGGTTCTGAGATGCTGGACTGCACAGGGACAAAGATCTTTTGCATACAGGGCCCCGACATGGTTCAATGCGCTTAGTCCACCTACTCTATCCTCAACCTCGCTTGAAGCTTTCAAATCCATGCTCTATACCCACCTCACCACCACTAGCAACTGTGATTGTGCTAGATAAAGACTACTACTCCTCATGTCCATCCTCACATCTGAGGCCTCTTCCTCCCTGACTAATGAACCCTCTGGTACCTCTACTACTTCCTGTCTCCCACCCAAACTCACTCCCCCCCTTTTTTCCTGTCCTCTCTCACTTACTCTCCCTCACCACCTTTCCTCCTCTCTAGCCTCCTTTTGGCCTAATGATCACCCTCTCCCTGGAAGTTTCCTTAACCTCGAAATTGTCTACTCGCTTTGAACCTGTTATAGCTTGTTTTCTATGAAACTTAAAAACGTTACTGCCTTAAACTGTTAATAGCAAATTTATGATGTAACTTTCCTGTCTGGTTTTACCTGTAATGTGTATCGTGCTTTGTTAAATGTTCTTTGTGACGTGGAACCTTTGTAAAAGAGCCCTGGCTCAAAGGTATTAATTCCTAGACTAATAAACTAAACTAAACTATATACATCTAAATCCATATATAGCAGCTAATCACAAAACCTATAACAATTTCAGTCCTATACTGTATAGACAAAGCCCAATCTAATATATTTAATCTGTCAATCCAAATGGTTATTTATGTCTTCTTTTCTTTAGAAAAGGCTTTAACTCAAACCCTGCACTTAAACCCTACTTGTTTTGCTGCATTTAAACTGATAATCCAGAATGCTTCCCTGGAGAGTAATAAATCATTAAATTTCCCTACCCCCAGTTTTTGACTAACTTTGTCTATACCCATGAAGTGAAATCCATGTTCAGATGCGCTACCAGCATTCATAATGTGTGCCGCTGTGGCATATGTCAAATCTCTTTTTCTATTGCTCTAATGTGTTCTTTAACTTGAATCTTAAAAGCCCAAATTGTCTTTCTTATATAAAAAGCCCCACATTTACAAACAGCAAGATAAATAATATCAACTGAGTCATATGTGACAAGCTGTCTAATTTCAAAACTGCATCCTGTATTAGGATTAACAATTTTTTTTCCTTGTAATATATGCATATAGCAATTACAATTTCTGCAGGGAAAACATCCAGTACTTTTTCTTCTATTCTCTATTTCTGTATCCCCTAGTCTGTTTATGAAATGCTATGGCATAGTTTGTCTCCCAAAGTGGAAACCCTTCTATAAGCCATCCGTGGTGGGGCCTGAACCTGATATTCCAAGGTTGGATCACTTAACAAAACATACCAATGTTTTTTAACAATGTTTTCAATTTCCTGTGAATGCGTAGAGTATAGCAATACAACATTGAATTTCCTTTGGATATTTTCTACATTTTCCACATTTTTTCTCTCTATAGTGTCTTCCCTGTTCAGCTTGGCTACCTTATTGTAACCCTCCTCTATACTTTTTGCACTGTATCCCCTCTGTCTTAACCGATTGCCTAATTTTTCAGTTCCTTCTTCAAACATTTGCTCATCCCCACAGTTTCTTTTGATTCTCAAAAATTGCCCTTTGGGCAAATTTTTAGTAGCATGTTTAGGGTGACAACTCTCTGCTCTTAATAAAGTGTTTCCATCTGCTGGTTTTCTTTAAATGTCAATTTTAACTTTACTATCAACTCTAATCAATTATAAATCCAAAAAACAGACTTGTTCCTGTGATGCAGTGTATGTGAACCTAAGGTTCTAGTTTGTTCCTTCCAAATATTCTTTGGACAGATGTAGTTCTGTACCATCACCTTTCCAAATAAAAAATAAATCATCTATGTATCTTTTCCATAAAGAAATCTTACTAAAAAATGGGTTTTGTCCTTCACTTAGTACATACATATTTTCCTATACACCCATATACAGGTTTGCCACTGACGGTGCACAATCTGCCCCAATGGTTGTTCCCTTAACCTGTAAATAAACCTCCTTGTTAAATAGAAAAACATTATCTTTTAAAACCAATTCCAATAGTTTCACCATAAATTCAGTACTGGGTTTAAGGTCATTATTCCTCAAGTTCAAAAAATAGGCCCAGGCACCCAGCGCCCCCTCATGGGGAATATTGGTATATAATGTTTCCACATCCATAGTTACCATAATGCTATCTCTTTTTAATGTGACATTTTTTAGAATTCTAAGCAAATCACTAGTATCTTACATAAAGGATGGCGAATTGTTAACAAATGGTCTTATATGTGCATCCAAATATTGTGAGAGACTGTCTGTTAGTAACCCAATTCCATTAATTATCAGGTGGCCTGGTGGATTCTCCATAGACTTGTGTACTTTAGATATTAAATAAAAAGTAGCCCTAACTGGATTGTCAGTAATCAGGAATTTCATTGTTGGCACATCAGTCTCCTTCTTCCTACACCCCTCTTTTACAAATTCATCAATGGCTGTTTTAAATTCATAAGTGTCATATATTAACTTTGCACTGAACTCTCTGTCATTTAATTGCCTCTCAGCTTCTCTTAGATAATCCTGCTTATTCAATATAACCACACACCCACCCTTGTCTGCTTTTTAATCTCAATATTTACATTTTCTTGTAATGTCTTTATGGCAGCTTTCTCTGCCACAGTGATGTTACAGAATTCCACTTTTTGTAACTTTTCAGACAATAAGTCAATGTCTCTCTCCACAAGTTGTTTAAAAACTTTAACCGTAGCACTGGGGGGGAGGGGGTTGAAGGTGCAATTCCCTCATTTTATTTGTGTAGAAATAAATGTTTTTTTTAAATTAGACTAGTGCCCTGGCTGTCTATTTGAGGTTAGTGTGTGCTCTGCTTTATGTGTTTTTACTTTGGTCTACTTCTGCATTGCAGCACCACAGTCCTTGTGCACACTCTACTTGGTTTGTTTTGTAGTATTTTCATTTGAGTGTATTACAGATTGCAGTTGGAAATTTATCCAAGCATAAAACCTCATATAGGAGGCATCTTGGATCCACAACTTCAAAGACCTCCCCAGGAACTAAGTGCCAAGTAACCTTAGATCAGTGAAGGGCTGGTCTAATAGTACTTAGACAGCTCCTGGGAGGGTCATCCAGTATGTGCCACTGTGTGGCCTGCCATGATCCATCCCCAATGGGAGATCCCTGGTGGTCCAGTGGCCCCCCCACCCTGTCATGATCCCTGACACCCACTGCATTGCATATTGACATCTCCCTGGTGGTCTAGTGCCCCCCACAGGTAGTGCCCATCTCTGCACTCCCACCCCCTCCTGTACCCCAATCCGGTGACCGGCACTGCCCTCCACACGCCATCATGGCCGGCTGTCAAATGAGCTGTCAGTGTGTGTACTGTATATAGTATACAGTACGCACACTGACAGCTCATTCTGTGGCCAGCTGTGGTCATGTGTGGAGGGCTGTGCCAGTCACCGGATCAGGGTACAGGAGGGGGGGTGGGAGTGCAGAGATGGGCACTACCTGCGGAGGGGCACTAGACAACCAGGCTATTAGTGTGTGTTGGGGTGCAGGTGCCGGTGGTGCAGTGGTGTTATGGGGGGGCTGTGTCCAGTTGCTAGCCCCTGTCTGTGGGTGCCGCAGACTCCCCGCTGCCATTGCGACATTCTGGGTGGGTGCACCATACATTTGGTGCAGCACCACCTTTGCAGCAAGCTGCTGGCCTTTAGCACTGGGACCCTGTGGATTAGAAAATCAGGCACAGGGTCCTGGGTGCACCCACACTTGGCACAAGCTGCCATTGTTGTAGCTTGCATCGGGACTTTGAAAATCTGGCCCACTATCTTTAAGAAATGGTATGAAGTGGGCCTTAGAGAAATTGGACAATTCTTTGAACATAATTCAATTTTGGAATTTCATATACTCAAATAAACAATTCTATGGGTACCTTCAAATTAAGCACTTTATTACCAGTACTAATAAAAATCTAGAAAATAAAAAAATATGATGAAACTAATACCTTGTTATCTGATTCTTGTGGAAAAGAAGATGATTACTAAAATTTATAATATACAGAATAATAGATAGATAAGTGTGTATTACAAGGCAGTAATACCATTGAGAGGTTTTGGGGATATGGAACCTTAAGAGTGAAGCTCGAGGGGTCCTAATGTCCCCAAAACCGTGAGATGGTATTACTGCCTTGTAAAACACTTATCTTTGTGTTATTTCTTGCAATATATGGATCCATTGATAATACTACAGTTGGAGATGACCTTTGAACTGCAGTATTATCATCAAAAACTATAGTATTATCACTTTTCAGGATAGTATTATTGAGAATAGTGATGTATTACTGGGAAATTTTTGTATAACTTAGTATAGTATTATTGATGCTTATCCATATATTACTATGTGATAAATAATCTTGGAACTCAATCTGAAGAACTGAAGATAAAATGAGAATGTAAATTGCAAAAATAATAATAATAAACAATGGACACAAATAATTAACATTAAACATATAGGGATTACGTCCACTAAATTACAACAGATTTACTATAACATTTTGCATTGGGTCTATTATACACCACGGGTGGGATATTCAAAGGGTTGAGCATGGCACAACAGTATTGTGCCATGCGCAACCCACTGATGTGCCCTGGCGTGATATTCAAAAGGGGAAGCTGCTCTGCTCAAATCCCGATGCGCCGGGGCACACCAGTAATGTATGCGGCGCAAGTGTGGGGGGCGTGCCCATGCATATGTGGCACATCCTGATATTCAGCCCGGGACGTGCGGTGCATATGCAGGCACACACTGGCCTTGTGCCACAAAGGGGGGTGCAAAGATGTGCCTAAAAAAACAAGAGCAAGGACTGGCCACCCACAGGATGGCTGCCATATTGCTGGGTGTGACACAGCAGCTGCCAGCTGTGGGTGGCCACCTGAGCCCTGGCAGCACTGTCTGGTGGCATAACACCCCCCCAATGCCCCATCATGGGCTGTAATATCTATTTCACTCCCTGGTGGTCCAGTGGACCAAATGCCATGCCCAATCGCAGGCTGTAATAATTAATTTACTCCCTGGTGGTCCAGTGGACCGAACTCCATGCCTGAGCATGGGCTGTAATGAATATTTTACTCCCTGGTGGTCCAGTGGTACATGTAACCCCCCACCCACCCACCCCACCCCACCCCACCCCCAGTCAGTGGCAGGCAGCAGCACCCACCCGCCAAGTCACCCAGCCACCTGCGACTGACAGTGTACAGTACAGCTGTCGCCCGTTGGTCCACAGCATGGGCCAATGGGCATGCGAGACCATACTGTACTACACAGTCCCGATAATGTGAATGAATCTATTATTACGTTTTGGGACTGTGTAATGTATGGTCTGCAAGACCCGCATGCTGTGGACCATGAAATACCCATCTACTGTAGCTTGTCGATCGAAGTGGACGGGTGGCTTTGCAGGTAGTGCTGCCCGACTTGAAGGCGAGGTAACGGGTAATGAAGCGGCGGTGGGAGGGCTATAGTACTGGACCACCGAAAATAAGCATTCATTACAACCATGACATGGAGTTCAATCACTGAACCTGGCGCTGTTGACCCGTGTCGGCATGAGTTGTTTTCTGGACCTCAGGCGCAAATATATTACGGCCCAATTGACGCGAGTTAGGTCCACTGGACCACCAGGGAGTAATTTAAATATTACAACACGATGGGGCAATGGGGTGTGTTACTTTGTTGCGGTGTGAGGGGCAGGGGCATCGTCCCCGAAGCTTCAAGCCTGGCAGGGCGCCAGGTACAAGTCGCAGGGGATTGGTGCACCTGCAAGCAAATGGGGCTATAATGACATGCAAATGGCTCCATTTGCACCTTGCATACATTATGGCCCCACTTGCATGTCCATCACTGAATATCACAGCTGCTGCACCTAGTGCAATGGCACTTGTGCTAGCGCATCCCCCTGCTCCTCTTGGGCCACTTGCACTGGTGTAGTGCCACTGTACCATGAGCACTGCGGGTGGCCACAGTGCCATATTCAGTGGTGTGGAGCCATGGCACAGCACCATTGAATATCACCCAGACCATGCCCTGGCACATCCCAGTTGTGCTGCGCCCTGCTTGCGACCCTGCCTGGTGCAGTTCTGAATATCCCACCCCACATCGCTTAAATTTGTTTAACCCGCAGTGTTCAAACTCATGTCCAAGAGAATGCAAAGAAATGGATATTTTAGAAATATGCTTGTCATGTGCCCAATTTTAGACAATTTGTGGCAAAAAATATAGACCACGCTTACCAATATTGAGGGTATTAATTTTGATAAGAACCCAGCTTGGATGTTATTAAGTAGTGGAGGCCCAATGAACAATCTAAATCTCCACAGACAGAAATTTGTTTGATTATGTTCAATTTTGGCATTTAAAAACATCCTAATGCAATGGCAGGACAAAGAGGCACCCGATTTTTACTATGGCTTAACTCCTTGACCTCCATCCATAGACTTGAAAAAGTGCACTACACACTTACTAATCAATTGAAGAGTTGTAATTTATTATGGACCCCCTTTTTGAATTTTATAGAATCAAATATGTTTCAAAGTATTATTAGAAATTAATATAATGAAAATGGAACTAAAGGCCTGACAATTATCCAATAGATTTAGGAAATCTGAGATATTTGATATGCAATCATGGATTAAGATATAATATAATATATATATATATATATATATATATATATATATATATGTATATACTATATATATATATATATATATATATAGATCTATTGACAAGTTGTTATCTCTACTAATCTGTTGGTAAACAATGATGATGTGTTATTATGCCATATGTGAATTGTACACCTATTTAAAAGAAAAGTCATAAAAAAGGATTAGATGATGATAGTATTACAGAAAATGAATATGCTTACATATAGCAGGAATTTCCAACAGTTGCTGGTTTTTACACCCGGCCAAAAATTCATAAGAGCAGTACTAAACTTCCTGGAAGGCCAAGTGTCTGAGGCAATGGTTCAATCTGTGAAAACCTGGGCCACTTTTTGGATTTCTTCCTCCGAAAATGAGTTATCAGTCTCCCTTCTTATTTGAAAGACAGTGGTGATGTGTTGAGCAAATTTGATGGTTTTATATGGAAGGAGAGTTTTATTTGGTTAGGTTTGGATGTTGAATCCTTATATACATCCATCAGACATGCACAAGGTTTGCACACCAGCAGATTCTTTCTTGAACAACTATTGCAAAGTAATGATATACCTGTGGAGTTTTTAATACAAGCACTGGAATTTATACTTAACCACAATGCTTTTGACTTAGAGAAAAAACACTGTTTTCAACTATGCGGTACAGCAATGGGGGTCAGCATGCCACCAGTTATGCTAACCTGTTTTTTGGGATGGTGGAAACTTACTACAGTACTTAGTGGGGACAGGAAATGTGTGCTAATTGGCAGCTGTTTATAAAGTTCTTATTCTCAGAAATGACATGAATTCTCTTAAAGTATTCATATTTAACTGTACCTGAATAAAAAGTGATAGGTAAAACTGTAGTTTGCATTGTTACGTTTTTATGGGCAGCATTCTGTTACAGTTCACTTTATGGAATCACTTATGTGGAGCTTTTACTATTTCACAGTTTGTGTATAGGATGCTAATTATGACCTGTGGACCTATCAGAACCCTGTTTAGAGTTCTTTGCACAAACCATGACCTAGTAACTCCAAATGATTGGTTCCATGATGAGAACTGTGACAGAATGCTTCCCATAAAAACAAGACAATGCAATATACAGCTTTTTATATAACTTTATTCAAGTACAGTTAAACATGGATAATTTAGGTGAATGCATATCATTTCTGACAATAAGAACTTTATAAACAGCTGTCAGTTAGAAATAAGTTCCTGTCCTCTTTAATGTAACAAATAATCCTTTCTTTCAGAATATAATTTATTGGTATAGATATATTGATCACTGTATCTGTGTTTGGAAAGGTGGATTGGAGGAAATAGCTGAATTTGTAGAATGGCTTAACCAGAATGATTTGAACTTAAGATTCATGTACTGTGCCTCTAAAGAGAAATTAAAATTTTTGGGCATTGAATTATTTTCTTCTCTGAGCATTCCACTACAGACTAAATGTTACAAAAAAACTACCGCAACTAATTCAGTCCTAAGGGCAGGTAGTGCCCATCTGGATAAACTAAAAGAGTCCATACCCTACAGCCAAATGGTCAGACTGAGACATAATTGTTCAAAAGATGAGGGGCAGGATTCACAGATGCCCAGAAATACCCACAGCTGCAGGTAAAATGCGGCGCAAGTCGGTGGCGACTTGTGGATCCGCAGGTTACCCACAGCTGCAGGTATTCACAAAGGTGGAGCTGGAATATGACCAGCTCAACGATCTATGGCTGCCTGTGGGTGGGGTCATTAGGGTGACAGCTGCAACTGTGGGAATGGGCTATGGCTGCTGGAAGCAGCCGTAACTCCCTCTTCAGCTGCTGTGGCTGTGAATCGGAACCGCTGCAGCTGCGGTCAATTCCAGTCCACAGCAGCAGTTGCGGAGGAAAACTTTGTAAAATGGGCTTTGTGAATCCAGCCCGAGGTCTTTATACAATGGGCCAGAGAATTAGGCAATAGAGTCTTGGCTTGGGGTTATAATGCAAAATTATTAGACTATTCAAAAAATAGAGCTCTAAATTTAAAAAGAGAGGACTTGTTATGTAAAAAAGGTACTGAAGGGGGTACTACCTTTACTTTGAATAGTTCTGTAACATTTATGACCTAGTACAATGGGGTGTCTGGTAGAATTTGCAATATTGTTTTTCACAATTGACATATGCTACAGAGTGATGAGGTGCTATGTATAGCAATTGGTGACAAACCAAGAGTATCCTTTAAAACAGCCAGAAATCTAAAGGACATTTTAAGACATTGTAATAGGTTACCAGACCCTAAGAGGGAACAGCATACCACCTGGTTACCCATGAGACCAAAAGGATTCCTCAAGTGCTTGCACTGCAACATTTACAAACATGCTCAGACTGGTGACACATTTACACACCCTAGGGATGATACAAAAGGGTTAAATATACTGCAATGTTTAACATGTGACGTGAACATTACAGTCTATGTTTTATGGTGCCCATGCAAGTTATTGTATGTAGGTAAAACCATTCGGCCACTGAAACAGAGAATTCAGGGACATGTTTGTTCCATATGCAATCAATGAATTGACACATCGATTGGGTGGTATTTTACAATCACACACGGTGGTATTTTACAATCACGCACAGTTCTAGCCCTGATTCTTTAAGATTTATAGGTCTGGAACACGTAGGTCCTCTAAAGAGAGAGACGGTAATTTGGAAAAACATGCTACTAAAAACAGAAAATTTCTGGATTTTCACCATGCAAAGTGTTAAACCTTTAGGCCTTAATGATAGGTGGGACTTGAAACCACATCTTGAATCAATTACAAATATATTGTTGCTTGTTACTACTGAATAGCCATTTAAAATGGTGATGTATACTGTATATTTGTAAATATAAGGGGCAGGAGTCACAAAGAAAGCCAAAAATCCCATGGCTGGCGGAAAAAGGCCTGCAGCACTGCGGACACGCAGTTGTGTGATATTCATATAGAAATTTTGAGCAGGGCGGAATTTCATAAAATCCCTGCAGCTGCAGAAATTGCGCACGTGCTAAAAATCCACAAATGCTGATCCGCAGCTGCAGAAATAGCTTAGGAGGCATAGCAACAGGGAACTTAATTAGCTGGAACAGCAGACTTTAACAGGCTACCATAGAATGAAGCTGAAAGCACCCACAAAGAGACCAGCAACCAGTCCCTCAACTGGGACCACTGCAGCACCACAGGTACCAGCAATACCATGGCACCACAGTGGCCAACTGTCACTGCTGGTCCTCCTTCCTTGGGGTGTTCCTGTTGCCTGCAGGGGTAGCACTCACTGCAGGCTGGCCAGGCTCTACTGCCTGTGGGGCTCCGTCATGGGCTGCACTGTATCTGGTGGTTATTGTCTGTTGCCATATCATGGCAATGTGTGCTTTTGTTGCTGTAACAGCAGCCACTGTCTGGGATGCTATTACCTGTGCCTCACCTCCACCTTAATTGATTCCAATTGCTAGGGCACTACTGCAATTTGCTGAGGGAGTTATACCTCATTCCACTGCGTGTAACATTTTTTCCACAACTGTGGAAAAAAACTGGTTGTGAGTAGCCTTTCAGGGGATGCTGCATGCATATCATGGCACTTTTCCCCGCAACATATTTTCTGAGCATGCGTTTTTTTTTTTTCGCAACTGCAGGCTATTTTTTCTGCACCTGTGGAGGATTTGTAAATTCCCCGCAGCACATGTAGGTGTGTTTTCCCGCAGCTGCACAATATTTGGACACTTGCAGGGCTTTTTTCTGCCCTACTTTCTTTTGTGAATCCAGCCCTAGGTCTCTTATCTGCTGTTTATTTTTTCCTTTGCAGATGTTTTTCCTATTTTCTTCCTCTGCCTGGGAGTTTGGGCACTACTGATCCATGTATATTTTTGTCTAGCCCTTCCCTTTCCTCAGATCACTTCTCTTTTCCCTTTCATTCCGCAGCCTCTTGTGTCTTTGTTATATGTACAGCTCCAATATTATTATGATCTGACAAATTCTTGAAAGGAAAAGTTCTAAAAAATTCTAAAACAATTAAAATAAGTAAAAATGAATTTCCAAAACTTCATTTTTATGAGCTTGGATCATTTTTTTCCTTACACCAATTTCCTTTATTAAAATTGCCTGCTAGGGTGTATAGTCCTATTAGGTTATATAGATAATGCTTACCTTCTTTCACTACGTTTGATACATTTTTTTAAATTTATAATCTTTTTCTATTTAAATTAAGTTGTGTATAAAAAATGTGTCACTAATGCTATCATTAATATTAATCAGCATAGGTATAAAGGTAGACATATGTCTTAGTATGCCACATCCCCGATGAAGAGACTAGGGGCCAGATATTCAAAACTTTGCCCCGGGACTAAATTAGCACTGCCCCATGGGCAACCTTAGCCCGCAGCACAAAGCAAGCTATATTCAAAAGGAAATAGCCCGGTGCAAAACCATCCGAATATAGCAAGCAAAGGAAGCTGGGCAAACAGGGCCAGAAGTGCAGGGCAAAATTGCCTGGGAATAAGACAGCACTGAATATAGCAACAGGAAAGTGCACACTGCAGCTGCAGCTCATTAGACTCAGCTGCAAGCCGGTGTTGCAAGTGGAGAACATTGTGTGTGATTGCACAGAGATATCTCACATCTGCTGCAAACAACAATGTAAGCCACACACTGCAGAACTGTGCCATGCTGAAGTGAGTTTTACCCAGGGCTAACCTGACTGCACAGTGCTAACACATTGCCAGGTGCAAACTGGTGAGCCCGGGGCAAACGGGAGCTATATTCAAAGTTCCCATGCAAATGAGCCTACTTAGGCAATCCATGGGCAAACAAGTACATTTGCATCTCATTAAGTGCTGCCTAGCATATATTACCATGCAGTTTGCATGGTGCTACTGCATCGAGCTCAAAGCTCCCCATTTGGTCAAAATGGAAGTACAGGCTGGATGCTGCAGGCCAAGGCATACCGACAGCATCCCCTGTTGGTTGGAATAGCAGTACAGGCCAGAACCAGCAAGAACTGTGTATGCTGCCAGGCACAGTCAGTGCATACATACCTCACAACCCCTTGCCTCCTGAATCAGGGACAAAGCTTAAACAAATCAGGGACAAAGGACTGAAATCAGGGACACATCTTCAAAAGTAGAGATGTCCACCCAGACAGCTGGCAGAATATGGGGCTTAGTGCAAAATGCATTTGCTAAAGAAGAACACGTCTGTAACTGTAATGCTTGACATTATTCTGTGCTTACAATTTCCATTGTTTAGCCATGGAAACACAACTGTGAGGAGTGACAGAGCAATATTGTGAGGCAGATTCAGGGACATCCCTGAAAATCAGGGACAGTTGAGAGGTATGCTCCTGACCCATTCACAATAGAATGAAGAGTAATTTCCCTGGTAGTCTAGTGGTCCCCAACCCCCCTGCATGAATCCTGACTCATTTGCATGTCAAATCAGAGTACTTTCCATGGTAGTCTAGTTGTCCCCCCACCCTCCTCCATGAATCCCGATCCGTTTGCATGTCAATTCAGAGTACTTTCCATAGTAGTCCAGTTGTCCCCACCCCCTCCATGAATCCCGACCCCTGTCAGTGGTCCAATATAAGGATTTCTCTGGTAGTCTATTGCCCCTCCACCCCCAGCATGAATCTGATCCCCATCACAGTCAAAGAATATATTTCTCGGTAGTCTAGTGGTCCCCCACCCAGCTGTGCACCTCCTGGTAACCCCGGACACAGCATCCTCTGGAGCCGAGCAAGCTCAGTCTCTCTTCCACCATGGCCAGCCACTGATCAGGATTCAGGAGTGCTACTATATTGAATAGGTGTGTCTATTCAATACAGTAGCACTCCTGAATTCGCGCAGTTGCCGCCAGCCGTGGTGGAGAGAGGAGGGCTGAGTCCGAAGTTACCGGGAGGTGCACAGCTGGGGGGGAAACCACTAGACTACTGAGACATCTATTCTTTGACCACGGATGGGGTTGGGATTCATGCTGGGGTGGGGCCAATAGAATACAAGGGAACTCTTTACTTGGACCACAGACGGGGTGGGGATACCATGCTGTGGGGTGGAGGGCTGCTAGACTAGGATATTTTTACTTTGACCATGGACAGGGTCGGGATTCATGCTGGGGTGAGGGTGCCACTAGACTACCAAGGAACTCTTTACTTTGACCATGGATGGGGGTCAGGATTCATGCTGGGGGTGGGGCCACTAGACTACTAGATAATTAATATTTCTGACCACGGATGAGGGTCAGGATTCATGCTGGGGGTGGGGGACCAATACACTACCAGGGCTATGGCTAATCGTATACGTGAAATGGGGTCGGGAATCATGCGGGGGAGCTCCGCGGCATTACCGCCAGCTTTTTCCCGGCGGTATCTAGCACCACACTACAGGTCGTGCTAATGCCTGTAGCATGGCGCTATACATTTGAATATGCCATGCTGCTGGCATTCATGGGTGTTCTCCTGTCTACACCCTTGCATACCATTACCTATTAGTGTCGGCGCTACCACACAGCAACGGCACAAATAGGGCTTTTCAATATTGCAGCCTCATGCAAATCCAGTGCTATTCCAGTGCTACAGATTTGTGCTAGGCACAAAGTTTTGAATATCTGACCCTAGGTCTCCAAACGCTGGGGCAAATGGTAACCAGCCTGACTGGTCCTGTTTTCACCATGAGAATTTTCTCTTAAAATAAAGCTACAGTGATTTGAGCTTACTTAGGTGACTTTCTACTTCATTTATCGAAGAGTGCGACTCCTCTTGCTTTGTGGTACCAGAGGGGGTGGTAAGGGCTAAAATGGTCAAAGAACTTAAGAAGGATTGAAGTTAATTAGGTTAACTGTCTGCATTGAAATTTTTTTTTTTTTTTATGTTTAAACAGTGTTATGGTGAAGTACGTATTTTGTTTTTCTTGTGATAGCAGATAGCATAGTAACATAGTGACTTCCTAGCAAACTTAGGTCAGGTCATTAATTGTGTTTATGTTTGGTGAAGGTTTTAATATAGCATTTAAAAATCAACTCATTTTGTAGACAATTGTGTGGCCATTAACACGTTTTAATAACGTGTTTTAGTGATTTTGCAGTGTCCATATTGATATTTAGGAGCGTAATTTAATGTATGTTTATGCACACTGATTTTTGGAAAAATAAATGCTTAAAAAAAGCAGATAAGGAAGTGCATATATTGTGGAACTATAAGGTAATGTGGAGACTATTGCACTCTATATTACAATGTATTTATTTAAAAATTGATTACCGGGAAAGGCACACAGAGCCAAGGCTCGTTTCCAGGTGCAACCCGGGACAGGGGAGAAGGACATAGTATGCAATTAATACAATAGGATAAACAAGGAAGGAATTTATGAAGCATTTACGATATACGAGCATTTACAACATTGTCATTGTGCAAGCAATTCAAGTACTGTACATAGTATATTTAAGAAGCAGTAAATCGATACATGTGATGAGGGAAAATGGCACAATGGGTTTGATACATGGTGAAGCTAAACTGCAATAAATAATATGTACAATGAGAAGTGAACGTACATTTATACATGAAGCACAGCACAGGTTAGCCAGGCAACCTGAGTTTGTGCAAGAGGCCAGGGAAGATTAGAATGGGTAGGAGCAGAAACGAGGGGATAGGGGAGAGGTCTGAAGTACCTCTTTAGGGATACTGCAGTTGGCAAACTGAGTACTGAGAGAGGAAGGCTGCCCCAGAGGGCTGGAAACTAATAGGCAAAGGCTACTTTTCCAGAGGGTGAGTGAGACTGGGGTAGAGCAAAGGAGCGGTGATCATGAGAGCACAGCGAGTAACCTGAATTAGGGGTGGGGGATATCAGTGAAGAGAAGTAGGAGGGAAGGGTATTATGCCAGTATTTGGCAATAAAGGAGGAGCAGTGCACAAGGGGTCGGCTTGCGAACAATGGGAGAGATAAGGTTTGGTAAAGAAGGCAGTGTTGTGTGAGGAAGGGGAGATTAGTGGCAAAGCAGCAGAAGGTGTGAAACAGTGGATCTAGCTTGATGGGAGTTGGCTGAGGAGCTGAGCTGTGCACCACATCAGCGTAGTCAAAGGATGGGGATTGAGAGACTGTTCTTATGTTTATGCAGTAAGCCCAATTTAGGGAGGAGCTTTTTGTGTATAGCAACAAGGTGGAGGGAGAAATCCAGTTTGGGATCCAGCCAAACACCCAGATATTTACAAGGGTCTACAACCTTGATTTTTGTGCCATCTAGGGCATAGAAAGAGAGGGGCGAGGACAGTTTGGCCATTTTCTGGGCAGTGCCGAATGCCATTGCAACTGTTTTATTGGTATTACACTTGAACAATCTGGCATTTTTATTTATTTTATTTATTTAGTTTTTGTTGACCGGGTAAGTGCTCTAGACAAATCCTGTCAATTTTCAGGCACGACCAAGGGGAGGGGGAAACAGATGAATACCAACTGACCTTGAACCAGATTAAGCTGTTGGTGGTATTTTTAGTGAATGAGGGAAATTTGGCCAGGACACCGGGGAAATTCCCCTACTGGCTGCTGGTGGTATGCTGCAGTTGGAGTCTGTGCCGGATGGTGAGAGTACAGGGGAGTGGGCCTCCTCCCCTGTGCTTCTATTCTCAGGGGCCATGGAGGAAGAGTGTGCTGTGGCAGAAGTCACGTTGGCGACTATTATCGATTCAGAAGAAAGAAAGGATGTTGGTTTGGCCGGCGAGCTGCCGGTGGTCGATTGTTCCGGAGTCAGTAGTTCTCACTCGGTGTGGTCGGCAAAGCGCTTAGCTTTGCTATGAGAACTTGCTGTGGTTGATGGAGAAATAGCTGCACTCTCTAAGGCAGTGCTTGGGCCATCTATGGTGCCTTTTCTTCGGTCTGGGAAGACCAAGACTGACACAGTGCATTCCGCGTCACTTGCAAGCGACGCACTGAACCCGGAAGATGGAGCTGGGGCTGGCAGTTTTCCGAGTGCCTTCTCGGTGTACCTTCAGCCCCAGCAGGATTTACCTGTTGGCGAAACTCCTCTACAAACATCAGCTGGAGATGAGTTTTTTTCCGACCCGAGTGTGTTGCCTGGTATGCAGAAGTCTGCTCTCTTACAGAAGCCTAAAGGACCAGAGGTTTTCTTTTTTCCATCCTCTCAAGCTCCTGGCTGGAGTAAAACAGGTACTGTGACTCCTGTTGGAAAACGAGTTTCTAAGGCATCTCATGACACTTCATCTGCCTTTTTTCGACAAGGGACTTCGTGGTCTCCAGAGAAAACTCTTAGAGGGGCTGGGTGGGAACAGGGTGATGGTGGGGTATGGACCCCGGATTCGTAGGATCACACCTGTTTAAATATGCTGGACAAGATTGGGAAATCTGTACAAAAGGTTACTCTGGCTGATCAGAACACTAATGACTTTCCAGGGGCTGTTTATGTTGGTGTTAAACAAAAATCTGATAATGATACCTCTGCTCCTACTGTTATCGAACCTGCTTTGCATGTGTTACCTTCTAAAACATTACTGGATAATTCTGTAGTGTTTGATTCCCCTGTTGAAGACCCATCTACGTTTCTAGAACCAGAGAGTCCAGTTCGGATGGAACCTGGCCCTCAGTTACTAGACTTATGGGATAAAGATCCTGATAGACTAGTAGGTTTTAAGCTGGCCGATTTGTTTTCCTCCAAAGGTGAACCTGCTCCCAGAAGGAATGCAGTTTGTCTCTTGTATAAAGGGGGGTTAGTAGATCCTCTGACTAGGCTCTATGTGGTTAAAACTTTACTTAAAGGGTCTATGAAATTTCTCTCTTCAGATATATTTGCCCTCATTAGTCTGGGAAGTCATAATTATGATGTTAGTTTTAAACAAGTTTCTAGTTTAGATAGGTTTTGGGCCCAATATGCAGCTTGTCAGGCCTCTCCTACGTGGTCTCCCTTTCATGCAATTCCTTTGACAAAACCTGCTGTTAGAAATATAACTGTCATGTTTAAAAACGAAGGTGTTCATATTGAGGATATTTTATTCTGGTTAAGTCAGCATTGTGAGGTGCTTAATAAACCTTCCCCCACATTAGATAGTGAACTCATTTGGGATGGGGGATGGAGGATTCGTGTGAAATTGTATTCTACGAATAATGGGCCTAGTCACTTACAGAGTTTTTTTTATTTGGGGAAAGATAAAAGATTTATTTTTTTATGTGGGACAACCGAAATCCTGCTTTAAGTGTGGTTCAAGAGCTCATTTTAGCTCCGTCTGTGACACTATAAAATGCAGTCATTGCATTGATTTTGGACATGCTTCTAGTGCCTGTCTTAACCTTTTAAGTGCAATTTGCAGCGAAGAACTGGCCATGCATATGGTCGCTGTCTCTGGGCTTCCCATAATAGGGAGAATTGCCAACATGTGTGTCTGATTTCTTGGCCCAGCAGGCACAGGATAAGAGTAGTACAGCTCATGTTCAGGCTCAGAACACATCTACCTCTGGATCTGGGGAACCACTGGTTATGTCACAGGACGTTTGTGTACAGGACCCTAGGGTCTCTCCTCCGGTTGTGGTGATAGATCAGACGGAGGGTGTGCAGGACATTCCTGTTTCTGAGGTGCTTGTTTCAGAAACTACTGTAAGGGTTGATACCGCAATGCCCCCCCCCCCCTCCGGTTAACATGGAGTGTAGCAATGAGGCAGTTGGATTTGTTCAAATACCCCATAAAAGAACACGAAAAGGTGCAGTGGTGTCGGGTCAGGGTAAGAATGTCCGTGGTACTACATGGAAAGTGGGAAATAAATTTTCTGTCTTAGCTTCTGACGTCTCCGATAAGGATTCTGGTGGGGAAGACATGGATAGCTCTTCTATTCGTTCTTGTACGGACACTGAGGGAGGGGGGGATTTAGACCCCATCGCAAAATGGACCAGACAGAGTCGGAGGAGTAAGTCACCCCTAGGTATCTCATGAAGGAGACTTTATCTGTGTGTACATTAAATGTCAACAGTATTAAAGGACCCAGAAAGCTTGGGGGAGTGTATTTAACCTTACCAGATTTCAACTGTGATATTATTTGTCTAGTGGATACCAGACTAAAATCTAACCATGAGCTTCAACAAGCCTCTCGGGCATGGACTTCTGGTCCTTCTTTCTGGTCTTCCAGTACTGACAAATGTGATGGAATTGGAATTTTATTTTCCAACTCTGATTTTCGGGTATCACGGTTGGTTGACATTCAGCCCGGTCGTGCCTTGTTGTTGGATTTTTCCTATTTTGGGGAGAGATTTCGGATTATTGGTGTCTATGCCCCTCAATCTAAAGCACAGAGGGTTTCACTTTTTCAGTTAATTCGGCCTTACTTGCATTCCTCTAGGTTACTTTTGTGGGTGGGGAGATTTTAATTGTGGGCTGCATCAGAAGGATAGAGGGTTACAGATCACAAAATTATTTTGTGATTTTGTCGCCTTGAAAGATGTTGTTACAACTGCTCAGTGGGTAGATGCATATAGGTCGTGTCACGAGTCGGGGGGATTTACTTTTTTTAAAGGGCCATTGCGGACTCGTATTGATTTCATTTTTTTATCTCGAGTGTTACGGATTCTATCTTGAGTTACTCTGGGTGTTGAATTTTCTGATCATTTAGCAATTAAGATGACTTGTTCTTGGAAGAACACTGCAAGATGTAAAAAAAATATGTGGCTGCTTAATGATACTTTGTTAGAGGACCATCGCCTAAAAAAAGCTCTGGAGGAAGGAATGGGCAGCCAGACTTTCAGTGGCAGATGTTTATGAAGACCCTTGTGAGTGGAGGGATGATTCAAAACTCAGATGGCAGCAACTTTTTCAGGGGCAAGCTGCAGCTAAACATACTGGAACTTATTTATCTTATCTAGCACTACGGCACTAACTGCAGCATCTGATTTCCTTATCAGATACGACGGATTTGGATTATAGTGCTCAGATTGCAGTGCTTTGCTCACAAATGAGATCTCTGCAATATGATAGGGCAAGTTCCTTGGGGCAGGAGGCACGATTTGGGACACAGGTAACCAAAGGTGGGCTGAATATGTTCAAAGACTGCAAAGGATGGGTGGATTCTAAATTTATTCAGGAACTCAAGTCACCTAGTGGTGATCTGGTATCAGATCCAGAGGTAATGGTTCAGGTAGTGGAACAACATGTCCTTTCTATGTTGGGTACTTCTCCATGTTGCAAAGATGCTAAACCTTTCCTAGAATTCTTACATCTTCCACCACTTCCTTCAAAGGAGCAAGAACTGTTGTCTGGTGCTATTTTACCCTCAGAGGTGGCAGGTGCCATTGACAGTCTGAATGTTGCTTCTGCACCAGGGTCAGATGGCCTTACTGCTCGTTTTTTTTAAATATTTAAAGAGGATTTAGTTCCAGCTTTATCTCTCTGATTTAATGATATGCTGACCATGGGTACAGTTACTAAGTCCATGAAGGAAGCCATTTTAGTTCTCATCTTTAAAAAACAGGGAGATCATTCTGATTTACAAACTTGGAGACCTTTAAGTTTATTAAATGTGGATTATAAAATCATGGCTAAAGTTTTATTGGCCAGGCTCATAGAAATTGCCTCACGTCTTAGTCCTGCCCAGACTTGTGGTATCCCGGGAAGGAGCCAAAATGATAATTTAATTCTGTTACGGGAATTGTTTGTGCTGGGTGAGCAAGGTAAGGTTTCTGGATGGGTGTTGAGGTTAGATCAGGAGAAGGCTTTCGATATGGTTTCTCATGATTTTTTATTTGCCGTTTTAGGTGCATTTGGGATTCCTTGCCAGTTTCTTCTTTGGATTAAAGCTCCGTATAAGGAGGCTACAATCCTTCCAAATGTGAATGGTTGGTTGGGTAATCCTGTCAGGCTGGGTAGAGGGGTCAGACAAGGCTGCCCACTAAGCCCCCTTTTATATAACTTTTGTATCGATACATTGATTCAGGCAATTTCTCTTTGTCCCCAGATTTTGGGGTTAGGGGCCCCCACCATCATCCCCAGTTAAAATCCTTGCATGTGCAAATGATTTGGATTTAACGGTGGATATTGGTATGGTTGAAGCTGATGTGTTACAAGTGCTAACTGCTTATTCTTCTGCTTCTGGTTCCCGAATTAATTTTGGCAAAAGTATTGGGGTTCCTATTGGACACCCTGTTCTTCCGCAATCAGGGAGGTATTCTGGGATTTCAATTGATATTCGCCCCTTTAAGTATTTAGGTATTTTTTGGGGACTGACAACGTGTGTCATTATAATTGGCTATTAGCCCTGGGCAAGGCTGAGGGTTTGATTTCGGGATGGAAACAACATATAATGGGTAAGAAAAAACGTGTTATGTTGCTTAAAACTTTAGTACTTCCCTTTTTTTTTATACCTTTGTTATGTATTTCCTCCACCCATGGATTGTTTTTCCAGATTATATAGGATTTTTTTTCAAGTGTTGTGGGGGTCTAGATTGAACCCTGTGAAGAGGAGTATAACCTATAGACCATATAAGGAGGGAGGGGTTGGGATGATTAACCCTGTGGCTTTCTTTTACAGTATATTTTTTAACACTAATTTTGGGAAAGTTTTAAAACCAGGGATGGTGAGTTGGAAGCCCTTGTTGTTACATTGGTTAATGCCTTGCCTTTCCACTTGGGATTTGGGGAAAAAAGGGTGGGTTTCTCGATTTTCTGATGCTCCCTTATATGGGAAAGAAGCTATTAAGGTGGCATTATCTTGGGATTTCCGTCCTCAGGATTTTTGTATTCTATCTAGATTACTTCTTTATGACACCATTTGGAGGAAAGAAGCTCAGGATAGGGTGGTATTTCCATTTTGTCCTGAATATTGGGTTGAATGGATTCTCCAACAACTATGTAATCCCCGTTTGCCTTCCTATGTGTGGGATGTAGTCTGGTTAGGTAATTATGGGTGTCTAAGTGTTAAAGGCAATCATAAGCACAAAGCATTAGATGCTCGATTTTGCCCCAGAGAGGGTTGTTCTGTAATTGTTGAAACCCAACAACACCTTTTTTTGGAGTGTCCCTTTGCTGTTTCCTTTTGGACTCAGTTAGCTGGTTTATGGTCAGAACCAATGTTGTTACATTTGTCTTATGCTCACATTATGTTTTGTACGCAGGGTGCTTTATGTCAAAAATATCCTGAAGACACTTTATTTATTGTTTTTTCTTTAATCTGTTATTATTTGTGGCAGGCCAGATGTATGCTGGTTTTGCATCAAAAATTAATTTCTGTATCTGAAGTTATTAAGAATATCGGAATTGCTATTCGTAGTGTTAAAGTACAGGACTTTAAGCATTTTGTAGGACCTCAGTTTTTTCATTTATGGTCACATTGTGATTTTTTTACTGGGGTTTGAAAGGGTGTTTCCCTCTTCTTTTGTAATTTCTGTATGTATATGTTTAGCTTACTTTATTTTTGTCATATTGCAGTGTTTTTTTCTTCTGTTTCTGTTTGTTGTCTTGTTTGGTCTCTTTTTTCTGTAATGAAGTCCAACTTTCTCAATAAAATTCCCCTACTCTTTTTGATAAGTGCCATGGGATCTTTAACATCCACCTGAACTACCACCAATCCAGGCAGATGGGACCTCGGGTTAACATCTCATCTGAAAGACGGCACCTCAGAAGTGCAGCATCCCCTCATGCTGCACTACAGTGCCAGTACTGGGATATTAACCCAAGTGCCAGAAGTGGGAACTGAACCCACAGCCCTCTGATCTCCCAGCCTCAGAGGTGAGTGTGCTACCTACTGAACCACTGACACTAGAAATTAGCATTGAACCAGTGCAGCATGTCCACAAAATCAGATTGGAGGATGGGCTCAATTTGCACAAGAGAAGAACCTGATGTGAAGATTACCATGTCATCAGTGTACATTTGGATGTATGATATCGAGTTGATGGTTGGTAGGTTGTTTGCAAATATGGAAAAGAGTGTGGGGCCAAGGATCAACCCCTGCGGTACACCAGCTTGGATGGTGGGATTTGGTGTAGCTCAGCTGCACATACTGGTATCCGTTGGAGAGGTAGGCCTTGAATAACTCAGTGGTTGAGGGCAAGAGACCAATGAAGGAAAGGTCATTCAAGAGGATTTTTGTGGGCAACTGAATCAAAGGCCTTGGCTAAGTTGACAGAGATGGCCAGGGTCAAATGGCCTTTGTCCATGGCGGTGTGGATATGGTTAGTTAAGCAAAGAAGAAATGAGGAAGTAGAGTGGAGACTCCAAAAGCCAGACTGATATGGAGTCAGTATGTCATTTGTGGACAGAAAGGAGTTCAATCATTTAGAGATAAGAGATTCATTGATTTTTGAAAGGGGGGAGAAAGGAAATGGGCCTATAGTTGCCTGGAATGGAAGGCTCTCCCACTTTATGAAGAGGGATCACTTTGGCTAGTTTCTAGGCCTTTGGATGGTGCTGGTTAAGAGAGAGAGGTTGAAAAGGAAGATGATGGGCAGTACTATGGTAGGGGTAGAGATTTTCAGGAGGTTTGGATTGAGTTTGTCGGGACTCTGCTTAGAGGAGTTTAAGAATTTGAGAGCACACAGTACTTCTGTAGGTATAATGAAGAGAAAGGTGTGAGTGGTCCCAGGAGGGACACCGAGTGTTGGGGTGGCTGGGGAGGGGAGAGGAGAGGGAGAAAGAGGGTTGTCTGGGGGGGAAGGTGGGACTGGACTTAGGAGGGGACAGGGAGTGTTGGTTGGATCAGGGAACAGGGGAGGGAGATGTTGGAGGGAGAGTGCAAGTGGTGAAGAAGTGGTTTATAGCAGAGGCAGCAGATCCTAGATAATCTCGATCAGTACTTTGGGTGGGTATGGGGGTTGAGTCAGAAGAGGTACCTAGTAGGGAATGAACAGTCTTCCAGAATGCTATTGGGGAGGATTGGCAGTCCACTAGCTGCTATTTAAAGAAACTAGCTTTGGCAGTATGCATAGCCTTGGTAAAGGCATTCCTTAGTGATCTGTAATCTTGGAGGTCAGAGTGATCAGAGGAGGCTTTGTAGACTCTTAAGGAGCAGTCTCTGGATTTTAAAACTCTCGCTAGATTGGGTGTGATCCAGGGAAGGTGCCTGCACCAGAGCTGCAACCTTTTGGGTGGGGCATGGTAGTTCCACACATTCAGGAAGATAGAGTTGAAGGCTGCCAGAGCAGAGTCAATATCAGGTGCAGTGAAAACTCCAGACTGGTTGACCAGGAAGAGGTTGGCCAGGAGAGCCTGCTGGTCCAGTGACCTTAGGGGTCTGAACCACATGTACTTTGGTGGGGAGAGGGGAAGGTGGGGCTTCCTATGGCAGTGGGTGATGTAGTGGCCACTGAAGGCCTTGGGGAGAGTACCAGCTGAGGACAATGTTTTGTGTTGAGATGCTAGAATCCAATCCAGCAATGAGTGGTTGGAGGTGTGGGGATTAAGCTTGGTAGGATCAGAGATATGTTGAGTGAGGTTTAGGGCCTCAAGCCCCTGTGTGAATGTTCTGATTTGTGGGGCAAGCCAATTAAGGTTGAAGTCACCCATGACTAGGAGTTCTCTAGAAGCAGCAGAGGAGGTGAGGGTGGCTAGGCTGGAGACAATAAATGCGGGGTTAGCTTTTGGGGAAAAGCAGCAGACTCCAATGAGGGGGGCAGATAAGAGGAACACTAGCTTTGTGAGTAGGAGCTCATGGGATTTGGGGGTGACCTCCTGGAGGAGAAGGATGATGGAGGCATGTAGGGACTCATGGAAATAGGTGGCAACCCCACCATCATGCTTGCCCCTGTCCTGGTGGAACAGAGAGTAGCCAGGGATTGTTATTGAGGCTGGCAGTATAGCATAGAGGTTAATGAGCTATGAATGAGCTTTATACATCCAGCAGACAGTGGTTTGATTCCCACAACCTCCACTTGCATACTGTGTGACTATGAACAAGTCACTTAACCACCCCCGTGCTCCCAGGTTGCTGTTGAAAATGCACTTGTTCCTAGTGGACCTTACCCAGTTACCAAGAATTAAAAAAAAATTGATTATATGAATTATTTTGTGAGGTATGTTAGCAGTGAAACACTGTATACTAATTTTATGATTATTATGTGAATTTCAGCCTTGAGGAGGCAGTAAGGCATAGTGGGTTAAGGCTCTTAGCTGCAGATCTAGGGACCTGGGTTTGAATCCTACAGCTGCCTAGAGGCATACTGTGTGATCCTGAGCAAGTCACTTAACTTCCTTGTGCTCCTAGGTTACAAAGGTAAACAAGCTTTGGCTTAGTGTGCTACTCCTGGTTAAACAATGTTCCCTTCCACTTTCCCTTCAGCCAGTTCCCTAATGAAGAAGTATTTATGATCTCAAAATGCTGCCTAGTTTGGAATAAAGAATATTGGCTGATGAAAAATAAAACTATATGCTTCATGTGAAAGTAGGTCTCTGGTCTGATTTCTCAGTTATGCTTAAGTTTTTGTCTGGCCTGTTTTAATATAGCATCTGAAATCTGAAACATCCTTCCTCACTCTCTGTTACCCTTATGCCTGGAAAAACCTGAGTGGCTTAACATGTTTATGAGCCTACAAATTTTTCTTCAAAGATAATTCTAGTCAGATTGAAGATTAGCACAAAAAGTGATGCTTTGAAACTCTCCTCAGCAGACTGTTACAATTAATTAGCATACTTATAACACCAAACCTTCAATATTATCTAGTCCATTAGAAAACTGGAGGGCTCCCTTTTTCTACTGAAATAACAAAATTTCTGCAGGACTCCGCCCACTGCAACCATAAAAAAATATATATATATTTATTTATTTCATTTTTGTTGACCGGGTAAATGCTGTAGACAAATTCTGCCTATTTTCAGGCATTATCAAGGGGGGATACAGATGACTTCCAACTGACCTTGAACTAGATTTAGCTGTTGGTTGTATTTTTAGTGAATGGGGGAAAATTTGGCCAGGGCACTGGGGAAATTCCCCTACTCGTCTGTAGGGGGACATGCTGGCAGATGCAGGGTCAGTCCTGGGCTGAGCTTGGAGGGAGAAGGATGTGGAGGAGGTTGGAGAGATGGCTGTTCTCCCACAAAGTGAAATCAGGGAGATTGAGATCTTTTATGATGCAGAGGTGCATCCTGAAATAGATTAAAACCAAGCTGAGAGAGCGGAGGACCAGACGATGGAAATGGATAGAAGGGCTCTAAATTCAGCAACAGAACATCAGCATCAATCTGAGGAGGTACTGACGGCTTTATTAAAAAATACTGAAGAGGAGTATGCCAAGAAAAAAGAGGAACTGTGCAAGGCAGTAGAAACCGTAAAACAAAAGAAAGAAAATATTGGTAGTCATGGCAAGAAAATAGCAACTGGCGGGAGTTATCAGGAAACATCCCAGAATATACAGCCTACAACTGTCCCTAATGACCAGTCAGTCGCGAATCCCCAGAGTAAACCTGTAATCTTTCAGTCCGATGTAACAATTCAGAAAGGTGTGACTGTAGTTTCTTTTTCTGCTCAAGCAAAAGATAAAGAGAAAAAGAAAGCACTTGCAGGGAATACATCATGGGCAGATTTGGAATTTGAGCTAAATAAGCTGTGGACAGTAGAGAGTTCACTAAAAGTGGTGGGATGGGTGTGGTCGCCCAGTACAAATCAATGGACTTCGGGCTTTGCTTCGATCGGAATACCTGGGGTTTGTTTAGCTGGAGAACAAACTCAAGACAGGACATTCATGGCATCAGAGGAACAAACAAGTGAACAGCAAAATGAACAAGGTACTCAACTTGATTTATCGCTACCCTCAGATTTTGAACTGACACAGAATCCGTGGTTAAATCTGATGAAAAGAACTGATGACATTACAGAGAACACAGTGACAAACAGAACGGAAGGCCATAGGAATAGTTCTATTGAGTCTGAAGATACAGTTGACACAGAAAATCCACAGGATGACAACACAGAGGGAAGCTGGATGGGGGGGAGGGGTGAGCAACACTCCCAGACTTTTGCATCTTTTTTTCAGAAAATAATCTTTCCTGCTAAAAGACATAACGCAGTAATATTACTGTATAACGGGGGATTAGAAAGGTTCCCAGACAGAGTTTATGTAGGTCGAACCTTACTTAAAGAAAGTTTAAAGTTTAATGCTGCAGAGCTATATGCTCTAATACATATGTCAGGGAAAAATTACTTTGATATAAGCTTTAAATTACAAAATGGTCTGGAAAACTTTTGGGCAAGATACAACAAAGTGAAAAATACACCACTATGGGTTCCTTTTTGAAGTGATTCCCTTAACTAAACCAGCACACAATTTAGGAATGAGGGAGTGAGTGTAACTGACTTAGTGTTTTGGCTCAGGCAACGTTGCTCAGTTATGGGGCACCCTGAGGTGATTTTTGATACAGAGAATATCTGGACAGGAAGTTGGAGGGTAACAGTTACATTAAAAACAGTAGACAGGAAATGCAATATTTGCAACATTCATTTTTTTTGGGTGGAGACAGGGGAGTGCTCTTTTATCCAGGGCAACCTAAAAGTTGCTATAAATGTGGGGCAGTGGGGCATATAAGTAATACATGTGACAAGGTGAGATGTTCTTTATGTGGCAATGTGGGACATATGAATTGGCAGTGTCAAAATGATTTAAAATGCAATTTGAGTGGGAAGCAGGGGCATTCATATGGAAACTGTGAGCAAGCTGCACATCACAAATCAGGGACAGGGGATGTTGAGGATCAGAGATTGTTAGTGACTGTGGAGCATAGGAAGAATGTGAAGCATCAGTTAGATAGGCCTCTGGAGTCTGAGCAGCAGGGTGAAGGACAGGAGAGGGTAGAGGTACCACAGTCATTGATAGTTTCTCCAGTTCCTTTTCTGGCAGTTACGAGACAGGAGGGGGAAGAGGGGGAGGATCTAATGCAGATGGGGGAAGACATAGGTCTACAAAGTTCAGAAATCAGGCAAGAACACACTGTTATGCAAGTGATTGTGAGGGAGGATATGCCCCCCCATTCCAACTCCTAGTGCAGCAATGGAATGAAGGGTTACTAGGAGAAGGACCTGGAAACAACCTGCCCCTAAAGTGCATAACATTTCTGAAACTAAAACCTCAAACAGGTTTCAACCTTTGTTTAAAAAAACAGAATTACAGGGGAATGAATGAGAATTCCTCAGGAGACCTGAGCCATATTGAGGCCTTTTCAGACTCAGGCCTAAGTGAGTTGGGGGAAAAACAGAAAAAGGATGAACAAAAGACAAAAAGGAGTAAAAATAAGAAGAAAATGGAAGTGGTAGATAAGCAAAAAAAGAATAATAAACCACCATGAGGGCATAATGAACAATGCATCAATTAAAATTGCTTACTATTAACACCAATAGCTTAAAGAATAAGAAGAAAAGGGGAGGTTTTTTTTCTCACCTCATGTTCACTAAAGCAGACATTATCCTTTTACAGGACTCTAGATTACACATGACAAGGGAAATAGTACAAGCTAAAAAAAAAAAGAGTGCTATGTTGGAACGTCCTTCTGGTCTATAGGACTAGGGACTTGTACAGGGGTTTGGGTTTTATTTTCGGTGCCTGTAAATGTTTTAAAGGTTCTGGATTTGATGCCTGGGAGAGTATTATTCCTGGATAAAAAGTTTGATAAAACGTATTATAGGCTCATAAATATATATGCGCCACAGTCTAAATCAGAAAGAGTAGATACATTTAGACTAATAAGACCGTGTTTGTTTTCATCACAGAATGTGGTATGGGGGGAGACTTCAACTGCGGTCTGGTACAACAGGATAGGGGAAAGAACACAACTACCTCTAAACTTTTTAATGACATGTTGTTTCTGAATAACACAATACAAATGGTGAACCTTATAGATGCATATAAAACTCATACAGCACGAAGAGACCCGACTTTTCAAAGGGGACACCATGCAACCCAGATCGACTTTTTCTATTTAAGCAAAGGGATGTTGATACAAGTAGCAAGAACAGAGTCTGTAGCATATACAGACCACAAAGAACTTTATATCACTATTGGAACATTAGATATATACAATGGGCCAGGGATTTGGAAATTTAATACATCTTTCTTACAGACAGAGTCCTTGGGAAGTCCAGGTGCAGCTCCGAGGGCCTTGACCTAAAACTAATCTCTCTTACCCTCAATGAACTGCTAACACCACTGACCAGTATCATAAACCTGCCCCTCACCACAGGTACCTTCCCAAAACTCTGGAAAGCAGCATTCATAACCCCCATTCACAAAGCATGCTGTAAGAGTGACCACTCCAACTACTGCCCAATTTCAATCCTCCCCTGATCTCAAAAGCCCTTCAGTGGATAGTCTACAATCAGCAGGTTGAACACCTCAACAACTACCAGCTACAATGCCAGCAGCAGCATGACTTCAGTAAACTCCACAGTACTACCACAGTGTTTCTCAAGTTCATGGGTTACATTCACAATGCCTTCAACCATGGGCACTTGGTGGGGGCAACCTTTATTGGCCTCATCAAGGCCTTCAACATGGTCAACCATGACCTCCTCATGGCCCAATTAGAGGTAACTGGGCTCTCCTCTGACTCACTGTGCTGGTTCCGGAGCTATCTCTCTGGACATGCACAGTGGGTAAAAATATGCAATGTACTCTCAGACCCCCAACAAGTGTCCATAGGTGTCCCCAAGGATGCATCCTGGGCCCCCTCCTTTTCTGCCTTTTTCTAAACAACCTACCGCTAGCCTGTCAACAAAAAATCCTTCTCTATGCTGATGATGCAGTAATCTACTTCAGTCACTCTGATCCTATCACACTGGAGCAGCAACTTCAAGAGGACTTTTACAATGTGGAAGACTGGTTTAACAAAGCTAAACAACTGGTCAACCATAAAAAGACTAAGTCCATGCTTTTTGCCCCTGTGCATAGCCGCTACAGGACTGCAACTCTGAACATTCTGAATTTAAAAATGTCACCATTGAAATGGTCCCCAAGTTCAAATACTTGGGTCTCACCCTAGACAGCTCCCTCTCTTTTATCACACATGTCGATCATGTCACCACTACAGCTAACAGGAAGCTCGGCCTGCTATATACTGTAAACCCTGAAGCTGCCCCACTGACAAAGCCCTCCAGCTTGCCATAACCAGCTCAGTCTTCTCAACTATAGATTATGGCCTTGCCATCTACAGTGCAGCCTCTGACAGCACCCTCAGGTGGCTCACCACTATGCTCAACAAAGTGTGCAGACTTGCACTTGGAGCCCCATGTCTAACCCATACCTGCCATCTCTACCAGCAAACAAGTTGGCTATCAAACCTGTCTCCTTACAAAAAAAGCAACACTGGGCCTATTGCCCCCGGGACCCAGCTCCCTCATACACCAGGACACACCAACAAGGACTACAAAGGCATTCAATAATATCTCCATCAAGATCCCCTACCGTTGCACCACCCAATGTCAGCGATCCTTCGAATGCCGGGCCCCACTATGGCTTACCTCGCTTCCACCAGAATTAGCCACTATCAACAAAATTGGCTTGTTCAAAGCCACACTTAGATCCTACCTTTCCAGCCAAGTGCTATGCACCTGCCACACCTGATCAACCCCTCCGGTAACAAATACTGACTATCCCACCTACCGGGCACTTATGCAACACCCAACCTGCTACTTTCCCCCTCCTACCCTACTCCATCAACCCCTTCCCCCCCACAGCCCCAGTACCACCCCCTCTCTATTCCCCTGGTGTCCACAGCCCCCCTTATCAATTTCCAAACCCTCTGTCCTTCCACTCCCCTACCCCTTCTGACAAAGTGACCCCTAGTCAAAGGTTACTGCAAGCTAAAACCTCCTCCATTCCCCCCTACTCTCTTGAACTACCTTGCCTCCTCCTGCCCCCTCTCTCTTTCCAGTTACTACTGATGCACCAACTTAGCCTGTATACTGAGTCACTACCTTGCCTCCTCCTGCCCCCTCTCTTTCCAGTTATTACTGAAGCACCGACTTAGCCTGTATGCTGAGTAACAAACATATACCATGTACTTTGTCATTCATTATACTGTTGTCATTTGTTTAATGTTAATTGCAACTCTGTGTTTTCATATTGTACGATCACATTTCTTCCTGACGTGGAACCTTTGTAAATGAGCTTGTAGCTCAAAGGTTGTTATCCAAGAATTCAATAAATAAAAAAAAACTAAACTAAACAGAGTCTATTAAACACCAAATATTATATTTAATATATGGGAAGAAAACTTTGTTTTCTATATACGACACTCCATTGCAATGGTGGGAAAGTTTCAAATTAGATTTAAGAACATTATTGATAAAATTAAACAAACATAATAGAGACATGAGGAAAATTAGATACCAAAACTGTAGAAAGCAACTGCAGTATCTAATGAGTTTAGCCCAGACAACGAAGCATAATTATGACACACAGATAAGAGAAGTACAGATAGAAATGAGGGAATTCCATGAAAAATAAATGGAAGCATTAAACATGCAACAGCAATTCGGTATGCAAGGGAAACTAGACAAAGTTTGTTCTTTCTTGAGTTGCAGGGATAGAATACAACAAAAAAGAATGACTGAAGTATGGGATGAGAAGCAAGCAGTTAAAACAAAACAACAAGATATTTTGCAGGTGTTGTCAAATTATATGGAAATACAATGCAGCTATCAAATCAATGATAAAGAAGCTTTCCTATCATTGTTACTGTACAATTAATCAATATTCCAGAATGTCCACAGGAGGTGCTGAAGTCAATAAATAGGGATATAACACCGGAAAAAAAATATAGAAACAGTGGGGTCCCTAACTAAGGGGAAGATACCAGGAGAAGATGGAATTCCTGTAGAAATTTATAAATTAATAAGCCCTATAATTGTGGCTGAGATGGCTAAAATATTCAATCAATTACTAAGAACAGAAATAATTCCATTAGAAATGACTAAGGGAATTACTACTTTTTTTGTATAAAAAAAGGTGAAAGGAAGTGTTTGGATAACTGGAGACCTATTTGCTTATTAAATGTTGATTTTAAAATATTGATGAAAATATTCAATGGTAGGTTGTTAGAAGTGACCCAGTATGTTATCTCAAAGGAGCAATTTTGTGCAGTCCCAGGCAGGAGAATAACGGATGCACTAATATCATTCAGAGAAGTATTAGAGTCAGGAAATTCAGGGGAGATGGAGGGGTTCACTGTGATGCTGGATCAGAAAAAGGCATTCGACTCAGTAGATCATATATTTTTGTGGTTCGCACTAAAATAGTATGGTATTCCAGAAACATTTATAAGTTGGATAAAAATGGTATATAGGACAGCAGTCATTAAACCCTTAGTCAATGGATACCTGGGACCCATGATTCAGGCTAAGAAAGGGGTGAGACAGGGCTACCCATTAAGCCCATTATTATATGTATTTAGCATGGACCCTCTTTTAAGAATTTTAAATGATAGACATTTTTTTTCACCAGTGGTGGTTTCAGGACAGAGATTATCAGTATCGGCAGTGGTCTATGCTGATGATTTATGCCTTATACTTAAAAACAAGAGGCAGTAGAAAAAGCAATAGAATTTTATGATCTATATGGGAAAACATCGGGGTTAGTTTAAACAAAAATAAAAGTATGGGTAAGCAGATAGGTGTACAAGGGAAGGACTGTACATACATTGCAGGGATTAATATGGTAGAGGGGCCGATACAGATTCTAGGTACAGAATATGATAGGGGTGGCAAGATATAGTTAATTGGGATAAAAAAATCCAGCAAGGGAAAGTAATGGCTGAAAACTGGAATAAGGGTACAATAGGGAAGTTGAAGAGGGTTTATTTAGTTAAAACTTATTTATTGCCAGTATTTGTATTCATTAGTGCAGTGTTTCCACCTCCTAAAGAAAGAGAAACTACTATGTTAAATCTTTTCTTTCAGGCAATATGGGGGAGTAGACCGAACCCATTAAAAAGGAACATTTTATACTTGAGTGTGGAGAAAGGAGGTTTGAATATGGTGAACCCCGTATTATTTTTGTTTATTATTTTTTAATTTTTAAACATAAAACCCTTGTGTCAGTAGGTAGAAAGTGGGTGGACAGGGATGTTAAGACAGAAGTTATCAGCATGGTTCTCAGGATGGGAAACAGGCACACAAAAAATCTTTAAAACGGTATCCTTTGCTTCACAGTATTATAGGGAAATGTTTGTAAAATTATATAGATGGAGAATTACATATGATATTAATAATAAGAATGAAAAACAAGTCTACAAACAAGTTTTAGTATCCTATTTTATGAAAATTGATACTTTTCCACAATGTCCATGGGAACATATACTAGCGGTATTACAATTAAATGCGTATAGCAGGGTACCAATGAAATTTTAAGATATTTTATGGCTTTGTTGTCACAAAAAATGAGGCATAAGTGTGTGGTACAACTCAAAACGATGAATCATTTATTTTTTTCTTGCACATACATTAAAGACTTTTGGGGTAATATTGCTTCATTATGGGGTATGAATATAATAAAGCAGATGAAATATGAAAACTTAATTTATGGGGTGTACAATAGGCGATGGAGTAAATGGGACAAAAATACATTGAATGTTATTTTCTCTATAGTGAAGTGGTACATATGGAATGTGAGGTGTTTGTTTACTTTACAGCAAAAAAATATCATGCATGAGGAACTGATAAATAATAATATTAAAGAGGTACGAAGTATGTTCTATAAGGACAAAAACTGTAGAGAATGAAAGGTATATTAGGAAAGTTTGGAGGAATCTTCCATGGGTGACAAACTCAGATGTACCTGTCACTTAAATGTTTACAGAATAGGAAACAGATGTTACTTGAATGTTTGTATTATGGATTGTTTAAAAGATATTAATAAAACAATATTCCTCTGCTCTTTTCAAGAAGTGCCATGGGATCTTTAATGTCCACCTGAACTGCCACCAGAACAGGCAGATTGTACCTTGGTTTAATGTATCATCTGAAAGATGGCACCTCAGGAGTACAGCACCCCCTCATGCTGCACTACAGTGTCAGTATTGGGATATTAACCCAAGTGCCTGGTGTGGGGATAGAACCCACAGTCTTCTGATCTCCCAGCCTCAGAGGTGAATGTGCTACCTACTGAGCTGTACTTTATTTCACTTAGAATCACTTAGAATTTGAGGAGCTAATAAGGCTAAAGCTCCTATTATTGTATGACAGGATATATTAATCTAGTTTTCCACCCATGGATATGAATTTATCTAAATTATTATTATTTTTTTCATCTATCAATTTGGTCCCATTTCCTCCTCCCACCAACTGGCAATGGAGACACAAAGGTAGTTTTTTACTAGTTTTTCTCCACTGCCCCCCTCCCCGAGGCCCCAGCACATGGTTGTGCACATATGAGGAGGCATGCTGCACACCCTGTGGCCCCAGCTCAGCTCCTTCCCACCACCCATAGCTGTTTATCACCCCCTCTCTGCCTACTGTACCCACCGGACCTCCACCCAGTGGGAGCAGAATTACGGGGAGAGCGCAAACCCACCCTCACTACCCTTCAGGAGGGGAGAGCTGCCCATTGGCATGCTTGATCCTGCTCAGCCCTCCCCACCCACACTGGCACCCTGATGACCCAAGGTCATTCCCAAACCTGGGTTGCCGGCATAGAGCGAGGTGTGGCATCCAGTGTCTCAACCCTCAGCATCACCGGGCCAACTATCTAAATTATTTTTAAAGATATTTCTATTTAGATTTGTCACTACAGATTCTATTAATCTATTCCACAAATTTGATGCTCATTTGGTAAAAAAACATTTTCGTTTTTTGGTTTTATAATGATTAAGTTTGACTTGAAAAGGGTGGTCCCTAGTTGTTATCATTTATGTATTCTGTATTTAATTCTGTCATTAAGACCGGATCATTTATTATATTATAAAATAGAAGCATATCACCCCTTTATCTATGTAGTTCCAGGCTATATAGTCCTAGGTTAGTTAATTTTTCATTATATTGCAAACCCTTCTGATTTTTTATCGATTGTTTAAATTTATGTTGCACTTTCTCTAATTTATTTATTTCATTCTTTGTATATGGGTTCCAAAACTGGCTGCCATAATCTAGATGTGGTCTGATGTATGATAAATATAATGACATTAAAACATCTGATGTCTTGCTTTTGATGTTTTGTTTTATAGGCACTAGTGTTCTGTTAGCTTTGGCAATCACAGTGGTACAGTGCTTTAAGTTTGCATACGTGTAATGGGTTATTTCTCCCAATATGTAGACTACAGCATTTGTCCAGATTCAGTTTCATTCCTGCATTGGTGGTCCATGGAGCAATAGTACCAATATCCCTTTGAAGTGTGATTTTTGGTCTTCACTTTGACATGGCCCACCAAGTTTTGTGTTGTCAGCATATTTAGTAATGAAATTACTGATATTTTCTTCTAAGCCAGCTATAAAGATCTGAAATATTATTGGTCCCAATAGGGAACCCTGGGGCACCCCACTTGTTACCGCACTGTTGGAAGATAAGTGGCCTCTGATTGTTACTTTTTGTGTTCTATCCTTTAGTCAGTTAATGATCCATCTTATTATATGTGTATCTATTTTATATTTAGTAAGTTTTCCATTAATAGTCCAGTGTGGTACTAAATTGAATGTCCTGCTGAAATCGAAAAAAATTACGTCCATAGATATTTCGTTGTCCAACTTTTTGCAGATATGCTCATAGAAACACATTAAATTGGTTGTACATTAATGACCTGATTTAAAACCGTGCTGATTACTATCAAACATAGGGATACTTTTTAGGTGTTCAACAATTTAATCTTTTATTAAAGAATCAATGATTTTACAAGGAATGGAAGTTAGGCTAATTGGTCTATAATTATTGACACATATCTTATTGCCTCTTTTGAAAATTGGCATGACTTTTGATTTTTTCCAGTCTGTAGGGACCATACCTGTGTTTAATGACATTCCATATAACATTTTCAGAGGTTTCCAAATATGTTTCATTAATTTTAACATTGCTGGTGTTATGTTATCTAATTCAGGTGCACTATGGGATTTTAAGTTATCAATATGTTTAATAATATCTTGTTTAGATAACTCGTGGCTCCCTTTATCCATACCATTGATACTGCTACCTGCCTGTTGATTTTGTGTATTATATACCAAACAGAAATAGGCATTAAAGGTAATGGCAGTTGTGACTGGATCATTAAAACATTCGTCATTATCTATTATTGATGTTAATTCATCACTTTTTATAGGGAATTTATATATCCGTAGAACTGCTTGCTATGTGTTTTCTTTGCAGATGCTAGCTTTATTTCAAAACTCCTTTTTGCTTTATTTGTTTTATTTTTACATTTCCTTTGTACAGTATTTGTTTACATTTATTCCAGTTTATTTCAGAAATTTGTTTATTTATAAGTACCATATGCCTTGTTTTCCTTTTTTATTAATCTAATAATACTTTTGTTTAACCATTTTGGTTTAATTTCTTTATGATTGCATTTTTTTAAATTTGTTTAACATGTTTGTCCATAATTCTGTGAATTGTATTTTTTATATACTCCCAGGTGTCTTCAGTGGACTTGTCCGCTAATACAGCATCCCAATGAATTTTATTTAAATCATCATTAATGCCATTAATATTAGCTGTTTTGTATAACTATATCTCAGTACATCCTTTTAACATTTGCAAATGGTCATTAATGGAAAAAATTACAGTGGCATGATAACTATTACCAATTGGGGCCTTGACGTTGCAATTTGTAATGTCAATATCTTCTGTTGTAATAACAAGATCTAAAATATTTTGCTGTCTTGTAGGTTCTGATACATGCTGAGTTAAATTGTTTTCTAATCAAGCATCCAAATATTCCCTATTTTTTTGTAGAGGATGTATTTGTAGTCCAATTTATATCAGGGTAATTAAAATCTCAGTCTAGAACTACCTTTCCAGTTTCAAGTGCTTTGTAAATTTCAATTACAATCTCCTGGTTTATTTCAAAAGATGAATCCAGGGGGCTATAGCACAAACCTAGAATGAAATTCTTATTATTGTTTTTAAATATTTGTAGCCATAATGATTCTGGTTTCCTTGATTCATTTTTTTTATTTTATGCAATATATCTATAGTTGTTAAATTTGTAGATGCATAGATTGCAATGCCACCACCCCTTCTGTTTTCCCTGTCTTGCCTGAATAAACAAAAACCTGGAATGTTTTTGTCCAGTCATCCTTATTATCCCATCATGTTTCACTTAATAATGTGACATCTATATTTTCTATTTATAAAAGACTCTGGAGTTCATCAAATTTATTATTCAGGCTACGTGTGTTACTTAGTAAACATTTAAGTGAGTTTTTTCTGTTGTGGATCCTATTATAATAAATCATATTGCAATGCACACTCCCCTCCACCCATCCAGTAAGCTTAAAGTCAATGGCCCAGATATTCAAACTGTACCCAAAAAGTGCGCAACAGCAGAAGCAAGTGCAAGTCCACTGCGCCCATGCACAAGCATATTCAAAAACTGCACAGACCAAGATGCGCCTATGGCCGACGACTGAATATCGCACCACCTGTGCCATAGCGCAACTAGGGATGTGAAGCTGAGCATATCTGATGCATCATAGTGCAACAAGGGATGTTCAGCTGAGCAGTCCAGATGCACCATAGCACAACCAGGGATGCCCCCTGCAGCAGGGCAGCAATGCAACAGCACAACCAGGGATGCAGTGGCCCACTACCCATACCACAGATGGGCAGAGGAACACACAGCAGAACAGACATCATCTCCCACACCCCATGCACTGCACAACTGGGGGAGAGCTGGAATAACCACTGGCCCATGGATACCAGCAACCAACCCACTGCCGGGCCATGGTGCCCCAGCACACCCCCTGGCAAGCTGTGACCAGCACATAAGGAGGGCCGACCACCCTGTACCACACCATCCCACCAATGTAGAGCACACCCTGCACCATGAACCCCATACACCCTGCCCAGGAGTAGTGCCCAACAGTGCAGGACACCCCATGCATGCCACCACCCCCACTGTGACAATGCAACCCTGTGCACCATGGAGCCATGCAAGGCAGCCCCACCATGAGCACCCTGCAGTGGGTGGCAGCAGGCAGCAATGCAACAGATGCATACACAGTGCCAGCTGAGAGACTGACCATGCATCAGCACACGAGGTACCCCACATGCAACAGGGCATGCCCTGGACCCCACCTCCAGTGGTACAGCACCCTGCACATCCTTCCAAGGACACATCCTGTCCCAGCACTGGCCACAACAGCCAGCACAGACACACACAGTGTAGCATGGAGGCATGCACCACACAGGATGCAACACAGTGCATGGACAAACACCTACCCATACCCAAGGGCACACCAACAGGGGGACACAGTAGTGGGTCAACCAAGCCACTGGTGTGTGGCCACAGCTGACATGTACACATGGCCAGCACCCCTATATTGCACAGGTGTGCCAGCCACCCTGCGCAGGCACCAAGAAGCTGTATGCCTCCAGCATGCTGCCGGAGCACAAGTGACAGACACTGGAGCACATCCCCTGCAACAGACACAAGCAACAGCATGGATGGGGACAACAACAGCGGAGGCCACAGTGCCACCAGAGGCAGACGTGCACTATACTGGTGATGGCAGGCAACCTGGTATTGTGTCGGGTACAGTTGTTATCCAGCATGGAGAGCCACCACTGACATGCCAGCAGACTGTGCATATCACAGACATGCAAGGGTGTCAGCTGCACAGGCCATGGACAGTCTGACAGGGGTGCCATGCACACAGTGCAGGCCCCGTTGACCACTGCACACAGGCATCCAGTGCACAGAGTACAACACACAAACCACAGACAGTGACTGATCCCCCTGCCCACACCATAGGCAGTTCACCTCTGCACACACACACACACACACACACGCCCATGCGTGCACCACCCCTGACGCCATGCACACCACTGCAGCTGAGCACCTGTAGCCCGCTGCAAATCAGAGACCACCACAGTTGTCGTAACAAAATGCATATATTTAAAAGATGTAAATAAAAACTATGTACAGTTATTTACAAGGGGGAGGAAGGGCCACATGACAGGTGGGGGCGGGTAAGGGACAGGGGTGAACATATGGGAGAGGGAAGAAGGAGTGTGAGGGTGGGTCAAAGGGAGGAAGGTGATAGTTGGGGCATGGGGACAGCAACGGCTGCCCCGGTCCTCCTCTTCATGGCACCGATGTGTGCTCCTCCATCTCCTCCTGACCCTGTGGTGGTGTATTCGCTGAAGGAGCTGCAATGTCTTCCTCACCACCTGGAGCAGCTCGTGAATACCCTGCTGTATTTGCAGGAGTCGCCATCCACCTAGGATGAGGGAGCAGAGTCAATAGGTGTGACTATCCATCCCCCTGCAGCCCACCCATTGTGCATGGCATACAGCCATGTGCCAAGCCCCTGTGATGGTGTGCGACCACCCACACTGACTGTGTCCACAAGACCTGCCCACCCAGGCAGCCACAGCCATGTGGACCACTGCACACACCCACCACCCATGTCCTGCACAGCACCACCATGGCTGTACAGTGACTTGGCTATGCGGTGTGAAGGCAGTGCCACAGCCATGTGCCCGGTGCATGCATGGACCACCATTGATGCACTTCCAGACATGCAGTGCCACTGGACAGTGCTGACTGTAACAAGTTGCGTGCATGGCAGTGGTGTCAATGGATGGTGGCCATGCCCCACTGCCCACCCAGTTATACAGCATGCAATAGTAATCATGGATGTAAGGCACTCACCATCATCAGGCTGGTCCCCACACCGCAGACCACCATCACCCCTCCTGTCCCACTGCTCCTCCATGCGACGCCTCCTGTCCCTGTTCCGCGGCCGTTCTTCTGGCCCTAAGGTGCAAACATGGAGAGAGGAACATCAGTACAATCTGGTAGCAATGTCCCCCCGCCCCCATGTGTGTGCAATCCCACACAGCCATACCCATCCACCCCACACCTTGATACCACCAGCATGGCCAACACCGGATGGCCCCCCCATGAGCCGGACACATGCAACCGTGATACCTGTATGGATGATAAAAGTGTATGGATGTTGCACCTACCTGGCCGTGGCACCATTCCCCTCCTGGCATGTGCCCGCAGGTGGGCAAGCAGGTCTGGGTCCCTGTGTCTCAGGTCCCCATAACAGTGGCAGCATGGCTCCACCGTCTGCCCCATACCGGTGGCCTCCTCCAGGGTGTCGACCACCTCCTGCTAGACCGCATTCCTGGCCCTGTCCAGGGGTGCCTCTCCAAACAAAGCCCCAGAATAGGGCTCAACTATCGCCACCAGGTTGGTGAGCTCTACCTGTCTCCAAACCACAGCACGCCTCCGTGCCATCTCTGCTGTCTGATTCAATTAAAATGGCACTCTACAGCTCAGTCCTGCCATGTGCAGATGCTGCGTGGTACAGCACTGCCATTCCCTATTGCACTGTCACCAAACAGCATGATAGTGGTGCACCCATGCCTGACGCATGGCACCTAGGGGGCAAAGGTCAGGCACAGGGTCAAGGGTCTCTGGCACACGGACAGCCACAGCGCGATTGGAACCCAATGCATGTAGCATGATTGGGTGCCTGTGTGCCACCTCCTGTAGTGGCCTACAGCGCTGTTGCCCCAGTGCACTTATGACACCCCAGTGCCACAGCGCCATATAGGTGAACAGCGCTGTAGCACCACTGGCACAATGGTGGCAAGGCCCTACATTGCCTCCCATGCACAGCACATCAGCAGCACGGCAGGCACCTGCGTCATCAACCCAGGCATGCACAATTAGGTGTGTACTGTGCATATCACAGAACTGCACCCTTGGCTCAGCACGTTCAACACAATTGCACAAAGCGCAACAGCGCGATATTCAGGCGGCATATGTAAATCATCTAATCAGCCATTCAATGGTGCAGTCACTGCATTTGCATCCACTTTAAGATGTGCCTCACTTCATTTGCATAGGTTGCGCTATAAAAATGCGACATTGGGCTGCACTGGCCATAGTCGGTTACTGCAGTCTATTGCGATGAGTGGCATGCTGTTTGGGAGTGTGGACTGTGGTGTTTGGGACATGCATGGGACTGCACATTCACAGGTAACACCTGTCAGCCTCACAGGATGAATCATGACCGATCGTGTGGTGGAGGAAGAGGAACAGAGTCGTGGGAGGAAGAGGAGGTCAAATTTTACCAAGGCTGAGACAGATGCCCTGTTTGAGGCCTACCTCGACCAGTAGCCGCTTCTCAGTGGATGCCAGGGAACACCATAGGCCCGTGCTGCTGCATGGGAGGAGGTGGCGCATGCTGTCAACCTGCATGGCAGACACCAGCACTCCATGCAGGAGTGCAAAAAGAAGACGGGCACCGACAGGTGGAGGATTAAAGAGAAGGTGGCTGCCATCAGGGCAGCACGGTCTGCGACTGGTGGGGGACAGCCAGAGGTGCAACGCCTGAGCCCACAGGAAGAGCGGGTTGCTGGCAGCATGCAGCATTGTGTCATTGAGGGTGTTCCAGGTGGTGGATTCCAGACGGGTGGTAGCCCATCACTGCATGGTAGGTCATGGTCTGTCTATTGGGGAGGACAGCATAGGTCACATGCAGTAATGCTACTTTTTCCCCTTACAACTCCTGAGCATCTGCATAGGTCAGCGGTGGTGGGCTTCTCCACTGAGGCCAATAACATGGAGATGGAGGAGGGCCCATCCACCTCCACAGGAATACGGGGGTCAGGGTGACAGTGGGCCCACCTAGACGTCTGGACTGATGTTGGTGGAGCAGGTGTGGAGGAGGCCCTGCCTGTGTCCCAGCGTGCCAGAGTCCATGGATGCCAGCATGTTGAGACTCGGTCTGGTGCCGGATCCAACACCGATGATGATGGCGCTAACGTCATGGGCAGTGACATGTGTGTGCCACAGGATGGCCACACAGCAGGTGACATCGTGGCCATGGCTATGGGTGGTGCTGCCATGGAGACCTGTGTGTAATCACAGTCCCAGCCTGTGCCTGTCTGCACCAGTGGGGCAGCACTGGTGTGTGTCCAGGACAGTGGGACTGTTGCAGCCACTGTGGTGGCACCATTGAGCCCTGGATAGCGGCAGCCGGAGGGGCAGCATCAGCAGTCAGCCAATGGCCATGGGGGTACAGTGTCAGGGGCAGCATCAGTGCACCACCTGTGGACATGCCCAGGCCTGGCCCTGGTGTGCAGCACCAACCCTCAAGGGGTGATGAGCATCAGGGCCATGAACACCCTGAGGGAGAGCATGCCGATCAGGCAGATGACCTCTTAGATGAGCACACCCACATACTGCAAGCATCAGTCAATCAGCAGTTGCGGCTTGTGATGGCGGTGGATGCACTGAGTGTGGCTCTGTGCCAGGCAGAGGAGCAGCGCAACAGAGACACCGCTCTGCTCCTGGCAGGGATGGACTGGTTGCTGGAGGATGTGACCGCTGCCATTGACAGGCACACAGGCATTCATAGCTATCATGGCCACAATGGGCGCACAGTTATTTGTCCATGCATTGCAGACACCACGCAGTGCAATGTCCACCCCTCCGTTCCCGGCGTCATGTGACACCATCCTTGTCATCACCGGGTTCAGCTGTGGGCATCCCGAGCACGCCTGGCACAGGCATGTTTGGTGTGCTGCAGACCCCTGTGCTAGCACGGTCGTGTTCATGCAGTGGAACCCCTGGAGGACTGTCGGTGCTACCCCATGAGGCCAGTAGTCAGCCTGTCACTGCTGGAGGGTCTCAGTGGGGCCGCCCATGCATCCGTGGTGGCCATGGCACTGTGGCACGTGACTGACCTGTCTCCCAGCATGGCTACTGTCTGATGCTGCCCTGTGTGTATTGTGTCGTTCAGCAGGCAATGCACGGTTGGGGTACCCGGCCCTGTACGCACACACACGTTCCATCTGCACACCCTCCTGGCTGCTGTCCACTGTTGCATGTGCATGAAGATGCCTGTGTTGCACTGTATGCCAGTGTGCAATGGTGCCAAGCATCTGACACATGCACAATGACAGGCAGTGGGTGTGGTGGTCTGTGGACATGTGTGTGGCTAGGGGTGACAGTCTGGGTCGGCGTGCATCCTACCCTTTGTGCATGTCTTGTGAGGTGTGTATGTGTGTGTGTGTGTGTATGACTGCGTGCCATGTTAGATCTCGCCCATCCCTGGCGGTGTGTGCAGTTCCATGCTCGGCCACTTTCCTTGACAGCATGCACCCCTGGTGTGTGTCCATGTGTGTTTTGTGGGTTGTGCCTTTGCCACTGTTGGTTGCACATGGCCCCATGACTTACCTGAGTTGGCTGAAGTACTCCTCGGTAATGGTGTCCCGGTGCAGCTGTGCCAGCCAGAGCAGTCAGGGTCCCGTCGCCCAAGGGGGGGGCTGCCCATCACCATCGTCACCGGTGTCCTCATCATCCCCATCGCTGTCCCCCTCCTCTTTGACCTGTATGGCTATCCCACAGTCATTGGCCATGTTGTGCAGGATGCAACCGGCCAGGAATAGCCCGCAGGCCTTTGAGGGGCTGTACTGTAGGGCACCGCTGGAGGTGTCCAGGCAACGGAAATGTGCCTTCAGCATCCCAAACACCCGCTTGATGACATTGCATGTGGTGGCATGTGCCTCATTGTAGCATTGCTGCGATGGGGTCGCAGGCCACCGATATGGTGTGAGCAGCCAGGGACGGAGTGTGTATCCACTGTCACCTGTGTGTAGAGGGTGGAGGTTAGTTTGCTGATCAGCATCGCCCTGCCTTGGGCCATGTAGGCCACTACCCATGTCACCTCTGACCATGCCCTTCCCAAGCTCTATGTTTGTCCATGTAGTTTGCAGACTCACCCACTAAGTGGCCAGTGGGGATGTCCCCACTCTCAAATCTGTGGCACAGTGCCTACTGGTGCCAGATGAAGACATCATGTGCTCCCCCAGGGTGCGTGGCACAGACATTGATTATGCGCCCCCTGGCATCGCACACCACCTGGCAGTTGATGCTTGCCTAGCCCTTCCAATTGATATATGTGGCCCTCTCAGGGCCAGATGGTGTGCGGATGGCCACATGGGTGCAGTCTATTGTCCCTAGCACGCTAGGCATACGTGCTACCCTGTGGAACTCCTGTATGTTTGCTGTGTGCTCCACCATTGTGCTGGGGAAATGGATGTACTCCGCAGCATGTGGCAGCAGTGTGCTGAGGAATTGGGTGAGGTGGCTTGACACGGCCGACTGGGTTATGCCTGTGGTGTCCCCTCTTGGTCTCTGGAAGGTACCCATGGCGAGCAAGCACATGCAAGCTGTCACTTTAGTCTCCACTGACAGAGCATGGCTTCATCATGTGGGTGCCTGCATCACATCACTGCACAGCTCACAGAGCCACCTCAGAATTGCCCAATTCAGTGAAGTGCCTGGCCCCTGCGATCTCAGTATCGCTGTACGGCTCAAGCTGCGTGGGCTCGGCATCGCCTGTCAGCATACCGATGGCCCTTCCATGGCCGCACCCCCTGCCGCTGCCCGCCTTCTCACCCTCATTATTGCCTTCATCTGGATGGTGGCACTGGCCATGTCCCTGGCTTGTGTTCCCCCCCAGCAGCTGTTTCTGTGTTCCCCCCGCTGTCCTGGCTGCTACTTCCCCTGCACCGGGAACACCTTCCTGTGGTGGCCTCAGTGCTGTGTGGCACTTCCCCCTCCTGCACTGGCTGTGGCTCCCCGCACCTTCCCTGTGCCTGTGGGTTCAGGGTGCCCTTTCCCTGTCCTGCCCTGTGTGTCTCTCCTGCCCTATTTATCTGCCTATCGGTCAGCCACATGTGCTTTCCCTGTAGCGTTCTTGCACCTCTCCCTTGTTCCTTTTTATTTTGGCTCATTTCCGCTATCGCGCAACTTCCACTTGCTCCCCTTTTGTGCATGGGCATGTTGTTGAATATCACACTGCACCATTTATGCATGGTTCCTCCCCCTTCAGTTGCACATGCATTCACTATCATTGCACTCTTGCTCAGCGTGATTTGGGGGTGCATCTGCCTCCTGCTGAATATCGCAGAATGGCGCATTTTTTGGACTTGCGCTGGAGCAACCCTATTGCGCATGGCGCAACCCTGTTGAATATCTGGGCCAATGATTCTATTTCAGTTATGATCAGATTTCCCAGAAGGTTAGCACCCTTCTGGTTTGAATGTAGGCCGTCCTCGCTGTATAAGAAACTTTTATTATAAAGGCTGTCCCAGGAATCGATAAAGACATAATTGTCCTGTGCCTTGCATTGATCCTTTCAATTGTCTTATTTTTCTCATGTGCTGTCCTTGGAACTGGTAAAAGGTCTGAGATGATAACATATGCACCCAATTGTTTTATTTCCTGAGCTATATCAATCAAATTCTGGTATATATCTTTTTCATGTGTTACTCCGATGTCATTAATCCCAGCATGAATTGTTACAATTTTTGGTATATCTGATATTTTTAATCACTTTAGGCATGATCCCCTGAATGTCGGTTGTTTTTGCACCCGGATAACACAGAAGCATCCTATTTGCTTTATCAGGCTGACATACTATTGAATCACATTTCCTTATTATTAAATCATCTAGGATGATCATCTGAACTTGCTTTGGGTTAGTAGTAATGGGGTTTTGGATATTTTCATCACTATCTGCTAGAACACTAGATCTATTTTGTGTTGATTTATCTTGATTTGTAATGGCTCTATGCTCCTTTTTCAAGCCTGTAACCTTTCTTACTGTATACCATTCATCATTAATAATATGTGGTGTTTTTAACTTTTTTGTTATTACTTGTGGATGGGCCTGGGAACTCATTATCTAAGGGAGAGTCTTCTCTGGTTCTTTTCCTTGAAATTATGTTTTGATTTAGTAAATCAGTGTTTGATTGACCAGTATTTATTACTAAGGCTGGAGCAGATAATCCAATATTTATTAGCACATTTTCTGATGTTGAAGGGGTGGTTACTACCATAGATTTTTCTGGGTGTTTGTTTAGCATTCTGGAGCAGTCAGGTGCCATAATATTGTTTGATGTATTTCTAAGAATTCCACAATAATGTTCAATATTCATGATTTCCTTAAGGTTTTGCAGTTCCTTAACTGTACTGTTTAGATTTCACAGCATAATTTCATACTACATACATCTTTCACATACTTTATTATCAATCATGATGCCATTAGCTACATTATACATTTGACATTTATTACATTGCATGAGGCTGCCCTCCACACAAAATTTCTGTAACACAGTGTCCATGTTAGTCAATTTATATTGATATTGATGGTTTAATATTATTGATGGTTTAACCAATTTTGATGGTTTAATCTGTAATATAATTGATAGTTTTACTCATAAAAGTCTGTCGCTCCAACACTCCTGACACACCTGACATGCCAGACACACGACAACACGTGTGTCTCGGCGCAGGTCTCCATGAGAGGTGTGTGTGTGCTCACCCTGCCCAGGCTTGCCCCACTCACTCAGGGCAGCTGTTTTATAGTATGTTACCTGGATCTAGCCCCGGGTCACATGACCAGTCCAAAGTAGTAAGCGCTACAAAAAACAAAGTTAAAATTGCCCCTTCAACCCTGAAAAGGGCTTAACTTAGCAAGTTTCACTGATAACTTGTGCCCCACAACTGATTTTTTTGGCTCTAAGTTGGTGCTGTAGTTCCACGTCTGGCTATGTGGAATTACAGCTCCCCATTAACTTCCTGTTGGTTGCCTAGCAACCAGCCTTGGCTTCTCTATCATTTCCAAATCAGCAAGTACACATAAAAGGTAAATTCAGCTCTCCCAATGCCTAGCCAAGTCTGTCTCGCTACAAACGTAGTATCACAGTATCTGGACAAGGCAGTATTAACTGTCCACTCACGCGGGGCAGCTGCTTTATAGTATGTGACCCAGATCTAGCCCCGGGTCACGTGACCAGCCCAAAGTAGTGAGCGCAACATAAAACAAAGTTTACATTGTCCCTCAACCTGAAAAGGGCCTAACTTAGCAAGTTTCACTGATAACTTGTGCCCCACAACTGATTTTTTGGCTCAAGTAATAAATGCTCAAAACAGGGCCTCCCATAGGTCCTACAGTACTTGCTGCTAACACTACCATGTGGCTTCTGCAGAGGGTGATTAAGAAAGAAAACAGCAGGCCAAGCCAGTTAAATGGTACACATCGAGCCCAGTTGAAGATCTTCCTATGTTCATTAAGGGAATCCTGATCAAATATACTGAAATAACAGAAGTGCATACCATTGTAATAGTGTGACTGAACATATCCTGGGAGGAGCCTAGAAAAACACTTTGTCAAGCAGTTAAAGGAAAACTACACCCTCATATCTTGTGAATTTTATTTGCTTTCATGTCAACAGACAGCTGTTTTCCTGTAACTGCTGGGGATATACATGTTTGCTTTACTTTGTTTTAACTGTTCATACTAGTCCCCTGTAACTATATTAAGGGTCTTCATTTTATGGTTGTTGAAATCTTATTGTCCATGAGAGCTGTATTAGCATATTAGAATATGATGTTGCAGTAACCATTTATATCATGTTTATCTATGCTGAAAGTAGAGATATCCTAAAAAAAAACCTTTCTGAAGACACACAAACTGAACGCGGTTTAAAGGAGAAACCCTTCATTCCAGCATTTTACTTTTATTTTATTTATTTAAACATTTGGTGACCGGGAAAGGCACACTGAGCCAAGGCTCATCTCCAGGTGCGACACAGGAGACAAGGAGAATGGGAATCAGTATATGCAAAATTACACAATAGTAAGCATAATAAAATATTTCAATGAATACAATGCAGCAAAACAGGCTATGCAGAGAGACAGCTTTACATGGAATGGAGTATCACAGATCAAAGTACAGTAGTTACAACAAGGGATAAACATTTCAAGTACAATGAGACAACTGTACATGGAATGAAGTAACTCAAAATCAGGGTTGTTACAACAGGGGACAAACATTTCAAGTGCTAAGAGGTGTTATGGGAGTAAGTAGTGAAAAGTAGGAGATGGAGCAGTGATTTGACAGAGAAGTGAGAGGAAGAGTTGCATAAGAGAGGAGACTGAGTGTTCCACAGAGAGGGGAGATGATAGTGGAAAGCAGATTTGCCCATGTTCGATGATAGAGTAGGGAGTGAGAAGGAGTGTGAGTCCCTAGAACACAGGGAGTATGTTGAGACTGGGGCAGGAAAGAGGAAGGAAGAGATGTATGTGGGGACTGGATTGAACCAGAATTTGGAAATGAAGGATATAGAGTGGATGACATACCTGTGTGTGCGCGGAGGAAGGTTCAGACAGGACAGTAGAGAACAGTGGTGGGATCTGTATGGAGAGTTGGAGGTGAAATGACAGAAGGCATTGTAGAGGGAATCAAGTTGAGAGAGTCATGTAGAGGGTGTGGTGCAGTAAACAATATCAGCGTAATCAAAGACTGGCATAACCATTTTTGTTAGAAGTGCCCCGCGTATGGGCAGAGGGAGAGAGTCTTTGTTACGGTATAGTATACCAAGCTTAGGGCGGAGCTTAGTGGCCATGTAATCAATTTGGATAGTGAAGTTTAACTGTGGGTCCAGCCAGACTCCTAGATACTTGTATGAGGGGAAGATCTTCAGAGGGGTGCCATTGAGAGAGGTGATTGGAGGGGCATTGACAGATTTGACTGCTCTTTGAGCAGTTCCAAAAGTCATAGAGACTGTTTTGGAAGTGTTGAACTTGAGTTGTTTTGATTGGAATCAGGATTGAACTAAGTGAAAGTCATGTTGCAGCACAGAGTGGATAGTGACTGGGTCAGGGCCAGAGGCATGCAGAATGGTATCATCCACATACATATGTAAGAGAGATGAGGATCAGGCAGATGGAAGATTGTTTATAAATATAGAAAATAGGGTGGGGCCGAATATTGAGCCTTGAGGGACTCCAGCTAGGAAAAGGAGGGAGGGAGAGGAGAAGTTTGCAATTTTTACTGATTGGTGTCTGTTGGTGAGATAAGATTTGAACCATTGTATGGCAGGAGGGGCAAGCCCTGCATCATCTAGAGTGTCCAGGAGAAGAGGGTGGGATACCAAGTCTAATGCTTTTGCCAGGTCGATGAAGACTGCAGCAGTGAGGTGGCCTTTATCAGCAGCAGAGTGAATGTTACCTCTGACACAGAGAAGGGAGGATATGGTGGAATGTTTTTTCCTGAACCCTGACTGGCAGAAGGATAGGAAGTTGGTGGCAGAGAGGAATTCAGTCAGTCTGGATTGCACAAGACGTTCTTGGAGTTTTGCCAGAGTAGGGAGGAGAAAGATTGGGTGGTAGTTCCTGGGTAGGGTGGGGTCACCTCCTTTGTGGAGAGGGATAGTGCATACAGATTTCCAGGCTTCTGGAACAATGCCCAAGGAGAAGGACTTGTTTATAATCAAGGTAAGAGGGAGTGCAATGGCAGGAGCAGAAAGGCGTAGCAGACTAGGATGTAGACCATCCAGACTGGATTTTGATGTGTTGAGGGACAGGAGGGAAAGCAGTATTCCATTGGTAGAGACAGGGGCTAAAAGGAAGTTGTGCCTAGGCATGTTATGTAGGGAAGGTTTGGAGGCAGGCAGTGTTGTACATGCAGTTGGGTCAGGGGAGGTACAGGTGGTGAAGAAGGAGTTGAGGGTGTCTGCAACCTGGATGGGGTCCTTAACTTCAATGCCATTGTGTTTAAGGGTGGGGGAGTTTGCAAAGCTAGCTGAAGGGAAATGTGGCATTTCACACCTTGCTGCAACTTGTTTTGTTTAATTAAGCAGACAGGCATACTGTGGAGTCTAAAGGGTGCTGACACTTCATGTTCTCATATGTTAATGCAACTGTCAGGGACAATGAGATTCCAACACCTAGAAAATGGAAACCCCTAGGATAGTTACAGGGGCTAATATGAACAGTGAAAATAAACTGAAGCAGTCAGGTATATCTCTAACAGCTATATGAAAAGTGTTGTCTGTTGACGTGGACACAAATAAAATTTACTAGATACGATGGTGTAGTTTTCCATTAATATTTGGAATAAAGTATGTATGGTTTTTGTTTCAGCAGAAGTATCTTAGGAAAAGTTACAATGCTACACACCAGGATAGAGCCCTCTGTGATAAAAGTGTCAAATTTTCCTGCTTGATAAATTGAAGCAATTGCCATTGAATTACATTAAATTCCAGCATTATCCTGCAAGATATCATTGACTGGCAGAAACTGCAACACGAGTGCTTCATACTAGTAGGTAGCACTGTATGTCTTTGCTGATGGAGGTGCCTTGACATCACACTAAGCTAAGCCATGTTACTCAATTGGAATCAATAAATTGAAATAGTCTTGAAATAATTTATGATATTTGCCATAGGGGATATGCAGAATTATGTATTTCATTTGTGCTTGCTTCCCAATATTGCACAATAGTTTCATTCATTCATTCATTCATTCATTCATTCATGCATTCATTCTGTCAGTCATTTTTATTTGATAGCCTGGTAGGACCCAAAGCTACTTGTGCCAAATGTCCATTTTTAATAGAGACCCAGAAAATACATTGCAAAGCATTTAAAAATTACTGAATAAAACAATGACAATCAAATAATGCTGGACTTATCTTACAAACTTTTATTTTTATTATTAATAGATATCAATGAACACATCAGTAATCAGAGTTGAACCCCGCCCCCAGGAGTTGGGGAGGCTTACATGTTTGACTGTGAGGAACTACCAATTTGGCTCTGCCAATTGCATTGCTCCATCTGTCCCCAAGGACTTGGACTAGCAGGGGAAGCCAAAGTAGAGTAAAGAGGGGTATTTGTTTCTTTAGTTCCTGCAATGCTGTACAGCTTCATTGCTCTAAGATGTACATAAAAACTGCAACTACCTGCCAACATCAGAGCACATTTGTGCCCCTGACTATAAACATGAATCCCCATCTGCCAGCCTGACCTGACCTGGTACAACAGTGCTAACACCACTGGGGAGAACAGAAAATGTTTAACGGCAGGGACACAGACTTTGTGGCTAGTGCCGATATAAAATACCAGGATGGTAGCCATCTTATTCCCCCTTGACACCTATCGACATTGCAACCAGGATCAGAGAACATGTAACCACCAACTAGTCTTAAAAGCCTGCCAAGGAGCTACAAAGGGTTCCAAGGGACACTGGATGGTTGTCGTCCATAAGCTAGGCAGCCAATCAGCTATCAAGTGACAGCCAAACAAATCCTACCAGGTGATGGGCAGGAGACACTGACCAATCAGGAAGCTGTCTGCTACTGTGCTGAGGTTCTTTGTCTTTTTAGCTTGTCTGCTACTGTGCTCAGTGAGGAATTTTCCAGCATGTCCCCATCCTGGAGGAGGCAGTGAAGGAGACCTTTCATCTGCAAAAGTAAGAAAGGATCTACTCCAAGACTTTGGAGGGATAAGCATCTTTATACAGGCACTAAAGAGGAGACTGCTACTTACAGCACTGAAAGAGAAAGAGAGAGAGAGTGGCTGACATTGAACCTGAGGGTTTCAGCTTGCATAGATACCCTGCTTTGCAGCAGTGCCTCTATGAACATCCTGGGAAACTGTGTTATTAAACCTGGGGGTCTTAATAGTGACAAAACCAGCTGATGATTATCTCAGCTCCATGAACTGCAGAGGCCTGCAATACTCAAGCCATCCCAAAACTCTGATAAGGCTAGAGCCCGTCTGAACCTGCACGAGGTGCAACAGAATGTGACCAGCAATGGAGAGATATTGGAGCTGCCATCAGACTGGGAAATGGATTGTTTACATCTAGCCAGAACTGCAACCAGAGATGGAGACCTGCCAGCCTCAGTGTAATTATGATTAACAAAACTGGGCCTGGCCCATAATTGCCCACTGTATGCTGACCTAGCATGGCAGAGGTTGAGTGACCGCAGGAATGGTCATATCCTCTCATTTATGTACAGAGGTATTTGGGGACAACTCCTAGAGTATATATTGACCAACAATACCTACAGACAGAAAAAGGCCTCTCTAAGATCAGCAACAGGACTGTAACTAGTTGTCCCCAAATGTAATTTAGAAATAGGTAGAATGTCAATTTTCTATCTTGGGCCAGTGGCTTGGAACATCATTTTGCATACCTAGGGACCAGCCTTTGGCAAGATTAGCTGGGGTAAGATAAAACTATGGCTCGATGACAAAGCTAAAGAACCTCTGAAGTGTTGTCAGACATTTTAATGTTTACATTTTGGCTATTTGTAATTATTTTTCATTATGTATAACTGTTTTCATAATTTGTTGTGCTAATTCTTATTATTTATTGGTCTTTGTAAAATTATTTATTGACTTTTAATATTTTTGTTATCTTGTAACAAAATGGTTTGTGACCTCGCTGTGAATGAGCCTCAGCTCAGTCAAGTTCATCCTTGTTCATATTCGGATGTGAATAAAAATGTTATCTATCTACAGTATTATCCATCTAGGGACCAAGGGCTTTGCAACAAATATTATTCATTTATTAAATAGTCACAGATTATGGTGTTTAATGGACTAAACCATCCAAATCAGATTACAATTTGAAGGTTTGTCACCAACTGTTGATATTTAATTAAAATGCACTAGCCCTGGCAAGCCACATACAAGTGTGATGGGCCTATACCAATTCAACATCTGGGTTCCTAGGCATCCCTGGAAGCTCCCTATGACTAGTGATAATTACAAGGTACCATTTAGAGATTAAAGTAGCGCCCAAATAATATTACAGCTGGGCAAAGCATTGTAATCAGTTGTGTGTGGGCTGCATTATCATTCATGCTGTACCTAGAAGGGCACTAGAAGGCCAATAAGCCTGGATTTATCTCTTTCTGACTGGAGGCATCATGCAATGTACATCTGAACTTTAACTCAATATCTCTGGGTAACGGATCCCCTGAAGAGTTATTGACCCTGGCCATTTAACCTTATTTGAGCCCATATGGCAGAAGTAGTGTACTGTCATGCTGATACATATTCTGGAGGCACTGCTGGGACTTCCTGTTTACCACATGGACACTTTCCATGACACCAGTGCAAGTCAGGAACTGTTTATAGACCCCAAAAGGTTTTTGAAAAGTCAAAATGGCCTTCTAGTAGGTCAAAGGCAGTTGTTGTGCTGAGGGTGTGGATCTCAGGAAGATACTAGTGGTTGTAAATATTCCAAAGGGGCCCAGTAAAGATGTTATCAAGAGTTGATGAGCTTAAGGAGAATGGGATCTTAAATGTTAACTATGTGACTTATGATCCAATCTCTAAAACTGTAACAGCAACATTCAGTTGTGACTAGGATGTTGATCTTCAGCAGTTGCCAGGTACTTTATCCCCAAAGGGTACCAAGTAAATGTGGCATCTGTTCAGCCAGGGGAGCACCACAAAGACAGACAGAACACTAAATCATTCTCCTCTGAAGGACTGAACTTTAAAAGTAAAGTATTTACTTGCCAGTGAATGGATGACTGCTCAAGATTTGAAAATATTTGTGGTACCTATATGGAGCACAGTGACGTCTCCTAATTATTACTACAAACAGGGGGACTCATAATACAGGTGGATGGACAAGTTATGACCTATGGAGAGCTCATGTGGGAGATACAGAAGTGGAAGACTAAGTGCCAAAAAGAGGAACTCCCTGAGCACCCCCCCATGGATGGTTCACAGTGCCATGCCAGTGAGTGCCACCACCTCAGACTTGAGTGGGTCTGCTTCTGATCTACAAGCACAGTTTGAGCAATTGATGGAGCATGGTGTTGAGACTCTGGGTTAGGCCATGTCATTTCGAGCTGGAGAGGTTACTTGCAGAGGAAGTCCTGAGACAAAACTTGCTGCCATTAGGGGCCCCATTCTGACACTAAGTGGAGACTGCCCTGAAACATCCATAATTCATTTGTTCCACAGAGGCGTAGATTGAGGCTTGGATTTAGTCAAGCAGACCATCTGCCCTAAATGCAATTTTGTTGTTTGTCACCCGACTACGAATATTTAATTTAAATGCACCAAGCAGCAATGGCAGTCAACCATGGCCCAGATATTCAGAAATGCGCCAAAGGCCAGCGCAAGTCCAGTGCAGTGCAAACCCAATGCGCCATGGTGCAACAGGAGCCATACTCAAAGGTTGCACTGGCCACACTGTGCTAGCACAACACAGCTGAATATGGCACACTTACACCATGGCACAACCAGGCATGCGCCATGGCTCAACCAGAGTTGTGCCATGGTGCAAACACAGTTGTGCCATGGCACAGAAAGAGATGCCCCAGCACATCCATGGGAGCAGAGCAGCAGAGCAACAGAGGGGGGAGCATGGCACAGAGAAGAGACCCAGGGACAGAGCTAGGGATGCACAGTGACAGGCCACAGGAGGCCACCACCAGCAGAGCACACCAGGGTGCACAGGCACCCAGACCCCCAGAACACAACAGTGGCACAGATAGTAGGCAACAGGAGGTGCCAATGGCCAGTGGAGGGCCACCAAGGGAGTCTTCCCCACAGGCTGGAGGCCGTGCCCCCCACATACCTAGACCAGAGCAGGCCACGTAGCCAAGCACACACACACACGCACCACACAGGTACACAGGTGGCCCAAACAGCAGGCGCAGAACATACCGGGAGCCATGTAGCATGGCAGACCACATGGAACAGGCTGCACAACACCAAGCAGGGACCCCAACACAGCGTGTGGCCAGTACCCGACCAAAGACCATGTCCGTGTGCCATCATCACGCACACACACACACACCCACCACACACCCCTGACAGCCACCCCATGGGCAGCCTAAGACACAGCCACTGACCGAGAGGAGGGACACCCCCACAGTGGGACACACCACAGCACACAGCAGTGAACCACAGAAGCATGACATGCACCCTGACACATGCACACCACACGGACAGGCACTGGGCCACTGCAGCATGGCTCCTCACATCACCTGCAAAGCAGACACTGACACAGGTAGGTAAGTCAAAAGAAATATATTCCAAAAAACTATTTACAGCAACAAGGGGTTGGGAAAGGGTAGGAAAGCAAGGGAAGGGGACAGGGAACAGGGACTGTACAGTGGGATGACGAACTGTAGGGGGAGGTACAGCAAGGAAAACAGGGGAATGCTGTGGTGCATTCATCAGCGGTCATAGTCTGTCGCCCCTTGGTATCCTCACTGCCTCTGATGAGAGAGGAGCATGCGGCGAACCTGCAGCACAGCCTCCATGGTCATTGAACAGATCAAAATCAGCTGCTGGAGCAGCCGGCAGTAAATGGACCTCCGTCTTCTCCACCAGACACCTATGACAAGGGACAGGACAGGTGATCAGTGCAATGTCACAAGGAAACATGCCCACCCACAGCGTGCAATAGGCAGCGGGAACACACACCCCCAGAGGGCTCGTACCGGCCACCCGCAGAGGGGGTGGGCCTATGCCTGCCAGCAAGGCGGCACACCACGACAATGCACAGAAGTGTTCCCCACCACACAATGGTCACCCGACTGTGCAATGATAGTCACATGGCACAGTGCACCGGCAGCACCACAGCAACGTCAGTGGCAGCCAGGTGCACACCCACCCAACCAACAGCTGGCACATGTGTCCAATGGATGCACCACAGTGGCAAGCACCATGCACAGTGCAACACACACAACTGCCACAGCACATGGCACAGGCAGCCATGCCCGCCCCCACGTCCCCGCCACCCTCCATGTAAAGTACGAAGGAGTATGGCAGTGCCTATCTGCCCTCTGTGGCCCCACTGTGCCAGAGCTGCTCCTTTGCCACCTCCAGGTCCCACTGTGGCCTGCTGCCCTGCTGCTGCCACTGCCGCTGCCACCACCCTGCAGCAATTCTCAGGCCCTGGGAATAGAACATAGACAGGTACACATCAGTAAACATCCACAGCAGCTGCCCACCACCCACACCCCTGTGCACAGGATGAGCCCCTGCTCAACACGTTCCACACAGGTGCATCACAATGTAAGTGGCGTCTGGCACTGCCACCCCGTGATGTTCATGATGGCAGTGCACTGCTCTGCCGGGCATGCCAGGCAGCCTAACCAACACCACAGTACAGCACCAGGTCACACATGCAATATGGACCTACTCACCTAGCTGTGGCATAGCCCCATGCCTGACACATGCCTCTAGCCTCCTCAGGTGCTCTGGGTCCCTCCTCACCAGGTCTCCACATAGGTGGTGGCACTGATCCCCAATCCTGGCCACTCCGGTCTGCTGCTGCAGTGTGGCAGCAATTCCCTGCCACACCGTGTCCCTGGGCTGCTGCGGGGGCACCTGGCCAAACAGTCAGGATGTGTGGGGCTGGACACAGGTGACCAGGTTCACCAGCTCCACCTGCATCCCGTTTTGTGTCCTCAGTGCCCTTTGCTATGCCATGCTGCAAATAGTAGCCTGTGAGCAAAATGGAAGCAGTAAGCACATGTGGTCAGGACATGCTCCAGATGTGTGATGTGAGAGAACATGCGCTGTGTCCACCCATTGCACAGTCTCACAGATGTGAAGCATGGATGTGGCTAGGCGGGGTCACAGGTGAGGTTTGACCCAGGGGTCAGGGGTCACAACAAGGGTCAGGGGTTACCCAGTCTGCACAGTGCGCACGTGCGTGATAGCAGGCCTGGTGCAGCATGCACCATGCTCATCGCACAGTCAGTACATAGTGCGCAATTGACACCATGTTACTGTTCGGCTCATGCGCACTGAGGGCTGGTGCACCGCGCATATGTGAGCATTGTGGCATGACTTGCTCCAGAGAAATGTCAGTGCGCACAAAGCAAAATCACAATATTCAGACACCATATGCAAATTGGCTCATCAGCCAATGCGTGGTGCACTGCGGTCATTAGCATGTCATTACTGTTGTACCAAAGCTCATTTGCAGGCATTGCGCTACCTAAGTGCCATGGAATAGCACAGGCCATGGACTGGTGTTGCATCCTTTCAGGGTAAGTTGCACCTGCTGCTGCAGCTAACTGGGAGCAGCCGGCACAGCCAGGTGGGACGGTATAGGGTGATGCTGCCACTGACACAGTGTGCTGTCCATGTCCACAGGAAGTGACATGTCGGAAAGTGAGGAGGGTGAAGAGCATGGGCCTGCTCACAAGCACAGGCCAAATTTCACAAAGGTGAAGACAGAGGCCCTGCTCGATGCCTACCTTGACAGTGAGCCCCTGTTGAGTGGTGCCATGGGCACACCACAGGCCAGGGCTGGGGCCTGGGAGGAGGTGGTAGCATGTGTCAACCAGCAGGGCAGCCACCAGTGGTCAGTGCAGGAGTGCAGGAAGAAGGTGGACACTGACAAGAGGTGCATCAAGGAGAAGGTGATGGCCATGAGTGCATCCCAGAATGCCACCGGAAGGGGGTCTGCAGATGTGCCACCACTCATGGCGCAGGAGGAGATAGTGGCAGCCACCATGCACCACAGCACTGTGGAGGGCATGCCTGGTGGTGGAATCCAGATGGGTGGCAGCCCATCACTGCATGGTAAGTATGTCAGCCATGCACAGCAGGGGACATGGAATGTGCATACACTGCCATGCTGGCTTGCATGCAGGCGGCATGCATGTCATGGGCATGTGTGTGCACCCACGTGCATGCCATACTGCAGTACACATGCAGTGGCAGTGTGGGGGGCACATGTGGGCAATACATCACTAACACACCTCTCTTTCTCTTGCAGTACGAGCACGCCTCTGTGCAGATGATGGGGTGCTGGCAGCAACCATGGCCACTGGACTGGCCCTGGAGGACCAGCCATCCACATCCACAGGCATCTGGGGCCTGACAGGCTGCAGCTCACCACCACTGTGCAGGCAGATGTCCTGGACCTGCGGTCAGACAAGGCCCTGGATGTGTTCTTGCAGGATGCCAGCCTTGGGGTCCTGTGCGTAGAGACACAGATTGGGGCAGGATCTGACACCGATGATGATGTAACGCTCATCCTGGACAGTATGGCCCCCATTGTGGGGGAGACGCCGCTGCTGGCCACTGACACAGGCAGCACACCCAGTGCCCTGCCACTGGTGGAACAGCTACCCTCCACCACTGTGGGTGCAGTGGTGTGCGCTGCCTGGCTGTGCCCTGCAGTGGAGGTGGTGCAGCCATGCAGATGCTGGGTGGTGTGCTGTGGCCGGACAGGTGACAGCAGCAGGCTGCGGGTGCCACAAGGCAGCTGAACACAGGGTCCACTGCCATTGCACCTACCGTACCCAATCCCCCTGCAGACCCCACTGTGCAGCATCCACCAGAGAGGGTAGCTGTGCAGCGTGGCAGGACACCACATGGGGCGGGAAGCAGGGGTAAGAACAGGGCTGAGCACACCCGTTTGCTGCAGGAGTCCATTCTGTAACAGGTGCTGCTTGCCACAGGGGTGCACACACTGCATGCAGAGGTGCGCCAGTTAGCCGAGCAGCAGGAGAGGGGCACTACACAGATCCTGGCGGGGATGCAGCACATGCAGGAGGCCACGACTGCATCCCTGGATTGCATTGCCACTGCGATCTCAGATGGCTTTGTGCTGCTGGCTGCCACAGGGCATGGCTGGGCACAGTTGACCTCTCACAGTGTGCTGTCCACCCCGCATCAGGCGACCCCTGTGCAGTCAGTGCCAGGCTCTGATGTCAGCATCCCAGGCATGCCCGGGCAGGGATGTTTGGGCACCTCGACACCCCCGCATGGACACAGTCACAGTCCTGTGGTTCCACCCCTGCAGGGATGTTGCACATCCCCCCATGGCTGATGGGCAGCCTGTGGCTGCCCATCGGCCCAGGCGCGGCTACCCCCAGGGCTGTGGTGGCCATGGGTCTGTGCAGTGGATCTGATGTGTGGGCTGCCCCGCCTGCAGTCTGCAGCTGCTGCCCAGTGCACACATGGGTGGTGTGTATGTGTGTGTGCCTACCACAGGTGTGGTGCCTGTGTGTCGCACCACACCCTGCCTGTGTGCATGCTTGCCTGGCCACTGGGCTATGTGACATGGGCATGATGACAGTAGTCTTGCACTGGTTGTGCCTGTGCACTGGTGAGATGCATCTGATCCATGCCACATACCAACGCCTTTGTGTGTGGGTGCATGTTTGTGTGGGGGGGCTGTGAGGGGTGCTGTGTGTGGCTGTGTGTGGGTGTGTGCTCCTGTCACCCTTACCCCTGCTTCCCACCTCAGTGTGTGCATGCTCATTGCCATGGACACCCCTGCATGTGTGCTGTACCTGTTTGTGTGGCCTATGCATGTGTATCGCACCACCTACCTGTGTGCACCATAGTGCTGCCATGCAGTGTTGTCCTGTTGATGTCTTGCCTGCTGGATCAGCCGAGGATCCCTCCATCCAGGGGGTGACTGTCCACCTCCCACCAGCCCATTACCTTTATCATCCCCACTATTGTCACCCTCATCATCCTCAACAACTGTCCCATGGTCAATGGCCATATTGTGCAGTATGCAGCAGGCCAGGAATAGGCCACAGGCTTTCGAGGGACTGTACTGTAGGGCACCATCTGACCTGTCTAGGCAATGGAACCGTGCTTTCAGCATGCCAATGACTTGCTTGATGATGTTGCTTGTGCTGGCATGTGCCTCGTTGTAGCGTTCCTCTGCTGGGGGTGATGGGCGCCGGTAAGGGGTGAACAGCCAGGGCCACAGTGGATAGGCACTGTCCCCTGTGTGGATATTGACATGGTTAGCCCTCTGCTATGCTATGCTGCACCCCTTGCTTGTCCCTGGTGCCCACGCCAACATGCACACCATGCCGTCCCCATCCCAAGGTATGCTCTGCCCATTGCCCCTTGCCCATGCCATATTCACCCACTAGGTGGCCCATGGGGATATCCTCACATTCAAACCTGTGGCACAGCACAGAGCTGTGCCAGATGAACGCATCATGTGCACTCCCAGGGTGTGTGAAGCAGTTACTGGTTATGTGCCCCATGGCATCGCACACCACCTGGCAGTTGACAGTTGGGCTCCCCTTCCTGGTGATGTACACCACACCCTCAGGGCCAGGTAGCATACAGATGCCCAGGTGGGTGCAGTCAATGGCCCCAATCATGCCAGGCATACATGCTACCCTGTGGAAGTCCTGCATGGTTGCTGTATGCTCCGCCTGTGTGCTGGAGAAATGGATATATTCTGACGCACGTGGCAGCAGTGTGTTGAGGAACTGTGTGAGGAGGCAGGATGTGGCCAACTGGGTTATGCCTGTGGTGTCCCCTGTTGGTCTCTGGAAGGTGCCCGTGGTGAGCAGGCACATGATGGTTGTCATCTTCATCTCCACGGACATGGCGTGGCTCCGTCTGGTGGGTGCCTGCATCCCCTTACTGCACAGCTCACAGAGCTGCCTCAGAATGGACCTGTTCAGGTGGTACCAGCCCACAATCTCTGTGCTGCTCAAAGGTGATGTGGGCATGGTACCATCTGTGTCAGACAGACCGCCGACAGGCCCTTCCACTGCCATGTCGCTGTTCCTGCTGTCCCTTCACACATCTCATTATGGCCTCCATCATGAAGGGCACACTATCCATGGCATGTGCTGTCCAATATCCCCCTGGGCGGTTGGCTGCTGCTGGCTGTGTGCCACCCTGGTGCACTGCCTGGCAGTGTGTCTGCCTGTCTCTCACACTTTCTCTGCCCCTGTCTCCCTCTTTACTGCCACCTCTATCCCTCTCCCTCTGTGTCTACCTTGGTCTGTCTTTCTTTCTTTCTTTCTTTCTTTCTTTCTTTCTTTCTTTCTTTCTTTCTTTCTTTCTTTCTTTCTTTCTTTCTGTCTCTCTGTCACTCACTCCCTCTTGCCTGGCACAAGTGCTTTCTGTGTGCTTGTGCCCTATATTTATAGGAACAAGTCTGCTAGATGCATCTCCAATTTGCTCTGCACTTGTGCCATGGTTTCACAGTTGAATATTGCAGTGCAGTGCATATTCATGGGCACACCCCCTGCACTTGCACCTGCATTTATTATAGTTGTGCATTGGTGCAGTGAGAATGACACTGTGCATTGGCTCCAGCTGAATATCACTCCTTGGCGCAAGTCCAAACTTGTGCTGGCAAAACTGCTTTGAATATCTGGGCCCATGTGTTAAATGCTAAGTGCTAAGGCAAAGACTTGTTTTCATTTAGTTGATTCCAGTTGTAGAAAGGTGAGCATGCAAGGGTAGGTTAGGTAGCAAAAGTCTGCAAGAAATTTTCATGCACCATATTTTAGCACTGTATACAGAATTTTATTAAATATTCCATTGACAATAAAGTGTTACTTCAAAGTACAGAGTGCATCAAAATTGTAGCTACCAAAAAACATATTTTCTAATACCTACCCCAGTCCAGTGTGCCAGCCACCACTTACCCTGTGCTTCTCCAAAAGGCTGTCTTGGGGAGCCCCACTGGTTTTCATTTAGTGTATCTTGCTTTCCAGTGTATTCTGTACTTGTACTGTATGCCTCAGTGTTCACAGCATTTCAATGTATATTTCCTGTCTGTGTAGTTACAGTACTTGTACTATTCTCAAGTTATGTAATTTGTTTTTCTGCCTGTATGCTTCATGGCCCAGGTCATGCCTGAAAATGGTCCTTGGGATCAGTACACTTACCCGGTGAACAAATAAATAAATAAAAATACAGCAAAAGAAGTTCAAAAGGGGGGCAAGACCTTCTATAGATACATTAGTGAGAAGAGAAGGATGGGGTGGGGATTGTAAGACTGAAAGGGGAGGAATGAGGGGAAGTGGAAGGTAACTGGGAAAAAGCATCCATTCTGAACAAATATTTCTGTTCAATTTTAACAGAGGAACAGGAAGGGGAGGTACCACAGCTAAGAATAAAGATGGGAAAGGAGGTGGGCAACAGTCTGTTAAAACAGGAGAGAGTCCTAAAGGAACTTACAAAACTAAAGGTGGATAAGGCAATGGGACCAGATGGCATACACTCTAGAATATTAAAAGAAATGGGGGAGGTATTGACAGCACCACTGGCAGCCCTATTCAATGAGTCACCAGAGACAGGAGTGGTTCAGTAGGACTGGAGAAGGGCTGATGTAGTCCCTCTCCACAAAAATGTAAGTAGGGAGGAGGCTGGTAACTATAGACCTGTCAGCTTGACCTCAGTGGTGGGTAAAATGATGGAATATTTGCTAAAGGAAAGGATAGCAGACCACCTTGAATCAAGTGGAGCACAAGATCTGAGATAGCATGGATTCATGCAGGAAAGTCATGTCAAACTAAACTGATTAATTTCTTTGACTGGGTCACTAGTGAAGTGGATTAGGGGGAGCAGTGGATGTGGCCTACCTTGACTTCAGCAAGGCATTCAACACCGTTCCACATAGGAGGCTTGTGTGCAAGCTGGGCAGCCTGGGATTGGGACACAAGGTGGTGAACTGGGTTGAAATCTGATTGAAGAATAGAACACAGAGGGTGGTGGTAAGCAGGGCTAAATCCAACATAGGGAGTGTGACCATTGGGGTGCCACAGAAATTAGTTATTGGGCCAGTGATGTTTAATATCTACATTAGTGACATTGCAGAGGGGCTGGAGGGGAAGGTGTGCCTATTTGCAGATAACACAAAGATCTGCAATAGAGTACACAGTCGGGGAAGGGTGGAGAAAATGAGGAGGGACCTAGCTAAAACAGAAGAATGGTTCGGGGTGTGGCAGCTAGGATTCAATGCAAATAAGTGCAAAATCATGCACTTGGGGAGCAAGAATCAAGGGGAGGAGTACATGATGAGTGGGGAGATATTATCAGCCACAAAACAAGAAAGAGATCTGAGGGTCATCATATCTGATGACCTAAAGGTAGCCAAGCAATGTGCCAAAACAGTGGAGAGAGCCAGGGGGATTCTGGGGTGCATAGGGAGCGGTATTACCAACAGTCGAAAAGAGGTCATAATGTCACTATACAGGTCATTGGTGATACCTCATTTGGAACACTGCATCCAGTTCTGGAGGCCACATCTCCAAAAGGACATTGACATGGTGGAGGTGGTTCAAAGAAGGGCAACATAAATGATGCAGGGCATACACCAAAGGTCATAGGAGGAGAGATTGAAGGAACTCAATATGTATACTCTGGAGGAGAGGAGGGAGAGGGGAGATGTGATAGAGACCTTCAAGTATCACAAAGGGATTAATGAGGTAGAGGAGGGCAGCATCTTTCAGATGAGAATATGCTTTAAAACAACATGAGGGCATGACATGAGACTGGAAGGGGCAGACTAAGGGGCAATGTGAAAGAGTACTTTTTCATGTAAAGGGTGGTGGATGCTTGGAATGGCCTGCCCCAGGAGGTGGTGGGAGCAAGTACAGTTGGGGGATTTAAACATGCATGGGATAGGCATAAGGGAACCCAAGAGGGGGATGGAGAGGCTGCAGCCATTGACCAAGTATGGTCAGCATCAGCTTACTAAAGGTAGGGTGTACAGGCAGACTAGATGGGTCTGGCAGTCCTTATCTGCCATCAATTTTCTATGTTCCTTTGTTTCAACTGTGATGGGTTTACACTGATTCAATACTGGGGTGCTGTGGCTTCCCTGAGAGCACTCTAGTATTAGGGGTAATTAACTGGGGATTGGGGCAGCAGGCCAAATGTACATCTGGGCCAAGCACTGTGATTGGTTAGGGTGGTCTTCATTATAATTTAGGCTGCACCTAGAAGGACAATAGAAGACATCCTCAGCAGTGACAACTGCATTAATATTATCTTCTAATGCTTCCACAGGCAAAGCCTGTGAAAGCAAGGAACAGTATAGGTCACTAGAGGGGAGAGTGAATTGTTTGCAATGCAGTAAAAGTCATAAGATGAGTGGAAATTAAGTTGAAAATTACAGTTTTTAATTAAGTAATGTGAGTAGTATTACCAGAATTTAGAAAAAGTCAAATAAAATCAGACATCAGGGATGGTATAGGGTGTGAAATGAGTCTCTTCGCGGATGACTCCAAGATGGGAGCAGTAGTTGAGGGAGAAGAGGGGAGGTTGGCCCTGCAAGGGGACCTGGACACCCTGGAAAGCTGGGCTCACACATGGAAATTAAATTTCAATATCACCAAGTGCAAGGTGTTGCATCTTGGTCGGGGAAACCCTAAACACATGTACACTCTGGGAGGAGGTGCTGGAAGCCTCAACAGGGAAAAAGACCTAGGGGTCATGGTGGATACATGTATGAATAACACTGAGCAGTGCAGGAGAGCTAGCAAGGCAAACAGGATGTTGGGATGCATCACAAGGGATCACCTCTAGGAGCAAGGAAGTGATTCTGCCACTGTACAATGGACTGGTTAGACCACACCTTGAGTACTGTGTACAGTACTGGAGACCACACTTGAAGAGGGACATACAGCTCCTGGAGAGGGTACAGAGGAGGGCAACAAAGATGATACGAGGGCTAGAGTTTGACTTACGAGGACAGACTTGAGGAGCTCTGCCTGTTTTCATTGGAGGAGAGGAGAGACAGGGGACATGTTGAGGTCTTCAAGTACCTCAAGGGAATAAATAGGGTAAACATGGAGGGATCTTAGACTAAAGCAGGAGGCATCACCAGAGGCATGGTTTGAAGTTGGAAGGTGGAAGGGTGAGGGGGAAAAGAGAGGAGGTTTTTCACTGAGAGGGTGGTGGACCCTTGGAATGCTTTGCCTGGTGAGCTGGTTCAGAGATCCACAGTGGAGAGCTTTAAGAGAGGGTGGGACAGACACAGAAAGTGGATGTATCAGATGATGGCCTGTCCCGGGGGGGTGGGGATGGATGATAGGGGTTTCTGGAGCACAAGGGATGGGAGGGTCTCGGCACCCAACTAAGGATCTAGGTTCGAGCAGACTTGATAGACCATAAGGCCTAATCTGCTGGCAAATAGTATGTTAGTATGTTAGTAAAATTAATAATTTTTTTAAACCCTCATGTAATTTTATGTATTGGTACAAAAAGTAGTATTCAGAGTCTGTGGATACAAAAATAGCATCTGTACTATATGTTTCTGGTTTCTTGGTTGTGTTGCAACTAAAAAACATGTAGCAGTAATATACTCAAAAGTAGCTTCAGATAGTATTGAGACATATAGAATAGTATCTGGAGACCCCATCTCTGCAAGGACATGGACAGGATAGAGGCAGTCCAGAGGAGGGCAACTAAAATGGTGCAGGGTCTGCAACAGAAGCCATATGAAGAGAGACTAAAGAAGCTTAACATGTATACCCTTGAGGAAAGGAGGGAGAGGGAGGACATGATAGAAACTTTTAAGTACCTCAAGGGAATCAATAAAGTCCAAGAGGGTAGCAACTTTCAGAAAAAGAGATGTGCAAGAACAAGGGGACAGAATTTGAAGATAGAGGGGGGATGACTCAGGGGCAATGTGAGGAAGTATTTTTTCACAGAGAGGGTGAGGGATACATGAAATGGCCTTCCTGAGGAGGTTGTGGGGTCAAAAACAGTGGGGGAATTCAAGAATGCATGGGACAGACATAAGGCAATTCATGTGGGGGTAGGAAGAAATAGGCTGTTGGTTAACTAGGATCTGCAGCTTATCCAGTAGGTAGGGAAATGAGCAGACTAGGTGAGCCAAGTGGTCCTTGTCTGCCATCAAAGTCAATGTTTCTATGTTTGTATGTATCGACACATAACAATACTATTGAGAGAAATGATTCTTAACATCCTGACTCCATGCTTTCACTTATAAAAATTAAGTTTCTAGCCCCAACAGTACTAATATTAGATCTTTCCAAAGATAATTTCTTTAAAATAGGATAACTTTCGAACATTCAGGGCTAGTAACTTAATTTTTTTTAAATGAAAGCTTAGACACAGATAGGTTGATATATTCATGCATTGTGTGGTTTCATCTTCCTTGTATCACTTTATAAAAACATGAAATGGTGAAAAATGTTTTATATCCTTTTATTTTTAACAACATATGTTGACATGTATAGACATGTAGTAACACATGGGAACTGTAGTGTTATAATATATTCATGTTTATTAGATGCCAAGCTTTCATTAAAAATCAAAACCTTACACTTCTAAGCCTAACAGTTCAAATGGTTCAGTTTCAAAATATAATTTCAAGCATTATAAAATATCATAAAAACATACAAAGAAAATTCATTAGAACTCCGAACATCTAGTAGCAAGCAAAAACTCACATATCAGATTTAGGACATATTCTTCATAGAAACATAGAAACATAGAATTTGATGGCAGAAAAGGACAGCTTGGCCCACCCAGTCTGCCCATTTTTCTTATCTACTGTCACACCGCAGACTCTACTTGATATCTAGCATTAACCCACCCCCTTATCTCTAAGGTTCCCTTATACCTATCCCCTGCCTTCTTAAATCCTATTACGGTTTTTGCCCCCCCACCTCATCAGGGAGGCTGCTCCAGGCATCCAACACCCTTTCTGTGAAGAAATGCTTCCTTACATTACCACTGAGCCCACCCCACTCCAGCTTCAGAGGATGACCTCTTGTTCTTGAGCATCCATTTCTATGAAAAAGGCTTCCCTCTTGAGCCTTCCTTGAGGAATTGTATATGAAAGTCTCTATCATATCCCCCCTCTCCTTTCTTTCCTCCAGAATGTACATATTGATGTCCTACAGCAGTGACCCATTTGATTTGAAGTTGCTATGCATGACATTGGAAGTGGTCCTATTGCCCTTTACCATAATCTTGAACAAATCACTCTGCATCTGGCAATCCCCCTCTCAATGGAAAGCTGCAATAGTGACCCCAGTTCATAAGAGTGGTGACTGAACTTAACACTCTAATTACCACCCCATCTCCATCCTTCCCCCACTCTCAAAAGTGCTGGAAAGAATAGTAGCTGACCAGCTAATGGAGTTACTTGCAAAGTACAATATTCAGTGCCCTGAACAGAACAAGTTCAGGAAACATCATAGTACCACATTTGATCTCCTTCAATACACCTCCTTTATTCACAATGCCCTTGATCAGAAGCACTTAGTGGGATCAGTGTACATTGATCTCACTAAGGCTTTTGATACAGTAAATCATCCCCTTCTACTTGACTCCCTTGTTACCATCGGTGCCTCTTCTGGGGCTGCGTGCTGGTTTAAAAGTTACCTTGAAGGAAGATCCCAGCAGGTAAGAATTGGTGACAAATTGTGCTCCAGTAAACCTGTCCAGTCAGGGGTCCCTCAAGAATCTATCCTGGGTCCATTATTGTTCAGCCTCTTCCTCAACTCTACCTCTTACATGTCCCAGTGACCTTCTCCTATATGCGGATGATGTGGTGTTATTCACCAGCCGCCCAGACCCTCAGGCATTAACCCATAGTCTCCAAGATAAATTCTCAGTGGTTGAAGACTGGTTCATGTGGCACAAATTGGTTTTGAACTATAAAATGACTAAGACCATGCTCTTCGCAAACCCTCATAACAGGCATAATTCAGCTACACTCAATATTAGGAACAGCCTTCACACCCCTCTTGAACAAGTTCAGATCTTTAAGTACCTTGGTATCACCCACGACAGTGCTCTGTCTTTTTCGGACCACCTCAATATGGTCTCCAAAGTGGCCAACAGTAGGTTGGGCTGCTTTATAGGCATAAACACTGAATGCCAGAGGAGGCCCTCAAAACAGCAATCACGAGTTCCATTCTCTCAATAGTGGATTATGGTTTTATCATATATGGTACTGCCACTGATACAGCACTAACAAGAATTTGCCTAGCCTGAAATAAAGCCTGTAGGCTGATCTCAGGCATACACAGTAGGATGCATAAGTGTGACCTCTACTCCATGACAAACTGGCTCAACCTTGGTGACAGGACGAAGTACCACATCTGCCTATATGGGAAAAAAATTAGCTTAGGCTTTACCCCCTCAACCTCCCAGCTCTAGCTAACCCATGCCTCTTGCCTTCATACTACCAGAAAAGTATCAGATCATGCCTACCAAGTCTCCTTTTGTCAAGCAAGTCAGGCCCAATGGTCTTTTAGCTATAGGGCTTCCAGTTGTTGGCTAAATGGGCTTCCAGCCAGCACCATTGACACTCCCACACTGGGCTCCTTTAAATACCTCCTGAGATCACATCTTGTTGCACACAGCCACTGTGACTGCCCTCCCTAGCCCCCATATATCCTCCCACTCTCCTCTCTGCCCCACCAGTGATACTTCTTACCCCTTCACCACCTCATGGATGAAACCTACATTAGGCTGACTATCACCTTACCAACAAAGTCATTTCTGGCTGCCTCCTCCTGCCTGTAATCCTTGTTGGCACAAATCATTTAGTCTATTTAATGTATGTTTCTGTTTTACTCTATAGCCTTTCACTTATATGATTTTGTTCCTTCTAACAGCCTCCTGAAACTTTTATGTATCCATGTGTTTACAGTTTTAGTATACTTAGTTGTTTGTTTTGTGATTTGTTGGTGTATGACATGGAACCTAAGTAAAATAGTCTTTGTACTCATAGGTACTTGTAATCTGAGACTTCAAATAAATAAATCAATAAATTCAGTCTCTCCTCATAGGGGTTTTGATGCAGATCCTGCACCATTTTAGTTGCCCTCCTCCGGACTGCCTCTACTCTGTCTATGTCTTTCTGGAGATGAGGATTCCAGAACTGGACACAGTACTCTAGGTGGGGTCTCACTGGAGATTTATAAAGAGGTATCACCACCTCCCTCTTTCTGCTGGTGATACCCCTCCCTATGCACCCTAGCATCCCACTGGCTCTCCCCATGGCCTTGTCACACTGTTTGGCCACCATTAGGTCATTAGATACGATAACACCCAGGTCTCTTTCCTGTTTGGTGGTCACCAATACCACTCCCCCCATTTTGTACTCCAACCCTGGGTTTCTATACCCAAAGTGCATGATCTTGCACTTTTTCAAATTGAAATTTAGTTGCCACATTCCTGACCACGCCTCAAGCTTACCCAGATCTCTTTTCATTTTTTCCACTCCCCCTGGAGTGTCCACTGTACTGTAGATTTTTGTGTCATCTAGAAAAAGGCATACCCTTCCTTTCTAGTCCCTCTGCAATGTTGCTTATAAAGATATTAAAGAGGACTGGTCCCAGTACTGATCCTTGCAGCACCACGCTAGTCACCCTCCCTTCCTCGGAGTGAACACTGTTTACCACCACCCTCTGACACCTATCCTCCAACCAATTGCTTACCTATTCTACCACTTTTGGTCCCACTCCTAGGCTGCCCAGCTTGTTTATGAGTTTCCTATGTGGAACAGTGTCAAAGGCCTTACTGAAATCTAGGTAGGCCACATCCACCGCTCCACCCTGAGCACTTTTCACTGTTGGGAAAAATATGTATTTGTGAATAAAAACACAGTGCAAAAAATATATATAATATATTCATATATTCAGAAGTATCAAAATATTTTAGTTGTTATTCTATTTAAGAATAAACACATTCTTGTCTAGCTGTATTTGCTCTAACATTTTTTTTCTGCAGGACCTATTTACTTATCCCCCAATAAAAAACATAATTTGTTTGTAATCTTGTGCAGTATGCATGTTATAGTTTAAGTAGAACATTATGGTTATCTTACTGTAGCTGTTATTACATTGTATGGGAGATGGGAGGGCTGTGACAGTGGGGACTTTATTGGGTTGGTATTGATTCCCAAGGGGCAGTACTAATTTATAATCCAGCCCACATACACTTTCCCTGGGTGGAGGAACAGTCCAATTCACATATGAACATTAACTCAGTGTCTTGACTAATTAATCTTCACAGGAGTTGTTGACTGAAGCTCTTTAACCTCACTGTAGACCATAAGTCAGTGGTAGTCTTCTGTCACCTATGTAGCCCCAGTACAAGAGTGTGACTCAAGGTACTGGAACCCATAACACATGTTTTACACAATGCTGTTGTGAATACTAATAGATATAAGGGACTGCCTGGATGAGCTGACATGCCACACTCCTTCCTCTGCTCTTATGTTGTTATGTACTAGAAATGACATATAACACATTTTATTTATTTATTTATTTATTTTACCTGGCTCCTTTCCCCCTAGCATCGGAGATTCCAGTCTCCTTGCACCACTTACACCCCCGCATCCCCAGGCTTACTTACTGGGTGGGGCCACTGGGTGGGAACCCCCTCCCCAAGGAACCTAGTCCCTGGTCCAGGTTTGCCCCTTGCGTGGGGCCATAGGAGCATGCCCCCCCCACTGGACCTTAGTCTGCAGCAAGAGCAGCGGTGGAGACGGGGGAGTCATTAGCGGGCTGGCATTTTTTCAGAGAGTTTTGTCCTAGGGAAGGGACATGCAATGATGCCAGCATCTGCTCCGCCCTCCTAATATGTGGCACTGGCCGCAATGGTACCCCCAGCCTCTGCCAGAGGTCCACATAGCATCAGACATTCTGCCTCCCTCCCCCCCAGAAAAGGAGAACAGTCCCTGGGATGCTCAACCCTTCTCCCCCCCAGCCGGCCCTCTGACTCCCGAGTCCATCACCGAACCCAGGATGTCAGTGCTGCAGGCGGATGCCCTGCTGCTGCACCGGTGGGCTGGCCATATAACACATTTTAATTTCCGGTATCTTATATCCCTGGTTAAAGCAGAAAATACATTATTTTTTCATGAAAGTAGACACACAATCTATTTTTTTTAATTACACCTTCAGCTTAATGTAATTCTTTGCCTTTCCTGGGAGGCACATTGAGTGTGTAAGCCCTCACCTACTGATCAAATGTATACATGCCCATAGACATGCATTTGGATAATTTCAAAAAGAAATAAATGTCAACATGAATATAAAACAAGCTCAGCTGTGGGAAATGACATGCATGTCCAAATATCTGTAACCTGTTGGTTTGCAGCTGCAACTAAGGGAAAACAAGAAGAACAAAAAAGAAAATAGGAAATAAATATGCCAGAGTTATTGATCCCTAACTCCAACCTTCAAGCTCCTGGGCAGAACACTCTGTGCGCACTAAGGGAACAATGTTGTTCATTGATGTAGTTTACTCAATAATATGTTTATGCAACCTTTTTTCACATAATGCATTTGATTCCCAATACATCATTGTCAACAAGTGACTATAGTGTAACATAAAAGGAATTGGAGATGAGACATATCTTTTATTAAATATTCTGTAATGTACTAGTTGAGACTATAGTGTGAATGCAGAGGTTGCATTTCTCCAGTCCAGACATCTGGTCAGTCGTATTGCTTCCCACCCACCCACCAATATACAGCCCTCACCACAGGACCGTTCCCACCCTACCATAGCACTATCCCTAATCCCTATCTAGGCACTTCCTTCCCATTAGAGTCAGATGGGGGTACTTCAGTTCAAAAGTACTGCATACAAACATACAAAACTGCCAACAGATAAAGGCCATACAGTCTATCAAGTCTGCTCAAGTGTGTGGCTAGCCATCCCCTTACTCAGCAGCTGCCCTCCCTCCCTGACCCTCATAACTGTGACCCTCCCCATCAATATATCAACAAGACTGACTGTTGTTACCTGTTTATAGGACAACAGTATATTTTTGCTGCCCACATGTACTAATTCACTTGGCTAATTTGTTTTGTTTTGTTTTGTTTTGTTTGTTTAGATTTGTTGACCCAGTAAGCCCACTGGGCCTAGAAGTCCCTTTTTCAGGGGCGACGGGGGGGGGGGTGATACAGATGGTAAGCAACTGAGAAATTGAACCAGATTAAGCTGTTAATGGTATTTTTAGTGAATGAGGGAAATTTGGCCAGGACACCGGGGAAATTCCCCTACTCTGTAGGCAGGTGGCGCTGTCCATCTGTCCACAGGGATGGAGGATCCCAGTCTTGCTTTGGATGTTGAAGGAGAAGGAGCTACTACTGGACCTCTGGAGTGCTTGGAAGTATCACCTTTATTACCCAGCAATGATGTATCATGTTTGGCCCAAGATATTGCTTCAGATGCTGAAAGTATGGATGGCATGATAGTTTAGTTTAGTTTATTAGTCTAGGAATTAATACCTTTGAGCCAGGGCTCTTTTACAAAGGTTCCACGTCACAAAGAACATTTAACAAAGCACGATACACATTACAGGTAAAACCAGACAGGAAAGTTACATCATAAATTTGCTATTAACAGTTTAAGGCAGTAACGTTTTTAAGTTTCATAGAAACACAAGCTATAACAGGTTCAAGTGAGTAGACAATTTGAGGTTAAGGAAACTTCAAGGAGAGGGTGATCATTAGAGCCAAAGGAGGCTAGAGAGGAGGAAAGGTGGTGAGCGGAGAGCAAGTGAGAGGGACAGGAAAAAGGGGGGACTGAGTTTGGGTGGGAGACAGGAAGTAGTAGAGGTACCAGAGGTTCATTAGTCAGGGAGGAAGAGGCCTCAGATGTGAGGATGGACATGAGGAGTAGTAGTCTTTATCTAGCGCAGTCACAGTTGCTAGTGGTGGTGAGGTGGGCATAGAGCATGGATTTGAAAGCTTAGCGAGGTTGAGGATAGAGTAGGTGGACTAAGCGCATTGAACCATGTCGGGGCCCTGTATGCAAAAGATCTTTGTCCCTGTGCAGTCCGGCATCTCAGAACCAGGAAAGGTTGGCGTTCAGATCTGGTGGAGGGTCGTGAGCCAGGATTCAGTCGGAGTAGGTTTCGAATACATAATGAAGTCAGTCCCAAGATAGATTTTTTTGCCATTGTGCAGGTGAGATAAATAAGATGATTTGATAGGTTCAATCAGCCTGATTCATAGTACAGATCACACGTGTGAGTCAGTCTTTGAGCCCCCATGAGGAGCCGGCAGGCCTTATTTAGAGTGATTGAGATACGCCTTAGAGCAGTGGAGGTAGCTGAGCCATAAATAATAAGGCCATAGTCAATGATTGAGATTATGGAACTCTGTATAGCTATTCTCAATGCCACTTGATTTAGAAATTGACAGTTCATGAATAGTATTCCAAGCGTTGGTTCACTGTTTCACAGTGTTGTCAATGTGGGTTGCAAAGGTGAGCCCTTGGTCAAAAGTGATGCCAAGGTATTTGAAAGTATTTACTTGGTCCAGTGTAATTCCCGCAGAGGTTTGTATGGTGAGTGGAGTATGCCTATTTTTGTTTTGGTGATTGGAGAAGAGCATGGCTTTTGTTTTATTGTGGTTTAGCACAAGTTTACTATCCAGGAACCACCTTTCAACACTAGAGAAAGCAAGTTGCAGGCTTTTTCGTAGGGAGTTTGGATCCTTGTGGGAAGAGAATTACAGCATCATCAGCGTATAAGATTATTTCTCCTGGCAGATATCTGGGAGGGAGTTAAGGAACAGGCTAAAGAGGAGCGGTCCAAGAATTGATCCCTGTGGTATACCGAGAGAACTGGTTTGAAGTCGGAGAGTTCATTAGAGATTTTACAGCCTGTGACCGATTGGACAGGTAACTTTTACCCAAGCACAAGGACCTTCGCCAGGCCTAGGCTAGAAAGTAGGGAGGTAAGTAGGCCATGATGGACTGTGTCGAAAGCTTTTGTAAGATCGATAAAGACTGCACCTGTTTGGCACCCTTTGTCCAGGGCTGAGTGGACTTCTCCAGAGAAATCAAGTAAGGCTGTTGTTGTACTATGTCCATTCCTAAAGCCATGCTGTTGATTACAGAGTAGATTGTATTTGTCCAGGTAATCAGAAAGTTGGTCTGCCACTATTCGTTCAAGTGCTTTGGAGAGGGGAGGGAGTATTGATATTGGTCAATAGTTTCCTGTTGAGGTTTTGTCCCCCCCTTTGTGCACTGGCGTAACTATGGCAGATTTCTATTTGTTGGGAAATTGACTTTGGCAAAGTGACAGATTAAGAATTTTTGCAAGGAGTGAATTACTTCATCCAGGGTGAGAAACAGGATTTTTAGATCTAGCGTGTCACTACTTGTTCTGGATTTGGAGCAGGCCTTTCTTATGTACTTGTGTGCTTCGTGCACTTTGATTTTCTTGAAGTAAAATTGTGGTTTGTCATGAGGGGTGTTTTGTGATACTAGGCTAGGCACAGGTAAGTCCGAGAAGAAATCTGGGGGGAGGACCCCACTAAGGTCTGTGAATGTCTTATTAAGCGCATCTGCAATAGACTTTGGGTCAAGAGTGGTGGATCCATCAACTTTCATAATGGTAGGTGACGATTTTGATTGTTTACCCATTATGTTTCGGATGTTGTCCCAAAAAGCTCTTCCATCACCCCAGGTGGATTCAAGGGCATTTTTGAAATAGGCACTCTTCATTTGCCTAATTTGTGAGGTACATCTATTTCGTGCCTGCTGTATTTTAGGAATCATGAGGTGAGCCTGTGTCTCTGGCAACTGCCCAGAGGTGGTCCAACCTTGAGCTCGGCAAGTAGTTTGGCAGTAATCCATGGATTTGATAGCACTTTGATTTTACATTTTTTACTGGGGCGTATAAGTCGATGCAGAGTTGAAAGATTTAATGAAGTATTCTAGTGCGGTATTAATATCAGTTGATTCAAGGATTGGCGTCCAGTCCTGTTGTAGGAGATGGTTTTCAACTTGATAAGATTCCCATAAGGCAATACTCTGCTTGTTATAACTTTGGGGGTGGCTTGAGAAATTTTTAGACCAGGTACAGGACACTGGGTAGTGGTCACTGAGGAGTCAGTGAGGACTTTAATGTTTTTTATCCGGTCAGGGTGATTTGTGAGAACCCAGTCAATAAGGGTGCTTGTACCAGTTTTGTAATTTTTCCGGGTGGGGGAGGTTACCATCTGAGTCAGGTTTGCTGCTAGGATGTCATCTTTGTAAGAGCCAGTGTCAGAGGTGAGCCAGTTTATGTCGAAATCCCCAAGGAGGAGGAGCTCATTTTCAGAGGGCTGCAGACTAACAAAATCAAGTACAGACTTAATACTGGCATGGTGGTCTTTTGGAGGGATATAGACTGCTAAATCAGGATATGGAGGATTTATTAGAGACAGAAAACTTACAGAAAGAATTGGATTTAAAAAAACTCAATTATTGGAAATGATAAACATAGCAGAAAGAGATTTTGCACTTTGTCAAAAGAAAATTGAAGAGGAAAAAAAGAAAAGGAAAAGATCTGGGGCTAGCCCTTTATCTATGGGACATAAACGTTTACCAGGAGGGAAGTTATTAAAAAAAGGAACTGCATTAATGGATAAGATGGAATCTGAACAGGTTGACTCAGAGAATCTTAATGAAACTTTTTCTTTAATTGAAACTGCAGTAAATTGGACACCAGGGGGAGCACTACAAAGAGCAGGTTGGTTGTTAAAATAGGGTATTTGGGTTCCCAATCCGGAAGTCTCCTTACCTGGCTCCCCTGAGGTTAATTTGAGTGTACAACCAGAAGAGGAAAGTTTTGATGAGTCCCAGCCCCATTCCTCAAATGTGGTAACCACAATGCTTCAGAAAGGAATGTCAGCGGCTGTGCGAATGGACGAGACCGAGACTGAGTGCTTGGTTACAGCTGCCGCAACAATTCTGATGCAGAACACAGATACACTGAATGCAGCTTCAGAACTTCAAACAGAGGGAATCTCAAGAGACCGAATTCAGCTTGATAAAGAACAGGTACCAAAAACTGATGGTCTGCTGGATGATCCAGTGATAGAATCGATGGGTGGGGCTAGACCTCGACCGCATCACGGACCTCTGGGCCCAAAAACTTACTCTGGACTTTTCTGACAGCTGGCTGAGGCCACTAAACATAGGTTTTTAGTTCGTCTACATTATCGGGGTAAGTCCACAGTGGTCCCAGACCGGCTTTGGGTAGGGAAAAACCTTTTAATAATTGATATGGGTTTTACCCCGGCGGATGTGTATGCATTCATACACCTTCCAATGGACCACAATTATGACATTAGTTTTAGTACGATGCAACTGTTAGATAAATTTTGGAGACTTTATTATAATGTTAAGGACACAGAGAATTGGCGGGACTTTTTAGTTATACCGATTACAAAATCAACCATTAAAATGGTTACAGTACTGTTTCGAAATGAAAGGGTGAATATTTCAAACATTGTATATTGGTTGGAAAAAAGATGCACTTTATATGATAGACCAAAACCAATCCTGGACGATAATGGGTTCTGGACTGGGGGATGGACTATTTGAGTCCAGTTGTTTCATACTGAGTCTGGAATACAACACCTGCCTAGTTCTTTCTACTTAGGCAGAGATAGAGGCATAATTTTTTATGCAGGACAACCAAAGAGTTGTTACAAATGTGGTTCATTGGATCATTTGAACACTGACTGTGATCAAGTTAAATGTTTTGGGTGTGGACTTCTGGGGCACACTGTAGCACAGTGTGAGGCCCTGCCAAGTTGTAACTTATGTGGGGAGATGAATCATTTATTTGCAAATTGTCAATGGGCTATCCAGGATACTGATGAGGCTAATGACCAGGAATTTTTTTTTACAGCAAGCTAGAAAACCTTATGAGAGTTCAAGAGGATCCAGATTATAATTGGGTTCCCGAGGGCAGTGGAGAGGGAGAGGCTCGAGAACCAATGATGGGGATAGGTTGCATGACCCTATTTCTAGCTTAACTATACCTTTACATACTTCTGGGTCAGGTGTACTTAGTGACTGCACACAGTCTAATGTCATTGTTACTGAAGAAACTCCATATGTGACTCCCGTGAGGTCTCCACAAAGGAAAGGACATTTATTATCACAAACACCCTTTTGTGAGTCACAGGGGGAGGTTTCTGAAATTGAATTGGGGCAGGAGTGTTTAATGGAAAATGGGGAGGGAGCAAGTGTTTTTACAGATCCAGTGTCCCCAATACCATTATCTAATAGGTTTGCCCCCTTTGAATTTTGGGGGGAACAAGTTGATGAAGAACATCCCATGGAAGATAGTACAGATGCAGCAATAATGGGTTCAGAGGCACAAGGTAAGAGTGAGATGCCGGCACCACGTAAATTAAGAACACTGCCAACAAATAAACGAGTTACCAGATCGAGTGGGAAAATAATTAAACCTCCTCCCTGAGCCCTTCTCCTTGCAGTTGGCAAGTTTAAATGTCAACAGTATTAAATCTCTGAAGAGAAGGTTGACAAACTTTGGTGTACTACATTCTTTACAGATGGATGAAGTATTTGTGCAAGATACAAGGTTACATACACTTAGGGAAGATTCTTTAGCTTCTAAAGACTGGGGTTGGGAGTCTTCATATTGGTCACTAGGAGAAGAGATGTGTAGGGGAAGGGGATTTGTTTTTCTACGACAGATTGGATTTTACAAAAATGCATAGATATCGTTCCAGGATGGGCATTATTGTTAGATATAGTAATTAGAGGATTATCTTGTCGATTATTAAATATATATAATCCACAAATGAAAGCTTCGAGGATAGAATTGTTAACGAAAATAAGGCCTTTTGTAAACACTAACCGGCAACTGTTTTTGGGAGGAGACTTTAATATTAATCTCCTTCCAGGTAAAACAGGAGACAAACAATATTGTGATAAAACTTTTTGAGACAGGTTATACGTCAGGCTGGTTTACATGAAATACAGGATAGTGTTCAATGAGCCCCGAAAGCTACTTTTTTTAAAGGGAAGTTACAGTCAAGAATAGATTTTATTTTTGTAAAAAACACTTTGATGGTAGATAAAATTAGGGTGATACCTATTGAAACATCAGACCATTTCTTAATAAGTATGTCCATTAATTCAGTGCCACTTAGGGAGGCATGGAGAGGACATTGGATGTTAAATAGTTCTTTGTTGGAAGTGGAACAAATTAGGATAGAGTTGTGGATTGTGGTGCAAGATAAATTAACCACTATGTTTTTATATGAGAACATAAGCCTTTGGTGGGAGGATTTTAAGATTTGCATCAGTAGTTTTCTTTCTCAAGCAGGGAAAAGGCGGGCTAAGACTAAAAGTAATCAGTATATTGAACTCTGTTATGAGTTAGGAGTTTGGTTAACTCGACAGGTGGAAGAAAACATAGATTTCTCTGACGAAATTCTGACTCTTAAACAGGAGATGGAAGAATATCAGTATGATAGAATTCTTTCTCTACAAAAAGAACAACAATTTGGCACTCAAGGGAAAATGGAACAGGTTAACCCCTTTGTGGCTAGTCAGAAGAGAACAGAAAAAAGAGTGTTTGAAGGTTTAATTACAAAGGGAGAGGGGGGTGGTCCAGAAAGATAATATTGGTATAATGGGAGTAATAGATAAATTTATTCAAGATACTTATGGGTGCACAGGGGTGGACTCCCCAGAAATACAGCATGTATTAAGGGCTGCAGACCTTCCACAGGTGACATCTAAACAGATAGATTTTCTGGTAAATCCGTTTTCAGAGGCAGAAATTGAAATAGTAATCAAATCTCTTCTTAAGGAAGTGTTTCCAGGTTCGGATGGATTGACAAAAGAATTGTTTAAGGTTTTGTGGGAAATTATGCCTACTGAGTTGGCATCATTATATAATTTTTTTTATCAGATTATAGTTTACCTACACAATTTTATGAAAGATTGATGATTTTTTGTTTAAATCAGGTAATAGAGAAATGATTGGTAATTGGAGACTGATTACATTGCTTAATACGGATTTTAAGATTTTTTCAAAATTATTAAGTAACAGATTGTCTCACGTTATGTCAGATTTAATTTTTCCTAGACAATTTTGTGCGGTTCCGGGACATAGTATTTCCGATGTCCTGTTGATTTTAAGAGAAATTATGGAGCCTACAAACAATGTTACATTGTCACAAGAACGTAGAGGATATTTAATTAGTTTGGATCAAGCTAAGGCTTTTGACAAAGTCTCTCACTCATGTTTATGGTTGGTTTTGCAGGCTTATGGTTTACAGGAAGAGTTTATCTAATGGATACGTTTATGTTGTGCATTGGCATATGTGATTCCTTCTGAAAACAGTTGGGAGGGTGCAAGGCATAGGATTTTAAAAGGAGTTCAACAGGGTTGCCCTTTGAGCCTGAGTTTATATGTACTAGCATTAGATCCATTTTTAAGAATATTACAGCGAACTGCATGTACTCATGGTATGAATGGTTTTGGCGACCTGCAATGTAAATGTTTAGCATATGCAGATGACATTTGTTTGGTGGTAAAAAATGAATCCTCATTAAACACCGCATGTGATTTGTTACAAACTATAGGAAAATACACAGGGGCTCATTTAAATTTAGCAACAAAAGTATTGAAAATAACAGGGTTTCCAACAATGCAGGAATGGGTAGGAGGATTCCCGGTAGCAATGACACCTACCCGTATATTGGGGATTTATTTTGGAGGTACAGATATGGCCCATTTTAATTGAAATATCGCATTAAATAAAGGGAAATTGAAGGTAACAGGATGGAACAAATAGAAAATTTCAAAGAAAAAAAGGGTTTATTATATTAAAACATTTTTGGTTCCTATTTTTTTTATATATTAGCATAGTCTTTCCAGTCCCAAAGGTATTAGAAACATCATTACTAAGGGTTTTTTAATTGTTTTGGGGGTAGACTTAATCCAGTACGGGAATGTGTTGTATCTTGAGTTTCAGGAAGGTGGAGTAGATATGATAAACCCGGTTCTGGCTTTTTTTTCCATGTTTTTCTATCATAATATAGTACCGCTTATTGGGCAGAAAAAAACATTATGGGGGAGATGGGGAATGTTGACATTAGAAGGGATTTTGCAGGAATGGAAAAATGATGCTTTTATGCATAAAAATAAATGATGCCCATGGTTACTACAAAGGTGGGAAGTGGTGTTTGATAAAATAAAACTATGGGGTATTGGGTTTTCACAGGTTTTATCGATGACACGGAAAGGATTATATAAGCAGATTTTGGAGACATATTTTGTGGAGTATCCTTTTATAGCATTTTCAAAAGAACAGCAGGTATATTTATTTGATTATATTAAGGAAGTTCGTATTCCAGTTCATATGTGGGATACAGTATGGCTGGGGCTGCATGGTAGGATAAATGTGAAGGGAAATCAGAAACATAAAGCAGTACAATAAAGATATTGTCCAAGAGCTGAATGTATTATGGAACTTGAGACAGTGCATCATTTGTATTTCAAATGTGGGTATGTGGTACATTTTGGGGATTTAGTAAGGGATAGATGGAAAGGAGGTTTTGATATCCCTCCAAATTCAAATATGTTATTCTATGGGATTCCTTCAAGAACATTTACAAATAGGACTCTTAGTACCCTGTGGGTAATTCATATTCATTTTTTATATTGGCTGTGGATATGTAGATGCAGACTGGTGTTACAACAACAATTAATCTCAGAATTAGAATTGTTTTATATTATACAAACTGATTTACATTTATTGAAACAAGCAGAATTGAAAAAAACAGGGTGTGCATATCTGGTCTGAATTATGGTCACAATTTAATTTTATTTAATAATTTTTTTTGTTGGGGTAAAATAGAGATTTAGACATATGGGAATGGTCTTTAAAAAAGAGGAGGAAGGGAGGTTTTCTTCTATTATAATATATTATATAAAGTACAATATCTGTATAATTTCAGTCATTGAAGATTTATTTTCTGTGATTTAATTGTTTAGAGATTGTTAACTTATGATTTGAATATTAACAAAAGTTTTTACAGCTGTTGTGGTGAAGGGGCTAGTTTTCAGTTTATTCATTTATTTATTTATTTTTTCTCTTTCTTTTATGATTTGGAGTTTCTGTATGAAGCAAAATATCTGTTTATGGTTGATTTCCTTTCTTTAACGGTTTGCTGTAACATAAAAACTGATCTGTATGTACTCTGTTATGATTTAATAAAAGATTCCCCTACTCTGTGCGGGGGGGACGCTGTCCTTAAGGTGTACATGGTCAGTCGTGTTACAGCTTGGTGTGGAGAAGGATGTCTGCGGTGAGAGCTCCCCGGCGAGTGCGTTGATCACTGATAGTGGGGAGCAACCGCCTGGTTCTGTAACATTTCCAACTATGGAGCTGGTATTGGAACCAGTAATAGAAGAGGCTGCTTTGGCACTTCATTTACAACAGCAATCATAAGAAGGGATCGATAAAACTCACCAGGACTCTTTGCGAGCGTCAGCTTTACTGCAAGGGGAGAAGAAGAGAAAGTGGATACAGGGGTCTGTATCTTTGCTGGAAACCTCTGTGCCTAAGGCATGTATTTCAGCTCCCTGAGATTCAGCCTGGAGAGGTTGGTTGGATGGCTGAGGAGGCCCTGATTTGGGCGGGATGGATTCGCAGTGCAGACGGTATGTGGGCGGTGGCACCGACTGTTCCAATCATTGAAAATGCGACACCTTTGCCAATTAAAGATACTATGCAGATGGACTTGAAGAATGATTTATCTACTACGGCTCCCGATATTCATCAAAGTACACCAGGGATCTCTACTACAGGTACCCCCTCTTATTCCCCCCTTGTTTCTCCTCCTGTACCAAGGCCTGATCCTCAGACTGTAGGGGGGGAGTGGAGGGGAAGATTTAATACATTCTGACATACTTCCTTCTACAGAGGGAGTTCCAAAAAAGACTTATGCAGAACTATTCCATAAGCCAGTTGAAATGGCTAAAACAAGACACGCAATTCATTTGCGTTACTTAGGGGGTATGGATGATCTGCCAGTTCGATTTTTTGTTGGGCGTGTACTTTTAAAACAATCATTGGGTTTTACCCCTAGTGAGGATTATGTCCTCATTCATGCTCCTGGACAGCATCATTTTGATATAAGTTTTTGGACTGCTACAATACTTGAAAGATTCTGGACAAAATATGCTGTTTTAAAAACTAACCCTTTATGGGTACACTTTCAAGTTATTCCCCTTACAAAACAGTCTTTTCATATCATTACTGTTTTATTTAGGAATGAAGGGGTAAATATTACTGACATTTTACAGTGGTTAGAAAAGAAATGTGATGTTCAAAGTACTCCTGACCCTATTTTGGACTCTGAGGGATTTTGGAATGGGGGATGGAGGATTAAAGTGAAACTGTTTACCATTGATAATGACTTTCAGCATCTCCCTAACTGTTTCATTTTAGGCCATGACAAAGGTTTTATTTTCTACCCAGGTCAGCCTCGGAGATGCCATAAATGTGGATCTTTAAGGCATATTAGTACTGCTTGTGACAAAATTCAATGGTTTCGATGTGAGGGAATTGGGGCATGCAGGATTAGACTATATCAATACCCCAAATTGCAATTTTTGTGAAGAACCTGGACACAATTTTGTGGAATGTCCCTTAGCCTCCCATAACTTGGATGATGCAGATTTTGCAGTACAAGATTTTTATATCAATACAGCTAGGTCAGGCCGGGGGCCTATAGACCCTAGACCTCCCAGACAATCTGTACCTATGGTTCCTTCTGAGTCCATAATTGTTTTCCCTACAGTTTCTACATCCCCTGATCTTGTTAAAACCATTGAATCTACCCCAGTTTCTGTTTCTGGAATTGTAGCTCCCACTGTTGGAGAACAGACTGCAGTTGATGCTATGGCACCTTCCCTCCCACTTATCTGATTGTCCCAGACCTGGGTTGTGGATGTCTGCAATACACTCTGGAGAAGTTGGAATTTTAGAGGACCCAGTTTTTGTTCTACCTTTTTCAAATAAATTTGATGGGCTTCCAGTGGATGATGTTTTAGAGGATTTAGACTCTGATGCTACTTCTAGAACATCTTCACAAATTGATCCTGTTTCTGATACAGAGCAAAGTCAAAGGCCTCTGAGCACTGCTAAAGTAAAGAAGAAATCAATAGGAAGCAGGCTGGGTACCCGAAACAGTACTTGGGGAAAAATAAACCCACTTTTTTTTTTCCTCCCCTTTCTCTTCCTCTTGAATTATGGGGTATGAATTAAATATAGCTTCATTTAATGTTAATAGCATTTGGTCAGAAAAGAAACGTTTAGCTACATTTGATTTTTTTACAAATTCAGATTTAGATCTGATTTTTTTTCAGGACACCAGACTCTATTCTTTAGAAGATTTTGATGTTGCTTCCCAGGCTTAGTCAAGAGGGGATTGTTATTGGTCTGGGGATGGGGGAGAGGTTGTTTGCTCTGGGTTGGTATTTGTTTTCTTCATCCTGATATGATGGTGACCAATGTCATAGATCTTGAACCAGGTAAAGCACTTTTGTTGGATGTTTCAATTCAAGCTGCTGATTTTTGTCTTATTAATATTTATGGCCCATAGCTAAAATCAGAATGTATAACTCTTTTGACTAAAATTCAGCCATTTTTATTTACTAGACGAAATATTTTATTTGGAGGTGATTTTAATATTAATAGGTCCTTTAAAGATACAGGATCACAGGGCACGAAATTATACTGTGATGCACACTATTTGAATGATTTATTACATCTCACCAGTCTCCAGGATGCCTGGGAGAATCTAGGAAATCTGCCAGTATACACGTATTTTTCTGGTTCAAGAAAGTCTATGATTGATTATTGGTTTTTATCACCTCATCTATGATGTTGTGCACATAAGTTGCTACCTATGGCCACTTCAGATCATGTGTGGCTTCGGGTCACATTGTCTGATTCTCCAGCCTTTTCAAAAGGTCCTGGCTACTGGAAATTGAATTTTTCTTTATTGGATATTCCTGAAGTTAGAGAAGGCTTTGATGCTTTGTTAGTGGCACGTCGTTCAGTTTATTTTCTTTATGATTCTTCACTATTGTGGTGGTTGGATACAAATCTGGATGTTGTAGATTACTTTAAAACCATTGGGAAACTGTTAGGTCATTATAACAGTACCCCTTATTATAACTTGAGGAAACAATTGCTTCACATTTATTCTCAATTAAATACAGATAATAATGTGCCTCGGGAGACTATTTGCACTTTAAAGGAGAAAATGGTTCAGACACAGTATGATAGACGTAAGTCTCTTGAGGTGGAACAGAGATTAGATGTTTCTGGTTCACAAAGTTCTTGCAATCCTTTCAAAAGTTGTGTGTCACATAAGAAAAATAAAGAAATGAGAAAATTGGAAACAAGTTCTGGAGGATTTGTAGATACTCAAAGAGGCATTTTATTGGAACTTGATCAGTATTTACAACAACTTTTTAGAGCAGATTCTGCTGTATCCATTGATAAAATAGTGGAGTGGTTGGGCTCTTGTATACTCCCCTGTCTTCCTGATTTTCTTAGTACTTCTTTGAGTGATCCGATAACAGAGTATGAACTGGCCTCTGTTATTTCTACACTTCCAAAAAAGAAATGCCCTGGCTATGATAGCATTACAAATGAATTGTACCCTGTATTATGCAAATCCCTGCAAAAGGAACTTTTGTTTCTTTTTAATAATATTTTGAACACTGGTTCTGTCCCGCTTCACTTTAATCAAGAATTAGTTGTTTTTTTACATAACTCTGGATCAAAGAAAGACCTCAGGAATTGGAGGCCTATAACATTGTTAAATTGTGATAGTAAGATTTTGTCAAAAATCTTGTGTAATAGGGTGACTGCTGTATTACCGTTTATTGTTTGTCCCTATCAATTTTGTTCCATGCCCGGGAGAACAACTTCTGATGCATTAATTTTGCTTAGGGAGATTATGGAAAAAAGCTACTCTGGAGAACTTACGTGGTTTCTCCTTAGTGTGGACCAGCTGAAAGCTTTTGATAGGGTGTCACAGCAGTATATTTGGCGGTGTCTTCTCAGGCTGGGATTCCCATCTATATTCATTGCCTGGTTACAGTGCTATTATGAAACTACTGAAGTGGCCCCATTTCTCAATGGTTGGGTGGGTACATTTCATACTCATTCTCAAGGAGTGAAACAGGGATGTCCCCTTTGTCCTCTTGTATATATTTTAACTTTGGAACCTTTGTTATGGAAAATTAACAATGCCAGTGGTATTAGATGCCTTTCTATTCATAGTGATACGGTGGAGCTAAAAACAATTGCCTATGCTGATGATCTATGTGTTTTTTAGCAGATAACCAATCTAGTGTGGCTACTGATGCACTGATGATAAATTTCATGGAATGCACAGGGGCAAGGATTGACAGGATTAAAAGTAAATGCATTTTCCTTGGTTTGGGGGATTGCCCTTATTCTACTGTTATGGGTGTTCCAATAACCCGGGATGCTGTGCTTATTTTGGGTGTTCATTTTGAAATTCTTGAAGGTGCTGCATTTAATTGGGCTAAAGTGCTACAAGAAGCAAAGAATATAGTCGCTCAGTGGAACAAATGGAAAATGTCAAAATTGAAACATGTTTTTATGATTTAAACTTTTTTGATTGGGCATTTTTTACATGTGGCCACCATTTATTCTATTCCTAAGTGTTTAGAAACTTCCATTTTGGCACTTTTTATGGCGCTGTGTGGGGTAGTCGTTTAAACCCTATCAAGACAGGATTTTTGTATCTTCCAAAATTTCATGGTGGTTTGCAGATGGTTAATCCAGTTTTTTCTTTTTTTTCCATATTTGTGTATACAAATCTTAAACTTCTACTTGTTAATCTTCTGAATCTCTGGTCTTCCTGGGTACTTGATGTTATTCATCCACGGTTGCTTGATTGGAAATCTGATGTTCCTATTGCTAAACAGAAACATATTCAAGAACTTCCCCCTTATTTTTGAGATTGTTTTAGTAAACTAAAGTTATGGAAAATCACTAAAATTATGATTACCAATCATATTCGAAAATAATTTTATCAATCAATTCAGTATCGATTTTTTTTATCATTCCACACACTATGTTGATAAATCTCCTCCAGACTTGGTTTTCATTCAGTTAGTGTTGACTACTTCCCATATGCCTGTTGCTATGTGGGATGTTACCTGGTTAGGAGTTCATGGCAGACTTAATGTGAAAGGTAATTTGTCACATAAGATGGTTAAGGGACGTGTTTGCCCTCAATCTCAAACTTGTTTGAACACGGTTGAATCAATGGATCATTTATTTTTTGCGTGTCCTTATGTCCAACAGTTTTGGATTATATGGAACTTACAATGGTCTGTTTCTCGTCTAGTGAATATTACTTCTGATATATTGTTGCTTGGAATATTACCACTCAGTTGGCAGTGTTATGATGTTTCTACTGTTCATTGTATATTAGGTCATATCAAATTTTTTATTTGGCAAACTTGGTGTCAATGGTCCTTGCAACAATATTTCATATCTCCAGAACAACTTTTTCAAACTATTCATTTTGCGGTTAAAAATTTTAAAAAACTGGAAAAATGTCATTTACCGGTTCAACTGTATAATGCATGCTGGAAGTTGTTGCATTGGTTAGATACTTGGATGATTTTCTTTAATTTTTCCTTTTTTAGGGAGATGGGAGTTGGGATATCTCTGAATAAGTCATGATTTGTTTATGGTTTTGATATGCTGTAATATTTATTTTTTGTTTCGTATTTTCCTTTTCATAATGATTTTGTATATTTCTTTAATGTACAATTTGTTTTTGAATTATCTCCTTTTAGTAGGGATATGCTGGGGAATATGCAATCATATGTATTATTTCTGTTTCCACATTCCTGAGTGCTGTAACTCAGTTTGTTTATTTGATTGTTCTTTTTTTTATGATCTTGTATATTGTAAATATAATTTTTTGTATGTTTGCTTCAAGTTTTTGAATAACAAATTCCCCTACTCACAGGTAGGGGGACTGGCTGCTGTGTGAACATGGCAGATGCCTCTGTGTCTGTGAAGGAGCAACATGTCCGAGCTGATATACGGTCTGAGCATGCTTTCCCTGAGGTGGTTCAAGCACGGAACAGCGTGAATAATCTGGGTGCCTATGGAGAGGTTTGTGCAGTGAAGCATGGTGAATGGCATGCATTGGGAGATGGTATTTTGAAAGCTGAGTCTCATTCATTGGTACCTGTTTTGCCGATGGCCCCTATGGTATCTTCAACTCAGACTGTAGCTCAAGTGGATGATTTTTCAGTTCTGATTGAAGCCACTACTGCTACCGCTCCTGAGGTATTTTTGACTTTTGTGGTAAGCTCTGAGAAACCGAATTTGACAGATTCCAAAAGCATGAATCACTTGGATGATGCAACAACTTGGGAAATGTGGAAGAGAACTACTCGGAAAGACTCCTACCCAAATGGAGACTGGTCGAAAGATGGTGCTTTGGCCGATGCTGGCTGGATTTTGGTAGATGGTAAATGAATGCCTGATTCTCAGTGGGAAACATTTACACTGGAGACTTCAAAGGATGATTTGGGACCAACAGGGACTCTTTGCCAGGTCACACTGTTAATTTGAACAAGGACCATATTTCTGAAGGGGAGGGAGCACCAGACAATGACAACAATCCTGGAGTTTCTCCACAGCGTTCCCCTCCTGTTTCTCCCCCTAGAGCACAATAGCATCCTGGGGCTCATGTCTCTGATCTATTCTAGAATAATAGATTCGAGCAAGCAGCCAGAAGGAACGCTGTTTGCCTACACTATGGAGGCGGCCAAGAGGAGTACCCTGGCAGGCTATACGTAGCCAGAAAACTGTTGAAGGAATCCATGAATTTTCAGGCCTGTGACATTTATGCTTTAATTAATGTACGGGGGTGGGGGAGAGACCGTCGACATTAGTTTTAAAACTTTTTCAGGCCTGGAAAAGTTTTGGAATAGATACGGAAACTGCAAAATGCAGACCCTAGGGTTACCTTTCTGGGCAATCCCGATTACAAAACCCCTTTATAAAGTTGTACTTGTCATGTTTAGGAATGAAGGGGTTAATGTGGGAGATATTCTTTTTGGCTGGAACATAAATGTACATTTTTGGGACCTCCAGAAGCTGTCATTGATGGGGAAGGGATATGGACAGGAAGTTGGAAATTTAAGATGAAACTAAATATTGTGAGAAATGAGGTGGTACATATTCCCAATAGCTTCTTTCTGGGTAAGGATAGAGGAGTATGTTTCTACCCGGGACAACCCAAGACTTGTTATAAGTGTAATAGTAGGTGGCATCTCAGCAGTGCCTACAACAAAGTTAAATGTGCTCTGTGTGGAGAATTTGACCACGATAGTAGTACTTGTAGAAATATTTTTCCTTGCAATCTCTGTGATGAACAAGGTCATGCTTACCACCAGTGCCCTTGGGCTGGTCAAAATAATCAAGGAGGGGTGAATAAGGAAGACCTTATCAATAATGCACAGGACAGATATAACTCTAGGGAAGGACCTAATACAGGCCCTGCCACCTCTGCTTTTTCTACATGTGCTGATTCCACCTCTTCTGCTTCTACTTCCACTAAGGGTCCACATTCTTCAGAGTCTGCCCAGGCCCCTCAACCTTCTTTGGAGGCACACTCTACTGGCACTGACCCCCCACAACAGATGAACCAGTTCTCTGTTGGAGTTTCTGAGACCCCCCTTCATGGGGACCCCCACCTAAACAGGATGATAGGCCTTCACTTCCCTCCACTTTGGAGTTTTAAATACCCCCTCCCAAGTGAGTGGCTAGAGCTTCTAGTCAGACTTTGGCCCAACCCCCTGAAGTTCCTACTGAAAACCCTTTTCAGCTGCTACAAGATCATGAGAGAGGTTCAGAGTCGGATGCATCTATTAAATCTAGTTTTGTTTCTGAAATGGATTGTGAGGCAGAAGGGGTTGGGGGGCAGATGGATGGAAAGAAAAGAAGGGGAAGAAACGGAAGAAAAAAGATGTTTCCAATACTTGATGTGGATATTTTTTTTCCAACTGATCCATGGCAGAAATTAAACTTGTTTCCTTGAATATTTGAAGTATTAAGAATTTTAAAAAATGGATGGCTTGTTTACATTATTGTCTTTTACTGCAAGTTGACATCATTTTGTTAAGGAAACCAGATTTAACTGTATTGCAGATGTTAGACAAGCATCTAAACTCTGGACTAGAGGGCCTACTTTCTGGTCATATGGGGAAGATGCTGCAGATGGCCTTGGCATTCTGTTTAACCATACTTCTGTCCATGTCTCTAAGTTAGTAGAAATATACCCTGGGAGGGCTTTACTTCTGGATTGTGTTTATAAGGGTTTCTCTTTACGTATTATTAATACCTATGCCCCTCAAGTAAAGACCTTGAGGATAGATTTGTTTAACGGTATATTGCCATACCTGTTTACTAGAAAACAAGTAATATGGGGAGGAGACAAGAACTGTGGGATAGATGTTAAATTTAAGGATTCGGTCCAGACCAAGGTTTATTGTGATTCTCATGCTTTATTGAAAGTTTTACAGACTACTTACCTTAAGGATGCATATCGTGAGCTCCTTAAAGATGAAGGAGCTACTTATAGGCAAAGTGCTTTTCGCACTAGGATTGATTTTTTCTTTTTATCTAAATTTTTGTTTCCACATACTTTTTTTCTTCACTTATGTGAATTTTCGGATCATATGGTTTTGCTTTGCATGTTAAATATGTTCCAATTTCCTCCCAGATTTCTGGGGGTGTCGTCTCGATGGAAACTTAATTCCTCGGTGTTACAAGATCAAGATATGCAGGTTAAAATGCATTCACTTCTTGTCGCTCGGAACTCTGTAAGGGTCTTATATGACTCTCTGACACTTTGGTGGGCTGACACTAAATGGGATTTTAAAAATGTATTCATATCTCAGGGGAGCCGTAAATAAAACCAAAACTATATAAAGTATTTGGATTTTCAACAACAGTATTATAGGCTGACCTTTTCACCTCATGTTGCAGATGTTAGGGTTAAACAAAAGATTGATGTTGTCAAAAAACAAATGAGAAATTACCAATATGACCATGCTGTATCTCTGCAAGTAGAAATGCAGTATGGCACTGTTAAGTCACCTTCTGCCGACCCTTTTATAGCTTGCAAATCTTGACTGACAATACTTAAATGGAGGGACTTACAAATTCAGATGGGGTTGTTGTAACTTCTACATTTGGAATGTTACAAGTGGTCAGACAATCTCTCTGCAACCTTCAAGGGACTAATTATTTTGCAGGGGTTCAGTGGGATGAGGGTTTTACCTGTGTACTACCAAGTCCTTCTGATATAGATATAAAAGCATTAGATAAACCTATTTCAAAAGAGAAAATTTAGCAGGAGATTACAAATTTGGCTTTAGGGGTTTCCCTGTGGGTGGATGGCCTTACCAATGAATTTTCTAAGTATTTTTTGGATGATTTATGTGATGTTTTGCACATAGTTTACAATGAGATTTTGGATACGGGGGACATGCCTCAGGATATTTCAGCTGCTATACTTCTCTATTTATTTAAAAAGGGTAATAAGACTGATATAGGTAATTGGAGGCCTATTAGTTTACTCAATACTGATTACAAAATTTTGTCAGCTATTCTCTGTCATAGATTACGGCCCAGATATTCAAACTGCGCTCAAAACTAGCGCAACAGCAGGAGCAAGCACAAACCAGTTGCGCAAATGGCAACAGGTGCGACATCTTCAAACATGGAGCAGAGCAAATTGCGCTACAACCAACGCCTGAATATCGCATATACCGCGCCATCACAAGAAACCAGGAAGGAGAAGCTGTTAAAAATGTTGCACTATGGAGCAACCAGGAAGCTCAGCTGAGCATTCCAGAGCTGCCATAGCGCAAGCACAGCCCCCAAAGCAATGGAACTGCACATCCAGGGAGGCAGGCTGGGCCCACCACCAGCCATGCCACATGGGCACAGGAACACACTGCAGAACCCACACCACACCTGCACACCCCAAGAACAGCATCACTGGGGTGGGATGGATGATCCACGTGCCCATGGGACAAGCCAACAAAGCATAGCAGAGCCATGACACCCCAGCACAACCACTGGCAGGCGGAGAGTGCCACACACACAGGGGTTGACAACCACAGTGCACATCAGCCCCCGTACGCACAGCACACCCTGCACCATGACCCCAAGACATCGCCTATGTGCAGTGACTGGCACTGCAGGAAACACCATGCATCCCCCTGGCACACGCCAACCCTGCTGTGCAGAGAAGCATACAAGCTAGACCCACCCTGTGCACCCAGCAGTGGGTGGCAGCAGACGGCAAGACCAACAGAAAGTCAATGCCATGCTGGTGATACCTCCCATGCACACACACACACACACACACACATATACCCAGGACCACACCACCCCAGATGGCAATACACCACTGCAACTGAGCAACCATAGCCAGCTGCAAATCAGAGACCAACACAGTATTCATAACAAAATATAAATGTGTATTATAAAATGTGTAAATTATAAAACAACATCAAACAACTATTTACAAGAGGGGGTAGGGGTACAAGGTAGGGGTGGGCAAGGGTAGGGATGAACAACTGGGAGGGAAGGCAGAGTGGGAGGGATGGGTGGAGAGAGAAGGATCTGGCCTAAGGCCCAGCAGACTGGTCTCGCTGCCTGGTGCCATCTTTCTTGGTTGTGCCTCCTCCTTAGCCCATGGCGCTGTATGTCCTGGAGGATGTTCTGGTTCTCCTGGGACACCCTGGTCATCCGATGCAGTGACTGCCCATTTCATGGAGCACAATGAGGCCTAGAAAAGGAACACAGTCAATGGTTGTGACTGACCACAACCCTGAACACCACCCAACCTGCAAGCCATATAGCCCAATGTCCCGCACCTGTGATGGCGTGACACCCACCACACAGTGAACATGCACATGGCCATCACAAACAGGCGGCACCAGCTATGCGCACTCACTGCCCACACACACTGCCCACGTCCATCACAGTACAAACAAGGCTGGCAAGACGCAGGCAACATGGTGCAATGCCAGTTACACCGCTATGTGCCCAGTGCATGCCTGACCACCAGTGACGATACACAGACGTGTTGTGATACTGCACAGGATGTATGTCACCTGTGTCGTGCCTACATACATAGATACATAGACAGTGTCGACAAATAAGGGCCTATGGCAAACCCAGTCTGTCCATATGAGCTTTACAGTTCACTTTGTCTCCTGAGGTCTGTTGCCCCTCACCCTGATCTCCAGATCTCCTTCACGCCTGTCCCCTGCAGTCTGAAATCCTGTGATTGTGTCAGCCCCCAGCACTTCCTCTGGCAGGGGTTCCACCTGTCCACCACCCGCCTGAAGACAGTCCTTCTCCATGTGTCCTCTGAATCATCCTCCTCCATCGCCATCCCATGCCCTCTAGTTCTGGAACATCTTTTTCACTTCAAAAGTGTGGCCCACACCCTGATCCCCCTAAGATACCCATGTCTCCATCATATCCTCTCTCCACCCTCCTCCAGCGAGTACATGTTCAGTTCCTGTAACCTGTCATCATAGGACCCGTGATGCAAGCCATGCACCATCTTTGTTGCCTCCTCTGAACCTTCTCTGCCCACTCTACGCCCTACGTAGGTATTGTCTCCAGAAATGTACACTGTACTCCAGGTGGGCCTCACTAGTGTCTTGTATAGTGGAATCATGACCTCCCTTTCCTGCATGGTTGTATTGTGCAGGGCTACTGGTCTCCCAGCATGCAACAGCATCCATGAAGTCATGATACTCACACTGCTCAAGCAGCTCTGTCTGCCGCTGTTGCTGTTACTGTTGCTGCCGCCTGCTGCTGCTGGTAGAACAACTGCTTGCACCGGGTCCCTGGCACGGCCCTCCTCATCCCGGCCCTGCATCCTCACATCCCGCCTGTGGGAGACATATGTTGAGACAAACATCAGTGTGACTCAAAGCAGAGTGCCCCCTGCCCCAGTGAGAGTGCCTGCCCACACAGCCATAACCATCCATCGCACAGCTGCACACACTGACACAGCCAACCGTGTCCGAGCCGGCACCTATGCACAGCCACCCAAGCACACACACACCCCTACAGAGACTATAGGTGCATAGATGGTACACTCACCTGGCCTAGGCACCACGCCCCTCCTGGTATGTGCCCGCAGTCTGGCCAACATGTCCGGCTCCCTCCGGCGGAGGTAACTGTACCGGTGCCGGCACTGCTCAGCAGACTGGCCCCGTCCAGTAACCTCCACCAGGTCAGTGGCCACTTGCTGCCACACGTGTATCCCTAGGCATGGTGAGGGGCCTCACCATAGAGTGCCTCACAGTGGGGCTCCACCAGGGCCACCAGGTTGGCCACCTCCAGTGGGCTCCAACTCACTGCCTCCTCCCAGACATCTCAGCCAGTTTACAGCAGGCAATATGGCGCTCCGCTGCACTGTAACCCCACGTGGAGATGTTGCAATGGACCACCACAGAGCTCAATCGCGCTGTTCGAACAGCGCCGCTACTCATAGCGCTCGTCACCAGACAGCGCAATAAGGAACGCATAACATGGCATGCGAAACCGCGCCAGGGGCAAAGGCCATACACAAGGTCATGGCAATGACGCAAGGCTACGCACAGTGCCATCGGACGTATAGGCATCCTGCATGACTGCCAAGCTGCGTACCAGTGCCACAGTGGACCATTGCGCAGTAGTGCCACAGCACCATATAGTGCCCAGTGCTGTAGCGCCACTGGCACAATGGTGGCCATGGCCTGAATTGCCTATCGCGTTCAGCAGGTCTGCAGTGCAATAGATGCATGCGTAAGCTGTCTGGGCATGTGCAATGTAGTGTAGCATGCAGGCACAAATTGCGCATTGGCTCAGCCGGCTCTTCCCAGAGTGCGCAAAGCTTTAACCGATATTCAGCCGACATATGCAAATCATTTGATCAGCCATTCTAAAAGGCGCAGTGGCGCTACTAGCATGTCATTAAAGTTGCGCCACTCTTCATTTGCATGTGTTGCGCTATAAAAACGCGACAGTGGGTTGTGCTGGCCAGATTCAGTTACTGCAGGTGAGAGGTGAGTTACATGCTGTGTGATGCTCAGGACAATGCTCATGGGCAAGGGTGCCGGAGGATGATAAAGGCTGAGGGGGCTGAGAATGAAAAGAGCACTTAGAAAGGGACAAAGGGTACTCTTTCTATCAGTATCTGCCATACGGAGAAGAAACGTGGGGGGCTTCCGCCTTCCCCGGGCCGGCACCTATGCTCATGGGGAAATGCTGTCGACTGCACAGTGACAGGTGTCCACTTACACCCATACGGATCACCATGACTGACCAGAGCCAAGCTGAGGGTGAGGACAGCGGGCGTAGGAGGAGGCCAAACTTCACAGCGGCAGAGACAGAGGCCCTCTTCCAGGCCTACTGGAGGATGAGCCACCATTGAGTGGACGGAGGGGCACCCTCAGGAACGCGTGCAGCTGCATGAGGTAGCTCCAGACATCAACCTGCACGAAGCCACCAGCCCGGCAGGAATGCAAGAAGAAGATGAGGACTGACCGCAGGAGGCTGAAGGAGAAGGTGGCAGCCTTCAGGGTGGCACGTGCTGGCACTGGTGGGGGCCCACCAGTGGTGTTGCAGCTGACCCCAAAGGAGGAGACATTGGTCACGCCATGCGCCGAAAGTGCCATTGCGGGCGTACCAGGAGGAGGATTCCAGACAGGTGGAAGCCCATCACTGCATGTAGTGACATGGTGGTGGTGTTGGGGGCTGTTGTTCACATGCACTCACATGTACTCTCTTTCTGTTACAGATCCTGTTCGCCTTCAGGAAACGGTGGTGGTGGTGGGTCCAGACAGTGATGCAGGCCTGCTGGACGGGAGGAGGAACCATCCACCTCTGCCACCAGCCAGCAGGCACTGCAGCAGCATGCACGCTGGGCCAACAACTCTGGTGTCAGTGATGCACGGTCGCGAGAGTGCACAGCCTGTGTCTCAGCAGTCCGGCATGCAGGTACCAGCATGCTGTGCCTATGTGTAGGGTACATACCTGCACCATTGATGATAGCAGGCCTGCAATGGGCAGTGATAGGTGTGTGTGTCCCATGATGGACACATGGCAGGCCAGCACGCGCCCTGGGCCTTCCTGGTTCACACCGGTACCAGCATGCTGGCACAGTCCCAGGCTGTGCCTGTCAGCACCGTGGGGCAGCACTGGTGGCTGTGCAGGTGTCCGGAACTGTTGCCAGCATGGAGGTGGAACAGGTGGACCTGGGGCTCAGCAGTTGGAGGCGGCAGCAGCAGTGTTAACACCAGGTCTGGGGTACAGTGTCAGCAGTGGCACATGTCCACGCCCTATGATCCATCCATACCTGGTCCTGGTGAACAGCGTCCACCCTCAAGGGGTGCTGTGCACCGGGACCGTCCACACCCTGGGGGTCACGATGCCATTGGGGCACAGTACCCATTGGACGTGCACACCCACCTGCTGCAGGAATCAGTACAGCTGCAGGGGCAGGTTGCAAGTCCGTGGAGGCACTGTCTGTGTCCGTGGAGTGGCACAGCAGGGAGTGTGCTCGGGACCGAGCCGAGCTGGTCCTTATGTGGACGGATGTGACCGCCACCATTGACAGGCTGACCCAGGCAGTGGTCTCTGTCACTGACGCATTGGGCACACTGTCAGGTGCCCCTGTACCGCACACCCCACACAGTGCGCTCTCCACTCCCCGTTCCCGGTGTTGTGCGACACCAGGCCTGTCGATGCCGGGTTCTGCTGTGGGCATCCCGAGCACCCCTGGTACACATTTGTTCAGCATGATGCAGACCCCTGTGCGGGCAAGGCCACGTTCGTGCAGTGGGACCCCTGGTGGTGCAACAGCGCCACCCCATGTGGCCCCTGCTCAGCCTGCCAGTGCTGCTGGGCCACGGCAGGGCCGCCCACGCATCTGTGGTGGCCGTGGGACAGTGCTACATGACAGAGCTGTTCTCCCAGTGTGGGCCCTGTCTGGTGCTGCCTGTGTGCAATGTGTGTCATGGTGGGCAGTGCACTGCTGGTGCTCTGCTCACCATGCTGACACATGGTCCACCTGCACACTCCTCCCTACTGCTGTCCACAGTGTGTGTGCATGATGATGCCTGCATTGCACTGTACACCAAGGTGCAAGGGTGCCCAGGTCCTGACACACGTACTTGGACAGTACAGGTGGTGGGGTGGTCGTGGTGCTGTGTGTTGGCAATGTCGCTTCCGCAGTGCTGTGCTTCTGCCCATGCACGCTGCCTGTGTGTGTGTGTGTCCATACGAGTGCTCACCCCTCCTGATGGTGTGTTGGTATGCCTGGAACCTTCAACTCCTGACCTTCATGCACGGTGTGTTCCCTGTGTGCCTGTGGTTTGCGCACATGGACAGTGTTGCCTGCACATGTCCCCTTGACTTACCTGTGTTGGGCGTAGTGCTCTTCTGCAATGGTGTCCCGGTGCAGCTGGGCCTGCCGGGTCAGTCGGGGGTCCCTCCGTCCTAGGGGGGGCTGCTCATCACCAACATCACCGGCGCCACTGATGTCCCCATTGCTGTCCCCCTCTTTGACCTGTACGGCTATCCCATGGTCTTTGGCCATGTTGTGCAGGATGCAACAGGCCAGGAATATCCCACAGGCCTTTTGGGGGCTGTACTGTAGGGCACCGCCGGAGGTGTCTAGGCATTGGAAGCATGCCTTGAGCATCCCAAACACCCGCTCTATGATGTTACGTGTTGCAGCATGTGCCTCATTGAAGCATAGCTGCGCTGGGGTCATGGGGCGCCGGTACGGTGTGAGCAGCCAGGGACGGAGTGGGTATCCGCAGTCACCTGTGTGGAGATAGTGGAAAGCAGTGTCATGTCAGGTCCATATTGCCCATATCCTTGTGTGCCACTACCATGGCACCTGTGTCATTCCCACCCTTGCCCAGAGTTTGCATTCCATACATGTGTACTCACCCACTAGATGACCCGTGGGGATGTCCCCACTCTCGAATCGATGGCACAGTGCAGACTGGTGCCATATGAAGGCATCATGTGCTCCGCCAGGTGTGTGGCACAGACATTGACAATGCGCCCAGTGGCATCACACACCACCTGGCAGTTGACACTGGAAACCCCTTCGGTTCCAATATGCCTGCCGCCGGGCCAGGTGGCGTGGCAAATGGCCACATGGGTGCAGTCTATGCCCCTAGCACACCAGGCATACGTGCTACCCTGTGGAACTCCTGCATGTTTACTGTATACTCTGCCGCGGTGCTGGGGAAATGGATGTACTCCGCAGCATGAGGCAGCAGTGCGCTGAGGAATTGGGTGAGGATGCGTGACGTGGCCGACTGTGTAATGCCTGTGGTGTCCCCTGTCGGCCTCTGGAAGGTGCCTGTGGTGAGCAGGCACATGCAGGCTGTCACCTTGGTCTCCATAGACAGAGCATGACTCCGTCGTGAGGGTGCCTGCATCACATCACTGCACAGCTCACAGAGCCGTCTCAGTATTGCCCTGTTCAGGCGGTACCGGGCCACGATCTCGACGTCTGTGTACAGCTCGAAGCTGAGGTGGGCACGATACTGCCTGTCGGGGGCATACCACCAACGGGCCCCTCCGCGGCCACGTCTTCCTGCAGCATGGTGTCTCACCCCCCTCATTACAGCTTCCATGTGGAAGCTGGCACTGTCCATCTCCCTGGCTTCTGCCCCCCCAGCTGCTGTTCCTGTGTTACCCCCGCTGCCCCCACTGCTGTCTCCACTGCACCAGGCACCCCCCGCTGGCCTCTCTGTCCTCCTGGACCCACTGTCCCTGTCTGCCCTTCCAGCTTCTGTCTCTCTCTCTGTCTCTGTCTCCCCAGTTTGCGGCCTGCTAGGGTTCTTGCACCGCTTCCTTGTGCCTTTTTATTTTGGCTCAATTCTGCTACTGCGCAACTTCCAGCTGAGCCACTCTTGCGCATTGCGCAAGTGTTCAAATATTGCATTGCGCACTTTATGCATGGACCCGCCCCCTTCGGCTGCGCATGCCTTCATTTCCATTGCGCTGTTGCTCAGCATGTTTTCGGTGACGCAACTGGCCCCTTCTGAATATCGCAGAATGGTGCATTTTTGGAGTTGCGCACGCGCAACCCTGTTGCGCATGGCTCAACCCTTTTGAATATCTGGGCCTACAAATGGTTGCATCTCATTTGATACATCCTACACAGACCTGTTCGATCCCGGGGAGGAATATTCAGCAAAATTTGATATTTTTGCATAATGTTTGTGAGTTTGGATGACAATGGCACCTCTCAGGTTATCTTTCAGCATTAGATCAAACCAAATCTTTTGATAGGGTATCCCATAAATTCCTTTGGGAGGTGCTTGAACGCCATGGGCTACCTTGTCACTTTTGGACCTGGATTAGTCTTTGTTATAAAGGATCTAAAATATTCCCTACAGTAAATGGGGAGTTGGGTGAAGCTTTACTTTTACACAGGGGAGTTAGACAGGGGTGTCCCCTTAGCCCTTTATTATATACATTTATTTTAGATCCTGTTATCTGAAAGATTTTCAGTGATGTTACTACTTGGGGTTTATCACCCTCCCCTATTTTAGAACCTCAAAAATTGGCTGTCTATGCTGATGATATAGTAATCACTGCCCCAGATTCAGAATCAGGTGTGGCAGCTTTGCGAGTTTTAAATAGGTATGCTAATTTAGCAGGAGCAGCCATCAATTACTCAAAAAGTAAAGGGGTTTATGTGGGTGATGAGGTTCCCATCTCCAGGATTGAGCAAATTTCTATTTTCAGGGAGCCCATTAAAATTCCGGGGTGTTATTTTGGTCCAGGGGATATCGCTTATCTGAATTGGGAAAAAAGAATTAAAATTGGAGAATTTAAAGTGCAAATCTGGAAAACATGGGCTTTATCAAAAACAAAGAGGGTTTTAATAGTTAAAAAGTTTATTCTACCTTTATTTTTGTATGTGTGTACTTCTTTCCCTATCCTGATTTCTTTAGACACAAGATTATATAGTATTTTTTTCCAGATGGTTTGGGGGAGTCGTCTTAATCTGATTAAATGGGAATTTACTTATTTGCCAATTAAGAAAAGGGGTTTTGGGATGATACATCCTTTGTTTTTGTTTTTTCATTTTTCTTTCTTACTATACTTTCCAAAACAGGGGGTTGTAGGCACCAGTGGGATGGCTGGACAGATTTGCTTTTTAGACAGTTCATATCAAAGTGTGGAGACCCTGTCCCTAGACTCTGTGCCACTTTAGAAGTTCCAGAATTTGCTATTCCCGCTATCAGGAAACTTAATCAATGGAGAATTAAGAGGGAGCATATAATGACTCTTTCTCATAAACACTGATATCTGGATATTATGCGGAGGAATTTTGCTTGTCAGGTCAATTTCCCCAGATGTGTCCCTTTGAGGTTGAGTAATGCCTTGCGTACTCTAGTAGACAAGTGGATTCCGGTCTATATGTGGGATATACAGTGGCTTTGCTGCCATGGTAGACTTGGGGTTAAAGGCAATTTAAAACATAAGCCTCTATTGGAAAGACAATGTATTCATTTGGAATGTACTGGTATAAGAGAAACTATGGAGCATTTTTTCTTTACCTGTGCTTATGTTCAACAATTTTGGCAAGACTTAACTTCTAAGTGGCATTGGGGTTTAGCATCATTGGTTAAGTATGAGACTTTGATTTTGGGGGATTATACTGAGTTATATTCAAAATACTACCCTAGCACTTTGAATTTACCTTTTGCATGTATTACATATTTTTTATGGCAGGCCTGCTATCAATTTTCTTTGCAGCATTTGAATGTTCCAACTTTAACTGTCATTTCATAAATTGAGAATATGGTTCATAAGCAGAAGGACTCTGAATGGACACTTCTTGCATTTCCAAAGTTTCGAATTCTTTGGAAACATATTTTTTGGTTGTAAAACTGTGATTTTCCTTTGGGGATATTTTCTGCTAATGAGATGTTTTTTCTGCGGCAGTATATGACTGTTTTGCACAATATCTTTCTTTTCTTTTGGGATTGTTGTTTTGTTTGCTCAGTGGTTTTCTTTTTTGTAAACCCTTATTTTTCCTTTTTTATTTCTATTATGCTTTGATTTTCTCCTGTTTTGTTGGTATTTCAACATTATTTTGTTATGATTTATTGTTTTTTCAATAAAAAAATTCCCCTACTCATCTGTAGGGGAACCTCTAACATCCTGGTGCTTGGCCAAGATGGCAGAGCTTTTGGATCCAGGAGGAGGTGGACAAGTGTGTGCTAAAGAAGTAGAGGTGATGGCCTCCTCCTCTACTTTAACAAAGCTAGAAATGACAACTACTGGGAAAAATACTCCTGTAGAAACACTGCAGATTGCTCAGCCAGCAATGGATATTATGGCAGGACAACAAGAAACAGTAGCTGCATTTCCCATGCAGTGTGAATCAGTGAAAACTTGGCAGACTGAAAGAAGTTGTCCATCTAGGAGTGAGTATCTGAGGGCATCATTAGCTGAAGAAGAACACCATGAGCAAGAGAGGACAGTGGACAACCTACACGATACGGATGAGGTAATGGAAGTGGAGACAATTGGGGAAGATCTTTTTGCTACTGTGATGTCCCCAACTAAGAAGATAAATGCAACCTCAAGCAAGATGTTACGATCTCAGAGCAGTCCTGTCTAAATGAGGATGCGATGCAGGAGGATGCGCTGCAGTTGAATCAGGAAAGTAACATTTTATTTACTGTGGCTGAGGCTAATGTGGGGATAAAAAATGTGATGGGCCAAGAAGGGATTGAAAAGGGACATTTTGTTATAGTAGAACCTGAAGGTAGTGAAAAACAAATTGTAGACATTGCAACACTAGGCACCACTGCTGCTGTGGATGGGGGAAATGTATTGATGCCAGTTTCAAACCAACCAGATTATGATGACAATGTCCTGATTACAGGGGCAACTGTGGCCGAAGCTTAAAAATCAGCAGGATGGGTGAAGCATTCAAAAGGACAACTATGGGTGTCTCCTGAAAGGCCCTGTACAGATGATACAGACCCATTGGAATGACCCCCATCTTTAGAGCTCACAAATTCCTCTATACTTTTTCCTAAACCACAGAAGAAACTTTTATCTTCCCCAAAGGTCAATCAGAGACACAAACAAAATGACCTCCCAGAAGGGACAAAAGGTACACCTAGGGTCCCTATATCTTCCAATATTGGCAACCCAATTCCAGAGCCTCCACCATCTCATTTGGGGGCACAACATTTTGTTAATAATGAGTCTCAGCCAACAGATACTAGGGGCCACTCTTCCACAAATAAAACATATGCAGGCCTCTTTCATGCACCTCCAGAACCTGCCAAAAGATGAAATGCTATTCATATTAAGTACAAAGGAGGACTGGACATACATCCCGACCGTCTTTATGTTGGCAGCACACTTATTAAAGAAAGCTTAGGTTTCTCTGCTCAAGAAATTTATGCCCTAATTCATACCTCTGGGGATCCCAATTTTGACGTAAGTTTTAAAACAGCAGCTAGCATTCAACTCTTTTGGCAAAGATACCAAACAGTGAAAAAAAAACTGAATGGAGCCCTTTTATTGTCATTCCACTCACAAAGCCTGCTTATCACACAATAACGGTGTTATTTAAAAATGAAGGGGTTGCTGTATCTGACATTTTGTTTTGGTTACATGCCAAATGCATGGTACTTGGTTTGCCTGACCCTGTTATCAATTCAGAAGACATTTGGATAGGGGTATGGCATATCCAGGTCCACCTACCACAAAAGAGGGGAACGATCCAACATTTGCCTATCTGTTTCTATTTGGGGAGAGATGGAGGTTTTACTTTTTACTCAGGGAAACCAAAATCATGTTTTCTCTGTACAGCTTATACACATCTTAGCAGCACATGTGATAAATGAAGTGCCCTCTGTGTGGAGGGATTGGTCATGTTGCAATCAGCTGCCCTATTCCAGTAGTATGTAACTTGTGTGAGGAAATGAGTCATACTTTTAAAGATTGCCCTTGGGCCTCACATAATGCCATGGATTATGGATCTGAAGATGAAGGTCCTACCCCCTGAATAAGAAGGACCCTGAAATGACTTCAGTGCCCAAACAACAGGCCCCAACACAAACTTCCTCAGTAACCCCTCCACAAATGACATCTCCACAGAGTACTCCTATGGAGAGGGAACAATCTCATTCTTCTGCCCCAGCTATGAGAGACTCAGAAGCCATGGCAAATTCAGAAGGAGACACCCTGGTTGAGACAGAGGATTCTCAACCACCCCAGGATTTATTTTCTGGGAACAAGGTGGGGGAAGAAGATATTCAACTGGGACCAGCAAAGGGACACATGCAAATTATGCCCCCCGCAAACAACTGAATGGAGCAACAAAAAAGCTAAAGAGTGACTCGTAGCCATGCTCAAAAAACAGGAGAGCCTCTTGCTCTACAGAAGAAAGAGGCTATTTGTACTAAAAATAGATTTACATTATTGGCTAAGATGAAAAAATGGGAGGAAGATGGTGAGGACTCAGATACATCATCTCTGATTTCCTCACAAACAGAGAATATGACAGACTTGGATGTGCCCCTTAAAGAGACCAGAGTAGAGGAAAAAAAAAGAATCAAAAAGATCTACGGCCAAATTCCGAGAAATAAAAAATGCTGAGTGTCATACCAGTGCTATCACATAATTATGGAACTCCACCTTATGCTTGGGTCCATTAATGTGAATAGTATAAAGAATCAGAAGAGGAGACAAACCACCTTTTCTATTATTGAAAACCACTGTCTGGACATTTGCTTTTTGTAGGACACATGGTTTCATACATTTAGAGAAACCCACTGAGCATCTAGAGAGTGGTTTAGAGGCCCCTCTTTTTAGTCTTTGGGGGAGGAACCATGCTCTGGGGTGGGGTTTCTCATTTTGACACCCGCTCTCAGAGTATCATGGGTGATTGACCTGGTGCCTGGCAGGGCCTCTATTTTAGATACAAGAGTAGGCTCTCAAGATCTTTGTCTGATTAATATCTATAGTTACCAAACAAAATATCAGAGGGTTGAACTTATGAAAAAAATTCAGCCATATTTATACACCTCTAGATCAGTTTTTCTAGGGGGCAATTTCAATTGTGTACTTTCATTATCAGACAAAACAGGAGTGACACAAAAAATGTGTACTGATTCTAATTTTTTGAATAGATTATACAAACAAGTACAGCTTATAGATTGTGCAACTGCTAACAGCCACACACCAGGTCATATGTACTTTAAGGGAAGACTGTTAACATGAATTGACCTTTGGTTTGCCTCCCACTGGGTCCCAGTAATAACCTTTTATGTGTCCCCTTTTGAAAATTCTGACCATAGATTAATTAAAATGATAGTGGGAACACCAATAAATAAACCTAAATCCAACCCTGTATGGAGGTTTAATGTTGCTGCACTGGAAGATGCCAAAATATGGCCATCAATCCAATCTGAGTTGGAGGCTAGGTGTTCAGTATTCAAACTTTATGACAATTAATTATTTTGGTGACAAGACACTAAAAAAGATATTAAGGTGCAATGTAGTTCATTAGCTAAGAAAAGCATCAAATAACAACTGTTTAAATGACTTAAGATTAAGGGAGAAACTTCAGACATTATTATCCCGAGAAGTGGAAACAGGAGAAGATCTTACTGAACCGATTCAGAATATTAAGAAAGAGATGTGCAATTACCAATATGATAGAGCACAAACAATACTTATTGAAAAAAAGTTTGGAACCCAGGGTAAAGCACAAAACATAAACCCATATGATAATTGTGCACAGCGGGTAGACTCAAAATACTTGACCAAACTTAGAACAAATACAGGACTAGTGGTACATACAGGGGAAGAAATCGTGCATACAGTTCAAGAATATGTAGAACAATCCTTTGGTAGATAGGAGCCACAATCAGTAACTGTAACTGAATTTCTTCAACAATTAAATATTCCAGGCCTGTTAGATGCTGACAAAAAACAACTAGTGTTCCTGATAACTAAAGGAGAAGTGGAGGAGGTCATTATTAAACTAAAAAATGGGGTATCACCTGGCCCAGATAGGTTACAGGGGGAATCTTATAAGAAAACCATGGACATATTAAGTGATTTTATGGTGTTCATTTTTAATGATATACTAGCAGGATCTGTTCCTTTTCCAGCAGCATTGGCAGACAGCTTATTAATATTTTTATATAAAAAAGGAGATAGGTTAGACATGCAAAACTGGAGACCAATAAGTCTAATCAATGTAGATTGGAAAATACTGTGTAAAATATTGTGTAACAGACTTACAAAGGTGGCACAGGTAGTGATCTCTTTTGGGCAAGCGTGTGCCATCCCCCAACAATCTATGGGTGACTTAGTGAAAACCATAAGAGAAGTCTTTGACTGTTCAGGCACTTTGGGATATTTGATCTCACTTGACCAAGCTAAGGCATTTGATGGAGTTCTGCATGAATATCTTTATGAAGTATTGTCACATTATGGAATTCCTGATACATTTCTTCAGTGGATCAGAATTATCTATAAAGGGGCTTCTTCAAGTCCCATGGTCAATGGTAGAATGGGGAAACATTAAAATTTGTAGAGGGGTATGACAAGGGTGTCCTTTGAGCCCCTTGTTGTATGTTTTCTCTCTGGACTCTTTACTTCGAAGCTTGAATGGGACAGGCTTAATATCCCCTATTTCAGGACCTAGTAATTTGAACTTCCTGGTTGCCTTGGCCTATGTGGATGATATTAACATTATAGTGGCCGATAGAGCCTCAGGAGAAAGGGCCATGGAGCTGGTCGATTCCTTTTCCAAGATCTCAGGATCTAAAGTTAATAGACAAAAAAGTAAAGTATTGGGAATTCATGTTCCAAAGGAGAATACGCAGGAGCTAGGGGAAGTACAAATAGTAGATTCACCTCTAAAGATTCTAGGTATATTGTTTGGGACTGAGGATGCAGCAAACATCAATTGGGAAGCAGCCATATCTCAGGCTGAGGAGAAAGTAAGTAGATGGAAAGGATATCCTATGACAAAAAAAAGCTGGTGTACATGTACGAAACTTTTATTGTTCCTCTTTTTTTATTGGTCAGCCAAATTTTTCCCTTGCCAGTAAAATTGGAGGTCCAAATGTATTGTGTAGCATTTCAATTGATTTGGGGGAGCTGTTTGAACCCCATAAAATGAAACAGTACATATTGGCCAATTAAGCAGGGAGGGCTAAATATGATGAACCCTGTAATATTCTTTTTTTCTATGTTTGCACATGCAAACTTTTTGCCTATATTGACTGGGGAACAGCCGGAGTGGGTACATTCATTTCAAGAGAGATGTTCCTACTTTTGGCAGAGATGGTAGAATCAACAATGGGGGAGATTTTGAGCAATACCGGAGGGTATGTCCAAATATTTCATGGAAATATGTAGGGCATTAAAAGATTGGCATATAACTACTACAGAAGTTTTACATATTTCGAGGAAAAAATTTTACCATAAGATTTTACAAACAGAGTGTTTTGGGGTTCCATGTGTCTCATTTACCAGACAACAGCAAGCTCTCCGAAGTAACTGCACAGTTGATAGAGCCTATAATTCCACCAAAGGTATGGGACTCCCTTTGGCTAGGGTGCCACTCCAGACTGAATGTACGAGGTAATCATTTCCACAAAAGTCTTCAGGATAGGCCATGTTTAAGGGAGGGATGTGGGATAGCAATTGAAACCATGTCACATTTATTTTTTGAATGCCCATATATGGAGGGTTTCTGGCCGTTACTAGCTAGTACATGGGGTATCCCTCAACTTCAAAATATGACATATGACATATTAATTTATGGGCAATACGATGGGAGGGAATGGAGTAATTATCATAAAGGCACACTTAGAGTGATTATGGCCATATTTAAATGAGTAATATGACAAACCAGGTGTCAATATGTGTTGCAACAGAAACTAATAACTTTATTTTGCATGAAAAGTAAAATAGAACAGGAAATCCATACCTTATATACCAAAGAGTGCACAACTCTATCCCAACCCATGATAAAGGTATGGTGGAAGGGTTGGCTAGATGCCGCTTTTCTTCAGTCTACTGTATAGAACAGGAAGGAATAAGTAAGTAGGCATTAAATGTACAGTGTAGAAAATAAGTATAAAGGAGTATTTAGTTAAAAGGAGTAATTTTGTTAGGTATCCATAAGATATGATGTTTCTTAAAACTATTATATACATTTAATGTGGGTTTTAAGGAAAAAGGAATAGTGTCAAGCGGATGACTAAGTTAAGAAATACCCAGAGACTAATAATGTGGGAATCAGAACATAGTTGGGATAAGTTAGTACGTGTAGTATACACAGAGATGCAGAGTATGTATAAGAGAAATTTTATGGGATGGAGCACATAGGGTGTGAAAGAGGACTGGGGGAAGTTTGTTCAACATTAAGGATGATTTGGGATGATATTGACATAAATTTTCTTTTTCTACACATGAATTTAGTATGGGGTTAACTGTTTTTCCTTTAGGAAGCATATGTTTGATGCAATGCTATGTTATGTACAAATGTTTTTTTGTGAGTCTCATAGCAGTTTTGTCCAATAAAAAATTCCCCTACTCTTTTCAATAAGTGCCATGGGGTCTTTAACATCCGCCTGAACTACCACCAATCCAGGCAGATGGGACCTTAGTTTAACATCTCATCCAAAAGACAGCACCTCAGAAGTGCAGCACTCCCCTCATGCTGCACTACAGTGTCAGTATTGGGATATTAACCCAAGTGCCAGATGTAGGAATTGAACCCACAGCTCTCTGATCTCCCTGCCTCAGAAGCAAGTGAGCTACCTACTGAGCCACTGACAGTGACTCCTGATTTCCCAGCAAATAAGTCTCAGTGGTAATACTAAAGAGAACAATTCCACTTAAATATTATCCCTTGTACTGTGGTTCAGTTGTGCAACTGGATAATGAATGGAGTGAAGCTGTATGTGGGGGTGCTGTATGGCTGATCAACTATATTGGATAAAGACAACCTCCCTCATTCAGTTCATTAACTAACAATTTACAAAATTCAGATTAGTGCCATTTAATGCCTTTGGTATGTTGATATTTTACTTTTAACCTGCTTACACTGCAGGGAATCTCTGGCCTGATGTAAACACTGACTGTTTATTTCCTTCCTTCCTGGAGCAGTTGACCACCAAAAATCAAGTTACCCATGTCGGTAACTACTTGTGTATTTCCTGACCCACTGCTCCATAGAAATGTTAGCATAACAAACAATACTCCCAGGAATGGAGTACAAATGGAACTGAAAACATTCTTGTACTCGGTTTATTGAAAACCACTTACACAATTGCATTAGCAGCAAAACAGCACTTCTAAAACTTTATGTAGCAGTAGTGTGCTGAGGCAGAGAAAATAGACCAGCAGCCTCACTTAAAAACAAATTAACCCTGATACGCACATGCACAGACCTCAATTTTCTCACACACACACAAAGACAGTGGTAGCACATGGACCTGGTGAATGCAGAGACTCAGGTGCATGCACATCGTTCAAGGCTTGTATCCTCACAGAACTTGGCGCACATGCACACAGACCCCATGCGTGAACACAGACCTCTGCACATTGGCCCTTATGCATTAAGGGGCAGATTGCCTATGCACCATGGATCTGTGGTGCTTAGACAACCCAAAGTCTGAACACAGAGAACCAATGGTCCAGTGGACCCCCAGAGAGAACTCCCCTTGCACACTTGGGCCCCTGGCTGATCATGTAGCTATGCACTGCATGCATTCCAGGGGCACACCTGGCAACGTGCTCGTACTACACAACATTCAATAAAAGGTAGTGTGCTGGGTAAGGGAATCACAAGATATGGCAGCAGAGACTCTGCTGTTCCTTTACAGCACCCCCCAAAGACACACACTGGCTGGGGCAGGACATAGAATCCCCCCCAGTGCTGCCCCAGACCCACTAGGCTGACGGGGAGGATTGGGGACAGCCATTGGGCACTTGCCCATACTTTGAACATTGTCTGGCCCTGCACCTTCCCAGAATCCCCTGCTTGCACAGAGAAAGGGATCCACTTTTGGACCCAGGATGGGCATCCAATAAAATGCCTGCCTGTGTCCCTCGGTCTGCCCCCCACACAGTTGCATGGGGGGCAGGGATGCAGATAGGTGCCCTGCAGAGGTGCATGTTTGTGTATACACGCACCCTGCACTTGTCCCCAGGTGAGGAGTTACATGGACTGGGAACCTGCAAACTGCCTGTACCCAACCACAATAATGCATATCCCCATTCAAACAGACCCCCATGTGTGCACACAGACCCACAAAAATGCTGACAGTCTACATTACACACAAACACATTCAGACACCACATTAGTATCACCAGTATACAAAATGTTCACGTTTATATTTTTGTACCTACTGTAAATTCTGCATTAATGGCTCTGTGTGGGGTGTCACTCATTATCCCACTTGGGCCAAAGAGTCAAATCTTCATTTCCCTTTCCAGAAGAACCAAATGCCCCATATTAACCACAAAAATATAGGGATCCAGTGATTCCTGGAATGCAACAGTTATGCAACAGGTAAAATCTTGTTCGGGGACAAACGTGCATCAGTGTTCCGGCAGATTCAGTGGTGCCAGATTTTACCAGTTGTGTGGTTCCTGCATTGTGGAAATTATCACATCCTGCATTGGGTTACTGCTTTGATCAGCACAGATATGGAAGAATTATGTTAGCATGGCCGGAATTGGTAAAATCCCAAACTGCTGAACCACCGAAATGTGCAGTTACAGATTTTACCAGTCACTTCCATTACGGCCATTCCAGCATTTCAGAATTCACCCACACCCCAAAATATACAATAGGTCTCACAACCCCTCTAGTATTTCTTCTAATTAATACTTTAAACATAAAAACCTACACTTTACACAAAAAAAATCCACTTTACGCATAAAAACCTCAATCCAGTCAACTTCAAACAAAGAAACAGGCTAATGTTGATGCTGCACAACTTCCATACCCCAGACAGTAATGATTAATCTTGATGGACATTACCAAGAAAAATAGTAGCGAAGATTTATAGCACAGTGTCACAGGGACATTTTTTAATTTGAAAACCAAATAAAAATTAATTCTTCATTCAGCAAAGTGAGATGGAAAATTGTAGGGAGGCAGATTTCACTAGCATGCACATTCACAGGAAATGCTGTCAGAACTCACTGGTTCCCAAGGATTGAATCCATAAGACAAAACAACAGTGCCACCTAATGCCTCACATACCTCCTCAGACAGCATTTGAAAGTGTCAAAACAGCCAGAAAACACCTCTGTGTACCCTGCACTTTAACAAAATACCATACAGTACCTCAGGGGGGACTGGTGGCTATTCTTCCCTCCCTCTTCTGAGAGGGCCCACTAGTGCAGCTCTTAGCCCTCTGCTCCTGTAAGGGGCCACTTGGGAGGCTTTCTGCACCAGTGCTACATATCTTCAGCTCCCTGTTTCTGTGAAGGGTCACAAGGAAGACCTGCCACACTAGTGGTGTATGTCTTTGGCCTCCTACTCCTCAAGATGCTACTGGGAAGGCCTACCAAACTGAAAGTGTGCATCTTTGGACCCTGCTCCAGTAAGGGGGCCACCAGGAAAGCCTGCCGCACTAGTGATGTACATCTTTGGTTCCATGGTCCTGCAAGGGCCACCTGGAAGGCTCACCACAACAACTAATGCACAGAAAACCCTTACTATGTTGCAACAAGAAGCAAATAACATCTTTGGGGTCCCAATATCTGGAATCACCCTCCCTGAATTGCACCAAGTAGAAGAAAATACTCCAGTACACTTCCGGATTCTCACATGAAAAACAAGGCTGTGATCCTGAAGTAATCAAACACTCATATGACTCCACCACAGTTTCAGTACTAAATTCCCCAACTTGAACCACCTAAAGCAAGTCAATGGAGATGTCTACTACCAAATACAAACTGATAAAAATGTTGAGTCATATCAGTAGGCACCAAACTTTATCTGATGCCTAAAAGTCTCAGTCACAAAAAGATTGGTAGTCAGCCTGCCAGCACAGTGATAGTGCTACTGCTTATGGCGCCGATGACCCAAGTTCAGATGTGAACTCGGGTCATCAGAAGGCCCGATGGCAAGGGAGAGAGGATCGTGCAGCTAAAGGAGTGCTGTCCTTCTTTGGGGGGAAGGGTGAGGGTTTGTAGAGCCCGGTGATTGCCTAGCCCCTAGCAGAAACTGGGGGAAATGCACCCAGGACTACCAAGAGTGTAAGGGATGGCATGGTAAATGCCTACATTGTTGTACAGGAGCAGGCAATGCATGCTATGGTGTCATTGCATGCCATGCCTCTCAGGAAGGAAAATGGAAAAATGACAGTGAGAGGATGGTGCTGGACACTTGAATGCCCCATACCCAACCAGCTGAGCCTACCAGCTGAGTACCAACGTTTGTTCCAACAGAGGCTGGAGGAACCCAAGGAGCCTGCCTGGGTGGCAAGCATTAGGGGAAAACAGGCTGGCAGGTAAGTCTCAGTGGACATCGGGTTGGTGTGTGTAGCAGATGGGGGCTGTCTGGTAGGGGAGAAAAATATTTTTTTTAAAACTGGTGTTTCAACTGTTTTCCAGAACTTGGTTATCTGATATGACAAATGTTACACAGTTCCTGATATAACAGAGAAGCATGGAAACAACTTATTGTGTCTTACAGGCATAGTTCAGCCTTTAGTTCACATATTTTCTGTGTTTATGCCCCCCACGTTTCTTTCTAACTATGCACATTAACATACAAAAAGAACCCTTCTCCCATAGACTTCATCTGCTCTGGCTACTTGACTACACCTGTCATCACAAGTCTCTGTTACATCACAATTTATCAGTGTGGAAATAATTATAATGGCACAAGCAGGGGATTATAATATCAGCTGTAGACATGGGACCAGAGCAGATGATGTCTACTGGCATCTGATCCTGTGTCTGTATCAATACGTAACAGTAATATAAAAAGGCTGAAAGCTATATATAGAGCATTCTTGATATATAAAACAGGTCTACCCATCATGCTTTTCTTATGTTTCCCAAGTGATAACGAGCTGTTTAAAGTTGTATAAACTCTTTGGCCAATACCTAAAGGTACAGTTTTGTGAGAGGCTACATGCTAGACCACAAATAAATCCTGCAATTAAATGTATTCAGTTATTACAATATTTCACCAGGGAATAGCACAGTAAGAAAATAAATTCTGGTGGGAATCTAAGAAGCTGATTTAAACTGCTGTAGTCCTATAACACTATATGTGTGTCCCTTATGGCCCATTTTCATGAGTCAGTGGGTCAACTTGTTTGTAGCTCTGTTTACTGGACAATGTACTGTATGACAGCTCTTATCATGTTACCCTTTCCTTCCTCCTTCCCCTTCTCATTCCTAATATCACAAATGTATTACTTCTTGAATTTCATTATTCTAGGATATGGGATAACTGATTGTACTACTAATTTTGTATTGGATTTATTTGCACAGATTTGGTGATTGTGTGTACCACTGCCTTATGCAGACACTTCAAAGTACTGTGCCTTTAAAGGAGATTTGGATTTATAAAGGCGAGGTAACAGAGAGCTGACAAACCCCCCGATGATGGCTGAAGTGTATGGCCAAAGTGCTTGGACAACAGGCCACTGGCAACTAAGTTTTGGCTACCAAGAGGATGAAAAAATAAGTACATTTTGGATTCTTCCTGTGGTTTCTGAGTGCATGTGTTTGTTTCTGAAGTTCAGGCTATGGGCTGGCAGCCCTTCCCAGCACTACGGTGTTCCTGTGTCTAACTGCTCATTTGTTCCTAGATTAAATGCCATTTGCTGCTGCTGGTGGATGTTCTAACCAAGCAGTTTCACCATTTGAATCACAGGACATAGCTGGTAAACTTATCAAGTGCATTCAGCCTTTTCCACTGTGGACACCCCTTCAGATAACTGGGTAACTTCTGAAACTTGTTTAAATATAAGCATGCATACTTTTGAATGCTGCTGTGGTGAATAAATGGGGTTCACATATGACTTATTGTAAATTGTAACCCTGCTACAATACAATCTGTCATTTGCAGCTGCTGCTAGATGTTCTAGCCAAATGGTTTCACTGCTTGAACCACAGAACATAGTAGTTAAACTTATCCAGTGCATTCCGCCTTTTCCACTGAGGACCTCTTTACAGATAAACAGGCAACTTCTGAAAACTATCTTTAAATATTTGCATTCATACTTTTGAATACTGCAGTGGTGACTAAGCGGAATTCACATAAAAAACATCTTAACCATGTAACCCTGCTACAATACAATCTGGTAGCCAATTTGGAAGTTTTGTACCTCTCCAATTATTTGTTGCTTACAATTTGAGGCAGAACAAAAAAACTTACATTGTGGAATGAGCCAAAATGAACACCAGGACTGAAGGAACCTCAATGGCCAGAGCAAGGTACAATAGTGGAGAGGAGTTCTTTTGCCTAGGGGACCAAAGTACAATATTAAGACACCCAAGAAAAGATAAAACAAGCACTCTCTAATAATGACACATTAAATACTGCATCCCAGTGAAACTGGTGAGCTAAATGAGTTGTTCATCCACCTGGAAAAAGCAAGGATTAGTGAATTAAATAAATACTATAATAAAATAACTCTGGAACAATACCTGATGAGAGGGTGCTCGCCTCAAGGTTTAAGAACGGACAAACAACTTTTATATGGGTTTTCAGTCCCCATCTCAAAACTCCACCCCCACCCAGCTTCTGCACATGTCTTCTGGTTCTGGTGCTATTTTTCATTTGAAAGACACTCCCCTCCTGCATCCTGTTTATCCCTGTGGGCACCTGTAGATTTCTATCATGTCCCTCTTGCTCTTCTCTCTTCCAGGGTGTACATGTTGAGATCCCTCAGCCTTTCCTCATAGGACTTTTGGTGCATCCCCTACACCATTTCAGTTGCCTTCCACTGTTCTGGCTCCACCCTATGTACAGTGCAATCTTGATCTAATGAACACCCATTATATGGACACCCCTATCTAATGGACAGATAGCATGTCTCTCAAGTGAATACATTCTCTATGTTTTAATCCCAGTTTTATGGACTTCCTATTATCTGAACTAATTTCATGTATCCCAAGCAGTCTGGATAATCAAGATTGTACTATATTTCCTGAGGTGCTGCTCCCAGAACTGGACACAGTACTCCAGGTGGGGTCTCACCAGTGGGCGATATAGTGGCAACACCACCTCTCTCCACCTGCTGGAGATACCTCTCCCCATGCATCCCAGCATCCCACTAGCCCCCTATGTACTGTTTTGGCAAACTGCCCTGCCATTTTACGGGCATCAGATATAATAACCCCAAAGTCCCTTTCCTACATAGTGACTGTCAGCACCTCCACCCACATCCTATACTCAGCTCCTGGGTTCCTATGCCCAAGGAGCATGATTTTACCCTTCTTAGCATTGAACCCCAACTGCTATGCTCTTGACCACTCTTATGGTTTTCTAAGAACGCTCAGGATTTTCTCCACCTCTTCCTGAGTATACACCCTATTACAGATGTTGGTGTCATCTGCAAAAAGGCATACTTTTCCTTGGTTTATGGCCAAAATAGCTTAGACACAATTGTGCAGTAGAAAACTGCACAAGCAACACAGCACAGTGCAATATAGTGCCACAGAAAAACAGCCCGGAGCACTGAGGGGGGCTTCACCCCCTGGCACCCCCATAATATATATAAACAACCTCAAACTGCAGCAAACACCACAACAGAAAAAAAAAATTACAGGAGGGAGGTAGAGTTAAATCATGGTCCACTGGCCATCTCACACATCACAACCTCTCACTCTACCCATGAGCTACAGGGCCAGCTTGCTCAGCTGCCACACAATGGAAGTCTTAGCTGACTCAGCCTGAATGAAAACACCTACACATGGAGCTGTTTTCAGTCACACTATTTTGGCCATGTGGATTTTGACCACACTATTCTGTCTATGTGATCTTGACCGGATACCCTTTCCTTTCTAGTTCTTCTGCAATGTCACTTCTGAATACATTGAAGAGGGCTACTCTCATTACTGAGCCCTGTGGCACCCAGGTTCGTCACTCTTCCATCATTAGAGTGAATGCTGTTAAGCATCACCATCTGTCTCCTATACATTAACCAGTTTCTAACCCAATTCACTACTTTGTATCCCTCCACTAGGCTGCTCAATTTATTTATCTGTCTTCTGTGCGGCACAGTTTTGAAGGCTTTGTTAAAATCCAAAGAGACCAATTCCACTGTCCTCTTCTGATCTATTTTCCTGGTCATCCAGTCAAAAAATCAATTAAACTAATCTGGAAAGACCTCCGCCCGTGAATCCAGCTACCAGTGGCCTTTCAACTCATTGGATTTAGGGTACTCTACCCACCTTTCCATTAAAAGGGTTTCCTTTATTTTACCCACCACTGTGGTGAGACCGACAGGCCTATAGTTGCTAGCCAGGAGATCATCCCTGCTGCTGCTTTTATGTAAAGGGTCCATGTCTGCTCTTCTCCAGCCCTCCAGAATCACACATTTCCATAGAGCTGTTGAATAAGGCTGTCAGTGGGCCAACCAGCACCTCCCTGAGTTTCTTTGGGACCCTTATCTGTATCCTGTCCAGTTTCATGGTCTTGTCCACTTTTTGAGCTGAAGGCTTTTGAGGATTTATTCCTCGGAATATGGACTTGCGTCCACCCCACCCCCCACTTTGTTCCTGCTGCTCCCTGGTGGTCTGTTTCCCATCCCTCCACTGTGAAGACTGAGCAGAATTACCTTTTCAGAATGTCATTTTTTTCTTTGTCCTCTTCTGCACAGTGCTCCCCTGTTGCCTTCCTTATCCTCAGTGTCCCTTCCCTTGCCTTTCCCTTCTCACTTACAGTATGTACCTGAAGAAAGTCTTATCCCCTTTAGTTACCCCCTTCACTACCCTTCCCTCTGTCTGCATCTTTGCTTTCTTCACTGTCTTTCCTGCTTCCCTCTGTTTTATTTGGTCACTTCTGTGTTTTCCTCCCTCTGTTTTTCCTTATACCTCCTGAATGCCACCCTTTTGTCCTTCACCACCTTGGCCATTTCCTAGATAACCATAATGGTCTCTTTATCCTTCAGCTTTTACTCACTTCCTTCATGCAGAAGCTGATTGCCTTAATTATGCCCTCTCTCATTTTTACCCACTGTTCCACTACCCCGTCCTGACAATCCCCCCCTTTGAAGCAGTTTCTGTTGCAGGTTCCCATTTCTCTAAAAATCTACCCTCCAAGAGTCCAAGACCCTCATACTCTTGTGGTTTGCCTCTGTTCCTATCTTAATGTTAAGTCACACTGTACACTGATCACTGGTACCTAGGGGACTGCCCACTGTGACATCTGCAGTGCTGTCCCTGTTTGTAAGTACCAGATCCAGCACTGCCCCATTCTTAGCCAGTTCATTGACTATCTGCTTGAGAAGTGCCCCTTAGAGATTAGCCCAGCATGGCCATGTTTCATTCCACAGCTGTCTGTGCACCACAACTCTGTTTTTGCCACCAAATCCAGGTAAGCCTCTGCCATGATGGCCTCAGGGTTTGGAATTTTATTTCCCAGAGTCCTTGCATTGTGCACATGGCTCTTCATACCTTATTCCCTCCCTGCTTGCTTCCCTGCTTCCCTCCTTTTGCCTGTGCTGTTTCCTGTCACTCCTCCAGACCCACCTCTTCCCTTGTTACTTTCTCTGTTACCTGTCTCCTTTCATTATTTATTCTTGATTCCCTAATTTATACTGCCCTTGTCCTCTGCCTTGTCCCCATCCCTGTCTTCTTGCAACCTGCTTCAGGTGAGTTTACTGCCCTTGGGCCTCCTCTTTCTACTGTATCATCATTGGGGGGGATTGCCTTCTTTAGTTCTACAGCCTCCCCTCTGGCTAGTTTAAATGCTCATCCAAGTAGCATTTAAGCCTATCACTAAGGACTGTGGTCCCCTTCCTGGAAGGATGCAAGTCATCTCCCCTATAGAGGCCCATATCTTCCCAAGTTGGCCCCAATCTCCAGTGCAGCTGAAGCACTCCTCCATGCACCATGCTTTCAGCCAGTTGTAACAGCCCTGGTGTGCAGTGTCCTTTCCTCTCTGTAGCCATATACAAGTAAGATTTTAGCAAAAGCCACCATGCATGCCACCTATTTGAGGACCCTCCTGAGCTCCCTGAATGTTCCTTGCACTACTCCTACCCTGCCCCTTGCCAGGTCATTCATCCCCAGGTGGACAATGACATCCAGCTCCTTCCCATGTCCTGCTGCCCTAATGATCCTCTGGATCTGCACTTCATCTCTCCAAGCCAAAGCACCTCTCAGGCACTTCACCTCCCTCTCCCTTCCTCCCCCCACCCCAAGTCTATCCCCTTAAAAATAGAGTCCCCCACCAGCAGCTGCTTTCTCCTCAGCTGGGGGCCTCTTCCTCCCCCACTCCTTGGGACCTCCCCTTCTGAGGACCCCCATTGTCTCCCTTCTCACTGCTACAGGTGCCTCCTACTGGCTGCCCTGTCTTGCCAGTACAGTGAAGGAATTCTGCAGTGGTACAGACTGAGGACTGTGTATCCTTCCTGCCACCCCCACCCTCTTGGAACCCACCATGGTCCATCCTTTAAAATGATGCCTTCTTCTGCCTCTGTGGCCATAACTAAAACAATGCCAGCCAGGCCACATGGAACTTTAGCTGCCATGAGCAGCATAGTGTTTCCAAAGGTGCAAAGCAACATCTTACGATTCTGTGCAGCAGAATATTTTTGCACACTTCCCCAGCAGACTGCAGAAGACATACAGTATGGTAGATAATTAATCATGTCAAAGCAGCTATGATCCAAGGTCCACAGCAACTCTTCTGTTGAATGGATACCCACTGCAGTTGCACTAAAGGAGAAACTTGTTTAGCTATTTTGGTTGTTGACCTCTTTTCAAATTCCTTATTATGATTTGCATTTAAATAAGGCATCTGAGAGATGTAACGAGAGCTGTATTCTGCAAAGGTGGATCTGGGTAAATCTCTAGTTGACATTAGCAATAATAACATTTTCCTGTTAAAACAAATTCTTGGTTTCCTTTTTTCTGAATTGTGCAGATTTGAGAGGAACAAAAGAATACAATAAATGAGTTCCCTAGAGTCCATTTTTTATGCTTATCACCTGATCTTTTGATGTGATCAATAGATCTTGATTTCACAATGCAGGTATATCAGAGATACAAAATTAATCTGAGATATACTAAAAAGCATTAAGTTAAAATAGATACTGTACATTTAGAAAAAATGCTAGGCAACATGTATTAGGGTTCTGACATCTCTAGAGTAAAAGTAGACACCGCTTATCAGTTTTAAGACTCAGATTCCATAAGTTAAAACCATGAATCTAGACAGGGTTGTCTGACATGTTGAGTTACATCTTTGTTATCCTTTGTTTTTTTTTTTTATATAAATAAAAGTGGTTAATAGATGTTACTGTAGTGAAATTTCTTTATCAGTGTATATAGACATCTAAAGTTTCCCATTGTGAAGTTGGCTAGTGAACCATTGGAAATGTATTGCAATAAAATACAGGAAACCTAGGTCCCCATATTCAAAAGGTTAGCACAGCACTAAATGGGTTAGTGCTGGGTTAACCGTGAATAGCACTGGCACGCTGGGTGGGGCCACATTTAGAGGTCCCCGGAGTGCTGTGCTAACCCAGCAGTGCAATTGCATAAAATATACCACTGCATATATACAAATGAGGGATCCCTCATGCATAATAAGCCCAGTGGTATATTGATAGGTTTCTGTGGTGCTAAACAGCCATCAGCACAGCACTGTGTACCACCTCTGAAACCCTGTTCTTAACCAGGTACTATGGCAGCTCACCCCCCCTCAATTGCCCATAATGTGAAATATAAGCTATATCCCTGGCATCTTGTGGGCCCCTCTCACTCCAGTCATGCTTGTATCATAATAGGTTTAAAATATCTAGTTTTCTATTGCACCCCCCTCACCCCAATTGTCCCTGCATCTCAAAAAAGGTTTAAATCCGAGGTAGTCTGGTGGACCCCTCTCCCCCAATCGCACCTGTGTCATTATACATTTCAGATCCCTGGTAGATTAGTGGAACTCCCCTTCCCCTGATTGTTCCTGTACCATAATAAGATTCACATCCCTGGTAATCTAGTGGACCTCTCTGCCGCCTCTCCTGGTTCATAATATATTTTAAATCACTGGTAGTCTAGTGGACCCCCCTCCCCCTCAAGAATGTAAAGAAACCTCTTCATGCCTTTCTGTTGTAGTTCTGATCCCTCCCTTCTATCCCAGGCCCAGCCTAGGATCCTCAAAAAATTCAGAAATACTATCCAACATTCCCACTGCATCTTTGATCCTCGTCTTTTCTCCACTAAAAGAAAAAACTTAAAAATGAGCGAGTTTAACTGGGCACATTTACTGCCTTTTGCAGTCACCAGCAACAGTGACTTACTACCGGCTGTGCAGGGGGAAAACTAACCTTAAGCTAGAGTTTTTGTTTCAGGAGCTGCAGTTTGGGACACCCGAGAGTGTACTGCGTGGAAAGGTGGTACAAAGAACAGAGGGACCAATCAGGGCAGAGCTAGAAGCTCTTAAGAACATAAAAGAAACAACCCCTAACATGTTCCATTCATATTCAAGCTCCAGAGTGTGAGTGGAATAGAGCAGGATTGGAACAGCATTGATACTTAAGCATTGGCAGGTATCAGCAGGAGGAAACAGGAAGAGGGGGACTCTGCCAGTTGGCTAAGGTAAGGTAAGGTAAGGTACCTGTTCACTACTGTTGTTGCATTGACTGCCAGGACAGGTAGAAGATAAAGGGTAGACCAAAACAGGGAATAGGAGCAACACCCTATCAATGGTAGGTGTACAAAGGGAATTAAAAATCAACAAAAGAGGTACAACTAAAAACACCCTACCATGGATAAAGGACACCTAAGGAACAGGTGAAAGTAAAAATGGTAGGCCAAAGCTGGGAATAGGAGCAACATCTGATCAACTGATTTAGGGTAGGTATACAACAAGGTGTAAAAACAGTAACAGCATAAGGGAAAAAAGTAGAAACACCCTATGAAGGGTAAGGGTACATAAGTATTTCCAAGAACCATAGAGAGTGTAAGAATTGAGAATGATGAGAGTGGTGCAGTGCAGTCACTGTGGGGGAGCAGTTTTCATAGATACCTTCTGGAGACTGCGGTGCTGCCCCATCTGCATGCACCTCTCTGGGTTGCGGGAGGTGGTTGACAGACTCCAGGCTGAGTTGCTAGGAATCAGGGTGCCTTTTCTCACATGCAGGGGCTAGTACAGCTGGAGGGATGGGAAGTTCACTAGGGCAGCAGGATGGAAGGGAGAGCTGGATGTCATTGTCCTCCTGGGACCAAAGACATGGCTAGAGACAGGGCTGAGATAGTATAGAGGGAGTATAGGCAGCTGGGGAGCGGTCTTAGACAAGTAGCATGGTCAGTGGCCTTCTCTGAGGTGCTGCCTATCCACAGTGAGGGAAGGAGAGGTATATCTACATCAGAAGCTTCATTTCCTGGTTGATAGAATGGTGCAGAGAGGACAGGTTTGACTACACTGGGGACTGGGAATCCACCTGGATGGATAAGGGGCTATACAGGTGTGATGGCCTGCATCTGTCCAGGAGGGGAACCACCATCATCAGTGGATGGTTTAAATATTACTTCAAACATTTAAAGGACAAGTACTGGCTGTGGAGCAGCTGTGGAGCAGCAGTCTTCTGGGAGACATTCTGGAGACTGCATTGCTGCCCTATTTGCAGGCACCTCTCTGGTCTGAGGGAGGAGGTTGTTCGTCTCCATGCTGACCTGGCAAGGATTCAGAAAACCTGCTCCCCCACCCAGGGACCACCCAGTCCACTGCCACTACCTCAGAAGTTGCCAAGAAAGAGGAGTGGTTGGACCACGGTGGGCTCAGGGAGGGTGAGGGTGGTAGAACAGAGGTGCATCCCTCCAGTTGTGCCTGTCCAAAATTCATTCACCACTCTGGTGAAGCATGGTTCCTCTATGGAGGCACCTGGAGTGGAGACCAAGGAGGATGCTGGGAACCTCCACAATGGAAACCTACAGGAGGGTGGCCCAGGACCCCACAGGGGAAGGAAACAACTTCTGGTGGGGGACTAAATTATTAGGGGGGTAGAACTGGGGGAAGGGGAAAGGGAGGTAAGGTGCCTGCCCGGCACCAAGGCTTGAAGGGACAGAAAATGAATCCTCAGGATTGTGGGAGCAGTGGCAAGGGGAAGGGAGCTGGATGTCATTATCCACCTAGGGATGAATGACCTGGCTGAGAATGGGATCAGAGCAGTGCAACAGGAGTTTGTGGAGTTGGGGAGGGGCCTTAGACAAGTAGCACACATGGTAACTTTCTTGGAAGTGCTACCTGTCTATGGCATGGATGAGGCTAGGGCACTCTGCACCATGGTATTCAATGACTGGTTGAAAAGCTGGTGCAGAGCTAAGGGGTTTGGCTTCATTGGAGACTGGAGCTCCACCTGGAGGGATGCAGGCCTATACAGGTATGATGGTCTGCATCTATCCTGGAGGGGAACCAGGATCCTAGGTGATAGGTTTAAATGCTTCAATGGCAAGCATTTAAACTAGCCAAGGGGGGAGGCACTGAAGAGGAGAAGGGAAATCCTAGCACCCCCCAAAAATCAAGGTAATCAGAGAGGTAAACACCAAGATAGAGCAGTCAATAGGAGAAGGGCAGGGGTAAATGGAGAAAAAGACAAAGGCAGTAGGGACAGGGATGGGGCAAAAAGAAATAAAGCCATAAAAAAATGGAAGGTAATGAGTACCAATGCCGTAGTCTAGGTAAAAAGCTCCCTGAAATGGTGGCTTTGATGGAAGAGGGATGCCTGGATATTGTGGCAGTCACAGAAACATGGCACACAGAGAACCATGACTGGGATGTCAACATACCAGGGTACACAATCTACAGGAGGGACAGGGAGGGAAGAAGAGGAGGAGGAGGAGGAGGAGCTCTCTATGTAAGGGAAGGGATCAAAGCAACAGAGCTGAAGGGTAAACAGGGAGGAGAGGAGGCACTGTGGGTCATCCTGGAGACTGGAAATGGCTCCACAATCTGTACAGGGGTTGTATACAGACCCCTGTCTCAGGGGGAGGAAAAGGACAAGAAAATGATAGAAGGCATCCTTGGGATGGCAGAGAAAGGGGAGATATTGCTGATGGGGGACCTGAATATGCCAGATGTTGACTGGACCACCTTTGCAGCAGCCACATCCAAGAGCAGGACCATTCTCAATGCCCTACGGGGGGGCATGCCTCAGACAGCTAGTTTTGGAACCCACTCAAGAGAGAGCAATCTTAGACCTGGTACTCTCAAATGGGGACGGGGAGAGGATCTCTGATCTTGAAGTGGGTAGCCATCTAGGAACAAGTGACCACCAGTGTGGTTCACGATAAACTTAGCGGTAGAGTCAAGCCACACAAAAGTAAAGGTACTGGACTTCAGGAGGGCTGATTTTGTCAAAATGGGAGAGTGCCTCAGAAAAGCACTAGCGAACAGGCAAGAAGGTGGGGTGGATCAACAATGGGGAAACATCAAAACCACCATCACAGAGGCAACAAGCCTTTGTGTGAAGCAAATAAACAAATCAAAATGAAAGAAAAAAACACTATGGTTCTCAAAAGAAGTGGTGGGGAAGGTAAGGGAGAAAAAGATAGCATTCAGGAAGTATAAGGAAACACAGAAGGAACAGGACAGAGAACCGTACCAGTTAAAACAGAAGGAAGCGGGTAAGGAAGTCAGAATAGCAAAGGCCCAAACCAAGGAGAAGATAGCCAACTCAGTTAAGAAGGGGGATAAAACCTTTTATAGGTACATTAGGGAGCAAAGAAAGACTAAGACAGGGATACTGAGGCTGAGCAAAGAGGAAGGTGGTTGGGCAGAAAGTGACAGTGAAAAAGCAGGGATACTGAATGAATACTTCTGCTCAGTATTCACAATGGAAAAGCAGGGGGAAATACCTATTCCGGTCAATAGAAGCACTCTGGATAGGGGGGTTGACATTAGTCCTTTCACAGAAGAAAGGGTTCTGAAAGAACTCTTAAAACTGAAGGTGGATAAAGCAATGGGGCCTGATGGGATTCACCCCAGAATTCTAAAAGAACTAAGGGAAGAACTAGTAACACCACTGACTACCCTTTTTAATAAATCATGGGGGATGGTGTGGTACCTGAGGACTGGAGGAGGGCGGATGCGAGCCCCTTCACAAAAGTGGGAGCAAGACAGAGACAGGAAACTACAGACCTGTCAGTTTGACCTCAGTGGTAGGGAACATGATGGAATCACTTCTGAAGGAAAGAATTGTTGAGTACCTAGAGGCCAGTGGGGCACAGGACCCAAGGCAGCATGGATTCACAGCAGGAAGGTCATGTCAGACAAATCTAATTGATTTCTTTGACTGGGTGACCAAAGCAGTAGACCAGGCAGGAGCTGTGGACATGGCCTACCTAGACTTTAGCAAGGCATTTGACACAGTCCCGCACAAAAGAATAATAAACAAATTAGCCAGCCTGGGAGTGGGTCCCAGGGTGGTAGGGTTGGTAAAACACTGGTTGGACAACAGAACACAGCGGGTAATAGTAAATGGAGTCCACAGTGAAGAAAGAAGGGTTACTAGTGGGGTAACGCAGGGTTCAGTACTGGGGCCGGTCCTTTTTAATGTCTTTATAAGTGACATTGCAGAGGGACTGGGAGGGAAAGTATGTCTCTTTGCAGATGACACAAAGATCTGCAACAGGGTTGATACACAAGGTGTGGTGGAAAGGATGAAAAGGGACTTGGCAAGGTTGGAGGAATGGTCAAATGTATGGCAGCTTAGATTCAATGCAAAGAAGTGCAAAGTAATGCACCTGGGAAACAAAAACCCAGGGGAAGAGTTCACAATGGGGGGTGAGATACTGACAACAACAAAAATGGAAAGGGACCTGGGGGTAGTCATATCAGATGACCTAATGGTGGGCCAGCAATATGAGAAGTCAGTAAGGAGGGCTGGGGGGATACTGGGATGCATAGGGAGAGGCATCACCAGCAGAAAACAGGAAGTTGTTGGCCCTCTGTACAGACAGTTGGTAAGACCACATCTGGAGTACTGTGTACAGTTCTGGAGACCACATCTCCGCAAAGACATAGACAGGGTGGAGGCTGTCCAGAGGAAGGCAACCAAAATGATGCAGGGTGTGCATCATAAGACATATGAAGAAAGACTAAAGGAACTAAAGATGTATAGCCTTGAAGAAAGGAGGGAGGGGGGACATGATAGAAACTTTCAAATACCTCAAAGGAATCAACAAAGTCCAAGAGGGTAGCATCTTTCAGAAAAAGAGATGTGCAAAAACAAGGGGGCACAATTTGAGATAGAGGGGGGACTGCTCAGAGGTAATGTGAGGAAGTATTTCTTCACAGAGATGGTTGTGGATACATGGAACAGCCTTCCTGAGGAGGTCATAGAGTCAAAAACAGTGGGGGAATTCAAGAATGCATGGGACAGACATAAGGCAATTCTAGTGGAGGGTATGAGGAAGTAGGCTGTTGGTTAACTAGGATCTGCAGCTTATCCATTAGGTAGGGAAATGGGCAGACTAGGTGGGCCAAGCGATCCTTATCTGCCATCAAATTCTATGTTTCTATGTTTCTAAGTAAACAAATAATATTAGGTGTGAATGAAAATACAAATGCTTCTGTGTATTCATAGAATAAGGAATGTTGATTTAAGTTTTGTTAATGTGTACCTTTATGTTGTTAGTTGATACTGTTTTTGGCACAGTTGAAACTTGCTCTGAAATGTAAACAAATCCTCCAATTACCCCATTGCCGAGCCGCCGCTCGGCTCACAAAATGGTGATGACGTGTCTACATTATTATGTCACTGGAGCGAGTCAGCTCTGCTTCTTCCATTGAAACATATGAACACATTTTAAAATGCTGGATATTGGCAGTATATGTAGATATCAGCATATATATTGATACTTAGCTTGTGCTCTTATTTTAAAACAGTGCTCATAAGTTTCAATGGAAGAAGTGGAGCAGTCTCTCTCAGATGACATCATCATGTAGGCAAGCCAACACCATTTTGTGAGCAGAGTGGCAGCTCGGCAACAGGGCTAATTGGAGGATTTGTTTTCATTTTGGATCAAATTTCAACTGTGCCAAAAACAGTATAAACCAACAACATAAAGGTACACATTAGCAAAACTTAAATCAGCATTCCTTATTCAATGGATATACAGGAGTGTTTCCGTTTTCATTCACACCCAATATCACTTGTTTACTTGTCGTTTAAACTCACCAAGAGGTTGGTGGAAGAACTCAAGATAGGCAGGAACTGTTTTCCCCCACAGGCTAAAGTAGAGAGTAGGCAGAATCCAAGGGGAGAGGAACCACAAAGGATGCAAATTTATTAAGGAAGCAGGGTGACAGAAACTAATGGGTATATGAGCAAGAGTATTAAAAGGAGAGGTGGGAAACAGGGAGCAAAAAAGTAACAAGGGGAGTAACAAGCAGAGTACTAACAAAATCTGGAAGGCCATGTGTGCGAATGCTAGAAGTCTAGGAAATGCTTCTTGACCTAGAGGCCATCATAGCAGAGGCCGACCTAGATATTGTGGCCATTATGAAGTCATGGTGCACCGAAACTCAATGGAGAAAGATTAATGAGGGCATAGTTGAGGCAATGGCATGCTGTTTAAAGGAAGTGAGCAAGTGAAAGAGGAGGAAGAAGCCACCATGGTTCTCCAAGTAGGTGGCAAAGACAGTGAAGGAGAAGAAAACAGCATTTAGAAAGTACAAGGAGACCCAGAAGTATGAAAACATGAAGACAGGGAGGTACAGGTGCTAGCCAGGATGAAACCCAATGGTGCAGCAGAGCTACAATACTGCAGTAATCAATGTAATTTCAATGGGAATTAGTCCCTTTTGTCATGCAATGAACTGTGACACTGCCAGGATGAAGCACAGTGTCACAACTTCCTGCATGACAAAAGGGACTAATTCACATTGGGGCCTATGCACAACGGCGTGGGAAAGGCATGCAAAATGCAGGATGTGGGGCACACAGCTGCACACTGCACAGGACCTGCAAAGCACACGGCATGCACAACCAGATCCATGGGCTGTGGAGAGGCAGTGGGCGGCCCCGCAGAAGGCATGGAACCAGACGCACAGGTGGCAGAGAAGGGGACAGGGTATGCAAACCTGCCCCTTGAACCAGCCATAAAAGGAGAACCATGCCTGCCAAAGTGCACAAGGGAACATGAATCCCAAACATGGAGGAGGTGCAGAAAAAATGGTGGAATGAAGGGAGGGTGCAGAGCAAGCCGTGCACAGCGACTGAGAGGGAGAGCAGGGGAGGCACACGCTGGTCCCTGGACACAGAGACCCCCCGCATCAGCGGGAGCAGCCAGTCCCAGGCATCCAACTTCACCGGGCCACAGGTCACCATGATGGTGAGTGAGAGAAATGCCAACCGCAACCGGCTATATGGCGTACACAGCCTATCCACACCCACAGACGTGAAAATGCACCTCTGGCTGGAGGTGCAGGCCACCGTCAATGCCTCCGGATCGGACACCAGGACAACAATGGTGATAAAACACAAATGGCGGGACCTGTGGATCACTGTAAAGAGGCACCTGATGGTGGCAGCCAGCAAGCAGCGTGGCAGAGCAGGGGGATCACTCACAGAGGAGCCCAAGCTCACCCCAATAGAGCAGATGGTGGCAGACATGGTAACGGCAGTGAGCATCCATGGAGTGGACACATCAGCAGGTAGGCATGGCACAGATGCACTGCACACCCATGCACAGGATGCACACAGCCACCTAACAATCTCCCCATGTGCCAACAGAGCCAGCCAGAGTCGGCAGAAGTGGTGATGACCAGCCAACACAGACACCGCACACCACGGATGCAGAACGCACATAGCTGATGGAGGACAACACCGCAGGTAAGCCAGGGCATGCATGGGTTGGGACGCAGGCCTCATAACATGAGCAGTGCATGTAACATGATCTACCATCTACATCCCACAGGATGAAGACAGCCAGCAGCAGGATCAGCCCTGGCCACAACCCCCAACAGCAGCACAGAAACAGACACAGAGGCGGATGCAACTGCCATGGACATGGCAGGGGCCCACAGAGGTGGAGGGACACAGGGCAGCCACTCAATACAGGACATGTGAGGGCCATGCATGGCCGTCCAACAGAGTGCACCCGGCCCGCCCCCACTGTGACATGGTGTACGTGCACACCCCGTGGCCATCGCGAACCTCGATAGTGGTGACAAGGGCCCATCTACCCGGACAGCATGGCACAGCATGGCAAAACATGCCAAGGTGATCACCGACTGGCAGCACACAAAGATGCAGCAGCTGGAGCAGGACTGCCTGGAAGCACAACAGCAGCACACGGAGGCACTGGTGCACTTACCAGTGCCATAACAGCCATGGGCTGTGACATAGCATGTATCGCCTCATCCCAGGAGCAGATGGAGATGACCATCACAGGCTGGGGTACACCACCATGGGTGACAGGTGAGGGGCAATGCCAGGAACAGAGCAACAGCACACATGTGGCACCAGCAGAAGGGGGCTGCCCGCGGAGGGACAGGGACATGGGCACTGAAGCTTTAACACTGGCTGCAGCCACACTGCCAGCCTCAGATGCTGACATGGACATGCTTGCGGGGACACCGGTAGACCCACAGCCATGGTCAGACAGAATGGGGGCAGCCAGGGCATCGACGACAGGGGTGACAGACTGGAAATGGAAGGTGACCCCGGGCAGGACCCCGTGGACTCCGCTGACCCACTGGAGGCAGCACGACACAGGGGCCATGGCAGGGCACTGGGGCAGATGCACAGGTGGGAGACATGGGTGTCTGGATGGGAGCATGCCACATCACAGGGCATGCAATTGCCATGACACACCAGACCAGAGTGCCACCAGGCTGGACACAGACATGGCCCTGGGCCATCGCACACAGTGCCACCCACACATGCACATGCACATGCACAGTACACAGGGCAGCACAGGGTGATGGTGACACAACATGCATCAGGACCATAGACACACAGTGGGGGGGAGGTACTCTGCAGCTGGCTACCATTCTGTGGTACAGGGGCTTGTCACAGGGGCCATGGGACCTTGCCACCAAATGCCAGCCATGCCTGCGGGCATGCACTATGGGCACTGCAAGGCCTAGGCATGCCCTCAGACAAACCTCATCATTGGGCACGCATCAGCCACCACGGCACCACCCAGCATAGCCAGCATGGGCACTAATGGTACAGGCACTGGGCAGCAAGGCCATATCCGACCATGGGCTGCTGTGTCTAGTGACAGAATGCGCCACTGACAACCACTGCCCATGCTGCACAGCCTGCTGCAGTCTCCTGGCCACGTGCCCGGCCAGCATGCTCGTGCTCCAGTGGCACATCTGGGGTCTCATAGTGAGGCACTGGAACATCCCAATGCACAGCCATGTTGTGCAGCATCACACAGACTGTGAAGACACAGCAGGCACACATCCAAGACAGCATCATGGTGCCCCAGTGTGGTCCAGACACCGGAATCACATCTCCAGGAGGCCGATGCTCCTCTCCATGACAGCCCTTGTCCTCCGGTGCACCATGTTGTAGGCATCCTCCGCTACATCCCCTGGCACCAGGTAGGGCATCAGAAGGTACTGCCACAGTGGATAACTGCTGTCACCTGCAAGAGAGAGAGGAGACATTAGACATGGCACGTGCATGTGGCACAGCCGTACAGAGGCAGTGTCACCTACCCAGCAGTCAACACGTCCATCATGGAGCCAGACACTGAGGCCTGAGCCATCCAGGATGCAGGCAGTGTGGCACAACTCAGGGTACCATGCACACACATCAGTGAATAGGTTCCCTGTATCACAGATGACCTGGCAGTTGGTGCTGTGGAAGCCTTTTTGGTTACGATATGCCACCTCATCGACTGTGGGTGGCAGGATTGCTAGGTGCATGCAATCCATGGCACTGAGCATGTTGGGCATTCCTTGCATCACATGGCATGCCTGTTTCATGGTGAGTGCCTTGCCTGCTGTCTGTGGGAGATGGACATGGTCCCACACATGCGGCAGCACGGCATCCATGACCTGGGCCAGTGCCCTGGACATGGACAACTGGCTCACACTGCCCACATCACCGGCAATGTGCTGGAAGGACCCCGTTTCATAGAACGACAGTGCACAAATTATCTTGGTCTCCACGTTGGTGTTGTGGCTGCAGCCACATTGTGGCCCTGGCTGCTTCCGCCTGCTGATTGTCTGGCTCTGCCATTTGTAGGTTGCCATCCTGTGGAGGCATGCCACTCTCACTATTGCAGGTGGTTTGCCTGCTCAGTATCCCTATGCTGTGTGCCACCATGGCTGCCACCGTGGGTCATGGGCCCTGGTCAGTTATGTCACCGTCTGCTGGCCTGTGGGTATACTGTCACTGCCAGGCCATTGCAGAGGTGTGCAGGTGTCTGTGCACTACTGTGGTGTCCCATGCCATGCTCATTGTCACCACCACCGCTGTGTGCCACAAGGGTGCTGTTGCCGGTGGCCTGGTTGCCATGCATTTACATGCCTATGCCATTCTGGCATGCCTATCTGCCTGTGTTGGATGCTCACAGTGTTGCTGTGGTGGGCTGCCTCCTGCTGTGCCATGCATCTGCACGCAGCTGTTTTCCCCTCCTGTGGCCTTCTGCTGCTGTTGGTGCTCCTGTTGCCTGCGCACCTGTTTATGCCTACCCCTGGCCACGTGTTGCTCTGCATGCTTCAGGGCACACATGTATGCATGTTCCACATGTTAATGCATTAGCTGTGCATGTTGGCACATACCCGGTGAGTGGCTCCTCCCATGTGTAGCAGCCATGTGTGCGGCTTGTGTAACTCCATGTTGCCCTGCTGCACGGCTCCTCCTGTGCACATCATGCATGCCGCTCACGGTTTGTGCATGAGTATTCTCCCCAACTCAGTACACCCGCGTGCTGCACACGTGGAGTACCTTTTGTGCATAGAGGCCATTGAAATTACATTGTTTACTGCAGTAACCCTGCTGCAGCATGCTGCAGAATTGGGTTTCATCCCAGTAGGCACAACTGTATAGCTGGAGAAACAAAGGGAGTCAGGAAGAAGGGTGAGGGCAGTTAAACTGCTTAAAGAGAAAAGAGAATAGATAAGGAGGTCAAAAAAGGGGACAAGACATTCTTCAGTTATGTGGGGGAAGGAAGACAAGGGAAGTGAGAGTGAGAATCAGGAGGGCAGGGGGCACTATGCAGAAGAAAATTAAGAGAAAGTGGAAGTACTAAACAATTACTTCTGCTCAGTCGTCATGATAGAAGGTGGAGGGGGGCAGACCAGCATGCTGTAATATGCTGCAGTAAGCAGCAGGGAAAGGGGGAGTGGACACAAGTCCAATCTTGGTGGAGAGGGTCCAGAAAGGATTGGAAGCCTTAAAGGAAAATAATGTGATGGGGCCAGCTGGAATTTATCCAAGGGTCTTAAAGGAACTGAGCACAGTGCTGGCCACCCCTCTGTTGCACTTTGTAGCACCTCAGTGGAGTTGTGAAAAGTTCAAGAGGACTAGAGGAGGGCCAATATGGTCCATCTACACAACAGAGGTAGTAGGGAGGATGCTAGCAACTACAGATCAGTCAGTTTCACATCAGTGGTAAGGAAGTAAATGGAGACACTACTGAAGGAGAAGACAGTGGAGCACCTGAAGGCACAAGGGCTGAAAGAACACCAGCAGCACAGTTTCACCTGGGGGCGATCATGTCAAAATAACTTAGTAGAGGTTTATTAGACTGGTTTACCAGGAGTTGGATCAAGGGAGATCAGTGGATTTGGCCTGTCTGAACTTCAGTAAGACATTCACAGGAGGCTAGTTAAGAAACTAATCAGCCTGGCGGTGGAGGAGAAAGTGACAAGCTGGGTATCAAACCGGTTAAGGGATAGGAGGCAAAGGATGGTGGTAAATGGTAGCCACTCAAGCAATAGGAGAGTGACTAGTAGGGTGTCACAAGGTTTGAACCTGTGACCAGTCGTCTTCAAAGTCTTCATGTGCAATATTATGGAGGAGTTTGAGGGGAAGGTGTGTCTGTTTTCAGAAAATATAAAAATCTGAAACAAGGTTGACATTCAGGAAGGGGTGGAGAGAATGCAAAGGGATCTGAGGAAACTAGAGGAATGGTCTGGCGGTGGCAGCTGAGTTTCGATGCCAAAACGTGCAATGTTGTGCACTTTGGGCTACAAACACCAGCGGCATTGTATAAGATGGAGTGGAGCCTACAGCCATAAATCAAGAAAGAACCTAGGGACCATCATATCTGATGACATCAATGTGGCTGGGCAGTGTGACAAAGCAATGGGAAAGTCTAGCAGGATGCTGGGGTGCATTGGGAAAGGGGTTGTTAGCAGAAGAAGGGAGGTGGTGCTGCCATTGTATCACTCAATGGTGATGCCCCACCTGGAAGTACTATGTGCAGTTCTGGAAGCCGCACCTCTGTAAGGATATTGAAAGGATGCAGGCAGTACAAAGGAGGGCAACCCAAATGCTGAGGGGGGCTGCATGAGAAGCCATACAAGAAAAGGCTGCAGGAACTCAACATGTACTCCCTGGAAGAGAAGAGACCGAGAGGGAACATGATTGAAACATACAAGTACCTCAAAGGAGTGAATGAGGTGCAAGTTGAGGGTTTATTTCAGAGAAAAGTTTAGTTTAGTTTTTGCACTCAGAAAACCTTTGAGCTAAAATTATTATTGGTTCCTTGAAAAATTCACAGACTCAGGTTGGACCTTTGAATATTGATGATTTGTTGATATCAGACGAATTAGATATGGCAAATGCTTTTAATAAGCAATTTTCTAGAGTATTTAAAAAGCAAGAAAAATTAGATTTTGCATTTGATCATGATAATAATTATAACATAATCTTTTCATCCACAGAGGTATTTTCTGCCTTGATGACCTTTAAAACCTCAACTTCTGTTGGTATTGACAATATTCCGTTTGTATTTCTCAAAGAATTGGCAGCTGAGTTGATTGACATTTTGACCTTTCTATTTAATAAATCTTTACAACATGGTATAGTACCCCGGGAATGGAAATTTGCTCGAGTTATACCAATTCATAAAAATGGGTCAAAATTCTATACTAAACAATATAGACCTATTAGTCTAACGTCAAGTATTGGTAAAATTATGGAAAAACTTATCTTACAAAGACTTGAGGAACATATTAAAAGTAATGGGGATATTGACATCTTTCAGTATAGATTTAGAAAGGGAAGATCCTGTCAGGAAAATCTAATAAACTTCTTTGAACCAGTGAGCCTGGCTTTGGATACTGGCTTTCCAGTGGATGTTATTTTCTTAGATTATGAAAAGGCATTTGATACCATTTCACACAGGATAATAATTGAATGTTTAATTAAACAAAAGATATGTAAAAACATAATTAAATGGATTATATCATGGTTAGTAGAAAGACAACAACAGGTTAGTATTAGAGGTTATGATTCTGCATGGAGTAGTGTGACTAGTGGAGTCCCTCAGGGTTCTGTGCTGGGACCAATTTTGTTTAATTTTGTGGTTTCTACTATGTCTACATCAAATGGGGTATGGCTAAATAAATATGCAGATGATGTCAAATTAGGCTGCATTGTTAATGATTCAGTTTCAGTCCAAAATCTCCAAACAAATTTAAATAATATATTAATTGGGGCTACTAATAAAAACTTATCATTAAATATAGACAAATGCAAAGTTATGCATTTCGGCAAGAATAACCAAATGTCACATTACATGTTAAAAAATGCACCTCTGACTAAAGTCTCATCAGAAAGTGATCTAGGTGTTGTAATTAGCAATGACTTAAAATTCACCGATCATAACAACTTAATAGTTAAAAAATGCCATTGTCTAATAAATTGTATGTTTAGAAATTTAAAGAGTAGAGACCCAGAGGTACTTATCCCCTTATATAGTAGTTTGATAAGGTCTAAATGTGATTATTGTTCTCCCTTTTGTGCACCTACACTTACAAAGGATAAAATAAATAGAGAAAGAGTACAACACAGATTTACTAAAAGAATGAAATGTCTTAAACATATTCCCTATCAAGAAAGACTAAAAAAACTTAACCTTTATTCATTAGAATACAGGTCTATGAGAGGTGACTTATGTCTAATTTTTCTTGCCTTAAAAAATGAGTCTTTATTTGAAACTCTATGTTTAGAATGGGGAAATAGTTTAGGTTCTACTTGATCTCATAATATTAAAATCAAAACATTCAATGTAAAAACAAATAAAAGAAAAAGCTTCATAACTCAAAGAGTAATTCCAGTATGGAACTCCTTGCCACAGGAGGTGGTAAATAGTCCTAGCTTTAATGTGTTCAAAAAAAATTTGGACAATTATATGGGTGAAAATAAATATTACTTCCATCCTAGTTAATGGGTGGTGAAATCATAATGGGCTAGTTCCCTCGACTTTGTATCATACCTATGAACCTAAAATAGCCCTTTTTCAAATGTGTCCACATCATATACAGTCAGAAAGTACAAACAGTACAAACCATGCAACCTCCCAGATGTGAACTGGAACTCCTGCACAGCATCCACAACTAGGAGCATAAATTTCCCAAACACCTTGGGAGGGGCAGGACTTAATCAGCCCATTATGGCCACCACTAGAGAAAACCCTGGACCTGGTGCTCACAAACAGCGGCAAGGTCCAGGAGGTGGAGGTAGGGTGCCATCTGGGGTCAAGTGACCACAAATCTGTCTGGATAAAGGTCAAAAAGGCCAAGGAAACAAGCCACACAAAGACACTGGTTATAGACTGGAACGTATAGTAGCAAACCAACTTGTTGACTACCTAGAGAAGTACTCCATTCAATGCCTGCAACAGCATGGCTTCAGGAAAAAAATCACAGTACGACCACATCCCTGCTAGAATTTACTAGCTTCATACAAAAATCCTTTGACAAAAACAACTTCGTTGGTGCGGCCTTCATCAACTTCACAAAGGCCTTTGATACCATTAATCATTGACTCCTCCTCGATCAACACACAAAAATTGGTCTCTCACTTGACACTCAAAAATGGTTCAAGAGCTACCTGTCAGATATGTCTCAACATGTAAAGATAGCAAGCAGTGTCTCAGAACTACAAGTTATCCAGTCAGGTGTCCCACAAGGATTTATTTTAAGCCCTCTCCTGTTTAGCATTTTCCTAAACAACTTACCAAATGCATGTCAACAAAGGACACTCCTTTATGCTGACGATGCCATCATCTTTACAAACCACCCTGATCCCTCTGTTCTGGAACACATCCTCCAGCTTGGCTTCTTTGAAATTGAAAAATGGTTCCAATTGCACAAACCTGTACTCAACTACAAAAAAAATAAACTCCTACTGTTCTCAACCTCCTGTCATAAGCACAAGGCATTTGCCCTGATAGTCAAAAATAACCTTGGAGTCCCACTGGAACAAATACAACAGTTCAAATATCTTGGGGTTACCTTGGACAATCACCTCTCCTACATACAACATATTGAGACCGTTGCCAAAACAGCTAATGCAAAATTGGGTCTATTATTTAGGCATTGAAGAAGTCTGACCCCTGAAGCACTTAAACTTGCTATAAATAGCTCGGTTCTATCCATTATCGATTACGGTTTGGTTGTTTACTGCGCTGCCTCTGCCTAATCACTAAGGATGCTAAACACAACACTGAACAAAGCCTGTATATTACTCATTAGTGCTGAGTCTCACACCCACACCTGTGATCTCTATGCGCAAACAGGCTGGGTCAAGCTACAAGGTAGAATCAAGTACCACTCATATATACTCACAAAAAAGGTGCTACGAGGAGCCATGCCAACTGGCCTCTCCAGTCTTCTTCCCAGATCCCTAAAGGCTTGCCATACTTGTGCCTCTGACATGGACCTCTTACTCGTACTCGAACCACCCAGTGCCAACGATCCTTCCTTTACAGAGCCCCTATGTGGATGAATCGTCTCCGACGTGATCTTACTGATACACCTCACCCTACCCAGTTCAAACATCTCCATTACAAATATATTATGAATGAAAATGCATGTGATTGCCTCATATAATCATACTACCTGCTCCCTTGTGACCTGAGAATAAACGGTTCACTGACAAGGCCTCTGGCTGCCTCTTCTCCTCCCCCCCCTTACCTCACCTGCACGTTCCCTTCCTTATAGCATTGCCCACTACATGGCCACCACTTATACTGCATTGGTTGGCTACTGTCTTCCTCTGCCCCACTGTCCTCTCCCCACCCTCTCCCTGGCTCCACTACCCCATCCCACCTTTCTCTCCCTCCTTTTACTCGCTCTCTCTCTTTTCCTTCCCTTCCCCACTATTTTTTCTTGATTTTCACTTGACAATGCCACCTGGCAGCAACTTTCACCCACCCCTTAACTACTTGTCTTCCTCCCTACTCTCTAAATATGAACACATTTGTATTAATGACTTCTTATTGTACATTATAAATAATTTTTTCCTCCCCTTGTCTTTGTACTACACCTCCCACAATGACGTGGAACCTTTGTAAATGAGCTATTCTGTGCTCAAACATATTGTAATCCGAGAATGAATAAATAAATAAATAAAAATAAAGACTTCAAAAGAACAGACATCGATCAGATGAGAATATGCTTTAGGGATATTCTTAAGAGGAAGGCAAAAGCAGGAGTAGAGGAATGTTGGATGAACATAAGAGAAGCACTAGTGAAGGTTACTGCAAAATACTCCAGGCTAGTCAGTAAGACAAAGAAAAAAAGAAATCCACTATGGTTCACAAAGGAGGTGGCAGCTGCAGTGAAGGAAAAGAGACTAGCATCCCAAAGATACAAGGACTCTAACAGTGAAATAGATAGGGAGGAATACAAGTGCAGGTTCAAGGAGGCAGGAAGAGTGATCAGAAAAGCAAAGGCACAGACTGAGAAAGCCATAGCATGGGGGGGTAGAGGAGGTAATAAGACCTTCTATAGGTGCATAAATGACAAAAGAAAAAACAAAGGAGGCATTGTCAGGCTCATAAGCAGGGATGGGAGGAGGGTAGAAGAAGACGGTAAAAAGGCAGAAGTCTTAAATGAGTACTTCTGCTCAGTCTTTCCTAAGGAGGCACCTGGTAACAGACCCACCCCAAAGGGGGACAGAAGTCACCTAGAGGGAATGGACACAAGCCCATTCACAATAGAGAGGATAAGGACAGAATTATAAAAACTAAAGGTAGATAAAGCCATGGGGCCACACGGAGTCCACCCACGCATATTGAGGGAACTTAGTGATGAATTGGCAGCACCACTTGCAGATCTTTTCAGCAGATCCTTGAGAGAAGGGACTTGCCTGCAGAAGGAAGGTATATCCTTCCCAGATGCTGGGAGTGGTCCAGGTGAGACTTTGTTTAGATTTACCAGGAAACCCCGAGACTACAGACAGCTGACAAGGAGACTTTGGTAGGCTATTTGGCAACTTAGATGTAGCTAGAGATGCCCAGATTCTTGAGGCATGCTGCTACCAGCCCAGCACTTTGTAAAGGCTCTTGGGGCTGAGGAAGGCTGAAGGGCCGCAGTGAGCCCGCCCTTGTGTGAGGCCTCATTAAAAGTATATGGACAAAAGGGGGCCCTTCTTGGACCAGGGAGGCTAGCCCGTCTCCATACTGTAAGGGCTGTATTAATAGTAACAAAGTGACCATCTTGAACTTTGGGTTTGAACAGCAAGATGGAAAGCCACTCTCCAGTTGTTTTTTGTGTCAGGAATTATGTGGAGAAGAGGTCCTTTCTTCTTTTCATGGCCAGGGACCCTTTCCACCATTCACAGAGCTAGAATGGTTTTTGCCTCCCACTCCAACAGAAATGTCTATGGGCAGACTGGGTGGGCCATAGGCCCTTATCTGCTGACACTGTCTATGTATCTATGTATCTATGTATGTATTTATGTATGTATCTATGTAGTTCCCCAGGACTGGAAAAGAACAAAAGTGGTCCCTATTCACAAGAGTGGTAGCAGCGAGGAGTCAGAAAACTACCGCCCGGTCAGCCTCACCTCAGTCTTGGGTAAGATGATGGAGTCACTGCTCAAAGAAAGGATACTAGCATTCCTGGAGGAATTTTGACAACTGGACACCAAGCAGCACAGCTTCACAATGGGAAGGTCCTGCCAGACTAACCTGATCGACTTCTTTGACTTAGTTACTAGGACTGTGGATCGAGGGGGAGGGGGAGCCATTGATGTTATCTGCCTTGACTTTAGCAAGGCCTTCAACTCTGTACCACACAGAAGGCTGCTAAACAAATTCAACCACACAGGAGTAGGGCAGGAAGTGGTAGCATGGTGAGTAGCTGGCTTGAACAGAGAACTCAGTCCATGACAGTAAATGGGGCAGCATCAGGGGATAAGGAGGTGACAAGCGGGGTGCCACAGGGGTCTATCCTTGGACCATTACTCTTTAATATCTTCATCAGAGCTATCACAGAGGAGTTGAGCAGGAAGGTCTGCCTGTTTGCAGATGACACAAAGCTCTGCAACAGAGTGGACACTGTACAGGGGGTAGAGTAAATGAAAAGTGACCTACTCAGACTGGAACATTGGTCCAACTTGTGGCAGTTAAAATTCAACGTGAAAAAGTGCAAAGTTATGCATCTGGGCACATGCAACCCAGAGACAAACTACTAACTGGGAGGGGAGAAAGTAGCAACCACCCATCAGGAGAGGGATCTAGGGGTTATCATATCAAACAATTTGAAGGTAGGCAGACAATGCGGAAGGCAGCAAAGAAGGCCAGCAGGATGCTGGGATGCATAGGAAGGGGCATCACAAGTAGAAGAAAGGAGGTGATCCTGCAGCTGTACAGGTCCCTGGTGAGACCCCCATCTCAAGTATTACATCCAGTTCTGGAGACCTTACCTCAGGAAGAACATAGATAGACTGAAGACACTACAGAGGAGGGCAACAAAAATGATATACAATCTCCATAAGTTGCCATACGAAAGAGGGTTAGAGGAACTCAACATGTACTCCCTGGAACAATGCAGGGATAGAGGGGACATGATTGAGACATTCAAGTTTCTGAAGGGTATAAACAGAGTCTCCATCCAGGAGCTCTTTATGGTCAATATCACCAGTAGGACAAGAGGACATGAGATGAAACTGAGTGCAGGAAGATTCAGGGGCAACATGTGAAGGTTTTTCTTCACAGAGAGGGTGATTGATCCAGGGAATGGTCTACCAGCTGGAATCATTGACTCCAAAACAATAGGGGAATTCAAAGCAGCTTGGGACATACACAAGGGGATTGTCTCACAGAAATCCTAATGAGGAGGTAGGGCTCAGGGCAGACTAGATGGATCTTTGGTCCCCATCTGCTGTCAATTTCTATGTTTCTATGTTTTTATAATAAAATATTTACAATTACAAACCAACCTATTTACAAACAAATGTAAGACATAATTTTTAAAAGTATTTAAACCACAAATTTCAAGTGGAAGCAAATTCCAGATCTTTGCTGCTGTAATAGAGAAAGACCTTTGTCCTAAGATTGTTCTCCCATAAGGTACCTGAAGTCTGTCTCATGCCATGTTCCTAGTAAGGAATCTATTCAAGACATGATTAAAGAGTGTTTGAACCACAACAGGGTTTTGGCCCAAAAGTGACTTTTTACACATAATAGCTAGATTGTAATCAATTCTAAAATGAAGTGGCAACCAATTTAGTGTAGTATATAAATAACACCTACTGTATGGCTATCCCTTTTAAAATTAAAAGCAAATCTACAGGCATTATTCAAAGCAACATTAATTTTCTCCATACTAGTATTTTAAGCTGCCGAGTAGACAAGTAATCCATAATCGACAATTGAATGAATCAAGCTATTCACCAGTAGTTTTTTTACTTCACCAGTGAAATTATTCATAGTTCAATAAAGATCAATCCATTTATTAATACTCTTTACAACATAGTCAACATGACATTTGAAAGACGAGTTTAAATAGATCCCCGAATATTTGAACCTGCTCAATACCCTCACCACTTTGAATAATAAAAATCAGAGTTCAGCATTTTCCAAGGTTATTCCTACTCCCAAATAACATAGTCTTGTTTTTTTGCATTAATAACCAGGCCATTTTGTACAAACCAACCCCAGATTTGCTTAAAATCAGATTGCAAACACTTCTGTATATTATCAAAGTTTTCCCCAGAAGTTATAAAAACAGTATCATCAGCATATAAAATTGTACAGGAGTACTCGGCAACATTAGAAACTGTATTTGTAAAAAGACTTAACAACAGAGGTCCCAAAATGGACCCCTGTAGAACCCATCTTTCCAAAGGCAAAATGGAGGAAAACAAGTTATTATATTTTACTCTTTGGGTTCTGTTGGTCAAGTAGTCAGAGAACCATGCCATTGTATCAACTGACAGTCCCATCTCCCAGAGTTTCAATAGCAATAATCTATAATCAACAAGATCAAAGGCCTTCAATAAATCCAGGAAGACCATTCCAGCATACTCCCCCCTGTCCAAGGCTCCATGAAGATCCTCACCTAACCAAATGAAAGCAGTAGTTATATTATATATCTTCTGAAAACCATGTTCTTCCTTAGTAAGCAAACCATACTTTGAAATGTATTCCTGCAGTTGGTCATTGATGATATTCTCCAGGGTGTTGGACAGGGGGACAAAATGGAGATGGGCCTGTAGTTCAGAACAATGGCATGGTCCCCAAATTAAAAAAAAAACCTGGTGTAACATTAGCTTGTTTCCAGATATCAGGCAATAAACGCGTATGATACTATTTTATATAGCTCATCTGAATGTACAATACTTCACTGTATAACGTATGCAACTGTATATTTATCTCATGTATCTATTATGTATTTTTTGCTTTATATCCCTTTCCCCCTTCCTCAGGTCGCACCTGGAAATGAGCCTTGGCTGAGTCTGCCTTTCCCAGTTATCAAACATTTAAATAAAAATAAATTTTAAAAAAATCTCTATGAAGCCACTAAAATAAGGGGGCATGTAATGAAGCTGAGAGGGAAGTTTAGGAGAGTTATGCAGAAATACTTCTTCACAGAAAGGATGGTGGATAACTTGAACAGCCTGACAGAGGAGGTAGTTGGGTAAAAGACCGAGGAGCTTCAAGCATGCATGGGATCGGCACAGGGCATATTAGGTAGAGAACTAGGGGAAGAAGTGACACCTATGACCAACTAGGGTCAATGGTGAAGGAATAGGCAGGAACAAGGAGCAGGCTGGATGGGCTTAAAGATCCTTTTCTGCTGACAAAATCTATGTTTCTGTTTCTATGAAATCCATGACTGGGACATGGCCATACCAGTCTGTACTACAATCAGGAAAGTCAGGGTAGGAAGGAAAGGAGGGTGTGTGGTGCTTTATGTGAGGGAAACTATGAAAGCATCAGAGATACAGGGAATACATGGGGGACAGAGGTACTGTGGGTCACCCTGGAAATTGGGACCAAAGCAATTATTCACACTAGTGTGATCAATAGACCTTCAGCTTAGGGTGAGGAGTTAGATAAGGTACTGGTGGAAGCCACTAGAAAAATGATAGAAAAGAAGGAAGCATTGCTGGTGAGGGACTTCAATCTGCCAGATGTAGATTGGAGTCTCCCAGTGGTGTCTTCTGCTGGGCTCACTGCAGGTGCATTCCTCAGGCAACTAGTCAGTGAACCCACTTCTGATGGGGCAATACTGGACCTGGTACTCACTAACAGGGGCAGTGTTGCAGATACCAAGTTGGGAGGCCACCTGGGAACCAGTGATCACCTTACAGTGTGTTTCAATATAAGGATGGCTGTGGAATTGAACCACACAAGGGTAAAGGCCCTGGACTTCAGAAAGGCAGATTTTATAAAGATGGGTGAATGCCTCAGGGATGACCTGGTGGTGGTGGTGGTGGTGGTGGGGGACCTGGTATGGTAAAGGAACAGTAGGTGAGGCTACAAAGGGGCATAGTTAAAGTGAGAAACCTCTGCTTCAAGCAAGTAAGCAAAAGTAAGAAGAAAAAGAGACCAATATGGATCTCAAAAGAGGTGGTAGAAAAGGCAAAGGGAAAAGGTTACCATTCAGACAGTATAAGGAGACCGAGAGGAAGGAGGATAGGGAGGTAGATCAGGGGAAACAGAAGGAAGCAGGGAAAGCAATAAGTAGTGTAAAGGTTCAAACTGAAGAGAGAGAACAGCCCAGGTGGTAACAAGAGGCTACATGACATTTTTGGAAGACCAGGGAAGGGACTATATGGTTAAAAAGGGAAGAGGGACACTCTGCAGGGGAGGACCAGGAAAAGGCAGACATCCTGAACAAATACTTCTGCTAGTCCTTTCTTAGAGGAAAGAGTTCTGCCTTACTAATCCAAATGTGGACAAAGCAGTGGGACATGATGGGGTGCATCCAAGGGTATTTAGGGAGCTCAGGGGGGTACTGGCTGCCATTCAGTGCAAAGAATTGCACTCTGGGCCAGCAATTTATGCAAAAATAGGACTTTATTCAGCAATCTGCCAAATACTACACAAGAGGGCAACTCTAATCTAGTCGTACTGGATGCCCCTCTGACAATTCTATTTAACAGCTCATTGGAAACGGGAGTGGTTACAGAGGACTGGAGGAGGGCAGATGTAGACCTACTTCACAAAAGTTGTAGCAAGGAGAAGGCTGGTAATTATAGGCCAATCAGCCTTGCATCAGTAGAGGGGAAGTTACTGGGAGCACCGCTGAAGGAAAGGATTGTGGAATACTGTATCTGAAATGCAATGGGTTACAACACCTGAGGCAGCAAGGATTATCTGTGGGGGAAAGGGGAGGTTATGTCAAATGAATTTGATAGAGTTCTTTGACTGGGTGACCAAGGAATTAGATCGGGATGGAGCAGTGCATGTGGACTACCTAAATTTCAGTAAGGTGTTCAACACTATTCAACAGGTGACCAGTAAGAAAGCTGGGTAGCTTAGGCGTGGTCCAAGGTTGGTAAACTGGGTAAGAAATTGGTAGGGGGATAGGCAACAAAGGGTGGTAGGAAACAGAGCTCACTCTGAGGAAGAGAAGGTGACCAGTGTGGCTGCCTCAGGGATCAAGGCTGGGACCAGTCCTCTTTTTTTTTTTTGTGGACTCTTTTTCCCTCCAGTCTGCGGGGCCTCTCTCAGGCATCCTGCCTACTCCTGCCCCACCTGAATCCCTCCTATCTGTGCCTCCTCATTCTCCCTCCTCTAGACATGATTGGTACCCCCAGCTTATCCCCTCTGGAGTGGGGCCGCCCCTCCTTTTGGGTGCTCTCAACAGTCAGCTCTGATGTGGCAGAGGACCCGGGTGGAGGAACCTGGAAAGCCAGACAGGAAGGACCCGGCTGTGGGGATGGGAGCAGGTGCAGTCACCTGCTCCGCAGACCAGGGTTTTTCCCTATTCTGGTGAGCTCTTCTCCCCCTTCCTCCCAACGCACGGCACACAGCAACCTCTGTCTGCATTGGGCACTCCAGCTATGTGCTGCTCAGCGAGCTACAGCACTCTCGGTCTCCACCAGGAGCTGCTGTTGCACCGAGCAATCCCCGACCTCCCCCCCCCACAGGAAGGAGAGCAGCCCAATGGAGGCTCAATCCTTCCCATCCCTGCCATCCCACAGCACTCTGAGCTCATTTCTGAACTCGAGTCGCTGGTGTGGCATGAGGTGCAGCGTCCAGTGCCTCAACCCTCAGTGCCACCAGACCAGCTTCGACCAGGCCTCTTTAATTTCTTTATAAGTGACATTGCAGAGAAGCTAGAAGCGAAGGTCTGCCTCTTTGCGATGACACCAAAATCTGCAACAGGGAGGCCACTGATAAGCAGAGACCTGAGAAAACATGAGGGGTGGTGAAGATTATGGCAGATGGGTTTCAGTGTGAAAAAGTGCAGAATAATGCACTTGGGGCACAGAAACCTAGGGGCAGAGTACCAAATGGGTGCAGTGATAATAATGACCATCCAGCTGGAAAGAGACCTGGGGGTAATCAAATTGGAAGACCTAAGAGTGGCCAGACAATGCAATAAAGCAGTTGGGAGGGCTAGTGGGATGCTGGGGTGCATAGGAAGGGATATCACTGGCAGAAAGAGGGAGATGGTGTTGTCCCTGTATACATCACTGGTAAGACTCCACCTTGAGTACTGTGTCCAGTTCTGAAGACCACTTCTTCAGAATGATATAGAGTAGAGGCTGTCCAGAGCTAGGCAAATAAAACAGTGCAGGGTCTACACAAAAAGCCCTGTGATGACAGATTAAAGTACCAATATATGTACACCCTGGAAGAGAGTAGAGAGAGGCAGAATATGATACAGATCTTTAAAAACATAGGGGTGAATAAGGTACAGGAGGGAAGTATTTTTCAGCAACAAAGGAGCTGAAGAACAAGGGGACATGCTTTGAAGCTGTGGGGGTAGATTCAGGAAAGATGAGAGGAAGTACATTGTGACAGAAAAAATGATGGATTCCTGGAACAGCCTTCCAGAGGAGGAGGTGGTGGGCAAAAACAATGGTGGGGTTCAAGAATGCATGGGATAGGCATAACAATCCTTAATGGAAAGTAAGGGGGAGGGAAAAAAGCCAGAGATTGATTAGGGTTTGTGGTGACACTATAGGCAGAAAAAATGGCAGACTGGATGGGCCAAGCAGTCCTTTTCAGCCATCACATTCTATGTTTCTATGTTACTCCTACACCAGTTCCAGGCTCTTAAAATAGTTCAAAATATTCCCTGGTTTGAGGTGGCATCTCCCACCTCATTGCACCTCCACATCCACTAATGGTGACAAGCACAGCACTCTACTCTCTCCCACCACTGGCCACTAGCAGATTAGTAATATCATGGAGCCACCCTGTAATATTAATATAAGACTTGGAATTCAAAACTGAGCCTTTATTTACCATTACAAGGTGGGATTTTGACATCCACCATTAGATAGTGCTGTCTGAGAAGATGAGTGGTTGGCTGTGCCATATTCTGTGTGATGACAGATGGGAGGGGGACGGGGTGCAATGGAGTGCCACTGGAAACCATGGGGTGCTTTGTATAAAGAAAGAATGTGGGAGTGATTGATATGTGAGGGGGAAAGAATGTGGATGCAACTGTATATCAGGGAGTGCTGGGCACAGGACAGGTTACCAGGACACAGGACACCAGCAAGTGCTGCACAGAAAACGTTGGCCAGCATTGTCAAAACAAACCAGTGTTCATCTGTTTTAAAAAAAATCATTTAAAAAAATATTGAATTAAGTTAGACAAACCTATATTAAGACAATAGTTAGTGATGCAGCATAAAGCTTTAAACATGTGAAGTAAGGTTTTAAATTCTTCTGAGTCTGACTATGTGCTTGTGCTGTATGGTGTTCCTAGGGCTTGAACATTGGCTTGAATTAGTCTTGATGTTACTCTAATGTTGGCACCATCTCTACAAGAATAAAAAAAAACAAGGTGTTTGATGTGTGAGTACATTTCCTTGCCATAAAAGCCTGTGGAGAATTTATGGAAGCACCAACCCTGCTTTGAGCAATTGTTCAATAAAACCCTAATTACAACACACCAAACATTCATGAATGTTCAGAAGTATGGTACCTTAACAGCACAGGGGCTTTGATGAAAGCTGAGAAAAAGATACAGCACCAGGGACGGTCTTCAGCTGGTCTGCTCTGCAGTTGTACTGTATATGCTGGATTTCCACAATAAATTGGACTGATGCATCAATTGCTTAGTATATCCAGACAAGATGTTTTCACTTTTAACAATCCAGTTTTCTCAACTGTGACTGTGCTCTGTGAATTTTGAACTGGCCAGTCCATTGTCAGAATGGTAGGAGAGTGGAGGTGAGGAATAACCCTGCTGTTGCATTCCCTGTTGTATGTTCCATTATCCTAACATGGCATTTCCCTTCATCTATAGCTTTGTGCCGCAACTATAACTGTAACCTTAATGTAGTCTTTTTTTTTTAAATTCTAACCAAAAAGGGACAACTGGAGTAATATTCATACAGATTTGATTTTACTGAGAAAGGGGCACCTTATCACACAGCTTTTGACTTTGTAGTCCCTCACTGAGTTTTTTTGAGACTTGCTTGTGTGCTTCTGTGTTTGCGACTTTGGCTGAGCTCTGCCCATGGATCAGAGTACAATGTGGTTTATAGTACAGTGCATATCAAAACATACAAAGGTCATGTTCATTTGCTTAGCATCAGGACTGAAACCTGCTTGTCTGTTTCAGCACATATGAACCACAGAGCAGCCAGCAGGAGATGCAGACAGCCTATCTATGCAGCCATAGCTGTTCAAGACAGCTACAGGGTGAAAATGTAAACAAAGCCACTTGGCACAGACATGTCCGACCCCCGATGCATGGCATGGGGTCTAAGGGCACACTGGCCAGTGACAGTTTCTTTCTGCAGTCAGCCTATACCATGCATTGAGTGAAGCATAGTGGCACTACCAACAAAATGTTTAAGGGACCTCCCTGGCTTACAGGTATCTGAACATCAGCTTAGCTCAGTGACTTAGCTCAGCTATGCATGGGATAGACATAAAGGAATTCTGGAGGTCAGGGAAAAGGGGCAACAGACTTCTAGGAAAACATAAACTGAACTTACAAGCTCAAATGGGCAGACTGTGTGGGCCATAGGCTATTATCTGCCGACACTGTCTATGTATCTATGTATCTATGTGGGACTGCATTCTGGTGAGAGGTCAGCTGTGGGCATATTATTTGTGATTTTTGCTTTGCATATTATTTACCTAAGCTAACCATTTTCCTTCCCCAGAACCCTGTTTCAGCCTTCTCCACAATAAATCCCATTCCCTGTTTTGACACGAGGTACTGCATTCTGCCATTTCATTGCATACTGCATCATTACTGTTACTGGTTCATTGCTATTGTGATACTATGGGGAGGGTCTTTTAGGGACCAGCTTAGTATCTTCCAAGGGGTATCATAATGCTTGCTGTATTGGTAAGCCAAGAGGCTGTCTGTGTAAAGGAACCAACATTTTGAAATCTGTTGTTACCAAAGGCTTTACCATCGGACCCAAGGTCCATGGCCAGAGGCCGGAAGATCACATGCCAGCAGCAGTTAGTAAACTGAGTCACATGCCTGGTAGGTAAAGGGTAACCACAGCTGCTACTGCACCAGGGCAGGACAATAACTATTCAGTAAACTAGATTCTGTTCCATATCCTCTATGTGTTAAACTGGGTAGTTGCTCTCTCATAGACAATAATCTAGGTCAAAGATGGACCACCTTGTTGAGTTCTCTGCTTTGGAATCATAGCACAGTAGTGGATAAAAAAATTGGAATGGATTCAATATAAAAATTACACTTGACTGAAAAGTTCTTATCTAACAGTACAGTTATGTTCAGTTTTATTTATTTAAGCAGGGGATGTCGCATATAGTTACATTTTCTTACACAATGGTGCTGTGCGCATATATATGGAGCCAATTTTCTTTCTGTCTGCTGTTAATGTCTCAGATTCCAATACATAAGATCATGTATTGAGAAATATTCTTACTAATGGCAAACATGTCCAGATTATCTGAATGCTGGATTTCACCAGGGCCCTGCATATCTGATTAAAGTACACTTGAATCTATCCCTTTCTAAATTGTACATTTGCTTATTAGTACAACTGCCATAAATATCCTACTATAATAAAATACCCAAATATACAACCTTTTAAAATGGGTCAAGATACTATAGCTTCTTCAAAAAATTGCTCTCTTTCTTTGGATGAATGAGGTCACATGTCATGCCTATTAGACATTTTACCAAGTATAATTTCACTGGTAACAATGTGGCAAAGTGACAGACTTTGCCCTTTTCAAAAATCATGTAAAGTGGCAACAAATTGGGAATCTCAGGAGAAACCCTTTCAGGATGGCAGAATGTCTTTCACCAGCTAAGTTTAATATGAATTTGGTCACAGATCTCACTGTCAAAAGGAGTGGGCTTAGTGAGTGAATACCTGTTGTTAAAATAATAAAAAAAATAAAGTTACTAGCCCATTGATAGAGCTACTGCTCAGGACACTGACAAACTGAGTTCAAGAATAGACCAGAATGTTGGTGGCCAACTGGAGGATGAAGTAGTGAGAATCCCAGAAGAGAAGGAAGGAGTGCAACATTCACTGCTGTAGTACTGCTTCCTGGGTGAGCATGGGTGGCTGTGCAGCTGGGGAGTCTGGTTGGAAGGGACTGGTACTGCCTGGCTCTGGTATATGGCTCTGCAATAGCATGTGTGTGTGTGCACCATGGAACCTTAGTTGACTGCATCCTGAGGGAATGGAGAAAATAAAGTAGGGAAACCCTGTTCCACAGCATGAAGCCAGCACTTGTATCCCCAATACTCCTGACTGCCCATCTGTCACCCTATACATTAGCTGTGAATAAGGCAGGTTATGACTGGCAGTGCTTCCAAATGCAACCGCCATGAGGAAATGCCTTCTGACAAGAAATATCCTTTGCTGACCCTCAGGGAGACAGGTGGGTGATGGAGAAGAGTAGCAGACAGAGCAGGGAGGTAGACTAGCAGAGATGAGTAGTATCCTCATTGTGGGAAAAGGAATATATATATATATATGAAATGTTTAAACTGTTCCCCCATAGCACAATCTTGTCCTCTACTCCAAAGTCCCAGTAAATAATTTGAAATCTCCCCTTCACCCAACCCACTTAACACCCCCAACTCCCCCATCCTCCTGTTCCCAATAATAAAGTACTAAGAAATGCCCCCTTCAGCAACCCAATGAGTGCCCATATACAACTTTACTCCCCCAACCCAATGATCCTGATAATGAAGAAAAAAATAATTCCCCCAACACACATAGCACCCCAACTCCCACCCTCCTTCCCCTTGGATATGCTGACTTAAAATAAAAAGGATGCAGAGCCACCAGTAATGGATATTGGCACAGTGCTCCTCTCTAAACATTAGCCAGCTGCCATCTGAATAAATGAGGACGAACGCATGCTCATAGTATCATCATCATCAGTTATGTTTATTGGAAAACTGAGCAGACATTTTACAAACCAGTGAGCTGATGCTCATTTTCAAAGGTGTGCTTTATGAGAGCTCAGTTATTTAGGTAGAAAAGGTTACACAATACTTGTTAAAGGCTTTTAAAGGTTACAAAATGCCTACAGCTGTATGATATATAACACAGTACAAGAATGCTAATCCAGTACAATTTACCATTTATTAATGTTGATGTCAAAATGTGAAGTTTGTATACAGTGTGTAGTTTGGAGCAGTAATTGACTGTCTTTGCCGTTGCTTATTGTTAACTATTTTTTTTTAATCAAGTATACTTTATTAAAGTTTCAAAAAAACACAACAACAAAAAACAACCAGAATACAGCAGTGAAACATACACAAATCCAATATGGGAAAAAGAAAAAAATCATGGCCACCAATTAAACCACCAAACCCCCTTCCTAATCCTTACCCATCCTCCCTCCTTCCCAGGCACAACCGACACAATAGCAAAACTAAAGACATAATGAGACAGTACATAAGGAAAACACAAAATTGAATCCTTAGCAAATTAGGAAAGGGAGCTCAAATAGCAATAAAGGTGAGAAAAGAGGTAAGGAACTATCCCTTCTCCTCCACTATTTTACCACAATGGATATCAGGGCATAAAGTGACCCCACCTGTCTTGGAAGCATCCTAACTGATGATGTAAAGAGGCAATTTGTTTTTCCATATTTAAGGCGTGGAGAATCTCCTGGCGCAATTTGCAATATGATGGAGTGCCCTCATCTAACCAGTGCCTTACTAGGATTAATTTGGATGTGATGGAAATCAGAGCCATGTGTGTCATTCACATACGGAACAGACCAGGCAGGCAATGACCCACTGAGCAAACTTCAGGGGTAAAATAGGATTCCAGGCCCAGTAAAGGATCTCAGGATCTTTTACTAGCATTCCAAAATTGGGTCACCTTTGAACAATCCCATAAAATATGTTTGAGATGGCCATCAGTTAGTTTGCACCTCTTACAGACTGGGGAGGTAAGCTTACCCATCCGGCACAATAGTACTGGAGTAAAATACAGATTATGCAAAACCTTGATTTGGATTCATCAATATTGATCCTGTTTAATATACTTATATGAATATTGCCATATAGCCTGCCAAACTGCTAAATCAGCAGGAATGTGGAACACTTGCTTCCAATAATAACAGATTCCTGAAAGGTGGGAAGTATTGATATGTTGAAAATGCCTATAAAATGGGGCAGCTGAGTGGGATTGCATTGCAAGAGAAACATAAGACTGTAAATCTAAATTCTGCTGTACTGGCATGGGACTAGGACCATAGTAAGCAGAGATGGCATGCTTTAATTGAATATTTATTTTATTTTATTCGTTGGTAACTGGGTAAGGCCCACTAGGCACAAGTACCTGTTTTCAGGGGTAACCCAGGAGCACTGGGTGGTTAAGTGACTTGCTCAGAGTCACACAGTATGCAAGTGGAGGTTGTGGGAATCAAACACAGGTCTGCTGGTTGTACCAAACTCATTCACAGGTCATTACTCTAACCTCTAGGCTATACTGCAAGCCCATATTTGGAATATATTTAATCATATGTGAAGGGGATAAAGAAAAATGTTCCTGAACAGCAGAAAAGGGGAGAAACTTGCCCTCTGCCAAGAATACATCACAAGAGGCATCTCAAAGTTGAGGGCAAAATGCAATAGGGATGGGTTGACAGCCTATCAAGATGTGTGGGTTACCAAATAGAGGCTGGCCAGTAGCCTATGACCAATCCTGTCCAAAATAGGAGCACATCTATCTCAAAGCATTTACGAACCAGAGGAGGGGTGTTGTCTTAAGTTGTATATGTAAAGATGCTGATGTGAGGTATAGCAAACTAGAAAGCTGTATACCAGCTTGTTTACATAATCCCTTTTCAATAAGCAACCAGAGGGGAACATAATGCGATTCTGATTGTTCTGGATCAGGTTAGCCCCAACAGAAAATTTTACTGTCATGAAGAGCACAATAATACGGGAAACATTTGGTAGGTGCAGTCCCCACTGATCCCTTGGGAGTGTAAGTTTATAATAAGCTTGACAGACTGCGCCCCCCAAAGGAATGAGCTGATCAAGTGCTGTAACTGCATAAACCAGGACATGGGAAGATAAGGGAAGAGCATACCAAACTAATTCTACTCCATAGAGAAAAAGGTAACATTGCCCACCTTCGTAAATCAGACTTTATCGACTGTAAAAGGGGTACTATATTCTCTTTAATCAAAGCAGAGGGATATCAGTTGAGGCAAATGCCCAGATAAATTAAGACTTTGAGCTCCCAGGCCAATCCCAGTTCCAAAATCTCCTGTTTATTAACAAAAGCATTGAGGGGTAGGACTTTGGTCTTTTCCAAATTCAATTTATACTCCTAGAGCTCAAAGATCCTATGAATTTCAGCCAATGCCACAGGGATCAATGTAGCACGGTGTTCAATATGCAAAAAGAGGTCACAAGCATATGCCAATAATGTGTAACACTGTTTGCTTTTCAGAACCTTCTTCTGTTGTGTTTTTTGATTTATAAATAGTGTTGTAAAATATATACAGTACACACACACACACACGCATATATATATATATATATATATATATATATATATTATTACATATATTTATAATGTAGTTAAGACAAATCTGGGAAAATTGGGTTCCCTGACTGGGTAAAACACATCACATGACCGTGTATTATCCCATGATGACTGCACACCTCCCATTATGACAGCATGCCTGAACTTCATTCCTGCTCTCAGAAAGCTTGTTTATAAAACAGACTTCCTGAATAACTCCACTGTTGTCAAAAAAAGCTGCCAGACACACACATTGCAGTGAAAGAGAAGCAGGCTTTAAGAAACAAATCCTGACAGGAAAAATTGTGAAAAATGACTGAATTACCTGAAAAATCACAAAATCTTGAATCTGTACTCACCACAGGTGACTGGTAAGATGATGAATTATTCAGAGAAGTAGGAAAAACCTGCCTCAGCAACTACCACAGCAAACTGTGAGTAGGCATGCCAGTCTTGATCTTGATGAGGTAGACAATCTTGAAGAAGCAGAGCAAACAAAAATATCAAGAAACAAACACCATGGGCCACAAAAGCTTTTACAGATTGGTTGGCAGAAAAACATGAGCTAGATTTAAAAATATTCACTCTATACAATCTCATCACAGTCCTAAAGCAAGTCTATAGCACTGTGAGAAATTCCTATGGTGAAGTATGTGAAGATTCCAGTTTTATTGGACTAAGAGCCAGCTTAAACAGACATCTAAATTCTGTAGCTTTGTATAGACAGATGAACATTGTCAAGCACAATGAATTTCAGGGAGCAAATAATGCTTTTGTATCTGTCATTAAAAAATACCGAATAACATGGAAAGACAGCACTCAGTCAACACCAGAACTGTCTGACAGAAGCAAATACAAAAAAAACTCACTTGCCCTTTCACCAGACACAGCCCCAGGAGTGGTTAAAAAACTCTGGCTAGATTTACAAATTTTCATGTCAAGAAAAGGAAGACAGGGTCAAAGGGAACTGAAGCAATACTCTTTCCAAATAAGATGCAATCAAAATGGCATGGAATGTATCACTCTCTTTCATAACCCAGGCAGTAAGAATCATAAAGTTGCCAGAGAATGGAACCAAACTTTGCTCTGACGTTTTGTGTTTGACCAGTTTAATAACCCTGTCTGCCCTGTCCTGTCATACAAGAAGTACTTCAGTAAGTGACCCCCTGATACCAGAGCATTCTTTCTGCACCCAAAGAGAACTGCACAATGCATACTAGACCAGCAGCCATTATGGTACTCAAGAGACCCAACGGGATAAATTATTTCTCTTCCCTCATGCCTCATCTCTCCAAAAGAGATGGAGTCTCTCAAAGATACACCAACCACTGCCTGAGTTCCACAGTTGCACATGTGCTCTTATCTGCTGGCCTTGAATAATGGCTGTCACAGGTCACAAATCAGAAGTCATCCTCAAATCCTACTGGGCTCTAACACTGCAGGACAAAAGAAACTGGGCAAACATCCTAGCTGGCACCTCCTGTGCAGTCCCAGAAACCCTCTTTTCTGACTGCAGTGGCACTGGCAACCATGATCAACATAACATTCTTTGCCACTACACTGTCTGGGGCAGGATGAACAACACTGCAGCCAGCTGAGTGCACCTCTGCTGAACATGAAATTGAGAACTCTGCAGCAACACAACAAATCCAGCAAACTCCAGAAAGGACTCTTCAGTATACCACACAGTCCTGGTATACATCAAAAGATGAATCCTTACCAGACAGCTTCTGTTCCTTTCTATCTGATGACCTGAACACTGGGAGTGATGTACAACCTGGAAACAGTCAGACAGTCTATGTGCAACTGCAAACCTCCACCCACTCACCTCTGCTACCAGTGCTGCACTGTCTCTCAGGCAACAACCACAGCTCCCATGTAAAACAAACTCTGGTCAGATCCACCACAGCTGCATAATGAAGTTAGTGAAGTTGTGTGGAATTAAGGAGGTATGGAGAAACAACACAATGATTTGTAAGTAGTAAGATTTGTTTTAATTTCTATTCTAAGGAAGGCATACACATAATTAGGAAACTATCACTTTAACAGGATGGCAGCTTCCTGGTCTTGTGTATAAAGCCCAGCAACAGTATGTGATGCAAAGTTGAGCAAACAGTATAAGCAATATACAGTGACTGCCATGAACAACATCAAGTCATGCCCTTCCCTCAGTTAGACCACTAGAAACTATGGGAAGAGCCAACTGAAAATGACCAGCCTGCATGTGATATATCCAGGAGCTGTTGTCAATTCTTTAACTAACCTGCCACTGAAATTGGATTTAGAAGAGCACACTGCCAATATATGTCATAAATGTAGTTCAAAAACATAATGTCAGCAATTTCCATTATCGATTAAACAGTAGTTTGTGCATCACAGAGTGTGCCTCCATATATATTATTATAAGAATCAAATGCATAAATGAAATGAAAAATCAGGAGGGAATGGCACAGAATGCAATTGCTATGTCTATATTTTGTTACAATAGATTAGAGCAAATGGGGACTCAATATCAATTTGGCAGCTGCTAACATGGGCTAGCGCACAACAAAATAAGTAATGTACAGTGGCCAAGGAATAGTTCCAGTATAAATTTAATTAGTCAAACGAGTCAAAAATAGGGATGATTTTTAATCAGACGGGCACTGTTTGCAATGTATATTATTTTCAAAATGAAGTGGAACAAACGGGACTACATATCAACTGAGGTGACTCAAGCCACTACTGTGATGTGTGGTGACTCAGTGGTGGTTGCATCATAAATTTAACATGAAAAAATAGCCAAGAATAGGGAAAATACATGATGACAAAATGGGCACACTTCTACTTTGTATCCATGATGGGCTGGTAGTACAGCCTAGAGGTTAGACTAGTGAGCTGTGAATGAGCTTGGTACTGTACATCTAGCAGACAGACCTGGGTTTGATTCCTACAACCTCCACTTGTATACTCTGTGACTCTGAACACGTTTTTTAACCTCTTCAGTGCTCCCAGGTTGCCCTTTAAAACAAGCACCTGTGCCTAGTGCACCTTACCTAGTTAAAACAGAATAAAATAAAAAATTAAAATGAAGAGGCATTGCTTATCCAGGAGAATGTCCCACTTAAAAAAAACGGTGATCCATAAATATTCATTTACACATCTCAAAGCCTCTTTCATATGTTGTTAACAAAAATAAAAAAAAATAATGCATGATCAAAGTACAAAATAATAATGAATAACACACATCCTTATTACATGCAAAATATTTGGTACACAGCACACTGCCAATATACTTCCTACATGTAGTTCAAAAACATATTGTCAGCAGTTTTCATTATCAATTAAACAGTACTTTATGTGTTACAGAGTGTGCCTCCATATATATTATATAAGAATAAAACATATAAATGAAATGAAAATCAAAAGGGGAAATTGCAGAGTTCAATTGTTAAGTCCATCTTTCATTAAAAATAGATTGAAACAAATAGGGACTCCATAACAATTGAGATGGCGCCAGCTGCTACCATGGGTCAGCACATCAATAATGTACGGTGGCTCAGTAATACTTCGAATATAAATTTAACTTTTCAAAGGAGCCAAAAATAGGGAAGATTTATAATGCAATAGAGGGGTGCCATTTGTAATAAATGGTAAGTTCAAAATGAAGTGGAAAAAATAGGGACTGTGCACCAAATGAGGCAACTTGAGCCTGTAATGTGGGCTGGCACATACATAACTAAGTAAATGACATGTGGTGGCTCAGTGGTAGTTCCAGAATAAATATGACATGACACAATTGCCAAGGATATAGGGAAAATATATGATGACAAAACTGGAGTTGTTTATGATGAATAAAATAAAAACCCAAGTATCTTGATGTTAAGAAACAGAAGGTGCCAGTGTAAAAGCGTGATAGTATTTTTCTAAACACAAGATGCATATAGGAGGAGGTGCACTTCCATTATGTCAAATGGACTGTGGTCAAATGAAGACAAACATATACATTTACATATTCGCCTGATCTATAAAAATAAAAAATAAAAGACTGGTGTGACAATCGTGAGTGCAGCATTTATAAATAAGGTAACAGGCTGCTTAAATACAATTATATTCCCTTTAAAAACAATGAGAGATAACTTAAGATCCAGCTGTTTTCTTCATTCTGACTTAACTAAAGGTTAGTAGAATCATTACATTTGGTGTGCTACCATCATCTGTTTTATCTTAAGTCATAGTAACTCTCATATTTTCAATGGGAACGAGTCCTTGAACTCGGCGGTTTATGATTCAAGTTATGCGCATTTCAACTAAGCATCAGCTGTGAAATGAACTAAATGAGAGGCGCTTGTATTTGCAACGTTTTTTGCACTATTTATAAATGTTGCACCCACTATTGTCCCTTTAGTTCTTTTTTTATAGATCATTCAGATATTTAAATGAGTAGGTGCATTGGCATTTATTTGAGTCCATTTGACATAATGGAGGAGCTCCTGCTCCAAAATGCATCTTGTGTTTAGAAAACTACTATCACAAATTTACACTGCCATGTCCTGTTTGTTAACATCAAGATAGTGGTGTTTTTATTTTGTACATCACAAACAATGCCCCTTTTGTCATATATTTTCCTTTATTCTTAGCTTTTTTTTTTATGTTAAATTTATAACGGAACTACAGCATAGCTACTGCACATCATTTAGTTAGTTATGTATGTGCCAGCCCACATTAGTGGTTTGAGTCACCTCAGTTGGTGTGCAATTCATTATTGTTCCACTTCATTTTGAACTTAATATTCATTACAAATGGTGCACCTCTGATGCATTATACAACTTCCCTATTGTTGGCTACTTTGAAAAGTTACATTTATATTGAAACTATTACTGAGCCGTTGCAGAGGTTTAGGGCTCTGAGCTGAAAACCTGGAGACCTGGATTTGAATCTCACAGCCCCCACTTGCATACTGTGTGACCCTGAGCAAGTCACTTAACATACTTGTGCTCCCAGTTCGCACCTGGAAACAAGCGTCACCCTTTTGCACCTTTCCTGGTGAAACAATTTCCCCTTTCCTTTCCTATTACTTTATGTGTCAACCTATGTTAGAAGCCGGCATCATATCAATTGACATGGAGCACCCATTTGTTTCAATCTATTTTTAGTAAACTATGGGCTTAGTAATTGAACTCTGTGATTTTTCCTTTTGATTTTCATTTTGTTTATGTTTTTGATTCCTATAGAATATATTCAGAGGCACACTCTGTAATGCACAAAGTACTGTTTAATTGATAATGAAAACTGTTGACAATATGTTTTTGAACTACATGTAGGAAGTATATTGACAGTGTGCTCTGTACTAGATCTTTTCCATATAATAAGAATGCGTGTTATTCATTGGTATTTTTGTACTTTGAACATGCATTATTTTGTTCATTTCTTAACAACATATAAATGAGGCTTCGAGATGTACAAACAAATATTCATGAATTAGATGTGTTTAAGTGTGATGTTCTCCAGGGTAAGCCACTCCGCTACACTCCACTGCTCAGTTGGGGGTGCAAAGTAGGAGTGTTTTGAATAATCAATTGATACTGGCTGTTCTAGAACCCTGGTTATTAGATCAAGATGATAGATAGAATTCATTTTTAATGTTTAGCCATGTGTAGTGATTTTTAATGTTTCAAACCTTTGTAATTATACAATTAATTTTAACATTAAAAATCCCCTTACTCAGATCTGTGTCTTTCAAATGGCAGACAGCTTTGGAGTATTTGGAGAAGAGAGACACTGTACTTGACTTTCTGAGTGGCATTATACACTTTCCCTTCTGCACTGAACAAAGCAGCTGTAAAGTTTGCTTTAAACTGGATCTCATCTGCTGTTGTCATCCATCCAGGGAAACATACAGTATCAGTACACACTGATAGTGCAGAGCATGTGTGTGGGGGGGGACACCTTGCACACACACACACACACACACACACACACACACACACAGACAGCTTTGGAGTATTCAGAAAAGGGAGATACATGATTTTTTTTTACTGAGTTGCATTAGAAACTTTTCCTTCTGCCTTGTACCAAAGAGCTGTGAGGCTTGACTTTTACTGGACCTCCTTTGCTGTTGTAATCTATCCAGGGAAAAGTATCAGTAGATATTGATAGTGCAGAGTATGTCAGGGGAAAACTTTCAGTTCTCCGTTTCAGCAGAAAACAAGATCTGGTACAAAGTACACTGCTATAATATGCTGTTCATGTAGTTCAAAAACATAATGTTCATTGTTAACAGTTTCCATTATCTATTAAACAGTAGTGTGTGCATTACAGAGTGGGCCCCCATATATATTATTATAAGAACCAAATGCAGAAATGAAATGAAAATCAGAAGGGAATGGCACAGAGTGCAGTTGCTAAGTCTGTCTTTCATTAAACATAGATTGAAACAAATGTGGACTCCATGCCAATTGAGATGATGCCAGCAGCTAACATAGGTTGACATATAAAGTTAATATTGTGCAATGATGGTTCAGTAATAGTTCCAATATAATTTAACTTTACTATTTCCATCCGTTTACAAACCTATTTGTCATACGCTATACATAACTTTTAGGGAAAGGGAGAGAGAACTCTTGTTTTCTTGTGTTTTACACTTTACTACTGTAGGAGGAACTTAGACAAATACTCCAAACAGCTCCTGAGGTAGACAATCACACAGACCTACTGAATGTGTAAAAATGATAAGTTTGATCGCACTGCTGTCCTTCTCAAGCAGCTGGCACCCTTCAGAATAACTTTAGCCCAGAGTTTGTAGAACTTTTCTACAGAACTTCTGTGCCATCAGATGCCTGGTAGGCACTTACAAATTATAGAATATTACCAGATACAGTAATTCATTGTAGAAATATGAATAACTGAAAATAATACTAACAATTATGATAATAAGGAACATCTCTGTAATCTTAAACTTGGTCAACCAAACTCGTCTCACTTAAAATTGTCAAACCAACATCTTTAAGCATCTACTTCCCCAGTACAGTAAATGACTGTGGAATGAATGTTCATTGGATGAAGGAGAGCAATATTGTACCTTCCCACCCTCAATCTACAGTAAACCCCCTGTCATGGGACTGCTCCCTTCACACACCTCAATTTCTTTCTTTCCACCCCCAAGAGAATAGTTTCTGGCCACATACCCCACCTCCCCCCCTCGATCTGCCCCATTGTCCTGACTCTCTTACTTGGGCAGCACTCTGTGGCCATGCAGCTGCCAGCCTCCTTCTTCCAGTGCCATGCAGCAGCAGCTCTGGCCAGGGAACTTCTTCCACAATGCCAGCCTAGTGACCTGCTTTCTCCTGGGGTCCGGGAGCAGATGAAGAAGGTGGAAGAAAAGCAAAATCTTTAGCAGCAATCATAGCTGTGCTGAGAGGCACCATGACCATGTTTTTGAGAAGTAGACAAAATAGCTCCTTAGACAAAACTAACCATAAACATTTATTGTTTTCATTTAAGTGTACAAAATATATCAAATGTTCACTTTTATGACAGTTTCTGCTCAAAGTAATGGGATTCATAGCCCCCAAAACCCCCATCTGCTGCATTCTGCAAACTTTCTTGTCCCATGCTGCCTCCTAAGGAAACTCCAAGCCCTCAGGGATGTTTGCATTTAATAAAAAAAAAAGTCCTTTGTTGCGGTACTCGTTTCTTCTCTCCTTCTCCGAGGACATCCTGGGTCCAGGAGAGTATCCATCCCTGCTCCATCCAAGTAGCTCGGTTCTCTTGTACAAAATGTCCATTAACTAGTGACATACAAATTCCAGGTCAACTGCACATTAAAACTCAAGTTGACTTTTACATACCGGTTCAGACCAGGAGCATTGGGGAACCGGACAGATCAGCCCTTAAGGGAATTCAAAAATATGGCTACCTGGATTGAGATAAATGAATGCCTGATTCAACCCTCACCAGACCCACTTGCACATAATGGCCCAGGAGTACTTATATTAGATAAAAGCTACTTTTACAATGTTCATGGCAACTGTTGCAAGATGACATTGATGCACATTTATATATATATATATATATATATATAGATATAGATATAGATATACATATATATATATATATATATATATATATATATATATATATATATATGTATTAATATTTGAATACATTTTACTGTAGAATGTGTGTCCCACTCCATGTAAGTAAGCCTGTGAGGTTAAACTGATTACATTTTAAGGAATCACATTATGTAAATGGAAAGTAAAATTAAGCAGAACAAATAACAGAACACAATATTTTTGTGCCTAAAATGCCAATTAAAATGGTTCCCAGAAAGAAGCAGAATGTACACTGTCCATTTACAGAATGTACTTCTTTAACTTGGAATCAGTTTAACCTAACTGCTACAAGGTGATTGATGCACATATTAGAGCAAAAAGTATTCAAAAGAATATATATATATATACATATATATATATATATATATATATAGGGCGGATATTCAAACTGCGCTATTTTGTGGTGCAAGCCCTTGCGCTGCACAAAATAGTTGCGTGGGGTGTGTCCAGAGCGATATTCAAAGGAGTTGTGCCCTTGAGCAACTAACTTGAATATCACCCCCAGCCACAGCCACTGTGTATGGTGCAGTGGAACTTGCGCCACCGCAAGTTGTCAGAGTGGAGCATTCAACTTGCGGTGGTGCAAGTACCATTGCGCCATGCGCAAAATTCCCATATTCAAAAGGAGACCTGCAAATGGGGCCATAATTCATGCAAGGTGCAGGGGGGGCCATTTGCATCTGATTATGGCCCCATTTGCATGCCATTAGCATGCAGGTGCGCCGATCCCCGAGGACTTGCACCGGGCGCCATGCCAGGCAGCTGCCGTAGGGGACCAATGCCCCCTGCAGCCCAATCATGGACAAAACAGTGTAGAATCCCCCCCACCACCCCCCACTGGCCTGATTCTGAGCATAGTTTAACCCCCACCAGCCCGATCATGAGCAGCAATGTTCTCCTCCCCCCAACGTATCCCTGGTGGTCCAGTGGACCGAAAAGCCCGATCTAGGGCAGTGGTTATTAATAACCCCTCCTCCTGAAGTCATCCTAGTGGTCCAGTGGCATATCCCAATCGCGGGATCTAAAGTTGAACAAACCCCCAAACATAGCCCTGGTGGCTAGTGTCCCCCACCCACCCACCCACAGGCCCACCACCCTGCTCCCCGGCGGCTGGCGGGTGGCAGCATCTACCGCCTGCCACCCACCCGCCCCACCGACGTGACTGCCTGGTGGGCTGCACCCATTGGTGCAGGCAGAGCCAATGGGTGTGCAGCCTCCACATCCATGACAGTCAGATTTGTGAATGAATACATTCACTCATTCACAAAACTGGACTGTCTTGTACAATATAGGCTACATGCCCATTGGCTCTTGCTCTGCACAATGGGCATGCAGCCCTAGCGGCAGTCAGTCGGCGCGGCGGACGGCTGGCAGGTGGGAATGCTGCCGGCTGCGGGAGGAGGCGGGGTGGTGGGGCTCTCAAGTAGTGGGGTGGGGGACACTAGCCACCAGGGCTATGTTCAGGGGTTGTTCAACTTTTTACATCCCATGATCGGATGTGCCACTGACCACCAGGGATGAATTCAGGAGGGGAGTTTATTAAACAACTACTGCCTGCGATCGGGCTTTTGGTCCACTGGACCACCAGGGATGAATTCGGGAGGGGGGGTTTATTAAACAACTACTGCCCGAATCGGGATTTACGGTCCACTGGACCACCAGGGATACGCTCGTGAGGAGCCACATTGCTGCCGTGATCGGGCTGGTGGGGCGATTAAACTACGCCTGCGATCGGGCCAGTGGGGGTGGTGGGGGATTACAGTCATCTGCCAGTGATTGGGCTGCGGGGGGCACAGGGGTGGGTTGGGGGCCAGCCATAGGTGGCAGCTGCTGTGTTGCGCCCTGCAATGCAGCAGCTCACCTGTGGGTGGCCCTCAACTCAAGCTTTTTTTTTTGGCTCAAAGTTGTGCAGGGGCAGGTTGGGGGTTGCGCCTGCACAACTCTGCACAGCCCGTCTGAATATCGGGCTGTGCAGTTTATGCATGGTTCCTCCCCCTCCAGTTCAACATGCATTCATTTGCATTGCGCTGTTGCTCAGCATGTTTTCTGTGGCGCAACTGCCTCCTGCTGAATATCGCAGATTGGAGCAAGTTCGGACTTGCGCAGGCGCAACCCTATTGCGCATGGCACAACCCTTTTGAATATCTGGGCCATAATGTTTAATAGCATAAATCCAAAGGTGCAACAGTAGCCATAAACACAAAGCACCCCGATCTAATATACTTTTACTCTTGTAAGTGTCAGTTAATGTCCTGTCTTTGTAATATCAAAAGAACACACACAGTGGAGTTCGGGAAGTATATAACAAAGGCAAACCACAGCATAAGTGACCTGTTATTCCTAGAATGAATTTAAATGGAATATGGCAGCATAACTAATTTTACAATTTAAATGCTCTGTATATTGACAAATGTAATATTTGATATTGAAAGTAGTTCTGTATAAATGTAATTTCTTCTTGTATATGTGTAGATATTACCTGTTTCTCACAATTGCCTATTGAGCACATTGTAACCACTTTAAATGATTTTATCTTGAGTCATGGCAGTACTCATTCATCGTTCTCCATTAATGACAAAAGAGCTGACCTATTTAAGAGAGGAAGTAACTGCAAGTAATCAGCTATTGAGAAAAGGACTGTATTTTAAAAACCAAAACATATCATGCCTTTCAGCTGCAATCTTATGTACAGGCTATGCGGTACTGATCCCCGGGTTCCCATCAGATGGGTGCAGAAGTTATTTGTGCCACAAAATGCCTTTTTATTTGCAATGCTTATATTCTATGTCTGGGAGGTTGCATTTTGCTGATGCTTAGCAGGGCTTCCCCAAAGTTTTGATTTCTGCTTCAAAGACCTGCTGTCCTACTGGTGCCATGTTCTTTGGCAGCCAGAGCTGCTTTTTATACATTTTAATTTCTTCTCATTCATTTTAGTTTAGTCTACAGTGAGCAATGTGTGCTTTTCAGTTTTACACAGGGAAAGTTTTTCTTCCCTGGCCCTGCTTCAATTATTATCTGGTGGGACACCACATGGAGAAAGAGAGAGAGAGAGAGACAGAGAGACAGATCAGAAAGAGAGAGCGAGAGAGAAAAAAACACAATCCATGGTGCTCTCCTATAGTTCTCTCCCCCAATCCCCTCGGTCTTCACAGTAACTTAGTATATAATTTATGGTGAAAGTAACTGTTTGAAGGAGTGTTTGTGTCACAGGAGAAAAGCAAAACACGCCAACATGAAATTGTATTTCTAGCTCCCAAAACAGAGCAGCTGCTTGGTTTTCTCTGATGATTTGAGACAGGCTCAGAGTCTGGGACTGTCAGACAAATAACTACTTCACAGTTTAATTCCTGTAGCAGTCACTTTTCAGGGCTCTACAAGCTAAATAACAACTTTGGAAAGGCAATACATTCTTTTTTGCCAGGATTCTAAATAAACAAGCATTTGTCAATGCCAAATGTTTGCTTGCTGGCATTAGCAGTGGAATTGCAGGAGTTAGACAGATGCAGTATAGGATTGGCAGTGAAAATATGCTCTTTCCAAACATTTTTAGGATAAATATACCCAATAGGTAAGTTTAAGCAATACACTATTAGACAGCAAATAAATAAATGTATCCATGAAGAAATAAAAAAGAAGAGAGGCATTTAAAATGTAACTCACGTTTAAATATGACCAGTTAAGGATGAACCTGAAGTAACAGTGTTAACTGTCCATTTATACACTGTTCAAGGAGGAACACATTGTTATATTAATGCCAGCTTAACTGATGGGTAGAACTGTCCCTACTTCCTCCCTACTGTATATGTAGCAATATTGTGCATTCTATTTTATGTTATTACCAACATCATTACAGTGATTGTAGTTTCTTGTTGCTTTTTGCTAAAGTGTTTAGCAGTAACTTCCTATTCAAGATGCTGTAACAAATACAGTAAATTTTGTCAGATATAGTACTAAGGCATGAACTGAAACTATTACGAGGATATAAGAGGTAGCTATAGGAAGGTGAAATAAATTATCTGCTGCAGCTTGTGACATAGAGATGTCAAAAGAAAATATAGCATTGGAAGGCCTTCATGATTTCTATCAGAGTGTTTTTGATCATTGACTGATGGCGACAAGCAGGCTGGAGTCAAGTCAGTCGGGAAGAGGAATGTGCCTCTCTGCGGGGCTGATGCGGGGCATGGAGGGATGACTGGTCCCAAGCCTCCAATATCAATGACACAGCTGCTGCCAGCTGACACTGGGGAGTGTCCTAGCCAGAGAACAGGGCTCAGCTTCCACACCAGGTTAACTCTGTTTTATACTGTTCAAGGCTGTGGCCAAACAGGGGGTTATTATATCTGCACTTTCCTGACACAACAATTCAAAACTAATGAATGCCATTGTCATTATGATTATGATTATTATTATTATTACAATCATATAAAGCTGGAAACAAATACCCTTTCTGGAGAGTAAAGAAGCAGTATTTATTTATAACAAGAAAATAAAACTACATACTAGTACATATCATCATTGGCTGTCTCCAAATGACCTCACAACTGTTGTGTTTGTGACAACACAGTCTGGAATACTGTGATGTCATGTCAAGCACACTAGGAAGTCAGAACATTCTGATGAACACCTTCTATATAGATTTTGTGGATGTGGAATGGATAGCAACATGGACTTTGAACTCTTGTAAAGACAGGTTACATTTAAAGAGCCCCTGAAGAAATCTGGCTTCTGTGGCAGTTTTGGATGTTTCAATGTGGTTTTATTAGGAGGAGTACTGATTATGTCAAAAACAGAGTGTTTACAAGTCTGTACTGGCTTGGTTCCTTATCCACCAGCTGTCTTTAATGTTTTCTGCCTTTTGCCACCCACTGCCATCCCAAAGAAAAGTGACGTCATATGTAGGTAGTAATCCTTGTGCTCATTGCTGTCCCGTACTTTGTTAGTGCTGCCACAGTCTCCTGGTCTAACTCTGCTTTATTGGCTCAGTTGTGTTCATATACAGAGTACAGTAGAAGGGAAATTATGGATCCACACTGCTAATATTAACTGCCAACCTGTTCCTTACTGTCCGTGTTCACTGACCTAGTTAAAAAAAATTGTCGGCTCTGTAGTTGTATGTTGAATGCTTCAGTGATAGGAAGTTACATGTAATCCAGTCCATTTTGAATAAATACAGTGTGGTGTCTTTCTTTGTTTTCCCCATTATTAACTTTTATGAAAATGGGGCTGGACGCTACGCTCCAGTTTTTAGAAACGGACAGGATTACAGGTAACTTTCTAACACTGAAGCATTAAAATGACTGATCAGCAATTAAACTTTTGTTTTCTTCTGAAAAACAGCTTCAGTTTTTATGTTTGCTTGCATGCATGTGCAAGAAACATAGTGCCATCATCCGAGTTTTCGGAGGTGTGTCACCCCCTCTTCCAATTCAGTCAGTGTGTTGGAAGGCACGGCCCCAGTCCGCCAATGCATGCTGGAGCTGTCTATGACAGCTCCAAAATGCAGTGGCATACAGTTGAATGGGGGAGCTATGCTTCAGTGAGCAGCGATAAGATGTCGCATGCTCATGTGCAGCTCCCCCTACACACACACACAAACACACGCATGCATAATGCGTGCTGCCCCCCCACGCGCACACGTATAGCCACCGGGTGCCCAACCCTCATCGGCTGTGCGCGCCCCCAAAGCCTTCCACATGCCACCCTGGGTGCCCACTCAAAGCATGGCAACTCATAGTACAGCTGCAGGGGGTGCCCAATCCCCGTCCCGGCTCCACTGTCCTCACCCCCCCAAGTACTGGGTGCCACGCTGGGAGCCCACCCCAGCGTGGCAATAGATGCTATGGCCAATGGGGGTGCCCAATCCCCCATCGGCTCCACGGCCTCCCCCAACCAGTTGTCCTTGTGCCACGCTGGGAGCCCACCCCAGCGTGACAAATGTCCCACGTTGTCAATTTAAAAAAAAAAAGACCTGTAAATTAAAAATGGTCCCACGCAGTCTCCCAGCCCCCTCCCACAACCTGCACCCACCCACTGCGCACCCTACCTCCCAACACCCCCCTCACCCCATACTTACCTCCGGAGTCCGGCGCGACAATCTTCGGTGGATCGGGAACACGTCTGCACTCTTCAAAGCCGACCATGAACTGAGGAAATGCTGGTAAGCTGTATAATGGGATAGATAGGGTTTTTTCAACTTTGTTGCATATCTCAGGCATTTTTTGGAATTTTTGCACCAAATTTTCAGCATGGGGATTTTGGGACCCCTTCTCATGAATGCTGTCACTGTCATGGCGTTATTCAGGCCCGAAGGGTGATTTTGCAGTCACTGCATGAAATCACCTTTCAGGACTGATTAACAAAATGACACTGCCAGTGTTCATAAGGTGGGCTCTCAAGAAGCCTATTTTGAAAATTTGGTGGGAAAATTCCAAAAATGACTGTTTTAGAGCTTGCATTGTGCAGTTCTCCTACATGCCGTGAAGTTCACGAATTTTCAATATTTTCACTCCAGATTTTCAACATTTCCATTTTACCACACCTTCTTATGAGTAGTATAGCTGTCTGTCATTTCACATCTCACCCAAAAGCGATGTTTCCGCCCATATAGCACATAATAGGCGATCGATTATGCCAAAATCAATGTCACGGACAAATTAAGAAAATAACAGTGACACTGTTCATGAGCAGAGTTCTTAAAATGGCTATGTTGAAAATTTGGTGAAAAGAATTCAAAATGACTGTTTTACAAGAGTGCGTTGTGCAGTTCCTACGCATGCTGGTAAGTTCGTGAATTTTCAATATTTTCACTCCAGATTTTCAACATTGCCATTTTACCACACCTTCTTATGAGCAGTACAGCTGTCATTTTTCTTATCTCACCCAAAATGTGTTTCTGCCCATGTAGCGTGCAATGGCGCAGTCAGTGTGCGAAATCAATGTACGGGACAAATTAAGAAAATCACAGTGACACTGTTCATGAGCAGAGGTCTTAAAATGGCTATGTTGGAAATTTGGTGAAAAAATTCCGAAAAATGACTGTTTTATGAGCGTGCATTGTACAGTTCCTACGCACGCTCGTAAGTTAGTGAATTTTCAAAATTTTCACTCCAGATTTTCAACATTGCCATTTTATCACACCTCCTTATGAGCAGTACAGCTGTCATTTTTCACATCTCACCCAAAATGTGTTTCTGCCCATGTAGCACAATGGCGCAGTCAATGTGCGAAATCAATGTATGGGACACATTAAGAAAATCACAGTGACACTGTTCATGAGCAGAGGTCTTAAAATGGCTATGTTGAAAATTTGGTGAAAAATTCTAAAATGACTGTTTTACGAGCGTGCGTTGTGCAGTTCCTTTGCATGCTCGTAAGTTTGCGAATTTAATATTTTCACTCCAGATTTTCAACATTGCCATTTTATTACACTTCCTTATAAACAGTACAGCTGCCATTTTCATATGTCACTAAAATGTGCTTCGACATGTAGAGCACAATGGTGCTGTTATGTGCGAAAGCAATGTTTGGGACAGATTAAGAAAATCACAGTTACACTGTTCATGAGCAGAGGTCTTAAAATGGCTATGTTGAAAATTTGGTGACAAAAGTCCATAAAATGACTGTGTTATGAGTGAGCATTGCACAGTTTCCATGCACCCTCATAAGTTCATGACTTTGTAATATTTTAAGTCCAGATTTTCACCAGTGGCATTTTTCCACACTTCCTTATTTACAGTACAGCTGTCATTTTTTACAACATGGCCGAAGTGTGTTTTCACACTTTCAGTGCAGAGATGCATGGTCGCTCTGGGAAATCATTGTTCAGGACAGATAAAGAAAATCAGAGTGACACTGTTCATGATCGTAGGCACCAAAATGCCTGAGTTGACAATCTGCTGTAAAAATATCCCCAACCTAATTATATTACAGTTTCTATTTACGCTCGTGACTTCACCATTTTTTTTAATATTTTTACTGCAGATTTGCAACATTGCCATTTTTTACACCTCCCCATGAACAGTACAGCTGTCATTTTTTACATCCTGTTCGGAATGTTTTTGCACCTGTGGTGCTAAATGCCGTAGTCACTGTGCATAAGCAGCTTTCGGCTAACAAACATGAGGAGGCAGTATAACGCAGTGGTCTAAGGCTCTGAGCTGCAAATTTGGTGACATCCAGCAGACCAGACCTGGGTTTGAATCCCACAGCTTCCACTTGCATACTGTGTGACCCTGAGCAAGTCACTTAACCTCCTTGTGCTCCCAGGTCGCTCCTGTAAAAAAGCTTTCAGCTTAGTGTGCTATACCTGGTTAAACAACTAAATAAAACTGATATTCCCCCTGTTCATGAGGTAGGGTCACAAAAAAAACATGTTGAAAATGTGGAGTGAAAATACCAATGAATGCCTGAGGTATTAGGGTTTCCAACCATAACGCCCAATGCCCAACCCTGTAGAGAATGACAGGCATCAGGGATGTGACTTGGGATTCTGGCTTGTAATGCTCATACCATTCCACACCCTGCAGCAAGTGAGAGGCATCGAGATATGCCTTGGACTCTTCAGCCCCAAAGTTCACCCCATTCTCCTATATTGCACCCATCTCACCATATTTCCTAATGAAATGGGGTGCACATAAGGGCTAAAGACCCCAAGGAACACTGTGACACTTGTCAGTGTCTGCAGGGTGGGGTGTGGAGAAATGGTGTGGTTGTTATGCCTGATGACCCAAAGACACACCCCAAAGCCTGTCACTCTCTGAAGGGTGGTTGGGTTGACTTCAGTTCAATACTTCACTGCCATTCCTATTACGCAGCTCTGTAACTTCTACACTACCACTGCCAATGCAAGCAAACATTCAGCATTGACAAATGCTTGTTATGAATTAGCTTTAGCCACTGCCAGCATGAAATAACAAACCTTTGATTGTATTTACATTAGTTTAAAATTACTAGGTTTGCTAGCCTGTGCTTTTTTTCTTTTGCCTCTTATGTTGGTTTGGATGAGAGTGGGGCAATGGCAAGCAAGCGTGAAAACAGCTACTAGCTAAACTGCACCATTTAGATCTCTTCCAAAAATGTTTATCTTAAACCTGCCAGCATGAATGAAAAAGTGGTGTGCTCACTTTATTGGATCAATAAGGACTGAGTAGCAACTAAAGTCTTTGCTGGCCACTTAGGAATGGACTAAAAAGATGGAGCAGCAGCAAAACTTTTTTTTTCTTCCATGGTCTTTCTTTTCAGTGTTTATGCTTTCACTCCCACCACCGGCAGTGTTAATTTAAAAACACTTTGATCAGTGCAATAAAACCTTTTCTTCTCCTTGTTTTCTGCTAAAGCAATATTTAAGTAAGCAGGGCATTGCTCACTGCACTGGCCTTACAGGAATGTGGTAAAAGGAATGCAGAGCAATTAACTTTTGTTGTTTCAAAAATGCTCATTCAGTTCAGTTTTCAGAATCTCAACACTAGAGTTGTGCAAACACTAGAGGACTTTATTTTGTCAAAAAATTATTTTAATTTTGAGAGCAGATTTTTTGAGCAATGTTGTGGAACAGTCATAGGACTAACTGTGGCTCCAGGATTTGTGAATGCATATGTGCTTGTTTTTGACACTATTTACATCATGAATTCACAACAAAATCTTTTCTTCATCATATTATGTTGTATAAAAGATTCACAGATTACCTTTTTCAGTGTGGAGAGGAAATGAAGAATAGTTACAAAGGTTTTTCCATTATCTCAATGACTGTAAATCAGCAATCCAGACACTGTTTCCCATTTGGATATTATAACAAGAATTACATATATAGGATTTGATACCACTTTATATTGAAAACCCACTGCAAGAAACAATATTTTATATCCATCAAGTTATCACTCAAGGCAGTTAATTGAAAGTATCTCTTTTTCTCAGTTCCTATAAATTAGAAGAAATTGTAGCCGTGATGAAGGTTTTCAAAATTAAATAGGTAAGGCTAAACAGAGATTTCAACAGAGAGGCTATAGTAGAAAGGTTCTACAAAAGCTACATGTAGGATACAGGGTATCACACTAGGTCAGGCCTTACAAGATAAGGAATCAAAAAAAATGGATAACAGACTGTTTTTTTCTACAAAATTTGATTAATAAATTAATAAGATTAAAAATATCTTACAATCACATTTGAATATTCTCAGTGATTTTCCATCTAATAAAAGTATTTCTGATGCTTCCCAGCCCTTTGGTGGGCATTAAAAAAGTTCCAACTATTAAAGATGAATCAGTCCAAACAGACCATCCTCAGGGTAGGAAAAAAACAGGATAGCAACTGCTTCTGGGTCTGTTTAGGCTGGGCGTGACACGTTGAGGCCACTGTTGTATGTGTGGGCACACTAGTAGGAAGTCAATGTATATACACCTATTCACAAACAAAGAATATATGATTAGACAGCACATACATTGCGAGTCTGTGGGTGTTATATATGTGCTACAGTGTCCATGTGATTGGATCTATATAGGTAAGACAACAAGATAGATGAAAGTTAGGATACAAGAGCATAAGAACAATATTAAGAACAAGATATAGAACAAGATATAGACACCAGTGACAGAACATTTTAATCTCTAGAATCATATTGACCGATCTCAATTCTAAATTTAGATTACATTTTAATACAGCTGGCTGCACTGGTGAATCCCTGTGCTTCTGGGGCTTGGAGCTGACCGAACCATCACATTGAGGGGGAAGATTTTAATAAAAGCCTTGAATGCATGGAAATGCTCTGGATATTTGAGATGGGTGCATGGAATCAGGAAACAGGTATGAATAGGAATACCAACTGGAATGCTTGTTGGTAGGTAAATTTGAGTAAATATTCTGAGGGGATAGGTATATTTCCATACTTTAGATGCCCCCAATGTCCAGTACATGTTTAAATACACCTATATACAGTAGAATATTTTTAGTATAGGGGAATAGTTAAAATAAAATGCTGACCCTATTTCCAGTTGCCTGTCTTGAGCCTGCATAATTGTTTTGTACGTTTTTTATGCGTAGATATAGATACCCATTGGTGAGTGATGTGCTTTATCCTGTTCCAGACCTGTGTTGCCATTATATGTGGTTTATAACATTATGTAAAAAATTATAAATAAGATGCTTTGTGAGCTGTCTTTCTTAGGTAACACATCTATGTATTGAGAAAAAATATCATTGGTTTGTAGATGGTACTGTACAGATATATAGTTTAGACAATGCAGCTATAAAGCTATAACAGTGTAATACAATTCTCAGAAGAAGGGTTTTAATAAAGTAGGACACACATGTATGAAAAGTGTTTTTCAGATTTAGTATAAAAATATTCTGTGTATTGACATAGGTTTCTTTGACAGAAAAATGCATGAAATAATAGCATGGGTACATCTCTGCTGCTCACTCTGTCCTTCACATTCAGTAATGTTGGAACTACCACAGCCCCGAACACTGAGATCCTATTCAGATCTTGGTGTTAGTCTATGGTTCTCTAGCAACCCTTTGTACTGTATTCAGTGTGTCACTCACTGCTCTGACATTCTTACACTATCAGTGGAGAGCCACGGTGGTCACGTAAATCTCCCAAAATGCATTTGGCATCAGGACCTTTAGAGGTTGTTTGCTAGTTAGGTTAGTTTGGCCTGATATTCTAGCCATACTGTATGTGATTTCTGCACATTGACTTGCTACGCAAAGTGAATACCATTCGAAGCAAGTAGAAACTCTCAGAGTATACTCAGAGACTTTTAAATAAGTATTTCAGCAAACATTGGAAAAAAGCTTTTTTTTTTCCAGCAGACAGAGTACATATTTTATTTTTTTAACTGTTTCACCAGGAAGGCACACTGAGCAATATATGTCATTTCCAGATGCATCCTGGGAAAAGGGAGGAGCATTTCAACAGTGAAAGCAGTATTTACAATGATTAGAGCATATAATACAATGATTACAAGAGATACAAAAAGGATAGGTTAAAGTAACAAATCATCACAATATGGATAGCAATTAGACATAATCCATTGGATACAAGCATGTGTTTTGGACACACTGCAGACTCAGCTAAATACCATGCTATGCTGGAGATAATCAGTGGTGTTTGAGAATGTCAAAGGGAAAATATTTATTATGGACAAGGAGCTTGCCAGGGACAGCTGAGACAGATATATGGAGGGCCATAGTACTGGTAGGAGTAGAATTGAGGATCATAGATGGAGTAGTGAGTATGAGGGGATTGCCATAAAGGAGACTAGATTTTGGACAAAAAAGGGAAGGTGAAGTGGGAAGCACAGGTCTAGACTTGCTGTGAGGTAAAGTTTGGAGACTTGGAGTAGAGGAGGGAGTAAGAGGTTAGGTTGTTGTGAGTGTAAACTACCTGACGTGTGGTGGGTGTAAAGATTAGATGAGGGGTAGAGAGGATGGAGTGGAGATTGGGTAGTGGTGAATGTTAGTGACTAGTAGCAGTGTAAGAGTTATAGGTTGCAGGAATTGACAGGGGTCGGGTTTGATAGAATGGTAGAAATTAGGGGCAAGAACAAGTAAGAGAGGTGTAGACTTGTAATAGGAAGGAGAGAACAGTGTGAGAGGAGGTATTTTGGATAGTGGAGGGGAGAGGCCCTTCCACAGTTTGTGAAAATGAAATGAGAAGGCAGATTGACCAGCAGTGGGGGTCCTGTATGGGATGGCCAGTGTTCTAGAACTGGAGCTGCAGAGGGAGTGGGGTGAGTGGTGGAGGTAGATAGAGTAAAGCTGAGGTAGGGTGGTAGTGACCCAAACCAGAATTTGGCCATGAAGGTAACAAAGTGGATGAGTCATCTAGATTCAAGAGAAGGGAAGGAGAGGGCCTTATAAAGATCACAGTGGTGTGTCCATGGGGTGGAGGACAGAGAAAATTGGTAGAAGGAGTGAAAGGGGGTGTCCAGCCTGGCAAGGGTGGATTTGAGAGTGTCACTATAGACTATAACAGCGTAGTCAAATGAGAGGAGGATCATTTTCTGTACAATTGAATTGTGAGCTGGTAGTGGAATGCAATCAAGGTTTCTGTATAAAGCACCGAGTTTAAAAAACACCCTCAAGTAAGCATTGTTCAAATACAAATTATCATTAAATCCATTTTATTTTTTATAAGATCTTCCTCTAATTTCATTTTAATCAGGCTGTCACCGATTTTACACAGTACTGCGGTCAAACTAATGGGTGTCTAATTGGCTACTACTGGTCTGTCTCCCTTTTTGAATATGGGTATTACTATTGCCTCCTTCCAATCTCTGAGTATTTCTTCTGTGTTAAATGATGTATTATAAAGATGAGTGAAAGGGTCTGCAATGATTTCTCTAAGTTCTCTCAACAATTTTGGATGCAACATGTCCGGTCCCAGAGATTTATTAGATTTTAACTGGGATGGGACTTCCAGTGATGCAATTGAGCTGAATGTCTGCCTGAGCTGGGAACTCAGCATCAGAGATCCTAAAAACCTTGACAAAAAAAACTCAAAACATGCTAAAAATGGTTTACTGCCCAAGGTTTTCAAAAGTTAACTTGTTAAAATATGGGAAAAACTGGTCAGAGAAAAGCTACACCACAAATGGAGGATGGTATAGGCAAGAACTCAATCTCTTCTGAGTCTGGGACTTCTGATTTACTAAATTTACTGTGCAACAAGAGATCCTCCCCAGGCAAACCAGCAAAAACCCCAAAGAAAGGCAAAAAACTGGACATCATATTAACAGAATTAAAAGCCTTTTGAGTAGATTTGTCAGATAAAGTAGCCAGGATCACAGAAAAAGTGGCTGACCTCGAAACCAAAATAAACAATGCTGACCAACAGATTACCATGAATGATGCCCAAATTACTGTACTTGAACAAACAGTTACTCACCTTCTAGAAATGAACCAGTCACTTTAAGATAAATTGGAAGATTATGAAAGGTATTCTCAAAGAAATAATCTCCAATTATATGGGATTCCAGTGGGGGGATGAAGGTCAGCAGCTAATAACCATTCTTGCAACAATTCCTCCATGCAGCTCTGGATTTACTGGAGGGCTTTGACTTAGACATTCAGTGTGCACACAGAGCGCTGAGCCCGAGACTGACAACCCCATCTGCAAGACCCCGATCGATAATAACTTACTTCCTTAAATACACCACAAAGCAAGAAATACTACACAGAGCCTAGCAACAAAGCATCTTAAAATTAAAGAAGCATGATGTGTACTTGGATAATGATTACCCCTCCAGGGATCATGGCAAGATGTAGAGCTAACATTCCTTTGCTGAAAATACTAAGAGAGAATAAATTGAAATTTCATACACCCTACAGGAACTCCAGCAAATAGGACTATACACCCCAAATCACCAAACTAAAGCACAGCCTCCACTCCCACCATGAGGACCAAAACCACAGCAGTGGAAGATAGTCAGTGACAAATCTGCTAAATGACTCCAGACACAGCCGACACTGCAGCAACTTATTTCTAGACTGAAAGTGAGTTCTTCATCACGAGGCCAGCACTCTACCTGATTTAACTCTCTGCAGCTGTCTTGCAGTGAAATTTCAGCAGATCCTAAAATGAGACATGGTATCACACAGTGAATAATTTAACCTCTGATATCCCTGCCTGTGTGGGGGAGTGTGGGGGCAGGGGGACACTACCACCACAGCTTAGAGATCTCGCAATACAGTGCAATGCTGATTTCCAGGGCCACTGGAAAATTACGGAAAATGTTACCCAAAAATGCGGGGATTTTCTTGCAAAAATTGCGGGAAAATTGCGGGGGGTTCACTATACATCCCCACTGCCCCCTAATAAATATTTTTTGTTTGCTGCAGCATGTATTGATCACATAAATTGTTAGATAAATGTATTGCCACTTGTAAATGCTTTTATTGTGAAGAAAGATGTGTGTTTTTGAAATGCACTGTAAACTAATCATTATATAGCATATATTCTAAAAATCAAGACATCTAAGTCATGCAGTGCTAATTAGATTTTATTCAGTAATTTACAGTTAGTCTGTACTGAATACATCCTGAAATAACATATTTTGCCAGTTTCTAGATGTTAAATAATGAAGCTTGTTTAAACTACTTGCTTTGGTGCAAGAAAAAAATAAACAGATAACCAGGGTGCCTAATAAAGGTCTAGTAAGAAAAATATTTATTTTGTTAAAATGATTACTGTTCTTAATCAGCACTGTAAGTACATTTTAAAATCACATGATAAAAGTATCAAGTCATGTCAATAGCTTTTCATTACATCATACAATAATTTTTAATACATTGTACTTTTGTTCTACTTGGTTTGCAGTGATTTTACTTGGGTTGCAATTATTTTGTCTATTTGAAGGTAACTGTTTAACTATACTTAACCTGTTCAGCATGTTTTCAGAAATGTTTGCTTTTTGTAGACTCTGTATGTGAGTATGCAGTTGTGGCAGACTGACATGTAAGGAATCACTGTCACCAACCCCCTCAGAAGCACATTCAAGTTTATAATCAGCAGGGCCATCCAAACTCTTGACACATTTGAATCAAAATCCTTTCAGACTGAAAGTATTTATACAAGGAAAATCTACCCTACCATTCAAAAACAAGCATTGTGGTCAAGGCTTCATTTAGGTGAATGGGGCACTTTGCACCTCTTCTCACAACTATTGTTTCAGTCTCTGTGTCAGCAAAAAGTTCTCTGATAGTCTGCTTTAACACAGATTTTAAGTGTTCAAGTCTACATATGCATGACCAGAGGATTCTGAAACCAAAGCAGAGAAGTGAATCACATGAAAGCAGAGTCACATTTGACCCTTACTCACCTCACACTGTACTGTTTTGGTCAAATCTAAGTCTGTGTACCATATCTGAGTAGATTTCCTTGAGAATTTAAATATTTTTATACAATTTCAGTCAAAGATTCCATAAATGTAAGAAATTGCAAGAAATTGTGGATTTTGTGTGGAGAAGGGTGAAAATTACGGAAATTATGGAAAAATTGCGCCCAGAATTTTCCAGTGGCCCTGCTGATTTCCCTTCTTTTCCTTGCCCATCCTGGCCTGATTCACTTGCCAGAACACACAGAAAAGCTGCTTCTTTAACTGTGGAGGCACTTTACACAACTCTTTATGAATCTCATCTGAACTAGGACTGTGTCAAAAGGAGACTAATGTGCTCTATCTGGGACTTGGCTATGTGTCAGGGGAAGCCTGCTTGTTCAGACTTTCTCTCTGAGGAAGCCCCCCAGGGACTTTTGGATTTGTCCATTCATTGAGGAGAAATCTGGAGTGCTTCCTGACAAAATTGTAACCACCTGGAGTAACGGATGAGGTAGAGGACTCTTGGGGGGCAGTATACATAAATTAAAAGGTGGCACTGGCTTGATCATGGACTGTGGTGGGAGAGGGTCTCCTGCTTTAAACACCTAAATTATCTGGGTCTAAGACTTGGAGACTGATGACACACTGCCAAGAAAGCAATGATGTCCCAGGAAACTGCACAAAATCATATTTCTCCGATTACTTTATTAACACCAAACAGTTTGCAACATTTGATAAGTGAAGTGGGTGCCTAAGACTCAAAGAGAGAATTACAGTATAATGTAATATCAACATTGAGATTGAAAGTGGGGAATAGTACTTATATCTATATCAATGTCACAATTTAAAGTAGTGTCCCAAAATATTAATGGGCTAACACATCCAATTAAGCTAGTTAAAATCCTTTCCTCTCTTAAGAAATTACAACAAGGGATACTAATGTTGCAAAAAACACACATCAATTGAAGAACATGAGAAATTGCATATATTTGTCTTTAAAAACATTGCTTACTCCTCTTATCAGTCTGTAAGATGATGAGGAGCAGCCATATTGATCCTTAAGGGCTCTCCCTTTGACCCTGAGGCAATCTATCCAGACTCTGATGATCACTGGGTTATGCTGGTGGGGAAAATACAGGGTCTTGACAACACCTTTGTAAATCTATACCTTACTCCAGGAACAGATGCTTCTTCCTTGAGGTTAATCTTTAAACAAATCTTGAAACACCATAAAGGGATATTATTAATAGGGGGTAATATGGATATGATAATGGACCCAGGATTAGATCAAACCTCCCCTAGTCCCCAGAAATTAACATCCACCCAAAAATATTATAGGAAATTACTAACAGAACTAGACTTATTAGACATTTGGTGTCATCTTCATCCCACACAGAAAAGTTGGGTCTGTAGTGCAAGATAGTCAAATTGGTATTATACTATTATCAGACCATGCACCCATTACCTTAAGGCTGCAAATACCATTAGATCCGAAGAAATCCAACTGGAGGTTTTATTTATCTCTCTTGAATGACCCCCAGTTTATAAAAATATAGGGAAAAAAATCCCAGAAATAATTCTCATAAACCAATCCCCAGAAGGCTCCTCATCAGTGTTGTTGGATATAATAAAAACAGTGTAGAGAAGGGAAATAATAACCTATGCCTCTTATACAGAAAAAACTTTGTACAACTAAACTAGATAATTTACAGGGTGCCCTACAATTCTACCAGCAAGCCCACCAACAAGGAGACCACACGATGCTTCCACTGATTAAAAAAATACAACAAGAAATACAAGCAAACCTAAATATCAAAGCAGAAATTGCCTTACCATATCTGAAGCAAAAATATTATCATGGCGGCCCACGAGCAAAGAAATATTAGCTTTCCGACTGTGAAAACAAAGAGTCGATGCGACAATAACAAAGCTCAAAGACCCCATTACCTCTAAAGAAGTTTTTCAATACTTCTCAGATTCTGACAATATTAAAGAATTATTACATGAATCTTTATCAACAAGAATCTGAATCTGACCAGTCAGCTTTCAACATCTTTTCCAAAAACTAAAACTTCCCAAAATAACGAAATACCATAATGCCTGTTTATTAGCCACCATTTCTTATAGGGAATTAGAAGTTGCACTGGCCTGATCAAAGACAGGGAAATACCCTGGGCTGGATTATAACAGAGCTGAATTATTAAAGTAATTTAAGAAAGCTTTGCTTCCCACATTGCTACAGATGTACAACACTGTACAGAAAGGAGACACCCCTCCAACTACCTGGCAATTTGCAAATATTTCAGTGCTATTAAAACCAATAAATCCCCAGAATCTCTAGAATCATATTGACCGATCTCAATTCTAAATTTAGATTACAAGTTCTATACATCTATTTTAGCAAAGAGACTAGAACCTCTTCTTCCTACACTAATAAACAAAGATGAGACTAGCTTCATCACAAAACAGCATTGGCTAGATAATATATATCAAACTCTTAATTTGATCCAGTATGCATCCAGGACCTGGCAGCCTACTTTCCTGTGAGCCTGGGTGCAGAAAAAGCATTTGATAGAGTGTCCTTGAAGTTTTTGAATACCACTTTGCATCACTTTGGGTTCCATTCAAAATTTCTGAATATTATATCTAAATTATATCTCTTACCTCAAGCTATGGTGAGAGCCAATGGCTCACTTTTAGAAAGATTTGAATTGTCCAGGGGAACAAGTCAAGGCTGTCCCTCTCCACCCTCCTGTTTGCATTAACAGTGGAGCCTTTGGCTCAGGCAATGAGACAGGAAAAAGATATAAAGGGACTAATAACTAATAGAATAGAACACAAATTAGTGTTCTATGTGGATGATCTGTTAATTTATTTGACACATCCCTCGTGTTCTCCATCTCCACTTTGGCTCACCCTATTAAATTATGGCAAATTATCTGGATATAAATTAAATGTTGACAAGACAATGGCAATTCAAATACATTATGACAGTCCCCCCACACACACACACACTTTACAGAAGCACTATAAATTTCACTGGAACTAGCCCCATATAAAATACTTGGGATTTAACATTCCGAAAGATCTTTTGGAACTATATCAATTGAACTATCCACAGCTTATTAACACAATTTACCAAGATGTAGATTGATGTTCTGTACCACCACTGTTTTATCAGACAAAATAAAAACAATTTGCATGGATATTTTACTCAGACTACTTTATCTTTTTCAAACTTTGCTGGTCAACCCTACCAATGTCACATTCAAATAATGGGATAGACACTTGGCTAATTTTATATGGAAAGGCAGGAGGCCAAGAAAAGCATTTGCTAAGCTGCAACTACCAAAACAACAGGCCGGCCTAGCTCTCCCAAATCTAAAGATGTATCATCAGATTGCACAGCTCCGACACCTAATATCATGGCTGAACTTGACAAATGACTCTCACTGGAAAGACTTAGAGTTAGTCGACATAAATGATAATTTAGATAGAGTATTATTCTCCCACCTACTCAATTGCCCAGAATTATTGTCTGATAATGAACGTATACACAATGTTTTGACAATATAGCAACACATTTGCACACAGCCTAGGCTAATTAAACTACTAATCCCACTGTGGGCTATAGCCCATGATGCATCCTTTCCAGCTAACCACATAGATTCTTGGTTTCTTCAAGGGAAGAGAATGGGTCTAATAATTTTTTATCAGTTACTAGCAATAGAAAAGCTTCAAACATTTGCAGACCTGAACGTAAATTACAATTTAACACAGAGCAACCACTTTCGTTACTTACAGATCAGACATTATTTACTTCAAAACATGGGAATTGTGAAGGGGAAAAAATACTTACATCCATTAGTGATATTATTGGAAAGATCACAAACACAGGGTCCCCCCCCCACACACACACACTTTGTCGCCTTAGCATATCAAACTTTGATGATACCTCCTTTAGTGAAGGTTACTGACATTGAGATGAGTTGGGCCCAAGACCTGAGCCCAGACCTCCCTCCAGAATACTGGATTAAAATATTTTACACAACACAAAGTATCATCATCTGGTATTTGGAGAGAATGTGCACGGGAAACAGTGATTAAATACTTCTATACGCCAGATAAAATTGCTAAATTCTCTAAAGCAGCTCAACCAACCTGCTGGAGAAACTATGGAACTCATTTAGCTCCCCATATACATATCTTTTGGAACTGTCTGCACCTTCTAAAGGTTTGGACAGACATAGATAAAGAATTACACTTACTGGAACCTGAATTCCCTCCCCGAACAGCTAAAATAGCACTATCATTGGATTACTCCACTAAAATGTTGGCTAAACACCAGACTTGTCTATTTAATATCGTACTGATGATGGCTAAAAAGCCCATAACTCAAAGATGGCTAACAACACATCCCCCAGACATAGAGCAATGGCATGATATTGTTAGTCAGGTATATCAACTTGACAAAATAACAGCTAAACTAAAAAACAGACTGGAGATATTCAATGCTAGATGAATGGAATGGATTTTACATATAACGCAGTACCTGATTTTACTCCATGATTAGAGGAATAAAGGATAACAATGGCTAATATACTATACAACAGTATGATATGTATATAGATAACAAAAGGAAAATCCTTATGAAATCTCCCAGGTTATTGGGTACTCCCCATTTCCCACTTAGTTAACTAAATCCTTCTTAAATGCTGTATATTGTTACATTTAAAATTGTATATAATACCAGATTATAGCAGACTGTCTCAATGGAAAGTATACAAGGGTGTTAGGTTAAAGAGATTTTTTTTTATCGTGACTATAATCTGAAAAACACCAGAACAGAAAAGTTAATTGAACTGACCAACAGTGTGAACATTTTACATCTACTGAGAATTATGTTAATGCAATGTAATGGATATTGTAAGGAATGAAAATGAACAATAAAAAGTAAAAAAAAAGATTTAAACTGGGATAACAGTTTTAACACCTCTGATGAGTTTACTGTGTGATGAACTGAGGGACCTTCAATTTGTTGACTTATCTTAGCTACTGATATGCCCTTATTTAATACCGTACAGAAGTAGTCATTAAAAGTGTTTGCCATTTCAAGCAGTTGTTTAATTTCATTGGATTGTTTTTTACTAATAGTTGGCAAAATACAAATAAAATGATGAAAAAAGGTAATTTAAGTAACAAGTAAAAGCAAACTAAATTATTACAGAGGCATCAAAAGACTCTAAACCTTGATTCTTTAAGATACACATCCTCACTAAACACTTGGGTGCTGGATGTTCAAAGGGTCATGCAAGTGGGCTGCAAAGGTTTGTGCCACACCTGCACTAGCACCAAACCTGGTGGCTGCTATATTCAGTCAGATAGTGGATCAGTGCTATCCAACTGAATATTGGTCCATGTTATGGCAGTGCTAAGTGAAACTGCACTGTCCCAACATGGACCTGGGCTGTATATAGTCCACAGGGAATAGTGCTCCCCAGAACAGATAGCACCGGAACCCCTGTGGACTATATTCAGTCACAACATGCAAATGAGCCATTTGGGCATGCAAGGTATCAAGGGATCATTTGCATGCCTATTATGGGCTCATTTGCATGGTGTGCAGCAGCCCAGTACCACCTATTCTGACAGTGTTCTGACACCTTCTCTAGTGTCCAGTGGTTCTCACAACCCCTGAATGCCCATTGACATAAATAAGGGTACGCATTTGTGATTGAGTGTCCCCACACCCACCCTGCCCACTCACTGAACACCACCCATCACACCCCTCCTCTTACCAGGGTGTCCGAGGATGTTGAGGGAATTCCACTATGGCAACCAATACAGCCCTTCTCTCACCTCCTCTGCCAAATGCCATATGAGCTGTCCATGGTATGTGTACAATATAATCTGTATGAGTGCCACTGACAGTTCATATGGCATCCAGCTAAGGAGATGAGAGAAGGGCTGTACCAGTTTCTATATTGGGATTCCCTGGACATCAATGGACACCCTGGTAAGGGGGAACTGATGGGTGGTGTTCTGTGAGCAGGCAGCATGGGTGTGGGACACTGGATTGCTAAAGCCTACCTTTACTTTGATGTCAATGGGACTGGGGGGCACTGAACACCAGGGCATTCTGTATCATTGTACACAGGTGGAAAGGGGAGTGGGAGCTGCCACTAGACATCGGGTAAATAAGACAGTACATGGTATGGGTGCTTGGGGAGTGGGGGTGCCACTAGACACCAGAAATATTAAACAGTACATGATATGGGTGATCAGGGGTTGGGGTACCCCTAGACACCAGGAAGTGCAAGTTTGATGGTATGATTGTTGACTGTGGGTGGACAGCTGCAGTTCAGCTGCCCTGCCTTCAGTGAACAGGGGGCACAAGCTTATGCTCAGTTAAGTCAAGTTTTTTGGCAGCAGTGAAAAACGCTACTTTAGCAGCTGTTTATTGCCATCACAAACCATTGAAAATGCCACTGCACCTCTGTGCAGGATGGGACCCCATAATTTGCATGAGCGCAGTGGTATTTTAGCCCCTGGGCACAGCTGGGTTTAGGGTATGCGAACTGGGCCTCTGAACATGGCCCCACCCTGATCGCAAGACACAAACCCAGGTAGCGTCGGTGTAAAATACGTTAGCATCATGGCTAACGTTTGAATATCAGGCCCTTGCTCCTGTAAACCATTTGCAGCTTTTATATCATCTATAAATATTGGGCCCAATTCTCAAAGGCATACAGCTGATGTAACTTGACTTGCACCAAAAAAAATGGTGCAAGTAGCATGTTATGCCGGGAGTTGCCACATTCGGTATTCTGCAAAGCAGCCTGCGACATGTCACAGGCTGCATGTGCCGAAGTGGACTTACGCCACCAGTTACACCCTAACCCCTCTGCAATATGGCACTAGGGGGTTTACGGCAGCAGTTGCACCCTATTCTGAAAGGGCAGCAACAAAGTCCCCAATGATGCTATTCTTGAAAACACCCCAGTGGACATCCATCAATGAAAAGTTACACCAGCAAATTGCTGGTGTAATTTGTGTCCACTGGGGTTGTGTGCCAACAACCCCGATCCACCAATATGTGCCACCCCCCCAGCCCCATCTCTGCCCCACTAGACAGCCCCACAGGGTTAGAGGACCCCCACACCTACTGTAGGTGCCCCTCAGAGCTATAGAACCCCCTTCCTGAGTCCCCAAATACTGTGCAGTGAAAAGCCCCTCAGGACTCTGTGGCCACTTGCCCCTGATCCCCCAATAATGCATCATAAAAGCGCCTTGAGGCTATCAGACCCCCCTCCCCTACCCAAGTCCCCCAATACTGTGGTTAAGAAAAGCCCCTCTGGGCAATTGGATCCCTGTCCCAATCCATAGAAACATAAAAACATAGAAGTTGATGGCAGATAAGGACTGCAAGGCCCATCCAGTCTGCCCATTTCTTTTTCTACCTTATAAATGTGCCATCGGCCTTTGCTCTGTCAGTGGCCTATCTATTCGTACTCATTTGTATTGCTCCCTTATGCCTATCCCATGCCCGTTTGAAGCCCTGCACTGTATTCATAGCCACCACTTCTTGAGGTAGGCCATTCCATGCATCCAGCACCCTTTCTGTGAAAAGAGATTCCTCACATTCCCCTTAATCAGCCCCCAATCTCATGCTGTGTCCTCTTGTCCTGCTATTTTTCTTATATTTAAACATGTTAGACTCTTTCACCTTGTTAATGCCCTTAAGGTGTTTGAATGCCTCGATCATATCACCTCTCTCCTCCTTTGCTCAAGGGTATACATATTGAGCTCTGTTAATCTGTCCTCATATGTCTTCTGATGCAGTCCCTGCACCATTTTGGTTGCCCTTCTCTGGACTGCCTGAGTTTGGTTAATGTCCTTGTGAAGGTGTGGCCTCCAATACTACACGCAGTACTCCAGATGGGGCCTAACCAGTGTCTTGTAAAGAGGGATTACTACCTCCCTCTTACGACTTGTGATACCCCTACTAATACACCCTAACACCTCCTAGCCTTACCTACTGCTTTAGAGGTCTGCTTGGATGATTTCAGGACATCAGTGATGATGATGCTCAAGTATCTTTCTTCCTTTGTGACTGCTAGCAACTCCCCTCCCAGCCTATAGGTGGCTTCAGGGTTTCTCTTCCCTATGTGCATGATCTTGCACTTCTTTGCATTAAATCACAGTTGCCGCTCTTCTGACCATTTTGCTAGTTTATCCAGACCTCTTCTCATTCTGCCCACCCCATCTAGATCATCTACTCTGTTGCAGATATTGGTGTCATCTGCAAACAGACAAGCCTTACCATCTAGTCCATCTGCAAGGTCACTAATGAAGATGTTGAAGAGGACTGGCCCCAGGACTGATCCCTGAGGTACCCCACATGTGACTTGCATCTCTTCTGACTGTATACCATTTACCACCACTCTCTGTTTTCTGCCCATCAACCAGTTTGCCACCCAGTTGAACAACATCTGACCCACCCTGAGCCTACACAGCTTATTTATCAGTCTTCTATGTGGAACAGTGTCAAAAGCTTTGCTGAAGTCAAGGTAGGCAACATCAACTGCTCCCCCTTGGTCCACCACTCTGGTTATCCCGTCAAAGAAATCTATGAGATTAGTTTGACAGGACCTTCCTTTTGTAAACCCATGCTGTCTAGGATCCTGTGCCCCTATGGATTCCAGGTGTTGCACAATCCTTTCCTTAAGGAGTGCCTCCATAATCTTGCCCACTACTGAGGTAAGACTGACTGGTCTGTAGTTTCCTGCCTCCTCCCTGCTACCACTCTTGTGGAGTGGGATCACATGAGCCCTTCTCCAGTCTTCTGGTACCCCTTCTGTGCTCAGAGACTCACTAAACAGTTCTGCTAATGGCTCTGCTAGTTCCACCTTTAGCTCCTTAAGTACCCTGTGATGTATGCCATCAGGTCCCATTGCCTTATCCACTCTGAGCTTAGCAAGCTCTTGTAGGACCCTTTCTTTTGTGAAGGGAGTATGCTCACATCCTTCCCCCCCTGTGTCCATGGTGCTGAGCTGTGGGCCCTGCCTACCTTCTCTTCAGTAAATACTGAGCAAAGTATCTATTTAGGATAGATGCTTTTACATGGTCCTCCTCCTCACATGCTCCCTTTTCTCCATTAAGCTAGCAATACCTCCTCTGGACTTTCTCCTTTCACTAATGTATCTATAGAAAGTCTTGTCACCTTCTTTACTGTTAGTGCTAGTGTTTCCTCAGTTTGGGACTTTGCCTGCCTTACTGCCTTCCCTGCTTCCCTTAGGGCAGTTTGGTATGCCTCCTATCTTCATCCACTGTATTCCCTTATATTTCCTGAAGGCCAGCCTTTTGGCTCTGACCTTTTCTGCTACTGTATTGAGAACCAAAGTGGTTTCCTTCTTCTTTTACTTCCTTTTCTGTCTAACACAATGGGATGTTGCTTCAAGTATTGCATCCTTAACGCTTGCCCACTTTGCCTGTACCCCCTCACCTGTGTTTCTTTTGCCAGGGCTAGCTTAACTCTGTTGGCCATCTTATCAAAGTCGGCTCCTCTGAAGTCCCATATTTTTGCCTTGGAATGGGATGATTTAGATGTAGTAGCCAAACTGAACCATACCATGTGATGGTCACTGGCCCTCAGGTGACCTTCTACCTGGAGATCTGTGATCCCTTCCCTGTTAGTCAGTATTAGATCTAGGATAGCCCTGTCTCTTGTGGGTTGTTGTACCAGTTGTTTGAGGCCCTTCCCCTGCAGGGAATCCACTATGTGTCTAGTTCTGGCAGATGTTCCTGCTGGTATTGACCAATCTGTATCTGGCATGTTGAAGTCTCCCATTATCAGAACCTCCCCTTTAGCTGTCATGTTTTGTATATCTTCTAACAGTTATGTGTCTATGTCCTCCCCCTGGTCTGGGGCCTGTAGACAACCCCAGTTCTTATGGCTGTCCCATTTCCTGTTTCCAGGGTGACCCACAGTTCTTCTGGCTCCTTATGTGTATTCTGAATTTCTGTAGCTTTGATATTTTCATTGACATACAGGGCCACTCCTCCCCCACTTTTTGCACCACAGTCTCTTCTGAACAATACATAGCCAGGTACTGAAGTCTCCCAGGTGTGGTTACTGGTGAACCACGTCTCACTAATTGCTACTATGTCCAGTTTAGCCTCTGACATTATTGCCTGCAGGTCTGGGATCTTATTTCCCAGGCTGTGAGCATTTGTGTACATGATTTTCCATTGGCCAGATTTTGGTGTGTTAGTTGTTGGGTGAGGTTTGGCATTACCCCTGTGCATCGTATGAGGAGACAAACCTTTTTTCTTACCTGGTGATGCAAATGAACTGCAAACATGCTGAATCCCTGTTTGACCACTAGCTGAGGGGGGAGGGGTGTTCTTCCCATTCGACGTATGGGGTGCTGCACCCCTCTCCCCATTTGCTAGTTTAAATATTCTGCAAAGACATCAAACTTCTGCCCCAATGCACTGACTCCCTCCTTAGTCAGATGCAGTCCATCAAATTTAAAGAACTTTCGCTCCCAGAACTGTTGCCAGTTCCCTACAAATCTGTGTCCTTTTTACTGGCACCAGCCCTTGAGCCACGTGTTTAGCTCCCCTGTCTCCCCTTCTCTGACATTCCATCCATCAGCACCCCTCTCCCAGACTGGCAAGATCTCAGAGAAGGAGATGCCGGACGAAATGGATGATAGTTTGTCACCCAGCCTGGTCAGGTGTTCCTTGGTCTCCACAACTGACTGGCTGGCAAGATCATTAGTCCCTATGTGTACTAGGACATCAATGTTTTCTCCTGCTTTGTGAACAATTTTAGCAATGCAGTCAGTGTCTCTCCATGCTGATGTACCTGGGAGACATCTGACCATTACCCTGGCTGGAGATGGGTATCAGCTCCCCGAATCAAGGAGTCTCCTATGATCAGAAGTTTTTTGGATTTCCTTTTTGCTTTTTTTGTTTTGGTTCCTGATTTGGGTGAGTTTTGTTGTGCTAGCTCCTGTGCCGCAGTGTCCTGCTCTGCAGTGTCTTCTGCCTCTTCGTTTGATATCAGAGATAGAGGCAGATACCTGTTTGTAGTGTTTATATGGTTTTTGGAGGTAATATGTTGGAGAGCAGAGAGTGATGGGGCACCCAATTTGCCCCTCCTAACCACCTGCCAACCTCCTGGACCAACTACCCTCTGCGGTTGAGGTTTTTCTGTTGGATGCTGGGGAAATGGCGGGTAGTTCTTATAATGTATTTCCTCTTGAATATGAAATTTGAGGCATGCAATCTCTGCCCATGCTGCCCGGAGCTGAGCCCTAAGATCTCCAATGGCCCAGCATGAAGGACAGTGTCCTAAATCCTGTAAGACTGTCCTTCTGAAAATTGTTCCACAGTACCTGCAGTTAATGATATCCATTCCAGATAAGTTGCTGGGTTTATAACCTAGTCAGAGTAATTAGAAGGAAAAAAAAATTGCAAGTAATGGTTTGATTGTGTTTTGTTTTTGTTTTGCTTGTTATAGCAAGTTAAATTACTAATGCTCCTGTAAATGAGCTCACCTTGTGGATGCCCCACTGATCCACCCCTTCCTGCTCTGCCACAGGAAATGTCACAACTGTGGTACCCTATAAAAGGAGTGCAGTATGAGGTGGTTGGGGATGGGGGTGGGTGGCTGGGCCCTTCCCCTGCCAAAAAAGAAGAACCACGGACGAAAGAACAAGGAGGTAAGAGCAGAAACAATCAGTCAACAACAAATGCAGTAACCCTAAAAGCTTATCCTAATGTTAGATAAAACTGTAAAACCTGTAAAACACCACCTGTAATAATTTCAGAGAAGATATACGCTGTAAGAAACACTTTGCTACAGAGAAAAATAAAACAATGAAATGTTAGCAACAAACAGTAGCAATCCCTGTGAGTAAAAATTAAAAACAACACCACATAGTAAATCTGCTTAGCCAAAAGAAGTCTTAATCCTTTTCCCTTGCTCTGGTAAGTTTCTCTACTCTGCCTTTCAAGCCGTCTTAGAAGGAAAGAGCTCAGGTGAAGCTAGGTGCCTTGGCCAGCAAACCAAGTCTTCTACCTCCCTTTGATCCCTTTAATGTAGTGCCACTAGCCCAGCAGGGCAGATCGCGCCTCCCACCCAAGCCTTGATGCCAGCCACCCACACATGGCTGTGTTCTGTAATTACTGTAACAAGATCCACACCCTAATTCATAATCCCTGGTAGTCTAGTGGCCACCCACCCCCGATCCAGCATTGCCAGACCACCCCGCACCCACCTGACCTGTCCCCAGCCGGCGACTGGCACAACCCACCTCTCACCATCACAGCCAGCCACCGACTGAGCTCTGTATCAGTGTGTACTGCATATATGCTCTCAATGGATGAATGAACTGTCATTCATTCATTGACCATGTATATATAGTACACGCTCATATGGAGCTCAGTCGGCATCTAGCTGTGGTGGTGAGAGGTGGGCTATTCCAGTCACTGGCTGATGATGGATTGGGGGTGTGTGGGGTGGTCTGGCAATGCTGGGTAGGGGGTGGGTGGCCACTAGACTACCAGGGATTATGAATTAGGGTGTGGATGTTGTTACAGTAATTACAGGACACAGCCATGTGTGGGTAGCTAGCATCGGGTCTTGGGTGGGAGGTGCGATCTGCTCTGTGGGGCTAGTGGTACTACATTATAGGGATCAGGATGGGGGTCCAATAGCCCAGAGGGGCCTTACTGTTTACACCATGGGGGACTGGGGGCAGGGGGGGCCCAATGGCCCTGTGGGGCTTCTCAGGCTTGGGGACTGGGGGGGCACTTGCACCATACAGAACATTGCTTGCAGCTTGCGACATGCACCTCAGGTATGCCCTGTGTTTTGACATACCTTTTCGGATGTCGCAAGTCACAGGAATTAGCCGCAGGGATCCTGCCCCTTACAGAATCGGGCACAGGGTCATTGGCACAACTTGCGACATGTGTGGGGGTGCTTATAGAATCAGGCCCTATTTGTTTAATATGGCTCTAGACTGACCTTCACCAAACTGATAAGATCTACAGTAAAACTGTCATACAGTGAACTATAGATAAAGAAATGCTGTGATCAGTATGATTTATTCCCTTTTTTACTTTTTTCTAACCCAGGCTTTCCAGTATTGCTAAAGTTTTAAATGATGTTATGGCTATTCAAATGAGATTTGCAAAAATGGCTATGACAGCAATCTTTAAATGCTCATTAGTTCATGTTCATGTATTGAACCTGTTAGTCTTGTATGTTTTGTCATACCAACTGGCATGCTTCAGAATGCAATTTTGAAAATTGCAGGCAATGTTAATTTCACATATTTCAATTTTGAATTGCATCAATTGTTCTGTGTTATAGATGACCATATGATTTCTGTGACGGTATGTTGATCTTGCTATGCTATTTCTGTAACTAATGTTAAAGGTGGATAAAGCTATGGGCCACATGGGATACACCCAAGAATACTTAAGGAACTTGGGAGGGAACTAGCAGCCACCTTAGCAGTGCTCTTTCAACAAATTGTTGGAGAGCGGGGAGGTTCCGGAGAACTGGAAAAGGACGACAGTAGTGCCACTCCGCAAGAGCAGAAGCAAGTAAGAGCCAGGAAACTATCGTCCAGTTAGTCTAAACTTCAGTGGTGGGAAAACTGATGGTGTCCCTACTGAAGGAAAGATGTGCTGCTTTTTTTGGAGGAAAGTTGTCAGCTTGACACAAAGCAACATGGTTACACAGCAGGGAGGTCCTGCCAGACAAATCTGGTAGATTTCTTTAACTGGGTCACAGAACAGTGGATCATGGTGGGGCAGTGGATGTGGTTTACCTGGACCTCAGTAAGGTGTTTGACTCGGTTCCACACAGTAGGCTACTCAATAAACTGGAGAACATTGCAGTTGGGCTTAAGGTAACTGGCTGGGTCAGGAACTAATTAAATGGGAGAACACAGATGATATTAGTAAATGGCACTCTGTCAGAGGAGGATAGGGTGACTACTGGGGTTCTGCAGGGCTCGGCTCTGGGGCTGATCCTCTTCAACATTTTCATCAGTGACATTACTGATGGACTGAAAGGAAAGATGTGCCTGTTTGCTGATGACACCAAAATCAGCAACAGGGTTGACATGCCAGAAGCAAGGAAGGCATGGAATCAGATCTCCAAAAGCTGGAGGAATGGTCAAGGATCCGGCAATTGAAATTCAATGCCAACAAATGTAAAGTCGTGCACCTGGGAAAATGTAACCCAGGGAAATTGTACTTGATGGGAGGGGAGCAGCTGATGGATACAAGGCTAGAGCAAGACCTGGGGTGATCATATCAGATGATTCAAAGTCAGCAAACAATGTGAGAAGGCAGCACTAAAAGCTAGTGGCATCCTGGGATGCATAGGAAGGGGCATCACAAGCAGGAGGCATGACGTTATTATGCCTCTGTATCGATCCCTGCTAAGACCCCACCTGGAATACTGCATTCAGTTCTGGAGGCCACGCATCAGGAGGGACATAGATAGGTTGGAGATGGTGCAGAGAAGAGCAACAAAGATGGTGCAGGGCTTGCACCAGAAACTGTACAAAGCCAGACTCAGTGAACTCAATCTATACTCCCTAGAGCAGCGCAGGAATTGGGGGACATGATAGAGACATTTATATATCTGTTAGTTGAACTAGCTAGTCTAGAGTGTATAATCTGAAATGTGCTTACTACTATATGTTTCCCCTAGCGTCAAATGATGTATTTCCCACATGTTTGTTTACTGTGACAAAAAACTGTACTCTCTTTGCCATGTCTCCTTGACTGTTGTTCCTCATGTTGTATTCTCCCAGGTCGTTCCTGAAAATAGGCATAATACTTGTCTAGTGTACTTACCCAGTAAACAAAAGCTAAATAAATAAATTTAAATACCTTAAAGGCAACAACAAGGTACAGGTGCAGCACCTTTTTCAGGTAAATGACTATAGCAGGACAGGAAGGTATAACCTTCTCCTCAAGAAGGTAGGTTCAGGAGCAATATGAGGAAATTTTTCACGGAGCACATTGTTGAACCGTGGAATAGCCTGCTGAAGGGGGCAGTGGGGGCAAAGACAGTGAGAGAATTCAAGCTGGCATGGGACATGCATTGCTGGATACTCAAGCAGGCAGTTAAGGTGGGGGGGATGGGACAACAAGGGCAGATTTGATGGATCATAAGGTCCCCATCTGCCGACAACTTCTGTTTCTATGTTTCTAATTCAGGATCAGCCCCGAAAGAACAGAGAACTTACACAGTTATCAAAAAACAAATAAATACAGTCAACAAATATGTAGGTAATATTCAGTAGCACTAGTATGCCTAATCAATGGACATTTCATGGTTATGTCCTTAAACAAAACATTGTATTATTTCACTGGTTTATTTAGAACATGTAATGCAATGTTACTTCACACAAGACAAGTTTCTGTATGCAGGCTGCCTTAACTAATGTGGACTGTCTTTTTCATTGAAAGGTCTACAGATTCTTATTGCTATCTCAGTCTATTATCTTATTATCTTTTCATCTTCAGGCTATCAAATGTAACATTTCCTGCACTGATAATTTAAATGGCCATCCATCATGCTGCTCGTGGGTGGTACAGAACTGATTAAATGTGTGAGAATGAACAATGATTTGTCAACAGCCTACTCTCTGTATTCCTGAAATGCTGACATTTTTTGATGAGTTATGGTATTTCAACCTCTGGTCAGTATAAGAGGTACCCATGTAAACACAAAAACATAGAATTTTTCAGTAGATAAGGACCACGTGGCCACATATTCTGCCCATTTTTCCCTATGTAGTGTCCTACTTGATCTCTGGATCATTCTGTATAATATGTATAATATACCATCCAAGTCATTGAGAGAAATGTCTTAGCTTCATCAAAAGTAATTAGTATTCTTATTGTAACTTTGTTTATTATATCTGAATATTTGTTTTTAAATTAATATATTTCCTACAGTTTTTCTATCTTACCAAGAATAATGTGGCATTACTATTATAATAGCTGGTTAGATGTGATTCTTATTAGATATTTAGAAGCTGTAGAGTTCTGTTATATATAGTTATGTCACTACATGTCCTGTTATACGTGGTTTTGTCCTACCTATGTATAATGTATAGAATAATGCCTGGGGTACTGTGTATAATGAAAATTCATAAACATCCTTGGTGAGAGGTGCTACATAATATATAATAGCATCCCACGCCAAGGATGTGTAAAATTTGAGTGTTTCACAGTCCCCCAGGCTTTATTTTATAGAATTGTTGGCTTCCATGTTTTTGTTTGTTTGTTTGTTTTCCCACACACACCTCTCCCACCCACCCACTTGGAGCAGGCTGCAGCCCAAGTTCCATATGGGCTAAGAGTTGAAAGTGCCATTTGGCTCTTTCACTTTTCAACCATGTATGTTGGAGCTGTTGGAGTGTGCATATGGTTTCTTAGGGAAAACTGGCAGATCAACCCTCAAGGAACAGCTATCATGTTTTGATGCATATGGCATCAATACTAAGTTATGAGGATATGATATACAGAACTTAATAAGACATATAAGCTGTTTTGTGTCCAAATATTATTCTTTCCAAAGTTCTTCTCGATGTATCAGTGACTCTTTAAAAAAGTGTTTACTGACATTGCCTTTAATGTTCTCCACTGCTTTATCGTCCCTTCTGCTTAAATGGAACACAAAATGCATCCCTGCAAAATCTCACACCCATCTGTGACTCTAAACCCCATTGAAGTCTGTAAATTAGATTTTAAAGTGATTTTTCAGATGCCTTTTTCACATAGTATGCTACTGCCACCCCTGCTTCACATGTTAAAGCTGCAATTTGTTTTGTAAAAAAAATCTGCCATAGTCATTTTTATTTGTTTTATCGGCACTGTGTCCTTCAGAATATACACCCTCACAATGATGTCATGCAAGAGAACAATCAATGTTTTACATACAGCACCAAGGAATTCTTGGTAAAATATAATGCTGACATAAATGTTAGTTACTCAGAAATACAGTCCCTTATTTTGGTGGTGGTGACTGCACCTAATATGTAGATGTACATAGCAAGGCATTGTGCATAAAATAAGAAGTTATTTTCCAATTCCCTTACGGTGAGGTGCAGTCTCATATTTCTGTAGTGGCTTCAACAATAAAAGCTCTCATATGTTTATTTTCAAAACAAGGCATTGTGCATATAGTATCTAGCTAACAAGATTTCTTTACTGAGAGATGTAGTCTCCTATGTTGGTAGTGCAGATGTCTGCAATACCAAGACTGACAAACAGAGGTCTCTGTTTCAAAACAGCGCTTAAAAACTTTGTTTCCCTTGTATATCACACATGAGGGTTGCAGCACTGAGGAAAAAAAGGGGTGGGTTATGCAAATTAAGCAGAGCACAGAAATAAAAAACATTTATTTCATGGAAAACAGCACTCTTTGGCAGTTTGAATGGTAGGAGACTAATCAAAACTCCTACAGGTTACTACAGTTTGTTACTCCCATTTGCTATGGCAAACCTCACAAAGTCACTTTAATAATTAAGCTTGCCAATAAAAGGCAGGCCAGGTTGTCCTGGGACCCAGCCAGGAATGAATACAAAAGGAAGGTTGGAGGGGGACTACAAGGGAAAGGGGAGGAGCTATGACTTCATGGGTGGTGTCATTTGACCAAGCTCGGAGCTCGCTGGCTATTGGCCAGGGACAGGGGCCAGATGGGGTCCTGATCAGGGGTCTTTTGGGCTCATTAAGGGCCTGTAACCCTTAGTAAGCCCTCTTTCTTGCTGTAAAGTTTAGAGCTTAAACTACAGCACATCTTTGGCAGTCTGAGGTAAGGCACTTAGGCATGAGGTGTGGGTTTGTTTCAAGTTAGTACTTGCTGGTTGTGCTTTGCTGCTTGGATGAAGTAAAAAAAGGAAAAAAAGACAAGATTTGTTAGAGGTTGAGCAATGCTATCTGGGTATTGCAGTTTATAGCAAACAGTTGCACAACCTTGATAGCAGGTTTTAGGGTGATATTCATATAGAAGGATGGATTGTAGTTGATGTTAAATATGGCATTATGAAAGCAATGTTGTGTTGGGAAGGTGGTTCTGAAATGTCTTGAGTTCTCTTAAAAAAGAAAAAAATAGTTTTGCAGCTAGTTTGAAACAGGGTCTCATTGTATTTAGCTGCAGTTACTGGGTGAAAACAGGAGGCTTGGCAAGGTGCCATAGTTGCTAGTGGGACAGTGGTTTGAGACCAGGCCGGGAGGCTGGCTTCATTGTGAAAACACTGGCATTGGCAGGGGAAGCTAGGGCAGGACAGCGTGGGGCAGCACCACACAGCGCATCTTTTAAATGTTGGAGGCATAGTGCAACTGACGTGAATGGCCAAAAAGAAGGGATGGGGCAGCTGATGGAGGCTAGCTACAGTGCTATGTACCAGTTCTGATTTGGGGCCCGAGGAGTGGGTAACGGGTCACAGCACCACGAGGTATGGGACAGCCAGCGTAGCTGGTCTAGGGGCGTTCGAGAAGGAGTGCGAGCTTTGTGGGGCCATCTGAGGCCATAGAGAGAGGCACGCATGCTACTCGCTGCAAGAAGTTGCAGCTACACTGAAGCAGGGGTCTGGTGGCATGTAGTGAGGCCAGGGGTTGCAGAAGGCCCAGCCGTGTGGCGCGGCCACCATTTTGGGGCTTCGGGACGGCCCCGAGGCAGTGGCTGGACCTGAAAATGGGATGGCAAGGGCCATGGGGGTGGGGTGTCTCCACGGGGGCAGTTTGCTGGAAGTACCCAATCTGAGTTTGTCCTCAGTGCTTACATTTAATAAATAAGGGATTTCACGGAGTTTGTTGTCATGGCTAAAAAAAAAAAATTAGAAAAAAAAACTTGGTAGCTAAGCAGTTTTTGTCCCATTAGTTCCCTCTTAGTAGAAGTGTTTTTTTGCATTCTGTTACACTGCTTGCAAATGGTGGTGTTTCACATTATTTCCTTAGCATACTGAAGTGTTTCAATTATTCACTGCTTTGTTTGTCAAGTAGAGAAGGCTCAAGGAATACAGGCGACTTTGTTGTGGCCACCGAGGCCAATGGTAATGATCACGGCTACCCATCTCACGAGGCGGTGGCGGAAGAAGGACATGGACCAGCAGGCCAGAGGGTTGAATGGGAGGCCAGAGGCCTAACCACGTGGTGTGGCCACCATTTTGGGGATGGGGGGCCAGCCAGAGGCAATTTGGGAAGAGGGAGCGGATTGTGCTATCCCAGCAAAGAGGGGTTTTGTGCCCTGTGGCCACAACGGGGGCACAGTCACCATGGTCTGGCTCTGTCACCCTGCCCCACAAGCATTGGGTGGGCCAATGGGCCTGTGAAGGAGGGAGGCCTGTTGAGGCCTAGCCACGTGGCGCGACCACCATGTTGGGGGTTGGGGAGCCAGAGAGAATGATGCTGCATTGGGCCAACCCGAGGTAGCAAAAAGCCTGAACCACATGCCAGGGTGCTGGGAGGGGCACAAGGGGGTGGTCTTAGCAAAGAAGGATTACTACAGGGCACTGGCAGGGGCTGGGTGGCACTAAGGAGCCCAGACAGGGCAGGAGGATGCCACGGGGGCCAGGCCTGGGTGGGCCAAAGGGGAGACCAGGGGATACAGACACAGGTGGCTACCTGGGTAGCACCGAATGAGATAGGGTGGTTGACTGGTGATGCCATGGTGGGGGCATGGGGGCCGGGTAGCAGAGCAGGCTCCCCCTGTGGGTCATAGGACAAAGGGGTCTAGAGAATAGACACAAGGAAGCCACCACAGCATGGGAGGTGGATCGGGTGGGGGTGGGCACCCTCAGAAGGTGAACAGGAGACCAAAGAGTGTGGTACCCAGCCCCACTGGTGGGACCTGGGGCAGGAGTCAAGCCAATCATGGTCTCAGCGGGGCCACAGCCGAATAGTGGTAAGGACGATGTGGATATGAACAATGACAAGAATTTGAAGGGGTATATCGAGGGTTTGTTGGGGACGGGGGAGGAAAGAGTCACGAAAAGGTACTGGGCCTTACAGGCCATTAAGGATGGGTGCAGAAAGGGCAAGGCAGGGGGCTGGCACCACAGGGAGAGCACGGAAGCTGTATGAAGGACTGCCAGGTTTCACACTGTGTGACCATGTGCTGGCCTCGATAAAGGACAAAATATGGAAGGGTGAGGATGTGAACATGTTTGGATTGGTGGATGAAGAAACAGCCAGAAAATATGAGCAAAAGGAGTCAGTAGGAAAGTCGGAAATGGTAGCAACCAGACCTGGCGATCTTGCTGTTGACTCATTTGGTGATCATCAGGGACGCAGATAAGGAAAAGCTGAGTTTCAGGTGGTTAAAATACGATGAGGCATTTTGGAGGAGAATGGCAGTCAAGGGTGACTTGAGGTGGGATTGCACCCATGCAGAGTTGTGGGTAAGGACCCTCTTGGGACCAGCGGTGGGGCAGGTAGTGAAACAGGGGAAAGGAGCAGCACTGGCCCAGGGCACTAAGGCCTGCTCGGCCTGTGATAGGGTACCGTGCATGTGGCCTAGCTGCAAGTTTAGGCACATCTTCTCGGGGTGCAGGGGGTCACACACAGTGAAGGTCTATAGGCAAGGGGGTGAAAAAAACCTGGCAAGCAGGGGGACAGCTCCAGAGACAGCCCATTTGAGGCAGAAGGGGGGCTCTGGGAAGGGCTGGGGAGGGCTGGGAGTGAGGGATATAATTCTAGCTACAGTCAGCATTAGGATGGGACCAAGGGGTGACAGATGGGGCTATGGCCTGGCCCGCACCCCCATCAAGCTATGGGGGTTGAGGTCTGGACAGAAGGCTACCCTGATAAGAGAGGAGCTGAGCTGCTGAGATCAGGGTTTAAGGGAGGCTTTCCACCGTGCAGCGAGGGTGCCTGGGTAGGGAGTTGGGCCAAGAACTTGGGTTCCATAAGAAGGAAAGAAGGCATAGCCTGGATAAAGATTCAGTAGGAGATCAGGGTGGGTAGGGTTGGGGGCCTCTGAAGGAGCCCCCCTTGAAAGCAGTGCTGGGTGTCACCCCTATGGGTGGTTCCCAAGAAACAAGTATGGGAGTTCCGGCACACATCACTTGTCCTACCCTGATGGGAGATCAGGAAAGGGAGGGAGCCTGGAGTCTCAGACCATGATCTCTTATGCTTCGCTAGACTAAGTGGTGGAGTTGATTCGGGCAGTGAATGAGGCCTGGCTGGCAAAGTCGTATATTAAATCCGCATTCCATTTGTTGCTGGTCCACCTGGTGGAATGTGACCTGCTCAGTTTCCAGTCTGAGGGTGGTTTGTATTTTGCCAAGGCTATGCCCATGGGCTGCTCAGTGGCAGGCTTAACATTTTGAAGCATTTGGTTCATGGGTCCAGTGGGTATTTGGTTACCGGTATGGGTACAGATGGGTAGTCCATTGCCTGAATGACTTCCTGTTGATAGGGGCCAACCAGGCATTGAACCAAGGGATGTTGACCGACTTCCGAGACATGTTTAGTGTCATGTGGATCCCCCTGGCAGCAGAAAAGGCAGAGGGCCCAGCCTGAAAGCTGGAGTTCCTGGGAATTAAGGTGGACACTGAGGAAGAGTGTTTTCGGCTGCCAGGGGACAAGGTGGTGCAACTAAGAGGGCTGCTAATGCTAGTGGGTGGGAGGAGGAGGGTGCCACTGGTACAAGTCCAACAGCCGCTGGGGCACCTTAATTTTACCTGCAAGGCCATAAGCCTGGGAAAGGCAGTTATGAGGAGATGGGGGAGGGTCATGGGAAGAGTGAAACAACCCCATCACTTGGTGGACATCAATAAAGGCATGAGGGAGGATCTTCAGGTATGGGAGGTTTTTGGAAGTTATACAATGGGGTGACGTTCTGACAGGAGGAGTGGGCCTATAATACAGACATGGAGCTGTACACAGATGCAGCTGGGGTTGTTGGGATAGGGGCCTACTTCCAAGGGGAGTGGACTTTGGAGACATTGGATAGCACAATGGCAGGAATGGGTGTGGACCAAGGTCATCATCATTCCTCGAGATCTTCCCAATATGAGTGGCTTGAGAAATATGGGGTGACTGGATGGCATGGTGGCACATCTTAATTTGTTGTGACAACAAGGGCATAGCGGAGGTGATCTACAGGCAGAGTGGCCATTATGGGGTTGGTGGGGTTGGTCTTAAGGTGCATGGTGTTATTGGGTTAGCATTGAACCTGTTTTTCAGGGCATGGCACATTGAGGGGATGCAAAATGAGGTGTCTGACTGCCTTTCCTGTTTCAGATGGAGCAGTTCTGGGGGTTGGCACCACATGCTGCACCTGCCCAGACCAAGCCCAGGACTGGCTATGGGAGAGGGGAGGAAAAAGCCAGGGCCCTGTATAGAGGATTGTGGTTAACTGACACCCTGAAAGCCAGCAAGGAGGCTTGGGCAGGTTTCCAGGCATTTTGACCCAGGGTGGTCTGGGAAGCAGAAGAGCCAGTCCTGGAAGAGCAAGTCATGCAGTATGTAGTGGAGAAATGGGAGGAAGGGGTGGCTCATACCACCAGGCTGGTCCAGTGGGAAGGTATCAGCAGGATGGTGCAGGGACCAGTGGTAGATGGGTGCTGTGGGCAGCCAAGCCATCAAGCAGATGTTCATGGGCTAGCAGAGAGGTCAGGGCATGAGACAGGAGGGGAGAAAGCCCATAAAGGGGCCCCTACTGCTGATGGTGGTGGGGGCATTGGACCACATTTGCAGATTGGTTAACAAAGCCTGTTTCTTCAGGGCTATATATGCCATCAGGGCATGGGGGGCTTGCAGGGTTGGAGAGAGGGTGGCACCCAGAGAGGAGGCAGCTGCCACAGGCTTACAGGAAGGGAATGTGAGAGTGAAGGAGGGTAAAGTAGTAATCTGGCTGCACAGGTCCAAAATGGACCAGCAGGGTAAGGGCACAACAGTGGTGATGAACAGGCAGGCTGGGGTAGGAGTATGCACAGCCAGGCCATGATGGACTATGGTAGGGTTAGAGACAGCATGAAAGGGGCCCGGTTCTTGCATGGGAACGGATCCCCAGTGCTGAGGTTTTCAGAGGAGAGTTGTACTGAAGAAAGCAATGGCATTCATGGGGGACAACCTGAGCAATTTTTCCCCACACTCCTCCAGGATTGGTGCAGCATCAGAAGTGGCTGCTGGAGGTGTAGGGGAGACTGAGGTCAAGCTGGTGGGGAGATGGACATCCAACTGGGACCAGAGATAGGCAAGGTGTTGACATGGCTAAATTGTGTTCCTTTTCTCTCCCCACAGCAGGCTCCAAGGGACAGGGTAGATCGTGGGGCACTCCCTCATTTACTGTATGGAGAAGTTTGCAGCCACCGCAAAGATAAGGACGCAGCTGTGCTGAGAAGCACAGCACACCAAAGTGCAGTGGAGAGGGATGAGAGGTAGGAGGTGGTCGCAGCTGCTTCATCAGCTGGAGGAGCTTTGGGTGCACTGGCCCAGGCCAGACAATATCATTGTCCATCTTGGGGGTAATGAACTAGGGGCATTGCCTTGAGGGACCCTGATGAGGGACATTATCTCGGACCTGGGCAAGATGAAGAGTTGGTGGCTAGTGGTAGTGCTCAGCTGGTCTGAGATCACATCCCAGAGGTTGTGGAGGGGATGAAAGTGCCTAAGGCTGTAGAGGTGGTGCAGAAGCACCTGAACAGGAAAGTGGCCAGGGCAGTGATTGAGATGAGGGAGGGTACACATTCAGCATAAGGTTATTTCCTATGAGCAGGAGGAGGGTACTAGGTGGTTGGGGTACACCTGACAGAGTTTGGCATGTGCCTGTTCCTCTGGCCCTTTGGGGAGCTAGTATGGGAAACCAATAGAAAGGCCGGAAGTTTTAACCTGCAAGGGGGGAGCCCCATCTTCCATCGCAAGCTGGAGATGGGTCAGTGAAAAGGGTTGGGACAAGTGGAAACAAGGGGGTAGGAGGGAGGGGAGGTACTCATGGGCTGGGGACAAAGGAACCCAGGTGTGGGAGTAATGGGAGGGGAGGATATAGATTAGGGGTGGATCACTGTGTCCACACCTAGTGGGGGGGAGTGGTCCGGGTAAGTGTAGTGACCTGGTTATGGTGATTGAAAGGGGGGTGCCAGATCATGGTGTCCAGACCCTGAGAAGCACTGTTGAAAGAGGAAGAGAACAAGAACAAAGAACCACAAGAGGGAAGACAGGACTGCTATGTCCTAGAATGTGATATGGGACTGTTATGTCCGAATTGTGAATATTGATTGTTAGAAATAAATTGGGATGTCAATTATGTAAATATATATTTGTGCCTTTAAATAAATATTGCCAGCGAGCATCCAAAAGTGACAAAGCCGTAGCCTGAGTTATTTCTGAGTGGGGATCCAGGGACAATTAAGATTGCCAATAAAAGGCAGGCCAGGTTGTCCTGGGACCCAGCCAGGAATGAATACAAAAGGAAGGGGTGAGGGGGCAGGGAAGGGGGGCCTACAAGGGAAAAGGGGAGGAGCTATGACTTCATAGGTGGTGTCATTTGACCAAGCTCGGAGCTTGCTGGCTATTGGTCAGGGGAGGAGCCAGATGGGGTCCTGATCAGGGGTCTTTTGGGCTTCTTAAGGGCTTGTAACCCTCAGTAAGCACTCTTTCTTGCTGTAACATTCCCCACCCACCCTCCCTGCAAGAAAGAGGTAGGGAACATGGAATAGGCACTAGATATGGAGAGGCACAAGGAAGGACATGACCTCTAATGGGGCCCGGCATGGCCAGGTGGGGCTGCAAATGGGCAGTCGGTGTCCGGGGCTAGGTGGCACCCCAGGTGGGTATCAGCCAGAAGGAGATGATAATACAAGGAGGGAAAGGGTTGGGAGCAAGGGAAAACAAGGGGCAAGTAGGGGAGGGGGTAGGTGCCACACGGGCTGGGGACAAAGGAACCCAGGCATGGGAGTAATGGGGAAGGGGGAGGGATCTAGAGCTAGGGGGTGGATCACTGTGTCCACACCTAGTGGGGGGGAGAGTGCTCCGGGTAAGTGTGGTGACCTGGTTATAGTGATTGAAAGGGGGAGGTCAGATCATGGTGTCTGGACCCTGAGAAGCAATGTCGAAAGAGGAAGAGGAAGGGAACAAGAACAAAGAACCATAATAGGGAAAACAGGGCTGCTATGTCCTAGAATGTGATATGGGACTGTTATGTCCAAATTGTGAACACTGATTGTTAGAAATGAATTGGGATGTAAATTATGTAAATATATATTTGTGCCTTTAAATAAATATTGCCAGTGCGCATCCAAAAGTGACACAGCAGTAACCTGAGTTATTTCTGGGTGGGGATCCAAGGACAATAGATTTTTGTTGGTTTTCTTTCAACATAAAAAAAAAATATTGTATAAAATTTAATATGTGGGGAAGTATACACTCATTATTAAAAATAACCAGGTGTTACTCCTTATTTTTGAAGTATTTTTATGTTTCCTTTTGACCATTACAAGGTTTTGTCTTCCTTATAATATTACACTTGATGTGCACAGCACTACTTTTCCTGAATGTTGGTACATCTGTTGTAGTTCATGCCCCCTTCATACCTCATCAGCATTGTGATTTCACTCTTCATGACATAACTAGTAGTGACCAGACAGGCTAAAGACAAGTGGCACACACAGTATTGGTCAGTTGTGATGTCGTACTCAGTGAGGTTACAATACAGTTGAAGTATGACTGGGACCAGAACTAGATACGGTACAGTATGCCAGTGTTCTGGTAGAATACTGTTCCACATATCACATCAAGTACTGGAAGGTAGAAAACCTTTTAATTAGCTAAAAGGGGAAAATAAACTCGCAACGCCAGTGACCCAGGTTTGGGAATCAGTCTGGGTCATCAGTAGCCAGCTGGGGGTGGAGGTTTGAATGTCCCATGGGATACTGTCCTCCTCTGAAGCGAGGAGGGTTGTCACACAGTCCTGCTACTGCCACCTGTGGATGCACAGGTGGTGGCACAGGACTCACAGTGTGGGGAAGGGAGGACACTGTTGGGTGCTTGGCTGAGATATGTACTAGCAAGTCTACAGCCTGGACTTTTGTCCTTGTACTTTCATCCAGTGGGGTTTCAGGGACCAAAAACAAAGAGCAATAAACATAATAAAATCATCTCCCACTGCCACACAGAATGATCCCCAAAAAGTCAGAGGGGGAACGGAGCACAGATGTCAATATTACTGCCACCAAGCCCCACTGGCAGTGGGAGATAAATTATGCAATATAAAAAAAAATACTTCTAATCTAAAAAAAGTAATAATTGACAACAGTTGAAACTTAATATTGTTTTCAGGCAGTGTATATACTCTTTAATGACTATGGTTCTGAGGAGATGGCTTGAAGGAACCACAAAAAAAAAAACATAACAGGCAGGTTGATTATTTTGATTTTTAGCACAGTTTAGACTCCATGAAGTGGCACTGTCAGTGCTGGAGAATCACAGAATTCGAAAGAGAAATAAAAATATTTTGAAAAAAAATGTTTCAGTGCTGCCTTTAAAATGTGACATTTTGAAGTTTGCAATAAGCCCATGAGAGAAAAAGTATCATCAATGGATCATGTTTGTGACTTACATATGCAGTAACATAATTTAGAAATTTACTTTGTTTGAATATTTCTGCCAATCTTTAAATTATTATTTTTTTCTGCTGCCCACACTCATACTCATGTACTATTGGTAGGGTGCTGACACTCAGTTTATGTTGTTATAGAAATACAACCTGCAAAGCAGTCTTGTACATTTTCACTGTTCTTTTAAACTGTGTAAATAAGGTGCTGTGATATTTACACAACTTCCACATTCATGTCAGCCAGTTATTTCTACAGTTTGTGTGGTATGATTTTCAAATATTGGAAATCATACTTGAATAATAATGAATATTATAAAAAGGGTCTGAGAAGTGGAGCTTTCTGATTGGCTGCAAACATTCTAACAGCCTTATGTTAATCTTTTATTAACATACATGTAGAGCTTAACCATATGCTGAACAAGGTTAAACACTGTTTAACATTTTTTTTATTATAATAGCAATAAGGCTCTCCCAGGGATTACGTTAATGGTCAGTTAATCACCCTTTAGGGGCATGTGGCACTCGGCTACACCTCGTGCCACAGTACACCCCTAGAAGGTGATTAACAGACCATTAACATAACCCTTGGTCATGCCTTATTGCTTAAGAATGTGATTCTTATTAGATTTTTAGAAGCTGTATAATTCTATTATATATGGATATTTCACTACATGTTCTATTAAACATGGTTTTGTCCTACCTATGTATAATGTATAGTGAATTAGAAATCATGTTACTAACTGAGGAAATAGACATTTGTATGATTACAGAGACTTTGTGGGAACATGGAGTAGACTGGAATAGAAAGGTGAAAGGATATACATTCAACACTAAAGACAGAGTCAGCAAAAGAGGAGATGTGGCTATTTATGTAAAAAACTCAATAAATGCCACATTACACAACATAAATCAGTCAACCACAGAATCAATATGGTTAGTAATTCAGGGTACAACCAAAAGGAAACTGTTCTTAGGACTATACTATAGACCTCCAAATACTAATAGGGAAATTAATGCAAACTTGGAGAAGGAGCTTGAACTAATGGCTGAGGAAGGAGACATAATGGTAGCTGGGGATTTTAATCATCCCAAGATAAAATGGGACCAACAGAACAGTTGCTGTTAAAAAGCAAAAAAAAATTGTTATATGTTGAACATGGCTGGGTTGAGACAACTTATATATAAGCCAACACATGGAGAAAACATCTTGGATCCTATAATTACAAATAGAGAAGATATAGTGGGGAAAATTAAGGTAAGAGAGAACCTTAGCAATAGTGATCACAACATAATTGAGTTTGTTATTCAGAAAAAAATCAGTTATGTAGCTAGGGAATCCACTATAATAAGGAATTATAGGAAAGATAATTTTATCAAAATTAAGCAGGCATTATCAAGTTGGAAACAGGAAAAAGATTTTGAGGGAAAAGGTGTGAATGAAATGTGAACAGTGTTTAAGAACAAATTAATGACATTAGAGGAAGAATATACAGTATACCAATTAAAAACATGTACAATAAAAGGGGAAAAAGACCAGCATGGTGTACAAATAAAGTGATTAAAATCAGTACACAAAAAAGAGAGCCTTTAATAAAATGAAAACAAACTGGTTACAGGAGAGCAAGGTCCAATATAAAATCTTACTAAAGAAACTTAAAAAACTATAAAAATATAAATAAATTGGAGTTTAACCTTGCACACAGGAAAGACATGGGAAGGGCTTTTATGCCTATATTAACACTCTAATTAAACAAAATAACCAAATAAGCCATTTTACATCTGATGGCAAAGAAATTAAAAATGCTAGAGAAATGGCTGAAATCTTCAATAAATACGTTGGTACAGTTTTTGAAACAAAAGACAGTTACAGATTGGATGTAAAGGATAACATCTGTCCACACTTAGATCTGGGTGTGAGAATATCAGAATTAAAGGACATAATAAGTAAGCTGAAGGTAAATAAATCAGCAGGACCCGATTAAATCAGTCCAAGGCTTATAAAAGAAATTGGGGATTATATTGTGCACCTACTGATTAAGATACTAAATATGTTCTTTAACGTGGGGATGTACCAATTGATTGGAGGCATGCTACAGTAGTCCCATGATATAAGAAAGGAGCTAGATCCCAGACATCTAACTATAGACCAGTTAGTTTGACTTTGATAGTGGGTAAATTAGTGGAAACATTTTTTAAATCCAAAATTGAGGAAAACGTTAACAGAATAGGTTGGGCAGATAATAAACAACAGGGATTTAAAAAAACACAGGGTGCACTACAAACCACTTATGTTTTTATGAGCATATAATTAAAAAAATGAATCATAATATTCCAATGGACATTATATTTTTGGACTTCCAAAAAGCATTTGATAAGGTCCCTCGTAATAGCCTTCTGCAGAAAATGGTGTCAGTAGGCATTAAGAGCAGAACTCTTAGATGGACTAAGACATGGCTAGATGGAAGACAACAAAAAGTAAGAGTCCAAGGGGAATTTTCTTATCCAATTGAAGTGACTAGTGGAGTGCCACAGGACTCTGTATTGGGGCCAGTTTTATTTTCAATATGCATAAGTGACTTACATCATAACATTCATAATGAAGTCATCAAGTTTGCAGATGATATTAAGTTAGGAGGACCTGCAGGGACAAGTAAACAACAACCAGAAATGAAGAAATACTTAGAAATAATGAAAGCTGGTTAATCAGAAATCAGATGCCATTCATCATTGGTAAATGTACAATGATGCAGTTAGGGAAACAAAACATACTGTAGCACAAGGATATGCATTGATGGGATAGTATTGAAGGTAACAACACAAGAAAAAGACTGTGGCATAATTAAGCAATAATGCACGACAGGGTGTGTGTTGTGCTGGGATAACTTCACGCCTGAAAGCCGAGTGCGACTAATCACCCCCAGAAGTGACATTACCCCAGCACAACACACACCCTGGAGTGCATTATTGCTATTATACAATGGCTCATTTTATTTTAAGTAGAAAAAGATAGGAAAACCTGTTTAAAATATACATTTATTTCATTTTTTTGTTTGGGCAGGAATACTTATTGAAAAAAAAGTGCACAGTTCCTGTCTTGTGCAGGAGGTGGCGCTGCCCCCTACATGGTTTCTCTGTATTCCTTTTAATGTCTGTCTTAGTGGCTCTGTCTTTTTTGACCCCCTGTGCACCTTGTCCTTTTGCTCTTTCCCCCTGCTGTTACTGAGAGAGATAGTGTAGAGATGCTGTATGCGTCTTGAAAAGACGTTGGTGTTTCATTTTTTTCCCTTGCTAATTCACTCGCTGTTTCCTCCAGATGTTACTGAGAGAGACAGTGTAGAGATGCTGTATGCATCTTGAAAAGACGTTGGCGTTTCATCGATCGATGTGGTGATTCACTTCACTCGCTCAGTGTGGTATCAAGCCTGAAGTGAAGGAAGGTTAGTTTGGATTTTAAAATAATAACTAAAAGGAAGAAATGTATTTGAGGAGCCAGCAAGCATTATGGCAAGAGAGGACTCAGCAAGCGTTATGAGTAGAGCCGCGCGGTCACTGTTTAAAATGCATGCTCACTCGCGTCTGAAATTACAGGGTTCGTGATGTAGTTTTCTTTTTATCGGGTAACTTAGGAGCAGATTTTAACTCAGTGTTCAGTAAACAGAGTGCTGTCAGTATAGGGGCAGACCAGGTAGTAAGACTGATCGTCCAGTCAGCGAGGAGGGTAGTGGGGCAGGCATTCGCATCATGGAGTGATTTTTTTTTTTTTTAACATTTGATGCGGTCTTTTCTGTGCTGGGACTGGATCCGTGATGTTGTACTGGGATAACATCACGGGTCCAGTCCCAGACTGACGAATCAGAGCCCAAGATTTTTTTTGCCATTGTATAATAGTGGATAATAAGTTAGATTTCAAAAATCATAAGACAGAGGTAATTAGGAGAAGCAATTTCATGATTAAGAATATTAAAAGAAGCTTCACAAATAAGACTACAGGTTGTCTAATACCACTACACAAGATGTTTGTAAGGTCTCAAGTTGATTATGGGTCCCAACTTCGGAGACCATATACACAAGAAGAAAAGGATAGGATGGAAAGGATACAGAGGCGCTTCACTAAGATGGTAGGCTCTATGACCGTATTAAGTTATAATGACAGACTAAAAAAGACATGTCTATTCAACTAACAGCTGAGAAGAATTATTGCCTATGTTTAAAATAATAAATGATACAAGTTTAAGAAATGAGATGGGAATCCTTTTACAAGATAAACCAATGGGTCTTAGAGGCCATAAAAAGCAAATAAAGCTTGAAACAACAAAGAAAAACAGTAGGCATTTTTCTTTCTTAAACAGAGTGGCAGAATATGGAACAAACTGCCTAATGATATAGTTGACAGTACATCAGTATTGGTATTCAAGAAAGGAATAGATAGGTGGTTGACAGGTAACAAGTTTAAATGGACCCACTGATATGGGGAACAGTTTCTATGGGCTGTAAGAACTTCTTCCATTCTAAACCCATTATAAATACCCAGTATAAATTATTCCTGGGGAACTGTGTATAATGAAAATTCATACACACCCTCAGTGACAGGTGCTACATAATATATAATAGCATCTCACATTGTGGATGTGTATAAAATTTGAGTGTTACACAGTCCCTCATGCTTTATTTTATATAAATGTTGGACTCCATTTTTTTTTGTTTTCTCACACGCACCTCTCTCACCCACTTGGAGCAGGCCACAGCCCAAGTTCCATATGGGCTGGGAGTTGAAAGTGCCATCTGGCTCTTTCACTTTCCAAGCAGGTATGTTGGAGCAGATGGAGTGTGCATGTGGCCTCTTAGGGAAAATTGGCATGTGAATGCCATTATAACCAGCTGGTAATAACAACAAATTTTAGAAAATGGGCTTCTTACTTGCTGGACACTGATTGGTCAGTACCCTTAACATAGGGGTACATTAACTTTCAATAGATGACCAGCAAGTAAGAAGTGCCAGTCAGCTGACCACTGTACCTGGTGCATATCCTGCTGCCCAGCTGACCACTTCTGTCAACCAGCTGAGAATAATGAACCTGAGATTAAAAAAAAGCAAACATGTCTGACCAGCTGCCAATAAACTTCGACCTTACAAGCATTTTAAAGCACCACAATGTACTTACAGAAGACAAGCAGCCAGCACAAGAACCAAAACGAAGTCGTCCTGTAAAATACAAACCAGAAAAAGCAGAAGTAAGTGATCGCTTTGTTTCTCTGACAGATCAGCAGCTAGATACCATAGAAAATGAAAGACAGAAACAGAATACAGTAAAAAATACTAAATGGGCAGTCTCCATTTTTGAACAGTGGCTAACTCACAATCACCTAACAATCGACTGGCAAACCATAACTTTTGAACAGTTAAATAATCTCCTCAGGTGATTCTACGCCGAGGTCCGAACAAGCGGTGGCACAGATTACTCTGTAGCTGAGTACCGCACCTTGCGCGCGGGCATCAACCGCCACCTCGGCAGCATGGATCTCTGTCGGTCTGTCAGCATAATTACAAACCCAGCTTTTAACTCCTCAAACTATGTGCTGGCAGCAGTACTGAAACGACTTAGAAAAGCACAAAAAGACATGTCAAGCCACTATCCACCAATAACTACATCAACAAAACTAAGGAATAGCCCAGCACTAAATCCCAAAACCGCACCTGGCTTAGTACGTAAAGTCTGGTTCGATATCCAGCTTCACATGGCAAGGCACGGTCAGGAGGGGGTCCGTGAACTAACCAAGGACAGCTTCACAATCAAAGATGATGAAAGTGGACATAAATATATAACCCTAACACATAATCAAGAGACTAAAAACCACAAAGATCCACAGGAGCGTAACAAAGAAAACACATGTGGCTACTTTTCTGAGCAAAGAAACGACCTGCTCTGCCCTGTTAGCTCCTTCTTAAAATACCTAGAAAAATGTCCACCAACTGCAGCAAGCCTCTGTCTTCATCCGAAGAGGCTGCCACAACAGATCCTCAACCAGCAACAGTACTGGTACTCCACAGAGGCCATGGAGAAAAATTACTTGGGCTCCCTCATGCCTGGACTCAGCAAAGAAGCAGATTTGTCCCAGCATTACGCAAACCACAGCATTCATGGAACCACGGTACAGCTGTTATCCAGAGCAGGACTTACCAACAAGGAGATCGTAGCAGTCACAGGACATCGATCAGAACAAAGTTTGGCGTCATACTGGGACCCTTCAACTGCTGACTGAAAAATATGGAGCTCCATACTAGCAGGCAAGCAAAGTGGAACAGAAAAAAATGTCTGATCAGGCAGCACAGCAGAACACAGATGACCAAAACCCCAGCAGCAGCAGTAACAGAAGCCTGCCACCTAGTGATCTCACTCAAACTGCAACACAGAACATTTTCCAGCCTAGCAACTGTACTTTTAATTCACCAATAAACTTCATAACTTATCAGAAATAATGCTACCCTCAACATGTTTCTTAAATGTTTAACAGTATTTTAAAGCATTCTGTTTACTGTATTTTAAAGATTTTTAAAGCATCCCAAAAATGGACTATTTTTTCTCAACTTTTAAAACAGTGTTAAAAATAACAAGCATTTGTCAATGCCGAACGTTCGCTTGCAGGTATTTGCAGTGGTGTTTGGCATGTATGGTGCTTTACCCTAATGCCCTGTGCAATTGCTGGTATTTGCACAATAAATTGTCAGCATGATCTTTTTGTTACCCCCATTGTGCGCCACATAGGCGGAAACACGTTTTGGGCAGGATGTGAAAATGACAGCTGTACTGCTCATAGGAGGTGTGGTAAAATGGCAATGTTGAAAATCTGGAGTGAAAATATTAGAAATTCGAAACTTACGAGCGCATGAGGAACTGCTACAACCATCAGAAACAGTTATTTTGTAGGAATTTTTTCTACCAAATTTCAACATAGCCATTTTAAATCTCTGCTCATGAACAGTGATACTGTGATTTTCTTAATGTCCATACACTGAGTTCGTACACCGACTGTGCCATTGTGCACTACATGGGTGGAAACACGTTTTGGGCAAGATGTGAAAAATGACAGCTGCAGTGCTCATAAGGAGGTGTGGTAAAATGGCAATGTTGAAAATCTGGGGTGAAAATATTGAAAATTCACAAACTTACGAGCGTGCGTAGGAACTGCGCAACGCAGACTTATAAAACAGTCATTTTTAGGAATTTTTTCACTGAATTTTCAGCACAGCCATTTTAAGACCTCTGCTCATGATCAGTGTCACTGTGATTTTCTTAATGTGTCCCATGCATTGAGTTCACACACCAACTGCGCCATTGTGCGCTACATGGGCAGAAACACATTTTGGGCAGGATGTGAAAAACGACAGCTGTACCACTCATGAGGAGGTGTGGTAAAATGGCAATGTTGAAAATCTGGAGTGCAAGTATTGAAAATTCGCAAACTTACGTGATGCGTGAGGAACTCTTGACACTGCAGCCTAAATAAAACAGTCATTTTTAGGAATGTTTTCACCTAATTTTCAACATAGCCATTTTAAGACCTCTGCTCATGAACAGTGTCACTGTGATTTTCTTAATGTGTACCATACATTGATTTCGCACACCGACTGCGCCATTGTGCGCTACATGGTCGGAAACACATTTTGGGTGAGATGTGAAAAATGACAGTTGTACAACTCATAAGAAGGTGTGATAAAATGGCAATGTTGAAAATCTGGAGTGAAAATATTGAAAATTTGTGAACTTACGAGCCTGTGTAGGAACTGCGCAACACATGCTCGTAAAACAGAACATTTTTGGAGGTGTGCAAATTTTAACATGGATATTTTGGGATTCTTCATGACGATGTCACCGTCATGGTGTTATTCTACAAAGTGCGATTTCACGCAGTGACCATGCAGTGCCTGCGAAATCACCCTTTGGGCCTGAATAATGCCATGACAGTGACATCATTCATGAGAAGGGGTCCCAAAACCCCATGTTGAAAATTTGGAGCAAAATTCCAAAATGACTGAAGATATGCAATAAGTTGAAACCCCCTATGTAGCCCATTATACAGCTTACCGGCATTTCGCAGTTCGCGGTCGGCTTTTGAAGAGTGCGGATGTGTTCCCAGTCCACCGGCGATCGCCGCGCCGAAGTCCGGAGGTAAGTATGGGGTGGGGGTGTGTGGGGAGGCTGGGTGCGCAGTGGGTGGGTGCGGGTTGTGGGGGGGGTTGGGAGACACGCTGCGGGACCATTTTTGTTTTACAGGTTTAAACAAAAAAAAAAGACGACTACGTGGGACCTTTGCCATGCTGGGGTGGGCTCCCAGCATGGCAGAAGATGTGTGGGGAGGGCCGAGGAGCCGACAGGGCATTGGGCACCCCCATCGGCAAAACAAACTAACGATTTGCCACGCTGTGGTGGGCTCCCAGCGTGGCAGCAGGATGGCTTGGGGGGGGCCGTGCAGCCGACGGGGGATTGGGCACCCCTGTTGGCAAAACAAACAACCTTTGCCATGCTGGGGTGGGCTCCCAGCATGGCAGGAAAGCTTTGGGGGGGCGGCGTGACGCGCGCAATGGGGAGCGCGTGATGGAGGGGACGGCGGCGGAGCTCAGTATGGCAGCGGTGTTTTCCTTTGAAGCAGAGGAACACCACTGTCATACTGAGCTCCTACACCCATTGGTGCAGGACTGCCATGCCTGCTCAAGAGAGCAGTGCATTGGGTGGGAGAGGCACACCTCCAAGTGTGCTACTCTCCCAAAACGTTCCTTGCTCATGCGCTCAAGCTAACGTAAAAGTTATTTATTCTTACAAAAACTACAATTCTGTCTATTTATTTTTCAACAGTTAGCCCATTTTCTAAGCACAATAATGCCCTCCAGGGTGGGCGGTATGGGCAATACTGGACCTGCCAGGAGCTATAAGGCCCTCTGCCTGTGGCGTCGGGCCTCATTAAGCCCCTGGCTGGTCCGGTATTGCCCAATAATGCCCACCCTATTGGGCATTATTGCTTGCATAACCAGGTTTCCCTAATGGGAAAAATGGATCCCTGTTTTTGTAGTATTTTTATGATATCAAAGAGCAGCTAATGCCTTTGGGAAAACTTTGGAAAACATGATAGACATACAGTAATTCAGCTTGTACTTTATGTACCTTCTATAGATTTATCATCGTCATTGTTTACTACTGTAGAAATTCCCACAAAAACAAGGTGCTGGATTCACAAAGCTTTCTGAAGGTGCAAAATCTTCCCTAAGTCCCCAAAACTGCAGTAGCTATGGAAACAAAGGGGAATTTGCACTGAATGCTATTCACAAAACTTTCCACAACTGTGGAAAAAAACACTACAGAATGTGGAAAAAAGTGCAGCTGCAGAAGTCCCTGAGTAAAAAAAGGTGTGAGATAAGTAAGGTACATCCCCTGTAAGGCTATTCACAACCATTTTTTTTCTGCAGTTGCGGAAAAAATGTTACACTCAGTGGAATGAGGTGTAATGCTCCCTCAGCAAACCGCAATAGTGCCCTAACAGTTGAAATCAATTAGGGTGGAGGTGAGGCACAGGTAATAGCATCCCAGTGAGTATAACAGTGGCTGATGTTACAGCAACAACAGCACACATTGCCATGATATGGCAACAAGCAACAACCACCAGACCCAGTTTAGCCCATGATGGAGCCCCATAGGCAGTAGAGCCTGGCCAGCCTGCAGTGAATGCTACCCCTGCAAGCAACAGGAACATCCCAGGGAGGGAGGGAGGAGGAGGACCAGCAGTGGTAGTCAGCCACTGTGGTGCCATGGTATTGCTGGTACCTATGGTGCTGCAGTGGTCCCAGTTGAGGGACTGGTTGCTGATCTCTTTGCGGGTGCTTTCAGCTTCATGCTATGGCAGCAATGTCAAAGTCTGTTGCTCCAGTTAATTAGGTTCACTGTTGCTGTGCCTCCTAAGCTATTTCTGTAGTTGCAGATTTTTAGCACTTGCTCAATTTCCACAGCTGCTGAATTTCTACAGTTGCTGGGATTTTACAGAATTCCACACCTACTCAAAATATCTTTATGAATATCATGCAACTGCATTTCCGCAGTGCTGCAGGCCTTTTTCCCATAGCTGTGGGATTTTTGGCTTTCTTTGTGAATCCTGGCCAAGATCTTTATCCATTACAGTTCATCTGACTGTATAGCTTATTCCCTATTTGAAATCATAACGCTCCGTTGTGACATGACAGTATGTTGCTACAGAAATGATTGTGATGTCACAAGCAGAGTGTTATGTGACATGCTTAATAAACAATTTATTGCAGTACAAAAATAAAACATATAGTGCAGTGTAAAAAGGTGAAAATGCATATACATGAAAAAAACCTAAGACTGATCAGACACTAAATACTACAGCTCCAAATTCATACAGCATAAATGATACCTGCTTTTGAACACATGACACCTAAGCTGACACAGTGTGGGCAGATTCAGCAAATCTACCCTAAAATGCACAAAATAACTACTAAACTTGGCTTTTAAAAAGAGCAATACAGCAAAACATCACCATCTGTCAGGACAGACAACTTTTACAAAACAGAACATTCATACAAAAAAAGGCAACATTTTCACACTGTTGTTCAGACTGGGTGGAAAAGTTGCCCTCAATTTAAAGATCCAACATGATTCCCTGTATGCAAGACAGAGATCCACATCCCCTCACTTTTTCAATAGCCTGAAATCGCCAGGTATAGGGGACCCAGATTCCTTGGGCAGGATTCTCAAAGAAAGCCGAAATTCCCGCAGCTATGGGAAAAAGGCTTGCTGCAGTCCAGAAACGCAGCTGTGCTGTATTCTCAAAGAAAACTAACGCAGCTGCAGATTTCCATAAAATGTGCCACAGGTGCGGCAATTTAGCTGCCGCAGGACTGGTGCAAGTGCTGCAAATCCACAGCTGCGGAGGCTGTGAAGGCACAGCAATAGGAAACCACAGTAGCTGAAGCAGCAGACTGTAACAGTGCTGCTATAATATGAGGCTGACAGCACACACAGAGACCAGCAACCAGTCCCCAACTGGGATCACAGCAGCACCGCAGGTACCTGTGAAACCATGGCACCACAATGGCTGACTGTCCCTGCTGGTTGTCCCTTCCTGGGATGTTCCTGTAGCTTGTGGGGGGGGGGGTAGCACTCGCTGCTGGCTGGTCAGGCTCTACTGCTGTGGGGCTCTGTCATGGGCTGCACTGGGTCTAGTGGTTGATGCCTGTTGCCATAGCATGGCAATGTGTGCTTTCAGTGCTGCAACATCAGCCACTGCTATACTGTCTGAGATGCTATTACCTGTGATACACCTCCACCTTAATTGATTCCAATTGCTGGGGCACCACTGCAGTGTGCTGAGGGAGAGTTACGCCTCTTTCCACTGTGTGTAACCTTTTTTCCTCAGCTGCAGGAAAAACCTGGCTGTGAATAGCCTTTCAGGGGCTGTGCTCCACTGATCTCACAACTTTTTGTCCTGAGGGACTTCCACAGCTGCACTTTTTTTTCCACAGTCCATAGTGTTTTTTTCCCACAGCTGTGGGGGTTTTTGTGACTAGCACTCGGGGCAAACTCCCCTTTTTTTCCATAGCTGAGGGAGGTTTGGGGACTTAGGGAAGGTTTTGCACCTTCTGAGAGCTTTGAGAATCCTGCCCCATGTATTTAACAAATGTTCTGCAGTCACATAGTCAAAATTCTGATTAATAATAGCCCTCAAATGTTCAGCCACCCTTTCCTTGAGTTTCTCTTTAGTTCTGCTGACATAGTATGTTCCACAGGAACAACCTCAAAGATAAAGAACATGGGTGGAGTTACAACTGATAAATCCCCTAATGTTCAAAACATCACCATTGCTGGGATTAACAAAAGTCTGGGTACTGCTGATCACTTCACAGTGCTTGTAATGCTGACATTTATGGCAACCAGCAAGAAGAGCTGGCAGCCATGTACTGTAGATGATTTTCAGGTGGGTTGTAAACTGCAAGTGATATGATCCACCTATATTTTGTGGCAGTGGTACACCATGTAGAGGTACTCAGATACATAATACTTACCAGAGGGTGGGAGGTGAGTATGACCCAGTCCTGTCAGCCTACCTCGCCTACCTATCTACTTATCCATATCCACTGTTCCTCCTTCTCTCCCATGAGTCATACTCTGTACCTAGCTCATCTTGTCTCCTTCTCTGGTCCTCACCCTCCTCCTACTCTTGAACATTTGTATTATATTTTACTTTTGATTATAATATCTGTGTATATCTGTATAATATCTGTTTAATAACTGACACATGATTGAATTGCTATGCACTTATACCTTAATTGGAGAATCAGGGAACTGTTTATACACTGAATTGCTATTCGTTGTCCTCATCTGGATGTCTTGTTGTATTATCACTGTATTCATACTTGTTTGTACGTAGCTGACTGTTGTATAGGATCACATAGCTTTGTTCTTGAAATGTATCATTCCCCAGGTCACCCCTGAAAAAGGGACAGTATGTCCCAGCAGGCCCATCCAGTCATCAAAATTCAAATAAATAAATAAAATAATCCTTAAATTTGGATTCTGCCTGCAGGATTAGCCAATGTTTTCTTATAATCCCTTGAATTTTGGCTGCCTTAATACTATGTATTGTGACAAAATTGAGCCTATTTAGGTTATTCCCTCTTACGGTCAAAAGGTTCTCCCTGGTGGTGTCCACTGCCCTAGACCTCACCCTTAGAATATCTGTCTCACTGTACCCTCTCTCTACAAATATCCTACTTAGATCTATGGTATTATGCTCAAGAGCCATCTGGGTGCTACAGTTTCTGTGAACTCAGATAAACTGACCCATTGTCCACAACTTTGTGTTTCATTGAATCCTTACTAAGCTTCAGTCCTGGCATCAGTGAGTGCACACAGTTTTCCCTGTTTTCCTCTTTTTATGTTGGCACTTGTGATTGCGCGAGTGTGAACATATTGGTACGATAGTACATTCTGAGAAGTGTGTCACTGTCATTCCGATGCCGGACAGTCTGCAAGGGGCTCACCAGCATCAGACCAATCATCAGGAAGGCTCATCATGAGACTTTGTTTCTAGTCTTTCTGTGTGGAAACTTTGTGTAGTTCAAAGAAAAGAGCAACCTGATTTGTAGGGCAGTTCTTTCTATGATCTGCATAAGCCACTCAACAACCAGAGATGATCAGTGTCATGATCAGCCTGCTGTGGTCCTCCCCAGCTCAACATAAAAGCAATCCCTCCCACCCTCTGCTAAGTATCATTCTCACCTCCCATTGCTTCTCCCCTTTTAATTTTGTGACATCGGGGGTGCCCAATATCCATGTCAGCTAGTATCCCCCCACTCCACCCATTTTCACTGTACAACACCAGGGAGCCCACTCCTCATGCTGCTAGACATAACACCAACACTGGGGTGCCTAATTCCCAGTGTAGATATCTGAAATAATGAAAACAGTCTCTTGTAGTCTTTTTATTTTTACTTTTATACACCCCATAAAAAAACTGTCCATTGATATCTGGTGTAGCTGCCAGCACCCCCAACCAACCCTCCCACTCAGCACCCACCACCCCAACCCCTTACATACCTACCAGGGGTCTAACACCATTATCATCTCTGAAGCAGAGACACATTTTCACTCTTTTTTTTATAATTAAGCTTTATTAAGGAGGATGATCCATAACAATAAAACCAGTCAATAACATGAAGAGACAAAGGTGAATAACTTAGACTATTACAAAGAGCATAAAAAATTAATAAATTTGAGCAATTACCATTAGCATTAACCACAGTCCAAAAAGAAAATAACAAGGAAGTAAAACCAACAGTAAAGATATGTAAATAACAAATAACATTCATAGTAATAAAATATATAATTAGCCAGCCCGGTGGCACTGAGGGTTGAGGTGCGGGACACCACACCTTGTGCCACGCCGGTGACCCTGGTTTGGGAATAAGCCCAGACCAGAGGGGTTGGCAGGGGAGGGAGAGGATTGAGCATCCAGAGGATGGCTCTCCTCTCCCTGGGGTGGGTTCGGGGGCTCCTCGGTGCAGTAGTGACACCCGGTGGAAACAGGGTGTATTACCTGGGCCTGGAACACAAGGTGAGGAGCACACCGGATGCTTACAGCTTCCCCGTACAGGCGTACCTACACAACAAGGAAAACCCCCTTGAGCCTGGATAGGTGATGGCTCCTCTCAGGTCCACTGCTACATGCCACTATCGGGCCTTGTCTCAATCTCTCTCCCCTCTTCCTCCTTGGCTGGCACTAAATTGTAGATAGCGAGCTGGATGGAGTGGCGGCCCACCCCAAGGGGCTCAGAGCTGGGGGGGTTCCTGTTCAGAGGTTGGTGGAGGGGTAACATCTCTGAGGAGGCAAGGGATCAGGTTGGCGGTAGAGCGGCCAGTGAACAGAGACAGCCCGAGAGAGTTCCAGGTCTCAGGGCGAATAAACAGAATTTAAAAAAAAAATAAAAATGAAAGATATAATAATCTACTATAGGGGTATATTCAATAGAAGAAGGATTACATGAAACAAAGGAATGGATGGGCTAATACCAGTAGAAGATGTCAAAAACAAAACAAACAAAAAACCCAACCCCCCCTTATGGAACAAAAGAGGGCGAGACTGTCAATTGAAAATTCACCCAATCGTCCCCAAATTTCTTGGCAAATAACCTCCCTGTTTAAGTATGTATATGATGCCTTCTCTAAGCTAAAAAAAAATTTACTATCTCATACCAGCTATGTTGGTCAGGGACTTGTGTTTCATGCCAATATCTAGTTAAACCTTTTTTCGCACACAAAATTAAAATCAAAAATAGCTTCTCTTGACATCTAGTAAGTTTTGAAATGCTCAGGGGTATATGGAGCAAGATTATTTTGGAACTGAGACAAAACATTTCTTTGAAAATTTGGTTAAGAGCTGAGGAGACAACGTGCCAAAAGGGTGTCAAGCTTGGACAGGTCCAAAATATGTGTGATTGTTCAGCAGAGACCTCTCCACACAGTCACCAACATCTGTCTGCCTGCAGGCCTTTATACTTGGCTACTCTAACCAGTGTTAGAAAAACCCTAGACTGGAGTCACGTGATGCAGAGCGCGTAGTGGCCGCTTTCCCCACGAGCTCCGTTCACCCGCTCCCGTTGTAACCGTTTTGCCCTGTCGGTATGCGTTTAACCGGAGCATTTCAGCAGTTATCGAAGAGAGGAACGCTGGAGCACGCAGCATATGGAGCAAGAAATGAGAAAACAGCCACCAAAACACACGCCTCCGGTGACCCCAGAGAAGGCCGCCAAGAAATCCAAGGCCTCGGCTTCTCAGTTGGCGAGAGCCTCAAGGGACGTGCTTGGAGGAAGAGCCACCACTCTTAACCAGATTTTTGGAGGAATTCAGGCCATTTAGAGCCAGTGTGGAGGAGATGGCCAGCGGATAAAAATATTACCACAGCTTTAGAGGATTTAAATCGGAAGGCTGCCGATAATGAAGCTAGAATTAAATCCTGGAGGAACAGGATCAAATGGATTCTGCCTTTACTGCATTAAATCAAAATTAATAAGATGGAAACAAAATTAGAAGATTTGGAAGGCAAGTCGCGAAACAACGTGGTAGTCATCGGGCTACCAGAAAAGGCAGAGGGCTCGGATGCAGTTAAATTTTCCCAGAAATTGGTGGAGAAGGTGGCTGGGCCTTCACCATTTGGGCCCACATACATTATAGAAAGGGCACATCAGGCGCTGCGTCCTCTACCCCCTCCTGAATTATCAGGAACGTCAGCTGTTCATCACGAAAGCCAAGGATAACAAGGAACTGTACTGGGAGGGCATAAAATTCAGGGTGGCTCAAGATCTACCATTCTCGGTCAGACAGAGAAGGACTGCCTTTCACCCCTTGGTCAGGAGACTGATCGCTGCAGATATCAAATTCGGATGATTTATCCGCTAAACTGCAGGTCTGCATAAAAGATGAATGGAAATCTTTCGATTCTCTGAGTCTGCTAAGCGGCATTGCAAGTGGCCTTTCCTGTGTTATTCAAAGTTCCTGAATGGTCTGCGGAGAAGGACAGTGCCTGGAACGAATTCCAAGGAATACAGTGAACTGTATTTTTGGGACTATGTTCTCTGTGTTGCATAGAGATATGTTTCCTGTTATATATTCGGGAAACTAAGTTTATTTTGGGTGGTTTGCTGTTGTCATTTCATCATGCTATCTAGGGTTGTTACGTGGCTAGTAAACAGTGCCCTTTGAGTTTTATATTGTTTTGCAGCTATGGGGTAGCATCCCAGACCCCTTTTATGGATGTTTGTTTACAGTTTACTTTGAAAATAGGGGTCATTCAATTATTTTATATATTGGTCACAGAATGAGGCCAAAGAGCTGCATATCATATGGATTTGGGAAGGAATGTGGGTTTTCCTTTAATTAAGGCGGCACTTTACAGCATGTTTTTTTTCGGTGGGTTCTTAGAAGGCATATGATTTTGTAATTTGTACATAGTATATGGGACAAGTACCCTGAACGTGGTGGGAAATTAATATTGATTGTTATGTGCTCCAGCTCCTTTGATATATTTTTATTCTCACTTGCTTTTATTATGTGAATATATATGACATGGAATGTTTTATCGTTTGGAAGTGGGGGCAATATTAGATTGACAAGCCAGATCACACGGATTGATATTTTGTGGGCTTAATCTTGGTATTATTGGCTTGTCTGGTAAATCGGGTGTTGGGGAGGCTCTGGGGATGGGCTGAGTGTCCTGTTGTCAAGGACCATTATGATGGAGAGGGTTGGGGGTGGGGAGGGGAATGTTGTTTTCTTTTGGGGATGGCTATAGAGATATATGGTTTGGGGTGTGGGAGGGTGGGGCTTTTTCTTTCGAGGCACTCGAAGATGTACTTACGGGTGTTATTTCATGAGAATCTCGTTACTTATTGGGTAATAGGAATTTTATACCATATTTTGGGACTATTCATCTAGAATGGGGACAGATATATTTGTTAAGTTTCTTGCTTGGAATGTCAAAGGGGCACGGCTTAAGGCTAAGCAGTATAGGATTTTGAAACATATCGAAGCTGTTAAGGCTAAAATTGTGTTTTTGCAGGAAACACATTTGCTCTAGTTGGAGGCCAAGGCCATGAGGCGGTTACAAATTGGAGAAGTTTTTTCTTCTCAGGGTAGCACACAGAGCAGAGGTGTTATGTTGTTAATACACAGATCAGTACCGTTTACCCCTTCCAAGTAGTTCAGGACGAGGAGGGTAGATATATCCTAGTTAAAGGAAGTTGCAAAGCATCGAAATCCTGATGGATTCGGTATATGGCCCTAATTTGGACACTCAAGATTTCTTGGTGGGCCTATTAAAGGCTCTTTTACCATTTAGCCACCTCCCCATGATCCTGGGTGGGGACTTTAATTTAACTTTAGACCCCTTGATGGATAGATCTGGTAGATCACGTATATACCACACTCCCGCTTCTCGAGCTATGGGAGATCTGCTAGACCGGTTGGGACTAGCTGATGTCTGGCGGGTTTTACACCCGGAAACTAGAGAATATACCTTCAGCTCCCCTGTTCATGGAAATTCCTCCTGTCTAGATTATATATTTCTCTCTAGTTCCCTTCTCTGTAGAGTTCTTGATTCTAATATTATAGCAGGTCCTATCTCTGACCATGCAGCTCTGTCCACAACTATCTCTTTCCCATCCTTCATTAAGAGAGGGAGCAGATGAAAAATAAACAATCAGATTCTAAGAGTGCCTAAACTGGTTAAATATATATCAGAACAGGTAGATGAATTCACCTTAAATAATTTGGATGGTAGTGTCTGTCCGGACATTTTCTGGGGGGCGCTCAAGGCCTATTTAAGGGGGTTATTAATTGGGGTAGCTGTTAGAAGGAAAAGAGAAAAAGAAAGTAGAATCAATGAGTTACTAACTCGTATTAGACTATTAGAATCTAATATTTCTATCCACTCGAGAGAGGAAGATAAAGAAGAGTTAGTGAAAGTAAAGGACGCCTATCTTAAAATTTTGGGAGAACAGGCAGAACTAGCTTTAATCAAGACAAAGTCCAAATATATTGACCAAGGGAGAAATCGGGAAACTCTTGGCCAGGCGTATTGCACAATTTGAATCCTCTCGATTGATTGAGGAATCCTATCAAAGGGACGGCTGTGTCAAGACCTCCCCAGATGAAATTGCTCAGGTCTTCCGTCAATATTTTGAAGGTTTATATGGAAGATGGAGTCCCCACCCACTGAGCTTCAGATTTCCTCCTTTCTGGAAGGTTTGGACCTTCCCACAATGGATGAATCTGAGCGGTTAGGGTCTGGCAGCAGATATAACTCAAGAGGAAATAGAATTGGCTATTAGAAATCTCCTGCAGATAAAACACCGGCCCGGATGGGTTCTCGTCCAACTTCTACAAAAGGTTTTCTTCGAAATTGGCACCTTTTCTTAATTTATTTCGTTATATTCTCTCAGGCAGGAAGTGGATAAATTATTTTCAGAAGCGCTAATAGTTCTAATTCCTAAGCCTAATAGACCCCTGCAGACCCGGCTAGTTATAGGCCTATTTCACTATTGAACTATGATTTAAAATTTTGGCCAAGTTGTTAGCAGATCGGATCAACAGAGTTTTGCCTAAATTAATAGGTAATGAACAGGTGGGATTTATGAAGGTAGGTCCTCGGCAGATCATTTTAGGACACTAGCTCATGTCTTCTCGGTGTCCGGAGGCTAGCCTCCGATGGCTGGTCTCCTTGGACACCGAGAAGGATTTGATAGGGTTTATTGGGGGTTCTTATTCGCGACTATGAGAAAGTTTGGTTTCCTGGAGATGTTCTTAGATTGGCTCAAGGCTCTATACTCAAACCCATCAGCCAGGGTCATTTGCAATGGAGCTATCTCCAACCCTTTTCAACTTTCTGTTGGTACTAGGCAGGGGTGCCCTTTATCCCCTCTTTTGTTTAACTTATATTTAGAATCCCTCATAAGGAGTATTGTTCACACCAGAGAGATAGAGGGTATTAAAATATGGGGTTTGCAGGTCAAAGTCACTGCATATGCAGATGATCTTTTAGTATACGTCTCGAAGCCTTCTAAGTCCATTCCAAATTTGCTAAAATTATAAGTAATTTCAGTCGGTAGCTAATTATAAGTTAAGTCAGGATAAAACAGTGGTCTATCCTCTTAACAACAAGTTATTCAAACAGGAAATAACAGAACTGGGCTTGGGGTGGAATTCTGAGTCACTCAAATACCTGGGCCTTTATCTAACTAGAAATCTAGCTTGCGTAAATCAATTGAATTTAGACTCCTGGTTCACGCCATCGAGTTGGACCTAAAAGGTGGGCTCAACTCCACTATCGCTTTGGGGAGGATAAATATAGTTAAATGAACATATTTCGAGGCTTTTCTATCCTCTGAGTAGGTTAGACATTTTCCTTCCCATGTCCTGGTTTAAAAACTCCATGCCAGGATAGCTGACTTTGTTTAGGCACATAAAAAATCCAGGATGGCTACTAAAAATTAGCTGCACCCAAATCAGTTGGTGGGTTAAGATTACCTCACTTTGGTCTTTACTTTGGTCAGCTGAGCTGAGCACACGGGCAAGGGCCTTATATAAAGACCCTGCTTCAGTGTCAGGTTATGTTCCTCTATGGTGAACTTGAAATGAACCTATTTAATAAATGTGCTATAAACCCTGTAGCTCTTTTTATTCAACTTTCAAAATACTACCCCCCTTGTTGAAAAAGTCTCCAATAGGGGTTGCAGTGAAAGTGCATACTCAGCTTTGTGGGCTTATTAAATAAGACCATGTAAAGGATTGGAATCAACCAATATGGGGTAATCCACGGTTTGTGATAGGTAATAACACCATTAGAGCAGACTGGCTGAGCCTGTCGGATAATTGTTCTCTCAAAGACCTTCTTACCGAAGAAGGGGTTATAATTTCGGCCCCGAGAATAATAAATAGATTTAACTTATCTACCAAAGATATTTTCAAAGTGTATCAACTTGACATGTTTTATTGCAGAAACTTGAAGCGGGATTGTTCACCCCCCACGGTATTCGTTCCTGACCGATATACGTCCGTTGATTGGATTCCCTCAGGCAATTTCAAAGATTTATTTAGCTCTGTTTCATTAGGCATACCCGGTAAACCTTGCCCCTTGTTCTTACTGGGCGGCAGTCTTTCCCAATACCAATTTAGACTGGACGGGGATTTGGCAAGCATGTCACAGGTTTATTAGGCATGATCAACTGAGGCTTATACAATTTAAGTATTATATAACATTTACTATTCCCCAGAAATTGACAGATTTGAATTTGTTAAAAGACCTAAATGCTACAGATGTGATGCAGATGCAGGGGACCTTCTACATATTTTTGGGAGTGCTCTAAAGTTGCTCCCTGTGGCTCGAAATTAAGAATAAGTTAGATCCCTATTGGGGTTGAGGACATGTTCAGACCCGAGGTCTGTCTGATAGGGAAATGATTGCTTTCCCGGTCAGAGCTAGGAAGTATCACATGACCTTGATCTCAGTCATAGTAAAAGAAATTGGTTCTTCGCCATTGGAAAGACAAAGTGCGAATTTCTTACTCTGAATGGCTGGCAGAGCTCCTTGCTTTCTAAGGGTTGAGAGAATGATTGCTATCCTGCATAATCAGTTACCCCTTTTGACAAGATTTGGGCCCTGTTCTATACTTGCTTCTCCGTTGACTCTTGAGCGCACCCTGTTTGTGATAAAGGGATTCGTGTGCCTCGTGGGGAGGTATAGAGGACAGTGTGGGGGGTAGCGATGGGGGGTCTAGGGGTTTATAGTTTGGTAAGTGTTAGGGGGGGTTAGCAGAGAAAAGTTTCACTTTGATTGTAATGTCTTAACCACAATTTGTCTTTATACTTGGCAATGCTTTGTATGTGTTGTTGTATCTCTGCTTAAAATAAAGAAAATGTTAATGGGAAAAAAAAAGAAAAACCCTAGACTGACATTTTCATGAAAAACCTCGTACGTAGGGGGAAGAAGATATAGTGAAGCTATGAAGAGCTGAGCTTTCCCATTTTTTCCAAGAACAAGGAACATCTAACTTCAACACCCACTTGTTATAAATTGAATGAGATGTCTCAGACGTAAGATCTCTTATATTCAAGTATAAAGTGGCTATTAGGTGATCCTGCTGTTTACCTTGCTGGGCTGCAATGAACATTATAACTCCTGGGGAGCTAAGATGACTGGGTAGTGTTATTATACAAGATAAGGTCAGTAAGAATGAACTAAGTTGTAAAAACCTGTAATGGTCCGAGTTAGGCAAGCCAAATTAGGACTGGAGTATGGAAAAGCTTAGTCTTCCTCGGGCATCAAATAGTTGATGATAAAATTCCAGTCCCATCTTTGCCCATTTTTGGAGGAATATATCCAATTTATGAAAGGAATTTTGATCATCCCATGCAAGAGGCATCACAAGAAGTCTATCCTCATGAGAAAGTAAAGCAGAATATTTATGCTAAACCTTCAGAACATCCCTTGCAAAGCTACAGAAATGAGATAACGGAATCCAATACCTAGGGGAAGCATAACAAACCTGTCCTATGTTGTAAAGATCATTTAAAGCACACTCAATATCCTTCCAATAGGCCCAATAGGCTGGGTTAGTCCAACAACAGGATGCATAGCTGAGAAGCATAAGCATACCATTCTAAATTGGGACGGTCTAGACCACCTCTCGCAGGTGACAAATACAAAATGGATGCTCTTACCCTAGCACTTTTCCCATTCCAAATTAAATTTAACATGAGCCTTTCACAATTGTTCAAATAAGCCTGGGACGGACATATAGGGAGTGATTGTATAAAAAAAGACATCTATGTGAAGGAGTGTGCACTAGGACTATGGTGCTTAAGGAAGAAATATGGCAATAAGAAAGAAAAGTTCCAGGAACACACAAACCATATAGAGGGACACCGAGACATGATCACTTCAAACAATCCATTTATTCCAAAACATTGGACACCAAGTCCCACCTGACATATTTCAGACAAAGTCCTTTTTCAAAGGCCTTTAAAAAGAACTTTGTCTGAAACATATCAGGCAGAACAATAATAAACATTTTGGAATAAATGGATTGTCTGAAGTGACCACGTCTCGGGGTCCCTCTATAGGGTCTGTGTGTGTGCATAAAAAAGACGTCTTCACTCTTCAGTGTCAGACTGGGAACTGCAGTTCAATGTATCTCAATGGGTTTTGAACTTGTCCTCATAACTTGTTTTTTTTTTTTAGTATTTTGCCCTAAATTTTCAGTATGGTCTTTCTGGAACCCCATCTCATGAACAAGTGTGGTAAAATCCTCTGAGGCCGGGAGATCAGAGGGCTGTGGGTTCAGTTCCCACATCTGGCACTTGGGTTAATATCCCAGTACTGACACTGTAGTGCAGCATGAGAGGGGTGCTGCACTTCTGAGGTGCCGTCTTTCGGATGAGACGTTAAACCGAGGTCCCATCTGCCTGGATTGGTGGTAGTTCAGGTGGATGTTAAAGATCCCATGACACTTATCGAAAAGGGCAGGGGAATGTCCCCGGTGTCCTGGCCAAATTTCCCTCATTCACTAAAAAAAATTACCACCAACAGCTTAATCTGGTTCAAGGTCAGTTTGCATTCATCTGTATCCCCTTCCCCTGGGTCGTGCCTGAAAATAGGCAGGATTTGTCTAGTGCACTTACCTGGTCAACAAAAACTAAAATAAAAAATAAATAAAAATAAAAATTATGCAAATCCTGGCCATAGTGTGTTTTTGCACTTGCAGTGCAAAATCACTTTTCAGGCAGAATTTAAAAATGTTCACTGCTCGTGTTCATGAGGTGGGGTCATAGGAAGGCTATGTTGAAAATTTGAGATAAACATAATAAAAAAACAACAAAGGTATCAACGTACATTGACATTTTTTAATGCATGCTTGTAACCATGGTAATTTGCAAAAGTTTGACCCAAACTTTCAACATAGCCATTTTTAGCCATTTTTTCACACTACCTCATGAATGTGACAGATGTGACAGCTGCCATTTTTCAAATTCTGGCCAAAATGTGTTTTCTCACTTGTGGCACAAAATGATGTTTCACCCACTGTTTTATAAAAGACACCTGAAACGTTCAGAAGGAGTGGTCATAAAAAGATTTAATAATGTGGGGTCAAACGTGAGAAAAAATCAGCTAAGTTATGAAACAACATTAAATTATTCCAAAATTTACTCAGAACTTTATAGTTGCAGATTTTTTTATCTAATGTTAAACATAACCCTTGTGATACCCCACCTCCTGAACATGCCAGGCGTCATTTTTCAAATCCCCTCCAAAACTTGTTTCACAGTCGCACTGTAAGATTACATTTTGGATGGGATTTCCACTTGTCTTGATTAGGGGTGGGTGAAAAAAAATCTTCTGTGGGCGGAATTCGAGCGAAGTCGGACTTTTAGCTTCCGGGGAAGTTCGGAAATTCATTTCCGAACTTCTTCGGAACTTCCACCTATGATCGCTGCTCTTTTATTTGTTAAATTGCCCACCCAAAAAGCCCTGGTGGCTAGTGTAGTGGTCCCTCCCTCACCAACCCCACATGTAAAAAATTATCCCTGGTGGCTAGTGGTCCCTCCCCTTAACCCGATAACCCGCCCACCGTGAAATGTACAGAACCCCCCACATCCCTATCTCCACTGTCCAGTTAAAAAAATATCTTTGGTGGTCAAGTGCTCTTCCCTAACTAGTCTCTCAGTATTTTTGAGTTGTTAGTTTATTAAGAAGGAAGTTTCCAAACTTTATTAGAACCCTATCAAAGATGCTAACCCAAGCTTCATATTTTCTCTTGGTACAAAATGCCTTGTGATTCATAATTAAACAGTTGATCTACAGAAATACACAAAATAAACATGATCTCTTTCATTGGCATTCTTGAGGGTAGTGACAAGATACAACAGTCAGACATGTGATCTGGTGTTTTGCAGCAGGATGTGAGAGCATGTCTGGAAGCTCAGGGGTAGTAAAGGCAGGGAAAGTGTTAGGAGGCACTTTTCCCCCAGGGGGGCATGGAACAGCATACCAGCTGAGGCAGTACAGGTGTTTAAAGTAAGCTTGGACAAATGGCAACACTGTCTGGGTGTGCTCTTAATGTTCAGGAAGTGAGCAATAAGAGCAGATCAAGGATTTGAACCAACACAAGGTCGGGTATAATTACACAATTAACATGCTGTTCATTTCTATTAATACAGGAAGGAAATAAAATAACCAGCAACACCAATGAATTTGAGAGAAGGTAAGCAATCATAAAATGTGGGTTTCCAACTCAAAATAGTGATGCAAAAAGGGTTGACAGTGTCCCTTTAATTACAGTGCTCAAATGGTATTCAAATAACACTCATTTTATACACAGCATTCTGTTACTGGTTTGAATCACAGCTTCTACTATATCTGTTTAGATTCTACTATCAGAATTCAAAGATGCCCATACTACAAGTGGGTATATTCTTGTCCTACTGCTTATGAAATGCTATAAACTCTTGGTTCCCATGTTCCAAGATTTCATTAGAATCTTATTTAAGATGGATAATGTTCTCCATCTCACAGTGGAGGCTTAAACATGGTAGTGTAAATAGGCAGAGAGGGGGGGAGGTGTTGATGGAGAGCAAGGAGACAGAATAGGCAGGGAAAATCTGGGCAGACTGGGTGGGTCAAGCAGTTCTTTTCTACTGCCAATTTCTATGTTTCTTTGTTTCTATGTTTTTAGCCCCTGAAAATGGCTATGGTGAGGCCACAACTCTTGAAGCCATCATGTCTCCATCTCTTTAAGTTAGCACCCTGTATCTCATCTTCTTTTTATCAGGAAAAGTTATAGAGAAGGTGTTGTTGCAGCTTCAAAAACACTTTGTAATATTTATCTTTGACTTTCTACTTTGGGTTCAGACTGGTTCACAGGCAGCATGCCTTTTTATCTGTCACAAATTATCTCCTTTTTACAGCTGCAGGGCAGAGCTCTGGAAGCCATCTTGCTATGACTTGGGGGGGAAAAAGGACGTGTCAGAGTCCCAATGAAGCACACAATTTTGTACTTGAAGCACAATCCATCCGCTGAAAGCACTCTGCTGAGAGGGACAGAATGAGAGAGATAATGTTTGATTCATTCCATACATTTCTCTTCTACATGCAGCATGCTAGCTCAAATTACAATCAGTGGATGTGCTCAGTGTAAACAGCACTGGCAGCTTATTAAACTAAACATCAGTCACTGGAGAAATTCATCTCTGCTGTCTTTTTGTTCAGTCTTAAAGGAAATCTAAACCCTCTGTTTACACATTTTTAGCTAAAGAAGGTCCTGTAGGTCAAAACAGAATTTGTGCTCTCATTACAAACTAAAGTTTTTTCTTCAAATGTTGCAGAAAATTACATTACCTTAACTAAAATACCTTAAAATGATAACAAACAATAGAAGCAACTAAAAAAACTACACCACTTAGGGCCAGATTTCCAAAGGGCCCATAGATCAACAAACAACCACCTTGCGTCAAATCCAGGTGCACCAGATACTGTGCATATTTTGCAAGAAAATCATTCTGTGTGGCAAAGTCCCCCAAACTGACAAAAGAGGTCCACTGTGACAACAAAATGATGCAAGGGATGAGAACAATGTAAGCTGAACCTACAAAAGGTGCAAGCTGAGTAAAGAAAATGACTCAGGGGAACGGGAATGACACAAGTTGAGTAAAAAAATGACCCAAAGAATGAAAATGATGCAAGTTAAGTAAAAAGAAAAGGGTGCAAGTTGAGTCAAAAAAATGGTGCAAGTTAAGTCAAAAATGATGCAAGAGAAGAAAATGATGCAAGCTGAGTCAAAAAATACAGCAGATGAAATGGCCAAGATGAGCCCCCAAAATGTTCTAAACTAGACCTGCAAGGGAATATTGTCCCTTAATAGTAGCATGGTCAGGTCTGCCCACCTGCTGTGGGCCTCTTTATATGCTTTAATATCTCTTAGACCAGCGCTGGCTGGTCTAACAGCGACATACATCTTAGGCATGAGGACAGGACTCACATTCCTTGAAAATCCCAAATAAGGGGATGGTGCATCATCTCGGTTTTTGCAGGCATCCCTTCCTACATGGCACAGCCACTTTTTGGCACAAGCATGGCCCAAGCCAGTCTGGTGCATGCAGACCTGTTTTTGACACATGCACAGTTTGAAATCAGAATTGACGTACGTTTTTACGCATCCTGCTCCTTGCATCAATTATTTTTGATGCAAGCACCCTGCATCATTCTCTGGCCTTTCAAAATCTGACCCATAGTCATAATTCTGATTATTTAGAAAACAAGTCGGTTGTATAGGTTTAGGCAACATCTTGTCCTGCTGACAGTCGTGATTCAATAAGAAATGTCCCACTTTGGGCTTCTTAAATGGTGATTACCCTAAAGTGTGTGTGTGTGTGTGTGTGTGTGTGTGTGTGTGTGTGTGTGTGTGTGTGTGTGTGTGTGTGTTAACCCTTTCAGGACCTGATTCATTCTTAGTGTCATTCTGATCAGTGTGTTTCAGATTTGAATTATTCTCATAATTATTCACAAGTGTCAATCTAAGAGGAAGTGAGGGGGTTAGAAACCCATACTGCATTATACAGGGAAATGCTAAAAACTGAACATGACCAAACGTGATAACTTAGTTTTTCTCAACCTAAACTTTTAAATTATTTCCCAACCTTTTACAAATAAAGCTTACTATGTGTGCTGAATGGAGGCTGATGGCTTAGTGAAAAAAAAATTATGTATTTCTGACATCCCTGACTGTAACCTACAGAATATGTATGTAATGTTCATCACTGCTGGGCTTAATGGAGTGCGTAGTGCTATATGGCACAGGCATTTACAGTAATTTGTTTTGTTTTTAGTTTCATTTGATTCTCAAGCCCACATCTCCTTTCCCTTCCCCCCAACAACCACCCCACTCATCTGTATCTAACCTGTCATACATAGAAATGTAGCCCCTCCTCCCCGTGTCTAGGGGTATGGATGGATTATGTCTGTTGGGAGGGGGTGCCCACAGCAGAAGAAACAGTTGCAGTGGCCCCATTACCCAGGCCCAAATGTCACATGCAGGGTGCCCTTTTCCTGGCTGGTGCTGGATGAAAACAACAGGGTAATGCATATAAACAGTTTCTTTCAATAACAGAATGTCCACATGGAACTTGAAGAAACAACAAGGATCCAAAATGTATTAAACATATTCACACATAGCACCGGGGAGCATCAGTTAATTCATGGGGAACACATTCAGCTTTCAAATGGCCAGTATGGCCATACTAGCAGCTTTTACCTGGATCGAGAAGGTTGAAGTCTTTAGGGGAGCATTAACTAGAGACCACTATGGTCACAAAAGTTTGAAGGCAGCACAAGTCCCAAAACAGTTCACAGTGCCTGACAGCTCATTATTCTTCACAGGCACCCAAACTCTCAATAATCTCTCTGTCTCCCTCTGTCCCTCTCTCTCTCTCTCACCCCCCACACTGGCTCTGTGAGTCTCCCTCGGAACATATAATCCTCACAAATTGGGGATTTGTGGGTTCCTTCAAGAACTTGCTCTCTGGACACTACACTCCCTGCTGCATTCTTGCCCACTTGATCCCTGCATGAATCGGCACAGGCTGCCAGGGCACTCTGTGACTTGCAGCTGCTGGTTCCCCTCTCTACTTTAGCTGCCTTCCAAGATACACTGTGGCTTGTGGCTGCTGGCTCCCACTTCTTTCTCTATATGCCCCCAAGTGCCACTGGACAGGGGCCAGAGAGGACAATCAGCTATGCCCGGCCCAGACTCATTCTCACTCCCTCGCCACTCACTTCTCGAGCACAGTTCCCTCTCCTGTCTAACCTAGTGGGCTTTATCCCCTTGCTCACCCGTGGTGACCTCCCAGCTTGCAGGAGGCTACACTGAGTGCTGAGAAGAATTAACCATTTTTCCTGCTTAGCCAGATTAGGCCACAAACACCCAGGGAGGGGCGAATTGATTAGTAACCTCCCAAAGAGGGGTTATATTCCTCCCCCACTTAAACACTCACAATCCCAGTCAGTATCTACCAGAGCTACCTACCCAGCCAACTGAAGAAGTATGCTCACTCCTTCCCCAGGCAACCATGGTATGGCTACACTGGGCCCACACTGCTGCAATGGTGATTTCCTGTGCTTCCCCCTACCTACATCCCAAACAATACCCTGGCTCCTCTCACTCCCAATCGACAACCTAGTGACCTGGCAGCTCAACCACCTGCACCACACCAGACGGATCGCCTGACTAAACAGAGGCAGCATTCCAGTCCCACTACAAAACTACTGGTACTCTAACCTCCTACCCTCACTGCCCTAGGGCTGTGAATCTGCCCAAAACTTCCGCACCACAACCTGAAAAGGTATGGCATGGTGCGACAGTGAAATTAACATTTAAACATGAAACATTAACAGGCACAGTAATGCAATCTGTTACTGTATCAATAACATGTATAATATCTTAACAGTAGCTATAGGCTTGTGATTAACTTTAAAACATCACAGAATTTAACAGTGATGGCAATTTTTAAACTAATGAACATATTAATACATGAAAAGTGACAGCAGAAAAAGGCCTTAGTGATTTTTCAAGTCTGCTTGAGTGTGCAGCTCAGTCTATTTTGCTGGAGCTGCCCCTCCCTACTCTTGCACCTCAGAGTGACCCTTCCCCTTCCCCTTCCTCCATCCTGTTGCCACTCTCATGTTTACCTTGTCCCACCCCCTTTAAAACTTCCCGCTGTTTTCAATGATATCACCTCCTCAGACAATTCATTCCATTTTGACACCACCCTTTTTATGAAAAAGTGCCTCCTCATTTCCTTTTTAAATCTACCCCCACAAGTTTCAGACTGTGGACCCTATTTGTCCTCTCCCTTTTTAAATTGAAAATGTCCTCCACTCCAACCCTGTTTATACCCTTTAAATACTTGAAGGTTTCTATCATATCCCCCCTTTCCCTTCTGTCTTCCAAGGAATGCATATTGAACTCCCTTAACCTCTCATCATTTGGTTTGTATCCCATGCCCTGGATCATCTTGGTCACCCCATGCTGGACACCCTCAAGTAGTTTGATGTCCTTCTTCAAATAAGGGCACCAAAACTGCACACAGTACTCCAAGTGTGGTCTAACCAATGATCTGTACAAGGGCAGAATGACTGTGATTCCTCTGGTGATGCATCCCAGCATTTTGCTTGCTTTGGCTGCTGCTTTATAACACTGTGCAGAGTGTTTCATGTCACCCCTGACTATCACCCTTAGATCCATTTCCTCCTTTGAGCTGTACACCCCTCAGCCAGTAGCTGGCCCCTGGGTTCCTAGCTCACAGGTGCATGATCTTGCACTTCTTGATGTTGTACCCCAACTGCTGGATTCCAGATAAGTTCTCTAGTCTGGCCAGATTCTCCCTGAGTTCCTGTCACCCCTCTTCTATGCCTGCCCTCCCAGAGATCTTAGTATCATCTGTGAAAAGGCAGACCTTACTTTTGACCCCTACCGCTATGACACCAATGAAGATGTTGAATAACACTGGATCAAGTACTGATCCCTATGGTACCCTGCTGGTTACAGGTTTAGGTTTGGATAGTTCAACCCCTATCATTACTCTCTGTTTCCTTTCCTGCAGCTAGCTCCTGACCTACCCAGCAACTTATCCCCAACTGCCAGGTTACTCTGTTTCTTAAGCAACCTTCCATGTGGCACTGAGTCAAAGGCCTTACTGAAGTCCAGGTGTAGTACATCTACTGACTAGCCTTTGTCTAACAACCTTGTGACACAATCAAAAAATTCTATCATGTTTGGCAGGATCTCCCCATGACAAACCCATGCTACCTATCATCCTGGAGACCATTAACCTCCAGAAAGTTTGCCAGCCTTTCTTTTAGAATGGTCTCCAATAATTTGCCAATAATGGATGTTAGACTGACCAGTCTGTAGTTGCTAGGTTCATCTCTGGGACCACTCTTGTGGAGTAGCACCACATGAGCCATTCTCCAGTCCTGAGGCACACAGTCTGTCTCTAGCAAGGTGTGAAACAGATCTGCCCAGGAGGCCACCAATACCTCCGCCAGTTTTCTCAGGACCCTCTGGTATATGCCATCTGGGACAGGTGCCTTGTCCACCAGAAGGGCCCTGAAACCTTCTATGACCCTATCCACCTTGATCTCCCCATCTATTTCACCTCCCTTTCCTACCCCTATCTTTCCCTGTGGCATAGGTCCATCCTTTTCCATGGTAAATACAGAGCTGAAGTACTCATTCAGTGCCTCAGCCTGTTCTTCACTGTTTTCTACCCATCCCCCCTCCTTCTTGTTCCTAACAATCCCCTCTTCGCTACTTCTTCTCTCCCATATATATCTGAAGAAGTCATTTCCCCCCTCCCTGATCCCCTGTGCTAGCCTTAGTTCCTTTGCAGGTTTATCTGCGCAGACCACTCTCCCTGCCTCTCGGGATTTCCCTTGTATCCTCTACCAGTTCCATAGACCTCTAAAACCACTCACTTAATGTAATTAATGTAGTCCATAACTGAATTCCATAGTCCCCAAAGTTCGTAGAGTCACTTCAGGCTATGAAAACAAAGAAAAAGGGTTAATCTCACCCAATTCAGGGAATGACACCTCCACAGAGGAAACAGTATCCAGGGGGGTCACAAAGTCCTGGACCAAGGAGCAGTTATTTAACATGGTTGCAGGGAGCTTGGTCATGATATCCTTCCCAGCAGCTAAAATAATAGTCCTGGTTAGGTTTTGTACAGGGGCAGCCAAATAAATCTTTTGTAGGGACACTGAATTTCTTTCTTTCTCCATCACTGTCCTGAACCATTGCATAGTTTTTATAAATGGTCATTCACTCAAATCCACTTTGGGCATAAATACCCTTAGCAATTTTCTACACCTACTGCAGCTGCTAAGTCTCACTTTCTGCATGCAAATTGTGATGACAGTACACTTTTCCAAGGAGGCCATGAAAAACTCAGGCTGAGCTCTTCTGATCTACCATGTCCCACACTTTCTTTGGCATGTAGGGATATTTGTACTGTGGGAATTCGCTTTGTACATCCTTTCTCACTATCTGCTCTGCCTGTGACCATTCGAGGAGTCTCCTGATTGTGGTCCTTGGTGCTTGGCCCTGAGGTAACCAAGACTCCATTCTCATATTCCCACTTCTGCCTCCAGGCCTATTCCACTTGTCCTCACTTAGAGGTGATAATCTCCCCTTTGGGCTCCTGTCTCACCTCAAGGATGGTCGCTGAATACTGGGAGACAGTTTGCTGATTCACCTCCCATTCCTCTTCTTCCTCCTTGATCTCTACCAAGGCCCTATTCCCCTTGGGCTGTTTTCTTGCCTTGTCAATATTGGGTTTCTCTGCCGGTGGACTACATGGAACTGAAGACTTTTGGGGTGCTGTTAGGAAAACCATTTCCCTGCCTTTACTGGTGGACATGGACAATGGAGATGAAACCTTTGGTGCTGGCTCCAGACTGGGGTCATAACTGCAGGGCCTGCATGTGGAAAAATTGGCTGGAGTCATCAAGCATGGTGTTGGAGCTGCTTGACCTCTTTCCTATCAATGTCCTCTTGGCTCACTCTCAGATGGGTCACTCTCAAGCAATGTACCCAGGGCTGCAGCCATGTCCTCCCAGCCTCCCAGGCTAATATTGTCCTAAGTCATGGAGGCACAGTACCTACTTGGCCCCAAACTGGATCCAGTGCAGATGGTGCATACAGGCAGCATTTGCACCCTGGGCCCTTATTGTGCCACTGGGCACACTCTTCTGACACACCCACTCTGCCCACCTGGACCCACATCCAAGTTATCATCTTGGGTGGTACCGTAACATCCGATGATGCTGTTGCTTGAGCCATCTTCCAAATTCATTCAGAGCAGGGTACAGACACAACTCACAGCAACTAATTCTCACTGCTACTGTCATGTGCCTCAGTCCTGGACTGCATGCAGTTACACAGGCATAGCTGCTCTTCCCACCCAGAACTGGATAGTCCATTCCCTGACTCTTTCATGGGTCCATTTGCATTACAGGCACATGTACAGACACTGGAGGCCCCGTAACAGCTAACTTTCTGGTGCCCCTCAGACCTCCCAAGGAATGAACTGTCCATGCCCCCATGTCATAATGGTTACACAATAGGGAATCCAACAATTTAAAATAGTCAATGTCCCATTACAACAACAAATGGCAGAATCCAACAAAGAGCCAGGGACACCCCAAATCAAATCCCAGATGAGCCCCCACATTGTAGTCCCTCCTCCTCATGTCTAGGAGTATGGATGAAATGTGTTTGTGGGGAGGGGGTGTCACAGCAACAGAAACACTTATAGTGTCCATGTTAACCAGACCAGATGTCACACACAGGATGTCCTTTTCCTCGCTGGTGCTGAATGAAAACAACAGGTCAATGCATATTAAACAGTTTCTTTCAATAGCAGACTATCCACATGAAACTTGAAGGAACAACAGGGATCCAAAATGTATTAAACGTAGTCACACATAGCTCAAGGGAGAATCAGCTGATTCTTGGGGAACACATTCAGCTTTCACGTGGCTGGTATGGCCATAATAGCAGCTTTTACCTGGACCGAAGAGGTTGCACAGTCTTTAGGGAAGCATTAACGTGGGATCCCTATAGTTACAAATGTTTGAAGGCAGCACAAGTCCCAAAACAGTTCACAGTGCCTGACAGCTCATTATTCTTCACGGGCACCCAAACTCTCAACAATTCCCATCTCTTACTATCTCTCTCTCCACACTGGCTCAGCGGGTCACCCTCGGATAATACAGTCCTCATGGCTTGGGGACTTGAGGGTTCCTTCATGACCCCTGCAACCTTTCCCAGAACTGGCAGCATCTGTCCCTAAATTGGAAAGGGTGGACATGTCCCACAATGCTCCAAGGGAACTCGCTCTCTGGACACTACACTCCCTGCCACATTCTTGCCCACTTGATCCCTGCACAAATTGGCAAAGGCTACCAGGGCAATCTGCAACTTGCAGCTGCTGATTCCCCTCTTGACTTTAGCCTGCCTCCAAGATACTCTGCAGCTTGTGACTGCTGGCTCCCACTTCTTCCTCTGTGTCCCCCTAAGTGCCACTGGCAGGGGTCTTGAGCAGGCAATCACCCTTGCCCAGCCCCAGTTTACTCTCACTCCCTCACCGCTCCCTCCTCCAACCAGAACTCCCCTTCCCACACCCATGTACCTGCGGATACCTTCTGACCTGCAGGAGGCTGTACACAAATGTTGAGAAGAATTAACCCTTTACCCTACTGGGATGAATTAAGCCAGAAAAACCCAGGGAGGGGTGAATAAACTAATGCCCATTTTTAATTATGATCACTTTTGCTGCAGATCTAATTTGATCTACAACACTGTCACTTCCATCCCCTTCCTTCCTCCTAGGATTCATTGTACCTGTCCCAGATATTTTTGAAACCCACCACTGGTTTCACCCCCACTGCCTCCCATTGAAGGCTGTTCCAGGAATTCACCACCCTTTCTGTGAAGAAGTACTTCCTCACATCTCTCCTGAATCTACCTCCTTTCAGCTTCATATCATTACCCTGGTTCTGCATCATTTTTTTCTCTAAAACATATCTCCCTCCTGTACCTTATTAACCTCCATGAGATATGTAAAGGTCTCTATCATATCCCAACTCTCCCTACTCTCCTCCAGGGTGTACATATTGAACTCTTTCAGTCTCTCCTCATAGGGCTTCTGATGCACACCTTGTACCATTTTTGTTTATTTATTTTATTTATTGAAATTGTTCACCCGGAAGGCACACTGAACAAGTTTCTTGTCTCCCAGTGCAACCTGGGGGGGGTACAATTGGATGAAGAATTAGACATACAGTTTAACATTTTGACAGCCCTTAGCTCTCTTCTTGACACTTTCTCCTTTTTACAGGTGCAGTGTGCAGAGCCCCGCAGTCATTTTGCTAAGACAGTAGAGAGAGGGAGCTCTGCTGATTCCTAACAGACTAGATGAAATTAGAAGTGTTGTGTTATTACTCCACTTTCATTCGGCTAGCTCTGTTTCAAAGCACTATTTTGTGTCCTTAACTTTAATCAGTGTAGACATTCTAAGATGCATAGCTCATAAAATATATCACCTCAGTCAGCCTTAAAAGGAGATAAGTAGACAACCCTGGGATGATACCAGTGAGTAAGCCAAATGTCACAGAATGGAATGTTGATGTAGTAAATCAGCTGATGTTACACATCTCACTGAAGATAAGATAACGGACCCCTAAACAGTTAATTTAAGTTACAGGGTTCTTTTTTTCAGTGGAGGTTTGAAATGGACTGTTCATATGCACTTTTTCATCTTAAAAGTTACCATGCTGTTGAAAATTATGTTGCTAAAGTACTGAAAAAGGAGTTTACTAGTCTATGCTGGTTATGCCTTCTTCCTGAAAAAAACCTATATCAAGTCATACTGTTTATTGCTTGTGTGTGTTGGGGGGGGACTCTGTAGAAGTGCCCAAGTGCACCCATTGTTATCATACAGTCACAGACAAAGACAAGGTCAGATATTTCCTGTAATTTCTATGATATCTCTAAAGGAATTGCCTGCTTTCTGCAATTCCACAGTAGGGGCAGCAGACAGAATCTCTTTAGAAATATTGTGAAATATCTTGAAATATCTGACCACATCTTTGATTACAACTGTAAGTGGATGGTGCTTCATATTAGTTTATTAGCAGCTACGTTTGGATATGGCTCCATTTAGTGTTGCAGTACAAGTATGTTTGAGCATTTTTTTCTCATTCTATATGTTATCTATTCTGGTGTGTGTGTGTGTGTGTGTATACTGTGAGGATGGTTCTGAATGTCTGTTCCTGTACTGTCACTTGTTTGATCACATGTGGGTGTTCATGGACCGAGGTTGAACCTGGCACTGGCCCCACAAGACAAATTCTGTTAGATATTGTTTTGGGATAGTCAAAAATCCTTTCAGTAGCCCTGAGGGTTTGTACTGGAAAAGTTCATATTTCAATAAGTACATCAGCTGGACCAGTAGAAAAGTCTGCTGGGCTAGTAGATTTTCCAAATCACTACTATGCTGGCTAGTGGCTGCAAAACTTAATTTTACCCCTGCATGGATCAGCCCGAGATGGTATTTTTCTTTTTTTATTTTATTTATTCTCCCCTAGTGGGCAGGTCTCTGCCCCTTTGTCCCCAGACACATTGCCCCACCACCACTTGATGGGAGACAGGCATAACCAGTATGGTGCCCCCCATGGATCATGACAGGCTGTAGAGAGAGTATACATATGTATACAGACTACAATGTGCTCCAAACCCCCGCCACACTGTCTGGGCTGTTCATTTCTGTGCCATTACCTTGGTGACCACTTGTGATGGTGCTGGGATCAGCATGAAAATCTGACGTTTTATTTTTATCTGTTGTAGGCTGGGTACATCAGGTATGCACAATGATGTTTACCAGTTGAAAACAGGAAGTTGTTATCCCTCTGTACAGACAGTTGGTGAGACCTCATCTGGAGTACTGTGTGCAGTTCTGGAGACCCCACCTCCGCAAGAACATAGACAGAAGGGAGGCAGCCCAGAGGAGGGCAACTAAAATGGTGCAGGGTCTGCACCAGATGGCATATGAAGAGAAACTAAAAGAACTTAGTATGTATACCCTTTAGGAAAGGAGGGAGAGGGGGACATGATAGAAACTTTCAAGTACCTCAAGAGAATCAGCAAAGTCCAAGAGGGTAGTATCTTTCAGAAAAAGAGATCGGCAAGAACAAGGGGGCACAATTTGAAGATGGGGGGACAGCTCACAGGCAATGTGAGGAAGTATTTTTTCAAAGAGAGGGTGGTGGATGCATGGAACAGCCTTTCTGAGGAGGTTGTGGGGTCACAAACAGTGGGGGAATTCAATAATGCATGGGACAGACATAAGCAATTATAGTGGGGGTGTAGGAGGAAGTAGGCTGTTGGTTATCTAGGATCTGCAGCTTATCCAATAAGTAGGGAAATGGGCAGACTAGGTGGGCCAAGTGGTCCTTATCTGCCATCAAAGTCTATGTTTCTATGTTGTGTGGTTGTTGGTTTTTGTTCCTGTTAATTTTTTTTATTCTCCCTTACCAGACGGTCCCACATCTGCTGAACACCACATATCCTGATAGCCTGACATACAATGGCACCTACCTGCCAGCTAGTCTTCTCCAAGGTTCCCCACTGCCATTGGGGTAGTCATGTTTCCCCAACCCCATTGGGTATGACTAAACATAAGCTTATAGAATTAGGGTGAGACTGAAGTAAAAATAAATTGTGAAAAAAGCAATTTCATAAGGACATGACAGATGCACATAACTTTTGTTGCCTCACATATTGTTATATATACTCTTTGTGGTTGTTGGTTTTGCTTCTGTGTATACTTTAACAGCATGTTAACTTATTGTTCATTATCACTTTTTTGTTTACACCGGTGCTCCTGAAATGATTGTGCTGTCATGGACACAGCACTAGAATGTTTATTTTGCTGTGAGGTAAATGCTATATTGGCTGAATTTGATGAAGAGCAGTATTGTTATATAACACAGATAGAGTGATTTCAAGGCAAATCCAACACATTTCTTTGCCTGGTTTTATGGGTTGCTCAATAGGAGCTTTCAGCCGCTATGCTGAACTTGAGTGACCAGTGTGCCTGTAATAACACCTATGGCAAAATAAACTATTCATGTGTCTCAGTATGAGTAGCAGTAGGATTTGTTACCTAAATTATAAAAATATATACTTTAGCTCAGACCAAACACATTACCTTAGTGCTCGGACAATCTTCCACCGCCAGATGCCTCTTCTCAATGTGAACACGCATTAGTCATGTGAAAATTTCCTGAACAAGTGTAAGTGATAGTTGGGGCTAAAAGTGCATACTCTTCTGAGCATGGGGATCTTTGTAAGAATAAAAAAGAGCATTGCAAGTCTTAATTTTACCACTTTGAAAACCAAGACCGTGATCCTGAGCATGCACTTGACATTACCGTGGATGTGACATGCATGCTCAGGATCATGATCCTGTTCTCTATCTCAGCCTGTGGTGACCCATTTTCTGCCTCCCCTATTTCTTCCATCAACCCCCGCCCCGCTACTTTAAATGTCCATCAAAATAACACTTGAACCGTACACTGAGGATTGTGGTTGCCTCCTGGATGAAAGCATGCCATAACCTCAGTATAGGTTCTTATCCTTCCAGGTTGGCACACAGATCCAATGTAGCCATACCTCTCCTCTTTGCACCATTCCTTCTACCATTGCTTAAAGGCCTTGATGTAGAGCTCCCTCTTCTTCCCCATATAGTAAAAGATGCACTTGCCACTCGTATTTTAAACACTTGGGAAACACAGGATCAACCAGATAAATGATCTGCCTTTACCAAAAATGAAACTTACACACTGAGCTCACTGTAGCAATTCATCTTTAAATTTATGCCCATGAAACACCCTTATCAAGTTAATGCATTAGCAGCTGTAGTGGCTCTGACCAGAGTTTGTTGTTATGGTTAGAGCTTTTCTGTGCCATTCCTAGTTTTTGGCACAGTGACCATGGACTTCGTACTGCTCTCATTTATTGAATTTTTTTCCTATAGGGAAGAGGTACAATAGAACTATTAAAGTAATTTATGTTATACCTCAGCAATCATTGATAAGTCATTGGAATGGAAAATGTCTTGCCATCGATAGCTGTAGTCTGATGTCTAATGTTTGATTTTGCAGGGATCATTCATTTTCCCACTTATTGTATACTATACCACCACTGGAGGAAAACATTAGGGCATGCAATATTACCTTTCATGGCTTTGCTAATTATACCAAGTTCTAAAGTGGTTCAAGCCAGGAAGCAATGCAGTGTCTCAAGTTACTGCTTGACAAAGGAGATTAAGTGGCATTGAAATTACCAAGTTCACTGCAGAAACTCTCCTGCAGTATGCTACAGTTTTGAGTTGCATTCTGACCAGCACAACTCTATCATTCACTGCCATCTGACCAAGTCTTCTCTGTTTCTCACTGATGCAATGCCCATATAAGACTGAAATTTAAATAACCCAACCAGGTAACACAGTGATAGCATTAACGCTTCCTACTCAGAGATGCAGCTTCAGGAATTGACTCAGACTGCTGATGGCCAGCCTGAGGAGGGAGCTATAAGCATCCCAAAAAACAGTTCATCTCTGTCGGGAAGGGGATCTTGTCTTTTGCTGCTTGACTGCCACCTGTCAGAGGCAGGTGATAGCACAGCAGAGACATACTTTAGGAAGGGGCCACTGCTGGATGCTAACAGTATGACCATGGGCAGGGTCCCTAGAGGAAATTTTGGGGAGCTTCCTCCCAACCCTGCAGGATGAATTTCTAGCTCCCTACAGGCTCCACTGTGCCAGCCAAGCACCAACCTCCACACCAGATTCAGCTCTTCTTTGGGAAGTGGCTCTTCCTGGGGGGGTCCCATCACTTGGAGGCAATCCATTGAGAAATAGGAGGCCTGGGTAAGTACCTTGAGAAGGTGGTGATGGGGCAAATGATGCTAGCCAGATGGAAGCTGCTTAATCAAAAGTTGATAAACACAGGGTTGGAAAAAAATTATTGCGTATAACCCTAATAACAAAGAGGTGGTACTAGAGATTGTTGATTGGAGGTGTAAGGAGGCGTCACCTTCTTCAGCTCTCCATAATCAGGTAGGGCTATACAGAAGAAGCTGCTTAATTGGGAAATCCCGGTGGTGTTTTTTTTGTCCTGTTTATCAGAAGGTTGTATTTTGTTATAGTTTAACCAGGCTTTCTCTTCACTCAGCTTGAGCCAGTAACAAAAGGGCACTTGAAGGGTTAAGTCTGACTCAGAGTTGTCTTAAAGGGAAGTATGCTGCTTGCTGCTCATAGAGGGATTTTCATGAAGATGATTCTACCTGTCTTCAGTTATGATGACATTGTATATATGCACTTCTATGTCCATCCTTGCCAAGCTGGATCCCCTCTTTCACTGCTTCTGCCACTTTGCCATGCATTGCCTCCCCAGAACCCATCACTGTTCCCTGTATTCCTCCCTCTCATTGACCTCCCTTGATACCAGGCACCTTTCTCACTGTGCCACTTTTGTCTCCAAATTCTGGATGGGCTCTCCCCACCATTCCTCCTTCCTCTCCTCTGCTGCTTCCTCCTCAAACTCCCATTATAACTCTGACACCTACTTTCTCACCCTTCCCATATAAAATCCTCTGCTGGTCAAGCTGCTTTCTTCTTCTGCTTCCCAAACTTTGGTACACCTTCCCAGCTGCTATTTGCAATGCTTCCTCCTCACTATCACTAAAATACCTCCTCCATGACTTCACCACTCACTCCTGCAGTTACTACTGATCTTGGGTTAATCCAGCTGCTTCCCACTCCATACTGCTCCTTTCACCTACTGCCCTGGCTTATTGATCAATTATTCCCCTAGACATCTCCCATTACGGGGAGATTGCTCCATTCTACCTACAATCTTGCTTTCCTGCTTCATTTTACTTCCATTTGCACTTTGTTGTACTATTGTTATTTGCTATTGATATGCTGTGTCTTGCACTACTTGTTCATTATGCTTCCTGTTAATTGCCTGATATGTACATTTTATTTTTTATTATTAATATTATTTTTATTAAAATTGTAGCATTACTGTTGTAACTTATTACTGCACTCTCATCACCTTCCCCCCAGGGCACATCTGAAAATGAACTACTTAGCTCAGTATGTTTTTTCTGTTTAAATTATTGAAATAAATAAATATAAATTCATAGGTGACGCTTGCCTGAGGATTTCTGGATGTTTGTGTATAGAGTGTTCTTGCTCACTTAGAAGCAGAAAACTGTTTAATTAATGTATATTGTCCTGCCCTCCCCCAAATGTCTACATAAAGGGGAGGCAAGCATGGGAACAGTGGGTTCCAGAGATTAGACAGAGGCCACAGAGGAGGGAAGAAGAGCTGTGGGAGCCCAGCTCTCCAGCTGTGACTGGGTAAGGGTCAGCAGGCCCAGGAATTGTGGCAGGGTCCCTGGGTCTGAGTGGCACTGTCCTTCTGGCAAGGTCTCTGGAACAACATCATCAAGGCACAACCAGGATAATGGGGCATCCCAGAAGTTTGCCTTGAGCACCCGAGAGATCGAGGACCTGCATGGCAGCACTGGCAGTTGAGGAGACCATCCCTCAAGGGAGTTTGCTGAAATCCATGAGGATCTTCTCCTATCATGGAATGGCTTGCAAGAGAACCTGGATTGAAATGAGTACACCATCTGAAAGAAGGCACATTTGTAGGTAAAGTTTGGATTAAAGATGCTCTACAGTAAATTAAAACACCATTTCATAGGGTCATCAGAGTCTTATGAGTATGGTTTAGGATTGATTGAAAACTGAATCGTATGTAGTGCTTGTGCAACTGTGTACTTTGGCTTATGTTCTTCTCTCTCTCTCTCTCTCTCTCTCTCTCTCTCTCTCTCTCTCTCTCTCTCTGTCTCTCTCTCTCTCTGTCCCTGCTATGGAGACTACCATCATGTCAGTGTGCCATAAAGGCATAGGAACCACGATGAATGGGTTCCATCCCTTAGAGGTGTCCAAGGGATAAGGTCCCATGACCAAAGGCACCTTAGAGGAAATGGCTCAAATGCACAATGGAAAACAGAGAAGCACATTCTTCTCAAGGAGAGGAGATATGTAATCAGTCTGAGAACCAGACTTGGAGAACCACCAACCAACTGCAACTCCTATAGAAATTATCTAATTTTTTATGATCTTCAGTATGGAGGAGAGGGGAAAAAATCTTTTAATAATGGAGAAAACCTCTGGGGATCCAAGGCCTAGGTCGCTTTCCTAAAGGCTACAGTTAGAAGTAGTGACAGCTCAGATACTGTAGTTTAGAGACCCAGTTCAGGGTATTTTAGAGGAACAGCTCTCACTCTATGAAGCTACAGGAGATTCCCCACACAGGAGGCCCACCACCCAAGGTGGGAAGGAGAAGAGCAATGACCACTGCAAGGCACTCACCTGGCCTTCAAAATGAGGGGAGGCCTAGAGAGGAAGCCAAGCCCTTGAGGACAAGGCATAAAAGTTGAGCTCTTGAGGGGCACAGCATTTGAATAGTGGTTTGATATTCACCCTTGAGTGGCAGAGGAAGGGATGCCAGAGGTGACCAGGTGAACCATAGGAGGCTGTGAGATAATAGCTTTTGAATGTGCTGCTGATGTGGTCTACACAGTTAAAGGAGCCCCAGAGGAATTAGAGGCCCTACCCTCCAGTAGCAGAAGTCTTAAGTCGATCTGCACAGTTAAGGTTTCTCCTGGAGTGTAGAACATTCTCAACCAAATGGCAGAAAGAGAAGGACCTCCACCTGTGTTGAAGGACCCACCCTGAAGATGCCTACTTAATGGGAGCAGAGAAAAACCATTGGTCTTCAGGGCAGGATAGCCCTGGAAGCCATGGGTGGTCATGGGTGGCATGCATCCAGATCTGTAGGATAGCAGGACTGCAGTAGGTGGCCGATGGAAAAGCCTTATGGCCATTAAAACAGAATCAGAATGAACAAGGCAGGCTAGACTGACTGACTAAAGCATAATATGTGACTGAGTATTGATTGAGACTTGAATGATAGTGGCAGAATGACAGACATAATGGACACATGCCAACCACTTGCATAGGAAAGCTGTTGGAAGCTTGAAAAGTATGGTTGGTAAAAATGGCTGCTGTTGTGCTTACCTGAGAATCTCTTTTTGAAGGTGAACAATGCAAGGGGCCTCTAACCCTTCTCATAGCTGTTCTCAACCATAACCCTGATCATTTTGGTGTCCCAGGGTTGAACCCTCTTGACTGCCTCAATGTCCTTTTTGCAAAGAGGAGCCTAAAACAGCACACAGTACCCCAGGTGGGGTCTGACCTGGGTCTTGTAAAGTGCTATGATTATGTCCTCTGCCTTGCTGGTCACCTCCCTTTTGATAACCCCAGCATTCATCTAACCTTCTTGATAGTGGCTGCACACTGTTTGTCACACTTCAGCCCCTTTTTTATTATGGCACCAGGTTCCCTTTTCTCCTGCAGTGCAGCAAGATGAGCTCTACACAGTGTATAGAGCCTATTTTTGTTTATCCTCTCCAAGTATAGTAGTTTGCATTTAGTTACATTTGATTGGAGGCCCCAGGAGTCCAACCAGTTACCCAACTTCTTAAGTTACTCCTGAAGTGTGTATCTATCCTCAAGGAACTTCATCACCCTGGCCATCTGAGACTTCAGCAATCTTCGGGAGATGACAACTTCCAAACAATTAATAAAAATGTTAAACAGCATTCGTCCCAGTACCAATCCCTTTACTCATTTCCACTTGGAGTATTGTCCATCCATCATTACCCTTTATATCCTGTCCCCAAGCCATTTAGCAATCCACCTTGACTACAGTATGTATTATGTATGGTATACTACACTGGTGCACGTTGCCCAGAAGATTGCCAAGTGCCAAAATAGCAAAGGTTTTGCTGAAGTCAAGATAGACTACAATCATGATTCTGTCCCTGTCCATTTGCCTGGTCCCCCACTCAAAGAGGGTGACCAAGTTCGAATGGCATGATCTACTGCTTATAAACCAAAACCAGATAAGCCCTACCAACAGACCCAGAATCACAGGATGCATCACAATAAACACTGTACTCCAGCAGAGCAAGACAAGAATCAATTGTGCTGTTTATTTATTTTTTTTTTTTGGAATTGAAATATCTTTGAAAGTTAATGCCAATGTTGTAGTCTGCTTAGTTTTTAACTGTTAATTTTCTTTTAACTTTATTGTATAATTGTGTGGGGGTTGTGGTTGGTTTGGGTTCCCAGCTGTAAGTGTTTCTAATAAGTATTAATGTTATAATGTGATGATTTATGGGACATGACAAGTTAAATAAATTGTCAGAGTATCAGATTTGATTACTGCCTCTATTTGAGCATGGAACATTCAGTTGGGACTAACCTGCATTGTGTGAAATGTTGGGGATATTTTTGTCCTGTGACAACTGTACTCGTTTTTTTAAACTTACTTATTGCATTAAATCAAATTTACATGGCATGCAAGAGCACCAATACATCACACTCAATTACAGTATAATCAGACATGTATTCCATATACTGTACAATATCATTGAGACATTAGCTACTTATCTCTGCAATTAAAAATTGCTGATCCAACTTCTAACAGGTGTGGTACCCTACCTGTGTTTGTAAACGTAGTATGCATATCCTCTGAAGTAATGCTGTTCCTTAAATTTGGTAAAACAACATAATTAATAAACATTTTATTGCTAACGTAAATTAAATTGTAATACAAACCAAAAATAAAATGGTTGTTAGCAACTACCCTACAAGATGTGATGTCATTTATTTATTTTTTTATATTTATTTGAATTTTTATGTGTGTGTGTGTGTGTGTGTGTGTGTGTGTGTGTATATTACCTTTGTCAGCTGATCTAGATCATTTAGGGACTTGCTACCGAGCAGACACAAAAGACCATTAGGCCTATTCTGATGGCTTTTAGTATGTTAGTATCCTATCGGGTGCTGGGGGGGTGGAGAAATGAGCGTCCAATAGGGGCTGGCTACTGAGCAGACACAAAAGACTGTTAGGCCTATTCTGCTGGCTTTTAGTATGTTAGTAACTTGTCTCTCAAGTTCTGGAATTACTCAGGCCCCAACCCTAATACCCCCTCCAAGTAGTTGGAAAGAACTGATCAACCTTCAGTTTCCTCTATATACAGTAGTCCATAATGGGGAACCAAACCTCATGAAACTTGTCTAGTTTTAAATCTAATTCTACAGTATTTTTTTTTCTACTTGGTGTGTTGACTTGATAAGAGTTAGCCATTCCCATAACAAAGGGATCTGTGGGGTAAGCCATATTCTAGTAATGACTTTGTAAGCTGCCACAAATAAAATCCCTGCAAAACTTCTTCTGGTTGGATATTCTTCCTTTTGGTAATATTCCCAGAATGTCATGAAAAAAAAATTGGCTCAAATGACATTCCCAGGAGATGTTCATAGACCTTCCTGCATTTTTCCCAGAAAGGCTGGATGACTGGACAACTCCAAAAAAAATATTATATGGGGTCCCTACCTCTCTACATTTTCTCCAACACCTGCCTTGACCTAGTTTCAAAAAATATTTGGCTCTGAAAGGGGTCAGAAAGTACCTCTGTACTATCTTCCAATGAAATTCTCTCCAATAATTAGAAGCCAATGTGCAGAAAACCCCTTCCACACATCCTTCCATTGTTTTCATTGGACTGAGTATTAGCCTCCCTCTCCCAGGCACTCTGACTAGGGATGGTATGAGTCCCTGCTACATGTTTATAGCAAAGAACCATTTGGGATAGCTTTTTACCTGAAGTCCTCATCCTGCCTGTTCAATAAATTCAGTTAGGGAATGAAGTCTTGTAACCTATTGCCTACAGAGTTGTGCGAAATTAGCAAATTCCAAATTTGGTGAATTTTCATGAAATATTGTGAAATTTTGACAAATTGTGTGATTTTTTTTTTAAGTTTCCAAAATTTTTTAATTGGCTATTACTCAGTTGATGTTACAGCTAGAGATCGCTGAGATGGAGGGTCTGGTTGTCATTCTGATGTATTCCTAGTTACAGGTTTCACAACACTAGAGAAAGAAATGTGTGTTCAAAGGGAAAGCCTCTCAGGCCTTTTAACTATGTGGGACCATAGCTTAATGGCTAGAGCACTGGAATGGTATTGCCAGGGGTCTGGGTTCAATTCCAAGTAGGTCACACTTTTCCTTTCTCATTTCCATCCATGATTTAAAAATTCCAAGCAGAGGCTATGCTGTACAGAGAAGGAGTGTCTGGTTGTCATCTAGAGGTCTGGAATTTGGCTTGCATATTGTCTGATATGTGCCCTAAAGCATGCAAAGTTGCATAAGATTTTGATGAAGGATTGAGATGTTATAGAGGTTCAAAGTCTGGCAATTTAATATTCATGTGAACGTTTCTGAAAATATTTGTATGCTTACTATTTAGCCACCTTTGGAGCTAGGTAATTGAAAATTTAGATGGATACTTTGTTGGAAGAGTCATAGAAACTGCTAATAGAGAAGTATTGGTTATGTAAATTGTAAGTTTTAGCCATGACCTGCCTCCTGACATGACTTTCTGGGCTCTTTTCTGAACTCGGGTCATCAGCATGACAGCATGACACTGATGCAGGGCCATGGGGATTGCCATAAAACCTAACAACAATGAATGTAACAACACTGGTGATATTCCATTCTCTGGCTTTAAACCTATAGGTGCTTACAATTTAGCAGTGTAATTGTGAAACGTAATCTTAAAATTTCCAAACATTTGGAGGATTATAACTCACTCACCTTTAAAGACAGAGTTCTATATCTTGGCAAATATATGTACAGTATCGGCATTAGTAAAATCACCATACAAAATTTGGCAGAATTTGGACAAACACTCTTAGTTTATGTAGTTGTTAACTGTAATTTTAAAATGTCTGAATATTTGGAGGCTAATGACTCAGCCATCTTTAAATCACCATACCAAATATAGTGCAATTTGGACAAATACTTTTTAATTTTAATGGAAATAATCAGAATTACAATTTTGCTGAAATTTCATGAAAGTGAAATAAGCATTTTGCCAGAATTCTGCTGGCATAAGATATATTTCACTCAGCCCTAATTGCCTACTTTAATAAACGAGGTTACCTGAAGTTATCCGAAACACTCTGTCCGGCTTAACTCATATTCTACGTGCATATTCCAAAAAGTCTTAAATTGACCATCACACTAATTTGGCTAAAGTTGTTAGACCAGTATTTCCCCACCTCCTAAAAACTAAATCTATTCTTGGTGGAGCGAATGCCTCACAGCAATTTATTTGTGAGTGTCTTATAATGGTCTCTGTGATCCCTAAATCATACAAACCTTTTCCAGGTACTGTATAGCAGATTTGTTTTATCCAGGGATTAGTGATTGTAAGGAGCTGAAAATGATTGGCAAACAATTTAAATCTGGATAAAGGGCATGCAGACTTATTGCTATTTCATTCAATGGTTAATCATACATTGTCATGGCCCCTTCTTTTGTACATTACTCATGGAAGAAGTCTAGCCATAAGGAAATACCATTTCAATACAGGTAGACCTGTCCCCCTTCGATTTTTGGGTGCTGAAGATCTGGACACTTAATTCTGGGCTTTCCTTTCCGCCATACAAAATTATGCAGTGCTTTTGATATTTTTATCAAACCTATTCTTGGTATATTATGGAGGAGAGTTTAAAACAAAAATAAAAAACTAGGTAAAACATTCATTCAAACAGATTAAATTGTACCAAAAAGGGACAAAGGGACAAGCTCCCAATATGTACTCATTTGGTCTTTCATGGTTATTTATATATTGAACAGACTAGTCCCTTTTGCATGGTGAAACAGATCCTCAGTGATGTATTAACAAAAAGTGGAATGTGAAGCTTGGATTCTCTGTTTCTGGTTTGGTTACTGTTTGCCCAGGCACACACAGCGCCAACCCCCTCATAGCAGCTGTTACTATGGTTTTGGTTTTGTGATTGAGTTTTGCTTGGGGGGGGCACTTTTTTTTATGGGGTAGCTAAATGGCTACTGGACAAACAGAAACAGATGGAATGGGGATTGAATCAACCAGTTCAAATGGGACAGTCATATATTTATCATTTGCTCATGATAATGAGGAGACTCTCTTTTTAAGAGCTATTGTGGACTACACAGCCACAGAATTAATTACTGGTATGGGCATCCCCCTGACTAGTAACACACTGACTATGAAAGAAGCTTTCATTCAACTTGAGAGAACAACTCACAAAGCGCACTAGTTACAGTGTGCTGGCAGTGAGTATAGTTAGATGCTTAACTGAAAGTGAGCAGGGTTCGGCAAGGCTTGAATATTGCTAAATTTCCAGCTTTCAGGAAAGAAAAAGATAAATTTATTGACAAATGGCAAGTGGCTCTGTTAGAAGCTACAAGCTATATATATCAGCTGACTGAGCTTTGGGAGCCCAGCATTAATCACCTTGACTCCTAAAAGGGCTTCATGAGACACCATGGGCCTCTAAAGACAGATTTTTGGAAGTGCCTCCAAATCCATTACACTATACAATCCTGTGTAACTGAACTTTCCCCAGCACTCCCTGACCACCCTCCTTCATTCACTTAGCCCTGGTTTGCAGTTCCCAGGAGTAAGGTTGGCATGATTTATAAGCAAATCCTCCATGAGCTCCTGATCTGTCAGTTGAAGCATGGGGTAAGTGGGCCCTTGTATTAGATATAGATATCTCAACTGCACATTGGATCTGCCTATGGCATGTGGCCCATTTCCCCTATCTGGGCTCAAGAAGTCTCATTCAGAACAGACTTCTCCATATGTAGTACCATATCCCAGTGAAGCTTCACTCCTTAGGGCTCAGGAATCACAACAGATGCTGGTGTTGTCAGGCCATGGGAGCTGACTCCTGCACATCTTATGGGGCCGCTTGAAAGTTCAGGGCTTCTGGTCCTGGGTCCATAGATGTTGTGCCACCATCCTAACACCCCTCCTCACCTGACGAAGGTGTACCTCTTAGGATTGTCTCCACCTCCTCAAGTCTACAGCAACACCATTTACATTGGCTTGTGATGGCCAATGTGGAATCTAAAAGGTTACTGTTGCAAAAGGGAAAATGGTGCAGATATCTTCTGTAGCCCAATGATTGGCAGCTGTTAGAAATCTAGCTACTCTGGAAAGCATGTCACATTTTGCACAGAAATCCCTCCCCAAATAGGAACCCTTCCTGTCATCTAAATGTGACATACTGGACCCAACCCTGGCATCCTTCCCCCACCATGATAGGTTGCTCATCTGGTTAGGCCACCTTCATGCTGACCAATACTACTTATAGCTTCAAGGCTGGTCTAGTGAGTATTCACTAAGAGGACATCAGAAGGATGTTAGGACATGCTGTTGTCTTTTTACATCACTTTTCCTGTTATACCATTATAATAACTGGGTCATGTTTTTTCCTTTAGTAAAAGCCGGTTGTACTTGGCCATTATAACCAGCTGGTTATAATGGCAAACACATGCCAGTTTCACAAAGGTAAAAACACAAGCCAGACAGCACCTCTGGATCCACAATGTTCCACAGCTCCTCAACTGTAAAAAAATCACATGCCTTGTCAAATAAGAAAGTTCATCAGAGAGAACCACTGACTCCATAAAAACAGACTTTTTTATCTGCCATAAATTCTCAGATAGGCCTACTATACTGTCATAGGGATAGCCTCCCCCAAGTTGCCCTCCAGCTGGCCATCACCTCTTCTGTCCTGTCGCTAGTGGACTATAGCTTGCCCATTTACACTGCGGCGGACAATACCGCCGTGACTAGAATCTAGCTCTCAATCAATAAGGTCTGCCGGCTCCTCATCGGAGCCCCTAGCAACACTCACACTTGCCTGCTCTACTCCACCACCAACCTGCTCATCTTTGAGGAGTGTCTGCACTACCAGACTTGCCTACTCACCAAAAAATCTCTTCTAGGGCTCTACACCCCAGGGGTTTCTGCTTCCCTACAGCGTGCGTCCTCGTCTGTTGCCACCCATAGCTCTGTCAAGGCCACCTTTCTGGTGCCCAGAACCAAGACCTCGTTAGTCCAGAGGTCCTTGCATTACTGAATCCCTGCTTGGTTCAACTCCCTCCCACCTTGCATCACAGACATTGCCAAAATTGGTCCCTTCAAAATCAGCCTCTGGAATCATCTCTTTGACATTCATTGCTGTAGCTGCACCTAATTAATCCCACTGTCGGATCCTCCTGTCAGGTCTCCCTGACTCAAAAATGTCTTCCGGACAGCCTATCCTCTCCTCCTCCTCCCTCCCACCCCACTCCCATCCCTACCTCCACCCTCTCCAGGTATTATCCAGGTATGTTCAGGGCTGTACCCCCTATGTAACCCTTGAGTACCTTGTATTTGACTGTAACCTATTATAAGTAACATTATTATGTAACCTATGTGTACTCTATGTTTAATGCTCTGCACCTGTACTGTTCTCACTGTTGTAACCACACTATGTAACTCTGTCAATCCCCGCGACAAGGTGCCTTTGTAAATTAGTCAATGACTCAAAGGTTGTAAATCTGGCTTTTCTAATAAATAAAAAAATTAATAAATTATTTCATTAGATCCTTTTAGCTGGTCGATATTTTTAACATTTTAAGAGATTAGTAACATTGTTTTTGCCCCTATGTCTCTTTTTCTCTCACCCCCCTTCCAATGGTCAAGTGGTAAGCATCTCCATGGACACCACAGTTTCCACTGAAAAAGCTTTTTTTTCTTTCTTCTGAAACTGAGCAGCAGGTTTAAGGTTTAAATGTTTAACAGTTTAACTCAGCTGTTCTTTTTTACTGAATTACTTGTCACTTGTATAGTTGTTAATTATAAACTCTCAACATTCACTCTCCTTAACAGTCTTCATTCAACAATCTAACATTATTTGTATTAGCTTACAGAACTACTGTGTACTTTATATAATTGCTGTGGTGAAAAAAGTGGCCCAGCAATTATATAAAAGAAAATATGGGATTTGTGTGTCAAACCTGAATTTTAAACACACCCCTCAGTGCTGTATGCCTCTATAAACCCCTCAAGCTTCACTCTTGGGGTTTATATGGCATCCAACACCTCTGGGAGGGGTGTACAATTCTCATTGCGCACTCAACCCCATATCTTGTTCTATACACGTATATCTGCTCACAATGGTTGCACACTTCACCTGTACTGTTTTGACTGTTATTTAATGTCAGACTAGAGGGTGCTTTATTGTTGTATTTCTGAAAAATCACTCAATAAAAATCACTAACTGCAGAAACAAAGTTTGTTCATAATTTAAACTTGAAGGTGTTTTTTTTTTCCAGTACAGGTGATAGGGAGCTGTATCTGAGTAAAGATACTAATGATAGACAAGTCACTGCTGAAACAGAAGAAAGAGTAAATGAAGGTGTGGTAAAACATTTTAGGGAACACATTTTTTCCACCAATGATACTGGCAGTTTCAGTGTTTAACAGATTTTGTGAACATGATTTAAATGCTCTGTTTAAGGAAAATTCCAGGCCTGGTTATGTTTATAGTACAACAGTAAGGAGGAAGGCACTGAATCATCTGAGAGGAAATTAATTAATCACTGTCAAACCTGCTGACAAGGGCTAGAGACTACAAACAGCTCATGATATGAACAGGATTTAGTGTATCAATTGAATGATATGACTTTTTTTTTGTAAACCAGAGTGCAACCCAACAATGATGTTAAAAAACAATTAAATTGATCTGTTAATCTAGGAAGCATTTACAAACAAAATAATCACCCCAAAATTAGTTTACATTTTGACTGGATTTTCCTGTATGTCCCACAGTTTGTTCCTTACCAAGGGTGCAAAAGAATCATGATTTTCTGCCAGGGAGGCCAACTGCATCTAGCATTGGCTTTCTCAATGAACAGTTGGCCAAGTATGTGGATGTCTGCATTAAAAATGTGATGGCTCCTTTGGTTCATATGTCTGTGACATCACCCATATTTTGGAAGTGTTTGAGAACTTGGCCATAGAACCAGAGTGGCTATTAATCACTCTTGATGTTACTGTGTTACACACTAATGTCCCACACAATGACAGTCTTAGGGAACTAAAGCAAACTTTGGAAGTAGAAGGACAATGGAGGCCAGCACACTTATATTTTATGTTAATTTTTGTGTGTGTGTGTGTATTTAAATGTTTTTATTAAAATAAACAGCACAAATAAGTAAATGTACAGTACAGCAGAAAGCAACGAAAACCATTACAAATAGCAGAAACAAAAAGAACCAAACAATGGTCCCCCAACAATGGAGTGTTCAAGATGCTGGTGTCACCCCCCCTCCCCACATACCACCACAATAAGGAAAAGAGAACAGTAGGCTGTTTAGAAGAAATCCCAAGCTAAATCCCTATTCCGTATTCCACAATGGCAAAACCATTTACCCCATGTCTTATAGAAGTTGGATAAAGCTGCACACCTTTGAAATAACACCTTATAAAAGCAGATACCTTAAGCAGTACCTATTTCCACTTTAGAAATGGTGGAAGATTTTGGGTGCACCAATTGAGGAGTAGAAGCCACTTTGCCTCTAAGACCACAGCATAAAGAAATCCCTTATATTGTGTAGAATGATCCTATAGTTGCCTTGGATCCCCCAAGACCCCAAAAAATGGGGACTAAGGATGGGGATTTGTAGAATAACTTCTAAACAATCCAAAATATTTTTCCACCAAGAATGTAACAAACTATACCCCCATAGTAAATGCAAAATAGAGCCTGGTGCAGAATGACAATGCCAACATAGGTCTGATCCTAAAAGACCCAATCTAACCAACTGTACCAGAGTGCAGTGCCATCTGCCTAAAATCATTTTTTTGTATCAGCTGAAATTTAGGGTCAGAAGATGCTGTATGAGCAGCATCCCAGCACTTACCCCATCCATCCTCATCTATATCATCTTGCATATCTAATATCCATTTCAACCTATGAGATTCCCAGTTGGGTAAGAAGAGTTTCTGTAATTCTTTATATAAACAACTAATATGCTCCCTGGAAAGTTTTAATCATTTCCCCAGACACCGTGTGAAATCAGTCTCATGAACATAAAAATTGGTAAGAAACCTCCCCGACAGAGCATGACATTACTCACATGTTGGCAACCCATATTTAGACTGCAGCTCCTGAAACATAACCAGTAAGCCCCTGTCCCCATTTATCAAATCACCCAAGTTGTATAATCCCGATGGCCAGCCAAGAGCTCCAATGAAATGTGGTACTTCCTATCTGTAAATCAAGATTATTCCAGAGAGGTTCCCATTTACCAAGGGAAGACACATCATGCTTTAAAATTTTGAAAAACCTACCCCAGGCCTATTTGTAATAAGTCATAGGGTAAGTAATAACCCTAGACTGTGATCCAGCATGTTTCTGCGAAACTGCCAATGGAGTAACTCCCTTCAAAATTTTTTCTACATCCACCCATTGGGGGGGGGGGCTTAAACCACAGTCTGAGACGCAGGTTTAAAGTTTGTTTAACCTCATGACATAAATGATAAGCCCATAACCAGAGCATATTCCATCCTCCCAATACCCTTGGAGCCCTTAATATCTTCCTACTGAAGCGAGGAAGAGAGCTCTCTCAAATAAAATTGGACAACACCCTGTCTAATTTAACCCAATAGCTATGTGGAACAATAAGTTGTAGATTACATAATTTATAAAATAAGTGTGGGAAAATCATCATCCTAAGAGTTGCTATTTTGCCTGGGAAAGACAGATTAAGTTTTCTCCAACCTAACTGCTCCACTTTTTATGTCCTCCAAGACCCCAGTGAGATTCTTGGAGCACATATCCATCAGCTGAGCTGAGACCTGCATCCCTAAATATTTCACATCCCCAGGTGACCACTTCAGGGTATGCATGCCCAACCAGGCACATGCCTGATCCCCATTAAATAGTGCCAAAATCTCTGTCTTTTCCCAGTTAATACGCAACCCAGAAATTCCACTGTAAGAGTCAACAATATCCCAAGCTTTTGGCAGGGAGGTTTCCACTTTTTTTAAGAGCAAGAACAAATCATCTGCATATAAAAGGGTAGAAAAAGACTGCTGTCCCACCTGTATCTCCTCAACCTCCGAGTGCTAACAAAAATAATAATGGACTGAGCAGACATCCTTGTGTTGTCCCTCTCAACAAAGAAAAGTAGGTCGACAGTACCCCATTAGCCCGTACATGAGCCCATTGGTCAGAATATAAAAAACTAATCCCGTTTCGGAACCTCAGCCTCAGACCTACTTTAGTAAGTCCAAAATGCAAATAACTAAATTCAACAGAGTCAAACACTTTCTCAGCATCTAGACTTACCAAAGCAGCAGAATCTGGCCCCTGCACCACTATCTGAATAAGAACTATCACTGCCCACAAATTGTCACTACCCTGCCTGCCCTTCATGAAACCTGATTGGAAGTTACTGATCAAGGAACCCAAAACTTTCTCTTAGCGCATAGCAAGAATTTTGGCCAGAATGTTACAATCTACATTCAAAAAATAAATTGGCTTATAGTTGGCACAAGAAGTGGGATATCACCCCGGATTAGGCAGAACAGTGACAATTGCTTTTTTCATAGAGTCTGGCAAGGAACCCAATGTCTCCGTAGCACTGAATAAATCTAATAGCCTGGGGGACAACTGGGGTTCAAAAGCAGAATAAAAATCCAAGCTTAATCCATCCAGGCCCGGAGCTTGGCCCAAGGATAAAGATTTAATCACCTGCTGGACTTCCTGCAGTGAAATGTCCACCTCCAATTCAGAGGTCATAGCATTGGATAGTCTGGGAACAGTAATCTAAGCAAAAAAGGCCTCAAAATCCCCCAGTGATGGGTCTGTCATAGATTGATACAATTTAAAATAAAACATCTGAAACTGGTCCACAAGGAAGTCTGGATCCGAAATGAATTCACCCGTATCACCCTGCAAGTAAGGAACTTGCATTTCCAGAGATTACTTCTTCAAGCGGTAAGCTAAAAGCTTACCCGCTTTGTCTTCGGACTCCCAATAAACCTGCTTGAGAAAAAACTGTGCCCTTAACACCTTTTGCTGATATATATACTATTAAGTTCATCTTTACATGTCGCTAATTCTTGCATCAAGCACACCTGCTCCACCTGGGATGCATATATATCTCGCTCCAATTGTCTGATGCAATTTGTAAGGTTCTCAACCTCCTCCTTACATTGTTTATTAATAAAGGAGGCATATGAAATAATTCTGCCACAGACAATAGATCCAATAAAACAGAAGAACTACATAAAAAAAGTCTGACTGACTATAAGACTTAAACCTCAGGGATCTAAATGTAAAATCCTTATTAGTCGGATTTACCAATCTCCAACAGTCAACAAGATTAAATTCCTCACAGAAACGCATTAAGAACCAGTTTTTCCTGCCATGCTTTCACTGCACCAGCCTCCCCCTTCTCTCCCTTTGCCCCCCACTTACCCACCCATCCCCCTCCCTAAGGACACATTCTACTCTACGGCTACTGACCCCTTCCCCCTCACTCTGTCCATCCTTGTCTGACAACGGCACCTACCTGCCAGCTTCTTCCTGACTTCCTCCTTCATAGATTTTGTTCTACCATGAATTCTGTTAAAGCTAGCTTATGTTGATCTACTTCAACTTATTGACTGTACTACTTAGGCCTTAGTAATCGACATGTTTAGTTTGTAATCTTTGTTCACCTTTGTGATATGTCACCCCATCCTCTGACGTGGAACCTTTGTAAATGAGCAGTCCCTGCTCAAAGGTACTTGTAATCCTAGAGTTTAATAAATAAATAAATAAATAAAAAATAAATAAATAGCTGTTTGATGTGAAGGAGACCCTCTCTCCATAGGAGACCTATCGATAGTCAGGTCCAATATGAAATTAAAGTCCCCACCCAGGAGTATCACCACTGGGGGTAAATACCAGTCAATAATAGTCTGGGTCAACTGGGAACAGAAATCTGGAGAATCTGTATTTGGGGCATAAACATTAATCAGTAAAACAGCAACATTCACCACTTTACCCACAACCAGTACCCACCTCCCCTCCCTGTCTGCCACCCAATTGTCTACCACAAGGAGACACCCCCATTTCTTAGAAGTATAAGAACTAGAATAATCCCTCCCTATCCATCCCCTCTCAAGAACACCTGCATCTTTTTTCAACAAGTGAGTTTCTTGTAAAAACATGACATCAATATTACAAGATTTTAAATGAGAGAACACTTTTCTACATTTAATGGGGATATTTAGTCCCCGCACATTCCAAGTTAAAATGGATAGCTGCACCATATCATAATCTGTACAAACTCTATGAACCCAGTAACACACCTAGTAACCCTGGCAGTAGGTGACACCCCCCCACCAGCATCTCCCCACTCCCCAAATAAGACATTACCCATCAGATAGAACATGTGAACTGCCTTATACCAATCTGCAGCCAATACCAGTGTAGTGACAAGAAAACACCCCATTTTACCCAAACAAAGAGAGACCCAACATTAATGTACCATACCTGCCCCAAAATTTGCAACTCCTATGTCTTCAACAGTAGAACAACAATTGTCACTCCTCCCTACCCTTATAACCCACTCCAATTAAAATAAGTGAACAATAACCAAATACTCCAAAACCACCCCTCTCACCCCAAAAAAGAGAGCAAGAGGAACAAGTGAAAAAAGGCTAATGAACCCTACATCGCCAATGCTCCTTTGTTCCTCTGCAAGTGTGGTGGCAAACCCCTATATCTCTACTTCCTCAAAAGTAGGGTAACAATGCTAAGGTGGCCCTCCACACTCCTGAATTCTCAATAAAAAAGAAAAACCCATAATATAATTATCCCCTTAAAAATGCACTGAATAGAATCTGACTGGACAAAGTAAAAGACACCCCCAAACTAATGGCCTAGTTAATCTCCCAAGCCCACTACAACCCCCCCCCCCATAGCAAGATACCCTCTTTCCTCCTCTTACCTTACCCACAGAGCATCATAAAACAAACATGTAACAGATGGTGATGAGCCCCTTGGACCAAACAGCTCTGCAAACATATCACTGCAGTCCCAGCCTATAAGTCCAGCAATTGAAACCTGTTTGGGAGAGCAGAAAAAGAAAATAGAGAATGCACAACATGCCCCAAGTGATTACAAGTCCTTCTGGGAAGAAGGAAAGTCTCCTCAAGGCACTGAAGCATTCCTAGCATCAGTTTCTCCATTCGCTCTATTTGCCCCATCTATGCCATTGTCAGCCATAGCACTAGAAACTGCACTTCACTGTAGAACCACTTCTGGACTAGTATGAAGCTGTGCTATACCCGATTCTTGCTGCTACGAGTTCACTTGAGAGGCAACAACCAAGCAATTCTTCATCTGGATAGTCAGCCCACTCCTTTCTGGAATGCCCGGATGGGCTGCCTAACAATTCTGGAGCCAACTTTAGGTGTTTAGGGTATGGTGTACGTAAAGCCTCAGGCGGGTCAGGTGGTGAGCAGGAGCCCAATCTTCATGAACTGCCCACATTACCCAACTTTGAAGCCTTGCCCTGTAGTTCCAAATTGTTATTAAAAAGTCCTCTTCTCAGCTCCGGATGACATTTAGGATCTTGCCATCCACTCAAGTTGCCCACATAAGGACCATTGGCACCAGTAGCGGTATATTGTTGTGCAGCGGGCAACACTAACTGGCGTTCTGTAGACTTAGAGTCCTGATTCAGTGCAGAATCCTGAGGATTCAGTGAAGATTTATCCTCACTTGATTGGAGAAAGTTTTGAGCCACCAGGGGTGAATCAAAATGGTGCCAAATTGAGCCCCATAACACATGCAGTACAGCAGAGTAGTGAAGTTGAAATTTCAATTTCTTTGCCACTAACAGTTTTTTAATGGGAGTAAAAGCCTTACGCTTGTCGGCCAGCTCCTTAGAGAAAGCTTAAGACAGAAAAATAAATGGCCGTTCCAACATAAGGGGCCCCTGTCCCTCGGTAATTGCTTAAACTGCTTCTTCACGGAGTACCATAAAATTAAACCAGGATAGGGGAGCGAGGAGCTCCCCTTTCTGGCCGGAACCCCAAGGACCCCGGTTTCGAGAGGATGGTCCCACATGAAGGTCAAGAGTTTCGGGAAGAATACTTGCAAAAATTCCCAAAGATTTTCTCTTTCGTGCCCCTCTGGCAGGCCAACAATGTGCAGGTTATTTCTGTGACCTCGATTTTTGAGATCATCAGCTTTCACAGACAGAGGCAAAACTTGCTTTTCAAGTACCGCAATTCTATCCTCCTGGCACACTACTACCGATTCCAACAGCATACACAAGTAATAATACCTAACAGGGTGGGCGGTATTGGGCAATACTGGGCCACCCAGGGGCGTAATGAGGCCCGTCACCGCAGGCGGAAGGCCTTATAGCCCCTCGAAGGTCCGATATTGCCCATGCTGCCCACCCTGGAGGGTATTATTATGCTTAGAAAATGGGCTCCTGTGTCAGTTTTAATTAAGAACTAAATTAGTGTATGAAATGACTTTGAAAATAAATGAAAATGTGGAGAAATTTCATAAATTGTGAAACTGATTGGTATTGTTTATCTAGTGCTGTGTGAATATGAGTGAATGTGGAAAGTTCTAAATTGTGAAAGCCAAGCAAAAGTTTAAACACCTCTTTAGTGAAAATCATAGCAGTGTTAGACATGAGGACAGCACTAATGCTTTGGCAGACAACATAAAAAAATGTGGTAGAGAACATGGTTTTAAATTTATGGGACAGGGAAACGTGCGTGTGGAACCATGTGGAGGGGATCAGGATAACAAAGAGAAAACTACTGCATATACAATCTGGCTGCAGTGAACAATTGGAGTTTGAATGATAGATCTAGCTTAGAACCGTTTTTGAAGATTGAAATTATCTCAGTAGTACATTTGCTTAACATTTTACTACCATTTTTTTATCGTTGTTTACAGTTACCATGGTTATGATGACGCAGTAGTATTGGGTGATGCTCTACCAACAGATGTGGAAGCACAGGATGCTATCACAATAAACAATGCACTCCAGCAGAGCAAGAAAATCAGCAGTTGACTTATTTAATTATTTGGAAGTACAATATCTTTAAACATTAATCTCAGTGCTGTAGGCTGCTTAATTTTCAACTGTCAAATCCTTTCTAACTTTCTAACTGAGTGGGGTTCACGTTGGTTTGGGTTTCCAGCTGTAGGCGTTTCCAATTACTATTAACATGAATATGTGGTGACTCATGGGGCATGCTCACAAGTTAAATGAATTAACTGGGTGTCGGATTTGGTTGCTGACACTATTTAAACATGGAACTTTTAGTCATGCCTAACCTCTTGATAAAGTACATTGCACAAAAAAGCAGGGGTATTTTTGTCCTGTGTCACCTGTACTCAATTTATCTTTCTTTGTTATTTATATATTTAATAAACTAGTCACTTTTGTATGCTGAAATGGGGCATCAGTGAATTATTAACAAACAGTGATTGAGTGTGGTGCTGGGATTCACTGATTTTGGTTCGGTTACTATTTACTCTGGCACACACAGTAACACACAAAACAACTCTTACTGTAGTTTCCACCCCTAATAAAGTCATGCTGAGAAAGATTCAGGATTCTTGGCCTCAACCAAGTGTCCCATTATTCTTTCCTTAATGTTTTCCAGCACCATACCCAGCAATGATGTTGGGCCGACTGGCCTGTAGTTGGCTTGGTCTAACCTTTCCCGTTTTTTGATGATGGGAACCATACTGACTATTTTCCAGTCCTTTGGCACCACACCTGCCCAGACAAACTTGTGAAAGATTACAGTTGCTGGCTACCATTCCCTTAGTTTTACATTGATCTTGGTGTGTATCCCATCTTCCTCTTTGGACTTTTCCAACTTGATCCTTGCCAGGTTGTTAGGTACCAGGCAGGCTTGATGTCCACCAGCCGCATTGTGGTTACCTGTAATGCCATAGCTCACCCAGTAAGCACACACACTCCTCCAGGCAACATACAAAACAGCCAGCAGAAAAAGGCCATTTGGTCTATTGAGTCTACTTATTATTATTACAGGGTCCATGGCTTATGCCATTGACCCGCTCCCCTCCTCCCGTCATCCCTTCCCTCCCTGACTCCCCCCCATGGTCCTATTGGTTCCCATTGTGCCTATCCCAGGCCTTCATAAGGTCATCCACCATCTTCACTGAGATCACTTCCTCTGGCTGTGCATTCCATGAGGTCACCACCCTCTCTGTACAAAAATGCTTCCTAATATCCCTCCTAAACCTCTCCCAACTATCTTCAAACTATACCCCCTCGTGGTTCTGTTGTCACTTAGCTTGAAGAGACCCTCCCTAAGCACTCTATTTATCCTTTTCAGGTATTTAAAAGTGTCTATCATATCCCATCTCTCTCTCTCTCTCTCTCTCTCTCTCTCTCTCTCTCTCCTTCCTCTTTCCTCCAGGGAGTACATCCTCAGGACTCCCAGTATCACCTTGTATGACTTCTATTCTGTCCCACATTCATCTTGGTAGCCCTCCTTTGGACCCTCTCCAACAAGCTGATATCCTTCCTATGGTATGGATTCCAGTACCTAACCCTATATTCTATATGCAGTCTCATCAGTGACCTGTACAAGGGCAGTATGACCTTGCTACACCAATTGCTGAAACCCCTGGCAATACACCCCAACCTCCCATTTGCCTTTGCTGCTGCCTATTTGTACTGTGAGGAGTGCTTCAGGTCACTAGTAATCATCACATCCAGATCCTTTTCTTCACTCAATGCTGCTACCCGAACCACTACCCCTAGGTAATATTTGGTCCTAGGATTCCTGGCCCCAATGTGCATCACTTTGCATTTCTTGGCATTGAAGCTAAGTTGCCATATCCCTGATCATCTCTCAAGTTTACTAAGGTCTTCCTGCAGGTCCTGTATCCCTAGCCTTTCCTCTGTATCCACCCTCCCACAGAGTTTGGTGTCATCCACAAACAGGCACATCTTGCCCTATATACCCTCCCCAATGTCATTTATGAAGATATTGAACAACACCAGCCCCAACACCGATCTCTGCAGGACCCTGCTGATGACCTCCCTGGTGTTAGATAACTATCCCCCCACCACCAATCTCTGGGTGCTGTCTCTTAGCCAGCTTTCTACCCACCTTGCCATTTTCCCCAACCCCAAGATCTGCCAGTTTCCTGATCATCCTCTTATGGGACACAGAACTGAAGGCTTTGCTAAAGTCCAGGTAAGAGATGTCCACTGCCTCACCCCCATCCACCACCTTGGTGACCCAGTTAAAGAAGTCAGTCAGGTAGTCAGGTTTTTCTGATGTGATCTTCCTCTAATAACTTATGTTGCCTCTCTCATCCTGGAGACTATACTCTTCTATGTACCTTACTGGCCTCTCCTTAAGTTTGGTCTCCATGAGTTTCCACGTGATTGCGGTCAGACTGACCAGCCTATAGTTCCCCTGATCATCCCTGAGTCCACTGTTGTAGAGAGGTAACACATGTGCCATTCTCCAGTTCTGCAACACCACACCTGACTCCAGGTATCTATTGAAGAGGCCCGCCAACTGCCCTGCAAGCTGTTCTGCTAGCTCTTTTAGTACCCTTGGGTGTATGGGTCTAGTCCTGGGAACTTGTCCACTTTCAGTGCCAGAAGCCCCTCAATCACTCTGTCCACTTCTATTACCATGTGTGTGCTCCCTCCCCCCCTTCTCATCTTCCCCCCTCCAGGTGGCACTGGCTCATCTTTTTCCCCTAGTAAAGACAGAGCAGAATTAATTGTTCAATACCTCTGCCTTGCTCACATCTTCCTCCACCCATACATCCCCTTCTTCACCCTAAATGTCCCATACTTCTTGTCCCTCTTCTCACTTACATAGTGAAAGAAGGCCTTCTCCTCCCTCTTGATCCCTTTAGCTGTTTGTAACTCTTTCTGTGACTTAGCTTGCTGTACCACCCTGTCTGCCACCTTAGACAACTTCTGGTATTCTTCCTTATCCGCTTCGCTTGCAGTCCTCCTGTATCTTAGGGGGTGAAGACTAAAATTAAGTATTCACCCATATTCAGCATCTCAGCCATTACCCCTGGCTCTCTCACAGGCTGGCACCCCATCCCCTGTTTTGTAATTTATGTCTTCGCCATTCTACATCCTTATGTACTAGAAGAGGACTTGGTGTTCTGTGCAGCTGTTGCTGCTATCTTGGCTGCCAGATCCTCCTTGGTTTTCTTATTTCTAATTTTGGGAATCCCACAAGGATGTTCTGTACTCCTCTATGGCCTGAAGGCAACTTGTCACTTTCCACTGATCATGGACCTTCTTTTTGTTCATAATTAGTCATATTAGGTCCCTGTTGAGTGGGGGTGGATGGTTGGGGAATGTCTGGAATGTTTTTCCCTTATTGTTTACAGTGATGTAGACCTCTGCTGCTGCTTCAGCGGAAGAAACTCATGGTGAAAGTAATACTATATGGAGTTCACAAAGTGTGCAGGGTGGATATCAAGTTTTCACTCATGGGTACTATAGGAAGTAGATTGTGTTGGTGGTAGGTCACTATTAAGAGAGGAGAAATTAACTGAATTGAGCATTATAGATGTTGTGCTGGCTTCACTGCTCCTTAATGATAAATGGAAATGTAAAATATATGTTGTTTTACTTTTATTTGTGGCATATACTAGAAAAATAAATTGTGGCTAATTAAAAAAGGTTCCTCAACTGGCCCAGTGGCATGGAGAGCTGAGGTGTCGAATGGCTTACTTCCTGCCATGCCAGCATCCAATGTTAGAGAATGGGCATGAGTTGCTGAGGGTCAGTTAGGTAGGAGGATCCAACATCCGATGGACTGCTCTTCTCCTCTTGGAGTGAGGTGGGAGTAGCGCCCAGCATTAGACTGGCCCCTAGTGGAGGCTGGGGTGTCAGACTGCTGGGACCATAAACAGGGAGTGGAGGCATGGCAGACATCCAGCCTACTGCACATAGAAGCGTGCACAGCTTGGCGACTGACATCATTGAACACCAGCTCATCCACACTACGGGAAGGGAGGAAAAGTGAAAATCACCCTGATTGGTAAAGTGATTCTCCAACCCCTCACAGGCCTGGATTGGTGACCTTGGCATAGCTCCAATCGGAACTAGTCTGGTGGGTTGAACATGGCTCTTTGCCACACTGTCATGGGGGGGGTAAATCATGGAGGAATCTGGAACTGGTAAGTCTGGGAGATGCTGGGTAATGGGGCTGGGTGGTTGGAGAGGACAGAAGTCAGTGAGAAGAGAATAAAACGGTTTAACAAAAAATGAAAAAAAGGTTCCCCAAACTTTCCTTAGGATTTTGCCAAAATGGTTCTTTCACTGCTGCTCCTTTGCCGAATTCCCAGGCCAACTAATAGTGCAATTTTAATCATTAGTCTCTTATTATTTCTATGCCAATTCTTTATGAAACATTTTTTCTATTAAAAAGGTGATATGAAAATTTATAGACATGATTAATGTTTATGTGCCAAGGCATTTATCAGTTTATTAAAAGAGGAAAATGGTGCTGAGACTAAAATTACATCATACTGTTTCCCACAGAAGGTGTTCTTCTGGGAGCTTAGACCAGAGGCAGCAGTGAGAGAAATCAGATTTCATTGTACATATTTACAATATTTTTAAAATTAAGAGTATTCTGTTTAGCAAAGGAAATAATACAAAGTACATTTTATATTCTTAGTGAATTTTAACACATTCATCAGTGACCTAGAGGTTAGAGTCAGTAGTAGCAGGCTGCTGAAGTTTTCTGACAGCACTAAATTAGCCAAAAGAGCAGACACAACAGAGGGTAAGATGTATTGCAAGGGTCCTGCACATCATTATCAACTTAAAGAGCTAAAGAGTTGAACTCTTGATTAAATAAGAGAAATAAATACAACAACGTGGGACCTGATTCTTAATCACAATTGCATGGGACACAAATTGTACCCTGTTACAATGACCCATAAAATTGCTATATGCAGAACTATAGGTAAGGGTGGGGGATTGGGCAGTGACAACCTAGCACAAATCATGGAATGCAAATCAAGCATTCAGGCTATTACTATGAGCAAATCACACAGCTGGGTTTGTACACAGTAACAGCACACATTAAGAACACATGCACATGTGCATGACATAGTGCAATGCAGAAACACACATTGTACTATGCAATTGGTGCACACATTTTCCTACCTGTGCAACCTATAGCTGTGATCTGCTTGTGTGCATGGGTGTGATTTCTTCCCCTCTCCTCCATCCCCAACTCATAAACAGTCCCTAGTAGTCCAGTGGATCCACTTCCCTATCCCTACCCCTATTTATCCCACATGGCATTCATTTTCAGTGGTCTCACAATGATCTTTGCCCTCTGACTTATGTGCACACTAGGTGCAGAGTCCTGATGCCCCACTGCCTGCCCCAAATAGTTCTTAGGCAGGGGGTATTTTGGACCTTTGTACCTTGTGCAACATGGTCACCATGCTCCTGAGTATGCTGCTGCACTCCATTAGCATGGCACTTCCCCTCCTCCCCCATATAATCACACTTAGCTGTGCACTGATGCTGGTGTAGTGTGTGACCCCCCAGTCATAGTTCTCGGGGTCACAACCAAGAAACTGGCAGTACATTTTTGATGCATTGATTTACTGCAGTCTCTTACAGCTGAAAACTGAGACCTTAGTTACAGTAGTAACAAATTTAGCATGTTTTATAAATTGTGACTGCATACTATTATTTGCCAAAATTGAGTTTACCATATTTTTTTCCCTAAACAGATGATCTTTACTGTCCTCGCCTCCATTTTTGACAAATAAGGAACAAAAGGGAAAGGGAAAGGGAACATTGCTTAACCAGGAGTAGAACACTAAGTTGAAGCTTCTTTCCAGATGCAACCTGGGAGCACAAGGAAGTTAAGTGACTTGCTCAGGATCACACAGTATGCACTTAGGCGGCTGTGGGATTCAAACCCAGATCTCCAGATCTGTGGCTCAGAGCCTTAACCCACTGCACTATACAGTTTTCTTTGGTGCCCATTTCACTATGAGTCATTGCTGAATGTAAATTAAGTCTCTTGTGATAAAGACATGCACATCATGTTCAGTATGTACCCTTTTCTGTTTCTCTTCTCTATAAGTTTTTATTTGATTTCCAGGGACAGCCAATGGGAGTGGAGCATTTCCAAGTGCTAAATTTTAACTGTCCCAAAAGACTTTAATTTGAGCTATCTTCTGGCAAGTTGCCAACTGCTGTTGAGGAGAATAGACATCAGGGGTCTTTGGGGCCGTGTATTCTAGCAAGCTGCCCTACCCTGCTACTATTTGGACTTGTGACAGTAAAGGGACTTAAAAAAGTAAGAAAAAATTAACCTGTGCACATCGGGGGTTTTCCAGGAATGGAGACACTTTTCTGCTTCTCTTCTCTGTAAGTTTTTGGTCCTCCTCCCACCCCGCCTCCACCATTTATTAAATGCTCTGGGCGTGAGTGCAAGCACACTGATCGGAGCTGACCTTTTTTCATTGGCTCACTAATGAGGAGGTGGAGCTCAGAGGGTTGTGCGCTCTTATTGCAGTATATTAGTACCTATTTCAGGCAACTGCACCTAGTAGTTTTTCACTACCCTTCAGCAAGGTCTTACATCAATGAAACATTTATGTTCTCAGTGCTAAGCCCATATTAGGTTCAGTTGTTCAATGACATCTCTTATTCAGGAGGGGAATGGTCATCGGCAGTCTGTGGGGCTGTGTATTTTAATTAGCTGCCCTACCCCTGCATCAAATGGCCTTATTACTGATCTTTATTTTTAATAACAAAAAGTTTAAAGTGCTGGGGAAATTTCAGTACTTGGAGACCCCGTTCCTGTGGGGGCAATTCCTGAACTTGAGACCCATTCCTGTGATCCAGTTTGTACTGTACCTATTGACCTGTTCCTGTGGGGAAAATTCCTGAACTGCAGACCCATTTCTGTAGGGGTAATTCCTGAGCCAGAGATCCATTCCTGTGGTCCGGTTTCTACTGTGACATTTTTGCCTGCCTCCACCATCTATTAAATGCCCTGCAGGTGGGATTGTCAAGCATACTGTTCGGGGCTGGTCTTTTTCATTGGGCTACTGGAGGGAGGAGGAGCTTTGGGTTGTGTGAGCCCAATGCAATGTACCAATTCAGGCAACTTCACCTATTAGTTATATGCTATTCTGTGCTAGGTGTGTCCTCAATGTTACTTTTATATTAAGGTTTAGACAAATTTAGTGGTTCCTACAATGCTAAGTTTTATCTTGAGGTTTTGATAATCTCAGTGTTATTTCTTTTGAATTTTGGGTAATTACTTTAATTTACTGGCTAGCAGTACTATCTGATTTGTTTTACAGTTCCCATGTGCAGTTACATGCTACCTAGTTTAACTGTGCAGGTAATGTTACATAGTGGCTACATACTGTCTTTGCATTGGTGACTGCTCATTATTTTTCCCATCTCTGTGCTTACTGTTTTTAGCTCTAATTACTTCCATTTCTCTTCCCAATCTTCCTAATCCTCCTGCCAGGACCCACTACCTCTTCACTTCCTCCTTCCCCCTCCCTAACCCCCTCTCTCATTTTTTTTCTGGGCCCTTTCAATAATCCACTTCTCCCAATCTCTCTCCTTCATTTACTTTCAGCCATCTCCCCCTCAATTTCATTATCTTGCAGCCACCTTGTATGATACCCATTATCTTCTTTCTCCTACCCTTTCTGTTTCTCCCAACCTCTCTCCCTCCAACCTACTTTCCTCCTCCCCCTTCTTCTTCTCCTCCACCCATGTTTCCTCCCTCAACCACATTACCTTTCCTTATCTCCCCTCCTCCTGTTTCCTCCTCCCACTTCACTAATCATGGTTCCCAGTTTTCCTCCCTGCTCCCATCTATCTCTTCCTGGCTCCACTATGCATCTATCAGGCTCTCTCTCTCTCCCTTCTACCCCACCCCCTTCCCCATGCTCTCCACTTCACCACAAACACACCTCAGACCTTACCAAACTCATCCTATGCTTACTGCTCCTCAGAGGAGGTGACATTGAGCCCAACCCTGGTCCAGTCCCCTCCCTTCTCATTGCTCTCCCCAAAGGCCTATGTGTGGCTCATATTAATATATGAAATAATATCTTACCCAAAATTTACCTCCTACAACCTCTCATAGTCTCCCCCCTCCCTTATGTTCTAGTAGGTTCAGAATCTTGGCTTTCTGCCAATATTTATTTATTTTTTATTTTATTTAAAACTTTGTTAACCGGGTAAAAAAGCACTGGGCCACATGGCCCTTTTACAGGCTTTACCCAGATGCACAAACAAAATTATATTTCAAACAGACAGGCACAATAAAACAGTACCTAGCAGTGTAATATACATGCTATATCATTACTTTGCTATAATCCTAAAACAGATTATGTTATATAAATTTGATACCTGTAAATATACCCTTAAGTACACTTACATCCCACCCCTGAACACAAGTGCATTTTTAAAGATACTTTAAAAGAGCTTAATCTTTCTACATTTCTTAAATCATTAGGCAATTTGTTTCAGCTATCAGTAGCACAATATTTAAAGGATTTTTGTTTTTCTGAAGTTTTACAAAGAGGAATTTCCAACAAAACAGAGGAATTAGATCTAAGCTATTCCCGACTCTGCCATCACCATCCCTGGTTCTCCCTTTCTTGCAGAGATCATGCCATAAAGGGAGGTGGCATCACCATCTACCTTTCATCCTTCATTCAGTTAACCCCAGTGCTGACTGTCTCATCTCCTGCAGCCTATAAACTTCTCATTCTAAAACTCCCCTTCCCTTTCTCCCTTCCTATTTTCATGGCAGGGGTATACTGCCGCCCAGGGCTTTCTCCTGCTTCTGTTACAAAACTACTAACCACTTTCTTTAATCATGCCTTCGCTATGGAGCTTCTTATCTTATGTGAATTCAACTTTAATTGGCTTTCACACTCTGACTCTAAACTCTGCCAAAGCACAAAGTCCCTGCATCTTACTCAACTCATTTCTGTTCCTACCCGTCACAATTCCCGTTCTCAGAATCACTCTCTACTGGACTAGGTTCTTGTTACTCACCTGCACCATATCGTTGATGCTGGTACCCTCCCTGATGTACTCAATGACCATTATATGGTTTACTGTGTGCTCAAAATTCACTGCTTCAGAGTTCCCCCCAAAATTATCCAAATCAGGTATTTCCGATCAATTGACTTATCCTCAGTACACACTGATTTGCTTTCCACTGCCTGGTCCCCTGTTTTATGGCCAGAAATATCAATCGAGCCCTACAATATTTCCAATAAAAAATGTTTACTAGTCTGGGATCAGCATGCCCCACTCAGGAAAACCAGGGTCAGAGGTTCTCACCTTCCTCGTATCTCAGCTGAACTTTTGTCTTGCCTTTGTACACATAACCTATAGAGATGTGCGAAATTGGAAAATTTCACTCAGTGAAATATTTTTCCTAATTAGTGCATTACGCAAAATATTTAGCTGGGTGAAATGTGAAACTTTGCCCACGGTTGGGCATGAAATTTCACCCCCGAGCTGGAGAGATTTCACTCGCGGGCAAAATTTCACACCCATGGGTGAAATTTCACCACCTGTGGCGACATTTCTCTGCCTGTGGGAGTAATTTCACCTCCCACTGCAAAATTATATTTGGCCCCTTAGCCAGTGGCCACTGGCCAAAGTTCTCCCTGGTGTCCAGTGTTCTCCCCTGCCACAATTGCATAAAATAAGCCCCCCAAGTTACACTGCCCCCTCCATTTTTTTTTATTAAAAAAAAATCACCCTCATCTCCCTGGTGTCTAGTGGACCCCCCAACCCCACACCCAAACAGTAGATAGCAGCACCCACCCAGCTCCCACCCCAGTACCCCAATCAGGCCACCAGCACAGCCCTCCACTCACCTCATGGCTGGCAGCCCGACTGAGTGCCACTGAGCACTTGAATGAATGACTGTGGTTCAAGCATTCAGTGGCGCTCAGTTGGGCTGCCAGCTGGGGATGAGAGTGGAGGGCTGTGCCTGTGGTCTGATCGGGGGACTGGGGGGGAGCTGGGTGGGTGCTGCTATCTACTGATGGGGTTGGTGGGGGGTCCACTAGACACCAGGGAGATGAGGATGATTTTTTTAACAAATGGAAGCGGCAGCTATGGTAACTTGGGGAGAGGTGCTTATTTTATGTTTACGGCCAGTGATGGCCGGGGGGGGACCACTAGACACCAGGGAGTGGAGGGCGAATTTTTTTTTTAGAGCACAAATGGGGGTGAGGACAACTTGTGTGTGTGTGGGGGCTCAATTTACTGACTTGTGGCCAGCAGCAATGGATGAAATTAAGCAAATTGCAAAAATTTTGCCACAATTTTGCGAAACATTTAGTCCGACGAAATTGCCGATTTCGTGGCAATTTTGCCAGTGAAATTTTATTTCACTGCATCTCTAGTGACCTAGCATGGAAGTCTTACAAGTCCTCTAGCACAAGTACCGTGCTTTGAGGAACTCTTGTACTAGAGCCACCAGGTTAGCTAAGGCTGAATTTTTTTCCTTCACATTTCAGAACAATCTTAGCAACCTCTCCAAGTTCTAGAAAGTAATACATGCCCTCTTCTTCTCCCACCCAGTCCCCTTCCCCTGTTCTCAGGAGGGGGTGACTCCACCATTTCAGACCCTCCTTCTGTCACCTCAGCTTTCAACTCCTATTTCACCACCTGTGCTTCCTCACTCCTCTCTGCATGCCCCTCTACTCCCCCTCCCTCTTTCTCCTTCCTCCCTCCCTTCTTCCACCTTCTCTTTCTCTCCTATCACCCCTGCCTCAGCTCTTAAAGCCCTCCTGGCTTTCAACCCCAAGAAAGATGGGAGCCCTGATGGGCTTGATCCCAAGCTCTTACACCTCTCTGCACCTCCTATTGTCTTGCCCATCTCCTCCCTGCTCAACCTATCATTCTCATTTGCCTAAGTCCTGGATACCTGGAAGAATGCTACTGTCATTCCCCTCCCCTCCCAAAAGGAGGTGACTTCTCCTGTCCTGGAAATTTCTGCCAATCTCTCTCCTCCCAACCTTATCCAAACTTCAAGAACACATAGTTCTATCTCAACTGTCCCCTTTGCTTGACTCCTCCTCCTCCTCCTTTTTCACCACCTTCCATTCTGGCTTTTGCAAACATCACTCCACCACTTCCTCTCTCCTCAGGCTCACAGATTACATCCATTCTGGCATGGAACAAGGCCTCCTCCCCCATGTGGAATGCCACATTGCACAATTCCCTCTTCTTCCTCCTACACGATTACACAACCCTCACCTGATCTTGCCAAAGCGTATCAACCTCTCATTACTATGACCCTTCCCCCCAATCCTTTAGCCCCCTGTCTTGGCTTCACCCTGCCTTGGCACAGTGGTACTGCCAAAGCAAAATAGCACTATGCCTTCATGCCTTTCTCACTTACCTGAATGTCTACCAAGCTTATTTGATTATGCTCACCCCAAGTACTCACTGCTGTAGATATGCTGTAAATTCTCATGATGTATTACTGTACCTATTCTTGAATGTATCCATCACATTGTGCCTTTGATCTGTTTTTATGCTGCATATATTCATGATGTATTACTGCATATTTTGGTTGGATGGACCCATTCACATGTATTCTGCTAGCTGTCTGCTATGCCTAATGTTCCGTTGTATTAATTATTTCCAATGTTTTCCTGTTTATTATTTGTAATACCCACTTCTCCTTCCCCACAGGACGCATCTGGAAACAAGTTATTCCCTCAGTATGCCTACCTCATGAAACTTTTAAAAAATAAGTAAAATAATCAACTATCCCTTAATGCTAAGAAAACAGTTTCCATGTGTTTCAGTACATGACAGAGGCTTTCTAGACTCCCTTCTCTCCCCACCTTCCTCACACTTGATGGGGGCAAAATTGACAATGTACCCTCATTTAAGTATCTTGGTGTGTGGCTTGACGGCCACCTTGGTTTTTCTCAGCACATAGATGCCATGTAAAAAAAACTCCACCCTAAGCTCAGTGCACTTTATAGGAACAAAAGCTGTATCCCTATATCTGCCTGCTGGGACATCATCACTAAAATGATCCTCCCCATTTTTGATTATGACGACTTAGTCTATGGTGCTGCACCTAAGTCCACCCTGGCCAGACTAGATTAACTCTTCCACTCCTTTTGCATTGTGCCTTGGCCTGCTCCCCCACCCCACCCTGGACTCACCACTGTTCTCTGTACGTTGATCTTTCCCTGCTTTTCTTGAATGACCGCTGTCTCATCCACTGTTCCTCATTTATTTCTAAATTCTGGTTGGCTTCACTCCGTCCTTCCTTACCTCAGCTCTGTCCTCTCCCTACACCCCCCTCCATGTGCTCGCTCCATAACTTAGATTATCATTCTCTTTTGCGCCCCTCTCATAAATCATTAGCTGGCCAGTCTGGTTTCTGCTTCCACCTTCCTAATCTTTGGAACTCCCTTTCACTAACAATTCACTCTGCCACCTCCAAATGTTCTATTTCCTGTCTTCTCCAAGGCCACACTACCCCCTCCTGTAAATGTCCTTAGCCCCATTACACTACACTTCTCCTTATCTACTCTGATCTTTATACTTCTAGCCACTCCAGCTCTCCCCCTTTCCTCTCCACCACTTCCTCCAACTCCCTTACTTCTTTCTCACTCACTCCTACCCCCAGTAATCCCCCTTTCTACCCCTTCCTAATCCTCAGAAATCTATCCCACCACCCTACCCACCATATTCTGTTCACTTCTCCTCTCTCTTTTACTCCAGCCACTACTTTATCTTTTAACCCCCCCCAGCCTCTCTTTCTCACCCTCCTCTACTTACTCTCTTTCCTACCCTTTCCTATATTTGTCACATTAATTTCTTGTGTGTGCTGGGTACTTCACACTTCTGATGTTTAACCTTCAGTATTATTTGGTCTGGTAATGTATATTATTGTACATACCGTGTATTGTTGTATTGCTATTACTGGTAATGTATATTACTGTACATACTGTGTATTGTCGTATTGTTATTACTGTGCTTCTTCTTGTTTGTACTTATCTCTTACCCCCTTCACCAGGATGCATCTGGAAGCATGCTTCATGGCTCAGTAGGTCTTTTCTGGTAAATCTGTTTTTTTTTTTTGTTCCAGGGCCCCTTAGCTCGGACCATCCTTGCCGCCACCCACAAGCCCATGCTTGCCCCCTGGGTGGAGCCACCGGGGGGCTCTCCTCCAATGGACACTCTGGGCAAAGCCCCAGGTTACCCCCCAGGTCAGGGCCATGGGAGCAGGATGTCAGAGGCAGAGGGCGGCAGAGTGGATCATCATGCTGGGGGGGCCAGCTTTTCTCCAAGTGCTTGATCCCCAGGGATGGGGACATGCAATGACATCCAGTGTCTTCCCAACCCCCCCAAACATACTGACACTGGTCACAGCAGTACCCCCAGCTTCTGCTAGATGTCCACGATGTGCAGGACACGCTTCCCCTCCCTCCTCCCAGAGAAGGACAGCAGTCCCTAGGAGACTCGATTCTTCTCCCCCGGCCAGCCCTCTGACTCCGGGTCCATTCCCAAACCTGGGTCATTGACGTCATAAGCGGAAATCTAACCACTGCACTGGTGGGCCGGCTTACTGGTAAATCTCTAAAATAAATAAATGTATTGTCACAGGTTGCACTTGAGACACCTCTGGATTTCTTTACACCCCATGATAGCAATTATAACCACTTTAAACACATTGAAAAAGTATTTCCTCCAGATTCGGCCTTACACAGTTTGGGGGGGGCAGATGACCTTTGTAACCTCCATGGTTTTGATGAATCCACACCACTGTATTAGTAGCATATAACTAATTGAAGTTCCCAAAGTTGTTCATAACATTGAGTAAATCAGGTTATAGTTCTTCCTTCCCCAAACTATTTTTTAGAGATGGGGAAGTCACTGAACTTCACTATGTGAAGAACATTATTAACTGCTGCTACTTTATGTAGTGTGAAGTTACACTTCTTGTAGTTCTTTGCCAAGCAAAGTGGGCCACCTGAAAATGCTTTATCCATTAGAATGGCAACTTCACCTATTAATTAACATTGATTAAAATGCAGTTTCCCATTTATAAAAATTCCCCTGATATCCACCCTTGTAGCACCCATTCCCACCCTACTCCCCGTCACAAGCCAGCAAAAGTTCCTGTGCATAATAATGTTCCCCTCCCCATCCCCAAGTTGTAGTATGCATCCCACCCTCCTCATCCCCTCATTACCAAGTTTAAAACTGTATGTTACATTATCCTAGCTACTAAGAAGGCTATTACACGCCTATGGGGCCAAAATATTCCCCTATGATCCATGATTGATTCAAGGTTAAGAGGGAGCTTTATACTTTGGAGTAGCTTTCCTCCAGGGGATTAAGGTCTGATATCTCATTTGAACTTAGATGGCGTAAGTGGGGTAATGTACGCTACTCTGGAAGATCCCCTTTTCATTCCATGATGTATTTATATAGAGAATGTCTACGGTGTAGAAAACTGCAAGAAGACACTACTGCAGTATTGAATGTTACCCACATAGATTCCCTGCTATATTTACAAATTGAGAGCTCCAAGGTTGTACTGCATGCCCACCTGATGCCTGTATACCAGCACTTTCACTCTCAACAACAGATGTATTGCTCCCAGATTGTATTACTATTCTTTTATGTACCGAATCCTTGTGTGATTGATTCTACTGTATATGATATGTCTCACATGTATTGTTATAAGGATACCACTGAGAAAAAAACTAATAAAAACTGAAGTTAAAAAAAAAAACAACTATGTATTACATTTACTCCTTTCCCCTTCCTCCTCCTCCTCCTCCCAGTCAGTCACTCAGTCCCTGGCAGTCTATCAACATTAAATAAAAAAACACAAGTGCAGTTGATCACCAGCATAACCTTCTGCTCACCATCCGTGTGCCTGGTGCAAATGTCTGCTCACCAACTTGGCTGACTACCTACTAAATCGTGCTTGCACTTTATTGATAACATAGTCTCTGACACTGGTGTATATTTTCAGTAAAGTACTTGGGTAATTTCATTGGTGGGCAACTATGGTGATGAGTGGAGGTTTGCACTGATGACCAACTATAAATTTTCACTTAACTTTGACGGACTGTGAAGGCTAAGGTGACTGACAAAGAGCAGAAGGGAAGGTTAGGGGTGCTACTGAGTGGGACAGAGAAAGTGGTAAATGTAATCTATATATTTTCACTAGGTAATGGGTGAGAGAGGAAGGTGGTATGGACTCTAAGAGGGAGGGGAAAGAAACATCATTATTTTAAATGGGAATCTTACTAGTTTCTGCAGGGGAAGGGCTGGAATGGGTTCTATGTTGGTGGGGGAAGGAAATATTTGACACTGACAATGCAAAATGATACTCCACCAGTGGAACTTGCTGAAGTGCCACTTAGCACAGCAAATGGCACTTTGCCAAGTGGATTTTGTGAAGTATGCCATGAGGCCAAAATCTTCAAAGAGTGTGAAAAATGTGAAGTCCATCCACTTTACAGCCACTTTGCAGTGAAACTGTGGCTCTACCATTTTTGAGAAAATGAGTGCTACTTCATAGTTATTTTTCTTAAAAACTACAGTTGTGCCCCAACATTTCTATTCACTGTAGTGGCCACCTGGGGGACAAGTGACATTAAAGGGGCCAGGAAGTGTGTTGAATTTGCAGCTGTTTGTAACATAGTAACATGGTAATTTAGGGTCAGAAGGGGCTATAGGTCCATGAAATCTGCCCATCCCCCACTTCAAAGACAGAGATGGAATAAGCATGATGTGCAGACACATGCCAATGCATAGGGATTTCCTACCAACTCTAGTACCCAAGGTACCAGTGATTCCCAGGGTAGGCAGGACTTTGTCCATACCTACCTTATACAGAATTTCCAGTTTTAAGCAAAACAGTTTATGGTTATCAGCAGAACAGAACTGCACAAAATTCCTCCAAAATGTGAATTTTCAGACCTTCTATTTTTGGTTTCTGAAGACATTTTCATTAAAACATAATATTTTTTCCCCTTCACTTTTTCAGTTCCTATTGCTTATATCTGCTATTAAATCATAATTCCCTGCTCATGACATCACACAGAAACTATTTGAATGTCACAAGCAGAGTATTGTGACTTAAAAGCAGGAAAAGCAGCAGGAGCAAATGAAGTCCAAAGGCAAACAGTCTGTTTTTGTACAAATTGTGCACAGATATTCTAATTTTTTTAGAACATTATGAAATTTGATTCCTGCCGATACCAACCATAACTGTTTTTGCAGAAACCTAAAAAATCACTTGTGAGGCCTACACTGTCTTAATGTACACTGTTTCCACTGGTAGGTGGATTTGCAATGTTCTGATTTTCAAAAATTATCTTCAAACCACCAGAAATCCTTAGTTAACTGTAATCGACTGACGGTTGCTGTGAAAAAGAGTTTTGCATTGTTTTCTTTTTGTGGACAACACTCTGTACAGTTCTCATTGTAGAACCAGGAATTTAGAGTTTTTATTTGTCACTGCATAGATTCAGAGCTCTGAGAAGAGATGCAGCAACATTTAATTTCACTGGTGAAGTTCTGGTGAAATAGGGAATTTCACCCAATGGAATATTTCACGAATTTCGTGCATTTTGTGAAATATTTTGCTGGTGCAAAATGTGAAATTCCACCAGTGAAATGTGGAATTTCACCCACGAGTAGTGAAATCCTATTGTTCATAGGTGAAATTCTGCATTTCGCAGGTGAAATGCTGCATTTTGCAGGTGGAATTTTGCATTTCGCACCCACAAAATATTTAGTAAAATGTGTGAAAGTCGCAAAATATTTCACGGAGCAAAATTTTCAGACTTTGCCCATCACTAACTCTGAGCATAAGCACTGCTTTGATAAGTCAACAGCTTCTGGCCAGAGTTCTAAATCCAGGCAATGACATAGTCAAAACTCATAAGGAAAGAATTGTGAGTACTTAGAGGCCAGTGGGGCACAGGACCCAAGGCAGCATGGGTTCACAGCAGGAATGTCATGTCAGATGAATCTAATTGATTTCTTTGACTGGGTGACCAAAGTAGTAGACCAGGGAGGGGCAGTGGACATGGCCTACCTTGACTTTAGCAAGGCATTTGACACAGTCCCACACAAAAGATTGTTAGTCAAATTAACCAGCCTAGGCGTGGGTCCCAGGGTGGTAGCCTGGGCAAAACATTGGCTGGACAACAGGACAGAGAAGGTAATTGTAAATGGAGTCCACTCTGAAGAAAGAGGGGTTACTAGTGGAGTACCACAGGGTTCAGACTGGTTCCAGTCCTTTTAATGTCTTTATAAGTGACATTGCAGAGGGACTGGAGGAAAGTATCCTCTTTGCAGATGAGACAAAGATCTGCAACAGGGTTGATACACAAGGAGGCATGAAAAGGATGAGAAGGACTTGGCAAGGTTGGAGGAATGGTCGGAAGTATGGCAGCTAGGATTCAATGCAAAGAAGTGCAAAATAATGCACCTGGGAAACAAAAACCCAGGGGAAGATTACACAATGGGGGGAGGTAGTAACCAAAACAAAAAAGGAAAGGGACCTGGGGGTAATCATATCAGATGACCTTAAGGTTAGCAAGCAATGTGAGAAGGCAGTAGGGAGAGCTGGGGGTATACTGGGATGCATAGGGAGAAGCATCACCAGCAGAAAACAGGAAGTTGTTATCCCTCTGTACAGACAGTTGGTGAGACCCCATCCGGAGTACTGCATCCAGTTCTGGAGACCCCATCTCCGCAAGGACAGAGACAGGATAGAGGCAGTCCAGAGGAGGGCAACTAGAATGGTGCAGGGTCTTCAAGAGAAGGCATATGAGGAGAGACTAAAAGAGCTTAATATGTATACCCATGAGGAAAAAAGGGAAAGGGGGGACATGATAGAAACGTTTAAGTACCTCAGTGGAATCAACAAAGTCCAAGAGGGTAGCATCTTTCAGAAAAAGAGACATGCAAGAACAAGGGGACTCAATTTAAAGATGGGGGGGCAGTTCAGGGGCAATGTGAGGAAGTATCTTTTCACAGAGAGGGTAGTGGATGCATGGAATAGCCTTCCTGAGGAGGTTGTGGGGTCTAAAACTGTGGGAGAATTCAAGAATACATGGGACAGACATAAGGCAATTCCTGTGGGGGGTAGGAAGAAATAGGCTGCTGGTTAACTAGGATCTGCGGCTTATCCTGCAGGTAGGGAAATGGGCAGACTAGGTGGGCCAAGTGGTCCTTATCTGCCATCAAAGTCTATGTTTCTATGTTTCTATGTTTCTGGTCCCATAGAGAAAAGTATGCAGAATATAGCCATTAAATGAAAACAATTCCAAACACAATTTTTGCATCAACTTTTATTCAGTTGCAGTTCAATATGAATCATTTGGGGGGAGGAGATAAATATACTGCAGTTTCTAAAAACATAAACATTATAAACACTTACAAATCCACACAAATTTCCTGTCCACCTATGCCAGTTAATCAGTAGTTGCAGTAGCTGTGGTGACTTTCACCAGTTAGGAATATGTCAGATGCATACACAGAATGAAAACCAGGCACACACCACTCCCAACTGATTGAAAAAAGTGACTGATAGATTTAAAGTTAAAAGTTCTGGTTTATTAGTTGCACCATGGCTGAACAAGGCATTTACTGTGAGGCCCTTGCAAATTCCCAATGTTTCACTCCAAACATGAGCTTTGACTAGTCATAGTAAGTGCCTTGTTCAACTTTGGTGCAACTAATGAAACAGCACTTTTGAACTTGCAATCCGTCTGTTGTATTTCCATGTGGTTGGGCCAGGGGGTGTCAGTTATCTTTTGGTGTCAGGATTTGAAGCAGCCCTTTCTCTTTGTTCGTATTTCAGCTGCAGCCTGTCCATAGCTACCAATTACCTGCAGTTACTTTATATTGTGGGACGTACAAAATGACAGTTGCACCACTGCAAGCAGTGCTGGAAGTACTGGAAAATACTACTAATAACTAAATGTGAAAAAAGGATGGATTCTATAATATCTAAACATTAAATAAGAAATGTCATCCTGCCCAGGTAAAAATTATGTAAGCAATAATACCTGACAGGGGGACAGTGCTGGACTATACCAGAATGCCCAGGGGCATAAGGAGGCCCAACAGCACAGCCTGAGGCCCTTATCTCACCTAGAAGATCCAGTATAGCATATATTGCCCACCCTGGAGAGTATTACTGCAGTTAGAAAATGGATTACATGTTGATTATATTTAAGGAAGTGTTAAAATTGTTTGAAAAGCTACAGAAAAAAGAACAAAACAACACTCCAGTCATTCCACTATTAGAATTTCCAAATAGCCACTAGAGGGTGCTGCTGTATCAATGAACATGAACAACATCATTCAGCCACTTCCATTTTGTTTGTCCCCCCCATAGCAATCTGTTTCTGTTTGATCATTTCTACCCCCCCATCCTACCAAGTAGACGTCCATTCTGAATGATTAATATTTTTGTTGTTGTTTTTGTGAAGCACTTCAATGCAGTTGGCAGTGAAAACACAATTACAGCATGTGTGATGGTGGGGGTCCAAATACTCTCAGTGTTTGCAAATGTCAATATAAAAAGGCATGCTAATATAGTGTGCTTCACATAAACACTGAGAAGTGCTAATTTTTGGTGAGTCTGCTTCAGAGTTCCTGAGTTGCTAGGCTTTTTGCTATGTGAGCCAGGGAAGTACGTCACAGAGTGTGCTGGTTTGAAATGTAGTGTGACTGTCAAGCGCTAACGTAAGCAGCATATGATATAATGATTATCAAAGGAAGTGGCCGGGAATGTAAAGGTGAAAAAGATGGCTTTCAGGAAATACAAGGAAACACAGCAGGAGGACAGGGTAGTTTACCTGGATAAACAGAGGGAGGCAGGGAAAGCAGTCAGGAATGCAAAGGTAAAAACAGATAAAAATAGCACAGGAGGTAAAAAAAGGAGACAAGACTTTTTATAGGTACATTAGTAAAAGGAGAAAAACCAGGGGTGGGATTGTATGGCTTAAAGGGGAAGAAGGAGAGTGTGTGGAAGTGGACCTGGAAATAGCATCAATACTGAACAAATATTTTTGTTCTGTATTCACAAAAAGGAGAAGGTGAGGAACCACAGTTAAGCAACATGACCAAATGTGGGATGGAGGGAGGTGGACACCAGTCCATTTATGGAAGACGGAGTCCTGAAAGAACTCAGAAAACTGAAAGTGGACAAGGCAATGGGATCGGATGGGATACATCCTAGAATATGTATTTTTTTTATTTTCATTTTTTGTTCTGGCTCCCCCTTGAGCTTGGACCCTCCCACCTGCTGCCCCCATGCTTAGGCTTGCCACACTGGGGAGGGCTCACCCTCCCAATGAACACTGTGGGCAAAGCCCTGACTTACCCCCCAGGTTGGGGCCACGGGAGCAAAACTCCCCCAGCGGACATCGGAGGCAGAGCACGGTGGAGTGGGGCAGGTCGTTATGTTGGGGGGGTGGCTTTTTTAAAGTGTTTGATCCTTGGGGGTAGGGACATGCAATGACGTCCAGCATCTGCCCTGCCCCCCTGAATGTGCTGGTGCTGCGGCAGTACCCCAGCCTCTGCTAGGGGTCTGTGATGCATTGGACACACTTCCTCTCCCTCTCCTGGGGAAGGAGAGTAGTCATTAGGATGCTCAATCCTTCTCCCCTGGATGGCTTTCCACCTCCCAGGTCCATTCCAGAACCTGTGTCCATTTCTGAACATGGGACATTGGCGTAGCAAGTGGAAATCCAATCACTGTGCCAGCGGACTGGCTACATCCTAGAATATTAAAGGAAATACAGGAGGTGCTGGTAGCACCACTGGCAGCCCTGTTCAATAATCACTTGATACGGGTGTGGTTCTGGAGGACTGGAGAAGGGCAGATGTAGTCCACCTTCACAAAAGGGGGAGTAGGGAGGAGGCTGGAAACTATAGACCAATCAGCCTCACCTCAATAGTGGGGAATATTATGGAATCACTACTTAAAGAAAAGATTGTACAACACCTTGAATCCAGCAGAGCACAGGATCTGAGACAACATGGATGCACATCGGGAATGTCTTGTCAAACAAATCTAATTGATTTCTTTGACTGGGTGACTAAGGTCATGGATCGGGGGAGTAGTGGGTGTTGCCTACCTGGATTTCAGTAGGGCCTTTGATACTGTTCCACATAAAAGACTTGAGAAAAAGCTGGGCAGTCTGGGAGTGGGTCACAAGGTGGTAAACTGGGTTAGGAACTGGTTGAGTGACAGAACACAGAGGGTTGTGGTAAATGGTGCTCAATCTGAGGAAAGGAGGATGACCAGTGGGGTGCCACAGGGATGAGTTATGGGGACAGTCCTGTTTAATATCTTCATAAGTGACATTGCCAAGGGGCTGGAGGGGATGGTGTGCCTCTTTGTGGATGACGCTAAGGTCTGAAACAGGGTGGACACTCTGGAAGGGTATGAAAAAAATGAGGAAGGACCTCGGTAAACTGGAGGAATGGTCTAGAGTGTGGCAGCCGGGATTCAATGCAAAAAAGTGCAAAATCATGAATTTGGGATGCAGGAACCCAGGGGAGGATTACATACTGGGGGGAGGAACTGATGGTCACCAAACAGGAAAGGGATTTAGGGGTAATCATATCTGATGACATAAATGTGGGCAAACAATGTGCCAAGGCTATGGGGAGAGCCAGTGGGATGCTGGGTGCATACAGAGAGGTATCACCAGCAGAAGGAAGGAGGTGATGATGACATTGTACAGATCACTGGTGAGGTCTCATTTGGATTACTGTGCCAGTTCTGGAGGTCACATCTCTGTAAAGGCATAGATAGGGTGGAGGCAGTTCAAAGAAGGGCAGCAAAGATGATGCAGGGCCTGCACCAAAAGTCATATGAGAAGAGACTGGGAGACCTCAATAGGTATACCCTAGAGGAGAGGAGAGGAGAGGAGAAACAGGGAAGATATGACAGGAACCTACAGATGTCTAAAAGGCATAAATAGAGTACCAAAGGGTAGCATCTTGCAGAAAAGGAGATGTCCAGGAATGAGGAGGCATGATATGAGGTTGGAAGGGTGTAGACTAAGGATTAGTTTGATGAAGTATTTCTTCATGGAAAGTGTGGTGGATGCATGGAATAGACTCCCAGCAGAGGTGGTAGGGGCAAACACTGTGGAGGAATTCAAGCATGCATGGGATAGACATATTGGAACCTTAGCAATATGAATGAAGAGGTAAAGCCAGAGATCGCATAGGGTCTGTGGCTTTTACAGTAGGCAGGGAAAATGGGCAGACTGGATGGGCCTAGCAGTCCTTATCTGCCATCAGTTTCTATGTTTCAATGTCACCACAGAAATATTGCTATCATCAGCGTGTTGTGGTTTGAGAAATGTTCAGGTTTTTTTTTTTTAACAAAATGAACAAAAAGGTTTTACTCCTGGGGTTTTCTGTGATTTCCATTTCATAGCAGGGGAAGTGAGGGCTTCAGCAGAAGCTAGTGAAGAACTGATGGGAATAGGTGGTCTAGAGGAAAGCAGTCCAGGGTGGGTTCCCTTCTATTCTTTCTAAGAATGTGTGTAATTTGAGGGTTAGTAATGCAAAAAGTCCATCAACAAGAAATCTGAAAACCAGCCATGTCATACACCATATATTCTTGATTGTGTTTTTATTCATAAATGGGTATGTTCATGAAAATGTTGTACCAAATTGTGACTTGAGGGGTTAATTTTCAAATGCAGTGTAGATAATTTTTTTCTAGCATTTTAACATGCTGTGACCCTACAGTGAAAAATGCACCATGTTGCAAGATAACTGACTTTTAAATGACCAAGAAAAATAAAATTCAGTGTTCTGAATGTACCAGCGGACACCAACCTTGTGTTCTGAATGTACCAGCGGACACCAGCCTTGTGTTCTGAATGTATAGCGGATGCCAAACGTCCTTTGTCAATGTGACAAAGACCAGCAAACAACAATGTAGGTTCATAAAAGTCTACTAGTTGTGATCTATGTTGTCAACAATTACATACGCGTGCGCTGAAGTGCACTGAAATAAGAAAAAAATCAATAAGATGTAAAAATAAAAAAGTCGTAGAAAAGATTGCGCATAGCAGCTATTTATAAAGTGTATAGTAGAGTGTTCTGTATAGAATTCCAACCCTTTCAAAATGCTATTGTACCACAGTTCCAAAGGTCATGAAATGTAATTCTACCCTACTGTGGTAGAACAGTATCCTAGAACCTCTAGAGACTGCATGAGTCTGTTTCATTTTGAAAGCAAAAGAACTCATGCACACATATTTAACAGTACCATACACTATAAAAAATACAGGATGAGCATCTCTATGCACAACCAGTGTGTTATGCCACCTTGGGGTTCTGATTTCCATGGACCTCTTGTGTGTCGCTGTCGAGGTCAGAGGAAATCAGAAACCCCTCTGTGGCAGAACACACTGTTTGTGCATAGTTGTCCATTCTCTATATTGTCCAACTCTTTAAATGCTGTCAACTCCAGCAATTCTTGAGCTTTACGTGTTTTGTGGTGATAGTTTGCAGTTCATCCTGTGCAATTGCAAAGCTTCCATTTCCTGACAGATGTACAGGTCCATGGAAAAGTCTCTGCTGTCTCATCATATCAGTGTCCTGCTGTTGTGGCTGTGTGAGACACCTATTTGCACGCTGGTCCTGGAATTTGACAGTGAAAGTACATTGTAGTTCATTAAATACAAGCACTTGCCAGATAAAAAAACTGTTTGGAATAGCTGACTCCATAGAATTTTTCCAGCTGTATCTTGTCTGGGTTTAATTTTTTTTTAGCAGGTGAACAGTCAGCAAGCACACTAGGGACAGAAGCAGTGGAGAAGGCCATTGCTGAAGTTTCATGAGCAGAAGAATTGTCCATTGCTTCAGTGCCTGAAGCAGCAATTAGGTCAGTTGATGAAGTGCTAGGATCAGCAGAGGGGTCTGTCAGTGGAGTGGCAGAAGCAAAGGAGGGGTCAGTCACTGATGTCTGTTAGTAGAGTGGCAGTAGCAGAGGATAGGTCAGTCACTGGAGTGCTGGAAACAGCGGGAGTGTCCGTATCTGCAGTGCTGTGCTCATAGGCACTCTTTTTTGTGCAATGAGTTGCAGAGGAGTCTGTCACTGGCATTGCTGGACAGTGTCATTCCTGAGTTCAAGCATCTGAGCTCTCTGAGAAGTACTGGTGCTGCTGTGTTTCAGTCTGAGCCTCTTTGAAGTCCATTGATCCACATGCTCCATGTTCGCATATGGGCCATCATCATTTTGGCACTTGTGGCAGACACAAGACAGTACTCTGGTGGCAACCACACCACCCTCCACAGATCTTATGCCCTGTACATGTCTTGTCCCAGGAAAAGATCCATCATCTGGTCATTTTGGCCTTCTTATGGATTTGACAGTCACCCAGAAAAAAATTCTCTTGGAATGAACACAGCCACCACTTGTAGGCTCTCTGGTCAGATTATCACAGCATTACGTGAACATCTCTTCTGCTGTTGAAATGATAGCAATTCATGATTTCACAGCCCTAGTTACTGACCATTTCACCACGGCACTCTCCCCATCGGAGGGGTGCTTACTATGATGTGATCCAAAAATTGGCACATTCGACAGGGAATCCATACTCTGATGGAGCCATTGAAATTCCATAGAAGGACCATTTTGATTTGTATTGACTGGCACAGCCATCTGTGACATGTACCTCCTTTGTAATGTTTATGTGGCAAGTGTTCATGATGTGTTCTTTGGCCATCTTAACAAAATGTTGAACAGCATGATGGTAATGTGTGAGATAATTTGAGATGAATACCAGGTACTCCATGACAAGGTCATAACAATGTGAGCACCTGAAATATGTAACTATTGAGTGCACTGTGGCCTGCATGATGCCAGTGGCAGGAATGGATCTCATCCTGGTACTTGCCAGCATCGTTTTTGGCAAACTCCAGCACCATGATGACCCAGCCTTGTGGTAGATTTGCCTTGAGCAATGCAAATTGCATTATTTGCCACAATGCCACATGTAGAGGGCGACTGAGAAACTGTAGGCCTTCCACTTTGTGGGATGTTTTCATGTTAATGCCATCATTTGTTTTCTTCACTGTGATGGTTTCCCACTGGTACCATCTCAGCATTTCTAACCCATGTTGATTCAATAGAGCCTCTGCATATTTTTCATTTGCCTTCACTGTACAAGTCTTGCATACCTTCTCTAGACAGTCTTTTCTGAAAAACATGGAACCTTCATTTGCACACATTGTCAGCTCCACGGCTTTGTAAATATTGGTGACTTTGCACTCCAGCAGTTTGTAAAAATCTGCCATACGGTTTAATGATCGCAGTTTTAATGTGGCATTTTCACAGTATTCGCGTAGGCACTTGTCCAATTTCTGTTGTCTGGCAAGTTTTATGTGCTTGGGGTGCAAACTGTTGAACTTGATGGCACAGATTTGACACTCTGGGTGTTGCTTCAGAAATTCTGCATGTAGTAAATAAAGGAGTTTTGATAGGAACGCTTTTGTACATTGGCTTCTTTTTAAGAATGCCTTGTACAGCAGAGGGGTTGCTGACTGTTCAAAAAAACTTTTTACTTTGTAGTTTCCTGAGGCAGTACAGATTTGTGTATGCTTTTTACATGCTTCCATTCACTATGAGATGCATTCATGAGTGTTTTCCAGCTAATTCCAAGGGTTGTGCTTGCGTACATAGCATCTTTTATTTTTCAGCACCAAAATTGCTCTGGCCCACTCTCGTTACTGTTGTCTATTCTTCACGTTTTCCTTCATGACATCCATAATTTTTGCCTCCAGATTTTGACAGCATTTCATGTTTAGTCCTCTTCTTGACATTACTGCCTGCTTTGCAGGCGTTTACCCCCCTCGCAGTGACATTTCACCAGCACGGTCCCCCACAGCGATTACAGTGCCTAGCCACGGTGGGAGACCTGTTGGAACACGACGCTGTCTGTCAGGGGTCCTGCACCTCCCAAATCAGGTCTGACTGGAGTTGAGAATCCTTAAGTAGGGGGGTGCGGGGGGTGCAGCCCTCCATGTGGGGGGGTTCGGGGGCAAAGCCCTCCGAAGAAAACAAAGACAGCAACAGTGAACCAGCAGCTGACTGCAGAATGCAGTTGACCTGCCGGTGTCACTGATGGGGCATTCAACAGAATTTCTGTCGGACTCCAGTCATGGATCCCTTTGCAGGTGAACTTGATGTTATCATTTATCAGTCTTTTGTTGATGCAGACCATGCAGGTGACTTAGGCAGTCCTGCGTGAGCCCTTTGAACTTCCTTTCGATTGGCAATGTCTGATCAGGTGTCCACAACTGGAGCTGGATCACTGAAATTTGCTTGCACTGCTATTGTTGTGGCTGTGTTTGTTTGTTTCATAGTGGAGGAAAGGAAGAAACAAAGAGATCACCCATGACTTACTTTACAGCAGATGAAGCAACGGAACAGAATGTGGATAATTACTTCATAGCAGAGGAAAGGAAGAAACAAAGAGATCGCCCATTAGTAGCTTCACAGCAGATGAAACGGTGGAACAGAAAGTGGACAATTACTTCACAGCGGGAGAAAGGAAGAAACAAAGAGATTGGCCATCAGTTGCTTCACAGCAGATGAAACAGCGGAACAGAAAGTGGGCAATTACTTCACAGCAGGGACAAGAAAATAACAAAGAGATCACCCATGAGTTACTTCATAGCAGATGAAACAACGGAATGCAGAAAGTAGACAATTACATCACAGCTAGTGGAAGAAGATCACCCATCAGTTGCCACACAACACAATGTGATAAATGTAAGGAGAATGGTGCACTGCAACAGCAGCTAAATTCCAGAATAACTATCATTTGTATTCCACCACCACCACACATGGTCTTAAAATGGCTGCATGCTGAGTGCCTAACAAAAGAGAACTGTATTCAGCCTGCAGCCATGTTAAGACCATGTCGGCACATTCGGGAGCACAATTTAGCAAAACATCGAGAAACATTTTAAAAACAACACATATCCTCACTCTGAGCCCCAAAGTACCTGGGCACCCTTCCCCCCTGTTCCCACAACTACATGGTCTGAACATGGCTGAGGGTTGAGCAACAAACAATAGCCTGCTCAGCATCCAACCATGTGGAGACCATGCAGTAGGTGGTTACTCAAAAGAAGATGGACGTCAGGGCCCAGCACCACAGAAATGGACACAACAGGCAAACCATTTCACAGAAAAACATTTTGGTAGCAGACAAACAATACTGTGCATTCCCTCACCCCCCAAATAACTACAGACTGCAAGGTCTCAAAATGGTTGAAGGTTGAGCAGCAAACAATGGCCTGCTCAGCATCCAGCCAAGTGGAGACCATGCAGTGGATGGTGACACAAAATTCTGTCAGACATGATTAAGCTGGGGGGATTCTGGGATGCATAGGGGGAGGCATCACCAGTAGAAAACAGGAGGTTGTTATCCCTCTGTACAGACAGTTGGTGAGACCCCATCTGGAGTACTGTGTGCAGTTCTGGAGACCTCATCTCTGCAAGCACATAGATAGGATGGAGGCAGTCAAGAGGAGGGCAACAAAAATGGTGCAAGGTCTGCACCATAAGCTATATGAGGAGAGACTAAAGGAGCTTAATATGTATACCCTAGAGGGAGAACAGGGAGAGGGGGGACTTGATAGAGACCTTCAAGTACCTCAAGGGAATCAACAATGTCCAAGAGGGTAATATATTTCAGAAAAAGAGATTTGCAAGAATAAGGGGGCACAATTTAAAGATAGAGTGGGGAAGGCTCAGGGGCAAAGTGAGGAAGTATTTTTTCACAGAGAGGGTGATGGACACCATGCAATGGCCTTCCTGAGGAGGTTGTGGGGTCAAAAACAGTGGGGGAATTCAAGAATGCATGGGACAGACATAAAGCAATTCTGGTGAGGAGCAGGAGGAAGTAGGCTGTTGGTTAACTAAGATCTGCAGCTTATTCTATAGGTAGGGAACTGGGCAGACTGGGTGGGTCAGGCGAGCCTTATCTGCCATCAAAGTCTATGTTTCTATGTTTAGCATCAACACAGCAAAGCATGTATTTAAAAAAAAATACAATAGATATTACAAAACATCATGGAGACTATTATTACCCATTGACAATGTGAAATGCAACAGAAACAGCATTTTTGGACCAGCCCAAACAATACTTTGCCTCCACCCCCCACCAACCAAATTGCATGGTATCAACATGACCTGCTCAGCGTCCAGCCATGTGGAGACCATGCGGTGGGTGGTTTTAAAAATTGTATACAACAAACCATGGATTTAAACAAGCATTTTGATAGCAGGAAGGCTGAGCATTAGTACCAAATCACCCTACAGCCACAGAAGCAAACATCAGTGGGCAGCAAACAGTAAATATATCATGCTGCTAGAGTCAAAATAAGCTGCACAATGATTCTCTGTCCCTAAAACTGGCAGACCTGGTCAGAACCTTACCTTTTGGTGCTCTGAGTGCACTTTGGATGACTCGGGCTCTTCCTCGTTCTGAATGCACAATGGCTACTCCAAGTGGGCACCAACACTTTCTGCTGCACAAAGAACAGCAAGAAAGGGGGCAAGCGCTTATGTGCAGCAGATTTTACACCTCCCTCTGACCACCTATATCACAGGGAAAACTGGAATCCTGAAAGGATCGGGCAACCATTTGGGGCATTCTGAATGTACCAAAGAGGAGCATGGACATGATTGGTTGGAAGGGTTGAAAAAGATGACCTGACTCAAATGATAAAGAGTAGGCAAGATGTACTACCTGGCAATATAGCAAGGGCAGCACTGGTAACACACAGGAGCATTATAAAAAAGGAATGCACATGTTAAAAAATAATTAATTGGCCATGTTCTGAATGTATTAGCTGAGGACGCCAACTAGTACATTCAGAACACATTTTGGAGGTGCTTCAAACCATAAAAATAATGGGGAAAATAACATAGGTAGGGTAAAAGAACTACAGGACAACATCTGGATTGTTGAAAGAATACTTTATTTCAACAGAAAGATGGTAGAATTGACAGAAAACATACAACTAAAACCTACAGACTTTCCATGTCACAATTTAGGACCAATAAAATAGCAAGAAAATTGGGTTGGATAACAACAAAAATTCCAGGCAGCTGCGGACCACAATTTTATTATATGTATCTCTACATATGCAAAGCATTAAAACAGCATTTCAAATATTAGTTTTAATTTTTTTCCCAACTTTATATCACACTCTAACATTTTCATTCCATTGGTACAAGATTTTCATGAACATAGCCAAATATATCCAGCAGAAGATCCCCATTAAAAAGCTTAATGTTTCACCCTTCATGGGCTTCTTCAGGAATGGGGATCTGCATTTAAAAAGTATAAAAGTATCAAGAAAGATTTTTTTACAAATAGAGTTTTACACTTACAAACTCTTTAGTATTCTATGGTACAACAGTTGAAGAAAAACACCCTGATTGTTCCACTTATATTTTTTATGTTTTTTATGAATTGTATCATGTTTGTTATAAACTGTCTAATTATGTATGACAGAGAGTAAACTAAGGCAAACATGGAGGTAAAACTTATTACAAAATCATATTGTATATTCTTTAATATATAGTCAGTCTTTCCAAGACAAAAATGCTAGACTCAAGGATTATTAAACCAACCAGTTAAATGTTTTTTAAGGGATGTTAATATAAAATATAAATGATAGAGATTGTTTCCAGTGATGCCTACCTAAGCTCTCCACTTGTGTCAAGTCTCTCATATCCAGAAAAGACCATCACAGGTCTATAAATTAGCTCCTACAAAAAACAGTAACCAGTCTTTATTTATCTGATGCTATATCCTTTCTTCGAAGTGTCTAACTGTTGCACAATTTGGAAGTTTACTCAAAAAATATGAAACAGAAAAAAATATATGAAATAGAAAAAAATAAATTTGGATGAAAAGCAAACATCGTACAATTTGTCCATGATATATCTATATTTTAATGCAAATGTTATGCATTATCTGTGTATCTAAACTGAATAAATATGGTATTTGTGTTTTTTGTAAAACACATCTTACTCAGAGAGATACCATTTATGTATTACATCAATATTGAATCAGTCTCTCTACATAAGACAAGAGCATCCCATACATATACAAACCTCTATTTTTTTACTTGTTCTCCATTTAAAACATATCTTATGTGCATAGAAACATAGAATTTGTCGGCAGATAAGGACCGCTTGGCCCACCAGTCTGCCCATTTCCCTACCTACTGGATAAGCTGCAGATCCTAGTTAACCAGCAGCCTACTTCTTCCTACCCCAACCCCCTAGAATTGCCTTATGACTGTCCCATGCATGCTTGAATTCCACCACTGATTTTGACTCCACAACCTCCTCCAGAAGGCCGTTCCATGCATCCACCCTCTCTGTGAGAAAAATACTTCCTTAAATTACCTCTGCTTGCGCCCCCCTCTATCTTCAATTATGCCTCTTGTTCTTGCACACCTCTTTTTTGAAAGATACTACCCTCTTGGACTTTGTTGATTCCCTTGAGGTACTTGAATATTTCTATCACGTCCCCCCTCTCCCTCCTTTCCTCGAGGCTATACATATTAAGCTCCTTTTGTCTCTCTTCATATGTCTTCCGGTGCAGACCCTGCACCATTTTAGTTGCCCTCCTCTGGACAGCTTCCATCCTGTCTATGTCTTTGCAGACATTGGGTCTCCAGAACTGCACACAGTACTTCAGATGGGGTCTCGCCAGCTGTCTGTACAGAGGGATAATAACTTTTGTTTTCTACTGGTGATGCCTCTCCCTGTGCATCCCAGTATCCCCCCAGCCCTCCTTGCTGCCCTCTCACATTGCTTGCCCACCTTTAGGTCATCTGATATGACTACCCCCAGGTCCCTTTCCATTTTTTGTTGTTGTTAGTATCTCACCCCCCATTGTGTACTCTTCCCCTGGGTTTTTGTTTCCCAGGTGCATTACCTTGCACTTCTTAGCATTGAATCTAAGCTGCCATACATTTGACCATTCCTCTAACCTTGCCAAGTCCCTTCTCATCCTTTCCACCCCACCCTGTGCATCAACTCTGTTGCAGATCTTTGTGTCATCTGCAAAGAGACATACTTTTCCTTCCAGTCCCTCTGCAATGTCACTTATAAAGACTTTGAAGAGGACCAGTCCTAATATTGAACCCTGCGGTACCCCCACTAGTAACCCTCCTTTCTTCTGAGTGGACTCCATTTACTATTATTCTCTGTGTCCTATTCTCCAGCCAATTCTTTACCTAGGCTGTCATCTTGGGACCCACTCCCAGGCTGGCTAACTTGTATATTAATCTTTTGTGTGGGACTGTGTCAAATGCCTTGCTAAAGTCTAGGTAGACCATGTCCACAGCCCTTCCCTGATCTACTACTTTGGTCACCCAGTCAAAGAAATCTATCAGATTCATCTGGCATGATCTTCCCGCTGTGAATCCATGCTGCCTAGGGTCCTGTGCCCCTCTGGCCTCTAGATACTCAACAATTCTTTCCTTCAGAAGTGATTCCATCATTTTCCCTATCACTGAGGTTAAACTAACAGGTCTGTAGTTTCCTGCTTCTGCCTTGCTCCCACTTTTGTGATGTTAAACTAACAGGTCTGTAGTTTCCTGCTTCTGCCTTGCTCCCACTTTTGTGCATCATATTCTATACACCCCCTTTCACCTGTAGTAAGACTCATCATCACGTGGGGAGCAGAGTTTATACTGCAGCTATCAGAATGATCTGTGCTGAATGCTGGTTATGCCTCAGCTTGAAAAGCACTATGTAGAGAATCAGGAACCTCAGCCCCCAATCACACAGCAGGGGGCACTGATGTCATGCTGATGTCAGTACATTCAGGCATTGCCTGACAAAGCCAGCTGGTCATTGCTAAGCAACTAACACTAACATCTCTGGGGATATCTGTAGAAGATGACTCAACATTTAATACCAGAGCTGCTGGTTATTCCGAAGTCTGTAATGGACAGAATTAAGCATAACACACTCTTAAACATTTGTATTTGCAGGTTCTGCCTAGCAGGTGATTTAGTTCATTGTTAAGTAACTGACAACATGCTAGTGGCCGGCAAAAACAGACCTGGCTTATAGCATGCATAAATGTACTGTAGCTCCAATCGCATTGTCAGAAATCACAATTATCTAAGAGAGAGTGGTCCTAGTGGCAATCACAGCCATGATCTATCACAGATAGTTAACATTACATCAGCACCAATTGCCTTGAAAGGAACTAATCGGCAAAGCTACTCCCAAGCTGCAACTTGTCATTGCTAAGCAACTGTCACGTGACATACTGGGAAAAACATCAGAGACTGTCCCAGCTTACAATAACAATTTATTCTCAGTATACTAGAATACTAGAAATGCAATCAAGAATATATGGTCTATGACATGGCAGGTCTTTTGATTTCTTGTTGTAAGTGGTGATCTAAGTCATCAGTTCCTCCATAGTTGACATAAAAAATGAAAAAAATGGTTTGACTGTTGAAAGCACTGAAAAATTAGCTTTACTGGTATAAGATGGGTAGAAGTAAAGAAAAGGAGGCACTACATGAGAGTGGTGTATTGAGAGTGTGGTGGGGGGCTCACTGAGTGAGTAGAAAAAAAGATCTATCCAGCTTTCTGAAACTCGACTGGGGGTACAGTGATTTTTATTGTAGTGAGACTTACTGTATCTGGTTGGCACTAGTTTTTTTCCCAGTCTCTGTTGGCACATAAATGTACCTCTTGACAAGGGTCTCAGTCAATCAGAGACTGGGGAATTGCAAACCCATATTCTAAACTGATTTTGACTGCCATGACTAAATTCATATGTATATGTTTAGGGAAAAATATGTGCATGCTATATTTTTAGAAATGTTTACATTTTATGTCAACTGTGAGACTTGCAATGTGCAGTACTGGGATCACTTCAGAATAAAAATGCTGGTTAGACAATAAGCAATAAACTCACAAAAAAAAAAAAAGTTCAACATTCAGAAAGTCTAGAATGTTTGATCTTGGGTCCTGTGGCAGGACATGAGAACATGCCCTGAAGCATAGGGTTGGTAAATTCAGGGGTAATGTTAGAAGGCCCTTTTTTCACAAGAGAAGTTATGTTTGTATGAAATAGCCTACAAGCATATGCAGTGAAAAATTGTTCTTGAATGGTTTATGTCATTCCTAAAAGATTATTGATGGATGGTGGTTATGGGCAATTGTCATTCTGCCTCTTCTACTGTCAAATTCAATATTCCCCAGGGCTCTATTTTATCCCCATGTTGTTCACTCTACAGTACATGCTGCCTCTAAGAGATGTGATCTTCAGTTAAAGCTTGAGTTTTCACTGCTATGCAGATAATGCAAAGCTATATTAGAGAAAAAGTGTCAGAGTAAAAGGGGTGACTACAAAATGAACACCCAAGGGTGAAAGGGAAGCTGCAGCAGTACACACTAAAGTAGAAGGGATGAGAGGGATGTTAATTGCCTTCTATTTGCTGCAACAACAGCCTCAATTACAAGCTTTCTGTGTGGAACTGGGGTTAAGGGAGGTCAAGAGGAAGGACTCAATTGTGGACAGTTGAAGGGTGGATTCTACTCGAGACAAATCAGGCTGTAGTAGTCCACTACTCCCACTGGTCCACATGATCCTTTGCATGTGCATTCCAGGAGTGTAAGACCCATGGAGAAAAAGGACCATTTCAGCAGGATCATCTGTCGGGAGTTTATTTTATTTATTTATTTGCACATCAGTTTACAACCTTTGAGCCAGAGGCTCATTTCCAAAGGTACCTTGTCACATAGAGGACAAATACAATACAAGCATTTTCGGTTCCAGGATATTGGTTACATAGTTTGAGGTACATGTGATAAAGTACATGACAGATACATATACAAGCATTATAGGTTCCAGGATATGGGTTGCATAGGTAGCAAGCACATGGTATGACGACAATTATACAGGAAAACCAGGTTGGCTACAGTAGCGCATGTTAGTATGCCAGTATGATCAGTAACAGAGTAGTAGCAGTTTAATCAGAAGTGGTACAAACTTGCATGGAGAAAGGGCAAGCAACAGGAATAATGGTGTACAAATGGAAAAGGGGTAGGATTTAAGAGGTGCGGTGAGGATGCAGCCCAGTGGGCATTGTCACAAGTATACAGTGCAGTCTTTCTGTTTCTTCATTTGATCCAAGGTAGAAAACACCTGGTTTGCCCACTGAGGGTACACTAATCATAGAATCATAGAATTAGAGAAATGTGATGGCAGAGAAAAGGACCCTCTTGGCCATCGAGTCTGCCCCTTACCCCCTTCCTACTTGCCCCCCTTGCCCAGAGATCCCCCTCTCTGCCCCCCAGTCAACCCCTTGTGTCTGTCCCATGACTTCTTGAATCCCTCCACCATTTTGACCCCACCACCTCCTCTGGCAGAATGTGAAATAACACCCCCTCACATTTCCCCTAAACCTTCTTCCCTCAACCCTTAGACCATGGGTTCCTAGTTCTAGCACCCACCTTTCCTGTGAATAAGCTCCCCCCTACTTTATTAATCCCCTTCATGTACTTAAATATTTCTATCATGTCCCCCCTTTTCCTTCTGGTCTCTAGCAGGTACAAATCCAACTCCCCTCAACCTCTCCTCATTGGGCTTCCCATTCAACCTATGCACCATCTTAGTGGCCCTTCTCTGTACCCTTTCAATCCCATCTATGTCCTTGTGTAGGTGAGGTCTCCAGAACTGAACCCCGTACTCCAGGTGAGACCTCACCAACGATTTGTAAAGAGGCATCAGTACCTCCCCCTTTCTGCTTGTTATACTTCTACCTATACACGCCAGCATTCAATTTACTTTGCCCACTGCCTTACTACATTGGGTCCCCACCTTAAGGTTGTCTGTAATTATGATCCCCAGATCCCTCTTCTACTTAGTTACTTTCATTTCATCCCCCCCCTGTGTAATTTGCTTGTGGGTTATTCTGCCCCATGTGCATTACTGTGAAATTTTTTGGGCATTGAATTTCAGCTGCCATGTTTCTAACCACCCCTCCAGCAACCTTAGATCTTCCCTCATAGCCTCCACTCCCTCTGGGGTGTCCACCCTATTACATATCTTCATGTCATCTGCAAATAGGTAGACCTTCTCCTGCAGCCCCTCCACTATGTTGCTGATATAGATGTTAAAAAGGATGGGCCCCAGCACCGACCCCTGGGGGACCCTGCTCGTCATCCCTACCTACCTTGAATGTACCCCATTTATGACCACCCTCTTCTACCCATCAGCCAGTTCTCCACCCACCTTGTTATTTTCTGTCCCACCCCCAAACTTTCCAGCTTATTTGCTAGTCTTCTGTGGGAAACACTGTCAATGGCCTTCCCGAAGTCCAGATAGGCAACTTCCACTGTTCCTCCCTGATCAACCACCATCATCACCCAATTGAAGAACTCAATCAGGTTCATCTGGTATGACCTCCTTTGCATGAAGCCATGCTGATAGATGTCCTGCAGTCCACCTTCTACCAAGTAGCTGACCACCCTTTCTGTTAATATCGCCTCCATCACCTTGCCCACTACTGAGGTGAGGCTGACTGGGTGATAATTGCCCACCTCCTCCCTGCTGCCACTCTTGTGAAGTGACACCACATCTGCCCTCTTCCAGTCTTTTGGCACCCACCCTGTATCCAGAGATAAGTTAAACAACATCAATGGGGTGCTGCCAGCTCCTCCCTTAGTTCCTGGAGTACCCTAGGATGCAGAACATCTGGACCCATAGCCCTGCCTGCCCTCAGCTTACCTAATTCCTCTCTGAACCTGTCCTCACTGATCAGGCTAGGATCCACCCTTATGTCATCCCTTCCTCTCTCCCTTAACACCAGTCCCCTTCCTTCCCCTTCTATTGTGAAAACCGAGCAGAAGTGCTTATTTAGTACCTCCACCTTCTCGAAGTCCCTTTTCACTTGAACTCTCCCCTCCCCTTTTACCCTTACTATCCCCTGTCTTGCATTCCTCTTCTCTCCTATATACCGGAAAAAAGTTTTATCACCCCTTTTGGCCTGCTTCACAATTCTCTCCTCCATTTTTGCTTTTGCCTTCCTAATCTTCTGCCCCACTACCCAAAGCTTCTCCCTGTGAGTTTCCCTTTCTTCATTCTCCTGTGTCCTCTTATATGCTCTGAATGCCCTTTTTCTCTCCCCTATTGCCTCCCTCACTTCTCTGGTGAACCAAAGTGGCCTCTTTCTTCTTCTGCTCTTTCTCACCTTCCTTATGCAGATTTCTATGGCTTTTAGTAACCCCCCCAATTGAATTCCATAATTCCTCCACTTCCCCTATTTTCTCCTTCCCCTCCATTTCTTCCCTGAAAATCCCCCTCATCCTGGGAAAATCCGCCCACCTGAAGTCCAGGACCTCCATGATGGTTTGACTTACATTGTTGCCCATCCTAACCCTGAAACTCACTTTATAGTCACTTGCACCTAGTCTTACCTCCACTCCAACTCCTTCCACACTATCCCCATTGGTGAGAACCACATAGAGTATGCTTCCACCCCTAGCGGGCTCCCTGATCAGCTGTTGCAGGAAAGCTCCCGGGAGTGATTCAAGGATCTCTCTGCTCCTGGCTGACCTAGCTGATGGGATAGAAGGCTAGTCCACATTTAGGAGGTTAAGGTCATCCACCAGCAGAATCTCCCCCTTGAGTGCCATCCATTGAACTGCCTGCAACATCTGTCCATCCACTTCCTCTTCCTGCATTGGAGGTCTGTAAACCACCCCCAGCCTTATTGATGCCCCAGACAATTTTTCTAATGTGCCCCACAAAGTTTTCACCTCCCTTTGCTCCTCCTGCCCTTCTGTAGCCATAATGTCCTTCTTGATGTACAGTGCATCTCCCTTTCTGCCAGCCCTGTCCTTCCAGAAAAGCCTGTACCCCGAGATACCTACTTCCCCAGTCTGATGCTCAGACCACCAGGTCTCCATTGCGGCCACAATATCCAGGCCCTCTCCCACCATTATGGCCTCTAAGTCCATTATTTTGTTCCTCTAAGTTCATCATTTTGTTCCCCAAGCTTCTGACATTTGCAGAAAGTCCTTTCCACCATATACCCCCCTGCCATCCCTCCCTTCCATGCCTGTTTCCTTCCCTGCTCCCTTTTGTGTGGGAGAGCTAGCTAGTCCATTCCCTCTTCCTGTCAAACTCTCCTGCTTCCTAGCCTTGTACTCCCCCTAGCAGTTTACATAGAAACATAGACTTTGATGGCAGATAAGGACTGCTTGGCCCACCTAGTCTTCCCATTTCCCAACCTAGAGGATAAGCTGCAGATCCTATTTAACCAACAGCCTATTTCTTCCTACCCCCACAAAAATTGCCTTATTCTGTCCCATGCATTCTTGAATTCTCCCACAGTTTTAGACCCCACAACCTCCTCAGGAAGGCTGTTCCATGCATCCACCACCCTCTCTGTGAAAAAATACTTCCTCACATTGCCTCTGAGCAGTCCCCCCTCTATCTTCAAATTGTGTTCCCTTGTTCTTGCACATCTCTTTTTCTGAAAGATGCTACCCTCTTGGACTTTGTTGATTCCACTGAGGTACTTAAACATTTCTATCATGTCCCCCCTCTCCCTTCTTTGCTCAAGGGTATACATATTAAGCTCCTTTAGTCTCTCCTCGTATGGCTTCTCTTGCAGACCCTGCACCATTTTAGTTGCCCTCCTCTGAACTGCCTCTATCCTGTCTATGTCCTTGCAGAGATGGGGTCTCCAGAACTGGACGCAGTACTCCAGATGGGGTCTCACCAACTGTCTGTACAGGGGGATAACAACTTCTTGTTTTCTGCTGGTGATACCTCTCCCTATACATCCCAGTATCCCCCCAGCCCTCCCTACCACCTTCTCGCATTGCTTGCCAACCAGTTTAAATCCCTCCATAAGACCTTATCAATTTGTCCTTGTAGACCCCTCAGCACTCTTTCCCCCTCTCATTTAGATGTAGTCTGTCCTTCCAATATAAGTCCTCATCTTCCCATGTGTCCCCCACTCACCTATACAGATGAACCCTTCCTTTCCACACCACTCCCTGAGCCATTTATTGAACTCCCTAATTCTTTTCTGCCTAGCAGTGCTGGCACGGGGAACTGGCAAGATGTCTGAGAATATCAAGGATCTTGCCTCTTCCATACATCACTTTACCAGTGCCTTAAACCTCCTCTGGACCACCTACACTTCATTGCTCACCAGATCATTTGTCCCCAAATGAATGATTAGATGTGGTTTCCCCATCACCGTTGCACACTCCCTTATTTTTTGCATTGCCTTCCCAACCTCCATCCCCAGTTCACAAAAGACTGACCTCTGCCTGTATCTAAGCCCTCTCCTGATCCAATGTATCTCCTTAATGATGGAGCCCCTGAATACCATGGCATTCTCCACCTCCACAGCTAATGGATCTAATCTTGTTCCTGGTGGGAACTCCCTCCTGGTCCCATTCTTCCTGATTGCACCCTCCTGACCTGAACTGCCTACTTGTTCCCCCAGTTCCCCAGTTCCCAACCTGTTCTCCCCTTGGCAAAAGATTCTGGCCTCTTATCTGCTGACTCACTCATCTCCCCCTCTGTTCCCCTATTTCTACCTCATTGGCCTCCCCTATTTTCCTGTTTCCCTTGATTGCCTCCTTCTCCTCCTGTGCTACCCCCTGCCCCTTCCCTCCCTTTTCTCCCCTTCCTTTCCTCCCTGCTCCCCCTATATTTTCTGTGCCCCTTCCCTGTTCTTCATCCTAATCATATCACATATAACACAAACTTTGCCTAGGTGGAAGTATTTGGGGGTACTGTGTGCTTTATTACACAGATGTCTGTTTGTAGATTTCTTTGAGAAATATAGAATGGACCTGTCTGGGTTACAGTTCTGTAATGTGCCCTTTTCCACAGATTACAGTGGTTAAGCTTGTATTGCAAGGTGGCGTTAGTAAAAGAACTAGCTAAAAACATCTGGGCTACAGCTGTATGGTTGATTGCACTCAGCAGGGAGGCTACTATTAGAGACACCCTGACAATATCCTAGCTGGGTTACAACAGTAACTAGCTTTATTCTCAGGGACTGTGATGAACAACTAGAGGTAGCAGGAGGAAGTTATTGTATATAGTTGAGAAACCTCACAGGCAGGGTCTTATCACAGCAGGAAGGAGGTGTGCATAGTGGGGGATTCAATTGTTAGGAGTACAGAGGAGGTGGTCTGAAGCACATATCAGGTGAGAAGGATAGTGTGTTGTCTTCCAAGAACAACAGCAGATAGAGTACTCCATGTGAAAGAGGAATGGATCAAGAAGGTGGGAGGGAGGTAAGACATTATTATCCATGTTAGGATTTATGACCAGACAAGGAAGAAATGAGGGGTAGTTAATGACAGTGTCAGTACACTGGTAACCAGGCTGAAAGGGTTGGCTGTTGTTGTGACCTTCTCAGAGATTCTCACAGCACACAGGAGTGGAAGGAAACCAAAAATCTTTACAGTCGATGATAGCTTTAAAGGGTGGTTTGCCAAGGCAGTGTTTTACTCCCTGTAGCACTGAGAATCCATTTGTAGGCCAAAGAACTGTTAGAATTGGATGGCCTTTATCCCACTGAAATGGATCAAGGGCACTGGGTTAGATGTTTGAAGCCTTCATCTCAGGGCAGTTAAACTAGTAGGAGCGGGTTATGGCTAAGGTAGAGACCTAGATCACACTTCCACAACTAAAAGGGGCCCTCATGGAGCTTTGATCAACACAAATGGGGTACAGAGTGGGATCATAAATTTGAGAATGAGCATCAAAGTGATGGATGAGGTTTGGTAAGAGGTGTATCAAAGGAAATAAGCAAAGCAGGTATGGACAATGGATGGAAGAAGAACAGTAGGCAGGGTTCATGGATGGTGGTCTACATATATCCCAGAAGCTTTGATAATAAAATGAACAAGCTTCAGGCAATGGCAGGCGATGACAATGATGAGATAATAGCAGTAACTTAAACATGGCATCACCCAACAAGGACTGTGACCACATGGTTCTAGGTCATACATTATTCAGGAGGGACAGGGATTAGGGAAGGGGATTTCATTGTACATAAGGGAGGATACTAGAGTGATGGAGAATAAGGAGATGCAAGTGGAGACATGGTAGAATTACTATGGGTGCAAAATACCATAGATTGGGAAAAGGTTTTCCACATAGAATTAATCTACAGGCCCACTAATTAGACAAAAAGAGGTGGAGAGGTGTCTAGACAAGGAGATTAAGAAGACAGCAGCCAGAGGGAAAGTCAGGATGACTTTAGTAATGTCAGTATATCAGGTGCTGACTGGAGCATCCCAGTGGACCTGACTGGCTCAACAAGTAGAGAGACAGACTAGAGACTGGACCATACTCAGACTACTTTTGACCAACCTACAAAATATCTATAGGGTTTAACAGTGGAAGAGCCTCTAGGGTCATTGACCACAACACAGTGTAATTCAACATAGCCCTGAGATCACAGAAGCAGCATGCCTGAAGAGTGGTCCTAAACTGTAAGATGGTAGGAATTGGGAGAATGTAGGGGAGCTAAGGAAAAGGCTCACAGGTTCAGACAAAGGGTAAAGAGAATAGGCAAAATAGATCTATATGGTTCTCTGAGGAGGCTGGGATAGTGGGAGGGAAAATGCACACTTTAAATGGTATAAGACTGAACAAATGGAAAGAAAAAGGGATCTCTGCCTTGTAAAACAAACTCTGGCCAGAGCTGATAGGGCTGCAGGTGAGGAATTTGGGCAAGACTGGTTCCAGTGTAGGATGGTGGTCCCTTGTGAAGCACCACAATAGGCAAGTTGCCAAACCCGAGTGATAGGAAGGAGAACAAAGCCAGAGATCAAGTAGGGTCTGTGTTTTCTGTAGCAGGTAGAGAAAATGGGCAGACTGGGTGGGCCTAGCAGTCCTGATCTGCCATACATTTCTATGTTTAAAGTGTGGCTCTTGTGATATGCAAAATGTAAGGATCCCGATAAAAAAGTGAGATGCAATCATATGGTTAAGTCTGCCTGTGTGACTATAATTTAAAAAAAACTTAATGCATAAAAACCTGATTAAACAGTACTATCTAAGAGCCTCCTTTGTAAAGCAAAGCAAGATAATAAATGACTTATTCTCAGAATGCTCCTTTACTCACAACATTGGGGCTATGCTTTTAAGGGTCTTAAGGGAGCCTCTTTTGTGCAGTTCTCAGGATGGATGGATGGATGGATTGTTTACAGCCTAAATTCCCTTCCACAAGGGAAGTGTGAGGCAGGAATGCAGCAGTTGGTGTTCATCATCTTCAAATATTTTCTATGGCAAGCACAGTGCCAAGTATCTCTTATACTAACCGGGAGGTGGCACCTGAAATCATGGCTGGACAATTTTAAGTCTTAATTAGGTTGCAATATAAAGTGGAATTGCTAACAAGGTACCTTTGTAAATGAGCCTATGGCTCAAAGGTTTTCCAAACTGCTGTTTAAATATAATAAAAAATAAATAAAATAATAATGGAGACTGAGGCTTTCCATAACTAATGGGAAAACCTTTTGATACCCTCATAATGATGTCACTAGAAATACTGTGTAGCAGAAATTGTGTAAATGAAGTGCATATAATAAGGGGTTGGGTCCTAGGGGTAGGGAATAATGACATTATATATTTATGAATATTGTATTTTAATTTGCTAACTGATTTTAAAATAAAACATTCTTTGACTTTTGCATTAAGTTCCATGGGATCTTTAACTTCCACCTGGACAAACAGAAAAGATGGACAGAAGGGACCTTGGTTTAATATCTCATACAAAGGCTAGCACCTCAACATCAGTGTAGTACATCCCATACCCAGGTGCTATACTACAGTATCAATACTGGGTATTAGTCCAATTTCCTGGTGTGGGGCATCAGCCTATGTCCTTCTGGCCTTCCAACCCCAGAGGCAAGCATGCAACCTATTGAGCCAATAACACAAAATATTTAACATGTTGACAGAAAAAAGAACTGGATATTGATGAGGATTGGATGGCCCCTCAATGCCCACCCCTTTCACTAATCCAAAACCAGTGTTCATTATCTCTGCATCGGTGAGAGTAATGACTATTAACCATTCACCTCAGAGCAAGAAACAAATTCAAGTTGCAAAAGAGCAGTTTCATTGTTCCTTCATTAAGGGTCTTTATCACAGCCATGAAAGAAAAGGGAGGAGTGTCAGCACTGAGGTTTCAGAGCTATGATTTGCATCTGCTTCAAATTAGTAAGTGTCTAAAATGCATATTTTCTTGATTTTTATTATGAATGTAATGTCTATGAAAGAGATCAGATTGACAGCACCAAAGCATTGAATGGTCACTGAGTATGAATGACCCCCCTCAACCACTAGAGGTGGTATCTCCCACAAAAGATTGAATGCTGGCACCAGACTCTGGGCTGCTGGAGGTATCTGACTGGATGGCAGCTGGTGGTGGCTACAGGCTGGTGGGTGGTGGCTACTTACTGCAAGCTTCTTGTACATGGATCTTCAATCCTCCCTCACCCTGCCAGCCTCCGAGCAACCTGAGTCCATTACCGACCCCAGGTCACTGGTGTGGCAGGAAGAAGGTGCCCAGTGCCTCAGCCCTCCATGTCACTGGGCTAGCATGCTAGGTGTACCTTGAGTATAGTAGACCTTAGGCTCAATTGAGAGAGGGACCACAAATAATCCAAGATGCTAGCCACAGGGCAGGGCAAGAGATTGAGCTCCCTGCCCTGGCACCAAATGGAAAAAATGCTTCAATTTGAAGGCATAGCACTGACAAGTTGACTCCTTTTGAGAGGCCTCTACATTATGGAGGACCTTGTCAGAGAGACTCATTGACTGACCCTCTAGCTGCACAGGAACCAGTACAAATGGCACAAATGGTAGACTGCAGGTAACTGCAAAAGATGCATATCATGTGATATACTCCTATCATCACTGTTGTGTTCCATTGTTGTCGATAACAAGAAAAACCAGTGATATTTGGTGTCTATCTTCCCTTTAACTAAATTAGCTCTGCTTTAATACGGCTCAGTAATTTTCAAGCTGTAGTAAATTGTAGCACTCACTTTCAGAACAAAAGGGGTTACAAACTCTTACATCTTCTGTTATTGCAAATCCCAGAATCTCCTGCAGCTGGCCTTAGAACAGTATGCAGCAGTAAGAGATTCAGTAGCCTGCATTATATGTTAGAGTTTTTATAAGTTCTGATATTTTGTTTGCTGATCCTGTCATCCTCCTTGGGTCATGTACAGCCCCACAGGGCTCATCTAACTGGAGATTAAACAAAAGCTCTATCATGCACTATGGGCTATTGAATCTCCCACTGCTGCCTACTGTTCTGATGTCAGCTGCATGGGATTCTGGAAGTTGTAGCAACAGAGGATACCAACCTTGAACTAAAGAAAATTAGTTTGAAACAATCTTCTATGCTACAGCAAACAGTAACATGGAGTATGTTTTATTTTTAAAGGAGGCATAGTTAAACAATGTATCATTAAGCACAGATAAAACTTGCTTTTTTTTACTTTGTTTTTTACCTAGCATAGCCCGGCTGAGAAGCAGCATCTCATTTTGAGGGGGTTCAGCTTTTATCCATTTCCACAGCTGGGTTGATGGATCAGTGTAGGGTTTAGAATACTTTTAAATCTTTTGTTTGTATGAAGATTTAACTGTTTCTCTTTGATTTCAGCTGTTGGCTGCATTGTTGCACATGGCTATTGCTAAGCTAAGTCTGCTGTCTGATAAGCAGTACTTCATTGTGATGGAACCAGGTTTTCTAAATATCAGCTGTGGCGTTCCCCACAATGCAAGATACAGTGTCGTGACATCTTGCAAAGTGGGGCTAAAAATACTAGTTTTTTTTCTCTTTACACCTTTTATATAAATTGATATCCCACCCCTCTGGACCACTAATCTCTACATTGAAGAAAATGTACAAAAGACCATAGGATTTTTCCCGCCTATTCTGTAACTGTGGAATTATACTTTGTAACCCACAATATCTGACACAGAACCTTTGTAAAAGAACCTCTGGGTCAAAGGTATTTGTAATCCTAGATCTCAGTAAATAAATAAACCCCTAAATCTCTATGATAGAGAACATGTACAACAGACCATAGGATTTGTCCCTGCCTGTTCTATAACTGTGAAATTATACTTTGTAGAGATAGCTAACTTTGGGCATAAACACTGATTAATTTGATTGGCTATCTGCATTGTTAAACATCTTTATAAATCAGAAATCAGGAACAGATCCTGAACTCTAACATGTTGTAATTTTTGTTTTAAAAGGAAGCACAGTTAAACAGTGTATCATTAAGAACAGATAAAACATGCTTTTTGTACACTTTTTACCCAGCATAGCCCATCTGAGAAGCCACATCTCATTTCTGGTGGGGTTGGGGGGGGCTGCTTTTATCCATTTCCACAGCAGGGTTGATAAAACACTGTGGGGTATGGAATGCTTTTAAAAACGTTATTATTGGACTCAATACATTAGTGTTGCTATTCTACAATGTTTGTTAATAATGTGATATGTCTCTTTCCTATACTGATGTCAAATGAAATGGTTTTATTCTAGTTATACTAGTGATAGTTGGTGTGTATGTTCACTTTAAATGAATTAGCTCTGTTTTAATGTGGCTCTGTAATTTGCATGCTATAGTAAATCATATTTCATTGTGATATAATCAGCTTTCCTAAATATCAGCTGGGGCATTCCCCATAATGCAAGATACAGTATCCTGACATCTCGCAAAGTGAGTCTAAAAATACTAGTTTTTTTCCTCTCTACACCTTTTATGTAAATTAATACCCCACCCCTCTAGATCAGTAAATCTCTACATTGGAAAAATGTACAACAGACCACAGGATGTTTCCCTGCCTATTGTATAACTGTGGAATTCTACTTTGTAGAGATAGCTAACTTTGGGCATAAACACTGATTCATTAATTTGATTGGTTGTCTGCATTTTTAAACAACTTTATAAATCAGATATCAGGCACATATCTTGAACTCTAACATGACATCTTTCCTGCCTGGCTTGACATGTATCTTTCCCATTAACTCAGTGGGAAAGTGAAGTAAAAGTCCAAAAAGGTGATTTTTTTTTATCATTCATAACATTTTAGTTTTTAATATGTTTGCTTCATTTTTTTCTGTTGACTGTTCCTCATCTTCACAAACTGTGTATGGGTTTCAGCTTTCAAATCACCCCAAAATGTGTGTTTGCAGCACGTATATTGCAAACTCCCATTTCGGTGTCGATCTGAAAGTTTATACCCATAGGGTTTGTGAGTGTGAAAGAGAGAAAGCATTCAAGAGGAAAATAATGTGATAGTATATATATATATATATATATATATATATATATATATATATATATATATATATATATATATGAAAAAGCAAAATATAATTAATGATCAGAAAAAGAACAATTTTTTGGACTTAGAAATTTATTGAACTTTCCAATTGAAATGAATTCAAAAAGTCAGATTTCAAGCAAGGCAGCCAGGTAGGAAAGCGGCAGGGCTGTTGTTGTCTGGCTGTCTAACATGGGATGATTAGGGGGGTGAAGGTACTGAGCGGGTGGGAGGAGTTGGTTTTTTTTAAGACTGAAGAGTACAAATAAGGTCCACGTCTTTCTAATGATAAGTCAGATGAGTTTCAACCCTGTATTCATTGTGAGATTATTAAGGCAGGGTCATGCTAGCCAGCCTCTTTTTCTGCTGCTGTCTATTACTAGCATTTCTACAACTGGCACCAGACGCTGTTTGATCTGACCACCAGAGTGAGACAAACAAAAACCAGTGAAGCAAAAAAACAAAACAAACGAACAGCAGAAGAGAAATGAACCCAAGTTACTGTGTCTTGATTAAGTGCAGGGATCTGGGATGCATTATCAGCATAGCAGCATAGCAGTCTTATTTTGGAAGGGTATTTGGAAGAAAACTAACTGAGGACTATAAATCATTTCAGGACAGAGGTCAGATCAGGCTGATATTATTCCCTTTAGTTCTTCCATCTACAACTTCAATAGTCAAGCCCCAAAGCATGCTGCTGATAATGCAACTCCCCCCACATACACACACACACACACACACACACACACACACACACATATCACAAAGGCATTAACATCAGTTGTTTTATGATCAGTATATTTGTTAGAGGAGTTACTTCAAAGAAACAGGACTTGATTCTGTGTTTTGTTCCCCTTTCTACTTATTCAGCGCCAATTGAAATGATTGTTAAAAGAGTCACATTTCAAGCAAGGCAGTCAGGCACAGTGGGTGGAAACTTAGGAAATATATGTGAACCTTTAAACATTTCAAGCAAGGCAGTCAGGCACAGTGGGCGGAACAGTGGGTGGAAACTTAAAAAATATATGCAGACCTTTACTTATCCTAAAAAATTTGCAGGACTATGCCCACTGCAGCCCTGAAAAGGAGGCCAGCAAGGCAGTGAAAAGGGCCAGTGCAGAGGTGGCATTTAAGATTGCTGAATTTGTGAGGGTAAATGGCAAGGCCTTCTTTAAGTACAGCAAGGAAAAGAAAAACAACAAGGAATGTTTAGAGAGGCTGAGTAAGGGAGAGGCATGGGTGGGGGAGGACCATCAGAAAACTAATATTCTGAATATTTTACTTAATATTTTAATAGTTAAGGGGTCATCTTCTGGCAGAGGACAGCATCCAGGTAATGTAGGGAACAAGTTAGGAATGTGTAGAATCACAGGGAAAATGTGTTTAAGGTGCTGAATATGTTGCAAGTGGGTATAAGTACCCTTGGCCAGATGGCTTACACCCACAGGTACTCAGATAACTGAGACAAGCCCTGGCTGCTCACTTGGCAGATCTGTTTAAGTGCTTATTTAAGAGAAACATAGTTTTCAGGAACTAGAGGTAACAGACAGTGTCCCCCTGTACCAGAGTGGTGATGGGGGGACCCAGGAAATTAAAGGCCAGCTATCCAGACTTATATTGTCAGAAAGCTGCTTGATATTATAATCAAGAATCAGCTGGCTGACTTCTTGGAGTCACATGGACTCCAGGATGGTAAGCAGCAGGGTTTTGTGAAGGATAGTTCCTGTCAGTTGAACCTCATTGATATCTTCAATGCAGTAACATGGGCATTGGACATGGGGCAAGATCTGCATATCCTGTAAATGGAATTCAATGAGGCCTTAAACTTTGTTCCCAACAAAAGGTTGGTAAGGAAATTGGTGGCTTACTGTTGGTTAGGGGAAAAAGATACTAGATGAGAAGGGAACTGGCTAGGGGGGGAACTTGAATGGTAATACTAAATGGTACTTAATCTGAGATCAAGAGGGTTAAGAGCATAGTCAGACAGGGATCATTCCTGAGCCTGGTGTTTTTCAATGTGTTCAAATGAGATTTTAGAGACGGGATCCCATGCAATATGTTTCTGTTTATGGATAACACACAATTATGTGTCAGGGTAGATAGTGCCAAGGGCTGGAGAAAATTTAAATGAGACCAGGGGATATTGGAAAGATTTCCCAGGAATTGGCAACTGAAATATAATGCAGAAATTGCAAGGTTATCCACTTAGGGAGGGTAATCTTAATGTTTGATATTGGATGTGGGGAGTTAGACTGGCACAGACATCAGTGGTTCCATGTCATAACGACGATCGCAGAATAGCGATCACCATTACAGTAAATGTACATTGCAGAAAATGAATTTTGTCAGTGTACACTAGCAGTGTGGACAAAAACGGTGCCTGAGATGAGACCTATGGGTCTTATTTTTAATGCGGGTGCTGTGCCCCTCGCACCTCCCTACTTATGAATTCTCAACTCCAGGGGGGTGCCTGTCAGGGGGTGAAAAACTTAACTAAAATTAAAGCTGCCTACCAGCAAAAAAAAAAACATTCCTGACCCAAACCCAGCACTCTCTGCCTCTTAGCCGACCACCCTCCCCACTATGCTAGCAGACCAGCTTGGCAGCTGCCCGCCACAACCCCTTTCACATACTATCCCTCCCCTGCCTCTCCCCCCCATGCGTGTGTATGAGTGTGTATACCAGCTACTTCCCGTCGTGGTATTTCACCCACCCCAGTATCTGGTCACCCCCCCTGCTAGGTAGCCATGAACACAGGCACACTAACTGAGTCACCATTTTTGTAGATGCCCAATTTCGGTTGCCTTGTTCACTGGATACTGACATCAGCAGAGAATGGTCTGGGAGTTATATTTAGTAACAGCCTTAAAACTTCAGCTCAGTGTAACAAGGCATATGAGAAAGGTAGCAAAATGCTGGGATGCATAGGTAGGGATTTCCGTGCATGTCCTTGGTGAGGCTTTGCCTGGAATACTGTGCACATTTCCTATTTTTAGCAACTTCAAATTTATTGCAGTCAAATTCATAGAAGTAAGACACTGGATGCTGGTACATTGCACTGTCTTCTTAAGACCAGATACAGAATGGTAGGTTAATTTCTCTGATTACTGTGAAGTAGACTAGTTATTGATAACTTTTTTGAACCACCAGTATAATTAGTAAAGAAACCAAGTTACTGTGCACAGTTCTGTTCTGGAACCTTTACGGATATCAATGTGGGTTGCAAGAAACTCCCTTAGGTACAAGGGTCCCAGTACATTGAGGGCCTTACACGTTATGAATAAGATTTTAAAACCAATCTGCCATCTAACAGTCTGCCAGCATAGTGAGTGCAGTACAGGGGTAATATGCTCACTCCTCCTAGTGGAGGTAGTGAGTATTGCTGCTGCATTTTTCACTAGCTGCAGGTGGTAGATCTGAGCTGCAGAAAGGCCCTGGTAGAGTGCATTACAGTATTCAAGACAAGAGATGACAAATGCATGCTGGGTCACACCCCTACTTGACCCAGAAGATATTTTAACACTGGTTCATACATATCCCATGCATTTTTAAATTATGTTACTGTTTTTACCCCACCAGCTCTGCTGGGAGGCTGTTCCATGAATCCACCACCCTTTCAGTGAAGAAGTACTTTCTCACATTTCCACTGAGTCTACCCCCCCTCCAGTTTCATAGCATGATCCCTTGTTCTAGAACATAATTTTCTCTGAAAAATGCTTCCCACCCCCACCAGGGCTGTCTCAGTGCTGTGCTAAGGCTGAACTCCTGATTGGAATGACTCTTGGATGAAAAACTCTTCCAGGTGCTCTCTTAACCATACCAATACCACTTTCTCAATGATTTTGTCCAAAAAGGGCAAGTTAGAGATAAGTATAGGACTTGCAAAATCATCAGGAAATACTGATGTCTTCTTGAGGGTTCAAACCACAGCTTGTTTCAAAGTCACAGGTGATAACCCCTCCCTCACAGAGGCATTTAAATTTTCCACAAGAACCAGACCCAGCACTGCCACTCCTACATTCTTTTTGGTGCCAGAAGCAGAGTCCAGGATACAGTGACTTGGATGCAGGTCCATCAGCACCTAACAGATCTCCTAAGAGTCAGCCAGGTGAAAGCTATCCCAGAGTTTCTTCCATCTCAAGCACATGACCTCTGTAATATTGACTACTCACCATGTAGGAAATCTCAGCCCTGATCTCCACAGTGTTGCCTGAAAATAAATGAGGAAATCCGTTACATTTTACTTCTTCACATAGAGGGTGGTAGAAGAGTGGAATCATCTACTGTATCAGTGGAGCTGGTCGATGATTACTTTAAAGAGGAAGAGAGATGGAGACATGGGTTTCTTGAGAATGATGGGAGAGGAGTAATGTGTCCACCTGACCTGGAGTATTATGTCCAGTTCTGGAGGATGTTCCTCAGAAAGGACATAGGCAGGGTGGAGGAAGTCCACAGGATGGCAATTAAAATGGTACAGGTGTTGCACCAAAAGCAAAATGAGAAGAGACTGAGGGATCTCAGCACATACCCCCTGGAAGACACGAGAATGAGAAGGGACATGAAAGAGACCTACAAGTACCTCACAGGGGAGTAGAAGGTGCAGGAGAGGAGTCTACTTCAATTGAGGAAGAGCACCAGAACCAGATGGCATGTGATGAAGCTGGAAGGGGGGGTTAAGAGGGATGTGAGAAAGTACTACTTAACAGAAAGAGAGGTGAATGCCTAGAATAGACTGCCAGCAGAAGTGGAGGAGGCAAAACCAGTAGGGGGCTTCAAGCATGTATAGGATAGACATAGGGGAATATTAGGAAATGAGCAGGGAGGAGGGAGGGTCACAGGAGACCACTTAGGGATTGCAGAGACAGACTAGGCAGGGATGATCTGTGCAGACTGGGTGTGCTAAGTGGTTCTTTTTTACCAACAAAATCTGTTATGTTTCTCGAGTGGAGCTAAAGGGGAGGCAGGGTTTCTCCAAGTAAACAAAGAGTGTGATTGATCCACTAGAGGTCCAACAATTTGAAGAAGAGGCTGCACATGGAAGGGGGTGCAGGAATATAGTCTGAAATACAAATGGCAACAATTCCGCAATCACCCCACCCTGAAATGAAAGACTGCTCACTGAAATTAAAGGTGCTTCATTTTAATAAAGTGCCAGTGTGCACACGGTCCTGGAGCATTTTGGAATACACGTATTCCTTCTTCAAAGGATCTAATAACGGGAAAGGGGAAACTGTTTAACCAGGAAAGGCACACTAAGCCAGAGCTTGTTTCCAGGTGTGACCTGGGAGCACAAGGAAGTTAAGTGACTTGCTCAGGGTCACACAGTATGCAAGTGGGAGCTGATGGGATTCAAACCCAGGTCTCCAAGTTTGCAGCTCTGTGCTCTTAACCACTATGTTATACTGCCTTCTAACACAAAACACAAAACACTAAACAGATACAATTTATAAGAACCCAAGAGGTGGTGATAACACAAATGGAACGCTCAATTTATGCATAGATACTAATGACATTATCAGAATGCATCAGAGTGAAATAAATACAAACAGTGCAAAGTGTGGTTAAAACATATTACAGAGAATCACACCAAGAACATTTAGCTCAAAGTACTTACAATAAATAGTGACATAATAATGCATAGGAATAAGAATAAATACTGTACTTGTAAATATAAAAAAATCTTAAAAAGCACAAAAATCAAATGAAGGCACAGGGACCAAGTCCATGTGGCTTCCTTCGATTAGAATGCATTTTTATTTTTATCTAGAAGAGAACAGAGACAAGGAGAACCATTAATATTAATATCAAAAGTAGTCAGATGTATGTGTCATGAACTATATAGTTCTCAGCATGTCAGATATAAAATAAAATGTAAATTCATTACTGTTTATAACAGTGAAAATATCAACATATAAAAAAATGTAAGAATCAGCATTATTGCACTTTCTTTTTTACTGCCAGAAAACTATTATGCAGCAATATTTATTTCCTGTTTCTTAGGTAGGGAGTGATATCAAACCTCTCATTTAGGCCTGGATATTTGTGTGCACCCAAAGTATATATCCAGAAGCCTTCCCTTTCTAAGATGAAGTTACTGAAATCACCACATCTTGGGTACTTATAAACCCACTCCATGCCTCTGAATGAGAAGGTGTGATCCTCCCTGTTAGTCTAGTGTACAATATGGGGTGCAGTAGCATATGTAAAGTCACCATTACAGATTGCCCTACAGTGCTCACCCACCCTACTTTTAAAGCTTCTCTTAGTTTTTCCTACATAAAAAGCTCCACAGGTGCACATTGCTAAATATATAACACCCGTGGTGTCACAAGTGATACGTTCCCTGATCTGATATCTTTTTGGTTTGTGTGGACTTGTGAATTCCTTCCCTGTGGAGACATTGCGGCAATAAGTGCACCTCTCACATTTGTAGTAGCCTGTGCTCTGCTTAAGCCAAGTTTGTACAGTTGGTAGGGTCTGTCTGCTATGAACTAGCTGATCATTAAGTGTTTCTGCTCATCTGTATGACATCCTGGGGAGGTGAGTGTATGGTAAGTCTATAAATCTGGGTCACCCTTCAAGATGTTCCAATTACTTTTCATAATGTCTGCTACTTTTGAGGCATGTACAGAATAAGTGGTGACAAAATTTAGGCTGGTACAGTCAGCCTCTCTGTGACGGCCACTGTTCATGGTGGCTAACCTAGGGGTTGCTCTCACCTCCTGGTACACAGAACTGTCATGTTCAGGTTTGTATCCTTGCTCAATAAATCTCTCTTGTAGATCATTAGCTGCTTTCTCAAAACTCTCTCTAACACTACAATTTCTTCTTAAGCGGAGGAACTGGCCCATGGAATGTTTCATTTTACATGCCTTGGGTGGCAGCTTGTATCTGAATTTGTGTTGAAATTTAATGCCTTTTCATTCCTAGGGAAATTTTACATACAAACAAAAGGCACTGCTATGGTGGCCACATTTGCACCTACAGTAGCCTTGTAAATTTATACATGGATAGATGGGAGGATGTCTGTATAATGGACCCAGATACAATTCCTTACTTTTGGAAAATTGATTTATACTGTTGATTTATTGATGATTTATTCATTGTATGGAATATTGACGGCAGAATTTGACAGTTTTATATGTGCTCCTTTTGTGTTATTAGATCCTTTAAAGAAGGAATAAGTGTATTCCAAAATGTGTCAGGACCTTGTGCACACTTGCACTTTATTAAAATGAAGCACCTGTATTTTCAGTGAGCAGTCTTTCATTTCAAGGTGGGGTTAGTGCAGACTTTTTTGCCATTTGTATTGTAGGCCCAACAATTACTAGATTGTTGAGGGCCTAGGTAGAAATCAGACAGATTGGATGGACTAGGAAATATTTTTGTTGCTGTAAACATCTATGTATCTATTTATATATAGTGATGTATGAAACTGGTGAATTTCATTTCATGAAATATTTCACGTAATTCATCCATTTCGTGAAATTTTTCACAGAAGCGAAATGCGGAATTTCGCCCATGGAGAACAAAATTTCACCCACACAGTACAACATTTTGTCTGCCAAATGGCAAAATTCGCCACTTGCAGGCACAATTTTGCCATTTTTGGGCAAAATGTTGCATTTCACAGGTGAAATTTCACAACTTTGCACCCTATGAAATATTTCGCGGAATGGCCGAATTACGCAAAATATTTCATGCAGCGAAATTGCCAGTTTTGTGGGAATTTTGTCCATGAAATTTAATTTCACGACATCTCTGTTTATATAGAAGGATAGGAAGATATACACATCAATGTGATGGCAGAAAATGCACAGTAGCCTGAGTCTGTCCATTACTTGCTGCATCTGTCCCCAGCCTAATGCTGGGCCAGAGCTAGTCTACCAATAGTCCCAACTGCATTTTGACACCCCTCTTCCTAACTCACTCATCCCCTTTTCTGACTGGTCATCCTCCCTTACTCCTCTGGTTTGGATTATTCCCCCTGTACCTATACCTTGAGTGTTTGAAGCAGGTGATGAACTCTGCACTAATCACTTCTTCTGACAATTAATTTCCCCTCTCCACCACCCTTTTTGTAAAGAACTTCCTTACAAATGTCCTGAATTTCCCTCCACCAGCTTCCATGTATGACCTCTTGGGTGTCCAGTTATAAGGGCGAATGCAAAAGGGTGACACCAAAAAGGTGAATTCAAAAGGGTGACTGCTGTTCGGGTGACTGTGAGAAAAGAACCCCAGGTCATATGAGCACCACTTGTGTGGTGGTGGCTGCAGCTCCAAGCATGCTTATCTATAGTGAGGGGTGTGTGGGAAGTAAAGCCCCCTCGTGCACAGAGTGGGTGCAAAGCCCCCCCAACAAAACATTTTGTCTGTGTCTCATGTGGTGTTTCTTTTTTTCCACCATGTGTCACCCCTTTTACTGGTCGCCCTACTGGTCTGTCACCCAAATTACAGTCATCCTTTTTTGCTGTCACCCATTGTGTATTTTCCCTTTTCTGTTCACCCTTATGACATACTACAGACCTCTTGTTACCCTGTTCCCAATTTTTGTAAACAGGGCACTGCTTAAAACATAAAGATTTCTATCATGCCCCACCTTCTCTCCTGGCCTCCAGTGAGTACATCTTGAGACTTTCCAGCCTCTCCTCATACGCCTTCCCCTGCTGCTTATGAATCATCTTCATAGCCCTCCTTTGAACAGCCTACGAAGGTCTCTATTTGTGTTTAGTTGCATGATCTGGAAACTTACACAATATTCCATGTGAGGTTTCACCAAAGATCTGTACAGGGGCAGTATCCCCTTCATTCTTCTGCAAGCAAACTCTCTCCCTATATATTGCAACATCCTCATTGCTTTCCCAGTAGCCCACTGATATTAGCCATTGGACTTTAAACTGTTGCTAATTATGATCCCCAAGTCCCTCTTCTCTGATGTCTGCTCAACTTTCACTCTCCCAACAGTACTCTGTTTTCTGATTTCTTTTGACAATTTGCATGACTTTACACATGTTGTCATTACATTTGATTTTGCCATACCTTGGACTACTTTTCCTGTCTGTCCAAGTCACTTTTAATTTCCAGTACTACCAACACAGTATCCATCCTGCCACTGATTTTGGTATAATCTGCAAAGAGACCAATATTTCTCTATATTTTCAGCCCTATACCACAGATGAATATGTTGAAAATAACCTGCCCAGGACAGACCCCTGTGGTACCCCACTAATAAATTCCTGAACCCTTAAGTATTCCTTGTGGATAACTACCCTCTGAGTTCTTCCCCATAACCAGTTGCTAATCCAACTAGTTGTATTGTCCATCATCTCCAGAGCGCTCAGGTTTTTCACAAATCTCTTATGGAACAGGGAGTCAAAGGCCTTACTCAAGTCCAGATATATTCAATGCCTACCACTATCTCATGCTAAATACCTTAAACTGGTTACTCAATGCCATCAAAGCTAATCAAATTCTTGCCACGCTCATAAAAAACTCTTGCAACCTGGGGCCCCTGCTTAAGTAGCAAACCAAATCCTTCTTATTAATCTGCCCACATCCTGCTCTGCTTCTAATAACAACATTGCAGTCCCTCTGTACCATACCATCATGGGACAATGCTCCTTTAGTTATCGAGCTGCCTCAATATGGAACTTCTTACCCCCAACCTATTAAACAATCCTCCACAGTGGCAGTCTTCGCTAAACTTTTGGAAATTCATTACTCCTCATCCAATGCCCGCAACTGCTTCCTCTAACTCCTCTCTCCCCCTCCTCACTCTCTTATCTTCAAACAACATGGCACTTGTTTTGTTATTCTCCCCACTTTAATATCCTTTATGCGTTCAATAACTGCAACCTTAGCACTGCCTCACCCCAATGTAGATTGCAAGCTTTTTCCCTATATACACAGTATAGCATTTCATTACAACCCCAGTGTCTGTTATATTTTATAACTTATGTGTTAAGAAACTGAACCATGATGTATCTGAACCATGATATATTACCTCATGAATCTCTATTTTTATCCATTGTGTACTACCTCCTGTGTTGTTGTATTACCTCCTGTGTCTGTGCTTTTGCACCTGAGTTGTGCCTGAAAAAGGCATTTGTTGCCAGTGCACTCACCCAGTCAACAAAGTTAAATAAATAAATATTATGTCTACTGCTGGGTCCTTATTGGATACCTTTCTGACCTAATCAAAGAACTCTATTAAATTTGTCTGGCCGGAAGGCTTGATACAAACCCAAGCTACCTGTTATCCTTTAGCCCACTGGCCTCCATCCACACCACTACAAGCTGTTTTATAATAGTTTCTAGAAGATTCCCTAGGGTCAGGGTCAAGCTGACTAGTTTTTAATTCCCTAGATCCTCTCTGCTCCCACTCTTGTTGAGTATAACTACATTGTCCAATCCACTGGAACTACTGCTATTTCTGTGGAGCAGTTGAAGAGGTCAGTTAGAGGTTCTGGCAGGAACTGGCCACCTCCCTTAACATTCTAAGGTACATTCCACCAGGGACTGATAACTTGTCCACCTTCAGGGTACTGAACCCCTTGACTACCCTTTGTACTATTACCCCATCATCTCTAATAATGCACCCCCTCTCCCTGTCTAGAATGTTATACTCTGGGAGTAGTATCTCCTCCTTCTTCATGAAGACTGAGCAGAAGTATTCATTTAGAATATCCGCCTTTGTCTTATCTTCTTTCATTCCTCTTCTGTTGTCTATTTAAATGTTTCCCCATTGGTCTCCCACTTTTCCTTGACATCCCGGAAGATGTTTTTTGCCCCCCTTTTATACATTCTGCTCTTTTCAACTCAGCCTCCACTTTCACTTTTCTTACCATTCTTTTGGACTCTCTTGCTTTCTACATAAAGCTGGCGCTATCCCATTTGCTTGTCTCCCTTGTACTTCCTATAGGCTGCCTCTTTATTCTTCTTGCCTCCCCTACTTCTTTCTAGAACTGAAGCGGTCTTTTGTGCTCTTTTCCTTTCTTATCTGCCTCAAACAGGAGCCAGTTTCATCAGTTATTCTCTGCTTGATAATTTGCCACTTGGATTCACCCCTTTCCTCTTCTCTTACCTCCACAAATTTTTTTTCTGGACTAACTCTCCCACCTTCCTCATATCTGTGCTTCTGAAATCCAAGACCATTGTTTTTTAATATGAGCACTGGATTCTCAGCCTGATGCTAAACTACAGGGAGTTATGGTCAGTGGTACCAAGAGACTTTTCTACTCTGACCAACCCTATGATGTCCCAACTAGAGAGCACTAAATCCAGTATAGTCACTCCCCTGGCAGGCTCCCTAACACACTGGGTTAGTAGGCACTCTTATATTACCTATACCAGTGACTGGCTCCTAGAACATTTGGCCATTAGGATTTCACAGATGACATCTGGTTGGTTGAGGTATCCTGTTTTGTAACGCCTTCATCTTTCCCCAACCCCCAGCATCATATATATAAAGGTGCTGTGGTACCCTGTACACCATCCAAACCCTAATAACCCTTCTCTTATCTGTTGCTAACTGCACCCTTGCTGATCCCCACACCCTCCCCCTTTATTGTGTTGTCTTCTGTTGCCTCTGTGCTGTGTTTTTTGTGCAGAGTAACCCACTCAGCTCTAGCTCTATACCCTGTCTTTCTGGAAAAAAAGAGTGCCTAGGACTAGCCAGATCACAATCATGCTATTTTGTTACCCATGATTCTGTTATTGCCAACATATCTATGTGCGCCTCTGCTGCTATGACCTGGAACTCACATTTAATTCCCCAGGCTCCATGTATTTATACAGATTGCCTTCCAAGTTCACACTTTCTGTCTGTCCCCCTCCCATCTTTCTCCAGTCTGGCCCCATGCCCCACCAAGTGACTCACCCTGCCTCCTGCAGTCTCCCGTATTCCCTCTGTACTTTTCATTTAAACCTGGCTAGGGAGATCCAGTGTCTGTGGTTGAGAATGTCATTTATGAGACTGAAATGTCAACTGTTGTCATCTGGCTGAGACTTGAGCCCATTAAGACCAAGCTGCTTTTAGTGAGTGCAGATTGTCTAGTGTAATGTGTTTGGGAATGCCTCCAGTTCCCCATGGTTTAAATGTCTAAGCTTGCTGTGGTGGAAGAGTATTATTCTGGACAGCAAACTGATCCAGACTTCTCAGTCTTCTTTTATTATCTAAGTAAAATTGCTAGATTGTCACCCTGTCTCAGTCATGATGATCTGCAATTGTTATTGCATGCATTCATTACCTCATGAATCAACTACTGCAGTGAGCACTCCTATGGCCTTTCTGCTTTTATAGTACACTGCCTGCAGCAAGTGCAAAATGCAACAGAACAGTTTTTGACTGGTGTGTCTAGAATTGATTATATCACTCTAGCACTACACAGTCTGTACTGGCTGCTGTTTAAATGGGAGGGGGGTAGAGTTTAAAATTGTCTTGTTGACTTACCATAATTCAATTAGTTTGAAGCTTAAGTTTAATTTCCTCTGTTATCCACAATTCGCAGCATATTTCCATCCGCCAGCTCTGCTTGTAACATTCGGTATTGTTATCTTGTGTATTTAGGTCCTCTCCCCTATTCAATTATCCACCAAGCTAAATGTTGATTGCTACTGATAGTAATTCACACCTTTTTGCTTGTTACACCCTGCTCATCTTAATGATCCTCAGTCAAGCTGCTGTCATCCCTGTTCTCTGGCTGCTGTTGTCCCAATCTTCTCTAATTCATGCTTCTATAAAATGGTCCAAATTTACCTCATGTTGGTCCAATTTCACTTGCTGTGTCCTATGCATGCTTGGCTGCTTGCTAATTCCAGTGCTTTCTCTCTCATTGTATGCTGTCTCTCTCTTTCCCAGTCTTTACAATCACTGAGGTACATTAACAGTTCACCAAGAATAAAAAAAAAACTGGATTTCCTGCTGTCTGTCAATAATGCTGGCCTAAGTAATCTGGCCAGGCCTTTGGCAAGTAAAAACATTCCCATCCCTGCTGATTACGGTGTACACTATGTCCCCCGCTCATAGCTTTATTCACTAGCTAATGTCAGGGCTCCCTCTCCCACCAAGAAGGAAAGCAGATATATAAAAAAACAAGACTGTAACTCCTCACTAGGCCTTTCTAATCCATAGTCCCTTCTACTGCTCAGACAAAAAAAAAAAGACTGCAGATATGGGTTCCTCGATCCTTGCAGATTACTGCAAGCATAGTTTGTTAGACAGAATAAGCAGGGCTGCTAATTTGCCCATTACCCTTGCTGCTTATTCCATCAACTGTGTCTCTCTGCTTTCTAAAAATGCACTCAGTGACTGAGTGGAACCCCATATTTATTTATTTATTTGAAAAATTTCACCAGGAAAGACATCATGAGCTTCAAAGAGTTTGTTTCTAGAAGTGTCCTGGGGGGAGGGGAGAATGGGATACATAGAAATATAGAATTTGATGGCAGATAATGACCGCTTGGCCCACCTAGTCTGCCCTTTTCCCTACATAACTTATAAGCTGCAGATCCTAGTTAACCAAAAGCCTATTTCCTCCTACCCCCCACTAGAATTGCCTTATGTCTGTCTCATGCATTCTTGAATTCCCCCACAGTTTTAGACCCCACAACCTCCTCAGGAAGGCTGTTCCATGCGTCCACCACCCTCTCTGTGAAAAATGCTTCCTCACATTGCCCCTGAACCGCCTCTATCTTTAAATTGTGTCCCCTTGTTCTTGCACATCTCCTTTTCTGAAAGATGCTACCCTCTTGGACTTTGTTGATTCCCTTGAGGTATTTGAAAGTTTCTATCATGTCCCCTCTCCCTCCTTTCCTCGAGGCTATACATCTTTAGTTCCTTTAGTCTTTCTTCATATGTCTTCTGATGCAGACCCTGCATCATTTTGGTTGCCCTCCTCTGGACAGCCTCTACCCTGTCTATGTCTTTGTGGAGATGGGGTCTCCAGAACTGTACACGGTACTCCAGATGTGGTCTTACCAACTGTCTGTACAGAGGGTCAACAACTTCCTGTTTTCTACTGGTGATGCCTCTCCCTACGCATCCCAGTATCCCCCCAGCCCTCCTTACTGCCTTCTCACATTGCTGGCCCACCTTTAGGTCATCTGATATGACTACCCCCAGGTCCCTTTCCAATTTTGTTATTGTCAGTATCTCACCCCCCCATTGTGTACTGTTCCCCTGGGTTTTTGTTTCCCAGGTGCATTACTTTGCACTTCTTTGCATTGAATCTAAGCTGCCATACATTTGACCATTCCTCCAACCTTGCCAAGTCCCTTCTCATCCTTTCCATTCCACCCTGTGTATCAACCCTTTTGCAGATCTTTGTGTCATCTGCAAAGAGACATACTTTCCCTTCCAGTCCCTCTGCAATGTCATTTATAAAGACATTAAAAAGGACCGGCCCCAGTACTGAACCCTGCAGTACCCCATAGTAACCCTCCTTTCTTCACTGAGGACTCCATTTACTATTACCCGCTGTGTCCTGTTGTCCAACCAGTGTTTTACCCAGGCTATCACCCTGGGACCCACTCCCACATTATACATAGCAAGTACAGAATAACATGAATTGAAGCAGTGTAACAAAATTGCATAAGATACAGTTGAACAACAAAAGGGTATAACTATACAACATATAAATTAAACTATGCAATAAGCCAGAATGAACACGAAACATATATGCTTACAAATATCCATCTAAAAAAAATATATATATGTGTGAAGTACCATACATACACAATCGCATATGTAATAAAGATGACATTGCACACACATAAACATGTACAGCCACTTAAAACATTATTAGAGGGGGGAGGGTAGGGGAATTAAAAAATAAGGAAGGAGGCAGGATGGGTAAGAAAATTAGGATGGGAAGCAAGAAAAAGGGACAAAGTACTGAAGGAAAGAAGTAAGGGTCAGAAGCATTTGCAGAGAGGGGAAATATATTTGCAGAGAAGACAAGACAATGCACAAGTGGGTGTGTCAGAGTGGATATCTAAGGGGAGCAAGTTCCAGTGATTAGGAAAATGATAGGAGAAAGAAGCCCTACCAGAAGAGGAATTACGGGCAGGGAGGGCTGAAGTCCTGTGGGTGGAGTTGCAGAGGGAATAAGAGATAGAACAGAGAATGGAAAGGAGTGTTTTTAGGTAGGACAGAAGGGAGCCAAGCCAGAACTTACCAACTACTGAGGCACAATGAGCCAGGCATCTGGCCTTGAGAGGTGGAAACGAGAGAGCAGTGTAGAGGTCACAGCAGCGAGTATGAGGAGGACAATTAAAGGCAAAGCGGCAGAAGGAGTTGAAAAGGGTGTCCAGTTTGATGAGGGTGGACTTAGGGGCAACACTGTAGACTGTCTCTCCAAAGTCAAAAATCATTTTCTGGATGATTTCTCGATGGGCCTGAGGGAGGGTACATCCATGGTGTCTGTAAAGAGCATCAAGTTTGGGATGAAGCTTTTTTAAATAGCATCCACATGCCCAGAGAAGTCAAGGTTCCTATTGAGCCAGTGCCAGAGGTATTTAAAAGAGGAGACATCTTCCAATAAGGAACCATCAAGAGTGTGGAAAGTGGGGGTAGCTGTAAGCCTGGTGAGCCTTTTCCTGGTGCCAAAAGTCATAAAGACCATCTTTTTGGGCACTGAGGAACAGTTGGTTAGATCAAAACTGGCATTTGACATTATAAAAAGCCAGTTGAAGGCTGGACGCCACATCAGCGGGAGAGGTACAGGAGCAATGCAAGACAGTATCATCCTAGTACATACAGATATCTGCAACTGAGCAGGCAGTAGGTAAGTCATTCATAAATATCAAGAAGTGTATTTGGCCAAGAACTGAACCTTGAGGGACACCAGTGTTGATAGGGAGAGGGGGGAGATGGAGTAACCTACTCTTACGGATTGGAATCTACCAATGAGGTAGAACCTGAACCAGCTAATGGCAGACTTAGAGACCATATAGCCCCTTCAACACCAACACCAGACCTTTGATATACTGTACTGTACCATTAAACTCCAGATTCACCTGTTGTGTCCTATGCATGCTTGGCTGCTTGCTAATTCCAGTGCCTTCACTCCCACTGTATGCTGTCTCTCTTTCCCAGTCTTTAGAAGAGAGTCTATCTCGAAGCACTGGGGCAGTAGGGGCTCACAGCTTGGTCTATGTGTATTCACCCACAATATTACTTGTTTTAAATAAAGCTGCACTTGTGCAATAACTTCAATGTTTTTAGGTGAAGTCTTAAATATTTTCCATGAGTGCCGTTCCTGTTCTCTTGTGATTACACCTATGGGTGGGCTTCATGTTGAATACCACACCAGCCCCATGCCGTAGCTTGCAGATTGTACCACCTATACGAAATGGGTCTCTCTAATTACTGTAACTTGATTATCTGCCACCCTTGGTATAGCACCACATTTTATGTTGTGTAAAAGTGGGCTGTTGATTGAAGGAGCGCTGTTTCCTGGGTATTTTATCTAAGCCTGGTTTAAGTTAGGTGTGCTGCTGGAAATTGTATATGTGCTCTTATTTTAACTGTATTTTATTAAGTGCTTTGAAACCTGGAAAGGGGTTATATAAATAAAATTATATCAACCTATGTACGACATCAGTATGGGTCTTTAAAGAGTGGGTATCTAGCCAAATAAGATGTTTAGAACCATTATGTTTATGGTAGCTGCATTAAACTTCAGTGTTTTAACATTCTTTAAGCATCATCCCGTTATCAGTCTTGTAAATATTTCATATTAACAGTTATATACTACAAAGCTTGTATCAAAACTGCCTGACTGTCCCCAACTGACCTCACAATTGCTGTGTTTGTGATGTCACAGTCTATTGTCATAGTGATCACTATGATGTCATAACAGATGTGTTTTGAAATCAGAAAATCCTTATGAAAGTTTTCCATACGCACTTAATGGATAAGGTGGAAAAAGCATAACAGAAAGTCTTGGAAATACATGTAAAATTAAAAAAATGCCTACTAATAAATTATAATAGTTGAATAATTTAAGTTTATGAAATGATATACTGCAGTGGATACCTTCTATAAGATAAGCCTGAACAAACTTCTGCTTACCATGGGTAGCAAACTGGGAAGGGAATCCTTATAAATTGGTACTTATGTGCACCACATACTTATTTTATCCCTGATTGGGAAGTGGGGTTGGGGATGAACATGATAGATGTAGCATCCCTTCAGACCCTAAATTGCTATGTTACTGTGTTTACCATGTTACTTTGCATCATTCAATTTCATATAAGCTGCCACCTTTTATACCAGTGGTTTGCTCAGAGAGGTTGCTCAAGGCTAGAGTTCCCGTTTAAACATAAATTACCTTTTTTTAATTAAAATTTTAAAGTCTTTTAATTACTGACAAAATTTTATTGGTTATCAATTTGTATTTATATTTTTTAAGAAACAGCCACTACCTGCTTTCTGATACCAATATTAGGAGTTTCATCATAGATCAAGTTTGCTCTCTGAGTCTATTTCCTTAGCAAATTATTTACAAATTACACTATTTGCTCATGGCCTGTGTTTGTTATCAGAGCTCGCCTATTATTTCCATACAGAAACCATCCCATTATTGATATAGAAAATGCAGGCAGCAGCTTTTTATTGAGAACTATTACAAAAAGTAGGTAAACAAGAAATGTTATTAGAGAATAACTCAAATATTGTAATTAAAGTACTGAAACAAAACATGCCTGCTATATGAAACTGAATAAAAGTTGAACGGACCTGTATGTTGTGTGATGAGGTACTTACTGTTTAACAATGCTACACAGAATGTCCCCTATAAGTTACAGTAGCCCCTTTGAATTAGGCTGGACAGATTTGCTGTTTTGTTTTTTAACTTTCTTTTTATTCAATTTTTCATAAACACAAGCCATCTGTGCAGAGTATTCTTACAAGTAATGAAAAGGACAGAGGTACAAGTAGACAGAGCTAGCTGTTCATTATTGACTACATATTAAAACAGTCCACTGAGTGATTAAGAGTCCATAAGTTCAAGGATTCCATCCAGGGTCATCCATCGATTTCAAAATGTATCTTCCTGAAAGTTAAGCGTAGCTTTTAGAGGTTCCATTTGCCTAACATCTTTCAATCTATTAATCACAGTCCCTATAGTGGATGGCAAAGGGTTAAGACATTTAGATGTGATCTACTTAAGGGCTGGCTACTTCAATAATAACTCTATACACATAAGCTTCTGTTTTCTGTATATCATCATGTGCATATGTTCCCAGAAATAAGGCTTCTAAGGTGTTTGAAATAGTGACCGGGAGAACTCGATTCAGCAGGGCATGCACCTCCATCCACAATACCTTCAAACTGGGACAAGCCCAGTATATATGGTAGGGTGTGCCCTCCTGATCGCAGCCCCTCCAACACCTGTCCGATCTATTAAGGATATAATATTTAGTACGTGAGGGTGTAAGAAAGAAACAGATCAGGGTTTTCCACTTAAATTCCCTGTATCCAGGGGATGTTATTGTTTTCAGGCTCACCCTATTTGCTCTGTCCCATGTGTGGTCCTCAATTATTTCACCAGTTTCCCTTTCCCAGGCATCTCAAGCCCCCCTTAAATGCCAAGCCTTTGAGTTATGGATAACAGCTGTTAGGCCATGGATGATCTCAGGAGCAGTCCTAAGCACCTAGTGGAGTCTATTGTCTTCAAAATATGTCAAAGGATGCATAATCTGGTCCTTAATCCCTGGTTGCAGAAGAAAATGCTGCATTTGTAAATACCTGAAGTGTTCATCTCTGCCTAACCCAAACTCTATTTGCAGATGCGGAAAAGGTTTAAGGGTAGTCATGTCCGGGCTGAACAAATGCTTTACAGACATTATGCCTTTCATTCCCCATCTTCTGAATCTTGTGTCTGAGCAGGGACAGGCAACATCTAGAGTATCTGTAAAGTCAGTCAGACAGCTAGCAGTATTGGCATCCCCTATGAGTTGCCGCATGTCCCCCACATTTTTAGTGTATGTTCTACTCAGGGGTTTTGTTTCTGGTGTTAAATGAGACAGAGGCAGGGAGTCCGGCCATCAATGGGGTAGGCCTGAGGCTTCCATTTCTAAACATTCTGTCTCCATTTGTCTAATTATCCATTGTAGAAATGGAGTGATCTGTGTAGCCCATTAATAATACTTATAATTTGGCAACCTCAGGCAAACCCTACCCTGTGTTGTTTCAGTAAGGCCAGTTTCACTCTCGGATGTCTAGCCCCACTCACTATGTGATGTGTGGGTTTTTTTCCAGTTGTTTCCAGGTAGTCTTTGGTATGGCTACTGGAAGCATGCAAAAGCAATATAGCAACCTGGATAAAATTTTCATCTGCACTGTGTACACCCTCCCCCAACCGACAAGGGTAATTTTACCCACCTATGAAGAACTGTGTAAATCTCTTCTAGCAAACATTCATAATTAGCCTTGTTAAGTTCATCCTTTCAGATTTGCTGTTTTCTTTATTTTTATGTTTACTGTATGGAACAAGAAGCTTGACTCACTGTGGATCAGAGAATAAAGTACAAGTGACAAAATGGAAGTGAGATATACAGTAGCTTAAGCATATAACATATAACTGCAGCCACCTAACATTGTCAGTTTTTTGAAAAGTGTGATGAACAGTAAGGAGGCTCATTAATGGAGTGTTTGAAGTGTTTTGTCCTGATTGTTATAAAATCAAGACATTGTTAACAGATGCTGTATTCAAACAAAATACAGTATTCTTCTGATACACATGCACAGCCTTACAATACTCCCAAACTCTAACAGACCGCAATCTATTTCAGTTCAGTGCTGTAAAGTAAAGCAAACTGTGTCATCTTCTGCCTGTGAAATTCAATTCTTATCAACAGGAGCCATATGCCCCTGGCGCTGAGAGTCATTCAGATATGCCAGCTTTAAGGAAGGCAGACTAATCTCTACTGCAGCTGCTGGAGCTATTTCATATCTTATGTTACTGTCAACAATCAAAGCCATGTTTGCATTTATTTTTAACCTACCAGGTCAGAGTGTGTATGTTGCGTTAAAATTTCATATAGAAAAGGAGAAAAATAAAATAACCCTCTTCCTCGACACACACACACACACACACACACACACACATAGACATTCACACATGCATGTACATGCACACACCTACACACACACACACACACACAAACACACACACACACACATAGACATTCACACATGCATGTACATGCACACACCAACACACACACACAAACACACATACACAAACACACACACACACACACATAGACATTCACACATGCATGTACATGCACACACCTACACACACACACACACACACAAACACACACTCACACACACAAACACACACACACACACATACGCAAACACACAAACACACACACACACACACTCAAATGAAAGATGACAACAAATGAGATCAAAAGCAATTGTATGGCACACAAGACCTGTTTCTCAGTAACTGTAATGATAATAAATGGTGGTGGTGATGGTGGTGATGATGATGATGATGAGGACAATCATCTCGTTTGTCTTTTATTATTAGGATAATGTTTGTTTGTTTGGTTTAATGGACCACACAAGAATCATCATGTTGCTTTCACCCAGTGGGTACCTTCCAAGCAGATCACAAGTGGGGTTCTTTTGCCTCTTTTTGAAACTAAGCAAATCAGTCATTAGCACATGTTGGATTGTCCCACTCAATTTTTTGAGTCCCCAACTTGACTTATTACAGTACCTGGTCACACTACTGCCCTGGCACAATGTATATTTCCTTGCTATAAAGTCTTTCCTCAGTTTCTGTCAGTAGAACAATACCTCCTGATCTGACCTATCAGAAACAGACATCATAACTGAGGCAGAGCTGATCACAAATTTACATTCAGAGATCATTTGGAAATTGCAAGTTTTGGAGAGCAGCTAAGCAAGTTTGAAGGAACTTAGTTTCTCTTGAGACTTCAGTGTCATAACACAGATCTTTTTACAGGAAGCATGCACTGAGCATGCTCAAGTTGTTGGCAAGCAACATGATCTGCATCAGACAATCAGCAATGCTGGAGATTGAGCACTCCTCACCCTGTGCACATCTCAGTGCCATTTCCAGCTTTCTCTCACAGGAAAGAAGGACCTGTGGCAGCAGTGGCTACTAAAGGAACTTCTTCTATGTGAAGAAGAGTTCCTTTTGATCAGAAACTTTCAAAATCAAAAGAGAAACATACATTAGTACAATTCCACGTAGCTAATTCACATTCTATTTAACTACTATAGTTTCAGCTATGCAGGCAAGTGCAATTGTGCTAAAGATGAAAGGAGAGAGTGTACAGTGTAAACCTGCAGCAGGGGCACATCGCAGTGAATTTAGCAGACTAGGAAAGATACAGGACACTCGTGGTATAGATGGCACAGAAATCCATATTTATTATATAGTATTTCTTCCCATGCAGTTGGAGAAGGAGGGCAAACTGAATTTAGCAGACAGTGAAAGGTGCAGACAGTGATTTAGGAAAATATTTGTGACAAATAACTTTTTACTGAGTACTGGTGGTGAAGCCAGGCACAGAAATCCATTGTTTGTTTTCACCTTTGTGCAAGCCTGTCAGACAGTCAGTGAGCAAAAATTACAACATGACTTTTGAGAGAAAAACAAGGTCACTCAGTGAGTGGGTGAGGGATTGGCATGAAGATGTCACACTTCACTTTTTTTGTCCCAGATTACACTGTACAGGACTGGGAGTTGTCAATGCACTGGGCAAACATGTCACTTGGATATCTAAGAATTGCCAGTGACTATTGTCAGTCATCATGGTTAGAGTCCAGCTGTGGCTGCATCATGTCACCATCTGTTGTTCATGTGTTGTTGATGGGTGTAAAAAATGTGAAGAAAAGAACAGGTGATGAAAGGGATGCAGGGAGAGGAAAGGAGCAGATAAATGTTCCACCATGCCAGTTCGACCAAGTACAGAGTAAGTTCTGCAAGTGGTGGTATGGGAGAAGGAGTTGGTTATGATGAAACAATAACTGTGGGTCATGGCTGTGGGGCTTGTTAAGATGAGCATATTATTATATGCACTATATCACTTGCCTTTATGACCCTGTTATGTTCCTGCACAGCATTTTATTTTTTAGCTATAAGCAAATCACGCACTACTGAGGGCTTAACATGGCATTAGATAGAAAACCAGAAAATATACTGAAATTATTTAACCTTGGTAAGCTGAAAAGAGCTGTGGTGTCTCAAATTCTAAGGAGACATGTCTTGACATGTCTTATCTCTAACTCTATTATGCTATACACACTGTCCAGCACAACTTGACTCCCAAATTAAGATAAGGAGCAGAGAATGAATATATTTTCTGGTAAACATGTTTTGTTCATACATGGCAGCTGCTGTGGTCATAGAACATTGGTTGAAAACATGTTTTTCTACCTTGAAAGAATGCTTTGGGAGTCATGTAATGCAGCTAAACTGAGAGGAGCTTGGGTCTCGAGTTCTGCCTTCACCAGATGAAATCTGAATTAATCCTCCTCCGTACTGCCACTTTTTGGGATTATGACTTATTACCTTCCTCCCCCAAAAGGTCAGAAAATTGTATTTGGATGTCACTCAAGATTCCAATGTGCCTAAAAACAAATGAAAACCAATGAGCAGTTGGAAGGCTCTGGAACTCCAGCAATTAAGGTGGCAACTGCTCTTTGGATGTAGATATGCACTCGATTATGCAGGAACTTGCCAAAATAAAATCTTTCATGAGCGGCATTACCACTCAGCTTTCCCATATGAATATTGCATTGGAAGAGGTTAAGGAGGCTGTGGACAGTTTAGAAGTCTGAATAATGGAGGTGGAGGAGTGAGTAGGACATTTGGAAGACTGGGCCCAGCAGATAGACAGATGCATTGCTAGCACAAAAAGAGATACTCAACTATTTTGGGATGAGCTGGATGTTCAAGAAACCAGAAGCTGCCAGAATAATTTGCAGCTCCTGGGGGCACTGGAATCCAGTGAAGGAACTAACATTGTCAAGTTTTTGCAGCGGCTCTTACCCAAGATACTGGACTATTACTGGGATTCCCCAGTTGAGATAGATCGGGCACACAGAGTCCCTTCTTGCCCACTTCTTTCTTTTACATCCTCTTGCCCCTGCCTGATCATTTTTCACTTGCTTAGTTATCAGGATTGGGAGCTCATCTTGCCTAAAGCCCATCAGAGAAAGGATTAGATGTGGCAGGGGCAGAAGCTTGCAGTTCAATCACAGATTACCCCAAGCAGGTCATCGATCACTGCAAATCCTTTGACACGGTCCAGGACATAGCGAGACAATGAGGTCTCAGATGCTTCTTCAGCCCCCCAGCTACTCTTTGAAATTTTTGTGGGCAACTCCATGGAAGTCTTCACATCACCTACAGAAGCTCATCATTTTCTCCTTCTGCAAGATCTAATGGCTGGGCATCCCACTTCATTGCAGAATTCCACTTCAAAAAATAATTCTTCATCGATCAAAAATCCTGCTTCGGACACAAATTCTGCTGTGATTTAGAATTCTCTCCAGCCTCAAGGTCCTAAGCCACAACAGAATGTGCAGCAGCCCTTGACTTCTTCCCAAAGGTTTCCTGTAACTACCTCTGGAGCTTGTATCCCTGACACTCCCAGTGCTAACTGTGTGGCACCCCTATCAACTCCCAACCCTCATGACATGGACTATATGGATACATCAGCTACCCCAATATGAGCACCATTCTGAATCAGACTGAAGTGAGTTTACTGCTGAGGGGGGCTTGGTGTCACTTTTCTTTTAACTCCTGGGTCTGCTGAACTCACAGGACTGTGGGGACGTGAAATGCTGTATGTCAGAAATGGGAATAATTGTTCACTTTTTGAAGCTTAATTGGGGCAATCTATTGTAGGGGTGTGTTGCACTATGAGGGAGGGGTCTTTGGTATGATGGACTACTGCATGGCACTGTGTTTTATACATTAAGGTGGAGTTTGGGACATGGGGGTGTTACTGTTTTCTTTTCAAAATGCCTCTCCTGTTTGAATGGCAGATAGTTTGATAGCTGAGTTTGTTTCAGGGGGAAATGTGTTCAAGCCCACTCTGCACAGGAAGTAATTACATAGCCTGACATGCTTGAATCTATATTTCTTTATCTCCTTCTTTAGTGATAATTTTGGGCTGCCTTGTGGGCATGGTACGCTAGTGGGGCTTCCTTATTTTAATGGGGTAGAGGTAGGCTCCTCCCCATGGGATTGTTCTGCAAGTAGCTTTATTGGGTTATATCCAAACTTATTTCTATTGTCTGGCTGCTGAATGGACTAGTTTCTCCGCTTGTCTGCGGAGAGGGTCCGGACTATGCCTATTGCTCCTTTGAGACAACTCAGAACAGCAGGGGCTGGCATCCTCACATCTTTCTCCTTTGGTATCTGTGGGTCTAATGCTGATTCTTTATTTTTCTATACTTACTGCAGTTACTGAGCCTATTCTGGGATGTGTTTATTACAGGGGAGGCATGGTTATAAACAGGGTGGAAGTTTCTGTTTTGGGGCAGAGGGTAAGCTTCTAATATTTGATGGCAGCTAGAGGCAGTGGCTCAGTGGTCTCCATGATGTCTTCTATTCCTTATGAGAAGATACTTTTGCATTGTTACTGTATATAGTTTACCCCTTTGGGGGCTTGTTTTTGATTGTCAGTTGTGTTATTACGTAGGTTTTTATAAACTATTGTACAACATGACAGACAAATTTGGCATACGGTGTGGTACCTTGGGGGCCGGGGTAAGGGGTGGTTTATTCTTGTGCACTTGTGATGTTATATAAAGTCATTTTGTAGAATGTTAGGGGTTAAATAGCCCTATTAGAAGGAGAAGGGTGATTATCCATCTCCAGCAAATAGTGGCGAAATTATTGTTTTACAAGAAACCCACCTTGTCAAAAAACAGGTGGATAAGTTACAAAAGCTTTTGGGTGGGCCATTGTATGAGGCTTCTTTCTCTTCAAAAAAGTGGGGGTTGCTCTCTGTCACAAAATGGTTAATTGGGTTGAGGACCAGGTTAAGCGAGATAAGGGGGACAGTGGGTGTTAATTAAAGGCAGCTTGGATGAGAAGCCGCTGATCTTGGGCTCGCTATATGGTCCCAATGTTGAAGATCCAAACTTTTTCCACACTGTCTCTCAGACCCTGTTGGATTTGGGTCCTGCCCCCACACTGTTGGGGGGAGATATGAATCAGGTTCTAGATCCCCTGTGTGATAGGAGTGGTTCCCTGGATTCTCTGTTATCTGCGGGTAGCAAAGCCTTACAGATTTCATTACATGATTATGCGCTGTATGACATATGGCAGATGGAACATCCCTCTGGTCGAGACTACACATTTTATTCAGCCCCACATATTTCTTACAGCAGGATTGATATGGGTATTGCTTCTGGCTTTGCTGCTTATGGAGCTATTAGACCCGCAATTGAACCTATTTTAATTTTTGACCACACCCCTGTTACCTATAGCTTCAACTCCGGGTCCTCTGAAACAACCGGCCAAGAGATGGAGATTCAATGTTAGTCTTTGTAATGATGCCGCCTTTGTTTTTGTAGCTGAGGCAAGAGAATCATTCTTCTCTAGAGCTTAACTATCCTGGTGGGACAGTGTTTTGCTGGTCCTGGGAAGATCTTAAAGCCTACATGCGAGGGCGGACTATAGCCTATGCCTCAGCAAAAACCAAAAAGAAGCTTCAGGATCCCCCAACCCTTGAGGCACCATCAGCTGACTTGCAACTGCTTCATAAGGCTGGCGATCATTCACCAGGGCTATTATACATAAATACATAGACAGTGTCAGCAGATAAAGGCCTATGGCCCACCCAGTCTGCCCATTTGAGCTTGTAAGTTCAGTTTGTTTTCCTAGAAGTCTGTTGCCCCTTACCCCTGACCTCCAGAATTCCTTTATGTCTATCCCATGCATTCTTAAATCCCGTGATTGTTTCAGCCCCCACCACTTCCTCTGGCAGGGTGTTCCACTTGTCCACCACCCGTTCTGTGAAGAAATTCTTTCTCATGTTTCCTCTGAATCGTCCTCCTCCAACTTCATCCCATGCCCTCTTGTCCTGGAACATCTTTTCGCTTAAAATAGTGTTTTCCTGCACCCTGTTCCTCCCTGTAAGATACTTGTATGCCTCTATCATATCCCTCTCCTCCTTCTCCTCCAGGGAGTATATGTTCAGTTTCTTCAACCTGTCTTCATAGGACTTGTGATGCAATCCATGCACCATCTTTGTTGCCCTCCTCTGAACCTTCTCCACCCTGTCTATGTCCTTATGTAGGTATGGTCTCCAGAACTGTACACTGTACTCCAGGTGGGGCCTCACTAGTGTCTTGTATAGCGGAATTATGACCTCTGTTTTCCTGCTGGTGATGCCCCTGCCTATACATCCCAGCATCCTATTTGCTTCACCTGCTGCCTTGTCACACTGTTTCCCTACCTTGAGGTCATCAGAGATGACAACCCCAAGATCCCTTTCCTGCTTGGTGCATGCTATTTCCTCACCCCCCAACTGATATATTGTGCCAGGGTTTTTGTTCCCCATATGCATTATCTTGCACTTCTTTGCATTGAATTTCAACTGCCAAACCCCTGACCATTCTTCAAGTTTCTGCAGGTCGCTTCTCATTCTGTCTACACCTCTGGTGTGTCTACTTGTTACAGAGCTTTGTGTCATCAGCGAACAGTGAAATTCTACCTTCTAGGTCCTGCGCAATGTGACTGATGAAGATGTTGAATAGGACCGGTCCCAGCACTGATCCCTGTGGTACCCCACTGGTCACTCTTCCCTCTGTGGAGTGACAGCCATTTACCACCACCCTCTGTGTCCTGCCACCCAGCCAGTTACCTACCCGCCACACTACTGTCCTGCCCACACCCATATTCCCCAGTTTGTGTAATAGTCTTCTATGTGGCACAGTGTCAAAGGCCTTGCTGAAGTCCAGATAGGCCATGTCCACTGCACTCCCCTGATCCACCTTCCTAGTCACCCAGTCAAAAAATTCAATGAGGTTCGTCTGACATGATTCCCCCCCCCCCGGTGAAACCATGCTGCTTTGGGTCCTGTAGTCCATTGACAACCAGATGTTCCACCAATCTCTCCTTCAGTAGTGCTTCCATGATCTTCCCCACTACCGAGGTGAGGCTGACTGGTCTGTAGTTCCTGCTTCCTCTTTGTTCCCACTTTGTATAAGGGGACTACATCTGCTGTTCTCCAGTCTTGGGTACCTCCCTGTTTCCAGTGTTCGCTAAACAGGATAGCCAGAGGTTCAGCCACCACCTCTCTTAGTTCTTTAAGGACCCTGGGGTGCACCTCATCTGGCCCCATTGCTTTATCAACTCTTATTACCTCCAGTTCCTTCAGGACCTTTTCTCGTGTAAAGGGACTTGTGTCCATTTCTGCACCATTCTCATCCCTTGTACTCCCTTCAGACCCATTACCCTCCTCTTCCTCAGTAAGGACTGAGCAGAAATACCTGTTCAATATGTCAGCTTTACTGTTGTCATCCTCCACGCGGCCCCCATCCTCCCCCTTCAGTCTCACTATCCCTCCCTTTGTCTTTCTTTTTTCACTTATGTACCTGTAAAAGGTTTTGTCCCCTCTACCCACTGATTTTGTAATGTGTTCTTCTGTCTGAGCTTTGGCTTCCCTTACTGACCTCCCTGCCTCCCTTTGCTTCTCCTGGTACTTCTCCCTATCCCCTTCTGCCATGCAATGAGAAATATTCAGTATCGTCTGAATGTTATTAATTCACAAAAAGCTGAGTTTGCATTCTGTAGGATGTGTCATGCTTACTGGGAGGGGGTAGAGGGTGGGCCATCTTTTGGCATACTGACTGAAGAAACTTTCTGAAGAATCTAAAATTCTGAGTATTCATGATGGACCTGTCCTCTCTACCACCCCTGAGGCTATCAACAATGCATTCTGTGCTTATTATTTGGATCTTTACTCATCTAAATTAACCACAGGGGGGCAGACTGATGAGGATATTGCCTCCTTCCTAGCATTGGTTATGCTTCCCAGGCTATCTGCTGATAAAATGAGTGGCTTGGAAACCCTATTACTGTTCCAGAAGTTGCGTTTGCTATTCAGCAGATATCCAGTGGTAAAGCCCTGGGTCCAGATGGTCTTCCTATATAATTTTATAAACAATTTCAGGATCTTTTGTGCCCATTGCTTGACTCTACATACCAGAAAGCCTCAGAATCACTTTCTTAATCTAAGTCTATGACAGAGTCAAATATCTCAGTACTTCTGAGGAAGGGGATGGATCTTTATATGTGTGCTAGCTATTGTCCCATCTCTTTCCTGCATGTTGACTATAAAATCCTAGCCAAACTCTTGGCCCTGCAGCTTCAGGAGGTGCTGCTCTCTCTGGCCCATGCCAATCAAGTGGGTTTTATAGCAGGGAAAGATGGGGCCAATTATATTAGGAGACTGATCGATCTGATGTGGGTGGCAGAGTATTCCTCAGATCCAGTGGCAGCAATTGCACTGGATATAGAGAAGGTGTTCAATTCCCTTGAGTGGACTTATTTATTTGCTGCTTTCTGGGCCTTTGGGATTGGAGAAGGTTTTATTCATTGGGTGCAGACCCTATACTCAGCTCCAAAAGCCTCAGTATTGATGAATGGGCTTGCCTCTGTACCAGGCAGAGATGCCCCTTATCTCCAACACTTTTTGTGTTAGCACTTGAACCATTGGCACAGAAGTTATGGGAGAGTGCAGACATAGCCAGTATAGCACTGGGTGAAGAAATCTTTAAGCCTATGTTGTTTGCGGATGATATTCTTCTCATCCTTCGCAATCCAGCTCAATCCATCCTGGCTCTGATAGATCTCTTAGGTCACTTTTCAGCTCTGTCCAGTCTCAAGAATAATTGGGGGAAAACAGAGGTACTGCCTCTTAACACAAAATGTTCCTTTGTCTCACTGCAGGGGTTGTGGCTTGAGTGGGCGAAGCACCCAGTAAAGTATCTAGGAATTTTTATTTCTCCAAACTGGAGGGAGTGGGTGCACCTTAATTTTTCAGCCTTATTGAAATCCTTCCAAGAAGATTTTGACCTCTGGAAGCATCTCTGGCTGTCATTTCATGGGAAGACACACACTCTGCAAATAATGGTCCTTCCCCAGTTACTTTATCTTCTTCGGTACCTGGCTTTACCTGTCCTGGATTCCATTTGGAAGACATTGGACAAACTCCTTAGGCATGTTCTCTGGGAGGGAGGGAAACCTCGAATTTCTTTAGCCCAATTGATGGCCCCTGTAAGTAAGGGAGGATTCAGGGTACCTTAGTTTAAGGGTTATTACTTTGTTTTGGGTCTGCAGCAGATCTGGATGTGGCATTATGCTGACCAGTGTTGAAACTCTTCTAGGTGGCTTACCTTTGAAGAGGAGCTGTTTTCTGGAGCAGCACCTGAGTTATTATCATGGACCCACTCCAATTTTCATGCGGGCTTTCCCATTCATGAATATGTTTCAGGAATATGGAAAGGTGTGAAGAAACTGTTGTATTCGCCATGGCAGGCTCCCTTTTCACACTGCCCTCTCTGGAATAATCCTACATTGCAAATTGGGGGACAGACCATATATTGGCTTCCATGGGCTGTGGGAGGCATCCAGAGGGTAGCCAATCTCTTCCATTCAAAGACAGGTCAGTTTAAGGATTTTGCAACCATAAAGGCCCAGGCTATATTGCCACAATCACACCTATGGAAATATTTTTAAATGCGTCAACTGCTCCCCTCATGTATAGGCCCTCAGCTTTGACTCCCCCTTAAGGAGACATGGAATGACATTCTGGGTTTGTTGGGTGGGAGAGGAATTGCTATGATCTGACCCCCTCAAGAGAGTTCTGTCTACAAGGGGTATTTACAGGTTATTACACCCTCAACCTTCACTATAAAATTAAGATGGGAGAAGCTGTTAGGTTCCTCTTTGTCAGAGGCTGACTAGGATTGCTGCTGGACCAACAGGGAAGGCTTATGCAGTGGAAAACCTTGCATTTATGGTACAGAACTCCAGACCTGCTGAGCAAAATGAATTTAATTAACAACTCAGAATGCTGGAAATGTCACCAAAAGAATGGCACCTCATTACATATTCTTTGGTCATGTCCCAGACTGATTGCTTGGTGGGATTTAATTTGGGAGAGGTTTTCTCAGGTGCTTCATTGCAAGGTTCCTTCTTATGCATCCTTCTTGATCCTAGGCAATACAAACCATCTAGTGGTCAAGCATAGGTTCCTCTCTTTATGGTTTATGGCTGTGGTCACTGAGGCCAAGCATTTCATCCTGCAGAAGTGGCACACTGAACTGCTTCCTACTCTTCAGGAATGGGAAGATAGCCTTCATAGATTAGCCAGTTATGAAAGACTTTCTTATTGGGAAGTGGGGAGAGCAGCCTTTTTTGCCAAAATGTGGGAACCTTACTTAAATGGTTGTCATTAATAGCTTACTCAGAGATTTAAATGGGGGCAAGGTAACTTCTTAATCCCCCCTTACATTCCCCCTTTGTATGAGTGTGCATAGGTTAATACCAGGGTATTGGAAGCCTCACTTCATCCCTCCATTGTACTGATGGTTTCAATTAGGGTCCAACCACTGTCTTTCTTTCCAAAATTAGTTTTGTTGTTGATATTCTGTTCTCGTTATGCACACTTTTTAGCTTTTGTCATATGGACAATGTTTCTTTATCTGTCTCATGTCAGGCCTCTAAGCTATCCACATATTTGATACCATAGCTGAATATTCATTTCTTACCAGCTCTACAGCAGTAGATTTGGGGGATCTTCTTTGGGCTGATTATGGACTTTAGCTTTTGTCGGACTTTTAGTGACTTGGTTATGAGTTCTAGTTGGGTGATTTATAATCTTCAGATATATATGGAAGCTCTCAATATGTATCTATAAGTCATTTATGTATTGATTTTATATATATATATATATATATATATATACTGTATATATTATTCTTGTCATTTTCATATGTGGAGTTTTCAGCTATTTGAGATTTTGCTGTCCTTTGGGTTAAATATGGGAAAGCGGGTTATGTTGACTACAGGCCGACTAGTTGTTATGTATATTATTTGTTCATATTTCTATAGAAACATTCAATAAAATTAGAATATAAAAAAAGAAGGAATCTCTTAAGTCAGCAGAAGTTGGACAAACGTTGGTACCAAAACTGTATATAAGAAGGGAGATTTCTAGCAGTCGTTGTTACATAGTCCGACATGATGATGTCACAGACTTCCTGCTGTGTAAAACTGTTTGTGAGTATGACTATTTTTAGTATAACTGGCAACTGCTAGCCAAGGTGAAAAGACAGGTTATAATAAAATTAAAAAATGTGTTGTATGCTTTTTGTATGGATGTACTTGCTTTGCAGTGGTCTCCAGTAAAAGAGAAATGTTACAGTGAATATTTGTGTCTTGTCTGGTCTGTACCTCTGGAATAAGTTGAATTATTATTTTTCATTGGTAATTCTAAACTAATGCTAATAATGCTAATAATATAAGTCAAAATCTAATAGGGCTATGAGGACTGGGGCAGGTACATGACAGCACATCCAAATTAACTATGGTTCATTAATCCCCCAGAAATCCATTAGATCCACTTGCAGGCAGTGTTCATTCCTTGTTGGTCACCCTATGCATCTGGTTCTGCCATTAGCAGAACTGTTTAGTGAGTCTCTGGGCACAGGAGAGGTCCCAGAAGACTGGAGAAGGGCTCATGTGATCCCACTCCACAAGAGTGGTAGCAGGGAGGAAGCAGGGAACTACAGACCAGTCAGTCTTACCTCAGTAGTGGGCAAGATTATGGAGGCACTCCTTAAGGAAAGGATAGTGCAACACCTGGAATCCATAGGGGCACAGGATCCAAGACAGCATGGGTTTACAAAGGAAGGTCCTGTCAAACTAATCTCATAGATTTCTTTGACTGGATAACCAGAGTGGTGGACCAAGGGGGAGCAGTTGATGTCGCCTACCTTGACTTCAGCAAAGCTTTAGACACTGTTCCACATAGAAGATTGATAAATAAACTGGGTAGGCTCAGGGTGGGTCAGAAGTTGGTCAACTGGGTGGCAAACAGGTTGATGGGCAGAAAACAGAGAGTGGTGGTAAATGGTATACAGTCAGAAGAGATGCAAGTCACAAGTGGGGTACCTCAGGGATCAGTCCTGGGGCCAGTCCTCTTCAATATCTTCATTAGTGACATTGCAGATGGACTAAAGGGTAAGGCTTGTCTGTCTTCAGATGGCACCAAGCTCTGCAACAGAGTAGATGATCCAGATGGAGTGGGCAGACTGAGAAGAGATCTGGATAAACTAGCAAAATGGTCAGAAGAGTGGCAACTGGGATTTAATGCAAAGAAGTGCAAGATCATGCACATAGGGAAGAGAAACCCTGAAGCCACCTATAGGCTGGGAGGAGAGTTGCTGGCAGTCACAAAGGAAGAAAGACACTTGGGCATCATCATCACCAATGACCTGAAATCATCCAAGCAGACCTCTAAAGCAGTAGGTAAGGCTAGGGGGATGTTAGGGTGTATTAGTAGGGGTATCACAAGTCATAAGAGGGAGGTAATAATCCCTCTTTTCAAGACACTGGTTACGCCCCATCTGGAGTACTGTGTGCAGTACTGGAGGCCACATCTTCACAAGGACATTAACCAAATTGAGGCAATCCAGAGAAGGGCAACCAAAATGGTGCAGGGACTGCATCAGAAGACTTATGAGAACAGATTAACAGGGCTCAATATGTATACCCTTGAGCAAAGGAGGGAGAGAGGTGATATGATCGAAACATTCAAATACCTTAAGGGCATTAACAAGGTGAAAGAGTCTAACATGTTTAAATATAATTAAAATAGCAGGACAAGAGGGCACAGCATGAGATAAGAGGGAGGCTGATTAAGGGAGAATGTGAGGAAATTATTTTTCACAGAAAGAGTCGTGGATGCATGGAATGGCCTACCTCAGAAAGTGGTGGCTATGAATACAGTGCAGGGCTTCAAACAGGCATGTGATAGGCATAAAGGAGCAATACAGATGAGTATGAATAGATAAGCCACTGACAGAGCAAAGGCCAATGGCACATTTATAAGGTAGAAAAATAAATGGGCAGACTGGATGGGCCTTGCGGTCCTTATCTGCAGTCAACCTCTATGTTTCTATGTTTCTATGTTATGAAGCCATCCTCAGCAATCCAGAAGTGCACCAGTTTTTCCTCTTTTTTCTTCAAGTGCTTCTAATTCCTCTACTCAGGAACAAGTGCAGCTCACATTTAACTTATTCTGCAGCCAGTTTGCAATCTGTTCTCTTTATGTGGTTGCAATGAGTTGCCAACTAGTAGGTTTGGTTTCCCCTCAGCTCAGAATGTGGGTTTAGTGGGGCATGGCCTGTCTGAGCAGAAGACAGCAGCATAGATCTGGCTCTGTAAAGAGAAATCAAGAATCAGACCTCATCCATTATACTACAGACCTTTTTATTGTGTCATCCTTGGGGATATAACATCAAGAAACCTCTTGCAGGCCAGCTGTAAATAATTTTGAACCTCTGAGCTTTTAAAATCCAGCAATTTAACTTTGTTCTGAGCGAGGCCTACATTAGCTGCAACATGGCTGATCCCCAGCTACAATCAAACTCGCTTGCCAGGGTAGAAGCTATGTTTTCTAAACTTGTTACAGACATAAACGACTTGAAAATCTCCACACAACAAAACACTGCAACACTAGTCCTTTGACCAACGGATTACTTCTACCGAAGCCAAAATCATTTCAAACACAAGCTCCATTCAAGGCCTTCAGGTCACTGTAAGAAGCCAAGGTCATACCATTAAAGCTTTGCAATTTAAACTATTATTGATATTGAGAATTGCAATCACAGAAATAACCTGCATTTCTTTGGCTTCTCCGAGGGTTCAGAGATTGGTGACACAACCGTATTATTATCCCACATACTACCTGTAATGTTAAAACTACCTCTCAACCAACAGCTGACAATTGAATGCTCACACCGCACTCTAGGTCCCAGGTCAAACCAAGATCAATAGCCTCGACCTATCATGGCCAGATTTCTGAATTATGCCCACACTGAATGGATTTTAAAATGGGCAAGAGAAACAGGTGTGCTAATGTGGCAGAACTTTAAGATATCCATCTATCAGGATTTATCAAAAGAACTCTGTGCTAACAGAAAAGCACACAATCCTCTTAAACACATGCTGCAGCAGAAGGGGATAAGATTTGCTCTACATTACCCCTCCACAATGTGACTCTTTCTGGGATCCTCCTTTAAAGATTTCAGTACCCCCGAGGCCTTGGCTGATTTCCTGAATGTCTCACCTGGTGACTCTTCCTTGTTTAGCTCTGCAGATGAGGGCTGCTTGAGTAGTAGAGTGGAGTTTGCATGGAGCAACACTGTGGCAGCACAGGACAATGGAAGAAGCTCTGGAGAATTAGTGACCCCTACCACCTCTGCATCTATTGTTTCACTGATTAGACAATATACAAGGATCAAAGAAAAGTCCTCCTTGGGCACTCGTGTGCTAAATCACCCCTGCTGCCCATCCGCAGACCCTCCCAAACCATCTCTTCATTCTGACTCACATACCACCATCAATCCCTCCATGCATATTAGTAACAAATTTGACCTACTGGCTGAAGAGCACAATTCCTCACATGAAGATTTGCATTTTCATGTTACCAATGAACAAACCGCTTTCCCATATGCAGCACTTCAGGGCAATGTTTCGGCAGACTCTTCATGGGTGGAAGAGGTTGCTAGCTCTCCCCTTAAGCCCTTTGAACTTCCCAAAAAGAAATGGAGAGCTAAAACAAAAAACAAAAGTATTAAGGACACAAGTAATATTTCTAAATCAATGGTGACCTGATTATTATTGCTCTGACACATTGCTACTTATTCTTCTCCTGGTGATGACTTATCCCAGGACTCTGTGTTACTGTGGACCAGCACTTTAGTTGTCATGCCTCTCGATGTACAACCTTTGCAACATGAATAATATCACTCCCAGTAGGTTGTGTACTTGAAAGCTGTACACTGTGAATGGCCCTAATTAGTGCTGTTATCAATATTATTTTACCTACTTCCTTATTGTTATCAATATTATTTTACCTACTTCCTTATTTTTCAAGAGAACTCTGGTATTTTCACTTTCCTTAAGTATCTGTATTTTATATTGACTTAGTGGTATCATTTGACAAACCTCTGCTTATGCCCATTTTAGATATAACCCTTAATAGCTTTAAGATAGCAGCTTTAAGGTGCATCAATAATCTCACCACAGCACCTCAGTCTAATTTGTAAAATTAGTTAAATAACCCTATAAACAGCCCTCATAGGCTGTGGCATCTATATTGTGATGCTAATTCAAGTCCCCCTCTTCCTGGTTTGTGTACTGTCCTGCTTCCTCCTCTGTACTCCTTAGACAAACATCATCTAAACAGAGTATACTATCCATATCCACTCCTGTTGCTGGTTATTTTTGGTATTCTGGAGCAATAGAAATTCTATCACTGTTTAACACACATACCCTATTTGCTCGAAGCCGATAAATGAAGGGAGTTTCAGAACTTACCAGGCTTATCATTTAAACCTGGTCATTCCTTTACCAATTCCATGTAGACAATGTTCTAGCATGGGACACTGTTTCTTGTTATGGAACTCTCTGTTGTCCCCCAGCTATTACTGAAGGGAAGCACCAAGTTTGGTCGACAGTAAACCTGTCGACCACCCACACAGTGATGGCACAATACAGATGCAAATATTGTGCTGCCCAAGCCCCCAGTGTTTTCTGTGGGGGGTTGTGCCCTCTACACCTGCTATGCAGAGGGCTGTGCCCCCGCACCCCCCCAGATTTTAAGATTCTCAGCACCAGGTTGGAGTTGGTCCAGGAAGGGGCAGGACCCTGGGGGACTGTGAAACATGGAAACGGACCATTACAGCGACTGTCAATGTAGTGGTAATTTTCCGTGTTTCACTGTCGGGGTGTCAGGCAAAAGAGGGCCACCCTACTGAAGCCAGCTTTCTTTTCACTTTCTTACTGCTCCATTTTTATCTTAAAGGAGTGGAATCAGTTACAATAACTACATTACATCCTATTCACATATATTCATCCCAATGCATTTTAATTTATTATGACTATAATACTCTTTTAAAGCACTTATGCAGAGGGTTTGTTATGCTGGTGCCACAGACTTCTCTATTATATATTAATATATTCAATTCTATATTGGGTTCTTTTGAGCTCTACTTTTAGGCAACTTGGTTCCCAGTATATACAACACAGATTCCATACTGTAATAGATTGACACACTTATAGGCATTATTTCTCCAAGTTTTAACTAACAAGGTTTGGTTATTCCCCTTATGCCTTCCCATATTTGTTCTTTTTCATTATGGACAAGGTTGCATTTCTGATTCTCTTTTTCAATATGATATAACTTGTTTACTGCTAAAGTTATATTTGTATCATTGTTACTACTATTGTTATAAGGTTTAAGCCCTAGGTCTTTGACCAATCTATTATTTGATCTCCTAGGTCTTTTTTCCACTTATACATGCCTAGTTGTGTGGTGGGAGAGTCTTCTTGTATTTTTACTGACTCTGATCTCTCCACACTTACAAAAAGCTATTTTTTGTCATTTCATTCATAGTTATAGTGTTAGGTAATGCTATCAACGTTAATGTATTTCTATTTCTTCTCTATTTCTTGTATTTTTAGAGAGATACCTAAGCCCTTATCACCTTCCATATTATATTATATATACTTTTGAAAGACCCTGTCTTTCTCTACATATACATACTCTCTCTGTTTTGTTACTGGGATGCCCTGTGCTTGAAGTATAAAGTCCCTTACTATTCCGGTAACTGTTTTCTCCCTTTCATACTGCAATCATGACTGACATACTGTTATATTCATGGAATGTTAAGAAACTTAACTCTCCTTGTAAACGGAAGCAAATCCTTTCACATCGTAAAAAACATAAAGCGCATATTGCTTTCCTACAGGAAACAAAGCTAATAGCAGAGGATATCATAAGACTCAAAAAAGACTGGATAGGTCAGATCTATGAATCCTCTTTTTCTTCTAAGAAGGGGGGTAGCTATACTGATTCATAAAAAACTTAATTGGTCTCTCGTAACGTCCATTTCAGATACAGAAGGCAGATGGGTTACAGTCATATTAAATACTCCATCAGCTCCCCTTATGCTTATTAACATATATGCCCCCAATTCAGACTCCCCTGACTTTTTCCATAATTTAGCCCAACAAATATTGTCTAACAATATGAGCAATATCCCCATAATTCTTGATGGTGACCTTAACCAGCATTGGAAGCTTATACGGATAGCAGTAATACATCTATAGATGCTCACCCCAGAAGTATTAAAGCTCTCTCATTATTATTGAAAGATTTTGGATGCTCTGATATTTGGTGGCTGTTTCATCCTCATGATCGGGATTTTACTTTTTACTCAACTCTTCATAAATCATATAGCTGCATTGACTATTGGTTTACGTCCCCCCTCTATAACTGAAAAAACCATAGACTCCTCTATTCTCCCAATAACAATTTCTGATATTTCTCCAGTTAAATTATAACTCTTGTGGGGACCATCCTCCAAATCTTCTTCCAGGTGCTTTGATCTGCTTCTTCTCAGGGATCCTGATTTCTTACCTTAGATTCAATTCCAAATTCAAGATTTCCTTTACTATAATGACCCTGTGGTCACATCTATGTGTAATGTCTGGGAACTTTAAAAGCCACAATTCATGGGAAAATAATTAGTTTAGCAGCACATAGTAAAAAATAAAAGGAACAACAGCTTGCAGATTTAGAAAAAGCATTCAAATATAAAGAAAACTTACATTTTAAAACCAATAAACCCAATCCTGATTCTCCACTTCATTTGGAAATTCTACAATTAAGTACAAAAATAAACAACCTTATTTCCCACAAAACTGAGCTAGCCCTGTTTAGACTTAAACACAAATATTAGAAGCAAGGAGATAAAAGTGGGAAACTTCTTTCTTATCAACTTAAAGTACAACAAATGGAATGCTACATCTCAAGCCTTAACGATTCGCAAGGTAAAATTCATACAGATAATCCCAACATTAATCTCATTACGAGTTCCTTTTACCAGAAATTATACTCTAACACAAATTCCTTTCCTACTCTACATATACAGCAATTCTTAAATAACTTACATCTACCCCATCTTTCCACCACTGAGAAAAACATCTGAGATGAACCCTTTACCCTCTAGGAAATCCAGAAACCTCTATCCTCCCTAAAATCAGGCAAATCCCCGAGTTGAGATGGGTTTCCCAAAGACTTTTACAAATTGCTCTCTGATACTCTCTGCCCCCTGCTTTTTAATGTTTTTCAAGAAGCCACAAAGAAAGGCAAACTCTCTTCTACTTTTAAAGAAACAATGATTACTTTAATCCCTAAAAAAGACAAGGACCCCACCCTCTCTGCTAGCTATAGACCAATTTCATTCCTTAATACTGATGGGAAAATATTTGCTAAACTTCTAACATTTCATCTAGGCCCCTACTTCCCAAACTAATTCATTGTTCTCAAGATGGATTTATTAATAATAGATCGGGTTCTGATCACCTACGTTCCTTGTTTAATTTAATATATAAGGCCAAATTCCTTAAATCACCTGCTGCCACCATTGCCATCAACTTTGAGAAGGCCTTTGATTCCTTAAATTTGAATTATTTATATCAGGTTTATCCCGCTTTGTTTTTCCCTCAAACTTTTATTCCTGGATTAAATTGCTATATACCTCACCCTCAGCAAAAATTGTTACCAATCCTACTCTCTCTCCATCTTTTCAACTTGTGAGAGGAACCAGACAAGGATGTCCTCTATTGCCATCATTGTTCATCTTGGCCATGGAACCTTTATCTGCTAGGCTAAGTCAGGCTGGTGATATTAAAGGAATCCCAATCGGTAAGTCCAGACACATATCCCTCTCTTATGCAAATGATCTTTTAATTCTGCTTGAAAACCTAAGTGAGACTGGACCACCCTTAATTAAGTTACTCAACAAATTTACTGAGATTTCTGGCCTCACTTTGAACTAGGGTAAGTCTGAAACACTCCCTCTTAATGATCTATGCAAACCTCCCATGAATCTATCCCTTGGATTTCATTGGGCACCACAGGGCATCTCATAATAAGGCATAAAGGTTACTCGTAATTTAGAAAAAAATTGCGCATTAACTTTAATCCTTTATTAACCAACATTAAGACTACCTTAGAAAGATTGAAACTTCTTAACCTTTCTTTTATGGGGAAAACAGCCACCATAAAGATGACCATCCCACATAAAGTACTTCATTTGTTTGCCAACATTCCTTTAGCCCTTGCCTCTTTTTTTCTGTCCAAACTTGGCAAACTTATTGGCAACTTTATTTGGGAAAACAAGACACTGTGATTTAGCCACATTAAACTACCTACACATTGGAAAAAGGGAGAGTTCAGTCTCCCCTGGTTCAAAGCATACCTATGGGCCTTCCAGACCTCACAAACCATTAAATGGTTTGGTAAACCCTCACCTAAAACTCCACTATGGGTTGTGATTGAATCTGCATTATGCCGTGGTGGAATGCTGTCATCCTTTATCTACAATGCTCTTCCCCCTAAGTTAAAATCTCATCCGACTATCTCATCCTCCTTTCTGTATTGGAAACTAATACATAAGTATTTAAAATCCAACCCCACTCCATTCTTATACACCTCCCTTTGGGGTAACCCATTGCTATCCCTGGAGAACCAACCTATTTTCTGCCATACCTGGAGGAACAAAGGCATATTTTTCATGGGAGATATTCCTGAACAAAATTCCTTAAACTTAGAATCCTTCTCGAACCTACAGTTAAAATGGGGTCTCCCAAAGCAGGACGTATGGAAATATTTACAACTTCAAGCTGCTTATAACTCCCTCTCTCATTTTGTACATAAACATACCCTTTATGATCAACATATTTCACACTGGATCCACTTATCTGCAAAACAGAACAGTGTTATTTATAAAGACATTATAGATAATTTACCTGACCAATCCCTATCTGCAAAAAACAAATGGAGCACTCTTCTTAACTATAACATCACCGACTCACAATGGCATAACTGCTGGTGCCTGTCTCATCACACATTTAAGGATGCTCATAGCTCTTTAATGCAAATAAAAATTTTACATTTATGATACAGAACCCCTTCTGTACTACGAAGTATGGGCTTTTTAAAAAATAATAAGTGTTGGCACTGCAATTTACCCAACACTGATTTACTTTACATATTGTGGCCCTGTGTACCCGTCAACAAATTATGGCATAAAGTCCTTTCATTTGCCTCCAAAGTGATTAGGCAACAGATTACCCTTGACTCTAAATTTTTCTTGCTTGGTATCCCTATCTCAAATAATGATACTCTATCTCATGCTCATTTTAGGTGGCTGAATATATTATTCCTCCTTGTCAAACATCTCATCCTCATGAATTGGAAATCCCAACTTGTCCCATCTTTTTGAGATATTCTTCAAAACCTTTTTCAATACTCCTCTCTGGACCAGATATCCCATGTCTCTTCTGAACAACTCACTGTATATGATAGATGTTGGCAGGACTATTTCTCATACATTAATACTTTGGGCAATTCTAGATTTTAACTACAAAATGCTTATTTATTCACTTAGTGTTAACCTGTACATATCACATACATTTATACAAGGATAGGCATCTCTATTTCTCTTTCTTCTTTTTCTCTTCTTATTCTTTATACCTCCTATCTATCTATCTCTTGCTTACTGGTTTTCCATTGTTGATTATACAGTACAAGTATTTGCATCTTCCTATATAATAAATTATATCCGAGTCAATATATGCTACTTGTTAAACAACGGGGTTCAGATGTTAATTATAATATAATTAATGGCTATGATTTTTTTCCATTGGAAACCAATGGCATAATTTGCCATTATAAAGGAGCGTTTATAATGGCAAACATGCTCCGGGTTTCCCTACCACTGCGCATGTGCCTGGTGCTGCTCTGCTCTTCCTGGTAGTCCGAGGCCATGGGTTACTGCCGGAGATCACACAGTAAACTCTGGCTGGGCGGTAAGTCCAAAAAATAAATACAAGAACTCAGGGCTAAAAGTAGGCTACTGTTTAAGAAAAAAATTATGTGTCTTCAGCAGCCGCTTCTGACCGCGAACCGAGTAGGGATTGGGGGCGCAGCTGCTGAGATATTTATTTTATTTAATTGCTGTGGCAAAAAATCATAGCCATCAATTATATAAAGAACATGGGTGGTGTAACTGAGTTTACACACCTTTGAGTTAGATGTTGATACAAACCCTCGAGCTTTGCCTCAGAGCAATGAGCATCTAACCCCTCAGGTGTGAGTAAACTTCTATTACACATACCACCCTATACTTTATTCTATATATCTCTACAGCACCTTTTGCCACATTTATGCTAATAATCACATATTTACAATACCTTCACTGCTTTAATATCAGTACTCCCAATGTGCTCAGACTTTGCCTTAACCCTTGCAGGACCGCGGACTGATATATCAATCCAAAATTCTCATATGTTCTGATTCTGTTGGCAGCCTAACAGTTAAGTTAATTTTCTTTAAGTTTATATTACAATGTGTAAAAGGCAGAATTTTTGCTCCATATGGAAGTTGTTTGTTTTCCTAACTGTATTATTGTACTTCTTTTTGAAAAATTCCAATAAAAAGATAAAGTGAAAGAAATAGAATGTGGGTTTTATTTTTAATTTTTTTTATTTTAGTCTTTGGTATCCAGGTAAGACCCGTTAGGCACAAGTGCTTGTTTTCAGGGGCGACCTGGGAGCACTGGGCAGTTAAGTGTTATCCTTCATTTGTATATATGTTTATATTACTGTATCTGTTTAAGTGTTCTGCATATGTCTGCTATTGTACCTTCAATTTGATCCTTGACCTATCAGGTCCATCTTGTAAATGAGCTTTGCTCAATGATGTCCGCCTGAATAAATAAAGATTTGATTGATTGATTGTTTGAAGTGACTTGCTTAGAGTTACACAGTATGCAAGTGGAGGTTGTGAGAATCAAACTCAGGTCTGGTCTGCTGGATGAATCAAGCTCATTCATATCTTGTTCCTCTAACCTCTAGGCTATACTGCCAGCAATGGTTTATTCAGTCAGCTCATTCAGATCTCAGCAGAAGCCAGCTAACAACCGGATGCTAGTAAGAAAGAAATATCATATACAAAGCCTTAACAGCTCAGATGTTTGTAGGCCGTCAACTGGTTGTACACCTTTAAAGTGAGCTGTACTATAGAAGTGATCCATCCAGAAATGTAGTCTAGCATCCCCCCAAAAAATATTTTTTCCTTCTTTGCCCGTCTCCTTAAAGTCCCCTCTCCCATCTTCACTCACATTTTCTAAAATAATCATGAGGGAACTGAGCCAAGCAGCAAACAGCCGGCACAACTTATAGTGTGTTTCACAACTTCAGTTTCATAATTCATGTTTTTTTTTAGTACATAACTAAAAATAATAGACTTGATCATATATTACATTATATCACATCATGTTATATAACATTAGATAATCTTGTCATATATCACATTATATCAGATTATATTATCAGCTTCCATATTGTATCTGCTGCCCTGCCAGTGCCATTTAAAGTCATGCCATACCAAAGTGGCTACTGTATAACAAAAATCTTGCAATCACTGGCCCAGCAACCAGTTCCTGTCTAGAATTACCCTTTTACAGATGACACCATAGATCCACTGAAATCACATTTTCTTGGCATATAAATAAAGTCAAGTTTAATAAAAAATAAAAATAAGTGATAATTACATTAAAATAAAAAAAACAACAGAATTCTGACTTAAGAAAACAACACATTAGGCAGGATTCACAAAGAAAACCAAAAATCCTGCAGCTGTGGGAAAAAGGACTACAGCACTGTGGAAATGCAGTTGCATGATATTCATAAAGAAATTTTGATCAGGTGCAGAATTCCAGAAAATCCCCACAGCTGCAGAAATTGAGCAAGTACTGAATATCCCCAACTGCTGATGAGCAGCTGCAGAAATAGTTTATTAGACACAGCAACAGTGAACCTAATTAGCTGGAGCAGCAGGCATTAACATTGCTACCATAGCATGAAGCTGAAAGCACCTACAAAAGACCAGCAACCAGTCCCTCAAGTGGGACCACTGCAGCACCACAGGTACCAGCAATACCGTGGCACCACCGTGGCTGACTGCCACTGCTGGTCCTCCTTCCCTGGGGTGTTCCTGTTGCCTATAGGGGTAGCATTCACTGCAGGTTGGTCAGGCTCTGCTGCCTGTGGGTCTTGGTCATGGGCTGCACTGGGTCTGGTGGTTACTTGTTGCCATATCATGGCAATGTGTGCTGTTGTTGCTGTAACATCAACGGCTGCTATACTCACTGGGATGCTATTACCTGTGCCTCACCTCCACCTTAATTGATTCCAATTGTTGGGGCACTACTGCAGTTTGCTGAGGGAGAGTTACATCTCATTCCACCGTGTATAATGTGTTTTACGCAACTTCGGAAAAAAACTGGTTGTGAATTGCCTTTCAAGAGATGTGCCTTACTTATCTCACACCTTTTTTTCCTCTGGGACTTCTGTAGCTGCACTTTTTTCCACATTCCGTAGTGGTTTTTTTTTTTGCAGATGCACAGGGTTTTGTTAATAGCACTCAGGGCAAATTCCCCTTTGCTTCCTTAGCTTCGGCAGTTTTGGGGATAGGGAAGGTTTTGCACCTTCAGAAAGCTTTGTGAATCCAGCCCATGCTCTTTACCTTCATCAACATTATCATCCTTCTCCCTCTATTATGAATCACATTATCCTTCTCTAGCATCACTGCAGTGTGGGGTGACAACACCTTTTTTCCTGCCTGAAGACTGCACAGATGACACTGTAGGACTGATATAAATCACCGTAGGAGGCAGTATTGTGTGTCAAACATATGCACAATTGCCTGTCTGCCTTGAGGAAGTACATACTCCTGCTTAAATAAGAACCAGTCTGAGTTCTTTCATGGTGATTTGTTGATACTTCCCACGATTCCCTGTATTGGGTCATGTGTAATTTTATATTTCTTGATTTGATTTTATTGGCTACCAGACTAGGCCCAATGAGCTGGACAGCCTATTTTCATAGGAATTCTGGGCAATAATGGCAAAAAATAACATACAATATACAAAAACAAAATTTATAAAAGCATATAATAAGAGAAGTTAGATTGTAAAATGCAGGCTTTTAAATGAGATAATTACAGTCTGAGATTTTGTTTAAAAGACAGAAAATATGTAGTTTGTTTCACTTCAATAGAAAGTGAGTTTCATGTTTTATCTTGAAAAGCAAATGATCCCTGACCGAAGGCAAATCTAATTAGAGGTACATCAGAGTTGTCCAGGACATGCTATTATAAGTTAAGAACAGAGTAGAATTTTGGTAAAAGTTCAGAAAAAAAGAAATGAGTGAATAGTTATTAATCTTCCAAGCTAGCAAGCAAACATAGCATTGCACCCTTGAATCTAATGAGAGCCAATTAAGTAGTTAAATAATTAGCCATGATTGGTATTGACATGAACATTCAGAATAAATCCTGCAGCTTGATTATACTGTAGAGCTTCCTAATGCTAGAAGGGTACCCATCATAAGCAGACATGTAAATTAACAAACCATAATCAATTAATGGAAAAATTGCAATAAGGTTTTGAATGACCAGTTTCCTAGAATCCTGAGTCAAGTTACTTGTATTATGATGCAAGACTCCTAAGTGAATATTTTCTGCTTTCCCAACATTATCCACATGTTGTACAAAGGCTGGGTGTAGTCAGTCAAGGGTCAGAACTAAACAACAGAAAGAAGATGACTGACTTTTTCTATCCTTTTTTTTTATTTGTTATTGCATTTTAAATACATGACAAACAAAAGCATTTGTCCAAGAAAAGAAATGTCATTAATCAAGTGTAAAACGGCATTAACTTAATCCAGGAGAAGCTGTGTCATTTTCCTTAAAGGTACCACAATTGGGGGTTAGTGTAATATTTAGTATAGAGAATAACACGTTTTACAGAAGGAGCTTAGTTGCAGCCAATGCTATTGATTGATCTCCAACAAATATAATCAATAATCCCTTAATACAAACCAGCCTACTAGACTTATGGATCAAAACTGCTCAGAAGAAGAAGAAACCCAAACTGTGCCCCTCATTTAGCTCCCCTGGATTGTTGTATCTTAGTAAATCAAAAAACCTTGCCTGTATAAGAAACTGCAACATGTGAACCATCAAGCTTAACATTTTAACATTGCCCATAAGAAATGCATGAAACAAATGATTCACCCTTCAAGTGCCAGGAGTAAGTTGGTGGGAGATTGGAGCACCACAGAGAACCACAAATGCTGTATCAAGCTTGTGTAGGTGTCCTGCTCAACTGCTCCACTCCTCAGAACCCCAAAGAGGAACCCATCCACACCATTTTTTCACCATAGCCTTGCACATGGTGCATTTATTGCCCTAACTATAGCAGCCACCACTCCTGCCCCCAGTCCCCTTCATATTCTCAGGTTGGGAATTCACCAATGACTGAGACAGTCTAGAAAAGAAAAAAAATGCATACAAGTAGTGCAGTATAAAAGTAATAACTCCATAGGTTTAAAAGCACAGTACATTTGAACCTCTCCACACCCACAGTATGCACAAATGTTACCTCTTCAGAAAGTCTTAGAAGGTCTGTGTGGGTAAGAAAGTCTCTATAAATTTAGAAACAGCTGTTGTGGAAAAGCAGAAGTACTACTTTCCTAACATCAGTACCAGTCATTCTGAACAAATTTGGAGAAATAAAGTAGTCAAAGAATTATTATTCTACACTCACAGAGTCCACCATAAAATGTTTTGATGTCTCTCATCAAAGTATTCTCCCACTATGCTGCTGCATCCTGCTCTCAGGCTCAGACAGTTTTGTCTATGAGGGCTTTGGCCACCTTTGGATCAGTAAATAAGTATTGTTTGTTGTTGTATGTGACATGTAGGTGGGCTGGAAACCAAGCCAATAACCTATTTGACTGTCTTGCACTATATTTATATTTTTGCTGCTTATGTCAGATATTATCTTTGTTTACTATGCTTTCCATGCCAATTTGTTATCCTCCTGTATAACTCATTCCGTAGTGCATGTTATCCTGTATTAACTATGAATTATGCTTTGTATGTATCTGTTGTTTGTGTTTTGCCTGTGGCAGGACCTTCTTGTAAATGAGCTTGCTCAATAGAGCTTTCCTGATGAAATAAACTTGAACTTGAATAAATAAACTTGAACGCTCTTCAGCCTCCTTCCACTTGGATGTAATGCCATAGAAAAACTTTGCTGTGTGGAAGAAGAGTAGTTGATAAGGAAAAGTACTCACTGATCCCCCAAAACGCACTGGCTGTTGTTTTGCACTTTGAGGATTTGACCATGGGCACAAGATGAGGTTGTGACTAATTCATTTGTCCACGGTCTGTCATCCCCCAATATGTCCATTCTCAGTGTTATGCTATACACCTTAATTAAGGGAAGCACATGCCCCAGTCAAGATGCCTCTGGTAGCCACCTTTCCATAAATTCACACATTCACAAATATGATCCCCTTCAGTGCTTTTAGGAATGCCTAATACAAATGCTGGTCAACTGGACAGTGTTTTCTAGTTGCTTAAGTCTGGTGCACCTGATGGATTGTTCTTTTACCACTGCGGCCACTGCTGTCATTAGTTTTTTCGTGGCTTTCTGAGACTTCCTACTAATACCCTCAGTACAACAGTCCCTGTTTCAGCCTGGCATATAACCAGTCCAGATGGTAACAATTATTACAGTTCTTAACAAAACATGCACACACATTAGCCACTCGATGAACCTGTAGCCCCCCAAGTACATCTCATTCCTAGCCGCTTTTAGTCTCTTGCTAACATGAGAAATTAGCTAAGGAGTTTATTTGACAAGAGACTGCAGTCATTGACAAACACTTCTTTATACAATACCTGATCTGTGGGGGTGGGAGGGGAGTGATGCTTGCTTGCATTCTCACTCTCATTAATCTGATCCAATGTAGATGTTTGGAGTTGGCTGAAGTTTTGTTCCTGAATAACTTGTTACTGTGTGATTTTTGAGATGGTCCAGGATTCTGCATGTTGTTGTATTTCTCCCAAGGTCCCGTAACTTTGAGTTGCTGTAGAAAGATTTGTTGCTTTTGGATGACATGATGATGGCATCAGAAGTTAAGCAATACCTCATCTCTTGATGGTATTGGATGTTGAACTACCATCTTGATGGTACTGTTGTTCAGACATACCACATCTCTTGGTGGCATGTGATGTTCAGAATACCATCATCTCTCTTGAGAAATGATCATCCTTTTAAACAGTACATTTTACAGAGCAAACATCAGACATTAAAACTGCTAAACTGAATACTGCTTACATTTCAGCTATGGACATTTGATAAGCATGTTTTTACATGTCCTTGAAGAGTCGAAATCTTAGCAGAAAAATAATTATACAGTAATTTCATCCTTGAAATGACAGGCTGGCTTTAGCAGAGTATAGAACACAGCTGAAATACTAATACTTCCATTAGGTGAATAGCCTAGAATTCAAGTTTATACTTGACCTCAAAATATGTGACCCTATATAGATACATAGATACACAGATACATAGACAGTGTCAGCAATTAAGGGCCTATGGCCCACCCAGTCTGCCCATTTGAGCTTGTAAGTTCAGTTTGTTTTCCTAGAAGTCTGTTGCCCCTTACCCCTGACCTCTAGAATTCCTTTATGTCTATCCCATGCATTCTTAAATCCTGATTGTTTTAGCCCCACCACTTCCTCTGGCAGGTGTTCCACTTGTCCACCACCCGCTCTGTGAAGAAATTTTTCATGTTTCCTCTGAATCGCCCTCCCTCCAACTTCATCCCATGCCCTCTAGTCCTGGAACATCTTTTCCGCTTAATAATAGTGTTTTCCTGCACCCTGTTCTTCCCTGTAAGATACTTGTATGTCTCTATCATATCCCCCCTCTCCCTCCTCTCCTCCAGGGAGTACATGTTCAGTTCCTTCAACCTGTCTTCATAGGACATGTGACGCAATCCATGCACCATCTTTGTTGCCCTCCTCTGAACCTTCTCTACTCTGTCTATGTCCTTATGTAGGTATGGTCTCCAGAACTGTACACTGTACTCCAGGTGTTGCCTCACTAGTGTCTTGTATAGCGGAATTATGACCTCCTTTCCTGCTGGTGATGCCCTGCCTATACATCCCAGCATCCTGTTTGCTTTACCTGCTGCCTTGTCACACTGTTTCTACCTTGAGGTCATCAGAGATGACAACCCCAAGATCCCTTTCCTGCTTGGTGATGCTATATCCTCACCCTCAACTGATATATTGTGCCAGTTTTGTGCTCCATATGCATTATCTTGCACTTTTTGCATTGAATTTTAACTGCCAAACCCCTGACCATTCTTCAAGTTTCTGCAGGTCGCTTCTATTCTGTCTACACCCTCTGGTGTGTCTACTCTGTTACAGAGCTTTGTGTCATCAGCGAACAGTGAAATTCTGCCTTCTAGATCCCAAGAATGTCACTGATGAAGATGTTGAATAGGACCGGTCCCAGCACTGATCCCTGTGGTACCCCACTGGTCACTCTTCCTCTGTGGAGTGACAGCCATTTACCACCACCCTCTGTGTCCTACCACCCAGCCAGTTACCTACCCACCACACTACTGTCCTGCCCACACCCATATTCCCCAGTTTGTGTAATAGTCTTCAATGTGGCACAGTGTCAAAGGCCTTGCTGAAGTCCAGATAGGCCATGTCCACTGCCCTCCCTGATCCACCTCCTAGTCACCAGTCAAAAATTCAACGAGGTTGGTCTGACATGACCTCCCCTGGTGAAACCATGCTGCCTTGGGTCCTGTAGTCCATTGATAACCAGATGTTCCACCAATCTCTCCTTCAGTAGTGCTTCCATGATCTTCCCACTACCGAGGTGAGGCTGACTGGTCTGTAGTTCCCTGCTTCCTCTTTGTTCCCACTTTTGTATAAGGGACTACATCTGCTGTCCTCCAGTCTTTGGGTACCTCCTGTTTCCAGTGATCGGCTAAACAGGATAGCCAGAGGTTCAGCCACCACCTCTCTTAGTTCTTAAGGACCCTGGGTGCACCCCATCTGGCCCCATTGCTTTATCAACTCTTATTACTTCCAGTTCCTTTAGGACCCTTTTCGTGTAAATGGACTTGTGTCCATTTCTGCACCATTCTCACCCTTGTACCCTTCAGACCCATTACCCTCCTCTTCCTCAGTAAAGACTGAGTAGAAATACCTGTTCAATATGTCAGCTTTACTGTTGTCATCCTCCACGCGGCTCCCATCCTCCCTTCAGTCTCACTATCCCTCCCTTTGTCTTTTTTTTCACTTATGTACCTGTAAAAGGTTTTGTCCTCTACCCACTGATTTTGCAATGTGTTCTTCTGTCTGAGCTTTGGCTTCCTTACTGACCTCCCTGCCCTTTGCTTCTCCTGGTACTTCTCCTATCCCCTTCTGCCTGTGTCTTTTTGTATTGCCTGAATGCAATATTTTTGGCTTTCACTTTCTTTGCTACCTCTTTGGAAAACCATAATGGTCTCCTCTTCCTTTTCCTCTTGCTAACCTGCTTAATGCATAATTCTGTTGTTCTTGTAATCCCCATTTTAAATACTGCCCACTGTTCCTCAACCCCTGATTCCTGTCCCATTCCCCTTAATGCCTCTTTCAAATATCTCCCCATTTTCCCAAAGTCTGCCCCCCTAAAATCCAGGATACGTTCTTTTGTGTGGTTTGGTTCTGCTCTTTCTGTGAATACAAACCACAATGACTGGTGGTCACTGTTTCCCAGGTGCTCCCCTACTGTTACCCCCATCACACTGTCCCTGTTTGTGAGCACAAGGTCCAGTATTGCCTTCTGCCGAGTTGGTTCCATGACCAGTTGCTTGAGGAAGGCACCCTGAAGGGAGTCCAGGATAAATCTGCTCCTAGTTGATGCTGCTGCTGGGATGCTCCAGTCCATGTCTGGAATATTGCCCACACCTTATACTTTCTCAATCACGTCATCCATTTTGTTTTCTACCAACACCAGTTTTCTGAAATACTAGTCCATTTGTTTTATTTATGAACCTGATTGACTGGGTAAGATCACTTATTGTCCACTGCAAGGAGTCCAGGGTGGCAGGAGCATCACCTGCATTATTAGGTGGAGTTTGTTTTTTTTTGGGGCAATAAAATTATTATTTGTTTTTTCTTTTTACAAACAAAGAAACAATACATAACAAAAATGTAGCCATCAAACAAGATCACATTAGAATAAATATGGCAGTATATGATACATAACCATAACTAAAAAAAATGTGAGACTAAATATTAGATCAACTATATTATCATGTTTAGTACTGATACAAAATATCAAGCCATATTAGTATACTAAAATAGTATACTAAAAAAGATCTAAGCAACAAACCATAAAGGTGTAAATATATATATATATATATATATATATGTATATATACACATACGTACATATATATATATATTCTTTGCAAAAAACTGCATTAATGCAACAGTTAGGGTTTTTTACAGTGACAAAAGTGAGGAAATTCGACGTTAGGGTTTTCAACCCTAACTCTGACTCCCCCCCACCACTGCCACACATACACGCACAGGCAAACACACACACACACCCCCACACACAGAACACACAACTATGGGGTGGCAGTACAAGGCAAGACAACCAATCACAGACACACACCATAATGCAACAGAAATAACTTACAACTTCTTAAACATACCACAACAGCATCCATCATCATGTTTAGCAGTGGTGGGGGGGGAATCGAAGTTAGGGTTGAAAACCCTAACGTCAAATTTCCTCGCTTTTGTCACTGTAAAAAACCTTAACCGTTGCATTAGTAGGTATGACACTAATGAGTTGCATGCCCTCAGCCAGGCAATGCCCCCACCCACTCAGACCAGTAATTGGATGCTGAGTGCAGATCCACAGCCAAATAAAGGCCATAGACATCAATGGTATACCTCCCTCATGGCAGCTGCACACAAGTCGGAACAGTGAGGAGTTACACGACCTCAGCCAGGCAAAGCCCCCCCAAAACAGGTACTAGATCCTGAGTACAAAGCCACAGCCACTCTAAAGCCATGTACAACAACATCATACCAACAGCAGAGTAGTTATGACTCTCATGAGTTGCACAGCCTCAGCCAGGCAAAGCCCCCAACCCCACCCAGACCAGCAATTGGATTCTGTGTGCAGACCCACAAGTCAACTAAAGCCATGGTCAAAAACAGTATACCTCCCTCATATGAGCTGCACACAAGTTGGAACACTGAGAACTTACATGGCCTCAGCTAGGCAATGCCCCCAAACAGGTACTGTATCCTGAGTGCAGAGCCACAGCTAACTAAGGGCATGAACATCAATGGTATACCTCTGTGATACCAACTGCAGACTAGTTATGACATTCATGAGTTGCACGGTTTCAGCCAGGCAATGCCCCCCCCAAACAGGTACTGGATCTTGAGTGCAGAGCCACAGACCAACTAAGACCATGGACATCAATGGTATAGCTGTGTGATGGGAGCTGTACACCTGTTAGGACACTGAGGAGTTAGCTGGCCTGAACCAGGCAATGCCCCACCCCTCCCGAAACCAGCTACTTAATTTTCAGTACAGAGCCACAAATGAAGTGAAGCTGTGAACATCAATCATATACGTCATTGATACCAGCTACACACATGGTAGGACACTGAGTAGTTGCATGGCACCAGTCAGGCAATGCCCCCAAATATGTCCAGACCAGTTACTGTATCTTGAGTGCAGAGCTAGAGCCCAACTAAAGGTGTTCACATTTACGAGATACATTACTGATACCAGTTGCACTTGTTAGGACACTGGTGAGTTGCATGGGCTGAGCCAAGCAATGCCCCCAAGCCCCATAAATCAGGCACAGGATCATAGGTGTAGAGAGAGAGAGACCAACTAAAGTCATAGACATCAATGGAATACTTTTCTTATAGCAGTATCACACATGTATTTTTAAGAAGGAGCCAAATACATCATTGTGAAACAATAATGTTTAATAATAAAAATATTCGGCTGGATTCAGAAAGGTCCGCCGCAAGCTGTGGCAATGGCAGTTTGCGGCAACCTGCCCATGCACTCGATTCAGAATCAGAGTGGGTGCAGCAGTCTGCGTCCTGTGACTTGCAGTAGCTATGCAAGGTAGGGCACAGCACCCAGGAATGCCGCAGGTCACAGGACAGAAGTTGCACCAGTTGAGGGCTGCCATGGCACCCCCATGCCCACCTCTGAGGACCCGTAGAGTGTGGGTACCAGACCCAAGCCCCCTTGTCATGGACCCCCCAGATCGTGGACCCTTATCTGCCCTGGTGGCCCAGTGGTCCCCCACCACCCAACACACACACACAAGGTGGGTGCATTGTCGACTGACCCTGGTGGTGAGGAAGGGCTATGCCAGTTGCTGGTGGGGTATTGGGGGTGTGGGGAGGCATGCACAGTGTGGGGGTAGGGGCCACTGGACTACCAGGGGGTTACGGAGATGGGGGAGATCATGCCCCAGGGCATGGGGGGCTTGCAGTGTGTGTGGGGGGTCTGGGCATTGGGGGTGTGTCACATACCCAGCCTGGCATGGTGCATGCCATGCCTGGTACCTGGACCCCATTGGGGGTCCATAACCCACAGGGGTTGTGGGGCTGAGGCACAGTGGCAACCTCCAGTGAACAGCAAAGACCAGTTAGACCACCTTTTTGTTGGCGTAACTGGTCTTTGATGGACGTTCACTGGCGGTTGTCACTGAATCCCATTTGTGGACGTACTGGCCACCCTACTTGAATAGGGTGCAAATGCTGCCAAAAACCCCCTTATGCCATGTCACAAGGGGGTTTCAGGTGCATAGGTGCTGTCACATGTCGCAGGCTGCCTATGTGAATCTCACAGGTATGCAACGCAGGACACGAGTGTGACTTGCACCATATTTTCCGACACAAGTCGCCTTGTGTCCTGCCTTGGCTTCTCTGAATCCAGCCCATTCATTTCTTTTATAAAAATTAATATTCTTTAAATTCTCATGGAAAAACAGTAAAATAAATAAATGTGTTTCTGCACACGGGGGAAGGGATAATAAATAAAACATAAATAAAATAAAAAGCAGTAAAATAAATTAAAGTGTTGCTTCACACTGAGAGTGGGGGGGATATAAGACAGAAAGAAAAAATAATTGTATGAAAACATTTAAAAGAATGGCCAGGAGTGATAGGGAGGTGTTGGCCATTCAGGCTGTTGTGTCTTGGGGAGAGGAAAAGGAAGAGGAAGAGTGCAAAGGAGCAGGTGGGACTTCGTGCCCCTCATCTGTAGGTGGTGGTGGTGTTGTGGAAGGGGCACCTTCAAGGGGATCTTGCTGCTGAGGAGCTGTGGAGGGTGGGTCATCTTAAAGATGCTGCAGGTCCTGTCGGACGAGATGGTGGATTGCCTCCATGGCCTCCAGCTGGTTCTCAGCCTGCCGCACCATGAGATCATGGGTGGTCTCGAGTGAAGCAACAGAGGCCTCCTCCATCTCCCTTAGTGATTGTATGGCTTGGGTGAGGCCCCTGTTACTCTGGTCCAGACCATGGGTGGCATTTAAGGCTGCATTCCCTACACACCCATGTTGCTGCAGCAAATCTATCATTTCTGCATCTTGATTGATTATATAGTCTATTTTTGCTGCAGTGACATGGGCGTGCTGGGCTTCAGCCCTGTTGCCATGCTCCACAGACTCAAGCAGCTGGCTGAGAGTGCTGCTGATGGCCTGGAGAACAGCCAGCAACTCTGTGGAGAGAAAAATGACAAGAAGAGACATGTCAGTAAACTAAGCTGTTCTGTACTCTTACGGTAATATACTGTAGTGAGGTATTTTTTTTTTATTAATGAAAAGGAACTGTATTAACATCTATGGTAGATTAGTATAGCTGTGTTGATTTCATAATACTGTAATTAAACTGTGTTACTGACACATTCCGCCCCCTCTCCTCTCCAGATCCCATAACCTGCCACTCCTTGTGGCACAATCTGGCAGTATGAACCCCCCCCACTAGCTCCCAATAAATGCTGCTTCTTATGAAGCCCCAAAGACCCCATGTATGCCAGCCTCCACGACACTTGCACAATTTTGAAAGACCCACCCCCCACCCAGGCACCCCCACCCACACTCTGTCTGCATCCTAGCATGGTCCCACAAACTCAAGAGCTCAATAATGTACAACAGAAGTCAAGCAGGAAATTCCAGTCACAGAAACTACATATGCATGGTGCACTTGTGTGATAATAAAGTTATTTGTCCAGTAGTCTGTGATCTCTTTGCTACTCATGAGGTTTCTCAAGGTGAGAGGCTACTGTTCAAATAAGCTGGTCATGACACAAGTGCAGCACACATACTTTGTATATATGCACAAAGACTGCTTCAACAGTGAATTTGTCAATGAACAACATGAACATTAGTATTCTACAATGGTGTTATCTGCAGAATTACTATGTGTCATACCTGTGAATAAAACTTCAGCAAAATAGAACAAATTAAGTAGCTATTGTTAAATTTGTTTCATACAATGCCACATGAAAATATTGTAGACTTATTGGTCAAAACACATGACATGACCTTGATTAATCCTCCAGTATACCCACTATTAAAAGTAAATAAAACTATTAAAACAAACAAAAGACTTGAAAATTGTACAACAGCAAGATGCTGCCCCCCCCACCCAGATACCAAGATACCATGAATGAAACTGGGTCTATGGTTGGATTCACCACTTCTGGTGTGGTTAAGACACTCCACTGTGCCTTGCATATGAAACACACCAGGCGTGGTAAATCCACCAATATACGTACCGTCTATCATAGTATGTTGCTTAAACAAACCACACTCAAGCAGTACTTGTTGCTGAGAAATGCTATGATGATGTTTAAAGACTTCATAATATACCCCAGTGTGTTCTATTTTATCAGATATGGTGTGATTTACCAGAACCGCAGTGGTTTATATACAAGGTGCATCTCAGTGGGTAAATCTTTGAGAGCCATAGTAATTTTCCTGAGAACTCATGTTCAGCACGGGATATGCGCTGGATATGCTGGCGCAACCCTGCATCTCTCCACATAGGAGGGCTCAAAGCTCAGCCCTTGTAGAGTAGAATCAACACTCGACCACCAAGAGGCAGGCTGCATTACTGCAGGGTGTAACACAGCAGCCCAGCGGTGGGTTCCACCTGCCCACTCAGAACATTGTCCACAAGCACACACTGAACCTGGATTCCCACCCACCCGTAGCCAAGATAACATGGTATATGTTGTTATAAGTAGCAAAAAGGAGCAGAAATAACATTTTACTTTCACTTTTTTTGACAGACATATGCAGAAAAGATAAAGAATGAAAAGCAAATGTCCCTGCACTGACAGAAAGCATCCCTGTTGCATAAATAATATATACAATGGTGATGTGTCAGATAAATAATTTATGTACACTTGTCCTGAATGACCTCGGACATCTCAGTTGTGACTTGCGCCACTTGTGCGGTTATCCAAGGTCAAACAGTACTTGTATAGGTAAATCATTTCTCTGACAGGTGACCATTGTATATCCGTTACTTATTGTATTACTTTCTATTCTGTACATGCAATAGATGCCATTGTCATAGATAGTGATTGGTTATCAGAGGATTTAGAATAGTTGAAAACTAGTAGTTTAATTTTTTTGATTGACTGTTCAACTATGCCTGTGTTATAATAGAAGTTACTTACGTTCCTTAGCTGGAGGATCAGGCAGATCTGCAGCACGTGGTGGATGACCCGCTGTTGGAGCGACTGTTCTTTCCTCCACAGAGGGGTAGACTTCTAGTATTTTGACCTCCTCTGTGGGGTCTTCTCCTCCAGCAGCACCCTCCATAGATGGTTTGTCCTCTGTAAAACACATAGTAAAAGGGGAAAACATTATTTGTCTGTGGATGTTGCTATGTGTATGTATATCTCTGTAGTACCAGCTGTACCGAATTGTTAATTCTGAGGAGTTAAATGGCATTAAGCAGGAAATTCCTGCCCCACCCCCACCCCCCATATCAGAACAGGTACTGGATCCTGAGCTGACAGCCACAGGTTAACTAAAGACGTGGACATCAATGGTATACCTGCCCAGATAGTAGCTGCACATAAGGTAAGATGATGAGGAGTTTGAAGGCCTCATGCAGACAATGTCTCGCCCCTTCTCCCTATTGGGTCAACTAGTTTAAAGGGGTCAACTAAAGAATACTCCCCATCCATCCCCCCACAAGCTCCTCAGATTAAGTAGTGTATCCTCAGTGCAGAGGTACAGGAAAAGTAAGGCTGTGAACATCAATGGCATACTTTCCTGATTGCATGTACACAGAAGTCACGACACTGAGGAGTTGCATGTACTCAGGCAGTCAATACTCCCAGATATGGACACCAGTTAGTGCATGCTGAGTGCAGAGAGACACACAAAGTAAAGGTGTGGATATGGATGTAATACCTTCCTGATACAAGTTTCACATAAACTAGTACAGTGAGGAGTTGCTGTGTCTCAGGCAGGGAATTCACCCACCTCCAGTAGAATAAGTATTGTATCTTGAGTAGACAGCCACAGGCTGCCTAAATATGTGGACATTAATGGTATAAGTATGCAATATCAGATGCAGACAAGCTGGGACACTCAGTGGTTTTAAGGACTCTTCCAGACAATAGCCCCCTCCTTGGATCGGGGGGGGGGTCATTACTGCCGAGTCACAGGCAAAGTAAACCTGCTTGCATCAATAGCAAAGGTTACTGATACCAGGTACATACAAGTTTAGACGTTGAACAGTTCAATAGGGTCAATGAGGCAATGCTCCCACATGCAAACAACAGATACTGGATGCTGAATGAAAAGCCACAGAGTAAATAAAGTCGTGGATATGTTTGATATACCTCCCTGATAGTAGCTGCATACATATTAGCACAGTGTGGACTTGCAGTGGTTGAGAGAGGCAACGCCTTCACTTCCCAGACAAGAGGTAGTGGATTGTGAGTAGGTAGCCATAGGTTACTAAACATGTCAACATCAATGGCATCTGTATGTGATAACAGTTGCACACAAGGTTGGATGCTGAGGAGTCTTAGGACCTCACACAGACAATGCCGCTTCCTCTTCCCTCACATCAGGGAGTGTATTGTCAGTGCAGAGCTACAGGCCAAGTGCAACCATGCAAGCAATGGTAAATCTTGCTAATACAAGCTCCAGACAAGTTAGGACACTGAGAATTTGCATTTCTTTAGCCAAGAAATGATCCCACCTTCCCACACCAGGCAGTGGATGCAGAGTGCAAAATCAACAGTAAGTTTAGCTGTGGATATGTACAGTATGCCTCCCTGATACGATGTGTACAGATGTTAGGACAGTGAGGACTTGCACTGACTTAGGCAGGCAATGTTGACACCCCCTCCAGAACAGGTAATAGACCCTGGGTGCAGAGCCATAGGTTAAGTAAAGGCCTATACATCAGTGGCATGTGTCGCTGATAACTGCTGCACACAAGGTACGACCGTCACTAGTTTGGAGAGTTCAAGCTGACTTTACTGCCCCCCACCCCTACCCTCTGGATAAGGAAGTGGATCTTTAGTGCAGAGGCACAGGGCAAGGAAAGGCATGACTATGAATTGCAAAGGTTACTGATAGTATCTCAACACAAGTTTGTGCACTGAGCAGTTGCATGTTCTCTCTTAGGGAAAGCTTCTACCTCCCCCCACATGAGGAACTGTATGCTGAGTGCAGAGTAACACACTAACTAAATCTCTGGATGAGTACAGTATGCTGCCCTGACATGAGGTGCAGATATGTTAGGATAGTGAGGACTTGAACTGACTCAAACAGGGAATGCTGGTCCCCCCTCCACCCAGAACAGGTCCTGGATGCTGACTGAACAGCTACAGGCTAAGTAAAGATTTGTAAGTGAAGCTGTGAACATGGATGCGATAGTTTCCTGATAGCAGCCACATACAAGTCATGACACTAAACAGTTGCCAGGCAATTGTTCCATCGTCTCACAGCAGACACTGAGTCCTGAGTCCAGAGTCACACACTAAATAAAGCTGTGAATATTGACAGAACACCTCTGTGATATCACCTGCACACATGGTAGGACTGAAAGGGGTACAAGTGCATCATGCCGGCAATGCCTGAAATCAATCACCTCCCTCTCCCCAGAACATGTACTAGATACTAAGTACACAGCCACAGGCTAACTAAGGATGTGCACATCAAGGGTATGCATCCATGATAGCAGCTGCAGACAAGGTAGGGGTTTGAGGAGTTTAAAAGGCTGACCGAAACAATGGCCCTCCATCCCACTTGGATGAGATAGTGGATTTTTAGTGTAGAGGTACAGGCAACTGAAGACATAAACATTAATGGCACAGTTTCCTGATATGAGCTCCACACAAGCTAGAAAATTGAGACGTTACATGAGTCATAACAGTTAATGCTGCAACCTCTACACACCAGCTACTGGATGGTCACCACAGAGTTAGCCAGTAAGTAGAGCTGTGGATATCAACAGTATAGCCACCATGATATGAGCTGTGCACATGTGAGGACAGTGAGAAGTTGCACTGCTTCAGAGAGGCAATGACCCCCCCACCCACAACAGGTACTGGATCCTGAGTGCAGAGCTGCAGTCTGAGTAAAGATGTGTAGACCAATGCTATGTCTCTCTGATACCAGGTGTGCACAAGGTGGGCCACTGATTAGTTTCTAGCAGTCAGCCATACAATGCCCCCTCCCTCTTGCATCATGTAGTGTATGCTCAGTACAGGTTTACAGGTCAATGAAAGCCATGGACATCATTGGTATACCTTTCTCATAGCAGCTCCACAGAAGTAATGACACTGAGGAGTTGCATGCCATCAGCCAGGCAATGGTGTCACATCCCTACAAGAGCTACTAGATCCTGAGTGCACAGCCACAGACTAAGTAAAACTGCATATTGATGACATACTTCTTTGGTATCAGCTGCAGACATAGTAGGTCAGTCAGGAGTTGTACTGTCTCAGGCAGGCAATATCCACCACTCCCCCCTCCTCCCCACAACAGTTCATTGATGTTGAATGCACACCTATAGGGTAAGTCAAGACGTGGACATCAACAGTATACCTGTCTCATACCAGCTGCAGGTGAGGGAGCACACTCTGGTGTTTCAAGTCCCCAGTCAGAGAATACATCTTCACACACACCCCCATTGACTCAGGTAGTGCATCGTCAGTCCAGAAGTGCAGGCCAACTAAGGCCATGGTCATCAGCAGTATACCTTCCTGATAACACCTCTACACAAGTTAGCTCACTGATAAGTTGGATAGCCTGAACCAGGTGATGGTACCATCTGCACACACCAGGTACTAGATGTTGTGTGGAGAGTGACAGAATAAGTAAAGCATGTTCACATGCCAGGACAGTCAAGAGTTGCATAGTGTGAGCCAGGCAATACACCCCCCCTCCCTCCAGACTATGTACTAGATCCTTACTGCATACCTACATCTCACATAAAACTGTTGATGGGTTCAATTGACAGTGGCTCCTAGACCCTCAGGATCAACCATTGGCATACACACTGAATTAGGTCGAGGACGGCAAGATGGCAGCTGTAGGTTAAGCTGAGAATCAGCTGTAGCAGGGAATTTATGTGTTTTGTGCATGACTTTAGTAAGGTATGCCATCGTTGCCCTACCTTTGATTCTTCTTGCTAACATTCTCCTTTCCAGACTTTCTTGTGCTGCGAGGTTTCTTCTGTTCTTTGTTTTTATTCTTGTTTCTCTCCAGAGCAAGAGTAGTCCAGTCGGTGGAGGAGCCTGGTGTAGCTGAAGGAAGGTGTTGGTAGCCCCGTGGAAGGTGAGTGACCGACAGAGACAGAGGAAGAGTGGAAAAGTGGAAAGTAAAATAGGAGCAGAGTTGGAGTGAAGTGTAAAATCAGGGAACTCAAGTGACTGAACGTTTACGGGACAGAAGTAAGAGTAAGGGCTCTAGGGAGAGGTGAACAAATATTGTAAAGGAAAGTGAGAACACAAGAGAGCACTGGAAGTGTTTAAATTAGCGGCTTCAGCAGCGCTGGTCAAAGACTGCACAAAGAGTATACGTTCACAACTATAGCGTGTACTGGGGAACTAGATTCTCTCTTGTTATTTTTATTTTTATTAAAATCAAGTAATTCTAATGATGATGTTAGTGCTAGTGCTTGTGTAAAGACTCTCTGACACTCTCTGACATTACTATTGATTTCCTGCTCTCTCTGAGAGCGTTGGGGGTGGACCGTGGGGGTTATTTCCCAGTCTGCTTCTAAAATTGCTCTTCCCCACTTCATATTTTTCCACCTTTTTTCCACCTTTTTCTTGCATCGCCGAATTGTGTTTTTTTCCTTTTTTTTTTTAACTCTAATAAGTGCACTGATAAGTGTATTTTGTATTATTTGGGTAATTATTAAGTTAAATTTTGGGGTTAGAAGTACAACAGAATGGGATTAGATGTATTATTTCATATAATGCCATGATGCCCTATGCTGAGCCTGTGATTAGACTGATTAGGCTAACTGAATGGAATTGATTGAGTTGGAAGGGTTGCATGGGTAGCACGGATCATACGGCCTATGTTAATTGTGTGCAGCTGAAGCTGCTTATGCTTGTTCTATATAACCCAGTTGCCTAACATTCTACCTTACTGCAGCATTCTACTCTCCTTTCAGGAGGAAAAGGACACTAGGCACGGACCTCAGGCGTCAAAGCGCTGCTAGTTAATCTTGTTTTGTGGCAGCCGTGTGTAGGTCTTGGATGTATTTTACTTGTTTTATTTGCTTTGTGATTTGAAAAAACTTAGGTAAATTGTATTATATTGTTATCTTTTTGTTGCTATATGATCAGTAATAACTGGTTCTTCTCTTTGAAGTAATTAAGGACTTCTTTCTATTTTTATTGTGTGATGATATTGATTTATTTTTATATATTTATACTTATGTTTTATATTTGTTTAGGAGTTATTTGTTGAGTTTTAAATACTGAGATTTTTTTTTATTTGCCTTCTTTTAAAACATAGCAATAACAATAGCCAATGGATGACTAAAAGCTGGAAAGATATCACGGACCTGCTCGATGCAGTGTGATTTTAGAAGCATCTTTGATTTCTTATGTCGATATTATTTCTGCAAGGAGCTTCTGTGAGACAGTTAAAAAGAACCATTTATCTTGGATCCTGGATCTTGGACCCTAGTAGCTACAAACAGTTATATTAAGGGGGTCTAAAGATGCTTTCTCAGATTATACCGGGTCCTGGAAGTTGTGATCTGCGAGTACTTAAAAGGAAAATGACAAAGAACAGTTAAATGATAGGAACTTGGAGTACTCTATTCTGTCTATCTTGGACTTTGTGTCAGGTGAAATTTTAAAATTGGAAATTGTAATAATTAAACTGCAGCTAATGGTTAATACCCTCTGCTAATAATTAACTGAACTGGAATATTTATTTATTTATTTACTCGTTTTACCAGGAAAACATACTGAGCAACATGCTCGATTCCAGATGTGACCTGGGGGCCGAGACCCACATACATAAATTGGAAATGCTTAGACAGTACAGAAATGGGCAAAAGCTTGTACGTTAGCAATTTAGAAGAAAACATTTGGGAGAAAAATAGCAGCCAAGGGTAGGCTACATACATTTAGTGTAATATTGTGATTGTTTGATGATTTTTGAAATTAGTATTTAAATATATAAATTCTAGATTTGATTTTAGAATAAGAAGTGTGTATTTGTAATAGATTTTAAGCCACAATATGACAACGAAGAAGAAATCTAGTACAAAGGGCCAAAAAAGGAAGGGAAAAACAGGTTTGATGCCCAAATATATGCCTGGTGGTACAAAAAAAATTACTAACTACTTGATTACACCAGGTTCCCAGTTAAGAGTTAATTGAATCAGAAAATATAGTTCAGGTTAAGGGCTCTCTAATACCCAATAAGACATCATCTCCTATTAGAGGGTCGCATCCCTTGCCACTCACTTTTGAACACCTCTTAATGAGAGAGACCCATAATCTAGAGAATATGGAGGAGGGAGCTATTTTAACTAAGTATGACAGTGTGGACTTACATAAAGATTTGATTAATAAACCTCTTTCCCTGGATAAAGACCATTGCATAGAAACAATAAAGAGGGATCAAAGACATGCCAGTTTAAATATAGCTATAGATATGGATTCTCATAATGCTTTTAATGGATCAACTGCTAGAAGAGCTTTTTTTACAGATTTTGAGAATTTTTTTCCCTATATAGATTCAATGAAACTTGATCCACCCACCTTATGCCCCTTTGATATTTCACACTTGTGGGAGAATGATAGCAAGGAAGGGAACACAAAGAACTCAACCTACCTTTGATAATAAAGGAATAAAAATTGGAAAAAATACTCTAAACAATAAAGATTGTGAACCCATTTTCATTGGGGCAGACTACCTGAATCAGGTGTAGGATGAGAGCTCAGTGATTAAGAAGGCAGTGGTTAAACAAACAGATATTTTAAATCAGATACTTGAAACATTAAAAGCTAGGGATGGAGAAATGAGAATACCAGCTAAAAAGAAAGAGGGACATGGAACATATGATTTGAAGGATAAGGACTACCAGGATTGTACACAACCAAATAGTAATGGTTCTTGGGAGGAGGGGTTGGGTATTGCTAATAATTCTAGGAAAATTAACAAAAGAGTGGGGGAAGGCTTAGAACATAAGAGACTTAGAAAATAAAAAGGAATTTTAAAACAAAACAAAGAGAGCATCAAGGTGACAACTGCTCTGATTGCGGAGAAAGAAAAACTGGCAACACAGAGTTTGGATGAAGAAATTGAGCTATATAAAAAGGGGAATAAGGGAAAGGAAAAGGAAAAGGAAAAGGAGAAAGGTAGTAGTATGGTAAGAAAGAATAAAATATCATCTACTTCTGATTTACAGAATATTAAAGGGAAAGAAGGGGAGATAACTAAAAATAGTAATAAAGTGAATACAAGTGCTCAGACTAGTAGGATATGGATAAAGGATGATCTTTCAGATAAGATTAATGAAGGGTTTCCTATAGGATTACACAAGTCTAATTTTTTAGATGTCAAGGATAAAGAAATTTTCCAGGGCATAAGATTGCCTATGATCTTTCTTGATGGTATCCCCAAAAATGAAAGAGAGAATATAGTTACGCTAAAATTACTGGTATACAATTTATGTAAAGGAGTGCTGGGAGCCAAATTTACATGGAATGATATTAGCTCCACATATAGATACCAGACAGGACTAGATAAAGGTATGATTTGCTTGATTTTGAAATCAAATAATGTAAGGAGACTTTTACTGACTAAAATACAGGAGTTCAGGAATTTGGGTACGAATTTGGATGATACAACACTTATGTTAGGGGAAAATAGGAAACATAGAAAGGATAATACTTACAACACCAGCAAAACAGTTACAAGGGGGAGCAACTTAGAATTAAGTAATGGGAATAAACAAACATCTATCCCTGTAACACTACAAACTAGAATTACTGAATTTGTTAAGCCAATAGAATTTACACATGTCCTGAGAGGGGAGAAAGAACCCCCACAGAAAAACTGTTTTAGAGGTAGGAAAACTATAGGACAAAGAATTAATTCTGAAAAAATATTAGAAGTCTCTTCTTGTTTAGACAACTCTTATACTTTAAATGAAGAGTCATATATTGAATCTGTTAGTACTAAATCTACCATCTCAATTAGTTCCAATTGACAGCAGAAAGAACTACTAATTATCAGTTGGAATATTGCAGACCTTCCAGGGAAATTTACAGACTCTGGCTTTTTAAAAAAAACTAACAGACCATGATATAGTTCTTCTCCAAGAGACCTGGATGTTAAGAGAAGATTTTTGTGTACCAGAGTATAGGAGCTGGGCTAAGAGGACAATAAAAACACATAAATGTGGTAGGCAAAAAGGAGGGCTACTTATTTTGGCCTCAACTAGCAAAATTAGAGAGTGTATACAAATAGAATTTGATATCCCCTTGATACTAATAGTGAAATTTGAATTGTCCAATCAGGATACACTTCTAATGTTAAATATTTATATTCCCCCTTTGACATACAGACAACCAACCCAGTGGCAACTATATAGATTATGGATTATTTTAATGTAAGAATAGGAAAATTGCAAGAAATAAATGACCCAGTTTGGCACCAGGACGATGTATTTAGAATACCTTTAAGAGACTCCAGAGATAATATGGTAAATGGGAAAGGTAAAAAATTAATGACCATAGTGGCAGAATTAAATTTGAGAATGCTAAACAGTAGCGTACAAAGAGATAAACAAGGGGAAATTACCTTTCCAACAATAAGAGGTGGTAGTGTCCTTGACTTAGCTTTAATAGATGTTTTCTCTTTTTCTAGAATAAATTAATTAATTATTTCCCCTACATGGGAAAGTGATCATTATCCCTTAATAGTTCATTATAAAAACTGGAATGAGGATCATCAAGTCTGTCTAATGGATCCACAAAAAGCAGATGAAAATCTTATAATATATAACAAAAAGTTAATAAGATGGACTCCACAATTAACCTTGTTTATTAAACCCCTTTTAGAGAATTGGGACCCTGAGAAGTTAGGAACTGATACTAATCCAATACAGGAATATAACAAGTTAATATCTTATTTAAAAATCCATATCTATAAAAAGAAGGCAAATATTATTAATACTAGGAGACGAGGGACAAGAATGGATGCGCCCTGGTTTGATAGGGAATGTGAAAATCATAGGGGTTTAATAAACAAGGTTAATTGTGGAGTCCATCTTATTAACTTTTTGTTATATATAATAAGATTTTCATCTGCTTTTTGTGGATCCACTAGACAGGCCTGATGATCCTCATTCCAGTTTTTAAAATGAACTATTAATAAAATAGAAAGGTATTCAAAGAAGACAACTGATTGGTACCCTAGAATAACCATGACATGGCTTAAAAAAGAATATAAGGACCTTACTAATAAAAAGAAAAATCAATATAGGAGGGGATAATGGTACAGATTGAAGAAACAATATTAAAAAAGGACAGTAAATCATTTTGGAAAATGGTAGCATTAGGTACTGCTAATATTGATATAAATACACATTCAACTATTCCTGTTAGTATTTGGGAAGAGTTTTTTATCAAAAAGTATGAAGTACCAAAAAATGTACCTTTATTTTTTCTTCCTAAATTGGAAACTCTCAACAATTGCCTTCTGATCTTATGATAACTGTGGTAGAGGTGAAGCAGGCCATTATAGCACAAAGGAAAAATAAGGCCACAGGTATTGATTTGCTTGAAGTAGCATTTTCCAGACCCTTCCTGACTAGTGGGCCAATAAACTGGCGATACTTTTTAATTATATATTAGAAAAATGAGTCCTACCAGAAGAGTGGTTGATTAGTTTGATTGTTCCAATTTATAAGAAAGGAGACATTAATAACCCAGGAAATTATAGACCCAAGAGTTTATTATGTATTGCAGAGAAAATTCTTACCAGAGTTATTCTAGAGACTGGAGAATTGGGTAATGGAGAATAATCTGATTTCTGAGGAGCAGGCAGAATGTAGGAAAGAAAATGGGACCATGAATAATATATTTATTCTTAAATTTATTATAGATAAATATTGTATACAACAAAAGGGAGCCTTATAAACTGTTTTTCTGGACCTGAAGTCAGCCTTTGACAACTTGAATAGGGGGATACTATGGGTTTCATTACAACAGTTAGGTATTCAAGAAGAATTACTGAATGTATTGAGGTGTTTACATGATAAGACTTATGCCTTGATTAGGCTATCAAGAGATGGTCACACCTCTCAGCCAATCCCCCTAGGAAAAGGGGTTAAACAGGGCTGCCTGCTGGCACCATTATTATTTAACTTATATATAGAGAAATTAATAAGGGAAATAAAAGTCATAAATTGTGCAGCACCTAGCATATATTGGGAAAGAGTAAATATTTTGGTATCTGCAGATGATATTATGCTATGCTCCTTAACTAGAACTGGAATAACTAAGGCCCTAGAAAGGTGTAATCACATACTTATAGACTAGGAGTTGAATGTAAATAGTGAAAAATCAGCAATTCTGATTTTTGGAAATAGAAAGAAAATTTATCATAAGAGTTGGGCTATAAGTAATCTCAGCTTTGAAATAAGTAATTAATATACCTATTTAGGAGTCATTTTTGATATAAAAGGTTTATGGAATTTACATTTGGGTTGGCGTAAGAAGCAAGCTATAAGTTCTTCTTGAGCTATTTATAGGTTTGCTCAAAACATTGCAGGCCATTCCTATATAGCTCTCAATAGAGCTTTTGAGTCTAAATCCATGGGTGTATTATTATATGGCTCAGAAATTTGGGCCTTCTTGAAAAATGCACTAATATTAGAAACGGTATAAAATATGTTTTTTAAGATAATGTTTGATTTACCTTATAGAACACCTACAGCGGTATTAAGAAAGGAGTGTCATATTATCCCAATACATATATGAGCACAATTTAGGGCTCTTGGTTGGTGGAAAAAAATCATGTTGGCACCACCAAATAAATTATTATCTAAATGCTGATTAGAAACAAAAAGTAAAAGTAAGATTATACTGGGGGGATGGTTTCAAGACCTTAATACCCGATTAATTACATCCGGTATGCCCCCAATTTGGGATGTCTTGACTATGAATATTGATCAGTATATAAGAATGGCTAAGCAGAGGATGAGAGATATTTATTTTCAAACAGAATTTAGTAAAATAAGAGATATCCCTTTCTTTGAAAGTTATATAGGCCATAAGCAAAACATAGAATGTAAACCCTATTTAACTTTCTGCAAGAATACTGCCCAAAGAAATGCTTTATGTAAATTTAGATTAGGAATATTTAAAGTGGATTCTAGAAGAGAGTATGTTTTTTGCTCCAGCAATAAGATATGCCTTTGCGATTTTATTACTGCTATAAACATTAATCATCTGTTTTTCGATTGTCCATGACTTACAAAAATCAGAGAGCAATGGCTGAAACCAATTTGGGGTCATCTAGAGAATAATAAGTCCAGTAATGTGCTAGAACATATGCTATCTTCTAATAAGCCTGCTGACATGTATGCAATAGCTAATTTTGCTAAGTTTTCATTATATAACTTAAATAGCTAGAGGCTGAATGAAATGTAACTTTTTATATTGTATGGTGACATGATGTGATGTAATTTATCATTTTAGTGATGTATTGTATGTTATGATTTTTTCTATACATACCTTAATAAAAAAACATTTTGAACTTTTGAGAAACCATGATATCCTGAGTATAGACTCATATCAGAAATAAAGCTGTAAGCATCAACATATTTGTCTGATATGAGGTGCCACAAGCTAGAAGATTGACTAGCTGTACGTTCTCTGCCAGGCAATGATGGCAGCATGGAAGAGTAGATATTGGAGGTTCAGTTAAAAGACAGATGTCAGTATATCATTGTGACTCAGCAGCAGAGTCGAGCACAAGTAACTGCTTGGCCGGAGCCCCTCGGTCCTCACCTTCTGGGAGAGGTACTAGCTGGACTCTTTGGGAGAAAACTGGGCAGTTGATGTAGTGACTGAGGGAGAAAGAAACAAACAGTCAAATATGTTTGTATTGTATGCAATATCATTTTAGTAGTACTCAAAGCTCTGCTGCACTATATTACCATCTGTAACATGTTGATGTAACACTTTGACACAGGTTTACATATGTAAGCAATAATATCTGGCAGGGTGGACAGCATTGGGTTAAACTGTACAACCCAGGGTCATAATAAGCCAGACACCGCAGCCAGAGGGACTTACAGCCCATGTAAGAAACTGTATAGCCCAATACCACCCACCCTGGAGGGTGTTATTGCGCTAACAAAATGAACACTGTGAAAAAAACAAAAAATTGTGAAGGAAAATTTAGTTCAATATCAGTTTTGTAATAAAATAGCTCCTCCGTCTGCCTGAGCTATGGAGCTCAGTACTACTAGTGACTGCCTAGTCTAAAGTTTTTTTTTTTTTACAAAAGAGGTGAAATGCAGTTACACCACTCAATGGCACACTATTTTGATTTTTTCCTAACAGGAATAAATCAGTATATCGATCACTTTCTGCTAACAATGAATATGATGTGTAACAAGGCACTTGATGGTGTGGGTGATACTAGGATGTAACCATGCTTGCTGTGTTGATGGCACCTCAGGTGTATGCTGGTACCAAACAACACATAAGGCATCAGTAAATCTTGAGATCAGACAGACCCTTTCGAGGTATAGTAGTTGTTTCACTGTTCGGGCAATTCATGTTATTGACCAAGAATTCAACGACATTAACAAATTGTTTGACAACATTTCAAAATGTGACAAAAAAATGTCTCAATATATGGTATTGAGAGATTGGTTGAGTAAATAATAATAGCATTATGTTGAAATGTTATAATGTCATTATCTTGTTAGGCAACAATCTCTGTTCTTTCTCCTTATGGAATACTGAATTGTATAATAATAATAACAGTGTACTAATCTTGCAATGAGTGACATATGACATCACCTAATAAGATTGTGACACAAACTTACCAAGATACTGAGATTGTCACTGGATGTATTCAATGGCTCTGACAGACCTGTTGAAGATATAACATTTGAAACATTGAAGATCATTAATAAGATATACTTACCACCATGATGTTGCTTGCCAAAATTCTGGCTTCCCTGCTTCCTCCCACATAGCAAAAGTTATGTCAAACCACACCCGGATGCTCCTGCACATCTCACCTGCCACTGCCTTTGCCTTGTAAAAGATCTGGTGAGTGAGTTTCCACTTCCTCCTGCATTCATCAGCAGATCTAGTAATGCCATCTCACCCCAAGGCACAGCTAATCTGCATAAAAATATAGAAAAGATAGTACTGTAAATAATTTCGTACATTTTCTATGTAGATTGAGTAATATACTAAAAGACCAGTTAATAACACAGTATTATACTATGTGTTTGACAAGTGGAGATCTGAAAATATGAACACACAAGGTTTGCCTGCAGGTCAAGTTTATGACGTCTATCAACTCTGCTCACATGTGCAGCTAGGAGGCTTATTCTGCAGCAACACATCACCTCCATGCTTCCATTCCATTTAGCCTGCTTGTTGCCCTGTGTAATCCTGTTTTTCAACCACTTAACAGTCCTAATGGATAGCACTTCTGCAGTTAATGCATAGCATTCAGCTAGTATCCACTTTGATACGTTAAATTTTGCTTATGTGTATGTGCAATCTTACTACAGGCAGTGTCATTCCATGGGCCCTAGTGTCCTTTTACCTCATAAGTTAAAAGAGCACATCTGTAACTGTCTTGTTTGATGCCTTCAACAGAGAAACTGCCACACAATCATGCTTGTTAAATCAAGTTTGCAGTGAACATCGGTGGTCAGAAATTGTCATGCTCAATAGCTACTAAGTGGCAGCAAATCTGTGCCACTGTAATTACATACTTGGTGCAGTTCTTGCACTCTTACTAGTAGCAGCCTTCTCTGGTCAAAGTAAAACATGTGGCTGTGACTTCTCATGAGTCTTGAAAACAGCTATTTTTTTTGTATTATACATGAATAAAACATTTCACTGCAGTATAACTCCTTGTGGTTGCATGTGTTAACATTATCAGATCTACTACCAGTGTGCTATGTCTTAGTAAACTGTACTGCTATTCTATAGTTTCACAGATATTATTCTACCATACTTAATATGTAGAAAAATAATATTTGTATACTACTAATTTAAACTGTGGCCTGCCTTAACCCAGGTATGTGTGAGGCTCAGGTCTGTCACCCTCACCACAAACCTGGGGTTGGCATGTTTTAAGGACATGCATGCAGTGGAAGTGAGATGCATTGGCAGATTTGTGAAATATGTGTAAAACAGTATAAGTGGGTGTGTCATGTGGCAGTGCAAAGCTGATGTGTCAGTGCATTTTGTAAGCAATAAGACATGGCTGGGTGTTGATAGTACTGAGATACGTTCACACACAGAAGCGTAGGTATGCATAGGACTGTAGGTCAGGTGCCTTTAGCCTCTGGGTGAGAGGGAATCTCAGTACTACCAACACCAACACATGTGTTATTGTTTATATTAAATTTGCCCATTGTCAACCTCGAAAAAGAATACATTCTAAAAGTTTTCAAAGTCACAAAAAAATAAACCTTAAATGTTGTTAGATAATGTCAAATAGTCCTTCCATGGATGTTTTGTATCTGGCATCCATCTGTGTTTCTTTATACTCAATACATTGTGTAATTGTCTACCATATAATAGAATAATTCAAAGCTCTGCATTATTCAACCAGTGGAATGCCCCCCCCCCCACACTGCCAGACAGACAGAATACTAACATGGAATACATTAACTTTTTATATATATGAGTAAAGGTTGTATCCATGTTTGTGATGCAGGCTAGGAAATGGATGGCTTATGCATTCAGTGAGTTGCCCTGGATGACAGGGACTTGGTTTAGGAAGTGGTGGCACTCTCTAAATGCAATGTGTACAACCAAGTCTCATCCTATAAGGGCACAGGGATTTCTTTGCCCATCTTATAAAGATGTACCAGTCAATGCCACAAGTGGTGTGTGATTCATCTATAGTGGCAGTGAAGAGGGTGTGTGTATTGATAGCTGGTACAGTGCCATTTTATAAGCAAGTAAAAGGTCTATCACCAATGTAGTCTGGGTACGTGCTTCCAAAAGATAAGTGCAGTGCCACTAAACTTATCTAGGTGGTCTCCCACAGGCAGGCAACCACACTGTAGACAGTAGGATGACATAGTGCATAGTCTTCAACTCCATGGCAACCACACTATACTACCTGCCACTCACTGTGGCGCCATGTGGTTTTGTGGTTTTGCTTTCTTCATACCTGCCTTGACCACAAGAGACAGTTGAAGAAAGTCGTGCTGTGAATATTTAAAACATTAGTGTTTGAATAGAATTGCCTCGACTTCCCCCCTCACACCCATGTCTCTAGCTGTGGCAGCACTACCTAGAAAAAACAGAATGATAAATACACAATTGTAACACTACTGAAATCATTATTGAATGTAGCATCCTTGTGTACTGAGCTGTTCAGTATTTAAACAAGAATAAAAAGTAGATGACTTAATTTTAAATTGCTTAGAAGATGAATCAAATTGAATTTTTGTATATTCTTTGCTAATCTGTTGAAACAAATGGAGAGTAACCATTAGAAAAAGAGCAAGAGCCAAGTAAAGCCATCAGCATCTATGGCACACCTCACTGATATCAAATGCACACATGTTAGGACACTCATGAGTTGCACAGCCTCAATTAGGTAATTTCCCCCCCAACAGAACAGGTACTGGATTTAGAGTTCAGACCCACAGCCTGAATAAAGCCGTGGACATCAACAGTATACCTCCATGATGCCAACTGCACATGTTAGAACACTGAGTAGTTGCATGACATCAACCACACAATACCTCCCTCCCCCAGAACAGGTACTAGATCCTGACTGCAGAACCACACCTCAACTACAGTCATGTACATATACAGTACACCTCCCTCATACCAATTGCATGCAAGTTAGAACACTGAGGAGTTGCATGGCTTCAAGCAGACAATACCCCCAGCCCCCCAGACCAGGCAGTGGATGCTGAGTGCAGAACTACAGCCCAAGTAAAGCCATGGACATCCATGGTATACCTCCCTGAAACCAGCTGTACACATAGTAGGACACTGAGGAGTAGCATAGTATCATCCAGGCAATGACCCCCCCAAACATGTACTAGATCCTGACTGAAGATGCAGAGACCAACTGAAACAATTGACATTAATGGTATACCTCCCTCATACCAGCTGCACACAAGTTAGAACACTGAGGAGTTGCACAGCTTCTGCCAGGAAATACCTCCACCTCTCCAGAGCAGGTACTAGATCCTGAGTTCAGACCACAACCCAAGTAAACCCATGGACATCAATGATATACCTATCTGATACCAGCTGTGCACATGTTAGGACACTAAAGAGTCACACAGCATCACCCAGGCAATGACCCCAACCGCCTGAGATCAGGTACTGGATACCGAGTTCAGAGCTACAGCCCAACTAAACCCATGGACATCAATTGTATACCTCCCTGATAACAGCTACAGACATCTTAGAACAGTGAGGAGTTGCACGACATCAGCCAGGCAATGCCCTCTCCAAAAAAAGACCATCTACTAGATCCAGAGTGTAAAGCCACAGCCGAACAAAAGCCATGGACATAAAAGGTATACCTCCCTCATACCAGCTGCACACAAGTTGGAACACTGACGAGTTGCACAGCCTTGGCCAGGCAATACCTCCTCACCCAGATCAGGCACTAGATCCTGACTGTAGAGCCACAGCTCAGCTAAACTCATGGACATTAATAGTATTTCTCCCTCATACCAGCTGCATACAAGTTGGAACACTGATGAGCTGCATGGCTTCAAGCAGGCAATACCCCCACTCCCCCCAGACCAGGCACTGGATGCTGAGTGCAGAGCCAGAGCCCAAGTAAAGCTGTGGACATCAATGGTATACCTCCCTGAAAGCAGCTACACACATACTACAACACTGAGGAGTTGCAAGATAGCATCCAGGCAATGCCCCCCAAAAAAACCACATACTACATCCTGAGTGCAGAACCAGAGGCCAACAAAAGCCATGGACATTAATGGTATAACTCCATCATACCACCTGCAAAAAAGTTAGAACACTGAGGTGTTTCATGGCCTCAGCCAAGCAATCCCCCACTCAACATGTACTGAATCCTAAGTGGAGAACCACAGCCCAACTAAAGCCATGAACATCAACAGTATACCTGTCTCATACCAGCTGGACATATGTTAGAAAACTGAGCAGTTGCATGGCCTCAGCCAACCAATTCCTCCCCCTCTGAACAGGTACTAGATCCTTAGCGCAGACCCACACCCCAAGCAACCCGTGAACATCAGTGGTACACCTCTCTGATACCAGGTGCACACATGTTAGAACACTGACGAGTTCCACAAACTCAGACAGGTAATGCCACCCCCCTTGCCCCCAGACCAGGTACTGACTGTTGACTCACAGTCCAACCAAGGCCGTGGATATCAATGGTATACCTCCCTGTTTACAGCAATGCCCTGATGCTTCTTCAGACCAGCTACTGGGTTTTCAGTCTATAAGCACAGCTGAACTACAGCTATAAACATCCATAGTTTACCTCCCTGATAGTAAGTGCAGATATGTTAGGACACTGAGGAGCTGTATGGGTTCGGTGAGGCAATGTTCCCACTCCCTGAGATCAGGTATTGGATTGTGAGTGCAGAGCCAGATCCTCACTAAAACCATGCACATCAATGGTATACCTCCCTGATAGCTACAGCTGGTACTGGATCTTGAGTGCACAGGCAGAGTCCAACCTGTTCACATGGCATGTGTATGTTGTGTGTGGTTTGTTCTATTTTTTGACCAGTTAGATTGGCTCTTAAAAGAGCTGTTTTTTTTTTACAGTCTATGGCATGTGCTCAAGAGATATTGTTATACAGGTACACAGTTACAGAAGTGTAAGGATGTAATTTCGAAGGTCCCCTACAAAAATGTTGTTACCTGTGCTTGAGAGATGCACACCATCTTTTAGATACAGCCAATGTTTGTGATATGTAATTTGGGGGTGACGTATGGTGTACATTCCCATAGCATGGAGGAATCCAGATATTTATATGTTTACCTTTCTAGGTGACCTTTCAAGTGCAGGACAGTAATCCTCACCTTTCCAGATCATTCACTGTGTAATGTAATGTCTGAATACAGAATTTTACAAGCAGGTAACATACTGATAAGATGTTGCAAGTCGGACTGTACAGCTTCTATTAAATCAATTGCCCTTTTGTTCCCCAAATCATTACTTCAAGATGGACAAGGAGTATGTCTGGTACTGGGTGTGTCTCCAGCAAGTGGTACATGGTTGGCATGAGTTGCTCCCATCTCATACCATCCTTCCCAAACCAAAACAATGAGCAGTGAGGTAGGTGCAAGTCATTGCCAAAATGACTAGCTCTACTGAAAACTGCGGCCCTTCTGACCAGGCTTGATCCCACAGTCCATACACTGACTCTGGATCTTTCTGCCATGCTGAGTATAAACCTCCCACAACTCAGATGAAGAAATATCGGAAATGTGTCTCTCTCTCTAACTGAGCACTACCAAGGCTAATCAGCAGAATGACTAGTGCTGAGTTCTATGTGTAAGATAAATGCAATGAGAAACAATCACAACTAACATTCTGATTCCACATTGGTTAATACAGGCAAAAAGTAATTGTTATGTCTGTAAAGGCTGTTTCTATTAGTGTTTCATTTATTAAACATTCTTTTTGTTTCAGTGGGAGAATACTGCCTGGTCATTGGCCACACTTAATTACTTGCCAACAATAGTCATTTCCATTGGATGGAGTCAGTAGTCATTTTGGTTTGTGAAGCTGTATTCCCTCTTTTTCTCAGCTAGTAGCTTGAGTGGTGAGGGCAAGCACAGCTATCTATCTTACTGACATAGTTCTCAATAGTTAAATAATTCAGCATTGTTTACCTGTCACTGTACTATAGTCACAGTTGTCATTATTCAGAAGTCAGTATGTGTATTCTGACAATTGCTGATTTATTATGTTTGAGGCACTACTAAGTTTATAACAGTCTGTGATTGCAGCCACATAGTTAATACTTTGGGATTGATTATCAGTTTGTTAGTTAACAAGCTTAGCATAGTAAACAGAGAATGGAAGTCCTACTTAATGTAATGCCCTATCCCCTGCCTTTTTGCAAAACGACAGGTGGCATGCTGTTGAAGCTGACAGCAGTACCTGGTGGGGACTGGGTTCAGGGATGACTAGGTTACTCGGCACAGTGGGCCTAGGTTTGGCTACTCTGCACAGGGGCACCCAAGTAAATCCGAACACAGGAAGCAATAACTGTAATGTCCAAAACCAGGAATGGGATTCTAAAGTGCAGTTTGTATGCACATCCAAACTGAACAAACAAAGCATAGATGGACCCCCACAGGGCTATATTCCTGGTAATGCAGATTAGAGACACAGAACACTTCTTCACTATTCCAGCCCTGAGGCTCTGAACCCACCAGGCACACAGCCCGGACTTGCATGCAGCTTTGGGTACACAGCCTGACTTGTACACTACTTGGGTTTTCTCCATGGCCCGGCTCCCCCGCCAGCCACTTGATCCTGATCCATATGGGAATGAACCAGTTTTCCTGTTGGTGGCTCCCCAAACCACCTTAGAGCCTTTGACTCCTTAAGGGAAATTTTCCTTCCAATCCCACGTCTGGGTACTTCCCTCATCACTGGCCAAGTGCATGAGGCAAAGTAGAAATCCACAGATCAAATCCTTAGAGGTAGACTGGTTACTAAAGATAGGGGGTCTCTCACCTCCAGCTCCCACAATCCACACCCGGCCATTTCTCTGGACACTAAACAACTCTTTGAAAGCTTGGCAATGTAGATTACAGGGTAGACGTATATCATATCTCCTCTACATGTCTTGACTTTCCCCTTGTGCTGGACTTGAACATACTTTTACTTTTGGCTAAGCCTATTACTCTAGGCCTCCCACTACTTCAGAAGTCCAAACCCCACTTTAACACAGTTCAGGATTAAACATGGGCCCTTTAGAAAGAGCAGAACTCACCCTTTGGTTACAGGTGCCCCACAGGTGAATCTTGAAACTCTTCTTGTACCCCACACACATGGGAAAAACAAGGCAGCTTCTTCTCTAGCAGTAGCCAGGGGGTTTCCCTTGGAATAGCAGGCAAACCTTCCACCCCCATCCCCTGAGGAATGGGGCACAGAGACCCATATCAGCGGTCTCCACTACTTAAAGAACAGTTTACTGTGTCCCTCTTTAGGCGGAAACACACACCTTTCCCTAAATGTAGCTCTATTTCAGAGCTGAGGCTCCAAGAGCCTGTGCACAGAACTGCTGTGCTCCTCTCACAACAATCTCCAACTACAGACTGAACACTGACTGTTCAAAACTCTCAACATTCTAATCTAACTCCCTTCTGCAGATTCCAATGTGGCTCATGCAGCTGCAATAGTTCTATGGTGATGTCATCCCTTAGTCTCAGCTAAGACTGAGAACAGAGTGAGACAGTGTGAAATCCATTTAACTGGAGTTTCACAGCTGCCTTCCCTGCCTACCATTAGGTCTTACTGGGATTCTAGTAACTCCGGATAACAGGGGGGTTACATTAACATTGTATATACAGTAAAATAAGTAGATAAAATAAAATGTTGTTGTGGTGGTTTCACATTACAATTTACCTAGTGGAACAACAAGTGGCAGACAGATTATGTACTAGATCTGCTCTTTGTGCAAGAAGGATTAAATCTTGGCATATGTGCTATTTCAATGTAAATGTCTTGCAAACCATGTTTAATTTGGGGTAGTATGTTCCTGGTGTGATGGTTATTTGTGGTGGAACACTGTGTATATAACTAGCAGAAACTGGCACACAGATTAACTATAAAAAATTAAAATATAACTTCTTTTTGTAACAGATAGTAAGAAACTGCCAAAACACTGCAGGAATCATGCTAGAGTGCATAAAATCTGATTTCTAGCCATACTAATAGTTTTCACCATGCTTATTAGCTAATTACCATGTTTTTAGATAATAGATTGTTCTATACTTACAGTTATGTCCTGGGCCACTGCATATTGTCTCAGAGTCATAAAATGGCTGCTGAACTGTTATTATTTGATTCTATTGGTTCACAGAAGTTATATGGTGAAGTTAGCCATTTCTTCGTTCACGAGGATGCAAAATCTTTGATCACGACTCGCATTGATCATGAGGATTGTTCGCAAGCATGCAAATTCTTTGATCGTGAGAATAACATGAGATTTGAATAGTGGAAGCTTTGTAGTTTAAAAAATCACATTATTCTCACAGTTATAAATAGAGTGGGCAGCCATGTGTGTTTCTATTGCTTATCAGACACGGATGTTACAAAAATAATTATTTTTAAAATGTTTTGTTACATTTAACAACATCTTGTGGTCTTTGATCACGAGCGTGCAAATTTATTGATCGCGACTCACTATGACCATGATGATCATTCGTGAGCTTGCCAATTCTTTGATTGTGAGAATAATGCAAGATCTGAATAGTGGAAGTTGAGTAGTTTAAAAAAATACATGTGTTTTTACCAGTTTTTAACACTCTATGTAATCATGTGTTTTTATTGCTTAGAAGACATGGATGTTACAGTGATAATTATTTTTGAACATTTTCTAACATTTAATATTGTATTTTCTGATCTTTGATCGCGAGCATGCTAATTCATTGATTGCGCCTTGCTTTGATCACGAGGATCATGTGGAAGCTTGCAAATTCTTTGTTCCTGAGAATAACGCAAGATTTGGATTGTGGAAGATGTGCAGTTTTAAAAATCAAATTTTTTTGTCACAGTTTTCAAGAAAGTGTGCACCCATATGTGTTTTTATTGCTTATGAGACATGGATCTCACAGGGAAAATATTTTTTTTATATCTTATTACATTCTATTACGTTTTTCAATCTTTGATCATGAGCATGCAAATTCATTGATCACGCCTCACTTTGATCACAAGGATTGTTTGAGAGCCTGCAAATTCTTTGATCGCAAAATTAATGTGAGATTTGGCATGCAGAACTTGAGTAGCTTTGGGAAAAATTATTTTTTTACTTAGTTTGATATGTTCTTTATGGTCATAAGTGGTTAAATTGGGCATGCGATGTGGCTTGATCAAAAATATTGTCCCTTAAAAAATGGGCTTGCAAATATAGGAAATTTCATTTTCATTTACTACTCTATACATGGCAAAATTGAACAAGAGTACCAAACAAGAGAATGCCTTGGGGTTGTCAGCAGAACATTGAACACCACAAAAACAGAGGTACTATTTCACAATAAAAATACTGAAACCTCACTTGTACAATATTTTCTTAATTCCTTTTAAATTTAATTAAATCTCATATAAAAATGTCACAGTTACCCATTTTCTAAGCACAATAATACCCTTCAGGGTGGGCAGTATGGGCAACACTGGACCTTCCAGGTGCTACAAGGCCCTCCTGAGCATCTGGGCCTCATTACGCCCTGGAGTCTGGTATTGCCAATACCGCCTACTTTAAGGTATTAATACTTGATTGCATATCTTATTTGTTTTTTTCTAGCTGTTTTGTGATTTTTGCTTGTGACATGCAAATTCTTTGATCATGACTCGCATCGGTCATGCAGATCGTTCACGAGGCTGTAAATTCTTTGATTGCAAGAATCACTCGAGATCTTGAATGCAGAACTTGTTAGCTTTTGGATAAAAACTGATTTTTGAGACATTGTTAATGTCTTTTGTGTAAAGATGTACTTTCATTTGGCATGGCAAGTGTACAGTGCAGATATATGTTTTTATACATGTTATTTTTGATGTTCTTGCTTATTTTGATGTTTGCCCATGGACATGAACTTTTTTTGATTCTGTATAACGTTCATTGTGAGGCTCATTTGCAATATGCAAACAATTTTACATAGGGAGAATACGGCGAGACTTTCAGACTAGAAGTTGTTCCATTTCTGTAAAAGAACTTTATAACTGACAGCCTTGTATATGGTGGAGAGTTAACATCTGATGAGCTCATTCATTGCAGTTGTCTTTATTTTTTGACTCAGTTGGTGGCCAACTATGGTACTGAGAGGACAGCTGAGTTGGTTGCCAGCTGTGATTGTGGATATATTTGAGATGAGCAGAAGTGGGAGGCAGTACTGGATGACTATGTAATGTTATGTTTTCAAGATAGCACATCTGTGTAGAATTTTGTCGGGATGGTGGGGGTGTTAGTACAGTAACAGAGAAAAATGTTTTCATAGTGTGGAATGGTGGTTAACATTTATGAAGCATTGTGTGGCAGTAGGTGACTGGGGTTGGGATTTGTTGGAAGGGGTGTACTGAAAATCATTTGTTATGGCTTTTGTGATATTTTGTTAACAGTGGTGTTGCATGTTGCAGTACTATATAGGGATGATAGCACAGTACTCAGAATTCTTGTAAGTGCTTAAACAGTGTCATTGACATTATTTAATTTCACAGTTATGACATTTTGGTGTATTCCATGTTGCAAATAATGTATGTAGTATAGACTTGTTATGGACTTATGCTACATTAGTCTTATACATGTCTTTTCATTCATTAGCACTAATACTGTTTATTTTCTTCTCTGTTTCTTTGGAGACTGCTACAGACAACAAATTGAACGTGTGATTGAGAGTTTCCATCATGTCCATTTCCATAAAGTTAAGGGACACATAAGAAGTAGTAGGTGTACTGGTGGTTCACTGTAAAGACTAAAGGTGTGAAATGTCAACAGAAGAAAAAGACAATTTCTTCTGTTCCATGTGAACATATCACGAGACATGCACATGTGAACAAAGACAAGACCTTTTCTAGTAATTTAAAAATCACTAGACTTTGTAAAGGTGCTATGGGCAAACAATGTACAGCACTGTTAACAGTGAGTCATACATCTCTGAGACCCAAAAAAAATGCTGGACATGTGACTTCTGTTACTGTACAGCAGAGTAAAACAAGTTTTTTCAGAAGACTTGTCCATCATGCTAAAATTGATCGTCTCATCTCTGGTATCATGAGATGCAAAGGCAAAATATTGTGCAATAAGGTTGCATTAATGAAGTTATGATTAAGAGTAATACATTTTATTAATGTTACTGTTGCAATTTATTCTCAGTTATGGGCTGTGATGATGTCATCTATTGATAAATTAAGTGCAAAGACTGAGGAGATGACAAACAAACTCTTGTCTTTTGAACACTTGAGCAGAGAAAATGTCTCTCTGGTGTTCCAAGGAGATTGGTTGCACTCTAAACATTCAGAAGCATTCTTCTGGGAAGAGACATACCAAGTGCACAATACGAATGTTACTTTGACAATAGATGTACATGGTAAAGTTCAGAATATTTTAGTTGTCTCAGATGAGAACCTTGAGTTTGATGATGAGACTGAAATTACACAGGTTTCAAGCAACCAAAAGTCATCTGCTAAGAAGTGGCCATGTGACACTACATACAATATCAGGGAAGAATCAACCATGTCAATTGAAACTTTCCTGTCGGCATATGCTAGCACAAAGAGGTCTATGCGACATAGGCTGATTGGCACCATTGGCAAGTGTGAGATTTGACCTCATACAGGCCTAATGGGCCACTCTCTTGCATGTTTGGAGAGCAGCAGCTGTGGCAGTGTTTCATCACTTTCTGATGGTAGCAGTGCATCACTCTGGCATATGCAGATTTTACAAAGATTATATCAGGTCAGATCTGTTGTCCGAGACTATATGCACTTTCAAGCATTGCTAGATGATGGACATGTGGATGCACTTGTGGAGTTCATCAAACAGTTGCAAACAAGCCATAGGTTGAGGTCTAATGCTGCTGCTGTTGATGAATATGCAAATATGATGCACACATCAGTAGTGCAAGAAGCTCAGCTTCTCAGAAAATTTGGTAGCGACTTTGCTAAATTTGAAATTAGCAAGACACAAAAATTCGATGTCATTTGCGTGTCATGTGAGCACCTCTTCTATGAAGAGCAATGTGTCAAGATAAACCTGCAGAACATTTCACGCTGGAATGTTATGTGGGGGCGTCTTCATTTATATCTTCTTTTAAAGACAGATTTTGCTGAAGTTGGAACTGTGTCACTGTGTACTTACCGTTGTAACAAGATTAAGAGTGACACTTTACCTCCTCAATCTGTTCTGAATAAAATGGAAGATGAAGCAAAAACTCCTGTTGAGATTGCAGTCTTGAACTTGTTTGAACGGATTCTAATTCAGACCATGAAGCCATTTTAAACAATTATCAGGCTTAGTACAAGGATGCGAAACCTACCAAAGAAAGAACTGGTACGGTCTCTGAAGGGCTCTGTTGTATATTTGCCTTTGCAAGAAAATGTGAACACTATTTCTCAGTATAATAGTGTAGTAATTTTGGTAAATGGTGTCCCAACTAAGGCAAAAACAATATGGCAAGAGATAGTCATTGTTGAGAAGATGTAGCATGCTTTGCAACATCTAAGGGAGCATAATATTTTTTATGCTGACATTGACATTGACACATTTGCTGGTCTTTCTACAGGAACTGCTGTGGAAGACTCTGACAAAGCAATACTGGAGAAGGTTGACATTGCATCTGCACACAATGTTTATGAGCAATTCAACATACACCCATTGCATGGGCAGGATCCTGTGGTGGATAACATTGAATTGTATCAGATGAAGCAAGTGGAGGGCAATCCTGTAAGCATATGGGAGGCTACACTTGAGGCATGTTGTTTTCCTGATCTGTTTCCACTTGGTACAGGTGGGCGATTAGACAAGAGAGAAGTTTGTGTGCCAGGAGCTGACTATAGGACCTCAAGAGTTCTACAGAAGGATGGTAAATTCTGTAGAAACATTGCGTACCTGTTCCATCTTTTTTGGGAAAGTGAACTTAGTGTCCTGCCTGCTAGTATTGCTCATACATTGGGACTTGGCACAGAGTTCAGTAATATGATGGCTGCACAGTTACTACACAAGTTGCAGAACAAAGATGAGACACTACAAGTCAGTCTTTCTTCTATTTTGTCCAGCATGTATGGTACTAAAGAATATTGGTACAGATGACACTCTGAGCTGATGTGCATGCTGAGGGAGTTTGGACAAGCAACATGGTTTGTGACACTGAGTTGTGCTGAATACTAGTGGGATGATCTGCTTGAGCTTCTCAGATGGGCAAACTCTGATGTTGATAACATACAGAGTATGACTCTCAGTGAAATGTGCTCACTCGATCCAGTGTTCATCTCACGTTACTTCCACCACTGGTTCCAGGCTCTTTTGAAGTTCATACTGTCTAAGATGAATCCTCCTCTTGGGGTTATTGAACACTACTTCTGGAGGGTTGAGTACCAAGCTCAGGGAGCTCCACACATACACATGTTGCTGTAGATTAAAGATGCCCCACGTATTGGTGACAGTGAGACAAGTGAAATCCTGAACTTCATATTGAAATATATCACATGCCAGATTCTGGACAAGTATGATAGTGCAACACTTTGGGAGTTGGTTCAGAAATTTCAACAACACTTGTGTGGGAAGTACTGTCGTAGAAAAGTAAAGAACAGGGGACAGTGGTACACTTGGTGTCATTTTGGTTTCCCAAGATGAGCTTATATGGATGCTTGTTTGAATGATGTGTTTTCTGCCATGCAACACCACTTAGAGGCAAAATCAACAAAGCGAGTGTATGAACTGCCTCACAGGGAATCAGAAGTCTATATCAATGACTACAGCCCTTCTCTTCTGTTGATGTGGCAGGCAAACATTGATGTTCAGTTTGTTGCTGATAATTCAATTGCTTTGGTAAGGTACGTGACATCATACATCACTAAGCATGAACAGTCATGCCTGCAAGAAATGTGGAAAGTGTTGTCTAACTGCGATAGGTCAATGTCTTCTAGACTGGGGTCGCTTAGGCTTAGGACTCTCTCACACCATGATTGTGGAGCTTATGAAGCAAGCAACCACCTTACAGGTGTATAACTGTATGAGAAGTCAGAGTCCATTCATTATTTGAATGTGAACTACAAGCAGAACAGGTGCCGTGTGCATAAGAGCCATGAAGAGATTGAGGATCTGGCTGCTACAAGACCAGCATCCACTAATATTCTAAAGAGCAACTTAATTGACAACTACTATCCACAGTGCCACAGTGCTATGGAAGATCTCTGTCTCTTTGAAGTTGCTCAATGGTATGATTATAAGTGGGGTGTTTCTTCTGAACCAGAGAAGAACATGTATAAAGTTACTGGTTTTGATTATTCACTTGTGAAGAAGTGAAAGCCATGGCTAATTGACCACTGCAAACTTAGCTTGAATACAACAGAAAGCAAAGAGCATTGCCATTTTGCTCTACTGTTTCTATTCAAGCCTTGGACATCAGAGTCTGAATTGAAAGGATCATCTGAGACACATGAACAAGAGTTCATGGTAAGTTATGATTCCTTTAAGAGTCACGTGTCTGACACTTACATTGAGAGACTTGAAATGGAAAAAAATCAGCTGGAGAAAGCAAGGCAGGTTTTGAACAATGACACCCCAGTAACATCACAAGATATGGTTGATGTTGAGGGAGAAGGGACCCTTGGCGCCTCTATTCCTCCTAATGACCCAGCTGTGCTGATGTCAGAGGTAGAGGGTGCAATGCAGCAAAACATGCACTTGTCAGAGGCAACTACAAATATTGTTGATGAATCGAATTTGCATCAGAAAGTTGTGTATCACTCTGTGATACATGGTGTTCAACATGTTATTCAGCACAGTAGCAGAGACTGTGTTTGTGACAAGCAGACACCAGTGAGGATGTTTGTCAGTGGTGCTGCTTGGACTGGAAAAAGTTTCTTAATTGAGGCTCTTACAAGAGGTGTGCATGGCCTTACTAATTCTGCAACTTCTGTTATTATGGCTGCTCCTACAGGGTTGGTAGCTTATAACATAGGTGGTGTCATGCATCATAGGTTGTTTATGTTGCCAGTTTAACATGGCAAAAGTGGTGATTACAGAAAACTGTCATTTAAGGTTGCCTCTGAACTGAGGTCAATGTTTGACAAAATTCAATTGCTGATAATGTTTGAGATCAGCATGGTTTTAAATGTCCTCCTTCCATATGTTCACCTACGTCTACAGGAGGTACTTGGTACTGATGATGACATACCATTTGGTGGCAAGAATATTCTTGTTCTTGGGGATCTCCTGCAGCTGGCTCCTGTGAATGGCAAGCATGTTTTCTGTATTCTTTCTGTTGAAGAGGCTAAGAAAACCATTGGATGCATAGGTGGTGTCAATCTGTGGGAGTTCTTCTCATATGTTAATCTATTACAGAACATGAGGCAGCAAGGTGACATGTCTTACAAAGCATTGCTTGATGAGCCTCGGATTGGTAAATTGTTACCCATTCATGTTGAAATTTTAAGACAGCACATGATCGCTAGAAATAATGCTCCTATTCAGGATGCTTGTGATATCTTTGCACATGTGCAGAAATCTGAGGGACATGTTGTATGTCTATTTCCAAGACTTAAGCAGTGTGCAGAGTTCAATGAGATCACGATGCAGAGAGAACAGGAACCTATTGTGACTCTTACATCCATAGATACCATAGATGGTGTCAGTCTAACATGCACAATGGTATCAAAAATGGTTGAGCATCTCAGAGAGCTCACAAGTGATGTGTCACATACCGCTGGTTTGGAAGCTGTGCTACCACTGTGTAGGAATGCATGGGACATGCTTCACAGAAACATTGACATTGAGCATGGTCTTGTGAATGGAGCCATGGGGTATGTTCATGAGTTCCAGTATAATGTGCAGAAGACAACTGTGGAGTTTGTGGTTGTTAAGTTTGACAACTGTGATACTGCTCTACCAATAGACAGATTGACAATCAAGTTTGAGCTTGTGAAAGACATGTGTGACAAGGAAACAATTCCCATTGTGTGCTGCTTATGCAGTGCCTATGCACAAGTCACAAGGGCTTAGCCTTGATAGTGCCATTGTAAATATAGGCACAGGTATATTAAAGGATGGCATGTCTTATGTTGCTTTGTCTTGTGTGAAATGATTGTCTGGACTGCACATTGTGAATCTTGCAGAAAGCAAGATGTGTGCTGATAGTAAACGCATTGTTGACTACAACAGATTACATATGTTGTTCCAACCAAATGCTCCTTTGCTGCCAGTACCCAGATATGCGTCAGCAACAGATGTCCCAATGGATGCAGGGCGCAAATTGAAAAGGAAGCACACTAGGACTCCACAATCATCGCCTCACCACTCTATTGGTAACCAGTCTCTACATCACCAAATCACATCGCCACCTGTCAAGAGATGCATTGGGTTCAGACACTGCCATTACAGTATTTGACAACAGCACAGGAGTGAATTGCTATGCCAATGCTACAATGCAGGCACTTTTACATATGCCTGAGTTTGCTGATGTTTTGAACTCAAGTCAGTCGACACCTCTGTCTGAAGCATTAAAGAGAGTCATTAGAGGTAGTCAAGAGGTGTTGCCCAATTTACAAAGCTTGACTCCTCTATGACTAACTCTTGCAAAGTATGCAGGACAAGCAATGTTTGCTGACAATGCACAACAAGATGCCACAGAGTTCATCACGTGAATCATAAACAGTTTGGCAGATGATGGTATTGATATGCGCCAACACTTTCAAGTTGATTATGTGTGCAAGTACACATGTTTGTCATGTGGACACAAAGAGTCACAAGCAACTCATGTCATGCTGTGGTTGTCTGTCTATGTCCCTGAACCGAGACCCATGAAGTTTTGTAGGTTGTTTGCAAATGCAAATGGTTGGCTGTGCTGAAGATGTGGTTGTTCTTGTGTTTGCTCTTTGAGAGTTACATCTTCCAGTTCATACATTATGATTATATTGCAACATTTTAACTCTCAAGGCATGAAAGTCACAACACCAATTTCTGACTTCATTGCTGGAAGAACTATGTTCTCAGGAAGTCAGTTTGACACACATGCAATTATTTTCCATCATGGCATATCTATTCACTCTGGGAACTATATCACTTGGCGAAGGTTCAGAAAGGGATGGGTGGAGTGCAATGATACAGTATGCACTATGAGAGAAAGATTACCAAGGAATCTGAAAGATGCATGCGTCATCATTCTCCTTTGCACCAATTTTGCATGACATGTGGAGGAGTGATGGTATCTGATCATGGCAGATTACTTAACCAGTATATTTGCAACAATATCGTTCCGACTGTATATTGTGGCTAGATGTTTTTCTTTCCTTTTTTTTCCATATTTATTTTGATTTGATAGAAGAGCTAAGACCTTTCATGGGAAACAACCACTGTGCAATATCAGTGATGGTGATCTAGGTGTTTTAGATCTTGTACAGAATTAATACAACCTGTGTGAATTACTCTGATTTTGCTCCCATTGCAGAAGAGAACCACGACACTGCACCTACAGTATGTAACAGACTGTAGTAGGAACTGACTTGATGATCTCAGTGTCATACTGATATGACGGATGCAAAACACAATTGTTTTCATGATTTATTGTAATACAATTCCTAGAACCATTTGTATTGTAATATGAAGCATTTGCAACCTTGATGTACTTACTACAATGACTGCCGTGTTACTGCTCAAGTAGACTTGAGGCTATTGAGCTGTTATCATTTGACAGTCAGTTAGTCACATCTTTTTGCAGGTGTCTCAGTTAATCTTGTATGCTTTGCACATGTCACTGTGTATTCAGTTGTTTAACAGTGCTATTTTACATGGTAATGACAGAATCAGTAATACTGTTATATGCTTAGTAAAGTTTTAAGCACTCTTCTCTACATATTGTGTGAGAAGTCATACTTCTTTAAACAATACACATCAGGTTAAGTTGTGACTCCTTTTCCTGTTGTTGTCTACATTGTTGTCCTTGACTATGATACTTACTGAATTGACTTCTGTCGAATCCAAGCAGACTCGAGGGCGCTGGATATTACACACATGTCAGTCAGTGAGTTATGTCTTGGCAGATGTAGTTCTTTGACTCACATTCACAGCATGACTTTCTACATCATAATGTCATCTGTTTGCAGTGCGCTGCATTTGTTGAAGTGTATGCGACAGAATTATCTGTCACTGTTCTGGGAGTATGCTGCTGAGACTTGATATGACAACATCTACCAATACAATGCGACTCAGATTTGTACATATGTAAATAGTGCTGAAATGCAGGTTGAAGCTATGTTGCTTATATAAATTCTTAGCTGTTTTCATTTGATGAAAAAAAAAGAAAAAATTTGCATCCATTGCTACGTTAATTGTTTGAAAACTGTTCTATTTATGCATTTAATGTTATTGTATTGCATTAAGTGCTACTGGTGAGGTTATAGATAACCAAACATAAAGATGTATACATGTGGTTCTCTGCCCTATTTTCAGTGTATGTATGCATTTCTGTATGTCTGTGCAGATGTCTGCAACTCATTGTTCGACAGGTAATGTCAATAATGATTGTGTACTTCTGCTCCACATTGCAAACTATTGGTATGGTCCTGCATTCATAGGATCGTCCATATTTTGGAGGTCAGATGTGGAATTTTTCCCAGTTCCAAATATGTAAAACAATAACAAAAAATGCATCAATTTGGAGATTAACCAACCTTTTCAGCATGAGTGGCAACATGGCTGTGATATTTAATATGTTCACCACAGCATGACATCTGCAAGAATTTTTCAAATTATTTTGCTTACTTACTGATCTAGTTACAGTACAGCAATGGCTATAAATGTGCCTGCCATTGTATGTTGTAACTTTAACTTGCTCTTTCTACATATATATACTGCTAATGTTATGGGTGTCTCTTCCCATTTCAAGACCAGAAGAACACATTGATGTGTACCATACAATCTTTCTGGTACAGACATACTATGCTACTTATTTCTCTTTGTTTTTCTCTTTTGACTTCTTGATATTTGTTGGTCCACTTTCAAATAAATAACCAGTGATAAAGTAGAAAAAGTCTTAAAAGAAGTAAATAGATTTCATAAAAAGTATGATAATTTCCAAATAGGATATGAAATAATTTCTTCTAAATTATTTATGCAGACTTAATAAAGACAAATGGAACTTCTTAATGTTTCTGTTGGCGTGAAAGTTAACTTTTCTAATTATATGGACAATATTGATAATTATTTTAGCACTGTTGACATTGTCCACACATGTGTTTTTTCTTTATAACAATATCTTTATGAGCTCATGTGAACCACAAAATGTTTCTTAGTGTCTTATGTGCATATGCAGTGAAGAACTAAATGTAATAAAATTGTTCAGTGAAATAAATTCTATTTTTGTTCTAATGACTTGGCTTAAATAGGTGTCAAATAGTGATATTCACAGGTACAATAATTTACTGTTAGTGTTGATTATCTAAATGTCTTAACTGGGTAGCTTATTACATTCATGTCATGGTGTCAATGGAGACATTATTACTACTACTCAACAATAGATGTAAGTGAAATTAGAAATCGTTCAATACATCTTCTGTTACATAAAGTCACATAGGTTATTACTTAGCCATTCTATATAAATCCTAAGTTAAAGGAGAAGTCCACCCAGAATGTGCAAAAACATATGTTATGTAGAGTGTTTTGATATGTATGTTAAGTCCTAGTGTGTCCTTCCCTCTGCTATTAGGTGTTTTTCCTAAATTAGCCTGCTAGCTGCATGGTAGTTTTACGACCCCTGGGGATCTCCATCGCAAATAGGTTTATTGGCTTTCTTTCTCCTACAATGCACCCTGGTTCATGTGACAGTGATGTAGCTATGCCCCCTAGATTTAACAGGATCTGTCACAGCTCAGCAACAAAGATAATACTTCTTTCAGAGAAGAAGTCACATTGCTACATTTTGGGTGAGTGTAATCATTATTATTTTTTGATATTAGTACCTTGTCCTGCTATCTTACAACCTATAAGGTGATTTATTTTATTTATTTAACCAGGTATAGCACACTAAGCTGAAAGATTTTTTACAGGATCAACCTGGGAGCACAAGGAGGTTAAGTGACTTGCTCAGGGTCGCACAGTATGCAAGTGGAAGCTATGGGATTCAAACCCAAGACTGGTCTGCTGGATGTCACCAAATTTGCATCTCAAAGCCTTAGACCACTGAGCTATACTGCCTCTATGTGATGTTCAATTTTTGCTACTTAGTACTGTTGCAAAAACTGAAAGTGACTGAGAGGAATAGAGTAAATAGTAACATGATTCACACACACTCACACACACACACACACACACACACACATACACACACACACACACACATGCACACACAGCAGAGCATAGCAGGACAAGGTACTGATATAAAGAATAATAATGATTACACTCACCTAAAATCTAGCAGTTTGTCTTCTCTGGAAGAAGTATTTTCTCTGTGGCTGAGCTGTGACAGACCCTGTAACAATACACTGGCTTTCTGCAGGGGCAATTAGACATCACACCAAAGGGCACTCTGGGAAGACTAGAGGCCATAAAAGAAACCAGAATGGCAGCCTCCAAGGGCAATAAAACAGTTAGGGAAAGTTAGAAAAAACATCTCTCACAGCTAGAGGAAAAGAAAATGCTGGGAACTGGTTAGAACACAGAAAAAAAGACTACTACATATCTTTTTCTGATTTTAACATGGAGTTTTCCTTTAAATACTTAGGGCCTGATTCTAAAAGGGTGGCACAAGTCACCGCCAAATGCTACTTGCACCCCACCCAACTGTGACATTGACCCTGTGCCCTATTCTAGAAGGGTCAGGGTCTCCGCAGCTAAGTCCTGCGACTTGCGACATGTGACCAAGTACGCCAAACTGTGGGCGCACCTGGCGAGCATGTCACAAGCCACAACATAGATCACATGTGTGTCCCATGCCCAGCTTGCCACAATACGTGCCCCACAGGGCTGCCCACATCAACTGTCCCCCAAATCCCTGTATAAGAGCAGCCCTGCAGGGCTTCTCACACCCTTAGCCCCCCCAAAGTGTGCATACAGAGCCCTGCAGGGCTGCCCACACCCTCAGACCCTGAATCCCCCATTGTAAAATGCCCCACAGGGTGGTGCTGTCATCCCCCGACCCGTGCCCCGACCCCAGGTCACCAGCTGCAAATGCGGCAAATAACCTGATAAGCCCTGGTAGTCTAGTGGCCCCCCACCCAGCCATGTCAGCCCACCCAACACCACCCCACCAGTCCCCAGCTGGCAACTGGCACAGCCCACTTCTCACCTCCACAGCCAGCTGCCGACTGAGTTATGTAGGAGTGCTACTGGAAAGATGCACTCAGATATTAATTTCTGAGCACGTCTTTCCAGCAGCGCTCCTACATAACTTATGTGCATCTGGTATCAGAGAGGTATACTGTCGATGTCCATGACTTTAGTTGGACTGTGAGTCTGCACTCAGGATCTAGTACCTGGTCTGGAGGGGTGTGGGAATTACCTGGCTGACACCATGCAACTCCTCACTGTTCTAACTTATGTGCAGCTGGTATGAGGTAGGTATACCATTCATGTCCATGGCTTTAGTTGGGCTGTGGGTCTGCACTCAGAATCCAATTCCTAATCTGGGGGGTCATTGTCTGGCTGAGGCCATGCAACGCCTGAGTGTCGTAACTAGTATGCAGTTGGTATCACAGAGGTATATCATTGGTGTTAATGACCTTAGTTGGGCTGTAGCTCTGCACTCAGCATTGAGTACCTCTTCGGCCAGGGATTACCTGGCTGAGGTCATGCAACTCCTCACTGTTCTAAATTGTATGCAGCTGGTATGAGGGAGGTGTATCATTTATGTCCACGGCTTTATTTTAGGCTGGGGGTCTGCACTCATCATCCAATTCCTGGTCTGGGATGGGTGGAGGCATTGCCTGGCTGAGGCTGTGTAACTCATGAATGTCATAACTAGTCTGCAGTTGGTATCACAGAGTTATACCATTGATGTCCATGGCCTTGGCTGACCTGTGCCTCTGCACTCAGGAACCACTACTTGGTTGGGAGGGTGTGGTTCAGAGGGAATTGCCAGGCTTTGGCTGTGCAACTCCTCAGTGTTCTAACTTCTGTGCAGGTGGTAATGAGGGAGGTATTTTGTTTATGTTCATGGCTTTAGTTGGCCTGTGGCTCTGCATTCAGGATCTAGTACCTGATGGGGGGGTGGGAATTAATTTCAGTACAACTACTGACTATAATATTTATTGGAGGGAGTAAATATGGGTGGGAGCATGGGGCCCGATTCATTAGGGTGGTATAATTCCACACCTGTTTACATGTCAGGCACCAACTTGGTGGGAGCACGAGTCCTTTCGGGTCCCATGCTCTCACCAACTTATCAATTCTGACTTAAGATAGCAGTACAACTACTGACTATAATATGTATTGGTGGGAGCACATATGGGTGGGAGCATGGGGCTCTTTATGCCCCATGCTCCCACCACCTTCAAACAAAACAAAGATTCATTGATCAGAGTGGCATAATTCCACAACTTTTAACATTTCACACACCTAACCACTGAAAAGTACATCCATGGCAGTGAGGCTAGCTACGTTATAAATTTCAAGCTACTACCACAATGCAAAATGCTGTCTGAAAAACGTAAACTGCACCATGTAATATATCCACAAAAAATGTATTCTCTGACACCTTAACACCATAATTCACATCTACAGGACATCCTGTTAACACCCTCCAAATGTCAGGTTAAAAGACCAAACCGTTTCCCAGATACTAAATTGTAAAAATTGCTAAAATTGGGGTATCTGGTCCCTCCAAATCTGGCCATCTAGTCCCTCCCTCATGATCCAAACTCATGATCAAAGAATCTCACGATAAAAGAATTTCAGGCTCGCGATGAAAGAATTTGCAGGCTTGTGATCAAATAATAAAAAATGGTAAAACTCAATTTTTAGACACAAATACATGAAACCATAACCATGCCTCACTAGAACGAAGCCCCCTGAGCAAAACCCACCCTCATTTAGCTTAATAAGCCACCCCTGAGCTGAGAAAATTGATTTATTCAAGTGGCCATGTAGTTGCACCCTCTTGATCAAAGACTGCGGTCAAAGAATCTTGCAATCAAAGAATTTGGAGGCTCGCAATCAAAGAATTTGCAGGTTCGTGATCAAAGAATAAAAAATGGTAACACTCAATTTTTAGACAAAAGTAAATGAAGCCACAGCCATGCCTTGATATAATGAAGCCTGCTGAGCAAAACCCAGCCTCATCTGTGTTAATAACCCACCCCTGAGCTCAGAAAATTGATTTTTTCAAGTGGCCTTCTAGTCGCAGCCTCGCGATCAAAGAATCTTGCTATCAAAGAATTTGCAGGCTCGCAATCAAAGATCACTAGTGAGCCACGATCAAAGAATAAAAAAGTTCAAAAGTGTATTTTTTTACCAATTTGAAGCAAACCATGGCCATGGCTCGATAGAGTGAAGCCCCCTGAGTAAGACTCATCCAAGTTTTACTTCAGGACTGACCCCTGAGCCGAGATATTTGAATTTTTCCGACTGCAAAATGAAAACAAGATGGTGGCCATCACAATCAAAGAATTCTCATGATCAAAGATTCTTTGATCTTGATTCTGCAAATTCTTTGATCATAAGGAGGGACTAGATGGCCAAAATTCCATTCTTCTTTTACAAAATAACCATATAAATTTTTCCATTGACTTATAATGGGAACTTAAAAGTTTAATAACTTTTGAATGGATTAATATTTTTTCACCAAATGAAAAGCTGCATGTTCCTTGACCCAAGCTCTTTCACATGAGCCAAGTTGCAGAGTGGCACACTACACAACAGCCACACAGCACCATGGACAAAATCCAAAAAACTGACCACATAACTGATGAAAAGTGCATTTTCGGTGTTTTGGTGCACAAAACTCATAAGTCTGACTGAAACAAAATTTGGCACATCAAGAGATAGTCCATGCCCCACTATGCTTACCAAATTTCATGCAAATATATTGAACGGGTCCAAAGTTATTAATGTGCAAAATTTCAAGTTTAACATAGAAGTGGCTTCATGACTCTAACTATAGGGGCACTATGCCCCTATAATATATATATATATATATATATATATATATATATATATATATATATATACTGTATATATATATATATATATATATATATATATTATAGCAGTAGTGCTACCATAGTTAGGGTTGAGGAGCCATTTACAGGTTAAACCTAAAATTTTGCACCTTAATAACTTTGCAACTGTTCAATGAATTTGCCTTAAATTTGGAATTCATGATCAAGAACTATACATCTAGGGGTCTGCCAACTTTTGCACTGTTCAGATACATGGCTGTGGAGTTATTAAGCGTGATCTGCATGTGCATTTACGCTTTTTTGGAATTCTTTGCTCATCTCTATAGGTCACACGGTTTGCGCGACTGGTCCAAAATCTTCAGAGAACGTGCAGCCAGGGTCCCCAATGTGCCTTTTGAAGATTCCATGAAAAAATATTAAACAGTTCAAAAGTTATTCAAAAAAACAATTTCTCTTTATAAGTCAATGGGAAAAGTTAACAAAAAGTTTGACAGTGCCGCAAATGCAGTTTTTACTTTTGCAAATGGCCCTTTTACTGTCTCAAATCCGCCATTTTGTTTTCAGTTGGTGATCAGAAAAATGCTTGTCATTTAAATTTGGGACCCTCTAGCAACCTAATTCTTTTTGTATTCACCTAGTTTTTTTTTTTTTATTTAGTTGTTTAACCAGGTATAGCACACTAAGCTGAAAGCTTTTTTACAGGAGCAACCTGGGAGCACAAGGAGGTTAAGTGACTTGCTGAGGGTCACACAGTATGCAAGTAGAAGCTGTGAGATTCAAACCCAGGTCTGGTCTGCTAGATGTCACCAAATTTGCAGCTCAGAGCCTTAGACCTCTGCGCTATACTGCCTCGATAGTCGGACCCTGAGGATGCTAGGCATGTCTTTATTTTTTGGGTAAAACACCCCAGAAATATGTTTTTCAAATTTCTGGAAAAAGTACTTTCGCAAAGTACTTCGCATTTGCTACACTGTCGCATGAATTTGCGAAAGCTTTCACAAAGTTCGACACTACTTTTCCAGGCTGAGGGAAAATGACAGCAATTCTTTGCCACCCTGCTGCAAAAGAACGGTTTAGTCTTTTGGGCTGAAATTTGGAGGAAAGCAGCCAACATCTCACAGATGTGCCTTTCAGTATTTTAGTGAAAAAATATTACAGGACGGAAAAGTTACAGCACTCCAAAGTTGACACCTTTTCCCATAGGATAACATTACGGCGTCCGCTGCATTACAGGAATCCTTTGCCGCCCTGCTGCAAAATAACGGTTTGGTCTTTTGGGCTGACATTTAGAGGGAAGAGAGCCAACATCCCACAGATGTGCCTTTTAGTGGTTTGGTGAAAAAATATTACAGGGAGCCAAAGTTATGGCACTCCAAAACTTCTCTTTTTTTCCCATAGGATAACATTATGTGTTTCGTCACGCCTTTCAGGGCCCGTATCTTGGAAACGGTGCAAGATACGGACTTTTCATTGGAAAATCACTTAGCCCCTTTCATGGGGCCAAGTACAAAACTAGCCAGGAAAGTCATAAATCATATGACTTTTAAATTTTTTTCTATGTCGTACGGTTCCTGAGATATAAGCAATTTAGTATTCCAACTCCTCATTTTCTGCTCTGAGACCCATTATTATGCATACATTCTTTGTACTCACTGTCTTTCTCTATGCAGCTTTTGGGGAAAACCAGCCTGTGCACTTACATTGCTGTTACCCTTACCGCTTCTGCTTGTGGTTCCGTACCTGTTTCACTTACTGTTCCCATCTACGGCACCATGTGTGGTACCTTTGCGTTTTCATTTGCACTTGCATTTGCATTATTTTAACCATTTGTGTCTACAGTACTGTTTATCTTTGTGTTTCGCTTTGCATCACCATGCGCATTACCATTTGCGTTTTCGGGCACCTTGTTACTATGTGACAAGACATCACGTGTCGGGAGCATGGGGCCCTGCCACATTACATTCACTATTTCTCATTATCATTGTCAAAAAGAAGGGAAATTAGAGGCAAAAGACTCTGTTTAATGCATTAGTTAGGGTTGTTCCACAGCAACAAAAGCGAGGAAATTCGGTGTTTGGGTTGAAAGCCCCCCTTGGACCCCCCGCCCGCACCCCCAACTGGCATCGGGGTGTGCATTGGGGTTGTCAGTCCTAATCTCACCCCATTCTCCTATACCTCTGCTTCTTCACACATCTGATGGGGTGAGAATTGGGCCGCTAACCCCAATGCACACCCTGATGCCTGTTGGGGTGTGGATGGGGTCCAAGGGGGGTTTAAACCCCACATTGAATTTCACTTTTGTAGCTGTGGAACAACCATAACTAATGCATTAAATTGAGTTTTTTGCTCTAAAATATATATATATATATATATATATATATATACATATATATATACACATATATATGTATATATATACTTGCTTTGAAGGATGCATTATTAATAAAATGACATATAATTTATATAGCCTTGAAATGTAGATAGCAGGGTAGATGGTAGTTGCTCAACGTTTTATAGATTACCCCACAAAAGTCTATAAGGCAATGAAGCATATAAAACAATAGTAGATATGTTGTACATAAGAAATTGCATGTCCATTTGCATTTAAAACTTTATTGCAAAAGGGCTTAATGGAGATTTGAAACTCAGCTATAGAAATAGTTTGAGAGACAGGAAATAGAAAGGTGAAAAGAACGGTGTAAAGGAAGTAGGTTTTAAGAAGTGTGAAAGGCCTGTGAAGGTCCTTATTATTTCAAATACACTGTCAATTTGGAGCAATCATGTGATTCAATGAAATCTGAACCATTAGTAGGGTAATAGGATCATGGCAGGGCTGCAGATTGGGCATCTGTACATAACAACCTGTAAATGGTATCCTACTTTTTAAGAAATTTAGTAGTGTTATCATTTAAGGACAATGCTAGCTTCTCTAACCATAGAATTTCCAATAAGTTATTTCTCCATTCTTGAAAAGTAGGAGATGTTTCCTCTAAACAGTGCTTCAAAATAATATGTCTGAGAGAAGTACCTATCAGGACGAGGGTGTGCTTCTACTCTATAGACCAGCAGGTGTTTTTGTCAAAGTGGCCAAGATACATGTGTTCAATTGAATAAGTTTCAAAATCATGGGGGCATCCTGAAATAGATGGCTTACTTCAACCCAAAGTCGCTGAACAAGAGGACAGTACCAAAACATGTCTAATAATGTGCCAGCACCCAGTTTGCATTTATGACAAATTGGAGAAGGGGACAGGCCCATCTTAGATCTCTGTATGGGGGTGTAATAAAGGTTGTGTATGGTCTTAAAGTAAACTAGCCTAAGATCCACAGTGCTGAAAGTCTTAAATGCTAATGACCATATGCTTTCCCAGTTCCAGTCCTCTGTAGGGGATCCCAGAGCTTGAGACCACCACCTAATTGACTCTGCTGTTGAGCCCCTAACTAGATCCACCAGCAATGCATACAATGTGGAGATGGAGACTGATATTCTCAGGCACCCCATAAGAAAAAGATGTTGATACATTGAGTTTAAATTGAATTGCTTGTTTGATGGATGTGTACAATGTACCTTCCAACGGGGAAACTCCAAACTTTTCTACTAAGGATGAGAAGGGAAGAAATGAGTTTTTTTCATTATATCCTGTATTGTGTGTATGTCTTTATGCCACCAGACTCTACTGTTGAGGGGTTTCCCATCTTTTAGAAATTTGGCATTATCCCAGATTGGTTGAATTCTATCTTGACCTAGATTGAGATTAAGGAGGAGGGTAAGCTATTTGATCTGTCTGATAGAATCTGCCATTATTTTATTTTTATATGATCCAAGGGGCTTTGAGAAAAAGAGAGACCTTATATCAACACCTTGTTTACTTACAATTTCCTGTTCAATGCATACCCAGTCAGGGATGCATGTCTGTGAAGTCCCTAGTTTGAACCAAAAGGCTAACTGAGCTATTCTAGCAGCTAGAAATTAAAAATAAAAATCTGCCTCCTCTAAGTTTGGTTCTACACATTTTGGTATAAACTAACCATGTCTTTGATATCTCCAAATGAAGTGCACTGCTTGAAAAGAAATTCTCTGTGTCCACTTTTTGTCAGGCTACAATGAATCATCATAAAAAAGTACAACATTCTAGAGAGAAGATTCATTTTAATGCATTCTAGTATCCCCCAAAGACCCAGAGATAATTTATTCAGTCTAATTAAATCATCTGATGCTTTTTGTCTGATTCTTTCTATGTCTTTAGATATTGTCTTATTGGTAGTTTTATAAATATGAATGCCTAGATATTCTATATAGTCTTTGGGCCATGTTATCCCAGCCCTTGCAAAGTCCTCCCTCATATAGTGTTTGTTAAGTGATAAAAATTTAGTTTTTTCCTTATTTAATTTGTATCTGGAAATCTCTCCATAACTTTGTATCTATAGATGTGCAAAATTAGCCAATATTGTTACGTGAAATATTTCTGAAATTAACCCATTTCGCATAATTTTTCATGGAAGTGAAATTCAGAATTTCACCTGTGAAATTTTGCCTGCAGAAGGTGAAATTTCACCCATGGAATGTAAGTTTTCACCTGCAGAAGGTGAAATTTCACCTGCGGAAGGTGAAAGTTCACCTGTGGAAGGTGACATTTTGCCTTCTGCATGTGAAATTTCACATTACACAGGGGAAATTCCGAATTTCGCATTAAGGGGCAAATTTCACAAAATATTTCACACAGCAAAATTGCTGATTTTGCTGGAATTTCACTGGCAAAATATAATTTCACAACATCTCTATTTGTTATATTGAGGATGGGGGTAATGATGTAGATGGGTTAGAAATCATGAGAAGGATATCATCTGCATAAGCTGCCACTAGTTGTTCCTTTTGACCTACTTTAATACCTTTGATCTCCTGCTTATTAGTTAAATGTCTTATTAAAGGGTCTATGATGATGTTAAATAACAGAGGAGATAAAAGGCAACCTTGTCTGGTACCTCTCTCCACTTCAAAAAATGGGGAGATCACCCCATTGGTTACCACTGCTGATGAGAAGTTTGTGTTTCAGAGATGAACCCATTTTAAAAAGGAATCAGGAAATCCATGTAATTTAAGCATATTAAAAATGTGAGGCCGACTCACCTGATCGAACACCTTTTCATCATCAAGCGAGATTAGACCACTAGGTATCGATTGGCTGTTAGCAGTCTCTAAAACATGAAATAATTTCCTGGTGTTGTCAGAGGTGTTTCTCCCCTTCATAAAGCCTGTCTGGTGTTTAGAAATCAATAATGGGGCCACTTTCTCTAATCTGTTAGCAAGTACCTTAACAAGCAGCTTAACATCAGAATTAATCAAGGAGATAGCTTTCGCAATCAAGTGGAGCTTTACCTTGTTTGTGTATCAGGGTTATGAGGCCTTTCATCATGTCTTGGGAAAGCTTATCATCAGCCAACACTTGATTAAAGACTTCCATTAAGATAGGGTCTAATTTTGCATCAAACTTGTATAAAATTTAGATGAATAGCCATCTGGACTAAGTGATTTATTTTTTTTTTATCTACTTGATGGCTAGTAAGATTTCTTCCTTCATTATAAGTGCCCCCAGCCAATTCCCAAGGGATTCTGGCATGGTAGGGATAGTAATGCTATCACAAAACTCCTCCAGAGAAGTGACTGAGGTGCCCTTCTCCCCACTATCAAGTTTTTTGTAGAAGTTATGAAATTCCTCATCAATGTGAAGGTGGCCTGTCATTATGCTACCAGTAGTTTTACTATTCTGAGATATTCTTATTGTTAAGATTTGTGATGCTTTGGGCCCTGAGTCCACATAATTTAATTTAGCCTTCCCGATAGCAAAAATTGCCTCACTTCAAAGGGTTTCGTTATATTCTAACTTACCTTTAGACCATGCTCTCCAGTCTTCTGGGGAGTTGGAGTTCACTAACATTTTCTCTAGATCTTTGATTTTTCCTAGCATTTCTTACTGCTTATTGCTATTCGTTTTCTTGATAGTGGAGGCCTCTCTTATTACGAGATCTCTCAAACAGCATTTGAGGCAGTCCTATGTATCATTACATGATGTATCATTCGGATTGTTAAAAGACAGGAATTCCTCAATGTTATCATTAACCATATCATATATCTCAGCATTCTCTAGCAGAAAGTTGTTGATTTCCATCTCCGAGATCTGTGGGGGTTGAGTGAGGTGTAAAACAATATGGATATGGGGGAATGGTCAGAAATTACCTGAGGCTTAATAGTGGCATTAATATTCCTTGGGATAAGGTTTCTAGGAGTATAAATCTGATCTATCCATGATCCAGACGTGTTACAATGGGACAAGAAGGTATATTGTTTACCATCTGGATGTAAAGTCCACCAAGCGTCAATGAGATGCAAGTTTTCTACTAGATCTTTCAGATCCCAATCCACTCTGGCTCTGTGTGGTTGAAAAGTGGATCTATCTAGAACCGGGTCCAGTGTGCTGTTCATGTCACCAGCAATGATGATAGTGCTATCCAGTAAGTTATACATTTGGAGAATATCAAATTAAATACTTCATATGATGAGGAATTGGGGCCATACACATTGATGAATGTGAAGTATTCTTCCCCCAATTTACCATTAACAGTGATATAGTGGCTTGAAGAGTCTTCTTTGATTGTACAGAGATGGAAGTTCAAATCTCTCTTAGATAGTATCAATACTTAGGCTATTTTAGAATTGTCTCCTGCACCAAATATTTGCCCCACCCATTCCCTCTGCATCAAAGTGTAGTGTTCTTTTTTAAGTGTGTCTCTCTTGCAGAAATGCTATTGTAGCATCTAACATTTTTAAATGCCTTAAAATTGAATGTCTTTGGATTTTATGGTTCAGGCCCGTAACACTCAAAGTAACAAGTTTTAGTTTATCATTTCCTACCCTATTGAAGTTTGTCAGAGCCAATTAAACCAGAACAGTTTGCTTGTGTTATTCCCGCATGCAGGTATTTATTTGATGTCATGGAGCCCCAGACCCGCACACCCCTAAAGTAAGATGAGATGATAGATGAAAGAAAGATGAGTAGAAGGATATGAAGAATGAAAGGTAGTCCAAATAAGAGACAGAAGATAAATTCACAGATCCAAAAGCTGTTCATAAGCATACAGTCAGGAAATTGAGCAGATGGATATTATTCTACACCAATTCAATGACATTCCAAATAAGTATCATCCCAACTAAGTGTACTGTAGCGACCATCCAGTACATTCTGGAGTGGCTTTTTTCAGGTACAACCTCTCCCTTTCCCCCCTCAGTTGTGACTGCAACCGGTGAGTGATGAGACCAAGTCCCTTGGATTATACTCAGTTCCCTTCATCCATGACCAATGTGGAATTATAATTAGCCTGGAATTGCTATTTGGTAAATCCAACCACATAAGGTACAAGAGGATGGGAAGGTTAACATCACCCAACACATCTTTGCAATCTAAGTCCCAAAATACTGCTATCAGATGGATTATGCAGCCTGTGCCTGGTGGCCTAGATGTGTATATACCTAAAAGAAAGGGAGAGTGATGTAAGTAAGAGATTACTATAAATATAACAGTCTGCACAGGCTGCATATTAAGGCACTGTGAGGCATGAAGTGTTTAATTTGTCAAATCCCCTAAAATTATCTGCACCCTTCAGCACCCTCGCACTAGGAGGCATTTCTGTAATGCTGAGCAAGAAATGAATTAACTTCAGAGCCTTGCTTAGTTAAGGGAGTCGGTAAGTAAGTTATCCCTTAGTATGTGTGACATATGTGGAAGCCTGAGACCACAAGATTAATGAGTTTTAAGTAAAAGGGATGTTTAACCACATTTCTGAGCACTTAACACTTGAATGTTTTACTAGGAAATATCATCTTACCCTCTGATCCATGACCCCGTGACAAATCTGTGACTGTGATCCACTTAAGCCTGCTTCACATCTCGGTCCATCTCTGCCAACAGGAATATTGAAATTACTGAGAACCAGTCAAGCAAAGAGGGAAAGAGGACCTTTAAATGCCCCTCAACACCTGCAAAATTCATTGCATGGAATTCCATATGTGAGGCCCTCTCCCCAGTCGGCCCATCAGTAATAATAGAGGTTAAGATTAGACTTGTGGGCTGAGTACAACATGAGAAATGTCCTCGCTGATCTTGCCCAGTTTGTATTCGCAGGACATATGCAAGACCTCTGATAACATTTTTATAAATATTTGATTGTCCGAGAGATGCCACATGAGTTTAAGGGCTGCTAGACACTCTCAAATTGTTCCTGTTACCCAGTAATCTTTTGCAGTAGAGAGTGCAGAGTTCAAGTGTGATCTCACATTGACATGCAGATGTGTCATGAACGTGCACACCTGCCGGGCCGCGCGTGACATCAGAGCCATTTGAAAAGGGCCATTAGGGGAGAAATGGAAAACTGAGGTAATGTGAAGAGGGCTATAAAAAATGGCTGAAATTCAGATATGTGGTGTGCATTAGACTAAGAATCTTTGAGTCCCCACATACAGCTACCTGAAGCAATAATCAAAGTGCCAGCCCCAATCCCATCCATACCTCAGAGACGCCACTAAGGAAATTAGGCCAAGGGAAGTATAAAAATGAAAATAATTGGCCCTGCCATTCTCTGTATAATTAGTTAATTAATATCCAAGTAGGTAGCTGCCTGCAACATCCACTCAGTGTATCTTAGTATTCCAGTCTTGGCAAGAACAGTGGTCAGCCATTTTAGCATATCAAGATCAGGGTTTTTTCTGATACCCACATCTGCTCATATCTACAATCGGTGCAAAAGGCCATCATTCTCCTAATAACCATCTCTTTATTTTATTTTAACATTCATGCAGCCATGTAGGCACCAGCATAAAGTGTAACAGTGGCACCAGAGTGCAAGGCACCTTAGAATAAAGCAGAACCGGCACCAAGAGGCCAAATTCAAGTGTAAAGAACACATTGCTCACTTATACCAAGAGCTCGACCCCTGTCCATTATTTACTGAAGGTGTTGCAGGCAGATCCTATGTGAAAGTCACATAAATATGAAGAGCAATGCTGTTAGAGGTGAGAGATTAGGGAATTGGGGGACCTCCTACAGAACCACCTCGCAGGTTCAGTCACAGGGAAACTCTCAGACTTGCTGTTTTTTCAGCATATAGAGACAGATGCACCAATTAGATTGTAAATCTATTGTTTAGAGAAAACCCCCTCCCCTATAGTCTTCCAGAAAAAAACTGAAAAACAACAAAAAAAAGTGTGTGTGTGTGTAGAAACCCAAACACCAGTGGTGCTTCTTTAGGTATAACAAACCAGGCGACAACATGTTTGTCATATAAACTAGATAAGGAAATTCAGACTTGAATAAAATGAATGACTAGTGTACAGACGTATGAGAGATTATACCCATTTAAAAAGAAACATGAAGCAAACACCCATCAACTTCGAAAGTCAAATGTTTTAAAAAGAGTCAGAAAGCCAGTTTTAAGACCAGCTTTGGCAGCAGTAAACCCATTGTATTCCTGTGTACCTTCTGAGGTCCACACTTTCAGTAAAGTTGGAAAGAATTAGCTGTATTTCATCTCTGCTTCCCTGAGCTGCTTTTTAATGGGAAAAAAGGCATCATGCTTCTGTATGGTTTCAGGTGCAAGGTCATTAACACTTTGATTTTACAACCTTCAAAGTTAATGTTATTTCTATCCCTGAGAGCTCTTTGTACATGGACCTTCTGTTGAAAATTGACAAATCTCAGAACAAAGGATATTGGCCTTTCTCCTACATTTGGTTTAGATTTCAAAGAGTTATGTGGTCTCTCCAGGATATATATCTTAGTGTCTGCTGGGGGACCAGCTATTTTGGTACGAACATTTTTAGCAAAGGAAAGTGAGTAGGTCCCTTCTGTGCCTTCTTCGAGCCCACAAATTCTAAGATTATTCCTTCTGTTTCTGTTCTCTAGGTCTTCCAGTTTAGACTCTAGCTTTTAACCCTATGGTTGGCAATGACCCTTTCTGTGTAATCTTTGTTTACAGTATCCTCTAAGCTGCTTATTCATATGTCTGTATCTGTAATGCGCATAGTATGAGAAGCTAGCTCTTGTTTTACTTCTTTTAAATCAGTGTGCATATCTGATATTTTTAAAATCAGCCTTTTGATGTCTGACATAATGAGATCAAAGTGATCAACTCTAAGGGCAACAGCAATGGCAGCTTTCTTTAGGGTCTGTTCACTCTGGCCATTTGAACTGCTGTCAGAGTCTGGCAATGGGTGCTTCGTAGCATTAATCTCATCCCTCATATTTATCAGATTGTCTGTCGACTCCATGCTAGTAGAGTGTTGAATTGACTGATAAAATGTTCTTGAGGTGTTGGGTGAATTATATGGATAGAAATTAACTGTGGTACCTCAGAGAAGATAGCAAAATAATGCTAACACCAGCCCGTTTCCTTTTGTGTTTCCTTTTCTTCCTGCCCCTTTTTTGGAGTTGAGAGGTAGTAATGTTATTGTTGTTGAAGACCTCTCACTGGGAGGGGGCGCTGTGTGGCAGTTAATCAGTCAATGCTAGAGTCCTTCCCCTGTGAGTGCGTCACTACAATCTGTGGTAGCATCGGTAACTGGCAAAATATGGCAAAGGTGAAGCAAAAATTAAAAGGGGACTTGCTTGAATGTGACTAGGAGATGCACAAAACGAGTCAGAAACTGGCAATAGTACAAGTAAGTGGATAGGTTGTGAGAAAATACTTTTAAATAATTTTGAAGTGTTTGAGGAGAGAAGGCTGCCACGGAGCTCAGAGCGGGATGAACATTTTGAACGTTGCCATCCAATCGAGGTGGAGGTTGCTGTAGGCCTGGTACAGTTGATGGTCCCAATGCAGCTGAGTCTGTCTTATCAGGATTCCTGGGTCTTTCCATCATTAAATTTAATATCTATCAGTTCCTTTTTCTGTTTACTGTCAAACTGATGAAATTTTGTGACCAGCAGACTGTGTACAATTATTTAAAAAATAATTTTAAGACCACAGTGTTTGGATTTCTCTGAGAAGCATGCTTCTTGCTGGGCTGCTAGCTTTGCCTTTAAGAAGATGCATTTGCAATAGGCTGCTGCTTAACTGAAACAAGATTGAGCCTGGGGCCAGGGCTACCCATCCTCCTACCATTTCCAAAATGCATCACTTTTGTTTTCTCTATATTCAGACTTCAATTACTCTGTAAACACAATACTGTACCAAATCAAAGTCAGTTAATGATTGGCTACATATAAATAAATCAGTGTCATCAGCATACAATAACATTTTTAAATACTTGCAAACTGAAGGAAGATCATTAATGAAGAAGCTAAACAGCAGAGGCCCCAGGATAAGATCCTTTGGAGCCCTGATGCCTATATTCCTAGCATATGAAAAAGTTTCACCAGTTTTAGCCTGCTACTATCTGGCTGCCAAATAGTCCCTGAACCTGGACAGCACATCCTCTAACAAGCCCTAAAAATGAAGTCTTTTTTGTAATAAATTGTGATGTACCAGGTTAAATTTCTTATATTTCTATCCTCTACTCCCATATTATAGTCAGGTCACTCATGTCATTAGGTCATGCTTCACTGCACTCCTGTGCTAGTACCAGAAGAAGCACACGAACCAGTGCCCTGGCATTCATTTCACAACTCATCATTGAGAAGCCTTGATGGCACCTGATCTTCAGCAATTATCCATTGTAGAAGACATTAGCTTTTGAAAACTCTTGCATTAAGAACTGAAGCACAAATACAACATTCCATCATGTTTCACATTGTCTAGGCATGCCATTCCCAGACAATGCACATGACGGTGTGTGTTGTAAACCTTTATTATGCTTCTGCTACCATGTGGTCAGGTCTCCAAAGCACACAATAAGCAACTCTTAACATGGTTCTACCCTTGGTGAGTCCACTTAAGTGCCACTCATGTCATTATTTATAATCTTCTATGGCAACTGAATGAAGCATACTATTATACAGACATTTTAATTGGTATATAAATAAATAATAATAATACAATTACATTAAAACAGCCAGATAAGTTAACTAGTTCTTCTAAACATAAAACATTCATTATCTCAAATATGTTGCCATGTCACATAAAAATAGAAGAATATATAAACATTAATAAAAACAGCTATTTATATTATATTGCTATCAACACATTACCAGTTATTATTTAATCTATAATGCACAGAACTTAACACTAATAGAAGATATAATAATAAAAGATAATCATAATATATCTCTGCCTCCATAAAGCCAGAGCAGCTTCTCAGTGCAGAGTTTTAAGAAAGCATTGAAGTCATATCTATTACTTTCAACGAATGATTCCTACTGTTGTTTTATGGTTCATTCATTAGTTTTTTTGCTAACAGGGTAAGAACACTAGATGATTAAATGCCTATTTATACTGTAGGTGTGACTTTAAAGAATAAGAACCTTGACAAAAAGAGACATATAACAATTCCATAAAGCAAACAATACCAAAAATTCAAAGAACAATCGGCAGTGAAAAACATAACATTGGGGAATACAATCATTTTGGCAAATTATATTAGCAAATAAGAACATAGACATAATTAACTCAGACTCAACTAGGATAGAGGTGTTGCATAAATAGAGTACTGATAGGCCAGGCATATAAGTACAAAACTAGTATGAAATTAGGTTGATTACCTTTTCTGTTGTGTACTGGTGTTCTGTTATTTCTATGCACCATCTTTGGTTACTATATCTTTATGGAAATGCCCAAGCCTCTGAAGGGGGGGCACTGTATATAAGAAAATCATTATGGAAAAATATCTTCGTAAAATCTGTGATGCTACAAGGGAAAATATAATAATTGGCATGAAGTAGAGCAGAGAGTTGCAGACTACTAAATATATGCCTTCAGGTCAGCAATAAATATTAACTATTACTTTAGCACAGACTGGACTGTGGCACTCTTAATGGGTTTTGCAGACTCCGCCACCACAACACAAACTGTAATCTATAGCAGATGCATGCCAACAGCACTTCCAAAAGTAAACTACAGTAATTCATATTCCTGGATGACTGGAAAGCTTCTCTCATTTGCAATCTGTTTTACAGTACCCTAAGCCAATTACTGCATTGGGAGCGAAAGTGGTTCAGCTGAATTGTCAAAGCAAACCGAATACTCAGGGCACAAGTGGAAGCAGAGCAGAAGTTGGCTCTGATCCACTTCTCTACTCCTTAGGGTCTGATTCACATAGGTGGCCAAGATACAGTCAAATTGAATGTATCTCATCCATGGTTCTGCACCCCTTTTGTCTGTCAGCAGCAGACAGCATCCCAAACCCATTACCTCCACAATCTGCTGATGTGGAGCTGTGCATTAGGGCAAAAAAGGGACTGGCCCACAGGCATCCAATTGGATATCAAAGTCAATCCACAAGTTGATCCTTGCCTGCGGAGGGAGGAGGTCATGACAGGATATGGCAGTACTCTGGGACTGCAATATCCACACCAGAATAAATGTAATTGAGTAAAACACACAGGCCAGTGCCATTGATGCCTCCAGTTAATTATGGAGGCTCTGAGGTCTGTAGGCTGGAACACAGAGTGCCACTTGGGCCAGGTATCGCAAGTTGTGGCTGGCTGGAGGGGGGCATGTAGCCCCTAATGCTGCCCATAGGCAGACATAGAAGCTGCTCCCTCTGCTGGCCATCTGCACCACAGCAATAAAGTTGGGATAAGGTGCATGCCTGCCAGTGCCCCCTGTCCTGCCACCATTCTGCTTGTTTCTGCAGCCATGCATGTGAGTCAGGGATCAGGTGTGGAGGGAAAATTCAGAGTGTGCATATCACAAATTAAGTGCCAAATCAAAAAAGAAAATGTTTCTGTTTTTTGTTTTACACTGCATACTGTACACACCTACACATACAACATGACACAATAAGAGGAATTGTGCTGCCTTTATGTTATGAGTCTAGTATGCCTATACTGGCTATATTGTAGTTTTTGGTTTTACTATGAACCTGGCTCACCAATGAGTTGAGTTTGGTTGACTTCATATCATTCTCAGCAGAAAGGGATACCATGTCCATGCTTAGAAAAAAAAGTAATCACACAATCCTGTAGAGCTGACAGCCTCTGTTTGACTCCCTGCCCTCTATCTCTCCACCCTCCTCTCTCTTATCCCTTTTGCCTCTTATACTCTTCATTATCATGATTCCTATGCCTTCCTTATTCCTCACTTCAATTCTGTTGCTAGGCAGTCTGCTTTCTCCTCTCATCTTCCTTCCATCTGGAACAATCTGTCCACCCTTCCACTTCTTTTCCTCCCATTTCTCCCTCAAATGCCTACTCAAACCTCTTGCAGCCCCTTCCTGGTCCTGTCCTGGCCATAGCAGAACTGATCATGTTACTATCCTGTACTTGGCCTTGGTGTACCTGTACAAAAGCTTTAGCTCTGTTGAATAGCCATCACATGCCTTGCAGCATGTAGTTACTGTTTTTACTGCATTTTTGATGCACCATACCATTTTTATACAGTATATTACACAATTTACACGTTACTGCCATAAAAACTTTATACATTTTGTCTCCCTATCCCCTTTCCCCTGGGTCACACTTGGGAACAAGCCTTAGCTCAGTGTGCCTTTCCCGGTCACCAATGATCAATAAATAAATTTGTTTGACCAATGGGACCTGAAACTGAATCAGAATGAAGATTCCTCTGGTCCATTACTGAGGTACATTGGCAGAGCAGTATTCAAAGCCTGTGCTATGCTTGGCTGTAATGTGACCGGTTCTTTGGTTTCCCATGACCACAGTCCATCATTGTTCATGAGTACTAAATGTATCACACCACTATGTGATATGGGGCTAGATTTAGGATCCTTACTGCTGGCAGTGTAATGGTGGTGTCGGTACATCAACAGTCTGTAAGTGATGCCCAGTTTAGAATGGACTCTGTACCACATACCAGATGTGGGTTGCAATACAGGGCAGCAGTGTGCACGCACCATATGTAGGGACTGTTGGGAACATCTGCATGCAGGACAGAACTGGCCAGCAGACATGCAGGTGGAGCATAAGTCAGAAAATATTTCCAATGCAAATGTTGGATGGTCCTGGGTCTTCATGGATTCCACCTGCAAACCCCCAAAAGCTGCTGACAGGGTAGCCTTATACAACAATACTTATGGTTCAGGTCCAAAAACCACAAACACTGCCTGTTCCTGGCTAGTCCTTCCTGTCTGGTTGATAAGTTCTGCCCTCCATCAAATGACTGCAGTATGTACATTGCCCCCTGCCCTGATACCTGAGCAACACTGCACTGGCATGTCAGCAAAAGGAGCCACAGAGACACTCAAGCATATTCATGGGTAGCCTACCTGATACTTATCCTTCCTACATCTGCCTGCTACTGCCAGGGTCCAGAAGCCTGAATTCCACATTGGATGTGCAGCACCCAGATTTGGAGTACAGGCAGTGGTAGAACAGCCAGTTCTGTGTCCAACTCATTGCATTGAAATGTCAGCAGTTGGTGTCAGCTAGTAGATGATTACTGCACTAACTTAGCTAACTGGTATGATTATTTGACATCCATCTGCTACTGTAGGTCACAAGTTTAATACTTAAGAAAACTACAGAACAAAGATAAAGTATTGGCGTTCATTTTGTTATTTTATTTACATTTCCAGAATAAATTACAGTAGGCAGACACCATTTAGTTTTACTTATTTTCAATGAAGTTCTGGCTAAAAGAAGGCTGGGAACAGCTGCATAAGATTTACAAAATGCTACAAGTAAATACCAAAAATAAAAAAAGCACATTGACCCGAAAAACAAAACAAAAGTGTGTATAACAGCTTCAGTTCACCCCTCTATTCAAGTATCTATTTCCTATGACAATCTCTCCTGGAATTATAAACTCTTGCCTAATATACAGCAAGATATAGCATACCAAACATGTTAGTGAGGTGCTTATTGTGAGCAGCACATTTTGTATTATACAAAACCTCATATATCATCTATTGCTCCTTCTTTTTTTCATTGCTGTATCACCCTGGTAAGGTTGCATTAGCAGAATTACCAGTTTAAATATTTATTAACAGCATAGCTTCCTAAGGGAGTTTTTCATTAAATTCATCAAGGCAATCCAGTATTCACGTGATTTGTCGCATAAGTAATTTTCTAAAAATAGCCAGCATTCTATTGTAGCTTTCAAATGCACTCTAAAAGCAAGTATTTCATTATTCATTATTTTACTTAATTAATAGTATTCACTTCCAAAAATCTAATCTGCATCAGGCCAGATTCTAAATCTAATCTGCACAAAAAGCTGAAGCAGTGAATTATTCTTAAAAGAAATGTCTGAAAATATCAAAGTGCCAGTTTCTGTACTTTTTCATATAAGTACTAAGATCCCATGCATCACTGGGCATCTAGTAGATATATTTTTAATAATTTTCTATTTAATGCCCTTTGGAAGGGAAGGAATTGTAGTTTTGCCTTGAGGAGGCAGCCAGCTATTCCCTTTCCCTTTGGATGTACTGGCTCTACCCCTGTGCTCAGATGTTTTATGGCTTCTGAACAGTTAGTATGGGTGAGAGTAGAGGGCCAGAGCCATCTTTGGTTCGGCTTTGAGTTGAAGACTGAAAATTCAGTTTAGCTTCACCAATTCAGTGACTCACTTTAGCTCCTAATGTTGTAATTAGCAGAGGGTTCAACAGACTACAAATATGGGTCAACTGATGGCCCACTGGCAGTGTGTGGCACTTTTACAGAGACAACCAAAGTTGAGGAATGGACTCAGGTATCAGCTTTAAGGTGGCCAGGGTGGGAATCTGCTGCCACTGGAAGCACATCCCAATCTGGGGAAGAGTGGTGGCACACATTGACACCATAGCAGCCTCCTTGAAGGGTGTGGCTGCTTGCATCCAAGGTGCTTCTCCCAGCATTCTGTGTCATCATGGAGAAAACCACAGTGGAAAAACAGAAATCCAGGCAGAGCAGGATGATTGACTAACCCATCACAGTCCACACACCCACCAACTTTAGCCCCTGCCTCTCAACCAATGTTCAGGAACATGGATGGGTGCTGGTCCCCTACAATTCCATGCCAGGGGGAGCAGTCAAAACAGCAGGAGAGATACAGAAAAGTCCTGGATAAGGCAGGTGATGTGACTGGGTAGGTAAGTCAGCATGGTAGAAAACTGTGGTAGAATGATTAAAATCTCTATAGAAAAAAATAAACAGATTACAAATAGAGGGGACATCTAGGGGTCAGCTTAAGCAATGAATATTAATTACTATAGCTACCTATGGAAGATGCTGTCTGCATATCACTGCTGGGATTGATATATTTGTGGTGGTGTGATATAATCTGCAAAAAATACAGTTGCAGCATTCCAGTTCTAAGTATTCATTTTTAAGCTCATGACTTACCCCTTGTAGTCGTTGTTTTACCTCCATGCCAATTGCTGCCTTCTCAGTGGACCCATATATTTTCAAAATTTAGAATACCCTACTCCCCCCAAAAAGCTACAGTGGCGTGAAAAAGTATTTGCCCCCTTCCTGATTTTCTCTATTATTGCATATTTGTCACACTGGATGTTTTCAGGTCTTTAGACAAAATATAATATTAGATAAAGGGAACCTGAGTGAACAAATAACACTTTTTTTTTTCACTTATTTCATTTATTTAATGAAAAAAGTTAACCAACACCAACGGGCACTGTGTGAAAAAGTAATTGCCCCCTAGTTAAATCAACCCAATTAAAGGGATAATTAGAGTCAGCTGATTGAACACAGCCAGGCTTGATTACAGCCAGCCCTGCTCAATATAAATCTCACTTATTTTGACCCTTACCATCAGAGTCACGTTGCCAGCACAAAGATTCAACAAGCACATTATGCCATGATCAAAGGAAGTTCCTGAAAAGATCAGAAAAAAATTTGTTGCCCTCTATCAGTCTGGAAAAGGTTACAAAGCTATTTTTAAGGCTCTGGGACTCCATCGAACCACAGTGAGAGCCATAATCTCAAATGGAGAACACTTGGAACAGTAGTGAATCTTCCCAGGTAGAGGCGCCTGCCAAAATTACTCCAAGGGCGCAGCATAAAATCATTCAGGAAGTCTCAAAGGATCCTAAAACAACATCCAAAGAACTGCAGGCTTCTCTTGCCTCAGCTAAGGTCAGTGTTCACGACACCACAATCAGAAAGAGACTGGGCAAAATGGGCTTCATGTGAGAGTAGCAAGGCGGAAACCACTGCTAACCAAGAAGAACATAAATGCTCGTCTCTCATTTGCCAAAAGCACCTGGATGATCACAAGCCTTTTGGGAAAATGTTCTATGGACAGATGAGTCCAAAGTGGAACTTTTTGGATGACATGGATCCCATAATGTCTTGTGTAAAGCAAACACAGCATTCCACAGTAAGAACACCATACCAACAGTCAAACATGGTGGTGGTAGTGTGATGGTGTGGGGATGCTTTGCTGCCTAAGGACCTGGATGACTTGCCATAATTAAAGGAACCATGAATTCTGCTCTGTACCAGAAAATTCTTAAGGAGAATGTCCGGTCATCCTTCCGTCAGCTGAAGCTGAAGCGAGTTGGCCATGCAGCAAGACAATGATCCAAAACACAAAAGCAAGTCCACATCAGAATGGCTAAAAGAAGTAAAATTAAAGTTTTGAGTAGCCTAGTCAAAGTCCAGACTTAAACCCAATAGAGATGCTGTGGCAGGACCTGAAGCTAGATGGTCATGCTTGAAACCTACCAAATGTTACTGAATTAAAAGCAGTTCTATGAGGAAGAGTGGTTAAAATTCCTCCACAGCGATGTGAAAGACTGATATTGAATTATAGGAAGTGTTTGGTTGCAGTCATTGCAGCTAAATGTGGCATAACCAGTTATTAAGTGTAAGGGGGCAATTACTTTTTCACACAGTGCCAGTTGGTGTTGGTTAACTTTTTTTCATTAAATAAGTGAAATTAAAAAAAAAAACAAGTGTTATTTGTTCACTCAGGTTCCCTTTATCTAATATTACATTTTCTCTAAAGACCTGAAAACATCCAGTGTGACAAATATGCAATAATAGAGAAAATCAGGAAGGGGGCAAATACTTTTTCACGCCACTGTACACATCTTTGTACATAAATGCAAATTAAAAGGCAATAAATAGAGGACATTATATTTACCTTCCCACTCCAGTGTTTTAACATGCAAGGATGAAGAGTTTTTCTTTCTGTTTTTTTTTTTTCCCTTTTATTTTTAATATTCTAACTGTGTTTCAAGACGTTTATATTGATTGAACTGAAGTTGGGGAAGTTGTGCACTTGTGCATGGCCATCTCCAATGACTTATTTGGTGGGGGGTCTGCCTATCTAGTATCACTATTCCTTGATGGTGCGTTGGGACACACGATGGGCTTATTTAATTGATAATGACTTGGTAAGAGCCGTGCCCCCAACTTATTACATTAAGCTTGCTGGTGATGGCATCACAAATGTTTTACTGAGGAGGACCTGAGCAGAAGTTGTGTATTATAGTCCTTGCACTGCTGACACTGCCTGGAGTGGTGACTTGGGCTGTAGTGCTGCCAGTGACAGTGGGAGTCCAGGGAGACATGTCAGCAGAAGGTATAACAATGGGAACTACAGTAGATGTGATTTGTTGGACATGTGACTAATCCAATGCATCCGTGACATTTATCTATGGTATGCAGTTTCATAAGTGCAAAGAATTCAATATTCTCAGAACTTAGCCTTCAACAATACAATAAGGCAATCTCACCAGTTGTGCTGAAACATGTTTCTGAAGCAACTGGTGTTGGAGGTAATCCATGAAAAAAAAACAAGCCAGTTTAGCGAGTGAAAGCCAAATGAATTTCCTGTCTTGCTAGAATTGGATGGGATTACTACTCTGGCTAGACAGTGGCTCTGCTAGACAAACTTCCATCATGTACTCTGGTGAGATGTCAGTACCTTCCTCCAAAATGCTTGTGCAGTACTGGTAGACAGTATAAAAAAAATCCCAAATGTCCTTTGTTGTCAATGAATCATCACTAGCCATAGAAACATAAACATAGAAAGTGATGGCAGAAAAGGACCGCAAGGCCCATCCAGTCTGCCCATTTTACCAATTTGCTACTGCTGCCTCTACTAAGTCAGTGGCCTCAGTTATGCCACCCTCATATGTATGATTCCCTCGTGCCTCTCCCATGCACTCTTGAATCCCTCCACTGTACATGCTTGCACTGCCTCCTGAGGCAGGGCGTTCCATGCATCCACCACCCTCTCTGTAAAAAATTACTTTCTCACATTACCCCTTATGCCACACCCCTCTAATTTCATGTCATGCCCTCTAGTTCTATTGTACTTTTTATACTGGAAGATGCTATCCCTTTCAACCTTATTTATACCCTTAAGATATTTGAAAGTCTCAATCATGTTCCCCTTCTCCCAACTCTGTTCTAATGTGTACATATTGAGGACCCAAATCTATCCCCATATACCTTGCTATGCAGACCCTGCATCATCTTAATTGCCTTTCTCTGCATTGTTTCCACCCTGTCAATATTCTGGGGATTGCGGTTTTGGGCTCTCCGGCTTTCCGTTGTTATGGACCTGTAGCGGCGTCTTCGGAGCTTTTACAGAGAGCTGTTGGCAGGGTTGCGTCCGAGGACTCTCTTTTATTTTTCTCTAACCTGCGGTAGCTTCTCGGGTTTCCTGACTGGTCCTACCTTAGCGGAGATACGTCAGAGGGTTTTCTTTGCTCCTGCCCCTTCCCTCCAGTTTTAGTTCCTGGACGAGTCCGAGAAAGAGAGTGGGAAGCTTTCCGGCCTGAAGATCATTTAATTTCACTTTCTGGGACTGTTTATTGTTCTGGACACCTCCTGGATACCATCTGGAAGGTCTGTGGAGTTCCGGATTTGGTTTGAGTCAGACGGCTTTGACTTTTCTGTCGGTCGCTTTCAGCGATTAACTTAGCCAATTTATTTCGCTGGGATTTAGGGCCTGAAGAGCCCACTACTTCCACGTCGCTCTGAATTTTGATGAGGATTGGAATGGAGTTATATAGGATGGTTTGCCTTCTCTTCCTTTTTACTTATATTTAACCTGACGCTATCTGACTTGGTCTAGGTTGTAATTACCTTAGCTTTCAGAGTGCTGAAAGGCCTTGGCTGTACAAGGTTTAAATCTGGTTGTGTAACTCTGTCTGTTAATTATATTCCTGATAGGTGTCCTGACTTGGAGCTTTTGCTACCCTGCAGGCGCTTGGGGGTATTTTTGGTCAGGGAGCTGGCTGGAGTACCCCACCCCCCTTGAGTCTTGAGGACTGCCACTTTTGCGGTACTCCTCAGGACCCTTTGGTTTGGGTAGTTTTGGTCTCCTTTGGGGATTACCTGTTGGGAAAATTATGGGCATGAGTTAAACCGATTTATCTGATCAAAATTCTTCAGACTTTGAATTATTCTGGCGAATCTTCGGACTCCTCCTGCTTTATTCCCATTTGTTCCTGCTTGATATGGACATACTAATTTTATGGACTTTGTATTGGTTTGATTTGTTTTACTTTTGAGTTTTTTGATTACAGCTTTTGGACACGGGGTGAGAGGTCTTTGTGTCCTTAGCTTTTTAGTTTTGTTTTCTTTTCTGTGAGGCTAGAACAAATTTCATCCTCCCCTAGTTGTGAGAGAACTTGTGTGGAGTTTTGTTCTTGGCCCTTCGCTGTTTATCCTATGAGGGTCTGTGCAGAGTGCTTGTCCTTTCCTCCGTGGTGAGAGCAACTGGTGGGGTAAACAGGTTAGGCTTAGAGTTTCTTTTCTTTTTAAGCTTATTCTTATGTTGTTGTTTAAACTGATTTTAATTGTTTGTTGTGGGTTTTGGTTTTATTTAGTTTTAACATGTGTTGGCCTTCAGCTCCCACGGTGGTGCGCTATTCATCCTCCTCTCTTCGCGCCCTCCACCCCTTTGTTACTCCTCCTCTACTTTTTGATATTTACCAGTGCTGTAGGGCTCTGGGGATTGCCCGTAGGAGAGAAGGGGGGGTTGTCGAACAGGGGTGGATGGATGAATGAGCGGGTCCATCGTATCGGGGCAGTCAGGACCAGGAGGTGCCCTAGGGCGAAATGGAATCCAGATCGAGGTTCTCCTTGTCTGGTAGCCATACCCAAGGGCCCCACAGAAACTAGTGGGCAGATAGGTTTGACAACCCCTGAAGTTTGTCCAACTCGGGTGGTGTTATGCAATGCCAGATCTGTTAGGAATAAGACCGCTATTATTGCCGATCTTGTTGGTTCGGCTGATCTGGCTTGCATCACCGAGACCTGGCTGGATGAAAACTCTGGCCCCACTTTAGAGGCCATGATTCCGGCCGAGTACTCGGTGATACACCGCTCAAGATTGGACCGCAGGGGCGGGGGGGTTGCAGTCTGTTTCAAGACGGAATTGGGTCTCACGAATGTGGCAGTCGGTGAGACTGGGTCTTTCGAGTGTACAGTCGTAGCAGGTGTAGGCATTCGAATCGTCCTCATCTACCGTCCACCCGGTGATGGGAGACGCTTCTTACAGGAAGTAGTAGACTTCCTCGTCGACATGTCGTTTGAGTCGCCCAGGTTGATGGTCCTGGGTGACTTCAATGCCTGGGTCGATGATGAACTCTCAAATCTGGGTAACGACTTCCTCCAATTGATGTCTTCTATGGGCCTCACACAGGTGGTTTCTACTGCAATGCACAAATCTGGACACTCTTTAGATCTAGTCTTCCTTCTAGGGATCAACGCATTCGACATGGGGGTGGAACCAGTCATCTGGTCTGATCACCACATCGTGAGGTTCAATTTTTGCACCCCCCTGAGAAGACCAGCCCCTGTGGAGATGGTCAGGTACCGCCCATTATGGAATGTTACTCCACAAGGTCTAGCGGCGGTCCTTGACCTCTCATCCTTCAGTTCGGTGAGCAGTAGTCCAGAAGCACTAGTGTCGGCCTATAATAAGTGCTCGCTATGACGGCACTGGATTCTATTGCTCCTGTTCATGAGCGCCTCTAGATCCTTCGCCCCCAGAGCCCCATGGTTTGATGGGACCCTGAGGGAGATGCGGAGACAGTGGCGAAGGTTAGAGCGTTGCTGGCGCAGGTCTGCCCTTGATGCCGACCACTCTAGATTGATAGAACATTACGTTAACTATCAATCTGCAATCACCCATAAGAAGGCAGAATTCCTGTCCAGGGAGATTGCAGTTGCTCAGAATCGACCGGCTCAGCTGTTCCGAACTGTTGACAGACTGTGCAACCCAGCCTGCCTGCATGTTCGGAAAGCTTTTTCACAAGTAGAGTGCGACGAGCTCGCTCGATTCTTTGCAGCTAAAGTGGCCGACATCAGAAAGAACCTGGGTCCGGCAAGCTCTATGGGTGAAGCCTCTGGTCAGCATGAGATGACAGTGCCTCATTTCTCCTGGAGTTCCTTTCGATGACCTGAGCTCGTGGACATTATGAGGATCATCCATTCTATGCACCCCACAAGTTGTGGTTTGGATCCTGGTCCGACTCCCCTTATTTTGGGTTGTTTGGATACCATTGGTCCGGTCCTGGCGCAAATAGTCTGGTGCACCTTGGAATCGGGTGAGTTTCCCTGCTCCTTGAAAGAGGCTGTGGTAACTCCTCTTTGGAAAAAAGCTGCCTTGGACCCGGACTCTTATTCTAGCTATCGACCTATCTCTAACCTTCCCTTTATTGGGAAGGTTATCGAGAAGGTCGTAGTGAGTCAATGGATGACCATTTAACCATCCATAATGCCTATGAATCCTTCCAGTCGGGCTTCCGTAAAGACACTAGCACGAGACTGTGCCTGATTCGGTGTTAAATGATCTTCTGATGGTGAGGATCAGAAGAGACGCCCATTCTCGCTCTTCTTGATCTCTGCAGCCTTTGACACAGTGGACCACATGGTGCTGTTAGCTCATCTGGGTATATTTGTGGAATGTCTGGAACCATTTTGCAATGGTTCACGTCATTCCTTACAGGGAGATCACAGAGAGTTGTATCGGAGATTTTTTCCGCTGATCCACTCTCTCTGTTGTGTGGAGTGCCCCAGGGATCCATGCTGTCACCCATGTTGTTTGCAGTGTACATGCTGCCCCTCGGAGGTATCATTAGACAATATGGGCTGAGGATTCACTGCTATGCGGATGACACCCAGCTCTATCTGTCCTTTGCACCCGACCAGGATGCAGCTCTCTCGGTATTTAACAGCTGTCTGAGGGAGATCCAAGACTGGATGGATTCTAGTTAATAAAGTTGAACCCGGAGAAACAGAGGTGCTGGTGGTGGATCCTGGTGGTCGGTGGTGAGGCCGGATATCGGTGCTCCGCCTGGAATTATTCTTGGTGAGTACCTTTGCCGTGCCCTCGAACAGGTGCGTAGTCTGGATTTATTCTTGACGGTAAGCTGACTCTTAAAGTTCAGGTGTCTGCTGTTGTCAAGACTTCCTTTTATCATCTTAGGAACATTGCCAGGGTGAAGCATCTTGTTCCGTCTGACTCCCTGCCTACTTTGGTTCATGCCTTTGTATCCTCACGCTTAGACTATTGCAATGCCCTGTACTTTGGGCTTTCCAGGGTTGAAATCAGTCGCCTGCAGCTGGTGCAGAACGCTGCAGCCCGGGTTTTGACTGGGACAAGTCGTTTTTGTCACATCACTCCCGTGCTGCGTGAACTGCACTGGCTGCCTGTGCGGTGGCGGATCACCTTTAAAGTCATTTTGTTGACTTTTAAAGCCCTTCACGACCAGGGTCCAGCCTACCTGAAAGACCTCCTTATACCTTACTGCCCTGACCGATCACTCTGCTCGGCCAACATGGGGTTGTTAGAGATCCCGAGAGTGAGTTTGAAATCCTCTGGCAGCAGAGCATTTTCATTTGCTGCACCCACTCTTTGGAACTCTCTACCATGTCGGCTACGGCAGTGCACCTCCGTGGAACTCTTTAAAAAAGAGCTGAAAACTGATCTGTGGAGCATGGCTTTCTAGATAATTAATTATTTATTAACGCTCTGGATTTTATTATTACATATTTTATCTTGTGGTATGCTGATTTTATGTATATGTTTGTGTATGTAATGATTGAATTGTTAAATTGTTCAGCACCTTGATATGTTGAAAGGTGCTATATAAATAAAATTATTATTATTATTATTATTATTATTATTACGAAGGTGCAGCCTCCAGAACTGCACACAGTACTCTAGGTAAGGCCTAACCAGTGTCTTGTACAGTGGGAGGACCACCTCCCTCTCTCCTATGGATTGCAATACCACTCCCTATACACCCTAACATCCCACTAACGCTCCCAACTGCTTTTGCAGTCTGTTTGGTGGATTTCAGGTCATCTGATATAATGACCCCCAAATTCCTCTCCTCCCTGGTGACCGTCAACAACTCACCTCCCAGCATGTAGCTCCCTCCAGGGTTTCTGCTTCCAACATGCATGATCTTGCACTTCTTTGCATTAAACCATAACTGCCTACCTAAGACCATTTCTCCAGCATTTCCAGGTCTCTTTTCATTCTCTCTCTCTCTAAGCCTCCCTGGAGTCTTTACTCTGTTGCAGATCTTGGTGTCATCAGCAAACAGGCATACTTTTCCCTCTAGCCCTTCTGCTATGTCTGCTATGAAGACATTGAAGAGGACTGATCCCAGGACTGAGCCCTGTGACACACCACTGGTGACTCCCATTTCTTCTGACTGTGTGCCATTAACCACCACCCTCTGCCTTCTGTCCACTAACCACTTTCTAACCCAGTTCACCACCCTGTGTCCTCCGCCTAGACTCATCAGCTTGTTTACCAGCCTTCTACGTTGGACTATGTTGAAAGCCTTACTGAAATCAAAGTAGGCAATATCCACTACCCCTCCCTGGTCCACCACCTTGGTCACCCAGTCAAAGAAACCTATCAAATTTGTTTGACAGGACCTTCCCACCATGAACCCATGCTGTCTTGGATCCTGCCTTCCAAGGGATACTAGGTGATCCACAATACGTTCCGTAAGCAGTGTCTCCATGGTCTTCCCCACTACTGAGGTGAGACTCACTGGCCTGTTGTTCCCTGCATCCCCCCTTGCTACCACTCTTGTGAAGAGGGACCACATTTGCCATTCTTCAGTTCTGCAGGACCGCTCCCATGTTCAGCAACTCGCTGAGCAGGACTGCCAAAGGTGCTGCCAGTTCCATCCTCATTTCCTTTAGGATCCTTGGCTGTACTATGTCTAGCCCCATTGCTTTGTTCACCTTTAGTTTTGTAAGTTCCTCTAGGACCCTCTGTTCTGTAAATGTTGCAAAGCTCAGTTCTTCCCCCTCTGCATGACTGTTTTCCAGTTGTGGTCCCTGCCCTGCTCCCTCTCTAATAAAGACAGAGCAGAAGTACCTATTAAGGATTGTGGCCTTCTCTAGGTCCCCTTCTACCCTCTCTTCATTGTCTCCTTTGAGTCTGACTATACCACTTCTGGACTTCCTTCCCTCACTGATGTACCTAGAGAATGTCATGTCACCTTTCCTCACTAATTGTGCTGGCCTTTCTTCTGTCTGTGCTTTAGCACTTCTCACCATTGCCCCTGCCTCTCACCAACATTTTTCGTCTCTGTCCCCATCCTCTTGTTTTTAGAAGGCTACCATCTTGGCCCTGATTTTATCTGCCACCACCTTAGGAAGTCTGAGTGGCTTTCTTGTTCTCTTGCCCTTATTCTACACCCTCACACATTGATTGGTTAGCCTGACAATGGACTCCTTAATGTGTGCCCATTGCCCCTCCACACCATCTCCTGCCCCCCCCAGGCCAACTCCTCTTTAACCCTCTTTTCAATCTCTGCAAAGTCAGCTCCTTTGAAATCTAGGATTTTAGCTTTTGTATGTGTGGCCTGTATTCCTGCATCCAACTTGAAACAAACAATGTGATTGTTGCTTGACCCCAGGTCCTCCTCCACCTGGAGATCGAACATACGAACATATGAAATTTGCCAGCAGATAAAAGTCTAGAGGTCTATCAAGTCTGCTTGAATGTGCAGCTAGTACCCCTTATTCTGCAGCTGCCTGTCCCTTCCACCCTTCCCCTTCATGGACCCTCCCCTTGTCCTGTCCCCTACCCTTTTGAAGCAGTCCGCTGTTCTACTAGATACCACTTCTGCAAGTAACCCATTCCACCCAGCCACCACCCTCTCTGTAAAAAAGTGTCTCCTCATCTCCCTCCTGAACCTTCCTCCCTCCAGTCTCATATCATGGCCCCTGGTGTCCCTCCCCTCTCTTACTTTGAACAGCCCCTCTGTACCTGTCTGTTTATTCCTTTCATGTACTTAAAGGTTTCAATCATGTCCCCCTTGTCCCTCCTCTCCCCCAGTGAGTACATACTCAACTCCCTCAGCCTTCTCTCGTATGATAAGTCCCCAGTTCCTTGATCATCTTTGTCACCCTGCGCTGCACCCCCTCCAGTAACTTAATGTCCCTCTTCAGATACGGGTGCCAGTACTGCACACAGGTGCAGTCTAACTAATGACCTGTACAGTGGCAGATCCCTGATCCTGTCTCCACTAGTGAGAATTAGATCCAGGATATTCCTGTCCCTGGTGGGATTCTGCACAAATTGTCTTAGGCTTACTCCCTGTAGGGACTCCACAATGTCCCTGATCCTGCTCGAGGCCCATGTTGGGATGTACCAGTCTGCATCAGGCATATTGAAATCGCCCATAAGCAGAACCTCCCCCTTATCCATCATGTTGTACATTGACTTCAGCATTAATTTGTCTGCCCCCGCCCCCTGAGCTGGTGGCCTGTAGATTACTCCTGTTCTAACAAACATTCCATTACCTGGCTCAAGGGTGACCCACAACTCCTCTGTCTCCTCATTTGTGGCCTGAATTTCTGTCCCCTTGATTGCCACTTTGATGTAAACTGCCACCCCCCCTTCCTCTCCTCCCTCCCTCCCTATCTCTCCTGTACGAGGCATATCCTGATATAATTGTGTCCCATGAGTGGTTATTATATCAGTGTACCCTGTCTCTGTTATGGCCTTTATGTCTATATCAGACTCCCCCATTAAAGCCACTACATCAGGGAGTTTGTTTCTCAGACTTCAGCCATTCATATGCATTATGTTCCAAATTTTGTTCCTGGTCACTCTGCCATTATTTTTGTTCTTGTCCCATTGTTCCTGACCTCTATCTGTTACTACTCCTTCCCTCTGTTTCTCATTGTGCCCCTTACCTTGTCCCTGTTTTCTATCCATATTCATTAAACTCTTGTCCTCCCTTTTCCCAGTGCTGACATTGCCAACCTGAGAGTCTAGACTGTATTGTTTCCATTTCCTCAGATAGCCCCCCCCAGGCTAATTTAAATGTCCTGCAAGGAAGAACCCAAACATTTCATTGAAGACTGCTGTCCCCTGCCTGGACAGATGCAGACTGTCCCTATAGAGTCATGCATCTGCCCAGGTAGATCTCCAGTCCTCAGTGTAGCCAAAGCCCTTGTCCTTGCACGATCCCTTCAGCTATACGTTTCAATGGCTGATGCGTTGATTCTTTGCACCCCCCATTTCCTTGACTGGTAGAACCTCAGAGAAAATCACTGATTTTGTGACCCCCTCAATCTGACTACCTAAAACCTTGGAGTCATCCTGTACTGTCTTTACATTAATCCCTTCCTTGTCCAAGTCATTAGTTCTGAGGTGGACAATGACATGTCATCATCCGTGTTGTCATGCTGTGTTATCATGCTGACTCTTGGCACTAGAAGCATGTGCAGTCAACTGAGGAGGAGCAGTATAAGTAAGAAGAGAGAATCCTGATTTTTTTTCTTTACATTGTGTACTGCACCATTCAAAGTGTATGCAGCAGTTTCTGTTTGACGTAATTGGTTTATTCAAAGAAAAAACATACAGTATATCTTTATATCTGGGATCTAGTAGTGTTGCCATTCCAAACTGTGTGTCCAAGCTAATGCTTTCAAATCTGTCTACAATTTGTGACAGAAACATCTGCCATTTTCCTAATGAGTATTGCTTCTTTCTTCTGCTGCTGCTGCTAAGATGACTGAGATGAACTAGTGGTGTTCCCACCAACACTTCCTCCTCCATCACCATCTTCACTGTTGTCATTCTAACCACCACCACCTGTCACCTCGCTTACTACAACGCTCTAGCCTTGCTTCCTTGGGTTGTTGTAGAAGATCCTAAATAATGCCATGTGTGTCACTCAAGAAGATAATAATAATAATGACTTTATTTCTTTGACACCTTTCAAAAAACCAAGACGCCTTACAGAATTTAAAAACATGTTAAACAATTCAGATCTTAAAACATATAAAACAGCTGTTATGTTTAGGCAAATAAAATCAGTTACCAAAAGCTTGAATCCATAAATATGTTTTCAGGGCCTTTTTAAATCCCTCCACGGTCGTGCACTCTGGTAACTGATGGGGTAGAGAATTCCAGAGGGTAGGGGCCACATGCATAAATGCATGGGCCCCAGAAGATTTCAGACACACCCTCAGAATTTCTAGCAACCCCTCATCAGCTGAGCGGAGCGATCGCCCAGAGCAGTAAGGGACCAGGAGCTCTTTCAGGTAGTCTGGACCAAGTCCATGTAGGGCTTTAAAAGTCGGAAGACTGACCTTAAAGGAGATCTGCTACTGAACTGGCAGCTAGTGCAGTCCGCGCAGGACCAGCGAAATATGACTGAACTGAGAAGTACCAGTCAAAAGCCAGGCCTCTACGTTCTGCACCAGCTGCAGGTGGCAGATTTCCACCCCAGAAGGTTGTAGGTAAAGGGAATTGCAATAGTCCAAGCACAAGGACACAAAGGCATGGACCAGTGTAGGAAGATCGCGGATGGAACAGGGTGTCTAATTATAGAGATATTCCTCAAATGGTAAAATGAGGACTTGACGATGGCAGACACCTATGAATGCAGAGTCAGCCTTTCATCAAAAAATTACCCCCAGGTTATGTGCCTGTTCAGAGGTCAGGACTGGAATATCCCCAAGCAAGAGCCCGGAGGGTGAACCAACCCCCGGCCTCCTTATCCAATGCACCGGATCCACAACCAGCACCTCACCAAGGGAAGGACAATACTAAAGGTTGCTGGTTCAGCACTGGCATCTTGGTGGCTTATCCTTAAGGTCTCAGAAGTGGAACAAGCATTTGCATCAAACACTAACGCACACGGGATATCTACCCCTACTGACCTTATTGTCAATTCCTGGTAGCGTGTGATGTGGGTGCCTGAGTCAGGGTGCCATCCGAAATGGCAACGCAATGTGGGTGAAAGCCCAAAAGGCGAGCAGGCAGGAAGGGTGACCAGATGTGGTGGGGTGGGTGACCCTAGCGACAGGATGTCGCTGTATGTACATGCATGGGGGGAGCCGAGCACGGTAAGCGTGGCCTGGGAGGGGGCAGAGGGAATGTAGGGGATGGTGCTGAGGTCAGCTGCCAAGCTGCGCCATGGCATCGGGGGTTGGCCTCCACTTGTGGTGCATGGGGTTCTGGGTTCGGGTCAGGGTCTAGCCGCTACATCGTTTTTGTTGTGCCCGGCCTAAAACTTGTGGGTTTTTTTGCTTTCTCGCCCCCCATACTGCACCCCTGGAGTTGAGAATCCTAAGTAGGGAGTGTGGGTGGAGAAGCCCCCTGCGTGGAGAGGTGTGGGAGGGCACAGCCCCCCCCACAGAAAGCAAATCCATTGAATCTCCGCTGCCATTCCTCCATGCACCGAGGTTGTCAGGGTGGCAAAATTGTTTTCACCACCCTGACTTTGCAATAATGTGGGTTGCCATTCGGCACTCACCATTATCACATAGAACCTCAATTCCCATAGCCTGGAGCACAGCTTTCTGTTCCACCAGCCTCTCCACCATGTAAAGATGGAGTACTACTTCATCACCATATCTTTAATTAAGGAATCTGCTTCTATTGGTACTGGCAGAAGAACTCTACCTGTTTGCTGGAATGGTGGAAATATCTATTAATGCCCCATACAGAGTCAAGATTTTCTAATAGCTGTGCATGTTTCTCTAGTACATGGCTCACCACCAAATTTAGTACATGTGCAAAGCAAGGTGCATGGCAGTAATCCCTATCATTTATGGCCTTTAGCATGTTAGTACCAGTCTATCATTTATTTATTTAAATATTATATTGGTAACTGGGAGAAGCGCACTGAGCCATGGCTCATTTTCATGTGTGACTTAGTGAGACCAACCAGAGCTGATAAAGTTGGAACATTTACATAGTACAAATAAATATAACTTACAGGTGGGTTAGCAGAAACATTGTAGTAGCAGGAGGGATGGGGAGGAGGGATGAGGGGCAGCAGGCAGTGGATCAGGAGGAGAAACAGTCCCACCTTCGGATCATGAGAGTATATCCAGATGTCGAGCAAGGATTGGCTATACTGCAAAATGTTTTTCCCACTGTGCTTTCCCTCCATGACCTACACCCCCACTCTCTTGTTGTCCACTTTTTCCTATAAATTGTTATGCCCCCTTATCACTGCCAGGCTCCCTTCAGCAATCTCTGCTTACCCATCTCCATCACCCACAATCTCTAGGGCTTACCTATTCTTTGGTCAATCCCCCATGGGATGTCCTTCCATGGCAGGGCCAGGGAGGAGGGCCATATTCCTTCCCCTGGTACATACATCCAGATATTGGGGTGAGGGCCCTGTTGATTGTGCCAGGCCTGTGACAGCAGAGAGGCATCATCCTGCTGGCAGGAATTTTCTTGTTTCTCCTTGCTGCTTCTCCCCCATGGGGTGGAGTCATAACAGACCTTGCACACATCTGACATGTCCCTGTAGGAGATGTAAGCTCCCTGGTCCACTGCAGGGGTTGCTAGACTGATGGACCCTGCTGCCATCCCTCCCTGAGCTGTAAACAATGTTATGTAGCAGTGCTTTCCTAGCCCAAAGGCCACCAGACCAGTTTTCTGAGCTCATTCTAGAACTCAGGTCACCAGCATGGGAGCATGAAGCCCTACCCACTGGGCCATCAGGCAGCACCTACGATCCAGTTTTTCATGGTCTAACAAGGTTGCTCATGGACATCCATGCTTGTCCTTAATCTCTGTCCATGATGACTCCATCCATGATTTGTAAATGATTCATGGACAAGATTGCCCATGGTTGATGCATAAATGCCTGGATAAACCATACAATCAACAGAGACATATTTGGTGAACTAAATTTATTTTCAAATCAGCAAATGAAAAAAAAAAACTCAAAATAACATTTTTTAATTATTTCAGGAGCAGCCATAACGGTCCATAGAAACATAGAAACATAGATTTTGACGGCAGATGAGGACCGCTTGGCCCACCCAGTCTGCCCATTTCCCTACCTAATGGATAAGCTGCAGATCCAATATGGACTTATTGTACAAGCCTGATAATGGTTTGCATGGTTTGTTTTTTAATTGCAGTATAAGTCAAAGTTATTCGCAGTGGCCCAGATATTCAAAAGGGTTGCACATGTTGCAACAGTGTTGTGCCATGTGCAACCCACTGATGTGCCCTGGCGCGATATTCAAACGGGGATTGTGCCTGGCACAAATCTCAATACGCTGTATGCGGCACAGGTAGGGGGGCGTGCCCATGCATACTCTGCACATCCCGATATTCAGCCTGGGATGTGCTGAGTCCATGCATGCGCAACCCCTACTTATGCGCTGTACAGGTGAGCCAAAAAGGAACAATGGCTGACACCCACAGGTGACAAGTTATATTTGGGTGCAACACGCAGCTGCCACCTGTGAGTGGCCACTCCGAATTGCTGCACCTGGCAGCGCCCCCATGCCCGATCGCAGGTATTTGTAAACATAATAATCTCCGATATCCCTGGTGGTCCAGTGGACCGCTTGCAGCCCGATCGCGGGCTTGAGTATAAATAAAGTAAATTCCGATATACCTGGTGGTCCAGTGGACTGTTGTCAGCCCGATCATGGGCTTGAGTATAAATAAAGTAAATTCTGATATCTCTGGTGGTCCAGTGGACCGCTGTCAGCCCAATCTCGGGCTTGAGTATAAATAGAGTAAATTCCGATATCCCTGGTAGTCCAGTGGACTGCTGTCAGCCCGATCGCAGGCATTTGTATAAGAAAGTTACGTCCAATATCCCTGGTGGTCCAGCGGGCCCCTTCCCCACCCTCCCACTGAGCCCCACTGCCATGCTCCCCCCCCAGTCAGTGGCGGGTGGCAGCACCCCACCTGCCTGCCCCCTCTCCGCCTGCCGACTGACACCGTAGGTAGGGCTGTATGCCCATTGGTCCACAGCATGAACCAATGGGCGTGCAGCCCATACTGTACTACACATTCCAGATATGTGAATGGATCCATTCACATATCTGGAATGCGTAATATGGTATGGGCTGCACACCCATTGGCTCACACTGTGGACCAATGGGCATACAGCCCTATCTATGGTGTCGGTCGGCGGGCAGCAGGCGGAGTGAAGGAGTGCTATCCTACTGCTGACGAGAAGCGAAGCGGTGGGAATTCGATGAAGCCGAGAGTAAGGAGAAATCGCTGGACCTGGAGATAATGAATTCATTGTTATACTCAAGCTCACAATCGGGGACTGTATTACACATTGCCGCGCTGTGCAGGGGTCGTCGGTCCCCAACGGCTGCTGCCTGGCAGGGCGCCAGGAGCAAGTCACCAGGGATCGGCGCAGCTGCATGCAAATGGGGCAATAATGACATGCAAATGGCCCCATTTGCACCTTGCATACATTATTGCCTCATTTGCATGTGCACTTTTGAATATTGTGGTTGCTGCACATAGCGCAACAGAACTTGCACTAGCGCATCCCTCTGCTCAACTCTGGCCACTTGCGCTGGCACAGTGCCACTGCGCCATGCGCACTGCGGGTGGCCAGGGTGCGATATTCAACGCTGCTGTGCAATGGCTCAGCTCCACTGAATATCGCCCAGTCAACGCCCCTGCACAGCCAAATTGCACTGCGCCCAAGCTTACGCCACAGTCTGGCGCAGTTTGAATATTTGGTCCTTTATATATACAATAATGTATGGGGAAGTGTGCTCAATGAGAAATTAATGGTTGCCGAGGTGTGAGATGCTACATAAACCCCGTGGGCGAAGCCAGAGGGGTTTATTAAAGCATCCCACACAGAGGGCAACCAATAATTTCTCATTGAGCACACTTTCATATCTTTTTTTATAATTGCTGGGCAGCAATTTTTTTCCACTTTGGTTTTCCTCCTGCTGTCTCACTGATGCAGGCAGATACACACACACACACACACACACACACACACACACACACACACACACAGTCTTTGTAAGAGTCTTTTTACACATCTTTTTTATTTCTTGTTTGGTTAGCATTTTGTTTTTTTTAATTTCTGAAATACTGTATTTAGGTTGCAGTGGTAATGAAGATCGCAAATCACACCTACCTTTGCGAGTTCCTCTCTACAGCTTCTGAATGGTAGGGTCAACCAGATATGTATTAAGCTACCGAAAATGCCTTTTCTTTTTAACAGTAAAAACCAAAAATGAATAGACGACTTGCTCCACGGGATGAGAAGCCGCCATGTTTGTTCAGAGGTTTAGCCCACCTAGGAGGATTGCAGAGCCAATGAGGATGCGGCTCTTAGTTGACTGAGGTGGCGCATGTTTGCCGTTATAACCCACGGGTTGTAATGGCAGATTATAACTGGCTCAGCCCATTGAAAAAATTGCTGACCAGTTATTATATTCTGTTTATGATTATATCATGGATTTTACCCTGGTTAAAATATAAATTTATGATATTAGTTGTTCCATAATTTAAACTAATTATAGTGTAGATTCTACAGTAAGACTACTTAGTATACATTATTTCCAGTTGTCAGTTTTGCCCCATTTTAAGGTGGATCCACTTAACATGGGTGGTGTTAGAGGTATCAAAGCTAAGTGTAAAGATTAGATTGAGATATGTGATTATTTTGATTTATTTCTAGTGAGATTCTTTTTTCAAATTTATGCCATCTTTGTTCAGCTAATCACAATCCATCAAAAGCCTTGCCAGGATCATTTTAATTCTCAAACTTCTATACATTATATCACCCTTTATTGTAGCAGTAAAAGACATATACCAAATCTAGCATATGTTTTTGTCTTTCAAAGTGAAAAACAGTTTCTCAAAATACATTCAAGGTAGCTATATTCCTAAAATCTAGAGTTTTTATTTATTTATTTATTGAAACATTTCACCAGGAAGGCATACAGAACAATAAGTTGCTCATCTCCCAGTGCAACAGGAGGGGGTACAATAGGATGTGAAAATTTCGACATACAATTAGCATTTGACAGCAATGTGGATAAGCACAAACATTAGCATTTGAAATGACACATACTTTATGCATTTGAAAGTGGATTACATAATTAAAATTTTAACACGACTGAGAATTAGGCATACAGTGATATGCTCTGCCCAGACAGGACAGGAAGTACAAGTTGTACAGGTATGAGTAAACTGATACCTATTTAAGTGATGAGAAGTAAAAAGTCAGAGGGGGAATGAGGGAATTAGGGGGAATGGCCTAAACTCAAAGCTAGCCCCTCCAGGATGTAGAGAACCCTGCCAGGGGCTGAAGCTCAGATGGGCATAGAGGTAGAAAAGAAGTGAGGGGGAGAAGGGGAGATGGGTAGCAGTAGAAAGAAAGGGAAATAGATTTGGTAAGGGGGGCGAGAATAGGAGGAATGGGGTAGTGTTGGAGAGGGAGGAGAGAATATTACCTAATGGCCTCTTCAGGATGCTGAGAACCCTGCCAAAGGACAGATTGGGGCAAGAATAGTATTAGGTGCAAAGTGGGGATAAGGGGTAGGAATAGCAAATGGAGCAGATTGAGGGGAGGAGGGAGGGAGGGGATGAGGCCAATAGCCTGGTACTAGACTCCTCCAGGATGCTGAGAACCCTGCCAGAGGAAACCCTGACAGTTTATCAAGAAACTGTGTTATTTAATAAATGACTTTGATTCTATATGGTTCCTGTTTCTGGTCAAAGTTGTTATATAATTATTCAGGTATGCTTTTTATGTATTAAGGCATTTCTCAAGATATTTTCTTTTGTGTTATGCTTTTTACCTCTTCCCACTCCATCCTGGTCGCCCTCTCCTTTGGCAACCAATCCATCTTGCCACCACTCTAATGTTCTTTCCAGGCACTGTCCACTGTCCCTCATCATGCCTACTCCCCACCCGACCTGATGCACCCCTTCGTTGGGGGGGCCCCCCTCCCATGGTCATGATCGGTAGGGGAGTCTAGTGCACCCGAAGGCACACTGTGACATCCTCACTGGGGAGAGGTGAGGGCACAGCTCGTGGCTGTCACGGGCTTCATGGCAGTGGAGAGGCAAGCCACTGTCATCCGGGTGGCCAGGTGGCCTTTTCCCATTTTGTGACCCTCCCACCTCCCAATTTGACCTGTCAGGGATGTCCTGGGCTGGAGATGTATGGTGGTGCATTGAGGCCACACACAATCTAGTACATCTCCAATCCACCACCAGGAGTCACAGGTCTGCAGGGATGTCCTGAGCTGGAGATGTATGGTGGTGCATTGAGGCCACACACAATCTAGTACATCTCCAATCCACCACCAGGAGTCACAGGTCTGCCCACCCCACCAGAAGGAAAGTGTCCAATGTATGCTCTTTACTCCCTCAGCTCCTGGTACGCAGGCTCGGGGCATGAACCCGGGTCACCAGCATACTGAGCAAACCCCTTTTGCACGGTGCCACAGAGCCAGCAAGATATTTTCTGAATGTTTTGAACAAACTATGGTCAATCATGTCTAACCATATTTTATCCATGTTTGACCATGGTTTGTCCATGGTCATAAGAGCATGGGATAGCAACCAAATATGCATAATTTATTTGTATATCAGAATGCAGAATTTGACCCTTTAAATTAACATAAATAATCACAATAACTTATTTGGCAATTTCTGAAATAGAAATAGAGTTTCACAAAGAACTAAATTACTTGAGTATAAAAAATGAGTATGGTTCCTTGCCATTCTTACAGGAGTTTCATGTTATGGTGGTAAAATAGCAATGATGCCATTCTAGCCCCCTCGCATGGCTTACGAGCTATCTATATCCACTCGCTCATGGTGTGTAAAAATCAATGGGACACTCTCTGAAACCTGTTCCATCTGGTCAGGGGTACCCCAGGGATCCATCCTGGGCCCCCTTCTCTTCTCTCTCTATCTAAACACCCTGCCCAGTGCATGCTCTGGCAAAATTCTTATGTATGCAGACGATGCTGTCATTTTTGCCACCCACCGCAATCCCATCTCCCTCCAGGACTCCCTACAACAATCCTACAATGATGCCGAAGCCTGGTTTAAGGAGCACAGACTCATCATTAATCTTAAAAAAAACAAAACTATGCTCTATGCCCACCCCCAAAACAAAGCCTGCAACCACCCACTCCCTATCCTCCTTAGTACTAAACAATGGCTTGAACAAGTCTGCTCCTACAAATACCTTGGGGTTACCTTCGATTCAGCCCTCACATTCCACACCCACATTGATGCCCTTGCAGCCACACTAATACATGGCTTGGCATCCTCTAACACTATAAAAACTGCCTCCCCCCTGATGCTCTCCGACTTGCTGTCATGTCTTCAGTACTGTCCCTTGTAGACTATGGCCTGCCAGTCTATGGTGCTGCTGACACGACTGTCCTCAACAAAATTCACCTCACCCTAAATAAGGCCTGCAGACTGATTAGTGGTGCCCCCAGGCTCACACATACATGTCAACTGTATGACGAGGCTAAACTCCTTAACCTAGATGAATGGCTATGCTATCAAACCTGCCTCCTCACAAAAAAAACCCTACTCTGGCTCTCCCCTCCTGGGGTGACAGCCTCCATCCACCATACCCCACCCACCCACTATCGCAACCCGAACCTCCAACAAGACCACTCTACTGGTCCCCAGATCCAGGACCACCCATGGTCAGAGGTCTTTCTGCTACAGAGCCCCATCCTGGTTTAACTCTCTCCCTGCTCCCACCTCCAATGTCTCCACAATCTCCAACTTCAAAACCGCCCTTCAGAGCCAACTCTTTAACATGCGCAGCTGCTCCTGTCTCTAAATATGGCCTTGATCTCTCCACACTTGACAACACCTGGCCACTCCACCTCACCCCCCCACCTTCTCCCCCTGTACACCATACCTCTGCTATAACCAGCCTGTGCCAGCTGTATCAATGTAATTGCCACAAAATTGTAAATGTATGAAATCAATATGTGTAACGCTAATTTCAGTTACTTGTATTCTGTAACCTAAATTTGTTATGTTTGTCCTCAATGTGATGAGAGACCTTTGGAAATGAGCCTCTGGCTCAAAGGTTGTAAACTGATTTACAAATAAATAAATAAATAAATTTATCAGGAGAGACTACATTAGAAAGGGGACCAGTAGCAATGGGTATGTAAACAAACCCTATTTTAAAGTATGTGTAGATAAGATGGGGGAAGGGGGTTACAAAACCTATGTCTATATACAGTTTTCTGTTGTCCCTATGTCCAATTTTCAAAACTAGGGCATAGCTATGTCTAATTTTTAAATCTCTGACTTAGTTATGTCTAGTTTGCAAAGTTCAGGTATACATGCACTTGGAAACAATTTTCAGACAGAGTGCAACCTGGTCTATCATTTACATTTATGTCTAGCAATTTTTGTAACCACAAACTGAACCCAAAGTACTATAAAACAGCTAGAGATTCTGCAGGTAAGTCACATTTTTGAAAATAGCTCGATGTTATGACTCTTGAAAATCCCACCCAAAGTAAGTAGGTGTTGTGCCCATATTATGAGATTTGAAAATCTAACTTGACATAACTATGAATTCGGACCATTTTTTTACTTTTGAAAAACACTCACTCTAAATTTATTAAGGAATTTTATGAAAATCACCCCCTCACAATTTATTATGGAATTTTAAGGTTGTTGGAAAAAAGAAAATTACCTGAGCACTATAGAAATATGTTTTATAATGTGGGAAATGTCTGAAATCAACATCTATGAATGACAATGGTCAAATTAAATAATTCTCTATTTTGGCCATGGCCATCCACTGTCTGTCGCTAGGCCATTTACAGTGGAGCCTGCCAGAAAGAAATATAGTGTCACAGTTTCCTTGTGACAAAAGGGATTAACTCACATTGAAACTGCCTTGTTTCCCACAGTAACTCTGCAGCAGAATTCTGCAGAACTGGGTTTCAGCCTGGCAGACTTCACTGTACTACTCATGGATAACCATAGTTAAAGTCATGAACAAACCATGAACGACTATGGTCACTGACCATGTACAATCATGGTTAATCCATGATTGTAAGAGTGGGGACATAAGGTATGGTAGTTCTTCTACTGGTGTGCTTCTGTGAAGCTGTCTAATATGACTCCTGCAAGAACTGGTGGTGGTGGAGGTGACGTAAGAATGGTGGTGTTGCTTGATATGGACACAGCCCAGTGGGCAATGAGACTTAGGAAGCTTTGATTTGCACTACTGCTCCTTACATTACTAGCTAAATGCACATGCACCTGTCTTTCTCCTTCAGAAGTCTCAACAACTGTGTGCATACTTACTCATAAATATAATAGAGAACATGCCTAGAAAAAATGAAGGTCAATGGAATGTTTTATTTAGGCTTCAGTTTATGCTACAGTTATCAGAAGCCTGTGTCCTCTGAAATGGAAAATGGTCGAAGATCAAGGGCCATCATCTCCCCAATCAATTGTTTGATTCTGACAGAGGTTGGGTGACTTGGGGGCAGTTCAGTATAGGCAGGTAATGACCAGAGAAGTGTAGATTATATTGTTGGCAGTGCTTGGTGGAGTGTATTTGAAACAGCACCAGTACCTGAGGATACATTTGTTGGCTGCTGCGTCGCATTATTTGAAAAAAAAATGTTCATCCTGCCATGGATGCCAGACTTCCTCTGCTGCTCATCTGTGTGACCTGAGTGGGGATTGTGAATTGATGTCATTGTTAGGAAGAGGCCATAACACTGGTTCCCAAAGTCTGAGTAGACTGCCCCTGGCTGATCTTTCTGTCACATAATGGATCTGAGGGTTCATTAGTCAAAAACTCCCACTTTGAAGAAGACCTTTTATAGATAAATGGCTGGTTTGCTGTGTTCTTTGGGAATATTAGGATGATGACTGTGAGATGATTTCCCTTTTCAGTCATGGGTGAATGATGTGGCTGGCTGGATTCCCTGGCAGAGAACCACTGAGAGCAGCAGCAGCTCTAACATTACAATCAGGCTGATAATCCGGGGTTGGGGTTGGGACTGGTCTTTAGATATCGCTGTCTGACCAACTTGCTTTCTTGCTTTCCTGTTTTGCTTTATTTTTTTTTCATTTGTCCATTTTCTCCCATGATGGCCTCCACTCCTTTGTATCAAAGTCATCATCAGAACTTTTTGGTATGATTGACAGCACACTTTCATCCTCCTCTGCTTCGTCATCTTCCTCTCCTGCCTTTTAGCCCTGTTTCTTGGGGCTGGTTCTTTTTTATTGATTTTTTTTTATTTCAGCAGATGACCAAATAGAAAATTCCAAATATGATAGTCCCCTATTTGAGAAGGGCTACTGAATATTTGGGAGCCGTACTATTCATGGTATTCATGGAACACCATTTGATCCCTGCACAGCCCCTATTCTCAAATGTTGTTAGCATATCAACTAACATGTCGTGGTGGTGCAGAGAAGGCCATAGACAATTATAATTTAGTCATCTCAGATGCTCGGGACACCCTAGTAGCAGTCCATGTCTCCCACTGATCTCACAATGCAGTCTGCCAAGTTATAATGAGGGTTTTCATTGGCTGAATGTAACAGGGTGGAGTTTACAGCACTCTTGAAAGAGATCAGTATAGCACAGTGGTTTAAGGCTCTGAGCTACAAACCTGGGGACCTGGGTTTGAATCCCACAGCCCCCCATTGTATACTGTGTGATCCTGAGCAAGTCACTTAACTTCCTTGTGCTCCCAGGTCACACCTGTAAACAAGCTTTTAGCATAGTGTGTCTCTCCTGGTAAAATAAAGGTAAAAAAAAAGATCATGCTCAATAGATAGCAGGCTGACTCTAAAGAAACACTTTTGGCAATATCAAAAGGAAATCACTCTAAATAAGTCAGGGCCAATTATCAAGGCCCTTAGATTTACGCAAGGTGCCTGTGTCACACATCAAATCAAATCAAATTACCTTTATTTATAGGAGGCGCCTTTCCAATTAATCAAGGCACCCTTACAAATTATAACAATAACTAAAATGACAAAAATTATAATTTAAAATAAAAACGTATTCCAGATACAGTCAATAAACAGCAGAATAACATGGCTGAGGCCAACATTTAAACATTACCAAAATCAGGGAAGGCAAGGCTAAACATAGGTTTTAAGTTCTATTTTGAAGGTTTGGATGGTCAGGCAGTTCCTTACCTGGTGAGGTAGAGAATTCCACAGGGTGGGAGCCACAGAAGCAAGAGAGTGGACCCCAGATGACTGCAAATGCACCCTGGGGATCTCCAGCAATCCATTGTTGGTGGATCGGATTGACCAGAAAGGGAGGCAAGGACACAGGATATCTTGCAGATAGTGAGGTCCCTGATCATGTAGGGCTTTATAGGTCAGCAAGCCAGTACAGCCTGCGAAGCACAAATGTAATGTGACTGGTCCTGGGAATACCAGTCAACAGCCTGGCAGCCACATTCTGCACCAGCTGCAGGTGGCAGATATCAATCCCCAGTAGCTCTAGGTAAAGGGCATTACAATAGTCCAGGTGAGTGGTCATGAAGGCATGGACCAGAGTTGGAAGATCTTCAGGGTGACCAGGTGCTTCACCCAGGCGATATTCCTCAAATGATATAAAGAGGACATGACAACAGCTGACACCTGTGACTTAAGGGTCAAGCCATCGTCAAAAATAACACCAAGGTTACTCACCTAGTCAGAGGTAGCGAGCTGGGCATCCCCTAGCAAAGACCAGAGGGCTGCCCAGCTGACAACCCAACCTCCCGCTGAATTGGGTCCATAGCCAACACCTTGGTCTTGTCTGGATGTCGTCTCAGCCAGCTAGCACTCATCCAATCATGAATCTCAGATAAGCAGTTGTTTAACACCAAGAGGATATCTCCCTGTTAAGGTACGAAGGACAAGTACAGTGGAGTATCATCTGCACAGCAGTGAAAACTCAAACTGTACCACCTGATGATGTCCCCTAGTGGCAGCATATAGACAGTGAACAATATGGGCACTAAAATGGAGCCCTGTGGTACCCCTCAGGGCAGTGGCAGAGGGTTAAATGAATAAGTGATGCCAAGTGGCACCTTGCATCAAAAAATGCACCCTTAGCTATTCTCAAAAGCAGCCTGCATGTGCCAAAGGGGGCTTGTACCAGCATTGTGCCACAAAAATGGGCTGCAGCATGGTGCTAAGGGGCTTCCAGCAGATGCAAGCTGCCATATTCCCTCATTTGGTATTCTCAAAATCTTTCCAGAAGGCAATGGTCTAAGTGCCATTAGAGAAGCCAAGATCTGACTTAACAGTACTTAGAAATCCTCTAGGAAGGGTGTGCCAATATGCTGGCCCCCCAAGCCCCAATCCCATAGGTATGTAATTAATAATATCCCTGGTAGTCTAGCAGTCCCCAAGACACGCACTCCTGTTACAAGAATGAAAATATCCCTGGTAGTGCAGTGCCCCCCAAGCCCTAATCTCCTGTTATATTAATAAAATATTCCTGATAATCTAGTGGTCCCACGCCCCAATTTCCCATTATAATATTGGTCTAGCGGACCACCCCAGCCCAGCTCTGCCATTAAAAGATATTCTGAAATTCCTGGTGGTCTAGTGGACCCCCAACCCTCTCCCTGTGGTGCCCTACCACCCTGCTCCCAACCCAACCCATAACTAAGGCTGTGACTGGCACAGCCCACTGCTCACCACCATAGCCAGGCACTGACTGAGCTCTAAATGAGAATGTACTATATATATAGTATGTGCTCAGTGATTGACAGCAGCTGCCAATCACTTATTACGTACTGGGTTCATTCAGAGCTCAGTCGGTGGCTGGCCGTAGCAGTAAATGGTGGGCTGTGCCAGTCACTGACTCGGTTATGAGTTGGGGGAAGTGGGGTGGTAGGGCACTGTGGGGTGAACCACCAGGAATTTTGGAAATTCTTTTAATGGTGAATTGGGGCTGGGGCAGTCTGCTAGACCACCTGGGATATTCTAAATATTATAATGGGAGATTAAGACTTGTAGGGTGGGGGGATTACTAAACTACCAAGAACATTTTACATTATAATGGGAGACTGTGACTCTGGCAGTTCACTACACCCCCAGGGATATTAGCATTTATTTTAACAGGGGCAAGGGCTAGTGCAGTCCACTATACTACCAGGACAGCTTGGGGATATTGCTATATTGTCTAGGTGTGCCCTCTGTTTGGCGCACCACTACTGTTGCCGTAAGCCACAGGACTTTGCCGTTGAGATTCTGGCTGATAGACAATTGGGCTCAGGGTCTGTGATGAACCTGTGATTGAATTTTGAGAATTGGGCCCAGAGTTCCTGTCAGGGGTGATTGTCTTTAGTAAGAATCAACAGGCCAGCTCTTCCAGACTATAGACAAATTACTGGGCCCCCCCCCCCCCATCTCACTCTGGGTGAATTTTCAGAAGCTATGTGTGAGGGGTTTGTTCACTTCTTCTTGAACAGTGTGTCACCCATTAAGACAGGAATCTCTATAAGTGGCCTGTTAGGTGACAGCAGGATTGATTCTGTAACGTCTTAGGGCTCCCCTATGGTCCTGGAGATTTAAGCATGAATAATGTGTTTTCTCATTCACCTTGAACAGCGTGACAATGAGACCACTCTTCAAGAAGCTACTGTTGGACTTGATGTCCCGCTCAATTACAGACTTCTCTCAAATATTCCTTTTTTGGGGAAAGTGATTGAGAAGGTAGTTGCAATGCAGCTTGTGGCTCACCTCAAGAAATACAACATCTATAAAAAATTCCATTCAGGTTTCATGCCTCAGAATTGCACTGAAATGGAAGTTGTCAGGATGATAAATGACCCCAAACGTACAGAACACTCTGTGGTTATTTTCATTTATCTTTCACTGGCATTTGATATGGTGGATTATGGGGGTTTTGATAAGTCACCTGTGGCAATATGGAGGACTCTCTCAGACATGCCTATAAGCTGTTTGAGTCCTACTTATTTGGTAGATCCCAGCTGGTCACAATGGGTATTTTTCCACATGGCTTTTTGTAATAGACTGTGGGGTTAAACGGGTCAGTTATGCCCTATTGTTAGTTACCATGTGCATGTTGCCATCAGAATACGTCACTAGGTGGTATAAGTTGCAGTTTCACAGTGATGCAGATGATACAAAACTGTATCATCCAACAGGCATAATGTGTCCTTTGTACTATACCAATGCCTTCTTGAAATTTCTGACTGGACTGTGTCTTGCAGGATGAACTTAAATCTGACAAGGACACAGGTGTTGCTGATAGAACTAGGTCTCCATGAATCAGCAATGACCAGTCAACCACCCAAATCTCCCTGTTAGCCTGCAGATTGCTCCCTCAGTGTATAATTACAGTATGGGGTTTTATGTTTCTAAGATACTGTCTCATATTTCTATGGTGTGGAATTTTTTTATAAAACATAGAAACATAAAATTTATCAGCAGGAAAGGACCACTTGATCCTTCCAGTCTGTCCAGATGTTCCCTACTTAATTTGTCTCCCTATACCCTAACTGGTCTCCAGTAAACCTTCCTCCTCCCTGCCTGTTTTCTAATACACTCCTATGTCTATTCCATGTATGCTTGAAGCCCCACACTGTTACTGCCTCCACCACTTGCACTGGAAATGTGGTCCAGGCATCTGTCACCCTTTCAGTGAAGAAATATTTGCTCATATCTCTCTTAAACCTCCCTTGTCCAGCCTCATTGCATGCCTCCTGGTCCTGGTGCTTCTTGTCATTTAAAAGAGACTTGCTCCTGCCCGCTTTTACTAACATACTAAAATGCCAGCAGAATAGGCCTAACGGTCTTTCGTGTCTGCTCGTTTGGTCAGCCCCCACCCTGGGTGCTGACCTTGCTGTCCCCCTCGCCTTCTCTGGCTTCTCCCTTCCCAGTTCCGGATATTCTTGCTGCATTGGATTTTGCTTCCTGAACCCTTCCCCTGTACCTGTCCCACCCCCTCTTGAACCCCTCCACTGTCTCTGCCTCCACCAGCCCCTAGGTAGTGCATTCCATGGCTCCACCACCCTCTCCAGTGAAGTAGCACCTCCTCCTTTCTCCCCTGAATCTTCCTCCCTCCAGCTTCCACCATCCCCTCTAGTGGCCCTTCCTCCTTCCTTTGAAGCACCCTGACTGTTCCTCCCCTATTTACCCTCTTCATGTACCTGAAGACCTCCATCATGTCCCCGGTCCCTTCTCTTCCAATGTGTACATATTTAGCTCTTGACCTCTCCTCATAGGTCCTGTCCCCAAGCCCCAAATCATTTTGGTTGCCCTCCTCTGGACCCTCTCCAGGAGGTTAATGTCCCTCTTTAAGTGTGGCCTCCAAAACTACACATGGTACTCCAGGTGCGGCCTCACCAAGCAGTTATACAGAGGAGTATCACTTCCTCCTTCTGGAGGTGATCCCCTAGTGATGCATCCCAGCATCCTGTTGGTCTTGGCTGCTGCCCTCCTACAAGTCTCAGAGTTGTTCATCTTGACATCCACCACCACCCCCAGGTCCCTCTCAGCCATTGAGACTTGTAGTATTTCCCCACAGGTGACACTTGGCCTGGGTTTCTGGCCCCCAGGTGGAGTACCTTGCATTTCCCTGCATTGAACCTCAGCTTCCACTTTCTAGACCATCTTTCCAGAGCCTCCAGGTCCCCCTGCAGGGCCACCCTCCCCTCCTCCCCATCCACCACCACTTCCAGTTTCGAGTCATCTGCAAAGAGACTCATCTCACTCCTGATTCCTGTCCTTATGTCAGATATGTAGGCATTGAACAGAAGGGGCCCAAGGACTGATTCCTGTGGGACTCCACTAATGACCCTCCTTGGGGATGAGACTATCCCACCAACTACGACCCTCTGGGTCTGGTCCTGGAGCCAATTGCCTATCCATTCACTCCTGTGAGTTACTTGTAGGTCTCTATCATCTCATCTCTTGTTCTCCTGTCTTTCAGAGTGAACATGTTGAGATCCCCAGTCTCTCCTCATAGGTATTCTTATTTAACCCCAGCATCATTTTAGTTGTCCTCCTCTGGAATGCTTCTACCCTGTCAAAGTCCTTTCTCAGGTGTGGCCTCCAAAACTGGACACAGGACTCCAGGTGGGGGTCTCACCAATTAGTGATACATTGGCAACACCATCTCCCTCCTCTTGTTGGATATATGCTTCCTTATGCACCCCCGTAGCCCACTAGTCCTACCCACTGCTTTGTCACAATGCCCTGCCACACTGAGGTCATCAGATATGATAACTCCAAAGTCCCATTACGGTTTAGTGACTGCCAGTATCTCTGCCAATCTTATACTCAGTGCCTGGGTTCCTATGCCCTAGGTACATGGCTTTGTACTTCTTAGCATTGAACCCCAACTGCAATGCTTTACACCACTCCTCAAGTTTCCACTGATCACTGCTCATCCTCTCCAACACCTCCTTAGCATCCACCCAATGGCAGATTTTGGTACCATCTATAAAAAGGCATACCTTTCCATTCAGTTGCTCAGCAATATTTCTTATGAAGACATTGAAGAGGAGCAGTACCAATACTGAGCCCTTTTTCTTATGAAGATGTCGAAGAGGAACAGTCAATACACTAAGGCCTGTGGCATCCTAACCCCTCACCCCATCCCCATTCCTGCTATTCCCTGGAGTCCATCCCCCCTCCACTATGAATACTGAGCAGAAGTACCTGTTTAGGATGTCTGCTTTTTCATGATTCTCTGCTGTGTAGTCTTCCATCCTCTGCCCTTCTAATTCTCAATGTCCCTCCCTTTGCTTTCCTTTTCTACCTTATGTATCTGAAGAAAGTCTTATCTCCCTTAATGACCCCTTCAGTAATTCTTTACTCTATCTGCACTTTTGCTTCTATCACCTTGAATGCTTCCCTCTGCTTTACTAGATACACTTCCCTCTGGGTTTACTTATACCATTTGAATGCTGCAATTTTTTTCTTCTCCATTTTTGCCACTTCCTCAGAAAATCATAACAGTCTGCTTTTCCTTCTGCTTTAATTCACCTTCTTAATATAGAGGTTAGTTATTTTAGTTATACCTTCCCTATTTTTGTCCACTGCCCTTCACCCCTCCCTGACAATACCTCCCTGAAGAAGTCTCTGAAGCAGTACCCCATTTCTATAAAATCCACCCTGCTAAAACCAAGGACCCTCATCCTTGTGTAGTTAGTCTCTGTTTCTGTCTTAATGTTAAACCACACAATATGGTGATCATTGGTATCCAGAGGACTGCCCATAGTGAAATCTGCAATGCTGTCCCTGTTTATAAGCACACGGTTCAGCACTGCTCCATCCCTAGTGAGTTCTGTGACTAGTTGCCTGAGAACAGCGCCTTGTAGAGAGTCAATTTTATTTGTGTTATTTATTTAATTGTGGTTGATTATTTAAGTAGTTCTAGTGTAAAAAAAACATTAGATTGGAACAGAATGTGCATGGGTACAAGTAATGGCCTTGTTGTATGTTCATCATCTCTGCTACACAACTTCCGCCCCTTTGCAGACCTTCCTGTACCATTAATGGCAGTGAGACACTGTAACGAAGATAGTATTGTGAGGTGGTGGAGGGGTAAACAGCAGTCTGTTAACAACACAGCCACAGTGAGGATCACTGGGGTGGTTAGGTCTAGGAGAAGCCCTAGGGCAAAATAGTACCAAGAAAGAGGCCAGACGTGTTTGGTTCCCATCCCCAGGGTCCCAGCCAAACTGAGTGGGGACCCTGGAGAGGAAATGGACAAGGAAATGATGGAAGGCATCCTTAGGATGGCAGAGAATGGGGAGATATTGCTGATGGGAGACCTGAATATGCTAGATGTTAACTGGAGCACCTTTGCTGCAGCCACATCCAAGAGCAGGGCCATTCTCAATGCCCTACAGGAGGTATGCCTCAGACAGATAGTGTTGGAACCCACTTGAGAGGGAGCAATCTTAGACCTGATACTTTCAAATGGGGATAGAGAGAGGATCTCAGATCTAGAACTGGGTAGCCATCTGGGAACAAGTGACCATCAAATAGTGTGGTTCACGATAAACTCAGCTGTAGAGTCAAGCCATACAAAAGTGAAGATACTGGACTTCAGGAGGGCTGATTTTGTCAAAATGGGAGAGTGCCTCAGAAAAGCACTAGCAAACAGGCAAGAAGGAGGGGTGGAGCAACAATGGGGAAACATCAAAACTGTCATCACAGAGTCAACAAGCCTTTATGTGAAGCAAATAAACAAATCAAAATGAAAGCAAAAACCACTATTGTTCTCAAAAGAGGTGGCGGGGAAGGTTGGGGAGAAAAATATAGCATTCAGGAAGTATAAGGAAACACAGAAGGAGCAGGACAGAGAACTGTACCAGTTAAAGCAGAAGAAAGTGGGGAAGGCAGTCAGAATAGCAAAGGCCCAAACCAAGGAAAAGATAGCCAACTCAGTTAAGAAGGGGGATAAAACCTTTTATAGGTACATTAGGGAGTGAAGAAAAACAAAAGGAGGGATACTGGGGCTGAATAAAGGGGTGGGTGGGCAGAGAGGGACAGTGAAAAGGCAGGGCTACTGAATGAATACTTCTGCTTAGTATTCACAAAGGTAGAGGAGGGGGAGGTACCTAATCCAATCAAGAGAAGCACTCTGGATAGGGGATTGATATCAGTCCTTTCACAGAAGAAAGGGTTCTGAAAAACTCCGAAAACTGAAGGTGGACAAAGCAATGGGGCCTGATGGGATTCACCCCAGAATTCTAAAAGAACTAAGGGGAGAACTAGTAACACCACTGACCACCCTTTTTAACAAATCATGGGAGGATGGTGCGGTACCTGAGGACTGGAGGAGGGCAGATGAGATTTTCCTTCACAAAAGCGGGAGCAAGACAGAGGCAGGAAACTACAGACCTGTCAGTTTGACCTCAATGGTAGGGAAAATGATGGAATCATTTCTGAAAGAAAGAATTGTTAGTACTTAGAGGCCAGTGGGGCTGGGACCCAAGGCGCATGAATTACAGTGAGAAGGTCATGTCAGATGAATCTAATTGATTTCTTTGACTGGGTGACCAAAGTAGTAGACTAGGGAGGGGCTGTGGACATAGCCTACCTAGACTTTAGCAAGGCATTTGACACAGTCCCACACAAAAGATTAATAAACAAATTAGCCAGCAAGGGAGTAGGTCCCAGGGTGATAGCCTGGGTAAAATATTGGCTGGACAACAGAACACAGAAGGTAATAATAAACGGAGTCCACAGTGAAGAAAGGGGGGTTACTAGTGGGGTACCACAGGGTTCAGCACTGGGACCAGTTTTTTCTTTTTTTGTAATTAAAATTTTATTAGTTTTAACCAACAACAATATCCAATGGACAGATGATGAAGTGTTGCACTGAAAGCGCAGGGCCAAGACCCTTAGATCCAATGTTACATTCAACGCACTTTCTGATAAAATATTAAGAAAATACACAAAACAGACTACTACCCCCCATCCCCCAACTCCAAAGGTTACGAGCAATAAGTAGAATAGAAAATAAGTAATTAATCAGTCCAATTCAAAGGATAATTAGGTTCTCGGCTTCCAAGTCATAAAAAAGGAATCTAGAGGACCCCAGAGAGATATATAGTATTTATGTTTACCCCACATATAAGCAATATGTTTCTCCAGCTGTGGCTAGAGTACATTCCCGATGCCACTCTAATAGGGTTGAGAGTTGTCAGACGACCAGTGTCTTAAGATTAACAACTTCATAATGGCTGAAACAAGTGAGACACGTGCTCTCCAAGCCCTGGAGGTGGCCACTGGGAAGAGATATAACAGACAAATCTCGGGAGTATTCATATTAGTTGAGCCAAGGATAGGGTCTAAGAGTCTGCTAATGGTGCTCCAAAGAGTCCGAATCACCGGGCACGACCATAACAAGTGATACAAAGTGCCTTCTTCCTTCTTGCAGTTCCAACAAAGAGGTGAGCTGAGTGCTCCCCGTCTGTATAAATGAGTAGGAGTCAAGTAGAGGTGATGCATGATATTGAAGTGAACCATTCTAAGCCTATCTTGTTTGATGTACATATACATAGTCATCCAGAGTGTTTTCTAAACTTCCGAGTGTCCCGTAGAATTCAGTTCTCTTACCCAGTAATAACAAATACCTGAGGGAAGCCTATGGTCCCATTCCTGAGGAGCTTATAAACTTTGAAACTGCATGTGATTGAGCAGCAGCCATCAAAAAGAGTCGACATTTTTCACTCATGACTGGGTAAGGGAACCGAAGAGAATGCCTGGGCTAAGGCTTTACTAAGCTGTAGCCACTTAAAAAAGTAAGAATCAGCGAATCCATGAAGTCTTTTTAGGAAATCAAATGGAAATGGTTTATCCTGTTCCCAAAAATCGGCTACAGAAAAATGACTTATCTGCGGCCAGAAAGCTGAAGGTATCGGAATGCCACCTACTTTGATTTGTAGGTTTTCAAAAATAGGCTGGGTATCCGAGAGCCACCACTTAACACCTAAATAACGTTGCAGTTGATGGTAAGCTTTAAGGGACCACCCCATAGGATTGTTTAATAAGGGTTTGGGAACCACGGTCAGTGGGACAAATAACAGGGCATGTAAGGAGCTTTTCACCTTCTTCGCCAGATCATGCTCTATATCGAGCCATAAAGGTAGATAAGCTAGATGCCTATGCTCATTATTCCACAAGCTCAGCATGTTGGGCCAGATAATATAGGAACAATGAGGGGGCAGCTAGACCACCCTTGAATTTCGGGGCTGTTAAATTAAAGTAGGATCGAGGGTTACTTTCCCTTGCCACAATAAGGAGTTAAATATCCTCTGTAAATTTGTGAACCATTTCCTTGAAAGGTAGGTCCCAAGCATTCCAGAGGATATAATATCCTAGGAAGAATGTTCATTTTTAAGAGGTTCAACCTACCCCACAAAGACAGGGAAATTAGCCACCATCTATTTAAATCTTCCGAGATATTATGGACTAAAGTACCTAAGTTATCTTTAATCATTGAAGAGAGATTAGTACTAATAGCAATGCCCAAATATGTTAAAGATTTGGTTTCCCAACCAAGGCCCAAATCCTGTAAGTCTGCTTTTCTGACATAATGGTTTAAAGGGAAGATTTTTGTCTTAGAACAATTCAATTTGTAAAAGGATACCTTGGAGAAACTGTTTATTTCCTCCAGGATGGGTGGTATGGAAATCCCTGGATTCTCAATATGTAATAGAACATCATCAGCATAAGCTGAGCATATGTAGCTGGACTCCCCTACTTGTATACCTTTAATGAGTGGATTCCTCATTAATCACATAAAAGGTTCTAATACAGATTGAATAACAGTGGGGACAGGGCAACCCTGCCTAGTACCTCGCTCTAACTTGATGACCGGTGACAATACCCCATTGCATTTGACTCTACTAGAGAGAAAGAATATAATATTCTAACCCATCTCAGGAATTCCTGGGGTAAGCCAAAAGCCGAGAGGGTGGCAAATAGGAAGTCCCAGGACACCCGGTCAAAGGCTTTTTCGGCATCAAGTGAGAGGAGTACTGCTGGGGTTTTAGATTCTTTGGCCTCTGCAATAAGGTGTAACAGTTTCCTAAGATGATCATGTGGTAATCTCCCTTTCATAAAGCCCGCTTGTTCCCTGCACACCAGGCTATCCATAACTTTAGACAATCTATTAGCAAGGATTTTCACCAGGATTTTAATATCTGTGTTTAGAAGGGATATTGGGCGATAACTATCCATACTGGAAGGGTCCTTTCCAGGTTTTAATATTAAAGATATTGTTGCCTCGAGGAAGTTTGGATCAGAGATACCAAAATTAAACCAATGCTTAAAAGTGTCTAATAAAATTGGGGATATGTTTGGGAGAAACGCCTTATAAAAATTACTCGGGAACCCATCAGGTCCAGGGGACTTATCAGGGGGTAACTGTTGAATGGCTTGGTGTATCTCAGAAATCGAAATTGGGGCACTTAAGCCCTCAGAGTCAGCTTCTGTTAATTTTGGGAGAATAATTGTGCTCAGATATGAAGTAATCTCTGAAACTGAGGGCTTAAATTCAGAATCCTCCGCATATAATTTCTGAAAGTATGTCCCAAAAGCCTTAGATATTTCTCCCGGATCCGTGCAAACTTGATCACCCTGACCAATACGTACGCCCACAATATAATGAGCCGACTCAAGCTGTCGTACACGCATAGCTAAGTGTTTCCCAGCCTTCTCCCTATATCCAAATATTGGAGTCTCGCCGAGAAAGAGCTAGCTCCGCGCAGTGAAAACTAATCCAGTATTGGGCCTGCAACTGATGTAAACCTAACCCATCGAATCGGGTGAACTCCGAGATAGGCCAAACTCGATTTGTTTAATCGAGGTTAAAAGAGAGACTAGCATGTCCTTCTGAGTCCGTTTCCTCCTGGAGGCGATCTTGATTAACTCTCCCCTTAAGGAACACTTTAGGGCGGCCCAGATCAGGTCTCTTTGGTCTATTGAGTCCTGGTTATCCGCTACAAAGTGTGTGATAAAGTCCCTTAGGACCCTCACAGAGGAATCCTCTTTTAGAATTTGAGAATTTAATCTCCATTGTGGTGAGCACCTAATCTCTGGGGATGGCCTATAGGTTATACTAACCGGAGCATGATCCGATATTACTCTGGCGGAAATATCCACCTGTATCGTGTTGGATACCGCTAATGAACTGACTAGAATATAATCAATTCTTGAATGGGAATTATGTACTGGTGAATAGAAGGAATATTGTCGAATCTCAGGGTTAAATATACACCAGATATCAACTAAAGCTGCTTTGTTAATAAAATCTTTCAGGGCCCTTTGCGTGGGGATAAGCCCGTCGCCGTTATATGACCTATCAAATAATTTTGGAGCACCAAGTTCAATCTCCTCCGATAATTGTAATTTTGTGGTATCAGACTCCACCTGACATAAAAGATTCATAAAGAAGGAAGGGGAATCACCATTAGGGCCATAAACAGAACCTAATAAAATTGGCTATGATGCGAAGATGGCATGTACAAATACATAGCGACCTTCGGGGTCCCAGCACTCATGCATTAACTTAAAAGGAACACCTCTAGCGACAAGTATGGCAACCCCTGCTCTCTTGGTTGAGGTCCCAGCCCCGAAAACCTGGGCCACCCACGCTCTTCTAAAATAGTGAAGGTCACTTCTTTTTAGATGGGTCTCCTGGAGGAAAATGATTTGTGCCCCCAAATGAAAAAGGTGCTTTAGCACTACTTGTCTCTTGACCCTATCCTTGGCTCCTTTAACGTTCCAACTAACAAATTTATAAGTATGAGTCATAGTAGTTAACTGGGTTGTTGGAAGAACCTATGTAAGTTGTAACTTGGGGTACTTCAATGAGGAAATCAATGGAGTAGTTACAGACTCTCTGAAGCCGCATGAAAACATACCTTCCGATTATCTCATAACCTTGAGTATCCCCCCAATGTCCCATACATACAGCAAAACTAAGAAACCCAACCCACCCCGCTCCAATGAGACAAGTTTTCATAATGTCCCCCCTCCCCTCCATATTACAATAACCCCAGTTCCCAAAAACTGCTCTCCTATAACAAACATGCCACATGATATACTTCCGGACAGACCAAAAAAAACCCCAGTACTACCTACCGGAGCCCCCCACCCAATAAAAAAAGAAGGAAATACAATTAAGCTCAGTAAATCAGATGAAGCCCCCTAGCCCAGGGCTGTTCATCACCTGGATGATAAAAAAGGGACCAGTCCTTTCTGATGTCTTTATAAGTGACATTGCAGAGGGACTGGAAGAAAAGTATGTCTCTTTGCAGACGACACAAAGACCTGCAACAGGGTTAAATACACAATGGGGAGTGGAAAGGATAAGAAAGGACTTGGCAAGGTTGGAAGAATGGTCAAATGTATGGCAGCTTAGATTCAATGCAAAGAAGTGCAAAGTAATGCACCTGGGAAACAAAAACCTATGGGAAGAGTACACAATGGGGGGTGAGATACTGACAACAACAAAAATGGAAAGAGACCTGGGGATAGTTACTGTATATCAGATGACCTAAACATAGGCAAGCAATATGAGAAGGCAGTAAGGAGGGCTGTGGGGATACTGGGATGCATAGGGAGAGGCATCACCAGTAGAAAACAGGAAGTTGTTATTCCTCTGTACAGACAGTTGGTGAGACCCCATCTGGAGTATTGCGTGCAGTTCTGGAGACCCCATCTCTGCAAAGACTTAGACAGGGTGGAGGCTGTCCAGAGGAGGGCAACCAAAATGGTGCAGGACCTGCACCAGAAGACATATGAAGAGAGTCTAAAGTAGCTTAATATGTATACCCTTGAGGAAAGGAGGGAGATGGGGGACATGATAGAAACTTTCCGGTGCCTCACGGGAATCAACAAAGTCCAAGAGGGTAGCATCTTTCAGAAAAAGAGATGTGCAAGAACAAGGGGGCACAATTTGAAGATAGAAGGGGACAGCTCAACGGTAACATGAGGAAGTATTTTATCATAAAGAGGGTTGTGGATGCATGGAATGGCCTTCCTGAGGAGGTCATGGAGTCAAAAACAGTGGGGAAATTCAAGAATGCATGGGACAAACATAAGGCAATTCTAGTGGGGATAGGAGGAAGTAGACCGTCCGTTAACTAGGATCTGCAGCTTATCCATTAGGTAGGGACATGGGCAGACTAGGTGGGCCAAGCAGTCCTTATCTGCCATCAAATTCCATGTTTAAATGTTTCTATGACTGGCTTTCTCCATTGGTCCCCTTTAGGTAGTGCTATGCAACGTGAGGTCTATGAGAAACAAGACCACTATTATGATGGACTTGATTTCTTCTGTTGACTTCACTTGCATCACACAGACCTGGCTGGGTGACCATGCAGGTCCAATTTTGGAGGTATCTATCCCACCCGGGTACTCTGTGGTGCACTGCCCAAGGCAGAAACACAGGGGTAGGGGTGTGTTTATCTGCTTTAGAGCTGCCTTGAGCTTCTCTGTGCACCCAGTGGGATCTACTTCATTGTTTGAATGTGTGACAGTGTGTGGAGGTCCACGTGCAGGATGCAGGATTCTCCTCATGTATTGTCCTCCTGGATGTGAGGGGGAATTCCCTCAGTAGGTCACGGACTTCATCGCCGACAGGGTGTTGGAGTCACCCAGATGGTTGGTTCTGGGGTACTGCAATGCCTGGATTGATGACAAACTGTCACATTTTAGAAATGACTTCATCCAGTTGATGACATCTCTGGGCCTTGCATAAGCAGTTGCTCCTGTGACTCATTACCACAGCCATGCCTTGGATTTAGTTATCACACTGGGGCTTGAGATCATGAATCTCAGGATTGAGCAGGTCTCTTTGTTGGATCACTGCACGGTTGAGTCCTTGATCAGGCCCCCTCCGTTAGTCCATCCCTTGTTGAGATGGTCCGCTACAGCCTTGGAGTTGATTGTCCCCAGAGGGACTGAAGGTAATAGCAAATTTTTCTGGTGTGAGTAAAGCATGTGTGGTGGGGATGGGTGAGGTGGCAATGGCATATAACAATGTTGTCTCTAAGGCACTCGACAACATCGCACCACTCCATATACAACCCATGTCTTCTCACTTGAGACCCCTGTGGTTTGCTTTAGGTCTTAAGGAGATGAAGACAAAAGGTCAGAAGCTGAAGCATTGCTGGAGAAGATCTGGGTCTTTGGATGACAAACTGGCTTTCAGAACTCACTACGGTGAGTATTAAAGGGCAATCAACCTTAAAAAGGCAGAGTTCCTGTCCAAGGAGATTGCTGCAGTAAGGAACAGACCGGCTATGCTCTTTTAGGCTGTAGACAGGCTATTACACCCAGTTTGTTTGCAGCCGAAAACAGCAGTTTCAATCACTCGTTGTGAGGAGTTCGCTCAGTTCTTTTCTGAAAGAGTGTCCTTTATTAGAGCTGGGATCTCTCCGGGGGGAAAGGAACAATCCGCAATGTGGAGTCTGGTGTTTACATTGGCACTCCACTGGTCTGGGAAGAGTTTAGGCCAGTGAGGGTGGCTGAGGTCATCAAGGTAATCTCAAAGCTGCAACCCACTTTTTGTGAACAGAACCCAGCCCAACACTTCTCCTAGTGGGATGTGTGGAGTCTGTTGGTCCAGTGTTCTTTGAGATTGTTCGGTGCTTGTTTTCAGAGGTGCTATTACCTGATGCTTTGAAGGAGGCACTGGTGAGGCCCCTTCTGAAGAAACCATCACTCGACCTGGACATTTTGTCAAATTATCAACCTGTCTCCAACCTCCTTTTTCTGGGAAAGGTTGTTAAGAAAGTAGTGGCTTCACAGCTTGAGGAACACCTGATGACCTTTGACATCTACAAGCCACTCCAGTCAGTATTTAGGAGAAAGTATTGCATGGAAACAGTGTTAGTAAGGTTGCAAAAGTTTCAGGGCAAGAGATATAAGAGAATGCTCAATTCTCATACTCCTAGATCTCTCTTCAACTTTTGACGCTGTGGACCACGTGGTGCTACTTGATCAGCTTAGAGGACTCTGCATACTGGCCGGCGAAGTCATCTGCTGGTTCAAGTCCTTTTTAACAGTGAGGAGGCAATAGGTAGTGCTGGGAAGTTTCTCATCCTGCCCAAAGCCTCTGAGCTGTGGAGTTCCCTAGGGCTCGATCTTGTCATCCATGTTGATCACAGTGTACATGCTGCCCCTGAGTGTCATTAGGTATTACAGCTTGGGTTTTCACTGCCACACAGATGATACCCTGCTGTATATGTTCTTTGGCTCCAGAACACTGGATGATCTGGATGTGCCAAATAACTGTCTATCCAAGATCCAGGACTGTATGTCCTCTAACGGGCTGGGGATCAACCCCAACAAGATGGAGGTGCTAGTGATAGAGCTAGGTCAGTGATAGGACATGGTCACCACTGGAACAGGGACAGGGCTGTTCCTAGTTGCCACCCCACTAGTGGTGTCAATAAAAGTGTGAAATCTGGGCATCATTGTCAGTGATAGATCGATACTACAGGCCCAGGTGTCTTCCATTGTTCTAAATAGTTTTTACCATCTTAGAAATGTCACCCGGATCAAGCCCTTAATCCCACCTGATGACGTTCCCACACTGGTACATGCCTTTGTAACATCCAGACTTGATTACTGCAATGCTCTATACTTCGAGGTCACAGGGGTAACCTCTGCAGATTGCTGCTAGTGCAGAACGCTGCAGCAAGACTCTTGATGGGCCTTCTCAGGTCCCCTCACATAACTCCAGTCCTGTGCAAACTGCACTGGCTGCTAGTCAGGTGAAGGATTATCTTCGAGGTGGGCTTGCTGACCTATAATGCCCTATATGAGTTGGGTTCTGGTTACCTGTCAGACCTTCTGACACTTGGCCACCCAGTGCACCCACTCTGCTCTTCCACAGAGGGCTTTCTTGTGGTTTCCAGTACACGGCTCAAGACCTCCGGCAGCCATGCTTTCGAGATTGTCGGGCTGGCCCTGTAGAACTCCTTTCCACGTTCTCTACATGAAGCACCTTTTGTGGAGAGTTTTAAACACGGCCTTAAAGCACACCTGTTCAGGCAAGCTTTAAATTTGAAGTAAGATTTTATGGGGTTTTAGAACAGTATTAGCTATTATATGTTTATAGCCAACTCTGACTTGATGTTTTATATTTATTGAAATGTTTTGTTTTAAATGCTGCACCTTATGTTAAGTGCACAGAGCCCCCGTGATTGGGCGCTAGATAAATAAACTTTATTTACTGACTTACTTACCTACCTACTGAATGGCCTTACTCCTTGTGGAAGCTGCAACTGGAAGATTCCAGTCCACGTCTGGCAGACTGAAGTCACCAAATAGCTGTACCTCCACTTGTCTGCAATTATGATGATGGTATACCCAAGTGCCTTGTCAAACTCCTTACCCTGTGCTCAAGGTCTGTACACTCCCCCAGTATGTATAGTGACACCAGAGTCTAACTCCAATGTAATTCACACCACCTCCATCCCTTCCATTTCCTCCTGGTGCCCTTGTACCTCCATGGCATTGATTCTCTACCTCATACTGTATACAACATTCCCTCCTCCCTGCTCTGTCTCTCCTGAACATAGAATAGCCTAGCATGACCATGTCCCAGTTGTGTTGCTTAGTGCACCACGACTCTAATGGCCATTTAGTCTGAGTCAGCCTCCACATAATGGTTTCCAGGTCTAGAATTTTGTTTCCAAGACTTCTTGCAGTAGTGTACGTGGCTTTCCACACCTTCCTTCCACCCTGCCCACTGTTCTGCTTCCCCCTCCCAGTCCTGACTGTGATTTTCCAAGAAGCTCCCCCGACTTGCCTCCTATCTTTTTAATTTAATGCACTTTCCTTTTTAATGAAATACCTTTTTAATGTGAATGAGACATCCAACAGACTTTGCTTTGGTTCCAGCCTCCACTTGCATACTGTATGACCCTGAGCAAGTCACTTAACATACCCAGTGCTCCTGTGTCACCCCTGAAAGCAGGCATTCTGCCTACTGAGCCTTACCCAGCTACCAAGAAGAAAAGAATGATTTCCCCATTCTTTGACTCATTTAATCCTTACCTGCATTTACCTATTCCCTCCTTTTTTCTTCTTTACTACTAACATCAAGGTACTTCCCAGTGATCCACTTCAATTGCTGTTTTATATTTTAACCTTCTATAATTAATTGAAATGTCAAGTCAAAACATACCTTGGATTGAATAAATGCACATGGACACTCAGCCTGTGCACTGCTGTGCATCTCTGATGAAGTTTCATGAAGGCACCACCACCTGCATGGTACCTGGCCTATGGATAAAAACCAAACCTGAAAACATTACCTCCTACAGCAGGATGGATTTGTAATTCGCCCTTCCTGGCACAAGAAATCTTCTCCAGTTGATGTCTGTGCCTGAAATGAAATTTTACTGACACTTTCAAAGATAAGCATGTGCCTACCATCTGTACCAGAAGTGTGGCTTCTATAAAAAGAATATGTGGAGAAAGTAGGGCAGAAAGGTTGTGCTATCAATCTATGAGGGAGAGACTTGTTTAGCCAGTCCTCCTCTGGTCCCATACTGTGATTTCTGATAATGCTGGGTAATCCTTTTGTAGCTCAAATTACCAATAAACACATTCAACACCATGTGTGACAAGCATGCCCTGGTAAAGACAAGGAAAATAAAAGGGCATTGCAATCCCTGGATCACCCCGGACCTACTGGATCAGCTCAATGCCAGAGATTTTCTCTGGCAGATCACAAGAGTGCACGGTACTGCCACTAACATCCAAGGGTACAAACAAGCCCAAAAAAAGTGCACAAAAGCTATTTAACATGCTCAAAGTGCATTCTACAAGGAATCCCTCTCCAGCTCCTGGAACAACAGCAAGCCATTCTGGGATACTCTCAATGACATAACTGGCAAAGAACCCAAAAATACCTCATCAATGCTCATGGTTGATGGTGCACTATCCTTGGACCAACAACAAATTTCCAATGCACTTAATGATGCGTTCACGGATCTCAGCAGTGTACTACCAGCAGACTACTTTAATCCCTTAATCCCTGCTGACCCTAACACAGTCCAGCAACCACCCTCCAACAGACCACTCTTCCATTTCAAGGTAATCTCCAAATCTGAAGCAAGAAAATACCTCATGTGAGCTCTTGGAAAATCAAGATGCAGTGGAGATACCCTGCGCCTTAAGTTCATTGGCATGGCACTGAAGGAAGTCCTCAGCCCTGTCATTAAGATTATCAACCTCTCCCTCTGCCACTCCAAGTTCCCCCTGTGATGGAAATTGGCATCAGTAGCCCCTGTGCACTAAGAAGGTGATCGGACTCTACACAACATCTACAGACCTATCTCCATACCTCCCCACCAAAGCTCTAGAGTGGATTGCAGCAGATCAGCTTGTCAAGTATCTGAACAAGTCCCAGTGCCTCTGTCCTGAACAACATGGCTTTTGACCAGGTGACAGTACCATCACAGCATTACTGAAATTCACAGGATACATCCACCACTCCCTAGACCAACGCCTCCTGATAGGAGCAACATTTATTGACCTATCAAAAGCTTTTGATACAGTGCATCATGAGCTCCTTCTGAATCAGTTGTCTGCTATTGGTCTCTCTCCAGAATACGATTTCATGGTTCAACAGCTACCTTCACAACCAATTGCAAAATGTCAGGCTAGGAGACACCACCTCAGTTAGCAGACCTGTCCACTCCAGGGTCCCACAGGGGTCAATTCTGGGACCTCTACTATTTAGTCTTTTCCTAAACCAACTGTCGGCCTCCTGTCTGACCCGGATGCTCCTTTATGCAAATGATGTGGTTATCTTCACCAGAAACCCCCATCCAGAACAACGAACAGCAGAACACTTAAGGGGATTCTCATCCACAGAGAAATGGTTTAAGGAGCATAGACTAATCATGAATTGTTAAAAAACAAAGACAACATTGTACTCCAGCACCCAGAGTAAGTTTAAAGCATTACCCCTTGTGATCAGAAATGAAAGCAATGACACCCTGGAGCATGTCTGGTTTTTCAGATACCTGGGTTTCACCATAGACTCCTCTCTGTTTTATGTCCAGCACAGTGATAACAATGCAAAGGCCATTAAGCACTGCTTGTGGCAGCAAAGAATCCCTATTCTTGTATTGATGGCCTTTGCAGTGTTATCAATGTGTTGGACATAAAACAGAGTGGAGTCTATGGTGAAACCCAGGTATCTGAAAAACCGGACATGCTCCAGGGTGTCACTGCTTTCATGAGGCATTGAATCTGGCCATCAACAGCACAATAGTCTCCATTGTCAATTATGGAATGGCTATCTATGGATCAGCAGCTGACACCTTCCCACAATGCATTTCCATCACACTTAATAAGGCATGTCACCTTCTCACAGGTGCTGCATGACTCATACACACCTGTGACCCCTACTCACAGGCCGGTTGGCTCCAACTAAAGGAAAGAATAAGTCACCAGTCTTGCCTCCTTGCCAAAAAATGCTTTTTCAATCTATTACTTGCAGGGGTCCAGAAGCTCCTAACCATGCACTCAAGCTCCTGTTTCACAAGGAACTCTGCCACCCAGATCTACTAAATTCTTAGACTCTGCTTTGCCTTGGCATAACACGTATTCTGCTACCATGCTCCTTACTGGACCAATGTCTTACTACCTGACATTTCCAGTGCTGCAACTATTGTTGTTTTCAAATACAAACTATGACAGCACCTTATTTCAACCAGAAACTGTGGCTGCCTCCACTAACACTCCTCCCATGACTCAAGGGCACCCTAGCACTCTTATCTCATATCTAACCTACTCATCTGATGTGACCTATCCTTAGCTCTTCATGTCACCACCCTACCTCACAGCCTTTGCCACCTCTACCCCACCCATTCTGTATACTCCCACCACTCCCTACCCACCCTCTAGCACTCTTACCACTATCCTCCTATTATTATCTCCTCTCATGCAACCCAGTAGGGTACCCTAACTTTGACTCAGACAAATTACTTGCTGCCTATGATCCTAAATTTGGTGTGTTCATTATAGGAACTCTGTCTAAATATGTACTACTGTAATACTGTATCTTACTGTTACCCTTTCTAAAACATGTACTACTGTTTTGATATACCTTTGTCCTTGTAACTGACGTGTAACCCATAAATGAGCAATCGCTCAGGGGAGTAATCCAAGAACTCAATAAATAAAAAAATAAATAAAATAAGAATGAAGGCTATGCATGGATGTGGCTATGTTTTGGTATTTGCATTTATGTCTCAGATAGCCAAAAAGACAAAGAACTTCAGCACTGAGGGAAGGGTTACCTATTAAGGGCATTAGCAACAAAGGTAGGTGTCCAAGAAGTACAAAATCATGCATACCCCATAATGCAAAGCATCATAGGATATATATGCAAATCACCATGAAAAATTGGGCTGATTCTGCTTTAGACAGGAATGCATGATGCCAAAGGGGTTCTCATACAATCTGCATAGCGTGAGAACAGAAAACACAGATACATGTTTCATTCTACACAGGACTCATCAATGTGTCTTATCTGTACTGTATCTCACCCTAAGGGAAAACAATGCAGCCTTAATGTGATCTTACAGGTTTGGGTCATGGTGGGCTCAAAATAAGAAATCAAGCCAAAAAGACAAAGAACATTAGCACAAAAGCAGTGAAGCAAGCAAAAAAAAGGCACTGGCAACAAACCCAAGTTTCCAACAAAAACAAAATCACACACACATACATCCATAAGCAAAACATCATGTGCATATCACAGGGGAAATTTAGTCTGATTCTGCTTTAAACAGGAATGCATGGTACCAAAGGGCATCTCATATAATCTGCAAAGGGTGAGAACAGAAGACACAGACACATGTTTTATCCTACACAGGACTCATCAAGCTTTGTGTTTTTGGCTTGGTTTCTTATTTTGGGCCCTTCATGAACCAAACCTATAAGACCACATTAGGGCTGGCTCGCTTTCCCCCTGGAAGAATATACAGACAAGGTACACTGATGAGTTTTGTGTAGCACAAAACAAACATCTGTGTCTTCTGTTCTCATCCAGAGGAGGTGTCAAATATTTGAAATTATTATTTTGTTGATCTTCCTAATTTAGGATTAATAGGAGACAGACCAATAATAATTAATACTAAAAGTGAAGAACATTACTCTACTCAACATCCTCCCTTTAGATTCAAAAAATTAACATTATTGGAAGTTACTAAGGAATTATCAAGAATAAATCCACACAAATCAGCAGGATTAGATAATTCGGAAGGCCGTTTTTTAAAAATAGGTACCTCACATATAACACATACAATCTTAGTATTATTTAATTACAGGAAGGACATTTTCCTACTTTATGGAAAACAGGGAAGACAGTACCTATCTATAAGACTTATGACAAAACATCTCCCAATAATTATCGTCCCATTGCTATCTTGCCTGTTTTATCCAAATGTTTGGAGAGATTGGTAAATCAGCAAATGGGAGTATATTTGGAAAAATATGATTTATTAACGAAATATCAGTCAGATTTTAGGAAGGGTTTCTCAACTACATCGGCCTTGGTTGAATTTGATGATTTGATCTGTACATCTTTGAACAAAGGTAAGGATACAGCAGCAATATACATTGATTTATCAAAAGCATTTGACTTGGTGAACCACTCCATTCTATCTGAGAGGTTGGTCGGTCTGGGTTTCTCTGGGGATCCACTAACATGGTTTATGTCATATTTGGCTGACCGATCCCAGAGAGTACAGTTACAGAATCATCTTTCAAATCCTCAGACTGTCAACAGGGGAGTCCCACAAGGGTCCATTTTGGGACCCTTGTTATTTTTGATATTTAATAATGACTTACCATCAGTGATTCAGCATACAGACATAAGGATGTATGCAGATGATACTGTTTTGGTGGCCTCTGGAAACAACTTGGTGGATCTCCTGAGAAACCTATAGACTGACTTTACCAGGGTAAAGGAGTGGTTCACCAAGTCACAAACTAATAATGAACGTAAACAAGACAAAATTAATGTTCTTTGGCATTGATAGACAACAAAGATTTTCAGATGTACAGATCACATCGTTGAACCAAACCATAATAGAACAAGTTTCAAACTACTGTTATTTGGGAGTTAATATTGATTCTTTATTAATTTTCAAGAGTCATGTAGAGTCTGTTATTACTAAAACACATAAAAAGTTAGGAGCTTTGAAGAGAACATCAAAAAGCTTAAAATTGCAAGATAGGAAACTGATTGCAGAACAGGTCATACTCCCAGTAATTAAATATGGAGAGGTTATTTATAGAGTTGCAACAAAACAACTTCTAAATAAATTAGATAAATTCCAGTATAGGGTAGCAAGATATGTCCTATGTTGTAGTTTTAGGACTCACCATTGTGATCTGTTAATTAAGTTAAATTGGTTACCTCTTGACTTGGAATGCAGGAACAGTTGGTCCTTATTTATTTATAAATACAGGACAATTCATCTAAATCATAATATAGCTAAAATAGTTAGAACTTTGTATCAAAATAGAATTGATCCAGACAAGCAAAAAAAAACAATTTGGGGACAGAACATTAGTATCACAAGCATCAGCATGTTAGAATACACTCCCTCCTTCACTGCGATGTGAGAAAACTGTTAAAAAATTTCTTAAGGGGTTAAAGATGTATCATGTTTTTTCATGTATATGTGTTTGATATTGTTTTTTGTCTTAATGGTTTGTAATTTTGTTATTGTGTTTTTATATATAGTCTGTATTAGATTGTTTGTTTGTAGAAACTTGGAAATCTTGCACAGGACTGTCTTGAAAACTGGATTGTATTATCCAAACGACATGTACTTTTCCTGTATAAAAATAAAGTTTTTACTACTTTTACTACTACTCATCTTTTGTAGATTGTATGATAAGTCCTTTAGCACCATGCATTCCTACTTAAAGCAGAACCAGCCTAAATATTCATGGTGATTTGCATCCATCCTTCTATCTATCTATCTATCTATCTATCTATCTATCTATCTATCTATCTATCTATCTATCTATCTATCTATCTATCTATCTATTATACTGGCACAGCCACACCAGTATAATTAGCCTTCAATGGTCACTTCTATGTTAAACCCAAAGTTGTGCACTTTAATATTGTTGCAACCATACGACCGATGTGCACAAAATGTTTCATGGTCGATCAGGTTCCATAGATCTCTTGATGTGGCAAGTTTCAGTCTGGTCAGATGTGCAGTTGCAGAGATGCATAGTGTCAAAAAATGATAAAATTACCATTTAGATTCTTTGCCATTCTGCATCTCCAAAATGGCTTTGTGGTGTGGTCTGAAATTGTTAGGGTATATGGGGTCTGGGTCACATATGTGCCTTTTGAAGGTTTAATGAAAAAATATTAATCTGTTCAAACGTTATTAAACTTTTAAGTTTCCCATTTTAGCCTATGAGAAAAAATACATGTTTCTTGTGGCACTTTTTGATGCCGCAAATGGATCAATAGTGTCATGCTGCCACCATCATGTTTTCAGTTAGCAATGGGGGAAAATTCTGTAATTCAAAAAATACTGCCCCATGGTAAACATCAACAATTGTGTTTACTTAATCGTGGCCCAAGTAACATGATACTGCCATTATTTTGTTTTACTTGGTCATTGGTAGTGTCACAAATTTTTGGAACTATTTTTGCAAAATTACCACAAATTGCATCAGTTATCATGCAGCTAACAGCACTGTTGCATGAAAAGTGCCACAAATCGCAGCACTGTTTCACGAAAACTGCTGCAATTTGCAGCACTACTTTAATTATAAAAAACATCGGCCCCTGTAAAAAAAAATCTTTCCTGACCATTTTTTGGCCAAAATAACATAATCATACTCTTCAGCACCATTTAAAACAGTGACCCAGAGACCCTCATGACGGCCTATAATTTGGCAGTCTTGGCAGCTCTGGATTCCATTGCTCCAATCCGTGTCCGTTCCCTCTCCCTTTGCCCTAGATCCCCTTGGTTTGATGGGACTTTGAGGGAGATGCAGAGACTAAGACAAAGGTTAGAGCATTGCTGGTGGAAGTCTGCTCTTGATACCGACCGCCTTAGATTGATGGACCATTATCAAGCCTATCAATCTGCAATCATATGTAAGAAAGCAGAATTCCTGTCGGGGGAGATTGCGGCTGCTCAGAATCGACCAACTCAGTTTTTTAGAACTGTGGACAAACTGTGCAACCCAGCTTGTCTACATGTTTGGAAAGCCTTTTCGCAATTAGAGTGTGACAAATTTGCTTGATTCTTTGCTAATAAGGTGGCTGACATCAGGGTGGTACTCCAACTGGCACACTCTATGGGTGTTGCTTTTGATCAGTATGAGGTCACTGCACCTCGGCCTTCCTGGAGTACCTTCAGCCAACTGGAGTTCATGGATGTCATGCGGATCATCCAGAGTGTGTGCCCTACATGCTGTAGTTTGGACTCTGGACCAACTTCCCTAATTTTGGGTTGTATTGATGTCATCGGTCCAGTCCTTGCATTGATAGTCTGGTGCTCCTTGGAATCTGGAGAGTTGCCTAGCTCCCTGAAAGAAGCGGTGGTGACACCTCTCTTGAAGAAAGCTACCATGGACCCAGACTGCCGTGCCAACAACAAACCTATCTCTACCCTCCCCTTTTTAGGGATGGTGATTGAGAAAGTAGTGGCAGCACAACTGGAGAACCATTTGACCATCCATGACATCTATGAACCACTCCAGTCTGGTTTTCAAAAGAGACATAGCACTGAGACAGCGCTGGTTTGGGTGCTCAATGATCTCCTGATGGCTATAGATCGGAAGAGCCATTCCATCTTGGTTCTTCTGGATCTTTCATCAGTATTTGACACCATGGACCATGGGGTGTTGCTTGGTCACCTGAGGCACATCTGTGAACTGTCAGGAACAGTCCTCAGGTGGCTTACATTGTTCCTCATGGGTAGAACACAAAGAGCGGTGTCTGGGTTTTTTCTCAGGCCTTATTTCTCTGTCATGTGGGGTTCCTCAGGGTTCATTGTTGTCACCTATATTGTTCATGGTGTACATGCTACCCCTCAGAGACATTGTAAGAAGGTATAGGTTGAGGTTTCACTGCTATTCTGATGATACCCAGCTCTACCTTTCTTTTGTACCTAACCAGGATGGAGCTGTCTCGGTCTTTAATAACTGTCTGAAAGAAATCCAGAAGTGGATGGATTCCATCTGGCTGAAGTTGAACTCGGAAAAAACTGAGGTGCTGGTTGTGGATCCAGGCCACCTGATGGGGGGATTGGGGGTTGGTTCACCCTCGAGACTTTTTCTCAATGGCATTTCACTCCTGACCTCTGAACGGGTGCGTAACCTGGGGGTAATTTTTAATGAAGGGCTGACCCTGCATTCACAGGTGTCGGCTGTCATCAAATCTTCCTGTTATCACCTCAAGAATATCACCAGGATTAAGCATCTGGTTCCGGCTGGTGACCTTCCTACTTTGGTCTACACCTTTGTGTCCTCACGCTTAGATTATTGCAGCACCCTCTACCTAGGGCTTCCTGGGGTGGAAATTCACCACCTGCAACTGGTGCAGAATGCAGCAGCCTGACTTTTGACAGGATCTTCTCAGTACTGTCATATTTCGCTGGTGCTGAGTGAACTGCACTGGTTGCCAGTACAGTGGCGGATCACCTTTAAAGTCAGTTTGCTGACTTTTAAAGCCCTACATGGACTGGGCCCAGATTACCTGAAAGAGCTCCTGGTTCCTTACTACCCAGGACGATCACTCCGCTCTGCCAACAAGGGGTTGCTAGAGATTCCAAAGGTGTGTTTGAAATCATCTGGGGTGAGAGCATTTATGTATGCAGCCCCTACCCTTTGGAATTCTCTACCCCATCAGTTATGGGAGTGCACAACTGTGGAGGGATTCAAGCAAGCTTTAAAAACATTTTTGTGGCACCAGACATTCAGTGACTGATCTTTCTTTTTGATGAATGATATACTGCTATTTTAATGGTAATTATATTGATGTTTGATTTGTTTTTAAAATTGTTAGGTGCCTTGGTTATGGATAAGACACCTTATAAATAAAAAGTATTGTTATTATTTTATTATTATTATTATTTAGGTAAACACCTGTTGGTGTTTACCTAATGAAAGGATTTTTATCCTTTTCTTGCCTCCAAAGGGGCCGAGGCATGTGTTATATCTAAAAAATGTTTCTGCTAATATCAGGGTGCCCAATCCCCATGTTGGCAGTAGAAATCCACCCCCCGGCACCAGTGTGGAACACTGGGGAGCCCACTCCTAGTGTCCCAAAATATTTACTTTAAAAAATCTGTTTTTGCCAACATCAGGGTGCCCAATCCCCACTCACAATGTCCTCAGTTTTATACTACCCCCCAGTACTTGTAAAATGAAAGTTTCTCCTGACACTGGGGTGCACAATCCCCGTGTTGGCACTAGAACCCCCACCAGTGTGGGACACTAAGGAGTCCACCTTCAGTGTCCCCAGTTATGTCCTACCCACCAGTACTGTGGGACACTGGGGAGCCCACCCCCAGTGTCCCCAAATATTCCTTCAATCATACCTGTGAAAAAGGAAAACAATCCCAAATGTCTTTCTTTTACCCTGAAATAAAGAAAACAGTCCCTTGTCATCTCACCCATACCTCTCCCCATCCTGACTCTCCCACTGAGCACCCACCACCTCACACTCCCCCTTGCCCTATACTTACCACCAGAAACAATTGGCTGCCATTATCTGTTGGCCAGGAAACATCTGCACTCTTCAAAGCTGAACTGAGAACTGAAGAATCAAGGTAAGTGCAGTATTATGGCTGTTAATAGTGTTTTGAACTTATGTTAATATTGTACCAATTTTTCAGTATTTTTGCACCAACTTTTCAACATGGGCTTTTTGGACCCCACCTCATGTCATTGGTACTGTCATTTCATTAATTTTATCTGTAAGGTGATTTTGAGGTTGTTGTGTGAAATCACATTTTGGGACTGAATAATGAAATGACAGTGGCAGTGTTCATGAGGTGGGGTTCCAAAAAGGCCATGTTGAAAATTTGGTGCAAAATATCTAATACTGCCCAAGTTACAAGTGGTTGTTAACATTTTTCTATGCATATGCGTAACTTTGGTCATTTGTAATATTTTTATTGTTTATACTTGATAACTTAATGAGCATCACTGCCCATTTTCGCAAGTGGCCAAATTTTCAACATTGCCATTTTTTCACACCGTCTTATGAACAGTACAGCTGTCAGTTTTCACAGCCTGCCCGAAAAGTGTTTTCCCACCTGTGGAGTGGAATGGTGTTTTGCAATGTATCTAAAAAAATCATCACCTATGGGGTTTATGAGGAGGTGTGATAAGAAGACTATGTTGAAAATGGAGTGTAAAAATATGAAAAATGGTAAAGTTACAACAATTTTTGGCAGTTTTGTTTTGGTACACCTGCTTGTAACTAAGGGAATTTTCAATATTTTAACCCCAGATGCACAACATAGCCTTCTTATTACTCCACCTAATGTATGTCACAGCTGTAATTTCTCAAATCCTGACAAAAATGTGTTTTCTGCCCGGTGGCATTCAGGGTTGAGGCACTGGATGCCACACCTCTCATCATGCCAGAGACCCGGGTTCGGGAATAACCTTGGGTCATCAGAGTGCTAGCACAGGGGAGAGGTGGAGCAGGATCAAGTGCCTAATTGCAGCTTTCCTCTCCTGGGGTGGTTGTCACTTCCCCCATAGTTCCACTGCCAATGGGTGGAGGTCCGGTGGCAGTGCAGGTAGGAGGGGACAGCAAGTCAGGAGGTCATCTCAGAACATGGTGCATGCATGCCTCTACACATGTGCATGCAGGTCTGGGACTGGGGGGTTGGGAGTAAACATGAAAAACATGTGTTTTCACACCTGTGGCATGGAATGGCATCGCTGTTGTGCAGAATTATGTTTTGGCAAGGATTGTAACATTTTCTGTACCATGTACATGTCCTGTGGTAATCAGATGTCTGTGGTAATAATTTGCTCATGCATCCATGAAGGAATGGGTGCACAGGGTCCAAAGGACCCTGCGCTACCACAATAAAATAAGGAAAATCACAGAGCATGGGAATGCAGCCCCTTTGGGCCCTGTGCTCCAACAGGAAGATGAAGGTGAATTACAATTTCTCTACACTTACAGATAGATTGGAGTGCAGGTCCCCATAAACAACTATGGCTATGGTGATACCTTCACAAAAAGTAAGGACATTCACTGCACAAACTCTGTTAATGCATCAGTTAGGGTTCCTATTACAGCAACAATAGTATGGAAATGTGGTATTAGGGTTCCTAACCCAAACATCCCATCCCACACCCGAATAAACCCTTCCACCCCATGCCACCCCCACCCTCCACACACCAACAGGCATCAGGGTGTGTCTTGGGGTTGTCAACCCTAACGCTCACCCCATTCTCCTGTGCTGCACCATCTCAGCTTCCTTACACATGGAATATGGTGAACATTTGAGTTAACAACCCCAAGACACACCCTGATGCCTGTTGTGTGGTGGGTGAAGGTGGAATGGGATCTTAGGGTTGGTTAGGGGTTGGGATGGGGTGTTAGAGTTGGGAATCCTAACACCACATTTCCATACTTTTGTCACTGTGACATGAACCCTAACTGATGCAGTAACAGAATTTTTGCAATGAATATATATATATATATATATATATATATATATATATATATATATATATTCATGGCAAAAAAGCCACTTAATGCATCAGTTAGGGTTGTTCCACAGTGACAAAAGCAAGGAAATTCGGTGTTAGGGTTGAGCCCCTTGCACCACCCAGCCTGTCCCCAACTGGCATTGGGGTGTGTGTTGGAAGTCGTCGCTAACTCTCACCCCATCACATGTGTAAACAAGCTGAGGCATAGGAGAATGGGGTGAGAGTTAGGACTGATGACCCCAACGCACATCCCGATGCCAGTTGGGGTCGGCTGGTGGTGCAAGGGGGCTTTCAACCCTAACACCAAATTTCCTCACTTTTGTCACTGCAGAACAACCTTAACTGATGCATTAAATGGATTTTTTTGTCATGAATTTCCCTTCTTTTTGAGAAAGAGGACTATAAATAGTGAATGGAATGTGGTGGTGGGAGCGCAGGCTCTTCGGCCCCTCGCTCCCACCACGTGATTTTGTGTGACATAGTAATGGTAACTGCTATGCAAATGCAAGTGCTAATGGTTGCACACATGGTGACGCAAACATAAATGATAAAGCAAACGTTAATAGAAATGCAAGCAGAAATTGATGCCAAAGCGAACAGTGATGCAAATGGAGATGCAAGTGCATATGAAAACACAACTGGTAATGTGCACAGTCACAGTATCGCTATTGTAAATACAAACGATAACTGTAAAAGCAACAATAATGCAAAAGGAAACAGAAACACAAATGCAAGTGTGTATGGAAATGCAAAGCGTAATGTGCACGGCCACAGTACTGCAATTACAAATGCAAATGATAACGGTAATAGCAAAAATAATGCCAAAGCAAAGAGAAATGGAAACGCAAATGCAAGCACATACAGAAATGTAAACTGTAACATGCACAGTCATGGTACTGCAATTGGAAATGCAAATGGTAATAGTAACAGCAAAAATAATGCCAAAGGAAACAGAAATGGAAATGCGAATGCAAGCACATATGGCAACGCAAAGTGTAACATGCACAGTGACAGTAAAGCAACTGGAAATGCAAATGGTAACGGTAACAGCAATGATGACACCAAAACAAAAGACAAACGCAAACACAAATGGAAGGGTGGCCACAAACACAAAGGAAAATGTGCACGGTGATGCAGATGAAAACACAAAGACAAACAGAAGTGGAAGCGCAAATGGTAACAGTAACACAAATGCAAGCACAAATGAAAACAAAAACACAAAGGGTAATGCACACAGTGGCATACACAGGAATGGTAACTCAAATGGGTTTAGAAACGCAAGCAGAAACGGTAAGGGTAACAGTAACGTAAGCACACACCCTAGTTTTCCCCAACAGCTGCATAGAGAAACACAGTGAGTACAAAGAATGTATGCATAATAATGGGTCTCAGAGCAGAAAATGAGCAGTTGGAATGCTGAATTGCTTATATCTCAAGAACCGTATGACGTAGAAAAAAAAAGTTGTATGAATTATGACTTTCCTGGCTAGCTTTGTACTTAGCTCCTGTTTGGGGGGCTAAGCATTTTTCTGACAAAGAGTCTGTATCTCACACCGTTTCTGAGATACTGGCCCCGAAAGGCGCGGTGGACACCGTAATGTTATCCTATGGGGAAAAAATGTGAAGTTCAGAGTGCCATAACTTTGCTGCCCTATAATATTTTTTCACTAAACCATCAAAAGGCACATCTGTGGGATGTTGGCTTTCTTTCCTCCAAATTTCAGCCCAAAAGACCAAACTGTTATTTTGCAGCAGGGTGGTAAAGAATTCCTGTCATGCGGCTGACGCAGCAATGTTAGTCAATGGGAAAAATCATCACTTTGGAGTGCCATAACTTTGCATTCCTGCAATATTTTTTCACCAAACTACCAACAGCCACATTCGTGAGATGTTGGCTTTCTTCTCTCCAAATTTCAGCCCAAAAGACCAGACCGTTCTTTAGCAGCAGGGTGGCAAACAATTCCAGTCATTTTGGCCATAGTGTTGAAAAGTAATGTCATGATTTGTGACACCTTTCACAAAAAAGTGCAACAGTGTCATAAGCGCGACACTACTTTTTCCAAAATTTTGAAAAACATATTTCTGAATGTGGTGGGTAAGTAACTGGCTGGGTGGCAGGACACAGAGGGTGCTGGTAAAGGGCTGTCACTCCACAGAGGGGAGAGTGACCAGTGGGGTACCACAGGGATCAGCCTTATTCAACATCTTCATCAGTGACATTGCACAGGACCTAGAAGGCAGAATTTCCCTGTTTGCTGATGACACAAAGCTCTGTAACAGAGTAGACACACCAGAGGGTGTAGACAGAGTGAGAAGAGACCTGCAGAAACTTGAAGAATGGTCAGGGGTTTTGCAGTTGAAATTTAATGCAGAGAAGTGCAAGATAATGCATATGGGGCACAAAAACCCCGGCACAATATATCAGTTGGTGGGTGAGGATATAGAATGCACCAAGCAGGAAAGGGATCTTGGGGTTATCATCTCTGATGACCTCAAGGTAGGGAAACAGTGTGACAAGGCAGCAGATAAAGCAAATAGGATGCTGGGATGCATTGGCAGGGGCATCACCAGCAGGAAAAGGAAGCTCATAATTCCACTATATAAGACACTAGTGAGGCCCCACCTGGAGTACAGTGTACAGTTCTGGAGACCTTACTTATGTAAGGACATAGACAGGGTAGAGAAGGTTCAGAGGAGGGCAACAAAAATGGTATATGGATTACATCACAAGTCCTACTGTATGAGGACAGATTGAAGGAATTGAATATGTACTCCCTGGAGGATAGGAGGGAGGGAGAGAGGAGATATAATAGGGACATACAAGTATCTTACGGGAGGAACAGGGTGCAAGAATACACTATTTTTAAGTGAAAAAGATGTTCTAGGACTAGAGGGCATGGGATGAAGTTAGAAAAAGGACGATTCAGAGGAAACATGAGGAAGAATTTCTTCACAGAACGTGTGGTAGACAAGTGGAACACCCTGCCAGAGGAAGTGGTGGGGGCTGAAACAATCACAGGATTTAAGATTGCATGGGATAGACATAAAGGAATTCAGGAGGTCAGGATTAAGGAGCAACAGACTTCTAGAAAAACATAAAGTGAACTTACAAGCTCAAATGGGCAGACTGGGTGGGCCGTAGGCCCTTATCTGCTGACACTGTCTATGTATCTATGTATCAGTTTAACCCCAAAATAAAGACATGCCTAGCATCCTCAGGGCTCGACTAGGTAAACACAAAAATAATTATGTCCCTAGGTGGTCCCAATTTTAAATGCCAAGCATTTCTGTGATCAGTAACTGAAAACAAAATGGCAGATTTGCGATACTACTAGGGTCATTTGTGACACTAAAAAGTGCATTTGCAACACTGTCAAACTTTTTATTAACTTTTCCCATTGATTAGAATGGGAAACTTGTTTTTTTGAATAACTTTTAAATTGTTCATTATTTGTTCACAAAATCTTCAAAAGGCATATCGGGGACCCTGGCTACATGTTACCTAAAGTTTTCGGACCGGTCGCACAAACCCTGTGACCTGTAGGCGCGAGCAAATAATGCACAAAAAAAATAAATGTGCCCCAGAATGTTGCTTAATAACTCCGCAGCCATACATCCAACTGGTACGAAAGTTGGCAGATCCCAAGATCTATGGTTGCACCCCATGTCTCCAAATTGCAGGCAAATCTGTTGAATGGTGGCAAAGTTATTAAGGTACAAAGTGTCACCATTTAATCTTAAATGGGGTACTCAGCCCTAACTATATATATATATATATATATATATATATATATATATAAATATATATATATATATATATACACACACACACACACACATATACATGTATAGGGCATGGTCGCAACCTTATAGTTAGGGGTTGAGATGTCACTTTAATGTTAAACCTCAAATGTTGCACTTTAATAACTTTGAAACCATTCAACAGATTTGAATGACATTTTGCATGTGCAGTCTTCTGTGGTAGATCTTTTGATGTGACAAGCTTCATTTCAGTTGGATTTGTGAATTTAAGTTGCACATAGTGCAAGAACATAAAAAATTCACGTTTTGCACTTTTTTGTCATCGTGTTGCACCTAGGTGGTTTGGAATTTTTGTCTGAAATTTGCAGGGTACAAAGGGCTTGACCCCACAGAAATGTCATTCACTGGTTTGGTAAAAAATATTACTCCATAACAAAGTTACTTTATTGGAAATTTTCAGGTTCTGATCATGCTCAGTAAAGTCTTTCTGATATCCTCCTGAAATGACAAAAATAATTTAGTCTCATGTAAAATTATTCTTTTTCATGAGGGTTCAATCCTTTTTCATTAGAAAAAAAATCATTTTTCTTGAACTGCCATCTTGTTTTCCTTTTTGTCAAATCAAATAGTTGTATACATTACCAAAATGATGCCTTTCACAGACACCAAAATATGTATCCTACTCATCGGGACTTAATTATATGGAGTCTTTATTTTTTTACTCTTGAAATGCCCCAGGAACTTTTTTTCACAATTTAAATCCTTTTTCATGACTCGCTAAGTTCCTTTTTATGAATCCTTTTTCATTCTTGAGAAAAAGGAAATCCGCTCACAAAAATGGATTAAAAAACAAATCAAAGTCCGAAATCCTTTTTTGCCAGCCAATTCCTTATTTGGGAGAATGAAAAAGGAATCTCCTTGAGAGAAAGGATTTGTAAAAAAAATCCTAAGTCCAAAATCCTTTTTCACAAGACAGAATCGAGTTCTGTGACCACAGAAAATGATTCATTTTCTATGAACAAGGCAAAGCATTCATGGAAAATGATTCAGTGTGGCAAAAAAGCATATTTCTTGTTTTTTCAGTGGCAGATCATGGTGTTCATTAATACCAGTGGTACCTCCCACTCTTTAATTTTTAGCCCTGCAAAATGTATGTCCCTGGTGTCTAGTGACACCTCTCACCCTACCATTTACATATATATTTAATATAAATGTATTGGTGCCCAGTAGTACCCCCCACCCTCTAATTGTACCAAATCACTAGCACCCCCAAAATGTATATCATTGGTGTCTAGTGGCACCCCCTCCCCAATCCTTGAATTACTTGTAATTATATCTCCACCCTTCCCTGTAACTGTCAAACTGCAAATCAGAAAATGGTTCCTTACTGACTTGATTTTTATTTTAAACCTGAAAAAATGTCCACCAACGATCGAGACTTGCACCTCTAATTTCACCTCCCCTGTGCACTCATTAGATTGCAACCCCTTGACTTTCTCCAGACACCCTCACTCACCTGAATTTGCCCCACAGTGAAGATCCATTCTCTGATCAAGGACACATTTTGCTGATGGAACCAGTGACTACTGTATGACAAATAAGGTAACTGTGGTTCCATTACCTGATTTGTCATGCAGCAGTCACTGATTCCAGCAGTAAGATGCATCCTCAGTTGTAGAGTGGATCTTCACTGTGGGGTCAGTTCAGTTCAGATAAGTGAGGATGTGTGTTGGGGTCAAGGGGGGTGGGTTTGTGGGTGCCCAGCAGGGGGTCAAGTGGGGATGTGAGTGCAATTGTCAGTGGACTTTTTTTTCAGGTTGGAAAAAAAAGCAAGTGAGCGAGGGACTGTTTTTTGATATGCAGTTTTATAGTTACATGGAAGAGTGGGGGGATCCACTGGCCAGAAGTGGGGGATATACAGTAATTAAAAGTAATTCTGGAATCAGAGGGTGGGGGCTGCCACTAGACACCAGATATACCCATTTGGGAGTGCTAGTGATTTGGTACAATTAGAGGGTGGGGGTTACTGGTTACCACTGGGCACCAATAAATATATATTATAAATATATATAAATGGCTGGGTGAGAGGTGTCACTAGACACCACGGATATACATTTTGGAAGGCATAAAAATTGGTGGAGGGGTACCACTGACATCAATGAAAACCATGATCTGCCACTAGAAAAATGGCAGGGTAGGGGGTGCCACTAGACACCAGTGTGGGGGGTGGCACTAGACACCAGGGCTAGTACACTTACAATTAATGGGGAACTGGCCATAATTGGAGGGTGGTGTTACCACTGAACACCAATGAGAAAATACTAAAACATATATGGAAATTGGTGGGTGGGGGTGCCACTAAATACCGGAGCTATTCACTTAAAATTAATGGGAATCGGGCATAATTGATGGGTGGGGGGTTCCACTGGATACCAGGGAACAGAAAAATCTCTTTTTCTAAAACAATATATGACCAAATTATGTATGCATAGGATCGCAGGGTCAAAAGGACCCTGTGCTCCCACAACAAAAATGCATGGGAGCGCAGGATCCAAAGGATGTTGTGCTCCCACAGCCAAATAAGGATGCGATTATAGTATCTCAAAAAGTAAGGAAATAAACTGCAAAATAATGTGAATGCTCCAGTTAGGGTCAAAATGACAAAAGTTGGGTAATGTGGCATTAGGGTTTCCAAATCTAACACCCCACCCCTCAAAACAGGCAAGAGAGCTGATGCGGGGTGTGCCTTGGGCTTTTCAAGCCTAATGCTCACCCTATTCTCATAACATCTACAAATCTGACCTTATTTACAGATGAAATGGGGTGAGTGTTAGGCTTGAGAAGCCCACTGCACACCCCACAGCTGCTCTCCTGCCTTGTTTGGGGTTAGTTAGAAACCTAATGCCACAATTCCCAACTTTTGTCGCTTTGACCCTAACTGGAGCATTAACACAGTTTTTTTGCTATAACATATCCCATAATGCTTTGCATTATGGGAGTATGTGTGATTTTCTGTCTCAGAATCTTGTATTTGTACCTGTATTTATTTTCATGTCTATGTTTATCCCATATACTTTTTTTTTTATTTCACACTTGTTTCTGTTGTTTATGATGGTATTGATAAAACATGATTTCATGCCATTAGCAGTAATACTCATATTTGTGTCACACAAGAGTTTCGCACGACATGTGGAGTGGCAGATTGACAAAGTGGAGGGAGACATTAAGGAAATGTTTGCAATGGCCATGAGTGCAATTACATCCCTAACTGAACTATTCACAAATAAAGTAGTCACTTCAGTTTCTGACTTGAAGCCCCAGAAAACGTGATCAAGGTGGAAAAAAGTAGGACTGTGGCCTCTTGTAAGGAGAAGAGGGGTAATTTATGGATATTTTTTTGATAGTTCCTGGTGATGCTACAGATGGCAGATCAGGGGCTGCAGTTTAACTTTGTAAGACTTTTAAAGTCCCCCCCCCACTATAAGCCACCAGAAGGACCAAATTAAAAACTAGCTGCACTCCTAGTTATGACCAATTAAGGCATAAAAGAACAGATGCAAAAAAAAACACTTTTTTAAAATGAAAATCACCTCCAAGACAGACCTGCTTCAGAGGCAGCCTGGCCTCTGAGGTAGGCCTGCCTCTGAAGCAGACATTGTGGATAGGGCTGCCTCCCAGGTGGACCTTTAACCACTACAGCTAAAGAGCTGAGCCAAACTGCAGTGCCAGCTTTGTGGTGTAGTGGAAAAGTCTGCAGCCTAATAAAGAAGAGGTTCAGAGTTGGAATCCACACAAGGTCCTTTTATTTCTCTTGTCAGAATTTCACTTGCATGGTGCTCCATGGTGGAGCCATTGTTAGATTAGTAAATATAAAAGAGAAGAGACTGAAGTGTGAGAAAGAATGAGTGCAATAAACAAAGTTTTGCATTGCAGGCAGGTCTGCCTTAGAGGTGACTTTCATTTTAAAAATGGCTTCATGCCAGAACAGATGTTGCAGGTTGCTAATAACTTTGATTTGGTGTGCCAGTAGGACTGAATTGTGCTTTAAAGGGCTTTAGCTATGCTACCTGCTTGTGGCCAAAGGAGACTGATGTAGTCAGTAAATAACTTCATCAGTTGGGGTTTGTCCATGCACTTTTAATGCCAGCTAGATTGTGTATCATCTATGGAAGAAAAACTTTCTTATTCAATAACACTAGATATGATCAGCAATAATCATATTTGTGTCATACCTGATGTCCCACTGGGAAACAAAAACCCAGGGGAAGATTACACAATGGGGGGAAGGTAGTAACAAAACCAAAAAAGGAAATGGACCTGGGGTAATCATATCAGATGACCTTAAGGTTGGCAAGCAATGTGAGAAGGTGGTAGGGAGGGCTGGGGGAATACCGGGATGTATAGGGAGAGGTATCACCAGCAGAAAACAGGAAGCTGTTATCCCTCTGTACTGACAGTTGGTGAGACCCCATCTGGAGTACTGCGTCCAGTTCTGGAGACCCCATCTCTGCAAGGACATAGACAGGATGGAGGCAGTTCAGAGGAGGGCAACTAAAATGGTGCATGGTCTGCAAGAGAAGCCATATGAGGAGGGGCTAAAGGAGCTTAATATGTATACCCTTGAGGAAAGGAGGAAGGGGGGGACATGATAGAAATGTTTAAGTACCTCAGTGGAATCAACAAAGTCCTGGAGGGTAGCATCTTTCAGAAAAAGGGACATGCAAGAACAAGGGGACACAATTTGAAGATAGAGGGGGGACAGCTCAGGGGCAATGTAAGGAAGCATTTTTTCACAGACAGGGTGGTGGACACATGGAACAGCCTTCCTGAGGAGGTTGTGGGGTCTTAAACTGTGGGAGAATTCAAGAATGCATGGGACAGACATAAGGCAATTTTTGTGCGGGGTAGGAAGAAATAGGCTGTTGGTTAACTAGGATCTGCAGCTTATCCATTAGGTAGGGAAATGGGCAGACTAGGTGGGCCAAGCGGTCCTTATCTGCTGTCAAAGTCTGTGTTTCTATGTTTCCCACTAGTTGTGGAACAGTGGATTGGCAAAGTGGAGGTAGACATCATGGAAATGTCTGCAAAGGTCATGAACGCAAAAACATCTGTAATTAAATCATTCAAAAACTGTAGTCACTACGATTTATGACTTGAGGTCTTGGAAAATGTGGCCAGTATCACTAATATTAGGCAGTGGGCACTTGTAAGGAGCAGCATGGGATAAAATCTTGAACTTTCAGTGTAGCTTCTGGTGTGGCTATAGATGAAAGATCTAACACTGCAGGTTAACTCTGTGAGGCTTTTACAGTCCACCAACCAGTAATCTACTCCACTCACTCCTTATTCTTGGAGGCTCAAAGAAACTCCATATTATGTGAGCCTATAACCCCCCGGTAGGAGGATCAGCTGGTCTAACCAAACTCCTCTCGTATGCTGCCTCTGCAGCTGGTCATAATGATATTATTGTTATGGGCGATTTTAATCTAGACTGTTCTGGTAAATCCCAGAAAACATATAATGCCATTATGCAAGAACAAAACCTCCACCAACATGTTATAGATCCCACCAGAATATCTATGAACTCTGGTTCTAAAATATTAATTGATTGGATCCCAGCAAATAAGACCAACAGAGTAGCTGCAACAGGTCTTTTGTCTGATGACATTGCAAACTATTCTCCTACCATCTCTGTCTGGCAAGGCCACGCCCCCTACCTGCTCCCCCTCCCAAAGTTATAATTTTCTCTGACTTCCCCAAACTCAGTTCTACTCTTTTTCTTAATGATATATGAAAAAATTGACTGGTCCTCTCTTAATTTTTTTTTTTTTTATTTACTATACTTTTTGTGTGCCCCTCCAGACGTCAATGTCAGTCTTGGTCACGGCCCCCCTTGCATCCACCTCCGCCTATTGCCTACATTTCCCAGTCACCCCTGTCGTTCCCCCCAGAGGGTGGGATTGTGGCACTGTTGTCCTTTCAGCGCCGCGACACTAGTAACTGGTCGGGGAGCCAGTGACGGAGGCTAATCAAGGCCTGGGGGCAGGCCTTCATGAAGACAGCAGGGGACAAGGTGTTTTTCCCTCTGTAGGCAGGGGTGGGGATGTGCAATGACAGCCACTATCTGCTCACCCCTGATTCGAGTGGGCATCGGTGCAAGTGGTGAACCCAGTCTCCATTGGGTGTCGCTATTGTGCTGACCACACGTACCCTCCCTCCCCCCAGAGAAGGAGAGCAGTCAAGGGATGCTCAATCCTTCTCCCCCGGCTGACCCTCCAACAACCCAGGTCCATACCCATACTCGGGTCACTGGCGTCACAAGCAGGAATCCAACCGCTGTGTCGATGGGCCGGTGCTGGTTCTCTCTTCATACCACTGATTCCACCACTGTAGCCCTAGACTATTTCCTAGCACAATTTTATGCTATAAAAGGCAAGGATGCTGTCACCATAGCCCAGTAGATCCCTGTGGCCCCTACCAGATGGCTTAGTAAGGATCTCCGTGCCCAATTAAAATCTTGGCGATAAGTGCTGGCCCAGATATAAATCCACTGGCCACCTCTCAGATTTGCAGCAGTATCGCACTAAGAGAAACTACTGTAAAAGAGCTATTCACCTTGCTAGGAATGCTTACTGCAAAAATCTATTAGTAGATGCGGCAGAAGACCCTAAGAAGTTTTGGGCACATATTAAGAATTTTATGGTGTCCAAGCAACTTCAATCAACCAACGACATGGTGCTCGATGGCCTGCATTGTAACAATCCTGTTACAATTGCAAACTCCTTTAATAAACATTTGACAGATTTGTCAAGCTATAGTAGTTAATTTCCCACCCCGATGTCTCTACCTCTGACCCTGTTAACCCTCACTCCAGCAACTCCCATTGCTTTCACTTTTCGTTTGTAACCTATATGGGGATCTATGATCTCCTCAGGTCTATCTCTAATAGCTGTAGCCTCAACTTCTAAGGTTAGCCACTCCTCTTAATGCCACTCCTTTGGCTAGAATTTTCAATTTATCACTCTGCTAAGGGACTGTTATCTCAGTCTGGAAGACTGCTAGGATAGTCCCTGTCTTTAAGAAAGGTGACCCTAAATCCATTCTCAATTATCAACCTATTGCCATACTCCCTGTTCTAAGTAAACCTCTAGAAAAATCTGTCTCCTTCAAACCACTGCATTTCTTCATAACAATAATCTTTTTTCTGAGACTCAGCATGGCTCCTGAAAGGGTAATAGCACAACTACTGTTCTTCTTAAGTACAAGAATGATGCCAAACTTGCTATAGACTGTGGTCTTCTAACTGGGGCAGTCTTTATTGACCTTACCAAGACTTTTGACCTTGTAGACCACACCTCACTTAAAGCCAAAATGACTTCTCTTGGCTTCTCCCTTGAGGTAGTTGCCTGACCCCATAGCTACCTCTGACAGATAGCAATATGTGAAATACTGCTCTGCCTCATCTGAACTCACCACCATCAACATCAAGGTACCTCAAAGCTCCATCCTTAGCCCTCATCTTTTCTCTGTCTTCATAAATGACCTCTCTTAATGACTCCCATTCTTCATCCTTCTTTACGCTGATGACCCTGTCCTCTTCTGTAGTGCCAAGGATGCCCCTAACATCAATTCTGCTCTAACTACTGACTTTTGCTGTATACTGGCTTGCTAGTAATAACCTAGTTCTAAATACTAGGGAAGCCCAAGCCATGATTTTTGGGTCTTCCTCAAGACTAAAGAAATGCCATAGGCAGCTATCAGTTTCCTGCACTTATGGCTCTATTCTCAGTAGTGTGCAGTCTTTCAAATACCTGGACATCACCCCAGACCCTTCCCTGAACTTTGACCTACACATCTCCCTCATCTGTAAAACTGTAACCTCTAAGACTGGACTGGCCTACAGAACCAGATATGCCCTCACCCCATCTGCACGTGTAGCTATAGCCCTAGGCATACTTCTGCCAGCCCTTACCTATAGCTCTGTCACTTATGCTAGTGAATCTAAATCGAGTCTGCTTAAATGGAATACTTCTTATGACAAAATACACCACTTTGCACTGGCTTTGCATCATCACACTCACCACTGTCATCTATACAACACTCTTCAATGGCTATCAACCATGGCACATTGTCATTACTTTCTCAGTGTCCTGACTGATGGCATCTCTCGGTCTAGTGTTCCCTCTTCCTTAGTCCAGATGCTCATCCCTCAAAGCCCACACTATGATATTCACTCAGGTGATCAAATGCTCTTTCAGGAGCCCAGATCCAAAACAGGCATGGACACCCAAGCTTTCTCTCACACTGCACTTGTTACCCTCAGATTTATGTCTCTCCTCTACTCACAATTGCTTTAAACACCTCCTCAGATGTCACCTACTGCTTGAAGACTGTTGCTCCTGCTTCCGGCCACTTTAAACTCTATTGATTCCCTATTTCAGACATGATTAATCTGTTCCTGGGCCTTGAATGAACCGTATAAGGCTAAATCTCACCCCATGCACTTACTGCCCTCTACCTTTGTATTAGTCCCTACCCATTTCTTTTTTTATAATAGCTACTTTTCTCCCCCCCTCCCTCAAGTGCTGCATGTACTCTTCTGTTCCTACTAGGGGGCTCCCTAGCCAATCTACCCTGCACTTAATTTCCACAGGTTTTGACCTAGGGTATTACATTTTTATTTTAATCTTATAATTTACATTTTACGTACCATCACTGAAAATTGTACCTTCTATCAATGATTATTGTACTATACTGTTTGATATACTCAGTTCTGAGACATCTGTACATTTGCTTGTGTGCCTTGTAGATTATCATTGTTTGTTTCTCCTTGAACTGCTTATTGCTTTGTATTTTATGATCTCTTACTACCTTGTATTTTGACTGTAGCTGTATTTTGTTTGTACTCTCCAGGGTCATGCCTGAAAATAGGCATTTTCTATGTCTAGTGCACTTCCCTGATTACCAAAAACAAACAAATAAATAAGCCACCATGAGGAACAAATTATAAAAGAACTGTATTTCTTGCTATCATCATTGAATGCATGAAAGAGTAGATGCTTTGCGATGCTTGTGACTTTAACTTGGTGTACCCAGAGGACAAAATTCCCCTTTACAAGGACTTCGGCTACACTACCAGAATGCAATGAAAGGAGTTTGATGTTACAGTGAAAGACGTCATCAGCTGGGATTTGTCCATGCACTGTTAATGCAAGATAGATTGTATACAAACCATAAAGAGGAACCCATCTTATTCAAAGATACTAGAGAAGCATGTACAGTAAGTTAATGTAGCATATCAAGGAGGAGTTCTCAAAGAATAAAGCATGAGATCCAATGGATTAGGGTGGCAGAATAGACACACCCATTTGTGCACATTCTTCAGCACTGAAGTGTTGAAATTTGGGGGCCAGGATATGCCAAGACTGATTTTGGTTCATATTCTTATTGTCTAATCATAAAAGCAGTGATCCTCCAGAAGTTAATATACCATTGAGACGTATTTTACAGTAGTTATACAAGCCATGCTTTGGCATTTGGGAAAGGGTACACATGGAGTTGCTATTTTGTTTTCTTGTTTGTTTAGGAATTCACACTTGTTGGCAGGCTCTAGTCAGAATAATATTGATTGAGTGTGTGAGTGAACCACACTGTCCAAACTCTGGGAATCCAGTAGGCACTGGAAGTATTAACCTTACTTTGCTTCTGAGCCTTTTTCTGCATTTGTTTGTATTATTACCAAGGGTAGAGTAGTGAGTAGGCTGTCACAAACACAGAAAATGATATGTCCCAAGAAAGAGAAACAGAGTGACACCACTCTGAAAGACCAAAAAGGATAACAAGAAACTGAGATATAAACATTTAAGCCCTTTGATGGTTGAGTATAACATACCTTATTCTACAGCTCCCTGTGGACCCTAAGGAAGTGGCCCCAGGGCCATGAAACATTGGTTGTTCACAATGTTTTACTCAAAATAAAACAATTTGTTCCATATCATTTTAGGAGTATTGAGTCTTCTGCACCTACAAAGACTTTTCTCCCAGAAATTTCAGAGGCAATCTTCTTCAATCTACCATTTATATTCAGACCTAATCAAAGGTCAAGAGAGCAGCTAGGTACCCACTTTTCATAATCACATTAGAGGTTGGTCTAAGACAAGATGGAGGGCCAAAGTGGATTTCCTGAGGAGAAGGGGGGAAAGTTTCCTCCTTAAAGGGTACCTGAACAAGCAGTTTTTTAAAACTGCAAATTTCAACATCTGGCTTCATTGTGAGGTAAAGTAAAGGCTGCTGTTTACATTTATGCTAAAACTGCATTTATGTAAATAGCATAAATGCAGTTTCATAGCTTTTGAAAAATGTAAACATCAGCCTTTCACTTTCAAAAAACAGCCTTGCTGGTCCCCTAAAATGTCTGCCATGTGTGTTAAGTGATGTGTCATGATAACATCATTGGAGCCAGAGGCAAAGACCCACATGGCTCTCTATAGTGCAAACTAGTTCTTCTTTCCCCCTTTGTTTTGAATTGTTTTACAAGAATGATCAACACCATGTGTTAACACGTGGATTATTTTGATCAGTACACATGTTAGGCTATAGTTTTGTTCATTTTGTTTACTTTTACATGCTGAAAATGTTTTGTAATCCAGCTGCCAATCTCTTTGGCAAAATGCAGTATAGTACAACACTTCAAATACTTGATGATCTAGTGGTTATGTGATGCTCTGAAATTTGTAGCAAAGAATTGGTGTGGTCCAGTTCCAAAGCTCTTGCTTTCTTGGTATTCCACAAATAAGCTTCTGTTGTAGTTTTTTCCCATGTAAACCCCCTGCACCTAGTCTGCCTTCCGCTGAACACCCCACTATCCATACACCGTCCTTAGTATTGCCTGGGGCCACATATGAGCTTGCGGTCTCATGAAGAGAATAACACATGTCAGATTGCAATCTTGTACCTCAGAGAGTAGTGTACACCTATATCGATATGCTTCATTAGCTGGCACTGTTAAAAAATGCCTCCCAAATCACTCTCCAGCCACTTTCTCAATGTTTGACTTCCGCTCCCACAGTGAACATTGAGTGTATCACCACCCTTCTGCACAGTGAAGGCAGTATGTACAGTCCCACTGTTACCTTTTTTCCCCCTATCTCATTAACCAACAACTAGGTCTTCCTGGAAGGCCAAGCAGTAAGCATCAGGACCCACCAAAAAAACTGCTGTTCATGCCCTCATAAGGGCTGCACTTACTATGGATAACAACATTATTAGCAGGAGAGGCATACTGATACCTTGAGCAAATCTACCCGACTTCCAGTGTTGGTCTACTCCTTTACCTGTGATCTGCAGAACCCTGAAGGACAGTTCCCTGCAATTCTTCTCCAGTACTTTTCTCTGCCCTACTCTACAATGTGAGTTGGCTTGCTACCACCCTTCTGAATCTTGAATGAACTATACACAGCTTCCTCAATACTGTCCTAACAAATATCAACATCCTCCCATCTGAGGGTAATCTCCCTACATTGAATTCAAGTAACAGTTTAGATGCAGCCCTGCCACTCTGAGTATTTGTCATTGCTGGCTTCTCAAATCCACAGTCAGGTAGTGATCACGGTGCTGTCAACCCCACATCTCAGATCTCACAATGATTTTTGTTTCCAATTGTTTAACCAGGTGAGACACACTAAGCTGAAAGCTTGTTTACAGGTGTAACCTGGGAGCACAGGGAAGTTAAGTGACTTGGTCAGGGTCACACAGTATGCAAGTGGGGGCTGTGGGATTCAAACCCAGGTCTCCAGCTTTGCAGCTCAGAGCCTTAAACCACTGCACTATACTGCCTCAATGATCTGCTTTACATCCCCCTTCCTGTCTTCCTTTAACCTGAATATAGCTGTACCCTGCTGGAATGATCTCTTCAGTCCCCCTCTGGCATTCATTCTTCTCACCTGCTCCGCACACCAAAAACTGGTGACATCACTACCCTTCCACATCATGAATGTGGTTAGTACAGTCTCCCGTGTTATTTTTACATATTAATAATAAACGTGATCTTCTGCTAAGCCAGGCTAATAGCAGCGGGGCAAAAGGGGAAAAAGAGAATTTTCTACCCATATAAGATCTAAACCAGCTATGATTAAGCACTATTAAATTACTTTCATAATGATGCGCACACCCATCATTTAATAGTACCTAATCAAAGGTAGCCTAGATATTTTAAGGCTAGGAAAGCGCCTTTCCCCTTGTGCCCTGTTGCTATTAGCCTGACTTGCTGGAAAGATTTGTTTATTTTTGATATGTCAAAACACCCGGGGACTGTACTACCTGCATTCATGATGCAGAAGGGTGATAAGCTCACCAGTTTTTGGTGTGAGGAGAAGGAGTGAAGAATGAATACCAGAGGGGGACTGAGAAGGCCACTCCTGCAAGGTACTGCTAGATTCAGGGAAGGGGGAAGACAGAAGGAGAGAAATCTGAGCAGATCAGTGTGAGATATAAGTTGTGGGGCTGCCAGTATCATGATCACTACCTGACCCCATTGTCCTGCCAACATTCCCCTTCCCATAAAACCAGTTCATGCAATTGTCCAAGGCTGTGTGCAGTTATTAATGCATGAAATGGCTGCCACTACACTTTCAATCACTTCACTACTAATCTAGCATTGCTTGTAAAGCCCTTTGGAATACAATGTGTATGAAAAGCACTATATAAATGCCGATTCTTATTATTATTATTATTTCTCATGGAAAAAGAAGACAAGACAAGCACATTTTTTATTTCTGAGAAAGTATGAGCTCTGGCATTGGACTACACAAGAACTTTGCTACAAAGAAGTGGTGGATCTAGGGGGTGGTGAAGGGTGTGACTGCAACCCCTCATTGTAATGTACTTGCTTGCTGCTGCTGCTGCATTTCACTTTGTTGAAGAAGACTGATTTATTGATTGTACAAATGTTTACATTCAAACTATGGATTACATTTGTAGGTTCTGTCAAGACATACTACAAAAGAATAATAGCAGACAATATAAAGGTTTAATAAAAATGTTAAAAAGTGCATATCAAATATGCACACCACTCCAGCACCCCCCATTGTAACATCCTGGATCCGCTATAACCACTAGACCACCAGATTATTTAAGATTTGTACTGCACTGTGGTTTGCCAAAGAGAAAGTCGGTTGGATTAAAACACAATTTTAGCATGTTAAAGTAAACAAAATGAACAGAACCATAGCCTAACATGTGTACTGATCAAAATAATGCACATGGTTTTGACCATTTTGGTGAAACAATTCTATACAAAGGGAAAAAAGAACTAGTTAGCACTATACAGAGCCATATAGCTCTCTGACTGGCTCCAATTATGTCATCACTGAACACATTTGGCTGCCATTTTAGAAAGCAGGTAAGGCATTTTTTTTTAATTGGAAGGCTGATTTTACATTTTTCAAGTGCTTTGGAACTGCATTTAGGTAAATTATATAAATATAGTTTTAGCATTAATGACTACAGCAGCCTTTCCTTTAGTCACCTACGTAGCCATATTTTTGAAAAGTTTGCTGTCAAAATGTTGTTTAGGTATCCTTTAATGAAGTCATGGTGGCTCCAGGAAGAAAGTTGAACAGATGAATGTAAATAAACTGGCAGTATAGCTTAGATGTTAGAGTAATGAGCTGTGAATGAACTTGGCACATCCAGTATACCTGGGTTTGATTCTCACAACTTCTACTTATATGCTGTGTGACTTTGAGCAATCATTTAATTGCCCCAATGCTCCTGGTTCACTCCTGTAAATGGATCTTATGGCCCAGTGGGACTAACCCATTTACCAAAAAGAATAACAAAAGATGAATAGTTGATGTCTTTAGTGTAGAATGTTAAGGTAGGAGGGGCAGTTATTCACAGTTATATGTATTTTGTGTTGTTTTGTGTATTGTAAAGCACCTTGAGTTCAAGGCATTGAGTGCTATAAAATAAATTTGCCTTGTCTTTTCCATTAGTTACCACTGTTTCAACACCAGTGACATTGAACCATTGTCTCCCCGCTATTGTACTGCATAAACATTGATTGCTCTATTTGTTCATACAGGAATTGCAGCATGCAAAAAGTTGACTTCAGTCAAGTCACTTGAACAATATTTATGCTGCTTCTTTAGACCCAAGGCTCAAATCTGTATGGTTGCCTCTTCTGGGCACTGGGTCAGATGGTGTGGTGTTTTACATTATAGTGCCTCATAGTGGCTCTTGAAAAGCATAGGCAATTGTTTCTACAAAAAAAAATCCAACTAAAGAATGGAGAAGATGGGATGTCAGATGAACCGATGGAAGGAAAGGAGAAAGTTGCTACTGTATTGTCACATCCAAAAGAGGAAATGTTGTTGCATTTTATTCTTCTCCTATGACCAAGTAAACCAAGATTGTCTAAAGCAACTAAATAACAAATCCTGTTAGGTCCAACCATTCCTCTTTAGGCATTAACAACTGGCCAAAGGAAACTGCTGTATGATGACCAAGTTCTTCATTTCAGCACAATCCATGGTGTAGGTATACATGGAAGATATACCATACATTGAGGATACCCAACATCAGTTATATGGGGAACCCCTTCTCTTCTAGCAGAAGAAAACAACAGAACAGTCACTATCATAGAGTGAATTTACAGTATATGATACGATATGATTCAGTGTATCATGCCCATTAGAGAGGCAGAGTCCAGCCTTCTCTCAGTTAGTGCAAGAATTTCTCAAGGTTCAGTGCTGGGCCCTGTACTGTTTACTGTCTACCTTAATGGGATTGATCTACATTGTCAGTATACCAAAGCACATCTCTGTGCTGAAAACACTATGGAACAAAAAGTACTACTGTCATTCAGTATCATGTGCAGGTGGATATTAAGTAAGCAATAATACCCAACAGGGTGGGCGGTATTGTGCTATACCGGACCGCCCAGGGGCGTGATGAGGCCCGACGCCGCAGGCGGACGGCCTTATAGCCCCTGGAAGGTCTGGTAGTACAATACACGCCCACCCTGGAGGGTATTATTGCGCTTAGAAAATGGGCACTGTAAAAAACATAAGTTAAATAAAAAGAAAATTAATAAATAAATAGTTTAAAGTAATTTTGTAAAAAAAATAGTTCCTCCGCCTGCATTAGAATAATGTTTTTTTTTTTTTTTTTTTTGAGTTAGAGAGAGATGAGCATGGCTGCAGGGCAGTGTGAGGGTCAAGACAGAAGGGTATGAGAGTGATCAGTGATGTGCAGTCAGTACAGGGGCTTTAATTTAAGTAAACAGAGTGAGAAAACATGCACTTTGATTTAAACTGCTGTCAGGCACGTACCCAAGTCGTCAAGGTGATGTAAACCCGGATGTAAACACAGGATGGTGGCGCTAACGGTTATTTTTTTCCACCTTCAGAGCAAGGAGAAAGCAGCAGTCGTTAGTGGGACTGTTACTGCAGCGCGAGGTAACCACCCCACCTCAGTGAGTTTTGCTTTTTTTTCACGAAAAGTTTATTCGCTGCAACCAGCAATTTACAGTATCACCTGGCAGTTCAGTGTGCATGCCGTCGGATCGGGGGTTTCCTTGCAATGGCGGGGGCGGGTGCTGTAAATCAAAAGAAAGAAACCAGGGAAAAACATTTAATGAAAAACGTTGATGAAATGGAGACCTACAATGCTGACAGAAGAGTGGAGAAATGTGAAATCGAGTGAAGTGAAAGGGGTGTTTTATGTCTCGCTAACCGGTCGGGAAAGATGACAAGTGAATTTCATTTGAGGGAATGTGGAGGAGCTTCACAGTCAGCACGGTCACAGGGTCTCGTGTGTAGCGCTGAAAGGTATGCTAGTGCTAAGAGAGGGAGGGGACGTTACTAGTTACTCGCAACCTAGTTTTCTAACACAAAAAGCCTCATATATGTAGTTCTGTTTGAGCGGACACAGAACGAGGGAAGTTGGGGAGAAATGCTGTGGAGCAGTAGTGCTGAGCACGCAAACATGCTACCGTGGTAATATAAAATGAGAGAGCTGTTTTCTGTGTCTGGGGAAAATGAAAAGATGCACGGACAGTTTTACTTTTAAAAACTTACTGTTACTGTGATGTGCCGACACAATGTGTGTGTGTGTGTCGTGTGTGCGTGTGGGGGGAGTTATTCTCACTAAGCGAGAGAACAACATGGCGGCAATTTGAAATTAAAAGTTCCATTTGCACAAGGACTTTGGAACTAAATCAGGTCAGTTCAGACTGTGAGACTGGCACTTTTTTTTACACGGGCTCTGTTGTGTAATAGATGCCCACCTTGCCAGGGGCATCAGCCAATCAGAGCCTAGGGATTTCTTGGTCCATTTTCTAATGAGCCACAACACTTCCTGACCCAGAATTAATTGGTCCTTATTGCCTATAAACTCAACTAATGTGGTTTGGGCCTGGCTCACCATGAAAACACTGAAAGCATCTCTCTTACAGCAGTGGCCTTGGATAATATATCCCAGCAACTGGTGCCTGGATATAAATATTCAGGGTATGGTTGGACTTTAATCTGAAAAAGTTTAATAAATTAATTGTTAATATAAATGAAATGGGTTAATAAGTTAATTGTTAACATAAACCTTATAATTTGATTCTTATATTGGCATAGACAGCATCTAACTTAGGATATTAAATTAAAAGGTGTAAATAATATTGTTCTCCCTGTATCTGACTATTGGGAAACTTTACATGGCCAAGCTGCTAAGGCTTGCTTAATCAGACTTGATACTCCATATTATAGGTTGGCTCATTTTGTCCTATATTAACCTAGGAACAACCATTGCTGTTTACTATATGGCCAGTTTGGTTGGCTTGCCCTTGGTGACCACAGATATCATTGTACACTGCAGCTAGTGCACAAATGTGTATGCAACACAGAACAAGACTATATACAAGATTGCCTTATTGTTACAGAAAATAGAACTGGATTAAGACCTAATGAAAGCCTTGAGTTCACTTACTGTATTTAATTTTGAAAGGTTATTATAGGTGACAGGCTCTTTCCTTCATAAGGCCGATATGTTTGGAATCATTCCATATTGGGCATGACTCATATCTGGATGGCTTCTTTTGGTCACTCAATTATCTGCATGGTTTATTAATCAAGTTAGCTCCACTTACATCATCTTTTCAATTAACTAACTAAATTCTTACTGTTGTTTCACCTAAGACTCTTAAGGGATGGCTGTCTCTGGTCATACAGTGGTAGCCAGTGACAAGTACCAGTATATCTAGCTGTATCTAGAGATATCACAGGAGATACCCTTTATTTCAGTGGGATTTCCTGTGGTACAGCATCTCTGGATGTACTCTATCTAGAGTATTTATTGGGATTTATCTCTTGCTATAACTGAACCCAATACTGACATTGTTGACTAAGATTCAATGTTAGAATTATCATATTGCTTCACAATTTTATGTAATGTTCTTATGTTTTATTTTTATGTTAAATCCACCTGTGCATTCTAATGCCAACTGTACATCATAATTGTTGTGTACTCCAGTTTACCTTTATATGTACTTTAAACAGAAAATCCTCTCAACTTATTTTCTTTATACCTGTGCAGTCTGCAGGCAGGAACAATGATTTTCTCTCCTGAATCCCCCTAATTTCATCCTATTGTAAATATAAATGAGGTTGATTCACACTGTTTTGCCCCAGAGTGAAACATGTTTGTCTCCATTGCAAAGATCATGACCCCACACGTGCATGGCATGATGGTAGGATGATGATGCATACTTGCACAAGCCAGCAAAAGTTATACTCTCAGTCAGTTCTGTTACATGTCTTGTTAAGTCCTCGTTCTCTCTAAAAGCATTTTTTTCTAACTCAGATATACTTTAAATTATAGAAAACTGCAGGGTACTTACTATTCCTTGAAAAGTGTCATGGCAAGCATAGAAGCATAGAAGAAGAACATAGGGACTGCAGAGGCCAGCTACAGCACTGACTGATACATTATGACTACTGCAGATTTTAGCACTGAAACATAGTAAAATTCCAGAATGCCTAGTCAGGTCATAACATTTGCAATGGAGTCAAGCAGGTTTTCATACCAGGCTTAAGTACTTTCATTTACATTTAAATCCTGATGAAATTAGGAGGCTGCTATAGAAGCAATCATTGTTCATGCCTGCAAAGGTAAACAGAGTAAAAGGCTAAGGGGACCTTCCCTTTAATGGCTGTAACACATGTATAATGGGCCCATCAACATGAGATTTTGCTGAATTTTTTTTTTCTTTTCACTTATTTACATCAACGTAATGATTAACGTATTTTTGCCACTGTCTCCTCCAAATGGGGGTTTACTGCACATGGGTTGATTTTTAATGACAAAATGATGTGCATCCTCAATAAAATGTTGACAGGCTAATATGTATTAAAATGAATAAATAATTCATCCCAGATCATTATAAATGTCCTACCATGGTTTACAGTCAAATGAGCAAGAAAAGAAGAGGGATGAGCCTTGTCCCAGATGAATGAAGATTCTGCACATAGTAGAGGAGGCAATAGAGAGAGAAAGAGTTTGAGCTCAGAAGAGACTTTAGGCAGAGTCAGTGTAATGGTATACTGTATGTGCCTGTGACCACAATAACAGGAAAACAATAAGAGTCAGAAAGCAAAAAAACACCATCACTGTCTGTCATGGTTTAAATGCCAGTGGTGCTTATAAACCTCTGAGCAGCAGCAGTGAGACAGATGTGCAGAAGCTGTCTGAGGATGGAGCATGACACTGAAGAGAGCATTAACAGTGTATCTGAAGCTGAGAATGATCCAGTCATTGATCATCCCTTGATTACAGAAAAAAAGATGGTAAAAGGAAACAAGAACATTCATGTACAGTAAAAGCTGGGGATCTTATGATTCTTCTTCTGGGGCTCCTTTTTTTAACTTTTTACAGTTGGGAAAAGCATGTTTATATGTAGAAACTTAGATTTATGTGTGCGCATTTATGATAAAATAACCCTTCTGCCCACTGCAAATGATGTCATAGATGATGCCATTGTATTACTGCTGGACAAAGTTTGTTCTTTACTGGCATCCAGATTCAGATATGGAATGTTTATCATGGAATACATGGATTCAAAATTCTGCTCAGTTCCACTGGCAGAATGTTTCTCTCCTAACATACTGTACACACACACACACACACACACACACACACACACACACACAGACACACACACACACACACACACAAAATAAAGGCTTCTGTTACAGCCAGAGACTCAATTATCTCACTGTCAGGCCAAGCAGAAGTGATTTCCCTGATGAGCAGGTAAAGATAGAAGGGGTATTTTTCTTTGTCAGCAAAGAAACAGTTGTAGTGAAAACTATAAACAATACTTAATGTTTCTAATGTGTTTATGTGTGTACGGAAAGTGTGATGATCATGGAAACTACATTTAATAAATTTGTTTTAATTTTTATTCAATGTAGTTTTATTTTTAGGGCCCAGTTGAAGGTTTTTTTACAGTATAAAGGTAGCAGCCATGAATGTGATGGAAGATCAATTCTGGTTGTAGGGGACTAACTGAATAGCCAGTGTTCCAAATGTCTGTTGGTCACAGCTCTGGACACCTCGCAGTTGATCAGAACTATTTTTTTTACCATGTATAAAACATATTTTATACATGGCCAAGAGCCAATCAGATTACTGGATTTTCCTCTACCATTTGATAAGATAAGTTAATGGTGAAAAGAGTAAAAAAGCACAGTAGTCCCAAAATGGCAAACAAGACAAAAAGTAACTCTAGAAACAAACAGGTAGGATTTTTAGGACAGTAAATTAATAAAAAGGGAACTAGGAGAGCTTCAGTAGCAGACAAGTAGTGGAATTGCAGTATAATGTGGGGAGTGGTGCAATGCAGTGGCTGTGGGGCAGCCATATTCAGGCAGACCTTCTGGACACTGAGGTGCTGCCCTATCTGCATGCATCTCTCTGGACTGTGGGAGGAGGTAGCCAGACTCAGAGCGGAAGTAAGCTGGGTCAGGAGTACCATCACCCCTATCCAGGGACCACCCAGTCCAATGCAACTGCCTCAAAGGATGCCGAGAACGAGGAGCACTTGGATGACAGTGGGCTCAGAGAGGATTAGAGTGGTCAGGCAGAGGCACATCCCAGATCCTATTCCACTCAAGAACTCATATGCCACACTGGCAAATGAGGACAACCAAATAGAGGTACCCAGAGAAGTGGAAGGAAAGGATGTGGAGGTTAGCCAAGGAGGTGACCTCAGCGAGGAAAGCAGTGGACCCCAGAGGAGGAGGAAGTGAATCCTGGTGAGGGACTTCATCATAAGAGGGACCCAGCTAGGAACACAGGAGGGGGAGGACAGGGAGGTGAGGTGCCTACCAGGTGCCATGGCATGGAGGGATGGAAGGAAGATCCTGTGGATCACTGGGAAGGCAAGACAGGAGGGTGAGCTGGATGTCATTATCCACCTAGGTACTAATGACCTGGCAAATGGGGAGCCAAAGGAAGTTCAGGAAGAGTTTACAAAACTGGGGAGGGGTCTCAAGCAAGTAGCTACTTCTGTCACTTTCTCCGAAGTACTACCTGTGAAAGGCAAGGGACAGCATAGGAGTGCATGCACCAGGAGCTTTAACTCATGGTTGAAGAACTGGTGCTGTGAGGAAGGGTTTGGATTCATTGGTGACTGGGGACCCACCTGGAGGGATAGAGGTTTGTTCAAGCCTGACGGCCTGCATCCATCCTGGAGGGGAATCCAAGCACTCAATGATAAGTTTAAATGCTACACTGACAAGCATTTAAACTAGCAAGGGGTGGTAGGCCAGCGAGGAGGTACCTACTTGCTCACCCCCACAGCTAGCAGTGGAACCAGTGAACCAGAGGAGGGCTATCTCTGCAAAGCAGTGTGCAAAGATGGAGATTAGTGCCCAAGAGGTGGATAAGCAGAAAAGGGGCAAATTCAGCAGAACTGCAGACAGCAAGAGACCAGGGATAAATGACAACCAAGGAAGGGGCTGGAGCAGGAACAGTGAAACAGTATAGGAGGTCAAATCATGGAAAGCTACGTGTGCAAATGCCAGGAGCCTTAGCAACAAGATGGAAGATCTGGAGGCTGTCATGGTGCAGTCAGACCTGGACATTGTGGCCATCACTGAAACCTGGTGTAATGATAACCACGACTGGGAGATGGCCATACCCACTGCCAACATATTCAGAAGAGACACAGCAGGCAGGAAGGGAGGAGGAGTGGCACTGTATGTGAAAAATGACATAAGGGCCACAGAGATCCAGGAGGAACAAAATGGGGAGAGAGATGCTGGGTTAAGCTGGAAAGGAAAATGGGACAGCCATCCGCACAGGTGTGATCTCATAGACCACCAGCCCAGGAGGAAGAAACAGATAGGGAGCTGATGCTAGCCATTCAAAGGATGGCAGACAAGGGGTGAGGTAGTACTGGTTGGAGACTTCAATATTCCAGATGTGGACTGGAGCATCCCAGCAGCAGCATCAACTAGAGCAGATTTATCCTGGACTCCTTCAGGGTGCCCTCCTCAAGCAACTGGTCATGGAACCAACTCAGCAGAAGGCAATACTGGACCTTGTGCTCACAAACAGAGACAGTGTGATGGGGGTAACAGTGGGGGAGCACCTGGGAAACAGTGACCACCAGTCATTGTGGTTTGAAATCACAGAAAGAGCAGAACCAAACCACACAAAAACACGGATCCTGGATTTTAAGGGGGCAGACTTTGGGAAAATGGGGAGATACTTGAAAGAGGCATTAAGGGGAATGGGACAGGAATCTGGGGTTGAGGAACAGTGGGCAGTATTTAAAATGGGGATTACAAGAACAACAGAATTATGCATTAAGCAGGTTAGCAAGAGGAAGAGGAGACCATTACGGTTTTCCAAAGAGGTAGCAAAGAAAGTGAAAGCCAAAAAGATTGCATTCAGGCAATACAAAAAGACACAGGTAGAAGGGGATAGGGAGAAGTACCAGGAGAAGCAAAGGGAGGCAGGGAGGTCAGTAAGGGAAGCCAAAGCTCAGACAGAAGAGCACATTGCAAAATCAGGGGGTTGAGGGGACAACACCTTTACAGGTACATAAGTGAAAAGAAAGACAAAGGGAGGGATAGTGAGACTGAAGGGGGAGGATGGGGCCATGTGGAGGAGTGACAACAGTAAAGCTGACATATTGAACAGGTATTTCTGCTCAGTCTTTACTGAGGAAGAGGAGGTAATGGGTCTGAAGGGAGTACAAGGGTGAGAATGGTGCAGAAATGGACACAAGTCCATTTACACGAAAGGGTCCTGAAGGAACTGGAAGTAATAAGAGTTGATAAAGCAATGGGGCCAGATGGGGTGCACCCTAGGGTCCTTAAAGAACTAAGAGAGGTGGTTGCTGAACTCTGGCTATCCTGTTTAGCCAATCACTGGAAACAGGGAGGTACCCAAAGACTGGAGGACAGCAGATGTAGTCCCCTTATACAAAAGTGGGAACAAAGAGGAAGCAGGAACTACAGACCAGTCAGCCTCACCTCGGTAGTGGGGAAGATCATGGAAGCACTACTGAAGGAGAGATTGGTGGAACATCTGGTTGTCAATGGACTACAGGACCCAAGGCAGCATGGTTTCACCAGGGGGAGGTCATGTCAGACCAACCTCATTGAATTTTTTGACTGGGTGACTAGGGAGGTGGATCAGGGGAGGGCAGTGGACATGGCCTATCTGGACTTCAGCAAGGCCTTTGACACTGTGCCACATAGAAGACTATTACACAAACTGGGGAATATGGGTGTGGGCAGGACAGTAGTGTGGTGGGTAGGTAACTGGCTGGGTGGCAGGACACAGCGGTGGTGGTAAATGGCTGTCACTCCACAGAGGGAAGAGTGACCAGTGGGGTACTACAGAGATCAGTGCTGGGATCAGTCCTATTCAACATCTTCATCAGTGACATTGCATGGGACCTAGAAGGCAGAATTTCACTGTTCGCTGATGACACAAAGCTCTGTAACAGAGTAGACACACCAGAGGGTGTAGACAGAATGAGAAGCAACCTGCAGAAACTTGAAGAATGGTCAGGGGTTTGGCAGTTGAAATTCAATGCAAAGAAGTGCAAGATAATGCATATGGGCAAAAACCCTGGCAACAATATATCAGTTGGGGGTGAGGATATAGCATGCACCAAGCAGGAAAGGGATCTTGGGGTTATCATCTCTGATGACCTCAAGGTAGGGAAACGTTGACAAGGCAGCAGGTAAAGCAAATAGGATGCTGGGATGTATAGGCAGGGGCATCACTGGCAGGAAAGGGAAGTCATGATTCCGCTTCTTACAAGACACTAGTGAGGCCCCACCTGGAGTACAGTGTACAGTTCTGGAGACCATACCTACGTAAGGACATAGACAGGGTAGAGAAGGTTCAGAGGAGGGCAACAAAGATGGTGCATGGATTGCATCACAGGGCCTATGAAGACAGGTTGAAGGAACTGAACATGTACTCCCTGGAGGAGAGGAGGGAGAGAGGGGATATGATAGAGACATACAAGTATCTTACAAGGAGGAACAGGGTGCAGGAAAACACTATTTTTAAGCAAAACAGATGTTCCAGGACTAGAGGGCATGGGATGAAGTTGGAGGGAGGATGATTCAGAGGAAACATGTGAAAGAATTTCTTCACAGAACGGGTGATGGACAAGTGGAACACCCTGCCAGAGGAAGTGGTGGGGGCTGAAACAATCACGGGATTTAAGAATACATGGGATAGACATAAAGGAATTCTGAAGGTCAGGGGTAAGGGGCAACAGACTTCTAGGAAAACAAACTGAACTTACAAGCTCAAATGGGCAGACTGGGTGGGCCATAGGCCCTTATCTGCCGACACTGTCTATGTATCTATGTATCTATGTACTGCAGAAGTACTAGGAACAAGCAAAGAGAAGGAGGAGGAATAAGTGCCAGATAAGGATATTGCATTACCAGATCCAAAACCCAAGCTGTTTAACCACCATCATACATGCCCAAATGAAACTCACAACATAATCTATGTAGATTGTTTTCATATGTGATTGTAATAACTTACTGTTTTATTATCTGTAATATCTATAAAGCACAAGTCAGTTGAGGCAACGCAGCAAAATCTTGTCAGCTGCTTTGCAACAGGTGAGAAGTAATCCATCTTACAAACAGATGTGAAAGAGTCAGAACCCTGTCCCGTTTTGATGGTTTCTGCTTAGAAAGAGGGGTCAACAATTTTTGTCTCTGCCCCATCCCCCCACCCACCGATTAGTCAACCATTAAAATCTGCTGCTTTTTACTGTTCCCCCTTTCTATAGGTTCACAGGTTTTCTACAAGTTCAGTGAGCCGAGACCCTTTAATGAACTTGCCACCCTTATCATGGGTGGACTGCGTATCTTTTTTATTTTCCATATAGCTGTCCAGATTTCATTTAAATATCATTATGTTCTTACTTTCTACTATTTCCTTTGGTAATGAGTTCCAACTGGTTATCACCCTTTGTGTAAATAATTTACTTCTTTTGACTGTTAGGTCATTGTCCCCAAGCAATTTTTGTGTAGGTGACCTAGTGGATTCTTTGCGTATATGCTTTCTTAAAGCAAAGGTTTCCATTATATGTGCATCATTTATATTTGTAAATGAGGCAAAGGTCCCCTCTGTTTCTTCTGTATTGTGTTGAGTACAGATTTAAATTGTTTAACCTGTGTGTATATCCCAGATGTTTGGTTACTTGTATTTTTTGGTTATTCTCCTTTGCACTCTTTCCACTAGTTGTTGAGTCCTTATGTTCTGCGACATGCAGAACTGCGCACAGTATTCCAGGTGACTTCTCACCAGGGCAGTATATAGGCAGTGATGAAAGTGAGCAGGAACACACAGGAACTCAGTTCCTGTACTTTTTTTGCAGCAGGAACGGAGTTCCTGTACTTCTTTCCACTGTCACTAAAACTGAAATTCTTAAAAAAGCAGCATAGTGACAGTTTCTGGATCTGTGATCTGCTATTAGGGTTTCCATAACACCATTTGACTTCTACAACAATGCTATTTTCCTAGAAATACTATTATCTCTAACTGAATCTACTAGTGTCAAATTAGATAGGTGTGCCTTGACACCACTATCCTTTAGATTGAAGATCTTCATTCTGTATTTCATAATTGCCAGTGCCTGAGTTCCTGTACTTCTTGTCTACTACTTGCACCACTGTATATAGGTGGATGATAACCTGGTGTTCTCTACTTTTAATATTATTTAAAATGCAGCCAATTATTTTTTGACACTTTTTAACAGTTTCATATGCATGACTGTCAAATGAAAGATCGTTAGTGATAAGGACTCCCAAGTCTTTTTCTTCTTTGATACTTTGTAGTATAGTATTATTTATATTGTATTCAAACATGGGATTATTTTTGCCCATATGCATTGTCCTACATTTTTCTAGGTTGAATTTCATTTTGCTGTTGTCAGCCTAAATGGTCAGGTTATGCAAATTGTTCTGAATAATTTTTGCATCATTTACTGATTGTACCAATCTCCCTAGTTTACAGTAGTCTGCTTATTTTCAGATCCATACATTCCCTGATGTTTGTAGGGTAGAGACCATGATGTTAAACGATGTTGTTCCCAATACTGATCCCTGTGGGATGCCACTTGTCACTGAAACCCAATCAGAAAAATATCCTTTAATGACCACCCTTTGTGTTCTATTATCTAACAATGTTTCTATCCATTTAATAATATTTATGTGAGTTTCATTTTGAAAAATTGATCCAGCAATATGTCATGTGATACCTTGTCAAAGGTTTTGGAGTAATCAAGAAATATAATATCAACAGGAATATTTTGATCAAGTACTGCACTGACAGGTTCAAAGAAATTGATTAGATTAGTTAGACAAGATCTCCCTGCTGTAAAACCATGTTCTGTTATATCAGTCGTTCCTGTTATCTGTAAATGTTTAACTGTATGTTTCTGTAATAGTCTCTTCATTATTTTACCACCCACAGAGGTTAGGCTAATGGGGCCATAATTGTTCTCCTCTGCCATGTTTCCCTTTTTGTAAATTGGTGTCAAAGTGGATTTTCTCCTTTCTTTTGGTGTATTACCTTCCTGAATTGAGATTTTAAATAGTACTGTGAGTGGACCTGCAAATTCATTTACTAGCTTTTTTAGGAAACCAGGTGTTATACCATCGGGTCCAGGTGAGCAATTAGTTTTTAAATTATTAATAATGTCTTTTATCTCCGTAATGGTAAATACTGGGCAACCAGTTGTCTCTAAGGATTGTGGGTTAATATATTTATCTTTAAGGTCCTATACACTTAGGAAATAGTTGTTAAGTTCCTTTGCAATTTCTGCCTCATTAGTAACAATGCCTTCTTTTGTTTTCAACAGTCCTATGGTTTGTTTGCCTTTTAATGATCCTATGTAGTTATAAAATTGTTTTTTATTATCTTTTACTCATGTAACTAACTTAATTCCCATTCTTTTCTTATCATTTCTTATTATTTATTTAGTTGTTTTTGCAGTTAGTTTAAATCTTTCCCAATTTTTATTAGGTGGATTCTTCGTGTATGCTTGATAATATATTTGTTTTCTTTTTCACATATTTGGCTATTTTATATGTCCACCATGGTCGAACTCTCGTAGAATTAATGTACTTATTTCTTGTTGGTACCCATTTGTCAATACAATATACTATATGATGGAAGATTAATTTCCAGGTGCTCTCTGGATTCTGTCCCTTTAATTACTCTAACCAGTTCCATTTTTTAAATAATTTCTCATACTGTCATGGTCAGCTTTGTTATAATCCCTTATTTTAGGTTTTCCCTTTAGTTATATTGAGACTGATTTTGTATTGAGAATAGATCATATTATGGTCACTGTCAGATAATGGTGGTAATATTTGGATAGTGTCAGTCAGCTCAGAATTATTAGTAAAACAATAAATCTAGTATATTGTTTCCTCTTGTGGGCTGAGTTATTAATTGATCAAGATTATGGAGTGTCATAATATCAATAAAGTGTCTTCTAATTAGACTGGTTCCTTTGTTTCCCAAATTGTTCCTGGAAAATTAAAGTCTCCCATAATTATGTGATCCCCTAGTACAGTCCTGTTTTTAAGTTCTGTAAGTAGCATGTTATTGCCCATGGTATCTAGATCTGGGGAAAAGTAAGCAAGTCCTAAGGTTAATACTTGATGAGGCATTTTAATGTGTCCAGATTATTTAATTATAATAACTGGCAATCAATTTTTTCCATAGGCTGAGGCAGTTATAATTTGCCGTTATAACCCGCAGGTTATAATGACAAACACGGGCCACCTCAATCAAGAACGGACACTCCATGATTGGCTGTTGAGGTCCTGCTGGGTGGGCTAATCAATTTGAGAAACATGGTGGCTCCATATCCTGCGTAGTGAGGAGCCGCCACACCAGGAGTGCTCGTCTGCACCGAGAGAAAAAAAAGCTGCATTTGTGTCAATAGCCCTCATTTTTTCTTTTATGCCCGCTTAAAAATAGAAACAAAAAAGCTATCAGATTTATCATCTCATTCAGATATCACACTGGACTACAACTGCCAACAGGAAGGGCTCCAACCCGACGTGCTTCTCTACAGTAATCCCAAATCATAATTTACAAATGACCAATGAACTAAATGAAAAAAACAAAAACTAAAACAAGCTAAAAGAGAGTGTGTATGTGTATGTGTGTGTCTGTGTGCGTGTGTGTGTGTCTGTCTGTCTGCGTGTATGTGTGTGTCTGCCTGCATGACTGAAACAGCACCACAAAAATCAATATGGCAAAAAATTGCTAACCAGCAATTATAACAAATAAAAGATAAGGAATTTTGCTTTTAACTCGAATTCAATGATTGCCCTTGGTGTGAGATGCTTTAATAAACCCTTGGGCTTCACCCGGGCATCCCACACCTCAGGCAACCATTAAATTCTCATTAAGCACACTTCCCCATCCATTATTGTGTATGTCATAGCCTGGAGTTTCTGAGACATCAATTATTGTTAGTGTCTCTTTTATGTATAGGGCAACACCACCCTCTCTTTTATTACTTCTAGCCTGGAGGTCCCTGACTGGGTGCTCCCCTCCACTGATCTTTGGCTGACTCCTGGACACGTTAGCAGGGCAGCGCCTTCTGAATCTTAAGCCACCTGCCTCTCTGCTTCCCAGCCCAACTCCTCAAAGTTATGGAAAGGTATGGTAGCTCCCTTGAATTTCTGGTGCCTTCTGCTCCTCACTGAGATTGATCTATTTCCTCAGCTGCTACCCTCTGATTGGTGCAGTGCCATTTGAAAGTCTCTGCAGCTTTTCCACAGTTTTTTCTATTCTCTCTCACTGGGACTTTGCTCCTTCCCATGCTTTGCACTGGCTCCCCACCCACCCTACTTGTTGGTTTACTTATATTATTTATTTCTTTATTTCTTTATTGAATTTTGATGACTGGGTAGGCCCACTGGGCCCCGGCGGTCCCTTTTTCAGGGGCGACCCGGGAGTAACAGTTATTACATGGTAAAAGAGGCAGTACATACAGATACAGATATTGTGGTAGGCAACAGTCATCATGGGCATATGACAGTAATTACAAAGAAAAAGACTTCTTACATACTAGGTACATTTTATATTAGTGATGTGCAGGATGTGTTGCTGTACTAGACCAGGTGTAGATTATATAGATTATCTCTAGTCACATGGCACCTCTGGTTGTGAATTACTAAATATTTATTTTCTAACTTGCCTGTAACACTCCTTCCCCACTTGAGACACTCTACCCCTGCAATCTGCTACACACAGTTGCCTGCTACCCTGCACCTGTTAGTTTATCTTCTCCTCTGCATTTACCTACCCACTCGACCTCCTTACTTGCCTCTCCACTCCATGGCTGGTACCCTCTTGATCTCTGGCACCACCTCACGCCTGACATAACCCTGACTTCTTCACTAACATCCCTCTAACACAGCTGTACCATCTCTGCTCCTAGGCCAACTGCCCCCTTCCCCAGACTCTTAGTGCTTGTAAGCTGCTGCACCATATTCTACCTTTTCTCACAACATGAAGCTCTGTTTGCTTTCCCTTGTTGCAGCTGCACTTCAAGACACCTTCCTAATAATGGGCTGCAGTGCCCAGATACTATCATGTGATCAAGGTGACCTCCTGTTCTTTATGGAAACCCTGCACTTGTACAGTTCCCTCCTCCCCTGCTCAGGTGGGAGAGAATCTCCTTTGGTCCCTGCTCACTTGCCTTCCTAACTAGCTCTGATCACTGGCTACTAGGATCCTCCCTATTCTCCCTCTCCATCTCCCCCTTACTCCCTGGACTGCACTACCAGCAACTCCCCTTCTCTCCCTGCTCTTCCTGGGAGGGGACATTGTACACAACCCAGGGCCTGCAAAAGCACCCATCACTTCTACCAGTGATATCTGAACCCACCCCCCCCGGACTAAGAATTGCTCAAATGAATGTTTTTAGTCTCCCTGCTAAATTCTCAGATCTCGAGGTCTGGGTCTCCCTGAACAACCCTCACATCCTTTGCCTCACTGAGACCTGGCTGAAGCCTCAGCACTCTAACTCCCTGTTCCAACTGGCTGGCTACACCCTGCTGTGTAAAGACTGGCACCAGCAATAAAAAGGGAGGTGGTGCTGCCATGTTTATAAGAGAACCTCTCTCTGCTTCCTCCATCCTTTGCCCCAATGATGCTACCCCAGTGACTGGTTTATCGCTGAAATAACACTTATATCTACAAAGAAACTCTATCTGGGTTACTGTTACAAGCCCCTGCAAGGGGTGTACGTGGACTCCAAAGCCTCCTTACTGGGTACTGATCTCTTTCACCTACCAGGGAAATCATTATTCTAGGTGACCTCAACCTCAGCGGGCAAGGCACTCATGAAACTGAATACACAAACATGCTAAAGGTGCATAACCTGGCCCAAATCATCTCCCTTCCCACCCAACTCAACACTTGAACCTCCTCCCACTCTCTGATTGACTGGGTAATTAACAACAGGAAGGACAGAATCACTCAGGCAGGCACCCTATCCGACTCCCTGAGTGATCACTCCCCCACCTATGCCATCTGGTCCTCCAAGGCCTCACGCCCCCCAGTACCTAATATTTCACAACTTTAACTGCCCCAACAATTCCCTCCTCATCAATGACATCAAGACTATCAACTGGCAGGGCCTCTATGCCCTTACTGATGTTAATACCGCAGTTGCCTACTTCACCAATGCTCTACTAGAGATTCAGGACTGGCACTTCCCTATCACTACCAGGAGAGTCCATGACGGGAACACACATTGGTTAACTCCAGAACTTATTATCCTTACCCTCATGAAGGAGATGGGCAGAAAATGGTCTGCCTACAAACTGGCACCCTCCCAGGCCCTGTGGAGTGAATACCGCTACCTGTGTAATCAGTGCAAACACATGATCAGATCCCTAAAATGAAACTACCACCTCAAGATGCAGTGGGAGCGCTTCAGCAATCCGAGAAAATTCTGGGACTCCATTAGCTCCTTTCTGCATCCCAGCACAAACAGCCCTAGCATCCACCTAAATTCCCCCTCTGGTCTATGGATCAATCAATCCCTCAGATGTAGCCAAGGTGCTGAACTCGTTTCTCTGACCTGTCAGCCCTCCTCGGCAAACTCCCTTCCAACAACCCCTCTCACTCTGTGCCCAGCACCTCCTCCCCCCTCCCACACACCCCTCCTCCTCACACCCTATGAGTCTACCCTCATTCCCCAGCCCTAGCTCTGCTCCTCAGCCCCCTCCTGCCCCCTTCTTCCACCCCCACCCCTTCTATTTTAAGACCATCTCCCCCAGTGACACCTCTAAACTACTCTGTGGTCTACCTAACTGGGAAAGCCCAGGTGCTGATGACCTCTCCCCACTTTTTTTTAAAACTTATCTCCTCCAGGATCTCCAGGCCACTTACCTTCATATTCAGTCTTGCTGTCTCTACCTCCTCATGCCCCTCTCCTGGAAGTCTAATGTGGTTCCTATCTTTAAAGATTGGGACCCCCCTCCCCTGACAACTATCATCCTATCTCTATTCTCCCTCACCTTAGTAAACTTTTTGAAAAGGTTGTCCATCACCAGCTATCTGAATATATCAATAAACATAACCTCCTATGCACCAAGCAACACAGCTTCCATAAGTATCACAGTACCACTAAGGCTTTGGCTCTGTTCACCAATCACATCCTCACCAACATGGATTGTGGCTGTGCCACTGGTGCTGTATTTGTAGACCTATCAAAGCCTTCAATCTGGTCAACCATGGCCTCCTTCTCTCTAAACTGCAACCAACTGGCTGTCCTGCTGAGACCTCTAAATGGTTTCAGTGCTACTCTACCTCTCTAACCGCTCCCAATAAGTTTGCATTGGCACCGTCTCTTTCCCTGACCTGTTAGTGTCCACTGGAGTAGCCCAAGGGTCCATCCTGGGCCCCCTGCTCTTCTCGATCTTCATCAGCACCCTCCCATCTGACTGCCTTACCTGCAACACTCTCCTTTACGCAGATGACCTTGTTATCTTTCATAGTGATAAATCCATTCCTCAAATATCCTCTGTCCTTACTCAGAACTACAGTGTGGCCCATAACTGATTCTCTTCCAACCTGCTGCTGGTTAATGCCAAAAAAAACAAAACCATGCTATTTGCATCTAGACCATTCCAAATCAAGTCCATCGCTGATAATTCCTCTCTCCTTGGCTTCTCATCTGATGGTCCTGCCCTGGACAATGTTTCCTTCTTTAAATATCTGGGGATTACACTCAACCCCACTCTTTCCTTCACAGACCATGTCAACATTGTAATTCCTAGGATCAACCAGAAATTTGTAACCGTGTACCGCATAAAACCCTACCTATCCACAGAGGCCTGTTTGCCTGTAGTCAGAGGTAACCTTCTAAACATATTGGACTACTGTTTCCCCATCTACTCCTGAGTCTCTGCTACCCTCTGGGCTAGACGATTATCCACCTACAATAGCGCCTGCCACTTTGCACTGTCCTCCCCCTTCTCCACACAGCACTGCAACCTTTACCATTCTCTTGGCTGCCTCTCTGTACAAGGACACTTCAAATTTACCCATGGCTGCCTTGTGGACACTTTCATAAGAAACAGTGCTATTTACCCTCTCTCCAGCATCTGTAAATTCCACACCTTGCCTAGGTGCCTTTGCTCCTCAGCTGTCCCTTCCCTTGAGGTGCTGCAAACCTCTACCAAGATGGGTGGGAAGGCCCTATCACCAGTGGCCATACCTTTTGGAATGGGCTTCCTGCACCCTTCAGATCCTCTGGCACCATTCATACCTTTAAACACAACCTTAAATCCTGGCTATTAACCAAACACAGCTGTAACTACCCACCCAGATAGTTCCCCTACCTGTTCAGTGATCCTATCCTTTCACTGCCCAGCTTCCCATCTCTCTCCCTTCTGCCCTCTCCTTCCCTAATCCCTATAGTGCCTAGTTCCCCTTCTCTCTCCCTTTCTGCTCTTGGTAGCTAGTCACAATGCCCTGGGGTATTAGAGGTAGGGTGGTCTAACTGGTTTCTCCTTTTGCTGCGTCTGCACCTTGTCTATTTCTGCCTTTGTGTGTATCATGTCATTTTATCTACTGATGGGTTCTATGTGATAATAGTGATCGCTGAAAGGTGATTGCTATTACTGCGAGTGCATTATCACCAAAAACAAATTTAGTGATAAGCATTTAAAGGTGACTGGGATAACTGTGCATGCAGCGGGGGCTGCACCCCCATAACCCCTCAAGGGGGGCTTCACCCCCCATCACCTATATAAAGATTCTCAACTCCAGGGGGTGCATGTCGAGGAAGGAGGCACAGCCAAGTTTAAAAAAAAAATTAAGTCCCACAGCCATGGGACCTAGCAAAATATTACTTGCCCCAAGTCCCGAACCCAGAACCTGCTCCGTCAGAGCCAACCACCCTACCCACCACTCCACATGGTTGGCTTGGTGGAGCAGGCACACTAGAGGGTTACAACCCTCTTCCCTATCCTTCCACTTTCCATCACTATACATCCCTTCCTGTCACCCACCGTACCCTCACCATCGCAACTGTAACCATCCCGGTAGGATTGCCCATGATGATAGCGCCCTCATATGAGTCACCATTGTGATGGTCACCCATATGCATTCACTATTATCACAGAATACTCTACTGATGTACTTAATTACCCTACTGTATTTTTAATATTATTGAAATTTTACTGGTGTACTTGTTTACCCTACTGTACCTTGTATTTGTATGTACTGTACCTTGTATTTGGATGTATTTTATTTGTGTTATTATATGTCTTGTAACTCATGCCTTCTGGCCTGGGTTGTGCCTGAAAATAGTCCTTTGGATCAGTGCACCTACCCAGTTATTAAAGTCATAAATAAATAAATGAACAACAAAATAAATACAAGAAAACAAACTCTTTAAACAGGTATGTAGAGCAAAGTACATTGCTGACTGTTCTGTTTAATGCTAATGTAAAGCAGCTACCAAATCAGTTTTCCAAGTTTGTTTTCCATTCTGAAGTTGTCTGACAAAATATATTTTTATTGTTAAGTTTTGAATAAAACAACTCTGTTTGCAACTTGTGAATAAGTAAAGGGGAGAAAAAAGGCAATGTGATGGTAATCACAAAAAAGACCACTAACTGAAAGTGTCAAATAGTGTAAAAACGAAACAAAACAGAAAAAAGGTAATGATGCAGGAAATATAAATACAAGATAAAATAGTCCAAGTAACCTATTCATGGGCAAGAAACTCTCTCAACATGAGTCACTGTAGAGTTAGCATAGTAAGAGTTTAGGAAGTCACGGATCACAATAAGCAAGCTTCAAAGGATGGGAGAGATTTGCATACTAAAGGAGAAAATTCAAATATAAAGTCATAATAAATTACTAAGATGACCATGTTTGCCATAGAAAAAGAGAGGAGAGAAGAGTTCAGGTACTTCTACAGAGGGACACGAATGTAAGCAGATAGTGACCCTGCATGACAGTTTCCCTTTGTACCTCAATTATGTGGTAGATTTCTTTCCTTTCTTGTAGAGTTTTAATGTGACCGGGTTCTTAAAATATGTTGCAATGATTGTTATGTCAATATCTTATTTATTTATGGATTTTTGGTAACCGGGTAGGCCCACTGAGACCATGGGTCTCTTTTTCAGGGGCAACCCGGAATTAGTTACAAGCATTGTTTACAAGCAAGTACAGTACAAGAACAACAAGACATTGTCAAATGTACAACTGTGAGCAAAGACAAGGGGATTTAGATACATGCAGTATATTACACAATAATTTATAAAAGACCGTAACTAATAAATTTGACAAGGTGTGTGAAATACAACAGCAGTCATGGCTGTATCGGAGTTGTATGGTCCAGAAGATGTCCTGGGGAGAAATGGTCTCTAGACCATGGTCCTCCATGTCTGGTTATCATACCCAAGGGCTCCAGTACTCCTAAGCAGATAACTCGGTCAGCCTAGGAACCCCATCCGACTCAAGTGGTGTTATGCAATGCCAGGTCTATTAGGAACAAGACAGCAATTATTGCTGATCTTGTTGGGACAGCAGACCTGACTTGCATCACCAAGACCTGGTTTGATGACATTGTGGGCCCCATCTTGGAAGTGGCAGTCCCAGTCGGACTTTCGGTGATACACCACTCAATATTGGACCACAGTGGTGGCAGGGGTGTGGCTATCTGTTTTAGATCAGAATTGGGCATTACTGGTGTATCAGTTGAGGGGTCAGATCATTTAAGTTTACTGTAGTAGCAGATGTGGGCTGCAGGATCATTCTCATCTACCGTCCACCTGGGGGTGAGAATTTTTTCTTGCAGGAAGTAGCAGATTTCATCGTTGATGTGGTGCTGGAGTCGCCCAGGCTGATGGTCCTGGGTGACTTCAATACCTGGGTCGATTGGTTTGGTCAAGACTTGCTCCAACTTATGTGTTTGTTGGGATTCACACAGGTAGTTGCCTCTGCTACTCATAATCAGGGTCACTCACTTCATCTGGTCTTCCTCCTGGAGACTGAGTCTTTCGATTTGGTGGTGGAACCAGTCATATGGTCCGATCACAACATAGTAAAATTCAGTCTCCAGCCCCTATAGGCCTGCTCCTGTGGAGATGGTAAGATACTGCCCATTGAGAGGTGTACCTCCAGAAGGTCTTCTGGTGGTTTTAGACCTATCAGGAGTTTCAAGGGCAGGTGAGGATCTAGACAGTCTAGTTCTGACCTATAATAAGGCTACTACTGAGGCTCTGGATTCTGTCACCCCAGTCCCTGTTTGTCCTCTCTCTCTCCACCCTCAGTCCACTTGGTTTGATGGGACCTTGAGGGAGTTGAGACATGTAGGACAAAGGTTAGAGCATCGCTGGCAGAAATCGACCCTTGAAGGCGACCACCTTAGATTGATAGATAATTATCAAAGCTATCAATCAGCAATCACACGTAAGAAGGCAGATCCTGTCCAGTGAGATTGCTGCTGCTCAAATTCAACTGGCCCAGCTCTTTTGAACCATAGACAGGTTGTGCAACCCTATCTGTCTACAGGTTCGAAGAGCATTTTCACAAGTTAAGTGTGATGAGTTTGCTTGATTTTTTTGTGGATAAGGTGGCTGACATCAGAGCCGAAATCTGTTCAGCGCACTCTGTGCAGGTTGGTGGTGGTTGGTGTATGGTTACTTCCCTTCAGTCTTCTTGGATATCTTTTGACTGGCCAGAGATAGAGGACATCATGTGGATTGTCCAGAAGTTGTGGCCAACATGCTGTAGTTTGAATCCCAGGCCCTACACACCTATTATCAAGGCCACTGATTTACAGTCATTAAAACAATTAAATTCCATTTTCAAGATTTAAGATTCCGGAATTTCACCAGTGATTCTTACTCCAATTTCCGGATTTTATCGGGATTCTGTTATCATTTTTTTAGTATGTGCATAAATAATCAGAATTAAAGAAGGCTTAATATACAGAGCATTAAATAAAGCAAACTGGAAATAGTACAGGAAGGAATTAAAAGAAAAACACACTTTTTTATAGATTTACTGATCTGATAGAAAATGCCAGATTCCATGAAATCTTCATTTTTACTGGTTTTCAGGCAGCCTTAATTCTGGAATTTTACCGGATTTTCCGGTAAAAACCGAAAAACAGTGGCCTTGCCTATTATTAGGGTGGATGGAGTCCATTGGCCCAGTCCTTGCAGAGGTTGTTTGGTGCTCCTTAGATTCAGGAGAGTACCCTAGCTCCCTGAAGGAGACAGTGGTGACACTGCTTTTTGATAAAGCTTCTTTGGACCCAAACAGCTGTGCAAATTACAGACCCATCTCTAACCTTCCCTTTGTTGGGAAGGTGATTGAGAAAGTGGTTGCGCTGCAATTGTAGAACCATCTTACCATCCACAATGTCTTCAATCCTCTCCAGTAAGGCTTCCAGAAGAGACACAGTACCAAGACTGCTCTGGTTCAGGTGCTCAATGATCTGCTGATGATGAGTGACCAAAAGCGTCATTCTGTCTTGGTGCTTCTGGATCTCTCCTCGGCATTTGACACTGTGGACCATGGGGTTCTGCTTGAGGGTTATCTGTGGCCTGGCTGGTCCAGTTCTCTAATGGTTCCATTCTTTCCTAGCCAGTGGGTCTCAGAAGGTGGCATCTGGGAGTTTTTCCTCTGAGCCATTCTCTCTGCCAAGCGGGGTCCATCAGGGCTCAGTGCTGTCCCCCATGTTGCTTGTAGTGTACTTGCTGCCCCTCTGAGATATTGAAAGATGAAATGGGCTGAGGTTTCATTGCTATGCTGATGATACACAGCTCTGTCCATCTTTTGCACCCGACCAGGATAGCGCAGCCTCAATGTTTAACAGCTGTAAGGTGGAGATCCATCACTGGATGAAGTCCAGCTGGTTGAAATTGATTTCTGGAAAGACTGAGGTGTTGGTTGTGGATGCTGTGCACCAGACAGATGAGATCAGTGGTGGGTTTACCTTATGGGCTTTGGCTTGATGGTGTACAACTGCCTGCCTCTGAATGTGTGCGTAATCTGGGGGTGGTTCTTGATGATGGGTTGACAAAGTGTGCGCAGGTTTCGGCAGTCATCAAGTCCTCCTTTTACCATCTTAGGAACATCACCAGAATTAAACACCTTGTTCTGTCCAATGATTTGCCCATGTTGATCCATGCCTTTGTGACCTCTTGCCTTGACTTCTCTAACTCCCTTTACCTGGGGCTTCTGAGGGTTGATATCCTCTGCTTGCAGCTGGTGCAGAATGCATGATTATTGACTGGAACATCGCACTCCAGTCATATTATCCCTGTGCTGCATGATCTGCACTGACTGCCTATACAGTGGCAGACCACCTTCAAGGTCAGTCTTCTGACCTATAAAGCCCTGCATAGACTGGGACTGAGCTACCTGCAAGAGCTCCTGGTTCCCTACAGCCCCGGCCAGCCTTCTCCACTCAACTGATGAGAGGTTGTTAGAGGTTCCCAGGGTGCAATTGAAAACATTTGGGGCTTGGCCTTTTATGTTCATAGCACCATCCCTGTGGAACTCTCTACCTCATCAGATTAGAGAGTGCAGGACCATGGAGAGCTTCAAGACCAGTCTGAAAACACATCTGTTTAAACAGGCTTTTAATATCTGATGTTTTATGGATTGTGGGAATTTTAACTGAAGCTGAATTTTTTGTAAAATTTTATTGAATTGTTTTATGATATATATGCATGTACAGCGCTTTGATTTTTGAATTGCACTATATAAATAAAAATATTATTATTATTATTATTATAAGAAGGACAAGGGAGAAACAATATTATGCCAGTAGACAATAAAACATACACTATATAAAAATTTGTAAAGGTAGTTGAGATAGATTAGCCTGAGGTAAGGGAGGGTCAACAATAACAGTTGCATTCACAACGTTCTAAAAGGTAGGGTTTTAGCCCTTTTATAAAGCCTCCAAAAGAGGTAGAGTTAAGTAATGTATCAGGAAGGGAGTTCCAGCCAGCACAGCAGTTAGATTTCCACTTGTGATGCCGATGACCCAGGTTGGGGAACAGGCCCAAGTCGTCGGAGGGCCGGCCAGAGGGAGAAGGATGGAGCATTCCATGGATGGCTCTCCTTCTCTGGGGGGTGGGTGGAGAAGTGCACAGCACACTGAGGACTCCTGGTGGAGGCCGGGAGATACTCATGCCACCGGCGCTCATCTCATGGTAGGCGGGCGGATGCTGGCATCATTGCATGTCCCCGCCTCCAAGAAAAAATGGAAAAATGAGTAGGCAGGCAGAGGCCACTGTCTAAGTGAATCCCTCCTCGGGCCTTCGGGTAGCCGTCATCACTGCATCCACCGACAGTCACTAGTTATGCGACATGGACTGGGGACCGTTGCTGTGGCTCCACCCTCTGGGGGGTAAGTAGAGGGTAACTGGGGGATTATACGGCAATGGATGATGGTGGAAGTCCTGAGGGCCATGACTAGGGCTGAAGAATGACAGTGGCCCTGCCAAGGAGAAAATAGAGAATTAAAAAAAAAAAAGGAAGGGAGTTCCAGTAATATGGAGCAGAGTGGTAAAGGACCTTTTATCCATATTGGTCAGCATTCTGGGGATTTCAAGTAAGCTGTAGTTTGAGAAATTCAGTGATTGCCTCATGGGCTTAGGTGTTAGCAGACCATTAAGGCTTGAGGGGTGTAGACTCTGATCAGCAAGAAGGCAAAGCAAAGGAGGGGATAAATCATCCTCTCCTCCAGGGCAGGCCAACTCAGTGAGGAGAGAACAGATGCAAAATGACTAATCTTGTTATGCAAAACAGTCAATTTGTTGTTCTCAGAGTTTCTGAGGAACTGAAGCACAGTGGCACCATACACAGCATGGGGAGTAAGGTACCATTTGCTATGGCAAGCCTGATCTCTATAGTCTTGCCTTATATGAAGCATTTGTCTTTCTTTCTCCTCTTCCTTCAAGTTAATATGACAAATGTGTGTGTCTTCTTTTGAGTAGGATAATCATGATTGCTGAGATGCTCTTGTTTGCACTCTTCTTTTTTTCAACATTTTATTTATGCCCTAGTCATTATTCTGGAATGATTCTTTCTCAGCCGTACCCAAGGTACATTTCTGCATTCCAACACATCTTGCTAGTTAACACCAGTGCTCTCCAAAGAGGCTTACATTACCATGAGACAGGGACAGGATAGAAGAGGAGAGGCTTTACCCCAAATTTCCATGTGTTGTAAAAAGAAGCTACTGGTGGTGAGCAAGACCTTGATGTATGGTGTCCATCATCTGGCAGGCTGGGGCACATTTTACCAAGTTTCTGTTCCCTGTCCTTTGGATATCAGCATGCATAAGACTCAAGTGAAGGCATGCATTGTGGCACGCCAACCACGAGACTGACTGACATCCATTCACCCACTAAGCCTCCTACTGCACTCCCACCCATTTCCTCCCAGGTGGCAACACTGCAATAGAGTCAGCGTCAGATCCTCCCCAGAGGATGAAAGTGTCCTCTACAATAATCAATCCTCCCTCCACTAAATATTAGAAATCCTGGGCTTATTCCATAATCCAGGTCATTGGGACTGTGAGTGGTAGCACTACCAATGTGTTGATGAGCCAGCTGCTCTTGTTGTCTCAATATTAGTCCTGATTGGGATTAATCTTGGGCCATCTGAGTAATTTAATATACTTTATGTTTAAGTTCTTTTCTCCATTAATAAGGAATTCTCTCCTGTCCATCACAAATTGTTTTTCGTGATCAATGACCTCCTGACCATTAATTGTACTCATTTTATAGTGACTCTTGTTGACAGAGATTTCCTGTCCATGAATGAGCTTGGATGATCTTTTAATCATATATTTATTTCCCTTATCTCATCCCCTCTTTTCTAGTTTTATTTTTCTTTATTTTCTACACTATTTGATACTTTAAGGTTGTGGGTCCTTTTTTATAATGCCCATAACCTTTCCCTTTTTTTTCTTCCTTCACTTATTTGAGCTGGCACACAGGTTTGTGAAACATGCTTACCAAGTTTGGAAAGTTTTCTTTTGCAATAATGTTTAGAGCTGAAGTATGTGTTCTGGCTGACAAATGAACAACTCAGACTTAGTTTGTTCAATTCTCACAGTCTATTGCAAACATTTGGGACATGTGATGGGGTGGATGTCTACCACAGACAGCTGAATCATCCTGAAGGTAAAGAAAACACAAAGTGGGAGGCATCTGTACTGAGACCAGGGCCACATACTAAATCAGATCAGAACTCAGTAAATGAGTGTACACTTTTAATTTATTTTCATTTATCAGCTCACTTTCAGTAAGCCATGTATTCTACATTTGCTGCATTTAACTCACAGTTTCATCAGGAAATATTTTTTTTTTCTAAAAGTAAATATTATTTAAATTATATTCTGTTACAGCCAATAATCACATTAGTTAATTTCATGAGTGAATATATTAATAATCTCAAAAAAATATAACTAGTTAGTATAATCATATTTATACCAATATTAAATCACATTATTCATTCTCTTATTAGTACTGAAACAAAATGCAAAATATTCACAACACACTACATACATATTTACAGTGTTCAAAACATAGATTATTTCTATCCATTCACCTTGTATAGAGTGTTTTCATCATTTTCACTCTTTCAGCATTCAAGCATATATCAAATGACTGCCAGCTATAAGTTTAAAGGAACCACCATTTACTCAGTCTTACCACTTTATAGCCTTTTGGTACTATTTTATTTTAATTACAAATAATTTTCAAGTACCTGCAATTTTATTAAACTTTTTCTCAACCTCTATGGCTATATGCACAACTCCTCATAGTGGCTGTTAAATATAATACAAGAACCTCAGCATTTACTTTTATATTCTCTGCGTAAACTACAAAACTTGTACTGAGTATTTTGCAAAACCTCTTTCTTAAAGATTGAGCTAATGATGTGACTGTGGAAACAAGTATTGTGGATGATCATTTGAAATGCGAACATGGCTTCCTCCTTATAGTGAGGCATATTCCCCACTGCAGAGTCAGACTGAGGGCCAGCATGGACAGACAGATATGAGTGGGAGAAGGTTGCTTAGCTGGTACATACCGAGGGATCCTATTAGTGGAGACTGGCTTTCATTTTTTTCAAAGGTTTCTTTAACTTCTGTAAAAACGTTTTTTGAAAATGAGCCCCATAGACTTCAATGGGGTGTGCCCCCACGCTCTCCCTGGTCAGACGTCACAAAATGTTAGAGTGGGGGTGGACCAGGCAGACCGGAAAGTGGAAAGGGATTGGCTGGCCAGCAGTTCATCCAGAATTATGATCGCTTCCCTACCTTAAGGACAGTATTAAATTTTATAATTTTGGCACAGATGGACTATCGCAGTGGCAAGGTAGTGAGCTATGAAGCACAATACTGAATGTCACACCTTTACATAAAATGAATTAATTGTTTCACTTACAACTATGTCAGCTGGTAGGTTATTCTATATATCCACAATTCTCTGTGTATAATAAGACTTAGGCCTTTTGGTTTCAAAAGCACAAACTCCTATTTATTGTCTCCCTTTATGATACCGTCTTGATAGTCATATTCATGCCATTTAATAAGTTTTTGTCATTATATATGTCATACATAAGTACAAGATCCCCTCTATTTCTCCTTCTATGTAGTGAATGTAGGTTTAAAGTGCTCAAGCATTCTTCAAAAAAAACAAGTCAATTGTTTCTATTCCAGTCTCTGGAAATTAGACAAAAATATAAAACCAACATGCCTGAGGCCAGAAAGTTAAAAAAAAAAAGTCATTGAGAAAATGCTAGCAACTGACTTGCTTTCATTTCTTTTGTGAGTAATGAAGGTTTTCTATCACTAATACAAGTTGCTGCAGTGCCAAGGTACCATGTTCCCAGAAATACAGTACAGTATATTTATTTTTTTAGTGACACTTCCAGAATTGTGTAGAGTATCTGCAAGACTGTGTCACATGTCCTGAGAACATCATTGTGTTAACAGTTCACATTACCATTGACATGTGGATAGGTGGTCAGACCACTTATTTCACTGACTGCTAATTGGGAGATATTCCCTTCATCCTTCTCTTTCTTCTCTCCTGGTTTAAGTGGCAGGAGCAGCAACAACAAAAAAAGCACTTTGACCCTATGATTTCTGCAAGCAGCTTTATGCATCTGTGGCTTTGACAATAACCATCAGTGGGAAAACCTCCAACAGTTGCCTGCAGCCGAAGTTTAATGAGTTGGCAATAGATCATGGACACATGTCATGTGACTGCTATGCAAGGAAAGACTTGTTGGGATAAGAAGGGCACACAGCTGAGAACATCTACAACGAAAGGGCATCTTAGGTCAGATAGGTCTCCATATAAGAAGGTATTCTGATGCATTGCTTCATCACTAGATAGTGATGAGTTGATGAAGAAGGGCAAAGGCAAGCAAATTCTAATGATACAGAAGAAGAGGAGGAGGAGGTGAAGGGCAAGAAGTCATCATAGCTTCAGTGGGAGCCCAACTCCCCGTCCACCATTCAAAGCTTATTTAGCCCTCTGGTTCCCTCACCTCTATGAGGTCAGAAATCCCCATCTACTTCCATGCCAAGGGCAGCCAAAGTAGGAGCCAGACATCCCAATGAATCCAGAGAAACAAATCAATTATATCTGGTCCAGCATCTGAAAATTCCAGAAATATAAAGCCAACAGGCCTGAGGTAAAAACACTAAGAAAAGCAATAGTGGAAATGCTAGCCATTGGCTTGTTTCCATTATCCTTTGGGAGTAAAGAAGGTTTATATCATTGATGCAAGCTGAAGTGCCTAGGTACTGAGTGCCAGGTTGTACATATTTTTTCTATAGTGGCACTTTCCAAGTTGTAAAGTTGTAGTGTCAAGGTACTGAGTGCCAGGTTGTACATATGTTTCCACAGTGGCACTTTCAGACTTGAATTAGAGTGTCTACAAGACTGTTGCATGTCCTGAGAACATCTGTTGAACCACCAGTTTACACCACCACTGACAAGGGGATGAGTGGTTGACCACAGATTTAATGGAAGTGACTGCACACTAGGCCAACTTTATTATTTTGCTAACTTCCACTCTTCCTTTCAGCACTTATCTTCTTGTTTCTCTTTCCCTTCCCCTCCCTTCCCCTGGTTCAAGTGGCAGCTGTAACAGCTGCAGTAGCAGCATATCGTGAGGCCCCTACAACTCCTGCAAACATGCAGTTTTATGCATCTGGTGATTCAACAATGACTATCATGCAGAAAACATCTTACAGTGCCTTAAGCAGAAGCTTGATATAGCAATGATACAGCAAACAGTATTGTTAATATTTAGCAGAGCAAATCAGGAAGTCCATGAAAAGTGCACAGATGCGCCAGCCATACCTCTCAACCTTTTATCACCCAAATGAGTGACAAGATGTGTGACAACTGGACAAAATGTGTGACACATCATCAAACATGACTTTGTAAACTCAGAATACTGTGCAAATAAGTGCACTAATGCTTATATTTGCTGATAACCTAGCATCTTATATTATCTTATATCTTCTTGTTTCTCTTTAGATTCAATGCTAAGAAGTGCAAGGTAATGCACCTGGGAAACAAAAACCCAGGGAAAGAGTACACAATGGCGGGTGAGATACTAACAACAACAAAAATGGAAAGGGACCTGGGGTAGTCATATCAGATGACCTAAAGGTAGGCCAGCAATGTGAGAGGGCAGCAAGGAGGGCTGGGGGGATACTGGGATGCATAGGGAGAGGCATCACCAGTAGAAAACAGGAAGTTATTATCCCTCTGTACAGACAGCTGGTGAGACCCCATCTGAGTACTGCATGCAGTTCTGGAGACCCAGTCTCTGCAAAGACATAGACAGGATGGAAGCTGTCAGAGGAGGCAACTAAAATGGTGCAGGGTCTGCACTGGAAGACATCTGAAGAGAGATTTAAGGCTTAATATGTATAACCTCGAGGAAAGGAGGGAGGGGACATGATAGAAACTTTGAAGTACCTCAAGGAATCAACAAAGTCAAGAGGTAGCATCTTTCAAAAAGAGGTGTGCAAGAACAAGAGGCACAATTTAAAGATGGGGGTGGCTCAGAGGTAATTTAAGGAAATATTTTTCACAGAGGGTTGTGGATGCGTGGAACTGCCTTCCAGAGGAGGTTGTGGAGTCAAAAACAGTGGTGGAATTCAAGCATGCATGGGACAGTCATAAGGCAATTCTAGGGGGTGGGGTAGGAAGAAGTAGGCTGCTGGTTAACTAGGATCTGCAGCTTATCCATTAGGTAGGGAAATGGGCAGACTGGGTGGGCCAAGTGGTCCTTATCTGCCATCAAATTCTATGTTTCTATGTTTCTATTATAAATTTCTGCTTAAACAGTCTCAGTGGTCAATGTGGAATGTCATCTTCTCAATGTGGGATGGATTTCTGAGGGATAAAATGAGTGACGTACCTCGTAATGAGTGACAGTTGAGCGGTATGGCGCCAGCAATGTTTGGTGAATTTTGCTATTGATGTAGTGAAGTACAGAGGAGTCAGACTATGATGCAATCTAGTACCATGCAGTATTTCTGGTGAGTGCCGAAGTATGCTACAGTATGCTGCACTTACTTCTTTCTCACCTCTGTTTGTATATACTACAGTATGCTGCAAGTAACAGTGCAATTCAATGGCAATTAAATCCTTTTGTCATGCAGTATTGTGTGACATTTCATTTACTGCAAGGTACTGCATGGCATCCAATAGGAGTAGCTTAACTCCACTTTTCATCACTTCGTACATTTTGCCTGACATTGGGAAATGGGTCCAGGGATTACACAAAGAGTGAAGACTATACACAATTCACCTTATTTGCTAGGCTTGTTTCACAGAGCAAATCATGCACACTCTGCTCAGCTCTAGAATGCATCTAAACAACATATAAGTACAAGAGAAACCTCACATGAGACCTGCTTACAAAGCCAAATGAAAAATTATTTTCAGGAATGTTTTGTCCCACGGATGAAAGCCAAATGAAAGAGTCCTGTCAATATCCCAAACAAAGCAACTACAGGATTCTAAATGATAGCACAAGCAGCACTATATCCACACATGCCACTTGAGAAAATTTGTCTTATATACACTAGTTTCAGTCTTTTCATCCAAACTGTAGCCCAAAGTGCAATACAATCCATCTGGGGTAGGGGAATGTTGCTGGCATTTCAGGTAAACAGATACATTCTAACAGCACATAGATAAATACTGAGATCGAAAAAATAAAGAGAGATCAAGCACAAGGAGGTGAAGTGACTTGCTTAGCATCACACAGTGATTAGGTTTCAGTTGTGATTGTAGGATTTACATACAGGTTTCTTGGTTCACAGCTCTGTGTTCTAACTACTTAGTTAGTTATGGAGAAAGAGAAGAGCCCTTCAGTTTAATTCATTTCAGTTTTATTTTGCTCAACAATTTATGTCTTTACCAAAGGTTAAAAGCAGACAAATATACAAATAGCACATTATATTTCATAAATACATTCAATCACTGATTATACATCAAGATACACATTTTATCATATACGTGGAAGACTCTATGCATTCGGTCCCTTTTTTTCTTATAAGATTAGAGCCTTTAAAGAACTGTGGTACATTTAACATAATAAAACTGTACTCTGTTGTGGGGAGGATTTCAATAATTCATTTCTGTGATATTTACTTTAGTAATTACATTTGAGAGATAAAATTCTCAAATTTATCTATACCAGCTACAGTGGAGTATTACAAACAATAAATTCCCCACTTGGTTCATTCCACATTGATATTCCAAATTTTGTGATTTTTTTTTTTTTTTGCCATACCTCAAGTCTGTTATTTTTAATAAAAAAATGTCCATTCTGTACTTTGTCATAGCATGTATAAAAGGTGTTCTTCACATTTATTTATGGATTTTATTCCAGAATACCATTGAGATATCTTTCACATTTTAATAATATGATTTTCCAGCTGCTTGTCTATGTCTTTCAGTCTAACTTTGATAAGTTAAGAATATTTACCATTGATAACTACAGCTTTTTTGTTGCATATCTCATAAGATGAATCTATATGATTCATTGATGAAATAATAATTTCTAGCTAAACTGAGGTGAAACCCTTTGTTTTGAATACAGCTTTCTGTAGTAGACACAGGGCTGGCAATCTTTTTTTATTCCACATTTAATATTTTGATCCAAAAGTTTAGAATTTTAGATATGATAGACACTGTGAGCCTTGTTTGTCCTATCGCAGGCCATACAAAAGATGATGGTGTTGAAGATAACACAAAAATGTTTTTTTTTGTAAATATTTAACAAAATAGATTCAAATGAATCATAAATAGTATACCACCAGATGTCAGCACCATAAAAAGAATTACTGATAATTTAGGAATAATAGGAAATTATTGAGTCTTCAAGTGTTAGCCATAATCAACTTGTCAATAATTATTGGACATTACTACCATGCAGGTATCTATCAATTGATGATTTAGATTCCCCCATTGTTGGACTGTTAACAATTTGTTCAGGTAACAGATTCCACATTGACACAACTCTTTGGTTAAACCAGTGCCCCTTCTCTGGGTCTTGAACATATCCCCTTTTAGCTGGAATTCATGCCTTCTCAGTTCTCTGTTAGTGTGTTTTCTTTCTAGTCCTGCATCTATATTCGAGTGAGTATAACCCCAACTCCCTTAACCTCTCACCATATGACAAGTATTTCATGTTCTTTATCCTCTTTGTCATGCTATGCTGTACTGCCTACAGTAAAGAGACATCCTTAGTTTTGTATGGTGCCCAAAACTGGCAACAGTATTCCAGGTGGGACCTACAGGGGCATTATCACATCTCTTTCCCTACTTTGTATATGCCTGAGAATGTATCTCAGCATCCTATTTGCCCTGGTTACCACCTCCCTGGTATGCTCACTAAATGAAAGTGAGTTATTTATAACACCCAGATCCTTTTCCATATCCATGTTACCTAGTTCAATATTGTTCATGTAATATTTATACATTCTGTTGTTTCTTCCCAGGTGCTTAACTCTGCAATTGTCCCCATTAAAGACCAGTTTACATTCCTTGGCCCAATGTGTTATTTTATTTAGGTAAGACTGCAGCTTGTTTCTCATGTCTTCACTTTCAACTATAGCTCCTAGCTTTGTGTCATCAGAGAACTTGTATATCCAAGTTGCTAAAGATGTTACCATAGATGACATATAAACATTAAAAAGGGCTGATCCCAACATGAAACTCTGTGGGCCCCACTTGTGATGCTTCCCCACTCTGAGCAATGTCCTCTTATCATGACCCACTGTCTTCTCTTATCCAGCCATGAACCTACCCATTGTATAATATTTAAGACTAAGGTTGTATTTTAATAATTCCTTCAATAGTTCTTTGTGGGAAACTAAGTTGAACACTTTACTATAATCTAGATAAATGATATCAACCAGGAACCTATTATCCAGTGCCCTGCTTACTGACTCAAAAAAATAAAGAAGATTGGTTTAACGTGATCTTTGTTTTGTAAAACCATGTTGTGTTGGGCCTCCTGGTCCATTTACTATAATGTGTTCTTCCTAAAGCTGTTTTACAAATGATTCCATAATTTTCCCTCGAAAAGATGTCAGGCTAATTGGCCTGTAGTTCCTCACATCATTTTTTAGCCTTTTTTTGTATATTTGTGTAATGTTGGCTTCCTTTCATTCTGGAATAACTCAGCCCTCAGTTATTGATTTTGATAACAACATAGATAATGGACCCACCAGTTCATTTGAAAGCTCCTCTAAAAGTCTTGGGTGTAAGTTATCTGGTCCAGGGAATTTAAATATTTTTAACTGTTCAGGTTTTAGTCTAACAGCAGTGATAGTAATGTTATGAGTAATGTCTGAATCTGGGTTAAAAGTTCCAGATGGGGGTTCACCATAATTTTTTATTGGTAGATACTTAAAAAGAAGGAATTAAAAAAATCCCACCATTTTGCTTTCATTCCCTCAATTAACACATCCCTGGAGGATAGTGGTCCCACTTTTTGCTGCACCCCTCTTAATCCACTTATATTATTATAAGAAGGATTTATGATTGTCTCTTGTGTTATTTGCCAATTTAATTTCTGCCTCTCTTTTTCCTTTTTTGATAAGTTTCTGTGTCCTCCTCAGTCTATCTTTATATTTTACCCAATTCATGTTGGATGGCTTTGATTTGTATTTCCTATATGACTTTTTTTTCCTGTATCTCTGTTTTAATGGCTTCATCAATCCAAAATGGTATTTTTCCTTGTTTATTATATTTGACTACTTCTGGGATAAATTCAGAAACACAGTGATCAATGTTGCTGCTTGATCTTAAACCACATATCGTCCAATGAGAGACCTTGAAGATCATTTTTCCAGTACTACAATGCTAGGAACCTTCTAGTATAGCCATACTTGGCCTTATTATATCACCTGCCCCTATAATACCGGTTTATGTGTTCCAGTTATCTTTCTAGCAACATGAACCATATAACGGTCAATGTTCATCAGTGGTTCTTTAACTTTACATTCTGTTAATCCCTGATCTACATAGGTTAATACAAAATCCAGTAAATTTGAGCCTCTTGTGCTATTTTCCACATGTCATTCCATATCGTTACTCAGGTCAAAATTAATATATTATTACTCTAGTGTATTACTTCCTAGATGTTCAATTCAGATTACATGGAGGAAATTGAAGTCTCACAAGATTAAAGTTCTAGGGCCAGATCACATGTATGTTAATGCTTCAAAAAATCTATCATTATCTTTTCTACTTAAAGCTGGAGACCTATAACACACTCCCATAGTGATTGCCCTGTTATTAGGCATATTCACATTTACCCAACATTGCTCTATGTTTTCTCCAATGTTCTTTGGTAATTCTAACTGATTAACAGACAGAGGGCCCAATTCTAGAAGGGTAAGATGTGCAATGCGTAAATTATGGACTTGTACATGTTATGCCAATGAAGTTGCGATATACGAGATACGTAATATTCTCAAAGATATGCTAATTACGACAAAGCGCAAGTCGCACACCTGCCCCTGTGACTTGCATCATATAAAAGCACATATGTCACAGAGAAGATGGACAGAGCAAAGCGAATGCCATGGTGGACAGAGGATTGCAGAGAGGGAGGGAGAAGATGGCGCAAACTGCAGCAGGACACCAGAGAAGAAAGAAAAACATCTCACAGGAGGAGACAAACATTTATTTATTTATTTATTTAGTTTTTGTTAACCGGGTAAGTGCACTAGCCAGCAAGTGACTGTTTTCAGGCACGACCCGGGAGGTACAATTACAATACAGACATAGTACAGCCAGGAATTATTTGAAACATCAGAACCATCAAAACAGAGAGAGAGAGATACAAATGCGCTGCAGTATATAGGAAACAATAATAATGCAGAATATCAACAATACATAACATACTCAAACAAGAGGTGCATGCCAAAGCAGCTCTACCACTCAGCAGGGGTGGCAACAAAAAGAAAAGGGACACAAGAAAGTGGGCCTGGGACATGGTGGCCAGAAAGGTCAATGCAGTGGCCACCCAGAAGCAAATGGTTTGGGACCTACAAAAGAAATACAATGATGTTAAAAGACTGGCAAAGCAGAAGCTGTCACACAATAGGCACTGTGCCAAGGCCACTGGAGGTGGGATGATTCAGGTGCAGACCCTGACAGCCATGGAGTGGAGAATAGCTTCCCTCCTGGATCAACACAGCATAAGCGGAAACACCAACCTCAACACCTTCAGGCTGCAGAGCTCCAGAATTAAGAGGAGGGGGTGGCACACCCAACATCTGTGAGCATGGACATGGGTGTGTGCATGTGTGTGACCACCACAGGAAATCTCCAGAAGAAACATGCACTGGTGCACAGCCAATACCACACAAGCATATGCACCAGGGCCATGGGGAAAAATCAGCATACTGGTGTGGCACCCCACACAGGCATGGGTAGCATATGAACACTGAAACTGAGAGGTGGCCAAATAAACAGCCCTGGCAGGGGGGTGGGTCTGTGACAATGTGTATGGGGGCACCCATACCAGAAGGAGGACTGCACCCACTGGGGAATGTAGCACATGCCAAGCAGCCATCCACATGGGGCAATAGGCAATACACCCATGGCAGGCACCAGGATCTGTACCAATAGGAATGGTGGCATGGAACAGCTGACTGGGTGACCAAGAAGCTGTACAGGGCCTCACAGTGGCCAGAGAGGCAGGGTCAAATATCTAAGATTGACACTGGACCGCACCCTCTCATTTAATCAACCAATAGACGCAGTCGCAAAGTTGTCAAATGCATAGCTAGGATTACTGTACAGACACTGAAAAGGCCTGACTCCTGAGGCACTCAGAACTGCTGTAAATAGCTCAGTCCTCTCAGTGATAGACTATGCTATAGCAGTATATGGGGCTGCCTTCCAAACTGCTTTGAAACATATCAAAACAACACTAAACAAAGTGTGTTGTTTAGTCCTATTTGTACACCATTTCACTCACACCTGTGAGTTGTACACTCAAACAAAATGGCTCAACCTTGACAGTCACCTCCAGTATCAAGTATGCATGCTCACCAAGAAGTCTATGCTAGCACTTACCACCCCTGGCCTGCAAAGCCTCCTTAGCTGACCTAATTCCATCAGATGCACTAGGGGTACAAACAACTCAGCCCTCTGCATCCCTCTCCATAGAACCACACAAGGTTAACGGTCCAACGAATACCGGGCACCACTTTGGCTTAATGTGCTTGACCTAGGCATCACAAAAGAGGACAAAATAGGCTTCTTTAAAGATAAACTCTGAGTGGCCCATGCCACAAACAGGAACTGTAACTGTGAGACCTGAACTCCCCCACAGTCTTCCCTCCTCTTTCCTGCTACCCTCATTCTAACCTGCACCCTTGCCTTCTTCTCTCTTCTTGCTAACTAACACTCCCTTAGTAGGCTCCAGGTCCCAGCCTCAACACTTACCCCCCCCCAGTGAGTCTAGCCTTCCTTTATGACTACACTCTTTAGCACTTAAGACAAAAGAACTGCTGCCCATTAAGTTCTCACCTCCTTGCGCTTAGCATTGGTTAATTATTTTACAGACTATATTTCATTCTCTGTTCCCTACCTGATTCACTCTATATCCTGTAGATTCTCAAGTTGTTCACTTAAAAATATGTCAACCTAGCCTGCTTTAAATTATGTGTCTATATATTTTTAAATATGTAATCCCTGTCATTGTAATTATGTAACCTCTATAACCTGGTGTACTCATGTCTTTCTAGGCATGGAACCCCCTTGTATCTGCTTATGTATTTGTAACCATTGTAAATGATGTTGTGCCCATGTATTATTACGATGTGGAACCTCTGTAAAAGAGCCTCTGGCTCTAAGGTACTTCTTAGAAATAAATAAATAAATAAATAAAATAAACCATTGCAAGGCAATGCAAGTGACTATCCTGTAATGTTCTCTTTCCCTTTCCCTTTATCCTGCATTGTACCCACAGGATCCACAGGAGGACACCAGGTCACCCCCAGCACAGCCACACCCTCCAGCACAGCCCACATCACCGCCAGTGAAGGCCACACCACAGGGCAACAGCCAACCATGGAACAGACCATGTGATCCTGAGCAAGTCACTTAAAAGGTACCTAAACAAGCAGTTTTTGTAAAACTGCAAACTCCAAAATCTGGCTTCATTGTGAGGTAAAGTAAAGGCTGCTGTTTACATGTACGCTAAAACTGCATTTATGTAAATAACATAAATGCAGTTTCATAGCTTTTGAAAAATGTAAACATCAGCCTTTCACTTTCAAAAAATAGCCTTGGCTTCTCCATAAGATGTCTGCCAAGTGTGTTAAGTGATGAGTCATGATGACATCATCGGAGCCTGAGTCAGAGATCCACATATATTTCTATAGTGCTAACTAGTTCTTCTTTCTCTCTTTATTTTGAATTGTACCAGAATGATCAACACCATGTATTACCTCATGGATTATTTTGATCAGTACACATGTTAGGCTACTGTATGATTTTGTTCATTTTGTTTACTTTAACATGCAGACAATTTTTGCAATCCAGTTGACTTTTTCTTTGGCAAACTGCATTACAGTACAACATTTCAAATACCTGATGATCTAGTGGTTATATGATGCACTGAATTTTGTTTTTTGTTAACCAGAAGAGACACACTAAGCTGAAAGCTTGTTTACAGGTGTTGTCTGGGAGAACAAGGATGTTTAGTGACTTGCCCAGGGTCACACAGCAAAGCACCAGTCTTGCTCAGTTTCAAAGCTCATGCTTTCTTATTATTCCACAAACAAGGCTTTCATTTTCCATGTGAACACCCTGCACCTAGCCTGCCCTCTGTTGAACACCACACCATCCATACCCTGTCCTTAGTACTGCCTGGGGTTGCATATGAGCTTGCAGTCTCATGAAGAGAATTATCACACCTCAGAGTGTAATTTTGTACCTCAGAGGGTTATGCACACCTATACTGATATGCATCATCAGCTGGCACTGATACAAATACCTCCTAAATCACTCTCCAGTTCACATTATCAATGTTTGATTTCTGCTTCCACAGTAAACATTGAGTGGATCACCAGCCTTCTGCAAAATGATGATAGTATGTTGTGTTTTTTCTCACCTCATTAACCAACAATTAGGTCTTCCTGGATGGCCAAGCAATAAGCATCATGACCCACCAGAAAAACTGCAGTTCATGCCCTCATAAGAACTGCACTTACAATTGATAACAATATTATTAGCAGGAGAGGAATACTAATAACTTGAGCAAATCAACCTGACTTCCAGTGTCAGTCTACTCCTTTACCTGTGATCTGCAGAACCCCGAAGGACAGTTCCCTGCAATTCTTCTCCAGTACTTTTCTGTGCCCTACTCTACAATGTGAGTTGGCTTGCTACCACCCTTCTGAATCTTGAATGAACTATACACAGCTTCCTCGATACTGTCCTAACAAATGTCAACATCCTCCCACCAGAGGATAATCTCCCTACACTGAATTCAAGTAAGAGTTTAGGTGCAGCCCTGCCACTCTGAGTATTTGTAATTGCTGGCTACTCTCATCCCCAGTCAGGTAGTGATCATGATGCTGGCAGCGCCACATTTCAGATCTCACAGTGATTTACTCAGCATCCTCCTTCATGTCTTCAACTAACCTGAATATAGCTGTACCCCATAGGAATGGCCTCTTCAGTTCCTCCCTGGAATTCATTCTTCTCACCTGCTCCCCACACCAAAAACTGGTGAGTTGACTTCCTTTCCACATCATGAATGTGGTTAGTACAGTCTCCCATGTTATAGTTACATATTAATAATAAACATGATCTTCTGGTAAGCCAGGCTGATAGCAGCATGGCACAAGTGGAAAAATAGGCTTTCCTACCCATAGAAGATCTAAACCACCTATGATTAGGCACTATTAAATGACGTGCATAATGATGTGCGCACCCATCATTTAATAGTGCCTAATCAAAGGTAGCCTAGATCTTGTAAGGATAGGAAAGCCCATCATTCCCCTTGTTCCCTGCTGCTATGAACCTTACTTACTGGAAAGATATGTTTGTATTTGATATGTCAAAATAAAACGGGGACTGTACTACTTGCATTCATGATGCTGAAGGGTGATGAGCTCACCAGTTTTCGGTGTGAGGAGGAATAGTGAAAAATGAATACCAGAGGGGGACTGAGAAGGCCACTCTTGCAAGGTATTGCTATATTCATGGAAGGAGAAGACAGAAGGAGTGAAATATGAGCAGATTGTTGCAAGAAATAAGGTATGGGGCTGCCAGCACCTTGATCACTACCTGACCCTGTTGTCCTGGCCAACATTCCCCTTCCCATAAAAGCAGTTCATTCAATTGCCCAAGGCTGTGTGTGGATATTAATCTATGGAACAGCTGCCACTACAAGTTCAGTCACTTCACTATCAGTCTAGTATTGTTTGTAAAGCACTTTGGGATACAATGTGAATGAAAACCACTATATCAAAGCTGATTCTTCTTATTATTATTATTTCACATGGAAAAAGAAGACAAGACAAGCATGTATTTGAGTTTCGAGAAAGTATGAACTCTAACATTGGACTGCACAAGAACTTTGCTACAAATAAGTGGTGGCTCTAGGGGGTGGTGAAGGGTGTGGCTGCAACCCCCCCCAGTAACGTACTTGCTTGCTGCTGCTGCTGCATTTCACTTTGTTGAAGAAGTCTGATTTATTGATTGCACAAATGTTTACATTCAAACTATGGATTACATTTGTAGGTTCTGTCAAAAACTTACTAGAAAAGCATAATAGCAGAAAATACAAAGGTTTAATAAAAATTTTAAAAAATGCATATTAAGCATACCCACCACTCCATCACCCCCATTGTAGCATCCTGGATCCACCATAACCACTAGACCACCAGGTTATTCAAGATTTGTACTGCACTGTGGTTTGCCACAGAGAAAGTCGAATGGATTAAAACACATTTTTAGCATGTTAAAGAATACAAAATGAACAGAACCATAGAATAACATGTGCATTATACAAAATAATGCACATGGTTTTGACCTTTTGGGTGAAACAATTCTATACAAAGGGAAAAAGTAATAGCACTACAGAGAGCCATATACAGTATCTCTCTGACTTTGACTCCAATGATGTCATCACATAACACATTTGGTGGCCTTTTTAGGAAGGAGGTAAGACAGTTTTTTTTTTAAATTGGAAGGCTGATTTTACAATTTTCAAATGCTCTGGAACCACATTTAGGTAAATTATATAAATGTAGTTTTAACATTAATGAATACAGCAGCCTTTCCTTTAGTCACCTACGGAGACAGATTTTTGAATAATTTGTCGTCAAAATGTTGTTTAGGTATCCTTCAACTTCCTTGTGCTCCCAGATCACATGTGGAAACAAGCTTTAGCTTAGTGTGCTACTCTTGGTTAAACAATGTTCCCTTTCCCTTTATCCTGCATTGCACCCACAGGATCCACAGGCCAGGTGGGAACCAGTCGACAGCATGAAACCCAGGAGGAAGACACTGACGGGGATGGCACCAGCAGTGAAACCAGCAGTCCCACAACCCCTGAAGATGAGAACGATGCTGATGGCACTAAGGAGGACACCAAAGCTGCAATGGAGGGGACTGAGGAGGGTGTGGAGGAAGAGGAAGGTGATATGCAGAGGGAGGAAGAGGTGGAGGAGGAGGAGTTTGAGGAGAAGCATGGGGATTCACAATGGTTCACATGAAAGTGCGATGGGGACACCAGCAACACAACATCTATGGAGGACAGGCAATGTGAGCAACATGGCACAGGGGACCCAGTGCACACCCCAAGCATCCATGACAACATTGCTGAGGAGTTGAGCCCCCTAAGAGTGGACAACCTAGAGGCCCAACTGGAGGAGGCCATAAGGACACTGCAGCATGGCACCACAACCCTGGAGTATTTTTTTGGGGGGGGTACTGCAACTCCATGGTACACAGGCAGGATGAGCTCTCATGGGAGATAGGCACCCTGTGTACTAGCATGGATACACACCAGCACTGGGAGGAAGGGCATATGGTGGACATGGTCACTGCCATACAGACAGGTCCCGGGACAGCAACACAGCCCTGGTAGACATTTTGTTGGCCCTGAATTGCTTAATTAACCAGTCAGACAGGCAGATGGATGCAATGCAGCAGTGCACCACTGTGCTGGAGTGCTCCTTAGTGCTACAACAACAGCACACAGAGGCCCTAATGACAGCTTTGCATGCCATCGCAAACTGTGCTGTAAGCTAGACAGCAACAGGATGCCATACCACATTGATCAATGCCAGTCATACAGTGTCTACCACAAGCACAGGCCCAACCTTTGTGAATGTACCACAGAGGTCAGAGCCACCAGTCATGCTATCACACCATGTCAGTACACATCAAGGATCACCCATGCATCCACAAGGCACACTTGTGCAAGGGGTCAACACCACAGTGCTGGTCACAGGAGGACACCAGGCAACCCCCAGTGCATCCACCACAACCAGCACAGCCACACCCTCCAGTACAGCTCTCATCCCCACCAGTGAAGGCCACACCACAGGGCAACAGCCAACCATGGAACAGACCGCCACCGGCATGAGTGAGCAGCAAACACACAGCAATGCTACCTGGCATGAGACAGCAGGAAGAGACCACCCCTGGGGTACAACAGATGGTCCAAGAGAGTGTAACACAGCCCGGGAAGTGCAGCAGGAAGCACCAGCACATGACCAGTGTGGAAAATGCACCAGAGCCCCAAAACATTTGTCCATTTGAAGCAGGGGAATGGGGTCCCAGGTGAAGCAGCAGGGGACACCGGACACAGCAGCAAACAGCCACTGAGCTGTGCCGTGTATGCACACGTGGCAGCCAATTAAACACACAGCCCAGCATGGGCAAATGAGATAATGCACAACCTGGGGGACACACACAATGGGACCTGTCTAATTCCCCTGACACAATGTTGAATAGGTGCAGGGGCACCAATATGTGGCCACCCACGCATCACTGTGGGCAATGACATGTGTGCACATTTGGGGACACCACTTGTGTCATGTAGGGAGGTGTGGGCAGACACAGGGATTCACTGTGTCACATGCACATGTAAAGATTGCACTGGACATCTGGGTGGGTAGATACACAAATTCTGTCATTAGCACAACCGATAAGTAAACCATTACCAACACGCTTCCTTTTGTATGTGAGTGTGCACATCCTGAGAATGTAATGGCCAGCAAGGCTGCACCATATGCATATGGAGAACAGCTTCTACAGTGGTGGGCAAAGGTGCATGGGTGGTGTGTGTGCACAGGTGCACCGGCTGCATGGCCCAGTAAAGAACACTGTGCCATCATGGCCATATATGTGTGTGTGTGTGTCTCTGTGTCTGCGTGTGTGGCCATTTCTGTTTCTGTGCACCACTGACCATGCAACACATCATAACACTCCAGGGCCCAAGACGGGGTCCAGTGGCATGCTCACATGTGGGTATGGTACATCACACCAGAGGCAGAACACATGCCAGCTGTGTTGATGTGCATTGTAATGCTGTCAGGGATGCAGTGCCATGCTTACCCATGCAGATTATTGCATACAACGCAACACATCAACTTGGCCGGTCCAGTCATTGTAGTGGGGGGGGCATGCCAAGCACTGTACTCCAGCACTGCAGTCCAACAGACATGCCCTGCACCCATACACCTATGGCATGCCTTGGCACACATGCCAGTGTAATTGTAGCTGCATCATCCAACTATGTACCACCCATGCTGGCTGTAGTAGCTACCAGGTCCCACCCATCTGACATGGCCACTGGGTACTGTAAACAGTGATGCCATGACAGGTGAGCAGCACTGGGCAGCATGTCTCCAACATAGTGTGCTGTGTGTGTTGGGCATGTGTTACTGGCACTGGTGCCACCTGTAGTTGTGTTTCCCCACAGGTGGTGTTCAGGGTTGTCAGCCCACAGCTGACACATTGGTCAGGGCTGGACAGTGTGGTGTAATGTGACCCCTGCATCTGTATGTACACACGGTTCTTGTAGTCATTGATAGGATAAAATTTCTGTTGCACAGATGTGCCATGGCATGGAGGCCAAACAACATCCACATGGCAACAATGTGCTGCATATGTCCCATGTGACATGTGTGTGTGCAAACACAGCAGAGTGCCATTGTTCCAATTGTGCGCTCTGCGCCATACCATGTGACCTATTATTAATGTACAATAGTAACAGCAATGCACATAACACATAGTGACACATCTGTCCATATCAACAGCAGGCACGTTTAATGGATGATACCTCAACAATAACAGGTGACTATTGCAACTCCACCCACCCCACCCACACAGGTCAAACAGGTATGCCAGGCATCACAACATTAATGAAAAGCATGCTGCAACAACACCCACATCCATCCCACCCACCCACCCACCCAACAGTGAAACAGGTACAACAGGCATAGCAACAGTGTAGGACAGTGTGCATTAACCAACCCACATCCACCTAACCCAAGCCCAAATGGTAAAATCAGTACAACAGCTAGAAACACTACTAAGAATGACATGCATTGCAAAGCTCACATCCCCCCACCCCACCTCAACAGATAAAACATGTAATACTGATGTCAACAGTATGAAGAACAGTCTGCAATACAAAACATACAGCCAGCACACCCACCCCATCCCAACAGGTAACACAGTGAAGACAGGTAAAATGGCTAGTGATTACAATATGCAATACCATAATGCAAAGCCACCCCACCCCTCCCCAACAGTGTAAACAGATAGCTGAACACAACATACAGCAATAGTAACAGTACAAAGGCACGCAGGTGCAGAATGCTTGGTAAACAGCTCTCATGGCACATGGCACACCACCATGTCCATTCCTGGCTCCTGAAGCACGTCCATGAACAGGTGCAGTGAGCCCTGTAACTGGGACATATCCATAAGGGTGTCCTGCACCATGCTGGCCAGGCACCGGTCCATGTCCATCTGTACCACTGGTGCTTGTGCCAGGGCTTCTGAGTCCATGCCCTGCTGCCCAGTCCCTTCATGTGCATCCACAGGGCTGTCTGCACCACTGTCACATTCCACTACCGGTAAATCCATGCCCTGTGCAGTATCCTCATCCTGCACCTGTGTGTTACCTGTTGTCTACAGCACCTGCAGCACATCCTGGGCCTGTACATTACCCACATCCTGGCCAGTCCCAAGGGTGATGTGTCCTGTGCCACTGCTGTGGCGTTCTCATCAGAGGTGCCCACAATGTCCACTGAGGTGTGGTCCAACTCAGCATCGACATGTCCAGTGGCAACACCATGGCTTGCAGGTGATGTTAGCAGGCTGTGTCCTGCTCCTCATTGCCAGTGGTGTCCCCTTGGCTGGCAGGAGATGTTGCATAGCTGTGGTGTTGGAGTGCCTCTGCCTCACCAGTGTTCCCTTCCTGGATGCAGGTTGTGGGCTGTTGTTTCTGGACCTGCATGTTCCCCTCAGTACCAGCTATGTCACCCTGTGTGGTGGATGCAGTGTCAGTCTGGGCATCAGTGTCCTCCTCACTTGACTCTGTTTGCAGTTGCCTTGCCCTCCGTGGATGTGTCATGGTGTGCTACTGATATACATGTGTTTCCTCCTTTTTCTGCCTCCTCATCACTGTCAACAGAGCATGGTGTCGAGGGCTGTCCACCTGTGCACCACCATGCTGTGTGGCAACTGTGGGATGGAAGCAGCACACATGACAGGGGCGTATTGTACACAAACAGCGTCGCCATTGCAGTGGTGTGTGGTGTGACTGTGGGAAGCCACACAGCATTGCTGCTGGCATGGCCACATCCACTGTGGCTGGACACTGTGCCTACAGTGGTCCTGCCACCACCACACTGACAGCAGTTGTACTATGGACACCCCGCACCTGACATCCCCACAATCCATAGCCATACGTGTGGGTGGGGCCATGTTGTTTAGCACACATCATGTACAGACAATACCATTGTGCCTCTGTCTGTTGTGGTACTGTACCCACGGTACAGCCCACCACACATGCAGGCATGGCTTGACCATGTTCATGGGTTGCAGACACTTACCTCCCCTGTCCACTGCTGCAGCTGACGGGTCCTCCTGTCCACCATCAGTATTCCTGTCATGGGCTATATGTCTGTGACCTGTGGAGACATGGGGGAGACATGCATCAGTGTTTGGCCCACTGAGGCACATGGAACATGCCGTGTAGCTATGGCAGGGGGGCAGCAACACTGTACAACTCACCTTCTGGTGGCCTCTGGCCATGCCTCGTGGCCACATAGCTCTCCCTGGCTATATCCAGCATGCACTGCAGGACCTGGGAGTCACATCTTGAAAGATCCTGCCACCTGTACCTAAGCTGGCATATAGTATGCCTAACACCAGTGAGGTGTTGCAGGCACTCTGTGATCTGCTGCCATACTGCATCCCTCTCACTGGGCATGTGTCCTCTGCAGCCTGGTGACAAGAGTGCCCTGTGCCATTGCTGGACAAGATCGATGATCTGGGCAGTCTCATGGGGTGTAAAGTTAGGTGCCCTGCCACTCAGGGTCAGCCTTCCTTTGCTTGCCATCGTTGTTTGGGCAGCCAACTCTGAACAGTGTGACTTCTACTTGGTTCTGCGGAGTCTGGCATCACACGCTATGTTCTGCATGTATTTCTATACATTCCACGTGTGTGCCATTGCAACTCACTTGTGCAGCAATATGTGTGGCAGAAAAGCATGCAGGCTGCACATGTGGCAACAAAAGTGCATGCAGTTGCATTCTGCCTTCAATTTGCTGGGTAGCCACACAACACACAGTTGTACTGAGCTGCACAGAGGTGGGGGTGGGGAGGCATTGTTGTAGGTGCAATGTGCATGTTGGTGGGGATCCAGGCATGCCATCCACTTCCTGTGCCACCCTGGCATATGGGTACATGGCAGATATGGCAGATTTTGTGCATGTGATATTTTGGCAAGCAGCATATGCAGTGGAACATGTGTGCAACTGCATCATGTATTTGCCGCAATGTGTCATTACATCATACTCTGTATATGTCAGCGGGTTGAGCTGTTCAGATCATGCATGTTTGGTATGGCTGCATTTCCTGCAGCACTGTGTGGACCAGTACCATGCACTGTACACATGAGCTTGTTGTGTGGGCCACATGTTAGTGGTCCAGACTGGATGCTGACACTGGTGTGCAGGACAGGACATGAGTGCAACAGGTGTACCATCATCCGGGTGTCACACACCTGATATGACATCACTGTTATTCAGCCAATGACCATGGCCGGTGTGCAGAACTTGGGTGGCACAGCTCATGTCAGTGCCTCATATGCCTGTACAGCTACACAGTGTCCACAGCTGTCCTAAATGTGTGTCATGATGGACTATGGTGTGGGGCATGGAGGGCTTCATCCATGCAAACCTTTGCAGGGACATGTCATTGCTGTCCATCCATGGTACTGGGCTGGGTATGTGTGCCTCCAGCATGCCTTCCTGTCTCCAAGTGCACCTTAGTCTCACAACACAGTGTAGGTGTTTGGTCTGTCCACCAGATGCTGAACACAGGACAGGGTCACTGGATGCTGTGTGCACTGTGACACTGGCATGTGTCCAGCACTGGGCAGCAGTTCTGCACATTGTTCATGTATTCACAGTGTGCTGCCATACTGCTGCCGGTGCACAATGCATACTGATGGTTGCTGTTATGCAAAGTGGTGTTCAATCAGTTCATGTCTGGTGCATTGCCCTGCACGGCACAGTACAGTGTGGGCCTGCAGCTGCCTCATGGGATGGTCACAGTGTTCTCCATCCCCATTGTCCTCCAAGCCATCCAGGTCTGGCAGTGTTACGTGGTTCCTCTATGCCAGGTTATGCAGGATGCAGCACATGAGGAATATCTTGCAGGCCATCTCAGGACTATACTGGAGTGCTTCACCTGACTGGTCCAGACACCTTAAGCATGCCTTGAAGATGCCAAAGGTACATTTGATCACTCCCCTTGTTGCCGCATGGGAGTCATTGTACTGCTGCTTGGCTGTGGTATGTGGATGTTGAAGGGGTGTCATGACCAATGGAAGCCATGGGTATCCACTATCACTCATTGGAGTGGAACAGTGCATCATGACTGCACATTGTTGTTATCTCATCTGGACAGTGGTGTTCAGCCTGTATGCCACCTTCACCTACCGATGAGCCATCCGCCTGTGATTTGTCCTGACTTGAATGCCTCATGCAGGCCACAGTTCAGTATGATGTAAGAATTGTGGCAGGAACCAGGGTCCTGGGTGACCACATCCAGGATCCTGCAATGGGTATCGCACACAACCTGCATGTTCAATTCATGTAGACGTCAGCCTCACCTAGTGGTGCCCTGATGGCCACATGGGTACAGTCAATTACACCTAGCACATGGGGAAACTGGGCCACATTGTAGAATGTCTGCTTGAGCACCTGCTGCTGCTGTACATCCCTTTGTAACTTATGTACCTATCAACATGTTTCTTCACTGCATTCAGGACCTGCCTCAAGCACTGTGATGTGGCAGGCTGTGAGATGCCAACAGTGTAACCGGTTGAGGTTTGGAAGGTCTCTGTATCAAGGAAGCACAATGCTGCACTGACTTTCACCTCCACAGGGATGGGATGCCCGCTACAGGTGGCGCTTGGGAGATCTTCCTTCAGGTCAATGCACAGCTCAGCTATGGTGGCACTTGGCAAACAATAGCATACGATGCAATGCTTCTCCATGAGGTCTAGGTATGACTTCCTTGGACAGTACACGCATGGTGTATGGTGCCTGCCAGGTCTTTGCTGCTGTTGTGGACACCTGTTTCCCTGGTTCCTGCCATCATGCCTCCTGAAGTGCCAATGCCACCTCTCTGCTGCCAGTAGTATGGCCATTAAGGCTACTGGGGCTGCCATTCCTCTATCACTCACTCACAGTAGTGTGTGTCTAATGCTCACTCCACAGTGTTTCTCTCTCATGTGTGTCTCCTTTGGCCCCTTTTATACCCTGCTGAGTTATACCTGGTAACCCCTGATGTAACTTCCACCAATTTTTGTTGGTGTATCTTATGGGTTGGAGGCTTCTAGAATTTCAAATTGTGTCTATTTGCTACTGTCTTCGGTGCATCTCACAGTACGCATATGCATATCTCAGAGTTTAGCATGACTGCAGCATAAGCGGTCATTGGTGTAATGTTTTGCGCCATGTCGCAAGTGCATTTTCTTGAATCCCTCATGTCACAACTGCAGGCGTTGTCACAGTCTTGACAGTTGCGACATTCTCTTTTGGTGTATTACACTTATGTTTGGTGTATCCTTTTGGGAATTGGGCCCAGAGTGTTTTTGAGGTACATTGTGTCTCCTCCTCTTCTATCGTTCTGGCTTTGTGAAAATATTGTAACCTGTAATCTGTTTACCCCAGTCGTCCTCCCTCCACCACATCTCTGTTATCCCACAGATGTCAATATTATTGGATTTAAGCATGGTTTCTAATTCAGTTGGTTTATTAGTTAGACTTTATACAGTTATCAGGTGAATGTTGGTTATTTTGTTGTCCCGTCTTTTTTTATTTCTGTTTTTTTTTTGTTGTGTTCCCTTTTCCTATTGGTTTAAGTGAGTGGTTACATCAGACCTCCTACCTCTCCCCATGTCTATTAGTGACTGAACAAAACATATTTCACCAAAGTCTACTGCCTTTTTTGCTCAAGTGTAGTCTATATTTGAAGAACAAGTCTTCTCTTCCCTAAAACTGTTCCCAAGTTGTAATGTTTTTTATGTTTTTCATTAGACACCACTGCTTTAAATTGTTATTTATTGATATTATTTTCCTGTTTCAGTACTGATTATGCCACAGGACTGGCCAGATTTCTGAAATCACAACCTCACAGTTCCTGCCAACTAAGGTTTTGTGCAGTTTTTGAAAGTCTTCAAAAATATTATTTTCTCTTTCTTCTCACATCATTCGTGCCAACATGTAACATTACTGATCTCCTCTCATCTGTTGTTTTTATCAAACTAGGGACCATCTCCTGGATATTCTGTAACCTAGCCCCTGGAAAGGTGTTACTAGTATTTTTTTCTTTATTTAATCTGGCAGTGAATTTGTCAGGGAATTTGGTAATAGAATCCCCAAATATGAATATTTCTTAGGGTGACTAGGTAGTAGTTTCAGTCTGATATCTAAGTTAGGATCCTTTTAAACAACTTAATTGACATTTACTTCCTGTTCCCCATCATTTATTCTAATGTTGGTATCTCTATGTTTTTCCTCATTTATTTGTTTGAACTCTGTTTCCAGACTGGATGTATTTAAGATGGCTACATCACTATCTGAATATACCATGCTTGATGTATTTAATAACTCATTGTTCTTATCATTAATGTTAATCTGCTGCTCAGTTCCTGTATCGATAATTAAATTTGTGTCATTGCATATATTCATCAATTCCTGAGTTTGTTTCTCCACCCTTTCTATTTTCCCCAAAAGAGGGGTATATCTATTTTCTGTTGGTAGTGAGAATTCCATTTTCCTTCCTTTCTTTGTGTTTTTGTCCATTCCCACCTTGGTCCATTCCTCCTCATCTTCTGCTTCTCTTTGCCCTTTATGTGAATTGTCAATACTTTGAGTAGGCTCCACCATACTTTTTGCGTGTCCTATGTTAGCAAGTTGTAGTTTTAGGGTTCTGTTTTCTAGTTCTAGGCCTATAATTTGTATTCGTAATTCTTTCAACTCCTGACATTGCTTACAGATGAAGATACTAAAACCTTCATACTCTGTGATGCTAAATTTCCCACATTGTTCACATCTTTCCCTATCTCCCCTGTACTTAAGTGAATGATATTCATATCCATTTATGAATGTCAGAATAGCTATACGAGTAAGTAATTAGAAGGGAGTACACAAGCAAACAGTCAGGCCTCACAGGAAAAATGACCTAAATAGACCTGTAAGTTAGGTCTCGATAAAAAGCTTTTATTTAATCAATATAAAAGCACAGCCAGCACTCCTGCCTTGTATGCAGACATACGTTTCACGTCATCAAGATGCTTTCTCAATGTGTACCAACACCACAAAAGGCCCACCTTAAATAGGTAGAGGTCTTAATGATATATCACCACAAATCAGTACCTACACTATTATATTTCAAATAGTAATTTTAAATAAATCTAAATAAATCTGTGCAACAGCTACTAAAGTGCATTAAGTTACATCATTATGTAGAAAAATACACACATACCCACTTAAATCAATGTACTATCTAATTATGAATTTCTTGCATAAAGATAAATTAATAAATGAAGCCTTCACATACTACCAAAAAATATACCAAATAATACATCCATGAAGGATAGAAATAAATTAATCTGATATTCTACCTTTCTTTAAAAAAGGAACAATGCTAAACATAGCATTTAATCCTTTGCACCTATGTGCCCCCAGAATACATTGCCATGTACTTTTTGCCTTTAGGGTTTTGTTATTCAAATCCCCTCCCCCATGGATATTAAGTACAATTTCTTCTAATCTTTGAAATTTGAAGGAATGTCCAGTGCCTTTTTGCATAACATGCATAGCTAACACATTTTTCACATCCTCATTAACTATGCTCCTCAAATGTTCCACAGTTCTATTTTTAAAAAGTCTCTGGGTTTTCCCTACATAAAAATCTTTACAAGTACATTGTGCTAAATAAATCACTTTAACTGTGGAACAGTTGATAAAGTCATGGTTGTCCGAAGCAGGAATTGCACATTTTGTCAACATGTGCACCCAGGTACTGTTTTTAACCATTCAGTAACAGGAAAGAAGTATTTCAACCATTATTTTATCAACTATTCCACAGTTAATACGATTTATTTAGCAAAATATACTTGGAAAGATTTTTATGTAGGGAAAACCCAGAGACTTTTTAAAAAGAGAATTGCAGAACATTTGAGGAGCATAGTTATTGAGGATGTGACGAATGCATTAGCTATGCATGTTATGCAAAAAGGCACTGGACATTCTTCCAAATTTCAAGGATTAGAAAAAATTGTACTTAACATCCATGGGAGAGATTTGAATAACAAAATCCTAAAGGTAGAAAGTAGATGGCAATGTATTTTGGGGGCACATAGATGCAAAGGATTAAATGCTATGTTTAGCATTGTTCCTTTTTTAAAAGAAAGGTAGAATAGTTAATTTATTGCTGTCCTTCATCTATGTATTATCTGGTATATTTTTTGATAGTATGTGAGGGCTTCATTTATTATTTAATCTATCTTTATGCTAGAAATTCATAATTAGATAGTACATTGATTTAAGTGGGTATGTGTGTTTTTTTCTACATAATGATGTAACTTAATGCAATTTAGTAGCTGTCGCACACATTTATTTAGATTTATTTAAAATGACTATTTGAAATATGATAGTGTAGGTACTGATTTGTGGTGATATATCGTTAAGAGCTCTACCTATTTAAGGTGGGCCTTTTGTGGTGTTGGTTACGCATTGAGAAAGTATCTTGATGACGTGAAACATACATCTGCATACAAGGCAGGAGAGCTGGATGTGCATTTATCTTGTTTAAATAAAAGCTTTTATCGAGACCTAACTTACAGGGTTTTTTGTTTGTTTTGCCTGTGAGGCCCAAATGCTTGCTCGTGTATTATATGGTTTTGTCATTGCTCCAGGTTTGGCTCTCCGGTAGCCATCTTTTCTGTTTGTTTTTTTTAATTAGAAGGGAACTAACATTGCCTGGAGTTTCCAAGTGCCATTTTTTAAACAATAGAAGGCAGTTGCAGAAATGGCTACTCCCTCTTTTGAGGGGGTAGGGGTTAGAAATTCAAGGATTGTTAAGATACTCCATGCAGCTATTTTAATGATGTACTCACTACCTTTGTATCAGCCCTAGGCCCTAAGAGAAATAGTTCACGGCCTACTACTTTGGTTTCAAACGGTATTTTATTTGTATCTTTTTACCAATTTAAAATATTTTGGATATGGCTTACCTTCCACCAGAGTGCCATGCCACTGTTCCCCCTGTCCCCACCAGACATGCCTGACATGAGCAGCCCTGCTTGTCTCTACGCATGTCTCCACACGTGGACACATGCGCTTACCTCGCTCATGCTCGCTCCACTTGCAGAGGGGCTAGTACTCATGCCATATAACACGGAAATATCAATCCTGAGTTCATGCTTCCAACTATTCACAAACAACTGTTTAGATGTAAATAATCAGCAAAGTATTTCCCTGTAGACCCTTAATATATGGAGCTACCAGCTCTCACATATCAAGGAATATAGTGATTACACAGACTATCACTGCTGTGCAGTATGGTAGTTTTTAATGTACTCCCAAAAACTACACTTTCCAGTCTTCACTTATAAATGACCTGCAGCCCTATTCAGTCTGCCTGGCCTCAGTGTTTAATAAAAACAAATTAAAAAAGCTAGATATATATGTATGAGGGATCTGAAGGTGGAGGATATGCTAGGTAAGAGTGACCATCAATCAGTGTGGTTCATGCTCATCATGGGCAGGGAGACTGTAGATACAGGAACCAGGGTGGGGGACTTCAGGTGGGCAGACTTTATCAAGATGGGGGAAATTCTGGGAAGGCACCTGGTAGGAATTAGGCCTGGTATGGATGCAAATCAGAAGTGAGATATTATCAAACTTGGGCTTATTGAGGCTACTGGGTCATGTACCAAGACACTGAGCAACAAGAGTAGGGCTAAGAAGCCAAGCTGGCTGAACAAGGAGGTTTTGGAAGGGGTAAGGGCAGAAAATCAGCTTTTTGGAGGTTCAAGAAGTCTGAGGGGGGGGACAGGGAACTGTACGCGAAGAAGTCAAAGGATGTATCCAGATTGGTCAGGGCAGCCAAGGCTTCCAGGGAGCTGAGGCTGGCACAGTGCATCAGGAAAGGGGAGAAAGACTTTTTCAAATACATAAGGGAGAGAAGAAGCTGCAGGAACCAGATAATGAGGATTAGGAAGGATGGAAAGTGTGTGGAAAAGGGGGCAGAACAGGCAGAAGCACTAAATGAGTACTTCTGTTCTGTGTTCATGAAGGAGAAGGGTGGACAGCTATCTCAGGGGATGGGAAGGTGGGCAAGGGGGGAAGGGGTAACAGATGGGGTAATTACAGAGGGCAGGGTGCTGGAGGGTCTGAAGGCACTAAGGGTGGATAAGATGCCAGGTCCAGATGGCATTCATCCCAGGGTGCTGAAAGAACTGCCGGGGGTATTGGTGACCACTGGTGGACCTGTTCAATACTTCCCTGGGCACAGGTTGCATACCACAGGATTGGAGGATGGCTTACGAGGTGCCCCTCCACAAGAGTGGCCCAAAGGATGACCCAGGCAATTACAGTCCTGTAAGTCTCACTTCCATTGTAGGAAAACTTATGGAAGCAATCCTGAAAGAGAGACTGGTGATCTTTTTGGAGGAAAATGGACTCCAGGACAGTCAGCAACATGGATTCATCTCTGGAAGATCCTGCCAGACAAACCTAATTGAATACTATTACTGGGTAATGAGGAAACTTGATAAAGGCCAAGCAGTGGATGTGCTGCATTTAGACTTCATCAAGACCTTTGATTCAGTGCCTCATGGGAGGCTGGGGTGTAAGTTGTAATATGTAAGGTCAGGGACAAAGATAGTAAACTAGATTGTGAAGTGGCTGAAGGGGAGGCAGCAACAGGTGGTGGTGGTGGGGGCACTCTCTTCCCCAAGGCAGTGACAAGTGGGGAGTTGCAGAGTTCAGTACTGGGTCCAGTGTTGTTTGGGTTATTCATATTGGCTATCTCACATGGTGTTAGGAGCACCATCAGTCTGTTTTCAGATGATACCGAGATAGGGGCAGTGGTGGACGATGTAGAGCGGTGGCAGGGGCTACAGGAGGAACAGATCAAACTGTAGGAGTGGTCAGAAAAGTGGCAATTGAGCTTCAATGCAAAGAAGTGCAAGAATTTTCACTTCAGAGCAAGGAACCCAGGGAGGAGCTACCAGTTGGGAGGGGTTCAGATAGAGGTCACAGAGGAGGAGAAGGACCTAGGGGTGATCATAGCTGGTAACATGAACAACTCAATTTAAGGCAGGAAGGTAGCAGCTAATGCCAACAAGATGCTGGGGTGTATTGCAAGAGGAATGTCATCCATAAATGGGGATGTGATCCTGTCACTGTACGGGTCACTAGTCAGGCCACATTTGGAGTACTGCATGCAGTTCTGGTGTCTGTTTCTGAAGAAGGATATCAGATTGCTGGAGGGGATACACTGTAGGGCAATTAAGATGATCCAGGGGCTGGAGGGCAAAATCTGCATGCCTCTAAGACAAACAGGAGGGAGCTCTGGTCTACCAATCCGACACTACTCAAAATATCTAGAGCCAAACCATCCCTAGGTCAGAGGTTGGCCAGGGTATCCCTACCCAAGATCCGGAACAATCTACTGAGAGAATTACAGGATAAAACCTCTCTCAAGGATTTCAAGAATGTGATAAAATTACACCTTGGGACTGGATCACAGTGCTGCTGCCTCAATTAAGGTCTCCCTATGGGACCAAATAAAGGGGGACACCTGCACAAAACAATCAGTAAGGAGATGGGGTCTTAAAGTTGAAAAGCAGCACTGTTCCTTGCACTTACTGATGTAGAGAATTTGTCAATTGTCTGTTTCTAACAAAATGTCTACACTATTGTTGTAATTTTCTGTGATGCTCTACATGTTGTGATGTATGTTTTCCTATACTCTATGTAAGCTATGCTATCTTGTAAACATGAATGCATTGGTTTTTCCTTCCCTCTAGGTACTTGTAACTAATAAAGGGTTACCCCTGAAAAAGGGACCATCAAGGTCCCAGTGGGCCTACTCAGTAACCACAATTTAAATAAATAAATAAATGTGAAATTGAAAGAGGAGAATGCAAGGCTAATGAATCAGCTAGATAAGGAGCTTAGGGAAAATGTCAAATTGGGTGCTGCGTACACAGTGTTGCAGAGAGAGATTGAGAAAGGGATTGAGCAGGGTACTGCTAGAGTTTGTCACAGGAGATGTAAGGCAAAGATAGCAAAACTGTGCCATCAGCAAGAGGTTCTTGCTGGCCATGTTAAAGCTAAGAATGGTTTTCAGTATACACCCATTGACATCACGTCATCAGGAGATGATGACTCAGATTACAGGGACCTGGAGTGCCTCATCACATCCAAGCCCCCTCCCCACATGGCGGTGGCATTCACTAGCCATCCACAAGATGGCTGCCACATTGTCATGTCACCCACATTGCCATGTCACAACAAACATGGAAACTCCCATGACAACAACAAACATGGCAGCCCCCATGATACAGGAGGCCCACCACCCAGTCATCCCTGCCATCCCCCACCTGGCCATAAACCCCCACTGGCTCCTATCAGCAGGCCAGAGGTTCACACCACCCCACTGGCTCCTGTCAGCAGGCCAGAGGTTCAGGCCACCCCATTGGCTCCAATTACCAGGGAGGATGGTGCAATAGTGTGAGTCATTGTGCAGGAGGTTATTATCAGCCTAGCTACCTCCACCACACCAGATGCACCATCACTTCTACATGACCAAATTAAATTCATGGTTGAGAATGCTATCAGCCAGGACAGTGCATTCAGAACAGTTGCTGATGTGGTGGCAGCTGCTGCCCACAGTGGTGCTCCAGTCACTACAACCTAGACACACACATCCAATCCCCTACAGGTTGCTCATTTTGTTCAACAAATTGCCCAAGGCATTGGACAGATGGGTCCCACTGACACCTCAGCTGTCATTTGGAGAAGGTGCCGTCCCTCTGTCAGAAGCTTTCTCTCCAACCAGAGTACCAGGTTCAAGTCCTGAGACAAACCATCGAGCCCACCCTATGATCCAAGCTCCCAGAACCTGTCCACAACTGTGACATGCTTGATTTTAATGATATTGCCCAGGACCTTCTCTCAACCAATGCCCCAGGTGTCGTTGGAGCCTGCTAGGCCTACAAGGTTAAGCAGAATATAAAAGAAAGGCCAGCAGCTTATCACCAATGGCTGTGGCTTGCATATGAAGCTGGCAAGGGCTTGGCAGATGAGCCTGCCAGTAAAAACCAAATTGAGCACAAGGATTTGTTCATCAGAAACATGACTCCAGGCCTGAGGGAAAAGGTTGAACTCAACATTTACCCACAGACCGACACTTTTGAACAGATCCTTACCAAGATGGAGAGAGTCTTCCAGGTCTAGCTCCACAACCTCACCTCAGGCAAAAACAACAACAAGGCAGCTGCCATCATTACCACACCCCAGGTGGACCCAGCCCAAGTTGCTGCAGTCAACCCTGCCCCCACTCACTACACTGTGGAAGGTGGCAGCACCAAGCAGGATGCCCCTTCTGATGACCGACAGGCCCAGGCCTGGGGGGGCAACTGAAACTACAAAAACAACCAGAATAACAATAACAACAACTGAAATTGGCAAAACACAAATCCCAATAACAAGTACTATAATGGGCCTAGCTATAGGGATTTAAAGGATGAAAATGAGACCCTCCAGAAACAACTGGAGGAGGACCCTGCTGGAACGGATCGCAGCCCTGGCACCATTCAGCAGTAAAAACCCTTTCAGGCCTTCAGCCTCAGCAAGGTCAAGTGGCCAAGGGACAAACCCCTTTGCAGCACCGGGCACTGGCCAGGCCGGTGCAGTGATTGAGGAACTACCCATTGAGCAAGTGGAATTTGCAGCTCTGATGTCACAGGTACAGTATTTGTGTCCTGTAAAGCCCCAAGGGGGGCTCCTACTGGCTGCAAGGCACAGGGACAGGAGGATGAGGAAGACTCTGGTAACTGTTCATATTTACAATTACAGGCCCCAGTCCGGATTGTGAGTGACTTGCTTGTTGACACAAATGGAAGGCCCTGTGTAAGGGCCATGGTCAGGGGCTGCCAACTCAGTTGTAAATTTGCCTAGTTGGCCAGAGAAAAAGCCAAATGGAGCTTGGAGACTTACAACTGATTACAGGAAGCTTAATCAAGTCACCCAAGCTGTGCCCCAACTGTGGCATTAGCCCCTGATGTTCTCAAGTTGCTGACACCTGACAAAAAGTGATTTTCAGCTCTTGACATCTCTAATGGGTTTTGGTCACTCCCATTAGCCCAGGAAAACCAATACAAATTTGCTTTTACCTTCAAAGGACACCAGTACACCTGGACTTGCTTACCCCAGGGCTTCCATAACAGTCCTTCCCTCTTCCATCTGCACATGATGGATGCCCTGCAGGGGTTATCCATGCCCCACTGTCTCCTGCAGTATGTGGATGACTTGCTTTTGGCAAATTCCATCAAAGAAGAACATCTGACTCTTTTGGATGAACTACTGACTCTTCTCAGGAGAGCAGGCCTCAAGTGCAACCCCTCTAAGGCACAACTGTGTCACAATGAAGTCATGTTCCTTGGTCTATGCGTCATAGACCAAAGCCAAAGCTCAGCTGTCAAGAAGATTCAGGGCTTGCAAGATCTACCACTTCCTACAAGCATGTATAGCCCTACGCAAATACCGTGTTGATATTTGGAGCTGTACTTGTCCCGAGTAGTACCTCCCAGAGTACCGCTGAACATCCAAGCCTGCTAAGCACAGGTCTTTGTCACAGAGTATGAATAAGCCTTGTATAGTTAGTGCATCTTGTGTTTGCTTTATTGTTTTACACCTTGTATCTCACCTGTATTATTATCATTGTCTCACCTCACATTTTGTTTGTCCACCCTCCCTGCGATGAGGTACCTTTGTAAATGAGTCTCTGACTCAAAGGTTGTAAATCTGATTGTATGAAACACTCAGACAGTTTCTAGGTATGGTGAACTATTCCAGGGAATTTATCCCTGACTTTGCCTCGAAGGCTGCTGTCCTATATGAACTTCTGAAAAAGGATTTCCCATGGACGTGGACCCCCACACACATTGAAGCTGTGACGCAGCTTAAGCAAGCCTTAGTCTCAGCCCCAGCACTGATTAACCCGAATCCAAGATTGCCCTTCCATTTGGAAACTGCCACCTCTGATGTGGCCATGTCTGCAGTGCTGGCACAAAAGTACAATGGGTACTTCAGGCCCATTGCCTATGTATCACAGATGCTATCCCCAGTAGAGACAAAATATAGTCTCTGCAAAAGAACACTGTTGGCAACCTTTTGGACTGTCAAACACTTCCTCTATATTATTGGATATGCTCCCATTCTTCTGCACACCTGTCATATCCCAACTAATTTTTTGCTTTCAGACAGAGTAAAAGATGAATCTGTTTCTAACACCAGACTCACCCATTATTCTTCGCTCTTGCAGGATAGAGACATCAAAGTACTGCCTGTCAAAATGCCATCCATCTTGGCCCATGGCCTACTATACACAGGTAAGTCTCATGATTGTGCCCTCCAACCACCTGACCTACCTGACCCATTGCCCTTCCTGACAGTCACACCTGAGGTCCTGGAGGACAAAACAATGTTTCACATCTTTACAGATGGTTCTGCATGCTATTTGGATGGAGAACAGGTAGCAGGCCTTGGGGTGCTCATACTGGATCATAAGGGTGATTACAGATGCATTTCTAGGAAATGCACTGTTGTCTCCTCACAGTATGCAGAACTCACAGCTGTGGCCTATGCGTTAGAGATTATGCCCCATGGTGAAAAAGACACCATCATCTTTGCAGATTCCAATTGGGTATGCTCATCCCTCACTGAGTTCTTTCCATTCTGGCAAAAGAATAACTTTACCTCATCTGGTGGTACCCCGGTCAAATATAGGGAACTGTTTGTGTACATACACATCCTCACACAGATGTTCGCACACAAGCTGTACATACTAAAGGTAAAGACCCACTGTAAATCTGACTCTTACCATGAATTCAATGAATGAGTGGACTCGCTTGCAAAACAGCCACTCAAGGGGGAGGGACATGGGAAATGACCCTCCCACAGTGTATAGCAGCCATTGTACAATCTATACTTGCTACCACCAAGAAACCAGTACCAGAACCCCAACTGGATCTTTCTGCTGTGCAGAAAGTAGATGCAGAGATCAGAGATGTATTCAAATTCCTAGACAAAGGAACTGAGCAAGCACTGCCAATGACAGCCCCTACAAAAGACACTCAGACAATTTACATCTGTCCAGTGATCAGAAGCTCATCTGGTATCACAAACAGGATACAGATGACAAACTGTGGGTGGCACCACACTCACTGCAAACCAAGTTTATCCATATGGTTCATGACACTCCCACTGGTGGACACCAGGGGACAGAAAACACTCTCCAGAGACTCAAAACAGTCATCTGGCGGCCTGGTATGGCCAAAGATGTAGAACACTATGTTGACAACTGCATAGTGTGTGCCCAGAACAATCCAACTCCTGCAAAGAAAAATGTAAAATTGCTACCCCAAAGGCAATCTGAACCATGGAATGCAATTCATATTGATTTCAGTGGCTCTCTTACTAATTCTAGTAAGAATGAGTATGCCCTTGCTGTCACAGACTTGTTCTCTAAGTGGGTAGAAGCATTTCCCACTAAGAACAACACTGCAAAGACCATTGCCAAAATCCTGGTGGATCAGCTATTCTTCAGGTAGGGTCTACCACTCAAGGTGAACTCAGATCAGGGCTCCAGCTTCATAACTGAACTGATGCAACAAACACTCCAGCTTCTTTGAATTGATCAGAAATTCCACATCCCCTACCACCCTCAATCCTCAGACCAGGTAGAGAGAACAAACAGATGCATCAAACAGATGTTATCTAAATTCATTAATGATAATCTTAAGGACTGGGATTCCCTTTTGCCACTACTTCTCATGGAAAATAGGGCCACACCTGCAGACACTACTCAATGTACACCCTATGAGGTTTTGACTGGTAGAGCTATGAGGATACCTGAGCACCTGTTAGTTGATCTTCACACCCTCACTACAGATAGAGTATCCATAGACAGGTATGTGGAAAAGCTTCATGATGACATCATGAAAACACAACTGTTTGTGGCAAAGCAAATTTGCAAAGCCCAACAGCAAGCCAAAGCCCATTTTGACAAACATGTTAAAGAAATCAACTGGCAAGTTGGAGATCAAGTTAGGCTTCTCCAGTACAGACAACCCCCTCACTTATTTGCAAGTAAATGGGAAGGTCCCTATCCCATTGTAAACAAGCTCAGCCCTGCTGTGTATCAGATCAAAGTACAGCAGCAAAAGCAGAACAAGACAGCTGACAAGTGGTTCCATGCTAACCAACTTAAATTATATAAAGGTGACTAAACTTACTTTTCCTAACCCCATAGGGTAGACTAGTACTCTCAGCTAATTAACCTTTTTTTGTTTCTTTCAGACATCGGCAAGATGGTTATCTTGCACACTCTTCTCCGGTTGGTGGGATTTCTGCATCTAACCATTCTTGCTCCCCAATTTCCACAGCCTCACAGTGATTGATTGGTCCAATTGCTTGGCACCTCTCCCATGGATGTTAAAATTAACATTCCTAATAAAAATGTTAAAATTACTTAAGGAAAAGATGCTTTATTACATGCTGTTGTTGCCCCAGATAAGTCTTCACTCTCCATACAATAGGAAACTGATGCTATGGGCTACAAAATCCTCATAGCTCGCCTAGCCAAGGGTAGATTCCAAGGCTGGCCTAACACTGATATATCTCAAAATGGTAATCTCTCCATTAGACAGGTTTCTTTCCAAGACGCAATGGTCAGTATAACCTTGCTGCTCTTATAGACCCTGCCTTTTGTGAACAACTCCCTTCACGGGTGGCACATGATTTTTGCTCCCAAAACAACGCTGCTTCTTCATCTGTCTACCTATCTGTCATCCCACCCAGTCAGGAAGAACTTCTTGCCTGCCCTTGTTTAGATGAGGGACCTCCTAGTGGTTTGATGGTTTGACTACCACATCACTCCCAAGAGCCCTCATTAACAATGTACAATTTATGCATGTCCCAGTTATTTTCAATTTATCACACTGGAATATGGCTGAATTTGGTTTATGTCAAAATACTAATACATCTAAGTTTCACAGTATGATGCTTACTGATATTGTTGCTGCTTATCAAACATGCACAAATGATCCTATTGGTGGGCCCCACACCACAGATCATACAGGTGTCTTTAGACCTGCCCATAAATACTATAAACCCAGATCAAAACACACCAAGTGGGATGCAGCCTCAGATGCCACTGGTGCCGCTGGTACTGTCTCTGGTATTACTGGAGTTGCCAGCACTGTTACTTGCCATTTTGGCTCAGGAATGTCTATTTGGAATAGAGCCGATATTGCTTCCATTAAATCACAAACACTTAAGTTTCAGAAAACACTTGGCAATAATGTTATGCCTCTATCTTGCAAGGTGTTAATACTCTAAGTGAGGAAGAAAGATATACTATATACAATGTGAAAGAGATTGCCCATGGGTTCAATGTAACAAGCAACAGACTTAATTACCTTATTTTTCAGAACAACCATGAGACAGACAAGCACTATACTGGGCATTGAATTTTATGTTCTGCTTATGGCTCTTATGTTATTTCTACAGTTAACAGTCTCTTCAGGGACTTGGAATCAGGCAAAATTCCAGATCTTATTCATGATCTCAGATTGGGTAAATGGTATTGCCCACAATGTAAAGGTACAGGTTGTATTTCTATGTGTTTGAAAGATACTCTTAATATCTCCATATCTGCTGTTCATAATATTGGTTATGTTTCCAGGTTTCCCAGCCAAGTCCCTTGCTACAAAACCCAGACATGTTCCATCAGGGAGAACATATTCATAACTTTCACAGTGTCCCTTCCATGTTCTGATCCAGCTACATCTGTCTTTGACAAACTTGCCAATATACATTCCTTGGACATCTTGAAAATGACATTTTTTGTGAAAGAACTGAACTTCCAGCTATGTTGATGTTTCATCCCATGCTCCAAGATTGGACTTCTCCTCACATGAACTGCTGTGCTAAGAAAGGATATTACTTGTGCCATTGTGTTGTCTTTGACATCGTAATGCCAGTCTGTGGCTATTCTCCAGAACATCTTGATTGGGCCTTGACCTTGGGTGATGGTCTGCTGAGTAACCTGACTGATGTTGATCCAGATGACATCATCCCTCCTGCTGCATCTTCAGTGTTCGATGCTGAAACAGCACCATCTTGAAGCTATTTTGAAGACATACACCGCTTCACTACTAGACTCACCAATTCCATGTTTTCTTGACCAGTCCACCTGCACCATTGGAGAGTTCCCAATCTCAGAGTTACATATACTGCTGAAGGGTAGTACTGCATTGTAACTAATTACAAAACTTATTCTTATGGTTTATGCACCTGTAACATTGATAAAAAATAATTTATGTTTTACTCCACAACAGAAGACAGTTATTGATCACACGGTGATCACGCCTGTTCCTCTCCCTAAACTAGATATTATAGATACTGATCCCCAATATTGGCTTGCCCTGTCTCAATATTTACCTCTTTTTAACATGCACATTGATCCCTTGACAATGTCATTGAGGTCTCTTTTAGCTACAAAGATGATCACTTGATCTATATTAGTAATAATACATCGAAAGCCAATGATGTTCTTAATGATTTAATTCATGATGGTGATTTAAGTCTTGCTGTAGGCAATTATTGGGTTGAATTATCATTTAAACTTTTTGTGATTATACAAGATTTTCTGATTGTTTTCCTCATTTTTCATCTTTGCTGTCTGCAACGTACCCTAAAACAATATCGAGAACAACTCCAGTTTCTTTACAAAGCTCATGCATCAGGCTTGTAAATGACTTTTTAGCTCCATCCCTACATGCCTACTTGGTATTGTTGCCCCTTTTGAGGCAACAAGGGGGGAATGTTATCCATGGACAAATACCCCTGTTTGGCCCCCCCACCTCGCAGACAGTAATACTTAGGGTGCAGGCACTTATCATATATGCATAAGTGTCAGGATCATATTTCTACTGTTCTATTGTACTTTTACCAAAGAATTATATCTCTATTACTGCACTTTTACTAATATCACAATGCCTTATATATAAGTATAATGTTTTTATTACTGATATTTCTATAGTTATGATGTATTTGCTAAGAATCATTACTGCTGTTTCAAATGTAACACTGGGGAGCATTTTTTGGACTATTGTATAACCATTAGTTAGGTAATACTGCCATCTTTAGGTTTAGTGCAGAGTAGCTATTACTAATACGACTATTACGACATTGACTATCAGACAAGTTCTTTGTTTCATGATATCAAGTCTTTTGCTAACTCAGCATATGTTTCCAGGCTAGTAAGACATCAGACTATGTGTCATTAGTCAATAATGTGCCTTTTATATATAATTTTAGTAGTTGTCATAGTAATTATCAGGGGTATGAGACCTGTTGCATTAGACATTTTCTCTGACAAGAGAAGACGTTACTGCTCTGTTTAGGTAAGCTATGAGAGATTGGAAGTATTTTCTCCCCAGTGGATTTTTCACTGTGATTTGTTTATACACCTGCTTTGTTTACTAGTAATAAATCCCTTGCAGTGGAGACCACTTGTCTGTCATTTCTTCACCTTTGTGCAGATCCAAACAAGAACCTGAGAAGGGTGATTTATTACCCAGTTACACTTGCTCTGTATGATAGCCGTGGGTTAAACTGCAAGTTTAATCCATGGTTGGTATCCGATCTCGGAAGTGCCTTGTTGTATAAGAAGTGCCGCTTCACTTAAAAACATTTACAAACAGCTTCCTAAAGCCCACAATACTAACTACTGACTACTAAATATTGGTAATTAAGTGGCCATCACAAATTTACCATGTTACTCACTCATGCTCACAGTTCCAGGCATTGCATATGGTGCAGATGCATTTTATGGCCAGCCTAGAATGTGGCTAATTTTACCTTTTACCCATTAATGCAACTGGTCACGCTCCCATTTGCTTTCCTGACTGAGTGAAACAGTTATAAATAGCTCCTTAAAGCCAAAGATACTAAATACTGACGCTAAAAATCCTGCTGCCAGACAAATAAAAATCTACAAATTTACCACTGACATTTCTGCTGAAAACAAATACACATAAAATATTACTGCGATATATTACCATTGCATATTGTGTCTGCTGCAAGCACCATGCCGCATCATGTGTCTGCACCACATTTTTTAAGTCATTATAATTAACGGTCTCCATTTTTTCCCATAGACAAAACTGTGTGTTAAATACTGTAACACTTGAGTAGGTGTTACGGCATTCACACACTCCCTTTCCATACCAAAGCGCTCGAGACAAGTAAATAAACAGAGCGCGAGCTTCCAACTGTCTCTTTTAACTCAAACAGTACTGACGAGAACAACACTTACTTCTCGGCATTACCTCCATCGCAAACACACTCTGCTGCTTCTAGGCTCATGGGTAAACTGACTGAATTCTGAATTACATGTTTTGGTGTCTCTCTTGCTATCGGTCTCTCTCTCTTGGTGCAGGCAGGTGTGCCGCTCATTTTGGGTGGAAAACTCAAGAGAAAACGGAAAATGCAGTAATTGTGAATTGAAGGTTTTGGTTCTTTCTCTCTCTCTCTCTCTCTCTCTCTCTCTCTCTCTCTCTCTCTCTGTCTCACATGGTGAGGGAACAGTGCACAGCCAGGCATTGGGTCCATATACAGCACTCTTCATGGTGCTGCTCAATCTTGTAGCCTCTCCTACTGCACATAGGTTATAATTAATTTAATAATTAAATTAATAAGTCTCACCATAGAAATAACGGAGCCCTTCAATTATATAAAATAAAATATGGGGAGAAGTGTGTCAAACTCAAATTTAACACACACCCTCGTTGTTGGATGGCATTCATAAACCCCTCGGGCTTCACCCTCGGGGTTTATGTGCCATCCAACAACTCGGCTGTGTGTAAATTCTCATAACACATTTCTGCCCATACTTTATCCTATATGTTTTGCATCTTCTGGCAATTGTATCTCATAAGCTGCTGTTATTGTATTTCCTTACAGGCTGCCTGCAAAATGCATCTACTCCACATTCAATGCATGGAAATGTGAATGTGACTGAGTACCCTGGTCAATTTGTTTTGTAGTGTGGGCTTTAGTGAGCTCTTTCTGTTTTCTGACTGAAGCAGCACTTACTATATAATGAGACAGATCCTTCCAGGATTTCAAGTGTCACCTTTGCAGTACAGCAGTATAGCAAGAATCACTATTTTGAATTGTTGGCATTCAGTAGTCAGGAATAACAACATGTCAGGCATAATCAGTCAAATTATGACTGGGAATTGGATTACAGCTGCCTGATGGTACAGCTACAGAACATTATATATATACAATTGCTGATTTCTGCAATGGCATGAGCCTGCTGCACTGTGATTCAGCTTTCTTGTGGCATGTGGAGAATGCTATCTGCCTGTCATATAGTATGTGTCCAGTCAGCTAGGTGAATGGTCCATTGACTGGACTGACTTGTGACTGGGGTACACATCACAAGCATGTCCCATGGGCTGTCTCCTCCATTTATGGATTTTTGACTGAGTGAGTAATTGGCCCCTCTGTCTCATGTTGCCTGCTCCTCAGCAACCACTGATATAAGAGGGATGTCGGCACCTTGAGAATACCAGGATCTGCCATAACTTTGGTGCTCATTACAGGGTGCTCTGGTAAGCCACTTTCATAATTTGATGGAGGACTTCAGACGGAAGCTGTGTCAGACAATTGCATTTGCTTTACTTGATGGACAACAACTTCCCCATCAGGAAACTTCTCTTTCAGCCAGTGATCTACTGTACATTTTCCTCCTCAAATAAAGAGAAATGTGTCTCCATTTGTTCATCAAAAATCTCAGTCTTCTTGCCTTGATAACTACAAAAAAAAAGGCTGCTTTGGAACACTAAATAAGGAGATGGTGCAGATCCCTCCACTTTGTTAGCAGGTTTTCCCAAAACTGAGAAAACTGATCTGGCAGGTTAACCATGGATTACATAGGGAATTTAATCCACTGCCACCTGACACATTCTGCCCAATGACAGGTCTTGGCTAAGGTATTGTTTATTTTATTTTTATTTATTTCAATCTAGGATTATAAAATACCTTTGAGCACAGTTGAGATCATTTACAAAGGTTCCACGTCAATAATGGCGAGGGGGTTACAAAACAGACAGAGTATAAAGCACAATAACATGTACAGATAATATCAAATACAGTGAACAGTAGAACAGCACAATACATACTAAACATACGTGATTGCAATTAGATGCATAGTTGGCATTCTAGGACTTTATAGGGGAAAATATGGGCAGGTAATCCCATTTGGAAATCGCAAAGGGTGGGTCAAGGGATGAAGAGTATCAGCAAGACAGAGAACAAGGGGAGGGGATGCTGCCAGGCAGCATTGTCAACATGTTGAGCAAGGCAGGAAAGGGTAGAATGGGTGGGAGGCGGGGAAAACACAGAAGGAGAAGGTGACAGGAGGAAGGGGATGGTAAGGTGTGGGGGTAGGGAGGGAAGAGGGAAGGGGGAGGATGAAAGGTGGGGAAATGAGTCAGTCAGGGGTCATAGTGGGCAAGTTAGTGAGACAGTGTAGGAGGATCAGGACCTGACAGATGGGGGGAAGGGTTAGAGAGACGATTGAGCAGGGGAGGAAGGATGCAGCCAGGGGCTTTGTCAAGGAGGCTGCGGAATGCAGGTTACCAGATGAGGTGCAAGTCACATGACTAATTAAAGCAGGTACACTCACTTTCCTTCGAGATGTGCAGAAGCAGGAGAGGCTTGAACTAGGTAAGTTGAGGTATGCTAGTCAGTTCACATTTCAGGCCGGTTAGGAGCTCTGTAAAGAGAAGGATCACTGGCATTGGGTGGTCTGAACCCTAGGAATATGAAAGAGTTCAGAGACAGAGGACCGGGTGTGAAGCAACTTTTGAGGCTTTGAAAGAAGACTGGCAATGCCCATTGGCAGGGCTCCAAGCAGCACTTGCTTGGCAAGTATACATGAGTGGTACTTGATGTGGTCTTGTAGTTTGAGCCACCTGGTTAGGGTGAATAGATCACAAGTATGGATGAGGTAGCTGGCACCAGTGATAAGTCTACCAGCTTTGTTTAGGGCAGTATTTAGTCTTTTGAGAGATGTAGCTGTGGCAGCTCCATATATAACCAAGCCGTAATCAATAACAGATAGTACCAAGCTGTGGATTGCAATTTTAAGTGTTTCTGGGGTCAGACTTCATCTGTGTCTGCAGAGCAGTCCTAGTTTATCATTTACATTCTTGGCAACAATATCAATGTGTGGCTCATAGGTAAGGTGGCAGTCCAGGGTTACTCCAAGGTATCTGAAGTGCTGGGTTTGTTCAATGGGGGCTCCTTGGTTATTTTTAACTGTGAGGGCATGTGATTTGTGTTTATGGTGGGAGGATGAGAACAGCATAAATTTTGTTTTTTTCTAGCTTAGAACTAGCTTGTGGGATTAGAGCCATTTTTCAACTTCAAGGAACCCATGTTGTAGGTTGTCTTCAAGCATGGTGGGATCCAGGTGACTTGCAAAGATGACAGCATCATCTGCATAAAGGAGGGTTCTTAAATAACAGGCCTTTGGTAGGTTGTTTTGGAAGATACTAAACAGAAGGGGTCCCAGGATGGACCCTTGGGGTACGCCTGATCTGATAGACTGCAGTTCTGAGATGGAATTTGAAATCTTCACCCTCTGTGACCTGTTGGCAAGGTAGCAGCCAAACTATTTTAGTGCGCTAGGTGAGAGACCAGTCTTTGTGAGTTGGTCAAGGAGGAGTTTGTGATTCACAGTGTCAAAGGCCTTAGTAAGGTCTACAAACACCACTCCTGCCAGACTGCTAATGTCGACGGACTGTTGGATGAAGCAAGTGAATTCTAGCAGAGCTGTAGTCATGCTATGCTTTTTCCTAAAGCCGTGCTGCTGTGTGCATTGCAGGGGGTACTTGTCAAGACAGTCCACAAACTGGTTGATTACTATGCATTCCAGAACCTTTGACAGTGGGGGGAGGATGGATATTGGTCTGTAGTTGCTAGGTTCTGTGCGATCACCTGATTTGTGCACTGGCGAGATCAGTGCTGATTTCCAGACTTCTGGGAACTGGGACAGAGTGAGGGATAGGTTGAGTATTTTACTTGTAGGCAGGAGAACCTTTTCTAGGGAAAGTGCAATAAGTTTGAGGTCCAGCAAGTCCCCACTATGTCTGGTTTTCCCCAATACTTTGGATAGCAGTTTCCTGACCTGGGTGGCAGAGACCTGTTTGAAGTAGAATGGAGCATGACCAGGGTTCTCTGCATCTGAGCACAGGGCAACCGATGGGGGAACATCTTCAAAGAAGTCTTTAGGGAGGACCTCTGATTGATTAGTGAAGGCAGTATTAAAATTATTTGCAATTGAGAGAGGGTCGGTAATGCGATTGCCTTCAAGATTTAACGTAGTCAGAGAGACCTTCTGTACTTTGCCCATGATGTCTTTTATGTTCGGCCAGAATTTCCTGCTGTCACCCCAGGAGTTTGACAGAAGCTCTTTATGGTGGTTTTGTTTTGCATGATGAATCACCCTTGTACAGTCATTGCTGGCCACTTTGTATGCCTGAGAGTCATGCTGCCTCCCTGTTGACTTGGCAATGAGCCAGAGATGGTCACACTGTTTCGTTTTGGTAATGAGTTCTGGTGAGATCCAGGAGTTAATAGTTCCATGCACCTTCATCTTTTTAAATGGAGTATGGGTGTCACAGGCAGTATTGAAAACCTTGATGAAGTAATCAAGAGCAACACTGATGTCACTGACAGAGTCCTGGAGGGACCAGTCATGGCACTGGAGTTGGAGCTTTAGTAGATCTAGATGCCCACGCTTTAACATTTAGTTGTAGATGGTTAGGGTGGGGAGGAATGGAACTTATTTGACCAGTTGTGTGTGTATGTATATATATATATATATATATATATATATATATATATATATATATATTCATATTCACTGACTGCAGTGCTGTCTCACAGTTCCTCACCACAGCAAATAATTTACTCTATATTGCTGTAAGAAGGGGTAAACAGATTGGTCCCCAAATCTATTAAATCTTAAGGGTGCCTGCTTTATGTGCCCTTCAAGAGGGCTCATTCTGTCAAAACTCAATCACCAGAAGTGGACATTCTCTGTCCCTTTATCATTGATTGATACTGTATGTACAGTTACTGGACCAGATTATCTAACAATTAAAATGGACACAAGCCCAAGGTGCATCAACTACAGTATATGATGCACCAAGCTGGCAGTTTTGTTGAGGGATTTTCCATCCCTTGAATTAAATCAATGCTCACAAAACCACCTTTTAGTGGTCTAACTTGCATCATTCTTGATGACTTCTGCCACACAGTTTGCAGATGAAGTTGGCCATAAGCTGCCGAAAGCTGGGTCTACTGTCACATCTGCACCCGAGATTATGCAATCAGGTGCAGGTGTGCAGCAATCAGCAATGCTGCAGTTGCAGGGCTGTAACTGTTTGACACAGGGTTTGTTGCATGCCCTACATCACCCCTTTGAAATCCAACCAACTGTGTCCCTTATGTTAGTAAGAAGATATTCTTGAGATCTTCATGTGAGAGAACTGTGAAGGAAAGTTCGGTAGCTGTGGCACATCATGGACATAAGAAGAAGCTCTAATAACCATAATGGCCACATGAACTGTATATATAAGCAAATTATATTCCTTTTAAAAAGTTGAAATTGCTTTTAAAATCTAAATGTTTTATTTTGCAAATAATTAGCCACTTCCATGTGACAAACGAACTATGCCATCTGAAATTAGAATTTCAGAATTTCACTACTGTATTTGCATGAGACACTCTCATATGTTTACAACAGTGTAGAGAATGGTTAGAAATTAACAACACAGATAGGCTAATAGTGATGTCATGATGTATAATGAATGTTAGAAATATAACGGCAAAAAGACTGAACTGCACAAAGAAGTAGATAAATTATTCAATTTATGTTGCCTTTCCTTTGACAAACCTTGTGCATATGTGCTAAGTAATGGGGGTACAATAAGCAATTCAATGTAACAGCCTTCTCATACGTTGATCATGTGCATTTCCAGGATTTGTGATATAGAGAGCTACAAGAAATTACAAGTAAAAAGGTCAGATTGCATTTGACATGCTAGAGTTTCATCTTTAATTAAATATGTATCACTGTACTACAAAGGCACCTGAATGTAACAATACTAGTAGAACAAATATAAACAAAAGTTAATTGATATAAGCTACGATGTGTTTATTTTTTACACACTACAACTAGAAATGAAATATCAAGTGTACAACCATTTAGACTGCAGAACAGAAAATATAACATTTATATGGTAACATAATTCCGTGTTCTCACTCTCAGTCGAAACCAAATAAACTGCAAGCATGAAAAGTATTTTTCTTTTACAATGGAGTCTTTTACTCTCTTCACACATACTATAATATGTAAGGGATAACACATTACAAGATGGGCCGTTCTAAGGAAATAATGCTTGCCTTGAGTGGGTGTTGGGTGTTAGGCATAGCCAAGTGCCTCAACCACCTGAGAAGTGCATTAGTCCTTTATGATAACACACCCTGCAGTGTGTTATCCCACTTATAAAGTAGGTTTTTGTTTGTTGAATAAATAAATATCTACTTCAGGTGAGGGGAAGGAGGTCACAGAAAGGTGGGGTCTGTTAGTGAGGTCACAAAGAAGGCAGGAAAAGGGAGGTGTGGGAATGGTGTGGGGCAGCCAGGGATTGGTAGATCCAATCAAGGGAAGGGACCAGGATAGGGCCTGATAAGGAGCTGCACAAGGGCAGAAGCTCACAAAAATTGCTCCAAAGAAATTCGTTTTGGAGGCACATCAATTTCGGCAAGGTTTTTGAATAAGCCAATTGGCTAACTTTTGAGAGAGGGATATTCTGATTTAAGGGAAATTGGTTGTTTAATACAGCAAGGTATAAGTAAAAGATAAGGAGAAGGATACGGATACAGAGACATCCGAGGAGACCAGGAGACATGAGTGAAATCAGAACCACTGTTGAGCAGGTAAGGTATAGAGTTTCGTTAAAAAAGTCAGCAGCTGAACTGGAAGAGGCATGTGGAGGAAGTCGAAGCAGTAGCAGCAAGCGGTCAGCATGGGTGGTTTGTTTGTTGTGTGGGTTTCAGAAGTCTAGGTGGGCATAGAAACAGAATTGAGGTGGGAGATCGTTGAGTAAGGGTTCCAGGAGCAGTGACTGCCAGGAGGAGGATGCTCACAAGTGTGCATTGGGAAAGGTGGGAGACAGCCTGCGTGGGGGTGGGCAGCGAGTGTCTAGAATCCCAGTGGAGAACTGTGAGAAAGTATACTAGTGCTGGTGAGAACCACGGAGGTCTCGAGGGGAAACAGCAAGGGATGGGGCGGCAGGCATGGTGAGCAGTTTACTGGTTTCTTTCAGCTGGGGGATCCAGGGTAGCAGAGGCATGTCTGAAGCATTTGAGGAGGATGGAAAAAGGGATTGGCTAACAAGTGATGTAGCCGAGAAAACAGCAGGAAATTTTTTAAAATAAGAAAAAGAAGAGCAGAGGAAAATGGAGAGTAGGCCCAACTTGGAGGCACCGCGTGGGATGGTGGGTGATGTCATCGCCACGAGGTGCTGGGTTGGGGGGGTGAGCACGGAGAAGGCACGCTCATGAGAAGCAGAAAAGCCAGAGTACTACAGGCAAGGAGGGTGTATTATTGTGTCAGGTGGGAAGGGGGGATGATGGTAACCAATCCTCTCGGCGATAAAGCTGACCCACCTTGATTCCCTATGAGTGGCCCCTTTCTCCTCCCTATTCTGTTTACATTAGTCCTGCCCTGAGTGTCAGCTATGAAATCTGTTGATTATTCCACCTGGTTAATGTTAAATTGCTCTTGCAAGATGATGTGTTTATTCATAAACACAAACGCTGGGCCCATTGTTTACTTTATCCATGGCAGCAATCAGTTATTAAACAAACATTGCTTTGTTTGCGGGTGTGAGCAGCAGTTTATCCTACAAGAAGAAGAAACTTAAATGCTGGAGTTTGATTTAAGGATAATAAAGCATGGCGGTGATCCCAGCAAGGACAAGTGGGGGACTGGACAGTACAGGGGGAAGGAGGTGCTGCTGGCGGGTGGAGACACACTTGAAAGGGGAGGACAAAGGAATGAGAGATGGTTTCAGGCACAGATGCAAAAAAAAAAAAGCCTGTAGAAAGTATAGGTATGATGGTTATGTGTTTTCTTTTAGTAGGTGTTTTGAAAGGATGGCACCAAGAAGGATGAAAACGAGCAACGAGGAGTGTTATCGAGCCGTAATGGAATTGGTGGAGAAGGCTAACTGGCTCTTGGAGGAGGCAGACCTGGAGAAGGGAGATCAAGACACAAAGAGGAAGGGGAAGCAGGGGAAGGGACAGGGGAAGGACAAGAGGGCACCAATGTGACCGTGGGCATCAGAGCCCGGGCCCCTGGTTCCGGTACCAACACCAGTGGCTCCCAAGGTCCACCTCAGTTAACCCAGTACCCGAGCCTAACCCAGCCCTCGTGCATGTACCTGCACCAGTGCCAGAACCCTGCAGCCCCGTGGCCCCATTGCCAGTGCCAGAGCTGATGCCACTTCCCAGATTCCCATACTGACACGGCCCCACCAGGAGCTCCCTGCTGGGGCCCAGCATCCTCAGCCAAGCACAACAGGTAATTTGGTGGTGACACTGACAGTAGTGTGAAGGAGTTCATGGAGCAGATGCTCAGAAGTGTGGGGCAGAATGGAATTGGGCAATTGGCGAAAGCTTTGGGTGAAATAAAAGGGGTCAGGGGGACTGGGGGGCAACAGGGGGGCTCACGGCAGGTAATGAGGTAGGGGCACCAGGGGTTAGGTTAGCGGATCACGTGCCAGTGGCCATGAAAGAAAAGATATGGCAGGAGGAATATGCTGACATTTCCGCTTTAGCGAATGTAGACAACATGGATAAGTATGAAGAGAAGGACAGTTTTGAAAAGAAGGATATGGCAGCCACTGTAGTGTTGTTAGGAAAAGGAGAAGAGAACAGGGCAATGAAGTGAAAAGCCTGGGACAACTGGTCCACAGGCTTTACGTATTTCACGTCAATTGCCATAGACAAAAAGGATGGCGACTCCTTTGCTGACATATACTCTTATTATAAAAAATGCATACAAGAAAGGGGGAAATAGCTGGATGAAGTATGATAAGAAGTTTAGGAAGTGGATGGTGCATTTTGTGGATGTAAAATGGAATGCGCGACAGATAGATTTATGATTAGAAATTTATACAGGGCCCACGGATAAGGAGGCGGAAGGAGACAATAGAGGTGGGGCCATGGTGAAGGCATGTTGGGGCTATAATTGGGCTTCCTGTTCATGGCCAAACTGCAGGTTCTGACACATCTGTTCCAAGTTCAGAGAGCACCACCCAGCGACTAAGTGCAGGTACAACTGGGAAAAAAGCCCCGGGGACCTGGAGCAGGGGTACCAGCAGCCTTTTTGAGCCAGCCGGGGGGGTTCTGGGGCCAGCAATGGGGAAGGGGAAATAGAGGCTGTGCAAATGGGAGGGCTAGGGGATACTCAAAATAAGCCATTTATCGGGACAGGTAAGAGTCTGGGGGCCGTTTATGGGCTGGGTCAGACACCTATCAGACTTACAGTGATTGAAAAATGGTTGGAGGGCTATCTGGACCAAAGGACAGCCAAGGAATTGTGGACAGGCTTCCGTGAGGGGTTTAGTTTAAAGTTTCAGGGGTTTAGGAAGAGGACGAGGGGAAAAAGCCTCAAGTCCACACAAGGAAAGGGTCTACTGCTGGCAAGTAAAATTCAAAAGGAGGTAGCAGCAGGACAGGTGGAAGGACCATTTGAAGCCCTTCCCCTGCACAACCTATGGATCTCTCCTTTGGGATTGATCCCCAAAAACAGCCAGAGATAATATACACCACTTCCCATACAGAGGGGATCCAGTAATGCCGCCATAAATGAGGAGGACAGTAAGGTGACCTAGGCCACTTTGGAGGAGGCAGTGTGGCTCATTAGGAGCAAGCAGGTGGCATGGATGGCCAAGACAGACATAGAATCCGCATTCAGACTGCTGCCAGTATGGGAGGCAGATCGGGACCTGCTAGGTTTTCAGGTGAATGGGTTCTATTATTTCGACAAGGTCATGCCAACGGGGTGCTCAATAGCATGCGCCACATTCGAGATGCTTATTACATGGCTGCAGTGGGTGTTCCAGAAGCAATTTGGATACCGGACAGTGGTACATTTCCTTGACGACTTTCTGTTCATTGTGGAAGGGAGACAAGAGACAGAAAGGATGTTAGGTGATTTCAAGGTATTATGTCAAGAATTGTGGGTGCCATTAGAGGCCAATAAAACAGAGGGTCCACTACAGATGATAGAGTTCTTGGTACTGGAGTTGGACACGGTGTAGGAGTTGTATCGGTTACTGGAACAGAAGGTCAAGAGGCTTCAAGGGTTGCTAAGTCAGGTCGGGCGGAAAAGGAGAGTGCAACTCCAACAGGCACAGCAGTTGCTAGGGCATTTGAATTTTGCATGTAGAGCCATTTCCCTGGGGTGCACATTTACACAGCATTTAGCCTGGGCAATGCAAGGGGGAAAGCAGCCCCATCACTGGGTTGGCATTAACAAAGGGAGCAGGGAGGACTTGATGGTGTGGGAGCATTTCCTACAGACTTACAATGGGCAGACATTTTGGCAAGATGACTGGATGTACAACACAGACCTGCAGTTGTATACAGATGCAGCGGGGGGAGTAGGCATGGGGGGTTACTTCCAAGGTAAGTGGTTTGCAGAACCATGGCCCGAGGAATGGATGAAGGAGGAGGTGATACGGGACATCACATTTTTGGAACTATTCTCCATTTGGTTGGCAATGTTAGTGTGGGGTGGTGAGCTGAGGAACAGGTAGGTCACGTTTTGTAGTGATAATCAGTCAGTGGTAGAGGTGCTAAACAGGAAACGGACCAAGTCAGAAAGAGTAATGAGGGTGTTGAGCAGGATGGTGAGTTGGGGATTGACCCTAAACATGTCATTCAGGGCTAAGCACATTGATGGTGTAGAAAACGTGATAGCTGACTGCCTCTCCCACTTGCAGATGGGCAAATTCCATACCATCACACCTGGAGCAGAGGTCAGGGGGATGGCCATCCCAGCACATGCATGGATGATTGGATTGGGGGAGCTGAAGTATTGTTCCATAGCTCCCGGGGCCCCAAGGACCCTTAGAGCATATAAGACCTCATGGAGGGCATTTCAAAAATTTCGGGAACAATACAGCGGACAAGTAAGTGAGGCTGTAATGCAGGAGCAGGGTGCCAGATTCATAGTGATGGGGTGGCAACAGGACATGGCTCAAGCTACCATGGGGGTTCACCTAGTGGCAATAGAACAAATATGTACCTTAAAAGGGTGGGTGGACCCCACGAAGAGTAATCTGATTAGCAGGTTGATGCAGGGTTGGGCTCGAGGGTCAGACAGGAAGCAGGACACCAGGAAACCAATAGGCGAAAGCCTATTGGCAAGACTGGTGGGTGTACTACACCACATAACCAGCTCAAGGAGCGAGGCAGTTTTGTTTTAGGCCCTGTATCCGACTATGTATGGAGGGGCCTTTAGGCTAAGCGAGGTAACTGGACATGGTAGGAAGTTAGAAGGAAATGGGCTACAATGGGAAGACATAGAATGGGGCTCAGGTGAAGTGCTAGTAAGGATGAGGCGGTCAAAGACAGAACAACAGGGACAGGGCACCAGAAAAAGGTTGCAGAGGCTCAGCAGCACAGCTTTCTGCCCGGTGGTGGCCTTGCATGTGTATGCGGCAGGACGGACAACTGGGGATACTCCGCCCTGTTCATACATGGGAATGGGAAGCCAGTCACAGGATATCAGGTGACGGCAGTGTTACGCAAGGGCCTCAATTTTTTGGGAGAGCCATTGGAAGGTTACTTGTCACACTCTTTCAGGATTGGTGCAGCCTCAGTGATGGCCACGCAGGGGAGCACAGTGGGAGCAATTATGGAAAAGGGAAGATGGAGGTCTGAATGTTATAAAAAATACATACACAAGATCCCGCATTAACGTTGTTCTTTTGTCTCCCTTAGCAGGTACGATGGAGGGAGGAGGGGGGAGGGTGAGAGCGGGGGAAGGGTGGGAGCACTGCGGCATTAATCTAGTATGTTTCTTGTACACAGGCAAACCCAAGAGGCTAGAGGCATGGATTTGTGGCCATTCATTTATCCACTGGAAGGAGAAGTGGGCAGCCAGGAGACAAGGGGCAAACAGCTGAACCTGAATAGTGATACCATCCAATTAAGGTGGAAGGGGCAGAGATGGATGAAGTGGGCACAGTTACTGCAGGAGCTGAGGAAGATCATGACGGTCCATGGGAGGCCAGACCTCATCATCATACATCTGGGTGGCAATGACCTGGGGACACTGCCATGGCTGGACATATTTTACCACATAAAAGGGGATGTGCAGACAATTAAGCAATGGTGGCCAGAGGTGATACTGGCCTGGTCAGACATCACACCAAGGAGGGTGTGGCACAGAGAGGAGAACCATAAGGCATGGACAGGGCCAGGAAGAGGATGAACGTGTGGGTGGGTAGGTTATTTGAGGCCCAGGGGGGACTGGCGATTCACCATACAATTCAGAAGCAGGTTGATGAATACTTCTGAAGAGATGGCGTACATCTCATAGACCTAGGACCAGCCCTATTTTACCAAGAAATGGCAAACGCTATTGAGGTTTGGATGAGACAAAGGGTATAGAGGCAGTAAGCATGGAAATAAGGCAGAAAGGGGTGGGCAGAGAGGAAGTCCACCATCCATAGTAACTGGAGGTGGACTAATGGAAAAAAGGGGAGTAGGGCAGGAAAGAAAAGAGGATTTTAAAGGGGAGACACCAAAAAGGACACGTGGTGAGAAGATAGAAGCAGGGGTATGGTGTGTATGCTTGTGTCCCTTGACAACAAAAGAGGAAGAGACCGGGACCCCCATGACGTATGTCTGGGGGGGGGCAGAAGGAAAGAAGGAAGGAATGAGAATTGAACAAGGATATGATGTATATGACTAGAGATGTATATGTGTTATGAATGTGAATTATGCTACGTGTAAAAAGACAAAGAGAGTGATCAGTTATAGTAATATGGAAATTTAAATATCAGTAAACTAATTGCCGAACTGAGCAACCACACACAATCTTGTCGGTGTCTTTACTGGAAGGGATCTGGGGACAAAGAGGGTTGCCCAACTAAAAGAGCAGACCACCTTGTCCAGAGGCCCAGACAGGATTAGTGGAAGCTCGGGAGAAGGGAAGGGGGGGGGGGAGGTAGCAGGGGAGGGAAGGAGGTCACAGAAAGGTGGGGGATCTGTTAGTGAGGTCACAAAGAAGGTAGGGCAAAGGGAGGTGTGGGAAAGGTGTGGGGCAGCCAGGGGTTGGTAGAGACAATCAAGAGAAGGGATCAGGTTGGGGCCTGATAAGGGGCTGCACAAGGGCAGAAGCTCACAAATATTGTTCCAAAGAAATTCCCACCCACCCCTCTCTATAAAAAGTAGTAGGAGAAAGAGCACCATGGTAGGTGGAGCACAGGGTAACACTGTGGAAGGTAGAGCACAGCAATAGGGTGCTACAGGAGGACTGCCGAAGATGGACGGCAGAGAGAAGGAAAATAAAGGAAAAAAGGGGAGTAGGGCAGGAAACAAAAGAAGATTTTAAAGGGGAGACATCAAAAAGGAGACAGGGTGAGAAGACAGAAGCAGAGGTATGGTGTGTACGCTTGTACCCCTTGACAACAAAAGAGGAAGAGACCGGGACCCCCATGGTGTATGTCTGGGGGGAAGCAGAAGGACAGAAGGAAGGAAGGAATGAGAATTGAACAAGAATATGATGTATATGACTATAGATGTATATATATTATGAATGTGAACTACGCTATGTTTAAAAGGACAAAGAGAGTGATCAGTTGTTGTAATATGGAAATTTAAATATCAGTAAACTAATTGCCAAACTGAGCAACCACACACAGTCTTGTCAGTGTCTTTACTGAAAGGGATCTGGGGACAAATATAATATGAATTAAATACATTGGAAATAAACTGCACATTATAAATTGCTCTCAAATTTCTGTCTGTCTTGTTTATTCCTATGTACATGCCATGACAATTAAAATAGTGATTTAAATATCTGAATATTAAAAACTGGCATTAAGCAAGATATTTTTATGAAATACAGCTACTTAATTCAGCCTGCAATGGTTTCAGCCACTAATTAGAGTGAAAGTGTTAGAACAGCACCAAGCGACAGTGTCATTGAAACTATTTATAGCAATGTCGAAAAACATTAGCATCAGCACAGTTCATTTTGTGGCCTGATATCAACAACAATGCTTTTTTTATTTATAGGAATAACTTTTGCAAAAAATAAAAATCAGTCCATCACTGGGACTGGAAAAATACTTTGAGATTTTAAATGTTCAGCAGAATGTGGACCAAGTCACAAGAAAAGGCAGTATACAAAGTCAAGGTAGTATATTGGATCTGATGTTTTTTTTTTCCAGAGGATTTGAGATTGAATGTTGTCAGGCTTTACCTCCAAATTTAGGGGACCACAACCCTGTATCATGTGCCATCACAGACAAGTGTAATTGTAGGGCTGAAGGGAAACTCATTACTAGAAGGGATTATGCTAACTACCATCCAGAAAACGTTATTAGATATTTAGGTTCTAAAAGATGGGATGGGTTGAAATTGATCCCTGACATAAACATGGGGGTTGAGGATTTTACCAATAGCTTTTTACAAATTTGTAATAAGCATGCACCTTAGAAAACCTATAAACTAAGGAAAAAATACCTACTCTGGGTTAATGAATTTCTAAGAAAAATTATTTGTATCAAAGACAGATTATGGAAAAAAGTGAATAAGACAAAAAGTGAGGTCATTGGGAATAACATAAAAAGCAGCATAACAAGTGTAAAATGCTTATCAAACATGCTAAAAACACTATAATAGCAAAACATTCATAGTGTTACACATCCAAAACAGTACTGGGAAATAATAAAAGAACTGGAAAATCCTGTTAGAGCTGGCCATGGGATTAAAATATTAAATGACAGTAGAGATTCTTTAGATCCAAAATCCATTGCACATGTATTGAATCAACACTTTATAACACTACTCGATATTGTTATCCCAAAACACACAAAAAATATTCTGTGGAAAATAAGATTGGAATTGTGGAATCAAATCTCTCAAAGTTCCAATTTAAAAAAAATCAGGATGAGGGAGGTGGAAAATTAATTTAAAAAACTTAACCTTAAAAAATTGTGTGGTTTACATAAAATTGAAGTAACATTTTTGAAAGATGCAAAGGACTATGTGAGGGATGGGATTAAGTGCATAAGGGAGGAATGGAGGAAGGAAGGACAGAATCTCTGTGGATGCAGTTCCATGATGCAAGGAATAGGACACTAAGGATGAGGGTAGTGTACAGGCCTGCAATCACAGGGTTGTGACCTGGACCAGGAACTGGCAGATCAAATCCAAAGGGTAAGCAGAAAGGGAAGCACGGTGGTGGTGAGGGATTTCAACCTACCAGGGGTGGATTGGAACACACCTGCCACCATGAGTGCAAGAAGGGGGTCCTATTGAAAGCTTTTCAGGACAGCTTCTTAACACAGCTGGTGCAGAGGCCAACACAGCTGGAAAGGACTTTGGACCTTGTACTGGATAATGGGGAAGCTGTAAGGAACCTAGAAGTGGGAAAACCACTTGCAGGGATTGACCACTACTTGGTGTGGTTCATGCTAAACATGAGGAGAGATATAGGGGGCACAGGTATAAGGGTTGTTGAGTTTAGGGGGACAGACTTTAGGATGATGGGAAAAATTCTGAGCAAGCACCTGTCAGACATCCAACAACACATTGATGCAGATCAGAAGTGGAATATAATAAGGGGATGGATAGCAGAGGCAACAGAGACCTGTACTAGGGAAAAAAACCAAGAAGTGCAGGGCAAAGAAACACTGTTGACTATCACCAGAGGTCAGGGATGGGGTGAGAGCCAAGAGGGTGGCATTTCAGAAGTATAGGAAAACAGGAAGGGGAGAAGATATAGATGTATACAGGGAAAAGTCTAAGGAGGTCACCAGACTGGTCAGGGCGGCCAAAGCATCTATAGAGCTGAGACTGGCACAGGGGATCAGAAGAGGAGAAAAAGACTTCTTCTATTACATAGGTGAGAAAAGGAGAAGCAAAGACCAACTTGTGAGGATCAAGAAAGAAGGGGGGGTGGGTAGAGAAGGAGGCAGAGCAGACAGAGGCACGGAACAAGTACTTCTGCTCTGTGTTCATGTAGGAGAAGGGGGAAAATACCTCAGGCAAGTGGGGGGATTGGTAAGGGGGAAGGGGGAGAGGACAACAGATGTAGGGATTACAGAGGGCAGGGTGCTGGAGGGGTTGAGGGCATTAAGAGTGGACAAAGCCCCTGGGCCAGATGGCATTCACCCTAGAGTACTGAGGGAAACATAGAAACATAGACTTTGACGGCAGATAAGGACCACTAGGCCCATCTAGTCTGCCCATTTCCCTACCTACAGGATAGGCTGTAGATCCTAGTTAACCAACAGCCTATATCTTCCACCCCCACAAAAATTGCCCTTATGTCTGTCCCATGCATTCTTGAATTCTCCCACAGTTTTAGACCCCACAACTTCCTCAGGAAGGCTGTTCCATGCATCCACTACCCTCTCTGTGAAATAATACTTCCTCACATTGCCCCTGAACCGCCCTCCTTCTATCTTTAAATTGTGTCCCTTGTTCTTGCAAGTCTCTTTTTCTGAAAATGCTACCCTCTTGGACTTTGTTGATTCCTTGAGGTACTTGAAAGTTTCTATCATGTCCCCCTCTCCCATCTTTCCTCAAGGGTATACATATTAAGCTCCTTTAGTCTCTCCTCATATGGCTTCTCTTGCAGACCGTGCACCATTTAGTTGCCCTCCTCTGGACTGCCTCTATCCTGTCTATGTCCTTCTTGGAGATGGGGTCTCAGAACTGGACACAGTATTCAGATGGGGTCTCACCAACTGTCTGTACAGAGGGATAACAACTTCCTGTTTTCTGCTGCTGATGCCTCTCCCTATACATCCCAGTATACCCCCGGCCCACCCTACTGCCTTCTCACATTGCTTGCTAACCTTAAGGTCGTCTGATATGATTACCCCCAGGTCCCTTTCCTGTTTTGTTGTTGTTACTACCTCCCCACCCATTGTGTATTCTTCCCCTGGGTTCTTGTTTCCCAGGTGCATTATTTTGTACTTTTTTGCATTAAATCCTAGCTGCCATACGTCTGACCATTCCTCCAACCTTGCCAAGTCCCTTTTCATCCTTTCCATGCCTCCTCGTGTATCAACCCTGTTGCAGATCTTTGTGTCTGGCAGAGGCCCTTGCGGGGCCACTGGCAGACCTGTTCAATACCTCCCTGGACACAGGATGTTTGCCACAGGACTGGAGAATGATCCATGAGGTGCCCATCCATAAAAGTGGGCCAAAGGATGAACCAGAAAATTATAGGCCAGTGAGCCTCACCTCAATTGTGGACAAACTCATGGAGACCATCCTAAAGGAGAGGCTTGTGAGCTTCTTGAAGGCAAACAATATCCAGGATGACCAGCAGCATGGGTTTGTCATGGGCAGATTGTGCCAGACAAACCTGGCAGAGTTCTATGACTGGGTGACACAGCAGGAAGGTCATGTCAGATGAATCTAATCAATTTCTTTGACTGGGTGACCAAAGCAGTAGACCAGGGAGGGGCTGTGGACATTGACTACCTAAACTTTAGCAAGGCATTTGACACAGTCCCCCACAAAAGATTAATAAACAAATTAGCCAGCCTGGGAGTGGGTCCCAGGGTGGTAGCCTGGGTAAAACATTGGCTGGACAACAGGACACAGAAGGTAATAGTAAACAGAGTCCACTCTGAAGAAAGATGGGTTACTAGTGGGGTACTACAGGGTTCAGTACTGGGTCCGGTCTTTTTTAATGTCTTTATAGGTGACATTGCAGCCGGACTGGACGGAAAAGTATGCCTCTTTGCAGACGACACAAAAATCTGCAACAGGGTTGATACACAAGGTGGGCAGAAAGGATGAGAAAGGACTTGACAAGGTTGGAGGAATGGTCAGAAGTATGGCAGCTTGGATTCTATGCAAAAAAGTGCAAAGCAATGCACCAGGTAAACAAAAACCGAGGGGAAGAGTACACAATGGGGGGAGGGGGAGATAGTAACAACAATAAAAATTGCAAGGGACCTGGGGGTAATCATATCAGTTCACCTAAAGGTTGGCAAGCAATGTGAGAAGGCAGTAGGGATGGCTGAGGGGATACTTGGATGTATAGGGAGAGGCACCACCAATAGAAAACAGAAAGTTGTTATTCCTCTGTACAGACATTGGTGAGGCCCCATCTTGAGTACTGTGTCCAGTTCTGGATACCTCATCTCTGCAAGGACATAGATGGGATGGAGGCAGTCCAGAGGAGGGCAACTAAAATGGTGCAGGGTCTGCAACAGAAGCCATACAAGGAGAGACTAAAGGAGCTTAATATGTATACCCTTGAGGAAAGGAGGGAGAAGGGGGACATGATATAAATTTTTAAGTACCTCAAGGGAATCAACAAAGTCCAAGAGGGTAGCATCTTTCAGAAAAAGAGATGTACAAGAACAAGGGGACACAATTTGAAGATAGAGGGGATGGCTCAGGGGCAATGTGAGGAAGCTTTTTTCACAGAGAGGGTGGTGGACACATGGAACAGCCTTCCTGAGGAGGTTGTGGGGTCAAAAACAGTGGGGAAATTCAAGAATGCATAGGACAGACATAAGGAAATTCTTGTGGAGGGTAGGAAGAAATAGGCTGTTGGTTAAATAGGATCTGCAGCTTATACAGTAGGTAGGGAAATGGGCAGACTAGGTGGGCCAAGTGATCTTTATCTGCCATCAAAGTCTATGTTTCTATGACACAGGAACTGGACAAGGGCCATGCTGTGGACGTAACTGTACTTGGACTTCAGTAAGGCCTTTAGTTCAGTGCTGCATGGGAGACTGGGTGGATAGCTGGAGTATGTGGGGGCAGGACCAAAAATGGTAACCTGGATCAGGAACTGGCTAAGGGGGAGACAGAAAAGGGTGGTGGTAGGGGGGGAACTCTCATTACTGAGAGTGGTGACGAGCGAGGTTCCACAGGGATCTGTGCTGGGACCAGTACTGTTCTGGATTTTCTTTGCAGATATCTCTAATTGGATCCAGAGCAAAATCAGTCTTTTCACAGACAATACCAAGATGGGAGCTGTGGTAGATGACATGGAGGTGGAAAGTGGTTGCAGGAGGACCTGAATAAGCTGCAGGAGTAGGCAGATAAATGGCAGCTGGAGTTCAACACCAAGAAGTGCAAGGTTCTGCACTTCAGAGCCCAGAACCATGAGAGGGATTATCACCTAAATGGGGTTCAGTTGGGTTGCTTCACAGAAGAGAAGGACATAGGAGTGATCATAACAGGGCATAGAACAACTATGTTCAATCTGAAGGGCAGTGGCAAAAGCCAACAAAATGCTGGGGTGCATAGCTAGAGGGATCTCCTCCAGAAGTAGGGAAGTTATACTACCCTTGTATAGGTCACTGGTCAGCCCCCACCTGTAGTACTGCATGAAGTACTGGCACCCATTCCGAAGAAGGACATCAATTTGTTGGAGAGGGTACATCGTACAGCTACAAAGATGATCCAGGGATTGGAGGGCAAGCCATATGAGGAAAGGCTGGGAGAGCAGAATATGTATTCTCTGGAAGAGGGAGGGACAGGGGAGATATGATTGAGACCTTTAAGTACCTGAAGGGAATAATGAAGACTAATACAGAAAGGATTTTCCAGAGGAGAAAGGGGAGGGACATGAGAGGACACAAACTGAGATTGGAGGGGGTAGATTTAGGAGAGATGAGGAGACATTTTTTCACAGAAAGAGTGGAACTCCTTGCTGGGTGAGGTAGTGGCCTGCAAGATGGTAGACAGCTTCAAGATGGGTTGGGATAGGGCAAGGGGAAGGGACAATAGGATGGGGGAAGGGAGGGGCAGCAGCATTATAAAGTGCTAGCTGCACACTCGAGCAGACCTGATAGACTGTGAGACCTGTTTTGGCTGCCACTTTTTTATGTTTGTATGACATCCTGTCGTCAATACTAGCAGGACTGTTTAATCAAAGTTTAATTGAAAGTAAATTCCCTAATATATGGAAAATAATGAAAATGTTCCCCATTTTCAAGTAGGGAAATTCCGACGATACCTCAAACTGTAAGCTGATTTCACTCCTCTCCATTTTCTCAAAGTTGATGAAGCAAATGGTATACAATTGACTCTATGATTATTTAGAAAAATATTAAAAATTAACCAGTTTTCGACATGGTTTCAGGGCTGGGCAATTGACGGGCACTGCACTCATGTACTTCGTGGACAAGGTAACAAGTGCTTTAGCTTTGGTCTGCAGGTGTGGTGTTTGTTGATTTGTCCAAAGCCTTTTATTTAGTGTATCACTGTATCCTCTTTTATCAGAAAGGATCAGAATGGTCTCTAGTCCATTAAACTAGTTTAAATCCTACTTGGGACAAAGAAGTCAACAGATAGAAATAGATGACCAGCTATCAGACATATGCTATTTGACCAGAGGTGTATCCCAGGGATCAATCTTGGGGCCATTACTGTTTTTAGTTTATTTAAATTAGCTGCCTGAGAATATTCAAAACACATACATAAGACTTTATGCAGATGACACTGTGTGTCACGAATGACAAGCAAGCTTCAAACCAATTTTGACATGCTCCAGGATTAGCTCCATAAATCAAAACTAGTAATGAGTGGGGAAAAAAACACAGGTAATGTACTTTCAAAATAAGAAAAGCAAAAGTCAAGCAATACAAAATTTGGGTATCACAACCAAAAGTGGACAAATACTATTATAAACCAGTACAAATATCTAGGAGTTATTTTAGATAGCTCTCTTACTTTTGAAAATCACATAGACCACATAATGAAAGAAGTAAACATAAGGATAGGTGCCCTGTGAAGATCAGCATCAATTGTCACATACCAAATGCGCAAAACAATAGCAACACAACTAATCTTGCCAGTCCTGGAGTACGGCAACTTAGTTTTAGGATGTGCTGAATGTAAATTTCTGGATAGGGTTAATAAATCATATAATCGGTTGGCTAGATTTGTCTTGAGATGTCCCTTCCAGAATCAACACTGTGTGATGTACAAAAACTTCAAATGGGATAGTCTGACAATTCAGACAAAAAGAACAATATGCTACATTAATATTTAAAGTCAGGGAGGGACTGATCAAAGGTAATCTAAACATACAATATGAACATGATGGACAGTAATGTCAATTGAGGGAACTGGTCCACAGGGCCTTAAAAATACCACAAATTAGAAGTAAATATGGTCAAATGACCTTTCAGTACTCTGCTGTAGTAACATGGAATGAAATTCCTCCTTCAATAAGAAATCTACACAAGTTATTTACTTCTTAATCAAAACTGGATATGTGCATTCATGAAGAATGTATTTGCTACTGACTGTACCAATCTGTCTATTTTTTTTATGTTGGCTCACACTTGTGCAGCCAACATATTGCAGTAGTAGCAGATTTGGAGGTACAGTCACTGTGGGAGAATGCAGGGCATGCATCAGTAGGTGTGTCCCTCATTCCCCAATAAAGCAGCTACAAGCATTGACACCAGCAACACATAAACTGGCCACCAGAGCAAAGAAAAGGTCCACTGCAATGAGAGCCAAGCTTGTCATGCAGCGGTGTGCCTTTCCTGGTGAACCAGTTCAATAAACATGGCAGAATTGACTGCCGCCACACAGAGCGCCGACTTTAGGGGTGTCCAATCCCCCTGTCGGCATGCTCCAACCCACTTCATTTGCCGATGGGGGCATCCACTCCCAGTCAGCATCATGCCCCCTCCCTCCCATTTCAGTGTGTGCTGAGGGGGTGCCCAATCCCCCTCAGCATCATGCGCCCCCCTAACAGGCTTTCCTTGCTGACGGGGCCCCCAATCCCCATTGGCTTTAGTCCCCCTTCCCAGTTTAATTTGCCAATGGGGAGCACACTCCCCATTGGCATAATGTCCCCCCATTTGTTGTGTGCCAAGAGGGGTACACTCAGGTAGCATGTTGGGAGCCCACCCAAGTGTGCCAAATGCCCCTGTAAAATAAATGTCCCACAATGGTTTTTTTTTTGTTTTTAAACCTGTAAATCAGAAAATGGTCCCTTGCGGTCTGTCCTGCTCCCTCCCTCAACCCGCACCCACCCTCTGTGTATCCCCTTCCCCACACACACACACACCCTTCACCCCATGTTTACCTCCGGAGCCCAGTGCAATGATCATCGGTGGACCGGGAACACATCTGCACTCTTCAAAGCCGATCATGAACTGAAGAAATGCCGGTAAGCTGTATAATGGCATAAATAGGGTTTATTCAACTCTGGTGCGTATCTCAGCCATTTTGGGAATTTTGGCACCAGATCTTCAACATGGGGTTATTGGGACCCCTCCTCATGAATTCAGTCACTGTCATGGAGTTATTCGGGTCCCAAATGATTATTTTGTAGTCACTGCGTGGACTCACCTTTCGGGACCGATTAATGAAATGACAGTGCCACTGTTCATGAGGGCAGCTCTCAAAAGGCCTATGTTGCAAATTTGGTGACAAAAGTAAAAAAAATGGCTGTTTTACAAGCGTGCGTTGCACAGTTTCAATGCACGCTCGTAACTTCGTGAATTTTTAATATTTTAATATTTTTACTCCAGATTTTCAACCTGGCCATTTTCCCACACCTCCTTATGAACGGTATAGCTGTCATTTTACATATCCTGGCCAAAATGTGTTTTCACACATCTGGTGCAGAATAGCACGGTCACTGTGCAAAATCAGTTTTTGGGACAGTTTGACAAAATGACAGTGACATTGTTCATGAGCAGAGGTCCTAAAATGCCTATGTTTAAAATTTGTTGATGAAAGTCATAAAATGACTGTGTTACAAGTATGTGTGCACAGTTTCCATGCACCCTTGTAACTTTGCAAATTTGCAATATTTTCATGCCAGATTTTCAACACTGGCATTTTTTCACACCTCCTTATGAATAGTACAGCTGTCATTTTTCACATCCTGTCCAAAATGTGTTTTTGCATCTGTGGCGTACAATGGTGTGGTCGCTGTGGGAGATCAACTTGTGGGACAGATTAAGAAAATCACAGTGCCACTGTTCATGAGGGGAGGTCCCAAAATGCCTATGTTGAAAATGTGGATTAAAAAACCCAAAAAATAATTGGCTTACAGATGTGCGTTACGCAGTTCTATGCATGCTTATGACTTCATCATTTTATCATATTTTCACTCCAGATTTTCAACGTTGCCATTTTTTTACACCTCCTCATGAACATTACAGTTGCCATTTTTCACATCCTGCCCAAAATGTGTTTACATACCTGTCATGCCAAATGGCGCAGTCGCTTTTTGCAAAATCACCTTTCAGCTAACAAACTGACACTGCCACTCTTATGAGGTGGGATCACATTTGGAGTGAAAATACCAATACACACCTATGGTGCTAGGGTTTCCAACTGTTACACCCCACTCTGTAGAGACTGACAGGTGTCAGGGGAGTGACTTGGGATCATCAGCTGTAATGCTCCTGCCATTCCACCCCCACCCCCACCCTGCAGCCACTGACAGGCATCAAGGTGTGCCTTGGAGTTTTCAGCCACAAAGTTCACCCCATTCTCCTATACTGCACCCACCTCAGTGTATTTCCTTATGGAATGGGGTAAGTATAATGCCCAAGGACCCCAAAGCACACCACGACACTTGTTGGTGTCTACAAGGTAGGGTGAGGTAAAATGGCATGAGCGTTATAGCTGATGACCCAAAGGCACACCCCAATGCCTGTCAGTATCTGAAGGGTGGGTGTGGGGTTGTCGTCAGTTCAATACTTCACTGCCACTCCTATTATGCATCTCTAACTCCCGCACTTGCCAATGTCAATGCCAGTGCCAGCGAGACAACAACTGGCATTGACAAATGCTTGTATTATGTAGTTAGTGTTGGAGCTACTGTCTGTTTTATAATGTATTGTAGCATATATGGTCAGTGACTGCTTGAATGTATGTAAGTTAGTCTTGGAACCTCTGGTAGTTGTATAATGTGTAGAAGCATGTATAATATATGAGTGTTGCTCAAATGAATGTATTTATGTACATAGGACAACTTTGAAGATTGGTCTTCTGACCTAAAGTTCTATCCTTTAAAAAAAAAGTTTTAACTAGCTAAATAACTTATTACATGTTATCTTTAACATTTCTATGAAGAAGGTTTTTGTGCCCCCCCTGGTTGCAGTGTTGGCTCTAGATGCCAAACATAATTAACCATTCAACCTAGCCCACTATTTTTTAGCCACTGTCTCTTTTGGCTTAGCCATTTAGCTATTCTATGTTAATCTGTTCTATTTTCAAATGGGCATTTGCTAGTATGTCTGTGGCAGAAGTGTGTGCATATGTTGTTAGATTTAAGATTCAGATCTGAATGTGGGGCCCAAGGCCAAGACCCATGCACAATGCATTGTCTACTCAGTTGCTGCTAAAATTAAAAGAAAGAACTATAATACATAGTTAGTATATTTTTCTAGTGTTTCTAAAAAGTTGTTGTCATCAACCATTGAGAACAACTTTTTCAGAATGAGAAGAACAGCTTTTCTCAGATGCAGCAACCAGGCTCATGCTTTGATCACAAATCAGCACTGTGGAACATGAGCTGAGCTGCAGGCAGTCTCACCTGCAAAAGCACCATCTCACACACACTAAGTAAAAATGCCATTTGCACCTCAAAATACATTTTTGAAAAACATGCTACCTACTGTATTATATAAAATAAAAATGACCTAAGTGTTCAAACCTGGAGGTTCCCACTCCTCATTAGTGTGATGATATCATAAAGGCACTTGAGCTTCGCTCTCCTTCCTGTGATGTCAGCAGACTAACTTGGTCTCTGGACCAGCTTGTTCATAACACTTAGGGGCTAGTTATTCTCTACTTGTTTCATATGGTGCTTTACGCAAACTATACCAAACCACTTTACAATCCAGGAGAAGGAAGTAAGAGAATGCTGTTCAATTTCAGGCCACTGAGAAATTCAGACTGCACAGAGATAGATGAGAGGGTGATTAGAGGTTAAACACAGAGGGTCAAGTGACTGGCTTAGTGACACACGGTAAGTGCCAATTTGGGGATTAAAGCCTGTGCCTCCTTTTCCAAGGTCTGCATTCTAACCACTAAGTCACACTGCCTCTATTCTACCATACCAGTGATGTCTCCTTCTCCCCACAGTTATTTTATTTCGTATACTGTAGCACATTTTACTGTAAGCAGCATTTATAGTATTCCAAGACATGTTTCAGTCATGGAAAGGGCAATATGTTGCTGCCATTCAAATGCACATGGACTGTCAAATAGCACAGAAAGAGTCAGAAAGACCAAACACTGGGAGGTTTAGTGAGCATTTAAAATCAAAAAGTAGTAGTTGGTAGTGGGATTTAGTGGAGAGGAAGGGAAGAACTGGGGGGTTGGCTGGGATAACTACAGAGAACGTTATGCCCACCTTATACAAGTACCTGCTCTTGTTAGAGAAGTCCACCTGGAACAACAGATGGAGAAGATTGGGACCACTTCTCTGGAAATGGGGGCTTTGTCATTTGGAGATGAGCCAGGGAAGTGTGGGAGCCACAAAGGAGGATAGAGAAGGATCCTGGTACTAGTAGACTCCAATATAAGGGGCACAGATGGTATGAATACTTTTGCACCAGATGTTGAGAGAAGTTCCACTGTTTCCCTGGAGTAACAACAGATATCCTGAGGAATAGAAAGTTAGAACTTACTTGGAGGGATGGGGAGGCTGGATCTGATAGCACATGTAGGCACAAATGATCTGGCCTGAAGACGTGTGGAGGAAGTAAAAATGACCTTCTGCACCCCAGGTAGGATTCTATATAAAAGAGAAGAGGTAGTGACCATCTCCAGTGTCCACACAGCCAAGCTATGATAAGGAGCAATGCAAAGCAGATTAGGTCTTTGTGTGGCTAAAGGGCTGGTAAAGAAACATAAATATAGAAACATAGAAGTTTTCAGCAGATAAAGACCTATTGGTCCACCTAGTCGGCCCTACATTACTTACTTACTTACTGTGCCACCACAGATCCCTCTCAATCTCTGGTCTTCTCCCCCCACACACACACCTAACTTCTAAGGTCCCTTTGTGTCTATCCCATGCATGCTTGAATCCTGTTATTGTTATAGTGCCCACCACCTCTACTTGGAGGCTGTTCCAGGTGTCCACCACCCCATCTGTGAAAGTATTTCCTCACATCTTCTCTCAGCCTCCCTCCCCCAGCTTCAAAGCATGACCCTTGTCCCGGAGAATCTTTTCTATGGAAATACTACCTTCCTGTACTGTATTAATACCTGTGAGATATTTGAATATTTCTATCATATCCTCCCTGAGAGGTGAGGGGTTTCAGTTCTTAGGAGATTGGGGCCACACCTGGGGAGTATAACCTGTTCTAAATGGATGGAACTGCACCCCACTGAGTGGTACTGTACCAGAAAAAGGCCACACATGAGAATGTTTGCATTCTTTAGATGCAACATTACAGAATCAAAGGAAAAAAAGGGCACTCTCAAAAAAACAAAAACGTGAATTCATCAGATAAAAGGATAATGTTCTTTTCCATGTCTAGTTGTGATGCAAAATGCTCTGTCTAATGGGTCGATTTTTGCACTATTGTCACGCAATAAAATTAGCACTTTGTATCTTATAAATCAATTTTTGGTTTTTTGTGGGAGTGGACAGTTTTCTTTGATTCTGTAACCCAGCAGAGGAGAGTATCAGGGTACTGGGACGTAGTTTCACACAACACATAGGAAAGCCTTTAAGCAAGGAAAGGGTGTAGGCAGCACAGTGGAGGATAGGTGCATCCATACAACTGAGGTGGACCACGAGAGCCTCCCACCAGCAGTACAGCGTGCAGGAGAGATGGGGAAGGGTGGGTGACTGGAGAGGAGCCAGTGCCTAAGAAAGATGCTGGCATATTGATACAACAGGATGGTGGTAGGAAGGTGGAGGCAGTGTGGGAGTGGAAGTGGAAAAGACAAGAGCAGGGAAAAGTGCCGAAGGAACTATAGAAGTGAAATTTATAGGTACAATAAATGGGGAAAGGCCAATAGGTAGGAAGCAGGGGGTATGGGGGAGATTTGTAATAATGCCAGGAGTCTTGGAAACAAGACCTGTGACCTCCAAGAAATAATGATTAAGGCACGGTTGGATATGGTGGCTGTAACTGAAAAACTGGCAATGCAGCACCATAACTGTGAGTTAAGGGTACTGGGGTACACACTGTTCAGGAAGGATAGGGTACAAAGTAGAGAGGGTGGGTTTTCACAATACTGTACATTAGGGATGTATGAGTCTGCAAAACTATATTAATTATAGGTTAATGTAAGGCTACTGGTATGTCAACAACAAATTACATCCCTCCATTTCCCATACACTTTTTATAATGAGGAAGAATATAGGATTCCTCTACTGGTTTGGATGCTGCCTGTGCTATAATTAACAAAAAGAGAACTTTTTTGAGGGAGTAGCTGGTTCCTGTGCAAATCGTTACAAACCCTTACTGGACAGATGAAAAAACACCACTTAGCCACTATTCAATGTTCTTGTATTTATTTAGAAACAGATTACAGATCACTGTATTAAGCCACTAGTGTTTCAGGGGTATTGAGAGAGCCCCTCACACAAGGTATGACAGTGTATCTGGTCTCCCTTTCACATCAGAGATTCTTGTTTATTATAATTGATACTATTGCTAGCACTCTCTCTTTTTTGCATATTCACTGCTGTAAATTGTGAAAGAGAGATTATTTATCTTTTATCTTTATACTGCATGGCTTCTGGCTCCACCTTTCTTGCAGGGAAAGAGAGAGTTAGGTCACAAGTGGGGTGTTGCAGGGATCTGTCCTGGGTCTTGTCCTTTTTAATATGTTCATTAGTAGCATTGGCAAGGGCATCCAGAGCAAGTTGTGTCTCTTTGTAGATGACACAAAGCTCTGTGGTAGGATAAGGCAAGGAAAGGCAACTTTATTTCTTTAGTGCCCTTTTCTGAAGGCTTGGGGAATTTTACGATAAATACAACTACAAACTCTTTATTAAAACAGGCAGTGTACATAAAGCATAAATCAATAGTCATTTAAAAATTCAGGGAAAAGCCTCCACAAAGAGGATGGTTTTTAAATTAGACTTAAAAGCCTCTATTGTGTGGGCAGATCTAATGTATTCTGGCAGAGGATTCAATAAAGTGGATGCTGCAACACAAAACACTCTGTCCCAAGATTGCCAATGCTTAGAGGTAAGGACAGAAAGCAAACCCACATTGGAAGAGCAGAGTGAGTGAGATGGGTGGTAGAGTACTAGGAAGTCTTTTAAGTAATCTGGTCCCATACTGTGTAGGGCCTTGAAAGTTGTGAAGCATATCTTGAAGGCTGTGCACCACAGCACAGGCAGCCAGCGCACTGCACGTAGTACCAGCATAATATGGTCTCTGCAAGAGGAGCCAACAATCAGCTAAACTGCAGCATTCTGGACTAGCTGCAGGTGTCACAACAAACTCCAGATAACCCAGTAGTCTGTTAATGTGCCAACTTATTTCTGGCACAGTGATGATGTTGCTGCTATGTTTGCGCAGGCTGTCTGGGCAACCTTGGTTTCTTGGCATCAGGCAATAAGGGTGATCCATGGTTCGCCCTTCTTCCCACTGGAGTGTGACCCAGAGTTGATTATTTAAATAAGTGGGGAGTACAGGGACGAAGCCCCCTGCAAGGAACGTCACTCCTACTGCCTAATGGAAAATTGTCAGAGAGCAGTGGCTAGTGTCGAGGCATTGCTTGTTTTATCATTTAGACTGCTGAAACCAATGTCACTGTGGCATGGGTGAAACAGAAAACCATAGGTATAGAGCATTGCATCAATCAAGCCTGGAGGTGACAAAGGTGTGCACAAGCATCATCAGGTCAGCATGGACTAGATGCCATTTAATCCTGGAAATGTTTGGAAGATGGTAAAAGCCAGACTGGACAACAGCTGACACCTGTTGATTGAGTGTCAACTTGCTGTCCAGGATGACCCCAAGATTCTTAACTGCATCTACAGCTCTGAGCGACTGACCACCTAGTGAATAACACAAAGTCACTCCACTCGTTATAGCTGGGCCCTGCCTAATAGGCTCGACAATCACGACCACTGTCTTAGCCGGGCTAAGACATAGCCAGTTTGAGGACATCAAGTCATTAATTTCAGTCAAACTGCTCTCCAGCACCAGGACCACATTAGACCCATCAGAAGTTCCAGATAGTTAAAGCTGTGTACTATCTGTATAACAGTGAAACTCAATGCCATACTGTCTAATAATCTCATCCAATGGCAACATGAACACTGAACATACCATGGTAGCAAGAACTGAGCCTTGAGGAACACCACAGGAGAGAGCTGAGGCCATGGAAAGGAAATTTCCCAGGGCCACTATCTGCATTCTGCCAAGTAAGATTCAAATCAGCGCAATACAGTTTCAGTGAGTTCTGCATAGTTCCTCAGGCAATCAAAAATCACATCATGGTCAACAGCATCAAATACCACTGAGAGATACAACAGGACCACGATGGTACAAAGCCCCTGTCCCTAGCCATGAGAAGATCATTTGTGACTCTGATGAGGGCAGTCTCAGTGCTGTGGCATGCCCGAAAATCTGACTGGAGAGATTCATAGATGTTAAACTGGCATTAAACAAGGTGGTCATCAACCACCTTCTAAATAATCTTCCCCAAAAAAGGAAGATTAGAGACAGGGCTGTAATTCCCCAACACATCAGTGTCTAGGGATGGCTTAAGAAGGGGCTTCACCCCTGCCTGTTTAAGGGCAGATGGGAAAACACCCTCCCTCAAGGCACACCCAACAATCTGGGAAACAATTGTACCAGAACCTCCCAGCACTGTAAAAGCAGCCAGGTAGACCCAGGATCTAAGGAAGCAAACCCGCCATAACCCTGAGAACCTCTTCCTCCAAAGCTGTCCGAAACTCCTTCAGACAGGCGGATTGACAATACCACCCTGGTCTTGATCATTACTGGCCCAGGACAGACCACCTGAGCAGATACCTGGTCTAACGGAGGACACCTTGTCAGAGAGGAAATCTCCAGACTCATTGTATTTTTCAATAGACCATAGACGGGATGGATTTAATGACCTATCCACAGTGCAAAAGAGTTGAGCTGGATGATTTCTGCCTTTAGCAATTGTCCATGAAAGGAACTCTGTCTTTTCCAGAGTGGTTGCTCATTGATATTCACCATAATGAGTTTTCATTGCCAGTTTATCAGTCACAGACCAGGTCCTGCGCCAGGAACACTCCAACCTCCATCTCTTTGTCTTTAACTGGCTCAGCTCATCAGAATTCTAAGTGAGCTATGTCAGGAGGTCAAGGGATGAACATGGTATGGTGCGATGGAGTCCAAGTCAGATGTCAGAGCACCACTATAGTGTTCCACAGTGTTCACAGAGCTCTGCACACAGACGCGCATCATGCCCCAGACACCCAGTACCTCCAGGAGTTTGCAAGACTCCAGATTATGTTTTGGACAGTATCAAAACCTCCCCATGGTGGGGGGTAGAAAAACAGGGCATACTACAGAGGAATAATAACCATGTGATGATCTGACCAGAAGATCAGGTTAACCTTGACCGCACTTATATTAACTCTCGACTAGAAGATCATGTCCAAGGTGTGACTCTGCCGATGTATACCAGAGACAACCACCTCTGGTAGCCCAACAGAATTCATCAGCTGGAGGAACTGTTGACCAAGGAGTGAGGTCTCATAATCAGCTCATGCACTGAAATCCCCCAGCACCAAAAGTCTGGAGGTATTCAATGCCAGAGCAACAACAAAATCTGCCAGCTCCTGCATAAAATCACCCCCATATCTTGGTGGACAGTATATAGGGATGATCATGCAACTAACACCAGGTGTACATCTAGCAGTGACACAATCAAAGGACAGGAAAATTCCTATGGGGTACACAGTGAGTCACATTGTGATTTTTTTTTTTCTTCTATTTTTCCTCCAGAGCTCTGGCTGCAAGCCTGCTGTCTGTTGTCCCCCCAGCGCCATCCCTGAAGGTCAGACCCCCTCCCTTATGCACCCCGTGACTTACCCTCCACAGCAGGGTGGTGGGGAGCAACTCAACCCACCCCAACAGATCCATGCCAGGGAGGTGCCTTCTCGGGAACGGCGCTGCAGGGCACAACGTCATTCTGCCGGGCTCTCTCTTTTTTTTTCCACTTTTTTTCCCTGCGGGACATGGCGTGCAATGACACCATCAACTGGGTGCACTCACGGTCCCGTGCATGCCCCAGTCAAGCGTCTGCCATGTCCCGCCCCCATAACTTGCAGCTACGTGCCACCGACCCCCAGCCTCCACTAGGGGTCAGGCAAGCACCAGCCACCTGAATCCCCCCTTCCCTGGAGATGGAGAGCAGTCCATTGGACTCTCAATCCATCTCCTCCCTGCCAACCCACGGCAACCTGTGCCCATTCCCGAACACGGGTCGCCGGCATGGCGCAAGGTGTGGCGTCCAGCGCCTCAACCCTCAGTGCCACCGGGCCGGCCACATTGTGAATTTAAAAGAAATGGCCATGCTGCCCCTACTGCGATCATGCCTCGGGCAATATAATACTGAATACCCGAGTGGGATAGATGCCTCCAGCATGGAGCTGGAGTAATTCCCCAGCAAGGTCTCAGTAAAACAAACAACGTCAGCCAAGGAATCAGCAATGTGATCATACATCACTACTCTTTTATTCTTTAGTGACCCAGTGTTACAAAGTACAGCCCAAAGGGGAGCAGCAGAGCCAGCTAGATCTGCTACTTCCTGCTTGCTGACATTTAGCAGAACCCTAGCTTGGGGAACCAGGCATAGTGGTCACAGTTCCTGATTCCATACCCTAGCTGTGTGCCTCCTAAACCCAACCACTCTAATCCACCCAGTTCAAATGTTATATCCAAGCCCTCTACTATGGTATTTTCACCTCCTCCTGAGGATTCACAGCTCAGGTAGATAGCGATGAAGGGATCAGGGAGATGCAGAAAGAACAACAAAAGCTAGAGAAGTGGTCTAAGGTTTGATGGTCAAAATTCAATGTCAAAAATGCAAGGTTATGCACCTAGGCAAAAAAAAAAAACAGTACAGAGTACTGGATGAGAGGGTTTAAACTGAAACCTATGGCAGAAGAAAGAAATCTTGGAGTCATCCTTACTGAATTCTTCAAACAATCAAACTAATGTAACAAGGTCTACAGTAAGGCTAATAGGATGCAGAGGTGTATCAGAAAGGGTATGGACAGCAGGAAAAGGGAGGTACTGCTACCTCTACATAGCTCACTGGTGAGACCACACCTAGAATACTGTGCTCAGTTCTGGAGTCCTCAACTAAGGAAGGACAGGAACAGGCTGGAGACTGCAACACTGGGTGAACAAGATGACTCAGGGCCAACAAGACAGATTGTACAAAGATTGTGTCAAGGCACTGAACATGTACCCACGGGAGACCAGGCGAGAGAGGGTGGATATGACAGAGACCTTCAGATTCCTGCAGGGAATAAACAAGGTGAATTGCAGGGAACCACTGAACAGGAGTACAGAGTCAAAATCCCAATGTCATGAGAGGAACCTGGTGGGGGAAGGTTTAAGAAGAATGTGAGGAAGTTCTATTTTATGGAAAGGTGGTGGAACCTTGGAACCATCTGCAAGTGGGGGTTTTGGAGGGATGCCCAAACTATAAATAGTTTCAAGCATGACTGAGACAGAGTGAAGGGTTGGTGGTTGCTCTGGGTGGCAGCAGTAGGGAGGGGAGCAGGGGATATACAGGCAGGGGTAAATCCCCATATAGACAATAGGTCCTGGGGCAGATATGGAACTCCAAACAGACTAGGTGGACCATTGGTCTTTTTCTGCCATCCTTGTATATGTTTCTAATCTCTTGGTCTTCATTGGACTCCAGAACATATAATCTACTGTAGCTAGGGATTATGGTCTCCCCAATATTTAGAAGTTATTCTGAAATCTACTTCGATCCCCTTCTGGCAGATTTTAAATTGGAATGTGGGAGATGCAAACCCCCTTCAGCTATCAATGGCAGTCAAGATAGCAGAATTAGAGGTAGCAGTAGTAGTAGTAGTACTAAAAACCTTAATTTTTTGTACAGGATATAACCTTTAGGGCTGGCAGCCCTGTTTACAAAGATGTCTTATTGCAGTGGCATTGATGCATATATCTTACATGAAATACAGCATTGAAATTTACATATGTCTAAGCAAGATCTGGACAGTACGTTGAAGTAGAATGATATAATGGGTAGTACACAAAGTAAAGAAGCCAGTACCCGCAGAACACCGTCATGTGTATATTGAAATAAACATTACTCACAGATGGCATCAGTAGCAATACAGGATACTGGAGACCATGTAGGACTTCAAAATAAAAACTTAGCCTTTATTAAATCAAGTTAAAAACTTGCTTGTAGAAGGAAGCAGTTCATCATACATAGTAACAAAGCCACATGGTCCTCACAGTGTAGTGCCCACAAAAAACTCCAAACGACTTCCTTCAAACAGTAAAGCACCTGTTCCTAATGCATTTCACTCAAAAGTGAGCTTTATCAAAGGATGCATTGGGTAGAATAAATTTGTTTGTGAGTGCACAATTGACATGTTTTATGTGAAAAATGACTGTGCCTCAGTTTAGAAGTAGTCACATTTTTTGGACAGTTCCTTGTTTATGACATTTTTTAAAGCACACAGTTTTTGAATTTTCCTGTCCGGGGGGAAAGTGTTCCACAGTTTAGTGAGACAATACTTTGAGGTCATCTTTCCATAGGTGTTCTGAATTTTTGGGACACTAAAACTTCTGTCTTTGATTTCTCCTTAAATTGTATCTCTAGTTCACCATTTTTGGGTTCTGGTGCATTGGGCTGGATCAACAACGGGTCATCAACAAAATATTTGTTGAATGACCCGACAATAGCTCAACAGGTTGACTGCATTTTGCAGTCGGCTGCTAGTTTCTTATTTTATTTTTGGCGGACCCGTCTTCTTTTTTTGGCCTGGTCATGGCCTCTGGAGACCTCCACCACTGTCTATGGCTGCCGGATCCCTCGTCACCCCCTCGCTTACCCCGGAGGGTAGCCACGGCCACCATTCCTGGAGGCCACGGGCCAGTGTCTGGTCGGGGACCCACAGTGACGGTGGTGTGGTAAGGTCCTCCGAGGGGGGCTTCATTTGTACGGTGGTCCTTGCCCACCTCCTATTTTTCCACCATTTTTCATCACGGAGGCGGGGACGTGCAATGAAGCCAGCGTCCACCCCACCTCCCGAAACAGTAAGCATCAGACACTTGAGCTCCCCCGGCCTCTGCCAGGGGTCCTCAATGCGCCGATCGCTGCCCCCACCCTCCCCCTGGAGAAGGAGAGCAGTCCGTGGGATGCTCTATCATTCTCCCCCCGGCCTGCCCTCCGACGATCCAGGTCCTTTCCCGAACCCGGGTCGCCGGCGTCGCAAGCAGAAATCCCACTGCTGCGCCAGCATGCCGGCATGCAGCTGCCGGTTTCTAAAACACCAAAGTGTTTTCTTTGGGGGACTTTACTCCCCGAACCCCCACCTCACCCCCCCACTCAGGATTCTCAGCTCTGAGTCAGAGCTGATTTAGGGGGGTGCAGGACCCCCAACAGACAGAGCCATGTTTCAGCAGGTTCCCTACAGCGACATGGCACTGTTGTTGCTGTAGGGGACTCTGCTGTCGAAATGTCGATGTCAGGGGTGCATACCCATTGGACTTTGAGTTTTCTCCTTGACAGATTTGAAAGCCATAATTGCTGACTATTTTTGTCTCTGTAGTATTAATGAACCCCAGCTTCGACTTCTGAAAATCATGCAATGGTGGGTGTCAGAGGGACATAGCAAGACAAAGTGGACAAGCTTATTGCAGGCCACACTTAGCTTCCTTAACAAAATACTGTTTGTGTATCTCTAGCGTAAGCTCCTTTATTGCAGTTCTTGGAGAATACTGCTGTGTGATTGTTTTGCCTCGGCATCCTTTTGGATGAAAAATGATCTGTGCCTCAACACTCCTATTCTTGAGTTCTCTTTTTAATCTATATTGTGTGCCATATTTTCTTGTTTTGAAATCACAGTTTCCATTTGATTTTTTATTTTATTTTATGCTGCAGCTTAAAACAGGGGTGGCATGAAAACAAGGGCAGCTACAATTAGTTAAAGCAAAATTGCTACTTATTCCACTTCCAAATTCTATCAGCATACACTGTACCACACATTACATTAGGTATTAATGAATTGCCAGTTCATATCAGCGCACATTTCATTTGCATTGATGAATTTCACATCACTCGTATATATCATAAGACTTTACATCCACAGCAGCAGACTGCTCCTCCTATCCTGCCCCAGTACTAACTGCTGGCAGATTGTCTCCCAACATTTTCTATACCACTGCGGTAAGTGCCAGACTGCCAGGCAAACAGAGCTCTGTCAGCACCTGCTGCAAAATCCTTGGCAGGTTGCAACCTTATGATAAAATCAGACAGCTAAATGTCTGGCTACAATGTTTGCGTTACCTTTTTATTTATTTAAAATTTGGTAACTGGGAAAGGCACACTGAGTGGAGGCTCGATACCAGGTGCGACCCGGGGAATGAGTTACATAAGAGAAGACAACAAAACAATACAATATTTCATAACATAGCATACGAATTCAGATTAGAGACAGCAAAACTCAATGCATTAGGGTAAATAGTAAAGCAGAAACAGAAAACATGAACGCAGTCTGGAAGTTAACAGAAAGAAAGTGTTGGAGTAAGGAGGACTAATACCCAAAATAGGGTAAATCAGGTTAGTATAGCATGTACAGGGAAAACCAACATTTAACAATGGCAGGGAGGAGGAGGAGGAGGGAGGAGGTGAAGAGGAATGGGTGTCCAGTAGGGGGAGGTCTCCCAGGCAGAATGGGAATAGGGGAGCACTGAGGGGAGAGGAGAAGTCTGAGGAGACTTTTGAAGGAGGAGAAGGAGGAAGAGGACAGCCAAAGGTTAGAGGGAAGATTATTCCAAAGAAGAGGGAGACAGTAGGAGAAGGATTGGCCAGCAGCAGAGTAAAGCCAGGGGACAGAGAAGGTTTGTGGGTCTCCGTGGCGTAAAGAGAACATAGAGGAAGTTGCTTAGAAGAAGCAGGAAGAGAGGTTGGAGGGAGGGTCCCGAACCAAAACCTTGCTGCCAGGGAGGTACCATGGACCATCCTTATGTGAGAAAAAGGAGCTAGAGGGAGAGCAGAGCAGAACAGAGAAGGCAGCAGTGTCTGTGTGTGTGTGGGGGGATGCAGCAGCAAAACAGCAAAAAGATTTTAGAAGTGTATCCAGTCTGGCAAGAGAAGTGGCCGTTTCAGCATAAGCAAAGACTGGTAGAATGATTTTGGAAACCAATTCATTATGGGCAGGGAGTGGAGGAGAAGACTATCTTTGTGGCAATGGATGGCACCGAGCTTAGGATGGAGTTTTGAGCAGATGGTGTCAATGTGGGTAGTGAAATCAAGGTGGCTGTCTAGCCAGACCCCTAGATATTTGAATGTGGGGACCAATTCTAGGGAACCATCCAACATAAGAAGACTGGAGAGGAGAGGAGGGCGGCGAATGTCTGCCTTGTACTGAATGTCATGGAACTGTTTTTTTTTTTTAGTTTTTTTACCTTAGCTTTAGCCTGCTTCCGCTTCATTTCTTTTCCTTCAAAGCTAACACACACTCTGCAGAATCTCACAGTCAAATGAGATAAAAAAATCAGGGGTGACATCTATATATAATTTAAATTTCAACCACGACTACAATGTGGGGATTGCTACAATTCCAGGGTGGCCTTAAAACAGGGACATACGGTATGTGGATATTAAATTGAAGAGACTTTTTAATCACTACATCTAGGTATTTGTATTCATTAGTGTTTGCAAGTTTAGGACTGTTTGTGAGTCTAATGTCCAATCAATTGTTTTCACCTCTTTTACTTTTATTTCTGAAACACATTGCTTGAGTCATTTTTTGAGCTGAGCACCATGTTGGACTGTTTCATCCATTTCTGCAGTGAATTGAAGTTCTTTTTGAGTTTTGATTCCATTGTCCTTGTTTGTTGTACTGCAGATTAGTATGGTGTTGTCTATATAAATATTTACATCTGCGTACTGTAAGTAATGTGACTGGGAAGGTTGTTTACATATATTTGGGATAGCATAGGGCCTAGGATGGATCCTTGTTGGACCCCTCTGTGGAGGATGCCCACCTCAGACAGATGCTGAGACCTTGCAGTCAGGTGTGAATAAAACTGGCTTAATACTTCCTGAGTGCTCTACTTGGGCCATTCTTTCTATTAGGATGTTGAGATCTACAAGGTCAAATGCTTTTGAGATGTCAAAGAACACTGTAACCACAGAGACACCCACGTCTAGACCCTCAGCAACCAGGTCCATGAACTCTGTGCATGCGCTGCAATGGACTTCCCTGGTTGAACCCCAACTGAAGAGGAGTCAGCAGACCATACTTTTCCAAGATGTCATGGAGCTGGTTGCCCACCAGTCTTTGTAATAGTTTTGAAATTACAGACAGTAAAGCTATTGGTTGGTAGTTTGCTCAGTTGTTCACTTCGGATCCTTTGAAGGTAGGTAGGTAGAATTTCGGCTCACTTTCAAAATTTTGGAAGTTTGTTTCAATCAAGCTCATATTGTACCATTTTCCTAGAACTGGGGAGATACACACTGCAGATGTCTTTGGGAATTGTATTTCTTTTTGTTTTCTATAAGTAATTTTTATTACTTTTTGTCAGTTTTCTATCCAGTCCCACTCCCGTGCATCCACGACGTGATGCACGAATGTGGAGGCACGGGTACACATGCCCTATGGCACACCCCGCTCTACCAGTCTCTCCATTACCACCTGATCCTATCACCGGACCTCCATCTGGTGATAGCGGGTCTATGGGTGAATGACCACCCCCTTCCTGAGAGGGGAGAGCCACTGTTCAATCCTGCTTCCATCCTCCCCTCCCCATGCCAACACCCTGGTGACCCAAGGTTGATCTTGAATTCAGGTTGCCAGCATAGCGCAAGGTAAGGCATCCAGCACCTCAACCCTTAGCACCATTGGGCTGGCCTTGGGAATTTTATTTCTGTTTGATCCAGCCCAAATGACTTTTTAGCATTTAGTTTGTTAATTTGTTTATGGATGTCTCCGCTGATTCTGGAATAAAATTTGTGGGTTATTGGTGACTAAGGGTCTTTGGCCTCAGGGATGGGTTGCAGTTTTCCTATGTCTATATTGGGAACTGGGAGCTGGATATCATGAATTGTGCAGAAATATTTACATAGGGTATCCATAGTGTTTTTGGTTTTTTGGTGGGGGGGCAGTAGTCTTCCACTACTTTCAACCAAACTTGAGTCAGATTTTTGGATTCCAGTAAGATGAGAGTCCTTTGTGACATTTATTGTATCCTTTTAGTACTGTTTTTCTTTTGACTTTTGCAGTTATTTCTTAATTACTTAAATAGCTCCCACTCCTCAGATTTTAGTGTTTGACTTACTTTTCACCAAATTCTGTCTATCATTCTAAACAGTTTCTGTATTTTTTTCTGATACCCATGGCAGGTGATGTTTTCTAATTATTTTTGATTTCAAAGGAGCGTATTGCTTGCATATAAAAAGAAAGAAACCTGTAAAATCAACAACAGCTACATTCACATCAGGCATCAGGTCCACATGCCCCATCCTTCTCCTTGTATATTATTGATAAAGTTGGTGGGGTTGAAGCTTCTAAAACATCTGCTCCAGTGAAGTCTGTGTCAGCTACTATTTCTGTGTTCCAGGTAATAGAGCATTCAAAGGAACTGTGGTCTCCTAAATTTAGGGGCAGCACCTGATGATTATCTACAATAATGTTTGATGACACAAACAGTAGGTCCAGGATATTGCCAGTTCTCTGGTATGATTCTTTCATCATTAGCATGATTATAATATGTGTTAGGCCCATGGGGAAGAAGCATAGCACCAGTTTGTCCCTCCTGAGTCCACCCCAAGTTGTATTAAAGTTGCCAATCAGCAGAATTTCTCAGTAATTAATTGGGCCAGTTCAAGTGTGATGTATTGCATTTTGGCAGTGTGTAGACCACCCCTACTCATATGTCTGGTAGTGGCAGAAAAAGCAGGACCATTTCTATGCCATCCACATTTCCTTAATACATTAGTTTCACACTTCATAGAGCATGTTTTATGTAGCGCTCAACCCCTCCTTGGTCTATCATATCTAAGGTAATTGTATTCATCTACTATACTTCAGCATCTGGGTTTTTCCTTAAGAGCCATGTTTCAGTCCAGCCTATAACATCTCAGTCATCCAGACTTGCCCATATCTTAAATTTGGCCAGTTTTCTTAGCAAAGCTCTGTGCATTGTTATGCAATAGTTTTAAAGTTTCTTTGCTATAGCCTGGGCTTTGCACAGTGTCCCCACTTGCCAACAGGAGAAGCCCAATGAATATCAGGCTACCCCTTTAAATTTTTTGGCTTGTCAGTTTGTACCAAGTTGTTCCTTTACAGGCCTTTGATCCTACATAATGGCCCCATAGGATAATAAGTGAGTTCCTTCTGTTTTTTTTAAACATCAATGAGAATTGGGCCATCATAGATAGGGTTAAGCTAAAAAAATTACCTCTGTATTTACCACATCCATTTTGGTGGTGAGTGCAGTTTTTAGAGTCTAGGCCACATAAAATATTTGCAATGCAGATTAAAAAATTTTACTTTAACATTTTGTAATTAGAATACAGGCAGAATTTGTTAGACCTTAAAAAAGGGGCATCTGGTAATTTTTTTTGCTTGATGGACGTCTACCACTTAATTTGAATCGGTTTGTGTAAAGTACTCTACATCCCCATGTCCTGCACACTTAAAATCCTAAATCTCTTCTATCTGTTCAGGTTGGTAGCTGGGGAAGGCACACTGTTTAAGGGCCCATCTCACGGTGCTGTCCAGAGGGAGAGGAAAAGGAAAATAGGATACATTTAGTGATTAGGTGCTGCTAATGAAATTACACATTGTAATGTAGTCAATGGTACAGAAACAGTAATTATACTTACAGCTGAGCACTACTATCACAAATACAGGCATAGTTGAGTGAGCTATAATTGGTAGACACTTTGTTATGGGATCCCCTTCCCATAATGATACACACACCTTGCTCGGGTGCTCAACTGGTATACTTTCATTAACAACCCCATTACATCATTTTATTCCACCACTGATACTTTATTGTTACATATACATCATTTACATTTTGTGACTGTTTCCCTGACTTTATCCATTCCTAGTCACCATTCTGGACTTGGATGCATACCCCGATGCCAAAACCTTGTCCCTCTGGATGCAAACCCACCAGGTGCCAACACACTTAGATGCACAGCCAGCCTGTGTCATGGTTTTCTGGCCCAGTATCCCCTCGGTCCCCTGTATTCTTTTGTTGTGCATCTTTCCTCCCTCTCCCCTCACCCCCCCCTTTCTCTTTCTTCCATGCTTCTCACCACCACTGTCTTGACCATGACACCCTTGTAACTTCCTTTCCCGCAACCCAACCTGTGTCCAAATCCTCCTTGAAGCTTCCATATTACCTGGCCACCCACTGCTGTCCACCTTCAGCAGTTGACCTTGCCATAAACTTACTTTAACTACCCCCTTTTTCATCTAACCCCGGACACCCTTACTGCCTCCCTTCAGCATCCCAACTGGTGTCCAAATCCCCAATGAAGCATCCATAGCACCTGGCCACCCACTGCTGTCCACCTTCAGTGGTCCATGGCTCCCTCCCAATTCTTATCTAATCACCTACTGCTGTCCATCTTATATAGTTGACCATGCTGTAAACTCCTCTTGACTACCCCCTTTTTCCCCTAAAACTGGGACACCCTTGCTGCCTCCCTTCAGCAACCCAATCCTTGTCCAACTCCTCCTTGAAGCCTCTGTAGTACCTGTCCACTCACTGCTGTCCACCTTCAGCAGATGACCATGCCATAAACTCCTTTTGACTACCCTCTTTTCCACATAAATTACTGGATGGGAGGGTGGTCAATTTGTTCAACTAGCAAAAGAATGGAGATCCTACTCTCCCTTCCACTTTTATATCCACCACATTGTGTGCTTTCCCTTGACTCTCATTCACCAATCCCTGTCCTAGCTTTAAGACCCCATCCCCTTTTGCATCACCCTTCTTCTCAGATTCCCTCACTCCTATCCTTTCCCTCACTCACATGATCCCTTACCCTGTCTCTTCCTCCCTTTCATTGTTGTCTCTACCTGGCACCCTCCCGTCATTTTGGTCAGGAAACCCCTGACAACAGGTGCTGCCATTTAAGCTGGCTATCCACTTTGTCATGGGATCCCCTTCCCAAAGTAATACACACACACACCTTGCTTGTGTGCTCAATCAGCATACTTTTATTAACAATTCTGTTACATCATTTTATTCCACCACCAATACTTTATTGTTACATATATATCATTTACATTATGTGACTGTTTGCCTGACCCTATCCATTCCTTATAGCCATTCTGGACTCAGATGCATACCTGACACCCAAACCTCAGCCCTCTGGCTGAAAAGCCACCAGATGCCAACATGTCTAGATGCACACCCAGCCAGTGTTTTGGATTTCCAGACCAGTATCCCCTATATCCTTTTTTTGTGCCTCTTCCCTTCCCCTCCCCAACCCAATTTTCTCTTCATAGTTGCATAGTAGTTGACATTAGAAAAAGACCTCCTGGTCCATCTAGTCTACCCTGTTACAATTACTCCTACTTTCTTAGTATCGGTCCTGTTAGACCCATGTTTGTACTTCTCCACTGCATTATTCTCATTAATCCTCTATGACTATCCCATGCATGTTTGAATGCATTCACCGTGTCTGCACCTACAACTTCCTCTGGCAGCCTGTTCCATGGTTCAACTACTCTTTCTTTTTTTTAGAATACTTTTTATTTAATGATGTATAATATACAGATATACATAAAGATGTACATTTAAAAAAGTCATCTAGATCAATGATATCTATAAAAAAACATATCCAATAGAGCAAAAACACTTTGGTTGAATCTGTTATTTATTTATTTTATTTATTTAGTTTTTGTTGACCGGGTAAGTGCACTAGACAAATCCTGCCTATTTTCAGGCATGACCCGGGGGAGGGGGATACAGATGAATGCCAACTGACCTTGAACCAGATTAAGCTGTTGGTGGTATTTTTAGTGAATGAGGGAAATTTGGCCAGGACACCGGGGAAATTCCCTTACTCTTTTCGATAAGCGCCATGGGATCTTTAACATCCACCTGAACTACCACCAATCCAGGCAGATGGGACCTCAGTTTAACGTCTCATCCGAAAGACAGCACCTCAGAAGTGCAGCACCCCTTTCATGCTGCACTACAGTGTCAGTACTGGGATATTAACCCAAGTGCCAGATGTGGGAGCTGAACCTACAGCCTTCTGATCTCCTGGCCTCAGAGGCGAGTGTGCTACCTACTGAGCCACTGACACTGCATATATATGTCATAAAGTATATATGTTATAAAGTAAGTATGCGCTAAATAAATAAAGTAGCAGTATATTCCCCTTCCCTAACCTCTGTAGGTGAGCTATAAGTGAAACAGTGGTGGTAATAATTCTGATATTTCTCTCCAAGTTGGTTCCTGGTTCTCTTGTACTTGTTCAATTTCTTCCCATAATGCTTCATGCTGGGTGACTTCTCCAAACATGTACCGCCATTTCTTTTTATCACGTTTATCTAATTGGGGAGCATTCCACTTTTCTAATATTAATCTTTTGGTTTCCATTGTCCGGATACAAAAAAGTCTGTTAGATCTATCGCTTAGCTTACTATTAATACTATTGTTGAATATCATTATCTTGAATTGTAATTGGAAAGTTTTGCTCAAAATTTCACCCAGTATTGCGTTTGTATCTTTCCACCATTCTTGCACATAACTGCAATCCAATATGCAATGGTATTGGTCTCCTATTTTCCCACAGTTATGCCAACAATTTATTAAGCCTGTATTTGCTATATTTACTAAAATTTACAGGGTATAATATGCATAGTTAATTATATTTTTCTAAATGGTTTTATTTTTTGCAAATGTGCAATCTTTATTTATTTGGATTCTTAAGTTTTTCCATTGTTGCTCTATAAATACTGTACCCCTTCTTGATTCCATTTGAGGCTGATATTATTCCAAGGATCTTTGATGTTACTGCTTAATAGATTATATATTTGTGGTAATATTTTATTATTTATACTTTGAAAGATTTTCTTTTGTTCGTTTTATATATGCAGTAAGTACCCTCTTTTTTTTTGAATAAATATGTTTCTTGAAAATGTCTTTAAATGTTTAGTACACAGATATGGTCTGATTTTGTAAGAAGGGGAATAACTTGTTGAACTGTGTTAGTGTTATAAATTCCCATCCATCTATTAACTGGAACCATTTATGTACATGTTGTTGCATTTTTTGCAGAAATGTATTTATTAATTTATTATTTTTAAGATTAGCATTCCCCCAGATATTTATGTATAAACATTGGAATAATTTGTTATTATGAATATGTCTTCCTGCTTGTATAATGTTATTTTTTGCTGAGGCAAGAATAGTTGGAAATTTGAGACATAGTTATATCATTTAGCCAATTATCAGGGTCTGTTGGGTTAAGATCATCCCAAAGATAGTTTCCCATATATTATTATTCTCTGGGGACAAAAATGCCCATTCCCATATATAGGGTTGCCACCAACAGGCAACCAGAATTGTCAGATGGCCTGAAGGAAATGAGCAGAGAAGAGGGGAATAGGGTAAAGGAAGGTGGGCGAGGCTTGTGAGGTCACAGGATGAGTCCCCAGAGTGTCATCTGATGGAGGTGCAGGGGCACAATCTGATTGGCAGGGGGGAGGGGCCAGGTGGGGTCCTGACTTGGGGTCCTGAGGTGGTTTAAAAAACAATGCAGCCCTTAGGTAGTCCTCTGTTGCTGGGAATTGTATCTGTTCCCAGCACTTCATTGCAACAGGTGACTTCATCACCAAGATAAGTAAGGTAGAGGACTACAGGACTATAGGCCTCCATAGGGCCTAGTGGCCACGTGGAGGCCTGGCTTGGCTTGCAGTTTTTAGTCATTGTTTGGATATTTATTTTCTTCCAGTGAGACTGGCTGTTTTTTTCTGCAGTGCATTTAGGATATAGAGTGGTGACTGAGAGGATTTTGTGATAATCTGCATAGAGTTTATTGTGGTAAGTTGGGGGGATATCATGGTGTTCCTTGTAGAGGGATTGCTCAGTGTGTGTGGAAAGCTCTGTTGATCCCCCAGCCATGGTTCATGGCTGGTTTTTGAAAAGAGAAGTTGGGGGATTAATATATTATTTGGCGTTTCTCGGTTAGAAAAATTCCTAGCAGCACAGTAGGGTGGTAGTGGGGAAATCCCCATGTATCCCGTGAGAAGCAGCAGTAGAGTTTGGTGTTCAGGGGGGAAAGAAAGGTGCTGGTATCCAGGTGGATGATCCCTGACCTAGTGAGGCTGGTGGGTGATGGATTAGAGGTTGGCAGTCTCGACTAGGCCACGCAGATGGAGTAGATGTGTGGCACATTGACTGGATGAGCTGCAATGGGCGGCGTCCTCGGCAGGATGCAGATATAACACAATCTTTCAGTGGCTTGGGGCAGGTGGCTACAGGAGTTTTTTTGGCATTTTGGGGTTGAATGAGACAGGCCACTTGGTGGTCATGTTCAGGGGAGTTTCTGCAGACTATGGCTGGAGACCGTTTGGGGATAGGAGCTGGACCCATGAGGTAAGAGTACACCAGTGGCTGCAGGCAGGGTGAGGGTTGGTCAGGACTCAGAACTGGAAGGCAAAATAAAGGGAGCAGGAGACATGGAGAAGGAAATCGCAGGGAGCAAAGGGCTCAGTGGCTTGGAGCCTGCATCTGGGGCCCACGATAGAGGGGAGGCCTCTGGGAGGAGAAAGGAGGGCCCTACCAGCATTGGGCTGGGGGGCAGGGGTTACTTGGCATGCTGGAATATTGGGCGGATTGGGCAGCAGGTGCCTCGATCAGAGGAAGCAGATGGAGGAAAACCTCTCCCACCTTCAGAACCTGCACTGGAGCCAGCTGGATCAAGCCCTAAGGGGGTAAGGGTAACACAGATTTATCAACTGAAGGTGACCAGAAGGAGTACCTGGAAGGGCTACTCAGTGATACGGGAGAGAAGGGGATAGAAAAGCTAGAGAAGTCACTACAGGCAATAAAGAAATGGAACAAGGAGGGTGTGAGGGCCACTGAGGAGCAAAAAGGGGGAGGAAACTATATGAGGGCCCAATGTTCTTCACCCTAGGAGACCACGTTCCCTCCTCCATCAAAGAGAAGATTTGGAAGGGAGAGTACATGGATATTTTCAAGTTGGTGGATGAGGATATGGCTAGAAATATGAGCAGAAGGAGTTAGTGGGGAAATCCAAGATGGCAGTGGCCCTGGCGGTAATGGGGCATAAGGAAGAGGAGGCCAAACATAAGGGAAAAAACATAGACATGTGGCAAGCAGGGTTCCTGATATATAGTGTTCTGGTGCTGGAAAAGCAACCAGAGTTAGCAATTACCCTCCTGACATATACAGCCATCATTAGGGATGCTTACAAGGCAAAACTGAGGTATGCATGGCTAAAGTGCGATGAGGCATTCAGGAAATGGATGGCAGCAAAAGAGGACCTCAGATGGGACAGCACACACTCAGATTTGTGGGTGCAAACTTTGTCAGGTCCAGCAGGAGGGCCAGTGGGGGAACACAGCAAGAAGAGCACAGTCCCTCGGTGGTTAAGACATGCTGGGGGTACAACAGGGTCTCAGCACCTGGGTAAATTCCAAATTCCAACATGTTTGCTCACAGTCCTCAGGCTTGTGCCCGGTAGTGAACTGCCAAGCAGGGAGGGGCCAGGGTATCCAGCAAGGGGAGCAAGGCCAGGAGCAGTCCTTTCAGGGGGTAGTGGGAGGGGAAGGGGGAGCCATAGCAGAGGATGATATAATTCTAACTATGGGTGGAATTTAAGGTGAAAGGGGGAGGAGCGCTGGGGGTTTTCCCTGGCATGAACCCCCATAGTCCAGGAGGTGGTCAAGGCCTGGACAAAGGGATGCCTGGATGCAGAAAAGGCTGATTTCCTGCAATGGGATTTCAGTTGGGGTTTCCCAGTGGGTTTTGAAGGGGTAAGAAGAGCGATGAGGGTGCAAAATTTGGGATCAGCGAAGGGGAAGGAGGATATAGTCAGGAGGAAAATCCAGAAGGAAATACAGGCTGTGAGGGTGGAGGGCCCATTCGCTGACCCCCCCACCCCACTTTCTGGATATCTCCATTGAGGGTGGTACCAAAGAAGCAGGAGGGGGAGTTTTGACTTATTCACCATCTCTCTTACCTGGATGGTGCCTCAGTGAATGAAGGGATGACTGATGATTTACAAGTGGTCTCATACATATCCTTGGACCAGGCTGTGTTGATGATTAGGGCAGTTAAGAGGGCATGGTTAGCAAAGACAGACATAGAATCTGCTTTTTGGCTATTGCCGGTGAGGCCCAAAGCCTGAGATCTCCTTGGATTTCAGTCAAGGGGGTTTGTATTTTGACAAAGCCATGCAAATGGCGTGTTTGGTGGTGTGTTTGACATTTGGGGCATTTAGCTCCTGGGTGCAGTGGGTTTTTGGGGTGAAAATATGGGCATAGATGGGTGGCCCAATACTTTGATGATTTTCTGATAATTTGGGGGGACAGGATGGAGATGGAGGGGATGTTGGCTGATTTTCAGGAAATGTGTGGAACCATAAGTATCCTGCTGACTAAGGGTAAGACTGAGGGCCCAGCATGCAAGCTGTAATTCCTAGAGATAGAGGTGGATATGGTGCAAGAATGTTTATGCCTCCAGGGGGACAAGGTGGCCTGGCTCAGAGGCCTGCTGGAGCAGGTCAGTGGGAGAAGGAGGGTGCAGCTGGTATTGGTACAACAGCTGCTGGGGAAACTTAATTTTGCCTGCAAGGCCATAAGCCCAGGCAGAGCTTTCTCCCAGAGGTTGGCAAGGGCAACAGGCAAGACGAAGATACCACACCACTGGGTGGACATCACAAAAGGGGTGTGGGAAGATTTTGGAGTGTGGATGAAGTTCCTGGAAAGTTACAGTGTGGTCACATTCTGGCAGGAGGAATGGGCTTATAACATGAACCTCGAGCTGTACCCCAATGCCTCATGGGCCCTGCGGATGGGGCCCTACTTTAGAGGGGAATGGATTTCGGAAGCCTGGCCAAGCACATGAGGGGAGGTGGGCTTGCTGAAGGACATTACATTCTTGGAAATTTTCCCATCTTTGTGGCTCTGAAGATATGGAGTGACTGGATGAGAGGAAAGCACATTCTCTTCTGGTGTGCAATAAAGGGGTGATGGAGGTGATCAACAGACAAGGGGGTCACGGACATAGTGGAAAGAGTCATGTGGCAGCTGGTTCTGTTGGGGTGCAGCTGAACTTGTCATTTAAAGCACAACATATTGAGGCCATTCAGAATGACATTGCTGACAGTCTCTCCTGCTTACAGTTGAACAGGTTCTGGGAATAGGCTCCACGAGCAGCAGTACACAGGACCAGGGTTCCAGACCAGCTGTAGGAGATTGACGGGGGAAAGTCAAATGGCTATACCAGAACTCATGGTCAGCCAACATGCTGAAGGCCTATGAAGGAACATGGGGATGTTCCAGGAGTTCTGAGGCAGTGAGGGACTGGACATGTCTGATCTGGTCACAGAGGACCAGGTGAAGCAGTATATAGTCAAGCAGTGGAGTGAAGGGATGGCCCACCCCACAATGGGGGTGTAGTTAGTAGGAATAAGTGGGGTATGTAAGGAGAAGGGGTGGCCAGACACAACCACGGGGAGGGCCATGAGATGGATGCTCACGGGCTAGAAGAGGGGCCACAGGGTGAAGATGGACAGAAGGTAGCCCATAGTGAGGCAGCTGCTCAGGTAGGTGATAGGGGCACTGCAGCATGTATGCACAAAGGCCAAAGAGGCTTGCCTGTTCTGGGCTGTTTTTGTGGTCATTGCTAAGGGGGCTTTTGGGATCAGTGAGGTAGTGGCCTCAAGGAAGTCAGATTGGCAATGGGGTCTGCAAGCAAGCGAAGTCAAGTTTGGGCATGACATGGTGGCCAAATGGCTAGTCCAGTTGAAAACCAACCAACTGGGCAAAGGGGAGGCCATAGTGATGCAATGGCAGGCACCCAGGGAGGTTTGTGCTGTTAAGGAGTTTGAAGAGTATGGAAAAACTCAGGGGGAGGGAGGGAGCGCTTGGTTCTGGCAGAGGAATGGGAGCCCTCTGATGGGTTTCTAGGTTGGAGGAGTCTTTAAGAAGGTGCTGAGGTTTGTTGGGAAGGATCCAGACATGTTTGTCCCCAACTCATTCCCCATTGGGGCAGCCTCAGAAGCCTCGACCAGAGGCGGGTTGGAACAGGAGGCGAAGAAGGTGGAGTGGTGGAGGTTCAGCTGTTATAAAAAATATGTAAGGTGCTGACAATAAAAGTTATTCCCATTTTTCCCTTTACCCAGCAGGAGCAAAGAGGCACATCTGGATTGTGGGGCACTCCTTTATTTATTGGGCTGAAAAGTTTACAGTAACCAGGAGTGATGGGAAGCAGCTGCGGATGGAAGTGGAACACATGAAAGTATATTGGAAAGGAATAAGGGGCATGAGATGGGCACAGCTGATGCTGCTGTTGGAGGAGCTCAGGGTCCAGTGGAGCAGGCCAGACATGCTCATCATATGTTTGGGGATAATGATCTGGGGCAGACCCCATGGGGGCATTAGTATAAGCCATAATGGAGGATTTGGAAAGAGTAAAGGGGTGGTGGCTGGGGGTGGTGATCGATTGGTCTGAGATCACCTCTCAGAGGGTGTGGGTGGTGAAGAAGGGGAGGAAGTGGTTCAACAGAAAGGTGGCCATGGTGGTGATCGACATGGGGGAGTGCATATACAGCACAGGGATATCTCCTATGATGCACCCAATGTTTATAGGTCGGACAGGGTCCACCTATCGGAATTTGGTATGTGCTTGTTCATAAGACCCATAATAGACCTAGTGGGGAAAGTGGATAAGGGGGTCCTAGGTACTAGCCTACAAGGGGAGAGCCCCATCTTCCAACGCCTAGCTGGAGATGGGCCAGTGGAAGAAAAGGGGGGAGCAATAGAGGGGAAAAGGGAGGGGTAGGCAGAAGAGGGAGGGGGAGGGCAACACGGGACAGGGTCAAATAGCACCCAGGCATGGAATTAAAAGGGGGAGGGGTAGATAAGAGGTCGGATCTTAGTGTCTGTACCTAGGAGGGAGGAAGTCCTGGTAAGTTGGTACCTGGTACTGGTGATGGTGTGGAGGGTCAGATCTGATGTCTGAATCCTGAAGGAAAGAAACAGAAGAAGAAGAGGTACAGGAAGGATAAAAGAGCATGGAAGAATGGACTGTTTTAAGAATGTATTTGGACTGTAACAGAAAAATATATATTTTTTTTGACCAGGAGAGACACACTAAGCTGAAATCTTGTTTACAGGTACAACCTGGGAGCACAAGGGTGTTAAGTGACTTGCTCAAGGCCACACAGTATGCAATTGGGGACTGTGGGATTCAAGCCTAGGTCTCAAGGCTTGCAGCTGAGAGCCTTAAACCACTGCGCTATACTGATTCCTAAATGTGGAACTAATAAATGAAATGCAAATATTAACTTGGTGCTTAAATAAACTGTTGCCAACGAGCATCCAAGCAAGCAGGAGTGAAGAGTTTTCATTCCCAGAGGGGATCAGATGACAATAATTTAATCTAAAATGAGACAGCATATCTCATTGAATCAGGACAATTTCCCCTTCTCTTCTAGGAAATGTTATTTGGTTCCATGGAATTCTAGGTTTCCCACTTCTCCAGAGAAACGTAACAAAAATGTGTTTTACGTCACTAAACCATGTTACTGTAGGAAGTCCAATTCGATTCTGAATAACAACAATTAAATGTGGTAATGCCATAATTTTAATAGTTTCTATGAGGCCCAATAAAGACAAAGAGAGTTGCTCCCAATTCTCCAGCAACATCCTCATCCTGGTTTTTACTTGATCATAATTAGTTTTGATCATTTCAAATTGATTATTTGATAATGTTATTCCCAAATATCTACATTTATTACTCACAGTAAATTATTTCCTGATTTCGGGACTGATATTGTAGTTCTCCCCGTATACCTCAATTATAATAGATTTTGTTTATTAAGTGTATAGCCAGCCAATGAACCATATATTTCAATTTCTTGCAAAACTATTGGAATGGTGATGATAATATCCAGCAAAATAAGAAGGATATCATCAGCAAAAATAATTAATTTGACATGCTGATTATTGTATGTTATGCCTGTAATAGTATGTTTTCCCTTATTTTGCTTAAAAGTAGTTCCAGTGCCAAGTTGAAAAGTACTGGAGAAAAGGGCAACCTGTCTAACTCCATTCATCATCTGAAAAAAGGGCCTAAATAAGAATTGATTGCAAAATATACTGTAGTATTATTGTGCAGAACTGTAATACGTCTCAGTAATTTTTCTGGAATGCCCCAATGTTGTAATACATTGATCATACAAGTTCTATCTAATAAATCAAACACCTTGGATGCATCGATGGCTAGTGCATGGAATTGTATTTTAGCCTTTTGTATCTAGTGGACCAATGCTTGAACCCTTCTATTAGTTTGTGATAAGGTCCTAATAAACCCAAATTGGTCACTTTTAATACTGCTATGAATTTCCTCTTTAAGTCTATCTACAATTAGACATGCAAGAATTTTATAATCTAGATTCAAAAGGTCTATTGTTCTATAGCTTTCAATCCTTACAGGGTTTTCATCTTGTTTCAAAATGAAAATAATTTTGGCTTCCTGCATTGAATGGGTAGTTGATTTTCTTGTGAAGAGATTTTTAAGAATAACTTATGCATCCATGGAAGGAGTTCATCTTTAGAAGTGATAAAACTCACTTGTGAGCCTGTCTATACCAGGACTTTTGTTTTTAGGCATAAGTTTATCTTAATTTTTTCTTCCTTAGAAAAATCCTGACTATTGCAGGATATTTGTGAGAACTGAATATAAAATATTCCTTTATTTCTTGTTCTGATGGATTTAATTGTCTCTGATATAATTTTTTGTATGTAATTGCAGTAGTTTCTCCCATTTCAGTATCTATATAGTATGAATTTCCTCTTTATCTTCTAGATAGCTAATTATAGTTTGTTATTTTTGTTTTTTTAAAAGAAGAGCTAGCATTTCCATGATCTGTCTCCTTAAATATACTTTGATTTATTTAATTTTTTTACATTGTGTGCTATTTTTTTATTCATTTTCTCTAATGTTTTCAATTTCAGATCATACCATTACTGTGCATATTTATCATAGCCCAGGATCACTAAGCTATCTAAGTCTTTTATTCTCATTTCCAATTGTTCATTTTCTTTTGCTTCTTGTTTCCTTTTATAGGTTGCATATGAAATTATCACCCCCACCATTACTACCTTAAAGATGTCCCATAGCAATGATACTGATTGTGAGTTATAATTAAACTGTCAATATTCACTTATAGTGGATTGTATTTTTTTCCTGAATTCAGTTTCTTTAAGTAAGTCATTATTTAGATGTCATTATCTTGTGAATGTTCTTTGTGGGTCATGTATAATCAAATCCGTTTCTATTAAAGCATGGTCTGAAAAATGTATGGAGTTAATTTTGGAGTTTTGTACAGTAGCTAAGAGTGATTTAGATATAAAGATGTAATCAATATGGGAAAAAACATAATTTTTTTATCATGATGTTTATATTCCCTTTCATGAGAGTGATTTAATGTTCAGACATCTTCCAGATCATGAATGTATAAAAAATTATTATTAAAGAAGTCTGGTATGTGTTTGCAAGTGTCACTTTCAATGATTTATCAATACTTGGATTAATTAAAGTATTAAAGTCCCCCATTAAGACTATATTTTAGGCTTGAACTACAGTTAAGGCCTTAGTGATTTCTGCCAAGAAACTATTATATTGAACAAATGAGACATATACAGAGCCCGCAGTTGAGCTTGTTTTTTATTTCAGTCTTAAGGGGGGTATATTTTCTTGGTATTTATCTAAACTAGTAATTGGGATATTTTTCCTTAAAAGTATAGGAATCCCTGCTGAAAAAAATTAATGAGCAATCCACTTCTGTTTTAATTTCACTATTTCTTGCTTGTCTGTGTTTCCTGAAGTGCCACATAATGAGCCTTAGATTTCATTAAATAATCCATTAGTATCATTTATGTTCAGAGAAGCACATTTAAACATTTCTCTATCCATTATTCATGAGCCTTACCCAGCAATATAGGCACCATTTATATCAACATTTAAACCAACAGATGAAATATTTGTTCCAACCTCCAACCCTTCCCAAACAATTTTGAAAAGTATTTTTTTTATTAAATCTCATTACATGGTGAAATCCAAATGGATTTCTTTTATAATGCATTGAAAAAATGTCTTAGATGTTTAACCCCCCCCCCATTGGCTTCCATGCTCAAAGAAGTACCTGCAAAAAGAAAAACTGAGTAACCCGTAAAATTTAACCATGTGACTTAAATAGTTCTGAAAATTTATATTCAGAATGGTCTTGCTTTCATTTTAGTCATAAAGGTTCAGTATTTTTTTCCTCAAATCATTTTTAGCTTCTTCTATTGTGTTATAAACCAGACGTACATGATCCAAAGTTAGTTGCATCCTGGCTGGATAGAGCATTGTTGCTTTATGGCCCTTAGTCCACAGTTTGTTTCTGATAAAGTCATGTTTTTTCTTTCCTGAACAATCTCAGCTGGATAATCATTAAAAATAGAAATCTGAGCTCCTGATACAGAAATCTGTTTCTTCTTATAAACCTGGGACATTTTATCTTCAGATCTGGAATATATGACTATTATTGGTCTAGGGGGTAATTGCTTTGCATCTCTTGTATTAGCTCTGAAAGTTCTGTGAACTCTATCAATATCCATCTTAATGGCAGTTATGTCAATATCCATGTAGGATGCAAATATAAGATTAAGAGACTCTGTTAAGGTTTTTTCTGTGTCCCAACTTTCTGGTACTCCCAATACCCTTATGTTTTTCCTTCTAGAACATGCTTCATAATCAATCAATTTATTTTTCAGATATTGATTTATAGCCTCTAAATCTTTAATTCACCTCTCACAGGGTGTAGCATCATCCTCTAGTTTTGAAACTCTTTCTTGCAGTTCAGAAATATTGGCTTTCATTTGCTTGTTTTCTGCTGCAAGTGTATTTACTGAAGACTGAATATTGTTTATTGTCCATTCAACTCTTTCAATTTCTTACTAGCCTTCATTAACTTTTGTTAGCTGCTCTAAGATTTTTTTGGCCCAGCCCAGAGGTTCTGGATCATCTCTGCTGATATCCGACTGTGAGTCAGAAAAGTCTGAAGCAGAGTCTGTGTCAGGATCTGAACACGTTAAAGTGACAATAGTTTTCAATGATAAATGGGTTTTATGATCAGTAGAGGGGATCAGTACGGACTTTTCCTCTCTTACTACAATTGTTTTGCTTGAAGGTGCCTTAGGTATTTCAACATTGACTGCCTCCCCCGTGTTTGTTCTTCAGTGGTTAAAATACCCAAATTAGAGCATGCAATCTGTTAATACAGTTAGCGGTGCCTTTAAAGGAACCTGTTTACCCTCTTGTATAAAAGCTGGTGGACTTATATCACTTTTCTACTACAGGGACAACATTAGCTTCGAACAAAATTGAAGGCACTACCTGTTCTGAGTGAAGGTTTCTTTTGGCAGGTTCTTCACATTGTCCTCCCCATTGCTGACAATGGATATCATCCACCACTGCACCCAAAGTAGGTGGATTATGTCCCGCTGGCACAGCTGGGAATTCCCTCTGGCTCCCTTCATGCTTGCCTGTTTTTTTCAGGAAGAGTTGAGCAGATGTTTCCTTCTCATTAGTTGGCATCTACTGATTCGATCCTACCGAACCTGCTGCTGTAGCAACCGTCATTGAAAGATCTTGCTGTGGTGGGTGAGCTGCTCCCTGTTTTCTAAAAATGGACACCAGGTTTAACAGCTTTTGCTCCAAGGTAGCATTTGCAGTATTCACAGCATTACTCTCTAAAGGTAGACCAGCTGTAGCAATTTGGGCCGATACATTTTTCACTGACTTTTCTTGTAGTTGTGACATTTTATCTTCTTTTGCTTTTTCTTTCGATAAAGTGAGAGCCAGAGATCTTGTGCAACTTCCCAATAGTTTAGAGGGTTTAGCTGTTGGAGGGCTAAATGAAGATCTCTTCCTTGTAGCCACTGCCAGCCCATATTTCTTTACTGTTTTGGGGCTTTTAAATTACAGTTTTCCGATGCTTCGGCTGTAAAAGTTAGAGTGCTCATTCAATCAACTCAATGAGCAGGACACCATGGTATGCCATCACATACCTGGAGGTGTGTGAGCTTGCTTCTGCTCAACCACTCAGCACGTCAACTGCCACCTAGAATCTCTCCATAGGACTCGGTTCAACTACTCTTTCTGTGAAGAAGTACTTCCTCTGGTGGCCTCTGAGCCTCCCCTCTTCCAGCCTCATTGCATGATCCCTCATCCTACTGCTCTTCCTTCTCTGCAGAAAGCTGCCCTCCCCTCCATTATTAATCCCTTTGACATATTTGAATGTCTCTATCATGTCCCCCCTCTCTCTTCTTACCTCCAGTGAGTACATGTTTAGCTCACTGAGCCCGTCCTCTTAGACTTTCGGATGCATGCCCTGGACAATTTTGGTAGCCCTTCTCTGTTCCGCTTCACTTAGTTGATGTCCTTTCTGAGATGAGGCCTCGAGAACTGGACACAGTACTCGAGGCTGGGCCCCACCATTGGTCTATAATGAGGTAAGATTACCTCTCACTTTCTACTTGCTATTCCTGCCCTAATGCAGCCCAGCATCCTGCTTGGCCTACCCACTACCTTCCCACATTGACTTCCCACTTTGAGGTCATCTGTTGTGATGACTCCTGGGTCCCTTTCCTGCTGAGTTGGTATCTTAGACTTGGGTTCTTCCACCCCATATGCATGACCTTACACTTTTTTGGCATTAAATCCCAGCTTCCAGACCCTTGACCATTCCTCCAGTTTTTCAAGTCTCCCCTCATTCTGTTCACTCACTCCTGGGTATCAACCCTGTTGCAGATCTTTGTGTCATCTGTGAAAAGGCATTCTTTACCTTCTAGTCCACCTGCAATGTCTTTAATGAAGATATTGAAAAGCAATGGCCCCAGGACTAACCCCTGTGGCATCCCACTTGTCACCTCCTCCTATTCTGGTCTCTTTCCATTTACTACTATCTGCTGGTTCCTGTTGTTAAGCCAGTTCTGCACCCATTTTACCACTTTTGTCCCCACCCCTAGACTAGTCAACTTGTTAACTAATTTCCGGTGTGGGACAGTGTCAAAGGCCTTCCTGAAGTCCAGGTAGGCCACATCCACTGCTTCCTCCTCATCCATGACTCACGTCTCCCAGTTGAAGAATTTAATCAGGTTAGTTTGGCATGATATCCCACCTGTGAAGCCATACTGCCTTGGATCCTGCAAATTATTGCTGGTCAGGTACTCCATCTTTTCTTTTAGTAATATTTCCATTACGTTTCCCACCACCGATGTCTGGCTCACTGGTCTGTAGTTTTCTGCCTCCTCCCTGTTCCCACTGTTGTGGATTGGTACCACATCTGCCCTCCTCCAATCCCCTGGTGTAACCCCTGTTTCCAATGATTGATTGAACAGGGCTGACAGTGGAACAGTAAATTCCTCCCTTAGTTCTTTGAGTATCCTTGGGTGCACCCAATCAAGACACATATCTTTGTCCACCCTTAATATTTCCAGTTCCTTGAGTGGTCTCTCCTCTGTAAATGGGTTTGTCTCTACCCCCCCCACACTGGATATCCCATATTACTTTCCACTAGCCCATCTCCAGCTATTGCAATGGAAGATGGACTTACCCCCATCTGCCCCTCCTATGCCACTCCTCAAAAGCCCCATTTAATTGTAAATTGAAAAGGTTTAGTCCCACTTCTGACCAGTGCACCCCATCCTGCCATTATAGCTGCACACCCTTGTACAAGATGTACCAATGTGTAACATTCATGCCCTTAGTACCTTTACCATTGCCACCGCCTTCTTGTTCAGCCTCTTTCTGGCACCTTCCATGGCTTTAATATCCCTTGCCTGCCAACATACCCTTCTTAGAACCACCTCTGACCATCCAATCACCTCCTCTGTCTACCACCTCTTGATTTGCTCCAAATCACCATTTATTACCCACCATTTGTTATCCCTCTGTACAGACAGCTGGCGAGACCCCATCTGGAGTACTATGTGAAGTTCTGGAGACCAAATCTCCACAAAGACATGGACAGGATGGAAGCTGTCCAGAGTAGAGCAACTAAAATGGTGCAGGGTCTGCACTGGAAGACGTATGAAGACAGACTTAAGGAGCTTAATATATATAGCCTCGAGGAAAGGAGGGAGGGGGGACATGATAGAAACTTTTAAGTACCTCAAGGGAATCAACAAAGTCCAAGAGGGTAGCATCTTTCAGAAAAAGAGGTGTGCAAGAACAAGGGGGCATAATTTGAAGACAGAGGAGGGGCAGCTCAGAGGTAATGTAAGGAAGTAGTTTTTTTCACAGAGAGGGTTGTGGATGCATGGAACAGCCTTCCAGAGGAGGTTGTGGAGTCAAAAACAGTGGTGGAATTCAAGCATGCATGGGACAGTCATAAGGCAATTCTAGGGGGTGGGGGTAGGAAAAAGTAGGCTGCTGGTTAACTAGGATCTGCAGCTTATTCATTAGGTAGGGAAATGGGCAGACTGGGTGGGCCAAGTGGTCCTTATCTGCCATCAAATTCTATGTTTCTATTACAAACCAATGTCCACCCATGGCCATTCCATGTCATTCTCTCCAAATGTAACACCAACAAATCAAATCCAGTTTTGGAAGCATCACCTTCATTCCTTCAATAATGGCAAAAGTTGGGCCCACTGCATGCCCCTACTCCCCATCCAATGCATTTTGCTTGCCCTGACTGGTCCATCTTGGACATGCTCCAACCCAAAGCTCTATCCTGTTATCAACCCATTGTACCATCTTCACACTGCAGACCTCTTCCTCTATTCCCCTTACTGTGGACCACCACCTCGCTCCCTCGAAATGTGCTGTGCAACATCTTTAAAAATACTGCTGCCAAACAGGTGTGCCTTCTAATGAAAGTGGCAGATACTACCCAATCCCCTACTTATTACCCAACAAACTCTCTGATATCAGTCATCTTCCATCCCGTCTTCTACCTTTTAGCCTCTGCCAGCTCTGCATCATTCTCCTCACCACCTGGCCTTGCAAGGCTGTCCCCTTCTTTAAACTGCAAATCAAGGCTAATGCTGCTAACTGGATCCAGATAGTGGAGTGCACTAACCTTTCCTCTCATGTTTGCATACTGCACTCATCACCTGTCCCTCTATCACTGGTCCCCTTAACTCAATTCTGGCACACTCTCAGAATTCTTGGAATACTTTCCAAGATCTCTCATATGCCCTGTAGACCAAGAGCTCCTGCACCACAGCTGTGTTCTTACTTACCAATCTCTCACATGTGAGACAGGCCTTGGTTCTTCTGACTGCTGCCCCTGGTGTGAGGTGCCTGAACCTATCCAACTGCCAATGGGAGAGACTGTCAGCCACCATGTTCTTAACCACCTCCATGTGATTAGCTCATGATAACATGTTCAACCTCAACTCTTGCCACCCAGTTGTCTCAGTACCTTCCACACCACCTCTGTCATGGCTGCCTGTCTGTTAAGTACTTCCGGCTTCTACCTTATTATTGAAACAAAACACTACCCTCTGATTCCAGAGGCGTTCTTCTCATAATTACATTGATATCCAAATCAGGAAGCCTCTAGGTGCATAATGTACCACGTCAATCCCCACTCTGTCCCTTCTTCCATCTCTTCTTTGATATCTACTTCCTCCCAAAAGATGCCCCATCCCAGATGCTCCTGATGCCCCTGCTGTGTCTGTATCTAGATCCAAATCTGAGTTAAATGTCCAGTCCCCCAGTCAAAAAATGACCCCCGATATATTGCTGTAAGGGTTCTTCCTATGCCTCTAGGTCCTGCCTCACTCCACTCGAAATGTCTACTGAATGCTGTGGTCTCCTCACCACCTTTGATTTTCTGACCAACCTGTGAGTAAAGACCCTGCCCGGGACCACTAGCCTACATGCACAGTTGAGATGCCCCCAAATCTGACGGACAACCAAAAGTGGCAACCTCCGTTTTCTTTTTACCACTTCTATTAACTCCTGTAGCTTCTGTACCCTACCTTCCAGTAACCTTAATGCCCCTTCCTCTGTGTCCATTTCTATCCCAAATTTCCACATTTTGGGGTGAGCCCTCTATCTTTCCTTTTGCTGATGGGACCCCAACCTTGCATTTATTTCCAGGAAACATTAAAACATGTTGGTGGTCTCTTTCTTCCCCTGTTCTAAAAGCAGAAGTCATCCAAATCATGCACCACTGCCCTGTACTTATACTACTACCCGAATGTTAAATGTAACCATGTACTACACATTTCAAAATTGGCACATGCCACCGAACCTCCCCTCGGCATAGCCTTGTCAAAATAATACAACCCCTTGCATTAAAACCCAATAGCTCCCAATCCTCTGCCTGCACTGGGAGCATCCTGAATGCTGATTCCATATCTGTCTTTTACCAGACAAACCCCTTCCATCACCCTAATTTTCTCAACTGCATGATCTAGTGCTGCACAGAAAACCACCCTCCAATCCCCCCAATAAAATAATTTAATGCTTCCCCATCTGGATATGAAACAACAGATCACCCGGTGTTCCCCTGACTGCTTTAAAGTATGAGCCACCCTGGTGATACTCTAGGCACTTACTGACTATGTTGTACCTGAGAAAGACAATCTCATTGCATCTGTGATGACTAACTTATTCAAATAGTGATACATTTACTATTGTTGCAATGAGTGATCTATGTCACTTATGGACACAGTGTAATTTTTTTAACAGTTGTTTCATACTCAGGCTGTATGCCTAGTGTTTGGGTTTGCCACACTTCTGTCACTGATGCTATCAAAGTGATAACTATGTTAATTGTGGTACAACAGGAATCAAGTAGGTATAGTGTAGATATAAACAGGATGTCTTTTAGTATTGATTTAACTCACAATGGGATACGTGTACTAGGACAGCAGGGGTTATTCTCTATCACTGACTCTGTCAGTTATAATCACACTAAGGTTTCAATTACTGTAATGATCAAGTTACACTGTTCATCTTCATGAGTTCATATTCACAGCCATTCTCCAGTAACTAGACAGTGTATGGTGTAACTGGGTGGGACACTGTGTTGCAAAGCTGCTGCAGTGCCTAGCAGAGGAAGAGTATCTGCTCATAAAGACAATTAAGCAATAAGTCATGACCAACAGTTATGTTAAATGGTCTGTTAATCACCCGGTAGGGGTTTAATGTTGAATGAGGCATAGCCGAGTGCCACATGTCGCTAGACAGTGATAAACTGACCATTAACCTGGGAGTGGCTTATAGCTATCATAATAAAATTGTTTTTTTAGACAACATTAAACCATGTTCATCATATGGTTAGGCTCTACATGCATCTTAATAAAAACTAAACATAAGGCTGTTACAATGTTTACAGTCAATTAGAAAGCTGCATTTCTCAAACCCTTGTTATAATCAGAGATATTATACTTGTACAACTCCTTGGTTTTGCTCAACTCTATTGCTCAGGTGGCCCACCACATGTGGTGTGGTCTGGTGTGGGGCATCGGTAGGTAAGGCTATGCAACTACTAAGTGTGGTACGTTGTGTGCAGCTGCAATCAGGGATGTGTACGTTTGGTGTACATGGCCTCAGTTTTGCTGTTGATCTCCACTGAACATGCAGTACCTGGTCAGGTGGGTGGGGATGTCTCGTAGTACATTTAGACAATTGTTTGTTATTTCTGTCACCTGCTGCTGGATGTCTGTCATTGGTTGTGTTGACTTGGTCCTCCCCATACTTGCATGTATGTGTGGTGCTGGGGGGGTGAATTCAGAGTTAGGGTTTTCAACCCTAACAGCGAATTTCCTCACTTTTGTCACTGTGGAACAACCCATCCCTAACTAATGCATTAAATGGAGTTTTTTTGCCTCTAATTTCCCTTCTTTTTGAGAATGATAACGAGAAATAGTGAACGTAATGTAGCGGCGGGAGCGCGGGGCCCTTTGGGCCTTCGCTCCCACCACATGATGTCTTGTGGCATAGTAACAGGAACAGCAACGCAAACAGAAGCACTAACAGTGGCGCACATGGTAACGCAAGTGCGAATGAGAACAGAAAGGGTAACTCACACGGTTGCGTAGATGGGAACGGTGTACCACATGATGTGTGGTCACATAGTAACATGGTGCCTGCAAATGGAAATGTCAATGGGCATGGTGACGCAAAGTGAAACAGAAAGAGAAACAGTACCGTAGACACAAATGGCAAAAAATAGCAGAAACGCAAGCACAAATGAAAACGCAAAGGATAACGCACATAGGGCCCCGTGCTCCCGCCATGTAATGTGGTGGTGGGAGACACGGGGCTTGACATGATGTCTTGTGGCATAGTAACAGGAACAGCAATGCAAACAGAAGCGCTAACAGTGGTGCACAAGGTAACGCAAGCGTGAATGAGAACAGAAAGGGTAACACACACGGTGGCGTAGATGGGAACGGTGTACCACATGATGTGTTGTCACATAGTAACATGGTGCCTGCAAACAGAAATTTCAATGGGCATGGTGACGCAAAGTGAAACAGAAAGAGAAACAGTACTGTAGACACAAATGGCAAAAAAATAACAGAAATGCAAGCGCAAATGAAAACGCAAAGGATAATGCACATGGTGGCATAGACATCAACGGTAAGTGAAATGGGCACGGAACCACAAGCGGAAAGGGTAACGGTAACAGTAATGTAAGTGCACAGGCTGGTTTTCCCCAAAAGCTGCATAGAGAAAGACAGTGAGTACAAAGAATGTATGCATAATAATGGGTATCGGAGCAGAAAATGAGGACTTGGAATACTAAATAGGTTATATCTCAGGAACCGTACGATGTAGAAAAAAAATTTAAAAGTCATATGATTTATGACTGTCCTTGCTAGTTTTACACTTAGCCCCCAGTATGTTTTTCCGATGAAAAGTCCGTATCTCGCACCGTTTCTGAGATACGGGTCCTGAAAGGCACGGTGACCTCCGTAATATTATCCTATGGGAAAAAAGAGAAGTTCGGAGCACCATAACTTTGCCTCCCTGTAATATTTTTTTACCAAACCACTGAAAGGCACATCTGTGGGCTGTTGGCTGTCATCCCTCCAAATTTCAGGAAAAAAAGACCAAACCGTTATTTTGCAGCAGGGTGCCAAAGGATTCCTGTAATGCGTCGGGCACCGTAATGTTATCCTATGGGAAAAACCATCAATTTTAGAGTGCTGTAACTTTGCCACTGTGTAATATTCTTTCAATACAACACTGAAAGGCACATCTGTGAGATGTCAGCTGCGTTCCTCTCCAAATTTCAGCCCAAAACTCCCAACTGTTCGTTTGCAGTGCAGTGCCAAAGAGTTGCTGTCATTTTCCCACAGACTAGAAAACTACTGTGGCAATTTGCGAAAGCTTTTGCAAAAATTTGTGATACTTTCGTGAGCACGAAAGTATTTTGTGCAAGTACTTTTTCCAGAAATTTGAAAATCATATTTCTGGGGTGTTTTACCCCAAAATAAAGACATGGCTAGCATCCTCAGGGTCCGACTAGGTGAATACAAAAGGAACTGAAAACTAAATGGTGGATTTTCGAAAGTAACAGGCCCATTTGCGAAAGTAAAAATGCATCTGCGAAAGTGTTGAACTTTTTGTTAACTTTTCCCATTGACTTATAATGGGAAATTGTTTTTTGAATAACTTTTGAACCGTTTAATATTTTTTCACCAAATCTTTGAAATGCACATTGGGGGCCCTGGCTGCATGTTCCCTGAAGATTTTGGGTTGGTTGCACAAACCATGCGACCTGTAGGCGCGACCATAGAATTCCAGAAAAAGCGTAAATGTGCTCGCAGATCACACTTAATAACTCCACAGCCGTGTATCCAGCCAGTACAAAACTTGGCAGATGCCAAGGCCTATGGTTCTTGATTGTGTATTCCAAATTTCAGGCAAATCCTTCAAACAGTTGCAAAGTTATTAAGGTGAAAACTTTTGGGGTTTAACATAGAAATGGCTCCTCAACCCTAACTATGGTAGCACTACCGTGCTACCATAATATATATACAAAGTATGTATGTGTGTGTGTGTAATATGATGTGGCCTGACTAAAGACATCATATTTATCTTCATGAGAGTCTATCTGTCAGCTAATGCAAAGGGACTCTGCCACCCACAGGTGCAAATGTGCAAGGCCCTATGCCAAGAGAGTTGTCTTCACTGTACGCACAATCAAATTTCATGGTGAGAAATCAACTTAAGTCATAAAAATAAAAAATGATGATGTGCAATCAAATTGGAATTTGACCAAATTTCATGACAAGAAACCAATGTTCTGCTTCTAAATGAAAAATTCTAATGTGCATTCAAATTTCATGTTGATAACCCAATTTTCTGCTGTGAAACACAAAAATCATGATGTGCAATCAAATTTCTTGCTGAGAAACCAATTTTCTGCTGCAAAACAAAACATTCTGCTGTGCAATCAAATTCATGCTGAGAAACCAGTTTCTACTGCAAACCCCAAAATTCTGATGTGCAATCAAATTTCATGCTGAGAAACCAATTTTCTGCTGCAAAACAAGACATTCTGCTGTGCAATCAAATTCATGCTGAGAAACCATTTTCTACTGCAAACCCCAAAATTCTGATGTGTAATCAAATTTCATGGAGACAAACCAATTTTCTGCTGCGAATCAAAAAATTGTGATGTGCAGTCAAATTTCATACTGAGAAACCAATTTTCTGCTGTAAAATGAAACATCATGTTGTACAATTGAACATCATGCTGAGAAACCAAATTTCTGCTGTAAAACAAACTATTGTGATTTGAAATCAAATTTCATACTGAGAAATCAATGTTATGGTGCAAAACAAAAATAAGGGTGAGGAATCAAATATGCTGAGAAACCAATTTTCTGTTATGAAATGAAAAATTCATGGTGTGCAGTCAACGTTCATGCTGAAAAACCAATTTTCTACTACGAAACAAAAAATAGTGAAGTGCAATCAAATTTCATGCTGAGAAACATTTTCTGCTGAGAAACAAATAATACTGGTGCAAAATCAAATCTGATGCTGAGAAACCAATTTTCTGCTGCAAAACAAAAAATTAGGCTGTGAAACAAAAAATGATTCTGTGCAATCAAATTTCATGCTGAGAAACCAATTTGCTCCTGTGAAACTAGCCATTATGCTGAGCAATCAAAATGTGATTCCAAAAGACTTTTTTTTAAATTTCAGTTTAAAAAACAGTTTCACAAGCGAAATTTAGTTTCACACCACCTTTAAGGTGCCTCACAAAGAAAGCGAGCCATGATTCAAAAACAGGAAAGACATTAATATGGGCAGGAGAAATACATAAAAGATATTTATAATCATGATTGACTGAAACAGCCCTCAGAATCTGAACCAGCATGTTCAAATTAGGTAATTTTTTTTTTTATTTGGGCTGTTGCAGGAAAAGTTTGAATTAGTAGTTTATTAATGATGTGCAAAACAAGATGGCGGCTGTCTGGAAACAAAACATTTTTGGTGTTGTGATCATGACATCTCACAAAATCAAAAATGGCCATCCGGCTCCAAATTTTTGGTGTCATATCAGAACATTATCCCAAAACACCTACAGAGCATGCTCATAGCAGAAAAACACTAAACTCTCAATCCTTCTCACTCTGGAACCATTGAATATTTTTTCATGAAACCTTCCAAAAGGTATTAACTTGCCACAGTGTTTCTAACCTGAAAGTCTCAGGAAAAAATTCCATTCCACATAGGCTGTAGGTGAGAGCAAAAAAAAAATACCATTTTAAGTACAGGAAAAAAACTGGATGTCTACTGGAAAATGAGATATGCAGATCTCAGAAGCTGCACAAGCTGCCATCACAAAATTTCCCCCAGATCTAGAAATTGCCTACTAGACAACACATGCAGCATTTCAACTAATTTTGTCAAATGCTGCCAAAGCTATTAAGGTAGAAAGTAAAGGGTTTGACATTGAACATCGTACTGAACCCTAACTACAGGGGTGCTACAGTGCCCCTATAATATACACATTTAAAAAATATGATATTTGGACACAGTTCAGCTAATATGTCAGTCCTTTTCTGTACTATTCACCTTCATTCCTTATTACAGAAGACAGTTGCATGAAAACAATATCTATGTCCCAGCATGAAAACAATGTCTGTGTCCCAGTTTCATCTTAACCTCCTGCTTTGCCCTTCCTTGAGGTTATAATGAATAATGAGGTGTCACCATTACTCAGTTGGTAGCATATCAGCTTCTGGGGCATAGGGTTTTGGGTTCTAGTCTCATACTTGGGATGGCTGCATTATATAACCACTGGCATCTGAATGCAGTGCTAGGGGGATGCTGTACTATAGTCATGTGAGCTTTTTGGATGAGATGTTATACCAAGGTCTTGACTTCCTTTTCTGGTGGTTGCTTAAGTGGCCATTAACAATCCCAGGGCACTTCTTGAAATGAGTAGCAGAATCTCCCCAGTGTCCTGGCCAAATCTCCCCATTCACTAAAAATACCACCAACAGCTGCATCTTGATCAATTTTAGTTGGCTTGCATCTGTATCTGATTGACACCAGTCAGGTTATGCAGTGGCAGTGCTCAGCTGGATACACACCTTGACAGAGACAGAGAGAGTGCTGCTTTGCAGCACTGGAAATTAAAGAAGTGCTGTACAGCCTGAAATTAATATTAACTTTCACAACTAGTGAACTGTTACTTCTTATATCAGAAGTATTATTTCCCTTTTGTTAATTAAAAGATTTCCAAACTGACAATACACAGTGTAATATGTGTAACAGTACTTTGTCTGGAAGTTGACATAGCTAGTCAAGTTGTTCCAAACCTAACCCCCACCCCCACCCTTCAGGCAGCAACTGTAAAAATCATTATGGTTTCACCTTTCTTGTCCCTTTGCACATCAGGTGTGGGGTGTGCCTTCTCATAGAATCTCATAGAATTGACTGAGCGTGGAAAACCTTGAGGCCCATTTAATGCTATCGCTTTACACAAGGGGAAACCTGGTAGAAATCCCTTCATATACCTTATCTAACTTTGTCGTAAATGTTTCCATACCTTTACATCCCACTATTTCATGTGGTAGTTTACTCAAGGCTGATATTACCCTCTGGTTAAATCATGAGGCTCTGAATACCGTGTTACATGTTTCCCCTTTTAGCTGCAAACAATGAGCTCTTGTATTGTAGTTTTGTTTGTTTAATTCTAATCCTAAACATTCCCCAAATCATTGCTGGTCAATGCTCTGAATAGTAGGCAAAGGTCACCCCTGAGTCTCCTGTACTGTAGTGTACACAGATTAAGATTTTCCAGTCTGTAATTGCAACTTAAATCCCTTTGTCTGGTAATCATTCTAATGGTGTTTCTCTGTACCCTTTCCAGAATGGATGCCTCTTACATGGTACTGGGTGACCAAAGCTGCACGCAGTACTCAAGGTGTGGGCACAGTAGTGAGGAATACAGTGGCAGTATCACCTTACCTTTCCTCGATGTGATATGTCTTCTAATCCTGTTTAAAATGTTGGATGCAGTTGCAGCACTAGATTGACGCTGCCTCTTACATTTCAAGTCATTTGTGACAATGACACCCAAATTCTTTTCCTGTCTTGCTACATTGAGTATTTGTCCATTTAACACATGGGTTGACCTAATGTTCGATGTCCCAAAGTGCATGACAGCACACGTATCTAAATGAAATCAAAATTTATGCATATCTGTCCATTGCTCTAAGATGTACTGTATAGGCTATCCTGTAATTTAATGGCATCAAGTGGTGTATTGACAACAGAACCAATTTTAGCATTATCGGCAAACGTGATAACCCAGAGGCCTTTCCCCACATTTCATTGAGGAGATAAAAAAGTTAAACAAAGTTGGCCCCAATACTGACCACTGAGGGACTCCAATTGTAACATCTGCCCAGTCAGAGGCTATTCCCCAAATCACAACTTGTTGTTTTCTATCTAATAGCCATGATTTGATCCAGGCCACTATATTATTATTATTTATGCTACCCTCCTGCCAGGGCTTCCACTAGCTCATAATGGGGTACAGTATCAAATGCTTTACTGTAGTCTAGAAAGACGATATCCACAGATTTTCCCATGTTGAGTTCCCTACTGACAGTGTCTTAAAAATGCACCAAGTTTGTTAGGCATGATCTACCCTTTACAAATCCATGCTGCATAGTATCTGTCAAACCACAGTCACTAATTTGTTACTCTATTTTGTCCTTTATTGGTCCCTCCAAAACTTTTCCAATGACTGATGTCAGGCTGATCGACGTATAATTCTTAACCTGATTTCTTTTCCCTTTTTTTAAATATAGGAATAACTGCTGCCTTTTTCCATGAATCAACAACTTTTCCATGTTTTACTGATGTCTGGAACAGTATTGTGAAGGCTTAGCCAAAACATCTCCCAATTCCTTAATTACTCTTGGGTGTATTCTGTCAGGGCCTGGGGCCTTATTAGGATTTAATCCTATCAGCCTTTCCTTACCTCACATTCATTGAACTTCAAGTCAGTACCACTATGGTCAACATTTAGGGGAATGGTTTTGTTGGTTTTCTGGTTATATACTGTGCAGAAGTAATTATTAACCATGTCTGCCATTTTGAGGGAGTCCTTTATCAGTCTACCTTGTTCATCTTGTAATGGGCCAACCTGTATATTGATCCCTCTCTTATAGTTTATATAATTATAGAAAGATTTGTAGTTGTCTTTGACCTCACATGCCAAGTGCTTTTCGACCTTGGTGTTGTCAACCCTAATGCTCACCCCATTCCAACAGTAAATAAGCTGAGATAGGTACAGTAAATGAGAATGGGGTGAGCGTTAGGGTTGGTGTTAGGTTTGGAAGCCCTAACACCACATTTCTGTACTTTGTAGGTTTAACCCTAACTAGTGCATTAATGAAGTTTTCTTTGCAACGAATTGCCTTCCTTTTAGAGATATTATAATTGTGTCCTTATTTACCTGTGGGGGTGCAGGGCCCCAGCCATAGTTTTTCTGAGAGTGTAATGGTATCCTTATTTACATAGTAGACTAATGCTGTATATGCAATTTTCAGAGCTGATATCCTCTTAATACTTTAGGTTTACAAATTAAGGATGGATGCACTTGTTCAGGGTATCCAATGAGTATAGCAACTGAATATTGGCACCACATCAATATGGCGACTCATATTCGGTGAGATACTCCTGGGCTACCCTACAAGCGTGGCAACTGTAGTCAACCGCTACAGTACTGGACAGCAACAGGAAGCGAGGAATAGCGAGGGAAAGGGAAGGGGCAGGGAATGGTTTTTGGGGGACGGGTGTACCTGCTGTTGCTAAGCTAGCTGTGTGGTGTGGTGGTGTGGGTGATTAGCTGTGGTGCTGCAGGTACAGGGATCGGGACCAGGACCGGATGCATAAAACTTTTGTTGCTGCCTGCGGCTCTGGCACCTAATGTTTTCTATGATATAGGATTTTGCCTTTCCCCGACATACACCCCCTGGAGTTGGTAATCCCTATTCATGGGGATGTGGGGCGCGAAGCCCCCATGAGGAGGGGATTGTGGGGAGTGCAGTCCCCCCACATAAACACTTATTTTGATTCTGGATGACAGGTCACCTGAAAGTGTATATCGTCTATTTGCTTTTCGGCGATATACACTCGCCATAATAGCGATCGCTATTCTGCAATCGCTATTATGACATCCAACCCTTGTTCAGAGGCAAGACGGACCACTATTAGTGCATAAACAAAAGATAAGGAAAAGATGTTTCCCCAAGAAAAACATTACATTGGATGCAAGAAGTGGCTAATTTAAAAATATTTTATAGATGGCAAAATGTAAAGTATTCTTGGCCGAAGTACCATTAGATGTGTGTTTTTTTAACCCTAAGACACTTCCTTAAAGGATGGACATCTTGCTTTGAGAAAAGCTGGCCATTTGTTACCTGACATGTTGGAATGAGGGAAAAGAGAATGGAACATTCTGACTAGAACCTCCTTGAAGCTATAAACTAGCTCAATGTACAGTCTTCCACCTATGAACTACAACTGATCAGCTTTCTGTTGTACTACCATCCACCAATTAGAACCTGCTCTAAATGGAACTGGTCAAATAGCCTGCAGAATTTTGCATAGAACGTTGCACCTCTTGAAAGCTACCACATGGTTGTTAAATGCCCTGGTACATTGAAATATTTAATTAAAGGAGAACAGAACTCACCAAATGCTGTGACACATGCCCTGCAGATGTAAACAAAGTAACAGTAAAATGAATCCTACAGCTCCTTACTTTTCTTAAAGCAGCCATGGAAAAAAAGAGCTTATGATTAGAATACAGGTCATGTTCCAAAAGCCAACACCTGGACTCAAATTTATTTTTTCAACCTTCGTTCTTATTCAGAAAATTGACTGCAAAAAAAGTTCTTTGTCCAAACTGGCTCGTGCAAGGCAAAACCTGGTGACATGCTGAGCTTTGTTAAAGGTGGACATACCAGATCTATCAAAAGAAAAATCGCCTCTTCACCACATAATATCACTCAGGTTATAGGAGTTATTTTTACTGCAAATAACATGTTCACTAGAAATTAGAATTCTAAGCAAATGATCTACCAGACTCAGGAATGAATATACAGTAGTAACTTCACACCGAACTCCACAGTAAATCATTTTTTTCTTCATTTATTCCTTTGGTAACAGGGTAAGGCCCACTAGGCACAGGTGCCTGTTTTCAGGGGTGACCCAGAAGCACTGAGGAGGTTAAGTGACTTGTTCAGAGTCATACAGTATGCAAGTGGAGGTTGTGGGACTCAAACCCAGGCCTGACTGCTGGATGTATTAAGCTCATTCACAGCTCATTACTCTAACCTATAGGCTATAATAGTCAGGCAAATAATTAATAACTTAATGTGAAAACATGTTGCAGCTATTTAACTACATCAGTTAAAAAACAATTTCTAATAATCACACTTGTCAAGCAAGACCATAATCTTTGCTAGAAAAGCCTGCTGTTGTCTTCCCATGCCAATCCTTTACCTTTAACGCTTCCATGGATGAAAAAAGAACGCTAAACAACAAAAGTTTACATAATCTGTGTACAGCACACAAAAAAAGGCTCCACAAGGCAAACCTACATGACTTTTTCTTGCAAGGCAGATATTTCCAGTGGACATGATTATATTTTAGGGGACGTCACGGCAATTCATAGACATAACAAAGCATCAAAGCAAGATCTAATCAGAAGAGTAAACTAGATTAGTGGAATGAAATCGGGTCCATAATGGAGTCTGGAAAGGGCCCCTCTGTGTAGTCCATACACTAACGATAAAAAGCACAGCTCACATTTTCAAAATTACTTGGTGTTTTTCTTTATGTGTAGGCACACAGAAATATAAAAATGTACAAAACTACAAGGATTCTGGAGGTGGCGTTTCAGCTACATGGATTTTGCAGCAAGTCACCTTTCTCTCTTACATTGGTCAGTCTGTGGTTTTTTTTTTTTGCTTGTTTGTTTTTCCCTCCTCTCATTTTTTACCTGCTTCCTCACTCTTTTTGTTATGGCCTAAGCATTTCCCACTAGACAGGTTAATGGGGCTTGCCCACAGGCCAGTTTGTCCCAAGACCCTCCAGAAATCTACAGGAGGGAGGGGGCAGGGAGGAAGGGGGAGAAAGGGGGAGGTCCCGGTGATATCACACAGGGGTGGGTGGACCGCGAGCAGCATCATATGACAGGTCACCCAGGGGAACACTGGATTGGCTGGGGGGGGTGGAGCCAACAGGGGTCCTGATTGGGGTCCTTAGGGGTATTTAAGGGCAGCTCACCCTCAGCCAGCACTCTTTTGCTGGAAATTAACTTGAACTTTTCAGCACATAGCTGGTGAAACTTGAGGTAAGGCACAAGGTTACTTTGATCAAGGGTAGGCCACAACAGGCCATGGCAACAGCATATATGTTGGAAGTTGTTATATAGGGGGCTTGGAGGACAGCTTCTCGTGGGCATGAAGAAGGTTTTGCATGCTGTTTGAAGGAATATATAGTCGTGTAGGCAAGCTGCAGGGAAGCTAGGTGGCACTCTTAGGAGGAATTTGCCTTAGCTGAATGGTTAAAAGCTGTTGGCCCAGGGGCAGTGTTGCTATCACCAGAAAAGTTGTTGCCACTTTGGAAATGCATGTAATGTGCAGAAACAGCTGATAGAGAATTTCAGGCCCACAGTCCCGGTTTATGGGGAATTGTGAGACCACAGCGGGTGTCTCCCTGAAATAAAGAAAGTAGTGGCTGGGATCTCAGGAAGTTTAAAAAAAAAAAAAAAGAAAGAAACAGCAAAGGTGAGGAGACCAGCCGTGGGGGCATTCATGTGCTCAGGTTGAAAAAACGGTGTTTGGTGCGGGGGCCCAGCAGCGAGTCTCTGAAGGAAGCAGCCATGTTGCATGGGAGCTGGGCTGCATCCGCAACAGCCTCAGATGGGACCACTGAGCAGCATTAAGATTTTCGGCAGCCACAGAAAGGGAAGGGGCACACAATTTGTTGTTTGGGGGCTGGCGTTTTTGTTTGAGTGGGGGATGAGGGTGATGGAGTGTGGAACCTTGTTGGAGCAGGCTGCCTACCTGGTCAGGGAGATGACGGCCTGGAGAGAGGGGGGGCCACTGGAGGAGAGCACTTGGCCGAGTAAGCCTGCAGTAGGAGCCTCTGACTGCGGTAATTTTTTCTTTCCACCTGGTTTTCAGGTGGATATCAGGGGCCGGATTCAGTGTCAGTGGTGGAATGCGTGGAAGCTTATGGGGAAGGCAGGGTGATGAAAAATGATGGCAGGTAGCAGCCAAACAATTAAGTGCTGCCTTAGCCACAGTATGTTGGAGAAATGGAAAGAGGTTTGTGGCATGGTTGCTTGATGACCATGTGTGCAGGGCATGGGCAATGCCGCAAGCACGCAGCAGTAGGCTCGAAATCGTGGATTGTCTTTTGTTTTCTTTTTCTTTTTTGGGCTGGGCCATGTAGCCCAGGAGGGAAGAGAGCTCCTGATAGGGACAGCTGTGTGGAAGGCCCAAGCAAACCAGGATCAGCAGTGCAGCGATAGGCCATGATGGGAGTGAGCCGGCAGGACTGGCGATTGGTTGATCGGGCAGCGGGCACGTTTGTTTTTTGCAAAAAAAAAAAGAAAATAAATAAGAAAGAGGAGTAATATGAATACAAAAGGAAACCCTGGAGGCACTAGGAGTAGCACATCAACAGCATGGCAGGCCCGCAGCCTAATCACATGATTATAGTCTACCATGTTTAGTAGCAGCCCATGGGGGTAGGCCTGGTCACTGAGGTACATTGGTTAAAAGGAAAATGATAATTTAAAAAGATAATTAGGAAGAAGGAGATGAAGGAAGGTTGGTTTAGGAGTAGGGCAGGCTGCGCGCTATGCATCCGGATGAAGGAGGAGCGCGGGCTGGACACATGGGACTATGAGAAGCATGCCTCAAGCAGTACCAGAGCAGGCTTGCCCCTCTGGGCCTACAGAGGAGGCCTGGGTATTTGCATTAGCCACAGTCATGGGAGGCCCACAACTTTAGGGGAGAGGGGTCCAATATGGGGCATTGGGGCCAGACGGGCCCACACCTAGGCTGCCTTGGTGTGAGTAGAGGAAAATATGGGGACTGTGCAGGTCCTAGTCTCACTAGGCGTAGGAGGCAGATGACCTGGGTGGCAGCTGGGGGGAGCTGTAAGATGCCAGGCAAAGCACCTGAGCCCCTGGTTTTTCCCCGGCATAAAATGGGGGTGAACGGGATGAGCAGCATGGGGATTTCAGGCCATCAAGCCGAGCACTGCGGGGAGGATGACCGCAAGTATGTGGAACAGGGGAATGGGGGGGCACACCTGGCTAATCAGGGGCAATGGAAGGGTTACCACCCCTATCCATAGGGGACGGCATCAGGCCTCTCTTTTACTCACCACAAAGGAAGGTAAAAGTTGGTATCAGGGCTCAGAGCTTGCCCGCTGGCCTATGGACCTGGAATGATGGAAGGCGTCGGGTTCTAGTCTCACATAATGAACTTGGACCTGGGTGGAGTGTGTAACCCCATTTTATTGGGGCTCAAGCCAGAGAGGCTCTGTGGGGAGCTGGTATATAAGTGACTATGGAGGGGTATGTTGACATTTGTTTTCTCTTCCATGCATAGTATCTTCACAGAGATTGCACCCAAGAAGGCGCAGATGACCAGTAAAAAGATGATGAAGGAGGCGGTGAAGCTGATGGGACAGATGTCAGAGCTGATGGTGGTGGCAAAGCAGAGAGAGGAGGAAGAGGAGGTGCTTAGTAAATGGAAGGAGTGGGAGGAAGATGCAGGGAAGGGGAGAATGAAAAAAAGGCCAAGGTGGGTAGGAGCCAATCCAGTGCACATCCCAGAATTATGTCCAGAATCAGAGCCGGATAAAGATGTCCCAGATGGTGGTAAGGACGGAGTGCATATCTGCAGCGAGGGTGACCTCAAGGAGTATTTGGAGGGGCTTTTGGGGGATATGGGAGACGCAGAGATCGGAAAGATGGAGAGGGCTTTAAAAGTGACACGGGGGAAGAAGGACGGAGGGGTGGTGGAATTGGAAAGGGGGAGGCTGGGTGGGCAAAGATATGAGGGCCCCCCGGGCCTCACTCTGGGTGACCACGTGCCAGCCTCACTGAAGGAGAGGATTTGGAAAGGGGAGTTTGTGGACATGTTCAGCTTGGTGAACAAGGACACTGCCAAGAAATATGAGCAGAAGGAGTCAGTTTGGAAATCCGAGATGGTGGTAGCAATGGCCATGGTGCACCACAAGACAGAGAAGGCTAAACGGAAAGGAAAGAACTTTGACAATTAGCAAGCAGGATTTGCTGTTTACAGTGCCATAGTATTGGAGAAGAGATTGGAACTGGCTACCCCTTTGCTAACATACATGGTGACCATCAGGGACGCATATAAGGCCAAACTGGGCTATAGATGACGAGGCCTTCCGGAGGTGGATGGCAGCAAGGGGTGACCTGAGGTGGGACAGCACCCACTCAGAGTTATGGGTGAAGACAATGTCTCTCTCAGGGCAAGTGACAACAGCAGGGGCAGAGCAGGGGAGGAAGAACTCATCTGCTGTGGGAGGTAAGACATGTTGGAGGTTCAACAAAGTGTCCTGCACTTGGACAAACTGCAAATTCAAGCATGTTTGTTCCCAGTGTTGGGGGATGCACCCCTACTCAAGTTGCAGGAAAAGCAGGGAATGAGGGGGACTTGTCTAGCTGTAAATGAGGAGAAAGAGAAAATACTAGGCTGTGTACAATTTAGTACCTCATGGCAGTAACCACCAGGAATACTACAACAGAACATGGGGACGCGCTCGAAGGAAAAGGTGAGCAGCAAACAACCTGGAAAAATAAAAGAAAACAGGGGGATGTGATTGGAGGGAGGGGGTACCACTAACCACCAGGGAAAATAAAATAAAATAAGTTGGACATGATCAGAGGGAGGGAGGCACCACTAACCATCAGGGAAAATAAAAGAAAACAGGGGGACATGATCAGAGGGAGGGGGTGTAACTAATCACCAGGAAAAATAAAAGAAAACAGGGGGGATGTGATCGGGGGGCGCACTAACCACCAGAACAATAAAAGAAAACAGGAGAGATGAAATCAGAGGGAGGGGGTGCCACTAACCACCAGGGAAAATAAAAGAAATGCAACAAAGCACCCCCTCATATTGCACTACATTGTCCGTTCCTAATATTTCCCATGATGTGTGGTCGAAACATACAACCTTCCAAACTTCCTGACTCAGAGTTGTGTGTGTTACTTACAGTACTTAGCCACTGACAGTAATATTTAGATTGATCATCTGTAAGTTGATTTGTGCATGAATATTATATTATGATTAAGCTTTCCTGTATACTGCAAAACTGCTTTAAATATTTTGGACCCAGCCCAACCGAAAGTTAACAAGGTGTTTTATGCCAGCAGTTGGTTTGAGTCCAAGTTAACCAACATGATCGGTCTTAGATTGATTTTGATGTTTTCCTACTTTATTTCATTCTCATCTAATTTTGCTCATTTTTTCATTTTTTCACAGGTGCGTCAAGGACCAGGATTTCCAGTGAACTTCCTAGACTGGATGCCTAATCCAGCTCAAGGGCATCAATGGGACATCAATGAAGAGAGTGACACCCATGCTGTCCTCCATTGCGCACTAGTAAAACAGAAAGCAAGGCACCAGTTTTGAACAAGTGAGCCCTGCAAATTACCTGGGTGGTGGAAGCAAAGCACAGAATAAAAGTAACCATTTGCAGTATTCACAGAACAGACAGTGTAACGGCTGATGTGCATGCCTATGTGAGTTAAACACTATATTTACTCTCACTGTGCACAAATCCAGTGAGTGCTCCTAGGGAAGGTGCCAGTTATCAAGAAGCAAGTCAGGCTTCTGCAAACTGAATATGGCTTCTGAGATGTTTTTTGATCCAAAGGAAGATTTATTTCAGATTTGGTTCAACATCATCCCTTTGCATTTTTTTACAAAACATACAGGGCCAGATATTCAGAAATGCACCAAAGGCCTGTGCAAGTTTGGTGCAGCACAAATCCAATGCACCATGGTGCAATGAGTGCCATATTCAGAGTTTGTGCATGCCGAACTGTGCCAGCGCAACCTAGCTGAATATGGTAGAGATGCACCATGGCGCAAACAGAGGTGCGCTATGGTGCAAACAGACTTGCGCCATGGCTCAAACAAACCTGCACCATGGTGCAGAAAGAGATGCCCCAGGCAACTGTGGGAGCAGAGCAGCAGACCAACAGAGGGGGTCATGGCACAGGAACAAACCCAGGAACAGTGCCAGGGAAGCACAGTGTCAGGCCACAGGTGGCCACCACCAGCAGAGCACACACAAGCACCCAGACACCCCACCCCGGAACATGACAGTGGCACAGATAGCAGAAAACAGGTGGCACTAATGGCCAACAGATCTCCACCAGTGGAGTCCCCCACAGGCCGCAAGCTCTGTGCCCCACCTCCCAGACCCCAGCAAGCCACACACAGGACCATGCAACCAAGCACACACACGCACACACCCCTGACAGCCACCCCATGGGCACCCCAAGGCACAGCCACCGACCAAGGGGCAGGACGTCACCACAGTGGGACACACCACAGCACACAGCAGTGAACCGCAGATGCATGACACGTACACCAACATACGCACACCACACAGACATACACCGTACTACTGCAGCATGGCTTCTCACACCACCTGCAAAGCAGACACTGACACAGGCAGGTATGTCAAAAAATGTATATTTAACAAGAAAACTATTTACATGAACAAGAGGGTGGGAAAGGGTAGGAAAGTAAGGGAAGGTGGCAGGGAACAGGGACTGTACAGTGGGAAGGGGACAGATGAGGAGGTACAACAGGGGAAACGGGAATGCTGGGACATAAACTAATGGCGGACACACCCTTTTGCTCCTTGGTGCCCTCTCTGCCTCTGGTCTGCCAGCAACAGTCAGCACACCTGAATGACCACCTCCATGGTGGTGGACATTATCAGTATTAATTGGCGGAGCAGCCCGCGGTACAACAGCATCCACCTCATCCGCTGGACACTTATGACAAGGGACAGGACAGGTGATTGGTGTAATGTCTCACGGTACCATGCCCACCCACTGTATGCAGTGGGAACACACATCCCTGGAGTGGCCGCCCTGGCCAATCACAGGGGGGTGGGCTAATGCCTGCCAGCAACTCATCATGCCATGACAGTGCACAGAGGTGGTCACTGCTGCCCAATGGCCACCCGACTGTGCAATGATAGTCACATGGCACAGTGCACCAGCAGCACCAGAGCAACACCAGTGTCAGACGGGCGCACACCCACCCCACCAACAGCTGGCACACATGCGCAATGGCTGCCCCATAGTGGCATGCACCACTCACAGTGCGACACACACAGCTGCCACGACACATGGCACAGGTGGCCATGCCCGCACCCACTTCACTGCTGACCCCCCCTGTGAAGTGCACAGGACCAAAACAGTGCCTACCTGCCCTCTGCAGCCCCACTGGTGCTGGTTCTGCTCCTGCACCACCTCCGTAGCCCGCTGCAGCCTGCTGCGCTGCTCCTTCCACTCCTGCTGTCCTCACATGGTGGCGATCCTCAGATCCTGGGAATGGAACAATGACAGGTACACATCAGGAATCATCCACAGCATGTGCCCACCACCCACACCCCTGTGCACAGGGTGTGGCCCTGCCTGACACGTCCCGCATGGTTGTATCACAATGCAAGCTGCAGCTGGCAATGCCACTCCGCAGTGTGCATGATGACGGTGCACTCTTCTGCAGGGCATACCAGGCAGCCTAGCCAACACCACAGTACAGCACTAGGCCACACATGCAGAATGGACTGACTTACCTGGCCATGACATGACCCCTCACTGGTTGCATGCCTGTAGCCATCACAGGTGCTCTGGGTCCCACCGCATAAGGTCCACATACCTGGTGCAGCATTGCTCCCCAGTCCTAGCCACCCCAGTGCATTACTGCAGTCTGGCAGCAATCCCCTGCCAGGCATCAGCCCTTGGCTGCTGCAGGGGCACCTGGCTAAATAGCTGTGGGGCATGTGGCTGTACGCATGCCACCAGATTCATAAGCTCCACCTGTGACCAGTTCCTTGCCCGACAAACACCATGCTGTGCCATAGTGCCAACCGCAATGTGGGGAAACAAAATGGTAGCCGGAAGTGCACATGTGCACAACGTGTGCCAGATGCATGCTTTGAGGATACCTGTGCTGTGTCCATCCATTGCACAATGCCAGAGATGCACAACATGGGCGTGGCCAGACTGGCACATGGCAGGGAGTGACACACCAGGTGTCAGGGGTCAGCCACTGCACAGTCCACCAGTGCACAATAGCAGGCATGGCACACCATGTGCCATGGTCCCTATTGCACAGTGGGCAATAGGTGGGAGCACATCGACCGGCGCTTACGCACTGCGGTCCTGTGCAGTGTGCATGCCAGGGCATTGTGCCGTGACTTGCTCTAGAGCAATCTCATTGTGCATAGAGCAAAATTGCGATATTCAGCTGTCACATGCTAATGAGCTCATCAGCCAATGCATGGCACACTGGGGAAATTAGCATGTCATTACTGTTGTGCCAATGCTCATTTGCATGTGTTGTAGTATAAAAGCGCCACAGAACGACACAGGTCATGGACCGGTATTGCAACCATCTGAGATAAGTTGTGCATGCTACTGGGGCACACTAAGCCCAGCCAGCACAGCAGGGAGGATGGATTAGGGTGCTGCTGACACTGACACACTATGCTGTCCATGTCCACAGGTAGTAACATGTCAGAACATGAGGAGGGTGGGGAGCTTGGGCCTGCTCACAAACACAGGCCCAACTTCACAAAGGCAGAGGCAGAGGCCCTGTTTGAAGCCTACTTTGACAGGGACCCACTGTTGAGTGGTGCAACGGGCTCACCACAGGCCATGGCTGGGGCCTGGGAGGAGGTGGCGACATGCGTCAACCAGCAGGGCAGCCACCAGTGATCAGTGCAGGATTGCCACAAGAAGATGGGCACCGATAAGTGGTGCATCAAAGAGAAGGTGGCAGCCATCTGTGCAGCCCAGAAAGCCACCAGAGGAGGGCCTGCGAATGCGCCACAGCTCACGGCGCAGGAGGAGTTATTGGCAGCCACCATGCACTGCAGCACTGTGGAAGGTGTGCCAGGTGGAGGATTCTAAATGGGTGGCAGCCCATCACTGCATGGTACGGAGTCGGCACGCACAGTATGCAGTGGCGTTATTAGGGGGGCCTTGGGGGGAATGGGGCCTTGCAATACTGAGACATCTGTTTTCTCTTTCAGCACCAGCACACCTACATGCAGAGGATGGGGCACCAGCAGCAGCAGTGGAGGCAGGCCCAGCCCCGGAGGACCAGCCATCCACCTTCATGGGCATCCGGGGGCCTGATCGGCTGCAGCACACCACCACTGTCAAGCCAGATGTCCTGGGCATGTGGTCAGATGACGCCCTGGATGTGTTTCTACAGGATGCCAGTCTCGGCGTCCTCTGCATGGAGATACAGATCAGGTGGGGTCTGACACTGATGATGACCTGACCATAATCCTGGACAGCATGGGTGGTGTTGTGGGGGAGACACCCATGCCAGATACCATCACAAGCAACGTGCCCAGTGGCCTGACAGTGGTGGGACAGCTGCCCACCTCCACTGTGGGTGCTGCTGTGTGCACTGCCACAGCAGTGCCATGTGGTGGTGGTGATGCGGTCACGAAGGCACTGGGCAGCGTTCAGCAGCTGGATGGGCAATGGCAGCAAGCAGCATGGGCCACAGGGCAACCGGATATGGGGTCTGCTGCCGGGGTGCCTGATAGGGACTTACCCCATGGGGAACCCACTGTGCAGCATCCATCAGAGTGGGGGGCTGTGCAGCATGGTCACTCACAGCAGGAGGGTTGGCACCCCGCCCAGATTCCCCAGGGTGCACACCCATTTGCAGAGCACACCCATTTGCTGTGGGCCTCCATGGAGCAACAGGTGCTGCTTGCCACTGGGGTGCATGCACGATGTGTGGAGGTGCACCAGGTGGCCGAGCAGCATGAGAGAGGCACTGTGCAGCTCCCGGTGGCTATACAGCACTTGCGGGAGGACATGACCGCATCCCAGGATTGAATAGCCAATGTGATCATGAATGGCCTTGCACTGCTGGCTGCCACAGGGTGTGGCCAGCCACCACAGACACTATGTTGTGCACTGTCCACCCCGCAATCCCGGCATCAGGTGACACCCTCCCTGTCATCGCCGGGCTCTGCTTTTGGCATCCCAGGCATGTCTGGGGCAGGCCTGTTTGGGCAACTACACACCCCTGCACGGACCCAGTCATAGTCCCACAGTACAACCCCTGGAGGGCTGTTGCAAACACCCCCTGTGGCTGATGAGCAACATGTGCCTGCCGATCAGCCCCAGTGTGGCCTCCCCCTTTGACGCGGTGGCCATGGTTCTGTGTGGTGGCCCTGATATGCATGCTGCCCTGACCGCAGTCTGCAGCTGCTACCCTGTGCATGCATGGGTGGTGTGTGTGTGTGCATACCACTGGTGTGGTGCCTGTGTGTTGCACCGCACTCTGCCTGTGTGCATGCCTGCCTGGCCACTGACCTGTGTGGTATGGGCATGATAAGTGTAGTTCTGCACTGGTTGCGCCTGTGCACCGGTGCAATGCATTTGATCCCTGCCACTAGCCAGCACCTAGGCACATGGATGTGTGTGTGTTGCTGTTTGCTGCTCTGTGCAGTTGTGTGTGGATGTGTGCCACTGACTCCCCTACCCCTGCATCACACCTCTGTGTGTGCATGCCCATTGCCATGCACACCCCTGCCTGTGTGCTGTACCTGTGTGTGGCCAGTGTGTGGGTTTGGTGCCACCTACCTGCATGCACCATAGTGCTCCTGTGCGATGGTGTCTCGATGCTGCCATGCCATCCTTTGCAGCCGGGGATCCCTCCGTCCGGGGGGGAGCTGTCCACCACCCTCTGGCCCATTGCCCTTGTCGTCCCCACTACTGTTGCCCTCCTCAGCCTCGACAGCTATCCCATGGTCAATGGCCATGTCGTGCAGTATGCAGCAGGCCAGGAATAGGCCACAGGCTTTCAAGGGGGCTGTACTCAAGGGCGCCACCAGACCTGTCTCCCAAATACACACTCAAAGATGTTTCGTGTGCTGGTGTGTGCCTCATTGTAGCGTTCCTCTGCTGGGGATGACAGGCGCCGATAGGGGGTGAGCAGCCAGGGCCTCAGGGATAGGTGCTGTCTCCTGTGTGGATAATGACATGGTTAGCCCTGTGTCCTCCTTTGCTGTGCCCCTTGTCTATCCCTGGCACCCTTGCCAGCACACCCACCCTGCCCTCCCCATCCCATGGCCTGCTGTGCTTTGGCACCCCTTGCCAGTGCCATGCTCACCCACGATGTGGCCCATGGGGATGTCCCCATGCTCAAACCTATGGCACAGCGCAGAGCTGTGCCAGATGAATGCATCATGTGCACTCCCAGGGTGTGTGGCACTGACATTGGTGATGCACCCCTTGGCATCACACACCACCTGGTAGTTCACACTTGGGAATCCATTCCTATTCATATAGGCCACACCCTCAGGGCCAGGTGGTATGTGGATGCCCACGTGGGTGCAGTCAATGGCCCCAAGCATGCCAGGCATGCATGCTACCCTGTGAAAGTCCTGCATGGTTGCTGTACGCTCTGCCTGTGTGCTGGGGAAGTGGATGTATTCTGAAGCATGTGGCAGAAGAGTGTTGAGGAACTGTGTGAGGAGGCATGATGTGGCCAAATGGGTTATGCCTGTGGTGTCCCCTGTGGGTCTCTGGAAGGTGCCCGTGGTGAGCAGGCACATGACAGCTGTCACTTTTGTCTCCACAGGCATTGCGTTGCTCCGTCTTGTGGGTACCTGTATCTCCTCACTGCACAGCTCACACAGCTGCCTCAGAATGGCCCTGTTCAGGCAGTACAATCCCACAATCTCTGTATCTGTGTACTTCTCAAAGGTGGTGTGGGCACAGTACCACCTGTTCCGGGCGTACCGCCGATGGGACCTTCCACAGTCACGTCATTGTTACTCCTGCCCCCTCACACTCCTCATTACGGCCTCAATTAGGAAGGGCACACTATCCATGGCCCCTGATGTCCTGTCTCCCCCTGTGCTGTTGGCTGCTGCGGGCTGTATACCACCCTGGTGCACTGTGTGGCATTGTGCCTGCCTGTCCCTCTCACTCTCTCAGCCACTGGCTCACTCTCCACTGCCACCTCTGTCCCTTTACTCCTGTGGCTGCCTGTGACAGTCTCTCTGTCTTTCACTGGTTCTGTCTCCCTTGCTTTGTCTGTTTGTCTGTCTGTCCAATGTGTCTTGCCTCTCTCTCTCTCTCCCTCTCGCCTGTCACAAGTGCTGTCTGTGTGCTTGTGCCCTGTATTTATGCTCTCAAGTCTGCTCCGCGCATCCAGGTTTTGCTCCGCACTTGCGCCATGGTTCCACAGTTCAATATCACACTGTGCCAAATATTCATGGACATGCCCCCCTGGTCTTGCGCATGCATTCATTGTAGTTGCGCATTGGTGCAATGAGGATTGCACTGTGCAATGACTACCGCTAAATATCACTCCTTGGCACAAGTCCACAATTGCACCGGCACACCTGCTTTGAATATCCCGGCCACAGTATTTCTGCTGACGTGTGTGAGAACAACTCACTTTCACTGTGGACACATGGAGCAAGAGCTCATAAGGAAAGCCCCATTTACCAAGAAGCAAGTGAGTCTGCTGCAAACAATGCATGGCTTTTCATATGGATTTTGATCCAGATAAGGATTTCTTTCATCTGTCTCAAGAATACATGGTCTAGCCAGTTAAAGTGCAGTCTGCAGTAAACAAATGTGAAGAAACCTTTGCTGCAATGCATCTGCAGTTTCAGAAGAAAGTGATGCCACTGACAGACTCTCGAAATCTCTGCTGAGGATCGTTGAACCAGATGAAAGAAATCTTTGTCTAGACTGAAATCCGTCTAATAAGCCATAATTAGCTTGCAGCAGACTGACTTGCTTCTCAGTAAATAGGGCTCTCCATACAAGTGCTCGCTCCATGTGTGCACCGTGAAAGTGAATTCACTAGGTGTCTGACTCATTCAGATGTGCTCATCAACAGAAGCACAGCTGGTTCTGTAAATAATGCAGATACAGTAGTTATTGTTAAGCCAGATAAAAGAAATTCTTATCTGGATCACTATCTATCTGAGAAGCCATAGTTAGTTTGCAGCAGTCTGACTTGCTTTTGGATAACTGACGCTCTCCTTATAAGTGCTCGCTCAAAATCTGTAGCGTTGTAATGTATTTAGAAAGTGTTCGACTTGCTCAGATATGCACATCAGCAGAAAGCCTGCTTGATTTGTATAAAGTGCAAAAGGTTACTTTTATTTTGTAATTTGCTTCTGCCACTGGAATAAACAGCACGGCTGTAAAAAAAATGATGCCTTGTTCGCTGACTTACCAGGGCTCAGTGAATGATAGAAGTGGATGTCATTCACTCCATTGAAATCACTATGGTGCCCCCACTGGATCCGTGTGATGGTGTGGGTGGTTGGCTGGAGATCGCAGTTCAGTAAACTACCTGTAAAAATGGAAAAATGAACAAAATTAGATAAAAATTAAGTAGATAACATTAGGAAAAATCACATTCAGTCTAAAACCTAACATGTTTGCTAAACTGGGCTCAAAACAACTGCTGGCATAAAAAAAAAACTGTTTACTTGTTATTTAAAGAGGACCTTCCCCAATGGTCCAAAAAGTTAATTCTTGCTGTCATTTTGTGCAGTAGTGTACCTCAAATGTTGTGAGCATGTATTAGTTTTGTCAAAGGTTTACTCTTCTTTCCATATTTTGAATGGTTTCTTAGCCCTGCTGCACTTGTCTTTGCTGTTCAGCTGTTGGGCTGCTGGCTCCTGCTGATGTCATTGTATGGAGTAGGAGTGAATCACACTGTGCTGTACAATGACACTGCAACAGTTTCACTAGGGAAAACTTCCATAACTTGATGTATGTACTACAGTAGTAGTGTTGAATTAGTCAAGGGATTTTTAAGGATTGTTCAAACCCCTATTGAGAATTGTGAAAGCTTTTGTTTGGGATTCTTGTTGTTGTTTAGTACTGTGTTCACCGCTACCAAGAGAGGCAGGGGTAAATTTTCACATTATTCTACTAGCCCAAGACCTATTGCAAATTGGCCAAGGCTGGTGCAGCTACTTGTCCATCTTGAATAGTGCTGGTTTTCCGTAGCTGAAAATGAAGTTAAAAATGTCACTACTGTAGAAGGCTCCAGTCCTTATAGAAACATAGAAACACAGAATCATAGAATTTGATGGCAGATAAGGATCGCTTGGACCATCTAGTCTGCCCATTTTCCTACCTAATGGATAAGCTGCAGATCCTAGTTAACCAATGGCCTACTTCCTCCTACCCCCCCACTAGAATTGCCTTATGCCTGTCCCATGCATTCTTGAATTCCCCTATTGTTTTTAACTCTACAACTTCCTCAGGAAGGCTGTTCAATGCATTTACAACCCTCTCTGTGAAGAAATACTTCCTCACATTACCTCTGAACCGTCGATGGCCCCCCTTTCCCTCCTTTCCTCGAGGTTATACATCTTAAGCTCCTTTAGACTTTCTTCATATGTCTTCTGGTGCAGACCCTGCACCATTTTGGTTGCTCTCCTCCGGGCAGCCTCCACCTTGTCTACGTCTTTGCGGAGATGGGGTCTCCAGAACCGTACACAGTACTCCAGATGGGGTCTTACCAACTGTCTGTACAGAGGGCCAACAACTTCCCATTTTCTACTGGTGATGCCTCTCCCTATGCATCCCAGTATCCCCCATCCCTCCTTATTGCCTTCTCACATTGCTGTCCCACCTTTAAGTCATCTGATATGACTACCCCCAGGTCCCTTTCCATTTTTGTTTTGGTCAGTATCTCACCCCCCATTGTGTACTCTTCCCCTGGGTTTTTGTTTTCCATGTGCGTCACTTTGCACTTCTTTGCATTGAATCTAAGCTGCCATACATTTGACCAATCCTCCAACCTTGCCAAGTCCCTTTTCATCTTTTCCACCCCACCTTGCATATCGAACCTGTTGCAGATGTTTGTGTCATCTGCAAAGAGACATACTTTCCCTTCTAGTCCCTCTGCAATGTCACTTATAAAGACATTAAAAGGACTGGCCCCAGTACTGAAACCCTGCAGTACCCCAATAGTAACCCCATTTCTTCACTGTGGACTCCATTTACTATTACCCACTGTGTCCTGTTGTCCAGCCAGTGTTTTATTTAGGCTGCCACCCTGGGACCCACTCCCAGGCTGGCTAATTTGTTTATTAATCTTTGTGTGGACTGTGTCAAATGGCTTTAAAAGTCTAGGAAGGCCATGTCCACAGCCCCTTCCTGGTCTACTACTTTGGTCACCCCGTCAAAGAAATCAATTAGATATGTCTGACATGATCTTCCCGCTGTGAATCCATGCTGCCTTGGGTCCTATGCCCCACTGGCCTCTTGGTACTTAACAATTCTTTCCTTCAGAAGTGATTCCATCATTTTCCCTACCACTGAGGTCAAACTGACAGGTCTGTAGTTTCCTGCCTCTGTCTTGCTCCCACTTTTGTGAAGAGGAATCACATCCACCCTCCTCCAGTCCTCAGGTACTACCATCCTCTCATGATTTATAAAAAGTGTAGTCAGAGGTGTCACTACTTCTTCCCTTAGTTCTTTTAGAATTCTGGGGTGAATTCCATCAGGCCCCATTGCTTTGTCCTCCTTCACTTTTAAGAGTTCTTTCAGAACCCTTTCTTCTGTGAAAGGACTAATATCAACCCCCCTATTCAGAGTGCTTCTATTGACTGGATTAGGTGTCTCCCCCTGCTCTTCCATTGTGAATACTGAGCAGAAGCATTCATTCAGTATCCCTGCTTTTTCACTGTCGCTTTCTGCCCAACCACCTTCCTCTTTATTCAGCCTCAGTATCCCTGCCTTAGTCTTTTTTGCTCCATAATGTACCTATAAAGGTTTTATCCCCCTTCTTAACCGAGTTGGCTATCTTTTCCTCAGTTTGGGCCTTTGCTATTCTGACTGTCTTCCCCGCTTCCTTCTGCTTTAATTGGTACAGTTCTCTGTCCTACTCCTTCTGTGTTTCCTTGTACTTCCTGAATGCTATCTTTTTCTCCCTTACCTTCTCCGCCACTTCTTTTGAGAACCATAGTGATTTTTTCTTTCATTTTGATTTGTTTATTTGCTTCACACAAAGGCTTGTTGCCTCTCTGATGGCGGTTTTGATGTTTTCCCCATTGTTGCTCCACCCCACCTTCTTACTTGGTTGCTAGTGCTTTTCTGATGTACTCTCCCATTTTGACAAAATCAGCCCTCCTGAAGTCCAGCATTTACACTTTTGTGTGGTTTGATTCTAAGCTAAGTTTATAATGAACCACACTGTTTGGTGGTCACTTGTTCCCAGATGGCTACCCACTTCAAGATAGCAGATCCTTTCTCCATCCACATTTGAGAGTACCAGGTCTAAGATTTCTCCCTTCCCGAGTGGGTTCCAACACTAGCTGTCTGAGGCATGCCACTGTAGGGCATCGAGAATGGTCCTGCTCTTGGATGTGGCTGCAGCAAAGGTGCTCCAGTTAACATCTGGCAAATTCAGGTCCCCCATCAGCAATATCTCCCCTTTCTCTGCCATCCCAAGGATGCCTTCTATCATTTCCTTGTCCATTACCTCCCCCTGAGATGGGGGTCTGTATACAACCCCTGTGCGGACTGTGGAGCCATTTCCAGTCTCCAGCATGACCCACAGTGCCTCCTCTCCTCCCTGTTTACCCTTTAGTTCTGTTGCTTTGATCTCTTCCCTTACATAGAGAGCTAATCCTCCTCCTCTTCTTCCCTCCCTGTCCCTCCTGTAGATTGTGTACCCTGGGATGTTGACATCTCAGTCATGGTTCTCTGTGTACCATGTTTCTGTGACTTCCACAATATCCAGGCATCACTCTTCCATCAAGGCCACCATTTCAGGGAGCTTTTTACCTAGACTATGGGCATTGGTACTCATTACCCTCCATTTGTTTATGGCTTTTTTTCTTTTTGTCCCATCCCTGTCCTTACTGCCTTTATCTTTTTCTCCATTTACCCCTGCCCTTTTCCCTATCGACTACTCTTTCTCAGTGTTCCAGATGACTTAGTGTGATTGACAGCTCATTAAGTACAAAATCATCAATGGAAGTCATCATTAGCACTCCACTTTTAGACCTTTCAGCTAGTATCTAGGGTGTGATCAAGGGTAGCTTCTGGTTTTCTGAATGTGTCTCTGACAATTTATCCCACATTATTAAGACCAGTGCCTCTCATTTCCCTACATTTTGAGTGTCTGTATCCAACATGTCAGTGACAAAATGCTATGAGGTACACAGGGAGGCATTACTGAGTACAGATTACAAAGGCATTAAAACAGATGAAAAAATTGACAGTGAGCTGTCTCAGCTGACAGCAACTCTTTTGAATTCACTGTGCTTTGTTGCCTAGGCATGAAATAAATCCACTTTACAAAATGACATACACACAAGGCATTCCTTAACCACTGGAGCTGGCGTATTGCATTGATAACAGGGTGTCTTGGGGAAAGGGGAACAACACTGAACATATTATGTATACAAAATTATGGAAGTTTTCCCAAGTGAAACCACTGCATCTTCATTGTACAGCATAATGTGATTCACTCCTTCTCCATATAGTGATGTCACCAGCACAACCCAGGGAATTCAGCAACACCAGGCTTAGTGTAGAAGCTCTGGTGCATCACACAGTTTTTAGCAGCTCAGAATGCAAAAACTAATTGCAGATAACATTACAGAAATACAAAACAAGAATCAATGCAGGAAGGGTAAATTTATGAATGAATGTTAAAAGGACTGGTGAAGCTCCTCTTTAAGCAGAACTTTACACATTCCCGGGAATATAAAAATGCTGTGATCAGTGTTCACTGTCTGTTTTTCAGCATGCAGCAGACTCATTAATTAAAACTTTTAGTTTCCATGGCATCATTGCCTACTTTTTTTTGTTGATTGTTGTAGTTTTGCAAGGGTTAGTGGTGCTGAGGAGAAGTAGTGCAAGGTGAGCATGATATAATGGGTCAGGGTTAAAAACATAACATTATTGTACATAATAAATTACTGACAGTCTCTTATTTTTAGGGCCTTCATTTAGGGGTCACTTGGGGTTACATTCTCAACCCCTAGCAGTTTTCTTTTCTATTTCAGCTTTATGGCATGTGTACATCCGCTGCCTGCATCCCCTGTTCTGTGGCTGCCTGACACTCCACTTGAAGGTCTTGCCTTTGCATTTTTTTATATAACATTGAATTGAGGTTTGTGGCCTCCCTTCTTGCACTACACTAGGGCTGTTGTCTGTGCAACTCAGAACTAACAAATAGAATCTCTCCTGAGTCCCTGAAATCTTTTTTTTTTTTTATTTGGTTGTTTAACCAGGTATAGCACACTAAGCAGAAAGCTTTTTTTACAGGAGCGACCTGGGAGCACAAGGAGGTTAAGTGACTTGCTCAGGGTCACACAGTATGCAAGTGGAAGCTGTGGGATTCAAACTCAGGTCTGGTCTGCTGGATATCACCAGATTTGTAGCTCAGAACCTTAGACCACTGCGCTATACTGCCTCTCGAAATCTGGCCATTAACAGCTCAAAATTCATTAGTGACACTCGAGGAGTTGTAGTACACTGAGCCAGCCAAAAATCAAACCTATAGTCTATCACAGCAATGAGATTGTTGCAGCCTGCCTAATCATGCAGCAGATTCAAACACTTCACCACTGTAGATATATGGACAAACTTCACTACCCCCCCATTGGAGTTTCAAACTTTTCAGCTCTTATCTGTTTTGTCTGTTGGGACAACAAAATGGCTGTGTGACTTCAAATGGTGTTTTTTCTGTCTGTTCAGTTTAATTTATTCTGTATTATTCATGATTTGTAGAGCCATATCAGTTTGGCAACACTTGTATGCTGGTTCTGTCAAAGTTGGAGTGATTTGCAGAATAGGAGGACTGTAAGAGATGAGAGAAAAGATTGATAATTATAGATTGGGGTCTGCACCTTCAGTCCTGCTTTTGCTGGGGGTTTGGGGTGTTCCTTTAAAATGCTATGTGCCATGAAAAACACCTGATTGCTATTAACTGTCAAAACACCTGGGAAATGGCAGCTCAGGGCTCTCACTGCAGCCCACAACACACGTTTCGGCTGAGGCCGCAGAAGTCAAGAAAGTCCCACTGTTCTTATACAGAGAATGTGGGGGAAGCACTCCTCTCACTAAGCTGAGCACTGGGGGTTTTGGGTGACGAGAAGAAATATTTCTGCCCTTTATGCTAAAAAAACAAAAACCCTTTTAGCTAGGTGCTGGTGTTTTTTTTTTAAAATGCCATTTTAATGATTTTGTTACACATTTGTTAGTTCATAGAAAACATTAACAAGATGGCAGTTGGCATGGCACCAAAAATGTTTGCTGCCCTACCAATTCAATGGCATGGGACCAAAAACCAGCATTTGCGACATCAAAATTTTTACTTTCACCACAAAACATTACCTGAAAACCCCTACTGTACATGCGCAGGTCAGAAAACACTAAATATAAAAGTTATAACTCAGGAACCCATAAATATTTTTTCACCGGACCTGTCAAAGGTACTACCTTGGAACATGACACATATCTCCTGCAAGTTTGGAGCAAAAATTACTTTCCATGTGGGCTGTGGGAGAGAGAAAAAAAAATTACATATACAAAAAAATTTTTTTTTTTTGTAAATGACACTTATGTATCTCAGAAACCACACATACTGCCTTCACAAAAATGCCCACACATCAAGACCCTTGCCTCCCAGACATCACATACAAAATTTCAGCACATTGTGTCAAAGGGAGCCAAAGATATTAATGTGCAAAATTTGAGGTTTAACATTAAACAGACTATTCAACCCTAAGTATAGGAGTGCTATCGTGCTCCCATAATATATATATATATATATATATATATATCTTGTTACACAAGGTCCCTGCACCCTTATTGGTACCCCCAGAGGTACACCGTAGACAGCTAGTGCTTAGGTATATGTTATACTAACATATAGGGCTCGGGGCATCTACCGTACAAGAGTAGATGTCAGGATATGTATGCATGTTATTGTTATACACTTTGTTTGCTAATACATATATATTTCTATGCATTTTCTCTGTATTTCTCACTTACAAGATGTTAGGACATCTGTGTCCTTGTAATGATTATGATATACAAGTTTGCATTGCCACCTTTTGGTGAGTTGTACTATTACACTAAGTTATGTAAGACTCTGTAAGAACTGTACTCTTTTGTTTCACAAAAGTGAATACTACAACAAAATTGTGTAATGTTATCTTGGACCATGGAGCCACCTCTAATTTAGCCAATAGGGCTCATCTCTGTAACTAGAAATGTTTCTATCTTACAGCAACCATAGTAATTATCATAGGTATATAATGTGAGACACCGAGTCTTATACCTCAGAGACCCCAAGAGACACAAAGAAACCTCAAGGTATAGGGAACTCTTAGCATTGGCTCCCAGTTCATATTGGTAAGAACTGCTTAGGGCAACTGTGCTTTATCCTTTCGTAGTAATAAACAAGTTTAATACTCTTATGCAATGTGTTTGTGATTCCTTGCATTCCCAATATTGCCAAGAACCTGAGAGTGAGGTTTAGACCTCCTGACAGTTGGTGACCATGTGCAGGCAATATTTGGTGTTTGTAAGTTTTCACTTGTTGTTTAAAACTTTTCCCTTCCCAACGGGGACAGTAGGTGTGCATTCCCGCACCACCTTTCCCATTTTCAGATCACTTTGAGTCACTTGCAAAGTCTGGCTGCTTTTCTTGGGTGTGGTCGGTGCTGACTCAACCCACTCCATAGCAGTTCTGAATTGCCAGCCTACAAAGTAGCCCGACTGTGTGTAAAGTGTTTCTGCTGTGGATCGATACACAGCTCGGTGCCTTTTTCACAGTTTGATTTTTCGTTCCCTCCCACACAATGGCCACCGTATCAAATATCTGCACAGAACTGAGACTCAATGTCTCTAACTTCCTTGCCTCCAATGGAGGATGGGCTGACTTCACACAGGATGCAAGTCAATCCAAGAACCCTATACTGGGGATTTCAACCCAGTACTATGAGACAAGACAAACAGCCAATAAGTGTCATGCCAAAGGGCTGTTGGTCACGGCTGCTCTGGAAGCCTCTGAAGTGACATTTCGAACCCTTGATCTGCAGATCTCATCTCTTAAGCAAGAGATGAGTTTGGAGGAAACAGAATGTATTAGACTGCAGCAGAATTTGGAGTCTGAACTTCAAACACTGTGCAATGAAAAGGATTCACTTTTGCATCATTCCACACAGGCTGAAGAGCAAGAAATTTGTATGTTGAGGCAGGAGTGTGAAAGTTTGAGACAGGATAAGAGGCAGGCTTTGAATATGCATGACTTGTTAAGTAGAGCGAATGATCAGTTGAGTGAGTATATGGGAGAGCTACAGGATGAGATAAACTAGGTACGTAATGACTTAGAAGTGGCTAATTGCGAATTGAGCACCGTGTACAGAGTGTTGCAGAAACAAATTCAAGAGGAGGTTGATATGGATGTTGCAAATGTGAGTCATGCAGAATGAGAATCCAAGATGGTGAAACTGAGCCATCAGCGAGAGGTTCTGACTGGACATGTTAAGGTGATGGGAGGTGTAGACCCTGCCTTAAACACATCATCTGAGGGGAAGGTATCAGATGATGACATCTCTCAGTACAATGCCCAGTCACACCCCTACTATGGCCCAGAAATCCTACCCAGCCATCCACAACATGGCGGGTCCCCATTCCACCCACACCATGTTATATGTTGTGACGCACATCATGGGAGATGCCAACATGATGGCCCCCATGATTGGGGGGGAGCAGGCCCAGGCCTGGTCCTGATGGCACCGCTGGTGGCCATTATTAATGTGGAAGACAGGCAGGAGATAGAAACAATGAATTGAGAATGCAATAGTTAATGTGCCTATCTCTGAGAGAAATAATTGGGTTCTCAAAGCCCAGATTAGGCAGCTTCTGCAAGATGCTGGTACTCAGGAAGGCATGGTTCATACTGCAGCTGAGGCCACAGCCCGGGCAGCCCTGGACGGCACCCGAGGCAACCTACCCCAGCCTGATCGGCCCAATAATCCCCTACAAATAGCTTACTCTGTTCAGCAGATAGCTGACAGCATTGCTTGGATGAGCCCGTCCAACAACCTCAGCTGCCACCTGGAAAAGGTGCATTCCAATGTGAAATGCTTAGTTTCCCTGCAGACTATCAGGTCCAAATACTGCACCAAACCACTGAGCCTGAATTGTGAGCCAAACTCCCCGATGCCGTCTGCTAGACTGGCAACACTACCTTTGATGAGGTTGCAGCTGAGCTCATTTCTGCACATAGCCCAGGTGTAGTAGGAGTGATGCTTGCATACCCTGTAAAACAGAATGCAAAGGAAAGTCCAGTGACTTATCACCAGAGACTCTGGATGGCCTACCGAGCAGGAAACCAACTCGCACAAGAGGCTGCTGATGTAGATCTTACTGAATATAAGACCCTGTTCCTTAGGAACATGATCCCTGCAGTGAGAGAAAAGGTAGAGCCAACCACCTATCTCACCATGGAAAGGTTTACTGACACTCTTCGGAAAACTGAGAGAGTTTACCAACTCTACCTTCGTGATCTGGACTCTGGTTCCAAGAAAGTAGCCACCATGGAGCCTACTCAAGAGGCCACGATGCACTACACGGTGGAAGGGCAGACCCAACACAAGCAGCCTTCCCCACTGACAACCAACACCCCCAGCAGGCCCAACCACAACAGTAGCAACAGCAGCAATGGGGTGGAAATCAGAACTATCACAAGAATAAGAAGCATAAGAATCAAAAGGGTAAACAACAACAAAGACTAGGGCCTTCATATAGGGAGATAGCCAAAGAGAACTCCTGGGGCAAGTGCACTCTGCAGCAAATGCTGTTCCTGCTCAGTCACTTGCAGCCATACAACTGGGAACCCAGGCCCCAATGGGCCATGGCAATACCGGAAGTACAGGCTCTCAGGTCCATACAGGCCTGAACCCAGAAGCACCTCCCTATATAGCATCAGTGCAGCATGGTGAAGTAGCTCAAAGGAGCCAGGCTCAATCTTTCCATGCTTCCTCCAGTACAGATTGACAATTACAGGTCCCAGTCCAGATTGTAAACAAGATGGTCTTGGATACAAATGGAAAGCCCTGTACTGAGGCCGAGTTCAGGGGCCACCTACTTACAGTGTTAGTGGATACAGGCACTGCTGTGTCTGTATTACATGATGATCTCCCAGATATATCTCCTTGGTCCACCAGAAGGAGGACCAACATGTCAGGAGTAGATGGTACTAGGCTACCTGCATACCCCTCTCTACCTTTACCTGTAGAGTTAGGCCATCTGAAGGCCTCACACACCTTCCGACTGATGGTATTGCACGATCATCCTAGTATCATTGAAACTGACCTTCTTGCCCCACACAGCTATGTGGTAGATCTAGCTAACATGCTACTGATACAGATTCAAGGCCAATATCACACCATCTTGATCCCTGACTCACACGTTGTGGCAACAATATCTGTCAACAATAAAGAATATGACGTCATAGATTTGTTCAAGAACCATGAGCTTTTCCAAAGCTCCTTCCCATTCTACAATGACATTTTGGAAGCATTTGCTGTCAACAAGCATGACTGTGGCAGAATGCACACTGTCATCAAAGTGCCAGACCCAGCACATGAGAAGCAAAGGCAATATCCTTTCCCATCCGAAACCTTTCTTTCTCTTAGGGAAACAATAAAATCACTCCTCAATCAAGGGGCAATCAGAACATGTGTTTCCACTGCCAAATCCCCAGTGTGGCCTGTGAAAAAAACCTACCAGCGCCTGAAGACTTACTATTCACTACAGGAAACTGAATCAAGTTTCCCCCAGTTGTGCTCCAACTGTGGCCTCCGCACCTGATGTGCTGTGACTTTTGACCCCGACCTAAAATGGTTCAGTGCCCTGGATATATCCAGTGGTTTCTGGTCACTGCCATTGGCCCCCAAAAGTCAGTATAAATTTGCCTTCACCTTTGAAGGTAGACAGTACACATGGACCTGCTTACCACAGGGATTCCATAACAGACCATCCCTGTTCCATCTGCACATGATGGATGCCCTTGAGGGTTTCTCTACTCCCCAGTGTCTCTTGAAATATGTGGATGACCTGCTGTTGGCAACAGCCAAGCAGGAACAACACTTGGATCACTTGGATGAGCTACTGACTCTCATCCAGAGAGCAGGACTTAAATGTAACCCAGCAAAAGCACAACTATGTCAGAAAAAGGTACTTTTTCTAGGCCTGAAAATAACTGACCAAGGCTGCAGCCGTACCTGGAAAAAGATACAAGGATTGAAAGGTCTGCCATTGCCCACCAGCGTGGCAACTCTTAGAAGGTTTCTAGGTATGGTGAACTATTCTAGAGATTTTATTTGTGACTTTGTTCAGAAGGCTGCTCCTCTGTATGAGCTACTGAAAAAGGACATTCCTTGGGCTTGGGGTCCCATACACACCCAGGCTGTGACATCACTGAAGCAGGCTTTGGCCTCTGCTCCAGCACCGGTCAACCCCAATCCAGCATTACCATTCCATATGGAATGTGCCACCTCTGACATTGCCATGTCAGCAGTGTTGGCCCAGAAGGTTCATGGTACTCTGAGGCCCATTGCATATACATCACTGCTCTTGACTCCACTGTAACAGAAGTACAGCCTTTGTGAAAGGAACCTTCTGGCCACCTACTGGGCTGTCAAGCACTTCCTGTATATCATTGGGTACTCTCTACTGATTATTAATACCAACCACACTCCAACAACCTTTCTGCTATCAGACAGAGTGATGGATGGGTCAGTTTCTAACACCAGACTGACACACTGGTCACTTCTTCTTCAGGATGGAGACATACAGGTACACCCAACCAAAATTCCATCCATGCTGGCACAATGACTCCTTTTCCAAGAAGAACCCCATGACTGTACACTGCAACCACCTGATCTTCCAGATCCAGGTCCTTTTCTCCCTGCTACACCACAAATACTTGAGAACACCTCTTTATGTCGTATCTTCACAGATGGTTCAGCCCCCTATTACCAGGGAGAACAGATTGCAGGGATGAGTATCTTTGTGATTTACCCCTCTGGTAGCACTGTTAAAATCTCTTAACATTGCAGTGTAGCATCCTTACAGTATGCAGAGATGGCAGCGGTGGCCTGTGTCCTCGAGTTCATCCAGCATGGAACTGAGGATACCATCATTTTTACAGACTTTAACTGGGTTTGTTGTTCTCTTACAGAATTTCTTCCTTTCTGACTGAAGAACTCCTTCCTCTCTTCTGATGGCAGCCCAGTGAAGTACAAAGAACTAGAAATATACATACACTCACTGGCACAAAGTTTTGTACACATACTCTGTCTACACAAAGACAAAGCCCATTCTCCACATGATCCCTACCATGCCTTCAATGATACAGCAGACACCCTTGCCAAGGAAGGGGCCTGAGGGGGGGACACCTGGAAGATGGACCACCCAGAGGCCAATGCAGCTGTACATATTGCAGCAGTCAGGAAGAAACCTGAACCTTTCTCCCCCTTGGACCTCTCAGCAGACCAAAATGCTGATACTGAACTCAAAGAAGTGTTTAGATTCCTTGACAAAGGTACTGAAGAAAAACGTCCCACACACAACCTGTACTGGAGGCATGAAGGTAAGTTACATTTGTCACCAGATGACAAGCTCCTCTGGTACCAACCAGATGATTCCACCACCAAACTGTGGGTGGTTGATACTCCAGGATATGTTGGATTCTGATTAAGCCCCTCTATGCTTCCCGAATCATCAGGCACACAGGCAACAGCTCAGGGATATTAATCTGGGACAGTAGGTGATTCTGCCGCCCCATTTCCCCCCAATGCCCCCTGGATGGCTGTGTTCCCTCCTCCTCTCATTCCCCATACCTAACTGACCTCCTAATAAAACCTTTAAATAATGTATAGGGGCCACATAGGTTATTCAGGGTGTCATTTCAGCTGCATAAAGAAGGATAAATGACTTATTCATAGTTGGAAAGGTAAATTATTTCCTCTTAGTTAGCCTTTTTGCTTCCTTCTTAATAGAGGCTTTTACTTGTTATTACAATGTAGGGTTTGGCAGGTCCACACTTGATGGTTGGGGGGTTGCATTGGATATCATGGGGCCATCTCTTTAGGACCTGTGAATGCAGGGCTGGATTTTGGATAAACGGGAAAGACTTGTAATTTCAGAGCTCAGCCCTAGAGTGGACGAGAAGATATAGGACACTGTTATCCAGATATGTGAGATGTGTATTGTTTAATATTGGGAAGATGTATTGGATTATGTGATACTTAATGTTCTTTACCAGCATACATTTTGGCTATCTGGTACACTCTAATGCTATACACTGTGTATGCTGAAATATCTGAATACAAAAATATATATAAAAAAAAACAACAAACTGTGGGTGGTCCCTAGACACCTTAGGTCTGAATTCTTGCACCAAGTGCATGATACACCCACTGGTGGACACCAGGGAGTGGAAAATACCCGCCAGAGGCTCAAGATCAGCGCCTGGTGACCTGCTGTCACTAAAGATGTTAAACAGTACATAGATAATTGCCTTGTTTGTGAGCAAAACAATCCCATCCCCACCAAAAAAAAAATGCCAAACTCTTACCACAAAGACACTCTGGCCATTGGCATGTCATACAAATTGATTTTATTGGTCCTCTGACCAATACTAGCAGAAACAACAAATATGCTCTTGTGGTAACTGATCTCTCTTCCAAGTGGGTTGAAGCTTTCCCCACTAAAACATGCACTGCTAAAACCACTGGCAAAATCCTGGTGGAACAAATTTTCTCCAGGTGGGGCCTACCTCTTAAGGTAGACTTTGATAAAGGAACCAGTTTTACAGGTGAGTTGATGAAAAAATTCCTTGAGCTCCTTGGAGTTCAGCAAAAATTCCACATACCTTACCACCCCCAATCTTCAGGTCAAGTAGAGAGAGTCCACAGATGGATTAAGCAAACGCTTTCCAAATTCATTGAGGACAATCCTAAAACCTGGGATTCCCTATTTCCGTTACTCCTTATGGCAATTAGGGGCACACCCTCAGCCACCACCCAGCTGACACCCTTCAAGGTGATGACTGGAAGACAGATGAGATTACCTGAACACCTGTTGTTTGACCTGCACACCTCCACTGCAGACCAAGTGTCTGTAGACCAATATGTGAAAAAACTTAGAAAATACCTCATACACACACACACACACTTGTATGCTGCCAATTGCATGGGCAAAGCCCATCAACAATCCAAAATACAGTTTGACAAGCATGCACAAGAAGTGGATTGGCAGGTTGGAGATCAGGTAATGGTCCTCTGACTTGCACATCCCACACACTCCTTCTCCAATAAGTGGGAAGGCCCTTACCCTGTTGTCAATAAGCTCGGTCCGGCAATCTATCAAGTTAGACTCCTGCATAACAATAAATTGACTGACAAATGGTTACATGCAAACCAACGGAAACTGTATAAAGGAGCATAATTACTTTTCCTCACCCCATTGGGTGGAATAGTACTAATCTACTAATGTTTGAGTTTGCTTTTCAGATACACTAACAAGATGGCTATCTTGTTCCATTTTCTCCTCATCTCTGGGATTATCCCCTACATCCAAGGCACGGTACCAAACCTCCTGCCTCACTTTGATCATCCAGCATCTGCTCCAGAGGGAGTATCCATCAAAATACCCGATAGTTTGATTACTGTCCAGGAAGGTTCCGATGCTTACCTCACTGCCTCAGTTGTTGCTCCTGATAAATCTACCCTACAAATTGAGTGGCAAACCACATCACAAGGACAAATCCTCCCTGTGGACAAACTTTCCAAGGGTACTTTCCAGAGTTGGCCCAATGCTAAATTATCCCCAAATGGTTCTCTATCCTTGCTACAAACTGCTCTTAGACATTCTGGTTTATACAACATTACTGCTTTAGTTGATCCCTCATATTGTAATTCTTTGTCTAAGGACTCTGCTCAAAAATTTTGTGCTGTACACAACATGCCCTCTGCTGCCATGTACCTCTCTGTGTTACCACCCACTGACAAACAGCTTTTGGAATGTCCAAAGCACACCACTGGTCTCCACAGTGGTCTCACAGCCACTGCCCTACCTGGTACACTGATTAACAATTTACAATTTATGCATATACCTGTGTTGTTTAACTTAACTTACTGGAATATGAAAGAAGTTGGTATGTGTCACAATACTAATACTTCAGCATTTTATAGTACGTTATTGCTTGATAGTTTTAGCAGCATTTCAGATTCGTACTAAAGACCCTATTGCCAGGGTACACACCACCGAGCATAGAGGCAACTTCAGGAGAAGACAAAATCCTGATGATCAAAGTCATAAATGTAATACACATGAAGTTGACAGTTTTTATGTCACTGGTGCAACAGGCACTGTCACAGGTCTCTTAGGTACAGCTATGTCTATCTGGAATAAGGCAGACATTGCCGCTATCAAATCTCATTCTGCCAAATTTCAGACAGGTTTGGTGAATGACATACTACCCCCATTATTGCATGGTGTGGATGGATGGCCTTAGTCAGGAAGAAAGATACACTGTATACAATATGCACAACATTGCTAAGGCACTTGCTGATTCTAAAGAAAAGATGAATGCACTCATTGCACAAAACAACAAAGAAGCAGATAAGTAATATATTGCCCATGAGATTTTATGCTCAGCCTATGGCTCCTACATTATCACTACCATCAATAATCTCTTCCGTGATCTAGAATCTGGAAGAATCCCTGATATCATACATGACAGATGTACACTACCGGTCAAAAGTTTTAGAACACCCCCATTTTTCCAGTTTTTATTGAAATTTACACAGGTTAATGTCTCAATGTACTCTGAAATTAAAGCATAGAACAACTAAACAATTGGAGATAAAAAAGAAATCATAGAGTAATTTTGTTTAACAAAATTTAATCTAAATTTTTGACTCATCAAAGTAGCCACATTTTGCAGATATACTGTAACCGCCGAACAAACTCATGGCATTCTTCCTACAATGGACATCAAATATTGTTCGGGAAGTTCTTCCTAACACTGTTGCAGAAGTTCCCACAAATGTGTTGCACTTGTAGGTTGCTTTGCTTTCACCCTTCTGTCCAGTTCATCCCAAACCAGCTCAATGGGGTTTAAGTCTGGAGACTGTGCTGGCCATTCCATGATTTGAAGTCTACCGTCTTGTTCTTTTCCTCGAAGGTAGTTCTGACATAGCCTGGAGGTATGTTTTGGGTCATTATCTTGCTGTAGGATGAACCCCTGACCAACTAGGCATAGACCAGAGGGTATTGCATGGCGCTGCAAAACGCTGTGGTAGCCCTTTTGGTTTAGGGTGCCAGTCACTCTGTGCTGTTGTCCTGTGAGCCGCCTATCATGCAAGCTGTTGACTCTCAGAAACTTGTCTTCTGATTCTGTTGTGGTTTTGGGTCTGCCAGACTTCTTCCTGTCAGAGTTTCCTCCATTTTCCAAGTGCCTTTTGATGGTGTAGAAAACTGTACTCACTGACACCTTGGCTTTCTTTGCAATTTCTCTACAGCAGTTTTTGCTAATCTAAACTTTTTTTTAACCTCTAGCAGTTTACCGCTTACCTTTGTACCATTTCAGGTTATTCACTGGACTTGAATTGCTTACATTTCAATAAAAACTGGAAAAAAGGGGGTGTTCTAAAACTGTTGACCAGTAGTGTATTTCCAAATTGTATTGTCCATGATGTAAAACCCCTGGCTGTATTGCTATGTGTATGCAACAATCTCTAACAATTCCTCTTTCTACAGCTAGAAATTTGGGTTTTGTGACCAGACACCCTAATACTGGTCCCTGTTTTACTGCTAAGAAATGTTCAATCAGAGATACAATGTTTGTTTCTTTTACTGTCTCTTTACCACGCTTTGATCCCACTACAGCCTTGTTTGACAAGCTGGCTTCCGTTCATTCCATTGGACACCTTGATGAAGACATCTACAGAGAATGCCTGGACTTACCTCCTCTAATGATCTTTCATCCTTTCCTGGATGCCTGGGTCACTCCACACACAGACCGCTGTGCGAAGAAACAGTATATCTACTTGTGTCAATGTGATGTATTTGATGTTATTAAACCTGTATGTGGTTATTCACCTGACAGCATAGATTGGTTCTTTTCCATGGACGATGACATCAGCACAAATGGCACAGACTTTTCAGAATCAATATTGGCTCCAGATAAACTTTGTCAATCCTATCAAGAGGAGGTTCATCACCTGTCAACATGGATTTCCAAGACGACCTACACCTGCCCGGTACAGTTGCAAAAATGGCGACTCCCCACTGTTAAAATGTAGTACAACTCTGATGGGGAGTACTGCTTAGTCGCAAACTACAAAACCTATACTTACAGAGCACAGATATGTAAACCTGCTATTTGTATGTATGACTGTCTCATCCATTGTATTGTACCACACATATTTATGTATGTTTACTTCTGTATTACTGTACCATTTGTAACCCCCCAGGTGCATCTGGAATTGAGTGGTACACTGCTCAGTATGCCTTCCTGGTAAAACTCTTAATTAAATAAATAAATAAATAATGTGTTATAGACACCCCCAATTTCTGCTTCATTCCTCATCAAAAGTCTGTCATTGGACATATCGTTATCAACCCCAACCCCTTATCGATGCGGACATCATTGATGGTAACCCTGATTATCTGCTCACACTTTCTGAGTAGTTACCATATTTTAATGTACACATAGATCCACTGTCATTTACATTAAAATCATTTTTAGAGCTAAAGGACACACACCTCATCCACATCAGCAATATTACTAAGGCTATTGAAGCTATTCTATCATTGATTAATGATGGTGATATGAATGATGCAGTAACTAACACATGGATAGAAATTATCTTTAAAGGTTTTGTTATTATACATGCATTTTTGATATTTTTCTTGGTTATTATGCTATGTTGCCTATGGGCAACACCGTGAGCAGCTGGAGTTCCTTTACAAAGCTCGTGCATTGGGTTTGTAAATGACCCCTGCTCCCTGACCTTTACCTAAATCTGCCTGTGTTGCCCTTGGAGGCAACAAGGGGGGAATGTTACATGAGGTCCCTGCACCCTTATTCATACCCCCAGAGGTACACTGTAGACAGCTAGTGCTTAGGAATATGTTATACTAACATATAGGGCTAAGGGCATCTACCGTACAAGAGTTGATGTCAGGATAGGTATGCATATTATTGTTGTACACTTTGTTTGCTAATACATATATATTTTCTATGTATTTTCTGTGTATTTCTCACTTACAAAATGTTAGGACATCTGTGTCCTTGTAATGATTATGATATATAAGTCGGCATTGCCACCTTTTGGTGATTTGTACTATTACACTGAGTTATGTAAGACTCTATAAGAACTGTACTCTTTTGTTTCACAAAAGTAATAACTACTACAAAATTGTGTAATGTTATCTTGGACCATGGAGCCACCTCTAATTTAGCCAATAGGGCTCATCTCTGTAAATAGAAATGTTTCTATCTTACAGTAACTATAGCAATTATCATAGGTATATAATGTGAGACACAGAGTCTTATACCTTGGAGACCCCAAGAGACAAGAAGAAACCTCGAGGTATAGGGAACGCTTAGTCCAGGTAGGCACTTTATTAATATGGACAGTAGATGATTCTTGTACATGTAGGGAGCTCTGTGTTTTAATGGAAGCAGGTAGTGAAAAGGAAACTGAATCCGTTTGAACTGCAGGCAGCAGGGAAGCATTTACTGTAGAGAAGTCTTGTCCATGTGGGGAACTCTGTAATGTAATGGAAGCAGGTTCTGAGAAGGAAACCAAATCCGTTTGTACTGCAGGCAACAGGGGAGCAGGCAGAAGGGCTTCAGCTACCGACGCACAGGTCGGGTCTGAGCCTGTCACAGCAACAGGCAGGAAAGGAGACAAGTCAGGTAAATCTTCAAAAGCTTCCACCTGAGTGGAAGATGCATCAGTGCTGTCGGTTCTCAGACGTTACATATCTCTATGCATTTTCAGTTTTGCACTAGCAAAACAGTGCTCCGCCATTGCAAAACGCTCCCGGATCTCTTGTGCTGTCAAACAGTGATTTTCAGAATCAGATGAAGTAAAATTCTCCAGCAAGTCGATTGTAGGCATGTAAGTCAGCAAGTCAGTTCCATAAGAAGCAAGCAGAGGGCTAGGTATAGCAGCCTTAATATGAGCAGCAGAACTTAAAGTTGTAGTAGGAACATCAGCAGGCAAAATATCAGTTGTTGGCATTGTGGTCTCCATTCAGTCAGAGGTAAGAGCAGAGACCAAATCTCCCACCTCCATAGCTCCCTCCTCAGAAGGCAAGGGTGCATCCGCCATCTTGGACAGAGGTTCTCTCTCTCTGACGAGCAGGGGAATTTCCCCAGTGTCCTGGCCAAATTTCCCTCATTCACTAAAAATACCACCAACAGCTTAATCTGGTTCAAGGTCAGTTGGCATTCATTTGTATCCCCTTCCCCCGGGTCGTGCCTGAAAATAGGCTGGATTTGTCTAGTGCACTTACCCGGTCAACAAAAACTAAATAAATAAAAATTAAAAATAAAATGCTTCTAAATGGAGTTACCTTAGTCTTTGCTTCCAAATATTGGAGAAAAAAATCCTTAAAACCTGCTGAGATGCCAGTTGATGTACTAGTAATGTAGCAAATTGCTCAACTAGTAAAAGAAGGGAGATCCTACGCTTTTTTCCCCTTTTATACCTCCCACATTGTGAGCTTTCCCTTGGCTCTTATTGACCAATCCCTGTCCTAGCTATAAGACCCCACCCCCTTTTGTATCACCCTTCTTCCCAGATTCCTTCACTCCTATTCTTGTCCTCACTCCCAAGATCATTTGCCCTCTCTTCCTCCCCTTCCTCCCCTCTCTTCCCTATTGTCTCCACCTGACACCCACACTTCATTTTGGTCAGGAAATCCCTGACGACAGGGGCTGCCATTTAAGCTGGCAACCCACTTTAGCCAAAAAGACAGGAAGTCCAAACCCCCTTCCACAGCCCAACTGTCTGTGTGGCAGGGAGTGAAGAAGTTCAAAGTCACAAGCGGTCGTGTATTGGTGGTTATTGAGGTGAGATCCAATCCCAAACCCTCACAACCCAAGTCAACTCCCAATATGTAGCATGGGGGGGGGACTGTTGCCCCATAACCTGTAGTACCTCTGCAGAAGATGGTGGGGACCTCCTCAGGCAAATGCGGTCCCTGACTAGGCAAGTAAAAGACCGGGTGAGTGAAGCAAATTCCTTGGCTTAGCCCTATTTTGTTGCCCAGGTTACATGACTTGTTAACCCACTCTGGCAGTGAAGGGTGCAAAAGTACAAAGGTACAGGACCAGGTACCTTTGTTTAAGCAGTCAATTTCAGTGCTGAAAATGTTTTATTTCTTTATTTAGCTTTTGTTGACTGGATAAGTGCACTAGACAAATTCTGCCTATTTTCAGGCACGACTCAGGGGAGGGGAATACAAATGAATGCCAACTGACTTTGAACCAGATTAAGCTGTTGGTGGTATTTTTAGTGAATGGGGGGACATTTGGCCAGGACACCAGGGAAATTCCCCTGCTCTTTTTGAGAAGTGCCATGGGATCTTTAACATCCACCTGAACTGGCAGATGGGACCTCAGTTTAACATGTCATCTGAAGGACAGCACCTCAGGAGTGCAGCACACCCAACATGCCGCACTGCAGTGTCAGTATTGGGATATTAACCCAAGTGCCTGGTATGGGGCTAGAACCCACAGCCTTCTGATATCCCAGCTTCAGAGGCGAGTGTGCTACCTGCTGAACCACTGACACTGTACTGACACAATAGCAGGAACCAACTTTGCAAGTAGAGCTGAAGTCCTCTCCTGATGTGTAACATTGGGGGGGGGTCCTGCTTCATGACCACCTCATCCCTGCAGAAAATGGTGATGACCTCAGACAAATAAATTGCAGGTCTGAACAAGGCAAACATTTGGTGGTCCCAAGAGAGCCAGAGAAAAATTGCCTGGGTGAGGAGATCCAGGAGAAATCCAGCAGCATCAGCTGATGCAGTAGTTCATTAATTGCTTACAAGCCATTCCAAAAAGGTGTAACCTATAACTCCTGAGCAGGATCTTTGTCCATTAACGCCCTGTTTACACGGTTACATTTGCTCTGCAGTAACCCATGCGATCGGGTTATTCCAGTGTAAATGCGACCATGTAGACACCAACCCAATCAGAGGTAAGCTGCTCGCTGCTCATTACAATATTCCCAGATTCTTAGGCAAGCTAGGAATGCTGAGCTGAGTGAGTGGCTTACAGCAGCTTTAAGCAGCTGTGTAGACTGTCTGCAGTGCTGCAACCCATCTGACACATGACTCTTGGCGTGTGCACAGCTGAGTTAATGTAGACTCGTTAATGAACAAGTCTCCATTTTCGGCAAGTGCATTGAGCTGAACACATTCTCCACAAAATGAAAGTCTCCTGAGTGCAGCAAAGTAGCTGCTCTTCCCAAACAAGGGCTGTAACAGTTGGAACTGTCCAACTGAAATTTACACCTATGCATTCGGGTATGCGCATTCAAAAGCAGAAGTATGTCACCACCCACATCAGTGTGCAGACATCTGGCCCCCCTGATGCATGGCCCTGCACTAGCACAGATAGTAGCAGTTCAGAGAAGGGCCATGTATACAGGATTACAGCGCGTCACAGATGATCAGGACCGCACTGTTGTGGTTGGAGGTCTAAAGTGCTACTGCAGTGTAAACATGGCTTTTGTGTTACAAATTATCAATGTTTCAGGCCAAACAGGTTTGTGTATTCAACACAGTTTGAATCAAACTGAAGCAATTGTTATTTCTTTGCAAAAAAGTAAAACAGGTTTGTGATCTGAGCTCACTGTAGATTAAGAACGTCTATTTAATACATTCCTGTGTCCAAAGCTAGAAAATTTATATATGAGAAAAATGCCCAGATAATCATTTTCAAAGTATATTTGTTTGGGTGCCAGATCATGGGGAGAAGCAGGGGTTCTTAAGTTCAAAGGTCACAGGGCAAAATTATAGTTTTCCCAAGCATAGAAGCATTTTGTATGCTTATGAATAAAAGTCAGGGGTCTGCAGCATCCCGTGCCCACAAGGTCTGGCACCTATGTTGATTTGAGCACCAAAAATGGAAAAATGGGAAAACAGACAGGCAAGCAACTCCTCCCTGTTCCAGTGCCCTCTCTTCTAGCTCCCCCATGAGATGGTTGCAGCACATAAAATATTTCACATCAGCTCACACATTCAAATCTGCATTCCTAACTACTGGTTTGACCAGATGGATAAGGTCATCCCCACCTACCTCACCCCAGCTGGGACACCTGCCAGAAGCTGTTAGAAGGTACAAAGTGCCACCCTGCAGCATTATTCATCTGCAGACGTGCAGTAGCCCCCCCCCTTGGTACTTGTTTTATTAACTATTTAACCAATCAGTACAGTTTCCCACCTGCTCCTCATACAGGTTTTCTACTAGGCAGCACTGTTAAGCTCTGAACACCTTCCATCCACCTCATTAACATGAGTTAACCTTTTGTTGTTATTGTTTTCCATCACAAGCTCTCTCAGCAAGTTCTTCCTTCAGCACTTGTAATTCCGTCTTCCTTTTAGAAATCCTTTCACTAACCCCCCTGCAAGTCTTGAACCCATGCCCTCCAAAGCTCTGCCCCCCTGAGAATTGTTGCTTTTTCCTCTAGACCACCCTGGCAGTGCTACTCTTTTTATGCTTTTGCTGTCATTGACCATCCATCCCTCCCCACCTTGCCTAGCACTTTACCTCTATATTCTTGATACTTAAACACCACTTGCTTGTTGCAAGATCCCTCCACTAGTGGTCTCCCTTGAGCACTACTTTCTCCTGAACCTTAAGGAGCACAAGCTCATCTTCACTCATCTGTGTTTATGCAACTCCCTACATAACATTACATTACACAGTCCATGATGATTTATTCTTGGTTCTCCTCCGAGTCCCTACACTTCCTCCTTCTATTTGCAACCCTGCTGTCACTTTCACCCGCTTTCCCTTATCACACTTCCATCTTACCAGACACCCACTGATAGCCTGTCAGTTATAATCCACCCCTGGCACAGCCTTGCTATAGCCCCCGCCACTCCTAATTTATCCTGGACACACTCTCCCTCACGGCCATCTTCTTCTCTCACTTCCATACCTTACTCTCTCATTATTCTCACCTTTCTTAAATTTCAGCACCCCCATAGTACCATTCTATCACCTCACTCTCCTTTCTCCACCACCCAGACCTGGTGCAGAAGCACCAAGATGCATTTTATTATCTCCCTCCTACTTCTCTCTTCTTTTGATATTAATCCCAACCCAGGCCCTATAGTGGCAACTTCCCCTGTCCTATCCTCCTCCTCTCCCCCATCTCTCTAGCCTACCCTTTGACCCTCCCTTGTGGCCTAAAAATCCTCCACCTTAACATTTGTAGTCTACTTCCTAAATTCAATCTGCTACTCCCTCATGTTAGTTCCCTCACTCCTGACATCCTTATTTTATCAGAGACCTGGCTAACAAACAAAGTTTCTGACATATCTTTAGCAGTTCCTGGGCACTCTATTACCCGACAAGATCACAGTGGTATGGGAGGGAGTATAGCTATTTACTCCTCCTCCTCCCGACTCCAAATCTCAATGGTCCTGTCCACTTCAGTCCCAGGTGCCTATGAGGCACTGGTCCTTCAACTATCCCTCCCCTTTTCTGTGCCAATTTGTATTGCCGGGGTTTATTGCCGGCCAGGTTTACACCACTCCACAGTCGCTGGCCTAGTTACCACAATAAGTTCCCTCTCTACTTCTGGTGAGCTTTGTTTGTTAGGCAACCTCAACCTGAAATGGTTTTCTTCCTCCCTAGGTAAACCACGTGCTGACATTACTACCCTCAACTTGTCCCAATTAATTACTGAACCCACCCATTTAAATCACAAAACACTAAACCACACTCTCTTAGACTAGGCCCTCACCTCCCACCCCCACAGGATTGTCCAATTAGGCTTATTCCAAGACATACTCAGTGATCATCACATGATACACCTAGTTAGAAAAGTCCATAGATCTAAGGCTAGGCACAGACTCCTTACTATCCACTCCTACAGCTCCCTGGAACTTGCTCTACTCCACCAGGACCTCACTCATGCTAACTGGGCTCCAATAGCCTCTGCCCAGTCCATAGATCATGCTTTAGCATATTTCAAAGACTCCCTCCTCGGTATTTGGAACACACATGTTCCATTAAGGCAAGTGAGAGTAGGGGGTTCTCACCTCACCTGGATCACACCTGAGCTACTGGCCGGCCAACATGCTCGAGACCAAGCCTGAAAGACCCACAAATCCACCAAACTTCCTCGAGATCTCTCTATCTACCTCTCACTCAGAAACTCCTGTACTAAGGCTATCCATCTTGCCAAAGCAGAATATTTCAAGTCCACTTTCAACGCAAATATAAATAATCCCTCTAAGTTCTGAAAGGTTATTCACTCACTCTTCTCCCCCAAAAATACACCACCACCTTCTGTCATAAAAATGAACAATCAGCTCATAGTCGAACACCCTGCTGTAGCGACAGAATGTAATTTCTATTTTACAACATGTGCCTCAGCTCTGCTAACCTCCCTATCCTCACCACATACATCCCTGGCTACCCTACCCTACCCCGCCCCCGTAACTGCCAGCCTTGAGTTTCTCCTTTTCTCCCACCTCTCCTCATGACACCCTACATGCACTTATCTCTTTCTAAGCCCTACAAAAGGCAACTCGCCTGACGGCCTGGACTCCAAGCTACTCTACCTATCTGCCCCTCCTCTCTCCATGCTCCTCACTGATCTACTCAACTTATCTTTCCTCACTGCTACTATCACTGAAGCCTAGAAGCATGCCATTGTTCTTCCTCTACCTAAAAATGATGACCCCGCTACTCCAGGGAACTATTGCCCCATCTCACTTCTACCTACCCTGGCTAAACTTCAGGAACACCTGGTTCTCCCTCAGCTATCCTTTCCTGGATGACTTCTACTTTTTCACTCCATTCCAATCTTATTTATTTGTTTATTTATTTATTAAAAAGTTTTATCAGGAAGGCACACTGAGCAGTAGTGTTCGATTCCAGGTGCGTCCTGGGGGAAGGGGGCAGGGGAAACAGTACAATACATAGGCAATGAGGCATCCAGTAATTTGCAGTAACAAGGGTGACAAGTACATACTTAACAAGAAGCAAGTATACAGACAGCATATATACAGAGCAGTTTTTCACAAATTTGAGCAAATACAGGAGCAGTGGTAAAGGTAAAATCATGATAAAATAAACAAATACAGAAATATATAGACTAAAGCAGGAAACAGCAGGCAGTGTGACAATAGGAGGCATGAAGCCCAGAAACTGAATTAACTGTTGCAAACATAGACATCATATTACCTGCAGGCACAAGATAATGTGAAATGGGAATTGACAAGAGAGCTGAAGTGCTTAAACTGGGGCATATTTCTGATGTCAGACAGAGGAAGTTCCACAGTTTGGGCATCCAAATTCTGGTTTGGTTCTCTCCCATCTTACCTATCCTCCTCTCTTTCCATTCCACCTCCTTCACACCATCGCTTAGATCTACTGACTCTCGTACTGTGGCTATTCCACGATGTACTACTACTAGCGGCCAAGGTGCTTTCTCTTATCGTTTCTCTATATACTCTGAAACTCACTAACTATGCCCATCCGACACTTTTCATCCTCCTCTTCCATCTCCCAGGCCCTACACAACTTTTACTCCTCAAACTGCACTTGTCAATGAAGATTCTGCTGCATTTCCCAGTGTTTATTGCACTTCAAGCTTATTTTGCTTTGTTGCACTCTATGTATAACCTTGTAAATGTATTTGGTTCGATTCTATCTTTGCATATGTCTTATCCAACCACTTTTGTATATGTGCATTTGCTTTATCTGCATTGGTTTGCTATGTATATGCCATACCAAACTGTAATTGAAAATGTACATTCAATTTATCTAGACTGTATTGCCTATGTTCCCCTCTCCCCCTCCCCCAGGATGCACTGTGAGATGAGCAACTTGTTGATCAGTGTGTTATTCTAGTTAATCTCTTCAATAAATAAATAAATAGGCAGCTTTTTGTGGGATGGCAAGCAACCTAGATATAGCTGAAGCAAACTAAGGTCTTACTGGTGTAATTGGGGGTGGGGACTTCCATGGTTTAGGAGATACTATTGGGCTTTTTGGATGGCCCAAATATCCAAATGGTGTCTAACACTCAACCACACACTACCTCCATAGCTAGGTATAATGCCAGCACAGATGGGGAGGGGGGGTCCCAAAGACTCCTTATATGCCCAACATGAAAGGTCATTGAAGCACCACCCCATGATGACAGCCTCGTCAAGTACCTAGAAAGATTATAAAACTGTTACAGAAATGGCTCAAAAAAGACTTGGCTCATGCTAGTCTAGCTCCCTTGTGGGACAATGCTCAGATTCAAACTGTGGGGAACCCAGTTAGATGGCCAGATTGAAGCAAGAAAGGGATCAACACTATATCAGATAGCCTTATACTGCTCAAACAGCTTCTTTCTAGGACTTCTAGGACTTCAGGACTGGTATGCAATACCCAAACAGGACTTCCAGCACTATTTACAACTCATGAGTTCACTTGGTCCCCTCCAGAAAAACTCCAGTCCCTCTCACTAACGACTCACTGCACCATTGTCTGGCCTGACAGAAGGGGTTGGCAGGTACAATATATAACAGTATTTTAAATGGTGTCCAAGATCAGTTGACTATGACATAACATCAGTGGGCCAAGGTACTTGAGTGGGAGATATCAGAGGAGAAGTGCAGCTCCTGCTGGAAAGTAACCCACACAATGCTTAAGGACTCTAGGGGTCACTTGATCCAAAATAAGGTGCTCCATTACTGGTATCGCATTCCAACAATTTTGTATGCAGCCAGTCTTATCCCCAGTTACAACTATAGGAGGTGCTAATCAGTGGGGGGGGGGACCTTTACATGTTTTGTAGTTATGTCCCAAATACAATACTTTTGAAACCAGACCTGAATATTTATCAGTACAGCAGTGAGATGTCTGATAGCACAGTCCCTCTCATTAATGCTTCAAGGTTCACCACAAGATGTTCCCCACTTCAGCCCACCTGTAAGGTGCTGGGTCTCACTGGTTAGTGTTGACGCAAAATAACTCCCCCTATTCTACTGGTGCAAGGTGAAGACTCCCACCATCAATGAGCTCACAGCCAGCCTGGTGCAAATAGCCCTATCTGAATGCCTCGCACATTTATCCTCAGGTTCCCTGTTGAAATACCAAGACAAAAGGCAGAACTTCTTATCCCATCTGGAGCAGACTGTCTCCAGGGCTTGTACAAACCCTCAGATTCCCAGCACGGGAGTAGGATAAAAGTTTTTTGTCTACCACTGCTCTGTTACTGCTCAGGCCTCACCCATCCTCATAAGCTGAATCATCACACCAATGGTGCTTATATACAGTAGCATGTATTATCTCTCCCAGCATAAAGGTAGTCAATTAAGGACAAATAATACTGCCTATACTAGCAACCAGTTGTAGGTTATTTGGTTCAATGTTTAGTTCAGAAGGAGCTTTTAATCCCACTGCCATATCCAGAAGAAAACTGCATGTAAATGTCTATTATCATTCCATGGCAAATAATAAATATAGGATAAAGTATGGGTCAGTGTGTGTTGTGAGAAGTTTACACACACCTGAGGGGTTACATGCTACATAAACTCTGACAGTGAAGCTTGAGGGGTTTATGAATAGCATCTAACCCCCAGTGTGTGCATAAACTACACACAAAGGGAAGGACACACTAGGACTACAATCGCAAATCAAAGCAGTCTGAACAAAGGGAGGGCTGAAGCCCGTGGTTCAGTGTGTGAGAATAGCTGCTCCCACATTCCATATAAAATCCAGCCTTTCCCAGCAGCCCATGCTTAACATGCTTCCTAATGCTCTGGTCTCCTGTGTGGCTTGTGTGGCTGTGCATCTTTGGGTTTCATGCTCTTTCTTCTGTTTCCAGTTTCCTTTTCAGTTTGGTCTGTTTTTTATTTGTTCTCTGCCTTTCTCCCTCCTTCCTCCATTCTCCTTCTCCATTTTCCATCATCTCCCCCTTGTTTGTTCCCCTTTTGTTGTTGTTGTGCTATTCCCCCTCATTCTCATTTCTCCTTTTTTTCCCTCTGTTGCGCTTCCCCTTTCCCTCTGTTTCCTCCGTGCTCCTGCTGTTGGTCTGTGTTTTTTTACAGTAACTCATCCCTGTACTTAGTTCCCCTGTTGCTCTCATTTTTCTTTTGGGCTTTTTCACTCCTCTCAGAGCCACTGCTCCAGCTCTGCCATGGCACTTCTGAATTGAGCGTGTTCCCGTAGCAGGCAGCTGATGCTGCCATTCAGGGAACCAAGCTGTTCGGCAACTCATTTCATTTTTTTTCTCTCACCCCTCCCATAATGCTACAAAGAACTTGACCTGCATTTATGTATTCTGTATTTTTTTTTTCAGTTTATTAAGGGTTAGATCATTGAGTAAAATTAATTTAAAATGGTGACCCAATTTCTCAATAAAAAACAGTTACATTACACATAAGTATACTTGCTCACAAATAACATAGGAAAATAGCTATACAATACATACAATTGTTAGTACATTCAGTATACAGTATTATCTAAATCAACCACAACAATCTTTTTTCAGACTTCTTGTCTTATCCAAAAACCATTGCTTTATAACATCCAAAGATGGAAATTTGACATCCAGTAAACAAAATTTAGAAGGCAAACTGTTCCAATATGAGGGAACTAGATAGCTGAAAAAGTACATTGATCTTTTTAATTTTATCTTTGGGACAACTAATTCCCAGTAAGCAGACTTTCTAAGTGAAGCATTTGTTTTCCTAACTTGCAGTTTTTCCGTTAAGTAGGTAGGAGTTTTGCCTAATACACTATTGTTTGCCAGTATGAATTTATGAAGTTGATGTCTCTTTGACAGAGACAACCATCCTAGACTACTATACATTTACGAATATAAGAACATACAAATATGCCAGCAGAAGCAGGCCTTGCAGCCTATCGAGTCTGCTCAATTGTGCAGCTAGCCCGTCATCCCACAGCTGCCCCAACCCCACCCTCCCTCATCATGACCCACCTACCCTGTCCATCCTCCTCTTAAAGCTAGCCACAGAACAACAGGCCACCAACTCCTCAGGCAGAATATTCCACCTATCCACCACCTGTTCCATGAAATAATGTCTCCTGATGTCCTTCTTGAATCTTTCCCACTCCAGTCTTGGCTGGTGCCCTGTCATATCCCTCTCATTTCTGATCTGGGAAATTCCTTCTGTGTTAACTTTGTTTATTTCCTTGAGGTATTTAAAGGTTTCAATCATATACCCTCTATCCCTCCTCTCCTCCAGGGAGTACATGATCAACTCTCCCAGTCTCTCCTCATAGGACTTCCCCTCCAATCCCTGTATCATTTACGTTGCTCTCCGTTGCACCCCCTCCAACAATTTTATATCCTTCTTCAGGAAAGGGTGCCAGTAATGCATGCAGTATTCGAGCTGTGGCCTAACCAGGGACCTGTAGAAGACTTGGTTTGCAGGCCAAGGCACCTAGCTTCACCTGAGCTCTTTCCTTCTAAGACTGCTTGAAAGGCAGAGTAGAGAAACTTACCAGAGCAAGGGAAAAGGATTAAGACTTAGTTTGGCTAAGCAGATTTACTGTGTGGTGGTGTTTTTATTTTTTACTCACAGGGATTGCTACTGTTTGTTGCTAACATTTCATTGCTTTATTTTTTCTCTGATTCAGATTGTTGTTGCTGGTATACCTTCTTCTGCATTATTACAAGGTGTGCCTACAGTGTGTGCTAACAGATTACTGCTGTAATCTTCTGATTCAAATTGTCTTTTGCAAGGTATATCTTCTGTTACTGCTTTATTTTTTCTGGAGCAAAGTGTTTTTACAGGGTATATCTTCTCTGAAATTACTGTATTACAGGTGGAGCTTACATTTTTGTGACTTTTTTATCAATGGGCTAAGCAAAATTATACTGTGTTTTATTTTATTCTTGTTTGTTGAAAAGGTTTGTTGTCTCAGAGGTGTTTCAGTCTCCTTCTCACATTGAAAGAGCTAATTGCTTTTCCTCCCACAGCTCTTCCAAAGGATTAGGTGTGTATGTGGGGGGTGGAGCTGGCAAACTGTCAGTAATTTCCAACAGAAAGAAGGGTTAAAAAGTCAGGTTAGTTGATATATTGGAGGTAGAAGACTTGGTTTGCTGGCCAAGGTACAATTAGCTTCACCTGAGCTCTTCCTTCTAAGACTGCTTGAAAGGCAGAGTAGAGAACTTACCAGAGCAAGGTAAAAGGATTAAGACTTAGTTTGGCTAAGCAGATTTACTGTGTGGTGGTGTTTTTATTTTTACTCACAGGGATTGCTACTGTTTGTTGCTAACATTTCATTGCTTTATTTTTCTCTGATTCAGATTGTTGTTGCTGGTATACCTTCTTCTGCATTATTACAAGGTGTGCCTACAGGTGTGCTAACAGATTACTACTGTAATCTTCTGATTCAAATTGTCTTTTGCAAGGTATATCTTCTGTTACTGCTTTATTTTCTCTGGAGCAAAGTGTTTCTTACAGTATATCTTCTCTGAAATTATTACAGGTGGTGCTTTACAGGTTTTACAGTTTTATCTAACATTAGGATAAGCTTTCAGGGTTACTGCATTTGTTGTTGACTGATTGTTTCTGCTCTACCTCCTTGTTCTTTCATCCGTGGTTCTTCTTTTTAGGCAGGGAAGGCTCAACCACCCACCCCATCCCCAACCACCCCACGCCACACTCCTTTTATAGGGTACCACAGTTGTGACATTTCCTGTGGCAGAGCAGGAAGGGCGGATCAGTGGGGCCTCCACAAGGTGATCTCATTTACAGGGACTAGTAATTTAACTTGTTATAACAAGTTAAACAAAGCACAATTAAACCATTACTTGCATTTTTTTCCTTTTTTTTCCTTCTAATTACTCTGACTAGGTTACAAACCCAGCAACTTATTTGGAATGGATTTCATTAACGGCAGGTACCGTGGAACAATTTTCAGAAGGACAGTCTTACAGGATTTAGGACACCGTCCCCATGCTGGGCCTTGGAGATCTTAGGGCTCAGCTCCGGCAGCATGGGCAGAGATTGCACGCCTCAAATTTCATATTGAAGAGGAAATACATTATAAGAACCACCCGCCATTTCCCCAGCATCCAACAGAAAAACCTTGACCAGAGAGGTAGTTGGTCCAGGAGGTTGTCAGGTGGTTAGGAGGAGCAAATCAGGTGCCCCATCACTCTCTGCTCTCCAACACATTACCTCCAAAACCATATAAACACTATAACAGGTATCTGCCTCTATCTCTGAAATCAAATAAAGAGGCAGAAGACACTGCAGAGCAGGACACTGCAGCACAGGAGCTAGCACAACAAAACTCACCCAAATCAGGAACCAAAACAAAACAAGCACAAAGGAAATCCAAAACTTCTGATCATAGGAGACTCCATGATTCGGGAGTTGATACCCATCTCCAGCCAGGGTGATGGTCAGATGTCTCCCAGGTACATCAGCATGGAGAGACACTGACTGCATTGCTAAAATTGTTCACAAAGCAGGAGAAAACATTGATGTCCTAGTACACATAGGGACTAATGATCATGCCAGCCGGTCAGTTGTGGAGACCAAGGAACACCTGACTAGGCTGGGTGACAAACTATCATCTATTTCATCCGGCATCTCCTTCTCTGAGATCCTGCCAGTCTGGGAGAGGGGAGCAGATGAACAGAAGGTCAGAGAAGGGGAGATAGGGGAGCTAAACATGTGGCTCAAGGACTGGTGCCAGGAAAAAGGACACAGATTTGTAGGGAACTGGCAACAGTTCTGGGAGCGAAAGTTCTTTGAATTTGATGGACTGCATCTGACTAAAGAGGGAGTCAGTGCATTGGGGCAGAAGTTTGATGTCTTTTCAGAATATTTAAACTAGCAAATGGGGAGAGGGGTGCAGCACCCTATACGTCAATCGGGAAGAACACCCTCCCTCAGCTAGTGGTCAAACAGGAATTCAGCATGTTTGCCGCTCATTTGCATCACCAGGTAAGAAAAGGTTTGTCTCCCATACGATGCACAGGGGTAATGCCAAACTTCACCCAACAACTAACACACCAAAATCTGGCCAATGGAAAATCATGTACACAATGCTCACAGCCTGGGAAATAAGATCCCAGACCTGCAGGCAATAATGTCAGAGGCTAAACTGGACATAGTAGCAATTAGTGAGACGTGGTTTACCAGTAACCACACTTGGGAGACTTCAGTACCTGGCTATGTATTGTTCAGAAGAGACCAAGGTACAAAAAGGGGGGGGGCGGAGTGGCCCTGTATGTTAATGAAAATATCAAAGCTACAGAAATTCAGAATACACATAAGGAGCCAGAAGAACTGTGGTTCACCCTGGAAACAGGAAATGGGACAGCCATAAGAACTGGGGTTGTCTACAGGCCCCCAGATCAGAGGAGGACATAGACACATTACTGTTAGAAGATATACAAAACATGACAGCTAAAGGGAGGTTCTGATAATGGGAGACTTCAACATGCCGGATACAGATTGGTCAATACCAGCAGGAACATCTGCCAGAACTAGACTCATAGTGGATTCCCTGCAGGGGAGGGCCTCAAACAACTGGTACAGCAACCCACAAGAGACAGGGCTATCCTAGATCTAGTACTGACTAACAAAGAAGGGATCACAGATCTCCAGGTAGAAGGTCACCTGGGGGCCAGTGACCATCACATGGTATGGTTCAATTTGGCTACTACATCTAAATCATCCCATTCCAAGGCAAAAATATGGGACTTCAGAGGAGCTGACTTTGATAAGATGGCCAACAGAGTTAAGCTAGCCCTGGCAAAAAGAAACACAGGTGAGGGAGTACAGGCAAAGTGGGCAAGCATTAAGGATGCAATACTTGAAGCAACATCCCATTGTGTTAGACAGAAAAGGAAGTGCAAAAGAAGAAGGAAACCACTTTGGTTCTCAAATATAGTAGCAGAAAAGGTCAGAGCCAAAGGCTGGCCTTCAGGAAATATAAGGAACACAGCGGGATGAAGATAGGAGGCATACCAAACTGCCCTAAGGGAAGCAGGTGGCAGTAAGGCAGGCAAAGTCCCAAACTGAGGAAACACTAGCATGAACAGTAAAGAAGGTGACAAGACTTTCTATAGATACATTAGTGAAAGGAGAAAGTCCAGAGGGGGTATTGCTAAGCTTAATGGAGAAAAGGGAGCATGTGAGGAGGAGGACCCTGTAAAGGCATCTATCCTAAATAGATACTTTTGCTCAGTATTTACTGAAGAGAAGGTAGGGTAGGGCCCACAGCTCAGCATCATGGACACAGGGGAGAGGGAGGTGAGCACTACTCCCTTCACAAAAGAAAGGGTCCTACAAGAGCTTGCTAAGCTCAGGGTGGATAAGGCAATGGGACCTGATGGCATACATCCCAGAGTACTAGGAGCTAAAGGAGGAACTAGCAGACCCATTAGCAGAATTGTTTAGTGAGTCTCTGAGCACAGGAGAGGTCCCAGAAGACTGGAGAAGGGCTCATGTGATCCCGCTGCACAAGAGTGGTAGCAGGGAGGAGGCATGGAACTACAGACCGGTCAGTCTTACTTCAGTAGTGGGCAAGATTATGGAGGCACTCCTTAAGGAAAGGATAGTGCAACACCTGGAATCCATAGGGGCACAGGATCCAAGGCAGCATGGGTTTACAAAAGGAAGGTCCTGTCAAACTAATCTCATAGAGTTCTTTGACTGGGTAACCAGAGTGGTGGACCAAGGGGGAGCAGTTGATGTCACCTACCTTGACTTCAGCAAAGCTTTCGACACTGTTCCACATAGAAGATTGATAAATAAGCTGGGTAGGCTCGGGGTGGGTCAGAAATTGGTCAACTGGGTGGCAAACTGGTTGACGGTCAGAAAACAGAGAGTGGTGGTAAATGGTATACAGTCAGAAGAGATGCAAGTCACAAGTGGGGTACCCTCAGGATCAGTCCTGGGCCAGTCCTCTTCAACATCTTCATTAGTGACCTTGCAGATGGACTAGAGGGTAAGGCTTGTCTGTTTGCAGATGACACCAAGATCTGCAACAGAGTAGATGATCCAGATGGGGTGGGCAGAATGAGAAGAGATCTGGATAAACTAGCAGAATGGTCAGAAGAGTGGCAACTGGGATTTAATGCAAAGAAGTGCAAATCATGCACATGGGAAGAGAAACCCTGAAGCCACCTATAGGCTGGGAGGGGTTGCTAGCAGTCACAAAGGAAGAAAGAGACTTTGGCGTCATCATCACTGATGACCTAAAATCATCCAAGCAGACCTCAAAGCAGTAGGTAAGGCTAAGGGGTGTTAGGGTGTATTGTAGGGGTATCACAAGTCATAAGAGGGAGGTAATAATCCCTCTGTACAAGACACTGGTTAGGCCCCATCTGGAGTACTGCGTGCAGTATTGGAGGCCACACCTTCACAAGGACATTAACCAAATTGAGGCAGTCCAGAGAAGGGCAACCAAGATGGTGCAGGGACTGCATCAGAAGACATATGAGGACAGATTAACGGAGCTCAATATGTATACCCTTGAGCAAAGGAGGGAGAGAGGTGATATGATCGAGGCATTCAAACACCTTAAGGGCATAAACAAGGTGAAAGAGTCTAACATGTTTAAATATAAGAAAAATAGCAGGACAAGAGGACACAGCATGAGATTAGAGGAGGCCGATTAAGGGGAATGTGAGGAAATTCTTTTTCACAGAAAGGGTGGTGGATGCATGGAATGGCTTACCACAAGAAGTGGTGGCTATGAATACAGTGCAGGGCTTCAAACAGGCATGGATAGGCATAAGGGAGCAATTCAAATGACTATGAATAGATGGGCCACTGATAGAGCAAAGGCCGATGGCACATTTATAAGGTAGAAAAAGAAATGGGCAGACTGGATGGGCCTTGCGGTCCTTATCTGCCGTCAACTTCTATGTTTCTATGTTTCTATGTTTCTGTACAGAGGAGGGATCACCTCTCTATTTCTGGAGGAGATTACCCTCACTATACACCCCAGCATCCTGTTAGCTTTCACTGCTGCCTTCCTGCACTGGACTGAGTTGTTTATGCTGCCCGTTATGAGCACCCCCCAATCCTTTTCCTCCTCAATGCTTTCTAGCTGCACCCCTCTCAGTTGATAGCTCCTCCCTTGGTTCCTAGCTCCAAAGTGCAGTACCTTGCACTTCTTGGCATTGAACCCCAACTGTCATGTTTCTGACCATTCCTGTAGTTTTTCCAGGTCCTCCTGTAACTCCTTCCACCCTTCAGCATCATCCACCACAGCTCTTATCTTCATATCATCCACAAAAAGACTGATCCTACTTCATATCCCATATGAGATATCTGCTATAAATATCCCAAACAGCACTGGTCCCAGTACTGATCCCTGTGGCACCCCACTTGTCACCTCCCTCGGTGTTGAAAGATCCCCCACCACCCTCTGCTGCCTACCATCAAGCCAATTGACAATCCATTTGATCATCTTTGTTCCCGCCCCTATGTACTCCAGCTCCTCCTCCCAGCCTTCCAATCCGACACAGAATCAAATGCTTTACTGAAGTCTAAATACAGGACATCCATCGTGTTTCCCCAGTCCAGCTCCCAGGTCACCCAGTCATAGTACTCAATTAGATTTGTCTCCAATTTGACAATGATATGTATCCCTGGGACATTGAAGAATCAACCTGGCCAAGAGGTTATACAAAACATCTAGTTTACGAAGTTTGTTATTATTCGAAAAATCATATAAAACATCACAATATTCTAATAGGGGAAATATCTGAGTCTCAACAATCTTTTTAATCATGTTTCTACCAAAACAGTTTTTATTTCAATATAATATTCCTACCCTTTTCCCAACTTTTTTATAAGGTTGTCCCCATGCACATGGAGTCCAGCCAGTAGCCCAGGTATCTGTAAAATGCCATAGTCTCCAACTTTTCTCCTTTTACATCTACAACTCTCAGTTCTGATATATTTTTTAATTTAGAATTGGTACCAAAAATCATGCATTTTGTTTTACCTATATTTATTTTAAGCTTTAATCTTGTAAAATAATCTTGCAGAACATTAAAGGTCACTTGTAAATTAACCTGAACTTCAGACAAGGTTGGAGCCGAGGTATGTAATATGGAATCATCGGCATACAGACAGTATGCCATTCCTGAAATACTATTACCTAAGCCATTTAAGTACACCAAAAATAACAAAGATCTGAGTACTGAACCCTGGGGGACCCTTCAGACTATGGGCAATGGTGTGGAAACAATATAATTAACCTTAGTGGTTTGCATAAGATCACTCAGATAGGACTGGAACCATTTTAATGCACTTGTTGACATCCCTAAGTTTGCCAGTCTGTGCAAGAGAATTTGGTGGTCAACCATGTTGAAGGCTTTGGAGAGGTCAAATGATCCAAGTCCATAACATCGTTGACCTTATCCAAGACCCTCACCATGGAGACCACCCTAACATGAGATTTACAAAATCCCGACTGGTATTTATCATAGAAATCATTTTGATGCAGAAAATCTGTCAATTCTTTTGTTATAAGTTTTTCAAACACTTTTGAGACCTGAAAAAGTAAAGAGATAGGTTTGTAATTTGTTAGTTGTCCGGGGATACTGCCCCCCTTAAAAATGGGGATAACCCTGGCCAACTTCTAATCACCTGGAACCTTCTCCTCAATTATAGACCAATTAAACAAGTAAATAAGGGGAGCAGGGATCTGAAGGGCTGAGAATTTCAAAAGAGAGGGGGTCAATCCATCAGTTTCACAGCTCTTATTTATTTTCATATCCAACAATAATTCAATAACTTCATACTCTTCTGTTTTACAAAAGTCAAAATTCAATGAATTCTCTATTTTAAACCATATCCCATTGTCTCCAGCATCAAAGACAGAGTCTTCAAAAAAGTTTCATGAGATTGCTAAATACTCATTGACTACATTGGCCATTGATTTCTCCCCTCTACCCCCTGGTACCTCAATATTATTTGGACATACCATTTTTGTTAATTGACCATTTAACCCTTTAATTATATTCCAGAATATTGTTAGAGCCCCAGTGTTTTACTCAAGCTTTAAATTATGAGTTTGCTTTGCTTCTTTAATCACCGCTACGTAGGAATTCCTTAACTTTCTATAGTATTCTCAGTCTTGCTTCCGACAAGATTTATGTGCACACTCCCAGGTTTGCTTCTTTGATCTTTTTAGCTTCTGTATCTCATAGGAAAACCAGGGTGCTGAATTGTGTTTCACCTTCTTAGTTTTAATAGGCATATGTAAACTATATACTTGCATTAGCTCTGTCACAAAGTAACTTCAGGCCAGATCTATGTCTGTGATTAATTTAAGCCTTTGCCAGTTTATGTTATCCAGATCTCTTGAAAATGCTAAGTAGACAAAATGTTTAGTAAAACAATACGAAATAAATCTAGATTGATTTTGTGCAGCGTTTTCCCCTCTAACACAAAAGATAGTGTTATGATCACTGTTCATGTCTTCCAAAACTCCTGCCACTGAGCAATTATGCAGAGCATTTGTTAAGACTAAGTCAAGAAAAGAGTCAGTAGGCTTTCTTGCATTAATGTGTATAGGATCTTTTAGCAGTTGTTCTAGCCCTAAATTTAATGCCAGGTTTTTCAGTACACTAGCATCTCCTGGTATCAACCAGTCTTCATTAAAGTCCCCTAATAGGGGCAACTCATATGTTTCCAAATAGGGGAGTAAAATGTTGACTAGTTGCAACATCTTACTTTTTTAATTTTTTGGTGGGCGATACTCACCAAGTAACAATATAGGATTCCCAGACAGAATTTAATTTCTAGGGCTAAGTGCTCATCCTTGGTATTTCAAATCAGCAGCTTCCACAGCTAAGCTAAGTTTGTTTTCATGCATAGCATTATCTGATATAATTGTCCAGGGTAATACCTGTTGCATCCATCTCAGACTACCTCTGATGTAGTCACATCACCAATCCAAACACCTCCAGGGTAGTCAGCTCCACTGTTTATCCTCCACCTTGATGGAAGCCATTCCTTATGAATTCCAGAACTGACATCAACATAACCCTATCACACCAGCTACTAAAGAGGAAGTCATACCCCATCACTGAATTTGACTTTTCCCCCTCCTATGAGCAAGGGGGCAAGCACATTCAAACAGCTCTATGCCCTCTCAGGGAGCATCATATGTTGTATATTCATTTCTTTTGCAATGTTCTCATTTTTAGCAAACCACATCATGATCAGTACCTGGATCCTTTATTTTTATGCACACCTCAAGTAACTTTGCATACTTCAGTTTTCAAGAGCTGTACATTGCACTGCTGCTTAAAGCCATACACTCCTACTTTCTCTTCCTAGCGCTTACATGTTCTGGTGCCTTAGGTCTGTTCCCATGTTGTGTCTCATCCTGCAATGTATGTGTTTTCCTTCTCCTTGCTGTTATCTATCCTCCTTTCCCTGATCCACATCCCCTTTCTCCTCTCATTTCTGCTTTGCTTTATATTTCTTACTCAGCAGCCATCTACTCTTTCCTTGCCAGCTCATACCAGCAGTCTGACAATCTCTGTCCCTGACTCTACCTTGTGAAGTATTGAGTGAAGATAGGCTTGCTTGGTCTACAGGGGATGGGAGTCCATTTCAGTCGGTCAGTCAGTCATATCAGTCTTTTCTATCAACAGCCCAATGGCCCCCATCCCTAACTCTATCTATGAGGTATTGAGTGAAGATGGATTCACCCAGTACTCTGGGGATAGGAGTCAGTTTCAGTCAGTCAGTCAGTTGTATCAGTCATTCACATCAGCAGTCCATTGACCTCCATCTCTAACTCAACCTTGTGAGGTATTGAGTGAAGGTGGACTTGCCTTGTCCTCCAGGAATGAGAGTCTGTTTTGTATGTCAGTGATATCAGTCAGTCATGTCAGTCCACTGTATCAGTCCATCATACCAGTCAGTCCTATCAGTCAAGTCAGTCAATCATATCAGTTAGTCATATAAGTCAATTGTATCAGTCACTTGCATCAGTCAGTCACATCAGTTAGTCATGTCTGTCAATCATATCAGTCAATCTCTTCAATCATTCATATCAGCAGTCCATCAGCCTCCACCTCTCCCTCATAACCTTCTGAGGTATTTGAATGAAGGTGGGTATCTGTCTACTGGAGATGGGAGCCTGTTCCGTCCAATTCCAGAAGGTACCATGTTCCATTCTTTACCAGCTCTGCCAGTCTCCATTCCTGATGTCTACACTATGATGCATCTGTGTGCTGGTGAGCTTGTCAATCCACTTGATCTGGGGGTTCTGTCATCATTCTTTCCTGTTTTCCCTCTTCTGCATCTACCACAATATGCAGTGTATAAGCATTTGCACCTTCTATGCCTTTGACTCTCAAACTGCACCACCAATGAGATCCTGCAAGGTCCTTGAAGTTCCCACCACTCTTAGCAAAGCTTGACATCATCATCATTTTTTACCAGTTCTCCACCTTCAATCAAACAACATGTCCTCCACGGTCTCCTTGGACTTATTCTATTCTCAGTGCAACATGCAGTGCTTTTGGTGTTATGGACTTTTCTTCCTCTCTCTGCACTTTGGCTGCGTGCCTTGCTTAATACTCTGCAAGATCTCCTTGGAGTTTTCCAGCTCCTCCAGCTCACTGATATCTTCACGTCCAGCTGTTCCTTCATGGATTGGACTGCTACCACCTCATGGCTGACCTGAATTCTTCAGTATCCTGCACTCAACTTCTACCCACGGATGGAGTCGCATACTTCCTCAAAGGCTTCTACAACTCATTCTATTTGGTGTCCTGGTCCAAATCAGCTGTACCTCTACAGTAACCTGCCTCTTCAGTTTCCTCCTTGACCTCCCATGAGTGGATATCACTGTCACTTCCTGGCTTTACCTTTGTCTACCTTTGATCCATCATCTTCAGTTGTACAGCAGTCTGCCAGTCATGTTCCTGTCACCTCTGGTCCCTCTGCATCAGCCCATGGCTCTTTGCTATGTTCTCTGCAGTGCTTTTGGACCTCCTCCATGTTTGCAGCCATCCAGCAGTTGTTCATCTGTTAATTTACCTTTTCTGATAGATCAGCCAGAATGATCTTCATAGTTGCATTTTGGATCTTATCCAGCTGTTCCAGGAGCTATCAGTATACTTGGTTGAGAAGAAAATTTTCAGTCCAGTGACATTCCTTGAATCCCCCAGCATGACATTGATATAGAATGTGTGGAAGACAGGCGACCTCCTGTCACCATCACAAGATACTACCTTAGTGATGTTCTTTTCGACCAGATGCTCTTGCCCAAAATGAGAACTACTTTTCTTCCTATGATACCGCATCTGTGCAATCCAGATAATTCCTCAAGTTTGATAATTCAATTTCCACCACCTGACTTATAAATTAATGGTTCCTGAACTACACCATTACTTTCATCTTGACTGATCTAAATCTGATGTAGCTAGCTGAGTCCATTTATCCTCCTGGATTGACTGTCCTACCTACTACAAAGACTCTTCTCCTGTTTCACATTGGCATACATCTATGCATCTCCATTGCATGGATATGCTGCTATTTTTGAGCAGTCTCAGATCGCTGCTCCCTGGCCTCTGGCAATGCATCTTTGAAGGATTGCCATCCTTGTCTCCTCTTGTAAACTTACCTAATAGAACATTCTGTCTCCAAATGGGAATATTACAGATCCCTCCAGTCAGTCTCTATTTTCATGTCAATCAATCTGTAATGGATATTTCAACAAGGGAGATCTTCATCCCATTCTGTTATATCTATCATCTGAGGCCGACATGGTTTCTCTATCTTAGTGTAACACTACTTTTTTTTTATTCTGGGCTATGCCAAATGAAGCAGCTGATTCATTATCTTGATCCCAATTGCAGGCCTTTTGTTACCTCCACCCTCAATAGCCTCAATCATGTCCCCTCCTCTTTCATCCATCGAACTCAAGGTAACTTTTGCCAGCAGAACATCATCATGTGGGCCTCCCTAACTCCAGTCACCAAGCTGTGTATGCTGCAGCATGCAAAAGCACTCCTCTTTCCACAAACACCAATCTTCCCAGAATTCCTCACTCATGTAAAAACATGTTATCGCATTCCTCACTAGGTCATCAAGCCATGAACTTATCATACAGACTGTTAACCATACCTGTCAGATCATCAAGAACCAGCTCCTTATCATCTCCCTATAGACAGCTTCATCACATAATCTTCAGACTCACTAAAGCCAGTTCCTTTAAAATATCATTGTACCTCCAAATTTCTTCCAACCTGTCTGGATCCCTGAATCCCAGAGAAATCTATTCCATCATCCTGCTCTGCCAAATTCTTTACAGAATCCAACTTCGAGAAGTAAGTTAATCATAATATCCTGTCACTCCTTCCCCAAAACTGACAGATCTCATATAGGAGTTTAATAAATTACTACTATATCTATACCAATAGACATCAGATAACGTATTTGACCAACTCACAGTTTTCCACATACATTCAGATCCTTCCTAGCCTCTCTCGACCATGGATAACAAACACTCATGACAACATAAAGGTGCCTGGAAATCATTAAACTCCACATTAACTTGGCCTCATCATTTATGCCTTGTTAGGCCTTTCTTTTGACTCAGACCACACTTCTTCAACACCCAAGAATAACATTTCTTCACCAATTATCAAGAGACATGGAAAATGGACTTTGCCAGCACTCAAATCAGTCAGTCATAAACCAGAAGCAGAAATCAGCCAAACTTAGAGGATCATCTCCTTTAAGCTTGCCCAGAGGATGGGAAGGTCAGTAGCCATGGGACCTCAGAGGTTTCCCCCATAGGGAAGGGGGTTTCTCACCTGCATGCTACTAGCCACACTCTCTGTGAGTTGGAGGAGGTAATCTTTTGGGGCCTTCTAACCCCTACATGCTACCCGGCTTATCTGCCAACGATGGGAAAAGAGAAAGGTCAAAGTTTTACAAGTATGCACATGTTCTTAACTAGTCACCAAACATTGAATGGGAGGGCTGAAGCCCATGGTTCAATGTGGAGGAATAGCACCTCCCACATCCCATATAAAATCCAGCCTCTCCCAGCAGCCTGTGCTTAGCATGTTTCTAAACATCCACCATCCTTCCCAGCCTCCTCCTCCTCCAGCACACTACTCACTCTTGGTGCTGGGCCTTCTGTTCCCTACATGCTACCTGGCTTATCTACCAGGGGTGGGAATACAGAAAGGCCAACATTTTACAAGTGTATATTGTACAAGCACTTCACTATTCACCAAACATTGAACATATGTTTTTGTGGATTCTTTCTGTTGTAATCATTTAACTGTCTTTGCAGGAAAACTATCTCCAGACATCTGAACTAGAAGTCACACAGTAATGTGACACTTGACAGCTTACCAAACAAACTCTAGTCAGAGCCAACAAGGATGCATAATGCTATGTTATGGGGATTAGAAGCCATCTACTGGGAAATTGCTTTTATATGAAACCTCAAGCAGCTCAATATTTCTTTCAAACTGCCTGCCAATAACAATAGTCCTCTGTGACTGCTGGCCCTGTTAAAGTTAACACATTCTCAGGTGTCCACAGGTACATCCCACCCTTTGACTGCCAGACCCATTGATCAAAAATAATTCTTTGGTGTGCAGTGGCTCCATCATTCTCCTATGGCCTGCTGTGTTAATAAATAATTCCCTTGCTGCAATATAAGGTTGGTCAGGTCCCGTGGTATGGAGGAATGAGGCACTGTGTGCCTTGACTCCTGCTACATCAGTGACCCGAGCTCAGAGACATGCTCAGGTTGCTGAGGGTCAGAGAGAAGACTGAGTGTTAAATCAGATAGCTGTCCTGTCCCTGGGTGGGAAGGCACGCTGACTTGATCTTTGCTTCCCCCAGGTGAAGGCAGTAATCCAAGGGGAGTGAGAATGTGCAAATGGCTAGCACAGGCTACTCACCCACTTCAGTCACACATTAGCACCTTGATGACTGGCTCAGTTCTAGATGTGAGTGACTGGTTGGGGGGAGGATGTCTCTCCCCTTCCTGGCCCCATCATGGGGGGAGTAATCCATGGGGAACTTTAGACTCAGTGGTCTGGGACAGGGAAGTGGCAGACAGTGGAGGTGGGGACAGCACTGACAGCCTGCATAAGTCAACTAGCAAGACAAAAATGTTTATGGAGGAGGGAAATGTTGCAATATATATGATCTTAACACATATACACAACCCTTCCATAATGAGGGTTACAGTAAACCTACCAAGTATAGGTAATATGTACAGGATTTCATACCAGTGTACTATGGAGCCAGATGGAGGAGTCTTAAAGAGATGAGGTTTCTTAGACCTGTAGAATAAGGATCCACAGTTCTTAGATAGTTACTAGGAAAGAAAAGAAAGGGTAGATATATGGTTATACTTATCTGATGGGAAAGGAGTTCACATCCTGTGAGACTGTGAAAGTAAAAAGAAAAAGGTTAATATGGAGTAAATTCAGTAGTGGGAACAATAGAGAGGATAGAGATACAAAAGGGGTATAGTATAGTATAGTGTAAAAGGTAACAAAATATTGCTTTCGATAGAAATTTACAGAATTAAATGAAGTAACAGATATAGAGGCATGTTTTAATTTAAGTAGTATACTAATATCATTAACTGTTTACTGTGAGCGGCAAAAACAAAACACAAAATGCAGAATATTGAAATGTTTGTCACCAAGTTACTCATGTGTTTTCAGCTTGACTTGCGCATTATTTTTAGTGTGTGGTGTATCTGTATAAATGAGACGCAAATTTGTATTTCTCAGACCCACCACCTGAGGAAGGCCCACTGAAGGGTTGAAGCACTGGGGTTAGTGGGTGCGCACCAGCATATTGCCAGAAACTACTGTAAATCTTACACTGACTCTATGAGTTCTGAACTTTCCGTTCTTTTCTTATTACAGGCTGGCTGCTTTGCTCATGCACCACCTTTTCCAGTGCACACCACTCTACACTACTTACACTATAGCCACAGCACTGATCCCTGACCATCACAGGACTGACCCTCCCATCCTGTACAGTTACAGGATTGTACCCCCCTCTGAGAGTCATATGACTGAAACCTTCCACTGTACATCACAGCACTGGGCACCCACCCCTGAGAGTCACAGAACAGATCCCTATTCCCAACAGTCACTGCACTACACCCCACCACTATCACAGCACTGCCCCATACCCCCTAAAGTCACATGGATGACACTCTCCACAGGCAATTACAGCAGTAATCCCCACCCCTAACAGTCACAACATTGTACCTCAGCCACAGCACTACACCCCACCACCATCACAGCACTGCCCCATACCCCCTAAAGTCACATGGATGACACTCTCCACAGGCAATTACAGCAGTAATCCCCACCCCTAACAGTCACAATATTGTACCTCAGTCACAGCACTACACCCCACCACCATCACAGCACTGCCCCATACCCCCTAAAGTCACATGGATGACACTCTCCACAGACAATTACAGCAGTAATCCCCACCCCTAACAGTCACAACATTGTACCTCAATCACAGCACTACACCCCACCACCATCACAGCACTGCCCCATACCCCTTAAAGTCACATGGATGACACTCACCACAGGCAGTTACAGCCATAATTCCCACCTCTAACAGTTACAACATTGTATCTCAGTCACTTCACTGAAGACCAAAACACACAGTTGGGACTGCCCCCCCCCGAACAGTCACTTAGTTTGGTGCCGTATAATGTCTTATAAATATAGGACATTGGTGCAAAACCTGGTTTGCTCAGGTAAACTAGGATCTGCACCTGGGCAAACATTTGAATATCAGGCCTCAACTGTTATACTCCCCTTTACCATCAGCAGGACTCCATACCAAACTGGTGGTGAGTCTTGGGGGGGGTTACCATGGCTGATGAGAGTCTGTGGAAGGGGGATTGGGATGATGAACCTTCACCTCCTGCCTCCCCCATGGAGGGAATCAGTGACTTTTATGAAGGTCCAAATTTAGTCCCCATGATGTTGGATGCTGCTGCTAGGTGGCTGGTGGCAATATAGTACTTCATGATTATGCAGGGCCTGCAGAAATTGGGGTGCCATTCTGGCCTATCACTTGCTATTTTCCCCTCATTTTCATGCCCATTCATTTCTTCTAACACAGAGGATAGTCTAGTTAGACCTCAACATACACATCATCCCAAGTATCTCTGACCCCTACACCACTGAATGGTAGCATTAAACCTGCTAACAAGTTTATAGATTGTTTAGCTGACCTGAATGGACCAAATAGACCCTCAGGCCGCTGGCATTTTTTCACAAAGTGATGCACTGGCTAAAGTTAATTGTTTCAGTGAGCATTTAATGACACTTTTCAAAGATGCAGGTGATGTGACCTCAGCCAGTAATATATATATATATATATATATATATATATATATATAGATAGATAGATATAGATATAGATATAGATATAGATTCATTTATAAAATGGGTAGGCAAAATGATGTCTGCTGCTTTGTTGGATCACATCACATGACCATGCGTATATCAGAGCGCGACCGCACAACTGCACTTTAACCCCCCTCCAAAACAATTTTGTCATTTTATAAGATAGATAATCCACTCTGAGGTGTGCAGTCACGCTCTTATATAAGCTCGCCTTGGGTGGTTGACGCACTCAGCCTGCGGCCTCCTGCGTAATAATGCACACCAAGACGTGCGTATATCAGAGCTTGACCACACATCTCAGAGTGGTTTATCTATTACATATATGTATGTGTATATATATATATATATATATATATATCACTGGACAATTTGTTGTATCAAAGCCCGTAAAATAGATACACTTCGATAAATAAATTAAAAAAACAACAATTGGAAAGACACTTTAGGTGCTTTACCAATAGAACACATCTTCTTGAGAATAAATGGAACTTTGTGTGCCCCCAATCTGTATAGTTAACTAGCCTACAGCTCAGACACTAGCCTCACCTCCTTCCTCTAACCAAGATACTAGCCTCCCCTCCCTCCACAGACCCCTCTGACACTAGTCCCTTCCTTCCACAGCACCTGTCATAAGTATGTTTCCCTTACAGCCTCCATGACAGTAGCCCTCTTGAATGTACACCTTGCACAGTCCCCAAAAGTTTTACAGCCTCTCCAGCACCCCAGACAATAACCCCCTCCCTTCACCTCCTGACACAACACAGCCACACCAATCCTCGCCACTTTCACCACAGTCCATCTGAACACCCATCCCTCTCTAGGTACCCCACTTTCTAATCTCTGTGGAAATCACCTCCCTCTTGTCCCTTGACTACCAGAAGCCACACCCCTTCCTCCTTAGCCATTCGGGAATCACCCATACCCTTAATGCTCACCTTCTCTGCAAGGTCCTCCTGGACACCGCCTACTCAGACACCAGAGGCATGCATACACCCTTCCTTATACACTTTCCCTAGATGTGCCATAATACTATCCCCCTCCCTCCCTCCAAAGTCCCAGACCACAGCTTACCCACCTTCCAAAGTCCCAAACACTAGTACCTCCCTTCCCCAGACACTAGCCCCCCAGCCCCTGACACTAACCCCACCTCCTTTGCTGGGTTCAGAACTGTCACCATCCAACTAGCAAATGTTAGTAGATTTTGTATACGGCTATTAAGAGTTTTCTTTAGGTAGCCCTGCAGGCATGTGTTGGAGAGGGTAACACTATGGTAAGTACATCAACTGGTACAGTGGAAAATGTGGTGGGGATTTTCCTCAGTTACTAGACCTGCTGGCTACAGGATGTAAAACTCAGTTTTGACCCATAAATTTAATATGACTTACCTGCTCTGTACAAGTCACAGTGCACAGAGTTGGGTTCTTTTGGGTTTGGGATAATCTGGTAGAACCTTAAAGGAAAGCACAGAGAAGGTTCTGGAGAAGCAAAGGGTCTATGGTCCTAGAGGAGAGATTATGGTAGTCAGAATTGAACAAGATACTTATCTGAAAGCTAGACAGCCAACATCTGGCCAGACCTATGTAAACTAGGTAAGTATGAGGTACTTATAGTAGTGTGAGTAGAGATAGCAAGCAAAGAGATACAAGGTGTACTATACAACATAGGAGTACATTGAAAAGATAATTAAAGAGTATTTCTCTACTATAATAAAAAACTTAAAAACACTAGGGGTGAGATATTCAAAGCAGTTGCGCAATGCGCAACAGGGTTGTGCCTGCGCAACTATGAAAATGAGCCAGTGAGCAATATTCAGCAGCAACAACTGTGCAGCGCAAGTGGCCATGCGCCAATGTGCAACGGTAATGTATGCATCCACAAGTTCAGGGGGCGAAGACATGAATAAGTGGCACAGTGCGATATTCAACACCGGAAAAATGGCACAAGCATGAAGCAAATGGGAAATGCGCAGAGCACACTTGAGCCTATAAAAAGAGGGAGGAAGCAGGTGAAGGACACAGGGGAGCAGGATAGAGGATGATAGAGAGGACAGGCAGAAGAGCAGGAGGGTACAAGAGAGTGACAGAGGTAGTGAGAGAGTGAGACTGCATAGGAGTGGGAGTGTGTGCATGAGTGGGTGAGACAATCGGGGATGAAACAGTGTGCGAGTGTTCCTGTGACACCCAGCACAGAAGGGGCTGCACAGGTGCCCAGAGAGGGGGAGGTGGGGGCCACAGCCCAAAGGCTGCCAGCCGGTGGCAGGAAATGCAGGCGTGTGCCCAGCACAGCAGGAGACAAAACAGCACACAGCCGGGGGGCCGGAAGAGTCAGCCGCCCAGGGGGACAGGACAGCAGAGGCCATGGCCAGTGCCTGCTTCCAGATGGAGGTAGTAATGAGGGGTGTAGGGAGGCATGAGGCAGTGTGGCACGGCTGTGGAAGGGCCTGTCGGCGGTACACCCAGAACAGGTGGTACCGTGCCTGCACCACCATCGAACAATACAGCGATACGGAGATTGTGGGCTGATATTGCCTGAACCAGGCGATACTGAGGCAGCTCTGTGAGCTGTGCAGTGAGGAGATGCAGGCACCCACTAGACAGAGCCATGCCCTGATGGTGGAGACCAAAGTCTCAGCTGTCATGTGCCTGCTCACCACGGGCACCTTCCAGAGACCAACAGGGGATACTACAGGCATAACCCAGTCGGCCACTTCATGGCTCCTCACACAATTCCTCAATGCACTGCTGCCACATGCTGCCGAATACATCCACTTCCCCAGCATACAGGCAGAGCGTACAGTGAACATGCAGGAGTTCCACAGGGTAGCACAAATGCCTGACATGCTAGGGGCCACCAACTGCACCCATGTTGGCATACGCATGCACATAGCCCAGAGGAGGTAGCCTACATCAACAGAAAGGACTACCCCAGTGTCAACTGCCAGGTGGTGTGCATTTCCAGGGGGTGCATAATCAATGTCTGTGCCACACACCCTGGAGGAGCACACAATGCCTTCATCTGGCACAGCTCAGCACTGTGGCACAGGTTTGAGACTGGGGACATCCCCACTGGCCACCTAGTAGGTGAGTATGCTGAGACCAGGGGCAGCCTGGCACATCAGGGCAAGGAGTGGGGGTTGCCATGGCTGGGGAACCATAGGGTGCAGCTGGGAGGGCTGGGGAGTGCAGCAACACAGTCCACCATGCTAACCATATCCTTCTCCACACAGGTGACAGTGGCTACCCACTCCGGCCCTGGCTGTTCACCCCATACCGGCGCCCAATCAAACCCTGCGGAAGAGGGCTACAATGAGGCACATGCCAGCACACGGAACATCATTGAGTGTGGGTTTGGGCTGCTGAAGGTACGGTTCCATTGCCTGGACAGGTCAGGTGGTGCCCTACAGTACAGCCCCTAAAAGGCCTGCGGCCTATTCCTGGCCTGCTGTATACTGCACAACATGGCCATCGACTATGGGATAGCTGTCGAGGTTGAAGAGGGATGCAGCAGTGGGGACGATGCAGCTGCAGAGCCATGTGGCAGTGGGCAGCCCCCCAGGTGAAGAGGGAACCCCGGCTGACCAGAATGTCCTGGTAGCACCAGGCCACGATTGCAGAGGAGCACTACAGTGCATGCAGATAGGTGAACATGCCCCCATGCACAGAATGGCAATTATGGCACAGTGCACAGGCATGTGTGGATGAGCCCTGTGTCAGGAACGGCTGCAGGGGGGCATGGCTGGGCATTGGGCAGGACCCCACAGCAACACGCAGCATAGCAGAGCACGCCTCACTCACACACACACACCCACGTACCGCCACATACACCCATACATGCACACTGGCACCTGCAGACACATGGCCAGATGCTGGCACCAGGCATATGCCAGACGTTGAGCACCAGTGCACAGTGGCAGCCAGCACTGTGCTGGCATCATCATGCACACAACACACTGGCCAGTGGCTGGGCAGGTACGCACATGGCCTGTGTACAGCTCCACCCACGGATGCCATGTCCGTGGAACGCACATGCACGCACCACATCAATGTGCACACAGGGCAGCAGCAGCAGACTTTAGACAGGGATGTGGGCAGTTCAGGACTGCCACGCAGTCGCACAGCTGCCGCCTGACACATGGAAGGCCCCGCTGAGGCCGCCCAGCAGACCTAGGCTGTGCGACTGCCACAGGGGGTGCTGTGGCAGTTCACCAGGGGTGTTACTGCAGGACTGTGACTGAGTCCTCACAGGGGTCTGCAGGCTCCTGAACAGGCCCACTCCAGGTGTGCCTGGAATGCCCACAGCTGAACCTGGCATCAACACCAAGGAGGTCGCTCGACACCGTGACCGAGGGGTGGAGAATGCACTCTGTGGGGTCTGCGGCAGCCAGCCATGCACCATGGTGGACAGTGGTGCTAGGCCGACCATGACCGCAGTGGTAAGCCAATCCAGGGCTGCGGCCATGTCCTCCCACAGTCAATTGTTGTCAGCCAGGAGCTGTGCAATGCCCCTGTTGTGCTGCTCTGCAGCCTGCCACATCTCAGCACAGAGTGCATGCACGCCTGCCATGAGCAGCACCTGTTGCTCCACAGAGACCCGCAGCAGATGGGTGTGCTCGGACGAGGGGTCAGCGCCCAGAGGCACCTGGGTGATGTACCGACCCATGGGTGGTGTCCAGCCATGCTTCCCAGCCCACTGCTCAGGTGGGTACTGCACAGTGGGGTACTCATGGGTCTGAACATTCACCAGCGCACCGTCGGCAGCTGCTGCACCCGAACCCCCAACGTCCCCATCCATCTGCTGCTGCTGCCCCTCCATCCACTGTGCACCTAGCAGCACCTGTGTGGCTGTACTACCACCACCACCACCATCAGCTGGTGCTGCTATGCTGGTGCCCACGGCGACACTGGTGATGGTGGCCAGTGGCCGTACATCCACTACCAGGGCACTGCCGGGGAGGGTGAGTGGTATGGGTGCCTCCCCCTCGATGGTAACACCACTGTCCAGGACAATGGTCTCATCATCATCGATGTCGGACCCCACCCCGATCTGTGTCTCTGCACACTGTAAGCCATGGCTGGCATCCCACTGGAACACAGCCAGGGCCCCATCTGCCACCACACCACAGGCATCCAGCCAGACAGCGGTGTTGAGCTGCAGCCGATCTGGCCCCCGGACACCGGTGAAGGTGGAAGGCTGGTCGTCCGGGGCCTGGCTCACCCCCCTGGCAGACACCACCGCCCCTGCCACTGCATTCTGGTGCTCTGGTGCTGAAAGGGAATACAGTCGCATCAATGCCACTGTCTCACAGGCCAGCCCCCGGCCCCCCTGCCCCAGACACTGCTGTAACTACCATACAGTGATGGTTTCACACCTGTCTGGAAGCCTCTGCCAGGCACCCCCTCGATGGTGCTGTGCTGCATGGTGGCCACCACCATCTCCTCCTGTGGTGTCAGCTGTGGCATGTTGGGCTGACCACCGCCCGTGGCTGCACATGCAGCCCAGATGGCTGCCACCTTCTCCTTTATCCTGTGCCTGTCAGTGCCAACCTTTTTCTTGCACTCCTGCACAGACTGCTGATGGGTGCCCTGCCGATTCACAGCCACTGCCACCGCTTTCCATGTTGTGGCCCTGGCCTGTGGGGTGCCTGTCATGCCACTCAGACGAGGCTCCTTGTCAAGGTACTCCTTGACAAGGGCATCCATCTCTACCTTTATAAAGTTGGGCCTACGCTTGCATGCAGGGCCACGCTCCTCACTGTCCTCACGATTGGTCATAATGTGTCCTGTGGGGAATGACAAGTGGTCAGTGTCTGCTGCAACCCACTAAACCCGCTCAAACCACTGTCCCGTCTATCCCCCAGCGACGAATCTTACCTCTGAAGGATGCAATACTGGTCCATGTCCTGTGCTGTCCCGTGGTACTTACATAGTGCATCACATGCAAATGAGAGGATGTGCAACTGTAATGAGATGCAAATGCCCCCAATATGCCATGGATAGGCTGATGAGCTAATCTGCATATGCCAGCTGAATATCGCGATGTTGCACCTTGTGCAATGGACTTGCACAGGCACAAGTCATGGAGCAACATTGTGATGTGCGCAGTAGGACCATCGGTACACATGCACACACTGGCGGTGCCTACGCCACCAGGGCAGCATACGCTCATTGCGCAATATGCAATACAGTGCTCGGCCACTATTGGGCATGTGGTGCTCGGGCACTATGCGGCCTATAGCGCCCGGGGTGCCATGGGGCTAATGGCGCTCAGTCACCATGAGGCTAACGGGTGCTCCTGTGCCTTGGGCATACTGGTGCCCTGGTACCATGTGGCTAATGGCACCTGGGTGACATTAGCCCGTGGTGCCTTGGCACCACTAGCTCCATGGTGCATGGACACTATTAGCCCCATTGCACCTGGGCACTATTGGCTCATAGCCCGTGGCACCCACATGCCTCTATTGTGCACCTTGCATGGTGGTCCCAATAGTGCAGTCGCACTTGGTGTGCATGCTGACCCTTGACCCCAGGCCTGCCCTTTGCCCCTCAGGGACCCCTGCACCACGTGCCAGTGTGGCCAGCACGTGCCATGCATCCCTGTTGGCAGTGCATCTCCATGCGAGGTGCACACCCACAGCATGTGGAGCTCGTGCACTGCAGGGTGCCATTTTAAATTGCCCTGCAGCATATCAGCAATGCTGTGCCACAGCAGTGCCAGGGCTCTGAAATGGACCCAGATAGAGCTAGTCAACCTTGAGGCCCTGGTGGAGCCCCACACAGGCAGCATGTTTTAGCAGGTGCCCCTTGACAGGCCAAGAACAGAGGTGTGGCAGGAGGTGGCGGAGGGGCTCGAGCAGGCCACCAGTGTCCAGCGCACCAGTAAGCAGTGTCACCACCGCTATGGGGACCTGCAGTGGAGGGACCCAGAGAGGCTCCATGCTCTGCAGGCACTCGTCTGCAGGGGGTGCCGTGCCATGGCCAGGTAAGTGTGCATAACTCACGTCTGTGCCTGTCCAGTGTTCTGTGAGGCCAGCAGGGTAGCATACCATGCTGAGGGGGGAGGGCACTGGGACTGCATGCCCTGTGGTCCAGGCCGGGGAGCACGCTGTGCTGGGGGGCATATGGTGATGACTGGTACTGATGTGTTCATCTCTATGTTTCCATCCTAGGCCCTGAGGATCAGAGGAGGGCCCAACTGGCTGGCGCTGCAGGTGGGCCATGGAGGGCCAATGCAGAGGAACCACCACAGGGTGCAGGCCGCAGGGGTGGTGCTGCAGGACCAGCACATGGTGTGCCATGGTGTGCAGGTAGGCACAGTTACATGCTACATTGTTGTGCAGGGTGGGCAGCGGAAGTGGGGGTGGGCCATGGCCCCCTGTGCACATAGCCATTGCAACTGTGGTGCCTGCTGTGCCATGCTGTGGCCATCGCACATGTGTGTGGCTGCCGCAGGTGGGTTGTGGATGCTTCTGGCTGCCTGCTGTGCTGCTGCCATCCTGCTGCTGTACCATGTCACCTGTCTGCCACAGTGGTGGTGGGTAGGCCCATGGGTGGTGCAGAGGTCATTCTGCAGTCAACAGCACGAGGCAGCAGTGGGGCATGGCCAATCATAGGCCCATTGGTCCGTGACCATTCTACTTCCCTGTCCCTCCTTCCCATGCCCTCCCATGTCCCCTTGTCTAGCCCTGACCCCGTCCCCTTACCTCCCTTCTCTGGCTTTTCCTTATTGTACATAGTTTCCCCATTCCTTGTTCCCTGTCCCCTGTTCCTTGTATATATGTATATTTGTGTTTTATATCTGACATTAATACATTTTATTATGGTTACCCATCTGTGTCCGGGTCTGCTTTGAAGCTGGCATGTGGAGCCATGCTGCAGTGGTGTGCATGGTGGCTGTGTGGTGCACCTGTGGTGTCCGGGGAGTTGTGCATGTTGGTGTTCATCCATTGGTCAGTGCTTGTGCCCTGGGGCAGCCATAGGCTGTCTGTTCTGCCCTGAACAGGGCTGCTTCAGCTCTCCCCCGGTCAGCCGGCACCCAGCCAGCCACCGACCCAGACCAGGACACCTGCCTGCAGCTCCTGGGAAGCTGCTTGCCCTGAACAGGGCTGCTTCAGCTCACCCATGGTCGGCCGCCACCCAGCCAGCCACCGATCCAGACCAGGACACCCGCCTGCAGCTTGGAAGCTGCTTGCCCCTGAACAGGGCTGCTTCAGCTCACCCACGGTCGGCTGGCACCCAGCCAGCCACCGACCAAGACCAGGACACCCGCCTGCAGCTCCTTGGAAGCTGCTTGCCCTGGTGGGGCTGCTTCAGCTCACCCGCAGGTCGGCCGGGCACCCAGCCAGCCACCCCACTAGACCAGACACCCGCCTGTAGCTCCTTGAAGCTGCTTGCCCTGAACAGGGCTGCTTCAGCTCACCCACGGTCGGCCGGCACCCAGCCAGCCACCGACCAAGACAAGGACACCCGCCTGCAGCTCCTTGGAAGCTGCTTGCCCCTGAACAGGGCTGCTTCAGCTCACCCACGGTCGGCTGGCACCCAGCCAGCCACCGACCAAAACCAGGACAGCCACCTGCAGCTCCTTGGAAGCTGCTTGCCCCTGAACAGGGCTGCTTCAGCTCACCCACGGTCGGCCGGCACCCAGCCAGCCACCGACCAAGACCAGAACACCTGCCTGCAGCTCCTTGGAAGCTGCTTGCCCCTGAACAGGGCTGCTTCAGCTCACCCATTGTCGGCCAGCACCCAGCCAGCCACCGACCAAGACCAGGACACCCGCCTGCAGCGCCTTGGAAGGTACGGGACAGCACAGCCAATCAGAACACGGGTGCTTCCAGCAAACCCACTCTGCTTGGCCAGGAGTTTTCCCCTGCTATAGACACCTGGCACTTTGCTAGATTTTCGATAGAACTAAGCACATTTCAACTGTGTTATTAGTTTTTCAACTGTATTAGCTGGATTGTAATTTCTACTACTGTTTTAAAGTGCTTACACCTCTTCTGTCTGACTGCTCTTCCTGCAGCGCCCCATCCAAGCACTCTGCCTTGGTGCCGATAAGTCTAACTATCTTTTTTTTTTCCCATTAGCAGGTTATACAGACCTGCCACTAGAGGGATTCTTGGTCTTCTACATAAATCACTGTATTCATTCGTGGGCAATATGGCCTGCATTATCATTCTACTTCTTTCCCGGTGCTGCTACAAGGGGACTTGAGTCTGAAAGGTGGATGGCCACTAACTAAACTGCTCCTGCTCTCCTTGTTCCCCTTTCTGCTGTATTTTCTCATCTAGGTTTTAAGTGAGTACCTAGGTGTTCAAATTTCTTGCCTAGAAAATATTGCACTAATACAAATCACGAGACCACTCAATCTTGGACCATGGCTCTCCTTATTGTGTTTTTATTGCTCCTAAGGTGCAGAGTTTTCAGCAATACAGTGCAATTCGAAGTACCTCATTGCAATTCAGTTCTCCAATGTACCTTATCAATACCTAATGTTATAACAGTCTACCGTGCAGACACTATGTCATTCTCCTCTCCCCTTTTAGCCTATTCCCCCCGGTTAGCCTACACCCCCTTGCTACTGTCCTCACCTATGTCTACCCAAGCACTTACATAGATCACGATCAACTGTCATTACAGTGGTGCCGCCTCTTGCACAGCACGATATGGGTTGCCGTGAAGAAATAAAAAAGCAGTCTCCATTCTTATAAGCTCCTTAAAGAAAGTTATACTTCTGCTTCTTCTCTGCTCTGGAAATGTGGAGCTCAACCCTGGCCCCCCCAACAACTTAGCTCACCTATCGATTTTGCTGAGGCCACAGGTCTCAAAATGATGATGGTCAACATTTTAAGCCTGCCTAAAAAACTTGTACAGCTGCAAGCCTGGGCTGCACACGTTAACCCAGACCTTATCATAATTACTGAGTCATGGTTAAAAAGGACGAACACTGATCAACAAATATCACTGTAGGGCTACAATTTATTTAGAGCAGATAGAGAGTCTAGATGCGGGGTGTGGTTATCTACGCCAAATCTAAGTACTTGGTCACCAATATTAGTTGCAAATCTCTAGCCATGGAATTTGAGTTAGTTTTGCTGAGCCTTCATCTCCCCTCCTCGGAATGTATCACTATCCTAGGTGGCTATAGACCCCTGTCTGGTGGTGATGAAGTCCTTAATCTTTTGAAATCCATGTTCGTAGATGCAAAAACTGAAACAATATTTCTAGGAGATCTAAATATGGACTGGCTGTCACCTAAATCACATGGCCTCAAATCCCTTTGTGACGAGCTAGGTCTTGGGCAATTAGTCAGTGAACCTACTAGGAACAACACTCTAAATACTGCCAACAGTTCCATTCTAGATGTGGTACTAACCAACCATCCACACAAAATATCTCATTTGGCAGTGTTTCATAATGACATGAGTGATCATGGAATTGTTGCTTGCATAAGATCTCAAATTAAGGCCCAGCCGCAACCCATCTTTATAAGAAAAAGATCCTTTCACAAATTCAGTGCAGTAAACTTCCTATCTGACCTGAGCATGATCAGATGGCAAGATCTTTACCTAGCCAAAGATTTCAACAAGGCAGCTTGCATCCTTAATGACAAACTCACTACAATAATAAATAAGCATCAAAGCATCAATTTCATCAAAGTAAGGGTACGGAACAATTCCAAACCCTGGTTCACCTCGGATCTCAAGGCAGCCCTTATAGCTCGAGATAAGCTCTGGGCTAAAGCTAGACATTCCAAAGAATCTTCAGATTGGCAGGCCTTTAGAACAGCCAGGAATAACTGTGTAAAAAAACTTGCTCTGCTAAAGCTAACTATTATATTTCTACTCTCGAACGAGCCAAAGGTAACCCTCATAAAATATGGAAGACTATCAAAGCTCTAGAAGGACGACCCATGGCCCCCTCTGTCCCAACAAAGATAGTTGCAAGTGACAAGATTGTGGAAAACAAGTCCCTAATCCTGGAAGAACTTAACTCCCACTTTGCCACAGCTGGATTAGCTTTTGACTCATCACCTTATGCTGGTGCTGCGGTGAGCCAGCATACCCCTCCCGCCACATCTAGTCCTGCACCCAGCTCCTTCCAACTGCGTGAGATAACTTATAAAGAAGTAGAAGATTCTCTTCTTAACTTAGACACCAAGAAAAGCACAGGGGACAATGGCTTAGAACCTTTTTTCCTAAGGTCAGGCTACACCCATCTCACTGCCCCAATTCTCCACATCTTCAATCTTTCCACTACATCTGCTACTGAGCTGTCCTGCTGGAAATCAGCACATATCCTCCCTCTATTTAAATCTGGTGATCCATGTGATGTAAATAACTATAGGCCTATCTCCATATTGCCTATCCTTTCTAAAGTTCTCAAAAAACTGATCCATATTCAGTTAAAATCTCACTTGGAAACCTTCTCTCTCATTAACCCAGCTCAATCTGGCTTCCGGGCTAATCATAGCGCAATCACTGCACTAGCAAAAGTAACCAATGATTGGATCTCTGCTATAGATGCTAAGAAGGTAACTGGTGCAGTCTTTTTGGACCTCAGCAAAGCTTTTGATGCTGCTGATCACAAACTATTAGTCAATTGCCTTGCAAAGTTGGGTGCCACATACCATACCACCCAGTGGTTCTCTAGCTACCTAACTGGAAGATTCCAAAAAGTAAAGGCGGAAGGCTTTTTTTCTGCTGCCTTTCCAGTTGCAAGAGGAGTCCCCAAGGATCCATCTTAGGCCCTATCTTGTTTTCTCTGTACATTAATGACTTAGATGCTAACATATCTACGTCCAATCGCACTTTTTGCAGATGATACTGTGTTGTATACTTCTGGCTCATCGTTATCTGAAGTCAAGGGAGTGCTTCAAGCGGACTTGCACAATTTGAGCATAATCTAATAAAACAAAGCTTCTGCTCAATGCTAAGAAGACTAAAGATGATATTCTCCAGCAGTGCTGTCTCAGCCCCCCAATACCCTTGCCCAAGACTTCATTGTCACCACGCTAAACAAGCCTCTGGAAGTTGTAACCAAATTTAAATATCTAGGTATCTGGATCGACAATAAATTATCTTTCAGTGACCACGTCGAAGATGTCTCTAGAAGGTTAAAAGCAAGGTTAGGTTTCTTCTACAGAAATAGGCCCCTTTTCCCCCTTGAAACTCGAAACAAGCTTGTACGGGCCACTTTTCTCCCCCTTCTCAACTATGGTGATGTAATCTATTCCTCAACCACTCTTGAAAATCTAAGTAAACTGGACATCCTTTATCACTGTGCGTTACGGTTCATTACCAACTCCCCTTACTGTTCGCACCACTGTGACTTATATGCAGCTGTTGGTTGGACATCCCTTACTACTAGATGCCTGCTCCATGCTGGGCTATGGACTCTTAAACTGCTCCTGCAGAAATTGCCATGCTATCTTTCTTCCCTTATTAGTATCTCACATAGTGCATACTCGTTAAGAAAATCTGACTTTATTATGCTTGACATACCAAGGACGCGGACTTCCTTTGGTAAACGTGCTATTGCATATGCCCTTCCCTCCATTTGGAACCAATTACAAACCGTACTGAAACTAACAAGCACAGTTTCAATAAACTTCTACAAATTGCTAAGTTCAGCCAAAATAAAAACACCTGTAACTGTCATTAAGTCTCTTCCTTCCCCATGTGTGCCATATTTATCCACTGATAAGGTATAATTGATTTGTCATATTAACTGCTTTCCTTTCCCCTTCTACTCCTGGCTTTATCTTTGCTTCACGCTCCACTGCTACTCTATCAAATCACTCCTCCCCCCATATCAGTTGTAGACTGTTGTTTGTTCTAGCTGCCAAAATACTGTATATGTATTGCACACCAATCATCATGTTTCATTTATCAGTATTCAACCTGTAAGTCACTTCCCTGTCTCATATCAATGTTTACCACCTGCGGTCACCCTATGTGGTACCCTTGTATGTATATCCAGCCTGTATCATGTAACGTGCATTTCATGTATATACTGTTATTACCTATCTGTGTTTGTACTTTAAGTGTTTATGTCACAGGACCTCCTTGTGAATGAGCTTGCTCAATGGAGTTTTCCTGCAATAAACTTGAACTTGAACTTATGTAAGGCACCCCAGTCCCTTGTACATCCCTGGTTGTGCTATTGCTCATGTTGCGTTGCTCCCTGGTGCAACTATGGCGCATCTGTGCGATATTCAGCCGTGTTGTGCTGACGCATCCTGCCTTGCTCAACCTTTAAATATCGTGCTCATAGAAACATAGAATTTGACGGCAGATAAGGACTGCTTGGCCCACCCAGTCTGCCCATTTCCCTACCTAATGGATAAGCTGCAGACTGCAGATCCTAGTTAACCAGCAGCCTACTTCTTCCTACCCCCACCTCCTAGAATTGCCTTATGACTGTCCCATGCATGCTTGAATTCCACCACTGTTTTTGACTCCACAAATTCCTCCAGAAGGCCGTTCCATGCATCCACAACCCTCTCTGTGAAAAAATACTTCCTTACATTACCTCTGAGCCGGCCCCCCCTCTATCTTCAAATTGTGCCCCCTTGTTCTTGCAAACCTCTTTTTGAAAGATGCTACCCTCTTGGACTTTGTTGATTCCCTTGAGGTACTCAAGTTTCTATCATGTCCACCTCACCCTCCTTTCCTCGAGGCCTATACATATTAAGCTCCTAGTATCTCTTCATATGTCTTCCGTGAAGACCCTGCACCATTTAGTTGCCCTCTCTGGACAGCTTCCCATCCTGTCTATGTCTTTTATGGAGATTGCCCCTGAACTGCACACAGTACTCCAGATGGGGTCTCACCAGCTGTCTGTACAGAGGGATAATAACTTCCTGTTTTCTACTGGTGATGCCTCTCCCTATGCATCCCAGTATCACTCCAGCCCTCCTTGCTGCCCTCTGACATTGCTTGCCCACCTTTAGGTCATCTGATATGACTACCCCCAGGTCTCTTTCCATTTTTGTTGTTGTTAGTATCTCACCCCCCATTGTGTACTCTTCCCCTGGGTTTTTGTTTCCCAGGTGCATTACCTTGCACTTCTTAGCATTGAATCTAAGCTGTCATACATTTGACCATTCTCTAACTTTGCCAAGTCCCTTCTCATCCTTTCCACCCACCTTGTGCATCAACTCTGTTGCAGATCTTTCGTCATCTGCAAAGACACACTTTCCTTCCAGTCCCTCTGCAATGTCGCTTATAAAGACATTGAAGAGGACCAGTCTAATACTGAACCTCACGGTACCCACTAGTAACCCCACTTTCTTCAGAGTGGACTCCATTTACTATTACTCTCTGTGTCCTATTCTCCAGCCAATTCTTTACCTAGGCTGTCATCTTGGGACCCAGTCCCAGGCTGGAAAACTTGATATTAATCTTTTGTGTGGACTGTGTCAAATGCCTTCTAAAAGTCTAGGTGAGCCATGTCCACAGACCCTCCCTGATCTACTACTTTGGTCACCCAGTCAAAGAAATCTATCAGATTTGTCTGGCATGACCTTCCGCTGTGAATCCATGCTGCCTTGGGTCCTGTGCCCTCTGGCCTCTAGATACTCGACAATTCTTTCTTCAGAAGTGATTCTATCATTTTCCCTACCACTGAGGGTTAAACTAACAGGTCTGTAGTTTCCTGCTTCTGCCTTGCTCCCACTTTTGTGAGGGGAATCACATCTGCCCTCCTCCAGTCCTCGGGTACCACCCATCGTCCCATGATTTGTTAAAGAGGGTAGTCAGTGGTGTCACTAGTTCTCGCTTAGTTCTTTTAGAATTCTGGGATGAATCTCATCAGGCCCCATTGCTTTGTCCACCTTTCAGTTTTAAGAGTTCTTTCAGAACCCTTTCTTCTGTAAATGGTCGGTATCAACTTCTGTATCCAGAGTGTTTCACTGTTTGTTTTATGCACCTCCCCACTTCCTTTGTAAATACTGAGCAAAAATATTTGTTTAGTATCTCTGCCTTTTCACAGTCACCTCTGCCCACCTCCTCCCCCTTATTAAGCCTCACTATCCTCCCTTGGTCTTCCTTCGGCCCCTGATGTACCTATAAAAGGTTTTCTCCGCTTCAACTGAGTTGGCTATCTTTTCCTCAGTTTGGGCCTTTGCTGTTCTGACTGCCTTCCCAGCTTCCTTTTGCTTTTAACTGAGACAGTTCTCTGTCCTGCTCCTTCTGTGATTTCTTGTACTTCCTGAATGCTTTCTGTTTCTCTTGAACCTTCACTGCCACTTCCTTTGAGAACCATAGTTGTTTCTTACATAATTTCGCTTTGTTTATTTACTTCACACAAAGGCTTGTTACCTCTGTGATGGCAGTTTTTATTATTCCCCATTGTTCTTCCACCCTCCTTCCTGCCCATTTGCTAGTGCATTCCTTAGCACTTACTCCCTTTTGGCAAAAGTCAGCCCTCCCAGGTCCAGTACTTTTGCCTTTGTATGGCTTGACTCTATTGCTGTGTTTATTGTGAACCATACTGTTCTGATGGTGCTAGTTCCCAGATGGCTACCCACTTCTACATCTGTGATCTCTCTTCATCTCCATTGGAGAGAACCAGGTCTAAGATTGCTCCCTCTCGAGTGGGCTCAATACTAATTGTCTAGGCATGCACCCTGTAGGGCATCTAGAATAATCCCACTCTTCGAAGTGACTGCTGCAACTGCACTCCAGTTAACATCTGGCATATTCAGATCACCCATCAGCAATAGCTCCCCTTTTTTTACCATTCTAAGTATACTTTCTATCATTTCCTTGTCCATTTCCTCCCCCTGAGAAGGGGGTCTGTATAAAACCCCTATGCGGATTGTGGTGCCATTGCTGGTCTCCCAATTTACTCACAGTGCTTCTTCTCCTCCCTGTTTTCCCTTTTGTTCTGTTGCTTTGATTCCTTCCCTTATGTAGAGCTATCCTCCTCCTCCCCTTTCCCTCCCTGTCCCTCCTGTAGATAGTGTATCCTGGTATGTTTACGTCCCAGTCATGGTTTTGTGTGTACCATGTTTCTGTGACTGCCATGATATCCAGATCTTCCTCCTCCATCAAGGCCACTAATTCAGGAAGCTTGTTACTCAGACTACGGGCATTGGTACTCACTGCTCTCCATTTTTTGATGGCTTTACCTTCTGTTGCAGGATCCCCCACTGACCTTTCTACCTTGGTCTTTTTCTCATTTAGTACCCTGTTTTGTAGGGAGAGGCTGGGATTTTCCTGCTGCTTATCAGTGCCTTCCCCCTTGACTAGTTTAAAAGCTTGCCAATGAAGCATTTAAACTGATTGCTCAAAAGACTTGTTCCCTTCCTGGACAGATGCAGACCATCCTGCCAGTATAGGCTGGTGCCCCCCCCAGGTGGAACCCCCGTCCCCAATGAATCCAAACCCCTGTGCTCCACACCATTTTTTCAACCATTCATTAAACTGCATGGTGCAAAGTATCCTCGCCTCACTCATGCCATTGACAGGCAGCACCTCTGAGAAGGATACTGTGTGTGTTATTTGTCTTAGGCCCCTCCCCAATTCTACAAAGTCCTTCTGCACTGCTCTAATCTCATGTTGAGCCAAGTCATTTGTCCCTAGGTGGACAATGATGTCCAGCTCAGACTCCCGTGCAGCTGTTCTTGTGATCCTGAGGATGCACTTCCTGTCCCTCCAAGCCATGGCACCAGGCAGGCACCTTACTTCAGTTTTCCCTGCTCCCCCCAGTTCTATCCCCCTAATAATTGAGTCCCCACCAGGAGCTGCTTCCTTTCCTTGAGGTGTCCTCTGCCTACTTCCTGTGGACCTCCCTTGTGTCCGTTGTCCTCAGCCTCCTTAGTCTCCTCTGCCGGTGCATCCATAGGGGAGCTATGCTTCCCCAGAATGGTGTATGGATTGTGGAGTGGAACAACTGACTGGGTGTGCCTCTGTTCCACCATCCTCACCCTTCCTGAGCCCACTGTGGGCCACCTGCTGTGCTTCCTTTGCAACCTCTTAGGTAGTAGTGGTGGCTCTGGTGCTCCCTGGATGGGGGAGGTTCCCTTCCTACCATCCAGTGTGGCCTGGAGAAAGGTTCCCTTACTACTGTCCAGTGTGGCCTGAAGACGGACAACTTCCTCCCTCAGGGCAGAGAGTTGTCTGTAAATAGGGCAGCATCTCAGCCTCCAGAAAGACTCCTGGAAGACTGATGCCCCACAGCCATTACATTGCACTACTCCCCACATGTTAATCTACTTTTTTTTTGGTTTTTTTGTGTGTTTGTGCGTGTGATTGGTTTGTTATATAGAAATATATATATTATACAATGTGTTTGCTTATATTGTCAGTGCAGTGTGCTAGAGAGGATATGACAGGGATATGCACCTTGTACTCTTGAGGAAATGATGTCAGAACCCCAGGTATAAAGGAACTATTTCCAGGGTGGGTGGGGTGAGGGTGGGAAGGAGTTAGGCCCTAAACTGTGCCCTCACAAAACAATCAGCTAAGAGCTCTGACCCAACGCTGCGATGAGTGCCTTCCTGTCAGCAAAATGCCCTACACAACAATTTGACAGAGAAAATACCCTGCTAATCAATCAGAGAAAAATCCAGACATCCAAGTCAGACTCAGGTAAACCTCCCCTGCCCCAAAACAACCTGGCGGTTTGTGCTCTGAAAGCAGTCAGCCCCCAAATAAGTCAGCTGTGCTTTAAACTCTTCCTGCACTGAAAATCTTAAGAATTGTAACAAACGTAAAGCTAGATCCACCTCCCTCTGTTGCTTGAAAGACTGTCTTTTCCTGATAATTCTAAGTTCCTTATTTCACCTTTCAGTTAGAAGTAGCCTCCACCTGCAAAATATCTGCTACAAACCAAAGACAATTGTAAGGTTCACCTCCCTCTGTTGTGAGCACAACTCGCTTTCTTGCAAATTCTATGTTCAGTATTGCAGCTTCCAGCCAGAGGTAGTATCAGTTGAAGAATATTAGCTGTTTTCAGTGCTCAGTGCACCATGACACAGTGGATTTGTGCTGCGCAGGTCTTGCACTGGCCTCTGGCACATTTCTGAATATCCCATCCTAGATTTATACCAATTGTGTTTTAACTTTGTTTTCTAGTTATTTTCCCCTATGCCGTTGGTCTACTAAATATTGTAGGTAATGCAGCACTTTTTTCACTTCGTTTTTCAACATGTATCTTACTCTTTCATGCTAACAACACCATCGCTGTTTGTGATATCACAGTCTGTCATGGTGAGCACTAAAAACTCAAGGCACTGTGAAGTTAACAGGAGAGAGGCAAATTTTTTCTATACAGACTTTTCAGATGGATTGTCAAGATGTACTGACAATTTTGGAAAGGAACATTGACAATTACTGTAAAAGGTATATTTTCTACTAAACTGTAAATGGCTGGATCTTATGATAAATAATGTACTGAACTGCAGAGTTGCTCTTTAACTCAAGGTAAGAGAAACATAGATATGGTGATAGAGGATACAATAAAACAAAACAAACAAAAAGCAGCAACTTCCTGCAGTAATCTTTGTTACCCCCCCATAACCCCCAGTTATGTTCTCTGTCCCAGTCAGCTGATCAAACCTTCTCATCCCAAAAACTTAATAGCCTTACTGGCCCACACTCCATTCATGTCAGAGAGACTGACTGAAAGTTGCCTTTTCAGAGCACTGGCCTGTGTGTCTCAGTACAGAGCAGACCTCAACCAGATGATCAAGCACTCCCCCATTTTCAACTCTGACAACACAAAATACTTTCCATCATAGCCCTAGCTACACCAACTGCACATCCAGCACTCACTGCAGCCTCCCCTTTGCCTACCTCCCTGTAACCTTCACATCTCCCATACATCTGATAACTTCTTTAGGTAACTATTGGGGTTGCTATGGGATTTGGAAAGCAAATCCTCCCTCCCCATGCTGCCAACAATTAGAGACTCAGGCTTACTCTCAAATTCAGGTTGACATCATGGTGCAGTGCTTCTGAGTTATCGAGGCAGCCTGTAACTAATCGATTTAAACATTTTTAATTTATCTTTAAAGAACTAAAGTAATGAGAAGTAATAGACCAATCTACAGACCTGTAAGTATAGTTCTACTGTTGTCAATCCTTTCACATTCACACTGAGGCAAAGGGAGGTTTAGCCTTTGGATGTGCCACCCACTGGTGCAGCAGTTGAAATGGGAAAGGAAAGGAAAGGAAAGGAAAGGAAAGGAACCTAAAATGATAAAAAAAGCTTTTTAAGGGTAGATATGAAGGGAGCAAGATCCTGCATGGAAGGCGTATACCATCAGGTGGATACAAGACTTAGGGTGAAGGAATATAGGTGATGCACTATGGGAGACTGCGATCTGGGTGGCTGGGACTTCAATACAGTGGCAACTGTGAGTGGACAGAAAAGTGGGGTCCCAGCTGAGGTCCATCCTCTTAAGTGCAGGCTGGAGATGTTTATATTTATTTAAGGTGGGGTGGGGATGAAGCCCACCTGCAATGGGACCAACATGCAGTTTGACCAGCAAAGTGCACAATGCAATTGCCGGGTACACATCTTGCTGTTGCCTTTTTTCCTGTGCACTGATCACCTTTGTCCAATTTGTTTTCACCCTATTGTGGGTATCCCTATGTGAGGGTCAACAGCTCAGCACTATGGCATGCAACACTGACCAAATGCTTAGGTCTAAACACCTCTGATGCTGTGGTGCTACATGGAAGTGATGGAGAAGCCCGGTACAATGTTTTATTGTCCTGATCAATCACCACTACCACTACCACCACCCAGAAAAATAGACACTTAATCAGCTAGTCAGTACATCAGTGCCTGAATGCATCATGAAATAACAGTGTCTCTGATGCTGACTACAGTTGCCAGGAGAGGGGAAGGCTGAAAATGCAGAGACATCAGACATCTCCAGCAGCACAACACTACAAGGCAACTGGGAGGGTTGGCAAGCCCCTGTAGATTCTCAGGACTCCGTGTTTAGACCTAAAAAAAAGTAAATGCCCAAAAAGTTCCCCGGATAGCCTAAGGTAAGTTCTTAAGTCATTCACCCTCTTCCAAATGCAATCATTTCTCACCATCCACCACAATCTTTTTCTGTTGTTGTTGTTAAATAGTTTTGGTTCCCTGGCACTGCATACCAGAAGTCAAGGATACCTCTAAACCCACCTGAGCCCCATAGTTTTGTGACCAATATGTCAATGGTGGGTCCCTTCCCCTCCTGAAGTCTGATCTATAATTTTAGGGAGGGAGCAATAGTATGTAAAGCCTTGCTACCTTAAGTCTACACCTTCCCACAGTGCACCTGTTCCATTAAAGTTCAAAGACCCTATGCACAGTGGTGTGTGCCTGTGGGATAACCTGCCTTGAATTAAAGTATTTGGATTTTTGCAACTTGGCATTTTCTGTAGGTTAGTACATCATGCTGTTCTGCACATCTATTTTTCCATTCTTTTGTGTACAGCTATCTCTCCTGTGGTCACCTGCTCCATTAATGCATAGTAGTAGTAACATGGAGCACCTGACAGGGGAGGGCAGAGCAGTCTGCACACTGATGATGCTGTGAGGAAGACTACACCCCCTTCCAGATTCTGCACATGCTTCTGCCACACTATAGCTTCTAGTACCTTAAAGAAGTTAGCAAGCTGTGAGACAGCACTGAAGTTAGCTAGAAGGTGATTTCCCTAAATCTAAACCAGGGGAGCATGACTGAAATATAACTGGGGAACTGAAAAGCCAGGGTTACTTGGAGACAATTTATTTTTTAAAAACAGCTTTTTTCCCCATCTGGTGCTGCATGCCCAATCCTCTGGCTTCAGGGCTAACCTCAATGGTGGAACTGACCATGTCTGCTATTAGCACCACCTGTGGCTGGCATAGATCCTGTTGTGGGTGCCATGAGGGGGCACTCATGAATGTGCAGTCAAAAACTCAGCTACTGTAGCTTACCTGGTAGAGTGTCTCGGTGCTAGGCTACTTTTATACACTCAAAGGGACAGCACTCTCAACTTCACCACGCAATCTGCCCAATGAAAAATATTAAGTCTTCAGCATCACAATTCTGTGTGCAAAATCAACTTTATTAGAAGTGAAACAATTTACAACCACCCTCAGCTATGGACCTGGTAAGACATCTCGACCAGTTTTAAAGGACGACTGCATCATCAAGAGGGTGATGAGGCAGTAGTCCTGCAAAACCAGTAGAGGTGAGGTGTCTTACCTGAGTTGTGGGCAGTTGTGTATTGTTCTGCAGCATATAAAGCAGATTTTGCACAAAGAGTTGTGGTACTTTTCTGCACTGCTGATCACCAGGGGTGCATCTAGAATTTTTTTAAAGGGGCAACTTTTCCCCAGGTAAGGTGTCTTACCTGAGTTGTGGGCAGTTGTGTATTGTTCTGCACCATACAAAGCAGATTTTGTGCACAGAATTGTGGTACTTTTCTGCACTGCTGATCACCAGGGGTGCATCTAGAATTTTTTCAAGGGGACAACTCTTCCCCAAAATGTAAAATATTACCATTTAAAGCTAAGATTAGGTTTAAACAGATTTTTACTGGACTAATGAGGTTATGGGTGCTACCTGAATGCATAGCTGGATCCACCGGTACTGACCACCCCTATGTATTTGCTTTCCAGTACCCACACTTCATTTTGCAGCCGGTTCCCTCAAGGTCTGTCCCAGCCTAGAGATCACTGCTGGAACCTTCAGTCTTTTTTCCTTCTAACCCCACCAACACATCATCTCCCCTCTGCAGTCCCTGAAAAGTATATCATCCATGAATCATCATTACCACCCCCAGCACTGTCCTACTACTATTTAAGCAATTATTAATGCAAACTGTATTGGAAATTTGTTTCATTCTGTTCTCTACTGTGAAAAGTTTTAAGAAAGCAGGGGATTACAGTATTAAACTTTTGAAAGGCAAATTTGTTTTGAATCATAAAAGGAAACTATGTCAATATGTATAAACATTAATCTGAATTTACCTGGAGCTGTGTAAACAAACTACGAGCAGTTTAACAGTTTATTCCTCAGGCTGCAGCATTTCACTTGTAAGGATCTGTGTAAACAATCTACTAACAGTTTAGCAGTTTATTCCTCAGTCTGCAGCATTTCTCTTGTAATCTTACACTTCATGACCATGGGAAATTGATCAACATCTGCCTTTGACTTAGAGTTCCCCAGGGTCCTAGTGCCAGTCAAATAATCAACTGACAGCAGAATAAACTTTGCCATTAGTAATCATATCCTGTGTTTTTAAAAACTCTACAGAACTAGTTCTTCAGTGCCTCTGCGGGGGGGGGTGGAGTGGGGGTTGTGAGGTCTGGTGGAGGGGAAGGCAGTGGAACACTAATGCTATGCCAATGACTAATCACTCAGTAATTACACACAATAGCAGTCCTGCGGCAAGCCCCTCTTCTAATCTACTTCATAGCAAAAAGACAGCATGGCTTTGCCACGCAGCCATAAAAAGTGCTTATGCAGAATGACACTTGACAGTTTACCAGAAAAGTGCTAATGCAGATTATATGATGGCAAGGAAAAAATCCTAGACTCTGATTGGTCAGTCTTGGGCTGGACCCATGATGTTATCCCAGCACAACATCACGGGTCTAGTCTCAGCCTCACTGTAGACGATCATTTGCTTGAGCTTGATTGTTTCATCTTCTCTTAAAAAACAAAAATATTTTTGCACACAAAAACATCTTTAAAATGAATTTTTTTATTCTATATAACAATGAGCCATTGTATAATAGCAATAATGCTCTCCGGGGTGTCTGTCATTTGAGATAACATCATGCCTCAGTTGTTGGATGCACTCAGCCTGCGGCCTCGTGCCCAACCACCTGAGGCGTGACATTATTCCAGCACAACACACAACCTGTCGGGCATTATTGCTTAAATCTACACTACCCCAAAAGAGACTTGTGTTACCATAGCAGGTTCAACAAACTGGAAGGACAGAGAATCATGAAAAAAATAATGCACAAGTTGAATAACAACATAAAGAATTAAGTTGATAATCACAACTTTGAAATGTAAATTTCCTTACAGAATGCCCATAGCATATGATGAAGGGGAACTCATGACTGAATCCCCACATTTGTGTGCAGTATAGCAAATTTAATGAGGGAAAACAGTTTTTATTTACTGCTGTAGTTTTTATTTATTAATATATCTGATTGCCTCTGTGATCAACAGTTTTTATAGCACACCACTCAGGGTTCATTCAAAAATCCCTTGTGCCTATACAGGAGCTTTAAAAAGCTCATTGGCATTGCAAAAGTTATTGAATCTGCTGTAGCTGCAGTCGTGGCTAACATCTGCTGCAGGAGATTCTGGTATGTGCCCAGGGTGGCGTGATGCATTAAATGTCTGACTGGGGAATGGTTAGATCAACCAGATAAAATATTAATTAAAAACAGCAACTAGAATTACTTTCAAAAACGTTTTCCTTGCTTAAACCTTATAACTCAGGGCAGCCCCACATATAGGTATGGGGGATTCAGTCAAGAGAGTTTGTCTTTAAGCCTCTGTAGAGTGAACTTTAACTGAAGATAAAGGTCTCTTTAGGTAGAATTATGGTTTAATGATTGCATATTTTAGTAGTATTCATCCATTATCTTAAGAGGAAGATCTCTTTAGGTAGAATTATAGTTTACAGATTGCACATTTTAATAGCATTCATCCATTTAACACCTTTATAATGCTGTTAAGCTATAGCTGAATTCAACACTTAAATTGATATTATATTAATATACAGTTTGCTGTTGTACTACAATTTGGTGACAGTTTATCTAATGTTGCCAAATCATTTATAGACCCTATTGTGTTAAAACTATTATCTAATACAATCTGATGCTTTATGTTTTAAATACATAGTCTTTGGCCTCAATGTGACAAATGAAAAACATGACAAGGTGACATGTTCATTCATCCTAGAAGGCTCAAATTATGATAGGCAAAATGACCCAGGAGTTACTGTGATTTCGAAAGAAAATTGGCAGTTTCATTGTCATGTTCCCCAATTGGAAATCTTTATAATCCTGCTCCTGATGTTCAGAGTGACAACTTTGTTCTTCAGCATGAATTGCCCACCAGTAAAGCTAGGACTCACTCAGCTTGATATTTTTTCACAAATGTTAGTTGATTTATTTCTACTTGCTCCACAGCCTACATGCTCAGTTCTAATTTTAGAATGGGAAAGGGAGCTTTTCCTGTGTGAGTTCAATGGATTTAAAATATGAAGCACAAAATGTTGGAGAAGGTTCTGGTTCCTTTTCTTTTGTAAACTAGTAATTAAACTGAAAATGTATCCTGAATTCTAAATCAACTAACGTGCAGTACCTGGTCACTAAGATTGTTTTAGAGGGGGAGGTTCAGTTTAGTACTATACATAACAACGAGTTACGTTGAAGAAGGTTAGATTTGTTTTCTGAACAAGTAAGTCCATCCCTAGTGTGACCATTTCTGTTTCTCTTTGTGTTTTGATTATATTTCTGTACTGATTTTACAGGAAGGGATGTGTTTGCTTATTTGGATGCCAATGGTAAGTTGCAAAAATATAATACAAAAAAATCCCTTCAGTTATGACCTCTACATACCTTATCAAACATGAAACTGAAGTCAAAGACACTGTTGAAATTCTCAATACCTAGATATGGTGGAAATGATATTTCTTAATTTCATGAGGTTAAATCTCACTGTTAAAGGGGCAGCAGCAACTTGTGCTCTGCTCCTCCAAGCACCTTTACTTGGCCTGCATGGATACTGGTCTTGCTACACATAGCCTGTCACTGTGCACAAACCAGCCCTCCTTGGCTGCCTTTTGGGAGTTGCTAATGTCCCTCTGGTCTATTCTTTACATTGCACTATGGACTTCATTCCCCTTTTTTCCTATGGCCTTGCCTCTAGTTAGCCCCATAGTGCTCCCTGTTAGCTGTCACCTGCCAACTGTTTATGCACACCCATGAATCTATGTGCACCATAATATTGACTATGTGTCTCATACCACTATAGCTCATCCTTGGGCTACATTCATGCCACCATCATCCTCATCAGAGCAGTGGCCTTCATTTCCCACAGTGAACTGACTACCAAACCTCCTCCTGTAGCTTTGATCTTAAGTTAGGCCTATGCACCCTATGCCTTGTGCAGTCCACACAGTTTCCAGGATTTAGCCACACAAACCTGTCAGTTTTGGACTATGCAACCAGCCACAGGCCACCTAGTACACCTGTGCTCATTAATCTGCCTCTATCATGAGTCACACTCTACTGACCCACTAGCTTTTGAGTAGTTATGGACCACACCCACATTGCTTCCTAGAATGCTTGATGCTGTTTGGTGAGGGGAGACTGTGTTGGGGCACTGGGAGGAGGGAAGGAAGCAGACAGAGGGAGGGAGGGAGGAGGGGAGAACAAAGGAGGATGCCAGGCACCACATGACTCCAGGTAGGCCAATTGGGCAATGAAGTTCAGGAGTTTAAAAGGTGCCATTGTTGTAGTCCTCTCCACAGAAGGCCGCTAAACAAGTGGGGATGGAGACAGGACTCAGGATTCAGATCAAGTATATATATATATATATATATATATATATATTTTTTTAATTACTGCATTGCTTTGTGTTGGATGGGGCTATGGCAGCTCCTTTGCTGAGCAATGCTGTTTGGTGAGGGGAGACTGTACTGGGGATACTATGGGAGGAGGGAGGAAGTGAACAGAGGGAGGGGGGAGAACAAAGGAGGACTCCAAGCACCATGTGACTCCAGGCAGGCCAATTGGGTTGTGGAGTTCTATATCTATTACCTAGTGGGCCAAGCGACTCCTTGAGTAAGCAACCCTGATGTGTGAGTGTCAAGATGCAGGAGTGTGGCATCTCGAGTGGCATCTGCAGGGCATCAGCAGGGAAGAAAGCAGGCAGCAGGACATGTTGGTTAAGGGCAGGCATGGGGAAGAGTTGCAGTGAATCTACAGAGAGGAATTGGCCAGATTACAGTAAGTAACAGAGGCCAGTAGTGCCTAGGAGATACAGAGGGGATGTGGAGGACATGGCAGGGAGGCAGGTGGAGGAATGGGGGGAATATTGGAGAGGTAGGGATGACTGGGGTTGGGGGCTCAGGGAGGCCAGAAGGGTAGTGAGCTGCAATGGCTGTGGAGCAGCACTGCTCCTGGGAACCTGGTGGAAGGTATGGGGCTGTCCAATGTGTACACTGTTCAGGCAGCTAACGCTGGAAATAGAGAGATTCAAATGGGATCTGGGGGGAGGGTGGCAGGTATAAGTGGAAGAGGAGGAGATAGGGAAGGGGGCATTGAGGGCTCCATCACAGGATATAACAGGCTACCACAGGCCTAAAGAGAGTGCTCAGTCAGGGAAGCCATGAGGACAAGTCCACAGGAACCAGGGAATGCAGAAAGGGGGAGATGGCAGGTGGTAAGGAACGAAAGTACAGAGAAAGGAAGTGGGGAAGAGGTTCAGGGGAAATGGAGGCAAGGAGGGATTTCAAGGGAGGGCATGGGCAGGGGCTGGAGACAACAAACAGGTATGTGGTACTGGTTGATGAAACAGATCAGGAGGGTGGGGAAGGCAAGCCAGAACAGGGGATAGGGGACAATGAGGGAAGAGGGACTGCAGGGTGCAAGGAGAAAGGGAAGACTGTGGGCTAGAAGCTAGAAGGGGTAGGGAAGCAGGTGGAGCCAGCACAAACATACTAACTAAAGGGGGAAGGAGGTCAAAACATGTAGGGGGTGGAGAGGGAGGCACAATGATGTGGGCAGTGGAGAGGAAATACAATTAGTGCTTGTACTAGGGGATTCTATGCTCAGGGGAGTGAGATGGGGAAGTAAGGGAGCAAGGAAGAGCTGAACCTGGGTGGAGTGTATGCCAGGTGCGACAGCGGAGAGAGTAGGGCAGTTGATTCAAAAATGTGTGAAGAAGATAAGAGGGAAGCCTCATATCATAGTGCATCTAGGTACAAATGACCTAGAGGGCAGTACAGTGGATGAAGTGCAGGAGAGGGTCAGGGAGGTGGGGAGTATCTGCAATAAGGTGGGAAGTTCAGTGACATTCTCTGAGGTACTTCCAGTACCTAGGGCAAACACTGCTAGGAAACTAAGAATACAGGAGTTTAATAGGTGGCTGAAGGGGTGGTGTGAGGAAATGGAGTATGAGATAGTAGGGGAGTGGGGAGAGACATCGAATAATAAGGGGCTTTATGCAAAGGATAAGTTGCATCTCAACATCAAGAGTACATGGGCATTGAAACAGGGACTGGAGAATTACATTAGAAACATAATAGATTTAAACTGAGGGGGAGCTGAGTCAGACAGCAAGGGCGAGTCACCTTCAAGGGGAGACCGGAAGGCCTCACCCCCCAGAGAGGGAGGAAGAGAATGAGGGGAAGTTAGCAAGGTGGAAGTGTAGGAGGGGCAATGGGGTGAGGAAGGGCAGGACACAAGGTGGACTGTTCTATTCTTGAATGCAAGGAGCTTGACAAACAAGGTGACAGAATTCCAAGCATTGATGGCAGAAGGGGAGGTAGATATTGTAGCCATCTCAGAAACCTGGGCCAACCAGTACCATGACTGGGATCTTATGATCCCAGGATACAAGGTGTACTCCAGGGACCGGGAGGGAGGAAGAGGGGAAGGGGTGTCTATTTATGTTAGGAGGGGATCCTGTGTGCTAGGGAGGAGAGGGAAGAGGGGAGGCCAGAAGCCATATGGGTATTGCTCCAAAGCCCCAAAGGTAAGAAGCTCAGGATGGGGGTAGTGTACAGGCCACCTTCACAAAGTGAGGAGGTGGATAGGGACCTGGGGGATCAAATCAGGAAGATCAGTGGCAAAGGGAGTACAGTTATAATGGGAGACTTCAACCTACCTGGGGTTGAATGATGGAGGGTAACTACAACACATGCCAGGGAACAAGTACTGCTGGAGGCTGTCCAAGACAGTTACCTAGTGCAGGGAGTGACGAAGCCTACCAGGGAGTGGAACATACTAGACATTATGCTAACAAATGGCGACTAAGTCCAGAATGTGGTAGTACAGGACCCTCTAGCAGGAAGCGACCTCCGCTCAGTGTGGTTCCTCCTCAACACAGGGAGAGAGTCGACTAAGACCAGGACAAGAGTGTTAGACTTCAGGAAGGTAGATTTTGCCAGAATTGGCAGCATCTTCGAAGGGTATTTAGCTGGAATTAGTCCAGTGATGGATGCTGAACAGAAGTGGGCAATCATTAGGAAGGGACTGAATGAGGCCACAAACATGTGTGCCAAGTCTCAGAGGAAGCAGTCCAGCTAAAAAAAAAACCTAGCTGGCTCAGCAAGGAAGTGGAGGGGAAGGTGTGGGAAAAAGGATTGGCCTTCATTAAGTTCAAAAAATCTGGGCATGAGAAGGACAGGAAGGTCTTCACAAAGGCATCTAGGGAGGTGAGCAGGGCAGTCATGGCTTCCAAGGCAGCAAAGGAGCTGAAATTGGCTCAGGGGATCGGGGGGGAGGGGTTCTTTGAATACATACAGGAGTAGAGGAACTGTAGGGAATTACATTGTTAGAATCAAAAGGGAGGGGTGATGGGCAGAAAAAGGGGAAGACCAGGCAGAGGCACTCAATGAGTACTTCTGCTTGGTGTTTATGAAAGAAAGGGATGGCCCAATACCACAAGGGAAAGGGGACAAGGGTGGGGAGGGAGAGATAATGGATGGGGTCATCCAAGAGGATAGAGTTCAGAAGAACCTTAAAGCTTTGTGGGCGGACAAGGCACCGGGACCAGATGGTGTACACTGAGGGATCCTGAAGGAACTGGCAGAGGTGCTGGCAGGTCGACAGACCTGTTCAACACATCCTTGGAGATGGGGAATGTACCCAGTGACTGGAGGATGGCTCACATGGGCCTCTCCACAAGAGTGGACCCAAGGATGAACCGGGCAATTGCAGACCAGTGAGCCTGACTTCTATAGTGGGAAAGTTGACAAGACCATTTTGAAGGAGAGGCTGATAACCTTTCTCGATAGTAATGGTCTACAGGATGAGAGACAGCATTTGTTTGTCTTGGGAAGATCATGCCAGACCAACCTAATCAACTTCTTTGACTGGGTCACTAGGGCGGCTGATGAAGGCCATGCTGTGGATGTCCTGTACCTGGACTTCAGCAAGGCTTTTGACTCAGTGCCACACAGAGGTTACTGAGCAGCTGAGGGACCTGGGGGTGGGGGAGAAACTGGTGGGGTGGGTTCAGAGTTGGCTGCAGTACAGACAGCAGAGGACAGTTGTAAGGGGGAAAGACATCCAGGCCAAGGCCAGTAACTAGTGGGATACCACAGGGTTCAGTGCTGGGCCCTGTTTTGTTCAATGTCTTCATTGGAGACATTGCAGAGGGGATCAAGAGTAAGATCGGCCTGTTTGCTGTTGACAGTAAGATTTGTGCAAAAGTGGAGAGTGAGTAAGGGAAGCAGGCACTCAGGGAGGATCAAGCTAAACTCAAATACTGATCAAAGCAGTGGCAGTTGGGGTTTACCGCTAAGAAGTGCAAGATCATGCACCTCAGAGCCAGAAATCCCAGGGCCAGCTACTGGCTGGGGGAAGTGCAGGTAGCAACTTCAGAGGAGGAAAGAGACCTGGGAGTACCAGTCACTGGCGACATAAAGGTATCGGCAGAGTGTAGGAGGGTGGCAGCAAGGGCAAATTAGATGCTGGGGTGCATTGTCAGAGGGATCACCTCTAGAAAGGAGGAGGTCATCCTGCCTTTGTACAGATCACTGGTGAGGGCACACTTGGAGTACTGTGTACAGTACTGGTGCCCATACCTCAAGAAGGATGTGAGATTACTGGAGGGGGTGCAGTGTAGGGCTACAAAAATAATCATGGGACTGGGGGTGTTGCCTTATGAGCAAGGACACTGATTTACGGTGATTAAAACAATGAAATTCTGTTTTCAAGACTTCAGATTCAGGAATTGCACCAGTGATTGTTACTCTAATTTCCTGATTTCACCAGGATTCTGCTATCATTCTTTTAGTATGTGCATAAATAATCAGAATTAAAGAAGGCTTAATATGCAGAGCATTAAATAAAGCAAATTGAAAATAGTACAGGAAGGAATTAAAAGAAAAACATGTAACCCCCAGTCGGCACTAAACTGAGAGGGCTACTACCCCTACCTGTGTAGCTAGTGAACAGGTTGAGGGGCCTGGGTCCTATGACGCGGTGCCTCCATTTTTATAAGTTGAAACTTGGGGAAAAAGGTGTCACTCAGCATGGTGATTAGGTTTGGCTACTCTGCACAGGGGCCCCCAAATAACTCCGGACACAGGAAGCAATAACTTTAACGTCCTATACCAGAAGTTGGGATTCTAAAGTGTGGCTTTTATTCACTTCCAACAGAATAACAAAGCATAGATGGACCCCCAACGGGGCTACACTCCTGGTAATGCAGATTTATGGAGATCAGAATACATCCTCTTTACACTGAAACCCTCAGGTTTTGAAACATTCTGGGCACTCGGCCCTAACTGAACTCTTTTTTGGTTTCCCTGGCTCAGTTCCCTTGCCAGCCCTCTGGACTACCTTCATTCCATGGCTCGGCTCTCATGCCAGCCCTTTGGATACTTTCCATGTAGCATGGAACATTTCTCGGTGGCTACCTAAACCACCTCTGAGCACTTCTGGCTCCATCAGGGAATCTTCTTCATCAATCCCATGTCTGGGTATTTTCCTCAGGCACTGGCCAAGTACCTGAGAGAAAGCAACAGGTGTTCCAAAGCAAACCCAAAGAGGTGAATTTGGTTACTACCTATGGGGAGTCTCCCACCTCTCTCTCCCATAATTCATACCTGGCCATTTCTCTGGACTTTAACACCTCATTCTTGAAAACACTTTACTGTGTAGATTCTCTTTAAATGTATGTCACATTTAATCTACTGTTCTTCCATCCCATTTGTGCTGAACTTGAAACATACTTAAAGAGTGACTGTGTCCATTTCTCTAGACCCCCACAGAGTTAAGCAGTCCAATTCCCACAACTTTCAAAACTGTACTTGTTTGTCTTTGCCTGACCCCACAGTAACAGTCACATAACTTCATCTTGTCTCAGGTGAAAACACATTGGCCCTTTATCAGAGCAGACTTACCCCTTGGTTGCAGGTGCCCCACAGGCTTTTTCTTCTTCAAAAGCAATCCCATCCAAGATTTCTGGTGCCTCAGCACAAACTTAGATTTAGGCAGCTTCTTCTTCCCCTAGCCGGACCAGGGGATTGCCCCTGGAAGTAGGCTGAATCCTTCCCCCCCATCCCTGCAGGGATGGGGCCCTGAACCCATGGAAGCAGTCTCTACCACTTCACTTGGCTCTTCTTGTGTTCCTCTTCAGGTGAGAACACACCTCTAAAAAAATATAGCTCTTTGTCAGAGCTGAGGGCTATGAGGGCCTGCAGCAGCAGCACACCTCCTCCCTCTTCAACACTCTGTTACAGACTACTACTGAACTGACTTCAAATTCCCCAACATTCTATCCTAACTTCCCTAGCTGCAACATTCCAGTGTGGCTTATGCAGTTGTGACAGTTCTAAAATAATGTCATCCCTCAGTCTCAGCTGAGACTGAGAACAGAGAGAGACAGTGTGAAATCCATTTAACTGGAGTTTCACCAGCTGCCTTCCCTGCCTACCACTAGGTCTAACTGGGATTCTTGTAACCCTGGGTAACGGGGGGGTTACAAACACAAGTTTTGTAGATTTACTGCTCTGATATAAAATGCCAGATTCCACGAAATCTATGTTTTAACCGGTCTTCAGGCAGCCCTAATTCCAGAATTTTTCTGAATGTTACTGGTAAAAACAAAAAAACAGTGGCCTTGCTTATGAGGAAAGCTTGAGGGTGCTCATCATGTACTCATTGGAGGACAGAAGGGAAAGGAGGGACATGATAGAGACCTTTAAGTACTTGAAAGGCTTAAACAAAGTCAGAGAAGGAAGATTGTTCCACTTAAAGCGAGGGAAGGGTCACTGGGGGCACAGTCTGAAGTTGGAAGGGGGAAGGTTCAGGAGGGAAATAAGGAGACACTTCTTCACAAAGAGAGTGGTGGTGGGATGGAACGCACTGCCAGAATAGTTAATCAAACTGAGGACAGTGGATAGCTTTAAGTGGGGCTGGGACAGAGTCAGAGGCAGGGTTAGTATGGACAAGGACACAAAGGGGTGGAAGGACCAGGAGGGGATGGAGGGAGGGATGGGATGGGGTGGGGGCAGCTGCAGTGGTATTAAACCGAGATCTGTACAATCAGGCAGACATGATAGACCTGTGAGCCTTTTTCTGTCAGCAATTTCGTATGTTCATATGCCCTTACTCACTACTGTCATCTGTGGAGAGTGAGGAAATATTTTTTTATGGAAAGGGTGGTGGAACCTTGGAGCAGTCTGTCAGCTGAAGTGGTGGGTGCAAACACAGTCAGGGGATTCAAGCAGGCATTGGATAGAATGAAGGAAACAGTAGTCACCCTGTGAGCTAAGACCTGGGAGGAGAATGGGGATAGGACAGGGAGGGTTAGTACCTTAGATTAACAACAGGTTTCAGTGAAGGTTCCAGGGATTATAGGAAATGGGGCAGACCAGATGGACCTCTTGTCTTTTTCTGCCATCATAGTCTATGTTTCTATTTTCTATCTACTGTTTTAACATGAATGCAGCTGTTCACTCACCAGTCATATAGTGGACTGCGACTCTTTAACTGCCATGCTCTGCCTGCTGAATTTGTATCTCCTCTACTGTTTTCCTGAACTTCCACCCATTGCATTTGTGCTCCATAGATTCTGTCTTTCTTTTCTGGAGGGTTGCATTCTATTTACAGCTTTTATTGCTGCTGTGATCTCTACCTCATTTAATGCTCCCAGACTGCCTGCCATTGCTGGCTGTTCTGTCTCTTTGCTTGGTGGGATGAACTTGTTGCATTCTCTCAACCTACCTTCAGATGAGGATATATTCCTCTAAGTGGCTTCATGAATGGAACTTTTCCATGAGCACTCCTTAGGCATATGTCTAATCTGTAAGACACTTTGAGAGGTTGATAGCCTTACATGCAGGTTAAAGAGACTGAGCAGCCAAGCCACTCCTGCAGCCGATTCCCTTTCATACAGTACTGCACTAGGTTTTCTGTCATTGGGGTCTGCAATCCATACCTCAAATTCCCTTAGTCAAGTGGGACAAAGGATGGAGTCTGTCATATACTGTACTTCTACATTCTAAGTAAGGAACACTTACTGGTTTTCTATAATCATACAGCCAAACTCTGTGGCACGTTACCAAAGTTGGTAGTCTTGGCAGTGAGACAAAGAAAGTAAACACCCAATCCTTGCATAGCACCGGCATTTAAACATACTCGTAGGTGTGCACTGACCCAAGAATTGCATCCCATTGTTTGGGAGGTTGTGGTCAACTCACACTATGACCCCTTCTGAGCACCATATAATGGTGCCTTCCATATTCCACTGCAGTTGCTAGTTTTACCTCCATCCTTCCCTTCTTAGCTGGCATTTCATTAAGGAAATGTCATGCATCACATTCCCCTAAGGTTCATTTTAGACACAGAACTGAGATTATTGAGCTCCCCAGAGGTATAACCTTTGTTGGATGGGCGGTTAGATCAGTTAGCTCTGTGGCACCTCCATGAGGCTGGCAGTCTTGGCCATGGAACAGGACAAGTGAACAGTCAAAGCTTATATAGCACAAACATTTGAGCACACTTATAACTGTAATCTACTGACCCACTGAGATGGAAAGTAATGTTGTGAAAGGATGGTCATTTGGGATGTACATGAAAGGAAAAATTGCATTTGATCTAATTTTAAATTCACTTTAATGTTTTAATTATTGACACCATCATTTTTTTATTTATTTTTATTTAATTTAATTTAATTTAATTAGTATTTCATAAAGACCTTTGAGTGTGAGCTATTTTAGAAAGGTTCCTCGTCAGGGTGGACAATAAGACAATACACATATTCAGTGGATACAGAGGCCTGATCATTAGGCATTAAAGAGCGATTACATGAGAATTAGACAAATAGGGGAAAAACAGAGCAGTAACAATATGACATTACATAAGTATGATTCACCACACATGAGTACATATGTACTCCCTATAACAATGGAATATTTATGTAGAAACAAAGAAATATATTTCTAAATTTTCTGTGCATATTAAAAAAAATGTTAATCTGAAATGCCATGAAGTGACGGAGCCAAGAATGGACAGCCAAAGAAAGCGGAATTTGTCAGTTGGAGCACTTTTCTATCAAGTTATTAAAATAATGATTCAATTCACTGGACCCAATCACATAAAAGAAACATAGAAATTGATGCTAGATAAGGACCGCTAGGCCCATCTAGTCTGCCCATTTTCCCTGTCTACTGTAAAAGTCGTAGACCCTACTTGATCTCCGACTTTACCTCCTTGTTCCTATTTTGAATTCCCCCACTGTGTTTGCTCCCACCAGTTCTGCTGGGAGTCTATTCCATGCATCCACCACTCTTTCCATAAAGACATATTTCCTCATGCAACCCCTTAGTCTACTCCCTTCCAACCTCATTGCATGCCTCCTCATTCCTGGACGTCTTCTTTTCTGAAAGATGCTACCCTCTGGTACCCTATTTATGCCTTTCAGATATTTGCATGTTTCCATCATATCTCCCCTGTCTTTCCTCTCCTTCAGGGTATATATAGTGAGGTCTCCCAGCCTCTTCTCATATGACTTTTGGTGCAGGCCCTACACCATCTTTGTTGCCCTTCTTTGAACTGCCTCCACTCTGTCTTTACAGAAATGCAGCCTCCAGAACTGGACACAGTTTCCAAATAAGGCTTCACCAGTGATCTATACAGTGGCATCACCACTTGCTTTCTTCTACTGGTGATACCTCTCCCTATGCACCCCAGCATCCCACTGGCTCTCCCCACAGCCTTGGCACATTGTTTGACCACCTTTAGGTCATCAGATATGATTACCCCCAAATCCCTTCCCTGTTTGGTGGCCATCAGTATCCCGCCTCCAATTATGTAATCTTCTCCTGGGTTCTTGTGCCCCAAATGCATGATTTTGCACTTTTTCACATTGAATCTCAGTTGCCACACTCTAGACCATCCCATAATATTTAAGTAATGCAGCAAACAAAGTCTAGCAAATGTAATTGTCACAGATATGGTATAGCTCATAGACACCCTAGAAACCCAGGCAGGGTTAGGGCAGATACAACTGATATGATATGCAGCCAAGGGAGTAGATGCACATATGAGAACATGGTACCAGGCCTGCCTCCAGGGATGTACCGGGGGGATTGGGGGTTGATCCCCTGAAACTTGAACTAGCACAATTAAAAAGAAAGGACAACACATAACATTTATCTTGATATGACTTCTCAGCATACCCCAACCATCCCTTCCCCCAAAATGACAGTCTCAGTATGACCATGCCTCCCTCTCCCCAGATTCAACACCGTAGGACCACGACATGAACATTATGGCAATTAGACAGTGTGACAACAAGGGGCAGAAGTGCACAAGCCCCATGAGGGGTTACCAAGGAGGTCATATACACATGAAAACATAGTACCATGTCTCCCCCCTCCCTAGTTTCAACATCCCAAGACTGTACTATGGAGAATATGGCAACTGGACAATGTGACAAAAGGGGGCAGAAAAACAAGAACTCCAAGACAGGTTACCCAGGGTACTTATGCACATGAGAACAGGGTGCAATGCATCCCTCTCCCTGGTTTCAACATCCCAGGTCTGTGACATGGAGACTATGGCAGTTGGACATTGTGACAACAAGGGGGTATAGGCACACAAGCCCCAAGTGAGGTAATGCAGGGGACATATACATATGAGAACATTGGTGCCATGCTCCCTGTCCCTCAGTTTATGTTTGGACTTTGAGCTGATCTTGGGAGGGCACCAAACAAAGTTACTATACCCTGTTAGCACATCTGGGTGTTTCTTTTTGAACTGGTTGACTGAACCACATAGCACAACAAGCTACTTCAGAAGCTCTCTGTTAAAAGCTGTGACATGCACCTGAAAACAACAGTTTGACAATTCTTGGTATTAACATTACAGTTTGGGGGGTAAAACGGATGCAAAAATACAAAGAAATGGTGATGAGGTGCCAGAATCCTGTGTATTACAATGACACCTCCAGTGTAGTATCCTTGTAATGCACATGAACTAGCACAATTAAACAGTTCTAATAGAAAAAAAACATACACCACAGACAACATAACACAATGGGACATAGTGCTGCACATGGAAAGCCTTGCCTGAGCCACATCCTTTCATTTTTTTGTCATCAGTTTTGCCCTGTGAAACCCAACCTATACTACACTGCACACCAATCAATTGCAGAGGCTCACTGATAAAAGCTCCAAAATGCACCCAAAACAGTAGTTTGGCATCTCTTGGTATTAACAAAAGGACTTCACATCCTGCATATAAACAGACACAGTTCATCCACTTCAGGAATTCTAACACATTCTGTGACTCTGGACCTCAGCTGTTGATCATTTCTTTTGGCTTTAGACTTAACCACCAGGTATCAACATTTTCAATTGAAATCAACTTGTAGTGAACCTGTCTCTAAGGGCTATCTATCCAACAACCATTTTGAAGAACAAATGGAACTTTTGGCCTGTTCTCAAAACCACTGCAACTGTGCCCTAACAACTCCTTGCTATTACTAAACTGGTCACTACCTCATGCATCATCCTTATGGAAAGGAACCTGTTGAAAAAAGGGTTCTGCTGCCCCACAGAAGCAACTTTAAACCCCTTTTAAAACATCTAATACTGCTGCTGTTGCTCCTCTCAGGCAACATTCACCCTAACCCTGGCCCACCACAGCTTGGCCACAAGGTTAACAGCAGTGCAGGGTCACTCTCCTTGGCAAGCATTAACATCTGCAGCCTTCTCTCCAAACGTGATACCCTCTCTGCCTGGGTTTCCCAGCACAATCCAGACATCCTATCAGTGCTGGAAACATGGCTGTCTCCAAAGATACATGACTTCACAATAGCAATTTCCGGATATGCAGTTTTCAGACAGGACAGACTTACCAAGAAAGAAGGAGGCTGTGCCCCCTACCTTAAAGAGTCCCTCATGGGTCATATCATGCCCTTGCCCATCTCCAGAAATGACATCCAAATCCTTGCTGCCAAAGTACTTCTCGGAACTCATAAGAAGATCCTGACTGTTGTCTCTGTCTATATACCACCCAAGTTGAGCAGTCTGGGCTTTCACTCCCTCCTTGACTGTATCAACTCCCTGGTTCAGAATCCAGAAGTTATCCTGCTTGGTGATTTCAACATCAACTGACTGGCCTCCAGCTCGAATAGTTATAAGGATGCCCTAGCAGCTGCTAACTTCTCACAAATGGTCAAATTACCTACTAGAGTAAACTACAGAACAGGGACCTGTACACTTCTAGACTGGGTGCTAACTAATCGTCCAGAGCACATCTCCGAAGCAGCAGTCCTCCCAGACTCCTTAAGTGATCATTCCCCTATCTTGTGTATCTGGACCAACAAATACACCAAACTTCCCCCAAAAACCATTAACAGGAGAATGCTGACCCCCGGTCATCTTGAGTGACTTAAAACACTCCTTCATGAACATGACTGGTCACCAATTGATATAGCCCCCAATGTAGACACAGCACTTAAATACTTTATCACCTGTTTCAACTAAGCCTGCGATGTTCGTGCTCCGTTCAAGAAGCATAAGATCAAGGGTGTCAATAACCCATGGATGACACTAGGCCTCCTTACACAAATGAAATCTTGAGACCAGCTCTGATATCATGCTAAGGCCACTGGCGCCCAGACTGGCATCCAGGCCTACAAAACAGTGAGAAATGCATGCACCAGAGCAATCCACCATGAGAAGGCTAACTATTACAGGAATGCCTTAGCCAGCACCTGGAATGATGGGAGTACATTATGGCGTAACCTTGCTGAAGTGACTGGAAAGGATCCAAAAACAACACCCACAATGTTGAACATAGATGGTACCATCACTCTTGACCATGTAATCACTGCCAATGCATTTAACACCACTTTTGCTGACCTTAGTCATGTGCTACCCCCCTAACTTTTGTGATCCCACCACAGTCAACTCAGCTTCTGTTAGTTCAGATTTGCCACCAAGGCACCCTCCTTACCATTTCAAAGCAATCCCGGAAAGCCTAGCTAAAAAACACATTCTTAAAGTGCTTGGAAAGTCTAGGGTCAGTGGCAATTCACTGGCTATGAAACTTCTCATCCTCACCATTGATGAAGTCCTGCTACCACTAACCAAGATCTTCAACCATTCCCTCGTGCTCTCCAAGTTCCCCCAAAAGTGGAAACTGGCAGTGGTAACTCCAATCCATAAAAGTGGTGACAAGACTCTCATGAACAACTAGAGGCCTATATCCATCCTCCCCTCCTCTATCCAAAGCATTGGAACAAACAGTGGCTGATTAGCTCATGGAGTACCTTGTAAAATACAGCCTGCAATGTTTCCAGCAGCATGGCTTCCACAAAGGGCACAGCACTACAATGGCACTCCTTGAATTCACCACACATATCCATCATGCACTTGATCAGGGCCAGTTGGTCGGTGCCTCTTTTATTGACCTGACTAAGGCATTTGACACTGTCAATAACTCCATTCTCCTCGAACAATTATCCCTTCTTGGTCTTTCAAGTGAAACTACCCTTTGGTTTCAAAGCTACCTCAGTAACCGGACCCAACAGGTCAGGATTGGTGAATTCCTCTCATCATCCCTACCAATCCACTCTGGAGTACCCCAAGGTTCTATCCTGGGTCCCTTGTTATTCAGCATATTCCTGAACAATCTCCCTGCCTCCTGCCATGACAGAATGTTACTGTATGTAGATGATGCAGCAGTCTTTACTTGCCACACTGACCCCACCTCCCTTCAGTCTCAACTACAGAAAAGTTTCACAGAAGTGGAAGACTGGTTTTGCTCACATAAACTCATTCTTAACCACAAAAAAACTAAAACAATGTTGTTCCATGGAACCCACAACAAGTACAAGGACCATGATCTCATAATTAACAACCACAAAGGCATCGCCCTTGAGCAGGTGGATATGTTTAAATATCTGGGCCTGACCCTTGACTGCTCCCTCTCATATACCAAACACATTGACAATATCGCTAAAACTGTGAACTCCTACAGAGGGCTACTATAGTAAGCATAAACATTGTCTAACGGCCGAAGCCTTGAACCTCACTATCCAGAGCTTTGTTATATCAACTATTGGCTACAGGCTCATTATCTATGGATCCGCTACTGATACTGCACTCCGTCGCATAGCTGTAGCCCTTAATAAGGCATGTAGACTCCTTATTTCAGCTGCCCACCTTTCTCACACATGCAACATTTATGAGCAGGCTAACTGGCTCTAGTTATCCAGCAGGCTAAAGTACCAGACCTGCATCCTGGCTAAGAAGACATCACTGGGCCTTATGCCCTCTGGAGTCCAATCAATATTGACCCTGCAGTGTGTCCACTGCCTAACTAGAAGATCGGACAGTCTAACCTTTACAATATCTCACTGCCAGACCTCTCAAGCTCAGCATTCTTACCTTGTCAGAGCCTCCACCTGGTTCAACTTGCTACCTTCAGAAATCTCCAACATTGCCATGACTGGTGCTTTTAAGTGTAAATTACGTCAACACCTCATGGCTAGTGACTTCTGTGATTGCTTCTTATAACCCTTCAGGCATACTACCCTCAAGCATCCCTCCTCACTGCCTCAGCTCCTCCTCTTCACCTACCCCCATTACTGGGTATAGGATGAATCTGTCTCCTCTTCCTTTTCATCCCCCCCATTCCTCACCCCTTGCTATTTCCCATCTACCACATACCCACGCAATGCCCTCCCAATTTCTCCCATACCACCCCCTCACTACCACTCTTCTTTCTTTTTTCCCACTAACCCACTCCTAACAAAGCTTCACTGATCTGCCTATGACTTTTACTGTATAATTAACTCGCAACACTATTCCTTGACAATGCCTTTGGCTGCTATTATTGTAACCTTACTTGTCTTTTTTTTGTAAGTTCCATTGTAATGATCATGTTATGTTTTGTACCTTATTGTCCTTATTGCCTTGACGTGGAACCTTTGTAAAAGAGCCCTCGGCTCAAAGGTGTCATCCGAAATACAAATAAGTAAAATAAATAAAAATAAATAACATATGACTTGAGGGGTAAAACTAATACAAAAATATAAATAGAGGGTGTTGAGGGGCCAAAATCCAGTGCATTATAAGGATACCTCCAGTGTGCTGTCCTTGTAATGAAGTTTAACATCTATAACTATTAGAAAACTGCACCACAAACAACATAATGCAAAGGGATGCAGTGCTGGACATTGCAAGCCTTGCCCGAGCCACATCCCTTTTTTGCCATTAATTTAGCCCTATGAAGCCACACTGTGCACAGCCTGAACCACATGACACACCAAACTAGTGTAGATGCCCACTGATAAAAGCTGCAATGTGCACTCCAGAACAGCAGTTTGATATCTCTTGGTATTAACAGGATGGCTTTTGGAGTATAATGAATGCAAAAATGTAAAAAAGGGTGATTAGACCCCAGAGTTCTGTGCATTACAAGGACACCATCACTGTGGTGTTCTTGTAATGTACTTGCAGTATCACAGTTAAACAGGTATAAAAGTAATCAAAAGCAGCCAAACTTCCCCAGAAATGGCATACAGTAAAGTGACACAGTGCTGAACATTACATGCCCTGTCCAAACCACATCCTTTTTTTGGCCATCAGTTTTACCCTACAAAGTCATGGGATCTGTCCCCCAACCTAAAAAAAAAATCATAATACCTCCCTAGCAATATTATGCTTTGACTTCATGACACATGAAGTGAAATTCAAGTATTTTAATTCAAACAAGTTCATTTGTAGATCATATCACTTGTGATTACATACATAACACTGAGCAACATTCTGGACACCGCAGATTTCTCAAACTCCATCAGACTGTAGAAGGAAAAAACATACATGAAGCAAATGGATTTACAGTGCAAGGGAGCACCTAAAGCAAACAAGTCATTCCCTTCCAGATGATAGCTGGGGGACCCAATTGATAAACTACCCATTACTTGGGTAATGTGCAGACACCATGAAGACAACCTCACTTTAAAGGCAAAAGTGTCTGAATCGGGAGCAAAACCTGATTGAAGCTCTGTGGCAGCTTGCAGGCGGCAATCCACTGCCATGTAAAAATGTGGACTTAATAAGAAGTCTGGAGAGAAAAAAACAATAAAAAAGGACATACTAAAAACTTGTTATTGGACACCACAAGTAATGCACATGAGCAAAAAGCTGCAGTGTAAACACTGGGGGAAAGAATATTTGTGCAAAATAAACTGATGTGAAGGCATATACAGTACTTGGACTACCTGGGTTTTTATGAAGCACAATAAGTTTAAGGTTTTGCTTCAATTACAATCAAAATTAAGGCCATATAACAGCACAGGCAAGCAATGTCACAAAATGGAGACACTTTTTAGAGGTCTATTCAACAGTTTAAATAGGGCCACAAGAAAACAAAATGACATGAACATTTTATTTTAATAACACTATGTCTTTACTAGATAAGCTACAAAATGGAGCACACATTCAATCAGTTTATTATTTTGTGACAAAATTGCAGAGCTCTACTTAACAATACATGTTAGTCTCTCGAATACTGTCCACAGGGCTATATTTATTTGATTGTACTTTTTATAACATTTAAATGATAGAATAACAGTGGCTGTTTCTTATCAAACAGATCTCAATAACAGTGAAAGTTCATTAGGGGAGTGCACAGACTCAAAAGGACTTTGGTTAGTACAGATTTCTCCTCCCCTTCCCCCTACAGCCCAGAATGCCCCCTTTTGGTGGGCAAGACCTCCAAGGTGGTTTGGCTGAAAGGAGGGAGGAAGGGAGGAGAGAGAGAGTCTGACTGCAGCCAACCAGGGTGGCAAGAGGTTAACTTAGACTAGAGGAGGGCATGAACTTGAATGAGGTGCAGAGCACCAATCAGGGAAAGGACAAAGGGCTGGGTAATGTGGAAAGAGGAGGGTGGGAAGAGGGATGCAAAAGAACTGGCTCCTTGGGAATCTAGCCATTCTGCATGGGATCCCAAAGAGTCACAGATGCAGTCAGCAGTCTACTGGCAATCAATGGAACCATGAGAGTCAAGAACAACAGGCCTGATAGCACCAGCCCAGAGGTAGCCCAGGGAGTTTTTAGTCAGTACAGCATGATTGCAAGGTGTGCATAAGATCAGGTAGCTGAGAGCCCAGAATAGGCACAGCAAGGGCATTGAATAGAGGGCAGGTATGAGGAGCAGGGTTTGGCAGAGCCAGTGGGTGGGGTGATTGAGAGTTAGAGCATGGTGGGAGTGTCACTGGGAAATTCATTGCTAGATACCACTGCTCAGTAGTAGGGTTCTTTTTTCATAAAGATTGTTATCCTCCCAGACCTGAGTGGGAGGCTGTAAGCCCTGTCCCTGTGTCCCCTCAATGGGAAACTTACTCCCCTATGGACTTACTGACCCCAAGTAATCCCCCATAGACTCCCCACCAGGAGACTGAGGGCCTTCCCATCTGGGGACACACATCCAGAGATTTGGGGTGGGTTTACTCAGGTGTCAGCGTGGGTCATTGGCTGGCAGGCAGGGCTTTATTAAGCCTGCTCAGCCTTTTCCTCTTGTCTCCCCCTGGCTGTGCCCATGCTATGGCACAGACAGCAAACAATCACTGCATCAGATTAGCAGCTCTTCCATGTTCTTGTCCTTTTGCCTGCATTTCTACCAGGCCTTCACCTGGTGGTAGTTGATGGTGGAGTGGTGAGCCTGCCCTCTTCAGGAGAGGGGACCAGTCTAGTGGATGCTCAAGCCTATCTAGCCTCCCCCCTGACTGACCCCCAGAAAACCTGAGTCCAATTCTGAATCTCAGTCACTGTCATGGGAGGTGGGAGGGTTCAGAACTAGGGTTCTTTGGCATCCTGACTGCTTCTTCTGCTCCCAATGTCCACCACTTAGAATGTGATGACCTCACTCCTCAAGTCCAGCCCCATGTGGAACAGGAAACTGTTCTGTTTGCATAAAGCTCCCCAGTTTTCCATTTTGAGTACTTGGTGGTGGCCATGCTGGCATGTATGCAAACTGGTGGGGTATTGAGTGAATAAGCCAGAGCACCACAGAGCAGCTGTGACTTCCTGCCTTCATATACTACATTCAATGGGATCACTAGCTTCCCCTGCCATTTGCTCTTGTGATTAACACAGACCTGCTGGTCCAGTCACCCTAATGCTTACACAGTTTCCCCCTAACTATCTGCAGATGGAACAGAGTAGCGTAGGCAGTGGACCTCATGAAAGCAGTGTGAAATGGGGTTGATTTGACAGTAGCTCCAATATAGCAAAGCATGCCTAAACTCAAGTCATCTTAGTTACAGGTACTTGAAAAACAGTGCTGGCAGAGCATTAGGCCAATGGTTCCATGGAAGGGACTGAGGGCACAATCAATGATGGTGAGCTGAACAGACAAAAGCCCACCCCTCTTTCAGCCTGCAACAGGCCAGTACAGCAGACTCTCCACAGCCAGGCACATACACGGAATTTAAAACATCACATAACTATAGATAAACCAAAAGCACTGGCGTAATAAAAAAAATGAGAAGAAGGAAAGGTAGGAGTCTACAAAGGGCAGAACAATGGCCAAAATAAGAAATATATGCATGGGGCAACAACAGATGCCCTGCCACAGAAACTGCAGGAAATGGCCACCCAGAAAGGGGCAGTCTGCATCACAGCATGGTTGGAATTACCAGATCAGCCAGACACAAACCCCTCATCAGTGTGAATACAGGTACCGGTTCTAGTGGGCACTACCAACCCTCAGAGCAAACCAATAAGATTCCCCCAGGACTTTCCCAATTGGACAACAGAAAGAAGGCCAATGCAAATGGCCCACCAACCAAAACATAGACAGAGAAGACATCACATGAGTGGTTGAGTGGAGCTTTGGATATTGACAAGACGTACCAGTAGGACATTAAGGAACTGTTGAACATGTACTACTGTGGTGCCTGGTTGTTGACAGGGGTGAGGCTCCCACAGCAGAGGCCAATGACCCTTCCTGACACTAGCAGTCAGCCAATGACCCAACAAGGCACACACTCAGCCAAGCATTGGCAGTTGTAAAGTGGCTGCAAGACCAAGAGGGGCTGGGATGCTGATCACGCCTGTTGGGTCCGCACTGGAACAGCAATGAGACCACCAGCTAATGGTAATGGAGGGTATGTCCTCACAGTGGGCTGGCCTGATGAAGCTGGCAACCCTGGAAGAAGACATTACCCATACCTGAGAAAAAGCGTGCAAGGCATCACAAAGGCTTACCTATGCTAATGTGTTAGCACCATTAAATGCCCATTGGACAGCAAAATTCAAGCAACAGATAACAGGTAGGGAATTTGTTGATATAGTCTCCTTATTCCACTGAGAAAAGGAGAAGGAAGAGGTTAAGAAGAAAGGGGATGCTTCAGAAGCAAAGAAGCTGCCTGAGGTGTACCAATCCTTTTTGAACTGATCCTCAGCCTTCATGATTTATGCTAGTATAGTCTGTGAACAGGACCCCATGCAGAGTAAGGGCATGTTTCAGTATTACAGCCTGATACTGAAAGCCTACTTGGGGGTTGGTGGCACAGATTGGCTTCAGTATGATTAAGTATTTCATCAGTGTAGGTAATCTGGTAGGTGGAGAGCCTGATGCAGAAGTTCCAGGTCTAGCACACAGATAGTGGGATGCCAGTAAATATAACATTGCAAGAGGGGAAACACAGAAGAGAGAGGCAAGTCAGGTTGTGCTACAAGTGCAAAACAGACTCATATGAAATACCAAATTATTGATACAGTCATTAGTACCTGTGCAGCAAGTCTCACCTTCTGGTACAGTGAACAGGAGGAGGCAGATGTCTTGCTTCAGTAAGGGGTCACCAGGAGTAAAGAAAAGAAAAAATGACTGACTGGTCTCAATAGACTAAACACTTGTTTTCAACAACACAGCGATCAAGAGCCATCCAGGAGGCTTAGGGAGGATTTCAAAAAGAAGGTTAGAATACCATATGAGGCTTCCAAGAAAGTGAGAAAAGCCAGTAATCTAAGATCAGCCAATGCTACCACAGAGGTTGACTGAAGCTTCAGGAGGAGCTTGCCCCTGAGAGAAATCCTGGAGCATTCCTAGCTTAGCCTGTGAGCTAGTTCCACATTCCCCCCATTGGTCTCACACCCAATAATGTATCTAGTCATAGGTATTTAGGTTTCCAGGTAGAATTTGGGATGACATATGCTGAGCACATAACTATGCAGACAAAAAAAGTCAATCAAAGACTTGGGTCACTCAGAAGAGTAGCTGGTAGTTTGTCTTTAGTTGCCAGAGAGAGGCTGGATAAGCAAATTCTTCTTCCAGTGTTGGTGTGTGGTTCTATTATCTATATGAATTCAACCCAGTTATCATTAAAAAAAGATAAATCAAACGTATTACAGAATCGGTAAATTCACTAATGGTAGTAGAAATAAGTCTCATCATTGTGTAGTTTACAAAAATTTGAAATGGCTCCAACCAGAGGCCCAGAAAAGATATATATGGCTTGTTACATTTTATTTATTTGTTTAGCTTTAGTTGACCGGGTAAGTGCACTAGACAAATCCTGCCTATTTTCAAGCACAACCCGGGGGAGGGGGATACAGATGAATGCCAACTGACCTTGAACCAGAGTAAGCTGTTGGTGGTATTTTTAGTGAATGAGGGAAATTTGGCCAGGACACCGGGGAAATTCCCCTACTCTTTTCGATAAGTGCCATGGGATCTTTAACATCCACCTGAACTACCACCAATCCAGGCAGATGGGACCTCGGTTTAACGTCTCATCCAAAAGACGGCACCTCAGAAGTGCAGCACCCCTCTCATGCTGCACTACAGTGTCAGTACTGGGATATTAATCCAAGTGCCAGATGTGGGAACTGAACCCACAGCCCTCTGATCTCCCAGCCTCAGAGGCGAGTGTGCTACCTACTGAGCCAATGACACTGCATGCCATAAGATATTACATAAAAAATATAACCATCCACTATTAAATCAGGTAAAATTAGACATTTTATGTGAGCAACAAATTTAAACAAGAAATTCATCAAATTGAATCCCTATGCACAGAAGTTTTAATAGGTTAGGAGATAAAAAACTTCAAAATAGTATAGCGAGTAGCTGGAATAAGTTGTCATATGAACTGAAGACTGTTACAAGCCTCTCTAGATTTAAAATCATTCTATTTGATTATTTATGGACCCATTGTACATGTTTTTAGTTAAGTGCTGTTATATGGTCTATTGAAGGTCATATGTTTTTGTTGTATTGTAATGTTATAAGTGTGTTTTTTTTTTTGATGTAACTACAGGACTTTGTTGTAAATGGGACAAACATCCCAACAAATGTTTTCCTATTTAAAAATAAATTTTATCATATCATATCACGAAGTCTCTGAGTTAATAAGTCAGTGTTTTTCAAAGGGTGAGGCCAGCCTCCTTTGGAGAGGCCTCAACTTATTCCAGGGGAGGCCCAGTGAAGTCATACAATGTATTGTATCAGGCTACCTAACACAGCAGTGAAATGCTGAAAATTCCCCATGTTTACCTATAATTTGTTTATTCCACTTTAGACATCCTTTCCCTCTTGTCTTGCTAGAGGCACTTTGTTCTGTATGTTGCATATTCTTATTATTTATTATAAGATTTGAAATACTTATATGGAAAATGTTTAATATGGCCATCCTTGAGTTTTCGTCAATATTTCAAGCTATTTTAGAACACCCACTGTCTCATAAGGTCATGGAGCAGAGTCAGTTTCATGCAAGTTCACCATAGTTTCAAGAAAAGAGACGTTAAACAAGGGGTGTTCAAAAACATCTGAGAATAGTGATTAAAATCTGGGGATAGCCATATTAAAGGAGAACTTTTAATTATTTCAAATCTACAAAAAGACCAATGAAAAGTCAACACAGGGTGTAAGGAGACCATCATTTAAGATAGGAGAAACCAGTCATATTACTACTGCTATTCACTTACTTCAACTCTGCTTTCAAAAGTCTGAATATTTCATTGCTTAACCTTGATACAAAATGACTGGCTCAAAAAAGCTGAATTAAATTTTTAGTCACAGATATTTTGTAGAAAGAAATAGGGGAAATTAAATTTAAATAGTTGAAACTGACTAAACTCAGTAATTTATTTTAAGGCATTTCATGTTATTACTAGTGTACAGTACAAAGTATTGTATGGTATTATTTCAGTCAGGTGGCATGATGTTTTTTCAATAAATTAGGGGAGGTCTCAGATATTTTCCATATCTACAGGAAGGCTCACTATGATGATGTATGACAACTGCTGATTTAAGTTAATTAACCACCTGTCATACCTGGAACAGCAATCAGTTAATGACTACATCCCACCACAGATTTATTGATACAATACACCACATCTGACAGTGTGAGTGAGGTGGTGTCAAACTGTGGAATGGGAGTCCTCATAGCCAAGGCAGGCATAGAGTCCTCCTTTTGGCTGCAATTAGTCCTCCAAAATAAGTTTGAACTGCTAGGAATGAAGTCTGAGGGCAATATTTCTAGGATAGATGCATTCCTATGTGGTGCACAATTGCCTGCACATACTTTGAGCAATTTATGTTATTCCTTCACTGGGCTTTTACACTGGTGGTGGGAATGGAATTAATAGTTCCTACCTAGATAACTATTTATTTGTGGGCCCAGCAGTACAGTCAGGTTGTTTCCAGCTCATATACATCTTCTGCAGGCTGTGCACCAACTTCAGGATTCTGCTAGCCAGCCTATGAAAAGACAGGCCCAAAAATGATGATGCCATATCTGGAGATTTGAAGAGACTTGATACTCATAGAGTCCAGGCTCCCCCACAACAAACTCATGAAACTCTGGATTGAGGTAGCATCCATGCAACAGCAATGCAATTGATGCCCAAACAGATCCAAAGCCTACTGGGGTCAGTGAACTTCACTTGCAAGGTGTTGCTCATGGGCCAGATGTTTACCAGGCATTTGATGCAGTCCACACATGGTGTCACCAAGGTACATCACAATAGTAGGTTGACAGGTAGGCTGAGGAAGTTCTGATGTTATGGACAGTGCTTCATGATCACTACAGTAGGGCTTCCAAGTGGTAGAGCCTTGCTGTCACCAGCACAGAGTTTGAGCTGTTCATTGATACATCAGGCAGAAATGGCTTTAGAGCCTGCCTTTCTGGTATGATGCATGGCAGCCTGACCAGAGAACAGGATGATGCAGGGGATGGTCAGAAATGTCATGCTACTGGAGTTCTTCCCATCATCATAGCACTGGTGATCTGGGGATACATGCTGAAAGATAGGAAAGTTGTGTTTAGATCAGACAACAAAGAGCTGGGGGAGACCATTAAAAGTCAATTGGTCTGGATAAGTCTAATAAATGATTTAATGAGAGTGTTGGTGCTGAAATGCTTAGTCCTTAAAGTCTCTTTCACAACTTAGCATGTTACAGGTGTAGATATTGGGATCACAGATATTCTGTCTTAATTTAAGTTGCAGCATTTCAAAATCCTTGCTCCGTATGTGGAAAAGAACACTTATTCTGCTGCTTTTGGATAATTAACTGTTTGAACTGTCGGTCTTTGAAGAGCAGCCGCTGGAAGATCTGTCAGACACCTTTGGACTCCTTTGTTTGTTCATTTTGAATATTTTTGATTTACCTGCTGAGAACATTTTGACCTTATCCAGATTTTATTCATTTTTGGACTGCCGGAGAACCATTTTCTCTGTTTTTTTACCAACTCCTGGACTAAGGGTGGTGAGAGTGGTGTACATTTATTTATTTTAATTTGTTTCACTACAAATTTGATTTATTTAACTGATTCCCTGCCATGTGAGAGGTGGTATTGGGAGATAATATAACATCTCCTGCAGTGTCACACATGAGAGGTGCTGCATTGTTTAAAATACAAATTTGTTTAATAACCAGCAGTATATTTTACTGTGTTTTAAGATCATCGGATTTTTATTTTTATTTTTATTACTTTGGTTATTCTTGAGCTGGGGTTTATTTTGGTTTATGTTAGTTTATTCTGTTTTATTTGTCCTCCCTCAGTGAGAGAGAGAGAGAGTGAGGAGAGTGTGTTATTTATAGAGTGTGTTTATAGGTTTGATATTTGTAGGTTTATTTTTTAATTTTTTTTTGTTTTTGTTTTGATTAATGATGGTTGGGCACTATTCCCCCACTAGGCTCAGGGAACTACGTCCCTTTGAGTGCCCACCATTGTCATCCAACACCTATTTTAGGTGTCGAGCACTGGGCATTCTGAAGAAGCGAGGATGAAGGTGGAAAGCTGGGCCTTGTGGGGGACAGGAAAGGGGAGAGCGGATTAGGGTTTTAGGGTCCAGAAGATGTCCTGGGGTGAAATGGGGTCAGGATAGAGGTCGCTCTTATCTTGTCCCCATACCCAAGAGTCCCGAAGAAATCGGACAGGTGCCGAGGTCTTCCTCGACAGCTCATCCTGCCTTGGCGGTGTTGTGCAATGCCAGATCTATAAAAAACAAGACAGCTATTATAGCTGATCTTGTTGGGTCATATGATCTGGCTTGCATCACTGAGACCTGGCTGGATGAAAATCCTGGCCCTATATTGGCCTTGGCAACTCCAGCTGGGTTCTTGGTGATACACCGTCCAAGGCTGGATCATAGGGGCGGAGGTGTGGCCATTATGTTTAAATCTGAACTGGGCCTTGTGGATGTGCCATTGGGGAACACCAGATCTTTTGAATATATCCTGGGTGAGGGTGCAGGTTGTGGGATTCTCCTCATCTACCGTCCAACAGGTGACGGAGGCAAATTCCTACAGGAGATTGCAGACTTCATTGTCGACCTGGTGTTGAGGTTTCCCAGATTAATACTCCTGGGTGACTTCAACACCTGGGTCAATGATGAACTATCTCATTTTGGTCAAAATATCCTCCAGTTGATGAATACACTGGGCCTGACACAGGTTGTTACCTCCTCTACCCATATGGGGGTCATTCATTAGATCTGGTCTTTCTCTTGGGTATGGAGATCACTGACTTGGGGTGGAACCAGTCAGTTGGTCGGACCATTACACCATAAGGTTCAGTTTCAGGGCCCCCCTAATAGGTCTGCCCCTACGGAGATGGTCCAATACCGCCTTTTAAGGGGTATTGGCCCCAATGACCTAATGGCGGTGCTGGATCTATCGAGTCTGTCGGGTGAATGCATAAGTCCAGATGGTCTTGTATTAGCCTATAATAAGGCTGTGGGAGATGCTCTGGACAAAATTGCACCTGTACGTGTTCGGCCTCTCACCATCTGTCCAAGGAGTCCATGGTTTGATGGCTCCTTGAAGGAATTAAGGCGAGTAGGCGGAAGGCTGGAGAGAAACCTGGTGGAAATTGATGCTGACAGGCTTAGATTGTTGGCCCATTATGATAACTACCAATCAGAAATCACTCGTAAGAAGGCAGAATTCCTGTCCAGAGAGATTTCTGCTGCAAAGAATCGACCGGCTCAGCTTTTCTGGACTGTGGACAGACTATGCAATCCAGTCTGTCTTCAGCCTAGAAGACCTTTTCTCAAGCTTAGATGCGAGGAGTTTGCTCACTTCTTTGCAGATAAGGTTGCTAGCATCAGGTCCGCATCGGTCCGACTCTCTCCTATGGGGGATTGTAGTGGATAACTGGTGGTGTCTTATCCTCGGTCTGTCTGGTTAGACTTTCACCACCCGGAATTCGTGGACATTGTGAAGATCATCCAAACAATGCGACCAACTAGTTGTAGTTTGGATCTGGGTCCTACACCACTGTTAGTAGGTTGTGTGAAGTTATCTACCCCATCCTTGCTGACATTATCTGGAAATCCTTGGAGAGGGGGGTTTTTCCTGACCCCCTTAAAGAGGCAGTAGTTCAACCACTCTTAAAAAAATCCTCCTTGGACCCAGACTGTCTAGCTAACTACTGGCCTATCTCTAACCTGCCATTTGTTGGTAAGGTTATTGAAAAGGCAGTTGCATTGCAATTGGATGATCATCTTACTTCTCATACTGTCTATGATACTCTCCAGTCAGGTTTCAGGAAAAGGCATAGTACTGAGACTGCCCTTGTTCGGGTATTGAGCGACCTCCTAATGGCCAGAGATCAAAAGGCTTGTACCATTCTGGTCCTTCTTGATCTATCTGCTGCATTTGACACTGTAGACCATGGGGTGCTATTGGAGTGACTGCGGGTATTTTGTGGGCTGTCTGGTATAGTCCACAAGTGGTTTTGTTCTTACCTCACTGGCAGGTCCCAGAGAGTTGTCACTGGAATTTATTCCTCTGACGCTTTCTCCCTGCTTTGTGGGGTACCACAGGGCTCCATTTTAGCTCCCATGTTGTTTGCAGTGTATATGCTGCCATTGGGAGAAATCATCAGGTGATACAGTCTAAGTTTTCACTGCTATGCAGATGATACTCAGCTGTATCTGTCCTTTCTCCCCCAATCAGAGTGATGCACTCTTTGTACTTAATAACTGCCTGGATAAGATCAGAATTTGGATGAGTTCGAGCTGGTTGAGACTCAATCCGGATAAGACTGAGGTATTGGTCGTGGATCCAGGTCATCCTGGGGTGGGTTTGGGTGCTGGACAGCTATCAGGTTTATTACTTGGTGGCGTACCACTCTCTACCTCTTGACAGGTGCAAAATCTGGGTGTTATTTTTGATGATGGTCTGACCCTGAAATCTCAGGTGTCAGCTGTTGTCAAATCCTCTTTCTACCATCTGAGGAATATCGCCCGGGAGAAACATCTGATTCCCCAGAAGGACCTTCCAACTTTAGTCCACGCCTTTGTCACTACCCATCTGGACTACTGCAATTACCTCTACCTAGGGCTACCAGGGGTTGATATCCACCGCCTTCAGCTAGCGCAGAATGCTGCAGCCAGGCTTTTGACTGGGACTCTTAGAACCAGTCACATTATGCCTGTGCTTCATGATCTGCACTGGCTGCCTGTTCAGTGGTGGATCACCTTTAAGGTTGGTTTACTAACCTTTAAAGCCCTACACGACCAGGGACCTGGTTACCTGAAAGATCTTCTGATTCCCTATTGCCCCCTCCGTCCTCTCAGTTACACTAGCGAGGGATTGCTAGAGATTCCCAGGGTTTGTTTGAAGTTATCGGGATCTCGTGCCTTTGCCTTTTCGGCTCCAACCCTGTGGAATCTCTACCTCGCTGGTTAAGAGAATGCCCAACCGTTGATAGTTTTAAAACTGCTTTAAAGACATATCTTTTTACCTTGGCTTATTCTTCTTAGCTATGGTTGTTTTAATGCTTGGATTTTACTGTTCTATCTATTTTTGTACAGCGCCTTGATTTCGAAAGGCGCTTTATAAATAAACATGACTTGACTTGACTTGATAACAAACCACTGAGCTTGTGACTGCTGGTGAGTGGGAATCATGGACTGTAATAGGCTGCTCCTTACTGCACAGCATGAAGTGGACCTATGGGAGGAGATGGAGCATTTCATTGAGGTGCATGCCAAGGCAGTGCATCCAGAAAGCTGGCCCATCTTAAAGGTACAGCACAGAGCATACAGTACATTCTAAGAACAAGATCCATCAGGGCTAGCAATGGACTGGGTTTATGGTCCAAAGTGTTAATAAATGCCAGGAAGATTATTGCTCAGTAATGGATGGTGACTGATTCTCTGACAATCCAATAATAGGATAATAACATGTTGCTCTGGTTAAAACTGGAAAGAGTGCAACATGTAGCCAACAGCATGGAGGATAAATTCCACCAGATTTGGGAGCTTCTGGTTTGAGCAATTGAGAAAAATAAATTTCCTGCATAAGGGGTGATGTAAAATGCAGCAGAGTGAAGGATAGCTGTGATAAAATGCCTATAGTACAATTCAAACAATATCAAAACTGCCATCACAGAGGCAACACGCCTTTGTGTGAAGCAAATAAACAAATCAAAATGATAGAAAAAGCCACTATGGTTCTCAAAAGAAGTGGCAGTGAAGGTTAGGGAGAAAAAGATAGCATTTAGGATGTATAAGGAAACACAGAAGGAGCAGGACGGAGAACTGTACCAGTTAAGGCAGAAGAAAGCAGGGAGGGTAGTCAGAATAGCAAAGGCACAAACTGAGGAAAAGACAGCCAACTCAGTTAAGAAGGGGATAAAACCATTTATAGGTATATCAGGGAGCGTAGAAAGACAAAGAGAGGGATAGCGAGGCTGAATAGAATGGATGGTGGGTGGGCAGAGAGTGACAGTGAAAAAGCAGGGATACTGAATGAATACTTCTGTTCAGTATTCACAAAAGAGGAAGTGGGGGAGGAGCCTAACCCAATTAACAGAAGCACTCTGGGGGTTGATCCTAGTCCTTTCACAGAAGAAAGGGTTCTGAAAAAACTCCTAAAACTGAAGGTGGACAAAGCAATGGAGCCAGATGGAATTCACCCCAGAATTCTAAAAGAATTAAGCAGAGAACTAGTGACACCGCTGACTACCCTTTTTAACAAATCATGGGAGGATGGTGTGGTACCTGAGGACTGGAAGAAGACTGATGTGATTCCGCTTCACAAAAGTGGGACCAAGACAGAGGCAGGAAACTACAGACCTGTCAGTTTAACCTCTGTGGTAGGGAAAGTGATGGAATCACTTCTGAAGGAAAAAATTGTTGAGTACCTAGAGGCCAGTGGGGCACAGGACCCAAGGCAGCATGGGTTCACAGCGGGAAGGTCATGTCAGATGAATCTAGCTGATTTTTTTGACTGGGTGACCAAAGTAGTAGACCAGGGTGGGGCTGTGGACATGGCCTACCTAGACTTTAGCAAGGCATTTGACACAGTCCCACACAAAAGATTAGTAGTCAAATTAACCTGCCTGGGAGTGGGTCCAAGGGTGGTAGCCTGGATAAAACATTGGCTGAACAACAGGACACAGAAGGTAATTGTAAATGGAGTCCACTCTGAAGAAAGAGGGGTTACTAGTGGGGTACTGCAGGGTTCAATACTGGGCCCAGTCCTTTTTAATGTCTTTATAAGTCACATTGTAGAGGGACTAGAAGGAAAAGTATGCCTCTTTGCAGATGACACAAATATCTGCAACAGGGTTGATGCACAAGGAGGTGTGGAAAGGATGGAAAGGGACTTGGCAATGTTGGAGGAATGGTCAGAAGTATGGCAGCTTGGATTCAATGCAAAGAAGTGCAAAGTAATGCACCTGGGAAACAAAAACCCAGGGGAAGATTACACAATGGGGGGAGGTAGTAACAACAACAAAAATGGAAAGGGACCTGGGGATAATCATATCAGATGACCTTAAGGTTGGCCAGCAATGTGAAAAGGTGGTAAGGAGGGCTCGGGGGATACTGGGATGTATAGGGAGAGACATCACCAGTAGAAAACAGGAAGTTGTTATCCCCCTGTACAGACTGTTGGTGAGACCCCATCTGGAGTACTGTATCCAGTTCTGGAGACACCATCTCCACAAGGACATAGACAGGATGGAGGCAGTTCAGAGGAGGGCAACTAAAATGGTGCATGGTCTGCAAGAGAAGCCATACGAGGAGAGACTAAAGGAGCTTAATATATATACCCTTGAGGAAAGGAGGGAGAGGGAGGACATGATAGAAACATTAAAGTACCTCAGTGGAATCAACAAAGTCCAAGATTGTAGCATCTTTCAGAAAAAGAGATGTGCAAGAACAAGGGGACACAATTTGAAGATAGAGGGGGGATGGCTCGGGGCAATGTGAGGAAGTATTTTTTCACAGAGAGGGTGGTGGATGCATGGAACAGCCTTCCTGAGGAGGTTGTGGGGTCTAAAACTGTGCAAGAATTCAAGAATGCATGGAACAGACATAATGCAATTCTTGTGGGGTGTAGGAAGAAATAGGCTTTTGGTTAAATAGGATCTGCAGCTTATCCTCTAGGTAGGGAAATGGGCAGACTAGGTGGGCCAAGCGATCCTTATCTGCCATCAAAGTCTATATTTCTATGTTTCTATGTTTCTAATTCACATTGAACTGTTCCTCCAATGAGCTGCTTTAGCATTTCTGATTGAGTTGCATAAGAGTTTCTTAATGCAGTACAAAGCCCTGCACAAAGTGTTTCTTAAAAGTTAGAACTCAGTTTGGCATTGCATTGCAACTGGACTTCAGATACATTCCAAATGAGTTGCAAAAGCATTTTACAAACATTGCTCTTGAGCTGGTTAAACATGGATAAACAAGGCAGTATGAGTTGCCAATGCATTGCCATCAGTAAAAGGCAATGCTAAACCAACTCATTGGTGGAACAGTTTAATGTGACTTGTACTGTAGCTTGCTTTTACCAATTTATCCAGTACCTGTTCTATCTTCTTATTATATGTTTCTTGTATGTATCCTTATACACTGTCAGCACTTCCTCCATATGTCTTTGTAGGATCCAATGTATTGCAGATACTTGATTGTTGTACACTATGTTTTACATATCCATTGCTATAACTGTATGTTCTGCTGCACGTTTTCCAATACAGAATGTTTACAAAAAAAAAAAAAAAAAACAAGATCTAAAGGCCTGATGCACCAGACAGTTAGTCTGCACCTGGGACCTTGAAACCTGCAAGCAACTCATAGGGGTGAACAAGGTACAGGTGGGGTGTCTCTTTCAGAGAATAGAAAGCACTAGAACATGGCCCCTGAAGAAGCCTTTCTTGTAAGGTGAAGTCTCAGGTTGCCATTAGTTTCACCATCTGACTTCTTTTTTGGGTTGGTTTCATCTCCCTTTCATTTCTCCAAATATAGAGTGTAAAAAAATGTTTTTTACACACCTGTGTGAATTTTGTAATATATGTTTAATAAAAGAAACCCCTTCTTCATAAGTTGGAGTTCTTTAATGTTCTTTACTGACTTTCAGTATCAATATCCCTAAGTGCCCTGAAAAGTGTGCCTAAGACTAGAACATAGGGGCATGCAATCAAATTAAGGGGGGAGTTTAAGAGAGAAATGAGGAAATACTTCTTCATGGAAAGGGTGGTGGAATACTGGAACAGCCTGTTAGAGGAGGTACAGTAGTGGGGGCAAAGACTGTGTGTATCTTCACGCATGTGTGGGATAGCCACAGAGGAAAATTGAGTAAATGAAGGGGGAGGGAGGGACACCAGTGACCAAGAGGGTCAGAGGTGTCAGAACAGGTAAGTAAAAGGGGCAGACTAAATGGGCCTTCTGGTCATTTTCTATTGACAAAGTCTACATTTTTATATTACTGGCTGGTTTGTTCTAGTGTTGAGGGCCATGGGCATCAATGACTAGACCCACACCTTCACACTCAGCAATATGTTATGGGATGGATACGAGTGATGTGATACCACAGGGCACCAAATGTTCACTGTACCTAGGAGTGACAGATGCGACGAGAACCTCCCTTTATGATATATGTAATAGTTCATAAGAAACCCATCTGTTCTACACAGCCTTTGTCAATGCCTTTTGTGTGGTAGACAGAGTGTCAGAAGTAATGGCCCTGAAGAAGCAGGACCAGGAGCAAGGAGTCTTCTTAAGGAATGATGTGGTGAAACAAGAGAGGCAGTTAATACTGAGAATTTATTGGTTGAAATGGAACAGTTGGACATCAGGACATGGGAGCACATTTCCATAATGGCAGGGGTCCCATGGGGCATGGTATAGCTTATGACTTCAGAGTAGTGCCCACAGGCCTGAAGTTAATTCTTTAGATACCAGGACTCTATCAATGTGACAAAGTTTATGTTTGTAAGGGTTCTAAAACTGGCACTCATCAGACTGGGCAAGGATACAGCTGGCTATGGTACCCATTATTTGCAGATCAAGGTGGCACTCAGGCAATGGTATTGGTTGAGCTCAAAGTGGAAGTCTGGGTGTAGTGTAACATAAAATTGTAGTATAACATTTCACAACATTTAACGCCAAATGTCCTGTAATAACCTTATTAGGAAGGTGTATAACAAAGAGGATGTTGTGTAACACAGTCTATGAATAACATGTTGTGTAACACAATCTATGAATAACATGCTGTGAAGCAATACAGTCTATTAATAACATGTTTTGTAGAAAAAGGTACACCACAGCTTAAAATAGACATGTTCTTTATTTTATGATTGGTTTATACTAGGGTGCTGGCTTTTTTCAAGATAACAATTTTATATATTAACTACTGCATGTAAACTGAATAAGTAGCACCACTATTGATGAAATTAAAGGAACATGTATGTGAAGATGAATAATCACAATAAACTCTTAGAAGAAATCTAAAAGCTCGAATGAAATTCTTTTGCAAACACAATGCAAACCTTACAATTGGTTCCATCACTCGGATGTCTGAAGTCAGTCTATATGGTTGCTGATGACATCAAACTAACCAAAGGGGCCATGCTGCGGGGAACGCCTTACTGCACCTGATCTGATCAATCAAGTACAGAAGGGAGTCAAACAAGGGACTCAGAAGGACTGGTGTGAAGTCACACATGATTTGCCACCCACAAGATAGACGTAAGTATGGATACCATTTTACATAAAGTTTTAGAAACACATTTAAAGGAAGGTCCGTACCGCTCTCCTGAACAACAGGAAGATGCGTACTTAAGTTTTTCTAAGCAATGTACAGACAGAAATGAGAAAGTTAAAGAGGTTAGAATTAAGATAGCCAACATCTGTCAGATGTATGTACAGTACCAGTATGAAATAACAGCTAGGATGTGTAACATGAAGAGACAGATGTTAGAAAATGAAGAGACATGTAATGAAGGTGTAGTCCTTCAGGAAAAAGAGTTGCAGAAATGTGCTGCAGAAATTAAAGGTATGGAAGAAAAAGTAGAGAAAAGCATGCCCCTGATAGTTTAGTGTGGCACAAGGGGAATTTTGTGGGTTAAAAATTAATAATACTTGCCTTAGAACTCAAATTACAAAGTAAGATGAGTGTTATTCTTTAACAGATCCACCTATTTTTGCATTCTATAATGAATCTTAGTGTAAACACTTACGTCTGTACAGCTGTTCCTTGCTACTCACTTTAGGAAAAGCACTACGTTTGATTGTAGTACACCATATTGTGTTATGTAGTGCCCATGGTCACGCTGTTCTTTATATTTCTGTTATTACTTACTTGGAGAATGTTTAGAAAAATAACTGCAGAAACATTACTGTATTTGGTAATGAATGTTATGGTTTCATGACATTAGCTATAATGATGCTGGAGTGAAGTTTGTTTTTTTACTCACTTGGCTTTGTTCACTTGAAGCTCATTATTGTTTTTTGTTTTAGTTGAGAGACTCTTGGTTTCTTTATTCCAGGTTAACCTTCGTCAGTGGTATAGTGTTGTAGGATATGTTTTTGAATGTTTTTGTTTTGTTTTGTTATGTTTTTGCCTAATCCAGCATATGCTATGTCTATTCGTCACTGTTACACTTTATCAGAGTCTGTGTTTTCTGAAGCTATTCTGGCTTATTTTTTATGTTCAATGTCATTTGTGCTGAGGGAAATTAGCTCATAAAATGGTTGACAACTTTGGCTTGTTGCCAATGACATGTTCCGGTTTGCAATGTTGGCACATTTTCTGCAAACTTTCTATCTTTCAGATAAGTGGTTGGTTTAATGTTAAAATATGTGGACTGGTGTCCAAAGTATTGATTCAAGTTAGGATGGTCGCTCTCTCTCAGAGGAACTGATGTGCATACAAATATGAGCATGCAGTATTGGATGGGATGGCTCCCTTGGACAAGTAGATCATGCCAATCAGGAACATGCCCAGGACCTCTCATATAAGGAACAGTCCTTGTATACATTACAAGCAGAGGCACAGCTGTAGTGCCAAATCTCCTTATTGTTAGAATAACTACCTTCTTTATCTTTCACACAACCTGAGCTACCAAACTATTTTCTATACTCTTTCCCGCTTTTCTCTAATTGTGTTCAACTGAGTAAAAAGCTGCCAAAACAGTAATAAAAATATGGTAATTTTCACCTTGTTGAAATTGGTGACCTTTTGCAACACAATTTGATCTTCCATGTTTAATCTAAGTTGAGCACATTATTTTGTCAGGATTTAATATATTTGTGATTCTAGATTTTTGAATGTTTTTCGTTAGTAGTTTTTCTTACAAGGAGCAATATTATTTTCAGGTCCTGCTGTATTTTAAGCTGTACAAGTGAACTTTTTCACTCTGACATGGAAAATACCTAAAAATAGAAAAGAAGTAATCAAGATTTATTTAAATCTCACATGTCAACTAGTTTAAAAAGAAGTTTTTTTTCTATGATTTTTTTCTTGTAACATCTTTTATAGCTCTTTAACAAGCACTAATGATGGCTCCTGCCCTCATTAGCCCTTCTGAGTCATCAGATTTTATTATACAGGTATACGCCACCGATCAAGTAATCAATGCAGTCCTGTTACAAAAGCAATCAGGGATTTTATGTCCAGTAGGATATTTTCCCCAGGTGTTAACTCCAGTAGAAGAAACTTATGAAGAATGTGTAAAACACTTGTTAGCTGTATATTGGGCAATACAAGCAACTGAACATATTGTGGGGTTTAATCACGTTGTTTTGCAAACCTCACATACACCTGTGAAATTTCTCTTTGAAAGGGATGTATCTTCCCAGAGACTAGTGAAATGGGTATTGACCCTACAAGGGAAAAAAAAATCACAGTGGGAAAATGTACCTCCCCCATGTTAGTAGAGTTAATGACATGGGAGGGAGATGCGCATGACTGTGGGGAAGTCATGGGTATTGAATCTAAACCAATTTTTGCTGCTGAACCTCTCCGAGCGGAATTGGAGGCAGTACATGAAGCTATTATAGCGTATCCACAGGAAGCCGTTAATGTCTTCTCGAACTGTGCTTTTGTTGTCAATTCCTTGTTAGATTGTTTTCCTATTTGGGTGAAAAGAGGAATGTGAACAGCCACCAGTGAACCTGTGGCTTTTGCTCCCATAGTACAACATATGTAGGATACAGGAGCTCAAACACCACTGAGAATTGCTATCTGTAAAGTAAAGGCTCATCAAAAGAATCCAAGAAAATATCCATGAACTAAATAATAATTTGGTGGATAATTTGGCTCAAATAGCCACAAAACAAATAAAGATATGGGTAGACCCTCTAGGAGGAGACTCTACACAATTGTGTGAAGCTTAAGAGTATGAAAAAATCATCCAAAATGGATAGCAGCATTATCACAAGTCCCTAGCTTGGGTCGAATCCAGGATACTGATGCTTGGCTTCTTGGTTGTCAGACCCAATGAAAAAATACAGGACAGAGTACCACTAAACATGTTACCATATGGGAAGATATGGTAATATGGGAACGACAACCAGGGTTTAGGAAGTGGATCCCACCCACTTCATTTAAAAAAATATGTTATCATGGATAATCATAGAATTGGAGGTCATTGTGAACTCCACAAAACATGTAAAATGTTGGCACAAAAATATTGGTGGCCAAAAATGGGAAAAGATGTCAAACAATGCCTAGAGGCTTGCCTCATCTGTGCTCAGATGAATCCTCCAGTGCCTGGTAAGAGGGTTCCATTAGGGCGTATACCCCTGGTGGACGGTCCTTGGTCCAGCTTACAAACTGATTATGTGGGACCTTTGCCTACTGCAAAAGGGGGGTTCCGATATTTACTAGTCATTTTTGACATATTTTCCAAATGGGTAGAAGCACTACCAGTGAGAAATGATAGTGCGCAAGCTACTGCGAAAGCATTGTGGGAACAAGTGTTCTCACATTGGGGTTTTCCCAGAGCCCTTAAAAGTGATAGAGGGACTCACTTTACAGAGAAAATAATGACAGCTTTGTGTGATATCTTAGGTATCACTCAACGCTTACATTTATCGTGCCATCTACAATCTTCGGGAACGGTAGAAAGATTAAATCACATTCCGAAAAATGCACTGAAAAATGCAGTGTTGGATACTGGTAAAGGGTGGGTGATGCACTTACCAGGAATCTTAATGGGAATTAGAGGTACAGAAAACAAGAGTACTGGCTATAGCCCATATCAATTGATGATTGGACGGGATATGCAGCTGTATTATCCTTCAGATCCAGATTTATCTACACCTGTGTTAGACTGTATTAAAACTGATGTATTTCTAAAACAAATACAGAAACAGTTAGCACTGTATTTGCCCCATGCTGCCAGAAACATGGCACAGACTCATTGGAAAAACAAACAGAGACATGATGAAAAAGTGATGCAGCCCATTGAAAGGGATCATCACGTCATGATGAAAGATTTTGGCCAAAAGGGACCATGGGACACTAATTGGATGGGGCCTCTATACCGTCATTGATGTTTTGGGGCCATGAGTCATTCAGGTCCATTGAAATCGACAAGGGTCTACAGAGATCAAATGGGTCCATGTGGACCAATGTAAATTGTATCAGCTTTTAAATGATGACAACTGATACTGCTCTGTTTTTCCCAATAGGTGAAAGATGATGATGTTCCGTTTACTTTTACTGTGTAGTACCTTATTGATCCTAGTAACTTCCGACAGATACAGTGGATGCCCAGGGCACATATGGAACAGTTTACATAACAAGAACTATGCCAATCGTACAGTGTGGGGTCTCCCAGTGGTGTTGGGGGAACAACATGAACACACTGGATATCTTCTTATCAAATGGTACTTTAATTATTTATGGACAATGTCAAAATGTGACATGGGGATGTTTGTCAGAAGCCTGGCCTGGCATGGCGATGTGTGTGGTGAACACAACAGCCCAGAAAGGGATCTATATATGCTTCACTTTGGGGGATACTATGAATTTAATGAAAGAGGACCAAGACTGATTTTGAATAAAACTGAAGGACATGTTACATTATCCACCTAATATTACGTTGTTAAATGCATCTTATACTGGTTCAAGACATAATATGTGGCATTTTTTTATATAGTTTAGTTTAGTTTAGTTTATTGTTCTAGGAATTACAACCTTTGAGCCAGAGGCTCTTTTACGAAGGTTCCACGTCAATTAGGTACAGTACAAAAAAGGTTACATAGATAACACAACAATTTGTGCTGTGTCAAGAGCGAGAAAACGTATACAAATACATATCAAATCATTTGTGCAAAAGGATATGAGATATCAATAATCACATTATTATTACAAGAAAGAGGTCATGCCAGATTAGGAGAAACAAATAGGGAAAAAGTCCAGAACAGAGAGGGTAAGAGAAAGGTGTGGGGAGCAGACAATAGCAGGAGAAAAGGTTTCCCAAACATGTCTTTGTCAAATAACAGAACAGGGTGGGTAGTGAGAAAATAGGAGGTTTAATCAGGGCAGTCACAGGAGCTGGAGGTGGCAAGCTGAGAGAACAGCCTTGATTTGAAAATACCTAGAGAGGTGGAGGCAGTAATATGAGTGCTGAGGGCATTTAGCCAGCTGGGGGCATGATAGGCAAATGAACTTTGTCCTTGAGAAGTCTGGCATCGGGGACTTGGAGAGGCTGGTGTTCTGATCTTCTGGTAAAATGGGTGCTAGCTCAGGCATAACAGGTCTTGGATACAAGGTGGAGTGAGGCCCAGAGTGGATTTTTTCACCATCAGGCAGGTAAGGTACTTTATCCGGTTTGAGAGTTGCAACCAACCTGAGTCAGCATAGAGTTCACATGTGTGGGTACGTCAATGTGCACCAGTGTGCAGCCGACAGGCCTTATTTAGGGATGTTGTAATGCGACTAAGTGCTGTAGTAGTGGCAGATCCATATATAACTAAGCCATAGTCAACGACTGAGATGACAGAGGATTGGATGACAATCCTCAGTGCAGAATGGATAAGGAACTGTCGGTTCCTATACAGAATCCCAATTCGCTGATTAATAGTTTTTGCTGTACTATCAATGTGAGTTGCAAAGGTTAGGCCTTGATCAAAGTTGATTCCAAGATATTTGAAAATTGGCACTTGTTCAAGGGTATTTCCCAGGTATGTATTAATGGTGAGTGGGACTTGCCGTTTCTTGTTTTGCGGGTTAGAGAAGAGCATAGATTTAGTTTTTTTGTGGTTTAGAACCAGCTTATGTTCAAGGAACCACATCTCAACTTTGGAAAAAGCATGCTGAAGGTTGAGGCGTAAGAGATTCGAATCTTTATGAGTGGCAAGAATCACAGCATCATCGGCATAGAGGATTATTTGTTCAGGGCAGGATTTGGGGAGGGAGTTTAGGAAAAGGCTGAAAAGGAGGGGGCCCAGGATGGATCCCTGGGGAACTCCTGAGCGAACTGGTTTTGAATCTGAGAAAACTCCAGCTACTTTTACAGATTGAGATCACTGAGCAAGGTAGTTTTTTACCAAGTCACCAGGACCCTGTGAGAGCCCTAGGGATAGTAGTTGTTTGATAAGTAGGCCATGGTGTACTGTATCAAATGCCTTGGTTAAGTCAATGTAGACTGCTCCAGTTAGGTTTCCTTTGTCCATGGCATTGTGGATTGCTCCTGAGAATTCAAGTAGGGCAGTCGGTGTGCTGTGCCCTTTCCTAAATCCATGCTGCTGAGTGCATAGGATGTTGTGCTTTTCCAGGTAGTCGGAAAGTTGGTCCACCACCAAGCATTCAAGGGCCTTAGAGAGAGGTGGTAGTATTGATATTGGGTGATAGTTACTAGGCAGTGACTTATCACCACTTTTGTGCACCGGAGTGACAACTGCAGCCTTCCATTTCCTAGGGAATTGGCTGTAGCAGAGGGAGAGGTTGAAAATTTTTGTGAGGGGGAGCAGTACTTCCTCCAGAGTGAGGGGCAGAAGTTTAAGGTCAATAGTGTCTCTGCTTGCTCGGGACTTAAAAATGGCCTTCTTTACATATTTATAGACTTCATGTGCCTTTACTAGTTTGAAATGGAAGGGTGGTTTGGTTGGAGAGGCAGTAGTAGAAGTAGAAATTGGAGGATCAGCATCAGTGAAGAAATCAGATGAGAGGACACCACTAAGGTCCGTGAAGGTATTATTTACGGTGTTTGCAATGATCTCTGGGTCTAATGTAGTGGTTCCATCCACATTCATTATTGTAGGAGAGGATTTGGACTGCTGACCCATGATATTTCTTATGTTGTCCCAGAAGGATTTCCTTTCACCCCAGGAGTTGGAGAGGGCATTCTTGAAGTAGGAGCTCTTCATCAAGCGGATCTGTTTAGTACAGTGGTTGCGAGCCTGTTTATATTTTTGGATGTCCGACAGAGTGCCAGTAGCTCTTGCAGTGGCCCAGAGGTGATCCCTACTTTTGAGTTGCGCAAATAGATTCACTGTGAGCCAGGGATTTGTGAGTGCTTTGATTTTGTGCTTTTTTACTGGTGCATAGGTGTCACAGGCAGTGTTGAAAGTAGCAATAAAGTAATCAAGGGCAAGGTCAACATCTTGAGTTTTGTAAATCAAGGACCAGTCTATATATAGACCAGTCTATATATAATACATCTATTGTAGCAAATTATACAGTAGGGTTAAAGCAATTTTTCACAGTATTGCCATTAGCAAATAAATATTCTTTGTTAACTTATACTAGCAGTGCACGATGACCAGCTATGGCATGTAATGTTAATTGAACAGCATGGCACAATTTTGCTGCATGGAATACAGTGTATCAAAAATAGGCCATATCAGGGCAAACATTATTGCCCCCATCAGATGGTATTATCTTGACACAAAATATATATCTTTTATATTATCCATGTAAGTTGGAGTAGTATAATATTTTGCTACATTTGCCTTTTCCACGATTACCGCTTCAATGCAGGGATCGGGCTTTGGTAGTAGTGTGGCAACAGTATTATAATAATACTTTAAATCAATACCATAATAGACACAGAATGTGGTCCTTTAGAATTCCTGCAGAAGCAACACCAGGCTTATGTCATCGTAAAAGAGACGTGTGGGGCTGGTTAGGCTCAGGATTAGGAATTGCTAATGGTATCGATTCTATGGTTTAAAGGCTCATATTAGCTCTTTAGAAATGACTTTAAAAGATATAGCTACCAGACTGTTATCAACTACTGTGAGATTAGTGGCTGATAATGAAGAAATTGATTGGTTTGCATTTAGAGAAACCTTACAGAATTTTAACATTTTGCTTAAATAGTAGCCCGTTTTTATAACTCACTTTCTAACATGTCTAAAGAAAGCTAAATAGAACTGGCTTGCTCTCAATTAGCTGCTGAAGCACATGCTCATCCAGTCAATGAATTAAATAGAATTGAAATGAATAGGTTACCTTTAGGGATAGGTGAGTACAATATGACTAGATTATTGGATCACCCCACTGTATTTTTATCACCCTTAACTATGATAAAAGTATGGAACTCACCAAATCAATATGCACATGTGCTGCGACATGTGATTCCCATACTAGTGATAATACCCGTATGTTTTGAACCATTGAAAATATCATGGCAAATCAGTAATTTGGAAGTATTAATACATGACCAGATCATGAGACTCCAAATACCAGGTGATACTATCATCACAGTACACAATGAATATGTTGTCTTACCTAAGCAACAGTGTGTACAAGAATATGAAACCTTAATATGTGGGGAATAGACATCAACCGACCCATGGTTTCCTGAACAATGTAAATTTATCCTAACATTTGCAAATGAATACCACCAACCTATGAGATGGAACCAATCATGGTGTGTAATCGCAGGTCAACCTTGGAATGTATGGGGGTGTAGTGACAAGACCTGGTGGGTCGCAAATTGGACCCTCCGGGAACGTCCTGCCTATAGCTGAAAAAATGTTACCCATATTGATGGTTCCAGTATGACCTTGGATTTACTCACTGATTTGGCAACTCCACCTCATTTTGAATTACCCAAAATTAATAAAATGACACTTGGTGCCTTGTTGTATCGTCAACAAACTGAATGACTTATTTTCTCACAAAAGGCCTCTGCTAAAGAGGTAAAGAAGCAGTCGTCTTATATCCCTATTATATCCTGGTGGGATTGTGGCTCGGCTGCTTTGGGTACTAGTCCAACCCTAAATGTGGCAATATGCGGTATTGCAGTAATCTGTGTTCTTGTTATTATACAATTGTTATTGCATCGTAAGATGAGACACATGATTAGACTAATACAAATGTTACAATGGCAACAACATCTTGTGTGATCTCCACTTATAGAGAGTCCCAATGGGGGGATTGTAGTGTAACATTAAATTGTAATATAACATTTCACAACATTTAACCACAAATGTCCTGTAATAACCTTATTAGGAAGGTGTGTAACAAAGAGGATGTTGTGTAACACAGTCTATGAATTATATGTTGTGTAACACAGTCTATGAATAACATGTTGTGAAGCAATACAGTCTATTAAAAACATGTTCTGGAGAAAAAGGTAAACCACAGCTTAAAATAGACATGTTATTTATTTTATGATTGGTTTATACTGGGGTGTTGACTTTTTTCAAGATAACAATTTTATATATATAAACCACTGCATATAAACTGAATAAGTAGCACCACTATTGATGAAATGAAAAGAACATGTATGTGAAGATGAATAACTGCAATAAACTCTTAGAAGAAATCTGAAGGCTCGAGTGGAAATCTTTTGCAAACACAATGCAAACTTTACACTGGGTATGTGACACTGTAAGACTTACAAAAGATATACTTACCCCACTTACTGTGACTAAAGTGTTTCTCTATCTCTCTCTTAGCAGGGTACACAGATGGCATGGCAAAATTGTGGGATTTTGCCTACTAGATCATCCACTGGGCAGTGGTTGGGGCACAAGCCAAGGCAGTGGAACCACAACTTGGCTTCTAGGGGGGAAAAACTATGGTTTCCTGATTAGGATGCCAAGGTATGTAGTGGGGGGAGTGACTGGTTACTCTTTTCTCATGGCAACTCTAGACTAGACCCCTACCTGAGGTTCTAATCATTCACCTGGGAGAAAACTGTCTTAGGGACACAAAGTCAGTGCATATGCAATGTCTAATGAAAGAAGATCTATGGTAATTGCTGCAAAGAATGCAACAATGTATCTAATATGTTTGAACATGTTCTCACATAATTACTGGAAGGGTGCCCAAACATCAAGGCCACCATGAGAATGTTTATGAAAATGAATTTGGAGATGTGCATAGTTGCGAGGTTAATGAGATGGACTGCGATCAGACACTGGGGAGTATTTATACTGGGTATTCATACTAGGTATTGAGCGAAAGAAGGCATTCTCTGCCTGTATTATTCCTCTCCACATTAGTGTGTCAAATTATCCTAATTTTCAATCAACCATTCATCCACCTTCTTTTTAAACTCCTCCTGATTTTTACTATCTACAACATCCCCAGGGAGGATGTTCCACAGCCTTCCTGTTCTATTTACAAAGGAGAAGTATTCCCCATTCCATCTTGAAGTTGTCCAATTAATTTGTTTTTTAATGCCCTCTTAATCCTTCTGGTTTCACTACCTTTTCATTATGCATTTCTTTGCTCAGTTCTCTGTCCCTTACTATCTTATATAATATTAACAGGTCTCCCCATACCCTTCTCTGCTCCAGCGAGAACAAGCCCATTTTCCTTAACCTGTCCTCATATTTCAGGTTTCTTAAGGAACCTATTGACTTTGTGTATCTCCTTTGTATCTTCACCAAGTTATTAATGTCACCGCGTTTATACAGGTTCCATATCTGCGACCCGTAATCTAGGTAGGGTCTTACATACAGCTTGTACAATGGCAGCCCACAGTTCATTGATGTGTTTATGAAACATCTGTTGATGTTCTTTGTCATATGGTTTTCTCTCGACAACATGTGGGACCTATGTTTGCTGAAGTTTAGCTTATTATCGACAAATATCCCGCAGTCTTTTTCACATTACCCTTTTTTTACTATTGACCCATTTAATTCATACCACTGTGAAATCTTGATACTCCCTAAGTGCATACTAATGCATTTATTTACACTAAAGGGCATCTTATTCTTAGCTGCCCAGTCCTCAATGTGTTTTAGATCCCTCATCATATCCAGTTGTTGTTCAACAGTTCAACAGGTCCACCCAACTTAATATCATCGGCAAACTTGATAAGCTAATTTTTTATATCAACTTGTATGTCACTGATGAAAATTGAAAACAGTGCCAGGTCCCAGCACTGACCCCTATGGAACACCACTCGACACCTCAATTGGAGCTGAACATTCTCCTACCATTCTTACTCTCTGATATCTATCAGATAACCAGTTGTTTGCCCCATGTACAATACTGCTATCAATCCCTCATTTCACCATTTTAGCAATTAAATTATAATGTGGAACCTTATTGAACGCCTTTTGGAAGTCCAAGAAGATCACATCAACAGGAATATGTTCTCCAGTTATTTTTTTTTATTTTTCCATAGAAGCAAAGACGGTTAGTTGAACATCCTCTATTCTTTTTGAACCCATGCTGTTTCTCATCCCCTAACCCAATGCTGGACATATTTTCTTCCAGTTTAGTTTTCAAGAAGCTTTCAGCTAACTTGCAAACAATAAAGGTCAAACTGACAGATCTATAATTTGATGCTGCCATCCTGTCCCCTTTCTTGAACAATGGTATCACCAAGGCTTGTCTCCAATACCCTGGTATCTCCCCCCTACTCAAAAGAGCTGTTCAAGATCCTTACAACAGGAGGAGCAACAAATTCACTTAACTCTTTTATTAATTTGGGGGTGAACTGGTCTGGACCCGGTGATTTATGAATTTTTAGGTTGTTAATAAGATTCTGCAATATTAATAAGGTAATCCTGAGATCCAATTGTTTGTCAATATTATCAGTTATCTCTAGATTTCTTCTATCCTTGAGCTCAAGCACCATCCCATAGTGTTTACTAAAAGGTCCGCCATACCTTGGGTACAGTTATTTCTTTCCCATCCTCCTTTAAAGGCCCTTTCTGATTTTTGTTGCCCTTTGAACTATTTATGTATGAGAAAAAAAAAACTTATTATTGTCTCTGCGATGGACCAGATTAAACTCAGTTGTTTTTCTTTCTGACCATAATGTTTTTCTAAATAATTTCAATACTCTCTTATAGTTCTCTTTACTTTCTAATCTGCCTAATTTCTCCATACTCTGAAAAACCTTCTTCTTCCTATTGATCAATTTCATCACTTTAGAAGTGCACCATATTGGTCTTTTTCCCTTTTTATTATATAGTTTCTTACCTGGCACATGTTTTTCTTTGAGAGTTTTTAGTTTGTTTTTGAAAACATTCCACATGTCCTGTGTATTTTTCCAGGCCAAGTCTGTTTTCCATTTCCATGCCATCAATTCTTGTTTCATTATTCCAAAATCAGACCTCCTGTAATGATAGTGGTGCCTCTAACTGCATATGCTAGATGTTTTTTAATAGAGAATTCAACTGTATTATGGTCACTGTTACATATTCCTTCTCTTATCTTTATATTAGTGATTTTACCCATGTTTGTTATAACCAAGTCCAATGTGCTGGTTCCTTGTGCTGGTTTGAACACTAGTTGTTTCAAATCCAGTGTCAGTAAATAATTAACTAACCTATTATTACCAACAGTTGTATACAAACTATGTTCCTAGCTAGCTTGGGAGTGGGTCCCAAGATGACAGCCTGGGTAAAAAATTGGCTGGAAAATAGGACACAGAGAGTAATAGTAAATGGAGTCCACTCTGATGAAAGTGGGGTTACTAGTGGGGTACCACAGGGTTCAGTATTAGGACCAGTCCTCTTCAATGTCTTTATAAGCGACATTGCAGAGGGACTGGAAGGAAAGTATGTCTCTTTGCAGATGACACAAAGATCTGCAACAGAGTTGATGCACAAGGCGTGGTGGAAAGGATGACAAGGGACTTGGCAAGGTTAGAGGAATGGTCAAATGTATGGCAGCTTAGATTCAATGCTAAGAAGTGCAAGGTAATGCACCTGGGAAACAAAAACCCAGGGGAAGAGTACACAATGGGGGGTGAGATACTAACAACAACAAAAATGAAAGGGACCTGGGGGTAGTCATATCAGATGACCTAAAGGTGGGCAAGCAATGTGAGAGGGCAACAATGAGGGCTGGGGGATATTGGGATGCATAGGGAGAGGCATCACCAGTAGAAAACAGGAAGTTATTATCCCTCTGTACAGACAGCTGGTCAGACCCCATCTGAGTACTGCGTGCAGTTCTAGAGACCAGTCTCTAAAGACATAGACAGGATGGAAGCTGTCCAGAGGAGGGCACTAAAATGGTGCACGGTTGCACCGGAAGACATATGAAGAGAGACTAAAGGAGCTTAATATGTATAGCCTTGAGGAAAGGAGGGAGAGGGGGGACATGATAGAAACTTTCAAGTACCTCAAGGGAATCAACAAAGTCCAAGAGGGTAGCATCTTTCAAAAAAAGAGGTGTGCAAGAACAAGGGGGCACAATTTGAAGATGGGAGTGGCTCAGAGGTAATTTAAGGAAGTATTTTTTCACAGATAGGGTTGTGGATGCATGGAACAGCCTTCCAGAGGAGGTCGTGGAGTCAAAAACAGTGGTGAAATTCAAGCATGCATGGGACAGTCATAAGGCAATTCTAGGGGATGGGGGTACGAAGAAGTAGGCTGCTGGTTAACTAGGATCTGCAGCTTATCCAGTAGGCAGGGAAATGGGCAGACTGGGTGGGCCAAGCAGTCCTTATCTGCCATCAAATTCTATGTTTCTATGTTCCCAGTTTATTTATGAGTAATTAAAAATCCCTTGTTATCCCCTTTTATTGCCATAAGTTCAGTTTCATTCTCTATTCTCCGGTTAACGTTGCTATTACAATTAAGGGCTCTATAATAATCTCCAATGTATAATTTCTTCCCTGTGTTTTCTTGATGTTCTAGCCACAGGTATTCAAGTTCTGAATCATCCAATGTATTAACCCTGTGACAAGAGATATCTTTCTTTAAATAAATAGCTACCTCTCCTCCTTTTTTATTTTTTCTATTTTTCCAAAAAGCACATGGCCATCAATACTTTTGTTCCAATGCACTCCATCTTCCCACCACATTTCAGTAATCATACAGATGTCAATACTCTCTGCCAATAATAGGGCCACTAATTCATATTTCTTTATACTGTTCAAGCTCCTTGCACTCATTAACCAAGCTTTTAGATCCCCTAGTCTTTTCCTTTTCTGGGTGCCTTTAGTATTATTCCTGTTGTTGTTGTCTCCCTTCATTATTTCTTTTTGGGTGGCTTGTTTATTAGCCCCTCTCCATCTCTCTTTTAGTTTAAAGCTCTGTCCACAGTTCTTTTTAGGGATAGTCCTAGCTTTCTACTGCCTTTTTTGTTAAGACGTAGTCCATCTTTACTAAAGCTCAAAGGGTTGTTAAAACATGACTCCCAGTTCATTATGCACTCCAATCCCTCTTTTAGAGACCAACACCTTAGCCAGTTGTTTATCTCTTTCAGTTTGTTCATGTAATAAATATTTTCTCTTGGTACTGGTAGGATCTCTGACAAGGCTAGTTTACAATTTAGTTTTTTGGCTTCTCTTATTTGTTTATATTCATCCTGTATTTCTTCCATACATTGATTTTTTATGTTGTTTACTCCTGCATGGAGAATGATTATGGCAGACCCGTCTCTTTCTTTGATAATGTCTCTGAGCATGTTTCTGATGTCACCTAATTTGGCCCCAGAAAAGTAACTTGTACTTTACTACCCTTCGATGTATATCTATCCGTATATTTAACTGTTGAATCCCCTAGTATGTATACATTCTTTGAGGTAGCATGTGTAACCTGGCTGGTCAGTAACTCATTATCTAGAGCTTGTGTAGTATCCATACTATATTCTACTAAGATGTCTCCCTGGAACCTCTATTTTTAGGTTCTTCTGATGCTTGCCCTCTTGTTATATTAACACTTTCAGTGGTTCCTTGAACCGCACCACTTGTCTCATTGGTGGCATCATTCTCCAGAGTGTTTTCACCTTGTATATTTATGTCACCTGCCACAGTTAATAAATCTGCCTGATGATCATACTTATTGTTTGATTCCACTAGTTCCTCCATCACATTACAGTAACCCCTCACTATAATGAACCTTATTATACTGAACTCTCTGTTATAACGAATGGTTCCTGTGGCTCCTGAGGTGATTACTGCTAATCATGATTTCTGCTGACCTTTGTTGATTCTGTACAACCCCAATCCCTGGCTCACCCCAACACAAATTCAGTTGGCCGTGACAGTACATTCAGTAGCTATCCTGTGGCTCACAAGGTGATTACTGCTGATCATGATTTCTGTCGACCTCTGCCGATTCCATATGACCACAATCACTGGCTCACCCTGTACCAGCTGCGGTAATTTATTTCTCCCTCTCGCACTCTCAACTCACTAATACATCTCCTTGCTTGCTGTTGCTCTTCCTTGCTCACCCTGACAGGTACAATTGTGCACTTGAACTACAGTAGTGTGTTACATGTTGTAGGGTTGTATGGTTGAACAGGAGGGTGCTGGAGGAATGTGCCTGTTATTGTAAGAGGGTGGGTGGTTGCCACAAGTTGCAAGTTGCGAGTGCAGAAAACGCTTGCTGTAGCTCTTCTTCACTCACCCTTAAAGTTAAAATTGTGAGCCACTGCATAAAAACAAAATATAAACTAAAGATGAGTCAAGGGTTGCAGGGTTAAGTGACAGGCAATGTAAATGGGTGGGCAGTCACTGCGAGTTGTGAGCAGCTGAGGCAGGGACAGAAAACGGAGGCTGTACATGCTGCATATCGCAGCTACTGTGTATAATAAAAAAACTATACATAAACTTACAGACTATGTACTGTATATAGTACAGAGGAGTGACAAAAGGTGTGTGTGTGGGGAATACCTAGAGTAGTGAGCAGAGTAGTGAGCCTTCGACAATTCAGCTGTACTACTGAACATAAAACAGGTCCCTCGCTTGAACGAATGAGTTACTATAACGAGCGGCACTTATGGCTCCCAAGCCGTTCGTTATAGTGAGGGGTTAGTGTACTAGATTGAGTACCTTCACATTCCTCGTCTAAATTGATTAATGACTCATATCTATTATGTGTTTCTAAACATTGTCCCATTGCTCTACATCTCCCTTTCTTATATTTCCTCTTTCAACAGTCCATTCATCATTGTCCCCCTCTCTGGGTCACTTCCTGCTTTCACAATCCATGCAGACCCTCTCACTTTGCCCCTCTGCTAAACCATTTTAGAAGTTTCTGTTGTGTTGTAATTAGCTGCATTTCTGACTCCATGATTTTCATTTTTAATTCTTTAATCAAGTTACATTTTTCACAAGAGAAGACCAGACGCTCATTGGCTATATCAGTGCTAACCTTTCTACAATATATACATCTCAGTCCAAGGCTACCCCCTTCTAGCTTTACTAGATTGGAATCCATTCTTTATCATTTGTGTGCTGGGCAATGTTCAGCCTACAAGGTCATAGTTGATTAAATATTTCCTTTTGGTCAGCGTTACCTGACTACTTCCCTTAATAACAAGAAATGCCCCCGAGCTCTTCTTGGATAATGGCATACATCTCTGAAATGGGGATTTAAATATATTCCTGTGGTGATGGCAGGCTATTTTGAAGGAGTACTTAGTAAGTTATGATGGGGCCAGGACTGACATAAGGGGCCTGTCTTTTATCAGATGGAGCATCTGTGGTGGTGGTAGTGTTTTATGCAACTGCGCAGGACAGGTTGTGTTGCCAGTATTGCATTCTCCTAAAACATGGTAGAGGAGGTGGGAGGTCACAGTACCACACATGGCATAGTGTATTCTGACTCCTCCCTTCTCCCTGAGGCTAGCTGGATAGCTCCTAGCTCCCCTTACCTGTCAGTTGGTGACAGTGAGCAAAAGGGGGATGTTTCTGATGAGATAATGTTCCACCAATTGATGGGGGTTCCGTAGATCAGACTTCACATTGTACATGGCCCATGTACCTGTACTGCTTAACATTTTGGAATAAACACATGACTGTGGCTATTTAATCTATATAACAGTGTAGGTATTGTCTCCAGGGGGAAAGAAGTATGGCATCTTAACCAATTAAAGATGACAGGAAATCATTACTAATTGGCAGCTGTTTATAAAGATCTTATTCTCATAAATGACACGCATTCCCTTAAACTATCCATTTTTAACAGTACCTGAGTAAAAAGTGATACAAAAAAACTGTTTTGCACAGCTTTGTTGTTATGGGCTGCATTCTGTTCCAGTTCTCTTCATGGAACCATTAAACTTGGAGTTTTTGCTGTATTGCGGTTTGTGCATAGAACTCCAAGCATTGTTCTGGTAGGTCAACAGCTCATAATTAGCATTCTGTGCACAAACCAGGATGTAATAAAAACTCTAAGTTATTGGTTACATAAAGAGAACTGTATGCTGCCCATGAAAACAAAACAATGCAAAATACATTTTTTGTATCACTTTTTACTGAGGTACAGTTACATGTGGATAATTTAGGGGAATGCATATGATTTGCGAGAATGAGAACTTTATAAGCAGCTGCCAATTAGCACAGATTTCCTGTCCTCTTTAAGTAAAACACTACAATAATAAAATCTATGCAAAAACTCTACACAAAAATACAGGCTCTTAATAAATCACAAGCCTATTCTCAGAATTAATGTTTATATATATATATAAAAAAGATACATTAGTTTGTTTCCTATAACTATACTAAATATGTCTAAAAAATATCTCTATAAACAGATTGAAAATAGCAATATATAGAAATAAGTGCTGAAATTATACGGAGTTGAACACTGTCCTTCAATAAAGTGTAGCACTTTACTGAAACACAGTTGTTCAATTGATCTTGACTCCTGGGGTGGTGAGTGCATGAAGTTTACTTAAGTTGTATTTAAGGTTTTATTTTTTTTATATCAAAAATAAAATATTCTTCTTCCTAAAAATGTAGTTTTTTAGAATTTTTAGGAAAAGATGTTCAAGTCTGTCTTTTATTCCCCCATGGTGCCAGCAGTTACCTACTTAATAGTTAACCCCGCCATGTCTACTGTGGTCATCTGTGCCCATAAAGCCCAGTAGTATAAATTCAAATATCTTGTCAAATGTTAAATTTCAGCTAATCAGCAGGCACCGTGTCATTTACAGGGGGGCATGGCCTAAAATTGACCAATCAGAATCATCCCGTGTTGCACTGGAAGTCCCTCCTCAAAATTCGGAAGTGTTGCCTCCAACCCCCAGATCATATGTACTGGAACCTGGAAGTGAAGTAACACTGCCCTTTTTTAAAATCACATGTCTCTCCTCCATCCTGCTGCTCGAACCCCCTACCATGCGATCCTAGCTCAACTTGAGTCCCTCCTCCTCCACACAACCCTTCGAACACCTAAAATGCTATCCTACCTTGAACCTGAGTCCCTCCTCCTCCTACACACAGCCCCTTGAACACCCTACCCCACCACCCCTTGCTCAAACCCAAGTCCCACCTCCTTCTCCATCCTCATGCCTCGAACCCCTACCACATCATCTTAGCTTGAACCCAAGTCTCTTTTCCTCCTCACCACCCCTTGAACCTTGACACACCATCCTAGCTCAAACCCCTGCCCCACTGTCCTAGCTTGAACCCAAGTCCCACTTCCTCCTCCACCCCATGCACCATGAACCCCTGCTCCACCATCTTAGCCTTGCTGTCCTAGCTGGAACCCCCTTCTCTTCCATCTCTGCCCCTCAAACAATGCCCCCTTGACCCCCAAGTCCTCCTCCTCCTCCTCCTCCTTTACTCCACCACCTTCCTTCCACCCATGCCTTCCTCTTATGCTCCCCCTCACTCAAGGCTGTTAGGGCCATGTAGTTTTATTTATTCACCCCCTGCCAGGCTGGAGTATAAGTGCAGTGTGTGTGAGTACTTTTGACTTGGATATTTTCCAGGAATACAATATTTAGGAGAAGTGTCATTGTGCAGAAACATTAACGGCTGTTTGGTGACTGTGGTTCAATCCCACATAGGGAAAGTCATCTGACTGTGTAAGCACCCTCCCTTCTGTTTTAAAAAATGTTTTCCCATGTATATACATATACAACCATAAGTTAACCAGGACCTCTTTGTAAATGAGTTCATCACCAGGCTAAGACACTGCCTTAAGCTAGTTTGTGTGTGTGTGTGTGTGTGTGTGTCTATCTCAGGACTTCAGGATCTATAGGGGGGTTCTTCATTTTACAAGGATCTGGACCCATCTACAGACACATTTTTCCCATAGACTTGCAGTGGATCTACAGGAAAACAGAGCAATCCTGCTTTAGTAGGAAATAATGTAATCTATAGGTAAATGCCAAACCAATCTGGAACCTGTGGGATGAAAAAATTGTTTCCAACTTTCTCTAGATGTTGCAGGAACTATAATACATTAAAATGATAGAACTACAACACTTATTTTGAATTCTTATTAGTTAGAGAAAGCAAGACTGTAGTATTGATAACATATTTTGCAAATTGCCTGCAAAACAAAACAAAGATACATGCTGTAGATACATAGACACTGTCAGCAGATAAGGGCCTATGGCTCACCCAGTCTGCCCATTTAAACTTGTAATTTCACTTTATGTTTTTTCTAGAAGTCTGTTGCCCCTTACCCCTGACCTCCTGAATTTCCTTATGTCCATCCCATGCATTCTTAAATCTGGTGATTGTTTCAGCCCCCACCACTTCCTCTGGCAGGGTGTTGCACTTGTCCACCACCCTTTCTGTGAAGAAATTCTTCCTCATGTTTCCTCTGAATCACTCTCCCTCCAACTTCATCCCATGACCTCTTGTCATGGAACAACTTTTTCACTGGAAAATAGTATATTCCTACACCCTATTACTCCCTGTAAGGTACTTGTATGTCTCTATCATATCCCCTCTCTTCCTCCTCTCCCCAAGGGAGTACATATTCAAGTTCTTCAGCCTGTTCTCATAGGATTTGTGATGCAGTCCCTGTACCATCTTTGTTGTCCTCCTCTGAACCTTCTCTACCCTGTCTATGTCCTTACATAGGTAAGGTCTCCAGAACTGTACACTGTACTCCAGATGGGGCCTCACTAGTGTCTTGTATAGTGGAATTACAACCTCCCTTTTCCTGCTGGTGATGCCCCTGCCTATGCATCCCAGCATATGCAAAACCATCTACTTCTTATTAGATAGATACCCTTAGCAGAAAGCATTGAGCATAGCCCCTGAAACTATGTATGTTTTTGTGTGAAAAAGTCTCAAAAGGTAGGAGACACAGCCGGCCTGGTGGTGCTGAGGGTTGAAGCACTGGATGCCACATCTCGTGCCATGCTGGCGACCCAGGTTCGGGCATGGACCCAGGTCATCAGGGGTCAGCAGGGGTGGAGATGGATTGAGCATCTGTGGACTGCTCTCTCTCTCTCTCACCAGGGGAGGGGGGTCACCAGCTGTCAGCACGCTAGTGACCTCTGTCGAAGGCTGGGGGTGGTGTGCTGGCACTGCATGGAGGGAGGTGAACTTGGGGCATGACACTGGGAGGGAGCGTGTGCGGATGCATGTGTATCCCCTCCATTGGTGTCATTGCATGCCCCAGTTCATGCTTGGCTAGAATAGGGAAAATGGCACTGGTCACAGCAGCTTGATGGCCATTCGGCAGGACGCCCAACTCTGAAGGCATCACTGTTAATTACTGGATCCTGTGTCAGCAGAGATTGAAGGGGGGCCTCTCCGCCACCCTGCCGTGTAGGTCAAGCTGCAGGGGTATGCAGTGGGGGCCCAATTAGGAGCCGGGATGATCTGGACAGCGGCCGGAGATGTGGGATGCCTGGACGTGGAAAGCAGACCTGGTGCCTAAGGTAAGAAAAACAATAAAGAAAAAAAAAGTAGGAAACATCTGTCACAACAGTATATCTCATCTGAACAGCTAGCAGAAGAATGAAGGTTGTGTTACATATAAAGACATCTGGAACTCATTAGTAGGGAAATGCTTCAGTCAATGTGTGTGTGTGTGTGTGTGTGTGTGTGTGTGTGTATGTGTGTGTGTGACTTCTTTTAACCTTTTGAGTAGCAACAAGCTTTGAGCTACTCAGAAGTTAAAAGTCTGGCTACTGCTCATTTACAGTGGGGTCTCTGGTACAAAGAGACAATTTCGTAGAAAAAGTCAAGGTTTTTGCCTATCATGAAATACAGAATAAGATTACAGCACACCATAAGATTTAGAAAAGACAAATATATTAGTATTTGGCACATTTTTTAATACTGAGACATACATACCTTTTTGAGTAGTATACTAGAACCTAGCCTATGTGCAGTATTAAAACATTTTAATCTCTTAGAATTATTTCAAACCCGTGTCTCTACTAAATGAGTGTGCAGTAGATAGCCCCTCCCAGCATCTGTACAGAGCTGAAGAAAAGCTTGTATGCAGTTTCTTGTGGTCTTTTATATATTTTTTTGTATGGAGATGGTGGGTGAAGGGAGAAAGTGCCAGATGCTTTTCATTAGGGAGTCACGCACTGGGTGGATACACAGTTTTTATAAGGAGCTGAGCATACTGGTTAGGACAAAAAGAACAGAGTGAGGCAGCCAAAAATACAGTCTGAGTTTTGTAAACTTTCTGAAAAGCATAAAATAGTTAAACATTATGGATGCCTGGGAAGAAGAGATGAATGATATCGAAGACTTCATCCAAGCACTGGCAGAGATGAAAAGTATAGGAGCGAATGTCACAACCACCCCAAAAGGTACAGTATATTATGTTATTTCCAACAAAGAATAGTAGTTTAGATGCTTGTTAAAAAAAGGCTGCTGGTTTATCTATTTGGTGCTGTCTTGATATGTCTTTAGTGAAGATGATTGTTAAAATAGGCTGCAGGTTTAAAATCTGATATTTGCCCATATAATAATGGAAATAAATTAGTGACAGGGTGTTTCTGCTTTTTTTGTCAACAGTTGAGAGTTGTGTTTCCAGGAACAGAACAAAAAATAAGACATTCAGAAGTTTGTGAAGGGGACAGAGATGTTCTGAAGTGTCTACTGTCAGTGGTGAACAAAATAACCTTTGTTTTAATTTGAGTCAAAGTGTGCAACCTTTCATAAGCTGTGTCTCACCTCAGGATCTGAGAGAAAGACATTACCATATTAAATTTATCATTGAGGTGTTTTCCTGTCATAGCTGGCACCTTGTTTGAAGGTTTCGCAAACAATGACAAATAACAGGAGGGGGAGGAAGCATCTAGTAGATGTGTTTTTAAAAATGACATTTTAAAGGGTACTGTGCTGAATTCTGTATTTTCATTGTTATGTGTAGCCAAGTACTATAGCTCAGAGATGAAACAGGCTGTGCAGCTAGTAGAAATGTATAAATGGGTCAAGGCACTGGAACTGCAATTGTCACAAAAGCAGCAAACATAAGAACATAAGAATTTGCTGGCAGAAGGAGACTGTGTGATCCATCTAGTCTGCCCAGGTTTTCTACGCCCCCACTATCAATTTGTCTTGCTAAGGTAACTATACTGTCTATACCATGCCTGTTTGAAATCACTGACCATTTTGGCTGCCACTACCTCTGGTGGCTGGCTGTTTCAAGGGTCCACCACCCTCTCTGTGAAAAAGTACTTCCTAACATCTGTTTTGAATTTACCTCCCACCAGGCGCATGTTGTGTCCTCTAGTACATGCAGCCCTGTTTTCCTGGAAGAGGTTTCTGGTTTGTACTGTGTTGATCCTGTTCACAAATGTAAATGTTTCAATCATGTCTCCTGTGTTCCTCCTCTACTCGCGGGAGAATAAATTTAGCTGGCTGAGCCTAGCTTCATACGTTTCATGGTACAGACCCTGCACCATTTTGGTGGCACATCTCTGCACAGTTTCCAGATGGTATATGTCCTTTTTTAGGTGAGGTCTCCAGAACTGCAGTGTACTGCAAGTGAGGTCTCACCAGGGACCTGCACATTGGAAGGATTTCATCATGCTTTCTACTGGTAATACCCCTGCCAATACATCTGAGGATGTTGCTTGCCTTTAGTGCTGCTTTTTTGCATTGCTTCCCTACCTTTAAATTGTTTGAGATCATAACACCAAGATCCTGTTCCAGCTTTGCTTCTTGTAGTACCTGCCCCTCCAGGACAAACTTCATGCATGGGTTCCTTCTACCCAAGTGCATGACTTTACATTTTTTGGAATTGAATCTCAACTGCCAGGTCCTGGACCATTCCTCTAGCATTCTGAGATCTGCCTCCATTTTTGAGATCCCTTCCTGTGTATCCACACTGTTGTGAAGCTTCATGTCATTTACAAAGAGGCACACTTTCATTTTCAGTTCTTCAAGGATGTTGCTGATGAATATGTTGAAAAGGGTGGGGCCAAGTACTGACCCCTGTGGCATGCCACTTGACACTTTCCCCTTTTGGGACAAGGTGCCATTTACCATAACCCTCTCTGTCCTGCCTTGCAGCCAGCATGTGATCCATTTAACTACTTTGTGACTGATGCCAGCTTGCTCCAGTTTGTTAGCTAACCTTCTGTGTGGGACTGTATCAAAGGCTTTGCTAAAGTCCAAATACACCATGTTCATCGCTGCCTCCTAGTATACTTCACTTGTAACCCAGTCGAAGAACTCTATCGGATTTGATTGGCACGAGCATCCTGATGTGATGCCATGCTGCTTTGGGTCACGTTGCCCACTTGCTTCCAGGTAGTTCATTACCAGGGCCACTGGAAAATTGCAGGAAAAGGTACCCCAAATTGTGGACCTTTTGGCGAAAATTGCAGGGAAATTGCAGGAGTTCTACTATAAACCCTGAGTGTTTCACAATAAATCTTTTACTGTTTTCTGCAGCAAGTATTAGTCAGTAAAAACTGCTAAATAAATACACTGCCACTTGAATAACTTTTAAACATAAAGAAATGCTTAGGTTCCAAGAATGAATACTAAACTGATAAGCTATCGTAGGCGTTGCCTATCTTCCAAAAATTACAGACATCTGCCTCATACAGTGCTATATAGATTCTATGAAGTGAGCCACAGCAAATCAATATTAAATAAATCCAGAATAAACACATTTTTCTGTTTGTGGATATAGAATAATGACACCTGATCAAAAGCTCTTGACAGTGCTCTGTCAACTATTCACCTACTTTTGTACAAGACAAAATAAGCGGATAGAGTGGCGAATAATTGAGTTTCAGTAACATGTTGTTAAATTGTTTAATGTTCATAATTTGTGCTGTAGGTACTGTACACTATTTTTGAAATCACATATTTAAATATTAAATCTGGGGGTTATTGGGGCTCGCAGTATAGCCTAGAGGTCAGAGTAACAAACCGTGAATGAGCTGGGGGCAACTAGCAGACCTGGGTTTGATTCCCACAACCTCCACTTCTGTACTATGTGACTCTGAGCAAGTCACTTAACCTCCTCCATGCTCCTGGGTTGCCCCTGAAAACAGGTCCTTGAGCCTAGTGGGCCTTACCCGGTTACAAAAAAATACCAGTATATTTTTACTGCATCATACAGTAGTCAGGGTACCATGTAATTTACATTTGTTTTACTCTGGCTGCAATGATTTTATTTAAAGATAAATGTTCAGATACAGTTTATGTGTTTTGTAAGCTTGTTTTCAGACTTTAGTCAGGTTTTTATTGTAGTATTTGCATGTGAGCATCTAGGTGGTAGACTGCTAAGAGTGAGATCACTGTTGCCAACCAGCTTATTCAAGTTTATAATCAGCAGGACCATCCAAAATCCTCAGCTGTTTGAATCAAAACTAGTCTGAATGAAAATATGCCCACAAGGAAAAACCTGTCCTACTACATACAAAAAGGCTTCATAGTTAGCTCTCCATTTAGGTGAATGGGATAATTTGCACCTTTTCTCCTAACTTTTGTTTCAGTCTTTGTGGCAACAAAAAGTTTTCTGATAGACTGCTTCAACACAAACCAAATGTTACATGTCTAAGTGTACTTATGGTTGGCCAGTGGATTTTGAAACCAAACAAGACAAGGATTCAAAAGAAAGCAGTGTCACATAAAACTCTTACCGTACCTTGCACTGCATTGTTTTGTCCAAACCCAAGTCTGCAAATGCAAATTTGTCAATATATTTGTGAGTATTTTACTAAAAATGTTAATGCTTTTTACACAGTTCAATGTAAAACCAAAAAAATTGCAAGAAATTGTGGAACATGTCAGTTCTTGCGGAGAATGGTGAAAACTGCGGATTCCACAAAAAAAATGCGGGTTCAATTTTCCAGTGGCCCTGTTCATTACCCTTTCCTTAAGCAATGTCTCCATTATTTTACCCACCACTAAGGTCAGACTTACTGGGTGGTAGTTTCCTGCTACCTCTTTGCTTCCACTCTTGAGCAATGGCACAACCATGGCCCTTTTCCAGTCCTGTTGTACTATCCACTGTTCCAGTGAACTGTTAAACAGTTCAGCAAGTGGGCAGCAGGTTCATCCCTAAGTTCTTTTAGAACTCTTGGGTGTATTCCATCAGGGCCCACTGCCTTGTCCACCCTTATTTTAGACAACTCCTGAAGGATCAATTCTTTTGCAAAGGGAGATATGTCAGCACCCCTGGTATGGGGAAGTGTCCTGGCTGGTGCTAGACTATTACCAATGTCTTCCTGTGTGAAGACCGAGCAGAAGAATTCATTGAGAATGTTTGCCTTGTCTTTGTCATTTTCCACCAGGTGTCCTTCCTTGTTGGCCAGTCATGTTATTCCTCCTTTGCTCTTTCAACTGAGCAAGGGACAGAAAATATCATAGGCAAAATTAAAAGATGGTCAGCACTAAAAACATAAAAATAATAATAGGTGGACCAAAAAAATGGCTAAAAACTAAAAGAATCAGAGAAAATTTAAGAAGGAAAATAAGACATGCCAAGATCACATTACACCATAGGAAGTCACAGCAACTTGCTGAAAATCAGCAAGATGATGTATTTTAAAACAAGCAGCTTGGTGAAAATCAGCAAGATGCTGAACTAGAAAACCAGCAACCCCGTTCAGTTTTTTTTTTTAGAAAGAATACAGCATTATGAAAGAATATTGCAGAGGTTTAGAGTGGTTGAATATCATGAGAGATTTCAGTTTGTCAATATTGACAGCCTTAAATCATTTAGTCAGCCATTAGAGCAATGCACCTAGCCATCCAAGAACTGTTAGACCATGTGATCTCACAGTCAGGTCCAGAAAACTTCATCCGATTGCATTTGAATGCTGACTCTTTAAATTCACCCCATGTTCTCAAGTAGAATGTGCCTTAAAGAAGTAAATGCAGCTCCCTTCTTAGATCATATAGCTGACATGCTGCAGAACAATGTTAAAGTGATTACCGATGAATCTTTATAACTCATAGTAACAGCCATAAGAAACAGAAAAGGAAGGGGAGTGGGAGCCAGACGTTCACTGATTTCTGTTCTGTAGGGTAAAATCATAGACAAAAAAGGCAATAATTGATTGATTTAAACAATAGAGATAACACTTTGTGTTTTGCTGACAGTGTCATTCCTTTCTTAAACCCCCACTTCACAGACAATCATTTGATCAGTAAGGCTAAAATATTACATGCTGCACTAGGTTTGTCTGAGCAAACCCCTGTCACTATTAATAATGTGCCACACTTTGAATGGTTTTTAAGAGTCAGAGTTAAGGGTCTATATCATAATCAGGGAGTTGGAAAGACATTTAGTATGGGATCTGAGAGCTTTCCTAAAACACTGTTTGTATTATTGCATGACAGTCATTACTACAGTGTGAACAATGTAAAGAAATTCATTGGGTCTAGATACCTCTGTAAATACCATCACATGCCCTTTAGTCATAAAAATTATTATTCTTGTGGTCTATTTTGCAATGGGTGTTGTGATCCAAACTGTTTTGAACAGAAAACTGACATTGCATCATGCCCCCATTGTAAAAAGATTTGTAGATTCTCAGCTAGCTTAGAGAGACATTTGGCCAGAGCTGATTTAGGTACGGTCCCTTGTGAATCAGTGAAACCATGTGAAGAATGTTTTGCTTTTTACAAGGGGACTCATGCATTTAAATTGATCCAGTGTGCCAAATGTGGGTATCTGATGACTGCAGACAAGAATCTCTGTTACATGGCACAGCTGACAGATATAAAGACCTGAGAAAAATATATAGTGATTGAGTTTGAGGTCAGACAAGAAACTGGGGTACACACCCCAAATGTTGTATTTGTTACGCAATTAGATGGGAAGAGATCCTGGGAATTTGAAGGGGATGATTGTGTAAAAGATTTTGTCAGACATTTTATAGCTGCACCTTTCAAACACTACACATTTATAACCCACAATGCCAAATGCAATGACAACTATTTTATAGTTAGTCAGCTAGTCAAGAAAAAAAAAATGATATCAAGTTACTCACCCAGGGAGGAAAATTGTTGTGTGTTACTGTGTCTGCCCTGCACCTTGGATTAATCGCTTCACTATCTTCTATGCCTTTCCAGCTCTCAACATTTCCTAGTGAGCTCAGATTTAAGAATGAGAAAGCTAAACAGTACTTTCTAGATTTTTGTAACACCAAGGCCAATGAAAATTATGTAGGCTCCCTGCCCGATGCTATGTTTCATGACATGGATTATATGATGCCTAGTGAGAAATCAGAGTTCATGCACTGGTACCTAGCCAACTAACATACAGAATTTAATCAGAAAAAGAGCTTCGATAATATTGTTAGTTAGATGCTGAAATTCTTTGAAAAGCATGTGACAGATTTGGGCAAGAAGTGATAAACATACCAGCCAGACAGGTTTTGAAACAGTCAGATGGTGAAACAGCAGAGTACAAAGTACTGTACTTTGTTTGGACCCCTTTCAGTACACAACGATAGCCTCAGCATGCATGGCTATGTACAGATTTTTATTTTTGAAAGAATGCAGTCTCGCAGTTCTCCCACCAGATAACTACCATGGTCAGCAAAAAATATACTCCACACATGTGATTCAGTGGTTAATGTACAGTACATAGCTGAGAAAGAAAACATGCTCTCCTGGAGGTGAATTTAAAGTAGTACCTTATTTTCTAGATGTTTTTTGCAGTAGAAATGGAGTACCCACCACCTTTGAATTGAATGGGGTTTTATTCACAGCTGCAACATCTGTTACAGTGACAGGGACCAGAATCACATGACAGGGACACGTTTTGGAAAGTTATACAATAGGACCATGCACAAATTTCATTTTTTTAAAAGCACGGTGTTTACTGTTAGGGTTCTGTGGGAACACAAGTGGAAAGAAATGGCAACAGATCAGAAACTAAATGATTTTTTGAGGGACAGGGAAGTCCCCCAACCACTCAACCCTAGAGAGTCACTGTTTGGGGAGAACACATGCCATCTGCTGGTACTATAAGACACAGCCTGCTGAGAAAGGATTTAACTAGCCTCCACCCTTTCATTAACAAAACTAAACAGTATCCCATTAGTCATCCTGACATCATTTACGAAAATTTTGATGACCTCACTTAGTACTTTGGTTTGACAAAGGTAAAAGTTTTACCTCCTAGACTTCTCTTGTTTCCAGTGCTGCCATCCAAGATAGGAAAAAAACTTGTGTTCACGTTATGTCGAGCATGCACTGAAGAGAGACTTCAGACAGCATCATTCACACACAGTGATGAACAAAGAGTGTTGACTGGTACCTACTGTACCATGGAACTAAACCTGGCACTAGAAAAAGGATACAAGATCATAAAAATGTATGAGTCATGCACAGAGCTGTTTGCAGACTATAGTACATCAAACTGCATCTGAAAGGCAAGCAAGAGGCATCTGGTTCCACTTCATGGGTTAAAATGAAGCAGATAAAGTCAGATACATACAGCAGTATTTTGAAAGAGAAAATGTACATTTGAACCCCACTGACATTGCTGTTAACCCCTCAAGGAGATGTGTGTTTGCCCCCACTATGATATTGCCTCATTCAGTTTCATTGCTGTTGAAACAGCATGTTTATGGTGGAAATACATCAAATGCCACTACTCAAATTCTAATAATATCAACATATTCATACCTAGTTTTACCACAGCATATGCCAGAGTGGACATCTAAAAACTGCTAGATAAGTTACAGGACAGGTGCCTTTATCACAACACTGACTGTCATTTTTGTGTCCAGATGGGGTGACTGGACCCTCCTCTAAGTGACTATTTAAGGGCAGAAGTCTACAGGATTAGCTTGTAAACTCATATATGTGTTTTTAGCTTACACTGTCACTTTAAAAACAGCACTTTATAATGATGGTATTGTCTACCTCACTAGATTCTCCTGATGACACCCCTTTAGGGTGAAACTGGTTGAAGTGTTGTGGACTGAGCTGGTTTGGCACACTTTGAATGTTCAATAAAGCCGTTGCACTTTACTTTGTCTAGTGCCAGATTTTTCATTTGCTGACTATTTAGGAGAGCTGACCAGCTAGCTTCCTGCAGATGAATACATTACAGAGTTTGTGTCTGCAGGCCACACGAGTTATGGGTACTGTCAGTTCAGAGGACAAATTTTTCTTAAACTCAAAGGTTTTACCCTTAATGTAGCTAACAGTGAATACATTAATTTTGAAAGTCTGAAGGACCTCGTCTTTGATTACACATGGTCACAGACTTCAAAAGAAATCATTGTGAGGCAACCCAGCACAGTTAGAAACAAAATGCAGTTGTCCCTTGAAACGAGAACGCTTTCCAAGATACAGAGAGTGGTTTATGAAAAGCGAGTTTTGCAAGTTAAATTCAAAATACTTCCTTATGGGTACTGATTGAGGAAAAAAATGGATATCAGGTTGCAGCATCCCTTTACTTGTCTGTTAGCTGGCCCCTCTATTTGTGGTAAAAGCTTCTTTATAAAGCAGTTGTTGGAACATTCTGATACCACTTTATCACACATGCCTGAAAGCGTGGTCTGGTTTTACAGCTTTTGGCAGTTTTGTATAATGAACTGTTCTGAAAGTTTCCACAGATTCAATTTGTGGAGGGGCTACTAGCGTCATTAGCTGATGATGATCTTTTACCCCCTGGGAAGGTAAATTTTGTTGTTATACAGTAGATGATTTAATGGACTCTGACTGTTAAAATAGTGAAGTCACTCACAGGTTAACTAAGTACAGCCATCATAAACAGTTAAACATGTTTTTTTAATTTTCCAGAATGTGTTCCATCAAGGCAAACAAAGCAGGACCATCACACTAAAAGCCTAATACATGATCCTGTTTAAAAAAAAAACAGAACAGCTGCAAATAATGACTCTGGCTAGGCATATGTACCCCAGCCAGGCAAAATGTTTTTTTTAGAAGCTTTTGAAGATGCCACAAAAAAAACTTACAGCTGTTTATTGGTTGATTTAAGATCCAGTATGCCAGATAACTACTGTATAGACTGTGCAATGGCTTGTTTCCCCCTGACTGGCCAGAGGAGTATATCTTGAAAAAAACACATTCTGGTTCAAAAACTATATGATACTGTATTGTCATTATATCAAAAAGACTGCAGAGGAATCTATCTGTCCTAAAGTTACTGGTAAAATGACCTTTCAGTTTAAGAAAAGCTATTTTACTTTCAGCCTCTGGTGATTTCATATCAGCTATAGCTGAGATAGAGTTAAATACTCTCAAAGGAAATATTCTGTTGTCTGCTAAACACCTAGCATTTCTGAAAAAAGGGGTACAGTCATTAAAACCTTAAGCAACAAAAAAGTGCAGGTAGAAAAGGAAAACAAAAGGCTGTAAACCAGACAGGTGGTTTTATAGGGACCCTGCTTGGAATCGTTATTCCTTTGATTACCAGATTGTTGGCTAAGAGATAATGTATTTTACTCAGAAAATGTATTTGGTGCCTCAGCAACAGATGGAACATATTAAAAATGCTCTCCTGATATGGACTTGAGGAAGCTTGTAACTTACAGCTTGGACACAGAAATGAGGGCTATATTAGCCCATACTGATTTATCAGACTATGACAAAGCCAAACGGTACTCTGCTGTTTTGCAAAGGTTTCTGACATATGTAAGGCAGGAAGAAAAGGCTAGAACCAGTTTGACTTTATTCATGCCTGATGCTGAGACAGTCCCTCAGGAATTTCCTGCTGCTGCAGCTACTGAGACAGTTTCTGTCCCAAGTGTTATGGAAAAATACATTTTAAGTAGTATTTCTCACAGGTCTAAATATAATGCCAAGCTATTAATGAGGCATATGGCAAAAAACAAGGATATTCTTTTTTGGAATGATAAGGGGGAATTGGTGTATAAAGGCAGTGTTGTTTCTGGGTCTCACATGTTCACTTTGGTAGGAACCTAAGAATTTGTTGGCAGAAGGAGACCATACGGTCCGCCTTGTCTGCCCGAGATGTCTACCCCCCCCACATCTACTACTCTTGTTGAGGTGACTACGTTGACTGTCCCATGCCCATTTGGATTCTATTACAGTCTTAGCCACCACCTCCTCAGGTGACAGGCTGTTCCAAGGGTTCATGACCCTCTCTGTGAAAAAGTACTTCCTAACATTGGTTCTGAATTCCCTGTCAACCAGGTGTAAGTTGTGCCCTCTTGTACGTGCAGTCCTATTTTCCTGAAAGAGGTTAAAGGGCCACTATTGCTCCACATACAGTCCCTGCCCATGGAAAGCCAAAGGACTGGGATGTTTTTGTTGCAGAGGCTAACACACGCACATCTGTCTTTGGAAATTCAGCAAACAGCGACTGTTGAAAGTCTGTAAATGGCTGTTGGAAAAGTTCACAAGCCCCATCCAGTTACCAATTGGACAGTAACACCCAGGAAACAAAAGACTTTTATAAAGAATGCATGGCTTACCATATAAAACTTAAATGCTATCTCTGTGTATGAATGTGAATTGTATAGACCTCAGTGACTGACGTGTACTGCCTATATCAGTCATTTACTTCATATTCAGTATATAATCATGTTTTTACCAAAAATGCTTATATTGCTGTATGTTAGCCTCCCTCATATTCACTATGTAATCATGTTTTTACAAAAAAAGGTGCTTATACTGATATATGTTATAATCCTACCTAATATTCAACAGGTAGTCATGTTTTTACAAAAGTTGCTTATATTTTTGTATGTTATAATCCTATCTCAGTGGTATGTCACATTTTATGTGCATTTTCTAACAAGAGATGGCTTTATTTTTTTGTATCTTACCAATAATCCTACCTTTAATGTATGTTACATTTTATGGGCATGTGTTGTTTTACAATAAATGTCTTTATATTTTATACAATGTGTCATTATTGAAGACATTACATATCTGAAAGTAACCCTCCCACCAGAACAACTAACAGAGACACACAGATCAAGAGTAGCTATATGATTTTATAAATGATGGTTTTGTAACAAATTACAAGGGATTGCATATTTTAAATTCAGTACAAGACAAACACGTCTGAACATGTTGTTAGGCCACTGGGACATACCCTGACATGTTTAAGTGTCTGAAAGGGTGACATACAAAACTAGTTACCTTGGCATCATTTTTGGGTAAATCATTAGAGTATATTTTTAGAATCTGATCATAAGAAAATCCTTTACATCTGTGGTGTAAGAAAAAGATGCAGTGAAATCTGTAGGTGGTAGAGAAGGTATATTATAACTGTGTGTTTTGGTATATAATAGTCTTTGCATTTCTGTTTAAAAAGTCCCCAATCATTTGTGTATAATTGTCAGGATGAAAACTGTAGCTGTCGAAGAACTCCCTAGACCCAGTTTCTGAATGTATACAGCTAACCAGTGCTGTCCAGCAAAGCCATGGGGGTCAGTAGTGATCACTAATGCTGTGTGGAGATTTCTCAGTCTCTCCTTGGGTAGCAGATCACAGGGAAACATACCCAGAAAATAGTCACGGATGTGGGGGTCATTGGTTACAATTTTCTTCAGCTGCTTTGTGTTAATTTTTATGGTTTATCACATATAATCAAAAATGACATTTCTTTGGTTTGTTTCAATGACATTATCAAACATAGCATAGACAATGAGATTCATTATATGAAGAAGGGCATCTATTTTTTCTCATGCAATTTGCAAAATATGTAACCAATACTACAGACTTGTTATCTTTAATTAATAAGAATTAAAAATAAGTGTTGTTGTTCTATCATTTTAATGTATTGTAGTTCTTGCAACATTTGGGGAAAGTTAGAAACTATTTTTCTATCCAACAGGTCCCAGATTGATTTGGCATTTTTCTATTGATTACATTATTTCCTATGAAAGCAGGATTGCTGTTTTCCTGTAGATCCAGTGCAAGTCTATGGGGAAAATGTTTCTGTAGATGGGTCCAGATCCCTGTAAAATACAGAGCCCCCCTGTAGATCCTGAAGTCTTGAGACAGACAGAAAGAACACACACACACACACACACACACACACACACACACACACACAGACACATACACAGTAAATAGTTTAAGGCAGTGCTTAGCCTGGTGATGAACTCATTTACAAAGAGGTCCTGGTTAACTTATGGTTATATATGCATATACATTAGGCAACCTTTTTTAAAACAGAAGGGGGGTGCTTACACAGTTAGATGGGTTCCCCCTGTAGAGCTGAACCACAGTCACCAAACAGTCCTCAATGTCTCTGCACATTGATGCTCCTCCTAAATACTGTATTCCAGGAATATATCCAAGTCAAAAGCACTCACACACCCTGCACTTATACCCCCAGCTTGACAGGAGGTGAACAAATAAAACTACATAACCCTAACAGCCTTGGGAGAGAGGGAACATAGGAATGAGGTGTGGGTGCAAGGTAGGTGGTGGGGCAAGGGGGAGGAGGACTTGGGGGTTGAGGGGGCAAGGTTTGAGGGTGGGGATGGAGAAGGAGGAGGAAGGGGGTTCAAGCTAGGATGGTGTAGCAGGGGTTCGAGGGGTGGTGATGGAGGAGATGGAGGGACTCAGGTTTGAGCTAGGATGGCAGAGCAGGGGGTTCAAGGGGTGGGGTTGGAGGAGGAGGAGGAGGTTGGACTCAAGTTTGAGCTAGGATGGTGGGGCAGGGGTTTGAGTTAGGTCGGTGTGTCAGGGTTCAAGGGGTGGTGTGGAGGAGGGGGACTCAAGTTCGAACAAGGACAGTGTGATAGGGGTTCAACAGGTAGGGATGGAGGAGCAGAAGGTGAGACTTGGGTTTGAGCAAGGGGTGGTGAGGCAGGGGTTCGAGGGCTGTGTGGAGGAAGAGGAGGGACTCAGGTTCAATCTAGGATTGCATGGCAGGGTTTCGAGGGGTGGGATGGAGGAGAAGGAGGGAACTATCAACTTAGAAAAAGGGCACATGACTTCTGGGTTGAAGGCGGGACTTCTGGCTTTTGAGGAGGGACTTTCTGTGAAACACAGAGATGATTCCAATTGTTCCATTTTAGGCCATGCCCAACTGTCAAATGATATGGCACACACCGATTGGCTGAAATTTAACATTTGACAAGCTATATGAACTTATACTACTCCCCAGCACATTTACTATATTGTAAAACTGTTCTCCCCCACCCCTTGCTGGCTTAGGTGAAGAACAGTAAAACACAGTGGGAAAAAAATTAGAATTCCTCCTTGACCCCTATGGCAAACTCCCATGCAGGGACAGCAAGTTCCCTACTCCTCCCCAGTCCCCCCCTCCCCACTTTTACAAGAGTGAGGTTTGGGTGGGTTCAAAGAAGAAGGCTAGAGAACTGAGCGAAACCTCGCTTGTGCAGCCCTTTTTATGGACCAGGCTTCTCCCCCTGGTCTTAACCCACTTTCCCCCGGGAACTCCCCCTGCCAGCCCCCCATCGCTAGTGGTCAGATACCTCCTTCTACCTGTTTACCTAGGTGTCACTCAGTACCTGCACATAGATAAATCCCCACCTACTGCAATGCCTTGTAGGCTCCCTCACTATGTTAAAATAATTTGTTGTAGAAGGAGATGAGTTGGGGGAGGAATGGCTACCCACTAAGATTTTCTTAGAAGGGGCATAGTGATGTAGGAATATTACCTATATTTTGAAGTCTGCGATTCCAGGTCTAGTTCTGACAATATGAGCATAGACAATTGCTGCACATCTATTAGTCAATATAATTCAAGGATTTTCCCTCCCCATTTTAAAAGACCTTACACCAACCAGTCACACAAAGTAGTATCATGCATAGACTTTCACATGACAAGAGGGGACAGTACTGCTCAAATAAGAATGACTAATTTATTATTTGGTTTTCTTTATCTTCCATGGACATATTCACACTTTGAGAGTGCTTCTAATACTGCAAGGCAATAGGGGGAAATTGATTTGCTTATGTTAGTGAGCAAATGGGTGCAGTAGGCCTTTTTCTTCTGGCATTGTTCTGCAGAGACAAAAATGTGTATAGGTAAAGACACTGACTCTTCAGACTCATGTAATAGTGATGAATAACAAGTTATCCACATTATGTATGAACTACTCTGTCCTGCCCGTACCCACATTTCCAAGCTCCTATTTAATTTCTTGCTTGTCTCTTTCCCCTTTAGTGGAGGCCCAGCTTGGGTGCTCCCCCCAATGTGGCTCCTATCTCTGCTGCCTCCTGAAGCCTTGCCTGGTGCGGTCGGCTCTAACTAAGCCTCTGCCTGTGCTGCTCAGCTGGTCTGCCCAGAAGAAAGCTCCCCTACCCTGCAAAGGTACAACAGGACACTGCCAACAGATTCAATTTTTGGCACTTTCCACAGCCAAATCCTGATGGGACACTGCCCTCTGTTGCTGCATCTCGAGTGGCTTTTCCCCTGTCTAATTCTTCCTGATGCCACAATTTCTATTTATACTTAAAATTACTGTTTTCTGCTATTTCTTTTTTATTTTAAGTGGCCAGTTTCCCATTAGCAGATTATACAGATCTGCGACTAGAGAGACCTTGTTCTTTCATTTAAGGAAATCTGCCCTCTTAAAGTCACAGCAAATTTACTTGCTATATACCTTTCTGGTACTGCCTTCCTATGAAATCCTATTGGACCTCACTTAGTTCCTATCTTGTCCAATGGCATCACAGGGTGTGAAACTATTTTTGGTGTTTTTCCGGACACTGTGAGTCCCACTCTCAGTTTGACAGAACCCCACATCACATATCCCTGTTATCCCTACAAGACAGTGACCTCTTATCACACTTGGCATGGTCAACAGTACCAGTGTAACATACTACACTAGTTTTTCCCATGGAAGCTGCACTACAGCAGGCTGCACATGAAACATGGAAGATATATGTCCTCTATTGACCCTATTGTTCTTGTGCTACTTAAAAGCCTCTCTGTTCCTAAGGGCCCTGTTAAAGTACGTCTAAAGAGGAAATCTCGTCCTCTTACCCTTTATTTACTAAGACAACTCCTGAAACACCTCATTCTTTTACTTCTCCTTATCTCTGGTAGTGTAGTCCAGGCTCTTCTTCATATGGAGTCAATGGCAACAAAAAATAGGGTACGCTTGTCCTGGCCAGTATAAACATCTGCAGTCTGTTAAAAAAATTTGATGCCCTCACTGCTTGTGTCGCAGTGCACAACCCCGATATCTTTTCAGTCATCGAAACATGGCTGTCACCATCTACCCCTGACTCAGCCATCATACTACCAGGCTACTCACTTTTTAGGCAGGACAGACTATCTAGAAGAGGAGATGGCTGTGCCATATACCTAAAGGAGTCATTGTTGGCTCATCCACTGTCCCTCCCTGAACCAGCTATGGATATTCAGATCCTTGTTGTTAAGGTTATGCTTGGTGCACAGAACGAGGCCCTTAACATTGGCTCAGTCTATATTCCCCCTGACCTCACTGAACGGGGCTTAAAACCCCTAATGAACTAAGTCATGAGTCTAAAACAAGACGCATAAACCATCCTGTTAGGTGACTTTAATGTCAGGTGCCAGTAGGCATAGGGATGTGTTAACAGGCCTGAACTTTACCCAGTTAATAACTCCAACTAGGATAAACTATAAGACTGGGACTAGCACACTCCTGGACTGGGTCCTAATGAACCATCCAACACATATCTCCCATTCTGAAGTATTGCCTGATATTATCAATGATCCCTTTCCTCCCCAGTGTTATTGGAATAACACATTTATCAAGCCCTCTGCCAGAACAATCACAAGTAAAGTGCTCTCCCATGGCCACCTGCAACCACTAAAGTCTCTCTTCCAGCAACAAGACTGGTCTTACTTTGAAACCGCCCCGATATTGACTCAGCTCTGGAATACTTCATTAAATGCTTCAATGCAGCCTGTGACATCCACACCCCTTTTAGGACACATAGGATCAAGGAACTTGATAATCCTTGGATCTCTTTTAACCTTCTGGTTTAAATGAAAGCTCGTGACCACCTCTGGCATAGGGCCAGAACCTCTGGCAGTCAACCTGATATAAAGGCCTATAAGATGGCCAAGAATGGATGTACTAAGGCTATCTGTGAGCACAAAACATGTTATTATAAGGACATCCTTTCCAAGACCTGGGCAGATGGGAGACAATTCTGCGAAAACCTTTCAGAAATCACTGGGAAAGCATCCAAGCAGGCTCCAACTATGTTAAATGTTGATGGGTTTATCAGCCATGACCCTGTGTTATTTGTCAACTCATTTAATTCATCCTTCACAGACCATAGCCAAATTCTGCCCCCAAATTTCTTTGAACCACCCAGCACAGCTCCTACGTCCGCCAAATCAGAAGAGGCCTTGACCCACCCATTTTTCTACTTCAAAGCTATCTCGGAAAGCAAGGCCAAGACATACCTACTTAAAGTTCTAGGAGGAACTAGAACAAGCAGTGATTCCCTCAATCTGAAACTTCTTACCCTAACCCTAGATGAAGTTCTATCCCCCCTCACCAAGCTTCTCATTCTGTCCCTCATACTTTCACAATTCCCCCAGATCTGGAAATCCACTCTGGTTACACCAGTTTTTAAGAGTGGGGACTGATTACTACCTGGGAATTATAAGCCAATATCTGTTCTTCCCCCATTGTCCAAAGCACTTGAAAGGATTGCTGCCGACCAATTTGTGGAGTACCTGGAAAAACACAACCTACAATGTGTCCAACAACATGGTTTTCGAAAAGGGCATAGCACATCTATGGCTCTACAGGAATTCACAGATTTCATTCACCATACTCTTGATCAGGGTCAACTTGTTGGTGCAACTTTTATTGACCTGTCTAAAGCATTTGACACGGTAAATCACAATTTGCTGACACATCAACTTGCTGGGCTTAGTATATCTTCAGATGCCCTAAAGTGGTTAACCAGCTATCTAGCAAACCACACATAACAGGTGAGAATAGAGTCTACCCTTTCTGCTAAACTGCCTTTCTGCTCTGGGGTTACTCAAGGATCAATACTGGGACAGCTTCTATTTAGCACCTTCCTCAATAATCTTCTGGCATCTTGTTCTGAACCAGTACTCCTCTATGGGGATGATGCAGTCATTTTCTCAAAGACTGCTGACCCTAGTCTCCTTCAGGCCCAACTTCAGAAAAGTTTTACTGAAGTTGAGTCCTGGTTCACCTCTTATAAATCGGTGCTTAATTGCAAAAAAACAAAGGTCATGCTCTTCCATGGTACCCACAACAAGCATAAAGCCAAACAACTGGTGATTAAAAACAGTGTGAATGTAGTCCTTGATCAGACTCAATGTTTTAAATACCTATGAGTTACTCTGGATAGTACACTTTCCTACTCCCACCATGTTGAGAATGTTGCCAAGGCAGTTAACATTCAGCTAGGCCTTCTACACAGACACAAACACTGCCTTACTACCAAAGCCCTCAGACTGGCTATCCAAATTTCAGTTGTGTCTATTATTGACTATAGTTTGGTCATTTATGGTACCACCATGGACACAACTCTACAGTGGGAACTAATTGGTGCAGTGTATCTTACTCACACTTGTGACCTTTACGGGCAAGCAAACTGGCTTCAACTCTAGGCTCGCATTGAATATCAAGCCTGCATTCCTGCTAAGAAGGCAACTCTTGGTCTCCAAAAACCAGGTTCCCATTAGCTTTTCAGTCCCTTCCGGGGCACTCATAACACATGAAGTTCTGTGAGCCATACTTTTACTGTCCCTCACTGTTGAACCTTGCTACAACAGCGATCCATTGTAGTTAGAGTGGCTAATTTATTTAATTCCCTTCTTTCTGAGATTGCCATGACTGCAACCTTGGGACCATTGCTGCACTATTCCACATACAGCACTTCCTTCCTTCATCCCTTTCCTGTCCCCATCCGTGCCCTCTTTTCATCCTACCTCATCCCCCCTCCCTCTACTCCACCACTCCCACCCCCTCCTCCCCTCTGTTTCCTCACATTGTTCTCTTCCTCTACCCCCCTGTGGGTCTTTTCCTACATAAGCTACATTGTGGCAGCTCCTTCCTTGCTCTTATTTTGCTCCTTCTACCCCTCCCCAATTTGCCCCTTACCCATATCTCCTTGTAATCCCTTCCACCCCTCTTCAGATGAGGCCACTGGCTGCACTTGACTCAATATTTATCTTGCCATATTATTCTTTTGTTTATGTAATTACTTTCCTCATGTTGTACTACTTATTGAAACCATTGTAATTTGTTATTCTTGTGACTTGACATGGAACCTCTGTAAAAGAGCTATTGATTCAAAGGTCTTTCTGATTTGTTAAACAAATAAATAAAATACTCTGCTACAGTAAGTAGTTTATAAAGAATAGTTAATCTAATCTGAAGAAAATGCAGTCAAGATGAGTTTAATACAAAAGCCCTGTGCTTCCAACAGCTGGGCTTCTAGTAACAGGCTATGATATATTTGTAATTTTAATGGAATTACTATCTTCCATTGCTTTTGCAGGCAAAGCTTGTCAAAGCTCGGAAAAGACTAGAAGCTGCTAGAGGGGAAAGCTAAATGTTTGCATCCTAATGAAGGGCACAAGATAATGAAAATTAGGTTGCCTGCAAACTACTCTGTTTCTAGAAAAATAATGTGTAGTTGTAGTACCAAAATGTAGAAAATACTGAAAGAAAATTGCAAATATGTTTTTTAAACTGTTAAGTAATTTACTGTATCAATAAAACAAAACAATACTGATACAGTGTGTTGATACAAACAATATTTTCAATCCAATATGTTTACCATATTTTTTTTGTCTGTCATAACTTAAAAAATGTGCAAATAAAATACCATACTCAAAAGCAGTTTCAAATAGTATTAATACACATAGAATAAGATCAACGTATGAAAACAGTATCAGCCAGCCTGGTGGCACTGAGGGTTGAGGGTCTGGAAACCACACCACATGCCACACCAGTGACCCAGGTTTGGAAATGAGCCCAGTTCAGTGGGGGTCAGTGGTGGAGGAGCAGGATTGAGCGTCCAGAGGACAGCTCTCTTCTCCTGGAGTAGGAGGGTTTCCCCTTTGTGCTGCACTAGCATCATCTAGGAGGGGAAGGAGCAGTTGCAGTCAGTGCAGGGACATAAAAAGGGTACTGGGCAGTGGCAGGTGTCTTTCACCCAGGCACATGAGCATGTCTGGGGTGAGCTGGATGCCATTGCACATCCACGCTCAAGTAACTAGCACAAGGAAAATCCCTGCACCTTGGATAGGTGATGGAGTCCTCCAGTGCCCTACTGTCACACTCCCAATGCCGGGTCTGCTTCACGGGCTCTCCTGACCCCCCAGCTGCCTGGTGGGATGAAGTTCTGGGGCGTCTGGCCAGGTAGGTGGGGGAGTGTCTGTCCCCAATTTCCCAGTGGGTGGACTTCAGGTGGGAGGTAGAATGGCAGTGATGAGAGAGGGTCTCCTGAGAGAGTTCCAGGAGTGCAGTGCAAAAAACAGAGTTGTAAAAAAAGGAAAAAGTATCAAAATGACTATTTCCTAAAGGACAGACTGCAACCTTTTATTTTAGCACAAAGGGTTCTAAAGCTAGATCTTTTGAAAGATCATTTTTTAAATGGGATAACTTTGTAACCATACAGACAGGAAACTTACTTTTTACAGCTGCAGTGGGTGTAGCCCTGCAGATGTCTTGCTATGACAGTAGAGAAAGGGAGCTCTCCAGATACCCAATGGACTAGACACAATTAGAGGTTTTATGATATTACTTTGCTTTCATTCAGCTTGAGAAGTGTTTCAATGCTCTATTTTGTGTGTTAAGCTTCAAGCTGGTTAGAACTATCTTTCAAGAAAGTCTCATGGATCATAAACATGTCAGCTCAGTCACCCTTTCCCAGCTATAAAGGAAGATAAGCAGACAACCCTGGGACCATAGCAGTGAGTAAGTCAAATGTCACAGACAGGAATGTGATAGTAAATCATCTGATGTTATGGCTCTCACTGAAGATAAGTTAAAGTGCCCCAAAAGCACAGTTCATTTAAGTTACAGTTTTTCTTTTTATAATGGAGTTTTGAAATGGACTGCTTATGTACACTTTTTCATCTTAAAGAGTAGGTGCTTAGTAAAGGTGCATATCTTTAAGAATGATGGTTTGGGGCTTTTAGATGCCTCTGCAGTCATTCAGTCTGCTTTCATTTGTTTATTTACTTACTTTTCCATCTTTTAATTTGTATTTTGCCAAGTGCTAGTGAAAAAAGAGTCCAATGGAGTCCCCATGTGACGATGTCATAAAACCCTTACTAGCAAGGCTGCCAGTGTGTTTCAAAGGGAAACTACAACTTTTCTACTTTTCAGATATTTCTTTCAGACTGACCTACAGGTGGAGCTGTAAGCAGACCCAACCTGCCACTGTACTTCCAGACTGACCTTCAGGTTGAGCTATGAGCTGACCCAGCCTGCCCTTGTACTTTCAGACTGACCTACAAGTGGCGCTGTGAGACCCTGCAATTGCTCTGTGTGATCTACATGCAAATCAGGTCATAATGAGATGCTAATATGGATGTTTGCCCACTGATTGCCTAAGTAGGTCCATTTGTATATCACTTTTGAATAGAGCAAATGTTTGCCCTGGGCAAATGTCCTAGCGCTGGTCAAATGTCTTAGTCCTGTGCAAACACTGCACAAATGTATTTGAGCTGTGCAGACCTGTCTGAACCATAACACAGTTCTGGTTTATTTGGTCAGCACTGTTGCACTGTTGTTTGCAGCTTTAGTGCATCCACTTTTTTGCTAGCACACACATTTGCCACATAGTTCACCTTTACCTTCCTGGAAAAATAACACTTCTTGCCACCAAAATATTATATATTTAATAGAAATGTGTGATTTTTGATAATATGTGGGGCCAGATATTCAAAACTTAGTCCTGGGGCAAAATTAGCACTGCATGACGTGCTAAATTAGCCCAGAACCATTTGCATGCTATATTCAAAGGAATAGCCATGGGGCTAAAGCAACTGAATACAGTGTGCAAATGAAGCCATGCAAACAGGGCTGGAAGAGCACCCATTGTTATCATAATTTTATGGTGCTTCATATTAGTTTATTAGATTCACAAATTCACAGATGAATACAAGTTCTACAGACATTTAATCCTTTATTGAACTCGCCACCATTAATTACTATTGGTGGAACAGATATTTTTTTTTACCCATATACTGATCTAATCTGCACTTAAATAGTTCAATACTTTTACTTTCCACTATACAGTTTGGTAATGAGTTCCATGTACTTTTAATCCTCTGTGTAACGTAATAAAGATCTTTTCTTGGTTTTACATATGTCTCCCTTTAGTCTATACTTGTGTGATCTTGTTTTTTTATTAGGTTTGTGAAATTGTTCTTAACCTGTTGTTTCTAATAATCCAGGCACCCGAAAGGCCTTAAAGGTAAGACATAGATCTCTCCTTATCTGCCTGTATTCAGTGGAGTAAAGTCCAAGATGTGTTAATCTATCTTTATAACTATATTGTTTTAGACCCTTAACTTTTTTTGTCAGTTTCCTCTGTACACCTTCTTTTATTTTTTTTTACTTTTGACTGTATTTACTGCCAAAAACTGTGAATAGTATTCCAAATGTGGATGTACTAGACTGGTATATAATGACACAATGACATCTTCCTCTCTGCTTTTGATATTTGATAAGATGCATCCTAAAATCTTGTGACTTTTTTTAACCATCATCAGTAGACAGTTTGTTATTATTATTCCCAAATCTCTTTCTTCTGTTTTAGTTTGTAGGACCTTATTATCCATTGTGTATCAACAAAGCAAGCTTGTAGATCCAAAATGCATGACTTTACATTTTTTTACGTTATACATCATTTTGTTCTGTTTTACCCATTCACATAAGTTGTCCAGATTTTCCTGGAGTTTTTTTTCCATCATCTTGGTTTTGTACCAGCCCCCCCAGCTTACAGTCATCTGTGTACTTACTTAACCAAGCATTTTCTGTGGTATTTAAAGATGTTACTAATATATTGAATAATGTTGGGCCCAGCACAGAACCCTGGGGGCCCCACTTGTCACATCTCCCCATTCTGACTGTACCCTTTTATTGATGCACTTTGTTTTCTATTCTTCAACCATGCTGTTACCCATTCTACTATGTTTGGTTGCAATTTGATTTGATAAAGAAGTTCAATTAGTATTTTATGTGATACCTTGTCAAACGGTTTTGCAGAGTCCAAGTATATGACATCCACTGCAATCCCTTTGTCCAGTGCTGCACTCACTGGCTCAAGCAATGAGATCAGATTTGTAAGATAAGATCTTCTCTGGATAAATCCATGCTGTGAGGTATCTATATTTTGCTCTTTAATGACATGGTCCATGATTTGACATTGTACTACTCTTTCCAATATTTTACATAACACCAAGGTCAGACTTATTGGTCTATAGTTTTTAGATTCTGATCTGGGTCCATACTTATGCACTGGTGTTATTAAAGCCTGTTTCCATTGTTGTAATAATGTACCACCTTTTAGTGACTGATTAAATAAAAAGGTTAGTGGTCCAACTAGTTCAGTCCTTAATTCTTGAAGGAATTTGGCCATTATGGAGGTAGAAGACTTGGTTTGCTGGCCAAGGCACCTAGCTTCACCTGAGCTCTTTCCTTCTAAGACTGCTTGAAAGGCAGAGTAGAGAAACTTACCAGAGCAAGGGAGAAGGATTAAGACTTAATTTGCCTAAGCAGATTTACTGTGTGGTGGTATTTTTATTTTTTACTCACAGGGATTGCTACTGTTTGTTGCTAACATTTCATTGCTTTATTTTTTCTCTGATTCAAATTATTGTTGCTGGTATACCTTCTTCTGCATTATTACAAGGTGTGCCTACAGGTGTGTGCTAACAGATTACTGCTGTAATCTTCTGATTCAAATTGTCTTTTGCAAGGTATATCTTCTGGTTACTGCTTTATTTTTCTCTGGAGCAAAGTGTTTCTTACAGGGTATATCTTCTCTGAAATTATTACAGGTGGTGCTTTACAGGTTTTACAGTTTTATCTAATATTAGGATAAGCTTTCAGGGGTTACTGCATTTGTTGTTGACTGATTGTTTCTGCTCTTACCTCCTTGTTCTTTCGTCCATGGTTCTTCTTTTTAGGCAGGGAAGGGCTCAGCACCCACCCCATGCTACACTCCTTTTATAGGGTACCACAGTTGTGACATTTCCTGTGGCAGAGCAGGAAGGGGCGGATCAGTGGGGCCTCACAAGGTGATCTCATTTACAGGGGCACTAGTAATTTAACTTGTTATAACAAGTTAAACAAAGCACAATTAAACCATTACTTGCATTTTTTCCTTTTTTCCTTCTAATTACTCTGACTAGGTTACAAACCCAGCAACTTATTTGGAATGGATTTCATTAACTGCAGATACTGTGGAACAATTTTCAGAAGGACAGTCTTACAGGATTTAGGACACTGTCCTACATGCTGGGCCTTTGGAGATCTTAGGTCTCAGCTCCAGGCAGCATGGGCAGAGATTGCAAGCCTCAAATTTCATATTGAAGAGGAAATACATTATAAGAACCACCGCCATTTCCCCAGCATCCAACAGAAAAACCTCGACCGCAGAGGGTAGTTGGTCCAGGAGGTTGGCAGGTGGTTAGGAGGAGCAAATCAGGTGCCCCATCACTCTCTGCTCTCAACACATTACCTCCAAAAACATATAAACACTACAAACAGGTATCTGCCTCTATCTCTGAAATCAAATAAAGAGGCAGAAGACACTGCAGAGCAGGACACTCTGCACAGGAGCTAGCACAACAATACTCACCCAAATCAGGAACCAAAACTAAACAAGCACAAAGGAAATAAAAACTTCTGATTAGGAGACTCCATGATTCGGGAGTTGATACCCATCTCCAGCCAGGGTGATGGTCAGATGTCTCCCAGGTACATCAGCATGGAGAGACACTGACCGCATTGCTAAAATTGTTCACAAAGCAGGAGAAAACATTGATGTCCTAGTACACATAGGGACTATCGATCTCGCCAGCCGGTCAGTTGTGGAGACCAAGGAACACCTGACTAAGCTGGGTGACAAACTATCATCTATTTCGTCTGGCATCTCCTCTCTGAGATCCTGCCAGTCTGGGAGAAGGGAGCAGATGGACGGAAGGTCAGAGAAGGGAGATAGGGAGCTAAACACGTGGCTCAAGGACTGGTGCCAGGAAAAAGGACACAGATTTGTAGGGAACTGGCAACAGTTCTGGGAGCGAAAGTTCTTTACATTTGATGGACTGCATCTGACTAAAGAGAGTCAGTGCATTGGGGCAGAAGTTTGGCGTCTTTGCAGAATATTTAAACTAGCAAATGGGAGAGGGTGCAGCACCCCTACCGTCGAATGGGAAGAACACCCTCCCTCAGCTAGTGGTCAAACAGGAATTCAGCGTGTTTGCCGTTCATTTGCATCACCAGGTAAGAAAAAAGGTTTGTCTCCCCATACGATGCACAGGGGTAATGCCAAACTTCACCCAACAACTAACACACCAAAATCTAGCCAATGGAAAATCATGTACACAAATGCTCACAGCCTGGGAAATAAGATCTCAGACCTGCAGGCAATAATGTCAGAGGCTAAACTGGACATAGTAGCAATTAGTGAGACGTGGTTTACCAGTAACCACACTTGGGAGACTTCAGTACCTGGCTATGTATTGTTCAGAAGAGACCGAGGTGCAAAAGGGGAGGAGTGCCCTGTATGTTAATGAAAATATCAAAGCTACAGAAATTCAGAATACACATAAGGAGCCAGAAGAACTGTGGGTCACCCTGGAAACAGGAAATGGGACAGCCATAAGAACAGGGGTTGTCTACAGGCCCCCAGACCAGGGGGAGGACATAGACACATTACTGTTAGAAGATATACAAAACATGACAGCTAAAGGGAGGTTCTGATAATGGGAGACTTCAACATGCCAGATACAGATTGGTCAATACCAGCAGGAACATCTGCCAGAACTAGACTCATAGTGGATTCCCTGCAGGGAGGGCCTCAAACAACTGGTACAGCAACCCACAAGAGACAGGGCTATCCTAGATCTAGTACTGACTAACAAAGAAGGGATCACAGATCTCCAGGTAGAAGGTCACCTGGGGCCAGTGACCATCACATGGTATGGTTCAATTTGGCTACTACATCTAAATCATCCCATTCCAAGCCAAAATATGGGACTTCAGAGGAGCTGACTTTGATAAGATGGCCAACAGAGTTAAGCTAGCCCTGGCAAAAAGAAACACAGGTGAGGGGTACAGGCAAAGTGGGCAAGCATTAAGGATACAATACTTGAAGCAACATCCCATTGTGTTAGACAGAAAAGGAAGTGCAAAGAAGAAGGAAACCACTTTGGTTCTCAAATACAGTAGCAGAAAGGTCAGAGCCAAAAGGCTGGCCTTCAGGAAATATAAGGGAACACAGTGGGATGAAGATAGGAGGCATACCAAACTGCCCTAAAGGAAGCAGGTAAGGCAGTAAGGCAGGCAAAGTCCCAAACTGAGGAAACACTAGCACGAACAGTAAAAGAAGGTGACAAGACTTTCTATAGATACATTAGTGAAAGGAGAAAGTCCAGAGGGGGTATTGCTAAGCTTAATGGAGAAAAGGAGCATGTGAGGAGGAGGACCTGTAAAGGCATCTATCCTAAATAGATACTTTGCTCAGTATTTACTGAAGAGAAGGTAGGGCAGGGCCCACAGCTCAGCATCATGGACACAGGGGGAGGGAGGTGAGCACTACTCCCTCACAAAGAAAGGTCCTACAAGAGCTTGCTAAGCTCAGGGTGGATAAGGCAATGGGACCTGATGGCATACATCCCAGGGTACTTAAGGAGCTAAAGGAGGAACTAGCAGAGCCATTAGCAGAATTGTTTAGTGAGTCTCTGAGCACAGGAGAGGTCCCAGAAGACTGGAGAAGGGCTCATGTGATCCCGCTCCACAAGAGTGGTAGCAGGGAGGAGGCGGGAACTACAGGCCAGTCAGTCTTACCTCAGTAGTGGGCAAGATTATGGAGGCACTCCTTAAGGAAAGGATAGTGCAACACCTGGAATCCATAGGGCACAGGATCCAAGACAGCATGGGTTTACAAAAGGAAGGTCCTGTCAAACTAATCTCATAGATTTCTTTGACTGGGTAACCAGAGTGGTGGACCAAGGGGAGCAGTTGATGTCGCCTACCTTGACTTCAGCAAAGTTTTGACACTGTTCCACATAGAAGATTGATAAATAAGCTAGGTAGGCTCGGGTGGTCAGAAGTTGGTCAACTGGGTGGCAAACTGGTTGACTGGCAGAAAACAGAGAGTGGTGGTAAATGGTATACAGTCAGAAGAGATGCAAGTCACAAGTGGGGTACCTCAGGGATCAGTCCTGGGGCCAGTCCTATTCAACATCTTCATTAGTGACCTCGCAGATGGACTAGAGGGTAAGGCTTGTCTGTTTGCAGATGACACCAAGATCTGCAACAGAGTAGATGATCCAGATGGGGTGGGCAGAATGAGAAGAGATCTGGATAAACTAGCAAAATGGTCAGAAGAGTGGCAACTGGGATTTAATGCAAAGAAGTGCAAAATCATGCACATAGGGAAGAGAAACCCTGAAGCCACTTATAGGCTGGGAGGGGAGTTGCTAGCAGTCACAAAGGAAGAAAGAGACTTGGGCATCATCATCACTGATGACCTAAAATCATCCAAGCAGCCCTCTAAAGCAGTAGGTAAGGCTAGGGGGTGTTAGGGTGTATTAGTAGGGTATCACAAGTCGTAAGAGGGAGGTAATAATCCTCTGTACAAGACATTGGTTAGGCCCCATCTGAGTACTGCGTGCACTATTGAGGCCACACCTTCACAAGGACATTAACAAATTGAGGCAGTCCAGAGAAGGGCAACCAAAATGGTGCAGGGACTGCATCAGAAGACATATGAGGACAGATTAACGGAGCTCAATATGTATACCCTTGAGCAAAGGAGGGAGAGAGGTGATATGATCAAGACATTTAAACACCTTAAGGGCATAAACAAGGTGAAAGAGTCTAACATGTTTAAATATAAGAAAAATAGCAGGACAAGAGGACACAGCATGAGATTAGAGGGAGGCCGATTAAGGGGGAATGTGAGGAAATTCTTTTTCACAGAAAGGGTGGTAGATGCATGGAATAGCTTACCACAAGAAGTGGTGGCTATGAATACAGTGCAGGGCTTCAAACAGGCATGGGATAGGCATAAGGGAGCAATACAAATGACTATGAATAGATAGGTCACTGACAGAGCAAAGGCCGATGGCACATTTATAAGGTAGAAAAATAAATGGGCAGACTGGATGGGCCTTGTGGTCCTTATCTGCTGTCAACTTCTATGTTTCTATGTTTCTATATTATTCCATTGGGACCTGCAGAACTGTTTGTTTTAAGGTCTTTTGTGATTTTGCTGATTTCACATTCAGTTATTGGTATATATATATATATATATATATATATATATATATATATATAAAATCACACATGCCCCACAATGCAAAGCACCATGGGCTGCATATGCAAATCACCACAGAATGTTATGCTGGTCCAACTTTAAGCAGAATTGCATGGTGCCGAAAGGCCTCTCACACAGTTTGCAAAGGGTGCTAACAGAAGACAGACGCGTGTTTCGTCCTACCAGGAATCATCAGTATGCCTCGTCTGTTTGACACCCCAGTGAAATGGACTAGCTACCCTTAAGGCAGTGTGCCTTGGATATATTGTGGTGAACCCATTAAAATAAAAAACTATTTAAAAGACAAAGAACCTCTGTGCACAAACACTGAGGCAAGGGTTACCCCAAAGGGCATTTGGCTGGGAAGCCAAGTTTCAAGAAAATACAAAATCGCACATGCCCCCACAATGCAAAGCATCATGGGCTGCATATGCAAATCACCACATAATGTTATGCTGGTCCAACTTTAAGCAGAATTGCATGGTGCCGAAAGGCCTCTCACACAGTTTGCAAAGGGTACTACCAGGACTCATCAGTATGCCTCATCTGTTTGACACCCCAGTGGAATGGACCAGTTACCCTTAAGGCAGTGTGCCTTGGATATATTGTGGTGAACCCATTAAAATAAAAAACTATTTAAAAGACAAAAAACCTCTGTGCACAAACACTGAGGCAAGGGTTACTCCAAAGGGCATTTGGCTGGGAAGCCAAGTTTCAAGAAAATACAAAATCACACATGCCACCACAATGCAAAGCATCATGGGCTGCATATGCAAATCACCACAGAATGTTATGCTGGTCCAACTTTAAACAGAATTGCATGGTGCCGAAAGGCCTCTCACACAGTTTGCAAAGGGTGCTAAGTGCTGACCTTTTTGCTGGTTTTCCAGCTTGGTGCTTTTCAACTGAGTTTAACACCTTGGTAAGTGCACCTCATGCCTGAAGGCTAAAAGATTTGTGCCATTGAGCTACTGTCTCTTGTGCTTTTTGTTATTTCAATATCTTATTCCCCCCCATCACCACCACCACCACCAGCACAGTAGGACACTGTGGAACCCACTCCCAGCGTCCCAGATAAAGCACCCCTCCTCCCACTGTGGGACACTGGGGAACCCACTCCCAGTGTCCTGAAATATGTATGTAATGGTTTTGCCAACAGCGGGGTGCCCAATCCCCATGTCAGCACTACACTCACCCCCACCAGCAGTGTGTGACTCTAGGGAGCCCACTCCCAGTGTACACAGTGCACCCAGTAAAGTTGTACCCCCAGAGCAGTGTGGGACACTGGGGAACCCACCCCCAGTGCCCTGAGAAATGGTTCTACTGTTCCTGTGAAAAAAGAAAACGGTCCACAATATCTTTTTTAAACTGCTGTAAAAAAGATCTCTCATTGTTTCCCCATACCCCTCTCACATCCTGACCCTCCCACTGAGCAGCCAACCACCCCACACACCCTTGCCCTAAATTTACCAACTGAGGTTGGCAGCTGTCATCTTCTGTGGACTGGGTCACGTCTGTACTCTTCAAAGTCGAAACAGCGAACTGAAGAATAAAAGTAAGTGCCATATAGAGTGTATGACTCAAGGGAGAAGGAGAAGGGAGTAGATATGTTCCAGTACAGTAGCTTCTTCTTGTTTTTACATGGTTTCTTGTGGATTTTACTTGGTAGAAAGTTATTTCTTTTCTTTCTTACTACTTCTAAAGGGCTAGCAGGGTACTTTTTTTGGAGCTGTTGGAAGTTTGAAAACTGTTTTGGTGGCTATAAGTGGGCTCGTTTGCTTGATGTTTCACCATGTAGCAGGCTGCATTTGAAGAGGCCTTTTTCTTCTGATTTAAAACCTATTTGGTTGGATTTAACTGGGGCTGTTTCTTTGAATTAGAGACCTATACCTGTTAATTTCAAGCCTATTTTGATGTGTTGTTACTGAAGCTGTTTGAACTGGAGACCTCTTTCCTTTGGTAGCAATCCTATTTTGGGGAGCTTTGAGTGGAATTTTGATTCCTTTTTGCTGGCTTCACTAGCTGCAAAGTTTAGTGCATAGTGGGGGAAGGGTGCTAATGGTCTGGCCAGGCCTCACTCAACTAATTAACTGGAGGCAGAGCTGAATTAGGTTTGCGATGTCAGTTGCTTTGGCTTCTCAGAAGTAACTAGAAGGGGAAGGGAGCAGATCTGTTCCAGTACAGTAGCTTCCACTTGTTGTTTTTGTATGGTTTCTTGTGGATTTTACTTGGTAGAAGGTTATTTCTTTTCTTTCTTACTACTTCTAAGGTGCTAGCAGGGTACTGTTTTTGGGGCTGTTGGAAGTTTGAAAACTATTTTGGTGGCTATAAGTGGGCTCATTTTTTGATGTTTCATTGTGTAGCAGTCTGCATTTGTGGAGGCCTATTTCTTCTGATTTAAAACCTATTTTGTGGGATTTAGTTGGGGCTCTTTCTTTGGTTGCAGTGCTTGGAGGGGCAGACACAGGGCTGATATACTCAAGAGAGAGAGAGTCGGATGTAGGCCCTAATCCTGCCCTTCCCACCCCTCCCTCCACAGAGCTTGGCTCATTTATAGGGGAATACCTGCCCTGCAATAGGAGGAAAAGGCTTCAGGTGCAGCTCATGTATTTCTAGCCACTGAGGGTTGGGTTTAAAGGCTGGGAGAGAGGAGCTTAGGGAGTTGCTCACTTTCCTTATAAGTTTAATGTGTTGTGCTGCACCTAGTAACAAGGGTACCTGTTTACTGAGGGACTGTATCTAGGATTAGTGGGTGACCTGATTAGTGGGTAGGGGTGTATCTTGGACTGGTGGCTCACCCAAGAAAACCTACTTGGAAGGGGATGGGACCACATGTCATTAGGGCTGGCATCTTTGGGAGGGTGGTGTGGTGCACAGGGTGTGGGCAGCCATGATACTGGACTGGGCTTGGAAGTTCAGTGGTTGCCCAGTGTGCTACCAGCTGGCACAGCTTAGGGAGGATGTTGAGGGGATTAGGAGACAGCTGGGGGAAGAGTGGAGGTATGGTTTTGGAAAAGGGCAGGGGCTCTCTCATGGGGGTTGCACCAAGCACTAGGGGTGGGGCATAGGGAAAGGAGTGCAGGGGAGTACTCTGTGGTCACATAGGGACCCTGGCAGAGGGGGCCCAAAAGGAGGATACTACCAAGGAAGCAGGCAGGTAACTGGGGACCCTCATGGGGGACAAAGGGAGGACATTCTCAGGGAAGTAGGCAGATGGCTGGGGCTGGACAGAAGGAAGCAAGGTGGGGAGGTGGATTTGACCTTAAGCTCAGCAACCACTTCAAATCTCTTCTTCTGCTTGAGGATGAGGGGGTGACGCAGCCATGACAGGGGCTATTAGAGATGGAAAGGGAGTAGGGGGCAGGAGGCAGGGGCCGGATAGCAGGAGGAACAGGGGGAACTTGGAATGTGGGAAAACAGGAGGCTCAGGGGATCAGAGCAGGAGGAGAAGGAGGAGGGGGGTAGAAGGAGGAAAGCACAAGGAGAAGGACCAGTTGGGAGGAAAGGGCAAGGAGAAGGACCAGAAGTACAAGGAGGATACAGTAAAGGGAGCTGAGGGTTTAGGCCAGGGGAGCACAACAGGCAAGGAGGGGCTGAATGGAGACAGGAAGGAAGGGAGGATAAGCCAGGCTAGTTTAGCAGATGGGGGGAAGGGCCAGTCATGAGCAGTAATGAGGGGGTAGCGAGGTACAGAAGGATACTCAGGAAGAGGAGAGGCATAGAATTGGAGGTGAGGGGGTGGCCAGGGTAAATAAGGAGGGGATGGCAGGTGGCACCCAGATAGGGGAGGAGCAAGGAGCGGCTGGGGGAGGGGCCGGTAGAAAGGATGAGGGACGTGGAAGGGGGAAATGGAGGAAAAGGGGCAGCCAGAGTGCTCCTCTGGGGTGATTCCATGATCAGGGGTATTAAATGGGATAGGGAGGGAGAAGCCTGCCCGGTTAGAACAAAATGCTTCCCTGGACTAACGGTGCACAGGGCCAAGCATGAGGTATATCAGTTGGCAAAGGACTGTGCAGGTTCCCCAGACATACTGGTCTACCTGGGTACCAATGACATTGAGGGAAGTAGTGAGCTAGAGATACAGACAAGGTTCAGGGAGCTTGCCAGGGTCTGTCATGACATAGGATGTGTTATTTCCTTCTCAGAAATCCTGCTGGTGCCAAGGGTTAGTGGGGAACACAAGAGGAAGATCAGGGAGATAAACCAGTGGCTCAGGGAGTGGTGTGGGGCCAGAAGATATGGGCTGATGGGAGATTGGGGGGATACCTGGGAAGATAAGGGGCTATATGCTAGAGATAGGCTCCATCTCAATTTGGAGGGGAGGGAAATTCTTAAGCTGAAAAAAGAGGGGTTCATTGGTGAAAGGCGGGGTTTAAACTTATGAAGGGGGAGGGATGGGAGAAATGGCTGTCGAGGGGGGTCTGATAAAAGAGGGACTCTGTCTCCACCCCCCTGGAGAGCTGGAGGAATGTGGGAAAAAAGACTGACTGGTAAGGTGCAGACCAGGAGAAGACGGAATCTGCATGGGAACACACACAGGGGAAATGGAAGTGTAGGGAAAGGGTGGAAGGTAGTCCTGCTAAATGCCAGGAGCATGGGCAATGAAATGCCTGAGCTCCAGGTGATGCTAACTGAGGGATAGGTCAATGTGGCAGCAATCACTGAGACCTGGGCCACCCCAGGGCATGACTGGGACCTGAACCTGGAGGGTTACACCATGTTCAGGAAGGACAGGGGGATGGAAGGGGAGGAGGGGTAGCAATAATAGTCAAAAACTGCATTGGCATAGGAGGAGTGGAGGAGGCAGAGGGAACTGTGGAGGAGACTTGGCTCACCTTGATAACAAGGGGTAGGGAGCAAGAGAGTAAAAATAGGAGTGGTGTATAGACCCCCTGCGCTGGCAGAGGAGCTGGATGAGAGTCTGGTGGCAGATGTTGGGAGACACTGCAGACAGGGCAGGGGAAAGGTGGTGGTGTTGGGGGACTTAAACATGCCAGGTACAGACTGGGAGACTATGACATCCTCGGCGACCAGGGAACAGAGGTTGTTGGATGTTTTTCAGGATGTATTTCTAACTCTGCAGGTGGGGGAACTGACCAGGGAGGTGCAGATACTGGATGTGGTCCTGGCAGACAGTGACCAGATTGGGGTCTGGTGGTAAGGGACCCACTGGTGGGGAGTGACCATGCCATGGTCTGGTTCTGCCTGGACCTAGGAAGGGTAGAAGGCTGCACAAAGACAGAGGTAACTGACTTCAGCGGGGTGGATTTCAAGAAAATGGGAAGGATCCTTAAGGAGCATTTGGATGGGATTGGGCCAGACATGGACACTGACAGTAGGTGGGAAATCATCAGGAGGAGGGTGCAGGATGCTACCAGCACCTGTGCAAGAGTAAGATGAAAATGCAGTAAGGTCCAAAAAGCCAGCTGGTGGACCAGGGAGGTTTAGAAGGTAGTGAGGGGAAAGAAGGTGGCCTATAGGCATTTCAAGTGCTCAAGGAGTGAAAGGGACTGAGCTGATGGCCAGAAGGGCCACTAGGGTGGTGAGGGTGGCTAAGGCAAGGAAAGAGCAGAACCTGGCCAGGGAAAATAGGAGCGGGAACAAGGGGTTCTTTAGATACATTGGGGAAAAACAAAGGGTGAAGGGGCAGATTAGCAGGATTAAAACAGGGGAGGGATGGGCACAAGACCTGGGGGAGCAGGCTGAGGTATTAAATGAGTACTTCACCACAGTTTTCACCAAGAAAATTGGGGGGGCTGCATCATACTTGGGAGGAGATGGTGAAACTGAGGAGGGAGGCCCTTACCAATCTGCACGTCTAAGGAGGGGGGCATCACTGGCAGGAGGGGGGAAGACAAAGCAGGAGGATGAGGTAGTGGAGGTGGAAATCATGGCAGAGAGAGTGAGGGAAGCCCTCAGGTCCTTTAACTCATTCAGGCTTAGATACGCTTGTAGGTGGCGGCTGAAAGCATAGCCACTCAGGCCAATAATGCCTTTAGAAGTACTTAGCCGACTTTCACTCAGGCCTGGAAACATCTGAGGAAGTCAGCAGTTTTTACCTAAATATAAAACAAACTGAATTGCTTAGACTTGATTGCATAGCACTGTTAGAAAGGTAATTTTGTGATGAACAATTCTGCTGCTTATACTTTGTGTCAATCATGTATACTTTAGGAGTTATATGCATTTGTTTAAGGTATGGTGTGCATGGCTGACATTTGTCTCTCAAGCCTCACCTAAGCACCTTGAATAAATCTGGAAAAAAAACAGAGTTGTTTGGTATTATAGCTGGTATAAAATAAAAACTAAATGGATTACAATTGATCGCATAGCATCATTGGAAAGGTAATATTGTGCTGAACAACTTTGCTACTCTTACTTTGTGTGTAGCACTTACGGTTCAAGAGGTATTCACATTTTTTTGTAGCATGCTGATCATGGCTTGATTTTGCTTAGAAAGGCCCAGGATTCAGTGCTAAGAGTATACAGGGCACAAGTGGTGGAATTCTCAAAGAGTTCTTGTTGTGTGAATGAGTTAAGAAGGACAAAGCACCAGGGCTGGATAAATTACATCCCAGAGTGCTGAAAGAACTGGCGGATGTCCTGGTGAAACCCCTGGCAGAGCTTTTCAGCATCTCTCAGAGGACAGAGTGGGTGCCCCAGGACTGGAAGGTGGTGCATATAGTGCCTATCCACAAGAGAGGATCAAGGGAGGTGGCAGGGAACTACAGGCCCATCAGCCTTACATCGGTGGTGGGCAAGGTGATGGAGGGCATTGTCAAGGAGAGGCTAGGGGGGATCTGCAAAAGTCGGGGAGCCTGAACAATAGACAGCATAGATTCATCCCGGGGAAATTGTGTCAGACAAACCTTGTGGAGTTCTATGACTGGGTGATGAGTGCCTTGGACCTGGGTAGACTGGTGGACGTCCTCTTTCTTGACTTCAGCAAGGCGTTTGACTCTGTTCCTCATGAGAGCCTGTTGGATAAGCTGGGAGAAATGGGGGTGGGGAACCAGATGATCAGATGGATAGGCAATTGGCTCCAGGACCAGACCAAGAGGGTTGTGGTTGGTGGGATAGTCTCATCCCCAAGGAGGGTCATTAGTGGGGTCCCTCAGGGATCAGTCCTTGGGCCCCTCCTGTTCAATGCCTAAGTCTCTGACATAAGGAAGGGTATCAGGAGTGAGATGAGTCTCCTTGTGGATAACTCAAAACTGGAGGTGGTGGTGGTGGATGGCGAGGAGGGGAGGGTGACCCTACAGGGGGACCTGGAGGCTCTGGAAAGGTGGTCTAGAAAGTGGAAGCTGAGGTTCAATGCAGGGAAATGCAAGGTACTGCACCTGTAAGCCAGAAACCCAGGCCATATGTACACCCTGGGGGGGAAATGCTACAAGTCTCATGGCTGAGAGGGACCTGGGAGTGGTGGTGGATGTCAAGATGAACAACTCAGAGACTTGTAGGAGGGCAGTGGCCAAAGCCAACAGGATGCTGGGATGCATCTCTAGGGGGATCACCTCCAGAAGGAGGGAAGTGATACTCCCTCTGTATAACTGCTTGGTGAGGCCGCACCTTGAGTACTGCGTGCAGTTTTGGAGGCCACACTTAAAGAGGGACATTGAACTCCTGGAGAGGGTCCAGAGGAGGACAACCAAAATGATTTGGGGCTTGGGGGACAAGACCTATGGGGAAAGGCTTGAAGAGCTAAATATGTACACATTGGAAGAGTAAAGGGACCGGGGGACATGATAGAGGTCTTCAGGTACATGAAGGTGGTAAATAGGGGAGGAGCAGTCAGGGTGCTCCAAAGGAAGGTGGGGGGGCAACTAGAGGGCATGGGCGAAAGCGGGAGGGGGGAGATTCAGGGGTGAAAGGAGGAGGTGCTAATTCACTGAGAGGGTGGTGGAGCCATTGAATGTGCTGCCCAGGGGGCTGGTGGAGGCAGAGACAGTGGAGGGGTTCAAGAGGGGGTGGGACAGGTACATGGGAAGGGTTCTGGAAGCAAAGTCCAGTGTAGTGATAATATCTGGGACTTCGAAGGTAGAAGCCAGAGAAGGTGAGGGGGAAGCAAGGTCAGCTCCCAGGGTGGGGGATGACCAAATGAGCAGACATGAAAGACCATTAGGCCAATTCTACTGGCATTTTAGTATGTCAGTATAGATGCGGTCAATGGCATTTTGAACATACTTTATGTTAATATCTCAGCCATTTGTAGGTATTTTACATAGATACATAGACACTGTTGGCAGATAAGGGTCTATGTACCACCCAGTCTCCCAACTTGAGCTTGTAAGTTCACTTTGTGTTTTTATAGAAGTTTGTTGCCCCTTACCCCTGATCTCCAGAATGTCCTTTTATTTATCCCATGTATTTTTAAATCCTGTGATTATTTCAGCCCCTACCACTTCCTCTGGCAGGGTGTTCCACTTGCCCACCACCCTTTCTGTGAAGAAATTCTTCTTCATGTTTCATCTGAATTGCCCTCCCTCCAACTTCATCCCATGCCCTCTAGTTCTGGAACATCTTTTTCACTGGAAAATAGTGTATTCCTGCACCCTGTTCCTCCCTGTAAGGTACTTGTATGTCTCTATCATATCCCCTCTCTCCCTCCTCTCCTCCAGGGAGTACATATTCAGATCCTTCAGCGTGTCCTCATAGGACTTGTGATGCAATTCCTGTACCATCTTTTCTGCCCTCCTTTGTACTTTCTCTACCCTGTCTATGTTCTTACATAGATAAGGTCTCCACAACTGCACATTGTATTCCAGGTGGGGCCTCACTAGTGTCTTGTATATTGAAATTATCAGCTCCCTTTTCCTGCTGGTGATGCTCCTTCCTATGCATCCCAGCATCCTTTTTGCTTTACCTGCTGCCTTGTCACACTATTTTCCTACCTTGAGGTCATCAGAGATGATAACCACAAGGTCCCTTTCCTGCTTGTTGCTGCTATATCCTCACCCCCCCCCCCAACTGATATGTTGTTCCAGGGTTTTTGCACCCCATATGCATTATCTTGGACTTCTTTGTGTTGAATTTCAACTGCAAAACCTTTGATCATTTGTCAAGCTTCTGCAAGCCTCTGCAGGTCCCTCCTCTTTCTGTCTACACCCTCTGGCATGAACCAAATTTTTAATCCGGATGTTTTGGGACCCCGCCTCATGAACACTGGCACTGTCATTTTGTTACTCTGTCCTGAAAGATGATTTCACTGTGGCTGAAAGAAATCACCTTTTGGGACTGAGTAATGAAATGGAAGTGCCATTGTGCATGAGGTGGGGTCCCAAAAAGCCCATGTGGAAAATCTGGTGCAAAAATATCACAAAATGCCTGAGTTATGCATGGTCATTGAAATTTTCCTTCACACGCATGTAACTTTGCCAAGTTATATTTTCACTCCAAGTTTTCAACATAGCCACTTCTCACACCACCTCATGAACAGTACAGCTGCATTTCTCACATCCTTCCCAAAATGTGTTTTTGCACCTGTGGTGCAGAATTGTGTGGTCGATGTGCAAAATCGCCTTTCAGGATTAAGTAACCAAATGACAGTGCCAGTGATCATAACATTGTGTCCCAAAAAGGTAATGTTGAAATTTTGAAGCAAAAGCAACAAAGAATGTTTGAGTTACACTCAATCAATGAAATTTTCCTATGCATACATGTAACTGCCAATCATTTATATTTTCACTCCAAAGTTTGAACATAGCCATTTCTTCACAGCACCTCATGAATACTACAGCTGTCATTTCTCACATCCTGTCAAAAATGTGTTTCCACAGCTGTGGCACAGAATGGCATTTTGCCATGGATTAAGAAATTTACAGCTATAGTATGAGGGTTATGAGGTGGGGTGATAAGAAAACCATGTTGAAAATGTGGTGTCACAGTGTGAAACAAATTACAAACTTATGAGTATTTGTTGCAATTTTGTTACACACCTATCTCAGAAAGTAAGGAAATTCATTGCAAACAAATTCCGTTTTACAAAACCAGTTAGGGTTTCCATTGCACCTTTAAAAGTATTTAAATTCAATGTTAGGGTTAATACATGTATCTGCACAACAACACCAATCTCTGCAAACACTAGAAACAAAACAGTTATTTGCTATATTCCTTGGTGTCCTTCCACCTAACTCATACGCCATTTGAGCTGTTAATCATGTGGTATAGAACAATATATTTGTATGGTGTACGAGTTAGGTGGAAGGACACCAAGGGATATATCAAATAACTGTCTTGTGTCTAATGTTTGCAGAGATGGGGGTTGTTGTGCTGATATACGTATTAACCCTAACATTGAATTTTCCTACTTTTAAAGGTGTAATGGAAACCCTAACTGGTTTTGTAAAATGGAGTTTTTTTGCAATTAATTAATGCCATACACAGCAAACTCATACCCAGGCTCAATGTGCTCTAGAGAAAAAAAAGCTGAATCACCTTCCTTGGCCCCCCCAGGAGATTATTGTGAAATTTATCATCCCAGTATTTGACTAGGGGGATGTGATGTATAGGGCTGCCACCAAACACCTGCTGCTAAATCCAGAAATCCCACAGTTCTTGAAGAAACAACATGAAGATCTGTTTAATTAAGAGAATCTTCCAAACCTTCAGCAAGAAGTAGTAGTAGTAGTAGTAGATTTTATTTATTTAAGGCACCCTTCCCCAAAGGCTTGGTGCACCCGTACAGTAAAAGACATCATAAAACATCATAATAAATCTAACATCACTAGAATTATAAATATAATAAATAATTGATCCCATCTATAATTACTGTATGTTCCCTGTACTCTTGGCAGAACTAAAAATTAGACTCTGTTTATCCTGTTATTCCCCAAAGGCTTGGTGGAATAAAAACATTTGTAATCCTTTTTTGAGAATCTCAACAGAAGGGGCCTACCTCAGGTACCCAGGTAATGAGTGCCAGAGGATCAGTGATGCCACTTCAAAAGAAAGATCCCCCAACGATTTCAGTCTCTCCATGGGCACCTCCAGGAGGCCCTCCACTGCTGACCAGAGAGAGTGACTGGAGTTGTAGGGATGCAGCAGCTCTGTCAGGTAACCCAGACCCAGCCTGTATAGGGCCTTATAGGTCAATAGACCTATTTTAAAGGAGATGCACCAGTGCACCGGCAGCCAGTGCAGTTTGTGCCGCACCAGTGAAATATGACAAGATCACAGACATCTCGACAATAGCCAAGTGGTTGCATTCTGCAGCAGCTGCAGGCACCACAGCACACCTTCTTTTGACCCTGAGGTAGAGCGTGTTAGAACAGTCGAGCCTTGAGGTGACAAATGCGTGTATTAGTGTGGCCAGATCTTCACGAGGGACAAGGAGTTTTATCGGGGCAACATTCTAGAGATGGTAAAATCCATTATGAACAACCACTGACAACTGGGCATCCAGTGTCAGCTCATTGTCCATTATGATACCCACATTTTTCACCTTGGTGGAGGCCTGTAGTTTGAATGTCCCAACATACAGCTCCTAATCCTCCTCAGAGATCTCCGCCCTACCCCACCCTGATACTGCTCCACCACCGACATTTCAGTCTTTTGCAGATTGAGTCCCAGCCAATTTGACAACATTCAGGACCTGATTTTGGCTAAGCACTTCTTCAGCACATTGACTGCATCTGTTCTTTGTGGTGTGAAAGATGGGGTAGAGCGAAGTGTCATCAGAGTAGCAATGAAACCCAAGCTCACACTGCTTGATGACCTCACCCAGGGGCAGCATATACACTCTGAATAACATGGAAGAGATGCCAGAACATTCGGGTACTCCACAAGACAGGTCCACTGGGTCTGAAGAATAATTCCACAACACTGCCATCTGGGTTCTCTCCTGGACGAAGGACTCAAACCAACAGATGAACTTGCCAGTGACTCCAACATACTCCATCAGTTTGTCTAACAACAACAATGATCCACAATGTTGAATGCTGATGAGTGGTCAAAGAGGACAGGAATAGATCATTCTACCCCTATTCCTTATCCTAAGCACATCATTCATCAGCTATACTAGTGTGGCCTCCATGCTGTGCATAGCCCTAAATCTGAAATGGAGAGGCTCATAAATCTGGAAGCCCAGGAGGTGAGTCTCAAGCTGCTCCACAACCACCTTCCCAATAATCTTCCCAAAAAAAAGGAAGATTTGAAACAGGTCAGTAATTTGCCAGGATGTCTAGGTCCAAAGATGTTTTTTTCAACAGCGGCCTCACCAGGGCTGTTTTAAGTGACTCCGGGAAAACCCCCGTTGGTAAGGAACTCCTAAAAATCTTGGCAAAAACAGGACCCAGAGCTCTGATGGAATCAACAAGTAATTGCGTTGGGCCCTGGGCTGGGCTGCAGCATGTTGGTCTCAAGCTCAAAATCACCCCACAGACTTTCTATGTCATCAAAGGCCAGAACTCTCCCCAGGAAGGCCGATCACAGATGTCACCCCAAGGCTCAGCCCAGTTGGGTTGCGACAGTCTGCCTGGAGAATTCCCCACCCTAATGGAGGACACCCTGTCTGACAAGAACCAGTCAAACTTCTCACACTTTTGCTCTGAAAAAGCTCTAACAGGCTCTAGGCAGGACAAATGTAAAAGCCTATCCACAACCTGAAAGAGCTGAACTGGTCAGGTCTACCCAGCTGCAATCAACCGAGACATAAAAACTGTCTTTTGCAGGCAATTGCATTCTTATACTCATCCCCATGAGCCGCCTGAACCAGGTCGTCCTCCTGGGGAGCCTGTAGGAGTAAGCAGACTGTCCAACAGAGGTCTTCACCTGGAGCCCAGCAAGTCCAGCTCTGAAAGAGAAAACAAGACGAGACTCAATCTCAACATGGCAGTTATTATTTTGTTTAAACAGGTCACCTCAATGTTTTGCTGTTGTACAGCTTAATCATAGGAAGATCCTATGAGAGGGTCCTATAAAATTGCTATATTTGAATCAATGTTTCTTGAAAGCTGTGGGAGCCTTGCTGCCCATGTTTAACTCCTGTTTGATAGCTTGCTTTGCTCACTATCTCTCTTTAGGTACTTCAAAGCTCCCATGTGTTTGACTTCACCAAATCCACCAATATCAGGCTGGTTCACTGTTCCAGTTCTTCTATCCCATTGCCCTTGATGTCTCTATGTGTGCACATCACTGCTTCCTCTATTCCTCCCCTCTCTCTCTTTTCTCTTGAGAGCATATGCCTCTCTTACATTGTCTCCTTCATCTCCAAGTTCTGTCCTGATTCCCTCCCCTGTTATCTTAGTTCTTTTCTGTCTTGCCCTCTCCCACAACTCCACTGACTCCTGCTTACTGTCCTTACCAACCATAAAGACTTCTGTTGGACAGTCTGTTTACTCCTATAGGTACCCCAGACTTTGGTGTATCCTTCCTTTCCCTATCCATTTCTTTTCCTCTCCTTTGTCTCCTGAAATTTCTACTCTATGTTCACACTTTCATGTCTGCTCCTGTACCTAATCCTCCCTATTCCCTTTCCCCTACCTTTCCCCATTTTCCACATGCTCCTATTGCTTCTCTCCTGTTTAACTTGTTCTTTTTACTCTTTGCTCCTTACCAGCTGCTCATTTCTACCTATACTGTGTACCTTTGGTCGGTCATGCAATGTAAAAATATTTTATTGCAGGTAACTTTTTGTGTTAACCAACTCTAAGGAACAGTGCACTCCTGAGAAGCTCTGCTTTAGAGACAGCAAAGCAGCATATTGTATTAATGTGCTGCTCTGTGTCACAATAAATCCCATAATTTTGCACCCATCCATGGTGTTTGGACTGATTTAATTGACATACAGTACAGCACTGCCTCTAATTCAAAATCTTTCAGGGGTGCACCATACCTTATAGTTTCCTTGTCAGTTCTGGGACTAGCAAACCACTCGACAAACCCAGAGCTCTGTTCCTGCTATGAGCGTGAGTTCAGCCTTCTATCTCAACATTTTGCATTAGGCATGCTTGTGCCCTGCTGCTGCAGCTCCTTGGCTTTTGCTTTGTGCTGTTCTTCATTTTGCTTACCTACCTTGTCATGGCTGTTCCTTTTATATTTACTTTTTGTACCTTATTGCATAGCATTAATGTATTGAGTTTTCTGCTGTACCCCTTGCCAAAAGATACCTCTGAAAACAAGTTCTTCTAAACTCAGTAGAACTCTTCTGTTAAAACTAAATAGATAAATACAATTTAAAAATTATTCTGGGGTTCATGTCATATGCTCTGCTTACAATATGACAGCACTCAGTTTCACAGGACTTCAGCTGCTAAATAATAAGTCTTAGCTGTACCTAAGGACTATAGGTCATAGCAAAAAAAGAAAGTCATGATAGTTTATTTAAATTTGAGTTTAAAACATTGACACTTGAGCAGACCCTTGGATATCTTAAGGGTATGAAACATCAATTGTGTATGGGGGCTGATCTGACTGATTTACATCTGTTTAGTTTAGTTTTGGACCTAATGATTTTTCCAGTGAACATTTTGTTTAATCACTCCCTATTGTATGCCGAGATTCCACAACTCTGGAAGCAGTCATCTGTTGTTCCAATATTTAAATCTGGTGCTGATGCTCTTCTGAAGAATTATAAACCAATATCATTATGTACCCCCCTGTTCAATGTCCTGGAGTGTATACATAATTATTTGATCAAGTAGAAGAAAATAACGACTCCAGGAACTTACTAACAGCAAATCAGCATGACTCCAGGAAAATTATAGTACCCTCATGGCTACTCTGGAGTTCACAATTGTTCTCCACAGGACCTTGAAGAGAGGAGGTATGGTAGGTGCATTGTTTTAAGCATTTGACCTAGTTAATCACAGCCAACTGCTTACTCATCTTGTGAGTCTCGTTTTTTTATGTTGATATAATAAATTGTTTTTCACATTATTTGTTCAATAGAAAGCAATATGTTGTTCTGGTTCAGTCATTTTCTCTTTTGATGGATATACACGTGGGTGTTCCCCAGAGATCGATTTTGGGGCCCATTTTGTTTAGTATTTTTTTAATACTTTTTCCTACTGTTGTTCATGATAAAAATAATTTTATTACCATGTACCAGATGATATAGTGTTATGTGGGTCTGGAGATGATCTTCTTGACATTGGTGCACATCTGCAGAAATACTTTGTAAGTGTATAACAATAGTTGGTGGATAATGGAATGCTGTTTAATACCCAAAGACCAAATAGTTGTTTTTTGGTTCTCAACATAGGTTGAATCAATCTGGGCCTTACCCTTCCTTTTGTGACCTGCCTGATGCTGAAATTGAAACAGTGACATACTTTCAAATATCTGGGTTTTGTACTGGATCAAAATTTAACAATTCAAGATCATATTAGCTATGTTGTTAAAAATGTAGTATACATTAGGAGAGCAGTATAGATTAAGTAATTGTTCATCAACTCACTCGAGGAAGGTTTTGGCACAGTCATTATTATTACCATTAATTAATTATGGTGTTCCCATTTATTCTTCAACCACCATTACTGCCCTTCAATGTGTAAAAACACTTTATCACTCAGTTTGTAGATTTGCTAGTTCTTCTTTTTGTACTGTTCATCATTACACCTTGTATAATGGTTTAGGTTGTTTTTATTTTGGTTTTAGCTCAATATTTAAACAGATTCAGTTTTCTCATATACCTTTTTTATTCACGTCTTATGTAGCAATCTGTTCTCATTCTCATTTTACCAGATTGGCTAACAATGGTTAATTGAACCTCCTCTGTTGTAGGTTTTCACTGGGTCACAGATCTTGGCTTTACTGGGTCATTAAACTGTAGAATGACTTGTCTAATTATATTTTATCTTGTAACTCTTTACAGTATATGTTTTTAAAAAAATGTCTGAAGCAGCATTGTCTTATTTGTTCTGTTTGTTCTTATTGTAAATATATTACCTGATTGTATTGTATTGATATTGTTTTATTCCCAGATCACCCATGAAAATGGATATTTGATGCCCTCGTGTTTTACCAAGTCACCAACTATTAAGTTAAAAAAAAGTGAACTGTTAGAGACAAATATCTAGTGTTCAGGTACAGTCAATATTATTTTTAATGGTGAAAAGAATGGCCTTTTACCCTGAAATATCCTACAAAATGTATCCCGGGGGTTTACAGTACCTACTTACATTGAAAACATCCATGTAATGCATTTTCCTCATGTTTAAAATAGCAGTCTAGTTCTCTATCTAAAACTCATACCACAATTACAACCTAAGATGATGCAGAACACCATATGTGACAACGTGAGCAGAGCAAGAATGCTACACAAGTCTTACATTACAGTACTTCTTTGACACACTGTATATTTGTTCATTTATTTAGCCTGTTTGAAGATATTAGCATACTAATCAGGAATATGTAGTTTATCAATATTAAAACATATTGCATATTTTCAGTCATTCCAAAATGCAGTGATGCCTTTATTCAACACATACAATACACATTATCTTTCATAAACATATAGATTCAGTTCCACCTTCAAACTGACCATCCATATTTCAACCATTTTTTATATCTCAGCATTTAAGTTACATAGTCCTGTGTCAAAATGTCAGATTTCACTCATTCAGCTTTGAACACATGTAGCATTCATAATCTAAATAAGACATCAATTCTAAAAATAATTTAAACCCTTAGGCTGCCAACAGAATTAGAATGTACAGGAATTCTGGACTGATATACTGTATCAGTCTATGGCACAGCAAGGGTTACTAAAGGCTTTAAGATTTGATGATCAATCACCACTTGTCCACAAGTATGCATCCTACTATTTAATGTCTGATCGCAGAAGACCAAGCAATCCATCCAAACAGGGGACATTATTTTAATGTGTTTGTTTCATGCTTTTAATCATCTCTACTTCTTCAGCTAAAAGTACATCTTATTTGACACAACAGAGAATGAGAATGTTAAAACAAATAGATTACTGCACAATGTATCAACATTCTGTGAAATACACCTGAGATATTTTTAGCCTAACAAAAAACACAAACAGAGCTCCTTTTTGCTAATGGATCTGTCAGAGGTGATCACAGCAAGAGTTCTGAAGACAGGACAATGCCCAATGCCTGGAATCAGAATGGGCAGACAGTTTGGCCTGATTAAATAATAGCAGTGAGACTGCTGTATGCACAATTGAGTTTGATGTTAAACATTCACATAACTAGCCTATTAATGATTGTTGTCCATTTTTGTCCTACTGTTGTTCCTTCAGTACTGCTGTGTCATCTGTTCTTAGTGGATTCCTTGAATGTCTGACTTCATTCCTTACTGTCACAGTATTGTAGTAGGGAAACAGTGAACCATCATTTTTTTTTTTGATTGATTGATTTAAAATTGCTCCAGCCAGGATCATCCCACAAGATGCAACATCTCATTTCTATGATGGTCCCAGAAAGGATTACAACAGTCAGTTGGTTAATATGGTCCAGCAGAAACAGATACATAAGTGCTTAAATATACACTGGGGAAAAAACTGAAAAAGTAAATACATTCATACCATCATTACTGAGGCAGAATAAAAAAAAATAAAAAGTGACAATACCTTATTTACTAGTGTTACATTAATCTTGAAATTGCAAATTAGGACATTGAATAGTGAATAATGATACAAGTTGTATATAGTGCAGTTGACATCACAGGTCACTCATGGGGTTCAGCTAGCTGACTCCTCTGCTAAAATGCTGAAGAAGGATCCTGTTTGTAGCAATAACTAAATATATAAAAATGTATCTCTGAATTTGAATGATATCCTAGAAAAATGAAATATCTTAACTAGCACAAATAGTCCTGCTGGACCAAGTGTGCTAAACTGCATATCCAACTCTACTGCACTAGTATCAGGCACTCAAGGAGTGAGGCAGTGTGGTTCTGTTTTCAGGGCCCATAATTGCTAAAAAGGAAATCCAAGTTTTAAATCCCGGTATAGCCCTTGGCTTGGTGTGTGACAGGTTTCCAATCATTTGCAGTTTGCACTTCACTCCTCACTGCCATAAGACTGGGTGGCAGAAAGACAACAGTGTAATAAAAATATTTCAACTCAGCTGGGCTAGTCAGTAACTACAATTTAAATTGCTGGTAGTATAGCCTAGATGCTAGAGTAGTGAGCTGTGAATGAGCTTGATACATCCAGAAGACCTGGGTTTGAGTCCCACCTCTACTTGCATACTTTGTGACCCTGAACAAGTCATTTAACCTCACCAGTGTTCCCGGGTCACCACTGAAAACAGGCACTTGTGCCTAGTGGGCCTTACCTGGTTAACAAAGGAAAAAAATGTAATAGTAACTTGGTTCCTATGGCTAGGGGTACTTGCTGATTTTCCAACATTCTATTGTAGATGTTCTATCCCTACCAGAAATGTACTTTCTCAACATGGCAGGTAAGCGTTTTATCAAAAAGTTCTTAATTATCAAAATATAACTGGGAGCACCCATGGGTGCCTGGAATAAACAGGGAGGGTGCTATGGCCCCCATGGTTAAAAAAACAATTTGTTTAACATTAAATCAAACTTCAAGCCTAATACTGGTGCACAGATGTTGTGCAGTATGAGGAAGAATACTCCCATAAGCTGTATGTTAGAGCTATAAATGGCTCAATGATTTTGCATGAGCAGAGCCAGTGCTGCTTAAGCCCGCCCCAAAGAGGGACATGCTACCAGCAGCCCCAACCATTCCTACCCAACCTGCAGTCATGTATCCATTTACAATTGTAACAGACAGCATGGGTGAGTGTTCTACTCAAAAATGCACACAATCAAGAACAGGGATTCAGAGAAGGTAGCTTAGAGAAATTGTTAGAGGAGCATTGTTTCTTATTTGATGACACAAAACAGGTACTGGGGGTGACTGGGTAATTGCAGCATAGAGGGAGTGATTGGAAAGGGGGCATTGCCTGATTCCTGGAGGGAGTTATTCTGGCCTATGGATTACAGTGCAAAACTGTGAACCTGTAGACCAAACTATGAATCTTACGAACACCACTTGTGTGACTATGAACAAATCACATACAGTTACACTGTTTTTGTATAATAGAAGTTATGTTTTCTTTATACTAGGATTGTGCTGTTACCATCTCCATTTGTCCCTATTGGCAGCAACATTCTCTCAAACCCCTTTATCCAGAATGTAAAGCACTTTGGGATATGGTTTATATAGAATGCACTACATAAGAAAACAGATTCCTTTCTTCCTTTCTGTCACTAGTATTAGATTGTGTACAGTGGTGTGTGGTCTGGTGAAGACTTGCATGGGTGGCTGGAAGATAAGCCAGGCTGTATTACACTACAGCTGAGCAAGCAACATGCTAGTAACACAAGTTTCAGGAAAATATCTTGTTTTTTAAATGGGACAAATATTATGTGTTATTGCACAGCAAGTTGTAAAGGTTGCTGTTTTCTGATGTACTTGGCACTTGCAGTTGGTTCTTAAGTATAGTTGGGGTGGTGGGGGCAGTCACTAAGCAAAAAAAAACATGGCTGTGCTTTTTTTAGATTTCTAGATGGGCGCAGTGATCTCTGGTATGTGGTGTGTCACATTGGTCTGGCACTTATTCTTTTAAGGACTTGACTGGTGGTTAATGTACCCTACTGGCATAGCTCTCAGCCAATCAAAGAGCTCAATATCTCCTGCATATTTTCTAAACCTCTGTATTCTGTTATTCAGAAGTCAGACGCTATGTGGGTAAAGGTCACAAAATACGAGACAAAGTCACCTATCCTGGAGAAGAAATTCAGAACGCTCTGGAAAGAGATGCTTACATGGTTATCAAGTTTGATGTTGAAGAAACAAGGACTAATAGGAATTTCTGCTGTTAGATCTTAAAATTCAATGTGGGACTGCATCTTTTCCATGTGGGAAAGAGGGCTTCAGAGTGCAAAAATGAGGGATGTCTCTCCCAATGTAGCACGCAGTTGTTTGGACTTTTCGAATTCTACTTCCATAGGAGCTCACACATTTTCAGAAGCTCTGAATAATTCTGCAGAATTCTGTTGAAAGCGTGTGAAATTCTGAAATTGGATTGTGGCTTCTTATGTAAACCATGGATCAGTAATTTATAATCAGTAATTTGTGGGTTACATAAACTGTGAATTTATCTTCCACAGTTTCCACAGACTTCAAATCATGTACCATGTGGAAAACTAATCTTAGGTTTTCTTAAACTGCTGAAAATTAATCCATGGTTTACATTAAAACATTTCTGGAATTTCATGGAATTTATCAAAAAATTCCAAACAGCATTTCAGAAGTGCAATTCCATCTAAAATCCACTTTTCACCATGCTCTACTGAAGAGAGTAACAAAGTTTTTATCAAAGTGAAAACAGAAGGTTGCGTACTGAAGAAGATCTTCTGCGGGGGCCTAACATTTGCTTTCTGAATTGCTAAAACATAATCCCTCAATAGTATTCAGAATCAATCTTTAAGAGGGTCTATGTTGCCCTCAGACTCTTGGCCTGTTTTGTTATTGGCCTCTCCATATAAAACTTTCACCAGGTGCCCATAGGAGAATCAATGGCATTCACGAATACTACATCATCCATTTTACTGTACAAATGCACATGAAGAAAACTGAACATGATCAGACCATGGAAACTAGACTACAGGTAACAAAATCCACTTAAGGCTTCTTCAAGATGCCAGCAACAAGTAGGAACTAGAGACGTGCAAAGTTGCCAAATTTCACTTAGCAAATTTATTTGTGAAATTTGTGCACTTCATGAATTGCAAATTTGTGAATTTTTCAAGTGAATTCGGTACTTTGTAAGGAAAAATTAGCAATTTTCAGTGAAGTCAAAGTTGCTGAGAGTAATGGAAACTTCATGTAGCTTCGTGAAGGGGAATTTGGGCCTCTTCGTGGCAATTTCATGAGCAAAGATTAACTCTGCTGCATTTCTAGTAGGAGATGTGGGAAAAGTTTCATCTCTCTACCAGAATGACTTAAATAAAAGGGGTGACTACATTTGTAAATAGTTTGAGACTAATAGAATTACAAAAATCATGACTGACATAAGCACATCACAACTTGTAAGTTTGCCCATCAGTTTTCAGTGTTTTCACTATCTGGATTGGTAGTCACCCAATTTTAGCCTTGTGTAACCTTGCAGGCATCAGTTATCTGTCAGCTAAACATGGAACCAAAGCTTGACAGGTACTACCACTATGAAGTGGGGGATGGTCTTGATGGACAATTATCATTCTTCCATCCTGAAATATGCATGTTTGTATTTTCCACTGCTCAAAAGATTGTAGTGCTTTGATATGGAGGGAATAATTTTGGCAGTAAGGTAAAAGGCAGTCATAATTTCTGTTAACATGAACTTGTACTTCATGTTTAGATTGACCCATTCTATAACACTTTAACTAAAGAGGAACTATGTAAGCAATAAGACACTCCAGGGTGTGCATTATGTTGATAATATTGCATACCTCAGGCACATTGTTAGGCATGAGATATAGCTGAGTGCTGTTACATGTACCTGAGAAATACAATTATACTGTACTATCACAGTGGCACACCCTGGAGTGTCTTTTTGCACTTACTGTACAAAACAGCATTTAAGAAATTGTTTTAAAACAAATGAAAGTAAGTAAATATTATTTTGAAAAGATAAAGAATAGGACCTTTGATTGAAAGATGCTTCAGTTTAAACTTTAAGGACAAAACATAGTCCATATTCTGGTATGAGGGGTAACTAACAACAATAAAAGACCATTAAAAAACACGTGTCGCATTCATTTTTATGAGAAAAAAGTTTACCTTATTTGCACTTCAGATCCATATGTGTACGGGATTTTAATGGAAACGTGTTCAAAACCTTTGAATCTGCCAGGCTTTTTTGGGGGGGTAGATTTCTCCTGAAAACACCCCTATATGATTCAAATGTATGCACTTTTATGAAACGTATGAATATATTTTTATGCAATTTGGGTTTGCCACTGCCTATGTTACTGTGTTTTCCCACCTTTTCTCTGTTTGTATAGTATTACTGCCTCCTCTCCTCATTTTCTTTTTTATGCATCTTCCCCACATTCAACAGTATGGAATGTTTACCACAGAATACAGGGATTCAAAATTCTGCACAATTCCACTGGCAGACTGTTCCTTTCCCAATGTACTGCATGCATACACAACATATAGAATAAACCCTTTTTTGAACTTGAAGGTCTCTATCATGTCTTCCTTTCCCTCCTGTTCTCCTGTGTATACATGTTGAGACTTTTCAGACCCTCATCATACACATTGCATTGCTAACCATGGAATATCTTTATTATAGATGTTTACTGCACTGTCTTTAATCTGTCCTTGTCTTCTTAGGCACAGGCTCTGGAACTGGATGCAGTATTCCAGATGAGGTAAAACCAGTGATCTATACAGAGGCTAGCAGTCCCTTTCCCTATGCACCAGGGCTCACAGATCTACAGGGATTAATGTTTTTTTTTTCAGGAACTGTAGCAGTCTTCAGGGAAGATGTGCCCTTATGATTGTGCTGGTTAGATCGCAAAATTCATCGTGAAACTTCCATGAGAAATAATGTAATTTATGGAAAACCACCATAACTGAGGCACAGAGACAATGTCAGACTGATCTGGGAGCCCTTTATAGTACTCCCACATACCCGTTGTACTGAGCAGCCTGCTTTAAGTCATAATGCTGACCACTATTATAGAAACTAACAAATACAAAAAACAACTGGTGACCAGCAGAGCAGGGAAAATATTCCTGCCACTTTACTACAGTAGACACTTGGCAGTCTTCACCTGGCATAGTGCAAGCAGTTTAGGTCTCCATTATAAACAAACTCTGGCCAGAGCATCATACTACATCTGCACTTTAAGATTGCTCAATGAGCTCATGGTGGAACAATCCATCATGCTCAAGATGGCTGTGGAGTTCAGCGTGAGGTCGCACATGGCAGACTGTTCCACCATGAGCTCAGTGCATATGCACGACTTCACCACAACTGCAGAAGTGAACTTGTGCATGTGCGAAGTGATGAACAATAAACTAGTGTGCCCATGGGGGGGCTACTGTGGCCATGGAGGGGAGGGGCAGTGCAGACATCACACAATACAAATGACTGCAGCGGTGTAGGAGATGGCCACCACACTGTAAAAGACAACTGGGACAAATTCTGGTCCCTTGCTTCCACTGTTTTTTCTCTCTCCTTTACTGATTGCAATGCATTGGCATGGCTCTGCCCATGCAGCCATAAAAAGGACATTAAGGCAGTTGACAAGGTGCAACATAGGACCACCAAAATGATCAGCAGAATGAAGGACAAAAACTATAGTATAAGAAGAGGCTGGAGACCCTTAACCTGTCCACCCTGGAGAAAAGGAGGCTGAGAGGGAACATAATCTGTCTTTCACATACTTACGGGTTTCAACAAAATCAAACAGGAGATGTTGGATCTGGTTTCCTGCAGCAGGATATGGGGACAAGCCATGAAGCTCAAAGGTGGTAAATTCAGGGGAAACATAATGTGGCACCTTTTCTCCCAGAAGGTGGTGAACTTATGAAACAGCCTGCCAGCTGAGACAGTGAAATAGGAGTGTACGGTTAGCATGGATAGATTTCTGCTTATTAAGGAAATTACTGGATACCCTGAGTATTAGAGTAGGTTTAGAAGCCATATACATTGGTATGTGTCTGCACAGAATATTTATTTAATCCCTGCTTATTAAGTGTAGGGAAGGGGGCTTTGCTGCTATATTACAATGTATAGAGCCTATGCACAAAAAAAGGGGTGCCTAAGCATGCGTAGCTGAGGTGCATAGGCAACTCTACAATTGGAATCTGGATCCCATACGGCATTCACAATCCACGCACAAGGCAGATCCATGCCCGAGCCCCTGGCCACACAGACAACAACATGCTGGGCTGGGCAGAGGGTATGCTGGGGGCATGCCAGCACTATGTGATATTTACCAAGGTGAGTAGTATTGCACACAGGGGGCATAGGAGGGAACCTGTTATGCCGGGGGGGGGCCTGCCGTAAGTGCCCTATGTGCTATGGTTGGAAACTGTTCTTCATTGGGTAGTTGGCTTGTAAAATGGAATTAAAGTTCATTGGGAGGGACAGCAGAGGCAGTGCAATGCACCATCAGAATGGTTACAATTAAGCACAGTGCTTGAGAATGGGACCCATTGGACAGCAGGGAATGAAGTTAAAAATTAAAAATGTTGCCACCCCAGTGGTTCAGTGGTAGCACTACCACTAGCCACACCAGTGACCCGAGTTCAGGAGTGGACTCTGATTTCTGGGGGTCAGTCAGTGGGGTAGAGAACTGAGTGTCCAAGTGACTGCCCTCCTCTTGCAGGTTCGGAGGGTTCACTGCTCCACCATCAACTACCACCAGGTGGTGGCCTGGTGGTAGTGCAGACAGGAGAAATGTGAAGAAACTAAGCTGCCAGTTTGACTCAGTGGATCTGTACCTCCACACAGTGCATGCTTACATTCATGCCATAGACTGCAGACAGGAAGTAAAATAGGAAAAATGCCTGAGCAGGCTTTTTGAAGCCCTACCTGCCTGTCCCTGACCCAACCCATCACATGAGGATGCTGATCAGTTTCTGGATGTGTGTCTCAGGAAGATGAAGACTGGTCAGCTAGTGGGGCTAAGGGTTGAGGTGCTGGATGTCATACCTCATGCCACACTGGCAACCTGAGTTCGAGAGTGGACGTGGGTTGTCGGGGGTCAGCAGGGCAGAAAAGGATTTAGAGTCCATATGACTGCTCTTCTTTCCTAGGAGGGAGGGGGGGGAATTAATCCCACTGTCTGATGACTCCCAGTGGAGACTGATATCACCACAACAGTAGGGATTCCAGTACGGGGATTGATTGTGGCTGCACTCTTGTGGGCATGTGCAGGAGCGTGCATGCACTGCACAGGCATGCATTGCACTGCCATGCCAATGGGGGGACAGAAAACATAAATGCCCTGGTTGCCTGGCAGGCAAAAGTGGGTCCAGTGAACAGAAAACAGGCAGAGAACAGCAAGAGGAAGGAGCTGCTGTTATAACGATACTTCTCTACTGGGAATAAAGAACTAGAACTCTACTACTGGGAACTTCAATTTAGGGTAAAAAAAAGTTAGTATGTTTGTCTAAGCTAGCTGAAGTGAATTGTTATCTTTGCAGTTATCTAGGTGTTTATCTGAGTTGGCTGAATAGAATTGTTATCTGTGCAATTAACTAGGTGTAGAAAGAGCTGTAAATTAGGGGGAGTGGCTTAGTTAGAAAGAAGCCAGGTGTTTTAGATTGAAAAACTGCCCTAGATAGCTTCTGGCAGAGAACAGGCAGAGAACAGCAAGAGGAAGGAGTTGCTGTTATAACTATACTTCTCTACTAGGACTATATTGCCCTCCTTCCCTCCACTCCACACCCCCCCCACCCTTAGCCAGTTCTACTTTTATAGGCACAGAATTTTACTGACAACAGGAACTTCCTATTTGGGAGCAGGAAGTGAGCGATCACCAAGCCACAAAAGACTCACCATCCTAGAAGGAAAAGAGTAACTCTCTGTTCCCCACTAGCTGCTGGAGGTCTGACTCTGAGCAAGAAAGGAGACTACTGAGAAAAATAGCAACTTCTTGTCTCAGAACAGGAAGATCAGGAGCTTAAAGGGCACACAGCAGTAAGTAAGTAGGGAGAAAAAATAAATAAATAAACAGAAGAAAGAGTAAGTATTCAAAACAACAGTTAAGAGGCCAGAAATAAGACATGATGGGAGTGGTGCAGTGCAGTGGCTGTGGAGCAGCAGTCTTCCGGAAGACGTTCTGGAGGATGCGGTGTTGTCCCATCTGCAGGCACCTCTCTGGGCTGAGGGAGGAGGTTGCTCATCTCCTGGCTGAGTTGGCCAGGATTTGGGGGACCTCCTCTCCCACCCAGGGACCACCAGGGCCACTGCTGTTGCCTCAGATGTTGCCAAGAAAGAAGAGTGGTTGGACCACAGTGGGCTCAGGGAGGGTGAGGGTGGTACAACAGAGAGACATCTCTCCAGTTGTACCTCTCCACAATTCATATGCCATTCTGGCAAACTGTGGTTCCTCTATGGAGGCACCCACAGTGGAGACCAAGGAGGAAGCTGGGAACCTCCACAAAGGAGACCCACAGGAGGGTGGCATGGGATCCCATGGGGAAGGAAACAACTCCTGGTGGGAGACTCCATTGTTAGGAGGGTAGAACTGGTGGAGGAAGGGGAGAGGGAGGTAAGGTGGCTGCCTGGCACCATGGCTTGAAAGGACAGGAAGTGAATCCTCAGGATTGGGGGAGCAGCTGCATGGGGGAGGGAGCTGGATGTCATTGTCCACCTAGGGATGAATGACCTGGCTGAGAATGGGATCAGAGCAGTGCAGGAAGAGTTTGTGGAGTTAGGGAGGGGCCTCAGACAAGTAGCACACATGGTAACCTTCGGAGGTGCTGCCCGTCTATGGCATGGGTGAGGCAAGGGTGCTCCACACCATGGGATTCAATCAGCAGTTGAAAAACTGGTGCAGAGCTTTGGCTTCATTGGGGACAGGGGTTCCACCTGGAGTGATGCAGGCCTATACTGGCATGATGGTCTGCATCTGTTCAGGAGTGGAACCAGGATCCTAGGTGATAGGTTTAAAATGCATCATTGGCAAGCATTTAAACTAGCCAAGGGGGGAAGCATTGGAAAGGTGCAGGAAAATCCTAGCCCCCCCAAAAAAAAATAAGGGTAGTAAGCAAGGTAAACACCAAGATAGAGACATCAATATGGAGAAGGGCAGGGGTAAATGGAGAAAATGACAACGGCAATAAGGACAGGGAGAGGGGAAAAAGGGGCAGGCCATCAAGAAATGGAGGGTAATGAGTACCAATGCCTGTAGTCAGGACAACAAGCTCCTGAACTGGTGGCCTTGATGGAAGAAGGATGCCTGGATATCATGGCAGTCACAGAAACATGATACACAGAGAACCATGGCTGGGATGTTAACATACCAGGGTACACAACCTACAGGAGAGACAGGGAGGGCAGATTAGGGGAAGAAGTAGCTCTCTATGTAAGAGAAGGGATAAAAGCAATGGAACAAAAGAGTAAACAGGGAGGAGAAGCGGCACTGTGGGTCACCTTAGAGACTGAAAATGGCACCACAATCTGCACAGGGGCTGTATACAGACCTCCATCTCAGGGGGAGGGAATGGACAAGGATATGATAGAAGGCATCCTTAGGATGGCAGAGAAAGGGGAGATACTGTTGATGGGGGACCTGAATATGCCAGATGATAACTGGTTCACCTTTGCTGCAGCCACATCCAACATGAGAGCCATTCTCGATGCCCTACATGGGGCATGACTCAGACAGCTAGTGTTGGAACCCACTCGGGAGGGAGCAGTTTTAGACCTTGTACTCTCAAATGGGGACAGTGAGAGGATCTCAGATCTAGAAGTGGGTAGCCATCTGAAAACAAGTGACCACCAAACAATGCGGTTCACGATAAACTCAGCTGCAAAATCAAGCCATACAAAAGTGAAGGTACTGAGCTTCAGGAGGGCTGACTTTGGCAAGAAGGGAGAATGCCTTAGAAAAGCACTAGCAAACAGGCTAGAAGGAGGAGTGGAGCAACAATGGGGAAACATCAAAACTGCCATCACAGAGGCAACAAACCTTTGTGTGAAGCAAATTAACAAATCAAAATGAAAGAAAAAGCCACTATGGTTCTCAAAAGTGGTGGCAGGGAAGGTTTAGGAGAAAAAGTTAGCATTTAGGAAGTATAAGGAAACACAGAAGGAGCAGGAAATAGAACTGTGCCAGTTAAGGCAGAAGGAAGCAGGGGAAGGCAGTCAGAATAGCAAAGGCCCAAACTGAGGAAAAGATAACCAACTCATTTAAGAAGGGGGGTAAAACCTTTTATAGGTACATTAGGGAGCATAGAATGACAAAGGGAGGGATAGTGAGGCTGAACAGAATGGACGGTGGGTGGGCAGAGGGTGACAGTGAAAAAGCAGGGATACTGAATGAATTCTTCTGCTCAGTATTCACACAAGAGGAGGAAGGGGAGGTACCTAATCCAATTAACAGAAGCACTCTGGATAGGGGGGGTTGATCCCAGTCCTTTCACTGAAGAAAGGGTTCTAAAAGAACTCCTGAAACTGAAGGTGGACAAAGCAATGAGGCCTGAAGGGATTCACCACAAAATTCTAAATGAATTAAGGGGAGAACTAGTGACACCATTGGCTACCCTTTTTAACAAATCATGGGAGGTTAGTGTGGTACCTGAGGACTGGAGGAGGGTGGATGTGATTCCCCTTTGCAAAAGTGGGAGCAAGACAAAAGGCAGGAAACTATAGACCTGTCAGTTTGACCTCTGTGGTAGTGAAAGTGATGGAATCACTTCTGAAGGAAAGACTTGTTGAGTACCTAGAGGCCAGTGGGGCACAGGACCCAAGGCAGCATGAGTTCACAGCAGGAAGGTCATGTCAGATTAATCTAATCAATTTCTTTGACTGGGTGACCAAAGTAGTAGACCAGGGAGGGGCTATGGACATGGCCTACCTAAACTTTAGCAAGGCATTTGACACAGTCCCACACAAAAGATTAATAAACAAATTAGCCAGCCTGGAAGTGGGTCCCAGGGTGGTAGCCTGGGTAAAAATTTGGCTGGACAACAGGACACAGAAGGTAATAGTAAACAGAGTCCACTCTGAAGACAGGGGGGTTACTAGTGGGGTACTGCAGGGTTCAGTACTGGGTCCAGTCCTTTTTAATGTCAAAACTTCCTTACGTAACTACCTTATTAACACCCGATGCTGTAACTGCCACTAGTCAAAGCCGTACTCAATACTTATTACAAAGCTTATTACTAAGCTGCTAAGGATGACATAACTCTGGTATTGTTTGCATCCATCCTACCTGTACCAGCTTGTTTGTATCTATGTCTTAATTTACTGTTATGTGTTGTACTGCTATACTGTGTATTTTGGTTTGTCTTACTGTGACAAGGTACCTTTGTAAATGAGCCTATGGCTCAAAGGTTTTGCAAACTGCTGTTTTAAATAAAATAAATAAAATAAATAAATGTCTTTATAAGTGACATTGCAGAGGGACTGGAAGGAATAGTATGCCTTTTTGCAGATGACACAAAGATCTGCAACAGTGCTGATACACAAGGAGGCATGGAAAGGGTGAGAAGGGACTTGGCAAGGTTGGAGGAATGGTCAGAAGTATGGCAGCTTGGATTCAATGCAAAGAGGTGCAAAATAATGCACCTGGGAAACAAAAACACAGGAGAAGAGTACACAATGGGGGAAGGAGGTAGTAACAACAACAAAAATGGAAAGGGACCTGGAGGTAGTCATATCAAATAACCTTAAGGTTGGCAAGTAATGTGACAAAAGAGTAGGGAGGGCCGGGGGATACTGGGATGTGTAGGGAGAGGCATCACCAGCAGAAAACAGGAAATTGTTATCCCTCTGTACAGATGGTTACTGAGACCCCATCTGGAGTACTGCATCCAGTTCTGGAGACTCCATCTCCACAAGGACATAGATAGGATGGAGGCAATCCAGAGGAGGGCAACTAAAATGGTGCAGGGTCTGAAAAAGAAGCCATATGAGGAGAGACTAAAGGAGCTTAATAGGTATTCTCTTGAGGAAAGGAGGGAGAGGGGGGACATGATAGACAATTTTAAGTACCTCAGTGGAATCAACAAAGTCCAAGAGAATAGCATCTTTCAGAAAAAGAAATGTGCAAGAACAAGGGGACACAATTTGAAGATAATGGGGGGACAGCTCAGGGGCAATGTGAGAAAGTATTGTTTCACAGAGAGGGTGATGGATGCATGGAACAGCCTTCCTGGGGAGGTTGTGGGGTCTAAAACAGTGTGAGAATTCAAGAATGCATGGAACAGACATAAGGCAATTCTTGTGGGGGTTAGGAAGAAATAGGCTGTTGGTTAACTAGAATCTGCAGCTTATCCAGTAGGTAGGGAAATGGGCAGACTAGGTGGGCCAAGCGGTCGTTATCTGCTGTCAAAGTCTATGTTTCTATGTTTCAGTGGGACTGCCCCCATGCACAATACAGGGTCCTCCAGTTGGCTTCTGGTTCTCCCTCTGCTCCCTGGTCACTCTACTGGATTATAGATAGAGCACCAGTAGGAGTCAGCGATCCTGCCCTGGGGGACTCAGGGCTGGGGGGGGGATGATTGGCCAGAGGAGTGAGAATAGAGGTGGGCCCAGACTAGGAAGCTAATTTGGGACTTCAGGTGTGTGGGAGAAGGCCGGGTCACAAGCGACCGCACTGGAGAGACGCTCAGGCACTGGTGAGTAAGGGGGCATTAAAAGAGTTCTCAAAAATAAAAAGAAGATGAAGGCTGACCTCTCCCCTCCCTGGTCCTACCATGGGGTGGGGGGGCAATACATGGGGGATTGTTCAGGGCCGGGTAAGTCCTCAAGGAAGAGGGTTGCTAATCAGGAAGACAGGGACAGGTCTGCTAGCCCACACACTCAGGCCCCAGAGGATAAAAACATTAATGCGAAAAAAAAAATGTAAAACTTATTGGAGATTCACTATTCTACCACTGAGGACCAGTGGCAGACTGAAAAAATACAACATGCCATGGCCCACAAGTGGGCCTTTAGGCACAGCCATGGTGGGGGCAGGGGCTTGGTGTATGGTATAGCGTCATGCCATTGGTGCTAGGACATAAACCCTTGTGCTCTTTGCATTCCACCTTGTTTGGTGGTACAAACCCACAAGTGCCACCTAGCACCTGGAATAGTCATTTGCATAAGAAAGCCAAGTGACACTAATGCAGAGGGAACTCCACCCCCTGCCTACCCTGACCAGCTTTGTGCATAGAAGAAAAGTGTTGCAGTGGAATGGGGACAACTTGTGTGCTTGGATATTATGCCACCCAAACTTGAGGCTGTGTGTTGGGTCCCAAGGTCATAATTTACTGCATCTGGTATCATAGTCATTTCCACTATAACAGACCTTGATGGCACCAACATAGGGTTTTGACTTTAGTAGCAAGGTTTTTAAAATCATGATTTTCCATCGAAGTGCAAAAATTACAGCAGATTGGCATCAGTGAACATCTGGGTCTCTTGGTCACTTACTGGAACATTTTCCCAAAAGCAGCAATAAAGCACAAAAACTGGCCTGAGTTGGAGCAGTTCATGAATGTTACCTCTAGGGTCAATTGTGCTGCACTTGACAGCAACACATGGATTTACTGCCCCCCACTACTTGCAAATCCAGCCCCAGGTTTAGATAAGCAGCAGGAGAAAAACATCATGAGAGATAAAGATTTATTTTAACAAACAAGTATTCTGGTAATGATGAAAAGACAAAACAATTCACGAGGGAACTATAACTCAATATTGTATTTTTTAAATTGTACTTTATTCATTTTCCAATATCCTTTACAACACAGTGTTGTAAAGCCTGTATTTGACAACATGACATATCCTAACTGACAGAGAGGAACAGCATACAGTTCATTATGGTACAAGAGTGGTGACATAACATTTATCATTCTGTGTTTGGCCCAGTACAGCACTGGACCAGACACAGAATGATAAATGTTATGTCACCACTGTTGTACCATAATGAGGGTTGAGGTGCTGGACACTGCACATGCTGCCATGCCAGAGACTCAGGTTCTGGAGTGAATGCAGGTTGCCGGGGTCAGCCAAGGTGGAGAGGACTGAGTGTCTGGAGGGCAGCTGCCCTCTCATTGGGAGCAGAGGTTTGGACCCCCACTGTTGACTGCCACTGAGTGCTGGCTCAGTGACAGTGCAATCATTGGGCACCATCAAAGGGAGGGTCCTGCTGTTTGATACAGAAAGCATGTGACTTCACATAGTACATTCTGTCATTTGCACTGTGGCAGGGGAGAACAAGGAAAAGGGGCTTGGGCTGTATGACGCCCCGCTTTCCTTGCACTGACCTGCACCATTACTGGACCCCCGTCCTATGGTCAGATGTGTTTTTCAGGGAAGGGGAGGATGGCCCCATCTCCTTGACCCTACCATGGGGGGAATCTTTGAGGGAATTTGGGGAAGACAGTAGGTATCAGTAAGGTGGTTGTTGGTCCATAGAGGCAGGGACAGGGCTAATAGAGCACTTAAGTCATGCCTGGAAGAAAAAAAGTTGTGGGGAAACCAAAAAATTAACATTCTGTTAGATGCCAAGACATTCAATTGCAGGACTTAATTACTGTCTAGAAGCTGGTATCTAATTGTCTAATCTAAATGTCTGACATGGAACCTTTGTAAAAGAGCCTTGGCTCAAAGGTATTTGTAATCCTAGACTTGATAAATAAATAAATACAAATAATTGCAATCGGGAAATTTATTTATTTATTTATTTGAATTTTAGTAGCCGGTTGAGCCTGCTTAGACAGAATGTCCCTTTCTCAGGGACGACCCAGGAAAGGGAACAAAGGGAGATACAGAAATTTAATAATGGCAGTGTACTATAAGTGTACAAAACACTTTTACAATAGTTATTGCAATGAAAATAAAATAGAGCATTAATAGATTAAGTTACAAATCACTTAGCGCAAGAAGCATAGTAGCAGTGAATGAGATATATACAATACATGTGCAGCAGGTACAGATACAAATATCAAATAACAATATCATATATAAGTATATAGTTTTTCCCATCTTTTACTAAAGGTCTTCAGTGCATTTTTGCATTCAGCTATCATTTTATCCACCTTAAGTACTACACAAATTTCTTGATGCCATTCTTAAAAGTGAGCACCTTTTAATCTATCCAATGTTACAGAATAATTATTTTGCCAATGCTGAGACAATGGCCATATGGTATTTTTGCAAACCTATAATTTTTAGAATAATGCCCCACCAAGCAAATTTCAGGGGCACCTTGAGGGCCTAGTTGTGCATATAGTTTTCTTGAAAATACACACACACACACACACACACACACACACACACACACACACACACACACACACACACACACACACACACAGTGGTGCAGCTTTCATGCAGTCCTATAAAATGTGCATAAGGGAATCTAGATATTTTCCACATCTCATACGGTTTAATCTCCCCATTTTGTGGAGCGTCTAAGGTGTATAGTGAATGTTATTTTATTCCTGAACATTGTTTTATCATTTCCCCTGGGACTGTAGTAGCTTTATAAGTAATGCCACATATATTCTTTTCTGAATGAGCTGGGCATTTGTAATTGGCATCAGCTGCTTAATCTTTGGTGGGGCTGAAAAACCTGTAGTTAGCATATCAGAAATAAAATGGCCACTCCAGCCCTGAGCAGAACTTACTGTAGGCTAATATACTGTAGCATGTCTCTTGGAATGTAATAGACAGAAGGTAGAGCCAATTTTCCACTCACCTCTGACTCAAAGTTTGCAGCTATCAAAATAAACATATATTGGCTTTTACTTTCTGTTTAGCCAATTGCAGAGTATCTGAAAAATGCTGGCAAGATGATAGGCATTTCAATATACGACTTGCATAATTTTTATGTTGATTGCGCGCAAGTGCAAGAAACATATTGCGGCAGCTTTTGCAAGGAGCAGGTTGTGGAGGCATGGCACTGTTGCGGCCAATGTCCCCAAAGTCTTTAAAGCCTTGTCCTGCTATCCCCAATGGTGTGGCACGCTGCTGCTGACACTGGTTCAGCCAGCATGCCACAACCTTCTAAAGTTTTAGCCGCTGCAATCAGGGGCCGCCTCATCATTGCAGCGTCATCCACTGCAATAAGAAAGCAACCCCTCATTGCAGGGCTGTAGCTGACAGGGATTCCAGTCCCCATCAGCTTCTCCCCCCCCCCATTTCTTGTGTGCCGATGGGGGTGTTCAGTCCCCCTCAGCTTATGTCCCCCCTCCTTCTGTGTTTGCCGATGGGGGTGCCCAATATCAGTTGGGGATATCCCCCCATTTCTTGTGTGCCAATGGGGGTGCCCAATCCCCGTCAGCTCCAGTGCCCCCTACCCCAAAGCATGCAGGTGGCATGATGGGAGCCCACCCTAACGTGCCAAAAGTACCTACAAAAAAAAAAGTCCTGCGACGTCTTTTTTTTAACTCATAAAAAGAAGAAAATGGTCCCTCGCCGTCTGCACCCCCCTGCCACAACTCACGCCCTTCCACTGTATACCCCACCTCCACCTCAACCTCACCCCATACTTACCTCAGGAGCTCGGCGTGACGATCTTCAGTGGACCGAGAACACTACTGCACTCTTCAAAGCCAACCGCAAACTGAGGAAATGCTGGTAAGCTGTGTCATGGAATGAATAGATTTTTTTTTTTTTAACTTTGATGCATATCTCAGTAATTTTTTAGAATTTTGGCCCCAATTTTCAACATGGGGTTTTTAGGACCCCTCCTCATGAATTCTGCCACTGTCATGGCATTAATCGGCCCTGAAAGGTGATTTCACGGTCACTGAGCGAAATCACCTTTTGGGACCAATTAATGAAATGACAGTGCCAGTGTTCATGAGATGGGCTCTCAAAAAACCTATGTTGCAAATTTGGTGGAAAAATTCCAAAACATGACTGTTTTACAAGCATGCATTGCACAGTTGCTACACACTCATAACTTCGCGAATTTGCAATGTTTTCACACCCGATTTTCAATACTGGCATTTTTCCACACCTCCCTGTGAACAGTACAGCTGTCATTTTTCACATCCTGGCCAAAATGTGTTTTCGCACTTCTGGTGCAGAATAGCACGGTCGCTGTGGGAAATCAGTGTTGGGGACAGATTTTGAAAATGACAGTAACACTGTTCATGAGCAGAGGTCCTAAAATGCCTATGTTGAAAATCTGGTGCTGATACTCCTTAAAATGACTGTGTTATGAGCGTGCATTGCGCAGTTTGCACATACGCTCATATGTTTATGAATTTATTATATTTTCACTCCAGATTTTCAACTTTGCCATTGTTTTGCACCTCCTTATGAACAATACAGCTGTCATTTTTCAGATCCTTTCTGAAATGTGTTTTCGCACTTCCGGTGCAGAATAGCGCGGTTGTTGTGGGAAATCCATGTTCGGGACCCATTATGAAAATGATAGTGACACTGTTCATTAGCAGAGGTCCTAAAATGCCTATGTTGAAAATTTGGTGATGAAAGTCCATAAAATGAGCGTCCTACGAGCGTGCATTGTGCAGTTTCCACGCACACTCGTACCTTCGCAACTTTGCAATGTTTTCACCCCAGATTTTCAGCATTGCCATTTTTCCACACCTCTTTATGAACAGTGCAGCTGTCATTTTTCACATCCTGGCTGAAATGTGTTTTCGCTCTTCCAATGCACAATAGTGTGGTTGTTGTGGGAAATTAGTGTTTGGGGCATATTAAGAAAATCACACTGACACTGTTCATGAGCAGAGGTCCTAAAATGCCTATGTTGAAAATTTTATGATGAAATTCCATAAAATGACTGTGTTACAAGCGTGCGTTGTGCAGTTTCCATGCACCCTTGTAACTTCGCAAATTAGTGTTATTTTCACGCCACATTTTCAACACTGGCATTTTTCCACACCTCCTTATGAACAGTACAGCTGTGATTTTTCACATCCTGGCTGAAATGTGTTTTTGCACTTCTGGTGCAGAATACCCTAGTCGCTGTCAGAAATCAGTGTTTGGGACAGATTAGGATCGAGTGAGTGAGAGAGAGAGGGGGGAGGAGTGACCGAGCTCAACTGAGCTCTGTCGGGACTGCTGCAGATTTCTTTGTGGGCAGGAAAAGGTGCCAATGCAGGCAGGAGCCCAGTACAAAAGGGCAGCCTGCAGCACCGGGAGACACAGAATAAGCGAGTGAGGGAGGGGGAGTGAGTGAGCTCAACGAAGCACTTTTGGGACTGCTGTAGATTTCTTTTTGTGCAGAAAAGGGCAGCAACGCACGCAGGGGCCCAGTACAAAAGGGCTGCCTGTAGCGGTGGAAGAAACAGAATGAGTGACTGAGAGAGGGGGAGTGAGTGAGCTCAACAGAGCTGTGTCAGGACTGCTGCAGATTTCTTTGTGGGCAGAAAAAGGCTGTAATGCACGGAGGGGCCCAATACAAAAGGGCAGCCTGCAGCAGTAGGAGAAACAGAATGAGCGAGTGACAGAGGGGGAGTGAGTGAGCTCAGCAGAGCTCTATCATGACTGCTGCAGATTTCTTTGTGGGCAGAAGAAGGCGCAATGCAGGCAGGAGCCCAGTACAAAAGAGCAGCCTGGAGTGGCAGCAGAAATGGGACGAGTGAGTGAGAGCGGGGAATGAGCGAGCTCAATGGCGCTCTGTCGGGACTGCTGCAAATTTGTTTGTGGACAGAAAAAGGTGCCAACAGATTCAGGAGCCCAGTATAAAAGGGCAGCCTGCAGCACCAGGAGAAACGGAATGAGTGAGTGAGACAGGGGGGAGTGAGCAACCTCAACTGAGCTCTATCGTAACTACTGTGGATTTCTTGGGCCGGCCCGTCGGCGCAGCGATGGGATTTCGCTTGCGGCGCGCCGGCGACGGGTCCGAGAGCGGATCCGGGTGGCGTAGAGGACGCCGGGAAATGATTGAGCGTCCGATGGGCAGCTCTCCCGCGGGAGGGTGTGGGTCACCATCGGTGCTTGGGGACCCCTGGTGGAGATCAGGAGTTCCCACGCAACCGACGCCTGATGTGGGAGGGGGGGGGAGGAGCCGGGCGGACGCTGGCTATTGCACGCCTCCGCCTTCCCGGGGTGTAAAAAGGCGGAAAAAGGAAGGCAGGCAGGACCACCGTAATGAAGCCCTTCCTGGAGAGTTCTCACGCCGCTATGAACTCACTAGTTACAGTCTGGGCCACGAAGGTGGCCCATGCCCACCCTCCAAGGAGCAAGCCGGGGGTGACTGTGGGTCCCCAGCAGCAAATAGATGGCGGTTGAGGTCTCCGGGAGCCGTGACCAGGGCGGATGACCTGGTGGTCCTGCCAGGATAAAGGTCAAATAAAAAAAAAAAAAAAAAAAAACTACTGTGGATTTCTTTGTGGGCAGAAAAATGTGGCAATTCAGGCAGGAACCCAGTACAAAAGGCCAGCCTGCAGCGCCAGCAGAAACAGAATGAGTGAGTGAGCGAGGGGGAGTGAGTGAGCTCAATGGAGCGATGTTGGGACTGCTGCGAATTTCTTTGTGTGCAGAAAAAGGCAACAATGCACGCAGGGGACCAGTACAAAAGGGCAGCCTGCAGCGGTGGAAGAAAGAGAACCAGTGACTGAGAGGGGGAGTGAGCAAGCTCAATGGAGCTCTATCATGACTGCTGCATATTTCTTTGTGGGTAGAAAAGGGGGGCAACACAGGCAGGAGCCCAGCACAAAAGGCCAGCCTGCAGCACTGGCAGAAATGGAATGAACGAGTGACAGAGGGGGAGTGAGCAACCTCAGCAGATCTGTATCAGGACTGCTGCAGATCTCTTTGTGGGCAGAATAAGCTGCCAATGCAGACAGGAACCCAGTACAAAAGGGCAGCCTGCAGCAACGGGAGACACAGAACAAGCGAGTGAGGAAGGGGGGAGTGAGTGAGCTCACCGGAGCTCTGTTGGGATTGCTGCAGATTTCTTTGTGGGCAGAAAAAGGCAGCAATGCATGCAGGGGCCCAGTACAAAAGGGCAGCCTGCAGCAGTGGGAGAAATAGAACAAATGAGTGAGAGAGGGGGAATGAGCAAGCTCAACGGAGCTCTATTGGGACTGCTGCAGATTTCTTTGTAGGCAATAAAAGGTGCCAACAGAGGCAGGAGCCAAGTACAAAACTGCAGCCTGCAGCACCAGGAGAAACAGAATGAGTGAGTGAGACAGGCGGAGTGAGCAACCTCAACGGAGCTCTGTTGGGACAGCTGTGGATTTCTTTGTGGGCAAAAAAAAGTGCCAATGCAGCAGCAGGAAAAACAGAACTAACAAGTGGGGGGGGGGGGGAGTGAGTGAGTGAGCGAGCTCAAAGGAGCTCTATCGTGACTGCTGCAGATTTCTTTGTGGGCAGAAGAAGGCAGCAACACAGGCAGGAGCCCAGTACAAAAGGCCAACCAGCAGTGCCGGCAGAAACTGAATGAGCGAGTGAGAGAGGGGGAGTGAGTGAGCTCAATGGAGCTGTCTCAGAACAGCTGCAGATTTCTTTGTGGGCAGAAAAAGCCGCCAACGCAGGCAGGAGCCCAGTACAAAAGGGCAGCCTGCAACAGCAGGAGACATGGAATGAGCGAGTGAGGAAGGTGGAGTGAGTGAGCTCAATGAAGCTCTGTTGAGACTGCTTCGGATTTCTCTGTGTGCAGAAAAAAGCAGCAATGCACCCAGGGGCTCAATACAAAAGGGCAGCCTGCAGCAGCAGGAGAAGCAGAATGAGTGAGTGACAGAGGAGAAGTGAATGAGCTCAACGGAGCTCTATCATGACTGCTGCGGATTTCTTTGTGGGCAGAAAAAGGTGGCAATGCAGACAGGAGCCCAATACAAAAGGCCAACTTGCAGTGCTGGCAGAAACGGGACGAGCAAGTACCAGAGGGGGAGTAAGCAAGCTCAACGGACCTGTGTCTGGACTACTGCAGATTTCTTTGTGGGCAGAAAAAGCCACCAATAGAGGCAGGAGCGCAGTACAAAAGACCATCCTGCAGTGCCTGGAGAAACAGAATGAGCGAGTCAGAGAGGGGCAGTGACCCACCTCAAAGGAGCTCTGTTGGGACAGCTGTGGATTTCTTTGTGGACAGAAAAGGGTGCCAATGAGGCAAGAGCCCAGTAGTAAACAGCAGCCTGCAGCACCAGGAGAAACACAGTGAGTGACTGACGGAGGGCTACTGAGCAAGCTCAATGGACCAACACAATCAACATTCAGCCTTGACAAATGCTTGTTGTTGTAGTGACACTTTCCCCAGAATTGAAATCCAGCTGAATGAAATTATCAACCTGTCAGTGTCCTCATCACACTGCACTTCTTAATAGGACACTGCCAACACTCCTTAGTTAAAAAAAGCCTTTTTAACCAGAGCAGAGTTTACAGATCCATTAAGCCCAAATCAATTTTTTTCATAGAAAAGTTATTTTCATATAATGTTATTTCGAGACAAAAAGATTTATGACTGTATATCACTTTTCAGTAGAGCTGTAACATAAAGTTCGAGTTGCTACAGTACTTTACAGTTTGCATATCCAGTTCATCTGGTATCTGATTCAAATGATGTACTGAACTACTTAATTGAATGTGAGTAGTTATATAACATTACACTTAGAGGGTCAGTAGGATTGCACACGTAGAGCGCATACAAGATTTCAAGTGGTGGAGGATCAAGCACACACAGCAAGGGGCAGGAGGGATTGTGAGGGGTGGTGCCACAGTGGGTTGCTGAGCTGGCCCCATGGCGTGGTGGGTGGGATTTGGTGGCTTCAGTGGGCAGGGTGCTGGGTTTGGATCCAGGTGCTGGTGCGTTTTTGTTGTGCCCGGCCCACATTTTTTTTTATTATTTTTGCACCCCCCCCAACATGCACCCCCCTGGAGTTGAGAATCCTTAAGTAGGGGAATGTGGGGGCATAGCCCTCTGCACAAAACATTTAACGAACAAGTCCCCAGCACCGTTTTGCTGTGCACTGGTGAGTCAGAGTGCCGAAATTGATTTTTGGCATTCTGGCTTCACGATAACGGGTGATCACTTTTAGGCTTTTGCCGTTATCACATAAATCCAGGGATTCAAATCTGTGATCCCTGGCTCTCAGTTTGGTGCTCAAACCACTAGACCACACTTCCTCAATAAAAGTTTTTGAGCTGAAGCTGCTTGGACAGGAGGCTTCATGACTACTACTCGACCTCCCACATCCTAAAACCTTAGGCAACTCTAACAAAAGGAATTTGTTTGCAAACACCAAAATGTACACCATATATTACAGATATACCAAATGTAAAAGTTTATACACAAAACAAGGCAGATATACTAAGTGTAATAGACTGTTCTCAAAACATTGCTGGTATAGCAGCTATAAAATCTTGCACACAAAACCTTACAGGCACACTTATGGTGTGCACAAATTGTTGTAAGTATTCTGACTATAAGAGCCATTGCCAAAAGCATTTTATGAATAAAAATTATAACAGCTTCTACACGAATCACAGCAGATATGCTAAATGTACATTTTGTTTAATTTAGTGACTTATTTATTTATTTATTTACAAATTGGTGACAAGGAAATGCACACTGAGACAAGGCATATTTTCAGATGGCAGGGTAAAGTAGATTACAGGGGGTCAACAAAAACTACAAGCATCAAACAATAAATTCAACATACATTTTTACAGGTCATCTCAAAAAGGTGCAATAGACATCAATATTGTATTACTGTTATGTAGTGCAACAGGGACAATATGAGTATAAAACAGAATACAAAAATAGAAAAAATTTGTACTCAAAGCATTGTTGATATTCTGTACTGAATGTAAATATGCTAGCAATTAAACACAAGGGTGTGCATTATAAAAGTTGTAATACCTGATAGGGTGGCAGTATTGGCTATAATTATTGGTGAGCCCATTTACTGACTGGACTGACACCACTTTCTAATGCCATAATAACCAGATAGTTATTATGGAATGGAGACTAGTTATTACAGTGTGGGTGTCACCTACTCAAAGTGAAACTGACCGGTACTGGGTGATATCCATGTGGAGAAAACCGCACACAGCAAGACCGTGCTGTGAGCAGCGTGTATGCCTTTCGAGAGTCAGGGGAATTACAGTGTTACAAATGTATCGCTACCTATTGATGCTCTCCACGAAGGAGGAAGTGTTCATGAACATTGCCGGTCGGGTGCTCGGTCGAGCCGTCCCCATGGTGGAGTGGCTAGAGCACCTGACCCTGCAGTGAACGGGGTTGGGGAATGGGATTTCATTCCGAACTTGGGAATCTTTTAATTTTTTTTTACTTACCCCAAAGTCCACAACCCCTTGGAGTTGATTATAATAAGTCCGGGGGATGTGGTGGGTGAAGCCCCCCACAAAACAAACAGAAAACAGTCAAGCATGTTTTCATGCTGTTTGCTGCTGCGAGGTTGTGGTGTGCATGGTGGCGTCCATGACATTATGACCCCGTGCCAAAATGAAAGCCGCTGCTGTCTCATGCTCATATAAACAAAATTCCACAGAAAGGAAAACATACAGGACTAAAATGACCAGCAATTATATAAAATAAAGAATGGGGTGTTACATTTTTCTCACTTGTGGTTTATGTGGTATTACACACCTTGTGCATGTAAAAAACAATTCATAACGTACAATGCTCCATCCATTATTCTCTATATACACCACCCACCTTGGTGGGTATTATTGTGCTTACAGAATGGATCATATGTGATGTTTTTAATATTTAATTTAAAAAATGAAAAAGTAAGTACAAAATGAGTAAAAACAAATTAAAAAAATAAATGAAATGTAATTTTTCTTGTAAAGTAGTCCTTCAACATTAAACAATGAGGAAGATAGAGGTACTTAACAGGAAAAACAAAGGGAGACTGTTAACGCAGTTAGGGAGTGCAAAAGCCAAACAGAGAATAGTGCCAAATCAGTAAAAAAAGGGGACAAGACATTTTTTAGATACATAAATGAGAAGAGAAAGACCAAGAGAGGGACAGTGAGGCTGAAAGGGGAGGAAGTGGGAGTGTGGAGCAGGACCACTAAAAACCAGACATATTGAACAAATACTTCTGTTCAGTATTTACGAAGGAGGGGGTAGGTAGCAGGCCAATGACAAAGAACAATGGTATTAAGGGAAGGGAGGTGGACACTTGTCCTTTTACAGTGGAAAGAGTCCTAAGGGAACTGGCACAGTTAAAAGAAAAGTAGACAAGGCAATGGGATCAGATGGGGTACACCCCAGGGTACTGAGAGAACTCAAGGAGGAGTTGGCTGCACCTCTGACACCCCTGTTCTACCTGTCACTAGAAATGGGAGAGGTCTCAGGAGACTATGGGAGGGCTGATATAGCCCCACTCCATAAAAATGGAAACAGAGAGGAGATTGGAAATTACAGGCCTGTCAGTCTGACTTCGGTAGTGGGCAAAGTAATGGAATCACTACTGAAGGAAAGAATTGGGGAATACCTTGCCTCCAATGGGCTTCAGGATCCAAAACAACATGGATTAACAGGGGGTAGGTCTTGCCAGAGAAACCTGATTGAGGTCTTCAACTGGATGACCAAGAAAGTGGATCAGAGTAGAGCGGTGCACGTGGCCTACTTGGATTTCAGTAAGGCATTTAAAACCATTCCACATACTGTAGAAGACTGGTGAGCAAGCTGAAAAGCCTGGAAGTGGGTGCTAAAGTAATAAGATGGGTGGAGAGTTGGTTGGACAATAGGAGTCAGAGGGTGGTGGTAAATGGCATCCACTCTGGACAGGGCAAAGTGACCAGTGGTGTGCCTCAAAGGTCAGTACTAGGCTCAGTCCTCTTCAATGTACTTAAAAGTGACATTGCAGATGGACGGGAAGGGAAGGTATGCCTGTTTGCAGATGACACAAAAATCTACAACTGAGTAGACACACTGGGAGGGGTGTAAGGAATAAGAGCAGATCTGAAAAGCTGGAAGAATGGTTAGGGGTTTGGCAGCTGGGATTCAATGCAAAAAGTACAAAATCAGGCACTTGGGGCACAGAAACAAAGGGACAGAGTATCAAGTGGGAAGAGACGTACTGGAAGTCTCAAAACAGGAAAGGGACCTGGGGGTAATCATATCTGGTGACCTCAAAGTAGCTAAACAGTGTGACAAGGCAGTGGAAAAGGCAATTGGGATGCTTGGATGCATAGGCAGGGGTATCACTAGCAGAAAGACGGAGTTAATAATAGCCCTGTATAGATCACTAGTGAGATCACACCTAGAGTACTGTGTCCAGTTCTGAAGACCACACCGCTGAAAGGACATGGATAGGGTGGAGGCAGTACAGAGGAGGGAAACCAAAATGGGGCAGGGACTGCATCAGAAGCCCTACGAAGAGAAGATTAAGGAATTAAATATATATTCCCTAGAAGAAAGGAGGGAAAGGGGGGATATGATAGAAACATTCAAATACCTCACAGGTATAAACAAATTACAGGAGGGAAGCATTTTCCAGAAAAAGAGATGCTCAAGCACAAGGGGTCACAATATGAATCTAGGGGAAAGGCTGAGAGGAAACATGAGCAAGTACTTCTTCACGGAAAGGGTAGTGTATGCTTGGAACAGCCACCAAGCAGAGGTGCTGGGGGCTAAAATGGTTACAGGATTTAAGAACGCATGGAATAGACACAAGGAGATCTTAGAAATAAGGCAAGGGGGTGCAAAGCAGAGACCAAGTAGGGTCTGCAATGGCACTGTAGGTAGGGAAAATAGGGCAGACTAGGTGGGCCAAGAGATCCTTAACTGCTGACAGTTTCTATGTTTCTGCTGCTCGACTGGTGTAATTGCCAGTAAAGGGCACTACACTGTTTGAGAGCCCTTTTGAGGGCTACAGTGGGAGCAGCCTGCAGACCTCTTGCTATCAAAAAAGGACTCAGTGCATTCTTTCTGACCGAACAACATGGAGTTGCAACACAGTCGCCTCCGCATTCATGAAGCATGCTGCTCACTATCTCCATTAGCAGTTGCATTGCACTACTTTTTACTCTGTTGGCAGTCATGGCAGAACACAACACACTCTGCCATGTCCAAGATGGTTGCTGTGCTCTACTATGCATGCACTAGTACTTGCACATGCACAGTACAGTGCAGTGGCCATCTTGGACATGGCAGAGGTGCTGTGTTCCACCATGACCGCCGATTTTTCTTTTTTAAATTATAGATATCCCCCACCCGACCCTCCCTCTCATTACCCCCTCAAATCATAAGAGGACACTGGGGTGCCCAGTCCCCCAGTGTCATGATCAGGACTCCTCTGTGTTTTGTTTTTATATTCCTCAACCCGAACCTCTCTCTCAGTGTCCACCAGCTCCCCCCCAGAAACACAAGAGTGACACTGGGGTGACCAGTTCTCCAGTGTTGCAATCTGGAATCCTCTTTTTTTCCCTTTAAAAAGTAAATCATCTATCAATGTCTTTTGCAGCCATTTCTGTCCCACCACCTGACCCTCCCACTCAACACTCACCACCCCGCATCCCCCCCAAGCCCTTACTTATCCAACAGGGTCCAACAGAGTAATCTTCTCTGGACTGCAGACACATCTTCACTCTTCAAAGCTGAACCACGAACCGAAGAAACTGGTTTGTGGTTCAATGTATTTCAATGGTGATTTGAACTTAGTAGCATAACTTGGCCATTTTTGCATATTTTGGACCCAAATTGCTGTGGAGCAACAGTCTTCAGGGAGACCTTCTAGAGGACCACTGATAGGAGTCTGGAGCAAGATGGCAGCCACACTGGACTGTGGTCTGTAAGGGCTCCAGGAAGGAGCCTGTGAAGTCCATTTGTTTTTCTCCATTTCGCTCCTTACTTTAGAATTTCGTGAAATTGGGAGAGCTATTACTCTGTGACCCTTGGCTGTGTCCAGAGTGAATTTTAAACATTCTAGAACATATTTAGTTAGTAGAAATATGCATAGGTAACAACTGACAGTTGTTAGTTAGGGTGCAGACAAGTGGAAAAGTTGTAGGAGCTAGTGTTATTATTTTTAGAGAGGTGTAAGCTTTAGTGCTGTGGATACCAGCAAGAGTGCTGAATGTTTTGAGGAGTTTTGTGATCAGCTCAGCAAGCCTACCTTGTGTCCTGCGGCTATCTGAAAGAACATTGGCTGAAACTGCAGAGGAAAGCCGGCTAGGAGTCCCAGAATAAGAGGAGGTACAACAGAGAACGCTAAGTGGGAAGGCTTAATTGAAGATCTTGGAATCTACAAGGAAGGCAGTCAGGAGGTGCGATTCGGTGATTGCTGTGGAAGAGTTTGGGGTAACCAAGAGGAATGGTGGTGAGAGTGCTGAGCAATCTGGGGAAAACCCAGAACCCTCCTGTGCATCAGCTATTCACTATCTCTTGAGTAATACCACCTGGTCAGACTAGCCCATTGAGCCTGGAATCTGCTGGGTAGACTTGTGGACTTTCCTCCTGTAACTCGTCTGTCAGCACCAGTGTGAGTGGTGTGTGTCAGTCCCTCTGGTGAGACTCTATGAAGCTTTCTGTTTCCCTCTTGTTTGGTGCTGTGAGAGGAACACCAGTTAGAAGGAACTGTTGGTTATCATAAAAATCTCCTCAACACATAAACTTGGTCCCCTCAGAAATTAACGTGGATCACCTAGGATAGGCATGGTGGTGTGAGCACTGTGTCTGTCCTACATTGGACCGTTGACCAAAAAGAACTGTTATTCTCTGGGGACTTTAAAAATCTGTTAGCATCCGATACATATTAAACATTGTGCAATAAATTTGTTAAATAGTTGCTAGCTCTAACAAGAGCCAATGGAAACTGTTACCACAGCACACTTGCTTTATTGGTTTTAATATCTGAGTTCTCACTTCTGTCAATTTATATTAGTTACAATATTGGTGAGTGGAGAGGGTGGGGTTGGTTATTAGAGGATTTATTGAGTGTATGATTATGGAGCGGTTGTGGTTAGGGTTTGATCTGTATTAGTGTGTGGAAGGGGAGTGTGTGTGTGTAGTGTTACTTTAATTATTTTTTTTTTAAATCTGTGAGTACCAGATTGGAACTTAGTATAGGCAAATTGTTTCCTTCTGCCATTTCACTCTTGTATTATCATGTAGTGCTCTCTCAGAACTGGTCTTGCCAAGTAGGAGATGTGTTGGTGCCGTGGCCTTCCCTGTATCACCTACGCTGCCTCTCAGCTTCATGACCTTTGCCCCTTTACCGACCTTCCAATTTCTGGTACCACAGCAAGGTGCTGCAGGGACTGCAGTAGCAATATTACTAGGAGGCATTTGGTTCGTCGAGTGCCGAGGGCAGCTAAGAAGGGGGTGGTGAGCAGCATTAGGGTTGTCCGGTGCAGGAGACACCCTGGGTGTAAACAGAGCCTAGGGAGAGGCCCGATGTGTTTGGTCTCTGTACCCAGGGTTCCCACCAGACCAAGTGAGCAGGTAGCTAGAGGACATGCTGCATCATTTAATCTTCTTTGGGCAGTGCTTTGCAATGCCAGGTTGATCAGGACAAGATCACCATTTTTGCGGACTTGATTTCTTCTGTCGACCTGGCTTGCATCACAGAGACCTGGCTGGGTGATGATGCGGGCCCTGTTTTTGAGTCCACCATCCCCTCCAGGTATACTTTGGTGCACCATCTGAGGAAGGATCACAGGGTTGGGGGAGTGGCCGTCATTTTTCGATCCAGTCTGAGCTTCTTGGTGCACCCAGTTGGTAGCACCTGATCCTTTGAGTGCATCGCCGCTTTTTGGGGGTGCAGGTGCAGTTTGCAGGATTCTTCTCATTTACCACCCCCCTGGTAGCAGACTTCATCATTAACCAGGTGTTGGAGTCCCCCAGGTGTTTGATCCTTGGCGACTTCAATACCTGGGTCGACAACGAATCCTTGTGTTTCAGTTACGACCTCCTCCAGTTGATGCAATCATTGGGTTTGTCACAAGCAGTTGCTGCTGCTACCCATCAACATGGCCACACACTCAATCTGGTGTTCCAGCTGAATCTTGAGATTGACAGCCTCAAGATTGATCAGGGCATTTGGTCTGATCACTGCACAGCTTTGAAGCCCCCCCTTGAAAGTTCCTCCCAGTGGAGATGGTCAGCTATCACCCCTTAAGGGGTGTTGACCCAGAAAGACTATTGGCAGTAGCTGACCTATCTGGGGTTGATACAGCATGTGCGATTGGCACTGGAGAGGCACTGGTCACTTATAATAGGGTGGTTGCTGAAGCTCTAGATGCCATTGCACCAGTCTATATATGACCCAGATCCTCTCACTTGAGATCCCCTTGGTTTGATGGGGATCTCAAGGTGAAGAAGATCAGGGGTCAAAAGTTGGAGCATTGCTGGCAGAAGACCTGGCTGGAGGCCGACAGGCTGGCCCTGCGTTCTCACTATGCTGAGTACCGGGGGCAATTTCCCTTAAAAAGGCAGAACTTTTGTCCAGGAAAATTGCTGTGGGGAAAAACAGAGCATCTCAGCTGTTTTGGACCATGGACAGACTTTTACACCCTGCCTGTCTCTGGCTGAAAAAAGCTTTTTCAACCACTTTATATGAATAATTTGCTCTGTTTTTCTCTGACAGAGTGTCGGCCATCCGGTAGGGAATTTCACCAGGGTTGCTTTCACCTCGCAGTGATCGAGTTGGGAGTTTCAAAGGCGCTCAGTCTGCCTGGGAGAAGTTTAACCCAGTGGAGGTGTCTGAAGTGACTAAGGTGATCTTGGAGCTGAAGCACACCTTTTGTGAACTGAACCCGGCACCAACGTTTCTTAAAGTGGGATGTGTCAATGCCATTGGCCCGTTGTTCACTAGGATTTCCAGGTGCTCAATGGTGGAGGCGGTATTCCCAGTTGCTTTGAAAGAAGCACTGGTGGAGCCCCTCCTAAAGAAATCTTCCCTCAATCCAAACGTTCTGGTGAATTACTGTCAGATCTCCAACCTGCCATTTTTGAGCAAGGTTGTTGACAAACTGGTGGCACATCAGCTTGAGGAGTGCCTGGTGTTCTTAGATATCTATGAACCTTTCCAGTCAGGTTTTCAGCCCAAACAGCACTGCTGTAGTGAGAGTGCATAATGATCTGCTCAGGGCTTGAGATAGAGGAGACAGGTCAATTCTTGTGCTCCTTGATCTCTCCTCAGCTTTTGACACTGTAGATCGCTTTGTGCTTCTGAATCAGTTCTGTGAGTTTTGTGGACTTGCCGGCACGGTCATCAAATGATTTGAGTCCTATCTCTCACACAGAGTGCAGCGGGTGGTGATGGGGAATTTCTGCTCCTCCCCAATGCCTGTGTCATGTGGAGTACCTCAGGGCTTGATCTTGTCGCTGATGTTGTTCACAGTGTACATGCTGCCCCTGTGCAAGATCATTCAACAATACAATGTGGAGTTTTACTGCTATGCAGATGATATCCAACTGTATTTGTCTTTTGCACTCAGAACATCGGAGCGGTTAATGCGCTTAACAGCTGTCTGGCTAAAATCAATGACTGGATGGCTTCCAGCTGGCTGAGACTCAACCCAGCTAAAACTTAGGTGCTGGTGATTGAGCCTGGTCATGAGAATGATGGGCTGCCACAAGGGGCTAACTCTGGACTTGTTCTGGGGTCTGCTTCGTTGGTGGCTTCTCTGAAGTTGTGAAATCTGGGTGTGACCCTTGATTGCAGATTGACCTTTGAAGATCAGGTATCAGCTGTAGGCTGCAGTGGTTTTTACCACTTGCAGAACATTGCCTGGATTAAGACCCTCATTCCACCCAAGGACCTGCCAACTCTAGTGTATGCCTTTGTGACTTCTAGGCTCTACTACTGCAATGCTTTCTACTTCAGGGTCATGGGAAGGACCCTCCACAGACTGCAACTAGTGCAGAATGATGCAGCCCAGTTGATGACGAGCCTCTCACAGTCAAGTCATGTGACTCCGGTTCTGCATACTCTGCACTAGCTGCTAGTCAGGTGGAGGGTCCTTTTCAAGGTGAGTCTTCTCACCTTTAAGGCCCTATATGAGCTGGGTCCTGGTTACCTGTCTGAGCTCCTGACACCGGTATCCTCTGCTCACTCCCCCTGGTCCTCCTCAAAGGGGTTCCTGGACATTCCCAGCGTTCGGCTCAAGATCTCAGGAGATCATGCTTTTAGTGTCTCTGGGCTGACCCTGTGGAACTTGCTTCCACCTGCAGTCAGAGAAGCTCCTTCAATTGAGATGTTTAAGGGGAGGCTAAAGGCCCACCTCTTTAGCCTGGCCTTTGATTGCTGACACCATATTTAGCTTCAGCCACTCCATTGAAGATTTACTTCTGGAAACTTTTATCATGTTGAATTTTAATCTTGTTATGGTTTTTAAGTGGTTTTATTTTCTTTTCATTTACAGTTGTAAGTCCTTATTTATGTTTGGCACCCAAAGCCTCCAGGATTGGGTGCCTTATAAATAAAATTGCCTTGCCTTGCTAAATTTTCAACACGCCTTCCTTGGGACCCCGCCTCATGAGCAATCACACTGACATTAGGCAAATCTGCCCCAAGAGGTGATTTTACAGTCCTTGCACAAAATCACCTTTCATGCAGGAGCTGAAAATTGTATCTGCCCTCATTCATGAGACGGTGTCATAAGAAGGCTATGTTGTAAAGTTGGTGCAAAAATATTAAAAAACAACAACGTTATGAGCCTGTGTTGAATTTTGTGAATGCAGGCTTGTAACTTTGGTAATTTTCAATATTTTTATCCCACATTTACAACATAGCCATATCTTTACAGCACCTCATGAATGTGACAGCTGTTGTTTTCAAATCCTGCCCAAAATGGTTTTTTTGCACCCCAGATGGTGATTTCATGGTCCCTGTGTGAAATCACCTTTCAGGCAGGAGTTGACAATTTTCTCTGTCCTTGTTCATGAGGTGGGGTCATAAGATGGTTATGTCCTAAATTTGGTGTAAAAATATTTTAAAAAAAGTTATGATGCTATGTTGAATTTTGCAAACATAGGCTCATAAGTTAGGTAATATTCAATATTTTTACCCCAGATTTTCAACATAGGTATTTTTTACAGCACCACATGAATGTGACAGATGTCATTTTTCAACTCCTGCTCAAAATGTGTTTTTCTATCTCAAAAGTTGATTTTGCAGTCCCTGCGTGAAATCACCTTTCAGGCAGGAGTTGAAAATTTGCTCTGCCATTCTTCATGTGGCAGTGTCATAACAAAGCTATGTTGAAAATTTGGTGTACAAATATTACAAAACAACAAATTTATGAGCCTACATTACATTTTGGTAATGCAGGCTCATAAATTGCTGCAACCTAGCCCTGAGAACCATCAGGAGGCAACCCTCAGAAGAACGAAGAGCATGAGCTGGGCATTGAAGAACCAGGAGATCTTGCATATAGTCTGGCCCTCGGCTGTGTGGGGCTTTGTAGGTCAGCAATCCAACCTTGAAGGCAACCATCCACCTTATCAGCAGCCAATGCAGTCCATGGAGGACTGGCGTGACATGGTCAAATCTCAAAATCCCAGTCAACAGCCTAGCCATCACATTCTGCACCAGCTGCAGATGGCGGAGATTGCCTCCAGATAGCCCCAGGTACAAAGCATTGCAGTAATCTAACCTAGACATGATGAAGGCATGCACCAGAGTGGTTAGGTCATCATCTGATATCAGGGCCCAGATCCAAGCCATTTTCCTCAGATGGTAAAAAGCGCTTTGGATGATGGCCAACACCTGAGCATTGAGAGTCAAGACATCATCCATGACTATGCCCAGATCCCTGACCTGCGTGAAGGGGGTCACGGGAACACCTCCCAGTATCAAACCAGGATCATTCCCCAACCCTCCATAATCATGTTGATGACAAGGATCAACTACCAGTACCTCCATCTTGTCTGGGTTGAATATCAGCCAGTTTTGAGCCATTCATTTCTGGATCTCATCTAGGCAGCTGTTAAACATGGAGGCTGCCATCTGGTTTCCAAGTACACAGGACAGGTATAGCTAGATATCATCAGCATAACAATGAAAACCCAGCCCATACCACCTGATAATGTCTCCTAATGGCAGCATTTACACTGTGAACAGTAGAGATGACAGGACCGACCCTTGTGGAACTCCACAGCTCAGAGGCATTGGGCTAGATGAGGATAAATCCATCATTACCCTTCACACTCTACCAGTGAGGGAGTACATAAACCAGATGATGACATTGCCGGTTAGTCCACACCAGTTCCAGAGTTGGTCCATGATGTCAAACACTGCAGAGAGATCTAGGAGAACAAGGATGGCATCCTCTCCCTTATCTTTTGCTAACATGACATTGTTTAGCACCTTCACCAGTGCTATGCCCAGACCTAAACCCAGACTAAAAATACTCAAAAGTGGCAGAGGAGGTGAGATAAGTCTCAAGCTGGATTGCCACCATGTTTTATAAAACCTTCCCTAAAAATGAGAGGTTTGAGACCAGTCGGTCATTGCTGAGACTTTCCGGGACCATTGAGGATTTTGCTTTCCATATAGGTGTTTATTGCCTTACATCCCTCACTGGCCCCTTCTGACTGACCCCCCTAGCCTCATCACCCAGGTATCACCAGGACTTACCCAGAGTTCTTGCCTGGTCGCAGGGTGCGGAGCCTGTGGATGATCTTCCCTCTGTTTTCTCCATTCTCCATTACTGGGGCCCACATGATAGACATGCACATCTGAAGAAGTCTCACAGTACCCTCCCATCCTTGGTGCCCTACAGACCTGCACTGCCCTTGGGCCTCCACCCAGGGGCAGTCATTCAGTGGGATTGTCAATCCTCCCTCTCTCCCTTGGAGAGGGGAGCAGTCCTTCAGATGATTGATTCTCTCCCTCTCCAATCGACCACTGGCAGCCTGCTCGCACCATGAACATGGGTCACCGGCGTAGCAGGAGGTAAGGCACAGATGCCCTCCATGCCACTGGGCTGGCTAGATTGAGAGTTTTTTTTTAAAGGGATTTGACCAAGGCCTCTTTCAAGGCACTAAGAGAAACTCAGCTCCCCAAGGTACACTGAACTATCCCAGCAACCACAGGTCCAATCAGGGCAATGCAACCCACTAGAAGTCAGGTTGGACCTGGGTCTAGGCTACAATAGGTTGTTCGCAGCCCTAAGACTATTTAGACTACCTCATCCACTCCAACTGGATCAAACTCACCCCAGACAAGAGGGGTAACCCAGCATGTTCCTGGTCCAATCCTGCAAGCTTTTTAGGCAGCACTGGAGGAGATCTCAGCCCTTATTGTGGATACTTTGTCAGCAAAGAACAAAGCAAACTTCTCGCACTTCATGCTAGAACTTGCTCCTCAGTATGAAGACAGGTCCAATTTAACAGCCTATCTACCATCGGAACAGCTGAGCTGATCTGTTCCTTGCAGCAGCAATCTCCCTTGACAAAAAAATCTGCCTTCTTTTGGGAGATTACCCTTTGATAGTCACCATAATGTGAGTTCAAAGCCAATTTGTCCTCCATCAGGCCAGACCTCCTCCAGTGCCCCTCCAACCACCAGTCCTTAATCATTAACTCCCTGAGTTCCCTGTCAAACCAAAAGGTGCCTCTGGTGAGTAGATAAGGGCCAGATATGAATGAACATGATAAAGTTGAAGGCCACAGTGATGGCCATATTATAGGCCATCACAGCTTCCTCCACACCCATCGTGCAAGGAGTTTCTACACTTGATAGGTCTAGTATCGCCTGTAGTCCTGTTGGGGACAATCCCTGTAAAGGGAGGTATTGAACCATCTCCACAGAGGATGGACCTTCTGGGGGCCCCAACAGTGAATCTCACATTGCTATGATCTGACCATACAACCAGATCAATCTAGAGGCCATCGACCCCAAGACCCAGTGTGAACACCAGATACAGTGTGTGGCCATGCAAGTGGGTGGCTGAGATAGCAACCTGTGACAGGCTCAGAGATTCCATACTCTGCAGGAGATCACAACCAAATTACAAGAGTCTGTCATTGACCCAAGCATTGAAATCCCCCAGAATTAAACATATGGGGGATTCCAACACTAGGCTGGTGATGAAGTCCCCTATCTCCTGCAGGAACTCCCTCTCACCGTCAGTAAATTAGAAGGATCTTGTAGCCTGTGCCAGGACCCCCTTGCATGGAAACACTCTCAAATGACCTGCTGGAACCCACTGGTAACACCCTGAGGCCCAGACTGGCTTTAAAACAAATGGCCACTCCCCAGCCCTGCGATCCTTCCTCAGGGTGTATATCACAGAGTACCCAGTCAGAACCGCTGCCTCCAAAATGGGTCTAAAACTGAATTTTATGATTTTGAAGATTCTAAGCTGGCACAGTGATACCAGCTGATAATATGGAACTTAGCACTGGGACATGTTATTTCCCAGTCTCTGTTGCCACATAAATGCCCACCTTGGCAAGGGGCTCACCCAATTGTAAAATAGGAAATTTCAAACCCATTTTGAGGCCCTGAGTGCTCTGAAACGTTCTTCATTTATTAAATGGTGTGAGCATGAAGGAGGTACTCATGGAGTTCCAGCATTTATCTGGCAAATGTTGCCTGACACTCAAAAGGTGTTTGAATCTGAAGACATTGAGTCCTTACAACATGTCATTAAAGAGCTTGATGATGCTCTAACTCAGCACATGCTACCACTACTGGAGGAATTTCATACATGGGGGTATGTTCAGTCTCCTACATTCAAGTTCTGGGATTATTTTGTTTTAATTATTTTAGTTTAGTCTTTGGTAACCGGGTAAGGCCCACTAGGCATAAGTGCCTGTTTTCAGGGGTGACCTGGGAGCACTGGGCAGTTATGTGACTTACTCAGAGTCACTCAGTATGCAAGTGGGAGTTGTAAGAATCAAACCTAGGTCTCATCTGCTGGATATACCAAGCTCGCTCACAGCTCTTTACTCTAACCTCTAGGCTATACTGCCAGCCTCTCCTGGTTATTCAGATACTACTTCTAAATGTCCATGCAGAGCAAGAGGGTGATTGGAAACTTCACCTACACACACAGTGTGCCATGCTTCCATACTTCTTTGCTGCAAACAGCTCCTACTATGCCAGGTGGATTCCAATCTACATTCTTGATATGCTATCTCTCTGAAGAAGTACGTAGTGCCTTTGAATCTGGGGAATTTGCTGACCATCAGACTCCTGGTTCTTTCAGTGGAATTTGAAGTGGCATGGAAATGGAGAAAATGGTCATCAAAGACTCAAAGGGCAGCAGTAGGATTGTAGGACTGACAAGAAAGAAATCAGCCCTTGTCAGATGGACCATCACAAGACATTTCCTGAGTAAATATGCAAAAGCTATGAGAGAAAGATGTGGCATATCAACAGATACTGAAGAAAAAGTCCACAAACAAGTCCTTGCATCTGCACTGAAGAGAGATGAAGAGCATGTTACAGCCCTAGCCAACCATGTTATCAACAATATGACAAACCATTTGACCCAGAATCACATCCAGAGGTGCTTATCAACATACCTATTGGACTGCATGTAACATCAGGTGTACAAGAGTCTCTACTGAAAATAGCAGATGTTGGTGAAGAACAAATGGATAGATCTGTGAGAAGTGCACTTGATTCTGATGTGACATGTGGCTTCTTCAGCCCCATCAAGAAATCTGTCATCAAAACATTTGCTGATGTGGCCAAGAAGACCAAATTTAAGTCTGGCAAGGGAAGGACAATCACAGCAGCTATCAGTCCAGAAATTGTTTTTAGCAGAGCACTGTCCTTAGCAAGATGCAGAGATAATGTTTCAGTGGCAATTGTTCTTAGTCACCCAATAGGACCTGTGGCTATGTCCCTCTTCCATGCTGATAGAACAATGAGAAAAACAGACAAAGCTGAATTAGGGCATCAGCTGAAAGCTCAAGCTGAATGCATCCATGAGCTACGAGGATGCAACAAAGAAACCACTGAGTACATCAGAGATGCCATGGCTGTCATTCAAATGATGGCTGGAGACAAATTCCACACATTCGATTAATTGGCTACTGAGCACTTAAGGCAGGTTCTAAAAGGATTTGATGAAGTTAATTCTGTAATTGAAGTCTTTGACAGATGTGACAATGGTTACTCTGTGAAAACTGCAGAAAAACAGAGCCAAATAGGATCTAAGGTTGGATGCCAGCAATACCACGTAATTGGTGGATGCCCTGTGCCTCTATGGAAAAAGTTTCTAAATGTAGTGTCCAACAAGCAGTCACTAGTAAAATTCCTCTATGAATATATGGTTCAAAATGTACCTGACAGTGTAGGAGCACACCTAACACAAACACTCCTTCTTGCTGGAGGCTTTTCCAATGGAGAAGTAGCAAAGTACATCACCAGTAGAGGTGCTGAAGAAGCCCAAGACATGTACAGTACTCAAGAGGAAGTGGACACAAGGATCTTCTGCATGCTGCATGTGCCAATATGGCTTTTGGGTCTCTTGGTGTCAAAGGAACCATAGTAATTAGGTCACCTAATACAGATGTTTTGGTCCTTGCTGTTCACTACTTTCCAAAAATGGAACAAATAGATAACATGGCTAGAAACAGGCACCATTACCAGCACAACCGACAAGCGTCGCTTCATACCTGTGCATGTCATTTATGACGCACTCATTCCTGACTTCTGCAACATACTTCCTGCTGTGCACACATTAACAGGATGTGAGTGTGTCATCCCTATTTGGTATTCGGAAAAAATCTGTGTTTAATGTTGTCAAAACAAAGAGAGCATACCATGACACAGATCTTGCCAAATTGGGAGAGAGTGATGAACAAGCCACAATTTCTGCAGCAAGGAAGGTAATAGCAGTGCTGCATGACCAGAGCAAGAAAGAAAAGGAGACCCACAGAGACCTGAATTGCTTGGGCCTCAATCTAGCCATCAAAAAGGACCAGTCAGTGGCCAAACTCCCACCATGTGGAGACAGTTTTGAAGAGCATGCCAAAGGGGCATCTTGGCAAACAAAGATTTGGATGTCTTCACAAATTGGTAAACCAGATATTGGATCATCATTGCAACATGGATCGAAAAATATGGATGATGAACTACTTCCTGTATTCTTCAAGGGCCCAATGGCATCAGAGCTTCTACAAGGCCTTATTTGTGTCTGTACCAGTAAGGGTCACTGCACAATCAACTGTATCTGTAGTCAGAATAATCCTGCCTGCACAGAACTGTATACATGCCAAGGCAATGAAGACGGTGGTAACCCACGCACTCTCGACAGAGATCATGATGATGAACAAGATGATGATAATGATGTTGACGAGAAATGTCACCAGCACTATTACATTTCAATGATACCTGTACACATTTATTATTACCTTTTGTTTTGCCCTTTAAATTGTTGTTGTGATGTTTTGATGTCACAAAGAAGTCCTATTTTATGTCTTGAAATAATACATAGCATTATTAAACTAACAGAAATGAATGCAAATATTTCAAACTAGTCATTCTAATGTGTTGAGGGTGTCATTGTTTAGCCCTATTTCTATGGTAACAGCACCACTTGACAGCCCCACATCATACCTCATCTTAAAGTAGACATAATAAGGTTTCAAATGATGAGTGATGTGCATGTGTGTAGAGAGGGTACATTAAGTAGACCAAATCGGTGCTGTCTGCCACATACCTATGATGGGATTAGCCCAAAATTGAATAAAGGAACTATCCAAAGAATTAGCATCAATATTAAAACACATATTTAACATATCTATAAACACAAGAAATATAGCAATGAATTGGAAAACAGCTATTTATTTATTTTTTATTTTATTATTTTAGCTTTTGTTAACCGGGTAAGTACACTAGACAAGTATTATGCCTATTTTCAGGAACGACCCGGGAGAGTACAACATAAGGATACAGACAATTGTATACAGGATCGAGTAAGTACAGCTTAACAACATGATTGAGATAGAAACATAGTCCAGGGGATAAATACGAACATAATACAACTTATATCCGCTGAGGTAATGAACCCCCAGGATGAGTGGGTCACACACAAATTTACAACAGAAAGCATTTGCACATTTCACGTAAGAGACAAATTGAGAGAGGCAATGACCAGGGAACCATGACGTGGACAATATATCCGGGGTCAGGTGCCCTGGTGTATAGGCAGAGACTGGGAGTGCAGCGTGAGATATCGGGTGAGTGTCAGAGGAGGCAAGCTTTGAAGCCGGAAGAGCATCCGTATAGAGGAATACTCTAGGAGGCTTGGGACAGTCGCATGCAGATGCAAGTTTCAGGATACCCCGGAGGAGTTAAGGCACAGGTGGGAGGACAATAACCTGGTCGGCTCTGGAAGGGAGTTCCAGAGCCTGGGCACATACACACAACATCCCTGCTACCCATGAGGGTGCTGGAGGAGGACCTGAGCAACCCCAGCGCATTGGACCTAAGGTGGTAGGTAGAGGTGTCTGATGGTGGTAGGAGCAGGGCCAGCTCCGGGGGGGTGCCGGTTCTGACCACTTTGTCGGTAAGGCAGCCCACCCTGAAGTCCAGGTACCTCGCAGGGGAGAGCCATCCTAGTTTATCGTATAGCTCACAGCGATGGGTGAGGCGGGGGACAGCAAGTGCAAAGCGACAGATGTTGTTGTATGTCGTGTGCCACCGTGCAAGGTGAGTCTGGGGGGAGCAAGCGAATAGGTGCAGTCCATAGCTCAGGGAGGGGAGAAGCACGCCTTTCGCAAGGGCTAGTCTGGCCGCGGGTGTGAGGTTGAACTTGGCCCTGTAGGCCAGGCCCAGCTTACAGTTAACTGCCCTACAGATGTTAAGGAGGTGGCTACCCATGTCGAGTTGGGAGTCAAGGGTGACCCCGAGGTATTTGGCAGAGTTCACTACAGGGAGGAGGGATCCATCAGGACAGGAAATCTTTAAACAGGCCGACAAGGTTTTGAGCCTGGCTGTGGAGCCAAAGAGCATGGCCTGAGTCTTTTTCAGATTCAGGCCAGTTTGTTCTTGGTGATCCAGGTTTGAACATTGCAGAAGCCTTCGGTCAGAGCTCTGTTTAGAGTTGCAACGTCTCAGGCGTGCGCCAGGATCACCAGGTCATCAGCATAGAGGGTGGCACTGCAGGAGGAGGTCACCGTGGGGAGCTGGTTGATAAAGAGGAAAAGAGGAGAGGGCCCAATACCGAGCCCTGAGGGACACCAGAGGTCACTGGACGGGACTCAGAGAGGACTTTGTTGAAACTGGTCCGCTGGGTTCTGCCATGCAGGTAGCCTGTGATCCAGTTCATGGCGAGAGGGGAAAATCCGAGTGACCATAGTTGTGAACAGAGCAAAGTGTGGTCGACAAGGTCAAAGGCCTTGGACAGGTCGATGAATATGGCTCCGGAGAGGTTGCCCCGATCCAAGGCTGATCTTATTTTAGATGTGACCGAGATTAGGGCAGTGGTGGTACTGTGACCCTTGTGAAACCCATGCTGAGCCGGGGACAGCAGCTCCTTGGACTGGATGTGCTCCGAGATCTGTTCGGCCACCACCTTTTCCAGGAGCTTACTGAGGGATGAGAGGATGGCAATCGGGCGATAGTTGTCCGGAAGTTTGGGATTGCCTTGTTTCAGAACTGGGACAATCCTGGCCTCTTTCCAGATATCGGGGAAGGTACCCCTTCCAAGGGATAGATTGAAGATGTGGGCTACAGGGTGGGCGAGGTGAGTAGCTCCAAGCTTGAGGAGCTTTGATTCAAGGTTGTCTGGGCCAGGACTGGAGTGCTGGGAGAGGCCGGCCAGGTGCCTCTGGGTGTCCAGCACAGTCACTTCCCTGAGGTTGAACAGTGCCCGGGGGGGACCCTTACTCCAAGCCGAGGGGGGAAGTGAGGGGGGCCAGTTTGTGATAGACGAGAGGGGAGCCATGATGGCAGAGAGGTCAGTGAAATGGGTATTGAGGGAGTTGGCAATGGTATGGGGGTTCGTGCAGGAGACCCCATTGATAAGCATGTCAGATACTCCAGGTTGGGAGGATCCATTAACAATAGATTTTATGCTCTTCCAGAAACTTCTGGGGTTGCTGGCAGAACAGAGGAGAGCGGACTTGCAGAAGTCGCTTTTTGCAGCCCTGATGGCCTTTTTGCAAGAGTTTCTCAGGTGTCTGTATTTATGTAGGGAGGTGGGATCTCTGGAACTTTTGAAGTGATCCCAGCACTTGTCTCTCTCCCGCATCTGGGCCAGGAGATTCCCATGTAGCCAGTGGGTGGCGGACCCCCTCACCCTGCGGGTGACCATGGGGGCGTGCTTATCTTGCAGGATCCCGAAGGAGGTGATGAATGAGGAGGTAGCCACTGAAGGGTCAGTGGCCGCATACACATCGGACCAGTCGGTAAGCTGGAGGTCTTCCAGGAACTCCCCGGGGTTAAACCTGGAGTAGTTCCTGACGTGCAGGATTTTGTGGGGGATCTTGGGAGGGGCGATTTTCCAGACACAGTAGACTGGTGAGTGGTCGGAGATAGAATCCGGCAAAGTGCCTGCTGAGGAGATTCTATCTGGACGATTTGACATGATCCAGTCCAGCAGGGTACCGGGGGATCCGTTCGTGGGCCGCCTGGTGGTATCCTGGATAAGCTGGGTCAGAGAGGAGGTAGCGAGTAGGGCCTCATATTGCTTTGAACTGCCTCCAACCCAGTTGAGGTTGACATCCCCCAGGATGAGGAGTTCATTGTCCCCAACACTGGGACCGATGGAGTCGAGGAGGTGGGACAGGCCAGGGAGTCCTCCTTGGGTGGGTTGTAGTGCACACCAGATGCAGTTTCTTAGTGTTCCCAAGTAGGAGTAGCACGTGGAGAACCTCACACTGGGACTCGAGGGATTGGGGGAGGGCAACTGGGGAGACGTTGAGGTGACGCTTGTGGTAAATCAATAAGCCTCCCCTTTCACCCCCCTCCTGTCCAGGCGAGTAAACTCATACCCAGGTAGACTACAGGCAGAGTCCGGGATCGTGGGTTTTAACCAGGTCTCGGTCAGCCCGAGGATGTCGGGCTTGTAGAAGGCCATCCACGCGACCAGCTCATCTCGGTTGTGTAGTAGGCTCCGAATGTTGAGGTGTGCTACTCTTAAGCCCTTGCCCATGCCCCATGCTGCGGGGGTGTTCTGAGGGTTGTACGGTCCTGGGTTCAGTTCAATATCACCCGCCAGTGGCAGAGTTGAGAGAGGGAGCCAAAGGAGGTGCCACTTTGTGGGAGTTATGCCGGCTGGGGAGATTATGCCCCGGGAGCAAGGGGCCCAGAAGAGCAGGGCAGTGTATAGGACAGCAATGAGGCATAGGGGTCCAAGGGAAGGTTTGGGGGGAGATATCAATTAACTCACAGGAGAGGGACCACCCACGATGTGCCCCAAGTGATAAAGGGGGGGAAGTGGCTGCGTGGAACAGGGAGAACCCTGGGTCGGGACCTGCTGGGGCCAGCATCCTGTAGGGGGCAGACAACACACCCGGGAGAAGTGTCAAGGAGATACCACAAACATGCGTGCAGGGCTGGAAAAAATCACCAAGGACCCGTCAGTAGAGAACAAATATTGACAATGATGCGAGTAAAAAAATTAGGCAGTACACAAGCAGTAGTAAAACTTCAGTAGTAAAAAAATTAGGCAGTACACAAGCAGTAGTAAAAAGTAGTAAAAGTTCAGGCAAAAGACCAATAGACCAGCCCTGTCAGGAGATGGTCAAGGGGAGAGGCAGTTCAGAGGAAAGAGTCCTTAAGTCAGCACTAACTGGAGGGCTGAGCATAGGGATGAGCTGCACAGAGGGAGTCTGCAGCAGAGCCGCCAGGAATGCAAGGGTGGACCGCCCCCACAAGCTGATTGGGTGAGGTCCTCACGGAAGGCAGGGTCAAAACTGGCATATAAGATGGCATACAAACAGGAGCGGGTGGGAGGGCTCAACCAAAGAAACCTCTCGCTAGGTGAACGAGCTGCCGAGGAGGCCCGCCGGAGCTGCAAAGCCCACGGCACCTCAGACTCAGCTAGCCCGGGGGGGGGGGACCTTCCAGCGCCAGGTCACACACGCCTCCCCTCCAGCACGAACAGTGGCGACAACACTTTCACTGAGTGAGTTGGGGCAAGCTCGCCCACTTGTATACAACAGGAGAAAAACATCATAGCAGCCAGGGGCCAATGGGAAGCTGCAGTTGGTTCGGCGCCAAGATTCAAACTGGAGCCAGAGACAAAGTCCAAGCTCAGTGGTGTGGTAGCGGCGGACCCCGGTAACACTCGGTCAGGCGAGATGCTCCGTAGCGTGGACAACATCAGGATTCTCGGCTGGAGCGTGGTTTCAGGTAGGAGAAGCTGGAAATGTCTGTAGGAGGGTTGGTCGGTCTCTCAAAGAACAGCGTCAAGTTCGGGACCCAAAGAAACCTCTCACTAGGTGAATGAGCTGCCAAGGAAGCCCGCCGGAGCTGCAAAGCCCACGGCACTCGGTGCCCCAGTTACACTCGGTCAGGCGAGACGCTCCGTGGCGTAGACAACATCAGGATTCCCAGCTGGAGCGCGGTTTCAGGTAGGAGAAGCTGGAAATGTCTGTAGGAGGGTTGGTCGGTCTCTCAAAGAACAACGGCGAGGTCGGGACCCAAAGAAACCTCTCACTAGGCGAATGAGCTGCTGAGGAGGCCCGCTGGAGCTGCAAGGCCCACGACACCTCAGACTCAGCTAGCGTGGGGGGGAGACCTTCCAGCGCCAGGTCACACACGCCTCCCCTCCAGCACGAACAGCGGCGACAACACTTTCACTGAGTGAGTTGGGGCAAGCTCGCCCACTTGTATACAACAGGAGAAAAAATGTAATACCATTTTGCAAAAAGGTGATAAACAATCACTATCTACCCAGGCATCAGTTTGACCACTGTGGTGTGTAAAATAATGGAGATGTCAGTAAAGGCAAAGATAGAACACAATTGTTTGGAAAATGGCATCAAAAGATAACTTACAACATGGATTCAACATGGGGAGATCCTGTATAATTAACCTACTAACTCTTTATGAACATATTAGTAAAGATCTGAACAAAGGAAATGTGGTTGATACTATTTTTCTGGATCTAAGGCATTTGACATGGTATCCATTGTGAAACTCATAGAATAAATGGGATTAGTTGGGACAAGCTAACAAACTGGGTTGATAATTGGTTGCACATGCAAGCACAGAGAGTGAGTATGAAAAGACAAATCTTTGATAAGGGGAGTATCACCAGTGGTGTCCTTCAAGGATCAGTCCTTGGACCTCTGCCATTCAGTTATTTATAGGTGACTTAGAGTTGAGTGACAGATCCATATGCAACACATTTGCTGACAATACTATAATAGATTGAGGGGCCAATACAAATTCTGAAACAGGAAACTCAAAACAATCTGAGCAGGATAGTAGAGTGGGCTAATAAATGGAAAATGAGATTTAACATAAAAAAATGTACAGTAATGCACCAGGAGAAAAATATCAGAAAGCAGTATTTAATGGAAGGTATAGCACTCAAAGTAACTAGTTGTGAAAGGGACTTTGGGCTAAACATAACTGATAGTTTAAAAAACAGGTAAATACAATGGGCTTGATTTTCAAACAGGCCCTTAGATTAATGCAAGCTGCACAAAACAGTAGTTTGCATCAGAGCCCGGGTGTGCCAGGTACCCTTCATCTAATTTTCATACAGGTGATGGCCCGGCACCAAAGTCCCCCAGGCTGGCATAACCATTGCTGTGTGATAAATAAAAGGTACACAGGAGGGGAATTCTGCAAGCTGTGACATATCCCAGTGCCATGGCAACCAGTGCTAGGGACCTTCCGACTGTGTGTCCTGGTGGTCAGAAGTGGCTGCAGGGTGTTCCAGAAGGATTGGGGTGGGAGATGAGTAGCACAGACCACTAGCTATGCCAGATGAGGATGCCACGGGTGCCTCAGCTGGTAAAGGTGACTAGAACAATGGCTGGAAGGGGGGGGCAGCCGAGGAGCAAAGAGAGCTTTGGCATCTCTTACGTGCCCTAGCACAGGCATGGCATCGGTGGTGGTAAGTCATGCTACTGGCCTCCAGTAGTGCTGTGTCCCACTTCCAGATGCACCATACATGCAAACTGTGCCTGGCATTGGCATGGCCCTGATTGTCCATGGATGTGCAGGTGCTGTGTACTAGGACAAATCCCTGTGTGGCAGTAAACTGGATGATTAGGTGGAAAGTGGCTCTGTGGCTGTCCCCTCATATTATGCCCTGTCCATGTACTTGTGCCAAGGGGTATGTCTCATGCTACACTGTGGGCTGTAGGTCCTGCTGGCTTTGTCCTTTGACTCACAATACGGTTATATGGATATAGTGCTCCTGTGCAACTGGTAGCACACATCGGTTGGACCCCTGTGGCTAAATTGCACAACTGACCACTCATTCCCAACTGTCTGGAGATGTGGTGGTGGTGGAAAGGCCTTTAGACCAACTGCAGCTGTTCTAAACTCAGGCAAGTCTGCAGCCAATGGGGTGCTTTGAGAATCCCAACAAAAGGAATTCTGCAGCTCCACTGTGGCATACATTTGCCTCTGCCATAGCACAGTCATGCACCTGCTGCAAGCACAGCACACATCTGGCTGGCACAGGTGCTATTCTAACTAGAGCAGGCTACATTAGAAAATCAGGAATGACACAAGGTGCAGCGCAGTGAGCCCTTTGCATCATTTCTGTTTGACACAAGCACCTTGTGTCATTCCTGATGCTTTGAAGATCAGGTGCAATATATTAAAAGACAAATTACTTATTAAACCAAATTAAAAAACATTTCCCAAACAGGTCAGAACAAGTACTACTTCCACTCTATTGTTTCTACATGAAACCTGTTGTAGATATGGATCACAATTTTGGTGAGGGCTGAATATAGCTAAAAATATAAAAAATGAAAAAAATCCAGCACAGAACAAGCAAAATAATAAGGGGTCTGGAACACAAAACATATGAGGAAAGATTAGTGCACTTGGGGGTTACACACTCCAGAACAAAGATGGATAATGGGTGATTTATTTTTCATTTACAATATGAACTTTGTATAGGGTCAGGGAACATACACATTAAGAAGGAACAATGGGAAACTAAAAACTTTACATTTCAGAACAAATGTCAGGAAAAATTCTGAACCAGATTTTCAAAGGGCCACTAGGTCAGTGCACCATGTGCCAATCCATGGCAGTGGCAAACTCAGGGTGCATCAGGAACCCTGCACCCTATTCCAGAACAGGGAGGTACCTGCACCAAATTCCCAATTGTTGCCACAGTTGGAGTGTTGCGACAAACCCATGGCGCACCAGAAGGGGTATGATAGAGGGTCCTGTCAAGCCCCCTCAGCCTGGAGTAACCCTGCCCAAACCCACAATGTCGGGGGGGTGAGGCTGCATGGTACACAACAGCTAGCCAGTGGGGGTCCCAGGAGTGGGGGGCATGGGCATGATGGGCTGTGGGGGTGTACACTAGTGGCACCAGAGCAGATGTGCCTTAGACAGAGAAACAGAGCCACTTCTTGACAATGGGCAGTATGGTGGCACAGACCATATTAACATACTAACATACTAGTTGCCAGCAGATTAGGTCTTATAGTCTATCAAGCCTGCTCGTGCCTCAGAACCCTGAGTGGGCACTGAAGCCATCACCCCTTATCATATTCCTGTTTCTCCTGACATCCATACCAGGCCCCCCCAGGCAAGCCAACCTCTGCTTCATCCCCTTTCTGTACTTGTCCCACCCTCTCTTGAACCCCTCCACTGTAGAAGCCAGAACCAGCTCACCAGGCAGCTCATTCCACAGTCCCACCATTGTTTCAGTGAAATGCCTCCTTCTCCTTCCCCCATCCTTCTTTCTTCGAGCTTCCAACTATGTCTTCTGTTGATTCCACCCTCTTTTAGCCTAAAGATCCCCTCCTGATTTACCCTATTGATTCCCTTGAGGTACTTGAAGACTTCAATCATGTCCCTCTGGTCCCTTCTCTCCTCCAGTGAGAACAGGCTGAGCTCCTCTAGTCTCTCCTCATACAGCAACTCCCCTAAACCCTGGATCATTTTGGTTGCTCTCCTCTGAACCCTTTCCAGGAGATGGATGTCTGTCCTCAAGTGTGGCCTCCAGTACTGCAAACGGTACTCAAGGTGTGGTATAACCAGACTACTGTACAGCGACAGAATCACTTCTTTGCTCCTTGAGGTAATCACCCGCGCGATGCAGCCCAATATCCTGTTTGCCTTTACTGCCATCTTCCTGCACTGCTCGGAATTATTCGTATTGACATCCACCAGAACCCCAAGTCTTTTTCCCCTGCCGTGGCCTCCAACTCATCCTCTTCCAGGGTGTACTCATGTTTGGGGTTCCCCTGCCTAAGATGTAACACCTTGCACTTAGAGGAGTTAAAATTTAATTTCCAGGTGCAAGATCACCTATCCATGGCCTCCAGGTCCCTTTGCAGGGCCAACCTCCCTTCCTCCCCCTCAACCACTACACCTAATTTAGAATCATCTGTAAAGAGATTCATTTCACACCTGATACCCTCCCTGATATCAGAGATGTAGGCATTAAACATGATAAGCCATGTCCAAGGCCTCTGATGCCACCAGCCATGCCAGCTGCCCCCATCATGCAACCACCCTGACAGGGGTGACAGACCATGGCAGCACAAAATGAGTTGCTGCACTCAGCAAGGAATGTACCCAGGCAGCAGCACCTGCCCTGATGCACAGCTACAGGTGCTATAACAGGTATGGCATGCAGAATGGGCACGCCAATAGGCAGATGCCATCCCAAGGTTTGGCAGTCAGCATGTCAGGGAGTGTGCATGATGTGGGTCTGCTGGCAGGGTTGGAAGCATCAGGGGTCTGGGGCATGATCTGTGCCAGCATACTGTCCATTGTCAGTCTGTTGCACTCTTTCACAGTCCAGATCATGCCTCCTCTGGTGCCACCAGTGTTCCCTCCCACACCCCACCATGCCCATTTTGCCAAGTACTGGCATCCCTACAGGTCCGGCTGCTCTGTGCCATGCATCCCCCCCCCCACAGTGTGGCTTATGCCAAACACCTAAGGCAAGGGCTGTTAGACCAGCTCATTCCTGGTCTAACCTCATCGTCGGGTTGCGGCCATGGCGGGGCTTCCAAAATCCCAAGTAAGGGGATGCTGCAGCCCCTCCATGGTGCAATCACCCTTGTGACCTGTTGCAATGACACTTCTGTTGCAGGGGTTGTGCAGGGCAGCTTCAGCACAGTACTTCCCAATTTCAGCACAGCCTGTGTTCAAAAATTGGGACTACTGCATCATTTGGTGCAGGGTGCCACTTGCATCAAATCCTTTGGGTGCAGGCACCTTGTACCAAATTTCAACTTTGCAAATTGGACCCAGAGAATGACAAACATTTGGAATAACTTACCATTTGAATGAGTTAGCAACAGCAGTGACATCCTTAAAAGAGGTATTGTCAGATGAATGGACAGGGAAAATTCAAACTTATTTAATACGATTTCAGAGATGAAATAGTATGGACAGCAACTGTCTTATTCCATCTCTAAAACCTAGGTAACTATAAAAACAAAAATCATAACGTGGCCATGCAACATGTTTTAGCCTATAAAGGTTCTGGATGTCCTTTTGCCATTTTTAAAGTGAATGTAATAGGCAGTACAAAAAAAATTAAACTACTGTATATTGAATATAGTAGCTTGCCAGAGAGCTATGTAGATATACCAAATGCAATGGCTTTTGTACACAAAATGCTATAGGTTTACTAAATGGAATACTTCACATACAAAATGTTCCAGATATCAGGCAAAGGGGAAATGGTGCTGGTGGGGGATTTCAATCTGCCGGACATAGATTGGAATACCCACACAGCAGCATTACAGAAGAGCAGGGAATTCCTAGTCACACTAGGAGAAGCAGGCCTAAGTCAACTACTGACATCACCCACAAGGGGTAATGCCATTCTAGATCTGATATTCAGAAATAGTGATAGGGTTGAGGGTGTCAAAGAAGGGAACCACCTGGGCAACAGTGATCATAACATGGTATGGTTCAGAGTAAAAGAACTGTAGACTCCACACACTCCAAACTGAAGGTCCTTGACTTCAGGAGGGTAGACTTCACAAACTTGAAGTCCTGCCTAAGAGACAACCTTAGTAACTTGACAGAAGGGTGCATTGCGGAATTTTGGACAAGGTTGAAGGATGCAATAACCATGGTCACATCACAGTGTGCCTGTCAGGTTAGTAAGAACAAAAGGAGGGAAAAACCCACTATGGTTTTCCAAGGAGGTGGTAACCATGGTGAGAGAAAAGTGCATAGCCTTCAGAAAGTACAAAGAGTCAGGGAATGAGGCAGACAAAACAGAATATAAACAGAAACTAAAAGAGACAGGGAAAGTAATAACAAATGCAAAGGCTCAAACAGAGGTTAGGACAGCTCAGGAAGTTAAAGAGGGTAACAAAACCTTCTACAGGTACATACGTGAAAAAAAGGAAGACCATGGGGGTATTGTTAGAATCACAAAAAAAGATGGACAAACCACAGAGCAAGATTGGGAGAAGGCAGAGGCACTCAGTGAGTACTTCTGCTCAGTCTTCACACAGGAAGCATGTGGTAATGGACCAACAATAGGCATAAAGAAGTGTCCGATTGAAGGAATAGACACGGGTCCTTTCACAGAGGAAAGGATCCTGGAAGAATTAGGCAAGTTAAAAGTAGATAAAGCTATGGGGCCAGATGGGATACACCCAAGAATACTGAAAGAACTAGGGAGGGAACTGGCAGCCCCATTAGCAGTGCTCTTCAACAAATCATTAAGGAGTGAGGAGGTGCTGGAGGATTAGAAGTGGGCAACAGTATACCACTCCACAAGAGTGGAAGCAAGGAACAGCCAGGTAACTACCATCCAGTTAGTCTAACGTCAGTGATGGGAAAACTTTTTCTTTGGGCCCTTCAATTTATATCTCATGGCTTCCACTCTTTTGGGTGGGAGACTCTAGGTAGGTTTGGATCATTACCAATGACAGTGCTCTTTACTCTTTTTTTTGGTATCCTGCATGTTGTATCCTGGATGGGTGTATTAAGGTTGCACTATGGTTGTATGTAACCTTTCAACATTATACTTTTGTTTGGTGCATCCTGTGTGAAATAACAATAAAATCTTTAACTTCAGTCATGGGAAAACTGATGGAGTCCCTGCCGAAGGAAAGAATCTTAGCTTTTTTGGAGCAAACTGGTCAGCTCGACATAAATCAACACGGTTTCATGGTAAAAAGGTCCTGCAAAAAAAAACTGGTTGATTTTTTTCAGTTGGGTCACCAAAACAATGGATTAGGGTGGGGCAGTGGATGTGGTTTACCTGGACTTCAGTAAAGCTTTTGACTCCGTTCTGCATAAGAGGCTAGTCAAAAAAATTGTAGAACATGGGAATTGGGTCCAAGGTTGCAAACTGGATCAGAAACTGGAAACATGGGAGAACTCAGAGAGTATTAGTAAGTGTCGGTCTGTCTATGGAGGGGAGGGTGATTAGTGGGGTCCTGCGGGGCTCAGTTCTGGGGCCAATCCTCTTCAATATATTCATCAGTTACATTGCGGATGAACTGGAGGGAAAGATATACCTGATTGCAGATGACACCAAAATCAACAACAGGGTAGACACAACAGAGGGACAGAAAAGAATGAAAGATGATCTCCAAAAACTGGAGGAGTGGTCCAAGATCTGGCAATTGAAATTCAATGCCAAAAAATGCAAGGTCATGCACCTGGGAAAGCGTAACCCAGGGAAACTGTACTCAGTGGGATGGGAGCAGCTGGTGGCTACCAGGCAGGAGCAAGATCTAGGGGTAATCATATTAGATGACCTCAAGGTCAGTAGACAATGTGAAAAGGCAGCACTAAAGGCTAGTGGTATCCTGGGATGCATGGGGGGCATCACGAGCAGAAGGCGTGAAGTAATCATGCCCCTGTATCGGTCCCTGGTCAGGCCTCACCTGGAGTACTGTGTCCAGTTCTGGAGGCCACACCTCAGAAAGGACATAGATAGGCTGGAGATGGTACAGAGAAGAGCAACAAAGATGGTGCAGGGCTTGCATCAGAAACCATATGAGGCAAGACTGGATGACCTCAGATTACACTCCCTAGAACAATGCAGAAATCATGGGGACATGAAAGAAACATTCAAACACCTTAAAGGCAACAACTGGATGCACATGCAGAACCTCTTTCAGGTAAAGAGCTACATCAGGATTAGAGAGCACATCCTTCAACTTAAGGGAGGAAAATTCAGAAGCAATACAAGGAAATTCTTCTTCACAGAACGTGTTGTGAAACCAAGAAATAGCCTGCCAGAGGGGGTGGTGGGAGCCAAGACAGTGGGGGAATTTAAGTGGGCATGGGATAGACACTGTGGGATACACAAGCAGGCAGCTAAGTGGGGGGAGGTAGGAAGCCAAGGGCAGACTTGATGGACTGTACATTCCCCATCTGCAGACAACTTCTATGTTTCTGTTTCAATACAAGTATCCTGACTTTGACATCCTGTACATATAAAAGGTTACATGTACTGTATTTCAAATGTAATTCTCTACAAAGACAAAGCACTGTAGCTTGTAGAAAAAAATTCCAGATATACCAAATGAAATAGCTGGTGTGACGTAGACAGCCAGTTCTGAGTGCTGTATCATTTTTAGTAATATAAAATGTATTACTGACTGTCTCAGTTGAAAATCTGATGCTCTTAGAATGACCTCACTCATCCCCCCCCCAAGATTTTAGCTAAAAGATGAAAGCCATAAGAAAAATGCTGACAGCATGTGAGTTCACACACACTCAGTTTTTAGAGACCATGTGTTACATGTAAGGCCTTAATTAAGTATGCTGTTGGTCTGAGTTAATTACAACCGTAGTTGCTATAACATATCCATTTTATGACGTTGGAAGGAAAACCCAGGTTATTACATAGAAGTGTGAAATCATAAAGATGCTTTTCTTTCCTGGAAGTGAGAAGCTTATTATGAGATCAAAAGAAGTGTCATTTGAAACATGAATTATGCTGAATTTGCAGAATGTAATACTTTTGTATAGATATATATTTTCATATATCCTCACAGGGAGGAGCTAGGTGACCTCCTGAAAAGAGGTGGGGTAAAAGCCAACATTTAATTTAGTCTGTTTTACTTCACAGAGACACTTTTCTTTTATTTAGTTGTTTAACCAGGTTTAACTAGGTTTTTACCTAGACTCTGACCGCAAAACATCTTGGGAGCACTTTTAAGCAAGTATGTAGAGACTAAGTACTGTAGTAGGAATTGCACTGTTTAAAACCTTGTTCTTTTAATAGATTTGTATGTCTGTGATATAACAGTTCTGTATTGTTGTGTTTTACATAGTCTCATCTATTATAGTAAAATTCTTTTTGGAACTTACTTGGTCTGTCTTTGACTTCTTTTTTTATTTGAAAGAAAAGTACATGGTTATAGCAGACAATAGACATAAGCTTGAATGATGATACCAAACTGGAAAGAGAAGCATTTTAAATCTGAGGCCTTTATTAAAGTTTTAAAGGGTTCATCTCTGTATACCTGGTGAGGTGCCCATAGACAACGATATCTGTCCCCCCCCAGAAGACAGATATATCTGAGCCTGTGCATTGGATATGCTAAGAAGAGGGTAACAGTTTGAATCCCTCCAGAACTTGAGACCAAAGGTTGATCCGAACTCACAAAACAGACAAGAGGGTTACCTTGTCTGTTACACTGTTCACAAGACTGCGCTCAGAGGTTGGCACTTTGGGAGTAGAGGGCCTGACCTGCTGAGTGTGTTTGTGACAGCTGGTACACTAATATGCATGTTGATAAGACTAGGATTTTGAAAGTTTTAAATTGCATTGCCATGGCAGCCATGGAACACTTCCAACCTTTTCTGAATAAAGCACTGTGCCCTGTGTGCAAGAGGTTTTCCTCATTTGCTTGGGCACAATGTTATCACAATGCTAACTGGAAAAAAAAGTAGCCATGGTGGCTAAACAAAATAGGAAGTTATGCCCAATGTCTAAATATTTTTGGCATCTAGTGCCAACACTGCAAACAAGTGGCTATTTTCCTGCCCTGGACTGAAAGCATCAGAGGACTATAGTTCTTACCAGTATTCAAGGCCAAGCAAACATCTTACATAACCTATCTGAGTCCAACATGATGTATTGCTGCTAATTTTTTGCCAGTCAAGGTACTGACAAAGCAACCAATTAATACAGCTCATTATACAGAGCAACAATATTCATATAGCTCTTTTATACTGAGTCACAGAATAGTTTTTGCTCTGACTACCATCAGCACCTCACGCATAAAATCGTCTATCTAGAAGAGCCAATGTCAGTGCTTCTTATTGGTAATTTATTCCATGAGATCACTACACTTACTTGTACAGTTTGCTTCTTATTGGCTATTGTTCTGCAGGGCTTGTGTGCATATACATAAGAAGATGTATTTACTCTAGCATGTATTAGAAATGTTAGCTCTTATGATGGACCGATTGTACAGTCCCTTGCTCTCCTTGACTGTATCTGCGACAGATCTGTTGTATCAACTTACTGTATCCTAATTTTAACTGTATTATGTATATGTGATTAACTATTGTAATAGCTCTGTAACCTTTTTTATCAATATAATGTATCCAGCATTCGTATATGTATTTTGTACCTGTTATGGCAATTGTGTATGTATCCTTTCCCCATATGTACCCCCTCCCCCAGGACGTACTGTGAGACAAGCAATTTCGATTGCTCAGTGTACTTTTCTGGTGAAACCTTACAATAATTAAATAAAAGATGATGAAGATATTTACTTACTGCATGTGCCAGACAGTCCACATGTCACTATTACCAGACTTCAAGCATTTACCTAGGCGTCTGCAAAACAAAGACATCAGAGCTTTTAAAATCTAGCAAAAAATGATACCAGAGCAAACAGATGAAGTACTATAGATGAAACTGTTGTGGCACTGCACCACCAGTGGTGCAGAAGCATGAGGGCTGGCTTGTTCCTATCAGACCAGCAAACGAGTCCATCTGAATGAGCATTTGTTTATCCTACTAAACAATGACAATGAGCGAGGATCAGTTACTTCTTTAATATCAGGTGGAATCTATCCCAAAATTCAATATTTCACCTAGAAAAAGAAGGTAATGTGACATAAAATTATCATCAGGATTTGGAAGGAAATAATGCAGCTTATTATTGATGAAATACCGTCAGTGGATACTTACTTGTCACTTCAGGCTTTTTTTCTGTTTTTTACTTAAATAACATTTCTTCCCTTAGTCACTTATCAGAGACCAATTCTCCATCATAATTGGTGGTGATAAATGGATAGCACAAGCACTTCCTGCAACCAGCAAACTTGCAACCCTGTCAAGCTTTTGCACAAATGACATCATGAATGACACTACAAAAGTGTAAAAAAGAGGGCAAAGGCCACCATGTAAATAGCCTGCAGGGCTAGTCACAATGACCCTGAGGCCCACACAAGCTTGGTCTGAAAAGTCTGCATCCCCAACCTAGGGTTATGTCCTAAACTGGTGGGGTAATTGAATATGCAGTGCTGCGGACAGGTGCAGTAGCCTTAAGAAAGAACATGTTAGGAAACAGACCTCCAGAAAGGAAGAGAGGAGACTCTCTTGGGCTATGGAGAAGGTCCCACTAGATGCCAGAGAATTACTTGGGATAGCAGACTAGGTGGGGAGTCTACGGAACTGCTAAAGTGTCAGGGCATTGGGCCATGGAGGGATGAGACAACTGGATGACTGTGGGCCAAAAGGTAAGGGTCAATGTTAGGTGGAGAGAATTTCTTGGGGGATACCTGTTCACAAATCAGAGATATTGGCTTGCAGCATGGCCTTGGGGTGTTTTGCATCTCTTGCAGTGCCATGCTACAACCTTGTCATATTTGCAAGATACCATGATTGATCCCCTGTTCTCATGCTTCAACATCCATGGTTTGCGTTTTGCTTCTGTCAAAGGAGGAACACCCAAACTTTGTGCATGAGTTCAGTGGGGCATGTATGTATAAACAAGGCAAACAAATTTACCCATTATGCAGCACCAACCTAGTGATTCAGAATGGGCCCCAGATTTGCCATTTGCCCCAGACTTCAGGCCTCCAATTAGCCACTTTATTTATACTGTATGTAGGCATGGGATTTTGCCACACTGGTAGAGCAAATATGTCATCACTAAAATTGATGAAACTGATACCATATATTCAGAAACTTAAAAAAAAAAAATGTAAAACTAACTCTTCTCCCCTCCTTCCCTGCCCCCCATATCGGCTTGGTCCCGGTACTCACTGGGACCCCGGCATCATGAGGCTCATGCCGAGATGTTTTTCCTTTGTGCATCCCTTGACCCACTGGAATGGAATCAGTTGTGCAATGACCTCAGTGCATGAATGGGGCTGCGTTCCAGCCCCTGACAAGTAGAGGTCCGCCAGCTCCACCCAACAAGGCTAGGCAGCATGGTTCTGGACTGCTGTATCCCCCCCCCAGCTAATGCTAGGCATCAGTAGGTGATGGGTGCCAGGTCTCCTCTCTCCACAGAAAAGGCAAGCAGTCCCCTAAATGCTCCGGCTCCTCCCCCTGGTTGACCCTCCAACGTCTGAGGTCTGATCAAGAACCCCGGTCATTGACACCCATAAAGCGATAGCACTACTGCTGCACCAGGAGCTGGCTATAACTAACTTTATTCTGCATCCTGAAATCTGTAGCTGCTTAACTTAATCTGTATAAATATTTGGCATCTTGGGATGGAGTTCAGGACTTCATTGGTGAAGATGATGATAAAATATATTTTTAACCTGGATCATACATCCCTATCCCTATTTTCAATTCTTTTCATCAACATAAGGTACAACATCTGTACATGAATTTCAATATTTGGATACATTTATATATAAAGTAAGGTTATCTAAATAATATGTCATTATTAATACATCAGCTAAAACATGTAATCTTTGGTATACATAGATGATTTTAAGTTACATATGGATCTTATTTGATTGCAGTGTGATTCAGCTAAAACGTTTGCAAGGATGTACAAATAACTTTTTCAAACCAGTTTGGAACTCATATAATGAGTTCTTAGCATGGATTTCAGTTGGCAATTTATTTTATGAAATCACTACACTTACTTTTAGAGTTTGCTGACCATAGCTACATGTTATATGAGGGCATGGACACCTATGTTTGCATGACTGAAACAAAAACACTGTTTAATTTTCTGTGACCAAAATTTGTTTTCCGAGGTGATCCACATTTAATTTCAACTATTAAAAAACCTAACTCAGCCAAATAAAACTCCCATTTGCCCTGGAGTTGCAACCAATTTAGACCCAAGTACATTTTACAGTGATATATATCAAATCTGCATGACACAGCATATTCAGCTATTTATGATATGCTTTGTCAATTTTTAATAAAACACCTTGTGCTGAATTATGGTGGATCAAACCCCTATACTCCAGCTGTTGGACTAGTTTAGTCTTTAATTTTGAGTCAAACGACTAAATAATCTATGAAGTGCACCCAGTATTATGTTTGCCTTTTAGATCAGATTTTTTATATGGTCAAAATACAATATAAAGAATAATGCATGGGTGACCATACTCCACAATCCTGTGTTTCCATTGAGGGGTAGAGATAATAGCACATGGACCTTGAGAGTGAAGCTCAAGAGGTCTGTGCTGTTATGTCAACCCTGAGATGGAAACACAGGGTGAGTTGTGCATGGTCACCCATATTTTATTTTTTGTAGTATATGGTTTTCTCAAGGGATGTGGAGAGCAGGAGCTGTGATGAGTGCCAGTACAGGGACACTATCAGCTTTTGGACCCATTTTCAGTGTTCCTTTACTGATTGTGCCTGCCACTGCTATACATAATTATTTGCACACTTTATAGGCCAAACAAGTATCTGAGATAAAAATATAAACATAAGGGTCCTGACGTTATCTACAGCAATCTGCCCTTTCCCATGAATCCCATGAAAGTGCTGTGGTGCTGGCTGTGCCAAAGTTGTGTACAGACAATGGTCTGCTCTTTCCCACAAATCCCATGAAAGTGCTCTGGCGCTGACTTTGCCAAAGTTGTGTATGGACAAGTCTGGAGATCTTGGGTCATATAAGAAAATATGTATCTGGTTGTATTCCATTAAGTGAGCTGATTTCAGCTATACTTTCCCTTTTTAAAAATGAGGGCTATTACAGTGTGAAATCAGTTTGAAAACTGAAACTGGACTTGATGCATGCACATCAGGGGTGCGCATGCGCCAAGTCTGGTTTCACTTTTCAGACTGTGATTTCACATTGAAATAACCCTCATTTTAAAAAAAAGAAAAGTATTGTCCAAATCATCTCACTTAATGGAATACAGCAGTTCCGTGTCAAGACATCGACAACGATGTTATCAAAACCCCCGACATCGACAGGAACAATGCCAACTGTCGGCAGTGTTCCCATCGAGAAGAAGTGTTTTTTTCCAGGGGGGCTTCGCCCACCACACCCTCCATCTCTAGTTAACCAACTCTGAGTTGGAGCTGGTTCAGGGTGGGGGTGAAACACCAGGAACCGTAGCGTCGACATACAGCCAACCACCGCAGTGACCTGGTGAGATTTGTCGCTGTGGTGGTGTTCGCTGTAAAATTATCATTGTGGTGGTGTGCTACCTCAAACCATACATAACAACTTTTTTGGTCATCATTGATTTCCATACATAATAGGTCCTAACCATATATTATAAGATAATTATTGTAGCTCCCAGGTATTAATAACTATCAGTATCTTACACTGCCTGAGCCAATCCAAAATGTAAATCAAAATTTGTTTTCATTAGCTAGTCTAGATTGGTGACAAAAACAAAGGCATTGCTTCTTTTTCCTATTTAATAACAAGCCTGAACTAATAAATCACTCTTCCATCTTTGCAAAAGTATACTATAGTTTAAATTCAAGTTTGTCACTGCTGTTAACAGATGCCACATACACGGTGTCATACGCGTACAGTTGGACATCATATTTTTCCAAAGTTTTAGACAAACTGTTAATGTACAGCAGATATCGAACAATAGGGGTCCCAATATTGAGCACATTGTAACAAGCCTCTGACCTTATTAGGCAATCCTGTAAAAATATTGGCAGTACAATAAATAAACCAGTGTTCCTCAATTTAAATGTGGTTTAAAAATGTAATTGTAATAAGAACCAAACAAAATTAGGAGGGCTGATAAAACTCTAGCCATGCTGTAGCGTCTTCTCACTAAGACAATGACAAGTCATTCCCAAATAATACTGTCAAAACTAAACTCAAAATGATGATATCCTTTACAAATCCATCACTTTTTTTAGAATGAATTGGGGCAGTACAACACAAGCACTCTATGGAGGTGGACCTAGTTAGTGCAGTGCACAAAACTCCAGACAGGATTATTGAGTGTGCAAGGAAGACCCCAGTGCTTTGGGTCTGACATGACCCTTCCTCAGGGGTCATCTCCCTGAGGAAGGTGTCAGACCTGTCAGACCCATCCCCCTCAGGAAGGTAAAGCTAGTTCACTTTGCTTTATTCCAAAATAATGCTTGTATTTGCACTGTATTTGTACTGTCCTGTTCTCAACAAGCTTTGGAATGCACCTGCTGCAAGACTATGCATGCAGGTAACAGTTTGCTCTCTCTTAGAATTAATTGCCCTTCAACAATAGCCCCTGATTTAGAAATGTAGAACTTTACAAATAGAAAAAGACCTGTGGCCCATTAAGTCTGCATAGTTGCTTCTTTAGTCACTCCAGTCAAACACTGGCAATCCCTAGGCAGAACTCCAAGCTGGTAGCTCTGCCTTGTATGGTATCTGAATGCTTGCAATTCCCCCCATCATTGTTTTCTCTATTCCCATGTGCCTATCTCACTCACTGTTGAATCCTGTAATTATCTTCACTCCAGGGAGGTGGAGGCTGTTCAGGGGGTATGAGAGAGTGGTGAGCCAAATAGTGCTCTGAAATTTGAGTCACTTTCTCAGTTGTAGGAGGTTCTAGGCCATGCAGGTGGAGCTGGAAGTCACAAGGACTAAAATATGCTGCTAGAGGGATTTAACTGACAGGAACCATATGACTCCACTGTTGCAACCACCACCAAGGCCCACATAAGCCAAAGAAGGAGGCTGGACACTGGTGCATGGGGGGAGGTGAAACCTGTATAACCTGGGCTGTGCACAGGTAATAGTTTCACCTGATTACGGCCTAAGGGACCCCAGTCAGCCATCACAAGGGAAGATGGAACCAGCACACTCAGCAGGCAGGCATTGTCATGGGATATATCAGTGGGGAGGGACGCCCCAAATCAGACAAGAGGAAGGTACACTTAGTAGGAGACTCAATAGTCAGGAGGACTGGGATGGAGGATGGTCTAACACCTAGTGTTAAACAGGTGGTCTGCTGCTTCCCTGCCTGGGGCAACAGTCAGACTCATAGCCAGGGTGGTGAAACTCACTGAGAGGAAGGGAAGGCCACATCTGATTGTGCATGGGGGCACAAATGATCTAAGCAAAAGGTTCATGAAACAAGTAAAGGTAGACTTCTGTGGTCTAGGGAAGACAGTTAAGGAAAGAAGAAAAGCAGCAACCTTCTCTGAGGTACTACCATGGCCAAGCCTGACTGTGAGGAAGCAGTTCCATACATTTCAATTCAATGCTCGTATAAAGGAGTGATGCAGAGAAGAGGGATTTAAGTTACCGTGAGACTCAGTCATGACTTGGAGTTGATAAGACTGTTACAAAAGGACAGTCTGCACACTAATAGGGGAGGTAAGAGAGTGCTGGGAGCAAGATGGGCACAAAACATAGCAGTCAGTTTAAATTGGGTAGGGGAGTTAGCTTGGTAAGGGATACTGATACTAGCATTACCCAGGAGGCCTTGCTGGCCTCCTCCCACTATTGAATACATTGGACTCAACAAAATCAATTCCTTTTCTGTTTTCCCACAGGCTTACAGGCATTTGAAAGGGCTTGTACATCACCCTTCCTCCCACACAATCCACCAGCAACATGGAGTCTTCTGAAGAGGCTTACCAGTGTTTGAAAGGGCTCCCACATCGCCCTCCCTTCCACACAATCCACCGGCAACACAGAGCCTTTTGAAGAAGCTTATTGGTGTTTGAAAGGGCTCCTACATCACCATGTCTCCCACACAATCCACCGGTAACACGGAGTCTTCTGAAGAGGCTTACCAGCATTTGAAAGGGCTCCTACATCGCCCTCCATCCCACACAATCAACCAGCAACACAGAGCCTTCTGAAGAGGCTTACCGGCATTTGAAAGGGCTCCTACATCACCCTCACTCGAACACAATCAACCGGCAACATGGAGCCTTCAGAAGAGGCTTATCAGTGTTTGAAAGGGCTCTTACATTGCCCTCCCCTCACATAGTTCACTGGCAACATGGGGCATTCTGAAGAGGCTTACCTGTGTTCGAAAGGGCTCCTACATTGCCCTCCGTCCCACACAATCCAATGGCAACCCAGAGCCTTCTGAAGAGGCTTACTGGCAATTGAAAGGGCTCCTACATCAGCTTCCCTCCCATGCAATCCACCAGCAGCATGGAGCATTCTGAAGAGGCTTTCCAGTGTTTTAAATGGCTCCTACATCGCCCTCCATCCCACAAAATCAACCGGCAGCACAGAGCCTTCTGAAGAGGCTTACCGGCATTTGAAAGGATTCGTACATTGCCATTCCTCCCACACAATCCACTGGCATCATGGAGCCTTCTGAAGAAGCTTATCACTGGTCAAAACCACTCCTATATCACCTTCCCCCGCCTCTACACAATTCGCTGGTAACGTGGAACCCTCTGAAGAGGCTTATCGGTGTTTAAAAGGACTTCTACATTGCCCTCCTTCCCACACAGTTCACCGGCACCACAGAGCCTTCTGAAGAGGCTTATTGGTGTTTGAAAGGGTTCCTACATCGCCATTCCTCCCACACAATACACTGGTAACATGGTGCTTTCTGAAAAGGCTTACCAGAATTTGAACTACATTGCCCTCCTTCCCACACAATGAACCGGCAATACAGAGCCTTCTGAAGAGGCTTACTGGTATTTGAAAGGGCTCCTACATTGCCCTCCCCTCACATAGTTCACTGGCAACATGGGGCATTCTGAAGAGGCTTACCTGTGTTCGAAAGGGCTCCTACATCGCCCTCCATCCCACACAATCCAATGGCAACCCAGAGCCTTCTGAAGAGGTTTACCGGCATTTGAAAGGGCTTTTACATATCCCTTCCTCCCACACAATCCACCAGCAACACAGAGCCTTCTGAAGAGGCTTACCAGAGTTTGTAAGGACTCCTACATTACCCTCCTTCCCACACAATCCACCAGTAACATGGAGCTTTCTGAAGAGGCTTACCAGCATTTGAAAGGGCTCCTACATCGCCCTCCATCCCACACAATCCACCAGCAGCATGAAGCCTTTCGAAGAGGCTTACCAGCATTTGAAAGGGCTTTTACATATCCCTTCCTCCCATACAATCCACCAGTAACACAGAGTCTTCTGAAGAGGCTTACCAGTGTTTGAAAGGACTCCTACATTGCCCTCCTTCCCACACAATCCACCAGTAACATGGAGCTTTCTGAAGAGGCTTACCAGCGTTTGAAAGGGCTCCTACATTGCCCTCCCTCCCACACAATTAACTAGCAACATGGAGCTTTTTGAAGAGGCTTATTGGTGTTTGAAAGGACTGCTACATCACCCTCCTTCCCACACAATCCACCAGCAACACAGAGCCTTCTGGAGAGGCTTACCAGCATTTGAAAGGGCTCCTATATTGCCCTCACACAATTCACTGGCAACACAGAGGCTTCTCAAGAGGCTTATCAGTGTTTGAAAGGGCTGCTATGTCACCTTCCCTCCCACACAATCCACTAGCAACACAAAGTCTTCTGAAGAGGCTTATTGGTGTTTGAAAGGGCTCCTACATCGCCATCTCTCTTACACAGTCCACTAGTACCATGGAGCCTTCCGAAGATGCTTAACAGCATTTGAAAGGGCTCCTACGTTGTCCTCCCTCCCACATAATGAACCGGCAACATGGAGCCTTTAGAAGAGGCTTATCAGTTTTTGAAAGGACTCCTACATAGCCCTCTCTCCCATACAATACATTGGCAACATGGAGCCTCCTGAAGAATCTTATTGGTGTTTGAAAGGGCTTCTACATCACCATAACTCCCACACAATCCACCAGTAACACAGAGCCTCGTGAAGAGGTTTACCAGCGTTTGAAAGGGCAGCCACATTGCCCTCCCTTAAACACAATCAACCAGCAACACAGAGCCTTCCAAAAAGGCTTACCGGCATTTGACAGAGCACCTGCATTGCTCTTCCCTTCAAACAATTCACTGGCAAAACGGAGCCTTCTAAAGAGGCTTACCAATGTTTAAAATGACTCCTACATCACCTTGCCTCCAACACAATCCACTGGTAACATGCAGCCTTCTGAAGAGTCTTATCGGTGTTTAAAAGGACTTCGAAATTGCACTCCTTCCCACACAATTCACTGGCAACACAGATCCTTCTGAAGAGGTTTATTTGTGTTTGAAAGGGCTCCTACGCCAGCCCTCCCACACAATCCACCTGCAACATTGAGCCTTCTGAAGAGGCTTACAGGCATTTGAAATGGTTCCTACATCATCCTGCCTCCCACACAATGTACCAGCAACACAGAGTCTGCTGAAGATGCATATCAGTGTTTGAAAGGACTCCTACATCATCCACCCTCCCACCCATTTCATCGGCAACACAGAGCCTTCTGAAGAGGCTTATTGGTGTTTCAAAGGGCTCCTACATCACCATCCCTCCCACACAATCAACCAGCAACACAGAGCCTTCTGAACAGGCTTACTGGTGTTTGAAAGGTCTCCTACATCGCCCTCCTGCCTCACACAATTCACTGGCAGCATGGAGCCTTCTGAAGAGGCTGACCGGTGTTTGAAAGTACTCCTACATCACCATCCCTCCCACATAATCCACTGGCAACCCAGAGCCTTCTGAAGAGGCTTACCAGCATTTGAAAGGACTCATACATCACCCTCCCTCCCTCCCACACAATCCAAAAGCAGCATGGAGCCTTCTGAAGAGGATTACCAGCATTTGAAATGGTTCCAACATCGCCCTCCCTCCCACACAATGAACCAGCAACTCAGAGCCTTCTGAAGAGGTTTACCTGCATTTGAAAGGGCTCCTACATCATCCTCCCTCTGAAACAATCCATCAGCAGCATGGAGCCTTCAGAAGAGGTTTAGCAGCATTTGAAAGGGCTCATACATCATTCTCCCTCTGACACAATGAACCAGCAACACAGAGCCTTCTGAAGAGGTTTACCTGCATTTGAAAGGGCTTCTACATCACCCTCCATCTCACACAATCAACGGCAACACAAAGCTTTCTGAAGAGGCTTACCAATATTTGAAAGGGCTTCTTCATCACCCTCCCCCTCATACAATTCTCCGGCAACATGAAGCCTTCTGAAGAGGCTAACCAGTGTTTGAAATTGTTCCTACATTGCCCTCTCTCCCACACAATCCACTGGCATTACGAAGCCTTCTGAAGAGGCTTATCTGTGTTTGAAAGGACTCCTGCATCGCCCTCCCTTGCACACAATCCACTGGTAACATGGAGGCTTTAAAAGGGGCTTATCAGTGTTTGAAAGGACTGCTACATTGCCTTCCCTCCCACACAGTTTACCAGCAGCATGGAGCCTTCTGAAGAGGCTTTATTGGTGTTTGAAAGAGCTCCTACATCGCCATTCCTCCCACACAATCCACTGGTAACATTGTGCTTTCTGAAGAGGATTACCAGCATTTGAAAGGGCTCCTACATTGCCTTCCCTCCCACCCAATCAACCGCCAACACAGAGCCTTCAGAAGAGGCTTACTGGTGTTTGAAAGGGTTCCTACATTGTCCACCTTCTCACGCAATTCAATGACAACATGGATCCTTCTAAAGAGGCTTACTGGTGTTTGAAAGGGCTGCTATATCACCCTCTCTCGCACGCAATCCACTGGTAACATGGAGCCTTCTGAAGAGGCTTACCGGCATTTGAAAGGGCTCCTACATCACCCTCCCTCCCTCCCACACACTTCACTGGCAACATAGAGCCTTCTGAAGAGGCTTATTGATGTTTGAAAGGGCTCCTACATTGCAAGCCCTCCCACACAATTCACTAGCTACATGGAGCCTTCTGAAGATGCTTAAAAGCATTTGAAAGGACTCCAACATCACCCTCCCTCTGACTCAATCTACCAGCAACAAAGAGCCTTCAGAAGAGGCTTATTGGTGTTTGAAAGGGTACCTACATCGCTCTCCCTCCCACACAATCAACTGGCAACACAGAGCCTTCTGAAGAGGATTACTGGTGTTTGAAAGGGCTCCTACATTGCCCACCTTCTCACGCAATTCAATGACAACATGGAGCCTTCTAAAGAGGCTTACTGGTGTTTGAAAGGGCTGCTATATCACCCTCTCTCCCACGCAATCCACTGGTAACATGGAGTCTTCTGAAGAGGCTTACCAGCATTTGAAAGGGCTCCTACATCACCCTCCATCCCACACAATCAACCAGCAACACAGAGCCTTCTGATGAGGCTTACTGGCATTTGAAAGGGCTCCTACATCACCCTCCCTCCCACACAATTCACTGGCAACATAGAGCCTTCTGAAGAGGCTTATTGGTGTTTGAAAGGGCTCTACATTGCAAGCCCTCCCACACACTTCACTAGCTACATGGAGCCTTCTGAAGATGCTTAAAAGCATTTGAAAGGACTCCAACATCACCCTCCCTCTGACACAATCTACCAGCAACACAGAGCCTTCTGAAGAGGCTTATTGGTGTTTGAAAGGGTACCTACATCGCTCTCCCTCCCACACAATCAACTGGCAACACAGAGCCTTCTGAAGAGGATTACCACCGTTTGAAAGGGCTCCTACATCACCCTCCCCCTTCCCACAATTCAATGGCAACACCGAGTCTTCTGAAGAGGTTTGCTGGTGTTTGAAAGTTCTTCTATATTGCCCTCCCTTCCACACAATCCATTGGCAACCCAAGTCTTCTTTAAAAGCTTAAAGGCATTTGAAAGTGTTCCTACATGACCCTCCCTCCCACACAATCCACCGGCAGCATGAAGCCTTCTGAAGAGGTTTACCGGCATTTGAAAGTGCTTCTACATCGTCCTCCCTCCCACACAATCTACTGGCAACATGGAGCCTTTTGAAGAGGCTTACCAGCATTTGAAATAGCTCCTACATCACCCTCCCTCCCTTCCACACAATCCACCAGCAACACAGAGCCTTCTGAAAAGGTATACAGCTCTGCTCAGCACATTGCCTCAGCACACTCTGTTTGCCCTCTTAGCTTTTCTTTTTCGATATAGGTTATTTTACAACCCCAAGCCCAGGACTCAGTCTCCGGTCACACCATTTCTCAACTCATCCTGACACCCCCTAGTTCTCCCACAGGTTCCCTCACCCTCCATGGCAGGGCCATGGTGAAGGGGTGCCAGGTTTAACTCCACTCCGGACTGAGACCCAAACATTGCGGGGGCCCAGCTGGGGCACTGGTGCAGCCATCATTGAGCCTGCCAGCTCCTTTTTCCTTTTTCTCCCATCCTTCCTCCACACTGATGTAGAGACACTGACATGTGCATTCCCAATCCATACTGCCCTCTGGCTACTGCCAGAGGGAGTCAGCAAGTGGGATGACTAGCCTCCCTCCCCCAGAGAGGAAAGCAGTCCTCCGGATGCTTGATCCTCTCTCGCCCCTGCTGACCCCTGGTGGCCTGGGCTTGTTCCCGAACCCAGGTTGCTGGTGTGGTGATAGGTGTTACGACCAGAGCATCAACCTCCAGAGCCACCGGGCCGGCCCCCATTAGCTTTTTCTGTCAGCAGATGAATGCTGATTGTTTGTTTTCTACATCCAAGCGCTGTTTGTTAAGGCTCAGGTTGGTTGCGTTCCAACTGGTGCCTTAAAGGTATTTACTGTGTGCTGTATCTGCTGCACCCAAATAAATGTACTGTTTAAATCGCTTAACTGTGCTGCATTCTAACTGGAGCCTTAAGAATTGTTACTGTGTTAAAATCTGCTGCTTTCTAGTTTCGGTATTATGTAAGTGCTTAGTTTTACTGTGTTCACACTGGAACCTTAGTGTTTTAATGTATGCTTTCACTGCTGTTTGGTAGTACCAGTTCACTCTGCAATTACTGGAGTCAATCTGGTTTAGGCTGTTTAAAGAGCCTGCCATCGTCCTTTCACTGTGTTTCTCCCTTTACTCGCTCTCACCCACCTTCTCCCCCTCCTTTCTATCCCCCCTCCTTTCTCTCCACAGCCTGGGTGTCCCTGTTTCCTGCCCTGACTCTTTCATCCCTTTGTTTCTCCCCCTGTGACCTTTGGTAATTCCTTTTCTGTTTCCTGACAGACTTATCAGCATTTGAAAGGGCTCCCACATCATTCTCCCTCCCACACAATCCACCAGAAGCACAGAGCCTTCTGAAGAGTTATACAGCTCTGCTCAGCACACTTCCTCAGCACACACTGCTTACCCTAATTGCTTCCCTCCCTCTCCAGCCACCCTCACCCTAAGCTAGTTTTCTATTATATAGTGTGCTGGAACCAATCAGCAATTGCCCCCCTATGTTTTCCTAATGCAGTGGTTCCTCGCTCCTTCTCTGGCACCCCTCTCCCCTTAATGTTTGGCTCCTCTGAACCAGTTCCAAACCACATAGCCTTTCACTTTCCTTCTATATATTGCAATCAAGTAGTTCCTCCATCACTCACCAATCTCTTTTATGCTTGCTATTGCTCATTCAATGTGCACACCCAATGGGACAGTTTTAATCATTTTTTAACCCCTCTTTTTGCAACCTTGTTCTATCTCTTACTAGCCTAGTAAAAGTTATGCTCCTCATGTCTCTTTGTTTACTCCCTCTCCTACTCTCCTTAGCCTCTCTGCCCCCTCAATCTTTCCCCTCTATTCCTTCTACTCTTCCAACCCTGCCTGAGCTCACACTACAGTCCACTTCCTCCCTTACCTCCCCTCTGGCGTTCCCTTCCTGGACCCACAACCCCAGACCCCTGGCTTGTCTATCCTTCCCCCATTGTTTCCATGCTGGCATACTTATTTTCAAATACTCACCCCCCTGCTCCTACTCCCACCTAATACACCCTTTGCTCTCCTTACCCCAGAGGTATTATTTGCACATTTCCAAGCCCCAATTACATTATTCCTCATACTATCTGGTGACATTAAATGTAACACTGGCCCAGACTCCTGCCTCTACTCCCAGATTCCTTGAGGGCTGAGACTAGCCCATTTAAATATCAGGAGTCTCCTACCCAAACTGTCTTTGCTGCAGCCACTAACCTAAGACCTCTGCCTCAACATTCTAATCATCACTGAAATGTTGCTAAAACCCAATATCACTGATGCGTGAGTCTCTATTCCTGGCTACTCCTTCCTGTGCCGGTACGGCACCACAAGAGGTGGTGGCAATGCCATGTATATTGCCTTCTCCATTCAATTCATACCAGTTTTCACTTCATCCATCCCTAAGGCCTATGAATTACTTCTGGTATAGATCACCCTCTAATTCTCAATGCCCATTTTTGTCGCAGGAACATACTGCTGCCCAAATCCTTCTACCTTCTCTATCACAGCCCTACTGACTACCCTCCATTCCTACTCAATGTCAGGTGGACTGCACAAACTGGGCAATTTTAAAGCCAACTGGCTCTTGCCCACCCAAAATAAAACTGGGAACAAGATAGCCTCCCTTAACCTGACCCAATTAATAAGTGAACCCACCCAACTAAATACCAAATTCCTTACTCACTCCCTAATTGACAGCACTCACATCCCACCCACACCACATCATTGCAGCTGGTATCTTACCTGACACCCTAAGCAACCACCACATGATATACACTGTCTGCAAAACCAGTGGCCAAAAAGCCCCACCTTAATCCTTCTGATCTGCTCCTATAAATCCTTGGACCTGGCCCCTGTACTTGATGATCTATCTAACACAGATTTGTCCCCATTTCCCTTGCTTCCTCGCTTGATGCCGCCCTGAAATATTTTAATTCCAAGCTACTCACCATCTGGGATCACTATGCCCCCTTAAGACGTGCCTGCATGCATGGCTCCCACCTCCCATGGGTCACTGCTGAGTTTTTGGCATGCCTACATGCCAGGGATCAGGCTTGGAAGTTGCTCATATCTACCAGCTACTCCTTAACCTTCCAGAAATACTGCACTTTCCAAAATGCTTGCACCAAGGCAACTAGACTGGCCAAAGCTGAATACTTCTCAGCCACATTTAAATCTAATATCAACCATCCATCAAAATTCTGGAAAGTGGTTCACTTCCTGTTCTCCTCTACTTCCCACCCTCCTCCACCTGTTCTTAAAGTGGATGCTATCTCCCTAGATGACCCTCTCACTGTGGCCATTGAGTTTAATTCTTTCTTTACCTCCCGTGCCTCCTCTCTTCTCACCTACCTCCCTTCCTTCTGCTCTCCACCCTCCCCCTATGTTCACTCTCACCCGCAATCTCTCTCATCCCCTTCTTTCTCATTCAGCCCTATATCCCCAACTGATGCCCTCAATGCTCTCCTCACTAAACCCCACTAATGATAAGTGCCCATCTGGCCTTGTCTCCAGAATCCTATACCTCTCCACTCCTGCAGTTGCTTCCCTACTAGCTCACCTACTAAACCTCTCTTTCACTCCTGCCTCTTTCCCCTCTGACTGGAAATATATCACTGTTATCCCCCTCGCTGAAGGAGGTGATCCCCCCCTCCCCTGGAAACTACTGGCCCATCTCTCAACTCCATATTTTTGCCACACTACAGGAATGACAGGTGCTATCCCAACTCTCCTCCTACCTTGACTTCTCCTCTTTCTGCATGCCCTACCAGTACCTTCCTCCTGAGGATCACTACCTCCATACACACTGGTATGAACCAGAGTCTTATCACCTCTGCTATCATTATCAACCTTGCCAAGGGATGTGATACTGTCTCCCACCCCATCTTGCTTGCCAAACTCACAGGAGCAGGCCTCTAAAATGCAGCTACAAACTGGTTCTATTCTTACCTAGTGGGCAGAACACAATCCATCCAGATTAGTGATACATCTCCTCCCCTCCCCATCAACACTGGAGTCCCCCAGGGTTCCATGTTGGGCCTTTACATTTCTCTATTTTCCTAAATGACCTTCCCACTGCCTGCTCACTCACCTCCATCCACATGTATGCATCTGGCCCTTCCCTCTCTGATGTAGCATCCAAACTTCAGTATGGCTTTGAAAAAGTTCAACTTTGGTTTCGCTCAAACCAGTTATTCTTGAATGCCAAGAAGACAGTCTCCATGACCTTTGGCATAAGGCAGCAACTCTTTCTGCTCAAATCCCTCCCTTCTTTCTACACCCTAGATGGGACTACACTTGAAGACAACTCCTCCTTCAGGAATCTTAGAGTCTGGCTTGACCAAAACTTCACCTTTTCTGGACACATTGACACCATCCACAAAAAGCTGCATCCCAAACTGGGTGTCCTATACAGAAATCATGGATGAATTTCATCGCCAGCTTGCTGAGTGCTGGTCCAGAAAATGATCCTACCCATTTTTGACTATGGTGACATAGTCTACACTGCCACTCCAAAATCTTCCCAAACCAGGCTGGACTCTCTTTCCACTCCTTCTGTTGCTTTGCTCTTGACTGTTCCAACTTCCCCCTACCCATCACTGCACCCTACACCAGTCTGTCTCCTTTTCTTCCCTTCCCTGTCAGACCGGCACTATATTCACTGCACAAATTTCTTGCTAAATTCTGATTTCACTCTCTCACCCTATCTTCAGTCCTCTATTTCCCTCAAACCCCCTTCTTCTTACTCATTTAGAAACCATGACCACCACACTTTTACCATCCCACCCAGATCCACCTCAGCTGGCCAGACAACATTCTCACATCATTTCCCAAAAATTTAGAATACTCTCCCACCTCCCATCTGTCATACTGCCTCCTCTTGGATCCTCAACTCCCTCCTTAAGGACTTCTTCCCTTCTTGTATTTGCTTCTTGTAGTTGTCCTTATTTTATCTCTGGGTTCACTCTCAGGCTAGCACTAATCCAATAGTACTCATTCAGTTAATCAGTTGTATAGCCTCCTAGTGCTTACTGAGTTTGTTGCATTGTTTAATTTCTGTATTGTAATCCTGTTTGCTGTTGCACCTTTTATTTCATTATTATTTACAGGATTTACTGGATTAGGTAGGGCAAAAGAAGGCTCAAGGCCCATCATGATTGTCCCCCACATATGTGGGTCATTAACTTGTCTATTAGTGTTGCATTAGCCATTTGTCAAGATTCGATTTGAAGGCTTCAGATTTAGTAAGACCAACCAGTTCCTGTGGCAGTAAATTCCACTGCTTAGCTGTTCTAATGCAGAAAAATGTTATCCTGTTTATTGGTGTTAGCCCAGTGAACTGATAGTTGTTTGTTATGCAATCTACCAACCGTACATTTGTTGGCAAATGTGAGTCCACATTGTTCCATTAAAGTGGGTGATTTTACTATTTTGAATGTGAGTAGAATGTCACCCTGTGTCTTCTGAGTTGCAGGGGATACAGTCCCATTGTATTCAGTCTAGTATCGTAATCTTTTGTTGTAAGTCTAGGTATCATTTTAATGAGTCTTCTCTGAATCTGATCTAAATGGTTAATGTCACCCTTAAGATGTGGGCTTCAAAATGAGGAACCATAATCTGTATGGGGTCTAATATATGCCCTGTTCAATTGTGCTAGGCAGTGCTCAGATTTTCTGATAAAGGTTTTTTTTCATTTGTTTTAGGATGATGTTAGTTGTTTGTGCAACTTTATTGCAATGACTGGAGGAAGTCAGTTTATTATTTATCAGGATACCTAGGTCATGTTCATAAGTAGATAATCAAAGCAAGGAATTGTTTAAATAATAGTTGTTATGGGGATTATTTTTCCCAAAATGAAGAACTGTACATTTCTCAACATTAAAGGTCATGGAATTTAATATTGCTCAATGTTCAATAGATCTGAGATTGTGTTCCAGTGGCAATACATTGGATGAATGATCAACTCTACCACCAAGTTTTATGTCGTCCGCAAATTTGGAAATGTAGTTACTAGAGCTAATTTTCATGTCATTTATAAAGATGTTAAAAAGTGTTGGCCGAAGCACTGAGCCCTGTGGTACACCACTAGTGACTCTGCCAATGTTTTACTTTACTCCACTAATTCTCACTACTTGGGTTCTGTTTGTAAGCCACTTGGATACCCAGTTAACTAAGTCAGGGGTGAAACTGAGGGTATAGAGTTTACTTATTAATAGAGTATGTGACACTTTGTTGAAAGCTTTGCTATAATCTAACAGGATAACATCTGAGGAAATATTGTTACACAGGCACCTACTAATATTATTATAAAAGGATAAAAGGTTAGTTGTACATGGGTAACCAGGTTTGAACACATGTTGGGAGATGTCATGGATACCAAGCCTTGAAATTTCCTGTTCTAACAATGCTTTGATTAAACATTCCATAACTTTCCCCATAATGGATGTTAAGCTGAGAGGGCAATAATTCTGAACATTTGACTCATTGCCTTTTTTTGTGGATCGGTGTCACTATTGCACTTCATCAGTCATCTGGAATTTGGTTTTCTAATAGAGATTTATTGAACAATAATGTAAGTGGGAGGGTCAGGGCATTTGATGTTTCTATCAGAAATCTGGATTGAATGTCATCAGGACCTGGACTTATTGATTTTGTAAGGGAGGACAAAGCTTTAGTAACCTCTGCAGGATCAAACTAAACAACTGGAGAGTTAGTTTTGTGTAATGAGCAGATGGTGTCATTTTTATTGAAAATAGAACAAAAGTACTTATTGAAATGGCTTGCTATCTCTTGATCACTATTTACAGTAGTTCCATTCACAATTAGTGGACCAATTGATCTTGAGTTCCCCTTTTTACTATTAATATATGAAAAGAGAGATTTTTGATTATTTTTTGAGTGCACCAGATTGAAGTCAGGTTTGAGTTTAGACTATTTATTCTTTTTTTAGTGTTGCAACAGCAGTTTTAAACCACCTCTCCTTGATTTTAATTTGTTTGCTTATAGATTTGGTGAACCAAATAGGAATTTTACCTTTCTTATTATATTTTGTTCTTATTAGGACATATTGTTTTTCTAGCTGGAGAATTATATTTTTTAATTTTTCCCCATGCATTGTTGGTTGTCATATTTCTAAATAGTTCCTCCAAGTTTAATTCATTTAATGTTCATTAATCTTGACAAAATTGCTTTGTTATAATCTTTATGTGTTATGCTAGTGGATCTTTTGGGAGTTTTAATATTAATACTAAAATGGATCTAGATATGATTGCTGTTTCCAATGGGGGTCTTTGATGTAAATATCAGAAAGTTGATTATCAATATTAGTAATAACTGGGTCTAGTATATTCTTCCCCCTGGTGGGTTGACAAACTAATTGTTCCAGACCCGTGTTAGTGATTGTTGAAATGAATACTTTCTCTTACTCAGATTTTGCAGTAAGAGTTTTCCAGCTCATACTAGGCATGTTAAAATCCCCCATAATTAGGGTATCTCCCTTCTCTACCATTTGAGTAATGATTGTACTTGTCATTTTCTGCTGTATCTCTATATCCTCATCCCCTTTCCCCCGGATGCATCCGGAAATGAGCATTCACTGCTCTGTATGCCTTTCCTGGTGAAACATTTAAATAACTAATAAATAAATAAATGAAACCTGGAGGGGAAAATAAAGGGAGAGGCAGGACCAGTTAGTGGAGGATAATGTGCAGCACTACAAGAAGTCTGGGAAACAAAATTCTGGAACAGCAAGAACTGGTTGCAAAGGATAATCTCAACCTGGTGGCTGTCACAGAGACATGGGCAAACCAGATCATGAGTGGGACATATCTATACCAGAATATTCCTTGTTCAGAAAGGACATGGCAAAAAATAAGGGAGGAGGGTTAGGAGGACTATACATGATGGAAGGAGCTGAGGCTACAGAGGTGGATAATCTGAGTTATGGGGGGTGGTGTACTAGCATTAGGAATCAGCTCCTGGTGTAAGTATGCCAGAAGGATTTCTTTGTACAGTTGAGTCTGGAGCTGACAGAGGAATGAGTCCTGCTGAATCTGGTGCTCACTGACAGTGAGAGAATAAAAATGTGTCAGTACAGGAGCCACTAGGGACCAATGGCCACAAGACTGGTGTTAGAGATCTAATAGGAGGTCCACAAGGGGACAAGCTCACTAAAGATGTGGGATTTCAGAAACACAGACACTATCAGGATGCAAGGGCTGCTGAGGGAAAGAATGAGGAGAATAGAGCGGTTAGAAGAAATGGAGGAAAAAAGGAGGTATTCAAAGAAGGAATGCTAGAAGTGACAAATGGCTGAACTAGGAGGGTACCAAAGGTGCAAGAGTGAAAGACCCGCAGTGGTTTACATCAGACTTCATCTCAGACTTGAAAATGCAGTAAGAGAAAAGAGGACATCCAGGAAGTACAGTACAAGGGCAGGCAAAGGGAGACAGATAGGGAGGAGTATCTAAGATCAATCAGGGAGGCTAGCAGGGAAGAGCTATGGTAGAAAAGGAACTCAGATTCACAAGGAGGGTGATGCAGGGGGAATAAAACATTTTTCAGGTACATCTGGGAGGGCTGCAAAGTCAAGGGGGCACAGTGAGACTGAAAAAGGAGAAGGCTTGGAGGAGGGGGACAGAAGCAAGGCAGAGGTATTGAACCAATACATTTGTTCAATATTTACTAGGAAGGACGAGGAGGCTTTACCAGAATGCAAGGTGAGGAGTTGAGAAAGGGGAAACAGGTACTAAAATAGTATGGGCCATACAATTTAGGAAAGGTTGCTGAAGAGGCTAAAAGGGCTGATGGTATACAAATCTGTAAGGCTTGATGGGTTGCCCCCTAGTATACACAAGGAGAGAGCAGAGGCATAGCAGATCTATAAGCAGGCATTTTTAACTGCTCATTTGACACAGCAAGTGGACTCCATGGACTGCAGGATAGCAGGCATGGTCCCCCTGCATAAAGTCAGAAGGAAGGAAAAGCCAAGTAACTATGGACTAGCCAGCATGATATCTATAACGTGGAAGATGATGGAGGCCATACTAAGTTAAGTACTTGTGGACTTTCTAGAAGGGCATGGACTGCAGGACATTAGGCAGCATGGGTTCACCAGTGTGAGGTCTTGACAGATGCCTCTTAGTGATTTCTTGAAATGGGTGACCAGGGTGACTGATAAAAGGTAGGCAGTTGATATACTATGCCTAGACAAAGAACCTCCGTGCATAAACACTGAGGCAAGGGTTACCCCAAAGGGCATTTGGCTGGGAAGCCAAGTTTCAAGAAAATACAAAATCACACATGCCCCCACAATGCAAGATTATGGGTTGCATATGCACACACACAGACAGTTATGTTGGTCCAACTTTACAGACATAAGTTTAGGGGCATTATTATTAGTTTGCAAAGGGTGCCAACAGAAGCACCCTTTGCAAACTGTGTGAGAGGCCTTTCGGCACCACGCAATTCTGCTTAAAGTTGGACCAGCATAACATTCTGTGGTGATTTGCATATGCAGCCCATGATGCTTTGCATTGTGGGGGCATGTGTGGTTTTGTATATACTATTCCTAGACTTACACAAGACCTTTGACTCAGTCCCCCACAGGAGGCTGGTCATCAAACAAAAGAACTTTGGTATGGAAGAATGATTAGCAGCTTGAGTGGAGAGCTGGTTGAGAGGTAGAATACAAAGGGTAGTAGTAAATGGGGAGTTATTATTTATTTATTTATTGTATTCTTTGGTAACCGGGTAAGGCCCACTAGGCACAGGTTCCTGTTTTCAAGGGCGACACAGGAGCACTGGGGAGTTTAAGTGACTTTCTTAGAGTAACACAGTATGTAAGTGGAGGTTTTGGGAATCAATCCCAGATCTTTCTGCTGGTTGTACCAAGCTCATTCACATCTCATTACTCTAACGTCTAGGGTATACTGCCAGCCCCAGGAGATCAGGGAGGTTGTGAGCACATGGATCTTTTATATTTTGATAATCCTACATACAGTAACATTCCCTGCTGGAGAAACCTCCTGTAAGTATCCGGGTGTCTGGCTAGACCATCACTTTGACTTGTCCTGCCACATTGATTCCATCTATAGGAAGCTCCTAGAAAACCCTTGAGTGCTTTACAGAAACAAAACCACTACTCCTCTCCTTGTCCATTGGTTGCTTTATAGAGACAATAGACCTTTCATGACTTGCCAAATTTTGCCAAAGAAACTATTTCATCTGGGTGGGTAACTATTGGGAAATGTTTGCTATTCCACAAATGTACTCTGTGCTGTTCTAACAGCATTCCAAAAAGTCTCATGTTTCTTTTCATTTTTAAATTAACTTGTAGGTTACTTCTCATGGGTAAATAGAGCCCATGGCTCCAGAACATTCTACAGCCTAATTATATCCCCCATGGGTATCCTATGCACAGCCAAATAACATGGAAGAAAGGACCCATGAGAATCATCACATCCAGCTACTACGAGGCCCAATGAAAAGTGGCTCATGGTGACTGATTATTCTCAATCTTACAGGCACTATATGACCTGGACCATGTGAGCACAGCCCAGGTCAGATCCACCTATTTCCTTAAAGGGACACTGTCAACCCTCTTAGTTTTCAAAATATCCCTTGTTTAAAAATGCATTTTATGATTGCCAACATTATATAAAAACTGCTGGTGTAACTGGTAGTTTGATTCTGATTCTTTTTCTTTTCTTTTAAAAAGTGAAAAACAGACTGCCCAACATGCTGGTGTTACCACACAAAAACAAGGTTGTTTACATTTCTTGATCAACTACAACTGCAACTTTCCTGGGCTTGGGAACTCCACAACACAGTCTAGCCACTTGTCCTGCAGTGGCTGTTTAGGAGGCTATTGTATCACGACTGACTGCACTGTTTAGGGTTGTTTCTAATATTCAGCAAGTATTCAGTAAGAATAGATTCAGGATTTGAAACAAAACAAAGTTGTTTATTGATAAACAGCATTCATTTCAGTTCTACTAAACAAGGAGACAGACAAAACAAACAGCAACATCAATACATTTTAGAAAAAGTAAGCAATCATAAAATGTAGGTTTTAACTAGAAATAATACGATGCAAAACAGGTTGACAGTGTCCCTTTAAGCCTCTCAACTGACACCCAATTATCCGAAAGACAGAAGAAGATAAGAGATCACGGAGGATTGTTATGGACGTCGCATTAATCCCTCTCCAAAAGTAAGTTATTACACCAAGACCAAGGCCATCTCTGTGTTATAGTGCTGGCAAAAGCTGGATTGGAAGGGCTTAAAGACGTTGAACATGCACCATTTTTAAGTATTATTTGGAAATGTCCTATGCTGGGAAATTTTTGGAAATCAGTCATCGATATTATATCAGCAGCCTGTGGTTCATGTCTGCCTCCTGATGAACACAAGGTTTATACTTAGGGATACGTCTCATCTACATTTTTTGCATAGATCAGAACTATGGGTTTCAGAGGCTGCTCCAGGAGCAAAGAGACTTATTTAGGCGAGGTGGAAAAATCAGTTGCCTTTAACGATAATAGAATGGATGAACTATTTGAGGAGCCTGGCAAATGATGAAGGAATTAGCTTAATTTGCTAGGAAACAGTGACTTATTTCAAATAATGTGGTTGCTGTTTCTTAGCTTAGACATTTCCAAATAAAAAAGTAGCATATAAGTATACAAATAAAACTCATATGAATGTTTCTATCCAGCTGGACATTTTATAAGAAACAAGGATTGCAAAATACTGTGAGATTATAACTGACAACCTGATTGCTAATATGACAAACATATTGAAATTTATGTTTATCTGTTTCCACGTTTGATATTTTTATAAGCTGATTGATATTTTATATACTTATGTTTTTATTGAAATATGTAATAAAATTATTAATGGATAATTATCAATGGAGAGCTGGGTTTCCCCAGTAAACAATTGGAGCAGTTCCAGAATTGCTTGAGTCCAAGTGTGATTCCTGAAGGAGACAGAACAATCTTCTACAAGACACAGCAAACCTGTGCTACAACTTGTAGACAAACTCTTGCTTTCCACAGCGCAGCTGGAGTAGAAGGAAAATACTGGAGCCAGAAGAACTGGTTTCAAGGATAGAACACCCTACATCTTCTTTTCAGGGCTTACAAAGGGACTTTGCTGCACTGCAGCACAGACTTGCATCAGAGAGCAGGTCTATGTCTGGGGAACTGCACAGACAGCACCCTAGCCAGGGACTGGCTGTCACAAAACACTGGGGACTGGAAGCCAGGACATGATTTGCTAGTCTGACATGCTGTAGCTGGGCTTTGCAGGCCGAATCTGCACCTTTGATTTCAGAAGGAGTGGTCATCTGCTACCTGTGGAGACTACAGCGGGAGAGGCCTGATTGATCCTGCAGATAACAGTTCTCACATGCTGATTGGAGGCCTGAAACCAAAAGTGAGAGAGAGAGACTGAACTTATCAGCAGGGATGGCCTTACGAATAGGCAAACAGGCAAACTAGGCAGCCTCCTATGATGCCTATCAATGGGGGGGGCACCGACTACAAACACATATTGCTTTTTAAAAAAAAAATTTTCAATGTGTGTGTTCATGCGTACTGTAAAGAATCTGCTGTGATTTTTTTACTGTGTGTGTATGTGTGGTGACTCAAGACATAGCATCTGCCCCCCATATGTAATTATCCCAGCTGCATGCACCCAAGAACCAAGCACACCCATGCAGAGTGTAGCTGTCTTTAGGTTCATATAAGCAGGCATTTTTCCTGGGCATTCAAATCCAAGTGTGACTACAATAAAGGTGAGCAGGACATAGTGGGCTGGATATTCAAAAGGGTTGCACCATGCTCAATAGGGTTGCACCTGCGCAAGTCCAAAATTGCACCATTCTGCAATATTCAGCAGGAGGCAGTTGTGCCCCCCAAGTCATGCTGAGCAACAGCACAATGCTAATGAAGGCACGCTCAACTGGAGGGGGAGGAACCATGCATAAACTGCACAGCCCGATATTCAGCCCAGCTTTGCAGAGCTGTGCAGGCACAACCCCCTTCCTGCGCCTGCACAACTTTGAGCCAAAAAAAAAGGAGTAAGTAGAGGGCCACCCAGAGGTGAGCTGCTGCATTGCAGGGTGCAACACAGCAGCTGCCACCACTTGTTCCCTGTGGCCCCTCCTGCAGCCCGATCGTGGGCAGATCTCATTCCCCCCCACTGGCCCGATCACGGCATAACTGTACTGAACCCCTCTGTCCTGATCGCAGGCATAACTGTACTGAACCCCCGACTGCCTGATCATAAGTATAAGATCAACTCCTCGTTCATTTTCTGGTGATCTAGTGTCCTTTCACTTCATTCATTTCCAGCCGGAGCCCCACACTTCCTACCCAGTCGGCGGGTGGTTATCTTGACTGCTTCGTCGCTTCAAGAAGCCCACCAACCGACTGCTTGGTACGCTGCATGCCCATTGGTTCAGAGCAGGAGCCACGGCTGCAGCCCATACCATATAAGGCAGTCCAGATTTCGTAATGAATTACATATTCGACTCGATTTAGTATAGGCTGCACGCCCTTTGCTCTGCTCTGGAATCATCGGTGCGCAGCCCTACCGAGCAGCCGTCGGCGGGCGGTGGGGCGGCAGGTGGGTGGGGTGCTACCACCCGCCAGCTGACGGGGGCGAGCGGGTGGTGGGGCTCGTGGGTGGTGGGTAAATACCAGATCACCAGGGAAATTGGACTCAGGGTTGATCTTATGCCCAAGATCGGGCTTCATGGTCCACTGACCACCAGGATATTGGACTTGGGGGTTGATATTATGCCAGCGATCGGGCCAGTGGGGGTTCACTACTGTTATGCCCACACTCGGCCAGTGGGGATTCAGTACAGTTATACCCACGATCGGGCCAGTGGGGGTTCAGTACAGTTATGCCCTTGACTGGGCCAGTGGGGGGGTGGATTTACTTCATGCCCGCGATCAGGCTGCAGGGGGCGTCGGTCCCCAATGACTGCTGCCTGGCAGGGCGCCAGGCGCAAGTTGTTGAGGATTGGCACACCTGCATGCTAATGGCATGCAAATGGGGCCATAAGTAGATGCAAATGGCCCCCCCATGCCTTGCATGAATTATGGCACAATTTTCATGTCACCTTTTGAATTTTGGAAAGTTGGGCATGGCGCAATGGAACCTGCGCCACAGCATCTTGAATGCTCCACTCTGACCACTTGCGGTGGCGAAAGTTCCAGTGCACCATGCACAGTGGCTGTGGCTCGAGGGCGATATTCAAAGGAGTTGCTCAATAGCGCAACTCCGTTGAATATTGCCCCGGCCACACCCCAGCGCAACTTTTTTGAGCAGCGCAAGGGCTTGCGCCACAGAATGGCGCAGTTTGACTATCCAGCCCCGTGAATTTTTAACAAGTTTTATTACAATGGTGAGGAAATCACAGAATATGACAGTTGACTGGGGAAATTCATTGCCAAGACCGACCTTTGCAAATTTGATTTGGAGCACTGGAACAACAATATCAGTACTGTACATGGTTACACAATTGGCTTGTGTGGACTTTCTCCGAATACTACTATGATATCAGTAAGGAGGCAATTGTGGATTGGATAGGTAAGGGCTGGTGTAATAACAAATTGTGTTACTCTTCAGTACACCAGCAGGCAGGAATACATGATTTGTGTGGGAAATGCATCCAAAGCTCATGTGTTACCATAACAAGTTGCAAAGGGAATAAACAAAACGGAGAGCAGCTGCAGCAGCACTCACAACCACTGTTTCTCCTTTAAACCCAGTTAGACAAATGTTACATTTATTACTAACAGGTTCCATGTAAAATAAAACTTTGAAAAGGACACCTTCATTCATTACCTGTGGATGACAGCATACCCTCTTTTTAAAAGTCCATATCCTATATTGTTACTTTTTTACAGTTTACATTTAGTTGTCGGAGACATGTCATCAGTTCTTTCCAACATCTTAATAGATGTGAGCATTAATTTCAGTTTAGTTAATAAATATGTTTCACTTTTTCCCTTTTTAAAATTCTTACATATTGAAGACCTTGTGATGATGTACAGCTGTGTGAACCAGGCAGTCGTGGGTTCAAATCCCACCACACACTACCTTTTCATGTCACACTGTACTGCCACAGTTACAGTTTTCTATACTTAGTAACTCAATTAATTGTGGTAACTGTACAGTATACAAACATTGTTATGATAGAAAGAAGTTAAGCCACGGGGCATGCTTTGGAGGCTCTAGTGCAGTTATGTTAATACAGAATGACTGAAGTCCATAGCTGACAAGGGCAGAGTTAGTATTGGATGAGATAGGTAATCCAATGATTGGGAAATCTGCAATTGTCTAATAAAACATGCACTGTAAATCTTCTGAATTTAGGAGCCAGATTTAAAAAGGAGCGCTTGAGCTGTGAACCTGGAGACCAAGCAAACCTGGGCTTAAATCCCACCACCTCCACTTGGTGTGACCCTGAGCCAGTCATGTAACCTCCCTGTGTTCCTGGGACAGACCAGGAAATGACCTTCTGCTCAATATGCTTTCCCTGGATAAAACATAACTGTGGAGGAGACACTGCAATCTGAGAAGGGAAAGCAGAAAGAGGAGTATCTTTCCACAACTTCACAACGTCCTTCTGTCTTGTGTCTGTAGCACAGTCAGCGACAAAAGGAAAGGCACCCATTCCTAAAAGGCATAATGGCAGTGTTATGAGTTATTGAGGTTCACTTCAGAGCTGTTGGGTGTGGGGGGGGGTTCTACCTTCCAGTTAAATTTACTGGTACCTGTACCTTGACTTGCTAGTTGAGCACCTGTTCTCCACTTATATACAACAAGCATTTGTCAATGACGAATGTTTGCTTGCTGGTATTGGCATTGGAACTGCAGGAGTTAGAGAGATGCATAATAAGAATGGCAGTGAAGTTTTGAACTAGCCCTAACCCTCACCCCCACCACCCTGCAGAGACTGACAGGCATTGGGGTGTGCCTTTAGGTCATCGGCCAGAACGCTCACACCATTCCACCTTACCCTACCCTGCAGACACCGACAGGTGTCACAGCATACCTTTATACTGCACCCATCTCAGCTTATTTCCTTTTGGAATGGGGTGAACATTAGGGCTGAAGATCCCAAGGCACACCTTGATGCCTGTCAGTGGCTGCAGGGTGGGGGTGGAATGGCATGAGCATTACAGCAGACAACCTCAAACCACACCCCCGACACCTGTCAGTCTGTACAGGGTGGGGCATTATGGGTGGAAACTCTAACACCATGGGCATTTGTTGGTATTTTCGCTCCAAATTTTCCTCATGGGCTTCTGGGACCCCACCTCATGAACAGTGGCACTATCATTTTGTTACTCTATCCTGAAAGTTGATTTTGCACAGCTAATATGCCATTCGGTGCAACAGGTGTGAAAAGACATTTTGGCTAGGATGTGAAAAATGACATGAGGAGGTGTGAAAAAATGGCCGTGTTGAAAGTCTGGAGTGAAAATATAAAAAACTGGTGAAGAGACGAGCATGTGTAGAAATTTCGTAACGCAATCATTTTTTGGAATTTTTTCACCAAATTTTCAACATGGCCTTTCTGGGACCTCTCCTCACACAGTGGCACTGTGATTTCATTACTCTGTGCCAAAGCTGATTTTGCACAGCAAGTGCACCATTCTGTGCCACAGGTGCGAAAACATGTTTTGAGCAGGATGCAAAAAAATGACAGCTGTACTGTTCATAAGGAGGTGTGAAAAGATGGCAATGTTGAAAATGTGGAGTGAAAATATAAAAATTGGGCAAAGTTACAAGTGTGTGTACAAACTGCGCAATGCACACTCATAATGCAGTCATTTTTTGGAGTTTTTTCACCAATTATGCAACATGGGCTTTTTGGACCTCATTACATGAACAGTGGCATTGTCATTTTGTTAATCAGTCCCAAAAGGTGATTCCACGCAGCAAATGCAAAATCACCTTTTGGGACTGAGAAACGAAATGACTGTGCCAGTGTTCATGAGGCGGGGTCTCAAGAACCTCATGTTGAAAATTTGGGACCAAAATGGTGGCGATATCAACCTAAGTTGAAACCCCCCAGTGACTGCCATTATAGGGCTTACCGTGATTTTCTTCAGGGTGCGGTCAGGTTTGGAAAAGTGAAGACGTGTTCCCGGTCCACAGAACATCACCGCAACGAGCTCTGGAGGTAAGTATGGGATGAGGGGGGATGCAGGGAGGTGGGGTGCGCAGAGGGAAGGTTGGCAAGGATTATGAGGGACCGTTTTCTTTAGGTTAAGAAAAAAAAAGACCTCTGGGGATGTTTTTATTTTACAGGTGAAATGGTATGTAAAATAAATTTTGGCACACTGGGATGGGCTCCCAGTGTGCCAGACTAGGGGAGGGAGAAAATAATGGTGACCTGAGAACTGGGCATCCTGAAGTTGGCTGAAAAAAGAGGGCATGGGGGATGCATCTGTCACCAAAAGTGGGCATCCTGGTGTCAGGAAAAGATAAAGAATTACTTTGGGACACTGGGATGGGCTGCCAGTGTGCCACAATAGTGGGTGTAAGGGGGGCATGTCAATTGGGCACCCCACTGTCAGCAAAAGATATGTTCAGGCTTGGAGGGGCATTCTGACATAGGGATTGGGCACCCCATTGTTGACAAAAGATATGTTCGTGCTTGGGGGGGGAGTCATCCAACATGGGGGGTGGGTATCTCAGAGTTGGAAAATTAATTAGTTTGGCACACTGGGATGGGCTTCCAGTGTGCCACATTAATGGGGGAAGGTGGGAAACATGCCGACACAGGGATTGGGCACCCCGATGTTGGCTTTGGGGGGAGTGTGTGGTGGGCAGCAGGACCCGTCAGTTATGCAAAGCTGCGGTGCAGCTCATTTATTTATTGATATGTTTCACTGGGAAAAGCACACTGAACAAATGAGTTGTTCATAAGTCCAGCCATGCGCATTACTGTGCACTGTAATGCACATGGCTGGAATGTGTCTGGTTGTGGGGGGGGGGATCTTCTGCTGCAATGACCAAACTATCCCTAATTGGAGCAGCAAATTTCTGTCAAGTGCAATGCTCGCTCTGAAACCACCATCATCGGCAGCTTCCCTGTTGATTGATAGCTGAGGAACGCACCCCTGAAAGCGTTCACTGCATGGGCCACAACACTGCCACACCTCTGCAATGCTCTACTACCTCAATATGTTTCTTGTGCACTGCGCACGCAAGCAAACATGAAAATAGCATATTCAATTTTTTACCAGTGTTTTCAGTTGAAAATTGGAAATCATTGGCGCTAGAAATGGCTGCGGGGGGGGGGGGACTCAGTTCTGGAGTGAAATCAGATGACTGACTAAGTTCCAGTAACAAAATAGGGATGGGCTGCACCTATACCCCATAAAAGGTATATAAGTGACTAAATAAAGTGTAAACATACAACCCATAATAAAGAAACATGTCCTTAACCCCATCAGGAATGTTCCTTTCTATGTCAAAGGGGGAGGGTTCCTCTAGTGAATGCTTTCCATTTCCAATATTGTTTATAATTTGCTTTTGTTAAGACTAACAGATCTAATGGGGGTGTTCAAGGATAACAAATGGGGAAAGCACACCACTAGATATGAAATTGTATTAATTGCCTAAAAAAGTGAAAAGTAACTGAATCTGGTACAGTATAGGCAAAAATTGATGCACCAAAATTATACAAAATAAACATGGAGTGGCGTGCATGCTCGAATTTAATACACAGCCTTGGTATCTGATGGTGTTAAACTCCTGAGCTTCGCTCTTGGTGTTTATATAGCATGACATGCCTCAGATGCTTATTAAATAGAGAACAGTGGATATGCAGATATATTATGGTATCCCTAAACTCAGTTTTTTGACCCCACTGCCCAAAATCCATGATCCCGAATCAGTCAGATGCCTGACAATATGATGTTGGGCATCTGATTGAAAAATACAAAAGGCAATTCAGGGGGCTTCAGCTCCAAACCCCTCATGTGGGGGGGGGGCTCTGGCCCCACACCACCCGTAAGTAAAATAACTAACTGTGAGGGGGGACTGGACCTCAAAGGTACAAAAAATTAGTTACAGGGGTATAAAATTTAACTGGACGCAGCACGGAATAGAATCTGAGCCTCCTAAAGCACGCTGGCTGAGCTGCCAGTGGTTTAGCCCTCAACACCACTGGGGCAGCTCTGCCAGCCTTATGATTCCTCCAGTATTTCAAGCCCATCAACAGGGGTAAGGTAGCAAGCCATCACATCCGCTACCTTATACCTGTAAAAGTCTGCTTGGTTTCCTACTGCTGGGATTCTCACTGTCTGGATGCTGAACCTGTTGGGCAATACTGCTTGGGCAGGTCAGTGTCAGGACAGTGAGTCTTGGCAATTCATAAGAGTACCAGATAGGCAACCATGTACAACCAGCCTGTGCTTCCACAGAGAGGTTCTGATACATCAGACCTCAAGAGTGAAGCTCGAGAGGTCTAATGTAATCAGAATCCCAAGGTGGCAGCATAGGCAGGTTGGGTATGAGGTGCCAATCCACTATTTTCTATAGTGTATAGTACCCCAAAAAATAATGTTAAATGAAATTAACTGCCATTTGAACCTCCTCATTGTGATGTGAAAGTGCCAGATGAGCAGCATTGGGAGTTTTGCCAGTTCTGTTACCTTATTCAGAGTACAAGGAGGAATCAGAGGTTTGAATTCTTCTTTATGCTCCTCAGTGAACTTTTTACACTTGACACTGACTTTTGAAAAGACCATCACCACCATCATGACAGTTGGCTTTCACTTTTAATTGTTTTATGTGTGCACGTCAATGCTATGAGGGAAAACAGCTGCTTTTAGATTTTGAAGTCAGATGGAATGCTATTGTACCACAAAAGGGTACAACCACATTCCATGTTATTTGAACTGTGGTACAAGACGTTTTCAGCTGGCACAAAAATCTATACAGAACAAACCCTGACTATGCACTATATTCTTGTAATACACACCACCCCAGGTAGATATATATATATATATATATATATATATATATATACACACACACACACACACATATAGAGAGAGAGGTGCAAGTAATAGAGATAGCGATAGTACAATGCTTTTAAACTATATTTTTGGATTAAAGCAGCAGTACTACTGAACCAAGAGGTGATCAGTTTCCAGTTGTAGTGCTACAGAACATATGGCTGCTGTCTCTGCTGCCTATCTTTTACTGCTGCTTTCAACATGGCAGGTGGCAGAAATGTAAACAAAAACAAAGGAAAGCTGAGCAAATTATAGGGTGATAGTACAATGCCAGCAAGAAAGATTACCAGGTAAATGTACAACTGAGCAGAGGGAATAAACTGTTGAAAAAGTGCAGATTCTTTTACATTGCACTGCTGCTTTAAGTTACATCATCTTGTTCATTTCTGACAGCACAAGGAACCACTAAAATGAACCCATTTCTTTCTGCAATTCAGTTTCTGACAAAATATTCACAAGGTGAATATTTGCTGAGAAACTGATTTGCATGCTCGAGTGGCTTTGTACACTCATTTACATATTCTGAGTGCCTTTGTTGCTAATTATCATATTCCAAGTACCTTTTTGCACTCATTTGCACACATGGAGTGCCTTTTTGGCATTTCTGCTTATTTACAGGACATCTGGCTGGCACAATGTCACTTCACTATAATAAATCACTGAGCCATGGTGTTGGTCCTATAACACTCAATATTTTTTATCCCTAGTGCCTTCACTGTTATAAAGCAGGCGTTGGTAGTCAGCCCAGTGGCATGGAGGGTGAAGGCATCATGTCTTCCCTCCTGCCACACCAGTGACCTGTGTTCAGTGGTGAGCATGGGTTGTTGGTGGTTGACCGGTGAGGGAGAGGATTGAGCGTCTGGACAGCTCTTCTGTCCCAGGGAGGGTGACTTAGTAGTCCCGCTGAATGACTGCAGCCAGGTGGAGGTCTGAGAGTAGAACGGGTTGGACACATCAATGAAGGGTGTTGCAGAACTCTTCAGCATGCATACACCTCCATGTGCGTACACTAACGAGTCGTTCCCCAGCAATGGGGGAGGGGGGAATGGAGGAAAAACACCCTAGGTGGCAGGATGACTATCAACCCTCCCTGCAGGCTCCACACCAGTGGACAGAAACAACCATAGTCCTGTGGCAGAGGAGGATGGTCAAGGTAAGTTTCATAGATTCATAGAAGTGTGACAGCAGGACAGGACCGACAGGCCCACCCAGTCTGCCCATTTGTCTAGCTATCTGCTATGACATGCTCCCCAACCCTCAGCACTCCCCTGGGGCTGTCCCATACCTTTTTGAACCCTTCCACTGTTGCTTCTCCAACCACCCCTTCTGAGAGCCTATTCCACTTATCCACCACCCTTTCTGTGAAATAGTACTTCCTAATGTTACCCTTGAACTGCCCCTCCACCTGCAAGCCATGCCCCCTTGTCCTCTGATTTCCCATCACTCACTTCCTATGCAACTCACTTCTCCTGCTTCCAATGCCACCTCCATAGCTCTCCTCCCTCCATCGCTCCATCACTCTTCTGCCACTGTTGTGGCCCCAGGACACAGCTCCTGCCAAAATTACAGCTCCTTCAGTGCAGTTGTAGGGCAAGGCGGCTGGACTTGTCCTTACGTGGCCCAGCCACAATCTCAAATCTGGCACCATGTCCTCTGATTGGTTCGAGTGGTCCTCTTCCTTCAGCAGCCTGTTTCCACCCAGTAGCCCTGGCCCACTACAGATTACAGCCACTGAGAAAGCTCTGCCCTGAATTCCATCACTCGCTGCCTATGCAGCCCACTTCTCCCACCTCCGCTGCCACCTCTGTAGTGCTCCCCTTCTCCATTGCTCCTCCGCCGCAGATGCGGCCCCCAGGACACAGTTCGTGCCAAAATTACAGCTCTTCCTGTGCAGTTGTGGAGGTGTATACATGCTGTAGAGTCCCACAGCACCCGTCATTGATGTCCCCAACTTGTTCTACCCTCAGACTTCCACCTGGCTGCAGTCATTCAGTGGGACTACAATGTTCTGGTGGAGCTGGATGATGGGGCTTGGGGAAGGGGGGGTTGAGCAGAAGGAGGCCACTGGGAAGAACCGGGAGATAAAGAGAATATAGAAAAAGTAAATAAAGAGGGGCTAGATGTATGATACACAGCCCATCTAAGAATGTTGTTACTACAAAACACTGAGAATACTGGTTGGGCATCCATTCACATCCAGCCTGTGCTGCCGCAGAGAGGTGCTGATTACATACGAATCCAGTGTGATCAGAAGCTGCCCAGGCAACTCAGGCTGGCGGGCATGTGGTTACCCAACCAGTATTTCTTATAGTGTATAATATTTTTTAGTTTTTTAAAAAAGAAAAATAATGTTTTTCACAGGCGGTTTCCCTTCAGAACTTGAAGTGATTGATTGCGACCAACAGCCCTGTGATGCACACCAGCTGCCTCCAGGACTTCAATCAGCTGGAACCTTACTGTTACCACAGAAGGGCACAACGGCCTTCCATTACCTTTGCACTGTGGTACAAGTTTTATTTGTCATGGAAATCCATGCAGAACATACCTGTACTATACACTATATGAGCGTATGTTCATCTTGCATTACCCAAATTAACTTTTTTGCGTACATATGGAAACATTCCACTGCTGTATGGGGGGAAGCTTTTGAAAAGGGTGTTTAACAAAACAACATTCAGGAAAATGCATTCCGCAGCAGATACCAAGTTCAGCACATGAAATTAGCAATAAAGAGATTTTAGCTGTCCCTTTGAATTGCATTATGAATCATTTGATTATATGACTGTAAATACAGAGGGGTCCACACACATGACTCCTAGGCTAAGTGATATGCAACTCTGGCAGTTTCATGTCTGGAGTGCTTGTACAGCAGAAATGAGAATGCCAGTGCTAGCAAAAGTTTCTTATCTCACCACAAATTAATATCGATCTCTTACCATTGCTTGGTACAGAAACATAGACTTTGATAAAGGAATAATGCCTGACTAGGTGCGTGTTATGCTGGGATAACATTCCACCTCAGGTGGTTGGGCCCGAGGCCATTGGCCGAGGGCATCCAACACCGAGAAGGGATGTTATCTCAGCATAACAGCCACCCTGGAGGGCATTATTCCTATTATACAATGGCTCATTTTAAAGAATATTGTTTTAGTACTTAAAAATATTTTTTTTTTAAGAGAAGATGCAAACAATCATCAAGCGGAGAAAGGAGATATCCTTCCCATCATCAGCAGGGATGTTATGCCAGGATAACATCCCTGCTGTGACAGCTAACTGACCAATCAGAAGTCAGGATTCTTTCTTGCCATTGTATAATGGCAGATAAGGACTACTTGGCCCACCCAGTCTGCCCATTTCCCTACCTAATGCATAAGCTGCAGATCCCAGTTAGCCAACAGCCTACTTCCTCCTACCCCCCACTAGAATTGCCTTATGTCTGTCCCATGCATTCTTGAATTGCCTCACTGTTTTTGACTCCACCACCTCCTCAGAAAGGCAGTTCTATGTATCCACAACCCTCTACATTAAAAAATACTTTCTCACATTACCTCTGAGCCATCACCCTCTATCTTCACATTGTGCCCATTTGTTCTTGCACATCTCATTTTCTGAAAGATGCTACCCTCTTGGGCTTTGTTGATTCCCTTGAGGTACTTGAAAGTTTCTATCATGACTCCCCTGTCTCTCCTCTCCTCTCCTCGAGGGTATACATATTAAGCTTCTTTAATCTCTCTTCATATGTCTTCTGGTGTAGACCCTGCACCATTTTAGTTGCCCTCCTCTGGACAGCCTCCATCCTGGCTATGTCCTTGTGGAGATGGAGTCTCCAGAACTGCATGCAGTATTCCAGATGGGATCTCACCAGCTGTCTGTACAAAGGGATAAGAACTTCCTGTTTTCTACTGGTGATGCCTCTCCCTATGCATCTCAGTATCCCGCCAGCCCTCCTTACTGCCTTTGCACATTGCTTGCCCAGCTTTAGGTCATCTGATATGACTACCCTCAGGTCCCTTTCGATTTTTATCCTTATCACTATCCCAGGTTGTTCATAAAATGGGTGGCTTCCTTCCCCTTGAAGACATTAAATGACAGGGGCGTAGGCAGGATTGTTTTTTGGGGGATGTTTGAATATGATAACTGGGAACTGGGGAAAATAAAAGCTGGACTCTTGGGGCTTACATGCTCTGTGGTGAGTTTTGGGGCTTTTCTTGAAGAAAAAACAAACTTTTGTTACATGTTATGACCAATTTACTGATGTACCAGCTTGGCTGGAGACATGCTTATATGGGCCATTGGCCTTTTGTATGTCTATGCCCTCCTAGTATAACTCCTAGTATGTTGCCTACCCCTTATTTCAGGGGAATTTTTTTTCCCCATGGAATCAGGGATGTGGGAGACTTTGGCTGGTATTAGAGTCTGCAGCTGCGATGGTTGTGCACAACTGGAAGTCCAACAGTGCCAATAACCACCCACCCCCTATTCATTTTTGTAATATACTGTGAAGGATTTCCACATAAAGGCTAGGGGTCTGGGGTCCAATAGGCTCCCAGAAGCTCTAGTGGGTTTATACGCTCTGTGGTGAGTTTTGGGGCTTTCAAGGTAAACATCATTATAAAACGGGTCTCAGAAATGCTGCAATCTGACTAGCTGTTAGGATTCCAACAGCCCTTCATTAACCCATGTTACAGAGTGTCATGTATAGCCTTGTCACAATGGCACATGGATGTTTCCTGTCAGCATGCCCTCCTAAAGCATTGCTGAATGACTGGAATGATGCATCATGATTTTGAACCAGCATTCGTAAACTATGGGTGGAAGAAATTCTTCTTAATAAAAAACCTCCCTGTAGCCGGCCCAGTGGTGCAGAGGGTTGAGGCACTGGATGCCACAGCTCGTGCCACACCGGTGACCTGGGTTCAGGAATGGACTTGGACACTGGGGGTCGGCAAGGGACAGGAGAGGATTGAGCATCTGTAGGACAGCTCTCCTCTCCTGGGGAGGGATGTTGTCGCTCCACCCTGATTCAGCAGCCCTTGGCAGAGGCTAGCGACTGCAGCTCTAGTGTGGAGCATGCACAAGGGCTGGGGAATGTCTACAAGCGGGCTCTCCCATGTTGCACTAATGTCAGTGCACGTCCATGTTCCCAGGGGATAAAACAAGGAAAATTCCCACTTCTGGGGATAGGAGATGGCACCTCTACCCTCGAGTCACATTCCCAACGGCAGGCTCTCTCCTCTCCTCACCCTCAGGGCACACAACGACCAGCTCGCTACACTCTAGATTGAGCGGATAGGGCGTCCCTTCCCTGGAGGGGGTTTCAAATCTGGGAGCTGTGCTGGTCAGGGCATGAGAAGAGTGAAGGTCTCAGGTGGGAGGTAGCGCTCGAGAGGTGGGAAGATGCCGGAGACAGTTCCCCAGGATGTGGAGCTAGAAATAGAGTTAAAAAAAAATATCCTTGCAAATGAGGAAAACATTCAAAAAGTAGACTTAACACCTTTGTTTTGGAATAATTTTTATAATGGCAGTAAGTCACTTGTTAGATTAACAGTCAATCACCTTTGAGAGGCAATATGGCACTTGGCTGCACCTTATGCCACAATACACCCCTAGGGGATGATTAACAGACTGTTAATCTAAACTCTGGGAGTGCCTTATTGCTTCAACTATGATGATTCTTTTCATGTAGGAAGCAGTCCTTTGGACATCAACTCAGATAGGGGACCATATCCCTGTTGCACCGCTAAGCGTGGAACACTCATCAGGTTGAGTGTTCTCTTAGACCAGATGACCGAATTCTATGGCATTCTGTGAGGGTATAGGTCCAGCCATGGGACATAGTGAGTGAACATCCAAATACATTTTGTACAAGCACCATCATTACTCATATACAGAGTTGCCCACTGACCCAGTCAGTAGGGTAGCAAGCAAATAGCACTACACCCCTCACCACCATCAAGCACTGTGCCTGCACAGTATCCAGAGATGCTTGAATTTCCTTGCTCTACCATTTTCCATCCTCCTCTGGTGGCTTCACTTTTCCTCTTGTGGAATGCACTGGCATCATAAAGATACCTTTAATCAAATGGAGTCTTTGCCCTGTAGCACTGTGTGGAACACTGAAGAAGCTGCATATTCCGTCAGGCCAAATGACCAAGTTCTATGGCAACAATGAGGGTGGTGGTGTAGTCCTGTCCCAGCTGTGGGACACCATGAATGCCAAATCTAAATTGTAGAAGCGCCAGCATTACCAATACACTAAGCTGCCTGCTGACCCAGAGAATAAGTAGTACTATACAGAATTATGCTTCAGAAGTAGTGTGCAACAAGTTTTGTTTGTGAGTCAGAGAGGTGTGTGTAATGTTCACATTTAGACCACTAGAAGAAAGTTTGTGGAATTTATCTAGGCATCATGTAAGTGTCCATAAAGAAGAAATTAACTGTTTCCCATAGTTCCATACCAACAGAGTACCATGGCACTCATCTCATTTTATTTTTATTTTTTATACTTGTAGATCTGATGAGCAAAAATTGCCAGTTTTCACAGATGACAAGTCTCATTAAGTGACTTGACATTCATTCCCTCCCAGAGTACCTTGACAATCATCAGCCCTGTTTATACTTCGAATGCACTGTACTTACTGCTTCACCACCAACTCGCTGTGCTCTCATTATTAGTGCCGCAGTTCTATTTATACCTCCTGTGGCTCAAGCACTGCAGATTGTGCCGAGAGGAATGTCCCCCTAGTGGTTGGGATACTGTGACAAACGGGACCCCATGTGGGTGGAGCAATGCAGCAGTTTACACCATGGGGTGATGCCCTCAATGCAGTATGCATCCCCACAATTTCACTGGAGCAGTAACAGGAGTGGAGTGGCACATAGCACGATGCAGTGAGTGTCCACAATGGCAACTTTGCAGCGCATCAACTAGAACGCATGAGTTGATGCACTGCAAAGTGGGAAGTGTAAACATGGCAATCATCTAAAGTGCCTTGCACTCATCCCCAAGCACCTTGCCACAGTGCCACTCATCCCCAGAGTTCCTTCTTACTCATTTACACAATTGTGCCCCTAACGGCACCAACCATCCTAGGAACTATATGTTTATTAAAAGTGGTATTTTAATATTTTCAGTAAAGAAAAAGGTTTTAAAATAAATTTAGACATAAAACCCATGTTATAAGTGCAGTAAGAAAATCCGGACATTCGCTCTGCTGGGACCAATGCACCTCTAGGGGCTACAAGGCACTCCATCTGCAGCCTCACACCTCACTGTGTCCCTAAGCATGCATTTATCAAAGTATAGCCTACAACCATTGTCTTATTGCTTACATAATGTCTCTGAACAAATTATCTGTCAAATTTGTCATGCATCCCCATCTTAAGCATAGTGCACAGTTCTGGACTGAATATCTAAGGAAAGAGATATAGTAAATAAACATGATTAAACAAGAACACAGGAGAACAACCAGGCATTAAAAATGTGGCCAAATAGGCCTGCCCATTGGAATTGGGACTGTTCTCCATGTAGACCAGAAGACTTGACGTTACATAATTATAGTATGCCAATAGCTAAAAGGAATAACCCAGGGAGTGGGGATTGTAGGAGCCAGGAGGCAAGCAGCAAAGGGATACTGTAGATGAGGAGGAAAATGTTTTACTTGGACTGGACAGAACTTGAGAGGATACAAACTGGAAAGGAATCTAGCAGAGGAATGGAGTTTGTTTGTGTGTGTGTATGTGGGGGTTAAATGGTGGCAATCAAGGATTATGAGACAGAATTTTCAGACAGATGATAATACTTAGGCATAGTATAAAAAACTGACCTAGGAAGGGTTATGGAGGTGGAAGTAGGGAGAGAAATGAACCAGCACAAGGATATGGATGGTAAGGGGAAGGCAAATCAACAAGACCAGTTTGGTGAGAAAAACAAACTTCACAGCTGCTTCAAACAAACTGACACTGTCTTTGATTAAAGCAGCTAGGGAAAAAATACATATGCTGCTGCTTCCTTAACTGAATGAAATTTTATCTGAATAGAGGCCGTCAGGGACTGAGCAGGCAGGCCACAGCTTGTATACTCTTCAATCTAGCTCTCATGACCGGACTGATGTCTGAATCTTCCACTGGCTCTTTTTTAAAGCATTTGTTCTCCTCCGAGAGCGCTCTCATTATGGTGCGCTTGCCTCGCTAACACGTGTCACTAAAATGGTAGTCTAGTACCAACACAAAAGGAACACAACTGTCCTCTGACCAAGTCCAACTGGCAACCTATTCACTCCACTCCTGGGATGGCTGCTGTACATCATTCAGGCAATGTGGCACTGCATGCGGTGTGCCATCGTGCTTCAAAGCGCCAAGCCACCAAATTTGAGCTGCACCATTTCATTGGCAGATGTGAAGAGGAGGAGCAGACTCAGATCAGACTGACAAAAATGCATGCCTCCTCATCCCCACGACACCGACATGCACCCTGCTTGCTGCTCCTGAATCCCAGCCCGGCCAGCATTCATTGAGATCTTTATTGCGCTGATAGAAATATGGGATGGTGGGGACCAGGGGCTAAAAATTCAAATTTTGGTGTGTGTTTTAATACCCCCCCCTGCCTACACCCCTCCACATAGTTCCTTGGTACTGGTCCCTAGCATCCAAGAGCAGCACGTTCTGCTCCCAGCTCCTGATCTTCCAGATTTTGGTGAGCCTCTGGGTGATGCCGGCATAGCAATTGCTCAGTGTGGTGCATCTGCCCGAGTCGTGGCTCATCTGCGCCATACATGCACATCATTGGTGTGCAGCAAGGTGGGTTTGAAGTCACTGCCGCAGCAGCACATGATCACGAAGAGCCTCCTGAGCAGTAGCAGCACCCATTTACAGGCTTGGCAGCCCTCCTCCTCCTGCCCATGTAGCTTGCCTCTTGCAGGTTACACATACTGCCCTCGTGAAGTCACAGTGATGTGTACAGTGTACTGATTTAAAATGCTGCAACAATCGGGACCGCCTGGCATCGCAGCATCAGCTTCTCATCTGCAGAAGGGATCTAGGGGCTGATGCTGCAATGACGAGGCGCTCCCTGATTGCTGCGGGCAAATTCTTTCAAGTTGGTGGCATGCTTGCTGTCACCACCAGTGTGCGCTTATATTGGTGACACACAGCCAAGCCCACAAAAGCAGTGGCGGCATTGGCCGCAACAGTGCCGCACCTCCAAAACCCGCTTCTCTCCTAAGCTATCAAACATAAAAATGGTCAACTACCATAAAGAATAGGTCCATTATTTATTTATTTATTTTGGGGTGCATAAAAAAAGGATTTAGAAATGTTTTTCTGGGGATGCCAACTTTTGCACATTCACCAAGGGGGAAGCACATACTCTAAGGCCAGCCCTGCCTGCCAGAGGAGGAACTTGCTGATACTGTGCACTGCACTCTGCACACTGAGGGAGATTCCACTTGTCTATCTATGGAAACTGTGAGTAAATCATTACCTTGTCCCTGCAGCAATCCCACTACTGTTGTTAATTTGGGAAACCATTCAATGGACTATGTGAACAGGCTGGGAATACAAGAACACACTTTGGGCTGAAGTTTGCTTTTGGGTTTGAAATGCAGTAATAGTTATTTTTATGTTGATTGCATGCATGCGCAACAAACATGTTGAGGCAGGTTTCTCCAGAAGCAGGTTATGGAGGTATGGCACTGTTGTGCCCAATGCCCCCACAGCCTGCAAAGGCTTGTTCCCCGTCCCCCAATGCCATGGCACGTTGCTGCTGACACTAGCTGAGCCAGTGTGCCACAACTTTCAAAAAAATCAGCTGCTGCAATCAGGGGACTCCTCGTCATTGCAGCATCAGCCATTGGCTACAATGAGGGAGTGATCCGTCATTGCAGGGTGGGATGTGGGATCCCTGATATTGTTTGTGAATATGGTGGCGGGTTGCCACCATGTTCACAAACAATATATACCCTCCCCCCGCTGTGTTTACTTGCTGACAGGGGAGCCCACTCCCCATCGGCATTCTCTAACTCCCCCGTTGTTCCTGCTGATGGGGTGCCCAATCCCCATTGGCATAATGATTATCTCCAGCCCCCATTGTTCCTGCCGATGGGGTGCCCAATCCCCGTTGGCATAATGATTATCTCCCCCCCATTTTGTTCCTGCCGATGGGGTGCCCAATCCCCGTCGGCATAATGAACTCCCCCCTTCTGTTGCTGTAGTGAGGTGGTGCCCAATCCCCCTCAGCTCCTGCAGCTCCCCTCCCCTTGCCTTGTTTGCCAGAGGGGGTTCCCAATCCCCATCGGCTAACCCACCCACACAGGTGGCAAGCTGGGAGCCCACCCCAGCGTGCCAAAGCACCTGTTAAGTCAGAAAATGGTCCCCCAATGTCTTAATTTAGTTTCAACCTGTAAAAAAGGAAATAGTCCTTCGTAGTCTCCTGCCCGCCCACCCACAATCCGCACTCCACCCACTGCACACCCTGCCTCCCTACACCCCCCATATCCCATACTTACATCCGGAGCTTAGCGTGATGATCTTCGCTGGACCAGGAAAATGTTTGCACTCTTCAAAGCTGACCACGAACTGAGGAAATGCCGGTAAGCTGTATAATGTAATGAACAGGGTTTTTTCAACTTTAGTGCATATCTTGAGCATTTTTGGGAATTTTTTCACCAAATTTTCAACATGGGGTTTTTGGGACCCCTCCTCATGAATTCTTGAACTGTCATTGCATTTACCGGCCCCAAAAGGTGGTTTGCCAGTCACTGCGCAGAATCACCCTTCGGGGCCGGTTAACGAAATGACAGTGCCAGTGTTCATGAGGTGGGCTCTCAAAAAGCCTATGTTGCAAATTTGGTAGAAAAATTCCCAAAAATTACTGTTTTACAAGCGTTCGTTGCGCAGTTGCTACTACACTCATAACTTCACAAAAATACAATATTTTCATGCCAGATTTTCAATATTGGCATTTTGTCACACCTCCTTGTGAGCAGTACAGCTGTTATTGTTCACATCCTGTCCAAAATGTGTTTTCACAGTTCCAGCGCAGAATGGCGCGGTTGCTGTGGGAAATCAGTGTTCAGGACAGATTCATAAAATGACAGTGACACTGTTCATGAGTAGAGGTCCTAAAATGCCTATGTTGAAAATTTGCTAACAATACTCCATAAAATGACTGTGTTATGAGCGTGCTTTGTGCACTTGGCACGCACGCTCATAACTTCGCGAATTTATAATATTTTCACACCAGATTTTCATCATTGCCATTTTCCCACACCTACTTATGAATAGTGTAGCTGTCATTTTTCCCATCCTGGCTGAAATGTGTTTTTGCACTTCTGACGCAGAATACAGCGGTTGCTGTGGGAAATCACTGTCCGGAACAGATTAAGAAAATGACACTGATACTGTTCATGAGCAGAGGTCCTAAAATGCCTATGTTGAAAATTTGGTGATGATAGCCCATCAATTGACTGTGTTACGAGTGTGTATTGCACACTTTCCACGCACCCTTGTAACTTCACAGATTTGTAATACTGTCACACCAGATTTTCAGCAGTGCCATTTTTTCACACCTCCTAATAAGCAGTACAGCTGTCATTTTTCACACATCCTGACCGAAATGTGTTTTCGCAGTTCCAGTGCATAATAACGTGGTCACTGTGGGATGTCAGTGTTCGGGACACGTTATGAAAATGACAGTGGCACTGTTTATGAGCAGAGGTCCTAAAATCCCTATATTGAAAATTTGGTGATGGAACTCCATAACATGACTGTGTTACAAGCGTGCATTGAACTGTTTCCACACACCCTTGTAACTTCGTAAATTTGTAATACTGTCACGCAACATTTTCAACAGTGACATTTTTTCACAACTCCTTATAAACACTACAGCTGTCATTTTTCACATCCTGGCTAAAATATGTTTTTTGCACTCCTGCCAGACAATAGCACGGTCACTCTGGGAAATCAGTATTTGGGACAGATTAAGATCGACTGAGTGAGAGGGCGGAGTGACCAAGCTCAACTGAGCTCTGTCAGGACTGCTGCGGATTTGTTTGTGGGCAGACAAAGCCTCAACACAAGAGCCCAGTACAAAAGGGCAGCCTGCAGCACTGGGAGAAACAGAATGAGAGAGCGAGTGAGGGAGGGGGAGTGAGCGAACTCACCGAAGCACTGTCAGGACTGCTACAGATTTCTTTGTGGGCAGAAAAAGGTGTCGGTACAGGCAGGGGACCAGTACAAAAGGCCAGCCTGCAGTGGTGGGAGAAACAGTATGAGCGAGTGAGACAAGGGGACTTAGTCAGCTCGATGGAGCTCTATCAGGATAGCTGGGATTTCTTTGTGGGCAGAAAAAGGTGCCAATGCAGGCAGGAGCCCCGTACAAAAGAGCAGCTTGCAGCGCCAGGACAAACAGAATGAGTGATGAGAGAGGGAGACTGCGCAACCTCAGTGGAGCTCTGTCGGGACAGCTGCAGAGTTCTTTGTGGACAGTCAAAGGTGCCAATGCAGCCAGAAGCCCCGTACAAAAGTGCAGTCTGCAGCGCCAAGAGAAACAGAACGAGCGAGTGACAGAGCGGTAGTAAGCGACCTCAACGGAGCTCTACTGTGACTGCTGCAGATTTCTTTGTGGGCAGAAAATGTGGCAATGCAGGCAGGAGCCCAGTACAAATGGCCAGCTTGCAGCGCCAGCAGAAAGGGAATGTGAGAGTGACAGAGGGGGAGTGGAGCTGTGTCAGGACTGCTTCAGATTTCTTTCTGGCCAGAAAAAGCCGCCAATGCAGGCAGGAGCCCAGTACAAAAGGGCAGCCTGCAGTGCCAGGAGACACAGAATGAGTAAATGAGGGAGGGGGAGTCAGCGAGCTCAACGGGGCTTTGTTGGAACTGCTGCAGATTTGTTTGTGGGCAGAAAAAGGCAGCAATGCATGCAGGGGCCCAGTGCAAAAGGGCAGCCTGCAGTGGCAGGAAAACCAGAATGAGCAAGTGAGTGAGCTCAACAGAGCTGTGTAACTGCTGCAAATTTCTTTGTGGGCATAAGAAGGCAGCAACGCAGGCAGGAGCCCAGTAGAAAAGGGCAGCCTGCAGCGCCGGCAGAACAGAACGAGCGAGTGAGAGAAGGGGAGTGAGCGAGCTCAACGGGGCTTTGTTGGGACTGCTGCACATTTCTTTGTGGGCAGAAAAAGCATCAACAGAGGCAGGAGCCCAGTACAAAAGGTTCAGCCTGCAGCGCCAGGACAACCAGAATGAGTGAGTGAGACAGGCGGACTAAGCGGCCTCAACGGAGCTCTGTCGGGACAGCTGTGGATTTCTTTGTGGGTAGAAAAAGCCACCAACACAGGCAGGAGCCCAGTACAAAAGGGCAGCCTGCAGTGCCAGGAGAATCAGAATGAGGGAGTCAGAGAGGGGGAGTGAGCCACCTCAATGGAGCTCTGTCGGGACAGCTGCATATTTCTTCCTCAGCAGAACAAGGTGCCAATGCAGGCAGCAGCCCACTACAAAAAAGCAGCCTGCAGCACCGGAACAAACAGACTGACCCAGTGACACAGGGCCACTGAGCGAGCTCAACAGACCAACACAATCAACATTCGTCATTGACAAATGCTTGTTTAATTTCCAAAGTGCACCAACAAGGCAACTTACAAATATACAAACATATGGCAGTATTTTCAAAGTTGCATGTCTGTTTTTCAGAAGCAGGTGTCGAAATCCACCTGGGAAGTTAGACCCCAAAAATGTTGGTCTAACTTCCTGGATGGATTGCTGCACTTGCATCTGAAAAACGGATATGAGTCCTGCAGTTGTGACAAAAATTATTGTAAAATGCAGACAGTTTTGCAATATGCATCCAGATGTCTGTAAATAGGATGCAAACATCTGGACACATCTGTATGGATACAACATGCAACCAAAATACAGAAGCAAGTGCTACATCCAGATGTTTAAAAATCCGACCCATGGAATGTTTCAGCCAATAAGGACCACTTGGCTCACCTAGCTTGCCCATTTTTCCCTGCCTATTATGCCACTGTAGACCATACCTGATCTCTGGCTGCCTCCACCCCCATTTCCCTACCAAGATTCCTTTGTGCCTATACCATCCATTCTTGAAGTTCATCACTGTTTTTGCCCCTACCACCTCTATGTATAGACTGTTCCAGGCATCAACAACTCTTTCAGTGAAGTACATCCTCACATCTCTCCTAAATTTTCCGCCCTTCCAGCTTCATTGCATGACCTTTATTCCTGTGCACCTTCTCCTCTGAATAATACTCCCCTCCTGTACCTTATTTACTGCTGTGAGGTATCTATAGTTCTCAGTGATGTCCTTTCTTCCCTTCTCTCTTCCAATGTGTACATATTGTGATCCCTTAGTGTCTCCTCACCGGGTTTCTGATGCAGCCCCTGCACCATTTTAGTTGCCCTCTTCTAGACAGTCTCTTCCCTGTCTGTGTCCTTCCTGAGATGAATTCTCTAGAACTGGAGATAGTATTCCAGGTTTTGTCTCACCAGTGATCTATACAGTGGTAACATCAACTTCCTAGTAGAGTGCGGCCATCTCAAATGTGAAGTTACCTAAGATAACCTGTGGTGTTATTCCAGTATAGTAGTACTCAAACCAGCACAAAGCAATGCCAATGAGTCCCACATAGTGCCTCAGGAGTTCAACAAGCAACTCGTGTTGAACCATGTGAAACACAGATAAAAGACCCAGAAGGACAAGAATGCAATGATGTTGCCTTCTGTCCCTTGCAGTGAGAAGATCACTGAACTCCACAATAAGTGTGGTCTCCATGCTGTGACAAGAGTGGAACTGAAACTAATGAGGCTTGTTCATGATGTCACTTTCCAAGTGAGCCCCCAACAGCATTGCCATCACCTCCTTGATCACCGTCCTCAGAAAGGGAAGATTCCAGGCAAGCCTGTAATTCAAAAGAACATCTGAATCAGAAGATAGTTCCTTTAGGAGTGGCTTCACTACAGCCCTTTTATTCAGGTCAATAGGAAAAATACCTTCCCCAAAAGATGACCTTAGAATGTTTAAATAATCATTCACAGGTTCTCCCTTGAGCCAATAAGCAGTCAGGTAGACCGTGGATCCAATAAACAGTAAGTTGGATGCAGTCCCAAGATCACACAGAGCACCTCTTCTTCCAAAACTGGAGAGAACTCTCACTAATATGGCTGATCTCCTAAGACTAGTATCTCTGGCTCATGACAGGCCACATGAGGAAATCCCAGCCTGTAAAGAGGACATTTTGCTGAGAAAGAACTGACTGGGCTCATTACATTTTTCAGGTGAAAAGACTGTGCAGACAGGAGGGATTGAGCAGCCTGCCTAAGGTGTGAAACAGTTGATCTGGTCAGTTCTTCCCCTAAGCAATCACCTTTGACAGTAACTCTGTCTTTTTCCGAGTAATTGCCTGCTGATACATACTATAACTGAGTTTTCAGCACTATATTTACCTCCATCAAGCAAGACCTCCTTCAAAAATGCTGTAACCTCCATTCCTTTGTCTTCAACCACCTCAGATCCTCACAGTATCATGGGGAGCTGATGTGGGATGACAAGGAACAGATATGATCTGGTGCCAGGGAGTTGAGGGAAGATGTTAGAGCCATGTTGTAGCCCTCCATGGTTTCCTCAACTCCTCCAGAACATGTTGTCATCATGCTCAATAGGTCCTTTACCGTTAATAGTTTGAGACGCTCAAGATTTTTTTTAGGGTGGTATTTGACCATCTACATTGGTGGGGAAATTAAATGTGCCCCCACAGAGGAATGTCACAGTATGAGGATCTGACCAAACTGCTGAATAAATCTTGACCTCACTTATGTCAAGACCCAATAAGAAGACCAGATCCAAGGCATGGCCATGTTGGTGGGTACCAGTGGCATCTGCCTGTGCTAGGCCCAGTGAGGTCATCTGCTGTAGGAACTGCTGACCAAATGGCAAGGTTTCATCACTGGGCACCACTCACAGTTCCAAGATAGCTACTGAATGCTATGTTTGCTGAGGAGTAGCAACAGAGGCCATGCAACTACTAAGTGTGATACGTTGTGTGCAGCTGCAATCAGGGATGTGTACGTTTGGTGTATATGGCCTCAGTTTTGCTGTTGATCTCCACTGAGCATGCAGTACCTGGTCAGGTGGGTGGGGATGTCTTGTAGTACATTTAGACAATTTTTTGTTATTTCTGCCACCTGCTGCTGGTTGTCTGTCATTGGTTGTGTTGCCTTGGTCCTCCCCACTACTTGCATGTGTGTGTGTGTCTGTGTGTGTGTGGTGCTCGGGTTGGGGTGAATTCGGAGTTAGGATTTTCAACCCTAACACCAAATTTCCTTGCTTTTGTCACTGTGGAACAACCCTAACTGATGCATTAAACAGAGTTTTTGCCTCTAATATATGTATGTGTGTGTGTGTGTATATATATATATATATATAGATATATATATATATATATATATATATATATATATATATATATATATATATATATATATATACACACACACACACATATATATATATATATATATGTATGTGTGTGTATATATATATATATATATATATTTATATATATATATATATATATATATATATATATATATATATATCGATATCTGGTCAGCAGCATAGAAGGAGTAGATACATTTCCCCCAAATGTAAACAAAAACAGATCAAAGTTTTACTATACACATATGCTGCTATAATTTTAGATTAAAGAGGGCTATAAACAATGTTAGGGACACCTTAGTGAGACTAGAGTTGGAATTAAACATCTCTAAAATCAAAATAATGTTTTTTAAGGACACTAAGAGGGAGCTAAAATATTGGCCCATATAGACTGTAATAATATCAGAAGTAGCAGAGTTTTGTTATCTGGGGGTTTGGTTTAACAAGAGGCAAAATCGAAATAATCATATAAAAATTGAGAAAGAATTGGCTACAAAATCCGTTCTGGTCATAATCCACTTTGCACACATTAACAAAAAATTCACATTCAATGTAAAAAAAGATACTATGAAGCAAAAGTAACTGCCCAAATATTGTATGGATCAGAAATTTGGGAACTTAATTGCAACACCAAAGGGCTGGAAGTTTTACAGACTTTCTATCTAATGTTGCTATTAGGATTGCCAAGATCAACACCTAGTGTAGAATTATGAGCAGAGACTGCCACTTTGGATATCTTCACAAGAATATTGAAATGAAGAAACATAGAAACATAGAAGTTGATGGCAGATAAGGACCACAAGGCCCATCCATTCTGCCCATTTCTTTTTCTACCTTATGAATGTGCCTTCAGCATTTGCTCTGTCAATGGCCTATCTATTCATACTTATCTGTATTGCTCCCTTATGCCTAGTCAATGCCTGTTTGAAGCCCTGCACTGTATTCATATCCACCACTTCCTGAGGTAGGCCATTCCATGCATCCACCACTCTTTCTGTGAAAAAGAACTTCCTCACATTACCCCTTAATTGGCATCCCTCTAATCTCATGCTGTGTCCTTTTGTCCTGCTATTTTTCTTATATTGAAACATGTTAGACTCTTTCACCTTGTTAACGCCCTTAAGGAGTTTGAATGCTTCAATCATATCACCTCTCTCCCTCCTTCCCTCCTTTACTCTAGGGTATACATATTGAGTTCCATTGGTCTGTCCTCATATGTTTTCTGATGCAGTCCCTGCACCATTTTGGTTGCCCTTCTCTGGACTGCCTCAATCTGGTTAATGTCATTGTGAAGGTTTGGCCTCCAGTACTACATGCAGTACTCCAGATGGGGCCTAACCAGTGTCTTGTAAAGAGGGATTATTACCTCCCTATTATGACTTGTGATACACCTACTAATACACCCCAACATCCCCCTAGTCTTACCTACTGCTTTAGTGGTCTGCTTGGATGATTTCAGGTCATCTGTGATGATGATGCCCAAGTCTCTTTCTTCCCTTGTGACTGCCAGCAAATCCTCTCCCAACTTGTAGGTTGCTTCAGGATTTCTCTTCCCTATGCACATGATCTTGCACTTCATTGCGTTAAACCCTAGTTGCCACTCTTCCAACCACTTTGCCAGTTTATCCAGATCTCTTCTCATTCTGCCCACCCATCTGGATCATCTACTCTGTTGCAGATCTTGGTATCATCTGCAAACAGACAAACCTTCCCCACCAGTCTATCTGTAATGTCACTGATGAAGATATTGAAGAGGACTGGCCCCGGGACTGACCACTGAGGTACCCCACTTGTGACTTGCATCTCTTCTGACTATATACCATTCACCACCACTCTCTGTTTTCTGCCCATCAACCAATTTGCCACCCAGTTGACCAATGTCTGACCCGCTTTGAGCCTACCCAGCTTATTAATCAATCTTCTATGTGGAACAGTATCAAAAGCTTTGCTGAAGTCAAGGTAGGTGACATCAACTGCTCCCCTTGGTCCACCACTCTGGTTATCCAGTCAAAGAAATCAATGAGATTAGTTTGACAGGACCCTTTCTGTTGTAAACCCATGCTGTCTTGGATCCTGTGCTCCTATGAATTCCAGGTGTTACGCTATCCTTTCCTTAAGGAGTGCCTCCATAATCTTGCCCACTACTGAGGTAAGACTGACTGGTCTGTACTCCTCTGCCTCCTCCCTGCTACCACTCTTGTGGAGCGGGATCACATGAGCCCTTTTCCATTCTTCTGGAATCACTCCTGTGCTCAGAGACTCACTAAACAGTTCTGATAATGGCTCTGCTAGTTCCACCCTTAGCTCCCTTAGTACCCTGGGATGTATGCCATCAGGTTCCATTGCCTTGTCCACCCTGAGTTTATAAAGCTCTTGTGGGACACTTTCTTTTGTGAAGGGACTAGTGCACACCTCTCTCCCCCTGTGTCCATGGTGCTGAGCTGTGAGCCCTGCCCTACCTTCTCCTCAGTAAATACTGAGCAGACGTATCTATTTAGGATAGATGCTTTTACTGGCCCTCCTCCTCACATGCCCCCTTATCCCCTTTGATCTTAGTGTAACCCCCCTGCAAATGGGGGTTCCCAAAAGACTTCCAGGAGCTTGCTTGAATGCTCCAAGCCTGAATGGTGTTTGGCATTTAAGCCATTTATCAGTGAGTGTTTTAGAGCCTCTGGTACTGTCTCTTTAAGAGCTGTCTGCTTGCAGACATTAGTTGTATGGGGGACTGTGTGCTTCTCTGAGTACCACTCGAGCTGCTGCCAATTCACTTCATTTTGCAGTCACTAGGAGTGCAAAGGAACCTATCTGAAAGATGTAACTGTTTGCCAGAAATTATTTAGAGTAATAATGAAATTACAGTTTGTCTAACCTGCTTTTTGCAGTCAGAACTGTGTCTGCTAGTTCCCCATTCTAGTTTTGAACTGCTGAACTGGACCAATCAGTGTGGGGTAAGCTAGCTCTAAAATGGTGCCTTGGACGAATCAGAACTTGGACTCATAATCTGAGCCAGCCACAAGAGGATTGTATGGGCAGTGACTCTGGGAGATGTAGTTTAGACTTCAGTGCCTTTTTGGACCAACAGCAGCAGTCTATTGTGAGTGACAGCCAATCCAGTCAAGAACTGGGAGGAACTCAAAGGAAGTGCCCGGTTTCGTCAGTTGGAGTTCAGTTGAGCTTTGGCAGTGAAGAAGGAAGGAGCCCTGTGCTTTTTCAGTGTGCAGTTTTAGTCAAAAACGTGTAAGGCCCAGAGTTCCGGTCTGCAGCTTGTGTAACAGCTTGTTAGGACTGAATCCGCCCTCAGAAAAGAATCAAAGGATCTCTGAAGAGTAGAAACCAGGCTCACCCTGTAGAAGACTGGAAGAATTGCTGAAAATTACACTCGGTCTGTCAGGAACTGAATCTGCTGTGTGTTCTCCGGGTATTGTGCAGTAATTGCGATCGGGATACAGATGCAGCCTGCCTGGTATAGTGCTTTCTTTATATGGATGTGTGAAGAGGTTTGTGTACCTCAAGTGAGCCCTGCTGACATTGAAGGACCCTATCTTATTTGGAGGTCGTGAGTACTAATTCAGGGTCGCCCCTGTTGAATTGCCACATTAAATCCAAATGGAATTACTGTACTGTTGACTGTTTAATTCTCCTTTTCTCTGTGTGAAAGGGCCCCTACCAGCTGCCACGGTTTGGACTAGCTACTAGGGATTGGGTACCCAGGGACAGTAACTGATAGGGATAGGCCTGTGCACAGAGCCATAGGTAGATTATTAGAGTGATAAGCTAATTAACCTGATTTCCCTGTCCTTGTTATATCCCTAAATAAATCAGAGCTGCTTGTTTCAGCAAAGTTATACTGCCTGAGGTATTTGTTTCATGTTAAAGTACTGTACTGTGATTGTTGCACTGTATCTCATTTCACAGGAGGTCCCAGTGCCGAACCAGACCTGGGGGTAAGTGTATACTGTGAAGGTAATTCTGATATATTGTGTGGGCCACTAGTGGGAAGAAGGGGGTTGCAGTGTCCCAGAGGGCTGTGACCAAGTTAGTTTAACTATTGCAAACCCTGACCTCTGGGTGGAGGCACCCGCCATTGGATCCAGGCCCTCAACCTGTTAGTGGCAAATCAGGCAGGGTAGTAGCCCCTGGGATAGCGCCATCTAGGGGTTACATCTTGAGGCTCACCGCTGGGATTGTGTGTCCTCTAGTGGCCATATTTACTGAACCACTGTTAAGAAAAATGGGTACCCGACAGAAGTGGCTGTGCACCGGCTGGTGGAGTGGTGTACTGGGAGGAGATCGACCCCAAAATGCTATGCTTATCCTGGACATCCCTGGGTATCAATACGGACACTGTGCAGGGAGTACTTTCCAAGGTGGAAGGTTTACAAAACCCTGTGGTGGTGGGTCGGCATGCTAATCTGCTCACCCACACTTTCCTGGCCCTAGTAGAGTTTAAGGATCCCATAGATAGCTCCAAAGTGCCACAGACCATTACCCCAGAGGGAGCCCTCACTGCTTGGAGAGTGATAACTAAGGACAGTAAAGACCCGGGGAATCAGCCCCACCACTATCTGAAACTTTGAGGAGAAATTTGCTGAATGGTTGCTGGGAGAGGGAAAACTGTGGAGGACTTGAAGAAACTATTCTTGCCACCTGGGGTGTTCCTCCCCAACACCCTCTCCTGCTCCAGTGCCCGTAATGGTGGCTGAACCAATGCAGACTCCTATTTCTGCACCTGCCATTAGTCACGACTCTTACCAAGGTTGAGGATCTTCTCTGGCACCCTCCCACCCCCAAGGGAGGATGACTGGGAGACCTGGATAGACTATGTTGCCCCCAAGTGCTAGAATGGCAATGCTCGGAAGGTGAAAGCGAAAGAGGGTTAGTGAGAGCCTCCGAGGTCCTGCCCTGGCTACCATCCGTGCTAAACGGGCCAGTAACCCTGAAGCGACTGCACAGGCCTATCTTGAGGCCTTGGAGAATGTGTATGGGAGCCCAGATTCTGATGAGGACCTATGGTGGAGAGTAAGAAATGCACAACAGTACCAAGGGGAGTTGTTGTCTGTGTATGTATCTCGGCTGGAAAAATTGTTGCAAGAATGCCTCAGAAAAGGTAGTTTGCCAGCGATTGAACTGGACCGAACCAGGCTGGACAGGATCCTTAAGTCTGCCCCCTTCTCAGAACTGCTGTTGCTTCAGTTACACCTGGCAGATCGACTGGAATCCCCACCCTCCTATGATGAGTTAATGAGAGAAATTCGAGGAGTTGAGAAAAGGCGACCTCGGGAGGAACCTGCACCAACAGCTGCGGCTACGACCCGAGTGACTGAGGGTGACCCATCAAGTGAAGTTCAGGGGCAGAGGTTGGCAGTCAATGAGTGCTCTGACAAGGAAAAAGATATGCCACAATGGGGCGAACTGTTGAGAGAGATCCGGAATTCAAAAACAGTCCTTTATGAAGGCCACGCCTGCAAGTACGGGCCCTGACCTATATCCGACTGCATCTGCTATGGGGGTGGGGTACCCACCCATGTATCTCCTGCTGATAACAGCTCCGAACTCAATTCCTTGACCATGGAAGTGAGAAACTGACGAGATGTCTCCAAATGCTTATCACGCCTCAGACAGAGATGGCACCAAGGTTTCCAGTTAGTAATACCCCGCCCTGGCTCCCAGTGTGGCGCCGGCCAGCTCAAACTCCAGAAAGTATGTTTTGCTATAATTGTGGGAAAGATGGGCACATGAAAAGGGAATGCCAGTCCCCAAAAGACACTGACAAAGTTGCATATAGGCTACAAGGAGAGCTTCGAGAAGAAATCAGTGGTTAAGAGGTGCACCACATGATCCCAGTGAGGGCACCAAAAATGCTAATCACGCCCTTTTGTGGCAAGGTCAGTTGCCCAGGCCCCCACTACCGCCTCTCCAGACTGGTCCAGAATAGTGGGTCCCTCCATGGAGACCACTGTAAAGGTGAACGAGTGTCTACAAGAGCTGTATTAGACAGTGGCTCCCAAGTGACAATTATGTTCCAGAGATTGGTATCAGAAGCATTTGTCAGACGACACCTTACAACCATTAGAAGGACTGCATGTATGGGGGTTAAGTGGAGAAGTTACCCTATTCCGGTATATCCGAATTTGGCTGTCTTTCCCCACCTCCGTGGCTGGAGTGGCCGAACAAGTAGAGACCCTAGCCTTAGTGTGTCCCCCACTGGACTGTATGATGGTGTCCCTTTGTTGATTGGAACAAATGCTCATATGTTCGGAAGGCTGGCACAGTTGTGTTATGAAAACAGGGTCAAAGACTAGTAGAGCTTTAAGAGTTCCGGCTTTAATTAAGAAGGCCTATGAGGCACAGAGAGATGCTGAAAAACAGAACCAGAGGAACCGGTCGGAATTGTATGGAAGAAGGATCCTGAGTCTCTGATCCTGGCGCCAAATGCCCAGTGTACCTTACAGGAGAGGTCCGTATCAGAAAGGATGTTAAGAATAAAATATTAATGTTGGATGCACCAGGCGATGGAAATTGCCAGAGGGACTGCTGGTCAAGCCTAGTATTTTGCCCGCTAGAGCCCATGCTTATGCCAGAAGGGTAATGGTCCAAGTTCATAATGTGTCTGAAAGAGACATTCGAGTAAACAGAGGTTGCATCCTGGCTAATGTGCATTGTGCAGACACTGCAGTGCTACCCAGCAGCAAGAGTTCAAGGAAGAATGACAGAGTAACGCCTGACTTGTTTGATTTCGCGACCCTCGCTGCCAGCTGAATGGAAAGTGAGGATCAGTGAGAAGCTTGCCCAGAGAGACCAGGTGTTTCTTTAAAGGAATGGGATGTAGGATGCGCAAGGAGCTGAGCACAATATCCGCTGCATGACGAAAGACCATTTCGTGAGAGGTCTCGACGCCTGGCACCTGCTGACATAGATGATGTGAGACGGCATCTGCAAGAGATGTTAGCTGCTGGTGTAATACAAGAATCCAGAAGCCCTTATGCTTCCCCCATTGTGGTAGTGAGGAAAAAGAATGGAACAGTAAGGATGTGTGTGGATTATCGCACCTTAAACCGGCGGACTATCCCTGATCAGTACACAATGCCCCGCATTCAGGATGCTTTGGACTGCCTAAACGGGAGCAAGTGGTTCTCTGTGCTGGATCTCCGCAGTGGGTACTATCAGATCCCGATGGCCCCAGAGGACCGTGAAAAGACAGCCTTTATCTGTCCGCTTGGCTTCTATGAATTCATGAGGATGCCTCAAGGTTCAGGTGCCCCAGCCACTTTTCAACGATTGATGGAGCGTGCAGTGGGGGACATGAACTTACTAGAGTGCCTGGTATACCTAGATGATGTTATTGTGTTTGGCAGCTCACTGGAGGAACATGAGAGCAGATTATTTAAGGTATTGGACCGACTGGAGGACTTTGGCCTTAAACTGTCCATTGATAAGTGTCAATTCTTTCAAACATCAGTAAAGTATGTGGGACACATAGTATCCACCGAGGGAATAGAGACCGACCCAAGTAAAGTTGAGGCCTTGACCACCTGGCCACAGCCCAAAAATCTAAAAGAACTGCAAAGATTCCTGGGATTCTGTGGTTATTATCGGCGCTTCATCAAGGACTATTCAAGAGTGATCCGCCTTTACTTAACCTTACTCAAGGGTATCCCCAACCCACAAAAATACCAAAGTCAGCGTCCTCAAGACTGAAGAGTGTATTTTCATCCGAGTGAAGTATTTGGGGCCGCTGGACTCCTGATTGTGAGACTGCTTTCATGAGATCATATATCAACTTACCCATGCTCCAGTGCTGGCCTATGCCGATCCAAGAAAACCTTACGTCCTGCACACTGATGCTAGCTTGCAAGGGTTGGGGCTGTGTTGTACCAAGAGCACGAGAATGGCCTGAGACCAGTGGCCTTTGCCAGTAGAAGCCTGACCCCATCCGAAAAGAACTATCCTGTACATAAGTTAGAGTTCCTAGCTTTGAAGTGGGCTATTGTTGACCAATTCCATGAGTACTTGTATGGGGCTAAAATACTAGTAAAAACTGACAATAATCCTTTGACCTATGTGCAGACCTCAGCTAAGTTGGATGCCACTGGCCATAGGTGGCTTTCTGCATTATCTACATATGACTATGCTCTCGAATACCAGCAGGTCTGAACCACATAGATGCTGATGTTTCTCCCGAGGCCTGTTCCCCAGAATGATTGGGTCCGATTGGCAGAACCTGACATTCGGCACTCTGCCGGAAGTTTGACAGGGAGGAACAAATGTCCACGGACGCAGTGGACTGCATGGTGGATTGCTTGGGAGCCTCTGAGAATTGCATACCATGCTTATTGCCACTTTTCTGCAATAGACATTGGTGCACTGCCTCAGCTGGACAATGACAGTATTCATGGCTCAATCCCGCGATCCCATGATCAAAGCAGCTTTAGAAGCCCTCTATGCAGGAAAAGATGTCCAAATTACGCCCACTGATTTGAGAACTGCACTGTTATACAAAGAAGGTCCCAAGTTGAAACTGATCAATAAACTGTTATACAGAGAAACAGTAGACAGAGGGGGACAAGTAGACAAACAACAACTAGTGCTGCCCACTGCCTTTCGAGACTCAGTATTGAGGTCCTTGCACAACCCATGGGGCACCTTGGTATAGACAGAACACTTGACTTGGTGAGATCCAGATTCTATTGGCCTAAGATGGGGGCTGATGTGGAGCAACACATTCGAACTTGTAGTCGCTGCTTACAGAGAAAGCTTTGCCCCAGCTGCCCCTTGTTAACATCACCACCAGTGCACCCATGGAGCTGGTCTGTATTGATTTTCTGAGTTTGGAGTCAGATCAAAGAAATATCAGTAATGTGCTGGTGGTCACTGACCATTTCACGAGATATGCCCAAGCTTTCCCCACCAAAGACCAGAAAGCATCCACTGTGGCCAAAGTACTTGTAGAAAACTTTTTGTTCACTATGGGGCTCCACAAAGAATCCATTCTGATCAAGGGAGAGACTTTGAGAGTCGCCTGATCAAAGAGATGCTTTCTCTGTGGGAAGGCGAAAGTCCAGAACCACCTCACTACCCCCAGGGGGACCCACAGCCTGAACGCTTCAACCGCACTTTGCTAGATATGCTAGGCACCCTGCACCCAAAGGACAAGCCTAGATGGAGCCAACAAATTAGCACCCTGGTACATGCTTATAACTGCACCAAAGTGATGCCACTGGATTCTCCCCTACCGCCTGATGTTTGGAAGAAGCTCGACTACCAGTAGATGTGTGTTTTGGGCTCTCCTGATGGGGTTCAAGCTGACAACTATTTACAGTATGTGCAAAAGTTAAAGGCCCAGCTAACTCATGCGTACAACTGGCTCAAACCATGGCTGCCAAAAGAAATCTGCCAACAAAGAAAGGTATGATAAAAGGTGAAAGCACAGGAACTCCAGGAGGGAGATCGGGTATTGCTAAGAAATCTGGGACTGCATGGCAAGCACAAGATTGCTGACAGATGGCACCATCTCCCTCACATTGTAGTGGGCAAACTAGATGATCTGCCAGTGTACAAAGTAAGGCCTGAGAATAATTCAAAAGATGTAAAAACAATGCATAGAAATCATTTACTGCCCATTGGACAAATCTTAATTGAGTCTGAGCCCCTAGAAGATGCCCCCTCTGGACCAGTGACTAGAGCTGCTGCTAAGAAAAGATCAAGAAAGTCTGCACCACAGAAGCAAAGTTAAAGTGTTCCCTCCACAAGTCCCAGTTGAGCATGACTGTCAGTCCATATCGGAAGAAAGTGAGAGTGACTTTGAATACTATCCTTCTTACGAACTGAGTCAATTGTTTCGGGCAATCCCTAGTCAATACTGGAGACAAAGCTGGGCCTTCTGGACTGTCTAAGCCCCAGCTTCATCCCTGGAGCCAATGCTCCCAGAAAGTGAAGTGCAAAGCATCAGATCAGATGAAATGGAATCATTGTGCATGGTTGAACTGTTTGAGCTTTCAGGGAGGAAATGATAGATTGGGGCAGACTGGTGATACACCGAACAAGAAGAGTATTTTGAGTGCCCTGACAGTCCACTGCCAGTGTCCGAAAGCTCTCCATGCGAGCCAAATGTTGTGGACTCAGAAACTGTAACTCCTGGAGCTGAAAGTGCCCCAAGTTCTAGCCTCTACCCCCATGGAGACTCCCGACAAGTGAGGACAATGCTGAAAATGAGGCTCAGAGTGCAGAGACTATAACAGTTCCCCTAGAAAGACTGGTCGAGCTGTAAAGCCTGTGGTGCACCTCAGTTATGATTCACTTGGGAGGCCTGTGGACTTGCCTCTCAATGTTGTCCATAAAGGAGTGTATGTGTCCCGAGCTCATTGCCCAAACTGAGCATCAGTGCTAACTCCAAGTTACTTGTGTTGCCCTCTAAGTATGGTGCCCTTGCCCCATCCAGCCCCAAGGTAACTGATAGGAAGGGCCCCTCTTCAGGTTTCATGTACAAGAGGTAATAACTTGAGTTATGGTACAATGTGTATGTAATACTGTGTAAAGAGTGACGTACTGCAATGTTTCAGAAATGTGTTCTTGGTAAAATGATATATTGACTGATGATTACATGTGCGAGCCTAATGCAAATGTATATGGTTGCAGTTGAAACTTATGGGGGTACTTGCTTGACGCGGACGTCAAGCTTTCCCAGGCCAGGAAGGGTGTAACCCCCCTGCAAATGGGGGTTCCCAAAAGACTTCCAGGAGCTTGCTTGAATGCTCCAAGCCTGAATGGTGTTTGGCATTTAAGCCATTTATCAGTGAGTGTTTTTAGAGCCTCTGGTACTGTCTCTTTAAGAGCTGTCTGCTTGCAGACATAATTAGTTTGTATGGGGGGACTGTGTGCTTCTCTGAGTACCACTCGAGCTGCTGCCAATTCACTTATTTTTGCAGTCACTAGGAGTGCAAAGGAACCTATCTGAAAGATGTAACTGTTTGCCAGAAATTATTTAGAGTAATAATGAAATTACAGTTTGTCTAACCTGCTTTCTTTGCAGTCAGAACTGTGTCTGCTAGTTCCCCATTCTAGTTTTGAACTGCTGAACTGGACCAATCAGTGTGGGGTAAGCTAGCTCTAAAATGGTGCCTTGGACGAATCAGAACTTGGACTCATAATCTGAGCCAGCCACAAGAGGATTGTATGGGCAGTGACTCTGGGAGATGTAGTTTAGACTTCAGTGCCTTTTTGGACCAACAGCAGCAGTCTATTGTGAGTGACAGCCAATCCAGTCAAGAACTGGGAGGAACTCAAAGGAAGTGCCCGGTTTTGTCAGTTGGAGTTCAGTTGAGCTTTGGCAGTGAAGAAGGAAGGAGCCCTGTGCTTTTTCAGTGTGCAGTTTTAGTCAAAAACGTGTAAGGCCCAGAGTTCCGTCTGCAGCTTGTGTAACAGCTTGTTAGGACTGAATCGTCCTGTGAAAAGAATCAAAGGATCTCTGAAGAGTAGAAACCAGGCTCACCCTGTAGAAGACTGGAAGAATTGCTGAAAATTGCACTCGGTCTGTCAGGAACTGAATCTGCTGTGTGTTCTCCCGGTATTGTGCAGTAATTGCGATCGATACAGATGCAGCCTGCCTGGTATAGTGCTTTCTTTTATATGGATGTGTGAAGAGGTTTGTGTACCTCAAGTGAGCCCTGCTGACATTGAAGGACCCTATCTTATTTGGAGGTCGTGAGTACTAATTCAGGGTTGCTCCTGTTGAATTGCCACATTAAATCCAAATGGAATTACTGTACTGCTGACTGTTTAATTCTCCTTTCTCTGTGTGAAAGGCCCCTACCAGCTGCCACGGTTTGGACTAGCCACTAGGGCTTGGGTACCCAGGGACAGTAACTGATAGGGATAGGCCTGTGCACAGAGCCATAGGTAAATATTAGAGTGATAAGCTAATTAACCTGATTTCCCCTGTCCTTGTTATATCCCCTAAATAAATCAGAGCTGCTTGTTTCAGCAAAGTTATACTGCCTGAGGTATTTGTCTATGTTAAAGTACTGTACTGTGATTGTTGCACTGTATCTCATTTCACAGGAGGTCCCAGTGCGGAACCAGACCTGGGGGTAAGTGTATACTGTGAAGGTAATTCTGATATATTGTGTGGGCCACTAGTGGGAAGAAAGGGGTTGCAGTGTCCCAGAGGGCTGTGACCAAGTTAGTTTAACTATTGCAAACCTGACCTCTGGGTGGAGGCACCCGCCATTGGATCCAGGCCCTCAACCTGTTAGTGGCAAATCAGGCAGGGGTAGTAGCCCCTGGGATAGCGCCATCTAGGGGTTACATTAGCAATACTCCCTCTGGACTTTCTCTTTTCGCTAATGCAATGAAACATTGCATTTTGGTTGAAAATAGTGTCTGCCCCTTCAGATAGCTTAACTCATAACTGTTGGGTGGAGGTAAAACAATGGAAAAAGGAGCAAACCTGATTTGGCAGACGGAATAAAGTGCTTAGCAACTATGGATTAGAAATTAATAATATTTTCAAACCACATGATGATGGCAATGATTTGGGGGAAATAGCAATGCAAAATATAGTGGATGTTGCAATTCAAAGAGATCTTGCAAATATTCATGACTCTGGAGAAATGAACTTATATAAAATTATAAAAAAAGAATTCATAACTGGAAAGTATCTGCTGTTCTGTGCTAAAGCTGAATACAGGAATGCAATCAATAGTTTTAGAATAGGATCTTTACTGAAAATGAAGATAAAAAAAACAGGCAGAGCTCCTTTTATTGCATGTTGCGACATTAACACTGGACTTACAGTCCCACAGGTATTATTAGAATGCTGCAATTTAACAAAAGAGAGGGAGAGAGAAATGAATATGTCCAAATTTTACAAAGCTAGAAGGGCAAGCTATAATGGAAAAAACAATGGAATTGTCAGCTACAGAATCAGAAGTGATCTTATTTGTATTAGGATCTTGCATGATAGGGCTTTGCAAGTCCTTGATAAGAAATTGAGCAATTAAAGGTTCATGTTTACGTAGCAATAGTTATATTTATATATTGATTTAATCTAATATGAATGCAAGAGATGAGATATGTATAGTCTAGAGATCCTTCTGCACAGAACCGGTATTTGGACTACGTGAGGGACTTGTTCCTTTTATAATGTCTGGTCATAAGTGCTATAAATGTTATAGTGATAAACACCTTGGAAGGGAAGCAATGGGTTTTAGGATGTGCTTTGTAATTTGTATAACATTTTTAATGATTTTTGCTAATCAATTATGTACAGCATGTAACATTTTTTATGCATACTTAAGAATCATAAATAAACTTGAACTTGCTTCATCATTAGCCCAGGCATTGAAATTCCCAAGAACAATCAGGCTTGGAGATTCCAACACTTGGACAGTGACAGCGTCTGCCAGTTACTGCAACAACTCACTTCCATGCCCTGAAAACTGATACACAAGAATGATCCTGCAACCTGCACCTGGCCCACCCCTTACCACCACACATTCAAACAACCAAGTCATTCCCATCAAGCATGCCCTGAATTCCAAAGTAGCTTTTAAACTCTGACCAACCATGTGTGAAGTCAAATGGCCTACTCTGTTTCCATGGCTGGGTACCCAGTGAAGCACAGTGAGATCCCTTAAAACAAGGGTATAAATATACAGTAGGTACCAGTGGGGTGTAATTAGTGCCCAACAGTACATCTTTGTAGAAGTACTGGGAATATGTGGTTTGGGGTGGACTACCATTGATGTGGGCTGAGTCTTTGGATGAAAACAGGGTACTAAATGAGTAAAAGACTGAGGTAGACAGGTCAGTGGGGGATGCTGCAAAAGAAAGTAAAGCCATCAAAAAATGGTGAGCAATGAGTACTAATGCCCGTAGTCTAAGTAACAAGCTTCCTGAATTAGTGGCCTTGATGGAGGAGGAACATCTGGATATCATGGCAGTCACAGAAACATGGTACACACAAAACCATGACTGGGACATAAACATACCAGGATACACTATCTACAGGAGGGACAGGGAGGGTAAAAGAGGAGGAGGAGTAGCTCTTTACATAAGGAAGGAATCAAAGCAACAGAACAAAAAGGAAAACAGGGAGGTGAAGAAGCACTGTGGGTAAATTTGGAGACCGGCAATGGCACCACAATCCGCATAGGGGTTGTATACAGACCCCCTTCTCAGGAGGAGGAAATGGACAAGGAAATGATAGAAAGAATACTTAGAATGGCAGAAAAAGGGGATATATTGCTGATGGGTGATCTGAATATGCCAGATGTTAACTTTAGTGCAGTTGCAGCAGCCACTTCAAAGAGTGGGGTTATTCTAGATGCCCTACGGGGCAGGCCTTAGACAACTAGTATTGGAGCCCACTTGAGAGGGACCAATCTTAGACCTGCTTCTCTCAAATGGAAAGGAAGAGAGGATCACAGATGTAGAAGTGGGTAGCCATCTGGGAACTAGCGACCATCGAACAGTATGGTTCACAATAAACACAGCAATAGAGTCAAGCCATACAAAGGCAAAAGTACTGGACTTTAGGAGGGCTGACTTTGCCAAAATGGGTGAGTGCCTAAGGAATGCACTAGCAAATGGGCAGGAAGGAGGGGTGGAAGAACAATGGGGAAAAATAAAAACTGCCATCACAGAGGTAACAAGCCTTTGTGTGAAGCAAATAAACAAAACGAAACAATGTAAGAAACCATTATGGTTCTCAAAGGAAGTGGCAGTGAAGGTTCAAGAGAAAAAGAAAGCATTCAGGAAGTACAAGGAATCACAGAAGGAGCAGGACAGAGAACTATATCAGTTAAAGCAAAGGAAGCTGGGAAGGCAGTCAGAACAGCAAAGGCCCAAACCGAGGAAAAGATAGCCAACTCAGTTAAGAAGGGGATAAAACCTTTATAGGTACATCAGGGAGCGAAGGAAGACCAAGGGAGGTTAGTGAGGCTTAATAAAGAGGAGGGAGGGTGGACAGAGGGTGACTGTGAAAAGGCAGAGATACTAAACAAATATTTTTGCTCAGTATTTACAAAGGAAGTGGGGGAGGTACCTAAAACAAACAGTAGAAACACTCTGGATACAGAAGTTGATACCAGCCCATTTACAGAAGAAAGGGTTCTGAAAGAACTCTTAAAACTGAAGGTGGACAAAGCAATGGGGCCTGATGGGATTCATCCCAGAATTCTAAAAGAACTAAGGGTAGAACTAGTGACACCACTGACTACCCTCTTTAACAAATCATGGGAGGATGGGGTGGTACCCGAGGACTGGAGAAGGGCAGATGTGATTCCCCTTCACAAAAGTGGGAGCAAGGCAGAAGCAGAAAACTACAGACCTGTTAGTTTAACCTCAGTGGTAGGGAAAATGATGGAATCACTTCTGAAGGAAAGAATTGTTGAGTATCTAGAGGCCAGAGGGCTCAGGACCCAAGGCAACATGGATTCACAGAGGGAAGGTCATGCCAGACAAATCTGATAGATTTCTTTGACTGGGTGACCAAAGCAGTAGATCAGGGAGGGCTGTGGACATGGCCTACCTAGACTTTAGCAAGGCATTTGACACAGTCCCACACAAAAGATTAAATACAAGTTAGCCAGCCTGGGAGTGGGTCCCAAGATGACAGCCTGGGTAAGAATTGGCCGGAGAATAGGACACAGAGGTAATAGTAAATGGGTTCACTCTGAAGAAAGGGGGTTACTAGTGGGGTACCGCAGGGTTCAGTATTAGGACCGGTCCTCTTCAATGTCTTTATAAGTGACATTGCAGAGGGACTGGAAGGAAAAGTATGTCTCTCTGCAGATGACACAAAGATCTGCAACAGAGTTGATGCACAAGGTGGGGTGGAAAGGATAAGAAGGGACTTGGCAAGGTTAGAGGAATGGTCAAATGTATGGCAGCTTAGATTCAATGCTAAGAAGTGCAAGGTAATGCACCTGGGAAACAAAACCCAGGGGAAGAGTACACAATGGGGGGTGAGATACTAACAACAACAAAAATGGAAAGGGACCTGGGGGTAGTCATATCAGATGACCTAAAGGTGGGCAAGCAATGTGAGAGAGGCAGCAAGGAGGGTTGGGGGATACTGGGATGCATAGGGAGAGGCATCACCAGTAGAAAACAGGAAGTTATTATCCTCTGTACAGACAGTTGGTGAGACCCCATCTGGAGTACTGCATGCAGTTCTGGAGACCCAATCTCCATAAAGACATAGACAGGGTGGAGGCTGTCCAGAGGAGGGCAACTAAAATGGTGCAGGGTCTGCACTGGGAGACATATGAAGAGAGACTTAGGAGCTGAATATGTATAGCCTCGAGGAAAGAAGGGAGAGGGGGACATGATAGAAACTTTCAAGTACCTCAAGGAAATCAACAAAGTCCAAGAGGATAGCATCTTTCAAAAAAAAAAGAGGTGTGCAAGAACAAGGGACATAATTTGAAGATAGAAGGGGGTGGCTCAGAGGTAATTTAAGGAAGTATTTTTTCACAGAGAGGGTTGTGGATGCATGGAACGGCCTTCCGGAGGAGGTTGTGGAGTCAAAAACAGTGGTGGAATTCAAGCATGCATGGGACAGTCATATGGCAATTCTAGGGGTTGGGGGTAGGAAAAAGTAGGCTGCTGGTTAACTAGGATTTGCAGCTTATCCATTAGGTAGTGAAATGGGCAGACTGGGTGGGCCAAGCGGTCCTTATCTGCCATCAAAATCTGTTTCTATGTTTCTATGAGATGTTAAACTGACGTCCCTTCTGGCCATCTCTGGTCACTGCTTATGCAAAAGTAAAAGATCACATGGCTCTTATTGAAGAAGAGCAGGAGACGTTTATTAAAAGAATACTCATACAGTACCATACAAACTGAAATTAGTACAAAGTAAATCAATATAGTATCATTAGACCCTGAAAATTATCTGAACAACATACAGATATCGTCCACTGAATACATGTAACAAAAGAAACACCACTAGTCTCCCCAAAGTACCTTCCCCAACCAAAAATGGAGTCATAAAACCATCACCTCATACAATGGAGTTTGCCCTTTAAGGGGCAGACCAGGTTGTCCTGGTGCACCCCTTCCCTTTCCATCAAGATAGTGTGCTCAGAAGGGAAGGGGGAAGGAAAGGGAGGGCCAGGGGATAGAACAACGGGCAAGCAACAGGAAGGGGAGGGGCAAGTGGAGGTACATAAGGGACAGCACAGATGTGGTTCAGCCACTTTTGCTGGAGATTTGATCCATACAAAACTGCAGCACATCAGATTGGAGGATTTGTTTTGAAGGTTTGAACAGGATACAGCATGTAAGAAGCTAACAGCTATGATGTGTTAAAACATTTATATATATATATATATATATATATATATATATATACAAGGCTTGACATCATTTTTTAATGGAATTTGGTGGAGATGGTTTGCTGGTAGCAGTGGGTGAAGATTCTTCATGAGATTTTCTGTTTAAATGCAGATTGGCTAGGAAGCTGTATTAATAGGCTTCCACTGCTGGCTCGAGTAAAATTTGATGTTAGTTGGAAGCAGAGTTTTGACATTTTACTGTGTTGGTTTTCTCTGGCTTTCAAATCATGAGGCAGATGGGTTTAAATGGGAGAGGCTTATTGCAAAGCGTGTTGGGCCAAGGGAAGGGCCATTCAGTTAAAAAGCTGTGTTTATTTTGTAAAAAAACCTGATTGTTTAAGAAGCTGGTTGACTAAGGACTCCACGGGGGCCTTTAAAATTAATGGTGGAGTGGAACTGGTGCTAGGTGATGGGAACAGAATGTTTTATGCCCTGCAGTGTTGGGAGGCTCTTAATCCGAATCGTTGGGGGATTTTCAGAGGTTGGGATGCCAGGAATTTAATTGGAAGAGAGACCCCTGGTCTGCAGGTACGATGGAGCATCTCTCGCTCCTTGTAACAGAACCCTCACCCTTTTTTGTAGCTGCTTTCTGCCAAATAAGTCCCAAAGTGGCCAATTCAAGGGAGAATCTCTCCTTTGATGCTTTCAGTTAGGAGGCTGAGTAGCTCTCCGTGGAGCTTTACACACACAAGCTCAACCGCGTGGCTTGAAAATGGACCCCTCCCCCCAACCTCCCTGCTACCTCCTCATGTCCTTAGGAGGAGATTACACCCCTTGTTTCTCTAGGGATCTCCTGGCTTCCTCCACCGAGGAGGTGACTCGGTTGCCAGCAGCAGTCAGAGCCAGGCAGCCGGAAAGGGCCTATGCGTATAGATAGGCTGAATGATGCAGAAACTAGCGCTCAAAAGGGGGCAGTAAAGAGCTGCAGCGTGGTGCAGAAGGGGAAAGGTGAATGCTCTGCGGAGCCAGTATGGCAAGGTCAGGCCTACGACAAGGCCTAGCAGGGGGGTGATGAGCGGCCATGTGGCATGACATCACACACCAAGGGGGTAGGCCAAAAGCGAGCAGCTAGGCCAGTTTCTGAGACAGGGGAGGTTTTTTTGGTCAGGATACTGGACAGGGTGTGTCTTGGGGAAAGAAAGAAGTGCGTTGGTGCCACAAGTCAGGGACAAGTGGGAGCAGGCCAGAGGCCTGGTAATGAGGGGCCTGGCCATGTGGCGTGACGTCAAACACCAGGAGGGCCAAGCGACAGAAGGAGGCCCAGAAAGGGAACTTTGTTAGGAAACAGGGATCGACCATGGGAGAAAGGGATCAGCCACAAAAGGGGATCATGGTCTGAGGTGGGGGTAACAGTTTAGGGACAACCTACCCAGTGGGAGGGTTGGGGCAGAGCAAGGAAAGGGTAAAAGAGAGGCCTGGGAAGGCTTAGCAGCCATAGCATGCTGAAGGCATGCAAGGGGAATAGAGTTAGGCATGGACAGCCACAGAAGGCAATGTTTAAAGCATTTCTGAGGCCTGGGGAGGCACTGGAAAGAGAGGAAAAAAAAGGGGGGGGCACTTTTTTGGCACCATTAGTCGACTGTTTCTCTAGGAAAATGGGGCCGGGTCATAGGGAGAGTATTATGGGCTAAGTTGTTTAATGAAATTTTCTTTTCTTGTCTTCAGTGTTTCCTCAGTTGGCAGACAGCAAGGAACATGGCTCCAAAAAAGAACAGGCCTTCAAAGGAGAATGCCTACAGGGCTATAGTGGAGCTGGCAGAAAAACCCAATAGAATGTGGCAGCTGGTCGAAGGAGATGAATGAGGGAGATCAGGGGAAAAAAGGAAAGCAGAGAACGGAAAAGGGGCAGAGGGAAGCGACCAGCTGAGGGACCAAGCAGCCCAGCCAGGACACAGCCACCAATAGAGGGACCCAACAAGGTGGCTAGTCCAGCACCCCTGCACCCTGTTAGTCTGGTGCCGCCAGTACATCCACAGAACCAGTTTGGACTTCCTCCAGTGGAACCCAGACCAGATCCCCAACTCACAGTGGTTCCTCCACAGCCACTAGTAGAGCAACCAACCCTTTGACCACAATGCACCATACTTGGGCATCAGGAGGACGGCAGGCAACCCAGAACGGACAAGGCCACAGGTAATACACCCGGCTCCGTTGGGGACAGCATCAAAGAATATATAAATCAAATTGTTTCAGCACTAGGGACAAGGGGTCCAGGGCAGATGGAGTCAGCACTAGCAGAGATTAGGTCAGAAAAGGAAGTGCCAAAAGAAAAAGAGGGAGAGGTGGAGAAAGAAGGAAAAGGAATGAGGGAGATAGTGGTTTCTGGGATGAGGGTAGGCGAACACGTACCATTGTCCACAAAAGAGAAAATATGGAAGGGAGAGTATGTGGATATCTTCACCTTAGTAAGCCATGAAGCAGCAGCAAAATATGAGGAGACAGAAAACATAGGGAAGAGTGAGATGGCAGCAGCGGTAGTTTTGTTAGGAAAGAAGGAGGAGGACAAATTCACAAAAGGGAAGACCTCGGAAGGATGGTTCGTAGGTTTCATCACCTTCTCAGTCATAGTATTGGAAAAGAGGCCGGAGTTGGGCATTCCACTCATCACATACTCCTTGATAATAAGAAGAGCAAAAGCAAAAGGGGGTGTGGGGTGGATATACTATGATGAATTCTTTTGGCAGAGAATGGTGACATATGGGATGTAAGATGGGACACGAAACAACTAGACTTGTGGATAGACTACATAACCAATCAGTCCATGCCAGAGGGGGAGCTTGGGAAGAAGGATGCCATGCCACAGAGATGTTGCTGGGCCTACAATAGGGCCTTTTGCTCCTGGTCACAATGCCGTTTCCGGCATGCCTGTTCGAAATGTGGGGGATCACATCCAGCGAGCAGAAGCAAGATGACATGGGTCCAGGGAGCCCAAGGATCTGGGGGTCAAGGGTGAGGTTAGCAGTTTTTTTGGGAAGGGCAGGGATATAAAGGGCAGACATGTAAAGGGGGGGAGGGGTAGGGGACATGCAAATAGAGGGAGTCAGAACCATTGACCAGCAAGGCCAGACATCAACCAGAGGGGAAGACCTTGGCAGAGAAAGAAAAATGAGGACAAGAGAGCAATTTAAATAAGCTAGAACTCCCATCAGGATAGAGCCATGGAGAGAGTGGTTAGACAGACACCCAGATAAGAAAACAGCAGAAATGATTAAAAAAGGTTTTTCCACAGGTTTTTCATTGCAGTGTGAGGGCCCAAAGTGAGCCAGAGAAGCAAACAATCTGGGTTCAGTGAGGGGGAGGGAAGAAATGTTAAGACAAAAAATAGAGAAGGAAAAGGCAGCAGGCAGAATATAAGGACAATATGAGGTTTTCTCCATTGGGTTTGGTCCCCAAAAAACAGGAAGGGGAATACAGGGTGATTCATCACCTATCCTTTCTGGAAGGTGATTCAGTGAATGATTTTATCAGTGAGGAATATAGTAAAGTGACATATTCCACTCTGGAAGATACAGCCCGGATTATCCAGGCAACTGCAGATGCGTGGATGGCAAAGACAGACATAGAGTCAGCTTTCAGATTACTTCCAGTTAGAAGAGAGGATTGGGACCTGTTGGGTTTTAAAATTGGGGAACAGTACTATTTTGATAAAGCCATGCCCATGGGATGTTCTATAGCATGTGTGACATTCTAAGCATTCGGCACATATTTGCAGTGGATATTTCAAGAAAGAACTGGTTATAAAACAGTGAATCACTATTTGGATGATTTACTTTTTATAGACAGTGGGAGAAGAGAGACAGAAAAAATGTTGTCCAGCTTCCAAGAGCGGTGTAAAGAACTAGAGGTCCCATTGGCACCTGAAAAAATGGAAGGGCCCAGTAAGGTGCCAGAGTTTCTGGGTATTGAGATAGATGCCCCAGGGGAAATATTTCAGCTGCCAGACAAAAAAGTGAAAAAACTGAAGGAACTGATTCAGATACATACCAGTAGAAGAAGAGTACAACTGAAACAGGTACAACAGGTATTGGGACATCTGAACTTCGCATGCAGGGCTATTGGGCCAGTGAGGGCTTTCACCAAAAGGTTAGCTAGGGTTACAGCCGGAGTGACCAGACCACACCATTGGGTAGACATGACAAAAGGAGTCAAGGAGGATTTTAAAGTATGGGAGGAATTCCTGAGGGAATATAATGGCTGCTCCTTCTGGCAGGAGGAATGGGTGTATAACCCAGGACTCAATCTTTACACAGATGCAGCTGGGGCCTAGGCGGGGGGGGCTACCTGAGGGGCAGATGGTTTGCAGAACCATGTCCAATAGACTGGGTAAGGGACGGTAAGGTAAAATATATAACATTGTTAGAGCTCATGCCCATCTGGGCATGCACCCTGGTGTGGGAGGGAAAGAATTATGGGATCAAAAAGTGACATTTTGGTGTGACAATAGAGCAGTTGTAGAGGTCCTGAACAACAGGGGAGCCAGGTCAGAGATGGTCATGCACGTTTTACAACTTCTAATGCTAAGGGCATTGTAGTTGAACATGTCATTCAGAGCGAAGCACATAGAAGGGGTACACAATACCCTGGCTGACAGTCTTTCCTGTCTGCAGCTGGAACGTTTCCGGAGGCTGGCACCAACAGTGGAGAAGCAAAAAATGCCCATGCAAATGAACATATGGGACGCTGGCAGGAAGTAGCAGAAATGTTGTTCCGCAGTTCATAGGTGCCATGGACTCAGAGGGCCTACGATGGGGCCTGGTGAGTGTTTCAAACATTCAGGGCATCACACCACATGGAGGTAAGCAGGCCGCTTACAAAAGAACAAATGGGGAAGTTCACCATAGAGCAATGGCAAAAAGGAACAGCCCACGCCACAATGGGGGTCTACTTGGCAGGGATTACTGCTATCTGCAGTCTAAAAGTATGGATGGACCCATCAAAATCAATGCTCGTTAGAAGAATGATGCAGGGATGGGGTAGGTTAAAACAAGGGATGGTGGATAAGAGAAGACCAATAAGGGAACAGCGGCTGGCAAAACTGAAGGGTGTGTTACCGGCAATATGCAGATCAAAGGCTGAGGCCCAGTTATTTCACACTATTTATGTGGTAATGTTTGCAGGGGTCTTGAGAGTGAGTGAGGTGGTAGGGCACGGCAAGCAAGACAGGGAAGGGGGATTAGAATGGTAAGATATAATCTGGGGGATGAAGGAGATACAGCTCATGATTAAGAGGTCAAAAATGGATCAAAGGGGACAAGGCTGCATGGTAACATTAAAGAAACATGTAGAAGGCGCAGTGTGCCCAGTGCAGGCTTTGTGGGCTTTAGCCGCAGAGTGTAGGAATAGGACAGGGAGATTATTTCTGCATGGTGATGGAAGTAGTCACAAGTTACCAAGTCACAGCATTGCTCAAGAAAGGCATGCAATTCCTGGGGGAGGATCTGATTAATTATTCTTCTCACTCCTTACAGATAGGGGCTGCCTCACAGTGGGTAGCAGCAGGTGAGATGGTGAATGATATTTTGGAAAAGGGGTGCTGGCAGTCAGCCAGTTATAAAAGATACATTCGAACACTGCAGTGTAGAGACTAAGGATCACCTATGTTTTTTGTTACAGATATGGAGCCACGGGGGGGGGGGAGGTAGGGAAAGGTGATGTGATGGTAAGAAACTAAGACCATATAGAAGATATTTATTCTGTTAAACCCTATAGAAAGAGGGAGGAGCACAGAAGTCTGGATCTGTGGCCACTGTTATTTTTATTGGGCAGAAAGAAGAGCTGAGAAAAAGGCTGGGGAAAAGCAACTTTACCAGGATGTGAAGCAATGTAAATTGGTATGGCGTGGCATCCGAGGGATGAGATGGGCACAACTGCTCCCCACCTTGAAAGAGCTGAAGGAGTGATGACCCATTCCAGACTTAATTATTATACATTTAGGGGGTAATGACCTTGGGGGCAAGCCATGAGTGGACACATACTTGCAGATAAAAAGGGACTTAGAGACAATACAGCAGTGGTGGCCTGAGGTATGCCTTGCCTGGTCGGATATGATACCAAGGAGGGTTTGGAGACATGAGCACAGCCACACAGCTGTGGATAAGGCCATGAGAAAGATGAACAGAAGGGTAGTGACACTGGTAAGAAAAATGGGAGGACAAGTAATACTGTGGGGTGTGGAAGAGTGGGTAGAAGATTTCTACAGGTCAAATGGCATGCACCTGTCAGATGTAGCCATAGATATGTTCAATACAGAAATGATGGGTTTTATAGAAGCATGGAGAAGGTATGCAAAAAACGGATTTAAAAAAAGGGGAAGAGAAGGATTGGAAAGTGGATTCCCCAAGGTATGGGGGAACCATACCCTAAGTGAGGGGAAAGCAGGTCATCCAATGTAAGCTGGAGACCGGCTAGTGGGGAATGGGGGAGGGGGGAAGGAATAAGATGAAAAGAGGGAGCAAGAGGTATGATCAGAGATTGATATATGGATGAAAATAAATTAAATTGTGAGAGATATAAGAATAAAAGATGATAAAATGGAACATGGAATTATGATATATAAATAAATTAATTGCTGATCTGAGCACAACAACAAACAATGGTCTCTGTCTTTTTGTGAGGGAAAAGGGGGGAATCTGGGACAATGTAAATTAAGGTTTTAATACATAGTTTCTTTCAGCAGTCTGTCTCACTTGTGCCATTCACAGTTACACACTAAGCTACACATGTAACTATTTTTCAGTACAAATTATATATATGCCTTGGGAGTGAAGCTTTCTCAGTTTGATAAACTTTTTTAAACTTTTCTTGATCATACCATTTGTCAACTCTGGAGGGTAATATTTCTGTTATATTTTAAAGTACACCTAGCTTGCCACAAATAAAACCTGCGACAAGCAAAGCACAGTTGCAAGGTAGATTTATGAAACTTATACCATCTGCTAGGGTATAAACCCAAGACCACTATTCAATAGTATACAGTGCAAAATAGTTTTTCTGACCATACCCTACTTAGGACAGACCAAAAATCTTGTGCATAAGGGCAGTCCGCTAGTACAAGTGATTGTGTTTCTTCAATAGTAATACAGGTTTCCCCTCAGGCAGTACCTTTCCTCTGTCATTTTATGCTTAAATGCACCTTTCATTGCCTTCCTGCCATGGACCCCTATCTATGTAGTGTGCCACATTTGGGCTGGGATCTGGGAATTTTGTGGTTAGGTCACTGCTTTCTCCTCTCTACCCAATGGGTTAATCTTTTAATATTAAATGATGGGAAAACTGAGTGAACATAACAGATAAATATAACTGTTTTATATTCTTTGCTACTAACTGATCTGCATATATCTTCCGCTGTTTCATTTTAGTCAGAATATAATTAACACACATTGGAACAATATGAACATAGGGCTCTATTCACAAAAGGGTGGGTTGTACACATGATTCACATGTACAGAGCCTGCACAACTCCGCACCCTGGGACAGGGGCACACCGGCTGATATTCACCATTACCAGCTGCCTGTACATGCCCCTGCTGCCCCCAACCCGGTGTGTAGCTGCATGGGACTGGATTACAGCTGCACTGGGGCAAATCGCTGGATGCAGGTGGGCATCCAATAGAATGCATTACTTGGGTCCCAAAGTGGATCCCCTGCTGTGCATGTGCAGGGAATACTGGGAAGGCACAGACCCTGGTGAGCTAACACCAATGGGCAAACACTCAAATGGTTACTACCAGCCCTCCCTGGTAACCAAGTGGGATGGGAAAGCAGTGTTCAGGAGTTCCCATTGTCACTGCAACCAGTGGGTATCCATTGGGGGGGTACATAAAAGTTATGACAGGGTACCCCACCCGCATAACTTGTGCTGCCCTGTCTTGCACTCTGCATCTTAGTGAATGGTGTGGAGTGTGGGCACACACCTCTGGCAGGCCCTGAACCACTTGTGGTGTGTGGCTACATGGGCAGCAGGGGGATCCAGTGCACAAGGCACTAGCATGCATGTAGTAAATGCTGCTGGGGGTCCACTGGACCCCATTGTGTGGCAGTCAATCATAGGCTTTCTTGACTAGACCCTATACTCCTTAAGTCTACCCTGTCACCTACCAGAACTCCACTCCAGGTACCAAGGAATTATCCAGTCAAGGACCACAGGCACTCATGGTTTGTCTAAATATTTTAAAGCCAGAGAAATATTATGGGACACAAACATTGTCATAAAAAATACTAAAGGGTTTATTATTCTAACTCCTCTGTCCTTGAAATCTGTGCATGTAGCTTCCCTTTTGATGGAGTTTAAACAACTTCCCCATACACCCTGAGAAAAGATACTGTACAGTCTTGTTTCTATGTCATAGGGAGATAAATATAATATGCTCACATATAAAAAACAAGGTATTAGCAAGCACTTAAAAAAATATGTGTGTTGTGTACATGCAGAATAGAATGCATGCCACATGCTTAATTGTGCAATGTTTGCATGCAGTTCACATACACAAATTGAACCTAAGCGAACCAGTCTAAAAAGCAAATCAAGTTCGCATGCTGCAAGCTTGACATGTGTGCAGCAGGTAAGCTGGTGTGAGCATCTTCTAAAAATGGCATCAGGTTCACGTGTTACACACTTGGCATGAGTGCAGCAGTTAAGCTAGTGTGAACATCATTTAAAAATCATATCAGGTTCACATGCTGCAGGCTTGACCATGTGTGCAGCAGCTAAGCTGGTGCAAATTCATCTAAAAAGCACATATGTATCTAATTCTTATACTACTGCTGGGAATCAAAGCCATTAATAAAAATAAAAAAGTGGAAGTCTTATACAACAAACTTGCATGCTTCATACTGTCAGCGTATCGAAGATCACATCATTGTGATATAATATGTGGGGTAAATTGGCTTACAGTTAGGAATAAAATAAAAAGATCTTCAATAAACCAATTAAGAAACACAATGGTAACAGGAAAACTGGTCTACCTAGCTAGAAGATTACAAAGGACGAATCATACACACAACATCAGGGTGAGAGGACAATTGAAAGATATAAATATTAGGACTCCTCATACAAATATGAAGAGATGTCATTTTTATATTCGTCAATAAAATATTGGAATGAACTAACTTTGCAAACTAAAAATTTATACGAAAAGAAAATAGATTCAATACATCCCTGAGGCAAGAACTGACTACTAGATGCTGTTGTTATGATTGCGTTACCGTTTTGCACATGTACATATGAAATGTTTTATATCCTGTTCTTGCATGTGTTGTTCTGATGTTTTATTGTATTGTTGTAAGTCTATGTTATGGAACTGAAAACCTTTTTTATCAACTTGATATGCAGGAGCACCTTGTAAATGGGATTCGTCCCAAAGGTGTATGTCATTCTTTTCTGTGGAAAAATAAAGATTTTACTACTACTACTAAAATACATTTTCATGAAGTTCCCTTTAAAATTAGGTAAAATTAATTCTGATCCTTTTACACGTAGTTTAAGGGCTTTTGATTTTTGTCATTAAATCACCATTAATTTGTGAAGTATTGTTTGCTTGCTGCAATAAATGCCTAGGATATATTCAGTCAACATTCCCCATTCCAGATGTATGAAGAGGGGCCTCGGTGTCGTGAAGCCTGACCTTTTTGTTTTGGGCAATACAAATCCCCTTATGCATATTTAGTGCTGCAAATTTGTTTCTCCATGACTGTTTTGGCTCACTTACTTTCCCTTTGTCATTCTGTATGGAGCATATACTGTACATGATGGCCAAGCATTGTTTGTGCTGAGTAGGGTCTTGGAAGCATGCACCATACCTCACAATTTGTCCCAAAATGAGCAACGTGGACAATCAAAATGAGGGACACTAACCCTCATAATGATCAGGACACATCCTGAAACATGGAGATACAGTTTCTCAGAACACGGTGGAAACCATTGTATTTACTTGTACCAATATTAGCACCTGAGAATTAATTTCTAACATAAAGCAGGGGTGCCATTTAGGTAGGGCAGAGGGGGGAAGTTGCCTCCCCACTTTTGCCTAGGTTGTTCTTATGTTGTGGCAATAATGGCATTACATTTGAAACATAGATGTTGATGGCAGATTTGGATTTAATCTTTTGCACAATAAGTGCCCCCTTCCCAGCCTGTGTGTGCGCATGCTGCAGCTGCACTCCTGACTTGACTGTGTCTGTATTATGTTGTCCACTCTCTCTCCACCTATTAATGGTGGCACCATCACATGTGACATGAAGGAGCTCCAGCTATGCAAGAGCACATGAGTACTGTGAGTGTGAAACTGTCTTTCCCACCAGAGTAGACAGGCTGCACAACTCAGCTTGGAGGACTCAGTGAGCAAAGAACACTCAATGGCAATGTTGTTGCAACATACTTTTGTTCACCTACTCTTAGTGAGTCTCCGTCTGCCCTGATGGCTGAAGGGGCAGAGGGTGAGCTAGAAGCAAACTCGAGACTAGGCTACTTACTTACTCTACTATGCTCGCTTCACAAAAAAAAAACAGCACAGACCCCCACAGTAGCAAGCTAGGCCTGGCAGCAGTGGTGACAGTGGTGTGGGTGGCCTTCACAGGCCTTGATCAGTGCAATGCAGCGGCAGCCATGGCAGTAGCCAAGCAAGAAGCAAGCAACACAGGATGGGTGGATTTGGTTGGTGAGGATACTTGGTTGCAGACCACTTTGGGGACCTGGGATGGTTGGTTCTAGCATCTAGCTTCTGGAAGAAGGACAGAGTAAGGGAGGATGGAAAACTGGGCTGGTGGCAAACTGGGCCAGGCTGCAGGTTCTGGCCATATGGCCGGGTAAGTAAAAGTAAATAATTTTTTCACAGGGGGATTGGGGAAGAAGGAAGGACTAAAATATTGAAGCATTTTTCATGTTTCTGCACCTTTGTGTAGCTTCATGATCCATATGGGATGGGTATTGAATGGAATGGAGTCAGGGAGAGAAATCAAGACTTATTTTTTTTGGGGGGTTATTTGCATATCACTTTTCAGTCACAACAAATAAGTTGTACCTTTTAGAGATGTTCCATACATTCTAGAGCTTACCACCTAGGGGCTAACTAGCACCTGGCCATCACTGGTTGTTGGCTTCCCCTGCTGAAATCTGAAATGGTGCCCTGTCATCAAGTCTAAATTTACAGGGCATCCTCTGTGTGAGCAGCATGTTTTCCATGAGGTATGGATGGGGAGCAGAGCAGTTTTCAGGTGTAAAGTGAGGGCTGTCCCTTGCATTCAGGGTCAGTTGAGCATTATGGTTCGCACAGACTATTGGAACCCCACTATAGTCAGGCTTATGCCCCTGCCCCATGAAGCTGACCTCCACATCCCCACGCTCAGGCACTTAATGACATAGGGCAAGAGAGACTGCAGGGGCATGCACTACTGAAATGAATGGGGGGTATTTTTTATTACTATTTTATACATTATTGATGGACAGTTGGAGATTAATAAAGGCCACTGCTTGACTAACAACAAGGGCCTTTTTAGTAGAACAGTGGCCTTCATTATTCTCCAACTCACCCTCATAATGTATAAAACAGTAATATAAAACAACTCCATTCATTTCAAGCGGGTACACCCCAACACTCTGACCCATGGACATAATCTCTTAAAGACTCCTGCCTCTGGCTCCCTAGTACTCAAGTAAGAGACTCTCGATTTATATCGATAATTGGTGGGTTGTCTGTAGCAGCATGGCTGCACCTGCAATGGTGTGTGTGCATGGGGGGAGGTGCTGGGCATGTGGATGGGTGTCAAGTTATTGCTACTTTTGTGTTTTCCTCTTAAAGTCTGTTTGCATGAAACCATTCAAAACTATGGAGACAAAATAGTAGGAGTTCAGACCAGACAGAAATAATTAAGTAGTTTTGTGGGTAAGTGTGTGTGTGTATTGGGGATGGGAAGAACCACATGTGTTTACATTGATATGTGTGCTACAGTTCAGCTGTGCAGCTGAGATGAGTGAAGACAAGAAAATTAAAAAGTATAACAGTGGCTATAAGCATACTGCATGTGTGTAGATTAATTCAGATTTGTATCGAAGTACAAGCAAGCCATATGTGTGCAGGCAGTATGGCATAGTGGTTAAAAGCATTGAACTGAAAACCAGGAGACTTGGAGACCTGAAGGTCTGGCTTTGAATCCCGTCAATCCCACTTGTGTGATCCTGAGCAAGTCACTTAACTTTTATGTGTGCAGTTATCAGTGACCACTTGCTTTTTGCACACATGCTACATGCATGCAGTCTGTTCCAATTTAACATACAAAGCATACTTTCCACTCGAGCTTGCTGCACACATGCCACATGCATGCCATCAGTTACAATTTAACATTTAAATCATGCTTGCAGCATGCATATCATATGGGTAGTTTTATGTGCACAGCATGAAAACATTTCATGTAATTATTTCTGTAAGGGAGGTCCTAATTATAAACACCCTTTTCCTCTTTGATAAAGGCCTGTTTTTTTTTTTAAAAACAGCAATTTAACCTCAGCTTTTTCCATACACTCTTTCCAATTTTCCAAGGCCATGTCACCTGGACCAAATTTTATTCCTAATATCTTCAAGGGGTGTCTTGATAAGTTTATACCTGCCAGTTTATCCACCCATATCTCACCTCTCTTTTCTCCAATGGGCACACCAATACTTTTATGAAAATGTATTCTAGCTCCTGCTACATGGGAAAAAGTATCTAGAAGATGTTGTACTTCCTAGCCTGATTATTCCTACCTAATAACCACATAAAGGTCATCTGCATAAGAGGAAGTTTAAATTTCTGGTGAATCTTCTGTCAGACTAATTCTCCATATATCCCTATTATGTTTAATAAGTCTGATTAAAGGGGTTAAAGTAAAAATATATAGAAGGGGACTTAATGGACATCCCTGTCTCATTCCTCTCTACATATGTACCTCTGAACCTAGATGAAAATTAACATAGGGTATCATAAGAACACTACCACATAATTTTAACCCACTTCACAAATTGATCTGGAATGCCATACCTTAATAACATATTTCACAGAAATGTATGTGACACAGGCACTCTATCTAAGGCCTTTTCCTGGTCAACAGAAAGCAGGAGCCTCTCAACCATACCTGTCCTTCCCCTTTCCCACAATTACTTAAGTAAAATAAGTTTATCTAATAAACTTTTTTTTCTGAATGGCACAAGTTTGTGACTTGTCAAGGACTATTGCTGCAGTTTCTGACAATCTTCCTGCCAAAATGTTCAAAATAATGTTTTGATCAGTATTCAGTAGGCTCAAAGGCCTCCAGTTTTTAATACCAGCCTTGTCATCTTTTTTAAAGAGGAAATAACAATGATGTCAACATAGTCATATATGTACCTTGCTTGTTTTCAAGATCTCATTATATGACACTTGCAACACTAGGGCTAAGTGTTACACAAATTGCTTGTAAAATTCAGATGGTAGTCCATCTGCCCTTCTGGCCATCTGTGCACTGGTGGCTGTGCACCCATCATTAGGGTGCCAACTTCAGGGGTTCTCTGCCCCCTTCCCGAGGTCTGCCCACCTCCCCCTGAAGTTAGTATATATAGAAAGGGGGGCACAGGGAGTGTGCGGGCACAGCCCCTCTCAAAAAAAGGTGCTGGTAACCTCAAAACATGATGTCCTAATGAATGGGCCCACTGTTGCCAGTGCCCTAAATGGGTGGAACCATCAATCTGACCCCAGAGTAGTATTTGATTTTAAGAACATTTCACCTCTGAGACTTGTATTGGGCTGTTTAAAAGAGCTTTTACATGTCTAGGTATTTTTGGAATCTCTAATACCTCAAGAAACTTAGGATTCCCCTCTATATCAGCCTCAGTGCCAAAATTATCTATGGCATAATTATTTATTTCATTCAGAATTTCACTGGAAGTACTGTAGTAACCAGCTGTCTATCAGATTTCCTATATAACCTAGATATAATTCTATGCTGAACCCTATCATGACAACCTACAAATTTATCCAGATATTGGGTTTTTCCCTGAGTACCAAATTTTAGTTCTTGCTCAAGGGAAATAGCCCTATCATATTGAAATTTCCTCATCTCTTCCTTTGTACTCTTGATTTGATCTGTGAAATCTATACTGTCTATATGTGATCGAGAAATTGAGTTTTATAACTGTTTCTGTAGTGCTAGATAGTGTAGATAGTTTGCATTACTATTATTGTAACCAATAATTTGAAATAACTTTGCAAATTCTTGTTTGGTATCCTCCCTTCAAGTCTCCACATTGTCATAAGCAGCTATTAAATATCACCTAGTATTAAACAAGTCTATCCATGAACGTTTGAAGAGCTACTGATGCCTCAAAGAAAACTTTGAAAAACACAATAATTAGGGACAAGTCAGCTTGCATTCCATATATGTTCTATATATTTATCTTCCCCATTATTTATTACTGAGTAAATTTGCATGACTACATGATCTTTATCCTTTAGAGTTCCCTTACAGTTCAACTGCCTCTATACCTTACTCGCTACTTCAAGTCATAATCCTCTGTTGTGACATCACAATGTGTTGCCATAAGAGTACCTGTGAGGTCATGAACAGTGCATTATGACCTTAGGTAGGGAGAAAACAACAGCAATAGATGAACTCTTCAGGAACAAACATTTTGCTTAAATACAAATGACATCAGTAATAAATAATGGGGAGGAGGAATACAGAACTAATGTGAAACACAAGTTGAAATGTGTCTAAATATTATGGTGTATTTAATAATTCAACATTGTCTCCATTGTTTCGATGTATGAAACAAAGGAAGCCCCCCTACAGTACAATGATGTAATATTGCCCTGTGGTCTGAAGATTTTACAGTAATCATCCTTGCAGTGCTTACATGCACAGTTGTAGACAGAAACAGAAAATCAGTCCTAGTATGTAAGTTTCCTTTTGAATCTGCCATAGATAGCCCACAGTTAAAATCACCCCAAAAATCATTATTTTACTAGTATGCAAATGAGGGTGTACTAATTGAAATAAGGCTACCCTAGCTGCCTTAGTCTTAGTAACAGGGCTCAACCTGAATCAATTTCCGCTAATCTTGCAACATGACATGAAAACCCCTTAATAAGTATGCCAACACGATCACACTTATCAGCCCCATGAGACCAGAAAGAAGGCCCATGTACCCAGAGCTTTTTCACTGATGAAACTTCAAACACTGAGTTTATCTGGGTATCTTGTAAAAATATTATATTGCCTGGTAAAATGTCCAACAGCGACATAGTTATCATTCTCTTCCTGAATGCCTTGATGCTATTAACATTTAAGGTCACAGGAGAGATAGATGGGCCAAAACACATATTTGTGTATTAAGACGTAGGCACCTGAGACTCTTGTTCTCCTCTGGCTTTTCTTTGCCAGAGTCATGGATGGCCTCATCCAGGTCTAATAAAAGGTCTTTCATTGAGGATGATATTGAGGAGGCCTCAGAATCCCCACCATCCTCTTCTGCATCAATTTACTGTCTAGGTGACAATACAGCATGTCTGTTGGTTGTGGGGGTAGGTACTTGTTTCACAGGTTCCTTTTTTACTTTCTTTTTCTGCCTACTTTTCCTAGAGTTCACTACCTGTATCTCCATCTCCTCTGGGGGAGAGGGAGTGGGTATTTCTGTTTGAATTGGGGGTATCATAGCAGGGAGTGCTACTATAGTGGTGCCTTGCTGAGGATGAGCTGGATCCACCTTATTCAAAGCTGGTTATGTCATAGCAGCACCAGTTCCTCCCATATCTTCCAGTGGTACAGGGTCACTGAAGGGGTTTTGAACATCAACTAGGGACAGGGGTCATTTCTAACTTCTGGGATGCCATCTTTGGGTTTCTCAGCAAAATGTTGGACAGATACTGCTGCTGCTTCCTGAGCCACTTCCTTTGTTGTGATCTTGTCTTGATAAAACCAAATCTATTGTACAAGGCCCAAGAACACTGCCTATATGAATGCCACTGTTTCTCGCACAAATTGCACTTAAAATGGTTTGAACATTGTGAACTAACATGACCATATTCAAAACATATATTACATCTGGTGGCATCACATATTGCACTCGGATGTCTATGGGAGCCACAATTATAGCATGTGCATGCTTGACCTGGATAAAAACACACCCCTCTATCACTGACTAAATAGAAGCTTTCCAGAAGGTGACACACTCCAGTATTTGTTTCAGTTTCACCCTAAATTTGCAATCCCCAGTCCAAACCTGCTCAGAATCTGTAACAGGGGTTGGATTATCCACCAATTCACATCTCTGTCGCAACCAGTTCATAGTATCTGCCACACTTATGCCCTCATTCCAAAACAAAATACTAATAGTTTTAATAGCAGGCTTAGTCAAAGAAATATCCATAAACAGAGACCAAAGAACAGTATCTCTTAAGCCCTAATACTTATACCAGAAATACTCCAAAGATTTTAGAGTTTTAAAATAATACCATAAATTGATTCCCTGGACTTGTGAATTACAGCATAAAGCTGCGCTTCAATAAGACCAAAAGTTCTGTAATATATGAATACATCATTTTAATATGCTTGTAAAGCACACAAATAAAAACTCAGTAGTACCACTGCCCCAAAAGTGATAATACCAACGTTCACGACCGATAATACTATCGTTCAGAGCCCGTAATACTATAATTTGGAGCTCTGAATAGTAGTATTATCAGAGAAATTCAACAGAACATGCCAAGTCTGCCTCCCACAGAAATCCAGTTGCCATGGTGCCAAGTCCCCTTCCTACAGGTGAAGTGACGTCTTGCAAAGCGTGCCTTCCAACTGATCGCTTTTCAAGTGTGGACAGTAGAACATTTTCAAAATATTGCAGCTCTCTCTTGCTTAGCGAGAGAAATTTCCTCCGTGCTATGATCAGCAGATTTTTTTTGTTTGTTCATTTGTTCTTTATTTTTTCATTTAAATAGCTATCTGGTTGATCACGCTTTCACTCACCTCACCACTAAACTAAAAGGTAAGACTCAGAGCGAGCAAGTCTTCATTGCAGTGCAGTAGTCCTGGCTCTAGTGAGGAGTGTGCAGAGCATTTGTCAGGCACCCGTTCCTGAGAGAATGTTAATTAAAGTAGTTGGCTGCCTGTTTTTGATCTGAGGGATTTTTCTAATTGGATCCATATATTACAAAAAATAACAGATAGTCAAGTTTGTTTTACAAAGGAGTAAAAAACATCTCGAGGTTCTGGGGACATGGGAACCACTCGATGGTATTACTCACTTGTAAAACACACTCTACTATCCATTATTTTATTATTAATAAATTATGGATAACAAATACTTTGTTCAGGGAGACTTCTTGATTTTCCCTATATTTAATATGCACAGTGTTGTGCCTCTGTAGAGGTTCACCTTGTGCAGCAAGTAGGTCAGACAGATTAAATGTTCTTTGTGGCTTATCAGATCTTTGCTCCTGCGAGCGAGTAGAAACCTCACTGTCAGAGTGTTCTGAAACATCAGAATCCTTATGTAGACCCCTCCCCCAGCTCCCCTCGAAACATATTTACTGCATCTATATCTTGCTCACTATTTTTAGAAACTATGGGGGATGGAGAGGAGTGGAGTCGAGGGGGTAGATTCTGAGGAGCTTTGTAACTCTGATGCTGGTGAAGGGCAATTCACATTGACAGACCCAAATACAGAGGGCTGTGATTGTACAGAACAAAGTCCTCATTTAGAAACATTGGTTTTATCCTCTATGTTTGTATCATCTTTACTGAGCCCTTCATTGTTGGCCTGGTCTGCAGATATAGTCCCCTTCTATATAGTGTCACCCTGAGGAGCAGTAGTACTAAAAGACAGTACCTCTTTTATGGAGGAACTGCTCTGGTCTCCTGGGAGCCATGACTTCCTATCAGCCGCTCTCTGGTTAACTAGGATCTGCAGCTTATCTGTTAGGTAGGAAAATGGGCAGACTGGGTGGGCCAAGCGGTCCTTATCTGCCATCAGATTCTATGTTTCTATGTTTCTTTTCTATCCTGCAACTTCCAGTGTCACCTCAACTGTTCACCCTGCAGGGTGCATGTCCAAATCAGGAGTCCATTTATCTTGTCCCAGACATCCTCAGTGTAGCCCAAGGGTTTTTGTTGCTTTGTCAAAATTAAATGCTTTACTATGCCTGGGTGATGTTATAGATTTCCCCACCCTTTCTCCACTCCTGACCTGCACAGTACCTAGACCAGTTTGCACCCTTTCTTTAGAGGCTCTGGAAAGTAGCATTAATACCGTGGCTGGGGGTCCAGAGGTTCCTGATGAGTTTTCAGCTGATAATTGTGCTGCTCATGTAACACGGTATGCAACATTTACTCCAGCATTTTCAACTGATGGCCTGCCAGGTGCACTGTCAGTCAAAGCCTTTGCTCCTGCCACAGCTGACTTTGATGGCTCTTCAAAGACTATGAGTCACTGCTAGTCTCCTGGTGCAAGCCGGTAGCTTCAGCACAGAAAGTCATAGACAGCTTTTCTCTTTCCATTTGAAAATGAGCCTCTTCCTCAGCTACCAGGTTTAGACGTAGTCTTTTTCTCTTCTCCATAGCCTTCTTTAACTTCTCCTTCTCCTCCAACAGTCTCTTTTGTTGCAATTCTTTGTCAACAAGAACATTAGTAGCATCTTGGATTTCTTCAACAATCTGCTTTTCTTTACCTATATTTGGTTCAACAGCACAATCTGAACTATCTGTGATCTCTGGTGAACAGGTAATAGGGGAAGAAATCTGCTCTCCCATGCCTGCTGCTGCACCCACACCTCTTGCTGAGTCAGTCATCTTGGCTGCTAGTGAGATAGCTAGAGGCTCCCCCTACTGTAGAAGAGGAAATTTCCCTGGTGTCATGGCCAAACATTCCCCCATCAATAGAAACAGGCCCATGTAACCCACACCCCTAGGATGTACTTGGAAACAAGCTGTCACAGCTTAGTGTGCCTTTTCTGGTCAACAATCACTAATAAATTAATTAAATAAATAAATAGATGGTATTGGAAGAGCATCCCAGGGAATATTAAGCTAGATTAGACCTAGATGGGCAATAAAAGACCAACCTGGTACCTACATTACACTGCTACCTCATTTAATTTTTTCTATTCCCATAGGACCTGAGCCTGTTCCCCTTGCTTATTTGTTCATGTTTATTGCCTGGATGTAAATCATTCATAAAGTGGAATTACTGCATGTTTAGTGGTTGAGTTGTTGTAGTGCAGTGTCGGTTCATGGAGGGGAGGTGATCCCAAGGAGTTGTACCATAATTACACCAGGCCCACTATACTTTTTCTTTGGGTGGAGGCACCATGCACTTTGACTTATTTCTTGGATATTAACCCCCAATTAAAAGTTTAATGATATAGACCCTGCAACCTTGTTTGAGTCTGAAAGGTAGGGGAAGTAACCATCAACATCTATGGTGACTCGGTTACAGTGTCTCCAAAGTGATTATTCACTACATAGATACATAGACACTGTCTGCAGATAAGGGCCTATACCCACCCAGTTTCCCATTTGAGCTTGAAAGTTCCCTTTACATTTTTCTAGAAGTCTGTTGCCCCTTATCCCTGAACTCCAGAATTCCCTTATGTCTATCCCATACATTCTTAAATCCCATGATTGTTTCAGCTCCCACAACTTCATCTGGCAGGGTGATCCACTTGTCCACTACCCTTTTGGAGAAGAAATTCTTCCTCACGTTTTCTCTGAATTGCCCTCCCTCCAACTTCATCCATGCCCTCTAGTCCTGGAACATCTTTTTCGCTGGAGAATAGTGTATTTCTGGACTCTATTCCTCCTTGTAAGGTACTTGTAAGTATCTATCATATCCCCTCTCTCCCTCCTCTCCTCCAGGGAGTACATATTCAAATCCTTCAGCCTGTCCTCATAGGACTTGTGGTGCAATCCCTGTACCATATTTGCTGCCCTTCTCTGAAGCTTCTCTACCCTGTCAATGTCCTAACATAGGTAAGTTCTCCAGAACTGTACACTGTACCTCCAGGTGGGGCCTCTCTAGTGTCCTGTATAGTGGAATTATGACCTCCCTTTTCCTGCTAGGGATGCCCCTGCCTATGCATCCCAGCATCCCATTTGCTTTACCTGCTGCCTTGTCGCTCTTTTTCTCTACCTTGAGGTCATCAGAGATGATAACCCCAAGGTCCCTTTCCTGCTTGGTGCATACTATATCCTCACCCCCATCTGATATGTTGTTTTAGGACCTTTGTGCCCCATATGCATTATCTTGCACTTCTTTGCATTGAATTTCAACTGCAAAGCCCTTGACCATTCTTCAAGCTTCTGCAGGTCCCTACCCTTTATGTCTACGCCCTCCGGCATGTCCACTCTGTTACAGAGCTTCATGTCATCAGTGAACAGGGAAACTCTGCCTTCTAGGTCCTGTGCAATGTCACTAATGAAGATGTTGAATAGGACCAGTCCCAGCACTGATCCCTGTGGTACCCCACTGGCCAATCTTTCCTCTGTGGAGTGACAGCCATTTATCAACACCCTCTGTGTCCTTCCACCCAGCCAATTACCCACCCACCTCACTACTGTTCTGCCCACTCCCATAGTCCCCTGCTTGTTTAATAGCCTTCTATGTGGCACAGTGTCAAAGGCCTTGAGGAAGTTCAGATAGGCCACCTCCACTGCTCTCCCCTTATCCACCTCAATAAGGGTGGTCTGGCATGACCTCCCCCCAGTGAAACCATGCTGCCTTGGGTTCTGTAGTCCATTGGAAACCAGATGTTACACCAAGCTCTCCTTCAGTAGTGCTTCCACGATCTTTCCTACTTCCAAGGTCAAGCTGCCTGGTCTGTAGTTCCCTGCTTCCTCTTTGTTCCCACTTTTGTATAAAAGGACTACAACTGCTGTCCTCCTGTCTTTGGGTACCTCACCTGTTTCCAGTGATGGGCTAAACAGGATTGTCAGAGGTTCAGCCACCACCTCTCTTAGTTCCTTAAGGACCCTGGGGTGCACCCCATCTGGCCCCATTGTTTTATCGACTGTTATTCCTTCATGTTCCTTTAGGACCCTTTCCCATGTAAAGGGACTTGTGTCCATTTCTGCACCGTTCCAACCCCTTGTACTCCCTTCAGGCCCATTACCCTCCTCTTCCTCTGTAAAGACTGAACAGAAATATTTGTTCAGTATGTCAGCTTTACTGTTGCCATCCTCCACGTGGACCCTGTCCAGCACCTTCAGTTTCACTCTCCCTCCCTTTGCCCTTCTTTTTTCACTTATGTACCTGTGAAAGGTTTTGTCACCTCTGCCCACTGATTTTGTGATGCACTCTTCTGTCTAACTTTGGCTTCTCTTACTGACCTCCCTGCCTCCCTTTGCTTCTCTTGGTACTTCTCCCTATCCCTTTTTGCCTGCTTCCAGAATTATTTTTTTGTTCTTTCCTGATATAACCCTATGTCAATGTTCTGCAAAATATCTGGATATATTCCATATCATGTACTGTATGTTGTATACTCTGTCATGGGATGTTTAACTCTTAGGCTGCCAACAAAATTAGAATGTATTGGAGTTCTGGACAGATATATCAGTTTGTGGGCCTGCAAGGGTTAAATGCTTGTACTCTTTTCAACTTTCAAGTTGCATTTCTGTGGTTTTATTAATAAATTCAGATTAAGCACAAGAAAAGGTTGCCATGCCAATTGATTCCTCTTCATGACAGTTTGTATATTTTCCTAAAATTGTTAGTTATTTGTTTTTTCATCTTACCCTCTCACTTTTTTATTTTTTAGTCTATGTTTTTTTTCTACCGGCTTTTCATTCTCTAGTAAACTCCTGATTGCACAAGTGCTTGTATTTTTCTTTATTATACAGTTTGTTTTCTGTTCAGAATCATTTTCTGTGTTTTGCTGCTATTACATGCCCCTCTTCCTTTTTGTTAATCAAGCATTTTATTGGCTTTGATTGCCATAGCCTCTTTAATCTATTTTCAAATTGTTTTCTGTCTGCAGAACTGTCACCAGGGTTACTAAGTACTGCACAGCAGATGCTTAATGTCACATATGCTGCAACCTCTTTCAATTTATTGCACACATATCATACACTATTTACAGTATAACTGCTTGGTTATGACTGTAGCTACAGTATACTATAGTTAACTTCAAGTTGAGTTTGCCCACAGGTTCAGGATTCCTACCCATAAATGTACAGTACCGCTTTTCATTCTTACATCAAGCTTTTTGGGCTCTTCTTGGACTTCTTATAACAATTAAATATTTTGCTAATACCTTCAGCCCATGATGGGTCCTTGGGCACTTCATGAGAAATAAAATTTGATAACATGGAATCTGTATTTTACAATGCCACCTATATATCTGCATGGTAAAATATGATTATCCTGAGTTCTTCTGTTACCATATGATGATAGTCAAGTATACATGTGAATGTTTTACGTGTAAAGAGAGGTCTTTCAACCACCATTTAATTAATGGTAGAGAATTCCAACAGTCAAGTGGGTTTGCTATTAGTATTCCTATTACATGGCGGCCAAGAGCACAAAGAAATACATTATATTCACTTTGACCAATTACATTAAATTTACTAATCACTTTATTTATATTTCAGTTGGTCATGAGCTGATCAGACCCTGGAGTTTGTAAGTAATTGCTGGCAATGTGTTGACTTAGAGATGACAAACGCACTTAAAGCAGGGAAGCTTTCTGCAACTGTTTAATATACCTGGAACTGAAGCTCATCATCACTAAAATCTCAATAAGATGCTTAAACCAAAGGACAGTAGGTGGTAGTCATTTGTATTTTTGGATAGGAGTGATCTCCATTGCAAAAGGACTACATTTAATTCTCTTCAGATCATTTAGCTATTCCCTGTCTACCTCACTTTCAACACAACAAAGAGACCTATGAGACCTCTTTTATCAAGGTTTCCAAAGCAGTATAGTATTAGCATAGCTCATGATGTGTATGGTATCACATGCTTCTTTTACAGAAGAAAGTTTGGTATCTATTTCTCGGCTCTGAGGTCAGATTGCCTCAAGGAGTTTTATTAAGGGATGCTGTGCTTTACAGAAGTTCACTGGATGCAGATGATTGAAAGGATGTGGTACAGCTGTGGTAACTTTTAAAGTTCTTGCTTTTCATTGTTTGTGTTATCAACCTAATTTCATAGTCATCTTGTAATCTGATTCAGTGATTAGTTGCTCTTTTGAAGCTGAACAGAGACCTGTTGTTCTCTTCAAGTGTGCTCTTCTTCAATGGTGCAACTTGTATTTGAGATTGGATCTTGTGGCCAGGTTTTAAGCATGACATAATGTTGACTTCAGTGGAGGCTGTCCACCTGTGCCCCATGTTGCTGAGGTGGTGGTTGCCCCACAGTTAAATAAAGGATGTGATATGGGGATGTTGGGTGAGAATGAGTGTATTCACCCATAGAATGAAACACTTGGAATGGCAATTGCAGATGCATAAGGATAGAAACCATCAAAGGGAACAAAAAAAGTAGTATTATTCACATTCATGGGAGGAATCTTAAGAATTCAATCATAGTCGAGTTTTTGATTGAACTGATTTAAGGCCCCTGTTGCTTTACAGGACTTCACAGTTTGATGAGTAATATGTAAGAATGTCTTATTCCTAAATCCAAGTATAAATTAGAGAAGCTCGGAAACTGTGTTAACAGGTTAAGATTACTATCCATGGACACAGGCAGGAATAGCCAGGTAATTTGCCCAGACAGCACAAATAACCTTTATCAGAATTACTCCTGGATAGCAAAATCTTTAAATTGTGTATTCATCATATGTGTTATTGCTTGAAGGTTAGTATTGACAATGACTCCTGCTTAATACCCTAGTATTTTGATTAATAAAGAATAAATATAGTGACTTATTAATGGGTTAAGTGACTAGTTAATTGATTTATTAAATAGGTCATTATCCATTCGAAACAAAACAGTTTGGGTCAGAATTAGCCAGTATCTGGGGTACCTAAAAGATACCAGAGATTAACCAAGCATCTCTAGTATAAGTCACCCCCATTTTCAAGTGGCCTTTTTTTTTAATTTCTTATACAGATGTGCAAAGTGGCCTCCCAAAGTATAGTTACACACATCATCCCAGGGACAAACACACTCACTGTTCTGTTGATCAAAGTGGTGTATTGCCAAAATGTTTTTATAATGCTGCATTTGCTTCACAAATGAAAGCACCTGTTATTCTATAAATCACCTACTTAAAATATGCATATACTGGATAAGCTATCAGCTTTGAAGCCTTTCTAACAGCAGAATCATGAACAATGAACAGAACACTAAAAAATGCCCCTGCAAATAATATAATTGTGAAAACAATGTTCTACTTTAGCTGGTGTGTATTACTATTGCTACTTGCAGTGATCACCTAAAGTGCATTCTATAGTGACAAAGATTTTGTAAGTTACAAACAGTTGGTAATGCTGTTGTTGATGTGTAATTATGTCACTTATCATTGCCAAGCTCCAGAAAAAAAATAGTTACATAAACCAAACAATAAAAATGAAAATAGCCACAGGTGCTATATGAGAACATAACAGCTGCTGGTGATTACTTTATGCTAACAGAAAAAGAATTCCCTCTTTTTTCCCATTATGAATCGATAACCTCAAGTGGAGCCACAATACACACAAGAATGCATAACTTGGGCAGAGCACCTGTTTCACAGTGAAGATGCAGTCAGAGAGAAGCAACATGTTTTTCATTCTATGCTCAAATGCAATCTTTAGTTCAGAAAATTAGTACTCTATTTCCCATAATGCATCTACTTTAAGTGAAGAGCAGTCAAGTCATTAAAACTATTGAACCACTTACACACACATTAAAAACATTCCTTTGAAAAATTAATCTTTTGTTCTGTGAAGGAACAGATGCTTCTTATAGCAGTAGCATCTTCCAAATGCCATAGATTCATTAAAGACAATCCCTGGGATCAGACCTCTGCATATTAAATTTCAATCAGCCAAACTTCACATCTTATAACATGCTTTTCATATTGAACCTGATATCTTTGTCTGTTCTGCCATAATCAGTTACTGTTTGTTATCTGCATTACATATGAATCTTTTGGGTTACATAGAAACATAGAATTTGACGGCAGATAAGGACCGCTTGGCCCACCCAGTCTGCCCATTTCCCTACCTGATGGATAAGCTGCAGATCATAGTTAACCAGCAGCCTACTTCTTCCTACCCCCACCCCCAAGAATTGCCTTATGACTGTCCCATGCATGCTTGAATTCCACCACTGTTTTTGACACCACAACTCCTCTGGAAGGCTGTTCCATGCATCCACAACCCTCTCTGTGAAAAATACTTCTTTAAATTACCTCTGAGCCGCCCCTTCTATCTTCAAATTGTGCCTCCTTGTTCTTGCACACTCTTTTTTGAAAGATGCTACCCTCTTGGACTTTGTTGATTCCTTGAGGTGCTTGAAGTTTCTATCATGTCCCCCTCTCCCTCCTTTCCTCGAGGCTATACATATTAAGCTCCTTAAGTCTCACTTCATATGTCTTCCGGTGCAGACCCTGCACCATTTTGATGCCCTCCTCTGGACAGCTTCCATCCTGTCTATGTCTTTGCGGATTGGGTCTCCAGAACTGCATGCAGTACTCCAGATGTGGTCTCACCAGCTGTCTGTACAGAAGGATAATAACTTCTTGTTTTCTGCTGGTGATGCCTCTCCTATGCATCCCAGTATCCCCCAGCCCTCCTTGCTGCCCTCTCATTGCTTGCCCATCTTTAGGTCATCTGATATGACTACCCCAGGTCCCTTCATTTTGTTGTTGTTAGTATCTCACCCCCATTGTGTACTCTTCCCTGGGTTTTGTTTCCCAGGTGCATTACCTTGCACTTCTTAGCATTGAATCTAAGCTGCCATACATTTGACCATTCCTCTAACCTTGCCAAGTCCCTTCTCATCCTTTCCACCCCACCTTGTGCATCAACTCTGTTGCAGATCTTTGTGTCATCTGCAAAGAGACATACTTTCCTTCCAGTCCCTCTGCAATGTCGCTTATAAAGACATTGAAGAGGACCCGTCCAATACTGAACCCTGTGGTACCTCTGCTAACCCCCTTTTTCAGAGTGGACTCCATTTACTATTACTCTCTGTGTCCTATTCCCCAGCCAATTCTTTACCCAGGCTGTCATCTTGGGACCCACTCCCAGGCTGGCTAACTTGTATATTAATCTTTTGTGTGGGACTGTGTCAAATGCCTGCTAAAGTCTAGGTAGGCCATATCCACAGCCCCTCCCTGATCTACTACTTTGGTCACCCAGTCAAAGAAATCTATCAGATTCGTCTGGCATGACCTTCCACTGTGAATCCATGCTGCCTTGGGTCCTGTGCCCTCTGGCCTCTAGATACGCAACAATTCTTTCCTTCAGAAGTGATTCCATCATTTTCCTACCACTGAGGTTAAACTAACAGGTCTGTAGTTTTCTTCTGCCTTGCTCCCACTTTTGTGAAGGGGAATCACATCTGCCCTCCTCCAGTCCTCAGGTACCACCCCATCCTCCCATGATTTGTTAAAGAGGGTAGTCAGTGGTGTCACTAGTTCTAGCCTTAGTTCTTTTAGAATTCTGGGATGAATTCCATCAGGCCCCATTGATTTGTCCACCTTCAGTTTTAAGAGCTCTTTCAGAACTCTTTCTTCTGTAAATGGGCTGGTATCAACTTCTGTATCCAGAGTGTTTCTACTGTTTGTTTTAGGTACCTCCCTCTTCCTTTGTAAATACTGAGCAAAAATATTTGTTTAGTATCTCTGCCTTTTCACCGTCACCCTCTGCCCTCCCTCCCTTTATTAAGCCTCACTATCCCTCCTTGGTCTTCCTTTGCTCCCTGATGTACCTATAAAAGGTTTTATCCCCCTTCTTAACTGAGTTGTCTATCTTTTCCTCGGTTTGGGCCTTTGCTGTTCTGACTGCCTTTCCAGATTCCCTTTGCTTTAACTGATACAGTTCTCAGTCCTGTTCCTTCTGTGATTCCTTGTACTTACTGAATGCTTTCTTTTTCTCTTGAACCTTCACTGCCACTTCCTTTGAGAACCATAGTGGTTTCTTACCTCGTTTCGTTTTGTTTATTTGCTTTACACAAAGGCTTGTTGCCTCTGTGATGGCAGTTTTATTATTCCCCATTGTTCTTCCACCCCTCCTTCCTGCCCATTTGCTAGTGCATTCCTTAGGCACTCACCCATTTTGGCAAAGTCAGCCCTCCTAAAATCCAGTACCTTTGTCTTTGTATGGCTTGACTCTATTGCTGTGTTTATTGTGAACTATACTGTTCGATGGTCGCTAGTTCCCAGATGGCTACCCACTTCTACATCTGTGATCCTCTCTTCATCTCCGTTTGAGAGAACCAGGTCTAAGATTGCTCCCTCTCGAGTGGGCTCCAATACTAGTTGTCTAAGGCATGCCCCCTGTAGGGCATCCAGAATAACCCCACTCTTAGAAGTGGCTGCTGCAACTGCACTCCAGTTAACATCTGGCATATTCAGATCACCCATCAGCAATATCTCCCCTTTATCTGCCATTCTAAGTATACTTTCTATCATTTCCTTGTCCATTTCCTCCCCCTGAGAGGGGGGTTTTGTTTGAATATGGGACAAATTTGGTTTTAAAAGACAGAGTGGTGTAAATTTCCTGCTACTGTTTAGCTCGCATCATGCTTTTTTTACATCTCCTTTTTGTTGTTCAACTCCAGGTGAGATTTTTAATGCTCTGCTGGCTCATAATTCCTGACTGTTCAGTCCATGAAGGAACATTATTTATCTTCAGGTTTCCTTCTGTTGAAGCATCCTAAGCCGATGAAAGATGTATTGCTAAGTAATTAGCAAACTTTGGTACTCACAGTCAAATCACACACCTCATGCATACTCAAGAATCCTATATTCTATTTCTTCTGATTCTGTTCAACTGTGAGAAGATACAGTCTGTACATCAAGACTTGGCCAGGCCGCACCACTTTTTTGAACAGCATGTGCTGTATCCTGCATGACAGCAGAACTGCACTATGAAGAAAGCATGCATGCATGTCTGGTATAAATACTTTTGATACATTTAAAAAATGACAGATTATATCAAAGGTATATGGTAGTGGCATTGTGATGGGGCTACATGTACAATTCTGGGGATGATGAACTGATCATACACCAAAGCAGAGCGATTGCATAAAGCTGAGAGCACCTCTGCACTAAACTAAAAGTGAAAAATATATAATCATTTTCAATGACATTACTCTATACACTTTTTTACAAGGCAAACTATGGAATCTATACACAGTAATAGTACTACAGTATATAATGCAGAGAGGTGTGAATATGTGGAAAAGATAACCAAGGCCTTGCTCTGTCTTTTGCAGTAAAGGTTGCCATTCTTTGTATGTCAGAGAAACAGCAGCTGCATAATATGTTTGTTCTGTTTGCTTTTCATTTATTTTCCCAAGATAACTCAACTGATATCCAACTTCACATTTTTAGTGGGGTCCTGAGTTCCACCATTTTTACAGCTGGTTTGACTGCGCACTAAGAGATGAAATGGCTTACTCAGAGGGCGTGGCTTGTGCTCAACAAGAATGGCCTCTCAGTTTTTTGCTCTGCAAGCTAGAAACCCAAATCTGCCATAATCTGTGAGTTTCTCATTGACTTTTCCTCTCATCTAATGCACCAGTAGGTAGAGTCTGAAGAGCACTGACGAACATTGTCCTTCCTTTCTAGTTCTACCCCAAAGGTCGAGTGCAAGAGTCCCTTAAACTTTCCCCACACAGACAATTGTGATCCCTGTCTGAGACACATCATGGCTATGGCAATGGCCATTGACGTTGTGGAAGAGATCTTCTCAAAACCCCTGGCCAGGCTAGATGAGATTTGGATAATTTCCTGTAACAACACCAAATAAATTAAAGAGCTGCACTCCAGAATCACTGCAACAGAAGCCCACTGTGCTGTGCTGACCTGGACCTATTCACCATGGATCTACACACCCAGCTGAGAGAATAATCCTGGATCATCCACCAGTTGCAAGAGAAAGTGGATGACCTGGAAAATAGGGGGTGCCAGACCAGCCTCCAGTTCAAGGCTTACCCAAAAAGGCAGAATTACAATATACCACCGGATTTCTAAACCATGTTCTCCTTACTTTATTCAAACTCCATGTCAACCCTCAGCCACAGATGACAAATCTAGCTCACTCACTGCTTCCTGGGCCAAGATCATGGCCTCTGATGCCCTCATCCCCGCACACAGCTCTGCAGGACCCAAAGACCTGGCTCCAAACAATCCAACATCACTGAATGAACTAGATGGGCAAACCAGGACACCACCATAAAACCAAAGAGCCAAGCTAAATCACAAGTCTGACCCAGCTTGATCTACAAAGGCACTCACTTCTGGATAAATGATTAGAATAGGGTAGTTGAACTTTTGTTTTTAGGCAGAGAAAGTAGAGATTAACCTATAATCACAGTACTTACTGAAAGCCATGGTCATCTTCTCTATTTCTCCCTCGTGGCCCTTGGGTAAGTGTAGGCCCCAATCTTTCCCTTTCTTCTTTTCACCCACCACTACAAATCCAGGAATACATTTGGGTAGTGGCAATTGGGGTATCCAGTGAACAGGGTGATCATAATTGAGTGCTTACAAAAACAACAATTCAGTTATGGTGCCTGTGTTCAGGGCTACCTGGCAGGGTAGCGACTGGATACCTGGGTTGGCAAGGTAGGGTGACGGGATGTACGCACATATATGCATGCATGGGGTGAGGAAAGGGGGAGGTATGTGTGGGAGGGTGTGGGGAAGCTGCCAAACTGGTCTGCTAGCATGGTGGGGAGGGTGATCACTTTGGAGGAGCAGGGTATAGGGTTCATGTCCGATATGGCTTGGTACTTTTTTGCCAGCAGATGGCTTTTTATTTTTTTAAGTATGTCACCCCCCCAACATGCACCCTCCCCCAGAGTTGAGAATCTTTTAGTAGTGGTGTGTGAGGGGCAAAGCCCCCCACAGGGGTGTGTGGGGGCGCAGAGCCCCTCACATTAAAGAAAATACTGTGGATCTTGGGCACCCTCTTCCTGTTCACTGCAAGTGTGCTTTCGGTGATGTACACTCACCCTAATGGCGATCGCTAATTTGCGGTTGCCATTATAACATAGAACTGGCTATTGCGATGAAATGCCCATATGCAACAGATCAAGGTTGCCAGAGAACTGTTTCCCTTTCCACCACCACATTCTTCTCAATTGCCTCTGCTTTGCTACCTCAGTGGCAGTACTGCTGAATACCTCAGTCGGAGGCAACCTACCCACAGACACAGACATGCATGAAATCTTAGTAGCCATGAGTGCAGTACGGGATAAGTTGGATGCAGAATACAAGCTGTTGATCCCCCCCCCCCCAGCAGCACACAAATGCCACCTCAAACAAGTACAGCCTACTCTGCACAACAGGATCACCACAGCACAAGCAACAATTGTTGTGTACAGGATCTGCCGCCCTAAAGTCAGAATAGGCCTAACCTGCATAAAGCAACCTGAACCCCTCTCCCCTAAGGCAAAGACTCCTCCATGCCCTTCTGGGAGAGGGGAAGCTTCCACTTCTGCTCTGAGTGAGAAGCTGCCTTCTTGCTCTTTCCTGCAAGCTGCAAAAAAAGATTATCCCTCTCCTGACATAGTGTTTGCCCCTCACCTCCAGCATCCTTCATAAGCAGGATGCCATATCCAGAGCAAAACTCAAGAAGACAGTTATTCCAACAGTCCAGCCTGGTACCTTTGTGAAAACTGATTCCTCACCCATCTCTCTCTTTCCACTAGAATAGCTATCCCCTCAATGCTTCTCTAGTGGGAATGATTGGCCTGTGTCAGGACCACAGTTCCACATGACTACAACACTGGACCAATAGAGAAGCACAAGAACTGAACTGATGCATGTGGGCCAGAGTTTCAGACCTACCAATTGACCTTCCAGAGACTGAGCAGATGGGGATCTAAGCCGTGTATCATTCACACCTGGCTTAAGCTTGATTATGTAACACATTGAAACATGGTCACTCAGTAGGCGGGGTTGATTCTTGTTGCCTTCAGGTGGGTTGGTCAATCACAGCCCTAACAGCAGCCACGTTATACCAACCAAAGGTGCTGCACTGGCCACAGGAGACACACTATCTTCTCCCGCATCAAACCATCTACCTCCTGCATTTAACTCCTAGATACCTAATACAATATACTCATGGCCAGAATCCCTTCCAATAAGGCTCCTACCCCACCACTATCTGGCTACATGTGACACAAAACACAGCCACAAGGAGTGCGCATGCCCAGAGAAGCCAGCTGAGGCACATGCTACCAGTGCATAACCTGGGTAGCAAGCTGTGATCACCCAGGGGACAGTACACCATCCATGGCCCTGCTGCTCCCTTCCTCCATGCTGTCCTGGAGAGCCCAAAGGGCAGAGGATGGGGGACAGAACACCCATAGCCATGGCACAGGACACTCAGCTGGGTCCCTAGAAGTAAGAGCAATGGAGACCATAACCTTCTTCGTAGCCATCTTCATTGAAAGCTCATTTACGACCACATCTCACATGGGTGGGGCATACCAGAAGGGAAACATTGCAACACCTCTGGTGTAGCTACACTTGGTCTGGACCCCCCATGACCATTAGATATGATTGATGGGATGGTAAGCATAGGCACAATGAAGCTGCCACAGCCCCAGGGAGGATAAGATGAGCAAAAGAAGATGGCTTACAACCCCTCCCCTCTTAAAGGAGTCACTATGAAGGGACCCTGGGGGTAGGCAGCCCAAGTAAGGAACTCAAGTTTATTTTATTTTTATTTTAGTCTTTGGTAACTGGGTAAGGCCCACTAGGCACAAGTGCCTGTTTTCAGGGGTGACCTGGGAGTACTGGGCAGTTAAGTGACTTGCTCAGAGTCACACAGTATGCAAGTGGAGATTGTGAGAATCAAACTCATGTCTGGTCTGCTGGATGTACCAAGCTCATTTACACCTCATTCCTCTAACCTCTAGGCTATACTGCCAGCCCTTAGAGTTAATATCTGACAGATTTCTAGATCATGTTTAGGACAATCTTACTGTCTTTTGACCCAGGGCCCATGTCCATGAGAGCAAAAAGGAAGCCTAGGGCATTGGGGATGGGGCTGGTGGGCAACCTGTTGTCTCAGGTGTTTCTGTCATCATATACAGTTTTCTTTGTGTTAACGAAAAGTTATTTTTACCACAGTTGGAACCCTGGGTAGAGCTACAGGAGGGAGGGGGAGAGTTATTGACTGTCACCAAAGAAGAAAGGGACCTGGGGGTTATTATTTCAGATGACCTAAAGATGTCCAAACAGAGTACAAAGGTGGTGGGGAAGGCCAGTGACATGCTGGGGTGCATAGGTAGAGGCATCACAAGCAGAAGGTGGGAGGTGGTGATGCCATTGTACAAAACACTGGTAAGGCCTCACCTGGAGTACTGTGTGCAGTTCTGGAGGCCACACCTTGATAAGGACATCGGCAGGGTGGAGCTGATTCAGAGAAGGGTGACAGAGATGGTGCAGGGCTTGCACCAGAAAACATATGAGAAACTATAGGATCACAATATGTACTCACTGGAGGAAAGCAGGGACAGGGGTGGTATGACAAAACATTCAAGTACCTCAAGGTTATAAACAAGGTGCAGAGGGGAGACATTTTCCAATACAGGAAAAGTACAAGAATGAGGGATCATGATAGAAATTAGAAGGGGGCAAGCTGATGGGAAATGTGAGAAAGTTTTTCTTCACAGAGAGGGTGGTGAATACATGGACTAGCTTGCCACAGGAGGTGGCAGGATTGAGGGCAGAGGAAGGATTTAAATATGCTTGGGACAGGCATAAGGGAACCTTAGAGGTGGGGAGGAGAGGGAAGAGGCTATTGACCAGGTAGGGTCAGTAGCTGCATACAAGTGTAGGGCTTACAGCAGACTGGATGGGCCTAGCCATCCTTATCTGCTGACAATTTTTATGTTTCTATGTTTACTGTTAATTTGAAATGTGTACTTTGTTATTTAGCTCAAATCTCTTTCTGGATAGGAATGGGTATTGGCAGACAAAGAAAGCCCTCCTCAGCTCTGCATATCAGGGCCACAGATACCCCGGGGACCCTTGTGTATGAGGCCTGCCACCACAATACTGTACATCTGCCTCCATTTCGCTACTCAGTCATCCATTATCATGACTTTACCGCAGTTGTTACGATGACCAGTTTAAGATTTCTTAGTTGGAATGTGGACAGGATGAACTCCCTAGTGAGGTGGAAGTAGGTCTTAACACACCTCAACAGGTGGCAGGCACAGGTAGCCTTCCTACAAGAAACTAAGTTACTAACCTCAGATGCTGAAAAGCTAAACAGCAAATGGGTAGGGTTGGAAATCCATAGTTTGGTTACAGTTAAAAAAAGGGGCATATCCATCCTCCTGCACAAATCGCTACATTGCTTTGTAACAAAGCAGGAGGCAGACCCTGAAGGTAGATTTGTACTGGCAGTAATGGACACTAATATGGGCCCCTTAGCCTTGGGTAATATCTATGCCCCAACCAGGATTCCCCCTCATTTTTTCATCAATTACCAGACAGACTGCTTGCCTTTAATGATTGTAATGCCCCAGTCCTGCTGGGTAGGGACTTCAGCTTGGTGCTGAAACGCACTGTGGATCACAGCCAGCAAATCACGCAGCCGCACCCCAGAGCCCAACATGCTGTTAACAAATGGGCTTAAAAATCTAAGAAATCCGATTGGCTGCCAGGGGTACATTAATTTACAGTGAGAGCCTTCTAAATAACATGTCCCTGGCATGCCAAACCAGTGAAGTATCATGGTGCCTACCCTGCTCTGTAATTGACTAAAACGCCTCCTTTCAATTTAAAATTGTAGCCGTTTTTTTTTCTCGCTAAGTGAGAGATACTGTCCCCAACACTCCCTAGTTCAGAGTCAACTGTCAAACAGAACTACACATTAACCTCCACTGGGCTCATTCCTGTCTTTCTTTCTTTCTTTCTTTCTTTCTTTCTTTCTTTCTTTCTTTCTTTCTTTCTTTCTTTCTTTCTTCCTTCCTTCCTTCTTTCTTTCTTTCTTTTAATTTTCATTTAGTGTACCATCTTGTCCAACCTTGAACACCCGAACATGCCCTGGTGCCACCAGTTTCAACAACCGCTATATGTTTCTGGCTTATCAGAATGGAGTTACTGACTTATTTCCTCCATACAATCCCTCATGTCAATCTTGACTAAATAAAATACTTTCTACAACATAGTACTTTTTACACAGTGCTGTTAATCATCCCATCACTTAATCATCGCCGCCGGCTCCTCTGTCACTTCATCTGCCATTCCCTCACCTCTGCCACCAAGCATTTCTTCATCAGCTCTTTATCCTCGGCATTGGTCAATGCAGTTCCACAAGAAACACACGCTGTCTGAAACCAAGCATTTTTTTTTCAGCTCTCCGTTCTTGGTGATGGCTGATGCAGTCCCACTAAAAACATCCACTCTTAACTGCTGCAATTAAAGTTACAATCGGCGCCCTTGTAAAAGTGTATACTGCTATTCATGTATTTGCCGCCATGCCCCACCGTACTTCTTGATCTGGTTGGCAAGGTCACAGCTTCCAAGAGGGAAAAAATAACTCCTTAGGATGGACAGAAAACGTTTTTTTTTTCTTTTGTTAAGAACACCAATAATAGAGACACATGTGGGGGGGGGGTAGAACAGAATGCTTCTTTTGGGAGGAGGCAACAGGTTAAGGAATAGAGCAGCAGTGCAGGGACTGCTTTACAATATAAGACTTTAACATCATCTTTACACTATTTTATTGACTTATTTTTTAATTTTATTAAATTTCATATTGAAATGCCACAGGTAGCCCACTATCTAAGTGCAATAATGCCTTCCAAGTGGGCAGCATGGGCAATACCGGACCATCCAGGTGCTATAAGGCCATCCACCTATGGTGTTGGGCCTCATTATGCCCCTGGGTGGTCCGGTATTGCTCAGTACTGTCCACCCTGTAGGGTATTATTGCTTGCTTAGACTCTGGATGCAAGAACAAGCTCTAGCAGATATGTGGCAGACTCACAACCTAGGGTCAGGGACTATACTTGCTACTCAGCAGCTCACCAGTCATACAGCATGCTGGACTACTTGTTGGCATTCCCCTCACTTCTCCACATTGTAAAGCAGCCAACATCCACTCAACGGTCATATCAGACCATGCCCCATTCTAGTTGGACATAGAATGGATCCCCTCAACATACAAATCCCCTTCCTGGAGACTGGACCGTTTGTTGTTACATGATCACAAGTTCACAAGGTGGATACAGGAAGAGGCCAGTGCATTCTTTTGTATCAATGATACAGGGGGACACATCAATGCCAAACTATGGAAAGCCTTCAAAGCTACTGTGAAAGGCCTTATTATATGTTACTCCACAAGGAGGCACAAAGAGAGAGATGCTGAGCTCTCCTCTCTAGAGGCCATGCTCACGAGCAAGGAGGTGGAGTTTAAAGCTGGCTGAAAGTCAGACACTAAGTCACCTCTACATGCTGAAATTCTCAAACTTAGGATAGAAATTTACCTTACTAGCCAGAGAGGCCAAGCTCACACTGCTGTACCTAAGGCACAGCTACTAAGAGAATGATGAATGGTGCAGCAAGATACTCACTTACCACCTGAAAAAAATGGCAGATAGAATGACATATCACAGGTCTTTAGGACAAGACAAGGAATATCTGATCCAAAGAAGAGGACATAAATGCCATCATGGGAGAATTCTATATGGCACTTCATTTATTTATGTTTTTCTTGTATTTATTCCTCCTTTCCTTCCTTCAGCTCTAGTCTCCTCAGAAGCACCAAGGAGTCATCCCCATGTGGTCCACCCTACCTGGACAGTCCTCCATTGCCCATGTAGCCTTGGATTGCCCCCCAGGTGGGGACGAGGTGGGCCCCGACACCCCAAGCACTCAGTAGCGTTGGTAGGCAGGGTGCCATGCAGTCGGCCACAGATAGAGGGCAAGCTCCAGTGCTCCATCTCTGCCAGAGCTGAAGGACATTTTCCCCTGTTTCTTGGAGAGTGGCTAGTGCCCTGACATCAAGGCATGGACCGACATCTGCCACTTCCCTGCCCCTTCTCTGCATCATCAGCACTTGCTGCATCTCTGACCTCTGTCAGACGGCAGTCAAGCACCGACTAGGGACCCCTGTCCCTCCTGGGAGAGGAGAGCTATCTTCTGGATGCTCAATCCTCTCCCTCCCCTGCCAACCCCCAGCAACCCAGGCTCATTCCCGAACCCGGGTCGCCAACATGGTGCTAAGTGTGGCATCCAACGCCTCAACCCTCAGCGCCTCCGGGCCAACCATATATGGCACTTTATTGTTCTCCCAAAGGACCCCAGAACCCCAAATGGAAGCCTTCCTAAAATGGTTCCCCTTCACAACCATTATCAATGAACAGAGACAACATCAAGAGGCCCCACTCACCACTCAGGACCTTAAATCTCTGGGAGGAGATGGCTTTACAATCAAATTCTTCCAACTACTTGCCTCTATCATGGGCCCCATATTATGCCACCTATAGAAACATAGAATTTGATGGCAGATAAGGACTGCTTGGCCCACCCAGTCTGCCCACTTCCCTACCTAATGGATAAGCTGCAGATCCTAGTTAACCAGCAGCCTACTTCTTTCTACCCCCACCCCCTAGAATTGCCTTATGACTGTCCCATGCATGCTTGAATTCAGTCACTGTTTTGACTCCACAACCTCCTCCGGAAGGCCATTCCATGCATCCACAACCCTCTCTGTGAAAAAATACTTCTTTACATTACCTCTGAGCTGCCCCACCTCTATCTTCAAATTGTGCCCCCTTGTTCTTGCACACCTCATTTTTTGAAAGATGCTACCCTCTTGGACTTTGTTGATTCCCTTGAGGTACTTGAAAGTTTCTATCATGCCCCCCTCTCCCTCCTTTCCTCGAGGCTATACAAATTAAGCTCCTTTAGCGTCTATTCATATGTCTTCTGGTGCAGACCCTGGACCATTTTAGTTGCCCTCCTCTGGACAGCTTCCATTTTGTCTATGTCCTTGCGGAGAGTGGGTCTCCAGAACTGCACACAGTACTCCAGATGGGGTCTCACCAGCTGTCTGTACAGAGGGATAACAACTTCCTGTTTTCTACTGGTGATGCCTCTCCCTATGCATCCCAGTATCCCCCAGCCCTCCTTACTGCCCCCTCACATTGCTTGCCCTCCTTTAAGTCATCTGATATGACTACCCCCAGGTCCCTTTCCATTTTTGTTGTTGTTAGTATCTCACCCCCCATTGTGTACTCTTCCCCTGGGTTTTTGTTTCCCAGGTGCATTACCTTGCACTTCTTAGCATTGAATCTAAACTGCCATACATTTGACCATTTCTCTAACCTTGCCAAGTCCCTTGTCATCCTTTCCACCATGCCTTGTGCATCAACTCTGTTGCAGATCTTTGTGTCATCTGCAAAGAGACATACTTTTCCTTCCAGTCCCTCTGCAATGTCGCTTATAAAGACATTGAAGAGGACCTATCCTAATACTGAACCTTGCGATACCCCACTAGTAACCCCCCTTTCTTCAGAGTGGACTCCATTTACTATTACCTTCTGTGTTCTATTCTCCAGCCAATTCTTTACCCATGCTATCATCTTGGGACCCACTCCCAGGCTGGCTAACTTGCATATTAATCTTTAGTGTGGGACTGAGTCAAATGCTTTGCTAAAGTCTAGGTAGACCATGTCCACAGCCCCTCCCTGATCTACTACTTTGGTCACCCAGACAAAGAAATCTATTAGATTTGTCTGGCATGAACTTCCTGCTGTGAATTCATGTTGCCTTGGGTCCTGTGCCCCTCTGGCCTCTAGGTACTTGACAATTCTTTCCTTCAGAAGTGATTCCTTAATTTTCCCCTATCACTGAGGTTAAACTAACAGGTCTGTAGTTTCCTGCTTCTGCCCTGTTCCCACTTTTGTGAAGGGGAATCACATCTGCCCTCCTCTAGTCCTCAGGTACCACCCCATCCTCCCATCATTTGTTAAAGAGGGTAGTCAGTGGTGTCACTAGTTCTACACTTAGTTATTTTAGAATTCTGGGATGAATCCCATCAGGCCCCAATGCTTTGTCCACCTTCAGTTTTAAAGAGTTCTTTCAGAACCCTTTCTTCTGTAAATGGGCTGGTATCAACTTCTGTATCCAGAGTGTTTCTATTGTTTGTTTTAGGTACCTCCCCTCTTCATTTGTAAATACTGAGCAAAATATTTGTTTAGTATCTCTGCCTTTTCACCGTCACCCTCTTCCCACCCCTCCCTTTTATTAAGCCTCACTATCCCTCCCTTAGTCTTCCTTCACTCCCTGATGTACCTAAAAAAGGTTTTATCCCCCTTCTTAACTGAGTTGTCTATCTTTTCCTCGGTTTGGGCCTTTGCTGTTCTGACTTCCTTCCCAGCTTCCCTTTGCTTTAACTGATACAATTATCTGTCTTGCTCCTTCTGTGATTCCTTGTACTTTCTGAATGCTTTCTTTTTCTCTTGAACCCTGACTGCTACCTCCTTTGAGAACCATAGTGGTTTCTTACATTATTTTGTTTTGTTTATTTGCTTCACACAAAGGCTTGTTACCTCTGTGATGGCAGATTTTATTATTCCTCATTGTTCTTCCACCCCTCCTTCCTGCCCATTTGCTAGTGCATTCCTTAGGCACTCACCCATTTTGGCAAAGTCAGCCCTCCTGAAGTCCAGTACTTTTGCCTTTGTGTGGCTTGACTCTATTGCTGTGTTTATTGTGAACCATACTGTTCGATGGTTGCTAGTTCCCAGATGGCTACCCACTTCTACACCTGTGATCCTCTTTTTATCTCCATTTGAGAGAACCAGGTCTAAGATTTCTCCCACTCTAGTGGATTCCAATACTAGTTGTCCAAGGCATGCCCCCTGTATGGCACCTAGAATAACTCCACTCTTAGAAGTGGCTGCTGCAACTGCACTCCAGTTAACATCTGGCCTATTCAGATCACCCATCAGCAGTATATCCCCTTTATCTGCCATTCTAAGTATACTTTCTATCATTTCCTTGTCCATTTCCTCCCCCTGAGAGGGGGTCTGTATACAATCCCTGTGCGGATTGTGGTGCCATTGCCTGCCTCCAAATTGACCCACAGTGCTTCTTCTTCTTCTCCCTGTTTACCCTTTTATTCTGTTGCTTTGATTACTTCCGTTTTGTAGAGAGCTACTCCTCCTCCTGTTTTACCCTCCCTGTCCCTCCTGTAGATAGTGTATCCTGGTATGTTTACGTCCCAATCATGGTTCTTTGTGTACCATGTTTCTGTGACTGCCACGATATCCAGATGTCCCTCCTCCATCAAGGCCATTAATTCAGGAAGCTTGTTACCCAGACTACGGCCATTGGTACTCATTGCTCTCCATTTTTTGATGGCTTTAACTTCTGTGGCAGCACCCCCCACTGACCTTTCTACCTTGGTCTTTTTATCATTTAGTACCCTGTTTTGTAGGGGGGAGGCTGGGATTTTCCTGCTGCTTATCAGTGCCTCCTCCCTTGACTAGTTTAAAAGCTTGCCAATGAAGCATTTAAACCGATTGCCCAAAAGACTTGTTCCCTTCCTGGACAGATGCCGACCATCCTGCCAGTATAGGCTGGTGTCCCTCCAGGTGGAACCCTAGTCCCCAGTGAAGCCAAACCCCTGTGCTCCACACCATTTTTTCAACCATTCGTTAAACTGCATGGTGCAAAGTACCCTCGCCTCACCCATGCCACTAATAGGCAGCACCTCTGAGAAGGATACTGTGTGTGCTACTTGTCTTAGGCCCCACCTAGGAGTCGGTGGCCTCTCTCTCTCTACCACAATCCATTAAAATAACCACAATCACAGTCCTCCCAAAAAAGGGAAAGACCTCTCAGACCCAACCAGTTACAGGCTCATATCACTAATCACAACTGACAGTAAGATACTAGCAAAAGAAATGGCCACCAGACTGGAAGCTATACTCCCCTCCCTTATCCACCTGTCAGAAGAACAGTTTGTGCAAGGCAAGCTCAGCTCTGATTATTTATGCACATTAATTAACTTAATGCACCTCACCAAGTCCATCCCTACTTCAGCCGCTTCCATAGCGACAGACTTGGTATAAGCATTCGACGAGAATGGTGATACCTCTACAAACTGCTGGGGAGGATGGGCTTCAGCTCCCACTTCATCTCTTATATCCAGTGCTCACCAACTCCAGCATCTCAGACCCCTTCCCACTACAAAAGGAACTAGGCAGAGCTGCCTGGTCTCCCCTCTCTCTATGTCCTGGCTACTCAGCCCCTAGCCTCTGCTATTTGCAGTTACCCATTAATCACTGGAATTCAGGCAGGGCAGGAAAGGCACAAGGTACTGTTAAACAGTATGTGGATGACATGCTTGCGTTCACAGATCAAGCCCCAGCCTCAACATCCTGCCTTCTTGATCTTCTCTCCATGTTCTGTTCAATCTCCAGCCCTAAAGGCAAACACAACATAAATAGAGGTTATGCCCATTAACAAATTGTGCATGGCCATGTCAATGCAAATCTTAGGGCTAAGATGGATGCCAGACAAAATCAAATACTTAGGAATACCAGTATCTCCTAAGTTTGATGGAATATGTGATCCTAATTTCACACCTCTCCTGGTGGACTAATGCACTAACTGTAATTGATAGAAAACACTCAAGCTGTCCTTGCTGGTAAAAATTGAAGCTATAAAAATGGTTATAGCCCCCAAGCTCTTCCAACTCCTAACCCATCTACCATTGCAGAGCCACATGAAGTGGTTTGATGGCACAGACAAACTCATAGACAGCTTTCTATGGGAAGGCTGTCAACCCAGATTCAGCTGCAATAAACTCTGCATGCATTGAAAAAAAGGGGGAAGGGGGCTCCCCTGGTTTCAGGTCTACTACTGGGCACTCCACACTGCCCAGATACTGAGATGGATATCGGATCCCAGTGCATCACCACCCCTATGAATCCTGATCAAGTCAGTGCAACTGGAGTAAAACTCCCTAGCATCATACCTCTACTCATGCCTGGCTGGTAGCCCCTCCTCGCACCCCATGATCACCCCCTCACTAGGCATCTGGAAACAGCTGCAATGCAAGCTGAGGATCCCCCTGGCTCATGTGGCTTTTGCTTCCCTATGAGACAACCCCTCCATCACAATTGAGAGGCACCCAATACGCTGGCCCTCCTGGGAAAGCAAAGGGCTCCAATTGGTAAAAGACCTGACACCTCTAGGCACTAATCACATGGACTCATTCCAGGGGCTGAACAGAAGATTCCAGTTAGAGAAGAAAGGACCTCTGGAGATTCCTACAAATCAAGAGTGCTGTAGACCTTTACTTGTGACAGCTAAGAGATCCAGACAACCCGGTATTGCAACACATACTCCTAAGACAATGAAGACCACTAAGGGGAGGGTGGGAGCTATATATTCATGCATCTGAGACTCCATCCCTGATCATACATCCCACTCCCAGTAACAGTGGGCCAAGTGTTTGGGGACATCCCCTGACACCCTGGATTGGGAGGAATGTTGGAAAGCAGCACATGCAGTCACAAGAAACCCAAAAGTGCACCTGACACAAAAGAAAATAATACACTGATGGTACTAGATACCCTCAGACTTACATACAGCCCACCTTACTCTCACCTTACTCCCAATGCAAACTGCTGAAAATGTGAGGCACGTTGGGGGGGACCTATACCATATCCTCTGGAAATGCCCCAAAGTGCAACCATTTGGGAAACTAGTGGCAAACCTTCTCAATGTGGTAATGGCCAGCAGATCCCATGGTCTCCAGAGCTACTACACTAGGGTCCCTGGACAGGGCTGTACATTGGAGTGCCCCTGAAATGAAATGGACCCTGCTGGTAGCATTAGAAGCTAAGTGATTGCTAGTCAAAAAATGTGGATCCACAGAAGTGCCCACCATCACTGAGCTCCTCAACAGCTTAGTCCTAGTGGCCAAACATGAGTGACTATTACATCTTCACATCAACAAGCTTTCAAACTATGACGCAATATGGGCCCCCTTTCTGTGACACCTGGGTGAAACTCAGGATCCTGTGGGGGCCCATACATCAACCCCTCAAGAAGGAATAGGGTAAAAGGGATATGGTCTGCCTCCACCACAAATCACAGTCATGACAATTGGGGGGTCAGGCTCTTATTTCAGGTCAGGATCCCATAAGGTAAGAAGATCCCCCACTCCTAGAACAGCTCTGAACAAATAACAGTATCTGATGCTTTGTACAGCCAACTAGACATATCTGCACAGATGATATCTGTTGTCATTTATAGTTTAAGCTGTTTTCTAGGTCCTACAGCATCCCAGTACCCCAGGCAAGAGGGGTTTTGCCATAATTTCCTCCAACAAACGGACTTCCACACAACCCTGCCTAGGCTATCTGGTAGCCCGTGATGTGGGCAAAGACAAAATGGTGACCATAAAAACAGTATTTCACAGCAACTTGGAAGAGGGCAATATTCATATTCCTCCCTCTCCCAGTTGCTATGACCTCAGAGTTAGTATCAATATAAAGGGGGTGTAGGGGGCAAAGCCCCCTGCAAATACATCTGTTGCCCTCTTTCTGGTTGCTGTGAAACACTCACTGTTTTCACACTCGCCATTGTGTCTTTGCAGACCTGACATGGAACCAGTCTAATCAAATGTGTTAATGATTAAAATGCTAAGACAAGACAGCCCTCAGCCCTGGCAAGGGCCCTAGTTCTCTCTAAATAATTGTACATGCTTAGCAAGCATCTCTGTGCCACCATATTGCTTCATGATTATGGAGCAAGAAATGTCCCTTGTGTTGTAAAGTGTGTGAATAACTTGAATAAAAAGATTAACTGCAAAAAATAAATAAATAAAATGGCTTACTCAGTGTCACAAAGTAAGTTCCAGTGGGGGAAGGGGGGATTTGAACTCTTGACTCCTGGTTCACAAGCCTTTCCTCTAACCATGAGACCATACTACCTTTGTAACAAAGTTTCAGCGCGAGTGTTGATCACTTAAAAATTATTACCTAGTAACTAATTGAGATGCTCCTCTTGATACTGAAAAGTGAAAAGAAACTGATAACAGTTAATATGATCAACAATGTCTTAAAAACCATAGTGATTATAAGTAAATTGTTTTCCCCCTACTTGATTGTGAATATTTATTCTTTTTGTTTTGTTTTGTTCTTTTGCTGGTGGTATATTACTGTATCTGTATAAAAAAACTGCATATTGATAAATCCTTCATCTAAAATTATGTTGGTCTCTGTTTTCTTATGACTAAATCAAATAAAGAAAAGTTTTTAAAAGAAGTATTTAAGCTAAAAGAAAGCAGAAAATGTACACCGATCTTTGTCTTTAAACCAGATTTGTCGCATACCATATGAGAAATGAAGATTAATATGTTGTTTGGTCAGCCACAGGGGGCAGAACAGTTTAAAATGACAAGTTCAATAAAAAAAATCATATTAGTAAATGGAGACAGATTAAATCTGATATGCTGATGTATTATCTTTAATAAATCAATGAGGATTAGCACTAGATATTCAAGGGAAGTACCTTGACGTTTATATTGGAAGATAGGAAATCTTAGTATGAGAGAACTGGGCCAGAGTCAGCTCCCAATCAGCAAAGAGATAAGGCCTGAAAATGTAGCTTGACTATAATGCTTCGGCTGAATCACTTTGACTCCTAATGCAGTATTTGGAATAGGGTAAAACAGATTGCAAGTAGAAGGAAAGAGCCTTGAGGTCAGCAACTAATAGGAATTTCTGTAGCTTACTTGTGACAGAGGCTGTTTTCATGGACTGTATCTGCTGTAGATTATTGTTTGGGGTGTTGTGACAAATGTTGCAAAAAACACTAAGACCACTCTTTCCCAGTATGAGCTGCAGTAATCCTTACTGTTCAGTGCAGATCTTAAGGATTATACCCACTGTGGTCTCTGACTCTTCTCTTGGCCTCATGTCAATTATCATATTCTCTTTCTCTCTCCTGGAAGTCATGCCAGTTACCATATTCTCCTTCATAACACAATTGATTTTACAATTATTCATTGAATATTATGATTATTTATATTTATGCTACTTCCTGTTATTTTTCTGTTATGCATTTTATATATTAGATAATAAATAATAATATTCCTCAGTTTTTTTTTTATATTTTATTTACATGACATGACAACGTGACTTGTAATAATGAATGTTTTATGTCTAGAAGAACCAGTTGACTTCTGCTTTTTTTATTTTAATGAAACTGTATTATTGTTTATCTTGCATTTATATAGCAAGAAAATAGTTTATACAATGACTGTGAGAATAACATTTTGCAGATAAATGCATTAATTTCATGTGAGACAGATCTGAAGTGGAAGTAAATCATTTATTTCAATCTTACGTGTGTCATTACTCATTAGCCTGTGTTTCTACTTCAGGATGGTCACAAAAGGGCTCTTAACTACTGGGAGAAGAGCTTGAACAATGTCTGATGACATGACATCACAATCCTATTGGCTACAGTTAAAAACAGAGCAGTGAGTTAGCAATAATACCTGACAGGGTAGGCAGAATTGGAGAATACCGGACTGCCCAGGGGTGTAATGAGGCCTGAAAAAACAGGCGGACGGTCTTATAGCCCCTGGAAGGTCCGGTATTCCCTAATAACACCCACCCTGGAGGGTATTATTGCAATTAGAAAATGGGCTAGTGTATATTATATATGTTTGAAAAAAGTATAGTAAGTCTTAGGTTTTAATTTATTTTATAGTAAAATAGTTCCTCCGCCACTTCTGTCACTCTGCCTTTGGAGTTGATTGCTATGGTTACCCAACCCCCCACCAGCCCACACACACACAGAGCAAGTCAACAAGGATGGTTAGTTTGTTTTGGGGGATCGACTGAGTGTTTGAGCAGACTATAGTGGGCATGTCGGGGGAGAAACAGAGCAAATCACTCTGGTGATTGTAGTTCACTACTCAAGCTGCATCTTACTACTGCAGCATGAACATGTGAAGTACTGAACTACAACACCCGTAATGCCTCAACACCTATTCTGCACTGCTCGTCCTGGGAGTCGGGTGGCATTTTGCTTCCTGAAAAGGCCGAAATGCAAGAGATTCTGCATAGTGGGGTTTTTTGAATGAGCAGGGGGATTATGTGGTGAATGTCATAACTGTGGAGCAAGGGCAGAGGACTTGGTGTGAGTGTGGTGACTGTGAAGATATGCCAGAGGTCTTGGTGTGATCTAGAGTGTGTGCGTGTATGTCAACCTTCAATTCTTTTTAATGTGTTTCTGTAGGTGCTCAGTAAGATGCAGTTGTGTGATTATAGCTGTGGGCTACAGTTTTGGCAAATGTGCTGGGACCCACTATGTGAAGCTGACAGCAGTGACGATGAGCAGAAGAGGAAGAGGGGCAAGGAATTTGGCCCAGAGCCCAATATGACCCATTATGGAAGTATGCCACTTATTTATTATTGCAGAAGGACGGGCTTGCTTGACTCTGGTATATAAATATCTTCCATGAATCTGCGACTTCAGCGAGAGGAAGAGACAGTGCTAGCTAGAGTGTCAGAGTCACAGTATTTTTTTCCTTCTTCATTCTGCAGATAGACATCTATCTATGGTACTGAGAATGAATAAAATACCACTGCTCTCACACAGTTGTATTATGAGGTATAGCACCTAAGATCATTGAAAAGAGCTCTGTAATGTGCAGGTTACTACCAGCTGACTGCAGCGTCACTCTGTCAGGGGAAAGTCAGCTGTCTGACCCGATGTGACAGAAAAAAATGGTAGCATTTTAAAACTGAACAGTCTGTTGGCACCCTACTCTTACAACATTATCAGGCAACAGACACTGGGACTCATTATTTTCCAGTCTCTGTTGCCTGATACCGGACTGACTGGTTGGTGGCTTTAGCCAATCAGAAGTGCAATTTCTCTGTGCCCATTTTCTAAAATGAAATAAATCACATATGCCATTGACTGGCTAAATTCAACACATTAATATTTATCTGCAGGATTTGACTTCTACAGACCTCACTTGTGGCTCTGTCACTCATGAGGTCATAGAGACCAAAACCTGCAGATAAAAATAAATGTAATATTTTAGTCAGCCCATGGTATATCCCATAGACACACGTGCACACACATATATATATATCTTTATCTATCTATATCTATATATATATATATAAATATATATATATATATATATGTATATCATACAGTATATATACCACATCAGTGGTGAATGAATACATTAGGTAAATAAATCACGTTATTTTGGGATAAATAGTTATTTTCACTTAGAACAGAATTTATTTAAGTAAGAACTTGTTATTTCCACTTAGAATCTGGAAATAGAACACAGAAAACTATGGGTCAGCTAGAAAACTTACAATGGAAAGAAAGACAGTTCTAAGCTAAAACAAGGTAAAACACCAGTAAAACATTATAAATGGTGTGATATATATATATATATATATATATATATATATATATATATATATATATATATATATATATATAGAATAATCGTATGAGGTGGTGTGTGTTATGAGAAGTTTACACACTCATGAGGGGTTAGATGCTACATAAACCCTGAAAGCGAAGCTCGAGGGGTTTGTAGAAGCATCTAACCCCAAGGGTGTGTGAAAACTTCTCATTACACACTTACCACCCCATATTTTATTTTATATAATTACAGGGTTCTGTTTTTTTCGCCTGAGCCGTAGTATAAATATGAAGTAGTTGGTGAGCTTTGTTGTAACTGTAAATTAAGTAAATGTAAATTAGTATGAAATTCAGAAGTACTCTTTGCTCGTTGCATAGATTTAAGTTTTTATTTGGAAACAAGAAAGGTTTTTGTCTGGTTACAGAGCTTTAATTAATTTTAGATGTAGCATTACATTACACAAAGCACAAAAACGTTAAGTAAAAAAACAGTTCGATTATGCAGGAACTGGAACATATTAGTAGGAAGCTGCACATTTAGTTAACAGTTTAATGTTAGTTTAAAATGCTTAGTAAATTAAATGTTGCAGTAGACAGTTCGTTTGAATGGTGTTCTGTCGGTAGGTGCTGCGGTATGGCTGAGACCTCTGGGTTGCTGTGGTTACCGGCACTTCGTTGCTGTGGATACTGGCACATGTGACCTGTAGAGGGTGGGGAAACAGAGAAAACAGTTGTGAGTGTGTGGAAAATATACCAAATTGCAAGGTGCATTTTTATTTTGCAGTTACAGTACCTTAATCTGAGCTGTCGGAGTCTTCGATGACTTGAATTCGTCATCGCTTTTGTGGAGGTGCAGAGTGGTAGATGTTTACATTGACTGTGTCCTGAAAAGTGCAGCCGCTTCCGAATATGGAGGTGAGTGTGTTGCTGGTCCCAGGTTCTGCAAGTTCATTGCTGCTCGTTGTGGCCATGGCTGGAGTGGGTTTATTTGAGTTGGATACCATTTGCTGTTCATGGGAGTATGTGAGAAGGTGGCTGATGTGCTGTTGCTTTTTTTCTGACAGGACAAAGTAATTGTTAATGGACTGAATGTTTTTGTGTCCTGAGATTTGCTGCACTTCTGTGGGGGGAATGTCATTGTCAATGAGGTGCTGGATGCTTGTTTTGTGAGTGCTGTGATTTTTAATCCTTTTAGTATCTGGCAAGCCTGATTCAAGCTTCATTTGAAGCATAATTTTTCTCATTTTATTTATTCCTATGTTCATGTTGTGATACCAAAATGAGGATTCCTTTCTGTTGGTGTTTGGGGCAATGTAGAAGGGTGCATCTGGTCATAACATTTCCGGGGGTCTTTGTGCTTTGTAAAAATCGTATGCTCTGACAGTATCTCTTTCAGGATTTTTTGTGTTGGCATAAATATGTGGGTTTATAGGGCGGACATCACGGGGATTTTCACCTGTTCATGTTTTGGTCTGCCTTTCACAATATTGAAGGTAGCTGTTTCCATTGGTATCCACTCCTTTTTTAATGTCTGACCATTGAAGGTCATACTGTTCTTTCGTTCTCAAGGCGTATTGAATGCCAAAATTAAAGAATAGGAAATTTAATAGTCCAGTTGGAGTGGACATGGATAGTATCCCAGATGAATATACTTACTCAACATCTTTATCAGAAAGGGGTTGGGCTTTGTTTGGTCGGTTGCCCTTACCTGCCTTTTTTAGCTGTCTCTGTTTGGCTGCTAGCGTTTTCTTGGTCTTTATGAATGTGGTGTCTGGACCCTTGAATATTGAAAAGGGGTACTTTTGCTGTGCTAGTTGTCTGTCTATGCTGGCTACTATGCCCCTTATTGTACCCGGCTCATAGTCAGTACCATCCTGTCTCTTTAAGAGGTACAGGAAGTCTGCTATCTTTATGTCTAGCTTTTGAGGGTCAAACATTTGGAATTCCATAGTTTCTCCTACCTCTGTGAGGAACAGTTAGAATAGACGAACATCACTTTCTGTCTTCCGAGCCGTGTTTTTATTTTGCTGTTCAGTTATGAAGGATATTCTGTCAGTAGTGCAGTGGATTGAGAAACGAGCTGTCATTTTTTAAATTTTTTTTTAGACTACCGAAGACTTCGTAGTGTGTGCGTTGCTGTTTCTGAGGTAAGTGCTCGAGGGGAAAGTGGTTTGAGTGTGAGAAACTGTGCCAGGTGTTTGTCTCGAGGGTTATACTGCCTCGCGCTTCTGTAATGGGAAAGTGGCGCGTGTTTGCCGTTATAAACACTCCTTTATAACGGCAAATTACGCCACACTTTCCCTATGGGAAAAAACAGAACCCGGTTATTATATATCAAATACATAATGGGTTGCAGTAGAATAATACATTTATGTCCACACATGAGTGGTAAGACCTTTGTAACTAACTTGTGGCTTCGCCACTGGTGAGTTATGGGTCTCACTACTAACTAGTGGAAATAAATGTGTTATTCCACTGCAATCCATTATGTTTTCCCTATGTATGATACTATAATATTATGCTTCATTGGGTTGTTGTAGAAGATTGTAAATAACACTGTGTGTGGCATTGAAGTAGACTCATCATGGGAATGACTATAGTAAGGGTTGCTTATTGAGCACTTTTGAACCCTGTTCATATAAGCATGAGTGACAATAAATTTATTGGAGTAGGTGCTAGTAAAAAATATAAATCTAGCTTTTAATTTATCTACAAGAAAACATGATTTTTATATGAACACGTAGTGAGTTTTAAAGATGACAAAAAATGGCACTATGTATAATGCCTCATGATGGACAGGAAATTGTTCACACTCATGGTGCCCAGTTGTTCATAATAAACACATGACTGGTTGTGAAGATTATCAGGTACTAATAATGTTTAAAGTTGTTGAATTCTTTTTTTATTATTCTTACTTAAAAAGAGTGGTGCATTTTAACAGAATCTGAAAAGTTGACAGATACCAATCCTATCATACCATCTCTGTGCAGTGTGAAGGCAGGGAAGAAGGTAATATTATCCACACACTACAGTGATGCATGACAAGGAAACCATGATTCATGATGGAGGGAGTAGGGAGATGATAGTGATGGTGATGATGTGCTGTTTTCTGAAGCCAGATCCCTTCTATGGGTATTATGTTAATTTAATTACTATTAGTAATTAATATTCTTAAATTTGGATTGATTTATATGATGAGAAATCATAATTTCATTGGATTTGTGGTGCTACCTGGTTTGTGGCCTTATGACTTATTTTTACCCTGCAATAAAAATACTGTAGAACATGCATAATAAAGTGTGTGAGTGCTGTGTCTGTTACTCAGATGGTGTATTGGGCTTTTTTAGCAATCGCTCCCTTTAGTATGGTAGTGCACTCTTTGTACTGTACCCTTTTAATCAAGGCTTTTTCTTCAAGATAGTCCAATGGGATATACACAAGGCCACTTGCACTGGTGATTGTGACTCTAATTTCCAGATTTTACTGGGATTCTGCAGTCATTCTTTTAGTATGTGTATAAATAATCAAAATAAAAGAAGGTTTAATATACACAGCATTAAATAAAGCAAATTGAACATAATACAGGAAGCAATTATAAGAAAAACACAAGTTTTGTAGATTTACTGATCTGGTATAAAATGCCAGATTCCATGAAATCTTTGTTTTTACCAGTGTTCAGGCAGCCCTAATTCTGGAATTATACCAGGTTTTCCGAGAAAAACTGAAAACCAGTGGCATTGGATATACATTCCAATGTGATTATATTACATTTAATTGGAAAGGCATGACTAGGTCAACGGTTACCATAAGGTAATCCCACAATGCATGCTTAAGCCCTGGATCCAAATGTCATGTTGTTTATCATGATGGTGCATTATTGAGTGGTAAACCATCCCCTGGAGTTGCCATACTACTATTATGGAATGAGATAAGGCTGTTGGGTACTATTTTCACATGTAAAAGAAAATAATAAAATGGGTAGGGAAAATGCTGAAACATGATTGGTTGTGACCTGTGCATTAGATCTGTCTAATGGACAGGTAAAACAAGTTCTCCAAAAGAGTAAGTAGTATAAAAAGAATCCTTGTGTCAAATATTAGAATACTGACAGTCAAAACAGCTGCCATTGCTTTTTCCCCACAGCCAAGGAAAACTTAATACTTCTCCAGCACTCGCTGCCTCCTCAGTATTCATTTTTATTTCTTTAAAACATTAAAGACATGACCAGTGGGACTTACTGTTGTAGAAGATTTTACACATTTAGTGAATACTGAGAGTCCTGACCAATGCTGATACTGGCTCAATCGCTGCCCCTACCCCATCTGCTCTTCTCATTAGCCCATCTGATTCTGCTCTGTCTCTCTCGTTCTCCTGACTACCACAGTAAAAGCCTGGCTGTACACTAAAATTTCTTTACCTATTAATTTGTATATTTTTTTTCATTTAAAAAAGCTTTATTGACCAGCAGACAGCCCGCTTGATCACCACCCCACCCACCCGCTCTTGTCTCTCTTGGTCACTCATATCACACAAACAGCTTTTCCTGCCAAAAATTCTAAAACCAAAATATATTGTAGTGGAACGGCAGCAGCACTATAGTTAGGGTTGAATAGGTGGTTTAGTTTTAAACCCCAAATTTTGCACTTTAATAACTTTGTAACCATTCAATGAATTTGCACAAAATGTGGCATATGCAGTCCCATGGGGTAGATCTCTTGAAATGCCAAGTTTTGTTTGCATTGACTGTACAGATTTTGCGCAGTGCATAGCAAAACAAGTGTAAAAGTCACTTTTTTCACCAATTTTTGCTTATTTTTCCTTACTATGCTGTGGCCCTACTGTTTGGAATTGTGGCCTGACATTCTCAGAACAGAACGAGCTTGCCCTCAAAGAACAAGCCAGCATTGGTTTGGTAAAAAAAAAATAATTATCTGTTCCAAAGTTATTCAGTTTTGAAATTTCAAGTTCTAAGCACGCACTGTTCAGTTTTTTAGGTAGCTGCACAGCCTCAAGCAAGAATTTGGGCTCACAAACAAGGATTTTGACAGCTCACAAATAGGGATTCATTAAATCCCTACTGGTACGAAAAAATTCCCTGTTCATGAGCTGCCATCTTGTTTTCAATTTTTTTCAAAAACAAAACTTTGTAACTTGCCCCAGGGATGTCTTCTGTACAAACTGAAGTATGGGTTTTGTTCAGGATGACATCTTCTACAAACTCATGGCTTTGGTGCAATTTACGTTACTCAAAAAATGGCCACTTTTACATTTGAAAATTCTTGTTCATGACTCACTTCCGATCCCTGTTTGTGAGGTGTTAAAATCCCTGTTCATGAGCCAATCCCCTGTTCATGAGCTGTCAAAATCCTTGTTCGCATGGGTATGACCAGATGGCCCTATCTCATGAACAGAAATTGGCTCACAAACAGGGATTCTGACACCTCACAAACAGGGATTTGCTCATGAACAGGGATTCTGACAGCTCACGAACAGGGATTCCCTATTCATGAGCTGTCATCATCCCTGTTTGTGAGGGGATGACCAGATGGCCCTAAAAATCTCTGTTTTTGAGCTGTCAAAATTCTTGTTCATGAGAAATCCTTGTTTGTGAGCTGTCAAAATCCCTGTTTGTGAGGGGATGACCACATGGCCCTAAAAATCCCTGTTCGTGAGCTGTCAAAATCCTTGTCTGTGAGGGGACGGCCAGATGGCTGTACCTTGTGAACAGGGATTTGCTCACATACAGGGATTTTGACATCTCATGAACAGGGATTCAGCTCATGAACAAGGTTTTTGACAGCTCACGAACAGGAATTTTTACAGATTGCTGTTTCTTTGCCACTTCACTGCAAAGAAACGGTTAGGACTTTGGCTTGAAATTTGCATTGTAGAAATAGGATCTCCCAAAGATTTTAACTTATGCTGGTTTGGTGTACAAATTTGCATCGGTAACATAGTTATGGCATTCCGAAGTTGAGAAAGTTCCCATAGGATAACATTGTGGCAAACACGGAGACTTTTTGGTGCCTATATCTCAAAAATGGTTGGAGATACGGATTTGTCACTAAGTGCAACTTAGTACACCACTAGGTGTACTAAGCATGCTAGTTGTACTGAGCATGTGTGCAGGTTACCAGTCCATAATTACAACTGCAGTGGAATTTTTTCCAAAGTTGCTATGGTTACTGAAATACTGCACCATTTGTAGCACAAGACTTTCTTGGAATGTGTCTAGGGCTGCACTGCATCTCTACAATTAGAGGTAGATGGAGTGCAGGGCCTGGAGGGCTCTGCATTCCCACATATGGATGCCATTATGCAGTATCAGACTGCAGGGCCATCCATTATGCAATGCTGGAAGTGCAGGGCCCTAAGAAGATGACAGTTCATTGCAATGTCTGTGCACCTATGGATAGGTGGGTGGGCCATACGAGCTCAAAAACTGATACCATGGAAGCGCAGGGCCTGGAGAGCCCTGGGCTCCCAAACCATATAAGGGTAAGATTATACTATCTCAAAAAATAAGGTAATTCATTGCAAAAAACTTTGTTAATGCATCAGTTAGGGTTGAAGTGACAAAAGTAGGGAAATGAGGCATTAGGGTTGACACCCTAACACCCAAACCCTGCCACCCCACCCCGACCATCCAAAGACCAACAAGTGATGGGGTGTGCCTTGGGATCATCATAGAAACATAGACTTTGACAACAGATAAGGACCGCTAGGCCCATCTAGTCTGCCCTTTTCCCTACCTACAGGATAGGCCACAGATCCTATTTAACCAACAGCCTATATCTTCTTGCCCCCCACAAGAATTGCCTTATGTCTGTCCCATGCATTCTTGAATTCTCCCACAGTTTTAGACTCCACAACTTCCTCAGAAAGGCTGTTCCATGCATCCACTACCCTCTCTGTGAAATAATACTTCCTCACATTGCCCTGAACACCGTCCTTCTATCTTTAAATTGTGTCCCTTGTTCTTGCAAGTCTCTTTTTCTGAAAGATGCTACCCTCTTGGACTTTGTTGATTCCCTTGAGGTACTTGAAAGTTTCTATCATGTCCCCCTCTCCTTCTTTCCTCAAGGGTATACATATTAAGCTCCTTTAGTCTCTCCTCATACAGCTTTTCTTGCAGACCCTGCACCATTTAGTTGCCCTCCTCTGGACTGCCTCTATCCTGTCTATGTCCTTGCAGAGATGGGGTCTCCAGAACTGGACACAGTATTCCAGATGGGGTCTCACCAACTGTCTGTACAGAGGGATAACAACTTCCTGTTTTCTGCTGCTGATGCCTCTCCCTATACATCCCAGTATACCCTCAACCCTCCCTACTGCCTTCTCATATTGCTTGCTAACCTTAAGGTCATCTGATATGATTACCCCCAGGTCCCTTTCCTGTTTTGTTGTTGTTACTACCTCCCCACCCATTGTATATTCTTCCCCTGGGTTCTTATTTCCCAGGTGCATTATTTTGCACTTTTTTGCATTGAATCCTAGCTGCCATACGTCTGACCATTCTTCCAACCTTGCCAAGTCCCTTTTCATCCTTTTCACGCCTCCTTGTGTATCAACCCTGTTGCAGATCTTTGTGTCATCTGCAAAAAGGCATACTTTTCCTTCAGTCCTCTCTGCAATGCCACTGATGAAGACATTAAAAGGACTGGACCCAATACTGACCCTGCGGTACCCACTAGTAACCGCCCTTTCTTCAGAGTGGACTCCATTTACAATTATCTTCTGTGTCCTGTTGTCCAGCCAATGTTTTACCCAGGCTACCACCCTGGGACCCACTCCCAGGCTGGTTAATTTGACTAATAATCTTTTGTGTGGGACTGTGTCAAATGCCTTGCTAAAGTCTAGGTAGGCCATGTCCACAGCCCCTCCCTGGTCTACTACTTTGGTCACCCAGTCAAAGAAATCTATTAGTTTAGTCTGACATGACCTTCCCACTGTGAACCCATGCTGCCTTGAATCCTGTGCTCCACTGACCTCTAGGTCATCAGGACTAACTCTCACTCCATTCTCCTATACTGTACCATGTCAGCTTTCTTACACATGGAACGTAGTGAGGGTTAGGGCCACTGACCCCAACGCACACCCCAATGCCTGTTAGTGGGGACAGGGTGGGCATGGGGTGCAAGGGGTGGCAACCCTAACACTGAATTTCCTCATTTTTGTTGCTGTGGAACAACCCTAACTGATGCATCAAACAGATTTTTTTTGCCATGAATTCCCTTTCTTTTTAAGAATGTACACTATAAATAGTGAATGGAATGTGGTGGTATGAGTGTGGGACCCTACCATATGATTTTTTGTCATTTCGCTGCACAAAAACTGTATGACTGACTGAAATGAAAATTGTTAAATGAAGACATGTACCATGGCACACCGTGTGTCCAGAATTGTGTGTACATCCATTCAATGGTCACACAGCCCCACAAGCAAACAACATAACAAGCACAATTCAGCAACCATAAGTGCCAGTGAGCCACAAATTAGCACAGTGAAGGATGAATTATAAATCTCTGTATATTCCAAACACCAGGCAAATCGGGCACATGGTTTAGAAGTTATTGAAGCATAATTAACCAAATTTTCATTCATTGGAGTGGCATAATTCTACACCTGCTAAAGTTTTACACACAAAATCACTATAAGGCACCTCTGTGCCACTAGGGACACCTATGCTATAAATTTAAAGGCAGTAGCACCCTGCGGAACGTGATGCGCAAAATGTTAATTGTGTCACGCAGTATCTCTGCAGTGAATTATTTTTCAAACATGTAAACAGCAGAATTCACATCTCCAGGACATCCACTCAATACCCTCCAAATTTCATATGAAAAGAAGAAACCGTTACAGAGATATTCAATTTTTTTGTTTCTGTACCGTTAAGTCTTCCACTACAAAATGGTGGAAATCGCGGCCAAAAATGCATTAAAATGGCGGACCTGGTGGCCGAAAAATCAGTAACTGTGAAATGGCCCAACTTCAAATGGCCATAACTCTGGAACAGAACAACATCTTTTCACCAAGCAAAAACTAGCATGCTCCTTGAACAACAGGTTTTCTACTTGCCAGGTTTGAGACCAATCAACCTAACACTGGCTGTGCTATGCGTCACAGAAGGCAGTGCAGAAAAATTGCAAAAACAATGTTTTGCACTGCACTACGCAAATGCAAAAACACAAACGGTAATGTTAATGCAAACGGTGATGGAAATAGTGAGGTAGAATAAAATAGTAATGCTAACAGTAACACAAATGCAAGCACAAACAGTAATGCACATGGTGATGCAAACGTAAATGATAATGCAAATGGTAAGAAAAACGCAAGCGCAAACATTAATGAAAACAGAAATGGTAAAACAAACGGTAACGCAAATGCTAACGGCAACAGAAATACAAACATTAATAATAACGGTAACGCAAACGCTAACCCCAATGGAAATGCAAACATAACGAAAATGCAAACAGTAACACAAAGAAATGCAAACTGTAATGGCAACAGTGACACAGAAGGAAACAGTAACGCAATCGACAATGGAAACACTACCGAAAAAGCAAACGCTAATGCAAACAGAAACGCAAACAGTGATGAACACACAAACAGTAACGGTAATGCAATAGGAAATGGAAATAGTTACGGTAACACCAACGATGATGCCAAAGGGAACACTAACACAACCAGAAACACAAACACAAGCACATACGCAAACGCAAATGGTAACATGCATGGTCATGGTAACACAATTGGAAATGCAAACATTTATGGTAACACCAACAGTGATGCTAAAGGAAGCACAAATGCAAATGGAAATGCCAACGGAAGCTCGTACACAAATGCAAATGGTAATGCACATGGTGGCACAAAAGGAAACACAAACAAAAACAGTAATGGATATGCAAATGGTAACATTCATGCAAACGCATACATAGATATGTATACAGCATATATATACTTAGATTTGTCTCTAGCAATCACTGCAATTTCATCTTTTTTCCAAAATCTGCTTCTCTACTAGCTGTGGTATAGTACAAATAAAAACAATTTTCTTTTATTTACTTTTTTTCTTGCAAATTACCATGACCCCTCAATGACTATCTCCTTCAGGCTACACGTGGTACCACTGCCCTCACTACTGGCCCTTACCTCTAGGCTCTCCAGTTTCTACAACACCCCCTTTGTTCCAGCTTATCTTTGCCAGGAGGGCTCCCTGTTTTCACCTAGGGGGTAGCACCGCAGATGTCAGGGATGCAGCCAAGATGAGGAGGACAGTGCTCTGGGTGGTCAGGTGGTATGGGGGGCACACTGAGGGCCATCATCTGGTGCACCAGATGTAGGTCTACTCCCATGTTCTCTTTTCCCTCCACCCCCCCCACATCATGATTGCACATTGTGGCATCATGGAGACACATGTGGCAACATCTGGTCACCCATGCCATCAAGTGCATCTCCGCTGGCCTACCACCAGGAGATGCTCAAGGAGTGGTACATGCTATTCCCCCCCCCCCCGGGGAAGAGAGAATCCACACAGATGCTCTATACCCTCTCCAATGGTCTCTGCTCCAGTCATCTCAAGTTTGGTCATAAATCTAGGTCACCAGAATGCTGAGTGGACACCACACCAATTGATGTCATGGAGCCAACATAAAAAGCACTTTTCTATAGTTACAATGATTGTATTTTCAGAGTTCTGATGGACACTAAAAAAAGTTGCATCACGTTTGTGTCACACATTTCAGCAGCATCTGCGTTAGTAGGTTATGCTACCATCAGAAGATGGTTGCACCTCAATCTGCGGGGCCTGCACTTGCACCCAGATTAATAAAACAAAAGTGATACAACTATGATGCAGCTCACATTAATATCACAAATATGCCTTAATTATGATGCAAGAATATCTTGCACCATGAGATGTCAGTTTTGATGCAGCTGTGAAAATATAGTGCAATTATTTGTTGCATCTATGTGATACCAATTAACTTGATTTGATGCAACTGTATCATTTTGAGCACTTTTGAAAATACCATCCTGTATATCTAGTGGCCAGGAATGAATCTGGCCATAGAAACTCTGGCAAGCCAATTTGAAGTTTTCCAGAAAACTGGCTGTAATACTGTGACAGTGAGTTAATACAGAGTTTGCACAAAAATAAATGGAAATATTCTTAACAAATATTCATACCTAAATTAAGCTGGCACAGTACCAATGGCAAGCACAACAGTACATTTAGAGCAGTTGCACAAGACATTTTGTTGGTTGCGGGTTTTCAGATGAACACACTTCTGATATAAGTGACGGGCCACAGATGTTTCTTCTGAGTGACTTGTACTGTGCACAGTTTTAAAAGAGTTTTTGACAAGACTGGCTGCTGTGGTATGACGTTGCTATACTGTGTGGTAAATTTACTATTCTCTGAGGCGCCTATACACTAAGGGAGCCCAGCATTATATGTCATGATACCTGGAATGTAGGTCTGGGAAACACACACACATCCTCACTGGATTCTACCCCTCACATCTTGGTATACCCAATGCTGCACTTTTCACCCTCTTGCCACCCTTCCTACATTCCTTCTCCCCAATACCCTCTTCCCTCTCCCTATGACTCTGGCACTTCTTATCTGTTGTCTATTTTCTCTGACAAATGCCGCTGGCTGTCTTGTTACAATGCTACCCTTGAACTGTATTAATCTGTACTCTGTTTGCAATGTCCACATTGTTGTAATGCCTGTCTTGATGTTCTCCATAATTTGTATTTCTCTGACATGGAACCTTTGTAAAAGAGCCATGGCTCAAAGGTATTTGTAATCCTAGACTTGATAAACAAATAAATAAAAAAAAATAATAATTAAAACATTTTGGGTGCTAAATGGACACCCATGGATGTTCTAATGATGGATGTTCACTGCACAACCCTGATCAGGGCTCTCTGTGCCAGATCCCATGCAAATGTGTGGCCAGTCCATGCTAGGGGGGTGAGGAGTGAGTGTGCCCACATTGGGCCAGTGTGGCGAAGCATGCACAATGCCCGATACACTCCACTGGGCAAGTGTCTGGGAAGGGATTCCATTACACCAGCCAGAGCGCTGCCATAACAGGTGCATACCCTTCCCTGACTAGAGTCCACATGGCACCCCACAACCATATACCCCAGCCCTCCTCCATGACATGGAGGGCTTGGGGTGGAAGAAGGCTGTGGGGCTAAAAAAAACAATGGGTAGATCATAAGGGACATGGCTGTCTGTACATGGGCCATGAGGTCCAATGATCCACTGTTCCTACAGAACAGGGGAGTCACTGTGAGGCCAGTCAGTGTTTCTGATTGGAAGCCCATGGTCTAGCCCCATTCTTGGACATATATGGACATGCATCGGGCTGTCTGGGGGGGTCATGCATCCCTACCTGTGCATCCTGCAGGGGCCAGCTATATAGCATGTAGTTGTGCATCATGGTACATTCCCCAACTGGTGCATATCAGGTCCATTGGTGCAAAGGGCCCTCTTTGAATTAGACACATTTTGCAACTGTAAAAAGCAGTAGAATAATTTATAAACAGGCAGATTGGCCACCTAATTGTCTCTGCTTTCCCTGCCCTGAGAGGTGCCCAATATTTGTACCATTATCTCTATTTATATTTTGTGACAGCTGTCAGCTACATTTAAATGCTAGTGTGTAGCATCATGTGTTCCTCTAGAACCAGGAGAATCCTATGTGCTTCCCACTTTCTGTTGATATAGATCTCTGAACTGCTGCTGTAGCAAGGGTTCAATGGGTAGGGGCAGGGAAACAGCCCACGGGTACAGTAGGTAAGTGAATGGGGTGAGGTAGTAAAGTTAAGGGCAGACTCAGTTGACAGTAGGTCTCCTTGTGCAATCAAATTGTCTGTTTTTGTGTTTGAACTGCAAGAAATATGTGGATGTACTGTACAATATGTGCCTCTTGATTCATCTGATGTGAAGTTTGATGTTTTGGATTAAATCAGCATCAGAAGAAAAGGAAAAAAGAAAACAAGAATGAATTCGGTACACTGTAACTGGAATATTTAAGCTTTAACTACTTTGTTAACTTACAGCAATGTTATTCATTATTCATTGCTGTTTATCATTTAACAAGCAGTATGTGTATTTTTGTCTACACAGAACACATTATAGAGATTGTGAGCTAATGCTTCATGTTTATGATTAATGGATAGACATGATTTACATTATTTATTACTTGTTTTTTCCACTAGTGTTTTTCATAATTATTTTTGATAGTGATAAATTTAAGATGTTACAGATATAATTTTTATATCATAGGATAGCCATAGAATTTGCCAAAGGTAAATAGTTGTGTACAGATGGAATCTTCAGAACGAATTTATAGTATATGTTACGCCTTGATTACACACTGATTTCAGCAGCTGCTGAAATGCTATTGTAGTACAGTTCAAAGGTCAAAAATGTTGTTGTACTATCGTTCTGATGTCACATCGATAGTACAACAACATTTCTGACATTTGAACAGTCTTGTGCTGTCATCGTCACCTCAGCACTCACAAAACCAGTGAAGCACAGATGGATAGCCATAATTTCTGACTCCAGTGACTCGAACTAGGTGAGTCCTCACTTGTTTTAATTTAATTTTGCAGTCATCAATGGGTAGAGCAGGAAGGAGGGCGGAAGTGGGGGGGGAGGCGCACATTACAGTAAACCACTGATACTCATTTTTGTTTTTTTCCACAGGAACTTTGAACAGAAGAAGATCGTATCCTTTGAATTATTTAAACTATCTGTAAAAAAAAATGACGTAAACTTACAGTGTTCAAAATGAATGAGTTTTAAAACATTCCACAATGTGTCAGCGTCTTCTTACTTCATTATTTTTTTTTACAGTGTACGATCGAGGCTTACCATATACTATATAAAACAGTATATGGATAAGCATACACAGCAAGGCTGTATTTCCATCTCAGGTTTGTGATGATATCATGGGACTTCTCGAGCTTCACTCTCGAGGTCCATATGATGTCACCACAAACCCTCAATGGAAACAATGCCTTGTTGTGTATGCTTACCCATACACTACTCTATTTATCTTGTTCTCAGATGGAATCTTCAATAAGAATATTGGGCCAGATTCACAAAAGGCAACCCATGCTGAAAGTAACACTTTGCGTCATAAGTTGTGACATTTGAGATTCATCAAAGCAGCCTATGTCATGTTGCAGGCTGCTTGTATCAAAGTAGTCCCATGTGATATGAACCCCCCCTGCAACATTGCATAAGGGGGTTTACAGCAGCAATTGCCCCCTATTCAGGAAGGGCAGCTGCCAAGTCACCGAAGTGGGATTCAAAAAAGAACCCCTGGTGGACATCCATCAGAGAACATTTACACCAGCTGTGAGCTGAAGTATGGGGTCATCCACTGGAAGTTGTCACTATTCACCTAGTGCTCCACAATGGATAGCCCTCATAGGCTATGGCCCCCAACAGCCCCGTTCCCCTGTCCAGTAATATAATCCCATATGGTCCTGCATCCCCCCACATGCCCAAAGTCCCCATCATTAGTAATGTAAAAGCCCAGTGTGGGCTATGGTTCCCCCATCCTGACCCCAATATCACCGATGTATAAGCCCTCATGATCTATAGTAACACCCCTTCCCCAGCCCTGCTGTCAGTCCCCAAACCCAAAATGTTTTCCCATTCCTACAGTAATAAAACTGTTCCCGCATTACCCCATATATCCCTGGTGGTCCAGTGGCCCCCACCCCCTCACGCCCCACAGTGACAGCCTACCCCACACATCCCCACCCATGCCGTGCCGGCAACTGGCAAAGCCCACCTCTCACTACCATGGCCAGCTGCCAACTGAGTATTGCACAAAGCTTGTACAGTTTATATACGCACTTGATGAATGACAGCAGCTGTTGTATTTTTGAAACCATATACTATAACAAATAAAATATAACAAATAAAATATGGGTGACCATACACTACTCACCATGTGTTTTCATTTTGGGGATGAGATAACAGCATGGACCTCTCAAGCTTTGCTCTCAGGATCCGTATGCTGTTATCTCAACCCCTTGATGAAAGTACAGATTCGTTGTGTATGGTCACTCATACATTATTCCTTATTGCTAATATGGACTTAAAGCTATAGACTTGCTCTTTAAGAAAACAGGCAAAGGCAATCAACTCATTTTGATGTGAATTACTAGGTTTTAATTTAGAGTTGGAACTGAATTGAGAGCAACTGGTGTTTTCTTTTTAATGATTGGGGTAGTTATTTTTAGCTAATAACACTCTGATTTAACATTATCTGTGCCTATTTATTTATTGAAATGTTTCAGGAAGGCACACTGAGCGACAAGTCACTCATCTCCTGGTGTGACCTGGGGGGAAGGGGTACAATAGGAATGAGACTTTAAACATTTAAGTTACAAGAGCAATATTAACATACAGTTGTAAGGCAGGTGTTACAAACAGTGTTACAACAGTGTTGCGCATAATAGGTAGAAAGAGTGGACAATAACAAGTACCGGGTTGATAAGTAAACAAGTGCTTACGTGAAAGAAAAGGGGAAAGGAGAGGGAGGGGTGAGGTGGGGGGAAGGGGAAGAGTCATGTCCCTGGAGACCCCTTCAGGATGCGAGGAACCCTGCAAGGGGACTGGGGGGCCAGAGAGAAGGAGATAAGGCAGTGTCCCAGAGAGACCCCTTCAGAATGTGGGAAACCCTGCAAGGGGGCTGTGAGGCTAGATAGAAAGGGGGATAAGGCTGTAGGGATTTAAAGAGGGAGGAGAAAGAAGGAGGAGGTGTGACTTAATGCTAGATGGGGAATAGGACCTAACTCAAGAGAGGACCCTTCAGGATGCAGGGTACTCTGCAAGGGGTTGGGGAAGGTCAGTATATAGGGATTAAGTGAGTGACAGAGAGGGAGGGAGGGAGGAGAATTGAACCCTTGAGGGAGGAGAATTTGCACCTTTGGAGGAATGGTACCTAATCAATAGTCCATCTGGATGCATTGGACCCTGCTGGTAGTCATGAAAAGCCAAGATAGTGGCTATATAGAATAGGGGAGATATGCTTAGGCTCAGTTTGACCCCTTCAGGATGCTGAGAATCCTGCAAGGGGACTGCGATGGTCAGGGAGAAAGGTAGATGGGGGAGGGGAAGGAGAGGAGACAAGACTAGCACCAGTAAGACCCTTTCAGGATGCTGAGGACCCTGCAAGGGGACCGCGAAGGCTAGGGAGAAAAGGTAGAATGGGGAAGGGGAAGGAGAGGAGACATGCCTAGGCACAGTAGACTCATTCATTATACTGAGAACCCTGCAAGGGGACTGCAAAGGCTAGGGGGACAGGTAGATGGGGAAGGGGGAAGGAGAGGAGAGGAGACAAGCCTAGATGCAGTAGGACCCCTTCAGGATGCTAAGATCCCTGCAAGAAGACTACAAGTCTAGGGAGATAGGAAGGATGGTGGGGGAAGGGAGTCGATGAAAGATAGAAGCCCCTTGTGGGGTTAGGAGAGGGACACATGGAGAGCATTTAGGGTCACTTACATTATGTGAGAGATCAAGGGAGGCCAGTAAGGGGAGGCAATTTGGGGGAAGGGGAGGAGAGCTAGAAATTTGTGGGGTGGGGATGCACAGGGTAAAATGAAGGTGATAATAGAAGGGAAGGGTCTGTCCAGGGCTTAGAGGAGGGAATTAGGGAGGGACATGGCAGGAGCAACTAGGTGCAAGGTAATTCTTGAGGGCAGAGCTGATGGAGTAGGTGGAGGATGAGTGCCAGATTTGAGGGGAGAGGGAATTCCAAATTTTTGGGAGGCAGTGAGAGTAACCGGATTGGCTGATTTGGGTGGATCTACGGGGGGGGAGACTACCAGGGTGCGGGAGTCAGCTGATCTAAGGGAATGGAAGGATAGTGGTGTTACAAATGAGGAGGTGAGGTAGGAAGGGAGCTCACCCAACCAGAGCTTGGAGGTAAATTTAGCACAGTGGGAGAGTTGCCTATTTAGTCATTGTTCTCCATGATTTCTTTCAAACTCCTCTGAGAACAAGCTGGTACTTAATCAGATTATATAATTGGTTTATTGATTTGAAAAATTATTTAAGGCATGGGAAAATGTGGTCCTGTAGCCTTCTTTAGAAGTGGTGGGGAACCATAAAGTGCCAGAGCATTTTCTTTGGAGTTTCCACTTATTTATACTGACAACACTTATTGTAGTGCTGTGGTAATGAATGAACAGCAATTTTTGACTGAATTTATTCTCCTGTTCTGTGTTGTTATGTCTAGAGAGAGAGTACACTTTGTTGTCTACTGAATATTGTTAGAGGTACTGTATATCCTCTTTGTTGGTGGCATCTGTTGCTGACCACAAGCACAGCCCAATTTTCCTTTTGGTCTGCTCCTGCCTTTAGCCTCCATTGATCTACTTGTCAATATCTCACATACTCCTTCTCCCTAAGTTGTCTGGGGAGCAGATTTCATGTTGACTAGTGATAGGGTGGCAGGTAGGGCAGCGAGATGGCAGCTACACTGGGCTGCTGTCTGCAGGAGCTCTGAGTAGAGCTGAAAAATTCTCCCCTGCATTTGCTTCATTTTATTTTTTTAGGAGAGAAACACGATTTATTGCTTGTTGCTGCAGTTTAGCAGTTACTATCATGACTAAAAGCCCTGAAATTTCAATTTGTTTTTAATTCAACTAGATGTCAGGGTCAGGGCACAGTGGTAGATAGGGTTGAGTAAGTGTATGTAGGTGAGGAGCCAGCTTTGTTATTTTCAGTTAGGGCTGTATCTCCAGTGCTACGTTTGTGTAGTGTAGAAGTCCAGGAGAAGTTGGAGGAGCAAGGTCCAGGGGACACCTAAGGAGTGATGGTTCTTATTGAGGAGCAGGCAGAGTTTCTGGCTACAAAGGTGTACTTCAGATAGGTCTCCCTGATGCCTGCAGTATTTGTTCTGTAGGGTCTGATATGGGAGGCTGGTTGTGAACTGTGGGATTGTTAAAAACTTATTTCTGCATATGCTGCTTGCTGGACTGGAGGCTTTGTCTGTTTGGACAGTGAATATCAGAAACACTTAAGTGGCGTGCTTCCCAGCTGGTGCAAAGTGGAGCTGTTCATTGTGCCACTCTGCTGTAGGTCCTGCGGAGAGCCACAGGGGAGGACTGAGTGGTGTGGCCCCTTGTTTGGATCTTTTGTCATGTTCTTCCCTGGATAGAGAGGCTATCAACTTTGGTGTGAAGAGCATTCTTCTCTGGGAGACTTGACCTGCTGGATGTAACCAAACACCAGTGAGACTGGTGTAAAGGGTGAATATGGTGGAACTCGGCTCGGTGAGTATCATAGTATCATAGTAAAAGCCAGCAGAATAGGCTCTATGGTCTATTGTGTCTGCTCGGAAGCTGGCCCCCTACTGGGAGCTCGCTTCTCCACCCCCCACAGCCCCAGAGGTGGCCTTCCCTGGCCTCAGGTTCCCTCTGTACCTGTCCCAACCCTTCTTGAATCCTTCCACTGTGGTCTCTTCCACCAGACACCTGGGCAGTGTGCTCCATGGTTCCACCACCCTCTCTGTGGAGAAGTGTCTCCTGCACTCCCCCCTGTACTTCCCCCTTCCAACTCCCACTTGTGCCCCCTGGTAGATCCCCCTTCTTAAGCCTGAACACTTCCCTGGCTCTGCCCTTATTTATCCCCTTTACATACTTGAAAGTCTCTATCATGTCCCCTCTGTCCCTCCTCTTCTCCAATGAGTACAGATTGAGTTCATCCAGTCTCTCCTCATAGGTCCCACCCTCCATGCCGTGAATCATCCTGGTTGCCTTTCTCTGGACCCTCTCCAGTAGCACTATGTCCCTCTTAAGATATGATCTCCAGAACTGCACACAGTTCTCAAGATGTGGCGTTACCAGGGCATTATACAAAGGGAGGATCACCCGCCCTCCTCCTGGAGGTAATCCCCCTGGTTATGCAGCCCAGTATCCTGTTTGCTTTTGCAGCAGCTCTTCAACAATTCTCTGTGTTACTCATTTCACTGTCCACCATTATCCCTAAGTCCCTTTCGCCCGATGTGACTTACAATGTGGTCCCCCACCTCAGGGTGCATGCATGTACCGGGTTTCTGACCCCCAGATGTAGCATCCTACATTTTTCTGCATTGAAATTCAACCCCTACTTCCTTGCCCACCCCCCAGGTTATCCAGATTCCCCCTGCATGGCCTCTCTCCCCTCCTGCCCACTTGCCAGTGCTCCCAGTTTTGAGTCATCTGCAAAGAGACTCAACCTACTCCTAACACCCCACCCTATGTCCGAGACATAGGAATTGAACAGGAGTGGTCCCAGGACTGAACCTTGGGGGACCCCACTGATGACCATCCTGGGGGAGGAGACTATCCTTCCAACCGCCACTCACTGTATTTATCCTGTAAGCCAGTTTTCCACCCACCTGAGCAACTGCCCCACCACCCCATTCCCCCCAGCTTTGTTAGTAGGCCGTTGTGGGGTACTGAATCAAACGCCTTACTGAAATCCATATAGAGGACGTCAATTGGCCTATGTTGGTCCAGGGAACCTGTCTCCCCATCATAAAACTCCACCAGGTTAGTCTGGCGTGACCTCCCTGGAACAAAACCATACTGCCTATCATCCAGGTGCCCCAACATTTCCAGCTGCCCCCCCCCCAGTCTCTCCTTGATAATGCCCTCCATAACCTTGGCTACCACAGATGTTAGGCTAATGGGCCTATAATTCCTCATCTCCTCTCTGGACCCCCCACCTTGTGGATAGACACCACATGAGCCACCTTCCAATCTTGAGGCATCCACCCTGTCATCAGGGAGATGTTGAAGAGTGAGGCCAGTGGAGCTGCCAGCACATCCGCCAGTTCCTTCAGCACCCTTGGATGCAGCCCATCTGGCCCCAGTGCCTTCTCAGTCTTTAGCGACCGGAGGGCCTCTCTCACCCTATCCACTGTGATTTCACCCTCCCATGCCCCCCTCCTCATGTATCCTCTCCTCCCCTTCTAGATACAATCCATCCCCTGCCCTAGTCTGTTCCAGTCCTTCAGTCTCCAATTGACCTCCTGGTTCAGTGGGCTCCTCTACCCTCCCATTGGGTTGGAAAGATCCCCCACCTCCCCTGGTAAAACCAGAGGCAAAGTACTCATTTAGCACCTCTGCTTGTTCCCCAGCTTCCTGCTCCCCCCCCAGTTCTAATCCTGCTGATATGTACCCTCACTTTTCTTTTCTCCCCTATGTATCTATAGAACCCTTTTCCCCCTGTGGATATCCCTGGCCAGGTTAAGCTCCTTCTTCGCCTTGGCCCCCCCTTACCACCCTGGAGACCCTCTTAGCCAGGAAATCATACTCTCCCCTCTCCCTAGCCCCCCCTTAAGTGCCTTAAGTGTGCATAGGCAGCCTTTTTCTCCCTCACTGCCTCCTGCACTTCCTGGGTCCACCAATAATTGTCTCACTGGCCCTACATTGCTTGCGCCTTACCTTTGCGCAGGCTCTCGAAGCCTCCTGCACCCCCTTCTTAATGGTCTCCCACAAGCTACCAGCATCCATGTCTGGCTCTATCTTATCTTATCCAAGCACCCTTTAAGAATCCTTCCCATGCCCTCAAAGTCCACCCCCCTGAAATCTATGGCTTCTGTGTTAGTGCAAATTTCCTCTCCCCCTAGGAACATAAGAAACCAGACCGTGACATGGTCACTGCTTACCAACAGGCTGCTCACCTCCAGGCCCTTATCTGGTCACTATCTGCTAGGACAATGTCCAGGATCCAATCCTGCCTTGTAGTCTCCCCCACATGCTGGACTAGGAAGGCATCCTGGAAGACATCCATCAACCTCTGCTGCCTGGCCACCGAGGATGTCACAGCAGTGCCCCAGTCTGCCCCCGGCATGTTCAGGTCACCCATGATCACCACTCTGCCCTTTCCGAGGCCACAGTGACCCCTGATGTTCTCAGCAAGATCATCCTCCAGTTCTGCTTCCATTACGGGGGGTCTATACACCACCCCTATTTTTAATCTTTTACCCCCCTTGTTTGTATGGTTACCCAAATTGCCTCCACATCTCCTTCTGCCTCCTCGATTCCACCAACTACTATGTTATTTTTGACTATCAATGCCACACACGCCCCTCTTCCCACCCCCGTATCCTTCCTAAACATTGTGTATCCCTCTCAATTTAGGTCCCAATCATGCCTCTGGCTGGCCCATGTCTCAGTAATTGCTGCCAAGTCTGCTGCACCCTTAACTAGCATTGCCTGGAGCTCTGGCATTTTATTGCCCGTGCTCCTGACATTGATCAGGACTGTCCTCCACCCGACCCCCTCTCCCCTCTCCAGTCTTCTCAGCCCAGCGCAATTCCCAATCTCTCTCTTCCTGCCTCAGTTCCCCCTGGTCTTTTAATGCTTCCCGCAGCCCCCTTTGGATGATCTAGTCCTGAGCCCTCAAGCTTCCTCACTGGGGCTTTCAGCCTTTCTATCCCTCCCCCTTTTACAAGTTTAAACCCCACCTATCACCAATGAATCCAAAAAGTTTTAGTTTAAGGATCTCCCTCTCCTCCAGGTTGAGATGCAGCCTATACCTGGCATGTAGCCCCTTGTCTTCCCATGTATCACCCCAGTCCCCCATCAATCCATACCCCTCTGACTTGCACCACTCCCTGAGCCACTGGTTCACCCTCCTAAGTTTTTGCTTACTTTTCCCTCTTGCCCTTGGTATTGGCAGTATCTCAGAAAAGGAGATTGATCATCCTATAGAGTGGCATGCCCTGGCCAATTCCCTGAATCTTGCCTGTACCTCCAGTTTACTGTTCCCTTCTAAATTGTTTGTTCCCAGGTGAACTAGAAAGTCTGGGGATCTTCCGCATTCCCTTGCCATTGAGTATTGCTGGAATTTGGCCTTATGTACTGATAGGCCTGGGATACATTTATCCTTAACTGAGCTGCCTTTTCTCTCCCCAACCCCCTCCCACTGGATACCTCTAATCATGGAGTGACCCAGCAGGAGCACCTTCACCTCTCCCCCCAAGTTACTAGCTCTCTGTGCCCTTCCATATTCCTTCTTCTGTCTACGTCCTCTGGCTTGCTCCTTGCACCCCCCTCCCTACAGCCTGGGTGTCTCTGTTTTGTGCGTGCCCTTCCAGGCTCCTTCTTCTGCCTATGTCCCCCAGTTTTCTCCTCTCACCCCATGCAACTTGGGGATCACAGGTCTGTATGTGCCCTTCCAGACTCTTCCTCCTGAATATGGCCCCCTGCTTGCTCCTTGCCCCTCCCACAGCCTGGGCATCACTAGTTTGATTGTGTCCTCCCAGTCTCCCTCTTCTGTCTCCCTCTCCCAGCTTTGATCCTCGCATCTCTCACAACCTGAATATCATTAGTCACCCCCCTTAACTCTTCCTCGGTTGGTCTGTTGCCATTTACTTCTCCACCCCGGCCTCCTATTCCTGCTTTCCATCTCCCCTCCTTCCCCCCTCAGGTTCTGCAGTAATGGACCCTTGTGCTCTAGTGCTCTCTACACCCTCTCTTCTGGAAATTCCAGTCTCGGAGCTGGCCTACCCAGAGTGCTCCCCTCCTCACCCGCTTCCTTGTCTGCTTTTCCCTTCCTCAACTCTGCCCTGTCCTGGGCCCTGTCCTTGTCCACCCTGACTCTGTTCTTTGTGTCCCCCTCTGCCTTACCTCCCTCAGACCTGGGCCCCTGCTCCCCTCCCCACCCGTCTGGTGCCCTGGTCTCATGTTCCCCATGCCCTCCCCTCCTTTGGATCAGGCCCCCCATCCCCTGCCCCCCTCAGACTCCTGACCAATCCCTCCCCATCATCCTGCACCCCCTGTCCCCAGCCTCTTCCACCTCATCATCCAGGTACAGCAGGGTGAAGAGATTTGTAAGTGTGATGCCTGCCCTAAGCTCACCCACTCCTGTCCCCCACACCTCCCCCTTCCATGGCTCTCTCTGGGTCACCCCCTCCTTTCAGAGTGAAGACTGTACACTGGTATTTTCATGTCTCTCTCTCTCTCTCTCCCCCCTCCTGGAGCGACCATGTGGTCCTAGCCCTCTCACTCCCACCCCTATACCCTGGGGTATGCCATTTTGTTCTCACCTATCATCATATGGTTCCTGCCCCCCTTACCTCTCCAACCCACCCCCTACATCCCTCCAATTGCTTCCTGATCCCCTCAGCCTCCCATCTGAGGCCTGCCAACAGGTAACACACTGGGTATCCCCCAAACCTCCATGCCCAATTCAGTATTATGGCTGTCCCGCACCCCGTACACCCAATCACCCTCCCAAAGATACCAGCTCTTGCATCATTCCATCCCATCCTCACTGTTAGGTGTGGGCAATATTGGCAGTCCTCGGCAATAAAAGTACCCTCCAATCTGTATACACTCAATCAATCTACCCTTTTCCCAGCAGTAGCCGGCATATGCCCAAGCAATCAATACAAACAGTACCCAAGATGCAGTAGTCAGCACTACCCAAGTGTCACCCTAATAGGATTAGGACGTTTCAAGGCCTTATGGGACTCACCCAATAAATGTAGGGTGAGCCTTGGGGCAGGTGGTTTGTGGGGTGGGTGGGTGGGTGGGAGTACACCACAGGCTGTGTCAAATCACAATCAGCCAAGGAGTCCTCTGGCAGTGACACCTCACACAATCACCAACTTGTCAACTAGAATCCCTTGCTCCTGCCCAAACTAAATGTAAAAGTACAATAAATGGCAGTTAAGACCTGCCCTCAAATACAATTACAAACACACAGAAATACCAGCTTAAAAAATCTTTCAGATCTACTTACACTCACAGCCACCAGCTAAAGGCTCATTCTCCCTCTCCTCTAACTGTTCCTTGCTTTGGCTTACCTCAATTTGTTTTGCTCTCCTAGCTCTTTCTGTTACTGGGGCAGGTCAGAGCAGCCCTGGCACAGGTTTGTGTTGGGGTTTGCCATTCCCAGTCTTCTCCTGCTATATATTTTTAAAATAACTTGCAGCAGTGCAGCCACTGTTCTAAACACTTTTCTTTATGGAATTCTATGGTGAGAGCAGAGCTCCAATTTGGGACTGTATCATAGTCTGGTGAGGAGTGCACTGTCATTCCTCCTCTTCAGCAGGGTCTACAACTGGAAATCTGTATCAAAATTCTTTCTTTTGACTCTATAAATTGACTCTGGACATTGAATTTGAAGGAGCTATCAGCACCTTACTCTGTTGATTGCACTGGACTCAGTATCTCCTGAGAGTCCAATTGCTGGCTTTATTATTATTATTGTTATTATTAAGTTTTATCTGGAGGGTGGGGGCTTTGGGGGGTGGGAACATTTTCATTGATTTGGGTGGGATATGTGGGTGTGTGTGTGGGGGGGCGTATGAGAGTGAATAGTTTTTGTTCTGTATTAAGATGGATGTGCTGGATATTTGCTATTTATATAGATTAGTCATATTACAGTAATTTTTCTTACTAAGTCAAGGATAGTTGGGTACAGTTTATTGGTCCACTTCGGGATGTGCTGTAGCCTTGGCCCCTTGTAGTTTGCATATGCTGCTGCCCAGCTGCATGACTGGCATCCCATTTCTGACCTCTCAGTGTCAGCTGCTGCAGCACAGCACAGCAGGAAGGTTGGTATCACACGGGTACATGTAGGTGGATGCTGGCAGAGTGCAGCAAGTGCTGTGAAGGTTATTGGTATTGGGGTGGTTAGGTACAGGAGACGCACTGGGATCAGGTGGAGCCTAGAGAGAGGCTAGACATGTTTGATCTCTGTCCCCAGGGTACCCACAAGGTGGAGTAGACAGGTAGCTTGGGGGTCAGCAGCATCTGCCAATCCCTTTCATGCTATGCAATGACTGGTTGATGAGGAACAAGACTGCAATTATGGCAGACTTGATTTCCTTGGTTGATCTGGCTGGCATTATGGAGACCTGGTTGGGTGATGATGCTGGGCACATATTGGAGGTGGCTGTGCCCTCTGAGTTCTTCGTAGTGCACTGCCCAAGAAGGAACTCAGGGGTGGGGTGTGTAGCCATCTGTTTTAGATCTGACTTGGGCTTCACCGTGCACCCAGTTGGATTGGTCAGGTCTTTTGAATGTGTGTGGCAGTGTGTAGGGGTCCAGGTGTGGGCTGCAGGGTTCTCCTCATTTACCACCCTCCGGGGTTGGGGAAGACTTCCTGCAGGAGGTCACGGACTTCATCATTGATGAGGCGTTGGAATCCCCAGATGTTTACTTCTGGGGAACTTCAATGCCTGGGTTGACAACAAATCCTCACAATTTGGTTATGACCTCCAGTTGATGTCATCACTGGGCCTGACACAAGTCATTACTTCTGTGACCCATCACCGTGGTCACATGCTCAACCTGGTGTTTTCGCTGGGGCTTGAGGTTGCATACCTCATGACTGATCAGGTCATTTAGTCTGATCATTGCATGGTGAAATTCCTGTTCGGGGCCCCCCTGAAAGTCTTCCCCACTGAGATGGGAAGCTACCACCCTTTAAGGGGATTGTCCCCAGAGGGACTGCTGGTGGTGGCTGACTTATCTAGAGTAGACACTGCATGTGCGGGTGGCGTGGGCTCTGAGGTACTTGATGCCATTGCATCAGTCTGTATACAACCCAGATCTTCTCACTTGAGATCCCTTTGGTTTGATGGGGAGCTCAGGGGGATGAAGATTAGGGGTCAGAAGTTGGAGCATTGCTGGCAGAAGACCCACTCAGAGGGGAACAAACTGGCTTTGCATGCTCACTCTCATGAGCACCAAAAGGGGCAATCAACCATAAGAAGGCAGATTTCCTGTCCAGGGAGATTGTCATAGAGAAAACAGACCATCTCAGCTCTTTCATACTGTGGACAGAGTGTTGCATCCCATCTGTCTACAGCTGAAAAAAGCTTTTTCAATCACTTTTTATGAGGAGTTTGCTCTGTTTTTCTCTGACAGGGTATCCTCATCCAGTTGGGGATTCCATCAGTGAGACAAGTTTGGTCTTGCAGTGATTGACCTAGAAGGAGCAGAAGCACTCCATTAGTCTGGGATGAGTTTAAACCAGTGGAGGTGGCCAAGGTCATTGAGGTGATCTTGAAGCTAAACCACACTTACTGTGAACTATATCCGGCCCCAACTTGTTTCTTAATGAGATGTGCCAGGACCATTGGCCTGGTGTTTGCTGGGCTTGCCCAGTGTTTGTTGTTGGAAGGAATCTTTGCCTTGAAAGAGTCTCTGGTAAGACCTGTCTTGAAAAAGTCATCTCTTGACCCTGACATTCCTGGCGAATTACCATCCAATCTCCCACCTGCCATTTTTGGGCAAGGTTGTTGAGAAATTAGTGGTGCAATAGACTGAAGAACACCTCATGTCCTTTGATATCTATGAGCCATTTCAGTTGTGTTTCAGGGCTAGGCATAGCACTGAAACAGAATTAGTCAGAGTGCACAATGACCTTCTCAGGGCTAGAGATAGAGAAGAGGTCAATTCTTGTTCTCCTTCATCTCTCATAAGCATTTGATACTGATGATCACATCATGCTTCTTGATCACCTTCGGGAGTATTGTGGATTCACTAGTATTGTCATCAACTGGTTTGAGTCACATCTCTCTGGCAGGTAGGAGCGGGTGGTGACGAGGAATTTCTCCTCCTCCCCAAGGTCCCTGTCATGTGGAGTACCTCAGAGTTCAATCTTGTTGCTGATGTTATTCGGGGTATACATGCTGCCCCTGGGAGAGCTCATTAGACAGTACAGTTTGGGGTTTCACTGCTATGCAGATGATACTTAGCTGTACTTCTGCCCTGGGAACACAAAATGTCATGGAAGTGATTAATAACTGCCTGGCTGAGATCAATGACTGGATGTCATCCAGCTGGTTGCGACTGAACCTGGACAAGACAGTGGTACTGGTGATTCAGCTGGGTTGCAGGCATGATGGGATTGCCTCTGGATTGGGTACAGGACTGTTCCTGGGATCTGCACCATTGATGGCTTCCCCAGGGTGCGGGATCTTGGCATTGTCCTGGAAAGCAGATTGACACTTGAAGCTCAGGTGTCATCTGTGATCAAAAGTGTTTTTTACCACTTGTGGAATATCACCAGGATTAAGCTCCTAGTTCTGCCCGAAGACCTGCAGTCACTGGTGCATGCTTTGTGACTTTGAGGCTTGATTATTGCAATGCTCTAAAATTTGGGGTCACTGGAGGGACTCTTCCCCAACTACAGCTGGTGCAGAACTCAGCGGCTCAGTTGCTGACAGGCCTGCCAAGGTTCAGTCATGTGACTCCAGTCCTGCGGGCTCTGCACTGGCTGCCTGTCAGGTAGAGGATCCTCTTCAAGGTGGGCTTGTTTAACTATAAGGCCCTATAGGGTCTGGGCCCTGGTTATCTGGCTGATCTCTTAACACATGCCTCCTTGGTCCATTCCCTCAGCTCCTTGACTCGGGGCCTCCTTGAAGTTCCCTGGGTCAGGCTGAAAACATCTGGCGATGGTGCTTGGCTAAAGGTTCATCTTTTCTGAATGGCCTTCCCTGACAAAGGTAACTGACCTGTACTAATTTTTAGTAGTTATTTATTCATGCTGAGATTTATTTATAGTTTTATATCTTTTATTGTGTATTATGTTTGTATTGACCCTACCTTTTAATGTAAGGTGCCTAGAGCTTCAGGGATTGGGAGCCAGATAAATAAAATTGTCCTTGCCTTGCTTAACTGTACTGATGTCTTCTTCTCTGTGAGTACCCAATCCCCAACCTTATCACAACTGCAATTTTCTTTCATGACTATCACCTTGTAAATTCAATTGTACTTCCTGCAAATATAACATGGCCATGCCGTGGGTTGCTCTCTGAATTGTATTGCACTTTCTTTTCTACTCTGCCACCAGTGGGCCATACTTGGAAGTGAGATTTTTCTTAGTGTACCTCTCCCAGTTAAAACTTTCTAAACAAATAAATCCATTGCTGTCAATCATACCAATAGGTCCACTTGTATTAATCATGTTCCCAGCAGGTAAACGATCCCAGTATTCAGCAACAGTGCTAGCGAGTTATTTGTTGTCAAAAGAGTTTCTTTGTTATAAAAGAAACACTGATTTGTGCTCCTTGAATAAAAATAAAGTCAACTCCACATTTAAGTGTTAAAGAGTCCATATTGTCCCACAGGTTGTTGACACTATCTCATCATAGTTTTGCTCTCAGTTTGTGCAGGTTTAATTCAGCTGTTATCTTCTTTATTGTATAGCAAGTTGAATTTATGCAGCAGAAAGGGAATTATGTGGTAAGCTGTGGTTGTAAGATAAGTGACATAAGCTATAGGATGGGACAACCTCAGTAGCCGAGCAGGTACCCCAAAATCTCAAATGATAAGAGCCTCTCGGTAAGGTATTTACAGTAGTCACAATTAGTGGTGACAAGCATGAGGAGGAGAACAAGTCTCATGGGCTAGACCAATGTATGTTAGGAGAAATTCATGAAATTATGCTTTTTTTATGCATGCAAGGGCAGTTTTTACTTTGCTGATCTGGGTAGGCTACTTTTGAATTTTGTTTAGCAATTTTTCTAACTTTCAAACCATTAGTATTTTTGTGTTTTTACTGAACAACTATGAGAAACAATACACAAAAATCTGTCTTTGTTTAATATATAATACCTCCAGTTATGGCGGTTTTCACCCATTTTGTGCCTATAGCTCAAAAATCTATAAGACTTGGGCTAGAATTAAGAACCACCTTGTCACATTTGTCTTATGCAGCCAGTTTTAAGAAAATGTCCACCATGGCAATGGTTTGGAAACAATGGCCATTTGCAGCAAAACTGCCCTAGCAATTGTCAATAATGGGCTCCAGTGATGGATGTTAAAGAACTCTTTCATCTAAGATTGCCAGTGGCCATTCAAAATAAATAATGGCAAAATCACATGCAATGAAATATTACAAAATGTCTGGTACAGAAGCATTTTACACTAACAGTAAAGGTTTGACATTCTAACCTTGGGGTTTTGAAAGTACATTAATCAAAATAAAGGACAGGAAAAGACAAAAGTTATAAATAATAATAGAGTGACAGTGATGGCCAAACAGGAGAGGTGAGCAATAGTACTAGCAATAGTACTTTCATTTTTGATGTTACCTTCCTAGCAAAACAACTCGGAGCACATCATAACTGTAAGGCGCATTCAAGGTTATGAAGGGAAGCACACGACTAATGCTCTCCCTTCCCCTGAGAGTCTTAAAAGGCGTTGTGTCATCCCTTGCTTTTTAGGTTTTTTTCTTGCATGCCATTTTTATCTACTGCATGCTGATCTCTCAGTTTTGTGGCCTTTGCCATACAAGCATAGTGCCCAGCTTTGACCTGCTGTTGCCCCTGACACCTTGTTTATTCTATGTACCATGTCCAGTCTTCTTGGAGCTTTGTACCCAGTCTCACTCAACACCTTGCTTTTGCTTTTATTGATTTTATCTCTGCTTCTTTAAGATTCCTCTTTTTCTCCTGAGCTCCATGTAATTTTTATCAGTGCTCCATGCCCCTAAACAACTTACTAACATACTAACATACTAAAATGCCAGCAGAATAGGCCTAATGGTCTTTCGTGTCTGCTCGTTTGGTCAGCCCCCACCCTGGGTGCTGACCTTGCTGTCCCCCTCGCCTTCTCTGGCTTCTCCCTTCCCAGTTCTGGATATTCTTGCTGCATTGGATTTTGCTTCCTGAACCCTTCCCTGTACCTGTCCCACCCCTCTTGAACCCCTCCACTGTCTCTGCCTCCACCAACCCCTAGGTAGTGCATTCCATGGCTCTACCACCCTCTCAGTGAAATAGCACCTCCTCCTTTCTCCCCAGAATCTTCCCCCTCCAGCTTCCACCCATGCCTCTGGTGGCCTCCTTCCTCTCCTTGAGCACCCCTCACTGTTCCTCCCCTATTTACCCTCTTCATGTACCTGAAGACCTCTATCATGTCCCCAGTCCCTTCTCTCTTCCAAAGTGTACATATTAGCTCTTTGAGCCTCTCCTCATAGGTCCTGTCCCCAAGCCCCAAATCATTTTGGTTGCCCTCCTCTGGACCCTCTCCAGAGAATAATGTCCCTCTTTAAGTGTGGCCTCCAAAACTGCACGCAGTACTCCAGAGTGCTGACCTCACCAAGCAGTTATACAGAGGAGTATCACTTCCTCCTCTCTGGAGGTGATCCCCTAGCGATGTATCCCAGCATCCTGTTGGCCTTGGCTGCTGCCCTCCTACAAGTCTCAGAGTTGTTCATCTTGACATCCACCACCACCCCAGGTCCCTCTCAGCCATTGAGACTTGTAGTATTTCCCCCAGGGTGTACACTTGGCCTGGGTTCCTGGCCCCAGGTGGAGTACCTTGCATTTCCCTGCATTAAACCTCAGCTTCCACTTTCTAGACCATCTTTCCAGAGCCTCCAGGTCCCCTGCAGGCCACCTCCCCCTCCCCATCCACCACTGCCCCAATTTGAGTCATCTGCAAAGAGACTCATCTCCTTCGATTCCTGTCCTTAGGTCAGATACGTAGGCATTGAACAGAAGGGCCCAGGACTGATCCTGTGGGACCCCACTAATGACCCTCCTTGGGAAGAGATTATCCCACCAACTCGACCCTCTGGGTCGGTCCTGGAGCCAGTGCCTATCCATCGGATCATCTGGTTTCCCACCCCATTTCTCCTAGTTTATCCAACAGGCCCCGTGAGGAACAGAGTCAAATGCCTTGCTGAAGTCCAGAAGAGGACATCCACTGGTCTACCCAGGTCCAAGGCACTTGTCACCCAGTCATAGAACTCCACCAGGTTTGTCTGACACGATTTCCCCGGGATGAATCCATGCTGTCTATCGTCCAGGCACCCTGACTTATCCAAGGCCCCCCCTAGCCACTCCTTGACAATGCCCTCCATCACCTTGCCCACCACTGATGTCAGGCTGACAGGCCTGTAGTTCCCTGCCACCTCCCTTGATCCCCCCTTGTGGATAGGCACTACATGCGCCACCTTCCAGTCTTGGGGCACCCACCCTGTCCTCAGAGAGATGGTGAAAAGCTCTGCCAGGGGTTTCGCCAGGACATCTGCAAGTTCCTTCAGCACTCTAGGATGTAATTTATCCGGCCCGGTGCTTTCTCCGTCTTAAAGGAGCTGAGGCTTCCCTCACTCTCTCTGCTGTGATTTCCACTTCCAGTACCTCTTCTCCTGCTTAGCCCTCCCCACCTGCCAGTGATGCCCCCTCTCCCCAGACCTGCCGATCAGTGAGGGTCCCCCCTCCTCATTATCTCTCTCCTCCCATGTATGATGCAGCATCCCCATTTTCCCTGGTGGAAACAGGGTGAGATACTCATTTAGTACCTCAGCCTGCTCCTCTGGGTCTTGTGCCCATCTCTCCCCTGATTTAATCCTGCTAATCTGCCCCTTCACCCTTCATCTTTCCCCAATGTATCTAAAGAACCCCTTTTTCCCTCTCCTAATTTCCCTGGCCAGGTTCTGCTCCTTCCTTGCCTTAGCCGCCCTCACCACTCTAGTGGCCCTTCTAGCCAACAGCTCATACTCCTCTCGATCCCTTTCACTCCTTGAGCACTTGAATTTCTTATAGGCTGCTTTCTTGCCCCGCACCACCTCCTGGACCTCCTGGTCCACCAACAGGGTTTTGGCCCACCATTTTCGTCTTACTCTTGCACAGGTGCTGGTAGCATCCTGCACCCCTCTCCTGATGATTTCCCACCTACTATCAGCGTCCATGTCTGACCCAATCCCATCCAAATGCTCCTTAAGGATCCTTCCCATTTCCTTAAAATCCACCCCCCTGAAGTCGGTTACTTCCGTCTTTGTGCAGCCTTCTACCCCTCCTAGGTCCAGGCAGAACCAGACTGTGGCATGGTCACTCCCCGCCAATGGGTCCCTTACCTCCAGGCCCCCAATCTGGTCACTGTCTGCCAGGACCACATCCAGTACCCATGCCTCCCTGGTCGGTTCCCTCACCTGCTGAGTTAGGAACGCGTCTTGAAAGACATCCAACAACCTCTGTTCCCTGGTCACAGAGGATGTCATAGTCTCCCAGTCTGTTCCTGGCATGTTTAAGTCCCTAACACCACCACCTTTCCTCTGCCCAGTCTGCAGTGTCTCCTAACATCTGCCACCAGACTGTCCTCCAGCTCCTCCACCAGGGCAGGGGTCTATACCCTCCTATTTTACTCTCTTGCCCCCCTTGTTATCAAGGTGACCCAAATCGCCTCCACGGTTCCCTCCGCCTCCTCAACTCCCCTATGCCAATGCAGTTTTTACTATCATTGCTACCTCCTCCCCTTCCCTCCCCCTGTCCTTCCTGAACATAGTGTAACCCTCCAGGTTCAGGTCCCAGTCATGTCTTGCAGTGGCCCAAGTCTCAGTGACCGCTGCCACATCCACTGCTCCTCAGTTAACTGCCCGCCTGGGCGCAGGCATTTTATTGCCCAAGCTCCTGGCATTTAGCAGGACTACCTCCACCTTTCCCTATAGTTTCATTTCCCTGCTCGTGTTCCTTGGGATTCTGTTTTCTCCTGGTCTGCACTTTGCCAGTTGGTCTTTTCCTGCAATCCTCCTGGTCCCCAGGGGGGTGGAGACAGAGTCCCTCCTTTATCGGCATCCCCTTGACTGCCTTTTCTCCCATCCCACCCCCCTTCACAAGTTTAAACCCCACTTTTCACCAATGAACACCTCCATTTTCAACTTAAGGATTCCCTTCCCCTCCAAATTGAGATGTAGTCTATCTCTAGCATACAGCTCCTTATCCTCCCAGGTCTCCCCCCAATCCCCCATCAACCCATACCCTGGCCTCACACCACTCCCTGAGCCACTGGTTTATCTCCCTAATTTTTCTTTGTGTTTCCCCACTGAGCCCTTGGCACTGGCAGGATTTCTGAGAAGGAAACTGTGCATCTATGTCATGACAGACCTGGCGAGCTCCCTGAATCTTGCCTGTATCTCTAGCTCGCTATTTCCCTCAATGTCATTTGTGCCCAGGTGGACCAGTATGTCTGGGGAACCCCCACAGTCCTTTGCCAGCTGATATACCTCGTGCTTAGCCCTGTGCACCGTTAGTCCAGGGAAGCATCTTGTTCTAACTGGCCAGGCTTCTCCCTCCCTATCCCATTTGATACCCCTGATCATAGAATCCCCCAGCAGAAGCACTCTGACCACTCCTTTTCCTCCATTCCCCCCCTTCCATGTCCTCATCCTTTCTACTATTCCCACCCACTGGCTCCTGTTCCTCCCCCTATCTGGGTGCCACATGCCACCGGTTCCTTATTTACCATGGCCACTCCTCCCTCCAATCCTATGCCTCTCCTCCTCCTGAGTATCCTTCTGTACCTTGTTAATTCCCCCCTCACTGCTCGCAACTGGTCCTTCTCCCCCATCTGCTAAACTAGCCTGGCTCATCCTCCCTTCCTTCCTGTCTCCATTTAGTTCCTCCTTGCTCATCGTGCTCCCCTGGCCTAACCCCTCAGCTCTCTTTACTGAATCATCCTTGTACTTCTGGTCCTTCTTTACCTTTCCTCCCAACTGGTCCTTCTCCTTCCGCTTTCCTCCCTCTTCCCCCTGCTCTGATTTACTACTCCCCCCATTCTCCTGCATTCCAGGTCCCCCCCTGTTCTTCTTGCTATCTGGTCCCTGCCTCTGCCCCACTCCCACACCCTTTCCATCTCTAACCACCTCTGTCGTGGCTACATCCCCCCATCCTTGAGCAGAAGAAGAGAATTGAAGCGGTTACTAAGTATAAGGTCTGATCCACCTCCCTGCCTTGCTTCCTTCTGTCCAGCACTGGCTATCCGCCTACTTCCCTGAGAATGTTGTCCCTCCGTCCCCCCTTTGTGAGGGTCCCCAGTTACCTGCCTGCTTCCTTGGTAGTGTCCTTTTGGGCCCCCTCTGCCAGGGTCCCTATGTGGCCCCTGAGTATTCTCCTGCACTCCTTTCCCTATACCCCGGCCCCCAGTGCTTGGTGCAACCCTGTGGGAGAATTCCAGCCCCCTTCCCCAACCATACCACCCCCTTCCCCAGCTTTCTCCTCATCCCCCAACCTCCTCCATAGAGGACTTGTAGCAGTTGTTTCTCTTTTCTTTTCCTGTTTGGGCTCAGCATTTCATTTGCTCCAGGTTTCATTTAACATGTGTTCTGTCTTTACCCTGGCTTTGGTGTTTGGGGCCACTGAGCCTCTAGGGCATTGTCTACAGTATGTGTTCTCAATGTGAGATACGCATCCCCATGTTTCTTCTTTGTGCTCATGCCTAGTACAGTATGTATAGGCTCCACTTCACTCATTAAGTAGTTTTTTTGTGGGAAAGGGACTTCAAGTTCTCGCCCAGATGCTCTTCTTCATACTTATTTCCTTTTCCTATTGGGATTCCAACCAGGCCTTGGATACCAGAGGCTTCATTCATGGAATATGTTCTTCTTCTGCATTCCCCAGGTCCCAGGGGTGTAAACAGGAATGCTAACCTTCTTCTCAAGAGTTGACAGAACTGTTGCCCTTCCCCCTAAAAACAAACCAAAAGATGTGGTGCCCTGCCACACAAACAATGCCCCTCCACAATTTCAGTCAACAGTATGTAGTAAGCCAATGACCCTGATAGATTCATAACATTTTGTGTTATCTAATACATACTCTACCAACTAGACAGAAGTTGGCTGGCTTTTAGTTACTATGTTTAGGATACATTGTGATAAACTTTCATACCACATCAAAGTTGCCAGGCTTACAGAAGTCCATTCACACCAGCGCTCTACTGGATCAGGTCACTCATACAGTCATGATCTCTAAGCTTAGCACCCACACATCTTCCAAAGATTATTAACAAACTCAATAACCTCACACTGAAGCATTCAAGGAGGGGAAAAACAGCGCTTCATGTATATCGGACTCTGTCTGTGTTTGCTGCCCTCACCTGAGGCACATGTTGCGCCTGGATTTTCCCTGATTTTACTGTGCTCAGCAAAGTACACTGAGTATACCTGCCTATACCCATGCCAGGTCCTACTTCCATGGGGGTATGCCCGGAGGTTCACTGTCAGTTACAGTATCTGTCTATTAGTGTACATCATCTGATTTTGCTTCTTTTGTAGGGAAGTGAATTGCTGCAGTCCCCAAGTGGCTTTTAGCTACATGGGCTAGGTCTGTATGCTGCCTTTTTAACAGTGGAATACTTAAATGATATGTGCCTGGGTCCTGAAAGCACATACAGTAGATCAAAAATTATGGGAACTTTCGAGGTGGTAGTCTTACCCACTGAACAGAAAGTGAAACAGTCAACATAAAATAAATTTCTTCATACTCATCTTAATTTCCTCTTCTGTTAGCTTCTACATTGTCAATGGGTATTCATAACAACTGGGTAATATGCATTCCTACTAGGGGAAATGGCACAGCCTGGGTCTATGTGATAACTGCGAACGTCTAAAGCCGATCACCGTTATTACACAGTTAGAGTGCCTAAAAGACTTTTGGCACTCTGACAACCCCAGTGCACAGGACAACAGCACCAGGACAGTTTTTTAATGCACCACCTTACTTAAGGATTCTCAACCCCAGAGGGGTGCATGTTGGGGGGGGGGTGAAAGCATTAAAAAAATAATGGTTCAGGCTCTGCGCAATAAAATTGCACCAGCGCCCAGACCCGAACTCAGTACCCAACCCACCCCAGCCACTAGCCAACTCCTGATGCCATGACGTAACTCGGTCATCCACCACAGCACCACCCCTAAAGCCCCTCTGCCCCCTCCCAGCCCAAGCTCACCATGCTCGCTCCCCCCCCGTGCATACGTACACATACCCACATCCTGTCACCCAGTTTGCCCACCCCCTTATCCAGTCACCCTACCCTCCCATCACCAAGAGGGATTGCGCCGGGAAGGAGTCACTGTTACCGACGGTGCCCTTCCTCATGCGCCCACCTCACGGGTTACCACACAGCCCAAAGTTTTAGAATGTTGTGCGTATGAAGATTCTGGACAGCAACGACTCTGCAGTCACCATTTATTCTCACAGTGCCTCTAAACATGAAATAAATGCAATATTGGTTGACTTGACAGCAAAGCACACAATTTACTGTCTATACAGATATGACTAGCCAGAATAAAACTTAGTAAACAGTGGTCTACTTTGACAGATGAGGAAAGGTGATTGCTTGAAGCTCCTCTGCCATAGTTCATGTGTTGGACGATCCAATAGGAAAGGTCAGCTTGAAAGAAAAACAAATGAGTAACAAAGCAAGGACTGCATGCAGAGTAAGCACCCACCTGAAACAAAAGAAGGCACCCTTGGCTTAGCATCAAATTTGAACCAGTTGAATCTGTGTAACAGCAGCCAACATTCTGATGCAGAACTGCTCTCCTTATTGCTATTATGTTTAGTTTTTTGTAATATATCCAACAAACAGAGGTGCAGCAGGAAAACTAAAGAAGGATGTCCAGATAGGTTTACAACAGAGATTGTAACAGGACAATGGACATTACCATGCTGGCATACCATAGAATCACAGAATCATAGAAACTTAGCAGCAGAAAAGGACCCATCAGCCCAACTTGTCTGCCCCTTACCCCCCATTACTCGTCCCTCCCCTCCGGCACCCCAAATGAGCAAGGCTCCTGGGTGGGCCCCACTGACAATGTAGGAGTTGACAGAAAAGGAAATTATGGTAAGTGTGAAGAAATGTCTTCTTTCTAACATGTTCCATATTGTCTATGTATATTCATAACAATTGTATTCTAAAAACCTGCATCCCAGAAAAAACATGTGGGGGAGAATATTGTCCCATATGTCAACCATGAGCAGGAATGGAATTGATTCCATGATGCCAGTTCGATGGCAAACCTGTCAACTGGCTTTACACTGACAGCACAAATGTCAACCACGATTACAGCCCACATTGTGCCATCGGGAATACAAGTGGGTTTTCTGTATGGGGCTGTGCCCCTGCACCCCCAGATCTTACTATAATCACCTCCACATTGGAGGTGTTTCGGTGAGGGGGCACAGCACCCAGAGATGCTGTGCTGGGGGTCCCAATCCTGTAGCACAACCATTAAAACAACTTGTCATTCTGTCACTGTAAATGACCAGTCACTGTATTTGTTTCACTAAAGCAATGGTACACCAAAGGAATTTACCTGCTAACTGCCACCTGTAAAACTCTGCGACCAAAGACTGCATCCACCAAAATTTGAACATCCAGTCTGTAGTTCCTGGTAAATGCATGGATGGAGGACCATGTGCCTGCCTTATATGACTCTAAAAAAGATGGCTCACCTCTTTCCACCCAGGAAGTGGCCATAGCCCCGGCGGAGTGAAACTTGATGAGGGCTGGAGGCCTCTTCTTTACAGTGACATAAGCCTTGGCAATGTTAGCCCTCATCCACCTAGCTAGCATGGCTTAGGAGCCTCTTTTGTGTCCCTGTCTGACTGCTTCAAAATGGGCAAACAACCCATCAGAATATTGGAACTCAGCAGTCCATCTAAGGTAAATCCTAATGGCCCATCTCAAATCCAACTTGTGCCACTCCTCCACTGGCTGAGAAAAGAGTGAACAGAAATATGGAAATACAGAAAACAGATTTTCTGGACCACATGGAAGACTGTAGGAACCTTCAAAAAGAACAGCATGACTTTTCCGAGCACCACCTTGTCCTTATGGATAACAAGGTATGGTTCTTGATGGACAAAACCAAGACCTCACCAAACCTCACCAAATCTCTAGCCTGAGCAAATAGCAACAAAGAAACAGATATTGTAAGACAACATGTCCAAGGGTACCTGCAAAAGCAGTTAAAAAGGTTCCTTACAAGAGCATTTGGAACCAGATTCATTTCCCTTGAAGAACCAGGGGTTGTAACATAGATCGACTCCTGCTGACAGCCCACAGAAAATGAAAACCCCTTAGTGAGACCCTAAGGAGATACCCAAATGGGCTCCAAGGGCCAACACCAGAACTCTCAGGGTGGTCAGGCCAAACCTTTTTTTTTTCCATTTTTATTTCACTCCTTCCTGCAGGAAAATCAAAATCTGTGGAACCAGGGCTTTGAAAGGCCAGATATTTTTATCTCTGGTTCAGGTTGAAAGGTGGTCCAAATGCGAGCATAAGCAGCTGGCATGGAATTTTACCTGGCAGTCATCAGAGTGTCTACCACCTTCTTGGAGAAATCTAGTTTTTTAGGAGTCTCCACCTTTCAGGAGCCAGGCCATGAGCTACATCAATCCTGGATTTTGAAAGCAGAATGGAGCCCTGAGAGAAAAGAGCCCCCAGCACTGGAAGGTGAAAAAGGTGAGTGTTGAGCTGAGTTCACTAATTCAAGAACCATGGTCTTCTGGGCAACACCAAAGATATTTGAAGAAAACTTCATCTTGAGTGCACTAATTTGCAAATTACCGTGGGGAGGAGAGGCAGAGGAGGGAAGGTGTATGTTCTGTCAAAGCTCCACTCCTGTGACAGGGCATCCACAGCTTCTGGTTGAAGAACCATTAAACTTGAGCACTGTGGATGGAGGCAAACAGATGGATCTGAGAACAACTGAACCTTTGACACAGAAAGTCAAACACCCCCAGGTCTGACATCAACTCCCCAGCTTCTGTTTGCACCAGACTTTGAATTAGGCAGAGAGCAAGGTGGACCACCCTCCTTCCCAGAAACATTTATGAGGACACCAAAGGGGGAAGGAAACAGCTTCTGGTAGGGGGACTCTGTTGTTGGGGGTAAAACTTGGAATGGGAGAGGAGAAGGAAGTAAGGTGCCTGCCTGGTGCCATGGCTTGGAGGGACAGGAAGCGAATCCTCAGGACTGCAGAAGCAGCATCACAGGAGAGGGAGCTAGATATCATAGTCCACCTTGGGACACATGACCTAGCTAGGCATGGGATCAGTGCAGTGCAGAATGAATTTGTGGAGTTGGGGAGGGGCCTCAGATGGGTAGCAAGCATGGTAACCTTCTCAGAGGTGCTACCAGTCCATGGCAGGAGTGAGGCTAGGGTACTGCACACCATGCAGTTTAATGAGTGGTTGCAAACTGGTGCAGAGCACAGGGCTTTGGCTTCATTGGGGACTGGGGGCCACCTGGAGAGATAAAGGTCTATACTGGCATGATTGTCTGCATCTGTCTATGAAGGAACCAAGCTCCTAGGTGATAGGTTTAAATGCTTCCTTGGCAAGCATTTAAACCAGTAAGGGAGGCGTGATAAAGGCAGGAAATTTCAAGCCTCCCCACAAAATATGGCAGGTAGTAAGGTAAACACTGAGGTACAGAGCTCAACACAGGGCAGAACAGGGGTAAATGGAAAAATAGACAAGGACAATAAGAGCAGGGATGGGGGAAAAAGGATAAAGCCAACATTAAATGGAGGGCAATGAGTACCAATGCCTGTAGTCTGGGAAACAAGCTTCCTGACCTAGTAGCCCTGATGGAAGATGAACAATTGGATATTGTGGCAGTCATGGAAACATGGTACACTGAGAACCATGACTGGGATGTCAACATACTAGGGTACACAATCTACAGAAGGGCAGGGAAGGTAAAAGAGGAGGTGGAGTAGCTCTATACGTAAGGGAAGAGATCAAAGCTACTGAACTAAAAAGTAAAGGGGGAGGACAAGAGGCACTCTGGGTCACCTTGGAGACAGGGAATGGCATCACAATCTGCACAGGGGTTGTATACAGACCTCCATCTCAAGAGGAGGAAATGGACAACAAAATGATAGAGGACATTCTCAAAATGGCTGAAAAAGGGGAGATACTTTTGTTGGGGGACCTGAATATGCCAGATGTTAACTGGATAACATGTACTGCAGCCACATCCAAGAGCATGGTCATTCTCAATGCCCTGAAGGAGCAGGCCTTATACAGCTAGTGTTGGAACCCACACAGGAGGGAGCAATACTAGACCTGGTACTCTCAAATGGAGAAAGGATCACAAATTTAGAAGTCAGTAGACATCTGGGAACAAGCGACCACTGCACAGTGTGCTTTACAATGAGCACAACCATGGAGATAAGCCATACAAAAACAAGGGTAATGGACTTTAGAAGGGTAGACTTTGGCAAAATGGGTGAATACCTGAAAAATGCACTAGCAAATGACCAAAAAGGAGGGGTGGAAGAACAATGGAGAAAAACAAAACTGCCATTATAGAGGCAACAAGCCTTTGTGTGAAACAAATAAAGAAAACAAAGCAAAGTAAAAAAACACTATGGTTCTCAAAAGAGGTGGCAGGGAAGGTTAAGGAGAAAAAGGCTGCATTCAAAAAGTATAAGGAATCACAGAAGTAGCACAACAGAGAACTGTATCAATTAAAGCAGAAAGAAGTGGGGAAGGCAGTCAGACTAGCAAAGGCCCAAACGGAGGAATAAATAGCCAACTCAGTTAAGAAGAGGGATAAAACCTTTTATAGGTACATTAGGAAGCATAGAAAGGTTAAGGGAGGGATAGTGAAGATTAATAAAGGAGAGGGAAGGTGGGCAGAGGGAGACAGTGAAAAGGCAGAGATACTGAATGAATACTTTTGCTCAGTATTCACCAAAGAAGATGAGGAGGAGTTAACTAAACCAGACAATAGAAGCACTCTGGATAGTGGGGTTGACACCAGTCCATTCACAGAAGAAAGAGTCCTGAAAGAACTCCTAAAACTCAAGGTGGACAAAGCAATGGGGCCTGATGGGATTCACCCCAGAATCCTAAAAGAACTAAGGGAGGACCTAGTGACACCACTGACCATGCTTTTTAACAGATCATGGCAGGATGGGGTGGTACCTGAGGACTGGAGGAGGGCAGATGTGATTCCCCTTCACAAAAGTGGGAGCAAGGCAGAAGCAGGAAACTACAGACCTGTAAGTTTGACCTCAGTGCTAGGGAAAATGATGGAATCACTTCTAAAAGAAAGAATTGTTGAGTACCTAGAGGCCAGCGGGGCACAGGACCCAAAGCAGCATGGCTTTACAGCAGGAAGGTCATGTCAGATGAATCTAATTGATTTCTTTGACTGGGTGACCAAAGTAATAGACCAGGGAGGGGCTGTGGATATGGCCTACCTAGACTTTAGCAAGGCATTTGACACAGTCCCATGCAAAAAATTAATAATCAAGTTAGCCAGCCTGGGAGTGGGTCCCAGGGTGGTAGCCTGGGTAGCACACTTGCTGCACAACAGGGCACAGAAGGTAATAGTGAATGGAAGACATTCCAAAGAAAGGGGGGTTACTAGTGGAGTACCTCAGGGCTCAGTACTGGGTCCAGTCCTCTTTAACATCTTTATAGGTGACATTGCAGAGGGTCTGGAGGGAAAGGCATGCCTCTTTGCAGATGACACAAAGATCTGTAACAGAGCTGATACACAAGGGGGGGTAGAAAAGATGAGAAGGGACTTGGCAAGGTTGGAGGAATGGTCAGACATATGGCAACTTAGATTCAATGCAAAGAAGTGCAAAGTAATGCACCTGGAAACAAAAACCCAGGAGAAGAGTACACAATAGCAGGGGAGGTACTAACAACAACAAAAATGGAAAGGGACCTGGGGTAGTCATATCAGATGACCTAAAGGTGGGTAAGCAATGTGAAAAGTTGGTAAGGAGAGCCAGGGGGATACTGGGATGCATAGGATGGGGCATCACAAGTAGAAAAAGGGAAGTGGTTATCCCTCTGTACAGACAGTTGGTGAGACCCCATTTGGAGTACTGTGTGCAGTTTTGGAGACCTCATCTACGCAAGGACATAGACAGAATGGAAGCAGTCCACAGGAGGGCAACTAAAATGGTTCAGGGTCTGCAGCAGAAACCATATGAAGAGAGCCTGAGAGAGCTTAATATGTATACTCTTGATGAAAGGAGGGACGGGGGGACATGATAGAAACATTCAAGTACCTCAAGGGAATCAACAAAGTCCAGGATGGTAGCATCTTTCAGAAAAAGAGATGTGTAAGAACAAGGGGGCACAATTTAAAGATAGAGGGGGATGGCTCAGGGGTAATGTGATGACATTTTTTTTCATGGAGAGAGTGGTGGATACATGGAACAGCCTTCCTGAGGAGGTCGTTGGGTCTAAAACAGTGGAGGAATTCATACATGCATGGGACAGACACAAGGCAATTATAGTGGGGGGTTGCAGAAAGTAGGCTGTTGGTTAACCAGAATCTGCAGCTTATCTAGTAGGTAGGGAAATGGGCAGACTGGGTGGGCCAAGTGGTCCTTATCTGCTGTCAAAGTCTATGTTTCTAGGAGGTGACTTCCAAGAGGGGACCCTTTGCTCAGATTTTCCAAACTTACTCACCAAGGCACAGTCTTCTTCAGGTGTTGTGAGAGTGGAATCCTGGTCTGAGAATCTTCTGAGTTTGGATCCCAGGGTTAGAGTAACTCTATCTGCAGGGCCTGCATATGAGAGAGGGCCATTGGGACTAATTCTATGGCTGTTGACCTGAGGCCCAGAATGTGTAGCAGATGTTTAGGAGAAGTTGACAATCAGCTCCTCAGCCATTGGACCTCTCTCAATAAGGTCTCCTTCTTAGCTGATGAAAGGAAGATCTTTTACCTGGTTCATCTCAGCACCACCCCCAGATGTTCCAGGGTCTTTGACAGCTCAAGAGAGCCTTTATTCTTGAATCATCTCCCAGACATGAGACTCCAACACCTCCAGGATCCTGGTCACTGACTTCCTTGCTATTGGCTCATTTAGTGCTCGAAATAACAAATATTTCCTCATGTCACAGCTGAGCTAGAAGGGCTATAAGCACCTTAAGAAGAACCTGGGGGCAGTGGCCAGCCCAAAGGGAGCACACTGTACTGTTAAAGTTGTCCTAGGACTAAGAAACTGTTGGAACTTTTGATAAGACTGTATGGGGATGTGGAGACACACATCCCTCAGATCTATGGAAGCTACAAAAATCCCCAGCTGGACGGTTCAAAAGATTGAATGCAGGGATTCTATCTTAAGGTTATATTGCACAAACTTGTTTAGATGTATTATTTCCAGAAAGGATCCAAGACACCCCCCACCAGACTTCTTGGGGCCTACAAAATAGACTGAGTAGAATACCCGGCCTTGCTTACTGGAAGATTTCATCAAAATCACCCCGCTTGAGCAAGGGGGTCATGAGTCTCTAACACATTTGTCTTTTCACGGGTTCCATTGGAACTGAGAATGGCAGAAAATACTCCTTTGAGGGAATTTTTCTGAAAATTCTATTGCATAACCTAAGGCCAGAATTTCCCAAAACCCAAGCAACTGACATTATCAGGGCCCATCTTGAGTAACAAATTGTGCAGTCTTCCATGAAGGAAGGAAGGCAAATGTGGGCCCAAGCACCTTCATTAACAGATGCCCACTTTTTCACCCTAGGCCTCCATTGTGTCTTCGAGGAAGGGATCTCTGTTACTATCATTCTAGTACAATGAACTGGTTCCTTTTTATCCAGGAAATCCTTCAAAATATCATCCAGGCCAGAGTCAAATAACAAACCTTTCTCAAAGGGTAGAATGAACAGCTTAGACTTCAAAGCCTACTCAGCTACCCAGCACCTGAGCCACATGCCTTGCATAATTGACACAATGAGACAGGTGGAGCTGGCTGACTAACATAAGTTTTGTACTGTGGCATCTTTTTAAGATTAGGGGCCAAGAATACCAGCCACAAGATTCTAGCCCCCTCCAAATCTGGGGGAACAAAGCTACCCAGAGTTGTAACCCACAAGTTTAAGGCTCTGGAAACAATAAAGGAGCCATAGGAGATGTGTAGATTAGTGCCATTAAAGACAAAGGCTGCTTTGCACACAGAATCCATTTGCTGGTTATCCAAATCTGTTAAGGCCAAGGATCCTTCAACAGGAATAGTGGTGTGCTTGACGGAATTATGAATTGCCTTGTTTGGAGTGGAGAAGTGTACAGACAGGATGGAATTGACATCCACTGCCTCCATGGATAGCACCTCTTTGATCTGTAAGGATCTACATGTACAGCTATAAGGTAGGACAAAGACTTGATATTGAACAGGGGAGAGAGGAAACCTCCTCTTTGGCTCCATCCACTCACCTTCCTCTGCCTCCTCAGAGGTCTTAAACTCCTCCTCATCATCAAGTAGCTCCTATGGTCAGAGTTTTCCACAAGATCCCCATATCTTCATCCTGCTCCTCTAGATGGTCAGGGTCAGGGTCCGTCTCCATATCCAAAAAAAATGCAGCCCTGTCCTGTTGCAGTGTACCTGTATGTGTCTGTGTAGGTGACACCACTTGACCTGAGGGGCATGGTTTGGGGTCAGATATATCTGATGGGATGTCCTGTGGAACATTGGGACCCAAAAGCTCTCCTAAGAGCAATAAAAATAATTTATGCAATTCTGCTTTGCTACTGCCAACAGATGCACCAGGGGCACACCCCCCACCACTTTGGAGGACTGACTGTGGCAGACCAAAAGAGACATATACACTTGAGAAAACACAATGGGGCAGTAGGGACCAATTAGAGGGAGCTCATTATCCTTTGCAAGTCTTACATCCTTTAAAAATGTGAGGGGTTTCCGATAAGCCATGGTGCCAACAAAAATAGCTCTGTAGATGCCTGGGCCAACAAGCAGAAGATTTCCCTTTTATATACTTCCAAAACTTGGTGAACTGAAGCACTGGAAGAGTAATGGTTTACTCAAGGTCATATATGGAGTGTTTCATATGGCCCCCTTTAGGTCTGAACCTGAGGACTCCAGTTTTCCCAGCTCCTGCTCTAATCACTACACCATACTGCTTTGCCCTCTTATTATTATTTTTGTTTTAAATAAAAACTTAAAGACTATCTGCTGTATCTCTACCCACATAAGCTAAACCATAAGCTTTTCAACAATCTTGTATTTGCTTACTCTTTTTGTTTGGCATTTCCATGCAGAGCTATCTTTGTCTAATGAAGTCTGTACTCATTCATTCCATTAGTTAGAGAAGTAAATAATAAAATGCAGACAGTCCACCCCTCAGCCAAGCCAGTGGCAGGAGCAATATAAAATGTAGCTGTAAGATGAAAGAAATGGCTCAGGAGGAAAGCCACGTGTCTCGCACTGCCAATATACAGGGGTGCATGTGTGAGCTCTCAGGTGGGTGCATGCATAATTTCTACATGCTGTATGTGATGTTGGCATGCTAGGAGTAGGGCACTTGCACTACAGGCATGCAAATGGTGCACATAGGTGAGGAACGTGTGCCCAGCTGAAAACACAAACAGCTGAACAGTGGGTAAAGATAACCACCTGCCAGACACAACAAACCAGAACAAGATCCTAAACACTGAGGGGGAGAGGGTGGGGGGATAACCGACACTCAGAGATGGAGGGGCGCCCCCCAGGAGTACCCTTGACTAGAAAACCCCAAAATAAACAGGTACTTACCTGGGGTATCTCTCTCTCTCTCTCTCTCTCTCTCTCTCACATTGGAGACCAGAGAAAATTACACCCTGAAAAAGTGTGGCAGACATGGCCCCCAATCTAAGCACAGGCAGTGGAAAAGAGGACAGCAGGTTAATCAATTTGAAAGCCACAGCTTAACGAGCACAATTTTAGTTTAGGGGTGCTCCCTGTTACCAAGTAGCCCCAACCTGCTATGCAGAATTTCAGTCCCAAAGCCTAAAGCCAATTTTCTTCTTCAGAGAAGCTTGATAGATGTTTCCCCTTCAGTGGCACAGCTGAGACTGCAGAGTTGCTGCTATCTGAAATCCTTATGTGCCCAACATCTAAAGCTTTGGACTGTGCCATTTTCCTTAGTAGGGGTGTAGATTACCCGTTTGTTATGAATACCCATTGACAATGTGAAGCACTACAGAAAGCACTTTAAAAATGTTGTTATCTCCTCCATCAGGTGACTTACACATCATGCACACATCACAAATAGCTCCAAAAACAACATATAGCAGCATATGTGGTAGAATACAGTTTGTGTTAAACTGTTGCACAAATAAGATGCTTTTGCCTTTTTTGCAATGAGTTACACAAGCTGTTTTTAATCCAGGACAAAGCCTTGAAAAGATTGTTGTCTAAGAAATGAAACTCTATTTTACATTGTATTAAGATAAAACTGCAGATGGATTCCAGCTGAGTTAAAAAATCATAAAAGTTGTGCTTGAGCTGGCAGCATGTTTCAAAACAGCACAGTGTGATTTGAAGTTGCATTGTAAACCGTTAAAAAACAATTTAAAATACACTTCTTGGTGTGAGAGTTTTATGTGAATTATAGGTTCTGTGTGAATACAGCGAAGGCAAAACAGTGATGACCACAAATAGTGATGATATTACAGCAATGACACATACAGTGAGCCTTACTAAATATTCTAACTCTGGGAGGGGGCGCAACTTGGGAGGGGGGAACCTCTAGTCATCATATGCATTGGCACTGTATTTTGTCGCTGTTCCAGTTTCACTATATTCATGTGCTCCCGAATTATACTGTACAACATAGTGATGTCAAGAAGTTTTTGTACGTGCATGCTGCTTGTTTGACGTTGCATCCCACTCACTACATAATAGGAAAACTCTCAGAGACACAGCATGTTTTGAAAATAGTGATCTTTGCTGCACAGAAATATGAAGTTAGAAATATTCACATTGTGATGTTGCATGCAGTCCGCTGGCAATCTTTCTATAAATATTGTTCTAATGTTGGGATTATTAACTCCAAATAATGTACTATATTTTTTAAATAGGAAATCTGTGATCACAGATATGACAAATTAATCTATCTATTGAAGTTTACCTATAGAGGTAGTCATTCAAATGATAATCAGTACTGAAGTGATACTAAGATATGCTGAGACATTCAAGTTACACCTTGCATTGACTGTAATTTGATTTTGCAAATAAGGTAATTAACTCTTTTATGTTTACATGGAGTGCTCAATTTTTGAGAAAAGTTATATTTTGATTTGATTAGGCTTACTGTTATCAGTAAATTCATATTTAATGGTAAAATACCTTTATAAAGAACATATTAATGAAAGAGGCTTACCCTGTCAAAAGTACAGTGTACTTTCCACACTGTCGTGCCTGATACCCTTTATGAGTTCATGTTTTTACATAATTTGTCTCTGAAATATGTGCAATATTACTTACAGTTGTAAATGTACTAAATTGTCTCTTGCCACAAACTCCAATGAAAAATAATTTAAATTAGTGAGAAAATGTTGCTTTTTATTGGTAGTTATTGATTAAGAAAAACTGGGTGAGTGAAGACCATCTGGTAGTTTACTACTTATTTCATAACTGTACTGTACAGCTAATAATGTGGAAGTTCACATAAGTGTCAGGGTTCAGATATTTTTGAAATCACTAACAACCTGTAAATTGACCTGTGGAAGGAACAGTATTCTAAAGTCAGGTTACTGAAACAGCAAATACTTTGCCACCAGTAGAGTGTAGGTGACTACAATGCAGCAGGACTGTATTCCTGAAGCCCAGGTAGTGTCCATATTAAACTGTCTGGGGGTGATCTCACAGATTTTATTATCCCAACTCACTCATGGCTTTAATGTGCAGTAGAAGCATTCCTTATCCTTCTATCTGAGCAACACATAAAAGATGAATGGATAACTTTGTCCCAGCACGTGGTCATATCACTGCAAACAAAAACAGCGTGGCAATGAATGCCGCAAGCAAAACAGCATGCGCTGAAATAAGGTCAATCAAAACACTGACTGCAACACTAAAAGTGCACACTCCACCTCCAACACCCCCAGAATTAAATTAACCAACTCTGAGGGGTTGTGGACTTAGGGGATGGGGAGAAACTCGGGAGTGGTAGAAGTAACATTTTCTTAAAAAAAAAAAGTTGCAACACCAGGAGACCTGGGGGGTACCGAACTGTGATCCCAGGTCTCTAAGCCTGCCATGAGCTGATGCTATAGTAACTTCTCCATGGGAACGGCTTGACCAGGCACTACACATATAGCAACTTGATCCCTTCCAGGTATCAGCGCAGAGCAACAGGGGTAGCAATAATTCCCTACCACTATTGTACCCCTGTCACTCAAAGTGCTTTAGTGCTTTACACAGTGTGGTTCTTGCTGCACTGTTCTTGAAGCACTATGTGAACTGGTACCCTTTGTCACAATCATCAATGGGAAACTAGAGCAAATAGAATCTCTTTTTAAATATCACAGTAGCACAGTGGTTCTCAACCTCCAAAATACTCATGGGCATTACATTTAGCAACTCAGACTAACTAGTGGCTGTGCACATTAGTTATGACCTCAGCTTTTCTATTTAACCAAACCTCTCTGTTTTATAACACCAGCCTCTGATGTCTGATCCCTTCAAGGATTGTCTTGCAATGTTTTATCAAAAGGCACAGTATTGCAAGTCTCCTAATTTTTAAATCAGGCTTCAGAAATGCTCTTTAGGTAGATATTGTTTTATTGAAATTCAGAATGTGAGTGGAGTACCGATACATTTGAACTTTATGTAGTATGTATGTTTTATGTAAGGAACATCACAAGAAAGCATTCAATGGGAAACAATCAAGGCTCTGCAAACCTCTGTTGTAGAATGGTTTGGTTTTCATGTCTGCATTTGAGAAAGACTACTGTAGCATCCAGCATCTTTTCAAAATCAGTGAGCTTTTATTTTATATCTCTTTTGTACAGCATGTATTCCAAATGCTTTCTAATTCTTTCAGCATAATACAAAATAGTAGCCAGAATTTTAAAAATGCCTGTAAATGGCTAAGAATTATGCAACATTTCAGGAAATGAAAATAAGCAAACTGTTGGACAGTATCAGCCTTAAGAGTGCAAAACCAGGAAGTGTATAATTCAGTTGTAAGTAAGATCGGATGACATTTGTGATGGCATTCAAAAGTCGCGGCAACAGAAAGGCTGTCTCAGATAGTAGAGGCTATGAATGAGAAGATTATGTCATTACAGTTACTAATCATGGCTGTGGGAGGAGCCCACAGCCATCTTACTGTAGCTTTAAAAATAGGATAATGAAGCACAACTTTTTGGAGTTTTCAGTGTATCCTTCTACAACTACAAATCACTACACCAGCTGAATGAAATACTCTCTTCTCTCTGTTGAGTAGATCAGTTGCAACAGTATTTTTACAGCTTGTTTGTCTCTCTCTTGTCTCTCTCCTCATGCCTGCCTTAAGTGATCTGACAGCTAGTACATATCTGATTATATGGGATTTTTGTTGATTTGTACCTCGTTCATATTCAGATACAGTAATCCATTCACAACTTTTCTAGGCTGTGGGCCTTTTGTTTAAGAATCACATTTCTGCTGTGCTGTGCAATGCTATGCTATGCTATGCTATGCTATGCTATGCTATGCTACTAGTCAGTGCACCACCCCCTCATTGCTGACATTCCATAGTTGAAGTAAATGAAGCACAAGCCGGAGATGGGTCTATAGTCAAAGTCCTAATAAGCAATTAGTTCAGCAATATTTATTTTTTAGTTCTTGTACTTTGCATTGTGATGTGAAACTAAATAGTTTCACTTCTGGTGTAGGTGGTAAGGGGGTGATCCCTGTGTTATAAATGCCTGGAGAGAGAGAGAGAGAGAGAGAGAGAGGACAGCTAGCATTTTGCAGTTGATAAGGTTAACCCACTGTTAACCTAACAAAACAGACCACATGCTAGGTTGCAAGTGATTTCCAAAAAATGAATACAGTGGTACAAAAAAAAGGTCACAGATTGTAAGGAGCATCCTTGGCTCTGTCATTAGTATGTAGACAATGCATGATTTTTTAAAAAAATAAATAAATAAAATCCAATAATGTAGATAACTCAGCACTGGTATACAGCGGCATACCATCATAATGCAGTAACTTCATACAATATGTACGTATCATAGATTACTGTTCACAGTTTTGGGGAGCTTTAAATATTACTATTACTAATAGGAAGACAACTGTATTCAGAGGAAGGCAACAAAAAGGGTTTGGAACATAAGACATATAAGGAACATTTGAAACTCCACAGACTACATTATTTATTTATTTAATTTGAAAAGTTTCACCAGGAAAGGCATACTGAGCTACAATAGCTTGTTTCGAGATGTGCCCTGGGGAAACGGGGAAAAAGGAATACAATTCTGAATACAAGATCCAAATAAAAAATATACAAAGACCTAAGTCTGTACATACTACTGAATACATTTGAAGCCATACCAGACATTTTTATGGGATAGGCAGGCAGCACTTGCCATTCAGAATATAGTCTATATACATATAAGCACTATAAATATACACAAATATATGTTTTTAAGCACATACACACACACGCACTTACTTTTATACTCATATACATATCATATACATACGCACAAAGCATTTCAACACAGATACATTTTGCTTTTTTAGCATTTGGAGTAGTAAGTAGCAGTGTCAGTGGCTCAGCAGGTTGCAAACTTGTCTCTGAGGCTGGAAGATCAGAAGGCTGTGGGTTCTATCCCCACACCAGGCACTTGGGTTAAATCCCAATAGTGACACTGAGTGACTGTAGTACAATATGAGGGGGATGCTGTACCCCTGAGGTGCCGTCTTTTGGATTGGACGTTAACTGAGGTCATGTCTGCCTGGTCTGGTGATTGTTCAGCTGGACATTAAAGATCCCATGGCACTTCTCAAAAAGAGTAGGGAGATTTTTATTGAAAGTTGGACTTCATGACCATAACAAAACAAAAATAAACATCATAGAAACAAGTATCATCAAATACAGGCAAAAATAATTAAACAATGAACTAATATGGAAACATAACAGCATATGTAAAACTAGAAAGAACACAAATTAATCAGCATAGAACTGTACCTCCATCAAAAGGATTTTCACATAGTGTATCTATATCCTAACACAGAGAAATACTGTATGACTATACAGCATGTAAGTAATCAAGATATCCATTTGTCACAGTGTATCCATAAATGTCTAAAGTTTTCCCAAGAAAATACCTCTCTGTTGACATACCTGAAGTGTGTTTTGGGGCATTACTAAGTATTACTGTAGGGGATATCAATTTTTGTTGCATAACCCATACACATCTCGCTTGCCAAAGAAAATATCCAAGAACAGTGAAGATACTTTATATAGTATCTTTGTTATATTTCCTCCATTGACCTGATACAGGGCCATACATCAGCTCAGTATAGGAAAGAGACCGGAATAATGGTTCTTCCCATTTAGTAGCTGTTAGTGACCAGCATGATTCTGCAAAATGACACTCTAAGAACATATGTTCCTGTGTCTCCAATATGTGCCAACAGGAATCCCAGGGGCAATACTGGTCTGCTAGCTGTTTATGTCTATTATTGCCTCAAACACTGAGCCTACCAAAGTTCCCAAGCCAGACCATGTCCCACACATAGGGAGGTGGCCTCGGACTGGACAAATATGTGATAACTTCCTGTACCCTGTTAACCTGACAGTTGGGAAAGGTAATATCTTCAGTTCTCTCTGCCATCAAGATGGCTGTATATACGGCCTTCCTATGTAAAGTTTGTACCTGAGCTGTTGAGATCCCCCATTTAATTACATTTTTAATAACTTCTGGCATATACTAAGGTAATAATGAAATACTATTCAAAAGCCTTGGTTTACTTTGTGTCCAAGGGGAGAGCCAGACCCACACCAGGTCCTTCCATGGTGTATTACCTGATTTTAAAGTCTGCCCGAAGTTATAACATATACATAAACTAGAAAAAAGGGCTAATGGGTGTACCATATTTACACCACTCTCCTTAATAGATCTGTACATGTTTTCCCTCTTGACCGGATTCAACCTGCTCCCCAAGAATGTCTGGAAAAACACATTATATAACAGGGTAACTAGAGAGTGGGGGGGAGACATAACTCAAATATAAAAAAAAACTGTTTGTTTTATTTATTTCAAATTCAGATTAATACCTTTGAGCCAGGTTAGGTACTAAATCCTGACAACCATAATCCCGACATGTAAAATCTTGACACCAAAATCCTGACAACACAAAATACTGACATACCAAAATCCCGACATGAAAAATCCTAACATTACAATTGCCTGTATTCACATAATCCTGACATGTATAACAAACAGTAAATTGTAATTTACCATCATTGATGTTCATTTCATTCTACGGTAATCCAGTTATCCAGTCCGATCCAGAAATTCAGTAATCCAATTAACGACACCATTAAAATGTATATCTTTAATTATACTAATACTTAAAAGTTAACTTAAAAGTTAAGATGCTGTATTTAAAGCATTTATAGTGTCAGGTTATGAGCAATCCCCCGCAGATGATCTAGGCAAGCCTTTGAGGGTGATCTAGGCAATCCTTGTACGATATTCTCAATTGTTGTCTCAGCAAACATTGCTTCCTTTTGCAGCTGAGCTATGAATCAGTTTGTGCCCACATGTGATGGACCTATTAATAGACCCAATCTGCAGTGCCATGCTTCTATGTTGTTTTGTGTGCGTGGAATTCCATTGTTGACCTGGTCATGGATAGACCAGAATTCGGGTGGGAAAAGTGGTGGGCTTCTAATGGCAGTTTTATTCCTCACTTGTCTCCTGGCTCTGCCCAAAATATAATTTTCTTCAAACCATGCCAACAGTGGAGCACTATTGTCTGACATAATACTTTTGACTGCCATACTGTGGAACTAAACCCAGCCCCTGTATCCTTCTCCACACTATTTATCCAAAATGAAACAAACACCCCTTATTAGATGTTTCAGGATACTCTATTTTGCAGGCATTTATTTATTTGCTTTTGGTAACTGGGTAAGTGCACTAGGCACAAGGATGCCTATTTTCAGGCACGACCCAGGAGACCACATTTTAGAAATACAAAATTGTATATGTGATGCAGCACATGAAAGCAGTACAGTACAGTACAGAGTCAAGTCAAAACTTCAGGTATGGGGAGACAAATCTGGCAACAAATACGAGTAGGTTTAGACAGTATGATGAAATTACAGAACAGTAGGACAGGGATCACAAAATAAAGAAAAGTAAGAACATAGGCATTGCAATAGCGGGCATACATAGAGACAAAGTATCAAGTCACAAATAGGTGGTTGAACTGGGAGGAGAGGAAGGGAGAGCGATAGGAGGGGGAAGAGAGAGAGAGAGAGAAGAGGAAGAGGGAGAGAGAGCGGGAGAGGCAGAGAGAAAAAATTAGAGTGAGAGTGAGAGAGAGAAAGTAGAGAGAAGGAGGGAGAGGACCAGAAAGAGAGAGAGAAAATGAGAGACAGCGAGAGAGAAAAAATAGAGAGAAGGAGGGAGAGGACCAGAAGGAGGGTGTAGAGAGAAGCGGGGAAGAGATACCAGAGAAGAAGATTGAAACAGAGCAGGGGGAAGAAGAGTGGAGCTAAGGTGGATTAAAGCAAGTGCAGGGGTTGATATAGCATAGGTGCTCTTTGTGAAGTTTCTTAAAAGTGGCATGGGAGGTTGCTTGTCGAATAGCTTGGGGTATGGAAATCCAGTATTTTGGAGCCACGTTAGAAAAGGTGAGTGCACCCATATTGGTTCTGTGTCTGGGAATGTGAAAAAGGACTTGGTCAGTCGAACACAGTCCATAGGAGAGAGGCTGCATGTCCAGTAGGGATGCAAGGGATAGGGGGAGGCCAGATCTGACAATACAGTCAATTAATGAGCCAAAGGCCTGGAGTCTGTGAGCAGAGGGGCACGGCTATTTTAGGTCACTATAGAGCTGGCAATGATGTTTGAAATGTGGAGATGAGGAGGCATAGCGGTAGATGTTGTTGTAGGTGGTATCCCACTTATGGAAGGATGATTTGGAGGCAAAGAGGTAGGTGACTGAGCCATATGGGAAGGGCTGGGAGAAGAAAGGCCTTGGGCCCCAGCAAGTCTAGCAGATGGGGTAACGGCATATCTAGTTTGGTAGGCACTACCTATTTTGGTGTTTACTGACTCACAGGTGGTTATAATGTGTAGATCAACGTCAAGAGATTGATCAAGAGTAACACCCAGGTATTTAAAGGAATTGGTGCTAATCAGTGAGGAGCCATCCGTGCATGGGATAATTAGGGCATTTTGATTCACTTTAAGTCTGGCAGATGAGCCAAAGAGCATGGAGTAAGTTTTACTAGAGTTGAGAATAAGTTTGTTTTCAGTGAGCCAGGATTGAATATTAGCAAAATCAACGGCGAGAGGGTGGTTTAGGTCGACAACAGTTCTGGCACTGTGGTAAATAACTAGATCGTCAGCATAGATCAGAGATGAACAGTTGGGTGCAAGGAGTGGGATGTCATTAATAAAGATAGAGAAAAGTAAGGGTCCAAGGATTGAGCCCTGGGGCACTCCGACGTGAATAGTGGAAAGATCTGATATGGCTGAGTTAAACACTACAGCTTGTTTTCTGTCGGACAGGTAGCTTTCAAACCAGGCCACTGCATCGGTGGTGAAGCCTAGGGAGCATAGTTTTGTAAGAAGAATGGTATGGTTGACCAGGTCAAATGCCTTAGTTAGGTCAATGAAGACTGCACCTGTTAGGAGGCCCGAGTCCATGGAGGCATATATGTCATTGGTGAGTTTGAGGAGGGCGGTGGAGGTGCTGTGTCCTTTGAGGAAGCCATGCAGTGAGCTATATAGAAGGTTGTATCTTTGGAGATATTCTATGGACTGGGTGGACACTAGTTTTTCCAAATATTTGCTAAGTACAGAGAGAATTGCAATGGGACGGTAGTTATTTATTTCCTTAGGGTCACCCTTTTTTGGGATTGGGGTGACTTTGGCTATTTTCCATATATTAGGTACTATGCCATGGCATAGAGACAGGTTGAAAATTTTGGTTAGGGGAGAGGCAATGAGTGGAGCAGTGGCTTTTAGGAGCCTTGGTTCAAGTCCATCACACCTTGTGCTGGTGCTGTCAGGAATAGTGAGTAGCAGTTTTAACACTTCTCCTCTTTTTTATACTCTGGAACCTAAAGGGTGGGTGCATGAATATCGGATTTGTATCATTAGGGGATACAGTGTTGAGGACTGGAGGGAAGGAGGTGAGGTAGTTTGAGAGATTTGTGACATGGTGATTGAAAGAGTTAGCTATGGTTGGTGGATTATTGCAGTGAATGCCATTTAACAGCATGTCACTGGTATGCGCCCTGTGATTTGCTCCAAGGAGCATTTTTATTGTGGACCAAAATTTCTTAGAGTTGCCTGAGGCTTTTATTAACAGGTCTTTGCAGAAAGAACTTTTGGCTAAGCATATGTTTTTATTGCATGAGTTTCTCAGAGAATGATATAGATTATGGTCAGTTTGCATCCCAGTGATCTTGAACTGCCACCATGCCTTATCCCTGGCTCTTATTTGGGTAAGTAGGGCTTTTGTTAACCATTTTGTCTGGGTTCCACGAATCCAGTGGGTGACACAGGGAGCATGGGTGTCTTGGAGAGGGCTAAAGTGGTCCAAAAAGTAGTCAAGGGCCACCTGGGCATTAGTTGAAGTGTAGATTGGGGACCATTCAATCAGTGAGAGATCATAAGAAAACTGCGCTAAGTTAAAATTGGCCAGATTCTGGAAGGTAATGAGTTTTGGGGGTGGAGATGGTTTACTGGTAGAGTGCCAGATACAGTAGATAGGGGAGTGATCGCTAATAGCATCAGCAAGGGTGCCTGCACTTATTATGCCGTCTGGGCAGTTTGTTAGGATCCAGTCAATCAGAGTACTGGTCTGAGGGGGAGCCATGACCCTAATTGAGTCTGTGATCATTTGGTGAAGGTTGTGGCCTTGTACCAAGGTGTGAGAGGACTGGTTTGCACTACTAATCCAGTTCAGATTTAAGTCTCCCAGTATAAGGACTTCATTACAACTAATGGTGCTGTCTATTAGGGAGAGGAGTTCTTCAAGACCCTTGTTGCCATTAGCAGGAGGGTTTAAGGTGCAGACTATGTGTAATTTCTTTGTGCCTAGCTGTAGAGTGGCATGGAGTGCTTCACAGTGAGACAGTGTAGACAGTACATTATGGGATAGCAACAGGTGCTGCTTATAGAAGATGGCAACTCCTCCTCCATGTTTTGATGAGGGTCTGTCTTGTCTGATGAGATTGTAGTTGGGCAGGGGGCAGAGAGCATCAGGGGTGGAGGGTTTTAGCCAAGTTTCAGATAGGCACAGGATATCAGGGTGGGGTTGAGCAGCCCATGCCTCAAGTTCATAATGTTATGAAGGAGGCTCCTGATGTCCATGTGTGCAATCACGGAAGCCCTTGGTGTCATTCCAGATTGTATTATTTAGAGGGAGGTTACCCACTGGCCCTGGGTTTAGTTTAACATCCCCAGCTAGCATTAGGGCCAGGAGCAAGAGGTACCATAGCTTACGATGGATGAAAGGGGTGGGCAGGGTGATACTAGGCACTGGGGATTTTTGCAGTGTGTATGATAGGTGGTAGATGAGTTTTTGAGGGACGAGAAGAGGGGAGGTGTCACGTGGCCAATATGAAGGCATTCCTAGTATGGAGAGTGTGTAGTCATCTCGGTGGGTGCAGTGATGATTACATCTTGGTGGGTAATATAAAATAGGTAGCCATATAAGGTTGAAGAGAAAAGAGATTAGTAATAATGTTCCAAATGGGCTTAAAGCCATGTTGAAATAATTTGAATGAGTCATTTGTGAGTGGGATGTAGGGTAAGAGAAATCTCTGAAGTGAGAAAAGCAGGACTTATCTAGCTAATCGAGTTATATTTAAGATAAGGCGTGAAAGGAGCTAAAACTTTTAGGCGCTCACTGGAAAGGGTAAAGGGTAAGTGGTAAGGTGGGTTGTGTTATAGATAATTACAGAAACTATCTCTTTAACTGAGAGACACTTGACAGAGAGAGCTCTATTTGGCACCAGAAAGGTAAGAATAGCAGCAGAAAGTCCGATATCCACCTAAGATTCAGGCTTTGCAAACTGTACGGAAATAGGAGCAGCTTAATTAGCAAGATTTCCATCATTCAACACAGCTGCTAGCAGGGAAGTGAATTTAGTTACCGCCGGTACTGAAAGCTTATTTACAGAGCAAGGGAAGTAGCCCCACTGAGGACTGCAGTGGGAGTTAGGTTAACAGGCAGAGCACAAAACGCTGGAGGGGCTGTCCAGATGTCCAGACTGCACTACAGGCTGCTGGTTTATGCTAACTTCTAATTTATAAATAGTAGGTTCCTTGTTTGTTAGTGTACAGTAGGATTAAGACTAACAGGCAGAGCCTAAAATGCTCGGGGGCTGTCCAGACTGCACTACAGGATGCTGGTTTATGTTAAGTAAAGATTATTAGGTTCCTTGTGTATTAGTGGCCGAGAGTACATGTGTATGCGAGAGATAGGGGAAAATGTGATGCTGCCTCAAGTGGTATAAAGTTATAAGCTGTGGGTGGGAAAGTGAGCTGATTGGTTAAAACACCCTGGACAGTCCTATATGAGGGAGAGCCGACCAAGGGAGGTGTTGGGTGCAGTGGGGAGCCGGCGCATAGCGCCGGCGGGGCCTAACTCTGTTTCTTAATGCTGCTGGTGTCCTACAGCAGCTCACGGCTTGGCTGTCCATACCTGTCTGACTGCTTTCACCAGCTGGAGGGGAGAGAGGGCTTCAGGAGCTGCCTGGCCCTCACGACCATCAACCCCCCGCTGCTTCGGGGGGTGGTCCGAGTGATGATCTGAGGGGAGAGGAGACAAATTTCAGTGAGTAGGGGTCTATTGTTTGGCACACAGGGGAAGGGGGTGAGAGAAAGGGGAAGGTTCAAGCAAGGCAAGAGAAAAAGGAAAAAAAGTTAAAGTTTTTACAGGATTTTACACTTCAGAGCAGGGGTTGAAAAGGCACCAGCTTTAAACAATGCAAATAAAAGCACCAAATTCATTAAATTCTAATAGCCACAGATTGGAGATCTTAATTTATAATGAGCATCAAAATTCACTTGTTAACAGTTACGTGGCTACACAAGGCAGTGGCGTTGTACACTATGGCCTGGATATTCAAAAGGGTTGCGCCATGCGCAACAGGGTTGCGCATGCGCAAGTCCAAAATGCGCCATTCTGCGATATTCAGCAGGAGGCAGTTACGCCACTGGCACCAGGTTGCGCAAGAGAGCAATGCAAATGAATGCATGCTCAACAGGAGGGGGAGGATCCATGCATAACCTGCGCAACCCGATATTCAGTCGGGTTGTGCAGAGTTGTGCATGCACAACCCAACCTGCGCCTGCACAACCTTGAGCCAAAAAAAAGAGCTTAAGTTGAGGGCCACCCACAGATGAGCTGCTGCATTTGCAGGGTGCAACACAGCAGCCACCACCTAGCTGGCCCCAACTCGGTCCTGTGCCCCCACCAGCCCGATCGCGGGCAGTACAGGTACATGTAACCCCCATATCCCGAAACCCGATCGCGGGCAGTACAGGTACGGAAACACCCCACACACACCGCGTGCGAAGCCTGATCCGGGCATAGCGTGTATGAACTGATGCCCGGTCGGGCAAAATGTAACCTCCCAACCGAATATCTCCTGGTGGTCAGTGGACCGTAAAGCTCGATCGCGGCAGAATGTCACATCACATCACAAACCCCCAAACATCTCCCTGGTGTCTAGTGTCCCCCCACCCGAAGCCCCTCCACCTCCCCGCGCGGTGGCGACAGCATCCACCCGCCTGCCGCCCGCCGCCCGGCCGACTGACTGTCCGGTAGGGCTGCCGCCCATTAATGTGAGCTACAGCCAATGGGCTTGCAGCCCATACCGTACGACAGTCCAGATTTGTGAATAGTTTATCATTCACCGTCTGGACTGTCATGCTCTGTATGGGCACATGCCCGTGGCTGGCTGCGCAAGCACTGGGCACGTCGGCGGCGAGGCGACAAGTGAACTGTCATCCCGCCAGACGCGTGGTAAGACCGGGACACCAGGAGACGCGGCGAAGACCCAGCGATGTGGGCATTCTGCCAGCGATCAACTGCGATCCTGGACCCCACGAGACAGTATGCCTTGATCGCTGCTGAGGTTCATAGTATGCCTCGACAAAGCTTGAGAATACGTGTGTGTGTGGCTGTGTGTGTGTGTGGTGTTCCTGTACCTGCTGCCCGAGAGGCTCAAATATCAATGATGTTACATGTACCTGTACTGCCCGCAATCGGGCTGCATTGTGCGTCGGTCCCCGACGGCTGCTGCCTGGCAGGGTGGCCAAGCGCAAGTCCTCGGGGATCGGCGCACCTACATGCAAATGGCATGCAATTGGGGCCATAAATAGATGCAAATGGCCCCCCTGCCGCTTTGCATAAATTATGGCCCCATTTGCATGCCACCTTTTGAATATCGGAAATTTGCACATGGCGCAATGGTACTTGCGCCACCGCAAGTTTAATGCTCATCTCTGGCAACTTACTGGTGGTGCAAGTTCCACTGCATCATCGCTAAGTGTTGGCTGGGAGTTGAGATTGTGCTGAGTTGCTAACAGCAACCCTTTGAATATCACCCGCCACACCCCCGCGCAACTATTTTGAGCAGCGCAAGGGCTTGTGCCTCAGAATGGCGCAGTTTGAATATCCAGGCCAATGTAAATTAAAGTTCAACAGATTCAAAAAAATAGGCGCCAAAGTCCCTTCTCTGTTTCCTAACGCTGCTGGCATCCTACAGCAGATCATGGCTCAGCTGTCTGTACCTGTCTGACTGCTTTCACCAGCTGGAGGGGAGGGAGGGCTTCAGGAGCCGCCTGGCCCTCACGACCATCAACCGACCACTGCTTCTCAAAATCTGTTATTATAAACTCAGCTAACAGACTTAAATCAGACTCATCTGCCAAGTCATGAAGGTCCTGGAATAGTCAATGATGGTAAGTTACAATTTATTGTTTGTTATACATGTCGGGACTATGTGAATACAGGCAATTGTAATGTCAGGATTTTTCATGTCGAGATTTTGGTATGTCAGTATTTTGTGTTGTCAGGATTTTACATGTCGGGATTATGGTTGTTGGGATTTAGTACAGATCCCCTTTGAGCCGGGTGCTCATTTACAAAGGATCCAAGTCAAAAAGGAATACAAGACATTTACAGGTGATGAAACATTGCAGAACAGAAAGACATCAACTAACAAGTGGTATTAGTGTGCAGTTACAACATTAAGCAAGGTACAAGAAGTAAGGAGAAACACGACCACACTTGCAGAGAAACAGAATTAATGCAGCACTAATTAAGTGCAGTACAGTGTTTAGCAATCATGTTACAGTTCAGATGGGATGCTGTCAGTCTGTAGAAATGCAGTTTTAGCAGCCAAGGTGAGGCTTTGTCAAGGGGAGGTAGTAAGTGGTGGGAGGTGGGGAGAAAGTGGGCAGTTGTGGAGAGGGGGGTATGAGTGAGAGAGGGTAGTGTTTGACGGGTGTGAAAACTGCTGTCAGAGGCCATGGGTTAACAGAAACACTGGCAGTCAGATTTGGTGGCAAGAGGAGCTCGAAGCCCATTTTTAAAGTGGCCAAGTCTGGGGGAGTCAGCAAGGTCTGCAGGCAGATCATTGAACCATTTAAGCCCACAGTAGGAGAGGGATCTTTGACCAAGGGTGGTTCATTTGAAGAGAACAGTTAGGATAGCCCTGGAGGCACTCCTTGTGCATTTATATGGTTGTGCAGGCTCAAAGAGGGCTGAAGTAGCACTAGGCATGGACCCCATCAGGTACTTTTTTCCAAGGAGGCAGGCCTGGTATTGGAGTCTGTGGTGAAGTGGGAGCCAGCCAGTTTCCTTGTATAGGTCACAAGAGTGAGTCATTTTGGGTACTCCAAGAACCAGGCAGCAGGCCTGGTTGAGGATGGTTTTGACCCTTTTAAGTGCTGTGTCTGTGCCTGCCCCGTATATGACAAGGCCATAATCCACAGATGAGAGAACTGAACTGCACGTAACAAGTTTCAGGGCAGCCGGTATCATTGAGGTACGGTGTATACAGGATGCCAAGCTTCATGTTTGTGGACTTTCCCAGTTGCTCAGCATGGGCAGTGAAGGTGAGGGTGTCATCAAGGCGAATCCCTAAGTACTTGAATGTGTTGACTTGGTCTAGTACATCTTCTTAGCTACTAAGTATATGCAGTAAGGACCCCTGAATCTTGCTCTGTGGGGTGCTGAAGAGCATGCTCTTTGTCTTTTTGTAGTTGAGTAGCAGTTTATTTCTGGTGAACCAAGATTCCAATGCATGAAAATTGAGCTGAAATTCACAGCTAATTGAACCCAGGTCTTTCCCTGGGATGGAAGTAAAAGCATCATCTGCATAGAGTACGGAGTGTGCAGGACAGGTAGAGGGCATGTCATTTATGAAGAGGCTGAATAAGAAAGAACCGATGATAGGACCCCTAGATTTACTTCCCTGGGCTCAGAGATTGTATTGCAGATCCTGACCTGTTGAGATCTATGGGTGAGGTAACTAAGGAGCCAGGCCATAGAGTCCATTGACAATCCTGTAGAGAGGAAACATTTCAGTAGCAGTTGGTGATTGACTGTGTCAAAGGCCTTGGTGACGACTATGAAGATAGGTCACACCACCATCCCTTTATCCAGGGCCCCATAAAGCCAAGTGGTGTACTCTACTAGCGCAGTGATGGTGGAGTGGTTTTGTTGGAATCCATGTTGTTGCAACTAGAGAAGGCTATGCTTTTCTAGGTACTCAGTTAGTTGTTCTGAGACCACTCTTTCAAGTGCTTTGGAGAGGGGGGTAAAATCAAGATGGGCCAGAAGTTTGCTAGATTAGCTCTGTCTCCTGATTTAACAACAGATGTGACTAGAGCCTGTTTCCACCTGTCAGGGAAGATGCCAGATCTCAGAGAGGCATTGAATGCCTTGGTAAGCGGTGCCACAAGTTTGTTTAATGTGAGTGCTATCATCTTTATATCAATCATGTCACTTCCCATTCTGATCTTACCAAGGACCCATTTGATATAGTTGACAGTCTCACCTGTGGAGATGTGCCTGAAGTAGAACGGTAAGGTAACATTATCCCATGGTGATGGAGTGTTGAGGTTGTGCCCCTGGCCTGCAAGGGTGTGATTCAGGTATTCAGGTGGCAACACGTTCCTGAGAACCGTGAAGGTAACATTAAAAGCATCAGTGATTTCCTTTGGGACTTGCATGTATCAATAGTGTCACAATCACCCTTTTCTTTTTGGATATTTGTTTCCCCCTCCATTCAGAAATTAACCTATTTGCTCTGGCCAACCTTTTTTCCAAGTTACTTACTGCATTATCTCCAGGGCTGAAGTCAACACCCAAAATCCTGATTGGTTCAAAGGAAACCGCTATCCCAGCAAAGGTTCCTGTAGAGGGCACGGGTATTCCCTAAAATCACACCTTTACTTTTGTTAATATTGACTTTGCAACCTGACCATACAGAGAAGACATTCAAAACACCCTGCAGTGACCTTTCACATGTATCTGGCACTAGTGTTAGAACTACATCATCTGCATAAGCTAAAACTTTAATAGGAGATCCCCCTACAGTTAGGGACGCCCCTCTGATGTTAGTGTTTTGCAATAAACTCTGAATATAAATATCAATACCAAATATGCATAGAAGTGGGCTGAGGGGACAGCACTGTCTGACCCCTCTTTTGACCTTGATGTGCTTACCCAGGCAACCATTAATGTTTGAAATGAACACTGCATTCCTGTACATGTGTTTGATCCAATTTATAAAAAACATAAGGATCCCAAATGCTTGTAATACCATAAACAGGAAGTCATGTGACAGCCTGTCAAAGGCCTTTTCATTATCTAGGCCTATCACATAACCCTGAACCTGTTTTTAACTTCATCTGTGAAAAATTTCCTGCAAAATAATCAGGTTGCCATGTTGACACCTTTCAGGGATGGAACAGACCTGGGCAGAGCTGATTAAATATTTAGACACTTGAGACAATCTGGATAATAAAATTTTATTCAGTATTTTAAAATCTGTATTCAATAGACTTTTTTTTTTCAACTCTATTTATGGCACTGTCTCCCGGGGAACTTTCTCGGGCATCTACTGATCCCCAACTCTACCTCCGAGCCTGAAACTCCCCCACCTCCTGGTACTTGTCTGGCTATACCCCTGGATCTGAGCCCCCCCCAAGGTAGGGCTGCCCTTTCCACCCAGGGCGCTCTATCTACAATTCAGGCCAGGCTGCGCTTAGCCCAGGAGTGGAGAGGGTCCAGCTAATGGAGTGTGGCTGTGGGAGGTGGTGCCATTGCCTATCCCTGAGTACAGGGATTTTTGGAGCTTCTAGTTTATTTCCCCATGAGGCGAGCATGAAATGATGTCAGGAACATCCGTTGCAGCTCTGCATTCCCACTGTGTGCCATAATAGAGTGTTGCAGTGCCTCTGGTCTCACCAGGGGCCACTGCGATGCCAGACAAGCCCTGGGTCCCCAGAGAGGAGAGCAGTCTTCCAGATGCTCGATCCTCTCTCACCCCTGCTGACCCCCTGCATGGCCCGGGCTCATTCCCAAACCCGGGTCACCAGCATGGCATGACGTGTGGAGTCCAGTGCCTCAATCCTTAGTGACACCGGGCCAGCTGTATTCAGAAGACTTAATGGTCTCCAATTCCCTAAGCATTCTTTAGCCCCTTTATTGTGTAATAACACAAGTACAGCCTCATTCATGGATGCAGAGGATTTCTCATTCTACAACATGCAATTAAATAAAACTTCTAACACTAGAGCAAGCTCCTTACAAATGATCTTATAAAGCTTTGCCCCAATACCATCTGTACCCGGAGCAGAATCGGATTTTAGCTTGTTATTTGCTTCTTCTGCTTCTCCCAAGGTAATGGGTTTTTGTAACTCTCGTGCTTCAGCCTCTGACACTTGTGGAAGATCTAGAGGCCAAAAATCATCCAGAGTTACACGTGTCTGGGGCAGCATTCCAAAATAGGAAATAACATGTTGTTCTACCATCCTTAAGATGTGAGATGGAGAGGTAACCAAGTGACCTGATTCAGTCTTAAGTGCTGATATGGCTCTTTTCTGTATTGATATAGCCATGTCAGGCATTAACCCTATAATCTCGGTGTCATCTAGAATGACTCTTATTATTGGAGCTAAACAAAAAATATATGACAATGGGCTAAGGGGCACCCCTGTCTAATCCCTCTTTTTAGCACTACAGGATCCCCATATAAATTATTAACTGAAGGAACGTCAATTACATCAATTGCATTTTCATATAAAAGCTTAATCCAGTTTTGCAACATAATTAGTATCCTATATTTATGTAAAACATCCATTAGACAACCATGTGATATGTTATCAAAGGCTTTGGCTTGATCAAGTGCCATCACAAATCCTTGCAATCTACCCTGTTTCCCATATTCAAAAATGTCCCTTAATAATCTTAAATTCTGCTGGATATTTCTCCCCGGAACAGAACATGTCTGTACCGGGTGTACAAGCTCCCCAGTGGCTTTCTGCATTATTTTGCATAATATATATGATAGGATTTTATAATCAGTATTTAGGAAGCTTATAGGCCTCTAATTTTTAAGGTATTTCCTATCTCCTCTTTATACAAATAGATTATGATGGCTTTTGTAAAATCCAGTGGGACTCTCCCGGTTGCTTAAACCTCATTAAATGTTTCTACCAATATCTCACTAAACTCGCCCTTGAATGTTCTGAAAAACTTGTTTGTCAGACCATACTCCCACGGTGATATGCCAGCTCTTAGATTTGTAATGGCATCCTGGACCTCCTTAAGTGTAATTAGGTCATCAATTTCTTTAAATGTTTGGTCTGACAGCACTGGAGTTTGACATGTTACTAACTGTTCCCATGTGCGCCCAGGAACAAAATCCTTCCCTAAAGTTTTTTTCCAAAGAGTCCTTCAAAATTGCTAAGAGTTCAACTTCCATGTGTTTAAAAAGACCCTTATCATCGAATAAGCCCTCCATTACTTTATGCTCTGTTTTGTATTTACAGGCCTCAAAGGGATCTGAAAAAGGTTGGTTAAGAGTCCCATATTTAAATTCTGCATATAATGATGTAGCCCTATCATATTGGTATTTCCTCATTTTACTTTTCACAATGTCTATTTGAGACTTTATTCTGCTGTCACAAGCACTGGGCAGAGACATTAATTTGTATAATTGATCCCTATGTTCTAAATATGTTATGTGTTCCTTATTACATTCCTGTCTTCCTATTTTCAGGAAAAGGGCTTTTATGTCTCATTTTGTGTCAGTCCACCAACTACCTCAGTCTTCATACATATCCACAACTGATTTCCTATACACAAAGTCTATCCACTTGTTGCTTAATTTCTAGTTGTTCCAATAATGATGAATTTAATTTCCATCTCCTCACGACTAAAGGAAATGTAGGTGGGACACTGCCCATTTGAATGGTGCACTGCAAGATACCATGGTCCATAAATTCACTGTGTGAAACTGTCATATTTTTAACTTGCAAGAGTTTTGAAATAAAAAAAAATATCTATCCTAGTAGAGAAAGCACTTCTCCTATATGTCGCTCCCCCTTCTTTATATAATTTCCTGTAAGCATCTTGCAGCATCGGCATTTCTAATATCTCCCTTAAAACATGAGAATCACAATAGATCTTTTTTTGTATATTATCCTTTATCTTAATGTCCAAACTGCAATTTATACCCCCAAAATCACTGACTTGTTTGTGAAGAGAAATGGTTTATTCTGGTTAAACAAGTCCATCCTGGAACTTTTACTTTGTGGCAACTATGTATAAATAAATCTTAATGTGAAATCGTTACCTGTACAATCAAGTATCATGGCTCTGCCAGGTACAAGGTCCATGAAGCAGGACACCTACACCTCAGGATGTCTAAATAGTATACCCAACCCATCAATCACATCCTCCCCAAATGACCAAAAAAAAAGAAAGTCCCCAAGGCCATAATCTTATAGTTTGTACAATATATTGTACTGAATTAAACCTGGATTCTTGTAAAAAAATAAAATCTGATCGAAATGTTTTAAAATTCACTAAACATGCTAATCTCTTCTTAATATTTTTAATACTGCATGAATTACAAAAGACCAAATTTAAGGATGCCAGTTATGATATGTTTAATACAAACTAAACTTCTTTATCGTTTTTCCTTTTCTTTCCTTTCTTTTTCTGTTTCCTTTATCCCTGCTAAGTCTTCCTCACACTCCATTTCTGATACAGCTCCTGAAAAAGAGGATGCATCATATTCTAATCCACCATCAACTTCTTGTAAGACCTGAAAACAATTTTTTGTTAGTAGTGGGGGTGCAGAAACGGAAACCTTGCTGGAAGATCTTGTGACCCTTTTTGGAAGTATTCTTGTACTAGCAAGGGGGGGGCATGTTTGGCTCTCTGCTCCTATCCCCCTTGTTTGTCCCCTACCTGTCCACACCCCCATCTGAGGGAGAGGGGGGCCTCAAAGGACCATCCTGGCTTGGTGGTTCCAACCTAGCAGGCCTGTGCCTTTCCTGAGTCTCATTCACTAGGTCATCTTGATTTAGGCCTCCCTGTCTGTTTTGTCCTGTCCAGGGACTCTGGTGGTATGTATGGCCCTGCACCTCACAAAGGTTACATTTATATACATTTCTGCATACTGAACTGTCATGGTCATAATCCCCACAAAGAGCACATTTTACCCTATCACAAATGCTGCTCAAATGTCTGCTACTACTATCACATTTGTAGCATGCTTTGGGTTGCCCGGGATAGAAAACTACCCCTCTATCCTTCCCCAGAAAAAAGCTATTGGCAAGATGCAAAATTTCATCTCCAATCATCTATAATTTTACTTTGAACCACAAACTCCTCGGCCATATTCCCTCAGTATCAATTATTGCAACGGGGGGGTCCCAAAACTTGGCATTTTTTCTCTAACCAAAAATAAATGTCCCCAATGTTTACCCCTTCATTTCTGAATATAACATTAACAGTTTTATAAAGGGGTTTTGTGAGTGGAATGGCCCAGAAAGGAACCCATAATGGTGAATGTTTCAATGTTTCATACTTTCTCCAGAATGTGTCTACCCCAGTAAAGGCTTTAAAACTGATGTCAAAAGTATCTTCGCCTCGGATATTAATTAAAGCATAAATGACCAAGGCAGCAAAACCTATAGAGTCTTTTAAAAGTCTTTTTGCTACATGTTGTCTATCCAGATGGTCCTGCAACCCACCCCTGTAGCTCAAGCATACTGTGTTTCTCCTTGGTGCCTGATCCACTTTATTATTTTTAAATAACTCTGAAAACGTTGGGCCAGTTTGTCTCCTCTCTTGCCTAGGAGAGGGATGATCACTGCCAGACTGTGGATTGTTAGTCAATGGTACTTCAGTTTCCCCTACAATATCACCATTAGTAACATCAGGAGAATGTGGTACAGTTTCAATATTAACATGCTGCTTAGATCCTGCTGTTTGTCATACAGGAATGTGTGACCCTAGTGGCTCACCTTATGTGAAAGAAGTCCAGTCTGTATCAGGCACCCATCTCCCTTCCTCCATTTGAATCCATCCAGAACTTTGCAAAGAATCTTCCTGTGACCAGTTCTCTGCAGCAAAGGGAGTGTCCATGTCTGGCAGCCAAAATGATTTCCACATTCTTTCTGCCTTGGTAGCGCCTATGTCAGCCTGACTCAGCTGAGGCACTAACTGTGGGTTGACATTAGTTGGAGCTCTGTTTGACAGTAAAATCTCTGCATCAGGTCCTGGTGTAGCTGAACCAGCGTATTGCTCCCATTTGGCACCTAATGCCCATAGTTCACCAGAATGCTCCACGTCAGGCTCCATTTCTCCACACTGTTGTTCCCTCATAGGAATGCTAGGTGCAAGGATCGCACCTTCAGGTAAATAATCAATGTTATATCCAATATCTCCCATTATTGTCTCAGTCCATTTGCAAGACTCCTCCATGCTCACTGTCGGAGCCACAGGCCATGACTCTGACTGCAACTGACTACCATTCTCCTCAGTTGCTAGTCTGTGACTGACAGTAGCCTGCTCATACAGCAGTGAGTGCCCCCTACAGAAGAGATGGGGTCGTTTTATTGAAATAACATCATATACAAAATTGAAACACAAACAAATCAAAATATCATATACAACCATAAAAATGAAAATTATTATTATCCATACTGAACTGTAAACAAGAACCCTTTTTCCATTCCTTCCCCTCCTCCCTTCTTGCCCAAATTTAATTTAAATCCCAAATCAGAATTTTATAACTGCTTTATCGTTATTGTCCAAAAGCCACACATATCATTTACCTATTGATTCACTAAATTAAATAATAATAGTAACACCTTACAGCTCAGAAGGGAATCATTTATATTTAATAAAAAATAGAAACCCTTTCCACCACCTTTGTACCTTCTGAGGTCCTACACTCCTTATATCTTTTTCATACACGTGCCTCATAGCTTGATATATCAAAACCTGTACTGTGTCATATGACATTATATTCTGGTTCAATACCCATCTGCATCTAGCTTGCCATTAATAGAATTTCATTCAACAAAGAAAAATCATTAAAGTATCATAATGAAAGCTGGATCCCAACATGGACTACTGACCCAAAATGAGAAATTCATATGACATAGTAGTGAGCCATGACATATTCCATTTTGCTGCCAAAAAAATCCACAATTTACTAGAGTAAGAACAGGTAAATAAATAATGCTCCATCGTCTCCTCTAAGTTAATACAGCCCGGGTAGGGACAGTATAGTTCATCTAAGATTTTATGCTTTGCATTTCCCCATATCTGTATTCTTCCATAAACTGAGAGCCAAAGATGTTCCCACATATAAGGGGGAATCCTAGGGTTATTCAGTAGTGCAATTATCAAATTATTTTTATCTAGTAAACAGTGCTTAAAATTAGAATCAGTAGTGAAACATTGTGCCATCACTGTCTGATATAAACAATGACCTGACAGGGATGATACTTGCTGTTTTGTTAAATTCCATTTATATAATTTAGAAACTGCAGATTTAAAAAACTCTGGAAGATCTAAATGATTCCCCAATTTTGGAGGCACCACCCTCCATGCTTTAAAATACCAAGCTAAATTTAACTTACACCAAAAGGTTTGAGGGGTATATTCCACCCCAGTCCACATTTCACTCTTTGTGAGAAAAACAACGTGTGAAAAAATATTACTAGATCGATCATTCCCAGTCATTCTTGACAAACAGGAAGACATGTAAAACACCACCTTATAAGGTTCAATCTACTTCTCCACAACATTTGAAAAAAGAGACTATTTATTTTAGTTTCAAGCATCTGTGGTGGAGGAAATAGCATAGCAACATAGAGCAACCAAAGAATCAGACATTTTTTTATAATTTGAATTCTTTTCAGTTTTGGTAAACTCCATTTTTCCCATCTATTTACTTTCAATTCTAATTTGGACAAAGATTGTACCCAATTCAAAGTAGCCAAATTCTGGGGTCTGAAAGTAATCCCAAGGATTTTAAGGGGTTTCTTAGAAATCTGAAGACCTGCTAACTGAAGGGAGTTAGGATTACCTACGCCAATAAACAATCCTCTACTTTTCTTGATATTCAACCTAGAGTTTGATACATGTGCAAATTCAGACATTATTTGTAAAAAAATAGGGAATTGGGTATAATCCAGAAAAAAAAGACACACATCATCTGCATAAACTTGCAGATGCAGATCTTTCTTAATTCCAGAGCCTGTAATCCCTAGCCATCTAGGGCAATCCATTAAAATTCATAAAAAGCAGTCTAATGAAAACACATAGAGGAGGGGACTTAGTGGACAGCCTTGCCTCACCCCTACATGGGTTTGAAATTCACTAGTAACAGATCTCCTTATAACTGGACATACTACAGTGGAAGAATACAGTAATTGAATATATTGTACCAGAGCCTCCGAAATTCCATAATATTGCAATACAGAAAATAAATACAAATGGGAAACCCAATCAAATTCTTTCTCTTGATCCATAGAAATGATAGTACCATGCTTCTCTGAAAGGGATAAAAAATCAATCACATCCCTAATGATCATAAGAGCATGTTGTATTTTCCTGGAAGGTAGCCCACAAAATTGTACCGGAGAGATAACCCACCTAGCCAATATTTTTAGCCTATTATTCAAAATATGAGCTAAAATGTTATAATCAGTGTTGAGAATGGTTATTGGTCTCCAGTTAGTAATTAACTGTCTGTCTCCAGATTTATATCTTCCTTCTCCTTCAAACCAGCCACTTTGAAACAAGTGGAAGATCTAATTTTGCAGATGTATATCAAAAAAAAAAGTGCAGGTACAGACTCCCTTGATCCCTATTTTCTAAAGATTGCCGTGCGTGCACTAGCAGTTCCAATAACGCACATATTTAATCTTTCATTAAAATCAGGTTCTATTCCCCTAATCTGGAAAACAGCCCAAGTTATCCCCCTATTGAAAGCAAGGGACCCCATAGACTTCAACAACTACAGACCAATCTCTATCTTCCCGGTGCTATCCAAGCTGCGAGAAAAAATAGTGAGCATTCAACTAAGAAGATATCTTGAAGAGGCTAATATTTTAAATCCAGCACAATCTGGATTTAGAACCAAGCACAGCACCATCTCAGCCCTGGCTAAAGTAACAAATGACTGGCAAATCAAACTGGACAAAAAAAAAGTAGTGTATGTGCTATATTCCTAGACCTGAGTAAGGCATTTGATATGGCTGACCACAAACTACTCCTCTCTTCCTTGTACTCCATAGGATTAGATCCATCCTCCCTTAGATGGTCTAAAAGCTACCTCACTGGAAGGACTCAGCAAGTGAAAGCTGAAGGAGACCTATCTCTACTCAAACCTCTGCAAGGAGGAGTTCCCCAAGGATCCATCCTGGGCCCAATCCTTTTTGCCATCTACATCAATAACATTGACATTAATCTCACCAAAGCCACTGTACACCTGTTTGCAGATGACACTGTATTATATGTCAGTAACCCCTCACCTGTAACAGCATGTGTAGAGCTACAAGCAGAATTCAACATACTACAGCATCAACAATTGGAAAAAAAACTTCTCCTAAATGCAAAAAAAACAAAGACAATGTTTTTCTCCCACCAAACTCAAGCTGGTCCCTCCTCACCAAACAATCTCCCCCAGCTATCCACTGTTCTTGGTGAAAACCTTGAATATGTAAAAAAATTCAAGTACTTGGGGGTCTGGGTAGATTGCAGACTCGACTACCTAGATCACCTGGAAGAACTGCTAAAAAAACTTCATCAGAGGCTTGGACTCTTTTAAAGAATAAAGCACTTTCTAACCAGGGATTCTAAAAAGATGCTGGTCCAGGTCACATTTCACTCAGTATTGGACTATGCAGTTTTCCTATATGGTTGCTGCCCTATTTCTTATCTGAACAACTGGACACACTTTACCATAGAGCCCTGAGGTTCATTACAGATCTTCCCTTCAGCATTCACCACTGCCCTCTCTACGTTGCAGTTGGATGGACATCACTCCAATTCAGAAGAAACAGAAATGCTGCACTATGGACGTACAGAGCATTATCTAAGATGCTCCAAAACTATATCTCAGACTGCTTCACACAAGTCACAGCAAGTAATTATGCCCTAAGAAGCCATAACTTCATCATGCTTAGAGTGCCCAAATTCAGTACTCGACATGGGAGATCTGCTATCAGCTATGTATTATCTACATTATGGAATATGTTATAGAAGACCCTGAAATTGAACAACTATATAACAGTTACATCCTTTAAACATTTATATTCGAGGCTTATCCAAGAAAAATGTAATTGTTTCCACAAGCATTAGAATATTCCCAATCCTAGCCTTCCCTCCTCAGGCAGCCAATTCTTGGATTGAATCCACCTCTCAAGAGCCTTTACCCCTCAGACTCCATGCACCCTGCCTTTAACCATCTCCCATTACTCCCTGATATACAACATAGCCCTATACCCCTGTCATCAACCCACCAGTGCAGACCCCAGCCCTTTCTCAGGCCACATTTATACTACCACATCAAAAACACCTACCACCGTCCATGATCCCCATCATCTAGACATTCCACTCCTGCTTCCCCCTTTGTCCATTATGATTTTATGCTTGAACAATGAAGTATTGAATGCTATGATAAGGATGTAGTCTTAGACAGTGTTGATGTTGATATATGTATATATTAGCTTAGATGGTGTGCATTTGTATATTTATATGTAACTATGTATTTTGCTATGCTTAGGATATAGACTTAGTGTTGATATTGAAATCTGTACATATGTGTAACTGTATAACTGTATGTAACCATGTAATTGAAGCTTGACCTTATCAGGTCCATCTTGCAAATGAGCTGTGCTCAATGATGTTTGCCTGGATAAATAAAGATTTTATTGATTGATTGATTGATTAATTGATATATATATATATATATATACACATATACACACTGTATATATATATATATATATATATATATATATATAAATAAGGATGATATTGCATTTTTTTCTAAAAAAAATGATCAAACACTGGCTCTAAGCAGTCTGAGAGTTCAGTAACAAATGTCTTATAGAATTCTATATGTAAACCATCTAAACCAGGAGATTTACCCAATGCAATGCCATTAATAGCAGATGCAATATCTTGATTATTAATTTGAAAACTTTCATTTTCAGAATTCCGGGGGATACTTAGAAGATTTATTTGTCCCACAAATGTGGCAATATCCTGAGCTTTAGGAGTAACTTCAGGCTCCATAATAGCATTATGGTCTTTTATTGTTTTATGTAAATCATGTTCTAAATGACATAATACCCTTTCAGGATACACTAAACAATCCATTTCAGTATTATCCCAGAAGAGTTTACAAGCCTGATAAGGGTCTTCTACCGGAGTTTTTTTTATGCCATTTTAAAATAAAATGTTCATGGTTCATGCCCGATCATTTTGATAAATCAACATTTGTTCTTTTATAATTTTAATTTGCTCCAAATAATAATAGTTAGTTGTGTTAGACCATGAAAACAATTTCAATAGTTGCTCCCTTAAAGACAGATATTTGAAAAAATTATCATTTTCTTTACGTTTTCCAAATTGTTTTAACCAATTTTGAAAATCCAATTTAGTATCCAGCCACTACTGACCTAGATCCGTGTATAACAAATATGCTGAACATCTAGCCTTAATTATATCCCTTATTCCTTGCTGAACCCATGTTTCCTCTAGAACAGTAGTATTTAACTTCCATCTGGAAAATGACTTCTTTAAGCATGGTGTATCTGTACAGGTAACAAGTACAGCCACATGATAAGAAAATTCTACTGGGTACATTTGCATTGTAGCTGAGGGAAGATTTCCAGATATAAATACATGATCAATTGAGGATACATATTTACCTCACTTAAATGTAAATTTTGGACCTTTAATCTGAAAATCTGCACAGTTTAATAAGTCTGCAGATATCACCATCTCTGACAAAGCACTGGAATCACAGTAAACTTTTCCTTTTGGTTTAGACCTAAATGTAATCACCTGAGATTTTACTTCACAGTTAAAATCACCAAATAAAAATATATGATGTGAGGTTACCAAATACAGTCTTACTGCATTAAACAATATTACTCTATCTGCCTTCAATTGTGTTCTATAGACATTAATCAAATGACAAGTCATTGTTTTCCATACCCCATCAAGTAACAATGCCCTACCTGGCACAAGATCAACAAGTTTTAGAAGTCTAAATGAAAATGAGTTAAATAAAATGCCTATACCATCCGCACTTGCTTAGCCGAAAGACCAATATGAAGGTCCCCAGGCCCATTCCCCATGAAAACTTCTTATATTATCCAATGAAAAAACCCAAGTCTCCTGCAGGAAACAAATATCCAATTTAACATGTCTTATAAAGTCAAAAACCACCTGCCATTTCCTGGTATTCAATAAACTATGCACATTTAATGTGCCAATTTTAAAGGATGTCAGAAGTATGGCATTTTTCACATATACATTGATTCTAATTTGTTTTTCTTTTTCTTTTCTTTTTTCCCCTATACCCTACGGAATCTGGTTTCTGGATCTCCATTGCCAGCTCCCTAGATTGGGTATCCCCTTCATCTTGTTCCATTTCAGAATCCCCTAAGTCAGGGGCCAAAATAGCAAATGGATTTGGAGAAGTTACATTTTTATCAGGGGGAGATGAAGGGGGTAGAATAGAAATAGACCTAATATTCCTTGAAGATCTACATCTTTGTTGTGGAGAATCTGGCATGGGGGAGGCCCGATAGCCTGTACTGGATCATTATAGCAGACAGGAGTTAAAGTTTCCTGTCCAGATACAGATAAAGAGTCCTGCGGAACTGAAGGAACAATTTCCTCCTTTTTTATCCTAACCACCTTTTCAATGAGAACCTCTGCTTCAGTGGAGGATGGGGCTTTGGATTAGGGACCATTGGGAGAGGTATCTCCTGCAATACTGCTGTGTCCTGATCTTGTTGTATAAGCAACTCAGGACTGACATTGGTGGCGGCATTCTTGGCAGCCCAAGGACAATCCTTAACAGAATGTCCAAAATCCTCACAGATGTCACATTTTGTATGTGAAGTTCATTAAAAGGAAACATGACCCACTTCACCACAATTACCATACCTGGACATATCATAAGTGCTGGAAATGTGTATTCTGGATCCACATTTGTAGCAGGCCCAAGGTTGTCCCACATAAAAACACACACCTGGTCTCTTCCTAACATAAATGAATTTGGAATGTGAGTTATCCCAGTCTCTGAACTCCATAGCTTCACCTTATATTTCTACCCTCCAGTCCAAAACATCTCAGCATTGAGGATGGTCACAGGATCCCCAATAAATTGCTTTTTCATGACAACCAGTAAGTGATGTCAGCCACATGCATCCCCTTATTTCTAAACATAACTGTGATGAATTTAACTAAAGGTTTAGACAATGGAATAACCACAAATGGAGTCCAAATAGGAGAATATTTCACTTGGGTGTAATGTTCCCAAAATAAATCCAAAAAATTATCTGAACGAAAGCTCACATCAATGTTATCTTGCCCGGAGATGTTTATAAATGCGAACACCTCCTGAGGAGAAAACTGCAATGAGTCTTTCAGCAAGATTTTTCCCACAAAATATCTCTCCGGTCTCTCTTCCATGCCCCCTTTGTATCGAATCCAAACTGCATTCCATCTGGGGGCTGCCCCTTTTTTAATATTAGCAAACAATTTGGATAACAGTGATTTTTGGTACTTTGTTTGGTCCTGAGGCATATCGTTTTCCCTTACAGGATCTTTCTTTGTATCATTTTTATTTGAAGTGGGGTCCTCAGGCTCTACCCCCACCACATGGGATGGTACTGGCCGAGGCTCACCCCCAGTTCTTGCCTCCTGGCTAATCTTAGACTCTTTAATTTGTTTCTCACTATTATTGATAGATTTTAGGATTTTAATGTTTTGAGGTCCCAGAGCTCCGGTAGGGGAATTAGGGCTAAAGGGTAATTTCATGTCCCATGTTGGATCTGGAAGCCATACCCCCCCCCGGGGTTTGCTTCCAGCCCAACTCACTGAGGACCTTGTCTGGAGACCAAACCTCTTCAGAGGAAACAGGGTCTGGACGTAAGGAAAATGTCTTCTGAATTGCAGATGCAGTTGATACATTTGGATGGGATTTTCAAAAGTCATAACATGGGACTATTTTCAAAAGTTTGACTTACCTGCAGAATTTCAAGCTGCTTCCTGGTACTTGACATCTAGTTTTTGGATAAAAAAATGCTAGACATAAATGCAAATAAAATGGTAGACCGAGTAAAACTGGGTCTGAAAATTGTGTCTAGGCACATTTATACCTGAACTTTATAAACTGGCCATAACTAAGTCAGATTTTGAAAAATTGGACATAGCTAAGTCCTAGCTTTAAAAATTGGACGTAGGGTTAGTTTTGCTAATATCAAAATTTGTATTATACAAAATTGTTTCTGGATATACCTGTAGGGTTTGACCCCCGAGGTATCTAAAAAGAAGATGTAAATGGTGGACAGAAAAATGCATCTGGCTGACAATAGAGCCCTGAGCCCCGAGGAACTCCACTGAGGATGAGTCATGCTATAGAGAATGACTCTACAGTAATAATAAAAAAGGAGCAGTTGTACGGTAGGAACTGAAGCAGGAAAGAAAATGCCTGATTCATCATTATAGTGATCAAGGCACTGCAATGGGTGCAGTGGCTTTGAGTTCACCACCGAGTTCAAGAATGAAAATCGCAGTCAAGAAGTCAGCAGAAACAAAGAGGGGATCCTCACCAAGTAGATGAAACCAGTGCCTGTGCTGTGGCCAATGCAAAAAAACAGACTGGAAGCAATCTAAAATATTGTTGGAAGAGGTGGCTTGAGAGATGAGGAGGCTTTCCCAGTTATTTTATTTCAGTGATCACACTACAGTGGTCTGGGATTATGAGGCAATAACTACACTATGGGTAATAAACAGGGAGGCTGAAGGCTGAGGTGTTTATTAACTCCCCTGACCCAATTATTACCAGGGAACCAAGACCACTATTGGTATTATTATTTCAATGAGCATCCGCTCACAGGTGTCATCCAAGACTTCAACAAATAAATAAAAAAAAATATTGCTACTATAGTTAATTCCACTTGTATGTCATTCAGATGTATGCACATTCCAGATGTATGCACAGAAACCTGCTGTCCCAATTTCTGTCCTATTCTCTCAATGCAACAGTTGCCCTCCGACTCACCTTGGCTGCTTACGGGGTCCTTGGGCCTCACCTGGACACAACTCCATGGGGGCCGGCCTGGGTTCACTAGTGGACAGGAAAACAAATGGCAAGGTGCTGTAACCTGGGGTAGTGATATGGGATACCTGTGTAAAAACTGCAGGTTACCACCCACCAGTAAAATACAGTAACTGCCCCCACAGCCCCTTCCCTACACGGTAAATGCACACACTTTGCAATAAATAGTAATACTAAATTGTAACATGAACCAATTTCAATTTTTATTATAGGGAGGGGTACAAAAGGGGGAAAATAGCACAATAGTAATAGATGCAACAATGGTCTGTACCCCACACTGTCTTCAACACCTCCCACCTGCAGGTGCATCTGGCTTCCCCCCCCCAATGGCAGACATACAGTTCACAGTTAGTTGCAGTGGGTACCAAACCAGGGTGATGATTACAACAGGCTGGGATTGTGGTGGGTGAAAACAGTCTATAAACTTGAGAAATACTTTTGTTGGGGCCCAATAAGATTCAAATACAATAAGCATTAACTTTTCTGTCTGGGCTTATCCTGGTGTTTGGCTGAGTCCTGCCCAGGACTTAACCCCCTTGACTTAACTAGCTAGCTAAAACAAGAATTCCTCTGAGTCACAGCCCAGAAAGTACTTGTGGTTTTGAAACTTCTATGGGGGTTTGCAGAAACTTTGTTTCAAACAGTACCATTCTGGTATCAGGAGTTGTTGGTGGTGCACTACGATGGCAGATTGCAGATGGGAAGCCACTAGTCTTCACTTGACAGGCCTTTTAAATGTTCGCTTCTTAGGCCTTTGTATGCAGTGTTCACCTGACAGGCCTCTTGACATCTTTCTCTCTAATGATCTCCTCAGTGAAATAGAGACTGGGCAGGCTGGGGGTCCACTACACATTCTGCAGGCACAGAGCTTCTGGAAGCACACTTATGGCTGGGCTCTAGCTCATGTCTGTAGCTCCACCCCACACAACATCTTTGGCAAGAAGCAGTTGAGCAGGTTCAGAACATTAGTCCCTCTGAGAAGAAACACAGTGGCTTAGTCTTTCCAACTTTCAAGCTGCTCAGACTGACCACTGAGAACAGGTTTGATTCTCAACAAGGTCTCAATCAGTCATCGCAGAGAATACAACAGTTCACACTCAGTCCTTCTGGATGCAGGCTGCAAATCACAAGTCTCTGGGTCTAGCCCTCTTGCTGCTAAAACCTTATGGGGCCACCAAATTTCTCTATTGTCTGCAGCCCTGCTTCACAACCCCTTAAAATGTAATAAAAAACATTTCTGGGGCTAACAATCATATGTTCAAGTTTATTGCAGGAAAAACTCAATTGAGCAAGTTCCTTCACAAGGAGGTCCTAAGACATGTAGACAGACAAAGAAAATTACATACATAAAATCATCATACATAAAGTATTGTATATGGTACACGTAATACATAGTGCTCAGATAAAACATAACAAGGTAATAATTATAAGCATAACCCGGGGAGAACATTGTAAGTAGAAAAAGGGCAACCAACAGGAGTGAAAGGATGCATAAGGAGAAGAGAGTCTATAAGAGTGGTGCAAGATGGAGAAGGAGGAGGTGAGGGAGAGGAGAAAATGGTGCAGGGGCTTGAAGAAGGTAAGGAAGAAGGGGAAGAAGTATGCGAAAAGGGCAGGATAAGGAAGGGAAGGGAGAGATAAGTGGAAGTAGGGACATATGTCCTGGCCCCGCTTTCCCCTATGGAGCCAGGAACCTCTTTAATTATTCAGCAGAAACCCCCTTTTGATCACCAGGGCTTCCAATACTAAAGGCACCTGATTCTCGCCCTTTTACTGTAGCTCAGAAATTGCAGCAAGGACTAAATAAGATTCCCCAGCTGCCAGCCATGCATGTGCATGTGGCACATGGGGGCCATCTTTCTTGCTTACATTTGCCAGTCCATTTCACAGCAGCTCCCTGAACTGGTAAAATGTCTCCCAATGGTGTCTGGAGGCATGGAACACCTTCAGGACCTTGGCCCATCCTCTCTTTGGGGCCATGACACACATGATTGCAGCAGCCACAGCCACAAAGTTTCAGTGGGTGCATGGCACAAATCCCCCCCAAGTGCCACTAACTTAAACTCTCTGGTCCTATTCCAGTTGCACAGGGGACTGGATGCAAACTGAGGACTTCCACAGAGCCATAGCCCCACTACGATAAGTCCCACACCCCGGGGGGGGGGGTTACATAAGTGCTAAAGCATTTGGTTATATGCACACTGAATTTTGACTGTGTTCACATTTTTCTCCTGAGAGAAGTTCCTCAAGCAATCATTTTCCCCTGATTAATAGGTGATTATGCAGGTGTTAATGACATCTGGTAAGCATCCTTCTGTCCCTTAGTCTTTCTCACCCCCTCCCTCACACTGTAAGGCAGCTTTTAAACACTACAGCATTTCACCAAGATGCGAAGCAACCCCTAATCTCCTAATTGATCTCACTCAACCCCATAATAATGCACAGCCGAACAGCCCAATGTAGGACTGGAACTGTGGTTCAGCATTTTTTTTTGCATGTGCTGCTTTTTGCTTCTTTCAGTGACACTACGTCATTTCACTCCCCCCCCAAGAGGTGCATAACTGATCATTCTCACCTCCTCCCCCACACTGTAAGGCAGCTCCTAAACCCTGGAGTACCTCCCCAATCTCCTAACTTGTCTCATTATTCCCCACTGTAATGCAGAGCCGAACCACCTAGTATAGCACTGGAAACATGTTCAGCATTTTTGGCATCTGCTGCTTCTTGCTTCTTGCAATGACACTAGAGTATTTCACCAAGATACTAATGCTGAGAACTAAACACGCTGAATGAGTGAGCAGCATTTGCAGCTAACTCCATGATTTTGCAACTCAATGGCTGTGTGGCATAACAGATATGTTAACTGGTCATTTTTGGTGTAAAAGGCATTTAAGAACAACATTTACAACTGATTTCTATGGAAGTCATTGTTTCCTGTGGCATCCATTATTTCCAATGTGCATTCCGGTTGTGTACAGTTTCAGATGCATACACAAAAACAGCTTGTCTGAGCTTGTGCATGCATCTGTAACCCACTGTATACTGAAACAAATAAAACCAAAAAAATAAAAACTGTTGGAATCTGTTTGTTGTGCTAAAGTGTGTCTGTGAGAAAGCAGGAACTGTTTCACGCAGATATTCTGTATCATTGCTAGACATCTCTGATTAACTGCTATGTGTTGAAGTGGCAGGGCAAACTGAGCTTGCTATCTGATTGGCTACTTACACACCCAGTAGCCAATCAGAATGCAGAGCTACTGTGACATTATTTTTCTTAGCCAAGCAGAACGCAGAGCCACTGTCCCCTTATCTAGTCTACTGTCTGGGTATTGCAGAATAACCGGACAGTAACTCTGTATTCTGATTGGCTAAAAATGATTTTTTTCAGTATAATAAGTAATAAAAGACCAGAAATAAAAGAGCAGAAATTAGTTAACTATTAAAGAGAGTTAGCATTGTAATGGGCCTTCATTTAATAGGAAGGATTGTAAAAGCTTGGAGGAAAATCAGTAATGGCACCCGATGTAAGGGAGTGATTATGAGTATTCTAAATGCCGGTGATGTCCTTTACAATTCTATGGAGGGAGGGGGGATAATCATAACATTGTTTTACTATTTGTAGGAACAACTAAATTGCATATGGACATTTTAGGCATATTTAGAATCCAGTATTCAAAGGGTTGAAACACAGTGAGCCAGAATGTAAAACATCTTTTAAAATAAGCCCTGCAGCCACCCTCTGCCACAGAGGCTGTGTGTTATGATACCATACAAGAGACACAGTTTGCAAGAAGAGCAGTGTACAGGATCTGTAAAGGTTTCAAGGGGAGAATTAATGTCAAAATTGTTTACTTTCTCTGATTCTCTCCAAACCTTGTGCATACACGCCAATTGCATGATCGATATCAGCACGATATATCAATTACAATGCCACACTTGCAATCAGAAATGTAAGCTTCACTAAAAATACCACCAACAGCTTAATCTGGTTCAGTGTCAGTTGGCATCCATCTGTATCCCCCTCCTCCAGGACGAGGCTGAAAATAGGCAGAATTGTCTAGTCCTCCTTTTCTGGGCGACAATACTAAATAAATAAATAAATAAATATGATGCATGGCTGCAACTGCTAAAATGGGTTGCAAAGACTTTTAATAACCAAGTAGTGGTTCTTGAATGATTAGGGATGTATTGTCAGAAAGGGATTTGGAATCCCTCAAGTAATTATAACAGGTGACTGGATAGTTCAGCAGCATGGCTGTGGCCATGTTATGACATCTGTCACTTCTAATCATAATTACATTTTTCAAATTCCCAATTCAATCTAGGAGAGCAAATTGAGAGAAACTCTTACTTAAAATAATTTCCTTTATACTTTTTTTTAATTCTGTGGTAACAGGGTGAGGCCGACTAGGCATAATGCTTTTTTCAGTAGTGGCTCAGGAGCACTAGGGAGATTAAGTGGCTAGCTCATGGTTACACAGTATGCAAGAAGAAGTTGTAGTATTCCAGCCCTGTTCTGCTGGATGTAGCAAGCTCAGCTCGTTACTCTAATCTCTGGGCTATACTGCCAACCCTAGTTACAAATTCAAATCACAAACAGCAAACATAAAAGCAAGTTATAGTACGTACCCTGTGACCTGCAGTGTAAAATGAGTTGTAGTTGAGGACAAGTATCCACTAGTACACCTTATTGGCAGTCTTACATTAAAAGCAGTGAATGTCTTGGATTCTAAACTACCTTCTAATGAACTACATGTGCTCTTTCACATCTGGGGAGGCAGTGTGGAGAAACTTGCATTTTCACCATGTCACTGGGTGCGGGTTAATCAGTAGTCAAACAGGCAAAGGAAATGGGCACAGCATGCTTGATGGCCTGTTTTTATTTCTCAAATGATTGCATAAAATTAATTTTGAGGTGTAAAAACCCTAAGGTACCCTAAGGAAGCTCTGCTCAGCAAAGCGCCAGGGTTTCTGGGAAAGTAGCAAACAGCTCCCTAACTTTGTATGTGCTCTTTCTGCATTTGTGTAATTTCAACATGAATAAATTGCATTTGCAAGGAAGGAATTCATCTCTGCATCTTTTCTGGGAGCACATTACTGTTTCAGTAGTGCAACTGATTCTGTTGCTTTTCTGTGGCTCACCATAAGACCAACTCTAGCTGTACCAGCAAATAACTTTCCAGTGTCACTCACCCTCAGGCTGTTTAGCTTTAGCATTAGCACTGCCAAAGCTGAACCAGTCAATGTGTTTTTTTTCAGGTTTAGGTTACCTGTGCTTAGTTGTTTGTACATCTCACTTGCTTTCTCAGATTTTGTTGTCTCTACACCCGAGCTGGCCTGTAGCTCACTAACTCTACATATTACATAACCCACATTCTGTTTCTGTTCAGCTCTGAATTCTTTGTATCTTATATTGTGTTTTATCTTTCTGCTCCCCAACTGTGCTCTGCTATATTTAATAATTTGCTGTATTGGTCTTAATTGTATTGCATTTTGCTTGTCTTTTTTTACTCTTTCTTTATCCCTCCAACTTCCTGTCGCTGTTCACTCTCTCAGAGCTCCCCTCGAAGGTCCCTATCAGCAGCTCCCCTGAGTATTCTGTCCCTAGAGTACTAATGCTTACCCACATACCTGCACAGCGACTGATTACCCTCCAGGCAGGGTGGCGGAGATCCCCCATATCTGCCCCTGAACAATGACTGGGAACGCGCACATCGGAGTCTGCTCTCATGGGTGCTGCTTCGTGATCGATGCTGGGGCTCATGGCCTAGACCAGGGAAGGATATTTTTCCTGATGTTCTAGTGCATCCCTCCCCTAGCATTGGCATGCAATGGGAACAAGGCTGCCAGCGCACATGGAGATGAAAGTCAAAGCCAGTCCCCTGCCAATGTCTACCCTTGCTTGGAACATCTCCCCATCCACACAGACCACCCAGAGGTTCCCCAAACAGGAGATGGTTATGCAGCAGAGAGTACAGAAACCCCTCTCCAGAGAAGGAGAGATGTCATTGGGTGCTGAATCTATCTCCCTCCCTGCTGACCCCATTGACCCGAGTCCACTCCCGAACCTGGGTCGCAAGTGTGGTGCGAGGTGTGGCATCCAGTGCCTCAACCTTCAGCACCACCAGGCCGGCCCCATTTTGCTTGTCTTCACAGATAACACTAAGCTCTATGGGAGGGTGGATAAGGACAAGGGAATCAGAGAAATGAAGAGTGAAGTACAAAAGCTAGAGGAGTGGTCTAAGGTTTGGCAGTTGAAATTTAATGCCAAAAAGTGCAAGGTAATCACCTAGGGAACAAGAACCCCAGGACAGAGTACTGGATGGATGACTTAGTACTATGGCTGAGGAACAGGACTCTGGAGTTATCAATGGCTCCCTCAAACAATCAAGTCAGTGCAATAAGGATACAACAAAACAAGTAGGATGTTGGGCTGTATTGGGAGGGGTATTGATAGCAGACGGGAAGAGGTAATACTTCCCCTGCATAAATACTTAATGAGGCCACACCTGGAGTACTGCACCCTTTTCTGGAGTCCTCATTTAAGGAAAAATAGGTAAAGACTGAAGACAGTGCAGTGCAGGGTAACAAACATGATTCAGGGCCAACAGGACAGGTCCTAGGAGACACTGAACATGTACTTGCTGGAGACCAGAAGAGAGCATAGAGGTATGATAGAGACCTTCAAGTTCTTAAAAGGAATTAATAAGGTGAACTGCGGGGAAATATTTAGCTTGAATACTAGTTCATGGTCATGTGGACACAAGGGGAAATTGACAGGAGGGAGACTTACAAGGGACTTGAGAAAGTATTATGTTACAGAAAGAGTTACTGAGCCATGGAACAATCTGCCTACCAAAAAGGTGGGTGCTAAATATGTTGGTGGGTTCAAGCACAGCTGGGACAGAATGACCATGTAGAGTGATTGCTTGGGGGAGGGGCAGAAGCTGGGAGGAGAATGGGGGGAAGGATGAAGAAGGCAAGGACCCTAGAGGAACAGTAGGTCCCAGGGCCAAATAAGAACTCAGGCAGATAGAATGGGCATTTGGTCTTTTTCTGCCACTAGTGTCTATGTTTCTGTGTATGTTATTGTACTGACTATCTTGTACCCTCATGGGTCATACCTGAAAATAGGCACAACTTTTTCTAGTGTACTCCCCTTGCCAATAAAAGCTAATACATAAATAAATACATAAACTAAAATGCTGAGACAGGTACCCTACCCTGTTACAGACTGCTCAAGCAGTATCTGTAATTATGTGTAGTTCATAGCTCAGTGCTTGTGCTACATACTGCACTTGAATAATGTAGGTTTGAGTTTGGATACAGCCAGACCAGTAAGTAGAACGATGCTTCCAAGGTTTTAGTTGTATGGGATGATTAGTGTTTAGGTACTTCGGCATAGACATGAGTAAGTGAGTGATTATAGTACATGATGAACTGGATGATATATGCCAAGTACTTAGATACTTGAACAGATGAGTAACTTGTTATGACTTGATGTTTTGGCCTTTCTCTGTATCCCACCATAGGAAGGATGGTTAGTCAAGTAGGATGAGACCCCCAAAAGAAATAATGAATATCGTATGATTATCTCCTCCAACTCTGGAGAGTATGGCCAGTAGCATGCAGGAGAGGAAAGCCCCCCTTGGGAGGGAACCTCTGAGGACCCCTGGCTACTGACTTGCCTGTCCTTCTGAGCATACTAAAGGAGAATAACCTAATTTAATGATATTAAGAAATCAGCTAGTCTGAGTTCTAGAGTTGTAGATACTGACCCAGTCAAGCAGAAAGCTGAAATCGAAGTACTGATATTAGAATGTCGTGTGAAATAGCAGTACAATCTTTTAGTGAAAACCTAGTCCAGAAATTCCATGATGAGCATAATAATTTAAAGCGATAAAAGTAGCATAAGTCAAGCAATCCAAAGGTGAGGAAGTCTTCTCCGAGAATGTGTATCCAAATGACTAGGACTCTAAACCCAGAATATGAAAACTGGTAGTTGCTGATCAGATAGCAGCTCTGCACACGTGGGCTTTGGTGAAGAAGCACAGAAACTGGATGTAAGCTACGGATCTGGAGAGGGCGTAGAGTAAACCTCCGGTCTGGCGAGGGTGAAGGAGGCAAAGTGAAGGAGCAAAAGATTTCTGCACAGTTAGGTAACATAAGGTTCAATGGACCTCCAGGCCCTGAGGGGTGAAACAGTTTGTGGAATTAGGTGAGAAAGTCGGTGATAGGCCTTCAGGTCTTGCGTGAGTGAAGCAGGTAAATATAAGCACATGAAGTATCCATGTGGACCTGCACAGAGGTCAGCATTATATTAGAATGTCTAACTAATTCAGATGTAGGTTAATAGGGTGTGATGAGCTCCTGAAAGGCTAGCAGATAGCATGCAAGCGAAATATAGAGTGTGTGGATTTCCAGGCCCCGACACTGGCAAGGCAGGTGTGAAGTAGACGTAGTTGAACCTCCAGGCTTCTGCTGATGGGGAGTCTTATGAGTTCATGGAATGACAGAAGACTTGAGACAAAGACTGATGAACTGATGACGGAACCACAATTAGTCATATGGCACTGAACGAGGTTAGATTTAATGCTTAAGCCATGATATGCAGTAGAAAGGCATAAAGGAAGAGAACTGAGCTGGGAATCCAGGCAGGAATTGGAGTGGTAGTGGATCCAAATTAATGAAGCATCTCAGTAAGAAGCATCCAAGGAAGTAAAAGGGAGCTAAGCCCAAACGAGGTAAGGATGTGCGGCTGGACCACGTAGGTCAGCTAGTAGGAGGTAGGAGGTGTAGGAGCTGTGGCTGACCACAGGTAGGTCAACTGGTAAGTGAATAGAAAATGGTAGCTAACCCCACAAAGGCTAGCATGCACAGCTGGACCACAGGTAGGTCAGCTGGTAAGGTAAATAGAGAGTGGTAGCTAAGTCCCACGAAGGCTAGTGTGTGCAGCTGGACCACACATAGGTCAGCTGGTTAGGTAAGTACAGAGTGGCAGCTAAACCCTAAAAAGGCTAGCATGCGTAGCTGGACCACATGTAGGTCAGCTGGAAAGCAAGGTAGGAGCAGTAAGGCAACTGAAATGAAGCAGCATGGTAAGCATCCAGGGATATTGATGTAATCCTAAGACACAGTCCGGTAGGTGATCTACCATGGAGCACAGATGGTCCTGGACAGATGGAGAGGTGGGAACAAGCAAGGTGAGCTGCAGCATCCAGAATCAATGGCATGACTGAAAGCAAGACATCTCAGAATGTGTCCAATCTAGATGGATAAGCTAGGATGATGGTACGCAGGAAGGATCAGAGCGGGGTGTAGGATGCAATGATGTGGCACAGGCTGAAGTGCATGGCAGGTGTCCAGAGGCCAAAGGCAAGGAAGCAGCAAGGCCTGAACATGGGAATAATAAATAGCTGGACTACATATAGGTCAGTTGAAGGAAGGAGTTGAGAGTGGCAGCTAGGACCCACGAAGGCTAGCAGGACCATAAACCCATGCACAGGGTAGCAAAACAGCAGTGTATGCTTGCCAAGCAAGGTCCCCATGTGGCAGGTGGAAATGACTGAACCCCACGTAGGCCAGTCAGAAGGGGAGTGAATAATCATGCTAGGCTCCACGTAGGCTAACAAGACCAAAGGTACTGCCAAAGAGGGCTGTCTGATGCAGGATGCACCACAGGGGCAAGTGTGCAGAGCAAGGGGACCCGGATGTAGGCAAAAGAGAAAAGCAATCAGACTGAGACAGTAGGCCACTTGAGAACCTAGCTAGCTCGGGGTTGCTGCAATACAGAAGGAATTTAAGAAGCAGTACATGGTAGAACAGGTAGTCAGGAATGCTGGTTTAATGAGACTTGCCATAGCTGAGATGGTGTAAAGTGCAAAAGTAGGAATCCAATCCAGGAACTGCTACTCAGAGCTTGCAGGATGGCTGTAATAAATAAATAACATGTTTCTTGTTCTCCTCGTGGAGAAACATTGGCTTGCTATCTTACATGCAGTTCCTAGATGTGCTGCCTGAAGTGAGCTTGTAGGCTATCCTGAGTGAATTGCATGTCCAGCAAGGTCGAGCAGAGCAGCAATGTAAATGGCAGGCAGCTGCACGGTGTCAAAGGTTGGAAGTATGTTGATGTTGCATTCACTTCGGTAGTTTTAAGTCCGAAGCTGCCTGACAAAGTAAAGAATGGTGTGTAGCAAGCAGACATGGTTAGCGGCAGGTACGATGGCAGCGAGAAGGAGGCAATCACGGTAGTCATGACATCAGCGGAGATGGATGGAACCCCGCAGGCAGTGGCGGCGGGACCGGAAAGAAACTCCAAGCCATAACAACAGGAGGAGAGTGAAGCAGTGAAGGACTGTGCATGGAGCCGGGCTGCTCAAGGAGGCAGGAGAGGAGAGACAGCAAGGCAAATGCACAAGTAAACAGGAGGAGGGTAGGCAGAAGTAGCGTACTTAAGCAAGGAATGAAGCAGGGTCAGGAACAAGCTACAACCCCCCCAAAAAATAAAAAGAGCACGCAGACAGAAAGAAACAGGGAAACAGAGGGAAGGGAGCTGGGAACCCACAAAAAGCAAAAATGAAGGCAGGCAGAACAGACGGGGGTGGGGGCAAGTACAAGGAGAGAGCAGCCACAGACCAGCAATGGCACATCGGCGAGTGCAACTTGCTCTAAGCAGAGCAGCAGGACTTTGCTTGTTTAAGTAGGATGTGGGGAAGGAGCTCTTCCCCACATAACTACAGGCATAGCCTTTCAATTGTCATGGGTAAAGAAGAAATTTCATGGAAATTTAAAGTCCAAGAACTTGTCAATTTATCAAACATTAGCTCCTGTTCTGTAAAGCATGATACAGGGTCCAACAGTACTGGGGGCTTCGATTCTTACAGCTGTTGATGTTTTTTTTTTCCTATTTCCTTTCTTCTCTGTTATCAGAGCTTTATTTGGCCCCACAGCAACCTTGAGGAAAGTTTGTCTTACAGCCTATATTACAAAGCATGCAGTAATCCAAAAAGGGTGGTGATGGGGTATAGAGAATGTTGATGCCATTTCTGATGTACAGGGAGATTTAAACAATATAGATAGACTACATAGAATCAGACAGAAATTAAGCACTGAAACATGAGGTGACTTGCATAGAGTCACATTGCAGGCAATGACCAACTGTGGGATTCAAAGCTTGGTATCCACATGCATAGCTCTGTCTTCTTGTGTTCGACCAACTTGCCTCTTTGATTTACTCTGTAGCACAAGATATGTTTTAATTATAATGTATGTGTTTCTATATAAGATGTTGACATTTCACCATGAAATAAATGTAAATATTAATTTCCCTATATGGTGTATGCAGTTCACCATGTAATGTATACATCTCAGGATGTGATGTGCACATGGTATGTATTTCATTGTGTAATGTATGTGTTTCACTGTGTAATGTATGTCTTTCACTATGCTGCTGGAGTTGCCTTGAAAAGGTGCTGTACTTAAAGTGATTTTGTGAGATTTCCCAGATGCCTTTTTCACATAATATGCCATTGCCACCTATGCTTCAGATGTTGAAGCTGCAATTTGTTTTGTAAAAAAACTGTCATAGTCATTTTTATTTATGTTTTATTAGCACTGTGTCCTCCAGTTTTCTGTGTGCAGCCACACCCCAGAATGATGTCAATGCAAGGGAACGGTCAATGTTTTACGTACAACACCAAGGAATTCTGGGTAAATTGTAATTTTGATGTAAATGTTAGTTACTCAGAGATGTAGTCCCTTATTTTGGTGGTGGTGACTGCACCTAATATGTAGATCTACATAGCAAGTTATTGTGGATATAACTGAAGTTTTTTTCCAGTTCCCCTACTGTGAGGTGCAGTCTCATATTTCTGTATTGGCTTCAACAATAAAAGCTCTCATATGTTTATTTTCAAAACAAGCCATTGTGCATATAGTATCTGGCTGGCAAGACTTCTTTACTCAGAGATGTAGTCTCCTATGTTGGAAGTGTAGATGTCTACAATACCAAGACTGACCAACATAGGTCTCTGTTTCAAAACAGTGCTTAAAAACTTTGTTTCCCTTGCATGATATCATGCTTGGAGGTTGCAGCACTGAGAAAAAAAGGATGTGTTATGCAAATGAAGCAGAGGACAGAAATAAAATAATTTATTTCAAAGAAAACATCATTATTTGGCAGTTTGAATGACAGGAGATTGAATTACAACTCCTACAGGCTACTACAGTTTACTACTCTCATTTGCTATGACAAACCTCGCAAAATCACTTTAACCATTGATTCAGTTTGAATCCAGGCAACCAAATAGTACTAAAATGACTTGGAGATTCACTTTTATGTTTCACTATATGGTATATGGATGACATGCACAGGCAAGTCAGTTATTTTAAAAAGGAATTCAAAAGTTAGTATTAAAATGTGATGCTATTTTTCATAAACTGTGTGTTAAAACTTGCACTGAGCAAGTATTGCAGTTGTTAGAGAAAAAGTGTGTTACCCTTAAAGACTATGGGCCCTAATTGCAATGGTATGGGTTAAATGCACAAAATGCATGAATAACACCCGCATATCTACATGGCCCCAAATGGGTGCAGGGTGCACAGTATTCACAACCACAAGCACTTGCAGGGCACCTGTCCATGGCTTTGCTCACTCAGTGTGAAGCTGTGCTGTGGTGGATTGCAGCTTTGCATGGGGGTGGATCACGGGGCTCAGAAGGGGCATCCAATGGGATACCCAGCCTGGGTCCTGTAGTGAATCCCCTGCCCATGCAAGCAGAGGATTCTGGGCAGGCATGGGTGCTGGGAATATGTAGTTGAGTACCTGAATGGTTGCCCCCAGCCCTACCATGCAGTTAGGTGGATTTGGGCAGCATGGTGGGGGAATCCATGTCCCACTGTCACTGGCAGGTGTCATTGGTGGGGGCACATAAGTTATGGCAGGATCTCCCCTCACATAACTTGTGTCTCCCTTGCCTGGCACTCCATGCCAACTCTGCACCTTAGTGCATGTCATGAAGTGCAGGCATACCCCCTAGCATGCCCCAGGACCAGCCATGCATGTAGCTGGGCAGGCGACTGTGGGATCCAGTGTGCACTGGGCTCATGCACTGGCTGTGATTACCACCAGGGGTTTGCTGGACCCCCACATTGCAGCATTCCCACATAGGGCTGTCTATGCACCTCAGATATGCAGCACATAGGCAACCTGACCCTTCTGTGGATAGGGCTCAATGAAAGGTGATTCTTGTAGAGTTACTTATCATAAAAGGGAAGTGGTTCTCCTGATATGAAACAAAAATGGGGTTAAAAACTATGCTATGCAGGTTTGAAGTACATAGTTTTACTGATGAAGTATAACTGCTACAGTATGTTAAAAGTATAATCCTATGTTTAAAACAGGCATGGGGTTAATAAAACTTATTAAAGCCAAGCTACCTGTACCTGAGACTAATGGTCCAAAATTATGTAATCCTCATGGAAACTGTAAAACATCAACTACAAAATTGGGTCTCTCACTTTCAAAGTCTTTTTTTGAATGAGCAAGTTTCCTACTCAAAATGGATGGAAATGAAAAATCTAGATTTATGTGTCCACCCCTGATGGTATCAATACATGAAGTGGAAGATGCCATAATGGCCTGCTCAAGGAAAAAAGCTCCTGGCCCCCGCGGCATCCCCAGTGAAGTATATCAATTCCATTTGACTATCTGGGATCCGACTCTAACAAATTAATTCAATAAATTTCTAAAAAATACATTTATTCCTGATTCATGGACTAAAAAATACAATAGTGCCAATTTATAGGAAAGAGAACCCTGCAGATACCAGGAATTACAGACCGATTAGTCTCCTTGACTCTGTTTCAAAGATTTTTACATGAATAATATTGAATAGAGTTCTAGCCTGGATTGATACAAAAATTATTATATCTTCATTTCAGGCAGCTTTTAGGAAAAACTGCTGTACAGTAGATAATGGGCCAGATATTCAAAACTTTGCCCGGGGCTAAATTAGCACAGCCGGCGGGCAAACTTATCCCAGAGCACAAAGCAAGCCATATTCAAAAGGAATAGCCAAGGAAAACAGCTTCTGAATATAGCATGGGAATGAGGCCGGGCAAACTGGGCTGGGAGAGCAGGGCAAACTTAGCCCTGGAATAAGACAGCTCTGAATATGGCAACCAGGAAGTGCAAACCACAACAGCAAAACAGTGCGCAGTGATGTGAAGGTAAGTAGAGGTGAACTACGGGGCCATTGTGTGTGCCAGCAAATGTGTGGACTCAGTACAGCTGCAGGCAGCAGCACATGTGAAAGTACAGTGTTGAAAACTGTAAAATATTCCCTGAACTGTTTGCGCAGCGCTAACATGTTTACGCGGGTTTAGCGCAGGGCTAAACCGTTAGCCCAGTGCAAACACATTTGCCCGGCACTAAACTTTGCCATATTCAAAAGTGACATGCAAATGAGCCTACGTATGTAGTCTCTGGGCAAACATCCAGATTAGCATCTCATTATGCCCTGATTTGCATGCTGTTTGCGCCTGGCTAACGGTTTAGCCCTGCGCTAAACCTACGCAAATGTGTTAGCGCTGCACAAACAGCTTGGGGAATATTATACAGCTTTGAACACTACTTCCACATGTGCTGCTGCCTGCAGCTGTACTGGGACAACACAGTATAGGTACAGATGGTGGTGGTGCTGCATGCAACTGTCACAGTGTAGGTCATGCTACAGTGCACAGCAGACACTACAGTAGCAAGGGGGCCAGTAATGTGCAGACACAGCAGTGCCTATGGTGTGTAGGGCAGTGATGATGACTGCACTATACACAGTGAGAGGCCCAACCTACAGGTGTTTACTGACAGTTGACATTACTGTTACACTGCTGTGTGACCCACAGATGCTGCTCCTCTGGCATTGGATGCTCACAGTGACATATACATGTCCGGCTTTGTGTGCTGTGGCGGTTGTACAGCTGTGCAGTATGTGGCTGGAGGGACATATATTATCAGAAAGGCACACTGGTATTGCGGTATGCCCAATACTGGCCCATGTGCACTGCATGATGTATCCCAGCCTTGTGGCCACATCTGGCCTGCGGCACAGCCTGATCACCCATACACTCTCCCCCTCAACATCCTCCATGCCCACAGTGCTGCATGTGTGTGCTAGCATCTGTTGGTGTCCACAGAAGTGTGGTCCCCAGGTGTGTGCTGTATGGCCACACTGCCATGCCGTCCACTGGTGGCAGGGTCACCACTTACTGCCTGGCGTGGCTGGGACTGGTAGCAGATGATGGCATCATTGTGATGCCATCAGTTAGCAGCATGCTTCCTCTATGTTTGGCTTTGTCTGTGTGTCATATTTATTTGTTAGGGTCGTGCAAAACCCGCACAAAGCTATAGTGTCATGCAAAGCTGATTGTTCAGGGTTAAGACACACTTTTCACCATGCTAAGAGTCACGCTAAGTTGCGCAAACCACTTTGTGCAGCGCTAATAGCTGAATATAGCATTGCGCCTGTATTCATGTCAGTTTGCCCCTTGCATACATTATGATTTTGCCCAGCGCTAATGTAGTTTCCCTGTGCTATTTGGCCTTCTGAATATAGCAGCCCTGCACTAATCCAATGCTAAACCTGCACAAACGTTTTTTGCCCGGCACAAAGTTTTTACTATCTGGCCCAATATCTTTGTTTTGCAACATTTTGTTGAAAAGTACATTGGGATAAGGAAGACGAGACTACTGTTTTTATTGATTTTTCCAGTGTGTTTGACTTACTGGATAGATTGTTGTTATGGCAAACCCTGATTCATCTTGATATTAACCATTCTTTACTTATTCCAAAAATTCAACTACACAGGAATAACAAATCCACTGTGTGGTACAGTAATGTATTTTTTATTTTTATTTATTAAATTTTGGATTACAAGCACCTTTGAGCTGGGTGCTCTTTCACAAAAGTTCCACATCTGTGGGAAAATAAACATGCATACAGAGGATAAAACATACTACAGAATTTCACAAAAAACATGGGAATTGCACAATAATTTCAGATTCGATAATGCAGTACAACATTGCAAAAATAAAAAAAGATGCAGTTAAGTGCTATTGTAAAAACAAGTCAGCCAAAAAATTGTAAAAGATGACTTCTATGCAGATTAGTTTTCTGGAGACCTGTTGGATCTTGCTGATTTGAACCCATTGAATATTCACAAGCAACAAGAACATGCTGGTGATGGTATGCTTTCAAAACTCAATATAAATTGTTTTAAATTTATTTATTGAAATGTTTCACCAGGAAGGCACACTGAGTGACAAGTCACTCGTCTTGCGTGACCTGGGGGAAGGGGTACAATAGGAATGAGACATTGAACATTCAAGTTACAAGATCAAAATTAACATACAGTTGTAAGGCAGGTATTACAAACAGAGTTACAACAGCGTTACGCATAATAGGTAGAAAGAGTGGACAATAATAAGTGCTGGGTTAATAAGTAACCGAGTACTTACATGAAAGAAAAGGGGGAAGGAGAGGGAGGGGTGAGGTGCACTAATGTTTCACAAATGGATGTTTCAGATTTATTCAAAAACAAGTGTACACTAAAAAAACTTGAGAACCATAGGTGCCGACCTTTGTTGTTACCACCATGCAACATATGTGTTTCCAAATAGACTTTAGCCATGTGTATATGTGCACTACAAGAAAACTGGAGCTGATAACACTTATCCTGTTTGCTATTGACATAGGAGTAATTTAGTGCACTACCAAGCATCTAGAATTAAACAAGTTGCAGTTCAGGCAAACAGATTAGTGTGTTATATTATAAAGGGCTTTTTGCAGATCAGTGGCAATCCACTGTTCTGTCAGTATACAGCACAAAAGTACAAATTTGAATAGGTAACAATTACGGCAAGCAGATAACCCTGTTGTATTTTAAAAGGCTTTAGATAGTTGAATGGCAGTCCACTGCTGTGGTGGAATAAAGCACAACAAATGCAAAGCCAAACGGGCAAACAGGAGTGCAGAAAAAGCTGTGCTAAGTCAAGTCAGTTTTGCCAGTGTGTCCTGTACTGAAAGAATCAGCTGAAGCCAAAAATGTCCTAGTTTGGGGAAGGGACGTGACCAAAGCTTCACTGCACCTACTCCCCTTAGCATGCTCCAAGTCAGAACAGCACTCCAGTGTTTCTGTCTGCACTACATTTGTACTTGCTACAGCATTTCTAGCTCCCGCTTGATTCTTTCAGTACAGGATGAACTGGCTTTTGACCGTACCTTAGGAGCTGCATAACATTGTTGATTCATATAGGAGTCACAGCTGCACCTACAGAGGCACTGACAGCATGTATAAAGTTTTTTCTATGCTACGATTTTCTTGTTTGGGTTTGCATTTTTTGTGTTTTATACCACCACCACAGCAGTGGATTGCCATTCAAATACATACAGCCCTTTAGAATACAATAAACTTATCTGCTTGACTTGTTACTTGTTCTATTTTAGATGTTTGTGCTGTTTACCACTGTTGTAGTGGACTGTCATTCAACTACAAAACCCAAAGAGGATTTGGATCAATTACTTGAAGACAGACTGATGCTTGTTACTTTACAGCACTACAATTTACAAAGCATCAATAAATACACTGAGTTCCTGCAGTATCCTGCGAGATAGGTACATAGGTACATAGGCAGAAATTTCAGGTCCAATTAGATACTACAACCAAAATAAGGCCCTGCCACTGGTAACAGTGGCCAAATTACCCATTTTTACACCCATATAGGCATCCAGAAGTTTCTTGAAACTATCCATACTGTCAGCACTAGCCACTTCACATGGAAGTGCATTCCACACACTTATAACACGCTGACTAAACCACCTTGCTCTCCTTGTGATATAATACCTCTCACCACATAATTGCCAAGGAAGAGATCTAGTAACAATTGTCTCTACCTTCCTACCTTCTCTACCTTCCTATGAAGAGCTGCTGTTTCCCAAATTGCCTCATCTTTAAGTGCTTTATAGACATAACATAGGTCTCTTCTTAACTGATGGTAGGACATGGAGTACAGATTTAAAGTTTTCAATCTATCATGGTAGCACAGATCCTGTACCTTTTTCACTTTTTTTGTGATCCTCCTCTGTACTTGCTCTATCCTATTTGATATTCCAACTGTTTGCGATGTACTAAGTGGGGCCCCATATTCAAGTACTGGTCTCACCAAAGTCATATACAGCGGGATCAAAACCTCTTCCCTCCCAGCAAAAACTGTGATATGCTACTTTATCCGGGCAGATGTCAATTTGTATGTATGTAAGCAAGCTGAACAACTGCAGGATGAGTTTGAAAATATGACTTGTTCCTGAGTATGTTTCTGGGTAAATAAAGATTGTACTGGCTTTCTGTACTTAATTGGTTTCCTTATGGGATAACCAGAGCTTTCCTGTAGTTCAATGCATTCCAAACCATTTATTGTTGATACCATACGATATATTGGTCACACTTTTTTTTTAGTGTCCATTTCAATGTAACTGCAGGGTAGGTAATCGTTAATTACATGCACCATGGCTAATTAAACTGTGAGTACATGTTGGTTGCATGTAACTGCATTGCAATTTCAATGCAGTTACAGTGGAGTTACACTGGCATTACAGTGTAGTTAAGCAATATTATAGCGTGATGGTATATTGATGATATTTTAATCACAAGTAACACTGCTAAGTTAAATTTGCAAAATCTTGAAACAGTTTCAGAAAACTAACATCAAGGTTGTCTGCTAAAAATAATATATACATATAGAAGTGTGGTCATGCCCATATAGTTAGGGTTAATTCTTCACATCTATGTTAAACTCAAAATGTTGTGCTGTAATAATTTTGCAATCATTCAAGTGATTTACATGAAATTTTGCATACACCATCCAGTACCAATGATCTTTTGCGGTGGCAAGTTTTGTTCTAGTTGGATGTGTGGGTGCAGAGCTACAGAGTGTAAAAAAACAAATTAGCCAGCTTGGTAGTGGGTCCCATGGTGGTAGCCTGGGTAAACAATTGGCTGGATAACAGGACACAGAGGGTAATAGTAAACGGAGTCCACTCTGAAGAAAGGGGGGTTACTAGCAGGGTTCCGCGGGGTTCAGTACTGGGTCTGGTCCTTTTTAATGTCTTTATAAGTGAAATTGCAGAGGGACTGGAAGGAAAATTATGCCTCTTTGTAGACAACACAAAGATCTGCAACAGGGTTGATACAAAAGGGGGGGTGGAAAGGATGAGAAGGGACTTGACAAAGTTGGAGGAATGATCAAAAGTATAGCAGCTTAGATTCAATGCAAAGAAGTACAAAGTAATGCACCTGGGAAACAAACACCCAAGGGAAGAGTACACAATGTGAGGGGGGGAGTTAACAGCAACACAAATGGAAAGAGACCTGGGGGTAGTCATATCAGATGACCTAAAGGTAAGCAAGTAATGTGAGAAGGCAATAAGAATGACTGGGGGGATACTGGGATGTATAGGGAGAGGCATCACAAGTAGAAAACAGGAAGTTGTTATCCCTCTATACAGACAGTTGGCAAGACCCCATCTGAAGTACTGTGTGCAGTTCTGGAGACCCCATCTCTACAAAGACATAGACAGGATGGGGGCAGTCCAGAGGATGACAACTAAAATGGTGCAGGGTCTGCAACAGAAGCCATATGAAGAGAAACTAAAGGAGCTTAATATGTATACCATTGAGGAAAGGAGGGAGGGGGGTTATGATAGAAACTTTCAAGTACCTCAAGGGAATCAACAAAGTCCAAGAGGGTAGCATCTTTCAGAAAAAGAGATGTGCAAGAACAAGGGGACACAATCTGAAGATAAAGGGGGGATGGCTCGAAGACAATGTGAGGAAGTATTGTTTCACAGAGAGGGTGGTGGAAACATGGAACGGCCTTCCTGAGGAGGTTGTGGGGTCAAAAACAGTGTGGAAATTCAAGAATGCATGGGACAGACATAAGGCAATTCTTGTAGGGGGTAGGAAGAAGTAGGCTGTTGGTTAACTAGGATCTGCAACTTATCCAATAGGTAATGAAATGGGCAGACTATGTTGGTCAAGCGGTCCTTAACTGCCATCAAAGTCTATGTTTCTATGTTTAATTACAATTTTTTTTAAAATGGCAATTGTCATGCCTCTGGGCAACGGTGGTGTGGAATTTTGGTCTGAAATATTAAAGATAGAAAGGTCATGGGTCACAGATGTGCCTTTTGAAAGTTTGGTGAAAAAAATATTAATCCATTTCAAAGTTATTAAATTTCAAAGCTTCCCATTATTTCCTATGGGAAAAGTTAAATGTTTACCTCAAAAAAGGATTCTTTGTCATAAATGGGTAATCCTTTGTGGCAAATGGGTAATGCTTTTTTTTGCAAATGGGGAATCTTTTTTCATATTGCCACCGTCTTCTTTTTTCTTCGTGAGGCAAACAAAGCTGGAAAACAGAAAACAGTGATGTTTTCTGAAGTAACCAACATGTGTTCTGCTAATCGGGACCTGTTCTATCAGATTAGTCTGTTATTTATTTTTTAAATCAACTGGAAATATGTGTTTTGAACATGCCAAAATTCTTTTCCAAAAATTGCAAAAAAAGAAACAAGAAACAGAATCCTGCTTCACAAATTGCTGAAAAGAAAACAGAACATGATTTCATAATGTTCCAAAAAGATATTTCCAAGTATTGATGTAAAATCTAACTGCAGAATCGGGTGAAATGGCCACCAATTAAGAGAACACATGTGTTGCTTTCAAGTTAATATACAGTATATGAATATTTTTTTATTTTTCAAATCTCCCTGGTGTCTAGTGGGGTGTACCGACAGAAAGGCAAAACCCCATTGGTGAAATCCCCCGCAGCGACATTTTTGACAATTTTCCAAAATGTCATTGTGGGGGACCCACCAGCAAAATGTCACCCTTTTGTCGAGTTTTGCCCCCCCTTCAAGTTAACTCTGACTCGGAGTTAATAATCTATAGAAGGGGGTGCGGAGGTTCAGCCCCCTCATCATGGGGGGTTCAGGGGTACAGCCCCCCAATTTAAAAACAGACTGATGTCTGACAGGTGAAATTTCACTTGTTGTCATCAGGGATGTCTCTATGCTGAACGTCGACAACAACGTTGTCACGTCGGCATAGGTAAACCATCTAGTGGAACCCCCTCATCCTCTGATGTTATCCCCGTATAGCTTGTAAATCTCTCTGGTGTCTACTGGCACCTCTCCCACCCTCCAATGCTGTCCCTATTTATTTTCAGATGTCCATGGTGTCTAGTGGCACCCCCCAACCTCGTATCCCTTCTGCCTATATTTGTTAAATTTCCCTGGTCTCTAGTGGTACCCCACACTTTCAGATGCTGTCCCCATCTAATTTACAAATCTCCCTGGTGTCTAGTGGCATCCCTCTCCCTCCAATGCTGTCCCCACATATTTGTGAAATTTCCCTGGTGTCTAGTGGTACCTCCCCACCCTCAAATGCCATCCCCATGTACTCTCACCCTCAGATACTGCACCCGTCTAAATTATTTATTTATTTTATTTAATTTAATTATTACATGAATCAGAAATACACATTTGAGTCAAAGACTCCTTTGCAGTTTCCATGTCAGAGATACTGAGGATAACACAAGTACATAGTAGCTAGTAGATTAAAAACACAGTATAGAACAATGCATGCACAGCATCACAGGGTTAAAGAGCTACTGAACAGCAAAGATTTAGGGTGAGGTAGCCTGACCCAACATTAAGTGTGGAGTGATCAGCACATTGGAGGACAAGGAGGGATGGGACCACAGAGGGTCTCAGTTTGGAGGTAGCGAGTGGGGTGGGGGGTAGGAGTGACTAGGGACAGTCACAGGATGAGAACTTAAGGAGCTGGTTTTTCAGATTGCTTTTGAAGGGGCCTAGCTTGAATTCAAGTGAGATGGTGATGGAAAGCTCATTGAACCATTTAGGGGCCTGATATATAAAACCCCTTTGGCACAGGGAGATCCTGCAGCAGGGGACAGCTCTGAGGGACTTATCAGTACTTCTAGCGGGCCTGCTTGTGGGGTCCTGTTGGACAAGCAGGCAAAGGAGACAGGTATGACATTTAAGTCTCCTGTTTAAGTTTAGCCATTGGGTAAGCCTATATAAGTCACAAGTATGGGTGCATCTGTCACAACCCATGATCAGATGGCAGGCTTTGTTTAGGGTGATTTTGATGTGGCTTAGGGTAGTCAGGTCCGTGGAGCCATATATTACTATGCCATAATCATTAGGGCAAGTGCTGAGGAGAATACTGCCAGGTGGATGGCTTCTGGGGGGAAGCAGTGTTTCAGGTGGTAAAGGAGACCTAGCTGAGTGCTGAGAGAAGTGGATAAAAGCTGAATATATGCATGGAAGGAGAGGGATGTGTCTAAGTTTATCACCAAGTATTTAAATGTGGTAACCTGCTCTAGCGGGTCACCTAATGAGTTGAGGATGCTAAGGTGTGTACCAGCATGAGGACTTTGGTGGTAGGCAAAGATCATTGTTTTTGGTTTTTTTGTGGTTAAGTATATGCCTATGGTCCCCAAACCAGGATTCTACTTCAGAGAAGTTGTTCTGGAGGGTGTGCTGGAGGGTGAGGGTGTGTTGGTGACAACTATAAATGACAGCATTGTCTGCATATAAGAGAATTTTTCCAGTGCAGGTATTGGGAAGTGAGTTAAGGAAAAGGATAAAGAGGAGGGGGCTGAGTATGGAGCTTTTCGAGACACCAGAGAGGACGGGACAGCAGTCAGACAGAGTGGAACCAATTTTGACTCATTGGGTCCAATAGTGAGGTAACCTACGAGCCAGGATATTGTCTCTTGGGAGAGGCCCAGGGCAGGTAGGTAGTGTAGGAGCAAGGCACAATTGACTGTGTCTACTGCTTTTGTGAGGTTAATATAGATAGAGCCGACTACATGCCCATGGTTTAGGGCCTGGTGTATGTAGTAGGTGTACTCTAGGAGGGTAGTGGTGGTGCTATGGCCCCTCCTAAAGCCATGCTGCTCAGGGCATAGGAGATTGTGCTCAGATAGGTAGTCAGTGAGTTGATCAGCTATGATTTTCTCAAATGTCTTCAAGATTGGGGGCAGTATGAAGATGGGCCCATAGTTATTGGGTGAGGTACAATCACCACTCTCCCAGATGGGGTTATAACAGCCTGTTTCCATGGTGATGGGAATTCGCTGAGGTAGAGAGGTTTGTTAAAGATTTTGGTTAGTGGGGGAAGAACTTCTTCAAGGGTGAGTCACAGGAGCTTTAGATCCAGGGTGTCATTACTGTGCCAAGACTTACCTAGGACTTTGGATAAGTATTTTCTGGCTTGACGTGTCCAGTAGCACCCCTCAACCCCCGATGCCATCCCCATGTATTTGTAAGATGTCCCTGGTGTCTAGTGGTCTCCAGCTCCCCTGATGCCATCCCCATATATTTGTTAAAGTTCTCTGATGTCTAGTGGTATCCCTCTCACCCTCAGATGTCATCTCTATATTTGCCTTTAATAAAGAAAATGGTTCCTCATTGTCATTTTTTTAAATAACCTGTAAAAAAGAAAACAATCCCAAGCCAATTCACCCCCCAACACTGACCTCCCATTCAGCTGCTACCACTCTACACCCTCTCACACCCACCACACACTCTCACTCATCTGAACAGGTCCCATGGTGAAGATCCTGTTTAAGTTTAGCCATTGGGTAAGCCTATATAAGTCACAAGTATGGGTGCATCTGTCACAACCCATGATCAGATGGCAGGGTCTCAGCACCCAACTAAGGATCTAGGTTTGAACAGACTCGATAGACCGTAAGGCCTAATCTGCTGGCAAATAGTATGTTAGTATGTTAGTATGATCCACTCTATCACTGAAGATAGGTCTTGCTGCTGGAACCGCTGACTGCAAGATGAGAAACTAAGTTAAATGCAGTTCAGTGTATTTAAATGGGGTTTTCAACTATGAACCATAATGTGGCCATTTTTTAAGATTGGATACCAAATTTTCATCATGGACTTTTGAGGATCCCACCTCATGGACAATGTCACTGGAATGTCACAAATCCATTCAGAAAGGTGATTTCACAGTCACTTGCTGAAATCCCCTTTTGGGTATGATTTTAAAATGTTCACTGCCTTTGTTCATGAGGTGGGCTCATAAGAAGGGTATACTGAAAATTTTGGGGGTCATAATATGTAAAACTAGGAAAGGTAAGTGCATGCATTTAAATGTAACTACGCTTGCTCGTAACTTCACTAATTTTCAATAGTTTTACCACAAATTTTCAACATAGCCATTTTTTTACATTACCTCATGAACAAGACAGTTGTCATTTTTCAAATCCTGCCAAAACATATTTTCTCACCTGTGGTATCGAATGACGTTGCAGTGGCATGGAATGACGTTTCAGCAGGGATTTGAAAATTCTTAGCTCAGCGTTCATGAAATGGGGTAATAACAAGGCTATACTGACAATTTGGTGACTGTTTTGGGTGAAATGCTTAGACAGGAACACTCAAATAATGATACGATTAAAGAGTGAGGGGAATGCAGGGCCCAGAGGGCCTTGTGCTCCCACAGGCAACTAAGCATTTGACTACACTATCTCAAAAATTATCAATAGATGGGAGTTCGGGGCCTGGAGGGGCCTGCACTCTCACATGCAAAATAGTCCCTTCACAACAGTGGACCCAAGGACCAACTGGGTAACTACAGACCAGTGAGCTTGACTTCCATAGTGGGCAACAGAAAAGCAATGAAGTGGAGCACCAGGCAACTTACTGTGGTGCTCATTTTGACAAAAAGTAACAGAGGAAATGGTAAGAGAACCCACAAAAATCAGAGAGCACAGGACTTTGATGGAAAAATTAAGTCCTTTTATTTAAATACAAAACTGCATGTTACATGTGCACCAAGTCCCAAAAATAAGCAGTAAAAGCTGTACCAACACTAACAGTTCCCCTGACCACTGTCAGGCATCATCAGAGTGAATCTAAAACATCACAACAGTGTCTCCATATAAATAGTGATTAAATTACATGTTGCTAATTAATTCTAACCAATCATAAACTAAAAACAATTTAGTTTTATTATTAAAAATAGTTTTCAATAAACAACTCTAGTAACCATTAATTCAGACTTGAAATAGCAGCAAGGTTTGTGTGGAACTTTAAACTGCACATTTAAATCATACTGTTGTCCTTTACATGGGTTACCACACACATACATTGCTATTTGCAGCACCTAATTTTATTTCATATTGCTACCTCATATTTCACTTAAATATTTCTGGCCTATGATCCATAAGATGAATCAAATAAAACTGTGAATAGAGGAAAAAGAGGGTGCAACTACAGCAAATGTATTGAGCTGACTATTTATTATGAGGTTTGGATAAAAAACTATGTTGGGCTCCAACCCATCTATTTAAATCACACTATTGCCATTTAAAGCTAAACCAATTACCACGCTCATGCATTGCTAGTTGCAACTCCTCATTATATTGTGTTTTGCTACCTCATATTTTATTTCAATATTTCTGAGCTATGATCCATATGCAGAATCAAATAAATCCATAACTGGAGGAACAACAGCAAATGTCTTGAGCTATCTATTTGTTATGAGGGTTAAATAGAAAACTGTATTAGGCTCCAACCCATCTGTATAATATGTAATGTTCAATTAAGTGATCAATAAATTATTTTGTTTTATTTCCCTCAGATACAACCCCATTTTATAAATCATGAATCCTTTGCAATTACAATACACACACAAAAAAAACGAGCTGCTATTATAGGCACTGCACTTACTGTGTTGAGGATGCAACCATGCTTTACAAAATTAATATGCAATATCCACAAAACATTTTTTATATTTATTAACCTTTGTGCCTTAAACTAAAATAAAAATGTCACCATCACATGTCATGTTGCACCCTCAGTCACAAAAAGAACTGGACATATATGAAACAATTTTCTAAAAACATTCTGGAATTATCGGAACTCATTTTATATGTTAATTATTTCACCCCAACTTCATGGTACAAATGATTTCTTCCTAAATTTCTTTAAAAATGATGCTAGATCAATGGCATTATTTAAACCCTCTCCATATGTGCTCCCCAGTTCATAAATCCAAAAACGTTCTCATCTGCCAATCATTTGTTCAGTGCCCCCCCCCCAAACCAAGTCTAACCACTTCTATGCCAACAATGTTAATCTTGTGGTTCACTGTACTGTCACCTTTTATGTGCTGGATTATGGCATAAGTCATGTCATTTTTAGCTAGGGTATGCACATGCTCTCCTGACCTTATTTTAAAACTTCTTATTGTCCGTCCCACATAATAACTCCCACAACTGCATTGAAGTAAACAGACTGCACATTTGGTGTCACAGGTAATAAAGTTTTTAGTTTGTACATACTGTCCTGTATGTAGTTTAACAAATCCCTGATAATAAAGTCTTTAGTTTGTACATACTGTCCTGTATGTGGATTAACAAATCCCTGACGTGTGTGCATGTATTTACAGTAAATGCACCTCCCACATCTATGTGTGCCCTCGGGAAGGGGCAGACTAAACTGCTTACGTAAAGGTTCTGGACTTGGAACTGAGTTAGTTACCAGTAAATCTTTTAGGGTTTTACTCCTCCTGAATACTATTTTAGCACCCTCCTGTACCAATTCTTTTAATCTCACTCTAATTGCAGTATGGGCCAGTCCAATTCTTAATCATATTGGATGGCTTAAGTGGTCACTAAGTTCAATATGAACCAACCAGTTTGCTCAAAGGCAGTCACAACTGCTTCCTATGTACCCCCAAAAAGTTCATTGCTGTCATGAAGAAAACTAGTGGAGGCTGTCAAGTAAATGGGCAGTTCAAAGTAGAATGATGTCTCTCACTGTCCTGACAAACCCAGAGTTATCACATCTATTTACTGCTGGCTAAATAGATTCAGCAAGCATTACTTGGAAATTAGGTCTTAGTGAGAGGTAGACCATGGAGCTACTAGGTATGTGGAACACTGATGTTGATGGAACCACTAGACAACCAGGGCAGTATTTGTCTGGGAAGCAGATAGGGGGCACTGGACTACTAGGAAGCATTTTAAGTGGGCCTTGGGGAGGATCTCTGAACCACTAGTGTTAACAGCCTGTTGAATGAGGGAGGTGGAACACATTGAGCCAGTAAGACAGTTTGCTCAATGCTGCCAACCCAGTGCAGAATTGGGTATGCTTACACAGGTGAGGGGAATGATGTAATACCATGCTAGGCTGCAGTAACATGCCTCAGTGGTAGCCGGTAAAAACTTCATTCACACCCACTAAGACTGGGTGAGCAATTTGTCTACCACTACTATCATGGGGGAGTCTCCTCCCCTCTCCAGCACATGCAAAGGTTTGTGTATGGCACTGTTGGGTGGCAGTGCAATATGTCATCACAAAGTACTGATGTTGCATTACCCCATTAGTATCTAAGAAATGAGTTTTAAGTGCTAAAAAAATGTTACATACAATTCACTTACTGAGCGGCCTGTTATATCCTAGATAATGATTTAAAGACCTTAATAAACAGTAAAACTTAAATCACTGTGTAAAATATTGTAAATTTGGAGGTTTTTGAACAACAATTCAACTACATTCTTCCAATCAGCTACTAGACAAGTTGCATAAAGAATCACTGGGGTATGGTGAAAATTAAATAACATTCCTGTAGTTATATCCTGTGGTGAGGAATGAGTCTGGACATAGAAACTGTGGCCAGTCTACATGAAATAAGCCCCAAATACCTGTAATATGCTGGCTACAGCACCTATTCATCCATAGAAGACTTCTGTGAGAAAGTTTCAGTTTCATTCAATTGATCTTCAAGTTTAAATTGTCCTTACAAATAACATTGACATCGCAGATTAATTTAAATTTAGCCAGGACAGTCCTGAAAACAAATCAACACCAGACAACATAACATACATTTGAAATAAAAGTTTTCCCTTCTTTTTTTCTACAGCTCTACAAAATAAATGAGTCTACAGTAAATAGAGTAGATTCTTTGTTTATATGCATTAGTCATTTGAACAGTTTAGAACTAGACATAGATTTACACACTGTGGACAGAAATATTTGAGAAAGTTGTTTCTGTATCAAGAATAGAATATAGCAGAGGAATATGATATAGATTATCTTTCTCTTGGCACTGACAGAAGCAGACAGGGAAGATACTATCAGATTTGAAGAATGGAGCCTTTAAGAAGTTTCTTTTATAGACGTCAAAGCAATATATTGTGATAAGCCTTCCCTCATGTGAAGCTGGGGGTAGTGTAAGATAGAATTCTATTTCATCATTCCTTTTGAGTTGTGACAACCAGATACAGGCTCTTTGCTATGTAACTAGTGTGAGATGATTTTGTTTAGCCTGGTGTAGTGCCCTCTGTTTAATCTATGCAGGATTTAATTTAAAAGGCTCCATATTGGGAAAATAATAAGTGCATCAGAAGCATAATTTATTTCAAATATTTGACACCATTGTTTGCCATAGAGATTTTAATCTATTCTTTTAATATAATTTTTCTTCAAACAAGCTGCATGGTATTTGCATGGAGTGTATTGTAGCTTGCCAGAGCTAACCAGAATTTACAAATTGTCTAATCTACTACAGCTCTAAGGGGAAACTGACCCAATTATTTTTTAACAGTAGGGTTTGGGATAGATTTAGGGGCTTAATGAATTGCTTTATATGCCACTGTCAAAGTGAATTCTAAATGATCAGTGTTCTTTACACCCCATATTTCACATCCATTTAAGATTGATTTTTTTAACTTTGCATCAATAACAATGCAGCCTCAATGCATTTCCCTCCACAAATTTAATTACGCTGATTTATTCCACCGATGTTTTGCATAGCCTTATTCTGAGTATATAACAGATGCTTATTCGGTTTGCAATTATTAGACAATCTCAAACCTAAATAATTATGCTGCTTGACCTATCCAGATTGTTACTGTTAAGGAATCATTTTAATTTCACTGAATCTTTTCCCACTATCATAATCTGGAATTTGTTCTGTTGGTTGTCAATGTGATTGATTTATAGACATCTAAAAGTACATCAAGTTCCTTCTCAGGCATAATTTAGTTGTAGATGTTAACACAAGGTTATCTGTGTATTTCATGCAACCACAGCTCATACTAAATATCTCTGGGTTATGGAAATTTTAATTATTTAAACTGTGCAGCAGAATTAATACAAATATTTGCATGCCCTTATGGATCCATTAGCAGCTCTGCAAGTGCCTCTTTGCATACATATTTATGGAGGCATTGTGCAGAGCTTTGACCATTGTCCCCACCTTCACCCAGTTCCTATACACAAATGTATAAATCACTGGCAGTTTAGTGGTACCCACCAACTGCTCTTATCCCTGTTGTGAAATAAAAAAATCTTGGTGGTCCAGTGGTAATCCTTTACACCCTGATTTCCGATGTGAAAGAAAATAACCTGGTAGTCCAGTGGATCACTCTCTCTCTCTCTCTCTCTCCAGCCTCCACTGTGAAAGAAAAGCACTCTGTTAGTCCAGTGGTACCCACTTTTAGCCTGATCCCTGTTGTAAAAGTAGCACCCACCACTCTCCAACTTCTGTTCAGTTCCTGACTCACCACAAAAAGCCTGTGGATGTTTTGATCAGAATGGTGGATGATAACAGCACAGACCCTTCTCTCACTACCTTGGCCAGCCACTGTCTGAATAGTAGAATCTGAGTGGACACATACTGTTCTTCTATTGATGAATCATGTTGGATTCAAAGCGGTGAGCTTGTCTCTAATGTAGTCTGTCTTGTTTCACTTGTTAAGGTAAATGCCTGTAATTTGATCTGCAACTTGTATTTGTATGTGCACTACAGTTTTATGTATTTGCATCCCCATCCTACACTACTGCTGAAAGTTCACATTTATCGATCTTATATACAGTATTTGCTAATTTTGGATTCTAAGAAAAAAAGACGTGCTTGCTGATATTATTTGTACAAAAAATATAATATTTCTATAAACAGAGGGCCCAGTTTTCAAAGAACCCTTACAGCATAGCAAGTTGCATCACTCCAAGACTGTGGCAAACTCCGGGGTGCACCAGAGACCCTGCACCGCATTTTATAAAAGTCAGGGTCCTGGTACCAAACTTCCCAGGTTCGCCATAAGTTGTCTGCTGCACCAAACAGTTGGTGTACCTGTGGGATTTACCACAGGGATCCAGCCCTCCCCGCACCTGGTGCAACACTAGAGGGACCGGGATGGGGGGTGAAGCTGCTGGACAGGAGGGAGCTGGAGGCAAAAGGGGCACAAGAGGTGACATAGAGGGAGTCGGGGGAACAGCTAGGCATCAGCAAAAGTGAGGTGGCACTCAGAGGGTGTGTTTGCATTGTCATGTATTATTGCCAAACAAGTTATATTTATTTTCCCTGGTGGTCTAGCAGAACCCCCAATCCCCAATGTCCCCCATAAATATTTATATATATTTCTTGGTGGTCTAGTGGACCCCCCCAAACCCTGATCTCCTCAAAGCCATTTATATAATATTCCTTGGTGGTCCAGTGGTCCCCCTACCACCCCCAACCCAGCAAGCAGTATCTTACCACCCTGCTCCCCCATTCCTTCCATGAGCACAGCCCTCTGCTCTTCACAATGGCTGGCCATTGACTGAGTTGTCAAGGAGTGCGTACTCTATATAGTATGCACTCACTGAGTAAATGCTCATGGCAATCATTAAGCACATACTGTATACAGTATGTGCTCCTTGACAACTCAGTTGGCTTCTGGCCATGGTGGAGAGTGGAGGGCTGTGTGGGTCACTGGCTCATGGAAGGGAAGGGGAAGTGGGGTGGTGGGGTGCTGCCTGCTGGAAGGGGAGTGAGGGTCTACTAGACCACCAGGGAATGTTATGTAAATGGTGTTGGGGAGATCAGCAATTAGGAGGGTCTGCTAACTGACCAGAGAAGATAAATATGTATGAGTGACATCGGGTATCGGGGGGATCCACTGGGCCACCAGGAAAGATAAGTTTAACTTGATATGCAATAATACATTACAATGCAAATGAACCCGCGGTGCCACATCATTCCTGCTGATGCCCAGCTGTCCCCCTAACTCCCCCATACCACCTCCTTTGCCTCTTCTGTTCTTGGTCCCCCAGTTCCACATTCCCCCATTTGCCACAGTGTATGGCACTGGTGCAAGTCCACTTAGACCACCTCCTGGCTGGTCTAAGTGGAGCTCCTTGCTGCATTCTTGGCAGGGCTTGCAAAATCCAAAAGCACTGCCATGGTGCAAGTCCCTTTGCAACTTGGTGCACAGGAGTGTTTAGCACAACCTTGTAGCAAGGAGGCTTTATCACAGCTGTGTCAGAACTGACGCTGGCTGTGTTTGAAAATTGCAAATGCCACAAAGAGTGACTTATGTTGCCCCTTGTGTCACGATCCTTTGATGAAAGTGCCTTGCATCGGTCTAACATGTTTGAAAATTGGGCCCAGAATACTCATTTTAAACAACAGTCAATTACACAAGACATATATTTATAATACCCAAGGTGTCAACAGTATACAATTTTTAGGCAAGTCAGAGTTTTGTACGTCAGAAAAATATGGAATTTCATGTGCATCATATCTGACATGGAACTCTTAATACCTGAAGAGGATTAGTGTGTAACTATTCATGTCTTATTTTTCCTTGGAATTTCCATTTACATGTACTGCACTTGCATTTTGACTGGCAGTTTTTATGGTACTGTATCTTGTTTCAAGCTTCTTTTTCTAGTAGTGTTTTAAAGTCCCATTTACTAGTGTGGAATGAAAAAAAATAAAATTGCACATTAAAGGAATATAATTCAAAAATATTCAGACACTATAAAGCAACTCTCGAATATCATTGGACAGACCTTCATTACTAAATACTCACTTTGTGATCTTGAGCTACTCCCATAATCTCCCAGTGCTCCATTCTATCAGGCTACGGAAAGTGGTGAAAGCAGGCTGTCACTGGAAATGAGATGTGGCATCTCAACTGGGCATATCCTTGGTTAATACATTGTAAAAATGTATGCTAATACTGCCGCAGAAACCACTGTTACACTCGTAAGAGTAGTCTCATGTGCATTCTTAGAGTATAAGAACTGCGAAATGAAGGTGAGCAGTTCTGATACCCTAAAAATGTAAGTGAGGCCACTCTTGCAAGTGTAAGAGTGGTCTCCGCAGTGGTATTAATATATTATTGATTGAGGGAACTCAGTAATATGTATCTTTTTAAAAACTGTCCCAGAACTTTCCCATTTCCAGGGCATCTGCACATGAGATACTCTTCACTGAATAAGAGTGTTTCACGCACAGAGAAAAGGAGAGCTCCAGTTGCTTAGGAGCACTCCCAGGATCTATAAGGGTTAAAACAGGGTTGTATTGGAAATGAGATGTTGTATCTTATCTGGGCATCCTGGGTAAATACACTGTAACAATGGGTAAAAGCAGGGTCACACTGGAAATTAGATTTTGCATCTTAGCTGGACTATCCTGTGTAAATACATTGTAACAATGGATAAAAGAAGGGTCACACTGGAAATGAGATGTTATATCTTAGTTGGCTATCTTAGGATGTAGACTTTGAGAAAACAAGCAAACAAAGAAAACATTGTCAGCAGTTGCTTGCCTTTTCTGGCCCTCCCACCACCTAAAGCCTGATGGTCCAATGGTTAGAACACTGCTATGAACTAGGAAATTGCAGGTGTAATCCCTGCTACTGGAAAATGTTCACTGTGTAGACATAAGAAAATCTCTTAACCTCCCAGTGTTCTAGCCTGCCTAGCTACAAAAATGGGTAAAAGCAGGGCCACACTGGAAATGAGATGTTGAAGGGCCCTCATGCCCCTAGTATCTGGGAAGGCATGCCCCCCCTCCCCGATTCACATCAAAGTAGTGATGTCTAAGCTAAAGAAACATATAAAAGTGACATTTATGTCCTGATTTTCGTAAGGGGGATGTACAGCACATGACAAAGCCCTGCATCCCCACAACATTTGCCACAGCTGTGTCCTGGTGTTTGCTGCAACTTGCATCCAATTTTCAAACCCAGGATGCATGTTGCGACAGTGCCCTCTTTTTATGGCAGCTTGCTCCAAATCTTTGTTGCAAGACCCATAAAGTGGCTCCTCCATGGATGAAAAATGTATGCCATGGGGTAGCTAGTGTAACTGTGCTGCATTACTGCAAGAAACTTGCAGCAGGATGGTTGTGGCAAGCAGCTTTCAGACTCACACTTGCTGCATGGTTTGCCACAAGTCACTACTTATGGCCAACCATTCTGTTGCAAGTCCATTGTGACAGCCCGTTTGAAAATCAGACCTTAGTGTCCTCCTTTGATTAATTCTGAATTGTGTGACTCCCCCAACAAAATTCTCATGGTATGACATTCCTGGAATGTTGTATTGCAGCTGTACTGTCCTGGGTAAATGCATGGTAAACATGAGCAAATCAGGACCATGAAATCAGTCCCTGAAAAAATTCTGGAAGGTCCACGGGAAATTGACTCTTTGCGTAATCAGCTGCCTCCCTAAAGAGTATAAGACACGTTTCAGTCTCTCTGTATGAGAAATGGGGGTTGGGGGGAGCACACCTCAAATAATGGATAGATGCTTACTTATGTTGCTTTCCATGATGTCTTTTCATTTTCTTAAACAGCCTTAAAATTCAGCTTTTCACATGATGGACAGGCTTCATCAAGAAATATGCCTTTATGCAACTGTTCTTAATTAATGTATCCAGCTTTCAAAAAGCCTAAACCAGCATTAAATTGAGACAATTCTGGTCCTCTCAAATTGTTTTTATTGGTGCTTGTTAAGCACCTTGTCTTTTCAGGTACCACATTTAGTATGTTCTCCACTTCATATAGGCTGTACAATTTTTAAACTGCAGTTTTCAAAACATGCTGCTCGACACCCGAACCAGCAGGACCACACTGGAAAGGAACTGTTTCATCTCATCCAGGCCATTCTTGGTAAATAAATAGTAACACGAAAAAAGACTGTCAGACACTGCTTTTACCTAGTGGTTCCTCCCCCCTCTCTCTTTCCAGCAGTAAGGTGCAGTGAATGGAGCACTGTTGGGAACCAGGAGATTGAAGGTTTAACCCTCTGTTACAACCAAGTACTCTGAGACCCTAAACAAGTTACTGAAAAGTAAATGTTGCACCCTAGCTGGACTGTCATGGGTTAATGCATATTATACAATGGCACTAAAAATGCTGTATCCTGATTGGCTGGCTGGCATGACTTACACATCATAAATCGTGCTATCACCTAACAGGAAAGATTGCCAGCCATCCTCAAGTAATGCTCATGGAATATCATTATGACCCCTCTGTCACAGAGTGCCTCTGTGAAACGTCGGGGACCCCAGAATTATTTGCATATTTCCTTTTTTGTTATGGTTTATATTGACATAAACGTCCTGTTGGCTAGGACCGGAAAGGTATTGCATTGCCTCACAGACATATTATATGTTTAGCGGTGCTACTTTCCATTAAGTTGCTCTGGTTGGTTTAGTCCAACAAGTAGTTGCCATTCAGGGGCAATGGTTGAATTAAAAGTAAAATGGGGTGCAGTACTTTGTGCAGAATATCTAGGTGGAATAGTATAGAGGGTTACTAGATTAGGTCCCTTTATTTTTAAACTAAGGAAAGTCACTAGTTAAACCTTAGGTTCATTTAAACCTTGCATCCTAGCATTACATTAAAATAAATGGTGAAGGATTTATTGGTAAAAATAGTTAATGAACTTTGAAGACTTCTGTGTCTTTATTAGTTTTAAAGGTGTATAAATAAGCATTAGATTGGGCTTATCAGAATCCCCCCCTTTTCTTCTGAGGTGTAAAAGTAAAAGTTGGCATTTAGAAACTAAACAAGCACTTTGTCTGATTATAGTGTTCTAAAAATAGTTTAAAGTAGTAGATAATGGCTTAGGAAAGGAAGAAATAAAGTGCTGTGAAGCTATAAAAGAAATTTATACTGATAGACTGAAATATCAGCCGTCGGGAAAAAGGCTTGCTTACGTAGTGCAAGTGTTATACTAATAATCAGATCCTCCCCGTTCTACCAGTTTTGCATGGTTGCTTGGAGCTTGAGTTATGCTCCTATGATTGGAAATAAAAATGCATAGAGCTGTTTCCAGCTTCTCAGGTCTCCCCCTCGTAAAGACCTTGTTTGTATGCTGATTTTGAGGGTTTTGTGAGAAGCAGCCCTCCGTGAAATCCCTTGCAGGGCGCTGTGTAAATATTCAGTTTACACCTTGTTAATGTTGCTGCACTGCCGAGGGCTTGCTTGTGCCTTGTCTAGTTGGAATATATTAGAGGAGCTCTTGGTCCACACTCTTGTTCCCCATTCTGCCTTAGCTCAAAGAGCTTTTAGGTAAAAATGGCTTATTTGGTACATAATTGCCGCTGAGCTTTTGCGCGACTGTGCGTATGCATGCGGCTGAGCTCCTGCTCGAATGTGCGCACAGTCGTGAAGGCATTTCACCTTCTAGTGTTTTACAAATGCAATATTGTCTTTTGAAAACATGGAGAATAGCTCTACATACCCTCCAGAGATTAATTGCTTTGTGTCAGAGTTGTTTTGGAACCTGTCACGCAACGAGGGGATTTTGGGCATCTTGGAAACCTGGAGTCCTTCTGCTTTCGGCTGCGGCTTGCACTTAAGAGCCGACTGGACGATTTTCTTAATCTTTTATGCTAGGTAAAAGGGGTGTTGCTTCCTGGGGCTAGAAAATGCATTAAAAACTTTATTGAAAGAGTGTAATTCACTTATGTGCATGGAATCAGGATGTTATATTAAATGTATGATGTTTAGACATGTTCTATAAATTTAAAATGTTGTAGATAAAGCAGTACTATTTAAAATAAAGTATAGGGGTGAGGTTTATGAAGTCCACTGACCCTGAATTGTATAAAAGTTGAACATTTAGTTCAGGTAATCAGATTGCTTTTCAGTCTGGTGGTAAACTCCAAGGTGTTGTGTCACAGTGCTCTGAGGAGCTATGAAGTAATTATGTTCTGTGCCAAATGGAAGACTAAGCTATCAAGATCAGTCTAGGAGACAGAAAGGCAAATAAATCTGGAAAGAAACTCCAGAAAATGATGTTAATGGGTGAAGAAACCAGATTTAATGACTTTCTCCAGACTGTTTAAAGTGACATTGTTTGCTGTAAGAAAATGTATCCTGCTACTGAAAAGAAATATCCAGATATAAAATAAATTCTGAACTATATAAAGAACTGCTTTGTGTCACACTACTGTGCTGCCCACTTACACCTGCGCCATCTCACACCCTCTAATATCAAAACTACTCACCACTATAGTGGTCCCCTGCTAAACTGCACAACATAAAAAAATGATTACTACCTTATAGCAGTGTCAGCATCATCCCAGCGATCTCCATATCTACTCAAAACCCCGCCATATTAATGACCCACTAAAAAACAGTCCCAAAGTGGGATTAAAAGAAGCACAACAACTTGTAAGACAAACCGGTCTGTACCTCACTGTTTATCTATTGTCACAAGTGTGAAATGGAGAGAACACGTATGGGAATACTGTTTCATGTTGCTGTCTCTCACGCTTCTCTCTCTCTCTCTCTCTCACAGCCAGTAAAGCACACAAGACCCGCTCCAAGTTTAATTTAAAAATGTAAAAGCAGCTTCATTAAATTGACCCCAAACCAGCTCTCTGACCCATTCAAACAGTTGCTTGCACTCACCTCACCGATCGTTATTTTTTCTTCAACAGTTGTCCAACTTCATTAGCATTCCCCGAAGGATCATCAGCTCACTTCCCCAGAAGCAGTTTTCTAGTCACAGAAAAAAAAATCAAATGAGTCAGACACTCATCATCACAAAAGTCAACCTGGCAAAGAGAAAGAACTGGACTATTTTTTTCAGGTGTTACAATAAATTTAGTAGTAATAATTTAAAATGCCAAGAAACTGGAATCACATGATGCAGGATACCAGCTAGCAGCTTCTCCTGAGGGCTCCTGCTTCCCTCTCACAAAATTTTGTTTTTGGCACATTATTATTAAAGGTTTTGATACCCATCTCTCTCGGAAGACTTCTGGACAATAGCAATTCTTCAGGCTTGGTAAAAGTGGCAAAATGGATGTGGAGATGAAGGCTGCTCCTCCCCAGCACACCCAACCGTGGATCCTGGACAAATCATCCAAGTGCACCAAGACCCAGCCTTCCCCTAGAGGACACCCAACTACTCCTACTTCAGGCCAGACTTCTTTAACCATGGAGTGCTTTCTGACTGAGTTCTTGCCTTTTCTAGAAGAACTGCAGTCCCTTACAAAAGAAATTAAATCTATGTCTCTCACCTTAGAGGACTTAAGCAAGCATGCTGTGCACAATAACATGAAAATCCTGTCCTTGGAAAAATTATCTACTCTCACGGACCCGGAGCTGGTTGCTTTACAGTGGAAGACCACTCTCCTGGAAGCAAAGTTGGAAGACTTCGAGGGTCAGAGTCAGAGGAGTAATGCTGTGGTCATCAGTCTCCCAGAGTGGGAGGAAAGCACCAACCCTCTGTTGTTCATGCAAAAGTTTGTTCAGAAGCTGGCTGGCCTGTTGCCTTATGGAACAACCTACACCATCGATAGGGTGCATCACACCCTGTGCCCTATGCCTCCAGCTGGCTCCCCACCCAGGCTCTTTATATTCTGCTTCCTGAACTATTTGGAGAGGCAGCAAATCCTAGCCAAAGTATGGGAGCTGCAAGAAGTCGCCTGGGAGGGCAAGCACCAGTCGATCGCTCCAGATTTGCTGTAGTCAGTAAGGCAGTGGTGTGTGCCTTTTCATCCAGTGGTGACCAAGTTAGTTGCTGCGGGCATCAAATCTCACATGAATTACCCTGCTCACTTTCAAGTCTGTCTCCAAGGGAGTCACTTGATGGCCCTGTAGTGGAGACAGCATTGCTGATCGTCTCCCTCCCGGAACGCAGACTTTATGCTTAAAAAATAAAGGTATTCTTCAAAAAATAAGTAAAAGGTAGAGTTTAGATTTGTGTTACAGCTTTACTTCCATTCCAGTGGGAGAATTTCTGGAAATTGGTGATCTGCGAACCGACACTCGAAGTGAAGAATTCGGGCCTACTGATGCTATGGAGGCCGAAATGAGACAGGCCCCCCCCCAACTCATACCCTGCCGCTAATGCCCCAAAAAGGGCTGAAAAGACCGAAAGCTCAACCCACTGCTTCAATCAAGCCTGCTGCGCCTACATCTACAGCTCAACTAAATGCTCCATTCACTGAAAAAAGATTTATGGAGGAACTTTTGCCATTTAAGTTTGCATTACAAGAGCTGACTTCCGAATTAAAATCTCTCAGAGGAGACCTGGCCAAAACTAACAGAGCTATCTCGGACACCTCTGCAAGAGTCACCTCCTTGGAAAACTGGAAGCAATTGGTAGATGCTGAGATGACAGCTCTAAGACATAAACAACATAAGATGGATTCCAAACTAGAAGATTTAGAGGGCCGAAGTAGACGAAATAATGTGCTCATATTCGGTCTCCCTGAGGATGCTGAAGGCTCAATGCCAATTACTTTTTTGCAAAAGTTATTTGTTAAAGTTGCAGGTCCATCACCTAATAACTCTACATATATTATTGAAAGGGTGCATCGCTCTCTACGTCCGAAGCCTGGAGTTGGGAAATTACCTCACCCTCTTATTGTAAAATTCCTGAATTACCAGGTTAAAATTCATGTGCTGAGCCAAGTAGGAGATGCTCATCAGGTTTTATGGGAGGGCCAGCAGCTTCGTTTTACTCAAGATTTGCCTGCCGCTATTAGGCAGAGGCGCGCTGAATATCATTCCATGGTAATGAAGTTAACAGCTGCTGGGATTCGATACAGAGTTCAATACCCATCACGTTTTGCAGTTCTTATTGCAGGATCTTGGCATAATTTTGAGACTGCTCAACAAGCACTCCCTGCCCTTCAATCCCTACTGCCAGATTTGTTTGCAGCTCACTGAGGGCTTACTGTGACTAAGAAAGCCTTTTTGATTTTTCTGTAATGTAAAGTTCAGCAAGAATGTGTGCTAGCTGATTTACAGTACTTGGATAATATTCTGTGGGGTCACAAGAGGGCAACAGAGTCCGGTGGAAAGTGGTGTTTTTTTTTTCCTTTTCTTTTCCAGTTAGACAATTACAGAGCTATAGATGGTGGCAGAACTATTATATCCAGATTATTATTTATATGTTAGTTCAATAGCTCCCATTACTACATTGGGCTAACCAGGTTCCAAATAATGGGGGAGCTATCCTTGTGGGCTTAAGAGAATATTGGTTGACTAAGCAAGAAGTTATATTGTTTTTTTTTTACTTTTCTTCTTTATCCTCCTGCCTACCTCCAGTGCCCACTCATTCCGTCCGCTCATGTCCCCCCAAGTCGCCTACCTTGGGGGATCTGCCCCTAGAGTGCCTCCTCATCTTCTCCTCGCACAGTGGGGTCTGTCCTGTAGGAGGCCCTGGGTGGTACTGGAGCGGCCTTCATCTAGGGCTGCTGGAGGGGTTTTTCCATTTTCTCCCCTTGTGTCCCACTCCCCCTGAGATGTCAGCGCTTGGGACGTACGTCCCGAGTGGTGGCGTGCTGACGCATGTCAACCCTCATGCACAGTGATGTCCCCCCTCCCCGGCTCTGACAAGCGAAGTCGCCTCCACCCCTTCCCTCTGCCAGTGCTTCCACTGGCTATGGAAGGGATGCAGAATGCCTAAGCATTCTTGGTTACCCACCCCTGAGGGAGGAGAGCATCCGTTGGGACGCTCGATCCTCCCTCTCCCCACCGACCCCCAACCGCCCAAGTCCATTCCCGAACCCGGGCTGCCGGCGTAGCTCAAGGTGTGGCGTCCAGCGCCTCAACCCTCAGTGCCACCAGGCTGGCAGAAGTTATATTGTTTTTACCTGAAGAATGGATTTTTATTTTCTTCTTCATTCGGGTTGGGTAATTCTTTAATTCATAATTCTCTAAAGATGGAAGGGTTGGCTTTTCAGGGGGGGGAGAAATTCAGCAGTGAGAATAACCAGCAGGGTACCATGTGCTATAGAAATGCATGGGGGGCAATCACAGTTACACACAGCCTTTACTTGTGGAATATTTTGACAGTAATGTTAAGGATCATATGTTGGTGTCATATAGTTACTATATTCAATAGGTTCAGATTTGTAAGGGTTGTGGTAGCTGGGGACAGTTTCTTATTTAGAGGAAAATCTATGAATATTTATACTTTAAGGGTTACGAAGCTTTGTCCATGTTCAATTTACATAGAGTTGGGATATTACGATTGTTGGGTGATTATGGGTATCGGGAAGGGGGGAGACTAGGGGTATTGGGTTGTCTGCCACCAAGGAAAACAGTATTAAAATGTATTTAGATATTTGTTCATGGTTGTATATCTACAGTGGTTACATTCTTCTAATGTATTTTATTAGTGTCCATAATGGGGCTTAAATATGGTTCCTGGAACATAAAAGGGGTGTAAACCCCTGTAAAACGGACCAAAATTTTAATTCACCTCAAAAATCTGCAAATTGATGAAGCCTTTTTGCAGGAGACACATCTCAAGTCAACATGTATTCATTATTTCCATAGAAACTGGGTGGGTCAAGTGTATGGAGCTGGCAAGGATTCTAAGAGACAAGGTGTAGCTATTTTAATTGCTCATAGGGTTCCTTTCTGGCTTTTACAAATAATAACAGATTCAGAAGGTAGATTCGTCATTATAAGAGGCCTGCTGGTTCACACAGAAGTCATCTTGGGGTCAATTTATGGTCCGAATTCGGATGATCGTGAATTTTTTGCCTCTATAGTGTCAATACTTGCTACCTGGTCCAAGCTGCCAATATAGCTTGGCGGAGATTGGAATCTTGTCCTTTCAAATGTACTGGATAGATCTGGCCGAGCCAGATTAAGGCCCTCTCCTGGCCAAAAAGCCATGCATGAATTAATGTCCTCCCTGGGTCTAGTGGATCCCTGGAGACTTACAGATCCAGAAGATAGGGAATATTCATTTCATTCTCTCCCACATAATACCTTTTCCCGTATAGACTTTTTTCTTTTATCAGTAGATCATATTTCAGGGGTCTCCACAGTTCACTATTCACCTAAGGCCATCTCGGATCATTGGATGGTTAATCTCCAAGTAAATTTTTCACCAAATGTGCACAGAGACAGAGTTTGGAGATTTAACAATCAGCTCCTAAACTCAGAGGAATATGTCCGGCTAATGCGAGATTTCATTAAGACATATATGGAGTACAATGTCTCATCAACGTCTAAAAAATACTTTTTATGGGGATCCCTGAAATGTGCATTGAGGGGAGAAATAATCCATCTGGTGACTATACGTAAGAAACAAAAAACTACCGATCTCTCCCTAAAATTAAATCAAATAGCACAGTTAGAGAAATCCCTCTCTCCCTCTTCCCCAGAGGAGGATTGGACCAAATTAGAATCTCTCAGGGCTCAGTATAATAAATCATTAGTTGAAAAAGCAGAATTTATGTTAATTCATTCCAAAATTTCTTATTTCGACCAAGGTGAGAAGGCTGGAAAGTTATTAGCCTTGCGTTTTCATACTCAATTAGCTGAGAGAATAATTCCGTCTGTTTATTCTTCCTCAGGGGAACTTCTAAGCTCCTCCCCAGATATTGCAAATGCCTTTCATGAGTAATATCAACAATTATACTTGGCCCCGACAAACCACCAGCTTACTCAGCAATTGGAGCTATTCCTCCAAGACATTGAGCTCCCAGTATTGGCTGATCATCAGATTGACAAATTAAAATGCCCCACTGTTTTATCAGAAATTCTTGATGCTATTGATTCTCTTTCAGCAGATAAGTCTCCCGGGCCTGATGGCTTTACAACCAATTTTTATAAGGCATTAAAAGAAAGCATAGCCCCTATACTACTGGATACATTTAATTATTTATCTAAGTATGGTTTATCGGATACTTCCCTGTCCCTAGCCACTATAGTGGTACTCCCGAAGCCTAATAAGGACCCTTTAAGAATAATTAATTACAGGCCCATCTCTCTCATTAATGTAGATCTTAAAATCCTAGCCAAGGTTCTTTTCTCCAGACTTAGTCAGGTATGGGAACATCTTATTAGTACAGAACAAGTTGGATTTATTAAAAATAGACTTTCTTCAGATCATCTCAGGAAATTAGCCTGTCTTTTCTCTGCATCCAGAGACTCAGACACAGCTGCTGCTCTTGTGTCCCTGGATGCAGAGAAAGCCTTTGATAGGGTGTCACTGGAATATCTTTTTTTATTGCTTCCTAAATATCATATACCCCAGGAATTTATACAATGGATTAAAATATTGTACACAGCACCGTCTGCTCGAATTCAATGTAATGATGTTTTATCTACCCCTTTTACCCTGTCACAAGGTACACATCAAGGTTGCCCTTTACCTTTCTATCTCTTTAATCTTTATCTAGAACCCCTTATTAGGAAAATTAATTTTTCTCCATTTGTAAAAGGTATACAAATAGGACACCAGGAATATAAGATATCTGCGTATGCAGACAATTTATTGCTACACATTGATGATCCCTCGCAATCCCTTCCAATGGTATTCCAAATTATAGCACAATTTGAGTCTTTTTCAAATTATAAGTTAAATTTGGCAAAAACAGAAATTCTTCCCCTTAAATACACTATGAAGGCGGATGTTGCCCATATGGGTATACAATGGAACTCTGAGAAAATGAAGTACCTTGGAATCTATCTCCACCCTTCACCGAGAGTCATGAGACAACTCAATCTAGAAAATTTGGTTAACACCTTAATAGAAGACTTTAAGCGTTGGTTAAAATTACCTTTAACTTTATGGGGGCGTATGAGTATCATTAAAATGAACATGCTGCCACGCTTGCTATACCCACTTCAAATGCTCAATCAGGCTCTACCACGTTCATGGTTTTCTCGAGTACATGGCATTCTTAGTAAATTTATATGGCAAAATAAAAAGGTCAGAAGAAGTTATTTAAAATTAGCTAGGAAAAAGTTAGATGGCAGTCTCCAGGCTCCAGATTTTTATATATACTATTTGGCAATCCACCTGACCAGAATTCGATACTGGTTACGGCCTATGCAGGGTTCTGGTTATCTGCCCTCTTGGGTTAAGATCGAGCAGGTTCTCTGTGATGAATTCGGCATAGACCCGAAAGTTCTACCTTTTATCCCACTCAAAAAGCTTCCAAAACCTCTACATAATACTCCCTTAAATTCTTTAATTCAGACTCAGCAACAGTTAAGTGCTCTTCTTAAGGAAGACAGGTCAAGAGATGTAGTACAACCTTTGTTTTGTAACACTAATTTCTTAATTGCTGGTAAACCAATAAAATCTCAGGTCTTCTGGCCTCAAATAGGTATAGAGAGGGTGGAGCAGTTAGTAAGGGATCAGAAAATGATTTCTTTTAAGGAAGGTTGTTCTCTTTTTAAATGGGGAAAAACTTTAATCTTTAAATATTTTCAGCTGTCTCATATGTTGATGCAGCATTTTGGGACAGAAACGTGGCTTAGTTCTTTTTCTAGTGTGCTACTTCCTTATCTGGAGGCTATGCCTTCTTCCCATTTAATATCTTATTCTTATGATTTTATTATAGCGACAGCGACCCTAGCAGACAATCGAAGATATTATCAATGGGGTAGGGTTACTCAGACCTCTTCTAATTCTAGAGATTGTGCCCCAATTTGGGCACATTTATATAAATACATTAAATGGGATAAATATAGGTATATGCAGTTTTGTATAATACATAATTTATATTATACTCCCTCCAAATTATATAGTTTAGATCTCCTACCCACTAGCCAATGTTCTAAATGTCATCAGAATGCTGCAGATTTAACTCATATGCTATGGTCTTGTGAAAAGATTGCCATCTTTTGGCGTACTATTGAAAATAGGTTAAATCCATTATTAGACTTGACAGGTAGCTTCAGCATAGAAACATATCTTATAGGTGATTACACATCAATACCAGGGGGTAATCAGAAGGCTCACATGACATTAATTTCAGCATGTGCAAAAAAAGTTATATTAAGGCATTGGTTGGACCTAACTGCTCCAAATTACCTGGAATGGTTTAACGAAATTCTGTTTGCTTTGCAGGCTGAATTTACAATAGCAAAGCTGTCAAATGGTATGAATAAATACTCTAAAAGATGGGAACCTCTTTATACTCTTCTCACAACTAATTAATTGTGGTCTTAGTCCACCTTAAATTTTTAGGAAGTGTTCTCCTTGTTTTGATTCTGATGAAAATCAAATGTATCTGTTTATCGTAGTTCTTTCTGGTAACCTGTCCGTCTGTGTCTCCGTTAGGTAGTGCTTGTATGTTAGCAGCCATGGCTTGGGTCATTTGTAATTGGTGACAGACATGGGAAGGAAGGTTGGGGAGGCAGAGGGAGGGTGGGGTGGTGGGGACTTAGTAAGCAACATGTTGTTGTAGTGTCTCTTCTTGTTGTAAATGTCTTTTACCTTTTTTTCATTCAATTTGATGTCTTGTTTCTTACTGCCTGCTTACTAAAAAATTAGTAAAGTATATTAAATGAGAAAAAGTCTGTCTCCAAGACACATGGAAGACTTTTGAGACTCTGGAGAAAGTGCAGACTGACCTCCAAGAGGCATTGTTTTATTTATTTATAGATCGCTGATGGAACGAGAAGAGTACTGCTGACATAGTGTTTCCATTTGTTCCTTCTCCTGTGCACAGCATTGGCTAGTATCCTGTTTGAATTTAGCCATTAAGTGGTGTTTATTTTGGACCCCAGCATTGGACCAGGTATCTCCCTTTGGGTACTGGAGGTAAGTGCCACTGTGTAATACTGGTAGGTTCATCAGGACTCTCAGTGTTTGCCAGCATTGTACAAGCCACAGCAATGGTTCTGCATATACCGCATATCGCAATTATAGGATAAACTTGGACTGAGGGGTTGAGTGGCTGCTTTTACCATATTCCCCATAGGCTTAAAAGGTTTGTATTTAATAGGTTTGCTTGTTTGCGATATAATGTACTGCTCCGGAGTTTTGCAAGTCAACTGCCTCGGTTATTGGTGTGCCATCTACACCCTCCAATTACTTGTGGACTGCAGGTTGGACTGACTGACCGGGCCATAAGTTGCCATTCTGAAAGCAATGCGGTGCCACCTGTGGCTGTATGGCTCTTTGATCCTCTGCACTGGGTTTAATTGAAGCATCAGTGCATTGCGGCTTCTGGGCTCCCTGGATGATGGTATAGTTGGATCCCAATTTTTGGAAGTTGATTATGTCATTCACAGGACATCAGTGGATGGGGAATAATCTTTTGGAGACTGTGTAGTTCTCCTGACAGTGCTCTTTAATAATCTGAACTTTCCTCCTCAGCAAAACTGAGGCATTGCTTGTAAACTGCTGAGACTGGATACTCCACTGAGTGGCAAACAACATCTTCTTTTCTTTTGGTTGTCCGATGGATATATGAACAGTATGGTGTAGTTTATGGTACTCATTGATGCTGTTGAGTTTCAGCTCCTCACCATGGTACCCACCTGTTTGTTTTTGGATTGGGGTGTTTGTGACATGAGTGTTCTAACATTACTGTTCTCAATATACTGGATGGGTAGTAATGATGATTCAAATTTGTTCAGTATTTTTCCTGTTTTATCACTTATAGTTTTACTAGTTGGGTTGTTATGATTCTATGTGTTTTGCACTTTTTGTGAGGGGTAAATGGGAGGAAAGGGGGTATTTGGCAGTCGGGACTGGTGCATCATGGGTCATAAATGGATTTATTTGGTGGGAGGAGGGAGGGATGGGAGTTGGGGTATTAGTTTGTTAAGTGGGTTGTTATAGTCTATTTTATTTTGGTGGGGTGATATGTGGGTGGGATGTGGTATATTAATTGGGGTATACTAGTCTGACATTGTTACTACCTGTTGCTGTGGTTTCTGGGGATGCTGGTTTGGAGAGTCTGCAATTTTGGGGGGAATGTGGAACTGTGGGATGGGTGTGGGGGAGGCAAAAGCAGAGTGGCTTTCCCTAGCATTACATAGTTTATGTGTCCTACTGCACTGTTCTGTTTGTATAACCTATTTTATTATAATTGATGGCTAGTTCTCATATTTTTATAACCTGGAATGTCAGGGAGCTCAAACAAAATCTAAAAGATACAAAATTATCAAGCACCTCCAACATTTTAATGGGAATGTCTCCTTCTTAAACCTTGAAAAAGAGGAGGTTTTAGTCAATTTAAAAAAATGCCAAGAAACTGATTTTTTCTTTATTTTTTGATAAAAAAATAAGAGGTCATTGCATAATCACAATGTACCATGTGACAGTGTGGGTTGTGGCAAGATCTACCCAAGCCTGGTGTGGTTTCCTCACTCAGCCTCCAGCGTCATGAGCAAACCACCACACCAGGCATGGGTAAATCCTGCCATCACCCATATTGTCTCATGGTATATTGCTTAATTATAAAATGGATTTAATCAAATAAGCAATCCAAATGGTCACAACTGGTCACATGACCATGCATTAATTTCAATTACCACACAGCTCAAATTTAACTATCTTTTTTCCTTGTTTTTTAACTCTTAAAACAATTTTATCAGCACAATAACACACTCCAGGGTGTGCAGTGATGCCACAAATTATCACACTTCCCAAGTGGTTGAAGGGACGTGGCTGTGCCTCATGACTCACAACACACCTGGGTCGTGCAGTAATTTAGCATTGCTGCATACCCTGTCATATGTTATTGCTTACTTGTAGATAAACAGATACATAGACATTGACAGCAGAAAATGACCTGTTGGTGCATCAAGTCTGCCAATTCTAGCTAACTACTCTGAATTATTAAAATAAGTAAAAGCAGGACCTGCTGAAATTAAGATGTTGCATCTCAGCTGGGCTTTTCCTAGTAAATAAGAGCACAATCCATATAGATTGCTGGGATATGCTTGAATCAAGCATATACCAGTCATGGCACTGTGCCCACTGATGTCTGTCTGCACAGGATGGCATCTACAGTCCCCACCATGCCAACTTTGCTAGTGCCAAGCAGTGTATTGGAAAATAGTTTGGCTGGGGTGGGTGGAGATACACGGATCATGGACAACAATTTGTATGCTCTTGTTAATCCATCTTAGAAACATAGAAACACAGACCCTGATGGCAGATGAGGACCACTTGGCCCACCCAGTCTGCCCATTTTCCTACCTATCGGATAAGCTGCAGATCCTAGTTTTACCAACAGCCTACTTCTGCCTACCTCCCACTAGAATTGCCTTATGACTGTCCAATGCATTCTTAAATTCCCCCACTGTTTTTGACCCTATGACCTCCACAGGAAGGCCATTCCATGCATCCACCACCCACTTCATGAAAAAGTATTTCCTGCACATCTCTTTTCCTAAAAGATACTACCCTCTTAGACATTGTTGATTCCCTTGAGGTACTTAAAAGTTTCTATCATGTCCACCCTCTCCCTCCTTTCCTCAAGGGTATATTTATTAAGCTTTTTTAGTCTCTCTTCATATGGCTTCTGGTGTGGACCCTGCACCATTTTAGTTGTCCTCCTCTGGACTGCCTCCATCCTGTCTATGTCCTTGCAAAGATGGATTCTCCAGAACTGCATGCAGTACTCCAGATGGGGTCTCACAAACTGTCTGTACAGAGGGATAACAACTTCCTTCTATTGGTGATGCCTCTCCCTATGCATCCCAGTATCCTCCCAGCCCTCCTTACTGCCTTCTCACATTGCTTGCTTACTTACCTTTAGGTCATCTGATATGACTACCCCCAAGTCCCTTTTCCCCATTGTTTACTCTTCACTAGGGTTTTTCTTTCCTAAGTGCATTACTTTGCACTTCTTTACGTTGAATCTAAGTTGCCATACTTTTGACCATTTCTCCAACCTTGCCAAGTCCCTTCTCATCCTTTCCATCCCCCCTTGTGTATCAACCCTGTTGCAGATATTTGTGTCATCTGCAAAGATGCATACTTTTCCTTCCAAAAAGAAATGGGCAGACTGGATGGGCCTTGCAGTCCTTATCTGCCATCAACTTCTATGTTTCTGTTTCTTCCAGTCCTTCTGCAATGTCACCTATAAAGACATTAAACAGGACCACTAGTAACCCCCCTTTCTTCAGAGTGGACTCTATTTACTATTACCCTCTGTATCCTGTTGTCCAGCCAATTTGTTTCCCAGATTACCACACTGGGACCCACTCCTAGGCTGGCTAACTTCTTTATTAATCTTTTGTGGGGAACTGTGTCAAATGCCTTGCCAAACTCTTGGTAGACCATGTCCACAGCCCCTCTCTGGTCTGCTACTTTGGTCACCCAGTCAATTAATCTATTAGATTCATCTAACATAACCTTTCTACTGTGAATACATGCTGCTTTGGGTCTTGTGACCCACTGGCCTCTGGGAACTCAACAATTCTTTCTTTCAGAAATGATGCCATCATTTTCCCTACCACTGAAGTCAAACTAACAGGTCAATAGTTTCCTGCTTCAGCCTTGCTCCCACTTTTGTGAAGGGGAATCACATCCACCCTCCTCCAGTCCTCAGGTACCACACCCTCCTCCCATGATTTGTTAAAAAGGGTAGTCAGTGGTGCCACTAGTTCTCCCCTTAGTTCTTTTAGAATTCTGGGGTGAATCCCATCAGGCCCCATTGCTTTGTCCACCTTCAGTTTTAGGAGTTCTTTTAGGACCCTTTCATCTATGAATGGACTGGTATCAACTTCCCTATCCAGTGTGCTTCTTTTATTTGGTTTAGATACCTACCCCTCCTCTTCTTTTGTGAATACTGAGCAGAAGTACTCATTCAGTATATTTGCTTTATCGCTGTCACAATCTGCCTAGCACTCTCCCCTTTATTAAGACTCACAATCCCTCTCCTGGACCTCCTTCATTCCTTAATGTACCTATAAAAGGTTTTATCCCCCTTCTTAACAGAGTTGGCTATCTTTTCCTCAGTTTGGGCCTTTGCCATTCTGACTGCCTTCCCTGCTTCCTTCTGATTTAACTTGTTCAGTTCTCTGTCCTGCTCCTTCTGTGTTTCCTTATACTTCCATAATGCTATTGTTTTTTCCCTAAGCTTCCTTGCCACCAATTTGAGACCCATAGTGTTTTTTTCCTTCATTTTGTTTTGTTTATTTGCACCACACAAAGGCTTGTTGCCTCTCTGATGGCAGATTTGATTTTTCCCCATTGTTCCTCCGCCCCCACATTCTTGCCTGTTTGCTAGTACTTTTCTGAGGTGTTAGATACATAATAATGATTATTTATTATGATACTTTGGAACTACTGACATAGTCTAATGAGAGTCTTACACAAGTCTGGGAAAGTGTAAAACAAAAATCTAATTTATTATAAAGGGTTTTCAGTTAGAAAGACACAGTTCCAATAAGACATTTTCTGTACAGAACCATCAAATCAGTTGACCCAAACATCAGACACAGACATACAAATACAATTCTTATTGTATTGTTAAGTATCCTGCTATCCTTGGCTAGTGCTATAAGTATACTCACTTTATTAGCATGGTCACACAGTGAGAAGGGCTCTAGTGATACCATTGCTGGCTATCAGACTGTGCAGACAATTTAGATAACAGTTTAGCCCATATTTATATGTTATTCTATAGACAGGTTGTCTCCACTAATTCCGCAGGCTTTGTATGATTTTAAAAATTTATGTTTTTCATACGGGTCAAAAATGACCTCATAGATGCAATGTCCTTCTCTCTGGTACAGCAATAACATGTTTACCAGAGAAGGAGACAATATATCTGGAGTATTCATAAACAGGGCAGCCTTTTCAAGGGAACTGTGAGGTACAGTCTGAGTTATGGAACATCTGAGGCATAAACAAACACATTTTCACCATCACTTTTGAAGGGTAATAATTTTTTTTTTATTTAGTTGTTTAACCAGGTATAGCACACTAATTTGAGATGATTCCTCATTCTGACTGTCTGTATTTAACCCCATAAATGTGCCTATCCTAAAATAATATGTGTTTTAATGAACTAATGCTAAGGTTTTATAAGGCTAATATATATATCTATCTATCTATCTCTCTATCTATATATATATATATATATATATATATATATATATATATACACACACACACACACACACATATATATATTATTGCACTCATATAAACATTATGAAAATGTAAAAATTAATAAAAACAGTTCTAGCTGTCTCTGTATGCTTTTGTAGGAAACACATACTGAGCTCATAGATTCTAACTAATAAAATAAAGAAAGAAATGCTGTACCCATAGAATTTAATTAAAATTGTCCGTCCCAGCACTTATGTCTTGTGCTGAGCTCGTAAACTTGTCAAAGTACCTCATAGGTGTACTGTGCTCATGAATCTGACCAATTATATGCCCATGACCTTTGTGACCTCCTATATCATGATCTCTCAATCCCAACATTTCCCGCTTTAAGACAGCTTGAGATCTTACTTTAGGTTTCTCACACTAAACAAGCTATATTATACAATACATTAGTACGTGTATATTAATTTTGAGGCAAAGTAGACTTAAACTTTCAATACATATAGCAAATACAAGTAGTCAAAATGAACTTCAACCATAGGAATAAATAGAAAATAACCACTGCAATGGAATGCTGAACAAAAGTCTGTAGAAAAGTATGCCACCATTCCGTGTAGGGTAAAGCATAAATGTTCCTGTTAACCACATCATCGTCCATTTGTAAAGGAAGCAGTTCTTCAGCCTTTTGGCCCAACAAAGTTCATATCTCCAAAGGAACCAGTGTTTGGCAGCACTGCTGAGCAGAGGTCTTTCCAGTAGGCCAACTCAGCCTATGTAGTAGTGACATTCAGAAACAGAGGCACAGGCTGAATGATATAATTAGTAATGATAGCAGTGAAATTAGGTTGAAAGCAAAAGGTTGTTGACCAAACAGCACAGTCATTTCTGAGTCCATAAGTTATTCGATCGCAATAGCAGCAACACAATAAAGTCCATTTTCTGCTGAAGCAACACACACTTGCACATTCCAGTTCAAAGTTTAAATTGCAAGTAACAGTTTAGCTTTATCAGAAGTACTACAAGGAAAGTGACTTTTCAATGCAATATCATATACAACATTTTGCAAGTTAGTACAACATGAAAGATTTAGCTTAACTCATGCTTTATGTACCTGCTTGATGGAGATCAGAGCAGGCACAAGCTGTAAGAGTACTCCACCTAACTCAAATACCATATGTGAGCAATGAAAAAATTAATTCATTTATGTCCAGCAAAATAAAATTCATATTTTTTTCACTTCTCTGTTTCTCACCCTGCAGCCACAGTCCTGCTGTACATCCAGACACCGCTCCTACCTTCACCTCTGACCCCAAAGCCAACATGTCCAGCTGGCATACACAACTGCAACCATTGAGAGGGGCTCCCCCCTTAAGCCTTCATGCCCAGCGAGGATCCAATGCCAGCACATGCCTATTTTTCAGGCATCAACGGCCGGTGAAGCTAGCGGCTATCAAGCTGCCATGGACCATGCTCCCTTTACCTTTTTTCTCCCAATGGGAGCACAGACATACAATGATCTCCATGCACAACATGCTGACATCTGCCGTGCTCCCCCCCTGCTGAGCACCCATGCAACTGCAGTTCCTCCGGGCATCCCCAGGGACTGCCACAGCGCGGCATGCACCCACCCCTTTCCCCAGGACTAGGAGAGCTGTCATTGGATGCTTGATCCTAGTCATACCCTGCTGACCCCCGACAACCCAGGCTCATTCCCAAACCCAGGTCGCCAGTGTGGAGCAAGATGTGGCATCCAGTGCCTCAGCCCTCAATGCCACTGGGTTGTAAAATTCATATTTTAGTATTTTTAACGCATAAGGTAAAATCAGAAAGTCTTCCTGTCTCGATATTTCTAAAAGGTAACTTAATAGCAAAGGCACCACATACAACACAAATTTTGTCATTTTGTTATAAGCAAACTGTGTTCAGTAGGATCAGAAAACTATGCAATATTTCTCATATGTCAACTAAGGTATACTATACTGCTTAACATTCCCTGTTTAAACATAGCCCAAAATGTATCTGATACTCTCTTACTGTTCCTTTCTCTATAGTGTTCCACACTCCCAAGTGTATCAGTAAGATCACAACCCCCACACTAGACCTTTGCCCAGCAATGGCAGAAGGTATAACGGTTTTATTCTGATATCTTAATTTCTAAAATCAACTTACAGATTTGTACTGAAAACATTTGTATGACTGGTTAAATGTTGAGGGCAAATATGCTGCAGCCACTCAGTAGTTAACAAATAATTACCTAGAATTAATTGGCCCCACATTCAATATGTTAATGTCAATTTAAATTATGTTACACAGGTATATTACACTTTTCTAGTGCTCTACAATTTTAAACATACCAAAAACACATAACCCATGCAATGAATACCCTGTTGTTCATACCACAGTGCTAATTTAAATGTGTGGGGTAAAATGTACTCAAATTGCCTTATCTTTGTCCGGTTTGCAGCACCGAAACTGATACTGGCATTGCAAAACAGGTGCAAAGTTGACACTAGGCAATTACCTTTAAGCTTTTCTTCTGTTGGACCTTGTCCACCACTATGTAGTTTGTGATTTTCGGCAGCCAAAGGTGGGATTAGAAATGTGCACTACTTGTGCAGCCCCTTTTCATGTACAGGACTGAATGCTTCATCTTGGTGATGTAGCAGCAACAATTTCTCCTGCAAAGGAGGCTAAAAAATAAAAGCTTAAATGTTGTTAGTTCTCTGATTGCAGTAGATGAAATAGTTAATATGAATGTTCCCCACTTAGAGAACGCAGGTGATAATTTAACAAGGGTTGCAAAACTTTTCAAGTTTACACATCACAGCATTGGTCAGGCAGTCCAGAGGAGGGCAACTAAAATGGTGCAGGGTCTGCAAGACAAGCTGTATGAGGAGAGACTAAAATAGCTTAATATGTATATCCTTGAGCAAAGAAGGGAGAGGGGGGACATGATAGAAACTTTTAAGTACCTCAGTGGAATCAACAAAATCTAAGAGGGTAGCATCTTTCAGAAAAAGAGATGTGCAAGAACAAGGGGACACAATTTAAAGATGGGGGCAGTTCAGGGGCAATGTGAGGAAGTATTTTTTCACAGAGAGGGTAGTGGATGCATGGAACAGCCTTCCTGAGGAGGCTGTGGGGTCTAAAACTGTAGGAGAATTCAAGAATATATGGGACATACATAAGGCAATTCTTGTGGGGGGTAGGAAGAAATAGGCTGTTGGTTAACTAGGATCTGCAGCCTATCCTGTAGGTAGGGAAATAGGCAGGCTAGGTGGGCCAATTGGTCCTTATCTGCTGTCAAAGTCTAAGTTTCTATGTTTCTATGTTACACATCTGCACCACATTTGAGGTGGTATTAGAGCAAACAAAGCTTGCTGAGGCAGTAACATATGTCTGCCTGTTATGCTGTCATATGGTGAGGCTCTTGCTTGTAATTGCATTTCATGGCATTGAAGGTCCATAGGAATGTCGTAGACTTGGTGAATCACACCAAGAATGGTAAGAGTTTCAGCATTACACATATCCGTCACTGATGAACCATAAAAGCCTTCTTATCAGTGAGTGCATGCCTGTAACAAACAGTCTGACACCATTCCTAGAATGTTATTTTCAAACAAATAGGCATGAAGTAATTTGTCAGTAGCTTACTTTTGAACTTAAGCAATGTGATTCACATTTCTAATAGTTATCTGCCTCTTATGGGCACCTTAGTTCCTTAGTTGTTAAAACAGCTACTACTGAAGGTAATTCAGTGATGATGGTGGGGACATCCAGATACTTCTTGTCTCTCACTCCCACAAGATTCTTGCAGAAAAATGTAAAAGTTACAACTTGCCAAAAGTTATCTTACTAAGAAAAACTTAAACACATCAAAATGTAAGGGTGTGCCCTTTGACGACAGCTAAATACTTTACAGCATAATCAGAGTATTTGAATTATACTTTGGACTCACTAAGTATAGTAACACTGTAAATTGTGTAGTAGAAAAAGGATTTAACCTTATAATTGCTGGCAACACTGTGTCATGAGCATTTTACAATAAACATCCCCTTATCAGATGGCTTTAGATTGCCACCAGTATCTTCTCCTAGAGAAAAGCGGCTAATTAAGGACATAGGTTTTTACTCAAACATGCCTGTTCAAAAGGTTCAAACAAAACCACAAAAAGTTGAAACCTTATGCTTAATTAGTAATATTAAACTGGAACCAAAACTGTTTCTTATCAACAGTGGTGCTTAACATTAGGATCCTCTTGTGACTGAAATATACAATGTGCCTTTATAACCGAATAGCTGCAAATAAATTGAAATAGCCATACATTTAACAATTAGAGACAGACTTCCTTATTCCAATTAACTAAGTATTAAGTTTTAAGTCATCCAAGTCCCCAATTTTTTTTAAGAGCTTGTTGAAACTAATTAAGCCAGTGGCAGGCCAGTAGGTATCTGGGCTTGGTGCCACTGAAAGGAAGTTCCCAATAGAAAAATAAGGTGAAAGTTATAAAACACTTTCACTGCTGTAAGCAATTCCATGCCCAAACCACTGGTAAAATGCAAAACATTTATTACTGCTAAATTTCTTACCCATGCACTATGCAGGATTTAAACTGCGTAAACAACATACCACTTTATCACATACACAAACCTTTTTACGGAGTACCTTAATATACATGTGGATTACACCTCATGTATGCTAGAAACCATTCTGTAAAAAGGAGGAAAATCAGAAAACAAAACTGTTAAAAGTAAAACATTGCAAGGCACATCATAATGTGTACCACCATAGACAGAATAACCCAGCTGCTGTAGTACGCATCACTGTAAAGGAGAAAGATATGCATTAACTAATTAACAGTTCTGTCCTGGCATAGAAGAAAACTTGTAAAAGGCATACCACAGATCTTGTGAAAATTTCCAAGATAACCAGAATTATGTGTAACATAACATGCTACACTGTTGAGCAGAAGATTTAGTGTAATGATTTACTGAAACAGTCAACAGAAAATCACCACATCTATAACCTTGAATCAAAACACAGAGAACCATCTTGGTCTCTGAGGCTCTCTGAAGGGTAATGTATCAAGAGAGAGAAAATAGCAACAAAAACCTGCAGATAAGACTGGTCAAGTCATATATAAAGTGTAGTGGAGAGAAAAGTTTACTGCAGTAAAACTGACAGAGAAAGTATCGATGAGATGTAAGACTGTCAGGTTAACCCTAATGTTTAAACATTACTTTGTGCACATAGGCCCCTATGCACAAAGGGGCAGAAAGGGTACACACCACATAACCCTGGCACATAGCCCACTCTGCACCTGACCAGTCCCACTGCACCCCATGTGCGGCATTCACCAATGTAGGTACACCCCCCATGCACCAGAACTCCAGTGGAGCATGGACCTATGAGCGGGGGGGTGGACCAGGGGAGGTGCAAGGAGCACACTGGCACTCTTCGGGATGCATGACCGTGTGGACTGCTGAGTGCAGGTGTCAGCATCTCCACCACATTGCATTAGGTGTAAAGGCAGGGAGCCAGTTACATGGCCCCCTGGGAGTTACAGTCGTAGGCTGTGGCAGTGAGGTGGGGTCATGTGCACCCCCACCAAGGAAGTCCTGGCACATGGGGCACACTAGGAGGCCAGAAGGTGGTCAACCAGACATCCGACCCCTACACCACATGTGGTGCTCTATGTGCTGGCAACACACCCAGTGCCCACAGGCGCAGGTGATCCACTGTGGGATCTGAGTTGGGCAGCTGATTGGCTGCCTGTCCAGATCCACAGATCTACACCCAACCACCCCCACAGGCCTGCCAAACAGTGGGGCAGGGTCTCATATGGGAGTCACGCTGTAGCCACTGTTCATGCATGTGGCCACCTGTGGATCTTCCACAGGTGAGTAGCTGTGTAGGCAGGGTATGCACATCAGGTGTGTATTACCTACCCCTTTGTGTATTGGGTCCAAAATGTGTCTTCCCAAGCAAATAGAAGGAGCTACAGTACCTTGTCACTGCAGTTAGAACAATAAACCTTTGAATCAGGCTTCATTGTACACCCACACTTACATGGTGAGGGAGGCAAATACATCCCACCACTATATTTTTCAACACAGTCTATAACTGTCAGTTGTGAATTATATTGCTTTGACATTCCCATTTCATTGCCTTTCAGAGCTGTCTAAAGACAAAAGCTCCAGTGATAGTACCATTAACCCAGGTTATGAACTTTGATGACAGAAGTTTGATGGGGTCAAATCTGTGTCTGTCTAAAAGAGACCTTTCTGCTGCCAAAATCTTGGATAAATAATAATGATTATTTATTATGATACTTTTGAACTACTGATATAGTCTAATGAGAGTCTTACACAAGTCTGAGAAAGTGTAACACAAAAATCTAATTTATTATACAGGGTTTCCAGTTAGAATGACACAGTTCCAATAAGACATTTTCTGTATAGAACCATCAAACCAGTTGACCCAAACATCAGACACAGATATACTATTACATTTATTATTGTATTGGTAAGTATCCTGCTATCCTCAGCTACTTCTGTAATAAATACACTCACTTTATTATCATGGTCAAGCACAGCGGGAAGGGCTATAGTGATGCCATCACTGACTATCAGACTGTGCGGACAACTTAGATAACAGTTTAGCCCATATGTATATGTTATTCCATAGACGGGTTGTCTCCACTAATTCAACAGGTGTTGCAATGATTTTAAAAATACATGTTTTCCATGAGGGTCAAAAATGACCTCATAAGTGCAGTGTCCTTCTCTTTGGTACAGGAATAACATGTTTACCTTAGAAGGAGACAAAGTATCTGGACTATTCCTAAACAAGGCAGCCTTTTCAATGGAACTGTGTGGTACAATCTGAGTTATAGAACATTTAAGGTATAAACAAACACATTTCCACCATCACTTTTTAAGGATTTTAATTTGAGATGATTTCCTCATTCTGTTTATATTTAACCCCATAAGAGTGCCTATCCTAAAATAATATGTGTTTTAATGAACTAATGCTAAGGTTTCTAAGGCTAATATATATATATATATACAGTATATATATATATATATATATATATATATATATATTTGGTAGCACGGTAGTGCTACCATAGTTAGGGTTGAGGAGCCATTTCTATGTTAAACCCCAACATTTTGCACCTTAATAACTTTGTAACCATTTTATGGATCTGCCTGAAATTTGGAACACATGATCAAGAACCATAGGCCTTGGGATCTACCAAGTTTCATACTGGTCGGATACAGAGCTGCGGAGTTATTAAGCGTGATCTGCACGCGCGTTTACGCTTTTTCTGGAATTCTACAGTCACGCGTACAGGTCGCACAGTTTGTGCGACTGGCCCGAAATCTTCAGGGAACGTGTGGCTGGGGTCCCTGATGTGCCTTTCAAAGATTTGGTGAAAAAATATTAAACAGATCAAAAGTTATTCAAAAAACAATTTCCCATTATAAGTCAATGGGAAAAGTTAACAAAAAGTTCGACAGTGTCTCAAATGCATTTTTACTTTCGCAAATGGCCCTGTTACTTTCGCAAATCTGCCATTTTGTTTTCAGTTAGTGATCAGAAAAATGCTTGGCATTTAAATTTGGGACCCTCTAGCAACCTAATTCTTTTTGTATTCACCTAGTCGGACCCTGAGGATGCTAGCCATGTCTTTATTTTGGGGTAAAACACCCCCAAAATATGTTTTTCAAATTTCTGGAAAAAGTACTTTCACAAAGTACTTTCGTGCTCACGAAAGTGTGGCAAATCTTTGTGAAAGCTTTCACAAATTGCGACAGTAGTTTTCTAGTCTGTGGGAAAATGACAGCAATTCTTTGGCACTGTGCTGCAAAAGAATGGTTGGGAGCCTTGGGCTGAAATTTGGAGGGAACGCAGCCGACATCTCACAGATGTGCCTTTCAGTGTTGTGTTGAAAAAATATTACACAGTGGCAAAGTTACAGCACTTCAAATTTGACATTTTTTCCCATAGGATAACATTACAGCTCCCCACGCATTACAGGAATCCTTTGGCACCCTGCTGCAAAATAACAGTTTGGTCTTTTTTCCTGACATTTGGAGGATAGACAGCCAACAGCCCACAGATGTGCCTTTCAGTGGTTTGGTGAAAAAATATTACAGGGTGGCAAAGTTATGGTGCTCTGAACTTCTCTTTTTTTCCTATAGGATAACATTACGGCGTTTGCAGTGCCTTTCAGGGCCTGTATCTGGGAAACAGTGTGAGATACGGACTTTTCATCAGAAAAATGCTTAGCCCCCCAGTGTGGGCTAAGCATAAAACTAGCCAAGACAGTCATAAATCATATGACTTTTAAATTTGTTTTCTACGTCGTACGGTTCCTGAGATATAACCTATTTAGTATTCCAAGTCCTCATTTTCTGCTCCGATACCCATTATTATGCATACATTCTTTGTACTCACTGTCTTTCTCTATGCAGCTTTTGGGGAAAGCCAGCCTGTGGGCTTACATTACTGTTACCGTTGCCCTTTCTGCTTGTGGTTCCGTACCCGTTTCACTTACCATTGACGTCTACTCCACCATGTGCGTTATCCTTTGCATTTTCATTTGCACTTGCGTTTCTGTTATTTTTTGCCATTTGTGTCTACAATACTGTTTCTCTTTCTGTTTCACTTTGCGTCACCATGCTCATTGACATTTCCATTTGCAGGCACCATGTTACTATGTGACAACACATTACGTGGCAGACCATTCCCGTCTATGCCACCGTGTGCGTTACCCTTTTCTGTTTCTCATTCACGCTTGTGTTACCATGTGCGCCACTGTTAGTGCTTCTGTTTGTGTTGCTGTTCCTTTTACTATGCCTCAAGACATCACGTGGTGGAAGCGCGGGGCCCAAAGGGCCCCATGCTCCCGGGCCCCGCGCTCCTGCCGCTACATTACATTCACTATTTCTCATTATCATTCTCAAAAAGAAGGGAAATTAGAGGCAAAAAACCCAATTTAATGCATTAGTTAGGGTTGTTCCACAGCGACAAAAGTGAGGAAATTCAGTGTTAGGGTTAAAAACTCCCCTTGGACCCCTGCCACCCCCAACCAGTATTGGGAGTGCGCATTAGGGTCATTGGTCCCTAACTCTCACCCCATTCTCCTATACTTCTGCTGCTTTATACATGTGATGGGTGAGAGTTAGGCTGATGACCCCAATGTGCACCCCAATGCCGGTTGGGTGGGTGGGCAGGGGGTCCAAGGGTTTTTTCAACCATAACACCAAATTTCCTCACTTTGTCACTGTGGAACAACCCTAACTAATGCATTAAATGGAGTTTTTTGCCTCTAATATATATATATACATATATATAATATATATGCAAGCATATAAAGTTTAAGAAAATATAAAAATTAATGAATGAGTTCTAGCTGCCTCAGTATGCTTTTGTAGGAAACACATACTGAGCTTATAGAGTCTAATAAAATAAAGAAAGCAATGCTGTACTCATAGAATCTAACTAAAACTGTCTCTCCCAGCACTTATGTCTTATGCTGAGCTCATAAACCTGTCACAGTACCTCATAGGTGTACTGTGCTCATGAATCTGATCAATGATATGTTCATGACCTTTGCAACCTCCTGCACCATGATCTCTCAATCCCAGCATGAGGCACTCCCCCATTTTGCCAAAGTCAGTCCTCCTAAAGTCTAATAACCTTACCTTTATGTGACTTGACTTTGTGCTTGTGTTTATAGTAACCACACTATTTGGTGGTTGCTTGTTCCCAGATAGCTAGCCACTTCTAAATCAAAGATCCTCTCTCCATCACCATTTGAGATTACCAGGTCTAAGATTGCTCCCTCCTGAGTGAGTGGGTTTTAACACTAGCTGTCTGAGGCATGCCCCCTGTAGGGCATCAATAATTACCCTGCTACAGGATGTGGCTGCAGCAAAGGTGCTCCAGTTAGAATCTGGCATATTTAGGTCTGCCATCAACAATATCTCCCCCTTTACTTCCATTCTAAGGATGCCTTCTGTCATTTCCTTGTCCATTTCCTCCCCTGAGATGGGGGTCTGTATTCAACCCCCCTATGGATTGTGTTACCATTTCCTGTCTCCAGGGTGACCCACAGTGCCTTCTCCCCTCCCTGTTTACCCTTTTGTTCCACTGCTTTGATCACTTCCCTTACATAGAGAGCTGCTCCTCCTCTTCTTTTACCATCCCTGTCCCTCCTGAAGATTGTGTACCCTGGTATGTTGACATCCTAGACATGGTTCTCTGTATACCATGTTTCTGTGACTGCCACATTATCCAAATGTCCCTCTTCCATCAAGACCACTAGTTCAGGAAGCTTGTTAACCAGAATATGTGCATTGGAACTCATCACCATCCATTTTTTGATAGCCTTACCACTTTTAGCACCATCCCTGTCCTTACTGTCTTTGCCCTTTTCTCCATTGACCCCATCCTGCTCCATATTGACTTATCTCCCTTAGTTTTTACCTCGATATCTACCCTGTTTCATGAGGTGGCTGGGATTTCCATGCTTCTTTTCAGTGACTCCCCCCTTTGCTAGTTTAAATACTTGCCAATGAAGCATTAAAACCTATCACCTAGGATCCTGGTTCCCCTCTCGCACAGATGCAGTCCATGATGCCAATATAGGTCTGTATCCCTCCAGGTGGACCCCCCATCCCCAATAAAGCCAAAACCCTGAACTCCGCACCAGTTTTTCAGCCATTCATTTAATCCCATGGTGTGGAGCTACCTAGTGTCACCCATACCATAGACAGGCAGCAGTGGGTCCCTCTCTGAAAAGATAGAAGATCATAAAGGTATGGCAGTCCTCCAAGCACTACTACAACAACCCCTAAGGTTGTGCAGTGTGCAACCCCTCTGCCACCGTATTAGCTGAAGTATCAGCACCATGGACTGGGTGCATCCTTCTCACCTTCTTACCAGTCTCTTCCCCACTGCCTATGTAGTTATGCACACCAGGCAGGATCAGGTTCAGATGGGGTGCAGGAATAGCTACCAGGATGCCATGGACTGTTCCACAAGTGTGCAATTTGCATAACTAGGTCACTCTGTGGATTTGTCCAGCCCTCTGCATGTGCATAATGGTCAGGGGCTGTTTGTGGATCAGATACTAAATTGTAAAAAAGACAAATCACATTATAGCCAAGAGTTACCCTCCTTCACTTACTAAGTATAGCAATTTTTCTTATAAAAATAATGCAATTTGTAATAAGACCTAAAAAGAATTGCACCCAGGTCCTTGTAATACCATCCTGGTGCTCTACCACTGAACAATAGTCTCAAATGGTTGGACCTTGGATTCCAGCACATATTTCCTTGTCTCTGACTTCTCTGTTCTGTCTTTGTTGTCCTGCTCGAATGGCCTTGAGTGACATCAGAGGGGGGATAATTAACTCCCATTTAAAAGCAAAGCCTCTCCAGTGGCATTCCATGGAGTAGAACTTCACATGAATGGTTCCTGCAGGAGCAGCAGGAGTCACTCAGGAGAGCCTGAAGGGGGATGATGGGAGAGGCCTTCCTTTAACTTGCTCATGTTTTGCTTGTATTTAGTACTGTTTTTGAAATTGTTTCATATTTGTGACAGGGTGTCCCCTGTCATTGTGGACATTCCTGGGATAAATTGAAACTCCCTACCCAAGCAGTTTGTATGTTTTGTATAATGTCCAACACATTGGTTATAAATTAAGAGGTGAAGTGTTTATAAAGCTTTCTGTGCATATTAACCTAAAACAAAACTAAGAGTACAGTTACAAAATGAGAAGGCAGTCTTAAGAATAATAAAAGTTTGTGTCTGCTTTTTCTAGATTTTAGCAGCCCCCTTCAAAAATATATTTTTCAGCAGACAGCATGAGGTAATAGGACCCTGCAGGAGAGTTTAGGAGAGCACAGAATGTTCTGACCTCGGATGTCACCGTTACCAATTTTGTAAACAAAAGAAAAAAAGAACTGCATGTTCCGTGCTGTACTCCAGGTGCCAACTGAACTGTTTTCTATGGGGCAACAGTGGCCCCTAGAGGCTAGTTTTATGTTATGTCTGCCGTCAATCAAAAGACAGTGGACATTTTTCCAACTTATAGTGAGCTTACAAAATGCTCTACCTCAGTGCTGAGATAGGATATATAGGGTGGTTAGTTAGATACTGACTGAGGAAGCTGGAAGACCTCCTGGCAGTGTGTGCTTTCACACTGTTTGATTAATGCTAGGCTGAAGAAAAGCCTTAGGCAATGCTGAAGCTAAGCAGTTGTCTGACTTACCATTTTGCTTTCTGTATATTTTACTTGATACAAATAAAATGACAAATGCACATCTGCATTTTGTATGCACCTGATTTGTGGTCTGCCTGAACTTGTGTTATCCTATGCCCACACCCGGTGACATATGCTGTCAAAAGTGGGATCTGACTGAACACCCAATGTAACAAGGGGAAGTCCAGTCAGTTGGTGCCAGACCTGGTACAGAGGATACACGGCAGAGGTGCATGGCACCAGGTGGGATGAGAACAATGCCTGATGGAGATGGTGATGTGGGCAAAGCACCTTGGATGGGATGAGACAGACCCAATGGCCAAATGGACACACTGATGGGGTTTCTTCACTGGAAAAGTGGGATACGGCTGGAGGCTGATCGACACCAGAGAGAGAAGTAATGCAGATACATGGAGCTACTCAAGTGGTTCCATTTGGAGGATGTCAAGGAAGAATCAGTGGAGCAGGATCCATGGGCTCTGGAGGAGAAGGACCCCCTGATGGAGCATGTACAACCAACCGTATTGGAGATTCCATTGTTGCCCATTTTTCCAGGCTGCTAGTTAGAGGAGGACGGTGCACAAGAGGAGGAGACCTCAGGTAAGACTTTGACTGACAATGTATTACTGAGGCAGAAGATCTCAAGCGGACATTTTGACTGAAAGGACATTTGCAGGTTTTAAACCTCCTCCTATGAAAACTGATTGTTCTCCTAGTGCTGACTGGGACAAGTTGCAGGTGGGGGATCCTGAAGTTACCCAATTAAGAGAATATGTAAAAATCATGGACGGGAGACAGGATAACGGTGGAATGGGGGACAGGTTATGGTGGTATAAACTTAGTAATGAAGTTCTATGTCATATGAAACCCAACCCCTGGATGAAGCAAGTGGATGCCCAGGTAGTGGTGCCCATGGCATATAGGACAAATGTGATAGAGGATGAGCAATCCAGTCACTTGGGGCATCTGAGCCATGGGAAGTTATTGGCTAGACTAACCCCATGTTACTATATGCCAAGCATGTATAGGCAGGTGGCAGCATACTATAGGACCTGTTATGGGGCAGACTGATAGTGACCCCTGATAGTGATGTAGGAGGAGTAACCCAGAGGGTGAAGGGCAAGAGATGGCACCCTTGGAAGAGGGGGAGGTTCCCACATAGAACAGGAGGAACAAGGTGGTAGCCAACACCACTATAAGTGTATAAGATAGTAGATACATTCAATGATAAATTATAATTTGGAAGAGATATACTACAAATTTTGGAATGGGCAGATAGAAATGGAATGAACTTTAATGAGGATAAATGTATTATAATGCATCTAGGAAGGAAAACTGTTCACCACAATTGTGATATGAAGAGTATAAAATTGAAGGTATCTACATGTGAAAGAGATTTAGGAATCTGTATCCAGAGTGACTTGAATAATATTTAGTGTAGAAATATATCAAATAAAGCTATGTATTTGGTAAACAGTATTAGATGAGGTTTCCACTCTGGAAGTAGAGAGGTTCTGATGCCATTGTATATGACTCTGATCAGGCCCCTACTGGATTACTGCCCAATGGTATGGAGTCCTTACTTAGTGAAGGATGTCAAAATGGTGGAAAGGCCACAGCAAACATACACAAGGATGATTTTAGAGTGTGAAGATTTGAATTATGAGGGAAGATTGAGGAAACTGGGATTGTGGACCTTGAGTGATAGGAGAACAAGGGAGATATGCTGTTTCTGTTTAAAATCTTAAAGGTCGAGAGTATGAGGATGTCGATGGGAATGGAATTTAAAGATCAAATGTATCAGCTGAGAGGGCATAATAGGCAGCTGAGGGAAACAGTATGTAGGACGGATATAAGAAACAATGGATTCAAGAGTAGAGCAATCACAATGTGGAACAGATTACCACAGGAAGTTGTAGATGCAGAAAATGCTGAGACTTTTAAGACCAGAACAGATCAGTACATAAATGAAGTTGGTGACTTAGGTTGCTGCCACAGAATTGTGGGGAAAGCTTACATAGGCTATGCCTTCTTGACTTTCCTATTTTTCCAGTATGAAATCCAGTATGAAAGATACGATATGAAAACCCAAAGGTTAGGGACATGCTATTAGAAATACAGCATGGTATGTTTCTAGCATTCCTTTAAATGTCTAAGTGGGGATGGAGCAAGGTAGCTCTTCCCACCGAAGACAGTTCTACTGGGTGCAGGATGATCCAGCTGTTCAAATGTTCAAGTGTATCTGGTCAGGGAAAGTCAGCAGATGGCATAAAACTGACATTAGTGGTTCTTTCTCATAAATGTATATGATGACATTGTAGTCTACTAATAGAGAGACTAATTCCAGAATAATTTAAGATGTCTCAGGGTATTTGTATAATGATGGAAAAGATGCCATGATGTTTAGAGCAGTCTGTGTTTCACACATTTGACCCTGGTGCTATAAACAGATAAAATATTGAGGAAATATGCTTTGGTTTAATAGGACCTTAATGTGTAAACAGATAATTATGAAAGGGACCCTGAGACAGAGCTTCTGGTGCGGGTGGACCAAAGCGCCACACCCTTGCAGGGTGTTAGTTGAGATTTGAACAACCATAGGACAGTTGCCCTCTTTCGCAGGTGGATATGTGATATGGTGACCCATGTCATAGTGGACACCCCTTGGATAAATTGAAACCCCTTACCCAAGCAGTTTATATGTTTTGTATAATGTCCAACATGCTGGTTATTAATTAAATGAAGTGTTTATAAAGCTTTCTGTGCATATTAACCTAAAACAAAACTAAAAGCACAGTTATAAAATGAGAGGGCAGTCTTAAGAATAAAAAAAGTTTGTGTTTGCTTTTTCTAGATGTTTATTTATTTAGTTTTTGCTGACTAGGTAAGTGTACTAGACAAATTCTGCCTATTTTCAGGCACGACCCAAGGAAGGGGGATACAGATGAATGCCAACTGACCTTGAACCAGATTGAGCTGTTGGTGGTATTTTTGTGAATGGGAGAAATTCCCCTACTCTGTCTGCAGAGGGTGCAGTAGTGCTGCGGCAGAGATGGAGGACTCCAGTCCAGGTTTGGTTGTGATAGAGGAAGGTTGTGTGATAGCAGTTCCTGACTCAATGTTGCAAATTGGCACAGATATGGATCAGGGAGCAGAAGCTCAGCAACAGCAAGTGGCAGCCGAAACACTAGATGAACAAGTGGATGAGGGACCAGGAACAGAAGAGGAACGGCTTTTACAGGTACAATTGGAGGAAAAGAAAAAGCAATTGATGGATATGCTAATGGCTGCAGAAAATGAGTTTCAACTTAAATTAAAGTTGGTAGAAGAATGAGCTAAATGAAAGAGGTCTGTGGTTAGTCCTATTCCAGAAGGGAATAAAAGATTATCTTTAGCTTTAAATTTGACAAATTCCCGGGAACCTCCATAGAGCTGGGAGAGGTGGCTGAGTCCCAGCAGTTTGATGAAGGGGAAGTTAATTTCAGTGGCTCCTCCACTGAATGGACTCTGTGAGGTGCTCTCCATGAGGCAGGTTGGGTTCTTCAGAATGAAATTTGGGATCCCGATACGAATATCCCATTCCCAGGGGCAAATGGAGAAATGCATAAAGTTGAGCCTGATGCTAACTCAGAAACTTCTGTGCCGACTTTAGAAATACTTTCCATACAGGCTAAGTCTCAAGTTTTGGTTACTGACTCTGTGCATAGCGCAAGAGAGGCTGTGGAACTGGAAACTGCACCAGACGCTACCTCTGATGTTTCAACAGATCAATACAATGGAAGGAGAGGAAGTATGCCAAACTCAATGGTGAGTAATACTCTATAGGAGACTTTTACTAGGAATATGAGAAAAGAGACTGAGGAAGTTTTAGGTGTGAACTCGGCCCTTTCAGTTGAAAACCTTTCTGATAGAAGGGATCAGGGAGAAGACAGGCTGTTAGTGGAGTAACCAGGCAAACAATCATATGCTAGTCTTTTTTGAAAGCCAGCTGAGGCAGCTAAAAGAAGATATTTGGTTCGTCTCCATTATAAAGGTCTTGCTCCTGTGGTCCCTGATAGACTATGAGTGGGCAAATCTTTAATTATTGACTCTTTAGGGTTTTCTCCAGCCGAAGTATATGCATTTATACGTGCCCCAGGGGATAAGACATATGATGTAAGCTTTTGTATGATGACATCTTTGGATAAATTCTGGTGGTTGTATTATGAACTTAAAGACACTGATATTTGGAAGGAGTTTTTGGCAATTCCTATTACAAAGCCGACTATCAAAACTGTCACCTTACTCTTCTGTAATGAAGGCGTAAACATTAGTAACAATATATTTTGGTTAGAAAAATGTTGTATTGTCTTTGAGCACCCTAAACCCATAATGGATGACAATGGATTTTGGACTGGGGGGTGGACTATTAGGGTTCAGTTAACTCAGAAAAAATCAGGGATACAACATTTGCCAAGTGTTTTTTTGGGGGGGGAAGAGGCAGAGGGATTTTATTCTACTCTGGACAACCTAAAAGTTGTTACAAGTGTGGTTCATTAGCTCATTTAAATAATGAATGTGACCAAGTCAAATGTTTTCAGTGTGGGGTTTTGGGCCATTCAGCAGCTAGATGTCAGGCTCCCCAAATACGTAATTTATGTGGAGATAATGATCACTCTTTTACAGATTGCCCTTGGGCAGAACATAATTTGGATGAGGTCTCAGATCACGAATTTCCTTTATCACAAGTTAGAAAACCCTTCAGTCCCCCTGAGGCAGATTCTTCGGGAAGAAGGAGAGGGAGAGGTCGGGGAGGGGGATTGGGAGGGAGAACTCAGAATTCATCACCTAAGACGTGGGAATCTTTGGTTTTACCCACAGTCTACCCTATGGAGATGACTTCAGTTACTCCTCAGTCAGAAATACAGCAAGGGGATGAGGAAACCCCATTTGTAACCCCTCAAAGTTCCCCATCACATAGAGAAACAATTTTAGCTTTCACGGCCAGTGACCGAGGTAAAAAGGGGAGATGTGAGACACAAGATGTTGATTAGCAGACTGTACAGTCTGCCATGGCACCAGGGGAACCGTTTCAAATTAAGAACATACCTGTTGGAAGTGACAGAGTTCCATTGTCCCCATTACTGCTCAGTAATAGATTTGAGGCCTTTTCCATATGGGGAGACCAGGTGGAACTAGAGCACCCTATGGAAATAGAAGGAAATAGTCTAATTCTCCACTTGAAGGAATTGAACCCTCTCCTGAAGTGGTAGTTTTCCATCCTGAGGTTTCAAATTTCCAGAAACCACAGAAGCAGGTAAAGTAGTCCAGTGGGAAAATTCCTAAACCTCCTCCCTGAGTCCTGGTATTTCAAAGTAACTAGTTTAAATGTTAATAGCATCAAGTCTATGGTAAAACATATAGCTACTTTTGGTGTGTTACAACATTTAGACTATGATGTTTATTATTTACAGGATACCCGATTACATTCTAGGAGTGAAATTGATCCAGCTTCTAGTGATTGAAAATGGGGTACTTCTATTGGTTTATGGGAACAGAGGCTTGTTGTGGAGTAGGTTTTTGTTTTATGACACCTAGAGTTAAAGTTTTACGGATAGTAGATCTAGAACCAGGATGTGTCTCATTGCTTGATGTAGTAGTAAATTTCATTTCTTGTAGATTGATCAATATCTATGGACCTCAAACTAAAGCTTTACGTTTGAATTTGTAACAAAAGATTCAACCCTTTTTACACATGAGTCAGCAACTAATATGGGGAGGTAATTTTAATACTAATTTGAAAGACTGAACAGTTCAAGGGAAGCAATTCTGTGATAAAAATATGTTGACATCTATTGTTCGCATAGAAGGCTTACAGGATGTCCATTTGGGACAAAAGGGAGGGGCAAAACCCACCTTTTATAAGGGACAATTGTCTTCTCAGATAGATTTCTTGTTTGTTAAACAAAATTTACCTTTGGAATGTGTAGATACAATTCAAATAGAAATGTATGACCATAGATTAATAGGGTTTCATATATCTGTACCCCTCCAATGGGAAACAGGTAGAGGTTGTTGGAGACTGAATACTACAGTTTTACAGGATGAAAAAGTTATACGGCAATTAAAAGTAATAATTTTAGATAAATGTACTATGCTTGATCTCTCAGACAATATTGGTCAATGGTGGGAAGATTTTAAGTGCTGTATAACAGTTTTTTTTAAAAGTTATTGATAGCACAAGGGTCTCGTCTACATACCAGAAATATTTAGAATTTAGGGAAATATTTGAAGAGTTACTTTCCCCACAATATGAGGGAAAGTAGGATTTAACTACTGAAATTGAGGAAGTAAGAGAGAAAATGATTCACTATCAATATAATCGACTATGTTCCCTGGTTAAGGCAGCTTAGATAAACCCTTATCTAGCTAGTCAGGAGAAGAGGGAAAAATAAGTTATTTCTTCTCTGATTGCTCCTTGTGGTGAAGAAGTTAGGAGTAATAGTGGTATTATGGGAATGTTGGAAGACCATATAGAGCAGGTATTTGGATATACAGAAGAGACCAATAAATTCTCATTGTTGATATTGAAAGCAGCGGATCCTCCTAAATTAGATCGCAATTTAGCTGATAAAATGTTAAAACCTTTTACATTGATGGAATTATAAAGGGTGATCCGTAGTCTAAAAATGGATGCTTCTCCCAGCTCAGATGGTTTGCCAGGTGAATTTTACTGCAAATTGTGGTTGTTTATGCTAAAAATTCTGATACAGTTATTTAATTTCTTCCTGACCGAACATTATTTACCTACTCAGATTTATGAGGGACTATTAATCTTTCTTTTCAAATCTGGAGTATGGAACAATATCAATAAGTGAAGACTGATTTCTTTATTGAATGTGGATTTTAAATTATTTGCAAAACTTTTGGGGAAGTGTTTAACTTTAGTGATGGCTGATTTAATAATTCCTACTCAATTTTGTTTGGTCCCTGGCAGATGAATAACTGATGCATTGTTTTTGTTGAGAGAATTAATTGATAGAGAGGTAGGAAGTAGAGGACATTTACATGGGCCTAGATATGTTACCAGCTTAGATAAAGCAAAAGCCTTTGACAAGGTTTCTCATCCTTACTTATGGGATTGTCTCAGATTTTATGGAATTCCTATGCGATTTGTACAATGATTGCAATTATGCTATGATCTGGCATATGTTCGACCATATGAGAATGGATGGTTGGGTAGGAGAATTAGAATATTTAAAGGGGTTAGACAAGGATGTCCATTAAGTCCCTTACTATATGTTTTTTTCCATAGATCCAGTGCTGCGCATATTACAAAAATTCCCTAGAATTTCTGGTATAAGTGAGTATGACTACCAGCTTTATAAAGTTATAGCATATGCAGAAGATTTATGTTTAATTTTAAAAGGATGAGAAATCTTTAACTCAGGCTTGTGAGTTGATTCAAGAATTAGGTAAAGTTACGGGTACGAGTCTCAATCCTTGGAAAACTAAATGTTTAAGGTTGCTAGGATTTCCTTCGTTGCCGGAAACCTTTGGGGGTTTTCCAGTAGCTATGACACCTTGTCGAATTTTAGGAATCTATTTTGGAGGTGATGACATGGCAGGTTATAATTGGGAAAAGGTTTTACAAGTGGGAATTTCAAAAGTAGCTCAGTGGAATCGCTGGAAGATCTAAAAAAGAGTGTGTATTATATAAACATTTTTTTTATTCCGTTTTTTTTATTTGTTAGTATGATTGTTCCATTACCTAAGCATTTGGGCATCAAATTATTAGGATTTTGATTATTATTAGGATTTTTTTTTGTTGTTGTTTCTGGGGAAGTAGGCTTAATCCGATCAAAAGAAATATATTATATTTGGGTGTCCGAGATGGCGGAGTTGATATGTTGAATCCAATTTTGTTCTTTTTTATGATATTTTTGTATAATAACATTCTGCCCCTAATGAAAGGGTGTTCACAATTGTGGGGGACATGGGGGTCTGCTAAGCTAAAGGATCTATTGAGAGAATGGCAGAAGAATGCCTTTGTACATAAAAATAAACGTATTCCTAGGTTGGGATTTCAGTGGGAAGGGGTTTTTGATAAAATCAAAATTTGGAATATTAGTTATGAGTTTGTGCTTAAACATTCCCGGAAGGCTCTTTATTTAGAGGTGCTAGGGTCTTGTTTTGCAGCACAACCCTTTGATGAATTTTCTGTCCTTCACCGAGAACAGATTTCTAAATATGTGTCAGACAAAAGGATACCTGACCGTATGTGGGATATGGTCTAGTTGGGAATTCACAGAAGAATTAATGTTAAGGGGAACCAAAAACACAAGTCCTTTCAAGAGAGAAAATGGTCTAAAGCTACATGTGTATCTATAACTGAAACTATAGATCATTTGTATTTTCACTGCCCATATGTAGAGTAGTTTTTGGATGTAGTCAAAAATCATTGGAAAGAGGTACCTTTCATACCACCGACTTCTGCTTTATTGTATTATGGGGTAATTCCCCCCAGGTTGATGTATTTGTCCCATAGTACCCTTCGAGTGATAACAGTACATTTTCTATATTGGCTGTGGATTAGCAGATGTAGATTTACTTTACAACAACAGTCCATTTCAGCTTTAGAATTGTTTTTTATCTTACACACTGATCTTAAGGAATTGAAAAGAGCAGAGAAAAAATTATTAGAGCCTAGAATTTGGAATCAATGGTGGGAATATTTTGATTTTATTTAAGAGATCTGATGATAATGGACTTATTAACTGAAATAGATATCAGTTGTTGCTATATTTTTTTTCTTATTTCTACAGGGAAGAAGTAGTGAGCTGTTAAAGTCTTCTTTCTATATTCTACTTCTAATCCTGGCAAAAATTATGACTCATAGAGTACTGATCCATGCTAAGTCAGAAGTCATCCCAGCATGGGAACCCACAATCATAGTTCCTGCTGCATCTTCATATTGCTTCCCTACTCTTAATCTGTCAGATTTTCATTTTAATTCTAATCTCTCTCCTCTGGCCCTCCTCCCTTCACCAATGTCTTTCCGTGCACTTCCCCTGCTAGCCTTGAATGGCCATGTCAGCATCTCCTATGCCCTAGCTAGACGAACCTCAATGACAGAACACCACACAAGAACCCATACAAAAGAGCCCACTTCTACCTGATAAATGCCCTCAAGAAAATGTTTCTAATTCTCCTTTTCTGTTCAGGCAATGTTGAACTAAATCCAGGTCCCCCAACTCAAATCACTTCTCCGTCGGAGTTTGCAGCTGCTCCTGGGATGAAACTGATGATGGTCAATATTCTAAGCCTGCTCAAAAAAACTTGATCATCTTCAAGTTTTGGCAGCCCACACTGACCCAGATATGATTATAATTACCGAGTCATGGCTAAAAAAAGACCAACACTGATCCGCAAATTACTATACTGGGCTTCAAGCTGTTTTGGGCTGATAGGGATTCGGGGGGGGACTTCAATATGGATTGGCTCACTGCTAAATCCCACTCCCTAAAAGCCATCTGTGATGAGCTGGGTCTTACACAGATAGTAACTGACCCCACAAGAATCAATGCTTCTAACTCTACCAACAGCTCACTCTTAGATGTCATCTTAACTTCGCATCCCCCATAAAATCTCACATTCTGCAGTTTTCCATAATGACATGAGTGACCACAGTATCGTTGTATGTACAAGATTCCAATCTAAAACCCAGCAGCACCCTAAATTCAGAATCAAATGCTCGTTCCGTAAATTCAACTCAGTAAACTTCCTAACCGATCTAGCTACGATCAGGTGGCAAGACCTATATCTTGCCAAATCTGCTGATGCCGCTGTCTCTGTCCTGAATGACAATCTCACCACCCTAATTAACAAGCATGTTCCTCTTATTAAAATGAGGGTGTGGAAAATCTCACAACCGTGGTTCACCCAAGAGCTCAAATCTGCACTTACCAATAGAGACAAGCTATGGGCTAGGGCCAGGCACACAAAGGACCAGGCAGACTGGCAGGCATTTAGAACCGCCAGAAATGCCTGTGTTAAAAGTGTACATGCTACTAAAGCAAACTTCTACATCTTCACTCTGGAGCAGGCCAAAGAGAACTCCCCAAAAATCTGGAAGACACTGAGATCCATTGAAGGCCATCCTGCTGCTTCCTTCCTTCTCACCAAGATTGTGGCCAAGGACGGGATGGTTGAAAATAAACTGTGAATCCTCAAAGAATCTAACCTTCACTTTGACACTGCCAAGTTGGCATTTGACTCCTCCCCATATGCTAGCCGAGTGAATAGCAACACTAGCCCAGATACTACACATGCTAATCCACCTCATCCCTTCCAGTTGTGCCTGTTTAGTGACAAAGAAGTCGAAGACATAATTCTTAGCCTTGACACCAAGAAAAGTGCAGGGGACGATGGCCTTGAATCATTTTTCTTGCGGTTAGGCTATACCCAGCTCACAGCCCCCATCCTTCACATCTTCAACCTCTCTATTACCACAGCCACTGTTCCATCCTGCTGGAAATCTGCTCATATTCTTCCTTAAACAACTACTGTCCTATCTCTATCTTGCCTGTTCTCTCCAAAGTGCTGGAAAAACTTATATACAACCAACTAAAAAATCATCTCGAAGCACACTCGCTCCTAAACCCGTCCCAATCTGGCTTCAGGTCGAAGCACAGTACCATCTCAGCCTTGGCTAAAGTCTCTAATGACTGGATCCATGCTATGGACACCAAGAAGGTTACTGGTGCAGTCTTTCTAGACCTCAGTAAGGCCTTCAACACTGTGGATCATCACCTCCTAATCACCCATCTTGCCTACACAGGTGACACTCCACTTACCTTACAGTGGTTTAACAGTTATCTCACAGGAAGGATACAAAAAGTCAAAGCTGATGGCCTACAATCTGCCCCCCTTCCAATTGCTAGAGGAGTCCCTCAAGGCTCCATCCTAGGACCAATCCTTTTTTCCCTGTACATCAACAACCTTGAGTCCCACATAAAGAACTCTAGCATACATTTCTTTGCAGATGATATGGTTTTGTATGCATCAGGCTTGTCCTTAACTGAAGTCAGGGAAGCACTCCAAGCAGACTTTATCCAGTTAGAAAGCAACCTTATCATTGCCAAGCTTCTCTTAAATGCCAAAAAAACCAAGACAATGATTTTCTCGAGACTTGCCTTGTCTGGTGCCCTACCTACCCCACCTAAAAACTTCATAGTTACCTCCCTAGGTGAACCCTTGGAAGTCGTACCTAAATTTAAATATCTAGGTATGTAGATAGACAACAAGCTTTCCTTCAATGACCACATTGAGGATTTATCAAAGAGATTTAAAGCACACTTGGGTTTCTTCTTTAGAAATAGGACCCTCTTTTCTCTCGTGACCCACAAAAGACTTGTCCAAGCAACATTCCTTCCCTTGCTTGACTACGGAGACATTACCTTTATCTCCTCCCCAACCTTGAGCCTATCTAAACTGGACGTACTCTATCACCGTGCTCTTCATTTCATTACTAACTCTGCATACAGGACCCACCACTGTGATCTTTATGCAGCAGTTGGGTGGACCTCTCTTGCCACCAGACGCCTCCTGCATGCTGGCATTTGGACCCTCAAATTACTACTCCACAAACTGCCTGTCTATTTAATGTCTCTCATACACATCTCACATAGCACCTACTCCCTAAGGAAATCTGACCTTATCCTACTAGATGTTCCCAGGACACGTACCACAGCTCGCCAAAGAGCTGTCTCATACACCCTCCCAAACATTTGGAACCAACTACAAGCTATGCTGAAGCTAACCAGCATCGTATCAATTAACTCCTACAAAACACTAGCTATCTCTAAATTAAAAGGCATATGTAGGTGCTACTAGGCCCCCAACGCCAAGTCAACTTCCTAGGTACCAACTGGCCTCTACTTATTGGGCTCTGAAATGTGTTGCATAATTTAGGGCAAGGTTAAAGCTGAATGTACTGCATATATAGCATTAGGACTTCTATTGTGTATACCTCTTGTATTACATATTTTTTTCTTTGTTGTTCTACATTTTATATCTCCTGTCTATGTAATTGCAAACTGTATGTGTATGTGCCTCAGGACCTCCTTGTGAAGGAGCTTGCTCAACGGAGTCTTTCCTGCAATAAACTTGAACTTGAACTTTCAGTTTGGGGGTTCAGTAAGAATTAAATACTTATTTATGGCTGTTTTTCTCCTCTTTATAATTTTGTATGCTGTCATACTGATCAGTGTGTATTTTGCAATGATTTTGTTAAAAAAAGAAATATATGCTTTGGTTTCTATTTAATCTGTTTTAACACAAGTATGACTATAATACTTACCTTTTTTAATGATTTGTATCTTTCTTCTGTGTGAGTTAACACTGTTTGTATTTGATTGATTTTTGAAGTGCCATGGGATCTTTAACATCCACCTGAACTACCACCATAACAGGCAGATGGGACCTCAGTTTAACATCTCATCTGAAAGATGGCACCTCAGGGGTGCAGCATCCCCCTCATGATGCACTACAGTGTCAGTACTGGGATATTAACCCAAGTGCCTGATGTGGGGATAGAACCCACAGCCTTCTGATCTCCTGACCTTAGAGGTGAGTGTGCTACCTGCTGAGCCACTGACACAGATAATTATGAAAGGGACCCTGAGATGGAGCTTCTGGTAAGGGTGGACCAAAGCTCCACACCCTTGCAGGGTGTTAGTTGAGAGTTGAACAACCGTAGGACAGTTGTCCTCTTTTGTAGGGGGATGTGTGATATGGTGACCCCTGTCATAGTGGACACCTCTGTCAGTGAACACTGACATATTAGCATCCCCCTTCAAAAATATATTTTACAGCAGACAGCATGACGTAATAGGACCCTGCAGGAGAGTTTAGGAGAGCACAGAATGTTCTGACCTCAGGTCTGAGCTTTACCAATTTTGTAAACAAAAGAAAAAAGGAACTGCATGTTCTGTACTGTACTCCAGGTGCCAACTGAACTGTTTTCTATGGGGCAACAGTGGCCCTAGAGGCTAGTTTTATGTTATGTCTGCTGTCAATCAAAAGGCAGTGAGCATTTTTCCAGCTTCTAGTGAGCTTATAAAAAGCCCAACCTCAGTGCTGAGATAGGATAGATAGGGTGGTCAGTAGGATACTGACTGAGGAAGGTGAAAGACCTCCTGGCAGTGTGTGCTTTCACACTGTTTGATTCATGCTAGGCTGAAGAAAAGCCTTAGACAATACTGAAGCTAAGCAGTTGTCTGACTTACCATTTTGCTTTCTGTATATTTTACTTGACACAAATAAAATGACAAATGCATTTCTGCGTTTTGTATGCACCTGACTTGTGGTCTGCCTGAAATTATGTTATCCTATACCCACACCCAGTGACAATAGTAAGAAAGTTTTGATTGGTTTGGTTGGAGCAACAGGAGTGAATTGCAGCAGTGGGGAGAACCTGAGTGAGCGTGAAGAAGAAAAGACAAGTATTGTGTCTGGGAGTAAAACGAGCAGTGTCGGAGAAGAACAGAAAATGAAAATGGAGCGTGTGTGTGAGGAGACAGCATTAGTTTTGTGAGGTTAGTGGGTGCAGGAGTGAGAATGTTTTCCATATCCCACTCCTGCCCATCATGTATTCCCTATATCTAGCTATCTATCTATCTATCTATCTATCTATCTATCTATCTATCTATCTATCTATCTATCTATTTATCTATATATCTACAGTATATATAGGATAGTGCATGAGTACCAGTAAACAACAGGGCTATTCTTTCACTGAGTTGGTACTATGATGACAGATTACCTTGAGAGCACAGCTCGAGAGGTAATCAGTTGTCACAGTACCAACGAGTAGAAAGAACAGCCCTGCCATTAAATAGTATGCATGCACTGTTCTGTATAGTGTATAGTGGAACGTCGTTGCCTCAGGAAAAAAAATTACTAAATCTTTCTGTTTAAAATAAGACTAACTGTCAGACTGCTGCTCGAGGACATCATGTGTGACATCCACACTGCAGCAGAACTGTCCTGTGGATGTCATTTTTTGGTTCTGCTGCACTACGGACGTCACTAGTGCAGCAGAACAACATTTTGAGAGTGCTAGATTTCAGTGAACAATGACGTTCCACTATACACTACATATATATATATATATATATATATATATATACAGTATTATACCGGACGGTAGCACCAGTATAGTTAGGGCTGATCTGGGTGTTTAATGTTAATGGGCAACTTTGGAGCAGAATAACTTCACAATTATTCAACTGATTAGCATGAAATCTGGCTTGCATAATGGCCATGGCTAGGTCTCTGCATATGGTAAATTTTGTGTTAATATGTTCTTTAGTTTCTGAGCTACACAGTGTTGAAAATACAGAAGGTTGAGTGGGTGCAACGTTTTTTGCCCACCTGTATCTTAGAAACAGTTCTAAGCTGTGCTTTGAAATTTTCAGGGTAAAAGCTGTTGCCTTAAAGAAGTGCCTTTTGATGATTTGGTGAAAAAATATTGCAGTGTTGTAAAGTTGTGAAATATTTTATTTCCCATTATTTCCTATGGGAAAAAATAGATGTCCTGCATGACACATCATTGTATGTCTCATCCTAAGTTCAATGTGGGTTTTTATGTTGCAAAGATGAAGGGATAGTGTTTTGAGGTGTCATTATGTGTCGCACATGAGGCTTTTCTGATGCAGAATCCTGCATCTAACTGCCATTTTACATGCAGAATCCTGCATCGAAGTGCCATAATTAGGGTTACATTAAAGGGGGGACAAATGAGGCAATTGACCTGGGACCCCACCATAGAGAGGCCTCCCACAGTGCGGCTGTCATTTTCAAAAAAAACTCCCGCTCCCTTTCTCTATGCAATCCAACCCGCCACCCTCGTTCCCCAGTCCCACTATCATAATCCTGTTCCCTTTAAAAGAAAGCAACCTCTACTACTTCTGGACACTGGGGAGCCCACTCCCAGTGTTCAATAATTAATATATATATATTTTAAACACCTAAAATATAAAACTCTCCTCTGACATAGCTGCTGACATCAGGGTACCCAATCCCCATGTCAGCAATATAAGCACCCCCCCCACACACACACTCACCCACCTCACCAGGTTCTGACACTGGGGAGCCCACTCCCAGTGTTGTTAATTAAAAATGTTTGCCCCCCTAGCAGTGCAGGACAGTAGGCAGACCACCCCCACTGTCCTCAAGCAGTGTAATATTATAATCCCTGTAAAAAAGAAAACCATCCTCCAATGTCTTTTTCCTTTTTTAACCTGTAAAGAAGAAAATGGTCCCTCGTCATCTCCCCAGTCCCCCTCCCCATCCTGACCCTCCCTCCCTCTGTGCGCCCACCTCCCTGCACCCCCCTGCACCCTATACTTACCTCTGGAGGACAGAGGATGTGATCTTCTCTGGAGCCCACAAGACATGTAAGACTTACAGAAATACCAAATAAAACTATTTTTTTTCCAGGGTTCAGTATGGCTGTGTGTACAGGGCAAGGGCAGGCTGGCAAAATCAGTCTTTGAGGCCAATCCACCAGCACAGCAGTTGGATTTCTGCTTGTGACGCCGACATCCTGGCCTTGGGAATGGACCCAGGAGTCACAGGGCCAGCCAGACAGAGAAGGACCAAGCAGCCTGGGAACTGCTCTCTTTCTTCAGTGGGAAGGGGGGAAGAGTGTCTGGTGCTTTACAGACTCCTGGCGGGGCCTGGTGTTTTTTTCAACATCTGTCTTATGTGATGTGGATGAGGTGCCCCTTTGACTTTCTTTTTTTAATTAAATCTGCTTTATTAGTTTTCACAGTCCACAAAACAGGTACAAATTGGCCCCTTTGACTTTCTGTGTGTGTGTGTGTGTGTGTGTGTCCAGACAGTCCACCCAACCCCAATGAAAAACATTTATTTATTTTTCAAAATGGGACACTCACTCACAGATGATCAAGGAGCATGGGGAGGAGCAGAGTGGCTCAATGGTGGGATACGGAGCACAGTGGTACTGAGCAGGGGCTGGGCTGGTTTTTGTTTACTTCATAAAAAGTGAGGAAATTAAATGCAAAAAACTATGTTGATGCACTAGTTAGGGTTGATAGCATGCCTTTCAAAGTATGGAAATGTGGTGTTAGGGTTCCTGATCGTAATCCTCCACCCCACCCTTCCTCACACAACTGTATCACCCCATCCCACCCCTCCACCCTCCACACACCGACAGGTGTTTGGGCATGCCTTGGGGTCATTGGCCCTAATGCTCACCCCATTCCATTACTACATAACCTGAGATGGACCCTAACATTAACCCCATTCCATAACTAAATAAGCTGAGATGGACACAATATAGGGGAATGGGGTGAGCATTCGTTCCATCTCGAGTTATCTACCTATAATTATGGAATGGGATGAGCGACAGGGCAGAATGACTCAAGGTACACCCCAATGCCTGTTGGTGTGTGTGGAGGGTGGAGGGGTGAGATGGTGAAATGCGATTCAGGTTGGGGAGGTGAGGTAAGGAGTCGTTAGAACCAACACCACATTTCCATACTTTGAAAGACATAACATCAACCCTAACTAATGCACTAATGTAGTTTTTGCATTTAATTTCCTCACTTTTTATGAATATATATATATATATATATATATATATATATTATACACACACACAAATATATATACTGTATATATATATATATATATATATATATACACAACATATATATATGTATAATACCTGCACAGTAGTGCAGGTATAGTTAAGGTTGCATAGCCACTTTAATGTTAAACCCCGAAGTTTGCACTTTAATAACTTTGGAATCATGTGTCTGAATTGCCTGAAAGTTTGCATGCACAGTGTCTAACCATAGCTCTCTGGATCTGGAAAGTATTGTTTCAATCAGATGTAAGGTTACGGAACTGTACGGCATCCAAAACGTGAAAATTAGCCAACTTGTGCATATTTTTCTGTCAGGCATAATGTACTGAAGAATGCATCTGAGTGGATTCACATTTGCTTGTCTGTATGTGGCCTGGGTTAAACTGATGTCTCTTGAAGATTTGGTGAAAAAATATTAATTCATTTAAAAGTTATGCAAGTTTTTCATGTCTCATTGTAGTATATGGGAAAATTTATATGTGCATTGGGAAAACATTCGCAATCACATTTTTTCACATTTTTGTTGTTGTGCTCCCTAAATTTGTTTTTGTGCTACCACCATCTTGTTTTCAATTAGCGAGAGACAAAAAATGTTGTAATTCAAAAATAATGCTCTTTGTTAAACACCAGCAGTTGTGTTTACCTAATCAGGCCCTTAGGAACATGACCCTGGCATTAGTTTTTCAGCAGGTGGTGTGGAAATATGTTTTTCAGACTTTTTCCACCATTCTGCCATTTTGTTGTCATGGCATTTTTTGTTATCCCAGCAATGATCATGATCAGAAAAAAGCGAACCTTGATAACATTTTTCAGTGTGTGAAAACATTCCCATTATAGAGATAGGAGTACTGTGAACAAATAAAAGTTATCATGAAAACACAGCATGAATACATTTTCCCATATGTTGTATTCTTTGTAATTTCATTGTTCCAATGGATTGTGCTTTTGGGATGAAATTTTCAGGGTGGCAAGCTCTGGTCTCACAGACGTGCCTTTTGGTGGTTTGGTCCCAAAACATTCAACAGGCCCATAGTTACAGTATCCCAAAGTTGAGAAATTTCCTATAGGATAACACTGCGGTGCCTGCAGGGCCTTTCGGTGCCAGCATCTCAGAAACGGTGCAAGATATGGATTTTTCACTACCCACAACTTAGTCCACCTTTAAGTAATCTAAGCACGTGAGGAAGTCTCAAAGTCATAGAATACACCTGCAGTGGAATTGATTTCATAGGTTGTACAGTTACTAAGATATTGGCAAATTAGTGTTACAAGGGTTCCTTTTCAGGCCTATAGGGCTACTGTATGGCTCCGTTGTTATGTGTAAGTGGCTGGAGGGCCCGGAGAGCCCAAGCTCCCACATATGCATATCATTATGCACAAATGGGCAATTTGGTGGGAGCGGGGGCCCTTCCACCAACACATACTATACCATTTATTAGTTACATTACACTTTTTCAAAAAGTAAGAAAATTCATTGCAAAAACCTTTTTTAATGCATCAGTTAGGGTTGAAGTCACAGTAACAATAGTTTGGAAATTCAATGCTAGGGTTACCACCCCTACCAATGCACTCCAACCCCCCATCCTCCACACACTAACAGATGTTGTGGTGTGCCATGGGGTTGTCAGTCCTAACTCTCACCCCATTTCCTGTACTGTAGCACGTCAGCTTGCTTGCACATGGAATGGGGTGAGAGTTGAACCTGATGACAATGACTCACCCCAACATCTGTTGGTGTGATGGAGGGGAGTGGTGTAGTTGGGTGGGGAGGGTAGGGAGTGGTGTTACAGTCAGGAACCCTAACACCACATTTCCATACTTTGAAAGGCATGATACAACAGCCCTAAGTGATGCATTAGTGAAGTTATTTGCAGTGATATATATATATATATATATATATTTATATATACATACACACACACACATATATATATATATATATATATACACACACACAATAGGAGTGAGTGATAAGTGAGTGAGATAAAACAGTGTATCATCCACTGCAGAGTGATATTTTTACCCTCTGCTCTACTGTGATGATATCAGCCATTTACACACACAGGTCACACAAAGGTCACTGATATCATCACTCTAGGCAGCTTTCCCCTTAGCATGCAAGAAACACCTCTGCTGTTACCATAGACACAAATGCAGAACTACATGAGAGGTCTCACTGCTGCCTGCAGCTAACTCAGTTAGCATTACAAAACACACCTATTCTCCACTCTAACTTCTAGCTCATTACTGTGATACTGTCAGCTTGACTGCAGCCAGAATTCTAAAGAGCACAGCTTCACAGAACACTCTGTTCCTCACTGCTGCCTGCAGCTAACACAATTACCACTAAAAAAGTCTCAGCTGTTCTGACACTCTGACTCTCAGCCCATTACCATTACTGTGATACTCTCAGTTTGACAGCAGCCAGACTTCTAAAGAATACAGTTTCACAAAATAGTTTCTCACTCCTACCTAAAATTAACTCATTTAGCATTGCAAAACACACTCATCTGTTTCCCAGAGTTTATAACACTGCCAGCCCATTCAGAAAAACTCATACACAGAATGAGTAAACACATGAACAGGAACAGAACACAAGACAACATAACAATACTTCTGAAACTCCTAGCCCTATTGTATAAATTGAATACATGATGTGCAGATCATGTGCTATGGCAATTACTGTCACTCCTGCATCGTGAGCTCTGGATAGCTCACTCATGCCTCGGCACTCATGAGATATCAAGAGCTCACTCTGCAGGAGTGACAATATTTGCCATATCATACCATCATGTATCCCTATATATATATATATATATATATATATATATATATATATATATATATATATATATATATAAGGGAGTCGCGCCTCTATAGTTAGGGTTGAGTGTGCAGTTAAATGTTAAACCCCACAATTTGCACCTTAATAACTTTGCAATTGTTCAATGGGTTTGCATGAAATTTGGCATGAGCTGTTCTGTGGGGTAGATCTCTTGACTTGCCAAGTTTTGCTTTGATAGGATGTACAGATGTTGCGCAGTGTATATGGAAAAAAGTGTGTTTTTCACTTTTTTTTTGCCAATTTTTCCTGGATTTTCCTCATGACTCTGCACTCACACCATTTGGATTTTTAACCTGACATTTTTCAGATAGAAAGAGCATATCCTAAGGAACAGACCTGCATTAGTTTGGTGAAAAAATATTATACTGATCCAAAGTTATTCAATTTTGAAGATTCGGGTTCTGAGCATGCTCAGTTCAGTCTTTTGGTTAGATGCACAGCTGCAAACAAGGAATTGGGCTCACGAACAGGAATTTTTTTTATCACAAACGGGGTTCCCCACTCATGAGAAAAAATCCCCATTTGTGAACCACCATCTTGTTTTCACTTTTAGCCCAAAACAAAATGTTGTAACTTGCCTCACAGATGCATTCTGAAAAAATAAATGCATGGGTTTTGTTCAGAGTGATACCCTCTACAAAACCATGTGTTTGACTTCCATCAGATAATTCAAAAAATTGCAGTTTTTTTATTTAGAAATCCCCATTCATGACTCGCTTCTGATCCCTGTTCGTGAGACTACCAAATCCCTGTTCGTGAGCTAGCAAAATCCCCTTTCATGAAGGGAAGACCAGGTGGCTATATCTCACAAACAGGGATCAGCTTGTGAATGGGGATTTTGCAAGCTCACAAATGGGGATTCCTGTTCATGAGACAGGGCCATCTGGTCACATTCTCACAAACGGGGATTCTAAAAGTTCATGATCATGGATTTGACTCATGAACGGGGATTTGGAATCCCCATTCATGAGAATGTGCCCAGATGGCCTTGTCTCACAAATAGGAATCCCAGTTCATGAGCTAGCAAAATCCCTGTTCATGAGAGGAATACCAGATGGCTATATCTCACAAATGGGGATTGGCTCATGAACGGGGATTTTGTCACCTCATGAATGGTGATTTTGATAGCTCATGAACAAGGATTTGTAAAACTTTGCCAGTTCACTGCAAAGAAACAGTAGGGACTTTTGGCGGACTGTGGTTCCTCTATGTAGGCACCCGCAGTGGAGACCAAGGAGGATGCTGAGAACCTCCACAAAAGGAGGCCCACAAGAGGAAGGAAACAACTGCTGGTGGGGGACTCAATCATTAGGGGTCTAGAACTGGAGGATGGAGGGGAGAGAGTGGTAAGATGCCTGCCCAGCACCATGGCTTGGAGGGGCAGGAAGCAAATCCTCAGGATCATGGGAGCAGCTGCACGAGCGAGGGAGCTGGACATCATTGTCCACCTTGGACAAATGACCTGGCTGGAAAAGGGATCAGAGCAGTGCGGGAGGAGTTTGTGGAGTTAGGGAGGGGCCTTAGACAAGTAGCACCCTTTGTAACCTTCTTGAAGGTGCTGCCTGGCTATGGCATGGGTGAGGCTAGGATAATCCACAACATGGGATTCAATGAATGGCTGAAAAACTGGTGCAGAGCTCAGGGTTTTGGCTTCACTGGAGACTGGGGGTCCACCTGGAGGGATACAGGGCTATACTGACATGATGGTCTGCATCTGTTTGTGAGGGGGAACCAGGATCCTAGGTGATAGGTTTAAATGCTTCATTGGTAATCATTTAAACTAGCCAAATGGGGAGACACTAAAAAGGAGCAGGGAAATTCCAGCCCCCCCCCCCACAAAATAGGGTAGTTAGTGTGGTAAACACTAAGAGGAGTCAATAGGGAGCAGGACAGGGGAAAATGGAGAAAAAGGCAAATGCAGTAAGGACAGGAATGGGGCTAAAAGAGGTAAGGCCATCAAAGAAATGGAGGGCGGTGTGTACCAATGCCCATAGTCTGTGTAACAAGCTCCTTGAACTAGTGGCCTTGATGGAAGAGGGATACCTGGATATCTTGGCAGTCACAGAAGCATTGTACATAGAGAACCATGACAGGGATGTCAACATACCACAGTACACAATCTACAGGAGAGACAGAGAGGGTAAAAAGAGGAGGATGAGTTCTCTATATAAGGGAAGGGATAAAAGCAATGTAACTAAAGGGTAAACAGGGAGCAGAAGAGGCACTGTGGGTCACCCTGCAGACAGGAAATGGCACCACAATCTGCATGGGGGTTGCATACAGACCCCTATCTGAAGGGGAGGCAATGGAAAAGGAAATGATAGAAGGCATCCTTAGAATGGCAGAAAAATGGGAGATATTGTTGATGGGGGACCAGAATATGCCAGATGTTAACTGGAGCACCTTTGCTGCAGCCACATCCAAGAGCAGTGTCATTCTCGATGCCCTACAGATGTCCTGTCTCAGACAGCTAGTACTGAAGCCCACTTGGGAGGGAGCAATCTTAGACCTGGTACTCTCAAATGGGGATGGAAAGAGGATCTCTGTTTTAGAAGTGGGTAGCCAGCTGGGAACAAGTGATAACTAAACAGTGTGGTTTTACAATGAACACAGCTGTAGAGGTAAGCCCTACAAAAGAGAGGGAATTGGACTTTAGGAGGGCTGACTTCGGCAAAATGGGAGAGCGCCTCAGAAAAGCACTAACAAACAGGCAAGAAGGAGGGGTGGAGAAACAATAGGGAAAAACCAAAACTGCCATCACAGAGGCAACAAGCCTTTGTGTGAAGCAAATATACAACACAAAATAAAGGAAAAAAAAACACTATGGTTCTCAAAAGAGGTGGTGGAGAAGGTTAGGGAGAAAAAGATAGCATTCAGGAAGTATAAGGAAACACAGAAAGAGCAGGACAGAGAACTGTACCAGCTAAAACAGAAGGAAGCGGGGAAGGAAGTCAGAATGGCAAAGGCCCAAACCAAGGAAAGGCTAGCCAGCTCTGTTAAGAAGGGAGATAAAACCTTTTATAAGTACATTAGGGAGCGAATAAAGACCAAGGGAGGGATAGTGAGGCTTAATAAGGGGGAGGGGAGTGGGCAGAGGGTGACAGTGAAAAAAGCAGGGATACTGAACAAATACTTCTACCTAGTATTCACAAAAGAAGAGGAGGGGGAGGTACCCAAATCAAACAATAGAAGCACTCTGGGCAGGGGGATCAATACCAGTTCATTCACAGAAGAAATGCTCCTGAAAGAGTTCCTAAACTGAAGGTGGACAAAGCGGTGGGGCCTGACAGGATTCACCCCATAATTCTAAAAGAACTAAGGGGAGAACTAGTGACACCACTGACTACACTTTTTAACAAATCATGGGAGGAGGGTGTGGTACCTGAGGACTGGAGGAGAGCAGATGTGATTCTCCTTCACAAACATGGGAGTAAGACAGAGACAGGAAATTACAGACCTGTTAGTTTGACCTCAGTGGTAGGGAAAATGATGGAATCACTTCTGAAAGAATTGTTGAGTACCTAGAGGCCAGCGGGGCACAAGGCCCAAGGCACCATGGTTTCACAGTGGGAAGGTTGTATCAGATGAATCTAATTGATTTCTTTGACTGGGTGACTAAAGTAGTAGACTAGGGAGGGGCTGTGGACATGGCCTACCTAGACTTTAGCAAGGCATTTGATACAGTCCCACACAAAAAATTAATAAACAAGTTAGCCAGCCTGGGAGTGGGTTTCAGGGTGATAGCCTGGTAAAAAATTGGCTGGACAACAGGACGCAGAGGGTAATTGTAAACAGACTCCACTCCGAAGAAAGGGGGATACCAGCAGGGTGCTGCAGGGTTCAATACTGGAACCGGTCCTCTTTAATGTCTTAATTGGTGACATTGCAGAGGGACTAGAAGAAAAAGTGTGCCTCTTTGCAGACGACACAAAGATCTGCAACAGGGTTGATACACAAGGAGGAGTGGAAAGGATGAGAAGGGACTTAGCAAGGTTGGAGGACTGGTCAAAAGTATGGCTGCTTAGATTCAATGCAAAGAAGTACAAAATAATGCATCTGGGAAATAAAAACCCAGAGGAAGAGTACACAATGGGGGGTACTAACAACAACAAAAATGGAAAATAACCTGGGGTAGTCATATCAGATGAGTTAAAGGTAGGCAAACAATGTGAGAAGGCAGTAAGGAGGGCTGGGGATACTGTGATGCATAGGGAGAGGCATCACCAATAGAAAACAGGAATTTGTTATCCCTCTGTACAGACAGTTTGTGAGACCCCAGCTGGAGTACTGCTTGCAGTTCTGGAGACCCCATCTTCACAAGGACAGGGACAGGATGGAGGCAGTCCAGAGGAGGGCAACTAAAATAGTTCAGGGTCTGCACCAGAAGCCATATGAAAGAGACTAAAGGAGCGTAATATGTATACCCTCAAGGAAAGGAGGGAGAGGAGGGACATGATAGAAACTTTCAAGTACCTCAAGGGAATCAACAAAGCCCAAGATGGCAGCATCTTTCAGAAAAAGCGATGTGCAAGAACAAGGGGGCACAATCTGAAGATGGGGGGAGGCTCAGATTCAATGTGAGGAAGTATTTTTTTATGGTGAGGGTGGTGGACACATGGAACAGCCTTTCTGAGGAGGTTCTGGGGTCAAAAACAGTGGGGGGGGTCAAGAATGCATGGGACAGACATAATGCAATTCTAGTGGGTGGGTGGGTAGGAGGAAGTAGGCTGTTGGTTAACTGGGATCAGCAGCTTATCCAATAGGTAGGGAAATGGTCAGACTGGGTGGGCCAAGCGGTCCTTATCGGCTGTCATAGTCTATGTTTCTATGTTTCCTTACCCCTATTTGTTCCAGTCCTATCCCGTCCCCTGTGCATCCCCTGGCTTTATCCCCTGTTTCATTCTCTTGTGTTTTCTCATCCTTAGGATTCTTTTTTCTGTCTCTGTGTGGGGGGGGCAGTTTTGTTTTCCCCTGCTTATTTCTGCCTCCTCCCTTGGCTAGTTTAAATGCTTGCCAATGAAACATTCAAACCTTTTACCCAGGATCCTGGTCCCCGGACAGATGCAGACCATCCCTCGTGTACATGCCTGCATTTCCCAATGAAGTCAAAACCTTAAACAGAAATAGTCCTATACTAATAGATCCCTTTTTATATCTTCCTTGATTAATAGGTAGCTAGCCATGGTGAGCCAGTATAAATATTTGGTCTTATGTATGGATTGTCATTTGAAATGCAAAATCCATGTGAACTCCCTACTGCAGAGGACTGGTTTGAAGCCTGACTTCCTTTTCTACATTGTCATTCATTTACATTGGAAGACAGAAAACAACTGTTATGACTCACGAGCATGATTTTACCTCATTTTGATTCTGCAGATTTGATGTTTACGAATGCTCCTCTGTCTGCACTGCATAAACAGGACTTCCTCTATAATCTTCTAGCATGATTTGTCCAGAATGCACCTAGATTATTGCATCATTACATACTCTACTGAGACTTAGTTTGGTTGCCATTGCAAGTAAGATAGGATTTTCATACTGTTCTCTAAATATCTAGATGTGTGCATCATAAAGTCCCAAGTGTTAATTTGGAACTATCATCTGCTAGAATCTCTCAACCAGAGCATAGATTTCCCAGTCCCTTTCCTTCTCTGAACTGCAATGCAGGTTAAACAGCTGGCCCAATGGTGTGGTGGCAGCACTACTGCCCATCACGCCAGTGACTTAGGACCGGGAGAGATCTTAGGTTGCTGGGGGCTGGCCACGGGGAAGAGGAACAAGTGTCCCATGGATTGCTGTCCTTTTCCATGGAGGATGGCCATTTCTGCCAAATGACTCCCACCAGGTTGAGGTCTGGTGGAAATGCTGGACTGGAGAGGCAAGAAGGGTGGGAGCTGCAGGACTCCACAGCATGCACTGACATGAGCACCTCAGCATGGGTTTGGGAAGAAAATAGGTGGAAAATGACATCAAAGCAGGTGTTCATGATGCTTTGCATGCCAATCCTCCAACCCACCACCACCACCACCAGGGCCCTGCCAGCACGGATGCTTTATTTGTTTCTTAGGGGAGGACAGCCCTCCCCCTTCAGACCCTCCACAAGACGCAATCTGTGGGGGTTACCTGAGCTAGTAGGTAAGCCTGAAGAGGTGAGCGCTAGTGTAAATCAGTGAGGACAGGGCTGTGGGAAGCCTTGCCTGACTTGGTCAGGAGGCATAAAATGTATCTAGAAAAGAACAATGCAGGTTAAACTATTTTAAACATGAATTTTATCACATGGATCCTAAAATATGAAATCAATTGCTCACAGCTTTCATATGTGCTCTGGCCCTCTTCCCTCACTTGATAAATTGTAATAATGGTTTGTTGATAAAGCAAGTGTATCACAACCTTGCCCATCATGTTGATGTGTACTGCATGCCTTTTACTGATGTATATCGATTGTTACTGACTGTAAATCGTTTTATACTGTATGAGTAAGTTATACGTTTTGTCCAGGACATCATTGAAAATTACTTTTTTCTCAATGGTTCTTTCTCAAAATAAACACTAATTTTACTACTACTACTACTGATATTGCATATTCTTTAACTAGAAACACTTAAAATGATTTCATGCTTGGTGCAGTATTAGCCAGTGCTTAGCAACTGACTCACAAATTGAAGTGAGAAAGAGATAACATACAACATGCAAGCAAACATTAAGGCCATCACCAATGCTTGTCTTTGAATATGAATTCTAATTGGGTGCAGATCCAGCCCCCTACCCATACATAGCTAGAGTAGAGTTCAGTAATTTAACAAGCCTCTCTAGTTGGAATGCTTCCTGCTCAAATTGCATTCAAACCTACATAAGTGTCAGCTGGAACTTATTTGGATTGACTGCAACACAGAACTACTTATCTGAAATTATACAATGGGCCACAAAACAGAACGTAAATTCTATATCATGATTGGCTGACTGGCACCCCTCTCCCGTTGTAAAATCTACAATCACCCCACGGGAAGAGGTGCCAGCCGCTGATCAACTGCATCAGGATGTCCCCCGAAATCACTCCAACAGTCACCAACACAGCACTCGGAAAGACGGTAAAAATCCCTGCTTGATAGCAACCAGTAAATTGAGTTACCGAATAGTTACTACAACGCAAAACCGCATACCTCAGATGAAATTGAAACTGTGGCTTTCTCCCATGTTCATTGCTATTTCTTTCATACTCTCTTCTGTGCCACACGCACAATTTTCTACATTTCCCAGCCCCTCAAAAACACACTGCAACCGGCAATGCTAACTCAGTACTGTGCATGCACAGTAACAGCGTGGCTCCAGCAACCAGGGAGTATTTTTTTCTCAGCGGAACAATAAATACAGTAAAATATAGCTTAAAATGAGTAAAAAAACTTTTATTTACTATTTTTTCTATGTGCCAAAAATAGGAGGACATTGTATAATTGCAATATGCCACTCAAGGGTGTTAGTGATGTCAGGATTTACCCACGCCTGGTGTGTTGTTGGTCATTCGGCTGCGCCTCATGACCGAACAACACCCCAGGGTGTGGGTAAATCCTGGCATCACCAACACCCTCTCATGGTATATTGCTTAATTATACAATGGGGTCCAAAAATGGCAGCCTCTGACTGGTCAGCTAGCAATCAAGAACTCCCCCAAAATCACTCTGAGCATGAGAAAGCCAGCAGTATGAAAGATGGCAACAACGAGATGTGCACTCAACAGTCTACACACAGTACCAAGTTGACCATTCTTACTCTAAACCCTGGAACCATGGTAAGAATAAAAAAAAAAATGCAAACACACACAAAAGCCACATCAGTTCTTCTAAAATGATGTTATCAGGTATTTCTCACAAAATCCTTTCTTCCCTGCTCACCTCAACTGTTGTCTGTATTCTGCTCCTAAAGTTCATTCCTGAGGTCCACCACTAGGTTCTGCAATTCCTCACAACTGCAAGCAATGAACCACAGGCACTAAATACTCTCCCATAAGATTAAAAAAAAAGTCCCCAGAATAACAGCATTGTGTTCTCCTTACTGAAATCTGAAGCCATAAACACATCCTCTCTATGGCATCCCATTAGCGCTACCACCTTGTGCACAGCACAAACTGAGCAGCAACTGCAACTCAACCATGCTGTCAGTCTCTACAAATAAAAAAAAAATGAAATACACCAGCAACATTATCTCGGTTGGGGGGGTGGACCCACACCTGCCATAATCTGCCTAGCACCAATACACAATCTCCCTAGCAACAAGGAACTATTTGAACACACAGGAAGTATATTACAAAAAAAAACAAGGCAAAGGTTTCAAAACATTTTTATTAAAATTTCTTTTTTTACAGGCCATTGTGTAATTGCAATATACCACTCCAGGGTATGAGTAATGCTAGGATTTACCCACACCTGGTGTGTTTTGCTCACTCAGCCTGCAACCTCATGACCAAACAATACACCAGGCATGGTAAATCCTATCATAATCCACACTCTGTTGTGGTATATTGCTTAAACCTACACCAAGCCCTATCACCAACAACAGCAAAGAAAATCACTCAGAGTGAAGGTAACACTGATCATTAGTAAATGCAGGAAACAGTATGCATGGCTACAAAAAGTGCTTCAAGCTATACTTGTTGGCACTTAAAAAGTGGAGTTAAAATATATCTGGTCTCAGGCAGTTAAAGCAACAGTAACTGCCTATAATTGTGGGGTTCACCTTGTGGTAAGGACAACTAGTCAGCAGTTAGGAAGCAGTTTTTTATAAAATTCTTTTTTTCCAGAAGGTAACTATAGTTGGGGCTGTTTTTACCACTGTCAAATTTAACCTCTTTTCTCACAGGGATAGATTTAAGGATGACTAATGTTACCTTTGTTATGTGTGTGCCCTTGTTATAATGTGGTCTGCATAATGACATGATCCTGGCACAGTGACATGGTCCTGGCACAGCTCAGTACCATTGGTACTTTGAGTAGGTACTGGTAGTCCCTGGATTGAAAATAGTATAGAATTTACATTTATGTAGTTCTGTTCATGAATTGCATCCCAATGTGCTTAACAAGTATTTTTTTTATGCAATATACAGTAGCATAGTTGAGATGCCACATTTAATTTCCAGTGTAGTCCTAATTCTGCATAGGACAGTTTGATGCCTCTCTGTACCATTGGTCCTTTGATTACTCTTTGGGCTCTATTATCCAAAAAGGTTAAGACCCATTTAACCAAGCTAGGGCATATTCCAAGTTGGGTTCTTTTCCCCAAAGCCAAATTATGCTCAACCTTATCAAGGGTTTTGCTAAAGCTAATTAGAGCCATATCAGTTGCCAAGCCTATTTCAGAAGCCAAGTGCACATAATGTAAACAACAACATGCAAAGTTGAATGCTTTTTTTTTACTTTCCATAGTGAAATATTTTAGTAGTAGCCTGCCTCTCCAGAGATGGATCATGGACATGCCAATTACATCAGGTTATCTATACATCGTAGAGAGCATGAAGTATATAAAAATAGTATTAAATATTCCACAATACTTACATATGGCACATGATTATATACACCAAAGTCTATGGGGAATATAGTAATACTACATAAATGAAAGTAAAGCTTTGCACAGACAGAATGCAGACAGAATAACAATCACTCATTTCTAAATTAGATTCTAAGTAGATGGTTAATGCTTACCCCTGAATGAGGTCTCTTGAGCCACAGCAGATACTGACAGAAAGATGCTGCAAGGCCAGGTCCCAAAATTTGACTAACTTTTTCAGAAAAAAATACAACCAGAGAAATATTACTGTCAGGTCAGCCTCTCTGCTTGCATCATCTGACATGCCCCTCTGACATCACAACATGGATGCTCCTTGGATCAGTGGTCCACCTCTGCTCATAAAAAATAATTAACCTGTTTGGGTCTTGGGTGTGATTTAGATCTGCCTTCTTTTTTTCTCACATGGCACATTGCCCCAAGGGGGGCCTGTCTAACCTGCCCTGGTTATTGACTGTAGATATACACACGGCCACTTTCAGATAAAGTGAGCTGTATTCTCTCATGAGAGGTTTATTCTTTGCCCTTAGTCCAAGGATAACAAACAGAATGCAATTTCAGTTTGTCACTTATATCTCACTCTGCTAAAATATTACACAGAGAAATAAAAAAAAACATACTGCATTGGTGTCACATGGCTAAATGATGAAATCATAGTATTTTCCTGTTGAGTGTCACAACCTTAGCATAAGTTTGACTATGGCCCATCTTTGTAAGAAGATACCGCGCAAGGAAAATAATAACAATTATACGTTTAAAAATATGATTAAGAGTCAATACAGGTCTGATTCAAGTGTTGAAAAGAAACTTTACAGTGACTGGGAAATTGCAAAGGTAGTGAACACACAGACTCTATAAAATGGCCAATGAACAACAAATTTGAACCTAAAGCAGCACATGAGCTGCTTGCCCTAAAGGTATAGTAACATACAGTAATGAGGTCAAAAGAAACTCTTCATCCATCATATCCACCCCTGCTTCATAAGCAACAACACCTCACTGTGCCAGAAAGCCCCGACATGCTTCATCTTGAAAAAAATGGCAATTTAAAATAAAAAACTAATTCACAGGTTAGTAATGTTTTGTCTTGAAGAGAGGTTTGAGGTTACAAAAAGGTCACTTAAGTTGTTTATCAAGATGTTCCCTACTGTCTAAAGAGGCCCAGCCTTTGTGTATTTCAGTTCCTCACTGATCTTCATTCTGTGTGCTGTATAACAAAAATAGTCCCTCTGCTGTTGGAGTGACATTGAAAAGCAGCACGATTTAAAGATGCAGTTTTCTGAAATACATGAAATAATGCTACTTTTCAATGTACTCCAGCAGCACGGGGACCATTTAAATAATATAGTTTGGTTCCTTTATACTGTGCGAAGTACAGATTTTAAAGAGAAATAGAGGCACCACTGACCACATTTTTGTTTTGAATTATGTGCGCAACAAATATGTGCATGATAGATATCAACCATTTTTGCAGCATCTATTGACAGAAAGGGTGCTTTTGACTCTATAGGTAGGCCCAGGCCCACCCTTTGGAAGTGTCTATATGATCTGAACATTGACAGGGGTTTATCAGTGTTATCAACCCCTAGTCTACAACGTTGATAACAAGGCTAGAAGTCCAGTAGGTCTATAAAGACAGCTCTTAGTAGAGAAAAATTGAGTTGCAGGTGTAAAGCAGGGGTTCCTATTGGTACCCATGTTTTTTGACTTACACATCAACAAAGGTATTAATGATCTTAAAAAAATATGTATTGATGCCCCAGGCTTCATGACAATAAAGTGTCTATAGTACTTTATGCAGATGATGCAGTAGTGCTTTCACAATCTATGATGAACCTTCAGTGTAGTCAAAAGGTCAAAAGACTGTAGGCTCAATTCAGAAAGAGCCCTAAGATTGATGCATGATGCATGAAAGAACCACCTTGCATCAAATTAGAGTGTGCCAAATACTGTGCACCGTATTCAGAATGAAGAGCAGTCTCTGTGACAAACTCTGCCAAACTGAAGCAAGAGGTTCACTGCATCAAGAACATGATGTGGAGAAAATGCCACAAGCCGATGTGTGACAGCATGGGGCATGAATGCCTCCAGATGAGCCACAAAGGCTATGCAGGAGGGGCAAGAATGCCCACACTGAGGCACCACGATGATGTAGATGTGAGAATGCCCCAAGGTGGGTGAACACTGAGGAGGGAGGCATAGAGTGTGAAGTAACACAAGCTGCATCACAAAAATTATGCAGTGGATGAAAACTGATGCAATTTGTGTCAAAACCTGCTGCATGGGGCAAGACCTGTGAAAAGCCATGCATCACATGAAATGGCCATAGCAATGACATGTGCAGCCCCCATACCATCCAACAGGTATGTCAGGGCTGTCTCATACTCCCAGTCTGTAGCTGGCTTCTCTCCATTCTGTGCCTCACTGTCAGTTAGACCACCTCCACCCTAGTCTAACAGATGCCTGCCATCATCAGCACAGTGTCAGAGCTTCCACCTGTTTGAATCCCAGAAAAGTGGACATTGCACAATTTGTATGGTGCAAGCCCCATTGTGACATGGCACACACTGGAGTTGGACACAAGCAAGGTGCAAATCACTTTGGCACAAGCAGAACCATGTTTGATGCAAAGTGCATACCTGAATAGCATTGTACGCAAAGTTTGGTGCAAGCTGCACTTTGCATCAACATTTTTGATGCAAGCTATTTGCAGCATTCCTGGAGCTTTCTGAATTGAGCCCTGTGTGTTTAAACAGCTACAAGGGACTTTCCTTAAAAATAAACATTGATTGAATTAAAATTATCATTGTTGGTAATCCTAATCATAAATTTAAACATTGGACAATGGAGAGCAAAATTACAGAAACGTTGTGCAAATTTAGATAACTGGGAATAAACTTCAGCAAATAATAGATCATGGGATGTACATTTTGCAGTCACAAATATAAAACTACTCAGGCAATTATGGGGATCAAACAGTTTAGTGAAACCCTGGCTACAAACTTCTTCACCACATAGAAAAGGGTCTTTATAGCAAAGGTTTCCTCACTGGTCATGTAGTATGGGGTGTTAGTAATAGTTTGTTGTTGGAAAGGTGCCACATTTTGGGTTTAAGAATATTACCAGGAGAGTCAGAGAATGTCCTGGCAGCTATTGTAAGAGCTGAAGGTGACATGTTTTCTGTGAAAGGTGTGGTCCCAAAAAGAGCAATAAATTATTTTCTGAAAATATTGTCAATGGAACAACAGAGACAGCCATTTATGTGTTGAAAGGATTATCTTCAGAATCCATTTAACTCCTGTTGGTTTGCTAGGCTTGACAGAGAAATGAAAACCGGAGTCTGCTTAGTATTAAATACCTGTATATATACTCCATGGACATGGGTAAAATCTATATTAAAAATGTCCAAATTAGTATCACTGATTTAGCCATGCAAGCTGACATGAGCAAATTGAATGTGATGAAATAGTGTGCTTCTTATAAGCATGTGAAAAGTACATTAAATGAGAAATTGTTCTTAAAGTCTGCTACAAATGCTGTGCTATGAAGTACTATCAGCTTGATGAGGTTGCAGATAATGTCCCCTGTTTATAATGATACTTAAAATATGGATCACAGCTTTGGGAAATAAGGTTTCATGTAAATGTTGTTGTGAAGGCTTGACCCAGTTGCATATAATTGGCTTAACTCTTCCAGTGTGGAGTGAACCTTCTGAGAAATGACTGGCTTCTCCCAGTGAATAATAGTTTAATTGTTTTTCCTATGGTAGATAAAGTCCAGAGGCTGTTGAGTCCAGAAAGCAGCTTGCATGCCTTTTGCTAGGCATTTGTGCACAAAAAAATCATTGTCATGACATTTACTAGCCATTGAAATGCAATTATATATTCATGTGCCTTTGAATATGCTCACACTGTTTTTATTTACCTTATGTATCTCAATTGTCATCACCATGTGATTTTATTTCATATTTATGTGTTTTATTTGCTTTCCATTCTAAATCAAAAGGAAAAAAAAATTTAACTTGAATTTGGTTGCCTTATAAAAATAATGAAATAGTCAGGCTTGCAGGAATGTGTTGTGGTGCTTTTTAATATAAAGCACTATACTTTTCCCTGTCTGAGATCAGTGGGAAATCTTCTTTTTTTAACCTGCTATAAAGAAATCTCTGCTGTTGTTTCATTTAGTAGGCCCAGACCTGCACCCAATCAGAAAGATACAGTTAAGTCAATGTGACAGAGCACTGAAATGCTAAGTTAGCCATACCACCCAAAATTTGATCAGCCTAGTTTTAGCTTGAGACAGCCCTTCGAATCAGAAGGAAATCAGCTGCCCATATGTCATCATTGTGAAAACGAATTAAAGATAAACCTGTTCTAAGCAATACGTTGATGCACAGAAGGAATGCTTTTAAAGGATCATGTTAGATTAACATCAACTTTGGACTTAAAAATATGAGTGTAAAATGTGGAACAGCACTCTCCACATATGGGATGCAGGGTATTCTGGGAAATAAACAAGCCATTAAGACTGACATGTAAAGGAACGGAACTACTTTTTTTTTTAATATTTCAGAATGTGTGTGAAAAGGAGCTCCAATAATAAACCCCAGGTTGAACAGAAAGCAACTATGAATCCATAAAATGGAAAATATGCTGTCATGTTCCCTAGGTTTCCGACCTTTTTAAAAGCAGCCCAGCCATCAGCCAAAAATGTCATGTTTGGCATTAATTGGACTCAGCTATAGGGGCTTTTATAGGCATGTTACCATGTTGAGTAAGAAGATTTGCCATGCCCAGTGGTTTGCAAAAAAATAAACTGCAGACCTGATCATTTTCAATTTAATTTAACTTATTAGGAATAGCCATTGAGATAGATCTCATTTACAATGGTGTCCATCAGTGGTTTGGTCTCCAAGCATTATAATTCAGTACAAATGTTTCATAAAAAATACAAAAGCCATGATTAATGTAGATAACATAGATTATAAATAATTCACATATCAACTTACATCATTGTATTTCCACATGTTGTTGTGTTTTCATGATGTACTTGTATCTTTCTGTACCGCTCTGTATCCCTATGTTGTATTCTCCCGGGTCGTTTGTGAAAATAGGCATAATACTTGTCTAGTGTACTTACCCGGTCAACAAAAGCTAAATAAAATAAACTTATATGCACAACTTCCTGTATTGTATTATACTAAAGTTTGAGTACTGGTAGCAAAGAGAAACTCCATGTATTACTGTTCACGAATAATGATGTCTAAGTAGACCTATGCTTTTGTGCATCAAGTATCATGAGGTGGTATTGTACCCTTGAACCAAAATGTAAGAGAGGGCACTGGTGGTTTCTTCCCTCTAATAATTATAAATTCTCTGGGAAGAGGGTTTCACAAGTGAGGGACAAAATGTGAAAAGAAGAAAGTAGCCCATTGGGTTTTAACTCTTGATGCAACCAGCTTGAGTTGATCTGCTGTTCTTAGGGAAACTATTTTTCTCCTAGTTGTCAGGTGCTCAGTTAGATATTGGGGAGTCAATCCATGCATACTTTTAACTGCACAAATAAGCTTATCTAATTTTCTATGCAAGCAATAATACCGGACAGGGTGGGCGATATTGGACTATACAGGACCACCCAGGGCATAATGAGGCCTGACACCATAGGTGAGGGCCTTATAGCCCCTGGAAGGACTGGTATAAACCAATACTGCCCAACCTGGAGGATGTTATTGCACTTAGAAAATGGGCTACTGGTAACATTTTAATTAAATATTACAAAATAAAGAAACGTAAATAAGAGTAAAAATTACAAGGAAATCCATTTTCTTGTGAAGCAGTATCTCTAGTGGTATACTCATCAGTAGAGGGCATTGCTGGTTTTGAAAGACTTTTCTTTTTTTTTACTTTTCCATTTTTATAGTGTGTTTTCGTTGTTTGAATCCTCCCCCCACCCTGCCAAGCACTACATTTAACTTATTTTATTTTCAGAGAGTGTGCATTGGCAGTACCATCATATGATCCCTTCAACTGACAGGAAACCTTTTTTTTTTGACATGGTGTTACCGATCAGAGAAGTAAAAGACAGTTGGGACTTGGGACAGCTGCATACAGCAGTGTATTGTCCTGAAAGAGTGTGTGTGTGTGTGTGTGTGTGTGTGTGTGTGTGTGTGTGTGTGTGTGTTGTTTTATTTATTCACTTTCTGGGGTGGGTTGAGAGGGAATGGAGCCAGCAGTTGATTGATAAATTATTTTGTGGTCAGGAACTAAGTCAGATGGAAGAGGGTTGGTTGAGAGGTACAGTACAATTGGACATGGCAGGGTGTAAAAGCACAGTAGCTGTGCAGTTAGAAAACATGATTTTTTTGTAAAGAAACAAATGTTACTATATGAGGTTGGTTGAGAAGATCCAGGGAACCGGCAGTTGTAAATTGAGCACATGTCTCATTGCAGCACTAAGGAAAGTGTGCAAACTCAGCATGTTCTCATGAGGAAAACAAAAACTAAAAATAAATAATGCTTTGGGTGCCACATTTTAGCAAAATTTCAAAGAAAGCACATCTTTTTTATACAGGTTCTTCATTGTACTCAGTACGTAGTACATCCAGATAACATGGCTAGATTTCTTACAAACATTTGCTTGCTCAGTAGTTATTTATGGGTTTTTTTAATGGTAGCACTTGCTTTTGATATCAGCCTAGATTGCAGTCAGAATGGGTAGTTTACTGACCACACATTCAGGGTGACTGCAGCGTAGAAATAGGTAAACAACATTAATGGCTTGGCTGCTTTTATATTTTATCTGCTGTGCCAGTTATTTTACATTGACATTTGCTGACAGCCGTTAATGTACTTGTGCCCATGAGTTGGGGAGGGGGGTGTCAAGGAAGAGAGTAGCGGAACTTTGACTTTTGTGTAATCAGTCCCCAAGATGGAGTCATTGTCAGAGCTGGCAGGGGATTGGAGGTCTGAAGTGATTGCAGCACCGGAGTTGGGTCCAGTTTGTAAAAAAAGAAACGTTGTTTTTATGTTATTTTTCTTTATATACTCCTATAATTCTTTGATTTATTGGGCGTAGGGACTGGTGTGAGGACTGGGTCATGGGGGGGTGATTCTTACTCACTCTCTTGCTAAGTGAGCATGAAAAAATGGTGGCTATTGTATTTTGAATCTCAGACTGGCACAACGATGCCAGTTTGACATTGGGACATAGTAGGCTGGAACTTTTTCTGGGCATCTATTGAAAGTTAATGTACCCCTCTGGAATGGGTACCAGCCAGTTAAAGCCCAGAAAATAAAAAGCTCATTTTCTAAGGTTCTTCAAGGACATCCAATCTACCTTCTTGTACAACTTGCAATGGGGAACACATTTTGTGCAATCTCAGACCATTCTTGCCAACATATTAAAAAGTATGCCAAGTCTGTGGAGCTTGTCTTGTGAGAAATAATCATAAACAACATCACTGTAGTCAAATATGGGAAAATCTGTGTTTCGATTATATTTTTCTGTTGCATCTGGAGGCAGGCATTTTTTGTAATGCAACAGTATGGCTACACACGTACCAATTTATTTCTGCCATGATATCAATGTGGATATTAACCTATGGTGACATGTGTCTGTGTAGACAGCGCACTTTGAGTCTGGGGGGCAGAGCTGAGCATATCCCACTACATCAGTGTTTTCTTTGGGGGTAGGAGTGGCAAGATGGCCTCGCTGCTGCTCCACTCCTCATTTGGGCTTCGATTTAACTCTAGTTTTAAGTTACTGAGTCTTTTAATTCTTTCTAAAAAATAATGCATTAATTTTCACAAGACTGTCCCTTAGTTTTTGTGGCTTATGGTTTTGACGCTGTTGTTGGTGGAACCTGCAGTGTATTCCTTGTTGAAACTGTTGTAGGTTTCAGGGCAGACACAACAATTTCTGGCGTTCCCTCATGTTCTTGCAGTACATTTTCAGTGCACAGGATTTTGATGTTGTGAAGTCCTAGACTATGGCAGATGAACCTGACAGCTGGGATGCGAGAACCCCAAAGAGTTCTTTTTGAGACCTAATGCTGTCACCATTATAAGCCCACTGTGCTTATGAGCACATACTGTATGCCCCTATGATTTATAAAAGGTATGCTATGATTGCCTTGGATAAGGGGTTCTAGATTTACCCATGTTATTAAATTTACTACACTCAGTGGAGCGCTTTTATTTTTCTACCCTTTCACAGGTGAGCATGGCTTTCGTGGTCAGTGAAAAGCAATAAAAGGAAGGCATGGAATTTCAATATTCAGAGAAGACTGGGATCCTAGGAAAGGAATGGATCAACTGAACTACACAAAGGTCTTTTAGGAGCAGCAGTGAATTAGCTCTGCTGCATATGAACAGGAACTCCATGTAAAGGAGTGAACAAATAGTGAACCCCACTGATTTGAGCTAGTAGAGGAGCCACTGAAAGCTTTTAGAGCACCTGTAAGGTATTTTCCTTCTATAAAGTAATAACCTTTATGGCCTTCTCATGTATGTGCTCCTTCTGATATTATTTTACAAAACTACTGATTTATTGAATGTATTGCGGTCCTAGTAGCTCTATGTTTGGGAACCTTGCAGTATCATAGATACCTGAAAACTTTTAAACTCATTTCCATAAGAGAAGAGACTCACATCGGGGCTTGGGAACTATGAAAAAGACAATGAAAATATGGTCACACATGAGTCTGGAATTGCCTTTATTCTGTTATGAACACCCTGTGTATGAGGCAATCTCATTTTATTTCAACATTTTTATGTTGCTTATGATAATTACTGTTTGGATAGTATTATAGCTGTATTTTTAGGTTTCAGTTTATCAGTTCGATTTACTAGGTAATTTATTATAGTCTGTGCTCTGCATATTGAGACTAAGATCATTTTTACTCTTTTGACTTTGTGCAGCTTATCATTCATTTAAATACCATGTAGAGATATGCCTTAGTCCTGAAATGTGTATAATTAGTAATTCTCTTAGTATACATCTGCTAAATTTTGGAGTTCTTTTGATGGCATAATGAACTTTTTTTTAACCCAAATTACGTGTTATTAACATAGCAATCAAACTTCTTTTTCAGTCAATCAGCTAAATACTTGGTTTATTACAACAAACTTATTAAAATTTAACTGTGACCATTAGATAGCATCATTGATGTGGTCCTGGTTTGTTACCTGTGCTTTCAAGAATCGCTTATGTGACTCTTTTTAGACTGAGGGAAAGTGCTTTGGTTAAATATTACAGGTCACTACCATGATATGTTAAGTATGGCAATTACAGGGCAAAATAATGTCTAAAGGGACTTAATGTGTAGGGGAGGACAGGACCCCTGCTGGTCCTGTGCCCCATTAGCCATTGGGCTATTCTAGGACCCTTTTTCCTAAGTATAGTGATCAGGGACCTTAAATGGCCTTTCTGAAAAGTCAGTCTAGGAATTTATTCCCAGCGATAGACTAGTGCCTTGGCCTAATTTGATTTACTGTTGGCCACAGGAATTAGGTCACCATGTAGGATTTACCCTATTGACATCCAGTTGGTCTCTGTACGTATAAGAACCCAGATAATGCATCTAGTACCTTTATGATGTAGAGCTCTGTAAGAGTATCAGAAAAACTAATTGTGTTTTGGTAACAGATGTATGTTTATGATTTCTTACTTTTGATTTTGCTGTTTAAATGGTTAGGTCCTTTTGGTTTTGCTGACGCCACATTTTAGAAATGAATAGTGGATCTCATGATAGAAATACTTGTAAGTTCCAGGTAATGATATTGCTTGGGTGTTGTATTTGTGGTTATGTGCTATGGATCCATATAGTGGCTCTGTGCTTCAAGTAGGGGTAGGATGTTTGGCAAGACCTGGTGGAGCATACCATAGATTGGCCACATTAAACCCTTTAGGAAAAGGATATTTATAGTCCTACAGAGAGGGTGCATTGAGTTATGTTTCAGGCCCATTATTAAACCTTGGGTCTGGGCATGAAACAAAATGACCCAATGTGCAAATACAGGCCCAGTGCTAGGACCCTATAGTTGAGACCCAAAGTATAGGCCAGCAGAGAACACTGACTTCGGGGTCATCTACTAGGATACAAAGCAGCATGTACTGCAGGGTGTCCTGAGCCCCCCCACCAGTGGTGGGGTCAAGCTGGTAGCATAGGCTGGCTCATTTTGGTTCAAATGGCAGTGGCCTGTTACTTCAGATTTAGACAGAGTAGCTGGAGCACTGACCTTAGTCTTTGGTTAGGAGGTCTGATGTCTGTGACTCAGTTTTGCTCCTGGTTGGGGCATATTGATGGTTCTCTGAAACAGGCATGTACTGGCCAAAGTGGCAATTTGCTCCCTAAGAGAGCCTGGGCAGGCATCCTCATGAATGGTAGCCACAATTTGGTTCACTTTGGGTTGTTTGTTAATGACCCCACTAAGTAAATAGACTTGCATATGGGGCTAAATATAATGACCGATTGTCTAAGTAAACAAACTGTCTATAAATTATGTTTATATGATTATCTTATAATTCTTTTGTTAAAGTGTTATTGAGGAGAAAAGATTTTCTGAAAGCTAGAGGAAAACTAGATCGAAAGTTTGATGATTAAAATTGAATGCCTACTTGTCTAATGAAATCCAGAATTTAATTTATTTGGAAACTAAGCTTTTGTTTAAAAGCACAAATGAATTATGCATCAGTTAGCACTGTTATTTTTAAGCATTTAATTAGGCCTTTTTATGTGTTGCATTGTTTTATTGTTTCACTGTAATGAATTGTCTACACTTTGTATGTCCTTGTGTATTGAAACACTCCTGCTATTGTATGTGTTCAGTTTTCTAAAGTTGTAATGGCATATTGCTGAATGGTAAAACTTTTTGACTATTAACCACACCACTGGATTCCATCCAGTACCCTAGGTATTTGTGGCTGTCCACTTAATCTGGTGAACAACTATCAATAAGGAGAGAATGTTCAGACCTTCGTAGTCTAGCTGGTGATGCAAAAGGAATCAGTTTTGTTTTTCCTGCATTTCATTTTAGTTTTGAGTTAGAGAAATGCAACTGTAGAGCATAAAAGCCTTTTGTAGTTCAGTCTGGGCAACCAAAAGGGACTTCCCAGCTGTAAAAATCATGACAATTAATTTTCTTCAGGTTGTTACCCAGACCTCTCATGTAAAGGGTTAATAAGATAGGACCTAGTAATGACCCCTAGGGACCCCTCTCAATGAATCCAGGAGTGTGGTACCATGTCCATGGTATAGATGAATAGTGTGGTACCATTTGGTGGCAGTGGGGGGGAGGACACCCAATTTTATATCACACTGCACAAGACTGAAATCCCTTCTACTACATTAAAAAAACTTGAATTTCAAGCAATTCCAGTCTTCATTACTGATTATATCTACATGAAAACATATATGCTTTACCCCTTGTAATGTACTGTATTTACAGCTGGGGGATTATTCTGGGACTGAAGTCATAATGCCCTGCTTATTAAATCATAACAAGTAGGCACTGATGAGGTCCGCAAACTGCTTCACTTGTTCCCTGAGTCCAAGTCAGCTCGCCCTAATAGCATTGAACTAAAACTACTAAAACTTGCAACCAGTGAACTTACATCCCCCCTAACCTGCATCTTTAACCTCTCCCTCTCCCTCTTCTCTGGCACTGTTCCTCTGATCTAGAAAAAGGCAAATAGTGTGCCTGTTTTCAAAAAAGGGAACCAGAAATTAACATCTAACTATAGACTCATAGCCATACTGCCTGCTCTCAGCAAAGTGCTTGAGAGAATAGTTGCTACCCAACTTAATTCATACCTGGAAAAATACGACCTTCTATGCCCTGCCCAGCATGATTTCCACAAGAACCACAGTACCACCACAGCTTTGCTCACATTATCAAATACAATTTATTCATCTTTTGATAGAGTTGACTACACTTTTGCTGTATTTATAGACCTCACAAAAGCCTTTGACATGGTCAGCCACCCCATTCTCCTAAATAAATTAAGTGCTCTCAGGATCTCAGAGAACACATTACCCTGGTCTGCTAGTTACTTCTCTGAAAGGCACCAGCATGTCAGAATGAGCACCTCCCTCTCTGAATACCTTCCCACTTCTCTCGGTGTCCCTCAAGGCTTAATCCTTTGTCCCCTGCTGTTCTCGCTGCACATCAGTTCTATTAACCATTGCTTCAACCCCCCCCCAGTCCTCTCCTATCTGTGGATGACCTGGTGTTCTTCAGCCATGCCACAGTGGTAACCGTTATCAACTGTGACTTAGCTTTAGACCTTATATCCATGCAATCCTGGTTCAATGACAATGAATTCCTAATGAATTACACAAAATCCCAAGTAATGCTCTTTGGAACCCCCACCACCACCTGAAAAATGCTAATACTTCTCTAACAGTGGCCTGCGAAAATGGCACCTCTTTAGACACTGTCACCTCCTTCAAATACTGAGGGATTACATTAGACTCCTCCCTGGATTTCTCTACCCATATTCACTTAGTATGCAAGGCTGTCAGCTCCAACCGAGGCACTGCATATTGTGTCAGATGTAACCTCTCCCCATCTGTGCAAATCACAATCGCTCGCAGACTGCTTCTCCCTAAACTACCCTATGGCCTACCAGTTTTTGCTCACTCTTCCAACAACTTGCTGCACTAATGGACAACAAGCTACAACAACATTTGCCACTTTGCCCTAGCCTACTACTGCCTTATCACTGTCAGCTCTACAGTAAGCTAAGATGGCCCTCTCCTACTACTCTATTCGATCTCTCACTTGGTAAAACCATCCACAGTATACTATCTACCCCAAAACTGCTCTCCCTAGGTTCCCTACTGGTACCTTGTTCAAATCCCTACTCACTCAGGGTCTCCGAAACTGAGCAACTATCTAGTCCAAGGTCTCACACCTAATATGGTACAGTGGACTTCTCCTCGGTAGCTCCAAAGCAGTAGAACTGCATCCCACCATCAATACATAAATGCCAATTGCCTAATGTGTTTAAAAAGCTATTCTGCTCTTTCCTGCTGCAATGCTCCTCTTGTTTATGTCCCTAACTACACAATGTTTTTTGCACTTATTCTCTTACCTCCCATCCACTCTACTTGTCCTTGTTCCTAACTCACTTACCCGATTCTAATCACCCCTCTACTCCACAGCACTTCATTTCTAGTCAGTTTGTCCTGTCCCTGTTTGTGCAGTACATGTCACATTAAACTGTTCCTCCAGCTCACTGCTCTGGCATTGTTTTTATACACTGACAATGCAGTGGCAACTCTAAGTGCTTAAAATACAAACTCTGTTTCAACCATCCATTAACTCAGAAGCAGTTCACATGCAGTGCACTTTCAGCTCCCTTATAATGTCCCCCAGTGCAGCAGTAAACTACATCTCCCAGCAGCCTCAGTTGCTGGGCTAAGTCCCCCAGTGCAGCAGTACACTACATCTCTCAGCAGCCTCAGCTGCTGGGCTAATTTGCATGCACTTAGGAGTTCTTTGTTTAACATATTTGTGGCCAGTCTCACTCCCCCTCATTTCTCCGGACCCCACTTAGCTTATTCAGAGGTCCAGGATCATGGGGAGTCTCCAATTAACCACCATAATGGTTTCAATATAGGTGCAAACTCCACCAGCTTGCACATTTCACTGCAGCTGCTCAGCGGTTCATGTCTTCTGCTCCTCTGGCCCTGTTTTCACTGTAAACACATTGCAGGGGCTGGTAGGAGGTTTGAGGATGTGCCCAGGACCCGGGCTGATGGCTGTGACAATCAGGGAGTCCACAGGGCAGCCAGGTAAGCTGCACAGTTTTGGGGGCCTACATAAAGAAGCAGTAAGATTAAAACTTAAATTGCAGGGCAGGGCAGACTTTTGTCCAGCTCTCATGAGTCCAGGCCACTGTTTGAGGACTCAGGAGTCAGAAGGATTTCTTTCTCATCTATGGGAGCAGTATAATTGTTTGAAACTGAGATTATATCACAAGTGTGTGAAGTACTATAAAATGCAAGTGACGCGAAAAAAAAAAAACATGGTGGTTGGGGCGGGGTTTTCAATCTGAATCCAGGATTGCAATTGATTGGAATTGGGTGACAGCTTCTTGGGATTGGGTAGAATGGCATGTCATTCAAAGACACTGCAGTAGTAAAACTGGGCTCCAACTCGGTGGTTCAGAATTTCTTATGGGTTGCTGAATGTGTTGCACTGCATTAATAAAAGTTTCCTGAGGGCCGAAACTGAATAGCAGTTAGAAACAAACTATTAGGAAGCTTTTATTAATACATTGCAGTGAGCAGGGCACACATTAAGCAACTCACTGGAAAATGCTAAACCAGTGAGTTGGAGGAACAGTTTAATGTGACTTGTACTGTGCCTAGTGACCTAGCCCCTGTGTTCTTGTCCTCGTGTCCCATCTACTAGATTCTTCCACTTTTAATGTTTATTCTTGCTGATGTAATTTTACCTCAAAAATTTGTTTCAGATTAACTTCAATAATGTATTTCTTTATTGTCTGTTTCAGCATCATTGTGTTCTGTATAATGCTCTCTGGGTTACTATGGTGACTCTGTATTCCAACCCTGAATAGTATTGTAATCTCCCTGGCTGTGCCTGAAAATAGGCAAATGTTTGCCTAGTGCACCCTACCCAGTAAATAAAAACTAAATAAATAAATAATACTTCCACAGTAACAGACTGTAATATCACAGCAGGGCATTGTGACTTAAGTTCCAGACTCAGTCTCAGTTGTAAGTTAACTGTTAGTTCAGTTATGAAGATTCATGTTGATGCCCTTAATTATAAAGTATAGAATGTCTCTAAATGCAAACATTAAAAAAAGGCTTTTTAAATAGGTACTGCTGGTGCCAACTATAATTTGCTTGGTGACTGAAGCTGCTCTCTACATCATCAGCATGGAGAAATATTGTATTGTGCAATTGCTTTACTTACTAAGAGATTGGCCATGACAGGGCTAACTCTGTTATTAAGCTACTATACAGTATATTGGTTCCTGACTCCATTATAGCACATTATATTCATCTTTCATGTAACTCTGCCACATGTTCTGGTTCCCAGGAGCACCCTTAAAGACAGAGCTCAATGTGCTTCAACATAAGAGGGGCTGAACTATCAGGTTTACATTTTTGGGTTATGTACAAGAATTTTACAGGTATGTAAATTGCACAATGAAGCTCTGTTGCCCTATTAAGGAGTACTAGTACTTAACATTTATGTATAGGTAGGTAGATAGGTAGATAGATAGATAGATAGGTAGATAGATAGATAGATAGATAGATAGATATAGATATAGATATTATTTGCAACTTAATGCCACAAAGTAGGGAAAGGTGGCATTAGTATTTCCAACCCTCACTATCCACCTCGCCCCCCCAAACAGAAAAAGTTAAAAACATTAGGGTTTTGGGTCTCCAGAGTCTTGACGAATCAGTGGTGGGGCCTTCCTTGGAGTTGTCCACCCCAATGTCCACCCCGTCCCTGAGCAAACAACAGGTTTGATGTAATGCTTTATGCAAGCCCTGCATCAACCTTTCAAAATCGAGCCCCAAATTTTCAACATAGCCTTCTTATGACCCCACCTCATGAATGTGATAGGTGACATTTTTTGAACCTGCCTGAAAGGAGATTTTGCACCACAAGTGTGAAAACATGTTTCAGCCTGGATTTGAAAATGACAGCTGTCACATTCATGAACTGGTGGAAAAATGGGTATGTTGAAAATTTGAGGTCAAAATATTGAAAATTACCAAAATTATGAGCGTGTGTTTAAACATTTCAACATATGTTTATAACGTTATTATTTTTTTAATATATTTTTAACCCACATTTTCAACATAGCCTTCTTATGACCCCAACTCAGGAACAAGGTGCTGAAAATGTTAAAATCCCACCCAAAATCACCTTTCAAGACATATTTGAAAAATGTCACCACCCTAGTTCATGAGGCAGGGCCTCAAAAAGGCCATGCTGAAAATTTGGTGAAAGAAATAAAAAAATAAATGCAAAGTTATGAATATAAGTTTGAACCCCCCTTGAAATACAGTAAACCAGCCTTACCTTATTTTCTCACATTGCCATCACAACTTTCAGCAGCAAAATGTGTCTTTGATTGGAGAGTGGATCTGCATTATGTGACATGTTTAGGTGAGTGAGGGTGTGTGGGGTGGTGGTGGGGTGGTGAGTGCTGAGTGGGGGGTCAAGGTGGGTCAGGTGGAGATTCAGATCAGTGAGGGAACATTTACTTTTTCAAGGTTAAAAAAGATATGAAAGGACTTTTTTTCAGGATATACTGTGCTATTGGATCTGATACTGAGGACTGGGCATCCCAGGGTGAGCTTGTATTGTATGGCAGCAAAAGAGGTGGGCAACCTGGTGTCTCCACCTATGTATTTGGGGGCAAGGTGACCTGGAGAGGAAGCGGTTGGGAAAGTGGTACCGGTAGCGGAAACCCCAGTCCATTTTAATTTAAATTAAAAAGGGTGGCTAATGTGTCTACTATAATATTGTGACATTTCTTCCATGTCTTTAGAGCACTGAATATTGTGACAGCCTATCATGGGTTTGAATGCAACCATGGCCATATGCTGAATGACAGTAACAAGTATGCATCTGCTGCACCCTTTAGTCACACTCAGCCAGGGATTGGGAAACTTGTGCAATAAAAGAAAATAATAAAGTTAGCCCTTTACTACAGGTCCCTCTCTTTTGTTTGTAGCAGTTTCGTTCTTGCTCTCCCTCCAGCTACAAGCAATCTGGGAAAGCAACTGATCAGCAAAAGGGTTGGGAGACACTTTGAAAAAAAAACACACCTCTACTAGGGCGGCATGTGGCAACTTTTCCCTTGATCTCTCTCTCTCTCTCTCTCTCTCTCTCTCTCTCTCTCTCTCTCTCTCTCTGGTTCAAACAATAGGAGCACTAAAAAGGAGAGGGATAGTGAAACCACACAGCATCAATAGGATGGGGACCAAGCAGCAAAAGGGTCAGGAGCCACTTTGAAAAACCCATATCTGTAGGCATTTAGTTGGGATTGGGAAACTAGTGCACTTTGTGGTATCCTTTTTCTTGATTTCCCTCTGGTTCAAACAATCGGGCAGGCTGGCTAAGTTAGAAAGGGGAGGGAAGAAAATAAATAAAGATAGAAAGAAAAAGAAAGAAAGAGAAAAAGAACATGACTGCTGACTCACTGCTGGCACTGCAGTCAGTAGCACATCTCTATCTGTAGCTGCAGACATCAAGAAAGTCCAACTATTATCAGGGAATGCAGGAGACCGGCTCCTCTCACATAGCTGGGTACCATAGATTTGGGGTTGCACAGAAAACATATTTCTGAAGGTTTTGTTAAAAAACAACCACCAAAATCTAGGTAAATGGGAACTGTCTAACTAGTTTCAGCTGTTTTTTTTTTCAAATAAATCATTTGTATGTATTTTAGTTCAGAAAACAACACAAGATAACGGCCATCATTACAGGACATATAAAAACATTTTTGTGCTGTGAGAAGCAAGTGGTGAGAAACCAAAAACAGTTGCACAACAAGGAATTTCTCATGTCATAGCAGTGGGTTACCCAAAATAAAACTACTGAGCATGCTCAGGACAGATAACAAACCAGATTATTAGTCCACATAATTCTGGAGCCATTTAATATTTTATCATGAAATCTTTGAAAGGCACTACCTTTTCAAAGCCCACTTCTACCCTGAAAGCTTTGGAAAAAAATTCCATACCGTCTGGGCTATATGTAAGAGAAAAAACAAAAGCCCATGTTATAAATTAGCCCTCTACAGGAAAATGAGATTTGTGGATCTCAGAAAGAACACAACCTACCATCACAAAACTTTTCACATATTTGTACATTTTCTCCTAAACAATGCATGCCAAATATAAGGCTGTTTTGATGAACAATGCCAAAGTTGTTAATGTGCAAATTTAGGGGTTTAACATGGAACTTGTTAACAACTCTAACTATACTGGTAGTCTTTGCAAAAAACTTTGTTGATGCACCAGTTATGGTACAACTTAAGGCCGAAAAAGTAGGGAAATGTGGTGTTAGGGCTTCCAACTCTTATTCCTCTCCCCAAGCAACAAAAGGACAACACCACACAAACAACCACAGACAGCCGTCATTAGGTAAGACAATCAACATACAGCTGTTTCCAGATGGCATAAATGCAGTAGCACTGATGTGCTACCTTTATATATTTGCATCTGTGGCATGCACACCACAAGACATCCTCTCTCACTTGTCACTGCAGATAGAAAATCACAACAGTGATACTGTGTACAGAAGCACAGGTTCCTGCAGCCATAGATAAAAATCCATGATACCCAAATTACAAGAGTTCTTTTGTTTGCAGAAGTACAGGCCCATAAGGTAGTAGTGCTTCTGTATCCTCAGGTACTCATGCACACTATAAGACATACAAACACTTGATGGGCTTGTGCTTCAGTTGCCACATGTGTAAAAACATACACACTGACCTCTGCAACACTTGTTATGTCCGCAGAAACGCAGGCTTCTGAGGGGCCTGCACCTCTTCAGCTACAAGTGTAAGACATACACAGTGACTTCTGACTCCACAAGGGCAGGCCCCTGTGGGGCTTGCAGTTAGGCAGCCACATGTACTGTTTCAATGTGGGTATAGCGGTTTCAGCAGCAGATCTTGAAATTGTTCAAAGGGGTTGCAGTTTTTCAGTTACACAGCTGAATATATAAAACCATATACTAGCAAATCATGATATCTAGCATTGTATCTCTTAGAGTGTGCATGGCTATTGCTGGCAGTACAGACACATGCTCCATGGTGCCTTATGTCTGCAGAACTGTAGGCCCCAATTGGGCCTGCACTTCTGTAGCCACACATACTCATGAGCACAGTACAACTTACACATACAAGTGTGGCTGCATAAGCACAGTCCCCTGTTGGGCCTGCACTTATACAGCAGCAGCTACAAATACACAAAGGTAGCACATCAGTCCTACTGCATTTGCATAATCTGGAAACAGTTGTATTTTGCTTGTCTTCCCCGACGATGGCTGTCTGTGGATGTGTGGTCTTGTCTTTTTGCTGCTTTGGGGGGAGGTAGAGTTGGAAACCCTAATTCCACATTTCCCTACCTCTTTGGCATTAAGTTGATTCATAACTGGTGCATTAATGAAGTTTTTTGCAATGAATTTACTTTCTTTTTGAGACAGTAGAATCAAATCCTCATTCACACAGGTTCCATTGTGACCTGTGTGATCAGATACAGATACATACAGACATGCAGGGTCCTCTGGGCCCTGGGTGAAGGGAAGACTCTGTCTGCTTATGGAAGTGCAGGACCCAGCAACAGAAATCAGGAATTCAAGGAGCTGTGTGGTGGGCCATGGAAGAGTAGGACCCTTTGGGCCTTGCACTTCCATGTGGCTACATATACAGATGCACAGGGCAAAGAGCCCCTCTGTCAGCCAAAGCACAGGGCCCTCAGGCATTCATGGGTGCAGACATACAGGGCCATATTCCAGGAGAAGAGTTCTTGTCAGTAAATGGCTCTTGGGACTGTGTGGGTAACCCTTCACCTCCCTTTCCCGGTCTTAGCGGCGGTGTCACATGACAGTATCATTCCCTATAGCCTTGTGCCATCCAGCAAGCTCACTCCTGAACTCAGCTTGCTGGTACAGGATCACAAAGTACTACCAGCTGAATTAAAGGCTGGCCCTGTATATGACTCAAAGTACAAAAACAGGCTACCAAAGTGTTACATTGGTGTCAATTTTTAAAATTGAGACTATAGTGTAGATTATAAGCAATGTTTTGTGCTGTCACTCACCTTATAAAAATGTGGTGTGCAGCAGGATAAATTCCATTTCTGATCTTGAGATAAAGCCCCCACAAGGTTGCACGTGTAACAGGGGACATGGAAATTAGAGCTGCACGTGTAACAGGGGACATGAAAAGCAGGGATGCACATGTAATGGGGACATAAAAAGTCAGGATGCACGTGTAACAGGGGACATAAAAGTAGGGCTGCCCATGTAACAGGGGAGATAAACATATGACCATATGTAATAAGAGACAGGAAATAGCTTTTAAAGTTTCAAAGACTTTATCATTGAAGATAAAAAGGTACCGTGTCATACAATCATACCTGAAGAAAATAATTATTCAATATTTACAGCAAAAATCAATGCTATGTAATGCACCAGCTAACTATGCTGCCTGAAACTACAGACTACACTATCACCAGAATAAATCATCTACATATCTATTTGTATTTAAAAAACATTGAGAAATCATTTTGTACAGTTCAAATACAGGCTACTCTATCAATACAGGCTTATCTAGAATGACAGATGAATCACTACAGGCTAATCTACTGTATCACTACAGGCTAATCTATCACTACAGGCTAAACTATGTAAAAATGCATTATTCTAAGTCATATGAAAAATGAAGAAATATATTTGTTAGGGTTCAACACAGTGCACTGAAAAGCACAGCAAGTTCACTTAACCCATTTTTCCTGTATCTTGCTGAACTTTGCAGAAATTGTCTGTATTTCATCACTGTGGATTTCAAAGGTGCCACCTCCATTCTGGAACTGTATTGGCCCATGAAAAAGTTGTTTTCTTCACACACGGTCATTGACCTGATGCCTTGGCCATGTAAAAACATTTCCACGCTGCTTCATGAAGTTGAAGGAGTACCATTGTCCCACAGGATCCACAGGGGTTGGTTGCCAAACATAAAATTCCTTAGAGTAATACATGGCATAGTACTGATTGTTCTGTATCATGAAATAAGAAAAAACACAGCTATGGGTGCCACGGGAGGAGCCGAAATACAAGTACTGCACATAAATAAAAAAAAATGAAAAAACTCTCGGCTACCCTCCAAACAGAAGAGTCATAGCATAGATATAGCAATAAATACAAACATTTATTAAGTAAAATACAGAGTAAGCACCCCCCTCACATACTGTGAAATGTCGACGTATGTTTCATGTCACGCTGACACTTTTTCAAGATGTCTCAGCCAGTAGCATATAATTTCTTATATACCCACACCTCATTAGCACACAACCATATTTAAAGGAGCACTGTACCTAATACTCCATACAAATCATTTTACACACCAGAAGAATAAAACTGCTTTTCAACAATATATGTTTCACTTTTCATGTTAAAATACATAATGTTTACATCAATGGTGTGTCTCATATCACACAGAAAAACATTTTCTTTAAACATGCTTATTTGTTCAAATTTCTGCCATGATGGCTATTCTGCACTAGTTCATCATTACGTTTAGTGAATGAGCCCACCACCAAGATCTATATGCATATATTTCAACTTCACCTCACTAAAAATATAGTTAATATTTACTACAGCATGAACCCTTTACAATCCATATTGCACTATTCAATGAATAAAAAACTCACTACCATAATTGGGTTCATACTATCTAAACCCTGAACTTCCAGTAAGCAAAGTCTGACAGTTCATCTTATCTTTTCTTCCTCTTTAAGAAGGGGGCCAATTGGAAAGCACCATTGAGGCCCAGCGGGACTCCAGCCCTCAGTTGGAATTTACAATAGGTCTCCTGACACAAAATCAAATTATTAAGATCCCACCCCCCTCTGATTCATACGTCTTCCAGACCAAAAAAGCAAAAAAGACCAAAGTATCATGTCTTGGGCGACAAATGTTCTCATCTTTTTTTGGAATTGGGTTGCTTGTGGTTAATTTAGCAGAAATGTAAGTGGTGAGTGTAGTGCACCCCACTGAAGAGGCATGCACGTCAGCATCATTTGATGTACTGTCATATGCACAGTCACTGTATGCATTTGCTAAAGGTGTGGCCTCAACTGGAACTTGACCGAAGGATGTGCTGTGATCCTCGGCATGATCAGCATTTTCATCCACCAGGTCAGGAGGATCAGAGTCAACATTGGAGGAGAAGTGTGCAATGCTGTTTTGTTTGCTGGACCAGAGTGGCCACTGGGCATGGTATTGTTTGTCTCTTTTGAAGCCATTCTATGTGTGATGGAAGCTGTTAGTTTTTTAATCTTACATGCTTCGACATGACTCACATTGTCACAGGGCCCATCTTCAGTAATGCAGTGTGTGCAAAAACAAGTTAGGTTTCTTGCTGCCACCACACCATTTTCCAAATACTTCACACTGTGCATCTTGCATGTCCCAGGTATCATTTTATATCTGGTCTGGCAGGTCTTCTAATTTGGTTTTCATCATCCCAGAAGAATGTTCTCCTGAAATGATCACCGCACCTTTCTGTGACTGGCTCAATGGTCAGTTCAGTCCTGCAAAATTTGTACAGCTCCTTTGATTTTCTGATTATGGCCTGCCATGATTGCAAGGCTCTGCTTGCTGCTGATTTTACAACACCACTAACAACTCCTTCACTGCGTGCTACCGATTTTACAACACCTCTTTCACCGTCTGAAGGACCCTTTCCCTGTCATGAACTGAAAAAAGCCCTCTCAATGGGGAATCCATATTGAGTGGATGACACTGAAATGTCAAAGAAGGCCCATTTTGATTTACATTGGCTGTCGCAGCCATCTGTGAAATGTACTTCTTTGCTTATATTTAAGGTGCATTCTTTTTTTAGGTGTGCATTTCTGATCTCCACAAAGTGGTGCACGGCATGGTGATCGTGTTTTAAATCACTCGAGATAAATACTAACAACTCCTTCACTGTGAAGTCACAGTGATCACATGGGTGGTAGGTTACTACCGCGTGAACCGTGGCTTGTTCATAATGCCAGTGGGCTGCTTGCACTTTATCCTGCAATTTACAGGCATAGTTCTCGGCAAAGTCCAGAACCATCACTACCCATCCCTTGAGTAGGAATTTTTTGATATGAGCAAACTGATAGTGCTGACATGCTGCCACATGTAAGTACCTACCCAAAAACAAAAGTTCCTCTTCTATGACTTCTACCAGATGCCTCAATGTTGATTTTTAATTTTTCAAACATTTTCTCATCTCCTGCACCTGTATGCCATTGACATCTCGCATGACCGTTATATTCTCCCACTGCTGCCATGTTATACTGTCTTGACCATAGCCCTTAATTAGATCTTCCATGGCTCTTCCAAAATTAGCCAAGCTGCATTGCTCACATATTTTCTCAACACAGTCCAACCTGTAAAACTTTTGCAAAGGAGCTTGTTGACACATTGTTAACTTTACTGCATGGTAGACATTCAAGACTTTGCATGATGTCAGGCAGTAAAAATCAGCAGTATGGTTCAGTGCTTTCAGTTTAAGTGCAGTATTCATGCAGTATTCGCAGAGGCATTGGTCCAGTTTTTGTTCTTTTGCAAACTTAATGTGCTTGGGCTGTAGACTTTCAAATTTTCTTGCTCCCACTGGAGTGTCCAAGTTCTGTTGGGTGAATTCTGTATGAGTTTATCAAGATATGAACAGAATGTTCCACTTCTTTTTGTGAGGCAGTGGGGTTGCAGAGTCTTCAAAAAAGGTTGCCATTTTCTGTGTTGATGACTAGGGTAGTGCAGACTTGTGCTGTGTGGTGCATTTCTTTTCCCAATGGGATGCCTTCATAAGCCTTTTCCAGCTTATGCCCAGTGTTGCACTTGCTGTTCTGAGCAGCATGTATTTTTTTAACACAAGAATAGTGCTTTTGAACTCTCTGTTCAGGTGTCAGTCAGATATTTTGTTACTTTTAGGTGCAACATCTTATCCATGACAGCAGACATCAGTTTGCCCTGTTGGTTGCTTGGACTGGGAAGCACTTTGCACAGAGCCAGTGCAGTTTGCTTGGCTGGTGAACAAGCAAACAGGATATTTTGCATTATGTAGGCGAATTGATTGGGTGATTTTGGTAGACCTTTTCTGGCTGTCTGCACAGACTTTCTTAGGGCACCATCATATCTTCAGTTCTCCAATGTCATACACTACTCCCTTCCTAGAAAGATGGCTAGTACTGGTACTGGTGTGGTGGTGGAGGCAGTGGTGGCAGCAGCGACTTGTGCTTGCTTTTGTAGCTCCTTTCTTTCAGCATATTTCTGATGTTGCTTTTCATTGATTCATCTCAGTTTCTGACTTGTCATTTTAGCACACTGTTGCTGTTTTTTTCTCCCTCCATTTTCCTTTTTTTGCTTCTTTCTTTTGCTCATCGGCCCTTGGTTCTCTTTGGGTGCAGTATTTGTGTCAACTTGAACTCGTTTCTTCTCCTTCTGAGCTTCTCTGTATCTCTGCATCCTCTCTTTAGCCTTCTGGTTGTAGTGCTCACACTGCTCAGCATTCATGTTGCTGCGGTATGCACGTGAACGTGCTGCACATTTCTTCAAATAATGCTGGTAATGTTCTGTGTTATTCTTGATGTTTACTCAGTAATGCTTGCTTTTTTTCCTTTGCAGATTGAGGGGTGGCCAAATTCCACTGAGCTTCACCAAAAATGGCTGCTGCAGACACACATGGCTTTTTTCTGGATTCCATTATTCCAAACGTCAACTGCCAAAACACAAGTCAGTTTAAAAGATGACGATTTATTACCTTTTTCAGTAACACAAGTTTGGTCAATGAAAAACGATTAAGGCAAGAGCATGATGCCAAATAAGACTGAAGTGACAGCTGATATAATGAAACACATTGTCACAAGAAAATGACAATACTGTGATTCAGTTAGTGGTAGCTCACACAGGAGAAGAATGCTGCAAGTAGAGATTAACCACAAACATTCGTTGCAAGAAGAGATGCTTCGCAAAACTGGTGAAACACAAGGAAAAATTTTTCAAAAGTCACTGCAAGAGATTAGTCACAAAAAACATTTGACGCAAGAAGAGATGCTTCGCAAAACTGGTGAAACACAAGAAAAGATTATTCAATAGTCACCGCAAGAGATTACTCACAAAAAATATTTGATGCAAGAAAAGAGGATTCCCAAAACAAGAGGGAGACATGCATCCACCTGCCTGCAAATAAAATGGAGGCATGCACACACCCGTCTGCAAACAAGATGGAGACATGCATCCACCCACCTGCAGACAAAATGGAGGCATGCATACATCCATCTGCAAACAGGATGGAGACATGCATCCACCCACCTGCAAATGAAATGGAGGCATGCATACACCCATCTGCAAGCAAGATGGAGACATGCATCCACCTGCCTGCAAATGAAATGGAGGCATGCATACACCTGTCTACAAACAAGATGGAGACACGCATCCACCCACCTGCAAATGAAAAGGAGGAATGCATTCACCCATCTGCAAACAAGATGGAGACACACATCCACCCACCTGCAAATGAAATGGAGGCATGAATACACCAATCTGCAAATAAGATGGAGACACGCATCCACCCACCTGCAAATGAAATGGAGGCATGCATTCACCCATCTGCAAACAAGATGGAGACACGCATCCACTCACCTGCAAATGAAATGGAGGCATGCATACACCCATCTTCAAACAAAATGGAGACATGCATCCACCCGCCTGCAAACTAAATTGAGGCATGCATACACCCATCTGCAAACAAAATGGAGACATGCATCCACCTGCCTGCAAATGAAATGGAGGCATGCATTCACCTGTCAGCAAACAAGATGGAGACGTGCATCCACCCGCCTGCAAATGAAATGGAGGCATGCATACACCTATCTGCAAACAAGATGGAGACATGCATCCACCTGCCTGCAAACAAAATGGAGATTTGAAACCAATTGCCTGCAAATAAAATGGAGATGTACTTCTACCCACCTTCAAACAAAAAGGAGGCCCACATCCACCTGACTACAAACAGTGAGGCATGGAAATAGGCACATAAATCACAACATGGGGAAAAACAGTTAGTACTTAGATTAGTAAATGGGCATAAATTTTGTATGTAAACAATTGTAACAGACGCTCTCCCACAATAAGCAAAAGATACAGTACAACTTAGCCTGTTTCACTGATTTGCTGGAAGATTTTATGCTGCATAGAATTTGGGGGTGGGGTGGAGGGGTTACATGCCGCATGGTGTGGACCTCTGTTTGAAAGCCTGCTGTGGTGAGTAGGCCTCAATCAGACCATTCGGAACCCAAAGATGATTTTTTTTGGTTTCCAAATGGCCCGATCGAGGCATACTCACCACAGCAGGCTTCCAAACACAGGCTCATACCATGCGGCATGTTAGCCCCCCAAAACACGATGCAGTATTTACAATGCAACTCTGATAAAAAACACAAAGTGTAAAAACACATTTAAAACAAGTTGCAGCTGGGGTGTCCCCCCACCCCCTGAAAACAAAAACATCATGCCGCATGGCTTGGGCCTCTGTTTGAAAGCCTGCTGTGGTGTGTAGGCCTTGATCAGACCATTCAGAACCTAAAAGAGACTTTTTTGGTTTCCAAATGGTCCGATTGAGGCCTACACACTACAGCAGCCTTCCAAACACAGGCCCACACCATGCGGCATGTTAGTCCCCCCCCAACACATTGCAGCAATTACAGTACAACTCTGATAAAAAAAACAAAGTCATATTCTCAAGTTGCACAAAACACAGGGGCTGCAGTGAGAAAATATGCTGCACGCACCCCACCACCACTAATACACACATACACATATCCCCCAAAATGGTGGATGCAGAGCACTGAATAAACGAATGCTCCACTTCCTCCATGTTAACATCAACCAAACACTAGGCCACACTACAGGTGCTCCCAAAAAGGCACACATCTCATTCAAAAACAGTAACATTTTCAAATTACAATAACACAGGGGCTGCGGCAAAATAACATGCTGCATGCTCCCCCCGCCACTCATACACACACATCCCCCCACCACAGAAACTACATGGTGTCAAAATGGTGGATGTAGAGGGTAGCCTGTGATATTGGCACCCGAAGTAAGGTACTGTCTGAAACAGCAATGCATTGTGTGTGAAAGACTGAATTGCGATGGGGGAGGGTAGGGTGACCGGATGTGGTGGGGTGGGCTACTGCAGCAACAGGATGTCACTAAATGTACAAGTGCACAGGGGGAGTGAGCACGGTGAGTGTGGGCTGGGAGGGGGCAGAGGGGATGTAGGGGGTGGTGCTGTGGTTAACTGCCAAGCTGCACCATGACATCGAGGGTTGGTGTCCGGTTGTGGTGCAAGAGGTACTGGGTTCAAGTCTGGGTCTGGGCAGTACTGCAGTTTTGTTGTGCCCAGGCTGAAACATGCATTTTTGGGCCCCCCTGACATGCACCCCCCCGGAGTTGAGAATCCTTTAGTATGGAGGTGCGGGGGGGAAGCCCCCCCTGAGGAAGGTGTGGGTGGGCACAGCCCCCTCACAGAAAGCAATAATCCTAAGTCCCCAGCACTGTTCTTCCATGTGCTGAGGATGTCAGGGTGGTGAAAATGTTTTCGCTGCCCTGATGTCACGATAACGCAGCTCACCGTTTGGCAGTCACCGTTGTCACATCGAACCATAGTAGAGCACTGAACAAAAGGTGCTCCTCTCCCCAGCCACCATTACTATGCAGGTCATGATTTTAATACAGGTAATGCTTTTGGCCACCCCATCCACACAGCACATTGCTTTTTAATCACGAAGCAAGAAAAAAAAAGATGCACTTTTTTGCACAGGATTTAAATGGTGGAATACAAGCCATAATTTTTGACGCTGAACAGTAAAGTTTTATATCAGCTCTCTTCCTTCAACCCCACACTTTGCATCTTCATGAGAATTGCCCACTTTATTTTTTTAAATCACAAAGTGCATTTGCTTGCCCAGGCTATAAAATGTGTGGAATCTGTGTGGACTCTGTTCAGTACTGCCATCTTACTCGTCATGAACAGGGACATGCATGATTCCAGATCCAACAAGTACAGGAAAGGAGCTAGTTAACCAAATTTCAAAATCAACATGATTTACGAGCAACCATCATGCTTTTACACTAAGTAGCATTGTAATAACTGCACCCCAATGTCTCAGTCATCTATCGCTACATAAACTCCCAAAGTTGTTTGCCCTCAAATGTAACAGAAGCCTTACCTGGTTCAACAAAATAGGTGCATAATGACTGGAGGAACAAGGGACACGAGCACTTCAATCTTTACTGGCAAGACCGAAAAGGGGTGAATGGCTCGAAGTACAGACTTTCAACCCCCCCCAAAGACCGCCCCACTACTGCTGTGTGTCACTGGTCCAAATTAACTTCTTAGTGGTCCCACCAGTCATGCAAGAGCTCAGCATGAACATCCGGGAGCTGGGACAGGAAAGGTCATGGGGGCATTGACGCAACACAGCACACAACTGGGACGAGTAAAAAGATGTCCCAAGGCACTGTTTACTCAGCAAGATATAGGCCCTCAGTATCAAAGCAATAAATTAAAGAAAATCTAATGGAATCCATCTTATTGGACCACTGAATGCATCATGAGGGAAGGGGACATTACTGATTACATCAGAGACCCATTTTTAAATCTTATCTAACATGGTAAATTTCACTTTTCACTCATTAGAATTGTACTCAGAAATAAAAACAAGGACACAAGCTTTAGGAAAAAATATTTTATTTGGAAAAAAATACATAAAATGGGATCTTTGTGGACCATGTTTCAGACCAAATAGCCATGTCACAAATCATTCCTCATTTTTCCTTGCATTTTGTTACAAAAAATGTATGTTTTCTAGCATGAGTGAGGCATGACATTCATTTTAAGTTATATATCTGGTCATATAGCAAACTGAATAATCCCAGACAACTTACTGACTGGGAACATTTGTCCTGCCTTTCTGGTTGGCGAAACATTGCCTCCACCATTGGTACCCTATTTTCATGCACTGAGCCATATAAAGTTTCTTCATTTATTTATTTTTTTACATTTTGATCCCACATTTTCAAAATAGTCATTTTATGACTCCACCTTATAAACATGACATGTGGCATTTATGGAATAGGTACCAACATATAATTTTGCACCACAAGTGCAAAAATATGTATCATTCAGAATTTGAAAAATGGCAGCTATCATGTTTATGACCTGGTGTGAAAAAATGACTACATTGCAAGTTTGGAGTCAAAACATTGAATATTAACAAAGTTATGAGTTATCATTGAAATATTTCGTCATTCATTCAGAACTTTGTCATTTTATCACATTTTTAAATCTAATTTTCAACATAGTCTTCTTATGACCCATCTCATGAACCCGGTAAGTGAACATTTCAAATCCCACCTGAAATGAAATTTTGTACAGCAACTGTGGAATTCTCTTTTGGTACATATTTCAAACATTTCAGCTGCCTTATTCATGAGGTGGGTTCCCAGAAAGGCCATATTGAAGGTTTGGTGGAAAATACTGAAAATTAGCAAAGTTATGAGTGAATCTTGAAATATTTCAATGTTCAGTTATAACATAGTCATTTTACCATATTTTTTATACAGCATTTTCGACATAGCCTTCTTATGACCCTACCTCATAAACTTGGTAGGTGAAAATTTTCAAATCACGCTCAGAAATTGATTTCATCCAATAATCACAAAATTACCTTTTGTGATGTATTTGAAAAGGTTTGCCTCCCTTGTTCATGACGTGGGGTCCAAAAAAAGCCATTTTGAAAATTTGGTCCAAAAATACTGAAAACTGTCAACGTTTTATTTATTTATTAATTTTTTGATAACGGGGTAAGTGCACTAGACACAAAAGTGACTACTTTCAGGCATGATCCAGGAGATTAACAACACAGAGCGATACAATTACATAGCATACAGTGTCAGGAGATATGCAATACATCACACCAAGAGAGTGAGACAAGATGTAGACAAATATTGGTACAAGGCACGTAAATGTATAAATTATACAAATGGAGATAAGTGCTCATATGAAGACTGATGTAGTAATATCACAATGTTTGATGCATACAAGAAAGCAAATATAACAACAGGGTAAAGTTACATCCAGCTAAACTTGAGAGGATGTTAATGGTAGGATGCAGGGAGAGAGGTAAAGGGAGGCTGAAAGTGTCAGGGTGCATAGATAACAAGGGCAGTCAGGACAGGGGGAGTCAAGATCTATGGAGGGTTGAAGCAGGTACAATGAGAGCATGGTGGTGAAGAGGGAGTGTTGCCTCTTCTTAAAGGTGGCATGATTAGGGGCAAGGCGTACCTCTAGGGGCAAAGAGTTCCAGTAAAAGGGGCCTACGTGTGAGAAGCCTGATTTCCCTTTGGTTGTTCTACATCTGGGGATGCAAATCAAGGAAAAGTCAGTTGATCGGAGACCGTAGGAGATGGGCCGAGGGGTCAGCAGGGAGGCTAGGTAGGTGGGCATACTTGATCACAGTACACTATCCAGAAGGTTCCCTAGGGAGAGGAAATGGTGTGCATTGGGGGATGGCCACTTTAGGTCAGAGTACAGCAGGCAGTGATGTTTTAGTCTAGAGGATGCGGAGGCGTAACAGCATATGTTGTTATAGGTTGTGTCCACCTATGAAGAGTAGCCTTAAATACATTAGTATAGATTGTGGATCCATAAGAAAGTGAGGGAAGCAGGATTCCTCAAGCAATGGCTGTCCTAGCAGTGAGGGTAAGAATATGGCTTGTTTTGTAGGCTAAGCCGAGTTTTACGTTTACAGCCTTACAAATGGAGGTAACATGGGCGTCAAAGGTGAGGGATTCATCAAGTAAGACACCTAGATATTTAAAGGAGGTTTCCATCTCCAATGGGGAACCATCAGCCCAGGTGACCTGAAAAAATTTACGACACAGCTTTAGTTTAATAGGGGATCCAAAGAGCATGGCCTTAGTCTTTACAACATTAATAACGAGCTTGTTGAGTAAAACTTCAAACCCCATTGAAATACATTTTCTCATATAGTAGTAGTAAGAAGTAGTAGTAGTAGTAAAAGTTTTATTCTGAAAAATTTCAGAAAAGGATGGCCCAATTTAGCCAAAGCTGATTTACAATGGGATCCCATAGTACAAGAAAATCAGTTCTGCAGCAAAATTTACAAAATAAAATAAACACACAATAGTTAAATACAATTGTACATTAAAAACAGAAAATAATAAATAGCCATGCCTACTCAATTACTGTAGGATTTTGGTATCTTAATAGTGTCTACAAACTGAGTTCTAATAACCCCCCAGGATGTATTGCTACTTTGCAGTCTCAAATCGCTGAATAGGCCATTCCATAGCTTAGGGCTGATACACACAAAACTAGAGCTGCCCCTAACAATTTTCATGACTGGCACCACATACTCAATAGTCCCTGACATGCACAACCCCTTCCTGATATACCTTTCCTTTATTAGTTCCAGCATATACTGGGGCATTTTCTTTTGCTTATATCTATAGATTAGATGCATCATATGCAATTTGTGTCATTCCGACAAGTTCATTCAGTTCAGAGCTCTATAGAGGAGACAGTGATGTGTGTTCGCAAGGGATGTTCAGGATATACCATGCATATCTGTTGTATAAAACATCCAGCCTGCATAACACCCCCCCCGATGCACCCCATAAACAGCATCACCATACTCCAACAAGGGGATTACCATGGAATTTACTGTCTTTAGTCTGACATCCTTCGGCAGACAGTTTTTATACTTGTATAGTACCCTCAATTTTTTATTTAACTTTTTCATTAACAAGTCAATATATATATCTATATATATATATATATATAGATATATATATCCCATTTACTATGGGAGTCTATCCAGACCCTTAAATATTTGTATGAGCCAACTACAGTTAGGCTACAGTCATCTGATGTTCTTATATCCAAGGTACACTTGTCTTGGGCCTGTCTCCCAGGAAGCAACGTGACTTGTGATTTCATAGGATTTAGAACCAAACCATGGTCCCAGAAATAATCCTGCAATATACTGAAGTCTTTTCTTAGTTTTGCTTGAATCTTGCCAACAGTCCCACCTTCTATATACAGCACTGTGTCATCAGCATACAAATGGTGTCAGACACCATTTCTATAAACATTGAACAATAAAAGTCCTAGCACTGACCCTTGGGAAACCCCAGTTTCGATGTCCAAAAATGTTGATGTATATTTATTGTTCAGTGTTACACACTGCTGTCTCCCTATCAGGTAGCCATGGAACCATTCTAGTGCCCCCGGATGAGGCCAATAGATCTTAAATTTTCAATTAACCTATCATGCTTCAGGATATCAAACACTTTTGATAGGTCTATAAAAATTGTCCCAGCCTGGAGGCCTTTGTCTATGACTACATGAAAGTCTAATTCTATTTTGACCAATGCCATAGTGGTACTGTATAGCACCCTGAAACCTGATTGATGTTAGTTATATAATTTCTGGGTTTCCAAACATTTCTTCAGTTGGCCCACTATGGTCTTTTCAAAAATTTTTGAAGTAACTGATAACAGCGGTATGGGTCTATAATTCTCCATAACGCTTTTCTGTCCATCCTTAAAAATTGGGATGATTGCGCTGGCCCAGTGGTGCTGAGGGTTGAGGTGCTGGACGCCACACCTTGCTCCACACTGGTGACCCGGGTTTGGGGATGGACTTGAGCCATTGGGGGCCTGGCAGGGGAGAGGAAGGATTGAGCTTCCCACAACTGCTCTCCTTCCTCTGGGGTGGGTGGGCAAATAGCATCACACTGCAGTGGCACCTAGCAGAGGCCAGGTGTACTACAGTTGTATGCTCAGCAAGGGGGAAGATCATGGTGGGTGTCCACACAACTGTGCATTGATGCCATTGCTTGTCCAGCTCTTTCGGGGAGAAAAGATGGTGGAAAACTGTAGCGTGATCATGATGGCTGATGGCCATGCCCTGCGCCCCTGGACATAAGAGGTGTGGCCAGCCTGTGGGGATAGGAAGTGATTTGCACGCCAGACCTGGTCTGGGGGTGCTGGTGCCGGTGGCCAGGTGATCGCTGGGACTGTTCTGCAGTATGGAGGAAAACCAAAAAGAATATATAAAAAAAAAATTGGGATGACATTTGCCTGCTTCCAGGCTAGGGGATAGCAGCTGGTTTGTACAGAGAAGTTAAACTATTAGCTAGTAAAGGGGCAACCACAGGTGCAGCTAGTTTAAGTAAATAGGAAGGGATACCATCCAGTCCCTGGGCTTTATTTATATTTATTTTTAATAGTTCCCTAAACATCTGGCCTACAGTTATGGTTTTAAAGGAAAATTGGCACAAATTTTCTTTCCTATCCCTAGTATTACTTTATTGGTTCTGAATCCCAGGGGTAGGAGAAGTGCCGACACCATGGGATCATGTATTTATATACATGTTATTGAACATGTCAGCCACGTCATCTGAGATGATGTAGGAGACATCACATCATCCACTATAAAAGCTCCAGGCAGCTCTGAAGTTTTGCTGCCCTGTAGCTTTTGTACCAACCCTCAAAAATCTTTGGGGTTGTTTGTCTTTGCTGACCTAAAACCAGATAAAAAGTAATCTGACTTTACCTTCCTTACTTTTTTTATATACAAATTAAGTGCAGAATGATACCTTTCCGAAAGCAGACTTTCTTTTTTGTTTTTCTTAGCTAACTTCCAAGCTGTATCTCTTACTTGACAATATTTCCTAAGATCTGCTGTATACCAGGGAGCATTGTTTTTTTTCCCATTTTTTACTTTGGATTGGAGCAAAGGCATCACACACAGACAGGAACTCACTTTGAAAGTACTGCCAGATAGTGCCGATATCAGGGATTAAAGTCAGTCTATCCCAGGTCCTACCCTCCAACTCCACCATGAAGGAAGTATAATCCAGATCTTTTAGATTCCGGAACATTTTAACTTGTGGTAGACCGAATTTATTTTCTTTATCTCTGATACAAACAATAACCTGATGATCGCTAAAAGCATCTGGCAGCACACCATGTGTGGAAACCTTATATGGGGCTGAGGTAAATATTAAATCTAAAATGGTGGAAGAGATGGGATCTTTAGGGTTTAGTCTAGTAAATGTCTTAATTAATTGTGTCAGTCACAGTCAATGAAAAATCTATTAATGTACTGTGATACCATGGCCCAATTCTTGTTTAAATCCCCTATAATAATAATTTCAAGACTATCCCTGAAAGGGAATAAAAAGTCCTGAATGGCAAGAAGGTTTTGTTCATCTCCCCCAGGGTGAAGGCAACACCCCATCATTAGAACAGGCTTACAGAATGGTGGTTTAAATTCTAATGTTACCCTTTTCATACCCGATGTAGGGATAATACATTCAAAACTTTTAATTTCCAGAGCCAATGTCACATAAACTATGAATCCCCCTCCCCTTTTGCCAGGATCATGCCTCCATGATTGGTATCCTGGAATCTGAATGTCATCATCTAATATTCTCTTACTTAACCATGATTCTGTTATTATTAATGTATCTGGACTAAAATCCAATGCCTATTCCCAAATAGCATCAATTCTGGCAATATGCTTCTAGCATTTAGGTGTACAAAACTAATGTTACCACCCTTCAAGATATAGATTTTCTTCTCCTGACCCTGGGTTAAGGTGAATTTCACCAGACAGCATTAAGCTCAATATTATCATTATTTTCAGTTTAGTCACTGGACCACTATATCACCAAAGCAGCTTCTTTATTATTAAACAAAAAAATTGTCTGTGATTTGTTGTTTTTGCATTTCTTTTTGCAAGAAGAAATAGCTGCTAGCTTACTCAATGTTGTAATTTGAGATAGGTTAACCAATTGAGAAGTCAGCTTAATTAAATTACCCAAAGGGCCAGGTGAAAAAGTCAAGGTTTCCTCGTTTGGCTTAGTGTGTCTATTTTCTAAACCAAACCCATTTATACTACTAAACCCAGGACATATTGCAACGAAACAGATGGATCAGATGCATATCATTATGCCTCTCAGTTCTTTCCCCATACTTGTATCCTGACAATAATCTCTACTGCTTTCTTCAAGACTTAAAGTTAAACAATAGAGGAGAGAGAAACAAATGTAGGCTACAGTTGCTAGCAACAGAGCTACTCAGTTACTAACACAGAGATCTTAACTCTCATTAAAACTACAATATAAAAATTAAAAATACAGTTTGGATCATTCACTAAAATTGCAATTTAAACCCTCCCCAGCAGGCTAATAAAAGAAAAATAAAATATACTTGCTGTGTCAATCTCTGGTTCAGATAAAGTGCACAGCGAGCAAGCTTACAATTTCTGTGACCGAGTGGCACTCACACCACTCACGTTCTCACGCAGTGCTTGCACATATTGTCTCTGGTTCCAGCAGCAAGATGTGTTTCTGACTGGAGTATGGATCTATGCTGTGGAATGCTTTCTGGTGAGTGAGGGTGTGTGTGGAGGGGTGTGGAGTGGTGGGTGTTGAGTGGTGGGTGGGGCTGGGTGACTGGGTATCTGGGAGGCCAGATAAGAACTGGATTGTTTTCTTTTCTACAGGTTTCAGTGTTAAAAATAAAAGATCAATGAGGAATGGTTTTCTTTATTTGCAGGGGGAAGCTAGCTGATACTGGTGAATGGGCAACCCAATGTTGGGATAATGTTCAGTAGCATCAAGGGTGGCCATCCCACTGCCATCATTCATATATTGGGGAAGGTGGGCAGGCAATATGGAGGGGATGGGGGTCAACAGAAGTGGTTCCGGAAGTGGGCATTCCAATCTGCTTATTTGCATTTAAAGGGGACATGAATTGCTTTCTGCTGTTTATTTTGTCTGTTAATAGTGTGGTAGTAATGAAAATCATACTCTCTGCACTTCTTGTATTCATTATTTAATGTTTTTGATGTGTACTGAACTTTACCTGACTCCACGATCCTCAGTGTTCTTATTTAGGCTCGAGCATCAGACTTGCTCTGCTGTCACCAGTGACATTACCATTCATGCATTTTAAATGATGCTACACTAGGTTCAAAGTCAAAAACAGCATAACATATACAATAATGGTTGGGAAGGTGGTAACAACAAGAATGTTAGACGCCCCCAAGGTGTGGGATACCACATAAACCCCGAGAGCGAAGCTCAAGGGGTTTGTACAAACATCCCACACCGAGGAGGTGTCTAACATTCGAATTTTACACACCTCCCCAGCTTTTATTTTATATAATTGCTGGAGAATGCTTTTTTGCCTCAGCAGTTATATAAAATACAGTTAAATTAACTTACTGCCGATTCCAACTGGCGATGAACTGCGGCGTGCTGTGTAGTGAAGAGGACCGGAAGAATGTTTTTTTGCGCATGCTCACACATGTTATAACCCACGGGTTATAATGGAAAATAATAACCCCCTTCCCCTATGTGAAAAAGCGATCGCCAGTTATTATAGTAATTTTGGTACTTTTATTATATGATCTATACATTTTTAAGAAGTAATAATCTTTCCAGTACTTATGTCTATTTACATCTAATCAAATTGGTTAATTTCTATCAAGTTTGTTTTCTTAATCCTTTACATTTCAGCTGAACTCATGGTTAGCATTTTTAATTGTTTTTTTTTTATAAAATGCATGTCCAGATGTACATATAAGTATCTGGCACTCATGCCCAATCTACAGCTATCTCTCCTTCCCCCTTCCTTTCCATTTGATTCCTTTGTGCTTTTTCAATGCATTCTTGATCCCCACCACCTCTGCTGGATGGCTGTTCCAGAAAACCACCACTCCTTCTGCGAAGAAGTACTTCCTCACATCTGTCCTGAATCTAACCCCCTGCAGCTTCACAGCATGTCTCCTTGTTCTTGACCACCTTTTTCTACTGAAAAATACTCCACTCCTGTACCTTATTTACCCCCGTGAGGTATTTAAAGGTCTCTATCACGTCCCCTTCCCTCCTCTGTTCCAGGGTATACATACAGTATTAAGGTCCTTTAGTCTCATCTCATCTCATAGGGCTTTTGTTGAACACCCTGTATCATTTTAGATGCCCTCATCTGGACCACCGCCACTCAGTTTATGTTCTTCTGGAGATGTAGTCTTCAGAACTGGATGCAATACTTTAGGTGGGGTCTTACCAGTAAACTATACAGCGGCAACATCACCTCCCTCTTTCTGCTGGTGATACCCCTCCTTATGTACCCCAGCATCCCACTTACCCTCTCTACTGCCTTGTTGCATGGACTGGCCACCTTTAGGTCATTCAGCATATTACCCCAGGTCTCTTTCCTGCCTGTCCGTCATCAATACCACTGCACCAATTTTGTACTCTGTCCCTGAGTTTCTGTGCTCTAAGTGCATTATCCCACACTTCGTCACATTGAAACCCAACTACTATACCCTTGGCCACTCCTATAGTTTACTCAGGTCTCTGCTCATCCTTCCTGACCCCTAATGGACTGTCCGCCCTATTGCAGATTTGGTATCATCCTCAACGAGGCAGACCTTCCCTTCCAGCTCCTCTGCAATGGTCACTTATAAAGACATTAAAGAGAACTGGTTCCAGCACTGATTCCTGAGGCATGCCACTGGTCACCCTCCCTTCCTTGGACTGAACATCAACCACCACCCTCTGTTGCCTATCCCTTAACCAATTTCTTATCCAGTTTGCCACCTTTGGACCCCCTCCTAAGCTACACAGCTTACTTACTAGTCTCCTATGTGGAACGATGTTGAACCCCTTACTGAAATCTAGGTAGGCCATGTCCACCGCTCCACCCTGATTTAGTCCCTTGGTCACCGAATCAAAGAAATCTATCAGATTTGTTTGACATGACCTTCCCTTTGTGAAACCATGCTGCCTTGGGTCTTGTAACCCACTGGATTCAAGATATTCCATAATCCTTTCCTTCAGCAGTGATTCCATTAACTTTCCCACCTCCGATGTTAGGCTGACTCACCTTTAATTGCCAGCCTCCTCCCTCCTACCACTGTTGTGTAGAGGGCTAAATCCGTCATCCTCCAGTTCTCTGGAACCACTCAAATTTCCAGTGAGCTATTAAATAAAACTGTCAGAGGGGCAGCCTGTATTTCCATGAACTCCCTCAACACCTTTGGATGAACCCCATCAGATTAGAAAGTACCTTCAGGACTATCTCCTTCAAAAAAGGACTAGTGTCCACCTCCCTCCCTCCAAAGCTTTTGTTACTTATTTGTGGTCCCTCCTTCTTCTGTGAACACTGAACAAAAGTATTTGTTCTAGATGTCTGCCTTTTCCCGGTCCTTCCCTACACAGTTCCCCAACCCTTCCTTTTTTAACCTTACAATCCCACCATTGGTATTCCTCTTTTCACTTACGTATCTAAAAAATGTCTTGTTCCCTTTCGTTACCTCGTGAGCTAGTCTTTCTTCAGTTTGTGCCTTTGCACTCCTTTTTGCTTTCCCTGTTACCCTCTGTTTCCACTGATACACATCCTTATTCTCCTCCATTTGAGTCTCCTTATACCTTCTGAATGCTACCCTTTTAGCTCTTACCTTTGAAGCCACCTCTTTTGAGAACCATAGCGGTCTCTTTTTCCTCTTGCTTTGGCTCACTTGTTCAGTGCAGAGATTTGTTGCCTTTACTATGCTCCATTTTATCTTTGCCCACTGTTCCTCCACCCCACCTAGGTGACCCACCTCTGCTAGGTCATCCTTGAGGCATTCAGCCATCTTTTTAAAATCTGCCTTCCTAAAGACAAGGATCCTCACCCTTGTGTGGTTCAATTATGCTGCCATTCATATATTGAACCACACCTTATGGTGGTCACTAGTCTCCAAGTAGCCTCTCAACTTGACATCTGCAATGGTATCACATTTGAACAGTGATGGGAAAACTGTAGAGACCATCACAGTGACAAAATCGACAGTTCACTATGATGGTCTGCTGCTTTCCCAATGCTGCTGTTTCTGGGGAGCATACCCCCTCCTCAAACCAGCTACAACTTGGAGTTAGTGATCTATAGTGTAGGTGGTGTGGGGGCAGAGCCCCCCCACATTAATGGGGTGGGGGGAACCCCCCCAAAAAAACTTTTTCACAGTGATGGCGCAATGCCAATTGTCAGCATGTGCCATCGCTGTACTGACGGTCAGAAAATTCCCTGTCATTGCTGTGACATGGAACCTTCTGCAACATTGTTCTTGTCAGTGATAACCAGGTCCAGTATTGCCTCATCACTAGTGGATTCACTGACTATTTTCCTGAGGAATTCCCCCTGCAGAGAGTCCAGTATGTCCCTGCTTTTAGCTGAAGCCACTGCTGGGAGGCTCCAATCCACATATGGCAGATTGAAGTCCCCCATCAGCAGCACCTCCCCCTTTTCTGCCATCTTGCCAATGGCTTCCAACAGTACCTTTTCTAATTCCTCCCTCTGTGCTGGAGGTTTGTAGATCACTCCAGTGTGAATAGCGACTCCATTTCCTGTCTCCAGGGAGACCCACAGTGCCTCTCCCTGCCCCTGTATTCCCTGCATATCCATGACTTTTACACTTTCCATCACATCAAGTACCACACCTCCCCCTTTCTTTCCCACCTGATGTTCATCATAGTTGGTTTATTTCTTTAAATACTAATTAAAGTATATATCTGCTTATTCAATAGACATTCTGAATCCAATTGTGGATGTGCCACTTCTTGAAAGGAGTATTTTTTTTTAAGCAATGGGAAGGGTGAGGGCTGAATTGTGATGAAGGTGCATTTGCTATGTGGAATTTGCTTGTGCTTACTTTCATGAAAATGGATAAATAACCTAGACAATTACTGTAGTCAGATCCAGTCATGAAAATGTGTGAAGGGATTAGTATATACAGTAAAACAATAAAAAAGCCTACATTTTAATTATACATATGGTGTCTTCACAAAACAAAAGTGATATGCATTACTTAATGTAAAACATATATTTAATCTTCATTTTCCTTCAAGCACATGCATGCAAAAAATAGATAGTGAGCACATCAAAAGGATTATGGCTCTTTTAATGTTTTTTTTTTTGCGTGTTAGAAAGAACATCTTTCACTTCTAAAGTAACAGTGTTCATTCTGATTAGATCTGGTACTTCAGCTGGAAGTTTCATATATCTAAATTTTTTATTTATATCATGAACCCTTGCTCTCCCACACCGCTGCCTTCCATTAGGTTAATTGCACAGTAACAAGACATTGGAGCTTGTATTGCCATAAATTGATAAACCTGGATGGTGTAACCTGGTAGTGATTCGAGCACATCTCAACAGTACATAATTTGTGAGTGATTTGTGTGTTTGAGGGTAGGGGAGAGAAAAGTTTAGCACCACCTTTTACATCTGCTTACGAGAAAATTAATTGCTGGTGGAAATCACTCCCATTGGGGTTGGGGATGGGAGGGGACTGCTAGATACTAGGGAAAGTTTATGACATTAACTGCTCGGGAAACATGGGGGGACAGGTGACCTGTAGGGGAGAAGGGTGAGCAAGTTGTACTGGAACGGGCACCCTGGTTCCCTTTTACAGTTTGGTGAAATTGGAAAGAAAGAGAAAGGGCTGGCTGAACAGGGAGGGGGTAAAAAATAAATAAATAAAGATACATAGACAGATAGACAGACAGACAGACAGACAAGTTAGATAGATAAGAGAGAGAGACCGATCAGGTGACCACCAGCTCAGTGCTGCCACTGAAGACCGCAGCACTTCTCCATCTGTAACTGCAGAGGTCATGAAAGTCCCACTGTTCTCATACAGAGAATGTAGGTGAATGACATCGCTAAGCTGGGCACCCAGGGGTTTCATGTGCTCAGAAACATTCCCAAGGCAAGTTTCAAAAACTAGACACCAGAATCTAGACAAGCAGGTCCCATTTACCTAGATTCAGGTGTTAGTTTTTTTTAAACACATCAGGTGTTAGGGTGGGAAACCCTAATGCCACATTTGCTTACATTTGTCAAGTTTAACCCTATCTGATGCATTAATGAAGTTTTTTTTACTATTTATTTCCTTACATTTTGAGAAAGTATAATTGTATCCTTATTTGCCTGTGGGAGTGCAGGGCCCTCTCAAGCCTAACAAGAAGGCTATGTTGAAAATTTGGGGTCAAAATATTTAAAATTCCCAAAGTTACAAGCATGTGTACCAAAATTGCAACAATACTCATAACTTTGCTGTTTTTAATACTTTTGACCCCAAATTTTCAACATAGACTTCTTATGATCTCACCTCATGTACCCAGTACAGAAAATTTTCAAATCCTTGCCAAAACATAAGTCTGTGCAAGTACAACGCCATTTTGTGCCACCAGTGTGAAAACATATTTTAGCCAGGATCAGAAAAATGACAGCTGTCACATATATGAGGTGGGATAATAAGAAAAATATGTTGAAAATATGGGGTGAAAATATTGAAAAAGTCCTAAGTTACAAACATGCATAGTGAAATTGCAACAAATGGTCATAACGTTTGCTATTTTTAATCATTTTGACCCCAAATTTTCAACATAACCTTCTTATGACCCCACCTTATGAACAATATAACTATTATTGCACAAATCTCAGCAGAAAGGTGATTTCACCAACCAACCATAGAATCACCTTTCCAACAGGAGTTGTTTAATGACAGTCATATTGTTCATGAGGTGGGGTCTCCAAAAGGCCATGTTGAAAATTTAGGATCAAAATCACCAAAAACAGCTGAGTTATTTATCAAAGTTGAAACCACCTTTGAAATACATTGACACTCATTTACCTTAGTTTCTCATATTGCAGTTGCCGGTTCCAGCAGTAAGATGTGTCTTTAATTGGCAGAGTGGATCTTGAACCTGGAACCTCTTCAGGTGAGTGAGGATCGTGGCAGTGTCATGGGTGATGTAGGGAGGTGGGTGCACAGTGGGAGGTCTTGTGGGAGGTGCAGGCATGATTGGCAATGAACTGTTTTTTACATGTTTAAAAAAATTAAAAAAACATCAAGGGATGGTTTTCTTATTTTCAGGCAAAAAACAACATAAAAGGGCAGCTGAGGGGATACCACTAACCACCAATGAGAATGGCAGTGAAGTATGGAACTGACATCAACCCCACCCCACTCTGCAGAGAGTGACAGGGATTGAGGTGTGCCTTTGGGTTGCTGGTCATAACACTCATGCCATTTCACCTCACCCTACTCTGCAGACTTTGATAAGTGTCATGTTGGGCCTTGGGGTTATCGGGCTTTACGCACACCCCATTCCATAAGGAAGTATGTTGAGATGGGTGCAGTATAGGAGAATGGGGTGAACTTTGGGTCCAAAGAGTCCAAGGCACACCTTGATGCCTGTCAGTGGCTGCAGGGTGGGGGTGAGGGTGCAGTGGCATGAGTATTACAGCTGACACTCCAAAGGCACTCCCCTGATGCCTGTTAGTCTGTACAGGGTGGGATGTTTTGGTTAGAAACCATGACGCCCCGGGTGTTTGTTGGTATTTGCACTCCAAATTTCTACATGGCCTTTTTGTGACCCCACCTCATGAAAGCATTTGGGACCTCTGTTTATGAACAGTGGCGCTGTGATTTTGTTAATCTGTCCAGAATGTTGATTTCCAACAGCGACCGTGCCATTCTGCACCACGTGTGAAAACTCAGTTTGGGCAGGATGTGAAAAATGACAGCTGCACCATTCATAAGGAGGTGTGAAGAGATGGCAATTTTGAAAATCTGGAGTGTAAATATTAAAAATTCTTGACGTTATGAGCGTGCATGAAAACTGCTCAATGCACGCTCATAACACAGTCAGTTTTTTGGAATTCTTTCACCAAATTTTTAACATAGCCATTTTGAGACCTCTGCTCATGAAGAGTGGCACTGTGATTTTCTTAATCTGTCCGAACATTGATTTCCCACTGTGACTGCGCCATTGTGCACCAGATGTATGAATCCACATTTCAGACAGGATGTGAAAGATGACAGCTGTACTGTTCATAAAAAGGTGTGCAAAAATCACAATGTTGAAAATCTGAAGTAAAAATATTAAAAATTCTCTAAGTTATGACTGTGCATGGAAACTGCACAACGCACGCTCATAATGTAGTCATTTTGTGGAATTTTGTCACCAAATTTTCAACATAGGCATTTTGGGACCTCTGCTAATGAACAGTGTTACTGGGATTTTCTTACTCTGTCCCAAACATTGTTTTCCTACAGCGACTGCGCCATTGTGTGCTGGATGTATGGAAACACATTTCAGGCAAGATGTGGAAAATGACAGCTGTATTGTTCATGAGGAGGTGTGAAAAAAATGGCAATGTTGAAAATCTGGAGTAAAAATATAAAAAATTCTTGAAGCTATGAGCATGTGTGGAAAATGTGTAACGCACGCTCATAGCACAGTAATTTTTTGGAATTTTGTCACCAAATTTACAACATAAGATTTTTTGGGAGCCCACCTCATGAACAGTGACACTGCCATTTCATTAATCAGTCCCAAAAGGTGATTCCGTGCAGTGACCACGAAATCACCTTTTGGGACCAGATAACGAGATGACAGTGACTGAATTTATGAGGTGGGGTCCCAAGAACTCCATGTTGAAAATTTGGTGCCAAAATTCACAAATACTGTATGGCTGAGATATGCACCAAAGTTGAAAAAAAAAACATTTATGCCATTATACAGCTCACCAGCAGTTCTTCAGTCTGCGGTCAGCTTTGAAGAGTGTAGACATGTTCCCAGTCCACCGAAAATCATCAGGCCAAGCTCAGGAGGTAAGTATGGGATGAGGGGAGTGTGGAGAGGTGGGGTAAGCAGAGGGTGGGCACGAGTTGGGGGAGGGTCACCAGACATGTCGAGGGACCGTTTTCTCATTTTTCAGGTAAAATCAAACAAAAAAAACCATAAAGACAAGCGGGTCAGTTTTCTTATTTTGCAGGTTTGTTTTGGCACACTGGGGTGGGCTTCCAGTGTGCCACCTGTATTTTCGGGGAGAGGGACTGAAGCCGATGGGGATTGGGCTCACCGTTGGCACAGAAACATGTCTGGGGGATGCATGATGCTGAGGGGGATTGGGCACCCCCTCAGCACACAAATTAAATGATAAGGTGGCCATTGTGCTGATGGGGATTGGGATCCCCCATTGGCAAACTGAACTGGGAAGGGGGCATGCCAACAGGGGGATTGGGCACCCCCGACGTCGGCTTGATTTGGACTGTGAGGTGGACAGCAGCAGCTGCCACCATCTTAATTTGAAATGTTACACCAGGCAAGTCACACCCTGCAATGAGGGTGCGCTCCCTCATTGCAGTGGCTAAATCATTTCAAGTTGGTGGCACACTTTTGCACTGCTATAATAGACAGCATGCAATTTAATTCATGCCACAGAGCACAGCCCAAAAAAGCAATAGTGCCACTGGCCACAACATGACTGTACCTCCAAAACCTGCCATTCCAAGCTACCTCAATATGTTGCTTGAGCGTGCACAAGACAACATAAAAATGGGCATTGGAGGGTGGGAGGGTACCACTAGACACCAGGGATAAAGCCAGGAGCCTTCTGCACCCTCACCCCAGAAAAAGGGGTCCATGGTTTTACATATATATATATATATATATATATATATATATATATACACACATACACTGTATATATATATATATATATTTTTTTATATGTATAACACATATAAAACATTAATAAATAAATACATAAAAAAAAATATGAATATACAGGGTGGGTGGGGGTGCCACTAGACACCAGGGATTTCTCCAGGAGAGGGTCACATAAAAAACAACATAGAAAAAAAGAAAAGAATCCTTTTTTGTCAAGAGAAATCCTTTTCTGCCAATCCTTTGCTGTGGTGGTGGAAAAGGATTCCATCTGTTAAAAAAGGATCCTTTTTCCTGACCATATGGCTCTGTTTTTTGGGACCAGATATCCCACAAATCATTTTCATGACCATCTGGTCTTGCTGACAATCCTTTTTCACCAGAACAATTCCTTTGTCACCATCCTTATTCATCATGGCAAAAAAGGAAATCGACTGGCGAGAAAGGACTAACGGCATGGCCATCTGGTAATGAAAAGGGTAAATCCTTTTTTGCCAGCCCATTTCCTTTTTCTTCATGATGAAAAAGGACTGATGAAAAAGGAAGTTAGCAAGTGGCAAAAAGGATTAAAATAGTTTAAAAAAACAATTTTAAGGGGCATACAAAAAAAAAACCCACAAAGAATAGCTCATCAACTCTCGATGAGAAAGATACATACTTTGATGTCTGTAACAGACATCCCTGGGCACAGTTATGACAGTTTGTTTCTCCCAAAAAACCAAAAACAAAGTGGCGGCTCCAAAAAAGGATTAATTTTCTGGCACACAAGGATTGGCCCCTCAAGAAAAAGAATCCTTGTTAGTCAGAGCAAAATCCTTTTCCATTCCAGGAATCTATCCAAAAGAGTGAACTGAGCATGCTCAGAACCCAACAGTTTGAAATGAAATAACTTTGTAATGGATTAATATTGTTTCACCAAACTGATGCAGGTAAGCTCTGTAGTGCAAGTACTTTCTATTCTGAAAATTTTAGACCAAAATTCTAAACCATTAGGCCACAGCACAATGACAAAAAAAACTGCAAAAAAAACCCAGCAAATCTTTACTTTTTTTCACTATGTGCAGCGTGAAATCCACTGATCCAACTGACACAAAACTTGGCAAGTCAAGAGACCTATCCAAGGAGACTGTGCATGCAAAATGTTGTGAAAATCCATTAAATGGTTCCAAAGTTATTAAAATGCAAAATTTGAGGTTTAACATTGAAACCCCTGCTCAACCCTAACTATAGTGGCACTACCTTGCCACTATAATAATATATGCAGATATAGATATTTAGAATAAATACTTGGTAAGGGTGGTATACAAGGATGGTTTGGATAGCTTCCTGATGATGTGTTAATAGTTATTAGTATTGTCCCATAATGTTTAATGTGGGGTAGGTATATACGTTTTATTAGTGTAAGTGTATACTTTTGATTGTTTGGTTAGTGTGGGTATATAGCTTTAATCAGTGTAAGTACACACAAACATACAAATATGACAGCAAAAACAGGTCATTTTGGTCTATCTAGTCTGCTTGAGTGTTCAGCTCTTGGGTGAATTTACTGGAGTTGCCCCCCCTTCCACATGTAGTCTTCCTCCCTCCCCCTCTCATCCCCCTACCCATCTCCCCACTTGTTATGATTTTCCCTTTCAGTCTGCCCAACCCCTTTTAAAGCTGTCCGCTGTTTTCAATGACACTGCCTGCTCCAGCAGTTCGCTCCACTTGGATATAGTTGCAATTGCCTAATTAGTGCAGGTATGTACGATTAATTGATATATTAGTCACAGGTATACAGGTAAATAAATTGTTTTTCTTTGTGGAAAATTTCCCATCTGTATGTGATATACATATAGATCCAGGTCCAGATCCAGATCCATATATAATATAGATAGATAGATAGATAGATAGATAGATAGATAGATAGATAGATAGATAGACAGACAGACAGACAGACAGACAGACAGATGGACAGACGGACGGACAGACAGACATAGACATATATATAGATATAGATAGATGGGCTGGGCAAAAATTACAGATTCCGCGTCCTCAAAAAATTCACAGAATTCTGCAATTTCCGCTGAATTTTGGCAGAGATTCGCCTTTGGTGAAATTCACACTTTCCGTGGAATTTTCACCTGATTTGCAGAATAACTAAATGTACTGCAGAAAATATATATATAAAATATTTATTACAGATAAAAACACAGTTCAGAGGTGTAATTCACATAAAATGTATTTCGCAAGGTATGAAGTCATGTGATTTCATTAAGTTAAGCGGGAATTGAATTTGCAAAGCTCTGTGTCTTACTGTTCCTGTTTCTTTCTTTAGTGATACTGTCCTTCTTGTCCAAAGTTAAACTTTATATGGTATAATTCAAAACTGTAATTTACTGTAATATCGTCAAAAAGTCCCAAAAGTCTGCCGTTCACTAACATTTTCCGTGGAACACACAAAATAATTCCACAAGCAATGCTGTCACCTGATCTTTTTTGATTAGGCAGGAGTCTATTGGTCAAAGTGTGAGTTACTATAGCAACCCTCTCTTTCTCTGTCTCTCTGTCTCCCCCAAGTGACTGCTCCTCCTATTCTTCTGGGCAGTTTAACAGCAGGTGTTGAAGAAAAAGGATCTGCAGCTCTTCGCAACTTACTTTTGTAGATCAAAAAGTTATATTTCAAAGCACTTTGTGGCATTTCTTATTTGTGAAAGTTTTTTTGTGAAATCTCTGATGATTTTTGCAATGTTCTTCTGCAATGTGATTGTTATTTTATTGACTTTAGATGTTCTGAGATATTTATTTGTTTGCACACTGGTGGGTGATGAAAGAAAATTGATCTTGTGGTGACAGAAATGTGGGGAAATAGATGTGTTCCTCATCAACCAGTGGTGGAGATGAGCATGGAGGTGATGCTGGTACCCTCTGCTTTAGGATCAAATGTTCCCACAATTGGGGGGGGGGGTCAGTCAGCTGGGGCCAGCATCAGTATTGCTAGTTTTTTTTGTGTGACGGGATGTAACTCTAAACAAAAAGGCAGCAATGTCTATGTCAAGCACAAAAATAATTCAGGCAAAGCTGTGACAGCATTAATGCTGGACATAGGAGATGTTGGGTATTTATGGAGATGAATGCAGTTGAAGCACTAGTAGTGACTGAAATATGAGTTATTACCTGAACAATGAAAGAGGAATCCACAGTTTGCAGGCTATTCTGAGATTTACGTAGGTACTGCTTTTTTAACTTGCTCTTTAGAATCCCTTCCTGTCTCTCACACCTGCCTCCTTCAGGAACTCAAAAGGCACACACAAGCCCCTGTACTCCTACCTGTGATGGCCACCCTCCATGGAGAGCAGGTAATCATGTAAAGTGGCATTTTTAAAATTATTTGCCTCAAAAGGGCTTTTTTTAAACAACTGTATCCTGTCAGCATGCCCCAAATGTCATTAAAAGGACTTATTTATCTTCAAGCCCTTAAAAGGGATTTTTATTTTAAGTTTATTTATTCCTTTGTTAACTGGGTTGGTGCACTGATCCAAGGACCTTTTTCAGGCATGGCCCAGGCCTTAGACTGGCACATACAGAAAGGCCACAGTAAGGACAGGTAAATACACAGTGTTCTACAGTAACAAATAGCAGGCAGCATAGATCTAGTAGCTACACAGTGTTTGGCAGCAATAGCTGCAGCTCATTGTTAACATTGACAGGTAAAGAGTAGTATTGAGCAAAAAATATACATACTACTTACAAATTACAATTTATGGGTACATTTACAGTTTGCAGGTAGCAGGCAGCTGACTCCTGCACATGGTGCTGGCCAGCAAGCCAGTCCCTAGGTAGTAGAATAAAGAGATGATGGGGGCAATGGAGTCCTAGACAGATTGCACAAGAGTGCCAGTAGCCTTGGGACAGGAATAGGTCATGTAGAACAGGAAGTGGATTTTTAGTGGGGTATGTAAATTTAATGGGGGGGGGGTCGATGGAATGCAGTGGGGGGGAAGGGGGAGGTCATTCCAGAGGGAGGTCCCAGCAATAGAGAAGGCCCTTTGACCCATCCAGTTGATAATATGTGTACGGACAAGTTGGAGGTGGGATGAGTGGCAGAGATTGCAGCTATGAGTCTTGGGGCAGACTAGAACAGATAGAGAGTTGTACGAGAGGCAGTGGATGGCATCCCCAGTGGTTCAGGCCAGTAAATAGGATCATCAGGTTTGAGGGGGAAGCCAAAGAAAGGACTGGTAGAGAGAGCAGTGGTGCATGAAGAGAGGGGCACAAAGGACAAAGTGGCAAATCTGGCCAGTCTGTGTGCCCTTAGACCTTAAAAGGACTTGATAGCCAATAGGCTCTGATGAGAACTTCAATGCCAGCCTGCATTTCTTAGTAAGACCTTAGCTCCCAAGCCTGGAAAGTTTTTTTTTTGTAATGATTTTTCTCCTTTCTGCCTGCATTCACTCAGTTCTTTAATGCACTCACTAGCCCACAAGCCCTGAAAATGGATGTAATAGCAGCCTGCGTTCCCTAATCCATGACACTTTTGTTTTAATGATTTTTCTCCTGCCTACCTGAATGCCTCTAGTCCTTAAAATGACTATAGTTAGCTCCCAAGCCCTGCAAAGGGCTTTTTGAAATGAATTTGATGCTTGCTTGCCCTGATACAGTAGGTCCCTTAAATTATTTATCTTCAAGTCCTTAAAAGAGCTTTTAACTATATATTGTATTATGCTGCACTGGTGAGGGTCCCTAAAACTCCATATCCATAGCCCTTAAAAGGATGGTTTGTGAGTACTGATTTAAAGCCCTTAAAGAGATATGTTTCTGTGCACTGACTGCTGCTCTAATAACCAATTCAACTCCCCACCACATGTTCTGATGGTCTGAATAGCACTGATTAGCAACACTTATTGATGGAAGGATCAGTTGCCAGCAGCAGCCAATTAATGCCTCCACTCCAGACTGTGATCTGATGCCTAGTGAAAGCACCTGTCATGTGACACCAGCTGCGTGACTGAGACAGCACGATTCTAAGTGCACAGACTTTGTCGTCACATGACAAGCTCTCCACCACACTGCTCCTTCCTGGTCCTAGTTTTTCCAGTATACCTAAGGGTAACTGCTCTGATGAATTTAGTCTGGCAATGCTAACACTGCACCATTGCAGATGGCATAGACACTTGGGGAGAGGGTGAGCTGAGAAGATGGAAAAAAAAAGTAGGAGTACTGGAGAAAAATAAAATGATGATACAGTAGCATTAATTCCTCAGTTTCTACAGTGGGCAGGCACTGAGGGGCTATAGATGTCTATAGACAAAAGTGCTTGCAATGGGGGCACCAAAAGTACAGGAATTGTGTACCCTGGTGGTGTTTCCTTCCAGCTAAAATTGTTTCTCCTCACAGTTCTGTTAGTGCATCCCACAGTATTCATAATTACACATATTTCACCATAGCTTATTATATCTGTGTCTCATCCCAGTTACATCAGTTTCAACTCCCAGTTCCACCAATATCAGTTGCAGCAGTGTCACCTCCCAGTTATTCAGCTTGTCCTCCCAGTTACACTAACATCTCCACTTCCCAGTTTTGGTCCCAGGGTCCCAGTTACACCAGTTTTTTTACTTACTAAATGAAAGAAAAGGGAAATCAGTTCTGCAGAAATATTTTCTGCAGTTCACCACATTATTCCACCATACATGCCAAAATTCCACAGTTTAAGGTGGAATTTCACAAAATGTTCCTGTATTTTGTGGAATTTCACAGAAGCAAATTCCGCATTTCTAAAGAATTCCACCGGTGGAATTTAAATTTCACACAGCCCTAATAGATATAGATATAGATACATATACAGATACAGCTATAGATATAGATATAGATATAGATATAGATATAGATATAGAGACAGAGACAGAGACAGAGACAGACACAGACACAGACACAGACACAGACACAGACATAGATATAGATATAGATATAGATATAGATATAGATACAGATACAGATACAGATATAGATATATTTATAGATATAGATATAGATTATACTTGCACAGTAGTGCAAGTATAGTTAGGGATCATCAGAGTATTTCATATTAAATCAGAATTTTTTCAGCTTAAAAACTTTGGCATCATTTATTGAAACTATACAAAATTTGGTATGCGTGATTCAAATGACAAGATGTGGAAAGTTTTGTGGCAGACGCACATCCAGATTTTGAGATGCAGTAAATTAACAACTCTTGAAAACACTGTATTTGGACCTTTCTTTTGCTCTCTCTTACAGCAGAGACAGTTTGGAATTTTGTTCTGAAACTTTCAGGGCAGAAGGGGCTTCTGCCAGGGGGGTGTGACATTCAGTGGTTTCATAAACAAATATTAATATGTTCTAGAGCTATAAGGTTTTGAAACTTGGATTTTTAGCATCCTCTGTAGGGTGTTTGTACTAATCCTCTGAAATGACCCAAAAATCATTCTTTCACAAGCTGTTTCTAACTCATGACTAAATACTGTTTTCGGTAGTGAGAAGAAGTCTTTGAGGTGTGATGGCCACCATCTTGTTTTTTGTGGAAAAAAGATGGAATACACATAAAAAAGTATGCATTTTCACGAAACAAACACCTGAACCTAGATAACAGAACTTATTTTGCTACTGTATATTCTGGTGTTTATTTTTTGAAAACTGTCCCAGAAATACCTATTCTGAACACCCCGACATCTATAATTGTGTGTATTCTATAGAACATACTCAAGAAAAACACATACAGTACATGATCACAGAGTTAGTCTCAGATAGAAAAAAATGTCTTGTGTATGATGCATGTTTAATTGTCTGCTCTTGAGTGCTACAACTGGTTAAATTATATATACCAATACAGTACTTATACTACATCAGCTGCTGGCCTATTTATATTTTATTTGATGAGTGTGCATTTGTATAGCAGTAATCTAATTCAGGGTGACAAAAACATTACATAAATAATTAAGAACTGGTAAGACATGTACTCAAAAATAAAACACATAATGTTATTGCAGCTCAATCTGATGAGTTGCATATTCAAAACCATTAGTTTGTATAGTTTTATCTCCAAGAAAAATAGAAACATAGAAACATAGACTTTTGATGGCAGATAAGTGTAACACTCCTGTTACCTGGGGTTATTAGAATCCCAGTAAGACCTAGTGGTAGGCAGGGAAGGCAGCTTGTGAAACTCCAGTTAAATGGATTTCACACTGTCCCACTCTGTTCTCAGTCTTAGCTGAGACTGAGGGATGACATCATGATAGAACTTTCGCAGCTGCATAAGCCACACTGGAATGTTGCAGTTGGAGGTTAGTGTAGAACATTGGGGATTTTGAATTCAGTCTATGTGCAATCTGAGAGGGAGACAGTAGTACAGCTGAGTGTGTGCAGGCTCTCAGAGCTTTAAGCTCTGTTTTAGAGCTACTTTTGGAAGGTGTGTGTTTCCACCTGAAGAGGAACACAGGAACTGGTAATTGAAGTGGTGGAGAACACTTTCAAAGGTTTAATAGCCCCATCCCTGAGGGGATGGGGAGAAGGTTTTTGCCTGTTTTCCAGGGACAACCCTCCCGTGTCTGGCTAAGGGAAAGAAGCTGCCTATTCAAATTGTGCTGAGGCACCAAAGCTCTGACAGAGAAATTCCTTGTGGAGGAATTGCCTGTGATGCACCTGCAACCAAAGGGTGAGTTCGCTCTGAAAAAAGGGCCAAGTGTTTTTTCACCTGAAAAGTTGGAAAGTGGTGATTGGACTACTTAACTCAGTGGGGGGTTTAGAGAAATGGACAATGCCACTTAAAAGTAGGTTCAAGTCCAGCACAAATGGGAAGCAAGACAAGTAGATGGAATGTGATATACATTTAGCAAGAATCTATGTTGCAAAGCTTTACAGGATGAGGTGTTTACTGTCCAGAGAAATGGCCGGGTATGAATTGTGGGAGCGAGAGGTAGGAGACCCCACATCAGTAGAAACCAAATTCACCTCTACGGATTTACTCTAAGACACCTTTTACTTTCTCTCAGGTACTTGGCCAGTGCCTGAGAAAAGTACCCAGAAGTGGGATTAAGAGGAAGAATTCCGTGATGGAGCCGAGGTGCTCTTAGGTGGTTAAGGGAGCCACCAGAAAATGTTTCCCCGAAGTATGGAAGGTGTCTGAGTGGCTGGCAAGGGAGCTGAGCCAGGGAAAACCCAGAACAAGGTACAAGTTCAGGCTTTGTAACCCAAAGCAGCATGCAAGCCCGGGCTGTGTGCCCAGTGGGTTCAGAGCCTGAGGGCTAAAGTTTTGAGGAAGTGTTCTTGTTCCTTTTAATCTGCATTACCAGGAGTGTAGCCCCATGGGGGTCCATCTATGCTTTGTTTATTCTTTTTGGATGTGAATAAAAAGCCACACTTTAGAATCCCACTTCTGGTATTGGACATTACAGCTATTGCTTCCTGTGTTCGGAATTACTTGGGTGCCCCTGTGCAGAGTAGCCAAACCTAGCCTTTGTGCCAAGTGACCTATTCTTCCCTGAGCCCAGCCCACCTGGTATTGCTGTCAGATTCAAATGGCATACCGGCCCTGGGGTTACAAAAATGTAGGCACTGCTGAGGATTTGGATTTGAAACCTAGGGAGGAATGCAAGAAAGGTGCTCAGGTAAAGGGCTAGCATTTTGGCTATCTGACAGTGGGTAGCCCAAAAAGCTGAAGCAATGTTAACTAATGTGCCACTGTGTGCTGTTGTCCATGTGCTGCTGTTAAAATTGCAATCTGTCTACCAAGGAGCAGTAAAGCCTGAGAGAGTATGCCCTTGTCCTGCTTCAAAATTACAGTGTTTTGCCAGCTTTTAAAACTGTTGTGACAAACAAAAAATGTGGAAAACTAGGGGCAGCAAAATGGAAATTGTGCCCTGGATGTTGGAAATGCTTTCTTGTGAACTAGAGACTGGTTGTGCTTAATGGCCATGAAAAATGGTTGAAATGGGCTCCCACTGTGGAGTCAGTTGAGAAAAAAAAATTGTGGTTTTGCAGTTTAAATTTGTCTGCTCGACGATCACCGTGAGGAGAAGAGTACTCGAGAGGAAAGATGCTCATTTGCATGACGTCGTGTGATTGGTGAGACTGCAATCAGTCCCGCCCCCAAACCGGCTCTACAGCGACTGCCCAGCATTCCAGAGGGAGTGTGAGTGGAGTGTGTGTACTGGCTTACAGGAGGAACGTCGCAGTGACTGAAAGCACTGTAAAAAGTTCAAAAAACTGTCTGTTTTGTTTAAATTCGGGCTCAACCCACATCTCAATCGACTGGACTGTGAGTGTGGTGTTCGGAGGGACGATTGGCAGGACTGCCAACCCCAATTCTGTTCAGAGGCCTCCAAGACTGGCTGCAGGCCATTTTCCATCACAGCAAACAGCTACTGATAACAGTGAGTACCAACAGAAATAATTGCTCAAACAAGTGATTTTTGCCAAAAGCCAGCTGAATCTGAGTGTAGCAGTGTAATCACTTTGAAAACAAGGACTGTGTTAAGATTACCAGCAAAAGCAAGCCTTTTAAGCCCTTGACTGTGAGCATAGTTATGGGTTCAGCATCAGTGTAAGTTTCAAAGCCATGAGAGAGACTGTGAATTGTATCAAGATATGCAGCAAGAGTTACAGGCAATCCTGTGCTTGAAATACTGAGGCTTTAAGGGACTGTGAGCTAGAGCAATGTCTTCAGCAAGTGAAAAGTCTGTGGTAAATCTTATAAACATGCTAGGAAAAAGAACAGTGCAAGTTTGTGCAGTTTGAGCAAAGTTATCAGTAGAATGTGTAAATCGGATGCCAGTGGCTTGACCCAATTTCAGAAAGTTGATGCGTAGGAGTGCTGCCGCCGCCATTACAGGGTGGGTTAGTAATGTAAACACAGCAGCAGAGAAGCCATTTTGAAAGTGAAAGAAAGTGTTCAGTGATGTGGGACTTTCAATAACAGTGAGCGTTTGTTTGTTTTTCTCTGCAGTCATGGCCTCAGGACCAGCCCACTACCCGGATCATGCCCAGGCTGTGGTAGCAGTAGAAGTAAACAAGTTAAGGGACATTGAAAGATGTTACAGGGTGGGGTAGTAATGTAAATGCAGCAGCAGAGAAGCCATTTTGAAAGTGAAAGAAAGTGTTCAGTGATGTGGGACTTTCAATAACAGTGAGCGTTTGTTTTCCTCTGCAGTCATGGCCTCAGAACCAGCCCACTACACGGATCATGACCAGGCTGTGGTAGCAGTAGAAGTAAACAAGTTAAGGGACACTGAGAGATGTTACTATGGAAGACAACTGCCTCTTCATGTGGCGATTCCTGGATATCCAGTGCAAGTATGTTTAATGTGCTTAAATGCTGGAAGGGATGTCTTCATGGTACCTCACTGTTCTGGGTGCTTAGAGAAATATGGTTTATTTAAAGCGCCCAAGATTCATTTGGCTCCCACATGGACAAAAGTTCAAGAATATGCAGTTGGCAGCACACAGCACCAGGCGGAGCCCATTGGAGAAGGCCCCTAGGGGAAGTGTGGCACAAAGCTAGAGGGTGCAGATTTACAGACAGAACAATGTGCTGATGTTTTGGATTCTGAATTGCTGAGAGACAATTCAGGAAGAGCATCAGTAGACCCATGGAGAGGGGGGCCTAGCCCAAGTCTCATAGGAGAAGACGAGATGAGGGAGGCCTTTGAATGGGAGGTTTTGACCTCCGCACCCAGCGAAGAGAGGCTAGTCTCAGGAGTGAGGATGACTGCTCACTCCTGGGAACAGATTCTCAGTGAGGAAGAAGAAGAGGGGGAACCTATGTGGCCTTGTGAAAAAGGAACTAGTACACAGCCTCAAGCTCCTGCCTCAGAGAAATGTATGGAAGAGAGTGGTGATTCCACTGCCCTGGCTTTGCAAGAAGAAGTCAGGGATCCACTTTTGTGTCTTTGAGAATGCATAGCTGGCAGAACCAGGACTGGCCACCCCCAAGCCAGGCCAGAGGTCTCAAGTTGACCAAAGCTAGTAAAGAGGAGAGACTGGTTCGTAGGAAGGTGAATGAAATCTATGGGATGTCCTTTCCTACCTTTCCTCGGAGAGTCTGGGAGGAGATTGAACAAAACAGGAAGTCCTGGATTTGGGCAGAAGCAATGAAATGTGTGCATCCTGGTGCAAACAAGCATGTCAGGAACAGAATGTTTCATGACAACAACAGCCAGTGGAAAAGAGGCAGGACACTGTTCATGGACACTGTTCGAATAGTGGATGGAGAAGGACGTGAAACCTTTCATAGTGTGAATTATGTGTGCCCAGATGGGGTAATAATTCAAGTGCCTGACTCGTTGTGCTATTGGCCACAGTGCAAAGATCTCCCTGCAAATGTGCCCATGCCTACCAAATGGAAAGCAGAGCAGTGGTAGCCAGTGCAGCAACTCCAGCCATTGCAGTGCCTTTGTTGTTCCACCAGTATGGATGTCCAGGACCCAGGTGCCCCACATTCATCAGTTCTACAGTGTACTGACTTTCCAGAATCCATCGATTGGCCCACCAGATGACTTCAAATCCAGAGAGGACACCAACCCAGCTGATCCTGATTCATCACCTGGTATCCGGATGACGTCAGACCAGCTGTTTTCCTTTTTATTCCTGTTGCAAGGGTTCCCTCTCCAGAGATGACATCACCCCAGCAGGTTCCAGATGTGCCCTCCTGTCATTCCTGGAAGATGTCCGCCCAGCTGTATAGGAAGAATATTGTCAGGGAGAGTCTTCGGCTGAGGACCAGGTCGGTGCTGTTTTCATTCTATAAGGGACTGGTAAGTCCAGACTTTTCTATTCTTATGACATTGCAGTACACACCCTACACTAGCAGATTCCAGATGTTTGAACTGTCCTCAAAGACTCTCCCCTTCGGGACTTTGGCCTGCTAGAACTGTGCTTCACCGGGCTCCGGCCCAGGAGACACTCTTTAATGGACTAGCCTTTGGGCACTGTGGTCACTAGATGGGACTTTTATTGCGCTCCATCCCCCAAATGGTGTATTGTAAATAATGTCATTGTTTTTCTACTGTTTTATAATGTTCATACTGTTTTTCTACCTATTCTAAAAAAAATATATATTTTTGGGTTTCTCCAGTGTTTTGGTGGTAGGGGTTTAGATAGACTGCATATGCAGATTAGGAGTGTGTGTTGTCTTTCTTTTTTCTTGCAGGTGTTCCTGAAGAAGATAGAAGAGAAGACAAGAAGAGGAGGAGGGACTCCTCAGAGTTCCTCACTAGTAGTTTAGTGTGTAGTGTTTGAAGCACTGTTGCTGTTGTTACTGTTTGTAACCTTCTTCTTCCACAGGTATGATTGTGGGGAAATGTGGGAGCAATGCAATGGTATGGTATTAGCTCCTGGTGTGTGGTTGTGTAGTGTCCAGGGTTGGGGAGGTGCCCTGTTTGTTTTGTTTTGGGATTTGAGTTAGAGGCAGTCAGGTTTTCCCTAGAGGGCTCCGGCGATAGACAGGCTGTGGTCCTAAATGGCCATAGGGACTGCAGTGCTAATCTATTAGGGCTATGGTCTGGACAGTTCTTCCAGAGCCACTGGGTACCCATAGTCAGAGAGTAGAGTAGAGGTTGATATGTCAACTGATGGCATCTGGGCCCTTAGTGTTGTCTGTCTGTGCCTAGCACATGGTAGGAGGGGGCCTGATCTCCCCTCTCCGTAGGTAACACATAGGGTAGGATGGCCTACATAGATACATAGATACATAGACAGTGTCAGCAACTAAAGGCCTATGGCCCACCCAGTCGGCCTAGGTCAGGTAACTAATTACTGCGGACAGTCATTTTCCTGGCCCAGAGTGAGTGTAACACTCCTGTTACCCAGGGTTACTAGAATCCCAGTAAGACCTAGTGGTAGGCAGGGAAGGCAGCTTGTGAAACTCCAGTTAAATGGATTTCACACTGTCTCACTCTGTTCTCAGTCTCATCTGAGACTGAGGGATGACATCATGATAGAACTTTTGCAGCTGCATAAGCCACACTGGAATGTTGCAGTTGGAGGTTTGTGTAGAACGTTGGGGATTTTGAATTCAGTCTGTGTGCAGTCTGAGTGAGAGAGACAGTAGTACAGCTGAGTGTGTGCAGGCTCTCAGAGATTCAAGCTTTGTTTTAGAGCTACTTTTGGAAGGTGTGTGTTTCCACCTGAAGAGGAACACAGGAACTGGTAATTGAAGTGGTGGAGAACACTTTCAAAGGTTTAGTAGCCCCATCCCTGAGGGGATGGGGGGATGGTTTTTGCCTGTTTTCAAGGGGCAACCCTCCTGTGTCTAGCTAAGGGAAAGAAGCTGCCTATTCAAGTTGTGCTGAGGCACCAAAGCTCTGAGAGAGAGAAATTCCTTGTGGAGGAATCACCTGTGGGGCACCTGCAACCAAAGGGTGAGTTCGCTCTGAAAAAAGGGCCAAGTGTTTTTTCACCTGAACAGTTGGAAAGTGGGGATTGGACTACTTAACTCAGTGGGAGGTCTAGAGAAATGGACAGTGCCACTTAAAAGTAGGTTCAAGTCCAACACAAATGGGAAGCAAGACAAGCAGATGGAATGTGAGATACATTTAGCAAGAATCTACATTGCAAAGCTTTACAGGATGAGGTGTTTACTGTCCAGAGAAATGGCCGGGTATGAATTGTGGGAGTGAGAGGTGGGAGACCCCCAATCAGTAGTGACCAAATTCACCTCTACGGATTTGCTCTGAGACACCTTTTACTTTCTCTCAGGTACTTGGCCAGTGCCTGAGGAAAGTACACAGATGGGGGATTAAGAGGAAGAATTCTGTGATGGAGCCGAGGTGCTCTTAGGTGGTTAAGGGAGCCACCAGAAAATGTTTCCATGAAGTATGGAAGGTGTCTGAGTGGCCAGCAAGGGAGCCGAGCCAGGGAAAACCCAGAACAGGGTACAAGTTCAGGCTGTGTAACCCAAAGCAGCGTGCAAGTCCGGGCTATGTGCCCGGTGGGTTCAGAGCCTAAGGGCTAAAGTTTTGAGGAAGTGTTCTTGTTTCTTTTAATCTGCATTACCAGGAGTGTAGCCCCGTGGGGGTCCATCTATGCTTTGTTTATTCTGTTTGGATGTGAATAAAAAGCCACACTTTAGAATCCAACTTCTGGTACTAGACATTACAGTTATTGCTTCCTGTGTTCGGAATTACTTGGATGCCCCTGTGCAAAGTAGCCACACCTAGCCTTTGTGCTAAGTGACCTATTCCTCCCTGAACCAGCCCACCTGGTATTGCTGTCAAATTCAAATGGCATACCGGCCCTGTGGTTAGATAAGGATCACTTATCCCTACCAGCCTGCTCATTTCCCTACCTATTGAATAAGCTGCAGATCCTAATTTCACCAACAGCCTACTTTCTCCTACCTCCTACTAGAATTGCCTTATGTCTGTCCCATGCATTCTTAAATTCCCCCACTGTTTTTGAACCCACAACCTCTTCAGGCAGGCCATTCCTTGTGTCCATCACCCTCTCCATGAAAAAATACTTCCTCATGTTGCCCCTAAGTCATCCCCTTTCTATCTTCATATTGTGCCACCTTATTCTTGCACATCTATTTTTCTGAAAGATGCTACCCTCTTGGACTTTGTTGATTCCCTTGAGGTACTTGAAAGTTTCTATCATGTCCACCCTGTCCCTTCTTTCCTCCAGGGTATACATATTAAGCTCCTTTAGTCTCTCTTCATATGGCTTCTGTTGCAGACCCTGCACCATTTTAGTTGCCCTCCTCTGGACTGCCTCCATCCTCTCTATATCATTGCAGAGATGAGGTCTCCAGAACTGCATGCAGTACTCCAGATGGATGCATCCCAGTATCCTCCCAGCCCTCGTCACATTGCTTGCCTACCTTTAGGTCATCTGATATGACTACCCCCAGGTGCCTTTCCATTTCTGCTGTCGTTAATAACGCCTCCCCCACTGTGTGCTCTTCCCATGGGTTTTTGTTTCCCAGGTGCAATACTTTGCACTTATTTGCACTGAATCTAAAACAACATCCATCCAACATCCATTATAGTCAAATAGTAAACGTTTTGAGATAAATACATGTTGTGCATTTCATGGCTTGAACTATATTCATACATTGTGCATTTTTAATAACATATTTGTTGAAACTGCACAAAACTTAGTTTGCCTGATTCAGATGGTAGGATGTGAGAAGTTTTGTGACATATGCTTATCTGCATTCTGAGATGCAAAACATCAACATATCTTGAAAACACCATATTTGGGCCTCTTTTGCTTTCACCTACAGCAAACACATTTTGCAAATTTGTTCTGAAACTTTCAGGACAGAACAGGCTTTTGCCAGGGGTGTGACATTTGGCAGTTTCGTGAACAAATATTAATGTGTTCTACAGCTATAAGGTATTAAAATTTGGCTTTTTAGCATCCTCAGTAGGGTGTTTGTGTTAATCCTCTGAAATGACCCAAGAATCCTTCTTTCACGAGCTGTTTTTAAGTTGTGACTAAATATGTTTTTGGTACTGAAAGCAAATCTTTATGTTGTGATGGCCACCACCTTGTATTTTTGTGGGACAAATGTAGGAATACACACAAAATTGAGCAGTTTCACTAAACAAACACCTGAACCTAGGTAAACAGGACTCATCTAGCTATATTCTTGTGTTTGTTTTTGAAAACTGGCCCAGGAATATATTTTTTGATCACCCCAAAATCTACAGTTGTGCATATTCTACAGAACACACTCAAGAAAAACAAATACAGTATCACAGTTAGTTGCAGATAGAAAAAACAGTCTTGTGTATGATGCATGTTAACTTTTCTGCTCTTGAGTGCTACAACTGGTTAAATTAGCAGTGTAGCAGTGATCTAATCAGGATACCAAACATGGTACATAAATAATTCAGAAATATTAAGATACTCACTCAAAAATAAAATAAATAATGACATGGCAGCACACCCTGATCAGCTGCATATTCAAAACCATTATGTTGCATACTTTTAACTCCAGCCTCCATCAAGGTCATAAGCTAAATGTTTTGAGATGAATATATGCTGTGCATTTCATGGCTTGAACTATATTTATAAATTGTGCATTTCTGGTAAGTTTTATATTCAGTTGTATTTGTAAACATATTCCACTAATTTCCCATTATTAAAATGTAATCTATTAATCAAAATATTGCTCCACCCCATTGATGTTCAGGAAGAAAACTAAATAATATTATAATAAATACAGTTAGTATTCAAACAGGTTTCAGTATACATCAGATGAGATAACTTTCTTTTCTGTCTGTTCACCTATTTTATTCATCCAGTCTGTTTTCTTCTATGCACACCCATTTAGTTATTGCAAGGGGCTTGCAGTATTGTGTCCATATGGTTCCAACTGGTCATGATGCAGGCATGGATGTTAAGCATAAAGGGCAGGATTCAGAAAAGGGATGCACCCAATGCATCCAAGATGTGCCAGTGCATCCCTGACTTGCACATAGGTGTAATTCTGGCAGGGGACCGATGTACCAGTGCATCGCAAATGTACCTCACACCACCCTTAATGTTATGTGGTGCTTCTACAGGGGTTGTGCAGCGGGCATGCCCATGCATATTGTGCGCAGCCCCATTCACAACTCAAAGCAAGTCCGGAGATGCGCCTCTTCAAGATTAGTCTACATGTAGACTTAAATGGGTGTCCACCCACAGGCAGGCCGCTGTACTGCAGAAAGCAGCATGGCAGCCTGCCCACCCTGGCAGTCCAGTGCCCCCCCATCTGAATCTCTGATTGTATGCCGCTCACTGCGGCAGTAAAGAATTCATATCTGACCCCCTCTCCCTGACCGAATCCCTGATTGTATGCTGCACACTGTGGCAGTACAGAAATCGTATCTGAACCCTCCTTCCCTGCCTGAGTCCATGTTCATATGCTGCACACTGTGGCGATAAAGAAATAATAACTGAACACCCCATACCACCTGACCTAATTGCAACATCGCTGCAATCCCTCAAATCAACCTGGTGGTCCAGCAGACTCCCCATCCACTCAGGCAACCCCCCCACCCTGCTTCCCAGTCCCAGCATGATCCTAACATCAGTGGGTAGCTCAACCCACCCACATGCCACCATGGACACCCACTGACACAGCTATCTGTAAATGACAGCTACTGTACACCGGGAAGCCCATTGATGAACCCTACCAACCAATGGGCTTGCAGTGTGTACTGTACCCTGTCATTTAGGTGTGTGAGGTGGCATAGAGTCTGGTAAGCCTGGACAGGGGTGGAAAGGAGACAAACAGGCAGTCTTCTTGCTCCAGTACCATCTGACATAGGATACTGGATCCTCCTGATTGAGCAGCTTGATTAGTGGCAGCAGTCCTGGTGTTGTATTAGTGGAACCAGCTCCGCAGCACAGAAGAAGCCAAGCAGGAAACTTTTCTGACACAAAAGGAGCTACAGCAGCTGAGCTAGTATCTGATATTGCCAGCATGATCAGCCACAGCTGCTCCAGTCTCTAACTTTACATGGCAACACCATCATAAGGTTCAGTGGCAGTGTACTCAATGAAGAAGATGCAGCATCCTGCATGCCATCTCTCCTATTGGGCAATGGGCATCAATTGCAGCAATAGTGCCATTACCAACCAGCTCATCATCCAGCTTGGATGGTCCCAGCATGACCACAGCATCCTCACCACAGCTGGAATTAGCTCCGCCCCCAGATCAGGGAAGCACAGTTCAGCAGACATTGGAATGGATCTGGCAAGTTTCACTTTGGTCTTTTTTCCACATACATGGATCCATTTACCTCTGTCTTCCACACCATGCACCATTCACCCTGCCTGAGTTGCCACCATTGTGTGGACAGTGGATTTGAGTGCCCGCACACTGGAAATCTTGATTTGGATAAATTTGTTGCTACTTATCCCGTTCTGGAACCTTAGGATACTGTTGCAAGTGGGGCATAACAGCAAGCACAGCTGAGAAATGTGAGTGGGGGGGCTGCAGGTAGCACTTGATACTAGATCTGTAGTGACTTGACAGAATCCCCAACTCTACTTGCATACCTGTTTTACTTCCAGAAGCATGAGCTGCAGTGACTCAGCATGTGAATATAGGTTGGGTGCACGTGTTTAATTACATGAGGCCTGTTTCCCTTGCTGGTATCCCTGCTTCATTCTTTATTGTGCATGTCAGGCCAGCAAAACGTATTGTATATGGGGGAACCTCACCTGCCGAAACAGCCTGCAAGTCAACTGTGGTGAGGAGGCCTGGTTAAGGGGGTACTAGTACTAATTCCATGGGAGTCACTGAGCCATGCCTTCTGCTGACTCCAGGTGAGGATCACAGGAATCATATAGTTTCCTCACTTTCCTTTTTTATCTCTGAGGTATCTGCACCATTGTGCAGTGTAGGGCCTTGTTCTTCAGTGCGCCTAATGGATGGTGGGCATAGTAAGCCAACTGTGCATCCCTCTGTCTCTCCATCTGTGTTCACAGAGCTTATGGCAAAGCTGCTGCATGTACTGGGTGCAGTGGCACAACCTTATTTGGGTAAATCTATGAGGTTCATGCTATGGCAGCAAGCTATGCCACGGGGCAAACCTAACAGCCTGTAGGGACAGCAAGGTCCCAAGGATCCCACGGGTAGCACATTTTCATCACAAAGGGTGTTTCTGCTATCTATGCACTGGGAAAGTGTTAAAAGAAAAGTAATTCACTCTTTGCCTTGTTTGTGTTGTTGGTACTGTGTTGGACAAGTTGTTTACTGCCTTCATTTGTTCTGGTGATGAACGTGAAGGCCATGGTCAGTAGGTCATTCTCATGTAGGATTGTTCTTACTTATGTGTAAGCTGACATGGAGAAAGAACTGATATGCAGAAGGTGGTTCCAGTGGAAATGGTGGGGGAACGTTGTGTTTTCCTGTCATAAAGGGGGAACATGGGGGATGGTGGGGCATAAGTGATAAAGTGTTTAATAAAAGGTCCAATCCTAAAGAGAACTCCACCATCTTTTGGGATGTTTAGGCTGTCCCAGCATTGTGTTTTGAAGAACACCTGCTACTGTGCCTGGCTACTCCCAGGAGGGCCAACTGACATTTGAATCCCCTGCTGGTCCAACACCCAGCATTCCAAAAGTGATCCAGAGAAGAATTGTAGACTTTTTCCAGCTCAGTAAGTTGGGAAATATGTGTACATAGATACATAGACAGTGTCGGCAGATAAGGGCCTGTGGCCCACCCAGTCTGCCCATTTGAGCTTGTAAGTTCAGTTTTGAGGTGAGCTGAGACTGTGTTTAGGGTAGTAGTATTAAAAGATTTAAACAAAACATCTTTGGGAGGGTGGTGGGGTGCACAGGGTGTGGGGCAGCCATGATACTGGACTGGGCTTGGAAGTTCAGTGGTTGCCCAGTGTGCTACCAGCTGGCACAGCTTAGGGAGGAGGTTGCAGGGATTAGGAAACAGCTGGGGGAAGAGGGAGGTATGGTTGGGGAAGAGGGCAGGGGATCTCCCATGGGGTTCACCAAGCACTAGGGAAGGGGACATAGGGAAAGGAGTGCAGGAGAATACTCTGGGGTCACATAGGGACCCTGGCAGAGGGGGCCCAAAAGGTGGACACTACCAAGGAAGCAGGCAGGTAACTGGGGACCCTCACAAAGGGGGGTCTGAGGGACAACATTCTCATGGAAGTAGGCAGATGGCCGGGGCTGGACAGAGGGAAACAAGGACAGTAGTGTGATGGGTAGGTAACTGGGTGGGTGGCAGGTCACAGAGGGTGGTGGTAAATGGCTGTCACTCCACAGAGGGAAGAGTGACCAGTGGGGTCCCACAGGGATCAGTGCTGGGACCGGTCCTATTCAACATCATCATCATCAGTGACATTGTGCAGGACCTAGAAGGCAGAATTTCACTATTCGCTGATGACACAAAGCTCTGTAACAGAGTAGACACACCAGAGGGTGTAGACAGAATGAGAAGGGACCTGCAGAAACTTGAAGAATGGTCAGGGGTTTGGCAGTTGAAATTCAATGCAAAGAAGTGCAAGATAATGCATATGAGGCACAAAACCATGGCACAATATATCAGTTGGGGGTGAGGATATAGCAGCACCAAGCAGGAAAGGATCTGGGGTTATAATCTCTGATGACCTCAAGGTAGGGGAAACAGTGTGACAAGACAGCAGGTAAAGCAAATAGGATGCTAGGATGCATAGGAAGGGGCATCACCAGCAGGAAAAGGGAGGTCATAATTCCACTATACAAGACATTAGTGAGGCCCCACCTGGAGTACAGTGTACAGTTCTGGAGACCTTGCCTACGTAAGGACATAAACAGGGTAGAGAAGGTTCAGAGGAGGGCAACAAAGATGGTGCATGGATTACATCACAAGTCCTATGAGGACAGGTTGAAGGAACTGAATATGTACTCCCTGGAGGAGAGGAGGGAGAGAGGGGATATGATAGAGACATACAAGTATCTTACAGGGAGGAACAGGGTGCAGGAATACACTATTTTTAAAGAAAAAAAAGATGTTCCAGGACTAGAGAGCATAGGATGAAGTTGGAAGGAGGACAATTCAGAGGAAACGTGAGGAAGAATTTCTTCACAGAATGGGTGGTGGACAAGTGGAACACCCTGCCAGAGGAAGTGGTGGGGGCTGAAACAATCACGGGATTTAATAATGCATGGGATAGACATAAAGGAATTTTGGAGGTCAGGTGTAAGGGGCAACAGACTTCTAGGAAAACATAAACTGAACTTACAAGCTCAAATGGGCAGACTGGGTGGGCCACAGGCCCTTATCTGCCGACACTGTCTATGTATCTATGTATCCATGTAAGGCGGGGAGGTGGATTGGACCTTACACTCAGTAACTGCTTCAATTCTCTTCTGCTTAAGGATGAGGGGGTGATGTAGCCATGACAGGGGTGGTTAGAAATGGAAAGGGAGTGGGGGGCAGGAGGTGGGGATGGATAGCAGGAGGAATGGGGGGAACCTGGAATACAGGAAGATGGGGGGAGCAGTGAATCAGAGCAGGAGGGGCAGGGGGAAGAGGGAGGAAAGCACAAGGAGAAGGACCAGTTGAGAGGAAAGGGCAAGGAGAAGGACCAGAAGTACAAGGAGGATACAGTAAAGGGAGCTGAGGGTTTAGGCCAGGAGAGCACGACAAGTAAGGAGGGACTAAATGGAGACAGGAAGGAAGGGAGGATGAGCCAGGCTAGTTTAGCGGATGGGGGAGAAGGACCAGTCGCAAGCAGTGAGGGGGGAGTTAGCGAGGTACAGAAGGATACTTGGGAGGAGCATGTGGCACCCAGATAGGGGGAGGAACAAGGAGCCGGCTGGGTGGAACGGCCAGTAGAAAGGATGAGGGACATGGAAGGGGGGGATGGAGGAAAAGGAGTGGTCAGAATGCTCCTGTTGGGGGATTCTATGATCAGGAGTATCAAATGGGATAGGAAGGGAGAAGCCTGGCCAGTTAGAAGAAAATGCTTCCCTGGACTAATACTATCTAAAACAAAATCACTCCGTTGGACAAAAGAGGTGTGCGAGATATACAATGTAGAAGAAGCAAAACAAATATCCGCACCACGTGATGCTGAACCATAAAGGCAACTTTATTATAAATTTTAAAAAAGCGCCAAACATCAGCACCAGCTACTAAACCTCTACGGTTTCGCAACATATACGTCATCAGGAGCATCCTGATGGCGCGTATATGCCGAAAAATAGAGGATTTAACGAGAACTTGCATGGTGTTTAGCTTTAAAATTATAATAAAGTTCAATTATGTTCAGCATCACGTGGTGATATTTGTTTGCTTCCTGAACTAATGGTGCACAGGGGCCAAGCATGAGTACTGTATATCAGCTGGCAAAGGTTGTGGGGGTCTCGGACATACTGGTCCACCTGGGTATAAATGACATTGAGGAAATAGTGAGCTAGAGATACAGGCAAGGTTCAGGGAGCTTGCAGGGTCTGTCATGACAAGGATACAGTTCCTTCTCCAGAAATTCTGCCAGTGCCATGGCTACTAGGGAACACAAAAGGAAGATTAGGAGATAAACCAGTGGCTCAGGGAGTGGTGTGAGGCCAGAAGGTATGGGTTGATGGGATTGGGGGAGACCTGGGAGGATAAGGGCTGTATGCTAGAGATGGCTCCATCTCAATTTGGAGGAGAATCCTTAAGTTGAAAATAGAGGGGTTCACTGGTGAAAAGTGGGTTTAAACTTGTGAAGGGGGAGGGATGGGAGAAAAGGCTGTCGAGGGGGGTCCAATAAAAGAGGGGCTCTGTCTCCACCCCTCTGGGGAGCTGGAGGAATGTGGGAAAAGGCCAACTGGTAGAGTGCAGACCAGGGGAAAACAGAATCCCCATGGGAACACGAGCAGGGGAAATGGAAGTATAGGGAAAGGGTGGAAAGTAGTCCTGCTAAATGCCAGGAGCTTGGGCAATAAAATGCCTGAGCTCCAGGTGATGCTAACTGAGGGAGAAGTGGATGTGGCAGTGGTCACTGAGACCTGGGCCACCACTGGGTTGCATGACTGGGACCTGAACCTGGAGGGTTACACTATGTTCAGGAAGGACAGGGGAGGGAAGGGGGAGAGGTAGCAATGATGTCAAAAACTGCATTGGCATGGGGCAGTAGAGGAGATTGGAGGGAACCATGGAGGCAATTTGGGTCACCTTGATAACAAGGGTGGGGCAAGAGAGTAAAAATAGGAATAGTATAGACCCCCTGCACTGACGGAGGAGCTGGAGGAGAGTCAGGTGGCAGATGTTGGGAGACACTGCAGATTGGGCAGGGGAAGGGTGGTGGTGTTGGGGGACTTAAACATGCCAGGAACAGACTGGGAGACTATGACATCCTTGGTGGCCAGGGAGCAGAGGTTGTTGGATGTCTTTCAAGACGTGTTCCTAACTTAGCAGGTGGGGGAACTGACCAGGGAGGTGCGGGTACTGGATGTGGTCCTGGCAGACAGTGACCAGATTGGAAGCCTGGAGGTAAGGGACCCATTGGTGGGGAGTGACCATGCCACGGTCTGGTTCTGCCTGGACCTAGGAGGGGTGGAAGGATGCACAAAGACGGAGGTAACTGACTTCAGGGGGGAGGATTTTAAGGAAGTAGGAAGGATCCTTAAGGAGCATTTGGATGTGATTGGGTCAGACATGGATGCTGATAGTAGGTGGGAAATCATCAGGAGAGGGGTGCAGGATGCTATCAGCACCTGTGCAAGAGTAAGACAAAAATGAGATAGGGCCCAAAAACCATGCTGGTGGACCAGGGAGGTCCAGGAGGTGGTGTGGGGAAAGAAGGTAGCCTATAGGCAATTCAAGTGCTCAAGGAGTGAAAGGGATTGAGGGGAGTATGAGCTGATGGCTAGAAGGGCTACTGGGGTGGTGAGGGTGGCTAAGGCAAGGAAGGAGCAGAACCTGGCCAGGGAAATTAAGACAGGGAACAAGGGGTTCTTTAGATACATTGGGGAAAAACGAATGGTGAAGGGGCAGATTAGCAGGATTAAAACAAGGGAGAGATGGGCACAAGACCCGGGGGAGCAGGCTGAGGTACTAAATGAGTACTTTACCTCAGTTTTCACCAAGGAAAATAGGGGTGCTGCATCAGACATGGGAGGAGACAGTGATACTGAGGAGGGGACCTTACCGATCAACAGGTCTGGGAGAGAGGCATTAATGGCAGGAGAGAGGAAGGCTAAGCAGGGAGAAGAGGTAGCGGAAGTGGAAATCACAGCAGATAGAGTGAGGAAAGCCCTAGGGTCCCTTAAAATGGAGAAATCACCGGGGCCGGATAAATTACATCCCAGAGTGCTGAAGGAACTTGCGGATGTCCTTGCGAAACACCTGGTGGAGCTTTTCACCATCTCTCTGAGGACAGGGTAGGTGCCTCAGGACTGGAAGGTGGTGCATATAGTGCCTATCCACAAGGGGGGGATCAAGGAGGTGACAGAGAACTACAGGCCTGTCAGCCTGACATCAGTGGTGGGCAAGGTGATGGAGGGCATTGTCAAGGAGAGGCTGGGGAGGGACCTGGAAAAGTCAGGGTGCCTGGACGATACACAGCATGGATTCATCCCTGGGAAATCGTGTCAGACAAACCTTATGGAGTTCTATGACTTGGTGATGAGTGCCTTGGACTTGGGTAGACCAGTGGATGTCCTCTTTCTAGACTTCAGCAAGGCATTTGACTCTGTTCCTCACGAGGGCCTGTTGGATAAGCTGGGAGAAATGGGGGTGGGAACTAGATGATCAGATGGATAGGCAATTGGCTCCAGGATTGGACCCAGAGGGTCATAGTTGGTGGGATAGTCTCATCCCCAAGGAGGGTCATTAGTGGGGTCCCACAGGGATCAGTCCTTGGGCCCCTCCTGTTCAAGCATACATCTCTGACATAAGGACAGGTATCATGAGTGAGATGAGTCTCTTTGTGGATGACTCAAAACTGGGGCAGTGGTGGATGGGGAGGAGGGGAGGGTGACCCTACAGGAGGACCTGGAGGCTCTGGAAAGATGGTCTAGAAAGTGGAAGCTGAGGTTCAATGCAGGGAAATGCAAGGTACTGCACCTGGGGGCCAGAAACCTGAGCCAAGTGTACACCCTGGGGGTGAAATGCTACAAGTCTCGATGGCTGAGAGGGACCTGGGGGTGATGGTGGATGTCAAGATGAACAACTCAGAGACTTGTTGAGGGCAGCAGCCAAGGCCAACAGGATGCTGGGATGCATCACTAGGGGATCACCTCCAGAAGGAGGAGTGATACTCCCTCTGTATAACTGCTTGGTGAGGCCGCACCTCGAGTACTGCATGCAGTTTTGGGGGCCACAGTTAAAGAGGGACATTAAACTCCTGGAGAGGGTCCAGAGGAGGGCAACCAAAATGATTTGGGGCTTGGGGGACAGGACCTATGAGGAGAGGCTCGAAGAGCTAAATATGTACACATTGGAAGAGAGAAGGGACCAGGTGGACATGATAGAGGTCTTCAGGTACATGAAGGAGGTAAATAGGGGAGGAGCAGTCAGGGTGCTTTGAAGGAAGGAGGGGGCCACTAGAGGACATGGGTAGAAGCTGGAGGGGGGAAGATTCAGGGGAGAAAGGAGGAGGTGCTACTTCACTGAGAGGGTGGTGGAGCAATGGAATTCACTGCCTAGGGGGCTGATGGAGGCAGAGATGGTGGAGGGGTTCAAGAGGGGGTTGGACAGGTACAGGTGAAGGGTTCTGGAAGCAAAATCCAATGCAGTGAGAATATCCGGAACTGGGAAGGGAGAAGCCAGAGAAGGCGAGGGGTGCAGCAAGGTCAGCTCCCAGGATGGGGGCTGACCAAACGAGCAGACGCGAAAGACCGTTAGGCCTATTCTGCTGCCATTTTAGTATATTAGTAAGGCACGGGACAATACAAATAGAAAAAACAAAACGTTGGAAAATTAGAAACACCCTATGAGGGGAAAGAGTACAAAAGTATTTCCAGGTAACACAGGGAAAATAGAAGTTGGGGATGCTGGGAGTGGTGCAGTGTAGTGGCTGTGGGTGGCAGTTTTCACACAGACCTTCTGGACACTTCAGTGCTGCAGCATCTACACACACACCTCAATCCAAGGTAATGAGAATGTGGCACTGGGACAGTTGTGCTATTCCAAATAATATTTAATCAAGGCACAGGGTGGAAACACTCACCACTCAGAAGGAAACAATGTCCAAACTTGTGTTATCACAGAAGAATCACAGCTCTGAGGAAGACCAATTATTGGGTGAAACGTAAGCACGGTGTGAGCAGTGCTTCTTGCACTGCTCAATTTGACTGTCTTTGGTGTTTGGATGAGAATAAACTGTGATTCTTCTGCAATAACACAAGTTTGGACATTGCTTCCTTCAGAGTGGTGAGGGCTTCCACCCTATGCCTTGATCTACACACACACCTCTCTGGGTTGAGGGAGATGGCCACTAAGCTCCAGGTCGAATTGGCTAGGATTCAGGGGACCTTTTCCCACACCAAGGGGACCAAGCCTGTCATCATTACTTCAGAGAATGTCAGGGAGGAGGAACAGCTGGACTATGGTTGGCTCTGGCAGGGTGGAGATAGTGGACAGAGACACATTTCTCAACTGGTACCACTAGATAAATCCTATGCTGCTCTGGTGGGGCTGTTAGGTATTTGAGTCAATGAGTACCCTGGAAATGAGGGACTGCATGCAAGAGTGCAAGGTTTATTGAACTGATATTATATGCTGCATTAGCCACGGCAGCCCAGCTTAGAAAGAAAGAGTTATGCTCAGTTACCTCTCCTTGGGAGATGAACCACACAGGGGTGAAAGCTTCAACGCTTCATTTCAGGGTTCGCAGCTTCTCACCCTCCTACTCCCACAAAGCATCTTATATACCCTTTCTACTTGTAGTCTTACAAAAGTCAGCATATGTCCGTAGAAGGTAATCTTTTACTTGGTACATGTTCTGTAATTTTTCCATCTGAGACTGCATGCTTTTACATTGCTAAAAAGCACAAGAAAGTGACCTTACTTATTCCCTTATTGTAGTAAGATGCTTAACACAGCTGAACTAATTCTATTTTTTTTTCAGCAGCAAGGACATTAGAAAGGAAAGAAGAATGCCTCTAGTACAGAAATATTCTCATTAATCCTTTTAACTTTTCCTGAAAGCACTTTGCATTGCTTTCCTTATACCAAATTGTCATATTCCTACAGTCCCCACTTGATGCATGCAAAGCACAGGCATCACTATCCAGATGTGATCCAGTACTTCAAACAGTCTCACGACCCAAGAAAATCCTGCAAGTCAATCCATAAGCAGCGCAGTAAATATACATTTTCATATTAAATATTATGGGCTAGATATTCAAAGGGGTTGCACCTGGTGCAACTGAGCTGCACCAGTGCAACCCCAGAAATGCACCCCAGGGCAATATTCAACAGAGGGACTTGTGCAGCGTAAGTCCCGATGTGCCGGGGTGCAAAGTTAAATGCATGTGGCACATCCCCGGGGGGGTGCCTATGCATATGTGGCACACCCCAATATTCAGCCCGGAATGTGCAGTGCATATGCCTGCACAACCCTGGGATGCACTGCATACCAATGCCCAAAGTTGAGCCTGAAAAAACGGCTCAAGTGGTGGCCACCCACAGGCAAGCTGCTGTACTGCAAGGCTCAACACAGCAGCCGCCAGCCATGGGTAGCCACCTGCTCACCCAGTACACCATCCAGAAGCACCCATATCATCCCTGGTGGTCTAGCGTTACCCCTTCCCTCCCCATAGCCCCAATTGTGGTAGAATATCATGTTTAAACATCCCTGGTAGTCTAGTGGCACCCCCTGCCTCCCCGTAACCCTGATCACCAAAAATAAAATAATAATATATCTCTGGTAGTCCAGTGGTACCCCCACCCCTCCCAATGCTCCGATTCCCATTAAAGTACAACACTGTAATTCCCTGGTAGTATAGTGGTCCCCCCAACCCTCCCTAACTCCACTCACTGATCCTATGTTAAATCCCCTTCCCTGGTGGTCCAATGGTGACCCACACAGGACCCCTGTGCCACACAGCTCCCCCTCATCAGTGGCAGGCAGCAGCATACCCACCCCCATACCTCCACTGCTGCCCGCTGACTCACAGCTACTGTACGGGCTGCAATCCCATTGGTCCACAGTGTGAACCAATGGGCTTGCAGTGCATACTGCACTAGTCATTCACAAGTATGTGAATGAAGTCATTCATTCACATATTTGTGAATGACTAGTATAGTATGCACTGCAAGCCCATACAGTAGCTGTCAGTCAGTGGGAAGCCACAGAGGTATGTGGGTGAGTATGCTGCTGCCTGCCACTGATGGGGGGAAGCTCAGTGAGTGGGGTTACGGGAGAGGTTGGGGGACCACTAGACTACCAGGGAATTACAGTGTTGTACTTTGATGGGAATCAGAGCCTAGCAAAGGGGGGGTACCACTGGACTACCATGGATATCTTTTCATTTTATTTTCAGCAATCAGGCTATGGGGCAGAAAGGGGGTGCCACTAGACTGCCAGGGATGTTTAAAACTGATATTCTACCATGATTGACGCTACAGGGAGGAAGTGGGTGCCACTAGACTACCCAGGATGTTTAAAAATGATATGCTACCATGATTGGGACTATGGGGAGGGAGGGGGAACCACTAGACCCCCTCTGGCAGCACCATATGCTGGGCAGGGCACCATGCCCAGTTTGCTGGCTAGCACAGCACAACTCATGCAAATGGGGCTATAATGACATGCAAATGGCCCCGTTTGCACCTTGCATACATTATGGCCCCATTCTCATACTGCCAGCTGAACATCAGGAATTTGGGCACAGCATAATTGTGTTGCATTGGTGTAGTTCCCATTCCTGCTATTCAGCCCTGTCTGGGGGGGATGCAGCAGCGCATCATATTTGTGCAGTGCGCATTACCTGGTATATTCAGAGGAGATGTGCCATTGCTCATCTCTTTTGAATATATCCCTGAGTTTCACTGGCACAACACAGTTGCATGCTCCACCACTTGCGCCATTGCTGGTGCAACTCTAAATATCAGAGCCTATATGTAATTGGCTTACAATGACAATTTGATCTGTTACATAGCATGTAAAGACTGTAACTGTTGGTGGTATTGTACTAAAATTCACCACAACCAGCAACAAACTATAATCATAATAAAAATTAAAACAGCTTGAAATATTACAAATACCTTAAAAGTAAGTTCTAGCCATGTGTTGGAGATAACTAAGTCCAATTCACCATCATTTAGTAACTCATCCAATGCCTTTCTGGCTTCATGCACACTATTACTGATCATAATCATGTAATGGTCCTTGTGAGCAAGAAGGGATTTTAAATTTAAAGACAGCTTAGCTATGGGGACTTCAAAGACAGGATCTGTACTTGCTCACCTGAGCGCTGCCGCTACCTCTTACCCTCCTTCATCCCCTTACCTTACATTACTACTACTCCTGCATGCTACTACCCAAGCTATATCTGCACATTATTCCTTTACTCCCCTTTCTCTCCCCCTAGCACTAAGACGTCTTCTCTCCACTATGTCTATGACCTCACTTTGCCATTTACCACTTCATGTTTTCATTACCTTCTGTTGTCTTGTACTAAATTGTATTACATTGTATCAGTACAACACTGTTTGTACTTGATTTGGATTGTATGTATTTGATTGTTTAGCATTTGTATTGCATTGTTTTAGAACAACACTGTATGTATTGAATTGCACTGTATGTATTTGATTGCTTTGCTTTTGCTCGATCCTCCCATTTATGTTCCCAGTTCCCCCAGGATGTTTCTGGAAATGAGCTGTTTACAGCCTACTTTGTCTTTTCTGGTGAAACCGTTTCAAATAAATAAATAAAATACATATTTCTCAAAATTCATAAAGGATGGGGCACTCCAAAGAGTGATTCATTGTACTGGGGCACATGAGTTATGACAGTGGTACCTACAAGGGTTTTATAAGTTGGAGTAAAACAAAAGCTAGGCAAAGGGATTGGACTCTGCCGAGAGCCATGTAGGAAAAAGTTGCGATTAGTAACTATGCAATACTGTCCTCCCATGTTATATGTGACCTTTGTTTGTGGTGCCCTCCATTTGATAAGGGGCACTAAACAAGTAAAGTTGTCAGGTGTCCTTGGACCCAGCTTGGTGCTGGTACAGGCTGACCAGTAGTCTTGGAGTATCCACATACAGAGGTAATAATATCAAACACATCACAATGACAAAGGTATTGATAACTTCTAACATCAAAGCAGGCGGTTTGAGGAGCTGCCCATCAATCTAGCTTTCGGTGGTACACCAACATGCTAAGAAGGTTGAACCTTTCCTTCTAAATGTCTCCTTCTAAGTTACCAACCAAATGAATAGAGGCTAACTTTTCAAATATGGCTATATCCTTATCAAATAGTGGGAGATGTAAAGTAAAGGTTACATTCTTGGTCTCAGGCAGTGTACAAATTCCTGCTTGTAAACATGTTCCATTGCTTACTGCAGGATGGGTTGTTACTGACCCTAAATTCCTAAGAGTACTCAAAGGTCAATAGGAACACATTTCCAAACACTCCTGACTACCCTGATAATTTGGGCAATACCACCTTAGACTGTCTTGTAAAAGACCAGGTACCCTTTCTTTATCAATATCCCCCAATTGCTTGATAACAGTAGTAAGGGCATAGGCTCTGTAAGCAGAACAAATAACTTCAATGCTTAACTTTTTGGATGTGGCTTTCTTGTTATTGACTTCTACCAGGTTCACTGATTTTAACCTGAGTTTCTTGAAACAGTTTAGCAATATCATGCGTATTGTAAATAGTAAACTTTTCTTCCTGCACTAGGCTGTCAATACCATGTATCATAGATCTGGTAACTTTATCTGCATTTTGATGTTCAAAATAATGCCTCTTTATTGTCTCCACATCAGCCCTATTCCATATGGACAAGCCAGATGCAAATAGGCCTAAGAAGGTACCAGTAAGTCCTTCTAGGTCTCGAACTTGTCAGGTGCAGAAGACTTCATCTTGTGGTCTCCTTTCTTGTGTATCTATGGGATCTTGGACTCCAACATGATATGAAGCTAACATATCCAAAAGCAAAGCATTCTACCGGCCAATCAGTGCAGTGGTTGGATTTACGCTCATGACGCCGATAACCAGGGCTCGGGAATGGACCCGGATCACTGGAGAGCCAGCCAGGGGAGAAGGATAGAGCATCCTGAGGACTGCTCTCCTTCTCCGGGGAAGGAGGGTAAGCAGTGCACCCGATGCTCGACAGACCCCTGGCAGAGGCTGAGGGTCACACAGCTACCAGAGACTAGCAAGTCCAGGGGTGGGGCAGATGCAGGACATTATTGCACATCCCCACCCCCAAAGAAAACCAGGAAAAAGGCAACAGCTTCCTGCAACCCTCGATGATGCCCACCATGGCTTCAATTAGTCCCCCAGGCTGGTCCTCTGACCTATCCTGATGTCTGTGACATCATGCTGGGGAGATCACAGCCCTGCCATAGGGGGCACTCCATGGGGTATCAGAGGGTTGTGGCCATTGTGGGGGGTGGAAATCCATTGTCTGTGACCGGTCAGAGATACTGGGTGGCTGGTGGCTCCAGAAGATAAAAAAATTTAAATAAAAAAATAAAAAAAACAACGCATTGTATAATGAAGAAGCACTAACAGAAGCACAGGAATAACTATGTTCAGTTATGCCCCAATTTGAAAAATTCAGAATCACAGGAATATGCGTAAACTGTACATTATTCAGTAAAGTCTCTGGTATAGAAGCAGTAGGAATCAGGAAGTCAGAAATGACCCCTCCAAAAGGCTGAAGTAGACAGTAAGGAGAACCCAAGGGGTGAGGAATCCCCAGAATGCAAAATAATAAAGGAAGTAGAGTGGTAGAGATAAAGTGAGAAAGGAATAGGAGCATGAAAAATAGAGACAGGAAAGGAGAAGACAAAAAAGAAAAAGGGGGAGTAACAAGCAGAGTGGAAACAAAATCTGGACAGCCACGTGTGAAAATGATAGAAGTCTAGGAAATAAGATTCCAGACCTAGAGGCCATCATGGCAGAGGCTGATCTGGATATTGTGTCCATAACCGAGTCATGGTGCACTGAAAACCATGCCAAGGACATGGCTATACCAGGCTACACTTTGTTCAGGAAGGACCAGGTGGGAAGGAAAGGGGGTGTGTGGTACTTGATGTGATGTAAAGCATAAAGGTGATGGAGACACAGGGAATAAAGGTGAAGACAGACAAACTGTGAGTCACCCTGGAGATGGAGAATGGAGCCACTATTCACACTGGAGTGATCTACAGACCTCCAGCACAGGGTGAGAAATTAGATAAGGAACTGGTGAAAGCTATTGACAAGATGGTAGAAATGTGGGAGGTGCTGCTGGTGTGGGACTTCAACCTGCCAGATGTAGACTGGAGACTCCCAGCAGCAGCAGCTTCAAGCTAGAAGCAGGGACATCCTGGACTCCCTGCATGGGGCATTCCTCAAGCAACTAGTCAGTGAACCCAGTAGTGATGGAGCAATACTGGACCTGGTACTAGCTAACAAGGATAGTGTTGCAGACATCAAGGTGGGAGGCCACTTGAGGACCAGTAATCTCTGTATGGTGAGGTTCAGTATAAGGACAGCTATGGAACCAAACCACACAAGAGTGAGGATCCTTGATTTCAGAAAGGGAGATATTATAACAACAGAATACCTCAGGGATGACCTGGTAGAGGAGATGGCCTGCATGGGTTGAGGTGCAGTGGGTGAAGATAAATGGGAGCATAGCAAAGGCAACAAACACTGTGTCAAAGAAGTGAGCAAAAGCAAGAGAAAAAAGCAACCAATGTGGTTCTCGAAAGAGGTGACTGAAAGGGTAAAACCTAATCAAGTAGCATTCAGAAAGTATAAGGAGATGCAAAGGGAGGGGGAGAAGGAGATGTATCAGGGGAAACAGAGGGAATCAGGAAAAGTAGTAGGAAATGCAAAGGCACAAACTGAGGAGAGAATAGCACTGGAGGTAATAAAAGGGGACAACATGTTTTAGGTATGTAAGTGAAAAGAATAAGACCAAGCATGGGATTGTAAGGTTAAAAAGGTAAGGGGGGGCTGTGGTGCAGAGGGGGACCAGGAAAAAGCAGACACCCTAAACAAATACTTCTGTTCAGTGTTCATAGAGGAAGGAGTAGGGGAAGGGTCACAAAAAAGTAACAAAAGCTTTCGAGGGAGGGAGGTACAGTACAAGTCACATGAAACTCTTTCTCCAGCTCACTGTTCTGGCAAGGTTTTTTTATGCCAGCACTGCAGTGGCAATGCAAAATGCTTAAACTAGAAACTCTATTTCAACCAGTCATCAGCTGTCTTGCAATGCACATGCAGTGCATTTTCAGCCACTGTACATTCCTTCAGCTCCCCATTTTTAAATTCATTTGCAATGCAATTATTACTAGCATTCAGTTTATGAATGGCATAAAATCTGTTGTATTTAATACAGTTTTCTTTTGTTTTTTATTTTATTATTTATTATTTTAGGCTCATCGTTCTCTAAAAAACAGAATTCACTGTACTGTACTACTGAGCTTGACTGCTGATCGTCACTGTCTCATGCCTCTGCTGCTGTGCATTCATTAAAACAAGAAAAGATGGTCCCTGAACTGGCGCTTTACTCATGAATACATGAGTTATGAAAGTTGAATGCCCCTTGATGTTTTTATGGATTTTTAAACAAAGCATCAATAATTTAATTATATACTGGACTTCTTTAATGTGCCACAGTGCTTCTCATTATCCTGATCACTCACTCACTCACTACTGCTTGCACCCCTGACTGATTCTCAGTGACAGGCATTGATTTCAGGCTCACAGACCCACTGACTGCTTAAATGTATATATTTAGTAAACTTATATTTACAGTAATTGCATTGCTGTACAGTAGTCAGAGGGAGTTGTACAGTAGCCGTACTGCCATGGAGTATCATGTGAAAGATCAGTCAACTAGGAAGTAAGGACTATACCGTAGATGACCCTCTGATTTCCAGCTTTATTTAATTGATATGTCCACACAGTTATTTATAGTATTAATTAATATCATTTTATTTTCATGCACCCAACTTTGGCTTCCTAGTGAGTGAGAGAGAGAGAGAGAGAGAGAGGGAGTAGGTATTTTACTGAGAAGCTGAGATTAGGTACAGTGCAATGCAGAAGTGAAATCAGACACCAACTCAGTGTTTATGCATTTTTTATGGGTTGCTAAATGTGTGCACTGATCATTGCACTGCATTGATTAAGAGTTGTCAGAGATTTGCAAAGTAAGTCGAAGCTAAAAAGCAACTACAGACAAAACATTAGGAAACTTTTATTAATGCAGTGCAATGATCAGTGCACACATTAAATGACCCACTGAAAAATAATAAATCAGTGAGTTGAAGGAATAACTTAATGTGACTTATACTGTAGACACTAGTCCTTTTTTGAAGGTGAGAGCTCTCAAGGGACTTGTGTATCTTAAGGTGGACAAAGCAAGGGGGCCTGATAGTGTGCATTCAAGGGTTCTAAGAGAGCCCTGGGAAATAAAACAGCTTACTGGAAACAGGAGTGGTTCTGGAGGACTGGAGGATGGTGGGTGTCCTTCCACTACACAAAAATGGTGGCAAGGAGGAAGCTAGTAATTATTGGCCAGTCAGCCTGACATTGGTGGTCGATAAGTTAATGGAATCACTGCTAAAGAAAAGGATTGTGGAATATCTTGAATCAAATGGGTTACAACACCTGAGGTAGCATGGTTTCACAAAGGTGAGGTCATGTCAAATTAATTTGATAGATTTCTTTGACTGGGTGATAAACTATTTAGAGCAGGGCTGAGCTGTGGATGTGGCCTGCTTAGAATTCAGTAAGGCTTTCAACACTGTTCCACATACTGTTGGAGACTAGTAAGTAAGCTAGGTAGCTTAGGAGTGGATCCAAAGTTGGTAAACTGGATAAGAAACTGGATAGCACATAGGCAATAGAGGATTGTGGTAAACAAGTTCACTCTGAGGAAGGGAAGATTACCAGTTGGGTGTCTCAGGGATCAGTGCTGGGATTGGTCCTCTTTACTGCCTTTTTAAGTGACATTGCAGAGAAACTGGAAATGAAGGTTTACCTCTTTGAAGATGACACCAAAATCTGCAATAGGGTGGACACACTTTGATGGGGGGGGTGGAAGGGATGAGCAGAGATGCAAAAAAAACTATAGGAGTGTTCAAGGATATGGCAGCTGTGTTTCAATGCACAAAAGTGTAACATAATGCAATTAGGGCACAGAAACCCAGGGGTGGAGTACAAAATTGGTGGAGTGGTATTGATGACCATCAGCAGGAAACAGACCTGGGGGTAATCATATTGGATGACCTATTGGTGGCCAGGCAGTGTGGAAAGCCAGTAAAGAGGGCTAATGGGATGCTGCCATGCATAGGGAGGGGTATCACCAGCAGAACGAGGGAGGTGGGGTTGCCTGTTTATAGATCTCAGGTAAGAGCCCACCTAGAGTACTGTGATGGGTTCTGGAGACCACATCTCTGGAAGGACATAGACAGAGCAGAAGCAGTACAGCTGAGGGCAAAAAAATGATGCAGAGTCTGCATTAAAAGCACTATGAGGAGAGACTAAACAACCTCCATATGTACACCCTGAAACAGAGGAGGGATGGGGGATAGGACTTAGACCTCTAAATATCTCAAGGTGGTAAATAAGGTATGTGAGGGAAGTGTTTTTCAGAATATAATGTGCTCAAAAACAAATAGGTATGCTATTAAGCTGGAGAGGGGTAGATTCAGGAATGATGTGAAGCAGTACTTCTTCACAGAAAGAGTGTTGGATTCCTGGAACAGCCTTCCAGAAGAGGTGATGGGGGTGAAAACAGTGGTGGGGTTCAAGAATGGATAAGCACAAGGGAATCATAGTGGAAAGGAAGGGTGAGAGAAAGAGCTTTAGATCAAGCATGGTCTCCAGTAATAGTGTAGGTAGGGAGAAATGGGCAGACTGGATGGGCTACGTGGTCCTTATCTGCAGTCAGATTCTGTGTTTTTAAGTTTGGGGGGCAGTAAAGTAAACTGTCATTTCATGTTAAACCTGTGTCTGATGTGAAAGGTGAAGTAATTTGTGCCTGGTGCTTGGGGGTGGGGGTGAATCACAAGTGATTGTCAGTGCTGGGGGGATAAATTCTATGGTCTGTATGGGATGGTCTGCAGGACAAAGCTGACTAAAAGTTCCTGGGAAGCACTGGTAAAAAGCAGTTCCACATCGATCAGTTCTCTCCTGTAGGCGCTGTATGAAATATAACTAATTTTCTGGTGCTGTGCTACTTTTGATATGAAATGATGTGATTTGCAAATGCCTGAAAGTAACACTACACTGGTTACATAAAACAACTTTCTGCTTATTTTGACTTGCATTTGAAAGGTTTTGAGCCAGAAATTCATGTTGAGAATGCCATGGGGAGAGTTAGTAAAAAGCAGTGTCACTGTGTAAAGAGTATTTAAATTTTACATTCATGCACATTTTAAATATATTCTGTAAGAGTACAAATAATATATTAACTACATTTGAACTGCATTATTGCCTTTGTATGACACAAGGGGCCTGTGCTTCTGCAGTCAGAAGTGGCTGTGCATTTCTTGCATATGTCCTATATTGTCAGTGTTTTGTGGCTGCAGTTTTTGTCCCTTCAGGGGCCAATGCTTCTGCAGCCAAATGCACTGTTTCTATCTGCAGCCTGAAGTGGCTGTGTATTTATTGCAGTGTGAATGTGTATCTCTGACTACAGAAGCACTGGTACCACAGGGACCCGTTCTTCTGCATCCAGAATTATTGTAATCATTAACTTTCTTATATAGAAAGGAAATTCATTGTAATAAACTGTGTTAATACACCCATTAGGATTCAATTTAATGCCACAAAAGTAGGGAAATGTGGTGTTAGGGTTTCCAACCCTAACTACTCTCCCCAGAAGCAAAAGCATAGGACCAGACAAGCAACCTCAGGCAGCCATCATTGGGTAAGACAAAACAACATACAACTGTTTCCAGATGACACAACTGCAGTAATACTGATGTGGTACCTTCAAAAATATGCATGCAACACACTGCAGTTTAAAAAAAGTAGTCTATCAGTGCTCCTTAGAAATGCCACAGTATGACTGCAGAAATGTGTGCGTGTGTGTGTGTGTGTTTTGCAGTGTGCATGTGTGCAGTATCTGTGCTGCAGAAATGACGACCCTCTAGTAGCCTGTGCTTCTACATACAGAAGTGGTGTTGCAATTTGATTACCATGGATTTCTGTCTGCAGCAATGTATGTCTTACAGTGTGTATGGGTATCTGTGGCTGCAGAAGCACCGGTCACACAGGGGTCTGTATTTCTGCAAACAGAAACAGTGTTGTGATTTGAATATTGTGGTTTTCTATCTGCAGCCAGAAGTGGGTGTGTATGTCTTGCACTATGCATGGGTATCTGTGGCTGCACTATACATGGGTATCTGTGGCTGGAGGAGCACTGAACCATAATGATGAATGTATTTTGTGGCATCTGGAAACTGTTGTATGTTGTTTGTCTTACCGAATGATGGCTGTTTGTGGTTGCTTGTGTGGCCTTGTCCTTTTGCTGTTTCGGCGGGGTGGAGTGGGGAGTTGGGGTCGGAAACTTTTACACCACATTTCCTTACTTTTACATAGAAACACAGAAACATAGATCAGGATGGCAGAAAAAGAGCAGAGGTCCATCTAGACTGCCCATATTTCCTATAATAATTGGAACTTTACCTGGAACCCATTGTTCCTCCAGGGTACTAACCCTGTCCATCCTGTCCCCATTCTCCTCCCTGGTCTTGTCACCCCGGATGACCACTATTCCCTTCGTTCTATCCCATGCCTTGAGCCCCCTGACTATTTACACCCACCACCTCAGCTGACAGAATTTTCCAAGGTTCCACCACCCTTTCCGTTAATTTCCACTCGTGACCATGTGACCTTGAGTTGGTATTCAGGATAAATAACTCCACACAGTTTACCTTGTTAATTCCTTTAAGGAACATGAAGGTATCTGTCATATCTCACCTATCTCTGCTATTTCCAGTGAGTACATATTTAGTGCCTTGAGGTGCTCCTCATAGGATCTGCCTTGCTGACTCTGAATCATTTTTGTTATTCTGAACTGCACTGTTTCCAACCTGTCCTTGTCCTTTCTGAGGTGCAGACTCCAGAGCTTGATACAGTACTCAAGGGGAGGCCTCACTAGGATCTGTATTGGGGAAATATTATCTCTTTTCTTCTGCTGTCAATACCCCTCCCAATATATCCCCGCATCCTGTTGGCCTTGCTCAAGGCCTTGTTGCACTGGATTGTTTGTTTAAAGGAGTTACTGATGATAACTCCTAAATCCCGTTCTTCTGTAGTACTAAGTCTAACCCCACCCATCCATTTTGGGGCATTAAGTTGAATCCCAACTGAAGAAATTTTGCAATGAAATTGAAAAAAAATGCAATTAATGCAGACAGTAGTGCTGAAGAAAGCAAAACTCACAAAGTAGAGAAATGCAAAAACATTAGGATTTTGGGTCTCCGGAGTATTGGTAAATCAGTGGTGGGGTCTTCCTTGGGGGATGTCAACCCTAATGCACACTAACCCCCAGACAATAGCTTCCTGTCTGAATCACAAGGTACAGCTCCAAGCCAGTGCCTCATAGTGATACACTCTTCAAAGGTAGAATAGTATGAGCTCCAAGTGTTGCCAACAGAATCTGCTATAGCTTTCTTCATGCAGGGCATGCTGTGCGCTGCGTGATAAAAATATATCACATCTGATCTCATTTGCTAACTGGAGGGGGTGGACATTAAGGGTGACAACCTCAAGGAAGACCCCACCAATAATTCACTAATACTCCAGAGACACAAATCAATAATTTTTTTCATTTCTCTGCTTTGTGTGATTTACATTCTTCAACTCTAATGTCTTCCTTGACACAGTTTTTTTTTGTTTGCAATTGATTTCTCTTCTTTTTCTGATACTGAAATTGTATCCTCATTTACAACATTGGAGACAGTCCTGATCTTGTACATGGGCACATCAGGCCTCAACACGCATGTCAATACCTTGTGAGGGAAGGCTCCCCCGCCCACCACAAGGTGTTGTGTCTGTGTCAAAACACTGCTCCATCCATACCCAGGCTGGGGATGATGCTGCACTCTGCAGCGTCTTCCCCCAAGACATGGTCCATTAAACCTGCTCACTGAGTTCACACCCAAACTCAGGTCAGTGGCACAGGAAGGCAATGTGGTCCCCACTGAGCCAACAGTCATCCCTGCAAACAATATTACTTCATAAATTTATTTTTGGGGGTGACATTCTGACTGAAAAGATTCAACTGAGTCTTTTTATGACCCCTTCTACTGAACATGGCAGGTGTTATTTAATACTGTACTGGACAAAATGTAATTTTGCACCAGCAGTGTGAAATCAGATATTGGCCAGGATTTGAAAAACAACAGCTGTCACATTCATGAGGTGGTGTGACAAAATGGCTATGCTGAGAATTTGGGGATTAAATACTGAAAATAACCAAAGTTATGAGCGTGTGTAGAAAAATCACAACATACCTCAATAACTTTGTTGTTTTTTAATATTTTAATTTCAAACTTTCAACATAGTTTTCTTATGACCCCACCTCATGAACCATGGTAGGTGAAAATTTTAAAATTCCTACAAAAACATAATTTCATGACTTCCGGTGACGTCACGGAGCCAGCGCCAGCACACTGAGACGGGCTCTACTCCCAAACCTCCCCAAAACTACAAATCTTTGAATATCTCCCCCAAAAAAGCTTCAAACAACCATGCTAAAGCCTCCTAAAGAAAGCAGGAACTGTCTGAAACCGAAATCATTGTCAAAAAAATCAGATGTGGGTGGATGCAAGACAACCTTTCGCGAGGCAAGCCGCAGCCCTTCCCCCGCCAGCCTGCTGGACACAGATGAGGAGCAAGAACATTTAACCAGATTGCGATTTGATAGATTGTTTAACGAACTTAAAGCAATGAGAGCTGAGAATAAAACCGAATTTAAAAATTTAAATCAACATCTACTAATCCTTGAGAAAAGAGTTCAGGAAATGAAGAACAGAATTAGCAGCACTGAAGACACCTCGGCTAAGATGAACCTTGCCCTCCAAGCCTTACTGCATTATACAGAGCAACTCCAAAGCAAATGCCTAGACTTAGAAGGGAGATTGAGACGGGAAAACATATGCATTCATGGACTACGGAGGACTCAGAAACAGGCCGGATGACTGAATTCATTTCTGACTTAATCAGTGATGTACTAAACTTGCCTGCAGGCTACAAACTGGGGATAGAACGTGCACATAGAGCTCTACTGGCAAAACCTCCACCAGAGTCAAGACCTCGAGCAGTTATTTTAAAATTTAACAGTTATAAAGTCAAAGAGGAAATCTTTTCAATCGTCTGGCAACAAAAGGAGGTTAAGTACTTATCACATAGGCTTTATTTTGACCACGACTATCACCGAAGTGCAGAAGCAAAGGTTACAATATATCCCTTACTGAAGATCCTAAAATGAATAACATCAGATTTAATACTTCATACCCAGCTCGGCTTAAGTGATGTGGTCTGAGGGGCCAGATAAGCATACCTGAGGAAGCAAGTAAAGCCCTAATATGAGGAGGGCCTCATGAGGCCCTGCAACCAACTGGAGACTCCATTTCCCAGCAGAACAAGTGGGCGCTTAGTGACTGGCTAATTGCATCAACAAAAAGGAGGCGGGGGCGCATCCTTATGTCATCTCAGAGCCCACTAGCGGTGATTCGTGCAGCACTGTCCGAAATGCAGCCCACGAAGGAAACTCAGTCTGAGGACATGCAAGACTGATTGAAAGGGGATAAGTTTTGTTTCTTTCTTCTCTCTCTAAATGGTTACCTCACTGTTTGACTCTGTCCCTAACCGATTCCTCTCATTGAAGCAAGTCTGGTCCAGTGCGACCTGTTGCGAACTGAGGGGGGCCTCTGGGAGAGTTGAGCAGGCACCCTACACTAGACTATAACTTAGGAGGCCTCAAAGATATACCTCGCGTTTGGTCCCAGATCAGTACTGTAATAAGGGGGAGAATAAAAATGGATATGAGAAGCGGGGAAACTGAGTCCACCATAACACTCTACAAACCAAGATACCAATGAAAGACTGGCTACCTAGGCTTCTTGTTATGCTAAGGGGCATGGATAATTTAATCAAACAGGTTTTGGGGTATATCCAGGATGGAAAGCGCTACGGAGAGGGGGGTGTCAACTACTTAGTGCCTGGACAGCATTGACAATAATCAACAGCATACCTGAAGTGTACAGACAACACGTAGAACACTGGACTGCACCTTGAGCACATTTTTCTTTTTTGCTTTTTTTTTTTTGCTTTTTTTCTGTGCAGTCTTAGCGTTACAGAGCCTAATAAAGAACTTGGCAGGCTCGAGGGAGGATACACTAGAAATAGTGTCATTGGAGGGAATACTTCTTGTTTTTTTCTTTCCCTCATTCCCTCTGCCAGGTGTATCCCCGTATTATAAGGGGAGGATACTTGGCTATTAGAGATTCATTGGGAATTTTAGTGAATCTCCGGAATTGGAAGTCACTGTTAGTATAAAGTACTTAATGATGTGTTTATCACAATCTTGTTCAAGTTACCTGTTGATGTTGTTGGTTACAGAGAGAGAAAAGTCACTGCCATTCTGTCAAGTTCGAGCACTTGCCCTTGGGTGCAGAGTAAATAATAAGTTGAGGGGGGGGTAATTAACTTCATAATCATTGGTACAATGCGCGCCAGAAGTGAAAATTATTTCTTTTAATGTAAGCAGTCTAGCCCACCCTATTAAGAGAGCTAGAACAATTTCATACCTAAAGAAAACAAAGGCAGCTTTCTTTATGTTGCAGAAAACTCATATGAATAAAAAGAACATGAGAAGTTGGGAAATTTGGCTTCAGGAGGTGGTTGCCACGGATTACCTTGGGGGCGTAGGCAGGGAATGGCCATTTAATTCACATTCAACCCCATTTGACCTTGCAGACTCATTGACTGATAAGCAAGGTAGATACTCTGCAGTCAAGGGCCAATATAATGGGTCTATGCTTACTCTAGTCTCAGTGTATGCTCCTCCTGGGGCAGATATATCATTTTACAGGGATCTGTTTCTAAAAGTATTGCAGTGGGCAGAGGGTTATTTGATCATAGGCGGGTACTTGAATGTAAGGTTAAATCCAGCATTGGACGCCTCAGGGCAGTTTGTAAAAGTGGAGAATACCAGGGCTAAGAAGGTTAATAAGCTCCTACAAGAGCTAGGCCTCATAGATGCCTGGCGAGCACACCACAAGACCACCAAACAATATACTTATTTTTCCCACTCACACCAAGTTTATTCTAGATTAGACTATTTCCTATTGCCAACAGAAGCTACGGAAGTATGTGCTTCGGTGGATATGGGAAATTCCCTGCTTTCAGACCATGCCCCCATTCAGATAAATTTAACAATAGGCCCACCCAAGCGTTCCACCTTTTGGGGCTTAAATCTATCCCTGCTCCAAACTAAAGAAAATCAGGAAATAATAAAGGAGACCATAAAACAAACTATACAGGATAATAATACACCCGACATATCCCCCAGTACTCTATGGGATACAGTTAAAGCCCTAGTTAGGGGTAAATTTATAGAGATATCTGCAAAGGCAAAAAAACAAAGGATTAAAAGACAAAAAGATTTACAAAGTCAGATTGAGGAACTGGAAAAGCAACAGCAACATAGTTTAAATAAAGATAGAGCTAGAGTACTCAAATCATTGAAAGAAGAATATTTAAAGATTTTAGATTATCAAGTAGAACAGAAATTAATCTACTTAAAGCAGAGGTTCTATGATGGAGGGCTGAGGGCTCTAAAGCTTCTTACCAGCAGACTGAGGCAATATAAGAGTAACTCAACCATAGCCAAGATCCAGGATCCTATCAAACACAAACTGCAGTTTAAAACTGAGGAAATAGCAGAGTCTTTTCGAATATACTACCAAAACCTGTATGCTAAGGGAAATCTGTCTCCAACCCAGGTTATTAGAGAATACCTGGCCCCTTTAAACCTTCCGAAACTTACAGAAGAACAAGGGAAGGCTTTAACCGAACCCTTTGCAGACACTGAGATTACACAAGAAATTCGGAACCTGAAAAAGGGAAAGTGCCTGGGCTCAGACGGGTTACCCGCTGAATTTTTCAAATGTTTTAAAGAGACCCTGGTACCAATACTTAAAGAAACTTACAACTATGTAAACATAGCAAAAAGTCAAATACCCCCATCCTGGTCCCAAGCAATAGTGTCAGTCATTCCAAAGCCATCCAGAGACACCACTAACTGTGCTTCATACAGCCCCATTTCAATATTGAATACCGATTATAAAATTCTGATGGCCATTCTAGCCAAGAGAGTCCAAAAAGATCTTCCAGGTCTAATACATATTGACCAGACGGGTTTCATTCCAGGTGGACAAACAGTGGATAACATTAGAAGGACTATCAATATTATAGACCAAATTCAAACTAAATCTACCCCAGCATTTATAATGAGTTTAGATGCAGAGAAAGCATTCGATCAGGTCTCTTGGGAGTTTCTTCAGGAGACTCTGGGTGGCTTTGGATTTCCCTCACTGTTTTGTCAATTAATTGCCAAAATATATACAAATCCAATTGCATACATACGAGCAAATGGATACATATCTAATCCTTTCACGCTATACAGAGGTACACGTCAGGGGTGTCCCCTATCCCCTATACTATTAGCTCTTTATATTGAGCCACTGGCTCAAACTATATGACTAAACTCGGATATACAAGATATACACTGGGGAGATACGGTACATAAAATTGCGTTGTATGCAGATGACGTACTATTGTATCTATCCAATCCAGAGAATTCCATTTCCAAAGTTTTTCAACAATTGGAAGCATTCTCCCAGATATCAGGTTACAAATTAAACAGGGCAAAAACAGAAATTTTGACCTTCAACTTCTCCCCATCACAAGCGCTTAAGACTAGATTTCCCATGAAATGGGACTGCCCCACTATAAATACCTCGGAGTAAAATTAATGAAATCTCTCGGATTCTTATTCAGAGATAACTATCCTCCCCTTCTGCAGAGTATTTGGTCAGACCTACAGAGATGGGCTCTCCTACCTCTTCCTTTTTACTCGAGACTACAAGCTATCAAAACAAATATTTTACCAAGGTTATTATAACTTTTTCAAAGAATTTCATGTATAATACCATTAGTAGAGATAACACAGTGGCAAAGGAAAATTATGGCATTCCTATGGGCACATAGGTGCCCTAGAGTAAATGTTCACACTTTATATCTCCCAAGACAGGCAGGGGGGAGGGCATGTCCTAATTTGCAGAACTACTGGCTTGCAGCCCAAATGAAAATGGCCCTACTATGGGCTCACCCTTCATACATATCCCACTGGAAAAAAATGGAACTTTATAGCCCTCCAAATGTGACTTTATCAATGGATATATTTAATCCACCTGCTCAGGTGGAGTGTGCTGCTTATCAGGGACACGCCCCAAAAATAACATTGCAGGCATGGTTTTGGGGGACTAGGAAAGGATATACTGCTAGAAATATGTGGAGATACAGAAATTGGTGCTTCAATTCGGAGTTTAGACCACCGAGATACCATAAATGGTACATGTGTCAATTGAAGAGGGGCATTTACGCTCCTTGGCAGATCCTGAAGGGGCAGGACATCAGGCCATTCAAACTCTTAAGAACCCAAAACAAGTGGGCTAACTCTGACTGCATATATTACTATCAAATAAGAGATTATATAAATAATAAACAGAAACAGATGCAGGCTTGGCAGGACGAAAGACCCTATCCATATGCTTTTGAGACAATATGGGAGAGTATCAACGGAAAGGGAGCAATAACCATGCTATATAATAATATGATAGCAGATAGAGGCCACAATATACAGAAGACTCAACAGAAATGGTCATTAGAGCTAGGAATCACCTTGAACTCCCAACTCTGGGAGAAAATTTTTAGAAATGCCTGGAAAACTACCTCATCCCCAAATTGGCAAGAGTTTACCTGGAAGCTTAGAATCAGGTTCTTTCATACCCCAATGAGGCTAGCTAAGATGGGATTACTGTCTCAAGGGGTTTGCTGGAGGGACTGTGGGAGTAATTCAGCAGATTATTCACACGTATTCTGGTTCTGTAGTGAACTCTGAAGCTTCTGGAGCCAGATTTGTGTCCACTTGTCTGGTCTCTTTGACTTATCACTAACTACTATAGCCCCGGAGCACTGTCTGCTAGGCCTCTATCCAGAGGAGGTGGAGGGAAGGGAAGCGCAGTACCTTTGGGCCATTCTTACAATGGCCGCTATGAAAGTGATAACAAAACATTGGCTACAACTAAGCCCTCCTCTAATAAAGGATTGGCTGGCAATAGTCTCCCAAATTCAACATATGGAGGGCATTACTCATTCCATAAATCACCAAAATGAAAAGTTTATTAACAGATGGAATAGATGGGATAGATATCAAAGGGAGACCTTCCCAGCCAACTGAGGTTCTGTATAGAATTACCGGGGTTTTTAACTCTAACTACGGGGTTCCTGGGATAAATGATGACAATGTTAAAATGGGCCAGGCAGACAGTGCTTGAAGCTACATTATACATCCTAGCTCCTTCCTTTAGCCCTCCCTCCATAACTTAGATGAAATAAGCTGGATAACCTAAACAAGTGCTTTGACTTGGCAGTGACAGCTAATTGTTAACTCTCTCTCTCTCTCTCTTAGTTTAGTTAATTTATAATGTTTAAACATTAATTGGTTTTACTGAACTAAAGTCTCATTAACTTTGTATGGGAGACAAAATATACTCAGTAAATACTGGTTAAATGTATTTAGCCCTTATCTTTAAGCATACATGGACATGATATAATATAAGATATTTGCTTCAAAAGTTAAAGCAGAAATAATGTCTGGATGTACTCAACAAAAAGATTGTATCTTTTAAAATATACTTGTATGAAACAAGGATAAAACAATAAACAAGTATAAAAATATATATATATATAATTTCATGCCACAGCTGTGAAAACATGTTTTGGACAGGATGTGAAAAATGAGAGCTGTAATGTTTATGAGGTGGTGTGAAAAAATGGCTATATTGAAAATTTGGGGTCAAAATATTGAAAATTACCAAAGTTATGAGCATCCATAGAAACATTTCAATGTACACTCATAACTTGTTCAGTGTTACACCATTTTTTCACTAAATTTTCAACATAGTCTTTTTGGTACCCCACCTCATGAACCCTGATGGTGAAATTACATTAATCAGGCCCAAACGATGATTTCACACTGTGATCGTGAAATCATCTTACGGGCTTGATTAGCATAATTTCACCACCAGTGTTCATGAGGTGGGGTACCAAAAAGGCATGTTAAAAATTTGGTGGAAAAAAGTCATTAAAATGACCAAGTTATGAAGATAAGTTCAAAATTCAATTGAACTACACTATATGTCACTTACCTGTTTTCTTCATTTCTTGGCCAGTCAATGAAGAGTGAAGATGTGTCTTTGGTCCAGACAGGATTACAATGCTGGAGCCTGGCTCAGTAAGTATAGGGTAAGGGTGGTGGTGGTGTGCTAGGTGCTGAATGGGAGGATAATAATGCAGGAATGGGGACGGTGGTAGATGATGAGGGATCTGTTTATTTTAGGGTTTGAAAATCAAAAAGGACATCAGGGGTTTTTTTTTTTTTTTACAGGAACACTAACAGGCTATTACTACTTCCAACACCGGGATTGGGCACCCCAGTGTCGGTATGATACTTGGGGCACCGGGAGTGGGCACTGTGCTGTCCCAGACTGGTGGTTGAGGGGGGAGAGTGATTGTGTATGCCAACAACTGTACAGAGGGTAGTGGGGAAATGAACTGACACTGGTGGTTGGCACCTTTGGATTCTACGTAAATTACATATTTAAACTGGCACTAGGGCTAATGAGGATAATGGTAGCAGAGCAACACACATAACAGTTTGGCATTCTCAACAGGGTGCCAGCCCCACCAGCTGACAAATGACAGATGTTTCATATAGAACAACCTGGCATGTTGTCGGAAAAATTCAGCTATTTTTAAAACATTGATTTTTCAAACTGACCATGCTCAAAATGGACCAGTTTTTCTTAAATAATTTAAAAATGACTTAACTTCTTTTTCAACTTTCTTTTCCTCCAGTTACCAGCCCCTGGGGCATCCCTCAGAGACAGTCACTTGGCAGCTTGTCCTGCCTGCCTGAGATCCCCAGACCAAGGTCCCCCCTGGAACTCCAACCTGCTTGAACCCCCAACTTGTACCCCCGAAGGTGGGGCCACCAACCACCTATCTTGTTGCTCCTTGTAATCCAATCTGCAGGTGGAATGAGGCTGGAGGATATCAGGGATCATGTTTGTGTAGTCTGGTGGTGAGAGTGGGGCTGCCATGACTCCTCGTCATCCTCCCAGGCACCAGGGTTTTACTTATTTACAGCCATGAACACAAACCCTTGGGAGCACAGAAGTGCAATGACATCCAGCACAATGTGGGTGTACTCCTGCACCATTCTCATGGATGTCCACCATTGCCAACCCTTTTCCTGATGTGTTCCCTGGCTGTAGCCCTCCCAGCCTCTGCTGGGAGTCGCTGATGCCAGCGGATCCACAGCCCACCCTCCCCAGGAGATGAGAGCTGTCCTCTGGATGCTCAATCCTCTCCTCTCCAGCTAACCCCCAGCATCCCGCGCTCACTCCCGAGCCCAGGTCACCGGCATGGTGCGAGGTGTGGTGTTCAGTGCCTCAACCCTCAGCGCCACCGGGCCAACTAAAAACTGCTTAACTTTGGGACTTAAAATACACAAAAGCACACACCTTAGGCCAAAATCTATGAAACCCACTAGTTTCAGGTTTCAAATCTTTCTAGATTTTTTTAGTTATAGTTGAGCAAAAATAAAAAGGCTGAATTTCAGTGATTCTGGGGTTTTTTGTACCTCTGCAACTTTGCCTCAACTGAACCAATCCCCACAAAAATTTCAGGATCCAGATATCTTGGCACCAACATTGTACTTTCCAAATTTCATGTAAATAGGTTGAACGGGGCAATGGTACAGTGAAGATCACCAGGATCAAGCCTAACTCTGCAGAATTCTGCAGTTGAGTTACTGCAGGGAACAATGCCATTCCAATGGGAGTTAATCCCTTTTGTCTTGCAGGGAAATTGTGACACTGCACTTGAACCTAGCGGGCTTCACTGTATTAAGGTGCAAAAATTGGTGTTTAACATTAAAGTACTTACTCAGCTCTAATATACAGGTGCTACCATGCCTGTATAATCCAAGCATTTGTCAATGCCGAATGTTTGCTTGCTGGCACTGACATTGGTAGTGTAGAAGTTACAGAGCTGCATAATAGGAATGGCAGTGAATTATTGAACTGAAGCCAACCCCACCACCCTGCAGAGAGTGGCAGGCATTGGGGTGTGCCTTTGGGTCATCAGGCATAACGACCACATCATTTCACCACACCCTACCCTGCAGACACTGACAAGTGTCACGGTGTGCCTTGGGGTCTTTGGCCCTTATGCGCACCCCATTCCATCAGGAAATATGGTGAGATGGGTGCAGTATAGGAGAATGGGGTGAAGTTTGGGCCTGAAGAGTCTGAGGCACACCTTGATGCCTCTCACTGGCTGCAGGTGTGGGTGGGGTGGAATGGTATGAGCATGACAGGCAAGAATCCCAAGTCACACCCCTGATGCCTGTCATACTCCACAGGGTGGGACGTTATGGTCGGAAACCCTAACGCCTCAGGCATTCGTTGGTATTTTCACTCCAAATTTTCAACGTTTTTTTTGTGACCCCCACCTCAATAACAGTGGCAATATCAGTTTGTTAGCCGAAAACTGCTTTTGCACAGCGACTATGGCATTTGGCACCACAGATGCAAAAACACATTCCGAACAGGATGTGAAAAATGACAGCGGTACTGTTCATGGGGAGGTGTAAAAAATGGCAATGTTGAAAATCTGCTGCGAAAATCTTAAAAAAACTGGTGAAGTCACGAGCGTGCGTAGAAACTGTGCAAAGCACACCCGTAATGTAACTAGTTTGGGGATTTTTTTACAGTAGATTGTTAACACAGGCATTTTGGGTCCTCCGATCATGAACAGTGTCAGTGTGATTTTCTTTATCTGTCCCGAACAATGATTTCCCACAGCGACCACGCATCTCTGCACTGAAAGTGTGAAAACACATTTCGGCCATGTTGTAGAAAATGTGACAGCTGTACTGTTCATAAGGAGGTGTGGAAAAATGCCACTGGTGAAAATCTGGACTGAAAATATTACAAATTCATGAACCTACGAGGGTGCGTGGAAACTGCGCAATGCTCACTCGTAACACAGTCATTTTATGGAGTTTTGTCACCAAATTTTCAACATAGCCATTTTAAGACCTCTGTTCATGACCAGTGTCACTGTGATTTTCTTAATCTGTCCCAAACATTGTTTTCGCAAACCAACTGTACCATTGTGCGCTACATGTGCGGAAACACATTTTGGGCGAGATGTGAAAAATGGTAGCTGCACTGCTCATAAGGAAGTGCGGTAAAATGGCACTGTTGAAAATCTGGTGTGCAAATATTACAAATTAAGTAAACTTGTCAGGCGTCGTAGGAACTGCGTAGCGTGTACTCCTAAAACAGTCATTTTGGGAATTTTTCACCAAATTTTCAACATAACCATTTAACACCTCTGCTCATGACCAGTGTCACTGTGATTTTCTTAACGTGTCCCATATATTGATTTTGCACACCAACTGCGCCATTGTGCGCTACATGGGCAGAAACACGTTGTGGCGAGATGTGAAAAATGACAACTGTACTGCTCATAAGGAGGTGTGGTAAAATGGCAATGTTGAAAATCTGGAGTGAAAATATTGAAAATTTGCGAACTTACGAGCGTGCATAGGAACTCTGCAACGCACGCTCATAAAACAGTCATTTTTAGGAATCTTTTCACCAAATTTTCAAAATAGCCATTTTAAGACCTCTGCTCATGAATGGTATCACTGTGATTTTCTTAATGTGTTCCGTACATTGATTTTGCACACCGACTGCGCCATTGGGCACTACATGGGCGGAAACATGTTTTGGATGAGATGTGAAAAATGACAGCTGTACTGCTCATAAGGAGGTGTGGTAAAATGGCAATGTTGAAAATCTGGAGTGAAAATATTGAAATTTGCAAACTTCAAAGCGCACGAATCATGCTATAACGACGCCAGAAAAGTCATTTTAGGAATTTTCACCAAAATTTTCAACATAGCCATTTAAGACCCTGCTCATGAACAGTGTCACTGTGATTTTCTTTAATGTGTCCCGTGACATTGATTTCGCGACACCGACTGCGCCATTGTGCGCCACATGGGCAAAACACATTTTGGGTAAGATGTGAAAATGACAGCTATACTGCTCATAAAGGCGGTGTGGTAAAATGGCAATGTTGAAAATCTGGTGTGAAAATATTGAAAATTCGTGAACTTACGAGTGTGCGTAGGAACTGCAAAACGCACGCTCGTAAAACAGTCATTTTTAGGAATTTTTCCACCAAATTTTCAAAATAGGCTTTTTGATAGCCCACCTTATGAACACTGGCAGTGTCGTTTCGTTAATCATTCTGGAAAGGTGATTTTACACAGTGGCTGTGAAATCATCCTTCGGGCCCAAGTAATGCCATGACAGTGCAAGAATTCATGAGGAGGGGTCCCAAAAACCCCATGTTGAAAATTTGGTGCAAAAATTCCAAAAAATGCCTGAGATATGCAACAAAGTTGAAAACCCCCTATCTATCCCATTATACAGCTTACCGGCATTTCCTCAGTTAGTGGTTGGCTTTGAAGAGTGCAGATGTGTTCCCGGTCCACTGAAGATTGTCACGCCTGACTCCGGAGGTAAGTATAGGGTCGGGGGTGGGGAGGCAGGTGCACAGTGGGTGGTTGCGGGTTGTGGGGGGCAGGGAGACTACGAGGGACAGTTTTTTCTTTACAGGTGTTTTTTTAAAAAAGACGACGCTTGGGACATTGCCATGCTGGTGTGGGCTCCCAGCGTGGCAGAAGAACGGCTGGGGGCGTGAAGTCGGCGGGATTGGGCACCTGTCAGCCATGGCATGTTGCCATGCTGGGGTGAGCTCCCAGCATGGCACCCTGTACTCTGGGGGGAGACACTGAAGCTGGCGGAGAGTTGGGCACCCCCGTCGGCGACAGCAGGGGGGTGGGGAGACAGTGGAGCCGACTGAGTTGGGCACCCCGTCGGCCATTATCATTTTGCCATGCTGGGTGGGCTCCCAGCGTGGCACCTGGATGCTTTGGGGGGCGGGAGCCGAGGGGATTGGGCACCCCTGTCGGCCGCATAGGGGAGGGGAGGGGAAGGTGCATGAGCACGAGTGTGTGTGTGTGCGTGTGTGGGGGGGAGAGCTCTGCTCACTCAAGTGGAGCTCTCCCTTTCAACTGTATGCCACTGCATTTTCAGCTGTCATAGACAGCTGGAGCAGTGATTGGCGCTCTGCCACCACGCCTGCAAATACACTGACTGAACTGGAAGAGGCTGACACACCTCTGGAAAACTCGTATGATAGCACTATGTTTCTTGCACATACGTGCAAGCAAACATAATAATGGATATGTGACAAAAACAGTGGCGGAATTCAAGCATGCATGGGACAGTCATAAGGCAATTCTAAGGGGTGGGGGTAGGAAAAAGTAGGCTGCTGGTTAACTAGGATCTACAGCTTATCCATTAGGTAGGGAAATGGGCAGACTGTGTGGGCCAAGCGGTCCTTATCTGCCGTCAAATTCTATGTTTCTATGTGACAGCAAGCTGTGTGAGGCATCATTTATCTGCACAAGAGCAGTTTGACTTCTGTTACCTCACATAGAAACACAGAAACACAGAAGCTGCTGGCAGAGAAGGACTGCTTGGCCCACCTAGTCTGTCCATTTTTCTCTACCTACACTATTACCACTGGCCAATTTACCCACCCTTGCACTTTCCCTAAGATTCCCGTATGCCTATCCCATGCATTCTTGAACCTAGCCACTATTTTTGCCCCACCTCCTCTGCTGGAATCTTCTCCACAGGGAGTCTGTGTGCACTGAAAATACCCAGGGGTGCAAACAAGGTGTGGCTAGCCCAACAGTCCAAGACAGTTCCTAATCTTGTTGCGCTCCAAAGGAACAAAGTACAAACCACTAGAGATGAGACAGATCAATTTCAAAGCATTTATTCATCTAGATTAAACAGAATAAAATAAACAGTGAAATAAAGTGCATCCTGCTCAGGATTCTGTATTTGCTGAAGAGTTCTTCAAGTAGATTCCCAGGACAGCCTTGGAATTCACAGGGTTGATCACAGGACATACTTGTAAATTAGATGCTCTGAGCTTATATGATTGAAATTAAATGTTTTTGAGAGAGAGAATGTATAAATCATAAAGTACCTGAAGCCAGTAATGTAATTTGCAAAGTTTAATTTTAGTAACCACATATTTCTTGCACTTTATTTCACAGTTTATTTTAATCTGTTTATATAATGGGAGACTACGAACTTCACACATGGCAAAGCCATGATGACGTAATCAGTGGTTTACTATAAATGTAATTTGGGTGTACTCTCTAATCAGTTCCCTGATGAACCCTATTAGATAGGCGAAGCACTGGGGAGGAGAGTTGACTTCACTTGGTGACTGGATACACTGCAGAGCAGAACTTTAGATGAATAAACGCTTTGAAATTGATCTGTCTTGTCTCTAGCTGTTTGTACTTTGTTCCTTTGGAGTACAAGATTGGGAACTCCTCTGCTGGAAGACTGTTCCAGGAATCCACCACTCTTTCTGTGAAAAAGTACTTACTCACATCTCTCTTGACTCTACCCCCTCCAGCTTCTTATCATGCCCCTTTCCTTACGCACATTCTTTTCTGAAAAAAAAAAATCTCCTCTTGTACCTTGTTTATCCCTGTGAGGTACGCAAATGTCTGTATCATATCCCCATTTCTCTCTGCTCTGCCAGGGTGTACTTATTTAGGTCCTTTAATCTCTTTCATAGGGTTTCTGAAGAAGACCCTCCACCATTTTAGTTGCCCTCCTCTGAACTGCTTCCACTCTATCCATAACCTTTCTGAGATGTGGTTTCCAGAACTGGACACAGTAATCTGGGATGGGGGGGGGGGGAGTCTTACCAGGGATCTATACAGAGGCAATACCATCTCCATCTTTCTGCTAGAGATACTCCTCCTTATGCACCCCAGCTTCTCACTTGCCCTCCCAACTGCCTTGTCACATTGCCTGGCCACCTTTAGGTCATTTGATATGATTATCACTAGGTCAGTTTCCTGCTTGATGATCATCACTACTACCTCCCATTTTGTACTCCACCCTGGGTTTCTGTACCCAAGTGCATTATGTTGCTGTTTCTTGCATAGAAATCCAGCTACCTTACCCTTGACCACTCCCTGAGTTTTCTCAGTTCACTGTTCATCCTTTCTGCCCCCCTGGAGTGTTCACCCTATTGCAGAGTTTGGTATCATCCATGAAGAGGCAGACCTTCCCTTCCAGTTGCTCTGCAATGTTACTTTTAAAGACATTAAAAAGGAACGGTCCCAGCACTGAACCCTGAGGCACCATACTGGTAACCCTCCCTTCCTCTGAGTGAACTCTGTTTACCTCCAATCTCTTAACCAATTTCTCACCCAGTATACCACCTTTGGACCCACTCCTAGGCTACCCAGCTTGCTTACCAGTCTCCTATGTGAAACAGTATCAAATGCCTTCCTGAAATCTAGGTAGGCTAGATCCACCGATCCACCCTGAACTAGCTCCTTGGTCACCCAGTCAGAACTGTATCAGATTTGTTTGACATGACCTCTGCCCCCCCTTGAATCCATGATGCCTTGGGTCTTATAACCCTTTGGATCAAAATATTCTTCAATCCTTTCTTTCAAGAGTGATTCTATTATCCATCCCACTACTGAAGTCCAGCTGATGTCCTATTTTTGCTAGCCTCTTCCCTGCCACCACTTTTGTGAAGTGGGACTACATCTGCCTTCATCCTTTCCTCTGTGACAACCACTCCTGTTTCCAATTAGCTTTTAAATAGGGCCATCAGAGGTTCAGCCAGTACCTTCTTGATCTCCCTCAATACTCTTGGATGGATGCCATCTGGCCCCATTGCTTAGTCCACTTTCAGATTTGCGAGTCCCTTCAGGACTCTCTCCTCTGAAAATGGACTAGTGTCCACCTACCTCCCTCCAATGCTCCTGTTACATTTTTGTACCCCCTCCCCATTTCTTTTCTCTGTGAACACTGAACAAAAATATTTGTTCAGGGTAGCTGCCCTTTCCTGCTCCCCCTGTGCACAGTGACCCCTTCCCTTTTTAATCTTAAAATCCCACCCCGGTCTTCCTTTTTTCACTTGCGTACTTAAAAATATGTCTTATCCCCATTTGTTACTGTCTTGGTTATTCTCTCTTCAGTTTGCACTTTTGCACTCCTTTCTGCTCTCCCTGTCTCCCTGTTTTCACTGATGTGCTTCCCTGTCCTTCCTTTGTGTCTCCTTGTACCTTCAGAATGCTACTCTCTTAGCTTCTACCTTGCCCGCCACCTCTTTCAAGAATCAATGCAGTCTTTTTTCCTTTTCGTTTGCTCCCTTGCTTAACACAGAGGTTTGTTGACTTCACTATTGTCCTTTTAGTTTCCCCAACTGTTCCTCCACCCCATCCTGTTCATCAACCCCCAACAGGTCATCCCAGAGGCATTTACTCGTCTTTATAAAATCTGCCCTACTGATGCCCAGGACCCTTAACTTTGAATGGTTTGAGTCCATAGCCATCTCTTATATTGAACTACACTGTACAGTGATCACTGTTCCCCAGGAAGCACCCCACCTGGATGTCTGCAACACTATCCATGTTGGTGAGTACCAGGTCCAGTACTGCCCCATCACACATGGGTTAACTGACTAGTTGCCTGAGGAATGCCACCTGCAGGGAGTCCAAGATTTCCCTGCTTCTAGTTGAAGCTGCAGCCAGTAGGCTCCAAACTAAATCCAGCGATTGAAGTCCCCCACCAACAGCACCACCCCCCTTTCTGCCATCTTGCTAATGGATTCCATCAGTACAATATATAACTTTCTCTTCTATGCTGGAAGTCTGTAGATCACACCAGAATGAATGGAGGCTTCATTCCCTATCTCTAGGTTGACCCCCAGTACCTCTGCCCCCTCCTGTATTCTTTATATCTCAGTCACTTTAATGCCCTCTCTCACATAAAGTACCACACATACTCATTTCCTTCCCACCTATCCTTCCTGAACAGAGTGTAGCCTGGCATTGCCATGTTCCAGTCATGGATTTCAGTGCACCAACCATGGTTTGGTAATGGCCACAATATCCAGGCTGGCCTCTGCCATTATGACTTCTATGTCTGGAATCTTATTTCCTGGACTTCTAGCATCTGTACGTGTTTTTCCAGGTTTTGTTACCACTCCATTTGTTACTATCCTTTTTTCAATTTTGCTTACCCTCCTTCCCTTTCTCTTTTTAATGCACCTGCTCCCATCCCCCTTCATTTCTTCTACCCTGCTTCCTGCATTAATTTGCATCCCAAAGGATTCCAAACCTCTTGGGTTCTCCCTGCTCTCTACTTCAGCCTGTGGGGGGGGGGTGCAGTTTCTGCCTCCCTGATCTCTTCCACCACCTCCCTCAGCTAGTTGAAGTGTTCATCAAAGTAACATTTAAACCATCCACCAAGGATTGTGGCACCCCTCGTGGAAGAATGCAGGCTATCACCTCTGTATAGGACCTTATCCTCTCTCGTGTGTCCCCAGTCCAAAATGTAGCTGAACCTCTCCTGCCTGCACCATTCCTTTAGCCATGAGTTGAAGCTCCTGGTGCAGAGATCCCTCTCCTCTCCCCAGTCATAGACAGGCAGCATCTCAGCAAAAGTCATTGAGTCTGTTACCTGTTTAAAACCCCTCCACAGCTCCCTAAATTTCCCCTGCACTATCCTAGCCCCATCTTTATCCAGGTCATTAGTCACCAGGTGGATAATGTTACCCAGCTCTCCCTCCCACTCTGCTGCCATAGTGAAACTTAGGATGCACTTCCCATCCCTCTGATCCATGCTGCCATATAGACACCTAACCTCCCTCTCCCCCCTCCCTTTCCTATTCCCAAATCCATCTCCCTCACAATTGAGTCCCCCATCAGAAGTTGCTTCCTCCATCTCTGAGGTCCTCATCTACCCTCCTTGGGATCTCTGCTATGGAGGATCCCCACATACTTTATGGCCTCTACTATGGGTACCTCTTCTTTGCAGTCCTGCCTTGCCAGAGCAGCATAGGAATTTCATAGAATTACCGGTTGAGGAATGTGACTTTGACCCACCACCCCACCCTTCCTGAGCCCACTACAGTCCATCTGTTCCACCACCCAGGCATCCTCTGATGACTTGGTGTTCCTGGGTGGGGAAAGAGATCACCTGAATCCCAGCAAACTTGGCCTAGCATAAGCTACGAGTGATGTGCCCAAGGTGAAACTGCCTGAGTGCAGATAAATGATGCATCACACAAGCTCACATCACATATTTCATTTATGCAATAGATGTGGATCTTGTGTGCATTGTTACACTATTGTAGCATTTATTTGAATTTTATTTTTTAATTATTACTGGTCTATTTTATGGTCTCCCAGTGGGTCAACAAGTTACTGTGCCTTCCAGCATACTGCTGCAGTGCTGATTGCTAAGCTGAGATATCAGGATATTGCGTCATCCTTATGACACTGGCTATGATTGGTTGAGCAGTGTGAGCTGCTGAAAAATTCAAATGAGAAAGGCAGACTCACTTAACAAGTGAAAGTGAAGGGGAAGCTGTGTCAACAACAGTTTTTTTAAAGACAACATTTGCAGATACTAGAATGTCAGAGTCAGGTCTTTTTGGAGTGGGTGTGTGGACTGCTGGGTGTGGAGTGCATGGTGAGGTAGTGTCTACATGTAGTAGGTGATTGCTGGCTTGCAGTCAGGGAAAAGAATGAGCTGGGCTGTGATTTGTAGTCAGGGAATGAAGAAAGAAAAGAAAAAGGTACTTTTATTTTGCAGGACTTCAAACATGATACCATGGGCAGAGCAGGGCCAAAAGGCATCTGTAACAGCAGAGAAGTGGGAGGTCTAAGGTGGATGGGAGGGAAAGCATATTATGTAGCATTAGGCTGAGAGTGGGAAGCAGGTACTGGAGGAAGTAGTGCCAGCTGTCTGGCTGGTGGTGGGGACCAGCGCAGGGGCATGGACTAAGCACTAATTATATTAATAAATTGGTGATGATGGCTGGCCCAGTGGCACTGAGGGTTAAGGTGCTGGATACCACATTTTGTGCCATGCTGACGACCCACAATCGTAAATGAGGGCAGGCCACAGAGGGTCAGCAGGGAGGAGAAGGACTGAGCATCTGGAGGACAGCTCTCCTTCTCCGGGGAGAGGAGTTTCAACAGTTGGTGCTAGCCTGGCCCCTAGTGGTGGCTAGGGACAGGTGCACTGATGCCACAAGATGGGGGGGTCAGGAGTGGTGCAGACACCTGACAGATACACACACGGGAGCATGCGTGGCACCATCACAGGCGTCATTGCACAAACCACCCCAACAAGGAAGAAAATCAGGGAAAAACAGTAGCACCCCACAGAGGATGAAGGGGGAACTCACAGGCCCCACACTCGGACAGCCATGGCACAGGAACACTTGATCCAGTCTCAGAGGGATGGGCCTCCCTCCGACCCCACCGGGGGGGTAAGCCCTGGTGCTACTACTGTGTCAGTTGTTGGATGCCAGGGTGATGGGGCTGGGGCTCCCCCAGATTGTGAGGGCTGTGGGGGCAGGAGCATAAACAGTATATATAAATAAATAAATTGGTTATGATGAACTTACTATACTAATAAATTGGTGATCACCAATTTATTAGTATATATGCTCTGATACATGGCTTTATCAGAGGCCTTCTGAGTCCACAATTATTGAATATATTGATATAGCTATACACATACACACACACACACACACACACACACACACACACAGAATATGTGGGGGCTGACTGTGTGATAACTCATTTATAGAAACATAGAAGTTGATGGCAGATAAGGACCGCAAGGCCCATCCAGTCTGCCCATTTCTTTTTCTACCTTATAAATGTGCCATTGGTCTTTGCTCTGTCAGTGACCTATCTATTCATAGTCATTTGTATTGCTCCTTATGCCTATCCCATGCCTGTTTGAAGCCCTGCACTGTATTCATAGCCACCACTTGTGGTAAGCCATTCATGCATCTACCACCCTTTCTGTGAAAAAAATTTCCTCACATTCCCCCTTAATCGGCCTCCCTCTAATCTCATGCTGTGTCCTCTTGTCCTGCTATTTTCTTATATTTAAACATGTTAGACTCTTTTCACCTTGTTTATGCCCTTAAGGTGTTTGAATGCCTCGATCATATCACCTCTCCCTCCTTTGCTCAGGGAATACATATTGAGCTCCGTTAATCTGTCCTCATATGTCTTCTGATGCAGTCCCTGCACCATTTTGGTTGCCCTTCTCTGGACTGCCTCAATTTGGTTAATGTCCTTTTGAAGGTGTGGCCTCCAATACTGTGCAGTACTCCAGATGAGACCTAACCAGTGTCTTGTAAAGAGGGATTATTACCTCCCTCTTACGACTTGTGATACCCCTACTAATACACCCTAACACCCCCCTAGCCTTACCTACTGCTTTAGAGGTCTGCTTGGATGATTTCAGGTCATCAGTGATGATGATGCCCAAGTCTCTCTTCCTTTGTGACTGCTAGCAACTCCCCTCCCAGCCTATAAGTGGCTTCAGGGTTTCTCTTCCCTATGTGCATGATTTTGCACTTCTTTGCATTAAATCCCAGTTGCCACTCTTCTGACCATTCTGCTAGTTTATCCAGATCTCTTCTCATTCTGCCCACCCCATCTGGATCATCTACTCTGTTGCAGACCTTGGTGTCATCTGCAAACAGACAAGCCTTACCCTCTAGTCCATCTCAAGAGGTCACTAATGAAGATGTTGAATAGGACTGGCCCCAGGACTGATCCCTGAGGTACCCCACTTGTGACTTGCATCTCTTCTGACTGTATACCATTTACCACCACTCTCTGTTTTCTGCCAGTCAACCAGTTTGCCACCCAGTTGACCAACTTCTGACCCACCCTGAGCCTACCTAGCTTATTTATCAATCTTCTATGTGGAACAGTGTCAAAAGCTTTGCTGAAGTCAAGGTAGGCGACATCAACTGCTCCCCTTGGTCCACCACTCTGGTTACCCAGTCAAAGAAATCTATGAGATTAGTTTGACAGGACCTTCCTTTGTAAACCCATGCTGTCTTGGATCCTGTGCCCTATGGATTCCAGGTGTTGCACTATCCTTTCCTTAAGGAGTGCCTCCATAATCTTGCCCACTACTGAGGTAAGACTGACGGTCTGTAGTTCCCGCCTCCTCCCTGCTACCACTCTTGTGGAGCAGGATCACATGAGCCCTTCTCCAGTCTTCTGGGACCTCTCCTGTGCTCAGAGACTCACTAAACAATTCTGCTAATGGCTCTGCTAGTTCCTCCTTTAGCTCCTTAAGTACCCTGGGATGTATGCCATCAGGTCCCATTGCCTTATCCACCTAGGCTTATAGCTCTTGTAGGACCCTTTCTTTTGTGAAGGGAGTAGTGCTCACCTCCCTCCCCCCTGTGTCCATGATGCTGAGCTGTGCATACAGTTGCCAGTGACCTCAAGTAACCTCATGAGTGGCAAAGCCACTCATGAGAGTTACAAGAGGTCACTGGCAACTATACCAGACAAATGAGTTATTACACAGTAAAACCCCATATATTTAATGTATACACCATGCCTTTGTTGGTTTACATTGGTTTTGTTGAAAACTGAGATGGGTTTTGGTTTGTTTTTATGAGTTTGCAGTGGTAATCTTTGCTCTGTGGTTTTAATCTTCCATGGTGGTGTTGTTCTTATGAATGGGATTTTGTGTGGAGATTTCTATTGGTTGTGAGTGTCTTGTGTGTGGATTTCTGCTGGTTCTTAATTTCTGGTAGGTGTGGTTTGGGTGTTGCTTGATTGGATGGTAGATGCAGCTTGAGGTTGTGGCGGAGTCTCGGAACAGGTGACAGCAGCGGCGTGCAAGTTCAGTGGATCAGAGTTGGAGGGATGGCAGAGGAGGATACATGGATTACCAGGGGAGATTTATTTGAGGGACAGGGACTTCTGCAGCCTGACAAGGACATCCATGGATTGGCGGTAACTTCTCCATTGGGTGAGGAGTGGAACTGTGGAGTGATTGTTCTCACTGCTTGGCAGGTGTAGATGGAAAACAATTTGTCAAATTTAAGGTAAATCCTCTATTTGTTTATTGGAGTGAGATGCAGAGCTTCCTAATGTACTAGAATGTCAGAGCCACAAAGTGGACATTTCAGACAGGCCATTCTGGGGACTGATAGGTCACAAGGTTATAGTTTTATGGTTACAATTTAAGCTAAGTTTCATATCCTGTGCTCTTAGGACTGTGATAAATGTGTTATTTGTCGTAATTCATAAAACACATTGAGCCCTGGGAAGATGCTATATACTCTAAATAAAAATCCTAATCCCAATCCATCAGATTGTTTTGCACTGTTAGCCAGTCTGTTCAATAAAGTGTATAACCAAGGGGACAAAACCCCCTCGATACATAAAAAAAAAGGCTGGCATCACTGTAAATATGGACTCAGTATAATGATTTGGGGGCAGTGTAGCACAGTGGTTTAAGGCTCTAAGCTACAAATCTGAAGACTTGGGTTTGAATCCCACAGCCCCCATTTGCATACTGTGTGATCCTGAGCAAGTCGCTTAACTTCCCTGTGCTCCCAGGATACACCTGTAAACAAGTTTTCAGCTTAGTGTGCCACTCCTGGTTAAACAGTTGAAAAAAACAATTTCAAATACAGTGATTCAATTGTAATGATCCTTGGTTTAGTCCTATCTATTGTGTGCAGATCTGGTCGATATACAGCAGAGCCAGACTCAGTGCAACACAATAACTTGCAGTAAATGACATGTCACAAAATACTGCATAATAAAAGGGCATAATTGGCATTGAAATATGCTATTCCTTGCAGCATACTGCAGCATTTTGTGATAGACTGCAACAATATTGCATTGCATGCTAGCTGGTGCTACTGTACTATGTAAGCAATAAAACAGAATAGTGTGTTGGTTGTCTGGGATAAACACATGCCTAGGTACATAATGATGCACAATGCACTTGCATCTGGAAGTGCATTAACCTTAGACACCCAACACCCTGGAGTGTCTTACTGTACTTACAAAATGAGTTCAATAAAAAAATATGAGGATAAAAATAAAAAACAAAAATGAAGAAAACATAGTTCAAAAGCAGTTTTTTAAGATATAAAAAATAGTTCCTGTTGCAGCTTTGTGCTATTATGTGGAACTGTTATGCTATTGTGTACTATTCTGTGTTTTGTCCTCTTTTTGTTTTGTATGCCTACAGCTTTTATTTTGCTATGACTGCAGTTCTGTGCCTTAAATGAAGTATTACTTGCCCTTTATATTTGCCAGAATGTTGGTTTTATTTTGGATGAGAGCAAGACAGTGAGTAATGCAGGAGTGAGAAAACAACAGAAAGAGACCATGGCTCTTTCAACAGCTTGAGTGCATTATGATTTAATTTTTGGCAGCTGTTTAAAGAGTGAACAATGTAGAAGTCAGAATAAACACTAACTTGTGAGTTAGTGGGGGGGGGTCAAGTGAGTGAGAGATCAGGTATGGACAGCACAAACTAGTTCAGATCTCTTCATGCATTTTAAACCCAAGCTGAGCGCTGTGCTGCATTATTTATTTTAACCATTTCTGTGGCATGATTGTTCATTACTTTGTAGTTCTCGGTGGCTGGAGTGTTGGGTTGTGTGTGAAAGGTATTCTATATACTCTGGACTCAGCTGTTGGAATGGCTGTTAGCAGTGCTGGTGAGGGATGGTGGCCGAATGAGCAAGAGGTCAGGAACATTGACTTATGTAGTGGCTCAAACTGAGAAAACAAACAAAAGAAATGATGGGAAGAATTCAATACTTTATTTTACATTTATTTGCTTGTACTGTGCGATTGGCAGGATAAGTGGTTAGAGAAAATGTTTTAGTGATTTTTTCAAAGTGATGGCAAATGGATGTGGGTGGGTTTTGCACTTTAACAACATGACTGCCCAAATCCTTTTATTTTGTAGATTTCTGGCAAGCATGGATCTCTTTGTGTTCTGTGTTCTGTTTGCTGGAAGGCTACCCAACCCAGTGGTTGTCTCCCCATAAGGTACTGGGTTACGTACCTTCTCAGCCAGTCAGAACACAGAAAATTTCCTACACATTTTATAAAAAAGATATACTATAGACCTGCTAAAATGAGTTACAGTAAAAGCATGAAAAATAATAGACTACATGGAGGATGAATACTCAGAGAACAAGGTATCTGATTACAGTCTATTGTTCTAAATGGAAATAAGAAGATTAAGAGGAAATATATGAACAGAGTCCAAACATATGAAAGGGCTAACTACATTTAATCAGATAAAGCAATTAATTATATCAAAACATTAGTGAACTAGAAGACAAAGAGCACAATATTTGTAAATATTATTTTCAAGAAATTGGTGGATTTGCATACAAAAGAATAACCGGCTGATGTGGCCTCGGGATTTAATCAACCATATCAGCTGTTTCTTCATAGTATACTCCAGCTAATTGAAAGTTATTACTGTACATAATGGAGTTTTCCCCTTTAAAAGGGCAGACCAGGTTGTCCTGGTGCACCCCTTCCCTCCTGCTTAGGATGGTTGTGCTCAGAAGGGAAGGGGGTAGGAAGGGGAGGGGCTAAGGGGCCAGAACAATGGACAGGCAAACAGGAAGGGGAGGGGAAAAGGGAGGTACATAAGGGACAGCACAAGAGGGTCTCAGCCACTTTTTTTGCTGGAGATTTGATTCATCAATTGCAGCATGTCGGATTGGCAGAATTCCTTGAGGTTGGTGCACCAGATGTGAGAGGTAAGGAGACAATACATTTATTAAAAAAAAAAAAAAAGAGAGAGAGGAAGGTGAGGAAGTATATTTACACCATTAAGAACAAGCTTGTACAGCATATAGCTAAGCAATAGGAGGGGTCCTGGGAGCAAAAGGGATCAAATGTTAAGTTGAGAGAGAGACGCATGAGGCCAGGATGATTTGGGAGAGGAATTGCACGCGCCTCGCTGGAAGGGGTGCTGTGAAAAACTGGAATACTTTAACATTTTAGGGAAGGCTGTGGGATGTTTTTTTCCCCTGTTGTAGAAATCGTGATTCCTGGAGGACCCTCGGAAGCAGGGGAGGAAAATCATGAACCAGGCCCACGTAGCACAATGCTGTGCGCTAATTTTATGATGGTTTAAGAAAATCATTCCTTGGTTTGTTTTCGCTGGGTAGCAATGAATTGCCCCTTTATTTGGTCATTCTGTGATGTATATGAGGCCTGGAAGAGGTTTTGGAGAGGGAAACAGAGGGAGCAGGCCGGGACCACATGGCGGGCATCTTTTCTGTGGCTAATGGCTGCGTGAGGTTTTTTTTGCTGGCTTTGGTATTTGTTTTTTGCTTGCAACAATGTGATCCCCCTTGGTTAGCAGCTGGTTTCGGAGGAGAGAGTGAGAGTAGGCCGGGACCACATGGCGTGGTATCCCTTTCGACTACCGTTGGCAGTGAAAGGGTTTTTTGGGGCTAATGAATGAGAGAATACTGGTGAATGCTTAATTGGTGGTTCACTTTACAGCAAATGTGTCCTTTTCTGCTGACGATGACTGGGTGAGGGTTTTTCTCTGCTGGTATGGAGCGGAAGAGCAGGCCTAGGGAGGCCTGAAGCATGGAACACATGGCATGATGTCTCACACCACTTCGGGGAGTCAGTAAGGCACTCGCATTGTTGGCGATATGTCTGGTGCAATGGGGCCTTGTTTCCTAGGCTGCCAAGGAGATTAAGTGGCCTGGCAGAGGCTGTTGAAGCCAGGAGGAGACAGATTTGTGGGAAAGGCGTGGCGCAAGGCACATGTTACATGGGGGGGCTGTAGACACATGCGCTCACTTTTCAGCGAGGGAAGAGTCTTGTCTGGTGGCCAGGAGTGGTAGAGTAGGCCAGGGGAGGCCTGCAGTATGGTATATGTGATGTGACGTCACACGCCACGCAGAGGTAGCCAGTAGAGCGTTTGCCTTGGGTGGTGATAGGTATGGCACAACGAGGCACCTTCTTTTGCATGGTGGCAAGGGGAGGAAGCCTAGTGGAGGCCTTTGAAGCAGGGAGGCATGAGTTTTGCTTAGAAAGCATGGCGCAAGGTACACGCCACTTGGGGGAGTTTTTTGCAGACTCATGGGCTCGCTTTTCTTGGGTGGTGGTTTTTCTCCTTGCAGCTCCTTTTGTTAGCCAGTTATGGGAAATTTGGAAAGGAGGGAGAACAGGCTTGGGTAAAGGCCAAGAATCAAGGGAAAGTGGGGGCAGGAGATAAAAAAATAAATAAAAAAAGTAAAATAGGCATCACCAGGTGGGGAGACCGTAATCTCATGGCACTGGGGGCTTAGCAAGAAGCGTTGGAGGGATGACAAGGGGCCTGCGAAAGGCCTGGGTAAGGGGGAGGGGTTTTTTTTTTTTTGTGATCAAAGTGGAAGCACAGAGGTAGACCAGCAGGATACAACAAATCAGGGAGGCCCAAGAACAGAGGGAGGCACGGGCATGGATGGAAAAGGGAGTGCCGGGTTGTTCACAAAAGGTGTGATGGAGAGCGGCAAGGAACTGGTCAAGTGAGATTGGGGTCTTGACTGGTGGTCAGGCTGTGTAATTGGGTGGGGGGGCGCGATGGACAGGAGGAAAGCATTCCGGATAGGACAGATATACAATTAACCTTGTTTTTTCTTCCTGTAGTTGTTTTCACAGAACAAAGAGAAGAAGGACAATGGCACCAAAGAAGAACAGGCCATCAAAAGAGGAGGCTTACAAGGCTATAATTGAATTAGCGGAAAAGGCAAACAGAATGTGGGAACTGGTGGAGGGAGAGGAACTAGGGAGACCCAGGGAAAAGAGAAAGGTGGGCACAGGAAAGGGTGGCAAGGGGAAACGACCAGCCAGAGGACCACGTGGTACTGAGAAGGCACTGCCGGTGGTAGTGGGGCCTGCCAAGATGGCTGATCCATTACCCCTACAGCCTATGGTCACTGTGTCACCGGTACCCCCTGATCAATGTGGGATCTCCCTGGTTGAACCCAGTTGCGATGCCCAGAATGGGTTTCACCCTCCAAAATACCCAGCAGCTCACCCTCCTCCTCAACTGCTGGGAGAAGCAAGAGGAATCTTAGAAGACTCCAGGCAGGACGGCCCGGACAAGGTCACAGATAACGCATCCAGTGCAGTTGGTGACAGTATAAAAGAATATATAGGGCAAATTGTAGTAGCACTAGGGGCAGGAGGTATAGGGCAGATGGAATTGGTGCTGGCAGAGATCAGGATGGAGAAAGCGGGGCCAGAAAGGAAGGAACAGGGAATGGAGAGAGTGGGAAAAGGGACAAGAGAGATAGGTGCACCTGGAATGAGGATAGGTGAGCATGTGCCGCTGACCACGAAGAAAAAAATATGGAAAGGGGAATATGTGGACATATTTGCTTTGGTGAGCCGGGAGGCTGCCGCCAAGTATGAGGAAGCTGAGGGCATAGGTAAGAGTGAGATGGCAGTGGCTATAGTGCTTTTAGGAAAAAAAGAGGACGATAAGTTCACAAAAGGAAAGACTTTGGATAGATGGTTCCTAGGTTTTGCCACTTTCTCAGCCATTGTCATGGAAAAAAGGCTGGAGTTAGGCATCCCACTCATTACTTATTCCCTGATAATACAGACGGCAAAGGTCGGGATGGGGGTGGTTATACTCTTGGAAAACCTCCCTTGTTATCCCTAGAGCTAGGACCTCTCACGGCCAAAGAGCCTTCAGCTTTAGGGCCCCCTCCTGGTTCAACACACTGCCCCTCCATCTCCTAAGCTCCAACTATATCGTATTTCAAAACTTCCTTACGTAATCAACTTTATTTACACCCGATGCTGTAACTGCCACTAGTCAAAGTCAGACTAATACTTATGACAAAGCTTATTACTAAGCTGCTAAGGGCGATATAACTTGGTATTGTTTGCATCCATCCTACCTGTACCAGCTTGTTTGTATCTATGTCTTAATTTTACTGTTATACTTATGTGTTGTACTGCTATACTGTGTATTTTGGTTTGTCTTACTGTGACAAGGTACCTTTGTAAATGAGCCTATGGCTCAAAGGTTTTCCAAACTGCTGTTTAAATAAAATAAAAAAAAATAAATAAATAAATACTATGGTGAATCTTTTCAGCAGAGAATGACAACATTTGGGGTTATGAGATGGGACATCAAACAGATAGATTCGTGGACGGATTACATCACAGACCAGTCCACGCCCGAACAGGAATGGGGCAGAAAGGGTTTTACACCCCAGAGATGCTGCTGGGCTTATAACAGAGCCTTTTGTTCCTGGCCTCAATGTCGTTTTTGACATGCGTGCTCAAGATGCAGGGGAGGCCACCCGGCAAGCAAATGTAGAATGTCATGGGGCCAGGGGGCACAAGGGCAGGGGGAGTCAAGGATCAGGCCAACAGTTTTTTTGAGAGGGCCCAGATTTTAAAGGCCAAGCATGGAATAGGAGAGGGCAGGGAAGGGGGAAAGTGAATAGAGGGAGACAGAGCCACTGAAGGACGAAAGGTCGGGCAAGAAGAGAGAGAAGGGCTAGGGAGGAATGGCATGGGACAGGATAGGGAACAGTTTGGGATGGTCAGAACCCCCATCAAAGCAAAAGTATGGTCAGTCTACCTGGACAAATATCCAGACACGAGCATGCGGGATACGATTTTAAGGGGTTTTAGCACAGGTTTTTCATTACAGTTTACGAGACCCAGGCGATCAATTGAGGCAAGCAACCTCGGGTCGGTAAAAGGGAAGGAGGAGGTACTAAGACAGAAGATCAAGAAGGAAATGGCAGCAGGTAGGGTAGAGGGCCTGTTTAACACCCCCCCATTGCAAAGCATGAGGATTTCACCATTGGGTCTGGTACTCAAGAAACAGGAGGGGGATTACAGAGTGATTCACCACCTGTCAATTCAGAAGGGGAGTCAGTGAACGATTTCATCAGTGAGGAACTCAGTAAGGTGACATATGCAACACTAGAGGATGCGGTCCGAATGATCTGGGCCACAGAGCATGCATCGATGGCGAAAACGGACATTGAGTCCGCTTTCAGACTGCTTCCAGTTAGGAAGGAAGACTGGGGATCTATTGGGTTTCAAAAGTGGGGGAAAATATTATTTTGACAAAACAATGCTGATGGGTTGTTCCACAGCATGTGCTACATTCGAGGCTTTCAGCACCTGTCTGCAGTGGATATTTCAGGAAAAAATGTGTTATAGGATGGTCATCCATTATCTAGATGATTTTCTATTCATTGGAAAAGGGAAAAGGGAGACACAGAGGATGCTGGGTAAGTTCCAGGAATTGTGCCAGGAGTTAGGGGTCCCACTGACACCAGAAAAACAGAGGGGCCCAGCAGGGTTATGGAATTTCTGGGGATTGCGATAGATGCCCTGAACGAGATATTTAGACTACCGGAAAAAAAAGTAAGTAAACTGAAGGAACTAATCCAATTACACACCAGCAGGAGACGGGTACAGCTAAAGCTGGTACAGCAGGTGCTGGGGCACTTAAACTTTGCATGCAGGGCCATCGGAACAGGGAGGGCATTCACAAAGAGGTTAGCCAGGGCTGCAGCAGGGGTCATCAGATCACATCACTGGGTGGACCTGACACACGGGGTCAAGGAGGATTTTAAGATCTGGGAAGAATTCCTTAGGGAGTACAATGGGTGCTCTTTCTGGCAGGAGGAGTGGCTATACAACACAGACCTCGACCTCTACACAGATGCGGCTGGGGGGCTAGGCATGGGGGGCTTGGCATGGGGGGTACATGACGGGTAGATGGTTTGCAGAACCCTGGCCAGCCAGTTGGGTGAAGGATGGGAAAGTGAGAGATATTACATTACTGGAGATCATGCCCATATGGGTGTGTACACTGGTCTGGGGGAGGAATTACAGGATCAAAAAGTGACCTTTTGGTGTGACAATAGAGCAGTGGTGGATGTGTTGAACAACAGGGGAGCCAGATCAGACACAGTCATGCAGGTATTACGACTTTTAGTTTTAAGGGCTTTGCAGCTGAACATGTCATTTAGAGCACAACACATAGAAGGGGTACACAATACTCTGGCTGACAGCCTTTCCCGTCTGCAGCTGGACCATTTCCAGAGGCTGGCGCCAGCAGCAGATGAACTAAAAACACCCATACCAACGAACATCTGGGACGTTGGCAGGAAGGAGCAGAACTGTTGTTTCGCAGCTCATGGTTGCCTTGGACTCTGAGGGCATACCATGGGGCCTGGCGAGTGTTTCAAACATTCAGGGCAGAGCACCAGATGGAGGTAAGTAGGCCACTCACAGAGGAGCAGTTGGGAATGTTCACAGCGGAGCAGTGGTGGAAAGGCACAGCCCACACCACAATGGGGGTCTATCTGGCTGGGATTAGTCTTATCTGCAGTCTAAAAGGGTGGAGGGATCTGAAAAAATCATTGCTCATCAGACGAATGACGCAAGGATGGAGCAGGTTGAAACAGGGACTAGCAGATAATAGGAGGCCTATGGGGAACAGTGGATGATAAAGCTGAAGGACGTGCTCCCAGCAATATGCAGATCAAGGACCGAGGCCCAGCTATTTCACAAGATTTATGTGGTAATGTTCACAGGAGCCATGAGGGTGAGCGAGGTGGTAGGCCATGGGCGAGAAGACAAGGAAGGGGGACTAGAGTGGGGTGACATAACCTGGGGGATGACGGAGATACAGATCAAGATTAGGAGGTCTAAGACGGATCAAAGGGGAAAAGGTTGCATGGTGACGATGAAAGGGCAACCAGAGGGCACAATATGCCCAGTACAGGCTCTGTGGGTTTTCACCACAGAGCATGGGAACAGGACGGGAAAATTATTTGTACATGGGGATAGGAGAAGGGTGACTGGCTACCAAGTCACAGCAATACTTTAAAAGGGCATGCAATTCATGGGGTAAGACCCAGCTAATTATTCTTCCCATTCCCTGTGGATAGGGGCTGCCTCACAGTGGGCAGCAGCAGGTGAGGCGATGAATGAGATACTGGAAAAGGGACGCTGGCAATTGGCCAGTTACAAAAGGTACATCAGAGCACTGAAATACAAAAAATATATATATATATATATATATATATAACAAAGAATATGGGGAAGGTGGGGCTCTGGCTGGAACCGCAGATCTGGGGGGGGCAAGAAATGGTAAAGGGTGGGGGTGGGCGTAAGAAGGGGGGGATATGAGAATGACATTATGAACATGTATAAGTGATGAATTTTGCTTGCACCCCATAGGTAAAGGGAGGATCACGGAAGTATGGATCTGCGGCCATTCGTATATTTATTGGGCTGGAAAGAGAGCAGAGAAGAAGGCTGGGGGAAGACAGCTATACCAAGATGTGAAAATGTGTAGGTTGTTTTGCCATGGCATGTGGGGGATGAGATGGACACAGCTGCTTCCCACCTTAAAAGAACTCAGGGGGCGCTAATGAGCAGCTAACGGAGTGGTCGCATTTCCCGCTAGCTCTGCCAAATCAGCCAGTTATTAAGATTAATATAAGGTTTTTTCCCACCCCGGAGCAAGTAAAATGGCAGAGTGAGTAACAGAAGGAGCGATGGAGGAATTTCTGACCCCTATGCCCTCCAAAAGTCAGTGGGCGACAGGAAAAGATGCTAAGATGAGAACAATGGGCCCAGGAGGAGAGAATGCAGGCCTGGAGTGGTGCAGTGCAGTGGCCGTGGATCAGCAGTATTCCGGGAGACATTCTGGAAGATGAAGTGTTTTCCCATCTGCAGGCACCTCTCTGGGCTGAGGGAGGAGGTTGCTCATCTCCAGGCAGAGTTGACCAGGATTTGTGGGACCTCCTCTTCCATCCAGGGACCACCAGTGCCACTGCCGTTGCCTCAGAGGCTGCCAAGAAAGAGGAGTGATTGGACCACAGTGGGCTCAGGGAGGGTGAGGGTGGTGGAACAGAGGTGCATCCCTCCAGTTGTACCTCTTCACAATTCCTATGCCATTCTGGAAAAGTGTGGTTCCTCTATGGAGGCACCGCAGTGGAGACCAAGGAGGATGCTGGGAACCTCCACAAAGGAGACCCACAGGAGGGTGGCAGGGGACCCTTCAGGGAAGGAAAAACTCTTGGTGGGGGACTCCACTGTTAGGAATGTAGAACTGGGGGAGGAAGGGGAGAGGGAGGTAAGGTGCCTGCCTGGTGCCATGGCTTGGAGGGACAGGGAGCGAATCCTCAGGATTGCTGGAGCAGCTGCACAGGGGAGGGACCTGGATGTCATTGTCCACCTAGGGACAAATTACCTGGCTAAGAAAGGGATTAGAGAAGTGCAGGAAGAGTTTGTGGAATTGGGGAGGGGCCTTAGTCAAGTAGCACACACGGTAACCTTCTCGGAGGTGCTGCCCATCTATGGCATAGGAGAGGCTAGGGTGTTCCGCACCATGAGATTCAATCAGTGGTTGAAGAACTGGTGTGGAGCTCAGGGATTTGGCTTCATTGGGGACTGGGGGTCCACCTGGAGTGATGCAAGCCTATACTGGCATGATGGGCTGCATCTGTCCAGGAGGGGAACCAAGATCCTAGGTGATAGGTTTAAATGCTTCATTGGCAAGCTTTTAAACTAGCCAAGGGGGGGAGGCACTGGAAAGGAGCAGAGAAATCCTAGCACCCCCCAAATAATCACTGTAGTGAGTGCGGCAAACACCAACCTTGAGGTGTCAATAGGGAGAAGGGCAGGGGTAAACGGAGAAAGTGACAAAGGCAAGAAGGACAGGGATGGGGCAAAAGGGAGTAAGGCCATCAGGAAATGGAGGGTAATGAGTACCAATGCCCCTAGTCTGGGCAACAAGCTCCCTGAGCTGGTGGCCTTGATGGAAGAGGGATGCCTGGATATCGTAGCAGTCACAGAAACATGGTACACAGAGAACCATGACTGGGATGTTAACATACCAGGGTACATAACCTACAGGAGAGACAGGCAGGGGAGAAGAGGGGGAGGAGTAGCTCTCTATGTAAAGGAAGGGATAAAAGCAACTGAACAAAAGAGTAAACAGTGAGGAGAGGAGGCACTGTGGGTCACCTTGGAGACTGGAAAGGGCACCACAATCTGCACAGGGGTTGTGTACAGACCCCCATGTCAGGGGGAGGGAATGGACAAGGATATGATAGAAGGCATTCTTAGAATGGCAGAGAAAGGGGAGATACTGTTGATGGGAGACCTGAATATGCCAGATGTTAACTGGAGCACATTTGCTGCAGCCTCATCCAAGAGCAGGACCATTCTTGATGCCCTACAGGTGGCAGGCATTAGACAGATAGTTTCGGAACCCACTTGTGAGGGAGCAATCTTAGACCTTGTACTTTCAAACGGGGGCAGTGAGAGGATCTCAGATCTAGAAGTGGGTTGCCATCTGGGAACAAGTGACCATCAAACAGTATGGTTCACGTTAAACTCAGCTACAGAGTCAAGCCATACAAAAGTGAGGATACTGGACTTTAGAAGGGCTGACTTTGGCAAGATGGGAGAGTGCCTCAGAAAAGCACTAGCAAACAGACTAGAAGGAGGTGTGGAGCAACGATGGGGAATCATCAAAACTGCCATCACAGAGGCAACAAGCCTTTGTGTGAAGCAAATAAACAAACTAAAATGAAAGAAAAAGCTACTATGGTTCTCAAAAGAGGTGGCTGTGAAAGTCAGGAAGAAAAAGATAGCATTCTGGAAGTATAAGGAAACACAGAAGGAGCAGGACAGAGAGCTGTACCAGTTAAGGCAGAAGGAAGCAGGGAGGGCAGTCAGAATAGCAAAGGCTCAAACTGAGGAAAAGATAGCCAACTCAGTTAAGAAGGGGGATAAAACCTTTTATAGGTACATCAGCGAGTGTAGAAAGACAAAGGGAGGGATAGTGAGGCTGAATAGAATGAACGGTGGGTGGGCAGAGGGGGACAGTGAAAAAGCAGGGATACTGAAAGAATATTTCTGCTCAGTATTCACAAAAGAGGAGGGGGAACTGCCTAATCCAATTAACAGAAGCACTCTTGATAGGGGGGACGATCCCAGTCCTTTCACAGAAGAAAGGGTTCTACAAGAACTCCTAAAACTGAAGGTGGACAAAGCAATGGGTCCTGATGGAATTCACCCCAGAATTCTAAAAGAGTTATGGGAGGAACTAGTGAAACCACTGGCTACTCTTTTTAATAAATCATGGGAGGATGGTGTGGTACCCGAGGACTGGAGGAAGATGGATGTGATTCCCCTTCACAAAAGTGGGACCAAGACAGAGGCAGAAAATTACAGACCTGTCAGTCTGACCTCTGTGGTAGGAAAAGTGATGGAGTCACTTCTGAAGGAAAGAATAGTTGAGTACCTAGAGGCCAGTGGAGCACAGGACCCAAGGCAGCATGGGTTCACAGCGGGAAGGTCATGTCAGACGAATCTAATAGATTTCTTTGACTGGGTGACCAAAGTAGTAGACCAGGGAGGGGCTGTGGACATGGCCTACCTAGACTTTAGCAAGGCATTTGACACAGTCCCACACAAAAGATTAATAGTCAAATTAACCAGCCTGGGAGTGGGTCCCAGGGTGGTAGCCTGGGTAAAACATTAGCTGCACAACAGGACACAGAAGGTAATTGTAAATGGAGTCCACTCTGAAGAAAGAGGGGTTACTAGTGGGTGCACTGGAGGTTCACTATTGGGTCAGTCCTTTTAAGATCTTCATCAGTGACATTGCAGAGGGACTGGAAGGAAAGTATGCCTTTTGCAGATGACACAAAGATCTGCAACAGGGTTGATACACAGGAGGAGTGGAAAGGATGAAAAGGACTTGGCAAGGTTGGAGGAATGGTCAGAAGTATGGCAGCTAGGATTCAATGCAAAAAGTGCAAAATAATGCACCTGGGAAACAAGAACCCAGGGAAGAATACACAATGGGTGGGAGGTAGTAACAACAACAAAAAGAAAGGGAACTGGGGTAATCATATCAGATGACCTTAAGGTTAGCAAGCAATGAGAAGGCAGTAGGGAGGGCTGGGGTATACTGGGATGTATAGGAAGAGGCATCAGCAGCAGAAAACAGGAAGTTGTTATCCCTCTGTACAGACAGTTGGTGAGACCCCATCTGGAGTGCTGTGTCCAGTTCTGGAGACCCCATCTCCGCAAGGACATAGACAGGATAGAGGTAGTCCAGAGGAGGGCAACTAAAATGGTGCAGGGTCTGCAAGAGAAGCCGTATGAGGAGAGACTAAAGGAGCTTAATATGTATACCCTGGAGGAAAGAAGGGAGAGGGGGGACATGATAGAAACTTTTAAGTACCTCAGTGGAATCAACAAAGTCCAAGAGGGTAGCATCTTTCAGAAAAAGAGACTTGCAAGAACAAGGGGACACAATTTAAAGATAGAAGGAGGGTAGTTCAGGGCAATGTGAGAAAGTATTATTTCACAGAGAGGGTAGTGGATGCATGGAACAGCCTTCCTGAGGAGGTTGTGGGGTCTAAAACTGTGGGAGAATTCAAGAATGCATGGGACAGACATAAGGCAATTCTTGTGGGGGGTAGGAAGAAATAGGCTGTTGGTTAACTAGGATCTGCGGCCTATCCTGTAGGTAGGGAAATGGGCAGACTAGATGGACCAAGTGGTCCTTATCTGCCATCAAAGTCTATGTTTCTATGTTTCTATGGTATCGCTGTCAGTGGCAGAGGTGGCGGCTCTAGGAAAGGAGTTAACGCGGCAGGTTATTGCGGCCCTAGAGCCACGTCTGGTAAAGTTGGAAGAGAAATTAGGAGGCAGGCTGCAGGAGGACTTGGAGCAACAGGTGCAGCAATGCACTCGGCTAACTGAAGCCGAAGAAAGAATCTCGAGACTGGAGGATGAAGTGCTTGGGGTCCCTGAGCAAGTTCGCGCACTGCAGAGAGAGCTTGAGGAGTTTAAAGAGGCTTTTGATTATCAGGAAAATTGTCATTGACGGTTAAATCTATGTCTCAGGGGGCTCCCTGAGGGCCTGGGGAAAGAGGTGATGCTTTGGATTTCTGTAGCAGAGTTCTGCCTGAAATATTGGGCCTTAAGGTGAAAAATGGCAAGATAAAGATGGAGCGTGCACATCGTGTGGTAATGCCGAGGCCACCAGCAGACCAGCCTCCTCGCCAGATAATAATGCGGTTTCACAATTTTCAAGATTGGGAAGCATTGCTGAAGGCATATAGATCTCAGGGCCCACTAAGTTATGAGGGCCATAGATTATTCATCTCGCAGGACTATTCAGCCAGGCTGCTGAAATGGTGAAAGGCCTTTAATGGGCTGATGACACAGCTAAGAAGCCTCAAGGTGGAGAATTTTGTGGTTTACCCTGCTACACTTAAAATTAAACATGAAGGGGCAACCTACTCCTTTTGGGATCTCGAGAAAGCAGAAGAATTCTTAAAGGGGCTGAAGAGGAGAGTAAGTTGATTGGATGTGGAGGAGTTGTGAAGTACTGGAGAGGTGGCAGTAGGAAGCTCTGGATTTGTCTTTTGCCTTTTCATTTTAGTTTTCTCTCTCACTAACTGTGACTACACAATGTGCTGCCATCCCGGATACAGATTATGAACTGAATAATGCCGGGGGTGTTTTTGTTCTGGTTGGCGCCGTTGCGCCCTGACCACGGGAAGAAGAAGATATTATTTGAGAGAGAGGAATGCTGGCCCAGTCGAGGGTGAAGATTGTTGGACTGTGGGGACCCTCTGCCCTCTCGGACTAATAAATTGCTCTTGGACTTATAAACTGTGGGGAACATAAAGGAGTACGGATCTGAAGGGAGCTCCAATGTGTGTAAGGTAGGAGTGGGGGAGGGTCCAGCGCTTGTGTTTTTTAGCGCAGCCTAGCCCCCCACACCTCCGTAGATAGCACTGTGATCTGACATATAATAACTGCATCTAATGGGTTGACTAGGGGAGCAGGGAGAGCTGGTTATGGGGAGGGAGGAAGGAAAGGAGAACTGTCAATGAGGGCACGCCAAAGAGCAGCAAGAAGCATGTTCAATATAAGGGAGGTAGGAGTAATAGGCCAACCCATAATGGTAGAGGACAAGGAGAGTAGGGATAAGCTCCAGGTTGAGCTGGGCTAATAAAAGCGTGGATGGATGCTTTAGGAGAGGTATGGGGTTGAGGGGAGAGAGTGGAGGATGAGTTCTATGCAGAGGGGAGGGGAGAGTGAGCTCGAGTGCATGACATGGTGGAATACCTGTGCCTGGTGAGGGTAAGCTTTGGACATTGCAGTGTGCTCAGGTGTTGAGCAGTAGGATGAGGGTAAGAGGATATGGTTAGAGTGTTGTAAGTGAAGGTGGGATGAGTAGCTCCTCCATTTTGGAGTGAAAAGGGGAGGGTAAGATGGCTCTGGATGAAGAGGTGGAGGGAGGGGTTCAGGGGAGTAGCAATGGGGAAGGAGGAATAGGTTTGCTCCATAAGGAAATGATGGATAGAGGGAGGAGATATTGTGAGGAAGGGTTAGGCTGAGGAAGGTGGGGGGAAGATGGGGTGATGAGGCATAGAAACTGGGAGGAGGGAAGGGAGAGAGGGGGGAGGTGCTCCCGAAATAAGAGCTGAGGGTGGAAAGGGATGCACAGATGCAAGTTGGATCCTGTAAGAGATTCGGGGGAGGAATAGACTTGGAAAATAGATCCTGGCGGTTGGTGAGGGTGGCCGGACACGTAACTTAGTTTGGGAGGAGAATTTTGTTGAACGTTTGTTCTTGCTTGTTTATTGAGATTACACTTGTGCAATGTTAGCAATTAGTGTAGTAGAAGGAAGGTGGAGGAGGGGAAGGGAAAAGGAGGGAAGGAAGGAGAAAGAGGGGAGAGAGGGAAGAGGAAGTGGGGTTTAGAGGGGTTGGGATCTAAGTGTTTGGGTAGAAAGATGTTTTACTGTTTTAGTCTGTTGTGTAGTCACCTGGTTATATCCAAAGAATAGTAGTCCAGTGTGTAGGAACAAAAAAAAAAGTTTATGTGCAGTTTGGCAGGGGGTGTGGTAGAGTGGATGTATTTAATGCAATGTCAGGTAAAAGTACCCTTAAAAATGGAAAGTGCTTCAAGGTGGAATGAGTGACCCGGCTATCCTAAATATTATCTCCTGGAATGTGAAAGGCATATATAGCCCAGTGAAGAGGACCTCATTCCTACCCACGCTTAGACGCAAGGGTGTGCAAGTGGCACTACTCCAAGAGACACACTTGACAGAGGTGGAACATGCCAAATCGGTGCGAAATTGGGTTGGGAGGTGTCTGGTGGCCTCTTATTCCTCGCATAAAAGGGGGGTTGCGATACTTTTGCATAAGAATTTGCAGTTTGAGGTGAAGAGAGTGGTAAGAGAGACCCTAAAGAGGTTAGATACATCTTTGTCACAGGAGTATGGTATGGGGAAACACTTACATTTGGCTGTGCCTATGTGCCGGCAGTGTATGCCCCGCTTTTCTACTCCTCTTTGCTGGGCCTGCTTGTCAGAGAGCAATTCCCCGGGCTTATTATGAGAGGATTTTAATTGGACAATGGACACGAGGGTGAATCATTCGACAGGTAAGGGCTGGGTGACGGTGGCTATGAGTTATGGAAAGTTGGAATTGCAGACTTAGACATGATGGACAGCTGGAGGTTAACCCCATGGGTCGGGAGTATGCGTTCTATTCCAACCCACATAAGACTTGGTCTCGATTGGATTACATATTCCTGCCGAGGAGTTGGACGGGAAGGATTAAGGAAATAACACACAGCCCTATCCACATTTTGGACCATGCTATGGTGGTGCTGAGAATTACGGGGATGGGGGGAGAGTAGGTACCCAGCCTGGAGATTTCCCATGTACCTAATCAAGATCGGAGATTTAGGGAATACCTCCGAGATCAATGGAAAACTTATGTAGAACTAAATGATACTGGGGAGGTTTCCAGTACTACCTTTTGGGAAGCGGGTAAGGCCTATATGAGAGAGACTATAATAGCATATGTTGCTAAGATTAAAAAACAAAATAGGGTTAAAAGGGAAGAATTAGAGAGACAGGTGAAAGAGTTGGAGAAGCGGGTAGGTGGAGGGGAAAGGGGAGAAGCCACTAAATTGCTGACCACGGCGAGGGAAGCCCTTAATGCCCTTTTGAGAGAGAAAGCAGGGAAAACATGGTTCTGTTGCCAGAGGGTCTTCAAGTGGGGGAATAAGCCTGGGCCTATGCTAGTAAGGTTGATGAAAGGGGGCAGAAGCCCAACCCAGATACTGCGGATTAGGGAAGAGGAGGGGCAGGTCACTACCAGCTCTAAGGGCATAGCAGAGCGCTTTGGGAGGTTTTATGAAAAGCTATATAGGGCAGAGCATGTGGGACAGAGGGAGGGTATAAGGGAGTTTATGAGCGGAGTAGTACTACAGGAGATTATGGATAGGCAGAGGGAGGAGCTGAGTCAGCCCATCTCAAATACGGAAATATTAAGAGCTATACAGAAACTGCAGGAGGGAAAGGCATGTGGACCAGATGGATTCCCATTTGAGTACTATAGGGTGTTAGGGGGGGAAATGGTGGAGGTGCTGAGAAAAGTATTTGATAGAGGGGGAGGAGGGTCAGGTCCCAGTGCTTCCTGATTCTTGCTGTGAAGCCAATATTTGTCTAATAAGGAAGGGGGGTCAGGATGAGCTGGAATGTGATGCATATAGGCCGATCTCCCTTCTTAATGTGGATATGAAAATTTTAGCCAAAATATTAGCCACAAGACTGGAGAACATCCTTCCAGAGGTGATCCACCCAGACCAGACTGGGTTCATTAAGGGGAGGCAGTCCTACCATAACGTCTGCAGATTGCAAAATATAGTATGGTGGGCTGGACTGACAGGTGCCAGGACCGGGGTGATATCTTTAGACGCTGAAAAAGCTTTCGACAGAGTTGAGTGGGAATACCTGTTTAAGGTGATGACCCAGTTTGGTCTGGGGGACATGTTTATAGGGTGGGTCAGGGCTATATACCGGAGGCCTACCATACAGGTGATGGTGAATGGCTGCCGGTCCAGAAAATTTAGATTGGGTAAGGGGACGAGGTAGGGGTGTCCTCTGTCCCCCCTGATTTTTGCCCTTGCAATCAAACCTTTGGCAGCGGCGATTTGGCAGCATGAGGGCATGGTAGGGGTGAGAGATGGGGAAGGTAGAGAGCATAAGGTGGCGCTTTATGCTGACGACATGTTACTTTTCTTAGGAGAGATGTGAAACTCGATGAGGCACCTGATGGAAATTATTGAAAAGTTTGCAGGTTTTTCTGGCTACAAGATTAGTATTAGGAAATCGGAAGTTATAGGATTCCCAGGCATGGACCCTGAAGTGCAGCAGAAGGGATTTAGGATTGTAAACTCAGATTTTAAATATCTAGGGGTGCGGACTGGGTGAAGATGGGAAGAGTTATATAACTTGAACTTTCACCCCTTGATCAAAATGTTGCTGGCAGACCTGGAGAGATGGATGCAGTTACCAATATCTTGAATTGGGAGGATAAATCTTATAAAAATGAATATTGTCCCCCGCATCTTATACCCTATGCAAATGTTGCAGATGAGGCTCACACAAAGGGACATGAAACGGCTGGAGAACAGGGTTCATATGGCAGGGGAAAAAGCCCAGGGTAAGTCTGGCAAGGCTCAAGGCAGATAGGAATAGGGGAGGCCTTGGTTTTCCAGACTTGGATGCATATTACAAGGCAGTGCAACTCCAGGGTGTAGCAGACAGGGTTCATAGGCCTGTGGTGGCCAGATGAGTGGGGCTGGAACAAGAGATTAATACTGCGAGACTTACAGCATACCTCCATAGCAAAGGGCTATGGGCCTTTAGAGACTTGGGAAATGGTAATCCATTGGTCCGGGAGACATTGGAGGCTTGGGACCACCTTTGGCAGAGAAAGGGATCAGTCCAGAGGGAGACTGCCCTACTTCTGCTTGTGGGGAATCCCTTTTTTGCCCCTGGGATGGAAGATGGGGGATTTCTAGAGTGGGAAAGGGGAGGAATAGTGTGCGTAGGGGCCCTATTGGAGAAGGGGGAGCTGCGCAAGTTCAATGAAGTTAGGAGAGATCTAGGTTTGGGGGCCGCTCACCTATTTCGCTACTTGTAGATGAGGACATATATAGGGTGACAGGGTATGGGCAGAAGGGAAGGTTCGCTTCCAAGCAGAATTGAGCATTTGGTATGCCAAACTAGGAAGGACCAAAAAGGATTTGTAGGAAAAATAGCCAGACTAGAGAGGCAGAGCATGCCAGATCTGACTGGCCCCATAAAGGCACATTGGGAAAGGGATTTAGGGCTGCAGATTTTGGAAAGAAACTGGGAACTGGTGCTCGGAATGCCAGAGGGAATTATGATCAGCAATAAGTTTAAAGAGGCTTTCTATAAGTTTTTGCATAGAATATACTGGACACCAGTGGCGGTGCATAGGGTGCAGCCCACTATCTCTCTGAGTTGCATAAGGTGCAGTAAAGGGTTGGGTCCCTTCTTTCATTGTTTCTGGGCTTGCCCAGTCTTGGCTAACTTTTGGGGGAGAGTAGTGCAGGAGGTGAATAAAGGAATGGGGGGTAGATTGACACGTGACCCACTAGTCTGTCTATTTGGGGTAGAAAGAATAGAAGGAGAGAAGGAATGTCAATTATTACCCAGGTGGGCGAGGGTGGCGTTGGTGCTAGCCAGGCACTGCATTCAGAACACCCGGATGGATGGAAGGAATCCCACGCTGGCTGACTGGAGAAGGTTGGTTCTTTGCTCACTAGCTTTAGAGAGACTCACATGGTTAGTCAGATAAAGAGGAGAGATTTTTGAGAGACTGGACTTATTTTCTGGCAACCTTAAGTATGTCTGAAAACTTAATGCTCCACACGGGACTGAATATCTGAGCCCAAAATGATGGGTAGGGTATGGGATCCAGCTCTTATAGGTGTGGCTGGGGGGGAAATATAACAGTTAAGGTACGAGGCAGGGGTGGAAGGGAGGCACGGCTTTTCTGCAACATATAAACGAGCAGTGAATAGGAGAATTGCTCTCTGTGCCTTGTAAACCTTGACATGATTAGCTGAGGATATCTTAGTAGCTATATGGTACTGAGATAGATTTGTACACTGGACTACACTTTTGTATGTGGAATATGTATGATGTAGTAAGGTTGTAACCGGGTTTTGTATGTACTTGTCTTTTGTTGTATGTAGTATGCATTTGAAAATCCCTAATAAACAGAATATTCAAAAAAAAAAAGAACTCAGAGGATGGAGGCCCAGGCCAGACCTAATTATTATACATTTGGGAGGCAACGACCTGGCAAGCAGGCCTTGGGTTGACACATACTTACAAATAAAAAAGGACTTAGGTGCAATACAACAGTGGTGGTCACAGGTATGCATTGCCTGGTCAGATACGATACCATGGAGGGTGTGGAGGCAGGAGCACAGCCACACAGTGGTAGAAAGGGCCAGGAGAAAGATGAATAGGAGGGTTGGAACATTGGTAAGACAGATGGGAGGACAGGTGATACTGAGGGGAGTGGAAGAATGGGTAGAAGATTTTTACAGGTCAGACGAGGTGCACCTGTCAGACATAGCCATAGACATGTTCAATACAGAAACAATGGGATTTATAGGAGCATGGAGGAGACAGACAAACAGTGGGAAATAAAAAAAAAAGTAGAAAGAAGGAAAGAAGGAAAGGGATCTTCCCTGAAGTAAGGGAGAATGCTACCCTAGATAAGGGGGAAGCCAGCCATCCAATGCAAGCTGGAGACTGGCTAGTGGGGAAAAGGAAGGGGAAGAAGGAAGGGGGGAGGAAAAAGGAATAACGCAAGAAGAGAAGGAAGATGAAGGAGAAAGCGGTCTCGGTTTTCGCCGTTACCTAACGGGAAAGGAGAAGAAGAAGGCACCCAGGTTTTCATCTGGGGGAAGGATAATCAGAGATTGATATATGGACGAAATAAACAAAATGTTGGAAATATTATAATAAAGGAATTGAAATGGAATGTGGAATTATGAATTTAAATAAATTAATTGCCAATCTGAGCACAACAACAAACAATGGTCTCTGTCTTTTGTGAGGGAAAAGGGGGAATCCGGGACAATGGAGTTTGCCCCATTAAAAGGGCAGACCAGGTTGTACTGGTGCACCCCTTCCCTCCTGCTTAGGATGGTTGTGCTCAGAAGGGAAGGGGGGTAGGAAGGGACGGGGCTAAGGGGCCAGAACAATGGACAGACAAACAGGAAGGGGAGGGGAAAAGGGAGGTACTTAAGTGACAGCACAAGGGGGTCTCGGCCACTTTTTGCTCGAGTTTTGAACCCTTCCACCCACCCTGCCAGGCAGAACAAGAGGGGAAGACAGTCAAGATGGGACTGTAGGTGGGCCTGTTAAGGTGGAAGACAAGAACGTCCAGTCGGACAGTTTGGACTGTCAAAGGTGGATGGCAGGTGATAATATGGTTATGGACTGTCAAAGGTGGATGGCAGGTGATAATATGGTTATGGACTGTCAAAGGTGGATGGCAGGTGATAATATGGTTATGGACTGTCAAAGGTGGATGGCAGGTGATAATATGGTTATGGACTGCCAAAGGTGGATGGCAGGAGCAAAAGGGGGAAAAAGGGGGCGAGGGGGGGAGGAAAAAGGAATAACACAAGAAGAGAAGGAAGATGAAGGAGGAAGCGGTCTCAGTTTTTGCCATTACCTAACGGGAAAGGAGAAAAAGAAGGTACCCAGGTTTTCACCTGAGGGAAGGATAATCAGAGATTGATATATGGATGAAATAAATAAAATGTTGGAAATATGATAATAAAGGAATTGAAATGGAATGTGGAATTATGAATTTAAGTAAATCAATTGCCAATCTGAGCACAACAACAAACAATGGTCTCTGTCTTTTGTGAGGGAAAAGGGGGGAATCCGGGACAATAAGGAATTTTGAACACCGGATTTTTAAAGTTCCATGGTAGCGGAAGTGGAACATGCCTATCTCCCCACCCCCCATTTTTTGTGTGGACTAAATGGATAAACTACTGTGGGCATGTCTGAAATGTGAGTAACTTACTCAGGACACATGTAATGTGGATAACCAACTGTGGGCATGTCTAAAATGTGATTGTAGTAGTTTGTGGGTGTTAAATTACAGTTTCCTGTGTTCCTATTGCCTCACAATAGATATGTGTTGTATAAGCAAAATTAAACTACACATTAAATAAGTATATTTTAATTCATTCAGTTCATTTGTAAAAGGATATTTGTACTGTATGAAGATAGAGTATGTACCTCTTATTGTCTACAGTATCTACTCCTATTTCATGTTGCCCTGTTGGGTTCAAATTTCCCTGCTTGTACCATCACAGAGTTGTTGTAAAAGTATTGTGAGGTCATACCATGAGGATTGTGATCTCAGCTAGGGAATAATGATCAGGCACAGATCAATTCCATCAGGCAAATTTTTACATTCCTGTATATTTTAAAGGTATTCCCTTAAGAATATAAGAAACTGTATTTAAATTATATATTTCTTGCAAATGCCCTTCGTAAACAAGAATGGAGTCCTTGAAGTTCAAATATATGGGGGATGATGTGTTTGGAGTACTGGGTACAGTACTGGAGTTCCAATGACAAAAAAGACATCAACCAAGTCTGGCCCTGTAGTGCTGAGGGTTGAGGCACTGGACACCACACCTCGTGCCATGCCGGCAACCCGAGTTCAGAAGTGAGCTTGGGCCACCAGGGGTCAGAAGGGGGGAGGGTTCAGAGCTGGATCAAGCTGCCACAAGGCAGCTTTCCTCTCTGGGGAGGGAAGTGAGGGTTCCCTGGCTGTTAGCTGCTGCCCAGTGGAGGCTAGATGGCAGTGCCAGGCCACAAGGGATACCTGCATTAGGCCGGGTGGTCAGAAGGAGCCATCACTGGAGCCATGGTGTGCATGTGCACCTCCATGTGCATGCATGACCACATTCCAGGGTCCCGGGGGAACGGGGAGAAAAATCACAAACACCATGTCTCCCCTATTGCCAAAAAGGCACAGGAGGCAAAGGGGGAGCAAAAAGATATATGAAAAAAAAGAAATAAGAAAGGACATCAACCAACTGAAGGCAGTACACAGAAAGGGCCACGAAAATGAATTAAGGCCAGCAGGAGCTCTCATGTGAGAAGACACTGAAGAACCTTAATATGTACTTGCTTAAGGAAAAGACAGAACAATGTACATGACAGAGACCTTAAAGTACCTCAATGGTATCAATAGAGTTGACCCTAGTGAACTTTTTAGAATCTGTGAGAAAGCAACACAAGGGACACAGTTACTAACTGGCAAAAGGAAAGCTCCAGAGGGTGTCCAGGAGGCACTTTTTCAAGGAGAGAGTGGTGGTAGAGTGGGATTGACTAACAGAGGAAGTAATGGATCAGAAAACAGCTGGGGTATATAAGAGGGGGTAGAATAAAGTCAAGGGGACAGCAAAAGTGTCCAGGAGATGGATTGGCTTGTAACGTATGATGCATGAGCTCCACATTGGGCAGACTGGATAGGCTATAAGACCTTATTCTGCTGGCAGATTTGCATGTTCGTATGTTGTACTGTGTTAGACCATCCCATAAAATCTGATGTTTTTGCTGGTGGCTGAAACTCCTCCATCTAAATTTGATCAAGTAAAACACATAGAAATTGTCCCTTTTGTTTACAGGTCATCATACACTAACCAGGAACCTTGGCACCCACATCCACTCCCTTACCTCAATGCAGGACATTGTGAGAGCATCCCAACCCAAGGAACATTTCACAAGACTCTCTCAGACATTTATTTTAAGAAAATTCCACTCTATAATTTTATTGTCTTTGTGTGTTTAACAACTGAGGTTAGACATTGAAGTCAAAATACATTAGAAGGCCACAGAAGCTTAATTCTGGAGTCCAGCAATTCCACAAACTGAAATGCTTTTTTAAATATTTTGAAAAATAAGTCTTTTACAAGTTATGTTTTTTTTTATTCTTATCAGCACTGCTGTGTACATCCTCTACAAATGAAATATAATTAGGTATGATGACCAGTTTAGTTTGATGTTAATGATAAAACACTGATTGCTATTTTTTTTTTCTTTTTCTCTTTAATCATACCACAAAGTGCAGGAATACTTCTTTATAAATATTTGTTTTTTCTGAACTGCCATCTGCCCACTAGTCAGATGCCTTATCACTGGGATGTTTGCCTTCCTAGCAGGCACTGTTCAAAGGATTGCTGTCTCCAGTGGGAGATACTGTACACAGCAGGGTGTTAACTACCAGATCCCTATGAACTGTTTGTGCAGCATAACAATTATTCACTGAATGCTCATGTAAAATCCTAAAAAGAGAGATCACCACAGAGAATGTTTTCTTTGAAAAATAAATTTGCCACTTCTAAATTCAGATGTAATTAACATATCACACCAATTCATCACTTCTGTCACTTGCAGTTTAAGAATAATTTGCTGTCTACATTTCCTGCAGGCTTGGTGCGAACATTTATCAAGTTTCTTCTGTAATGAATTAATTGATCTGTCTATAGTTCAACCTGAAGAGACTACAGCTTCTGTAAAACATATATATATATATATATATATATATATCTCCAAATTATGATGTACTGTGTCATGTTTTAATCTTTGTCATTCTAAGCTTATAGACAGAAACTGAAGAAAGTGAGGGTCAGAAGAATGAAAAGGGATAGCAAAGGATTAAAGAGAAGGTACATTCTGGAGCATTCCTGTTTAATATTTTCATCTCCCTGTTCTTCTTCTTTGGTATATACAGTCCTGATATACAGTACAGCATGTTCCTTTACTGCAGTTTGACACATATTGACAATGTTTGGGGGTTTCAGACTGGCACCATGGGGGCATCATGTTCCAAACTCTGTTCTGATTTTGCCAGTAGGTAACCCTCACAGTTTGCACTGTGTCTTCATGTTGGGCCTTTAAACCTCAGCATGGTCTTGTGGCTCACCAAGAGTTGATGTGTTAGTCAGGTACACTGTTCCCTTGACCCTTCATTTGAGTCTCCATGGGCAAGACCAAGAAAACTATTGCAAAGCACTTCCATGTGCCCTATGAGGTCTACCTCCCTCATATCCTTAACCTAGAGAAGAATGAGGACCAAGACTAGGATGGGGATACAGGCGGGTGGTGGCATCAATGCAAGTGAGTATGTAGTAAATGCAGTGGTGTTGTGTGTAACTGTTCATCAACTGTACCATGTGTATGAGCGACCTAATATATGTGAGTGTGTCATATGTGGAGATGCTCGCCACTATTGTTGCTGCAGGGCTCCAGTATAACCCCTGTGGAATAGGGATGACAGGGATTGGACACCACATGGGGATAATGATAAAGGTGAAGGACCAAGTGTTGTGGCTGTGGTAGCATTGCAATGATCTTTATTGGAGGGTTAGAGCTGGTGGACAGGGTATTCTGCACCCAATCAAATCACTAATGATGCCCAAAGTGCAGTATGAGCTGGCCTAGGGTGTGTTTCATCCTGGTAACTGGTTCAAAGACCCATGGATTTTATGTCATTGTTAGCCCAGACAGTCATGTGGGCCATGTTGTAGAGTGCTGTGTCCCAGTTTCTGAAACAAACTTCCTGAGCCACGTGTTTGCTTTTTGTACATTTTCAAGAGCAAAAACCCATTTTGTAGTGTAATTACTGGATCTGTGGTTACTGACCATGTTGTTGGTGGGGTGGATACTTGTATGTCATTGTTTGCTGCAGTTCTGGGTCCCAGAATCTGCAAATGCAGGCAGCATTACCATACAGTCGGTAAGTCTGGGGATGTTTATGTGCTTTCTGATATAGCTACACTGTGAAGACATGCATGTACTATAGACATTATATAGCACTACAGTGCTAACTACATATTTTGTGAAAAGGAGCCAATGTAGGAATTGGCAACCACCTTACATTTGAGCAATGAATGGGACTTCCCACACACAGCTTTTGCTCCCCCCAAAAAAAAAAATGTGTCTTTGGAAGCTCCCATTCATTTACCTACAGTAATAAATGATGTCTGTGGTTCACACACAGAATTGCTGTAGCATTCTATATCATATCCACAGTGCACACCAAAGGTGGGTCTGTGACACTGCATGTTGTGAACAAACTTTGGTCAGAGTCAATATGGCTGCAAAGTGATGGTAGTGATGTAGCTAAAAAAAGTGAGAGTCTGCTTCACCCCACCTCATGAACCTCATAGGTGAAAGTTTTCAAATCCCTGCCAAAATGTTTTTCAATGCCAGTGAAACATCATTCCAGGCCACAGGTGGGAATACACATATTGACCAGGATTTGAAAAATGACAGTTTTCACATTCATGAGGTGGTGTGAACAAATGGCTATGTTGAAAATTTGAGTCAAAATATTCAAAATAACCAAAGTTACAAGTGAGTGTAATAAACATTCAACATGCCCTTATAATGTCACTTTTACATATTTAGACCCCACATTTTAAACATAGCCTTGTTATGACCCTAACTGATGAATAAGGGTGGTGAAAATTTTCAAATACCACCCAAAAGGTGATTTCACAGTACGAGCACAAAATCACCATTTGGACCTGATTTTCATTATTCCAGTGCCATTTGGTCATGAGGTGGGGTTTCAAAAAGGCCATGTTGAAAATATGGGGCCAAAATATGTAAAAATGACAAGGTTATACATCAAAGTTAAAAATGTCACTGAAATACATTGAACTGCATTTGCCTTAGTTTCTCATATTGCAGTTGGTGGTTTCAGCAGCAGGACATGTCTTCAATGAGGGAGTGAATCTTCACCCTGTGACCTGTTCAGGTGAGTGAGTGAATGTGTGGGGTGTAGGGGTGTGTGGGGTGGTGATTGCCGAGTGGGAGGTCAGTATGGGGGGTCAGATTGGCAAGGGGTCATTTTCTTTTTCACAGGTTAAAAAAATCATTGAGGGACAGTTTTCTATTATACAGGTCACACTGGCACAATACAAGGATTGTGATCAGAGGATAGGGAGCCACTAGACATCAGGGAAACAATTTCTAACAAGGACAGCAATTGGAGGGTGGGATATGCCACTAGATACCAAGGAAACCATACAACAATACGGGGATGGCAATTGGAGGATGGGAGTGCCACTAGACACCAGGGAAACAGTATAACAATGGCTCCCATGCACAGTCTGGGCGTGGGTATGTGCGAAAGGCACATACCTGACCCGCACTGCCCTGCCCCTTTGGACAGGTCCACACTAGTCAGTATTCACCATTGCCAGCTGCCTGTCTGCATCTCTGGCCCCCTGGTGCACAGCAGCAAAGACAAGAGCATGGCCACGTGGATGGGCATCCAATTGGATGTCCATCCCGGCTCCTGGAGTGGATGCCCAGCTAAACTCATGTAGGAGATCCTGGGATGGCATGTAGCCAGACTGGGTTTAAGTAATGGACATTTGGCCAAATGGACATCCCCAGTCCTCCCAGGCAGTACAGTAGGCTGGTGCAACTATGTGAAGGTGGATTCCATTGCCACTGCACCCCACTGGTAACCTTTGGAGGGCACATAAATGTTTACAGCAGGGTCCCCCATTGTGTACTGGTTGCAGCCCTAGCATGGAGCACATGTGCTTTTGTGTATGGGTGCATTGTGAGGCACTCCCCCAGCCCAACCCCAGTGTGGTGCAGTCAGCCGGGGATCCATCATGTAAGGCACTAGTGCACCTGTGGTGAATGCCACTGGGGGAGTGCAGATCACCACTGCATGGCATTCAGACATAGGAATGCCTATGTGCTACCCTTATGTGATGTGTAGGCATTCGTGCATAGACCCTGTTATGGGGACAGTGATCGGAGGGCGGGGAGCACCACTAGACAACAGAGAAATAATACAACAGTATGGGGATGGTTATCAGAAGGTGGGGGTGCTACTAGACACCAGGGAAACAGTACTACAATATGAGGATGGTGATCAGAGTGTGGGGACACCACTAAACACCAGAGAAACAGTCCATCATTATAAGGACAGTGATAAGAGGTGGGGGGCCACTAGGCACTGGGAAACAATACCTAATAGGGATGGCAATTGGAGGTTGGGGGGCCACTAGATACCAGGGAAACAATCCATCATGACAGGAATGGTAATCAAAGGGTGGGGGTGCCACTAGACACCAGGGAAACAATAGAACATTACGGGGATGGTGATCGGAGGGTGGCAGTGCCACTAGACACCAGGAAACAGTACTAGAGAGTGGGGATGGCAATCAATGGGTGGGGTGCCACTAAACACAAGGGAAACATTACTACATATATGAGGGGAGGAAAAGGAGTTCTTGCTCCGAACCCAGAAGTGAACCATAAGTGAGCGCAGAGCAGAAAAATAATACGCAGGGGAGGATAGAGAAACAGCACTGCACTAAATGGAGAGGACCGCATGTGCTTCAACTTCACTGTGGAAGAACACAGTCGAGGTATACAGTTCCATGCTTCCAGAGTCCCCTCTCTCTATTATGTTACAGCAATACATCAGCATAGCTCTGCTATGCAGTCATAAAAATTGGTTCCTCTACATAGCATGTGAGCTGATTTTCCAATTTTGTATTCTGATTTGCTGTCTGTAGGTTTAACGTGAAACATCTTGTTACAGTGTATGTAATCCCATGGAGTCACCTCCACCATCTTGGCTGTTTGTGCCCCAAGCCTCTCTGCAGATGTAAGGATGATGACAGCATGACTAAAATGTTTCTTGCCAGAAGCAAGTTTTATGTTTTATATATTTATCAGGTAGCCAGACTGGGGGCTTTTGCTTTCTTCTTCCATTTAAATGTTGAATACATAGATCCTTTTTGTTTTTACTCTGATCACCTTGCCTGTGGTATTTGTGTTGTGTTTTTGTGTGTCACAAACATGATAGAAAAAGACCAGCAAAGTGCAGTATAAAATATAGACATTTATTAAAAGCAGGTTTATATATTTAAATAAAATTAAATAAAAATTACCTTTTATAATTAAATCAAATTACATTTAAAAAGGCTTACTTATTCCCCATGCAATATTAATGAAATACAAAGAAAGTCTAACCAGTATATACACCCCCACCTAATATAAAGAGGCCTACTTGACCTGCTGACTCCACTCCACCAACACAACCACCAATACATTATTGAAACAAGAAAACTATACTACACATTGTTATTTAGAATTACTATGCTATAATTAAAAGAAAACTAAAGTAAAAATTTACAAATATGTTGGGCAGAGGGTTTTGATTTGTAGGTGTGCTCTTCGTAAGTCCTTCCCTTTGTTTGCTGAAATGAGTTATTTTTTCTCTAAATTTCCTGTTGGTTTTATGGCTCCTGGGGATCTCCATGTTAGCATGCTCTATGGCTCTTCTTGTTCTTACAATACCTCCTGTCCCATGTGACAGGATGTGTCCAGGACTATTAATTCAACAAGAGCTATTTTTTGTCAAGTTTACTGTAGTGTAGAGCTGTGATTTTAAGTAACTCTCTGCCCAAGCAGTTCTAATGAAGGCTTCATTTATAGATGGCGAGCACCTGAGGGATAATTGAGTGGGCTACTCTGTAAGGAAACAGCTTAAGTCCTCACTAACTATAGCATTTGTGACCTCAGGCGATTTGTGTGCTTTTTAACAGTTGTGTGTAGTTTTATGAAATGAAAAGCTTTAACAACAAAATATTCTTTTCTGCTGGCTAGACCTAGACACATTATAAGGAAACAGAATGTTTTTATTTAGACTTATTTAGTTGAAGACAGAATATCAGCCTCTTAACAGTAGACTGCTACTGCAGCAGATATTACTGTTTGAATCAATGGTCCTGGATGCATCACTGTCACATTGGACAGGAGGCATTGTAGGAAGCAAAATAAAAAATTACCTTCCACAGTAATGCTGTTTCTTCCAAAGGGATCATTCACTATGTTTACACTTCATGTAGTCATCTCAGCCAAGAGTACTGCATCAAAGATAGAGCTTATGCAAATTGTAGAATTTGGAATGTAGGTGCAAACCCTGCATCTGTGCCCCCACTCCGGCCGCTGTTCAGGACTGTTTTCAAGACAGATTGGAGCAGCAGCTAGTGAAACTAGCTAAAAGGCTACCCAAAAAAATTTAGAAAAATATTTTTTATTGAATTTTTAAAAAAACAAACAACATCGAGGAGTCACGTGATGCGGTGCATTGGGTAAGACGCCTCTTTACCCGCTCCGACCTACCGCCCATTATTTGCTCTTCAAAATCCTGTTCTTCAGTGCTTTTTATAGAAGACTGCCTGCCTACCGCCTTTCTGAGCACTCCTGCTTTCTCTACGGGGCATCGATGGATGAGGAGATGCCGAAAATCGCCCCAAAACAACACACACCTCCTGCAACACCTGAGAAGGCCTCTAAGAAAGCCAGGGCCTCCCTCTCACAACCTCAGCTGCCTGTTACTGCTAAGTGTCCTGATACAGATCTTCTGACCCTCTCAAGATTTCTAGAGGAGTTTCAGCCTTTTAAGGCTGAAATGCAGAATATGGCAGGGGAAATCAAAAGCATTTCTAATACCCTGGAGGAGCTTTCTAAAAAAACTGCTGACAACAAAGTATGTATATGATCTGTTGAAAAGAAGCAGGATAAAGCTGATCAGGAGTTGGTGGTCCTGAGGCAAAGGCTAGTGAAAATGGAGAATAAGGTGGAAGACCTGAAGGGGCGCAGTCACCATAACAATGCAGTAATAATTGGCTTGCCAGAGGGTGAAGAGGGCTCAGACACCATCAAGTTTATTAAAAAGTTTGTGGAAAAGGTGGAATACCCTTCCCCTTTTGGTGCTAGCTACATCATAGAAAGGGCTCATCGGGCACTATACCCCCCTCCTTCGGCCGGAGCCCCCCCCAGGGCATTCATATTTTGTTTTCTGAATTTCCAGGAGCGACAACACTTCTTATACAAGGTTAAGGAGGTGCAAGATGTACAATGGGAAGGTAAAAAGCTGAGGGTGGCACAAGATCTGCCCCTATCTGTATGCCAGAAAAGAGCTATGTTTCATAAAGTGGTTCTCAAACTGATCGCCGCAGGAATTAAGTTCTGCATGGGTTTTCTTGCGAGGCTTCAAGTTTGTATAAATGGCTCATGGGTGACCTATGAGGAGGTGGAGATGGCATCTGCTGGGCTCAAAGAAGTGTTTCCTGATCTATTCAAGCCTGTATGAGAATGGATCTGGCGTAGAGAGTCATGCCGAGTTTCCATTTGGTGGAGCTGCCTATCTACAGTAAATCATATCTGTCTACAATACTCCCGGGGCCAGACCGCCAACAAACTGTGTAACTGGTTAACTGTCTTTCCATTACAGCTCTTGAGTGGGGTCCTCCTTCTGATATAAAATGGACATTTTGTTCCCCATCTGGTTTTCATCTTCTGGACTTTTTGCTACGTTGTGGACTCACATTTCTCATTCTGGTTTATCTCTGTTTCAATTTTGGTTCACGAGGCCAGGTGTTAGCGGGCTCATATGTGGTTTTCTCGGTTTCATTTAATAAGCACCTGAGCGGGGTCATTGTTCCTATGTTAAATCCCAATTTGTTAGTTCAGGTAACCCCGTTTCCCAGGAGTGTTGACCCGATCGCATGGTAATGAGGGGGCAATGCTTCCCTTTCTCAGATCTTAATATGAGACTTCTCTGGCAGTCACGGTCTCTCCCTGGCCTTGTTAACATGGCCTGTTTTTTTTTTCTTCTCAGATTTCACTCCTCCTCATGCTCCCTGCTATTACTGGGTAATAAACAAGGGTAGTCCGTATATCAAGGGAGATCCCGTACTTAAGGATAGACGAGAATGTCAGGGTTTTGTATGCCGTTATTGGGCTCTGGTTTGCCCCTTCTCTACAATCCTGCTTAAGTGTTGTCTCTGGATGATTCCAATTTTTCTTTTTTCCTTTTTTAAATCTCCCTTTCACATTGTGATGGCCATTGGTTTTGATTTAAAAAATGCACTCTAGACAGTGACTCTGGGCCTTTCAGTTCTCTCCCATACCACAGCGGGTAGTCATGGACTGCCTGCCCTTAGTCATTAAGCACTGATGTTGAGGGGTCGTGCCACAAGAGGGCATCTGAGACCAATCTTTACACATAACACCTTTGTGTTTTATCCCTCACGCTCTGCGGGCCATGTTATTTTATGGCTCGTGGGATTACTATAGGGAGGATTGCTTTTTTTAAAGGGCTAGTATAGCCAATCCCCTGGTATCATCTAGCGGTATTGTCAGGCTATTAATGCTGAGAATAAGCTATTCTGTTGGAATGTTCTGATTGCTGAGGGGTAATTTTGTTCCTGATTTCTGTTTTGTGAGGGGGGGTGGTTGGGGGAGGAACTTTTCAGTTTGCTGGACATCAAGTACCATGTAAAATATGGGAGAGTGTGGGAGGAGGGGGGTTAGGGTTTATGGGCTATTTTGGGTGGGGGGTCTTGTGGGGGTGGTTGGGGGAATGGATCTAGTGGAGGCAGAATTAGGGGAGGGTAGAACAACCCAGCGCATACTATGTTTGGAGCACTATAGATGGAGTATACATATATATGTGTGTGCTTTGGAGGCTTCTGAATTGGCAACATGAGTGATGGCTAGAAATATTCAATTTATCAGTTGGAATGTTAAGGCGGTGAGGCATAAGACCGAGCAATATAAAATACTGAAGCATATAAACCATTTAAAGGCAGAAATTATGTTTTTGCAGGAGACACACCTGCTCAAGGGGGAGGCTGAAAAGATGAGACGGCAACAAATTGGGCAGATGTTTGCAGCGGAATGTACAACCCACAGTAGAGGGGTCATGATCCTTCTACATAGGTCATTTCCGTTCAAACCTCTTCAGGTTATATCTGACCCTTTAGGCAGATTCTTGTTTGTAAAAGGTAGATTGCATACCCTGAAGATTGTCCTGGATGCTATCTATGGCCATAATGTAGATTCCCCTGGTTTTTTTGTTCAGATAATTAAAGCCCTAACTCCCTTTTTGGACACTCCCATGGTCATAGGGGGTGATTTCAATCTCGTTTTTGATCAGGCTCTTGATAGGTCAGGTCAATCCCATCAAGGTCTCTCACCAGCACAAAGAGCCTTTAGGGACTTGATGGACTCCATTGGTCTTTGTGATATATGGCACGTATTACATCCCAATGTAAGGGAATACACTTTTGTTTCTCCGGTGCATGCAATCTCCTCTAGGATTGATTATATCCTCATTTCTCAAACCCTGCTACCAGGGGTTATATGTTCTAGTATTGTCTCAGGGCCCCCATCGGATCACTCTGTGGTCACCTGCCTAATAGCCCTAGCCTCGTTGCCAAATAAAGGAGGCAGGTGGAAGTTGAATAATCAAATTCTGAAGGAGCCAAAGACGGTTCAATATCTAGCATCCCAAATAGAGCAGTTTATTGCTTCTAATTCTAACTCCATGGGGAAGCAGGACGTGATAACGGGTGCCTGCAAGGTGTATTTAAGGGGGATTATATTTGGTCTAACATCAAAAAGGAAGAGGGAGAGGGCATCTCGGATTTCTAACCTTCTCTCTCAAATTAGGAGTATGGAGACTGCTCTTCCTCCTTCTTCCTCTGAGGCATTCATAACGAAATTGAGAGAAGCCTACCTAGCAATGTTAATGGAACAAGCCGGATTCGCAATTTTGAAAACAAAGGCAGTATATACCGATCAGGGCGAGAAGGCAGGCAAAATGCTAGTGCTGCGTATTAAGCAACAGGAATCTGCCAGACTCATTCCTGCTATCTATTCTCTTAGTGATAATTCTCTTAAGGTCTCGCCATCGGAGATAGCAGAGGAGTTTACAAAGAATTTCCAGGATTTATATGGCCCTATGGTCAACTCCCCATCTAGGGAAAGACTTAATGAATATCTGAGTGATTTACAGTTGCCAACTCTTACACAATCCCAGCAAATAATTCTGGAGTCTCCCATCTCTGAGGGCGAGATTGAAAGAGTAATCAAATCTCTCCCATCCGATAAGTCTCCGGGCCCTGATGGGGTTACTTGCAATTTTTATAAGGCCTTCTCAAAGCAACTGATTCCCATTTTGCTGCCTCTTTTCCAGGCTATTCTCTCGGGTAAAGTGTCTGATTCCTTTCTTTTTGAGGTCTTAATAGTCCTGTTGCCCAAACCAGATAGACCACCAGATCAAGTGGCAAGCTATAGGCTGATCTCTCTACTTAACCAAGATATTAAAATCCTGGCAAAATTACTAGCTGACCGTGTGGAGGCAATACTTCATTCTCTTATCGGGGCTAAACAGGTTGGTTTCATGAAAGGGAGATAATCGGTTGACCATCTGAGGACCCTGTCCCACGTCTTCTTGGCATCCAAAGATGCTACTCATCCAATGGTCTTGATCTCGTTGGATGCCGAGAAGGCGTTTGACAGGATCCACTGGGATTACTTATTTGTTAATATGGAAGCTTTTGGTTTTCCCAAGGAATTCCGGAACTGGGTGAGTTCTCTATGTAAGTTCCCTTCTGCCAGAATCTCATGTAATGGGGTTATTTCTAGCCCCTTCAAATTATATGTAGGGACCAGACAGGGGTGTCCCTTATCTCTTCTTCTCTTTAACATTTATTTAGAGCCGCTTATCAGAAGGTTATCAAGAGCCCAGGGTATATCGGGTATCTCTCTCTGGGAACAGATGGTTAAAATAGCGGCCTATGCAGATGATCTGCTGCTGCAGATATCACATCCACTCACATCTATTCCCATTATCCTAAAGTTCATAGAGGATTTCAGTAAGGTTTCAAGCTATAAACTTAATGTAGGAAAGACGGTGGTTTTTCCTCTTAATCATAGGGTTTGTAAACAGGTTATTACAGTGTTTGGACTCACCTGGAAGTCCGACTATATTAAATACCTTGGGCTTCTTTTAACAAGGAATACAACGTGGCTCAGACAGCTAAATATTGATGCACTGGTACATAAAGTAGATCTTGACCTTCATAGGTGGACCCTACTCCCCCTTTCTCTATGGGGCAGAATAAATGTAATTAAAATGAATGTTTTCCCTCGTCTGTTCTACCCCCTTAACATGTTGAACATATGGCTTCCCCTGTCCTGGGTTAAAAAATGCATGGTATGATCTCCGCTTTTATATGGGGGGATAAGAAGGCCAGAATGGCATTTCATAAACTAGATGCCTCGAAGGCCAAAGGAGGTTTAAGACTTCCCCATATCGGGCTATATTATTGGGCCAGACAGGCAATAAATATCTCAGATGGCTGACCTCGGACCAGCTCTTCATGGCTGCTACATACAATCTGACTTGGTTAGCTGTCAAATCTGCATCCATTAAAAAACACGGTCTCTCCCCCACTGCACTGTTATATACCAAGACTAGTTCCCTACCAGAGTCTCTACCTAGTTCCCCTGTAGCTGTCTCTATCAGGGTTCACACTCAGCTGTGTGCATTTCTGAGATATATGAATCTCAAGGACTTATCACAACCCGTAATAGGCAGTCCCAATTTTTTATTAGAGGGCAAGCCTCTCCCAGCCACGTGGCTTTCTCAGATAGGGAACTGCTGTTTAGAGGAGTTTGTGTCACCCAACAGTCAATGGTATTCTTCAGCTGATATTATGTGTAAGTTCTCGATACCTCGTACAAATATTTTCAAGATTTTCCAGCTCCGTCACCTCCTGGTTAAGGTAATGGGCTCGACCCCCACCTCCTAATTTCAATTTTCAGATTATCTTAAAGGAGTTGGCAGGTCTGCCTCATGCCGTATCCAAAATATACAGTGTTCTTTTCACCTGGGCCTACCCTGATAATTATGCTTCCATCTCTTTTTGGGCCTCTCTCTTTCAGGGTAGAGATCTGGACTGGCCTCTCCTGTGGCAGGGTTGCCATAAGTTTCTTAAGCAGGACAGACTTAGGCTAATGCAGTTTAAGATCTTGCACAATATCTACTATTCTCTGTAGAAACTTGCTAGGCTTGGTCTTGTGTCCTCCTCCCTTTGTACAAGATGTCAATCTCAAGAAGGAGATCTTCTTCATATTTTCTGGAGCTGTTCTAAAGTCGTTCCACTCTGGACTGCGATTACACAGCGTGTTGACCCTCTGTTAGGGCTCTCGGACCTCTTCACCACCGAAATTTACCTTCTTGGGGATTTCTCCTCCATTTCGGTGGTGAACAGGAGGTTCATATAGCTTTGACGTCAATGTGTGTTAAAAAGGTGGTACTAAGACATTGGAAGGATACGGAGGTACCAACATAAGTTGAATGGCTTCAGGAGTTACTTGCAAATCTCAGAACTGAAAGGACTATTGCCAGTTTATTTAACAAACTTAAGAAGTTTGATAGGATTTGGGGACCACTGCAAACTCTCTATGCACTTCAAGGTTAAGCACTAATAGGCTACATTCATAGGTATAGTGCTAAATGTGTAAAAAGGCGCTAGGTTGTTCGGGGTGGGAGTGGGGTAGGGTGGATGGGAGGGTGGGGGGAGAGCGAATCACTCTATATTTTATACCCGATGTATATGGTTATTTTATCCATTGTTATGATTCGCTCTTTGTACTGGAAACTTAATAAAATTTGAATAAAAAAAAAACAACAAACAATATGATGCAGACTTGTGAAACTTTACCATATGAACATTAACAACAAGCTTACAATTTTAGGAACTGCAATAGTAATATGCCAGCAACCTCAGTGAAAAAAGAAACTGATTGTTGTGTGAACCTAATTCAGGTTCTGAAAGGCGAGGCAGGGTTAGGGAGTGCAAACATAGTGAGCAATCCCTTAAGAAGGAACATTACTATTGTGAGTAATTTTTTCTTTTAACCTCAGGAATCACTAATTTAATGTTTACGCTTTATGCAGACTCAGTAGCAATACCTTGGGAGGCTGGGTCCAGAACCTAATTAGGAAAAGGTTTCTGTGAAACGGCAGTTCCAAACCTGGCACCCCGTCTGGCCTGTAAGTCCAAACAGTAGTGTTTTGTGAAGGTTTGTACTGTTTTTCAGGTAGCTGCTTTGCAAATGTCTAACAATGGGATGCCACTTGAGGATGCCATGGAGGTAGAGACACCCTTTGTGGAGTGTGCCCTTAAGCCTCTTGGTGGCATTTTTTCCTGCTTTTACTTAGGAAAACTGAATGCAAGAGACTATCTAGAGAGAGAGAGAGAGAGAGCTCTTTGCAGCTGTTTTTTCTTTGCCAACCTCACCATAGATGACAGAAAGCTGGGTACTATGGACCTGTTATCTTTTATCCAGTCCATGTGGATAGTCAAAACTCACTTTAGGTACAGGTTATGCAACTTTTCCTCGCCTGGACTGGAATGCTCTGGATAGAGTGCAGGGAGGGTCACGGACTGATTCAGGTGGAATTCAGATACCACATTAGGAAGAAATTTTCTGTTGGTTCTTCCCTGTGTGGGATTATGTAATTTGGATCTGGGCAGAGGGCTTGTAGTTCATGTACCTTCCTAGCAGAGGTCATTGCAACCAGGAATAAGGTGCATGTGATATACTTCAGGGCAGTGATTTCCATAGGCTCAAAGAGAACATCCATAAGCTGGTCAAGGCATATGCTGAGGTACCAGAGAGGGGCAGTGTCCCTCACTGGTGAGTACAGGTAGCTTAGATGTTTTAAAAAAATTAAAATAGGATGTGAGGCATAATACTTTTCTTTGCTAGCTGATATGTATGCTAATACTGCTACTAAGTGCACCTATAAAGTTGAAGACCATAGGCTTAATGACTGTAGGTGTACTAGGTATTGCAGAATTATAGGCAACCTACCTCTTTTGGGTTTATTTTTCTGGGAGCACACCAGTAAGAAAACCTTTTCCATTTAGAGGAAAACGCTTTCTTGGTGATAGGTTTCCTTCAAACCTTAAGCACCTTCAGGACTTCTTCTGAGAGATCCAGTCTTGAAAATTCTAACTCCCCAAGAACCATGCCATGAGACGAAGGGTCCTGTGGTTATTCATCCTTGGGACAAAGTCAACAGATTGTGACTGAGTGGCAGGCTGACTGGATTCTTGTTGGCCAGAGCCAGGAGCACTGAGTACCAATCCTGTCTGGCACAGTCTGAAGCTATCATGATCATTGTTCCAGGTTCACTCCTGAGTTTCAGGAGTACTTTCTGAATGAGTGGAAATGTTGGGAAGGCATACAGACACTTCCCTGACCAGTCCAGTACCAGGGCATCCTCTGGGAATGTTCCTTTTGCTGGTGGTCTGTAACAAAACTGTGGGAGCTGGTAGTTCTCCCAAGATGCAAACAGGTCTATATTGCGAATGCCCCACCTTCTGAACACTGTGGCCAGAACCTGCTGGTGTATGGTTCATTCGTGATTTCCCCTCCTGATTCTGCATAGGGAATCTGTGAGGATGTTGTTATTGGCTGGCAGATGCACTGCAAATATGTTTGCTTCTAAGGAATATGCACATCCTCATTGCCTCGTACACAGTTTTGAAGGTGTTGTTCCTCCCTGCTTGTTTTTGTAGTACTTTGTTTTTGTGTTGTCTGTCCTAATTTGGACAGTCTGATCCTATAGCTGGGAGAAGAAAGACTGCATTGCTACAGTCTGACCCTATAGCTGGGAGAAGAAAGATTTTATTGTTACAGTCTGACCCTATAGTTGGGAGAAGAAAGATTGCATTGCTACAGTCTGACCCTGTAGCTGAGAGAAGAAAGATTGCATTGTTACAGTCTGACCTTATAGTCAGGAGAAGAAAGACTGCATTGCTAAAGTCTGACCCTATAGCTGGGAGAAGGAAGATTGCATTGCTACAGTCTGACCCTATAGCCGGGAGAAGAAAGATTGCATGGCTACAGTCTGACCCTATAGCTGGGGCAAGAAAGAGTGCATGGTTACAGTCTGACCCTAAAGCTGGGAGAAGAAAGACTGCATTGCTACAGTCTGACCCTATGACTGGGAGAAGAAAGACTGCATTGCTACAGTCTGACCCTATAGCTGGGAGAAGAAAGATTGCATTGCTACAGTCTGACCCTATAGCTGGAAAAATGAAGATTACATTGTTACAGTCTGACCCTATAGCTGGGAGAAGAAAGATTGCATTACTACAGTCTGACCCTATAGCTGAAAGAAGAAAGATTGCATTGCTACAGTCTGACCCTATAGCTGGGAGAAGAAAGCCTGCATTTCTACAGAGTGACCCTAGGACTGGGAGAAGAAAGACTGCATTGCTACAGTCTGACCCTATAGCTAAGAGAAGAAAGATTGCATTGCTAGCAATACTGCATTGAGCTGCGTAAGGTAGTGGTTAGCAATCAAATGGATGTTGTTAGACTACAGACTGAATTAAATAACTTGGAGTCTTGTGCTGATATACACAAGCTAAAGTTTAATATTGAAAAATGTGCTGTTATGCACCTAGGTAAAAACAATTGGTGTGCTACTTATATACTGGGTGGGAAACTACTGAAGGTGACAACAGAGAGGGATCAGGGTATGACCATTTCTAAAGATTTCAGATTCAAAACACATTGTAGGCAGTTGGCAAAGAGGGCAAATGTCACACTGCATTGGATACGGAGCTACATCTGTAACAGGGATAGACAGGTTATGATTCCCTTGTTTTGCTCCCTGGTCAGATCACAGTCAGATTACTGCTCTCAATTCTGGTCACCAAACACAAAATCGGTGATTAGGGTTTTGGAGGGAGTGCCGAGACGTGCAACTAAGATGGTCTCTAGCTGCGAACATCTAAATTATGAAGATAGGCTAATTAACCTTGATCTATATACCCTAGAATATAGAAGACTAAGGGGTGACCTTTGTCTACTATTTACAGTAAGTCAATATTTAATGATGATTTATGGAATTGCTTGAGCTTTGAATTATGACAACAAAACTATATAACAATGGCCTATGGCCTACAGTTAAAAGGAAAGACCAGAGTAACCAAATGGACAGTGTTTTTTTACAGCCAGAGGGTTGTTGGCATATGGAACAAACTACCTTTAGATGTTATCAGTAGTAGTTCTATGGCCATAATTAAAGCAAGATTAGACATATTTTTTTCTACAAATAGATTTCCAAGTTATCCCTTTGTGCATGGGGTCATAATGTCATGGAAAAAACCTTGGATACAAACAACAGTGCAGACACAACAGCGTGCACTTGAACAGCATCAGAACAAAATCCTGACTGAAACAACAAGAGCACATGCCAATGTGAATACAGTAACGGTCTTTCTTTTTGAGGGGGGTTTCGCACCCCCCCCGCAACTCCCCCCAAACTTATAATAATCCGCCCCGGGAGGTCATGGACTTTGGGGAAAGAAGAAACCTCGGAGCAGGGAAAAATATTTTTCCAAAAAAAAAAAACTGCATTACAATGGGACCTGGGGAGAACAGAACCAAACCACAGCCCCAAGTCCCCACCACCACCGGAGGCAGGTGCTCTAGCCACTCCCGCTCAGAAGTGGCTCAGCCAAGCACCACCCTGGCATCGTCCTTCACATTGCATCATGGTAGCCTACAGCAATGGGGTAGCAGTTCTTACCACACACTGAAGCAACCCCTATTGCTGTAGAGCCATTTGTGCTTCCTACAGAGCGTTATTGCATGTGAGGTTTTGTCTACAATATATTCACCCGGTACCATCCCTTTTTGTAAAGGGAAAGCCTCCATATGGGCCTTTGCTCTTTTTGGCTTGTAAAGATACCTATGATACCTATGATGTGGTTTGTGTGTTCTAGTGTCTCATGTGGATTCCATGTGCCACTTTCTGTGAGATCCTGCAGGGTGGCATCCCACCCCAGGAGTGAGGCATCCATAGTAAAAATACTTGTTGGGGATTGCTGAAGGAAGGGAATGCCCCCTCTGAGGTTGCTTTCTTCCTTACATCACTCTAATGATTCCACTAGCGCTTTTGTCAATGGCACTAGCTTTGAAAGTGGATCCCATCTTTGGGACCAATTGTCCCTTAAGCAGTATTGGGTATCTCTCATTTGGAACCTGGTCCATGGAACCACAACTGTGAATGCGACCATGTGCCTTGGTAACTGCAGGAAGCCTCTTGCAGGTCTTGAATGTCCTGCAGGGAAAGACTCTGCTATTGTGATCACAGCTGTAACTCTGGCCTGGGAGAGGAAAGCTTACCCCTTCAGGCTGTCTAGCTCTGCTCCTATGAAATCCACTAATTGAACAGGCTCTAGTTGGGACTTCTGCAGGTTTATCAAAAATACCAGGTTATACAAGGTGCTTTTTATCAACTGAACTGAGGACCTTGTCTCTTGTTCTGTTTTTCGCAAGACTAGCCAGTCATCCAGGAAGACAAAACCACCAGACCTTGTTTTTTAAGATGTGCTGCTACTACAGCCAGGCACTTTGTGAAAACCCTGGGAGTTGAGGTGAGATCAAATGGGAGAGCTGTGAACTGATATTAGCAGCTTCCTATCTTGGATCTTAAGTATTTTCCATGTGACTGGGATATGAAAATTGGTATCTTCAAATCCAGGGATCCCAGCCAATGACCTGTCTGCAAACATGGTATCGCTGTCCTCAATGTGACTATCTTGAATTTCCCTTTTTTCAAATGCTTGTTGTGAAACCTGAGATCAAAAATGGGTCACCACCCTCCATTTTACTTGTGGGTAAGGAAGTATTTTGAGAATATGCCCCTGCCCCACTGGGATGAAATGACTTTGTCTATAGGTTTTGATGCTAATAATTTGTTTACTTCCAATTCCAGCAGACTTCTTTCTGTGGGACAGTGAGCTGAAATACTTCAGTATTTCTGCAGGTTTGGAAAGTGTTTGAACTGCAGACGCAAACCTCTACCCACTACCTCCAGTACCTATTTGTCTTTGGCAATGTTTACCCATGCCTGGAAGTTGTGTGCCAGTCTGCCTCCCACCGGCAGTGGTTAAGAAACCTGGACAAAGCTTTCAGGGGTTTTGTTCTGGCTGGGGGCTTAGGCACTTGAACTGCAGCATTATGCCTGGAAGCATTTTTTCCACTTCTTCTATAGTAACCTGTTTGTGACTGGTACTCATAAGACTATTCTAGACATAGGGTCTTGTGAAGTATTCCCTGCCTCTGCCTCCCTTCTGTATAACCTGTAGGAGGTAGAGGTCTTGTCATTTTCACTGTTACATTTTAATCTTTGTTATACATCCACTTTTTTTCATGTAGCCCTGTTTTGTCACCAAACAATTAGGGCTGTGCAGAATGCTGAATTTTCAACAGAACAGAATTCCACTGAATATTAGAAAATTCTGCTGATTTCCATCATTTGCGGAATTTCAGCATCCTGCACGTGAAATGTTTTTTGAGGAATAATCTGCAGTTCACATAAACCACAGATTCTTTTTCCACATTCTGCGGAAAATTATTATTGTGATTTACATGATCCACAGAAAATTATTCCTCAGTTTGCACTGAAATGCTTTTTGAAATTCCATGTATTTAAAAAGAAATTCCACAAATCATTTCAGAAGTGGAATTGCCATCCTGCAGCAATTCCGCCAGTGTAATTTCGAATTCTGCACAGCCCTACAAATAATTAATCTCCCTCAAAGGAGAACTCCATGGCCTTCTGAGTATCCTGGGAAAGGGTGGTAGTCATCAGCCAGAGCAACCTTCTTAAGGATACTGCATGAGCCAAAACTCTGGTAGCAGTATCAATAGTGTCCAAATGCGTTCAAACGTGGTAATGTGGAAATTATATTTTGTGGCTTCCAAGGCAGTTCATGCTGTGGCAGTCAAGTCCTGTACCAAACCATCATCTGCTCTTTCAACCAGTGCTGGAACTGTGTTCCAAAGTGCTTTCTGGTACTGAGCTGTATATGCTAAATAAGCTGCCAGCCTGATTGCAGGGAAGCTGTTGTATAAACCTTGTAGTTTGCTATAGTATAAAATTTTTTAGAGTCGTTCTCAGGGGGCTGCACAGATAGATTGATTTTTTTTCTCTTACAAGCAGCATCCTGGACCACCCCATGATGATAGGTGGGGCCAACAGATATCTCACTCCCTGCTTGTCCAACTGATATGTTCTCTGTTATTTTGTTGATTTTTGCCTATGGCTGCAGCTGAAGTGGGTGCAGCCATGATTTTTGCTATGACATTTTTAAGTTATTTATGTATGGGAAATAACATCCTCCTTGGTGGAGCTACTCACAACATGTCCATAAAATCAGAATCCTCTTCATGCTCTTCTGTCTCTAGTGGGGGATGCTGAAGGTATTGCTCATTTGTCTAACAAATGAGGAAGAGGATGAGTACCCCTGCATTTGCCTTGGAGGAGGTTTGAAATCATGCTCAGCTGTGCCTCTGACTCTATGGGGTCATCTTCCTCCATATGCACATATTATTCTTCCTCCTCCACAGGCAGATAGGTTAGAGCCTGGGCATGGGGGTGGGGTGGGGGGATGCAGTGGCAAGTATCTTATTCAAACTCCCCATGGCCTGAACCACCTGGGAAAATTGTCACATTTTTGATATATTCTCTGATGAAGGCATTTTTCTGAGCCATCTGCCTGCTCCTTTCTCCATGCAGGAGTTGTAGTAGCATTATTTTCTTTTAATTTCTTGTTTGCAGACACCATTTCCAGTGACTACTCTAAGGCTCTTTAATTTTTACCATGACTGGATTAAGGGTTCTCCCTTTTGGACAACCTGATATTTAAACCATCTTTAATAAACCTTTCCAATTGCTTTATGCAACTTTTTTCCATTCTAATTCTGATCAACAAATAAGCACTGAAACAGAGTTGGACACAGAAACAGAATTTCAGAAAATCTGGTGGATATCTAATTGAATGGAATGGAGTGGGCTGATTCTGAGCATCCCTAAAGTTAAAATCCCTCCCACACACACAGTTCTGCAGTTTTAAAGCTTTGTTTAAATACTTCTTTGTTTGATTCTGCCATTTTTGTTCTTTTTTAACACAGCTTACAGCATACAGTATGTTGTGCTTAATTGTCACAAATCAAATGAGCTAAAGAGCTGGGATGCAGAAGTAAAGACCAATGTTAGTTACAAGCTACATTTCCAAAAAATAAAAATGGCAGGATTAATTTCAATTTAATTTCAATTCAAATTTAAAATTTTGTTAATTACATCACCCATACTACTGGCTAAGCTGCAATCACTTGGTGCCTCTGAATCTACCCTATCCTGGTTTGGCAGTTACCTAGAAAATGGTCCCCAACTGTCTCTTTCTGTAAGGTTCTCTCTTTGCCTTCCTCTATCACCTGTGGAGTTCCACAGGGTTCTATTCTTGGGCCCCTACTCTTTTCTCTCTTCCTTAATGACATACCTATTCCTTCTGCACACTGCAGGATTTTCATGTACCCAGATGACCTGGTGCTTTACTCAGCCTCCAAGTCTATTGCCGACATCAATCTACATCTTACATCTGCCTTTTAGACCCTCTAATCTTGGTTTTCCTCCAACTATCAAATCCTAAACATATCAAAGACCCAGGCAATGCTTTTCGGGTGCACCGGAAAGGTGCACACTGAGTCCCCTAAGCTTCTGGTCCATTGCTGTGATGGGACTGCTGTCTCTAACACTTTATCCTTCAAATATCTTGGGGTTATGCTTGACCCTATACTTGATTTTGCTGCACACATCAAGCAGGTATGTCGCTCAGGTAATGCCAAGATTGGGGCGGCCCATATAGTGCGTCACTCACTCACTCCAGCCGCTAGGCTCTCAGTAGTGAGAGGCGTTTTACTCCCACAACTTCTATATGCCCTCCCAGTGCTTTCTTGCACCAATGTGGGTGTTCTTCGCAAGTGGGGCACTTCTTTTAACAATGTCTGTAGATTCAGCTTATTGGCTCCTCGCCTAATCAATCACTGTCTACTCTATTCTGCCTTAAACTGGCTGTCTCCCAATGGCCTCCATGCTTATGCTCTTGGGTGTTTTGTGGACTCCTTATCCAGAATCCCTCATCCCTCCACACTGGGTGACATGCTTACCCCAGTCTCTCACTCTCGCTCCCTTAGGTCCTCCAACACCCACCCCCTTGCTGTCTGTTCAGCCATGCTCCACTAAAATGGGTGAGCAAGCTTTTTCCTATTTTTCACCTAGCTTTTGGAATTCACTCCCCCTCCATGTTAAGAACTCCTCTTCTCACCTTACATTTAATCATGCGTTGTTTTCACACCTCTGTGCTTTTGGTAACTGTGACTATACTTAACCTCTGCGTCTGCCTCTCTGTTTTGGACAACAGGTTGTGTCCATGCCCATTTCTGAATGTCTAATGTGAATGTGTGTCTACCTGTCTGTTTCTCCCCTAGCTATGCCACATGGCTTGTTTAACTGGCTATTATGCAATTAATTGTATTCAACCCCAACTTGGACCATTCTTGCTGTTATCCTTGAGTTATATTAATTTCTGTTGCTGCTTTTGTTGATTTATTTTTGTCTTGTCAGTTATTCTTGCATTATGTACCTGATTGTTATTACTGCTGTAAGTTCAAATTGTACTGTCCCGGGTCGTGCCTGAAAATGGGCAGTTTTTTTGCCTAGCACACTTACCCGGTTACCAAAAGCTAATAAATAAATAAATTAAAATCTATCTCAAGAATGATGGCTTACATCCTGCTCTGACATACCGAGACATTATTTAACTAAAAAAAATGGTACTGTACATTAATATTATTTACAACTGTAATACAGTAATCAATTAAACAAACTTTGCCTACCCTACCCCAGCTGCTGTTAAAGAAACTCAGAAAAGTTTTACCCAGACTGCCTGTCCCCTATCCAATATTAACGAAATAAAAAAGGCCATCCCAGCTTGCCTGCCCCTATGCACACATACTGTTTTGAAATAAACAAGATCCTGTACTGCACAGTATTAACATATACAGCACTCTGAGTACTACAGCTTTAAGAAATTGTGTATTTAAGGCAGCCGAGTGATGGTGGGGGGGTCACAGCCTTTGAGAAAGAACCAGTTACAGGCTTGAAGTTTATCAGGTGACCAGCTCCTGCTGAAACCGAATGAAAGTATGGCTGATTGAAACTGCATTTTGGTTGCACTTTGAAATGAACCACATTTATTTATTTATTCATTCATTCATTCATTCATTTACTTATTTATTTATTTAAAAGTTGGTAACTGGGAAAGGCACACTGAGCCAAGGCTCATTTCCAGGTGCAACCTGGGGGAACGAGGAGAAGGGGAGTACAGAAAGAATAAAAATTATAAAAATATCAGTCTACAGTTACAGGTGCAAGTGCAATATAAATGCTAAATAATCAATACCTTTTGGGTAGGCGTGTGTGAATTTTAAACTTTATGGGCTATGCTGCAAATCTTAGCCACCTAGATTAGTGGAGTTTTTGTGTAGTGGCTAATTTCTATGAGCTTTGCCACAATTGTATAAATTTTACTATTCAAACTGACACATTTCATGTTGACACAAAGTTATGAATTACAGCAGTTAATGTAGCTTTTTAACACGTTGGTAAATTTGCTACTCTGATGCACATATTTTGCATTTCACATACCAAAATACAGCACAAGTTGACACATTTCGAGGCAAATTCCACAACTCACATAGTTTAAAAACTTCACATGGACCTACTTCTGAGGACGAATTCCAGATTTAATGAGTCTTAGCCAGAAGTTCAGTAATACAAATTAGTACTTTTAGTAAAATTCATTGTTGCAAATGTTTTAAAATATGTACATGCCTTCTTATTTAAAGTGAAGACCTCCCAAGACTACTATATTAAGTGCATCTACACATGTCATAAGGAACCTGTAGCACAAATCTAGCCATTCAGTTATATACAAAGCCTAGCTTAAGATGAGTGATAACAGATTCACCATACAGAATGTGTCCATAGTTCTGAAGCAGAATAAGAATAATGTTATAACCTACAGTCTTGCCTCTTGACTTCACATATGGTGCACCCTATATAATGCCCTAAACATCGGGCCTATCGCTTGAATTATTATTGAAAAGTGAACATCTCAGATTAGTTGTCAGTCTAACCAGACACCAAGATATTTATACCTGACTATTATTTTTAGGATGATCGGATCAGTTGTCCTAATAGATAGTGGGTCTTTCTTAACACCTACTCTATTTTTTGCATCAAAAGACCATACCATGTGTCTTTCTTGACTATCAGTAAGTAATAATACCCAACAGGGTGGGCGTTATTGGGATATAACGGACCGCCCAGGGGTGTAATGAGGCCCGAAGCCATAGGCGGAGGGCCTTATAGCCCCTGAAAGGTCCATTATATCCCATAATGCCCACCCTGGAGGGTATTATTACACTTAGATAATGGGGTTAGATTAGTTTTTTTTAATAATGTTTTTATTTAAAAAAAATTCAAATATTATTAAAAGGAAAGAGAAATGTGGGCTTGTAAAATAGTCCCTTGCCACCAGAGGGTGCTGTCGTTTTTTTTATACGTAGGAAGGGACGCAAGTGTGAGTGTGGTCAACCGAGTAACTAACATGGCACTTAGTAATCAGAAGAGGAGCGCAACTACGAGGTATTAGGAGCTGCAGTAAAGTTTTGTTTTTTATTTAACAGAGAAAAAAGAAAGGGAGTTAGGTGTTTGCGGATGAATGTTGTAATAATGAAGGCGAGCTGGGAAGTGAGTGAGTGGTGAAAGGACATAATGTACATATAGTAAGTAAAAGCGGAGTCGGTGGACTACCCAAATGCTGTTGGCAGTGAAAAACAGAGCAGAGCTGTGAGGCAGGAACGTTTTTGTTAAATATTTAATTATTTAGTTTTTGGTGCTGTGGAGCGGTTTGTGTTGAAGGCGATCGAGTGGAATGAATGCAAAGTGACTTATGTCAGCGAGTCGCTTGCTTAGCGATGAAAAAAATGGTGGTGGCGGGTTTTACATTTGGAGCTTGTGTTAGAGCGGGCCGTTGTTAAGAAATAACGGCCCGGGTGGTAGGGTGTTTGAACCAATCAGGAAGTGAGTTTTAGTTTCGACATTATCTAAAGATAATTTATGCCTAGTCAAACAGACCTGTACCACATCAACATTTTCCTGAAGGGAGCTCTGGACCACGGTCCTGCTCTCACATATTTGTTCCTGTAAGATCCTTATCAATATCATTAATAAAACAATGAGAAAAGGAGCAGGCCCTCGGGAAACCCATTTATAGATGCCATAAAATCTGATCTAGTCCCAAAGTATTACACACATTGTTTTTGATCAGCTAACTAACTTATAGACCATTTTGTGCAGTGTCATGGAATCCCACTTCAACAAAAGTGCATGACTGACTGTGTAGGAGGCCCTGGAGAGGTAAGTAAGGACAGCAGCCACCACACATCCCTTATCCATTGCTAATTAAATATCATTAACTACTTTAATGACTGGTGTGCTTGTACTATGTCAAGTTTTAATGTCAGACTGTGTTACATTCAGTATTTTACTGTTCTCCAGAAAGCTAGTCATATAACTACTTACCTACCTACTGTGCCTCTCCAGGGCCTCCACATAACCAGGTGCTGTGAGAGTAGTGTGTCAATTTATAACAAATCATTTTCTCCAGCCTAAAATATAGAGGTAACTTTTGCTAACTCTCAGTTCTCAGGAAAGATTCCAGAGTTCACTGAAAAATTAAACAAGTATGTCAGGGGTATACATATCACAAGGGGGGCACACCTTAATAATGTATTACTCCAATTATTCTGCCCACTTGCCTTCTGAGTTTTAAGATTTAATAATTCTTTTAAAACCTCATTAACCTCAATGTCTTTAAAGGAGAACAGATAACAAATGGCACTAGTTCATCTTTCATACACACTTTCAGGTGATAAAGTAGTACCTTAAGGGCATCTTACCATCTTATTAAACAATTTATTAAAAACATCACTAACTAACTTGGTCTCACTTATAATATTATCATAAACATTAAATGATGAGAGTGATTCAGTTATCCCTTTCACTTCCAATTTCTTAAATATGTTCCAGAAATGTCCTAGTTGCAAATCATCCACTGTATCTGGTGTATTTTTAAGTTTCATTACTTTAACTTTCTTATTTCTTTCAGATTATTATTTCTGGCTGCTCTAAAGTCATTTAACCTAGCATTTGCCTTTTTCTTAAGCTTGCCTTTTCCCATATCATGTCTCTTTGTTTTTGTAATTTCAATAGTTCCGAAGTATACAACTGAGAATTATGTAATCTGGGGTCAGATATTCAAAACTTTGCATCTGGCACAAATTGATTGTGTCATGATTGCGCTGCATTTGCATCGGTTTGCTATATGGCCAAATAGTGATGGCGCAACATGATAGTGCCAATGCTTTGAGATAATGTATGTGCGGTGCAAAGTAAGGGGTGGGTCATGCATACAGGTGCGATGGTATATTCAAAAGTATTTTATGCAATGTGGTAAATCCAATGTCCTAAATATTGCATCCTGATTGGTTGGCTGGCACAATTACCACCGTGATAAATCCTCCAGTGTACCCACAGGAAAAAGTGCCAGCCAACCTTACATCGTGCTAATCCGGTCGCTTTCACTTCAAATGAAACTGCCGCAATTTGTCCTGTCGCTGCTTCACTAAAACACCATGGTAAATTGTTTACAAAATGACATCCTTTTATAAATGTAGGGACCTCAGTGAGTTAGAAAATAGTTAAAAAACATTAAAGAAACAACATTTGCCATTGTATAATATAAATTTGTCCCTCCAGAGTGTGGGTACACTGAACGACTCTTAATTCCGGGCAAACCCAGGATGGGGGGCGTGGACACAGCAGCAACAGTGAACAAGGCAGTATGCATCCAATGAGGAGGCAGTGTGGGCGGACGGCCACCTTGGGCCACTCCATATCCACAGGCACATAAACTGTGGAATGCAATGCCCCAACATTGCTGCGAAGTGAACACTCATGTAAATGACACAACTGAGCTAGTACACCACTTGCAACAACAAGCTATTTGTAATGTATTGTAATGTGTACCTAATGTGATATTTTTGTAATGTGTGTTGTTGTGCATTCTACATCTGTATTGTACACTGTTGCATCTCAGTCACACAGTTAGTGTCTCCAGGTCATTCTTGACATTGAGCCTTGAGCCTTGAGCCAGTGTGCTTAACCAGTCAACAAACTGATACAAAACAATGAACATAAAACATACATGGCAGAGACATGCTGCACACAGACAGCACCTCCCATGTTGCCATCATCTGGCACTGGTCCTAACCCTGCCAGGCATTAGTAGGTGCCCCAGTGCCCGGTGGACACCATGGCAGTGTGTCCATGCAGTACATACCTCCAGTTCCCCCATTGGTGTGCACCAACACAATCCAGCAGACACATTCAGTACTGGGGGAATGGAGGGTACTGAGGGGAGGGTGTACAAGTGGACAGGCTGCACCACATAGTAGGTAATGCCACACAGCTGGGGCCATCCATGCAGTGCACATGTTCCACTGACAGGAATGCCCCTGACAGCAGTGTACCAGTATGATGGTATGTGTGGCCCCCCCAGGGCACATACCTAACACCTGTCCAGGATCCCTGCACACACAGACAGCTATGTGTATGATAGTGTGGAGATCCCATGCCTCTGGTAGAGCACATGATGGTCACAGGACAGTATGACTGTGGTGTCCACTATCAGACCACACCATCCAGCTGTGCATATCACTGTGTGGATAGCACCAGTCACTGTTGCCTGACACACCATAGGCATTGCTGTGTACCTTACCATATCACCTTCTATGGTACTGTATCATCTGATAAACACTGTGGCAAGAACAATGATTTGCCTCTGGCATGCAGCATGACCACCCATTCCTGTAGTGCTACTCCCCTGGGCCATATTAGTCTTTGCATCTGTGTCCAAACCAAGATGGTAGCTAATGTTCTGTGAGCACACAAAGAATGTGGCTACTGACCTGTAATTCCAGTCAGACCTACAGATGGAGCTGTGTGCACCATGTTATAGCACCTGGCAATCCACATAGTGATGCATGCAAATCAGGCCATAAAGAGATACTAATGTGGCTGTTTGCCCTCGGATTGCATGAGTGGGCTCATTTGCATAACAATTTTGAATATAGCAAACTTTAGTGCCAGACAAATGGGACTGTGCCAGGCAAATGTGTCAGCGCCACGCAAATGTGTCAGTGCCGCAGAATACTGTAATGTTCCATTAAATGGTTCTACAGTATTTGGCCTGCACTGTTATTTACTGTGGTTGTACTCCACTTCTTTGCTACCACACACTTTGCCCACATAGTTCAGCCTGAACTCACTCCACCTCTGTGTGCACTGGGCCACTGTTTCAGTTTGCACTGTTCTTGGTTGCTATATTCAGTGCTGTCTCATTTGCCAGGCTGTTATTGCACTGCACTGTCAGCCCTGTTTGCACACCTTCATTTGCATGCTATGTTCAACTCATCTAGCCTTGGGGCTATTCCTTTGAATATGGCATGCAAGAAGGTCTGGGCTATTTTTACACACCATGCAGTGCTAATTGTGCCCCAGGGCTAAGTTTTGAATATCTGGCCCCTGATCTTTTCAAAATCTAATGGCTTGTACTTGCTAAATGCAGTGCTAAGCTCACTATAGAAAAATTCTAAACTTCATCATTTGTTGAAATAATCTATCCCAGGATATAGGTTTCAAATACTCACTGAACAACAAATAATCAAAACTTTATAACATTTTGAAAAAATGAACCAGCTGCAGTTCTTTTATTCCTGTATCTTTTCATAAGACAAAAGGTGCCATGGTGGTCTGAAAAACAATCCACATAGACAACAAATAGTGAAAAACATCCCATTCTGTTGACAAAGTTCAGATCTAAAATGGCAGGACTGAGGGGGTACAGAGGAAAAATTTGAGTCCAATCTTCAAATAATTGTGTGATTCACAGATCCTCAGTGATACACCTTAGTGGATTAAACCCCTTATTCTCTATCTATGGTAAACTAATCTCCCCTAAAAGAATAAGGTGAGGACTATCATAAAAAGGGGAGATTACACTACAAAAATGTGTAATTCTCCAAAGGCAGATTTTGGGTGGCTGGCAACAACACACCAGACATACTGGCTTGGCAAAAGGAACAATTACCTCAACACCCAGTAGATCAGTACAATCATGTGAGATCTCAACAGAGAGTTATTTCATATATGCTACTAAGACAAAGAATGTAATACCTCTGCCTCTATGTCCTTGCCTGTCTCTATAGAGGACCTGATAACCCTCCATTCCACATACTTAATCAACAGTCCTACAAGTTAACCAGGACTGCATCAAAATCAGAAAATCAGGATTATTTCATTCTAACCAAATTTTAATGGCATCTTTCTTTGGTGATAAGCTAAGCATGTTGAAATGAGCCAAGACCCTAGCCAGCCCATTGGCACAGTGGCAACACTACCACTCAAGACACTAGCAACATGGGTTCAGGAATGAGCCTGGGCCACTGGGGACCAGCCAAGGGAAGGAGGATTGAGCATCCCAGAGGAAACTGTCCTCCAGGGAGGAGAGATGGCTGGTCCTAGTGCTATACTGCCACCTGGGTGACCACAGGGTACAGTGTGCATGGGACAGAAAAAGCAAAGGGAATAGGACACCTGATGGCATCATACTCTGCATGCATGTATGTGTCAGCTTGTGATGCCACTAGTCAGCATCAGCAGTATAATTCACCCAACACTTTGGGTGGGAGACAATCCCGATGGGCAAACTTCCTATTTTTGCCCTTTTAACCAAGCAAACCTAGTAAACCAGGAACTAGAGTGGCACATCTTCCCTGTGGCTTGCAGCAAACCCTCGGGGTGTGCCATCTGTTTGGTGCACAGCCACAGTTGCCGCAAGGCATGCGACTTTGCTGTCTGGACTGTGCCTGATAAAGAATCAAGAGTAGGGTCCCTGGCACACCGGGCATTGGCACAAGCTGCCTTTTGCTGCAGCTTGTATCCATCTAAGGCCCCTTGGAGAATTGAATCCAGTATGTCTTTTTTTCTCTATCTCCCTGGACATTAAAACCAACTCTGTATGTAGCCATCTACTATGCCATTGTAGAGGTTCCAACCAGTTACATCATCAGTTGTAATCAGTTAGTGGCTTATGATACAAATTACTAGAATAGGCTTTTTGCAGGGGGGGAAACTAAGCAGTTCCTTAATGTACCACTTGTTCATAATGGTAGCAGTTTATGCATGTAGCAGTATCAACATCAGGAACTACTGGCTGATTGCAACTGATGATGTCACTGATATAAGAACTTATATTGGTGCAATGGTAGTACTACATATAAAGTTATTTTTAAATACAATGGAGACAGAAAACATAAAAAAAAAACAGAGACATAGCTATACAGAAAGAGAACAAGGGCAAGCAAATCACGTGGAGTGCTGCAATGTTCCCCTTTCCCTGTAACACATTTCTTCTTTGAGTTTCAGAACTAGTGTTTGGCTGCAAAAGATGGCATATGATGAATGGTTTAAGTTATCTAAATGTTTAGGTGAATGCATTAGCTTTGCAGCAAATGCCATAAATGCTGCATAACCCAGTAGTTAGTGCATAATACATTGAAACAAGAGGCCTTGGCTAAAATCCCTGCAGAGCCACCTTCACTGCGTGCCCTTAACCAAGTCACCTATCCTCCCAGCACTTCAGCCCTCCTAGCTGTACTATGGGTACTAGCTAAAAGAAGTTGTTCTATGTTAGCTACTGTATTCCACCCATCAGGGGCCATGGCTTCTAATTATGACTATGATTTTCAGCTGCAGCTTCTAATCAGGGAAGGCCTGTATTTGAGGGTGGCTTCTAATAGTTACTACTAACACGTACTCAACATAATATATCAATTGCAGGTTTACCTGTGGCACTTCAGTTGGTGTTATATTTCAGTTTGCTACTCACAATGTCAATGTGCAAGGCTTATGACCTCAGGTACAAACTGATGGTTATCAAAAAGACAGAAAAGAAGGGTAATTGTCTATTTCCCTGGGACTGAAAATTGATGAGAAGCAGATACATGACAGAAGAACAAAAAAAAAAAACAGCTTGAAGACATGTTATCCAAGGCTGGATCCAGCTTGAGCAGCCACAAGTGCAATACTTGGCTGGCAGTGAGCATGAGGCCCTGTTTTCTAAAGAGGAACCAGATCTGGCAGAATGGTTCACCCTGCAGTGTGTGCAGGTAATTAATGCCACATTAGAAAATGGGCTCACAAATTCCTGAGCTCTAACTGGCTGATACCCCTGGCAAGGTGGGCGTGTATCAGACAAGAGACCAGTTAGAAAAAGTGCCAGTTCCAACCAACCTGATTTCATATGAAATCCTTGCACAAGTAAAATTTTGAATTTGAAATTGCTGCCATGTTTACTCTCTTACTTTGTGAGAGATAACCCCCAACATTGTGTCAGCATATGTCTCAGAAACAGTATCTTTTTTAAAGTGAATCTTGTCTGTACAGCTTTACCCACACTCGGTAGCTCAGAATGTAAAAACAAACAAACAAAAGTAAACATTAACGCTATCATGCTCTCACCTCACCGCTGAGCCTTTGGGTCCACTGCCACTCTGCCATCATCCTGATCCCTGCTGCTGCCGGCAAACCCACAACTAAAGTGATAGTATGTGACATTTAAAATATACAGTATAAAAATATGCAGTATGAAATAAAAAGACAAGGAAATTAGCTGCGCTGCCACCTGTCACTATTTCAGGACTTCCAGGGTTTACATCTGAGTTTCTCGTCACTGGTAAGCAACAAGCTACTAGCAAATGGAATGTCTCCTGTCACAGGTACTTTCCACCGCAAATTTAAAAATATGAGAGAGCTCCTGGTTAAACTTAAAAAAATGAGAGCATACAATCCCGCATCATACTTTCACAACTCCACTTCCTGGTTCTATAAAACACGGTCATGCAAGGTCCAGTCCCCAACAGATGCATCTTTTGTTAAAAAAAAAGGTCTGGCAGGTTCATGTACACTATATTAAAATCACATCTTCTGGGAATAGGGATTAACCTGCTGTGTGGGCTGATATGCATATACAGAAGATAACTGAGTGAAATAGATCCAGAAGTGTGACCCTCCTCACTGCTAACCATGTCACGCAGAGGGTGACAGCCTGCCTAGCTGCCACAGCTGATGGTAGAAAGCTCATCTTTTGCTGTTTTTAAGAGAAAAAGATTCCTCAGACTGAGATGTCAATATCCACAGCATTTTTAGTTTGATGTCACTGAATGGGTGGATGATGGAGGAGCTCACACTTATGTGGCTTCAGACAGTGTTGGGTGGCCTGTCATTTATTAAAAGAATGATGTCTGGGACACCTCTAAGTGTCACTTTACTGCTGCAGTGAAGCAAAAGGCCAAAAATAACATGGCTTTAGTTTTTGAGTTTTTCAATAGCAGGCAGTTTGAATTCATTCAAGTCTGCATTTCAGTAAATACATCTTGCAGAGTGCGATTTAAATCTGAGAGACTAAGTTGTTTTTGGTATATATTGCTATATCATCTGTATAAAGGCAGATACAGATGTTCAGGTGGTTGGCAAGTCATTTATGAAAATGCCTAAGACACTGGATCCATGACTGATCCTGGAGAAACTATAAGTACAGACCTGTGTTTTTCTTAAATAAGAAATAGCAAGAAATTCAAGGTATAAAAAGAAATCAAATAAAAAACACATGAAAAAAGTTTAAAAAATGCTTGGATTTTTGGCAAAAACTAAATACATGCATGCAGGAGTTGTTTAAGCTCCATTGTTACCACAGAGATTATCAGCAAGGAAGCAACAGCGGAATTGTCTGATTCACCAAACCTTTCAAGACCATAGCATAATGCTGCTTACTACAATGTAGTACACCGGGAAAGTGATTTCTAGTCTGGATAAGGACATTTTGAGGTATTTTACGAATGTAAATATGATAACAAGAAATAAAGCCACATTTTCAATGCATAACAAGATATTACAAGAAATTCCTGAAAAAGAAAAATTATAAAAAAAAAATTAAAAAAATTTCATGGGGCTCCAACTACTGCATTAAGTTGGGTATATTTGGAGGGGGAAGTTACTCCACTGACTTTGATGACCTGGTACCAGATTTATAGGTCATTTAGGAACCAGGACAGGGCATAAGACTTAAGCAAAGTCATGCAGCTATGTGAAAAGAAGATCATTATTCCTAGTATCAAATGCTTTGGTGAGATAGTGAATATAGCCATGATATGGTGTCCTTCATACAGGGCAGTTGAAAGGTCATGTGCTTCTTTAAGCAGAGCAGTGCTGATTTACTGGTTGGGATGCAGACTGGATTGTACTTCAGAGAGGAGGCCATAACCTAGAATGAACTGCATCAGTTGCAATGTATGTATACTATTTTTTCAGAACCTTGATAAACATGGATAACACAGATTGGGCAGTGATTGTTAGGGTCATAGGGAGGTCCTGATTTGTGGAGCAGGGTGACAAATGCTTTATTTCCAGATTTCTGATATTGCCACTGTATATAGGAAGTGAATGAAGAATATAGATTTTGGTGTGCATAACTGTTCAACAGCAGCTTTAAGCACTTGATACTCAATCCCATCAGAACCTCCACATTTACCACTCTGTGTAAATTATGCTGAACTGTATTGCTTGTTGAATTATCTCCTAATTTATTTCTGTTGTTGTTTCTGTGTGACGTGGAACCTTTGTTAAAGAGTCTCTGACTCAAAGGTATATCTGAATTTCTCAAAAAATAAATAAATAAAAATTTAGACCTCTGAAGCTCTTTGAGCAACTAAATTATTTGAGTCTGGTTTACCTCCCTAAAATAGAAGGTGGCTTTTGCTGTTTTATTGGTGCGAGGGTAAGTGCCATTTGTGATAGGAGCATTTTTAACAGGATGGTTTGTGTTGGATAGAGGGAGGATGAGGTTGATGAACTGCAAATTGAAAGTATTAGTTGTTTCAGACTTGTCAGAGATTAGTGTCCCATTATAGAGTAAGTGCAATATGGACTAATCCTTGCCTAAGAGTGTACTGATACTTGACCAGAGGTCCTGATAGTATGATAGGTCACACAACTTCAGAAAACAGATGCTGAAATTGATGGAAGGGAATAAATGGCTTTCATAAAAATGGGAGGAAGTACAAAAGTAAATCATTTTGAAAGGAAGCAAAATGATTCAAAACAGAAAGAAAGTTGCAATAAAATTAATACATTTCTTATTGAGTCATGTTCAGGTCTAACTAAATTGGATCAACAACATTTTTAGAGTGACTGGACACAACTAAAGTTGATGGCCTAGATGGGTCTCCAAACATGCTCTTCAAAGAATGTGCTGCAGCTGCTGTAATTAACCAGTGATTTGCTCCACAGTTAATACAAGTAGAGTATTTCAGAAGGAGTAGTCACCAATACATTGAAAGCTGCAGATATGCTACCAGTCCAGAAAGTTAAGCAAAGTAAAGAATATTCCAATGACTGTAGACCAGTGTCACTTACATCTATAACTAGCAAATTAGCTGGGCATTTTTTGTAGCAAGATTATGGATGCAATATAGGAGAAGGTCAGTGATAGCCAGTTTGGAAACCTCTAGGGGTACTCTTCCATCAGTATTCTAATTAAGGCAGCTGTGCATGCTATGATGAAATATTCTGACCTATACCTTTTTATTCTGTTTCAGATTGCCTTTATTCATCTGTCTTTGTAAGATATCCCCTTTTTTCCTCATTTTGAGTTTGTACTAGCATATACAGTATGTTGACTTTGGAAATAAATAAAAGGAACACTTCTTTCAATATGGCTATTGTTCATCATTATTTTCAGATATTTTTGAACACCAGGGGCTGTATTTTCAAACTATCAAGATTGCTGCATGCCCGAGGTGCACCAAAGATATGGTGCAACAGGCTTGCAGCAATCACCTGGGATTTTCCATCCCTTGTGACAGCTGACACAAGCTAGAACAGCTTTTTCTGTCTACCTTGCATCAATAAGGGGACATTTTTACAGACATTGTGCCCAAGATGTGGCACAAGCTATCATCAAGCAGGTAAACTGTTGCAATTGCACCCAAGTTTTGAATATCAGGCCCAGTTGCAACAAAGGGGTATGCACACAGAAAGGGTTTGATGCAGGGCTTGATGTTGAAAATCTGTCCCCGAGTGTTTAATATCACTTTTCTTGTGGCTAAGGTGAATTATGATGCAATGGACAGTGTTCGCCAACCTTATGGGGCAATAAGCTTTCAAAATGAGAAGGTCATCATGACAAAAACCTGGGGATAGCCATATTAAAAAGCATTCTCCTTTTATTATTTTTGATGTAATAAGTACTGATTTGTCACTCAAAACAAGGACAAAAGGGGAATCTTACAAGACAGGTGAACACAGGCACTATAAAGTTTGCATACAAAGATATACACTAAGTCCAAATTTTTAGTGTGACATGTACTGCTGCTTTAAATTCTTGAATGACGTGCATTTGACTATGTCAAAAAAGTCTAACAACTGATAAGGCCATGGTAGAACTAAGCAAAGCTTTTGACCAGATTGATCATAAGGATTCTAACTCCAGGGGGAGCAGATATCAGGGAAAGTTGAAAATCATGGGGCCATAGAATACTGTTTCCACAGCCCCACATAACAGAGTGTAAGTCCCGAGTGCACTAAAAGTTTTGGAGACCAGGATTAGAACCCTGGTCTCCAATGATACTGGCTGAGCTCCTCGATGCCCCGCCCTCCACGCCATGGGAGCAGCTCAGCCAGCCTCCTGGCTCCTGGTGCTCTTGTGTATCCTCAGCACCACGGACAACAACCAGAGAAGTGCTTACAGCAAGCGCTGTAAATACCCCCTCGCTGTTCATGTGAGCGCTTACAAGACTAGCGCCGTATAGTGTGGCACTATTCTGGTAGTGCTCAGTTGATGGGGTACTGATAGAAACATAGATTTTAATGGCATAAAAAAACCCAGTGGCCCATCAAGTCTGTCTAGTACCTTCCTGCATCCATACCTAATGCTGGATTGTGACTAGTCTACCAGTGGTTCTGATTGTGTTTGGCACCCTCGCTGTCTAGTTCACTGATTCCCCTTCCCTCAAATGCCCACCCACCCTATTCCACTGTGCCTATCCACTTGTGTTTAAAGCTGCTTACAGACTCCACATTGACCAATTCATTCTGCAGCTCATTTCACTTCTGTACAAGCTTTTCTGTAAAGAAAAACAATCTTTTAACCCTTCTAAATCTTCCCCCCCCACCAGTGTCCATCCATGGCATCTTGTTACCTTGCCCTTATTTCCCACAGGCAGGGCATACCTGTTCACTTTATTAGCTCCATTAGATATTTAAAGGTTTCTGTTGTGTCATCCCTCTCCCCACTGTCCTCTAGAGTATAAATATTGAGTCTTTCCCTCTTGTGTCTTCCACTGCTATCCCTAGATCATCTTTCTGGTCCTACTCTGAACAGCTTCCAAAATGTCCCTGTCTTTCTTTAGGTGTGGTCTCCAGAGCTGTTCACAGTACTCCAGGTGGTGTCTCACCAAGGAACTGTGTAGGGGCAGAATCACCTCCTTTCTTCTACATGTATGCCTCATTTCTATGCATCACAACATCCTATTGGCTTTACCTGCAGCTTTCTGATATTGGGCATGGAACTTCAGACTGTCGCTAATAGTGAGCCCCAGGTCCCATTCCTCCAATGACTATTCTATCCTCACCCCCTACCACCACACACATATACACACACACACACACACACACACACACACACACACACACACACACACACATTCTATTTTTAGCATTTCTTTTGCTAATATGCTTTAATTAAAACTTTTGGACATTACATTTGAGTTGTCACATCTTGGACAATTTTTTTGGAACAGTCCAGGTTCCTTTTCATTCCTGGTTATGTCTGTACTGCATCCACCTGCCACCAGTTGTTGTATCATCTGCAAAGTGACCAATTTTACCCTGGATTCCCTTCACTACAGTATATCAAAGATGTATATATTGAAAAGAATCAGTCCCATGGTGGACCACTCTGGGGCCCCTCTAGTGACCTCCCTAACCTCAGAGCGCTCCCTGTTGACAACTGCCCTCTGGGTTCATGCTCCCAGCCAGTTACTAATTCGCCAGTTAGTTTGTCTCCCATCCCCAGATCTGTCAGCTGTCTCACAAGGCTCAAATGGGGCATAGAGTTGAAGGCCTTGCTAAAGTCCAGATACAGTATGTCTGCTACTTGACCTATATTTACTGCCTTCATAAACCAATTGAAGAAGTCTATCAAGTTTATTTGTCATGACCTGCTAGACACAAATCCATGCTGCCTCTTGTCCTCTAGTCCATTAGCCTCCAGCCATTCAACTACATACAGTTTTATAACGGTTTCTAGTTGTTTCTCTGGGATTGAGGTTAGGCTGGATGGTCTGTAGTTCCCTGGTCCATTCTATTCCCACTCTTGCTGAGAGAGACCACGTTGACCTCCCTCAATCCACTGGAATCACTCTTGGTTCCATGGAGCAGTTAAAAAGATCAGTTAGTGGTTCCATGAGAAACCCAGGCACCCCTTCTAATTTAAATAGTGGTATGGACAGAGAAATGGAATGCAAGCCAATACAAAAAAAAAAAAAAGAAATCCCCAGATCATTCTGATCAATCAGAATAAAAATGTTAAAAGCAAACCCTTGAGAGTTTTGGGGATTGGACTGAAGAGACAACCCAAGTTAAGCTCCTCTGAGTGATTATGTCCACAGATATTACTTGGAAAGCACTTACACAATCCTCTGCTGCCAAAGCTAATAAAAGGATCCATTTCATGACAGTCCTCAAAACTGGAGGCTTAGCATGCAGTAATCTGTTGAGGGTTTACAAAACACATATTAAACTGCTAGTGGAGTATGCTTGCCCAGTGTGACACTCGTGCTTGGGGGTTGGCAAAAACAAATGCTCAAAATGGTTAAATAAAGATCATACCAAATTATGTATCATGAATTTCATAGATGGCTATTTTTAACACATTGGATCTCCAGACACTGGAAGAGAAGAGGGTCAGTTTATGTAGGAATGTTTTTCTTGCATTAACAAAGAAAGGAATACGCTAAGAGGAATAGTAATTTCGGTAAATAGCCAAGAGAGGTTAGAGGCATTCTACTCGGAAATAAAATTGCATTATTGCCACATAAAGGGATTAGAAATAGCTTAATTCCACAGACAAGTGGTAAGTTTTTATGAAGTTAATTCATAACCACATTAGGCTGCAACTAACAATAGGATATGCCCAATGTTGTAGTCTGCCCTGCTGATATTATGATTAGAGCTTACTCATCCAGAAGCAGGTTTAACAATGAAATTCAGTATTGACAATGGGTGAACTAGTGGCTGTAAGTCGATAAAAAATGTAATTGCTTCCATAAAGAAGTAAATGTTTGCTGCTGCTGTAGCAGCGAACATAAATTTTGGGTAACGTTAATTTACAAGTTTATTTTACTGCACTAGGAACCTATAACATGTGAATGCTCCTTTCTATAGGAGTATTAGTGATGTTAGGAGATGTGGCTATATTTTAAAGAGTCCACAAATATTCTTTTTGTATATACTTTCACCATGTAGAATATGCTTTTTATTTTGGTTTCAAATGAATATGAATTATTTTATTATCCTTCTGTATTAGACATGGAAGGTCACAGGATGCTCTGGGTGAATAAAGACAATGTCAAAACTACCATTCTTTGTAACCTGTATGTTCCAAATGAAGGTTCTCTGAAATTGTTTAGTACAGTGGCTTAGGCCATACAGAACATCAACACTGAAGTTGCCCCTGTATTGGTAAGGGAGGAATTTCAGCCTGGTATTGGATCCCACCCAGGATAAAAGTGTGTTAAGGGGAGGATCTCAGAGCTAGGGTGACCCTGAGGAATCTTGTGACACAATGGGAGTTAGTAGATGTGTGGCAACTTCCAATAAGAATCTTGATATAGTTACTGTGGTTGTAACATGGGGAGATCCTGATTCTCCCTGGACTATGAAAATTCCAGGCTACAAATCCTTTTATCTAAATCATAAGGAAAAAAAGGGAGGTGGCATTGCCTCATTTATTATTAACACACTTAACTCTATTAACATTTCTGGCTTCATTAAAACTCATAATGTGTCTACTGAGACTCTTTGGCTTAAAAGTTTTCTATCTGATTCTGACTTTATTATTATTGGGACATGTTATTTGCCCCCCACTTCATCTTGCTTAGTCATGGATGCTATTTTGTCAGAATTTGAATTAGCTATTCAATTGGGAGATGTCATTATTACTGGTGATTTTAATCTTCCTGATATCAATTGGCAGTCATTTACTTCAACCAGTAGTGTTAGTAAAAAAAATGTATTTACTTGTTTGGATCTGGATTTACATCAATGGGTAACCACTGCTACTAGGGGTAATAATATTCTTGACCTTGTACTTACTAGTTCCACTTAAGACATTAAGAATATTTGTGTTACTACTCCTATTGGTAATAGAGATCATAATTCTATCTTATTTGATCTTCATAGACATGTAGTTTTTAATCAAAATTCTTCAATCATTTATTTGTATGATAAAGCTGATACATTTAGTATGTATTATCACTTAAACAAGATAAATTGGTTGGCCTTGTTCAAGGATCAAACTCCTTTACAGTGCTGGAGTGTTTTTAAAACCACCATTTTGACTATTAGGGATACCTATATTCCATCTAAACATAAAAACTCTAAGGAGAAACAGTCTCCTAGATGGCTAAACAAAAACATTAAACGTTTAATTAATTTTAAAAATAAAAAAACATAGTAATTATTTAAAAAACAGGACAGTGTCAAATGGGGACTCCTATTTGAAAATTAGCAGGCAATGTAAGTCTTCTATCAGAAAGGCTAAGGCTAAGTGGGAACTTTATTTGGCATCATCTGCAGATAAATCTATTTCCAAACAATTCTTTTCTTATATTAATTCCCTTAGAAAAAATCCATGTGTGGTAGGCCCTTTAACATCTAATAATATAATTGCTCATGAACCCAAAGCCATGGCTGAAGTCTTCAATAAAAAATTCTGTAAAGCTTTTTCCCAATCTAATGAGCATAATATTATTAGTTATAATTTATTACCATCTGAATCCCCTATCCTTTTTTCAGAGGAGTCTATTTTTAGTAAATTATCATTATTAAAAGGTAAATTTTGTCCAGGTCCTGACTTAATTGCTGGACATTTACTTTACTTATTGTCTGCATATACTGCCTTTCCCTTAAAAATATTATTTGATCTTTTTTTATTACACAATTTTATTCCCTGCGAGTGGAAAGAGGCTTTTGTTGTTCCCATTTATAAGAAGGGTTCCAAACACTCAAGTGATAATTATCAGCCCATTAGTTTGACATCATCCATTTGTAAACTCCTTAAAAGCTTACTTAAGGATATGTTGTCTCCTTTAATTGATGACTCGGACCCAGAACAACATGGCTTTAGGAAGGGAAGAAGTTGCCTTACTAATTTGCTTTGTTTTTATGAGATCTTCAGCTCCTATTTGGATAATAGGGTAGCCTGTGATATTATTTTTATTGACTTTAGTAAGGCTTTCAATTCTATACCTCATTGGGCTCTCATTCATAAACTTTCCATTCTTGGCATTAATAGCTATGTTATTAGATGGATTCATAATTGGTTCTCGGACAGGACTCAGAGAGTGATGATAAATGGATCTTTTTCGAACATTGGTAGGGTGCTTAGTGGTGTGCCTCAGGGATCTGTTCTTGGTCCTTGTCTTTTTCAGGCCTTCATTGCTGATTTAACCAATACCTGCCTTTCTAACACTATTAAATATGCAGGTGATGTCAAGATCGGAGGTCCTAGCTCTAATCTTGAGCAAATATCCTGTATACAGCATGATCTTGATGTTATATCTACTTGGGTAACACAATGGGGAATGAAGTGAAACACTGATAAACGCAAGGTTATGCATCTGGGTTCTACTAATCAAAAATTTCAGTATATTTTGGATGATTTTCCATTGCATTCTACTATGGACGAAAAAGATTTAGGTATTACCATGACTGATGATTTAACCTATTCTAAGCATTTGCATTCTGTTATTGATAGAGGGAATAAAATTATGTGGTCTGTTTTGCGCAATATTAGATCCAGAAAAAAGGATGTGTTGTTGCCTTTATTTAGATCTTATGTTCGACCGCATCTTGAGTATGCTTCACAATTATGGTGTCCCTTTAAAAAATCATATAATTATTCACTTGAAAGGGTCCAACGAAAACATACTAAAAAAATTTCTGGATTGGAAAGGTTATCATATGAATCTAGGTTGAATACATTAAAATTAATGCCATTAATTACTAGGCGCATCCGTGGGGATCTCCTTCTTTTATATGACATCATTAAGGATCCTTATATAATGTCTGAATTAGGTTTTTCCTTTAAGAAATCTGTTCATAACATGAGAGGTCATTTTCTTCAATTAACTGGCAAATGTTTTAAGCATATTGGTAGAAAGTACTTTTTTACTGTTAGGATCATTGGGCCATGGAATCGGCTCCCTTTGGAGATAGTTACCAGTAATAATAAAGTGACTTTCAAACATCGTCTGGATAATTTAATCATGTCTGGGTATGATTTATCCTATTATTCCTTGGCATAGTATAGGAGCATTATGGGCCTCGGCCTACTCACTCCTTCACCTTACCCTAGTATGAACCTTAGTTCTCCACCATTAAGGTACAGACTTCCCCCCAGCACCATGACTACATAGTTACATAGATCATGAAGGACAGATGAAGTAAATGCCCATCCTGTCTCCCCTACTTTTCCTACCTAGGACTACTTAATCATTCCAGAACTCCCAAAGCACCTTCTGACCTCTTGTTTATTTCCAAATGCCCCTTCTAGTTAGCCCATTGGGTTTTGAACTCTAGGATAGTGCTAACATTAATTATTTTGTAGGGTAGGATGTTCCCTTTATCTAGCACCCTTTCAAAAATGAAACAATTAATAATGTCTTTCTTGAAGTTCCCTCCACTAGTGAGTTCCCTGTTTGCTGAGTAACCTCTTATCCTAATCACTTTTGAGTTTCTACCTTGTTATGCCTATGTATTGTATGTAAATGTTTTTAGTATACCTCCTTACTTTCCTTTCCTTCAATGTGTACGTGTTTAGAATTTTCCATCTCTCCTGATAGGTCTTCCCTTGTTGGCCATGACTATTATTAGAGATGCCCCTGATGGACATTTTCCAGCCTTTCATCCTTTTTTTTCAGATTAGGGTTGCAAAATTGAATGCTATTCACTAGGTATGGCCTAAGTAGTGACATGTTCAGTAGTAACATCACCTCTTTGTTTCCGTTAGTGAATCCTCATGTGATATGCTCCAGCATCCTATTTGAATTTTAATATGATTTCTCACAGTGAGCCCAATACACTAAAGGGCAGGTAATATGCACCTGACGAGCGTACCCTGCCCCCGTACCTATGCAGCCCTGAACAGGTGCAGGGTAAGTAGTATGCACTACTGCTAGCACCCATAGCGGACCTGTCTGTGGCCACACCCCCATGGTGTGCATGGTCGTGTGGGGGTCATGGCAGAGCTTCAGACCCAGGCAGGCATCCAATCAGATGTCTGTACTGGGTCCCTGAGTGGATCCCGTGCACCCTGTTGAGGGTGCAGGGTCTAGGGGAGAAGCCACATATAGCAGCACTGTGGACACACCTTCAGGCAGTCACCTGAGCTGCTGCCCCAGCCCTCCCCTGCAGCATAGTGGGCTGGGGCAACACAGTGCTCAGGTTCCTGTCACCAGCACACCCTGTGGCCATCATTCACATGGGTGCACACCGAGTTATGTCATGTCTGGGTAGGCATATCCAGTGCCCCCTCTGCCTGGCACTGCATGGCTTAGAGAATGCTGTGCAGTGCAGGCCCGCTCCCAACATGCCCCCATCGTGGATGTCCCCAAGGGGCTTAGGAGACAGGTGCATAAGTGCCTTGTTCTGCACCTACGCACCCTTGGTGAATGCCGACGGGGTGCCACTGGACCCCCGCTGCATGGCATTCACCCATGAGGTTGTCTACATGGATACATGGTGCATAGGCAACATTTTTGTTACTTCATGGGGCCCATGGAGATTAAGCTTTCATACTATTATCATAACACTTAGCTCCCTTTTTTTCTTTTCAGGGTCTGACAGTGACTCCATTAATTGTATATGCTCTCTGCAGATTCTTGTTGCCTCCATATGTTACGTTGAATTTTTTTGTCATTGAAGTTTAACCTCCATGTTTCACACCACTGTTCAAGTCTCTCCAAGAACAGCTTTTGCTACGTCAGTGAGAAGACAAAAGGAAGTGAAGGAAATGTCAGGATAAAAAGGGAGGGAGGGGTGGGATGAGGATGATAGAGGAAGGCTGACATACTGAATAAATGCTTCTCTTTGGAATCCACAGTGGAGTTGGAGGGGCTGCTACCAAAATATGGGCTCTGCCAAGGGCTTGAAGCGGGTTCAGAAATTAGAATGGCATCACTATCAGTTGAAAGGGTCCTTGGGACTAAGGTCCCTGAAGATAAGTAAGTCACCGGGCCAAATGGGATGCACCCTGGGATGCAAAAGCACAAGCACTTGAGCAACTTCTAACAGATCTTTCCAACAGTAACAGCAGGGGTCACATGAGGACACTGATGGGGGTAGATTTGAAAAATATGACAGGAAGTATTCTTCTCTGGAATGGGTGGAAGATAAGTGAAACAGACAGCCTAATTATGTAGTCAATGGCAACACAGTGGTGAGTTTCAAACAGGGGTGAAAGAAGCAACCATACCTGGTGAGGAACAGGTAGGTAGGTAGGTAAAACTATTTTTATACAGGAAGTACATGTCATTTGGAGTTTTACAGTCCAGTTCGCAAGACAGTCCTGTGTTTATCTAAGGTTACTATAAAAGTTGCATATAAAATTACACAAATTCAAGTACATTAACATACTACAAAGGATACAAAGAAACATTGAATACAATATTCAAAGTGGGACAATATTTATAATATCTTGCAATAAAAATTGCAAGTATAGTGGCTTATTAGATACACTGACAGGTAAATGAGAATAAGTCCTTAATTACCATAATAAAGGTCCCAAGAGCAGTTTCTGTGCATACTGTGTGGGGGGTAATTTATTCCCAAAGGATTCAGCCCGGGAATTCAAGGTTCTGCCTCCGTATTTATTTTTCCATTTACCCTAGTGGATTCTGTTTAGGTGAACAAGTCTAGATAATTCTTTCTTAGAATCAGAGTCATCAGGGAAAAGAATGTGGAAAATACCATGTTCAGGGTAGTATGTCTTATATTTATGGATTAGTACTATCCAGTCCCTAGAATGTCCAGTATCAAGGGGTAGCCAATCCAACTTATTTAGTAGTAAACAGTGATGTGTCCCATAGCTGCATCGCAATATGTATCTTGCTATTTTGTATCATAATTTGTCAAGTTTGTCCAATAGTTTTTTAACTGCAATCCGACACACCAGATCCCCATATTTAAGGGTAGGCAAAATAAGTTGGCCTGCTATTTTTTTCCAGTCTTGGAATTTTAAATATCTAGTGGTTCTCCGTAGAGCTCCCAATTTCTTATTTATCTTTCCAATAGTTACAGAAATGTGATTGTTAAAAGTTAATAGGGAATCAAAGACTACACCCAAGAAGCAGTAACTAGTCACTAATTCTAATTGTAGTTTATCATTAGTGAAGATCTGTAGTTGTGAAACATTTTTGCTTTTTGAGGCAAAGTGCATCATTTTTGTTTTCTTTACATTCATAAGTAGCTTTGACATGGTGAAGCACTCTTCTACCCTAGTGAAGATGGCTGTAACTTACTCTGTGGTTCCAAGATATGTCTTCCTGAGGCTGCTACTGCTGTATGATCAGCATACAGTTTAGGGGCTATATGCTGTACCACAAAGGGTAAGTCATTATTAAAAATCAGAAACAGAAGTGAGGTTCTGAGAGATGACATTGTATGTCAACCCTCTGGGTAAGCCCAGTTAGGTAAGAAGTAAGCCAAAGTAGGAACCATCAGAGAAACCCATGCCCTTTAACTTCCTATATAGGAGGGAGTGGTTCACCAGGTCAAAAGCTTTTGACAAATTGACAAAGGCAACTGCTGTCTCTCTACCCAAGTTCAAGGAAGTATAGACCACTAGGACTTCCTCTGTCATCGGTTTTCCATGTCTTTGTGCATCGGTATTACATATCTCTATCTTCATGTTTTAATACCCTTATCAGTAGACACTGGGGAGTTTTGTGTCTTCTTCAGACAGACTCACCTTACCGTGCAATCCCATCCCTATGTCATTTATAAACATAATGAACAACATGTATCCCAGCATTGATCACTTTGGCATTCACTTGTAACCTTTCTGACATCTGAGAAATTATCATTTACAGTAGGACAACTCTACTAGCCCTGTCTGGTAATCAGTTACCAATTCACCTAGTTCATTTTTCTCCAATCCTATTTCCTCTGTTTTGGCATAAGACATCTGTGGTGCACCACACTGAACACTTTGTTAAAGTTGAGGTATAGCATGTCAACTGATTGATTTCTATCCAACATCCATGTCACTTGGCAAAGAAGTCAATTAGGTTAGTTTGACAATGCTCTTTCCCTTGTGCGTTACCTGTGATGTATGTGTGGTCCAAATCGGGCCTTCCTATTCCTTGGAAGAAATCCAGGCATTAGAGCAAACTACTGGCTATATTTTGCCACTCCAGTCATTGGAGGGGACTGTTGATAGTAGTTTGCTAATCCAACCATACAATGTATCTTTATTTATTTATTTATGTATTTATTAAGTCTAGGATTACAAATACCTTTGAGCCAAGGCTTTTTTACAAAGGTTCCACATCAGAGAAATACAAATTATGCCCCAAATGGGCACTTCCAGGTCCCTGGAAGAGATTCAGGCAATGGAGCAGACTGTTGATGTTAGTTTGCTGGTTCATCCATGGGGGGAGGCTATTGGAGATAGTTTGAAACTCCAACAAACTATTGACAGTGCTTTGGGAAAGCAGAGTAATGCTGATGAACAACCTGCTGAAAATAACCTGGAAGAATACATAGATGCTAATGAGATAAATGAAATGATGAGGGACTTAATGACTATTTTGGAGGATAAAAACAGGTTAAAATTCAAGACACAAATAGCTACAGATGAACTGCATTCTGCTAACTGTATTCTGCTTTCTTTGTAACATAAGAAACATAATCTAAGACACAGTTATTTAGCTACAACTGAACTATATTCTGCTTTCTCTGAAGTGTGTAGGTTAAAGCAGATAAGAAAGGCTTTATGCAGCATTCAGTAAAGCTATTTTCTTTTCTTTTTTTTTTGTGCTAGTACTCTTAGAAGGTCACATTCAGTCATTTATATCTATGAAAAGCATACTCTGCCTAGGACAGTAGTACTGTTTTCTCTGTATGTAGGGAGTTATCTGCTTGATAAGAAAGGACAAGACGGATGACAAAGATAGGTGCTGTATGCTTAGCATAACTTGGATAGGAATTTCAAGGTCATAGCATCCAGAATAATTAAAAGCATCAACCATGGGCCACGTCTTGAATTCTCAATTTGTTATGTCATCAAAACATTGAATTGCAGATGGTACACTTGCTGTGCTGAAACAAAAACATTGATCTGAAGTCAAAGCACTTACAGTGCTGAGCTGAAAACCCCACATGCTTAAATTTTCCTATATGAGTTATCTTGAAGACATATGAGGTAGGAATCTTTTCATTAATTATTCAACATGGCATAGAGGACCTGTTGCATACAGAAAATAACTCTAAGGGCTTCTTAAACTGAGAACTGGTTTTGGTCTGATCGTGGTAAGCAATTGCAATTTTTTCCTGGCTGTAGAAAACAGGGTTGCTTGCATAATTTTATTTTTCTGTATTTTTATTTTTGTGTCTCTAGTAAGGGAATGCACTTCTATTCTCTGCCGCAGTTTTTTTGCTTGTTAATGCATTCTGCATGAATTACTATCAGTAAAATTTGCTTTAATAATAATTCATTGCTTAGACATGGATATGACTACTTATTTTGGAATTTTAGAAAATAGAGTTACTGATTGTCAAACCAAAGACAGAGGTTTTTATGATTACTCTTATATTGGTCAGCTGGGTATTTTAAAATTAACTGTAGAGGCATATAGACATGTATTAGCCTATAATGATCCTAGTTGTCCTGTCCCAATTCATAAAGTTATCGGATGGTGTAACTAGATTCAGAGCCTGATGCTGCTGGAGCATGCAAAATATATAATTGCCCAAGGTATGCAATAATAATATAAAGTGTGTGGTTGTCAGTATTTCTGCACATATAGGACAGGACCACTGTCCTTCCCAATTTTCACATAAGCATGAGTACCAAGAGGATATTGATGAATCCAACTTATACTCACACAAGCGTAAAATGCTTCTACTCAGTGAACAAGATCAGGACATTATAGAGGCAGGATATATAAGGCTCAGAACATCACAATTTACCAGCCCTCTGTATAGCCACTCTGGTGCAATTATACCCTAATATAAATCATCTACTGGCTATGTCTGCTTCTCTCAAAGGTCATGAAAGGCAGGAAGCTGCCTTTCATGTACACAGAGAAAGCTTGGAGAGCCATCCCCAGGAAACAGCACCAAACCCAGGCAAAACACTTGTAAACCCATTATGATAACTTTCCATTTGTCCATTTTCTTCAAGGCAGTCTAGCATCTGCTCATTGATGATTAATTCCAACAATTCTTCCACTATTGCATCAAACTCACAGACCTTTAGTTATCCAGTTGTTTCCTATCCCCACTTTTATGGAAAGACAGCGTTTTCCATCCTCCAGTCCTTAGGCACATCTGCAGAACTGAGCAAAATGATAAATACAGTAGGTCTGCCTGGGGGCCACCACTGACTTAACTATTATCTTTAGTACCCTCAGGTGGGACCCTTTTAGCCCTGGTGATTTGGTCACAATAATTTCTTGTAGACATTTCAGAACTCTTTTTTAGTCACTATCACCATTCCTATCCTATTACTTTCTACAATGATACTTTGTTCTTTGGGGAAGTAACTCTATGCTTTCTGTTGTGAACACTGAAATGAATGTAGTCATTTAATATGTTGGCATTTTCCTATCCTCTCAATGTTCCCCTTTGTGTTCCCTTTTTCCCCTTATATGTCTGTAGACGGTCTTGATGTGGTTTTGATTCCATCCACTATTCTCAGTCCTGTGGTTTTGTTGTTGTTGTTTTTTCTTGTCCTCCTTATTGTGTCCTTAGTGCTAGCTGTTTTTTGTATATAGCCCATCTGATTTTGTTTGGTTCCCTATTACTGTATATACCTTAACAGCTTTTTTCTTTTGTCTCTTACTGCTTCACTCACTTGTTATTTTGGACAATAGTAGTTTCTTCTGTTTTCTGTGGCATAGTTCACTTAAAGTAATTTTGCAGCTAGTTAACAGCTGGTTAGCATTTGAGCGGTTACTGCTATATGCTGAAAATCCTTTAATCATTGATTAACAGAGGAGGGAACAAAACAACTTGTTGGATACCCATTGTAATCACAGAAATGGAATGTGCTGTTAACTGGCAGCACAATGTGAACTGAAATGTCTTTTTCACAAGTTTCACATGACTGGATGGCCTTTTACAGTATATGGCATTCTTTTATTTTTTCCACTTATTCTCATCCCCTTCTACTGTGTGCAGGTCATCCAACTGATTCCATACTGTTGTTCTTATTTTATTAGAAACATAGAAACATAGAAGTTATCAGCAGATAAGGGCCTCTAGGCCCATACAATCTGCCCTATTTTCCCACCTGTAGTGACCCTGTAGGCTCTAATCAGCCTAAGCCCCCCCTTACTGCCAAGATACCTTTGTGTCTATCCCATGCATTCTTGAATCCTGTAACTGTTTCTGCCCCCACCACCTCTGCTGGTAGGCTGTTTCACTTGTCTACCCCCTCTCTTTTTCAAGAAGTACTTCTCACATTTCTTCTGAACCTCCTTCCCTCCAATTTCATATTGTGCCCTCTTGTCCTTGAGCATCTTTTTCTTTGGAAAATGCTACCCTCCTATACCTTGTTCTTCCCTGTGAGATATTTGAATGTTTTAATTATATCCACCCTTTCCCTCCTTTATTCCAGGGAATACATGTTTAATTCCTTCAGCCTTTCCTCATATGGTTTTTCATGCATGCCCCACACCATTTTAGTTGCCCTCCTCTGAACCACCTGCACCGTGTTTATGTCCTTTTGAAGATGGTGTCTCCAAAACTGGACACAGTGCTTGAAGTGTGGCATTGCTAATGATCTATATAATGGGATTATTACCTCCTTCCTTCTGCTGGTGATTACCCTGCCTATGTATCCAAGCATCCTGCTAACCTTTCCAGCTGTCTTTTCACCCTGCTTGGTTACCTTCAGATCATCAGAGATGACTACCCCCAGGTCCCTTTCCTGTTTTGATCCTGCTATTGCCTCCCCTCCCAGGTGGTATGTTGCCCCTGGGTTTCTGTGCCCCATGTGTATTAGCTTGCATTTTTTAGCATTGAACCCTAGTTGCCAATCCTTTGATCATTACTCCAGCTTTTTTAGGTCTCTCCTCATTCTATCCACTCCTACCCCAATGTGTTCACTCTCTTGCAGTGCTTTGTGTCATCTGTGAACAGGCATACTTTTCCTTCTAGGCCCTCTGCAATGTTACTGATAAGACATTGAGGCATACTGGGCCGAAAACTGATCCCTGTGGCACCCAGCTGTTCACTCTGCCTACTTCAGAGTGTATGCCATTTGCCATGACAGTAGTCTACTGTACCTTTCGAAAGACAGCAACCATGGTACTGGATTTATTCTCCCCAGCTCTGTGTCGAATTGAACTCTAGCCTATTGGATCCTATTTAGTAATGTTCATGACTGTGTCCTGTTTTCACAGTATCAGGTCTAATATTGCCTTCCTTCTTACAGGATTATTCATCCAGTGTAGGAAAAAAAGTTCTGCCACCATTTGAAGGAACTTCTGACTTTTTTGGCTGCCAGCTGAATAAGTTTTCTGTTGTGTCAGAAAGACTAAAGTCCCCCATGAGTATCATTCTGCCCTGGCTTGCTGCTTTTATCTCTCACCATTGCCTCATGTTTACCTACCTCCTGATTAGGTTGCCAGCAGAGTACCCTGACTGTGTATTTCTTCCCCTAGTTATCAGCTAGAGTAGCTCCACCCCTTCAAACTCCGTGACTGACATTCTCTCAACTACTCTAATGCCTTATTTTACATAAATTGCCACCCCACCTGCCCAGAAATACGATCCATATTTTCTAAATAGAATGTAGCCTGGGACTTTTAGATCATAGTTGTCATTCTGATTTGGCTATGTCATTGTAGTTCATCCATTTTGCTACAGATGCCTCTTGCATTGGTGTACAGAACCTGACATACAGTTAGCTTCTTAGTCTTAATGCTGTAGTTCTGATATTGTACATTTGCCTTGTGGCTGCTTGACCGTCATATGATGGGGAAGAGCTCACAGGGTTTACGTTTAGTTTGTCTGAGTTCTCACTGTGTGTGAAAGAGTAATTTAGCAGTCTTCCTTTAACCCTTCACTCTTCCTTATCTATTTATCAGTCAACTAGTAAGAACTTTAAACATTTGCCTCAATGCACTGGTGCCCCCCTAAGATGCAGAAGATCATTTGTGAACAGTTGCCTGTCCTGCCAGAAGATCCTGCAGTCTCATGTATTGCAGAAGCCCTCTTCCTCACACCAACCCTATAGCCATGTGTTAACCTTTTGCAATTTTCCTTTGCCCATGTTCCTCTGTATGTGGCACTAGCAGCACCTTTGGGTAGGCTACCGTGTCTGTTTATGTCCTTAGATACCTGCCTAACTCCCTAAATGTTTCCTTTATCTCCTCTATGCTATGCTTTGCCAGGTCAATGGTACCTAAGAGTAACACAACACCTGTCTTCTTCCCTGTCTACTTAGCAGTCTCTCAAGCTGAGGGGTAACCTTTTCTGCAGTTGCTCTAGAAGGCATAGAACAGATCTAGCCATCCAGCCGATAACCTCCCCATCTCCCAACTACCAAACCATGGTCACCTACAGTATTATTATGAAGTGCTTTTGTTACTCCTTTCATTACCTAATTCTATCCACACTGGCTCATACTTACTGGATGCCTCCTCCCCCCACCCCCCACCCCAGACTTGCACACGCTACCTCTATTTTGATGCTGTCCTCCTGAACATGTTCCACAAGAGGAAATCTATTTTGGGTGCTTAGACCTGTGGCTTTCTCCACAGGGAAGACACCTCTCCTCCTCCTCCTCTCCCCACCCTCCCACACTATGCAGCCTACCTGCCTGTAATTGGACCCCATCATGTAGTGCTTTTCTCCTCTGTGGAGTTTTCTGTCAGTCAAGACCTTTAAAGATGTGCATAAAATCCTTGTGTTTTCTTTAGCTTTTAATTAGTTACTGCCAAGGCATTGTTTTCTTAATCATTGTATTTTCTGCATATTATCTTATTCATACTTTATGTTTAATATGTTATTACCTGTGGAATGGTGTGAAGCATTCTGACTCTATTTTAGATAGTGAGCTTTATAAAAATAAATGCTTTGCCTTGCCTTTCCAAATGCACATGCCTTAATTCCTGTAGTTTGGCCCTGAGGGCAGCTTAATTTGCACGGAGGTCCATGATCCTTCTGCAAATAAGGGACCTACCAGCCTCACTCAACTCTGTTGAAACTCTGCAGAACCATAATTCCTACAGTTGACTAGCATCCCCCATCCTTTACCCTGACCAGCCTGTATGTATGTGTGCATAATAGTGTATTAGAGAGTAGCAAGTGAGGCATAAAGTATCCAGTCCCTTGTCCCTTTCCTGTCCAAAAACCCTCTTTGTACATATGTCCCAGTTACCTGGCACTTATATTTGTGACACTAAGATGAGTTGCACAACACACATCCACATTACAGACATCCATATGAAGTGAGTTTTCTGTTATACTAACTCTCATCCACTTGACCTGGAAATGCTTACTTGCCCTTCCTATCTACAGTATGTCCCTATAAAAGGGCAGCCCCCCAAGCCCTCAGTTTGGACCCTGGTCCTATGGTTTGCTATGGAAGCAGAGCCTTTTTATTCACTACTAGAAGGCACAAAGCCCAATTCAGCTCTCCCCCCCCATTAGCCACATGTTTTAAAGATACTGTAGTAAACACTCATCCAACAAAGTTTGTAATGTTCTAGCCAGCTCATTTCCTCACACTGTCTATTAAATGTAAAAAATTTCCTCCAAAACACTCAAAAACACTTCTCTCTACCTACCCACACCGCCACTTTAAGTAATTAATAAACCACATTTTCTCTGAAGGCTAAGTGACTTGTTATCTACTCTGTTTCCATTCTCCTAGCACAGGGCTACCAGCTAACTAGTCACTTAAATCTCCTGGCTCTGATGGGAAGACAACATTCCCGATTCAGCTCCTCCACCTATTCAGACACCTGCTTCACAGGCAGTTCACAGAAGGCTATAATATTCTAATCAGCTAGTTTTTCCACACTGTTTACTAAAAGTTAAAGAACTGCTCCCAAAATATTCAAAAGCGCTCACCTCTGCCACTCACCATACCTCTACCTACCCATGCTGCCACATTATGTGTTGAATGAAATATGTTTTAGCCACTCCACAACTGATCAAAGAAGCTGAGGGGATGTCCATAGGCTCCAAATCAGGTTCAGACCAATGGAGGATGATGCGATCGCAACTCAAAAGGTCTGCCAGACACTTCTAGAATGACGGTAATCAGTGTGCAAATCTTCAGTTCAATGAATAAGTTGTATAAATGGATGGTCTTATGGAAGAGCCAGGTAAAACACTGTAGCCATGCTAAACCATGGGAATCTGTTTTCCTTATTCCATTATGCTGATCATGTCTAAACTGAGAGCATTTAGGTGGTGGAACTGTCATTTCTGGGTAATGTACAATAATCCCTTACGCTGACAGACTTTTTTCTTACCCCCACAGGACATGATGTCTCATCCATGAAGGTAACTAAACTAAGCAGCTGGACCAGGTCCATGTGTGGATGGAAGAAAATTTAAAATTCTCAGGTGTGATTTTTACACATGAGAGTACTAAGAATGCAGTCCTCTTGCCCCATGGCTTTTAGGAAAACAGGACTCCTGGTACTAAAACCACAGCCAAAACACTCATTAAAATACATGGCTGGAGCGTCATCTCATGCCGAGGGCCTGGGTTAATACCACTTTTCATTGGCATAATGAAGGGTGGTTTTTCAGACCGGAGATGTTGTCCAATACATTGGTGCCCTTTATCAAGTGAGTTTTTGTGGATGGGAATTGTTTTTTCCACGGTTTGATTGGGGTGGGGGGGTGCATCATTCCATATACTGTTGTTTGCACTAAATTACATTTCTTACTACAGTCGTGTTCCTGTGGACAGTTAGTCAGTATTCAGGGGATTACACGGTCTGATACGCAATATTGGGGGAGGAGCAGCAAGATGGTCACGCTGCTACTACGTTCCACATTTCAGCTCCTTCTTGATGCAGTTTTAATAAGAGTTTGGCCCCACTCTGAATTTTTTTTAATTTACTTCTGCATATCTCCTTTTCAGACAGGGTCTAATTTAAGACATTTTATTTAGCTTATAGATCATAACCGGGTAATTTGTAGTTTAAGTTTTTCTTGACTGTAGCGAGTAAGTGACCAGTGTGGAGGTGTCTTTAAAGAGATTTTATTGAATAGAGGGGTATACTGACTCAAAACTTCGTGCTGGCATGTGGAAAGCAAAGTGTTTGGTGAACCGGATGACTGAGCTGCGGGGTGAGTTGAGCTGACTGGGAACAGGCCAAAATGGAGTTCGAGAGACACTCAGATGGACCCTGGATGGAAAGTTTGTGAGTGGGAATGGTTTGTTTGGGCTGATGGGGAACCATCCTGGTGACCACACCTGAGAGAAATTAGGAGCAACATTCTCATCTGTAAAAGATATGCTAATGTTGCCTAAGGGCATGAAAGGCTTGGGCACTTTAGTATACAGTACCATATTTACTATGCTCAGGTCTAGCGATATTGTTTTTGTATTTCTAGATACCAGTCAGAAGAGTTATCAGCTTAAATCTGTGAAACTGCAGCAAAGTGGAGTAAGGAGCATTACATGAAATAAGCAATGTAATCTAATGGGGTTTGATGAATTCAAAATGGAACAGCAAATGATAAAAAAAGGCTGCTGAGTAAAATGGAACATCGGAGCTTGCAGACTATGCCAGAAATGAAAGGAGAGGGGAGAATGTGTTTCTTACAGGGTATATACAGGGTATATCTTCTCTGAAATTATTACAGGTGGTGCTTTACAGGTTTTACAGTTTTATCTAACATTAGGATAAGCTTTCAGGGTTACTGCATTTGTTGTTGACTGATTGTTTCTGCTCTTACCTCCTTGTTCTTTCGTCCGTGGTTCTTCTTTTTAGGCAGGGGAAGGGCCCAGCCACCCACCCCCATCCCCAACCACCCCGCTACACTCCTTTTATAGGGTACCACAGTTGTGACATTTCCTGTGGCAGAGCAGGAAGGGCGGATCAGTGGGGCCTCCACAAGGTGATCTCATTTACACGGCACTAGTAATTAACTTGTTATAACAAGTTAAACAAAAGCACAATTAAACCATTACTTGCATTTTTTCCTTCTAATTACTCTGACTAGGTTACAAACCCAGCAACTTATTTGGAATGGATTTCATTAACTGCAGGTACTGTGAAACAATTTTCAGAAGGACAGTCTTACAGGATTTAGGACACTGTCCTACTTGCTGGGCCTTTGGAGATCTTAGGTCTCAGCTCCGGGCAGCATGGGCAGGGATTGCATGCCTCAAATTTCATATTGAAGAGGAAATACATTATAAGAACCACCCGCCATTTCCCCAGCATCCAACAGAAAAACCTCGACCACAGAGGGTAGTTGGTCCAGGAGGTTGGCAGGTGGTTAGGAGGAGCAAATCAGGTGCCCCATCACTCTCTGCTCTCCAACACATTACCTCCAAAAACCATATAAACACTACAAACAGGTATCTGCCTCTATCTCTGAAATCAAATAAAGAGGCAGAAGACACTGAAGAGCAGGACACTGCAGCACAGGAGCTAGCACAACAATACTCACCCAAATCAGGAACCAAAACTAAACAAGCACAAAGGAAATCCAAAAACTTCTGATCATAGGAGACTCCATGATTCGGGAGTTGATACCCATCTCCAGCCAGGGTGATGGTCAGATGTCTCCCAGGTACATCAGCATGGAGAGACACTGACTGCATTGCTAAAATTGTTCACAAAGCAGGAGAAAACATTGATGTCCTAGTACACATAGGGACTAATGATCTACGCCAGCCGGTCAGTTGTGGAGACCAAGGAACACCTGACTAGGCTGGGTGACAACTATCATCTATTTCGTCCGGCATCTCCTTCTCTGAGATCCTGCCAGTCTGGGAGAAGGGCAGATGGACAGAAGGTCAGAGAAGGGAGATAGGGGAGCTAAACACGTGGCTCAAGGACTGGTGCCAGGAAAAGGACACAGATTTGTAGGGAACTGGCAACAGTTCTGGGAGCGAGTTCTTTAAATTTGATGGACTGCATCTGACTAAAGAGGAGTCAGTGCATTGGGGCAGAAGTTTGGCGTCTTGCAGAATATTTAAAACTAGCAAATGGGGAGAGGGTGCAGCACCCCATCGTCGAATGGGAAGAACACCCTTCCCCCCTCAACTAGTGGTCAAACAGGAATTCAGCGTGTTTGCCGTTCATTTGCATCACCAGGTAAGAAAAAAGGTTTGTCTCCCCATACGATGCACAGGGGTAATGCCAAACTTCACCCAACAACTAACACACCAAAATCTGGCCAATGGAAAATCATGTACACAAATGCTCACAGCCTGGGAAATAAGATCCCAGACCTGCAGGCAATAATGTCAGAGGCTAAGCTGGACATAGTAGCAATTAGTGAGACGTGGTTTACCAGTAACCACACTTGGGAGACTTCAGTACCTGGCTATGTATTGTTCAGAAGAGACCGAGGTGCAAAAAGGGGGAGAGGAGGCCCTGTATGTTAATGAAAATATCAAAGCTACAGAAATTCAGAATACACATAAGGAGCCAGAAGAACTGTGGGTCACTCTGGAAACAGGAAATGGGACAGCCATAAGAACTGGGTTGTCTACAGGCCCCAGACCAGGGGAGGACATAGACACATTACTGTTAGAAGATATACAAAACATGACAGCTAAAGGGGAGGTTCTGATAATGGGAGACTTCAACATGCCAGATACAGATTGGTCAATACCAGCAGGAACATCTGCCAGAACTAGACTCATAGTGGATTCCCTGCAGAGGGCCTCAAACAACTGGTACAGCAACCCACAAGAGACAGGGCTATCCTAGATCTAGTACTGACTAACAAAGAAGGGATCACAGATCTCCAGGTAGAAGGTCACCTGGGGGCCAGTGACCATCACATGGTATGGTTCAATTTGGCTACTACATCTAAATCATCCCATTCCAAGCCAAAAATATGGGACTTCAGAGGAGCTGACTTTGATAAGATGGCCAACAGAGTTAAGCTAGCCCTGGCAAAAAGAAACACAGGTGAGGAGGTACAGGCAAAGTGGGCAAGCATTAAGGATACAATACTTGAAGCAACATCCCATTTTGTTAGACAGAAAAGGAAGTGCAAAAGAAGAAGGAAACCACTTTGGTTCTCAAATACAGTAGCAGAAAAGGTCAGAGCCAAAAGGCTGGCCTTCAGAAAATATAAGGGAACACAGCGGGATGAAGATAGGGAGGCATACCAAACTGCCCTAAGGGAAGCAGGTAAGGCAGTAAGGCAGGCAAAGTCCCAAACTGAGGAAACACTAGCATGAACAGTAAAAGAAGGTGACAAGACTTTCTATAGATACATTAGTGAAAGGAGAAAGTCCAGAGGGGTATTGCTAAGCTTAATGGAGAAAAGGAGCATGTGAGGAGGAGGACCCTGTAAGGCATCTATCCTAAATAGATACTTTTGCTCAGTATTTACTGAAGAGAAGGTAGGGCAGGGCCCACAGCTCAGCATCATGGACACAGGGGAGGGAGGTGAGCACTACTCCCTTCACAAAAGAAAGGGTCCTACAAGAGCTTGCTAAGCTCAGGTGGATAAGGCAATGGGACCTGATGGCATACATCCCAGGGTACTTAAGGAGCTAAAGGAGGAACTAGCAGAGCCATTAGCAGAATTGTTTAGTGAGTCTCTGAGCACAGGAGAGGTCCCAGAAGACTGGAGAAGGGCTCATGTGATCCCACCCACAAGAGTGGTAGCAAGGAGGAGGCGGGAACTCAGACCGGTCAGTCTTACCTCAGTAGTGGGCAAGATTATGGAGGCACTCCTTAAGGAAAGGATAGTGCACACCTGGAATCCATAGGGGCACAGGATCCAAGACAGCATGGGTTTACAAAGGAAGGTCCTGTCAAACTAATCTCATAGATTTCTTTGACTGGGTAACAGAGTGGTGGACCAAGGGGGAGCAGTTGATGTCGCCTACCTTGACTTCAGCAAAGCTTTGACACTGTTCCACATAGAAGATTGATAAATAAGCTACGTAGGCTCGGGGTGGGTCAGAAGTTGGTCAACTGGGTGGCAAACTGGTTGACTGGCAGAAAACAGAGAGTGGTGGTAAATGGTATACAGTCAGAAGAGATGCAAGTCACAAGTGGGGTACCTCAGGGATCAGTCCTGGGGCCAGTCCTATTCAACATCTTCATTAGTGACCTCGCAGATGGACTAGAGGGTAAGGCTTGTCTGTTTGCAGATGACACCAAGATCTGCAACAGAGTAGATGATCCAGATGGGGTGGGCAGAATGAGAAGAGATCTGGATAAACTAGCAGAATGGTCAGAAGAGTGGCAACTGGGATTTAATGCAAAGAAGTGCAAAATCATGCACATAGGGAAGAGAAACCCTGAAGCCACTTATAGGCTGGGAGGGGAGTTGCTAGCAGTCACAAAGGAAGAAGAGACTTGGGCATCATCATCACTGATGACCTGAAATCATCCAAGCAGACCTCTAAAGCAGTAGGTAAGGCTAGGGGGTGTTAGGGTGTATTAGTAGGGGTATCACAAGTCGAAGAGGGAGGTAATAATCCTCTGTACAAGACATTGGTTAGCCCCATCTGGAGTACTCGTGCAGGCATTGAGGCCACACCTTCACAAGGACATTAACAAATTGAGGCAGTCCAGAGAAGGGCAACCAAAATGGTGCAGGGACTGCATCAGAAGACATATGAGGACAGATTAACGGAGCTCAATATGTATACCCTTGAGCAAAGGAGGGAGAGAGGTGATATGATCGAGACATTTAAACACCTTAAGGGGCATAAACAAGGTGAAAGAGTCTAACATGTTTAAATATAAGAAAATAGAGGACAAGAGGACACAGCATGAGATTAGAGGAGGCCGATTAAGGGGAATGTGAGGAAATTCTTTTTCACAGAAAGGGTGGTAGATGCATGGAATGGCTTACCACAAGTGGTGGCTATGAATACAGTGCAGGGCTTCAAACAGGCATGGGATAGGCATAAGGGAGCAATACAAATGACTATGAATAGATAGGTCACTGACAGAGCAAAGGCCGATGGCACATTTATAAGGTAGAAAAAGAAATGGGCAGACTGGATGGGCCTTGCGGTCCTTATCTGCCGTCAACTTCTATGTTTCTATGTTTCTAATGTCTACGTGAGCTAACTGAAGCAGAATTAAGAAGGTAAAGGTGTGCATGGAGTGCTTTGAACCTGGAACTGTGCAGTATATTTGCAGCAGGGATCTGTTTACCTTTTAACCCCTAAAATCAAACCACATAAAGAAATATGCAAAGAATGGTACTTCCAACTATCTTATTTTATAAAAAGGTTGTTGGAAACAGAGATTGAATTTAAAAGCTTTATTTTTCTTGACTTCCTCCTCAAAGGAATGCCTGCAGTACATATTAGATGAGTAAAATAAAACTGTGTTATTCATAGAAGGTAGCCTTCAGGAGGATTAATATGACATTTGCATGTGACAGCTCTATAGATATTGATTGAAGGCTGAAATTTTGTATTCTGAACTTGCTGAATTAGTTTTAAATTTTAAAAATGTTTGAACATTAGGAATAAACCCTAAGAACACTTCCCTTATAAACATTATATTTAGGATGGAGTGTGATGAACCTCAACATGACTTGATTGATTCTTATTTTTATCTCATGTTTCATTTATTGTGTTTTCCATATTTTAATAGTGACCTGTCTTAATTAAGGAGACGCTATTTCACTTGTCTACTGCACATGCTGAGACTTCAGCAGACAAGAATTTGTTATATCAAGCACTGATCTAGCATGCTTAAATGTGTTTCCATTAGCTAAGAAAACATCATAAGTTTTTATTCTTTACGATGTCTTACATTTACTAGGGGATTTTAGGATGCCCAGGGCATATTATAACTGTAACTCTTCCAAATGAGTATGCAGCAATTAACGGAACCTTTGCAGGTAAATGCTTTAGTGTTCTCAGGTTAAGATAATTAACGTTTTAATTTACTTAGACCACTGAGTAATTGATTCTGATGTAACCCTTCAAAGTGTTTCTCTTCTTGCTTTGATCTAGCTTGTCTGCCCTAGAGTGGTTCAATTATTTGACCAGGAACAAGGACAGATATTCTCTAAGTATCACTGCTGGTTATATTCACGATTACTTAGTGGCACATATGTGTATGTTGTGACAGGACCAGTTGTTTTCCTGTACTTTGTTGGCATTGTGGCTCCTCAGGACCATAAGTTGCAAGTTTGGTAGCTACAGACCATGTGTGGTCAAAATGGAATGCCAGCCTAGATCTTATAGCCAGGTTAGACTAATACTCAGACCTTATATGGTAAAGTGGTACCCAATGGTAAAAGGGAATCCACAGAGATATTGCTCTTGTCGACATATAGAGGGATTCATATGGGTGTAGTCCTGCTAAAGCGCATAAGGACTATACGACAGAGTAAAGTCCAGATAATACCTGAAACATTTTATGTGTATTTGATAACAAGTGGTGGGTCCAATGGAGTGCCCCAGACTTGGAAAATGGGCATTTTATTGTATTACCCTCTTCATTCAGATGGACTGCACCTGACAGACAGTGTGGACATTTTGTATGGGTCCATTTATTTATGTTACTGAGTGAGGTCTTAGTGGGAACATAATATATGGACTGGGGATAGCTCAGCATATATAATCTAAAATTCAAATTAGAATTATATTGCAAATGGAATATTAACCCAAATCAGATTCATGCAGTACTGAACTGAGTCCTGCTTGATTCTAATTTATTTGATATGAATAGTTTTTTTTAACTGATGCTTGATACTTATTGTGGTGCTTGGTGTCATGTACTGTTTTCATTATTATGCCCATTTTTATTGTCTATTTTATGAGTTGTTCTTCCACTAAATTGTAATGACAAAGCTGAACAATAAGCTTGACTTGACTAAGATACATAGTATTGTTCTATGTGATTTATGACACTTGAATTCTTTCTATTTTCCAGATTATGACCCAAAACATGTGGCCTCAGGAGTCTGTATACAGTATAAGGGGGTGAAATGGTTCAGGATACCATCCAAAACACCAGAGCTGAACCCTACAGAGATGGTGTGGCATTAAATAAAGCATTGAAAAGGAGGTGGGGGCACAGAACCATGTGCAACTGATATTGGGCATCAGACACTTCTGGTGGAGTACTGACAGTGGAAGACTGCAACAAAGGTATTAATAACCTGGATAAGGTCATGTAATCTGCTGTTCATGCCAATAGTTGTGCCACAACAATGTAAAGCTAACGGTTGCTGAGAACACCATATTTTGTATCTGAACAGTAAATAAAATTAAACTCTGGAATTCAGATGTATTTTGTCTTTTTTCCTATATCATGGTGGAATCATGCACCTAGCTGAGCAGCATTCAGAGGTGTGATTTCAGTGTTGCTAATCCATGATGTGAGGGAGGGATTTTGAAGGAACTGATGGATGGTTTCAAATTCTAAAGAACAAGAACAGGTTTTAAGAAGCTGTGGAAGGAGGGTATACAAAACCATGTCTTGAACTGAAGTCAGGAAAGGTAATTAACAATATACATCACAACAGGGAAATGGAGGCTTGCAAGGAAATTCTTCCCGTAGACATGCATTACTTTATGCATTAAATTAGGTCAATGCTGTTATTGGAAAAATCACGGAATCTACAGTATTGAAAAGCACATGAAAAGTGACTTTGCCTTACAGGTGAAATGTTAAGCTACTGTAAGAGCACCATCCAAGCCCACCAGCCCCCCAGCATTACCTCATGCAAGTGGTTGGTGGTTGGGTGACCCAAGGAACATGCGGATTGCAAAGAAGAGGCAGTGGCAGATGAGGCCTGCAACACTAACCAGGTTGTAAGAGGAAGGTCAGCCATGGTGACACTGCCATATGCCCCAAGGCCGGTCTGGATCACCCCTCTATGAGGATTGTGAGGACACACTATGGCATGTCACTGTGCCTTACTGTAATTTGTACTTAACATACTGAACCATGCTGAGGGTCACTAACCTAAGGTAATGCCAGGGGCAGAAAGGCCTTGGGGACATGATGCACCCAAGTGCTGGATGGGACCATTAATTTACACTATGCTCCCATCAGTCCCCTACCTGGGGTGGCAAATAACTGGAGGGGGCATGGTGCATACCACCTGGCCCAGACAGGTGGTTTTCAGCATGCCCCCACTGGTTTCCCCTTTGGGGAGACAGTAGACGGGGGGACATGGTGCATACTGTATCACTGGTGGACAGGGGATGGTGGTGTGCAATGTACACCGGTCCCCTACCTAACCTGCCCCTAACCCCATGCCTCCCACCCCAGGCATTACCTCATGCCAGTGGTATGAACTGTGGGGGTGGGTAGCAGGAGCTGTGACATATGGCACTGTTGTGGTGCAGGATGAAGCTGCATCTGTGGAACAATGAAAAAATATGCAGACTGTTTGAACCAAATACTGGACTTCTATACTTGATTAGCAGACAGAAGAAGGCGTGAGTCCATCAAGCCTGTCTCCCACCCTAGTGGGGCCACATTCTCATATATTATATAACAGAAATATATCCAATTTGTTTTTAAAGATGTCTATTACGTCTGCAGCAACCACATCACTCAGTAAGTTACTCCAAAATCTCACCACCCTATACATGAAGTAACCCCTCCAATTGTTCTTTTTTGAAGGTTACAATTCTGTTTACTTCTTATGGCTTCATAAGTTTACTTTTCTAATATTAAAACTTAACCCCAAACTGTCCATCAGTTCTCTATCTCCTGTAATTTTGAACATCATTAGCATATCACCTCTCTCTCTCTCTCTCTCTCTCTCCAGTGTGAATAATCCCAGCTCCCCAGTCTCTGTCCATATGGCCTATTTTTTAATTTATTGATTATATTTTAGCCCTGTGCTGCACTAGTAGATAGTAAATAAAATTTATGTATACAGTAATGCCTCCATTAGGGCTATATATGCCCTTTTCTCAACGTGCACCTGTTTAAAGTATCAAGTTACAATAACATAAAATACACAGACATAAAATACAGGAATATATTAACAATATACTCAAATCATACAATTTGCATTCAAGGGAAATTTGACAAATACAAAGAGCAAATACAAATTATTACAATATCATGCATTCTGTCCAACAAATCACCACATGTACTCCTAATACAGTTTAGACTATCTATTACATGTACGACAATACTCAAATTCTAGTACAGTTTAGACTATCTATTAAATGTATGACAATACTCAAATTCTAATACAGTTTAGACTATCTATTACATGTACGACAATACTCAAATTCTAATACAATTTAGACTATCTACAGTATTACATGTACAACAATACTCAAATTCTAATACAGTTTAGACTATTTATTACATGTACAACAATATTCAAATTCTAATACAGTTTAGACTATCTATTACGTGTACAACAATACTCAAATTCTCTCTAAACAGCAATTTTAAAAACATCTGATTTCATATATGGATCTTTAAGATACAAAGGAAGTTGATTCCAGCAAACAGTTGCTTTATACTGAAATGTCATAAGGGTAAATGTATTTTTATACTTAGGAATTACAAACTCTCTAGCCATTTTTTTTCTCAAATTACAACCATGTTTAGGTTTTTCTAACTTTCCTACCAACCCACATATTAAGTTATTTCTTAAAATCCCATGAACTTGTATGGCCCATGCCCATTTTCTTCTGGTCTCCAGTGGGCTCCAGCCAAGGGAGCGAAACATCACACAGTGATGGGTGTTAAATTCACACTTCAATACAAATCTAGCAAGCCTATTTTGTACCAAATTTAATTTTGCCATTTTCTGTTTATTTGCATGACAGTAAATATGGCTTCCATAGTCCAAGATGGGCAATATTAATTGATTTACCATAGTTTGATGTACCTTCCTGGTTGTACAATGTGATACCCATTTTGTTGCCCCAATCTCATATTAACCTTTTTTCCCAATTTATTCATATAACGATCAAATTTTAAATACTGATCTATATAAACTCTTAAATATTTGTATACCTCAGTGTGTCCTAAGATGTTCCCTTCCCTAGTTCTAACAATTAACTTAGAATGTAAGTGTTCTTTATCTTGTTTAGGAAAAATATTTTTTTTTACTGTTTATTACTAGCCCTACATCAGAAAAATGTTTCTGCATAATCAAAAAATCTTCTTGTAACTTTCCCTCTACTTCCTTATGATGTTTCCCATCTGCAATTAATACAGTATCATCTGCATATAGATGAATGGAGGTCTTTCTCAAACAGTCAGGTAAATTATTGATATTGATATATATAATGAGGGGGCCTAGTATTGATCCTTGTGGCACCCCTCGAGTAATGTATAATGGCTTAGAACTAATACCATTTATACTAACAATCTGTGACCTATTTTCCAAATAAGAATGGAACCACTAACATGGCTCCTTTGCTACCCCCATATTTCCTAATAAGTTCAACAGAATATTATGATTAACAATATCAAAAGCTTTTGACAGGTCCACAGACCTTGCCTCTCCCAAAGGGGTAGCAACCAGATCTAATAGGTTCGTGAGCGCAGTGGTCGTGGACCTGCCCCTCCTAAAACCAGACTGAAGTGGGGACAACTTCCTATGTTTTCCTAAATAGTCCATTAGTTGTCTATGGGCTATGCTTTCTAATATTTTGGAAACAGTGGACAATAGGGAGATAGTTTGTAGGGACAGTAGGTCACCTTCTTTAGCAATGGGGACAATCTTAGCTAATTTCCAATTTGTAGGAAAGATCCCCTCACTCAAGCTCCAATTAAACAAACCAGTCAGAATAGGTGCTATCTCAAATGCTGATACTTTTAGGAAATAGTTTTCTATTTCATCAATACCACTAACTTTTGTACTTGCAATTTATCTATGATAGCTTTTATCTCTTTAACAGAAGTCATACGAAATCTAAAATCTAAACTATCTTTACCACTATCTTCATCAAAAAATTATTTCTGTTCATTATTTATTTCAACTACTCTATATCAGGGAGATTTATAAAGTATTGGTTTAAAAGATCTGCATTAGAATCCTTCTGCTGCATAATTCCGTTTTCCTTTAATTGAACCACCGGATTATTTCTGACAGGGGCCCTTAACCTATTTATCAGTGACCAATAGTCCCTGGGTTTTTTGTATCCTGTATTTTTGTTTGTAATAGAAAGCTTTGGTGTTTCTAATGACAGTATTAACTCGATTCCTTTCAGTTTTAAATTTGGCCCAGGTATCTGGACACAAGGATTTAGTTGCCTTCTTCCATAATTGCTTTTTTAATCTAATCAGTTTACCTATTTTGTGTCCTAACCATGGAGATCATGGAGATTTATTTTTAACTGCTTCTTTTGGTGCGAATCTATCGCATGCCTCAAGAAACATCCCAGTGAATTCACTCACTGCCATGACAAGATCAAGCATGAGAAAGACTCGGTGCCAAGGCAGTTTTGACAAATATCCACAGAACAAATACTTATTAAATTTCCTGTAACATCTCCTAAAAATGGGATGTTCCTTTTTGGGCCCAGTTAATGTTATACCAGTGTTTATGGTACATTGAATCACACTGTGATCTCCTAAATTAGGAGCTTCTACACCAAAACCCTCTACTATCAGTTCTAAGGAGACAAAAATTATATCCAAAATATTTCCTCGACTTGTTAATTTACCCTTTCTAGTGGGAGAATTTAATAATTGAACAAGTTGTGAGGCTTGCATAGCATTTTCCAACTTCTGTCCTCGTGGGCACCTACAGGCAGCATTAAAGTCACCCAGAAGGATAATTTTATTTTTTAAGCTAACGTAATCTGTCAAAATATGACAAAAACTTTCAAAGCAGCTATAATTTAACTTCAGAGGAGAATAAACTGCTCCCACTACCAAGTTCAGAACTTCCAAATGGACCACTAAACATTCCACTCCTTCTATATTACCAGAATACATTACATTTGAATGCCCCAATGAATGTTTAATATATATCAAAACTCCCTCTCCTCGAGACCCCGTGTCCTGTCTATGATGATAATAATCCTGCAAATCAATTTCTTCACAATTAATTCCCCTATGTAACCATGTTTCTGTTAGAATGACAATATCAGGAAATTCTATACTAACCCATGCCCTGAAAGTATCTATTTTTTTTACCAAACTCCTGGCGTTGCCATGCATTACCTTAATGGGACCTTCCCCTGGACCAGGATTCAGTTCCACATCTCCACAAAGGACTACAGTTAGCCACAGTGTATGCTTGGGAGCCAGGCTGAGACTCAATTTACATGAGACATTTCTCTTCAATAGGCTATCTCTAAACAAGAAAAATGAATTTCTTTGTTTTAGAGATAACCATCCCTCAGCTAAAAAAACACAGCCTGGCCCCAAACAACTCATGCAAATCTTCCCTTACTAAGTTTGTCTCCCTTGGCTGGAGTGCACACACAGACCAGAATAAATATGGCCATTAGAGCGTTTAAGGCCCAAAAAATACCTGTCCCCACTTCTAGGCAAAAAGTTCAAAATGGTTATACAAATACTTCCCTTTATAAATTCACCCACCAATGACTATTAACTATATCACAATTTTAATCTCTACAATATTAAATATTCATTCAATAATCTCCCTTAAAATTACTACCAACAATTATATACATATATAAACAACTTAAATTATAAATACTACAATTTCACAACTACACTTTAACTATAACCGTGCAATACTTCAGCTTTTTATTTAAGACTCACTGTATTATGACAGCAGTTTTACTAGTTAGGTCTAAGCTAAGCATCAAAGTAGTCTATTTATATATCAAGCCTTGCTGTAAACTTCTTAATAATAAGCATGTTTTTTAATGTCTCTCGATATTATTTTATCTCTTCTCATATATGGGTTCCATACTGAGGAGCAATAATCAAGATGTGCTCTTATATATGTCTTATGTAAAGAGATAATACAAACCTTGGGCCCGATTCCAAGACAGTTACAGCAGGCTAAATGCAGTATGCTAGTCCTGATAGTGCAAATCACAAGTTACACCAGCGCTTTGCAACATGCGTGATTCCAAAAGAACACTTACACTGCAACCCACAACTGCTATGATAAATGCAAGTTACGCCATAGTTACACCAAACAATGCCTACACCACTGCGTAATGTGACTTACAGCATGCGTAACACACCAGCAACACAGAACTGCTATTCCAGAACAGGAGGCATAATGAACCATGCCAGAGGATGGTAACATGAGTTAGAACAAGGAAAAGCTGTCCTAACCAGAGCACATGCCATAGAACCCCCCCACACACACACACACAAAGCCAGACTGCAGCATATCCCCAACCAATAGGCCCAGAATGTGAACCTAATGGGCATATGGTGGAAAACCCAAGTAAACGTGCCCTAGGAAGCCCAGGACATAGTGAAATAGGTAGCAGCATGGCCAGACAGGTCAATAGTAAGTGGAATACATACATGATGCAACACGTACCATAGCATGTAGCACAATAGCCAAACACAGACTGTGGGATAGGGCATCACACTGTGGAACAGAGAAGTGATGGGATGTACAGTAGGGAACAGTGCCATGTACTGTGGGACAGTCGAGAGGTATGTACTGCTGACAGTATTGTGAGTTGCAACATGCGTACTGCTACGCCGCTATTGCGAGTTATGCCATGTCTTGTGGGCATAACTTGCAACATGTGTAATTCTGTAGTTTCCATCGTATCTAGTGATTCTCTTGGAATATGGTGCAACTCGCATGTTGTAGGGATTTTGGCATAACTTTACACACGGGCATACTTTGCACCTTGCTCTCATCACTGTCTTGGAATCGGGCCCCTTGTCTCTGGACACAAAGGCTATTTTTATGCATCCCAGGATTTTGTTGGCTTTTCCAATTACTTTATTACAATGGCAGCCAAAAAAAAGATCTTTTTCAATCAGTATATCTAGGTCATTTACGCTATTTACCTCTCTTAGTTGGCAGCCATTAGGGTGATAGCTATGGTTACTGTTGTTACCCCCAGGTGCATAGCCACACACTTTTCCTGGTTAAAGGGCATTTTGTTTTCTATTGCCCAATGTTCTTTTACCCTGAGATGTATTTCTAAGTTGTATATCTGTTTCTCAGTATTAACTGTAGCTCCTAATTTAGAATCACCTGCAAATTTTACTATCCAATGTTTGACAGGTTTGTTCATCTCTAAAATGAACATCCCAAACAGCACAGAGCCCAGTACTGAACCCTGTGGGACACTGCTGGTCACTCTACCTGGCTCTGAAATGTGCCCCCTAATTCTCACTGTCTGGGTTCAATTCTGAAGTGATTCAGTAATCCGTGCTAAGAGTTTTTCATTCAAACTAATTTTGTGAAGTTTATTAAGTAACATGTTATGTGGAACTTTATCAAAATCTTTTTGCAGATCAAGATGTATGATGTCAACAAGTTTATTCTTGTTTAATGAATTGCTAACCTTTTCATAAAATACAAGAGTGTTTGTGATGCACGCTCTGTTTTTCCTAACCCATGCTTGTTACAGTCTATCAACATTCTTGCTTTCATTTCCTCTTCCAATCTGTTTTTAATATTGTTTCCATCATCTTACCGAAGACAGCGGTCATGCTAACTGGCCTATAGTTTGAGGGGCTAGAAGTGCCTCTTTTTTAGGGCTGCAGTGGGCAGAACATCCGTGAAGCACTACACTGTATCCATTAGTAGTCACAGTACATTATTCTTCTTCAGTCGGCGGTCATGGCGGAAAATGACACAGTTTGCTATGTCCAAGATGGCCGACGAACTCTAATGTGCACGCTGAAGTAGTTGCAGATGAGGCTGTCTTGTTTTCTTTATAGATATTTATATATATATATATATATATACATATATATATATATATATATATACATTTTCCTCCCAACCACCTGACTCTCCATCTCAGCACCCCCTGAAACATAGTAGTGGAGGTGCCCAATCCCTCAGTGTCATGATCAGGAATCCTCTGTCTGCTTTTTTCTTAATCCTGTAAAGAAAACTCTCCATCAATGTCTTTTGCATCCATTACTGTTCTCCCACCCTACCCTCCCACTCAGCAACCATCACCCTGCATCCCCAAGCCCTTACTTATCCATCAGGGGTCCAATGCCATAATCTTCTCTGGACCGCAGAGACATCTTCACTCTTCAAAGCCAGACCCTGAATTGAAGAAACAGGTATATGATTCAATGTATTTCAATGGTGTTTTAAACTTAGTGGCATAACTTGGCCAGTTTTGCATATTTTGGGGTCATATTTTCAACATGCCTTTTTTTGAGACCCTGCCTCATGAACAGTTGCATTGATATTGGTCAAATTGGTCTCAAAAGGAGATTTTTGCAGTGCCTGCACAAAACACTTTCCGGGCAAGAAGTTAAAAGTTTTCTCTGCCCTTGTTCATGAAGTGGGGTCATAAGAAAGCTATGTTGAAAATTTGGTGTGAAAATATTAAAGGAAAACTTTCTAAACACAGACCACCCTGCCCCCAAATGGCTTATCCCCGATTAAGCTTTTTATGTAGAAAAGTCCCTTTTAATGCGCTGGCACTTACTTTATTTTATTTTTGAAATATGTAGACAGAATGCACCCCGAATGCCGAGGCTCCATTTACTGTAACAATGTGGAGCCGTATCGCTAACGCTTCAATACAAATGCATTAAAGCAAGTGGTGCGGTGCTGCACTGTTACAGTAAATGGAACTCCTCAGCATCTGTCATATTCTAGTTTACAGACTTTTCAAAATAAAATAAAGTAAGTGCAGTGCATTAAAGGGTCTTTTCTACATAAAAACTTAAGTGGGGTAAGCCTTTCGGGGTTGGGGGTCTGTATTTAGATAGTTTTCCTTTAAAAAAAACAACAAAGTTATGAGCCTACATTGAATTGTGCAAATGCAGACTCATAACTTTGGTAATTTCAATATTTTTTACTCCAAATTCACAACACAGCCATATCTTTACAGCACCTCATGAATGTGGCAGCTGTCACTTTTCAAATCCTGGCCAAAATGGGGTTTTTTTTACATCTTGAAAGATGATTTTGCGGTCCACGCACAAAATCACCTTTTGAACAGGAGATGAAAAATTTCTCTGCCCTTGTTCATGAGGTGGGGTCATAATATGGCTATGTTATAAATTTGGTATAAAAATATTTTCAAAAAAAATTATGAGGCTATGCTGATTTTTACAAATGCAGGCTCATAATTTTGGTAATGTTCAATATTTTTACCCCAAATTTTCAACATAGCCATTTTTTTACAGCACCTCATGAATGATACAGCTATCATTTTTCAATTCCTGCCCAAAATGTGTTTTTGTGCCCCTATAGTTGATTTCACAGTCCCTGCACACAATCACCTTTAGACCAGGAGTTGAACATTTTCTCTTTCCTTCTCCATGAGGTAGGGTCAAAACAAGGCTATGTTGAAAATCTGGTGTAAAAATATTACAAAACAACAAATTTATGAACCTACATTACATTTTGGTAATGCAGGCTCATAACCTTGATAATTTTCAATATTTTTACCCAAATTCCTTGGCTGCAGCTCTATTAGCTCTGGCCAGTCCTTGATGTAAAAAGGGACAACTGTTGCCATCTTCCAGTCTTCTGGGACTTCTCCAGTCATTAAAGACATGTTAAACTTTGTCTTCAGAGGATCTATTAGCTATTCCTCAACTTCTTTTAACAGTCATGGATTGAGTTTATCTGGCCCTGCTAATTTATTGACTTTGATCTTACATATGTGATATTTGACCTCTGCTTTAGTGTTGTTGTTAATCCCTGTGTAGGGTATGTTCCCTGTTTCTTGGTTGGTTAGATTCCTAAAAGCTAAAAGCTTGAGGTGTAATGTCAGTTTTGGTGTATACTGAGCAGAAGTAATTGTTGAAAATTTATGCATATGTTTTGGTTCTGATACTTCATTTAATCCTGTATTCAATGGTCCCATTGATCTATTTGATGTTTTATTGTTAACATACGCATAGAATGATTTTCCATTGCCTTTTGTATGTGAGTTTCGGAACTCCAGTTTTTTCCTCTCCTGTCTTATTAATCTTTTACTTATTCTCGATTCCCTTTTGTATGCATCCCTATTCTTTGTTATCATGCTTCATAGCTTTGTAGGTTGATTGTTTTTTTATAGATCTGCTGTCTAATTTTACTGGTGAACCATAATGGTACTTTACCTTTTTAGTTTATAAAGTTTTTTGTTTGGTATGTATCATTCTTCTAGTTCTATTATTATAATACCCTTGATAGTTGTCCATAATGAATTTACTGTTTTTGTATTTGATAGTTTTTCTCAATCCCATGTTTTTAATGCTGTAATGATGGCTTCATAGTTGGCTTTTGAGTAGTTTTTAGCTACTGTGCTCCCATTTATTATAGTAGTCGTTTTCTTGTGTGTTTAAGAATACCATGCTGTGGTCACTGTTGCTCAACAGTTCTAAAATCTGAATGTTTTTGATATCATCAGCACTGTCTGTAATAACCAACTCAAGTATATTGGTTAATCTTTTCGGTTGGGATACAATTTTGACTAACCCATTACTAATCATGGTGTCTATAAACATTTGTTCATCAGTGTTTGTCATTAAGTCCTCCCATTTGATATCTGGTAAGTTGAAGTCACCTAGTAATAGTATTTCTCTACGTTCAACAATTTTTGAAACGTTATCAGGAAGTTCAATATGTTCTGAGTTAGTAATGTCAGGAGGTCTGTAGCAGACTCTAATAATTAATTTTTTTCCTTTCTTCCCTAGCAATTTCTACCCATATTGTTTCTAGGATGTTTTCTTCTGTTATTGTATCGGTAATAATTTTACAGTCTATATTATTCTTTATGTAAATTGCAACCCCTCCACCTTTCCAATCCTTTCTGTCATAGGTTACATAGGTTTGCTCAGAGCTGTATAGACTTTCATCCTTGGTGCTTGCATATTACTTAAAAAGTCAACTTTCCCATTCTGTGTAGATCATCTAACTTCAGCTTGAAGTTTTGACTGATGAGCTGACCACAATTTCCAATGGTAGGGCATTCCATGATGGTATCACCCTCTGGTTATACTATTTTTGTATTTTCCATGATCTACATTTCTCCCCATTCAGTTGAGGTGGGTAAGCCTAGTGTGATAAGTTTGTTCTCTGAAGTGGAGCCCCAATGTATCCCATAGATCTCCATCCATTTGAGCCTTAAATATCAGACACATGTCTTCCCTTATTCTTCTATAATGCAGTGAGAACATGTCTAGTTCCTTCAATCTGCTGGTATAATCCATCCCTTTAAGATCTGTTATAGTGTGTATTGCCCTTTTCTGTACCCTCTCCAGCATGTCAATCTCACCTTTTTTATATGGCGACCACACGTGCACTATACTCCAATAATGGTCTGACCAGGGAGCCATACAATGGCACCAAAACCTCTCTCTTTCTGCTAGAGACATACATAATAATGCAATTTAATATACCATTTGCTTTCTGGCACACTTTTCTACAGCGTGATCCAAATTGCAGATCATTTGAAATAGTAATGTCCAAATCTCTTTCTTCATTTACGCTTATGAGAGCTGTATTGGCCAGGCAATAGGTGACCTTTAGATTTTTCCTCCCTAAGTGCATAACTGCACTTTTCTGGGTTTAACTGTAACTTATGTTTGTTGCACCACTTGTCTATGTGGTTCAGGGCCTCCTGTAGACTGATTGCATCACTGGGGATTATCTTTGCCCCATCCTGCAGTCATCCGTAAATTTTGTTGTCCATAAATTTGGATGTTCAATCTGAAGGGATGTAACATAGATATTGAAGAGACATGGACCCAGAACTGAACCATGAGGTACTCCACTTGTTATGTTAGTCCAGTCTGAGAGTACACCCTTAACACTGACTCTTTGCCTTCTTTCTAGTAACCAGGAGTGAACCCATGAGATGAAATTTTCATGTAATCCCATTTTAAAGAGAACCCAAACTAACTCGTCATGAGGTAGCTTATTTAGTAAAGTCCAAGAATACTACGTCCACTGATCACCTGCATCTAAGCTCATGCTAGCCCTATTGTAGAATTCCAACATATTAGTTTGAAAAGAGGTTAAATTCTTTGTCCTTTGAAAAGGGGTTAAATCCTTTTATATCTCTGATCCAATCTGTGCGTTCATTTCACCATATTTCAGTGATAGCTGCTTGATCTATGTTTTTTCTTCCAATATTAACTCTAATTCTGTTCTTTTTATGATATTTAAGCTTATTGTACTGATAAGCATGATATTTAACCCATTCCACTTTTGTTCAATAGTTTTATTTAAATTTTGATGAAATAAATACTGGACTTAAAAATTCTGATTAAAAAATGTTCTAAAGTGGACTGATGGAGTGGGAGATCCATTAGTCTGAGATTATGCATGGGAGAGGAGCAGCAGATGGGGGGGCATTTTGCATACCTCTGTTCGATTGGAACAGTGAACTGCATCATTTCCTCACTAGTCCCCAGCCTGGGAGGGGGCAGGGGACTGGGGGACACAGTGCATACCATTGGTGGACAGGGACTGGTGGTGTGCACCATTCCCCCAGCTCCCTATCTTGTGGATCACATGGGTCAGAGGGCACCCTGCCACCAAGCCTCCCTTCCCTCTGCACCCAGCATTAACTCATGCAGTGGTGTGCACTACATAGAAGAGTATGGGGAGGTGTGGTTTGTCATGAGTAAACAAGTGGTAATGTTCTAGTGCCATTGATGTAGGGAATGAAGTGATGAAATTAGGTATTGGGGGCATACAAAACCTTGCAACTGTAACAGTAGGGCCTATGCATGAATGGGTGGGAAATATGCACTGGAGGCACTTATCCCACCTGCGTAGCCCCACACCCAAAGATAGGTGTGCACTGGCCGGTATTCACCAATGGCTGCCACCTGTTTGCGGCTCCACCCCCCGATGCACAGGTCCATGCAACATGGCCAGGGATGAGTAGTGGACCCAGTCAGGCATCAATTGGATCTGAGTGGATCACTTGCATGGCAGGGTGTGGGTCCGGTGCATGAATAGCACCAGCGGACACCCGGACCTATGTGGCTATGCCCTGTCAGGTGGTGGACCCCTGACTGAGCCCCTGGGGCACAGCAGCCACCCCCCAACATGTGGGAGACCCAGCACCCATGAAGCAAGCCCCTCCACATGCCACCCTGACCCTGTATGGCAGACGCAGCATCCATCTGCCCCCACACATGGCTACCCCTGTCTCCAGTGTAACACATGACAGTCCCCCCATCCACACACTGCTGCCCCATCTCTGGTGTCCTATAGTAGCCCCCCCAATTCCATACCTGCCTGATGATGCTGTGGCCTAGGATGGCTGGTGGCACAACCATCCTCACACCTCCTCAGCCACCAGCCATCCGAATGCTGCCGAGACCTTGTTGCCTATTTATAGGGGTGTGCTCCCAGCAGTATTCAGATGGCTGGTGGCCAAGGAGGTGTGAGGAGGGCTGAGTCATTGACTGTCCTGGGCTGCAGCACTGACGGTCAGGTACAGGGTGACATGGTGTCAGTGCCATGGGGGTGGAGGATGCACTGAACACCAATGCATGAGTGAGCGGGGGTACCATGTTCAGGGCCATGGGTGGTGGGGTACCATTGACCACTACAGCAGTGACCGGGGGATCGGTCGGGAGTCTGGGTACAATGGGCACCACTGTGTGTGTGTGTGTGTGTGAAGTCCAGTGCTACACAAGTTGAGTGCCATCCTGAGCAGGGGGACATGTGCAGATCAGGGGCAGGTGCTGACATGTGTGTGGGGAGTTTGCTGTGCTTCTCTGAGGCCATTGGTGGCCATGTGTGGGGTGGTTGGCTGCATGGGCATGGTGGTGCTGCTCTGTGCTGGGGGGGCATATGCATCAGGGGTATGGGGTCGGTGCTGGCCCATGCTGTGAGTGTGTGGGGGAATGCCTGACAGCCACAGGGTACTAACCGGTGTGTGCAGGGCCAGGCACATAAGACACTTACAGCAGGCTCCTCCCTGGCATAACAGGTACCCTCCTATATCCCCGGTGTGCAGCGCTACTTGCCTTGGTGCATGGCACATAGTGCTGGCACACCCCTGGCATGCCCCCCACCTGCCCCGGCACATTGTTGTCTGTGCTGCTGGGGGATCAGGTGCACAGGGGCTGCACACCTTGTGTCAAGTATCCCACTTGGGGGACACAAGGGGTGTGGAGTGGCTATGTGCTGCAGATCCGCTGCGCATAGGCACTCCGCACATTCATGCATAGGCCCCAGTGTTTGTATGATGTCATACTCAGATGATGTCACAAGTTAATGATATCGCAAATAGTATCACTGTTTCACTTGTTAAAGGCGTCATACTCACGCTTACTCATAACCAATCACACATAACATTTTGATATTGCCAAACATAATGAAATGCCAAAAATGTTGGAATGCTGCTTGAACTTTGACAGTACATGAAATACAATTGTTCTTTTAATTTAAACAGTTTCATACCTATTATCTGCTACCAAGTTTAGTAATAATAGTTTTATTCCCCTATTTTATGTTGTTGTTTCTTGTTTTTGTTTCCTTGTGGTCAAAAATAGAATATATCATAACTTTGAAGCATCGAAACATAGACCGTGATGGCAGAAAAAGACCAAGGGTCCATTCAGTCTGCCCAAAGTTGCCCGGGACCTAGTATCTGTCCAGGGACCTACACCTACCCCCCGTCAGTTCTGCTTCCTCAGCCCCATACTTGGAGCACAGCTCATTATTTATTTATTTATTTATTTATTAAGTTCTCAGATTACAATACCTTTGAACCAAAGGTTCTTTTACAAATGTTCCATGTCTAGTAGGCAATTACAATGACAGTGAGACAATTACAATGTGAGCGAACAAAAAAGACATAGAATCGAGACATAACACCATAAAATAGCATAATCAAAACAAATCAGCTACAAGGAGCATTGAGCTATTTCAAGGGTACATGAAATTAAAATAAGTGCTGAGGAAGGGATTTGGGTAACTAGCAGCCAGGGAGGCATTGTCAAAAAGGAGCAGGGGGAGTGTTATGCAACAGGGTAGGGGAGACAGGAGCAGGGAGCACAATAGGAATAGATGGGGGGACATGTTAGTGGGTGCAGAAGCATGTGCTAACAGTGGAGAGGTGATTAAGGAGATTGAGCTTGAAGGGGCCTAGCTTCAGGATGTCAAGTATGGATGGAGGGAGATCATTTAGCCAGCAGGGAGCCCTGAACCAGAATGAGTGTTCAGTCTGGGTAATACGGCAGAGAGGGACTTGGAAGGCCTGTTCAGCCATGCAGCAAGAGTGGTGGGGTTGGAGACACGAGAGAGAAGACTTTGGAAGGAAGGCAGGGTAAGTCCAAGGCAGATTTTCTTAGTGAATATGCAGGTCTGGTAAATAACATGGCCCTTTAGCTCAAGCCAGCCAGTCTGAGCATATAAGTCACAGGTATGTGTAAGTCTGGGGAATCCAGACTCCAATCTGTGGATTTTGTTGAGGGCAGTGTGAATTCTTTTAAGGGTAGTGTCAGCTGTTGCACTGTAGATGAGACCGTAGTCAATATTTATTAATTTTTTATTTATTTATCAAGTCTAGGATTACAAATACCTTTGAGCCATGGCTCTTTTACAAAGGTTCCACGTCAGAGAAGTACAAATTATGGGGAACATCAAGACAGGCATTACAACAATGTGGACATTGCAAACAGAGTACAGATTAATACAGTTCAAGGGTAGCATTGTAACAAGACAGCCAGCGGCATTTTTCAGAGAAAACAGACAACAGATAAGAAGTGCCAGAGTCATAGGGAGAAGGAAGAGGGTGGTGGGGGAGGGAATGTAGAAAGGGTGGCAAGAGGGTGAAAAGTGCAGTATTGGGTATACCAAGATGTGAGGTAGAATCCAGTTGGGAGACAACTAGAGCAGAAAGGGAAGTGGAGAAACAAGGTTAAGTTAGGAGTCACAGGAGCTGTTGGTAGTGAGATAGTCCCGGAGCCTAGTTTTAAACATACCAATAGTTGGGGCAGAGGAGATGGTTGGGCTGAGGCCATTGAACCAGAGTGGCACTCGATAAGCAAAAGAGCATTGTCCCTGTGAAGTGTGACAGTGGGGGACTTTCAGTAGCTGTAGCGTGGATCTCCTAAGGTGCCATTTGTTAATTCGGTGTTGTAACAGAGTTGAGACCCCAGAAGGTGCAAGGCCAAGGTAGATTTTTTCACCATGGAGCAGGTGAGAAACTTTATGCGTTTGATAGTTGGAGCCAGCCGGTCTGAGTGTACAGATCACATGTGTGGGTGAGACGGTGAGCACCAGTGATGAGCCGACATGCTTTATTTAAGGTAGTTGAGAGGCATCTAAGGGTTGTGGTTGTGGCCAAGCCATAAATGATGAGACCATAGTCTATTACAGAGATCACAGAGCTCAGGACTGCAACCTACAATGCTTCTGGCGTGAGGTGTGGTCTGTGTTTGTAGAGGAGACCAAGCCGTGTATTAGCAGCTCTAGCTACATTATCTACATGAAGTCCATAGGAGAGATTATGAGAGAATAATGGAGAGTAAAGCACTGGTGATTGCAAGATGGAGAGCATTGGGGGTGAGACAGTGGCTATGCCTGAAAAGAAGCCCTAGCCTGGTGTTGACCACCTTAACTACATTGTCCACGTGGGCAGAGAAAGACAAGGCTGTATCCAGTGGTACACCTAGGTACTTGAATTGCTGGACCTTTTCCAGTAGCACATTGTTTTTGTTGATGTTGATGATGTTAAACTGGTGGTGTCTGTGCCTGTTATGTGTGCTGGTGAAAAGCATGTTTTTTTTTTTTGTAGTTTAGAAGAAGTTTGTGTTCAATAAACCCCTGCTCAATTGCAGAGAAACTGTGCTGTAATTGTTGTAGGGAAGGGGGTTGGGGAGACTAGAGAAAATGATAGCATCGTCTGCATACAGAAGTAGGTTAGTTGAGCTGGCTTGGGGGAGAGAGTTAAGAATTAGACTAAAGAGTAGGGGGCCAAGTACTGAGCCTTGTGGGACACCTGATCAGATGAGTCACCTGTCAGAGAGTGACTCACCAATTTTTACTTTCTGAGTCCGGCAAGTTAAATAGCTTTGGAACCACTTGGTAACAACTTCAGAGAGACCTAGTGTTAGAATGGTATCAAATAAGAGGGGTTGGTTCACAATATTGAATGCTTTAGTGAGGTTGATGAAAACTGTCCCCACTAAATGGCTGATGTCAAGAGTGTTATGAATGAAGTTAGAGAAATGTAGCAGAGCAGTGGTGGTGCTATGAGTTTTCCTAAACCCATGCTGCTGCGGGCATTGGATATTGTGTTTCTCTAAGTATTCAGTCAGCTGGTCAGCGACTATTCATTCCAGTACTTTGGAGATGTGGGGAGGATAGAGATCGCATGGTAGTTAGTCGCTTGGGATCTGTCCCCACCTTTGAAGAAGGGAGTGACCACCGCAGCATTCCAGCATGTGAGGAACTGCCCTAGGCAAAGGGATAGATTGAACAGTTTAGTGAGTGGTAGCAGAACTGAATCCAGGGTCCTGTAGCGTGCCCTCACTCTGTCCCACCCATGCATGAAGCCCCTCCACGGTCTTGGCACCCATCACCTTGGCAGACAGACTGTTCCATGGTTCTACCACCCTTTCAGTAAACTAATACTTCCTCAGGCCCCTCCTGAAGACCCCCCCCCCAATTCCAGTTTCCATTCATGCCCACGTGTCACTGAGCTGGTGTTTCTATTGAATAACTCCATATGGTACACTTTGTCTATGCCCTTCAGAAACTTGAAAGTCTCTATCATATCCCACCTCTCCCTCCTGGCTTCCAGCAAGTACATGTTCATTGCTCTCACATGCTTCCAGTAGAAGTCTCCCTGCAGGCCCTATATCATTTTAGTCACCCTTTTTTGCACTGCCACTATCCTGTCTTTATCCTTTCTGAAGTGAGGACTCCAGAACTGGGCACAGTATTCCAGGTGTGGCCTTACCAAGGATCAATAAAGGGGGAAAATTACTTCCTTCATTCTACTATCTATACCCCTCCCTATACACCCCAACAGTCTACTTTCTTTGCTATAGACTTTGTTGCACTGGCTAGACTGCTTTAGGGTGTCACAGATAATGAATCCCAGGTCCTGCTCTTTTGATGTGTTACTGAGTTTAACCTCATTTAGCCAGTACTCTGTCCTGGGGTTCCTTTTTCCCAGGTGCATTACCTTGCACTTCTTGGCAGTGAACTTCAATTGCCACACATTTGGGCATCTCTCTAGTCTTTGGAGGTCATGTTGCAAATCCTTAACTCCATCATTGTTATCGATTCTTCTGCAGAGTTTAGTGTCATCAATGAAGGAACATGTTGAAAAGGACCAGGCCTAGGACCGATCGCTGTGGTACCCCACTTGTGACTTCCCCCTCCACTGACTTAACCCTGTTGACAGTGACCAAGGCCCCTAGAATTCTGTGGCCGCAGAATTTTATGGAACCTTGTAATCTATTAGAATTTCATGTAAAGCTTAGAATTCACTCTTCTTGGTGATTTTTTATTAATATTTCTGTTTATACATAGAATCTGGTTCCCTTCCCCTCTTTTTATATCCAAACCCCACCATATGTTCAGAATGTGATGTTATAATTGCTATAACATCATACATTAGCCAATGAAATGGGCTGCATTCTGCAACAGAAATGAACAGTCACTTATCTACCACAGCTCCCACTGCCAGAAATAGTGGCACAGCACATCATGCATGGAGATATTTGCTCAACCTGCACTATAGCCTAATACAGTTTTCAGTCTTACATTGTTGCACTAGGGCCAACTTAAACAAAACCTTGTCAATAGCACAGACCTGTTAAATCCATACCTCACTTTGTACAAACCTATTTGTGCCTTTAAGGTATAGAGACGCTATCTGAAATAAATAACTGGTAAAATGAATTTATTTTTCTTAAAAATGTAGACAGTTAAAGTAATTATGCCCAGAAAAGTGAAATATAATAATGTGTAGACCTGTTAAATAAATAATTGCACTGTACGCATTTTTGCCAGGGTTATTAATTACATATTGTCATTGGTTGATAGAATCACCTAAAAGTTATTGAGAAATGTTGTGTGCAGGGACAGCTGTTGGGCCAGAGGGTAGCATGCTGTGTTTCCGTGCCGGGAACTCAGGTTCAGAGATTAGCTCTGGGAGCTGGCTGGGCAGCACAAGGATTGGCGGAACACATCACTGCTCGGAGCCTGGGAAGGTATGGTGCAGTGTTCTGTCACATGGTGGACACATTGTGATGGGCCGGAGAGCTGTATCTCACAATTGGTTCACATGCATGTCATGGCCTGATGGTGTTATGCAGTGTGTCAGGGAAAGCAGGTTGACATGAAAAATGAGTTTTGCAATAACTCCTCTATTCCATTTCCAATGGTATGAATGAGAATGGAAGTTCATGGAAATTAAAAAAAAAAAAAATATATATATATATATATACACTCACACACAGTATCTCTGTCTCTCTCACCACACACACACATGCATATTTGTATGTATGTTACAGATTGCATATAAATATATAAGTGATACACAGTAGGAACCTCATAAGTGGTGTAGAAAGCACATACAAATATATAAGTGATAGACAGTGGAAACCTCATTAGTGGGATAGATAGCATGCATATAGAAGTACCTTATTTATCACACAAGATCCCATCTGCATATGTCATTTATGCAACAGCCTAGGACCTTAAGGGAGAGACATTTGTTTTGCTTTTTTAGGCATAACATTATTTTTATAAGTCTGTTATTTTTTGAACTAGTGTTACTGTGCTTTCCACCATCCTGATTGCCATAACCACTGCTATGAAAGTGAAGTCAGGATGACAAGCTGACACTGTGATGTGGTAGTTTGTTAGTACCGCAGAACTTCTGCAGAAATTACAAACCACCGCCGCAGAAGTTCTGCGGCAAATGGTAGTCTTGCCGCAGAACTTGGTCCCACTGTGCCGCAGAAAAGTAGGGGCCCTGACAGTGACCCTCTATGGCCTACCCTTGAGCCAGTTTCCCACCTATCTGGCTATATATCCCTTGCTGTTCCCAGGTCCCCCATCTTCTTCAGCAGGCGTCTATACGGTACTGAGTTGAGCCTGTTGCTGAAATCAAAGTAAAGTAGATCCAATCCATGGCCCCAATCCAGATCCTTCATTACCCAGTCAAAGAAGACAATAAGGTTGGTTGGGCAGGAACTCTCTGCTATGAACCCATGCTGCTTACTATCCTGGAGACCATTCTTTTCCAGCTAGTCAATGTGGTCCTACTTGATTAGAGTCTCCACCAGTTTTCTCACAACAGAAGTGAGACTTACTGACCTATAGTTTCCTGCATGTTCCTTATCCCCCCCTTTAGGAAATGGAACCACGTTGGCTGCTCTTTAGTCTCTTTAGTCACCCCCAACTGCAGTGAGCTGTTGAACAGATGTGCTAGAGGATCAGACAGTTCTTCTGCTAACTCCCTTAGCACTTCAGATGCATCCCATCTGGACCAGGGGCCTTATCTATCTTGAGGGTTGCAAGCCCCTTCTGGACCCTGTCCCTAGTAGCTCATTCTATGAACCTGTCCAAATGTTTGTATTTACCTGACTAAATAAAATTGCATGTCAGTGCCTGCTCATATATATGCTTGTGCATTGTACTTGACTACCTAACTGTGAATATGTGAAGCTATGCATTACTTTGTTCCTCCCCTACTCCCTGTGATTGTATCATGTACTCGGGTCCCCCATGAAAATTGGCATTTGATGATCTCTGGTTCTTACCCAGTCAACAAATCTACATAAAAACAAAATTGACTAGATCAGTTTCAGAGTGCAGTACAATCTTCAGTGCTTTGAGCCTAAACATTGCTCTTCATCTGGGGGCAGGGTAACAGACATGAAAAGCACTTTTTGAAGCTCCTATTTAAAGCAACAATGCATACTTTCTTAAGAAATCTATTTTCAGCAATGAAAACAAGAAGCTAAAATGAGGCTGTTATACAGTGCGTGTCAACACCCACAGGACACTGAGTTTGATGGCGTTAAGTGAAAGAGAGCGAAATGGAACTCTGGAGCCCATAATAAAAAATGATCACCACAAAAGTGAAACGTGAGATAGAAAAAAACATAAAACAGGAATGAAAGGCTAAATAAGGTAGCTAAAATAAAACAAGTCATGTGTTTCAGGTCGGATGTTTGCCATAACAGACAAATCAATGCAAACTGCCAGGGGTGAGATACAAAGCCACAGATCAAAAGTAAACACCAAATGAGAAAGTTTGATTTAAAAAGGACAGGTGGATATTTAATATCAAGGTTATGGAGAAAAGAAGTAGGTAAAAAGGAAAATGTGCTGCCCTTGCAGAGTTAGTGCTATAAACATGGACTGCATAATAAATACTTTTAGGCTGCAAAATAAAAACAAAACTGTGACAGAACTAAGAGCCTAATATTGGCCAGGGAGCAGAATAGTAAGTTATTAAGGCAGGAAGCAAGTCAACTGGCATGGGGCAAATAACCCCCAAGATACACACGGCTACTGATGTAGGTACTGTAGCCAGGAACTGAAGAATAGGATATCACAAGTAGACAGAATGCATACTGGAGTGATTATTATGCTAGGTCACCAGTAACCTGTGGCACCTGTTTATTGCTGCCTTGGGCTGTGCTTGAGGGTGACATACAATATGTGCTGTATAAAATCTGTATTATGACATCTGGTAGCCACTGCAGGAACAATGTTGCACAAAATATTTTGATGTTGGAGCAGAATGGAAAAATAAATGACAATGCAAGTTTGACGTCTAGCACCATGGTGCAAAATTGTTATGCTCAACGATAGCTACCCTGCACAGCTAGGTGAGATAACTGTAGACTGTCCCATAGATTCAGGAGAATCTATCAGGTTAATTGATGATGCTCATTTCGACATGCCAAAAGAAGCAGTACTGCTGTAATCCAGAACAATCAAAATCCTGACAATTGTGAGCAGCAAGCATTTACCTAAAGGGGGTTATTTGCAGTAAATAAATATATGAATAAAAACAATTAGAATGGAAAGTCGACAGCGCAATTCCGATGCCAGGCACCAATGGTACAATACGTTTATAAGAATGGAAGTCCATAGACACCTTATTTCTCATCACTGGAGATGCTCAAGGCAATATGTTGTGCTATGAAAGTTTTTTTTATTATATTTATTTGTTATTCATTAACCCGGTAGGACACAAAACCAGTAGATGCCCATTTGCGAGATGGACCTGGAGAGGGAAAGTGCCCAGATTATGGACCTGACCAGCAGAATAGTCCATATCAGATCCCCTAGTGTAAAACTAGAATGGAATACAGCTGGCACAGTAGATACACTGCAACTAATTAAATGAGTCTTTTGTTCAGGGACCAGAAAAGCTCAGAAATCATCAGGTTCACTTACAAATAATGATTAGCCAGTAATTCCAGTAACACAAGTGCATGGCAGTATACTGTTTCAAGTCAGAAAACCAGCTGAAAAAGAGCTCAAAGCATTTGAACAGTTGAACCTTTTTGAGAATGTACAGGGCTCAAATGCTGGGCTTTCCCTGATAGAGTTACAGTAATTCCTAAGTCTCATAAAATGACTGCAGTGAGAGTCTGTAGACATTAGGGGCCCGATATTCAAAAGTTTGTGTGGACGCTAATGGGTCTTTGCCCGCACAAACTGGGGTTTGTGTTTGTGCTGGAGCCCCATATTCAAAAGAGGCTTTTGGGTGGGCAAAGGGGGTTAGCGCCTGCACAAAACATAATGTTTGCATACAGGCAAGGAGAGGGACCTGGCAATGAATATGTGCATTAACCCATATTCACTGGTTGGGTTTGTGCTGTGCAAAGAGGTTTAGCACGGCCCTTTTGTGCAACGCAAACACTACCAAACAAATCCCCGACTTACTTCAGACAATCCTGATAGCTGCCAGAGGTAATGCAACAACCTAGCTGGTTTGCCTCTGGGGGAGCACACCTGCTCCCTGTGGTGCTTGGCATCCCCCCCTGCTGATTGCCAGCCTGTACTTTCAAAAAAAAGGATCCCTGGTGATAGTAGTCACCCCCACCCACTGATCACTGGCCTGTTCAATCAATTAAAACTATCACTGATACTAGTGGTACCCACACCCCTGCCGATCACCTGACCATACATTAAATGATAACCATCCCTGATGTTAGTGGTAAACCACCTGCTGATCACAGGCCCATATTTTAAATGACAACCATCCCTGGTGCTAGTGGTAACCCCACTCCCTCTGATCCCATCCTTGGTATCATGTATATTATCCGTGGTGGTAATGGTAACCCCCCTCCTTTCAATCTCATCCCTGGCATCATGAATATTATCCCTGGTGCCAGTAATAACCCCCCTCCCTCTGATCCTTGCCCTGGCATGGGTATCCCCACAAGAGAGCGGAGGGTTTAGGTTGGGGAGATGTGAACGTGGGCAGGAGAGCGAAGGCAATGTGTGCACTCTGGACTTTGCAGCGTGCGGCTCCTTTCTTTTGCTCTGCCTGCATACATGTATGGGACATGATCTGTGCCCTCCTCCACAGTTGCTGTGTCCCGGAGGTGTTTATATAATATTTAGGGGGGTGAAGAGGGGCATAGTCACCCGCATCACACTGGCTGTCAAAGATGTGTTCTTTTGGTGCTTTTTCTGATCCCAGTGAGTTTTGACCTGATATTCCTTGCTCCATCAGATTCTGACTTCTTCCTGTCAGTATCTTGATGTTTGGTGAGTTTGTATCTGCCCTAATGTGGGTAACCCCCCGGCATCACCTATGCTATCCCTGGTGCTAGTGATGACTCCCTTCCCTCTGGTTGCTGCCCTGTCAACATGTTGAATATCACTGGTGCTAGTGGTAACCTCTTTCCCTCTGCTCCCTACCCCATCATACATTGTGACATCCCTGTCCCCCCGATCCCTCACCTTCCAGTTCACACAACCCCTCCCTTGCATCCAGTGGTTCCCCTCCTATGGTGCCGGGCTCCTCCCACTCACAATTTCCCCAGTGTTGGTGTCACCAGTTCATATGGTGACCAGCATAGCCCTCCTCACATTTCCTCAGATGGCCACCATATGTACAGCCAGGAAACATACCTCTTTTTTATTGGACAGGTGCATCACCCTGTCCTACAAATAAGAAGTGTGCACCCTGACTTTACATACACCGGCAGGCCTGGGAGGTGTAAAGAGAGATGTACCAGTCCCCATATGCACCTGTGGCATAATCTCTGGGGAAACCATGAGTGGGGAGTGCCTGGTACTGTTGGGAGAACCATTGGACACCAGGGAGAGGTTGTGTGAACTTACAGTTTGGTGATCGGGGGGGCAGGGACATCACAGTGCATGACAGGGCAGGGATTGGAGGGAGGGGGGCTACCACAAGTACTAGGACTATGCAACATGTTGACAGAACAGGTGTCAGAGGTAGGGGGGTTACCACTAGCACCAGGGATAATATACGTGATGCTGGGACAGGGATTAGAAGGAGGGGGTTACCACTAGCACCAGGGATGGTTGTCATTTAAAGTATGAGTCAGCAATCGATGATTGGTGAGGGGGATTACCACTAGCATCAGATATGGTTGTCATTTAATGTAAGTGCTGGCAATTGGTGGGGAGGTTACCATTAGCACCAGGGATAGCTGTCATTTAAAGTACAGGCCGGCAATTGGTAGGAGGGGTACCTTTAGCACCAGGGATAAGTATACATGGCTGGGACCAGACAATCAGGGAGGCAGCGCCACACTAACCTGCCTTACTATCCATACAAAATAGCCCATAATGGGCAAGCAAATGGCACTTTAGTGACTTTTATGCCCAATTGGCTCATTTGCATGGATCCCTTAGAATTCTTGAAATTTCACACCGGTGCTGTTCATTCTGGTGGCATACTTCAGGAGCCCTGTTGGGGCAGTACTAAGTGGATTAGTGCTGGGTTGACATGGCCCTATATTCAGTTGATTGGCGCCAATGCACTGTTCCACTGAATATAGCATCTTCAGGCACACGGACAAGTGAAAGGAGGTAGCCCAAAGTTTTGCACTGCACTTTGTGCATGTTTGAATATTGGACCCTAGATGTCCAAACACTGCACTTATATGGGACAAATTGCTCCCAATACGGGTTGCATCATTGATCATCTCACAAGTGTTTTCTCTGCAAGCTAGATTCAGATGAATGCCATCACCAACTGCAGTTGAATGAAGAATCTTGAAAGATCTTGTTTTCAATCCTGTGACTCTATTCAGGTACAAATGCTTCTAGTTTGAAGTATCCTTACAAGTAAACATTTCCCATGACATCATTCCTTAAGTGATACAACCAGTGAATGACATCACATGATAGCCTGATTTTTACAAACAAATGACTACATGATTCTGCTTCATGACAGGTTTTTGTGTGTCACAAGGGGCACAGTTTGACTTTGAAGAATGACAAATGTTCATTTCTACAGTGTAAACACAAATTTTTGGACTCACATTTTCTGAGAAAGGAGTGAACTGAGATCTCTCAAATATGAAGGTGCTTAAAGAAATGGAGGCAATTAAAAGCATAACAGACATTAAGTCATTTCTTGGTATGACCAGCTATCAAGCCCAATTTATTCCGAACTATGCAACTCTGAATTTTCTATAATAATCAATAAAGAAAAATATTTCCTTTGTCTAGATAATAATGAACTGATACTATGATAGTGGATTCACTATGCAAGGCAATAATAGGATTCGGGAGTGGATAAAGTACAAGGCCGAAGGACGTATGCTTAATTTCCACATAACAATCATATTATTGTCGAGGATAGTGAATCCACTATCATATTAATACTATTATGCTGCATGTTAAAACCAAAAAAAATCTGTTTTTTTGTTTGCTTGTTTTTACTATACCCCACCCCCAAAATTGGAATGCAAGATAAAATGATGATGTCACTACTGTCATGCTATTGCCATTAAAATGACAGATGTAATGTCATATATGTAATATTTTATTGAGAATAAAATACTTTCAATGAATTTGTTGTTGGATAAATTGTGTGTAACTCTGCCTTCTGATTGAAGGACAGAGTCTACATGTAGCATAATTCACACCAATATGTTTGATGTAATCATAAAGAGTCTGAGTGAGACAGTTTCAATGGTGTACGTCAGCCTTTTTATGGAAAACAGAAGTAGTCCTGAATGTCAGCTGGGGGTGTGCTGAAATTGAAGTAGACTTCAGTTGATCAGCCAGAAATGGCCTTTTTAAGTCTGGTGAAGGGTTCCCAAACTTTCAAGCAAGACAAAAATGCCATGTGTTGACAACAGGGTGGATGCCGTTGCATAGGAGGTTCATATTATGTGCACAATGACCAGTGGCGCATGAACTAATCCTATCTGAGCAACTGAGCAAATGCTGAAGGGAAACAAACAAGTATGACAGTTGGGCTGAACCATCAACAGATAGAATCACTTCGCATAACACAATAATTATTTCTCATTACTTTTTAATATCCACTACTTCATGTTATCTTACATCTAAGGCATATAAGGTGACATTTCTCAATAACAAAGTTTCAGTCCTTTCAACCTGCCTCAAACTAGGTAGTACAAGCAATAGATCGCTATCACAATGGCTTGCATTACAGTATATACAGTATATGCTGATGTTTCAGAATCACCTGATTCCTTCATCAAAGCAAACACTGAATGTGCCATTGCTCTTATTTGGCTGGTGCTGCTTGTCTCTCTCCACCCTCAACACATGCACAAAATGCTTGCCCGATGATTTCTTTACTTTAAATTACTTGCTGCCAGGAGCACATCCTTCCCACCAATAATGTCACTGCTGCTGCTGTCTCTCTCTCTCTCTCTCTCTCTCTCTCTCTCTCTCTCTCTCTCTCTCTCTCTCTCTCTCTCTCTCCCCTGCCCTCATCGCCCCCCAAAAGCTCAATGGCTGATTTCTTTCTTGTAAATGACCAGTTGTCTAGATCTCATTTCCACTTCTAATACTGGTGCTGCTGCCACTGGGTCTTTCTGTCTCCCACCCCAAGGCGTTTGACCACTGATTTTTGTATTTTAAGTGACAGATGATAGGAAGCCCATCCCCTCTGCAGTAGTGTCACTAACATGTCTCTCCCCCTGCCCCCACACACTGCCCATATTTCAAATGTGAAACCTACCCTTTTCTCCCCATTGAATCAATAAAACAAATTACATCCCCATCCCACCACCCTCATGTGGCACCCACCACACTCCTCCCCCCAAAAAGGATATGTTTTGTCTTTCAGTGGGCAACTGGCATGGCCCTCTTTCTGTCTTTGGTAGCCACCACTTAATGATAAAATGGCATCTAGTGATTCAGTGATACCACCAAAACATAGCAGTCCCCAGCACTGCCAAGGCAACACCAAGGAAGGTAGATAAATAACTACTATTCATTGCTAACCTCAAGGCTTATTAAATCCCCTATGCCAGATTTTGCCTTGTGTATCAAAGTTTTTATCTGAATTTAAGAGGTTGAATCAATGAACATGGTCCTGAATAAAAGCAGAACTGAGATTACAACTGACCACCTTCTCTTGCCCTTAATGCCAGACCTGTTTGATTGGAAGTCATTCACATAGAAATTGATGACAGTGGCATATTTAATGTTGCTGAGTTTGTGAGCTGCAGTCTCTCTGCTGTTTAGAAACAGTACTCACAGACTGAACAAAAAGACTTCACTCTAGTTTGGGGATGCAAGCCTGTCTCTCTTTACTTACAGTATATCACGCCTCATTCAATATCTACACTGGTCATCATGTGCTAGTAGTCTTATTTTACAACTCTAAAGCTAAACAGCCCACAAGAATTGAAAGAGAGGGCCTCAGGCTTCATGAGGGCATTTTTGAATAGGCTGAGCATGGATGCAAATGTATGCTGTGCCTGGACCTGCATCCACCTGATTGCATCTATGCAGCCCTGCTGTTTTTTTAAAAGATACCCCTGTTTGTGACAAAAAAGTCTCAATTTGCAGTAAAACATTTCTGCAAATCCGATTTGAGTAGTGCTGTATGGAATTTTTCAAGTTCCGATGGAATAGAGTTTCACAGAATTTTAGAAAATTCTGCCAGATTCCACCAAATTCCATTGGCAGCAGAATTCCAACATTTCAAAAGTGAAATGGCTTTCACGGATTTATAATCTTCAGTTTACATAAAGAATGGATTCTTTTTCCACAATTCACAGAAAATTATTCTGTGGTTTATGTAATCCAGGATACCTATTCTACAGTTTACATAGAAATGCTTTTTGAAATTCCACATCATTTAAAAAAGTTCTGAAAAGCATTTGGGAAGTAAAATATATAAGCAAGATTTAATTAAATTTTTGAATCACTGGAACTAGTTCAGTTTATCTGAAAATTATATTAGCCTAAAAGAAATGACAATAGCAATACCAGAAGCCATTAGAAAGGCAGTGGTAGTCTTTACCCATGCTAGTCATTTAGGAATTGTGAAAACAAAGCAACTACTGTATTCAGAGATACGTTGTGGTTCCCTTAACTTGATCAGTGTATGGAGTAAGAACTATAGTAATGCAGCACATGTTCTTTGACTTCTAGAGAAAACCGACCAGATCCTTTAAATGTGTCAGCTTTACTAGGATCTGTATAGGAAAAAGCAGATATTTACTTTTTGCATCCATACACAATGGTCAGTGTATCCTAGCTACAGTAGTTGAATACACTAGATACACAGAACTGCAGTTTGTCATGTTATATTAGCAAAGGCTGTTATGCCTGCATAAGACCAGGTATTTACCTCTTATGGGATTGCTTAAAGAACAAACTCTGGCCAGAGCTGACGGGGCTATGACGAGTTGCCAAGCGAGCAAAGTTACAGGTGTGCATAGAAATTATTGAACACCTGGGTGTAACTTGGCCATTTTTTTGAGGTGTTGCACCAAATTTTCAACATGGCCTTTTTGGGACCCCTCCTCATGAGGAGTGCCAGTGTCATATTGTTCACTTGTCCCAAAAGGTGATTTCACAGAGTGACCATGCCATTCTGTGCCACAGGTGCAAAAACATGTTTCGGGCAGGTTGTGATAAATGACAGCTTTACTGTTAAAAAGGAGGTATGCAAAAATGGCAATGTTGAAAATGTGGATTGAAAATATTAAAAATTGGTACCAATCCAGTGGCACTGCTGGTTGAGATGCTGGATGCCACACCTCACACCACGCTACGACCTGGGTTCTGGAATGAGGCCGAGCCATTGGGGGTTGGTGGGGAGGGAGAGGATTTAGCATTCAGAGGACTGCTCTCCTCTCCCAGGAGAGATGGGGTTGCACTCCTGCTGAATGACTGCCCCCAAGCGGTGGCCTGGGGGAAGTACAGGTCTCCAGGGTGCACAGAAGGGAGGGTGTTGCTGGACTTCTGCTGACATGTTCATGCCTCCATACATGCACATCTGGTGTGTGCATCCCAGCAACGGGGATAGTAAAGAAAAATGGTGGAAAAATATCTCCAGACACAGGATGAAGCAAGTCTCTCCACACGCTCCGCTCCTGGGCCAGGCAGAAAGGTATGGCCCGGTAATTCTGGGATGTTGGGGTTGGGGATGTCAGTCAGAAAGGGGCACTGGAGGATAAGGATCATAAAACATAATATGGAAAAAAAAGATATATTAAAAATTGGCAAAGTTAGGAGTGTGCGTAGAAACTGCGCAATGCACACTAGTAATGCAGTCATTTTTTGGAATATTTTCATCAAATTTGCAACATGGGCTTTTTGGAACCCCACCTCATGAACAGTGCCACTGTCATTTTGTGAATCAGTCCCAAAAGGTAAGATTCCATGCAGCAACCACAAAATCACCTTTTGGGATGAGTAATGAAATGACAGTGAAAGTTTTCATTAGGTGAGGTCACAAGACCCCCATGTTGAAAATTTGGGGCCAAAATTCCAATAAATGGCTGATTTATCAACATAAGTTGAAAACCATTGAATGGCACTATAGGATGCTTATCTTTGAGTCTTCAGTTTGCCGTTCTGCTTTGAAGAGTGCAGACATGTCCCGGTCCAGAGAAGATGACGGTGCCAACCTCTGGAGGTAAGTATGGGTTAAGGGGGGGATTAAGGAGAGGCTGGTGCTCAGTGGAAGAGTGGGGATGGGGAGAGGGACTGGGGTGACGACAAGGGACCATTTTCTTTTTTACATATAAAAAAAACCACGTCGGGGGACTGTTTTCATTATTTACAGGAAACAAACAAAAAAAACAGACAATTGGGCACACTGGGGTGGTCTCCCAGTGTGCCACATGAGTGGGAGGTACATGATGCCAACATGGGGATTGGACACTCCAATGTCGGCAAGGGAAAAAATACATTTGGGCACTCTGGGGTGGGCTCCCAGTGTGCCACATGAGTGTTGGAGGGGGCTACATAATGCCGACATGGGTACTGGGAACCCCGATGTCAGCAGGGGAAAAAAATAATTTAGGCACACTGAGGTGGGCTCCCAGTGTGCCACATGAGTAGTGGGCCACATAATGCTGACATGGGGATTGGGGACCATGATGTCGGCATGGAGATGGAAATGGCAGGAGCGGGGAGGACAGCAGCAGTGGAATGGTGCGAGATGGTTGTCTTTGTTGCCGGTGCTGGTGGCGGTTACGCAACTGTGCATGCGCGTCACTCGTGCATGTGCAGTTGCGGTGAATGGCATTTTGCCATTCACAACATGATGTTGCAAGCAGAACTGTGCATGCGCATGACTCAGGCATGCTCAGTTCATGCCCCAGAATGCAGAAGTAACAGCTGAAATAGTGCGGCTGTTATTCCATAGCGGCCGATCATGGCAGAGGGTTTCAAGCTCCATTGGGCTTTCAGAAGGATACTTCCAAAAGTCCAATGGAAGGTTCCATGATAGGCAATTTTTAGAGCTACTGAGCAATCCCAAAATGGCTGTAGGCTCTGCCCACAGCCCTAAAAATTAAGACAAATAACTTACTTTACTATGATTTCAGAGTAATGAGTTTTGTCAGTTCTTATAGTACTCCTTTGTGTCCTCAAGCCAGTGGATTAGTTGAAGGATTCATGAAAGACCTAGGAAAGAATGTCAAGATTAACAAAATGTTCTGACTACACATTTATGCCAGTCTTTAAACAAATGTCTAAGACATTCTTGCTCTGTATGTCATTCAAGGCTGAATGTGCCTCAACAGACACAGATGCTCTAGAGGGTTAAAATCAAATCTGCCTTGCCCGAGAGCCTCAATTCCTTAAACTCCTCAGATCCAGATACAAGTTAGAGCAAGAAGATCACTGGGAAAAGCTCTGTGCTGACTCAAACAAGAAAACCATGTATCTAATATCAGAGAAGGTAAACAAGTTTTAGCAAAACTGCATGTCAAGGGAAAAGATCAGACACTGCATCATTATTTCAGATCTTGTAACTGTGACAAACAAGGAAATGAACCTTTATTGTTTCAGAAAATGAATATAGATCAGTGACTAGACACCTTTCTTATTTTAAGAAAGTATGTCATTCAAACTCAATAGTGACTAATAACATGAAACCAGACCTGGGACCTGACATACTGTTGTCTTTATTGGATATGCCTATATTGACTGCTGACACCTCTGCAAGAGTTCACCTTCTAATGAGACTGTGGAAAAGAAGACTCAGTTGGGCTGAATCATATGTTATGTGGGTGCCCAGGAGACTGTGTGAAGAAATACAGTCATACTGAGGTTTGTAAGGAGCTGAAGGGCAATACCCATGAGAGCTCCTGACCACTTACTCCCTAAAGTAGCCAAGAATAGCACCTGATGGGATACACCTACCTAGTCTTTAATTAAATTCAGTTTTGCTTTTGCTAATAATAATGTTTTCAGGTAATGAATTCTAGGGATTTACAGCCCTAGTAGTATAAAAATATTTCTGGTGATTAAGCTTAAAACTGTTCCTTTGATCTGTAATGGATGACCCCTTGTTTCTTTTTATTCCTTGTTTAAATGAAATCCCTTGTCATATATGTGTGTTATATATCTATATATCTATCTCTCTCTCTCTCTCTATATATATATATATATATATATATATATATATAAGTATATACAGTATATTCATTGCAAAAACTCCTTTAATGCATTAGTTAGGGTTGTTCCACAGCGACAAAAGTAAGGAAATTTGGTGTTTTAGTTTGAAAACCTAACTCTGCATTCCCCACCAGCACACCACACACACACACACACACACACACACATATGCAAATGGAGGGAGGACCAAGGTAACACAACCAATCACAGACAACCAACAGCAGGTGACAGATATAACATACAACTGTCTAAACGTACTACAAGACACATCCATCATTATGGTCCACCAACTGTATGAGTTCTGCTGCCATCTGAGTTCCTTGTTGGTAGACAGACATGCTGCATAGTTGCACACAGTAAGATAACAGAACAGCAGTACTCTGCACACAACAGTTTAGTTAAACATAATGTGGTTCTGCTGTGATAATATCATGAGGCATTAACATACAAGAAAGGGTGGTAAAAAAGGTGTGTGATATTATCTGGCTATAAGCAGAGAAGTGAGAACATGGGACCCTTTTGGCCACATGCACTGACCAACGTACTCATGTTCAAACCAAGATGGACATGTGTACATAAAGTCACACGTGTGTCTATTAACAACACGTTCTGGTCAGAAATGAATGCAGACATGCAATGCTCAACAATTTTATGACAGCACTGTAGTTTTCTGTTCATTATAGTATGCAGGAGCACTATTTGGTTATTATGGGGTAACATCTAGCAGCATTAACACACAAGAAAGGGTGGTATGAATGCTACTTGATGTTTTCAGCCCATAATAACAGTCATTTCTGTTGTTAATATTTGAAACCATTTGTCTGTTAATGTCAACCAGGGTCCATGGCACCATAAACACTTTGGGTACTATGTGACCTCATAACTGCCCAGGTGTGCAGGATAAGATGACATTGCAGCAGCACTCTGTATATAATAGTGTTCTGATACATCATTTACTAATGGCAGGCTAACATAAGGAACCATTGACACAAACATAAGGTTGGTGAAAATGTTGTCTGATATTGCCCATTCAAAGCTACAAAAGTTGTAACATGGGGCTCTTTGGCCCTTCCCCCCTCCGCTACCATCAATGAAGCAATTTGTACAGAAACAGAAACATGTGTTTGCACCGAGAAACTGTCACCAATGTAAAGAGAGTGAAGTGGTACCATGGGACCCTTTGGGTTACATGGTACCATACAGCTGTGCAGCTATACTTCACAAAACGGTGCAGAAGACCTGTACATAATACTGTACTGATTAATAATTTCCTTATGCCAGGGTAAGATAAGGAGGCATTTACACACATGAAAGAGTGGTGAAAATTCTGTATGATACCACATGGTCATAAACGCAAAAGTGTAAGTATGGGGCCCTCTGACCACCATGCTAGCAGCAACGTATCAATTTATACAGAAACACACTTACCTCTTTCAACCAAAAAACTGTCCACAAATTAGAAGTAGTACAGTGGGACTATGTGAATCTTTGGGTCCAACACTCCCACAGAGCTCTCTAGCTGTACAGTGTAAGCTGATGGTGTGCCAGTACTATGCACATAATATTGTACTGAGACATCATTATATTATACCAGGGTAACATCAGGAAGCATTAACAAGCAACAAAGTGTGGTGAAAATGCTGTCTGAGATTATCATGTTGTTATAGTGATGCATTACCTACACATTCTCATTTAGGAGAGATAAGAAATGTATTAGTAAGGCAAAAATGATTAATGTGGTCTACCAACCATTGATGCCCAGCATGCCTGCCTACCCCCAAGGCACTCTGATGGCAGCAGAACTCACACAGTTGGTGGACCATGATGATGGATGTGTCCTGTAGTATGTTTGGACAGCTATATGTTATTTCTGTTACCTGCTGCTGGTTGTCTGTGATTGTTTGTGTTTCCTTGGTCCTCCCTCCCTCCTTCCCCACAATATCCTAAAACTACAGCCTAATCCTTTTTACTTTCGCTTACGCGCGTGCACAAGGAACGTTTTGGGAGAGTAGCACACTTTGGAGGTGTGCCTCTCCCTTGCAATCCAGTGCTCTGTTGAGCAGGCGTGGCAGTCCTGCACCAATGGGTGCGGGAGCTCTGTATGACAGCGGTGGTCTTCGCTTCAAGGAAAACCACCGTTGTCATACCGGCTACCAGCGTCATACGCTCCCCTCGCGTCCGCCTCCCCGTGTCACGCCGCCCCAAAGCTTTGGTGCCATGCTGGGAGCCCACCCCAGCGTGGCAAATGTTGTTGCCGATGGGGTGCCCAATCCCCGTCAGCTCCACGGCCCCCAAGCCATTCTTCTGCCATGCTGAGGTACACCCCAGCGTGGCAAGCGATCCATTTTTTGCAGGCGGGGTGCCCAATCCCCGTCAGCTCCTCAACCCCCGTAGTTTGCCGCCGAGGGTGCCCAATCCCGTCAGCTCCTCGGCCCCCAGCCATCTTCTGCCATGCTGAGGCCCACCCCAACAGCCAAATGTCCCACGTAGTCCTTTTTTAAACCTGTAAAGAAAAAGCGGTCACGTAGTCTCCAGTCCCCCTCCACAACCCGCACCCCTGCGCACCCAGCCTCCCCACACCCCTCACCCCATACTTACCTCCAGACTCAGCGCGATGATCTTGATGAACCGAGAACACGTCTGCACTCTTCAAAGCCGACCGCGAACTGAGGAAATGCCGGTAAGCTGTATAATGGGCTAGATAGGGGGTTTCAACTTATTGCATATCTCAGGCATTATTTGGAATTTTGACCAAATTTTCAACATGGGGTTTTGGGACCCCTTCTCATGAATGATGTCACTGTCATGGCGTTATTCAGGCCGAAGGTGATTCGCAATCACTGCGCGGTCACTGCACAAAATCCTTTGGACCCGATAACACCATGACAGAGACATCATTCATGAGAAGGGGTCCCAAAAACTCCATGTTGAAAATTTGGTGCAAAAATTCCAAAACATGACTGTTTTATGAGCGAGTGTTGTGCAGTTCCTACGAAGGCTCGTAAGTTCACGAATTTTCAATATTTTCACTCCAGATTTTTAACATTTCCATTTTACCACACCTTCTTATGAGCAGTACAGCTGTCATTTTTCACATCTCACCCAAAACGTGTTTCCGCCCATGTAGCGCACAATGGCACAGTCGGTGCGTGAAATCAATGTATGGGACACATTACGAAAATCACAGTGACACTGTTCATGAGCAGAGGTCTTAAAATGGCTATGTTGAAAATTTGGTGAAAAAATTCCTAACAATGACTGTTTCTCGACGTGCATTGCACAGTTCCACATGCGCTCATAGGTTTGCAATTTTCAATATTTCCACTCCAGATTTTCAACATTGCCATTTTACCACACTTCCTTATGAGCTGTACAGCTGTCATTTTTCACATCCTGCCCAAAACGTGTTTCCGTCTATGTAGCGCACAATGGGGGTAACAAAAAGGTCATGCTGAAAATTTATTGTGCAAATACCAGCAATCGCACAGGGCATTAGGGTAAAGCACCATACATGCCAAACACCACTGCAAATACCTGCAAGCGAACGTTTGGCATTGACAAATGCTTGTTATTATTAATTCTGAGTGTAAAACTGTAGAGTCTTAAGATTATTAGACCTGTACTGCTCTGTCTATTATTCTAAGCGAACAGCTGAATCCTTTTTAGAATTAATTTCTTTGTAAAGCTGTAGTTTTAAATTGACCAGACTTTTCAGTGTACTGCCTAGCATTCTAAATTTAAAGCCCAATCCTTGCCTCTCCCTTTACCACCTGTCTGCCCTCTAACCCACTTATGTCTCCTCCCTGTTTCTATTACCCACTTTGTAGTTTAGCCTCCTCCTTCCAAATAATAGTGACCACCCTGTTTCTTTGTTTGAGTTAACCACACCTCCCCTGCCTGCCCCTACTTAATCCATCTCCTTTCCTCTCCCCCCCCTCAGATGTGCAGTGCCCTCCTGGAGCTCGCACCTCGCCGCCAGAGGAAAAGCTACAAGCCTGTCCTGGGAAGCAACCCATGATTCTGCTATTGCAAATTAGCAGACCCTGAGGCTTTCTTCCCCTATTGAAACTGCTGCCTGGGATCCTCCGAACTCCGGTTCATTGCAGGTCCCAGAAATCTACAGAAACAGCCAAAAGCCGTATACCCCCTCAGGTACGTTAGTATTTGACGCCTTTGGACATTCTGAATTTTCAGCACCAGCACTCTGATTGGAGGATCTCAGCCTCACTGACTTCTTCTGCTGGTCTCCATTTTACCTTGCTTCATTAGAGACGTTTATCAGTGCTGCTGACCCTGGGAGACTATCCTTTTTTGTAAAGCAAGAATTTCATTTTTTTCTCTACTTTCTCATTTGCAAATTATACTACATAGTCACTAGAGGGCTACAACAGCTGTCTTTTCTGTTAAAGAGGAAACACATTATATTTTCTACTTCCTCTTCTGCTCTAGTGGACCTGGGATACCTCTCTTTCTAAGGACAATCCCTGGGGTTTTCTGCCTTTTTCTCAGGCTGAACCATGCTCATCCACTAAGGCTGCAAGACTTGAATGCCTGCCCCCACTCCCATTCTGTACTGATAGAGCAGGGCCAGAAACAGAAACGAAAGCAACAGACCAATCTTGCCACACTGGATTGTGGCCTTGAACCACCTCACTGACTCAGCTGCAAAGAGTTGTTCCACAGGTACATTCAGCACCAAAACCACCTCTCAGCCAATAAAAGGATTTTGAACTTATGACACCTGATCATCAATTGGTCTAGGCTTCTAGTGGCGTTTACTGCCGGCTTTTGTGGCATTTAGATCTACCATGGGAAATTACATCTGGTTCCTCGGTGTGTCACTAGCTTTACTAGTGCTCAGCGCAATTCTTCGGAACCCTCATCCCTCCTTAAAGTGGAATGACCCTTGCGCTTCTCCCTGTCCTACACCAACAGTTCCGTTCAGGTAGCCATTCTGGACTATTGGGTTTCTCAGCTGTCTCTGCCGGGGAGTGGGACATCTCCCGAGCTGCCTCTGCAGATTACTCTCCCATCCAGACTTGAGACTTCCTACTCATGGCAAATTTCAGCCAGGACACTAGTGGCTGCAACACTAGGCCAGTATAACACCAGGAGTGGGTACAGGCCTACCCATCAACACCACCTCCCCTATTGCCCAAAAAATAGTGTCTACAAATTACAGTTCACAGCCTTAAAAATAATCCTGCTTGTTTTACTATTGTGCTCAGGCAATGTCGAACTCAACCCAGGACCATTAGACACCCTTGCTTCTCCATCAGACCTGGCAGGTATCAAAGGAATGTCTTTTATGCATCTTAATGCCTGTAGTTTGCTGAAAAAGCTCACCCTTATCCAGGCTTGGGTGAGCCACACCCTACCTGACATCCTAGTGATCACTGAGACCTGGCTTAGGCCAGCCACCCCAGACAATGAAATCAATATCCCGAATTATTTACTCTTCCGAGCAGATAGGCAATCAAGAGGAGGTGGGGTGGCAATTTATGTAAGTGATAAATACTCAGCCGCATGCATAGATGCATCATCCTCCCCCAAAAAATTTGAGTGCTTGACCCTAAAGATCGAACTTTCTCCTTCCAGTGCACTCTGTAATAGGCTGCTACAGGCCCCCTTCTGCTGGGCCTCATCTTCTGTCTCACCTCAGTTCCGTACTGGGGCTCAGTTCCTTGGAAACCATTATTCTTGGTGACCTGAATTACGATTGGCTATCAAGTGCATCAGCTCCCTTGAAATCCTTTTGTGACACTCTAGGGTTGGTGCAACTCATTGGTGAGACTACTCACCCAAATAAAAAGATCATTAACAACAGCTCCCTCTTAGATGTAATTTTGGTTAGCAAGCCACACCAGTTCTCTCATGTCGGAACATTTTTCTCAGACATTAGCGATCATTGTATAATCACCACCATTAGATCCGTGCACAACCCACAGTTTGTGGCAAAGTTCTCTATCAAGAGATGCAAACGCAACTTTGATTTGTTTGCTTATGTCCATGACTTGAAACATTCACTGCGATGGCAGGAATTCTTCCTAGCCAAAACGGTTAACAGGGCATATACTATCTTTTACGATATTTTAAGTGAGGCTTTAAATAAGCATGCACCTTGATTAAGGTACGGGTCAGAAGTAGCACCTTCCATTGGTTCTCGCCTGAGCTCAAAGCTTCCCTGTTAGAAAGGGATACTTTATGGAAAAAAGCCCGGAGAAGCAAGAATGACTTGGATTGGTGTCTTTTTAAGAGAGCACGTATCAAGTGCACCAAGTAGGTCAGAGCAGCCAAGGCCACCTACTATCATTCAGAGCTAGCCTCTGCCTCAAGAAATCCTACAGAGCTCTGGAAAACATTAAAAGACATGTCTGGACATGCACCTGGTAATTCCATTCCAGTAAAAATTAAGTCCGATGGCAGTGTTATCACTAACCGATCAGAGATATTGGAAGCCCTCAATAATCATTTTGCAACTGCAGGGATAGCATTTGATACTTCTCCTGCCAATGACCTCTGCACAGCTCAGAGCCCACCAACCCACGAGTCCCCCTCTACCAAGGAGGCCGTCTCCCTCCTGCCTGTCTCTCTAAAAGAGGTGGAAGACCTACTGCCACAACTGGACACCAGGAAGGGAGCAGGCTCCAACTTCATAGAGCCATACTATCTGAAATGTGCCTACCATGTGCTTGCAGTGCCAATCACCCACCTATTCAACATGTCACTCTCCCAGGGTAGCCTCCCCCCCTCAATGGAAAATAGCCCATGTCATCCCTCTATTAAAAGCAGGTGACCCCTGCGATCTAAATTATTACAGACCAATCTCCCTCCTCCCCATCCTGTCTAAATTACTAGAAAAAATAGCGTGTGGCCAGCTAGGGGTATACTTAGAATCCAGAAGCCTATTAAATCCAATTCAGTCTGGATTCAGAGCAAAGCACAGCACCATAACAGCCCTAGCTAAGGTGACCAATGATTGGCTCCTAGACCTTGACAAGAAGAAGCATGTCTGTGCTGTTTTCTTGGATTTTAGTAAGGCATTCGACACAGTTGATCACAGCCTGCTTCTTTCCTCCCAAAACACCTTAGGCCTGGACCATAAATCTATATGCTGGTTTGCAGACTACCTCGGAGAATGGAAACAGCAGGTTAAAGCTGAAGGTGAGCTTTCTCCATTAAAACCTATGCTGAGGGACATGCCCCAGAGCTCTATCCTTGGTCCCCTCCTCTTTGCAGTCTACATTAACAACATCAATGATCCCATCAAAAAAGCCAACATCCACTTATTCGTGGATGACACTGTACTGTACTTGAGTCGTCCCATGCTGGAAACAGCCTGTGAAGACCTCCAAGCTGAATTTAACCTTCTACAATACAAGCTCATAAACAAAAAGCTTTTGCTCAATGCGAAAAAGACAAAAGCCATGCTCTTCTCCCCCTCCTGTTATGCGGCAATTCCTGCTGGGGGGGGAGCTATCCCACAAATTACCACTGTTCTTGGAGAAACAGTAGAGTATATAGCTAAATTCAAATATCTAGGAGTTTGGCACGATCATAAACTTTCCTTTGCTGACCATCTCGAAGAACTACAGAAGAAACTAAGGCAAAGATTAGGACTATTCTACAGAATTAACAACCTGCTCACAAAGGAGGCCAAGATGCAACTGGTTCAAGCTACCTTTCTACATTTAATAGATTACGCGGATCTGCTCTACAGCCACTGCACTGCCTCTGCACTGATTAAGTTGGACACCCTCTACCACAGAGCTATCAGGTTCATTACTGGCCTTCCACTTTCCACACACCACTGCTCCCTGTACTCATCATTAGGCTGGACTTCCCTTCACTATAGAAGGAATAGAAATGCCACCCTATGGGCCTTCAGAGTGGTGACCAACAAGCTCCCCTCATATGTCTCAGATTGTAGTCCCCAGAGTGTGTTAGGCACCTACGCTCTAAGGAGCTATTCCTTAATTGCCCTCCAAGTTCCAAGGGTCAAAACTCATTTTGGCAAAGCTGCTCTAAGCTTCTCTTTACCCACATTGTGAAATGGTTTACAAAGGAACTTGAAGCTGAGCTGCCCTGTTAGCCTGAATATCTTCAAGGCGCTCTACGATTGCTACATGAAAGCACCTTGCAAATGGTTTCCTCACTGCTAGCCCACTAATTCTGCAACTTCCCCTTTCCATCCTGACGCTCACCATGTTTCTACCTCTGGCTCTCACTCTTTCCCTATTAACTCTTCCTGCTGCACCCACCCTTCCCTGTCCACTCCAGCCTGGCTAAAGTCCCACCCCATCCATAGTAGTGTCCCAATTATCTACCCCTCCTCCGTCATTATCATAATAAACAAGTACACAACAGCCATCGTCACTTTCTGCGGTTTTAAATCAATTTTTCCCCCAGTCATTGGTAATATATCCCTCCTCTTCTTTACCTCTCTAACATACCACCCCATACACGGCCTCTTTCCCCTATATGTGTAGTTGCCGGCTACCTCACTCAAAAGATCTCTGCTTATAACCCCTCTATGCCTATGGTTGATTGTACATCTGCTGACTTCTTCAATTGTAAAATAATGTTTTTTTTTTATTTATTTCAACCTTGTATTGTACTGTATACACTGTACATACTTTTTCTTCCTTGTATATTATTGCTTTTTGTATACCTGCTTCTCTACTATACTTTGATGTATTCATGACCAGTTCCACCTTGCAAATGAGCCTTGCTCAATGGTGCCCACCTTGATAAATAAAGATTTTGATTGATTGATTGACTTGCATGTGCGTGTGTGTGTGTGTGTGTGTGTGTGTGGTGCTGGGAGTGGGGGGGATGCTGAGTTAGGGTTTTCAACCTTAACACCGAATTTCCTTGCTTCCCTAACTAATGCATTGAAGGAGTTTTTTTGCAATGAATTTCCTTTCCTTTTGAAAAAGTGTAATATTTATACTAAATTGTATACATTGGTGGGAGCAGCACCAAGGTACACATAGCTTTATTATTATTACATGTGCTGCTGTGAATTGATGTGGTATGGGTCCTGTGGCCTAACTAACAGATATGTAGGTACTCATGCACAACCCTATAGGGACAGTAAGACTTGCAACATTTAGACCACAAACACAGTGAGTGTATTGATTACAATATCTAAACACATTTACATTGTTCTACTTGCATTGCATACAGTACTATACCAAATGCAGCATTAATATCACCACTTTAATGTTATATATAAGTAAACACACAACACAGTTAAGTAATGTTTAAAAAATATTTTCTGACGTATTAATTGTTGGTTAAAAAGGCTGAATGGAAAGGCCAAATTGAAAGACATTGTCTCACAATGCAATATTTGAAAAAATAAATTATTTTGTAACAGTGAAATATGTATGTTTAACAGTATGAGACATACTTGGGAAGCACTCCCTTATAGTAATAAATACCACATGGGCACAGTTAACCAAATACATGTGTGTACACTGTTTTTCATATATTTCACATTTATATTGCTATTGACACTGTGTGACTCACAGTGTCAATGTTCTTGGGGTGGGCAAAAAAACAGATATCAACTGTTTCAAAAAGTAGCACCACTAAAAAATTCTGTTATGCTAAAAAAAAAAGTTATTAATATTTACATAAATTTTATTTTGATATAATAAATATATATATATATATATATATATATATATATATATGCATACATACTCATAAATATACACATAGATATATGTCAAGAGATATAGATAAATAGATGCATTTGGAAAATGTCCACCTGACCCCCCAACTGAGGTGATCGAGAAATATTATCAGGAACATGTAAACCAGTTGTTATCTGTTCAAGTGTCTGATTTACAATACTATATATTTGTGTACATGTATTACTGTCATGTTGTTACACATAATAAAAATCTGTTATGAACTGTTAAGTGCTATATAAAAATATACATACTTCAAACACAATAATTAACTGAGATGCTAAACTAAGCAGGTCAGTATCTAAGTCATAACTGTGAAACGTATAAGTTAATAATTAACAATCTTATGTAGTATTATAAATGGTACACTCATTATGTTGGCATTGAAATATGTTACATGTTTTAACAAACCAAACCAGGATAGTATTCATTACTATGAAAAATGGTGATATTTAACTTAGTACTAATTAGCAAAGCCTTGCTAAATATGTAGTTAAAATAAAATACGCATACAGGTAACTGTCTAAAATTTCTCCTAGTGAAACAGTCTGTGAACTAGCTAAATCTTTTACATAACTTTATACATAAACAGTTTTAGGCATCAATAAATGTGTTAAAGTAATTTAATACTATGATGTAATATGGCATAACCCTATCATTCAGCATATTTACACTTATACAATACAGACGTCAGACAACAGAGCACACATAATAGTATAGTACAGCTATTACAAAATAATCAATCATGTTGAACAGCAAATGCCAAAAAACAAGTCACACATGCTCATAGTCATCATGTTGCACAGCTGTAGCAATATCCGACTGTCAGACTGGTAAACACAGTCCAATATTCATTCCAGTACTTTGGAGATAGGGAGAGGTTAGAGATTGGATGGTAGTTAGTCGGCTGGGATCTGTCCCCACTTTTGAAGATGGGAGTGACCACTGTGGCATTCCAGCATGTAGGGAACTGCCCTAGGCAAAGGGATAGATTGAAGACTTTAGTGAGTGGTAGGAGGACTGCATCCAGGGTTAGATATACTGCATAAGTTTAAGGTCCAGGGAGTCGTTGCTGGTTCTAGCTTTCTCAAGGGCATGTGTTAGGTATTTTATTTACCTCTGCAGGGGTAATCCTCTTAAAGAAGAATGGGGTGGGGACTGGTGAGGTGCAGGTAGCAGTGGTCTTGGTGTTTCCAGAAGTAGCAGGTGCGTCAGTGGAAGAATGCAGCTGAGGTCCAAGAAGGCTATGTTTAGGGCATCAGCTATGCTTTTGGGATCATGGAGGGTGGCCACACCAGCTTGATGGTGGGAGAGGACTTACTAGCAGAGCCCATCAATTCTTTTAGGTTGTCCCAGAATGTTATACCGCCACTCCAGAAATTGGAGAGCGCGTGGCTGTAGTAATGTCATTTGGTAAGTTGTATTTCCCTGGTAAAGGCGTTCCTGGCTGTTTTGTATTGCAGGTCAGAAGGCTTGCCAGTAGCCCTGGTGTGATGCCAGATGTTATCCTTGGCAGCCATTAGTTTGAGTAAGGAGGCATTAATCCAGAGATTGTATGCTCCATTGATCTTCCATTTTTATAGCATGGTGAAGATGTCACAGACACTGTTAAAGGTAGAAATAAAAAATTCAAGCACCTGGTCAATGCTTTGTGCATTTTCAATAGGCAACCAGTAAGTGTTTAGTAGGTGAGTTTGAAGGAGCAGTAGCTGACCTTTCTTCAGGACTCTGTTTTTTACTGTTTTAGCAGGGGACTTGGGGGATCTGTTAGACCAGAAGCACTGAACAGGGGAGTGGTCACTGATTTCATCAGGTAGGATGGTAGTCTCAGAAGTTCTATTTGGGTGGTTGGTGAGAATCCAGTCTATGAGGGAGCTGTAGCCTGTCCGTTGATTGGAACGGGTGGGGGAGGTTATTAGTTGGGTTATGTTAAAAGAGGAAAGGGTGCCCTTGTACAGGGCACCTTCAGGAGCCAACCAGTTTATGTTAAAGTCCCCAAAGGCAATAAAATATGTGTTGGGGAGAGTTTTGACAGGTAATCAACAAGGAGATTGAAGCCTCTTGACTGTTCCTTGGGTGGAAGATACACAGTGATCACTGAGAGGGATTTTCTGTTGTGACCTAGGATAAGCTTAATATGGAGCAGCTGGATGTTTTTGCTGAAATCCTTTGGTGGTAAGGCAAGGCCCTGGAGTGTGTCTTTAATGTAGATTGTACACCCACCTCCCCTTTTAACTAGCCTGTCCCTCCAAAAGATGGTGTACCCATCGAGGGAAACACCCGAGTCTGGCACAGAGGGTTTTGACCAGGTTTCAACAACAGAGAGTATGTCAAGTTTGTGCTGTGCCATCCAAACCTGGAGATCAGCCAGTCTGGGAAGAAGGCTCCTTATATTTATGTATGCTAGTTTTGGGGCCCCAAGGTTATTGTTACAGTAGCATGGTGCAGTGAGGGGTCCAGGGTTGGGGTGAATGTTGCTAGATAAGAGGTGAAGCAACAGGGTGATCCTTGGCAACACTTGACTTAGCAGTTTCAGTTTCAGTGGGGGTTTACATAGCCTGAGCTTGATAGGATGATAAACAAATTTGGCATTTAGAAGGAGGGGAATTAGTGTGAGGGAGATTATAGTTTTGCTCTGGAGCATGTAGCATGGATGGGGGAGTGCCACTTAGATGGAGTTCAATGATGATACATAGAGATTCTGGACCCACCAGATGAGGTTTTATTAATGGGGGTAATTATTAATGGGTGGTGGGTTTTCAGGAGGCTCAAGGGGCAAGGTGAGGATGTAGGGTAGCAGAAGAAAGGTAGTGCAAATGAAGGGATGCATGCTTAATGGAGCATGTCTCAGGAGGAACTGGGGGTGGAGGGGTGCTGTTTGGGGCACTGAGAGTGTCAGGGGTTGAAAATACTCTTAGACAGGGAACAGCCTGGTAGTGAGAAAGAGAGTGGAGAGAGAGGAGGGAAGCTGTGAAATGAAAGGAGAGGGTTAGAGAGTAGAGAGGAGAGGTGATGACAGGGAGAAGGAGGGGGCATGGGGATGAGGGTAGAAGTTGTGGGTGACTTACCAGCCAAAGATGGGAAGGGTCCTTTAAGGAAGAAACAGGCTGCTATCAGCCAGTTAGAAGGGTGGTTGAGGCAGAAAGGCGAAATCTTTGGGTAGTAAATGGATTTAAAGAGTGCCAGGGTGGGGGTGGGAGGGAGGAGAGAATAATAATTTTAGGCACTGTCTCCTCTTAGGTGGTGTACCTTTGGGTCAAGGTGAAGCTTGCTGGCAGGTGAGGGTAGTGGGTGTGGCTTCAGGAGAAAACCGCATCACTCTGACAAGCTGGAAGAGAGTGCACGGTCAGGGGCCTCAGTCTTTTGGGTCAGGGTAAAGCTTGCTGGCAGGTGAGGGTAGCGGGCGGCAGCTGCAGGAGAAAGCTTCACTGCTCTGATGAGCTGGAAGAGAGCGCCCAGTCACGGGCCTGGATCCTTTTGGTCAGGGTGACGCTTGCTGGCAGGCGAGGGTAGTAGGCAGTGGCTGCAGGAGAAATCTGCACCTCTCTGACGAGCTGGAAGAGAGCACCAAGTCAGGAGACTCAATCTTGTGGGTCAGAGTAAAGCTTGAGAGGGCAGGTGAGGGTAGAGGGCGATGGCTGCAGGAGAAAGCTGCACAGCTCTGACGAGCTGAATGAGAGCGCCCGGTCAGGGGCCTCAATCCTGAAACGTGTCCTTACACTGTCCCACCCATGCATGAAGCTCTCCATGGTCTTGGCATCCACCACCTTGGCAGACAGACTGTTCCATGGCTCTACCACCCTTTCAGTAAATTAATACTTCCTCAAGCCCCTCCTGAAGACCCCCCCCGATTCCAGTTTCCATTCATGCCCACATGTCACTGAGTTGGTGTTTCTATTGAATAACTCCATATGGTGGACTTTGTTTATGCCCTTCAGAAACTTGAAAGTCTCTATCATATCCCACCTCTCCCTCCTGGCCTCCAGCAAGAACATGTTCAGTGCTCTCACATGCTTCCAGTAGAAGTTCCCCTGCAGGCCCTATATCATTTTAGTCACCCTTATTTGCACTGCCTCTATCCTGTCCTTATTCTTTCTGAAGTGAGGACTCAAGAACTAGGCACAGTATTCCAGGTGTGGCCTTACCAAGGATCAATAAAGTGGGAGAATTGCCTCCTTCATTCTACTATCTACACCCCAACAGTCTACTTGCTTTGCTATAGGATTTGTTGCACTGGCTAGACTGTTTTAGGGTGTCACAGATAATGAATCCCAGGTCCTGCTCTTTTGATGTGTTACTGAGTTTAACCTCATTTAGCCAGTACTCTGTCCTGGGGTTCCTTTTCCCCAGGTGCATTACCTTGTACTTCTTGGCATTGAACTTCAATTGCCATGCATTTGAGCATCTCTCTAGTCTTTGGAGGTCATGTTGCAATTCCTCAACTCCCTCATTGTTATCCATCCTTCTGCAGAGTTTAGTGTCATCAGTGAAGGAACATGTTGAAAAGGATCAGGCCTAGGACCAATCACTGTGGTACACCACTTGTGACTTCCCCCTCCACAGACTTAACCCTGTTGACAGTGACACTCTATGGCCTAACCCTGAGCCAGTTTCCCACCTATCTGACTATATCCCTTGCTGTTCCCAGATCCCCCATCTTCTTTGCCAGGCATCTATACAGTACTGAGTTAAGCCCATTGCTGAAATCAAAGTAAAGTAGATCCAATCCATGGCCCCAATCCAGCTCCTTCATTACCCAGTCAAAGAAGACAATAAGGTTGGTCGGGCAGGAACTCTCTGCTATGAACCCATGCTGCTTACTATCCTGGAGACCATTCTTTTCCAGCTAGTCGATGTGGTCCTACTTGATTAGAGTCTCCACCAGTTTTCTCACAACAGAAGTGAGACTTACTGGCCTGTAATTTCCTGCGTGTTCCTTATCCTCCCCTTTAGGAAGTGGAACCAAGTTGGCTGCTCTTTAGTCTCTAGGTACAACCCCCAACTGCAGTGAGCTGTTGAACAGATGTGCTAGAGGATCAGACAGTTCTTCTGCTAACTCCCTTAGCACTCACAGATGCATCCCATCTGGACCAGGGTCCTTGTCTATCTTGAGGGCTGCAAGCCCCTTCTGGACCCTGTCCCTAGTGAATACTGGTGTTTCTACCCCTAGTGGCTGCATGGATTTCACTTTCAGGAAAGGGGCTGGTATCCTCCCTGTTGAAAACTATCTTCATTTGTTGTACTTGAAAGCAAATAGACAAAGCTAAGGGTGGTAGCCTGGGTAGCAAACTGGCTGCACAACAGGACACAGAAGGTAATAGTGAATGGAACACATTCCAAAGAAAGGGGGGTTACTAGTGGAGTACATCAGGGTTCAGTACTGGGTCCAGTCCTCTTTAACATCTTTATAGGTGACATTGCAGAGGGTCTGAAGGGAAAGGTATGCCTCTTTGCAGATGACACAAAGATCTGTAACAGAGTTGATACACGGGGTAGAAAGGATGAGAAGGGACTTGCAAGGTTGGAGGAATGGTCAGACATATGGCAACTTAGATTCAATGCAAAAGTGCAAGTAATGCACCTGGGAAACAAAACCCAGGAGAAGGTACACAATAGCAGGGAGGTACTAACAACAACAAAATGGAAAGGGACCTGGGGGTAGTCATATCAGATGATCTAAAGGTTGGTAAGCAATGTGAGAAGTCAGTAAGGAGAGCCAGGGGGATACTGGGATGCATAGGAAGGAGCATCACAAGTAGAAAAAGGGAAGTGGTTATCCCTCTGTACAGACAGTTGATGAGACCCCATCTGGAGTACTGTGTGCAGTTTTGGAGACCTCATCTACGCAAGGACATAGACAGGATGGAAGCAGTCCAGAGGAGGGCAACTGAAATGGTGCAGGGTCTGCATCAGAAACCATATGAAGAGAGACTGAGAGAGCTTAATATGTATACTCTTGATGAAAGGAGGGATGGGGGGACATGATAGAATCATTCAAGTACCTCAAGGGAATCAACAAAGTCCAGGAGGGTAGCATCTTTCAGAAAAAGAGATGTGTAAGAACAAGGGGCACAATTTAAGATAGAGGGGGATGGCTCAGGGGTAATGTGAGAAATTTTTTCATGGAGAGTGGTAGATGCATGGAACCACCTTCCTGGGGAGGTTGTTGGGTCTAAAACAGTGGGGGAATTTAAACATGCATGGGACAGATATAAGGCAATTGTAGTGGGGGATGGCAGGAAGTAGGCTGTTGGTTAACTAGAATCTGCAGCTTATCCAGTAGGTAGGGAAATGGGCAGACTGGGTGGGCCAAGTAGTCCTTATCTGCCGTCAAAGTCTATGTTTCTATGTTTCTATTATTATGGACAATAAAAAGAACTTTTAGAAATAGAATTGAACAGGTGATTATGCCCTTGTATAGGTCATATATTAGACCAATACTAGACAATGGAAGCACTATATTGGGACCCATCAACAGATTGATGACAGACAAAACTAAGAGAGTTCAAAGACAGGAAACAAAGTTAGCATACAACATAAAAACTTGCCCTACAGTAACATATCCCAAACTTAATATCACTAGGGACCAGAAGAATGTGAGGGGACTTACTTTTGGGCTATGATATTGTACATGACAATTACCTTTTACACAAGTCAAGTTTGGAGTTCAAAAGTTACCAAAAAGGAACTAGAGGACACCCATTACAACTGAGACCCAAGACATAACACAAATAAGAGAAAGGCTTTTTACAAAGAGTTGTCAATCAATGCAATAAGCTCCCCATAGAGATTATAACAAGTAAGGATAAACAACAAATAAGAAACAGATTAGACAACTATATATACTTATGCCTGGTTAAATAAAGTGATTGATTGATTGATTTATACTAGAAGGAAACAATCTGTCTTATTATGGATAGTCTATAGGAGCGCTAATGGGTCAACAGCGTTCTTAGCTCCTTTCACCTTAGTATGAACCTTAGTTTCTCAATAAATGCAAACAAAATATATATCATTATTCTCTCAGATGGCTGAACATTGCGTACCTCCACGGGGAAATTGACAATGCTACCAGCTGCTTCATTCATGTCTTGACTTGTGTAAACTGTAAATGTATTTGCTGCTCCTTCCTATGTAAACTCTATGTTAGTAGTACAACCCCAGTGTCAATTTGTCTGTTGTAATTATGCTGTTGCAACAAAATGTATCTCCTTAAGTGTTGAAGAGGATCCTTTGTAAACAAACTCTTAGGTCAAAGGTTTGTAATTCTGAGTTCCCAATAAATAAATAAAAATATATTACAATTTATATTGTTTTCAACATTTTTTTTATTTCAGTATTTGATAATACTTTGAGGCCAGAGAAGAAATGTTACAGTGTATGGTATGCAGTAGCCATGTTTCAAACACTGCCCACACACAGTATGTTATTGACACCTTTACTGGCCGTTAATAAATTAATGAGTAACAACACCTCACATCCAAAATACCTAAAAACAGTTTCAATATGGAAAAAGGAACTTATGGGTTCAACACAATTCAGCTTTGAAGGAGAATTGTGTTGGACAGGAAAGTCATTTATCCCAGTAGAAGTGGTTTGGTAAGTAAAGATCAAACTCTGTCATTGTTCCATCTGTGCATGCCATTTTGCAACCAAAGTGAGTGTTTCTGCTTTAAAATATAGTACAGTAGCCAGTGCCATTTTAAAACTGTATGGTGTAGTTTATGCCACCAATACAACAGAAGAAAGGGGACATAAACTACATGATACAATTCTGAATTGGTTCTTACCAGCAACATCTAAGTCAGAAACACACACCTGAATACTTTAACCAAGATGCATGTGTAGTAGAGATGGAACACAAACAGAATCATTTAAAGGTGAACTGCATTGAACCAGTAGGTGTGAAAACATGTAAGACAGAATGTGTGGGGAGGAGGGCCACTAACAAAAAAAAGAATAATATTGTTTTGATTCAAAATAGAGCAATACCCCCCTTTACTTTGCCTTAACTAAGCACATGTTCAATGCTGAATCGGTTAAGTTACGTTAAAAAAGAAAGAACAGGCACCCCTCTGTTGGGTACCTGATTCCTGTGTCAAGCAGGAACCCTTGAGGAAAAAAGGGAGAGGGGGGACATGATAGAAACTTTCAAGTACCTCAAGGGAATCAACAAAGTCCAAGAGGGTAGCATCTTTCAGAAAAAGAGACTTGCAAGAACAAGGGGACACAATTTAAAGATAGAAGGAGGGCGGTTCAGGGGCAATGTGAGGAAGTATTATTTCACAGAGAGGGTAGTGGATGCATGGAACAGCCTTCCTGAGGAAGTTATGGGGTCTAAAACTGTGGGAGAATTCAAGAATGCATGGGACAGACATAAGGCAATTCTTGTGTGGGGCAGGAAGATATAGGCTGTTGGTTAACTAGGATCTGCGGCCTATCCTGTAGGTAGGGAAATGGGCAGACTAGATGGGCCTAGCGGTCCTTATCTGCCGTCAAAGTCTATGTTTCTATGTAAGCATAACTCTCAGTTGTTTCACATCATGAGTAAAGTCCCAAGTTAACCCCCATGAAACAATAGGACCTAATATCTGTTCTACATGGAAAAGGAGAAAACACAAGCAAGGGTATACTAAGATGTTTGAAGAATATAACAAGCCCAAGCCTGATATACAGTTGTTACTAAACAGCTACAGCTCAACGCTGTTTTCTAAATAAGTCCATTGTAGCCCATAATGCATTACCAGATGAATTTTATAAAATTGCCACATATTCTAGCTTTAAATCTGCACTGAAAGCTCATTCTATGAACCTGTCCAAATGTTTGTATTTACCTGACTAAATATAATTCCGTGTCAGTGCCTGCTCATATATATGCTTATGCGTTGTACTTGACTACCTAATTGTGAATATGTGAAGCTATGCATTACTTTGTTCCTCCCCTACTCCCTGTGATTATATCATGTACTCAGGTCCCCCATGAAAATGGGCATTTGATGATCTCGGGTTCTTACCCGGTCAACAAATCTACATAAAAAAAAAAATTGACTAGATCAGTTTGAGAGTGCAGTACAATCTTCAGTGCTTTGAGCCTAAACATTGCTCTTCATCCAGGGGCATGGTAACAGACAAGAAAAGCACTTTTTGAAGCTCATATTTAAAGCAACAATGCATACTTTCTTAAGCAATCTATTTTCAGCAATAAAAACAAGAAGCTAAAACAAGGTTATTATACAGTGCGTGTCAACACCCACAGGACACTGAGTTTGATGGCTTTAAGTGAAAGAGAATGAAATGGAACTCTAGAGCTCATAATAAAAAATGATCACTACGAAAGTGAAATGTGAGATAGTAAAAAACATAAAACAGGAATGAAAGGTTAAATAAGGCAGCTGAAATAAAACAAGTAATGTGTTCTAGGTTGGATGTTTGCCATAATGTAGCCCATAATGCATTACCAGAGGAAATTTATAAATTCAATAGGTAGCACACTCACCTCTGAGGCCAGGAGATCAGAGGCTGTGGGTTCAGTTCCCACATCTGGCACTTGGATTACTATCCCAGTACTGACACTGTAGTGCAGCATGAGAGGGGTGCTGCACTTCTGAGGTGCTGTCTTTCGGATGAGACATTAAACCGAGGTCCCATCTGCCTGGATTGGTGGTAGTTCAGGTGGATGTTAAAGATCCCATGGCACTTATCGAAAACAGTAGGGGAAAATTTTATTAAAGAAAGCTGAACAGTGTATTACACAAAGGAAAGAAATCACAAATGAAAATACATTAAACAATAATCAGTAAAATAATAACTATCAAAGTATTACAAAAATTCATCCGATTTTGTCTTTCAAAAAAGGTACCTCCCTCCACCTATGCACCCAAACTGTAGAAAGCATATACTTTTGTTCATACAGACACTGTTTATAAATTTCAGTCTCAATAATGATAACAACCTGTTCAGGATCATGAAATATTTGTTGCAGTACAAATTTACATATAATTTGCCAAAATATAAATTGTATAAAAGCAAGAATTAGACGGACCATCCCTTTTTGTATACCAATGTCCAAACTAAAATCCCCTACAATTTCAGCATATGTGAGATTTTTCCAATTAGGATTATTCCAAACCATAGCTATTCTATCCCACAATTGTCTAACAAATGGACATTCAATGAGAAAATGACACATTGATTCTTCTTGAGTGAAACAACCTTCTCTTGGACACATTCGCTCTTCAATTTTTTTATACTTGGCATTACTTTTAACAAATAGGCGACCATGGGCACATAACCAACTAATGTCCCAAATCCTGGATGGAATACCAGGATCTGTAAGAGTTTCTAAAATAAAACTCCAGTATTTGGACTCGACATTCTTAAATTGGACCACTGATGGACTAATAGTACTATAAATTAATGTGTAATAGTTTTTAGGGGCAGGCAAAGAAAACTGTGAAAAGTGTATATTCCAGTGCTTTAATTTCCTTAATGCATGAAAAACAACAGGCCGCCTTCACTTGTGCCTTCAAAACTCCCTGTTCCTCCCATGTTATATAAAGCGGTTGAAGCCAAGAACTAGCAAAAATAGACCATATAGCCAGAGTCGGCTTTGATAAATTTATCAAGTTAGAATAAAAAACATACTATAAAAAAACTATAGGATTATGCATATTTAAACCTCCTTTGTCTACTGATAAATAAATAATCTCCCTTTTAATAGGATTTAGTCAGCTTCCACATAGTAATTGAAAAACTAAACTTAAAAGGGACGCTTCCAATGTCCAAGGTAAGGGGTAAACAAAACTAAGAAATAAAAATATTGGAAGTAAAAAGGTTTTAATTATTACCACTTTTTTCTTTTGTGTCTGATTCCATGTTTTCCATACCGCAACTTTAGTTGTCGCAAAATCTAGCTTCAGTTTCCAGTTATAATTACTGTTATCCCCTCTCCCAAACCATATACCCAAATATTTAAATGGTGCAATTGACACCTAAATCCCTTTCCAAGAAGTATGCAAAATATTATCATCTTGCAAAGGGTAAACAATACTCTTTACTGTGTTAAGATGTACCCCTGTTATGGTTGAATATTCAGTAATAAGGTCTAATGCTCAGATACCCGACTTATAATCTGCAACCATAACACATATGTCATCAGCATAGGCTGTCACCCTAGCTTCTATACCACCCCCTTTTGGTTGAATACCAGTAATACTGGAGTCCTGCTGCAGAAATCTCAGTAACGGATCTAAACACATTACATACATCAACGAACTAAGTGGACAACCTTGTCGCACTCCCCAAGAAATATTTATGTAATTACCCAAATGTCCATTAACTAAGGGAATAGCTGTGGCAGTCTGATATAATAAAGAAATCCATTGTACAAAAAGAGATGGTATACCATAGTGTGCTAATATAAGTGAAATAAACTTATGAGGTACTTGATTGAAAGCTTTTTCCTGATCTAAAGACATAACATAACCCTTTACTTGACCCGCCTTACCTTGTTCAATAATTTCCCTAAGCAATAATAAATTGTATTTTATAGAACGCTCTGGAACAGTACAGGTTTGTACTGTTGAAATAAGGACTGAAGCTATATTTAATAAACGGTTATGTAGAATTTTCATAAGTATATTATAATCAGTGTTTAATAAACTCAAAGATCTCCAATTATCAAGAACAGTCCTATCACCCTTTTTTAATGTTAGAATCTGAATAGCAATGCAAAAATGCATATCCACCTGTAAATCATCCAGGGCCCTGTTAAACACGTTCTCCAATATTTCTATTAGTATATCACTACAAGCTCCATAGAATTCTGATGGGAGTCCTTCAATAGCCGGAGCTGTAGATTTTTTAAGATGAGAAATAACTGTCCTAATTTCTGCCTTAGTAATAGGTTTAGTGAGCTCTTTTAAATGTATAGAAGATAAACTAGAAACTGAAATTTTATTCAAAAATTTGAATACTACTTTTTCATTAATAGGAAAGAGATGTACATAGTGGATAAATATTGAGACACGGTCCTCAGAATTGTTGGCCCATCTGATGTTAGAATACCATTGGTATCTAAAATAGATCCCATAAATTTATCAGATGCTCTTTGAGAACAACTTTTAAAGGCGTCGCCAAATCCTGTTTTCCCTGGGGAACAAATTCTGTGCTCATTTAACACAGCAGTAGCTCTAGAATATTGTAAACGACTCATTGCTGTTTTAAGATTAAGGACCTGGGAAGTTAAACTAACATTCTGTGTATTAATAATGGAATATAACTTACTTAATTGCATTCTAAGTTTTAAATATTCATTAAATTGTCACTGTCTAATTTTAGTAGAGTATGATTGAAACAAAGACTTCAAACCTGTTTTTGTTATTTCCAACCAAGTACTAATGTTTCCCATCATACATGCCACTGACATTCTTGCCTTAAGGTACTCGACAACCTGTGCTCTGATCTGATTCTCGTGTAACACTGCTGTATTTAGTTTCCAATACCCACAGCCATATTGTGGCCCATTTTGGCCTCCTATGCTTATAGATAAAATGACGTGGTCAGAGGTTTCTATTGGGATAATGGCTGCTGTTATTATACTGACAGATTTTTTTGTAAATAGAAAATCAATCCGAGTGGACAATGCTCCTCTATAGTAAGTGTGCCCACCCTCCTTATGCAAAATTCTAAATGAGTCTTGCAAATTACCCTACTCAATAATTCCCTTTAAACAATTAGAATCATAATACATCTTTGTCATTGCTGCCACTCTATCTTTTCTATCTATTACACAATTAAAGTCCCCACCAGATAAAAGTTGTTTGGAAATAATCAAATAAGGCCTAATTTCATGATATAAACTGATCCTTTCTTTTTTTTTGTAAGGGGGGCATAAATATTTATTACTCTCCACCCTATCCCTTTAAACAAAAAATCTAATAATAATGCCCTACCCAGGCTTATTTCTACCAATCTAGACACCATCCACTTTAAACAGTATACCTACTCCTTCACAGACCCCTGTCCCAAAGGAAAAAAACAAAGGGCCCCAACACCATAATTGTTGTGCAGACCTGACCAAAGAGTTTGTATTTAACCTTGTGTCTTGTAATAAACATATATCAAAACAGAGATCTTTTAATACAGTAAATGTAATCAGTCTTCTTTTAGCATTCCTAATACTATTGACATTGATGGTTGCAATATTCAACCGGGAAGAAAACTGAGAAAAAGACTTGATAAAACCTAAATCAAGGTGGCTTCCTTAACCTAGAGCTCTGTCTCACTCTACCATTTTTCTTTTTCCCCCTTCCCCAAGCATTATGTCTAATGAATCACCCTCAGATTCGGAGGAGTGCGGAGCTAGGGACGAAGCCTCTGAATCCCCACCTTGTTCTAAATCTACCGTAGTTTTAGCCAGAACAGTAAATTTATTGGATAACACAATCCCTTCTTTCCCTTTGAGCACAGGCCTTGGCCACCTTAGACTTGGGTCTTGTTTGCTTTATGCTCCTCTTCTTAGCAACACTTTTGACCATTCTGGGGGGGGCATGATTAAGACTTCCCTGTCCAAAGTTTGTGGAGTGTTTATACTAGGGACATCAGAAACTACTGGCTGAATGAGGGCCGTGGAGTGTTCAGAAGTTGCCTCAATCTGATCTCCCACCTCTCCCGAGGGAGGAGAGGGAGCCAGAAGAGGGGTAGAGGGATGGTCTGGGGTGGTCTAGCAGAAAAGCCCTTTCTTTTTATCATTTCTTTTTTGGGGGGCTTCCTGAAGTATAAGATCTTGGTTAACACGGTCAGTACGATTGTGTGTAGCCCAGGGACAAGTTGTAAAAGCCTGCCCCATATCCTCACACAAATTACACCGAAGTTCTTCAGTACACTCGGAACTATGGTGACCAAAAGACAAACAAAGATTATATTTGATCCTGTCACAGGCAGAGCCCAAGTGAGTAAAAGAACTACACTTAAAGCAGGCCTGAGGCTGTCCTGGCTAGAAGTAATGCCCCCTTTCACTACCAAAAAATAAGCTATTAGGGAGATGTACAGGCCCTAATCTATTATTTCTGAGCCGAACCCACAAGGTCCAATCCCCATTCCAAATACATTCCTCATCAAATATAGGTTTAGGACTATCCAAGACATCACATTTTTTCTCCAAACAATAAATAACATCGCATATAGATATAGATTCATTAAGAAATAACACAGTAACCTGCCTAATAGAGGGCTTTGTTAAAGGAATAGCCTTGAAAGGCAACCATAACTCAGAGTATTTCAAAGTGTCATATTTGGACCAGAAATGGTCAAGACCTTGAGGAGAAGTAAAACTAACATCATAAATTACTGACCCTGACACATGAATCAGAGCATAAATTTCAGTCAAGAAAAAACCAAAAGACCCTTTCAAAAGAGTATGCCCCACATAAAGTCTGTCAGGTGCCAACTCTAGTCCACCCAAATATTCCAAACAGACAGCATTACATCTTTGTAAGGGGCTGAAAAGGATCCTTTTCCTAAAGGACTCCTAAGTTTTTGTGCTCCTGAAACTTAGCTCCAGTCACTGGTTGCTCAACTTCATTTATCTCCGAATCTCCTCAATTAGATAAATGTTTTGCAGTACTTTCAGACTCTGAGGCAGAGGAATCTACTTCCCGAATAGAACAGTCAGGTAATGTCTCTGCCACTCCAGGAGAAGAACAACAAACATTGGGCTCCGATTCAACATTTAAAATCACTCCTTCAGAATTCTGAACCACAGGAGGGGGAGGCGTTCCCGGAATTGGGCTGTGACTGGGATCGGGGACCCAGTTGCCGGCCTCTCCCCGCATCCACCCTGCTGCGAGCAGAGAACGCTCCAGTGAAGTCGGGGATTTTCCACAAGGTAAAGCTGCTACAAAGTCACTCTCTCTCCCCTTTCTTAAACCGAGGGGATTAGTGACCGTAGGAGGAGAATGATTGACAAAAATAGGGTTAGAACTCACAGTTTGCATTACTTCCGTGTTTGGAACTGAAGTCATTGTTGCTGTCACAGGATGCAGATCTACTGTCAGACTCCCCATTGCAGTGGATGAGTCAGTCCGCAGGTATGCAGGTGAAATTAACACGTCATTAGCCTGAGGCCATTGCTTCTGAACCTCAGCTGTAGCTACGGTGGTGTGCCTCAATTCTGCACACAATACTGTTGCTGCTGCTTGCAATTCACTCAGACTTAACAATTCCTCCTGAGACAATGGGGAAATAGTAACTTTTTTTTCCATATTCCTCAAATCGTTATCCTGCTTGTCACAAAATCACAAGGATTTATTTTGTTGTAATAAATGTTCCAGTCACACTTCATCCGTGGGAAAAAAGCCCATGAGCTACGTCCACTATTTCCTTCTGGTCAGTCTCCTTCATTTGTAAAGCAATATCAATTTCCATCATAGCAGCTTCTACAGACACGGTCTCCTGAGCTGGACCTGCGGGCTGGGAGACCTGCTCACCCACAGGTACACCAGCAGAATGATCTTTTAACTCCTGTTTGTTTGTCACCTTTAACAGCTCCATTTGCAATGCTTTCCTTTGCATTTTACACTTCTCCTCTGCCAATAATAACTCTCTGAGTTTTTCTTTCTTTTGCAACAGTTCTGAACCAGGTATTAAAGGGGACTGTACCTTGGCTGAGTTTGTAGCTTCTTCCACAGTTTGTGACCAATCCATGCCAGATTCTGGAAAGCAAACAGGAACATCATTTTCATTTTCCTTATCTGTAGCAAATTGCAAGTCACCATTATCCACAAGAGATATTGGAACAGAAAGGGATTCCTTGCCTTCTGTCTCTCCTGTATGCAGTCCTCCTCCACCAGGAACCATGGGAGCCGCCATCTTGGTCCCAAAGGAAAATGGGTCCCCCCTGCTCACAGGAAGCAAGAGATGGGGAATTTCCCCGGTGTCCTGGCCAAATTTCCCTCATTCACTAAAAGTACCACCAACAGCTTAATCTGGTTCAAGGTCAGTTGGCATTCATCTGTATCCCCCTCCCCTGGGTTGTGCCTGAAAATAGGAAGGATTTGTCTAGTGCACTTACCCGGTCAACAAAAACTAAATAAACAAAATAAATAACAGACAAATCAATGCAAACTGCCAGGGGTGAGATACAAAGCCACAGATCAAAATTAAACACCGAATGAGAAAGTTTGATTTAAAAAGGACAGGTGAATATTTATATCAAGGTTAAGGAGAAAAGAAGTAAATAAAAAGGAAAATGTGTTGCCCTTGCAGAGTTAGTGCTATAAACATGGACTTCATAATAAATGTTTTTAGGCTGCAAAATAAAAACAAAATTGTGACAGAACTAAGGGCCTAATATTGGCCAGGGAGCAGAATAGTAAGTTATTAAGGCAGGAAACAAGGCAGCTGGCATGGGGCAAATAACCCCCAAGATATACACAGCTACTGCTGTAGGTACTGTAGCCAGGAACTGAAAAATAGGATATCACAGGTAGACAGAATACATACTGGAGTGATTATTATGCTAGGTCACCAATAACCTGTGGCACCTGCACATTGCTGTGCTTGAGGGTGACGTACAGAATGTGCTGTATAAATTCTGTATTATGACATCTGGTAGCCACTGCAGGAACAATGTTGCACCAAATATTTTGATGTTGGAGCAGAATGGAAAAATAAATGACAATGCAAGTTTGATGCCTGGCACCATGGGAAAAATTGTTCTGCACAATGATAGCTACCCTGCGCAGCTAGGTGAGATAACTGTAGACTCTCCCATAGATTCAGGAGAATCTGTCAGGTTAACTGATGATGCTCATTTCAACATGCTGAAAGAAGCAGTACTGCTGTAATCCAGAATAATTAAAATCCTGACAATTGCGAGCAGCAAGCATTTACCTAAAGGGTGTTATTTGCAGTAAATAAATATATGAATAAAAACCATTAGAATGGAAAGTTGACAGTGCAAGTCTGATGCCAGGCACCAACGGTACAAAACTGTTATGCGTGGTGATGGCTACCACTGTACAGATGACTGAGATGAATATAACTAAATAAAACCTGTTTATAAGAATGGAAGCCTATAGACACCTTATCTCTCATCACTGGAGATGCTCAAGGCAATACGTTGTGCTATGAAAGTTTTTTTTAATTATATTTATTTGTTATTCATTAACCCGGTAGGACCCAAAACCATTAGATGCCCATTTCTGAGGGGGACCTGGAGAAAGAAAGTGCCCAGATTACGGACCTGACCAGCAGAATAGTCCATGTCAGATCCCCTAGTGTAAAACTAGAATGGAGTACAGCTGGCACAGTAGATACGCTGCAACTAACTAAATGAGTCCATTTTTCAGGGACCAAAAAAGCTCAGAAATCATCAGGTTCACTTACAAATAATGATTAACCAGTAATTCCAGTAACACAAGAGCATGGCAGTATACTGTTTCAAGTCAGAAAACCAGCTGAAAAAGAGCTCAAAGCATTATAACAGTTTAAATTTATTGAGAATGTACCGGGCTCAGATGCTGGGATTTCCCTGAGAGTGTTACAGTAGTTCTTAAGTCTCAACAACTGACTGCAGTGAGAGTCTGTGTAGACATTAGGGGCCCAATATTCAAAAGTTTGTGTGGATGCTAAGGGGTCTTTGCCAGCACAAACTGGGGTTCGTGCTGGTGCCCCATATTCAAAAGGGGCTTTTGTGTGGGCAAAGGGGGTTAGCACCTGCACAAAACATAATGTATGCATACGGGCAAGGAGAGGGATGTGGCAATGAATATGTGCACTAACCCATGTTCACTGGTTGGTTTTGCGCTGTGCAAAGGTGTTTAGCACAGCCCTTTTGTGCAATGTAAACACCACCAAACAAAACCTCAACTTACTTCGGGCAACCCTAATGGCTGCCAGAGGTAATGCAACCACCTAGCTGGTTTACCTCTGGGGGAGCACACCTATGCCCTGTGGTGCCTGGCATCCCTCCTGCTGATTGCCAGCCTGTTTTTTCAGAAAAAAGGATCCCTGGTGCTAGTAGTCACCCACACCCACTGATCACCGGCCTGTTCCATCAATTAAAACTTTTCCTGATGCTAGTGGTACCCACACCCCTGCCGATCACCTGCCCATACATTAAATGATAACCATAACTGATGTTAGTGGTAAGCCACCTGCTGATCACAGGCCCATATTTTAAATGACAACCATCCCTGGTGCTAGTGGTAACCCCCCCCCCGATCCCATCCCTGGTATCATGTATATTATCCTTGGTGGTAATGGTAACCCACTCCTTTCAATCTCATCCCTGGCATCATTCATATTATCCCTGGTGCCAGAAATAACCCCCCTCCCTCTGATCCTTGCCCTGGCATGGGTATCCCCAGAAGAGAGCAGAGGGTATAGGTTGGGGAGATGTGAACGTGGGTAGGAGGGCGAAGGCAATGTGTGCACTCCGGACTTTGGAGCATGTGGCTCCTTTCTTTTGCTTTGCCTGCATATATGTATGGGACCTGATCTGTGCCCTCCTCCACAGTTGCTGTGTCCTGGAGGTGTTTATATAATATTTAGGGGGTGAAGAGGTGCATAGCCCCCCGCATCACACTGGTTGTCAAAGATGTGTTCTTTTGGTTCTGTTTCCTATCCCAGTACATTTCAACCTGATATTCCTTGCTCCATCAGATTCTGACTTCTTGCTGTCAGTATCTTGATGTTCAGTGAGTTTGTGTCTGCCCTAATATGGGTAAACCCCCTGGCATCACCTATGCTATCCCTGGTGCTAGTGATGACTCCCTTCCCTCTGATTGCTGCCCTGTCAACATGTTGAATATCACTGGTGCTACTGGTAACCCCTCTCCCTCTGATCCCTACCCCATCATGCAATGTGACATCCCTGTCTCCCGATCCCTCACCTTCCAGTTCACACAACCCCTCCCTTGCATCCAGTGGTTCCTTCCCATGGTGTCGGGCCCCCCCACTCACAATTTCCCCAGTGTTGGTGGCACATGTGCATATGGTGACCAGCATAGCCCTCCTCACATTTCCTCAGATGGCCACCATATGTACAGCCAGGGAACGTACCTCTTATTTATTGGACAGGTGCATCACCCTGTTCTATAAATAAGAAGTGTGCACCATGACTTTACATACACTGGCAGGCCTGAGAGGTGTAAGGAGGGCTGTGCCAGTCCCCATATGCACCTGTGGCATGATTTCTGGGAAAAACATGAGTGGGGGTGCCTGGTGCTGTTGAGGGAACCATTGGACACCAGGGAGAGGTTGTGTAAACTTCCAGCCTGGTGATCGGGGGCAGGGATGTCACAGTGCATGACAGGGCAGGAATTGGAGGGAGGGGGGCTACCACTAGTACTAGGGCTATGCAACATGTTGACAGGGCAGGAATCAGAGGTAGGGGGGGTTACCACTAGCACCAGGCATAATATACGTGATGCTGGGACAGGGATCAGAAGGAGGGGGTTACCACTAGCACCAGGGATGGTTATCATTTAAAGTATGGGTCAGCGATCAATGATTGGTGAGGGGGTTTACCACTAGCATCAGAGATGGTTGTCATTTAAAGTAAGGGCTGGCAATTGGTAGGGGGGTTACCATTAGCACCAGGGATAGTTGTCATTTAAAGTACAGGCCGGCGATTGGTGGGAGGGGTACCTTTAACACCAGGGACATGTATACATGGCTGGGACCAGGCAATCAGAGAGGCAGTGCCACACTAACCTGCCTCACTACCTATACAAAATAGCCCATAATGGGCAAGCAAATGGCACTTTAGTGCCTTGCATGCCCAATGGGCTCATTTGCATGGATCCCTTTAAATTCTTGAAATTTCACACCGGTGCTATTCATTCTGGTGGCCTAGTTCAGGAGCCCTGTTGGAGCAGTGCTAAGTGGATTAGTGCTGGGTAGATATGGCCCTATATTCAGTCAAATAGCGCCAATGCACTGTTCCACTGAATATAGCATCTTCAGGCACATGGACAAGTGCTAGGAGGTAGCCCAAAGTTTTGCACTGCACTTTGTGCATGTTTGAATATTGGACCCTAGATGTCCAAACACTGCACTTATATGGGACACATCACTCTCAGTATGGGCTACATCATTGATCATCTCACAAGTGTTTTCTCTGCAAGCTAGATTGAGATGAATGCCATCACCAACTGCAGTTGAATGAAGACTCTTGAAAGATGTTGTTTTCAACCCTGTGACTCTATTCAGGTACAAATGCTTCTAGTTTGAAGTATCCTTAGAAGTAAACATTTCCCATGACATAATTCCTTAAGTGATACAACCGATGAATGACATCACATGCTATCCTGATTTTTACAAACACATGACTACATGATTCTGCTTCATGACAGGTTTTTGTGTGTCTCAAGGGGCACAGTTTGACTTTGAAGAATGACAAATGTTTGTTTCTACAGTGTGAACACAAATTTTTGGACTCATCTTTTCTGAGAAAGGAGTGAACTGAGATCTCTCAAATATGAAGGTGCTTAAAGAAATGGAGTCAATTAAAAGCCTAACAGACATTAAGTCATTTCTTGGTATGACCAGCAATCATGCACAATTTATTCCCAACTATGCAACTCTGAATTTTCTATAATAATCAAGAGAGAAAAATATTACCATTGTCTAGATAATAATGAATTGATACTATGATAGTGGATTCACTATGCAAGGCAATAATAGGATTCGGAAGTGGATAAAGTACAATTCCGAAGGATGTGTACTTTATTTCCACATAACAATCATATTATTGTCGAGGATAGTGAATCCACAATAGCATTTCTTTAATAATACTATGCTGTATGCTAAAACCAAAAAAAATCTGTTTTTTGTCTGTTTTTGCTATACCCCTCTCAAAATTGGAATGCAAGATAAGATGATGATGTCACTACTGTCATTCTATTGTCAATAAAATGACAGATGTAATGTCATATATATATTATTTTATTGAGAATAAAATACTTTCAATGAGTTTGTTGTTGGACAAATTATGTGTAGCTCTGCCTTCTGATTGAAGGACAAGGTCTACATGTAGCATAATTCACACCAACATGTTTGATGCAATCATAAAGAGTCTGAATGAGAGTTTCTATGGTGTACTTCAGCCTTTTTATGGAAAACAGAAGTAGTCCTGAATGTCAGCTGGGGTGCGCTGAAATTGAAGTAGACTTCAGTTGATCAGCCAAAAATGGCCTTTTTCAGTCTGGTGAAGGGTTCCCAAACTTTCAAGCATGACAAAAATGCCATGTGTTGCCAACAGGGTGGGTGCCGTTGCATAGGAGGTTCATATTATGTGCACAATGACCAGTGGCACATGAACAAATCCTATCTGAGCAACTGAGCAAATGCTGAAGGGAAACAAACAAGTATGACAGTTGGGCTGAACCATCAACAGATAGAATCACGTCACGTAACACAATAATTATTTCTCATTACTTTTTAATATCCACTACTTCATGTTATCTTACATCTAAGGCATATAAGGTGACATTTCTCAATAACAAAGTTTCAGTCCTTTCAGCCGGCCTCAAACTAGGTAGTACAAGCAATAGATTGCCATCACAATGGCTTGCCATCATACAGTATGTGTTGATGTTTCGGAATCACCTGATTCCTTCATCAAAGCAAACACTGAATGTGCCATTGCTCTTATTTGGCTGGTGCTGCTTGTCTCGCTCCACCCTCAACATATGCACAAAATGCTTGCCGATGATTTCTTTACTTTAAATTACTTGCTGCCAGGAGCACATCCCTCTCACTAGTAATGTCACTGCTGCTGCTGCTGCTCTCTCTCTCTCTCTCTCTCCCCACTGCCCTCTATGACGCCCCAAATGCTCAATGGCTGATTTCTTTCTTGTAAATGACCAGTTGTCTAGATCTCATTTCCTCTTCTAATACTGGTGCTGCTGCTGCCACTGGTTCTTTCTGTCTCCCACCCCAAGGCGTTTGACCACTGATTTTTGTATTTTAAAATGATGGATGGTAGGAAGTCCATCCCCTCTGCAGTAGTATCACTAACATGTCTCTCTCCCTGCCCCCACACACTGCCCGTATTTCAAATGTAAAACCTACCCTTTTCTCCCCTTCGAATCAATAAAACAAATTACATCCCCATCCCACCACCCTCATGTGGCACCCACCACACTCCTCCCCCCAAAAAGGAAATGTTTTGTCCTTCAGTGGGCAACTGACATGGCCCTCTTTCTGCCTTTAGCAGCCACCACTTAATGAATAAGATGGAACCTAGTGATTCAGTGACACCACCAAAACATAGCAGTCCCCAGCACTGCCAAGGCAACACCAAGGAAGGTAGATAAGTAACTACTATTCATTGCTGACCTCAAGGCTTATTAAACCCCCTATGCCAGATTCCGCTTTGTGTATCAAAGTTTTGATCTGAATTTAAGAGGTTGAATCAATGAGCAGGGTCCTGAATAAATGCAGAACTGAGATTACAACTGACCACCTTCTCTTGACCCTTATGCCAGACCTGTTTGATTGGAAGTCATTCACACAGAAATTGATGGCAGTGGCATATTTGCCGTTGCTGAGTTTGTGAGCTGCAGTCTCTCTGCTGTTTAGAAATGGTACTCACAGGCTGAACAAGAAGCCTTCACTCTAGTTTGGGGATACAAGCCTGTCTCTCTTTACTTATAACATGCCTCATTCAATATCTACACTGGTCATCATGTGCTAGTAGTCTTATTTTGCAACTCTAAACCTAAACAGCCCACAAGAATTGAAAGGGAGGGCCTCAGACTTCATGAGGGGATTTTCAAAAAGGCTGGACATGGATGCAAATGTATGCTGTGCCTGGACCTGCATTCACCTGATTGCATCTATGCAGCCCTGCTGCTTTTTTAAAAAATGCACCTGTTTGTGACAAAAAAGTCTCAATTTGCAGTAAAAACATTTCTGCAAATCCAATTTGAGTAGTGCTGTATGGAATTTTTCAAGTTCCGATGGAATAGAGTTCACAGAATTTTGGAAAATTCTGCCGAATTCCACCAAATTCCATTGGCATCAGAATTCCAACATTTCAAAAGTGAAATGGCTTTCACGGATTAATAATCTTCAGTTTACATAAAGAATGGATTCTTTTTCCACAATTCACAGAAAATTATTCTGTGGTTTATGTAATCCAGGAAACCTATTCTACAGTTCACATAGAAATGCTTTTTGGAATTCCACATCATTTAAAAAAAGTTCTGAAAAGCATTTGGGAAGTAGAATATATAAGCAATATTTAATTTAATTTTTGAATCACTGGAACTAGTTCAGTTTATCTGAAAATTATATTAGCCTTAAAGAAATGACAATAGCAACACCAGAAGCCATTAGAAAGGCAGTGGTAGTCTTAACCCATGCTAGTCATTTAGGAATTGTGAAAACAAAGCAACTACTGTATTCAGAGATACCTTGTGGTTCCCTTAACTTGATCAGTGTATGGAGTAAGAACTATAGTAATGCAGCACATGTTCTTTGACTTCTAGAGAAAACAGACCAGATCCTTCGAATATGTCAGCTTTACTAGGCTCTGTATAGGAAAAAGCAGATATTTACTTTTTGCAGCCATACACAATGGTCAGTGTATCCTAGCTACAGTAGATAAATACACTAGATACACAGAACTGCAGTTTGTCATGTTATATTAGCATAGGCTGTTAAGACCAGGTATTTACCACTGATGGGATTGCTAAAAGAACAAACTCTGGACAGAGCTTGACAGGGCTGTGATGAGCTACCAAGTGAGCAAAGTTACAGTTGTGCGTCGAAATAATTGAATGCCCGGGAGTAACTTGACCATTTTTTGGAGGTGATGCACCAAATTTTCAACATGGCCTTTTTGGGACCCCTCCTCATGAGGAGTGCCAATGTCATATTGTTCACTTGTCCCGAAAGCTGATTTCACAGAGTGACCGTGCCATCCTGTGCCACAGGTGTGAAAACATGTTTCGGGCAGGATGTGATAAATGACAGATGTACTGTTAAAAAGGAGGTGTGCAAAAATGGCAATGTTGAAAATGTGGAGTGAAAATATAAAAAATTGGTACTGGCCTAGTGGCACTGATGGTTGAGACAGTGGATGCCACACCTCACACCGCACTGCAACCCTGGTTCAGAAACAAGCCCGGGCCATTGGGGGGCGGTGGAGAGGAGAGGATTGAGCATTCAGAGGACAGCTCTCCTCTCCCGGGAGAGTTGGGGGTGCACTCCTGCTGACTGACTGCCCCGATGTGGAGGCCTGGAGGAAGTACAGGTCTCCAGGGTGCACAGAAGTGAGGGTGTGGTGGGACTTCCACTGTTGTGTGCATGCCTCCATGCATGCACATCTGGCGTGTGCATCCCAGCAACAGGGATGGGGAAGAAAAATGGAGGAAAAATATCTCCAGCTTTTGGATGAAGCACGTCTCTCCGCAGGCTCTGCTCCTGGGCTGGGCAGAAAGGTAAGCTCCAGTAATTCTGGGATGTCGGGGTTGGGGGGGTCAGTTAGAAAGGGGCACTGGAGGATAAAGAGCATAAAACACAATATGGAAAAAAATACAAATTAAAAATTGGCAAAGTTAGGAGCGTGGGTAGAAACTGCACAATGCACACTCATAATGCAGTCATTTTTTTGGAATTTTTTCACGAAATTTGCAACATGGGCTTTTTGGGACCCCACCTCATGAACAGTGCCACTGTCATTTTGTGAATCAGTTCCAAAAGGTAAGATTCCACGCAGCAACTACAAAATCACCTTTTGGGACTGAGTAATGAAATGACAGTGATAGTTTTCATTAGGTGGGGTCCCAAGAACCCCATGTTGAAAACGTGGAGCCAAAATTCAAATAAATTTCTGAATTATCAACATAAGTTGAAAACCTCATTGAATGGTGTTATAGGATGCTTACCTTTGATTCTTCAGTTTGCGGTTTGGCTTTGAAGAGTGCAAACATGTCCTGGTTCAGAGAAGATGACAGTGCCAACCTCTGAAGGTAAATATGGAGTAAGGGGGGGGTAAGAAGAGGTGGTTCTCAGTGGGAGGGTGGGGACAGGGGAGGGGGACTGGGGTGATGACAAGGGACCATTTTCTTTTTCACAGATAAAAAAGCCACATTGAAGGACAGTTTTCTTTATTTACAGGAAACAAAACAAAAAACAGACAATTGGGCACACTGAGGTGGGCTCCCAGTGTGCCACATGAGTGGGGGGTACATGATGCCAACACGGAGATTGGACACCCCAATGTCGGCAGGGGAAAAATACATTTGGGCACTCTGGGGTGGGCTCCCAGTGTGCCACATGAGTGTGGGGTGCTACATAATGCTGACATGGGTATTGGGGACCAGGATGTCAGCAGGGGGAAAAAATTATTTGGGCACACTGGGGTGGGATCCTAGAGTGCCACATGAGTAGTGGGCCACATAATGCTGACATGGGGATTGGGGACCACGATGTCAGCATAGAGATGGAAATGGAGGGAGTGGGGAGGACAGCAGCAGCAGGAGGGTGCAAGATGGTTTTCTTTGTTGCTGGTGCTGGTGGCGGTGCTGCAACTGTGCATGCGCAGTACTCATGCATGCACAGTTGTGGTGAATGGCATTTTTCCATTCACAACATGATAGTGCAAGCAGAACTGTGCATGCGCACGAGTCAGGCATGCTCAGTTCATGCCCTGGAATGCAGAAGTAACAGCTGAAATAGTGCGGCTGTTATTCCGTAGTGGCCGATCATGGCAGAGGGTTTCAAGCTCCACTGGGCTTTCAGAAGGATACTTCCAAAAGTCCAATGGAAGGTTCCATGACAGGCCATTTTAAATCTACTGAGCAATCCCAAAACAGCTGTAGGCTCCGCCCACAGCCCTAAAAATTAAGACAAATAACATACTTTACTATGATTTCAGAGTAATGAGTTTTGTCAGTTCTTATAGTACTCCTTTGAGTCCTCAAGCCAGTGGATCAGTTGAAGGATTCATGAGAGACCTAGGAAAGAACGTCAAGATTAACAAAATGTTCTGACTAAATTTATGCCAGTCTTGAAACAAATGTCTAAGACATTCTTGCTCTGTATTTCATTCAAGGCTGAATGTACCTCAACAGACACTGATGCTGTAGAGGGTTGAAATCAAGTCTGCCTTGCCTGAGATCCTCAATTCCTTAAGCTCCTCAGATCCAGATACAAGTTAGAGCAAGAAGATCACTGGGAAAAGCTCTGTGCTGACTCAATCAAGAAAGCCATGTATCTAATATCAGAGAAGGTAATCAAGTTTTAGCAAAACTGCATGTCAAGGGAAAAGAACAGACACTGCATCATTATTTCAGATCTTGTAACTGTGACAAACAAGGAAAGGAACCTTTATTGTTTCAGAAAATGAATATAGATCAGTGACTAGACACCTTTCTTATTTTAAGAAAGTATGTCATTCAAACTCAATAGTGACTAATAACATAAAACCAGACCTGGGACCTGACATACTGTTGTTTTTATTGGACATGACTATGTTGACTGCAGACACCTCGGCAAGAGTTCACCTTCTAATGAGACTGTGGAAAAAAGAAGACTCAGTTGGGCTGAATCATGTGTCATGTGGGTGCCCAAGAGACTGTGTGAAGAAATACAGTCAACCTGAGGTTTGTAAGGAGCCGGAGGGCACTACCCATGAGAGCTCCTGACCACTTACTCCCTAAAGTAGCTAAGAATAGCACCTGATGGGATACACCTATTTAGCCTTTGATTAAATTCAGTTTTGCTTTTGCTAATAATAATGTTTTCAGGTAATGAATTCTAGGGATTTACAGCCCTAGTAGTATAAAAATATTTCTGGTGATTATGCTTAAATCTGTTCCTTTGATCTGTAATGGATGACCCCTTGTTTCTTTTATTCCTTGTTTAAATGAAATCCCTAGTCATATATATGTGTGTGAATGTGTGTATGTATATATATATATATATATATTCATTGCAAAAAACTCCTTTAATGCATTAGTTAGGGTTGTTCCACAGCGACAAAAGCGAGGAAATTTGGTGTTTTGGTTGAAAACCCTAACTCTGCATTTCCCCCCCACCCCCAGCACCACACACACACACACACACACACACATATGCAAGTGGGGGGGGACCAAGGCAACACAACCAATCACAGACAACCAGCAGCAGGTAACAGAAATAACATACAACTGTCTAAACGTACTACATAACACATCCATCATCATGGTCCTCCAACTCTATGAGTTCTGCTGCCATCCAAGTGCCTTGGGGGTAGACAGACATGCTGCATAGTTGCACACAGTAAGATAACAGAACAGCAGTACTCTGCACACAACAATTTAGTTATACATAATGCGGTTCTGCTGCGGTAATATCATGAGGCATTAACATACAGGAATGGGTGGTAAAAAAGGTGTGTGGTTTTATCTGGCCATAAGCACAGAAGTGAGAACACGGGACCCTTCGGGCCATATGCACTGACCAACGTACTCATGTTCAAACCAAGATGGGCATGTGTACATAAAGTCACACGTGTGCCTATTAACAACACATTCTGGTCAGAAATGAATGCAGACATGCAATGCTCAACAGTTTTATGACAGCACTGTAGTTTTCTGTTCATTATAGTATGCAGGAGCACTATTTAGTTATTATGGGATAACATCTAGCAGCATTAACACACAAGAAAAGGTGGTATGAATGCTTCATGATGTTATCAGCTCATAATAACAGTCGTTTCTGTTGTTAATATTTGAAACCATTTGTCTGTTAATGTCAACCAGGGTCCATGACACCATAAACACTTTGGGTACTATGCGACCTCATAATTGCCCAGGTATGCAGGATAAGATGACGTTGCAGCAGCACCCTGTATATGATAGTGTTCTGATACATCATTTACTAATGGCAGGCTAACATTAGGAACCATTAACACACACGTAAGGTTGGGTGAAAATGTTGTCTGATATTATCCATTCATAGCTACAAAAGCTGTAACAGGGGGCTCTTTGCCCCCCTACCATCAATGTAGCAATTTGTATAGAAAGAGAAACATGTGTTTGCACTGAGAAACTGTCATCAATGTAAAAAGAGTGAAGTGGTACCATAGGACCCTTTGGGTTACATGGTACCATACAGCTGTGCAGGTGTACAACTTCACAGAATGGTGCAGAAGACCTGTACATAATACTGTACTGATTAATAATTTCCTTATGCCAGGGTAAGATAAGGAGGCATTTACACACATGAAAGGGTGGTGAACATGCTGTATAATACCACACGGTCATAAACACAAAAGCGTAAGCATGGGGTCCTTTGACCACCATGTTAGCAGCAAATGTATCAGTTTGTACAGAAACACACTTACCTCTTTCGACCGAAAAACTGTCCACAAATTAGGAGTAGTACAGTGGGACTATGTGATTCTTTGGGTCCAGCACTCCCACAGAGCTCTCTAGCTGTACAGTGTAAGCTGATGGTGCGCCAGTACTGAGCACATAATATTGTACTGATACATCATTGCATTATACCAGGGTAACATCAGGAGTCATTAACAAGCAACAAAGTGTGGTGAAAATGCTGTCTGAGATTATCATGTTGTTACAGTGATGCATTACCTACATATTCTCATTTGTAAGAGATAAGAAATGTATTAGTAAGGCAAAAATGATTAATGTGGTCCACCAACTATTGATGCCCAGCATGCCTGGCTCCCCCCAAGGCACTCGGATGGCAGCAGAACTCATACAGTTGGTGGACCATGATGGTGGATGTGTCTTGTAGTATGTTTAGATAGTTGTATGTTATTTCTGTTACCTGCTGCTGGTTGCCCGTGATTCATTGTGTTGCCTTGGTCCCCCCCACTTGCATGTGCATATGTGTGTGAGTGTGCGTGTGTGTGTGTGTGGTTGGTGCTGGGTTGGGGGGGGAATGCTGAGTTATGGTTTTCAACCCTAACACCAAATTTCCTTGCTTTTGTCGCTGTGGAACAACCCTAACTAATGCATTGATGGAGTTTTTTTGCAATGAATTTCCTTTCTTTTTGAAAAAGTGTAATATTTATACTAAATTGTATACATTGGTGGGAGCGGCACCGAGGTACACATAGCTTTATTATTACATGTACTCCTGTGAATTGATGTGGTATGGGTCCTGTGGCCCAACTGACAGATATGCAGGTACTCATGCATAACCCTATAGGGACAGTAAGACTTGCAACATTTAGATCACAAACACAGTGAGTGTAATTAATTACAATACCTAAACACATTTACGTTGTTCTACTTGCATTGTATACAGTACTATACCAAATGCAGCATCAATATTACCACTTTAATGTTATATATATGTAAACACACAACACAGGTAAGGTTTAAAAAATATTTATTGCCAAATTAATTGCTGATTAAAAAAGCTGACTTGAAAGCCAAATTGAAAGACATAGTCAGTCTCACAATGCAATATTTGAAAAAATAAAGTATTTTCTAATAGTGAAATATGTATGTTTAACAGTATGAGACATACTTGGGAAGCAGTCCCTTATAATAGTAAATACCACATGGGCACAGTTAACCAAATATATGTGTGCACACTGTTTTTCATATATTTCACATTTATATTGCTATTGACACTGTGTGACTGACAGTGTCAATATTCCTGGGGTGGGCAAAAAAACAGATGCCAACTGTTTCAAAAAGTAACACCACTACAAAATTCTGTTATGCTAAAAAAAAGTTATTAATATTTACATAAATTTAATTTTGATATATATATATATATATGTATGTGCATACATACTCATACATATATACATAGATATATGTCAAGAGATACAGATAAATAGATGCATTTGGAAAATTCCCCCTACCCCCCAATTGAGGCGATTGAGAAATATTATCAGGAACATGTAAGCCAGTTGTTATCTGTTCAAGTGTCTGATTTACAATACTATACATCTGTGTACATGTATTACTGTCATGTTGTTACACATAATAAAAAAACTGTTATGAACTGTTAAGTACTATATAAAAATATACATACTTCAAACATAATAATTAACTGTGATGCTAAACTAAGCAAGTCAGTATCTAAGTCATAACTGTGAAACATATAAGTTAATAATAATTAACAATCTTATGTAGTACTATGAATGGTACACACATTATGTTGGCATTGAAATATGTTACATGTTTTAACAAACCAAACCCTAAAATTATTCCTAGTGAAACAGTCTGTGAAATAACTAAATATTTTACATAACTTTATACATAAACAATTTTAGGCATCAATAAAAGTGTTAAAGTAACTTAATACTACAATGTAATATGGCATAACCATATCACTCCGCATATTTACATTTATAGAATACAGACGTCAGATAACAGAGCACACATAATAGTATAGTGCTGCTATTACAAAAGAATCAATCATGTTGAACAGCAAAGGCCAAAAACAAGAGTCACACATGCCCATAGTCATCATGTTGCACAGCCGTAGCAATATCTGACTGTCAGACTGGTAAACACAGTCCAATATGGAACAGTAAGAAAGAATCCAAAACTTTTAGATCAACTGAACTGTGGCATAAAAAATGATGATTTCTTTAGTGTTAAAAACTCCTCAAGATATAAAAACTCTGAACAAAGTTGTTTCAATACATCATATATAGTGGCTTTGCGTACCTGCAAAAGTGTTGCTCCTAAATAGAGATGCAGTGTTGGCAAATCTTCCACATAATACTTGTAATGCCACCATGCAAGGTACCCACAACAAAAGACAATCCCAGCACATAAAAACAGATAGTGATATCTGTTTTGTTAGCTGAAGATCTTTGTGAAACATCAAAGTGTGCTTTCTCTAATGATTATAAACACAGTTGGCACCAATTGAAGACCACTGCAACTATATTTACTATATCACTAATTAACACACTTATTTTAGATGTCAGGTTGGTGCAGGCATGTGCATGTAAAGCGTGTGATGTACTGTCAATGTAATATTGCACAGAGATGGGGGACAGGAAGGAGAGGAGTAGTTTTGGAGTGGTTGCCGTGTTACAAAATGGGACAGCAATGTATGTCACATGTTGTGTGACTGCTCTTCTGATTGACAAAGATTGTCATATTTCATCAATATCAGAACATAAGCATCTTTTAAGTGGTGCGGTAGCCGCTGCTTAAAAGTGCTCATTGAGTCATTGCATTCAACCAACCCAGTTCTGTACCTCAACAAAGTAATGTAATGTCCAGAATGTACAGACTGACCCTGGTGGTAGATCTCAGCATGAGTGTCAAACACTGCTTGATTAAATGTCACTCTACCAGCTGTGAAATCTGTCATAGGTGTGTCAACTCTGAGCCCCTGAGAGTCAAACCTATGCAATGCAAGCATGAGGTATTGAGATGAAGTCCTGAGATGTATAGACTGAGTACATGTACCTCCACACCTAACACAAACATGACTAGTTTGTGTATTGCTAAACAGTTGTTGGAACATGACACTTCGACAGTGAGGAACATACAAAGAAATCCAGAGCATATTTTCAGTGGTTGCTCACTGAGAATGGCCACATGACAGACATTGAAATCTGGTAACATAGGAAACAGTAAAGTACTGCCTCATTGGAATCCCCTCATTATCCAAACTGTTTATGATGGCCATCATAAACTCGTTGGCATCCTGCAGCATGTTAGTTGCAAATGTACTCTGTCCATAGTAGGTACCTAGAACCTGCCATAGAGGTGTGAGTGACTGTACATTGTCTAACTGCTGAGAAATCATATGTACAACTTGCTTCAATGCTTTTGATAAGGCAGTGTCCTGTGAAGTTGATATTGCCTGAACAAAGTGTGGCATGTGGAGAAATGCTTGCATTGCTGAATTAGCATAGCAGTTAACTCCAGTACTGTTATCAAACGCTGGGACAACAGCCACACCAAGTGACTTCTTATGAGCAGGTGATATTGTATCTGTATTTGACATAGCAACCTTGTCAGTACTGTTGGTAGTTAATTCACTGGTAGTTGCTCATTTCCTGTTGTTGTTAGCTGAAGCTCCAATTGTTGTATATGAGCCCACCACTTACATAAGTAGTGGGAAGAGAGGCATCTGTGGCTGGTACAGAGTACGTAATCTATTGTACTCAACAATACATTGCTTGTCAGCGAGTATCTTCTGTGGTGCTACAGTGATGATGTGCAACCCAGCAAGACTGCGAACACATGAAAGTGCGACATAGCACATGCCATCTTTGAAAATGTCAGAGCCTATGTCCACCATTGCTGAATCCAAATTCAAACCCTGCAACACATATAGGAAACTGTTTCCTGTTGACATATATATATCCTTAAAGACCTGGAACTTAACACAGCTGTGATCAATCTCCACAGGCTGTTGCATGTTGTCAAACTGAACAACAAGTGCCTCAACAAACATCTTCTGAACATTGTATTTAAAGTTGAGAATGTGACCCATTGCACCATTTACCATGCCATGTTCGACATCAAGATTTCGACGTAGCATGACACGTGCATTTTAACAAAGAGTAAGAATAGCTTCTAGGCCAGCTGTATGTGACACATCTGACTAAGTTCAGAGAGTTGCTCAGTCATCTTTGCTACCAGCTTCTGACTTAGACAAACACCATCAACTGTATCAACAGTATGCAGTGTGAGGATTTCTTGATTCTCTCTCTGCAACATAACACTGTTGAATTCAACAAATTTCTTAAGTCATGGCATAAGACACACGATGCATGCCCCCTTCGAGTACACATCACTGAAGACATCACATGCTGCATGTATTGATGTACTATCTGCAGTGATTCTTCACATATTCAGCCTAGAAGATGTGGAAGTGATGAAGTACCTGTACGAGCTTGATCCAACAGTGCCTTGTAGGCTAGATCACCACTCTGCCACATGTTCTCAAACAACTTGACATAGGTGAATAACTCCCACAGATTACAACCTCCAATGCACCCCAGTATATTCTTAGCCTGCTTCACAGAGAGAGCTGCAAAGACATGTTCTGTATTAATTGGTACAAGTTGTAAAAGGTCTCCAAATACAATGATACTTGTACCACCAAATGCATCTCCATGGTCAGTGCCCAAATCTCCTGTAGACGAATGTGTATACAGGCTAGCATCACATTAGAGACCATGTTCATCTCATCGATGTTCAGTAGCTTCATTTTAGTGAACATAGAATGAAGCTGAGAAGTAACCTCAAATGACAGTTTACAATACTCTCCTGCTTTACCATGCTACACTGGCAACATGAAGAGATGGTGTAGGGTGACTCCGCCAATATAGTATGCAGCCAGTCCAGTGGGAGCAGTAACAGCAACAGACATTGCTGTATCTGTCAGTTTCCTTATTTCAGCTGAAATAGCCTCTATAAGAAAGCTCTTGCCTGTACCCACTGAGTCACTAACAAACATCAGCAGTGGCTTGCACTCATGACAGGTACATTTCTTCTGTTCGTGTAGTATCCTATGATGAACAGCATCTGTAACTGCAGAGTGAACCACAAGTTGCTGTTTATTGAGTTTCTCTCTCAATTCAGCTGGATCAACAGTGCAGTGTATGCCATGATCCATAGCACTTTCCACTTCTGACATGAGTACTTCTGGGGAATTCAAAGGCAGAGGTACTCCAAGTGTACCCTGTCCTTCCAGATCAAGGTTGTCCTGCGAACTAACTGGAGTGTCCTCCTCAAGTTGTTTCTTTCCTTTTCAACTTGTTCTTTCTCAGCATCTAGTCTCTGTATGTATGTCTCAGAGTGTTCTGTTTTGAATTTGTCATAACTGTGATTGAATTGTTCCTCAAATGTATCACAGTCACCTTTCAATTCATTCTCATTCCTCCAGGGTTTAAATAAGAACAGGAGATCAAAGTAATAATGCTCTCTGCTCTCAGATGTGCCTAGATGTAATTTACAATGGTCAATCAGCCAAGGCTTGTGTCTCTTAACGAGGCAGCCATCCCATCCTGTGATCTTGTAAATGTGGCATGTACAATCAGGTGAGGCATCAGTCTTGTAGTCATGCCACTTAGCAACCTCAAAGAGACACATATCATCCATGTCACTGTGTCTCCTGGGGTAGTATGTGTCAATCAAATTATTCTTCAATATCTGCTTTTAAGAAGATCCGTTGCCAATTCCTCAATGTCAGCATGAGGTGTCAGTACATGTTTGTGCTTCTCTTTGTAGTTCAAGCTGAGAAAGCGCACAGCATCAAACTTGCCATACAAATGTGTACCGATCAAACGTTCGCTGGTCTCATATGCACCCCATTCTCTGTGGGGCAGTGTCTTTAATCCAAGTGACCACAACTGAGATTTCAGTGACTTGCTTGAACTGTCAATATCCTCTCAAAGATCTTGCAAGCTGGTCTGTTCATGCTTGGTGATGTACAAAGTGACGTACCAAACCAGAGCCAACAAGTTGTCAGCCACAAACTGACCATTTTATTTTTTATTTATTTTTATTTTTATTGAAGATATCGGATAACATACCTTTGAGTCAAAGACTCCTTTACAAAGGTTCCACATCATTATATACAGAGACATCAGATACAATGGCAACAAATAAGACACAATAGTTACAAAGAAGCTTGTACATTAGCAAAAGTGGTTACAGAAAGTTGCAAAAACAGTTACAGAATAAAGACGGTAATCAGTTAACAGGGTACATACACTGCAGGATGGTGGCACCAGCCATGCCCTGGTCATTATTTAGTAGTCTAGGCTGGACTGGGGGTGTCCATTGTCCAGGTATAAGCATGCCCTGAGGTGGCAGGACCAGGGTGAGTTCCAAATATGAGGGGGGACATGAGTAGAGCAAAAAATCAAGGACAGTCACAGACTGAGCCTTGAGAGATTAGGTCATGTAGTTGGGACTTGAACCGGCCAAGTCTGGGTTCTGAGAGGAGGGAGTTAGGGAGGGAGTTAAGCTAGCTAGGAGCCTGGTGCCTAAATGTTCTTTGATCTGAGGAGGTCTTGCAGAGGGGTACCCAGAAGTGGGTTGTTGTAGATTGCCGGGTGTGGTGGAAGGACAAGGGTGCCTGGAGTAGGGGGGTTAAGGACAGGTGGGAATAGACCTGGAGTTATTTTTTTAGCAAAGAGGCATGTCTGATATTTGAGCCTCCCATTGAAGTGGTGGAGGCATACAGGGTGCAGGTCTGTGTGCATCTGGTGCAACTGGAGGCTAGCCTACAGGCCTTATTAAGAGCCAGCCTGATTTTGTTTAGGTGTATGTTGTCAGCTGTCCCATAGATTATGATACCGTAATCTATGAGTGACAGTACTGAAGCTGAGACAGCTAGGTGGAGAGCTTCAGGTGGGAGGCAGTGCTTGTACCGGTGCAGTAAATCAATACGCACATTAACAGCGGTGCTCAGTTTTCATATGTGGTCATGGTGGGTGAGCCCTGAGTCTAGGGTGATACCCAGGTACTTGAAAGTGGTAACCTGCTCAAGGGGGTCATTGAGGGAGTTCAGTATGCATAGGGCTAGCCCACTGTTCCTGCTTTGGGAGTGCGAAAACACCATAGACTTTGTTTTTTGTAGTTTAGAACTAGCCTATGCCAAATAAACCAGGATTCTGCTTCCGTAAAAGATTTTTGGAGTGCATTACAAACAGTGGTGGGATCAGTGTGGGAGCTGTAGATGATGGCATCATCTGCATATAGTAATAGTTTCCCAGAGCAATCCTTGGGTAGGGAGTTGAGGAACAGGGAGAAAAGTAGGGGGCCAAGAATAGAGCCCTGAGGGACTCCCTACCTGACTTGGAGGGGGGAGGACTGGATTTGGGAAAATCTGACTGTCTGAGTTCTCTCTGACAGATAGCTGGCAAACCAGCCAGTGGTCTCAGAGGACAGGCCAATTTGTGTGAGGGAATCCAGTAGTAGTGTGTGGTGCACCGTATCAAATGCCTTGGAAAGGTTTATAAAAATGGCACCAGCAATGTGGCCTGTATCCAGAGATATGTGGAGGGCATTAGTGAACTCCAGGAGAACTGTGGTAGTACTGTTGTTGTGCCAGAAGCCATGCTGCTCAGGACACAGAAGGCTGTATTAGGAGAGGTAGTTCGTAAGCTGGGTGGCCATAATTTTCTCCAAAGCTTTGGGGAGGGGCAGGATTGAGATGGGGCAGTAGTTCCATACATGTGATATGTCCAAATTACTTAAGAGGGGGATTTGGGTAAAATTAGTAGGGAGATTGGCCTACTAGTAGGGAGATGCTGTAATGTCATGAGTTTGTCCTTAAATGGCATCAAAAAATAAGAAAAAAGGCATTTAAAAACATTTAATATATTTCGTTTTGTCAAGGATAAGCACTAAAAAGAATCAACAACTAGTTGTATAAAGTTATAACTTACATTGTTCATCACTAATTTACTATTTATGTGTCTTTATCTGCCAAAAATAACATGGATGGATGTTTTTGACAGAATTTTACTTAAGCAGGAGATTTTGTTTCCCTGAAGGGAGAGGGGGAGTTCAGTCACAAAACCAGGAGTCTCCTGCGAAAAGAGGGATATATCACATGTATGTAGTTCCAAAGCTGGGTGCGGTCACCACTCTTAAGGATGGGTGTAATGAGAGCTGATTTCCATTTAGAGGGGAACTGGCTCAGTGATAGGAAGCAGTTCAGGAGCATGGTGAGTGGGAGAAGAACTTCATTAAAGGTGAGCCTAAGCAGCTTAAGATCTAGTGTGTCACTGCTGAATCGTAACTTGCTGAGGGTCTTGAGGAGAAGAAGGGGCAGTGTCACGCTGCAATATTGTTTTAAAGTGGAACAGGGGGTGGTGGGAGAGGTGGGAGAGGTGGGGGTGCTGGGGTGGGGGAGAAGAAATTGGGGGGAGAACACTACTAAGGTCAGAGAAAGAGGTATTTGCAATCAGGGCAGGGACTGTGGTGATAGATCCATTTGCCCAGAGTTGGAAGGGAGGAGCAGAGCAGGCTTTACCACTGAGCTCTTTGAGAGAGTCCCAGAACTTGCGCCCGAGCCCCATGTGGCGGTGAATGAGGCTTGGTAGTACTCAACTTTGGCCTTCCGAATATTCCAAGTACATTTATTACGCGTCTCTTGGTAGCGCTGTCTATCAGAGGGTTTACCAGTTTCCTGGGCAATATGCCATAGATTGTCACAATCACGCATTTGGTCCAATAGGGCTTCTGACATTCAAGGTGTGTCGACTCCTTTGATGACCTGTTTGCTTAGGGATGCATACCAGTCACAGGCAGAATTGAAGGTGTCAATGAAGTGGTCAAGAGCGGTGTCAATCTCCAAAGCGGTTGCAATGGGGGACCAGTCACTGATTGAGAGGTATTGTCTAAGGGCCCGAAGTTTGTCAGGTTTGAGACGGCATTGGAGGATAGTTTTGGGGGGGACTTTCTTGTAATATACAACCAGTCACAAAGCACTGGGGAGTGATCACTGAGGGCATCAGGTAAAACCCTGACCTGGGTAGCTTTATGGGGTGCATTGGTGAGCACCAGATTGAGGAGAGTGGCAGTGCCAGACCTCTGGTTCAGTCTAGTGGTGGTGGTCACAAGTTGGGACAGGTTTTGAGAAGCTGCCACATCCCTAAAGGGTGCCGATGTGTCAGCTAGCCAATTTATATTGAAGTCTCCAAGGGCAATGATTTCTGCCTTGCCAGGGAGAGACTGTAGGTAGGTGAGGACAGAGTGGAAAGCACTCTTCTGATCCAGGGAGAAATGTATATAGAAGAGAGGAACAGGGAGGCTCTGTTAGGTGCAATAGTGATTTTCAGAGTGAGGGCCTGGGCCCCATGCTCAAGGGATGGGATGGGATGGGGTGGGTAGGAGGGCAAGACATTGTAGTGAGTCCTGGATGTATAGTGCACATCCACGACCTTTTTTTAGAGGTACATCTATGTTTGCTTGCCACATCAGTAGAAGAGTGTGGTTGTAATCATTGATGTACACCTACTTCTCCCTTCTGTGTAACTCATATACCCTCTTTATTGATTTTGCCTTCAAGTGATGTCGCATTGATGAAAAGAGTTCATTCATGCGACCATTCTGACGGACACGTCTCAGGAATCCAAAATGACTTCTAGTGTACCAGTCAGATTTACTCTTCACCACACAGCGCCAGTATTTGGCACACATATATCATTGGGACTTTTGCACCAACTTCCACAGTGTAGGACTGTCATACTTTTCTGGTATGCGGCAAGTAACATAACGCTTTACGAAGCTTAGCACTTCTGCTGCTTCATGTTCATCTATGCATGGGGCATCCTTGATCCATAGTAACATATGAATGTGAGGAGTGCCTCATGCCTGATACTCCATCCTCCAAAAGCAATGTTCCACAATACCAAGAGGCAGATTGTCCTTAAACCAAATGAAAGTCAGAATATCATGGAATCACTTGTGGAAATGTCTAGTGACAGACACTGGGTCAAGTGAACACATCTCTCCAAGAGTCATTGATGCAATGCCCTCTGCATCAGAATTTGCCCACTTGAGGAGTTGAATCAACTCTTCCCAGGTATATTCAGCACAGCGGAGTGTGACAAACCATGTGGCAGCACCATACTCTAGCAGCATGGTCATCACCTCTGAGTGTCTACGATACCAGTATTCCTTGGTGCCATGGAGATTTGACAGTATGAATGACAAATTAACCTGCAATGTCTCATCCTTTTCCTTCAATTTCTGCATGAACTTGACAGCAGTGATTCCATCAAGTGTAGTCATGAGCTGTACAGTATGTGCAATCGATGCAGAGAGTATCCTAAGCTCACTCTCCCATAGCAAGTGAAACAAGTACTGTATGTTCTGTCTAATTTTGCCATCCTTACTCAGTACTTGAGTGGTACGGTATTCAGCACCTTGTACACGCACTTCTCTATCATCTAAACATCCACCTGACCCTTGGGGGAATTAATCAAGAAAACAACGCGCTTCCAAAGTTGCCTCCCAGATGTTGACAGGGTTGCCTTCCACCTGTTTCATCTGAAACAGATCAATGTTATCCCCAACTGGATCTCTGCCATGTAGCGGATGTAATGTGTATTGTTCATACACACTGTCAGTTGTTTGTACATTGACCTTCTCAGTCATTGGCTTGTTTGTTTCCAACACACCTTACTGAGCAGATATACTGCTCATTCTATTAATGTCAAGGTCTGCATAGAAGGGATTGTTGCTCTTCAAATAAGTGAGAGCTTCCTTAACCTTCTGTACACTGACAATATGCTACCAGATGACCTTGGACTTCATTGGAACACCATTAACAAGAATAACCAGACTGTTCTCACTGGAGATTACTTCCACATTTTCCTGCAAAGGAAGTGTTGAAATTCAAAATCTTTATTGATTTAACAAACGTCAAACATTACAGAGATTACAGACAGGTATGAAACTGGCTAACATAACAAACTAACTAAAACTCATACCCCCCACATACCACCCTCCACCTCCCACCCTAGGAGTGTGTCCTTACCAGGAGAATGAACAATAGAGATTGTAGAATACTTTGTATGGAGAGTCAGTGCAATCAGGCAGAACTAATGCAGGTATAGGGAATATAATTTGCCCCACTTTTTTTCAAAGAGTTTAAGTTTATTGCGAGAACCAGCTATCAAACGTTCAATATGGAGGTAAGAGGTCAGTTCTTTTAGCCATTCACTGCAGGATATAGGCAGCTGATCCAGCCAATGTTTAAGCACAAGCTTTTTAACAGCCACTGAAATTAGAGCAATATGAAATCTGCGCTCTTTAACACTGACATCAGTATATATACCTAGGAGACATATTTCAATGGTGAAAAGCCCATCAAAGCCCAATTGTGGATTCATGCTGGATTGGATAAGTTGCCACAATGGGGCCACTTTTTCACATTGCCAAAATACAGGAAGCAGATTACCTTCTGCTTTGCTACATCTGGAGCAGGTGAAGTCTGGAATATGGCCTATTTTGACCAACTTAACGGTCATGAAATACATATAATTCAAAATGTGGTACTGGGTAAGTCTAAGTTTGTCCTGGGAAATATATGGTAGAGATCTTTCCATATGTATGACCAATTGATAGAAATATCTGGCACTAAGTAACTCCAGATTTTAGAGCCTGGGAGAGGTGCTGAGTGGACAAAGGTTAAAAGACTAGCATATAGCAACGAGATACTGTGAGGTTTTGAAGTGACATCCCGCAGCTGAATCAAGAAGGGTTCCAACTTGGATATCTGAGGGGATACATCAAAGAGGCAACTTAATAGGTGCCTCAATTGGAAAATCTTAAAAATGTGCACCTGGCTCAGATCATATTTTATGAGAATATCAGGGTAAGCCATCAAGGAATCATGAGAGTAAAGATCTGCAACTACTGCATCCTTCAGTTGTGGTAGCCAGACTGATGACATTTGTGAACCATCTATCTTGATAGTAGGGTTGAGAATAATAGGTTGGGCAAAAGCCTGCCTTGGGGAAAGTTTGAAGTATGAACAACATTGGGAAAAAGCCTTCAGAGAAATGCCTATCACAGTATGGCATAAAGGCAGGGGAAAGTCTTTCCACAGAGTGTAGGAAATAGATGAGACCTTTATGTTGTGCATCTCTAGAAGGTGATTTTCCAACTGCAACCAGACTGGAACATAAACACCTTCAGAGTTGGAGATCCATCTCCACAACTTTATAAGATGACTGGCCCAGTAGTATAGAAGAATGTTGGGGAGACAGAGTCCCCACATTTTTTTAGGAAGGGATAGTTTAAGGAAAGAACACCTAGGGTGTTTGTGAGACAAATAAAGTTAGAAATTGTAGAATGTATGTGGTGAAAGAAGGAAACAGAAAGTCAGATATTCAACATATTTAAGGGATAATGTTCATTTTTATGATATTTATACGACCCCAAAACAAAAGTGGGAGAGACTCCCAATGCTTATCCTGTATTTATTGTGTAATTGTTTTATTTAAACTGTACAGTGCCTTGGATGTTTGAAAGGTGCTTAACAAATACATTTTATTATAATTATTATTATATTAAGGTCCTGTTGGAGGGTGACTAACAAGTCATCCAGATTTAGTTTTCTGACCATCGAGAAGTCTGTAGAGAGGATAATTCCTAAATATTGGATGTGTTTGGGAGACCATGACATGCCAAATTGAGTGAAGTCCCACCTATAAGTGAGATGATTTAAAGGGAAAAATTCGGTCTTGGAGTAATTAAGCTTATAATTAGAGAAGTGACTAAACTGGTTAATTTCCTGGAGGGCATGCTCTAAAGAGGAGGGGGGTGGTTTAAATGTAAGAGAATGTCATCAGCATTTACTGAATGGGTTAGGACCAGATTAAGCATTGGGATGCCCTGAATGTGGGGTGATAATTTAGTGCTACATAGTAGGGACTCTAAACAAAGATTAAACAAGAAAGGCAAAAGGGGACAGCCTTGCCTGGTGCCTGTGAAAAGAGGGAAGCAGGGAGAAAAAAATCCAATGTAATAGATCCTGGCAACTGGAGAGGAGTAAAGTGTTTGGAGCCATTGGAGGAAAGTAGTAGGGAAACCCATTTTCCACAGGGTAGTCCAAAGGAACTCCCAATCTACCCTGTTGAATGCCTTTTCAGCATCTAAGGAAATCAGCGCCATAAAGGAGTGGGATGATTGGGCAGTCTGGAAAATATGGCTCAGTTTCCTGAAATGGTCCACCGACGACCTGCCCGGGATGAACCCAACTTGCTCAGGGCTTAATAAGTGCATCCATACTGCTCTAAGACACCAGGAAAGAATTTTAGTAAGTATCTTGATATCATAATTCATAAGTGAGATTGGATGATAACTAACTGGATGTGGCTGAGGCTTACCTGGTTTTAAAAGGAGAACTATCATTGCTTCAAGTAGAGATGGAGCTAGGAGATTAGAGGGTAGAATGTACTTGCACAGTTTAAGCAATAGGGGGGCTATTTCTTTGGAAAAGGTTTTGTAAAAGTTGGAGGGAAGGCCATCAGGTCAGGGAGCCTTGTCTAGGGTTAAGTCCCTGATTGCTTCCTCCACTTCCGACAGTAAATTGGAGAAGATAAGGAGGACTGTTGGTGTTCATGAAGAGAAGGGAGACCAAGGGAGTTTAGAAAAGTGTCAGTCTCATGTGGAGATGAGGGGGAAACCCATTGAGCATAAAGAGAGCAGTAAAAGTCTTCAAAAACTTGAGCTATATCACGGGTAGTTGTCTTGATCGATCCATCCGGGGCTACAACGGAGGGGATTAACCAGAGCTTTCTAGCTTACGCAGTCTCAGGGCAAGAAGTCTGCTAGCCTTCTCTCCTTGGTCCATAAATTTCACCTTAGTTTTAATAAAGGTGTATTCAACCTTTTCTCATAGCAAGTCTGCGTATTTGTTCCTGAGAGAGACTAAGGCCTGTGTAGAGTTAAGAGATGTATCAGAAGACAGAGATAATTCAGCGGTCCTAATTTGAGACAAGAGAGATAAGGCATCTGCTTCCCTATGACTTTTCCTTCTACAGGCTATCTTAATGAACTCACCTCAAAGGAAGCACTTGAGAGTACACCACAACATATCCTCTCTCTGTACCGATCCCTCATTAAGCTCAATGAAATCCTGAATAAGAGATTGTATCTTATTAGTGATTGATTTATCTTTCAGTAGTTGGGTGTTTAGTTTCCGTGTGGTCTTTCTGGTGGAGTTGGTCCGGAGTGAGAGTCGCCCAGACCACAGAATGGTCAGACAGAACTATGGGTCCGATACCTGCCTGGCATAAGCTGTTCAGGAGTGAGCAACTAAATAGGATTAAGTCCAGCCTGGAGCATGACTGATGCAAGGCTGAGTAATAAGAAAAGAGATGGTGGGAAGGATTAAGGATGTGCCATGGGTCACAAAGGCTGAGCAGGTCCATGAGGTCACTTAGAGCCCTTTGGGGTGGTGATGGGTGTTTCAAGTGCTTACCAGATCTATCCAGATCCAGCATAGGTGGGATGCTCCAGTCTCCCCCTAGTATCAGAGAAGCAAGCAAGAGTGGAGCGATTCTATTGGCTAAGTCCATAATGAATGGAGGGTCACAACCCACTGGTCCATAGATGGAGGCAAGGATGACCGTCATACCCATGAGGGTGCCCTTGACCAGGATGAATCTACCGTTGGGGTCCTCTAGGGTTAGATCAGCCTGGAAGGGTACATTGCCTTTAACAAGAATAGCAACACCCCAACTAGCTGATGAGTCCCCTGATGCAAAAATCTGGGAGATTCCCTGTTGACAAAGCCATGGGGCCTCTTTCACCAGTAAATGAGTCTCCTGAAACATAATAATCCCAGTGTTGAGCAAGGCACAGTGTTTAAGAACCTGGGATCTTTTCACTGGATCCCTGACTCCCCTAACATTCCACAATATAATTTTAAGAATGTTACTCATCTTTTAAGGCAATCCTAGTTAAAGGACTTTTGAGAGTAAACCAAGGTAACATCACAACCTGCCAGGCACACTCCAACCCCCACCCCAAAAACCCCTTCCCTTGTGCATGAGAAAACTTGAAAATCCAGAAGAATTTACTATAACCCCACCGCCTCCAACAAGGAAACATGAGAAACCCAAACAATTACATGTCCTGAAATATAAACAAATGTGTACAAGCTCATTAAGGAAAAATATACCCCCAACAAAAGTCGAGACGTAGTGCCCCAAAAAGCCTCCCCCCTTCCCCTACCCTCTCCATGAACCCATAGCAAAGCTAAAGTAACAAGCATTTGTCAATGCCGAATGTTTGCTTGCTGGCATTGGCAGTGGTAGTGTAGAAGTTACAGAGCTGCGTAATAGGAATGGCAGTGAAGTATTGAACTGAAGCCAACCCCACCACCACCCTGCAGAGAGTGACAGGCATTGGGGTGTGCGTTTGGTCATCAGGCATAACTTGACCACGCCATTTCACCACACCCCCCCCTGCAGACACTGGACAAGTGCCACGGTGTTCTTGTGGTCTTTGGTTCTTATGCACACCCCATTTCATTAGGAAATATGGTGAGACGGGTGCTATTAGGAGAATGGGGTGAACTTTGGGCGAAGAGTCCAAGGCATACCTCGATGCCTCTCAGTGACTGCAGGGTGTGGAATGGTATGAACATCACAGGCAAGAATCCCAAGTCACACCCCTGATTCCTGTCATTCTCTATAGTGTTGAGCGTTATAGTTGAAAAGCCTAATACCTCAGGCATTCATTGGTATTTTCACTCCAAATTTTCAACATGTTTGTTTTGTGACCCCACCTCATGAACAGGGGGAATATCAGTTTGTTAGCCGAAAGCTGCTTATGCACAGTGACTACGGCATTTAGCACCACAGGTGCAAAATATTCGAACAGGATGTAAAAATGACAGCTGTACTCTTTCATGGGGAGGTGTAAAAATGGCTATGTTGCAAATGTGGTAAAAATATTTAAAAATGGTGAAGTCACGAGCGACATAGAAACTGTGCAACGAGAACCGTGAATATAATTAGGTTGGGGATTTCACAGCAGATTGTCAACCCAGGCATTTTGGTGCTCGGATCATGAAAACAGTGTCACTGTGATTTTCTTTATCTCTGCCGAACAATGATTTCCCACAGCGACCACGCATCTCTGCACTGAAAGTGTGAAAACACACTTCGCCATGTTGTGAAAAAATGGCAGCTGTACTGTTCATAAGGAAGTGTGTAAAAATGCCACTGGTGAAAATCTGGACTGAAAATATTACAAAGTCATGAACTAACGAGGGTGCGTGGAAACTGTGCAATGCTCACTCGATAACACAGTCGTTTTATGGACTTTTGTCACCAAATTTTCAACATAGCCATTTTAAGACCTCTGCTCATGAACAGTGTAACTGTGATTTTCTTAATCTGTCCTAAACATTGCTTTCGCACACCAACAGCACCATTGTGCTGCATGTGCGAAAACACATTTTGGGCGACATATGAAAAATTGCAGCTGTACTGTTCATAAGGAAGTTTAATAAAATGAACATGTTGAAAATCTGGAGTGAAAATATTAAATTTGCAAACTTACGAGCATGCATAGGAACTGTGCAACGCACGCTCGTAAAAGTCATTTTTAGGAATTTTTCCACCAAATTTTCAACATAGCCATTTTAAGACCTCTGCTCATGAACAGTGTCACTGTGATTTTCTTAATTTGTCCTGTACATTGATTTCAAGATAATCGACTGCGCCATTGTGCGCTAAATGGGCGAAACACGCTTTTGGGTGAGATGTGAAAATGACAGCTGTACTGCTCATAAGAAGGTGTGGTACAATGGTAATGTTGACAATCTGGAGTGAAAATATTGAAAATTTGCAAACTAACGACGTGACGTGAGACTGTAGCATACGCTCGTAAAACAGTCATTTTGGATTTTTCACCAAATTTTCAACATAGCCATTTTAACACCTCACCTCATGAACAGTGTCACTGTGATTTTCTTAATTTGTCCCATACATTGATCTCAAGATACCAACTGGCGCCATTGTAGCGCCATACGGGCGGAAAATACGTTTTGGGTGAGATGTGAAAATGGCAGCTGTACTACCATAAGAAGGTGTGGTAAAATGGAAATGTTGAAAATCTGGAGTGAAAATATTGAAAATTCACGACCTTCACGAAAGGCGGAGGAACTGTACAACGACGCCGTGAAACAGTCATTTTTGAATTTTCCCAATTTCAACATAGCCATTTTAACACCTCACCTCATGAACAGTGTCACTGTGATTTTCTTAATTTGTCCTATACATTGATTTCGCACACCGACTGCGCCATTGTGCGCTACATGGGCGGAAACACATTTTGGGTGAGATGTGAAAAATGACAGCTATACTACTCATAAGAAGGTGTGGTAAAATGGCAATGTTGAAAATCTGGAGTGAAAATATTGAAAATTCGCGAACTTACGAGGCTGCGTAGGAACTTCACAACACACGCTCGTAAAATAGTCATTTTTGGGAATTTTGGCACCAAATTTTCAACATGGGGTTTTGAGACCCTTCTCATGATTGATGTCACTGTCATGGTGTTATTCAGGCCCAAAGGGTGATTTTGCAGTCACTGCGTGAAATCACCCTTCGGCTTGAATAACGCCATGACAGTGACATCAATCATGAGAAGGGGTCCCAAAAACCCCATGTTGAAAATTTGTGCAAAATTCAAAAATGCCTGAGATATGCAATAAAGATGAAACCCCTATTTAGCCCATTATACAGCTTACCGCATTTCCTCAGTTCGCGGTCAGCTTTGAAGAGTGCAGACGTGTTCCGTCCACCAAGATCGCCGCGCCGGAGTCCAGAGGTAAGTATGGGGTGAGGGGTGGGGAGGCTGGGTGCGCGTGGTGGTGCAGGTTGTGGGAGGGGGCGGGGAGACTCGCCATTAGACCGTTTTTCCTTTACAGGTGACAAAGGGAACCGGAGGACATGGATGTTTGCCACGCTAGGGTGGGCTCCCAGCGTGGCACAAGGATGTGGGGTTATTCAGCCAACGGGGATTGGGCACCCCGCCGGCTAACGACTGTTTGCCACGCTGGGGTGGGACTCCCAGCATGGCACTCACTACTGGGGAGGTGGAGGACAGTGCAGCCGACGGGGATTGGGCACCCCCATCGGCTATATGATTAGTTGCCACACTGGGGTGGGCACCCAGCGTGGCATTTTGGAGCCTTTGGGGGTGGGGAATGCAGCACAGCCCGTGACGGGATTGGGCACTTGGGCTGGCTATACCGTGCGTGTGGGGGCGCACGCCCGCGTGGCGTCTGTGTGGTGTGGTTGGGGAGCTGCACGTGAGCAGCATTATCTTATCGCTGCTCACTCAAGAGTAGCTCCCCCTTTCAACTGTATGCCACTGCATTTTGGAGCGTGTCATAGACAGCTCCAAAATGCATTGGCTTACAGGGGCCGCGCCTGCCAGCCCACTGACTGAATTGGAGAAGAAGGTGACACACCTCCGAATCTCAGATGATGGCACTATGTTTCTTGCACATGCGTGCAAGCAAACATAAAAATGAAATGTGCCACCAAGCCCGTCCCAACAACAGATTTGCCCCCACCCTCCCAAATACTAACAAACTTATGGCCTAAGTCCAGCCAAACCGGAAAGTGAAATGTAACCTTAAGGGGTAACTGTCCCCTCCACCTCCCCCAAAACCACAGCAACTATGTACAACGGACTCCCCTAATAAAAGACACCCCCAGTTGAAACTAAAGGGAAACCAGTGGGGACATCCACCCCAAACAGCTCCTGACCACAGAACCCAAAAGAGTAACCCCTGGAATGCTGTTAGGATCTGTAAGCTTTGGTCTGTCATAGAGACTAAGATCTTAAGGAACCAAATACACCAGACCAAGCATAATGGGACTGTGAAGGAACTGTTCCCCCCATAAACGGGTGCGCTGTGAGGTCCTACCATGAGCAAAAGCATCAATGTCAGAGGTTTAGCCTGTAAATGGGGGACTGAAGCCCTGTTGTAAACAAAGTGGATGAGCTTGACCCTATGTCCTCCGCGGGACATAGGAGAGAGACAAGAGAATCAAGGTCAAGAGCTCCAGGGCAGGACTACGGGTCAGTAGTTGGGCAGAATTGACCTTGAGGACTCCCATGATTCACAAATAGTCCAACAAGTAGGGCAGCCAGAGACAAGTTCTCTAACCACCCATAGAGAGAGAAACCTAAAATTAGACAGATCTATCACACACAGTCCTCACAGTGGCGCCAGCTCCCCGATGTACATGGAACTCCTAAAATCAGTGAGATTGACTACAAAACAAGGTAATAATAGGGTACAGTACTTGGAAAGTCCATAGTCCTGGGAAGGTCTCTCCGAGTGGGAGTGAGGAAATGGTGGGGGGAAAGAAAAACACACGGACCAAAAAAAAGTCCAAATCAAAAACAGTCCCCCCTCCCATACCCAGAGAAAACAGTCCCTTCAGAAGTGTGGGGTTCCATGAACTAGGCTGCCCTCCATGTCGATAAACAGGAATTACTCTGAGCAGCATCTGGCCTCCCTCCATGAATAAGATAGTCCTGGACTTTAAGAAGAAGCAACTGACAGGTAAATAAGGCGACAATGATTATTAAATTTTCTTTAGGGAGGAAAATCCTTCCTAGGAAGATTCAGGACAGTTCAGAATGAGAAGTCAGCCTTCCTTGAATAGGTCTGGCAACTTGGTCTTTAGATCAGCAGTACCTAAAGTCAGGGAGTCATAGGAAATCCAGGCGGTAGAGATCAGGACCTGTAGCTTTGCTGAATAGAGCATTTTAAAGGGAATACTTGCTGCCAGAAGCTTGCTGATTGTAGGATGGAAAGCTAAGCGTTTCTGCCGCATTTTATATGGCAAGTCCTGTGTCATTCTCAGTTTGGTGCCCTCTCACATAACTGCTTGGAGCTCTCTGACCTTAGTTAACACATGCTGTTTTTCTACAAAGCACAAGAATTTTAGAATTAGAGGACATGGGGGTGAGCCAGGCTGAGGTCAGGGCCGAAGTGACCCGTGAGCTCGTTCAATTTGGTAGTTGGTGTTGAGAGGGGAAGGGCCCACTATTTTTTGCAGAAGCTTCTGTAAAAAGGTAATGACATTAGAGCCTTCCTCTAACCCAGGGAGGCCCATGATGGGTATATTATTTATTCTGCTCCTGCCGTCAAGGTCCTCCATTTTGAGCTATAATTTTTGCACTAGCTGATAGAACTGAACTATCTCTGGATCCATTTTATCTCTCCACCTTTCCAAAGAATATGATTGGGCCTCCGTATTTATGACTCTTCTGGCCAGATCAGCCATATCCCCCTGAATAGATTTAATCTCTGGTGATATTTTCAGAAGGGTTTCATGAAATGGTAGGAGCTCCTGCACAAACCAATCCTCTGTAAGGAGAATCGATTGAGTAAGCACGGACCCTTAAAGGAGGAGGCTCCCTCTTGAGGCTTCACTTTCCTGGGCATTTTCTCAGGTGAGGGAGACAGTGTGTGCTTGAATACAGCCGACTTCATATCAGCATCCATTGCGGAAGAGAAACTCCCAATAGCGATGCGATTTTTGTAGAAAACGAATGCTGAAGGCATTCTCTCTCCATAGCCCTGAGTATTTTAATGAAGTCAAGCCAAGGTCAGGTAGAAAAAGGCACTGATGAGAGGGTAAGGACAGGAGCCCTAGATCTCTGCTGCCATTAGGTTGCCTGCATCATGTGACATCTCCTCCTGCAAAGGAAGTGGAAGATACATGATGGAACCCTTTAGAGACTTGTTAAGCTCTTTCTGTGGAATGTTCCGTGTCCTGGTATTCAAACATAGGATAGTTTGAAATGGTTTCATTGTCTGAATAAGAATCCTTTCAAACTTTTTCAATGTAGCAATCTCAGTAGGTGTAATATAAGCCTCCATATTGTTTAACAATGACCTTGGTGGCAGTGTGTTATTCTTCACCTTGGAGAAACAGTGCTTGCACATCACAATGATTGGCTACAACTGAAAGTCACATTTCAACAGCAGAAACACCAGCAGTCTGTATCACATGTCATTGTACGATGACAAGGTTTTCAGATTAACTGTTACCATTTGTTTCTAATAACACAGTCAATCACACAAGACACATACAGAGTCAAATGTCTCCGTCTTTGTCAACTCAAATGTGGCTATGGATTTCCCAAACACTTTCACAATGTCTGTTTCCGAGACATAGAGTCACCATCAATACCTGATGGCTGATCAATGATAGTATCAGTGACATTCCTGCCACATTGTACATCTTCAATAAATCTCATAGAGTCAAATGTCTCTGTCTTTGTCAACTCAAATGTGGCTATGGATTTCCCAAACACTTTCACAATGTCTGTTTCCGAGACATAGAGTCACCATCAATACCTGATGGCTGATCAATGATAGTATCAGTGACATTCCTGCCACATTGTACATCTTCAATAAATCTCATAGCACCACTCATGTCACCAGACTGCGACAACTCATTTAGATGAGAATACTCTGCAACTGCTCATCTCACCTCATACACCTTATATACAAAGGTACGCATGCCAGACTGATGCACCCCTAGCATCCGCATGTGTTGAAACATGCTGTCACAAACACCACTGCCCAAGCATGCCAGTGAATGACTCATAAGTCCAGTATGTGGATGGATCTTACAGAGGTCTATTGTCTGAAACAATTTATATCTGTCTTTACAATCAGTGATCACAAACAAATTAATAAAGTGTTCAACTTTGTCAAAAGATGACTGCCTCTGTTTGCATGTCGCATCACATGTCCATGCTAGGCAGTGGTGCTTAGAAGAAGGCACAGTTGAGTTATTTTCATCATCTGACTCAGCTGGTATATCATGGGACACTGGAAGAACATTACACAGTTTCCCATCCTCATCAATTCAGAACGTGCTGTCCTTTTTATGTGTGTTATATGATTCTTCCCAGAAATATGCCTCTGAGTGCTGTGTATGTAGCCAGCTACCTGTGAAAACATCATAGAAATTGTGTTGTTTTAAGACTGGGTAGTGTTGTAACCTCATCTTAACACTGTACACAATCTTTCTGAATCATTCCAGCATATTTGCCATTTTACTCCATAAGCATTGAAGAATAAGTAGCACTCTTTTGACAAACATATGAACTCTGAAACACAGTTTCATCAATGACAGATGACTCTTTAACCTATTGTGTTCATGTCTTATCACAGCTGCAATAAGTCTATCGACCTTCGCTTTATTAGCCAATGATCGGTAATAGCTTTGCTTCCTCAGATGAGTAGCAGCAATCATAGGCCGTTGCTGTTGCTGAGAACATTTTCTCATGCATGGCTTTCCAACAGATGTCTTGCTAGTAAAAGATTTCTGAAACTGTTGGTCAGCTGTGCAGTGTTCTCCTGCAGCTGAAGAACTGTGTACCATTTCTGTGGAATCTGTAACCGCTAAACTACGCCTATGCAGAGAACGACTACTCTGCACACACTCTGATGTAGCATGTGTGCAATCGTTGGCACTCTAAAGCAGCACTGTACTATGATACCTGTTCCGTCTCTGCGCAGCAGTATGTCTCTGTCTAGATGGCATTTTCTTGTCTGTTTTGAATGCAGTTTTCGTAAATGTTTGGTAATTATCAGACACCTATATAAAAAACAGAAAAAAAAACATAGTGACTACCAAGAAACAATTGTTAACTAATATTGCATAGTAGTTAATAGTCTACATCTTTATTGTGACATAAATAGAAAACATGTATATAAAAACTGGTTAAAGACAATACTTGTGACAGTAGAAGAGTAACACAGGCAGTAGTCAATCCTTTTGTATCTTCCATAATTGGAACTGCATAACAGTCTGCGAGAAATAATAGTGTCACACCACGAAAGTGTGATGTATTCAAAAGTATTTTACATTTTTTTAGTGATTTGCGAAAGCATTTTGCAATACTTTCGTGTATTCGAAAGTATTTTTAGAAAGTGTTTATCAATTTGTGATACTTTCTCAAAATACTGTCGAATACACGAAAGTTTCGAAAAATACTTTCACAAATCACGAAAGTATCTCAAAATATTTTCAAAAAATATTTAGCAAATCATGATACTTTTCCAAAATCCTTTCACAAACACAAAACTTTCACAAAAGCATGTACATCTGACCTCTGAATCAAGTGTTTCTCATGATGCAGCACAACAAGGAAGTGCCCAAAATTGTTGGAAAATGCCAGAGACCTTAAAACAGAGTGCAGCACAGTACAAAAGAACATGTAACAGAACCTCACATGCAATAATGCAGTAAACAAGTTAGGTGTTAATGGTAAACAGTCATTTTTTATGATTTTAGTAGTTTTCCCCAGCAAGAGCGGTCATGTTTTTGTTTTTTGTTGTGAAAAAAACACCCAACTATGAAGCTGAACCAATCAGACGCTGTCTGGTAGTTGAGTGACAGACAGTAAAGCCAATGACACAGCACAAGAAATTAATATTTATTTATGCAAAGTGCAAGTGTCAAGGCCGACCCGGTGGCACTGAGGGTTGAGGTCCTGGGCGCCACACCTCACGCCATGCCAGTGACCCAAGTTTGGGAGTGAGCTTGGGTGCCGGGGGTCGGAAGGGGAGGGATCGGATTGAGCACCAGCTGGGCTGCTCTCCTATCCTGGGGGGAGGGCACTTGGATGTCCAGAGCTCTGGCGACCCCTGGTGGAGACCAGGGGATGCTGCAGTAGCTCGGGACAGCATGTTACAGCATGCCCGATGCTGGCAGGGTTGCCGTGAGCTAAGCATCAGGGAGTGCACATGCAAGGGTGGGCAGGGAAACAGGACAGAAAATGGAAAAACCCGGCTCATGGGGATAGGCGATGGCACATCTCCACCATGCCCAGTGACGGATCTTACTAGGCCAAGCCTCATCACTCCTCCACTCGGGCCCCACCTGTCTGCCAGGATCTGTATTCATAAGGAGCCCAAGTAAGTGGTCGGGCTACCCTCCCGGGGCAGGTTAAACTGGGGGTACTGGCAGCGGAGGGGAGAGAAAAGGGCACTAGACCACAGCGGATCTTAGGTGGCAGGCAGAAAGGAGAGGATGCCTGAGAGAGTTCTCCCAAGCTGTGTCAGGAGGGAAAAAGAATTGTAAAAAAAAAAGTGCAAGTGTCTGAAGATTGAACAGGTGATGTCAGACAACCAATCACATGAAAGTTGGAAAAGAAGGACACAGCAGCCATCTTAGGATACACTGAGAACAGGCTACTTATCTTGTGTAGGTGCATGCCATTTTCTACAACATTTGACTAATATTAATAAAGCTCAGTATTGCATAAAATAGTATTAAACAAAACATTGTTTAATGGTGTATTAGACTGTTGTAGTATGAACTGTCTATCTGACTGCAGGAAGAAGTTATAAGGGTTTAAAGTCACAGTGTTACTGAGTACTTGCCAGCCCAGATCACAACTAAAACTGGAGGCAGTAGTCAGACAGCATGTGTATCATGAAAGAAGTGAGAACCAATGAGTGTGTTATTCACTTGTGATTGTTTGAAGTGACCTATTAAAAGCTAGTATTTTCCCTCCTAGAAACTTTGCAATATATCTGTGTGACAGCAGCTGCAACCATTCAGTGTCATGATAGTAGATACAGCCATTGTATTGGTTTAGTGAGACAAACTGTAAGCCAATAATTTGTTTGTTACTGTTTGTCTGGCCATCCCACCTAAACAATATTGAAGCAGGTAGGTAGGGAAATCTCAGTTTCATATTCAGTGCTGACTGGACACTGCTGGAGACACACTGATTTTTTTGGTAGTTCTCTGTCCACTTCTCACTTTGAATAGTTTAGAATGGCAGAAAACAGCAAATGTTCTGTGTTACTGGTGGGCAGCAGTTTAATTAGAAGAGATGTGACTATGCTCACACAAGTCAATTTGGCAAGGACCTGCAGCTTCCAAATTGTTCTGTGAAGTGGTTTGGCAGGTGAGGTATGAGGTGGGAGCATCTCATGCCAACGATGACCAGGCTATTGAGCAGTCAACGTCCTCCAGACTTCCTGCTGATCCATCTCAGAGGCAATGATTTAGACACCAAAAGATGGGTAGATTTAGTATCAGAAGCAAAATTGGACCTTGCTTCTATCATGAGTATGTTACCTGTCTGTAAGATACTGTTTTCAGACATTACAGAGCGGAGGGTCTGGCAAGCAGAACAACAGATGTACCTGCTTGACAGGGCATGGAGAATGGTCAACATACAAATTTCTGGATATTTGCACATGTTTGGGATGCACACCATATGTCACCCTGAAATCAAGTATTCTAAGGATTGGCTATATCTACCAAGTGGTGTACACTTCTCACATACTGGCAATTGCCTTTTTTGGGGAGATCTTCGAGATGGCATCCTCACAGTACTCTAAATATCAGAGTGTCCAGAAGAACGTGAAACAAATGGTTCTTTTAAGAGCCAGAAAACCTTGGTCAAAAAATAGAAAAAGCTACATACATTACACATGTCACATACTCATACACTGAGTATTGCAGCACCATGTGAACACATAACATGTAGAAGTGTGACTGAGTGGCTGTTGTACACATGATAGGAGGCTTCACCTAATAGTTGTATTTTTTTTCCTGCGTTTTGAACAGTGTAAGGCATTCAAGAAAAAAAATAGAGAACCAGTAGTTCTGTGTTTTTGGTTTTCTGACAGAGGAGTACAGGGCGTGTGGGGGTGGGGGGAGGCCAGATAGACTCACAGTACACTGTTATGTACTATTCAAGTATTAATGTATGACATCGTGTGCAACATGCTGCGATTACGACACACCTCAAGTTTCAGTTTACGAGGCAGAAGGCTGAGTGCATGCAGCACCTGAAAAGTGATTTTGAGGACCAGTATTAATTTGGCATTGGCTTTTCTGATATAGGAGTGAGGTGTGGGACACCATGTGGAGTCACAGCATACTGCAATGTACTATTTAAGTAGTAATCAATGAGAGCATCTGTGACATGGTGAAATAACAGCACACCTCTGGCTGTTCTGCACAAGGCTGAAGGTTGAGCGCACACACCACCTGAGAAGTGACATTGAGCATGCATGATATATGTCATTGTAGTGGTGTGCAGTAAGAAGATATATTAAGTAATATTACAGTAACACCCACTGACCCAAAAAGAACTGAGTCAGAAACCTACTGAATCAGTCATAGTTCAGTCACTGCAATTGACTATTTAAGCAGTAATACACAACACCATGTGTAACATGGTGTGATAACATCAGACCTCAGGTGGTTCTGCACAAGGTGTCAGCCTTAGTGTATGGAGCACCTGAGAAGTGTGATACCTATCTTGCAGTGCAGTAATTTGTGTATAGTACTACATTGATACAGGAGTATTGAAACTTTGAAAACTGTTAACATATGCATAAGTAAGAATCTCTATACTGAATGAATGTAGTCTTAGAATAACATACAGGCAACATCTACTTATGTTTGTATTCTATCTCTTTTCACTTTATTTAGCTTGTAATAAGAAACTGAGGAAACCATGAGATTTTTGACTGTACAAAAGGTCTGCTGTCTTGTTGAGGCGGTGCAGAAGAAGGGAAACCACAATATGCTCATGAGGAGCACCAATCGGCAGCTGGACACAGCGTGGAGGCTTATATACACACACATCTGAGTTACCATTTTAAAATCCATAATAAAGACACCCTCAATGTGCAAGTGCAAGTGAAAACTGCTGAGGCAGAGATTCTGCATACTCAAGCAGCATGGCCACATACCAGAAAATGATGGGGGCTGGTACTACTTCGCCCATGAAATGTGGGAAGCGGCAGGCTAGCCTGACACTGGGGAGCACCTGACATGCTGTGAGTATACAAACAATATTGTACTCATCATAATATGTACAACACCATAGATAATGCTGTCCGGTAAATCTTACCAGTATGTGTTAATCTATATTATGTCAATAATGTGACAGGTTCATTTTAAGAAGTTTTCATATCTGCAGTAGTACACCTTTCCAGAACTATTAACAGCAAGAATAACTATTGTTTCCTTGAATGTGTTACTGTACTGTGGACTTGGTTATTAGACATTTAAAGAGTGGTGTGCCTCATGTAATATTTAATATGTTGTAGCAGACAATAATGCTGTTGTATTGGAAAATGTCATAATGATTTTTGTCCATGGTGTATAATGTTATGTCATTGCACATAGCTCACTGTCCCAATACAGTGTATTCCACTTAAGTGCTCATCGGATAAGTGCACATTCCTGATAAGTGCACACTTTTCCAGTTTCCCAATTTGTTTACTATTCACATAGTACACAAAGCATCTGTTAAGTGCACACTGGATAAGTGCACATTTTGGCTAAATGCACAGTTTCACAGTTCCCCAACACATCTCTGCCTAGGTAGTTAGCACCTTTTAAGTGCACATGTGATTATACGCAGTTGTGAAGCAATATTTAACACCCTATATCACTCAGCTGGCACTGAAAATTTGCAAACAGACTAAGATTGTTTCCTTTTTCTGGTGCACAAGCAATACAGATAATGAGGATAGATGATCAGCTTTGATATTTTTTAATAGAACTGTGCTTCATTAAGTTATTTGCCAATGCTGCACAGCAGCACATTTTAACATTTTTAACATTTTAAGTAGATTGATATCATAAATGAATGTGGAATGCCATTAGTGTCAGGTCTCAGTTATTTTCTTTATGTAGCATAGTAAACATTGAAGTTCTGATAAATGCACATTCTGCTTAAATGCACATTTTCTTGCTGCAGAATGGGTGTGCATTTAAGCAGATTCCACTGTAGTACCTAAAATGGAGGGTGGGGAGGGAAGGGGCAGCATGCTTCATGGTAATAAATACAAGACTTATCTTAAACTGCAGAAAATATAGTCAATAATTAAAGTAGTATGTACTGAACTTTTGAGATAACATATATATATATATATATATATATATATATATATATATATATATATATATATATATATGTGGTTATTCACTAACAGAACGATGCAGGAGCCCCAGAACAGGAAAAGGTGGTGCCAGCCCCATCAGAGGCTGTGGAGGACGTGTAGTTTGACTCCAATAGTGTTATCCTTGTCAAGTCAGAAGGTAAGAGAAATATATGACAATATTAAAAAAATCACATATGTTAGAGAAAAGTAACATAATACTGCTACAAGCATTTAGTATACATAGCAAATACTGGAACAGCAACCATGCACAACTAGTGTGTTGTGCCACAGAAAGATTCTGATTCCCTCTGATCTCGAAACCTAAGCTCAAGAGGTACATGAAAATCAGAACCTCAAGGTAGCAGTACACAATGGCTGTGCATAGAGTTGTTCATACTGTGTTTTTCACACTGTATAGTACTGCGTAAAATATGTGTGTCTGTGTTCCTTTGCTTTCAAAATGAAACTCACTCGTGCTGTTTTTGGAGGTTTTAGAATGATGTTCAACCACAGTAGGGTAGAATAACACACCATGACCATTGGAACAGTGGTGCAACAGCAATTTCAAAGGAATGAAATGCTATACAATGCAACGCTGTGCTATACACTATGGTCCCATACTGTAACAGGAAAGAAGTAGTGTGCACTGTTATTACTGTAGTAAATACATGCACACACACACAATAACAGGTTTTGGACAAGCACCCTCTGTGTAAACAGCACTGCAAGTTTCCTGTACATTTGCACCATTTATGCAGACTTCATTTTTTTAAGTGCTAGTTATGGATCTGGTTGGGTACCCAGACCTTCACATCACACATACTTTACCAATACAACATCGTGGAAAGATCAACATGTAACTTTGTGACAGCAGATAATGCTATCTGTATGGTATTTCCAACATAACACACAGCGCCAGAGATTGTAGTTGCCAGAGAGTCAGTACTGATCCGCACCCACCAGACTGCTGAATGAGACAATGTAGGTAAGATATAGTGTTTGAAAATGTTTGTGTAGACATTTACGGTGACTCCAAAGGCAAGCTGCTGTAAATAAAAGTAATTGTTAAAGTGAGTAGCAGACATCAGTATGCTGAATAATATTATATATTAGTACAGAAGTACGAAATCACTAGCAGAATTGCATACAGATTCACGTGCTAGTTATGCAAAGCTAAGTTAGATATAAAAAGAGTATTTTTTTTGTCCATAAACAGTAAAAATGGTACAATATCATACATACTGTAGCAGTGTGTGAGTACTAGGTGGTTAAACTGTGCTAATATGTACCCCAAGGTAACACAGCAATAGTAAATATGTGACACTGTGCCCAGGGTGAAGTGACACAAAGATATGTTGTACTTACAATTGATTTACATGTTCTGTGATAGTGGTAATGCTTCACCTTCCTACAGCAATGTTATAGTGACATACCAACACAGATTAATAACAGGACCAAGGAAACAGCCATGAACAGTTTTCAGAGTCATGTACCTAAATTCACATCTGTATTCAGACAATGTATATTTCTTATTTCCAGCAGCCAAGGAGACTGTCCAAGTACAATCATTGCCTGTGGTGAAGCAGGAAAAGGTCACCAGTGCTGAAGGTAATTGTTGCAATGTAGTACACACAATGGTGGCAGGGTTCTAAATACATATAGTACACCTCATGTTTTTTTTGGGGGGGGCGGGGGGGGAGGAGGGTCTTGTCTGTCTCAGCCTCTACAACTCCTCAGTGTCTTGATTTGTATGCCCCTGCTATCGGGTTGCTGTTACATCAATGTTTATGGCTTTGGTTGGGCTGTAGGTCCACACTCAGGATCCAACACCTGTTCTTGTGGAGAGTGGGACCATTGCCTCTCACACCCTGTGCAACTCTTCAGTGTCCTAACTTGTGTACAGGTGCTATTAGAGATGTGTTATGTGAATGTTTATGGCTTTGTTCATGCTCTGGCTGCGCACTCAGGATCCAATACCTGATCTTGTTGGGTGGGAGGAGTTGCCTGGCTTCACCTCTGCAGCTCATCACTGTACTAACTCCTGTGCACCAGCTATCACAGTGCTGTAACACAAATGTTTATAGCTTTGTTTGTGCTCTCGCTATGTACTCAGGATCCAGCACCTGGTCTTGGGGGGGTGGGGGTGTTGCCTGCCTTAGCGTCTGCAACTCCTTAGTATCCTATGTTGTGTCCAGCTGCTATCAGGGAGTTGCAACATAAATGTTTATGACTTTGGTTGAGCTGTAGCTATCCAGTAAGGGTGCAATGCCTGTTCTTGGTGTGGTAGGGGCATTGCGTGTTTCAGCCTCTGCAACTCTTCAGTGTACTAACTTTTCTGCAGTCCCTACCAGGTAGGTGTGCCATTAATGTTAATCACTTTGGTTGCACTGTAGCTATACATTCAGAATCCAATACGTGTTACTGGGGGAGTGGGGCCATTGCCTGGCTGACCTGTGTAACTCATCACTGTCCTAACTTGTGTTCAGCTGCGAACAGGTTGGTGTCACGTTAATGATCATCACTTTGATTGTGCTGTAGCTGCACACTCATGATCCAATACCTGGTCTTTTGAAGCTGAGGGCATAGCCTGGGTGAGCCTGTTCAACTCCTCAGTGTCCTAACTTGTGTGCAGACACTACCAGGTTGGTGTAACATAAATATTCATCACTTTGTTTGGGCTGCAGTTGCGCACACAGGATACAAGACCTGGTCTTGCGTGGGTGGGGGCATTGCCTGGGTGAGCCTGTTCAACTCTTCACTGTCCTAACTTGTGTGCAGCTGCTGTCAGGCACATGTAACATGAATGTTTATGGCTTTGGTCAGGCTCTGGCTGTGCAATCAGGATCCAACACCTGTTCTTGGTGGGGGGGAGTGTTGCCTGGCTTAGCCTCTGCAACTCCTCACTGTTCTAACTTGTCTGCACCTGCTATCAGAGCGCTGTAATGTCAATCTGTATCACTTTGTTTAGGCTGTGCCTCTGCACTCAGTATCCAACACCTGGCCTTGAGGGGGAGGGCGGTGTTGCCTGGCTGAGCGTCTGCAACTCCTAACTGTCCTAACTTGTCTGCACCTGCTATCAGAGCGCTGTAATGTCAATCTGTATCGCTTTATTTAGGCTGTGCCTCTGCACTCAGTATCCAACACCTGGCCTTGGGGGGGAGGGTGGTGTTGCCTGGCTGAGCGTCTGCAACTCCTCACTCTCCTAACTTGTCTCCAGCTGCTGTCTACCAGTTGTAACATTAATGTTAATGACTTTAGTTGGGCTGCACCTATGTACTAAGCATGAAATACCAGTTCTTGGGGTGCTGGGGTCAATGCCTGGTTAAGACTGTGCAACCCCTCAGTGTGCTAACTTGTCTGTACTTGCTATCAGAGTGCTGTAACGTCAATGTTAATGGCTTTGCTTTGGCTGTGGGTGTGCACTCACGATACAACACCTAGTCTTTGGGGTTGGGGGTTTGGGTAGTCTTCCAGGCTGAGAGTCTGCAACTCCTCAGTGTCCTAACTTGTGTCCAGCTGCTATCAGAGAGTTGTAACATAATTGTTTACAACTTTGGTTGGGCTATATGAATGCACTAAGGATGCAATACCTGGTCTTTGGGTGGTGAGGACATTGCTTGGCTAAGCCTCTGCAACTTCTCAGTGTACTAACTTATGTGCATCTGCTATCAGACTGCTGCAACAACTATATTTATGGCTTTACTTGGGCTGTGGCTGTGCACTCAGGATACAGCACCTAGACTCGGGGGGATGGGGGTGGTGTTCCAGACTCACCATCTCCAACTCCTCAGTGTCCAAATTTGTGTCCAGCTGGGATCAGAGAGTTCTAACATAATTGTTAATGACTTTGGTTGGGCTATATCTATGCACTAAGGATGCAATACCTGGTCTCTGGGTGGTGGGGCATTGCTTGGTTAAGCCTGTGGAACTCCTCAGTATCCTAACTTGTGTGCAGTCATTACAAGGTAGGTGTGACATAAATGTTCATCACTTTGGGTGCACTGTAGCTGAACATTCATGATCCAACACGTACTCTTGGGGGAGACGGGCCATTGCCTGGCTGACCTGTGCAACTCGTCAGTGCCCTAACTTGTGCATAGCTACTACCAGGTTGGTGTAACATTAATGTTCATCACTTTACTTGGACTGCAGCTGCGCACTCAGGATCCAGTACCTCATCCTGCAGGGGTGGGGGTATTGCCTGGGTGAGTCTGTGCAACTCTGCAGTTTCCTAACTTGTGTGCAGCTGCTATCACAGATGTGTAACATCAATGTTTATGGCTTTGCTCAGGCTGTGGCTGCTCACTCAGGATCCAACACATGTTCTTTATGATGGGGGTGGTGTTGGCTGGCTTAGCCTCTGCAAATCTTCACCGTCCTAACTGTTGTGCACCTGCTGTCAGAGTTCTGTAACATCAATGTTTATGGTTTCAGTTGGGCTGTGGCTGCACACTCAGTACCCAGCATCTGGTCTTGGGGAGGGTGGAGGAATTGCCTAGCAGAACCTGTGTAACTCCTCAATGTCTTAACTTGTATGCAGACACTACCACAGAACTGTTATGTAAATGTTTTTAGATTTGATTGGACTGTGGCTGCTCACTCAGGATCCAACATCTGGTCTTGGGGGGGGTGTTTCAGGGCTGAGTGTCTCCAACTCCTCAGTGTTCTAACTTGTGTCCAGCTGCTATCACGGAGTTGCAACATACATGTTAACAACTTTGGCAGGGCTGTAGCTATGCAACAAGGGTTCAATACCTGCTGTAGCGGTGGTAGGGGCATTGCCTGGTTAAGGCTCTGCAACTCCTCAGTGTGCTAACTTGTCTGCAGCTGGTAGCAAGTAGGTGTGACGTCGATGTTCATCACTTTGGTTGCACTGTAGCTGCACACTCAATATCCAATACATGGTCTTAGGGGGACTGGGGCATTGCCTGGCTCACTTGTTAACTCCTCAGTGACCTAACTTATGTGCAGCCACTACCAGTTTGCTGGAACATTAATGTTAATCACTTTGGTTGGAGTGTGGCTGTACACTCAGGATCCAACAGCTGGTGTTGGTGACAGGGGGGTTTTCCTGGCTGACCCTCTGTAACTCCTCAATGTCCTAACTTGTGTCCAGCTGTTATCAGGTAGTTGTAACATTAATGTTAGAGACTTTGGTTGGGATGTAGCTATGCACTAAGGATGCAATACCTGCTGTTGGGGGCGTAAGTCAGTTGCCTGGCTCAGCCTGTGCTACTCCTCAGTGTACTAACTTGTGTTCAGCCACTACCAGGTAGGTGTAACATAAATGTTCATCACTTAGGTTGGGCTGTGTCTGTGTACTCAGATGTTACTGTTGCTAAATAACCAATGTTCTTTATCCATTGCACTACATAAAATATTACAGTAAAGTACACTTAACAATGAAATGTATTGATTATCATACTTTCTCTTTACAGCTCCTGCAACATTGAGCACTGCTGCAGCCACCTGTTATGGCACTGTAGCTGTGTCAGCAGGCTGGAGCAAAAGGTGGACCTCCTGCTACTGTTGCAGGTACAACAGGGAACAGTCAGTCTTCTGCTTGAGCCTGTTGATACAGCTACAGATGCCACAGTGCAGCACAGCACAGCTTCACCACAGGCAGCAACAGACAGTCTCCCTGGGCAGAGCTGAAGACCCCGCCCCTCCACAGCATCCGATATGAGGTTGCAAGTCTCGGCAGTTTCCACTTGCGCACTACCTCTACATTGCTTTCAAGTCGCCTTTTCTGTACCGCCTCGACAAGAAATGCAGACCTCTGTAATTGTTTTTGGTTTTTGAAAATTGCATTAATATTGTGTTTTTTTCCTTTTTTTATATAAAGGTGATTATTCCAGCTATTTATGTTTTCTAAATGTTTTAAAAATATTTACAATAATTTTTTTATAAATGTTTTCTGTGTAAAAAATATCAATAAAAAAACACACAGTCTATATTTTCTATATAATATTTTTTCTAAACAAATATTAAAATTCACAGATTTTATTTTTGTAACAAATTGTCTCATAATAAAAGAAGCAATCATGTAATAAATATTTTTGTAAAGTAAACAGAAGCGTTCTTATTGTAAGCATTCAAAAGTAATCAATATGTGTTACAGGAAAAACCAAAAAACAGGTGTATGGCATCACAACTAAAAGCTTGTATAGAATATGAAAATGTAAAAGGCAACATAAATAGGCACTCTGGCACAGCCTGTGGAACTGTTCAGTGTCCTAACTTGGGTGAAGCCACAATAAGGGAGGTGTAACATAAATGTCTGTGGCTTTCAGTGGCCAGTAGTGTGCACTCAGGATCCATGGCTGTTAATGGGGGGGGGGTGCCTGGCTGTGCCTCTCCAAATCCTCAGTGTTCTAACTTCTGTACATCTGCTAACACAGAGGTGTGACGTGAGTACTTATGCCTTCTGCTTGGACTCTGACTCCGTACTCAGGATCCAACACCTGGTATTTGTGTGTGTGGGGGGGCTTGCCTTGCTAAGCCTCTGCAACTCCTCACTGTCCTAACTTACGTGCACCTGCTGTCAGGGTTGTGTAACATAAATGGTTATGTTTTTCCTTGGGCCCTAGCTGTGCACTCAGGATCCAACAACTGGTGTAGCAGATGAGGGGGGGATGTGGCCTGACAATCTGTGCAACTCCTCAGTGTCATAAGTTGTGCACAGCCACTATCAGTGAGGTGTAATGTTAATGATAATGTCTCTGATTGAGCTGTGGCTGCACACTCAGGAGCCAACACCTGGTCTGGGGGGGGTTGCCTGGCTGAGACTTTGTGACTCATTACTGTCCAAACCTGTGTGCCCTGCTATCATGGTGCTGTCACATTGTTTATGGCTTTCACTGGGCTGTGGCTGTGCACTCAGGATCCAACACCTGGTCTTTGGGGGGGGGGTTGCCTGCCTGAGCTGTTCGACTCTTCACTGTCCTAACTTGTGTTAGCCTGCTATCAGGGTGCAGTGGTGTCAATGTGTACTGCTTTTGTTGGTCTCTGACTACGCACTGAGGATCCAACACCTGATATGGGGAAGAATAGGGACATTCCTGGCAGAGCCTGTACAACTCCTCAATGCCCTAACTTGTGTGCAGTCACTAGTAGGGAGGTGCAACGTTACTGTTCATGGGTTCAATTTGGCTGTGGTGTGCACTCAGGATCAAAAAACCTGGTCTTCAGTGGCAGGAGGCGGGGGGGGGTTTCCTGACTGAGCCTCTGCAACTCATCAGTGTCCAAACTAATGTGGAACTGCTATCAGAGAGGTGTAACATGAATGCTTCTACCTTCAGTTGTGCTCTGACTCCATACTCAGAATCCAACACCTGGTTTTGGTGGATTTTGGGGGGGGGTGAGTGTTGCCTGTCTCATAATTGAAAACTCCTCAGTGTACCAACCTGAGTCCACCTGCTATCACAGAGTTCTAACATAAATGTTTAAATGTTTACACCTTTGATTTGCTTGTACCTGTGTACTAAGGAACCAATATCCAATCTTACAGTGGGTAGGGCATTGCATGGCTGAGACTGTACAACTCCTCAGTGTTGTAACTTCTATACACCTGCCATCATGGAGGTGTTACATTAATGTTTATGGCTTTCATTGGCCTGTGACTGCACACTCAGGATCCAACACCTCATCTTGGGAGGGGTTGGGGGGTTGTTGCCTAGCTGAGTCTCTGGAACTCATCACTGTCCTAACTTATGTACACCTGCTATCAGGGTCATGTACTGTCAATCTTTATGTCTTTGTTTGGCTCTGGCTGCACACTCAGGATATAACACCTGGTCTTGGGATGGGGGAGCGGGGGCAGTGTTGCCTGACTGAGCACCTTCAACTCCTCAGTGTCCTAACTTGTGTCCAACTGATATCAGACAGCTGCAACATAAATATTTACAACTTTGTTTGGGATGTAGCTATACACTAAGGATGCTATACCTGCTGTTGGGGACATAGGGCCTTTGGGCCCTTCGCTCCCACAGTGCTGTCCATTTCTCCATAATGGCCCTAACAGTAACACTAATGGTAACAGTAATAGTAAGAGTAATACTAATGGTAACAGTAATGCAAACAGTAACACTGATAGTAACGTAAACAGTTATGGTAACGAAAATGTACAGTAAGTGCAAGTGCATACGGTTGTACTAAATTCAATGGGAATGCAAACGGTAACAGAAATGCAAACGGTAACAATAGCAGTAACAGTGACAGTGATGGAAGCGGAAATGCAAATGCAAGCACTAACACTAACAGTAAAGCAAATAGAAACAGAAATGCAAACACTAATGGTAATGGTAGCAGAAACACAAACCGTAACAGTTATGCTAACTGTGCCACAAAGGCAAATGGTAATGGTACCAGTAACAGCAACGTAAATGTGAATGCAAACAGTAATGGTTATGATAATGGAAATGCAAATGGTTACACAAACGTTTACACAAATGCTACCAATAATTCTAAGTGTGACACAAACGTAAATGCACATGGTGATGCAAATGGAAGCAATAACACAAACTGTACCAAAAACGGCAGTCAAACATAAGCACAAACACAAACAGAAAAGATAACGCAAATGGTAATGGAAATGCAAATGGTAACACAAACGCAAATGCAAACAGCAACAGCGATGCACATGGAAACAGTAATGCGAACAACAACAGAAATGCAAGCACAAAAGCAAATGGTAATGGTAACGGAAATGCAAACGGTAACAAAAAAGCAAATGGTAATGGTACGGCAAATGGAAACGCAACCGCACATGGTAACAGTAACGGCAACAGTGACACAAAAGGAAACAGTAATGCAAATGGGAATGCAAACACAAGCACAAATGCAAACACAAATGGTAATGTACACAGTGACACTAACGGTAACACAAACGAAAACGTAAATGGCAACACTAAGGCAAACACAAATGGTAATGCCAATGGTGATGCAAAAGGAAACAGTAACAAAAACAGTAATACAAACGCAAACACAAATGGAAATGCAAACGGTAATGTACACAGTGACACAAACGGTAACACTAACAAAAACAGTAATGGAAAATGCAAACAGTAATGCAAACGGTAGCACCAATGGTGATGCAAAAGGAAACAGTAATGCAAATGGTAACGCAAACGCAAGCACAAATGCAAATGGTAACGCACACGGTAACACAAACGGTAACAGAAACGCAAGACGAAATGTAAACGCAAATGCTAACGGTAACAGTAATGCAAACGCACATGCTGTTTGTCCCAAAAAGGTGTATTCAGAAGCACAGTGAATACAAAGAATGTGGCCATAATAATGGCCCTTGGACCGGAAAATGAACACTTGTAATACTAAATTGCTTATATCTCAGGAACCGTACGATGTAGGAAAAAAATGTTGATCTCATATTATTTATGACTTTCCCAGCTAGTTTTGAGATGAAAAGTCCGTATCTCGAACCATTTTTGAGATACGGACACCGAAAGGTATGGCAAACGCCGTAATGTTAGCCTATGGGAAAAATTTTCAACTTTGGAGTGCCGTAACTTTGCAGCCCTGCAATATTTGGTTACCAAACCACCAAAAGGCACATCTGCAGGATCTTGGCTTTGTCCTCTGCAAATGTCAGCCCAAAAGAACAAATCATTATTTTGCAGGAGGGTGGCAAAGATGTCCTATTGTTTTGGCCATATTTTCGCAAATTGCTTTCACAAATCACAAAAGTTTCATAAAAAAATTTGCGACACTTTCCCATTTTTGAAAGTATTTTGCGAAAGTACTTTTTCAAAAAATTTAAAAAACATATTTCTGGAGGGTTTAACCCAAAAAAAAATATATGCCTAGCATCCTCAGGACCAAACTAGGTGAATACAACACGAATTGTGTCCATAGAGGGTCCCAATTTTAAACAACAGTTATTTTTCTGAGCTGTAACTGAAAACAAAATGGTGGATTTGTAAAAGTAAACGGGTCATTTGCGAAAGAAAAAACAGCCATTTGCGACACTTTCGCATATTTTGTTAACTTTTCCCATAGACTAAAATGGGAAACAGTTGTCTGTTAATAACTTTTGAACCATTTAATATTTTTTCACAAAATCTTCAAAAGGCATATTGGGGACCCGGGCTGTATCTTCCCTGATGTTTTCAGACCAAACATGCAAACCATGCAGGCTGTAAGCGTGAGCAAAGAAATGCACAAACCCCATAATTTACACTTTTTTTAGCACTCTGAGTCTCTGCAATTGTACATCTGACCATAACGAATCTTGGCAGATCCAGAGATCTATGGTACCAGACCATGCATGCACAATTTCAGACAAATCCATCAAACAGTGTCAAAGTTATTAAGGTGCAAAGTTTGAGTTTTTGCATTAACGAGGCTACTCAGCCCTAACTATAGTGGCGCTGCCATGCCGCTATATATATACATATATATATATATATATATATATATATATATATAATTTCTTTGTTTTGTTTTGTTTATTTGGTTTATTTTTAAATAACAGCTGAAGGGGGCGTTTACCTCATCTGACTATTAATTTAAAGTAGAAAAAGTATCTTTAAATTAAATAAATATTTGGTATTCTTTTATTTTTTGAAAACATTTCTGAAAATATTATGTTTTAGATAATAAATGAAAATGCTGAGCAGGGGGGTTATCTAGAGCAGGGATTATATACTCTAGTTAAAAGGAAGAAGAGACAGCATCTGTAATGCTTTACTAAAATATTGGCACTCTGCTTTTAAATGTGGTATCCTGTTATGTGGGCTAGCCACAAGTGGGCACCTACCAAAATGGCGACCCACTTGTGGTGCAGGAAGGACAGGGTGAGGGTGTGAGAAAAGTGACAGGAAGGGGAGGCTCGCGCATATAGCAACAGGGCATTGCTATATGTAGTGGTTAATGTGGGGCTGCTGAGCTGGCCCTGTAGCGTGGAGGGTGGGTGGCAGCCTAAAGCAGTGAGGGTTCTGGGTTGTGGTTCGAGCAAGCCTACATTTTTGTGGGCCCAGCCTGAAATTGTTTTCCACAGAATTTTCATACCCCCCCAACATGCAACCCCTGAAGTTAAGAATACTTTAGGTGGGGGGGTGCGGGGTGCAGCCCCCACATTGACACTGAAATTCTAAGTCCCCGGCACCGTTTTCCTGTGCACTGGGGATGTGCAAATTGATTTTCAGCGATGTACCCTTGCCAAAATGATGGTTGCCTTTCGGCAATTGCCATTATGACATAGAACCTTTAAATGTGAAGCAGATAAAGACATAGTCATTTGACACCCAGTGGTCCTCTTGAAGGAGACCCAATAGGAGATTTAGTGAGTAAAATTCATCTGTTATCCGGCCCTATAGAAGAAAAGTAACTGCAAGTGTTATCTCTAATAAACAGGTTATTCAGCTGGCTAAGGGTTATGTGCTTAAGTCCTGTCATAAGTAACTGCTGTCCTTCCTTGGGTAGTGGGAACATGACTGTCACTGTAGGACTGCTGCCCTCTGGTAGAAATGAGTTGGCAGCACAGTCGGGGGCCTACACAAAGGGGAATGGGGTTGCTGTGGGATGTTTTGCAGCATATAAGTGACACAGCACGTGTAGGTGTTTGCACCACCACAGAAGCACCCCTGAGGAGAAAACCATGGAGAAAAAAGGACAGGCTGCTCCATGCTGGCACCCCCTGCAGGCTCTTGTATGCCAAACACTTAGTAGAAGAGCAGCGGGAGGTAGCCAGAGATCAGGTAGGTTCTGCAATGACAGTATAGCAGGGACAAACTGGGCAGACTAGGTGAGCCAAGCAGTCCTTATTTGCTGACAAATTCTATGTAACATGGCTGGCCACCCACCTCACTGTGGTTCTAGGTAAGTGATAGATAACCAGTACATCTGACAGAACATTGCTGATGGGGTGGGGGGGTTGCCAATGGACAGACCTGAAGGAAGGAAGGAGCATAACATATGGATAAGAAACAATAATACTGTAAATACTGTAAATAGCACTAAAAGCACAACATAATAGGTGCAAATTTCTTGACTACTTTCCGTTATATTGAACTGCCTGGAGGCACTGGAGGTAATATGTGCTGCAGTACCATGCAGTACCATGCAGATAGCCATAGCTCACATCTTAAATCTGACTCTAGATTCTAATCTCTGACCCAGAAAAATCCATGAAGCTACAGATGTACAGTGGTGCTCAATGCTGTTGGTAATGATGTGCTAATTAAGCTCCGTAAGTGATTCAGTGAAATAGGCAGAACCCAAAGTACTCCACAATATGAAGTCCATTGAAAGCAATGACTTTGCGTTATGCTGCCTTCCCCAAACCACTACTCCACTAATTTTAAGGCAAAGTACATTGAACTCAATGTACTTCGCATCACTTCGCCTTGTTGGTGAGCTCCAATGGCAAATTTTGTAGTGATTCATGGAATTTCAGTTCACATGGGCTCTAGATTGTTCTGCACAGCCTCAGTTCAGGGTAGCGTGTGTAGGTAGCTATAGGAGACAGTTTGTTCTTGGAGCTCTCTGCAATTCAAACCCTCTAAAATCTGTTAGAAAAGCCTTTTTGAGTAATTCTGTTTGCTCAAACTTTAGTGCATCAATTGTAGGAAACCCTCCTGTGCTCATATCATCGTGTGTTTATTGTTTGTGTGTGGATTTTAAATGTTAATGTACAATATTCAGTCTGTGTACTGACAGAAAGTGGAAGTGTTCTTTGGGGGAGGGGCGTATCTGTGGTGTAGGTAGATTTAAATTGGAGAAATAGGTAGTTCTTTGTTTTTTGGTTATATTTTTCTTGTATAACTGTGTTAATGTACACACAGTAATATTTTCAGTAACTGTTGACATTTTTTTCCTGATTGTGTTGTGGACCTGGTGCAGCAGTGCATAATTTCAGGTTGTATAAAATACATGGTATATTACTGAAGTTTTCAATTTGCTTAAAGTGTGTGTGTGTGTGTGTATGCGCAGTGCGTGACATCAAATAATACACCTTTTATTTTGCCACAGTGTAATTGCAGCAGTGTGAACCTGCTATCCACTGCACCTGCAAGATTTTGTACTGCCATTGGGGTATCTTGGTTTTGCACTGTTACTGTAATCTGCAGTCACAGTGCTTCCCCCCCCAAACCGGCAAAAGGTATTCTTTTCCAGATTGGATTGTGACTTTAGCATCACTGGTTAGTTAAGGTGTTGTTGAACTTGTTGTGACTTTGCATCTGTATCACTTGTTGAAGCCACAGTTGTTTTTTTTTTTGGCTTCACATCCAGCGGCCCAGCATAAACATTCCAATATCTAAATTTGTTTAGAATATTCTTGTTGATTCCCCAAAATTCCCTCAAAGAGACGTGCAAGCAAAGCTGTTTCTAGCCATGGCACTGCTGCCAGTGGTAAGATTGTCTGTGGTCGTGGTAGTACACAGTCACAGAAGTGCATTGCTGATGTGAGGAAAGGTATTTCTTCCTCAATGTTTTTTTACAGCAGAATCGGTAGCTTCACTCATAGTTGGAGGAGATGATGTCCCAGCTGGCGGTATTAGTGCAGTTGCTGGTGGTATGAGTATTGCTGTCTCAAGTTCCACTTCTGACCCATTGACCATGTCCAAAAATATAGTTGAGTATAAAGCAGTGCCAGTGAGTGACAGTGTAGATGATGCCATACTCCCCAGTTACATCCCAATCCCATTGGTAACTGAACATGAGGATTCTGATTACACCATGGCAATGATAACACACAATGTCACATTTCTTCCACCATGGTTCAGGTCATGTATTTGCCATGCAATGATTCTCAGCGTGGTGAAAAAATATCAGGTGATGGTGGTGTTGATGATGAATCTGATGATGCTGATGTTGCTGTGGTTGCAACATGCAGTCCACATGCCAGCAGCATCCAAGCAGAAGATGTGGATGCGGATGATGTTGATGAATATGATAACAATGTCAGTGACCCCTGTTGGGAACTGGAGAAAAAGAAATTCAAGGTGGCTGTGTCTGGGTTTGTTTGCATTAAGACCCCCCATAAAAAGTTTTGATTTACCACCAGTTTCAGTTGATGATGATGATGACCCAGTAATAATGATAGGTAGTCCTGGTGGTCAGTTGCAGTCCAAGTGTGGCAGACCTGAAAAATTATGTAGCACACCCCCCACTTCAGGGTTTAAAAGAACAGAGTCCAATAACCAGCATCAGGGACTTGTTAAATGTAGGTGGTCACAATCCCTTGTTTGGGATTTTTTTGTGCAAGATGCAAATGATGAGTCAGTTGCAATCTGCCAGGTTTGCCATGCATATGTGAGGCGAGGTAAAAAGGAGAGCCATCTGGGCACAGGGGGACAGCATACACATCTTAAGAACAGACACATGGCACTGCGGACCCAGCAGAAGATGGCAGCTAATACCACAGTGGGACGTTCACCCTCATGATCAGCCATAATGAGCATGTTATCCCCTTCTATGACTGTAAGATCATATAGGAAATTAAATGTGTGCAGTAGCAATGAAATAACAGCAGAGAATTACTACAGGCATGGTGAGGTGGAGGAGTATAATTATTTTGAAATCTTGTCTAGTGGTGGTGAGAGTAGCAGTGGTGGTGGTGGTGGTCAAGGCAGTATGTCTAGTGCAAGCGGCATGTCAACCCCTGTTTGTAAATCTGGGAAAATAACTTAATTTGTGAATTTTTCATCACCTGTGCAACTGTCTTCATCACACGTCCACACTCCACCCCCTGCCAATGCCATTCGCAGGGCAGAACCATTTGTCATCACACCCCATGTAAAACTTTAAGTCAGCCCATGTTACAGAGTGTTTTTGCACATAAGCTGAAGTACCCACCCAATCATACAGTAGCACGTGAACTTAATGCTGCTGTAGCAGAAATGCTGGCAATTGATCTTTTGCCCTTCTCCTTCATGGAGAATTCTGGGTTCTGGCAGTTTGTAGCACTTGCCTGTCCAAAATGGAAAGTCCCACCCAGGACATACTTTTCCACCCGTGCTGTCCCTGAGTTGTACCGTACTGTGTCCAACTCTGTAAGACTTGCCCTTCAACATTCCTCCTCTCCATTCATCCATTTAAATATGGATACGTAGACAAGTGGCAAAACAGCGGGGAGTTTATATTTGTGTATAACTGCACATTGGGCGTATGTGCTGGGTGTCGTTTGTGCTGTTGGTAGTGTGAATAATCAGTGTAGTAAGGTGGAGTGTTGTGGTAGCAATCTTCCAGGAACCCGACAGCATGCAATGATTGCTATGCGCAATGTGACCTGTTCACACACTGGTGAAGGACTTGGTACTGACTGAAGCTGACAAGTGGTTGAACCCCCTGTCCCTGAGAGCTGGGTTCATAGCAAGTGACAATGAGTCAAATGTGGTTTAATGCATCACAAATGGCTTTGTTCAGGTTCCATGCATGGCCCACTGTTTAAATCTTGTGCTGCAGGAGTTTCTGCATCACCCTGATACAAAGGAAATGCTGACAGTTGCGTGCCGTATCTGTTTTCACTTTTCACACTCTGCAAAGGTCCATAACCAACTTGGGCAGTTGCATCCCGAAGCACCGCTTGAAGTTGGAAGTTGTCACCCAGTGGAACTCCATTTTATACAAGGCAGAGAGGTTGTATGAACAATACAAAGCCATCTCAGAATATCTTGTCATGTACACTAGCTGTGACAGTTCCGGGGCCTCAGTGTCTGTGATGACTGAACAGTGGTGCCTCATGGACTCTGTAATAACAATTTTGAGGCCTTTTGAACATGCCAAACAGGCAGTGAGTGGTGAGCCTGCCTCCATTAGCCAATCAATTCCACTGCTGTGGGTGCTGAGGCAGACATTGGTGAATGTACAGCATAGCCTTGATGTTGCCGGAGACAGTGCTAGCAGCGTGTTGCTGAAACACATGCTGACAGTATTCGACCAGAATCGTCATATCTTGAGAATTCAGCATAGTGACAACTTTGCAATAGCAACAATGCTGGATCCACAATACAAACGTGGATTTGCCTCAGTATTGGAGGGCGGGCCTGAACAGGTAAAAAATGTTAGTGGGCAACTGGTGTGCTTGGTTCATGGGGCACAGAAGTCAAGTGCCAAGGTCTGCAAACCTCAGCAGCATAATCAGGCTGAAGGTGAACCTGCAGTAATATCAAGCATATCCTTCTGTAAGGGGAAGGGAACTACAGTTCCAGGTGGTCTGTCATCAAAACCGGTTGGCGTTAACCCACTTTGGGAGGCTTTGTCCCAAGTGGGGTTTTGTAACATAAATGATTATGGAGAACAGGATGATGCATCAACCACTGGACTTAGTGCAGCACAGTGAATGGTTGAGTCATATTTGTCTGAAAACAGGCATTTGTCAATAACTGATGGTCCTCTTTTATACTGGAGTGGAAAGGTCAGTGAATGTCCAGAGCTGACTGCAGTGGCATTGAAGTACCTGACATGCCCACCCTCCAGTATAAGTGTTGAGAGGGTATTCGGCTCAGCCTGTGCAATTGTTCGAGATCATCATACAAACCACTGTCCTGCAAATGTCAGTTTGCTGACATTCTTAAAAATGAATGAGAGGCACATACCAGCTCAGACAGCAACCTCAGTATTCGTACCCCAGCCTAGTCATGGTTTTGCTGATGTAGAAAGGGACCATCCTGGTGGCACTGGCAGTGGCAGCATGAAATAGCCTACCACTGATGCAGATGATGACACAATGGAGAAAGAATTTCCCAGTGGTCAGAATTCAGACATAGATGACTGTGAGGGCAGCTTTCTTTATGAGGATGATGATGAGGTTAATGTTGGTAGGTTTTAACTTAAGTGGTTAAAAGGCTATCACATTTGTTGTATCATAATACATGTTTTCTTTTTGATAAAGTTAAATCAGTGTCCAACTGAGACTGACTCAGATTCCATATATCACTGTCACGTCACATTTGTAACACAGAGCACAATATATCCTGGCCCTGTACCACTGCCATAAGACTGCTGTTAGCCACTGCCACCATAGAGAATGTCACTGTGTGCCCCCCTGGACCACCACCATGAAACCGCTATTAGTCACTGCCACCACAGGGAATGTCACCATGTGCCCCCCTGGACCACCACCATGAAACCGCTGTTAGCCACTGCCACCACAGGGAATGTCACCGTGTGCCCCCCGGACCACCACCATGAAACCGCTGCTAGCCACTGCCACCATAGGGAATGTCACCATGTGCCCCCCTGGACCACCACAAAACTGCTGTTAGCCACTGCCACCACCACCAGATGCAGGAAGATGTGAGAGGGAATGTCATCATGTGCCTAAGCCATGACCATCACCATCCACCACCACCATTCTGACGATGTTTTCCATTACATGTCCTGACCATGCCAAGGCAGAGGGAGTCAAACAGGAGACCACATCCATCAGCTACAGTCACAAGGCTTCTTACTATGAATACTATAAAGTCAGTATGTGTACTAATGTTTTTCATGCTATTCAACTTCCTTTAGCTGTGTATTTTGTTTCCTGTTGCTTTTCCAAGCTACGATGGTCAAACAAATAAGGTCAATTTATTTTGCTTTTTCACAGGTTAACAGATGACTCTCCTTCGATGAAGGTCTCTATCAATGGTACAGCATTACTGTGTACATCAACCTATGGGATAGCCATTTCCATACTGGTAAGCATATCAATTTTATTTAATGTGTTCCTTTTTTTTTTTGTAAGAGTGCAAAAAAATCTGACTGATGATTTATAAAGTAGGTGACATGTACATCACAAAATATTTGCCCAACACATCATGCACTGTATTCCAAATTTGCAGCTGCAGCCATGCCAGTGTTGAAAAAAGTTTGACCCAGGTCCTGTGACTTTGACAAAATGTGGTTTTAAAATGTAACTTGAGTTAAGATGCAGGGACACTGACACAATGTATTTCTTACAGCCTGGTACTAAATTTAATTGTAATCTGATGATTTGGTGTTCTTGAGGCTTCACAGCTTGCTATCTGTGTTAATCCAGATACCCGTGGTGGAACAGTCATGGCTTAAACATAATGTGTTAGTGCTGTAATCAAGTTGTAATAAGTCCTTCATTTATTTTTATTTTTTTAGGAAACTTCCAGATTCTTTGTTGTGTCATAATTGTCTTATCCAAAGAACTTCAACATCATACCCCCCTCCCCGGGCTGACTGGCAGACATGCAACAAGTAGAAGTCATTTGAATCAATGATGACCATAACCATCATTGCTGGACTGGAGAAGGATGTAGATAAAATCTATGAAGAAGTAACCAAACAATAAACAATTAATGAGACCTATTTTGCTAATATGATAATCCCACCCTCCAAAAAATACTTACCTTCATTGGCTTGAGAGTATTCCATTTCCAAATCCAATGCCACCATTTCTCAAGCATGGGAATGCACACACCAACAGTATGTCACCTGTGAAAGAAAACAATACAATGAGTACATGTATATTTATGTCAATTCCCCCCCAAGAAAATACATATATGTGTATATATCAAGTCACCAAGGCTATTATTGGTGTACACAAATAGGGCACCCTTCATATTGAGGTGATCACAGCACACTTTGAGCAACCAGCAGTTCTCTCAGTGTCATCATTTGTGACAGACCTGGTACACTGAATGGTCATTCATGTTATCCCTCCTTCATACGGTTTGTCAAGATACTGGGCATCATCACATTCACATCATCATCACAGTAAGGTCCCTACACAGCAGCATGTAATTGCAACAGCAGCAGCATTTCTTGTAATGCTTCCATTTCACTTCATCAGCACTGTGGAATTTTCTGGACACAAGACAGTTGCATTTTGGGGATGCACAAAACTTCTGGGGACTGTGTGTGAGCACTGCATGCATGACTGAGTGCGACATTAATTCTGGGACACTTTGCATTTGGTGTAACGCTCCCATTTCACTTCATCAGCACTGGGGAATTTTCTGGACATAAGACAGTTGCATTTTGGGGATGCACAAAACTTCTGGGGACTGTGTGTGAGCACTGCACGCATGACTGAGTGCGCCATTAATTCTGGGACACTTTGCATTTGGTGTAACACTCCCATTTCACTTTGTCAGCACTGGGGAATTTTCTGGAGACAAGACAGTTGCATTTTGGAGATGCACAAAATTCTGGTGACTGTGTGTGATCACATAATGTCATAAATTATAAATTAATCTCTATTTCAAAACATAAATATTTTTGGAGCCTCAGTAATGTTTACTTTCTGTCATGAAGTGTTTGTCCAAAAGCAGGACTGAGCAGTGCAAGTACACAGTGATAAACTGCATGTGTGCAGTCAGTGTTCCTTCCTGTGTGTGCAGACCAGACACTGTCCAGCTTCGTGCAAACATATATATGGTGTGACATGTTGCAGTATGTAAAGAATAAAGATAAGAATATAGAATGTCAAGATTTCCCCGGGTATTCAGGGACAAAGAGACACATCGTGGAAACTTAATACACAAATTCTGAAGGAAGAGTACACAGTTTCCCAAATCAGGGACATGATCCTTTTGTACTTCGACCTGAATCAGGGATCTGTACACCGCGAGGATTTACTGTGGTGTTCCTTCAAATGTTTTGTCCAAGGGGAACTCATTAAGATTGCGGCCACTAGGAAAAGGGTAAGGAGTCCAAAATCAGTTCGCTATCTACCTGCTGAGGGTAGCTGAAGACAACCTTCTCTCCTCCAACTCCCAGCTAATTTAATGGCTCTTATTAGACTCCAGAAATGAATACAACGATTTGACTCATGATAAAGCTGAATATGCATTGTTCAAGACCAGGACTAGATATATTGACCAGGGTGAAAAGTCGGACCGGATGCTAAGCTATGAGACTGAAAGAAATAGAGAGTTCCCATCTAATTCGCCCTCAAATCTCAGGACGGCACCACCGTAGACGCCTACCTAGGGAGATTGCCCAAATTTGAATCCCTTTACAAGGACATTTACAGTAGGAGCTCCACACCATCGCAAGCCCAGATGATAGAGCATTTCTTAGATAGTATCAAGCTCCCTTCCTCCAGACTCATCACTGCGACTTATTGTCTGCTCCCATCACTCTAGGTGAAGTAGAAGAGGCAATCAACGACTTGCCACTAGGAAAGCCCTGGTCCGGATGGTTACCCCAATTTTCTATAAGGTTTTTTTGTAAAGAGCTATCCCCTCTATTGCTTAAGCTATATGAATATCTGTTTTCTGTGGACGTGATAGATCCCTCTCTTTTAGAAGCGACAATAATTTTAATCCCTAAACCTGATAAACCCTTAACTGATCCTGCCAGCTATCGTCCAATATCGCTCTTAAATTATGATATCAAAATCTTATCCAAAATTTTATCGTGCAGAATCAAAAAGGTCTGGCAGCACTTGTTGAGCCCGGAACAGGCTGGTTTCATCCAGGGTAGATCATCCGCTGATCACCTGAGAACCTTAGCCCATGTCTTTCAAGCAGCCCACACCTTGTCAGATCCCATGGTCCTAGTCGCTCTTGATGCAGAAAAAGCTTTTGACAGATGAATTGGGACTTTTTGTGGGCCACTTTGAAGAGAATGAGCTTCCCTGATTCCTTTATCCATATGATTATGGCAATTTACAAGTCCCCCTCGGCTAAAGTCTACTGCAATGGGGTCTTTTCTTCCAGTTTTCCTTTATGCGCTGGCACTCGTCAAGGGTGTCCTTTTTCCCCCTATCTCTTCAACCTGTATGTGGAACCACTGCTTGTTAGTATTAAAAGTTCATCACGAATCGGGGTTGTACCATTGCGCAACTTCCCCTGACTGTATCGGTTTCGCGGATCTACATCCTGTTATACCTTACCAAACCCAAACATCTTTAACACAGGTATTACAAATTATCGCTCACTTTGGTCAGGTTTCTAACTACAGGTTGAACGCCTCCAAATCAGTTATTTTTCCGTAAATTCTCTCACCTTTAAATTGGATTTTGCACGGTTCGAATGAAATGGTCCCCGTTCCTTTCAATATTTGGGTATACATGTAGCCAAGGAGATCGGAATGGTCAAGGAGCTCAATTTAGACAATGCTGTAAAGAGAATCCAGAAAGACTTGGACCATACAACAGTTGCCACTAACCACTTGGGGGCGAATCAATATTATTAAAATGAATATCCTTTCCCGGTTATTTTACCCCTGAATCACCTTAATATATGGTTACCCAGGCAATTCTTCAGTCAGGTAAACTCAATGTCCAACTTTGTTTGGAAGGGAAACAACTCGTAGAGCCTTCCTTAAACTCACTGCACCTAGAGACAAGGGTGGCCTCGCTACCCAATCTCTTGCTATATCATTGGGCTAGTCACCTGACTAGAATAGGCAAGTGGTCCACTACTCAGTCTACCACACCTCTACCCGTATGGCTACAGCTTGAATTAAACTTATTGGACCAAGTCAATTTGAGCCCCTCGTCTTTTTGGCATCCGTTCTCCATGTTACCCCAGCCATCCGAGATTCTCTATTGGCCTTTCTATTAGGAGTGCTTTCTCAGTGCTGGAATTTTTCAATTTGTCCTCGTCCAAAGACTCAGCTCAACCTCTCGTTTTAAATCCTAATATCAAAATTGGAGGTAGCTGGTTAGCCTCTGATTGGCTCCCGCAGTTGCATAATTTACCTGTGGAATCTCTGTATGAGCAAGACACACTTCTTAAGTCGGATGAAATCTTAAAGTTCCTTAACATTCCCCAGAAACATATTTTTAAAGTCTACCAATTGAGACACCTCATCCTCAAAATCCTTGGGCCGACTCACTTTCCCTCTAAAATAAGGCCATTCCTTGAGAAAATTCAGGAGGCGGCCGGCATGCGTGGGGGTATTTCCATCATATACAACAAGCTGCTGGTTGATCTTTTCCCTGACTCCTTGGAGGGTTCCAAAATCTGGTCACTCTCTAGTTTGATCTCCCCTCCTGCATGGGATTCAATTTGGAAAGATGTGTATCGTTACTTATCCCAAGACAATCATAGATTGACCCAATACTATATTTTAAATAATCTTTACTACACTCCAGTCAAGTTGACCCAACTTGGCAAGCTTAAGTCGAGTATTTGCTCGAGATGTGGAGCCGCCGAAGGGAATTTGCTGCATATCCTTTGGGAATGCGATAAAGTGGCACCTTTATGGCGCACTGTTAGGGACAGTTTAGACCCACTTTTAGGGCTTATAGATCTATTTACCTTAGAAATTTGTATCTTGGCGCTACTCGAGCATTTCGTGAAAGAACGAGATATCACATGGCTCTCATCTCAATAGTTGTTAAAAGCTGGTCCTTAGGCATTGGTTGATCAGGATATTATTACCTACCAAGAATGGCTTAAGGAGATGTCCCTCTGTCTCAGTACCGAGAAACTTATAGCTAGTTTTAGACATAATCTGGAGTCTTTAATCGAAATGGGGTAAATTAAATGCGCCTATCTAGGGTAGCCCTGACACTGGCAATATCCTAAGTTTCTCATGTTGCATTAATACATGCAGTGTTATCAGTTATTCCTATTACAGATATCCTCCTTATTGACCGGTATCTCTTCCATATGAAACTCTCCGGGCGATGAGGGTGGAGGGGGTGGATTGTGGACAGGGGGAGTTATTTTTTGTATTTTTGTATTTCATTTTTGTATTTTTTACTGTTCCTGCTTATATCATTGGATTGTCTACATTTATGTGTGCTTTATTCTGGTCTTGTGTACTCTATGTTTAGACAATCCCCCAATGTCTGTATTTGTACCTTGTTTTCCCCCCTTTTTTCTTATATATAAACTGAATAAACTTAAATTTAAAAAAAAAAAAAAAAGACTATAGAATGTATATTTTATTGTTACCATCAGCAGCAGCAGAGTAAGTGATATGATATTTTTCCGAGGTCTCAGGCTACTGTGCTTCTCATTCACCACAGTGCACACAAGACTTTGCAGAGATAATAACACACAAAAATAATGCTTTTCAACAAACCATACCCAATAGACATTAAATATTGCTGAGCTACCCAAAATATGTTATGGTGTACAGACATTTTAAAGTTGGAATATATAACAGGTCCTGCAGTCCATTGCCACCCCACTGTGCAACACTGCCACCACACTGTGCAACCACTGGCACTGTGTCATGTCATGGTGTACATCAACTTGCTAAAAGACTGACACTGCCACTCTAAACTAGAAAGACATCACTTATTCCAGAACAAAAAATGAAAAGCAGAACTGTGGTAGCACAGTGTGTTGGCATTTGGCAGTGAGTGAACTGGACCTTATATATTTTCTGACTTTATAGTGTCTGTACACTGTCCATCAAATATTTTGGGTGCCTCACCATCACCAAAATTTCATGTCTGTTGGGTACGGTTTGTTGAAATGCAGGATTTTTAGTTGCTATATGATCTCCTAAAAGTCATGTGTGCACTGTGTGAGTGTGATTAAGGTGCACTCTGGCCAGAGACCTCTGAAAAAAATATTATATCACTTAGTCCGCTGATGATGATGGTACCAAAAATATAAGTTATATATTCTTATCTTTATTCTTTACATACTGCAACAAGTCACACCATATATATGTTTGCATGAAGCTGGACAGTGTCTGGTCTGCACACACAGGAAAGAACACTGACTGCACAGTGCACACATGCAATTTAGCACATTATACTTGCACTGCTCAGACCTGCTTTTTTCCACAAGCACTCCACAACAGAAATTAAACATTACTGGGGCACCGGAAATACATCAGGAAGGGTACACATTCTTAACTTGGATTATAAGTATAACACAGCAGGGGGGGTGTCTTAAAAAATGCTAATGTGGGATCCTCTGATGGTCTAGCAGCAGATGGAGCATTGATACAATCTACAGTTGGTGTCACTCTATGTGCTCCAACTGCTGCTGGACAGCACTCACCCTCTCATTGTTTTCTTCCATCGCAGACCACAACACAGCATGGTCAGCATGAGTAACAGGCACTGTGGGGTCCACTGGTGGTGGTACAGCTGCTGGTGGTGGTGGTGGTGGGGGAGGTGCTGGAGCAGCTGCTGCTGTGGCCCTCCTCTTGCTGTTGCAGCAATGCACAGCAGCACCCTCTGCCACTGCTACAAAAGGGCCAGCAGGTGGAGGCCTGGCCCATTCTGTGGCATCCTGCCACTCCACCTTGTGATGATTTATCATGTGGGTGCGCTGGCCCCCAGTCTCCTGGCGTGTCCCCCGGGGCCATGGCGCTCCTCTACACCACAAATGTGGTGCAATGTACCAGGCTGCTGTCTCCCTGATGCAGTCAAAACTCCCAAACTGTGGAGCTGAAGTGGGGACCAGACATGGGAGGGCCAGATGCACTAGCAGCCTGGACATGGTGGTGATCAATCTCCAGCACATCCTGCTGTGGAGGCAGTGCTGCTGGAGCTGGAGCTGCTGCTGCTGTTGGTGGTAGTGTGGCTACTACTGCTGCTTCCGGGGGGGGAGGACCCAAGATTTTTGATTGGTCCAACAGCACCAGGCCATGCCCCCCACCATGGGTGCGGACTCCTCCCCTGTCAACCATGCTGCCACGCAGATGTGGTCCCACTGCCCTCTGCACAGTCCCAGACATGACCTCCCTCCTTCCTTCCATGCAATGATGAGTCGAGACAGTTGATGAAACACTCACACACACAACACAGGTACACACACACACACAGTAAGACACATACAGACAAACCAAAACTTATAAAAGTAAAAAACAAAGAAATTGCAAAAGGAAAAAATGAACTGTCTGCAACAAGAGTACAAAAAACATTAAATAGTCAACAAAATAGCTTTCAAAAAAGCTGTTGGGGATTTTCTTTTATAATAAAATGATCTCTCTCTGCTCCCACTAAGACAAACTGCCTCCTCTCTCTCCCTCTGCACAGGAGAAAGTGAAAGTATCTACTTGCATGAGTCACTTCCTTCCTGCCTGGCTAAAGCATGTGACTTACAGTACTGTAAGCCATGTGATGTGTTGGGGGGCTGCCTATATTGTTGTCACTTCATCTAACTTCACGTTAAGGAGGAATGACAATGCGAAGTCATAATTACAAAGCAAAGTAAGCATTTCACACTGGCTACTCTGCGTAGTGGAGTAACAATTGCGAAGTGCCCACTTCACGGGCACTTCACCGGCAAAATGTACATTTGCTGCATCTCTACTCAGCGCCAGGTTCCAGCATGACTAAATACATCCTGATACTGCTGTTATGATATCTTCATTCATAACTCAATGTAATACTTGATGTCACTGTTTTTAAATGCTAAAAATATACACTGCTGTCTGCAGGGGTGTTAATGAGATAGTTGTGCCAAAAATAGCTGGCAGAAAATGTTACTATTTTTTTTGTAAAGTAATCAGATGTTACTGTTTATATTTCTGAAGCATTTCTCTTTTTCCATTTGCCCATTAGCAGCTTTTCTAGCAGACAGAATTAGATGTGATGTGGGCAACAGTACTTTACCTAAAGGCTTACATGCTGTGTCTGTTTCTGTTCCTCTTTAGGGCACATCAGCATTGTGACATCACTCATTTTGACATCACATGTGACCAGTCTGGCGGCAGATGGTTGCCTGCTCTAGGTCAGCTGTAAAGGCATAGTCAGTGAAGTTACAGTGTTGATTACATGTGAGGAGAGTAGAGTACTGTTCCAAACATTTATGCTCCTAGCTTGTTTTTCTGTGAGAGACACTGAAGTCAAATTTAAAAGTCATTTCATTTAAGTGCTACTGTATTTTTCTTTTGTGCATTTAGTAATTAACTGTATTTTTCTGCTGATTCTATGATTAATAAGGGAATGATTTAAACTCTTAGAATGTACTGGCTGACTGCTCACCAATTAACTGTTTAAGGAATAATGTAGGGTATTTCTTAAAGTCTACTGGCTTTCTGCTCTTGGTGTGGGATTTCCTTTCTCATCTGTACTGCTGATTCTTGCCCCTTCCCCCCTACTTTCAGTAGTACCCCTCCCTGCCAAGCTAATCACTTCTGCCCATCCCTCCCAGTTAACTGCTCAGTCTGACTGTCTGTCCCCACCTCCTTCTTCTGTCCCCTGACTAAATATAATCTTCTACCACTCTTCTCTCACTAGGCTCCTAGTCACCCCTGTTGGGGTCACCGCAGCACTCTCCATGGCTCTTTGGACCTCACCAGCCCACCTCGAAGCCAGCAAGGTACTGTAGCCAGTAGGTTCCATTTCAAGTCCTCAGGCAGCCTAGCTTTGAATTCTAGCACCTTTTCTAAGCTGCTCCCTGCCTTCCAAGCTGTGGCTGAATTGCTACCTCAACTTGCCTCTGCATTATTGCAGACTAGAGGAGATCACAAAAACCCCTATACAGACTGACTTAAATGTGCCTCTGTCCAGCCGAGCTGTAAACTGAATTTGTGCCTGCCAATGCAGCTCCCTGATATTTATGCCATTTCTGTGTGCACTGCAGTCTTGGAGTTTATGGTGCTGTCTCTGATTTAATCATATGCTCCTAGCCTGTTTTTCTGTGAGAGACACTGAAGTCAAATTTTCTCCCTCCCCCACATCGTATTATATGCTTGTTCCTTGGGGGTGGATATTCTTTTTTCCCTCAGTGATTAGACCATTTCTTCTGGTGTGAGGATCTCAAGGCAGCTAGCTTGTGAATTTCATTGTTGGATTGCCCCAGGAATCTGGTGATTATCTCCACACTTAGCAAAAGCCTTTATAAGTTTTTTAGTTGTAGCTCCATATCTCTGCCTGCTGGATAGTTTCATCCTTGGGCTTAGTTACTGTCCCACTCCTGCAATTAACTGCACATTTGCTTCAGTCCCGTCTCCAGTCCTGAATTCACTGCTTTCTCTCTTTTTCCCTAGTTCTACGTTCCCTTCTTTTCCTTACCAGTGTACACTATGGGGGTGATCTCACTTCACTACAGCTTTATAGGAGTATTTTCCCTTCTGCTAGCCCTACAACTCTCAGTAGATCTTCTCTGCCAGCCATCTACTGACACTCTGGCTACTCAAATAAAGCCAAGGACTGGAGCTATTTTTCTCAAACCTAATTATCAGGGTAATACTCTATCCCTGAAACCTGGTCCTAAATCTTATCCCATTTGCTAGTATAGCTGACTACCTAAGCCATTCCCTTTTTATATGCCACTTGAGGGCAACTCCAAACCTTCTTCCTTGAGACCTGGGTACCCCATGTCTCTCTCTCTCTCTCTCTCTCTCTCTCTCCTGTGATATTGAACCTAACCCTGGCCCTTCTGAGGGCATCGCTCCCAAGAACTCATCTTATCGGTTCACAGAAAAGGGGCTTAAGCTTGCACATATGAACATTAGAAGTCTGTCAGCTAATTTTGCACAGCTTGAAGCCTGGATTGCTCACAACTCTCCTGATGTCTTAGGTCTAACCGAGACTTGGTTAAAACCTCATATACTAGATTCATTTTGTAGGATCAATGGATATAAACTGCACAGATGTGATCGTCCAAATGCTAAAAAGGGAGGTGGTGTTTTGTTTTTTACCAGGCAGCCTTGACATTACAGTCCTCCTGGTCAACACTACCTGTCTATGTGAAACTATTCATATAGTTATTATCTTAGGTCTCACTAAGAAGCTAAATGTAGTGTGCATCTATAACCTTCCTAAAAATAGACTAACAGGCCTGACTAAGGTAATAGACCATCTTTCCTCTCTAAAGGGTAGGCAGAGCTCATTGTTATGGGGGACATCAACCTGGATTGGCTAGGGAAAAACTCTAATCTCTATGCTGCTGAACTCAGTAGGGTATACATGTCTCAACTGGTCACTCTCCTGACCAGACAGGCTAGTAACAGCAGTCTTCAGTCTCCAGTCTCTTCTAAACTGGGTCGTCTCCAACGGGCCTGAGAGAATCAGTGCTGTTGGAGTTTTACCAGGCTCAAGCAGTGACCACTCCCCAGTTTACTGTGTTTGGAAGGCTAGGGGCCCCTAAACCACCCCCCAGAGAAATTATTTTGAGGAATTTTTCAAAAATGGATAAGACAGCCCTAATCATGGAGCTACAGAACACGGACTGGGTACCTCTATATAATACTTGTAATATGGAATGTGCTGCTCAATACCTCCTTACCATGTTTTTGAACCTTCAAGACAAATATATTCCAGTAAAAAGGTGCCACATAAGAGGATCTGCTACCCGCTGGTTAAATTCTTCACTCCTGTCCTCTCTCAAAAAGAGGGATAAAGCCTGGAACAGAGCTAAGCTAACCCAGTCCCCATCAGACTGGGTGGAGTACAGAAGACTCCAAAACCTATGTAAAGTTTCCATCAGATCTGGTAAGGGAAATTACTACCGTTAGCTCCTCAGTACCCCTGTCAGTGACTCTTGTGGTTTTGGAGTCATGTTAACACCATCATGGGAAAAACAAGCAATGCCATCTCTGATATGGTCATGGATGGTTGTAATTGCAATAACCTGCTCACTATCGCCGAGGCTCTTAACTCCAGATTCACTGACCTCTCCTCTTATACTGCACCTCCTGGGCCTTTACCTGTCACTCTGCAGGATAACCTTAAACCTTCCAACCCATCTTTCACCCTTCACCCAGTCTCTGAGAGTGAAATCTTACACTTACTTAAGTCCATCCCTCCTGCTGGATCGGCAGGGGCAGATGGACTCTTGCCAAAATTCCTTAGAACGGTTGCACCATCTATAGTCACTCCAGTGACTAGACTTTTCAACTTGTCTCTTCTTACAGGACATGACCCTTCCCTCTGGAAGACTGCTCAAGTTGTTCCGGTCTACAAAAAGGGGGACACCACTAACCTGGATAACTACCACCCTATTGCCATCTTCTCCACCCTCTCTAAAATACTGGAGAAAATTGTTGCTACCCAGGTCTCAGATTACCTGTACTCCTTAAAACTCCTCACCCCTGACCAACATGGTTTCTGATGTGGGCACAGTACATCCACCGCTCTCATACAGTTTACAAATGATGTCAGACTCGCTATGACAAAGACTCTCTTACTGGAACTACTTTTGTTGATCTTACAAGAGCATTTGATTTAGTTGACCACCCGCTGCTCCTATCAAAATTGTCATCCCTAGGCTTCTCACCCTTTGTCACCACCTGGTTCCAAAATTATCTTTCATAGTGGCAACAGTTTGTCCAGATCAGAGATGCTAAGTCCCTCTTGCTCCTACTTGGATTGGAGTGTCCTAGGGTTCAATTCTTTTGTTCTCTGTTGTTTAGCAGTCTTCATAAATGACATCCCACCGTCACTGGTGCTTCCTCAATGCCTGCCATATGCAGACGATCTTGTTTCTTACTCATCCTCCTCAAATCTCTCAGAGATCAACCTGAATCTCAATAGTAACTTCAATACCTTTCAGAGCTGGCTATTGCAAAACAAGTTTGTCTTAAATAAAAATAAAACAGTGACTATGCTTTTCTATTCAGGTTAAAAAATTCGGTCCTGCACCCAACCATTAAGTATCAGAGTGCTTGATGGCTCTCCCCTTAACACAGTTACCTCTTTTAAATACCCAGGAGTAACCCTTGATCCTGCCTTGGATTTTGACCTGCACCTAGCCTCAGTCATTAAATCTGTCAATATTCAACTTGGGCTAGCATATAAGGTGAGGCACAGCCTAACATTCACAGCGAGGATGGGCATTGCACAGAGGATTCTGAGACCCAAATTGGCATATGGGTTAATAGCCTTCTTCTGGCAACTGCTGGAGGGCTCCTCCAAAAGTGGGATGCCTGCTACAACAGCATTTGCAGTGTTGCTTTGTCTTTGCCCAGACTTACTCACTGATGCACACTTATACTCCAGTCTGGGATGGTTTACCCCTCAGCCTTCCGACAGTTTACTTCCTACTGTTTTATAAAGAATATAATCTCCTCCCAGATACCTGACAAACTGGCTCTACTGCTCAAATCTGTGACCGCTGCCTACCCACTGAGATCAGCTGACAAATCCTTCTTGTCCAACCTGAGATATAGAACCAAAATGGGGAGAATGCTTTCTTAGCTGGGCCCCTAAACTATGAAACTCCCTTCCACTGAGTCTAAGAATCTCCCTTTCTCTTAAAGCTTCAAACAGGAGCTTCGTATGGCTTTTCTAAGCTCTGAACCCTGCTCCTGTCCTCTATCCACCACTCCTGTACTGGCTCCTCCTAGTTGTCTACTGGCTCCAACTCTACTACTCTCAAACCTGCCTGAAAATCTTGCTATTTCCTCTCTTCTAGCACTTACTCACTAGTTGTATGACTTATGACTGTTAGTTATTTGCACTTATATTTCTGTTTTGTTACTACATATAGATTCCTGCAAATGTACTGTCATTGCTGAAAATTTTGTATAAGTGCCCTATGTCTGACTTCTACTTGTCCCATGATGTTTTCTTGTATCTACTATTGTCTATGTACCTTTGTTGTAATCTCCTGGTTGTACCTGAAAATAGGCAGCTATGCTGTCTAGTGTACCTACCAGGTTAACAAAAACTAAATAAATAAATAAACATCACAATAAATATTAAGTAGAAAATCATTTACTTAGTAAAAGGAAAAAAAGAAAAGAGAATTTAGATAAATAAAGTAATCGTTCACTAATTTTGAAAGTTAATACCAATTTCTGGCAACACACTAGCTCTTAGAGTTAACATGTGGCATTGCACAAAAACAGTGATGTGTATGTGTGACTCCAAAAGTGCTTTTGCCAGCAAGCTCTTATAGTCAGTTATGAAATGGGCTCTTGACTTTGAAGCCCTTAATTGGTTGTTAGCCATGTACTGAAAGTGTCTAGCATATGGCTAACATCAAGTGCTGGCAAGCTGGACATAGCACATAAAGAAAGCCCTGACTACCACAATATTTTCCCCACCCACTCAATCGCTCTCCTCATCAATGGCCGACCAGCACTCTGACCTTCCTGCCAACTGCCTGCTCACTTCCTTGCTGAACCACCAACCTAATGATCATTCCCTGGTTCCCTCCTTCCCTTAGCTGCTCACTCCTTATGCACAGTGACTAAAACTTTTTTCAGTTTCTGACATTTGTACATCTCTTTGTGGCTCCTTCATTAACTACAGTACCAAGAGTGATGCTCTAGCTACATGTTTCTTCCTGTGCACTGCAGATATTGGCAACATCTTCTTACCAGTGCTGCCACAACAACAGTATAGCAGTGGCCATCTCCAAACATGGATTTTCAAATTGAACTAAAATGGGTGTGTCTTTATGTGTGGGAAGGGGTAGTACCATGACAACCAGTTAACTAGACCTGCAACTATGATGGCCACAGTAGGCCAAAAGCCTCAGCTCAAAAGAGAAGTGCAATGATGTAGGTGGAGGAACTATTTTTTCTTTTAATTAGGCAAAGAATTTACTTTTTATACCTAATTCTATGAATTTTAATTTTGACATACATGCACAGCCAAGGTGACCATTTTATAAGTACAATATGACAGGGGTGTGCATTAGACACATCTAGCGTATGTCCAGGGGCTGAAGGCACTCAGCCTGAGGCGCATGCCTTACTATACCCCTGGCCATGTGCTAGAAGTGTCTAGTGCACATGCTGTCATGTCTCATTGTTTACCTGCCAAATTGCAAGAAGACATGCAAGTGCAAAGAGATGGCCTTGACTATTTTAGACAGTTCTTTACTCAAGATATTGATTGATACAATGAACCCTTTTTCTGGGCACCACTGTAACACTCTCAGGCTTCAGAGTTGGTGAAAATGATCACCCACTATAACAGCTGCTCCCACAGTTGATTGCACATGCATCAATGTTGTGGTTGCTCACACTGCATCCTGCCTCTCCTCAATGTAGACTAGTATGATGGGAGCATGACAAAGCAGGGCGTTAAGGGAGCTAGATGGGCAAAACATGGCTGGACACACACAGCATGATGCCTGCTGCTGTATGTTTCCCAACAGGCAGCTGAACTGCCTAAAGTCCTGGGTGCCCCTCCACACATGCGCACACACCTGCAAGACCTCATTATGTATAAAGAAGTTGGCCTATCTTTGAGGAAACCGAACACTGGGATGATAAGACTGAAGGACAACTGAGAGCAGTGGAACTGTACAGCAGTGTCAGAGCAGGGGACAGTCAATGGCAGAGCAGCTCATATGCAGCAGGCATCCATGGGATATAAGAAATGACAGAAATAATATATTATTGTGAAAACTATTTATAACAGTTACTAATACATGACTACAGAAACATAGAAAGACAGAAATTGACACAGATGAGGACCAAAGATCCATCTAGTCTGCCTAAGCCCTACCTCCCCCCACTTAGAATTTTTACAAGACAATCCCCTTGTGTCTGTCCCAAGTTGCTTTGAATTCCCCTACTGTTTTAGAATCAATTACTCCAGCCAGTAGATCATTCCATGGGTCAACCACCCTCTCTGTGAAGAGAAACCTTTACATGTTGCCCTTGAATCTTCCTCCCCTCAGTTTCATCTCATGTCCTCTTGTCCTACTGGTGCTATTTGTTTTTCATTTGTTTAACCAAGAGTGGCGCATTAAGCTGAAAGCTTATTTACAGGTGTGACCTGGGAGCACAGGGAAGTTAAGTGACTTGCTCAGGGTCACACAGTATGCAAGTGGGGGCTGTGAGATTCAAACCCAGGTCTCCAGATTTGCAGCTCAGAGTCTTTAACCACTGTGCTATACTACCTCCCTATTGACCATAAGGACCATAAAGAGCTCATGGGTGGAGACTCTGTTTATACCCTTCAGAAACTTGAATGTCTCAATCATATCCCCTCTATCCCTGTGTTGTTCCAGGGAGTACATGTTGAGTTCCTGTAACCTGCTTTCATGTGGCAACTTATGGAGACTGTGTATAATTTTTGTTGTCCTCCTCTGTACTGTCTCCAATCTATCTATGTCCTTCCTGAGATAAGGTCTCCAGAACTGGATGCAGTACTCAAGGTGGGGTCTCACCAGAGACCTGTACAGCAGCAGGATCACCTCCTTTCTTCTACTTGTGATGCCCCTTCCTATGCATCCCAGCATCCTGCTGGCCTTCTTTGCCTTTTCACATTGTCCGCCTACCTTTAAATTGTTTGAAATGATAACCCCTAGATCCATCTCCTGATGGGTGGTTGCTAGTTTCTCCCCTCCCAGGTAATAGTCTGTCTCTGGGTTGCTTCTGCCAAGATACATAACTTTGCATATTTTTGCATTGAATTTTAACTACTACTGTGGCTGAACATTCTGGGATATGCTAGCCAGACTTCGAGCATTGATCATCATTGCCTTCCAGAGTTCGGCATCCTTGAACCTTTGTTTCCTTGTACTCTGTTTAGCTTGTACAACCTTAGTGAGCTCCTGTTGTTTATGTCTATGTGATTGACGATAGGTGATAGCTGTTGTTACATGGCTCTGGGGGTGGTGGTGACTGGTGTAGTCACTGGTGGTTGCTATGCAAGTGGCAGAACTAAATGCTCAGGATAGAACAGAAATCTAGAACTTGATGATCATTTATGCTTGCTGTTTGCTACTGATAACCACATTGTGTATATATTTATAACTGCCCAAATGCAAGCAATAGTTTCCAAATCAAACATGGAATCCAGAAATAAACTTTAAACAATAATGCAAACAAACACTGTTTCATTATATAGAATTTAGAATGTAATAGAGGAAGTGAGGTGAAGAGAATGCCTTTAATTCATTAGCAATATATAAACTCAGCTATAGACATTCCCTTCTATTACAACCTCTACCACTAAGGCACATGCAGTGCAGTAGGTGTCTTTCTTCCCCATCAGACTGTATGAATAAACATAACATGGCACAAAAATGAAACATTATATATTTCATATATACCATGGAAGGGCAACAAAATACAAAAAAGATAAAATGTGTTATTTTCACTAAAGAGATACTGTGTAAATAACATCTGAAAACATGTTATTTGCACAGTAGCTATGCTGTTAGCACAGTAGCCCCAATTCTTAAATGTGCCCTCCATTTGACAGAGTGGGACCGTTACCTAACTCAGTGTCATTTAATCCAACACAGCACAAATGCTGTTGTTCTTGAATGGTTAACATGTGTAATATCACAGAATTAATTACAAGCAGGCAGAATTTGTTTAAGTAACATTAGAGTAGGCTTATTTCCTGCACTAAACAAATCTCGTTATTGAAGTATTTAGTTTCAGTGGGACCACAAACAAAAGGCACTGTCTGTTAAAAGCAAAAAAGGTTATCCAGAGGAACCAGAAGATAATTTCATTATCAAGAATCAGAGTAATGTAAACAGTCTGTCTGTAGATGCCTTTTAAAAGCACCAACTTTACAGTGCAACTGGCAGAGGAGTTCACCTGCACAGTCTCCTTGACAGCTGAAATGCTGTCTCCTCTTGTTCTCACTTTCAGAATACAGAAGGCAGCATGGAGGTCAAAACATTAGAGTAAACTTGAATTTAAACAATCCAAAAATAAAAATAATGATAAACACTTTGTCACACAGACCATGACAAGCATGTCTTTAGCAACACTACCTACAGTGGTAGATGTGCTCATCTTCCAGTGATAGTGATGCCCACCAACCACAGTTGTCTGTTTCAACCAACCAACCAACAGAAATGCAGCACACGTGGACCAATTGGCAAGTTGGTGGGTGGACAGATAGACTGAATACAGAAGGAAGTGTGGAAGACCTGTATGTGAAGGATAGGCTGCACTTAGTAAGGAGGGCTACAGGTACTGAAGCATACGCTTGGGTAGTTCATCAAAGACATGTTATAATTTAAACTAGGTAAGGTGGAGGCCAAAGGGTATAAATTCAACAAGGGGGTCCTTAGACTTCCCCACATCAAGGCAAGAGCCAAATTCAAATAGGAAGGAAATGGAGGGAGGGAAAGGCACAGAGTGCAGTAGATCAAAATGGAGTGTGGTATCACTGAATGCTAGGAGTCTGGGGAACAAGATGGCAGAGTTGCAGGCATTGATGGCAAAAGGGAGTGGACATTGTTGCCATCACCGAGACATGGGCAACCCAATACCATGACTGGGACTTAGTCAGCCTAGGTTTAAGCTATACTGGAGATAGGAAAGTGGAAAGTGGTGGGTGGCCATCTATGTTAGAAAAAGGATAAGGTGTAACAGGGAGGAGAGGGAGGAAGGCAGGGCGGAGGCCATATGGTGCAACTATACAAGCTGAGGAGTAGCAAGGTTAGACTAGGGGTAGTTTATAGGCCTCCGACACAGAATGAGGAAATTGATAGGGAGCTGGGGGAGCAGTTAAAGAGGCTTAGTGGCAAAGGAAGCATTGTGGTGGTGGGGGACTTTAATCTACCAGGGGTGGATTGGAGCATCCCAACTACCGCATGTGCCAGGGAGCAGATCCTCCTAGAAGCCTTCCATGGCAGCTTCCTGACACAGAGGGCAGCAGAACCAACTAGGAGGGAACATCCTAGACCTGGTGCTGGAGAAACGGAGCAAGTCAGGGATGTTGGCGAGGAACCCCTGGCAGGAAGTGACCACCGACAGTGTGGTTCAATCAATCTAGATAAGAAGGTAAAGACGGTAGCCACTACAAGGACTAAGGTCCTGGATTTCAAAATGGCAGATTTTGGCAGGATAGGTAGCATACTGGAAGGACACATAGCTGGCATCCGCTCAAACATGGACATCGAATAAAAATGGGCAGTCATTAAGTAGGGGCCTGACTGAGGCCACAAACACATGTGCCAAGAGCCAGAGCAAGAAATCCAGGACCAAGAAGCCAAACTGGATGAACAAGGAGGTAGGGGAGAGGGTGAGAGAAAAAAGCTGTATGTAGAACCTACAAAAGATGCAACAGGGAAGAGGACAGGGAGAAATATGGAGAAATCCAGGAAGTGAGTAGATCAGTAAGGGCAGCCAAGGCGTCGAGAGAACTGAGGCTGGCCTAGGGATCGAAGACAGTGAAAAGATTTCTTGAGGTATATAAGGGAGAAGTAAGAGTAAGGATCAGATTGTAAGGATCAAGAATGGCAGTGGGTGGGTAGAAAAGGGGGCAGAGCAGACAGAAGTACTCAACGAGTACTTCTGTTTGGCATTCACCAAGGAGAGGGATGGACCCATACCTAAGCGGAAGAACAGGGTGGGGGTGGAGGGGAGAGATGATGGATGGGGAAATCACAGAGGGAAGGGTGTTGGAGGGCTTTAAGTCCCTGAGGGTTGATGAGGCACCTGTGCTGGATAGAATTCATCATAGAATACTGAAAGAGTTGGCAGTAGTCCAGGCAGGGCCATTGGTGGACCTGTTCAGCACCTCTCTGGAAACAGGATGCATACCCATGGATTGGAGGGTGGTGCATGTTGTGCCCCTTCATAAGAGTGGGCTCAGGAATGAACCAGGGAACTACAGACCAGTCAGCCTAACCTCAATTGTGGGAAAGCTAATGGAGAATATCCTTAAGGAAAGGCTGGTAAAATTCTGGAGGATGATGATCTCTAGGATGGCAGACAGCACATGTTTGTGGAATATCCTGCCAGACAAACCTGGTGGACCTTTTTGATTGGGTGATGTGGACACTGGACAAGGGTCATGCATTGGATGTTCTATACCTGAACTTCAGCAAGGCCTTTGATTCAGTGCCACATGGTAGGCTGACCAGCAAACTGAGCAACCTGAGACCGGGAAGGAAACCGGCTAGATGGGTCAGGAGCTGGTTGCAGGATAGACAGCAGAAGGTAGTAGTGGGGGGGTGAGGTATCTGAGCCCAGGGTCATAACAAGTGGGGTCCACAGGGCTCAGTGCTGGGACCAGTGCTGTTTAACATTTTCACTGTCGACATCGCAGAAGGGATATAGAGTAAGATAAGTCTTTTCGCCAATGGCACCAAGATCTGTGAGGAGGAGGATGGAGGGGAAGGTTGTACAGTACTCCAGGAGGATTTGGCAAAACTGGAGGAATGGTCTAACGCATGACAACTTGGGTTCAATGCCAAGAAGTGCAAAGTTCATGCACTTGGGAGCCAGGAACCACAGACATACTTACTGGTTGGGGGACTGCAGTTATCCAAGTCAAAGGATGAGAAGGATCTGTGTGTACTAGTGACAGGGAAAATGAACCCTTCAGCCCAGTGCAGAAAGGCAGCGGCAAGGCCAACACAATGCTGGGGTGAATTGCAAGGGGAATTACCTGTAGGAGAGGGAAGTCATCCTGCCCCTGTACAGATCCCGGTGAGGTTGCACTGAGTACTAAGACAGTACTGGCACCCCTACTTGAAAAAGGACATTGAGCTATTGAGGTGGTACAGTGCCGGGCAACAAAAATGATCCTGGGGGTGGGAGATAAACCTTATGAGGAGAGACTGAGAAAGCTCAATATGTATTCCCTGGAGGACAGAAGAGAGAGAGGGGGGATATGACTGAGATCTTCAATTACCTGAAAGGTATGAACAGAGTAAGCACCGGAAGTATTTTCAAATTAAAAGGTGGAAGGAAAATCAGGTGGCACAGTCTGAAGTTAGAAGGAAGCAGATTCAGGAGGGAAATGAGGAGACTCTGTTTCACTGAAAGTGTGGTGGCAGGGTGGAATGCGTTGCCAGAGGAGAGTATATCATTGTGGATGGTGGGCAGCTTCAGAAGTGGGTGGGGCAGATTCCGAGGGAGGGTTCAAACCATGGGGGGGGGTAGGGATACAAGTGAAGGATACATGGGCAAAATCAGTGGGGCAAAGGGGGGCTGCAGTGTCTGAAAGATTGAAGTGCTGCACACTCAAGCAGACTAGATAGACTGATAGGCCTGTATCTGCTGGCAATTTTGTATGTTTGTATGTAGGTCAGCAAACAAAAGTGGTAATGTGAAAAAGTAAGGAAAAATGTAAATTAAGAGTCCACAAAATAAAAAATAATGCAATTGTAACATATTACAGAATTTTGATATTTTACTGTTAATGTGCTGTGTACCTGCAGTTGACCACAGTCATTCATAAAATACTTGAAAAAGATAACACTATTAAGGAAGGCACAACAGACCATTTGAATGTCATGTTTTGTGTATCTTTCTACGCTTGACATTTTTTGTTGTTGCCCTGAAGCAGACACAAACAAACACATGAAGATTAGAACTCCCATGGTATATTTTGATTATTTCATGAAGTAGCTCCATATATATATATATATATATATATGTTATCTGGTTTGAAATGTTATGGCAACTGTACAATAACTACATTCCAAACCAGGTAACATGCATACCTGGAGCTACCTCATGAGATATTTCTATATTCGATGTCTGAAAGGATGCCAAACTGTATAACAAATCTAGAGGTTATGCATGTTTTAAAATCCCTGATATGAAGATAACAGGAACATAGGTCTTCAAACACATGTGATGCTTCTCCTGTGACATTATCTTTCTGTGCATGAGATGAAGAGAGAAAAATGATGTTTGATATGGAAATCCTGTCATGGTGACACAGATTTAAAACAGGGCTTTACAATTCCAATTCATGGAAACCTTAGGGGAGTAACAGAGGAAAAAGCAAGAGGCAGAAGAGAAGAAATTCATAAAAAGAAATAGCCCATGGGGCAGGGGACAGAAATATAAATCCCAGAAGGTTTATTAACCAAGCAGTCTTCAAGGCCTTCCTTTCATGTGTATATGTAGAATACTGTATTTCAAATGTCACAGAAAATACCATGGAGTATTTAGGTTTAACAAAGATTTCAACTACTTCAGTCCAAAAGGAAAAAAAAGAATCAAAATTGATAAGAAGCAAAGCATTCAAAATAGTAAAGAACTGCAAAGCAATGTATTTTATTTTATGTACACTGGTAAGGTGCAGTATATGTGTAACCAAATTCTTTAGTAAAGAAAAATTATGTTGTAATATGTCAACATACTACTTTATTAAATAAAAAATGCATGTGTAATGTACCACTATATTGTACAGTGCTTTTGTCACTGCTACTTCTTTCCAGGCTTCTTGTGGTCCTGATATTCTGTGGGAGGCAGTTTTATACCATCCCTTGGTGTAAGGAAAATGTATTTTCTCACTTAAAGATTATGTAGCATTATACCTGGGGCATTGATTAAATCCCCTTAGAAATTGGGTCAGAGAATCCTAGCTTTCTGATTGGCTAGGATACGATATCAGTGAGTGGGTATTTTTCAATAGAGCCCACAGTATAACTAGAGCCTCCTCTGGGTGCCCCATAACTGTGTGAATCCTTGGCCACCCTGAATGTTCAGCTGGGTAAGCCACTATTTCTCTCTGCTTGCTAATAAAGATGAAAAGAACAGCAGTTCAGCCGCTCTCCTCCCACGACCCAAATAAAAAAAACAAAACTGTTTTGCCATTAAATGGCACGGGGTACTAAACACTTCACTCCAATGGTAAAACTGCTGACTATAGTGAGATAGAGCAAGCGTTATCACGAAATAGCCACTGAGCACAAAAGCTTAGTATTTCTTTGGTTTTCATACTGCACATGGTCTATCTGCAGTACGAAAAATGAAGGAAATACCAGTCTCTCATGCACAGTAGCAGTGCCAGAGATGTCAGTAGTCTCTGCTTCACCACTGAGGAATGAGTGCAAGAGGGGGTAACGCCCTTTGTCCTTGTGTTTTTTTATTCCTAGCACAGACAAACAAAATCGGTAGAAAGCAGCTTGCCTGCAAACTGACAAGGGCAACAGAGAAAGAGAGACCGCTAGCTCCAGAACCGCAAGAGTGTGTGAGTGTGTGTGTGTGTGTGTGTGTGTGTGTGTGTGTGTGTGTGTGACAGAAAGCTCTCGTCATACCCTGTAGCACACTGTCTCTCACCCTCTCGCTCATCTACTTCAGTGTGTGTGTGTGGGGGGGGGAGGTTAGCTACCTCACAACAAAAAGAAGCATTCTCATGCAGGCGGAGGAACTATTTTATTACAAAAATGTATTTTAAACAAATGTATTTACATTATTTTATTAATCTTTTTTTCTTTTACACTGCCCATTTTCTAAGCACAATAATAGCCTCCAGGGTGGGCGGTATTGGGAAATACCAGAACTTCCAGGAGTTATAAGGCCCTCTGCCTGTGGCATCGGGCCTCATTATGCCCCTGGGTGGTCCGGTATTCCCAATACCGCCCACCCTGTTGGGAATTATTGCTTACATAACCACATACCCTGTCATGGGTTACTGCTTACTTATTTTTCTAACAAGTAAATTTTTGTAGAGTGAAAATTACAAATAATTATCAACTGGTAACTATCACTATTTTGGCAACCTGGGTTACATACACTAAACTCAGGACATCTGCAGTTCCAGCAGGAAGTGGATAACACATCACTGAAATGACTGTCATTCTCTAGGAAGTGAAGACTACTCACCCTGCTGTATGACCACCAGTTTTTGTATGCACGCATCTTCCTGTCCCTGGGATGCCTCCTTCTCCGGTGAGTGGATTGTGGGGTCCACCCAATTAGGAACTCTGTAAATTGTGATTTAATTTGCAGATAGTCAGAACTGTTTGATTTTAGACATTCCAGACACGCTTATAACCATTATTAAGCATGACATCATTCATAGCCAATCAGGATTGTTTGTTTCTAAACATGCCAGGTTTTTTTATAACCATATAAGGGTGTCTCTTGCTACCAGTTCTAAAATTCTGAAGTTCCATAATAAGTTCTGGTAGCATAGTTCATTTCTTACATAGGGTTCATTAACTTTCTGCACATTAAAACGTTTTGATTTTAAAATGACCTTCTGATTGCGGGCAAAACATTTGTAACTGCCATCAGGAGAACTCAGTTACTCAAACGTCTGCCAACTTTAAAGCTCCTGGGGCAATCTTTATATTTATAACGGAATACATTTGCATTAAAATGGGCTTCTTACCGCTTTAGGTTGTATATATCCCAGCTGCCTGTCCTGCCCTAGAGTCACAGCCCTCAGTTTGAGAGATCCGAAATATTTCATAGCAACACGCCTCAAAATGAAGAATGAAATGTCCTGGAGTTGAACTTGCTGGAAATTGTATTAGAGTTGAGTCCTGCTGATGCCAGCTGTCAGTGTTTTGCAGAAAACTGAAAATCCCATTTAATAAGTTCAATTTTTTTAAATCAGAAATTTTCACCGTGATTTATAGTACTTTTACGTGTACAGCTCCTGTGTCCCTTTTTGTGATGAATTTCTTCTTGAGTCCTTATTATGCCACAGCCATAACTGCTTAGCTTCACTTTGCAGTTCTCTCACCCAAAGAACTCAAGAATACATGTCTATAACCATAAGAGACACTGTAACTGTACATGTAAAAAAAACAGTATCTCATGCAAAAACTTCTACGGTCAGTTGGCAATGTCCATTTCCAACACAGGGGTGTCTTTTATTTTCTATAAAGTAAAGCATTTTGATTTTTAATGAAAGTTGTATTTGTTTCAAAATGGAAGTTTTTAACATGATTTATAATATGTTTAAACGTATTTTATGGTGTCTCATGGATATACAGCAGGAATGTCTTCTCAAGTTCTTTGTCTTCCAAAACTGCTGAGCTTTTCTTAGCAGTTCTATCATTCAAAGAACTTGAGAAAACACTCACTCTAATAAACATAAATTATGTTAAACTTGTGCATACATGTGCTTGGGGAAGGGGGAACCAGGGGAGTAACAGTTCTGGGCAAAGGTGTGGCATCCTGGGGTCCATGGGGCAAAAATATGGAAGGGCTGCTTCAGACATGAAGAAGGTATGATGACCACTGAAAGCCACCCTGTCCAATAAACCAAAGAAGCATTAACAGTTGATGAGAAAAAGAAATGTGTTACTAAAATGGCATCAACAGAATCCTGAATACTATGAATAAGTCAGTTAAAGGCAAATTACAAATAAAGTACAGTGACACAATCCTATGACAAGGCTGAACAACATTTGTTTGTAAAATAATTAAGTTGTGCTTTTTTAGCACAGCATGTAACAATGATTATACTTCTGTTGGCTCACTACAGGCAATACATGCAGTACACAACCTAAATGCAATGGCTGACATTATGCAAACTTCAAAGTATCCATTATTTTATGAGCATTCCACTTTGTTTCTAAACAAATACATTACAATACAACCATTGTTATGTTCCTGCCGTAAAGGGAAGACACCCCTGGTTGCACAAAACCCCTACACTCAAAATTTTAATGAACTGGAAAAATGTTGTTTTCCACTACTACTTCCAGGAGACCCTCACAGCAGTATACCATTCCAACTGGCCAAGCACAGAATACTGTGCTTGCTCCAGTGCAGGCAGGGCAACATATTTTCCCTATTGTGCCACTGTTTGCAGTGAGGCAAACAACCGTTTTTGAGCAACTGACTGCTTAACAACTGTTAAAGCCAGATACCACCAGGTTTGTTCCCCATTTGGGGAAGGAGGGCCCAATTTTACGTGTCAGAAGCCAGTCCACTGGTATCATAGAACAGAATGAATAAGTAAAAGCAGAGCGCTAAAGGAATTGCCTGTCCATCTGCTGTGGGACTCTGTTTTCAACAGTGTGATACAGACTTGGCAGGTGTTGGAGAGGATGCTTGCTGTGCGATAGCTCTGCTACTGAGGAAATGACAAGCCAGGAAGTTGGTTGGAAGTTGTAGTCCCTTTGCCTTTGTGGGATTACAAAACCTCCTGCCTCCCAGTGTTTACAACAATTGTTTTTTATTAGTGCTACTCCTTGGGCTATTGCCTGCTTTTGAGCCCCTTAGCAACATCATTTGTGGGGAACTTTAATTGAATTTTGTATGCTGGGGGGCATTTGTGAGTGCCGCTGATGGGTTACGTGACCCAAATGCCTACTCTGGTACCTGCTCATAAAAAGCACTCAATGCATGTCATTCCCCTGATTGCCTGTCAATCTCCTGTGGGACATTGTTTTCAACAGTGTGAGACAGACTTGGCAGGTGTTGGAGAGGATGCTCACTGAGCGATAGCTCTGCTACTGAGGAACTGACGAGCTGGAGAGTTGGTTGGGATTTGTAGTCCCTTTGCCTTTGTGGGACTACAAGACCTCCTGCCTCCCAGCATTTATAACTATTGTTTTTTATTAGTGCTATTCCTTGGTGTTGGTTGGATATTGTCTGCTTTTGGACTCTTAGCAACACCATTTGTGGGGAATTTAATTGAATTTTGTATGTTGTGCTTATGAAAGCGTTCGATGGGTCATGTGACCGAGTGCTCTAATCCTGTACCTGCTCATAAAGAGCACTTGATGCAGGTCATTCCCTGATTGCCTGTCCATCTGTTGTGGGACACTGTTTTCAACAGTGTGAGATAGGACTGTTGAAAACAGTGAGTGATAGCTCTGCTGCTGAGGAACTGATGATCCGGGAAGTTGGTTGGGAGTTATAGTCCCTTTGCCTTTGTGGGACTACAAGACCTCCTGCCTCCCAGTGTTTAGGACTATTGTTTTTATTAGTGCTACTCCTTGGTGTTGGGTGGATATTGCCTGCTTTTTGGCTCCTTAGCAACACCATTTGTGCAGAATTTTAATTGAATTTTGTATGCTGGGGGACCATTGTGAGTGCCGATGATGGGTCATGAGACCCAAGTGCCTACTCTGGTTCCTGCTCATAAAAAGTGCTCGCAGAGCAAGCATGGGCAGAGCGAGCATGTGAAGACACATGCAAAGACACATGCATCTGTGCGTGTTTTGCATGTGAGGCAGGGAGGTAGATTATCAATCATTGACCTATCAGGTAAGCAAGCTATTATATTAATACTACATATATATATATATATATATACATTTATGCAATGGGTGAGACCAAAAGCCATTGAATAAATCCATTTATTTCTACATATGTGGAATAAATCTAACCAACCTAGATTTATCCCACATATGTGGAATAAATGAAAACTGTCAATCACAAACACTGTGCCGGACCTACATTCTGCCACCCACACAGTTGGCACACATAAACGCAATCAACACTGGCACAACCAGTAAATCATCCACCTGCAGAACCCCTCGTGTACTCAACAAGAAAACTGCAGGCAAACGACACTTCACCATACTACATTACTATCGTAAACAGCACAACCATTTTCGCTACAGAAAAGACGCTGTTTCCATAATAAAACTATAAATAGCACCAACAACTCGTGACTCCGATTCCGATACCTTTTCCGACCGCAAGTATTACAGAAAACGACTGTTACTGCATACAATGGCAACACAGAAAACTGCTAAACTTTCAAATGGAACTAACCCAAATACTAACACAATTTGAAGAAGACACTGAACCTCTACTGGAGCCCCAGCAACAAAATAACTCACAAAACACAGACATACCAGAAGAACCAAAACCCAGCACTAGCACGCAGGAACATAGACTTAAGATGCCATACAAAAATATATCCAAGCAGGCAAAAACACCAACATGATGAAAAGACTCACAGTGATGTCTTGACCGTTCAAAAATACCTCAAAGAAAAGCACAATATAGAAACTCCGCTTGAAACCATTACACCAGTAAACCTGGATAAATTACTTGCTACCTTTTCATGCACTCCACCAGAAAAGACGGAACTCCCTACGAGCCCTTAACACTACGTGCCACACTCCAGAGTGTTGAAAGATATTTAAAACAAAAACGCTATCCAGAATCTCTATCAACATCAACTGCTTTCCTCACAACCAGAGAAATTCTGCAGTGCAAACAAAAACGCCTCAAAAGTTATGGCAAGGGTAACAGACCAAAAGCAGCAGATGAGCTCACAGATTCCCTTATCAACAAACTATACGAGACTCAACAACTAGACCCACACAGTCCTGATGCCTTGCTTAACACCATGTGGTTAATAGTTAGCCTATACTTTGGTGTCAAAGGCATAACGGAAATGAGAGCAGTCAAATGGGGAGACATCATCATGCAAAAAGATGAAAATGGACTGTGCTACCTCCAGTATACCAGTGAATGCCAAACAAAAACTAGACAAGGCTCCAACCCAAAAGAATGCAGAAAACTAAAGCCACGAGCATACGAACTACAACAAAATCCTACTAGATGCCCAGTCACCAATTACAAACTCTACAATGCCCACAGACCCAGCCAAAGTAACCACCCTGAAGCACCGTTTTCTTAGCTATCAACAACATAGAAACATCAAAGTACACAAATGGTTTAAAAATCAGCCTGTGGGTATTAATAAGCTCTCCACTATTGTCAAAAACATGGTTACAAATGCAGGCATACAAACTGATAAACGCTTAACTAACCATTCTGTACGAAAGCATCTGGTACAAAATTAGTGGACAGTGGAATACCACCAACCAAATCATACAAATTTCAGGCCACAAACAGCTCCAAAGCCTCAACGAATATTCAAAGCTCAATGACTCCAAACAACAACAAATAAGCACTTTACTAAGCGGCATCAGACTCCACAATCCAAACCTTCCTGTCAACAACAACAACTGACCACTATTCCTACCAACTACAAAGACCTACTTGGAACCTGCATCAGCAAACCCACCATACATGCAAAGCAAGTCACCTTCAATATAATTCAAGGTAAGCATAATTACACTACCAACAAATTCACAAAACTACTACATAAACCCTCCTCCCACCCAATACCCACCCATCACCACCACTTCCACCCTTCCAAACACCACTCCACATTACAAACCAAACACATAATGCTCTTTTTCTCCCCCATGCAGGTAATCAAGTGCAGCTCGCCAAGAAAAAGACCGATGGTTTTAGATGTGACAGCGACTCTGAATAAAGTTGCAAACGACCATATATTCTCGATGAAAAAATATCAAAAACCTCTAGAAATGAAGACAAGATCTGAATACAGCAAAGAAAAAGACATCAACAATAATTCACCTTCCTACAAAAAATACTCTCAAGCCAGAAAGAAGATCTGTGCAGACCTAAACATTCGTTCCTGAAATACTGTGAAAATAAGAAAAAAACCTCTTAATAAGCTGAACCTACAAGCAAAAAAAGTCAAATGAAGGCTCGCAAACTAGAACAAATTTCTAGCAAAACTGGACTTTCTTTCTTCAAAACACATCCTGGATATTCACCATCTTTGGAATACAGACCAACTACTAGCGAAAAGACAATCTGAATTAACTGAAAAGGAAAATAAATACAAATTCTACACAGTAAAAATACTCTATCAAACCCTATGGACTACAACACAAAAATAAACTTATCCCTCACCCCACTACCCTTATCCCACCTCAACCCCCATACCCAAATCTTCTAAAAAACTCTTCTTTTTTGAAAATGAACTCTTTACTGCAAGTTGCAAAAATCACAGAAACCCATACAGTGTTCTAAACTATGAAAATTCTGCTCTGTACAACAAAAATAAATGCTACTGTTTGTTTTTCTGTTCAATAAATGTTGCAAAAACTTACCTTCTCAGTCTTGTTCCTTCCAATCCACCAAGCCAAACTCCGACATACCAAAAAAAAATAATAAAAAAAGCCCCAATACATCAATCTCGAACAAAAATAAAACACCCAAACAGGATACCACTCAAATTCTTCAGATCTTCCTGAAATCTTCCTCCATGGTCGATCGACGAAGAAAACAGCACGCCTACGACTAAAATCCACAGTGTCCTCCTCAAACTCTTCCATACATCCACCAACCGACGCCGTAGTACATCGACGCCACAACAACGCAACGCCTCCGCAACACCAAACACGAAGTCCCGCCTCCAAAAGGCCGCCACTCGAGCAATCCAACAGCACATCCTCCTCGAACTCCTTTCTCCCGAAACTGCGCCACAAATCTCAGCCACTCCCACCAACCAATCACAAAGCACGCCACCACACGAGACCCAATCACAGCAATTCACATGCACATCAATCACCCAACCCTCCCACTGTAAGACACGCCCTCCAGCCAATCAAAACTACTTTCCCTACGTCCAGCCAATCACATCACACCAAGCACTCTCCAGCCACCACAACCAATCAAATCCTACAACCACACACCCATTCACACAGCAATAAAAAACCCTTCCACCATAAAACCAAATAGTCCTCCATCAAAAAATTACATACCACACACAGTTTAACGATAAACATCATAAACATCACCACAAACCCATTGCATTAATCGACATATGATGTAGGGACTATGGAATAGTAGTTGAGTTATGTGTGGTCTCGGTAATACACGTTTCGCTCACGCTACGCCACCTCGGTGGAGGTTACCCGAGGTCACCGGGACTTGTGAAAATAACTACTTTATTCCATCGCCCACCATCGTGATAACTCCTATATACAGTATATATATATATGTGTGTGGCACTATGAATGACAATATTATGACCCTTGAGGGAGAAGCTGTGGTTAAATGTATTAAATGCATTATGTATGCTATAATGCCTACCCCTCCCCAAAGCACCTTTTACTTGTACAAAATGCTGTGAAATGAGAACATGGCTAATGAAATACTAGCTTTAAATCAAAGACTCAAAACACTCAGCAAAAGTCAGAATGAAATGGCCAGAAGGCTAAGGGAAAGAAATCAGCTTAAAACACCTAAGATTAAACAAGTATCTAACTTAACTAACTCAATAAGGAGTCTTTTTCGACATGAGGGCTCCATTGCTGATATGGGCTGCTCTGGAAGCATAGCCCTACTTTTAATACCCCAGAGTAATGATAAATTACAGATTGAAGGTAATAATTCTAGGAAAAGAGGAAGAGAGGATGAATGTCTGAGCAATAGTGATCATGATTGGTACCAGATACAGAGTAAAAAGGCAGCAAAAAAAGGTAGAAGAGCGTGTCTGTTTGTACTTCCTCTCTTGAATAAATGTGATCCTTTAATCAGTGCTGAGGGGGATGATTCTATAAATCTGACTACAGAACAACAGGCAGGAACAGGTACTGCTAAAAAGGTAGCAACATGCACTGTATCTGATACTGATGTCAACTCAGGTACTTTTAACTCTGCCCTCAGTGCTACTGATTCTTCCAGTGCTATGCATATGGCCACTACCAGCACATCATGTAACACTATTTTAGCCCCAAAAATAAACTCCAGACAGATCATTGATAAGGCCTGCATTACTAACCAGGGTATTTTTGCTACAACCCCTAGCACCTCTGCAACTATTCAGCTTATGCAACCTGCTTCCCTTATCACAGATTGTACTGCTGACATCATTGTAAATGATACAGATGTTATACACCCAATTGTTGATGCTGAAATGGTCACTGTTCATAACGCTGTCCACAGTTCTGCTGCGAGTAATAAAGAACAAAGATATATTCTGAGGGACTCTATTGTAAGATATACAGATCACTATTCCACCAGGGGGAATAAACACAATGTGACATGCTGCAGCTATGGTGGAGCCACCATTAGGGACATAACTGAAATGCTACCAGGAATACTACAAATGTGGGTACTTCTAAAATGGTTATCCTTCATGTTGGAACAAATGACATGAATAAAGTTGGGCTTGAAAGTGTTATTAAGGATATGGAAACTGCATAACACCTTTAAAACCCTTAATGTGAAATTCATTCTCTCTCAGATACTTCCAGTGCCTCAGGCAACCTGGCACCAGACAAAGAAAATAAAAATGTCAATAACTGGTTGCAGAGTTGGAGCCTTCAAAATGGTATAGAATGTCTACACACTTGGGAGTTTTTTGAGAATGACTACTCACTATTTAGCTATGATGGCTTGCATCTAAGCAAGAGGGATGCTAAAAGGTTAGGTAACATTTTACTATGCCATTAATACCCTAAATCATGAACAAAAACTGATGACATTGGGCAAAGTAGGGTTTTAACTTCCAAACCTGTAAGTAGGTTACTCCCACTGGGGCTTCAAATATTTATAAACCCAACTTAAAATATTGCTTAGTAACGCTCATAGTCTCCATTCCATAAAGATGGCTGAACTTGAATTATTGCTCAAGAATAAGTCCATAGATATAGCTGCAGTAACAGAGACATGGTGGGTATTACCTCGTTGGAACCAAATATTCTGATTATAACTTAATACACAAGGACCATATTGATAGACTGGAAGGTGAAGTAGCTCTATATATAAGAAATAATATCAAATTTACACAGTGAGAAGATGATATGAACAATACCAATGAAATCATATGGGTTGACATTTATAGGTGTAAGGCTAGTAGCCTGTTGTTTGGGGTTTGCTATAGACCACCAGACATTAGCCCATCAGAACATAATACACTTCTGCATAACATCAAGGGAAAATTAAATAATAAGGAGATTATAATCTTAGGAGATTTCAATACTCCAGGGATAGAATGGACAGAATATTCACCCACAGAAGCTCAAGAACACATGCTCCTTAACTTATGTATCGGTAATGGTCTTCGCCAACTCGTTAATAAACCCACTAGAGGTAAGAACATCCTGGATCTTATTATTACAGATTGCCCATATAAAATTAATAACATTGGGATTCTTGAACCCTTATCAATAGTGATCACAACATAGTCACCTTCTCCACTACTGCTAACTATGTAAGAGAAAGAGAGTATATCGATATTAAGGATTTTAATAAAGCCAACTTTAAATGCATCCTCAGAGATTTACACCAGTGGGAGTGGAATAGGGATGACACCACCACTGATCAGCTAAGGCAGAAAATTAAAAAATAAAATACTTGAATTTAGCAGTAAATATATACCTAATAAAAATAATATAATAAAAAAGGTAAGGTACCAGTGTGGTACACAGCTAAGGTTAAAAAAGCTATTCAAGTAAAGAAAATACTTTATAGCTCTCTAAAAAGAGATAGAAATGACTTTAATAAACACAAATATAGAGAATCTCTTTAAAGATGTTAAAAAAAAACATCAAGGATGAAAAGCGCAAAACTGAATTCAAGTTAACCCCTATTAAAGAAGGTGAGAAATCATTTTATTCATATGCTCACAATAAGAAAAGTACCACTAGTGGAATTGGTCCATTAAAGACAAATGGTAATGCTATTACTGGTCCTAAGGCTGTGGCTGAAGAGTTAAATAATTACTTTTCTACCATTTTCATTCCTAAGTTGAGTAGAAACCTACCACCAAATATTAATAACCAAAACAGTATATTCTCTAAAAATATCTAGGGAAGATATTCTGTCCAAACTTAGAAAGATTCAAATCCACACCTCTCCTGAAACGGACCAGCTACACCTGAGATTATTAAAGGAGATAGAATATTGGTTGATAAAGCCTTTGTCTACAATATTCAACTTGTCTCTTAGTACTGCTGAGGTACCAGGTGACTGGCATTTGGCATATGTTGTCCCCATTTTTAAGAAGGGAGACCATAGTAGCCCTGCAAATTATCAACCGATTAGGCTTACAAGTATACTGGGGAAGATCGTGGAATCTATTGTCAAAGATAGATTTGACAAGGAGAGTCATGAAAAAAAATATCACTGACACTTTCCAACATGGGTTTAAAAATCAGAATTCATGCCTTACTGTCAACCTTGTTTTTATGAAAAAGTGAGTACCCTATTGGAAGAAAAAAAAATATGTTGCTATTGTTTACCTTGATTTGTGTAAGCCTTTTGACAAGGTCCCTCATTTAACACTGATCAATAAAATGCAAAGAATGGGAATTAGTAATACTCTTGCTAATTGGACCCATGCTTGGCTAAGTGATAGAGCCTAACTTGTAAGAATCAGAGATTTTACTTTGACCAAGGTCCATGTCACCAGTTGGGTATCCCAAGGTTCCGTATTGGCCCTGCATTGTTTTCTTTCTTCACTTCAGATTTAAATAAAAACTTAAACAATTTCACAATAAAATTTGCTGATGACACTAAAATGGTAGCCTGTGATTATACTGCTTATAAAGGAGCAACTGTAGAAACAGTGACTCATTTATTGCGCTATCATGATCCTCTACCCTGCAAGGGTAGTGAAGAAATAGCGTACAGAGTGACCAGAAGGGGAGGGATGGGGAGCTGTATGGGAGGAATAGGAGGGATGGTTAAGGAGGATAGCTAAGCCTGCTGCAACCAAGCCAGCCCTGTGGTGTGGTGGTGAGGGGGGCTGGCTATAGTGCAGTAGGTACTGGGTTCGGGATTCACTGGGGGTAGTAGTTTTGCCACTGCTTGTGGCTGTGTGTTTATTTTTTTATTTTAATGAATTTCACCCCCTCCTTGTGTTGTACCACCCCCGAGTTGAGAATTTTAGTAAGGGGGATGGGGAAGCAAAGCCCCCATGAGGGTATTGTGTTGAGGGCACAGGCCCCCACGAAAACACTTTAATGCACCAGAAGTTTGTTCACTGAGAAATGTATATCACCGAAATTCTTTTCGGCAATATACGTTTGTGATGATCGTGATTGCTGTTTTTTGATCACTATCATCACATGGAACCCATTAAAATTACCACAGATATAAGCACAGATCTATAGAAAGCTACTCTCCAAGAAGATCTTGACAAACTATAATGTTGGGCTTTCACTAATGGTATGAACTTCAACGCTGACAAATGCGTGGTCTTGCATCTGGGCTCTAAGAACCTATATCATTTGTATGAACTAGATAGCAAAGTTCTGAAAGCTGCTAATTGTGAGAAAGATCTGGGGGTATTCATCAGAAATTATATGAAATGTAATAAGCATTGCACTGAGCTATCCCTGAAAGCAAATAGGATTACTGGCTGCGTTAAAAGAGCATCTGCCTCTAGAAGCAGAATATATTCTACCATTATATTAAGCTTATGTTCGGGCTCACCTGGGCTACTGTTCTCCTCCATTGAATCCTTCCTTGCAAAAGACTCAATAAATTGGAAGGTGTACAGAAGAATAACCAGAATGATCAATGGGCTTCAGAATAAGAACTATGACAGCAGACTGAGCGCTTAAACTTTCACCACTAGAACTAAGGAGAACAAGGTGTGACCTATTATTAATGTTCAGAATAGCAAATGATAGTGTTCTTATGTCAGATCTTGGTAATAAATTTAACAAGAGGAATTTTTCCCTAAGAAGCCATGCATACCAGCTCATGTTATCTAACCCCCAGGAGTAACTCCAGGCATAGCTTTTTTACCCAAAGAATAAGAACTTTATGTAACCAACTACCAAAGGAGGTTGTAAAAGTTAGTTATTTTTCCCATTTAAAATCTAATTTAGATCACTTCTTATTCAGTCAACAAGGTTGGGTATAATTATTTTTTGGGAGGTGTACACTAACGGGCTTTAGCCTACTGTGCATCTTATTTCTAGTAGTATGAATCTAGTATGAATGTGTGCTGTCAGGGTGAGGCCAGTTTGCATGAAACAACAAGAAAGACCACAGCACATAAGCCTTTGCTGCAGGAATAAATGCTGACTTTTTCAACATCATGAACAAGTAGAAGGTGAGTATAGAATGTAACAGACATAAAACAGCACAGTATGTTCTGTACTCACCTTCTACTTGTTCATCAGTCAAAGGACTAACTTTTCAAGTGATTGATACATTGTGTACTTGCCTTCTACTTGTTCATGATTGGGGCTTGCTGTTTTGTGACTAGTATGTTCTGTACTTGCCTTTGACTTCACTTGTTCATGATGTTGGAATTAAGCCAACATTAATTTTTGCAACAAATCGTGTGTTGGTACTTTGTTATTATTTGCTGCTTTTCACGGACAATTATGTTTTAAGGACATTCTCCTTTATTGCATGAATGGCTCCCCAAAGGCCTATAGTTTAGTACATGAGTATACACTATGGAGAAAAGTGCAATCAGAAACAAATCATTTTGGGACATAAAGCATTAACACTAGACTCCATTAGGTGCAGTAATCGGAGAGTAAAATATACTCAGTAGAAAAGATTATACTGAACTGGATGAATGTGATTACATCTAGAACATATTTTAAACTGTAATTACTTCCTCCCAAATATCATCAGACAGGGTTTCACCCAAATTACACTCCCAAGTGTATTTTAAACCCAAAGCCTATAGTCCCTGGTGCCATTCACAATTCTGTAAAATAAAGGCCTACACCTCCATTGGCATATCATATAAACCATCCTCCAGCTTTATCTGTTCTAAGCATTCTGATATTCCACTAGATAATGACACAGAGCAATTCCTGACCACTAAATACATAGAAAAATCACACATGGAAAACTTATAGTGATGGCAAGCTGCTAAAGGGATCTTAGCTGACCTCCACCCCAAAACAATCTCCACAGGTTACGACTCCTGAGGTCACCAATCTGTAAAACAATCTCAACCATTGGGTAGCCAGAGGACTGGTTTACCAGCCTTCTGTGCTTCCTGCTAAGATGCAACCATAATAAAGGTAAAAGAGTTCCTAATGGGTGGTACTGTAGATCTACCTAAGACAATAAGAAACACAAACCTGATGGGCACAATAACCAGGCAGTCCTGCCTTTTCCATATCCACCAAGCTGGATGCTCAGGAGGTATTAAAGATAACTGAGTAAGGAACAATATGTTGAATACCAAGGCATATGCCTCAAAATTTGGCAAAGAACTAGATTACCTTCTTTCAATGTTGTATGAAACAAATGCTTCCTCACCACACAAACTTACCCTGCCATAAGAAATTTGACACAACCCCATCTAATACAATAACCAATTTCCTTAGAATATTTATAAGTAGGGCCTGTAATGAATCCAATACTTTAGATAACACACACACACACACATATCTTAATTGTATTTACTCTACCTATTAAAGTAAGAGGGAGTCCACAACCCCTATCAGAGTCAGACTTAATATTTGCTAAGGCTGTAGGAGTATTTCCTCTAAATAAATGTATAAAGCCTTGCATAAGGTTAACTCACAAATATGTAATACTCTGAGATGATCTACCTGGTACGGTTAGTGACTTAGTTCCAACAAAAAAACATTGGGCCCTATAATCATAAATTTACTTTTCAGCCACTTAATCTTATGACCTGATATGGCTCCATAAAGATTAAAGGTTTGTTGAAACTGGCACAATGCCTCCAGTAGGGTTTCAAATAAGGAAGACTATCATCTGCTAACAAGGAACTCATGTAGGCTCTCCCTCCGATCACCATTCCCTGTATCCCCAAATTACTCCTGATAGCCACCACCAAAGGCTCCAGTGCTGAAACACAGATTATGGGTGACAGTAGGCACACTTGATAGGTGCCCCATGACAATGAAAAAGGAGCAGACATAACTCCACTGATCAGCACCTTGCCTTGAGAAGAATATAGCACCCAGATCCTAGACAGAAATTTAGGGCTCTAACCAAACTGCTCTAATCCTTAGAACATATACCCCACTATACATGGTCAAATGCTTTCTCAGCATCAGATGTTAAAAACCCATTCTGCTCTTTCTTTTGACCATTAGATGAAACAGCTCACAATACATTTAGTGCTGCTCTGATGTTATTCCATGCTTATTGTCCCTTAACAAATCCTGATTGATCGGGATGAATCAGATTTGAAAGGAATGTCAATAACCTATCTGCTCTTAATAGTGCCAAAATCCTATAGTCTGCCATTAACAAAGAAATAGGGCAGCACGAAGCAAAAACGAATGGTCCTTTTCTGGTTTAAAAAGAACGGTATTAGTTGCAGACCACATAGAGTGTTGTGATGAGTCCCACATGACAAACTATCCAACAACATATTCCAAAGGGACCCTTTCTGAGAAAAAAAAAAGAATACAATTCTGCAGGAAGGCTGTCAAGCCCATGACCCTTCCCCCTTTTTAAAACTTTCATAGTTTTCTGCACCTCTGACCAACTAAGAGGCCATACCAAATTCCCTTCTATTATTTGATTAACTGCTTCCAGGCCACTTGATAGAGGAATTACTCTGCAGATGGCGTATCCAAGGTCACGCCCATGGTAAAAAGCTGAAAACATGAAATTGAGGGTTAATCTCACCTGGATGGGTTGAGCAACATTTATCTGCCTTTCAAACACCAAACACAGTATTTGCAGCTGCCCTACTCTTCAAAGATATGCTAAGATATCTATCACACTCATCTATGCTCCAGCTTGCAGCATCAAAAGCTGCCTCTCCACAGCTTGAGTTTCCAAAGCTACCAAGTGCATCCACAGCCCTAACAAATGGGATAAAACATTAGAGTCAGCTCCACCCATGTGTTGCTGCTCAAGCTGCAAACTTTCCTGAGACAACATATGGCTGTCTATCTACGTCTTCCTGGCCTTTGCAGAGTATGCTATCATACCCCTTACCACTGCCTTTAAGCAATACAAAGGAATTCCTGAGGACATATCTCCTGGCTTATAATGCATGAAAAACCCAATAGTAACTGAAGGTAGATGACAAATTCTTGTTTACCCCCAAAAAATGGGTCCAAACATCACTGAGACAGGTGTAATAGGGATGTCCAGAGCTACCTCCTCCAATGGGGGGATGTTGGAGGTTAAAATAGGTCCATATGAAAGAGCTACAATAGAGAAAATCAGTTACAAGGACATAAAACAATTCTCCACTCTGGCATAGGATGCATGCATGCATGTGTGAATTAAAAGAATGTTGTTGCATATCTCAGTAACATTCCCGCCAGATTCTATTAATCCAAACTCAACATTAAAGCCTTTAATACCAGTGCAGCCTTAGAGCTCTATATGAGGCAATCAGATGATTGGTCTTTAACATTGCCCAAAAATTATTAAAATCCCACCCCCCCCCAAAAAAAAATCCTAGGCTCCTTATGCACTGTAAGTCTTAAGAGCCAAATGCTGAAAAAGCCATTGATCTTGAATGTTACTGTAGGTCCTTAAATTGACCCCAACATGAAAGCCCAAGCTCCCAAGTGAACAGTCAATAAAACAGTACAATACCCAGGGTCTCTAGTGGGTTTCACTACTATTCTGGGGAAATTTAGCCTTAATCAGATACCCGTGCCTCAAACCTTAAATTAAAGTGAGACAGACATATTCTGCCCCAACTCCTACCATGCTTGGATACCACCTTGAGAGCTGCAGTATGTGCATACTAAACATAAAATACATACATCTTATGCCACTCTACATACAAAATAATACATTTTCACTTTGTAATGTTTTCTAAACCATTCACATTCCAGGATATGATATGCTGAACATAAGCAGTTGTCATATGTGGAATGAAAAATGAAACTGTTTCTGATGTAAATATCATAACAACCAGTGAACTAATCTCAATAAAAAGAATTTTCAGCTTAATTACTACCCCTTTTGAACAACCCTCACACTACCAACTCCCAAACCCCAGAATATCCTCCCATTTCTGACCCCCATTTAGAGGTGCAATAGGTGGCACACAGCCAAGAGGCCTTAAATATTCACAGGGAACCAACATCCCCTTTAATGTAGTCAATATTAAGCACTAGTCAGTTTAGTCATAAAGAAATAGGAAAATGTAGCAGTGCTAATCCCATCATTCCTAACATATATTTCTGTCCCTTTATTATTGGGAGGAGGGCACAATCTTAAAATACCAAACAGCTGCGCTTAAAAGTCACCTGATGTGGCAGTGTTAAATACAAGGAGTCCCTCCCTCCCCAAGGCAGCTGAATTGCAGGGATCTCAGGAACAGCCCCTGGCCCCACCACCATGACAAGGGATCCCACATCTGAAATCAAGCATGAGCAAAAAGCTTACTTTGTGACCTATAATGATTAAAACACCACCACTGCCTGAAATAAATATTGTTATTATCAAGGGAAAAAATTAGTGACATATAATGTAAGGAATAATGTATAGGTGACCATACACAATAAGCCTGTGTTTCCATCAAGGTGTTGAGATAATGATCCATGTCACTCAAAAGCAAAGTTCAAGTGGTCCATGCTGTTATCTAAACCCCAAGATGGAAACACAAGGTGAGTTGTGATAGTTACCCATACTGTATTTATTACAGTATATTGTTTTAGAAAATGTAAGACTAATTAGGCTTTCCTAACAGAACCAGGAGCTCCTTCACTTGTTGTCTCCCATTCACCCTCTCACATGCAGTATAGCTCGCATCAGAAAACTGATGGGGCACTCCCTTGCCTGGCAGAAACCAGCAACACAGTCACCCCTTCCTCCACATTTAGGACATTGGATGGGCAATAGTGTACATTTTATTTTCTTTTATTTGTTTCAACTGTGTTTTTCACAGTGAAGGAGCCATGGTAAGAAAGCAACACAGAGAGACTGTGTGGAGCCACGGTGATAGTGAAAGCCATGTTGAATAACTGACACTGGTGGGAGATAGTACCAGGGAGAACACAGCTGCATTGGGTAATTATAGAACATGCACAACAACTTTTAGAATGTGCGGAACAGCTTTTAGAATTTGCACAACTTCTGTGAAAGGGCTGATTTCCATAAATAAAAATAGTCCATATACTACAGATGCATTCAATATGTTTGCAGTTCAAGAGCAATAGTTCAGATATGAAGTGCCAGACTGGTACAACCCCTAATCACATGACACTTCAAACCTACCATTCCACAACTACCTAGGGCGGGGTGTATAGGTGCAGGAAGTCAACTAGCCCTACACAGCTGTAGCACAACCACATGTACTGTACCAGTCCCTAAAATTATCTTCCAGCTGCTACAAACATCTGAAAACCAGCACATCTCACCACTTCACTGGTTAAACTGATGAGTACAGCCATTAGTGATTTTAATATATTCAGTAATCTAGCAGTATCTAATTATGTGCAGAGTCAGACAGAACAAAAAAACACAGTAATCCAAAGCAATCTGATAGGCCAAAGGCAGCTAATCCAAAATGAAGGAGCCCACAGTCTGTACTCACATTCACAATGATAACTCTTTGTTCCAGGCTGTAGCATGCCGTTCCTTGGTACCATACAATTCAACTAGGAAATAGCCCACCTCCACTGATTCTGAAAAATACTTTGGCAGTATACCCTAGGCTTCTATTTGTAATGTATAATTTTATAGTGGGAGAAAAGCCCAGCCCCTGAGATGCAGCCTTTTTCTTAATCCTTGTAAACTTTGATTGTAGAGCTTTGCTATAATAGGGAATACCTTCCAGTTGTTGACAGCAAAGAATCCATGCTTCCTAGTGGCTTTTAGTACACCCTCCACATCCAAGAATCCTAAAGGTTTAACCATGAAATGCCTAGGCTAGTCAATAGTGGCTGAATGGGGTCCTGGAGATTGATGTGCTCCTTTCAACTTTATGGTATGGCCCCACTAACCCAGTTATTTATCTCAGAAGTTTCACCAGGAAAGACATACTCAGCTGCTAACAGCTCATTTCCAGATGTGTCCTGGGGGTGAGGGGAAGTGGTGCTAGATCAGCTACAAATAGTGTGTCAGCCATAACAGAATGAAAGCCACCAAGTCTTTAGTTTTCAGTCCCTTACACGACCCGTCTTAAGTTCAAGCATCTAGCCCAGTTCTCCAAATAATCAGTTTTTGCTTGTAATGCAGCAATTGTGATCTGTGCTGCCATTAGCTCTTAGCCCAAATCTGCAAGCTGGTCCTCCAGATCACAAACTCTTTGTCCCATCTCTGCCTGCCACATATCGTGCCCATCAACCTGTTGTGCTGTAGCATCAAGAGTGGTTTGAAACTATTCCATTTTTGTTTCAATCAAGGAAAACCCTGACTGCATCTCTGCTTGCAGTACTAGAAGCATTGTTGCAAGTGGATCCTCCTACTGTGCCATCCCTTCAATTGCCAACAATGTTGACTCCCCAGGGACTTGAGTCCGGGAATGCATTGCCAGTATTGCAGGCCTTAGTGACATTGCTGGCACTAAGGTCCCAGATGAAAGCTGTGATTGCTGTTTTGCCATTGTACCAGAGCCTGACATGACACCTGATTGAGATAGTCTGGTACACAAGCAGTGCTTTCAAAAAGCATAGTTTGAAAGTTTTGCAGAGTTGGAGGAGAGCCCAGCTAAAACATAGAAACACAAACAATGACAACAGAAAAAGATCAATGATCCACCAGTCTGCACGGAATACCCTATCAAACCTCGAGACCTTTTGTCAATATGGGATCCTTGTCTACACTATCCACTCCCTTGCTCCATGTTTTACTACTAACTACTAAACCCTTAACTTTGTCCCAACCATGTTTGAAACCATTAATGGTTTTGGTGCTCACCACCTTAGCTGGTAGACTATTCCATGGTTAACCATTCCCTCTGTAAAACAAAACTTTCTCACATACCTCTTAAACCACTCCACCAGTTTTCACCCATGATCTCATGTTCTAGATATGATACTCTTGTTGAATTGTTCCTCAGCTCAGTATCAGCAACACCCCCACTACAGACCCTCTAGCTATTGCAGAAGCCTTCAATAAGGCCTTCACCGATCTTACCTGAGTGCTACCACCTGCCTGTTTTCAACCTGGTTTGATCCACTCCAACAACGTATCTACCGAGTGTTCTCACCTGACCTTCTACTTTAAAAGGGTGAAGGTAAAGGAGGCCCTAAATATGGTCAAGAAAGTATTAGGTAAGACCAGACTGGATAGTGATAGGATAGATATGAAACTTCTATCCCTCACCCTGCACGTTCTTATAGTGCCCATTACCATGCTGTACAATAAGTCCCTGGCCCTTGTCCACCTTGGTGGCTTGAAGCAGGCCCGAAGTTATGCCAGTGCATAAAGGAGGCGACAAGTCTCTGTAGCCAACTACAGACCCATCTCAAACTTCTACCTCCCTGTCCAAGGCACTGGAAAAGATTGTGGTGGGTCAACTCATCGACTACCTCAATAAGTATAATCTACAATGCCACGACCAGCCAGGCTTCAGACAAAATCATAGTACCACCACTGCCCTGCTGGACTACATGAACTATGCACATAAGGCCCTGGATGAAGGCAAACTGGTGGGGTCTGTCTTTATTGACCTCACCAAAGCCTTCGATACAGTCAACCACCCCCTGTTAGTGACCAACTACAAAACATGGGTGTGGTGCCCAATGCCCTTTGCTGGTTCCAAGACTACCTGTTATGGAGAAATCAATGTGTCAAAATTGGGCAAACAGTATCCAGTGCAAGAGAGGTATCATTAGGGGTACCCCAGGGATCAATACTGGGGCCCGTACTCTTCAGCCTCTTCTTAAATGACCTTTCCACAGCCTGCAGCATGAAACTCATACCATATGCAGACGATGCTGTGCTCCTGAGCAACAGCACATCTCAGGCTGCCCTACAACCTGAGCTGCAGAACTCCTTCTCCAAACTTGAGGACTGTTTTTGTAGTCATAAGTTGCTACTAAACTACAAGAAGACCAAGGCGATGCTTATGTCCAGCCACCACAACAAAAATAAGCACCATCCCCTCATTATCTCCAACTCATGCAGTGAGCTGCTGGAACAAGTCCACTTGTTCAAGTGTCTGGGGGTCATAACAGATGATACCCTCATGTTTGCACACCAGATTGACTCTCTAGTCAAGACCGTCAATACCAAGATTAGTGTTCTGTACAGGCACAGGTAATACCTCTCTCCGGGGTTCCTTGGCCTCTCAGTCCACAGTTCCATTATTTCTACTATTGACTATGGACTAGTGGTCTATGGGGTGGCAATGGATACAGTGCTCAAAAGGGTTCAGACTGTGCTCAACAAAGTCTGCAGACTCACCCTGGATGCTGAGCATGTCACTCACACCTGTACTCTGTACTATCGTGCAGATTAGTTGTCATTAAGAAACAGGATCAAATTCCAGATTTGCATCCTAAGGAAGAAGGCACTATTGGGTAAAACACCACCTTGTGTAGGCAATTTGATCAAGGTGGCCAACTCATTACAGGTCACCAGAGGGAGGACTAGAGGGACCTTGGCTATCCCCTTCCATCACACCTCACTTCAGTAACATGCATTTGCTTACTGGGCCCCACTGTGGATGAATGAACTTCCAGGCACCTCTTGGTCACCAGTTGTCTGGCCCAATTCAAAACTGACCTCAAACAGCACATAATAACACTCTCTAAGTGCAACTGCCCCTAAGTCCAGCCACACCTGCTCTCTCTGCCCCCAGCAAGCACTAGGCAGGCCTCTGGCACCCCTTCCCTCTGTCCCTTCTCATGACTTGCCTCAGCAATCAGTTTGCGTCATGCTCCTTCAGCACCTGCCACCCCACCTTCTCCCCCCCCAACTCCCAGTCTCACGAGTTTCCCTCACAGTTACTACTAATGCAGGCTGCCTGACCATGCCCCCGCATACCCCACCATTTACTCTAGCATGTCTTCTCCACTCAGCCTCCCTCACCCCCCATTTCTCCCTACTTATCGCCCTTCTTCCCCCACCCATCACTTCCACCACAGTACCTACCTCTCTCTCTCTCTTGTACCTCCTTTCTTCATCCCACTGCCAGCTATCCCCATCCCTCTGAACTACTGACAAGGCACTTTGTGGCTGCTTATTCCCCCTACACTCTCATAAAGTATTTGTCTTGTTATTTTAACTTGTACCTATGTTTTGAGTTATTCTGTAAGTTCTGAATCCAAACTGTATCATTCATTGTGATGTATCTTTGTTTTCGCCTATTGTACTTTGTTTTGCAATCTATGACAAGGAACCTTTGTAAAAGAGCTTGTGTTCAAAGACCATTTCTGAATCATTAAATAAATAAATTGTTCATTCCTTTCATGAACTTGAAGATCTCTATCCTATCACCCCTCTCTCATCTGGCCTTGAGCAAGCGTATATTCAGTGCCCTAAGCTGATCTTCATAAAATCTGCCTTGCTTGTCTTGAATCATTTTGGTTACCATACACAGGACCATCTCCAGTCTATATTTGACTTTCTTCAGGTGAGGACTCCAGAACTGATACTCTAGGTGTGGTCTCACCAGTGATCTATGAAGAGATAATAATTCCTCTTTCCTCTTGCTGTCAAAACCCCTCTCAACATCTTGTTTAATCTTGTTTATCTTACTGTAGAAATTGTTAGACTGGTTAGATTGTTTAAGGAAGTCACTCACGATGACTCTTAGGTTCCTTTCCTCAGAAGTGGTGTCCATCCAAACCCTTCCATCCAATACTCCTTCTGGGATTCCTGTTTTATATATGCATTGCCTTGCACTTTTGGCATTGAATTTCAGCTGCCAAACCATGGACAACCTCTTCAGCCTTTGCAGGTCCCTCTGCATCTCCTTACTCCTCCTCACTGTCACCCTTTCAAGAGCTGAGTGTCATCAGGAAGAGACACATCTTGCCCTGTATTCAATCAATCAATCAATCAATCAAATCTTTATTTATTCAGGCGATCATCATTGAGCAAGGCTCATTTACAAGATGGACCTGTTAAGGTCAAGTTTCGAGTTGATACACAGCAATTACATCACACACTTATAAGACAGTTATACATACAGAAAAAATGATGTTTAAAACACAATAATATACAGTGAATTCACATGTTGAAACTCGGTTAAGAAAAGGTTAAACTAATATCTACAATATGTACAGTACATATATATATCCCAATGAGGGTCAGGACAGTCACACACATAATGAGTACAAGGATGGTGAAGGAAATATTGGGTGCCATAAACTGGGGGTGTCTGACTGGAAGGAATATGTCATATATGATTGGAATATAGGTTTGTGGGATGCCTATTCTATCTCTAGTGGTAGCAACTGCATTTCTCTGTGAAGAAGGCTGTACAGTGCTGCTTAAAGGATGTAAATGGAATGATAATGGACAGTTTTAGGGATTTTTGTAGGGTGTTCCATGCTATAGCTAGAGAATAGCTGATTGCTGCCCTCCCTAGTTTGGTGCTGACTTTGGGCAATTTGAGCAGGATGATATTGTTGCTTCTTAGGGCATAGAAGCTAGGAGTGGTCTGGTTGAAACAGTCCAGGATATAGCTTGGGAGTTTTTTTTTGATAAAGCTCTGTAGATCCATAGAGCTGCATTTCTGCTCCTCCTGACATGAAGGGAAACCCATCCAACTGCGTCATAGAGAGAACAATGGTGGGTATTATATGGAAGGTCTGTAATGAACCTTATTGCTCTATGATATAAGGTATCCAACTTTTGAAGGTAGGAGATGGGGCAGTGACTATAGAGGAAGTCTGCATAGTCAATGACTGATAGAAAGATGGCCTGGACTAACCTCATCTTTGAGTCTCTGTTAAGGAAGGGTTTTAATCTATAGAGGAGGCCAAGCCTTAGGCGAAGCTTTTTTTAACAGTTGTTCTAGATGCTGAGTGAAGTCAAGTCTGTTGTCAATCCACACACCTAGGTATTTGAAATTTTCAACATACTCCAGATTTTCTCCAAGTATAGTGCATAGCTGGGGGAGATTGATTGAAGAGGATGTGTTGGTGGAGTTTTGAGTTGTGAACATCATTGCTTTAGTTTTCTTTGCATTTAGCAGAAGCTTTTTCTCGAGTAGCTGATATTGTAACAAGGAGAATTCTGTTTGTAGGATTTCATGAGCAACTGTAGGCGAAGGGTTGCTGACATACAGAACAGTGTCATCAGCAAAGAGGTGTACTGAGGACTTGGTAAGGGTTGAATCAATTATATTTATATAAATGGCAAAAAGGATAGGGCCCAGAATAGAGCCTTGGGGGACTCCTCTTGACAATAGTCTTAATGGGGATAGGTCACCTTCAGCTTTTACCTGCTGTGACCTACCGGAGAGGTAGCATCTGAACCACTTAGGGGAGGGTGGATCTAGGCCAATGGAGTTTAGGGATGAGAGTAGCAGTTCATGGTCTACAGTATCGAATGCTTTGCTCAGGTCCAGGAATACTGCACAGACATTGTTCTTTTTATCCCATTCGGTTTGCCAGTCATTTGTGACCTTGGCTAATGCAGTGATAGTGCTATGTTTGACCCTGAATCCAGATTGAGCTGGATTTAATAGGTTAGCATTGTCAAGATATTCCCTTAACTGAATACTCACTAATTTCTCCAGCATCTTGGATAACACAGGTAGAATGGAAATGGGCCTGTAGTTATTAAGGTCCATAGGGCACCTGATTTTAAAGGGGACCATTTGGGCTGTCTTCCACAGAGGGAATAGAGACAGAGTTTAGGAAAGGTTAAAGAGGTGTGTTAGGGGACTGCAAGCACATGGCATGCAATCTTTAGAAAGAAGGGGTCCAGAAGGTCTGCTCCTGCACTTTTTTGGTATCCAGATGCCATAATAGATCCTCAACTTGTTTCAACAGTATAGGTTTGAAGCTAAAGGAAGTGTCAACTCTGATCACCAATGTAGTGGGAGCTTAATTGGTCCCTTAGTAGGTTAGCTGGGGAGGTGTCAAAGACAAGGCCAGCTGTTGTGAAGTGGTTGTTGAATGCATCCAGTATTTCCATTTGCCAGTAATAGGGCCATAGTTATTGTATAGTTGAGTTGGAAGGGTTGTTAGCGTCCTGTCCCATTATACCCTTGATGGTGCCCCAAAACCTAGCAGGATTATGGTAGGAGAAGTCGAGCTCAGCCAGGTAGTAGGCAGCCTTTGCATCCCTAACTTTCCTGGTGCATTTATTCCTGGCTTTCCTAAAAATCATCCAGTCATTTGTATTCTTAGTTTTTCTTGCTACTTTCCAGAGTTTGTCTCTCTCCAGCAGTGCAGCTTTGAGGTCAGCTGAAAACCAGCGACAGAATTTGTTTTTCATTCGGATACTAGAGATCGGGGCATGGGTGTTAAGGGCATTTATTATAATGCTATTTAGCACCTGCTGAGCTTTTTCTACAGAATGTGCAAGATAGAACTTTTGCCAGTGTGGTGAGTAAGCTAGATCATGCAGATATCCTTCAATATTGATGTTTTTCTTGGATCTCCTCATGATGAATTTTGCAGGATTTGTTGTTATGCTGTTGGATCTTACCCCTGCGATGGGGCAGTGATCACTTATGTCACATAGGAGCACTCCAGCAATGGTGAATAGATGTGGTTTACTCACTAACATGATATCAAGTAGAGTACTGTTACTACTATTCTTTGTATTTAATCTTGTTGGTTCATTAATTAACTGTGTGAGCCCATAGGTGTCACAGAATGATACCAGAGGTGTAGCTGCCTGGGTGAGCCAGTTGAAATTCAGGTCACCTAGGATAATGACTTCTTCAGTACTGGACTTGACCAGGTTTCCCAGGTGGGATAAGAGCTTGTGTTCAGCAGATGGGGGTCTGTAGCATCCAATTAGTCAGAAAGCTGCTGTATTGGGGAGAGAGACTTTTAGAGATAGGCATTCAAATTTCTTGGGCATAGATGTTGCAGCAGTACAGGATACAACTATACTAGCTTTTGCATATATGGCTACTCTACCTCCCCTTGTTTGGTGATCAGCTCTGAATAGCTGATAGGTAGGTTAGCTTCCCTGTCCATTGTGGTGGGTCTGAGCCATGTCTCAGTTATCACGAGAAAGTCTGGCAAGGTATGGGCAACCAGGCTTGTATCAATGTAAATTTTTTCAACAGACTGCATACATTAATATGCAGGAAACTGAGGCCTTTAGTTGAGGCTAGGTCTGATGGAGAGGTGATACTTTCAAGAGGTCCAGGGTTGATTTCCACATTACCAATACAGAGCAATAGAAAGATCAGTAGTTTCATGAGGGGTGCCAGTGATCGGAGAGGGGGCTGTCTTTGGTCCTCCTTCTTTTTCTCTGTTGCCTCTCTTTTTTTGGGTGCTCCCTGTGGTTTTAAGGTAGTGTGTCGGGATACCAATTAGCAGTTTGATGACTAGGCTTGGGGGGATCTATATATCCAGCAGTGGGGCCTTGACTGAAACACATATGTGGTGATATGTATCTTTATGGTGATTGTACCACTGTGGTCGATGCAGCAATGGTAAAGCATATATGAGGGTTTGAGTGTCAGCTAAGGGGATGTTCCAGAGAAACTGTGTGGATTGACCACTCTAAATTGTATAACAGAGTCATCTTCTTTGTGGAACCCTATGGCTGACAGTGACAGGAGTATCAGAAGTAAGTTTCCCATTCTGAAGGGGATATTGATAGTTGGCAGTGGGGAGTAGTGAAGTTGCTGATTGGTTGGATCAGCAAGCTGGTGTGACTCTCTGTTGGTTTAGAGAAAATACTGAGGACGGGAAGAGATTTCGGTGGGAAGATGCCTATAAATTAACACACAAGAAGGGGAAGGGTGGGTGGGCAAACATTTTGCACCTTTCCCGACTGCTCCTCGCTGTTCCTCCTGGTCTTGTGGTTCCCAGGCTTGGCTAAGGTGCATGACCACTTGCTGGCGAGGAGCAAAGCTCAGGCCAGCTGGGTGCTGTGGGATGGAAGATGCAGGCTGGAGAGAGACAGAGGAGGGTGCAGCAATTAATAAGGGCACTAGCAAGTGCTTTCTGAGTGTCACTGACCAAATCTGCACTACAAAAGGACTGTGGGGGGTCCTGTGGTGCCTCAGCATCTGGCCCACCTTACATATGCAAGCAAGGAGCTGTAATTACATTAAAGAGCAGTAAAATGGCAGTTTCCCCTTGCAATACAATAGTGGATAACAGCACTTTTTTGATGATTTACACAGATAAAAATAGAAGGAGAGTGGCGCCTCAGCATCTGGCCCACTGTTGCAACAGGATTCATCAGAATTCAACAGAATCAACAACAGTTTCCTCACAGATGTCTCACTGGATTGAAGCAGCTCTTCTGGGGAATTTGCAGTAAAAACCAGGGGAAGAGTAGAGAGAAAAATCAAGTCCACACAGATTTCAGCAATGCAAACTGAGCCAGTGTTAAGTCAATGGGGCAGAAGAGCCAATCGGCTGCTGTGCCTGGTGGAGCGCTCACTTACCAATTGGCTGCGCCTTTCCTGACTGCTCCCTCTCTGTTCCTCCCGCCTTGTGGTTCCCAGGTTCGGCTAAGGTGCCGCTGACCGCCCGCTGGTGGAGCGAAACCCCGGCGCTCAGCTGGGTGCTGTGGGACGGAAGATGCAGGCAATTGACTGTGCCTTTCCCGACTGCTCCCTCGCTGTTCCTCCCGGCCTTGTGGTTCCCAGGTTCGGCTAAGATGCCGCCAACCGCCCGCTGGTGGAGCGAAGCCCCGACGCTCAGCTGGGTGCTGTGAGATGGAAGATGCAGGTGATTGGCTGCGCCTTTCCCGACTGCTCCCTCGCTGTTCCTCCCAGCCTTGTGGTTCCCAGGTTCGGCTAAGGTGCCGCCAACTGCCCGCTGGTGGAGCGAGGCCCCAGCGCTCAGCTGGGTGCTGTGGAACGTAAGATGCAGGCAATTGGCTGCGCCTTTCCTGACTGCTCCCTTGCTGTTCCTCCCGGCCTTGTGGTTCCCAGGTTCGGCTAAGGTGCCGCTGACCGCCCGCTGGCGGAGCAAAGCCCTGGCACTCAGCTGGGTGCTGTGGGATGGAAGATGCAGGTGATTGGCTGCACCTTTCCCGACTGCTCCCTCGCTGTTCCTCCCGGCCTTGTGGTTCCCAGGTTCGGCTAAGGTGCCGCCGTATTCCTTTTCCTTTTCCTATGTCCCTGATGAACATATTGAAAAGGACTGGGCCCTGGACTGATCCCTGTGGTACTCCACTGGTGACCTCCATGTCCTCGGATCTGACTCTGTTTGTACTGCTCTCTGTGGCCTCTCTTCTAACCAGCTTCCCACCAATTTAACTATGTCCTTTGCTGCAACCAGATCTTCTAGCCTCCTCTGCAACCTTCTCTGTGGCTTTGGCACTGAGGTGAATACCTGGCTGAAGTCAAAAGAGAGAAAATCCACCACATGACCCATATCCACTGTCCCAGCCACCATGTCAGAGAATACTATTAGGTTGGTTTGACAAAATCGCCCTGCCATGAATCCATGCTGTTTACCATCCTGGAGCCCATTTTTCTTCAAGTAGTCCACTAGGTCCTCTTTGACTAGTGTTTCCATCAGTTTTCCCACCACAGAGTTAAGACTGATAGATCTGTAGTTATCCAGCTGCTCTTTGTCCCCACCCTTATCTATTTTTACTGCTTGATTGATGGTGGTAGTAGTAGTAGTAAAATGTTTGTTTATACAGGATACAAAAGAAGAAATTTATACCATTAGGGCTTTAGATACCCTCTTTTCAAGGTGCTCCTGTCTGATGTTTCTTATAAAACTTTAAGTTATACATAAACACAATTTAGCATGAGGAACATTAAATACAAAAACATTAATACATTATAAAAACAGATGTTCATTTGTACAAATTTATAGACACATATGCAAGTATAATCAAGCACAAGTACAGCTAAATAGCAAGCCCACTGCTGATATGTTACATGTACATCGGAAGCTCTACTCTTGCTTCATAGCGGTCTTAAAAGCTGTTATGGTTAAATCTTGTGCTTTCATGTGTAAAGGTAATTTGCTCCATGTGGCAGCGGCCCTATACTGAAACATAAATTTTCCATAATTGTTCCGTATTTTTGGTACCACTATGTCTCTGGCTCCCTTTTTTCCTTAGTGTGAAATTATGGTTTGGTCTAACCAATGTGTCTAGGAGTCCAGAAGATCTTTTATTTTTATACATTCTGTATATAGATGTTGCCCAGATCTCCTTTCTTCTGGATTCAAGCGGCATCCAGTTTAATATTTCATACATGTAACAATGGTGTGCCTTAAAGTTCCATTTACGTACAAACCTAGCCAGTCTATTGCAGCAGGTGTCTAATTTATGTAATGCATGTTCATTTGCATGGGTGTGTATATGACTCCAATAATCTATTATGGGGGGAATTAATTGATTTGCTACACTTGATCTAGTTTCCTTTGTAATGCAGCTTGACACTCTTTTCAGAACCCCAGTCCTAGAGTGCACCTTTCTTACCAGTCCATTTATATGTTGTTTGAAAGAAAATCAATTGTTTATAGTTACACTCAAGTATTTATATTTAGAGACTTGTGCTAGTGTAGTTCCGATTGTTGTTTTTATTTCCAACTTATCTGTTTTTTCAGTATTTTAAGTTGAAGCTGAAAAATCATAGACTGTGTTTTTTTAGTATTTAATATTAAGTTTGAGGAAGTGAACCAGTTTTGTAGTACAGTAAAATCTGATTGTAGCTTAAGTTCTACTTCTCTGGTGTCTATCCCCTCTGATACTAGAATTATATTGTCGGCACATAGTCTTATGCTTGTTGATTTCATGTATCTTAGTAAGTCATATATATAAAATATAAACAATAACGGGCCTACAATAGACCCTTGTCGTACCCCATGTGTCACTGGAAATGTATTAGAGTACTTGCCTCCTATTGTAGCCATTTGTGACCTGTCTGTTAAGTATGTCTCAAACCATTGGCAGGGCGCATCAGCTATTCTTATATATTTTTAGCCTATTTATTAAAGTTTTATGGTCTACAAGGTCGAAGGCCTTTGATAAGTCAATGAACACCGAGCCCACAGCTCTGAACTTTCCAGGATTGATTGATTGATTTTTACCTTTTTTTATCCAGGAAAGATGCACTAAGCTGAAGCTTGTTCCCAGGTGCATCCTGTGAACACAGGGAAGTTAAGTGACTTGCTCTTGGTCACACAGTATACAAGTGGGATTCAAACACAGTTCTCCAAGTTTGCAGCTCAGTGCTCTTGACCACAATGCTATATTGACTCCTCCTACATCCGCCACTCTCCAGTCTTTCAGAACAACCCCAGTCTGAATAGAGCTTTTGAACAGTCCTAGCAGGAACATAGCTAATTCTCATGCCAGTTTCCTGAGCACCTCTGGGTGGATCCTGTCTGGCACCTGTAGCCCCATCACCAATAAATACTGTGTGTCTCATCTCTAGGACTCCTTTCAGCAGACTTTATGCCATTCTATGTCAAAAGCCCACTGTCCTCCTATCCTCCCTAGTGAATACTAAGCAGAAGTAGTCATTCAGAATGTCTGCTTTCTGCTTGTCCTCCTCTACAACCTTGCTTCACTCTGTTAGCCTAACAGTTCCCCCACCTATCTTTCTTTTTTCTCTTAAATACCTGAAAAACTGTTTTCCCTGGCCTTGACCCCCTCCCCACCATATACCTCTGTGTCTGCTTCAGCAACCCTGACTGCCCTCTTGGGCTCCCTATTTCTTACTTGGAAGTCCCCACATTCTGCATCCCCCTGCTTCTCCTTGTGCCCGATGAAGGCCTTCTTTTTTGTCCTCACTGCCTCCCCAACCTTTTCAGAGAACCAGATTGGTCTCTTGTACCTATTTCTTTTGGTTACTATTCTCAAGCACGTCATGCATGTCTTTGCCACCTCAAAAAAGGTGTAAGAAGTAAGAGGTGAAAGATGTCACATACCAAGTCAAAACTGCATACATTTAAAGTTTCAGTGAAAAAAAACATACAGGACCAAACATCAAGGGTTAGAAGCACATAACTGTGGTGAATGTGCAGATGCAAACAACATGCAGTACACACTGCTTTAAACAACTGTGTAAATGAATCACACAACCAGGACATAGCTTGGGTTGAAAAATTGATGGTGGCCTAGATGAAAATTTATAAAAAAGCCAGGGTCTGGGAGTCACAAGGCCTTCTGAAGCCACAGTGTCATCCTCCAGGATGAAGCCCACTTTTAAAACACTCTGCAGTATGCTGCAGCAGACTTACTGAATAAAGCAATGTAATTTCAATGGCAGTTAGTCCCCTTCATCATGCAGAAAACTGTGGCATTCTTCATCCTGGCAGTGTCACATTTTCTTGAATGACAAAAGGGACTAATTGTCATTGAAATTACATTGCTTTCTTCAGTAGGTCTGCTGCAGCATTCTGCATTGTACTGCAAAATACTGCAGAATTGGGTTTCATCCTGGGGACACTACTGTATATGCTTTTAGGTGATCTATGGTGCATTTTGAGTGTTCAATTAAGTGTAATTATCTCCTCATAATAAAATCAGGTATCTGAAACATCATTTAGTTTGACTGATTGATTTTATTTCTTATATAGCACTCATTCCTGGAGGCTCTGAGCACTGTACATCTTAAAACAACATACAATATACAAAATAATCACAATAAATACAAATACATAAAATAAAAATACCTCTTAAATAATTAAAACATTCCATCAAACAGACAGTCCAAGAATGCTAATACAGTACCATTAGATCTGTAAATCTAAGGCTTGCAAAAATAAATATGTTTTTGATCCCTTTTAAATGCTTCTACGAGGTGCATCTACGCAGATGACTAGGTAGTGAGTTCCAGAGGGCCGGTGCCACAAAAGAGAAAGCTCTATCTCCTGATTGCTGCAACCTAGCCCTCAGAACCACCAGAAGGCCACCCTCAGCAGACAGAAGAGAGCGAGATGGGCAGTGAGGTACATACTAACATACTAAAATGCCAGCAGAATAGGCTTAACAGTCTTTCGTGTCTGCTCGTTTGGTCAACCCCCACCCTAGAAGCTGACCTTGCTGCACCCCCTCCCTCTCTTCCCTCTCTGGCTTCTCCCTTCCCAGTCCCGGATATTCTCACTGCATTGGATTTTGCTTCCAGAACCCTTCCCCTGTACCTATCCCACCCCCTCTTGAACCCCTTCACTGTCTCTGCCTCCACCAGCCCCCTGGGCAGCGCATTCTATGACTCCACCACCCTCTCAGTGAAGCAGCACCTCCTCCTTTCTCCCCTGAATCTCCCCCCTTCAGCTTCCACCCATGCCCTCTAGTTGCCCCCTCTTCCTTCCTTTGGAGCACCCTGACTGCTCCTCCCTATTTACCCCTTCATGTACCTGAAGACCTCTATCATGTCCCCCCGGTCCTTCTCTCTTCCAATGTGTACATATTTAGCTCTTGAGGAGCCTCTCCCCATAGGTCCTGTCCCCCAAGCCCCAAATCATTTTGGTTGCCCTCCTCTGGACCCTCTCCAGGATTTCAATGTCCCTCTTTAAATGTGGCCTCCAAAATTGCACACAGTACTCGAGGTGCGGCCTCACCAAACAGTTATACAGTGGGAGTATCACTTCCCTCCTTCTGGAGGTGATCCCCCTAATGATGCATCCCAGCATCCTGTTGGCCTTTGCTGCTGCCCTCCTACAAGACTCCGAGTTGTTCATCTTGACATCCACCACCACTCCCAGGTCCCTCTCAGCCGTTGAGACTTGTAACATTCCCCCCGCCCCGAGTGTACACTTGGCCTAGGTTTCTGGCTCCCAGGTGCAGTACCTTGCATTTCCCTGCATTGAACCTCAGCTTCCACTTTCTAGACCACCTTTCCAGAGCCTCCAGGTCCCCCTGTAGGGCCACCCTCCCCTCCTCCCCATCCACCACCTCCTCCAGTTTTGAGTCATTCTCAAAGAGACTCATCTCACTCCTGATACCCTTCCTTATGTCAGAGACATAGACATTGAACAGGAGGGGCCCAAGGACTGATCCCTGAGGGACCCCACTAATGACCCTCCTTGGAGATGAGACTATCCCACCAACCACGATGCTCTGAGTCCGGTCCTGTAGCCAATTTCCTATCCATCTGATCATCTGGTTCCCCACCCCCATTCCTCCCAGCTTATCCAACAGGCACCCATGAGGAACAGAGTCAAATGCCTTGCTGAAGTCAAGAAAGAGGATGTCCACTGGTCTACCTAGGACCAAGGCACTCATCACCCAGTCATAGAACTCCACAAGGTTTGTCTGACACTATTTCCCCAGGATGAATCCATGCTGTCTATCATCCAGGCACCAAAACTTTTCCAGGTCCCCCCCTAGTCTCTCCATGACAATGCCCTCCATCACCTTGCCCACCACTGATGTCAGGCTGACGGGTCTGTAGTTCCCTGCCACCTCTCTTGCTCTCCCCTTGTGAATAGGCACTATATGTGCCACCTTCCAGTCCTGGGCACCCATCCTGTCCTTAAAGAGATGCTGAAGAGCTCCGCCAGGGGTTTTTCAGGACATCTGCCAGTTAGTTCAGCACTCTGGAATGTAATTTATCTGGCCTGGTGATTTCTCCATTTTAAGGGACCTGAGGGCTTCCCTCACTCTCTCTGCCATGATTTCCACTTCTGCTACCTCATCTCCCTGCTTTGCCTTCCCCCCACCTGCCAGTGATGTCCCCCTCTCCCCAGACCCGCTGATCAGTAAGGGCCCCCCCTCAGTTTCACCATCTTTTCCCATGTATGATGCAACCCCCTTATTTTCCTTGGTGAAAACTGAGGTGAAGTACTCTTTTAGTACCTCAGCCTGCTCCCCTGAGTCTTGTGCCCATCTCTCCCTGTTTTAATCCTGCTAATCTGCTCCTTCACCCTTCATTTTTCCCCAATGTATATAAAGAACCCCTTGTTCCCTCTCCTAATTTCCCTGGCTAGGGTTCTGCTCCTTCCTTGCCTTAGCTGCCCTCACCACCCTAGTGGCCCTTCTGGCCATCAGCTCATACTCCCCTCGATCCCTTTCACTCCTTGAATATTTGAATTGCCTGTAGGCCACCTTCTTTCCCCTGACCACTTCCTGAACCTCCCTGGTCCACCAGCCAGGTCTTCGGGCCCTACCGCATTTTTGTCTTACTCTTGTGCAGGTGCTGGTAACATCCTGCATCCCCCTCCTGATGATTTCCCACCTACTGTCAGCGTCCATGTCTGGCCCAATCCCATCCAAGTGCTCCTTAAGGATCCTTCCCAATTCCTTGAAATCCACTCCCCTGAAGTCAGTTACCTCCATCTTTGTGCAGCCTTGTACCCCTCCTAGGTTCAGGTAGAACCAGACCGTGGCATGGTCGCTCCCTGACAACAGGTCCCTTACCTCCAGGCCCCTAATCTGGTCACTGGTCGATCTGGTACTAGAAGGTCTCACAGGTATTCTGGCCCTCACCATATAGGGCTTTATACATCAGTAACCTGACCTTGAAGACAATCCTCCACCTAATCATCAGCCAGTGCAGGCCACAAAGAATAGGTGTAATATGTTCAAATTTATTATTTCCAAATAATAGCCTGGCCACTGTATTCTGGACTAGCTGCAATGGTGAAGGTTGCCCCTGATAGCCCTAGGTAGAGAGCATTGCAGTAGTCAAGTATAATCATAACAAATGCATTTACTAGGGTGGATAGGTCCTCTGATGGCAACAGAGCATGGATCTGGGCAATGTTCCTCAGATGATAAAAACACTCTGTACAATGGCTAATACCTGAGCATCCAGCGCCAAGCCATAGTCAAGGACAACATCTAGATCCTTGACCCAGGTTGATGGTATCAAAGGGACAACCCCAGCATCAGGCCAGGGTCATTCCCAATCCACCATGACTCCGACTGTGACCTGGGTCCACCACTAGTACCTCTGTCTTGTCTGAGTTTAGTTGGAGCCAGTTTTGTGTCATCCAGTTCTGGATTTCTGCTAGACAGGTGTTGAATACAGAGAATGCCATTTTATTTCCGGTGCACAGGACAGGTACAGCTGAGTATCATCTGCATTGCAGTGAAAACTCAGTCCATAGCACCTGATGACATCCCCTAAAGGCAGCATATACACTGTGAACAACAACAGTGATAATACCCGAACACTGCAGAACTCCACAGCACAGAGGCATTGGGTCAGATGAGGATAATCCCACCATAACCCTCTACATTCTGCCCATGAGGTAGAACCTAGACCAGTTGATGACTATACCAGTAAGCCCACACCAGTTCCACAACTAGTCCAGTAACACCATGATCTACAGTGTCAAATGCCACTGAGAGATCTAAGAGAGCAAGAAGTGCATGTTCCCATGATCTCTTGCAACAAGGAGGCTATTTACCACCTTCACCAAGACAGTCTCTGTACTATGTCTAGCCCTGAATCCTGATTGGAAGCACTCATAGGTAGAGGAGGAGGTGAGATGAGCCTCAGGTTGAATGGCCACCACTTTCTTCAGAACCTTCCCTAAGAATGGGAGATTCAAAACTGGCCTGTAGTTAGAGAGTCAGTCAGGGTCCAGTGAAGGCTTTTTCAAAAGGGGTCTCACCAGTGCCTTCTTCAGAGAAACCAGGAAGATACCACTCTTCAGAGAGACCATGACAATCTCTGCAACCACAGGTCCAATCAGATCTACACATCTGACTTAACAGTCGGGTGGGACCCAGGTTTAACTCACAGTAGGTAGGCTTCAACCCCAGGATGATCTCAACCACTTTCTCCACACCAACCAGGTCAAACTCATCCCAGGCAGGAGTGCATCTGTAAGCCTCATGCTGGACCCTGCACTCTCCATGAGTGGCGCTGGAGGATATCTCTGTCCTGATAGTGAACACTTTGTCAGCAAAGAATAGAGCAAGCTAATTGCACCATGTGCTCAAATTAGCTCCACCATTATGGAGGCAGGCTGTATGTAGTAGCCTGTCTACCATATGGAAAAGCTGAGCTCATCTATTCTGTGCCATGGCAATCTATTTTGACAGAAATTCTGCCTCCTTATTAGAGATTGCCCTCTGATAGTCAACATAATGTGCCCTCAGAGCCAATTTGTCATCCACCAGTACTGACCTCCTCCAGCATCACTCCAGCCTCCTCCCATCTAACTTCAACTCACAGAGCTCCCCATCAAACCATGGGGGTCTCCGATGAGTGGATAAGAGCTGGACATGGACAGGCATGATGTAGCTGAAAGCAGCGGTAGCAACCATATTATAGGCTGATACCACCTCCTTGACTCCTGTCTTGCAAGCAGACTCCACACCCGATAGATCAAGCACCACCTGGAACCCTGTTCAGGACAATCCTTGTAAATGGCGGTACTTGACCATTTCCACAGAGAATGGGCTCACAGGGAAGCCCCAAACCTGAAGGTTACAATGCTATGATCCAGCCATACAACCAGATCAACCCTGAGGTCAACTGCCTCAAGGATATGAGTGAACACCTCATCCAAGGCATGACCACGAGAGTGGGTTGCTGAGTTGACCATGTACACCTTTCCTCACCCCTTCCCATGCCATTAAGCCCCTAGTGTATGTTGCCCAACCCACTCCAACCTGTTGAGTGTCAGTATGTCCCTTGCATCCAGTGGTACCCCCACATCCCATCCATGCAAATACGTCCTTGGTGTCTTGTTACCTTCCCTCACCCCAGCCCATAAGAAGAAAATGCCTGGTACCAAATAGTATCCCCTCTCTTGCCTTATCCCTTTTCAATAAATTCCTGGGATTTAATTGCACCCCTAATTTACTCCATTCCATGCCATTTAGTCCCATCATTTCCTATCTCCCTAGCAGCTGTGTCTGCTGCATTCTTTTGAGGGGAGCCAGAGTACCACACTAGTTGTGGTTATCAACTGCTGCAGGAAGTTAGGCATCCTTCTTGGCATGGCAGAGGCACTGGCTTGCTCATGGAGAGGAGGGAAGAAGGTGCGATGGGAGTGTAAGATCTAGATGGTGCCTGGGATTAGATTGGTCCAGGACAGAAGACCATCCTGTCTGGTACCAAGCCCAAGCTCTATGTAGATTACAGCAGAACAGGAAGGGAGAGGGTCAGCTGTTCCTGCTCCCCTTTGTGCAGCTTTGTGAAATGCTAAGTCACTGATGAATAAAACCACAGTGTGGGAGGCTTTCATCGTGGACTCCTCATTGGATCTGGTATGCTTCACAGAGACCTGGCTGAGTTATGACTCTGGCCCTGTGCTAGAGGAATCTATCCTCCAGGTTCTTCTGTGGTGCATTGCTATGAGGTGGAAACACAGTGGTGGGTGGGTGGGTGGCATTTTGAGGCTGATGGCATATCTCATGGTGGAAACCACTTCATTTGAATGTGTGGCTGTTAAGGGGAGGGACTGGGTGTAGGTTGCAAATCATCCTCATGTGCTATCCACTGGGACACAGGGGTGAATTCTTGCATTAAATTGAGAGCTTCATGGCCGATCTGGTGGTGAATTCATCCAGCTTGTCAGTGCTTGGCAATTTCAAATCTTGGGTCAATGATTAAGACTCTTGGTTTGGACAATGATTCCTCCAGTTGATATCTTCACTGGTCATAGTACAGGCAGTTGTCACCAGGACCCACCAAAAATGCCATGCCTTACATTTGGTTAGCAATAGCAGGGTTGATTTTGTCAGGTGGTCAGATCGTCATCCCATACAGTTCTTCTGTGGGGCCCCCATTGTCAATTCCTTCCTGTAGAGATGGTCAGATATTACCCTGTTAGAAACCTGGAGCTGAATAATCTCCTGTTGATTCTGGACATTTCGAGCATGGACTCAGCTTGTTCTGAAACAGTGAAGAATGCATCAGAGGGCTATAGCAAAGCACTTATGGTGACCTTCAATTCCCTGGCCCCTATTGTGTTTGTACCTTGATATCTCCACAGGTCACCATGGTTAGATGATGACCTTAGGCAGTTTAAGATTAAGAGGCAAAGACTGGAGCTTTCCTGGTGCAGATCCAGGTCTAGAGAGAATACAAGTTAACACTGACTGTTCACTATGGTGAATACCAGCAAGGAATGATGCTGAAAAATACATCATTCCTGTCACATGCTATTGCTGAAGGAAAGAACTGTTTGACTGAACTCTTTAACACCATGGACAGATTCTTAAATCCTCTCTGTCTTTGGTCATGAAAAGTCTTTATTGCAGAAAATGTAATGAGTTTAATCAGTTCTTCCTGTGCAAAGAGGTCTTCTACCAGAACTGATATCTCCTCAGGCAGCCTTACTTAAGTATTTTGTCACCGTGGGTGGAGTTTGTGCCAGTTCTGATGGGGAATATCTCCAAAAAGGTCTTAGGGCTGCATTTTATGTGCTGCTTGTTGGTCCCAGGGCCTATTTGCTTCCTCTCAAGTTGCTGGCTGACTTAGGGACCTTCAAGAAGACCTCCACAGACTGGAAAGATGGTCTAAAGTCTGGCAGTTAAGGTTTAATATGAAAAAATGCAAGGTGGTGCATCTAGGGAAAGGAAACCCAAAGGCAGAATACTGGCACAATGGGTTCAAAATTAGTACCTCACAAGAAGAGAGGGACCTGGGGGTCATCATATGTGACACACTCAAGCAAACTAGCCAATGCAACAAAGCATACAATTAGGCAAATAGAATGCTGGGGTGTAGAGGAAGTGGATTCGATAGCAGGAGAAGGGAGGTGTTCCTCTTTCTATAGGTCCCTGGTGAGGCCTCACCTGGAGTACTGTGTCCACTTTTAGAACCCTCACCTTAGGAAGGACAGGGATAGGCTGGAGGCCATACAGAGAAGGGTAATAGAGTTGAATCAGGAACTCCAGGGGCTCTTGTGTGAGGGGGTCCTAAAATCACTAAACATGTACTCACTCGAGAGAATGAGGGAGAGAGGGGATATGATAGGACATTCAAATTCAAGAGAGGTATAAATAGTGTGTCTTACTCTGAACTATTCAACAGTAGCAACAACTCAATTACTTGAGGTCATGAATGGAATTTGTGGAGAGGGCCTTAGGAGGGATCTGAGGTAACACTACTTTACTGAAACAGTGGTGGAACCATGGAATAGCCTGCCTAACGAGGTAGTAGGAGCTAAGTCAGTGGCAGTGTTCAGGCATGGGTATGACAGAGCAAGGGAAAGAACTGAACAGGGATGGACAAATACCACAAGTGGAGCTAGGTCCTGGGACCAGTAGAAGGTCTTAGAAATCCATGGGCAGACTAGATGGGCCCCTGGTCTCATTCTGCCATCATTTTCTATGTCTCTATGTTTCTATTTCTATTTAAAATCTATGGATGATAGAGCTTTCTGCTTTGCTACTCCTAATACGTGGAACTTGCTGCCTACTTTTATTAGAGGGGCCCCATCACTAGAATGTTTTAAGATTATTAAAACACGCTTATTTAATTCAGCTTTTGACACCATAGGGAAAAGGTTTCTGACAGTGTATTTCTGAAACTGCTGTGTGTACCTGTTGTTTTTTTTTTTTGAATTGTTAAATAAAATGTTGAATGCTTGTACTGTACAATGTCCAGAGCTATGGATTGGCACCTAACAAATAAATTGCCTTGCTTTGATATACATTGGTACCCTCCCTTATGCCATCCTATTTTTTTTATTTATTTATTTAGTTTTTGTTAACCGGGTAGATGCACTAGCCAAAGAGATGACTATTTTCCAAGCACGAACTAGGAGGTTACAGGGTAAGACAGTGTTAACAGGTATTACAAACAGCAGGTAACATAAGGATACATTAATAAAGTTGTTTAAAACATAGAGGAATTACACAATGTCAGGCAGTATAACAAACAGCAGGTAACATCAGGATACATTAATTGGATAATAGTAGAAGCATTGCTGGAATGACAAACATTTCTGACAGTATCATCATACAAAACAAGGTGGGATACATGGTTGTGTAGAAGTGGAGAAACTCTGGGTGTTCAGAACAAGTACATAGGAGTATTTGCAGTTTCAGCATCAAGACAGAGCATGTTGGCTTACAAGTGGAACAGCAAATAATCAATTGACTAGTTTGGAGGCATACTAGAACATTAAGCCAAGAAGTTCGGAAAACAAAAATACAACAGATGATGCCCCGTTTGGACAATACAGGCAGGAAATAGGGACAGTAACTGGTAAGTGCAGGAGGGATAGGATGTAGGGGATAGGAAGGAGAGGACTGCAGGGGAAGGGAGGGATAGGTTCAGAGACTAGGCTAGGAAAGGGGATAAGAGTTGGCATTGGGAGAGGAGGAATAAATCTATGGGGCATGTGGTAAGAGCATGGCATGGGGTGGTTATAACACTAGGGTTTGTAGGCCAACTACAGATGAGTAGTTGGACACAGGCAGGAGAAACCAGGTACTAAGGAGGTTTAAAGCAGGTGGATTGGCTGGAAGAGCTAAGGTGCAGGTAGAGTGCATTTTAAAACCAGTGTGTGGGTGCTAAGCGGACATCTAGTAGGAGTAGGTTGCCAATTAGTCCCTGGAATCCAGTGGTATCTCTCTCTCACCACATTCCAGGCCAGTAAGTCTCTATCATCCAGTGCTGCTCTCTACCACATCCCATTCCATCCATACCAATAATTTCCTGGCATCTAGTGCTACCTGTCACTCACTGCATCTCATGCCAATAAAGCTCAGGCATTCAGTGGCATCCCCATATTCCATTCCATGCCAATAAGTCCTAGGCATCAAGTGTTACCTCCTCGTTCACCTCATCGCATGCCAATGCATACTCGGTATCCATTGATACCTCCCTCATACAATCCCAGGCCAATAAGTCTCTGGAGTCCCATTCTTTCTAATTGACTCTCACTCCAAAAGTCTGTGGTAGCCAACGGCAGGTGCTGCCAAACAACTGTGACCAATGTAAGCCTCTTAACCCTCTACAGGTGTCGGCTGTCTGACCAATTATCACAATTATTTACAAAATACAAGCTCTCTGAGTGTATTTCATGTGTCTCTTTGAGAAGGAGTTCAGACAGCAGCCAACTTATGAGATAAGAAGGCTCTGCCAGTCTAAGACAGGAGGTGGGCTGCCACTGGCTCCCAGGGACCTTTGAAGTGGGATAGGATGATGCACATGAGCAACTAGACCCCAAGGATTTATTTGCATGGTTTGGGATGGGTTGAGGGAGGAGGGTGCCACTGGATGCCAACAAATTAATACCAGATGATGGAGGGAGTAAGGGAATACCACTGATCCAGTGACTTACTGGCACAGTATGGGGTGATTTAGGTGTGACTGACTAGTGTTTATCCATGTTTTTACTGATTGATAACAGAATTATTAAGGTTTCATGTTATTTATGATATATGGATTATAGAAACATAGAAACATAGAATTTGATGGCAGATAAGGACCGCTTGGCCCACCCAGTCTGCCCATTTCCCTACCTAATGGATAAGCTGCAGATCCTAGTTAACCAGCAGCCTACTTCTTTCTGCCCCCACCCCCTAGAATTGCCTTATGACTGTCCCATGCATGCTTGAATTCCACCATTGTTTTTGACTCCACAACCTCCTCTGGAAGGCCGTTCCATGCATCCACAACCCTCTCTGTGAAAAAATACTTCCTTAAATTACCTCTGAGCCAACCCCTCTATCTTCAAATTGTGCCCCCTTGTTCTTGCACACCTCTTGTTTTGAAAGATGCTATCCTCTTGGACTTTGTTGATTCTCTTGAGGTACTTGAAAGTTTTATCATGTCCCCTTCTTCCTCCTTTCCTCGAGGCTATACATATTAAGCTCCTTAAGTCTCTCTTCATATGTCTTTCGGTGCAGACCCTGCACCATTTTAGTTGCCCTCCTCTGGACAGCTTCCATCCTGTCTATGTCTTTGCGGAGATTGGGTCTCCAGAACTGCACACAGTACTCCAGATGGGGTCTCACCAGCTGTCTGTACAGAGGGATAATAACTTCCTGTTTTCTACTGGTGATGCCTCTCCCTATGCATCCCAGTATCCCCCCAGCCCTCCTTGCTGCCCTCTCACATTGCTTGCCCACCTTTAGGTCATCTGATATGACTACCCCCAGGTCCCTTTCCATTTTTGTTGTTGTTAGTATCTCACCCTCCATTGTGTACTCTTCCCCTGGGTTTTTTTCCCCAGGTGCATTACCTTGCACTTCTTAGCATTGAATCTAAGCTGCCATACATTTGACCATTCCTCTAACTTTGCCAAGTCCTTCTCATCCTTTCCACCCCACCTTGTGCATCAACTCTGTTGCAGATCTTTGTGTCATCTGCAAAGAGACATACTTTTCCTTCCAGTCCCTCTGCAATGTCGCTTATAAAGACATTGAAGAAGACTGGTCCTAATACTGAACCTTGCGGTACCCCACTAGTAACCCCCCTTTCTTCAGAGTGGACTCCATTTACTATTACTCTCTGTGTCCTACTCTCCAGCCAATTCTCTACCCAAGCTGTCATCTTGGGACCCACTCCCAGGCTGGCTAGCTTGTATATTAATCTTAGGGTTTTATGTTATTTATGACATATGGATTATTAGGGTTTCATGTTATTTATGACATATGGATTACTAAGGTTTCATGTTATTTATGACATATGGATTATTAGGGTTTCATGTTATCTATGACATACATATTTATTGCATTTATTGTAGAACTGCTCTGAGCCCTGGAAGAGGCATTTTGAATAAATTTGTATAAACAAACAACCAACCAACTAGCCACCAGGAACTTACTGGCATAGGATGGAGTGAGGGAGTGGTGCATCACTGGGCTCAGGGTCTGTCTAGGTAAATGCAATTTAAACTGATTCTGTCTTCCCATAAAAGCCAATCTTGAAAGAGAAAAGATTTTTGATTTTTCTTCTTAAGTTGACCAGTCTATGATAAATATCCACTTGAAAGGACAGATTCATAAATGATTGAAAAGAGGGAAGAAAATGTTTCCTTCCTTCCTTGAGTTCAAGTGCTGGCAGTGCCAATGTTTGCTCCAAAAACTGCAGTATAAAATCAGGATATCTGAAATATATAACAAGGCCCAATTCTAGAAGGGTTGGCGCAGGTTGTGCCAAAGGAGACTTGCACCAAATGCCATTGCACCAAGGACTCTGTGCCCAATTCTCTATCGGGCAGGGTCCCTGCAGCTAAGTCCCATGGCTTACACCAACCTGAATGGTATGCCAAATGGAGGGTGTATCTGTACAGGTTGTCGCAAGCCTGTGGCAATGCCAGCACAAGCCCCCCCAGCCCCAATCCCCAAGTAGTATGCAGAAATGCCCCACTGGGCAATCAGTGCCTCCACCATGCCTGGATCCCAGTAATAAGTTATCTAAACCCCACAGGGCAATCAGCAACCCCATGCCCTGATCCCAGTAATATGTTATGAAAGCCCCACAGGGCTAGTGAACCCCAGCCCCGATCCCTGAATCCCAATAATTCACCCCATGGAATGACCTATAAAAGCAGTCCACATCCTGGTAGCCCTGGTAGTCTAGTGCACCCCACTTGGGACTTCATGTCCACCTTACTCCTCTGAACCCAGCCGGCAACTGGCACAGCCCACCTTTCACCACTGCGGCCAGCCACCAACTGAGCTCTGTGTGGGTGCATACTGTATATAGTATGTGCTTAGTAAATGACAGCCATTCAATGACCACATACTGTGATGTACAGAAGTATGTGCTCATACAGAGCTCAGTCAGCAGCTGAACGTGACGGTGGTGAGAGGTGGGTTGTGCCGTCGCCGGCTGGGCATGGGTCAGGGGAGCAGGGTGGTCTGGCACTGCTGGGTGGGGATGTGTGGGGCCACTAGACTACCAGGAATAATGGGGCTGTGTTTTATTTTGTATTTGCCATTTTGCATTACCACCCACACTTATGGTCCGGAGATCAGGCTTGGGGGTTGGGTTCATGCTTTGCAGGGCAAGTTCTGTGAATTTACTGGGTGTGGGACTGGGGGGTGGGTTAACAGCTCTGTGGTTCAATTTCTGTGAATTTATTGGATGCGGGACTTGGGGGGGCACTAGCCCATACAGCTATGTATTACTTTTAAATTGGGACAGGGGCTTGGGGAGAGTGCTTATGCCCTTTACCTGGGTGATGTGTGGCTTGTGGTAATCTGTTCAGGTGCACCCTCCATTTGGTGCATGGCTGAGGTTGCCACAAGTCATGGAACTTAGCCACCGGGACCCGGCCTGATAGAGAATAGGGTGCATGGTCCTTGGCGCATCTGCACCCCTCGTATGTTGCAACTTGCGACATGCATAGGGGTGCTTCTAGAATTGGGCCCAATATACTTTGACAGATGTCCTCGGGGTTGTTTCAGAATTCCACTTTGATGATCTGGCAGTCACACTTCCAGAATAGGGCTCAACTGCTGCTATAAACCCCCTTGTGCCATGTCTCAGGGGGTTTATGGCATAAATGGTGGCATAAGTCCACTTTGGCGCAAGCAGTCTGCAACATGTCACAGGCTGCTTTGCAGAATCCCGAAAGTCCCAACTCATGATACAAAGTGCTACTTGCACCATTCTGGTTGGTGCAATTCACTTTGCGCCATGCATAACTTTTATAGAATCAGGCCAACAGTGTTTAATGATTATTCAGCAAAGGAATTCATGACCAACATGAAGTTTTTCTCATCTTGTGAGCTTTCCTTCCCACTGACTTAATGAAGTACTCTGGCTACTCTGAGAAATCTCATGGGCATAAAACAAACCTCCAAAAATTGTAGGCAGCAAACTCATTTGACGGCAACTCAGCTGACTTGCTGAATTATGTGTGGGAGAGTTTGGGACACACATTGCTTCATGCCAATAATTTATATGTTTCAAGTTGTAGCAAACAGTCCAACTTTTGCCTCCTGCTTTTTGGAGTAGCACTGCTTGTATGAGTTGGAACAATACACACTGGCATCAGGGACTATAGAAGCAACTGAAAAGAAAGCTACATCTGAGGGTGCATAAAGACAGCAGAGAGAAAACATGCACTGCTAGGAAGCACTGATGCTATGCCTCTGTATACAACTACTGTTTACTGTAGATGACAAGATTCTGTTGTTATGCAGTGGATATATGACACCATGAAGCTTTCATGACTTCTTTGCTTCTATGTTGTGTGTTTCTTCCAAACATTCAATTAAAATTTAAATGTTATCGTACGTCACTGAGTGTACACTGTACACACTAACACAATCAATACCCATTGCAAAACCAAAAAAAGACTGGAAATTGAGCATTCTGTTTGTCTCACACCATTCAGAAATGGTTACACTAATGCCAGGAAAACTTCACATACAATAAAATAATTATGATTTCAAATATCAAAGCCTTCAGTTTAAAACAATTAAAACATTTTATTTAAAAAATAGCATGGATGTACTCCAAAGGTTGGTTTGCCTTTGTTCATCTAACCCTAGAGGCATAAGAAACTCAGCCATGCCTCATGTCTCTTGACTACCATAGGGCTAAATCAATGGATGGTAACCCAACCCTTGCTCATGTCTTTGTGTTTAATAAATCCATGAAGAACTTAAACTGTGCATTAATTAGCTTAGTCAAATATTTTATATCTGAATGAATAAAGCAGGAAAGAAGACAGGAGACGGTCATTCCAAAACCTATGCTGCAGATCATTAGACAGAACCTCCTATATGAGTGTGATTTATTGGCTACAGAGAAGGTTTGGCAGAATTTAAACTGCCTTTCTGATCTGTGCTTTGTGGGCAATGGACAAAAATGGTGAAAAGCACGTGGAAGAACTGCCAGGAGCTCAGTGGATTTGCAGCACATGGGAGGGAGAAAAAATTCCTACCTTAGTTGTTTCCATGCTATCTGACAATCTGGAATTGTAAAAGAAAATGATTATTGTATGCTTTACACACTGATGGGTTTAGAGTTTATTTCTAACTTTTTTGATCTGAACATCTGGACTTTAGGGCAGACTAGATGGGCCAAGTGATCCTTTTCTGCTGATAGCTTCTGTGTTTCCATGTTTCCTTCAAATTAAAACTTGAAAGAATGAGTCAAAGAACCAAACTAAGCACTGAACATTATTTCAATGCTGGAAAAATACATGTTTTCCATATAGGGTCAAAATGTACAACAACTATATAAAAGCGAGCCCTTCTTACTATATTTTTGATGCATAAAACAACTTAACTTAATACAGCCAAGCCTAACTTATGTTGTCTCCACACTGTAAAATGCAAAAATGACTTGTGAATCCAATATAGTAATGCCTCACCTGCCAACACCATTGACTTCTCCAGTTGAACCCTTTACGTGAACTGGGGAAAAGTTTTTTAGACAAACATAAAAGCTGACATTTTGACATGGTTTCTCTGTTAAATCTCAAGATGTAAAGGATGACTGATAGCTATCGTCACACATTCTGTACTCCTTGCCTTTTGATCCAACAATAAAGAAAACCCTTTCGCTGCTACTTTCCACATCAAAAGCAGGGTAACACAGTAGCAAAAGCCATACAAAGAAAAAAGAAGAATAGATGAGCAAAGCCTGACAGTTTGAGGGGCTTAGGTTTTATAATTGTAAATATGTGATGGGTTGCAGTACAATGCATTTCAACTGCATCATATAATTTTAGTTCTACAAAGAAACAGGAACTTCAGAAACATTTCAAATAGAGGTAAAGCAAAGGGATCCCCTCAATCACAATCAAATCAAAATCTTTTAATTTGCCAGGCAGAACATCATTGAAATAAGCTCATTTACAAGATGGACCTGGGGCAAAACAATTGCCAACAGGGTTAAGACATCACAGGTTGCGTGAACGTACATAACAATTACATAGTAATAATAACAACATAATAACATACAACTATCACATGTGACAAGATAATTTCACCAGAACACAGCAATAGATTCAACAGGAGGTAGTGCTATTTAAATACAATTGCATGGATACAGATATATGAACGTAAGGTAATGAGCTAAAGTTTATACAGTAAACATCATTGGAGGAGTCATAGTGAGCAGGAGTGGCAGTTTCTCTAGCATCAAAGTGCGAAGAAGATTGAGATGTAAGAGTCCTTTGATAAGTACTGTAGGCGTGGCCTGGCAAGTGGGGTGGGAAGGGGAGGGGGGTATAGGGAGTGGGGAGGGAAGGTCAGCTGAGACAGGAGAGGGTTGGACATGATGGCCTAGGGAGGAAGAACTGTTCAAAGGGAGAACACAACAGATACCACAGGCAATGGTTGGGGTTTAAGTCCAATATTTGAAGCAAAGATAGATCGTGATATTGGGACCCTGATTTGGACAATGACAGAAGGGAGGACTCAAATGACGCCTCAGGCAATGGTTGAGGTTTAAGTCCAGAATTTAAAGCAGTAACAAATCATGATGTTAAGACCTTGACTTGAAACAATGACAGACCTCGGAGAAAGTCCTCAGGAACAAGGATTTGAAGAAGGAGAACATGACAGGGGTAGCGAGCCTTAGGGTTTTCTGGATCTTATTCCAGAGCATAGGAAGAGTGAAGATTATTGAGGCTCTACCAAAGCGTGTTATAACTTTAGAGATAGCCAGAGATAAGATGGTAAGGCTTCTGAGAGAATAGGTACTAGGGATGCAGGGAGTTAGGCAGTTTGTGAGGTACTGAGGTAATTTATGAGTAATTTACTTATATGTCCATAGAATAGCATTCTTTTGCCTCCTGAAGCTAAGGGAGCTCCAGCCTACTGAAGAATAGAGGATGCAGTGGTGTGTGTCATAAGGGGCATCCAAAATGAACCTAAGGGCTCTGTGGTATATGGTATCAAGCTTGGAGAGAGCTGTGCTAGTATTATGGCCATATACTGTAGGAAGTCCGCATAGTCTAGGAGAGGCAAGAAGGTAGCTTGGACTATGAGTTTTCTAGCCTCCTGGGTTAGTGAGTGCTTAATCCTGAAGAAAATACTGAACCTTTGATGCAGTTTCTTAATGAGTTCATCAATGTGATCCATGAAGGACAATTTGTAGTCAATTCAGACCCCCAGGTATTTGAATTTATCCATGAACTCCAGGACTTCTCCCAAAAGGGTGCTTATGTGAGGAACCTTATCAGCTGTACTATGATTGGACCTGCTTCCTTCATTTTCCAATTAATTTCAAGACTATTTTAGTATCAAGGTGGTGTTAAAGTATTTATATCATATTTTTATGCAAACATGTACTATATGATATATCACAGAACCTCTACACCATAGACTGTGGCGAGCACTCTTCTCAGAAAAGACCACTCCAGTCCTTAGCAGTATAGTCAATAATTTAATAGCAGTATATATAAAACAAAATGTGCAAAGGCTTGCCACTCCATGGTAAAACACTGCTTGCCACACAGAGTGGCAAGTCTTGCACATTTCTTTTATATATACTGCTATTAAATTATAGTGTATAGTGGAAACTTGCTGTGCAAGGATTTTCATCCTTAGCAGAACAGTGTTGTACTACAGTGCAAAGGTCATGGAATGCAGTCGTACCCTTCTCTAGTAAAACAGCATTCTACACAGATAAACATACTGTCCAAGCAACCAGATCTAATGAAAGCAGAGCTGAAAAAAACACCACATAGAAACATAGAAATTGACAGCAGATAAGGGCCACTAGGTCAATCTAGTCTGCCCATATTTCCTACCTTTATTAGAGGTCATTGATCCTACTTGGTCATTGGCTTGTACCTCTTCTTCCCACCTCCAGGGTTCCCTTATATCTAGCCCATGCATGTTTAAATCCCACCATTGTGCTTGCTCCCACCACCTCCTGGGGCAGGCTATTCCATGCAGCCATTACCCTTTCCATGAAATAAAACTTCTTACATTGCCTCTTATCCTGCCCCTTCCAATCTCATATCATGCCCAACTCAGTATAGTACATCTGTTTTACTGGAAGATGTCACCCACTTGCACCTTATTTATGCTTTTATGATATTTGAACATTTCAATCATGTCTCCCTGTTCCCTCCTCTCTTCCAGTGTATACATATTAAGGTATTTTAATCTCTCCACATATGTCTTTTGATGCAAGACTTGTACCATCTTAGTCGCCGTTCTGTGGACTGCCTCCACCCTGTCTATGTCTTATGAAGGTGCACCTCCAGAACTGTACACAGTATTCCAGATGAGGCCTCATCAGTGTTTTGTATAGTGGTATCACCACCTCCCTCCTTCTGCTAGTGATACCCTTTGCTATGCACTCCAACATGACACTGGCCCTCCCAACCACATTTGTACTCTGCTTGGTCACCTTTAGGTCATCTGAGATGATAATCTGCAGATCCCTTTCTTCCCTTGTGACTGTCAGCAACTCCCCCCTCCCCCATCTTGTAGCTCTCTCCAGGGATCCTGCACCCCAGGTGCATTATTTTGTACTTCTTCACATTGAACCTCAGTTGTCAAACTTCAGACCATTTTTACAGATTTCCAAGGTCCATCCTCATTTTCTCCACCCCATCGGGAGTGTCTACCTTGTTGCAGATCTTTGTGTCATCTGCAAACAGGCACACCTTCCCCTCCAGCCCTTCCATTATGTCACTAATGAAGACATTAAAAAGGACTGGCCTCAGTACTGATCCTTGAGGTACTCCATTGAGCATCCCATTTCCTTGGATTGGATCTCATTTACCACCACCCTCTGCTTCCTGCCCCCTAACCAGTTTCTAACCCAGTTAACCACCTTGTGTCATATGCCCATGCTACCCATCTTATTAACCAGTCTTTTATGTGGGACGGTGTTGAAGGCCTTGCTGAAATTGAGATAGGTGGCCTCTACCACTCCTCCCTGATCCACCTCCCTCATCACCAGTCAAAACAATCTGTTAGATTCATTTGACATGACCACCCTACTGTGAATCCATGCTGCCTCGGATCCTGGGCTCCTTTGGATTCCAAGTGTTCCACAATCCTTTACTTCTGCAGTGCCTCCATGATCTTACACACAACTGAGGTGAGGCTGACTGGCCTATAGTTTCCTGCCTCCTCCCTGCTACCAGCTTTGTGAAGAGGGACTACATGTACCCTTCTTCAGTTCTCTGGAACTACTCCTGTGTTGAGCGACTCACTGAACATGGCTGCCAGTGGCACAGCTAGCTCCCTCTATAGTTCCTTTAAAATCCTGGGATGTATGCCATCTGGTCTCATCACTTTGTTCACCTTCAGTTGTGTGAGCTCCTCCAGAATTCTCTCTTCTGTAAATGAACTGCTGTTCATCTCCCTCCCCCTATGGTATCTGTTGCCCAGCTGTTGTCCCTGTCCCTCCCCTCCTTCAGTGAATACTGAACAGAAGTATTTATTCAGTGTTTCTGCATTTTTAGTTCTTCCTCCACACCTTCCCCTCCATCTCCTCTGACCCTTACAACACCCCTCCCCCGCTGGACTTCCTTCTTTCACTGATGTACCTATAGAATGTCTTGTCCCCTTTCTTCATCATCTGGGCTAATCTTTCCCCTGTCTGCACCTTAGCAGTCCTAACAGCTTTTCCTGCTTCCCTCAGACAATCAGGTACACCACCCTATCCTCTTCCTTCTGTGTCTCCTTATACCTTTTGAAGTTCAACCTTTTGGCCCTTACTTTCCCTGAAACCACCTTTGAGAACTACAATGGTTTCCTCCTTCTCGTGCCCTTTTTTTCAACCTTATGCACTGATTTGTCACCTCCACTATGGCTCCTTGTAGGTATGCCAACTGCTCCTCAACCCTCTTCTAGCCTCCCTCCTTGCCAGGGCTTCTTTAACACATTTCCCCATTCTAGCCAATTCCACCCTCCTGAAATTCAAGACCCTCGCCTTTGTGTGGCTTGACTGCATCCCCATACCTATGCCAAACCACACTGTTTGGTGGTCTCTGGACCCCAGGTTACCTTCCACCTGGATTTTCTTGATGCTATCTCCACTGATCAGTACCAGGTTCAGAATCACCCAGTCCATTGTGGGCTCTAGCACTAGGTGCCTGAGGCCTGCTCTTGCATGGAGTCCAAGATGCCTCAGCTTCTGACTGAGGCAGTTGCTGGGATTGTCCAATCCATGTCAGGCATATTAAAATCACCCAGCAGTAGTACCTCCCTCTGTAGCCATTTCCTGTATTTCATCCAGTAGCACCCTATCCACCTCCTCCTCCCCTGAGCTGGAAGTCTGTAGATCACCCCTGTGAATTGCAGTGCCATAGCCTGGCTCAAGGGTAACCCACAGTGCCTCTTCCTGTCTACCTTGTGCTACAGATGCCTTTTATACTTTTCCTGATGTACAGGACCCCCCACCCTTTTACTTCCCTATCCCTCCTGAATAGTGCATAACCTGGTACACTTACCTCCCAGTTGTTATTTGCGGTGTACCATGTATTGCTACTATGTCCAGGTCAACATCTATCATCATACTCCAATAGGATATTGCAAAACAGAACACAATGTGGACCTTTGGTTGCCTGCTCTGTTTTCAACAAAATGTTATAAAATTAAACTTTTATGTGGACATTAACTTACTTAATTTTTTTTTTCAAAAATCATTTGTTTCTCTGTATTAGCTGTCACTTGCAACTGACAGCGGGAGAACAGCTGAGAACAAAAATGGGGCACAACAGTTTAAACACGTAATAAAAAAAACACAACTTTATTTTTGATCTCCATACACTATAAAAAGTATTGGTTGAGCGTAACTATGAGCAATCAACCTGTGCTGCCACCTTGAGGTTCAGATTACAATAGACCTCTTGAGCTTCGCTCTCAAGATCTGCAGTAATCTGAACTTCTCAGTGGCTCAGCAGGCTGGTTGCCCATGGTAGCCCAAACAGTATTCTCTGTATTGACTGTACTTCTAAAGACTGAAGTGGTCTTTTATTATTTCTATTTATTAAAGGTTTTGCAGCATTGTACAGCACAAAACAAGAGACAAAACAAAGAATACAGGGGCCATGGAAAAGCATTACATACAAAAGCTACATTACCCACACTTGTCTTACCGTATCCTTTCACTTAATATTTGAAAGGCTATGCCTGTGGTTCAATGGGCGAGCAACCTGCCACTCCCCCTTCCTGAGCTCTATAAGCAGTTCCTCCCAGCCTTTCTCCGAAGCACATTTTCTTTTGCCAGCCGGAGGCCCTGTCTGTCTTCTCCACTGAGGCCTGCTGGGGCATTGACACCCTCTCCCATGCTGCTGTACTCTGGGCTTTGCTTGGTTTGTGCTTGACTTTTGTTTTTTGTGTTCTGCTTCTGGTTTGTATTCCTTGCTCCTGCTTTTGATTTGTTTTCCTTGCCTCCGATGTTGCTGTGTGCTTCCATGTGTGCCTGTTTTCTGTTCTCCTGTGCCTGTGCTTTTCTGTTGTGTTTCCTTTGAGGTTTTCTAGTTTTCTTAACATATTGTTGCCTTTAGTTTGTTCTGTGCTTAGCTTGCCTGTCTCCAGGCTCCTACCACCTCAGTCTTCCTGCAATTGTTCTTGTATGCTTCAGCTCACACCGAGTCAGTTTCTGCAATTGATATATGTTTTAGCTACCTTACAATGTCTGCTGCTGCTGTTTTCAATTCATTCATTACACCTGGTCTAGGCTGCTACTATTAGCTAGCTGCCACTCCCTGTTGCAGCTCTGCTCACAGTTTATTCATGCTAGCTCACTTCTTTCAGTATTGGAGTTCAGTGCGCTCTACTCCCATTTTCCAGTATTTGCTCAGCTTGCTAATGAATGCTGTTTGGTTCAGTAAGATTGCTGTTTGAGTCATGGTGCTCAGTTTTCATACAGCCCATTTGGGGATTTACAGCTACTCAATCATGTTTATTGGTACTCAGACAGAATCAAACCTGAGTCTCCTGCAGTTCAATCAACTTTCTCCATGGATTCAAACCAGCTTCATGCAATTGTACCATGCAATTATTGTTGTTGTTTTCAGTGCATTGTCTCTCCCAAAAATTCTTATGCTTGTTCGAATGTTCAGTTTAGCTACTCCCAAACTTATTCCTAATTACTGCTTGACATTGCCCAACTACGTTTGTGCAATGCTTCATTATAATCAGGAGGTCAGCTGAGCTACAGCTGTCGCTGTAAACTAATTTTGCAATCTGCTTGTGGGTCACAATGCTTTACCATGGCTTCCTTGTTTATCCTACAGCAGAGGACTGGAGGGCTATAGTGGAGAGTTGTGTCCCTTTGTGGTCCAAATATGTCATGTCTGAATACTGCCTTTGCTGCTAAAATCCTTCAAGTATTTATGTCACCTTTAATTGGCTTCCTTAATGGAACTGGTTGACTTACCTCCCCGCAAGTCATGTGAGTTGCTGCCTCACAGACCTATGTGCAGGTCCAATCATTGTTTACACTGACCTTGGAGGTTTAGTCTGCTATGTGCTTGCTATAAAACATCTATGACCAATGTGAGGGTCTACATTGCTCAGCACTTCCTTTCAGCCCTCCTTCCCATTTGTTTCTGTCATAATCGGAGGAATGCCAACCATGACCATTAGTTACCATGACCCAATTAAAACAAAAACAAGTTAAAAGACAAAGAACCTCAGTACACAAGCACTGAGGCAATGATTACCTCAAAGGGCACTGGCCAGGAAGCCAAGTTTCAAAGAAACTGCATGGGCTGCATATGCAAATCACCACAGATTATTATGCTGGTTCAACTTTAGGCAAAATGCATGGTGCCGGAAAGGCCCTCACACAACTTGGCTTCCGGCCAATGCCCTTTGGGGTAATCATTGCCTTAGTGCTTGTGCACAGAGGTTCTTTGTCTTTTATCTTGTTTTTTGTTTTAATTGGGTTCATCACAACATAATCTAGACAGGCCATCTTAGAGTACCTGGTTCATTCCACTCTGGTGTCAAACAGATGAGGCACACTAATGAGCCCTGGTAGAATGCAACATGTGCCTGTGTCTTCTGTTGGCACCCTTTGCAAACTGTATGAGAGGCCTTTCAGCACCATGCATTTGTGCTTAAAGTTGAACCAGCATAACATTCTGTGGTGATTTGCATATGCAGCCCATGATACTTTGCATTATGGCGGTAGGTGTGATTTTGTATTTCTTTGAAACTTGGCTTCTGGGACAATGCCCTTTGGGGTAATCATTGCCTTAGTGCTTGCGCTTTGAGGTTCTTTGTCTGTTAGTCCAAAGAGTGTTTAACATTTCCATTGGCACATTGAGCGATGAAATAAAGAACTGGTTGGTACAGTTTGCAGATGATATAGAACTGGGTTGGATATTGGCTAGTCAATATGAGGACAGTTCGCTCTAAAGGGATTTAGAGTAGGTAATTTGTTAATCTAAGAAGTGTGATATGAAATTCAGTCAGGGACAGTGCTCAGCCTTGCACCTGCTGTGTAAGTACAATAAATCAGGGAGCTAGTTATCACCTGAATGGAAAACAAGGGCGGAAAGGGATTTGGGAGAAATAATAACATATAATAACAAGAGATCTAAAGCAGGGTCATCAGTGCAAAGGAGGCAGAAAAAAGGCAAATCAAATATTAGGCTTTATTATGAGAAATTGTGTCATGAAATCAAGGGCCATAATTGTCCAACCTGAGTTGAAATACTGCTGTCAAATCTGATTACCTTATCTTTTGGTTTTCCTTTGGTAACTAGATATGGCACACTAGGCACAAGTACTTGTTTTCAGGGGTGACCTGGGAGCACTGGGAAGGGTAAGTGACTTGCTCAGGGTCACACAGTATGCAAGTAGAGGTTGTGAGAATCAGCCTGAGGCCTTCTGGAAGCAGTATAGCATAGTGGTTAAAGGCACTGAGCTACAAACCTGGGGACCTGGGTTTGAATCCTATCAGCCCCCACATGCATATACTGTGTGAGCCTGAGCAAGTCACTTAACTTCCTTGTACTCCCTGGTTGCACCTGGAAACAAGCTCTGGCTTAGTGTGCCTTTTCTGGTTAAATAATTTCCCCTTTCTCTTTCCTTCTGGATGTACCAAGCTCATTCACAGCATGTTGCTCTAACCTCTAGGCTATACTGCCAACCCCATCTTAGAAAGGACATTGACAGAGTTTAGAAGATATGCTGAAAAGCAGCTAGGATAAGACTGGAGGGGAAAATGTCTAGGGATACCTTGGAGACTTTCAAATTCAGTATAATCATTTTGAAGAGGCAGTTTGGGATAAGGTAAGGATTCCTGATAACAATGTATATAGCTTATCAAAGGATCCAGATATATTACTGCAGTTTAGGATTAGAATTCAATGGGAAAGGGAGTTATAACCAGAGATCATGGCTTACATATCTAGAAGGCAGTTTAAAGGAACTGCAAAAGAGCCTTTATGTGCAGAGGGTGATGGGGTGTGCAATGGATTGCCAAAACAATGGTATGTATGTATGCAAAAGGGCTTACAAGGATTTATGTGGGAGACTGGTTTAAACATGTGTTACTACTGAGAAGTAGGGGATTATTTTGATGGGTTTATGTTCCAACTTTTGTCTATTATTTCATATGTTCTGAAGTAAGATGCTCACACAATGCAGTCTCAAGAACCACCAAAAGAGGTTTCTCTGCTCCTACAGTTTCTCAGCACTGTTAATGTTAATTGCAGCAGTTCACATTTGTGTTTCTTTGCACAGACTGTTTTTTCCTTATATCCAACACAGATACTGCAATGTACTCAGTTGGGGTTCAATGTCAAAAAGTGCAAAATCATGCAGATAGAGCACAGGAACCCAGGAACTGGGTATAGGATGGGGGAGGTACTATCAGTTACTAAGCAAGAAAGGGGCCTTGGGGTTATCATATCTGATGACCTCTAAGTGGCAGGGCTGGGTGGTAAAGCAGTGGGTAGGGTCTCTGAGATGCTAGGATGTGTTGTGAGAGATATCTCCAGTAGGAGGAGGGAGGTGATGTTGCCACTGTGTCACTCACTGATGAGACCCCACCTAAAGAATGGTGTCCAGTTCTGGAGGCTACACCTCAGAAAGGACTTAGACAGGGTGGAGGCAGTCCAGAGGAGGGCAAATAAAATGGTGCAGGGATTGCAACAATAGCTGTACAAGGCAATCCTGAGGGATCTCAATACATACACTCTGGATGAGAGGAGAGGAGAGGAGAGGAGAGGAGAGGAAGAGGAAGAGGGAGAGGGAGAAGGAGAAAGGACATGATACAGACTTACAAGTGCCTCATGGTGGTGAACAGGGTGCAGGAGGGGAGTCTCTTTCAATTTGAGAAGAGCACCAGGACCAGACAGCATTTGATGAAACTGGAGGGGGAAGTTTAAAAGGGATGTGAGGAAGTACTACTTCACTGAATAAGTAGTAGAAGCCTAGAATAGACTGCCAGCAGAAGTGGTAGAGGTGAAAACAGTAGGAGACTTCAAGCACAACTTGGATGGACATTGGGGAATATCAGTAAATATTCAGGAAAGAGTGAGGATTGACATAGACCAGTTAGGGTATGCAGAGACAGACTAGGCAGGGACAAGACTGGGTGAGCCAAGCAATCCTTTTCTGCCAACAAATGCTATGCTTCTGTGTTTCTAACATTGGTTGCATCCTGTAGAAACATGGCAACAATAATGCTTCTGCTATTTCTCTGCCACATTTTGTTAACATTTGGCCATACCTCTCAACCACCCCTGATTACAGCCTGCCTGCCAGTGCAGTAATAGCCCTACTGCTTGCAATGTTGACGAACTGGGTTTGGAAACGAGTCTGGGTCATTGGAGGGTTGTCAGGTGAAGGAGAGCTGAGCATCCCCTGGACACTCACCTTCTCAGGGGGTGGGGAGGACTATGATCTCTAATGTAATACCGCCACTTAGGTGACCACAGGTGGTGGTGCAGCAGGAGCCATCAGGGAAAGGCAAAGTCAGCAGCATGATGTGACTGTGTCAGCAACTTCTTCCCAGTGCCAGGGGGCAGGACCAGAAAAACAGAAAAATACCCAGACAGATGCAGGATGCTCTCCACTGCCCATTGCAGGCCCTGCACTGCTGACTGGACTCTTCTCTCCTCACAGTCAAAGCTTAAGCCCTGTCTGGGGCACCCCCAGTGGCCCTGCCCATGGATTTTACACATGGGGCACCAGCAAGGCAGAGGTAAGTCCTAGGGATGGTGGGTCATGGGACAGAGTGGAATGGCCAGATTAATGGGGTCAGTTGAGTAGCAGGAGAGAGCAGCACAGTAAATTAAAAAAAAAAGCTGTCCCTTATTGCAAGGGATGTCCTTCATTTTACCCTTCAAAATTACCCTATCCCTCATTAAATGGGTTCTGCCCACACACAGAATGTGCTGACAATGTAATCTTTAAAACAGAAATTCATAATATTCTAAGATGTCAAATCAAAAATAAACTGTGTACTGGTAAACTCAATGGTTTGCATACCATTCTGGGCTTGTATCTCCATGCTTGAGGGTGTGTCCTTATTATGGGCCAGTGTCCTCATTGTCTCTCATTTTGAATGCCTATGTCTCATATCTATGATAAACAGTTAAGAGGTATGCTTGTGACACTTTTGGGGCAACTGATAGTGTGGCCCATGAGACATTAACTATGGCATTCATTTGCTGATGCTAATACTTGCATTTTCAGTGTTAGGCTGTGGTGCAGGAGGCCCACTTGGAACAGTGAAACTAGGTGCTGACCAACAATTGAGAACTGCACACCCCAGGTTTGTTACACTCATATCAGCTTAACACTTCAGTTTGTTACACTGGTTCTGAATTTGCATTTTGTATTACTAAATTAGATGGCTGGAAACATGTTCTATATTTTAAGATGGCAAGGTGCATTACTGAAGTGTGCTGACCTGGAAATGTCATGTATCCACATGGAATAGTACATTTCTAATGAGTCCTGTATTCCATACAACATCATTTAATCCCCCTCTGTGGCGGGGGTGGCTTACCTTATTGGGGCTACAGCCCCATGGGGTCCCCAGCAGTGGCTTCTGGAGGGCTTCAGGCAAGGTGGGGTGCCCAACCTTCATGGCTGCAGCCACCAGAATCCTTTGGTACTCAGCACCATTTGTAGAGAGAGGGCTGAGTTATGTAAGTGTTTTGTGCCTCCTGCACCAGTGGGGAGATCATCAGGATGGTCTGGGGAGCAGCAAATAATGGACCACCTGAATGTGAACAAAGATGGTCACACTGTACCATCCATGCATGCGTGGCACTGAATTTAAAGGAGCCATAGCTTCAGTAATGTGAGTGACCAACTGGTATAATTTAAAAGTATTCCCAGCTCCAAGGCAGGCAGCAGATCTGGGGATCAGCTGGAACATGCTTCCTGGTGTAGCGGGGTGGTTTCCTGCCCTCAGAAGGCAAACAATAAATAATAAGGGCTGCAATGATTCTGGGCAAAATGTAAACAATAATGATGACCCCCATGGAAGTTCTGCAGAATAGGGGCTGCTAGGAAAATGTCAAAGGGCACCTGAAATGCTTGGGAAAGGCCAATGACAGTGGGAGCAGGGGAAAGTTATAAAAAGGGGCTATTTGCCAAGAGAGTTTTTCATTTTTGTAGAATCCAAGTTGGGCAGGCAGAAGAGACTGCTATGGGCTACCTAGCCCAAAGGCATGTTCCTTCAGTGCCATGGCCTGTCTGGCTCCAGAGCCAGAGAAAGAGACAGAGCACCTGAGAGAAGAAAGTGGTAAAAGAGAAATGAATTGGACTGCTCCTGATTTCTCTGAAGCAAGATTTGAACCTGTGTCAGTGAGTTTGCAACTTGTGAGCAGCTGCTGGCAGAGTTGTGAAACTGCAGGCTGTAGGAGAACAAATCAGATTTGCAGCAGAAAATAAAGCGATTGTTGCCACTGGGAGGAAAGATATTTTGCTGTAAAGAATAAAGAGACTGAGCAAACCGAGCTCCCCTTGGAGGGATAGGTGTGTCACACAGCTGAGTTGAATCTAGCTGAAAGAAGTGTGTGTGCTAGAGACTGTGCCAAAACCTAGTCACAGTGTTGTTCCATAGAAGCTGTGCTGGGGCAAGAGACTGTGCCAAACCCCAGCCACCACTGTGTTCCAGAAAAGCTGTGTGCCAAGCAGAAGGTTTAAGTGATGCCCAGCCTGCCCAGTTTCCCAGCCCAGCAAGTAGACCAGTAGATAGGAAGATGTTGAGAGGCCTGTCAAGTGAACAGCTCTAACAAAGGCCTCAGAGGCAAAGATTTGAAAGGCCTGACAGGTGAAGACCAGCTGCTGTCCTTCTGCAACTGGCTATCATGGTGCACCACCACCAACTCCTGATACGAGAATGGTACTTTTGAAATTGAATCAAACCTGCTGAAAGTCCGTGCTTCAAAACTAAGTACCTCTGGGCTGCGGCTCATATGAGTTCTTATCATAGCTAGCTGGCTAGTAAGTAAAATGAGGTTGAGTCCTGGGCAGGACTACGCCAAGCTTGAAGCTCAGCCCAGACAGAAAATTAAAAGTTGTCTGTGTTTATAAGTTATTGGGCCCCAACGAAAGTACTTTACTTCAAATGTTAAGACTGGTGTCCTCAGAGCTTCCCAGCATCTCAGCACCCTCAGTGTGGTAACTACCACAACTGACTGTGTTTTAATGGCCATTTGGGGAATAGTCAGGTGCGCCCACAGAAGGGAGGTGAGGAGGTAACTTGGGGTACCAGTTATTGCTGCAATTCACTGTTGTGTATTATTTTCCCTTCCCCAAAATAAAAGTGAAGCTAGTTCATGTTACAATTCGATATTACTGTTTATTGCAAAGTGTGTATATTTACTGTGTGGATAAGGTACTGTGGGGGCAATTACTGTATTTTCCTGGGGGGGGTGGTAGCCTGCAATTTATCCACAGGTATCCCATATCACTACCCCAGGGGGAGGCACCACACCATTTCTTCTCCTGTCCCCTGGTGAACCCAGGTTGGCCCCCTCAGAGGTGTGCCCAGGTAAGACCTGAGGTACCCAGAAACAGCCAAACTGAGTCAAGGGGCTGTTACAGTTACATTGAAAATAACTCAGTCAGTAAGTCACACATCTTATTTCAAAACCTGACCTCTTCTTAAAAAGGAATATATCTTGTTCAGCAAATAAGGTCTTGTGATTTCTGTGCAGACTGAGAAAATAAAGCTGCTCCCTTTTTTCCGAAAAAATCTTATAAATATTCATTTTTTTGTTTGTTCTAGATTTCACACAGCAGCTTCTATAAATATTTTAGCCACATGGCACAAGCAGCATGCAACACCTCCAGGGAAAATTCTTAACAGAACCATTCACAGCACATTTAGAACACTCAAATTTTGTTCTGAAAGTGTTTTGAAGTGCAGATGTCGATGAGCTGTTTTCGGCACTGTCCACTTCATTTGGTAGTCAGTTCCTCACAGACATAAAGTGAGTTCCCAGAGCTTTTCGTGGGGAACTGCTTTTTTCCCAGGATAAAATGCAACATCTATTTAGCATGCTTTCTGTTCCACAGACCAATGTTTCTTATGTGCAAGACTATACTAGGGCAAGTTATATCAGGTAACAGGCGGCCACACAGCTCCCTAACAGATTGCAGAACACACATCCAATTATGAATGAATTAATATTATGAAACATTAAATGCACTTAGAAGAATCAAGACTGGCCAATAGCCATGTCTTGAAATGTATAGCAGAATGAAAAATTAAGCCCCAGCCACACTGGCTGCACCTGCATTATGTATCAGAAGACAATCTGCCATCTGTTATTCTACCAGCAACTGGGGGAGAGAGTATGGCTGGACTCATTACTGTGACTCTTGACATTTAATGTGAACACTGTTTGTCAATCACAAGATTTTCTCTTGATGAATTTCGTTCTCTATTAAAGTGTAACAAAAGGAAAAGTTACATGACCTGACATCTTTTAAAGTGACTTAAGCAGCTTCCTGCAACACAGGAATCAATGCTGGCAGCCCCTACCATCACTGAGAATGAAGCTACTGTACTGATCGTTGATGCACAGGTCAGGAAGCATAGGCAAACCAGGAGAAGTCATAATATTTTCAAGTAGGATTAAAGTGATAAAATTTGCAAATAGCATTTTATTATAATCAATAACAATAAAAAAATGTGCAGGATAGCTCTTACACAGACAGTTCAAACAAAACAAAGTCCTTTATCTGATAGCATCTCTAAATCTAAATCTAAATCTCAATCTCTCTAACTCTCTAAAAAACATCTTTCTCTTTTTGTAAGATGTTTTAATCTGGCAATTAGATTCTGCAACCTGTTCTCATTAAGCTATATCTCCTGTTTTCACACAAAGAGCCTTGCCCACCTTAAATGGGCAGAACCCATTGCCACAACCCAGGCAATACGGTGAGGCTCAGCAAAAAGGAGGGGAGAGGTGAGAGGGGAGGGGCTAAGGAGGAAAAGGGGTAGTACCAAGGCATCACAAAGAGGGATGGGCATGAGAACAAAGGGGAAAGGGGGAGGAGGAAGAAGAATGATTGGACAAAAGGAAAAGGGGGTGTGGAAAGGAGCAATAAAAAGGGGCTGCATTCCAGGGAGAGGTCACAATTTGCTCCATAAGGAATTTCCCACCCACCCACCCACCCCAAAACAGGGAAGTAGTGCACTGTGGAAAGTGGAGCACAGTGTGACACTGGGAAAGGAATCTCAGCAAGGAATATGGAGATTGGCCGGTGTGGACGGCAAGAGAAAAGAAAAGGAAAGGAGAGGCCAAGGCACGGTGTGTACGCCTGCGTCTCCCCTGGTACAGGACATAAGAATAAGAGGCCAGGATACCCCCCATGATGTATGTCGAGGGGGAGGAAAATGAGTGTGAGAGAGTTGGCTATTAAATTAAAGAGAACAATAAGAAATGATGTAATGTATGCACCTAAGTGGAGATGTAAGTTATGGACAGATGATTGGGAATATCAAGAAAATGTAAAAAGGAATTGGTGAATTATCAAATCATATCAAATCAGTAAAATTATTGCAAAGACTGAGCAACCTCACATTACTAGTCTGTGTCTTTATTTATGGGCTGGGTTCTGGGGACAATGTAGTACATGTACCAAAATTGTCAGTTTCTTTCCTGTAACCAGTATATCCAGTCTTCTCAACAGCTGCAGCCAATTAAGACATTCTGGCCAGAGCTGGTTCTCCTGCTAACAATTCTGCAAACAAGCTTGTGGAAGGTCAAAAGGTTTCTCAAGATCAACCCCGTGTTCCAGCTTGATATCTTTTCTAACAAACCCCCAAACAACTTTCTCCAATTTATTCAACAATATAACTATATAAATTAGCAAACCAAGAGATCTCAGTTTCACTTAAAATTCACATACATGTTTTAACCACAGAGAAGCAAGGGAGAAAGAAAGACAGAACACGGAAACAGCAAGTAATGGAAAAGAGATAATGGGGAAATTGGGACCATCAGAGTGGCCAGTTTCAAAGTTCCACAAGTAGAATTTGACAGTACAATCAAACAGACAAGAGACAGACAAGTGGCAGAATAGGAGAGGTCAGAAAAGTAGATCCTTGCTTTTAACTCTCTTTATAACCATACCTCTCAGTGTCCCTGATTTTCAGGGATGTCCCTGATTTTGCCTCAAAATTTTACTCTGTCTCTCCTAAAATTTGTGTTTTTGTGGCTAAACAGTGGGGACTGTAAGCACAAAACAATGTCAAGCATTAAAGTTACAGACTTGTTCTTCTTTAGAAAATGCATTTTGCACTATGCCCCATATTCTACCAGCTTTCTGGTGGATCTCTCTAACTTTGAAGATGTGTCCCTGATTTTGGTCCTTTGTCCCTGTTTTTTTAAAGCCTTGTCCCTGATTTATGAAGCAGAAGATTGAGAGGTATGTTTATAACAAATCATAAAATAATAGAAATCTGCTGACAGAAAAGGACCCCTTGGCCCATCCAGTCTGCCTGTAGCCCCCCTCCACTATGAAGATCCCCCTCCATCCCTCTCCAGCCTGCCCTCTGCTCACCAGACCTGTGTGCCTGTCCCATGCCCTCTTAAAACTCTCCACAGTGTCCACTTCAACCACCCATTCTGGTAGCCTGTTCCATGGCTGTACCACCTCTCAGTACAGAACCTCCCCCTGATGTCCCCTCTGAATCTGCACCCCCTCTCCAGTTTAAGGGTATGCCCCGAGTGTTACTGTTCTTACTCAACTTGAATATGCTGTCAACTTTCACCCTATTATGCCTTTCAAGTAACTGAATGTCTCTACCATGTCCCCCCTCTACCTCCTCTCTTCCAATGAGTACAGATCCAGCTCCCCCAGCCTCTCCACATATGATCTCCTCTGCAGCCCCCACACCATTTTGGTTACTCTTCTCTGGATCCTTTCCAGCCTGTCCTGCCTTGTACAGCCCTGTCCCATGTGCTGCCAGCATCTAGAGATGTATATCAGCTGAATCATTGATAAAGCAGTAACACTGGCAGCCAGCGCCATCTCTAAAAATTAGCATCACTGAAAGATGTACAGCAAGTGATTCTAGCTTTGGCATATTGTACATTTTGTATGTGACAACTTATTTTTGCAAACCAAAATGTCAACTGAAATACATTCCAAAACCAGTCTAGTACATTATATACTTATAAAATGGTCTAAAAAATCAAGTAAACTTAATTGAGTAGAGCTGTGTGGAATATAAAATATGCCAGTGGAATGCCCAAAGAATTACTATCCTGATTCTGCAGAATTTTGCATAATGTGTGTGAACATTCCACAGAATTTCACCACATTTTAAATTATGTTTATTTGGGTCTAGTTTTTAAAGTCCATATCCAAATGATACCAAAAGTTGGCAGGAATACAGGTACTAATGGCTTACATAAAGAGTTCCAAATTTCAGAGTCCTAGTCTGAAAAAGAGCTGAGTTATGGATGAAGCATAGAAACATAGAAGTTGTCTGCAGATGGGGACCGTACAATCCATCAAGTCTGCCCTTGGCTTCCTACCCCCCTACTTAGCTGCCTGCTTGTGTAGACAAATATTTAATCAACATTTAATTTTCAGTTATTTCCATCTAATTTTACTATTTCTTATCCAGATTTCTCCACAGTTTCAGGGTTTAGAGAAACATGAAACAACAAGAAACAGGAAGTCCAGTGCACGCCGATAGGAGATAGGGTGCTGGTCAGGGACTACAGATCCCAGGCTAAATTGCTAACAACAAAAGAGACCAGCACTCCCAAGTCAGATGTAGAAATGATGTAGAAAAAATAGCAAAAAAAATTAGCAATGCTGAATGTCCACTGCTAGTGAGAGTTGTTAAGATCCATCACCAAACATACATTGTACATGCAGATATACCACTTCTACAGCAATGACCCAATCCAAACACCATTACTCTGGTGTTTCACTCGGTTTGAGCTTCATCAGGGGGTGGCTAACCTGGATTGATTCCACTCATTTTATACCCAGTTGATGTTATCATCGCTGAGTGTCATAATTTAAACACCAGGGGTTCGATTTAGAAGGGTGGCATGTTGCTGCCAAACGAATTTGCACCACCAAGAACAAGCATATTGACCCTGCACCATATTCTAGAAGGGCAGGGTCTCTGCAGCTAAGTCCTGTGATCATTGCACAGTGGCCAGGTATGCCGAACTGTGGGCACACCACAGCATGTTGCAAGTCGCAACACAGTTCGCAAGTGCCCTCCCACCCAGCTAGCCACAAGAGGCGGCTCACAGGGCTGCCTACCCTGCCCCAAAACCTACATTAACTGCCCCACCAGGCATCCCATTCCCCAGCCCCCAAAGTGCCATATAGAGCCCCACAGGCATCCTATTCTCAGCCCCCAATGTGCCATATAGAGCCCTGCAGGTGTCCCATTCTCCCAGCCTCCAAAGTGCTATATAGAGCCCTGCAGGGCTTCCCAAACCCCAGCCCCGATGTGCCATATGTAGAGCCTGCAGGGCTTCCTCATGCCTCAGCCCCCGAAGTGCCACATAGAGCCCTCAGAGCGTTTCACACTTGACTCCTCCATTGTTAGTTTCATTAGGGTGGTGTTGTCTTCCCCACCATGCCCTGACTTCGTCGCCGTGTCGCATCGTGGCACATTCGATAAGTTTCAGGTGGGGTGGTTTTGATCCCCTCCCATCAGCTGTGCTATTCAGTTAGCATCTTCCTACTATCTCCAGCTCATGATTACACAGCCCACTTCTGACTATTAAAGATTGACTGAGTCTAGTATGAGCGATACCGAAAAGACACTCTCAGAAATTAATTTCTAAGCACGCCTTACAGCACGCACTGATACTGAACTCAGTCAGTGGCTGGTAGTGGTGGTGAGAAGTGGGCTGTTCCAGTCGCCAGCTGGGGATGGGTGGGGTGCTGGGTTGGCTGGCATGACTGGGTGGGGCCACCAGACTAACAGGGCTTATTAGGATGTGTGCCGATTTGTGGCTGGCGACTCAGGGTTGGGGCATGGTGGGGGATGACAGCAACACCCTGTGGAGCATTTTACAATGGAGGAGTTGGGGGCTGGGGGTGGGATTTATGGGCATTTACTGTATGGGGCATGTACAGTAGGGGATGGGGTGAGATCGTGCCCCAAGTCTAGAGCTGGTTCTGTGCAGTGCCCATTGGGGCAACAATGGGGGCGGTCAGGGCATGGGGGGCATATGGAATGGGTTCTACAGAACCCTCAGAGGATGTATGTAAGTTACACCAGCCAATTGCAGGTGTAACTTACAATACTGGTTCTCCTCCGGGGGTTCTTGTTGAATCCCGACATTGGGATCTTTGTTGCTGCCCTTCTGGAATGGGGCACAACTGCTGCTGGAAAACCCCCTAGCGCCATGTTGCAGGGGGTTTATGGTGCAACTACCAGTGTAACTGCTGTTCAGTGCAAGTGGCCTGTGACATATCGCAGGCCACTTTGTAGAACTGCACAAGTCGAAACTGCTTGCGTAAGTTGCTACTTGTGCATTTCTACTTGGCTCAACTGCTGTTATGCTAGGCGTATGTGCGCTAGAATCGGGCCCCTGCAGACCAACTGTTTCAGGGGTGGACTCCCTTACTAATATTATAAGTTACATGAATTCATTGATTTTTTTCCTGCAAAGAAGTGTGTTTTGTTTAGGTTCACACATAAGGGATGCAATGCATGTGCATGTGCTATAGATATTTGCTGAATTTACTTGGTCCGCTGAGTACAGTTGGATAACAATTGACATTGAATCCTTATTATACAGTGGCAAAGAAAAATCCTGAGCTCCCATTGGTCACTCTGAGACTGGACCCGTGATGTTATCCCAGCATAACATCACGGCTCTAGTCCCAGCAAACAAACGACCACATCAACCAGCATGAAAATTACTCCACAGAGCCTACATAACAGATCTCTCCTCTGGTACTCGCCTGCTCCTCGCTTCACCCACTCGCAACCTGCGTTACTAGCTCCCGAGTCCCAACTCCTTCACAAATAAAGGATAGCCCCTCATAACACTCCCTCAGCACTGACCATTCCCTAAACAAAACATCATTTTCTTTTTTTTTAAACTTGTCATACCGCTCCATAGCATCCACTTCACTTCTGATCGCGGAGGCATAGCGTCACAACAAAGCGTGAGGTCAGCCTGCTCTGTCAGGAAACAGCAGACAGTGGCTGGTTTCAAAGCGGAAAACTGAATCACACTCGTTCAGGTTCCTCGTGAGTGCCGCCTTTGCAACACCTGACCCAAACCTCACCCATCCCAACAGCTACTCCAACAGTAAACACCACTTACCATTCACAGAATCTGAAAATCTCCACAACTCATGCTTCCTTCACAACACGGTTTCTTACAAAAAAAAAAAAACTAGACCTCGGGGGCAGACTACAACACAAAAGAAAACATGATTCTATACAAAGAATGGGCAGGGACAGCAAAGAAAAAGTAGCTAACAAGCAATAGCACCACCTGCTGCACAGAATACAAATTGGACTTTTTTGTTAAAAAGTATACCTCCACATACAAATAATTCATAAAAAAACTTAAAGATATTTTTTAATTTTTTTATTTTTCCTAAATGAGCCATTGTATATTATGTATGCACTCCAGGGTGTGTGTGTTGTGCTGGGATAACGTCACTCTGAGCCACCGCCTGTGGCCCTGTGCCTGACTCACCCCAGGCGTGACGTTATCCCAGCACAACACACACCCTGTCATGCATTATTGCTTAATTCACCTCCATCAGACATCAGGATGGTATTAAAGCTTGGAGGCATTTCTTGGCTAAGGATCCACTGAAAAACTCCATGCCTTTAAATCTAATACTAGATGGATTGGAATTTGTGCTGACACACAATTATTTTGAATTTGATAACTTCTGTCTTCAGCAGTGTGGTACAGCTATGGGGCTGAAATGGCCACCTCCATCACTAATGTATATTGGGGTTTGTGGGAGGACAAATATGTGTTGGCCAATAATTCCAACCCATTCTATAGTAACATTGTGAAATGACACAGGTATATGGACAATGTCATATGTGTCTGGTCAGGTACAGAACAGGAAATGGATGACTTCACTTACTGGCTCAATGACAATAACCTAAATCTGAGGTTCGCCCATAGGGTAAATTCTGAACAAATTGACTTTCTGGACATTAAGTTGATGGCAGGAGGTGATAATAAGGTCATTACTGAAAGCTATAGAAAGTCTACTGCGGTGAACAGCTTTTTGTTAGCAAGTAGCTGTCATCCCAGGTCTCTCAAGAATTCTATTCCTTATAGCCAAAATGGCTTAAACATAACTTTTCCATAAATGACACTTTCGCAGCACAGGCAGAAGAATTAAGGAATAGATTCTGAAGAGGGGTACAGTGCTGAGGTTGTTGACACAGGCTTTAAGAAGGCGAAACAAATAGATTACAAAACCCTGCTCAAACCAACACCCAGAACTCAGAAGGCATACAGTACAGTAAGCTTTGTAACAGAACATAATTCTGTAACTGGAGAAATGGGCAATGTGGTAACAGATATTGACTGGTTTTACTAAGTGACCCTAGCTTCTCACATTGAACCTAAACCTAGAATTACTTTTAGTAGGGGCCTCATTTGAAAAACAAATTGGTTTCCAGTCAATTTTCATACAATGAACAGAAAAAGTATTTGGCTTTCAACAAACCCCTGGCATACATAAATGTGTCAACTGTAATTTTTGTGACAATTGCCAATGAGGGGTTATATTTTAGCTACCATCATGCAATGGAAAGGTGGATATTTGTCAGTTTATTACATGTGGCTCATCCTTCATTGTGTATGCCTTCTGGTATAGTTTTAATAAATTGTAAGTTGGCCGTACGGTTAGGCAGCTGAAGCTAAGAATACTAGAGCATGTGAGGGATACAGAGAATAGTAGTTTGGAAAACCCAGTAGCTGAACATTTTTTGGTTCATCATAATAGTGACCCAAAGGATCTCAGGTTCATATGACTTGAACAGGTGAAGACTGGGAGAAGCGGAGGGGATAGACTCACCTGGCTTTTTACAACAGGAAAGCTACTGGATTTTCACCTTACAGTCCAAGGGTCTTAACCTTAGCTAGGACAGCAGTGCACATAGTTGTGATCATTTTGACCTGTACTTTTTATTCTATTTAAATTGCCTTATTTGCTGACTTGTATGATACCCTTTCTTTCTCCATTTTGAGTCTGCTTTAGTATTTTTTCACATTGAAATAATAAAGAAGTGTTCTTTTTAATATATGGTAGCTCAGACCAGGTTTTCATCAGTTTTGCAGCTGTTTTTGAAGAACAGTTGTCCCATAGTATCAGGGAGCACTGTTTGATGCATAATAGTTCATTTTAGTAATAACAGAAGTGATTTTAAGCAACTGATGTACAAAAACAGTTGAGAATACTGATGTAAACCTCATCTGAGCCATGTTAAAATGAGCACTCCTTTTATTAAGTCAAATATGGAAAAGTACTTGTAAGCAGAACCAAATTGTAGAAAGAAGGATATCATACAAGTCAGTAGATAAGGGACAATATAAAACAGAATAAAAAAAGTATTGGTCAAAATTTTCATCTCTATCATGCACTGCTACTTTAAAACTATGGGGCCTGTTCACAAAAACACACTCAAGAGGTTTATATCAGAGCACGCAGCTCCTCACCCGAGGGATTTCCACACAGGGGCCGCATTCATGAACACTGTCCCCCATCTTGTTCCCTTACACTGCCCCGCCTCTCCCGGTACACAGATCCGCGGGGGCAGGCGGGTGTGGAGTGGTGGGTCCTGACAGGCAGCCAATCGGCTGCCCGGCAGGGACCTGTAGTGGATAACATGCGCATATGGGTGCCATGTTGATGGCTGGTGCACAGTGCACTGACCATGCCAAAGAGGAGGTTTACTCCGTCTGCTTGACCCCTGCCTCCTGAAGTGCCCAGAAGGCAGGGGCAGCATTGTTGGGGGGGTGATATCCCCTGCTGAGTCTACCGCATCTGGAAGTAGCCTCCCGGGGGGGGGCACATAACCAGCCCCAAGGGTTTATAGCTGCCTCCCAGACATGGAGCCGGCAGACCCTGCGCACAGCACTCCACATAGACGTGCATGCTGCGGAGTGCTGGTCGCCTCAGCATCACCCCTGGCCCACCCCTATGTGGAGCTCTGTGATAGGCCAGGGGATTGAGTGCATGGGGGCTGCATTGTTATCAAGAATGGGGCAGAGGAGTCACAGTGGGCATGGGTGGCTGCGCGGTGGCTACGTGCCCGACTTACGCGGTGCTTAGCCACTGAAGCCTTTCGTGAATAGGCCCCCATATTTGTAGATGGTGCGATTAGAATTCTGAAATGAACTATAAAAGTTCAGCAGCCTAATTTTTGCTTTCATAATTTCTTCCCCCCTCCCTGCTAAACCTACCCTCCTGGAGGTATCTTAAAGCATTACCCTATTCAAGGTATCTTAGCATTGTATTATATGATTTTTATGGGGTTTGTGCTTAATTATTGTACATTTCATTCCTGTTATATAATATTTAATCTTCCTTTATTCTTTTCTTCACAGTTGGAGGTTTGTACAGCACAGGATTTTCCTGCAGTAACCACTATGGGTTTGACATGGTTTGAGTAGACCACTCCCAACTCTGGTTTGGAATTTTTTTCCTTTACTTCCTTTCAAATTTCCAGCTCTTGTATTTTCATAAGAAATGATACACTGAATTGTATAATGTAAAGCAAATTATAACATGGTTTGGCAAAATACACAACCCAATGTGTGCAGTCACTCTGTGTTGCCATGGATTAAATTCCTATTTAAGCCACAGTTTTGCACGGCAACTCGTGAAGTGCCATTGGGTCTCGCTTGTTCCATAGAATCCAAAACAGAAAATCAGCCATATAAAACCACAGTGGGAGACAGTGAAGCTGTTGAAGTAGTGGTACACATGACAGTGGGAGATGGCAATGTGTTCTGTGGCAGCCTCACCCAATGTTATACCCCCTGCCACATCCATTGCAGTTTAAATAAAGTGGAACTCTCTAGGAATGTATATGTGGAGAGTGAGGGCAGGATGCAGACAGAGCAACGCAAGCAGGGTTGCAAGTGTTGTGTCCCAGTTGGTTTCGCAGGAGCAGTGTGATGTACAGGTGGGCAAGCCAAGATTTTTTCACTCAGAGCCAAGCCAGAGCTGAGCCAGGGTCTGGGTTGGCCCTGCCAGTCAGAACACGAGCTGAGCCCTGGCTACTGCAGGCTGTTTTCTGCATAGATGAAACTTTCAGATACTATCCTAGTTGCTCAGACTGACAAAAATGCTTACTTTGATCATAACTGACTCAGCTTGACCTTGGCTTTCAATTTCTGACAGAGGTCGAGCTGGGATGAGCAAGGCAGTAATCTTGAGCTGGGCTTGAGCCTGCTCTGGCTTGCCCAGCTGTAGCGTGGTGTTCTCCTCACTGTCTGTCTATCCACAGCAGTTCCTGGCAAGTGTTGCAGCAGTGAGCCAGGCAGTCACTGTGTTCCTGTGTGGAGCAGTTGGTGACCACGGGAAAGTAGCCAGGCCAGTACTGGAGACAGAGAGTGGAGAAAGATACTGAGAGACAGCAAGCAAAACACACGCTCCAACAGAGAGATACACAAAGAGGCAGCAGTGAGCATTACACAGGTAGCTGGGAATTTGTGTGTGCAGGAGCTTTTTTTGTGTGATGTCTGTCTGTCTTTCTCTAGTTTGTGGCTGTTGAATCATGCAGAGAGAAAGAGACACACACACTGAGAGTGTCACTGGCTGCCCCATACCCGGATTCAGGCCCCCCGCCCGCCAACAACACAGAGTGCAGCAAGAGACAGAGCTGTCCGGTAATCTGCCCAACATGCTGCCTTTTCTCTGGCTCTTTGTGAGCTCCATTTAAAACAGTCTTGAAGAGGGAGATGTGGTAGATGCAATGACTGCACTTTTGTTAATGGGAGAGAGAGTGAGAGAGAGAGAAAGAAAACAGCCACAGCGGTGGTCAGCACAGATCATTGGGGTGGGGTGGGGCATGGCACAAAGTAAATACAAACATACAAAATGCCAGCAGAAATAAGCCTTATGGTCTTTGAGTTCTGCCCAATTGTGCAGCTAGCCTCTTGTCTCACAGCTGCCCCCTACCTCCCTCCTTAGATTTACCTTCACCCTCACTCTGTCCCATCCCTCTTGAAACTGCCCACCATCTTATAGGACACCACCTCCTGTGGTAGAGTGTTCCACTTGCCCACTACCCTTTCCATGAAGAACTGTCTCCTTACCGCCCTCCTCAATCTTCCCTCTTCCAATCTGTGACTGTGCCCTCTCTTATCCTTTCCTTTTCTTAAATGGAAGATCCCCTCTGTTTGAGTCTCATTCATCCCTTTCAAGTACTTAAAGGTAAATGTTTTCAAATCAAAGTAAGTTATGGAAACCAAATGTCAGAAATGATGTTACCACTTTCTAACATTTGTGTTTCCATACAATACATGAAATCTCCCTCTGTTGCAGACAGTGGTTATAGGACATAGCATTGCAATACTCACAGCTGCCTTTGAGGTCTGAGCTGAATGTGTGTCTCTGTGTGTGGTGGGGAGGGCAAGTGAATGTCATAGTAAGTGTAGGAGTCTATTTTTTTTGCTCCCTGTGCCCATTGGCTGGCCACTCCTTCAAGCCCCTAGGGCACCCCATTGCCTCTCCGCCACCAGCCACCAACCTCACATTGCAGTCCCCCGGTAACCCAACATATCCCTTTTGTCAGATGGGCCCCCAGGTGGGAAGGCACCGGTAGGGCAGGCCAGCACATTCAACTTGGCCCAGGTGCTGCAGGGGTTGGTCCGGGCTGTCCCAGGGCTTCTTGCCAGCGGGGACCAGAGACTGTCATCGGTCAGCCAAGGAGTCATTTTCCTGTTTTTCTCCCTAGGGAGCATGACATGGAGGATGTCTAGACATGAGCCAACATCTGTCATGCTCCTCAACATCCCCGACATGCTGCCTAACCCCTGGCCTCCACCAGAGGTCGATCAACACCAGGTTGTGGTCCCTTTCCCTCCCAGGAGATGGTGAGCAGTCATGGATGTTCGAGCCATCTCCCCTGGCCAGGCCTCCAACTCCCAGTGCCATTCCCTAACCCGGTCAGCCGGTGTCATAAGTGGAAACCAAACACTGCGCTGGCAGGCTGGCAGGAGTCAATATTATGCACAAAGAATGTCAGAAATCATCTCAGTACTGTATGTCTGATATTTCTATGTGTGTAACAGCTATCAGATATGCATTATTTGCTGGTGAGTATTTTGCAAAGTGACAGGATACAGTACCTTTGTTGCTATTTAAACAGGGGGGAAAAAAACTTTCTGTGGTTTTTCCCTTGTTTAAACATAACCCATGTTATAAGTGCAATAATCCACTCCAGGGTATGGCATTATTGGGGATTAATCAGGGACCTGTAGTGGATTACATGCATGCCTCGTGCCCCATGAAGCACCCAGGGTGTTGATTAATCACCAATAACCCCATACCCTGTTGTGGGTTATTGCTTACTTGTGATGCCTCTGTTATTCTGTTTTAATTTGCATAAGAATGCTTTTCAAGGAATTTGGTTTTTGTATGGTTAATGATGTAAAAAAACAGCCATGGGTATTTTTTTTTATTTATGTAAAAGCCATATTCCAATATTTATTTTGAACACTGTTGTCATTTAAATTATGATGCTCAGTGACGATGTCGTCAGCTGGGTATAAAATGATAGGAATTAATCCAGGTGATTAAGTTCAAACTGGGCACAATGCCAGGGCACCTGGGTAACAGTGTTTGGATTGGGTCATTGTTGCTGTAGAAGTGGTATATCTGCATATATGATGAATGTTTGGTGATGGATTTTAATAAACTACACTAGCACTGGACTTTGAGCTTCACTCATTTATTTGCTATTTCTTCTGAAGCACTTCTACACCAGACTTGGGAGTGCTGGTCTAGTTTGTTGTTAGCAGTTTAGAGAAACATGCACCATGATTATGTGCACCAAGTTTTAATTCTCAAGCTTTAAAGGGGGCTTTGCTATAAGCAGCCAAACATTTTGCCAAAATCTAGATTTTAGTTTAGCATGATTTTGAAAGCATTCATTAAAATCTTATAACATGTGGCAGGTATATGGGTTAGAGTCACTTTTATAGATGTCCCTAGTTTCAGAGTGCTAGCTCCAAAGATCCCTGAGTTATATGCAGATAAAAATTTACATGAAATGTCCTACAAATAAAATGACAGACTTTGAGCACCCATCATTTTGAGACAATGCATCCTAATGTCATGATAGTTGGCACACTATTAGAACTCCTATCATGAAGTCACCATGCCAAATTACAGATCTCTAACTCTACCTCCCAGGGACATGGTACTTCTTGGGGATTTTAACCTCAATTGGTTAAGTTCCTTTGATGCTGACTACTGTAACCTGCTAAAACTGCACAACTTGGCCCAAGTTATCTCTGTCCCATAAAACTCAGACCCCAAATCATTCTCTCCTTGACTGGGTGATCACAGAGAGGACAAGGTGCTCCAGTCAGGGATTATGTTTGATTCAATCAGTGATCACTCCCCACGTATATCACCTGGGTCACCAAGTCCAAATGCCCCCCCCCAAACACATCTCCTTCCACAATTTTAATTGTCCTGATGCCTCCACCCTTCATGAGACTGTTAGGGCAGTGGACTGGCAGCTCTTTACTCCCTCATGGATGCAACAGTGGCGGTGGCTTTTCATCAATGTCTTCCTCAGGATACAAGACCACCAGTTCCACCTCACTAACCAGAGAGTGAGGGGTGGCTGTACCACTGGTTCTCAAAATAACTTTTCACCTTAATGAAGACTAGGGACAAATTATGGGCTACCTACACAAAGTCCTCCTCCCCTGCTCTCTGGAATAATTTCAGATGCCTGAGAAATCAGTGCAAACAAACCACCAGGGTTCTGAAGTGAAATTTCCTCTGTAATCAGCAGAGGGATAGCCTCATGGATCTGCATCACTTCTGGGATGCTATTGGCTCCCTACTAAACCCATGTTCCCAGAACTCTACAATTCATCTTAGGTCACCCACTGATTTTCTAACTGATTCTGTTGAAGTTGCCCAAGTGTTCAATATACTGATTGTGATGCTCACTTAAGCAAACTACCCCCACAGCCACCTGCTGACCCACTTTCTGGTCCTACCAATCAGCCCTCCCCCCAACACTGGCACTCCCCCTCCCTTCTATTTTAGGGTCATCTCAGCCAAGGATATTGCCAAGCTCCTTAAAATTCTCCCTAACTGTAGCAGCCCTGGCAGTGATGGCATTTTCCTTCTATGCTTAAACTGATCTCCCTGCCATCTCCAAACCACTTTCTTTATCTTTAACCTGGCGCTTTACCATGCCAGATTCCTGGAAGCTTGCTAAGGTGGTTCCCATTTTTAAGCTGAGGACCCTCTCTCCTCTGATTATTATAGACCAAACTCCCTGCTCTCCCAGGTGAGGAAGCTCCTAGAGAAGATAGTTCACAGTCAACTGTCTGACCATGTTGAGAAAGATAACCTGCTGTGTGGCCAACAATACTGCTTCTGTAAGTTCCATAGCACCACATCTGTGCTGGCCCAGTTTACAAATCATGTTTTTTAAAACATGGGCAAGGGTAAAGCTACGAGTGCTGTGTTTGTGGACCTGACCAAGGCTTTTGACCTGGACAACTACCCGTCCCTACACACCACTTTTCTACAACTTGGCTGCTCCTCAGGAACCTCTCAGTGGTTTAGGAGCTACCTATCTGGGTGATCCAAGTCTGTGTGCATTGGAACTGCCACCTCCTCTTACATGCCTCTCTCCATGGGCATCCTCTAGGACTCCATCCTGGGCCCACTATTGTTCTCCATATTTATTAATTCCTTCCCCCTTGACTGCCTTATCTGTGAAGCACTAATATTTGTGGATAATCTCATCCTCTTTTGCAGTGATAAGTCACTGACAAACATATCTTCTACCCTGTCCCAGAATTATGGCTCAGCCCACAACTGGTTCCTGTCACACTGGTTCCTGGTTAATGCAAAAAAAAAAGCAATGCATTGTGGGTCCAAACCATACTTGGCCAATATAATCAAGTCAGGCTCCTCCCTCCCTCTCAGTGCTCATGCTGGATGGACCACTGCTAGAAAATGTCCCACATTTCAAATACTTGAGCAAAACCCTTGACCCCTCCCTCTCCTTTACAGAGCATGTAAACTCCATCATACGATGGGTGAACCAAAAGCTCAGTGCCACATATCAGCAAAAAAAAAGTTCTTGACCAGAGAGGCTTGACCAGCAATTACCCAAGACAACCTGCTCACTATCCTCAATTACCATTTCTCCATCTGTTCCAGAATGTCCTCTGTCCTTTGCTTGTATCTTACCTCCATCTACAACAATGTCTGTAGATTTGAACTCCTGGCACCCTACTCCATTCACCACTGTAACCTTACCAGTCTCTTGGCTGGCATCCACTCTCTGGCTGTCATGACTATGCATTAGACTGCATTGTTGATAATGGCCTAAGAGGTAGCAACGCTGCCCCCATATATATCCCTTCTAAAACCTGAACTGCTCCAGATGCCTACAAATGTCCTCAGTCCCTCCTATGCAAACACCCAAAATTTCCACTGCTATGGTGGCAAAGCCCTGTCAGTTACTGCTGCTCTCTATGGAACAGCCTTCCTGCTTCCTCTCGATCTGCTGACACCCACTGCACCTTCAAACTTGACTCAAAGACTAATTACTAACCAAGGCCTAATATCTGTGCCAACTAGGGTAATCTACTTTGACCTGCTTTCCTTATCTCCTTTACTCCAGCCCTCTTTCCTTTTGCTTTTATAACTGTACTGCCACTACAGCCACCTGCACCTGCTCTTAAATCATAATCAGTCTTCCTGTTGTTATGGAATCAATATACCATGTATATTTGTATTTTGTTTTTTTGCACTGTTTATTCCCCCAGCTTGTCTCACATTCTCCCCATCCTGTTTACTCAGTGTAAATTTGTGAAGTATTCCTTATTCTCCCAAACATTGTTGTAATTGTACTACACCTACTTCTTTTCCCATCACTTTTTAAACTGTACAGTATCAATTTTGTACTGCCTGTACACTGTTAGCACTGCATGTAAATTTTGTTGTGCCACTTCGTTGGTTCCGGTCATGCCTGAAAACGGTCCTTCAGATCAGTGCACTTACCCAGTATCCAAATACTTAAATAAATAAATAAAATACATAAATCAATAGAAGTCTGAGTTATGACCACATTAATAAATTTAAAAATGTCACTGAATTTCATAACATTTAAAATTTCAGTTATTTTGACAGAGTTTTCAAGTCACGATCCAAATGATACCACATTTGGCAGGCACACAGGTACTAATGGCTTTCATGAGTGTACCAAATTTCAGAGTCCTAAATTGAAAGGGGTGCATTGTAAGTGGCCAAACATTTAATCAAAATTTAAGTTTCAGTTATTTCCATCTAATTTGAAAAATTATTATCCAAATTTCTCCACAGTGTCAGGATTTAGAGAATATGCTGCATGGGTATGTCCACTAAGTTTTAAATATCAGCTTTAAAGGGGGCTGTACTATAAGTAGCCAAACAATTTACCAACATTTCGATTTTAGTTATTTTAGTATAATTATGAAGTATTCATCAAAATGTTATAACATTTTGCAAGTATAAGTTTTATTACCACATTTATGTATGTAATTAGTTTCCAAGTTCCTGCTGCAAAGGTGCCTGAGTTACATGCAGATAAAAATGTTCATGAAATTCCTCAAAAGAAGTGAAGTGACACACTGTGAGCACCTACATTTTTGAGATGGTGTATCCTGATGTCAATATGTTTAGCATACTGTTAGAGCAACCTATCAGCAAGTAACCATGCCAAATATCACACCTTTAGCTCATTTTAAAGCTGAGCTATGACCAAATTAATACATTTCAAAAGGTCCACTACATTTTGACAAAAGTCTGCAAAATTTCATGGAATTTCACAGAATTCCATCAAAGTTGTGAAAATTCAGAATGTTCTCATTCCACACACCTCTGTAATTGAGTAAAACCAGTTAGGTGACTGTGTATTAATATAGCTTATAAAATGAGTAAAACATTTCCTGGATTTTGATTGGCTAGGAGGTATCCTTTGTTGTGTCCTTATCAAGACACATACAGTATTCTGGCAAGTGGTACTACTTCTGCCAACCAAAATGCATCACACTCAGAGAACAGTGCCTTCTAGAAATATTTGTTTTGTGGCATCCATGTTACTACTGAGAAATCAGTACTTGTCCTAAAAGTTAAAAAATACCATTCCTCCATTTCACAAATACAACTAACCACTTAAATAAATATATACAGGCTCAATTTCATTTTCTAGAAAATTACAGTAACAATGTAACCTTTCTTACACTGTCTGTTCACAAATGTTTGTGACAGGCTACTGATTCACAGCTCCTTGGACACTACTGCACCACACCTTCCACTGTGCACAACATGTGGCTGCAGCACTGGCCGTTTGCTCAATCTACATGTGGCTGGAATGCTGTCCATTTCTCTAATCTCCAGTCTCCAGATCCCCCTTTACATTTGTACACATTATATCAAGACTTTCTCTTCTTTCTTGAAGAAATCTTTCCCCGGTGTGAACCATACAGTAAGAACCTGACTGAAATAGTAAATGCTGACTGTAAAACTGAAAGTGACTAATTACAGCAGCTGCTGAGGGGCACACTCACACTTGTTGAAGCTAGCTGCTCACTTGTAGTACAACAGAATATTCTGTTAGAGAATCTAAAACACAACATCCATTATAAAAAATAAAAAGCAAACAAAATAGTTTGTCTGTCTTGTGGGAAGTGTCTGGAGGAACATTGCATGACATGTTCACTCACAGTGAAACCGGCCACTATGTTGCTCCCTGCCAAAGACTGCCTACCAAAAGAAATGGTAGTTTACTCACCTGGTAAAGGTGATTGTGGGGAATGGCTCTCTGAGGCACTCCACTTACCTGACATCATGGGGTTGTGTACACCTGATAGGTTGTCTTGATGCACATGTGACTAGTTTTGAGGACGTCCCTCTGAGTGTCTCTGGTCACTTGTAGTCAGTCTGATGTTTTCCAAAGCTGTGTCTGAAATGCAAGTAAGTTAAATTGCCCCCCAACTGTACCTTAATAATGATTATGTACTGCTCTGTAGAGATTGAATTGTTAAAAGTGAAATTTTTAATGGATGAAGTATCAATACATGTCGTGTGAGACAGAGAGTATGTGATGTTGTGTCCAAAGTTGCTTCCATGTGTCATTGTCACGTTGTGCTGTAGGGTGAGGCGTGGAGTGCCTCAGAGAGCCATTCCCCCACAATCACCTTTACCAGGTGAGTAAACTACCATTGTGGGGGATTGTCTCTGAGGCACTCAACTTACCTGACATCATGGGTTATTAAAAAGCAGTGAATGAAGTCTAGGGTGGGTTAGACGTGACAATGTCAGTGTTTCCTGTGTTTGCCACTAGGAGTACTGCTCTTGCAAAATTTGTCTTGTGTTGTTGGGACACGTCCAGTCTGTAATGTCTGGTGAATGTGTGGATGGTTGACCATGTGGCTGCAGCGCAAATTTCTTCTGCAGTGGCCACGTTTCTTTCTGCCCATGAGGTGGCAATGGCTCTGGTGGAGTGTGCCTTTAGTGTTGTAGGTACTTGCAAATTGCTAGCCTTATGCCTCTGATATTGCTTTCCTGAGGTACCTGCAATGGCAGCTTTGGATGCTGCCATGCCCAGTCTGTGGCCTTGAGTGATAATGAATAGTCTGTCTGATTTGCGTATAGTCGCCGTTCTGGCTAAGTACATAGAGAGTAAGTGAGTCATGCCTAGTAGGCGAAGCTGTGGATCGGCTTGAATGTCCTCTGGTGGAAGTTGTGCTGGAATTTCTATAGTTTGGTTAAGGTGGCACTGGGATGCGATTTTTGGGCGGAATGAAGATATTGGTCTCATAGAGATTCTTCGGGGTAGAATTGTAGGAAAGGTTCTTTGTGGGATAGTGCTTGCAATTCTCCGACTCGCTGTGCTGAAGCTATGGCTGTCAGGAAAACTGTCTTGAGTTGTAGCCAGTTAATGGGGATGGACTTGATTGGTTTGAAAGGTGGTTTTGTCATCGCTGTTAGCACCGAAGGTAGATCCCATGGTGCATGAGTGGGTTTTTGTGTCGGGCGAAGGTTATTGGCTGCCTTTAGGAAGTGTATGACGTCTTGGTGGGAGCCTGGTGTGGTGCCCTGTATTTGTCCCCGTGCTGCTCCTATGGCCGCAACTTGTACCCGGAGTGATGACGGGGAGAGTCCTAGTTGGAGACCTTCCTGTAAGAATAAGAGGATATGTGGAATGGTGCATTTTGCAGAGTTGATTTTGTGATGACGGCACCATGTGTCAAAAATGTTCCAGTGTCGTAAGTAAGTGGTAAGAGTGGAAGGTTGACGTGAGGATGCCATGGTCTGAATGACAGAGGGGTGGTATCCTGCTTTCAGCAGTCTCTTCCTTTCAGGAGCCATGCCGTCAGTTGTAATTGACGTAGGTTCAGATGTGTAATCGGTCCTTGTGTGAGAAGGTCCGGTAGCAGTGGGAGTTGCCAGGGATCTGTCAGTGCCATGGAGACGATCGTCGCGAACCATGCTCTTCATGGCCAGTGAGGTGCCAGTAGGATGACTCTGGCTCTCGATAATCGGATCTTCCGTAGCACTTGAGGAATGAGTGGAATGGGGGGAAAGATGTATGCCACTTGGAAGGACCAGTTTGCCGATAGAGAGTCCACTCCTATTGCTCTGTGATCCTTGAAGCGGGACCAGTATTTTGGGCATTGGTGATTCTTGTGAGATGCCATGAGGTCTATCTGTATTGGCCCCCATCTGTGGTTGATTTTTTGGAATACCAGTGGGTGAAGTTTCCATTCTCCGGGGTGTATCATCTGGCGACTGAGCCAGTCCGCGGTGATGTTGAGTTTCCCCACCAGGTGGATTGCTGATATTGATCTTAAGTTTGTTTGAGCCCAGTTGAGTAGTTTGGATATTAGTGACATCATAGTCCTGCTTTTTGTGCCACCTTGCTTGTTTATATAAGCCACCGTGGTTTGGTTGTCTGACCTGATTTGTACGTGCTTGTGTAGAACGTGTTTGGAGAAGTGCAGTAGTGCCTTGAACACTGCCTTCAGTTCTAGTGCATTGATCGTAAGTTTTGAGTCTTGAGTGGACCATTTTCCTTGGGCCATAAGGTGTCCGAGCACTGCTCCCCAGCCGGAGAGGCTTGCGTCTGTTTCTATGGTGATGTCTGGTGTTATGTCTATCGGAACACCTAGGGTCAGTTTGTGTCTGTTTATCCACCATTTGATGCTTGCTTTTACCCGGGGTGGTAGAGTGACACGTCTGGATAGGTCGAGATCATCTGGCTGACCTTGAGTCAACAGGAATAGCATGAGGGGCCTTGCGTTCCATCTTGCCCATGGAACGGTGTCTATAGTGGAGGACATAAGACCTAGCATCTGAGAAATGTTCCATAGTGTCGTTTGTCTTGCGGAGCACAGTCTGTGTGCAGTTGATAGAATTGTGTTGATTTTGGAGGTGGAAGGAGTAACTTTTCCTTTTTCTGTGTCTATGAGAGTGCCTAGGTGTTCCAATGTGTGGGTGGGGGACAGTTGACTTTTCTTGTTGTTGATTATCCAGCTGTGGGTTTCCAGGCAGTGTACCACCTGTTGTGTCTCCCTTAGGGATTGTTGTAGAGAGCGTGCTCTTATGAGCCAGTCGTCCAAGTATGGAATGACGTGGATACCCCGTTGTCGTAGGTGAGCTGCGAGTACCACTGATACCTTTGTGAACACTCTGGGCGCGGATGCTAGTCCGAAAGGCAGGACTTGTATTGATAGTGTTGGTCAGAATGCAAAGCGTAGGAATCTGTAGTGTGCGGGTCGCATTGGAATATGTAGGTAAGCGCCTTTTTAAGTCTATGGAAGTGAGGGAAGTCTCCCTGACGGAGAGCTTTGAGTGTAGATTTTGTTGTTTCCATTTTGAATGGTATGTGACGACTGACTTGTTGTGACGTGTTTGAGATCTAGAACGGTCGGAACCCCCTGTCTTTTTTGGTACCAAGAAAATAGGGAGTATATGCCTGTACCTTGTTCGTGTTTTGGGACAGGTGAAATGGCATTGTTGTCTCATAATTTTGAATAGCTGTAGTAATCTGAGCTGTTGTGTATGATTGTTTTGAAGAGGGGATTGAAGCATTCTGCGGCCTCTTGGGACAGTTGTGAATTGTATTGCATAGCCCTGTCAGTATCTCTAGCACCCATTTGTCCGTGGTGGTCTGTACCCATTGTTCTAGGAACAGAGACAGTCTCGCCCCACCGGAATGTTTTGCCGATTTGGAGGTAAGTAGTCATGCTTTGAAATTGTTGGCGATGGTAGTTGCCTCTGCCTCTTTGTGTGTTGCCCCTGCCTCTGTATCAGTTGTATTGGTGCAGGTGGGTAGATTCTGGTGGAAGGTGGTGCCCCGAAAATTGTAGGTGGTGCGTCTCTTGTCATGAAAGGGCGTTTGTCTACCTCTGGGACGTGATGGGAGGTAACTCGATCGTGGCTGTTCTCTGGCCATTAATCTGCCGTCCTCTTTACCCTTGAGGTACTTTTCAAGGGCCTGTCCGAAAATCATGTTCCCTGTGAAGGGTAGTCTGTGTAGCGTAGCTTTGGATTCCTTTATCAGCGTCCCATAGTTTCATCCAGAGGGATCTCACGGGCTCTATTGTAATAGCTGCTGATCTGGCATTTATTTTAGTGAGTCTACTACCATGTCCTCTAGGTATTTAGTTGAAAGTATGGCATTTTCTAATAGGGTGGATTGGTGTGACTTTGCAGGGGTGTTCTTCTGTATTTCCTGGAGCCAGGTTAGTTGGGCCCTAGTAGCGTAGATAGCTGTGACAGCTGCTCTGCTTCCCAAGCCTGCTAACTTGGCTGTCTTCTTTTTAGGTTTTCTTCTAGCTTTCTGTCAATTGGGTCTTTTAAACCAGAAGCGGTCTCAGTGGGGAGTACCGCCTTGCTGTTTAGTGCCGCAATTTGAGGGTCCACGGCAGGAGGTGTGCACCAGAGTGCTAGCTTATCCTCTTGCAGTGGATACATTCTGTCCCATGATTTTCTTTCAGGAATTCTTGCTGGTTCAGAGGAAGACCATTCTTTTAGGACAATCTCGTCCTATTGCTTCACAGACTGGGAAGCATCAGCAAGTTTTGCTGCAGGTTGCAGGAAGGTAGTAGTTTGGATGTGGGTGTTGGAGTTACCGTCTCGAACCCTACTGTTTCCATAATGTGGCATACCAGTGTTGGGATTTGGTCTGGGAAGCACCACTTTGCTGTGAGAGTTTGTGGGTCTTGCTTCAGACTGGTCTCCTCCGTGATCGGAGGAGTCACTAGAGTCTACCTGTGGTTCTGGCAGGGGTGTTCATTGTCATGCGTATGTCTGTGTGTTGTCTTAGTTGGTGGTGACTGATGCTGAGATAGTTCTGTCAGTTTTTGTAGCATGGCTGTTAAGACTTCTTGTTGTGCCTGCATTAATTGGTTATTTTGTAGTAGAGCTTTAGTGGCATCCATCTGGTGTGTGTTATCGTGACTAGTGGATGGAGGTGAGCAGTCATCCTCTGAATCTTGTGTCTCAGTGTGCGTAGTGGTGTCTTCGATGCAGGATGTGCATAGTCTGCCTGAGTGTAGGTGTGACAGTGGCACATGGCATTGTTTGCAGCTTTTTGTTCTGGGCATGGTCACCTGATAAGTACAGAAAGGAGATGCTTAGTGCTGGCTCAGGTGAGATAGATATAAAACAACAAGTATATGATAGGCATGATAAAACAGTATATACTGCACTGTGCTGTCAAAAGCATGAGACATGTAATGAGCAGCATCTTTAATAATGGTGCAGCAAGGTTGCACTGATCCCCTGTTTTAAAAGGCTGGTACTGAAATGAGGTAGCGCTGTACCTTTAAAAGTGCTTGAGTTGTGCTTTCATAGTTTAACTATATTAGGGCTGTAGCGAAGGCCAATTGTTGCTGGGGCTTAATATCAGCTGCGCTTAGGTAGTGTTGGTGTTTCAGTCGCTGGGAGAAATCCTCGCTACATGGGACGCGTTTTTGGCGTGATGTAGAGCAAGTAGGACAGAGGAGTAGCTGTGAGGATGTCACGAGACTTTCCTCTAAGTCTCACGAGTGTTTCCAGGATAAGCTCTCGACCGCGAGGGACGTCGCGAGAGCATTGGAGAAGTCTCGCGAAGCGCTTGATCAAGCGACGGTGTGCTGGCTGACGTTGCGAGACTCTGCGCTGAAGTGTCAGCATCGCCATCAGTGGAGTCTGTGAGGGTAGCAGAGCCAATAGGAAGGCTCTGATAATGTCGTGAAGAAGCAGGAAGAAAGTTTTGGATAGCAAGCCAAGGCGTGGAGAGGGGTCATAAATAACATTTTTTTTGGGATCGCCATGTTGGGAAGCCAAACGAGAGGGGAATGCCCTGCAAGGATGCCTGTGGCTGTTGGGGTCCATAGACAAGAGGCAAGCAAGGCAGGAGGAGTGACTGTTAATGCCAGGCAAGGTAACTGCACACGTAAAAGGAGTGTCTGAGACCGCTGAAACAGGGGCTCACAGAGCACTGTGGAGGGCTGCTGGTTGTTGTAGCTATAGGGCAGCAGGGGAATAATGAGTGTCTGATATCAAGCACAGGAGGAGTATCAGAGCACTAGGGTGGCTGCTGACTAGAAAATATCGCTAGTTAGAGTATAAGAACAATGGCAGCAATGATATGGTCCGGGTCTGGAGTAGCATATAATAGCAGCAGTGATATGGTCAGCATCTGGGACCGCTAGGTAGGGGAACCCAGAGCACTTAAAATGTAGAGGTGCACAGAAGCTGGAGTTTGGGCTGTGAATATAGTCCCTGTATTTGCAAAATAACATAGTAGTAGCTCAAAGTAAAGTGTAAAAAACATTGATTCCTTGCCTGTCTTGCTATTATTGAATAGTAAGGCTGGTACTAGAACCGACGGATCAAAGAACGCAGAACAAGCTGTGCTGTCTACAGGCTAGTGTTAGCATGTACATAAGGGATTAGAAAAGCTGTTCGCCTACCTTATAGTGAGTTGTTTGGTCGTTGTATGCTTTGGAGCTCTGAAAAGTGCGACAACCTATGTTAGATGCATAAATTGAACTGACTAGAAGTGACCAGAGACACTCAGAGGGGACGTCCTCAAAACTAGTCACATGTGCATCAAGACAACCTATCAGATGTACACAACCCCATGATGTCAGGTAAGTGGAGTGCCTCAGAGACCATCCCCACAATGAAAAAACAAATAATTTCTATGCATGTATGTATGGGGAGGAGTCAGGAAGAGACAGACATACATCTCCCTAAAAGTTTAAAATGACTTTAAAAATGTTCTGCAGCTCTACAGTATAAGGGATTATTATCTTCAAATCTTTAAACAAAAACATTATATTTTACTTTTTAAACTGCACTAACATGTTCAGAATCTATATTGAAAATATTCTGCCCATTTTGTAAGTGGAATAAGACACTTTGAGGACTGGTTTATGACTGATAAGAGCACTTCCTAGTTGCTGAAGGCACTTGGTGCAAGTGCCTTAAACCCAGGGTTGCCACCTTTGGATGAGGCAAAAACGGATCCTAAGCCCGCCCCTAGCCCCACCCCTTTCATGACTCATCATGCATTGTTCCTCCTAGAAGTCCATTTGTTAAATCAGTAAAACAATGCTTAAACAGTAGTTCAACAAACATGTGAAGATACTATACTGTACCTGTTAAAGTTACTTTCCTAGGTTCTTTCTAATTATTTACCTATGTATTTATTTATTTATACTGGTTTAGCAGATAAACATACAGTGATAAAAAATCTCATTTACAGATATGATCTGGGAAGACAAGGTAAATACTGTAAATAGCATACAATAGTATACATACCTTATATCATTTCCTGTTCATATTCACAGTACTGTTTAAAAGCCAAAGAAGTGACTACACTTTTTCTTAAGGAAATAAAATATTTTAAAACATTTAAAATGCCTAAATTCTATTAGAGATGAAAATGTTTACCAGCAAATGAAAGTGGAGGAGAACTGGCTCTGTTACTGTTACAAAGGTGGGGGCAGCTGTGCTGTTATGCCACTTTAAAATGCAGTGGAAAGATTAGTTAAGTAAGTGCTAATGGTGTTAATGGCCATACTTTTACACTCCCAGGGTGACTGCATTCAACAAACAAAAGGCTACATTGACAACATAACTTGTTTGTAACTTAAACATGTAGCTGAAACAATGAGTGATATGACAACATTTATTTTAAAAGTATGTGAGCACTCAAAATGGCTAAAATACCTGACCAGCACAGAGCAAAACCGGATTACCTGATAGGGACCCTGAAAACCTGACCACCAGGAAAAAAACCTGACAGGTGGCAACCCTACTTAAACCTTATTACACAACTGGGGCATACTCTTATCAGCCTATAAACCACACCTCACCCTGTCTTATTCCTAACATAATGTGCAGACATCCTGGTCCTAAACCTGACTGGACTTGTTAGCAACCACATCACACAAGCAGCAAATCAACCCCTCTACACCCAAAACGGACCAGCCAACACAAACATGGCTACAACCTTTACTCACAAAAAAAACCTTCAACTAGACCATAAAAATTAGGAAGCAATAAGAACTCCAGGGTGTGCATTATGGTGATATAATTACTAGTGAGTCAATTCATGGATTGGACCGACACCAATTTCTAACACTGTAATAACTGTGTTCCTTTCCATAACAATCAGACCGTAATTATGGCATGAGTTTCCCCTTGTCAACAGGACAAAGTGAAAGTAAAATCTGGTGCTGTTTCACCACCACCATGCCTCCGCCACTCATTCAATGGTGACTGTCTATTTATATAATTATTGGTCATCAAATTTAACATTGGATTAAGAAGTTGATATTTCCCGTAACAACCAGCTGGTTGCTGTGAGATTCATGTGCTGCGATTGTCTTAGTGATGGTGCGATCATTCTAAGAGTGTACACATGCTGTAAGCCCAGTGACAGCAAATGAAAAAAAATGGCATCAGAATTTGAAATAAAATACGCTCTTACTTGCCGAGCGCTACACGTCTGTTCCGGGTCTCGTCGGTTCGCGGAATAGTTAAATAAAGTGTTCCTCCCATAAGTTCATCACAGTAAAATCTGTAAAAGTAATGAAAAGCATTAAAAAGTGTTTAGCTGTGATTGTTTACTGAAAGGTAAATCAGTAATTTGGGCATGGTCCCTTTCTTTCCACAGGAACCCCGTGACCATGTGGGCACGTTACCTACACACCAACCATGAACAACCAAAGAAGTCTGTGCAATATTTTAACATTTCAAGGACTATAAAATCTATTTTTTTAGTAGACAGTTGTAGTCGTTTTACTGTTTTTTTCCTCTGTACTCAATTTTCTATTCCCATAAATGTTTTCTCGACCACGATGAATCCTATTATTTACATGCTGTTGTGGACTTGTAGAGAAGGTCAGAAATGTTCTTTTACCAATTGTTTGGATTTTATTTCATCTTGTTCTACTAATTAAAAACCCTGCTGCTCAAAAAATCCATTGTCTGTCCCTTTGAAGTTTGGTAATGCCCTTTGAGTTTGTTTTAAGGTTTTCTGATATACTTTCTCTTGTCTTTTACAGTGGAGCTATGCATTTATATTGTACGTGATCTCCACTGCATAAAAAATTGATGCCAAGAACTTATACAAAATAAATCATGAGGAGGTGGTTTTAACTCAAATTGAACACAAACCCTCGTCGAGTGATTCTTGAACAAACACCTCAAGCTGCTCTCTCAGGGTTTATGTAGCATCACTTGACTAGGGTGTGCATTCAATTCTCGTATCAACCACCTCCTCATACATTATTCTCTATTTAAACATTTCTACTCTGTAAAATACATGAAATAAATTGTTTCTTTGGACATGGTATAATATTACAAAACTGCTCACATCAAAGTACTTGGGCAGGCTGCTGGCAAGCAGACATGGAAAGTGAAAGTTGTCTGCTCTGCTCTCGTACTCCCAGGCACCACAGCCTTCCCTCTCCTAATGGCATTTTTATTTATTTTTACACCAGCAATGATATAAATAAGGTAAAGGGTGTAATATTATTTGGGGTTTTTTTACACACTCTCAGTGTGCAATACCATCACAAACTACTCATGTTTTGCACTCATGGTTTATGTGGTATTACAAACCTCGGGTGTGTAAAAAAAACTCAGAATGTACAAACACCATACATTATTCTCTATATAATCACACGCCTTAGGTGCCTTGTTATGCATGAGGTGCAGTCAAGTGGCGTTAAATGCACCTGAGAAATGAGATTATATCACCAGAATAGCACAACGTGGAGTGTCTTATATAAGTTTATACGTCCAGTTGGAGGACCTCCTATGGCTATATGAGTGTTGACTTGCATTTTCTTAGAATTAGAGGAATATGAACTGAAGGTGAACAGTTCTGTGGTCCAAAGGACGCATGAGGCAACACCTTTACAGCCAGGAGAGGCCCTCCAACCAGACCCATAACATTATTATGGATTGCTAACTTTTTTAAATAAAAAAACACTTTTTTTATTTAACAAATTTAGTGGCACAATCAGTTAATGAGCGCATGATAGTGCTCAGTGCATGAGGTACACTTGTGGCAAAAGGAGTACCTCACTTGCAAATGAAGGAAGCATTGTGATTGGTCAGGGCTGCTCCTGCAAACTAGAAGTGCACTTATAAAATGACTTTTAAATAGTTGACTTCAAATGAATGAAATTAAGAAGAAATTATTTTAAAAAGACAAAAATAGGACCTTTTTTATTGAAGTACACTTCCATTTTAACTCTGAAGAAAAAATACAGTCCATATTCTGGTAGTGGTTGGCTAAACAATAAAAGACCATGAAAACTATGTGTTGCACACTTTATTATTAGAAAAAGACACGTGTTACTTCATTTGCATTTCAAATCAATGACAGTAAAATATTTTAATGGAAATGTGTTCAACACTTTTGAACCTGACAGGCTGCTTTTTTGTTTTGAGGGGGTAGATTTCAACTGAAAACACCCATTAATGATTCAGATGTGCAGTACATCTTTTATGAACTTCAGGAATAAGAAAGCAGTTTGAGTCTGCCTCTGCCTCTTAGAGATGCAGTGAAGTTTTACTTCATGGGTAAATTCCCACGAATCTGCCAACTCTGTCTCTGTGTGCCATTTTGTAAAGTTGTCACCTGTGGTGGAAACTTCGCCAAAATTGGCACGGGGGAACTTTGCATTGCTTTGGGGTTTTTTAAAGTGCAAATTGCACTTAAAAAAAACCTCAAAACAAGGAGAAGTTTGAAACCAGCTGCTCCCCCCGATAGCTGTTAGCCAGACTTTCCTTCCTGGTGTCTAGTGGTACCTCCCCCCCACACCAATCATTGCCAGGATCCAATATGAAAAAATAAATCCCCCCCCAATCATGGGGTGCCAGCTCTGGCAGTAAAGTCTATCCCTGGTGTCTAGTAGCCCCAAACCCCCAGCCAGTCACCAGCCTAATATGAAAATGTACACACACACACACAAATGCCATCTCTGGTGTCTAGTAGTGTCCCCACTGCTGATCTCTGGCCCTGTTGCAAACAAAGACAATCCAAGGTCCTCTCTTCCCCTGATCACTGGGCAACAAGTCGACCAACTTTACAAAAAAAAAAACGTGGTGTCCTAGTGGACCCCACACCCCATCAGGTAGTGCCCCACCACCTCACCCCCCCCAACCCCGAGCTCTAGCAAGTCACTGGCATAGCCTCCACTCACCTCCATGGCTGTCAGCCCACCTGAGCTCTCAATGAATGAGTGCATGTTTGTACAAACACACATTCATTCACTGAGAGCTCAGTCAGGCTGCCGGCCATGAAGATAGGTGGAGGGCTATGCCTGTAGCCCGTTCTAGGTCATGGTGGAGGGGAGCAGGGTTGGGTGCCCTACCTGATGGGTTGGGGAGTGGGGGGTTCACTAGACACCAGGGATTTTTTTTTTTGGCAAAGTTGATCGGACTCGGCACCCAGTGATTGGGGGGGGCCTAGGATTTTCTTCATTTTGCAATGGGGCCAGTGATCAGCTGGGAGGGGACACTACTAGACATCAGGGATGGCAGTTGGGGATGTAATTTTTCATATGGTCGGTAATCGGATGCGGGAGTCTGGGCTGGTACCCTGTGATTTGGGGGGGGATTTATTTTTTCATACTTAGGCCAGGCAACAATCGGCAGGGGGGACAACTAGACACCAGGGAGAGCTAATCTGTTGGGGGGCACTACTGCTGTTAGTAGCCAAACTCAGCAAAATGTGAAGTTTGAGCTCTGCCTGTGGAGTTGTCAAATGCCATATTTTGTGGAGATTTTTTTTTTGGGGGGGTGAGCGAAGCTGGGCTTCACACACCCGATCCACTCCAAAAACTGGGGAAAATCTGAAAATTTTTTTGCTGAGTGAATTTGCCCCACTTTGCACATCTCTGCTGCCTATGCAGCTGTGTTTTTCCACCTTTCTCTCTTTGTTTATACAGTATCATGAAACGGACATAAAAATCCAGTAACCTGATTGGTCAGTCAGCCCGCTGATCAGGGCCATTATCCAAGCAAAGCAGCATGCTGATACTGAAGTAACTGTAGCACAATCACTCCTTCCTCTCAAAACTGAACATTACACTTGACAGTCATTACTCTCCCTCAGCTTGACTGTGTGTGCGTGTGTGTGTGTGTGTGTGTGTGTGTGTGTGTGTGTGTGTGTGGAAAGGATGGGTAGGGATCCAAAAAGACTGGACGAGTGGTCAAGGTTATGGCAGCTAGATTTTAATGCCAAAAAGTCCAAAATGATGCACCAGGACCATAGAAACCTGGGACTGGAGTAAAAAATGGTCAGAGTGATACTGACAAAGACTAAGCAGGAAAGATATCTAGATGTAATCATATCAGATGACCTAAAGGTGGCCAGGCAGTGTAACAAGGCAATTGGAAGAGTTAGTGGCATGCTGGGGTGCATAGGAAGGAGTATCACCAGCAGAAAGAGAGAGGTGGAGATGCCTCTATAAAGATAGCTGGTAAGATCCTACCTTGAGTACTGTGTCCACTTCTGGAGACCACACCACAAGAAGGACATAGACAGAGTGGAGGTAGTCCAGAGGAGGGCATCTGAAATGGTATGGGGGCTGCATCAAAAGCCCTTCAAGGAAAGGCTAAATAAGCTAAATATGTACACCCTGGAGGAGAGGAGAAATATGATAGAAACCTTTAAATACCTCACTAGGATTAATAAGGTACAGGAGGAGGTATTGTTCAGAGAAAAGGGGCTCTAAAACAAGAGGGCATGCTATGAAGTGGCTGGGGGTAAATGTAGAAGGGATGTGAGGAAGTACTTCTTCAAGGAAAGGGTGGCGGATACCTGAAATAGCCTCCAGTGGAGGTAGTGGGGCAAAAACAGTGGTGGAGTGCAAGAATGACTGGGACAAGCACAGGGGAACTGTAAAGGTAAGGAAGAGGGGTGCCATAGACCAAGTAGGGCCTGTACCAAAAAAAAAAAGAAGGTTAAAAAAATGGGCAGACTAGGTTGTCCTAGTGGCCCTTTTCTGCCGTTACATTATGTCACTCTTTGTTACTCTATGTCATGAACGTGACAGGTGTCATTTTTCAAATCCCCTCTGAAACATGTTTTTGCAGTCACACTGCAAAATCATTTTTCATATGGGATTTAAAAATTCCACCTGTTTTGATCATAATGTCAGGTCATAAAAGAACTATGCTAACAATTTGGAGTCAAAATGTGGAGCCCACTGAAAATTAAGTAAAGCCTCTCAGCTTGTCAGTCCTGGTAAACACAATCTAAAAATGCGTGACACCACTAAAAATGAGATATTGCATCTCATCTGGTCTCTCCTAAATAAATACAGATTAAAAATATGCAAAAGCAGGACCCCAGTTTAGTAGGGCCCTCACTGAACTGTGCATCTATGCTGTTCTATACAAGGAATAACCTACGGTCATACAAGGAATAACCTACGGTCACACAATATAAAAATTGTAGTCGAACCTGCAGAAACAGTAGAGAGGGATCATTATTTTGCAATTAGAGCACCTCTCTTATGGAATAAACTGCCCCAGATAATGATTGAAAGTAATAGTCTTGATTCCTTCAAAAACTGTCTTGACAGAACATATTATAACACACAAATTGGCATAATCATCCGGGAGACATATAATATGGGCCTATTGGCTCCCATATGTCTTTGAAATCCTAGTATCCTGGGAACAATACACTGTAAAAGCTGGACCCCAATGACAATGTAACTTGCCTTCCAGCTGGACTATACTGTGCAATACCTTATAAATTGAGTAAAAGCAGGGCCCCATCAAAAATGAGATATTGCATGTTGGCAATGCTATCCTGGATAAATACAGTGTAAAAATTGGAAAAGCCATATCCCACTGAAAACAAGACAGCATCTGGGTTGTGTTATTCTGGGTAAATACAACACAAAAAAGTGTCAAAGCAGGATCATGTTATAAATGAGATATTGCATGGTAGCTGGGTTATCTCGGGTAAAAATATTGGAAAACTATATAAAACAGGACCCTTCAGCAGAACCCCACTGAAAAGGAGATGTTGCATCTAAGATGATCTGTCCTAGAAAAAGTACAATATAAAAGCAGGACCACATTAAAAATGAGACACTGCATCTCACGTCTACTATCCTGGGTATATGCAGTATAAAATTGCAAAATGAGGACCCCCACTGCACATGATAAATTATGTCTCATCTGGTCTCTCTTGGATAAATGTATCATAAAAATCTATACAAGTAAAACTCAGTACAGGAGCATGCAAGAAAACATTTAGCAATGAGAAATGCTTGTTTTATTTTCCACAAACCTGTTTTTCATTTTGGTTTCATCCTGTGGCACCCACCCACCCCCAGCCCAGTCACTGCCCTTCTCATGGATTTACAGATTATCTATCACATACCTAGGACTGTAGTGTAGTTAGTGGACAGCTGTGTTAGTTGCGAGGGAGCCTGCAGATGGTGCTGTCTTGGCTGGCTGGAATTATTTTCCTGCAACCTAAGGACTGTGGCATGTATTAAGGCAGTCACCGATATGCGATGACATGCATGTGTAACATGTGTCTAGCAGCCACCTCTCCCTCCTGGTGCTCCCCACTGTGCTGCTGACTAGTCTCCACCAGTGAACAGTCACACAGCAGGAAAAGCATTTTCCCTCCCTGCTGAAGGAGAGCTGTTCCTGGGATGCTCAGTCCTTCCTCCCCCAACCAGCTCCTGATGAGTCATGCTTGTTCTCAAACAACTGTCACCAGAACAGAAAGCAGTAGCACTACCACTGTGCTGCCAGACTGACTTGAAGTCCTGCATTTATCCACTTTTAAATGTATTTTCCCAGGATAGGCCAGCTGTGATTCAATATCATGTCAGCATGGCTCAGTTGGTAGCACATCTGCCTCTAGACCAGAAGGTCATTGGTTCTTGTCCCTCACTGGGATTGGACTTGTACCTAAAACGCTGGCACCTGAGTGCAGCATTAGGAGGAGTGCTGTACTGTTGGGGTGTGCTGTCCTTTGGATGAGATGTTAAACTGAGACCCCTTCTACCCATCCTGGTGGGTGTCCAGGTGGAAGTAAAAGATCCCAAGGCAGTCTTCCCGAAACAGAACGGGAATTTGTTTATTCAAAAAACAAAAACATATACAGACTGCATAATCCAAACAAAATATATTAATAATGAACAGACAAGGAAAAAAAATACTCACAAATACAACAAATTTACCACAGTAAAATCAGTGAAACACCTAAATTGAAAAGCACCCTCACCCACCCCTTCACCTCACCCAGTCAATTCCTCTCCATAATTGATCACACAGTGGTTCCCCCACATGTATAAATTCATACCACTATACCTCATCCAATTCAGCTTGTGATTTAAACATTAAGTCATTCAGGGTTACATCTTCACCATGTAAAAACTTTTGGCAATGTACAGTACTTGCCAAATTATCTCTTTAATGCAAGCTAGTATCACATACACAGTGCTTTTTTGCCACTGATGCCGCTACCCTGTTAACTGACCATAAACCAAAATTTTATAACTTATATGTATAAAACAGGTGGTATTTCAAAAGGCATCCATGAGACTCCAAACAGAATGTATTTATGGGCAGTCAAACAACAAATTCTGCATAGTTTCTAACTGTGTTATTCAACCTGATTCTAAACAATTACGTTCCCCCATAACCTTGTGCTTATGATTGTCCCTCACATTCAACTTCCCATGCCCACAAATACACATGGTCCTTCATTTTGGGTGGGATCATAGTTTCTAACATAATATCTAACATTTGGTTACATTTGATTGCTGGACCAACCAGGAATACTGGTTCTTCATAATAGGAGTTAATCAAAATATTGTTATAAAACTGTTTCCTGGATACCCCCAGGAACCACTGCAAATCAATTTTCCACAGTTTAATATATTTTAAGCAGGTTTGCACATACCCTGGCAATATCTTTTCCAACACACTCCACTTCCCTCTTCCCCAGGAAATAAAGAAACCATATTTCCATATCTGCATAACCCTTGTCCCTACCCCTTCCCCCATCACTAAAGTCCTAATGTTAGTATAAAAAAAATTACTGAAAAAAATATCAGTGGCTGGATCATATTTAGTCCACCGTCTTTCCACAGCCTATACGTATGATTTCATTTTACAAGGTTAAGCCTACTGCCCCACAAAAGTTGAAAGAATAACCCTAAAATCTTTGCATGCATCCCAAAAGGCATAGGGGAAACATGAATTATATATATAAAAAAGAGGTGCTATAAAAGCTTTTAATAAAAAGTTTATTTTCTTTCTGGTCATTTTCCAAGATTTCTGTTTGGTTACCTTAACCTGTGCCTCCTCACATTTCTTCTCCCAACTGATTTGTGATGCTTCTTTTGTCCCAAAAAAAGATTCCTAAAATGTTCACATTATCCTTAATAACTGGAATAATAAAATTATTTGATGTTGGCACCTTTCCTAAGGCTAAAGCTGTACTTTTTTCATATTTATCTTTATACAGGTTCCGTTCATATTGTCAGTAAAGACAGTTATTGCCCTTTTCCCAGATTCTAAAGCTGCTACAGCCAGGACACAGTCATCTGTATAAGCTGTTACTTTACTACACTGCCCTTCCCCCTTCCTGTGTTCCACCGAAACAATCCTTTTATCATTTTATCATTCTTTACAATTCTCAAGAGGGTATCTAACCCAAACACATATGGGGTGGGCTTAACGAGCACCACTGTCTTACCACATTATGAAAGTACATAGAGACACCCAGGTGGCTGCTCACCATGGGCTTCACCTGTGCATCTATATAGAACAATTGTATTAAATGCATAAAATCTTCTGGAATACCATCCATGTTTAGCACATCCCATAAATAATCATGCCTTATAGAATCAAAGTAGTCTCTTGATCTACCATGAAGATACAACCTTCTGGAGACATCTCCAAACCCTGTTCCACCACCTTGCTAATGAACATCAGATTTTGTGTCACATTCCTCCCAGGCAATGCACATGTCTGTACATCCAAAAATTTTTTGCCACTCTTGCTAATCTAACTGTAACTGTTTTTGTGAGTATTTTATAATCTGACATCAGCAGGCTAAGTGGCTTCCAGTTTTTGATATGTATCTGGTCCCCTGACTTGTGCAGAAGGATCATAGCCCCTTCTGTCATAATTGTTCTGAGTTTTCCTATATGAGGGACAGCTAAAAAAACCTCTGTCAACATCAGTGCAATTTGCTCAAAAAACATTTTATAAAAGTCATTGGGGATGCCATCGCTCCCGGTGCAGTCTTTACTGATTAAGGTTTTAATGGCCTCCCCAGTCTCCCCCTACCCTTTAACACAACTTTATCTAATTATGACACCTGAGGTACTTCTAAGGGGTTAAGAAAGGGTTCATGCCCACTTTCCCATCCACCTGAAACTTTTTTTTTACATAATTTGTACTATATGCTGCACTGAAAATCTGTTGGAAACTAAATTTCCATTCCCATCCTTTAGGGAGCTCATGACCCTTTGTTTAACTCTTTCCGCTGTCTTATCATATGGGTTCACCTGCGCTTTTGTTCCCTGCATTCCAAATATTTGCTCCATTGCCATGGAATGTTCCTTATCATATTGATATTCAAACATTTTAGTTTTTATCTCAGTTAACTGCAAAGTCATATCAATCCCTGTCTCCCTCATGTGCGTTAAAAGTTTAAGATACTGGGCCCTCAAACCTAAATGTTGAGTATAACGTTTCTTTACTTCTCTGCTTGAAACTTGCATCATTAACACTTTAATATCCCTTTTGGTGTCTTCCCCTGCTCCATAGTATTGTTATATAAAACCCTTATATCCTGTCTTCCATCCAGCAAAGCTAACACCTCTAAGTGTATGTGTTCCACCTGTAGCAAAGACATATTCAGTCTCCTAAAACCCCTTCCCATACATAAATACTGCCCTATCCCTGATATGACCTTTATAGCAACATGATTGGAAGTCTTCAGCGGCACCATGTCTGCCTCCTGCACAGTCACTCTCTCCATCACGAACCAAACATCAGTTCATGAGGACAAGACACCTTTATAAAAAATGTGCAGTGGCCTCTATGATGTCATAAACATCCCGAAGCCCTGTCCTATGCAAAAATACTAAGTAATAGATTTGTATCACAGAACAACTTTTCTGTTTTTCTGCCCCAATCCCTCTTGGTCAGACCACAATTAAAGTCTCATCCCCACAAAACTACTTTTGATGTATGCAAGTAAGAGTCTGTCTTATGCAGCAACTGGGTTCTTTCAGCCTTAGATTGCAGAGCAAAGATGTTAATCAATCTAAGGGTTACTTCAGCAAAAAACACATCACAATTAATGTCCTCCCTGAGCACACATCAATCACCTTCAAAACATGTACTGTGTGATCAGAAAACAATATACCCAATCCTGTACGTCTCTTCCACTACAGACCATAATGGAGGTCCCCATCTCCAATCCTGTACATGTCTCTTCCCCTATAGACTGTAACGAAGGTCTCCATCTCCAATCCTTCTGTGCCTGTGTTATTTCAGGGATCATATGCAACCTTGTGTCCTGTAAAAATAAAATATGTCCCTTTGCCTCATGTAAACTAGCAAAAGTTAATTGTCTCTTAGCTGCAGTCTTAATACTATTCACATTGGAAGTGATAATATTCAGTTCAGACATATTGATGGAAAAAGGAACATAATAAAAAGAAAAAATACTTATTAAGTCATAAGTTTCACTTTTTCTTCTTTCTTTTATTGTGCTTGGATTTTTCCAGTGTTGGCAAGTCCACTGCTGCTTCAGCATAAGAGGAGGCAACAGAGGAGACATCTGACAACCCCCAGATTCTGCTTTCTCCGTGTCCATGAGCACTGAGAATTGATTCTGGACTGGTATGGACTCTACTTCCCTGTGCTTGGAAGAAGAACAGGATTTCAACAAAGCCTTTGATCTCATTATCCTCTAAAAGGAGGGTGTAGCAGAATTTACAGGAAGAGGCATCATGGCCTCAGGCAGCAAAGTGGAGCCATGTGTTCGGATGGACCCAGTGAATTAGTTTGCATATCCGAATTTTCCAAAGCCCTTGATTCACTTGGACATGTGGATCTTCTACCAATTCTGGTTGTACCAATTCACTTTCTATCCTCTTGTCCAGAGTAGTAGCACGGGGTGGGGTGGAGGGGTTTTCAGGGTGAAACTGCAGTGGTCACTGCTCTCTCCGATCTTACAGCAGGAACCCTTGCTGATTTGGGACAGGAGGGTCTGTTGGTATAAATTCTGATTCTAGTCTTATGTGTTCTTTTAGGGTTAGAGCAACATACATGTCCTGCTCTGCCCTCACAGCCTGGTCTAAGCTGTATGGGTGGCCCACGAGCAAGTATGGAAAGTGTTCCTGTGTTCTTCACAGAGGTTGCATCTCATAGGGCATGCACACTGTGCGCTATTGTGCCCCAAAATCCCACACAATCTACACTTTTATTTGGCACAAACATTGCTAAGATGCCCTATATCACCATACCTATAGCAAGCACAGTGCTGACCTGCATAAAAGATCACCCCTCTGTCCCACCCCTAAAAGAAACAATTTGGGAGGTGTTGCACCACCCCATTATCCTGTTTTAAGATTACTTTATAATGCCACCATCCCAGTCCAGAGGTGTTCATCATTAAAAATGGGTTCTGGAGTGCCAGACTGGTGGTGCTTAGGGTTAAGGCATTAGGCACCTCCACCATGCTACGCCGATGACCTGAGTTCGGGAATGAGCCCAGCATGCCAGGGGTCAGCAGTGGTGGGAAGGGATTGAGTATCCGGAGGACAGCTCTCCTTTCCCAGGGGTTGCAGGGATATGCGTTGCTCCGTGTGCAATCTGGTGATAGCCGAGAAGCCACAATGTGCCACAACCATATGGCAAGGGTGGAGCTGGTGGACGCTGGACATCATTGCACTTCCAAGCTCCACCGCTGGGGCAGAGGATGGGGTGGGTGGAAATACTAAGGAAAACCTTGGCTTGCCAAGGAGGGGACGAGGACCCCAGGGACCTCCCTCACATTCCCAGATCCAGGCAGGCCACACTGAGGAGCCACACCCAACTTCATAAGAGGTGTTGACCCTCTAATTTCAGACAGATGCCACCACAGGAGGGTGGTCCCTGCCCTGGGGGTGATCCGGTGCTAGAAGTCCCTTGTGTGAAGAGAGATCTGAGGTGGTCTGCCACAGAGGAGAGTAGAAGGGCTAGCATCGAGAGGGTACCTCCGAGAGATGCCTCGGTAAGCTGATTCATAAATAAAGTTAAAAAAAAAATGGGTTCTGAAACCCCATTAACATTACATCGATGTTTCAACCAATAGGAAAGGTCTGCAACATTCATCCCCACATTACGAAAAAGAACATTAATTTGTTTAAAGGAGCATCTAGTAAGGGGTATAGCCTTAAAAGGTCGCCACTGGGAAGTATTCTTCAATAGCTGGCACTGCTTTCAGAACCTTTCAAGCCCAGCTGGGTGTTTAAAGCTGGCATCATAGTGGAATCCCCAGGCACATGTATCAGAGCATAGCTCTTGTAGTCATAATACTCCATACTGTCTTTCAGCAGCATCCTGCCAACAAAGAGCCCATCTGAAATATCAGTCCCCTTCCCATATTTGAGGTGCATTGCATTCCACCTTTCAGCTGGTTCAGATGCCAATCTGACTGTTTCTGGGAATAAATGCTCTGATGTTAGTGCTCCAGATGTTGTTTGTTTGTTTAAGGTTCTGCAGGATCAGCTTCCTGACTTTGCTGTCTCCTGTTGGGTGAAACAACACTGTCTGCCAAACCCATTTGGTCTACAACAGGTATGGAGGTACTTGGAGCACCAGTACCACCAGTGGGTTGCTCAATAACACTTGCAACTCCCTCCCTCCAAATTCATGATGTCTGTCAACACATCTTGGTGACCAGAAGCAGTGTCTTGCTGCACATCTGAAATAACTAGTACTGATTGCAGCCCAGGAGGAATTTGTGAGGCTATATTCTCAGTTAGTGGAACACCAGTTTCTTTTCCTATAAGTTCTGTCAAAGGCTGACCTGCTCCCACCACCAAGGTGCAAGGTGGATTAGCATCCCAGCCAGTTCCATCCATTGTTTTTACCTATCCTGCCTTCTCCAAAGCAGTGTGCACCCTTACTAGAGTATCTGCAGATAGGTCTGCAGTTGGACCTGCTGGGGCATTTTGTTCCCCAAGTTTCACTGCCCCCATAGCCTCTTTATGGTAATTCTTCCCACCTTTCCCTGAAATATTGTTTGCATTTGCTTCTTTCCCTGGACTCCCAGTCGTGACCCCAATATTAAAAGTTATTTGTAGCAAGACAGGCTCTGTCTTACTGAACTGTGCCATAGCCACTGTTATTGGTGATATTTCTATAGCTCCCCCACCTCCATGCCCCTCAGTAGCCTGCGCCCTGGTAACATCAAAATTATTGCCCACAGCTTTATTTAACTCAGTTCCACAATTCATTTCAGTAGAGACGGTACCTTGGTTACCCATATTTTGTAACACTGGACTCTTCCCAGCTAATATAGTCTCCTCCATTGTTTTCTCTGCATCCACCTCCATCTTGTTGGCTATGATTCCATCCGACCCTTTTCCCTGTCGCACACTGTCTGTCTGTTCTTCCGCTCCCTGCTGCTGCAGTTTGTGCTGTAATTGCTTCCACCTTAGTGCTGATCATAGAAACATAGAAACATAGAATTTGATGGCAGATAAGGACTGCTTGGCCAACCTAGTCTGCCCATTTCTCTACCTAATGGAGGAGCTGCAGATCCTAGTTAACCGACAGCTTACTTCCTCCTACCCCGCACTAGAATTGCCTTATGTCTGTCCCATGCATTCTTGAATTCCCCCACTATTTTTGACTCTACAACCTCCTCAGGAAGGCTGTTCCATGCATCTACAACCCTCTCTGTGAAGAAATACTTCCTCACATTACCTCTGAGCCATCCCCCATCTTCAAATTGTGCCCCCTTGTTCTTGCACATCTCTTTTTCTGAAAGATGCTACCCTCTTGGACTTTTTGATTCCTTTGAGGTATTTGAAAGTTTCTATCTTGTCCCCATCCCTCCTTTCCTCAAGGCTATACATCTTATAGGAGAAGACTCCTGTATATGTATGATTTGATATATCTGATGTATTTATTATACATTACATCAAGTACTGCACATATGTCAATAAGAAATCAGCCATTTCTTCTGTTGCAACACATATCTAGAGTTTGAGGCTCTGACACAAGGTAGTAAAATGTCAAGCAAGCCTCCATTTACATGCAAATGGGTCACTTATAATACAGCCCTTCCCATTCCTTGATGTCACTGCAGCAACAGTGCAGAACAAAACATAAGGGTATCAATGCTGTCTAGCCTGATTTTAGTTTAAGTTTGCAGTGGCTTAAGGCAGTTCTGTCATGCAACTCAGACAAGGAGTAGTACTTTTAGCCTTAATACCGTATGCGTAGAGCAAATAATACATCTAATAGTATTTCATTCACAGGAAACAAAAGCTGTTTCTCTGTACTGCTCATTTCTCTCTGTGAGACAGTTGTAACATGTTGTTCAAGTTCAAGTTTCAAGTTCAAGTTTATTGCAGGAAAACTCCATTGAGCAAGCTCATTCACAAGGAGGTCCTGTGACATAAACACTTAAAGTACAAACACAGATAGGTAATAACAGTATATACATGAAAATACACGTTACATGATGCAGGCTGGATATACATACAAGGGTACCACACAGGGTGACCGCAGGTGGTAAACATTGATATGAGACAGGGAAGCGACTTATAGGTCGCATACTGATAAATGAAACATGATGACTGGTGTGATTAGATTTAATCAAATCAAATCAAATCAAATATACAGTATTTTGGCAGCTAGAACAAACAACAGCCTACAACTGATATGGGAGGGAGGAGAGATTTGATAGAGTAGCAGTGGAGTGTAAGCAAAGATAAAGCCAGGAGTAGAAGGGGAAGGGAAAGCAGTTAATATGACAAATCAATTATACCTTACCAGTGGATAAATATGGCACACATGGGGAAGGAAGAGACTTAATGACATTACAGGTGTCTTTTATTTTGGCTGAACTTAACGATTTGTAGAAGTTTATTGAAACTGTGCTAGTTAGTTTCAGTACAGTTTGTAATTGGTTCCAAATGGAGGAAGGGCATATGCAGCACGTTTACCAAAGGAAGTCCGTGTCCTTGGTATGTCAAGCATAATAAAGTCAGATTTTCTTAATGAGTATGCACTATGTGAGATTCTAATAAGGGAAGAGATAGCTTGGCAATTTCTGCAGGAGCAGTTTAAGAGTCCATAGCCCAGCATGGAGCAGGCGTCTAGTAGTAAGGGATGTCCAACCAACAGCTGCATATAAGTCACAGTGGTGCGAACGGTAAAGGGAGTTGGTAATGAACCATAATGCACGGTGATAAAGGATGTCCAGTTTACTTAGATTTGCAAGAGTGGTGGAGGAATAGATTACATCGCCATAGTCAGTCAGGGAGAGAAGTGGCCTGTACATGCTTGTTTCGAGTTCTCAAGGGGAAAAGGGGCCTATTTCTGTAGAAGAAACCTAACCTTGCTTTTAACCTTCTAGAGACATCTTCGATGTGGTCACTGAAAGATAATTTATTGTCGATCCAGATACCTAGATATTTAAATTTGGTTACAACTTCCAGAGGCTCGTTTAGCGTGGTGACAATGAAGTCTTGGGCAAGAGTATTGGGGGGGCCTGAGACAGCACTCCGGGAGAATATCATCGCTTTAGTCTTCTTGGCATTGAGCAGAAGCTTTGCCTTTATTAAATTATGCTCAAGTTGTGCGAAGTCCGCTTGAAGCACTCCCTTGACTTCAGATAACGATGAGCCAGAAGTATACAACACAGTATCATCTGCAAAAAAGTGCAGATTGGACGTAGATATGTTAGCATCTAAGTCATTGATGTACAGAGAAAACAAGATAGGGCCTAAGATGGATCCTTGAGGACTCTCTTGCAACTGGCAAGGCAGCAGAAAAAGCTCTTCCTTTACTTTTGGAATCTTCCAGTTAGGTAGCTAGAGAACCACTGGGTGGTATGGTATGTGGCACCCAACTTTGCAAGGCAATTGACTAATAGTTTGTGATCAACAGTATCAAAAGCTTTGCTGAGGTCCAAAAAGACTGCACCAGTTACCTTCTTAGCATCTATAGCAGAGATCCAATCATTGGTTACTTTTGCTAGTGCAGTGATTGTGCTATGATTAGCCCGGAAGCCAGATTGAGCTGGGTTAATGAGAGAGAAGGTTTCCAAGTGAGATTTTAACTGAATATGGATGTTTTTCGAGAACTTTAGAAAGGATAGGCAATATGGAGATAGGCCTATAGTTGTTTACATCGCATGGGTCACCAGATTTAAATAGAGGGAGGATATGTGCTGATTTCCAGCAGGACGGCACAGCAGCAGATGTAATGGAAAGATTGAAGATGTGGAGAATTGGGGCAGTGAGATGGGCATAGCCTGACCTTAGGAAAAAGGGTTCCAAGCCATCGTCCCCTGCACTTTTTTTGGTGTCTAAGTTAAGAAGAGAATCTTCTACTTCTTTATAAGTTATCTCACGCAGTTGGAAGGGACTGGGTCCAGGACTAGATGTGGCGGGAGGGGTATGCTGGCTCACCGCAGCACCAGCATAAGGTGACGAGTCAAAAGCTAATCCAGCTGTGGCAAAGTGGGAGTTAAGTTCCTCCAGGATTAGGGACTTGTTTTCCACAATCTTGCCACTTGCGACTATCTTTGTTGGGACAGAGGGGGCCATGGGCCGTCCTTCTATAGCTTTGATAGTCTTCCATATTTTATGAGGGTTACCTTTAGCTTGTTCGAGTAGAAATATAATAGTTAGCTTTAGCAGGCAAGTTTTTCACACAGTTATTCCTGGCTGTTCTAAAGGCCTGCCAATCCAAAGATTCTTTGAATGTCTAGCTTTAGCCCAGAGCTTATCTCGAGCTATAAGGGCTGCCTTGAGATCCGAGGTGAACCAGGGATTGAATTGTTCCGTACCCTTACTTTGATGAAAGGGCATGCTTATTTATTATTGTAGTGAGTTTGTCATTAAGGATGCAAGCTGCCTTGTTGACATCTTTGGCTAGGTAAAGATCTTGCCATCTGATCATGCTCAGGTCAGATAAAAGTTTACTGCACTGAATTTGGCGAAAGGATCTTTTGTTATAAAGATGGGTTGCGGCGGCCTTAATTTGAGATCTTATGCAAGCAACAATTCCATGATCGCTCATGTCATTGTGAAACACTGACAAATGAGATATTTTGTGGATGGGTGGTTAGTACCACATCTAGAATGGAACTGTTGGCAGTATTTAGAGTGTTGTTCTAGTAGGTTCTCTGACTAATTGCCCAAGACCTAGCTCGTCACAAAGGGATTTGAGGCCATGTGATTTAGGTGACAGCCAGTCCATATTTAGATCTCCTAGAAATATTGTTTCAGTTTTTGCATCTGCGAACATGGATTTCAAAAGATTAAGGACTTCATCACCACCAGACGGGGGTCTATAGCCACCTAGGATAGTGATACATTCCGAGGAGGGGAGATGAAGGCTCAGCGAAACTAACTCAAATTCCTTGGCTAGAGATTTGCAACTAATATTGGTGACCAAGTACTTAGATTTGGCATAGATAACCACACCCCCGCCTCTAGACTCTCTATCTGCTCTAAATAAATTGTAGCCCTGCAGTGATATTTGTTGATCAGTGTTCATCTTTTTTAACCACGACTCAGTAATTATGATAAGGTCTGGTAGCATGCTGCCAGCTTGCAGCTGTACAAGTTTTTTAGGCAGGCTTAAAATGTTGACCATCATCATTTTGAGACCTTTGGCCTCAGCAAAATCGATAGGCAAGGTAAGTTGTAGGGGGTGCCAGGGCTGAGCTCCACATTTCCTGAGCAGAGAAGAAGCAGAAGTATAACTTTCTTTAAGGAGCTTATAAGAATGGAGACTGCTTTTTTATTTCTTTGCAGCAACCCATATCGTGCTGCGCAAGAGGCGGCGCCACTGCAATGACAGTTGATTGTGATCAATGTAAGTGCTTGGGTAGACATAGGTGAGGACAGTAGCAAAGGGGTGTAGGCTAACCGGGGGGAATAGGCTAAAAGGGGAGAGGAGAATGACAGAGTGTCTGCACGGTAGACTGTTATAACATTAGGTATTGATAAGGTACATTGGAGAACTGAATTGCATTGAGGTACTTGAATTGCACTGTTTTGCTGAAAACTCTGCACCTTAGAGCAATAAAAACAAGGAGAGCCATGGTCCCAGATTGAGTGGTCTCGTGATTTGTATTAGTGCAATATTTTCTAGGCAAGAAATTTGCCCATAGGTACCTATTTAAAACCTAGATGAGAAAATACAGCAGAAAGGGGAACAAGGAGACTGGAGCAGCTTAGTTAGTGGCCATCCACTCTTCAGACTCAAGTCCCCTTGTAGCAGAACCGGAAAGAAGTAGAATGATAATGCAGGCCATATTGCCCACGAAAGAATACGGTGATTTATGTAGAAGACCAAGAATCCCTCTAGTGGCAGGTCTGTATAACCTGCTAATGGAAAACTAGCCAAAAAAAAGGTAGTTAGTTAGACTTATCGGAGCCAAGGCAGAGTGCTTGGATGGGGGGCGCTGCAAGAATAGCAGTCAGACAGAAGAGGTGTAAGCAATTTAAAACAGTAGTAGAAATTACAATCCAGCTAATACAGTAGAAAAACTCCTAATAACACAGTAGAAATGTGCTTAGTTCTATGGAAAGTCTAACAAAGTGCCAGGTGTCTATAGCAGGGGAAAACTCCTGCCAATCAGAGTGGGTTTGCTGGAAGCACCCGTGTTCTGATTGGCTGCGCTGTCCCGTACCTTCCAAGGAGCTGCAGGCGGGTGTCCTGGTCTTGGTCGGTGGCTGGCTGGGTGCCGGCCTACCGTGGGTGAGCTGGAACTGCCCTGTTGTGGAAAGCAGTAGACTGAATCAGTCAATCAATCAATCGAGCAGTCAGTCATTCACTCTGTATTGAAGCAGGTGAGCACTCTTAAGAAGATTTGTTACAAGATGAGCCTGGGCAGTTTACCAAAGGATCACACAAGACTGACTTATACACATCCCCTTTCAGCAGCCTGAAAGTGGAGAGCTAGATCATTTACTTTATAAAGTGTATTGTTTTACATTTCAGATGCTCCTTAAATCTGAGTTTCTGACTGGAAATACCAAGACACAGAATGCATGTGACATGGGAGGAGTGGGCTAAGCAAATACAGAGCACTACAAACAGAGACTGATTAGTTTCTTTACCTACAACAGCTGAGATGTAGCATCTGATTTGTAAGGACATCCTACTTCAAATGCTGGCATTACAAAGCGGGAGGGGTTGTCATAGCTTATCTTTAGTACCTTGAAAGTGAAATGCTGTAGGTCTCACATCACTGCTAATGATTTATAATGTGAATTTGGCACTTTTAAAGTCATGGACCTGAGGGGCCATCACAGTTTCTAAGGAGTTTAGGGAACTCTTAAGGGTTAGAGAGTAAGGAATCTAGTAGGATTTGAACCAGAGTCCTCTAGTGCTTGTGCCTGTGCTTTCCTGGTAACCTAATCCTTGTCATAGCTGAATTTTATTGCCTTACAGCAGCCATCCAATCACTGACTGCCTATTTTAAAAGGAACGGGCCTATTTGCAAGATTTTCTCACTGCTGGTGTCATTCAAAACAGAATGTTAACACACACACACCACAATATAACAGCTGCATAATACCACTTAAAACTCTTGTTGTACCCAGAGTCATTTATTGGGTAAACTGCTTTTGCTAACAGAAACAGTAACACAACACATACAGGCACTTCCTAATATGAATACTATATATACCTCAAATCAGTGCTGCATCACACTCACATGGTCCTAGTCCCTATTAGACCTGCAGCTCAGGATGTCACAACACTTAAAGGGTTCCTCCATTACTCAAGTGGGGAACCAAACATTGTGGGTTCGGTCTACTGGTGGAACTGCATTTAGTGCAGCACCATTATCTGTTGCTCTGATGACATCATGCTTCAGCAACATTGATGGTAAAATGGAGGACAAACACACTGATAACTTTTGGGGCTGTAAATTTTATTTATAATCTGGATTTGGACAGCAATAGGACAGCTGGCAACTGGAGGAGGCACACAACAGTTATACATAAGGAGTTGGGAAAATATTGGAGTGGAACTATGGGAGACTTCCCCTTTAAGCTCCTTCAGTCTTTCTTCACATGTCTTCTGGTGCAGACCCTGCACCATTTTGGTTGCCCTCCTCTGGACAGCCTCCTTCCTGTCTATGTCTTTGCGGAGATGGGGTCTCCAGAACTGTACACAGTACTCCAGATGTGGTCTTACCAACTGTCTGTACAGAGGGCCAACAACTTCCTGTTTTCTATTGGTAATACCTCTTCCTGTGCATCCCAGTATCCTCCCAGTCCTCCTTACTACCTTTTCACAGTGCTGGCCCACCTTTAGATCATCTGATATGACTACCCCCAGGTCCTTTGTCGATGTTCTTCCTCCAGAATGGCATCCTGCAGCTCCTTCGTCGAGAGGGCCCTTGCTGCCCCTACATTCATTTTCCCATTGTTTGTCATGGCTCCTTTAGGTACGTATCTATTCAGGTCTGAAAATTCCTCATGTGCCAAAATGAAACCATCATCCACTCCAACTTCCATTTGGATCTCTAGAAAAGCTGAGACTGGGGAGGAGACCTGCTTCCCAGCCTCACCCACGCCCATGCGGGTCAACATCCTCTTAGGACTGGCCATTGAAGCACCAGTTACAGTGCCCCCTACCCAAGAGTAGGGGAAGATTTTAATAACAAAAAACAAACATTTTACAGCACAGTATTTCAGTCATACATGTTCAATATGAGAAAAACAAAAATATAAAGGTGGAAAAAGAAATGAGTAATGAGGAACATGCACCTAAACTTCAGCATGAAATGACAAAGGAAGCTATGAAACAGAAAAAAATTAGCAAACCATGAGAATATGGGAAAAACAGAGAAAAAGAAATCAAGATACCTAATAAACCAACAACATGCCAAACCCACCCCACCCCACCCCCAGACGAGGAAGGTAACAGCAGAAATATAAAGGACAATAACCCTAAATCCCACCTAGAGGCCGCCTGGGAACTCATTGGGAAATGATCACTAAACTGAAACAACAAATGCTGTGAGCACCAGCATTCAAGCCAGTCCCAAATAAGTCTTAAACACCCACCATCTGAGGCAAGTAAGCCTAGTCCCATTACAATTACACTTTGACCAAAACTAATGGAAAAGGTATCTCCTTATCAAACGAAGCAATATCACGGATCAATATGCCTTTGTTGGAAAAGTAAGGCACGTCTAGAGTGCTACAAATAATACTTAATTGTAGTGAAAACAAGATGAAGCATGCCCGTCTCAAACATATGGACCCAGTATACAGTCCCCTGTATCACCTGGTCAGACGTCACGGTTGCCCACCGCTAGTCACACCAGGTGGCCTCCAGGGTCGTCCAAAAGGCAGTAGCATAAAGACATTCCAAATAAAAATGGGACATTGTCTCTGAGAGTAAGACACACCCAACCCTGGGACAAAACCACTCTGCCTGACTTTTGTGTTTTGCATTTGCCTTCACTGGGAGTTTCCCATGAAAAATTATCCACAACACATCCCACATTTTTTGTGGTATTCTCTTATCCATCAAGGTAGACTTAACTACTGCTATTCTTAAGGTAGGCAGGCCATCATAAAAGGCATAGCCTGAAAATTTAGCAACATAATCGTTCTATAAATAAGCCGAAAAGTCTGATGCTTTACTATAGCATATGGCAGTTTCATCTCCTTATTTTGTCAATACAAGTGTGATCATATGGAGACAACCCACTATGTGGGATAGACCCAGTACTCCATTGTGTTAAAAAAGGAGCCAACCAACATAGTGTCCACTCTGTCCAAACATAAATTTTATCCATAAGACATGGCATCAAATTCCATTTCAGGAACTGACTGAATGTAAAAACAAATGGATTCACCAGATTCAGACATCCTTGTTCAATCGGGAGGTAAAGCACGTTCCTCTTAATTGTATTAAGATGACTACCCCATACCAACTGAAAGAAACAACTATACAGTTGTACTTACAGAATCTTTGGAATGGGAAACACCATAATGAGATATGCCAGCATGGGAAGGAGAAACGTTTTTAAAATACCTACTCTCTTCAACTTCATTTGATGCCATGCCTTCCAAACACACACTTTTGCTAAAACTTCTGGCAAATTAATATTCCAGTTGTATTGTTCCATATCCCCCATACCATACCAAAGACCTAAAATTTTTATCTGGTCCTTTGTAAGAGGACCCCACCTCATGTCTGATACCTGTGAGGTAGGCCCTCAACACCAATCCCTGACATTTCTGGAGATTGAGACATGCTCCAGATATCAGAGGGACAAAGGATTGGAAGACCTAAACCACCAGGCAACCTGAGACTTCATCTTATACCAGAAATGTCACATTATCAACATACAGTAAAACCTTAAGTTATGTACCACAGCCACGTTGTGAAATCCCATAGGTATGAGGATGAGCCTGAAGTTTCCATAAAATTGGGTCTATACAATAGGCATACAACAACGAGCTCATCAGGCAACCCTGATGGACACCAGACTGCAACTGAATCCACCTGCCCCAGTGCCCATGTATAAGAGGCACCAGGCTGGCATTATTGCAAAAGCCTCAACTGGCTACAAAATCATTGTGGTAAACCATACCTCTTTAGTATCCAGAATAAGTACTCATGGAAGACCTAGGCAAATGCCTTTTCTTGGTCCAAGGACAGGAAATACCCTACCTCCTCATCATGAGATCCTAAGGTGACTACCTCCCGCAGGGCAATCAAATGGTCTGCAATATGCCTCCCAGGTATCGAACAATATTGGGCATCTGACAGAACTGGAACTAAAATCTTTGCCAATCTTCACACCAAGATTTTCATCAAGGTTTTCAAGTTATTGTTCAGGAGGCACAATGGTCTCCAGTTACTCAAATCCATCTCATCCCCCTTCTCGGAAAGCAAAATCTGGAGTGCTTCAGCAAAGAACTGCAAAACAGTATTGCTCTGCAACATACAGTTGAAAACTTCCACCAGTATCTCCACTAAATCCACCTGGAATTTCTTACAAAATTCTGACGTCAAGCCATCCTTACCCGGAGTCACATTGGGCTTCAGTTCCCCAATAACTGTCCAAACATCATGCACCTCAATTGGCCTCTCAAAGTCAAGTCCAGAAGCCAAAGTAATGGGAGGACAAACATCACCCAAAAGGAGGAAAGGGGGTAGGAATCTGAGGCACCCCAAACAATGAATGCAAATGGGAGTGAACCAAAGTCAGTTTTCCAGTCACATCAGTATGCCTGACCCCATCTAGCATTACCACCCCTTTCAAATGCCTCTTTTTAAGATGTGCTTTACAGCACTTAAAAGGTCCCCAACCCCAGCAGCACCCAGGGTCCCACATTTATGTTCTAAAATCAAGGAAGCCACCATATCATATCATATCATATTGCAATGTATGCATCCTGGCCTTCAAACTATCTACCAAGGGCTGACAAGAAACCTCACCCTCATATACTCTACTGACAGCAGCATGTGATTTAAAACATAAATCAAATACTCAGTATAATTCTACCTTCCTGCAGCTTGGAGGCATGAATGAAAAATCCCTTAAGGGTCCCCTTTGTGCCATCCCGCCAAGTCCCCAAATTGTCATCCAGGCACGCTATGGATTGTCTATCATATAAGCAATCCTGAATTGTGATTGTCAAACCAGCATTACTCAACAGGGAGTTGTTCAACCCCCAGTGACCCTTACCAGAGGGGCAAACATCAGACCCCATAAAGGTCCCACCCAAAAGGAGGTGGTCTGACAACTCCATAGGAAGTAGCTGGATCTGCAAAGAGTGGAGACCTTTGGATATAACTGCACTGTATAGAAAGTGTGACCCCCCATGGGATTGTGTTCCTTATATACATCAAGCAAGTCCACCACCTTTAACATGCAAGAAAATTAGAATCTGAAAACAATTTAGACGTTTTCGCACCCCAATCCTTCTGAGCCAAACTTCAATTTAACTCCCCCCCCCCTCCAAAAGATCACATTGCGGGCTGTGAAGAGGTAGGGTTGTATCAGGGAGAATAAATCCACCCTTGCCTTTTTCTACTGCAGGGCATAAACATTAAAGTGATATAGTAAGGTTCCACACATGCCTTTTTCACATAATATGCTATTGCCAGCCATGGTTCAGATGTTGCAGCTGCAATTGGTTTTGTAAAAAAAAAATCTGTCATAGTCATTTTTTTATGTTTTATCAGTGTTTTGTCCTTCAGTTTTCTGTGTGGGCCACTCCTCCAGAATGATTTCATACCATGGAGCTGTCAATGTTTACATACAGCAACAAGGAATTCTGGGTAATTTATAATGTTGACTTAAATGTGCCTTACTCAGAAATACAGTCCTATATGTTGATAGTGGTGAGCACTTATATGTAAATGTATGTAGCAAGGCACTGTCGGTAAAATAAGATCCTGTTTTCCAGTTTCCTTACTGTGAGATCTGGTGCCAGACATTCAAAGCCTTGTGCCTGGTGCAAATCCGTAGTATTTAAATAACGCTAAATTTGCACCGGACTGCAATATTCAAAAGCCCTGTTAGGACCAGCATTGTGTGATAGCGCTGATGCTAAAACTTAATGTATGCAGCTGAGGGAGGTGGAGGAGTGGTCATGAATGCTGGTGCACTGACATATTCAAAATAGTAGCGCCACAATACAGGTTGTTGCACCACCAGTAGTGAGATGTTAAATACTGCCTGCAAAAGCATGTGCTAAGTGGAGGTGGAACCCGAAGTAATTAGAAGTGGCATTTCAAATTACTACCATATTAATTCAAAGTGTAACTTCTAATTACCACCAGATATAATCCTGGTAGTATAGTGTCTCTCTCCCCCAACACTTGTATTGTCCCCTGTCAGCAGCATGTGTTCCTCCCAACTCATGTGGCACACTGGGAGCCTATATATATATATATATATATATATATATATAAACATAGAAACATAGAATTTGGGCAGATAAGGACCGCTTGGCCCACCAGTCTGCCCATTTCCCTACCTAATGGATAAGCTGCAGATCCTAGTTAATCAGCAGCCTACTTCTTCCTACCCCACCCCTAGAATTGCCTTATGACTGTCCCATGCATGCTTGAATTCCACCACTGTTTTTGACTCCACAACCTCCTCCGGAAGGCCTCCATGCATCCACAACCTCTCTGTGAAAAAATACTTCCTTAAATTACCTCTGAGCTGCCCCTCTATCTTCAAATTGTGTCCCTTGTTCTTGCACACCCTTTTTTGAAAGATGCTACCCTCTTGGACTTTGTTGATTTCCTTGAGGTACTTGGAAGTTTCTATCATGTCCCCCCTCTCCCTCCTTTCCTCGAGGCTATACATATTAAGCTCCTTAAGTCTCTCTTCATATGTCTTCTGGTGCAGACCCTGCACCATTTTAGTTGCCCTCCTCTGGACAGCTTCCATCCTGTCTATGTCTTTGAAGAGATTGGGTCTCCAGAACTGCACACAGTACTCCAGATGGGGTCTCACCAGCTGTCTGTACAGAGGGATAATAACTTCCTGTTTTCTACTGGTGATGCCTCTCCCCTATGCATCCCAGTATCCCCCCAGCCCTCCTTGCTGCCCTCTCACATTGCTTGCCCACCTTTAGGTCATCTGATATGACTACCTCCAGGTCCTTTTCCATTTTTGTTGTTGTTAGTATCTCACCCCCCCGTTTTGTGTACTCTTCCCTTGGGTTTTTTGTTTCCCATGTGCATTACCTTACACATCTTGGCATTGAATCTAAGCTGCCATACATTTGACCATTCCTCTAACCTTGCCAAGTCCCTTCTTATCCTTTCCACCCCACCTTGTGCATCAACTCTGTTGCAGATCTTTGTGTCATCTGCAAAGAGACATCTTTTCCTTCCAGTCCCTCTGCAATGTCGCTTATAAAGACATTGAAGAGGACCAGTCCTAATACTGAACCCTCGCGGCACCTCTAATTAGTAACCCCTTTCTTCAAGTGGACTCCATTTACTATTACTCCTGTGTCCTATTCTCCAGCCAATTCTTTACCCAGGCTGTCATCTTGGGGCCCACTCCCAGGCTGGCTAACTTGTATATTAATCTTTTGTGTGGGACTGTGTCAAATGCCTTGCTAAAGTATAGGTAGACCATGTCCACAGCCCCTCCCTGATCAACTACTTTGGTCACCCAGTCAAAGAAATCTATCAGATTTGTCTGGCATGACCTTCCCACTGTGAATCCATGCTGCCTTGTGTCCTGTGCCCCTCTGGCCTCTAGATACAAGACAGTTCTTTCCTTCAGAAGTGATTCCAATATTTTCCCTACCACTGAGGTTAAACTAACAAGTCTGTAGTTTCCTGCTTCTGCCTTGCTCCCACTTTTGTGAAGGGGAATCACATCTGCCCTCCTCCAGTCCTCTGGTACCACCCCATCCTCCCATGATTTGTTAAAGAGGGTAGTCAGTGGTGTCACTAGTTCTACCCTTAGTTCTTTTAGAATTCTGGGATGAATCCCATCAGGCCCCATTGCTTTGTCCACCTTCAGTTTTAAGAGTTCTTTCAGAACCCTTTCTTCTGTAAATGGGCTGGTATCAACTTCTGTATCCAGAGTGTTTCTACTGTTTGTTTTAGGTACCTCCCTCTTCCTTTGTAAATACTGAGCAAAAATATTTGTTTAGTATCTCTGCCTTTTCACAGTCACCCTCTACCCACCCTCCTCCCTTTATTAAGCCTCACTATCCCTCCTTGGTCTTCTTTCGCTCCTGATGTACCTATTAAAGGTTTTATCCCCTTCTTAACTGAGTTGGCTATCTTTCCTCGGCTTGGGCCTTTGCTGTTCTGACTGCCTTCCCAGCTTCCTTTTGCTTTAACTGATACATTTCTCTGTCCTGCTCCTCCTGTGATTCCTTGTACTTCCTGAATGCTTTCTTTTTCTCTTGAACCTTTACTGCCACTTCCTTTGAGAACCATAGTGGTTTCTTACATAGTTTTGTTTTGTTTATTTGCTTCACACAAAGGCTTGTTACCTCTGTGATGGCTGTTTTATTATTCCCCATTGTTCTTCCACCTCTCCTTCCTGCCCATTTGCTAGTGCATTCCTTAGGCATTCACCCATTTTGTCAAACTCAGCCCTCCTAAAGTCCAGTACTTTTGCCTTTGTATGGCTTGACTCTATTGCTGTGTTTATTGTGAACCATACTGTTCGATGGTCGCTAGTTCCCAGATGGCTACCCACTTCTACATCTGTGATCCTCTCTTCATCTCCATTTGAGAGAACCAGGTCTAAGATTACTCCCTCTCGAGCAGGCTCCAGTACTAGTTGTCTAAGGCATGCCCCCCCTGTAAGGCATCTAGAATAACCCCACTCTTCAAAGTGGCTGCTGCAACTGCACTTCAGTTAATATCTGGCATATTCAGATCACCCATCAGCAATAGCTCCCCTTTTTCTGCCATTCTAAGTATACTTTCTATCATTTCCTTGTCCATTTCCTCCCCCTGAGAAGGGGGTCTGTATACAACCCCTGTGCAGATTGTGGTGCCATTGCTGGTCTCCAAATCTACCCACAGTGCTTCTTCTCCTCCCCTGTTTACCCTTTTGTTCTGTTGCTTTGATTCCTTCCCTTATGTAAAGAGCTACTCCTCCTCCTCCTCTTTTACCCTCCCTGTCCCTCCTGTAGATAGTGTATCCTGGTATGTTTACGTCCCAGTCATGGCTTTGTGTGTACCATGTTTCTGTGACTGCCACAATATCCAGATGTTCCTCCTCCATCAAGGCCACTAATTCAGGAAGCTTGTTACTCAGACTACGGGCATTGGTACTCATTGCTCTCCATTTTTTGATGGCTTTACCTTCTGTTGCAGCATCCCCCACTGACCTTTCTACCTTGGTCTTTTTCTCATTTAGTACCCTGTTTTGTAGGGAGAGGCTGGGATTTTTCTGCTGATTATCAGTGCGGCCCCCCCTTGACTAGTTTAAAAGCTAGCCAATGAAGCATTTAAACTGATTGCTCAAAAGACTTGTTCCCTTCCTGGACAGATGCAGACCATCCTGCCAGTACAGGTTGGTGTCCTCCAGGTGGAACCCCAGTCCCCAATGAAGCCAAACCCTGTGCTCACACCATTTTTCAACCATTCATTAAACTGCATGGTGCAAAGTACCTCGCCTCACTCATGTCATTGACAGGCAGCACCTCTGAGAAGGATACTGTGTGTATATATATATATATATATATATATATATATATATATATATATATATATATATATATATATATATATATATATATATATATAGATATATATCTATATTATGGTATACGGTAGTGCTACCATAGTTAAGGTTGAGGAGCCATTTCTATGTTAAACCCGAAAACTTTGCACCTTAATAACTTTGCAACCATTTGACAGATTTGCCTGAAATTTGGAATATGCAATCAAGAACTATAGGCCTTGGGATCTGCCAAGTTTTGTACTGGTTGGATATACGGATGCAGAGTTATTAAGCATGATCTGTGCACGCGTTTATGCTTTTTCTGGAATTCTACGGTCGCACCTACAGGTCATACAGTTTTTGCGACCGGTCCGAAATCTTCAGAAAATGTGTGGCCGGGGTCCCCAATGTGCCTTTTGAAGATTTCATGAAAAAATATTAAACGGTTCAAAAGTTATTCAAAAAACAGTTTCCATTATAAGTCAATGGGAAAAGTTAACAAAAGTTTGACAGTGTCGAAATGCATTTTACTTTCGCAAATGGGCCTGTTACTTTCGCAAATCGGCCATTTTGTTTTCAGTTGGTGATCAGAAAATGGTTGGCATTTAAATTTGGGACCCTCTAGCAACCTAATTCTTTTTGTATTTACCTAGTCGGACCCTGAGGATGCTTGCCATGTCTTTATTTTGTGGTAAAACACCCCAGAAATATGTTTTTCAAATTTCTGGAAAAAGTACTTTTGCAAATTACTTTCGTGCTCACGAAAGTGTCGAACTTTTCTGCGAAAGCTTTCACAAATTGCAACAGTAGTTTTCCATGTGTGGGAAAGTGACAGCGATTCTTTGGCACTACGCTGCAAAGAACCGTTGGAAGTTTTGGGCTTAAATTTGGAGGAGCAGACCGACATCTCAGAATGTGCCTTTCAGTGTTGTATTGAAAAATTACACGGTGGCAAGATTCACGGCACTCCAAAGTTGACGGTTTTTCCCATAGGATAACATTACGGCGCCCAATGCATAACAGAAATCCTTTGGATGCCTGCTGCAAAATAACGGTTTGGTCTTTTTTCCTGAAATTTGGAGGGAAGACAGTCAACAGCCCACAGATGTGCCTTTCAGTGGTTTGGTGAATAAATATTACACAGTGGGAAAGTTACAGCACTCCAAAGTTGATGGTTTTTCCCTTAGGATAACATTACGGCGTCCAACGCATTACAGAAATCCTTTGGATCCTTGCTGCCAAATAACGGTTTGGTATTTTTTCTTGAAATTTGAGGAAGACAGCCAACAGCACACAGATGTGCTTTTCAGTAGTTTGGTGAAAAAATATTACAGGAAGGCAAAGTTATGGCATTCTGAACTTCTCTTTTTTTCCCCATAGGATAACATTACGGCGTTTGCCGCGCCTTTCAGGGCCCGTATCTCGGAAACGGTGCGAGATACAGACTTTTCATTGGAAAACTTCTTAGCCCCCCCCACAGGGGCTAAGTACAAAACTAGCCAGGACAGTCATCAATCATACGACTTTTAAATTTTTTTTCTATGTTGTACGGTTCCTGAGATATAATTTATTTAGTATTCCAAGTCTTCATTTTCTGCTCCGATACCCATTATTATGCATACATTCTTTGTACTCAGTGTCTTTCTCTATTCAGCTGTTGGGGAAAACCAGCCTGTGCGCTTACATTACTGTTACTGTTGCCTTTTCCGCTTGCGGTTCATACCCGTTTCACTTACCTTTGACGTCTGTGCCACCATGTGCGTTATCCTTTGTGTTTTGATTTGTGCTTGCGTTTCTGTTATTTTTTGCCATTTCTGTCTAAAGTACTGTTTATCTTTCTGTTTCACTTAATATCACCATGCCCATTGACATTTCTGTTTGCAGGCACCATGTTACTCTGTGACAGCACATCACGTGGCAGACCGTTCCGGTCTACGTCACCATGTGCGTTACCCTTTCTGTTCTCATTCGCGCTTGCGTTACCATGTGCGCCACTGTTAGCATTTCTGTTTGCGTTACTGTCCCTGTTAGTATGCCACAAGACATCATGTGGCGGGCGTTGGCCCTCCGGGCCCGCACTCCGCTGCTGCATTACATATCACTATTTCTCGTTATCATTCTCAAAAAGAAGGGAAATTAGAGGCAAAAAAGTCCGTTTAATGCATTAGTTAGGGTTGTTCCACAGCGACAAAAGTGAGGAAATTCGCTGTTAGGGTTGAAAACCCCCCTTAGACCCCCCTGCCCACCCCCCAACTGGCATTGGGGTGTGCATTGGGATCATGGGTCCTAACTGTCACCCCATTCTCCTATACTTCTGCTGCTTTACACATGTGATGGGGTGAGAGTTACGTCTAACGACAATCAATGTGCATCCCGGTGTTAAACCTTGTTCAGGAAATGGTTTACCTCTTCATGTATGTCAATAAAAGATTAACATAAGGCTGTTAGGAGGTTTGCAGGAATTACAAACCTCCATTTAACACATCACATGGCGAACCCAGTGATCTGTGTCACTGTAATGCTGTTGCTGTTATGCTCTCATTTTCACTTCTGTTCCATATATTGCCACTGTTAGCACTTCTGTTTCAGCTTGGTTGTTACTTATGACACAAGACATCACCAGCAGGGTCAGGTAGGCAGTGGAGCACCCAATGTCAGACAAAGTTAGGTAGTATATTGTAATTGTAGGTGTAGATGACAACACAGATGTATTTGTAAACTGAAGCATAATGTATACCTTCAGCTTGTGTATGTACCATTGTGTTCTATTTGATCTACTGTTTGCTTTCTGGTCACCCCTGAAAAGGGATGTCTGGGGACCTGTGGGCTATACGGTTAGTAAAATTCAATTAAGCAATAACGCATGATGCAGAGTTATGTTAATGGTCTGTTAATCACCTTCAAGGGGTCTAGTGTGGCACGAGGTGTAGCTGAGTGGCATATGTCCGATAGGGTGATTAAATGACTATTATCATTACCATTAGTAATGCCTTATTGCTATTATTATAAAAATGTTTTTAAACTGTTTAAAAGCTTGTTCAGAAAATGGTTAACTTCTGTATGTATGTCAATAAAAGATTTACAAAAGGCTGTTAGAATGTTTGCAGCTGGTCAGAAAGCTCAGTTTCTGAGACCCTTTTTGTAATTAATTAATAAGGCATGACAAGGGGTTATGTTAATGGTCTGTTAATCACATTCTAGGGTGTGCTGTGGCACGAGGTGTGGACAGTGGCACATGTCTCTGGGGTGATTGACTGACCATTAACACAATTCTTGGAGTGACTTATTGCTATAATAATGAAACATGTTTTAAACAGTTTTAAACCTTGTTCAGTATATCGTTAACCTTTTCATGTATGGTAATAAAAGATTAACATAAGGTTGTTAGGATGTTTGCAGCCAATTAGAAAGCTCCATTTGTCAGACTCTGAAGTACATAGTAGTGACTGCATGGTACATGTATTGTCACAGCTGTGTACTTTGGAGTGATGTGTGGCACCTTGGTATAGTAATAATGATTGCATAGGCTGAGAAAAAGTAAGTACATTGCTGAGTTTTTTACACTGTTAGGAATTATGTCAAATGTGACATGCAATGTCCCACATCGTTGCATATGCTGTGATACTGACTGTATGTCATAGGTACCAAAAAATTGATGGAGGTATAGTTGTAGCAGTATTAATTAACATTGATTTGTATGCTTAAGTCATACACACTTATTTGTATGTCATAATGGTATTTAAAGTAAAGAGTCGACACAGGTGGTTATGGTTTGAAAAAATGTATTGCCAATTTGTTAAATGGAGAAAAGGTCCAATCAAGACTGAAATTTAGTTAACAGAAGCAGTCTCACAATACAATCTTTGTATGTGTGCAATCATTGCTCGTCATATATGTAAATGTGTAAGAATAATAAGAACTGTATAATATGAATTGGAGTAAGTATGTGATATTATAGGAAACTAATCAGGTGATGTGTGTGTTTCTAGTCATGTTTCAACTACTCACTACTCTTTATGTGAGGAAGTAGTTTCTGACATTCAACCTGGAATTCTAATAGTCAGGCTGAAGCTGTGGCGCTTCATTATATATTTACTATTGAATGTGAATACAGTTTGTAAAAAATGTAACTTTTTTTTTAAAATGGTTGTATGTTGTAATTATGTGTGGTGCATTACTTGTGTGGCATGTTAATAAGGCAATGTCAGTAGGTTGTGAAGTGTGATTACACACATGATAGACAAGTGTTTTGTTGTAATTGTGTGACTGCTAATGTGGATGTTCCTGGGGTGGGCAAAAAACCATATGCTCACTGTCTAAGTAATACAATATACAAAAATGTTTGTTTTGTGACATTTGATTGGTGTTATTTAATAATATGTCACTGACTGAGCACAAATGTAAAATTCCTCACTCGACCCCTCAATTGAAGCGATCATAAATATTGTCAGGAACAGGTATGCAGTGTGTTGTGATCAGTAACAGTGTCTGATTTACAATTGTCAATATTTTTACATACGTTAGGAATTACTTATGTGCAAGTTGAAAAATAGAATATTTTACATGAACAAATGACACATTATCAATTCTTACATTGGCTTCTATGTAAATTCTTAACATAAATACTAAAACTGTGCATGGAATGCATTTTTAACAAACTTATGGTTAATTCAATGTAGTTAGTATAGTGCTGAATAATATGTAAAATATCCAGTTATACTTTAGTGTTACACTAGTATTTTTAGTACAAGTATCAAAGTAGTTATTAACAATGTACACCTGAATACAAATCTTTATATTATGTACAAGTAATTGCAAACACATGTAAAGTCAGTAAATGAGATTCTGCAATTGGTTCTTATTTACAGTTGTGTAATTCAAGCTTCTTGCATTATCAATAAAGGTAGTTATTTTTACATATGTACAATACTAGTATTACGCATGAAGGTGTGATAGTTCTACACTGTTGCATGGTGAAGCGAATGATGTTCTCTATATGTCAGAGTCAATAGACAAATTGAAGTGTTGATAGAACATGACAGAGTGGAATGTTTGCTGAATGTTAGAAGTGTTGCTCAGTTATTAACGATATTACTGAGAAGTTCTCTTTGTTTGCAAGAGTAACAGCTTATAACTCATATCAATTTGTTGTTATGTATGAGTTGATACATGGATGATTAAAGATATGTACAGAGGAGGAGAGCAGTAAGTCCTCAGTTTTTAGATGTACAATCTTTGATAGATATGTAATCATGGTTTCTCTAGTGACTGTGAATATTGTTGGCGCCGATTGAAGCCACTACAACAATTTTCATGTAGTCACTGATCCACACAAGATCTTACATGTTACAGTGTATGGAATGTCTCTGTCAGAATACCATTTTCTTGAAATTGTATGGTTTATTTAGAGTCGTACATTATACAACATTGTAATGAGGCATGAATGTTTTTTGGACAAAGTAGTCATTTTTAAATGCAACATGTTTTGTCCTATTCTTCTGAAATATGAAGGTTGTCATAATTCTTCAATATTAGAAGATATGCATTTTTCAAGTATCGTGGCAGTCTCTGTTTAAAACTGCTTGTAGAGTCGTCACACTCTAACCATCCAGTTTTGCACCTTAGTAAGGAGGTGTAATGCCCAGAATGCATGGATTGACCATGGTGATAGATTATACTGTGTCAAACACTGATTGGTTGAAGACTATTCTACTAGCTGTGTAATCTGTGATAGGAGTATCAACTCTGAGCCCATTGGGGTCAAATCTGTGCAACATAAGCAACAGATATTGAGATGAACTCCTGAGACGTATGGACTGAGTGCATCTGCCTCCACACCTTCCACAGGCATGACTACATTCAGCATTGGTGAATAGCTGTAGCAAAATTTGACACTTTTGGTTTGAGGGACAAAGAGAGTAATCCACAGCATGTCTTGTGTGGTTTCACGCTGTGAATTGCCACATGAAACACATACATATTTTGTAAAATATGTTACTGCGAAGTACTGCCGCATTGGGGTGCTGTCTTCATCCAGGTTGTTTATGACAGCCATCATAAACTCAGTAGTGTCTTGCTGTATGTCTGCAGCAAACTTACTACATCCAGCATATGTAGCTAACACCTGTCATAGTGGTGTTAGTGACTCTACATGTTAGAGTGGTCAAGTCATGTTGATAATCTGCTTCAAAGCGTTTGATAGGAATTGTCTTGTGAAGCAGATATTGCCTGCACAAACTGTGGCATGTGTAGAAAACTTGCATAGCTGAGTTAGCATAGCAGTTTACTCTACTGCTGTTGTCAAAGACTGGTGCAGCAGCTACACCAACTGATTTCTGATGAATTGCTGGTTGTGAATGTTTACTTGAAGTTGTGGCCTTTGCTGAACTCTTTTTGTTGAATCATTTTGGAAGCTTGCTGCTGTTTGTTGCTACCTCTAGCTGTGACTGAATTGTGTGAGACAGACAGATATGTAGGCAGTGGTATTAAAGACATTTGTGGCTGATGTAGAGTACGTAACCTGTTGTACTCAAGAATACATCGCTTGTCAGCTTCGTATTTTCTGAGGTGCTATAGTAATGATGTGCAATCCAGAAAGGCTGCGTACGTGAAAGTGCGGCGTAGCTCATGCCATCCTGAAAATGTCTGTACCTATGTCTACCATTGCTGAATCAAACTCAATCCCGAGAGTTTGTGAATGGAAACAGCATATGCAACACATAATGGAACTGTTTCCTGTTTACATAGACATCCTTAAAACCTGGAATTTAACGCAGGTTCGATCTATGTGTACAAGTGCTCCATGTTGTCAAAGTGCACTACAAGTGTCTCAATTATGTCTTCTGGACATTGTAGACAAAGTCAGTGATGTTTCCCATGGCACCGTTTACCATACCTTGTTCTACATCTAGATTACGTCGCAGCATGATACGTGCATTCTCAGCAAACTGTGAGAATAGCTTCAGGCCAGCTGTTCGTGAAACATCTGACTTCAGTTCACTTAGTCGTTCAGTCATCTTGCTACTAGCTTTCGACTAAGAATAATGCCATCAACTGTATCAACTGCATGCAGAGTTAGAATCTCTTGGTTTTCTCTCTGCAGCATTAGATTCAGTGAATTCAGTGCATTTCTTTAGTCGTGGCATAAGACACACTATGTGTCTGCCAGTAGAGTATATATCACTGAAGACATTACATGCTGTTTCTATGCATGCACTATGTACTGTGATTTTTTTGATCATTTAACATACAGACATGTTCTGGTGATAGAGAACCTGTACGAGCTTCATCTAAAAGTGATTTGTAAGCTAGATCACCACTTTGGCGCATGTTCTCAGACAACTCAACATAGGTAAATAATTCCCACATGTTATAGCCTGCAATGTAACCGAGGATATTCTTAGCTTGCTTGGCAGTTAGAGTTGTAAATACATGCTCTGCATTGACTGGTGCAAGTTGTAAAAGGTCTCCCAACACAAGTATACTTTTGCCACCAAATGGCACTCCATCGTCAGTACCTAAGATCTGCTGTAGACGTAGATGAATATAGGCAAGCATGACATTGGAGACCATGCTGATTTCATCAACGATGAGTAACTGCATCTTTGTGAACATGGAACGGAGCTGAGATGCAACCTCGAATGACAGTTTACGATACTCTCCAGTTCTCCCATGTTCGACTGGCAACATAAAGAGATGGTGTAATGTTACTCCACCAATGTTGTATGCTGCTAGTCCTGTGGGAGCAGTTACAGCAACAGACATTGAAGAGCCTGTCACTCTCCGTACTTCTGCAGTGATGGCTTCAATCAGGAAACTCTTTCCTGTGCCAGCTGAACCGCTAACAAACATTAGTAGTGGCTTGTAGTCAGTGCAGTCACATTGTTTTGTTTCATGTAGTATACCATGTTGGACAGCTTCAACTACTTGAGAGTGAACTGTGTGCTGCAGCTGATTTAGTCTTTCTCTTAAGTCAGCTGGGTTGACCATAGAGTGTGTGCCATGTTCTATGGCTGTCTCAATTTCTGACATTAACACTTCTGGGGCATTTAAGGGAAGAGGGTCACCTAGAACACCTTGTCCTTCTGGATCAAGGTTGTCTTGTGAACTAACTGGAGTGTCTTCCTGAAGCTGCTTCTCTGCCTTCTCAAGCTGTTCTTTCCAGCTTCTAGTCTTATATATGTCTGTGAGTACTCAGTTTGGAAATTCTCAAGTGAGATTGAACTGCTCTTCGAATGTGTCACAGTCACCTTTTAATTCAGACTCAGTCCTCCAGGGTCTAAGTAGGAATAGGAGAGCAAAGTAGTAATGTTCTGTGCTCTCTGATGTGCCTAGATGCAGTTTGCAGTGATCTATAAGCCATGGCTTGTGTCTCTTTATGAGACAGCCATCTAGTCCATTCACCTTGTAAATCCGGCGTGTTGAGTCAGGTGCTGCACTTGTCTTGTAGTCATACCACTTAGCCACCTCAAAGAGACACATATCATTCATGTCGTTGTGTCTACGTGAGTAGTATGTGTCTATCAGGTTATTCTTCAAGATATGTTTTGAAGAAGGTGTATTGACAGCGAGCTCCTCAATTTTGGCATGAGGAATCAGTACACGTTTCCATTTCTCTTTGTAGTTTACACTGAGAAAACGTACAGCATCAGACTTCCCATACAGATGTGTACCCATTAACCGGTCACTGGCTTCGTATGCTCCACATTCTCTGTGTGAAAGAGTCTTCAAACTCAATGACCACAGCTGAGATGTCAGGCTTTGCTTGAAGTGGCAATATCTTCCCAAAAGATCTTGCAAGCTAGTCTGTTCATGTTTGGTTATGTATGAAGTGACGTACCGAACCAGGACCAGTGAGTTATCAGCCACAAACTGAACATCTATGTTTGCTTGCCACATTAGGAGAAGAGTTGGGTTGTAGTCATTGATGTACACCTCTTTTTCATCTCTGGGTAACTCGTATACCCTCTTGGTTGATTTTGCCTTCAAGTGGTGTCACATTGCTGAGAAAAGGTCATTTATGGCACCATTCTGACAAACTCGTCTAGGAAATCCAAAGCAACCACCGTGTGTACCAATTAGATTTGTTCTTCACTACTCGCCGGCAATACTTTGTGCAAATATGTCACTGGAACTTTTGTACCAACTTCCATAGTGTAGGACTGTCATACTTGTCTGGAATGTGACAAGTGATATATTTTTTGATGAATGATAGCACTTCTGCTGCTTCATGTTCACCAATGCGTGGAGCATCCTTGATCCACAATAACATATGGATATGAGGGGCACCTCGTGCTTGATATTCTGTCCTCCAAAAGTAATGTTCTACAATACCCAGAAGAGGATTGTCCTTTGACAAGATGAAAGTCAGAATGTCATGGAACCACTTGTGAAACTGTCTTGTGACAGACACAGGATCAAGTGAACACATTTCTCCGACAGTCATTGATGAGATGCCTTCGACATCAGAGTTTGCCCACTTCAACAGTTCAATGAGTTCATCCCAGGCATATTCAGCACAACTAAGTGTGACAAACCATGTGCTGCACCATACTCTCTAGCATTGTCATCACTTCAAAGTGTCTCGATACCAATATTCTTTGGTGCACGGAGACTTGAAAGTATGGAAGACAGATTCACTTGCACATTTCATCTTTCTGCTTTAATTTTCTAGAAATTGAGCAGCTGTTATTCCATCTAGTGGACTTGTTAGACGAATGGTATGTGCTATAGATGCAGACAGAATGCTAAGTTCACTCTCCCAGAGGAGATGGAACAGGTACTGTATGTTACATCTGAATTTGTCATCTTTGCTGAGGACATGGCTAGTGCGGTACTCAGCACCCTGTACACGTACTTCTTTTTCATCTAGGTGTCCACCTGACCCTTTTGGAAATAGGTCTGGGAAACAGCGTGCTTCTAGTGTTGCCTCCCAAATGCTGACAGGTCACCTTCCACCTGCTTCATTTGATAGAGATCAATGTTGTCTCTAATGGATCTCTGCCATGTAGTGGTGATGGTGTACTATTCATACACATTGTCCCTTGTCTGTGTACTGACCTTCTCAATGATTGGCTTACTTTTTCTAATAGATCATGTTGCACAGAGAGAGACTGGCCATCTGATCTATGTCAAGGTCTGTATAAAAGGATTGTTACTCTTTAAATAAGCAAGAGCAAGCTTTACCTTTGCACATTGACAACATCATCAGATGACCTTTGGCCTTTGTAGGCACACCATTTACAAGAATTACCAAAGCTATTTTCAGTTGAAGATTGCTTGAACATTTTCCTGTAGAGGAAGTGGTAGATACATCACAGAACCCTTTAGAGATCTAACAAGCTCTTTCTGTGGAATGTTCCGTGTCTTTGTGTTCAGGCGAGAATCGCTTTGGAATGGTTTCATTGTCTGAATTAGAATGCGTTCAAACATATTCAATGTTGAAATCTCACTTGGTGTAACATCTGTTTCCATGTTATTCAGCCTTGACCTTGCTGGCAAAGTATTACACTTCACTTTTGAAAAACAGTGTTTTGCATAGCACTATAGTTGTCTTGTAAGTCAAAGTCAGATTTCGAGCAAGAATGCTGCCAGGTGGAACCATGTCATTGTATGGTGACAAAGGTTTCTAGGTTGACTGTGACTGTTTGTTTTGTGTAGCACAAACGGTTGCATGACACATTCTGAGAATCAAACTTCTGAGACTTTGCAACCTCAAACTTAGCAATTTCCTTCCCGTACTGTTTCAGAATGTCATTTTATAACACTGAAACAGATTTTTCTACAGAAGTGCTACACTGAAAATTAGTGGTTTCTGGTACAGAAGTAATGTGTTGTAGTTTTTTTAGGAAAGTGATGGCACCCTGCATGTCACCTGATTGCAATAAGTAATTTAAACAAGTGTACTGATGTACAGCTTGCTGTACTTCATATACTCTGTAGACAAAGTTTTGCATGCCTGTTTGATGCACTGCAAGCATCCGCATGTTGTGAAAAATACTATCACAAACACCACTATCAAGACATGCAAGTGAGTGACCCATGAGTCCAGTATGTGGCCGGATTTCACAATGGTCAATTTTTGTAAACAGTTTATGTCTGTCTTTGTGATCTGTTATTACAAATAGGTTTACAAAGTGTTCTACTTTTTGAAATGACGATTGCCTATGGTTGCAGGTATCATCACATGACCTTGCCAGACAGTGCCATTTATTGAAGACTGTGGTTGGATCACAGTCATCATCAGTATGCAATTGATTGTCATCAGAGACACTGAGGACATTTGTTAGTTTGCCGGACTCATCAATACTGAACGTGTGTTCTTTTGTTAAGTAATGATAAGACTCTTCCCAGAAATATGCTTCTGAGTGCTGTGTGTGCAGCCACTGTCCTGTGAAAACATGACAGTGGATGTCAACAGTCAAACAAGGATACTGTTGAAGCCTTTTTTTTATGGCATATACAAGTTTCCTGAATTGTTCAAGCACATGACACATCTTACGCCACAATTGCTGTAGTACAAACAGTGCTCTGTTGACAAAAGTTTGCACTTTCAGACATAAATTCATCAGAGAAAGGTGACTCTTGCTCTTTTTGCGGGTGTGCCACAGCACAGCAGCGATAAGTCTTTCGATCTTAGCTTTACTTGCTAGTGATTGGAAATACTTTCTCTTTCTGAGTTGTAAATCAGAAGTTGTGAGTTTACGGCGTTGTTTTGAGCGTTTCTTGATGGTTACACTCAAAATAGTTGTGTTTCATCTCAGAGATCTACACAACATTTGTGATGGTATACATTTTTCCTTTTCTGTTAAGGAATTTCATTTGGTTGTGCAGTGATTTGATGTAGGGGTCACTGTTGCAGTAAAGGTCTGTCGATGTTCATTTTTTTGTGTGCCTTTACTGTTTTGTTTGTTGCCCTTATACAACAGTGTAGTACTATTATACTGCTCTCGTTTTGAGACACATCTACGTCTGTATTTAGTTGGCATATTTTAATATTATGGTTGACAGTGACAGTAAGCAATCTTAAAGAAGTATCAGGCACCTGTATGAGAGACAGAGAAAAAGAAAGTTTTAGAATAGGCTTCAGTAAATTTCTTATAACAGTGTGTATTGATAGAATTGTAAGTTAAGTATGTTTACAATTTGGTAAAAACATAACTAAACAATAGTTTTTATGAATGTGCATTGCACAGTTGCTACGTAATATCAGAAGTTTGTGCATTCTCAATATTTCTAGTCCACATTTAAAAGCTTTTTTTCCCATGTGTACTTATGATTAGGATAGGTGTCATTTGTTACATGTGGACGAAAATGTGTTTTCCACCATGTAGCATGTCATGGCATAGTCAGTGTGCTAATTCACTATATGGTAGACCAAAAACTTGAGAGTGATAGTGTTCATTACCAAATCTGTTACAATTAGTATGTTTACAATTAAAGGGAGAACATGGCACTATTACTGTTGTGTGACTGCGTCTACCACAGTTGCTAAGTATGCTTGTATGTTAACAAAATTTCAATACAGTTGCTGCATATTATCAACATTGTGTTTTTAGTACTCCTGTGTATGACTATTGGAGCTGTTATTTTTAACAACATGCAAAAAATGTTTTTCTGCACAAGTACCGTGCAATGCTGCAGTTGATTAACAAAATCACTGTATGGGGCACAGTCACAAAATTACAGTGCCAGTGTTTATGAGCAGATGACTTAAAATGAATATGTCGAAAAATTGGTGTGAGAATTCTGAAACATTTCTGATTTACAAGCTTGCGCAGTGCAGTTCACATGTACACTTGTAAGTTTGTGTATTGTCATACTTTTCAGTTGAGAATTATAAATTTTGCTTTTAACACACAACCTTATGAATAGTACAGATTGCATTTCTCATCTTGACAAAATTGTGCTTCTGCTTATGTGCTCGTTTTGGCTCAGTTGATGTGAGAAATGACTATATAATACAAATGTATAAAAATCAGAGTGACACTGTTATGAGCAGAGGTCTTAAAATGGCTATGTTTACATTTGGGTGTGCAAATTACAACAAATAACTGTTTCACAAGTCTGCATTGCACAGTTGTTATGCACACTTGGAACATTGTGAATGTTAAGTATCTGAAGTGTACTGAGTTCGAAGCAGCTATGCAGCACATAATGTGTTCATAATTGAAAATTGAGCTATTTTCCCATTAAATCTGAAATTGTGCCAATAAATAGACAGTCTTGGAAAATTACTTTCGTGAGCATGAAAGTTTCGCAAAAAGTACTTTCGTGCATTCGAAAGTGTCGCAAATGTTACTTTCGTGCATTCGACAGTATGGTCAAAAATACTGTCGAACTTCGACACTTTCGCAAATTTTACTTTTGTGCTATTGAAAGTGTTGCAAATGTACTTTCGTGCATTCAACAGTAAAATTAATCTAACACTTGGGAGTGCCAAAAACATTCATTATCGAATCAAAAAACAGTGTGTTTGAGTGACAGGTAGGTCTACCAATGTAATTTAAGATTTGTCAGGCCATTTCTGAGAACCAATCAGAGACGGACAACACTGAAGAAGAAGTAAACAGCAGCCATTTTCAATATTGCTGAGAGAGCAGTTTGAAACTGTAAGTACAGTCTATCTTCAAATGATTTTTTCTAGTATTAAAAAAACTTATAACAACATGTAAATACTACTAATAAAAATGTTTTTTTATGTTGAATCTCATAATGTAACTTGTTATTGTTTAGGTTATATTCTTAAAAAAATAGTTTAAAGTGAGAAATCATTTTTTGTACTAACTTGTACAGATACCGCTGCAAATGGAGGTAGATAGGAAGGTGCACGTGGAGTTCTATGAGAAAATGGAACCAATCAGACTTGTTTCTGATGTTGTAATTGTTTAAAACTGTCTATGAAAAGGATGCATTTTCCCAGTTGTCAGTGGTTGCAGATTTTTGCAGGAACATAGGTCTAGTAATACTGAGTGCATCAGTTAGATTGGTTAATGAAACCAGAGCAGCAGTGAATGTTTTTTATTTGATTTGTGTGTTTTGTCTGAACCCACTGAAGCTAGCTTGAAATTAGGAGGGAAAATATCAGTTTGATTTTCAGTGCTGTCTGGGCAGTGCAGGTGAACACTGACTTTCTTTGTTTGCTCTCTATACAGTTCTGAGTTTTAAAACTTAGAATGGCAGAAAATAGCAAAAGGATTTTGTGGATAGTTGGAGCAGTTACATAAGACGAGCAGCTGAGTTTGCAGTTCATATATTTTTGGGAGGGACCTGCAGCTCCCCAATTGCTATATAAGATGGTTTGGTCATGGTGGCATGAGATGGGAACATCTTATGCCAGCCATCCTGAACTTTGATAACTCACTCTCCTCCTGACATACTCTAATACATCTTGGAGGCAATGATTTAGGCTCAAAGCGCTGGGTAGATTTAGTTACAGAGGCAAAATTGGACCCTGCTTCTATTATGTCTATGTTGCCTGCCTGTATTATCATGTTTTCAGATATTACAGGCGAGAGTCTGGCAAGCAGATCCTTATGTATCTGATTGACAGAGCTACATAAATAAATGTACAGATAACTGCTTTTCACGCGTGCATGGAATGCACATTATCACGTCACCCCGAAATAAAATACTGTAATGATTGGCTATTCCTACCAGATGGTGTACATTTCTCGCATGCTGGCAATTGTCATTTTCTGGGAGACCTTCAAGATGGAATCCTCAAAGTCCTTTAAGATTGTCAGACTGTTCGAGGAAATATTACAGTATACACAAACCATATTAATGTGGTAAAAAAATAGATCAACTGCATGCATCACTCACATACATGCCACATATATGGGTTTGCTATATTAGGATAGTGGGGACACAGCAATAGTAATTTACCCTGCTGCTGTCAGTTCATAATTGTATGATGTTGTTATGTCTCAACATTTAAGCAATAAGGTATGACCAGGGGTTACATTGACAGTCTGTTAATCACCCCCTAGGGGTGTAATGTGGCACAAGGTGCAGCCGAGTGCCATATTGCCCCAGGGGTGATTAACTGACTGTTAATGTAACTCATGGGAGTGCCTTATTGGTATTATTAAAATGTTTTCCAAAACAAAAGTGTTAAAAGTATCCTTTATGAATGTTTTCCTCATTTAGAGGGAGATTTTTAATAAAATAGTTCTTACAGCAGCAGTTTAAGAATGATGGTTGAAAATGAGAATGCATCATTCCACACATTCAGCTGTGCTAGAGGATGGAATGCTGACAGGAAGAATAGATGTGCCATGGCGATCAGGCTGTACATGACAGTATAACATGGATTGATGTAAGGTTGTTGGAATCCTAAGAGGCAATCAGATTGCAGCATTTCTGAGACCCTTTTTATAATTGTATATAGTTTGAGTATGTTAAATGAGTGTAGCATTTACTGTGGTCTTACAGTGTTGTAGTTGTCACAGTATGGTATGTGTGAAACTACAATAAAACGCACTGGTGCTGTTCAATGTATATGTTTCTTTACTGGTATGTCATGAAATAGAGTTGTTTTTAATGTAGCAGATATGGGTAGTGATTAGTATATAGGCTACCATGAATGCACAACAGAATTATCATACTATTTAACTTTCAATCGGATTGTTAGCCGTCTTCACATTTATTAAGTGTATTTCTAGGTGTGTGCTCAGTTCTGCAAAGTGTGGTTCATCTGTGTTTAACATCAGTTTAATATGCTGTGTGAACACTTCAGTGTAGTAGACATGGATATGTGGTGGTGTGTCCAACCTCATGTCCGATGCAGTAGCTCCCCACCCCTGAGACTAGCGGATGACATGGTGGTGGCACACCATAGTGTAGCAGCAGTTGTTGTTACTCTTGAGGTGGCTGAATCCTTTCTTGGCCCTGTATAATGCTACTGAGGTGTGTTTCTGCTATGTTGAAGGAGTTGTGGTCTTTAATTTAATAAGTATTATATGGAATTTGTTTAAGAAATGATTAATATTGTTAGATGATACTAATGTGGATATTTCTTTCTGTTTGTATTTCAGAACTAGACAATCCTAAAATCTAATAATGAGGCAGTGGACCTTGCGAGAGGTGTGTGCACTGCTTGAGGCAGTCCAGGCTAGAGGTAATGTGAAGGTATTGATGAGGAGTACGAACCGGAAACTGGATTCAATGTGGAGGCGCATAAATAGCTATTTGCACATAGTTTTTAAAGTTAAAAATAAGACTGTTGTGCAGCTAAAGCGGAAGTGGAAGCTGTTGCGCCAATGTTTTTACGTTTTGAAACAGCGTGAGGGGATACCGGACAATGATACGTGCTGGTACTACCTCGCATATGGGCTTTGGGAAGCTGCTGGCAAGCCAGCTGCGGGGGCGCCTTACTCAGCATAAAAATCAGCACAACTTTTCATAATGGATGTGCATGTGTTCAGAATTTGTAACAATAATTGTATACTGCATGATTAAGCAATAAGACATGAGCAGGAATTATGTTAATGTTGTGCAAATCACCGTTTACTGGTGTAATGTGGCATGAAGCACAGCCGAGTGCTACATGCCCCCTGCAGTGATTAGGTGACCATTAATATAAAAACTGAGACTGCCTTATTAATATTATCATGCTAATATTTTGTTAATAGTGTAACATTGTTTTGCCTGTGATTAGTCTCCACATATATGTTAATCAAAGATTGACATACAGCCCTAATAGCATGTTTGCTACCAATCAGAAAGCTGTATTTCTCACACCCTTTTTAAAATACTTAATACCATATGTAAGGATTTACTATGAAAACATTTACCTGAATTCTTCCATTTATTTACTGTGATGTTGTTCAGTCACAAACCAAAGCTTGCTAAGATAGCCATGCCAGAAATACTACATTTATAGATATACACACTTACTACTATGGTATGTTGGTAGAGAACAATATGTAACTGTTTAGTTATTGTGATGTAGTGGTATTAAACTTATAAAACTCTGTAATACTGTGTATTAGAAAATGGACTGTGAAATTACCTGGCTCTGATTGGTTGATACCCCTGGCAAGGTGGGCATCTATCAGACAACAGAGCCCGGTTAAAAAAAAGTGCCAGCCCATCCGACCTGATTATGTTTGGGTATCACTATACCAATGGAATGTTCAAATTTAAGCAGACACCATTTTCATTCTCTACGCTTGGCGGAAACCGATCACCCAACTCTGCTTCTAACCACCCCTGCCAGCCCATCTGTACAATCCCCCAAAATATGTCTTGTAACTGAGAAGTGGCAGCCGAGTCAGAGAATGAAGCAGTACATTTTAAAAAAACATTATGAGTTAGCGCTACACTGAACTTAGTTCTGAGGGCTACTCGATCCCTCCTCATCCACCCTCACAGACTGCTAATTAAATGCCGCAAGTTGGCAGTGTGTGTTGGGAGAAAACAGAAGTAAATAATGGCTCTATAAGTCTGCATTGCAGTTTTTGTGACAGTGAGACCTCCCCCTTACTAGCCCACTTTAAGTGTCAAACTTAGAAGTACAGCTAGTTGCCGCATAAAAAGTATGAAAATTCAAGCTGTCTTCCTTTTTTTAAACAGCAATGCCACAGTACAAGAACTAGCTTAGCACAGCGATCATGTCCAATGTAGTTGATTCTCTGTTTCTACCCTCCACCTCCATCTCAGTCTGTATTTTTTAGAAAGGACTATTCAACATCTCTGAGTGTAGACTAAAATATTACTGGTTCCTACCACAGTCCACAAACAACTTTGGCAGCTGATCACTGTGGATGTCCCGCTCTGTCTGACATTCTGGTCTGATTGAATTGGCACTCATTTAGCACTGACTGAACAAATGCATTAAAAAATGAACAATGAGCTCAACTTTATTTGAAAATGTAAAAGGAAGTCGACGTTCAATGTAAGTGGTGCATGTATGTGGGGGTGGGGAGGATAACCATGACAACTAGCTAAAAAGGCACATCTTCAGTGGCGTCAGTAGGACAAAATGACAGATCACGAATAAGTAACCACAACGCTATTGCTCTACCGTTAAGCTCTCCCTCCTGCCTCCAGACAGCGCAACTCACCTGACCGTTCTGTGACTAAAACAGCAGCCAGTCTCAAACGGCTTCTTTTACCGGTAGTGGGCTGGAGAGGAAAAAAAAAAATATTACGAAAGTCAGGTAAACAGGTGGCATTCTCATCATGCCCCCCCGCTCTGTTTGTGACAGCCATGCAGTCAGGAGAGGATTGTACCAAGATCAAGATATATGAAGGTACTGAATATTTTTAAAACATTGCCATTGTCCAACTCAGAATGAATTAATTTTTTTTTACTTTTTTGTAGGTATACAAATACATCAGGGACTATCACAATAAAAAAACAACACTGTAATTCAGGCAGAGGAACTATTATATTACAAAATAAGAGTTTTTACATGTATACAATTATTTTTTAAAACATACTGTACAACATACAGTGACCCATTTTTATAAGCGCAATAATACCCTTCAGGGTGGGCGGTATTGGCCTATACTGGACCTTCCAGGACCTATAAGGCCCTTCGCTTGCGGCGTTGGGCCTCATTACGCCCCTGGGCAGTACGGTATAGACCAATACCGCCCACCCTGTCAGGTATTATTGCTTACATAAACCACCACTGTCCTCATGAACATATCCCTGGTGATCCAGTGGACCGAAATGCTCGATCACGGGCAGTAAGTGTAATAAACCCACCCCTCCTCTCGAACGTATACCTGGTGGTCCAGTGGACCGAAATGCCTGATAGAGAGAGAGACATGTACAAATGTACATATCAATACTGTTTGCTGCTCCACCACTTACAGGCTATGTAGATAATGGTGTGCTGTGCCCCCCAAAATACAATTGTTATTTGAATATGTGACCGTAATGCTTGTGGTCTGTATAATCAGAAGCAATGTTATGTATGTCGGGGCTGATTTACTGTTGTTGCAAGTTTTTCAAAAGTGTACTGTGATTCACATCTAATACTTACATTTTTTTTTTTTTTTTTGCTTTATGCTAGAACATCGGAGGTCTCCCTCCGCTTCTCACGAGGTAGTACCAGCACAGACTGAAGCTGTGGAGGGTGGTCAGTCGGACACTGAAAGTGTAATTGTGATTGACTCTGATGGTAAGAGTTTATTATTACAAATCTGTAATGGTGTTTACAAATAAGAAACTAGGGTTTCTTCTGACACAAAGGGTGGGATATTAAAACTGTGCCATTCATAGGCGCAAGCCATTGCGCTGTGCAAAATAGTTGTGCAGGGGTGTGTCCGGGGTGATATTCAAAGGAGTTCTGCTATTGAGCGACTCCTTTGAATATCACCCAACCAACCACTGTGCATGGCGCAGTGGAATTGCACCACCGCAGTTGACAGAGTGGAGCATTCAACTCGGTGGTGTGTGGTACCACCGCGCCATGCACAAAACTGTGATATTCAAAAGGTGACATGTAAATGGGGCAATAATTCATGCAAGGTGCAGGGGGGGCATTTGCATCTGATAATGGTGCGATTTGCATGCCATTAGCATGTAGGTGTGCCGATCGACGAGGACTTGCTCCTGGTGCCCTGAAAGGCTGCAGCTGTTGGGGAACGATGCCCCCTGCACCCTGATCATGGACAAAACAGTGTAGAAAACCCCCCACCAACCCTCACTGGGCTGATTGCGGGCATGGTTCAATTCCCCCCCCACAGCCCGATCACCGGCAGCACTGTGACCTCGATATCATTCCTGGTGGTCCAGTGAACTGAAAAGCCAGTCACGGGCAGTGAGTTACATATTCTCCTCCTCCTCGACAATTTCTGCTGAGTGACGGTGTGGACCGGAAAGTTTCGATCGCAGGTGCAAATGACACCCCCCTCGGAACATAGCTCCTGGTGGCTACTGTGTTACCACATCCCACCACTCTGCTGAGCCCCACCACCCTGCTCCCACCCCCGGCGGCCGGGTGGGCGGGCAGCATCTACCCGCCTCACCGCGTTACTCGCTGACTGGGATTGCCCAGTAGGGTGCTGCGCGCATTGGTGTGAAAGAGCCAATCGGGCATGCAGTGCCATACTTTGTACATGACAGTGTCAGATTTTGAATGAATGAATTCATTCACAAATCTGGACTGTCATACAGTATGGGCTGCATGCCCATTGGCTCTTTGCCTGCACCACCGGGTGCAGCCCCACTGGGCAGTCACAGCTGAGGGCGGTGGGGGTGGATGCTGCTGCTCACTGCTCGCGGGGAGCTGGAGTGGTGGTGGTCTGGTGGGTGGGTGGTGGGACACCAGGCCCCATGTGGGATATGTTCAGGGGGTTATTAAACTTACACCCACGACAGGGCATTTCGTCCACTGGACCACCAGGAGATGCTTTGGGAGGAGGGGGTTATTTACTTACTGCCCAATAGGGCATTTTTGTCCACTGGAACACCAGGGATCGTTTGGGGTTTAAATTAATGCCCGTGATTGGTCATTTTGGTCACTGGACCACCAGGGATACGTTCGGTGGGGGAGCCATATTGCTGTCCGTGATCACCCATTTCAGCACAGTGGACCACCAGGGATACTGTTTAGGGGAGCCACATTGGTGCCCATGATCTGTTGGTGTTGGGAGTACACTATGCCAGCGGTCGGGCCACACTGGGGTGGTGGGGTGATTTGCAGTGCGCTGCCTGTGATCGGGCTGCAGGGGCACAGGGACTGGGTTGGGGTCCAGGACAGGTGGCAGCTGTGTTGCACCTACAATGCAGCAGCTCAGCCTGTGATGACCCCTCGACTTCTGACTTTGCCTCAAGTCGTGCAGGCTGGAGGTTAGAGTTGCGCCTACACAACTCTGCAGCTCTACTGAATATCGGGCTGTAGAGAGTTCATGCATGGTTCCTCCCTTCCAGTTGAGCATGCATTCATTTGCATTGCGCTGTTGCTCAGCCTGTTTTCAGTGGGCGCAACTGTCTCCCTACTGAATGCTCGCAGAATGGCGCAGTTCGGGTTGCAGATCTGCAACCCTATTACGTGCGTGCAATCCTTTTGAATATCCCACCCAAAATACTTTAAAAGGTATTAACCAACCTAGTGAATGTGCAGTGGCAGCATGGCACAAGATCCTGTACTAGCATAACAAACTGGTATTACTACACATGTGACTGGGATACTATTCTTCATGAATGTGACAATGGATGTATGTTCATAGCGGTACATGTGGTGTTGTGGGGGGGATGTCTTCTCCTCTGCTACTTTTGGTGGTGGACTTTTATGTTCAATGAGTAATAGATATCCAATTGTAATGTTGTAGGTGTCTCACTGGTCTTCAATGGTGTGCTGCTTAATTATCTGTTGCTAATTATGACATGTCCCTAGATCTTATTCACTTAGTATTTCTATATCTGCTGCCAATGTTTCATTTTTATAATTGTTATACTTATTAATTGACAGATACAGTATCTACATGTTTGTTAATATGTTTTAATAGCCCTGTAGGGGTAATAATGTAATAACACATAAACGACTGCCTATATTCAGCTAGAGGGTCAGCTGAGTGAAGAGTAACATTATAGTAATGTTTGTGTTTTTCTTATTATAATAACATACATTTTAAAACTGTTTAAGAAACAGATCGTCATATAGTTAGGTGTACATGTGAGTTAATTGAAGGTACATGTAATGTTTTTAGGATGTTTCTGTGTAACAAATATGCATTATGACAATGTTATAACTATTGCCATTGATGGGTAGGCACTGCTTGTTCTGCACTGCATACTACCAGTAATAGATTTCAGAGTTTTCTTTCAGAGAAAACGTTATTGAAGATATAGTGTTAGGGGAAGCACCAGGAAAAAAAATGGATTTCTTATATTGAGTGTTCTAGATTGGACGGACATTAGTGTTGGAAAAAGATATACACATGGTGTCATTATTTCAACTTTGTGTGGCTTTTTGCAGATGAGAAGACTTGTTATTTACAAGTAATACTGACTTAAGAACATACATCTAATGGAGAGACAGCTGTTTTGTAAGAGGATGTGTTCATATGATAGTTGTATGAATGATGTAGTATTAGAAATTGATGCTTTAAAGAAAAAGTCTTTTATCTTGATATTTCATCTATTAATGTGATAATTTTTTACTTCTTTGCTTTAATAGAGCCCGGGAAGCTGCTGCTGTTGAACAAGTGAGGAAGCAGTGAAGCGTCAAGCCAGCCCACCACGTAAGTGAAATCTGTTGTTGCTGGCATTATCTGCATGCTTGAGAAGTACCATATGGTTGTCAACATGTGGTGATTACAATGCTCCTGTTGATAACTACACCTTGCTGTTTTACTGTGTGACAGGGCAGCGCACTGTCTGTTAGCATACTAGTCCAAATGTTGAATTGTGTGCAGTGTCACAATACACCTTTAGTACCGAGCCAGTACCACTTTCTTTTGTTTGTTGTGGGGGGCTCAATCACTGTTGACATTGTTGACTTTATATGTGCTGTAACCTTGCAAGGGTGGCAATGCGTTGATGACTGCACATACCCAATCCCACAAAAAACACGACATGATGGGAGGATATTGTAGTGACCTAAACGATGTGCAATGCAGAAAGTGTCCAATTATGATTTTTTGGTTTTTTTCTCAATGTACAAGTTCAAAATGTGCCTTGTAGTCTTCATGACCCACTTTTTCCAGTTAAACTCAATTGCTGTGCAGTGTGTCTGTCTTCAGCCTTGCCAACCTCATACTTACCTGTACAGTCCAGTGTGAAGCTGTTCAGTGCACTGTCACATATGTGGATTTTTAAAAGGTGATCATGAAGTGAGGGAATGTTGATAAAAGTAATAAAACAGTGAATACTGGGACTATTTGTGTGTCACACTATGAATATCGCACATTTATATATAGCACTATGGAAGTTGTCTCACCACATGTAAAATGCAGTACTATGACTACTTGCAGTGGTGAAAATTCCATTACATCATACGCTGCCTATAACTGGGTTGGGCGCTATTACAGCGAGTTCTTGAGTGGTGAAATTGTGTTCAATATTGGCCCACAGACATTGGGTGCTACATTATTCAATGCCAGATGGCCTTGCACACAGTGTCACACTTTTTATGCTCACCCATACTGTCAAACTGTGTTTTCATACTTTACAATATGATGCTGTGGTTGCTGTGCGAAATCACTTTTGGGTACAGTGTGAGGCCATAACGGTGAGACTGTATGTGAGGAAAGGTGGTAATATGTCTATTTAAAACATTTGTTGTGAGATGAGTATTACATTATATGATTGCAATCAGGTATTAGATATTTCCCATGCACTGTAGTAGGTTTGAAAATGTTGTGTATTTATATACAAAATGTTTAACAGTGTAATATATTTTTTCACCTCTAATGTACTGTACAGCTGTTTTTTTCTCACAGTAGTATGAAAAACATCTTTTTCTGCCCTGCTATATCTAACAGCCAGAGGGACACGCCAATGCCTGTCAGCTCCGTGCAGGTGCGAGCGCGCATCAGTAATAAACTTTATTACTATTACACTATCAATGTTAATGAAACAAATCAATAATTCTAATTGAGTATTGTTAATTTCATATAATAGAATGTTAGGTGTGGACTGCTGTACTTTACTGGGAGGGTGGGTGCAGGAGGACAGCAGACACATAATAACATTACAATGGGACTGTTTCTCTATTCACTGTGCCTGACCATTGAGAAATCAAATTTAAAATTCTTTTAGACTTTTGTAAAATGTTTCTTTTATTAGTACCAACAAGACATTGTATAATAGCAATAATGTACTTTGGGGTGTGTGTTGTGCTGGGATAATGTTACTTTTTGGGTGATTAGTTGCACTTGGCCTGTGGCCTCTTGTCTAATGACCCCAGGCGCGACGTTATCCCAGCACAACACTTACCCGGGAGTGCATTATTGCTTAAATGTCAGATACTACATTGAAGAACCTTATTACTGCTGTGTCACATTGTTTTGAAGATTTTTACCCTGTGGCAGCGCAAAAGCACAGTGATCTAGATATTATGGGCATCCAATGGTACAGCAATGAATAAAATGTTTTGTTTTGACTAGATTTTCCCATACTGCAGTTTAAGTTTTAGGTTAGTTGTCTGAATGTCTTATGGTTATGCTACCTAGAAATCTGTCATTTATGTTCATTATGTACTTGAAGATCTCTGGCATGCTTGTGGAGCGCATGTCATTTCAGTGACTTAATTACTTACAATAGTGATGTGTGTTGAGGGGCTGAAATACATCTGAAAAGCTGTTTGCTTTCAAACTATCATTAAAGTGATCATTATTGTGCACACATGAAAAGTATATTATGATAGTCTTAATGTCAAGGTAGTTTTTTTTTATTGCAGAGATGACTAGACATTATAGGCAGACATGGTGAACTAAAAATTCTCACACTTGATGAGGATCTAGTTCAATTCTATGGTATAATACTGTTGATAATGCAAAAGTATGTACATACTGAATATTTATGACTACTGAAAAAAGATAAGAGTTGCATTGTAAGCCACATCTAACTATATTTTTTTATGTTGTAAGCTCATTAGATTATATAGATAATAAAGTATGCTTGATGCTTGAAAGAGGCATTAAGGGGAATGGGACAGGAATCAGGGATTGAGGAACAGTGGGCAGTATTTAAAATGGGGATTATAAGAACAACAGAATTATGCATTAAGCAGGTTAGCAAGAGGAAAAGAAAGTGGAGACCATTATGGTTTTCCAAAGAGGTAGCAAAGAAAGTGAAAGCCAAAAAGATTGCATTCAGGCAATACAAAGACACAGGCAGAAGGGGATAGGGAGAGTACCAGGAGAAACAAAGGGAGGCAGGGAAGTCAGTAAGGAAGCAAAGCTCAGACAGAAGAACACATTGCAAAATCAGTGGTTAAAGGGACAAAACCTTTTACAGGTACATAAGTGAAAAAAGAAGGACAAAGGGAGGATAGTGAGACTGAAGGGGAGGATGGGAGCAGCGTGAGGATGACAACAGTAAAGCTGACATATTGAACAGGTATTTCTGCTCAGTCTTTACTAAGGAAGAGGGGCTAATGGGTCTGAAGGAGTACAAGGGTGAGAATGGTGCAGAAATGGACACAAGTCCCTTTACACGAGAAAGGGTCCTGAAGGAACTGGAAGTAATAAGAGCTGATAAAGCAATGGGGCCAGATGGGGTGCACCCAGGATCTGTAAAGAACTAAGAGAGGTAGTGGCTGAACCTCTGGCTATCCTGTTCAGCCAATCACTGGGAAACAGGAGGTACCCAAAGACTGGAGGACAGCAGATGTAGTCCCCTTATGCAAAGTGGGAACAAAGAGGAAGCAGGGAACTACAGACCAGTCAGCCTCACCTGGTAGTGGAAAGATCATGGAAGCACTACTGAAGGAGAGATTGTGGAACATCTGGTTGTCAATGGACTACAGGACCCAAGGCAGCATGGTTTCACCAGGGGAGGTCATGTCAGACCAACCTCATTGAATTTTGACTGGGTGACTAGGGAGGTGGATCAGGGGAGGGCAGTGGACATGGCCTATCTGGACTTCAGCAAGGCCTTGACACTGTGCCACATAGAAGACTATTACACAAACTGGGGAATATGGGTGTGGGCAGGACAGTAGTGTGGTGGGTAGGTAACTGGCTGGGTGGCAGGACACAGAGGGTGGTGGTAAATGGCTGTCACTCCACAGAGGAAGAGTGACCAGTGGGGTACCACAGGGATCAGTGCTGGGACCGGTCCTATTCAACATCTTCATCAGTGACATTGCGCAGGATCTAGAAGGCAGAATTTCACTGTTCGCTGATGACACAAAGCTCTGTAACAGTAGACACACCAGAGGGTGTAGACAGAATGAGAAGGGACCTGCAGAAACTTGAAGAATGGTCAAGGGTTTGGCAGTTGAAATTCAATGCAAAGAAGTGCAAGATAATGCATATGGGGCACAAAAACCCTGGCACAATATATCAGTTGGGGTGAGGATATAGCATGCACACAAGCAGGAAAGGGATCTTGGGGTTGTCATCTCTGATGACCTCAAGGTGAGAAACAGTGTGACAAGGCATCAGGTAAAGCAAATAGGATGCTGCTGGGATGTATAGGCAGGGGCATCACCAGCAGGAAAAGGGAGGTCATAATTCCATATACAAGACACTAGTGAGGCCCCACCTGGAGCACAGTGTACAGTTCTGGAGACCATACCTACGTAAGGACATAGACAGGGTAGAGAAGGTTCAGAGGAGGCAACAAAGATTGTGCATGGGTTGCATCACAAGTCCTATGAAGACAGGTTGAAGGAACTGAACATGTACTCCCTGGAGGAGAGGAGGAGAGAGGGATATGATAGAGACATACAAGTATCTTACAGGGAGGAACAGGGTGCAGAAAACACTATTTTTAAGCGAAAAAGATGTTTCCAGGACTAGAGGGCATGGGATGAAGTTGGAGGGAGGACGATTCAGAGGAAACATGAGAGAATTTCTTCACAGAACGGGTGGTGGACAAGTGGAACACCCTGCCAGAGGAAGTGGTGGAGCTGAAACAATCACGGATTTAAGAATGCATGGGATAGACATAAAGGAATTCTAGAGGTCAGGGGTAAGGGGAAATAGACTTCTAGGAAAACAAACTGAACTTACAAGCTCAAATGGGCAGACTAGGTGGGCCATAGGCCCTTATCCGCCGACACTGTCTATGTATCTATGTATCTATGTATGACAGAGACAGAAATAATATAGCTAAATAGTTTAGCATCATACTTAAAAGTATTATCATAACTTTGAAATGAATGCATTTATGATATTACAGTAGTTAAGAAATATTTGAAGTTAAATATTTGAAAATCATAACTGTTTAATTTGTGTTGTATATTCATCATTACTTTTTAAATCTTTGTAGGGCGCATTTGCGAAATGCACAGCCCACTGAGGCTGCTTTAAGATGGCTTAGAGCGAGGTTGGCAGTCTGCGTGAGCAAAACAGCGTGATCCTTGAGAGGCTGGACAGAATCCAGTCTCTTTTGGATGCACAACAGCGGACTGTCAACCTCATGCTCAAGCCAGTTGTAGCAGTGGCTGACGGTGCTGTGGCCAGTAAGCAGTGCTTCACCTCCACCAGCACCATCTGTTCCTGCAGCTTCCCTGGGCCAAACTGACCACCCTTTATAGTTGTCTGGTATCTCCTCCGGAGGGCGCAACAGCTTCCACTTCCTTTGCGCCTCCACATCGAATCCAGTTTCCAGCCTGGATTGCCTCAAGCAGTTTATACACCTCTCGCAAGTGTTGCACAAAACTTAAAAAAAATAATCTACAATTTTTCTATATTTTTTATTTATGTAAAGAAAAAATTATTTTTATTAAATATTTATTTTTGTGTATGAAGCAATACACACTTTAATAAGTGTTTTTTTTTTTTGGTGTATACATATAATGTTTGTAAATATATATTTTTGTATTGTTCATAAAAAGAAAAATATTTTGGTTTTTTTAATTTTGTATTTTTGTAATTTTTTATATCTAAAATATTTTTATCGTAAAAAAAGTGAAATTATACTTTCTTGTGTTTGGTGTGTTATTGTGTACTGGAGATGTTGCTTGAAAATAGTTTTAACAAGATTTATACAACTGTGATTTTCTCATTTGCTGAAAGATCATACCACACTATTGTGGTATTGCAGTTGGGATTCTCCATATAAGTAACTTAGATGTGTGACAATGCTACCTTTCACTATTTGTGGCACACTGTTGTTGTTTTATACACCTAGTGCTACAGAATGTGTGGATGTGTATCATGATGAAGATGAGTATGTACTTGCTAGTACAACAGTGAAATGTCTGTGTTGGCATACTTATAACAAAGTTATGTATTCAGTACCAGCAAACCTCTTCAACCTCTCTTCACATGATTGGTGCTACCACCTCAGTTGGTAGTACAAGCAATGTCTATCAAATATCAAGCTACTACAGTAACATATCCATTTGTTCAGTACATGAACTTATGGTGTCCATGTCATGTCATATAGTCTTTTACTTATGTACATCTTTTTCTTTACATATGTGCTCACAAAGAAAAAGAGTAAGACAGTCTTACATAAAAAATATTACATGGAATAACAATGACAAATTACAATTTATAAAGTTATAAAAACAATATGATTCACAGTGAACTGCTATTACTGTTAATAACAGTAAATGCAACTACAAGAGTTGAAGTATTCCTGATATTGGAACATTTTTTTTATCTATGTGCAGTATTCTTACAACTATAAATCATGTACTATAGTGAGTAATAGTTCTTAAAAAGACAGGATATTCATGGCAAAAAACTCAGTTTAATGCATTAGTTAGGGTTGTTCCACAGCGACAAAAGTGAGGAAATTCGCTGTTAGGGTTGAAAACCCTAACTCCGAATTCACCCCCAGCACCACACACACACAGACACACACACATATGCAAGTATGGGGGAGGACCAAGTCAACACAACCAATGACAGACATCCAGCAGCAGGTGACAGAAATAACAAACAATTGTCTAAATGTACTACGAGACATCCCCACCCACCTGACCAGGTACTGCATGCTCAGTGGAGATCAACAGCAAAACTGAGGCCATGTACACCAAACGTACACATCCCTGATTGCAGCTGCACACAACATACCACACTTAGTAGTTGCATGACCTTACCTACCGATGCCCCACACCACATCACAACTGGTACTGTGCCGTTAGTCAATATAAATGATAAAGGTGCATGATGACAGTTGTAGAAAGGTTTTAACACTAGTGTTTAACACTAGTGAGTATACATTAATTAAGAGAAGTACATAAATTAACTACAAGACACTAGCATGCTCAAGATAAAAGTAGTGTTACATTTAGTATGTGATTTACATAGTAGTACATTTACTGCAATGGTTTACTCAAGATAGAGAGGCTGATGGAAATGTATGGAAAAGCATACGCCTGTTCAACGCTGTGAAATTCGTACTGTCAGTATCAGATGCATTCTTACTGATGAAGGTGTACTGCTGATGTACATACATAGACCTTCAATGTGTTTCATACTAAAGATGCAGTAAGTATTTTTTGTAAGAAACAGTGTAATTGCATGGATCAGGCCAAGCAACTTCTAAATATCATAATACTACTGAGCCAACAATGACGTACCTGTATCGGAGATGTATATAGGATAGATTTTCCTGTAGGCACTTACTGAGTATGTTGTACCTGATAAAGACAATCTCATTGCATCTGTGATGACTAACTTATTCAAATAGTAATACATTTACTATTGTTGCAATGAGTGATCTATGCCACTTATGGACACAGTGTAATTTTTTTTAACAGTTGTTTCATACTCAGGCTGTATGCCTAGTGTTTGGGTTTGCCACACTTCTGTCACTGATGCTATCAAAGTGATAACTATGTTAATTGTGGTATAACAGGAATCAAGTAGGTATGGTGTAGATATAAACAGAATGTCTTTTAGTATTGATTTAACTCACAATGGGGTAAGTGTACTAGGACAGCAGGGGTTATTCTCTATCACTGACTCTGTCAGTTATAATCACACTAAGGTTTCATGACTGTAATGATCAAGTTACACTGTTCATCTTCATGAGTTCATATTCACAGCCATTCTCCAGTAACTAGACAGTGTATGGTGTAACTGGGTGGGACACTGTGTTGCAAAGCTGCTGCAGTGCCTAGCAGAGGGAGAGTATCTACTCATAAAGACATTTAAGCAATAAGGCATGACCAACAGTTATGTTAAATGGTCTGTTAATCATCCTGTAGGGGTTTATTGTTGAATGAGGCATAGCCGAGTGCCACATGTCGCTAGCCAGTGATAAACTGACCATTAACATAATACCTGGGAGTGGCTTATTGCTATCATAATAAAACTGTTTTTTAAACAACATTAAACCATGTTCATCATATGGTTAGGCTCTACATGTATGTTAATAAAAACTAAACATAAGGCTGTTACAATGTTTACAGTCAATTAGAAAGCTGCATTTCTCAAACCCTTGTTATAATCAGAGATATTATACCTGTACAACTCCTTGGTTTTGCTGAACTCTATTGCTCAGGTGGCCCACCACATGTGGTGTGGTCTGGTGTGGGGCATTGGTAGGTAAGGCCATGCAACTACTAAGTGTGGTATGTTGTGTGCAGCTGCAATCAGGGATGTGCATGTTTGGTGTACATGGCCTCAGTTTTGCTGTTGATCTCCACTGAGCATGCAGTACCTGGTCAGGTGGGTGGGGATGTCTGGTAGTACATTTAGACAATTGTTTGTTATTTCTGTCACCTGCTGCTGGATGTCTGTCATTGGTTGTGTTGACTTGGTCCTCCCCCATACTTGCATATGTGTGTGTGTGTGTGTGTGTGTCTGTGTGTGTGTGGTGCTGGGGGGGTGAATTCGGAGTTAGGGTTTTGAACCCTAACAGCGAATTTCCTCACTTTTGTCACTGTGGAACAACCCTAACTAATGCATTAAATGGAGTTTTTTGCCATGAATATATATATATATATATATATATATATATATATACACACAGTTATGCAATCCTTTACAGTGTCCCTCAGTACAGAGGACATCCCTCTGTGTTCCTCTCACTATAGTCCTGACCTGCATTTGTCCCTCCTGGGAACAGTAGTGCACACACAGAGACTGCACTGTACATCCAGACTTTCAAGCAGTGAGTTATATTATTTTATGGTGTTACATAACTCTTACCCTGTGTACATAAAATTGTAATGGCTTCCATTATGTCCTGAGTTTCTGTCTCCATGATTGCAGATGTACCTCTCATTATGGAGATCAGTGTCCCTCTCTGTTTTCCATTCAGAGTGTCTGTGTTCTTCATTCTAGTGTGACTGGGTGGGAGGTACTGTATCCACTGTGTATGCCAGCTGACACCCATGGCCTGCAGCTAACAAACTGTTTCTCAAGGCTGGCATACAGGTGGAGCTGTGTGCACACCCTGGCCTGCGGCTTTTTGCCTGCACATCCAGTCTGACCTACAGGTGCAGTTGTGGGCACCATCAAGCCTGCAGTTTTTGACCTGTAGTTCCAGTCTGACCTACAGGTGGAGCTATGTGCACCACGAAATAGCACAGGACAATCTTCATACTAATGTATGCTAAGCAGCCCATAATGAGATGCAAATATGACTGTTTGCCCACAGACTACCTAAATAGGCTCATTTGCATGGGAGCTTTGAATATAGCAAACTTTTGCCCCAGACTAACCTATCTACACCGGACTAATGTGTTAGCACTATGCAATTGGGTTAGCCTCGGGAAAACCTCTCATCAGCATAGCATAGTTCTGCAGCGTGTGGCCTGCATTGTTGTTTGCAGTTTATGTGAAACAACTCTTTGCAATCACACACAGTGTCCTCCACCTGCAAGTCTGGCTTGCTCCACCTCTGTCCACTGAGCTGCTGCTGCATTGTACACTTCCCTGTTGCTGTATTTAGTGCTGTCTCATTTCTGGGCTATTTTAGCACTTACTCACAGCCCACTTTTCCCAGCTTCCTTAGCACACTATATTCAGCAGGTTTAGCACTAAGACTATCCATTTGACTATAGCAAGCTATTGGTTCCAGACTAATTTAGCATGTTATTTACACTGGGGCAAAGTTTTGAATATCTGGCCCATTGTCTCATATTTCTGTAGTGGTGTCAATAATATAAGCTTTTGTGTGTTTATTTTCACAACAATGCATTGTGCACACTGTATCTAACTGTAAGACTTTTATACTGAGAGATGTAGTCTCCTATTTCTGCAGTGAGCACAGAAATATAATAGCCTGTATACTAATGTACATAGTGAGGCATTATGGGAACAGCACATAGCTAATTTGTCCATCCAAAACTAAAACGTGACACTGTCCCTTTCATAACTTTGTTTATGTTTCCTTGGTATGATGTCACAGTTGGGTGTTGCAGCACTGAGAAAAAAACGGAACACCAAAATAAAAGGATTTTTTTCATGGAAAACAGCACTATTTGGCAGTTTGAATGGTAAAAGACTGATTCACAACACCTACAGGTTACTATTCCCACTTGTTACGGCAAACATTGGTAAATCCCTTTAATGAAATGATAGTCAGAGTCCTGGAAGGAAACATCCAACAGCAGGGCCCTGCCAGGATCCATATCCACCAATCTGGTGACAGTAAATGAAGATCCCATAAGGAAAATCCCCACTCCATCACTCATGTCCTGACCCTTGGACCAAAAAGAAGGTCCCCAAAACCAGGACTGATGAGCCATCATGACATCCCTGACAGAGATATGTCGGGTTTCCTGTAAAAAAAAAAAAAAATTTTATGCTAAGTCTTTAATTATTAAAAATTAAATAGTCCTTCTGTAGTCTACCGTAATGGTATGAACACTAAGGGTGGCCACCCTCAAGTTGAGATCCATCAGAGAAGGACATATGACAGAGAACAGTTATTCTAAGGGCCATCCTTCTGGCTACTAGCCACAGCACTCCTTGTGGTCACTTTAAGATTTTCCAGATTTTGGACTTAACCACCTTCTGGGAAGTGTCCTCCTCTGTATCTGTGGAAACAGGTGGCCTGGATGATTGTCATGATGAAGCCACTGACACCAGACTGGCATCCGAGTCAAGTTGGTCATCTTCCAACTGATCAAATCTGTTTTGTAAAGAAATTGGTGACTGCTTTGATGATAGATTCGAGCAGTTGCCAGAATTTGTGTGAGATCGAAAAGATCTTTTCCGATTCACTACCACCACCTCAGGGGATGGCATGTCCTGAGTATCCATTAAGTCCAATTCCACAGGAAGGCCAAGAGACCAGAAGACACATCAGGCACAGTAAGCTCTGGATGAATTTCGGGAGTAGAAACCGAAGATGTACCCAGCACTTCAGAGGAGCCAGAGACCTGACTGGGAGCAGTCGGCTGTGTGATGACTTCATGAGAGCCCTCAGAGTCAGAGACATGGGCCAGAGAAGCAGCCACTTCTTTATGCAGCTGCTGTTGTTGCGCTTTTTGAGCTTTATGGATAAAGGCACCCTGTTGATCTACTTCCTGACTGTTATTCATGGCCAATGAGCATGCACGATAGGAGTGTTCTGACTCTTCACACAAATTACAACAGAGGGCGTTGGAGCACTGGGCACTAACATGCCCTAAAGACAAACAAAGATTGCACTGGACCTTATCACAGGGGTTACTCAAGTGACACTCTGAGCTACAACAAAAAAATGTCTTCGGCTGCCCCAGGTAAAAACATTGGGCCCAATCCCTAGCAAAGAAGAAAACACTTGGTAGATGTTGCAAGCCTGAATCCAAGCACTTAAGAGTCACTTTAAAATGCCAATTGCCCATCCAAAAGAACTCCTGATCAATAATCGGATCTGTATTTCCAGTCACCTCACATCTCTAAGCAACTAAGCCATTATCTTAAATCCTGTGCACTGACAAACTCATTGCATAACAAAATGATAACAGTCCAGGCAGTTGGTTTTGTCAATGATATAGCCTGGAATGGTTGTCACAAGAAAGTCTCCTTCAGAGGCTTATACTGAACCCAAGATCTGTCCAGATAAGCCACAGTACGGAAGCTTAAATCAAAATAAGATGCATTCAGTGGGTGGATCAGGGCATGCAGTTCATTTGGAGTGACCTGAAGGGTGTCCTTTAATAGGTCTCAACCCACATAAGCCCTATCAGGAGGTGTAGGCAAACCCCGATATAGAGCAATTGCACCACATTCTGATGTTACATCAGGACTGGGGAGTTGGGAAACACATCAGCTTTCTGAAAGGTTGACCACTTTTGGGCTGATGAGGTGGTCACCATCTGTCCCTGGTGGGCAACAGAGGGCACCTTTGAATGCACATCAGCTTCTTCCACCCTGTCTGCCCACGACTTCATAGGGCATGAAGAAACAGGGCTGTCACAAGTCACCCTCCCAGTGTCTAATGTGGGTGACTATTGGGGACCACCGCACCCACACTAGCTCGCTGTTCAGTTGTCTTTTGCCCCACAATCAGTTCATCCCCTGGCAATACAACTGGCCCTTGACTGACAATCCTGCAGGACAAGTGTGGCTCCTGACACAGTGGTACGAATGAGGGTAGTAATGTCAGATTGCAATGATACAGGTTGCAAAAGAGTATTCAATTCACTTTCAAGAAGGATGTCAGGAACCATCCCCTCATCCAAAAAAAAATGCAGTCGTGGTCTCTGTAGGGATATGTGAATGCCACTGACCAGCACCATCCTGGGACCACCCCACTGCCATCAATACCAGCACTGGAGACCACGGTTTAGGGGCTATCAAGCCCCATGTCTCTTGTTAAGCAGCCCAAAGTTAGATTGATCACATACCAGTTCTGGAGTGGGACCTGCACCAGAAGAATGCTGCCTTGTTGAAGTCTCTGGAAGAACCACAGCTGGTGCAGCTGAGATGTGGGGAGCAGGGTGTCTATAACCAGGCAGTACAGGGACTCCCCTACCTCTTTCAACTGCAAGTCTAGGCACCATGGAAGGATTAATAGCAGCAGAACAGTCACTGCATACATGAAACAGAGCTTCCTGGACTGCTGGACTCACCGTTGAAGTGATCGCATGAGCAGGCACCTGCACCTGCTGTAGACGCTCCCCTGGTAAATATCTCTGTATCAAAGGTTGTCTCTGCTGGCATGTGAAAAGGCACTCCTTCTCCTCTGCATACTGGGAATTCTCTGTCTCCATTAATTCAAGTAAGTGTTGTTGTTTATCTCTCAGGGCATCCTGTAGTTTCCAGTATGCGGCCTGTATGGATCTCATCCATTCATGATCAAGTATGCTCACTGTTGCCAGTGGGAATCCACCTCTGCGCAATCCTCCGTAGTCATATTAGTAAACTTCATCTGACAGACTCTCATTTCCCTCAGGGGATGGTTCCATCATCCTCCTCCGACCTGGAACTCCATTCTTTCCAAGCTATACACCCTCTGCCATCTTGGAAATGTGATGCCAGCATCCCCCCTACCAAAGAGTAGGAGAATTTTTTATTTGTACAGCATCAAAAAAAAGAAATCATGACAAACAGTGTGAAATCACACAAATTAGTCAAATCATAAATGAATCAAAGAAGTATTATCGACATACATAAACAAGGTAATTTCCAAAATTCAAATAACAGTATAATAATCTGCAAAAGTAAAAATAAATACTTAAAAATAATATTTCATGTACATAACTTTTGCAAGAAATTAAACAAGACAAATAGATAGCTAAACCCCTTTATCTCTCAACCTTAATAATAGGAGGGGCTTTACCTATAAGAAAGTACCCCCTACTTCCCACCAAAAAAATCAAGATCCCTAGCCTCCAATTTTTAATATCATTCCATACTACATATAGCATACCACCCACCAAAAAATAAAAGGTAGAAAATTAGCAGTGTATCTGGAAAGTCATACCCAATCCTGATGACATCCTAAGACTAATAACCCGTCCCTCTCCTTTTTTTTTTCAAAAGAAAAAACATTGTTTAAGTAACAGTGATCAGCAATACAACCTCCAATGTCAATTTAAGGAAAATCCACAGCAGACCACCACAAGGATCAACTCTCCCAGTCCACTCGTTCTTCTAATTTCCACTGCAGTAGATTACTTAAAAGCATTTGGGTAAGCTCAAAGGGAGAAATATGTTGTTGCTGCAAAACCAACCGGCAGCACCCAATCCAAATCCAATATAATATATGAGCAAAAAGTATCCGGAGTGTGCTATCAATAAGCTGTATCGCCAAGTGGGGAATTATCCCATAATAAAGTAACTGGGAATCTGGAGGAATTTGTAACTTTCCCTTCCATTTATTTTCTAAAACATCCCAAAACTCAATAATATAAGGACAATTATAATATAAATGATCCATTGTCTCTACCTGAAGAATACAACATTCCCTAGGACAATACCTGTCCTGTAAAGATTTATGTTTATGATTACTCCTAACATTAATCCTGTAATGCAGACCTAACCATAATGTATCCCATAACTTATCTGGCAGCCTAATATCAGTTATATATTGTGCAATACCATCTTGCTGTTGTTGCAAAAACTCTGCAAATGGATGTTCCATGAAATGAGTGGATAAAACGTCCAGATACAGTTGTTTCCTTGTATAACGAAGCACCATATCTATTTTAATACTCCATTTAATTAACCTGTCCACCACCCCTACCCATCTTTCAATCAACTGAGGATTTGTTTTATTTTCATGTAGAAAGTGCCCTGCCTTCCATTTGGTTATCACTCCTTGTAATAAGGAATAACCCAATTTCCCCCAAAGCAGAACTGAACCTTTAAGTAAGGGAAGAAAATTATTATATAAAAATATCATATCAAAAAATGAAAAAAGGATTAATCATATTCACACCTCCACCCTTAATGTCCTGATAAAGTACATTATGCTTAATTGGGTTAAGACTGCTCCCCCCCCCCAAAACAGGAGAAAAAACACCCTAAAAGGGGTATTTCCAAACCCTTAGGGACCAAAAAAACAGCACTGATATATAAAAATATTGTGGTTAAAATAGTCTTAATCAAATAAATTATTTTCTTTTTTGACAATTTCCAGCCATTCCAGCATTCTACCATCTCTTTCCCTTTTGAAATCATTATATCCCAATTATATCTTGCCGCATCACTACCTCCGTAATATATTCCCAGAATTTTACAAGGGGCCATCACTACCTGACACCCTCCCAACAATCTAGGTTGTTCTGGAAACCCTGTGAGATCTAAACATTTTGTTTTTTCCACATTCAAGCATGTCCCAGTTATCTTCCCTATCTACTGAATAAGGTACCTTGCAATCTCAAAAGATTATTCATTTTGAAGCAGGAGGCAAAGATCATATGTGTACGCTAACACCTAACAGTCCTGTATCTCATCCCTAGTCAAGCCCTTAATTCTAGGAGATTTTTGTAGAATCCGTAGTAAAGGATCCAACATAAAAACATACAAAAGGGGACTTAATAGACAACCTTGACTAATCCCTCTCCTTATCAAGCATTTGAATCCTTGGAATCCTTTATCATATGGCCTCATGTAAGCCAGAGCATAACATAACTGTAGCCATTCTACAAACTTCAAAGGTATCCCATATTTCTCTAAACATTGCCACAGGAATGCATGAGATACCGTATCAAAAGTTTTGGCTTGGTCTAAACTAACCAAAAATCCATTTTGTGTACCCTGTCCATACCCTATGTCTACATCTACTATCTCCCTCAATAAAAACAATATTGTTACAGGACGTCAATTAACAAGCTTTGTAGGGTCCCCTGATTTAAAAAAAAAAATCAACCCTTTATACATTGCCGTAGGCAAAACATTGTCTGAAAGAAAAAAATTATAAAGCTAAAGAATTTCTAATGGAATAATACCCCACAAAAATTTATATAGTTCTCCAGGAAGCCCATCCAACCCTAGAGAAATCCCTTAATGTAAGGAAGTCATAACCTCAGTCAATTCCAGATTTGAAGAGAACTATCATTCGTTCCCCCATCTCTGATGCCAAATTTGGTGGGTCCGCTGCCTGTAAAATCTGAAAAATAAATTTGTAGTGAGTTCCAGGTTCACCAAATTTATTATTTACAAAGTCCACTAATAAATTCATTATCCCTTCATTCTCCATTTCCAACTGCCCTTGAGGTGATATCAAACCCTTAATTTGTGTTTTCTCACATCTTTGGTGACAATTAAAAAAAGGATTAATATTCACGGATTTCCCCAGCATCCCAAAACTCTGCTCTTTCATTAAGGAGGTCAGTCTGGTATGCCAATAAGTTCTCCTTTCCATTTTAAGTAGTTGTATTTCCTCCTTAACATTCACCTTCTCTAACACCTGTCTTGTCAACAAACAACCCAGCCTCTGTCACAGTGCCAGGTACTTCTTTTGTGTAGTAGCTGCCTGCCTTGTACTAATATAGTGAAAAAAAACTAATGAGCAAAGTTTTTAAATCCATCCACCATAAACTGATATCCTCAAAAAAAAAATTGTTGATTTTTTATCTAAAACCAAAGTCATAAGTTCTTTCAAGACTGAAGGATCTTCCAACAATGAAACGTTCATACGCCAATACCCTTCCACTGGTTCCGTACTAGACAGTACAGCAACATTCACCCCAAGCAACACATGATCTGAAGTTTCTATAGGAAAGGAAATAGCCTGAAATACTGGCAGCGATTGCTTTAAAAACATAAAATAAATCCGAGACGAAAGACTTCCTTTAAAAAAGGTAGACTTTCCTGTATGTTTCCCCCAACAGTGGGCATCTTTCAAACCTGCTTGCCTCACAACCTGTTGCAAAAATGTTTTGTCACAATACTGTTTCGATGAACTTTTGGCAGTTTGCAAGTTTACATTAAAATCCCCACCCCAAAACAATTGTCCACTAGTATACAAGTATGGCTACATTTTTTAAAGTAATTCAATCCATAAAGCCTTGGTTTGTAGCCCATAAATCGTTATAATTCTATAAAAGAAAGAATTAATGAGTACATCTAGTAGCAAGGCCCTACAGGAGTCAATATCTACTAACCTCAAAATTGATACATCTGAGGAATGAAAACAAAAACCCACCCCACTGCACATACCTCTCAGCTGTACCACATTACGAGGAACATTCCTCATTTTACTTCACCAAAGCTCCCAGTCCCACATTGTGAGGACTTGTCCCACATTCAGTGTTAACATTTTAAAGCAAAAATCTATAGTAAATGATGCAAAAAATATACTATTCAATTAATAACAGACTTTCTGAACATAAATGCAAACATTTTAACAGTGTTCTGAGCTTCTTAGGTAAAGATTTGATTAAGTGTTCCACATTTTGCTCATTTGTTCCACATTTTGAGAGGCAATGTTCCACATTTGGGGGACAAAAGGTTGAGAGGTATGCCACTGCAGGTCTCCACACCTAGAGACCAACTTGATAACCCCCATTTCCAATCATTGGTAGCCTGAGCAACTTCTGCCAGTGTGTGTAGCCTAGTATCCTGTAGCATAAACACATCAAACTCAGATTGCTGCAAAATACCAAAAGTTGTTTTTCTTTTTATCTCAGATTTAATACTGTTAACATTCAAACTCACAACTTGTATATGAATTTGCTCAGGGAGGAGGCTTCATCAGTTTCCTACTAGACCTTGCAACTCTCTTCAAATGTACCTCAGTCCCAGACTTTAGTACCTCTACCTGTGGAATAGCTTCAGCCCTCGGGGGGAGGGAACCCATCCTCCATGGGACTTTCCATCTCCACTTGTTCACCCCAAGAAGAGAACACTGCAGAATGATTTGAAAGGGGTAGTGGCGATAATGATGCTCCTTGGGGAACTTCTCCTGAATTAGTTGAGGGAATACCGGGGGGGGGACTGCATCTACCTGGTTCTCCCTTGGAGCTATCAAAGATGAATTTTCCAGGTGTTCAGTGCTTACCTCCTGGTTTGGGGTGAAAGATTGGGAAGGAAATCTTTTAGGTGACCCTTGAGGAGTGACAAAAGGCATATCATTTATGTCTGCCAACTCCCCTTCCCCTTCCCTTTCTCCTGGTCTCAAGTTTGTAGTACTTATCACTGAAGACAAAACTCTCTTGTCTGCCAGAGACCTTCCTCCAGGTGTTACTCCACCCATTCTAGTCTCCCTATAACTTCCTCTCCCTCTTTCTCTACATCTAGACTGGTAAAAGGGGCTACCCACATCCATCTGCTAATGGTTAAAGGGTCTGCGAGCTTGAGATAAAATTAAATCATGGTCTGAGATTTCAGCAGAATTATGAGCAGCCCAGGGACAATCCTGGAAAGCATACTCATCGTCTCCACATAAATTGCAGATGGGGGGGGCTGAACACTGGGCTGCTGAATGACCAAAGACCCCACAAAGATAACATTTAATACTGTCACAGTCTGAATTTAAATGTTGCAAAGAACCACACCTATAGCAACTTCTAGGTTGCCCAGCATAAAAAACTACCCCACGATCCCTTCCTAAATAAAAGGAACTGGGCAAATGTTGGATACCAGATTCAGTTTGTTTAAGCTGCACCCGAAAATGCCACCCCCAGTCCAAAATCCATTAACATCCAGTATGGGCCTTGGATATTCTAAAACTGTACATCGTTTCTTTAGCCAAAAGATAATATCGTTCACATCCACTCCTTCATTCCTAATAAAATTATTACAGTTTTAATTGTAGGTTTTGTCATAGGTATGGCCACAAAGTCTTGCCAAACTTCCAAGTCCTTTACTTCATAATATCATTTCCAAAATTTATCTAAGAGGGGCATACTGTAGTACAAAAGCTAATATAGCTACAGTTACCAGGTACGTGGATAAATGCATAGACTTCAGTCGATGAAAATCCTAATGGGTCCTTAATCAAAGTTGCCTCCACCCATAGTCTATCGGGGGAATGGGAGCCAAACCCTTGTAGTGTAGACAAACTAAAAATCATCTTCTAGCCACTTCTGCTGGCTTTCTAAACAGCCACGCATAAGATCTTGGCCCTTGTCCATGTTTTGAAGTTGTATCTGTATCTGTGTCTGTCCCTTCCCACCGACCAGCACTCAACGGAACAGGCCGTGTTGGACTGGAGCTAATTTGGTCCCCCCTTACCTGCTCCTGTCCTGAAGTAGGTAAAGATTCTTTGTTTCTAAGTTCTGCAGTTACTGCAGCTTGTTGATGCACTTCCAAGACCTCTCGTGGAAGGTCTTCTGAATCCAACCTTACAACCACAGGAACTGCCTCAACTTCATCCCGTACAGCACTAGAAAGAGACAATAAGGACTTAGAATTTTGAGGGGATACATTTTGTCTTGCCTGAATTTGTAACTCTGTAACCCCATTCTCTCTAAATGCAAAACTTTCTGGGGAGCCCGGAATGGGTATTGAGGAGTCGGGAACCCATTGATTCTCCCGATGATCCCAACCTGCTCTTTGTAGAGCATTTTCAGGAGGCCATTCTTCTGAGTCATCCTGTAAGTCTGCCTCTTGCACTACTGGACCTTGGGCCAAACCTTAATTTGTTTCCTGGCTTAAACTCTCCAGTTTGGATTCAGGTGGATTGTCCAGAGGCAGTTTTTTACTTGTACCTTGTAAAGAGCTAGCAGTAGATCATTTTCCCTTTTTCTTTTTTCCTCAAATTTAGGTCTACTGACTTGAAACTCATATTCAGCCACTGATATCATTTTCAGCGATTGCTGTTTTTTTTTCCTCAAGTTCAATTTGTAATTTTGTTTCTTCAGCATCCATCTCCTCAGCCATCCTGGTATTCAAACGTAATGAATCAGATTCTAGTGATAAAGCATCCTGTGATAGATCCTTTGCTTCAAGTCGAACCTCCTCAGATAGCTCTAGTGTAGATTCAGGAGCTCCAAAAACCTGACCATCCCCTTCCACAGACTTGTGCTGATTGAGACCTTCCATCTCTCCTGCAGTGCTTCAATGCCCTCTGCAGCAAGAGTAGGGGAACTTTATTGAGCAAAAACACAACATCACAGAAAAGAAAAAAGAAAACCAACAAAGAAGGATATTAGTTGTCAAAGAAAAAAACTAAACATAAAAGATATACTTCCATTAGCAAAAAGAAATGTTTTTCCATAAAAATTTCACATAAGATTGAGAATACTTTTTTCCATCTAAACAACGTATCATTTGTAAATCAGAAATAACAGTAGAAAGAATAACATCAAAATCTGTAATAAATTGTTGTAACACAAAGGAACAACGGATTGCCATAGGTAATATTGAAAAAGTGCAAATAAAACGTTCAAAGTACTCCTATGATAATTAGTCCAAATACCTAAATATTCACCTAATACCAAAGTATTATAGGAAAGAGACTGTAAATGAGGCATGTTCCATCGATTGGCTATAAAGTCCCAAAATTTCTGAGTAAAAGGACAGTCTAAAAAAATGCATCTGGTTTCTTCAATATTAGTACACTCTTGTCTTAAACAGTATCTTTCTGAAACAGGTTTATACTTTAAATTGCCTCGTACTCTGAGTCTTCCATGTGCAGATATCCATACTATATCCCAAACCTTAAATGGAATCCTATCATCTGTTAATTTATTGAAACATTAATCATAGCGGATGGAGAACAGGAAGGAAAGAGTAAAATAACTTTCTGTACATCATATACAATATATGTATAAAAGGATTTTCTGTGTAATGATTGTAGTTTCTGCAAAGGTATCTTCCATTGGTGTAATTTTTAAGCTGAAACTCCATAATTTGGTATGTCATCTGATAACAGGACTCTTGGGGAAGAAGAGACCATTTGAAAAATATTTATGCCAAATAGACTTAGTCCAAAATTCCCAAGTGAGAGATGGGCGTGCAAAGAAAGGAAAGAGGAGAAAAGAAAATGGAATGAAAGAAAATAACAGGATTAATCATATGCAATCCTCCCTCCGAAATTTAAGATAAGTAAATTCCCTTTTACCCGGTTCAATCTATTACCCCACAACATTTGAAAGAAAATGCTATAAAGTCTGGTTTCTAATGAAAGGGAGGAGGAAAAGATGACTAATGTAAAGAAATATGGGTAAAATAAATTTCTTTATTATTACAGCCCTTCTTTCAATTTCCAATGTTTCCACTGGTTTATTTTAGTTTCACCTACCATCAGCTGTTTGTCCCAATTATAGAGTGCCATATTTTGTATTCCAAACCAGACTCCTAGGATTTTTTTGGTCCAGTCACTAGTGGGATATCATAACAGTTTGCTAAATTGGACTATCTGTCCTAATTGTAGCACAAAACTTTAGAAATATTGAGAAGGCACCAGAAAATGTACTGAAAAGAAAACTTCTAAGGCCCTTTTAAAGAAAGAGTATCGGCTAAAAGGAGGGTGACATCATCTGCAAATGCAGTGACCTTAACCTTTCTAGACCAATAGATGGAGAAAGTCCGGAAATAAATGGATCACAGTTAATGGTCCGAATAATTGGGTCCAAAACAAAGGTATATAGTAACGGACTTAGGGGACATCCCTGGTGAACACCTTGGGAAATCGGGATTTTCTTACCTAAGAGGCCATTCACTATAGGAATAGAAACTCCACATGAATAAAGTTTTAAAATCCATTGAGTAAAAGTCTCAGGAATACCATAAGCGGATAGTACAAAAACCAAAAAAGAATGACTGATCGCATCAAAAGCTTTAGATTGATCTAACACAGCTATTAGTTCTGTGGAAAAAAAATTTGCGTGACATGCTAGTAAATCTCTAAGAAGAAAAAGATTGTGCTGAATTTTTCTATTTTTTATAGCACATGTTTGAGCTGGATGAATCAAGAATCAAGCTACCTTTTCCAATCTATTATTAATATTTTAGATAAAATCTTATAGTCACTATTAAGAGGCAAATTTGCCTCCAATTTGAAATTGAGGATTTGTCTCCTTTTTAAAAATAAAAATCATCAGGGACATTGTGAAATCCGGATAAAAGTTCCAGAAGACAAAAGGAGTTAAATACAAGGGAAGAAAGTGACCCATATAATTCATACATTTTTATAAAACTCATGAGGTATCCCATCTATACCTGGTGAGGACCCAAGTTTCAGATTTTTAATTACCTCTATTACTTCATAAGAGGTAATTGGTGATCCTAAGGACTTAAGCAAAGTATGGGAATTTGAGGAAGAGAAAAAAAATGGAGTGATGAAAGAGTCAATGGAAGACACTTTGGGGTGAGAAATAATCCTGGATATAGCGTTCTACTACCTACCATACCAATCTGTGGTGATCAGGTCATTATTAATATTAAGTAATCCGGTCATAGAGTGTCTTTCAAATATGTTTTACAGGCATGAAAGGGTCTGCCATGGGGAATCTTTATAAATAAAGCGAAACTCTAAATCAAAGAGATTTGGCTCTGTTATACTGATAAACTTTCATTTGTTTTTGATTTTTTATTTGAGAAAGAAAAGAAGAGTGTTCTTGTACTGGAAGTGACATAAGTCTGTATAGTTGATTCCTTAAGACTAAATATTTCCTGTAGTCATCCGCACTTTAGTTTTACCCCAGGACTGAAATAACTGTTGAAGTTCTATTTTGACTTGTCTCCACCAATCAAATGGGGAGGAGAAAAGCTCAAAAGTAGAGGACTTTGCAGCAAGAAATAATTCAAGGGAAGAGAAATGAACTGAGTCCAAAAGGAAAGAAGTATTCATCCTCCAGCGAGAAATGCCTGAACTAAATCTGGGAGAAAAGAGTCGGAGAGATAGAGAACAAAATAAAATATGATGGTCAGAAAATTCAACTGGAACAGCAGTACAAGAAATAATCTGAAAAAATCGTGAAATAAAAACCATATCAATTCTAGTAGCAAAGGTGTGTCTATGATAAGTATCACCACCTGTGGAATGTAAGCTGCAAAAGGCATCTAAGAGTCCAGTATCCGAAACAACCTCCAATAGTGCATGTGAATCACAATACACCTTTTTCCCTTGTGATCTGCGAAACTGAATATCAAGGGAGCAATTAAAATCACCCCCAAACCAAATGTTTCCTTGTGTACAGAAATGGCTTCAAATCAGAAAATAGGGAGATACGACTTGATTTAGTTTGGAACCATATATATAATAATTCTGAAAGAATAATCACCCCAAAAACAATCAATATAAGTAATCTACCTGGGAACAAATCTATCGCTCTCTTGATTTTAAAGAAAGTATTACCAAACAAAATAGCAACTCCATCTGCTAGTTCAGTACTATATGACCAAAAGAAGGGCCACAAGTCCACATTCTTTTAACCTTTTTCCTCTGAAATGGAAGATACCCTGGTTTCTTGTAAAAAATAATGTCTAAATTTAAAGTCATAAGGTATGCAAACACAGATATCTGCCTATGGAACGATTTCAAACTACAAACATTCAAGGAAGCAAATTTTATAGTAGCCATGAGAAGACTTACAAATTATGCTTCTGACTGACTTTCTTTTTTCCTTTTTTCCTTTCCTATCTTTGGCTAACTCAGTAGATTTGCTATCATCTTCATCTGTAATAAGCTCCGAGAGGTGAGAGGTCTCAGAATCCATATCCGAGTCTCTTACCTCCTCCTGGAGGGAAAAAATTGTCAGTCACTACGGACTGGTCTGGGCCTGTTTTAAGGAGGATCTGGTGAATCGTCTGCCTTTAACTGTTTCAAGGAGGAGGCATGTTAGAGACCAGATTCTGAGTATCCCCTACCAAGGGAGGATCTGAGGGATTACTTTCTGAGACTCAGAAGCCAACTTCTGTACAGGTTGATCAGTACTTGGCAATGGAGGTGGAAGTGAAAAACTTTGTCGTGAAGGGCCTTGTCGTGGAGGGGGGATAGAAGGGGAAGGGTCCACCCTTACACCCGGAGCATGTATTTTAGCCTGAGCTTTGCGAAGCAGGGTATCTTGGTCTAAGCCCTCAGAACAGTTATGTCTGGCCCATGGACACTGGTGGAAGGCATGACCTTTCTCCTCACATAAATTACATTTAAAGATATTAGTACATTTGTCCACAGAGTGTCCAAAACCCCCACAAAGAGGACATTTCAGCATATCACAGACACTGCTTATATGCATTCTATCCCCACATTTGTAACAGGCCCTGGGTTGACCTGCATAAAAACACACTCCTCTATCTTTTCCCAGAAAAAAGCTATTTGGTAAATGAACTACTTCTGAATTGACTTGCAATAATTTGACTTTAAATTTCCACCCTCCTGTCCATATACCTTCAATATCTAAGAGGGCCTCAGGGGGGCCCAACACCTCACATTTACCTTGTAGCCATCTATAAATATCACTGACGTTCACTCCCTCATTTCTGAACATAACAGTAACAAATCTAATTAATGGCTTAGATAATGGAATGACAATAAAGGTAACCATGCAGGATGAGTTTTATAGTGTGCATACTTGTCCCAAAATCTGTCCATAAGGCCAACAGATTGAAAGCTAACATCATAAGAGTCCTCTCCAGAAACATGAATGAGAGCATAAATGTCTTTGGCACAAAAGCCCATTTTGGACTTTAAAAGATGGTTGAAAATATAATATCTATCAGGGTGTTCCTGCAGTCCCCCTCTGTATCTGAAACGTACAGCATTATGACGTGGGGCTTGTTCTAATTTTGCCTTAAATAAATCTGCCATAGTTGGTTTAATAGAGTCACCCAGAGAAGGAACAGCCCCAGTGGAAAAGACAGTCCCAGACCCTTTGGAAAAAGGCAGTCCCAGGCCCATCCTAAAATCCCTTGATGTAGAAGGCTGAGGTGAACCTTGTATCCAGAAACAGAGGGTTTATTACCTGATAGAGAGTCCAGTCCATGTCAGGCACCCAGGCTCCCGATTCGGTTCTCCTCCATCCAGCGTCATGTGCGCCATCTCTTCCGACCATTCTGTAGCCAACTCTTGATTTCCTTCTCTAGGAGCCCAAATTGCTACCAGTACCAAGAGCGTCGTGCGCGGTCCCTCACTTTGTGCGGTCCTCCCGGAAACCTCCTCTCGTGTCACTGGTTCCTTCGCTAGGCGCAACGCATTGAGATCTATAGCCTGCCTATCTCCGTCTCCACCATGAAGTGAACCAAAATCTCCATTACATTCCGGCAATAAAGGCACCGCTGAAGGCCCATGACTCTCGCTACGCTCTGATGCTAGCAATTGATGCGTAACATTTCCTGAGGTAGGCAAAGCTTCGGTTTGAAGTGCAGTAGTATCTCCTGTGTCATTCTGCAGCATAGGCTCTTTCTCCATCACTACCTCCTCCACCAACCTAACCTCGGAGACGTCTGCCATAACGTCTGCTGACGTCAGCAAGGACCCCCACCAGCCACTGACCAGCAGCCAGTAGGGGAATTTCCCCAGTGTCCTGGCCAATATTCTCCTTTCAATAAAACCAGTTCATGCAATTATCCAGGCTATGTGTGGGTGCTGATGTACAAAATGGCCACCACTACACATTCAGTCACTTCACTACCAGTCTAGCATTGCTTGTAAAGCACTTTGGGATATATTGTGTATGAAAAGTGCTATGTAAATGCTAATTATTCTTCTTCAGTTTCAGTGGGGTCCTGCTTGTACCTATTTTTACACTGTATTTTCCCAGGATTGTGCAGTGGAGATGCAATATTTTGTTTTCTGTGAGGGCCCAGATTTTACTCATTTTTACTCTGTATTTACCCAGTGTAAGACAGCTGAGAGACAATATCTAATTGTCAGTGGGTTCTAACATTTTGATCCCACATTTCCAACATATTCTTTTTATGACCTTAAGTTATGAACAACAAAGGTAATGTTTTTGCACAGTAACAGCAAAAACACGTTTCAAGGGGGTTTTCAAAAATTACACCTGTCATGGGGGTAACACAACAGAGTTGAAAATGTGAGTCCAAAATCTGGAACAACAAAGTTATCAGTAAACAATGGAAAAATTATATGTTTCTTCAGAACTTAGTTATTTTTTTTTCATGTTTTGAAGACACATTTTCAACATACTTATTTATGCCCTTATGTTATACTCAAGACAGGTGGGATTTTTTTAAATCCCTTCTGAAAGGTGTTTTGGTGGAGTGACTGTGAAAACATATGTCTGAGAGGATTTTAACCTTTAGGCTGCTGACAGAATTAGAACGCATAGTAATTCTGGACTGATGTATCAGTCCATGGCACAACAAGGGTTAAAAATACCTGTCATGTTAATGAAGTGTCGTAACACCAGGACTATGTTGAAAATTTAGGGACAAAATGTGCAAAACATAATAAAGTTACAAGTAAACATTGCACAAATTCAAAATTCCATTATCACCTCACTGTTTTTGGACATTTTGACCCCAAGTTTTCAACAGTGTCTTTTAATGACTCCACCATATGATCAAGATAGGTGGAAGTTTCTTAAATCCTGCATGAAAGGAGATTTTTCAGAGGAAATGCGAAAACTTGTTTTGGAGGGGGTTTGAAAAAGTGGCAACTGTCATGTTTAGGAGGCTGGGCAACAAAAGGGCTATACTTTGAAAATGTGGGGCAGAAATATGCAAAAATCATTAAATTATGCGTAAACATCGAAATAATTTTATAGTTTTTTTTGACATTTTGATCCAGAATTTTCAACATAGTCTTGTAATGACTTTTATGAGTTCTGTTCCTTCCTAACCCAGACACCCTTCCAAGCAGGCCATTGTGCTGTGAATCGCAGTGCAAAGAGTGCCAAACTGGGGGTGGAGTCAGCCATCAGCTGACCATGCTGCCATACTAGTGGATGACTACAAGGTGTATTTACCAGGACTGATTCTCAAAGCTCCCAGCAGGTCACAGGGGGCTTGCGCCACAAAGAATGGTGCAAAGTGCCCCTTGTGCCTAAAGATGCACCAGGAGTGATTCTCAAAAGCAACCGGTATCAATCACAGGCTGTCTACCCCAAACGGGGCTTGTGCCACCCCTGCACCCAGAAATGGGCTGTGACAATGTGGCAGACACAAGCTGTAAATGCTAATCCTAGGCCTCTAGTATAATTAACTCTGTTTCTGCTGGATAGTGCTCCTCTTCAAGGCTCCTCTCTACTCCCCTGCCCACTTCTAGTGAAACCTGTTACCACTTGTCTTACACTCCTACCAGTGGTTTCAAACCCTCAACTTTCTACACCAGAGGTGATGACCATAACTTCTAAGCCATCTCAGAGGTTTAATTACACTTTCCTTTTCATAACCCTTATTCTCTCTGTCTCTCCATCCCACTGTACTTTGTGACACCTTCCACTAGGCCACCCAGCCTTCTTATTTTTCCCAATACCCTTTTCAACCATTACTTCTTCTACTGCTGCTTTTTTTCTCAGTTTCAGAAATATAAGCTCATTCCAGATTTCTGAAATATATTTTGACCCTGCTCCTTCCTTCCTCTGGTTCACTACCACCTGTTTCTTACGGCACCGTATCAAATTCTTCCCCACCTGGTTATACACCATATAAAATTTGTCCTTTCCCCAATTTTTCACTTCTAATTCATCTTGCACTGTGCAATTCAATTCAGCCCCCCGGGGTGTATGTTTCTCACCAGAGACTGTGACAGCTTCCACTAGGCCATTCAGCCTTCCTGTTTTCCCCCTATATCGTTTTAAACCTCTACCTTTTTCTATGGCTGCTCTGTTTCTGTCTCAGTAGCTCTCCACCCACCCTGGAACACTCTACTCTCTGGCCTGACTGTGGGGGTGCACACTTCTGCACTCCCACCTTGACTCCACCCACCTTCTCCCTGAAGTAACAATGAAGTTGTTCCCTCTCCTCCCTTACATCTTCAGAGACTCACATCTAAACAATTTTCTGCCCTGCCCACTGTTGTAGTTTGAGTCCTAATTGCCCTCTTTGTTTTGATTGTACCTCCACTTTTTGCATTAGGGCTTAGCTTCTTCACCAACTTGGGGACTGGGATCTTGAACCAAATCTAGTCCCAATCAATCTTGCACCCAAGGCGTGAGCCTAAACATTTGACCAACTCTGACTATAGCTTCCTGTTGGAGATCAATTGATTTAGCTCACAATATAAAGCCTAGCCTGCTCCCTCTGTTGGCAGCCTCTCTGCTTGGCACCCTCCTGTGGTTCAACTTCTGTGCTTCTGTTCTTGCTACTGAGCAGAAGTGTCGTACCCTCTGCTCACCTGTCTCTTCTCCAGTTGACCCCTCCGCCAACTACTTGGATGGAAGCTAACTCAATCTGGCACCCTACTCTATGCTATTCTCTCCAAGCTCAAAAAATGACAACTTAACTTTTTTTTTTGTTCTCTTTCTCTCTCTGTCACCCTCATTGCTGTCCCCCCCCCTTACCATCCATTTTTCTCCCTACTGCTTATGGCAGGGGACATGGAGACCAACCCTGGCTCTTTAATTGTCCTTTTTGCTTAGTCTCACATCATATGGGCCAGCTCCCCAAGTCTTAAGATAGCCCACCTAAACATATGTAGTCTACCTTACAAATTCCCTGATCTGGAAGCCTGGATAACCCTCTATAAGCCTCATGTCTAGGTCTCACTAAGACGTGGCTTAAACCACACATCTCCAGTGACAGTTACCGACTACCGGGCTACTCCCTACTGCACTGTGATCACCCTGGGAGAAAGAAGGGTGGTGGCATTGCTCTTTAATTCAGAGAACCCCTAACAGCTACCCTTGTTCTCCCATCAGACCCTATCTCCCCCAGTGAGCGGTTCATCTCTGAGTTAAACCTGGGCTCCTCAAAAAAATGTATCTTGGCTGTTGCTATAACCCCCCAAATGGGGGCACACCTGGCCTAGAAAATCATCTAACTGGGCTAGTTAATCTCTATCCCTGAGGGATATCATTATCCTGAGTGACTTTAACCTTCATTGGTTACAGCCCCATGAACTTGAATATGTCAGCCTTCTCAAACTTACAGCCTGGTGCAAGTTACAACTATCCCCACCAGGCAAAACACCCATACCCTAAATCATTCACTTCTGGACTGGGTAGCCACAAATAGGGAGGAAAAAGTTCTGCATGTGGGGACCTTGTCCTACTCCATCGGCAATCATTCCACTACTTATATTCTCTGGTTGAGCAAAACTAAGCATCCCCTTACCACCACCACCATCACCAAGTACCTGTCCATCTGCAATTTCAACAACTCCGACTCCATTAACCTACTACATGATGTTAATGCAGTGAATTGGATTGCCCTTTACTCCCTGATGGATGTCTCCACGGCAGTGAACTTCTTCACTGAAGTCATCCTTCAAATTCAAGATAAACATTTCCCGATTATTACAAGAAGGGTGCATTGTGGCTGCACCAGATGAGTCACTAAGGAGCTTTTGGCCCTTCTGAAAAAAAGGGATTCAGTATGGATCGCCTACAAACCGTCACCCACTCCTGACCTCTGGCACAATTTTAGGAGATTGGTAACAAATGCAAGCAGTCTGCTAGGGCTCAAAAACATGATTTTTATCAGAGACTTTGCACTGAAAACCTTGCCAACCCTTAACAATTCTGGAACACCCTTAGCTCCCTCCTTACTCCTCATTCCCATGACCCTATAGGCCACTTAAACTCCCCCACCGGCACACTGACTGACCCATTGGAGGTTGCACAAGCCTTTAACATAAAATTCACTGACCTATCTGCCCACCTCTGTAAACTCCCCTCTCAGCAACCCTCTACTCCTGGAGTTGGCGCTAGTGACCCACCCTTACCATCCCCTTCCTCTGTCACCCTCCCAACCCTGCCTTTCTACTTTAGGGCAATCACAAAAAAGCTTACCACCAAACTCCTTAGGAGCCTTCCCACCATGGTAGCTTTGGATCTGATTGCTTCTACCCCTCCCTGCTCAAGTTCTCAGCCCCTGCCATCTCCCAACCTCTGACTTTCATTTTTAACCTTGCTTTGGCTTTAGCTACCATGCCTTCCCTCAGAAGGTTGCTAAAGTCATCCCTATTTGTAAAGCAGGGGACCTTCCTCTCCTCTGTCAATTACCAACTGATCTCCATTCTCCCCTACCTTAGCAGGCTTCTAGAAAAACGTGTCCACCGTCAACACTTTGACCACATTGACAAGTATAACCACTTGTGTAATCAACAACATGGGTTCAGAAGCAACCACAGCACCAACCCTGCCCAGTAGCATGCCACCACAACAGCATTTCTACAGCGAACACCACCACAGTGACAAATCTCGCCAGGTCGAAATTGGTTTCTGTGGTAGTTCGCTGTATGCTGACACTGCAACTCCTGGTGTTTCACCCCCGCCCAGAACCAACTCTGACTCAGAGCTGGTTAATTAGAAATGGGGGGAACACTGCCGATGGTCAGCATTGATCCTGTTACTGTCAAGCATGTCAACAACGATGTTGTCGATGTGTTGATGTGGAACCCCTCTGCCCTTGCCCTCTTCACTGATCATGTCCTCAGAAACATGGATCAGGGTAAAGCCACTAGGACAGTGTTTGTGGATTTGACAAAGGCTTTTGAACTGGTCAAGCCACCCCCTAAGCCTTATTAAGCTCCTCCAGCTTGGCTGCTCCCTCAAGACTCAGCAATGGTTCCTGAATTACCTGACTGGCAGCACCTAATCGGTGACTGTAGGTATCACCACCTCTCCCAAACTGCTCATCACTACAGGTGTCCCCCAGGGCTCCATCTTGGGACCCTTACTATTCTCCCTTTTCATTAACTTCCTCCCTACTGACAGTCTTATCTGTCCTGCCCTACTGTACACAGATGAATTAGTCCTCTGTCACAGTGACAAATCCATCCAGAACATGTCCTCTGTCCCTACCCAAAATTATAGCCACGCCCACAATTGGTTCTTATCGAATAAACTCCTGATTAATGAGAAGGAAACCTAGACTATGCTCCTTGGTTCCAAGCCCTACCGGGATAATGATGCTAATTCTAACTCCTTCTTCCTGGTGCTTTCCCCATCTGGACCACTCCTTCCAGTTAGTTTCTTAGTTCAAATATCTGTATGTAACCCTTGACCCATCCCTTTCCTTTTCCATGAACATAAACACTGTCATAAGCAGAATCAATCAAAAACACGGCGCCGCTTATCGCATAATTTAATTTCATTTTAGTCTTTGGTAACTGGGTAGACCCACTAGGCACAAGTGCCTGTTTGCAGGGGCAACCTGGGAGCACTGGGAAGGTTAATTGACTTGCTCAGAGTCATACAGTATGCAAGTAGAAGTTGTGGGAATCAAACCCTGGCCTGCAGGATGTACCAAGCCCATTCATAGCTCATTATTCCAACCTGTAGGCTATACTGCCAGCCCCAATAAACTATCTTACCCACATTGCCCGACTAGCCATTGCCCATGGGAACCTGCTCCCTATCCTTGACTATTGCTGTCTGATTTACTCCTCCTCTCTGTCCTATGCCTTTTTCCACAGATTCAACTCGGTGTATGATAGTGTTTGTCGCTTCATGCTAATAGCTCCCTTCTCCACCCACCATTGTGACTTATATGAGTCTCTTGGTTGACCCACACTCAAGTGTCGCTTTGACTGCGCACTTTGTAGTGTCATTGATGGCACAATGCATGGGGAAATCGAGTCCCCATATGCTTCCCTCCTCAAGGCACATACTGTTCCCAGGTGTCTGCGTGATACATTGGTCCCCCCGCTGGAGGTCCCCAGAATCTCCACTGTAATGGGGAATAAAGCTTTGCCAGTAGTCACACCTTATCTACGGAACAGCTTCCTGGCAACTATCTGCACAGTTGCCTCACACCACTCCTTCAAATCCCAACGCAGAGGAACTAAGTGCCAGTGGTGACACGGAGGCTCACACCAAGGTTACTATATACTAGGGTAAGGAGGAAAGGAACAGCAGGAGTACAAGGGTAGGACAAATACAGAAAAGATCTAGCGAGAGGAGGAAGAGAGGAGGCTACTCCTGGAATCCACCTGCTCCTGCTATCCAGTTGAAACCCTCTCCCTCTGGGGTGTAGGTACTTATACCCCCTTTTCCCTCACTCCTGCTCCCATTTTTTATCATCCCCCTCACCCTTATGTGCTAGCTTTCTCTACCCTCCCTCTCCCAATCCCTACCCCAACTAGTTACCTTGTTTTCCCCTGTGTCTTCACTTCCTCCTCTCGCTAGATCTTTTCTCTATTTGTCCTACCATTGTACTCCTGCTGTTCCTTTCCTCCTCCTTACCCTAGTATATAGTAACCTTGGTGTGAGCCTCCATGTCACCACTGGCACTTAGTTTCTCTGCTTAACTCCATCTCCTCCCTGGCACCCTTGGTATGTGCCTCTGTTTACCACCACCGGCACCTAACTTCCCTGTTTCCTCCTTATTCATCTCCACCAAGGTATTGTTGTTTGTTGAATCATTTATCCTCCTAGGTTACTGTGGTGCAGTCTGTTTACCCTGTTTCAAATTAGTATTACTGCTTGTAACTGATTTTTCCACTACCCTGTGTCAGTGTATTGCTGTACAGCTAGTTATCTGCTTTCATCAGGCTTGCAACTGTACATTGTTCAGTTACATCTCTGTACTGTTGCTTATTATGTGATGTATGTTACCATTGGGACTTGTGTCTGTACAGCTTGTAATTTGCTACACTTATTGGATTGTAATTTATTTTAACTGTTTAATTCTGTGACCTTGTTTGTGGCCTGGGTCATGCTTAAAAATGGTCCTTGGATCAGCGCACTTACCTGGTAATCATAGACTTAAATAAACAACGAACAAAATAAATAAATAAATGTAATTCACAGAAATCTCCCAGAGGGAGAATGTCTAAGTACCCTTAAACCGGATACTTAGAAAATTCTCCTCTGGGAGAATTGCCTGTTTGCAGCATTGTGCTGTGGAAGGGAGTCCCCTCTCCCACTCTCCCACCCTCCAATGTGACCCCTAGTGTAACATAACATACATGTCACAGTCCCTGGCTGTGGTGCATCCCCCTATCCCGATCCCTGATGTGTCCCCAGTTTATTGTATATTAATCATGCCCCCATCCATGGTTCTTGTGCATTTTCCCTCCTAGAACCTCCATGCATCCCCATTTAATTATATAAGATAACGACCCCTTTGCTGGTGGTTTAGAGGCTCCCACCCCCACCCCAGCAGGTAGTGTCCAACACCCTGCTCTGCTCCCCCTCATCCCAACAGAGAAAAGCTGACACTGGCACAACCCTCCTCTCACTTCTGCGGCCGAACCCAACTCAACTGTCACTGAGCAGTAATGTAAAGTGTATGTAGAAAGCATGTACACTTTACATCACTGCTCAGTGTCAGTCAGGTCTGCACTAGCCACGGAGGTGAGAAGAGAGTTGTGCCAGTCACTGTCTCTGGGTTCAGGTTGGAGGGGTAGGGTGGCAGGCACTAGATGGTGGGGGGGCAGGACTGCTAGACCACCAGGTAAAATTAAACAGTAATCATTTCAGTAATGGGCATATCAGGGAGAGGTGAGGGTCCGCTGGACCACCGGGTACAAATAATTATTTTAAACATGTCAGCACTGGGCATATTGGGGCAGGGGAGGGATTGCTGGACCACCAGGGTAGCTGCTATAGCACACTTGGCATTACCAGGCATATGGGTGCTGGGTGATGTGGGGGTGGGGGGAACACTAGCTACCAAGGGCCCTGCTGGATTGGTGCACAGCCAACCCACAGCTTATGGCAAACCCTTCTGCAGCACCATTTGTTTGGCACACAACCAGGGTTGCCACAAGCCTAGGGACTTTGCAGCCAGGACCAAGCCAGGGTCCCTGGTGCATGGGGCTTCAGCACAAGCTGCTGTTTGCCACAGCTCATGCTGCTCCAAGCCCCATTTGAGAATAGGACCCACCATCTTTAATGTGCTGCTACTCATGTACTCAATACACTTTCGGACCCTGGTCACCTCCACAGTTAACTGTTGGCTAGTTTAACTACTAGCAGAGGTATGGTCATTGCAACATCTTCAATCCCTATTTATACGAATGCCTGCAATAATGTATTATTTGTAGATATGCTTGCCATACTCTTTTAAACCTATGTTGGCAATAAGTCTAGCTCATATTAGGGACATGGCTGAACTACCTGTCTGGGCTCTGCTTCCTTATTGAACACAAATGGTTAGTAATCCTATGTCTTTTTTTTGTGGTTAGTGCTCTTTATTACCAGCCAGACTGTCCCCATCATCAGGGACCGACTGTCCCAGCCCCATCATCCCTGACCTTTATTGACCTACCATCCAACTCCAGTCTTCCACATGGCTTACTCCCCCATGGCAGGGGTGGCCCCTCTTGGGCCGTGAACTGTATCTGTGGACTAGAGTAATGCCATAGAGCTTGGTGGGGAACTAGTGAGAGGGTCAGTCCCATCATGCTGGCCCAGCCATACTGTTCCTTTCTCTTGTATGGTCCCCTGGAGAGTGGATGTATAATACCACCCAGATGTTCCCATGGGTGCATCCACATACAGGATGTCAGCAGCCACCTCTACTCCACCCTTGAAAGGCTGTCCACTAGGTGCCTGACCCCAAGCCACCACTCGGGGTCAGTGCTACACTGAGCACAGCAGCCCTCCCTCCCGGGGGGGAGAGCAGTCCTTTGGACACTCAGTCCTTCTCCCCCAGAGCCAGCAGACCTTCTGACAACTCAAGTTCCCTTTTGAACCAGGGTAGTGGATGCTACAAATGGTAGCACTACTGCTGCTCTTGGCAGGCCAGTAAATCCTATGTTCTATAATCAATGGGAACTGACCTAACTCCCTATCTAGGATCTGCCTCCATACTAGTTTTGCTGATTAATGTTGGACTCTGGTGCACCATTTCAATCCAACTTGGTGTTCATACACAATAGTCTGACAGCAGTGGCAGCTCAGCCTGAGCAAAGTGTACAGAGTTGGTGGAGTAAGTGGAGGCAGTGTGGCTATCCCCACTGACTTACAGTTCTGAATATTATTTCTTGAAGCCAGCAATAGAAATTTAGTTTCAAATAACTTTATATATAAGAATTAATTGATTCACTCCAATTTAGCTATTTATTTTATTTTATTAAATTCTCAGATTACAATACCTAGTAGTTAGAGACTCTTACAGAGGTTCCACATCAGACTGAACAGTACAATACAAATAGTGAACTAATTAATATATCTACTACGCTTACATGTTACAGTTACAAAGCTTAATAATGTAAGAGACATTTTAGTGAAGACATGACCCACAGGTACCGCAGATGCACCCATACGTGCAATTCAAAAGTCTAAAGGGCTAGAAGGAGCAGTCAATAGAATGACCTTGATAAGCAGAGGAGATTGGAAGCAGTCACAAGTATCACATAACAATCGATATAAAATGAAAATTCTAGGCAATGGCATTGCTGCAATTGGTTCAATCAGTGGATACCTACTGGATCAAGGGCCAGAGAGTGCAGACAATCAGATGCCCTTGTCAGAGCAGAGTAAATGGAAACAGTCACTAATGCCACAAAATAAGTGAGATGGGGCAGGGTAGAAGTGACAATGGTGTCATCCTTGAGACTTTAAACTGATGGGAGAAGTAAGTGGGAGGTGCATGAGGGTACAGCTGTCCACAGAGGACAACTGTATGGCACCAGCTATGGAATGAAGGAGAAAGATGTGTTCTGGGGTAGTGAGGTGACAGGTAGAGGTCATAATTGGAGGAGGAGAGACAGGGAAGGAAAAATGTGGTGGTGGAGGTGGAGATGTGGGGTCCTTAGACAATGGATAAGGGGCTATTAGAAAATGGGCCCTTGTTTTGCTACTTTTGCTTTTAGCTGGTAATATTCAACCTAACCCTAGTCCTTTCCAAGGTGAATGTGATGCAGAGGCTGTGCCGCCCAAATACACTTTGTCCATTGTTCACGTTACCAAATTAGATGAATTCAGAACTTGGGTATTGGGGAATAATTTCGATTAGGTCATAGTGTATTAGACATGGTATCAAGCAGAATAACTGAATCAGAACTTCAGATTCCACACTGTTGCTTACTAAGGCAAGATTGGCTAAGAAAATGTGGGATTGGGGGTTATAATTTGTTTCAAGTCTTGTTTTTCACTGGTGATAGATGATTTCACTAATAATTATTCATCCAGTGATTTTCTTTCTGTCCTATGATGTTTGGAAGGTACATTACATTTTGCATTCCTCTTGGTTATTCTGAGAATGGACTCACATTACTGTCTGAGTTTAAGCACACTAAACATGACACAAAAGAAATCCTTCTCATGGGTGACGCCAATATTGATTGGAATGATAAGGCAAAAAGGAGACTGTGAGACCATCTCGAGAGCTTGAACATTAAGAACGTAATTTCTTTTGCTGCCACCAAGCCCATCCATTATACTTAGCTAAATTGAGCATTCTCTGGTTCTTTGCTATTGGAGTGCTTGTAGGCCTTGTTCCTCTGCTTTACATTTAATCTCCAGTTGCATTCATAATCTGAACATCAGTGAATTTAGGAAAGTTATTTCATAAATCAATTGCTCTTTTTTGCATACCATCCTTTCCAGTATTTGATGTAGGATTATATTAGACAGGAATTTAGCATGGTTAGTAATCATTTTGCCTCATCAGTCACTTACATACCTAAAGAAAGGCCTGCCTCTTTACGGATGAGGATCACAAGCTCATTTCCGATTGTTCTCTCTGTGAGGAGGATTCTGGGAGTAGACTGATGTGCCACTGAATGCTACACATTTGTGGAGGAGCTGTGGAGGCAGAACACATATAAGACATATTTTTGCCTAAAACAGGTATGCCACCATTGCCACATCAGTTCCTGTAGGCAAGTGTATTGGGTCTTTCTGGACTGACTTGTGTGGCTGTTTTTCTGGTCTGCATCATGCTCACCAAACTCCCATGGGGGGGCGTGGCTCTACATTTCTCTACATTCCCTGTGGTGGGGGGATATAGATCCCTGCAAGTGACACAGGAGAGCTCTGCAAAGAGCCATTGAGCAGGAAGCAGCCACGGAGACAAAGCTTGGAGAATTCAAGAGTTACATACAAAAGTCTCTACAAACTGTTTTGGACAACCTTAAACTAATTTAAGAAAGGTTACAGTCTCCACACTCTACTCCACTCCCGAAAGAATAATATACTGAAAGAAATATATATATATGAAGGATTAAGGAAACAAAGAAAGAAAAGATTGTTTATACATGCTGAAAATGTTTAAAATATTTTATTTCAGTTTTAACAAGGTTTTAGATAGATGTAGTAATTCTCACATAACACTCTGATAGGTTTAGTGCCTCAGCTGGTCTGGGTAGCTACCTAAAGTTGTGGAAAAGTCCTATATTATAAGGTATATGGTACTAAACCATGGCTGGAGAGTAGTAAGTACTGGAAGACTCTTAATTGTAATTGCATTATGGTAAAAGTGGCTAACAATTGTAGTGGCTGACAAACGTATCAGTAATTTTATTGGGAAACATTCATGTTCTTGTCAATCACTTATCAATTACGTATATCGACTCATTTTGCAATTTATTCAGAAGAATGCAGAAGAGCATCTTATCTGAACAAGTGGAGAGCTGGTTAATTTGGGATTAAAAGCATAGAACTACTGTCAGGAGGCAATCAATAAACCAGTTCTAAAATAATTCATTCAATCCTATAGGCCTAACCCAATTGAGTCTGATTAGACCCACTGGAGACTGATTAATTAACAATTGATAAGTATGAGTATCCCTGACATTTGAAAGAGCAGTAAACCCTTGTCACCAGCACATAGAGAGGAAGGCATACGAGTGGTGTTTCTTTCATATACTCAGTACTGCTACACATGACTGGTAGCTTCCAATGCTGGGGAAAGAAAGTCACAAGATATAGCACTTAAAACCTGGCAAGTAGAAGGTAAGAGGGATAAATAAAACAAACTAAGCAAGCTCCTCTTAAAAAGTTTTAATCCTAAAAAGGAAAAGCTAAAAGAACTGCTTTTTTGTCTGCTTCTGACTAGCCTCCTTAAATAACACATACTGTAACAAGCCAGATACTGGTGTCGAAGTAAAGAGGCTATTCAAAAGCAGTAACTGCAGCTATGAATTTCAGCAAAATTTGACTAGATCTATGAAACAAAATAAAGTATAAAATGTAAGTTAGAGAGTGTTTCACATAACAGAGCTTTTGGAGACAGAAAAATTATTATTTATAGCAAACTCAGTAAATAGTAAATTTAGTTAGCTGTCTAATAAATACTTATAGAGAACCCTGATAGACAGACATGAAGCTGTGAGACCGAGCCATTGGTAAAAAGAGACAGAAGTCCTTTATTTATTTAAATATCTAGGTGTCTTAAGTGTTTCAAGTGTTTTAAGCATCTCAAGTGTATGGCTGTTTAGTCAAAGTTTGGTTCAAATCTGGATAAAGTTTGGTTAAATTTAGTTCAGGGAGAGACCCACATACCTTCACTAAAGTGGGAGCAAGGCAGAAGCAGGAAACTACAGACCTGTAAGTTTAACCTCAGTGATAGGGAAAATGATGGAATCACTTCTGAAGGAAAGAATTGTCAAGTATCTAGAGGCCAGAGGGGCACAGGACCCAAGGCAGCATGGATTCACAGCAGGAAGGTCATGCCAGATGAATCTGATAGATTTCTTTGACTGGTTGACCAAAGTAGTAGATCAGGGAGGGGCTGTGGACATGGCCTACCTAGACTTTAGCAAGGCATTTGACACAGTCCCACACAAAAGATTAATATACAAGTTAGCCAGCCTGGGAGTGGGTCCCAAGATGACAGCCTGGGTAAGAACTGGCTGGAGAATAGGACACAGAGAGTAATAGTAAATGGAGTCCCTCTGAAGAAAGGGGGTTACTAGTGGGGTACCACAGGGTTCAGTAATAGGACAGTCCTCTTCAATGTCTTTATAAGCGACATTGCAGAGGGACTGGAAGAAAAGTATGTCTCTTTGCAGATGGCACAAAGATCTGCAACAGAGTTGATGCACAAGGTGGGGTGGAAAGGATGAGAAGGGACTTGGCAAGGTTAGAGGAATGGTCAAATGTATGGCAGCTTAGATTCAATGCTAAGAAGTGCAGGTAATGCACCTGGAAACAAAAACCCAGGGAAGAGTACACAATGGGGGTGAGATACTAACAACAACAAAAATGGAAAGGGACCTGGGGTAGTCATATAAGATGACCTAAGGTGGGCAAGCAATGTGAGAGGTCAGCAAGGAGGGCTGGGGGATACTGGGATGCATAGGAGAGGCATCACCAGTAGAAAACAGGAAGTTATTATCCTCTGTACAGACAGCTGGTGAGACCCCATCTGAGTACTGTGTGCAGTACTGAGACCCAATCTCTGCAAAGACATAGACAGGATGGAAGCTGTCAGAGGAGGAAACTAAAATGGTGCAGGGTCTGCACAGAAGACATATGAAGAGGACTAAAGGAACTTAATATGTATAGCCTCGAGGAAAGGAAGGAGAGGGGGACATGATAGAAATTTTAAGTACCTCAAGGGAATCAACAAAGTTCAAGAGGGTAGCATCTTTCAAAAGAGGTGTGCAAGAACAAAGCGGCACAATTTGAAGATGAGGGCGGCTCAGAGGTAATTTAAGAGTATTTTTTCACTGAGAGGGTTGTGGATGCATGGAATGGCCTTCTGGAGGAGGTTGTGGAGTCAAAACAGTGGTGGAATTCAAGCATGCATGGGACAGTCATAAGGCCATTCTAGGGGTTGGGGGTAGGAAGAAGTAGGCTGCTGGTTAACTAGGATCTGCAGCTTATCCTGTAGGTAGGGAAATGGGCAGACTGGGTGGGCCAAGCGGTCCTTATCTGCCGTCAAATTCTATGTTTCTGTGTTTCAATGTTTCTATCTGAGATTATTGCTTGTATATAAGCATTACAACAGACTACTTTGGGATTACCCTTTGTCCATCACTATTTTTTATCAGCAGACTGCTTCATTTCTATCTTCATATAAAGAAGAAGCATGGCTCTTGCAGAGAGGTGCCTGGGATAGCCAACGGAATACTGCTTCTTGGGACTGCTATTGAGACAGCTTGACATCTGAAATGAACTAAATGTTGGCAAAAGAAAAGAGGAAAAAATGTGAAGACCCAGGAGACAAGAAGATTTTGAGCTGAATTGAGACTGCACTTTTCAGAGCATTTGTGTGGCACTAGTACAGAAGACATGATCTCTGGAAATTAATATTACCTACTTGGGTAAAAGTGTTTATCATACAACTTAATAATCGTATTATGGAAGAATATTTGTAAACTCTGAATTTGGTGGAATACTGTATATAGAACTATATCTTAAAAAAACAGTAGGCTAATTGGGACACTTTAGGACATTCCATGATTGAATGCTTGTGATTTAGTAATTTATATCTTAAACAATGGATCACTGGATACACTATTGAATTTATTTGGGAGAGATTATTTATAAGCACTTTACAGTATATTTTATAAGTGATCCTTATCAAATTGTAATAGTGTTTTAAACATTTGTGAAGCACTTTAATATTTGAAAGCACTTTATTGGTATTGTTTAAGATTTACACAGGGATTTAAAAATTAGGCCAGGACACTATTTAGTTATCAATATTTATCAATATCTATCCATTTGTATTTATAACAAATAGAATGGTTCATACAAGAAGCAGAAACAGTATTGTTGGAATCAGAGCAGTTAAATCTTCTAAGGGAAAAAAGTATTGAAACATGCTAGAGGAGATGTCTCTTTTGTTAACACCTGGTAAGGGAAGAAATATTAAAGGGTATAGAAATAGTAAACAATCAACTATTATAAAACTATGGGATATGCAATCAAACCCTCCTACACATATTTCAATTCCTATTATAATTAAAGATAACCAGAAAAATAAAGATGATCAGACAACAGAAAATAATATTACTAAAATAGAGTTCGATCCAGAACCAAATTCTTACATATCAGTTACATATGGGATTATAATTGATTATAATGTCTTGGAATCTACCGAATTAACAAAGGAGACTAATTTACATGAGGCAATATCACTAGCAGTTTTTTCCTCATATAGTGAAACTGAACAAAATTGCGAGTTTAGCAATGTGGCCTTAACACCAAACTACCAATTTACTTTCCCAAGACCTAAAGAAAGGGTAACTATAGTTAATAGATCTAATCAGAACAAACTAGAAACAATACTCAAGGACCTTAATGCTGCAGTAGAAGGGTTAAAAAAGTTAGAAGCAGAAAAAGTGAATGGAAAGCTTTATACCACAATAAGTGATGAGTATGGACAAGGACAAACCAAAATAGTACTGACTGAGAGTAAGAAAGTAGAAACATCAGAAATCCCCTATGATGCTGAATATTTTACAAATGAATGACATTGTGTGGCTAGTTCTATAATGTTTAAACAAATGTTAGAAATAATACAAAAATAGATACTGTGCTGATATAGTGATCCTACAAAATCTGGCTATGATTAAAGATGATTAAAGATGAGATAACCAATCTAAGAACAGATGTGTTCTACAATAAAGTCCATATAGATAGACTAACCAAATCAAAAGTGAATCAGAGGAACTGCCACTCCACTGAATATGAGACTAGTGTAAACTTGGAACAGAATGCAGAAAAAAGGAATATAGCTATCCAGGTAGCCTTACCCTTACCCTTTTATAAGGATAACATAAGCAAATGTTATATGAAGTGTCCCCCTCAGAAAGAGAAGACAATCAAGGAAAATAGCTCAAAAAGTAAAAATGAAAACCATAAATGAACAGTTCAGATAGAGGAAGGCCCTAAGATAGAAATAAATGGAAAATGTAATCTAACAAAGGCAGAGGTACAAGAGGGTGGTACATGGGATAGTATCATACATCAAAATGACTCAAATATAGTTGATAAAATTTCACAAACAAAGGAAATAAATAATCAGGATATGACAACATTCAATAAGAAGGACAATCAACTGGAAGGAACAAATAATACAAAATGTAGGAACACAAAATAAAGACACACAAAAATTACATGAAAAAACTAATTATACAGTACCTAGAAAAGAAGAAAAACAAGGGTCTCTAACAAGTTTTGCAGAATTTATTAAAGAAAAGGAAAAAATTCAGAATTCCTACTTGAAATGTATGGGGTAGCAAAGTTAGAAAAAGAAACTCAAAACTCACTACAAGATTGAATAGTTCAATTATTATAGATCCAACAAGAAAAAGAGCAAATTCTTGTAATGAGACCTCCAAACTTAAAATTTGATGATTGTGTCTTAGTGTACTGCCAAACAGCAGAAACTGCAAATCAAATATGGAGGAAAAATTCAACTCTTAACCAATGTAGAATAGCTATCCTTCATCCTTATAAAATACGAATTGCACAAGACACAAATTTATTATATCATAATGTATACAATCACAGGAAAATTTTCAGAGGATGAAAACACTGAAATGGCGGTGGAAGCAGTCAAATCTAGGGAAGACAGGATTGGGAAGATAGAACCATTTCAATATTTGACTGGGAAACTGATAGGAATGAACCCATAAGAAACATCAAAAATGATTTATTGTCATTCTGGACTCACTCCTTAAACTTAAATTACCCAACAATGTAATTGCATGGCTTAAAACAAACAAACACAAGCATGGCTCAACTTAGATTGATGTAGTGTTCAGATCTCACAAATAGTTAAAACAATCTTAGACAAAGTAGGCAAATTATATTCTTTGGGCATACACATAGTCCCTAGTCAAATACTAACAAGTTTTTCTGCAGTAGTAAAAGGTCAGGTAAAGACAGTGGACAACCATAAAGAAGCAATCAAAATAGGGGGAAATACAAATAGAACAGGACTGGGAATGCAGAACTATCACAATTTTTGGTTGGGAGACAGAAAGAGACGAACCTATAAGAAAGATCAGAAATGATTTATTGACATTCCTAACATGAGCTCTACAGACAAAGTTACCAAACAATGCCATTTCTTGGCTTAAGACAAATAGATATGAATATGACTCCACCCAGATTGGGTAACATTTAGAGTAGCATAGTTAGCCAAAATAATTGAGTCTCAAGCAGGCAAACTTGATCCATTAGGCATACTTATAGTTTCTTCTCGAACATTAGCAAATTCACATGTAGGAACAAAAAATCAGGGATTTGTAAGGAATGAAAGATTGGAATTAAACAATAGATTTAGCACACTAGAAATTTCGGCTGAAGAATGACAATCAACGCAAATGTATAAAAATGAAAGAGAATATAACTGCACTTTTAAGAATCAGAGGAATTTGGAATCAACCAATCTTAGGATCTTGTCTTGGAACATAGAGGGACTTCATTTAAAGATAGCAGATGCAGAAATAAAATACATTTTAATGTTTTACAATATAATATGCATACAGGAAACCTGATGTCCTGAGATTTTTCTACCGGCTTTACCAGGATACAGTAGTTTCATTATACCTGCTACTAGGGATAAAAACTATGGGAGATATAAGGCTGGAATACCTACATATGTCAGAATCTCTTTAAACAGTACAGTTACAAGAATGAACATGGATTTGGACAACATGCTGGCCTTAAAAATAGAAGGACAAGATGGAACTCTTATTATTTTAAATACATATGTCCCACCTAACAAATTAAATCCATATAATTCAAGTCAGATATTTAAAACAGAATTGAAAAAAATATCTGAAAGCTGGTTAACTTCACCTGTTATAATATTAGGTGACTTTAATGCTAGAATAGCTGCTAGAGAAAAGATTGTGAATCATAATAATGAAATTGTCTCTCACTTATCAGCCATTAATCCAAGACTTAATAGTATTAGAGCATCTGAAGACACCAAAACAAATGAAAGGGGAAAGGCATTAGAGGAAATGATTCAGGATTTAAATATGATCTTAATGAATGGACATACATTAGGAGACACTATAGGATTCCTGACATTTAATGGGCCCGTGGGAGCTTCAGCAATAGATTTGGCATGGACAAACATAGAAGCCACAAGAGTAATAGAAGATTTTAAATTTATAGAAAGATATGAATCATCACACTCTCCAATGGCACTTTTACAAACTGCAGATGGACCACTGGGCACTACACAAACTTTATTGCCAGAAAACACATATTTAGAGATTATAAACCAAACAAGAATAAGATGGGATCTCAAAATAGTTTATAGTTTTAAAGACTTATTGGAGTCACCCCAGTTAACACAATTGAAAGAACAAATAAGTTATCCAACAGATTATGTAAAAACTAGGGAGACATGGGAACTAATAATGATATTAATAAGACTGCATTGTGTTGAACAAAGAATAGTCACTTCAAGCATTACAACAGGTAAAATATTGTATAATAAAAGCTGGAGAATAGCTAAACAGAATTTGAATCATAACATAAGGAGAGTTAAAAAGGAAATATCAGACTCAATGAAGAGGGCAACCAAATTGCATAACTATAGGAGAGAATATAAACAAATTTTGGAAAAAGAGAGACACAAATATAATATAAGCATGTGGGAAAAGCTAAGGAAAACAGTGGAAAATAAGGATACTAAATCCTTCTGGAGACTAGTGGCACAAGGCTACAATGAGTACTACAGAAATGTTGAAACTTATATAACTCCAAACGCATGGACAGAATATTTTAAAAATGTATACTTCTCTATAGAAGAACAGAAGTCATCAGATAGAATAGTAAGGAAAGAACAAAGTTTCCCTATCCCAGTTTACATAGAAGAGAATGAAATGTATATGGTTTTAACATCTTTGGCCTCAAATAAAGCCCCTGGTCCAGACTTAGTGATAGAAGACATTTTTAAAACATTCCCCTACTGGTGGGTTCCCATCTTCAAAACATTCTTTAATGCAATTATACAGGGACTAGAAATTCCAGATTCAAGGAGTGGTAGTACAATCTATCTAATATATAAAAAAAGGAGACAATAAAGATCCAAAAATGAACCTCTGTATTAGTCTCATAGATGTTTCCCATAAGATATGTACTAAAATTGTATACGAGCATGTAGTCAAATGGCTAGAGAGTAATTTAAAGCTGAGCGAACTGCAAAATGGCTTAGACTTCTCTATTCACATCAATGCCACCCATAAAATCCTCCTCTACAAACTTGGTGCCCTATATTGCGAACCACTCCCTGTCCACTGTGAGAGCCTCCTTAAGATGAGTGTTCCAGTGCTTGACTTATTTGTATGGGGTCTTCAGGAATGCCCCAAGTTCTGCCCTTGTTAGACTGGACCCACTTTTCCATGCTTTCTGCCATTTTGCTACAAACTCTCCATCCTGCTCCATCCCTGACACACACCACTGTGCACTACCCACTAACATCTTTCTCTCCTTCCAGTTATGCCAAGGTGCATCTCTCATTGCTCCTCTTTTCTCTCCAAATTCTGGTTCTCCAACCTTCTCCCTCTATATTCATTCTCCTTCCCCCCTTTCCCATCTAAATACCAACTATGATCTGCTGACTCTTAATTGCTCACTGCCCCTTGCTGCAAACCTGCTGTGGGACAAACTGCCTTCTCCTTCTGCCTTCCCTCCCTTTGTAATAATCTAGTCCCTCATGTTTTCCACTCCTCCTTTTACTGATCACTCAAACTGCATCTAACAGCTTACTATACTTTCTTCTTTTCCTGGTCATAGTTAATCTCTGGCCCATCAGTACTCTTTTTCAGGGACTGCTGGGTTGTATACCCTTCTCCGGCCACCCAGCATCACTCTAGTTATTTTGTGCCTTGTTTATCATGTAAGGTGTCATTACACATCATTATTTTTCATTATTCTCCATCTTTCAGATGAATATTGTTTTTCACTTGCACTGACTTGTATTTATCAGCACTGCATTTATACTATTATTTTATTTTTAACTATGTAATGTATTCTACAAAGTATCATTCCCCGAGGTCACACCTGGAAATGATCCTTGACCCTGTGTGCCTTTCTGATCACTAATTTCTAAATACATAACTAAGTAAATATATTATCAGGCTTTTTATTATTAAAATTGTTGTATAACAGAAGACTAATATAGCAGCCATTTGACCCTATGAAGCCAAATATATTACATCTGTCACGTGTGTTGAAAAGCTACTCCCTATTTTAACTGTTATACTAGAATGCCACCATACCCCACTTGGTTCAGCTGTCTTTGTTAGCTTGCATACATAACTTTATATATTTGCCTTTTCCTGTTCATTTTACATGGTCAGCTGTGCCTGCAGTATTCTGGTTATGGTACAAGTCCCTAGAGTTACTTTCTGCTTGCTCAGTTTTAATTGTTTACTCATTTAGTTTACCTTTAGATTAGGGTCCCAGCTATCCTAGTCTGTCACTGCAGCATTATAAAGTTTGTCTTCTTTTGACTTGCATTTGTTTCCTAATTTTCTTTTTCAGTTCATAGTTTAGTATTCGACTAGGTTCACAGGTTGATACCTTCTGAGGTATTGCTTCTTTAATTAGTTGTAGGTTTCTGAGGTTTCGTATTGCACTTTGTATACCTTACTATTCTACCCACCTTTCTCCTGCTCATTATCCTCTGTCCTGCATTACCCTCATCCTCCACTATTCCCTCCCCCTCTACCCTATTCCCCTATCTGCTTTTAACCCCTCCCTTCTCCACTCCTACCCTCCCTACCTGTCCACCCTGCTATCCTGCCATACCCCTCCCTAAATTTGGAGTCCTTTCTCTGATCTACAGTATCCCATCCCATCTTCATCTTCCCCCCATCTCTACCTCTGGTCTAGGTGGATGTAAGTCCTACCACATCCTACACCTCTTCACTCTGCTACCTATCCTTGCAGGCAATGTGGAACTCAACCCTGGCTCATCTCCCTCCTCATATCCCTGTATCCACAAGGGCCTTTGTGTCTTTCACCTCAGTTCTAAGAACCTCCTCCCTAAACTAGATCTAATTACGGTATGGGTTTCCCACAACTCTCCTGACATCATTTGTATCACTGAATCTTGGCTCTTCCACTGAAAATCAGATTCCAGCTGGAGTTTCCTAACTACTACCTTTTCAGGCAGGACAGGAACAACCCTACCCATATTCAATGGGGCGTTCTATGTATCTTCCAAAATCACTCCCTCCTGTCTCATAGACTCACTCTCTGTCATCTTTTCCTACTCCTCTTCTGGTGAAGTAATCCTTCTTGTTGACTTTAACATCAATTGGATTTCCCCTGCCTCCTGGTCTACCTCCCTCAAGACTGACTCCTTAAATCTTTCACAACTCATTACCAGGGCCCCTGGTGTTCTGCAGCACTTTGTCCTGATTTCTGCAGCAGGGATCCTAGGTTTCCATGGCAGCATTTTCTGTTTGCTGTGGCATGATTTTTTCATTTCTGTGCAGAATGCACTCCGGTCATTGGCTAAAATATGATGTGATGTCATTGATGACATCACTTGCAGACCAGAGAGGAGAAGCTTCAGGATAAATGTGATGGAAAATGGAGCCGGGCACTATGAAGAAACTGTAAATTTGAATGGAAATTCACCAAGAAGAATGAGTTCTGCAGCAATATATATTATGGGGCACAGTAGCACCTCTATACTTTGAGCTTGAGCTGTGGTTTCTATGTTAAACCTCATATTTTGTACTTTAATAACTTTGCAACTATTTAATGGATTGTAATTAAATTTTGCTTGCACAGTCTCATGAGGTAGATCTCTTGACATGCTAAGTTTTGTTTTGATTGGCTGTGTGGAGTCTGAGCTGTGCATAATGAAAACAATGTTAAAAATCACAGTTTTTTGCTGTTTTCTTGTCATCACATGGAGCCCAAACAGTTTGGAATTTTGGTCTGATATTTTCAGGATAGAAAAGATGTACACCACAGAAATGCCTTCCACTGGTTTGATCCAATAATATTAATCAGTTCCAAAGTTATTACATTTTAAAATTTTGGGTTCTGAGCATGCTCAGTACAGTCTTTTGGATAGCTTCCTGGAATGAAAAAAGAATTTGGTCTCACAAAAAAGGATTCTCTTCTATGATGGGGGCAATGCATTTTTGTAAGGAAAAATTCCTTTTTCATGAGCCTCTGTCTGTTTTTTTTTTAAATAAATAATGCCATAACTCAGCAAATTGATGTCTTGCACAGACACTAAAACATGTATCCTGCTCCTTGGGACTTCATGAGCCCAATTCTTTGCTTCTTTTGCCCTGACAATATGCTGGAACACCCACCCACCCTCCCTATATTTTGATTGGTGTCCAGTGGAATCCCACCCTTTAAATTTGCTCTGGTCCCCATGAAGTGTCAGGCAATAGCCCTGGTGTGTACTGGTACCCCCACCCTTTTATTTCCATGGGAAAATAAGGATACAATTACAATATCTCAAAAATTATGGATGGATACTAACACAAGGCTCAGATGGCCCTGCTCTCCCACATTTAAATACAAATAACATTATGGAGTGATGCAAGGCCCTGCGCTTCCACAGGGAAATAAGGATACAGTTATACTACCTCAAAAAGTAAGGCAATTCTTTGCAAAAAACTTCATTAATGAACTGGTTAGGGTTGCAGCATCAACCGTAGGCAAATGTCATATTAGGGTTTCCAACCCTAACACCCAAACCTCACCCTGCAGGCAGCAACAAGGGTGGGGTGTGCCTTCAGGTTGTCAACCCTAAAGCTCACCCCACTCTCATATGCTGTACCCATTTCAGCTTATTTACTCATGGTATTGGGTGAATATGAAGGGTGACAACCCCAGGGCACATCACACCCTTGTTGCTGCCTGCAGGGTGGGGGTGATGTGTTTGGGTTGGAAACCCTATCACAACATTTGCCTACTTTTGATGCTGGAACCCTAACTAGTGCATTAATGAAGTGTTTTGCAAATATGATATATAGCTATATATATATATATATATATACTGTATATATACAGTATACACACCCACACCACACACACACACACACACACACACACACATATTCATTGTAAAAACTTTCTTAATGCATCAGTTAGGGTTATTAGTAAAGCAACAAAAGTAGAGAAATAGTTCGAATCCTAATGACCCACCCCACCCTGTAAGCCCCAACGCTCACCCCATTCCATAAGTAAATAAGCTGAGATGGGTACAGTATAGGAGAATAGAGTGACTGTGAGGGCTGATGACCCCAAGGCACACCCCTGATGCCTGTCAGTGCCTGGGTGAGGGTGGGGCATTAGGGTTGGAAACCCTAATGCCATATTTCTCAATTTTTGTCACTTTACTAACAACACTAACTGGTGCATTAATGAAGTTTTTTGCAATTAAGTTCCTTACTTTTTCAGATAGTTGACTTATATCCTTATTTTCCTGTGGGACTTCAGGCCCTGTGCTCCCACTCTCCATAACTGTCCTTATGTCACAGTGGGAGCACAGGGTCCATCAAGCCCTGTGCTTCCATGCTTCGTGATTTTCCTTATTTTACTGTGGGAGTGCAGAGTCCTTTGGAACCTGAGCACCCATCTCTCCATAGATGCCTACCCAAATTATCTGCATAGCCATCTTATTAACACAGCACGTATACCCGATAGAGAAAATTTTTAAATCCCTGCCAAAACATAATTCTGTGCAACTGCAATGCCATTCTGCACCACAGGTGCAAAAACAAATTGTTGACAGGATTTGAAAAATGACAGCTGTGCCATACATCAGATCAGGTAATAAGAAAGCTATGTTGAAAATCTGGGTTGAAAATATTAAAAATTTCCAATGTTACAAGCAGGTGTACTGAAATTGCAATGAATGGTCATAACTTTGGCATTTTTTCATATTTTGACCCAACATTTTGAACATTTTCTTCTTATGACCCCACCTCATAAACCCTATAGGTGAAAATGTTGAAATCCATGTCAAAACATCATTCTGCACCACAGGTGTGAAAACACATTTCAGGCAGGATGCAAAAAATAACAGCTGTACTGTTCATGAGGTGATGTGAAAAAATGGCTATGTTGAAAATTTGGAGTGAAAATATTAAAAATTACCAAAGTTACACTTGTGCATAGAAGAAATGTCAATGACCGCATGTAATTCAGCCATTCACCAGATGTTCAACATAGGCTTTTTGGGACTCCACCTCATGAACACTGGCACTGTCATTTTGTTAATCGGTCCTGAAAGATAATTTCTCACAGCTACTGTGAAATCACCCTCTGGGCTGGAGTAACAAAATGACAGTCACATTGTTTATGAGGTTGGGCCCAAAAAACTAATGTTGAAAATCTGGTGAAAAAATACCTAAAAATGTGAAAGATATCAACATAAGTTCAAAATGCCATTGAGATACATTATATGGCACTTACCTTGATTTCTCAGTTTACAGCTCAGCTTTGAAGAGTGCAGACATGTCCTGCTCCACAGAATATGACAGCTGATGACCTCTGGTGGTAAGTATAGGGCAAGGGGGTGTGGGGTGGTGGGTGCTCAGTGGGAGGGTCAGGATGGGGGAGGGTGATGGCAGGGATAGTGAGGGACCATTTTCTTTTTTTTCAGGCTAAAAATAAAAAAAAGATGTTGGGGTGCTGTTTTCTTTTTCTAACAGGCAATAGTAAAATACATATTTGGGGACACTGGGAGTGGCTTCCCAGTGTCCCATGCTTCTGAAGAAGAGGGGGGGTCTTCTACTGCCAACACGGGGATTGGAGTGGATGTTTGCCCACAAGTACATAGTTAATGTTTAAAAGTGCTTTATGCGCAAAAATAGGCTATGCCTATTTTCTCACATGCCACATTTTTGAACATTAACCATCCACTTGCAATCAAACGTCCACAACATTGACAAATAAAGAAAAATTAGTGTAGTTGTTTATTTATTTATTTATTTGTGAAATCAGTTTACAACCTTTGAGCCAGAGGCTCATTTCCAAAGGTACCTCGTTACATTGAGGACATACATAGCAGTTTTAGGTTACATAGCACAGGTTGCTGAAATAGGCATTCATCAGAGGCACCACGTCACACTGAGGTCAGACAAAATACATTTAAGTTACAGGGTACAAGTAATTGAAATAGGTGTTACACAAGTTGGTTTCATATATTTAGCAATCTACTGGCATTACCATAAAAACAGCAGGCACTGGCCAGGTTAGACACAGGTATGGTGTACCGGGAAGAGGTGGTGGGGGTGGGCTAGGTGGAGAGCTGCTCGGTGGGTGTTGTCATGAGTGGAGAAGTTGAGGCGGAGGCTGCATTCAGAGACAGGAGCAGCTTGTTGTGCTTCTCCTGTGGAGAACAGGACGGGGCACAGAACTGCCAACTCAAGGTTCCTGGGTTCGAAGCTATTTCACAGACATTTGTTCTTTGTCTTCATTGCAGGCTGAAAAAAAGTACAGAGGCTAGTTTTGAACCCAGGACTTTTGGATGTCCTGCCTTTGTGCCTTGTTCTATTTACCACAGGGGAACTATATTGATATACAGTATTTTTCTTTACTTGTCTCAATCTTCTTGATGTTAGAAAATGTACTGTAGCATGTACAAAACTATAGTAAGGTATACCTAATCTCTTACATGACACATTTTTGAACATCAAAATGCAGCTGTCCTGGTCCAGAGAAGATGACAGCACACAACCTCCTAAGGTAAGTATAGGCCAAGGGGTGGGGTGGGGTGGTGGATGCTCTGTGGTAGGGGAGGAATGGGGGAGGCAGACAGTGGAGACAATGAAGGACCATTTTCTTTTGTCAGGAAAAGAATTTAGGGGGTGGTTTTCTTTACACAGGAACATATAAATTATTATTTGGGGACACTGGAAGTGGGCTCCCCAGTGTCCCACACTGCTGGGGGGGCCTTGTGATGCCAACATGGGGATTGGGTCCCCCCGATATCAGCAAATAAACAGAATGGACTGTGGGGGAAGACATCTGACACTGGGAGTGGGTATCCTGGTGTCAGATAATATGTAAAAATATGTAAAAAACTAAAACATTATAAACTATGGGAATCAGAGGGTGAGGGCTGCCACTAGACACCAGGAATGATATGGGGGAGGGTATGCCACTAGGGACAGAGATCGGCCACGGGGGTACCACTAGAGTAGAGGGAAACAGCAGGTCACACATAGCAGTGCAGCTGGCAGCACGAGTTCAGCTGTGGCTGTGCAACTCAAGAAAATCCCACTGTACTCATACATAGAACATGGGGAAGCACTGCTCTCGCTAAGCAGGACACCCAGGATTTCAGGTGCCTAGAAAAGGTGTTTCTTAGCACACTTTAAAGAATGAAATATTATAATCTAGCTAAACAGCTCCTGTTTAGCTAGATTGTGAAGTTTAATTAATCAATTTCATTCATTTTCATACATTTTCCTTACTTTTGTTTCCTCGCTAATGGCAAAAAAAGATGGTGGACACAACAGAGATCTGCAAAAGTACAGCAGACTCTATGTGACCCTTCATGCAAAAAGACAGTAACTTTTGTGAACACAAGGGTTGTATTTGACCCTTCATGCAGAAAAGTGTACACAAATATCAGCTCCTATGATCAAAAAAACTACTGCATATTATTTGAGCAAATAATAGCACCTGCGATCACAAAAAACTTTTGTGCCTGACATATATAAATGTTCCCATATGAAATAATGTGAAATTTAAAATTTTAATAACTTTTGAATGGATTATTATTTTTTCACCAAACCTTCAAACGGCACATCTGTGAGCCAAAGGTTTTCTACCCTGAAAATTTCAGACCACAACATAAAGCCATTTCTGAGATACAGGTGGACAAATAAACACCAAAACACATGTACATTTAGGATTGTTGACACTATGTATCTCAAAAATCACAAAATGGAGTCACATGCAGTGTATATATATATATATATATATATATATTACACATATATATATATATATATATATATATATATATATATTTATTCATTGCAAAAAAAACATGAGGGTTGAAGTATAAAAAGCAGGGAAATGTGATCTTAGGGTTCCCAAGCATAGGATCCTGCCCTCACCCTCGGCTTCCAACCCGAACTCCCCACCCTCACTCTTGGCTTCCAACTCTAAGGCCCACCTCCACCTTGCATGCAGGAACAGGTGTGAGGGGCGTGCCTTGGGGTTGCGAACCCTAATGCTCACCCCATTGTTTTATTCTGTAGCCATGTCAGGTTATTAGCTGTTGAAATGGGGTGAGCATTTCCAGTTCTGGAGATCATGCATGCCATATTTCATGCAAATCTGTTGAGTAGTTCCAAAGTTATTTAGGTTCACAATTGTGGGCTTATCGTACTGTAGAAGTTTGCACTCAACCCTAATATACTGGTGCTACCATGCCATTATAATATTATATATATATATATATATATATATATATATATATATAGAGGGAGAGAGAGAGAGAGAGAGAGAATAGATAGATATTATAGACAGATAGATAGATAGATAGATAGATAGATAGATAGATATTATATATATTTATGAAATGGGTAGGAAAAATTATGTCTGCTCATTTATTGGACCACATCACATGACCATGCGTATATCAGAGCACAAACGCACACCTGCACTTTTACCCCCTCCAAAACAATTTTGACATTTTATAAGATAGATAAACCACTCTGAGGTATGTGGTTGTGCTCTGATATACGCACGCCTTGAGTGGTTGACGTGTGCTACATCAGAGCACGACCACACATCTCAGAGTGGTTGATCTATTACATACATATCTTCTGTGGCATGATGCAAATTCTGCAGAAAATTTCACAGCCACAGAAATGCAGAATTTTACCCATTTCAACCCACACTCATCAAACCACACCCTACTGGATTGGGTTCTATGTTCATATCTACACCAGACAGTTGCAACAGGTATATTACTGGACACTTTTAGTGACCACTGTATAACCTATTGTGTTACAAAAGTTCAGTGCCCTCCCTTTCTCTCACCATAAGTTCATCTGGTCTAGGTCCCTGTAGTCACTAAACATAGATGATCTGCTGAGTGACCTGTTTGCAGCTGATTGGTCCCCTATTTTCATTGCCCTTGACATAGATGTTACCCTCTCTCTCTCTCTTCCACTCTATCTTTAATTCTGTCTGGGACAAATATGCCCCTATCATGCCCCTATCTGGAAGTCCAGGTTTAAGTCCTCCCATCACCCTTGGATCACCTCTGATATCCTTGATTTGTGCAAGAAACGCGATCAAGTTTGATCCGATTCTTTTTTTTAATTTTGTTATTAATATTTTATTCACTTTTTTAAAATAACACAAGAAAATGCCTGTCAATAACAATACCAACTGGTTCACCTGGCCGGAGTGTACATCACTTCTTGAAATTACAATCTAGGAGTACCTATAAGCATAAGAATAACATTAACGTTAACATTAGCTAGTAACCTATCACAATTAACTAACTATAAAGTATGTATCTGCCTTAAAAATGTAACTTTCCACAAAGCTTACTTATACCAAATAGTTTCAAAGATCATCATATTCTCATACAAGCATATCAAGCGGAGGCCCAGTTGCTGCCAAGAACTGGAAAACCTCACCCAAAATTCAAATCCCATAACTCTGGATACCCTAAAAGAATAATGAGGAGAGGGAGGGGAGAGGAGAGGAGAGGAGAGGAGGAGAGGAGAGGAGAGAGGAGAGGAGGCCCTGCTAGCCCTCCGGGTAGTAGCCTTGGGCTACAGGAGTAGTCACTAACCCATCTCAAACATTGCAAATCAATCCTAAACCTGCATGGGATGTGAGCCATAACCTCCCTTTAGACATAGATATTCCCAAATAGTTTAAGAAAGGCTGCTAGATATGAGCAAATTTATCTTGCTTGCCAATGGCAATATATGACAAGCGTTCAAATCCGGCCACCTTAAACATAGTGTCAATCCACTCTTCCAATTCTGAGTGGGAACCACTGTTGCACACCAACGGCATAATAATAATCATTTAGCCTCTGTAATAGCCACCATAAACCTGGCCTGCTGATAGCTGTTAACGTTGCAGTTTTAGGTTGTTCCCTAGTACCATAAGTGAAGCCTCAAGATCCAGCCTAAATGCTAAAATATGCTCCTTAATAAGAAGCACCCATCTCCACCATGGAACTATTTTTGAGCAATCCCACAGTATATGAAGTAAAGTGCCCCTCTCTGTATCACACCACCAGCACCTAGAATGTTGCTTCATATGATATAAGGATGCAGGGGTGCGATACCACAATGACAGGGTCTTTAATTGCATCAGCCTCTCTGCCGTATCCTTACATATACCATAGCTATTAGCCCAAATAGTTTTTCACTTTGTTTCCCCAAGTGAAAGGCCCAATATACAGTAAGTTCCCATCTTTGTTGTAATTTGCTCGTATCAGGTGTCTTAATATCTTGCAGAATCCTATAAATGGTTTCAAATTTGGGATGTATAGAAGCAACTTGACCAGTAAATCCTTTCCCAAAAACCTTCTCCCTTTACTCAGAAGGTGGTAATTGAAGTGACCCCGTACTAGTTTGGAGCAAATCAAATGATGCAATTGAAGATACTTCCAATGATGTGACAAAGGGAGGGAGAGTTGGTGTTGAAGCTCCCCAAATGATTTGAAGTACTCCTGCAGAAAAGAAAACAAATTCCTCACCCTCCTAAGACCACACTTAATTCAAAGCAACCAGAAAATCAAAGAACCCCCACTACCAGCTAGAGATTATGCCATAAGGGCCAAAGGTTTAAGGGCACTTCCCATCCAGATCCTAAATATTTCTTAGTCAAGCTCCAAACATGAGATGCATATTCTTGTGTGTTCTGGGGGTCGAGTAGAAACCCATTTTCTCTCTATTTCCTACCAGTGTATTGTAGAATCCCACTGCTTGGAATGTGGCCACAACCAAATCTGGCGAAGCCCCGCCCTCATATAATAACCCTGAAGACAAGGAAAGGCAACACCCCTTTTTTAATGTGCAGCCATCAACCATGCCATAGGAAGTCTCGTCTTCCCACACTCCCAATAAAAAGAGGATATGACATTGTGAAACTGTTGCCACCAAGTATCTGGGACCTTCAGGGGGAGATATCTTATAACATGTAAGCTCTTAGGTAAAAATATCATATGAATGGCATGAATCTTGCCCCATAAAGACAATCAGAGGTGTTTCCATCTAAGAACATCCCCCTTCAACTTAGCTAGAATAGGGAGGAAATTCAAGGATGACCACTCTGATAGGTGAGGGGAATAAGATTCTTCAGATATTAAATAGGGTCTGTTGCCCATTGTATTCCAGGCACAGTTGTTGGAGTGGCCTGCCTTTGAGGCCCCGAGAAAGGACTTTGGTCTTTCTCCAATTATTTTGTAGTCTTGATAGGGATGCAAACATATCCAGTAAATGAATCAGGCTAGGCAGAGAGGTCTCTATATTCCTCAGTGTGAGTAACACATCATCTAAAAATAACATAGTTTTATAGGTGTTCGGGCCTTCTTGAATACTTCCAGTCTCTGGGGACTCCCTGATTTTTTGGGCCAATGGCTCAATAGCCATTAAAAAGAGGGCTGGAAACAGGGGGCAGCCCTGGCATGTGCCCCTTCCAACTGAAAAGATGGAGATAGTCTGCCGTTAGTCAATACGGATGCTCGGGGGGCTGAATAAATAACCTTGATCCAATGAATAAAATGAGGGCCAAAACCAAATTTCTCCAATATGGACAGCAAGTACGGCCATTCAACTGAATCAAAAACCATTTCTATATCAAGGGCCACCACTACAGAAGTTTCTGAGGAAGCCTCAGTGACAAAGAAAAGATCAGACAAATGGTGAGTGTGGTCGGCCCCGTCTCTCCTCCCTACGAAGCCTGCCTGATCTGGATGAATCAAAGTGGACAAAACCTTGGACACCCTGTTATCAAGTACCTTTACCAGCATCTAATAGACCACATTTAGGAGAGAAACCGGGCAGTAATTTGCACAATATTAGGGGTCCTTATCCTTCTTAGGTACCACTGAAATCACAGCATCGTACACTGTAGAGAGGAGCTTCCCTTGTTTACAAGCTGCCTCCATGACTTCAGTCACTAAGGGACATACGAAACCACCTACTGCTCTATAAAATTCAATGGGAAAACCATCTGGGCATTGGCCTCCCCCCCCCCCCATAATTGCCCAAGAGCAGTCTTAAATTCTTTAGAGGTAATAGGGGCATCCAAGACATCCCGCTGTTCTGCAGAAAGACTGGGAAGAGACAAAGAATTTAGAAAATAATTAATATGTGCCCCATCCCCATCCACTCCCCTTCTGGAGGAATATAGCTGACAGTAAAACTCATGAAAGGGCCTTTTGATTCCTTTAGGATCTGAAACCAACTTTCCATTCTGTCTAATCCCCAGAATTATCCTTGAATTCTCCAGTTTCTTAAGACTATAGGCTAAAGGCCTGCTGCCCCCCCCCAACCGTAAACCTGCCTCATTTTATACAGACCTAACTCTGCCTGTTGAGTATTTAACAGGTTAAGTTGAAATCTCAGGTCCCTAATGTGTTTCAACAGTATCGAATCTAACGATCCGCCCTTATGCTGTTTCTCCAAGGCCTTTAATTGTGTCTCCAGTGCCTGAGTTTTAGCTTGTCATGCATTTTTATGTGCAGCAGAGTATGAAATCATCCTGCTCCTTCTATACGCCTTGAGACCCTCCCAAATTTATTGAGGGACTACAGAGACCATATGATTCACCTCTAAATAATCCCTGGCCTCCCCCCGAGCCATTCCTGAAATGTATGATCCAAAAAAAACTGATGCTACACCTCCAACGGGTCATTACTTCTCCCCTCTGTTCGCTCAGAAAAGACTAAGTAATGGGGGTGATCAGAGATGAGAATGGGTTTTATGGATACATGGAGGGTATGCCTCATGATAGCCTGGGAATCCAAAATCAGGTCAAAATGACTGTACGTTTGGTGCACCGATGAAAAGAACATGTAGTCCTGGATGTCAGAATTACAGAGGCACCATATGTTACATAGCCCATGTTAATCCCACAGGCCCAATAGGACCTTAAAGCCTGGTGTAACTAATCAAGCAGGTGAGCCGCTACGGTCACCAATTAGGTCCAAAACTTTGCTCATTTTCCCTCCTATAATCAAGGCACCTTCTGCCTCATTCTGCAGTATTTGGGAAAATCTATGAATAAAAGGTGCACCATCAGTATTAGGTCCATAAACCAAGGCTAGGGTGCATGGACAGCCATCTAGGGTACTAATAACTAAAATTCAGTGCCCTTGAGGATCTTTCACTGCCTCATTAGTGATCCACTTGATCCTCTTGGCCATAAGAATCATCACTCCCTGACGTTTTTAAGTGCAGGAGGCTGCATAAATCTGTCCTCCCTAACTCAGTTTAAGATGTTCTACTTCCTTAGAAAGCAAATGTGTCTCTTGAAAAAACACTAGCTGGCCCCCTAATTTCCTAATAAGGGTAAATACACACTTTTGCTTGATTGGTCCATTTATACCCCGTACATTCCATGACAGAACTTTATATGCCGATGATCACTCAAATACTCCCCAAAATTCCATCCCCCAACCCCACAGCTCCCCGGCACAGCAGGACTCCAGCAAATACATCCTTATGCAGCAGATACAGAATAAAGCATTAAAACAGTAACACTCCCCCTCCCCATATACCCCTGAACTATGTACAGAAGAAAAGAAACTTGTAGCACTTCAAAACATGTTTCACTCACCCCCAGGTACTCACCGGGTCATGCCCTCCGTCCCGCTGCAATTAACCAAATACTAATCATGAGTTCCTCACCCCTCTTCCCATAAACCCCTGTTTTGGACCTGGCTGTGACCATAGCGGCTCACCTGCTCGATTAGTTGAAAGCTCGACTACCCAACTGCTCTGTTTAGAGCCCACAGCAAACCAATGGTAATCTACCATTCATTGCAAAGCCTAAAAATGAAGTGCAACCAAAAATAGCAATATTGCAGTATTTTAGAAGCCAGTAATGTCAAAAATGCAATGGCCCCAGTAAATAAACTTCACCCATGCACTCCCACAACTAAGAAGTTCCCTTAAGCCCATACCAGGGATTGATCTATGAGTAAAAATATAAGTAATGTGGGGCTATAAATGAAACAGCCTCTCATGTGTAGTGCCTGACTGTTGGTGCCCCCCCCCCGCCTTCGAGCTGTGTCTGTCAGCTCCTAACCCAGAAACAAGACAAAGAGGAGACATAAACAGTTTGCATAATCATGGATAATATGGGAATTCCCCTAACAAAAGTCCCCTGGTTGAAGCAGTTCAATGTCTTGCAAAGGGTGCCCTTATGTTAAACGCTTATTGTGGCATATTAACTCAGTGCAAAACATAAATTATCAACTCCATTCCCCTGTCTCCCACCACCTGTTACAGGCTGTTCCATTGAATAGAAGAGAAAAAACATCTACTACCACTGTTTGCATCTCAGTCCATCATGTCCTCTTCTCTTGAGGTTTCCAACAATATTTTGGATTGGGGAGCCTCTTCTTCTTTCCTCAATGGTAGTGCCTCTCACCCTCTCTCTTTCACTCATTGTGCTGGTGAGGGGGTCCGCTCTCTCCTGGCACTTCTTCAGGATTCCATCCTGTGCTAAGCTGCTCCTCTCTGCCAAAAACTGCATTGCTTCAGTCAGTGAAGTAAACAGATCAGCTCAGTTAATTTACCAGTCTAAGGGTTGCCGGTGGAATTAGATAACATTTAAAGCCTTGTTGTCAGAACCTGATCCCTGACATTGTCAAAGGCTTTGCAATGTTCCACTACCCTCTTCAGAAAGTTCTGACGAAAAAAGAGCCAGGCTCCATTGAAGAGCACATCCTTTAAAGCCGTGCATCCCCAAGTATCTTTTCCTGGTCCTAATATTTCAACAGTTTAAAGATCACTGGGTGGGGCTGGGTAGCATTTTCAGGTGAGGGAGGCCTTGTGGCGACCCTATGAGCTCTTTCAAATTCTACAGGTACACCGGAGCCCTGATGCAGCCAAACTGGTAAGTTATTTTTTTTTTTAAACTTTTCCATGACAGCTCCTTCCGCTTTTTCCAGCAATACAAAAAGCCCAATGTTGCTCCATGGATAGCTGGACTCCAGATCATCAATTTTGTCCCAAAGGGACCAAATCTTTCTTTCAGTCAGGCCTAGTCTCCTCTCAGCCAGTTGGGCCCAGTCCTCTATCTGGCTAATTCGGTTCTCCACATGTTCCATTCAGTGACTCAATGCCTCGACAGACACACAAACCGCTGTGAGCTGAACCATAATATGATTCAAATCATTCCTGATTCCACTCATAAGAGTCTTTATTTCTCTGAGTTCCCTAGCAACCTGGCTTGAGTCAGATTCCCATTCCACATGCATCTCAGGATTCGTCTCCATCACATCGTCCATCGAAGAAGGAGATGCAGAGAGTTTGTATTTTTTCTTTGCAAGAGCACCAGACTTCTCTGGTTCAGCTTTTGAAGCCATCTTAACAATTCCACTGATAAAAGTAGCCAGAAAAGGACTTTGGAGGGGTAAGAAAATAATAGTTTTATTGTAGAGTGGGAGGGAGCTATAAGACCATGCTGCAGCTAGCTCGGTAGCATCACATGACCGCCCAAGTTTGGTCCAATTCAAACTCTCTCATTCTCTATCTAACTTTCATTCCTACAGAGTGCTCAGAAACTGCTGCACTAAGGTCATTCATAATGCTAAGTCCCTCTGTTTCAATGCAAATCTCCAGAACAACCTCAACTGCCTTGCCATATTTTGGATGGTGATCCACTTCCTCTTTAGTTCCCTACCCATTCTGCTCCTACAGCCCTTATGGCCAATGGCTCTCCAGTATCTGACACATCCTCTGTTGCCACTCTCTTCAATGAGTTGTTCTCCACTTGTGCTGTCCCCTCTCTACCCTCTCCAAGCTCTTCTCCCCTCCCTCTATCTCCTTACCACTCTCTGTCCACCCCTGCTCTGGGGTTTCACTTCTCTCCAGTCTCTACACAGGAAACCCTGCTGGCCCTTTCTTCTCTCAAGCAGCCCAAAGTTACCCTAATGGCCTATATCCTAGTCTTTTCTGTCTCACTGCTCCTGCTATTGCCTTCCACTTCATTCACCTACTAAACCTCTCTTTCACACTCTGCACTGTCCCTCAGGCTTGGATGTTGGCTAACATTCTGTCCCTCCACAAAAGGGGCTTATCCTTCCTCCCCTGGCAACCTCCATCCTACTTCTCTCCTCCCCCCCTCCCCTATCTTGCTAAGTTGCACGAGAAACTGATCCACTCCTGGCTCTCTAACTTCCTTTACTCATCTTACTTCCTCTCCCCTTTCCAGTCTGATTTTTATAAACACCATTCCACTGTCTCATTCCTGTCATGTGTTACCAACTCCATTCTCTCAGGGATGGAACACGGGCACATCATGGCTGATATTTTCATCGACCTGGCCAAAACCTTTGATTCAGTGGTTCATCCACTCCTTTTGGACAAGCTGAGTTCTGCTGGCCTCTCAGCTTCTGCTGTTGCATGGTTTAGCTCCTGCCCTTCCAGCCACCAGCAATCAATTCAGGTCAGTGGCATCATGTCCTCTCCACTTCCAATCTAAGCTGGAGTCCCTCAGGGCTCCATCCTGGGCCCCATCCTCTTTTCCATCTTCCTCAATGACCTCCCCTCCATCTATGTCAACAAAGACTTCTTGACCCCACATGTCCACCAGGAATTAATTACAAAGATGGTGCTCCCAGTCTTTGACTATGTAAATGTGGTTTATGGTTCTACCTCCTCCTTTTCCTTTGCAGACTGGACACCCTGTGTAGCCTTCTGTCATTTTGCCACAAACTCACCTACTCACAGACATCTCATTGAATTCTCTATTCCTCACTCTCCAGACTCCCTCTTTCCTCCCATCACCTGCACCGCTGTGCTTCTTTCATCTCTAAATACTGGTTTGAGGTAATGCCCTCATATATTTCCACTCTCATCTCTCCCACTCCATCTACATCATACTGCCTTCATTCCAGGGATCCCTGCTCCTTTCCCTCCCTCTCTGTCACTCCTACATAAGGCAGTCTGTCTTCTTCTATCACCTCCCCTCACTCTGGAACCTTCTCCCCTCTTCCATCCATTTCTCACCCTCCCCAACTTTCATTAAGCATCATCTTAAACGCATGCCCTCCCTTTATCTGTCAACTCTCCACCTGACCTGATTTCTCCCCTTTTCCCACAGTTCATGCCATCTCCCTGGGGTTGATCGTTCTTTTTGTTATGTTCTTTTTACTGAGTGTGTCAAACCATTTGTTGATTGTAGCTATGAATGTTTAGCATATCGTGCTCCTGACAGCTGCCGCATATGCTATGCCTTCTTGCCATGTTTAGACTATTTTTGTTTGCACTTTACTTGTATTGCTCAGTCCAGTTGTTATTGTTTGACTGTATGCTTACTCTTACTCCAGGTTGCACCTGGAAACAAGTCTTAGCTCAGTGTGTCTATACCAGTAACCACATTTTAAATAAAGAAATAAATTAATACATGATGAAATATGCAGAGTTTATAAGTGGTTTTCTGTACCAGCCACCTATCCTGTTGTCTTCAGTGCTGCTGCCTAGCTATGAGATTTTAAATAAAAGCTCCTTGTTGGGAAAAGCTCTTTAGGCTGTCAAAAATGCCATACAGTGAATGTATATAGATCATACAGAAAAAAGAAACAGAAGTTTATGATGATAATAATGCAAGAGATTTTAGCTATTGTTAGCTTTATGAAGCTATTAGTGCTATTGTGCTTTATAAATACTTTGTGCTGAATATGACCATGTTGTTACTGTACTTTACTGTACTAAGGTGATGTTATGCATTTCCTCCAAAGTATTTATTGTTGTCTTTGTAATGTGCTGGCTATTTATTACCTGTACCTCTCCCGAGTTATGCCTGAAAATAGGCAATGTTTCTGTCTAGTGCACCTACCCGGTTAACAGAACAGAAAATACATAAATAAATAAATAAATAAATATCCGTTGTGTGGAGATCTTAGAGAAACTTAAAAATGTAAAGCTTTATGCTAGATGGAAACATAAGTATTTGACAATAAAATGGATTACATTACATTACATCCTATATTAGCAAATCTTTAGCAAGCCTAGTGTCCTTATTGTCCTTTTATCCATGAACTGAAATATACTTATCTAAAATTATGTTTGTAGAACTCAAAAGAGGTCAAAATAAATCAACTGTTACTAAAATACTTTCCAAACATTAAAGCTTGTGAATGTGTTAACACTTATATTAAACAAAAGTGACAATGTTTCTATTAAAGTGTCCAAGAAACTTCCTTCTTCACAGTGCTGAAATGGCATACCAGAGGTCCGAGGTTCAAATCCCGGTGAGTCCACATTTTCCTTTCTCATTTCCAGCCTTGATTTAAAAAATACATACACTTTGCAGGGGTGAAACTGCACTGAGAGAAGTGGTATTTCTAAATTGGTTCCCAGTTACAGTATTGCGCAACACTAGAGAAAGGAATATGTGGAGCTGTGAAGAAGGAAGTTCCTCGGACTACTTTAACCAGTGGGCCTGTAGCTTAATGGTTAGAGCACTGGAATGGCATACCAGAAGTCTGAGGTTCAAATCCCTGTGAGTCCACGTTTTCCTTTCTCATTTCCATCCTTGATTTAAAAAATACATATACCTTGCAGGGGTTAAACTGCACTAAGAGAAGTGGTATTTCTAAAATGCTTCTATTACAAACTGCAAAGCAGTGCATGACAAGCAAAGAGATTGAAGGAATAGTTACTTTTCTCACCTTGAAGTGTGAAGAAATAAAAATTGAAAGTAACTGACTCAGGCTTGTCAAATGCTTTCAGTGAACAAGTGGTCATTCTGGCTCCCAGGTGGCATATAACCTTTCCTGACTCAGTGTTAGGAAGTTACATCAGAGTGTACCATGTAAGGCAACTAATGACTAATCAGTAGTTGTGCAGTATGTGGTGATTTGGTAACTGTACCAAAGTGCTGCCATATATGATAAGGTGGAGGTATTGCAAGAATACCCCATAAGAACCTTTATATATATATATATATATATATATGTGTGTGTATATATATATATATATATATATATATATATATTGCAGAAAAGTTTGTTAATGCATCAGCTAGGGTTGAAGCAAGAACAGTAGGGAAATGAGACATTAGGGTTGAGCTCCTAACACCCCCCCACTGAACCCAACCAGCCCACTCCACACCCACCCTTCACAGACCAACACATGTCGGGGTGTGCCTTAGTGTCATCAAGCCTAACTCTCACCCCATTCCACGTATAAGAAAGTTGAAATGGTACAGTATAGGAGAATGGATTGAGAGTTAGGGCCAATGACACAAGGCACACTTCAACACATGTTAGCCTGTGGAGGGTGGGTGCGGGGTGGGTTGGGATAGGGGTATTATGGGCCAAACCCTAACATCTCATTTCCTTACCTTTGTCACTTCAACCCTAGCTGATGTATTAACAAAGTTTTTTACAAATTATTTCCTTACTTTTTTGTGATAGTATAATAGTATCTTTATTTTACTGTGGCAGTGCAGGGTCCTTTGGGCCCTGCTCTCCCATCCCTCCACAGATGCACATATGTATCTAGTTGTGGAAACACAGGGGTTTCCAGCCCCCGTACTTCCACAGCTTAAGTTATGAACAGGCGTAATGAAATTGCAACAGTTATAACTGTGCCATCTTAAATAATTTTCACCCCAAATGCTCAACATGATCTTCTTATCACCTCACTGCACATACCCAGTACAGAGAATTTTCAAATCCCAGTCAAAATGCAATTCTACACAACTATAATGTCATTCTGTGCCACAGGTGTTGAAATACATTTTTCACAGTATTTGAAAAAAGACAGCTGTACTATTCATGAGGAGAAAATGGCAATGCTGAAAATTTGGAGTGAAAATATGATAAATTGCTAAAGTTACACCCATGCAAAGAAAAATTCCAACAACTGCACATAACTCAAGCTTTTGTGAATAATTTTGCACCAAATTTTCAACATGGCCTTTTTGGGAACCCACCTCATGAACACTGACACTGTCATTTCATTACTCATTCCCTAAAGGTGATTTTGTGCAGCAACTACACCATTCCATGCCACTGCTACATAAACACATTTCAGGCAGGATGTGAGAAATGACAGCTGTACCGTTCATGAGGTGGGTGTGAAAAACTGGCAATGTTGAATATCTGGAATGAAAATATTAAAATTTGCCAAAGTTACACAAGTGCGTAGTGAAATTTCAACAACCGCGTGTGACTCAGGCATTTTGGGGTATTTTTGCACCAGTTTTCTACATGGCCTTTTTGTGACCCCATCTCATGAACAGTGGCACTGTGATTTCATTAATCCATCCTGAAACTTGATTTTGCACAGTGACCATGCCTTTCTGTGCCACAGGTGTGAAAACATGTTTCAGGCAGGATGTGAAAAATGACAGCTGTACTGTTCATGAGGAGGTATGAAAAGATATCAATGCTGAAAATCTAGAGTGAAAATATTAAAAATTGATGAAGTTATGAGTGTGCGTAGAAACTGTGCAACACATGCTCATAACGTAGTCATTTTGGGGATTTTACGCACCAAATTTTCAACATGGGCTTTCTGGGATCTCCCCTTATGAACACTGGCACTGTCATTTCATTAATTGGTCCCAAAAGGTGATTCCATGCAACAACCACAAAATCACTTCCGGGGCAGAGAAATGAAATGACAGTGCCATTATTCATGAGGTGGGGTCCCAAGAATCCCATGTTGAAAATTTAGGGTCAAAATCCCTAAAAATGGCTGAGATATCAACATAAGTTGAAACCCCCACTGACAGTCATTATACAATATTTACCTTAATTCCCCAGTTCACAGTTTGGCTTTGAAGAGTACAGATGTGTCCCTGTCCAGAGAAGACACCCACCGACTTCCGGAGGTAAGTATGAGGTAAGGGGAGATGGGTGCACAGAGCAAGGGTGGGGATGGGGAAAGGGTGACTGGGCAGATGATGAGGGACCATTTTCTTCTTTTCAGTTAGAAAGAAAAGACGTTGGGAGACAGTTTTCTTTTTTTCACAGTTAATAATTTTTTTCAAACACTGAGAGTGAGCTCCTCATTGCTCCAGAGGGATTGGGGTTGGGGGCTTCATTAAATGGCAACAAGGGGATTGGGCACCCCTGTGTTGGTGAAAATAGAACGGGGTTGGTTGGCGGCATCTGACACTGGGGGTGGGCATCCCAGTGTCATAAAATATAATTTAACTATTTCAGCACACTGGCGGTGGGCTCCCCAGTGTGCCACAGGAGTGGAGTGGGGGAAGATAAATGCTGACATAGGGGATGGGTACCCCCAATGTCCGCTACAATAATAAAAATTTGAACTGGATTGAGGGGTGCAGTTCGATGCAGGATTCTGCATCGAAAAATGGCAGTTCAATGCAGGATTCTGCATTGAATATTGCTTATTTTCTGACACCAGGGGTGGGCATCCTGGTGTCGGAAAATATTTATAAATATGTACAGGTGCAGGGGAGGGAATCAGAGGGTGGGGAACCATTAGACTCCAGGGAATGAATTAAAAAAGGGAACACCTTCCTGTCACAAGTTACAGCATTTTGTTTTCTCCACTAAGTGGGAAAACAAAATGGCTGCCGACAAACAGGGATTTTCTTACGAAAAGAGATTTTCTGAGATTTCAGATTCCCTTTTTGCAATCCCTGTTTGCAAGCCATTCATGACCAGGAATTCTTGATTAAAACTGTGCATCTATCCCAAAGACTGAACTGAGCATGCTCAGAACCCAAAATTTCAAAATGTAATAACTTTGGAACAGATTCATATTTTTTCACCATGCCAACACTGGGTTGTTCCTTAGGATAGTCTCTTTCTGCCCTGAAAATTTCAGGCCACAATTCCAAATGGTGTAGGTACAGTGTGCCAATGCCAACCCCCAATTCCTCTTCATCTGTATATGGTGGGGGTGGGGTGTTAGGGTTAACCCTAATGCCACATTTCCCTACTTTTGACACTTTAACCCTAACTGATGCATTAACAAAGTTTTTTTGCAATTTATTTCCTTACCTTTTTAGATAGTATAATAGAATTTTTATTTTACTGTGGGAATACTGTGCTCCCATTCCTCCACATATGTGCATATGTATCTAGCTGTGGAAACATAGGGGCCTCTGGCCCCTGCATTCCCATGTATCAAATTAAGAGTAGGTATAGTGAAATTGCAATAAATAGTCATAACTGTGCCATCTTAAATAATGTTAACCCCAAATGTTCACCATAACCTTCTTATCACCTCTCCACATGTACCCAGCACCAAAAACTTTTAAATCCCCATCGAAATGTAATTCTGCACAACTGTGATGCCATTCTGCACCACAGGTGTGGAAAAACATTTCTGGCTGTATTTGAAAAACTACAGCTGCACTATTCATGAGGTTGTGTGAAAAATGGCAATGTTGAAAATCTGTAGGGAAAATATGAAAAATATGAGCGTGCATAGAAACTGCATAATGCACACTTGTAACGTGGTCATTTTTTGGATTGTTTCACAAATTTTTCAAAATGGGCTTTCTGGGACCTCCACTTATGAACCTTGGCACTGTGATTATGTTAATCCATCCCAAAAGATGATTTTGCACAGCGACCATGCCATTATACACCACAGCTGTAAAAACACATTTTAGGCAGGATGTGAAAAATGACAGCTATACTGTTCATGAGGAGGTTTTAAAACTGGCAGTGTTGAAAATCTGGAGTGAACATATTAAAAATTGGTAAAGTTACAAGCGTACATAGAAACTGCACAATGCAAGCTCATAATGCAATCATTTTTTGTTATTTTTTTCACCAGATTTTCAACATTGGCTTTTTGAGACTCCACCTCATGAACACTGGCATTGTTATTTTGTTAATTGGTCCCAAAAGGTGATTTTATTTATTTATTTGAGTTTTGATGACCAGGTAAGACCACTGAGACAAATGAAGTCCCATTTTTAGGGTCGACCCGGATGTTACAAAAGCAAATATAACAAGACATTGCAATAATATTTATAGGAGAAAATAAGAGATTAAATTATACACTAAAAGTTCAGGTATCAATGTAAAGTGAACCTTTTGGGACCGAGTAATGAAATGACAGTGACAGTGTTCATGATGTGGAGTCCCAAGAACCCCATGTTGAAATTTGGTGAAAACAATCTCCAAAAATGGGCAAGATAGCAGCATAAGTTCAAAACACCATACAATGCCATTTTATGGCATGTACCTTGATTCCTCACTTTATGGCTTGGCTTTGAAGAGTGCAGACTCGTCCCAGTCAAGAGAAGAGCACAGCTGCTGATTTCGTGAGGCAAGTATGGCATAAGGGGGAGTGCGGGGATGTGGGTGTACAGAGGGAGAGTCGGAATTGGGGAAGGGGGTACTGGGGTATGACAAGGGATTGTTTTCTTTTTCATAGGTTTAAAAAAAATGAAGAAGACATCAGAGGACTGTTTTCTTTATTGCAAGGACTAATGGACTATACATTGTTTTGTTACACTGGGAGTGGGCTCCCCAGTGTACCACAGTAGTGGGGGGGTGACAAATAATTGAGGACACTGGGAATGTGCTCCCCAGAGTCCTAAACCGGTGGTGCTGTGTGAGTGCTAGTGCTGACATGGGGATTGGGCACCCCATGTTGGCAAATTAAAAAATAAATATTAGGGGACACTGGAAGAGGGCTTCCCAGTGTTCCACAGTGACAGGGAGGGGTTTCTACAGCTGACACAGGGATTGGGCACCCCAATATCAGCATTTTGTTTGTGGGAAAAATGACAAAAGTGACCAGAGGGTAGCAAAAATGGTTCCTTTTTCACCACTCATTAACTTCTGGCTGGCAAAAAGGGAAGTTAGCGAGTGGCAAAAAAGAAATTTAAACTGTTAATTAAACACCCTCTGAGGTTGCATTGCATGCAGCCACTTAGGAATCCATCTAAGGGTGTTGGGATGAACAAGATACATGCCTTGTTGTATCTTGATAGCTTAATTTATGTGAGTTTTCAAATGAAAAAAAAAACAAACCAGAAAACAAGATGGCGGCTCACATCAATGCATTTTTTTTCATGAAAAGATATTCCAAATCTCATGAAGAAGGATTGATCTCATGAGACTCAATCTTTCTTCATGAGATGAAATCTCCCTTCGTAAGAAACACCTCTATCTGAGAAATGGAATGTTCAGCAAAGTCCATAGGATATAATGGGAACTAAAAACCTTAATAACTTTACAACAGATCAGTGGATTTGCACAAAATGTTTACTGTCTGTTCTTTTGACAAAGTTCTTTATACCCTGCAAAAATCAGGCAGAAATTCCACACCGTATGACTGCAAGGCGATGAGGAAGAAACAGCAAACCATTTTTTTTTTTTACTTTTTTCACTATCTGCATCTCAGAATCTGCACATTCAACCAGAACAAAACTTGCCATATCAAGAGATTTACTCCACAGGACAGCGCATTTCAAATTTCTTGTAAATCTGTTGAATGGTTGGAAAGTTATTAAAGTGCAAAATTTTAGGTTTAACATAGAAAGTGCTGCTCAACCCTAACTATGCAGGCATGACTGCACCTGTATAATCATATATATATATATATATATATAAATGATATGCAGGGGATGCCTGTGGGATAACAAAAGTTATTTGTACAGTTGCCTGTGACCTCGAGTAACCTAACGAGTGGTCACTGGCAACTGAACAAATAACTTTGTTATCCCACAGGCATCCCCTGCACATTTGATTTATGCAACAGAATTTTTGGGGGTTCTGGTTTGTCATATTCTTATTTTTTTTAGTTAAGTTCCTTTTCAGGTTTTTTTCTCTGCACCTAGTTGCTTTGTTTGGTTTGTAGGATTGCTGTGCTGAGAAAGAGGAAAAAATGTTTTTTTTTTTCTTAAATGTTTTCATTTAAAATGTGGTTCCAGTTTGGGGGGGGGGTTGGTTAGGCTATGCATTTTGTGAGTGTTTGGGACTGTGATAGCTTGGCTTTTAAGAGCACTGTGAGGAGGTGAAAGTGAAACTGGGAGACAGTGCTGGTAAGAAGGCAGCACAGGTGGTGGTAGTTAGCGATGTAGTTACTGTGTGGATAAATGGGTGATGATGTAGTTACTATTTGGATAAATACATTTATCCACATAGTAGCACAGATAAATGGATTTATCAGTGCAGATTTATTCAGACACCTGTTGCATAAATATATATGTATATATATTATGTTGCAACTCATTAACCTGCCTGGGACACTGTCAACCTCCTTCGGACATAAAGTGTCACTAGTATAGCAAATACATTTTATGACTGGTCACATTCTATAGAGACTTCTGATGTAGCTGGTTTCTGGATTCCTACTCCTTTTTTTTAAGTGAAAAACAGACTGCCCACCATACTGGTGTTACCACTCCAAATATGTTTGTTTACATTCCTTGATCAACTACCACTGCATTTCTCCAGGACTTAGGATGACCCTCAGCATAGTCTATAAATTCATGATGTAATGGGAGGTGAGAATACTACTGCATCATGAGTGAATGCGCTGTTTGAGGTTGCTCCCATTGTTCAGGAAGTCTGCAATAAGAGTAGATCAAGGATTTGAAACAAAACAAGGCTATAAGAAACAATAATATTAGCATGCATTTCAGTTCATCTGAGAAAGGAAGCAGACAAAACAACCAGTATCATCAATTAATTTTAGAGAAGGTTAGCAATCATAAAATATCAGGTTTCAACCAAAAATAATATGATGCAAAAAGGGTTGACAGTGTCCCTTTAAGGGAACAATAAATACATAAAATATCAAAAGCAGAACCCAAAAAAAGTCTAAAAAGGGTTCTGAAACTGTTTAAACTGTTTTTTAAATGTTTATAGATACAGAACACCACAATTATGCGGGGGCAAAGCATTAATGATAAAACTGGAAAGTTAAAAGTAAACACAAAGCAGTGAACTATGGACAGCACAAAAATGAAGCGCAGAGGCATGAAGCTTGTTGCCAGGAGGGAATACTTCACCTGATGTGACTCAGTGTTAATGATAATTCTGAAGATCCAGTGGTTCCTTTTCTAGGGTACACTGTCTAACAAGCCTAGTTGTGACTACACCTGGTGCAAACAACTCCAGACCCTAATTACTGTACAAGGGGCTTTCAAAAGAGTTTCTCACATAAAACAAGTACAGTACAGATCAAATAAAACCATATAAAAATGGCCACTAGTATAACGTTTAATGCACTTTCTCGATACTGCCACTTTAGACAATTAACCAACCAAATGTAGGGGTATAGATGATAAAGGCTACTGTAGGTGAAGCCATACTGTACATGCTGTAAGACACAATAAGAGCTTTTAAAATATAAATAGAAATCCTGTACAAATGGATCAAGTAGAAAGGAAAGGGAAGTAACTAAACAAGACACTAGTAGTAAGCAGAACAGATACAAAATGGAACATGGAAATAAAATTAGAAAAACAAGATAAAAGAAAGAGCAGATAAACAAGAAATAGAAACTGAAGTATGCTAGGACTAATATACTGTAGACCTAAAACAAAGAAGGGCATGCATGTATCTAGTTTATATCACAGCATCAAATTCACTTGGGGAGGAGATGTACTCCAAAGACATACTTTAGATTGCTCGGCACACCTATTTTGTTTCCTTTTATGAAGCAAAAGGACCAGTTCAGTCTTAGTCTGCCTTCTCTAGACTTTCTTTCTTGTTTTTGCTTCTTAGTACACAATGCAGCAGTAGATTGGTGGGAAGGAAAACATTCCTCATAGAAACATAGAATTTGATGGCAAATAAGGACTGCTTTGCCCACCTAGTCTGCCCAATTTCCCTACCTACTGTAACACCACAGAAAACATGACAATGCACAGGCACAGACAGGTAATTCACACTGCTCCATCAAATGATCCCTGCTTCACAGCTGAGTAGGTTATCTTCAAACTGAGAACAACCGCTGTTCTGCTCACAGACTGTAACTCATAATGTCATGGTGGCCTTCTTACATCATATTGTATGCTGCTTTTTATGGTCTGTGTTGTTTGTTATGGAGAAGGAAAACTAATTAAAGGAAACAGAAACATGTAATTTTCTCAAAAACACTTGTCCACCAAACACCAAATAAAATAAAAAAGAGACAATAAAAAGTAATATTTCACAAATTACATATGAGTCAATCATTATTAATCAGTATCAGTAGAGGCACAAGATTTTATTATAAAGGAATGATTCTGACATCCTCATTCTCTATAGGAGGTTTCTTTATTTAGAGTCTGCATACATAATAGATTTTGGATTGCATACATTGTGAAAAAAAAATGACCACAGTTTAAGGAAATAATGGGAAAATATTTACCCTTCGAGAAGAACGATTGACTGACAAATGTTTATCACCTGGAGCCAAAAGCTGAGGGCAAACTGACTACTGGAAGTCAACAGTTTATCATAAGGGGTACAGATTTTTCCTTTGTACAGTGCCAAAGTACAGGCAGTCAATATATATGTCACTAATCCTTTGACTTGATTTTCAAAGATTGACACAGGGCTGCCGTCAAGCCCTGCACCAACATAGAAACAGAAACATAGAAACTGTCGACAGATAAGGACCGCTAGGCCCATCCTGTCTGCCCGTAGTCCCTATATATTGCATGTGGCCACTGACCCTATGTGACCAATGGCTTTTCATCACTCCGTCCCTTCCAAGCTTCCCTTTTGCCTGTCCCAGGCATGCATAAACCTATCCACTGTGCTTGCCCCACAACCTCTTGTGGCAGACTATTCCAAGCATCGACTACCTTTTCTGTGTAGAAAAACTTCCTCACATCACCTCTTAATCTGCCCCCTTTCAATTTCATATTGTGCCCCCATGTTCTAGTACTTTTTTTACATTGGAAAAGATCCCTCACCTGCACCTTATTTATGCCCTTGGGGTACTTGAAAGTTTCAGTCATGTCACCCCGCTGTCTTCTCTCCTCCAGTGAGTACATATTGAGGTCCCTTAGTCTGTCCTCATATGTTTTGTGGTGTAAGCCCTGCACCATCTTTGTTGCCACTCTCTGGATAGTCTCCACCTTATCTATGTCCTTGCACAGGTGTGGCCTCTAGAACTGCATGCAGTACTCCAGGTGAGGCCTTACTAATGTTTTATACAATGGCATCACCACTTCTGCCTCCTGCTAGTGATACCCCTGCCTATGCACCCAAGCATGCTACTGGCCCTCTCTGATGCCTTTGTACACTGCTTTGATACCTTAAGGTCATCAGAGATGATAACTCCTAGGTCCCTTTCCTCTTTGCTGACAGTCAGCTCCTCCCCCCCAACCTGTAGCTCTCCCCAGGGTTCCCTCTACTCAGGTGCATTATTTTGCACTTCTTTGCATTGAACCTCAGTTGCCACATCTCCAACCATCTTTCAACCATCTTTCAAGCTTCTCTGGGCTCCTCTTCATTTTCTGCACCCCTTCTGGAGTATCCACCCTGTCACAGATCTTGGCATCATCTGCAAATAGGCAGACCTTTCCTTCCAGCCCCTCTGTAATGTCACTAATGAAGACATTGAACGGGACTGATCCTAGTATTGATCCCTGTGGTACCCCACTGATCACCCCCTCTCCCCAGATTGTACCCCATCTACCACCACCCTCTGTCTCCTGTCTGTTAACCAGTTCCTAACCCAGTTCACCACCTTGTCTCCTATGCCCAGACTGCCCATCTGGTTAATCAGCCTTCTATGTGGGACAGTGTCAAAGACTGCTGAAATCTAGGCATGCAACATCTACCACCCCTCCCTGATTTATTTCCCTAGTCACCCAATCAAAAAAATCTATTAGATTCATTTGATGTGACCTTCCTGCTGTGAAACCATGTTGCTTCAAATCCTGATCACCTCTGGATTCCATATGTGCCACTGTCCTTTCTTTCAGCAGTGTCTCCATGATTTTTCCCACCATTGAGGTGAGGCTGATTGGCCTGTAGTTCCCCACCTCCTCCCTACTGCAGCTTTTGTGCAGTGGGACTACTTGTGCCCTCCTCCAGTCCTCTGGAGCAACACCTGTGTTGCATGACTCTGTGAACAGGGCCACCAGAGGTGCTGCTACAGTAGTTCCCTTTGTAGCTCCTTTAATATCCTCAAGTGGATGCTGTCTGGCCCCATGGCCTTATCCACCATCAGCTTTATGAGTTCTTCCAGAACTATCTCCACTATGAATGGACTGGTATCCACTTCTCCCCCCTCCATTGCCTCTGCAACCAGACTGTGGTCCTTGACCCTCCCCCTCTTTAGTGAATACCGAGCAGAAGTATTTGTTCAATATTTCTGCCTTGTCCAGATCCCCCTCCTTACACTTGCCCTTCTCCCCTTTAAGCCTCACAATCCTCCCAATTTTTTCTTCTTCTTTCACTGATGTACCTATAGAATGCCTTATCCACTTTGTTTATGGACTGTGCTAAAGCCTTTTCTCCTTCGCCTTCACCCTCCTAACAGCCTTCCCTGCTTCCCTTAGACATTCAAGGTACACCTCCCTGTTCTCCTTCCTTTGGTTCCCCTTATATTTCCTGAAACTCAGCCTTTTAGCCCAGACTTGTCCCTACCTCTTTGGAGAACTGTAGTGATTTCCTTCTTCTTTTCCCTTTGGCCACTATCCTAATGCATTGGTTTGTTATCTTCACTATGGTTCCTTTCAGTTTCTCTCATTGTTCTTCCACCCCCTCTATTACCCCCCTCCCTTCCCCAGGATTGCTTGCATACATCTACCCATTTCAGTGAAATCTGCCCTCCTGAAATCTAATACTCTTGCCCTTGTGTGGCTTAACTGAATCCGTGTCTTCATGCTGAACCAGACCATGTGGTGGGCACTGGACCCCAGCTGCCCTTCTACCTGTATTTCTTCAACTCTGTTTCCATTGGTCCATACCAGGTCCAGAACTGACTTGTCCCTGGTTGACTCATGCACCAGCTGCCTGAGTCCTACCCCTGCAGTGATTCAAGGATGGCTGTGCTTCTGGCTGAAGCAGCCACTGGGTGACCCAATCTACATCCAGCATATTGAAATCCCCCAGCAGTAGGATTTCTCCTTCAGCTGCAAAATTGTGTATGTGCTCCACTAGTTCCCTGTGTACTTCCTCCCTCTGTGCCAGAGGTCTGTAGATCACCCCTGTGCAGTGCGATTCCATTCCCTGACACCAGGGTGATCCACATTACCTCGGCCTCCCCCTGTCTTCCCTGAACTTCTGTAGCCTTTATACCATCTCTGATGTACAGGGCCACTCCCCCACTGTTTTTACCCTCCCTGTCCCTCCTGAACAGTGTATATCCTGGCACACTGACATCCCAGCCATGATTAGCAGAGTACCACATCTCTGTTATTGCTGCTACAGTATGTCAAGGTCTACAACTGCCAACAAGGCCTCCAGGTCTGAAACCTTATTTCCTAGGCAACGGGCATTTGTTAGCATGACCGTCCATGTTTTACAGTCTTCCATCCCTCTGCGCTTGTTCTCCCTCTCCAGTGTCTTTTCCCCACCCTGGTTTTCTTTCCTATGTGCTCTTGCCATCCCTGTAGCACTTGTTATACATTCTTCACCTGTCTGGCCCCCCTGCCTGCTTTAGCTGTTCCTGTAGTCAACTTATGTTCCTGCATGTTCCAATGGGGGGGGATATTCCTAAGCCTCCTAACCCTCCTGGCTCTCCTTCCTTGGTCAGTTTAAATGCTCACAGCTGAAGCATTTAAATTTCTCTCAAAGGATCAAGGTCTCCTTCTCAGACAGATGCAGGCCATCCTCCTTATATAAGCTTGCATCTGCCCAGGTCAGGCTCCAGTCCTCAATAAAACCAAAACCCTCTCTTTCACACCAATCCTTCAACCAGGAGTACCCCTTTTGTTTTGGCGCAGCTGTGCCAAGCTCCTTTGACACAACTGCATCCAATTTTAGTACATCAGGCACAGTTGCAACAATTTCCATGATTTATGGCAACTTGGGGCAAATATTCTTCAAGCCCATAAAATAGGACCCCAAATGTACTACGTTGAGACCAGGAAACCTGGTCTAACTTGTGACATTTGGCTACCAGGATCAAAAATCCTGATTGCCGGCTGGGTGAATGTCGCTAGTCCCATGCACCAAATGATCGGTGCACCAGGGGCTTGCAGCATTCACAGGGCTTTGAAAATTGAGGCCATTGTTTTTAGGTTTACATTTCTCCACCCCCACTACCCTGTAGAACTGCTTCCAGTTGACAAAGAAAATGAGGGCCATGTCTTAGCTTGTGTTCCTTCAGGTGTGTAAGCTTATTGGGAAAAGTCCTCAGTGTGTGAATGTTTGTCCCATTGAACAGGCAGAGTGGTAGGTGGGATACTTAAAAGACCTCTGCTTATATCAGCAGGCAGGTGACAGTGAATTGGAGAGTCAACACTGATGATCACTGTCATCTGCCCCCAAAAAAAACATATTTTGTAATGTACTTAATTCAGAACTCATGAAAGCATTGATTGTTGCAGTTTCAAGCTGTATGGGAGGGCAGTAAGGACCAATGAAGAATCTTAGTCACTAAGCAAATGTTGGATAAAATATATCACTATTTGTTGTGGTTATAGGAACAATGTGGGTGCTTGCATGTGTTGGCAATGGTCAATAGTTATTGAACCACTGACCTTTGTTGGGAACTATTGCCTGTTGGGTAGGCAAAAGCAGGGCAGTAGTTTCTACCAAGCAATGTAACATGACATCTGTTCAAAAAATGTGTATCAAATTTGCAATACAAGATTTTATAAAGTGCTACATATCATTTTAACTTTGTTGATACATCACTATGCATTTAACTATGTTGACACTGTACATGATACATTATATCATTTTTATCTATATTTATATACTGTATAAGAAGTAAGTAATGACCTGAATAACAATATGCATTTTATCTTAAAGTGTGAGAGGGCAAGATCATGAGTGAGTTATGAAAGTTCTACCCTCTAGAAAGTGATGATAAACTTCCTCACACAGTGGGGGCACAGTCCAATCAGAGGGGAGGCAACAGCAGGCCTGGTAGTGTGAATCTAGGGCCTAATCAGAAACATTACTAAAAAGAGTCTGATATTGTAGGTCAGAGTGTCCATTTCACCATCAGATTCAACATAATGCTGGGGATCGAGCAGAATAAATCCAGTACAGTGATCCCTGACTGTAATAAAATGAGTTCTAGGGACATGGATATGTTGTTCATCCACACTGTCTGGCAGGTTCCTTGCTGCTTTAAATCTTGCCAGAAGGTCTTCAAGCTGGCTCCTCCCACCCACCCGGGTGGAAAACTCTCGGCTCCGCCCCATGACGCCAGATCTTCCTTACTGCTTGGAAGCTCAGGTTACCTCCTTAATGCTCTGCATGATAGACTGGATCCTAACTCTTCTGTTCACCTGAAAATAATTTTAAAATTCTCAAGAATTCGGTCAAATTCTTCCCTCGTGGCTCCGATGGACAAATCGACTCCTGGTTTTCGGCAGTGCACATGCGGGCAGATGATGTCCAGGATGGATCTGCACTCCACGTGCGTCTACTGCCTCGGCCTTGACCACGACCTGCAGGCCTGCGAGTTGTGTAGATCTTTCTCGGCCAACGCCCTTGAACACCGCGCTGCCCGGCTACAACTTGGGTGTCCCGAGAAACGTTATCCGTCGGTGAAGTCCAGGGAGGCCCATTGGGCGGTGTCCACGGCGGCTGGCTCGGCTGAGCAACTTGAGCAGATGATCGCCCTCGAGGAGGAGGCAGCCAAGGCCGCATCCTCATCTTCCTCAGTCGCAGCATTTATCCCACTCTCTCTGGGATCCTCCCACACAGCTTCTTTTAAGGAGCTTTGCCAATCCTTCTCCACAAAGGGAGAGGGGCCATTGGGACACTCTTCTCAGTCAAAAAAGAAGGACTCGAAGGTTAAGTCCCACTGTCGATGTTCGTGGGAGTGGGAGAGGTCCCATTCCCCAGACAGTCGACACTCGCCTTCAGTCGAGGTTGCGGTTAAGGCTGCTGGCTTCACGGTGTCCCAACCAGGTCAGCCGGCTGAGACACCTGTCGACACATTCGAGATTTTTCTTGACCTGTCTGATGGGCTGTCGACTGGTGAAGCCGACAACCCCTCATCACCAGTTCCCCCGGTGGAAACCGAGGACTTGAGTGCGCCTCCTGGGCCGGAGTCCCTGGTCAAGGTTCCCGAGCCAAGGGAGGAGCGGGTGTCCCCTGCTCCCTCCCAGACCCACCTTCAGAAACACCGAGGGTCTCGGTCTTGGTCTTGAAACTCATCTCAGTCCAGCCGATCCTGCCGACATCGTGGTCTCGATCTCGGCACCGAGTAGCGGTAGCTCACTCATCTCGTCTTCCTCCTCTGAAGAGGAGGCTTGATGCAAATTGCGTCAATGCTATGAGGACTTAATGTGGCAGCAGCTCCTTTTGTCCTGGAACAAGCCGATGCCATCGCCTTCCCCGGCCATTAAGTGGCTCTCACCGGAAAGGCCGAAACAACCCCTCGTGGTGGTTGAGGTGCCCAAGCCTGGGCTGGTTGTTCGGCTGAAACTAGCTTCCCCACCGATTGTGGTGGAACCTCCGCCTCCACAACTGAAATTGGGGACTCCGACCAAGGACTCTCAGTTGGGTCAGGGTCTGCCCCACCGATTGTCAGTCACCCTCACTCCCAACTGTCCTCAGCAGGTGGAGGGTGGCTCAGGCCCCAGGCAGCTCTTCGCAGACTCCTCAGAGTCTGACAATGACTCCTCCCTGTTTTCCAGGCTTCTTGACCTGGATTCCTCTGGGGGGCAATCAATGGATGAGAGCCCATCATCGTTCATGGGTCTGCTTCGGCTCATCTCGGAGTCCACCATGATGCAGCTTGAGCCCATATCCAAATGGGACAAGTATCCCCTCACGGAGATACTGGACCAAGGGGATTATCCCACGGAGGCCTTTCCGGTGGCTGAAGCCATTGTTGGCCCAGCCTTGGAGCTTTGGCAGCAGCCAGCTTCCTGTCCTGCACCTTCAGCCAGGATGGCCAGGAAGTATGCAGTCCCTACCGGCTCTTTGTCGGTTTTCTCGGAACACCCCTCTGCGGAGGTGTTGGTCACTGATAGCATTTTCTGCTGCTCCAGGAATGCTAGGGATGTGGATAAGCCCCCTGACAAGGAGTCCAAAAAGCTGGACTATGCCGGATGCAAGGTGTATGCTGCATCCTCCCTCAGCCTCCATCAGGCCAGCTCAGCCATACTGATGGTGCACTTCTCCCACACCCTCATGGGCTCCCTGGATGAGGTGATCCCTCATCTCCCAGCCGACCTGCAGACTACGGTCAAGCAAGTGCAGGATCAGGGAAGGGCAGTAGCAAAACAGCAGCTCCAAATGGCTCTAGACATTGGAGACTCCTGTGCCTGATCAGTAGCGGCCGCAGTGGCCATGCATTGCAGAGCCTGGCTGAGGATATCGATCTTTACGGTGGATACCCAGCACAAATTAGCGGACATCCCCTTCTTGGGGATCAACCTGTTCAGCCCTGGAGTGGAAGGCCACCTCCAGTGGATCAAATAGTCCAATGCTACCCTGGACTCTGTCACATCCACTCAGAAGGACAAGGGCCATTGTCAGGAACTTAAGTCCTTTTGACCTTCTGCCCCTGTGGCATGTCTGGCCCAGCAACACCAGCATCAGGGCCAGCAGGCTCATGCTTGGCACCCCAAAGCCAAGCCTGCAGCTTCCTCCAACAGGAAGTAGGGGTTAAAGGCCCAGGAGGTCCCTCAGCCAGTCCTTCCTCCAAGCCTGCCCAGTGACGGGTTGAGGGGTGTCGCCCCAGCCTCGTTGCTCCCCCCTGGGTTCCCCCGGGGGGACAGCTCTGCCACTTCCTTTCCACCTGGTCCACTATCACCACGGACCACTGGGTGTTGCAGGTGGTAGGAAAGGGTCTGCCTCTGGAGTTCAAGCAGGCCCCGCCCTTCTGAGCTGTCACCCCACGGAGGGCTATAGGGTCCACAGCCTCTCTGTCAGCTCATCGAGCTGACATTGCCCTGCTCAATGAAAAGGTGGTGATCAGGAAGGTGGAGGATCCTCCACCAAGCCTGGGGTTTGTGTCCAGGTATTTTCTGGTCCTGAAACGGATGGGGGGCTGGTGCCTCATTGTAGACCTGCATGACCTGAACAGGTTCCTAAAGTCTCAAACCTTCAGGATGGTCACTCTGGCTCAGATCATTCCATCCTTGAAATGAGGTGTATGGTTCTGTTCTCTGGACCTCCAGGACACGTTCTTCCATGTCCCAATCCGTCAGTCCCACCAGAGATTCCTCCACTTCAGGGCAGAGGGGTCCCTCTACGAGTTCTGGGCCATGCCCTTCAGCTTTTCTCTAGCACCCAGGGTCTTCACCAAATGCATGGCAGCAGTGACAGCATTCCTGTGGTGCTGAAGGGTCCGGGTTTACCGGAGGCTGGACTCAGTACAATGATTTGTGCAGGAGATGTGGTCTAGTAAATTGTGGTGTTAGTTGAAGTAATATAAAGGGCAATACTCACCAGGGTGGTGGAGAAGTTGTGTATTTGATTGTTTCTAACAGTCAGCAGTGGCTGTGGACACCCACCCACCCTACCCCAGACCCACCCCCAGGCATGGAATTTCCTTTATAGCCACAGTTCTGACATCACTTCCTCAATAGGTCTTGGGGCAGAACTGTCATATCCTTTATAACCCAGCACAGTGCAAAAAGGGTAGGTACACACCACAAATAATAATAAAAAATATATATATATTGTATACTATAAGGGAGAGGGACATGTGGGGAGTGGTGCAATTCAGTGGCTGTGGGGCAGCAGTTTTCTAAGAGACATTCTGGAAACTGCATTGCTGTCCTATTTGCAGGCAACTTTCAGCTCTGAAGGAGGAGGAGGTTGCCCACCTCCAGGCTGAACTAGCAAGGACTAAGGAGGCCTCCCTTCCAAACACACTGCCACAACCACTGCCTCAGAGGTTGCCAAGTATGAAGAGCAGTTGGACCACAGTGGTTCTGGGAGGTGTGGTGGTGGACCAGAGGTGAAGCCCGCTAGTTGTACCTCTACACAAATCATATGACATTCTGGCAGAGCAAGGTTCCTCTATGATGGCACCCTCAGTGGAGACCCAGAAGAATGCTGAGGACATCCACAAGGGAGACCCACAAAAGGGTGGCAAGGGACACCACAGGGGAAGGAAACAGCTTCTGATAGGGGACTCTATTGTTAGGGGGGTGAACCTGGGAAAGGGAGAGGAGAAGGAAGTAAGGTGCCTACCTGTTGCCATGGCTTAGAGGGACAGGAAGTGAATCCTCAGGATTGCAGAAGCAGCATCACAGGAGAGGGAACTAGATATCATAGTCCACCTTGGGACAAATGACCTAACTAGGCATGGGATCAGTGCAGTGCAGAATGAATTTGTGGAGTTAGGGAGGGGCCTCAGATGGGTAGCAAGCATGGTAACTTTCTCAGAGGTGCTACCAGTCCATGGCAGGAGTGAGGCTAGGGTACTGCATACCATGCAGTTTAATGAATGGTTGCAAAACTGGTGCAGAGCACAGGGCTTTGGCTTCATTGGGGACTGGGGGGGCCATCTGGAAAGATAAAGGTCTATACTTGCATGATGGTCTGCATCTGTCCATGAAGGGAACCAAGCTCCTAGGTGATAGGTTTAAATGCTTCCTTGGCAAGCTTTTAAATTAGCCAAGGGTGGAGGCGCTGATAAAAGGCAGGAAATTTCAAGCCTCCCCCCACAAAACATGGCAGGTAGTAAGGTAAACACCGAGGTACAGAGCTCAACACAGGGTAGAACAGTGGTAAATGGAAAAATAGACAAGGACAGTAAGAGCAGGGATGGGGTGAAAAAAGGATAAAGCCAACATTAAATGGAGGACAATGAGTACCAATGCCCATAGTCTGGGAAACAAGCTTCCTGAGTAAGTAGCCCTGATGGAAGATGAACAGTTGGATATTGTGGCAGTCACGGAAACATGGTACACCGAGAACCATCACTGGGATGTCAACATACCATTGTACACAATCTACAGAAGGGACAGAGAAGGTAAAAGAGGAGGTGGAGTAGCTCTATACATAAGGGAAGGGATCAAAGCTACAGAACTAAAAAGTAAAGGGGGAGGACAAGAGGCACTCTGGGTCACCTTGGAGACAGGGAATGGCATAACAATCTGCACAGGGGTTGTAAACAGACCGCCATCTCAAGGGGAGGAAATGGACAACAAAATGATAGAGGACATTCTCAAAATGGCTGAAAAAGGGGAGATACTGTTGATGGGGGACCTGAACATGCCAGATGTTAACTGGATAACAGGTACTACAGCCACATCCAAGAGCAGGGTCATTATCAATGCCCTGCAGGGGGCAGGCCTTAGACAGCTAGTGTTGGAACCCACTCGGGAGGGAGCAATATTAGACCTGGTACTCTCAAATGGAGAGAGGATCACAAATTTAGAATCAGTAGACATCTGGGAACAAGCAACCACTGCACAGTGTGCTTCACAATGAGCACAACCATGGAGATAAGCCATACAAAATAAGGATACTGGACTTTAGAAGAGCTGACTTTGGAAAATGGGTGAATACCTGAAAATGCACTAGCAAATGACCAAAAGGATGGGTGGAAGAACAATGGAGAAAATCAAAACTGCCATCATAGAAGCAACAAGCCTGAAACAAATAAAAGAAAACAAAGTGGAGTAAAAACCACTATGGTTTTCAAACGAGGTGGCAGGGAAGGTTAAAGAGAAAAGGCTGCATTCAAAAAGTATAAGGAATCACAGAAGGAGCATGACAGGGAACTGTATCAATTAAATCAGAAAGAAGTGGGAAGGCAGTTAGACTAGCAAAGGCCCAAACTGAAGAAAAATAGCCAACTCAGTTGAGAAGGGGATAAAACCTTTATAGGTACATTAGGGAGCATAGAAAGGTTAAGGGAGGGATAGTGAAGATTAATAAAGGGAGGTGGGCAGAGGGAGACAGTGAAAGGCAGAGATACTCAATGAATACTTTTCTCAGTATTCACAAAAGAAGATGAGGAGGAGTTACCTAAACCAGACAATAGAAGCACTCTGGGTGGGGGTTGACACCAGTCCATTCACAGAAGAAAGTGTCCTGAAAAAACTCCTAAAACTCAAGGTGGACAAAGCAATGGGGCCTGATGGGATTCACCCCAGAATCCTAAAAGAACTAAGGGGGGACCTAGTGACACCACTGACCACACTTTTTAACAGATCATGGCAGAATGGGGCAGTACCTGAGGACTGGAGGAGGGCAGATGTGATTCCCCTTCACAAAAGTGAGAGCAAGGCAGAAGCAGGAAACTACAGACCTGTAAGTTTGACCTCAGTGGTAGGGAAAATTATGGAATCACTTCTGAAAGAAAGAATTGTTGAGTACCTAGAGACCAGCGGGGCACAGGACCCAAAGCAGCATGGATTTACAGCAGAAAGGTCATGTCAGATGAATCTAATTGATTTCTTCGACTGGGTGACTAAAGTAATAGACCAGGAGGGGCTGTGGATATGGCCTACCTAGACTTTAGCAAGGCATTTGACACAGTCCCACACAAAGATTAATAATCAAGTTAGCCAGCCTGGAGTGGGTCCCAGGGTGGTATCCTGGGTAAGCAACTGGCTGCACAACAGGACACAGAAGGTAATAGTGAATGGAACATTCTGAAGAAAGGGGTTACTAGTGGAGTACCTCAGGGCTCAGTACTGGGTCCAGTCCTTTAACATCTTTATAGGTGACATTGCAGAGGGTCTGAAGGAAAGGTATGCCTTTACAGATGACACAAAGATCTGTAACAGAGTTGATACACAAGGGGGAGTAGAAAAGATGAGAAGGGACTTGGCAAGGTTGGAGGAATGGTCAGACATGTGGCAACTTAGATTCAATACAAAGAAGTGCAAAGTAATGCACCTGGGAAACAAAAACCCAGAAGAAGAGTACGCAATAGCAGGGGAGGTACTAACAACAACAAAAATGGAAAGGGACCTGGGGGTAGTCATATCAGATGACCTAAAGGTGGGGAAGCAATGTGAAAAGTCAGTAAGGAGAGCCAGGGGGATACTGGGATGCATAGGAAGAGGCACCACAAGTAGAAAAAAGGAAGTGGTTATCCCACTGTGCAGACAGTTGGTGAGACCCCATCTGGAGTACTGTGTGCAGTTTTGGAGACCTCGTCTACGCAAAGACATAGACAGGATGGAAGCAGTCCAGAGGAGGGCAACTAAAATGGTGCAGGGTCTGCAGCAGAAGCCATATGAAGATAGACTGAGACAGCTTAATATGTATACTCTTGATGAAAGGAGGGACAGGGGGGACATGATAGAAACATTCAAGTACCTCAAGGGAATCAACAAAGTCCAGGAGGGTAGCATTTTTCAGAGGAAGAGATGTGTGAGAACAAGGGGGCACAATTTAAAGATAGAGGGGGGATGGCTCAGGGGTAATGTGAGGAAATTTATTTTTCACGGAGAGAGTGGTGGATACATGGAACAGCCTTCCTGAGGAGGTCGTTGGGTCTAAAACAGTGGGGGAATTCAAACATGCATGAGACAGACACAAGGCAATTATAGTTGGGGGTTGCAGGAAATAGGCTGTATGTTAACTAGAATCTGCAGCTTATCCAGTAGGTAGGGAAATGGGAAGACTGGGTGGGCCAAGTGGTCCTTATCTGCCATCAATGCTATGTTTCTATGTTTCTATCTTTTACCCCTACCTGGACGACTGGCTGATTGCTGCCTCCTCCAGAATGGAGGTGGAGCGGTCCAGGGATCTGGCCCTCCAGGTTTGCTTTCAAGTTGGCCTCCTTATCAACGAGGCCAAGTCAGAACTCGTGCCAAAGCAGGTGATGCAATTCATCAGGGCAGAGCTTGACTCTCTGCAAGACAGAGCATGGCTTTCAGCGGACAGAGCCAAGGTTCTTTCCTCCTTTGCCCAATCATTTCAGGTTGGGCAATTGCGCCCTGCCCAGGACTTCCTGCACCTCCTGTGCCTCATGGCAGCCTGCACCAGCATGGTCCATTAAGCCCATTGGCGCATGCATCCCCTACAGTGGGGACTGGCCAGCCAATGGTTACAGCACTCCGATCCTTTGGATCAGCTAGTGACAGTGACCCAGGAGATGTGGAACGCTCTCCAGTGGTGGACCGTTCCAGCTCATCTGCAGGAGGGCATCCCGTTTGTCCGCCCTGAGCCAACCCGACGGTCTCTCTATCGACCGATGCATCTCTGATGGGTTGGGATGCCCATCTGGGGGAGCACAGAGCACATGGCCTCTGGTCCCCTCGGGAGCCCTGATGCCGTATCAACCTGCTGGAGCTTCGAGCAGTTCATCTAGCCCTCACCACCTTCGCTCCATTTGTATGGGGTCAAGTGGTCCAGGTCCAGACGGACAATACCATGACCATGTACTACCTAAACTGCCAAGGCGGGATGTGCTCCATGCCTCTGTACTGGGAAGCTCTCTGCATTTGGTCCCTCGTGTGCAGCCTGGAGGCAGATCTCCTTGCCATCCATGTGGCAGGAGCCTCCAACATTCTGGCCGATGCCATAAGCCAGATAGGAGCTGCGTCCCACTAGTAGTCTCTCCTGCTGGAGGTAGTACAAGATCTGTTCTCCCACTGGGGCATGCCTCAAGTGGACCTGTTTGCCTCCAGGGAGAATGTGAAGCTGAGACTGTTTCATGCCGGCCCCCCTCAGCAGGGCTCACCACAGAGGGGGTGCCTTCTCAAGGCCGTGGACCCCGGGCCTCTTGTATGGCTTCCCCCATTTCCCTTGATCCATGAGGTGCTCCTCAAGGTGAGGAGGGACAAGGAACAGGTGATTCTGGTAGCCCCAGACTGGCCCAGCCAGTTCTGGTATTCAGATCCCCTCAGTCTCAGCTCCAGGCTCCCGAGGCGGCTTCCAGCCCACCCGGACCTGATCTCAGTCAATCAGAGGAAGGTATTCCATCTGGACCTTCCATCCCTGCACCTGATGGCCTGGTTCCTGAGTGGCTAGAGTTCCAGGCCTTGGGTCTTTCCGACGAGGTCCTCAACATTGTTGAGGCATCCCGTAAGGAGTTGACCAGAAAATGCTATGCCTTTAAATAGCAGAGATTCTCCATTTGATGTCAGGGCAAGGGCCTGGACCCTTCCTCCTGCTCATTGGCAAGCATTCTGGACTATCTGTGGTCCCTTTCTCAGCAAGGGCTTCGGTCGACGACCCTTAAGGTGCACCTGGCAGCCATCTCTGCTTACCGGGTGCGGGCGAGTAAGCAGTTGGTGGTGCAGGAGAAGGTGGTCGGGTTCTTTTTCAAAGGCCTTGATCACATATCCCCTCTGGTGTGAGAACCTCCACCTCCGTGGGATCTACTGGTGGTATTGGCTAAGCTCATGGGCAAGCCATTCGAAACCAATGCACAGGTGTGATATCTCTCACCTGTCATGGAAGACTGCCTTCTTGGTGGCTATCATGTCAGCCAGAAGGATGGGAGAGCTCCAGGTGCTTTCCATCGAGTCTTCTTATCTGGTCTTCCACAGGGACAAGGTTGTCCTGCGCCTCCACCCGAAATTCCTTCCGAAGGCGGTGTCGGAGTTTCACCTTAACCAGGTGTTGACTCTACCGGTGTTCTACCCCAATCACACCTCAGAGGCTGAATATAGGCTCCATACTTTGGACCCTAGAAGAGTGCTCACTTATTACAAGGAGCAGATGGCTGAGGTTCGGGGAGAGGTTCGCCAGCTGTTTGTCACCTACGCTGAAGCCGCACCTGGCAGACCTGCAGCCAAGTGGATGATAGGCAGGTGGGTCACCTCCTGCAAAGATCTCTGCTATAGGTTGGCAGGCATGGAGCCTCCCAGAGGGATAAGAGCTCATTCTACCCACCATACCACTGCATCGGTGGCTGCTTCCTGGGATATCCCTATCCAGGAAATCTGCAGGACTGCTATCTAGAAGTCAGCACACAACTTCATTATCCACTACCACATTGACCTTGAGTCATGCCGGGATGCTGGTTTTGGGACCTCGGTTCTCCAGCCTTTATTCCCTAAGTAGGGGGTGTGCGCCTTCCCTCCCTCCTCCCAGAGAACTGCTAGGAGTCTGCTAGACAGTGTGGATGAACAACATATCCATGTCCCTAGAAATACAGGTTACTCACCTGTAACAGGAGTTCTAGGAATGGTATATGTTGTTCATCCACACGACGCACCCGGCCTCCCTAGCTTCGACGCACAACCTGGCTTCCAGTGGGCTAGATCTGGTATCATGGGGTGGAGCCATGAGTTTTACCACCCGGGTGGGTGGGAGGAGCCAGCTTGAAGACCTTCTGGCAAGATTTAAAGTAGCAAGGAACCTGCCAGACAGTGTAGATGAACAACATATACCATTCCTAGAACTCCTGTTACAGGTGAGCAACCTGTATTTTCTTAACAATCAAAAGCTGGAGGTCATGCATACAGCAATAAGGGTGGAGGATATGTGGTAAAAATATGCCATATCAGAGGCCACCTAATCTTTTTTGAGATTTGTGAAAAAGGCCAAAAAACAGAGGAAGCCAATTTGGTTCAATAGACATGTAAGTAAAACAGTAATCAACAAAAGAAAATAATTCAAAGTATATAAGAGGGAAACAAATGAGATAAATGAGACTGCAAACAATGGAAAAACTAGCTATTAATTAAGACACAGTATGGGGCACTAAAGCAAGCACAGAACAAAGGAAAGGAAAGCAGAAGGCAAAAAAAAGTAATGGCAAGACCTACAGATATATCAAGAGAAAAGGTACAAAGGAGTACAAAGGAGAACATTGGGAGGATCAGAAAGGATAGGCTAAGCGCAGAGAATAATATGACAAAGGCCAGTACATCAAAAGACTATTTCAACTCAGTGCACACAAATGAAATCATGGAGTCACTACCTGATAGCAAAAGCAAGTTATGTGGTAACATGAATATAAGTTTATGGATTGAGATAATTATTAAGGAAAGGGTTCTGAAGGGTCTGCATGAACTACTGTAAAAGTAACCAGGTGTCTGGACATTGAAGCAGACCAGCCACTAACAGGAAGCCCATATGCAGCTCCATTTATGAAAGTACTATTGTACAAGAAGGTTCCTAACAACTGGAGAGTGACAAATGGGGTATTCCTATATAAGATTGGGGATACAGGTAGGGACAATCTTAGCACTTACTGACCAGTGAGTTTGACAACAATAGCATGAAGGTTGCTGGAGTCAATCATCGGAGCGGGAAGAAGCGATTGTCACCTTTTGAACATCTCAGTGTTGCAGTTTAAGTCTGTTGGTGACAGGGCATTCTCTGCTGGTACTGCAAGACTTTAGAAGATGCTCCCTTTAAACATTGGGCCTTCCTCCTCAGTCAAGGGCTTTAAAACTAGACTTAAAACCTGAATGTTTCCATAGGTATTCCCAGGCCCCTGAATCCTAACAGCAGTTCAATTGATCCCCTGTTCTGATTATGACATATTTACTATATTGTTACAATATTTTGAATTACTAATAGTTTCTCTTTTTGAAATTACTTGCTCTTTTTTGCCTTAAATGTAATATTGCATAATTTGTTGGTTTAGTTTTTTCTTTCATTGTACTATGACTTGATTTTTATAAAGGTGTATTAAAAATACAAATATATTAATTTATCTCTCTCTCTCTCTATCTAGTATAGTTTAGTTTCAGTACTTTGACAGAAATCCTTTGTCTTTCTTATATATGTAGAAATCAGTGCTCACTGCATTTAAGTCACTAAAGCACGTATTGAAATATAATGGGTACACTGCTATGCAACCAAGTTGGTGTCTGATAGGTTTTGTGTATTATGTTATATTGAAAATCAGTATTTCTATTACATGTACATATCTTGTGAAGATTGCTTATTAGTCTTGTCCAGACATCATCTACCTTACATTTCAAGTTAATTCCCATTTAACCTGAATATGCTCTGTATTATACTTAAGCATAATACAGAAAGACTTACAAATCAGGCACATGGTTCTGCCTTATCTGTCGTCTATTATCTGTTCCCTGCTTTGGCAGTCAACAAACTTTTTATTTTAACTATCTTGGAAGCATGAACTCTCAGCTGCCGGTAATAAAAATAACAATAATTACTATTGGCTATCCTGTAATTCATTTTAAGAATTTTGGAGCTATGTATGACATTTTCTGGTGTCTTGTTCTCCAAATTAACATTTATACAGTTTTCATAATGTCCTTTCTCCGTAAGCTGTAATTTTGTCAGAGTTTTGTATTTCATGGGGACTGAGTAGATGCAGAGAGAAATACTAAATGTGTTCCTTAAATTTTCCTCAATTTGATTGAGAGGTCTACTGCACAGGACACATTCAAATGTGTTGTTTTGGTTTTCATAATTTAAATAACACTGGTATCTCTGATGAAAAGAAGCTGCTGGATACCAAATATGCTAAATATTTTGGCTATATTTGTATTTTGTTTGTTTTACAAGGAAAGAGCTCTGTTAAGCAATGCTTATTTACAAGGTGGTCCTGCTTAGGGCAGCAAAGCATCATATAGTTCAGCAAGTTACATATGCATATACAGCTACATTATAGGAGGTCAACCAAATCATCATAAATGTAGGTGTGTTGTAGCTTATTCCATAGCATGGGGAAGACAAGAGGGAACTGAAGACTGTGTGTGTGTGTGTGTGTGTGTGTGTGTGTGTGTGTGTGTGTGTGTGTGTTGGGAGGGTGGCACTGATTGCAAGTATGAATAGTTTATTTATAGTTAGTATGTGCCTTTACATTTTTAAAGAAAACATAATGAATGACAGGTGGGGAGGGGGTCTATTTACACAAAAACATGATGTTCCATTCAGGTCTTTCTCAACTTGATCCCCCAAAGAAGGCAACTTAACTAACTAACTAAAAAGCTATTAATTTCCTTAGTGGAACATCTACGCATAATATTCAACTTACTCTACATGCTTTGTTATTAAGAAGTCCTTTGTCAAGTTATATAAACAGTGCCAAGGTGCCATCACATGCAGTATACCACTTCCTTAACTATTAATTAACATTAATATTTAGTTTATAATGAGGTTCTCTGACTGCTGGAGCAAGGTTTGCATATATCCTCTGATGGTGTTCAGTAAAACACTTGTTTGATTTCTTTAATCTTTAGTGGAAACAGCATATTTACGAGAAGGCAAAACTGAGGCAGGAATAGGGAATACAGAGGAAGCAGGCTGATGATTCAGGCTGCTTTAGTACCTGTAAAAACTCCACATTATTAGCATTGCAGGGGCATGGAATTAAACAGCAGACCAACAAAATCTAATATTTGAATACTTTTTCTCACATGATTTTGACTGGAAATGTGGCATTTAGTAGTTCATTCTATATCCATCAAATGCACAGCATGGCCAGTCACTCACATTTTTGAATTGCATATGGTTCCAAGACTGTAACAGAATTTTCCATTCACTTTTTATGGCTGCAGTGGACAGAGCCCTGCAGACATTTTGCTTCAAAAAGGGACTCAGTGTTACTTCAAAGTATTCTTTCCAACCGAAGAACATGTTGGAGTTGCAGCATGGTCTTCTACACCAGATAACTATGCCAGACAACAAAGTCCCTTCCCAAAAAACAAAGTGTGTCTCCTTTGCAGTTGCAACACCTCTCCTACTTTGTCAGAGTCACAGATCAGTCATTAGTCCAAAATTCCTTTATACATCATCCCAGTTCTGTTTGTAGGCAGTAATGTTTCCTCCTAAGTTTTAAATTTCACACACATGCACACGCACACACACACACACCAGTGTTTAAAGATTGTGTGCAACATATTTGCTATCCTTATGTTTTCTGTAATAAACACTCTAGTACCATTCCTTGTGTTGCTGTGATTTATTTCTGAAAATCTTAATAAAAACAAGTCAGTAGTTTCTTTGTAAATAATCTTGATTTGCTGGCTATTTAATAGCCCCAAGCAGTCACACTGTTCCTGTGCCTCTGAGCCAGCATGTGGGAGTGCTGATGTAATCACAGACTAGGAAGCACTTTCCAGCCTGTTAGAGCAGCAGTTTTATTTTTTTTTCACATTTAAACTTTATTAGATTTTCCAAATACATACATATATCATAACATGGAAATAGACATTGAAATGAGCAATACAATATTCAATCAGGAGTATGAAAATGAAAGGTTACATTAGAGGAATTAATCTAGACTTAAATCCAGTAGAATTAAATACGGATCCAAAAATTCACCCTACAAATCTAAAATAAATCAGAACAACACACCTCCAAAGATAAAAAGAAAAGAAAGAAAAGGAAAGGAAAGTACCCTCTCCTCCTCCCCTGAACCATCTACCCACCCCCGGTGCCTCTAAAAATAATAATACAAAAAATCTTGAATTATCTAGGATCATCTCATCGTCTTCACTGTTATTAAATCAAAGTTATCCAAATGTATTACAATGTATATAGCGCGTGTAAAGTCTCCCACCTCTTTTTATAGACCCCTTTCCGTTAAATAAACTCACTATCATTTTTTCAACTCACAAGTTGTGAAGGAGCTCTTGGAGCCACTCCTGATATGAAGGTTGTATAGAATCCCTCCAATGTTTTAAGACTATTTTCTTGACTGGCATGCCAATCATTGTAATATGTAAATTTCTGGCCATTAATGGAAAACCTGTAAAGTCACCCAGCAGACAAACCTCTGGTGTGAAATAATCTTGGAGACCTAATAATGGGTCTGCTTTGTTTTTGATGAGAAGCCATAGTGGGGAAATATTAGGACATTCCCAAAACATGTGAATCAGGGTACCCGTATCCTTCTTACATTTGTTACATATGGGGTATCAGCCCTTCCCATTTTATATCATTTGTAAGGGGTCAAGTACATATCATTTAAAATTTGCATTTGTATCATTCTTAATCTGTCTTGCATGATAATCTTATAGCAGGTTTCACATATTTTAGGCCATCTAGATCAAGATTCAGGACACACTGTATTCCAGTATCCAGGAATACCATTTATTCCAGGGAACATTATTGGATAAAGCAAGGAATATATTGAAGAGACAGCATATGGAGATGATGCCTTAACACTACCTTCTGTTTCCCAATCGAAAGGGGGTACTGAAGTGCCCTTATTCTCAAAATATGAAATAAGCACATGGTGCAACTGGTAAACTTTAAAGGTCTGATCCTTTCCCAGGCCCAATTTAGTGAGCAATTCCTGCGTCTTTATCCATTCTTAATTAGAGTTATGAAAATCTCTTGCCTTCCAGTTATGTAAATGTGGGATCCAATTTGAAGGGATCAGTTGTCCACCAATTTGAAAATTTGGGTTTTGGGATATAGGTTGGGAGAGGTTATGTATATGGTCATCTTTTGTAGTACTACAAAGCTGGGAGTGTATGCAAATTGAGTGTCCTATAGGACCATCCCAAAGAGTGGCAGGTAGTTTTGTAGGTTTTAAGTAATACAAAGCTGATGGGTTGAGCACTGATTATGTAATGAAATCTTTTTCTGCTTTTTGCCAGAAGGGAACATATTTTGTTGTCTCTTGGGTGTCAATATTTGTAACCCATCGAAAGTATTTACTTAGATGGCTTGCCCAGTAATAAAGAGTGAAATGTGGCATTTTAAGACCTCCTAAAGTTTTGGGTGCTGCTAGCTTATAGAATGCACATCTAGGTGGTTTGTCTTTCCATAAAAACTCGGATAGAGAAGAGTGAATAGATTTAAACCAAGCTTTTGGGAGCCAAACATCTGAGAGACTAATTGGATAGAAAAGGCATGGTAATATATTCATTTTGATGGTATTCACCCTTCCCAAAGGGTAATGGGGAGAACTTGCCAGCATTTTAAATCTTGCTGGATGGTTTTAACTAGGTCATTGAAGTTTAATTTCCAAAATTGTTTCTCGCTAGTTGAAAGCTGTATACTGAGGTATTTAATGGATTTAGGTGCCCAATTAAATCCCAAATCTAAAATATCTTATTTGAAAACTCTTTAATTTAATGGGAAAACTGAGGGTTTTTTCATGTTAATTTTATAATTGGAAAGGGAACCAAACTGATGTATTACTTGGATGAGATTTTGGAGGGAGTTTTTGATTTGCATAATATGTAGAAGAGCATCATTCGCATAAACTGCCACTTTTTCCATGGAAGAACCAAAAGGTGTACCATGGATCCCAGAAGAGTTTTGAACAGCAACTATCAGGGGTTCTAAATATAAGTTAAAAAGTAATGGAGATAGAAGGCATCCCTGTCTGGTTCCCACCTCTAAAGGGAAAATGGAGAAGAATGTGCCATTACAAAAACCCTTGCTATGGGAACTGAGTAGATAATCTTAACCAGGAAATAAATTTAGATGGCAATCCAAATCTATGGAGGGAACTAAATAGGAACTGCCAGTCCACCCTGTCAAAAGCTTTTTCTGCATCCAGGGACACTAAAGCAATAGCCTGGGGGGACTTCCTGGGAGATTGAGAAAACATGGGAGAGATGTCAAAGATGATCTACCAAAGACCTACCTTTCATGAAGCCCACTTGGTCATAACTTGTAAAGGAAGGTAGTATTTGTTCTAGTCTATAAGCTAGTAATATAGTGAGAATTTTGAGATCACAGTTAAGCAATGAGATAGGTCTATAATTAGCAACTGAGATGGGATCCTTACCAGGTTTAGGGATTACTACTATCATGGCCTCTAAATTCTGGGATCAAATTCTTCTTCATTCAACATTTGTTGATAAACTGCCAGTAACCAGGGTGCTAATTGGGAGGCAAATGTTTTGTAAAAATTAGCGGAGTAACCATCTGGTCCTGGAGCTTTTTCTGAGGGTAAAGTTTTGATTATTTGGATGATATCCTCTTCTGTGATCTTGGCTATGAGACCTTCTGCCTGCAGAGTAGAAAGGGAGAGGAGATGGGGATCTTTCAAGTATTGGTCGACTGATCCTTTAGTAGGTCTATTAGGCATACGGGCATATAATTTCCTATAGTATCGCTCAAATATATCTGTTATATCTTTCACCCCGATGTAAAAAGGTCCATGTAAGTCACTAGCTATGGGTGCTGTATGTTTAACTGATTCCCACTTTTTAAGACCAAGTGCCAGAAGTCTCCCAGCTTTGTCCCCTTGCTCGGTATAGATGGCCTTAGATTTTAAGATAGCCCATTCCGCTCTTTCTCTCAGTAATTCAGAATACCTATCCTGAAGTTTTATCAGTTTATCCCTGTCAGAAGTCGTAGTTCTTAAAGATAAATTCCTTTCTAAGGTTCTAATTTGTGATAGCAGCAAATTAGATTCCTGGGTTTCACTGCATTTCTTAATAGCTGATAATTTTATAAATTTCCCCCAAAGGTAACATTTTAGTGCACCCCATTCTAGTGATGGAGATTGGGTAGATCCCCAATTATCCAATTTAAAGTTGTCTATTGGGGTAATTATATGCTCCACAATCTTAATATTTTTTAATAAATGAGTGTTTAGTCGCCATTGTCTGTCTGTCCCCCAATTATGTGATAATGAGATGAGACAAGTAACTATTAAGTGATCTGAACCCATTCCAGTTTCAAGTTCACTGCTCACTAAACCTTGTAAAAGGGTTTTGCTTATCCAAAAATAATCAATTCTAGATGCTGATCCATGGACAGTGAATCGAAATGTATATTCCCTCTCCTTAAGATGTAGTAATCTCCATGGGTCACATAGTCCCATATGATCAATTACATCTCGAATGGCTCTTTGAGTGGGGGAGAGACCCCCAGTTTTGTTACCTGCTGATTTATCTAATAGTGGATCAAATGGAATGTTCCAGTCTCCTCCAATAATCATCAGGGTATCTGAAAAGGGTATTAAAGCTGAGAATAAATCCATAAAGAATGAGACGAAACCTATATTGGGGCCATAAATACTGCCTATGAGAAGATTACATGAATACAGTTGGCCTTTTCCTAGTATAAATCTGCCCTGATTATCTCATATACATTGTTCACACTTGAAAGGAACTGCCCTGGTGAATAAAATTGCCACTCCTTTGCTATTTCTGGATAATCCAGCTGCAAAAACTTGACTCACCTGCTGTCTTCTCAATAAAATCCCTTCCAGTTCTAAAAGATAGAAACATAGAAACATAGACTTTGACAGCAGATAAGGACCGCTAGGCCCATCTAGTCTGCCCATTTCCCTACCTACAGGATAGGCTGCAGATCCTAGTTAACCAACAGCCTATATCTTCCTGCCCCCCACAAGAATTGCCTTATGTCTGTCCCATGCATTCTTGAATTCTCCCACAGTTTTAGACCCCCCAACTTCCTCAGGAAGGCTGTTCCATGCATCCACTACCCTCTCTGTGAAATAATACTTCCTCACATTGCCCCTGAACCAGCCTCCTTCTATCTTTAAATTGTGTCCCCTTGTTCTTGCAAGTCTCTTTTTCTGAAAGATGCTACCCTCTTGGACTTTATTGATTCCCTTGAGGTACTTGAAAGTTTCTATCATGTCCCCCTCTCCTTCTTTCCTCAAGGGTATATATATTAAGCTCTTTTAGTCTCTCCTCATACGACTTCTCTTGCAGACCCTGCACCATTTGGATGCCCTCCTCTGGACTGCCTCTATCCTGTCTATGTCCTTGCGGAGATGGGGTCTCCAGAACTGGACACAGTATTCCAGATGGGGTCTCACCAACTGTCTGTACAGAGGGATAACAACTTCCTGTTTTCTGCTGCTGATGCCTCTCCCTATACATCCCAGTATACCCCAGCCCTCCCTACTGCCTTCTCACATTGCTTGCTAACCTTAAGGTCATCTGAAATGATTACCCCCAGGTCCCTTTCCTGTTTTGTTGTTGTTACTACCTCCCCACCCATTGTGTATTCTTCCCCTGGGTTCTTGTTTCCCAGGTGCATTATTTTGCACTTTTTTGCATTGAATCCTAGCTGCCATATGTCTGACCATTCCTCCAACCTTGCCAAGTCCCTTTTCATCCTTTCCACGCCTCCTTGTGTATCAACCTGTTGCAGATCATTGTGTCATCTGCAAAAGGCATACTTTCCTTCAGTCCCTCTGCAATGCCACTGATGAAGACATTAAAAGGACTGGACCCAATACTGAACCCTGCGGTACCCCATTAGTAACCGCCCTTTCTTCAGAGTGGACTCCATTTACAATTACCTTCTCTGTCCTGTTGTCCAGCCAATGTTTTACCCAGGCTACCACCCTAGGACCCACTCCCAGGCTGGTTAATTTGACTATTAATCTTTTGTGTGGGACTGTGTCAAATGCCTTGCTAAAGTCTAGGTAGGCCATGTCCACAGCCCCTCCCTAGTCTACTACTTTGGTCACCCAGTCAAAGAAATCTATGAGATTCATCTGACATGACCTTCCTGCTGTGAACCCATACTGCCTTGGATCCTGTGCTCCACTGACCTCTAGGTACTCAACTATTCTTTCCTTCAGAAGTGACTCCATCACTTTCCCTACCACAGAGGTCAGACTGACAGGTCTGTAGTTTCCTGCCTCTGTCTTGGTCCCACTTTTGTGAAGGGGAATCACATCTGCCTTCCTCCAGTCCTCGGGTACCACACCATCCTCCCATGATTTATTAAAAAGAGTAGCCAGTGGTTTCACTAGTTCCTTCCGTAATTCTTTTAGAATTCTGGGGTGAATTCCATCAGGACCCATTGCTTTGTCCACCTTCAGTTTTAGGAGTTCTTGCAGAACCCTTTCTTCTGTGAAAGGACTGGGATCGACCCCCCCTATCAAGAGTGCTTCTGTTAATTGGATTAGGCACTTCCCCCTCCTCTTTTGTGAATACTGAGCAGAAATATTCATTCAGTATTCCTGCTTTTTCACTGTCCCCCTCTGCCCACCACCGTTCATTCTATTCAGCCTCACTATCCCTCCCTTTGTCTTTCTACGCTCGCTGATGTACCTATAAAAGGTTTTATCCCCCTTCTTAACTGAGTTGGCAATCTTTTCCTCAGTTTGGGCCTTTGCTATTCTGACTTCCCCTCCCTGCTTCTTACTGCCTTAACTGGTACAGCTCTCTGTCCTGCTCCTTCTGTGTTTCCTTATACTTCCGGAATGCTGTCTTTTTCTTCCTGACTTTCACAGCCACCTATCTTGAGAACCATAGTGGCTTTTTCTTTTGTTTTGATTTGTTTATTTGCTTCACACAAAGGCTTGTTGCCTCTGTGATGGCAGTTTTGATAATTCCCCATTGTTGCTCCACACCTCCTTCTAGTCTGTTTGCTAGTGCTTTTCTGAGGCACTCTCCCATCTTTCCAAAGTCAGCCCTCCTAAAGTCCAGTACCCTCACTTTTGTATGGCTTGACTCTGTAGCTGAGTTTAACGTAAACCACACTATTTGATGGTCACTTGTCCCCAGATGGCAACCCACTTCTAGATCTGAGATCCTCTCACTGCTCCCGTTTGAGTGAGGTCTAAGATTGCTCCCTCACCAGTGGGTTCTGAAACTAGCTGTCTAATGCCTGCCACCTGTAGGGCATCAAGAATAGCCCTGCTCTTGGCTGTGGCTGCAAATGTGCTCAGTTAACATCTGGCATATTCAGGTCTCCCATCAACAGTATCTCCCCTTTCTCTGCCATTCTAAGAATGCCTTCCATCATATCCTTGTCCATTCCTTCCCCCTGACATGGGGGTCTGTACACAACCCTGCGTGGATTGTGGTGCCATTTCCAGTCTCCAAGGTGACCCACAGTGCCTCCTCTCCTCCCTGTTTACTCTTTTGTTCAGTTGCTTTTATCCCTTCCTTTACATAGAGAGCTACTCCTCCCCCTCTTCTCCCCTGCCTGTCTCTCCTGTAGGTTATGTACCCTGGTATGTTAACATCCCAGTCATGGTTCTCTGTGTACCATGTTTCTGTGACTGCTACGATATCCAGGTATCCCTCTTCCATTAAGGCCACCAGCTCAGGGAGCTTGTTGCCCAGACTATGGGCATTGGTACTCATTACCCTCCATTTCCTGATGGCCTTACCCCCTTTTGCCTCATCCCTGTCCTTCTTGCCTTTGTCACTTTCTCCATTTACCCCTGCCCTTCTCCCTATCGACACCTCTATGTTGGTGTTTGCCACACTTACTACCATGATTGTTTGGGGGGCTAGGATTTTCCTGCTCCTTTCCAGTGCCTCCCCCCTTGGCTAGTTTAAAAACTTGCCAATGAAGCATTTAAACCTATCACCTAGGATCCTGGTTCCCCTCCCGGACAGATGCAGCCCATCATGCCAGTGTAGGCTTGCATCACTCCAGGTGGACCCCCAGTCCCCAATGAAGCCAAATCCCTGAGCTCCACACCAGTTTTTCAACCACTGATTGAATCCCATGGTGCGGAACACCCTAGCCTCTCCTATGCCATAGATGGGTAGCACCTCCGAGAAGGTTACCGTGCGTGCTACTTGATTAAGGCCCTTCCCCAATTCCACAAACTCTTCCTGCACTTCTCTAATCCCTTTCTTAGCCAGGTCATTTGTTCCTAAGTGGACAATGATATCCAGCTCCCTCCCCTGTGCAGCTGCTCTGGCAATCCTGAGGATTTGCTCCCTGTCCCTCCAAGCCATGGCACCAGGCAGGCATCTTACCTCCCTCTCCCCTTCCTTGCCCAGTTCTACCTTCGTAGCAATGGAGTCCCCCACCAGGAGTTGTTTCCTTCCCCTGCAGGGTCCCGTGCCACCCTCCTGTGGGTCTCCTTTGTGGAGGTTCCCAGCAACCTCCTTGGTCTATACTGTAGGTGCCTCCATAGAGGAACCACACTTTGCCAGAATGACATAGGAATTGTGGAGAGGTACAACTAGAGGGATGTGCCTCTGTTCCACCACCCTCACCCTCCCTGAGCCCACTGTGGTCCAACCGCTCCTCTTTCTTGGCAACCTCTGAGGCAACAGCAGTGGCACTGGTGGTCCCTGGATGGAAGAGGAGGTCCCACAAATCCTGGCCAACTCAGCCTGGAGATGAGCAACCTTCTCCCTCAGCCCAGAGAGGTGCCTGCAGATGGGACAACACCGCATCCTCCAGAACATCTCCCAGAAGACTGCTGCTCCACAGCCACTGCACTGCACCACTCCAATCATGTCTTATTTCTGGCCCTTAACTGTTTGCAATCCTTACTCTTTCCTATGTTTTTTCTCTCTCCTTACTTTCTGCCTGTGTGCCCTTTAAGCTCCTGATTGTCCTGTTCTGAGACAAGAATATCCTATATTTCTCAGTAGACCACTTACTTGTTCAGAGACAGACCTCCAGCAGCTAGAGGGGCGGAGAGCTACTCTTGCCCTTCTAGGATGGTGAGTCCTGGTGGTTCTGTGATCACTCACTTCCTGCCCCTAATCAGGAGAGTTCCTGTTGTCAGTCAAATCCTGTGCCTATAAAAATAGAACTAGCTTTGGGTGGGGGGGTGGAGTAGGGAAGGAGGGCATTATAGTCCCAGTAGAGAAGTTCAGTCACACAGCAGTCCTTTCTCCTGGTGTCTTCTGCCAAGCTATTAGCAGAATCTTTCTAAGGCAGTCTTTAAATGTAGCTTCCTTCTAGCTAAGCCACTCCCCCTACTTACTAGATCTTTCTACAAGTAATTTAAACCTCACAGCAGTTAAGTCCTTTCAGTCACCTGAGATTTACACCTAGATGAGTTTTCAGTTACCCATTCAGTTCAGTTAACCCAAACACACACTTTTTTTTTGTTTTGTATGTTAGTTTTTTTACCCTAAATTAAAGGTCCAAATACAAAAGTTCGTCTACTTTAGTCCCAGCAGAGAAGTTCAGTCACACAGCAGTCCTTCCTCCTGGTGTCTTCTGCCAACATAGAAACATAGAAACATAGAAGTTGACGGCAGATAGGGACCTCAAGGCCCATCCAGTCTGCCCATTTCTTTTTCTACCTTATAAATGTGCCATCAGCCTTTGCTCTGTCAGTGGCCTATCTATTCATAGTCATTTGTATTGCTCCCTTATGCCTATCCCATGCCTGTTTGAAGCCCTGCACTGTATTCATAGCCACCACTTCTTGTGGTAAGCCATTCCAGCCATCCACCACCCTTTCTGTGAAAAAGAATTTCCTCACATTCCCCCTTAATCGGCCTCCCTCTAATCTCATGCTGTGTCCTCTTGTCCTGCTATTTTTCTTATATTTAAACATGTTAGACTCTTTCACCTTGTTTATGCCCTTAAGGTGTTTGAATGCCTCGATCATATCGCCTCTCTCCCTCCTTTGCTCAAGGGTATACATATTGAGCTCCGTTAATCTGTCCTCATATGTCTTCTGATGCAGTCCCTGCACCATTTTGGTTGCCCTTCTCTGGACTGCCTCAATCTGGTTAATGTCCTTGTGAAGGTGTGGCCTACAATACTGCATGCAGTACTCCAGATGGGGCCTAACCAGTGTCTTGTACAGAGGGATTATTACCTCCCTCTTACGACTTGTGATACCCCTACTAATACACCCTAACACCCCCCTAGCCTTACCTACTGCTTTAGAGGTCTGCTTGGATGATTTTAGGTCATCAGTGTCAAAAGCTTTGCTGAAGTCAAGGTAGGCGACATCAACTGCTCCCCCTTGGTCCACCACTCTGGTTACCCAGTCAAAGAAATCTATGAGATTAGTTTGACAGGACCTTCCTTTGTAAACCCATGCTGTCTTGGATCCTGTGCCCTATGGATTCCAGGTGTTGCACTATCCTTTCCTTAAGGAGTGCCTCCATAATCTTGCCCACTACTGAGGTAAGACTGACCGGTCTGTAGTTCCCCACCTCCTCCCTGCTACCACTCTTGTGGAGCGGGATCACATGAGCCCTTCTCCAGTCTTCTGGGACCTCTCCTGTGCTCAGAGACTCACTAAACAATTCTGCTAATGGCTCTGCTAGTTCCTCCTTTAGCTCCTTAAGTACTCTGGGATGTATGCCAAGCTATTCATGTGTCTCCTGAAGTAATACCATAACACCAAGAAATATTCTTTAAGTGTTTAAATAGCTTCATTCTTTTAACTGGATGTCTCGCTCCCTTTACATTCCAAGTACAAAATTTAAAGGTCAGGTATTCACTGTGTTTGTGTTATTTTTTTCAGGTATCCAGTTGTCCTGCCTAATAAAGATCTTTGCCATACCTTGAGTGTTGTGTTTATTTCTTCAGTGTATATATTTTTTCATCTAGTGTAATGTTTTGTTAGTTTCACACACACAGAGACATGACCTGTTTTGAAAAAAAACACCGCCAGCCTGGAACACAGAATCAACAGTAAAAGTGACATTAATTAAAGAAAGAACACTGCTGACTTCGATGCTTATCTCTATGCGCATGTGTATGATTACTCTGGCACTACCCACAGTACGTGCTCATCCCTGTGTGTTTATGTGTGTGTGTGCATGAATGACAGCCGAGGTGAATGTTAATTTTGGGTGGTGTCCATGCGAGCAGAGTAGTCTATCAGATGTAAAACAGCATAGAATAAACTACAGATCAGTAGGGGTACATTTATAAGTATCTATTCCCTTAGCACCTGCTGTTATTAATAAACAGGTCCTCATTCACTTGATTGTTTCAAAGCATCCACAGCTGGAAAAAAAATGTTAGTGGAGGTGCCATTTTAAGATGTTGAAGTATAGTACACACTCTGTAGTGATTGTATTTTCCTGACATCTGTGGAGTTATTTAAATTACACACAGGCCCAGATATTCAAAAGGTTTGCGCCATGCGCAACAGGGTTGCGCGTGCGCAACTCCAAAAATGTGCCATTCTGCGATATTCAGAAGGGGCCAGTTGCGCCACCGAAAACATGCTGAGCAACAGCGCAATGGAAATGAAGGCATGCGCAACCGAAGGGGCCGGGTCCATGCATAAAGTGCACAATGCGAAATCCGAACACTTGCGCAATGCGCAAGAGTTGCTCAGCCGGAAGTTGCGCAGTACCGGATTTGAGCCAAAGTAAAAAGGCTCAAGGAAGCAGCGCAAGAACCCTAGCAGGCCGCAAACTGGGGGAGAGAGACAGAGAGAGAGAGAGAGAGAGACAGGAGCTGGAAGGGCAGAGAGGGACAGTGGGTCCAGGAGGACAGAGAGGCCAGTGAGGGGTGCCCGGTGCAGTGGAAGCAGCAGTGGGGGCAGCGGGGTAACACAGGAACGGCAGCCGGGGGGGCAGAAGCCAGGGAGATGGACAGTGTCAGCTTCCACATGGAAGCTGTAATGAGGGGTGAGACACCATGCTGCAGGGAGGCGTGGCCACGGAGGGGCCCATCGGTGATATGCACCCCCGACAGGTAGTATCGTGCCCGCATCAGCTTAGGCTGTACACAGACGCTCGAGATTGTGGCCCGGCACCGCCTGAACAGGGCAATACTGAGACAGCTCTCGAGCTGTGCAGTGATGTGATGCAGGCACCCCACGACGGAGTCATGCTCTGTCCGTGGAGACCAAGGTGACAGCCTGCATGTGCCTGCTCACCACGGGCACCTTCCAGAGGCCGACAGGGGACACCACAGGCATTACACAGTCGGCCACATCACGCATCCTCACCCAATTCCTCAGTGCACTGCTGCCTCATGCTGCGGAGTACATCCATTTCCCCAGCACCGCGGCAGAGCGTACAGCAAACATGCAGGAGTTCCACAGGGTAGCACGTATGCCTGGCATGCTAGGGGCCATAGACTGCACCCATGTGGCCATTCGCACACCACCTGGCCCCGACGGCCAGGCTTATCGGAACCGAAAGGGCTTTTCCAGTGTCAACTGCCAGGTGGTGTGTGTGATGCCACTGGGCGCATTATCAATGTCTGTGCCACACACCCTGGCGGAGCACATGATGCCTTCATATGGCACCAGTCTGCACTGTGCCATCGATTCGAGAGTGGGAACATCCCCACAGGTCATCTAGTGGGTGAGTACACATGTATGGAATGCAAACCCTGGGCAAGGTTGGGAATGACACAGGTACCATGGTAGTGGCACACAAAGATATGGGCAATATGGACCTGACATGACACTGATCTCCACTATCTCCACACAGGTGACTGCGGATACCCACTCCGTCCCTGGCTGCTCACACCGTACCAGTGCCCCATGACCCCAGCGCAGCTATGTTTCAATGAGGCACATGCCGCAACACATAACATCATAGAGCGGGTGTTTGGGATGCTTAAGGCACGCTTCCGATGCCTGGACACCTCCGGCAGAGCCCTACAGTACAGCCCCCAAAAGGCCTATGGGATATTCCTGGCCTGTTGCATCCTGCACAACATGGCCAAAGACCATGGGATAGCCGTACAGGTCCAAGAGGGGGACAGTGATGGGGACGCCAGTGGCGCTGGTGATGTGGGTGATGAGCAGCCCCCCCTAGGACGGAGGGACCCCCGACTGACCCGGCAGGCCCAGCTGCACCGGGACACCATTGCAGAACAGCACTACGCCCAACACAGGTAAGGCAAGGGGACATGTGCAGGCAACACTGTCCATGCACAAACCACAGGCACACAGGGGAACACACCGTGCATGAAGGTCAGGGGAGGTGAAGGTTCCAGGCATACCAACACACCAGCAGAGAGGGGTAAGCACACATATGGAGACACACACACACACCAGGCAGCATACATGGGCAGCAGCACAGCACTGCAGAAATGACATTGCCAACACACAGCACCACCTACCACCCCACCACCTGGACTGTCCACGCACGTGTGTCAGGACCTGGGCACCCTTGCACCTTGTGTACAGTGCAATGCAGGCATCATCATGCACACGCACCTGTGGACAGCAGTTGAGAGAGTGCAGGTAGTCTGTGTGTCAGCTGGTGAGCAGAGCACCCAGCAGTGCACTGCCCACCATGACACACATTGCACACAGGGCAGCACCAGACAGGGCCTGCACTGGGAGACAGCTCAGTCAGGTAGCACTGTCCCGGCCACCACGGATGCGTGGGCGGCCCGCCATGGCCCAGCAGCACTGGCAGGCTGAGCAGGGGCTCACATCGGGTGGCGCTGGTGCACCACCAGGGGTCCCACTGCTTAACGCGACCTGTTCCCGACAGGGGTCTGCATCCTGCCAAACAAACTTGCACCAGGGGTGCCTGGGATGCCCACAGCAGAACCCGGCATCGACAGGCCTGGTGTCACACGACACCGGAACGGGAGGGAGAGTGCACTGTGTGGGTGTGTGGTACAGGGGCACCTGACAGTGTGGCCACGTGCGTCCGCTGACAGAGACCACTGCCTGGGTCAGCCTGTCAATGGCAGCGGTCACATCCGTCCGCATAAGGACCAGCTCGGCTCGGTCCCGAGCACACTCCCTGCTATGCCGCTCCACGGACACAGACAGTGCCTCCACGGACCTTGAAACCCGCCCCTGCAGCTGTACCAACTCCTGCAGCAGGCGGGTGTGCTGCATCCAATGGGTACTGTGCCCCAATGGCATCGTGACCCCCAGGGTGTGGACGGTCCTGCTGCACAGCACCCCTTGAGGGTGGGCGCTGTTCACCAGGACCAGGTATGGGCAGATCAAAGGGCGGTGGACATGTGCCACTGCTTGACACTGTACCCCCAGACCTGGTGTGCGACTGCTGCTGCTGCCCCTCCAACTGCTGAGCCCCCAGGTCCACCTGTTCCACCTCCCTGCTGACAACAGTTCCAGACACCTGCACAGCCACTGGTGCTACCCCACCGGTGCTGACAGGCACAGCCTGGGACTGTGCCAGCATGCTGGTACACAGGTGTGAACCAGGAAGGCCCAGGGGCACGTGCTGGCCTGCCATGTGTCCGTCATGGGACACACACCTATCACTGCCCATTGCAGGCCTGCTATCATCAATGGTGCAGGTGCGTGCCACTGCCATAGGCACAGCATGCTGGCATACCTGCATGCCAGACTGCTGTGACACAGGCTGTGCACCCTCTGCACCCGTATCACTGACACCGGAGTTGTCGGCCCAACCTGCATGCTGCTGCAGTGCCTGCAGGCTGGTGGCGGAGGTGGATGGTCCCTCCTCCACGTCCAGAAGGTCTGCCTCACTGTCTGGACCCACCACCACCACCGTCTCCTGCAGACGAACAGGATCTGTAACAGAAAGAGAGTACATGTGAGTGCATGTGAACAACAGCCCCCAACAACACCACCATGTCATACCGTGCAGTGATGGGCTTCCACCTGTCTGGAATCCTCCGCCAGGTACGCCCGCAATGGCACTCGGCTGCATGGCCGCGACCAGTGTCTCCTCTGTAGGGGTCAGCTGCAACACCACTGGTGGGCCCCCACCAGTGCCAGCACGTGCCACCCTGAAGGCTGCCACCTTCTCCTTCAGCCTCCTGCGGTCAGTCCCCATCTTCTTCCTGCATTCCTGCACAGAGCGCTGGTGGCTTCCGTGCAGGTTGATGGCCCGAGCTACCCCCTCCCATGCAGCTGCACGCTCCTGAGGGGTGCCCCTCCATCCACTCAATAGTGGCTCATCCTCCAGGTAGGCCTGGAAGAGGGCCTCTGTCTCTGCCACGGTGAAGTTCGGCCTCCTCCTACGCCCGCCGTCCACACCCTCAGCTTGGCTCTGGTCAGTCATGGTGATCTGTATGGGTGGAAGTGGACACCTGTCACTGTGCAGTCGACAGCATTACCCCATGAGCATAGCTGCCGGCCCGGGGGGGTGCGGAAGCCCCATTTCCTCTCCGCATGGCAGATACTGATAGAAAGGGTGCCCTTTGTCCCTTTCTAAGTGCCCTTTTCATGCTCAGCCCCCTCAGCCTTTATCATCCTCCGCCCATGAGCATTGTCCTGAGCATCACACAGCATGTAACTCACCTCTCACCTGCAGTAACCAAATCTGGCCAGCACAACCCACTGTCGCATTTTTTTAGCGCAACACATGCAAATGAGGTGTGGCTCAACTTTAATGACATGCTAATCGCGCCACTGCGCCTTTGAATGGCTGATCGGATGATTTGCATATGTCGGCTGAATATCGCGTATTTGCGCTTTGTGCAATACGGAAGGTCCGGCTGAGCCAATGGCGCAGATTTGTGGCTGCGTGCCACACTGCATTGCGCATGCCCAGACAGCTTACGCATGCATCTATCATGCTGCAGACCTGCTGAGCACGATAGGCAATTCAGGCCATGGCCATCATTGTGCCAGTGGTGCTACAGCACTGGGCACTATATGGCACTGTGGCACTACTGCGCGATAGTCCACTGTGGCTGGTGCGTATCTCTGCAGTCGTGCAGGATGCCTATACATCCGGTGGCGCTGTGCGTAGCCTTGTGTCATTGCTGTGACCTTGTGTATGGCCTCTGACCCCTGGCGCTGTTCGCATGCCATGTGTACGTCCCTATTGCGCTGTCCGGTGACAGCGCCATGTACAGTGACGGCGCTGTTCGAACAGCGCGATTGGAGCCTGTGGTGGTCTATTGCGCAACAACTCCACGTGGGGTTACGGCACAGCGGGGCCATATTGCCTGCTGTAAAGTTGGTGCCATGGCACAGAGAAGGGCAGTGTCCTGGAGCCAGCTGAGGTGGCCAACCCAGGCCTGGTGGAGCCCCACTGTGAGGCACTGTATGGTGAGGCCCCTCACCATGCCTAGGACACACGTGTGGCAGCAAGTGGCCACTGACCTGGTGGAGGTCACTGGCCGGGCCGGTCCAGCTGAGCAGTGCCGGCACGGTACAGTGACCTCCGCCAGAGGAGCTGGAACTTTGTGGCGGCTGCGGGTCACGTGCCAGGTGGGCGTAGTCCCTAGGCCAGGTGAGTGTACCATCTATGCAGCTATATTCTCTGTAGGGGTGTGTGTGTGTGCTTGGGTGGCTGTGCATAGGTGCCGGCTCGGACACGGTTGGCTGTGTCAGTGTGTGCAGCTGTGCGATGGATGGTTATGGCTGTGTGGGCAGGCACTCTCACTGGGGCAGGGGGCACTCTGCTTTTGAGTCACACTGATGTTTGTCTCAACATATGTCTCCCACAGGGCGGATTTTGAGGACGCCGGGTGAGGGTGAGGTGGGCTGTGCCAGGGCCCCGGTGCCAGGGGGTGTTGTGCCCCAACCACAGCAGCAGCAGCAGCAGCAGCAGCGCAGACCCAGCTGCTGGAGCAGTGTGAGTATCATTACTTCATGGATGCTATTGCATGCTGGGGGGGGCAAGACCACCAGCCATGCACAACACAACCAAAGGGGAGGTCATAATTCCACTATACAAGACACTAGTGAGGCCCCACACTGGAGTACAGTGTACAGTTCAGGAGACCATACCTACGTATGGACATGGACTGGGTAGAGAGGGTTCAGAGGAGGGCAACACAGATGGTGCATGGATTGCAGCGCAAGTCCGATGAAGACAGGTTGAAGGAACTGAACATGTACTCCCTGGAGGAGGGAGGGAGAGGGGGATATGATGGGGACATACAAGTATCTTACAGTTGGGAACAGAGTGCATGACAACACTATTTTTCAGCGTAAAAGATGTTCCAGGACTAGAGAGCATGGGATGATGTTGGAGGGGGGACGATTCGGAGGAAACATGAGAATGAATTTCTTCACAGACCGGGTGGTGGACAAGTGGAACACCCTGCCAGAGGAAGTGGTGGGGGCTGACTTGGTCACGGGATTTAAGAATGCATGGGATAGCCATACAGGAATTCTGGAGGTCAGGGTAAGGTGCAACAGACTTATAGGAAAACAGAGTGAACTTACAAGGTCAAATGGGCAGACTGGGTGGCCCATAGGCCCTTATCTGCCGACACTGTCTATGTATTTATGTATGCAGGCATGACACAGGTGACATGCATCACTGTGTGTATCACAGCACGCTGTGTATGCGTCCACTGGTGGTCAGGCATGCACTGGGCACATAGCTGTGTAACTGGCATCCACCACGTTGCCACATCACTTGCAGCCTTGTTTGTGCTGTGATGGGCATGGGCAGTGTGTGTGTGCAGTGGTGCGCATAGCTGGTGCTGCCTGTTTGTGATGGCCATATGCATGTTCACTGTGGGTGGGTGCATGCCATCACAGGTGCAGGACATTGGGCTATATGGCTTGCAGGTTGGGTGGTGTTCAGGGTTGTGGTCAGTCTCAGCCATTGACTGTGTTCCCATTTTCCTAGGCCTCGAGGTACTCAGGAGGATTTCGAGGGATATTCGGCACCTCACCCAGATTTCAGTGGAGAACCAGGCGATACTGCAGGCCACACAGCGCCATGGTTCCAGGAGGCGGAGGCACAGGACGGGACACCAGCAGGGGAAGACCGGCAGCCAGCTGAGCCATAGGCCACATTCCTTCCCACTTCTCCCATCCCTATCACCCTGCCTTCCCTCTCCAGGTTTTATTCCTCCCCTTGAACACCCTGCCTTTTACCCGTCCCCCCACTTGTACATAGTTTCACCTGTTTATATGTTAATCTTTTAAATATACATTTCTATTTTGATACGACTGCTGTGTTGATCTCTGATTTGCAACTGGCTATGGGTGCTCCGTTGCAGGGGTGTACATGCCATCTGGGCTGGTATGGTCCTGGGTATATATATGTGTGTGTGTGTGTGTGTGTGTGTGTGTGTGTGTGTGTCCATGGGGAGGTATCACCGCATGGCATTGACTTTCTGTTGGTCTTGCCGTCTGCTGCCACCCACTGCTGGGTGCACAGGGTGGGTCTGGCTGGTATGCTTCTCTGCAGCATGGGGTTGATGTGTGGCAGGGGGGATGCATGGTGTTTCCTGCAGTGCCAGTCACTGCACATGAGCGGTGTCTTGGGGTCACGGTGCAGGGTGTGCTATGCATACGGGGGGGGCTGATGTGCACTGTGGTTGTCAACCCCCTGTGTGTGGCACTCTCCGCCTGCCAGTGGTTGTGCTGGGGTGTCATGGCTCTGCTATGCTTTGTTGGCTTGTCCCCATGGGCACGTGGATCTTCCGTCCCACCCCCAGTGATGCTGTTCTTGGGGTGTGCAGGTGTGGTGTGGGTTCTGCAGTGTGTTCCTGTGCCCATGTGTGGCATGGCTGGCGGTGGACCCCAGCCTGCCTCCCTGGATGTGCAGTTCCATTGCTCTGGGGGGGCTGTGTTTGCGCTATGGCAGCTCTGGACTGCTCAGCTTCTCCTTCCTGGTTGCACGATGGCGCAGTATGTGCGATATTGAGATGTTGGTTGCTTACGCAATTTGCTCTGCTCCATGTTTGAATATCGCACCTGTTGCGCATTTGCACAACTGGTTTGCGCTTGCTCCTGCTGTTGTGCCAGTTTTGAATGCAGTTTGAATATCCAGGCCCCAGTGTCCAAATTTTTTAAGGCATATTTTTTATTTTGTTTTGCCATTTCTGGGATGGGGTGGGGAATGCAGTCAGTGATAGAGACTAGAGAGAGAGAGCAAGTGAGAGAAATGGAGTCAGAATAAGTCTAAAGGATTGCATCAACCAGTGAGGAGATGAGGTTGTATTTAGCATCTCCAACATGTGTTTATACTGTTTGCCATATGACCCAATACTTGCAATGCTTTCCGTTAAGACACCTGAGTTAACTGGGGTTTTTTTCATGTCTTCTGCTCCTGTTCTCTCTCGCTATCTCTCACACCACATTGCAAACCTTTATTTTATTGTCAGCTCCTCATTAATATTTATCAAGCCCCACACGCATACGGATGGAGCAATCGTACTTGCTGTAGACAGTCAGTGAATTCTTCTGTGCATCACCTTCCTCTCAACAGTTATTCACTAGCTCAGTGTCTGCCAGATATGTGTGCCAAATATCTGTTTCATAGTAGAAAGCAGACAAACAGATAACAGCATTAATCTCAATGTGTACAGTAACAAGCTCACGCCTTATAGTGAATGTTACTTTCACTTGCTTTCTGGATCTAAAGTTTGTCTGCCTGATTATCCTTGCAAGCAAACATCAATTTGAGGCATCTTTCAGAATATGTCAACACTAAAACATGCAACACTGTTCTGTGCTTTATCAATAGGACCAAAGTAAATAATCCCGCTTTTTTAAAAAAAATATGTAGTTATCATACACATGCACATAGAGATAAGCATCAGAGTCAGCAGTGTTCTATCTTTAATTAACATCACTTTTACTGTTGATTCTGTGTTCCAGGCTGGCGGTGTTTTTTTTTTTCAAAACAGGCCATTTCTATGTGTGTGTATGAAACTAACAAAACATAATACTAGATGAAAAAATATATACAACAAAAAAATAAACACAACACTCAAGGTATGGCAAAGATCTTTATTGGGCAGGACTGCCGGATACCTGAAAAAAAGAACACAAACACAGTGAATACCTGCTCTTTAATAGGTACCACCATATATCATTAATAACTCTTGTATGGACAGGATCTGCATTGCAAAGTGACTTTTTGGTACCTCGTTCAACCCTAGAACCATATTGATTGTGCACCAGTTCCCCCCTTTTGTAGTAATCAGAGATGTAGACACCGAGTTGACCACCCTTCTTCCCTTAATAAAACTCCCTAACAAACAACTAAACCCCTTTACATTACTTAAACCCCCCCAACAAAAAAGTTTACCTGATTGTAAATTCTAAGTATTCCTACCTAACCTAATACCATATTCCTTAACCTCGCCAATATGGTGGTAAGAATGACCCTCCCCCCATGAGTGATGGCCCATGGCGATCAGCAGACCGAATAGCCCCCCCCAGCCACCCTCCCACCCAACTGCAAAAACAATGCAAAACAGCCTATTGAAATCAAAATATCAAGTCTAAACATGAAATTATGTGTATATCTTGGTAGTATTTATAAATCTGAAACTAAGAACACATGAGAAACGTTTACTCTAAATATTAACTGTCCCCCAATAAAGATAAAATATATCATTGTTCAAACAATTACTTATCATCATACTATTTACCTAAACCTAATAGATTGACTTAACTTGAGAAGGTAAGTGGTTAGCAAATTATATTCTATTCAACAGCATCTCAACTGGCTACTATTTTCTCTTGGGCATTGCTAGAGAGACAACAAAGGAAAATCCGAGCCAACGCCTAATAATGGCATCTCCCCTTGATCTCTGCATAGTATAAGGATAGTAAATCTGGGGTTTTGTAAATAACCTAGAAAAAATAAAATATAGTTAAAATGCAAAGTTCTCTACTTGTTTATCGGTGAACCTTGAGTAAAAATTTTGTTTATTGGAAGTTCAGACAGATATAGAGTAGTCATGTCATGTCAGGACATTTAACATCTAGGAATCAAATGAATTTATGCCATGTAGCGGCAAAATGGCGAGTTCCTTTCAGCAGAAAACAGTAATTAAGTAAGACTGTGTGACAATATGTAGATAAATCAGACTAACACTCTTTATTTTGCAATCTTCTATAGTCTTGACATAATAGTGCATTTCCAATGCAGAATTCCAGATGAAGTAGATGAATAGATAAACCTAAAGATGAAGTGCTAAGCAGTTCTCAGATGATTAAAGCGAAATAATATTGTTTACTTCTTAAAATCTGGCGTATTTGTTGAGCATTCTTCCAGTGGGGATCTTCAGTGATCACCAAATAGAGCAGATCTTTTTTTGCTTACCAAACTCTAGAGCTAGCTCTACCTCTTCGAATCATGACCAGACTCCATCCAAATGAATTTGTAGTTTTGCGGGATAAATCATATGGAATTTAATTCCTGCCGCAATGCATTTGGACACAATGGTGTGGAATTGGGCTCGGCGTTGGCGAACAGAAGCAGGTAAATCTTGTGTAACTCAAACTGTTCTGCCTTCCCATAAAACTTCTTGGACTTCTTTTAATTTGACAAGCATATGCTGTTTTTCCTGAAAGTTTAAAAAATGACAAAGGATGGGTCTAGGCTGAGCATTTGGAGCAGGCATAGATCTCAGTACTCGACGTGCCCTTTCAAGGGTACAGGCTGGCCCAAAAGGAGAAGGGCTGGCTAGTTTACTTAGTAGCCTCTGAGTAAATAGTATGGTGTCCTGGCCCTCCTCATTTTCTGGTATACCTATTATTACCAGATTGTTACGACAGCTTCTACCTTCCAAATCTTTGATCTTATTCTCCAGTTGCTTAATCATCTGGCAATTTGCTGTGCCCACCGATTCTGCTTTTTCCAGTCATTTTTCAGCAGACACTATGTGGGCCTCATTATCCAAAATATGTCTGTTGGTATCTTCAAGGGCTTCAGAGATCGTTTTAACTTCTTTGACCAGGGAATGTATTTCTTCTTTGAAGGGCTAAAATTCAGATAAAAACACTCAAGGGTGAGCGGAGTTGTTTCTGTGGATGCTGAAGGAATATTAGAAGCCACTTGCAATCGGATCACAACCGGAGAGTTAGCGCTTTGTTTTATCGGCTATTTCTCTGGAGTAATGGGAGGCGTATGACGAGGAGCTGCTAGCCGCATTTCTGCTTCCATCGTTCATCCGTTTAGTCGTAAGAGAAGACAATACTGCTTTAGACTACTTTAAACTGATCAGAAGACTTGAAATCTGGTGGATAGTCAGCAATTATTAATGAAATGAATAGGAATTAGCAGTCGGGTATGTCCTACTCAGCGAACTGCATCATGTGACTCAGAGCAGTTTTATGTGTATTATAGCAGTTACTGCTGTGAAGATTATAGCACTTAGACTGAAACCCAAGACATATGTTACTACTAAGTCTAATTTCTTTGAAATCTAATGCATTCCATTCATTTTACTGTGAGATGAATCCATTTGTTTGGGACATTTGTTTAGCAATGGTTTGTCACTTTTCATTCAAGTCTGTCTTTAATGTTCCCTGTCCTTTCATTCCTGCCTTCCCATTTCACCTATTGACAGTGGGGGTTGTGTGTCTTCAATGATAGCCTTTACTTGTACAAATTAAGTAATAAATTGTAGCCTCATGGACATGACAAAGTGTACCCATTTTGCTATACTGGTCAGTAAGCATGAAAGCCTGAAATACATTCAAATAGAAGTAGGCTGTCAACCAATGTAGCTGTTTCATTACAGCGATCCTACATAGGTATCCTGTGAGATCAGTGACCACAATTGGGTGCCTACCGAAATGGCAACTCAATTGCAGCACTTTACACCACAGTGATGAGGGAGAGAGAGGGTGACTGGATGGGGAGTGTGTGAATATAGCAACATCCTGTCGCTACATGTATACACATGAGGGGGGGTGAGCAAGCTGAGTGTGGGGCAGGACAGGAGTGAGAGATTGTGAGGGATGGTGCTGTGGTGAGCTGCTGAGTTGGTCCCATGGCATGGTGGGTGGGTTCAGGGCTGGGGTGTGAATGGTGCTGGAGTTCGGGTCTGGGCACAGGTGCTTTTGTTGCACCTGGCCCAAAATATTTTTAGAGGTTGCACCGCGACACCCCAGAGTTGAGAATCCTTGAGTAGGGGTGCAGGGGTGCAGTCCCCTGCATTTAAATGTAAAATCTAAGTCCCCGGTGCCCTTTTGCTGTGCGCTGGGGACTGCATTGCAGAAATATTTTTTCGGTGATTTCCATTCACCCTAACAGCGATCACTATTCTGCAATCTCCATTATCACATAGATCTGTCTACACAGTTGTGATTCCCTGTGTATGTAATGGAGTGTTCCCCAACTAGTGTCCCACAGTTTTATATGGTATTTATGGCTATTCTCAATTGTCACAGTGTGGTCTACTTCATTGCTTTTAGTGTTCATATCAGTACAATGCTTTTCCCCTCTTAGTTGTCACAGACCTTTTTTCCCTTGCATTTTAGTTGCTGGCTACTTTTTTTTCCTCTTTCAAGAGATCGTGGTCCTAAGAGCACTACCTAAAAAGCTGACTTGTAAGATTTTTCCATTCTTTGTTGTCCAGTACATTATGGCATATTAATTAGCTTTCCTAATGAGTATATCTAGATGTTATTATATGCATTATGCTGTACTAAACAATCATTGTGAAGCTAAGGAATTGATTGTTCTTTGTGATAAGTACTGCTGCCAACTATGTCTTTCTCATTTCTGGGTGACACATATGCATATCCTACTAAAGGGATGGAAACATCAATTTGGCGAGAGCACCACCACTTGTAAGTACCACTTTGTGACAGTCACCCATAAATACACAATGTTGGTTCATGTGGACCGTGTGCTTTCTTGTGCATTACTTATTATCTTGCATACAGTGTGAACAGTTACTTACTATCACTATGCACTATGCACTGTCAGCACACTGTCACTGCACTCATACACGTGTGATATGAAACTACAACTCCATTAGCAGTGGTACTTTTGACAGATGGTGATGACCAGTAGAACATCATCACTGGTACTAATAATTTAATGCCAAATGTGGAAGTGCACCATAGCTGACACATACAGATTTATAGACAATGAAATGCACAGTAAGTGGCAGACAGGTGGGGGGATAGAAAGCAGGAGAATCAAACTGCCCACCCCCACAGGATAGTGCAGTCAACATGGAGGACCATACTTTATTTATTTAGTTACACTTTATTTTAAGTGTCCTTAACTACACTGAAACTACTGTATAACTACAATGTAACTACTATGTCACTTCTGTGTAGTTACATGTAACTACAATGTAGTAGTTAACTAGTTTCACATTTGCAGTTTCATGTAGTTACACAGTTTGCATGAACTGATAGCTACCACAATTAGTGTTGCAACAGCTGTTACATGTGTAGTTACACTTCCAGATAAATCAATTTTTCTGTTGCACTTTACAACAGCTGTTACATGTGTAGTTACACTTACAACAGAAATCGATTTGTGTCAAAAGAGAGACAGTTGTGGTTGCATGTGTAACTACCACATCATGCAATTTGTATAACTACACACTGGGAAGGGTCCCTATCTGTGTATCCTTCACCACCTACAATGTACAACATTATAAAACATACAATGAAGATGGCCGCCATGCTGGGCAGGCTGTAAGCAGCAACAGAATAGCTGCAGGATTGTTTTACCCCTTTGGTTTTGTTAACTTAAAGTTATTTGTTTTATTTATTTTTATGTTTCGTTTTTTGTTTTGTTTTTGTCCTGGTGAACTGTATCATCCTGGTGAAACTGTATCAACTCCTTTTGCAATGGGAAATGGGAGAGGATCACCCCTGAATGTGATTACAGTGAAGCGCTGGTAGCGGGACTAGAGATCTGTTAATAAAGCGAGAGAAATTTCTTGCCTTTGGCCGAGCTGCAAGGCATGGAACAGAGACTGGATTGTGTTGTGTCCTTGGATGTGACTGTGGTGAGGTGCTTGTAGTGAAATTAATTATCTGGGAATAAAGCAAGAGAATTTCTTGCCTTACTGGCCAGGCTGTGGAGCGTTTAACAGAGTCGGAGGCTGGATTGTCATAGCCTGGTGCAGTAGAGGAGAGAGTTGGAGTTGGTCAGCTCTCTCATAAGACAGCAAGATTGTTGATTCTCTCTTGCTGATCTCCTTTAAGAAGAATATTTTCTCGGCCCTGGCCCAAACTAGTGGTGTACTGTAGGCTTGCCACCGTAGGATGGTCGGCACTGTCGTGCTTCCATTTGGCTGAACAGTAGCTGGTGGGCTGCCGTGGGGCAGAACGGGTCTGGGGAAGGGTTTTGTGGCTGGGTTGAGATTGGGAAGTGCTGTTGATATAGCAGCTGCTAAAATAATTTTAGCCCGCCTCCGGTTGGACTGAAGACTGCGAGGAGACTCCGAATTCAGATATTTGAATCTATGTGGAGAGTGACAGTGGCGAGTCCATATGTATTATTTGGATTTAGTTTGGATTAAGTAGTAAAATCCAACTAGAGATGTGTTTCTAGAACTTATCGCTGGGATACATGACTGTTCTTGGTTCTTTGTGGAAGTGAGAGCCCACAGGAGGGACTGTATTGCATTCATGGCTCCCTGAGATGTGAGCTCTATATATAACTTTTGTTTCCTGTTTTCTGGATAAAGGAATGATAAAGTTGATTAAAAATAAATACTGGACTGACCAGGGCTGTTAAGTGATTTTGTTGAGTGAATATTTCATTTTTTAGAATTTATTTACTTTTAATTTTTATGTTATTTTAAATAAGTATTAATGTTGTAATTGATATTATTCTCACCTTCTGTGTGAGAGACAGTGGATGGGATTTGTAAACCTTCCCTCATTTCCCCCACTCTGTGAGAGAAAGTGGTGGAGTTACCTTCGGAGAGTGGTTTGGTTTTTGTCTTGTTAATAGTTGTTTATTAAGGGGGTACATTAGAAAGAAAGAAAAGTGTTGATTTAGTGGGTTTAAAAAATAAATTGGTAGTACTGATAGGATCTGAATGTGTTGTGTTGGTAAAAACACAGTCAGGTGGTACTCCCTCTCAAGACTGAAGAATCTCCGACCATTTGAATGTCCCGCACTTCCTTCAGAAGTTTATAGGAAATGGCGAATATTTGGCATTGTGAGACGTAGGAGCGGAGGGAATAGGAGATCCTGGAACTCTTGTGGGGGATGGGAAAGGAGTGGGCGGATAGGGACAGTTAGAACCAGGAGGTGCCCTGGGGCAAAATGGATGCAGGAGCAAGGTCCACCATGTCTTGTATCCATACCCAAGGGCACTGACTTGATCAGGCAGGGGGTGGAGTCATCCTTGGAGTCTCGTCCCTTTCAGGCTGTGTTAAGCAATTCTAGGTCTATCAGAAACAAGACTGCTTTGGTGGCAGATCTTGTTACATCTGTGGACTTAGCTTGCATCACCGAGACATGGCTTGATGAAAATGTGAGCCCCATTTTGGAGTCCACGGTTCTGGATGGGTTCTTGGTGATTCACCGCCCGAGAGTGGACCGTAGGGGTGGGGGAGTCACAGTCTGTTTTAGACAGGAACTGGACCTCAGGGAGGTGCCAGTTGGATGTACCAACTCCTTTGAATATACAGAGGGTGCAGGTGCAGGCTTCAGGATACTTCTCATTTATCATCCACCAGGTGATGGGAGGGAATTCCTGAGGGAGGTGTCGGATTTCATCATCGAGAGGGTTTTGGAATCCCCCCAATGGTTAATTCTGGGGGATTTCAATGCCTGGGTTGACAATGAACTCACTCTTTTTGGACAAAACCTCCTCCAATTGACTGATTCATTGGGCCTGACATGGGTTATTACTTCTGAAACCCACCAGGGGGGACATTCATTGGACTTGATATTCCACCTGGGGATGGAAGTCTCTGATGTGGAGGTGGAGCCCATTGGTTGGTCTGACCATCATGCCCTGAGGTTCAGTTTTGTGGCCCCCCAAAAGAGGCCTGCCCCTAAGGAGATAGTACAGTTCCATCCTTTGAGAGGAGTTACCTCAGAAGACCTAATGACGGAGCTGGACTTCTTGGGATTTCCAAAGGATAGCACTGACCCAGGGTCCTTAGTGCTGGCTTATAATAGGGCAGTTGTGAGGGCCCTGGATGCCATTGCTCCATTCCATGTTTGTCCCTGTACTCTTCACCCTGGGGCTTCGTGGTTCACCATGGAGATCCGTGGGTTGAAGAGACAGGGCCGAAGATTGGAGAGACGCTGGCGGAAAACTCACCTGGAAGTGGACAGGCTTAGACTGTTAGATCATTATAAGATCTATCAGTTAGCAATTTTCCATAAGAAGGCAGAGTTCCTGTCCAGGGAAATTGCTACAGTGAAGACTAGACTGTCCCAGCTCTTCTGGACTGTGGATACACTGTGCAATCCAGTCTGTCTTCATGCCGGTCAAGCGTTATCACAGTTACAGTGTAAGGAATTTGTGATGTTCTTTACTGATAAGGTGTCCGCTATCAGGAATGAGATTAGCCAGTGCCTCCCCATTGGGTCTTGCAATGATCAGTCGAAGGACACAAATACCCAACTAACTTGGTTCAATTTCGGTCAACCGGCAGTCATGGGTATGGTGAGGATCTTCCAGACTTTGCGTCCAACCTGCTGTAGTTTGGATCCATGCCTACTCACCTACTTGTGGGGTGTGTAGAGGTTATTGGCCCAATCCTCACTGGGATAGTAAAGGCATCATTGGAGAGAGGGATCTTTCCTGATCCCTTGAAGGAGGCAACAGTACACCCCCTCTTGAAAAAGCCCTCCCTTGATCCTGACTGCCCAGGAAACTACAGACCAATTTTGAATCTTCCCTTTTTGGGGAAGATTATTGAGAAGGTGGTTGCCTTGCAGCTGGAAGACCATTTAACCATCCACAGTCTCTATGACCCTCTCCAGTCTGGCTTCAGGTAACAGCATAATACTGAGACGGCTCTTGTATGGGTACTAAATGATCTCCTGATGGCGAGAGAGTAGAGAACCCATTCTATCTTGGTCCTGCTTGATCTCTCAGCAGCATTTGACACTGTGGATCATGGGGTGCTGCTTGTACACCTGTGGTTTCTCTTTGGACTAAGGGGGGTGGTCCACAGTTGGTTTAAATCTTTTCTGCAGGGTAGGACTCAGAGAGTAGTGTTGGGGATTTATTCCTCGACCTCTCACTGCCTATGCTGTGGGGTACCACAGGGTTCGGTGTTGTCTCCCATGTTATTTACGGTGTACATGCTTCCATTGAGGGACATTATAAGATGATATGGATTGAGTTTTCATTGCTATGCTGATGACTCCCAACTCTATATGTCTTTTGTGCCCGAGCAGAAGTCTGAGTCTAGTACATTGTTTAACAACTGCCTCCTGGAGATACAGAACTGGATGAGTACCAGTTGGCTGAAGCTGAACCCGGGAAAAACAGAGGTATTGGTGGTGGAACCAGGGGTGAGGATATCAAGTCCATGGGTGGGAAAATCCTCAGATTTATTTCTGGGGGAAACCCTGCTTATGGCATCTGGTCAGGTACATAACCTTGGTGTTATATTTGACGAGGGCCTGACCCTGAGGGTGCAGGTGTCGGCCATAGTCAAATCATCCTTATTTCATCTAAGGAATATAGCACGGGTGAAACACTTGATTCCATCAGAGGATCTTCCTACCCTGGTCCACGCGTTTGTTGCCAGTCATCTTGATTACTGCAATGCCCTTTATCCAGGGCTGCCAGGAGTGGATATTCGCTGCTTGCAGCTGGTGCAAAATGCGGCAGCTAGATTGTTGACTTTAAGCCCAAGGTCCAACCATATAACACCTGTGCTTCGTGAGTTGCACTGGCTGCCTGTACCGTGGTGGATCACTTTCAAGGTCATGTTGATGCCCTATAAAGCCCTACATTTTTTGGGACCCTGCTACCTGGAAGAACTCCTGACTTCTTACTGCCCCTCCCACTCCCTCTGATCCTCTGGTGAGGGATTGATAGAGGTTCCCAGGGTAACCTTAAAAACATCTGGTGGAAGAACATTTGCCTTTATGGCTCCTACCCTGTGGAATTCTCTACCTCACCAGATATGAAATAGCCTGACTGTGGAGGGCTTTAAAAAAGCTTTAAAGACCTACCTTTTTAATCAAGCATTTTTAGTGACATAAATTATGTTGAAATTTGTTTTTGGATATAATGTTATTTATCATTGTGGTTTTAATATTGTATGTAGAATTTTGTAAAGGCACCCTGAACTTGGGAAGGGCTCCTTACAGAAATAAATATTTGCTTACTTACTTACTTACCTACCATCACTGCACAAAGCAGATTGGTGGTAAAGCGCATGGTATGTAGCCATGCCCCACATCCAGCCACCCACCTGGGCCATAGTGGGCCAGGAGTGTGGGTACAGAAGAAGTGTGGGTCCATACCACAGAAGCAGCACATTTCTTAGTAACTACAGCATTGTTACAAGCCAGTAAGTAATTATGTAAATTATTTTTATTGTATAAGTAACCAATGTAGTTGTATAGCAATTAAGAAATTAGATAGCATGTTTATTAGGCAGTAAGTGCACGAGGGACTGATTTCTGAAGGAAAGCATACATCAGAACTACAGCATTGTCATTCAATGTAAGCGTATAGTAGTTACGCCCTTCTTCAAATGCTTTATTTTAAGTGTCAGTTTCTGTGTACATAGTTTGCAAATACATGTTAGTTAGTCATTAACTGTTGAAACAATGCCACAGAAGCAGCACATTCCTTAGTAGCTACAGCACTGCTACACTCTTCTTACAGTTTATGTTGTGTCTGTTTCTGTGTATTTACTTTGTAAGTACATGTTAGTTAGTCATTAACTGTGGAAACAGTGCCACAGAAGCAGTACCTTCCATAGTAAGAATAGTAAGTATAGCACAGCACTGTTACACCCTTCATCTTACATTTTATTTTAAGTGTCTGTTTCTGCATACTTACTTTGTAAGTACATGTTAGTTAGGCATTAACTGTGGAAACAATGCCACAGAAGCAGCACGCTCCTTAGTAACTGCAGCACTGTTACTTCTTTCTTCTTACACTTTATTTTAAGTGTCAGTTTCTGTGTACTTACTTTGTAACTACATGTTAGTTAGACATTAACTGTGGAAACAATGCCACAGAAGCAGCACGCTCCTTAGTAACTGCAGCACTGTTACTTCTTTCTTCTTACACTTTATTTTAAGTGTCAGTTTCTGTGTACTTACTTTGTAACTACATGTTAGTTAGACATTAACTGTGGAAACAATGCCACAGAAGCAGCATGTTCCTTAGCAACTACAGTACTGTTAAAAATCAATAAGTAATTATGTAAATTAATGATTTTTTATTGTATAGCAATTTACAATGTTAGATTGCATGTTTATTTTTAGTTCTTTTTTTGGTTGCACAGTATACAAGTGGTGACTCTGGGATTTGAACCCAGGTCTCCAGGTTTAAGGACAGTGCTTTTAATCATTATGCTATACTGCAGTAGCTTCATGAGGGAGTGATTTCTGAAGAATAATTTTAAGTGTCACTAACTACTCTGTAACTACTGCATAACTACACTGTAACTGCACTATGTAGTTGTTAACTAGTTTCACAATATGTATTGTACACTTACATAACTTTAAATGTGCTGCTTCTGTAAGATTGACCAGCACCTATACTGCACCCACACCCCTGTCCTGCTGCTGCCCAGGTGGGTGGCTGGGGGTGGGGCATGGGATACCCTTCAAGGATAGTCCTAATTCTTCTGTACCAAAGACTAAACTGTCCCATTGTACAATGCCGAACAATCATCATAAGTCTGATTGTACATCATGTATATTGCACCCACACTTTAGTTGTTACTCTTTTTTTTCAATTGTTTAACCAGGAGTGGCACAGTAAGCTGAAAGCTTGTTTACAGGTGCGATCTGGGAGCACAGGGAAGGGAAGTTAAGTGACTTGCTCTGGGTCACACATTATGCAAGTGGGGGCTGTGGGATTCAAATCCAGGACTCTAGATTTGCAACTCAGATCCTGAAACCACTGCACTATACTGTCTCCCTACTGTGCCACTCTATTGTGTTTCAACTGTATTCTTGCACTTAATTGTACCTAGCTGTACTCAATACTGTATATTCAATGTATTCTATTTCCTGTACCTTTCTCTGTTAATGTAAGTGCATTGTCTGTATTACCTATTTACCATCTTTATGGCATGAGTCAGGCCTGAAAATGGCAGACTGAATCAGTGCACCTACCTGGTAAACAAACAAACAAAAAGACAAACAAACAAGCAGTAAATAAATATCGATCTGCTGTGTGGTGTTATGGTGGGTGATATCAGATACACATGCAGGGGTGCCTCCTTAGCCATTACATGCCATTCCCACTAGCTGAATGAGGTGGCAGCCATGGCACCATCATTCTCACCAAGCTATCACAGCCCCAGACTATACCATGAGGGTTGGGGCATGGTGGTGAAGACATGCACTTAATGAGTAAGGAAAAGTCCCTGCATGTGTATCTGTTACCACCCACCATTACTCCACACAGCAGATATTTGTTTTCCAGGGAGGCTGTAAGGGAGGTGGTGATGGTGGCCCCTCTGGCAGGGAGTGACCACCAATCTGTGTGGTTCATGCTCAACATGGGCAGGGAGGTGGTTGGTAGAGGGATGAGGGTGGTTGACTTCAGAAAGGCTGACTTCAGTAGGATGGGTGAAATCTTAGGAGAGTATCTGGAAGGAATTCAGTCTCACTGGGATGCAAACCAGAAATGGGAAAAAAAGTATATTGGGGCTTGTGGAGGCTGTTGGAACCTATACCAAACTGCACAGCAAGAAGGAAAATGTAGAAATACAGAATCTGTTGGCAGATAAGGACCATACAGCCCACCTAGTCTGCCTATTTCCCTACTTGGTTTGGCAATCCCTACTGTTATCTGAACTGCCTTCCCCTGCTCTGCTGTACAGCAGGGCACCTTTATGCTTATCCCATACACTTTTGAATCCCTGTGCTGCTTTCAGTTCCACCACCTCCACTGGTAGGTTATTCCATGGATTCACTACCCTCTCTGTGAATAAATACTTCCTAGCATTCCCTCTAAGCCTTCCTCCTTCCAGCCTTATGTTATGTCCCCTTGACCTTGTGCACTTTCATCTCTGAAATATGCTCCCCTCCTGTATCCTGTTTAAGAAGAAAGGGGAAGATATAAGAAGTCAAGATGGATGAGTAGGGAAGTTTTAAATAAGGTGAGGGCAAAAAAAGTAGCATTCCATATATACAAGAATTCCAGGAGGGGGAAGATAGGGATACGTTCATGAAGAAGTCCAGTGAAGTAACCAAGGGTGTTAGAGCAGCCAAGACCTCCAGGGAACTGAGGTGGGCTCAGAGAATCAAAGACAGGGAAAAGGATTTCTTCTGACACATTAGAGAAAGAAGAAGCTGCAAGGATCAGATAGTGCAGATCAAGAAGGACAGGGTGGGCAGAGAAAGGAGCAGAACAGGCAGAATCACTAAATGAGTACTTCTGTTCCATAATCATGAGGGAGAAGGGCAGGCAGCTTCAACAGGGGGTGTGGAAGGTGGGCAGGGGGGATGACAGATGGGGTAATCACTGGGGGCAGGTATTAGAGGGTATGAGGGCTCTGAGGGGAAATAAGTCACCAGGACCACATAGCATACATCCCAGAGTGCTGAGAGAACTGGCAGAGGTACTGGCAGGGCCACTAGTGGACCTATTCAATACCTTCTTGGACACAAGGTGCATGCCACAGGACTGGAGCATGGCCAATGTGGTGCCCTTCCATAAAAGTGACCCTAAGGATGAACCAGGCAATTACAGACCTGTAAGCCTGACATCCATCTTGGGAAAGCTGATGGAGACAATCCTAAAGGACAGACTGGTGACATTTTTGGAGGATAATGGACTCCAGGACAGTCATCAGTATGGGTTTGTCTCAGGAAGGTCCTGTCAGACTAACCTAGTTGAGTACTATGACTGGGTACTGAGAGAACTGGACAAAGATCATGTGGTGGGTGTCATATTTTTGGACTTCAGCAAGGCCTTTTATTCAATAATGCAAGGGAGGTCGGGGGAAATTGAGGTATGCGGGGGTTGGGACTAAGCCAGTTAACTGGATCAAAAATTGGCTTCAGGGAAGACAGCAGAAGGTAGTGGTTGGGGGAGCTCTCGTTTCCAAGGTCAGTTACAAGCAGGGTGCCAAAGGATTGGTACTGGGGCAGGTGTTGCTTGGGATATTCATAGCAGATGTCTCATACGGCATCAGGAATATGATCAGCCTCTTCACTGATGATATCAAGTTGGGGGGTGGTGGTGTGACATAGAGGGATGGCAGGAATTGCAGAATGACCTGATTAAACTGGAGGAGTGGTCGGAAGAGTGGCAGCTGGGGTTCAATGCTAAGAAGTGCAATGTGATGTACTTTGGAGTGAAGAAGTCAGGGAGGAGCTATCAGCTGGGTTGAGTACAGCTAGGTACCACTGAGAAGGAAAAGGATCTGGGGTGGTTGTAAATGGGAAAATGAACAACTTATGACAGTGTAGAAATGCAGCAGCAGAGGTCAACAGGATGCTGGGGTGCATTGGGAGAAGAATATCCTTCAGGAACAGGGAGGTGATCCTGCCTCTCTACAGGTCACTGGTCAGACCACACCTGGAGCACTGCATGCAGTACTGGTGCCCATATCTAAATAAGGATATCAGACTACTGGAAGGGGTACAGCACAGAGGAACTTGGTCGCTGGACAGGAGGTTTGGGAGGTGGGTCACCCTCTGGACTTGTTTTCGGGAGTGTCTCCCTCCCACATACCTCTCAACCTCCCTCATCACAAATCAGGGACATGGCTTAAAGTCATCAGGGACAAATGACCAAAATCAGAGACACATCTGAAAAAAACAGTAATATTGGTTCCAGAAGCTGTGTACAATATGCTGCTTAGTGTGTATATCATTTTCTTAATGAGAACTAGACTGTAACACCAATGAGACACATTATTTTGTGAGTCAAATCCTGAATCTTCAATGATAGAAATGCCAAATTTAGCACGGACAGAGGAAACGTCTGAGGCAAAATCAGGGACAGTTGAGAGGTATGCCCTCCCAACTTCTAACCAGGTGCAAAACCTGGGGGTAATTTTTGATGAAGGGTTGACCCTTCACTCACAGGTGTTGGCTGTCATCAAATCTTCCTTTTACCATCTAAGGAATATCTCTGGGATTAAACATCTGGTTCTGTCCAGCGATCTTCCTGTTTTGGCCCACGCCTTTGTGTCCTCACACTCAGATTACAGCAACTCCCTATACCTAGGGCCTTCTGGGGTGGAAATCCACCACCTGCAGCTGGTGCAGAATGCAGTGACCCAGCTTTTGACAGGATCTTCTCAGTTCTGTCATATGACACCGGTGCTGCGCGAACTGCACTGGCTGCCAGTTCAGTGGTGGATCACCTTTAAAGTTGGTTTGATGACTTTTAAAGCCTCACCTGGACTGGGCCCAGACTATCTGAAAGAGCTCCTGGTTTCCTACTGCCCTGGGCGGTCGCTCCACTTAGCCAGCGAGGGGTTGCTAGAGATTCCGAAGGTACATTTGAAATCTCCGGGGGTCAGATCTTTTATGTTCATGGCTCCCACACTATGGAATTCTCTACCTTGTTGGTTATGGGAGTGCAAAATGGTGGAGGCCTTTAAATCAGCCTTAAAGACCTTTCTATGGCACCAGGCTTATGGTGAATGATTAGTTTGTATAACAGTATTTATGGTGTTGTTTGATTTTAAGACAGTTTTTATTCTGATTTGTTTGATTTTAATCTGTACAGCTCCTTGGTTTTTGAAACGTGCCTTAAAAATAAAATTATTATTATTATTAACTAAGATGATACAGCGACTGGCAGAAAGGCCATATGAGGAGGGATTGTGTGACTTGAATATGTACTCCCTGTAGGACAGGAGAGATTGGTGGGATATGATTGAGATCTTCAAGTACTTAAAGGGGATTAACATGACAGGAACAAAGGGGATATTTAAGTTAAGCAGGGGGGAGGGACACAAGAGGTCATGATCTTAGATTGGAGGGGGTAGATATAGGAGGGAAATGAGGATACACTTTTTCATGGAGAGGGTTGTGGCAGAATGGAATTCTCTACCAGAGGAACTGGTATCCTCAAGACAGTGGGGGTTTCAAAAGGGGATGGGACAGGGTGAGATGGGAGGTTATTGTGAAGGGGAGGGGGAGGGGCAGCTGCAAGGTAGGTGTGCTAGCTGCACATTCAAGCAAACTTGATAGACCATGTGGCTTCTTTCTGCTGGCAAATTTCCTATGTTTGTATGTTCCTAGGTACACTGATCCAATGGACTGTTTTCAGGCACAACCTGGGCCATAAAGATGGTACATAGGTAATACAGACAGTACACTTACAGTACAATAACAAAGAAAGGTACAGGAAATAGAATACATTGAATATATTGAATATAGCTAGGTACAACTAAGTGCAAGAATACAGCTGAAATACAATAGAGTAGCAGCTAAAGTGTGGGTGCAATACACATGATGTACAATCAGTCAGCCTTATGACTGTTCAGCACTGTACAACAGGACAGTTTATTCACAGGTAAAGAAGAGCCCCTCTGATGACCATTGTCCAGAGAGGTAGATCCTAAAGGGTTCAGAGGCAATCCTGTCCAGGACAAGTCCTACCCCCCAAATAAAAGTGGAGGGGAGGAGGAAAATTATATAAGGAGAGAGAAAGAGAGTCCCCATGGTACCTCTCATCTCTACGCCACCTAGGGGAGATCCCCACCACAGGACCAGACCACTCTAGAAGGGAGTCCCCTGGCTGAGAAGGGAAGAACCTACAGGGAGCCCTTAAGGCCAGGGCAAAAAAAGCCTTACTTGCCCTCCCTCCCAGCATGGGCCATCTGTCACTTAGAAAGGTAACAGAGGGCCCGGAGGTACCAGTAGGACCCAGCCCACAATTGGCCTCAAGGAGGGGGAGGGCAAGCAGGAAGGGGGCATCACCCAGTGACTGAGGCCCAGAAGAGAAGGTGCCAGTGATGAATGATGAAGATATACAAGAAGATCAAGAATTACGATAGGTACGTAAATTTTCATATCTTCCCTGTGTCAATCTTCACCATTCATCACTGTCTGGGTGAGTACTGAGCCCCCCCCAAAGGGGGCCCAGCAATTCCCTGAGGGATGTGAGTCTCTCAGTCTCTTGTGGGAGAGGACCATGAAAGGAGAAGGAGACCCATTACAGGTCAGTTGGGCCTGCAACTGATTAGGGTGAGGTGGGGTCTCCCGTTGCCTGGGAGATGGAAGTCACCCCTTTATTTCCCACCTTGCCATTTGGGAGATAAGGTGGGTCCCTTGGAGAGCAGAGGCAGCACTCTACACCATGCCAAGGGTGACAACCTTGATAGATGAAATCATAATGTCCGCCTAATGTAGATCACTGTCACAGCTAGCCTTGAAGCTACCTCATTGGCATCATAAGACATCCTTGCTTGGTGCCTTGTGAGCTCCAGGCCCTGAACAGAGAGGGCAATGGTCTGTCTGTTTACCTTTGTATCAGGCAGCAATGTCAGCACCTGACCTAGCATTGACCACAGATGTCTGTTGTAGGCAGTGTGGTGTGCCTGATGAGCAGCAAATCTGAGCATGATATGATCTGAAGAGAACACCATCCATCTCCAGCAGTCAAACTTTGCAGAGTCCACATCCAGGGGCTGGTTGCACACCAGGTGTCTAAGCCTAGAAGGGGTATCCAGTACCCTCACTCCAAAGTGGGATGAGGCAAGGTCCCTGGAGACCCCTTGTGTACACAATACCTGTCCTGGCAGTCCATAGGGGCTGGAGTTAGGACAGATGGGCATTGCAAGGTGCAGGATGACACTTCCTGGAATGGAATCAGCCAGGAAAGGATGATCAGATAGTCAGCACTGAATTTGTTAAGGAAGACACATACTGTCCACTCAGTATTGCATCTTGCAATGTGGGATAGGAGCAGATTGCTGAGCAGTTTCAATAGGAAGCATTGATACTCTATCTGATCAGCATTTGAGGACATCTTCCTTGAAGGAGGAAGATGAGGACACTGATGAATCTGAAGAATCCAAGTCCAGCTGCTGTGGGTGAGACAGGCAAAAGACCTGCTCATCCATAGCCCTGACATACCTGAGGAAGGTGGCAGCAGTGGCTTTGAACTGCTCCCAGGTCAAGGGCCCTTAGGGACCCACATGCCCTGGGAAATGGGGAGGGCTGCAGAGGCAATGGGGAGACATACTTCACCTTATCTGAGTGACCTCTACCAGGGCTAGGGGACCTCACTGGCAGTCTTGGACCTCATGGGGATCCGCTGGTCTGTGCAGTTACTGGCCACTCAACTAGCTCAAAGCAGTCAGGACTGAGCCCTGAATGGGAAACTCCCCTATGAGGAGACCAGAGCTGCATAGAACCAGAAGGGCAGACCCCTACCCCACCCAATAAGGCCTCTTTTGAGGGGGATGAGGGAGAGAACCAGGGCTTATCATTGCAACACATCTCTGAACCCTCAAGGGGTCCCCAGGGAAGGTTGCTGCCCCAAGTCAGGAAGAAAAAGATAGCATTCCAGAAGTATAAGGAAACACAGAAGGAGCAGGACAGAGAGCTGTACCAGTTAAGGCAGAAGGAAGCAGGGAGAGAAGTCAGAATAGCAAAGGCCCAAACTGAGGAAAAGATAGCCAACTCGGTTAAGAAGGGGGATAAAACCTTTTATAGGTACATCAGCGAGCGTAGAAAGACAAAGGGAGGGATAGTGAGACTGAATAGAATGAATGGTGGGTGGGCAGAGGGGGACAGTGAAAAAGCAGGGATCCTGAATGAGTATTTCTGCTCAATATTCACAAAAGAGGAGGGGGAAGTGCCAAATCCAATTAACCAAAGCACTCAGGATAGGGAGGTCGATCCCAGTCCTTTCACAGAAGAAAGGGTTCTGCAAGAACTCCTAAAACTGAAGGTGGACAAAGCAATGGGGCCTGATGGAATTCACCCCAGAATTCTTAAAGTATTATGGGGGGAACTAGTGAAACCACTGGCTACTCTTTTTAATAAATCATGGGAGGATGGTGTGGTACCCGAGGACTGGAGGAAGACGGATGTGATTCCCCTTCACAAAAGTGGGACCAAGACACAGGCAGGAAACTACAGACCTATCAGTTTGACCTCTGTGGTAGGGAAAGTGATGGAGTCACTTCTGAAGGAAAGAATAGTTGAGTATCTAGAGGCCAGTGGGGCACAGGACCCAAGGCAGCATGGGTTCACAGCGGAATGTCATGTCAGACGAATCTAATAGATTTCTTTGACTGGGTGACCAAAGTAGTGGACCAGGAGGGGCTATGGATATGGCCTACCTAGACTTTAGCAAGGCATTTGACACAGTCCCACACAAAAGATTAATAGTCAAATTAACCAGCCTGGGAGTGGGTCCCAGGGTGGTAGCCTGGGTAAAACATTGGCTGGACAACAGGACACAGAAGGTAATTGTAAATGGAGTTCACTCTGAAGAAAGAGGGGTTACTAGTGGGGTACCGCAGGGTTCAGTCTTGGGTCCAGTCCTTTCTAATGTCTTCATAAGTGACATTGCAGAGGGACTGGAAGGAAAAGTATGCCTCTTTGCAGATGACACAAAGATCTGCAACAGGGTTGATACACAAGGAGGCGTGGAAAGGATGAGAAGGGACTTGGCAAGGTTGGAGGAATGGTCAGAAGTATGGCAGCTAGAATTCAATGCAAAGAAGTGCAAAATAATCCACCTGGGAAACAAGAACCCAGGGGAAGAATACACAGTGGGGGTAGTAACAACAACAAAAAAGGAAAGGGACCTGGGGGTAATCATATCAAGGCCACTGATTTACGGGGATTAAAACAATGAAATTCCATTTTCAAGACTTCAAATTGCGGAAATTGCACCGGTGATTGTTACTCTAATTTCTGGATTTTACCGGGATTCTGCTGACATTCTTTTAGTATGTGTATAAATAATCAGAAAAAGAGAAGGCTTGATATACAGAGCATTAAATAAAGCAAATTGTAAATAGTAAAGGAAACAAATATAAGAAAAATGACAAGTTTTGTACATTTACTTTTCTGGTATAAAATGCCAAATTCCATGAAATCCTTGTTTTTACCGGTGTTCAGGAAACCCAGATTCCAGAATTTTACCAGATTTTCCAGTAAAAACCGAAAACCAGTGGCCTTGCAGATTACCTTAAGATTAGCAAGCAATGTGAGAAGGCAGTAGGGAGGGCTGGGGGTATACTGGGATGCATAGGGAGAGGCATCAGCAGCAGAAAACAGGAAGTTGTTATGCCTCTGTACAGACAGTTGGTGAGACCCCATCTGGAGTATTGCGTCCAGTTCTGGAGACCTCATCTCCGCAAGGACATAGACAGGATAGAGGCAGTCCAGAGGAGGGCAACTAAAATGGCGCAGGGTCTGCAAGAGAAGCCGTATGAGGAGAGAGACTAAAGGAGCTTAATATGTATACCCATGAGGAAAGAAGGGAGAGGGGAACATGATAGAAACTTTTAAGTACCTGAGCGGAATCAACAAAGTCCAAGAGGGTAGCATCTTTCAGAAAAAGAGATGATGTGCAAGAACAAGGGGACACAATTTAAAGATGGGGGGTGGTTCAGGGGCAATGTGAGGAAGTATTATTTCACAGAGAGGGTAGTGGATGCATGGAACAGCCTTCCGGAGGAGGTTGTGGGGTCTAAAACTGTGGGAGAATTCAAGAATGCATGGGACAGACATAAGGCAATTCTTGTGGGGGGGGTAGGAAGAAATAAGCTGTTGGTTAACTAGGATCTGCAGCCTACCCTGTAAGTAGGGAAATGGGCAGACTATATGGGCCAAGCAGTCCTTATCTGCCATCAAAGTCTATGTTTCTATGTTTCTATGTCCTGCCCCCTCAACCCCATCAATTCTGAGGTTGACCTCTTCTTCACTCCCAAAGCTAGGGACTGCTCCAATCCCACAGGCCTCTGGAGGGAGGCTGCAGAAGAGTGAGTCCCTTTTCTGGCCCAGGGGAACTTCACTGGGACTGACAGCTCAGGCCCCTGAGACCCAAACCACCATCCTCTCAGATGGAGAATCACTATTGGCAGGTACACTCCTGACATCATCACTAGTGTGGGACCCAGTACTGATCATAATCACCGGTGCCAAGGGAAGGGATGCCTGGGAGGGTACAGAGTTACTGGGCTCCGGAGAACCCTCCAACTCTGAGGAGTTGGGCAGCCAGTCCAGATCAGTCTCCCAAGCATCTGGCTCTGGAGAGAAGGAGATCCAGAAGACCTCCAGATGAGCAGCCCCAGAGGTTTTTCCACCCATGGTGCCACTTGCAATGCAGCAGGAGGGCCCAGTATCACTCACGGTGCCAATCACCAGAGCCGCAAATGGCCCCAGAATACAGAACAGCACTGGTGGGAGGCACTGAGGAGCCACCTGTGCCAGGCCTAGCAGGCATGGGTCATGACACTGGGGGAGCCTGCACCTCTGAGGAGTTGACTGCCTGTGCATTGCTCCCAGCCCAGCCCCTGAGATGCCCTGACCAATCCTCCAGCACTGCAGAAGAGACCTCATCCCTGGCAAGGCTAGAAGAAGAAAAGGCCCTCTCCTCACAGGTCTGTATAGAATCAGGAGGGGATCTGAAGGAAGGGTGGAGAGACCTGCGTTTGGAGTCCCTCATCCAACAGTGCCTCTGAAAGTCAGTGGATTGCGGCTGAATTTCCACACACAGTGCTCCACGGTCCATGGAGAGGCAAGCGTTGCGACTATCAATATCGTGAGATGGACCCAGGCAGGTGAGGTATTAGTCATGCTTGCCCATGATGGACATCTGCCAGTGCAGTGCGGTGCAAAGGAGGCCAGCCTGCCTTGGAAGAGCACTTTTTGTCCCCGGATGAACCCAACATGACTTGCAGTAACTAAAATAATAATAAGAAACAGACTAGGTGCTGCTTCTAGAAAGAAAATGGAAAGGTCTTACCAGATTCCTGCAGAAAACAATGCCAAGTTACTAGCGGATGGTGGAAATGGAATGGCACAAAAATGGTGTTAACAATGACATTGAAACAACCAACTAGGCCGCAATGTCACAGATGAAATTTCTTCAGCAGGTGTGAGGTGCTGCACTCTCGATGGTGGGAGAAGCAGAACTGGGGTGGAGGAGGAGTTGATGACCATTGCTGGCTGACCTGCGAGTGCCACGTAATGCATCAACCTCGAGGGCAGCACCGCCTCTAGCACTGCCTCCTCCCCCTACAAAAAAAAACTCACACCGGGTGCTGTGCCTCCGGCTATCACCCAGACAGTGATAAATGGTGAAGATTGACACAGGGAAGATCGCTAGTACTATGCTGTAGTTACACAATTTGCATGAAATGGTAGATACTGCAATTATTGTTGCCTCCCTTCTGCCTCAAATCAATTATTTCTGGCAAATGCAGTGGCATCATGCCCATAGGGCCCGAGGGGGCATGTACCCCTGCAATATCGTTGCTCAAAACTAGTATAAAATACCCGTAAATGTATTTTATTTTCCAGGAAATCACAAGGTCTAAAACAATATTGACTTTTTTGAAGTCATAAGTGGTGGGGGCGGGGATCAGTTTATGCCGCCATGCATCAAAGAGTGGATTTTCAGGCACCATCTTACTCTGAAAATACAAAATCACACATGCCCCCACAATGCAAAGCATCATGGGCTGCATATGCAAATCACCACAGAATGTTATGCTGGTCCAACTTTAAGCAGAATTGCATGGTGCCGAAAGGCCTCTCACACAGTTTGCAAAGGGTGCTAACAGAAGACATAGACACGTGTTTCGTCCTACCAGGACTCATCAGTATGCCTCGTCTGTTTGACACCCCAGTGGAATGGACCAGCTACCCCTAAGGCAGTGTGCCTGGGATATATTGTGGTGAACCCATTAAAATAAAAAACATTTAAAAAGACAAAAGAACCTCTGTGCGTAAACACTGAGGCAAGGGTTACCTCAAAGGGCATTTGGCTGGGAAGCCAAGTTTCAAGAAAATACAAAATCACACATGCCCCCACAATGCAAAGCATCATGGGCTGCATATGCAAATCACCACAGAATGTTATGCTGGTCCAACTTTAAGCAGAATTGCATGGTGCCGAAAGGCCTCTCACACAGTTTGCAAAGGGTGCTAACAGAAGACATAGACATGTGTTTCATCCTACCAGGACTCATCAGTATGCCTCGTCTGTTTGACACCCCAGTGGAATTCACCATCTTACTCTGTGCGCTCAAGGAGGACAGACTGAGGAGAAGACCGGTATGAGGAAAAACTAAGCAAAACTGCAACCAAGAAGGGTAAACATTCACCTGTGGCAGGCCACTTTATTGAGTGAGATCGGCTGTGGGTGTGTATGTGCCGCCGCTACTTCCCAGGAGAGGTGTACTATCAGTACCAGCAGCAATAGAAGGTGGGTGAGTCTGAATGTCTTCATTCGTCAGTCTGGTTTGGCTTGTAAAAGGGTTCTGTTCTTGGAGGACATTGTATGTGACAGGGGGATGGGGCAGAGTGGGTGAGATAACAAGCCTAATTCTTCCGAGCTGTACCCAGTGTCCACCAACTACTTGATGAGCCAGCATTGGCCCAGAGACAAGGATTTCTGTGTTTGGAAGGCTGAGGAGTGTCGTCCACCTTGAATGTGTTCTCTGTCCCCAATTTTTTTTTTGCAGGTACCTCTTCTCCAAATTGCCGATCCGCTCCCCCTCCCCTTCCAACTTTCAGGTTTTGTTTTTCCTTTTCTCAGGTGATGGACATGTGAGCAGAGTTTGTTTCATTTCCTCGAGGCATCATGGAAAGGAAAGGAAATGAAACTTCTCGTCCATCACCTGAGAAAAGGAAAAGAGTTGCATCAGACATGCTAGTGTCTCTTCTTTGAATGGTTAGCTTTCATTCCATTTCCCTGAAAACTCCGAGACAAACTGTAACTTAACCAGGTAAAAGGTTTTTAGCTTTGGAGTGTAGGCGGAAATGCTCATGGAACACAAAACTATGCTATTTCTTTTGTAACTCTGCCATGCTGGATTTTGACTCTTCTTTCTTGGCATGTCTCCTTATTAAAGATAATATATAATGAGCAACAGGGATCCAGGGTTCTCACTGACTGTAACAACTGCAACCCACATAATTATCTTCAGGAGCTTTTGTAGGCATACAGGGCCAATATACAGTGGCTCTTGGGGGACGATATACGGTGGCTGTCAGGGGTGATGGACATTAGGGGCACACAGAGGCTCTCCATACTGCCATGCTATAAAAGTGCTTTACACAAAGCCCCCACTTAGTGGCCAGGGAAGGAGTGTGTGTGTGTAAATAGTGAGAGTTGTCGCTATCAGTGGTCAGCAGGGATACTTGGGTGGGGACAGGGTGTTGGAGGTGCTGCCTCTGAATGCCACAGATACTTGGACATGAGGCAGGGTGTGTTGGGGTAGCACCATACACCTGGGATACTTGGACATGGTGTTGGGGTGTCACTGGACTGTGCAGTCCCACTGGGAAAGTGACAGGTGCCACAGTGCTGGGACCCAGAGCAACAGAAGTAACGGGTGCCCCCCCGAACAAAGCAACATACTTAGTGGAAGTGACCAATGCAGACCAGCCTCCAGCATCTGCAAAAAGACAGCGGTCTATGCCATGAGCTGAGCAGCTGTGGGGTCTGGGGAGCAAGATAATCATAGGGAATACTAGTGATAAGAGTTCTCCTGGGTTCATTGTAGGGGACACAGAGGAACATGACCGTTGGACCACCCCAGACACCAACAGAGAGCTGTAAAAGTTTGGTTTTTGGGAATGAAGGAATCCCATACACAGCTGGAGCAGCAGGAGTGAACTGTGCCACATTCACCACAGCTTTATCCACCGGGGATGCCCTGTGGTGCTGAGAGGCAGGCAGAGGAGCCAACCACCTGCCACCATGGACAAGCCAATCAAAGTGGGGCAGATGTTCACGCAGCAGCAGAAGTTCAGTAGGGTAAGGGTTAAACACAGTGGGTGAGTTTATTTGTTGTATTATTATTAGTAGTAAACTGTAATAATTTATTCATTGTTATTGGGCAGGCTGTGGATGCACTTTGCAAGAGGTTGAGTGTGCTTGTATTGGTGGCAATTCAGAAAGGCAGTGCAACACCTCCCCCCCTTAAATTATTAGCTTTCACTGTAGTTCAAGTGACTTCTGCTTGTTTGCATAGATAAGCCCCCTCCCCAAAAAAAGAAAAGTTGGCTCTTGTTCAAATGTTAGGGGGTGTGATTATTGTCTGGGGTAGGTTATTTCATCCACCCCCACCCCTGGGTTGTCAGTCTGTGTTGTATTTTATTGTCATTCATCTGTTTCTGTTTGGAGGATTTGCAAGAGGAAGTTGCTTATCTGGGTGTGATGTTACCACGAATACCACCCCTGACATTTGTCAATGTTGGAGGGTTATTAGTAAAGGCATTAATTTGTTGTTATTAGGCTTGCTCTGGTTTGAGAGCCTGCAGGATGTGGCTGTGCTCTTGAATGGTGTGTAAACTGGGTAACTTGGAGTGGATTATCCCCCACCCCGGGCAGTAGGAGTTATGCAAGTAATATTAATTAGTATGATCCTTTATTATGCTGTTCTGACAGTTTTACTTTTGTTAGCAATACTAAGTACAGTGTATGTCAAGCTGGCTTGCTCTGTTTGCAGTACTTCGTTTGGGAGGGCCTGTTTGGTAAGGAGGTGGTACTGATGTTTATTTATTTATTTTTTATTTTAGTCTTTGGTAACCAGGTAAGGTCCATTAGGCACACGTGTTTGTTTTTCAGGGGTGACCTAGGAGCACTGGGTGGTTAAGTGACTTGCTCAGAGTCACACAGTATGCAAGTGGAGGTTGTGAGAATCAAACTCAGGTCTGGTCTGCTTGATGTATCACGCTCATTCACACCTCATTCCTCGAACCTCTAGGCTATACTGCCAGCCCAAATGTGATGGATTATTCCCACCTACATTTATTTCTGCCTTGCATTGCTCATCACGGTCTCTGTCATGCTTGTTCACAGTTTTTCTGGGTTGTTTGCAGTTTCATAATAAAAATGTGACTTATTGAAACATACTTTGACACTAAGCATAGGAAACCCACTATTTGTATATTGACTAAGAATGTGCTACACATTCAGACAGTTTGCTTGCAATTTAAAGACAAGTGCTGACATGATAAGATGAGAAGTATGGTCCAGACTTCTGAGGTCAAACAGCACTTGTGCAAATAAATAATTTATCTGATAGCTCACCATTGTGTATTTCCTTTATACAATAAGGGATGCTTTCTGACACTGCAGGGACATTTGCTTTTGATGTTTTTTCAATGATAGGTTGTGTGACTTTTTGTCAACTTTCCAGATAGCACAGTGGTTGCTGTTAAATGAAACACCACTCAATTTGTAGATACCTGTAGTTTTGTGTTGAACAACTTGTGTGCTCGAAGTACCATGCTGTCATTTTTTGTTTTAAAGTTATTTGCATTTGTTTTTTGCAAAAAAGTGAACAAAATTGAATTTTCTGATATTTTTTGCTAATTATAAAAAAAACTAAAAGGTAAATACAAATGAAACACCACTCATTTTGTAAATATCTTTCTGCTGAACACCTTTCGTTCTCACAGTAGTATGATATAATTCTTCATTTTAAAGTTATTTGCATTTAAATATGAGAATACGTGACATCACTGCTATGCAGATAAATGATAATGACATAAATAATGTATGGATAAATGGTGATTAAATCACTACTGCATAGATAAATTTGATTTATTTAATGGCTGTGCAGATAAATGGATTTATTAAATGGGTTTTGTGTCCATGCAGGGTATTAAATAATCCAAAAAAATTGATTAGCAGTTTCACATGTGAAAATGCAAATTGGCTACAAAAATGCATAATATATGGCACAGACTGGTTAGCAAAATGAAAAATACTTTGTTTTTAATGTGTTTTGTATGTGTAAACTTGAATAAAAAACATAAAAAATGTTTAGCAGTCTAGTGCAATCCAGTTCAGAAAATGGATTGCACCACCCTCTGATACTGAATAGCATTATGCTATGCTATACTAGCTATTTAATACCCTGCCATGCCTATTGCATGAATAAGGGATATGCAGGTGGAGGGTCGAATGTGTGATAAAGTGGTTATCTTGTGAAGTTGACATTGACCTCAAGTAACCTCACAAGTGATAGAGCGTGATGTAATAACTGTGTGTATAAATTAAATTTATACACAGTTACTCAAATAAATGGATTCATCATACTCTGTTTATCGTCATCCCTATTGCATACTGTATATGTAAGTAATACATTGAAAAGATTACACAGTAAACAAAGTATCAGCAAGAACAGATGACCTGTGTCATTTTTCATGTAATACATTTATAGTAGATTACTATAATAATTTGACTATTCAAATGGTGCAATTCTGGCTTTTAGCAGGTAATTAATTAGTTAGGAATGGACTGTAAATAGCTGGCTGATTCACTGTATGGTAAAACCCACCAAAATGCACCATTTCAGTTCAGTTTTTACAAAATTGCTTTGAAAATACAAGAGGTCACTGTCAAGACTGAACAAAGAAAAAAAAAGTATAATTGTGACAGCATTTAGCATGTTAAGGAAAAGCTTCCTGGCCTTCTAAAAGTCACCAAAATGCACCATTTGACCTCAGTTTTTCAAAATGTTCCCGAAGGAGCATGCCCTCAGACCCCCCTACAGAAATTTTGATTTTGTGCCCCTCCAAAACTTCTGGTTGCATGATGCCCCTGGGCAAATGTAACTGTATGTTGCGCTTTGCAACAGATGTTTCATGTGTAGTTATACTTCCAGCATAAATCCATTTTTCTGTTGCACTTTGCAACAGTTGTTACATGTAGTTACACTTCCAGCATAAATCAATTTGTTCCAAAAAAGAAATGGTTGTGGTTGCACATGTAACTATCACTTCATGCGAATTGTATAACTACACACCAGTCAAATGTGAAAATAATTAACAACTACATAGTATTTACAGTCCAATAACAGTGTAATTACCTCATAGAAATGTGTGTCTAACTACATAATATGAAAATGTGAAACTAATTCCCAACTACATTGTAGTTACATGTAACTACTCAGTACTTACATAGCAGATACATTGTAGGTATACAGTAATTACAGTGTAGTTAAGGACACTTAAAATAAAGTGTTACCATTTATTTTATTTATTTATGACTTTGATAACTGGGTAAGTACACTGATCCCTGGGAATATTTTCAGGCACAACCAGGGCCAAGACAATGGTACAGGAGCAAACAAAAGCATTGTACATAGAACATGGAAATGTCAGTTTACACAATGATGTCAAAAATGATAATGAAAGCTACAACAGTCCATTACAATTAGAATAATTAGGTACAGAAACATAATACATAGTAAATAAGTTCAAAGAACAGCAAAAACACAAGGTGTTGGTAATCATGGCAGACAAATAAGGGAAGGGAGGGGTAAGTGCTAAGAAAGGGAGGGTAGGCAATGAGAGACAAGGGAGGCTAACTAGAATAGACTCAAGGGAACAACAGCATTCAGTAGAAGGGGAACACTACCCAGGGAAGCACTGGCAGCAGGATTCAGATGGGGCCAGTCCTTGAGGTGTGATTTGAACAGGCGGTGGGTGTCCAGGGCATGGAGATCAGCAGGCAGCTGATTCCATAGTGAGGGGGCCGCTGCCAACAGGGCTTCCCTGCCCTTGTTGGTAGATAGCCTAGGAACATGGGAGGGGAATAGTGTTAGAGCATAGACAGCAACACATGGCTCTGAACTTAAAGATTCCCGCAAGAGGGGATTCTTGGCTGGTGTAGATGGCATTATCAACAAAGCAGTATAGGGTGAAGTTGAAGTGGCCTTGTAGTGGAAGCCACCCCAGTGACTGATAGAGGACACAGTGGTGGGTGGAAAAAGGTGCCAGAAAGGCAAAATGGCAGGAACTATTATAGGCAGTGGAGAGTTTGACTGTGAGAGTGGAGGATGACCTGGCATAGATGGTGGAACTGTAGTCAAGTATGGGGAGTAGGTTACCTTAGACTATGGCTAGTATGGCCTCGGGGTGACATAGTGCCTGAATCTGTAGGCTGCACCCAGCTTTTGGCGTATCCTGCAGACAACTGAGTTAATGTGCTCAGAGAAGGAGAGGGAGGGGTCAATCTGGACACCTAGATGCGTGAAGGTCTGAACATCTATAAGAACCTTGCCATCTGGGGAGACTATTTTGAGGGGGAAGGAAGATTTGAGTTTAGCTAGGAAGGGATATGACCCGAACAGCATGGACTTGGTTTTCTTGACATGGACCAGGAGGAGGTTAGCTGCAAACCAATTGTGGGCAGCACTATAGTTTTGGGAGAGGACAGATGAAATGTGGGAAAGGGATTTATCATTGAAGAAAAGGATAAGGTCATCAGCATAGAGGAGGGAGTTACAGGTAAGACTGTCAGAGGGAAGGGAATTTATAAATGAGAAGAGCAGGGGGCCCAGAATGGAGCCCTGAGGGACTCCGGTGGAGACAGGCAGGGTAGAGGAGCAAGCAGGGCCTTAACAGACATATTGGGAGCAGTTGGAGAGGTGGATCCTGAACCAGTTAGTTACAATGTGGGAACAGCCAAGGAGATGAAGCTTCAAGAGGAGGAGGGTATGGTTCACCAAGTTAAAGGCCTTGAAGAGGTCAACAAACACTGCACTGGTGGCTTGCCCATTGTCCATGTTCATGAGGATGTGGTCAGTCAGCAGTGCAAGGGAGGTGGAGGTACTATGATTTTTGTGAAAGCCATGTTGCTGCTTCACAGAAGGGTGCACTGTATGATGTGTTTGGTAAGTTGGTGGAGGATGACTTTCTTGAGGAGCTTACTTAGGTGGGGGAGGATGATGATAGGCTGGTAATTGTCAGTGGAGTGTGGGTCACCAGTTTTGAAAATGGGGATAACTTTAGCAGTCTTCTGTAGGTCGGGAATGGTGCAGGTGGCAGGGCAAGGTTAAAAATGAAGGTAAGGGGTTTGACAATGGCCGAGGAGATGAGTCTAAGGAAGATTGGGGAGAGGCTGTCAGATGCAGGGGAGCCTTGGTTGGGGAAGTATTTGAGAAGCTTAGTGGTTTCAAGAAGGGAGACAGCCTTAAAATAAAAAGGGGGGATAGAGGAAGGGGGGCTAGAGAAAGAGGAGTTGACTTTTGGGTAGTAGGCCGAACCACTGGGCTGGTCACTTGGGAGCTTGGAGAGAAGTGCAGAGAGGTCCATGAATTTATTGTTGAAGGCCCAGGCCACTTCCAGAGGGTTGGTCACCAGGCATGAGGAGGAATGAAGCTGCAGAGCAGATTTACCAGTTTGGGGGGGGTTACAACAGAGCCGATAGATTCCCAGAATATTCTGGGGTCACCAAGAATTCCCTTCTGAATGTTACAAAAATAGTGCTGCTTCAGTGATTTGGCCAAGTGTTTGCACTGATTTCTCAAGACCTATAGGCTTCCCAGAGGCGGGGGATGCCTTAAAGCGGTTCAGACACAATCTGTATCCTTCATGAGGGTGAGTAGATCTTTAGTAATCTAGTGGGAGCAACCACTGCTGACACTCCATGTGGTGAGACAGAAGTACCTTTCTTGCAGTTCCAAGGTCTGTGTGTCAGCAAGGTCTGTGTGAAGGAAGTTACTGCTGAGGCCACGTCAGTGAGTGAGTGGACCAGTCTATAGTTCACTAAGCAGGAGGGTGGTGTCAGCGGTGTGAAAGTTTCGAAAAGATAGGTATTTGGGGAGCAGGACATTTTGTCTTGGTTGACCAAAGGATAAATGTGGAAGAGTGGTCGCTAATGGAATCAACCATTATTACAGCTTACAGTACACAGTCATCCCTGTTTGTGATGATCCAGTCCAAAAGAGTTTGTGTGGCAGTGTGTTGAGTTTGCCTGGTGGGTAACATAATTGTCTGGATACGGTTATGCTGTTTTAAGAGGCTTGCATTTTCTGACTGGTGGGCACTCAATCAGTTTAAGTTGAAGTCACCAAGGAGAATGGTGTCTCTAGTGGGGGAGAGTGAGCAGAAACCACCTAGTAAGTTGTCCAAACAGTTGGTCCTAGTAGCTGGAGGGTTGTAGCAGCAGCCAAAGTGGAGTTTAAGGTTGGATCTGAGTGGAGGAGGATAATAGTGGCAGAGAGGGGTTCTCTGAGGAACAATGCTATGCCTCCACCTTTCTTTTTGCCAGGCCTATTGAGAAGGATGGAAGCGTATCCAGGTTGCTGATACAAGGTTTCCGACAGGTGGGGTTTTAACCAGGTTTCCTTGAGTCCCAGCACATGGGGCTTCCAGATCAGGGAACTTAGAAGGAAGGCTACAGATATTGATATGAGCAATTTTGAGTCCTGCAACATTTGCCCAGGTACTAATGATGGAGGTGATACAAGAGTTGGGTGGGCCAGGGTTACACTCGACATCATTAGCTAGTGGTAGGAGGGAGAGGAAGAAGGTGTAGGGCCAAGAGGGAGCATTAGGAGTCCATGAGAAAGAGAACAGGTAGCTGGCAAAGAGTTGGTGGTCGAGGTTTGGAGAGAAAACAGAGGGTGGTAGTTCGGAAGGGAGATAGTTCCCAGCTGGGGTAAGGGGAAGAGTAGAACAGAGGGGAGTGGGTGGCCCTGAAAAAGATTAGTGATTCTTGGTCCGCAGTTAGCACAGTGGCACAGGAGTCAATAAGCAGCAGTGTAGATGGCAGAGAAACAGCCTTTAGGGTAAAAGTAGTAGATTCTTACTGCCAAAGGGGGGGGGGACAGGAAATCTTAAAAGGTTAGTGAAAGTAATAGGCTCCATGGTCAGTTACTTGGAGGTGAAGCACAGTATAGGTGAGTCACCAGCAACCAGGAACAGAAGATAATGAAAGATAAGTAGGCAGTGAGGAAGATAGGAAAGATAATGGGTAGGGAAAACTGAAGTCAGTCTGCACAAGTGAATGGGGAAGAATAAGTGATAGGAGAAACTGTGTGGGGATTAAAAGGAGCTAGAAATATTGACTTTAAGTATGGTGGATTGAGTAGAAAGGATCTGTCTTTAAGACTGCTGTATCAGTTGGCTTGTCAAATAGGGGAGGGCTTAATTGTAGAGGGAGGAGTTTAGGGGGATTTAATGTGTGCCGGGGACGGTGGGGTGCCAGTGGTGGGGGTGGACGGGCAGGACACAATTCTCAGAGAGAGCAGTTGCATTCTGAAACTCATACAGTTATATCACCAGAGGTAACTAAACTTATAAAGGGGGGAACGGCAGAGGACAGGAGGAAGGGGGTTAAAAACAGGAAGGACAAATGGAGGCGGCAAAATGGCAAAAGAGGGAATGACAAAAGGAGAAATGGCAAAACACTGAAGGCCATGCATACCGATGCCCACAGTCTAGGAAATAAAATCTCAGACCATGAGGACTTGATGACAGAGGCTGACCTCGACATTGTAGCTATTACTGAGACATGGTATACTGGAAACCATAACTGGGATGTAGTAATAACAGGTTATACTCTGTTTGGGAGAGGCAGGGAGGGTAAATAGGGAGGGGGTGGCTCTTTGCATCAGGGAGGATATTAGAGTGACTGAGATACAGGAAATGTGGGGGGGCCAGGGGTACTGTGGGTCACCCTTGAGATGGGCAGTGGCACAGCTATTTGAAAGGGGGGATATACAGACCTCCAGCACAGGGGGAGGAGGTGAACAAGATTCTTGTGGAATCCATCAACACAATAGCAGCTAAGGAGGAGATGCTGCTGGTAGGTGATTTCAGTCTGCAAAATGTGCATTGGAGCATCCCAGTGGTTGCCTCAGCCAGGAGCAGGGATGTCCTGCATGCCATGTTAGGGGAAGGCCTCAGGCAGCTAGTGCTAGAGCCTACCTGGGAAGGTGCAGTTTTGGACCTGGTACTCACCAATGGGGACAGAATTGTGGAAGTGTGGGTGAGCGGACACCTGGGGTCCAGTGATCATAACACAGTGTGGTCTTTTAGATGAGACATTAAACTGAGGTCCCATCTGCCTGTTCTGGTGGTAGTTCAGGTGGATGTTAAAGATCCCACTTATCAAAAAGACTTGGGGAATTTCCCCGGTGTCCTGGCCAAATTTCCCTCATTCACTAAAAATACCACCAACAGCTTAATCTGGTTCAAGGTCAGTTAGCATTCATCTGTATCCCTCCCCGGGTCGTTCCTGAAATAGGCAGGATTTGTCTAGTGCACTTACCTGGTCAACAAAATCTAAATGAAAAATAAATAAATAAATGAGTACAGTAGCAGAGTCAAGCCACACAAAGGCAAGCGTCCTGGATTTCTGAAAGGCAGACTTTACTAAAATAAGGATATGCCTCATGAATGCACTGGCAGGGAGTGATGAATGGGAGGGCTGAAGAGCAGTGAGCCCATCTGAAAGGAGCCATAGTGGAGGCGATAAACCTTTGCATTAGGCAAGTAAACAAGAGAAAGAGAAAACCACTGTGGTTCTCAAAGGAAGTGGCCAGAAATGTAAGAGCAAAAAATATTGCTTTTAGAAAGTACAAGGAAATACAAAATGAGGAGGACAGGGTAGTGTACCAGGTTAAACAGAGGGAGGCAGGGAAATCAGTCAGGAGTGCAAAGGCACAAATGGAGTTAAAAATAGCACAGGAGGTAAAAAAGGGGACAATACTTTTTATAAGTACATTAGTGAAAAGAGGAAAACCAATGGTGGGATTGTACGGCTTAAAGGGGAAGAAGGGAATTGTGTGGAAGAGGACCTGGAAAAATCATCAATACCAAACTAATATTTACCATTGTCCTGTGATAAACTGTTTCACTGTTGAGCTGTGTTGTGGCAAAAAAATGTTTTTTCATAAAGCTAGAAAGTGAACTATGTGATATAGACATTGTAGTGAGGCAATAGCAAAGAATTCATTTTCAGAAGAATTTGATTGCACACATTTAAATATAGACATAATCATCTCAGTGAAGATGCTGTGATAGAGATACACTGAACCCATGGGACTGTGGGTCACACATTGTCCACTTGTCAATAGACCACAGTACAGTTTATTAGTGATGGCTGATGTTAGCGGCTGTTATTCTTTTTGTGATGTGTAAAGAAACAATACAGTTTCATCAGTAAAAATAGTAAACTTTGAACCAACATAATTGTTGTGATCTTTCAAATGCTTGGTACGAAAGGAAACATGACATTTCTAAAGTCTTGGTACCACACTAGTAAACTGTAAGAGAAAAGCCATACACAGTCAAAACTCAAAATACATCAGATGTCTGCAATTTTTCAGGTAGCAATATATCAGCATACAGTAAGGTGTGCATGACTGGTACACGGCACTGCACCAAAAGCAGCACGGTTTGGCATGTGAATCTCATCCCAAGCTTGATGTGGGATTTCATGCATGGCAGGTGGGACCCCAGGGGTTATGTGACAGGAATACAGCTAGCATACCGTGGCTGACCCTGGCACTGGGTCTGTCGATGTGATCTTGGCCTGAGGACAAAATTGCCCATGCTGTTATCTGCCACACCCCAACATGGCAACGCCATCCAACAATGCAATATTCATGGCCTCAGCACATGGCGCACTTCCACCACCTCAGAACTGGATATTACATCTGTGGTTCAGCATTGCATTTGGCAGGTGAGAATTGATGTGAACCTCTGACGAATACATCCAGTGTGTAAATTCATTGCCCTAACAGTGTGCCTGGAGAACACTGAGTGATTGTATATGGGTGTGGAATCAGGCTGAATAGTGCTGTACATATTTGAACATAGCAACCATCACTAAATTATAGGGTGAAGCAGGGGCTGGATTATGGTGCAGAGGTTACACATGGAAATTTGGATGAGGAGCCAAACTCGGCAATCAGTAGGGGAGGTACCTGGGTGACACTATCATACCAATATGAAAAATCCAGACAATTGAAAGATAATGGTAGTGTACTATGGTTATGTCATTGTTAATCCTTTTATGTCAGTAGACATGACATATACCATTTGTCATACATCACAGGTTACAGTCAACACATGTGTCTGTGAGGCAGTATAGCACAGTGGTTTAAAACTCTGAGCTGCAAACCTGGAGACCTGGGTGTGAGTCCCACAGCCCCCCACTTGCATACTATATGATCCTGATCAAGCCACTTAACTTCCTTGTGCTCCCAGGTCACACCTGGAAATAAGCTTCAGCTTCGTGTGCCTCTCCTGGTTAAACAATTTCCTCTTCTATTCTGTTGACAATCATATGGCATTGTTTCTGGACAATGTATGTATGGAAAGCATGACAAGAGAGCATAGTAAAAACAATTTTATTTTTATGCACCAATGCATTGATAAAATTGGGTTGTTTTTAATAATGCATTAAGCACAAGGTCCCGCTAATACAATAGCAACAGATAACCTAGCATATTCATGTCATCAGTCAATGCTCAAAAACAGGGGAACAACAATTGACACATTTCTTTATTCTGACTACAAACAGAATGATTTCTTACATTGACTTTCTCTCATTACTTGAATACCATCTAAGTTACTTGATAGGTTAACTTATACTGGCAACTGTTCATTCCTGGTGTGTATACAAGCAGGTCTCAGTGAAGAAGATGGGATACACATAAAGTGAACCCATGGGCCATGGGGAAGTTATGAAGGAGAGATTAACAGGGGATGGAGGCCAGGGTCAATGTAACAGTTCATGTTAGCAGGTAGAAAATGCTGTGCATAATTTTGACTGTCATTGCAAACTAGTCAGTATCTTGGTATCCAGTACATTGATCAGACGGGAATTTTTCTTGAATGTTCTGAACCAAACAAGCTGGAAGTATTTTTCTGTTTGTCTATCCCAACTTCTGCTAAGTCCAGTGGGTAAATCTTCTGTAAGTCATATGCATAAAAAGCCTGAAGGGAACACAAAAAATAATTAACAAAGTTAGTTCTTCTTCTGATATCTAAAGGACAGTACAGATGCAGTACATATGCAGAATGAGAAAAACAATGGTTTTCAGGGTCATCACTGTGTCGTAGATGACTGAGAAACTCTGAGCTCCATCCTTTGCAGATGTTGTATGAAATAAGTCTGGAGTGATGAATGGTGCAGTGCACACAATCGAGTAGTCAGTTACCAGTCAGAAGACATCCACCCCCCCCTTGTACTGCTGTTCTAGGTCAAGGTCTTTGGCATCTGCTGGTCTCCCCTGGCACCAAACATCCAACACCTCTACCACCACTTATCCCCATCCCACAAACTCCGGTTGCATGGTCAGTGGAGGGTGAGTGCTGCAAACATCCACACACCACCATGTTGCAGAAACAGTAAGCACAATGCTTATTTATAGGCACCATGACAGGGACACCATGACTTATAAATACACAGCAACCTCTGTCACATTATGCCATGCGGTGGGTGGCCAATGCATGGTGTGATCAGTGCTGTGTTGTTCCACATCTAATGACCTCTGCTGTGATGCTGGGGTGGACAGGGATGGGTGGGGCCAGAGGGGTTAGATGTTTGATGTCTCGGAGGTGGGGTACATGTGGTTGCCAGTAGATGCCAGGGACTTGTACCGCAACCTGCAGTACATGGGGTGTGATTTCTTTTGAGTGGTATCTGAATACCCCACTATGTGTCACTGGACCTGTTACCAGGAAACTGGTAGAAGCTGCTAAAATGGGTGCAGGAATCATTGTGTATGATGAGGGTGGAGATGGGTGTAATGCTACTGGTACCAGTTGCATAGTGGTTGGGGGAACATCACTTCAATAGGCATGCCTTGTCAACCGATGGTGGGGGGACACAGTAACGGCAAGTGTACCATCACAGCGGCTTATTGGGGACATTGATACTCAGGAGGACAGACAAGTGGACAACAGGGACAGGCAGTTTTGGTAATGGGCATGGGATCAGGCAGGGGAAGGCACTGCTGCAAACAAGGAAATCATAATTCACACATCAGGTATGGTATTGGGGTGGATGGACCACAGAGCAGCAGTTAAATAGGTTTTAAATATCACACATGGGATCTGCAGTTGGAAGGTACCAGTGGATGCCAGTGAACATAGCTGTGTATGTGGGACAAGGATGCTGGTGGTGGGAGGGAGCACTGAACACCAGGGACATTGTGTGCATTCATCTGGCAAGGGATGGGGTGTGCTGGGACCACTAACAGAAGAGACTGCACCATGTCGTTGAATGAGCAAGTTGGCGGTACAGTACTGTGCTCAATTGCTCAGCTACACATGCAAATGAGCACATACTGGGCATGCAAATGGGAACTTAGTCACTTGCATGCCCAATGGGCTCATGTGCATGGGTCCATTTGCATATTGAAAATTGAGCTTTGGTGCAAGACATTGTGGTGGCGTACTTTGGGATCCATGTGTGGTCCGCACAATACAGCTTAGCGCTGATCCAACATGTCCCTATATTCAGTTGAATAGTGCCATTGCACTATTAAACAGAGTATTGCATCTTAGGGCACCCATGCCATCGCAATGTGGAGCACAAATCTTCAGACACCCCGTGATGCATTTTTGAATATTGGCACCTTATGCACATAAATTGATTGTAATGGGAAGCGACCAGAGGTGTGAAACAGTGGCAAGCTTTGCATCATTTTATTCTGAACTTACTCTTCTTGGGTAGCCTCATCTCCTACTGGACCTTTATAGTGCATGCACGCATGCAGCAATGATCTCAGAATGTATTTATCAAGGCTGTTAGACTAAAATCCAGGGTGAGCAGTTATGCACTCCAGTTATGGAAAATCTTCAAACTGAATGGTCACCGCAGTGTTGTAATAATAAATAATAATAATAATTTTATTTATAAAGCGCCTTTCAATATATCAAGGCACTGAACATTTTAAGATCATAAATTCAAATTTCAAATACAAATCTACAAAACATGTATAAAAATGTACCATAATAATAGTGGTGACCGCATCTATTGTCCCGTGATGTTTTCATTGGGCCATAGTTTCTGAATTCTCACTTGGAAGACAAAAAGATTACAATGAGCCATTAGACAACATGGTGGAATCAAAAATTATGGCATTGCCACATTATGGAGATATCTAGCATTATGATTTCTATGATGAACATAGTCATCTTCAATGTTTTATTTGCGACATTTCATGAGGGCTAGTGGTATTATAAAGAAATTAGATTTTTGTCATGTGATTGATGTACACATTCAAACCTCTTTTTCCCTTTTTTGTATATATTTTTGCCCTTGCACCATAACCCCAGTCTATATATTTATTCAGGAATTGGATTCCCCACTCATGTTACTAATCTTATTTCTTTACCGAACTGTAATTTAATTACGTCAACAATCTGCCACATAAGCAATTGCCATGGACTAGATAAGTCGGGCAGTGAATATAACTAATCATGTTTTACTTTTCCTTTTTACATTTATCACTCCCTGTGATCTCTACCACTACAGTTTATAGTGATGTGTGTTTAATTGAGTTGCATAATTCGCAACCACATAGTCTCTTCCCACTGGGAGGTCATGGAGGTCAGAGGGGGACAGATATGCTCACGTGTTTTCGAAAAAAAATTCTCGCTTGATAGAATTACCATCCTGCAATTTAAGTAACTATAATTATACTATACAGTTTATATCTGTACTAATATTAACCACAAAATCGGATATTTACAAAAGTAGCACAAGAAACTACAGTATATCATGTATTCCATTCTGTGCCATGCATTTACACTCGCCCAGTGACAAAATGTTCTATAATTGTTTAAAAACTGTTTTCTAAATCCATTTCAGTGAACACTAAGGGGCAAGATGATAATGCTGGTAACCATTAACAAATAAAGAGCACAAATGTTTTCATTCAAGAACTGCACTAACAGGATCACTGTCCACACTTGTTAGTACACCCTTTTTTAAACTATTTTTGCAAAACTGCAGTACCCAATATATTAATAATTGGACTCCATGTCCCAGTTGCATTACTCCTCCCTCCTTTTTATTGGGTTCTGTGGACCCTGTTAGTGCAGTTCTTAAAAGAGAACTTTTGCAGTCTTACTAGTTTACAATAGCCAGTGCAGTTACCTTGCCCCTTAGTGAAGTTCACTGAAATGGATTTAGAAAATATTTTTTGAAGAATTATAGAACATTCTGGCATAGGGCGAGTGTACATGCATGGCACGGAATGTAAATGTGTGATATAGTTCTAAATTGTATAGAGTAACTGTGGTTGCTTGAATTCCAGGATGATACGTCCATCAAGTGAGAAGGTTTTTTTTTTAAACATGAGCATACCAGTCCCCCTCTCACTTCCATGACCTTCCACTGTGAGGTAATGAATAATACAGTTCAAATTAACACACAGCCTTATAAACTGTAGTGGTAGGGAACAGAAAGAACATATAAAAAGAAAAAAGAAAACATTATTAATTATATTCACTGTCCAACCTATCTAGTCCATTGCAATTGCTTATGTGCTCATCATTGTTGATGTAATTAAATTACAGTTCAGCAAATAAATAACATTAGAAGCAGGCCAAGTGGTGTGCTGGTCTGAGGCACTGGACACCTTATCTCTTGTTATGCCAGCAACCCTGGTTCAGAAATGAGCCTGGGGTGTTGGGGGTTGGTCGGGAAGGGAAAGGATTAAGCATCCACTGGACTACTCTCCTTTCCCAGGGAGGGAGGACTGCCTCTCTGGCTGAATAACTGCCACCAGATGGAGGAGTGGTGGTAATGTGGGTCTGAGGATGGCAGGGAAAGGAGGAAACAGTGGGATTCTGTGGGTGTGTGCACACCTCCATGTACACACGTATGGCTTGCATGCCCCTGTGCAGGGCTGGGGACAGAAACTGGAAAACTGAAAGCAGAAGGAGGCTCCATGATGCTCCCACCATGCTTCCATCCTGAGGTGTCCTCAGGTCCTGAGCCAATCTGCATTGTTGCACTGGGGGAAGGGGGAAGATGACCCTCCCTCCTGTACATATATAAAAGGAAAAAAAGAGGTTGGAATGTGCAAATCAATCACATGATGAAAATGTCACCACTTTTTAATGCCACTAGTTTATAAGAGAGCATACAATCTGGATGGAGGAACTAGAGTCTCATGGATGCAAGCTTTTGATTAATGTCCAAAAGCTTGTGCTGCTCAAAAAACACATATGGTATATGTTTCTTATGATATCATTATTCTTACTCATTTGTCACTACCACCAATAATAATTTTTTGCAGCCATATTGGCACTGGCTAGAGTTTTGTTTAGGATATTGTCACTGCTGTTAAGTTCAAGTGATTCTGTTTACAACCAAAGGGAGCTGATATTCTTGTGCACATTGGATTGTCATAGGACTATAACCCACAAAACAGGCTATCCCAAATTCAGAATCCTTCATTACTGCAAGCAAAATGAATTTTACTAGCATTGTCATAGCAACATAATTCCCTCATTCAGCTTAGCAGTTCATACTTTTTGTAGCATGGTTCACAAGTGGGGGACACCTTGCCTCAGATACTCCATCAGGGGTGTAAGCAATGGAGGAACACAAAGATGAGGGGAATGATTATGGGACTGGGTGGTGCAAGGGCCACAAATAGAGAAAATAAATGCCATGCCTGACACTTCCTCTATCCACACGCAATGATCTGCTTACAGTACATAGCCTGGCCCTGAATACCCTGAATATTATGGCATTTATTTAGCTCCAAATGCCAAATATTCAGTAGTATTCAGTAAAAATTCATTACATTACTCCCTTTCATGTTACTCTAAACAGTTCCACCACCCTCCAGAAAAGCCCCTATCAACATTACTTGATTTGTTTTGAAGATTCTGGTATCTTCAGGGCCACAGCACGGTGTGCTCAATAAAGCAGTATCACATAAAGGGAGTGTGCCTTATGTCCTTGGCTGTCTTTCTTTTTCTTTATTCTCCTTTACTTACATAAAAACATAGAAACATAGAATTTGATGGCAGATAAGGACCGCTTGGCCCACCCAGTCTTCCCATTTCCCTACCTACTGGAAAAGCTGCAGATCCTAGTTAACCAGCAACCTACTTCTTCCTACCCCCACCCCCTAGAATGGCCTTATGATTGTCCCATGCATGCTTGAATTCCACCACTGATTTTGACTCCACAACCTCTTCCAGAAGGCTGTTTCATGCATCCACAGCCCTCTCTGTGAAAAAAATACTTCCTTAAATTACCTCTGAGCCACCCCATCTTCAAATTGTGCCCTCTTGTTCTTGCACACCTCTTTTTTTGAAAGATGCTACCCTCTTGGACTTTGTTGATTCCCTTGAGGTACTTGAACATTTCTATCATGTCCCCCCTCTCCCTGCTTTCCTCGAGGCTATACATATTAAGCTCCTTTCATCTCTCTTCATATGTCTTCCGGTGCAGACCCTGCACCATTTTAGTTGCCCTCCTCTGGACAGCTTCCATCCTGTCTATGTCTTTGCGGAGACTGGGTCTCCAGAACTGCATACAGCACCCCAGATGGGGTCTCACCAGCTGTCTGTACAAAGGGATAATAACTTCCTGTTTTCTACTGGTGATGCCTCTCCCTATGCATCCCAGTATCCCCCCAGCCCTCCTTGCTGCCCTCTCACATTGCTTGCCCACCTTTAGGTCATCTGATATGACTACCCTCAGGTCCCTTTCCATTTTTGTTGTTGTTAGTATCTCACCCCCCATTGTGTACTCTTCCCCAGGGTTTTTGTTTCCCAGGTGCATTACCTTGCACTTCTTAGCATTGAATCTAAGCTGCCATTCCTCTAACCTTGCCAAGTCCCTTCTCATCCTTTCCACCCTTCCCTGTGCATCAACTCTGTTGCAGATCTTTGTGTCATCTGCAAAGAGACATACTTTTCCTTCCAGTCCCTCTGCAATGCCACTTATAAAGACATTGAAGAGGACCAGTCCTAATACTGAACCCTGCAGTACCCCACTAATAAGCCTCCTTTCTTCTGAGTGGACTCCATTTACTATTACTCTCTGTGTCCTATTCTCCAGCCAATTCTTTACCCAGGATGTCATCTTGGGACCCACTCCCAGGCTGGCTAACTTGTATATTAACCTTTTGTGTGGGACTGTGTCAAATAACTTGCTAAAGTCTAGGTAGGCCATGTCCACAGCCCCTCCCTGATCTACTTCTTTGGTCACCCACTCAAAGAAATCTATCAGATTCGTCTGGCATGACCTTCCCACTGTGAATCCATGCTGCCTAGGGTCCTGTGCCCCTCTGGCCTCTAGGTACTCAACAATTCTTTCCTTCAGAAGAGATTCCATCATGTTTAAATTCAAAATGATTCAAAATGTTCCCCTAATCTTTGGGGGTGCAACAATGTGTGCAGCCATCCTTACTTGGGCAGTGCACCAATGAAATAACCAAAGCCTTTAGATTTATAGATTTGTTCTTAACATATTAAAACAGTAATTTTATGGTAGAAGGGACTCTAGCTCCATAATGTCTGCCTCCCTTGCTTTATAATCAGGGATGACATATTGTACACTCATCTGTACTGTCTTAGGCACTGTACTCCACTCCCTCAACAAGCCAGGTTTCCAGGTTCAGAGCTTTGCCCTCAACCTCTAACCACTATGACAAACTACAGTATCTCTTGAGTCATGGTACAATGCCTTTTACTCTTAAATAACCCCCCTCTTGTCCTGTTTGTACTAGCAAGTGGTATTGAAGGTGGGATGGCATATGGGTAACATATGGCTCACAGCTTAAACAAACTCTAGCAAGAGCCAATACAGCTGCAAAATAATGATATTATGAGCAGCGAAAAATGCGTGAACTAGCAATTTTTGCACTAACCACTGAGCCACCTAACTGCACTTTCTAACTGCTGTGATACACACACACTGACTAATATATATATATATATATATATATATATATATGTATTCCAGTGTAACACAGCAGTCTGTCTGCACACGGTTTTATATACTGAAAAAAACACACAGAGGGACCATGTTCTTCTTTTCAGGCTCTGAGGGACATCGGAGGGTGGGGGATTTCCACTAGGCAACTCATTTAAATTAGCAATGACATGCATAAGGCTGAAACTGATCTAGATAGCAGGGGAATGTAGACTAGCAATTTTGCACTAACCACTGAGACACCTAAATGCTCTTTCTAATTGTTGTGATACACACTGACTAATACATATACACATATATGCATATATATTTGGCATGGGGTCATACTTCAGTTAACAATGCCACAGCCAAACAGCACCAATCACAAACAGAGTCGAGCAAAACACCAACTTGTTTGCGACAGCGCACCCATTGAAAACAATGGGTGTTTACCTTTCTTTGCGGGGGGCTTTTCCCGCACACCCCCAGAACTTAGATAACTAACACCAGGGAGAGGCGAACTTCTGGGATGGGGAGAAACTCAGGAAGGGGAATTCTGATTTAAAAAAAAAAGCTGGCAAAAGTTGTAGCAGGGGAGGCCTGGGGGGAGGGAACTGAACCACAGACCTAGGTCTCCCAATTGCACCATGTGCTGGTGTCCTAGTCACTCCACCATGGGAGTGGCTCAACCAGGCACACAGCACATGGCAACATCTCCTCTCTCTACATCATCGTGCAGTGACAGGGGTAGTGGTATATCCTTATCGCTATTCTACCCCGTTGCTGTAAGTTGAAGTGCTGTATATACAGTGTGGTTAATATCATACTGTCTTACATGTGCAGTATTGACCTGTTACCTATATATTCCAGTATAACATAGCAGTGCACTGTCTACACACACAGAGCATTGCCACACACACACACACACACACACACACTGCCTTATATGGCATTTATTTACTTATGCATCTAACCTTAATTTTTACTGTATTTAAGATAAGCACTGTGCCTTGCACTAACTCATTTTAATAATTTATGGCATAACAGGGTAAGTAGGTAGGTAGGTAAAATTGTATTTTTATACAGGGTAATACGTGTCATTTGGACTTTGCAGTCCAGTTTGCAAGACAGTTCTGTGTCAAAGTGTCTATAGTTACAATATATAAAACATTAAGGACTTAAAATATCACTTATATCTAATTAGACAAACATAATACTAGACTGTAGATGTACAATCACTATCAACACTATCAGAAAATATATACAATATGTACAAGTTTTAACTAAAATCAGTAACATTAGCAGGAAAGGAAGAACAGATCTTTGATAGCCTGTGAGAAAATGTCATAGTCAGAGATTGCACAAATAGTGGGTGGGAGTGCATTCCATACAGCAGCTGCCCTAAAGTTTAAGGATAATAACCAAATCTGTTCTTTCCACTTTTCCAAATAAATTTTATTTAAATGAGTTTGTCTGTCTAATATCCTTTTGTCATTAATTAACTTTGGAAAGAGAAGTAGAGAAATGGGATGCTCGGTGAGGGGTAAACTTCATTTTGTGTATCAAGTGAATCCAGCTTGAAGTGTAAGTTATATCCAGGGGCTGCCATTCTAGTTTACTCAACAATTGACAATGGTGGGTGAAGAAACTACATTGTAACACATATCTTGTTATTTTATAGTGTGTTTTATTCAGCTGATCTAACAGTTGTTTATTTATTGCTCTATAAAATAAATCACCATAATTAAGAGTAGGTAAAATTAACTAAGTAAAGCAAGTCAAATGTTATTTCTATGGTGCCAATTCCCAGAGGCTCTAGGCACCTAACAATGAAAATCAAAATTTTAAATTACAATCAGTTAAAATAACAGTAAAGACATAACAGTCAACCAATATTAAAACTAGGATACCTCAACAAGATTTAGAATCAGTAATCAGTCATCAGGGCAGGTTATACCAAATCCTCCAGAATGGCCAGATGGAATAGGTAGGCCTTTAATCTCTGCTTAAAGTGTTCAACCAATGGGGCATCCCAGATGGTACAGAGTAGGGAGTTCCACAGGGTCAGCCCTGTGACACTACACACACGGTCACCTGCGGTCTTGAGCCAAACCCTGGGAACATCCAGGAGGCCCCTGGTCAAAGAACAGAGAGAGAGCAGACTGGAGTGGCAGGTGACAGAAGCTCAGGCAGGTAGCCAGGAACCAGCCCATATAGGGCCTTATAGGTGAGCAAGCCCACCTTGAAAAGGACCCTTCACCTGATTGGCAGCCAGTGCAGAGCCCACAGGACTGGGCTCACATGACTGGACCTGGACAGTAGTGGACCTGGAAGGTGTGGTGAATGTGGCCTTTCTGAACTTCAGAAAGGCCTTCAACACTGTTTCACATAGAAGTCTGATTAACAAACTGTGCAGCCTAGGGGTGGATCCTAAAATAGTTCTGTGGGTGGAGAACTGGCTGAATGGCAGGAGTCAGAAGGCTGTTGTAAATGGGGAGTACTCTGGAGAGGGAGAGGTGATGAGCGAGATGCATCGGGTGTTGGTACTGAGGCTGGTTCCCTTCAATGTCTTTATTGGGGACACTGCAGAGGGACTAGAGGGGAAGGCATGCCTCTTCGTAGATGATACAAAGGTATGCAATAGGGTGAACACTCAAGGGGGTGTTGGAAGAATGAGGGAAGATCTTAGAAAACTGGAGAAATGGTCTCAAGAATGGCAGCTGGTATTCAATGCATAGAAGTGCAGGATCATGCACATAAGGCAGACGAAACCAGGGGCAAAGTACGAACTAGGTGGGAAGGTATTAACAGTCACAAAGCAGGAAAGGTACCTGAGAGTTATTGCAGAGGACCTAAGAGAAAGTAGGCAGTGCAGTTAGGCAGCTGGAAAGGCTATCCAGATGCTTAGATGCATAAGGAGAAGTATCATGAGTAGAAAGAGGGAGGTCATCTTGCCTCTGTATAAGACACTCGAGAGACCACACACCAGGAATACTGCATCCAGTTGTTGAAGCCCCATCTGAGAAATAACATAGACAGGGTAGAGGGTGCAGTGGAGGGCAAGTGAAATGGTGCAGGGCCTTGAGGATAAGACCTATAAGGAAAGACTAAAGGAGTTAAATATGTATTCCCTCTAGGAAATGAGGGAGGTGGGGACATGATTGAGACATACAAATATATCACTGGTCTAAACAGAGTACAGGAAGGAAGCATTTTCCAAAGTAAGAGATAGTGCAAGTCAAGGGGCACAAAAAGAAGTTAGATGGGGGAGGCTCAGGGGAAATGTGATCAAATATTTTTTTCAGGGAGAGGGTCATTGACACCTGGAATAGACTACTAGAGGAGGTGGTAGGGGCTAAAATGGTCCCAGAATTTTAGAAAGAATGAGACATACACAGGGGCCAGGATATTCAAAGGGATTGCACCTGGCGCAACAGGGTTGCGCTTTCCAATGTGCCCCAGCATGATACTGAAAGGGGCAGGTTGAGCAGCGCAACTCCCGATGCGCTGGGGTGCATTGGTAATGTATGCAGTGAAGATGCATGGGATGTGCCCATGCATATGTGGCACATCCCAATATTCAGCCCAGGATGTGTGGCACATATGCTGGTGCAACCTCTACATGCACCGCACACTGGTGCTCGAAGTTGAGCCATAACTAATAGGCTCAAATGCTGGCCATCCACAGGTGGGCGGCTGTATTGCAAGGCACAATACAACAGCAGCCAGCCGTGGGTGGCCACCCACCCAGGAAGAACACCGTCCACAAGCACCTGGTCCCCCCTGGTAGTCCAGTGGCCCCCCAACTACACATGCCCGATCATGGGCTATAGTAGGAAGTAATATAATCTCATGCTTGATCGTAGGCAGTAGTAAGAATATAGAAAAGCCTAGTGGTCTAGTGGACCCCCTCCCTCCCCTTATGCCTGATCGCGGGCAGTAGTATGAAGAACTATAAACCTATGCCCAATCGTGGGCGGTAGTACTACGTGAGATCAACCCAGTGGTCCAGTGGTACCCCCCTCCCCACCCACTCACAGAGGCCTTTGGCCACCCAGCAGCCCCCCATCATCGGCGGGTGGCAGCACCCCACACATGTACCACCCAGTTGCCCGCTGAATGACAGCATACAGTATGATCTGTATGTCTATTGGGCCACAGTGTAGACCAATGGGCTTGCAGACCATACTGTACTACACAGGACCAGATATGTGAATGAATGCCCATTGGTCCATACTGTGGCCCAATAGGCATACAGATCATACTGTACGCTGTCATTTGGTGGGCGGTAGGCAGTATGGGTGGAGTGCTGCCGCCCACCAATGACAGGGGCGATACTGGCTGGCCTGGGTCTCGGTGGTGGGGAGGGGAGGTACCACTGACCACCAGGTTGATCTCACATATTACTACAGCTCGTGATCAGGCATAGGTTCATATTTCTTCTTACTACTGCCTGCGATCGGGCATATGGGGGGGGTCCACTAGACCACCAGGATTATCATTATTCTTCCTACTGTCCGTGATTGGGCATGGGTTAATATTTATTCACACTACTGTCCGTGGTCAGGCATATGGGAGGGGGGGGTTACAATAGCCCACCAGGAAGCCAACCCCCACCACCAGCAGCTTGGCAGGGCACCAGGTGCAATTTGCCGGGATGCCCAGTGCATCACATGCAAATGGGGTCATAATGACATGCAAATGGCCCCATTTGTGCCTTGCATAGATTATGGCCTCATTTGCATGCCCCTGGCTGAATATCATGGGTGATACACCTAGTGTAACAGCACTTGTGCTGGTGCATCCCCGTGCTCCCCCTCTGTGGCTTGTGCTGGTGCAGTGCCACAGCAGCATGAGCAGTATGTGCACTACTCTTTCCATATTCAATGGTGCTGCACCATGGTGCATCACCATTGAATATCACCTGGTTCTGGCCCCAGCACAGCCCAGTTGCGCTGTGCTCAGTCTTGCGCCATTGCCCTGCACAGTCTGACTATCCAGCCCAAGGTATCCTGGAGGCAAGAGTGGGCATGGGGTTCTAACACTAGACAGATATTACTACGGCAGACTGGGTGGTGATGCAACTCCCCCCCAGTCCAATCTCCCACTGAGCACCCATCATCCTGCACTCCCAGACTCCACCACATACTCTCACTCACCTGAACAGGTCACAGTGTGAAGATCCGGTCTCCCATGGAAGACACGTCTTGCTGCTGGAACTGGGGACTGCTATATGAGAGATAAGGTAAGTACTGTTCAATGTATTTCAAAGAGTTTTCAACTACATGTACCTTATTTCTCATATAGCAGTCACTGGTTCTAGCAGCAAGACATGTCTTCCATGGGAAAGTGGATCTTCATCTTTTCCACATACTTTCTATATTGGTTACGCAACAAGATTCCTGAGTCATGGTATCTTCTTGAAAAACATCTGATCATATTTTTCTAGTAGCTTACAGATGTTTTTATACCAAGGGGAGTTAAAGCAGCCCATAAGGAACCACTTTTCCTTTTCTTCAAGACAGTTTTTGTGGTATTCTGTCTGAAGAGAGTCTAATGAGCCTTTTCCAGTAGCTCAACTTTTTGGTATCCAGAAGAGTATTAATATTTTCCAAACCCTAACTCAGCTCTGAGATACATGGAGGGGAAAGAATGATTTACTGCTAATGTCCTTCTTAACAATTTGTGGATGAGAACAACCAATATTTCTCTTACTTTAGTATCCCATATTTCTGCCACATAGGCCAACTGAGCTAAGTATTTCGCCCTTATTGCTTCCAGTAAAGGCTTGACGGTTAAACCACTGTACGAATAATTAGATTTACCCAAAGCAGATGTCATTTTCTTAGCCCCTACACAGTGTTTATTAATATGATTATTCCACTGCCCTTTTGAGGAATAACAGATACCCAAATATACATATGAGTCCACTATACTGAGTCTTTCTTCACCAACTTCCAACTCTCTGTTGATTTGCCTTTACCAAAAACTGAAACCTGGGTTTTGGTGACATTTACTTGTAACTTCAGCTCCTTTGAATGTTTTTCCAATATATTTATCTTGTTTTGCAGACTGATTTAGATAATAAAAACAAAATTATGTCATCTGCAGAAGTCAAGGTGGCACAAGATTGGTTTAGAATTTTTGGAGAGTCTGATTCCAAGATTGCCATTTTTCTTAACACCACATCCACATAAAGGGAAAACAAGGTGGGTGCCATAATTCACCCTTGCCTCACCCCTCTTGTTATTTTTATTGGTTTGGATAACTGCCCGTTTGGGTCAATACGAATGTTGTGCCTATGTTTCATCATACATGCTACATATAATATTAATCAGTTGCTTATCTATCCCCCTGTTTGTCATTAATCTCCATAAAATATTTTTGTTCACTGTGTTGAAGGCTCCTTTGAAATCAACATACAATACATAGATTTTCTGATGGCAAAAGATTGTATACTTTTCAATCAAATGATTTAAAATAAAACAGTTGTCATTGTATTATACCCTGATTTGAAGCCTGCCTGGTATTCACTCAATCCTCCTGTCATCACAGTTTCAAGTTTTAATTTCTCCAAGACAATTTTAGAAAAGATTTTTAAACTCACATCGAGTAAAGTTATGGGTCTAAACATAGCAGGGTCCATTATACTACCATTTTTGTGCACTGGGACTATAATTGCTCCCTTCCATGATGGGGGATGATAAGCTTTGATAATACATTTATTAAAAAGTACAGTGAACACATCTGCCCAAAATGACAGGCTGGGTAAAAATACTTCAGCAGGGATATAATCCAACCCAGGGGCATTATTGCTTTTGAGTGATTTTATTGCAAAATATACCTCCTGTCTGGATAATATTTGTGTTTGTTCACAGATATCTTTAGGTACACATGGTTCACTTAATGATCCTTCTGAAAATACAGTATCTCTGCAAAGAAACTTACCCATTTTGTTTCCATGATTTAAGTATCTAATTTTGTCTTATACTTATTTGTATGTCCTGCAACCAAGGTCCAGAATTTTTTATTATCTCTATTGTAAATTGTATTAAACATCTCAGTCCATTTACTATGATGATATTGCTGGGTTTTTTGTTTTAAATAATGCTTATATTTTTTTCCTTTCTTGCTTTAATAAAACAAACTTCTGTTTATCCTTGGTATTTTTTGTACTTCTGATTTTAGCTGTGCGAATGGCTTTCTGTTTTAAACATGCATTGCCAAACCATATATCCTTTCTTGCACTTGTTAATTTTACAATTTGTTGTTTATGTAAACTATTTTTAATCATATCAAAGGTATTATTAATACAGTCCCGTATCTGTTTATTACTCAATTTCTACTGGGTTCCCCATTTTTCTTTATTTAGTTTTTCTTCTATTTGTCTCATCACATGATGTTCTATTTGTATATCCCATTGAAGTCTTTCATTGTACCTAATTTCAGTTATACAAGGTTCCTTTATAGTTTCCATTTCTTCTCTGGGTTTAACATATGGCTATCCCCTTAGAAGAATTAGCAAGTGATCACTTTCTGGCCTAGATGGAATCAAGAGGGTGTCCCATTTTTGTGGATCACCTGACCAAAGCAATAAATCTGATAGAGATACCCCTGTAGCCCTGATATATGTACAGTTACCAAGCTTATCTCCATGAATCTTTCCTTTTGGAGGATACAAATTATATGTTCTTAGTAGATTTATTAGTTTTAACCCAGACTTATTAGTTTTTTGATCCATAGTACATATTTCATAACTTGTAGTCATACTTAAACATTTGAAGAAAGAAATATCTAATAGTCCATCATAGTTTCCTATTCTTGCATTTACATCACCAATTTTAGAAGGATTTCTGTTTCAGGGAATCTAAAGTGTATGTCTGAAAGGATGGTATCTAAATGATCCTATATCTCAATATGGCAATGTTTAGAACTTATTCGTGGTATATATGCATTTATTAAGACCAGTGTTGTGCCATGATGAATAATAAGAGAAATAATAAAATTCTTCTCAGAATAAATTTTCCAATGTTTCTCAAAAAAAGAAATCGAATATAAATCACTAAACCTCCGAAGGTCTGCCTAGCCTATGTTCTCTTGTAGCTATAGAATGTGTCAAATCAAATTCATTCAAGATACAGTAATATAGTCCTCGTTTTCATGCCACATTTCCTGGCAACATATAATATCACCTTTCTTAGTAAAATCTAATCAATTATCACCTTTATACTTATTTTCAAAACTGGCTATGTTCCAAGACATAATTTGTATATTCTGATCTTTTGCTTCTAAAATATCTAGATTTGATTGGTCACCCTTTCTGTTCTTATTACTAAGTCACAGTTGAGATTTTTCAGTTGGACAGGGTCTATGTAAAGTTTTTTGTATACATTCATTAGTTTCGTTAGCATTAACCATTCCTAGAATAGGAACAGATGCAAAAATGTCCATTGCATCAACCAAATGTAATCCCAATGAATCCAGTATATCCCCTTTTTGTAACAGTTGTTTGGCTATTTTATCATTCTTAACTAATATATCAATTTGAGAGGATTACTCATTCTTTGTTACCTGCATACCCTGATAACTTAGACTTGCAAAAAGCTGCAAAATAAATTATGTATTGAACCTATCAGTTTCAGCATTCTCTATATATAATCAAGTCATTCCATACAAACTTAGAACTACCGGAGCTTCAATTTTTCCACTGTTTCCATTAGTAAAATTAAATTCTAATCTATTTGGAAAACTTACATTACAGTAATTCCTTATCCTGCAAAATTTTTCCATTGTACCATATGTAATTAGCTGCTTTAGGTGATTCAAAAGATACTTCAATTGTATTTATACAACCATCAATTTTTTTGTTTCTATATCATTTTTGTCAATATTCAACCAAGTATCTATGAATATGTCATTGAATAAATACTCTTTTAGCTCCTCATTCGAAATCTGCGGCCAATCATCATATGCCATAAGTCTCAAAAATTGTTGGCTTTTATTCATAGTGTCTTTTGGTTTGGAAACATGTGTGTCTTTAATTTCTGCTCCAGCATTCACATTGATGGGGTCTGAGTTTCTACTTGTTTCTTTCAGATTTCCTCCTGTAGCACCCTTTTCACCATGTTGCCCGTTTGTCCCCCTATTCAACTGGGCTTCAATTGGACATTGTTGCTTAAGTAAAGCTATTTCTTGTTCAAGTATGACTAGATGTTTTTTCTAGTGCCCCAGTAGCTGAATATTGATTAACTAAAGCAACACATACCTTACCTTTTTCAACTTGAACTACTGGTACCTGCTGTAAAGTCAGTGGGCCCAATTCTAGAAAGCAGAGATATATCCATCATAACTCATGCAAATGTACAAGTTATGCCCAAGTAGTTGCAACATATGACTTGCGCCCAATTCTAAAAACATTGCAACTTATGTCAAGAATATCCAAGAATGTCGCAAACTATGATGTTTGGCCTACAAAAGGTTGCAAATCACAAGAGAGGTAGAAATAATGGCAGACTGCTATGGTGCAGAACTGTGCAGCACATGCGAACCGGGTAATGGCATAATAGGCAACAGAGAGGCACTGGTGTAAAAAGAACTTCACCCACGATGAGGTGGATATCCTTGTGCCAGAGATGGACAAGCAGCATGACCTGTTGCTGAGCAGAGGTAGGGACAAGGATAGAAAGGACAAGAGGAAGAAAGCATGGGATACTGTTGCCCAGAAGGTCAATGCTTGTGCCCCCAGAAAAGAATGGTGAGGGACCTTCAGAAGATAAATAATGACCTGAAGCAGATTGTGAAACAGAAGCTGGCACACAACGGCCACTGTGCCCTTGCCATGGGTGGTGGATGAACACAGCAATGCACATTAACTTCCACAGAGCAGGGGATAGACAGGTACCTGAGCCAGCCAAGCATCAGTGGCAATACTGACCTGAACACATTCAAGTGGCATGGTGGCACAGGTATGTAGAGTGGTGGGAAGGGCATGTAATGTGAGTGTAATCATGGAAAGCTGTGTATGTCACCACCATGCCGGACAGTGACCATGCATGTGAAGGTCACTGTGTGGCTGTTCATGCATGCAGTGGTGAACAACACACCACAATTCAAGGCTATGCACCATGCAGACACCCTCCTGTGGGGTGAGGGGAAGATGCAAGGCTATGCACCATGCAGACACCCTCCTGGGGGTGGGGGGGAGGAGCAAGGCTGTGCAATCTGGAGTGGGTGGTGACAGTGGGGTGATATGTCCACAGTCACTGACAGCATGTCCATCATACAGGTACTGCAGTGGTGGCAGGAGACAGCAGGGCCAGTGGTGCAGGTCCCAGTGGAAGCCAGCAGCACAGCAGGGATGATGCAGGCACTGATGATGACAGCAGCAACAACAGCACCTCAACAGGCAGCAGCAGCACCACCACCACTACTAGTACCTCATTGTTAGACACACAGATGGATGCAGGGGAGGCAGCCAGCACAGAGTCAAGTGGCACAGGACTGAGCGTGGAGGGTGACAGTGACACTGGCTCAGACAGTGGACAGCAAACCACCCAGTCTGTCCAAGGAGATGGTGACAATATGGATGGCCAAGCATCAGACAGTGGGGATGGGAATATGCCTGGAGAGAGTGAAACTGGGACTGTTCCAGCAACTGGAACAGGGCCGATAGCAGGGGACATGACCCCCATCACCTGTGGGGAGCTAGAGACACAGCTTGATGATGCTATGCACAAGTTGCAGGACCAGTTGTCCCCACCTGCATACATCAGTGGCTACTGCCAGTCAGTGGTGGCTGGTCAGGGAGACTTAAAGCAGAGATTGACAGCCATATGGCAGGACCTCCTGGAACACCATCTACGGCAAGACGCACACCTGTTGGCCATCAGCAACACCATTCATGCCACAGTGGTGATGACCAGCATGGTAAAGGCATTGCATGGCATTAGGAACTGTACTCAGGGACAGATGGAGGCCATGGAATGATGCACGTTGGCCATGGAACATCTTGTGTCACAGCAGCAATGCCACAATGAGGCCATGGCCACAAACATGCAGGCAATTGTGGACAGCCTGCATGTGCTGCACCACTAGCAACCCATGACACATTGTTTTGCACCACAACCCATCAGCCAGGTGGACACCCATGCACCAGTGCGCACACCCCTCCAGCCAAAGTGTGCAATAGCATCAGCTCAGGTGGGATCGGCACCTCACATGCACGTGGCTTCCCATGCTAGCTACAGCACAGTGGTCCCAGACCTTGCAAACAGAGGACCTATCAGCACATAGACTATGCCGACCACCGGTGCTGCCACTGTCACAATCACTGAGCAACAGGTGACCACCCTGACAAGCACACACAGGCATGGAGAACAGAGCACAGTGACAAGCTCTGTGCATGATCCACAGGCCACACATCCAGGGTTAATGGCCACACAGGCTGAACAGTCAGCCACAATGGTCCCACCTGTGGGTGGTGGACAGTGCAGGGATGAGGCTACACTGCAATCAGCCATTAAGACTAGGCGGAGCAGGAGGGGGAGAAAGTGGAAGGCCTAGTCCAGGGAAGGGACGGACAGTGGGATACAAGACAGCATCCCTACTGATGCCCTGCCAGAGGATGGACATCACACCAGCATGAGTGTGGCTACACTGGTGCCCACAACATCCCAGAACCCTGGTGTCAGGACACAATGCAGCTGTGTTAAACAGCAATAGTGTACAGTGATTGGGCTGGGCATATTCCCAGGTATGTCCAAGAACAAATGGTGAACTGTGTACTGTACAGTGGGAGAGGGTGGATGCATGTTGCACTACAGAGGTTGTGTGTGTTGGTCTGTGTGTGCATGTGTGTGTGTGTGTGTGTTGGGGAGCACATGGTCTCACAATGTGTGTGCAACCACTGTCACCACCTACCATGTTGCACTGTGAATAAATTAACATTATTCAGACATTGTTGTCCTGTGTTGTGATTATCTGGCATATGCGCCCAGACAGCACAGGCCCCATGCATGGGTGGGCCTCAGGTGTGGCTGTGTAAATGTCCATGGCTGTATGGCTGTGCAGACATGTGCCTCTGGTGACAGCATCAGCACAGGGAGGGCCACAGCATGCACAGATGACCATGTGTGCATCTCCTGGACACTGGGCTGTGTGGTGGTTGTGGGTGGTGGGTATGTCTGTGATGTACAACATGCAGACATTGGACATCATGGGTGTTACCAGGGATGGCCATGCCCAACACCCTGCTGCTGCACAATGGTGGGGTGCCTGTTAAGGTTGTGTACAAGAGAATGTTTTTTCCGAAAGGCTGTTGGGGGGTGGAGATGTGAGCCACAGCACACAGCTGATGGTCTGCTGTTATTGGAGAGGGGGGTTATGTGCACCACCAGCATGCTGGCCACACTGAGTGAGGCTTGTGTGCATGTGCCGATAATAGAATGGTGCTGCCAGCCATATCCACCACATCCCATCCACACAACCACAGCACCAATGTCACTGTGGAAACCCACACAACATGACATATTGGTACTAGCACCACACATTGTGAATGGGAGCTATCCACAGTGTTCATCACTGGGGCAGACAATGAAGGGCTGGGCAGGACAAGGACACTAATCACAGATGCACTGTGTCACCTTGACTGCATGCTGTGAACCCCCACCCTCGTGCCACCCACCCACAACTAATATCATGTGCAGAACAGACCCATTCCTGGACCCTGTTGTGTGAACCATCCCTTGATGAAGGTCATAATGCCCACTGCAGGATCCTGTGTGTCCAACACACTTGGTAACACCAACAAACCATGAGGCTGTAGAAACCAGGCACCACGCACCGTCCATGGCCACCAGTTTATGTTAACAGTGTCACCATGACAGGTGTGCAGCACTGGGAGGCACAACCCTGTTGCTGGACTGTGGACTGCACCACCACTACCAAGTACCAACAGTGCCACCTGCAGGGCAATGGACCCCTCGGGTGTTGTGGTGCCATGCAGACCCACAGGTTGTGTGATGTTCAGACTCCCTCGGTGATGGGGCATGGGTACATAGCATACCACAGTGCACTGTTGGCAGTGTATTGCACTGTGCTGCAATGTTCTGATGTAGTTAGTAGTTTGATTCTGATTATTTTTTCTTTTAAAAAGTGAAAAACAGACTGCCCACCATCCTGGTGTTACCACACAAAAACAGATTTGTTTACATTCCTTGATCAACTCCCACTGCATCTTTCCGGCACTTAGGAACAGTCCCAACACAGTCTAGCCATACATGATGTAGTAGAAGTTTAGGTGGCTACTGCCTCATGAGTAACTGCACTGTTTGGAGGGTGCTTCTAATGTTTAGGAAGCATTCAAGAAGAACAGATTCATGATTTGAAGCAAAACAAAGCTGTTTATAAATATACATTACCATGCATTTCGGTTCTACTAAACAAGGAGACAGACAAAACAAACAGCAACATCAATGAATTTTAGAGAAGGTAACCAATCATAAAATGTGGGTTTTTGACTATAAATAATATGATGCAAAACAGGTTGACAGTGTCCCTTTAAGACAGCACACAGGGACACAGTGACTGCATAACACAAGCAACAGTTTAATAAAGGGCAGCAACAACAATACAAACTTAATAACATTCCTCCAACCAACACTACAACAAATAACATGATTAGAACAGAAAACCTCAATACCTCATCCTCTGTGCCTCCTGCAACTGCTACACCTAAATGGTTTATCCCTCCACCCCCATACCCCACCCTTCCCTCCCTACTCCTTCCTCCTCCTCTACTCCCTCCACACACGCCTCGCTGACCCTGACCCTGACCCTGACCCACCCGCCCTCTCTCTTTCTCCCTCTTTACACCAGCCTCTGGCCTTTCTTCCCTCTGTCGGATGGCTACCTCTATGAATCTATATTGTTAAATTTTTTTTATAGAAGTGATTTGCACAATTGTGATGTTTTGGTAATTGACAAAGCTCTCCGGCTGCTATGTTTATTTCTCTTTTGCACAATACCACTGCCTGTCCTGATGTTTCAAGTGACCTGACTTGGAACCTTAGTAAAAGAGCACCTGGCTCAAAGGTGTATCTGATTCCCTTAAATAAATAAAATAAATAAACACATCCACCCACAACCCCCCCTTGCTAAAAGTAACAAACAACCCCCCCTGCCCCCGGATGTGGTATAAACAGTACAATGTACAAACAATTCCCCACCCTCACCCCTAGTAATGTACAATATAAAACCCAGGAACCCCATGAAATGTTGAAACAATACATCCAGGCCCCCCCACCCACCACATCTCCCACCCAACTTCCTCCCTGCAGTTGCCATAGCCAACAATAACATGGGTGTGAAATAATTCCACCCTCCCCTTAACAACCATAATATAATGCATCACAAGAACATATTTACAAACCCCACCATGCATTGATTCCCCCCCATCAGACAGATGTTCAGTGGTGTGTGTGGGTTACACACGTCACACACTAGTCCCTATTTCTGAAGACAGTGAGCAGGACCCCGAGTGATGCATGCAGCTGGGACACATCTGCCATTATGGCTGCAACAAGGTCCACAAGTTGCCTGTCCCAATTTGCAGGCTGGTCCTGTTCCTGGGCATGCTGCCTCGCATCAGCCACAGGTGCTGCCACACCTATGACACCATCACTGCTGGATGGACTGTCCACCCCTAGAGGCCCTGCCTCAGGCTGATGTTCTGCTTGGCCATTCGTCTCCACCTGGTGCTCCTGTCCGTGAGGTGACAGTTCTCCTAAGTCCTCCACTGCACCCTCACACTGGCTGGCTCCATCCTGGTCCTTAGTCTCTCTCATGTTGCCCATGGCCTCTGTGCCCTCCATTTGCTCCTTCTTGACCTCCACAGCTTGCTGCACCATATGCTGTGGGTGTGTGCCCTCTACCACCTCATTCACCTCCTCCTCATGCACCTTGTGTGGTGTCTGTATGCTATGGCATCCTGCTCCTTCTGGTCCACCATTGCCCTCAGGAGAACCCTATGCCATGTGGGTACTGGTGCATGCTCACCTGTTTTGGGAAATGGGACACATGTCAGTGTTCAATGTCAGTGGTCGCTATAGGATGGCTCATGTGCAGGCAGGGTGTTTGGGTGCCATGCTGCAACACATAGCCACATGGTCCAATAGCCCACATTTAACCTTGCCGGTGTTCACCAAGCCTTCCCTGTTGCCGCCTAACAGGCTGGTCATGGTCTGCCTGTCTACCTGCTGCCACCTGCCTGGGACCGCTCTGTCCTGTAACAAGACCAGTGTGACACATTCAGTCATCAGTGCACATGCACACATACATGTAGCTGTGTTGCCTGGCAGTGCACAGGCAGACTGCCATACTTACCTTCCCTGGGTCTGCCTCCACCTCCCATGTCTGTATCTCTCTCTCTATCCCTCCTATAGAGGTCCTTCCACTTGTGATTGAGCTGCCTTGGTATTCTCCTGACACCTGTGATGACTTGCAGCCATAATCCAATGGCCCTCCAAGCCCAGTCCCTCAGCATTGGTGAGTGTCTCCTGCAACCTGGTGGTAGCAGTGTGGTGTGCCACTGCTGCCCCAGGTTGATCATCTGTGCAGTCTCAGCTGCACTAAAGTTGAGTGCTCTTCCACTCAATGTTGACATTCTGGGTGCCCTGACACTGCTGTGCACAAATTACAGTATGAATGTGACCTGTTTCAGTTGTGTGCAGCCTCCCCTGCCAATGTACAGGCCTGCTGTGTAGTCTGTATTTGGCAGCACATGTCTATCACGTATGCCGTGCGAGTGACACGTGCAGGCTGCATGTGCTGTTGCTTTTGTCGCATGTTGCAATTGCTGTATATTGTACACGCAACTGCTCAGTTAATGTGACGCAATTGCATGAGCTGATTGCAGCATTCCATACCGCATCTTTGTGTTGTGTGTGTGTGCGTGTATGTGTGTGTCTGTGATTAATTACACATGCATTTGCATCTTGCTGCCTGCCATAGCACAGTATGAATGTCCATGCCATCACATTTCTGTTGTGATTGTAGGCATGTTACCTACCCTGCTGTGTCTGTGAGCCACACATGTGTGTAGGCCACATTATGTACAGCACACATCACAGACGCTGTGTACTCCACCCCCCCATGTGATGCAGCCTGTGTTGCTAATGACACGACATACCTGTTGTGCTGGTGATGGTGTTTCCTTTTCCTGCTGTGGCCTTATTCCATACCACTGTCCTTCAGACACAGCTGTGGGTATATTTGACTGGTGGGCTTGGTTAGTGGTTACTTGGTTATATGGACAAAAGGGGGCCTTGGCCCATCGAGATTGTCCTCCACACCTGTGGAACATTTAAACCTGTAATTACTTCATTTCTTCATTTCTCATACTTGATGACATTTTAATTCAATAGCCATTTATCTAATTTGTTTTTGAAAGTATTGACATGAGTACAATCTACAATATCTTGTGGCAGAGTATTCCATACCTTGGGTGCCCTAATTGTGAAAAAGTATTGCCTTTTATTTGTTTTTGTTCTGTTAACCACGAGCTGTTTATTGTGACACCTAGCCACAATTCTCCTAGTGGAGAATGAAATACCACACAGTTCCATTAAGTTAGGAGTTTGAATGATCTTAGAAAGTTGGAGAAGGTCACCTCTTAATCTTCTTAATTTAAGTGAGTATAACCCTGTACATTTTAGTCTTTCATAGTAATCTAGGTGAGCGAGATGTGGTACAAGTTTTGTTGCTCTACGCTGAATCTGTTCAATTCTCATTATATCAGAAATTAAGTAGGGACTCCAGAAGGGTGATCCATAGTCAGTATATGGCCCAACATGAGATCTGTACAAGGTCAGGATGCATTCTTCCAATTTTGAGATAAAGGTGTTATTCATTCTACAAAGGAAGGCATTAACTTGATTAGCTATTTTATTACAGTGATCTGAAGATGACAATTTGTTATTAACTAATATTCCCAGATCTTTTTTCTGTACTTGATTCTCTAATGATGATATTATGTAAAAAATATGTTTGTTTAGGATTGTTTTTGCCCAGGTGTAGTACTTCAAATTTTGATACATTAAAGAACATTTTATTGGTTATAGCCCGATGTTCAATTGTGGCAAGATCAGTTTTTAGGATCATTTTATTAGTCTCACTATTAATACAACCACCCAATTTAGTATCATCTGCGAATTTTGAAATTATATTATTAGATGAGATAGTCATATCATAGATGAAAATATTAAAAAGTGTAGGTCCCAGAACAGAACCCTGGGGGACACCACTAGCTACATTTCCTAGGTCTGAAAGTTCACTGTTCACCCTAACTCTCTGAGATCAGTTATTTAACCAGCTGTGAACCCATGAAACTATTTTAGTTGAAAATCCGAGGTTGATAAGTTTAGTCACTAGTCTGTTATGCGATACTTTGTCAAATGCTTTACTAAAATCTAGTAAGATAATGTCGACAGGGATATTAGAATCAAGGTTTTTACTTATACTATTATGAAAGGAAATTAGATTTGTTGTGCAGGAATAACCTGTTTTGAACCCATGCTGTGTATTATCTATGATATTTAATGATTTCATTTTGGCTTCAATTAATAATTTAATTTTCTTTTCCATTAATTTACAGGGTATTGACGTGAGACTGATTGGCCGATAATTTTCAATTTTAGAGTGTGAACCTTGTTTGAATATAGGAGTAACAGTTGCAGTCAACCAATCAGAGGGGGTCCTGGATTCCTGAAGGGATTTATTAAAGATAATAGTTAGTGGGGCAGTGATAGCGTCAATTTTTGCTAGTAAAAATCTAGGGGGAATATTATCTGGCCCAGGACTTGTTGTTTTTTTCAGGGAGCCTAGGAGTTCCTTAATTTCCCGTACAGAAAAAATGTAGTCAATAGAATTAGATAAATGAACTTTTGATTCAATATGAGTATCATGTTCAAACACTGAGCAGAAGTATTTATTACATTTGTTGGCAGTCTCAATATCAGAGGTGATGGTAGTGTTATTTTATTTAATGGGCCCACAGTTCTGGTATTCCCCTTTTTTCTATTTAAATAGGAGAAAAGAGTTTTGAGTGAGTCCTTGGTGTATGCGATATGGAATTCAAGATTCCGTTTAGCTACAGTGATTTGTTTCTTTAAGTCCTTAACTGCCATCCTGTATTTCTGTAACATTTCCCTCTTTCTGACTTATATGACAAGTCTTTAACTGTGAAAATAACTTTTGTTTGACAGCACTTTGTTTTTTAATAGAATGATTATACCATGCAGGAATTTTACCTTTTTGTTATATTTTCTTCTTTCAGGGATATATCATTGTTCTAGTTTGTGAATTTTTAGTTTAAGAGTTGTCCAGGTATCTTCAATATTAAGGGGAGAGGGTATCTGATCCTAAGGTATGATCCTAAGGAGCTCATTAATCTGTGAGAAATCTGCCTTATCATTATTGTTTAATCATGCATTTGTTGGTAGGGGGATGGTAATTTAAGTGTAGTGTAAAGAATATTGACATATGGTCACTATTACCTGATGGATCGGAGATGAGTAAATTAGTTATAGGGGTATCCATATTAGTTATAACTAAATCAAGTATGTTTTCTCTCTGGGTTGTATCCCTGACTAGTTGGGTAAGGCCTAGGTCAATTGTTGTTGTAGGTAACTGTGCATCATGCAGATTTGACCCAGTTAATGTGTCCCAGTTAATCAATGGAAGAATAAAGTCACCCAAAATAAGGACTATGCCTTTATTGGTGAGCTGGGAAATTTCTGTAGTCATCAGTTTGGTATAGAAAATGTCAGCAGATGGAGGACGATAGCAAGTGCCAACCAAGATCTGAGGAAGGCCTATAGGCTGAAGATACACCCAAATACTCTTTGATTGTGTTTTAATGGGGGACTCAAAGGAGGGAATGGTATTACTAACATACAGACTTGCCCTTCCCCCTTTTCTATTATCTGTTCTGTTTTTGAAGTAGTGTTTCAAACTGGGAATTTCCATTATCCACTGTTTGTCAGAGTTACCGCATTTTTCTGTTACGGCTATAAGTGCCAGATGGAAATAGGATTTTTGTTTCTAATTCAGCAACTTTAATTGTGTTAAGAGAGTGGGCATTAAGTGATAAGGCATTCAAATGGTGGGAGTTCAATTGATGGGAGTTAGATTTAAGAGAGTTGGCTATTAACCCAGTCTCCCCCCTCATTATTAGTTTAAATGATTGTTTATATATGTCAAAATCTGACCTCCCAAAAGTGAACTCCCTCTTCTGCGGAGATGTAGACCATCCCAGCAGAAGAGGGATAAGTTATTATAGAATTCCTCCCAATGAGTAAGACAGGTAATGTTCTGTCTATAACACCATTTACAGAGCCAGTCATTTAAAGCTTTGATTTTAGCTGTGATTTGATATGTAGCTCTGGGGACTGATAGTATCTCTGATATACAGATACTACATCCCTTTTCTTCCAGAATATTACATAAAGATACATAATCCTACATACATAGATACATAGATACATAGACAGTGTCGGCAGATAAGGGCCTATGGCCCACCCAGTCTGCCCATTTGAGCTTGTAAGTTCAGTTTGTTTTCCTAGAAGTCTGTTGTACCTTACCCCTGACCTCCAGAATTCCTTTATGTCTATCCCATGCATTCTTAAATCCTGTGATTGTTTCAGCCCCCACCACTTCCTCTGGCAGGGTGTTCCACTTGTCCACCACCCGTTCTGTGAAGAAATTCTTTCTCATGTTTCCTCTGAATCGTCCTCCCTCCAACTTCATCCCATGCCCTCTAGTCCTGGACCATCTTTTTCATTTAAAAACAGTGTTTTCCTGCACCCTGTTCCTCCCTGTAAGATACTTGTATGTCTCTATCATATCCCCTCTCTCCCTCCTCTCCTCCAGGGAGTACATGCTCAGTTCCTTCAACCCGTCTTCATAGGACTTGTGATGCAATCCATGCACCATCTGTGTTGCCCTCCTCTGAACCTTCTCTACCCTGTCTATGTCCTTACGTAGGTATGGTCTCCAGAACTGTACACTGTACTCCAGGTGGGGCCTCACTAGTGTCTTGTATAGCGGAATTATGACCTCCCTTTTCCTGCTGCTAATGCCCCTGCCTATACATCCCAGCATCCTATTTGCTTCACCTGCAGCCTTGTCACACTATTTCCCTACCTTGAGGTCATCAGAGATGATAACCCCAAGATCCCTTTCCTGCTTGGTGCATGCTATATCCTCACCCCCCCAACTGATATATTGTGCCAGGGTTATTGTGCCCCATATGCATTATCTTGCACTTCTTTGCATTGAATTTCAACTGCCAAACCCCTGACCATTCTTCAAGTTTCTGCAGGTCGCTTCTCATTCTGTCTACACCCTCTGGTGTGTCTACTCTGTTACAGAGCTTTGTGTCATCAGTGAACAGTGAAATTCTGCCTTCTAGGTCCTGCGCCATGTCACTGATGAAGATGTTGAATAGGACCGGTCCCAGCACTGATCCCTGATCCTGTTTAAGTTGTAGAAGCGATGTCCTGCTAGTATCATTTGTCCCTGCATGGATAACCACTAGGGCACTGCCACATCACATGGGCACTGTTGCCACTATACAGTGACACTGTGTTAGGTGTGCAGCACCAAGTTGCATGGCTGTGTGGTGGTATGGTGGCCATAGCTGGATGGATGCTTTATGATGTTACCACTTGGTGGTGTATTGTCCATTAGCTGAAGTGTTGTGCTCACAATGTGGCCGTTACCCTGCCTGTACCAATGCGGCTTGGTCTGCCACGTCCATCAAGCACATCATCCTCCTCCTCCTCCTTCTCCTCCCCTCCCTTCCCCCTCCTCCTTGACCACAGTCATGTCTGGTGGTGGCATTCAGTTCCGTACTGCGATGTTGAGCAGTATACAGCACACCATGAATATCTTGCATGCTATCTCAGGGCTGTACTGTAATGCTCCTCCAGGTCTGTCTAGGCAAAGGAACTGCACCTTCAGGACACCAACGGTGCACTTAGTGACACACCTGGTACTGCTGTGTGTATCATTGTACTGGGTCTCCCCTGGGGTGCGTGGGTGACATAGCAGTGTCATGACCCATGGCAGTTGTGGGTAGCCACTCTCACCTGTGGAATGTATGAGACAGCATCAGTCTGCTTAGTATGTGTTCCACATGCAGGACCATGGTCAGCAACTGTACATGGCTGTGCTGCTGTGTGCTGTTTACACATTCTTGTAGCCATCTGCCAGTGAGATGGCCCCTCTGGAATGCCTTGTGTAGGCCACAGTAGCAGAGGATGTACGAATCATGGGTGGAACCAAGGTACTGGGCTACAGTTGTAGCCACAGATATTGCCATCTATTTCCAGATATTTTGCAAAATTTCTAAAGAGTTTCTCACTGCTGCCCCTACTGTGGAAATGCAGAAAGCAGAAGACTTCTCTAGAAATATCACAGACATTTTGGGAAATAGCTGGCAATGTCTGTGACTACTACTGTGCCACATCCAGTATGCAGCACTGGCTGTCACACACTACCTGCATGTTCATGGAGTGGAAGCCTTTACTGTTCACATACACGTCCACCTCACCCGGTGGTGCCCTTATGGTGACATGTGTACAGTCAATGGTGCCTATCACATGTGGGAACTGTGCAATGTCATAGAATCCCTACATCACTGCCTCCTGTTGATGTGCATCCTGTAAGAAGGCAATGTACTCCCCAATGCGCCCTACCATTGCATCAAGGAACTGCCATAGACACCTGGACATTACAGGCTGTGAAATGCCTGTGGTGTCACCTGTTGGAGTCTGGAATGTTCCTGTTGCAAGAGAGCATAGTGCAGCACTAACCTTCACCTCTAGAGGGACAGGTTGCCCCCTACGGCTGGCACTCTGTAGTTCTTCTTGCAGGCCATGACACAGCCCTGCAATGATGGCCCTTGGCAGTTTGTAGCATGCAATGCAGTGCTCATCAGAAAGATCCAGGAATGACTTCCTTGCCCTGTACACTCATGGTGCAAGGTGTCTGACAGTTATGTGCTGTACAGGTTGCTGCCTGTTCCCCTGAATCCAGGCATTGCATCACCTGTGGTGCCTATGCCACCTGTTGAGTAGCAGTACACCCAGTATGGCTGTGGGTGCTGGAAACTCTCTCTTTCCCTCTCACTCTGTGCCTCTGTGTTCTTACTTCTGTGTAACAATCTCTGCAGCCTGCCTGGGAGGCCTCTTTTTATACTGTTTAAGTTACACCTGCCCCCAGCTGGTGTAAGTTATGCCATTTGACATTGACATAACTTGTCACTTGGAACCTTCCAGAATCCCACCTTGGCATATCCGACTACATTTCTTGGTGTATGTCCATTTCATAACGTATCTGTGGGAATATGTAATTCTCGTTATAAGTCACTATTTGGAGTATGTGAATTGCAATTGGCACTTTCTAGAATACCACATGTCACAATTGCATGTAGCAATTGTGAGTTACAACATATGCTTTGTTGCAAATTACTTACGCTGTGGCGTATGCTTTCTAAAATCAGGCCCAATATATTGTTCTTCCTCTGTTTGCCATTTTTTTACTTTTTTGATCCTTTTCCAATTTCCTGTTCCTTTTTAGTTGGATCTTTTTTCCCCTTGAACTACAATGGTTTTGTGTTTTTGGGGGAGGGGGTTTGCTTTTCCTCCCTTTTCTTTTCTTCTTTTCTAATTGTTTAACCAAGATATCAGGAAAATCAATAGAGGAAAAGACAGGTCTTTGATTGTTAACCATGCTGGGTGTATTTTCAAGAATAACTGAATGTGACTCTAGTTGGAAAAACCTCAAGTTTTTTTTATATTAACCAATTTAATATTGTTGTTTGCTATATCATACTTCAAATTCTGAATATAATTTTTCAATACAATCAGTTGCTTCTTTAATAAAAGATGTGCTGTATATTGGTGACTCATAAGAGCCACCAGATCTTCAATTAAGCACAGTGGAACATACTGAGGAATCTGTTCACACTGATTTTGGTTGGTATCTAACCTTCTGGGAGATTCTGGTTGTACTGTTTGTGTTATATTTGTTTGTGTAAAATCTCTAGTCAAGCAATTATCATATTTAGTCACAAGTTCTTTCATGCCCTCTATAGTTCTTTGCAGCTCTGCTGTAACATTTCTAAAGTCTGAACCAGAAATTAACAAAGCATCTCTATGTATGTCCGTCTGAGGATGGCTAGTATTGGTGACATTGTCTCTAGTATTATTAGTTTCCCTAGATTCATCTTGGTAACTTATTTAATCAGAGGCCACATGCTCCTGTTCATCATACAGGGACATCTCTCTAATCCCAGAATTTCTCTCTTTGATTTCTATACTGTTATATGAGGTATTCGCGCAGGCTTTGTTACTAAAATTCAATTCAAGGGAACATTCTAAACTAGAATCTAAAATCATATTTAGGGCTAATGCTGGTAAGGAATTACTAGACCTTGGTTTGGGAGTAGAGGTCTTTTCTCCTTCTAAAGAGTTATACTGCTTCATATGATCAGTTAGTTTAGTCTGTTTAGTTTTCCCCAACTTGAACTGTTTCTCTTTTTTCCCTTTTTCCAACATTGATTCACCCTGCAATGGTGAACACTTGTCTTGGTTTTTCCTTTGGAGTCTTGTACAGACTATGATATTTTAGTCAGAGTCTGTTATTTAATCTTTTCCTTAGTCAACTTTTAACTCAATATTAGGTTGCTAAAATAATAATAAAACAAGCCTAGATATAACAGGGTAGAACCTAAAAATATGGCACACCGTAGCAATTATGAATGCATAGGTCTAATTAGTCTAATTAGTCAGAGAACTTACCACCTACAATTCTAAAACATAAAGCATAAAGTAATGTAGGTTACAGGAGCCCAGTTCCACAACCAACCCCCTTAAAAGGAGAAAAAAGTCACCAGAAGTGTTGATGGTCATTCAATGGACCTGGGTACTTAGTGCGTTCGCTGTTCTTCCTTTATCTGTAAAAGTGTTCAACTGATCCTTGAATGTAAGTGTCTTGCCCTGCTCCTTTCAAACCACTGATCCACCACTGCAGATTCAAGGCAATTTCTTTGAGTGTTGATCAAATCAGATGGCACAATTGCTCAGTTGAAGTTAAAATAGTTAGGGTCCTTTCAGGGTCCGCTCAGGGACCATTAAGCCAGTTATAACTCACTGTTTCCATATCTTCTCCTACTATTAAAAACTTGTCAACATTGTTGTTGTGGCCCTTCAAATTCGAACTTTCTTTCAGAAGTTTCACTGGTAATTCCACTCTCTATGCCACTGTCTAGATCACTGAGTCAGTGAATCGTTGCATCTTCTTGAGCACAGTCCTTTTCAATCCATGCTTCAGAAATCCCAAATGGCTCCTCTGCCCACTTCAGCTCTGGCTCCAAAACCCAGTCAAGTCCTGAGTCACCACCGCTGGCAGGGGGATCAATGTGATAATAGCACATCAATAAGAGCGAGAGTCAAAACAGCGAATCCAAAATAGTGATGACAACAACAGCACATACACATGATAGCATAGCACATAACAGCTACTGCAGCTCACACAGCAACATTTATACAGTTTTGTATTGTATTTAACATGGGGGGCTTCACCCTCGCACCCCCACGTGGCTGTGCCCCTGACCCCCATATCTCTAGGATTCTTACTCCACGCCACTAACTGATGGTGGGGGTAGCGGCAACTTCCAGTCACTCATATGTGACAGTTGCTCTAATGTGCCAGTTGCTATTTAGTGCATCAATATTACTGAGTCGCTGTTATTGTTTTGCTATTTTGTATTTGTTGTTATTACATGTTACCCTGGTGGGGCCTTCCTCCTGAAGTGAATAAAGAACACCAAGAGTCACCTGCACTATGCTACCAGAGTTTGCAATAAGTTCATCTGTTAAGAATTCACATTAATAAGGTAATTATGGCATACCTTTTATAAGTTTAAAATTTGCCTTGTGAAATCCTGATTCTCTTAACTTCTCCCCAGGTATGAGAGCGCATAGCAAACTCCACACTTTTCAAGCTCAGAGGGACATCGGAGGTTGGGGGGGTGCCACTAGATACCTCATTTAAATCAGCAATGACATGCACAAGGCCGAAACTGATCTAGATAGTAAGGGAATGTAGACTAGAAATGTTTGCACTATCCACTGAGCCACCTAACTGTACATTCTAATTGTTGGGATATACACACACACACACACACACACACACACACACACACACACTGACTAATACACATACACATATATGCATATATATTCCAATATAACATACATTAGAAGTCACATTAAACTGTCCCTTCAATTCATTGGTTTAGCATTTTTCATTGAGTTGCTTAATGTGTGCACTGCTCACTGCAATGAATTAATAAAAGTTTCCTAATGGTTTGATTCTGTCTGCTATTCAGTTTCAGCTAACTGTACTTTGCAGCTGTCTGGAAGCTTTTATCAATGCAGTGCATGTGCAGAGTACACATTAAAGGGACACTGTCAGCTTTCAGCAGCTATACTGAACTTGTGTGACCAGTGTGCCTGTAATAACAGCTATGGCAAAATAAACTATTCATGGTCCCCAGTATGAGTAACAGCATGATCTGTTGCCTAAAGTTTAAAAATATATGTTTTAGCTCAGACCAAGCACATTACCGTAGTGCTTGGCTGATCTTCTGCCTCTGGATGCCTTTTCTCAATGTGAACTGCATTGAGCATGTGCAAATTTCCTGAACAATTGTAAGTGATAGTTAAGGCTAAAAGTGCGTGCTCTTCTAAGCATGGAGACATATGTAAGAATAATGAAGACCATTGCAAGTCTTATTTTTACCACTTTGAAAAACAGGACTGTGATCCTGAGCATGTGTGTCACGTCCATGGCAATGTCATGCACATGCTCAGGATTGTGGTCTTGTTTTTCAAAGTGGTAAAAGTAAGATTTGCAATGCTCTTTTTAATTCTTACAAATAATTTTGTCTATCCCAAAACAATATCTAACAGCACTTGGCTAGTGTGGCCGGTGCCAGTTTTGACCTCTGTCCATGAACATCCACATGAAGTCACACATGTGACAGTCCAGGAACAGACAGTCAGGACCACCCTTGCAGCATGCACCCAGACACATACACACACACACACACACACACACACACACACACACACTCATCAAAATAGGTAACATGCATAATGAAAAAATGCACATACATACTTGTTCTGCAACACAAGATTAAACCATATCCAAACACAGACCCTAATAAACTAATATGAATCACCATTAAATTACATGTATGATAACAATGGGTACACATGGGCATCTCTGAATTGCCCCTCCCCACTCACACACACACACACACACACACAAGAACAGTATGACTTGATATAGTTCATAATTGATGAGTACAAATATATATTAAAAAATATAGGTTTACAATTTGTGATGCAGCATACAGTGGGTCAATGAGCTGCTATGCAATATAATGGGGGGAACTGTCACAGATGATATGAATAACTGGAATACCTTTGTGTTGCTAAATAAAACAGATAATGACCCTTAGATTACAGATAAAACATTGATTGGGTATTAATAATTACAAATACTAACTAATCCAAGGTAAGTCTGATTTGTGTCATCTGAATCAAAACTGTCAGTCTCTATGTCAGAATCAGATGCAGCTTGTGCCTCCTCACACTGATTAACACTGGATACAATGGGCTCAAATTGGTAAGGTTGGATACCACTATCAAAGTTTAAATGTATGTTCTCGACATCTTTATATGTCCTCTACCTCAAACATGATGAATAGTGAGCACAGGCACAGTAATGAGTATTTAAATCCAAATGTAAAAAAATACACTCCCCAAAAAACAGCTAGCTAAGCTAATCTAAGTTTTCAGGAAGAAGGCACATAGCCAGCACAGACTAGCAAATTCCTTTTTCAGTACTTTAGCAACAGAATTTCAACAGCATGGTAAGTTTTAGGAAGAAAAAGTGCATATGAACAGTCCATTTCAAACCTCAATTGTAAAAAAAATCTGTAACAAATGAACATTGTTTAGGGGTCCTTTAACTTATCTTCAGTGAGAGTTGTAACATCAAATGATTTTCTATATAAACACTCCATTCTGTGACATTCGACTTACTCACTGCTATGGTCCCAGGGTTGTCTAGTTATCTCTCTTTATAGCTGGAAAAGGCTGACTGAGCTGACATGCTTATGAGCTATGAATCTTTTTTGAAAGACAGTTCTAACCAGATTGAAGCTTAGCACCCAAAATAGTGCCTTGAAACACTGATTGGCTGAATGAAAGTGGAGTAATACCACAAAACCTCTAATTTTTATCTAGTCCATTGGGTATCTGGAGAGCTCCATTTCTCTACCATCATAGCAAGACATCTGCAGGGCTATGCCCACTACAGCCATAAAAAAGGGAGGAGTCATCGTGGTGTGCCATTTGTGTGATCTGCAACAAACAGGAAGCAAAGCTAGAGTGAGGTCATTATGTGGAGTGGGGTTTACCTAAGGCCATACAATCAAAAATATGTCCTGAGGTAAACCTCACCCCAAATCCCAACCTTATGGTAGCTCCACCTGTTATGCAGAATGGCGGTCTGGATTGACTCCAAGTCTTTCCTGCAGCTATGAGTCATACATCAATGCATCTGAATTCTGTCCCACCTCCACTTTCTCCTGCCTGTCAGGGGCAGTAGGAGGGTTATTTTGGGGCAGGCCAAAAAAAAGGCAGTACGCAGTTAGGAGGAATGCATTTAAAATAAAGTATGGTCTGAACCCTGCTTCAGTTTGCTTGAAGAGACAGTGATCCTCCATCCCCATAATTAGTGTTTGTTTTAAAGAGCATGTACCTACTAAAATGCAAAACTTAAACTATGTTCCTTACACAAACTACATTTCACCTCATCGCTTTCCAGTTTTATTTTTTTACTTTCTCATGTTAGTGGTCTATCAAATATTTCACATAATGTAGCACACATTTTACTGTGTCTTTCAAAAAAAAATTTAGACTGTCTCCAACTGACCTCACAGTTGCTGTTTGTGACACAACACTCTAATGCCGTAGTGACCAATATGATATTATAACAAGTGCAGTATGATGTAAGTCTAGGAAAGCCAAATGTGTTATATTTACACTTCACAGCAACATGAGTTATAAATAAGACATATGCGAATTAAGAAACAAAGCAAATGCATTGTCTTGTGAATTGTCATAGCCAGAACATCATGTTTCTAAAAGTACATGTTGACATGCTTAGTTACTCTTTAATTAGCTGATTAATAACATTCATACTGGTGACAAATGAGAAATGTTGCTTTCTCAAATGAATTACAAAACTTTCTCACAGCATTTTTTCAAGGGAATTTAGTCATATTGATTCTCACATATTTTAGGCTGCAAATATTATCTTCCAGTCTGAAGGAAAAAAACTGTTCAGTGCACACAAATGCTGCAAAAATTCAATGACATTTACTCATCAAAAAAGTGCACAAACTGGACATCCACAACACTGACTCTGCCCTGGCATGTTGAGGCTCACTGCCTCTTCCTCATGCAGCATGGCTAGGTCAGTGTGATGCTGACATAGCTTCCATACCATTCTACAAACTGCTATTGGTGCCCCAAAGTGTGATTGACAGCTACATGTACAGTATATGCCAAAAGCAATCAGATAATGTTTACTATCTCATTAACATGCACCAATAGTAGAGGAACACATATGTCAGTCATAAATGGATTCATATTAGACTAAAACCCTCATTACAACAATTACAACTTAAAAAAATAATAAATACAATTGCAAATGTTCTGATATGTATACCAGAATCAGAAAGATCGACACAAAGATACCAAGTGAGAGATTAGAATAGATTAGTTATGTGGTAGGGGAAAGGAGTGTATGATCCTCTATGATTTCATGGCACTCCTCTGTGTCCAAAACTGACATTGTTCAAGAGACTGTCAGCTGCAACACTAGGAAAACGGCATCAATATAATCATAAATGAGCCCTGTTTCTAAATTCCCATCTCTGTTTAGTGTTAACTCCTCCACCTATGAATCCACTGATGCAGACATGTTTACTTAGTTAGTGATTTATTTATTTATTTGAAAATATGTGAACGCAAAAGGCACACTGAGCTGAGGCTCATTTCCAGGTGTGACCTGGGGAAGGGGAGCAAAGGATAAAACAATATGAAACATAGACATATTCAATGTTACAAAAGTGCAAAGACGGAGCATGCAAAGACCATAGAAAGTGCACAATGTGCAAGCAAGTCATAAGCAGGCTATTGAACATCACAGCAATTATGTAAGTGACTGTTGGGGGGAAATAATAGCAAAGGGGGGAGGGAAGCAGTCTCTGCTGATATCTGAGGAGTGCAAGGGAGGAAGAGAAACAGAGGGAAGAGGGGAGCTGGTTCCAAAATGAGGGGAGAGGATAGGCAAAAGCTGACTTGTGAGCCAAAGTGCAGGGATGCAGCAAAGGAAAGGTGCAACAGTCTCTGGAGTGGAAGCAACAAGAAACAGAGAATACAATAGAAAGGAGTGATGTGAGGTTAGAGTAAAAGAACCTAAACCAGAATCAAGATATAAAGGAGGTGCAGTGTGTCTGGCAACAGAATGGTAGAGAGAGAATGGATAGTGATGTGTAGAGGGAGCAGTGGTGGATTTGAAAGGGTGAATTGGTTGCAAATAGCTAGAAGGAGTTACAGAGGATATCCAGTCTGGCCAGGAATGTGTAGGGGTAGAACCATAAACCTCATCCACATAGTCAGAGACTGAGGGAACCATTTTGGTAACATGCTCTTGGAAAACCTGAAGGGAATGACAGTCTTTATTTCAGTGCAAGGCACCAAGTTTAGGTTAGAGTTCGGCATGGATGGCACTGATATGAGCAGTGAAGTCAAGCGTGCTGTCAAGCCATACACCAAAGGTACTTGAAGGAAGGAACCACTTCATGTGGGGAGTCATCCAAGGTGGAGAAGATGGGCACAGACAGGAGTCTGGCTAGTTTTTGGCTGGTGCCAAACATCATGGACACCATTTTTTAGTGCTGACCCACAGCTAGTTTGATTGCAACCATCATATGATGTCGTTGAAGTCATGCTGTAGCAAATATTCCACGTCTGTGATGGATGAAGTATAGATGACTGTTCTCTGCCTACATGTGAATATGTGAATTGGCACAGGCTGAAGGGAGGTCATTAAGGAAGATGGAGAAGAGAATGGGGCCCAGGATGGAACCCTATGGGACCCCTGCCTGCATAGGAAGAGTAGGTGACAGGACGCTACCAACCTGCACTGACTGAAGATGGCCCGTGTGGTAAGAATGGAACCATTTGACAGCAGGAGCTTAGAGGCCAGAAGAACCTACCTTAATCAGGAGGATAGGGTGAGGCACTGAGTCAAAGCTTTGGCCAGATCAATGAAGTAGGCTGTCATGATGTAGCCCTGATCTATCCCTGAGATGATATGATTAGTTACATGCAGCAGGGAGGAGATGATGGAGTGATTCTTCCTGAAACCAGACTGGAATAGGGAGAGGAAATAGGAGGAGGAGAGGAAATCACAGAGTCTACTGTAGGCAAGCTTCTCTTACAATTTGGCAAGAAAGGGGAGGAGGAAAATAGTCAGATAGTTAGTAGAAGATGAATGGTCCCCCCTTTGTGGAGTGGTATACATTTGGCCAACTTCTAGGACTGTGGGACTGCACTGAGAGAGAAGGAGAGGTTGAAAAAGTGAGTCAAAGGAGATGCACTAACAGGAGCAGAAATATGAGGAAATCTGGAATGAAGTCTGTCAGGGCTAGGCTTACTCACAATCAGGGAGTAGAGGGCAGTCAGCGTCTCCTGGGTGGACATGTATCAACCACATCCTTTGTCTATGAGGAAAAAGGTTCATTTTGCCTCTTAAGTAGTTACAGGCCCACATAGACCACAGGCAGTGCATCAACTTGAACCCCTATCACTCTTCTTAAGTCATTATATAGGTTTGCTGGTTGTACTGATTCAGTTACAGTGCTATTGACATTCCTCTAATATTTTACTCTTTGATCACATATGTCCACCTCCAAATTCATGAGGTCTGCACTGATGAAATATCAAACTACTGTGCTTTATTAGGTGTCAGCTTTATGAAATTTCAGTAACATATTTGGAGTTAATGATTTAACTTACTCAGGGCATAAACAGAGAACAGCCTATTATATTTATTTATTTAAAATCTGGTGACTGGGAAATGCACACTGAGCCAGGGCTCATTTCCAGGTGTGACCTGGAGGAAAAGGAGAGGGATTTTGCAAACAGACAAGATACAAACTTCAAAACATAAATTACAAAAAAAAAAAAACACCAGGAGAGCAAAAAAGCAGTAACAAGTACAGAATTTCAAATTGTATTCAATACTGAGCAGCAGTTTAAACAGAATACCAGGATTCTGAAGCAATGCACTAAAGCAGATTTAGATTTAAAGCCTTGTGGAATAAGGTTGGGTAAGGTTTTGCACATTCAAGAAGGAAGGCAGGGAGGAAGAGAAGGGGAGACACTAGCGGTAGGAGCCTGAAGTAAGTGGAAGAGAGGGAGCAACTGGTAAGAGAGGGAGATGATGAGGCAGGGTTGGACAGGAGCAGGGTGTGGGTAGGAGAGAGACTGAAAAGGTGTTTCAGAGTGGAGAGGGGAGGAAGACAGAGAGCATAGGGAAGCAGATTCCATAGGGAGGGAAGCCAGTAGGAGAAGGCAGGTTGGCCAGAGCGTGTGTGGGGATAGGAAGGGAGATGGTGTGGCAGTCCATAGACCATTGAGAGGTGGGGGGTAGTAGAGAGGAGAGAAGAGAGATAGGAGGGAAGAGAGCCAGACTGGTATTTGGCAATGAAGGTGGTGCGGTTGTGCTGGTGGGGGATGGGGGGAATGGAAAGTGATGAGTAGATGGAGCAGTGATGGGTGTGGGCATGGGAGTTAGAGGTGAAATAACAGAAGGCATTAAAGAGGGTGTCCAGTCTGAAAAGAGAGGAGGGAGGAGCAGAGCTATATACCATGTTGGCATTATCAAAGATTGGGAGGATCATTTTGGTTAACAGGTCTTGGCAGATGGGGGGGGTGTGGCAGTCCTTATTACGATAAAGGATGCTGAGCTTTGGGTGAAGTTTAGAGTGTATGGCTTCAACATGGACATAGAAGTCTTATTTGCACTCTAGCCAGACTCCAAGGTATTTGAAGGCAGGGACGGACTCCAGGATACTGCCATCCAGGGTGGTGAAGGCAAGGGAAGGCTAGAGCCTTGCGAGCTTCTAGGAGGAACCAAAGATCATGGACACTGCCTTATTGGTATTAACCTTGAGCTGGTTTGCCTGGAACCAGCATAGTACATTGAGAAAGTCACTTTGAAGTGAGGCTTTTACTGCAGATGGAGGAGGAGGACCTGATGAGTAAATTACTGTGTCATTGGCATAAATGTGTATATGCGAAGAGACACACATGCCGGGGGGGGGGTCATTTAGAGAAACGCAGAACACTCTGTGGCCCAGGATGGAGCCCTGTGGGACATCAGCTAGGATAGGGAGAGTGGGCTGACAAACTGTCACCCAGCTGGACAGACTGTTGCCAGACCATGAGGAATGAGTGAAACCATGCATTTGCTGGTGCAGAGGCCAGCTGAGGACATTTATTTAGGAGAAGAGGGTGGGAGACCAAGTCGAATACCTTAGCAAGGTTAATGAAAATGGCAGCTGTGATGTGGCAGATATCCATTCCAGTGTGAATGGAGTCAGTGACATGCAGTATGGAGAAGACGGTGGAGTGATTCTTTCTAAACTCAGACTGGAATGGAGAAAGGAAGGATGAGGAGTCTAGAAAGCTTGCAAGTCTGGAACACACTAAGGACTTTTGAAGTTTGGCAAGGGAGGGAAGGAGTGAGATTGGCCTGTAGTTTCCAGGGAAGGAGGGGTTACCCCCTTTGTGTAGAGATAGTACTATGGTAAGTTTCCAAGTGCTGGGGACAGTACAGAGGGAGAAGGATAGGTTCAAGGGGTGAGTAAGAGGATACATGATGGCAGGGGTAGATATGTTGAGATGTTTGTGGTCCAAGCCATCAGGGCTGTGTTTGGTGGGGTTAAGAGACAGGAGAGTGTGTAAGACTTTCTAGGGGGAGATAGGAGGGAAGCTAAAGCCATCAGCCATGTTGGAGGTGGGAGGGAACAGAGGATGATGGTCTGGGTAGAGCACAGATGGTGAGGAAGTTGTTGAAGGGAGTTTCGCGGTATCCAGTGAACATGGCGACTGTGACTGAGTGCTTTCAAAAAGGGTGACTCAATCATGGTGCCTGTGTTCTGGGCTACCTGGCAGGGTAGTGACCAGATACAGGGGTAGGTGAGTACAGCAACAGGATGTGGCTATATATACAGTACATGCACATGGTGGGGAGGGACCACACCATATGACGGGCAGAAGGGGAGGGAGGGAATGTGGGGTGTAATGCGGCAGTCGACTGCTGAGCTGGCCATGTGGTGTGGTGGGTAGGTGGCAGGCTGGAGTTGAGAGGGTGCCGGGTTCAGTTCTGGGTGCAATCTTTTTTTGTGTCGGTCGGGGTTTTCATTTTTTAAAAGTTTTACACACACAAACACACACACACACTATATGCACACCACTGGAGTTGAGAATCCGTAAGTAGGGGGTGAAGGGGGCATAACATAGAAAACTAGTGGATGGTTTTCTAGTCGCTGCGAGTGTACATTTCCATAATTAATTTTCATCAATGTACACTCGCCCAAATGTCGATTGCACTTCCACAATCACTGTTTTCATGTTGAACTGGGTTGTGATGATGAGGTGGTCAGAGATCAGGAAGCCAATGGCTAGAAGAGGGAGGTGATTGCTCAGGGGTGCTCAAACAAAGAGTGGATCACTCTCCAGAAGTTGGATTGGAGGCTGGCCAGCTGGAGCAGTGGTTGAATTTCCGCTTGCGATGCCGGCGAACCAGGTTCTGGAATGAGCCCGGGTCATTGGAGGGCTGGTCAGGAGGAGAAGGATTGAGTGTCCCTAGGACTGCTCTTCTTCTCTGGGGGGGTGGGGGGTTCCTGCAATCGGTGTGGGTGTGACACCTAGCAGAAGCTGAGTGTATTACCCTAGCACCGACGCACAGTCAAGGGGCACTGAGGCGGGACAGATGCAGTTGTCATTGCATATCTCCTTCCCAGCCTATAGGGACAAACTCTCTCTCTGCCAAATGTCTCTATGACACCCCGGCCCCTGAACATCAATCAGCAGCCTGGCCAAGAGGTCCTCCAACCAGATACGGTTCCACGGTACCGGTTCCAGTCACGGTTCCATGCTCCACCTCCTGGGGGTTAAGCCAGGAGTGACTGGGGGAGCGAGGGGATCATTAGGAGGTGGAAGTCTTGGGGGCACTGTGACCAGGGTGGAGCTCTGACGGATGGTGGAGGAAGCAAAAAGTAAGATAAATATAAAAAAAAAATGAAGTTGGATTGGGAGTTTAGGTTGGACTGAAGATTGAGTTTGAAATACAGGGTCTTAGCAGCACAAACTGCTTTAGTGCAGGCATTGCACAGGGACCTATAAAACTGGTGGACAGCCATGAAATGGAAGGTCTTGAAATGAGTCCATGACTGGTCCCAAGACTTGCACATTTCGTTTAGATAAGACATGATCCAGAGGAGGTGGGTGGTTACATTTTACATGGGTTTTGTGATGGGGCATGAGTGTTCCAGATGCTAGATAGGATGGTGGTAAAAGATAAAAGGTCAGAGACAATGCTATGAGCTGAGTAAACAGGGGTTCAGTCCAAAGATGCAAAGTCCAGAAGGAGGGCATTGGTGATGAGTGACCTGAGGGACCTGTGCCAGGTGTACTTGGGGGTAGATGGGGGATTGCACTTTCCTCACACATTAGGTAAAGCAGTAGTCACTGAGGGCATCTGAGAGCATGCCTGCAGACAAGACGTGATGGGGTGGGAGGATAAAACCAATCCCAGGAGGGAGTGGTTGGATGAAACAGGGTTGAGTCTGATAGGATCAGTGATTAGCTATGAGAGATCCAGGGACTCGATTGAGTGGGAGAGGGGTTTAGAGGTGTGGAGAGCCAGTTGACATTGAAGTAGCCAAGAAGGATGAGATTGCTTGGGGTGGAGAGGGAGACAAGAGAAGAGAGGAAGGAGAGGAAGGAGAATTGAGAGACCTTATGTGAGGGGACTAGCTGTATGAGATCCAGGGACTCAGTTGAGTGGAATAGGGGTTTAGAGGTGGGGAGAGCCAGTTGACATCAAAGTAGCCAAGAAGGATGAGATTGCTTGGGGTGGAGATGGAGATGAGAGAAGAAAGGAAGTAGAGGAAGGAGGAGTGAGAGACCTTAGGTGAGGGGACACCTACAAAGATAGGAAGGGTGGAGGGAAGGGATAGCTCTACTAGCAGGAGTTCATGAGAGGCAGGGAAAGCTTCCTTAAAGGAGATAAAAACAGAAGGTCTGGTGGACATATAAAGCAACACCACCACCACATTTACCTTTGTCTTGCTGAAAGAGATGATAGATCGGGCTAGGTAAGTGTCAGAATTCTACAAGACAGACAGGACTCAGAAATGCACAGGTTGTCAGGAGAGTGCAGGGAGACCCTACCTTTGAGTGAGTCAAGCTTAAGGAGGAGACTTCTTATATTAATGTGATAGATACTGAGGCCTTTGGCTACTGATGGAGAGGGAAGGGGGCAGAGTTTGGTTCAACGTCACCAGCACGGAGAAGGAGGAGGATGACTGGGGAAAAAGAAAGGAGAGTATCACCTACCTTCTGGGTGGAGGGGGTGGGAGAGTGGAGGAGAGGTGAGACAGAGGGAGAAGGAAGCAGTGGAAAAATTCAAAGTTTAGTAAGGTGGAGTGAGGGAGACAGGTGAATGTGGAGGGAGGATGGGAGATGTGTTAAAGAGGTGGGGGAGAGAAAGGAGGAAGGGGTGGGAGGTACAGGATGGGGAGAAGCAAGGGAAAAGGAAAGGAGGTGAAGGAAAAGGGCAGGGGTGTTGAAAGATATATGAGAGAAGGGGAGAGTGGAACAGAAGGGGGAGGAAGATAGGATGGATAGATAGATGATAGATAGATAGATAGATAGATAGATGGATGGATGGATGGATGGATGGATGGATGGATGGAGGAGCATGGTGCTGGAGTGTAGTTAGGAAGGGGGTAAGGGTAGCTTGAGAACTTAGGGTGTGATGACCCCAAAATGATGAGTGGCAGGGAGGGAAGTACACAAGAGCAGGAGAGACACAGAAACAAAGAACGGGAGGGGACAAGTCTGAGCAGATTTACAGATGGGGTTAGCAGCTGTGGGAAAGAGTGGGAAATGACCAGATAGAACTAGTTCTAGTACTAGTTGAGGCAAGCAAAAGTTCCAGTCAGCAACCTTGTATTGGGGCAAAAACAGCCCAGAGCTTGCTGCCTATGTCAAAAATTAAGTAAAGGAGAAACAAGCAAGTAGAAAACAAGGACTGGAACAATAGGCATACAATACTGTGGCAAGTGATAGAAACTCTAAATCAGGTGCAGCAGCAGGGAAAGGCAAGGTAGCTAGCAAAACCACAAAGCTTCAGGTACTCAAAGGGGGTAATACAGTACAGTTGCATGTGAGAACTACGAGAGGCCATAGAGAGAAAGCAGCATGTGAACACAATGAGTACCAGAGACTGAAAACAAGTGCATCCACAGTTAACGAGAGCTTCCAAAGTGGAGAGCAGGAAGGGGAGAGTGAGAGTCTGTGGAGCAGTGTAGTCGGCCAAATGGCTGACTCCTGGCTGACTCCAGGCAGATTCCTTGATGTCCTTAGCACACGGTCTTTTGCACGGACAGGCCACTGCGTGGATGGGTCACTTGGGCAGATGGCAGTGAAATACAGAGAGTAACACTTTGATTGGCTGAGAGCCGTGTTGGGGGAGGATTCAGTCTGTGCTCCCAACTAAGCTTTCTTTCTAGTGCTGTAGGTGATCGTGTTGGGGAGGGAGGTTACATCCTGGGAGAGTACAGTACAACACATTGAAAATTTACAAAGCAACATCCAAAGTAACAAGATTAATACAACATTATGTGTAACCTCGGGCAACCATAGAGTGAGCAGAAGGCAGGCATTGTCAAGGAGAAGTAATCGCACAGGTCAGTGTTACTAAAGACATACTGGAGCAATATTTTCAGGGCTGAGACTGAGGCATCAGGCAAAGAGTACAGGATTATCTGCATACATATGAATATGCGACTTGACACAGATGGATGGGATGACATTTAGGAAAACGGAGAATAGAATAGGACCAAGAATTGAGCTTTGGGTGAACCCAGACTGTACTGAGGGGGAACAAGACATTGCCAACCTGTACCAACTGAAGATGGCCAGGGAAGTAGGATCTGAACCAGTTAATGTCTGGGATAGAAAGACCTGAGGATTGAAGTTTCTCCAGAAGGAGGGAGTGGGCTACTGTATCAAAGGCCTTGGAAAGGTCAATGAAAATAGCAGCAGTGATATGTCCCTGATTCACCTCTTTTAAGATGGAGTCAGTAACTCCTAGAAGGGAGGAAATAGTGGAGTGCTTTCTGCAGAATTTGAAAGAGAGAGAGGAAGTTAGTGTAGTAAAGAAAGGTTGACAAGTTGAGAGCAGACAAGTTTCTCTTGTATCTTGGCAAGGATTGGGAGAAGGGAGATAGATGAAAAGTTACCAGGCAAGATATGATCTCCACCTTTTCAGAATGGAGAACCTTGGCAAACTTCCAGGACTCTGGGACAGAAGAGAAGGAAAAAGAAAGGTTAAGTAGATGGCTGAAAGGTAAAGTAATAGCAGGGTCACAGATGTGGAGTAGTTTAGGGTTCAACCTGTCAGGACTGGAACCTTTAGAGAGGTTGAGGGATGAGAGAGGATGTACAGTTTCCAGCGGAGTAGTGGGAGAGAAGTGAAAGCAAACAGATGAGGGTTAAGAGGGGAAGGAATGAGTTAGGGAGAGAGGAGCAGCTGTCTACAAAAGAAGAGGGAGGAAGGGCAGAGGTAGTGAAAAATTTATCAAAATGAGATGCAACCAGAGAGGACTTAGAGATAGAGGACCCATTCTTGAGCAGGACTTGAACAAGATGGGAGTGCAAAAAGGGAATTTATGACCTTGCAAAATTTAGGCGGAGGTCTTAATGTTATTCTGAAAGTTTGGCTGTCCAAATGGCCTTGGTATAGGAATTTCTGAGTCTTCTGTGGGTCAGGAGGTCAGTAGTTGAATGTGTCAATGTGAAACAAAACCAGGCATTGTCCTGTGACCTACAGAGATTATGGAGGTTAGCTGTGATCCAAGGTGACCCCTTCAAGCGGGACTTTTATAGGGGAGAATACTTGTCCCACACACAGATGAAATTAGAGGGAAACAGGGAGAGTACCACATCAATGTATGTAGCAGTGAGGATGGGGACCAGTCAGAGGCAGAGGTCTAGGAGGAGGGATTCAGCTTTTTGTGCACAGAGGCTGAGGCCAAACAAATTGGGGGAGTGGCAATCAAGAACATTCAACAACCAGAGTGTGTGTTAACCTACTGTATATGAATCCACAAATTCTGAAGTATGTTCAGCCACTTATAAAATGATGTGTACTATATAAACACATGAGAGAGGTCAGACAGATTTTGGTTTTTCAGTTTTGTTGTCCCTTGGTATACTGTAGCAAGCACATATGCCATACTTTGGGGTTGTTTTTGTCTTTTGTTAATTAGGTTTTGAGTGGGTGTAAATGGCGTGCTTTTTGGAGCTCTTGTCAGGTGACTGGGATTCACAATGACCTCTTAACCCCAGAGGTTAATATTATTGACATAGCTGTGTGGTAGGCCATGCAGTGCGTAAGCAACAAAGAACAACAGGATGTGTTTCATATATAAAGCATACCATAACAGTCTTACTGTAGCAATGCCAGACTTGGCATTGCCAGGGAAATGATATAGCTATATGCCTTTAAATGACCAGTAAGTGGGATTATGAGGCCATAAAGTTACACTGAAGTGTGCAATTGCCCTTATAAAATGGTTTTGAAAATTTAAGATGAGAAATTTTTTTTTCTTCTTTATTAAAAAAGAAAAGGGGTGGTTGAGGAATTAGTGGCAATTTTCCTTAACCTAGTTTAATAAATGCGCTTCAATGTTTCAGCATCTTACTGTAAGTCTGTTTTAATAGACTGTTCCCATTCAGACTTGCAGGTTTAAAGAAACCCCAAATGCAGCACATTTGTTAAAGACTAAGATTTCAGTTGCTACAGAAACTTACTGAGCCCTTGAGTGTCATTTGCCCATAGGTTCAGACCTTAAACTCTATTGTTGATGCATTTAGAGTAATCTGATCTACAGAAAACACAGCCAAACAATAAAATTGTTTTAAAATGTGTGTGCAGCTGCTGTTAACACAACCTCAATGAAACATACCCTCAACTGAAACACTCCTGACTGTCAGACTGAAGACAAGGGCAGATAGATTCAGAAAGTTACTATTATAGTACCCATTTGTGAATTTACTGGAAGTAGGATAGTTCTTGAGAGCAAATGGCATGCATTAAACAGAACTGGCTGGCTGGATAACAAGGGTGTTGAAGGCTAGGATACTGAAGCAGAACTGCCCATCCATGTCATACAGATATGGTCCTTTGCTTACTGACATTTCCTGTTTTCATTATGAAGTGGAGGAAAGTAAACAGTGTGAAAAAGATCCAAAACTACTAGTGCTTCTGTCTGATGCCAAATAGAAAGAACTGAATGCTGCAGTTGAAATGGCACAAATGAAATAAAAGAATAAACTGATCATGTCACTCCAACAGTATACCTTTTGAATATGATATCTCAGCATGCAGTGCAAACCAAAATGACCTGATTACTACCCACTAGATAAAAATACCCCTCTGTAATTTATAGCAGTTGGGGTCCAACTTTTAAAGGGGGGTTCTTCTAGGGTGTCCACCAGTAACAAACAGTATTTCCTGAATACCATGAATAATGCACTATTCGTTACTCAAGTACAGTTAATGAATAGTGGCTATTGGTATTTGGGAAATACAAAAAGGAAAGAAACAGTCTCCCATCCTCCTCCCCATCCCATTTAATTAAACTACCCCCCACACACACTGTAATCAGCTGTTTTACAATGCCAGAAAGTGTGGGAGCACTTCCATTCAAAAGAAGGCGGCCGGTCATAGAGATGGGCAGGTTGTGTCGGTCTCCTTCACCATACCTGAGGGGTTTATATTTAGATATTTGGTTGCTGGGGGAGGAGAGTGGGGGTTATTACATGGGGTCTGGGGTGGGTAGGAAATAAATTGCTTTTTTACAAAAGGAAAATCATTAGATGAAATGGTGGCCGGCTGTGGAGGAGGGTGGGTGAGTTTACCAGAGTTGTGATCATCAAGGATCCCACACTGGCATCATGCTCACCTGGTGCCATGTCACTTTCCATCGCTGGAACCCCAACCCCCACCCGGCAGTCCCATTGCACTGTGCACATCCCTTAAACCACCTTCTGGCTTGTCTAAGTGAAGCCCCTTGCTGCATCCACAGCGTGCTTGCAATCTTGCTGAAAAGGGGATGTTGCAGCCCCACCATGGTACACGCCCCCTTGCGACCTGGCACACCCCGATTTAGATCACAAGGCTGGAGCAGTGCCACTTTGATACAATGTCTCCCCTTTTTGATTCAGACCATGTTTGAAAATAAAGGTTGCCGCATCTTTTGAGGCAAGGTGCCCCTTGCGTTGATTACGTTTGACGCAGGCACCTTGCATCATCCTCCAGACTTTGAAAATCAAGCCCATAGAATCTGATAGCAGATAAGGAATGATTGGCCCAACCAGTCTGCCCATGCCTTCTTACTTACACTATTGCCATAGACTGTGCCCAATCTATAGCTCTTTCTTCCTCCCCGCTTCCTTCTCACTATGGTCCCCTTGTGCTTATCACATGTATTCTTGAACTCCACCACTGTTTTTGCCCCCACCACTCTTTTTGTGAAGAAGTACTTCCTCACATTTTTCCTGACTCTACCCCCCTCCAGCTTCATAGCATGCCCCCTTGTTCTTGAGAACCTTTTCTTCTGAAAATACTTCACTCCTATACCTTATTAACCCTCATGAGGTATGTAAAGTTCTCAATCATATACCCCCCATTCCAGGGTTTACATATTGAGGTCCTTTAGTCTCTCTACATAGGGCTTTTGATGCAGATACTGCACCATTTTACCTGCCTTCCTCTGGACTGCTTCCACTCTGTCTATGTCCTTCTAGAGATGTGGTCTCCAGAACTGGACACAGTACTCTAGGTGGCATCTTACCAATGATCTATACAGAGGCAACATCACCTCCCACTTTCTGCTGGTGATACCCTTCCCTATATACACCAACATCCCACTAGCCCTCTGGATTGCCTTGACACACTGACTGGCCACCTTTAATGTCATCCGATATGATTACCGCAAGGTGTCTTTCCTTCTTGTTGGTCATCAATACCACTCCACCTATATTGTACTCCGCCCCTGGGATTCACTACCCTAAGTGCATTATTTAGTATGTTTTGCATTAAAACCCAACTGCCATATCCTGGACCACTTTTTGAGTTTTCTCAGGTCTCTGTTCATCCTTTCCACCCCCTTCCCCTGTAGTGTCCACCCTATTGCAGATTTGGTGTCATCCACAAAGATTCAGACCTGCTCTTCCAGCTCCTCTGCAATGTCACTTATAAAGACATTAAACAGGACTGGCCCCAGCACTGATCCCTCAGACAACCCACTCGTCACCCCCTTTCCTCAAAATGAACTCCATTTACCACCACCCTCTGTTGCCTATCCCCTAACCAATTTTGTGTCCAGTTTACCACCTTTGGACCCACTTCTAAGCTACCCAGCTTGCTTTCTAGTCTCCTATGTGAAACAATGTTGAAAGCCTTACTGAAATCTAGGTAGGCCACTTCCACCACTCCACCCTGATCTAAATTCTTTCTCACCCTGTCAAAGAATCTATCAGATTAGTTTGAGATGACCTCCCCCCGTGTATCCATACTGCCTTGGGTCTTGTAACTCTCTGAATTTAAGATATTCCACAATCCTTTCCTTCAGTGGTGATTCCATGAACTTTCCCACCTCTGATGTCCAGCTGACTGGCCTATAATTGCCAGCCTCAACCCTGCTACCAGTTTTGTGTAGTGGGACTACATCCACACTCCTCCAGTCCTCTGGAACCACTCCTGTTTCCAGTGAGCTGTTAAACAGAACTGTCATAGGTGCAGTCAGTATTTCTGTGAGCTCCCTCAGCACCCCATGATGCATTCCATCTGGTCCCATTGCTTTGTCCACTGTCAGATTAGCAAGTCCTTTCAGGACTCTCTACTCCAAAAACAAATTAGTGTCCACTTCCCTCCCTCCAAAGCTTCTATTACTTTTTTGTGGCTTCTTCCCTTCTCCTTCCTCTGCACAAACTGAACAAAAGTGTTTGTTCAGGATATCTGCCTTTTCCTGGTCTCCCTCTGCATAGCCTTCCCTTTCCTTTTTAACCTTACAATCCCACCTGTGGTCTTCCTCTTTTTATTTACATACCTAAAAAAATTTTTAACCCCTTTCTTTACTTCCTGAGCTATTCTCACTTCAGTTTACACCTTTGTGCTCTTTACTGCTTTCCATGCTTCCCTGTTTCCTCCCTATCCTCCTTCCTCTGTGTCTCCTTATATCTTCAGAATGCTACCCTTTCAGCCATTGCTTTTTCTGCCACGTCTTTTGAGAACCATAGTGGTCTCTTTTTCCTCTTGTTTTTGCTCACTCGTTTGATACAGAGGTTTGTTACCTTCACTATGCTCTCTTTTAACTTTGTCCACCGTTCCTCCACACCACCCAGGCCATCCCCACCTACCATGTCATCCCTGAAGCATTCGCCCATCTTTATAAAATCTGCCCTCCTGAATTCCAGGACCTGCACCCTTGTGACATTCGATTCCACAGCTGTACTTATATTGAACCACATCATATGATGATTGCTGGTCCCCAGGTGACCTCCCATCATGGTGTTTGCAATTTGGCCCCTGTTAGTGAGTATTAGGTCCAGTACTACCCCATTGCAAATGGGTTCACTGACTATTTACCTGAGGAACACCACTGCAGAGAGTCCAGGATGTCCCTGCTTCTAGCTGAAGCCACTACTGGGAGGCTCCAATCTACATCAGGCAGGCTAAAGTCCCCTCCAGAAGCACCTCCCCCTTTTCTGCCATCTTGCTAATTGCTTCCACTAGTACGTTATCTAATTTCTCCCTCTGTGCTGGAGGTCTGTAGATCACTCCAGTGCAAATAGTGTCTTCATTCTCCATATCCAGGATGACCCACAGCACCTCTGTCTCCCCCTGTATTCCCTGTATCTCCATTGTTTTTATGTTTTCCCTCAAATAAAGCACCACACCTCATCCTTTCCTTCCCACTCTGTCCTTCCTGAACAGAGTATAGTCTGGTAAGGTCATGCCCCAGTCATGGTTTTCAATGCACCATCACTCGGTAATGGCCACAATATCTAGGCTGGCCTCTGCCGTAATGTTGTCTAGGTCCAGAGTCTTATTTCCTAGACTTCCAGCATTCACGCACATAGATTCACTGGAAGTATTGTTTCCTGGAAACTGCACTGTTTACATGCAGGTTTTATTACCAGGAAACTCCTGAACACGCACAAACAAAATTTAAGTTTCACGATAATTAAAACTGCAAGTAAATGTGTTGATAGATGGAGTGCTGTGTGAGTGTGTGAGCTAGCTACACTGACAGACTGAGAGCTGTGTAAATGTGCGAGTGGGTAAGATTGATACTGATGCATACCATATGAGTGTGCAAGCTGTATGTGAAAGTGTGAGCGGGTTAGAATCTGCCATATATTAAAAAAATTATATTTTCTATCTGTTATGGTGTCACAACTTCATCTCAGGATACTGATGACATCATAAACTTCTTGGGCTTCTCTCTTGAAGTTTAATGATGTCATCATTATCTCTCGGTGGAGTTACAGCTCCATAATGGATAGAAATCTATGTGCTGTTCTATTTGTACTACTAGAAAATAGGCTTGGTCATTGGGCCCATTTCAACCACACCTGAAGAAGTGAAGGAAACAAGTACAGTCACAGTGATAAAGTTGAAAAGCTCCATTAGCTACCATAGACAAATTATAGTCACAGGGTGGGATATTCAGAAGGGATGTGCATGGCACAACACAGTTGCACCATGCGCAACCCACTGATGCGACCTGGCATGATATTCAAAAGGGGAAAGTGTGTGGCACAAATCCCGATGCACCAGGGAGTATCAGTAATGTATGCAGCGCAAGTATAATAATAATAATAATAATAATAATAAAATTTATTTAATTGAGCACCTTTCAAAATCTCAAGGCGTTGCACAGCAAATACAAACATAAAAAACATATTCAAATACATTCAATATAAAATCAAATACAAACACATATTCAAATACATACAATATAAAATCAGAATAAAGTAGGAAATGCCTTTTCCCATAAGAAAGTCTTTAGTGCCTGCTTAAAACTCCCCACCGTCCTGCACTCCCACAGCTGACGGGACAGAGAATTCCAGAGGGTAGGTGCAGCAAATTCAAATGCATGAGCACCAGATGACTTCAAATTTACCCTCGGAATCTCCAGCAACCCCATGTCAGCCGAGCGGAGCTGTTGCAGAGGGGTGTAAGGCACCAGGAGCTCTTTCAAGTAATCAGGACCCAGACCGTGTAGGGCTTTGTAGGTCAAAAGACCCACTTTAAAGTTGATCAGCCACTGTATTGGCAGCCAGTGCAGAGCGCGCATCACAGGGGTAATGTGTGATCTTCTAGAAGCCCCAGTCAACAAACGTGCTGCCACATTCTGCACTAGCTGCAAATGGTGGATATCAACCCCAGGAAGGCCTAGGTAAAGGGAGTTACAGTAATCAAGGTGCGATGTCACAAAGGCATGGACCAAGACCGGCAGGTCACTGTGTGGAACAAGGTGCCTAATCCTTTCAATGTTCCTAAGATGAAAAAAGACCAGCTTGACAACTGCAGACACCTGATGTTGAAGGGTCAGACCAACGTCAAGCTCCACTCCCAGGTTACGCACCAGTTCAGAGGTGAGGATCTGGTTGTTCCCAGGACTAAACCGGAGGGAAGACCAGTCCTCAATCCCTCTACCCTATGACCCGGGTCCACAACCATAACCTCAGTCTTTCCTGGGTTCAACCTTGACTGCTGGAATTCATCCAGTCTTGGGGCATGCCCATGCACACCCCGACACATCCCGATATTCAGCCCGGGATGTGCGGAGCCCATGCAGGCACAACCCCTACATGCGCCGCATACAGTTGTTCAAAAAAATAAAGGAGCAACAGCCAGCCACCCAGAGGTGAGCTGCCATATTGCAGGGTACAATACGGCAGCTGCCAGCTGTGGGTGGCCACCTGAGTTCCAGAGGCACCCTCTGTCGGGTAGCACCCCCCATGCCCGATCGTGACTGGGCTGCGAGCGGTCCGTTGGACCACCAGGGATATGGGATGATTTATTTATTATACATATGCCCACAATCAGGCTGCGAGCAGTCCACTGGACCACCAGGGATATGGGACAATTTATTTATTATACATATGCCCACAATAAGGCTGCGAGCGGTCCACTAGACCACCTGGAATATGGGACAATTTATTTATTATACATATGCCCGTGATCGGGCTGCCAGCAGTCCACTGGAGCACCAGGGATATGGGACATTTTAAATTTTATACATATGCCCGAGATCAGGCAGCGGGGCATTTTGCTGCTTGTGCAAGGGGTGTAGGTCCCCAACAGCTGCAGCCTGGCGGGGCGCCTGGTGCAAGTCACCGGGGATGGGCACACCTGCATGCAAATTTATTTATTTATTTATTGGAATACAATCAGAATTACAAACCTTTGAGTCACAGACTCTTTTGCAAAGGCTCCACGTCTGGGGCCATAATGACATGCAAATGGCCCCATTTGCACCTTGCATGCATTATGGCCCCATTTGCATGTGCAGCTTTGAATATAGTGGTTGATGCACCTAGCGCAACGGCATTTGTGCTGACGCATCCCCCTGCCCCTCTCTGGCCACTTGCACTGGTGCAGTGCCACTGCACCATGCACAATGCGGGTGGCCACAGAGTGATATTCAACAGTGCTGAGCCATGGTGCAGCACCATTGAATATCACTCTGTCAGTGCCCTGGCACATCCCAGCTGCGCTGCGCCCAGGCTTGTGCCACAACCTGGTGCAGTCTGAATATCCCACCCACAGTGTACAAAGTAGCAGAGCATCATTACATAAATTATACAGCATGTGTATAATGCATGTGATCCAGCTGTTTAAGAAGATCACACTTAAACTGTTGCTTGGACAATGAAATTTCAGACTGCTTGGAAGATTATTTTGGATTCTTGGGCCACAGCTTAAGAAGGAGCACTCCACAACCTTAGTCTTACAGAATATTACTTGATACCTGTGTACACTTGATTTACATAGAGAATGTATTTGATGTGAGACTGCAGTTTACAGAAAATAACAATATGCACATCTCAGATGGATACTTTTTAAAATCCTGCCACATGGATTTAAACCTAGTTTGAAAAACAAGAGATGGATCAGATTAGCAGTAAGCTCAGGTCACTGTTTTGCAGCAAAGGAATTTCCAGCTTGCTTTTTGCAGACTTGCAACATACATACCAGTACAAAATCAAACCACTTAATGAAAAATCATTTACTCTGAGAAAAAAAATATATATATAAAATGCTAAGGATGAAAAAAAAAAATTAGGAAAAGGCTAAGCACACCTTAAAGAATTCAGACTGGCAAAATTTAGTAAAATTAAGAAATCAATGCAAAAATATGAAGAATGGGCAATCCAGATATTTTAAAATTGTAGTTTTGGATACTGTCAGGATGAATATTCTTCCTAGATTTTTATATTTATTTTCCTCCTTCCCTATTGGCATTCCTAATAAGAACATGGAAACAATTGCAGATTATGTTATCAATGTTTTATAGGGAACAGGAGACCCAGGTTTAAGTAGAACATGTTAACAAAGACACAAGATGATGCTAGATTGGACATCCCGGATCTCAAATTTTGTCATGAAGCAGCCCAAATGTTGTCTATTTCTACTTATTCATTGCAAAAAACATTGTTAATGCATCAGTCAGGATTATTACTAAAGCAACAAAAGTAGGTAAATGTGGTGTTAGGGTTTTCAACCCTAATACCTCAGCCCAACCCTGCAGACACTGGCAGGCATGGGGGGTGGTGCCTTGGGGTAGTCAGCCCTGTATACCATTGCCAGAGCGATTTGCACTGATAAACAAATTGACATCACTGCTATCTCAGAAACCTGGTGGGATGACACATCACCCTGGTTAATTAATATCCCTGGCTTTAATCTGGTGTATAAAAACAGGGGCTCAAAATAGGGAGGAGTCTGTAGCTATACTAAAAATACCATCATGGTCGAAGACTTTATTATAAATGACTATGACATTGAGGGGTGTTTCATCCAAATTAAACACTGATATGGTAAAAATGTAATCACTGGAAACTTATATAGACCCACATCAGTAGATTCTACCTACAATGTGAATCTACTCACAGTACCTTAATAACCCAGTTAGCTAATAAATCAGAGGTGATACTGCTGGGCAACCTTAATCTCCCAGATGTTAACTAGACTACTCTCACCACTAGTAATAAAGTGGCATCTATGTTCTTAGAAACCTTTATTACACTGGGTCTTGAACAACTTGTGTCAGAACCTTCTAGAGACAAAAACATCCTTGATATCATTCTTACAAATACAGACTCTGATATTGATAACATTGTTGTAACAAAACCCCTTGGCAATAACAATCACAATATATTTGTATTTGACCTAAACTTACACAAACAGATTTGCAAACCATCCAAATTTAGATATAATTACCCCAAAGGTGACTATCAACATATTGAAGCATCCTTGAACAGATACAACCGGTCTGAACTATTCTATGAGATGAATACCAATGACTGCTGGAATTTTAAAATACTCTTCTAGAACTTATCATTATATATTCCATTATGGAAAATAAACAACAGGAAGGGGAAAATTCCACAATGGCTAATGCCAAAAGTTAATAAGCAAATTTAAAAAAAGGAAAAAGCTTACAGGAGAATGTAAAAGAACATTAGTCAAGAAACCATGGCTTCATATAAATCAGAAGTAAAAAAAAAAAAAACAAAGACCCTCATTAAAACTGAAAGGCAAAAAAATGGAATTTAAACTTTCAGTGTCTAAAGGAAATACTAAGGCATTTTTTATATGTAAATAAAAATAAAAGAACCAATAATCCTATTTTTACAGTCATAAAAAATGATATAGAAATTATCAACAAGGTGGAAGTTGCCAATACTTTTAATGAATATTTTGAATCAGTTTTTTTCAGATAAGGATCAAATATTGAGCCCATCTCTACTACAGACAAGTTCACTGAAATTACTTCAGAAGAAATCAAACCTGCAATCTTAACTATTAAAAATAACTCTTCACCAGGTCCAGATAATTAAAATACCTACCTTATCAAACAAACAATGGATCAACTTTTATGCCCATTAATGCACAATGCTCTTCCCCTCTTATCTTTTTTTTAATCAAGCTTTATCCGTTTTCAAACATGGAACATTTTTGTACAAAGGACATCCACTTTTGATCAAGCTATGCACATCATTCTACATTTCATAAGTATGAAAATAAAACACATGCTGCCTCTACTTCCTCAGTGACCCAGAAGAACAAGCACAGGAACTCAAAGCTCAAGGGTCCCAGACTCGAAGCTGCCCTTTGCTCAGTGTTTTCTCCCCTCATCTTTTCTTTTTGATCACACTTTATCCATTTTCACACATGGAACATTTTTGCACAAAGGGCATCTACTTTTGATCCAGCTATGCACATCATTCCACATTTCATAAATGTGAAAAAAAAACACCCTACTACCTGTACATCTTCAGTGGTGTAGAGCACAAGGCACAGCACCAGAAGAGCCAAGGGTCCCAGGCTTAAAACCACCCATTTCTTTTTTTCTTCTTCTTTTCTGTCTTTGTGGTGCAACTAGACACCATGAAACATATATATATATATATATATATCCATGGCAAAACACTCAGTTCAATGCATCAGTTAGGGTTGTTCCACAGTGATAAAAGCAAGGAAATTTGATGTTAGGGTTTCCACCTCCCCACCAACAGGCATCGGGGTGTCGTTGAGGTTGTCGGTCCTAACTCTCAACCCATCCCATGTGTAAACAAGCTGAGGTGGTGAAGTATAGGAGAATGGGGTGAGAGTTAGGACCGACTACCCCAACACACACCCCAATGCCTGTTGGTAGGGGTAGGGTGGGGGGTGGGGTGCAAGGGGGGGTGGAAACCCTAACAGCGAATTTCCTAACTTTTGTCACTGTGGAACAACCCTAACTGATTCATTAAACAGAATTTTTTTGCCATGAATTTCACTTCTTTTAGAGAATGAGGACTATAAATAGTGAATGGAATGTGGTGGTGGGAATGTGATTTTTCATCACATACTAACGCTAACGGTAAAGCAAACGGAAGCACAAACGGTATTGCACATCATGATGCAAACATAAATGGTAACGCAACATAACAGAAACACAAACATTAATGAAAACAGAAATGGTAACGCAAATGGTAACGCAAACAGTAATGGAAACAGAAACGCAAATGTTAACGAAAACAGTAACGCCAACAGAAAAGCAAGCGGTAACAAAAATGCAAATGGAAACACAAACGCAAACAGAAATACAAACAGTTAAGGCAATGGCACTGCAGAAGGAAACAGTAACAGTATCGACAATGGAAATGCAACCGAAAATGAAAATGCTAAGGGCAGCAGAAACGCAAATGGTGACAAAGACACAAACAGTAACGGTAATGCAATTGGAAATGCAAACAGTTACAGTAACAGCAACGATGATGCCAAAGTGAACAGTAATGCAAATGGAAACAGAAATGCAAATGGTAACACGCAGGGTCACGGTACTGCAATTGGAAATGCAAATACTAACGGTAACAGCAATGATGACGCCAAAGGAAACACAAACAAAAATGCAATTGCAAGCACATATGGAAATACAAATGGTAACACACACAGTCATGGTAACACAATTGGAAATGCAAATGGTAATGATAACAGCAACGATGACGCCAAAGGAAGGACAAACGCAAACAGAAGCGCGTATGCAAACACAAATGGTAATGCTCACAGTGATGCAAATTGAAATGCAAACAGAACAGTAGTGGAAATGCAAATGGTAATGGTAATGCAAATGCAAGTGCAAACGAAAACTCAAAGGGTAATGCACAAGGTGATGTACACGGGAAAGCAACTGCAAACGGGTACAGAAACGCAAGTGGAAATGCTAACTATGACAGTAACAGAAGCACACACCCTGTTTTTCCCCAACAGCTGCATAGAGAAACACAGTGAGTACAAAGAATATATGCATAATAATGTTCCTCAGAGCAGAAAATTAGCACTTGGAATACTAAATTGCTTATATCTCAGGAACCGTATGACGTAGGAAAAAAATTAAAATTTCATATGATTTATGAATTTCCTGGCTAGTTTTGCAGTTAGCCTTCTGCTGGGGGGCAAAGAATTTTTCCAACAAAAAGTCCGTATCTCAAAGTGTTTTTGAGATACGGGCCCCAAAAGGCGCGGTGGATGCTGTAATGTTAGTCTATGGGGAAAAGCGTCAATTTTGGAGTGCTATAATTTTGCATCCCTGTAATATTTTGTCACCAAACCACAAAAGGCACATCTGTGGAGTGTTGGCTTTCTTCCCTCCAAATTTCAGCCCAAAAGACGAGACCATTCTTTTGTAGCACTGTGGCAAAGAATTCCTGTTATTTTGAGCATAGTGTCGCAAAGTAGTGTCACAAATCACGACACTTTCGCAAAACAAATCACGAAAGTGTTGCAGGTGTGACACTACTTTGTGACACTACTGTTTATAAAAAATTGAAAAACATATTTCTGGGGTGTTCAACCACCCAAAAAATACATGGTTAGCATCCTCAAGACTCGACTAGGTGAACACAAAAAGAATTGTGTCCCTAGAGGGTCCCAAATTTAAATGCCAAGCATTTCTATGACCAGTAACTAAAAAAAAATGGCTGACTCATGACACTACAGGGGTAATTTGTGGCACTAAAAACTGTATTTGCGACACTACTGAACTTTTTGTTAACTTTTCCCATTGACTATAATGGGAAACTTGTTTTTTGAATAACTTTTGAACCGTTTAATATTTTTTCACAAAATCTTCAAAAGGAACATCAAGGAACCTGGCTGCATGTTCCACAAACCGTGCGACCTGTAGGTGTGAGCAAAGAATGCACAAAAAGCATAAATGTGCTACGGAATGTCATTTTATAATTCCACAACCATATATTCGACCGTTACAAAACTTGGCAGATCCAGAGATCTGTGGTACCGCTCCATGCTTGCCAAATTTCAGGCACATCCATTGTACAGTGGCAAAGTTATTAAGATGCGAAATGTCACACTTTAACCCTAAATGGGGTACTCAACCCTAACTATGGTAGCACTACCATGCTACCATAATATATATATATATATATATATATATATATATATATTATAATGGCACGGTAGTGCCATTATAGTTAGGGTTGAGGAGCCATTTACATGATAAACCCAATATTTTGCACCTTAATAACTTTGCAACTGTTTGATGGATTTGCCTGAAATTTAGAATACACGATCAAGACCCACACATCTTGGGATCTGCCAAGTTTTGTACTGGTTGCATATATTTTTGCGGAGTTATTAAGCATGATCTGTGTGCACATTTACGCTTTTCTGGAATTTTACTGTCACATCTACAGGTTGCACGGTTTGCACAACTGGTCTGAAATCTTTGGGGAACATGCGGCAGGGGTCCCCAATGTGCCTTTTGAAGATTTTGTGAATAAATATTAAACGGTTCAAAAGTTATTCAAAAAAACAATTTCCCATTATAAGTCAAGGGGAAAAGTTAACAAAAAGTTCGACAGTGTCGCAAATGCACTTTTTAGTGTCGCAAATGGCCCTTTTACTGTCGCAAATTCACCATTTCGTTTCAGTTAGTGATCAGAAAAATGCTTGGTATTTAAAATTGGGACCCTCTAGCAACCTAATTCTTTTTGAATTCACCTAGTCGGGCCCTGAGGTTGCTAGCCATGTCTTTATTTTGGGGTAAAACACCCCAGAAATATGTTTTTCAAACTTCTGGAAAAAGTACTTTCGCAAAGTGCTGTCGCACTCGCGACACTGTCGAATGAATTTGAGAAAGCTTTCGTAAATTGCGACAGCACTTTTCTAGGCTGTGGGAAAATGACAGCAATTCTTTGGCACCCTGCTGCAAAAGAACGGTTTGGTGCTCTGGCCTGAAATTTGGAGGGAACACAGATGACATTTCACAGATGTGCCTTTCAGTGTCTTGTTGAAAAAATATTACATGGCGGCAAAGTTACGGTACTCCAAAGTTGGCACTTTTTCCCTTAGGATAACATTACGGCATCCGACGCATTGCAGCAATCCTTTGGCGCCCTGCTGCAAAATAACGGTTCAGTCTTTTGGGCTGAAATTTGGAAAGAACACAGCCAACATCCCACAGATGTGCCTTTTAGTGGTTTGGTGAAAAAATATTATAGGGAGCCAAAGTTATGGCACTCCGAACTTCTCTTTTTTTCCCATAGGATAACATTACGGCATTCGCTGCACCTTTCAGGGCCCGTATCTCGGAAACGGTGCGAGATATGGACTTTTCATCAGAAAAATGCTTAGCCTCCTAACAGGAGCTAAGTACAAAACTAGCCAGGAAAGTCATAAATCATATGACTTTTTAATTTTTTTTCTACGTTGTACGGTTCCTGAGATATAAGCAATTTAGTATTCCAACTCCTCATTTTCTGCTCCGAGACCCATTATTTTGCATACATTCTTTGTACTCACTGTCATTCTCTATGAAGCTTTTGGGGAAAACCAGCCTGTGCGCTTACATTACTGTTACCATTGCCCTTTCCGCTTGCGTTTCTTACCCGTTTCACTTACCATTCACGTCTATGCCACCATGTGCTTTATCCTTTGCGTTTTCATTTGCGCTTGTGTTTCTGTAATTTTTTTACCATTTGTGTCTACAGTACTGTTTCTCTTTCTGTTTCACTTTGCGTCACCATGCCTATTGCCATTTGCGTTTGCGGGCACCATGTTACTATGCGACAAGACATCACGTGGCGGACCATTCCCATCTGCACCACCGTGTGCGTTACCCTTTCTGTTCTCATTCGCACTTGCATTACCATGTGCACCACTGTTAGCGCTTCTGTTTGCATTGCTGTTCATGTTACTATGTCACAAGACATCACGTGGCGGGAGCGTGGGGTCCCTGCCACATTACATTCACTATTTCTGGTTATCATTCTCAAAAAGAAGGGAAATTAGAGGCAAAAAACTCCATTTAATGCATCAGTTAGGTTGTTCTCACAGCAATAAAGGAAATTTGGTGTTGAGTTTGAAAACCCCTTGTACCTCAGCTCACCCTCAACGGCATTAGGGTGTGCATTGGGATCTCGGTCCTAACTCTCACCCATTCTCCTATACCTCTGCTTCTTTACACATGTGATGGGGTGAGAGTTAGGCCAAAATGACCAATGTGCATCAATGCACGGTGGGAATGGGCTGGGGATCAATTGTGGTTTCGGCTCACACCAAATTCCTCACTTTGTCTCTGGAACAACCCTAACTGATGCATTAAATGGAGTTTTTCCTCTATTATATGATATTAGAGGTAAAATCCCATTTAATGCATATTAGGGTTGTTCAGTGACAGGGTGAGGAATTACTGTTGGGTTGAAAACCCCCTGATCTCCCACCTGTCATCCGGCATTGGATGTACATTGGGGTCATTGTCTCAACTCTCACCCCATCACATGTGTAAAGAAGCAGAGGTATAGGAGAATGGGGTGAGAGTTAGGACCCACAATCACAATGCACACCCCAATGCCAGTTGGGGGGTGGGCTGGGAGGTACAAGGGGGGTTTTCAACCCTACTACCTAATTTCACTTTTTGTCTAGTGGAACAACCCTAACTAATGCATTAAATGGAGTTTTTGCCTCTAATTTCCCTTCTTTTGAGGAACGATAATGAGAAATAGTGAATGTAATGCAGGCGGGAGCCGGGACCTTTGGGCCCAGCTCCGCGACTGTCTTGTGGCATACTAACAGGGACAGTAATGCAAACAGAAATGCTAACAGTGGCACACATGGTAACTCAAGCCGAATGAGAACAGAAAGGGTAACGCACATATGGTGTGAGACGGAACGGTCTGCCATGTGATGTGTTGTCACATAGTAACATGGTGCCTGCAAACAGAAATGTCAATGGGCATGGTGACATAAAGTGAAACAGAAAGATAAACAGTACTGTAGACAGAAATGGCAAAAAATAACAGAAATGCAAGCGCAAATGAAAACGCAAAGGATAACGCACATGGTGGAGCAGACGTCAATGGTAAGTGAAACGAGTACGGAACCGCAAGCGGAAAGGGCAACAGTAACAGTAATGTAAGCGCACAGGTTGGTTTTCTCCAAAACCTGCATAGAGAAAGACAGTAAGTACAAATAATGTATGCATAATAATGAGTATCAGAGCAGAAAATGAGAACTTGGAAAACTAACTACGTTATATCTCAGGAACTGTACGACGTAGAAAAAAAATTTAAAAGTTGTATGATTTACAACTGTCCTGGCTAATTTTATACTTAGCCCCCATTGGGGAGCTAAGCATTTTTCTGACGAAAAGTCTGTATCTCGCACCATTTCCGAGATACGGGCCCTGAAAGGCGCGGCGAACGCCCTAATGTTATCCTATGTGGAAAAAAGAGAAGTTTGAAGTGCCATAACTTTGCCTCCCTGTAATATTTTTTCACCAAACCACTGAAAGGCACATCTGTGGGCTGTTGGCTGTCTTCCCTCCAAATTTCAGGAAAAAAGACCAAACCGTTATTTTGCAGCAGGGATCCAAAGGATTTCTATAAAGTGTCGGGCACCGTAATGTTATCCTATGGGAAAAAACATCAACTTTGGAGTGCTGTAACTTTGCCGCTGTGTAATATTTTTCCAAAACAAATACTGAAAGGCACATCTGTGAGATGTCATCTGCGTTCCCTCCAAATTTCAGCCCAAAACTCCCAACCGTTCTTTTTGCAGCGGAGTGCCAAAGAATTATTGTTATTTTGGGCATAGTGTCGCAAAGTAGTGTCACAATTTGCGAAAGCTTTGGCAAAAATTTGTGACACTTTCATAAGTGCGACACTACTTTTTCCAGAAATTTGAAAAACATATTTCTGGGGTGTTTTACCCCAAAATAAAGACATGGCTAGCATCCTCAGGGCCTGACTAGGTGAATTCAAAAATAATTAGGTTGCTAGAGGGTCCAATTTTAAATGCCAAGCATTTTTCTGATCACTAACTGAAAACAAGATAGTGGATTTGCGACAGTAATAGGGCCATTTGTGACACTAAAAAGTGCATTTGCGACACTGTCGAACTTTTTGTTAACTTTTCCCATTGACTTATAATGGGAAATTGTTTTTAGAATAACTTTTGAACCATTTAATATTTTTTCACGAAATCTTTGAAAGACATCGGGGACCCCCAGGCGTTCCCTGAAGATTTTTGGGCTGGTCCATGAAACCGCATTTAACCTGTAGGCGTGACCGTAGAATTCCAGAAAAGCTTAATCGCACACAGATCACGCTTAATAACTCCACAGCCGATATCTGACCAGTACAAAACTTGGCAGATCCTAAGGTCTATGGTTCTTGATCATGTATTCCAAATTTCAGGCAAATCTGTCAAATGGTTGCAAAGTTATTAAGGTGCAAAGTTTTGGGTTTAACATAGAAATGGCTCCTCAACCCTAACTATAGTGGCACTACTGCTACACTGTAATGTGTATATATATATATATATATATATATATATATATATATATATATACCATAGTTAGGGTTAAAGGGTCAAAATTTGCACCTTAATAGCTTTGCCACCATTCAATAGATTTACCTGAAATTTTGTATGCCCAGTTGGGCATGGCAGAGCTTGGGATCTGGCAAGTTTTGTACTGGTTAGATTTACAGATGAGGAGTTATTAAGTGACAACCAATTACACTGTTTTGCAATTTCTTTGCTCTCGCCTATAGGTTGCACAGTTTGTGCGACCGGTCCGAAAACTTCAGGGAACATGCAGCCTGGGTCCCTGATGTCTCTTTTAAAGATTTTGTGAAAAAATATTGAACAGTTCAAAAGTTATTCAAAAAACAAATTCCCATTATAAGTCAATGGGAAAAGTTAAAGAGACACTGTCCACCTTTTTTACATCATATTATTTCTAGGTAAAAACCCACATTTTATGATTGCTTACCTTTTCTAAAATTTATTGATGTTGCCAGTTGTTTAATCTGCTTGCTTGCTTATTATAACTGAAATGCATGGGAATGTATAGTTATAAACAGCTTTGTTTTGCTTCAAATTGTTTACCAAAGCTTTCTGCATACTTGAACATTAGAAACATCCTCAAACAGTGCATCCATTTGTGATACACCAGTCTCATCTACTCCCACTGCATAAGGAGTAGCTAAATACTGTTGGGGTTGTTCCTGAGTCCAGGAAAGATGCAGTTGTAGTTTGTCAAGAAATGTAAACAAACATGTTTTGGTGTGGTAACACTAGTATGGTTGACACTCATTTTATAACTTTTTAAAGGAAAAAGGAGTCTGAATCAAACAACCAGCCACATCAACAGTCTCTATAGAATGAGAACAACAATAAAATGTATTTTTTAAACTAGGTACATTTTGAAGTCAAATGAGGTTGACAGTGTCCCTTTAACCAAAAGTCCAACACTTTCGCAAATGCAGTTTTTACTTTCGCAAATGGCCCTTTTACTTTCGCAAATCCACCATTTTGTTTTCAGTTAGTGATCAGAAAAATGCTTGGCATTTAAATTTGGGACCCTCTAGCAACACAATTCTTTTTGTGTTTACCTAGTTGGACCCTGAGGATGCTAGGCATGTCTTTATTTTGAGGTTAAACATACTAGAAATATGTTTTTCAAGTTTCTGTAAAATGTACTTTCACAAAGTAGTGCCGCACTCATGAAAGTGTTTTTGCAAAAGCTTTCGCAAATTCGACACTACTTTTGCAGGCCATGGCAAAATGACAGCAATTCTTTGCCATGATGCTGCAAAAGAATGGTTTGGTCTTTTGGGCTGAAATTTGGAGAGAACATAGCCAACATCTCACAGATGTGCCTTTCAGTCTCTTGGTGAAAAACTATTACAGGGTGGCAAAGTTACGGCACTCCAGATTTGATGCTTTTTCCCATAGGATAACATTATGGAGTCCGCCGCATTGCAGGAATCCTTTGTCGCCCTGCTTCAAAATAACAGTTTGGTCTTTTGGGCTAAAATTTGGAGGGAAGAAAGCCAACATCCCACTGATGTGCCTTTTAGTGGTTTGGTGAAAAAATATTACAGGGCGGCACAGTGACACACTCCAAAGTTAACACTTTTTCCCATTGGATAACATTACGGCACCCGTTGCGCCTTTTGGGGCCCGTATCTTGGAAACGGGGTGAGATACAGACTTTTCATCACAAAAATACTTAGCCCCCAAGGGGGGCTAAGTATAAAACTAGCCAGGAAAGTCATAATTCATATGAAATTTAAAATATTTTTCTGCGTTGTACGGTTCCTGAGATATAAGCAATTTAATATTCCAAGTCCTCATTTTATGCTCCGAAGCCCATTGTTATGTATACATTCTTTGTTTTCACTGTGTTTTCCAATGCATTTTTCAGGGAAAAGAAGGGTGTGCCCGTTCGTTACTGTGCCAGTTAGCATTTCCAGTTGCGTTTCCATTACCGTTTGTGGCACCATTACTGTCTACGCCACGTGTGCATTACAGTTTGCGTTTTTGCTTACATTTGCGTTTCTGTGTCGTTTAGCGTTATTGTTGCTGTTACTATTACCAGTTTCATTTGCAATTGTGATACCATCCACATGCGTTATGGTTTGCGTTTTCATACGCGCTTGCATTTCTGTTTCGTTTCTGTTTCCTTTGGCGTTATTTTTGCTGTTACTGTTACCATTTGCATTTACAATTGCGATACCATGACCATGCACGTAACGGTTTGCGTTTCTGTACTCGCTTGCATTTGCATTTCTCTTTCCTTTGGCGTTATTGTTGCTGTTACTGTTACCATTTGCGTTAACAATTGCGGTTCCATGACCATGCACGTTACGGTTTGCGTTTCCATACGCGCCTCCATTCCTGTTTCTGTTCTGCTCCCTTTAGCATTATTCTTCATGTTAACTTTACCATTTGCATTTACTATTGCGGTACCGTAGCTGTGCGCATTACGGTTTGCGTTTATGTGTGCGCTCGCATTCGCGTTTCCATTTCTGTTCCCTTTCACATTCTTTTTGCTGTGACACTTAACATTTCCATTTAAAATACCACTGCCATCACTGCTCGTGTTACCAGTTGTGTTTTTGTACATGCTTCAATGTCCGTTTGCATCACTGTTCGCTTTGGCGTCACTTTGCGCTTGCGTTTCTATTAACGTTTCCTTTACCATTTACATTTCCGTTACCATGTTTGCCACTGTTGGCACTTCTGTTTGTGTTGCTGTTCCTGTTACTATGTCACAAGACATCACGTGGCCCCGCGCTCCCACCACTGCATTACTTTCACTATTTGTTGTCATCTTTCTCAAAAAGAAGGGAAATTAGAGGCAAAAAACTCAGTTTAATGCATCAGTTAGGGTTGTTTCACAGTGACAAAAGTGAAGAAATTTGGTGTTAGAGTTGAAAACCCCCCTTGTACCCCCCAGCCCAGCTCCCCCAATGGCATTGGGATGCGTGTTGGGGTCGTCGGTCCTAACTCTCACCCCATTCTCCTATACCTCTGCTTCTTTACACATGTGATGGGGTCAGAGTTAGGGCTGATGACCCCAACATGCACCCTGATGCTGGTTGGGGTGGGCTGGGAGGTCCAAGGGGGGTTTTCAACCCTAACACCAAATTTCCTCACTTTTGTCGCTATGGAACAACCTTAACTGATGCATTAAATGGAGTTTTTGCATCTAATATATATATATATATATATATATATATATTCTATGCAAAAAACTGTGTCAATGCATCATTTAGGGTTGAAACACAAAAGTCAGGAAATGAAAAATCTTTAGGGTTGCCCCTTCCCCCCTCATGGACCCGTCAATCATCCCAATATTGAAAGATGGCAGGTGTGTCATTGGGTTGTGAGGCCTAAATGTCACCCCATTCCAAATGTAATCATATTGACAAGGAATAGGGAAAAAGAATGGGGTGACATTTAGGCCTCATAACCCCAATGACACACCCCGTCATCTCTCGATCTTGGGATGATTGTTGGGTCCACAACGGTGGAAGGGGCAACCCTAAAGATTTTTCATTTCTTGACTTTTTGTGTTTTAACTCTAAATAATGCATTAATGCAGTTTTTTGCATAGAATTTCCTTACTTTTTGAGAAAAAATAAAAAAGTAGAAAGTCGCGCAAGTTAGTGAGAGTGCGGGGCCACTCATGTCTATCTCTCTATCTGTCTGTCTGTCTATCATACATTAATGATCTTTAGTTGTCCAGTGTGTATAAGCATTTATGATAGAAAATCCAGGGACATTGAAGCAAAGGTCGACTCTAATTTAGAGGAGCCCTACCTTTCCTGCAGCATGATTAGTGGGACACACAGAGTTTTGAGAAGATTGTAGGGACAGAATACTGGGCTCCGGTCCCTATACTTGAGACAGATGGGTTGGTTTCTTTGTTATACATATGCAAAGACACTGCATGCACTTCAACATCATTTCATATGAACTCCGGACCTTAAGTCTGGTTACTGGAAACAGAACACCCACTACACAGCTTCCATCAAAGTAATACAGAGTAGAAACCCCCTTTCTTTGCCAGCCTGCCTCCTATCCCAGAACTTAGGGAACACTGCAGCCACATCCCCAAACAATTCAAAAATCATTGCAATTTAATAATCATAATTATTACTAATATTCCTATTTTCATTACAACGCTTATATATGATTATGAGCATTATAATTTCCATAGATGAATACCGCAGGAGCCTGCTTGCTCAGTATCAAGAATACTGAATGTATTTCCTGACTTCATTTTGCAGTTTCACACATGACAGGTTGTAAATATACAGAGCAACTACTATGGGGATAGTTACTGAATACACAAAGGCAGTGATGTGCTATACCTTTGTAGATAGATAGATAGATAGATAGATAGATAGACAGACAGACAGACAGACAGACAGATAGACAGGAAAACATAAAATATACAGTAGAATAGACCTGCCTATTGTAAAATCGTCTCTTGCTTTTCCAGTTTGCATTTTTTCTGTTTTGATATACTGTTTTAACAAACAGAAACAGTCAAAGTTCAATCGGTAATTATTTTAGTGAACATTAAAATCGTCGACCTTCCCAGAGTACTAGATCCAGTCCTGCTCCCTATAAATTACAATGAGTATAGCAGCCACTTAAAATCAATGGGAAAAAAACAAAAATAAAGTAGTTTGAAATGAAAAGGGGATTTATGGAAAACTTGGGTACATGAGTGATGGGAGCAATCAGTAATTTTATTATTCCTTTATTGCAAGAAGAACTGATTTAATGAACATTTGTTGGCAATATTAGTTAAGGACCACGTATCCTATGTTTGTGTTAGGCTTGTTGATGAGTGCAGCCAGAGAATGTAGAACCATGAACCGGCCAGTGCTTGGGGTTATATGCTTATTGTATTACGTAGGGCAGGGTGTAGCATGTGCTCAATTACAAGGTGCATGTTATACGTTATTATGTTATAAGTGATTATATCAAGAAGTGGGTCTGATACATGATCATAATATATGATGGTAGATGTGATATATATGCATATTATTACATGGGATGGGTTCGGAATGGGATCCTCTACATGGAATGGGGACTGGCATTGTCCCGCAGGGTATAAGGGTCTTGCACAAAATAAACCCCAGAGGTAAACACAGTAAGTGGGACAAATAAATAGATGGAGATTAGATCCATCCACCCCACCTTTTGGGACAAACACCAAAAATCAGAGACAGGATCTTAGGAAAAGGGTATGGCAGCTCGTAAATAAGCTTGGTGTAAACATGAAATTTCAGGAGGAAAAAACGCATCTGCAACTCTAATGTGCAGTATTGTTTTTGTCTAAACATAGGATGGCTATACAGATTTTATGAAACAAAATTAGGGGCATCCATGAATATCAGGCAGGCTATCTATCTGTCTGTCTGTCTGTCTGTCTGTCTGTCTATCTATCTATCTATCTATCTATCTATCTATCTATCTATCTATCTATCTATCTCCTATGCTGGAACTTTTCCCAATGGGAAGGGGCCAAGAAACAGAAATGCATTCAAGCTCCAATTTTAAAACATACATTTCTCTGTTTTTAAGGCAGTATGCATTTCAAATCCCCCTTTGTTGTTATTATTATTAGGTGAGATCCCAGACCTACGACGGTCCCTCCACTAATTCCACCAGGGCTGCTGCAGCTGCACATGGCTCCAGCTGCTTTTAATAAACCAATTTTTTTCCGGGATAATTTAAAAAATGACATTGTTTGTATCTCTTCTGCTCGGTTTTTATTTCCCATTAAAAATGCGGGATTCTGGCCCCTCATTTTTTTTAACAGTCATCCTCTGTCTCAGGCCAGACCAACATCTCAGCCCATGATATAATTACGTATGATATATAGATATTTTGTTTTATTAAAATGTGTCATTTCTGGCACATAAATGCATCTTTTGTATTTGTATAACCCTCAGATTTGATTTGCATTAATTATCTGCAGAAGTAAAAAGTGAAATTGTATAGGAATTGCATTTGTTTTCAGTTTTGTAGTAAAATGATTAGTTCAGTCAGGAATGACATATTACACAGACACTGCAAATCAGCAGTGAAACAGATGGTGCCTCCTCCCCTTATTTATTGGTTGTAATTTTATCTTGCACCCCTGACATATGAACCATTACATGTATTCATATATTTAACATTTTTTTAACCAGAACCCTCCCCCAGGAGATGGAAAACTCTCTTTTCTCCAGAGTGTTTTTTTACAGTCAGCAGTGAATGGTGGCTGATAAATAACTGACAAGTCAAGAACAGCAGTCAATCAGATGGACAGACACAGAATATCCCGCCTGCAGACCGAGAAAACAGATTGATAGAAAGAAAAAAAAAGGACAGGGATGAAGAAAGACACATTGATAGAACTAACAACAGTCAGACATAAAAATTTTGTCAGATACAGAACAATGCACAGAAATGTATACACTGACACAGACTGACAGAAATCAGCAGCAACAGTTAGGCATAAAAAACAGTCAGAGACAGAAAGAAATATCAAGAAAACAGACAGAAAGCATAACACAGGGACAGACACATATGTTCATTAGAGACAGAAAGAAATCCAGAACGACAGATACAAATACAAAACAGACTGGCAAAATAGACTGCAGCAGTAACAGACAAGAAAACAATCAGACAGACAACATACAGACAGGTTGAAACAGGGACAGATACAGATGACTGAAAATTCATACAGGTACAGAAAAAGACATATAGAAGCAACATTTCGACAGACAGACATGAAGAGCCTTGGACAGAAACAGTCAGTAACAATCATGCAAAAGACTGTGGGACAAGCAGACACAAGCCAGAAAACAGATTGATAGACGCGGAGACAAAAGAATGGCAGAGACAGACATACAATTAAGACAAAGACAGACTGACAGCTCGCTTGAGCTGGAGGCACCAGGGAACAGGGTTCTGTATCTTAATACTCCTCATTTCCAAAAAAAAATGGTCCAGTGCAGCCCCCAAACATTTCCATTTCAATATTGACTTCTTAGCCCACCCCGGCCCTCAATCTTTGGGGCTCTGAACCATGTTATAATAAAACGAAATTGGTTGATAATGTTATTTGACAAACTTCATTTCCATGTGGCAGAGTTTGGGAGGGTTAACTGGCTGGTCCTGCAGGGGGTTAACTTGTAAAAGTAATACCCTACACACGAACTTTAGCAAAGAACACCATAATGGTTCTTTTTAAAAGTTTGTTAAAAACAGCGGGATACTTGATATACAAAGAGGCATCCAGTGAATAGAACTGCATGAATATTATAAAGTTCAGGTAATTGAAGTGTAAAGCACGAAGCGTACATGCAGTTCAAACAGTGAATATGTCGACCTTCCAGATCATTGCATGGGTGAGGGGGCGCCTTACTTTTGGACCGATGTGGCACTGATGGTAATATCAGTGAAGGACATCCTTTATAAGGTTGATGACCATTCCCCACCTCCAACTTTGACCAAGTCCAGATGACAGGCAGCAAGGCGATATCACAAGAAAGCCAGTCCATGGTCCAAAGAGGGAGGCCTGGGTAGCAATTAACATGCAAATTAGGAGCCCCCTTCACCTTTTTTGGTTGGGGGCTGTTGACACCTGCAGATTTAGCCTGGCTGGGAAGGGGCTATTACCTGCAAGTATCCATTTGCTGCCTCTCCCTGAAAACCATCCTCCCTAATTTTAAAAATTAATTTGGGGCATTGGTAGGTTCACTGTCTCGATCAAGCACCCTGCCTGCATCAGAAGAGTCTCCCCACAAACATGCATATTACTGAGCTTCCCTCTGGTCCAGACCTATCTACCTTTGTGCCCCCTCCTTCCCTTCCTGTCTACACCTGCTCATCTCTCCTGTGCTCACTGCCTGCCTGCCTCTGGTAGGTGACACCTCAGAGGGCGGTTCCTGTGGTATATAGGCACCCAGACAGTCCCAGCCAGAACCCAACTCCATAGCTCTGTGTAAACAAATACAACTATACATATATATATATATATATATATATATCAAAAATTTCACATTAGTTCATGAAACCACCAACATGGTTTGATAAAACAAATCCCCCTGACCAAAACTGAGGCTTAATTGTGTTTGTAGGTGACCCCTGGGCTGAGAAATTTTATTTTTAATCTGGCCATCTGGTTGGCATCTCGCAATCAAAGATCACGGTCAAAGAATCTCGCAATCGAAGAATTTGCAGGCTCGCGATCAAAAATCATTAGTGAGCCACGATCAAAGAATAAAAATGTTTAAAACTCTATTTTTAGACCATTTTACAGTGAACCAAAGGCATGGCTTGATAGAATGGAGCCCTCTGAGTAAAATCCATCCAAGTTTTACTTTAGGAGTGACCCCTAAGCCGAGATATTTGTGTTTTTGTGATGGAAAACTGAAAACAAGCTGGCAGACCTCATGATCAAAGAATTTCTCGGGGTCAAAGATCCTTTAACCACAAAGCTGCAAATTCTTTGACCGTGAGGAGGGACGAGATGGCCCAAACCCCGTTCTTTGTTCACAAAACAACCATATATATTTTCCCATTGACTTATAATGGGAGCTTAAAAGCGCTGTAACTTTTGAATGCCTTAATATTTTTTCACAAAATGAAAAGCTGCATGCTTGACCAGTGAAGTTCATTCAGACGAGTCATCTCGCAGAGTGGCATGCCACACAACAGCCGCATAGGGCCAGGGCCAAAATCCCCAAAACTGCCTCCAAAACTGGCGAAAGTGAATTTTTCAGCGTTTTGGTGTGCAAAGACCGTAAGTCCGACCAAAACAAAATTTGGAAAATCAAGAGATGTGTGATGCCCCACCACACATACTAAATTTCAGGCAAATCCATTGAATGGGTCCAAAGTTATTAATGCACAAAATTTTGACTTTAACATAGAAGTGCCTTCATAACCCTTAATATAGTGGTGCGACTGCTCCGCTGTAATATATATGTATATGTATATATAGTTATTGCAAAACACTCTGTTAATTCATAAGTTAGGGTTGATAGTACAGTAACAAAAGTTTGGAAATGTTGTTAGAGTTGCAACTTCTGCCCCACCTACCACCCACCCTCCACACACCAGCAGGTGTCGGGATGTGCGTTGGGTTCATCAGAACTAACTCTCACCCCATTCCATTTGTAAACAAGCCGAGGTGTTGCAGTATCAGAGAATGGGGAGAGAGTTAAGATCAATGACCTCAATACACACCCCAATGCCTGTTAGTGTGTGGAGGGTGGTGGGGGTGGTGGGGGTGGTTGGTAATCCTAACACCAACTTTCTAAACTTTTGTTGCTGTTCTATTAATCCTAACAGATGCATTAGCAGATTTTTTTGCAATGAATTTCCCTTCTTTTTGAGAAAGTATAATGTAAATGGTAAGTGGTATGTTTTTCTGGGAGTGCAGGAGCCCTTTGCTCCCCTAACACTGCAAAGTTTGCATAATGGTTTGCATATGTGGTAGCGCAGGTCCTCTGGGCCCTGTACTCCAACTTACACATAAGTACAGGGACATAACATATTCCTAGATTCATGAAAATGTACACTTGGAATACTAATTTGCCAATATCTCAGCAACCATAGCAACTATGGAATAAGTTCCAAAATGGTTGTATTCATGACTTTGAAACCTCCATGCGTGCTTAGTCCACCTAAAGGTGGACCAAGCTGTGAGTAGAAAAAATCTGTATCTCAAACTGTTTTTGAGCTATGGTCATCAAAAGGCTCCATGGGCACCACGATGTTATCCTATGAAAAATTTTACAAGAAATTGCGCAATGGAAGCTCATAATGAGGTGATTTTTTTTTAATTTTTTGGGATCTCCCCCCCCCATGAACATTGGCACTGTGATTTTGTTAATCTGTCCCAAAAGTTGGTTTAGCACAACATCTGCGCCATTCTGTGGCACAAGTGCGAAAACACATTTTGGGCAGGATGTGAAAAATGACAGCTGTACTTACATGAGGAGGTGTGAAAAAATGACAATGTTGAAAATCTGGAGTGAAAATATGAAAAATTGCCAAACTTACAAACGCGTATAGAAACTGCAACATGCACACTCATAACGCGGATATTTTTTGGAATTTTTTAACCAAATATTTTCTTTAACATGAGAATAGGCATTAAGTAATGAAACAAATTGTGGCAGTTTTTACAAATTGTAAAAGAAACGGATGCGACATTTTCACAATTGAGAAAGTGCCGCATCTGTTTATTTTTCAGTTTGCAAAACTCCGGGGCTCCCGATCATGGAAAGGGTATTTCTGGGGCCAAATTGTGAATCTGATGCCCCCAGTCTGTTCCTCAGCCCTCCATTAGGTAAACACAATTGACAGTGTTTACCTAGGGTCTGTAAATTTTGCATTTCAGTCATTTTTCTCTGCCACTAACTGAGAACAAGATGGCAGCACCACGACACTACTGAGGGCATTTGCGGCAGTAAAATGCACTGTCATGACAGTACCAGGTGCTTTCAAGAGGCACATGTATTTTTCCCATTGACTATAATCGGAAAATTAAAATCTGAATAACATTTGAACAGATTAATATTTTTTCACCAAATCTTCAAAAGGCACATCAGTGACGCAGACTGCATCTTCCTTAAAGATTCCAGACCAAATGGACAAAGCACGCTGGCTGTAGCCATGAGCAAAGAAATGCTTTTTGCCATTCTGCAGCTCTGCAACCGCTCTTCCAACTGTAACACAACTTGCCAGATACAGAGATCTATGATGCCCCATCATGCATGCAATATGTCAGGCAAATCCAACATACCATGACAAAGTTATTAAAGTGCACATTTTGGGGTTTAACACAGAAGTGGCTGGGCAACCCTAACTATACTGCACTAGTATAATATAAATATATATATATATATATATATATACTGCATATATATTAATATTATAGTGGCACAGTAGTGCTACTATAATAGTTAGGGTTGAGTACCCCATTTAAGGTTAAAGTGTGGAATATTGCAGCTTAATAACTTTGCCACCATATGACAGATTTGCCTGAAATTTGGCAGGCATGGAGCGGTACTATAGATCTCTGGATCTATCTAATGTCATAATGGTCAGATATACGGTTGCAGAGCTATAAAGCACAATAGAAAGTCATATTTACACTTTTTTGTGCATTCTTTGCTCGTTCCTACAGGTCGCACAGTTTGCGCAACTGGTCCAAAACCTTCAGCGAAACATGCAGCCGGGGTCACCTATGTGCCTTTTGAAGATTTCATGAAAAAATATTAAATAATTCAAAATTCAAATAGTCAATGGGACAAGTTAACAGAAAGTTTGACAGTGTCACAAATGCAGTTTTTAGTGTCACAAATGACCCTTGTTGTGTCATGAGTCAGCCATTTTTTTTCACTTACTGTTCACAGAAATGCTTGGCATTTAAATTTGGGACCCTCTAGGGACACACTTCTTTTTGTGTTCACCTAGTTGGGCTCTGAGGATGCTAGCCATGTCTTTTTGGGGGGCTAAACACTCCAGAAATATGTTTTTCAAATTTTTGTAAACTGTAGTGTCGCACTTGCAACACTTTCATGATTTTTTTTTGTGAAAGTGTTGTGATTTGCGACACTACTTTGCAACACTATGCCCAAAAGAATAGGAAATCTTTGCCACCCTGCTGCAAAAGAACGGTTTGGTCTTTTGGGCTGAAATTGGAGGAAAGAAAGCCAAGATCCCACAGATGTGCCTTTTGGTGGCTTGGTGACAAAATATTAGAGGGCTGCAAAGTTACAGTATTCCAAAGTTGACTATCCCATAGACTAATATTACGGTGTCTGCCGCCTTTTGGGGGCCGTATCTCGGAAATGCTTTGAGATACAGACTTTTTGTTGTAAAAATGCTTAGTCTCCAACAACAGGCACTGGGGTGTGTGTTGGGGTCATCGGTCCTAACTTTCACCCCATTCTCCTATACTGTATCACCTCATCTTGTTTACACATGGGATGGGGTGAGAGTTAAGACTGACAACCCCAGTGCACACCCCGATGCCTGTTGGTGGGGACGGGGTGGGCTTGATGTGCAATGGGGTGACAAGCCTAACACCGAATTTCTTCACTTTTGTCACTGTGGAACAACCCTAACTGATGCATTAAATGGAGTTTTTTGCCATATATATATATAAAACAGCTGCATAGTAGTTAGGGCTGGTGAGCCACTTCTATGTTAAACACCAAAGTTTTCACTTTAATAAGTTTGCAACTGTTTGCCCAATTTGCCTGAAATTTTGCATGCATAGTGTCCACCCATAGTTCTCTGGATCTGGATAGTTTAGTTTCAGTCAGATGTATGGTTGTGGAACTGCAGTGTCAAAAATGTGAACAATCCTCAACTTTTGTGCATTTTTGGGTCAGACTTATACTGAAAGATGCATCTGTTTCAATTGAAATGTACATGTTTATATGTGGCCTGAGTCAAAGTGGTGCCTTTTGAAGATTTGGTGAAAAAATATTAATCCATTTAAAAGTTATGGACATTTTTCAAGTCTTATTTTAGCTGATGGGAAAATGTTTTAATGAAAAAACCTTTTTGTGTGTGGAAATATTTCATTATAAGACATAGGGGTGTCATGAAAAAATTTTGTTTTTGTGAAAACAATGCTTGAAAACATTGTCTCATGTGTAGTTTTCTTTGTCAGTTCATTGTGCCAAGGTGGATTGTGCTTTTGGGCTGAAATTTGCAGGGGTGGCAAGCCCCAGTTCCACATATTTGCCTTTTGGTGGTTTGATCCCAAAACATTCAATGGGCCCATAGTTACAGCATTCTGAAGTTGAGAAATTTCCCATAGGATAACATTGCAGCACCGTCGGTGCCTTTCAGGACCCATATCTCAAAAACAATTTAAGATACGGATTTTTCACTACCAGCAGCTTAGGTGGACTAAGCACACATGGAGGTTTTGAAGTCATGATTACAACTGTAATGGAATTTTTTTCATAGTTGCTACATTTATTGAGATATTGCCAAATAAATGTTATGCGGGTTCCTTTTCAGTACTATGTGGGGCTGCTTACTTATGTGTAAATGGGAGTTCAGGGCCAAGAGGGCCCAAGCTCCCACAGATGCATACCATTACACAAAACATGAGCAATGTGAAGGGAGCACAGGGCCCAAAGGGCCCACACTCCCACAAACACATGCCAGTTACTGTATATTACACTTTCTCTAAAAGAAGAGAAATTCATTGCAAAAAAAACTTTGTTAATGTATCAATTAGGGTTGATAGCACAGCGACAAAAGTATAAAAATGTGACAAGGTTACCCCTACCACCCCCCCAACCCCACCCTCTACACACCAACATACATGGGGGTGTGCCATAGGGACATCAGATCTCTCACCGCATTCTCCTATACTGTATTATGACAACTTGCTACATGGAATGGGGTGAGAGTTGGACCTGATAACCCCATGACACACCCTGCTGCCATCTGTTAGTGTGTGGAGGGTGGAGGGTGGGGTGGTAGGGGTAACCCTAATGCAAGTTTTTCCTTTCCCATTTTAGTCTAAGGGAAAATTTATATGCGCACTGTGAAAGTGTTTGTGAAAACATTTTTGTTTTCATGCTCTGGATTTTTCTTTTTGTGCTACTGCCATCTTGTTTTCAGTTAGCAAGAGACAAAAAATGTTTTAAATCAAAAAATAGTGCCTCTTCCTAAATACCAACACTTGCGTTTACCTATTCGGGTCTTGAGGAGCTTGCCCCGGCATTAGTTTTTGTGCAGGTAGTCTGGAAATATGTTTTTTCAAAATGTTTCCATGATTTCGGCATTTTGCTTTCACGAAAACATTTTTTGGGTGTGCAATAATGGTAAAGCACAAAAAAAAAGGTTGCACGACAACATGTTTTTGTGCATGAAAAGATTTCATTATAAGCTATAGGGGTGTCATGAAAACATGTTTGGAAAACATTGTCTCATGTGTTGTTTTCTTTGTCACTTCATTGTGCCAAGGTGGATTATGCTTTTGAGCTGAAATTTGCAGGGTGGCAAGCCCTGGTCCCATCGATGTGCCTTTTGGTGGTTTGGTCCCAAAACATTCAACTGGCCTATAGTTACAGTGTTCTGAAGTTGAGAAGTTTCTCATAGGATAACATTGCGGCACCCGCAGTACCTTTAGCGCCTGCATCTCAAAAACAATTTGAGATATGGATTTTTCACTACCCGCAGCTTAGTCCACCTTTATGGGCTAAGCATGTGTGGAGGTTTCAAAGTCATGAGGCAGGATTCACAAAGAAAGCCAAAAATCCTGCAGCTGTGGGAAAAAGGACTACAGCACTGTGGAAATGCAATTGCGTGATATTCATAAAGAAATTTTGAGCAGGTGCGGAATTCCGTAAAATCCCCACAGCTGCGGAAATTCAGCAGCTGTGGAAATTGAGTAAGTGCTGAAAATCCTCAATTGTGGATCCGCAGCTGCAGAAAGAGCTTAGGAGGTATAGCAACAGTAAACCTAATTAGCTGGGGCAGCAGATTTTAACATTGCTGCCATAGCATGAAGCTGAAAGCACCCATAAAGAGACCAACAACCAGTCCCTCAACTGGGACCACTGCAGCACCACAGGTACCAGCAATACCATGGCACCACAGTGGCTGACTGCCACTGCTGGTCCTCCCTCCCTGGGATGTTCCTGTTGCCTGCAGGAGTAGCATTTGCTGCAGACTGGTCAGCCTCTACTGCCTGTTGGGCTCCGTCATGGGTTGCACTGGATCTGGTGGTTGTTGCTTGTTGCCATATCATGGAAATGTGTGCTGTTGTTGCTGTAACATCAGCCACTGCTATATTCACTGGGATGTTATTACTTGTGCCTCATCTCCATCTTAATTGATTCCAATTGTTGGGGCACTACTGCAGTTTGCTGATGGAAGAGTTATACCTCATTCCACTGTGTGTAACATTTTTTCCGCAACTGTGGAAAAAAACTGGTTGTGAATAGCCTTTCAGGAAATGTGCCTTACTTATCTCACACTTTTTTTCCCCCTCAGGGACTTCCACAGCTGCATTTTTTTTCCACATTCTGTAGTGGGTTTTTTTTTCTGCAGCTGTGGAGGGTTTTGTGAATGGCACTCTGCAAATTCCCCTTTGTTTCCATAGCTACAGCAGTTTTGGGGACTTAGGGAAGGTTTTGCACCTTCAGAAAGCTTTGTGAATCCAGCCCATGATTACAACTGCAGTGGAATTTTTTCCACAGTTGCTTCGGTTACTGAGATATTGCCAAATATGTGTTACAATGTTTCCTTTTCAGCATTATGGGGCTGCTGTATGGCTCTGTACTTATGTGTAAGTGGAAGTGCAGGGTTCAGAGGGCCCATGCTCCTACAGACACATACAATTACACAAACAATGGGCAATGTGAAGGGAGCGAAGGGTCTGGAGGGCCCGCGCTCCCACAAACAGATGCCAGTTACCAGTTACATTACACTTTCTCTGCTATCATCATCATCACTGCTGGGTATCCTGTGAGGTGGGCTATCTGCAAGTGTGCACCTACCAAAACAGTGACCCACTTGTGGCACAGGAAAGACAAGGTGAGGATGTAAGGAACGCAACAGGATGGGGAGGCTCACACATATAGCGACAGGACATCCCTATATGTATACACACATGGGGGGGAGTGAGCATGATGGAAGGAAGGGAGGGTTGACCTGGCGTGGTTGGCATGGGGCTGTCCAGCTGGCCCTGTAGAGTGGTGGGTGGGTGGGTGGCAGCCTAAAGCTGTGAGGGTTCCGGGTTCAGGTCCGGGCGTGGATATATTTTAATGTGCCCAGCCAGAAATTTCTTTTGCCTCAAATTTTCAACCCCCCAACATGTACCCCCGTAGTTAAGAATCCTTTCATAGGGGGATGCAGGAGGCGCAGCCCTCTGCATTAATATCAAAAATCTAAGTCCCCGGTGCCATTTTAATGTGCGCCCAGGATGTACATCGCCGAAATTGATTTTCAGTGATGTACACTCAACATAATGACCATCACCTTTTGGCAATCACCATTATGACATAGAACCTGAAAGCTGGACCCTTTGTTGTGTTTAATTCATTATTTGTCACTGCCATTCCAACTTGTCATTTGTAACACCTCCAACCCCCTGTTCCCATGTCTAGGGGTATACCTGGTGTTACTTTGAGGGAGGGGGGTCACAACAGTAGAAACACATACAGGTCCACAATGTACGACTCTTACCATTGACTGGCTTCATTGAAGATGAGCTCTTCTGTGCCAGGGGGTGCCATACTCAGGTGTTGGGCTGTGAGGGATTGAAAGGTTTAATCAGCCAACATGTAAATAATGGAAAGTCCACACAGAGAATCCTAATAAAACAGGGGATCCCATTTAATCAGAAACATGGTCAGCTTCTAAACATATTTACAGATTCGATTAGTGTTGGCCCAGGAGACCACAACAGAGTTCACAGACACTAAATCAGTGTTTTTTTGTGATCATAAAGACCCTCCTCCCTTTTAAAGTTAATCCCTGGGCCAGGTGGCCACATATGGGTTTTGGGAGCAGCAGCAGAAATAAGAGGCTGCGTGACCACGATACAACTAACAGCAGCACCTCCACACTCTAGCTTACTCCCTCTTCAACTGGCAGCTCCAGATTCTCTCTCAAACATGGAAGAGGACAGAAAAAGGACCCCTCACACAATCAGGCTTCCTTGCCAGCCTCCCTTCCAGATCCATGACTTGAGCAGGCAACTCTCCCCTCAGACATCTCAGGGCAGATGTCCCCACCACCAGACCCTTAACAATGTCCATAGTCAAGCTGCTCACAGCTCCTTGTGGTGGAAGTTGAAAACTAGGCACCGCAAAACACACTGGATGCAAATGCCAGATCAGGGGGTCTATGATACACTGCCAAAGCCAATATATCAGTCCTTTGCTCTCCCCTCTGCTCTGTCTTCTAATTGGCATGATGGCTCCCTTTATTTCTTCCATGCTGGACCTTGGGCTGAAGGTTTAAATCCCAACCCCATGGAGCACCATCAACAAAATGGCTGCCACAACATAAATACTGCCGCTACCCCTCCACTACTGATCAGATCACTGAAAATCTTGGGGGTGGGTGCATGCAGTCACCCCATGCTCCTGCAAAACCACCACCACTAACCCCGTGGCATGGGAACTCACCCCCAAAGGTGATAAAAAAGACCCTGTATATATGGACAGAGCCCTGGTGGTGACCTCCGGCCCATGGAAGCCCCATTGATGGGTGGAAGCCATACATATAAAATAATTGATAAGGGCCAAAAGGACAGGAGTGGAGAGGAATAGTAAACCCAACCTCAGGGTTATGTTACACATTAATCCCACTGTTTCTTTGTGGTGCTATTTTTGTTTACTGCAGTGTGTCCCACTTCCTTTAAAAGTAACACTAAGTAAGCCAGTCCCCAGATTGCTTTTTTGTGGTGTCATATTAGACTCATGTGAGGCCTGCCTATCAGTGCAGCAGTAGCACTACCGCTTGCAATGCCGACGAACCAGATTCAGAAACAAGTGCAAAGCTGTGGAGGGCTGGCCAGAGGAAGGAAGGTAGAGTCTGGAGGACAGCTCATGTCTTCTGAGAAAGGAGGGAGTAAGAATCCAGCAACAGGGTGCCTTCCGGTAGCAGCTGGGAGGCAATGAGCCTGGGGCCTCACTTCAGCAGAAAATTGGTGGGATGTAGTGGGCATAGATAGGTCATACATGGGAGCGTGCATGACACTCCATGATGCCATTACATCTGCTCCCTCTGGAGGCAACACATAACAATGGCTGGGTAGATGAAGCCCCTTCTTGCCTGCCATGTCCAACACCAGACTCTGCCCACCTGAACTCTGGGGATCCCAGACTTCACCTCTGCCTGCTGTTTACCAGATTGTATAGGGAAGTCACTGGAGGAGCAAAATGGCACACTGCCTCAGGGGGTAGGTTGACGAGGCCGAGCTTAAGTGAGATGGGAGGACCAGGGTTAGAGATGGGAGAGTGTTAGGGGAATGGGAAAATGGCACTGGAGTGAGGTGCAAGGAGGTTCTGGCCAGTATAACTCAAAGGATAAAAAGAGTTAGCAAAAAAAAAATTTAAAATTAGACTGCAGTGACTGAAAGTGACCCAGTGTTTGATTAGACAACTGCCCACATCTTGATGTATTTGTCCAGATATCTAATAGGACATTTATAACTCCATCATCTGCCTCCTTTAGTGCATTTATCATGCATCATTTGATTGCCTAGTAAATGCCTGTACAGTAAATATGTAAAACCTGATGGTATTTTCAGAATGTTCTCTGAGTCTTAGAGGAGTGGCATCATGTACAGCAACTGAACTGGAGCTCATGTATTACTGCTAATAGTCATGGACATGATGGTGGGGGAGACAGTTGGAGGGCACCTGTGGAGCTAATTGTAATACAATATGTCTCCTTGTTGTAAGAGTAACTTTGGCACTGAAAGAGGAGGCAGTGGAAGAGGTTGTACATTTGATGATAATACTACCGCCATATTATAATAATATTGCTACTGTATAATATTACTGCTACTGTATTATAAGACTGATACTGTGTGGTCAGCAATAAATACACAAGTGCTTTAATGGCAACTAACCAGCAGGGCACAGCCCTATACCATGGCTGGCAACTGCAGTTGTAAACTGACAGTGTGAGGGAACCACCTACTATATATTGTACTGTCAGTATAATAAAAATGGAATACACAAATGCTTTAACAACAACTATCCCATCAACTCATCCCCAAGGCACATTACCACACCATGGCTTAGACACATACAAACATAGAAATTTGCTGGCAGAAAAGGACCCTTCGGCCCATCCAGTCTGCCCATTACCCCCTCCCTGTCTGGTTTATCTTACTCCCTCTGCTCTTTATCATTGTTACTGCTATTTAACCCCATGTAGTTGCCCCAACCTTTCTTGAATTTGCTCACCGAATCTACCCCACCACCCATTCAGGTAGCCTATTCCAAGGACCCACCACTATCTCAGTGAAGAACTGCCCCCTCATGTTTTCTCTAACTCAGTCCCCCTCCAGCTTAAATGCATGTCCCCTATTTGATATATTTTCACTCATCCTGAATATGCTTCTTTCCCTCACCTTGTTTATTCCCTTCAGATATTTGAAGGTTTCTAGCATATCCCCATCTCTCTCCTCATCTCCAGCTTGTACAAGTTTAGTTCTTCCAGTCATTCTTCATAAGACCTCATGTGAAGTCCTTGAACCACCTTGGTTGCCCTTCTCCAGACCTTCTCTACCCTGTCCCTGTTGCCCTGTATGTGTGGCCTCCAGAACTGCACCCTGTATTCTAGATGTGGTCTGACCATAGTTTTGTATAGTGGCATGATCACCTCCCTCCTCCTACTAGTAATGCCCCTCCCTATGCATGCCAACATTCTTCTTGCTCTCTCTGCTGCCTTGTTGCATTAGTTCCCAACCTTCAGGTTATCCGAAATGATGATCCCCAGGTCCCTTTACTGCTTTGTTTCCTCAAGTTCCTACTCCCCCCCCCGCCAGTATTTTGCTCTTGGGTTTTTACACCAAATTTGCATAATTTCACTTTTTTTGCGTTGAATTGCAGTAGCCATTTCCCTGATCACTCCTCTAGCCTTGCAGATCCTCCCTCATTCTTTCCACACCCCCGGTGTGTTCACCCTGTTACAGGTCTTCATATTGTCTGTAAATGGACACACCTTCCCATTCAGGCCTCCTGAAATATCCCCAGTGTATATGTTAAAAAGTATGGAACCTAACACGGACCCCTGGAGAACCCCACTCGTCACCCCCCCCACTTCCTTGGAGTGCACTCCATTTACCACTACCCTCTGAGTTCTATCTACCAGCCAAATTTCTACCTATTTTGGTAGTTTGCTCCCTACCCCTAAGCTGCTTAACTTGCTTATTAGTCTTCTGTGAGGGACAGTGTCGAAGGCCTTCCTGAAGTCCAGATAGGCTATGTCCACTGCCCCTCCCTGATCATACATGTTCATTACTCCATCAAATAATTCAATCAGGTTGGTCTGACAGGCTTCCACCTGTGAACCCATGCTGGTTGATGTCTATGAGCCTCCCCTCCAGATTATGTACCAGCCTTTCCTTTATAATTGCCTCCATCAGCTTACCCACCACAGAGGTAAGGCTGACTGCATAACAGTTGCCCGGCTCTTACCTCCCTCCCCCTTTGTGCAATGGCACCACATCAACCCTTTTCCAATCCCCTGGGACCCTCCCCTTGTCTAGGGATAGATTAAATAACTTTGTGAGTTGTGCCACAAGTTCCTCCCTCAACTCCTTGAGCACCCTGGGGTGGATTGCATTGGGGCCTATTGCCTTGTCTGTCCACAATTTTTCTAATTCCTCTAATACTCTACCTTCTGAAAAGAGCTTGTGTTCATCTCCCTGGCCATTCTTCCCCTGCTTTTTAGCTCTGACCCCTTCCCTTCTTCCTCATCCATGAAGACTGAGTAGCCTTTTCTTCCTTTTCCACCCTCCCCTCTGAGTCTCATAATCCCCTGCCTGCTTTTCCTTCTCTCACTTATATGCCGGAAAAATTTCTTGTCCCCCTTTTGGCCTCCCTCACTAATTTCTCCTCCATATCTGTCTTAGCTCTTAGCCTTAGCCCTCATGACTATTTTCCCCACTTCCTTTAGTTTTTCCCTGTAAGCTTCCCTTTCTGCCATTCCCTGTGAAGATTTGCTTTCTTTTTTTCCCTGACTGTCTTTCCCACCTCTTTTGTAAACCAAAGTGGTTTCCTCCCTCATTTGTGCTTGCTCACCCTCCTGATGTATTGTTCTGTTGCCAGCAGAATTCCCCTCGTTATTGCCCCCCATGTCTCCTCAATGTCCTCTAGGTTCCCTTTTCCTTCTAGTTCCTGCTTGAAAATGTCTTTCATTTTCCTAAATTACACTTTCTGAAAGTCCATTACCCTAGTAGTGGTCCTGTTCTTTTCTTCCCCCTTCTGAAGACTAAACCTGACCATTCTGTGGTCGCGATCCCTGACCTCCACATCAGAATGAAACAACAGCAACAGAAGTGGCAAACTAACTGGCAGACTGAATGGATCACCAACTGTGCACTTCAGGTCTGTATTACAGGGGTGCGGTAGAACCCCTATAATTAAGGTTGAGCAGGCTGTTTAATGTTAAACCCTAATGTATGTACCTTAATAACTTTGGCATCATTTGACAAAATAGCACAAAATTTGGCATGCACAGTCAGGTTCTCAAAGTCTCAAGGCATGAGAAGTTTTGTGACAGCATCTTGTTCATTTTCAAGATACAGAGTGCCAACAAATTAAAAAAAAACATACTTAACATTGTATATCTTTTCCTCTCACCTATGGCTTAGACAGTGTGGAATTTTTTCATTAAATTTTCATTGTTGAAGAGGCCTTTACAAAGGATGTCCCTTTTGAAGGTTTGGTGAAAAAAAAAATATACAGTTATAAGGATATTTTGGTTAGCCAACAAATGTGACCAGTAATAAAAAACCTATTGCAAGTGCTTATTTTCATGATTTATCTCTAGTGCTAAAAAATATACTGATCGTGACAGCCGCCATTTTTTTCTCTTTTAAAACTCACAAAATTTTTAAATACATAAAAATGATCTCTTTAAAAACAAACCCCTGAACCTAGCTAAACAGGAGCTGTTTAATTAGACTCTGAAGTTTTAAAAAAAAAAAAACCTTGCCAGAAATACCTTTCCTGGGCACCCCACACCATAATCTAGAGTGCACAGCTTAGTGAGAGAAACCATTCACCTGCATTCTCTGTACAGTGGAACTTTCTTGACTTCTGCAGTCACAGCTGCAGTTCTGCTCCAGGTTGCACTGGCAGTATTGGGCCACTGATCCCTTGTTCTCCTGGTCTGCCTCTGTCTTTCTTTTTGTCTATCTGTCTGTCCATCTGCCTGCCTATCTATCTATCTATCTATCTATCTATCTATCTATCTATCTATCTATCTATCTATCTATCTCCCAATATAATAGATTAGATAATTTCCTGGCTCAATAAAAGAAGACAGCATATGGCTATCAGGGGACATTTATCCACCTGGGGATATGTTACTATTGGTGTTCACCAAGGCTCCATCCTGGGGCCCACACTTTTTAACATCATGATATCAACTATGCAAACATTCAGGATGTGAAAATATGCTGACGACTGTAAGACTGAGGGTATAGTCACAGATCAAGAGTCTGGGAAAATATTCCAAGAAAATATATGACATCTTGAAAAATGGGCAAAGGAGAACAAAATGACATTCAATGAAAATAAATGCAAAGTCATGCACTTAGGACATAACAATCCTAAAATTATGTATACATTGAATAATACAATTCTTCAGACTACTAGTAATGAGAAAGATTTGGGCATATTTGTTACAGACGATCTGACCTTCAATATGCATACCACAAATATTGTTAACAAATGTCAAATCCTAGGGTGCATATTCAAAAACATTAAAAGTAGAGAACCTGATGTTATTATACCTCTATATACTAGTCTAGTTAGGCCATGCTTGGAATATTGCTCCTTTTTCTGTGCACCTAATACCCTTAGAGGGAAAAAGTTAATTGAGGGTGTTCAGAGAAAAGCAAAAAAAAAAAAATCAAAACTATGCAGAATTTAAATTATAAAGAAAGATTAACCAAAGTAGGACTCTACTCCACGGAGTATAGGAGATTAAGAGGTGACTTCTGCCTAACTTACAAATCCTTTCAAGATAAAACAATTATGGAAACAATTGGTTTGACCAAACAAAACGTTACAAAAATTACAAGAACACACGATCATAAACTAAGAGAAAAAAATTTAACTGTCAAAAGGAGTAATTGGTATACTCAATGAGTTATCACAACTTGGAATACTCTGCCAAGTCTTGCAGTTAATAGTGATAATATGACCTTGTTTAAAAAGAATTTGGACAATCACAAGGTGACAGGAAATTTACTTTCCATCCATAAAATGTTATGGGTGGCGAGTTCAAAAAAAGACTAAATGCCTCCTCGTATACAACTATGAACCAACCTATCTAGCTATCTAGCTAGCTTGCTATCTAGATAGCTAGCTTGCTAGCTATCTAGCTAACTATCTAGCTATCTGTCTAGCTATCTTTCTAGCTATCTGTCTAGCTATCTTTCTAGCTATCTACCTACTACCTATCTACTTAATTATTTCTTAAGTGGACCAAAGTGCCTCCCCATTACTGTTTCTTCCCCATCACTCACATGCCTGCCCTTCCCAGTATTCATTTGCTTTTCAATATTAAATATAAGCAGACCAGGGTGCCTACTCTCAGTACCTCTTCTCATGACCCTGCTCTCTTCCAGGTTACCCACACCAGTTTTATGAAAATGTTGTTAACCCTGTAAAAATGAAAATGGTTCCTCACCGATCTGACCACCCACCCCACTCTGACCTCCCACTCAGCACCCATCACCCCCACACCTCCCCCACACACCTTCATCTACTTGAACATGTCACATGGCATACATTCACTCTTTGATAGAAGACATGTCTTGCTGCTGGAACTGGAAACTGCAATATGAGGAAATCAGGTCAGTGCGGTTTAATGTATTTCAGTGGGGTTTTGAACTTTGATTCATAACTTTGCAGTTTGCATATTTCTACACTAAATTGTCAATGTGTTTTTTGGAGGGGCAACACCTCATGACCAGTGGTGGTAGAATTATGCAAAACTGTCTGGAAAGGCAATTTCATGGTCACTTTGAGAAATCACCTCTTGGGTGGGATTTGAAAATTTTTATCAGCCTTGGTCATGACGTGGAGTCATAAGAGGGTTATGTTGTACATTTGGGGTCACAATCTGAAAATATGACAACGTTATGAATGTATGTTGAAATGTGTCCATGCTCACTCATAACTTCACTTTTTTTTAAATATTTTCACTCCAAGTTTTAAACATAGCCATTTTTCACATCACCTCATGAATGTGACTGCTGTCATTTTTCAAATCCTGGTCAAAATGTATTTTTGCACCTGTGGCATGGAATGATGTTTTGGTGAGTATTTGAAGATTTTCACCTACTGGAGTTATGAGGTGGCATAATAAGAAGGCAATGCTGAATATTTGGTGTACAAATACAGTAAAATACCCAGGTTATGAGTGAACACTGCAGTATTTCAATGTTCAATCATAACTTTGCTAATTTTCAATATTTTGACTCCAGTCTTTCAGCATAACCATTTTTCCACACCACCTCATGAACAGGACAGTTGTCATTTTTTAAATCCTGGATGAGCTGTGTTTTCCCAATTCTGGTGCAAAAAGACATTTCATCCAATATACTATAAATGTTGCATATCACATTTATAAGGAGAGTCATGAATCAATTATCTTGAAAATTGGCATCAAAATGTTATATATATATATATATCTATATAGATAGAAAGATATACTGATATATCAATATATATATATATAGATATATAAATCTATATCTATATCTTTATCTAAATACTGGCACGGTAGTGTCAGTATAGTTAGGGTGAAAGCTAACCTCTATGTTAAACCTGAATCTTTGAACATGAACATCTTTGAAGAGACTAGGTGGGCCAAGCTGAAGGAGACTGCACGCTGTGAATGCTGTGGAGGAGTGCCAGAGCAGGACATGCTGTAAGCTTTTATTTAGTTTAGAAAAGGTATGCCACCACAATTATAACTGCACATCTTACCAGAAGTTCTTGTGTCCCCTTTGGCTGGCATAGTTCCTCAGGCTGTTTCTTGTTCCCCTGTAGGATGAAGGCATTCAGTGGTGGCTAGATTACCGGGAGCGAGGGGGCCCTTCAGAAAGGCCTGAAGCCTGTAGCCTGCAGCCCGAGGGATTGTTACCTGTGCAAAATGACATGCTTTTGCTTCTGATTTGCTTCTGTGTTTTATGTACAATAACTGGGTCTGAAGAGGCAGCAGCTGGCTACCAATTCTGTCCCTGGAGGTCTTGACTCTGTGCTTCTAAACAGCCATGGTTCAATTTGGTGGGTAAAGGGCTGAGTCGGGTTGCAAAGTTGCTGGTTATCAACTCCCCGGCTTTCTGTATTTGTGTCTGTGATGATCAGCCTTCAGACAGAAGTTGATCCCATGAAGTTGGGGAAGAATAAAGAAAGTGAACAGAGCATGGAGCTGGAGAGTTGGAGAGTTCGAACTACTCAGAAGCAGAGATTTTGGGACAGTATGTGCATTATTGAAGAACTGCTGTGGTGATATTTTAATTTACAACACTGCTTGTAAGACTTTTTATTCTTAAGAGTTTATTTATTTCCATTATCCTTTGCAAACAAGTGGAGTAGGGGGAGGGGAGATTGTAGGGAGCGCTTGCCTCTGAAGAGTTTCTGTGTGTGGCCTCTCATGCTGGGATGACTGGTGTGGAGTATATGATTATTTGAATTGGTTTGATTATACTGTTGCTTTTTCTACTTGAATTTGGTTTTTTTTGCTTTTCCTGTTTTTCTGATTTTATTTTTTCATGCCACATGTAGCTGCCAGCTTAGGATAGGTGGGCTAAGTCAGGTGCATGTGATAGCTATAAAGCACATGCATGACTGCGAAGGGAACAGACTTACCTGGATACAGCTCAGGGATAGACGCATAACTGACTCTCTGCTACATTGAGACCCTGTCGTGTGTTTTCTTTTTTGCAAATCTGGAAGGTATAATCTCTTTTCACAGTGCTTGATGCTTGATGTAGTTTGTTTTGCTTTTATTCTTGCTTATGGCTGTATGAAATAATGTATTGCTAATGAGTTTTAAATGTTTTTGTTATTTATAGTATTGAAGTGGAATAATACCTGGAACAGACCTTGCAGTTTTTCTGACTATCAGATTGTCTAGAATTTCATCTTAGTGTTTCTTGATACTTATTGGACTAACAATGGTGAAGTAAGTGCTATTTTATTTCCTGCAAGTTTTTATCTTTGGCAGACTGCTTATATATTTAAGGTTTATTTAGGTCTGTTAGGTTTCTTGTGTATTAAAGTATAGGGGAGTATAGGGATTGGTGTATACTACCTGTGGTTGTTACATCTTTATAAAGATTTTGTTATTAAGATCATAACTTTTAAAGTTTCTCTATTGTATTTTGTTTTTAGAGTGGCTAGTTCTTTTGTTTGACATGTGGCCTCTGCAGAGGTTATAGTGGATGGGAAGGTGATAAAGAAGTGTCTAAATAGAATACCATTTATATGTGGAGAGCCAAGAAGAAAACAAACAAACCAAAAAAAAAGTGGAGTATAAAAGACTGAAAGACACTGAGAAAGCTTGCATCACGTATTGTCCAACATTGTGTTCCCCCTCTTTGTTTTTTGCTATTTTCTTAGAAAAGAGCAATTCTGTAATATCTAAGATAATGCAACCCAAAAACTTAAGAACATATATTCATAAGGCTGACAAAGGAAAATATAAAAATGGTGTTGTTGGGCCAGATAGGTTTCCTTCTGCTCAGAAAATAACTCAGTATTTGTGTTCTAATTGTAATCAAATTGAATTAAGGGGAAATATTACTAAAGTGTTTGACCCAAAAATGACATCATCATCTGCAAAAACAAATGAGATGAATTTGCAGAGTTTGAGGAGAACACATCCTTTGTTAGAGGAAATTAGAAAGTTGGAGGAGAATTCACAATGTCAGATTGTAGAAAGTAATTCCAGAAATTGAACAGATATTACTGTACCAGAATTACACATATCCAATTTTAACCCCTCTAATAAACAAATAAAGAAGAGTTATCATGAAAACAATATACTTTCCCCTTATACTAGGTCTAGTAATAAGACCTTAGTGTCCGAGGCTTATGGTGTGGATATGGTGGCTGAAAATGATTTAGTAAGGGATGGTAGTACATCAAGCCTAGGGTAAAATGAGATTGGGGTCAGCTTGGATCCAATGCAATAAATAGACTTTCAACCATACACAGAGGTCTGTAAGTCTGTAAAGCAGATTGACTTACAGGTTAACCAATATCAAAGTAAAAATTAATCATTTTTACAAAAATGTGATTCCTTTTTTACACCTGATATAACACCACAGGTTAAAAGTGATCAAATGGTTAACACTTTGGAGCCATCTGAGTTACAAAGTTCCTGTGATGTATTGGGGGGAAGGGTGGATTTCTTGAACAATAAATATAAAGGGTCTGGATATGGAAAGCCTCTAATACCTAAGCTAGAGGAAGTAAAAAAAAAGAGATTGCATTTGGTAATGCTCAGTTATTAGAATTAACTACACTCTTTCACTTATTCATTGAATTTCATGCTGTCAATCCTCTCCAACTTCGGGAGGGAAGGTTGGCAGAAAGATTGGACTATATGAATTATTCATGAATGGTGGTGGATTAATGATGGAGTGTGGGTCTAACAAGGAAAAAAGTGTTCTTATTTAACTGAGAGGGATGAGGTGATAAGTAATAGTCCAACTGAAAAAGGAAAGGCATCTAAGCAGAAAAAGCTTCAAAAAGAGAATTATGGTGTAAAGAACCTAAAGAATAAAACTATCCAGATGATGACAGAGGAAACTGGCAATAAAGAGAGGAGAGAAATATACCTTTTGATTGGAGAATTGGAGCAAAGGTAAATAGAGTTAAAACAAAATATAGAAGCTATGAATACTAAGGGACCTAAGCAAGCTGAAGGAGGTGTCCAGAACATTAAGGGAAAAAAGGAGAGTATAAGGGGGAACTATAATACTGACTAGAACTGGAAAACAGCTAGAAATGTTAGCAAAACAGCAGGTTAAAAATAAGGTAAACTATAGCAAGGCTAATGGAAAAGGGGAACAGGTTTTTAATGATGCTCAGGATTCACTTAAACTAAATGATTCAGAGAAAGAGAGGCTAATTTAAGCAGGAGAATTGTTGCAAACATTTTTTATAAATGGAGTGCCAAAACAAGAAAATGAAAATTCATATATGATGAAACTAGCGATGTATAATCTTATTAAGGGGATTTTAGGAAAAAAAATGAACTAGCAGGGCATTAGATCAGTCTATAGGTATCAAGCTAGACCCCATAAAGGATGGTTATGTGTTGTCTCAAGGAATGCAGACAAGTGAAGGGATGTCCTGAAAGAGAAAGATAATTTCTTTGACCTTGGAGTATTTCTTGACACAACGATTATAACATCTATGAATGATATAAATGATCTAAAGGGAAAGCAGGTAGTAAGGACAGATATTAATAAGAAAGGCACAGCCATAGCAAAACAACCCAGAATTACAGCATTTCTGAAACCAATTGAGACAACTCATATATTAAAAGGGGAGGCAGTAGAGAGTATCATGAGAAGAGGTAAGAAGCAATTTGGGGTGCGTATTAACTCCTCAGTGGTTCTGGAATCTGATGAGAGCCTTAATGTTGATTATGAAGAGGTTAGCTCTCTGTGGACAGAGAGAGAGAGAGAGAGAGAGAGTCTAAAAGTATATTAAGGGTGGGTGATAGCTCTTTGGTAACGCTAGAGTCAACAAATTGAGAGAAGATTGGTAATAAAGGTATAGACTTAATATCCTGGAAAGTTGATGGTTTTAAAGAAAAAATGGAGGATAAAGCCTGTCTAGACTGGATCTCCATTTACTCACTACTGCTTCTCCAAGAAACATGGATGGGTAAAATGGAGGGGATATGGGTGAAAGGTTATAAAAGCTGGGTTTCTCCAGCCTATAAAACCTCCAAATATGGTAGATCTAAAGGTGGATTGGCTATATGTGTTAATGTGTCGCTTGATTTTGTGAATCCTGAAGTTAGTATGTATAATGAGTTCTATATGTATGTTGTTATTATGGGCCAGGGGGATGTTTTGCACTGTTTAATATATATATATATTCCTCCAGCTATCAAAGTAAGAGAATTGATTAGTATCTTTAACCATATAGGACAGGATACATAATCCTTAAAATCTAGGTTCCTGGGGGTAGCTATATATTTATTTGGAGATTTTAATGTACATGTAGGTAATGGCACTGAAAACTCAGCGCCAGACTGGGGAATTGATGATCTTTAAATATTCTGGTGTGCCAATCGAAGGATGAGGTGTTAAATCAAAAAGGCAAGTCATTTTTACAGTTTCTGGATAAATTTAATCTGAGGATTTTAAAGGTAGGACAAGAGGAGATTGGGCAGGGGAGGTGTCCTTCCCCACAATTAAAGGGGGTAGTGTTTTAGATCTGGGTATTGTAGAAGCATTAGATTATTATAGAGTGAACTATTTCAGGATTACTAAGTTGTGGGATAGTGACCATTTCCTGTGTCTTGCTCTATTAAATTAAATATTAATCCAAAAAATAAAAAATAAAAAGATAGAGAAGGAGGCAGATGTTAATATGTGTATTAAATATGGAAAGAAAATTATATGGAATGAATATACAAAAGAATGCATTGATAAGTTAATTCAAAACCAAAATATGATAGAACATCCAGTTGCTATGATGACTTTTGTAGGGGCAATTGCACAAATAAAATATTTTGATTTATATATGCAGCAGATAGTTCTGGCTGTGAGTTCTGAAAAAAGAAGTGTGATAAAATCCAATATTGGTAGCACCCAGCCTTGGTTTGATCATGATTGTCTATATTTAAGAAAAGAGATCAAAAGATTGGTTAAGGTAAGGGTACAAAATACTTCCCCGGTTATATTGAAGGCTTTTAAAAACTTAAAAGTAGAATATAGAATTATGATATGTGGAAAAAGAGAAATTATAATTTGTTATTATGGGGCAAACTACAAGTGTCAATTTTAAAGAAAGATAGCCAAGCAGTTTGGTCACTAGTGACTTTTGGCTGCTCTAAGACTAATATTCAGTATAATCTATTGGGGCTGATAGCAGAAGACCAATGGTGAGTCACTTTAGTACAATCTATGATAGTGATCATAAAGGCCTACCTTTTAGTTGTATAGATGATGATACGGGGATAGGGGATCACTTATATTTTCTCCTATGGAAGTAAAGTAAGCAATTCAAGGACAAAAAAGAAATAAAGCACCTGGGATAGATAGTGTCCCAACTGAAGTATATTTGCATAATGTTGATCATTGGGTAGAGGTTTTGACACTATTATTTGCAGCAATTGTCCAATCTTTTGTTCTGCCATCAGACTGGAATAAAGGAGTGATTATACCTTTATTTAAGAAAGGCTCAAAACATGGCCCTATGGGTTATAGACTGATAACCTTGTTGCCAATTTCGCAAAAGATTTTTACTCGTATGTTATTGCAAAGGTTATCAGCATGGGTGGAAGAAAACAAATTGATTTCCAAGTATCAATGTGGTTTTAGGAAAAGGTGTAATACATTAGACTTGGTTTTTACATTGAATTAGCTGCTGGAATTATATGTAACTAGGAAGAAAGGTATGCTCTATGTCTGTTTTGTTGACATAAGGACCACCTTTGACACTGTGGATAGAAATAAATCGTGGGAGATTTTGGCAACCCTAAATATAGATAAACATTTACTAAAGATGTTACAGAGGTTACATTATAATACAACTGCTTTAATCCACTATTCTAGAGATGGTGCACTATCAAGAGAAATAAAAGTAGGAAAGGGGGTAAACAGGGTTGTCTGTTGGCCCCTTTATTGTTTAATCTATTTATTGAAACAGTAATTAGGGATATGGACATTTGCCCCTTCAATAAATAAGGAACAATTCCAAATATTATTATAGTTATGTCACAAATGCCTTTGGGTTTAAAGAAAGTGATGACAAGTTTAATGGAGTAATTTTCCAAATTGAAATTAGAGATGAATGTAGAAAAAACAAAGATAATATAATTTGGTAAAAAAAATTGTGAAAATGTTTTGAGAAATTAATAATAAAAGAACAGAAGAAGTGAAGTCATTTAGATACTTGGGAATCATATTTGAAAATAATTTGAGGTGGAATGTTCACACGTCTGAGATAAAAAAAACAAATCATATAGCTCAATGGCTGCTGCAAATGCCTTTGCAAACAGGTTTGTGAATAATTCCTTTGTGGCTCTCAGGAGGACATTTGAAGCTAAGACCATCAGCCAGACGTTATATGGCTGTGATGTGTGGGGCCTTTTGGCTGGGAATTCAAAAATAGAACCCATTCAGAATGTCTTCCTGAGAAACATGCCAGAGCTCCCTCGGGATTGCCCAGCAGCTTTTATGAGACCGGAAGCAGGTATGTCCCCTTTAAATGTAAAAATTAAAATTAGAGTTATTAAGTACTGGGAAAAGATGGAAAGGATGTCTACAGAGAGATTCCCCAACTTATGTCGAGTTGATTTTTTGGTTAGACTACAGGGATGAGCAAGTATGAGTGGGTGGTTCCAAAGTTTGAATGTTTTGTTAAGGAGCTCTGGTTTGGAAGATATTTGGTCAAATAAAGCTCTGCTAGATACAAACCTGTTTACAAAGGCAGCTATCCAAAGATTTACTGATGTTTCACTCCAAACTTGACCTTGCAAGGGTGCATGAGGTAGATAGTTATGGGTTTTATTTCAATAAAAAAGTAAATGGGAAAATGGAAGCATATTTGGCCTGTTGTGAAAATAAGAAGCATAGGAATAATTTATGTAATATAAGCCTTGAAAGTCTGGGTAGTGTGAATTTACAATACAATAAATGGTGGGGTCAGTTTGGGGAAAAAAGAGATGTAATTGCAATAATGAAAACACTGAAAGTTTGTATCACAAGTTATTGGAATGTGATAAGCTGAAGGTGGAAAGAGATAAATGGATAACACCATTGATTACGGTGGATAATTTAAAATGTATGGATAATAGTGTGAAGTGCCTTCTTGATCTGGAAAATATTAAGATAATGTACAGGATGGCAACTTTTGTTAATAAGATGAAAAAGTGAATTCTGGGTATACTCCTGCTATTTATGCTATATAATGTCTTATTTTAATTGGATGATTGATATTTTTATGTGTATTTCTGTGAATTGATGTGATAAAATGTATTGTTTTTATACATCTTTTGTACTAATAAACTTTGAATTTTGAACTTTTGAACTTTGAATCTTTGAACATTAATAACTTTGGAACCATTCCAAAGATCTGCATAACATCTGGCAGGCATAATGTCTAGGGATGGATATCTTGATCTGCTAAATGTTGTGGGAATCTGGAGAGTGATTTCTGAGATATAGAGTGTTGCAATAACAGAAAAATCTATGTTTTTTGACATTTCTTCGTCCACCTGGATCTCAGAAATGGCTTTAGGTTGTGGTCTGAACTATTCAGGACAGAAAGCCTTTGCCTCACATATGTGCCTTTTGAAGGTTTGGTGAAAAAATATTTATTCGTTCTAAAGTTATTCAACTTTAAAGTTTCCCATTATTGTCTATGGGAGGAAAATATATGATCTGAAAGTGAAAGGAGGTAAAAAGCCCCCAAAACTAGTTTCTTTGCCACTTCATAGCAAGAAAATGGTTAGGACTTTTGGGCTGAACTTTTTAGGGTGGCAAGCCCTTACTCCATAGATGTGCCTTTTGCTGGTTTGGTGAAGAAATGGAGACTGGTTCCACAGTTACAGCACTTCAAAGTTGTGAATTTTCCATAAGGATAACCTAAAGTAACTTCTGTGTTAAACCTGAATTTTTGAACATTATTAACTGTAGAACCATTCAATGGATTTACATGAAATTTGGCATGTATAATGTCTAGGAGTGTTCTCTTGACCTGCCAAATTTCATGGGAATCCATTATGTGGTTACTGAGATATAGAATGCTGAAAAAACTGAAAAATCCTTGTTTTTTGACATTTCTTTGTCCACCTGGATCTCCGAAATGGCTTTAGGTTGTGGTCTGAACTTTTCAGGGTAGAAAGCCTTTGCCACACAGATGTGCCTTTTGAAGGTTTGGTGAAAAAAATATTAATCTGTTCAACAGTTATTAAACTTTAAAGTTTATCATTATTTCCTAAGGGAAAAAAATATATGATCTGAAAGTGAAAGCAGGTAAACAGAAAATGGTTAGGACTTTTGGGCTGACATTTGCAGGGTGGTAAGCCCTTGCCCTAAAGATGCACCCGTTGCTAGTTTGGTGAAGAAATGGACACCATTTGCATGATTACAGCACACCGAAGTTGAGAATTTTCCCATAGGATAACAGTGTGGTGGTCGTAGTGTCTTTCGGTAGCTATATCTTAAAAACAGTTCAAGATATGGATTTTTTGTTAAGCGCAGCTTACTAAGCATGCATGAAGGTGGCCAGGCCATGAAGACAACTATGAAGGATTTATTTTCCAAAGTTCCTATGGTTCTTGAAATATTGCAACTTTTGCAGCACAACGGTTACCTGGAATGGCTCTAGGCATGTACTATGTTTCTGTACTTATGCGTACATGGGAGTGCAGGGCTCTACATTATGCAGTAGTGGGAGCACAGGATCTGGAGGATTCTGCACCATAATCCTACCTTGAATGAAGATCCAATCCTACTCTGATTCAGAAATCCTACTTTGTGCTTGACATATATTTTTTCCCATAGGAAATAATGCAACATTCAACATCTCATAACTTTGGAACAGATTAATATTTTTCCACCAACTCTTCAAAAGGCACATCTGTGAGCCAAAGCATTTCTATCCTGAAAATTTCAGACCACAGACTAAAGCCATTTCTGACATCCAGGTGGGCAAAGAAATGGCAAAAAAACACATATTTTTCTGTTTTTGCAACACTCTGTATCTCCAGAACCACATCACAGATGTGCACAAACTTTGGTTTATCAAGAGACCTATTCCTAGAGATTATGCAAGCCAAATTTCATATAAATCCATCGAATAGTTCCAAAAGTATTAAGATTCAAACATTCGGGTTTACCATAGAAGTTACCTTTCACCATAACTATAGTGGCACTACTGTGTTACTAGAATACTGATGCGGTAGCACCAGTATACTTAGGGTTGGCAGGGAAGTTTAATGTTAAACCTCAAACTTTGCACTTTAATAACTTTTCAGCTGTGCAAGGAATTTTCATGTAATTTGGCATGCTTTCCAGCTAGAGGATGGTCCCATGAGGTGCCGAATTGCATGTCAATCCCTTTTGTAGTTTTTGAGATACAGAGTGTTGAAAAAAACAGTGTTTTTTTGCTGTTTGGGCTGTTTCTTTGCTCACCTGTATCTCAAAAACAGTGTGACCTTACTGGCTGAAATTTTCAGGATGGAAAGATTTAGCCTCACAGATGTGCCTTTTGAAGATTTGGTAGAAAAATATTAATCCATTCCAAAGTTTCAAGATGTTGAATGTCCCATTATTTCCTATGGGAAGAAATAGAAGTCAGGCATGAAGTAGGATTTCTGAAATGGAGTAGGATTGAATCCTCATTGAAGTAGGATTATAATGCAGAATCCTGCATTGAAGTGCCATTTTAAGATGCACAATCCTGCATCGAAATGGAACTTCGATGCAAGATTCTGCATCATAACATGGCAGTTTGACGCAGGATTCTGCATCATAATCCTACTTCGAATGAGGATCCATTCCTACTCTGATTCAGAAATCCTATTTCGTACCTGACATATATTGATTCCCATAGGAAATAATGGGACATACAACATCCCATAGTTTTGGAACTGATTAATATTTTTCCATCAAATCATCAAAAGGCACATCTGTGAGTCGACGGCTTTCTATCTTGAAAATTCCAGACCACAGACTAAAGCTGTTTCTGAGATCCAAGTGGACAAAGAAATGGCAAAAAACATGGATTTTTCTGTTTTTTCAGCACTCTGTTTCTCTAAAAATGCACAACAGATTTACACAGAGTTGTGCACATTAAGAGACCTGCCCCTAGAGCTTATGCATGCCAAATTTCATATATATCTGTTGAACAGTTCCAAAGTTATTAAGGTTCAAACATTTAGGTTTAACGTAGAAGTTACCTTTCACCCTAACTATGTTGTGTCAATATATATATCATGGCAAAAAACTGCATCAGTTAGAGTTGTTCCACAGTGAGAAAAGTGAGGAAATTTGGTGTTAGGGTTGAAAACCCTAACTGCGCACCCCCCCACCACCACCACCACCAACACACACACACACATATACATGCAAGTAGGGGAAGAACCAAGGCAACACAACCAATCGCACACATCCAGCAGGAGGTGTATACCTGTGTTACTGTAGGAAGTGGAGAATTCCAACATGAGCTATCATAGATTATTTACAAAGTTGTTCTTCGAGATTAGGTCACATAAGGTGAACCAAGCTGGCAGTAGTGAAAATGGTGTACCTTGCTTTGTTTTTAACATATGGCTGGCGAAAGGCATTGTGGGTGCTGCAATGTTAGCCTATGGCAAATTGTTCAATTTTGGAACAGTGTAACTTTATAATCCTGAAGTATTTTAGCACAACAGCAGGAAAAAGCAAATCTGTGGGACCAGGTCTTGCTATCCTGAGGCCAAAGGACCTAACCGTTTGCTTGCAGGATGATGGCAAAGATGTGCAGTCATTAGGAGCATACTTTCATAAAATACTTTCGCAAACATGAAAGTGTCAAAGCACGACACTTTCGCATTTGTGAAAATGATTTTCAGAAGTATTTCAGGGATTGTGCAAAATCCTGTTTTGGATCTTGCGAACCCCAAAATACCATATGTGTAGTGTGTGTTATGTGTTGGTGGCAGCATGTGGCCCGAGATGTCTAGTTGTCTGTAGTGATAGGTGTTTAGTGGTGCATGGAATGTCCAGGATGAGAGTTAGCAGTGACGACCCCATGTGACAGCCTGATGGGAGCATGGGTGTGTGGTTTTGTGGTTTACATAGTTGTATGTTATTCCTGTTACTTGCTGGAGGTTGTGTGTGATTGGTTGTGTTGCCTTGGCCCTTCCCCTACTTGCTTGTATGTGTGTGTATGGTGGTGGTGGGGGTGGGGAATATAATGCGCAGTTAGGGTTTTCAATCCTAACACCAAATTTCCTCACTTTTGTCACTGTGGAATAACCCTAACTGATACAGCAAATGGATTTTTTTGCCATGAATTTCCCTTCTTTTTGATGTGCACTATAAATAGTGAATGGAATGTGGTGGTGGGAGTGTGGGGCCCACTATGTGATTTTTTGTCACTTTGCTGTGCAAAAACTGTATGACTGAGTGAAATGAAAATTGGGTACACAAACAGAAATGCAACCGGTAATGGCAACGCAGAAGGAAACAGTAACACAATCGACAATGGAAATGCTACCAAAAACGTAAATGCTAAGGCTAACAGAAATGCAAATGGTAACAAACATGCAAACAGTAACAGTAACACAATTGGAAATAGAAAAGGCTATAGTAACACCACCGATAATGACAAAGGGAACAGTAACAGAAATGGAAGCGTAAATGCAAGCACGTACGCAAATGCAAATCGTTAGATGCACGGTCTCGGTAATGCAGTTGGAAATGTTAATGGTTACAGTAACACCAACAATGATGCCAAAGGAAACAGAAACAGAAATGCAAATGGAAGCAAGTACTCAAACACAAATGGTAATGCACACGGTGATGAAAAAGGGAACACAAATAAAAACAGTAATGGAAATGCAAATGGTAACATAGAGAAACACAGTGTATACAAAGAATGTATGGATAATAATGGGCCTCAGAGCAGAAAATGAGCTATTGGAATACTAAATTGCTTGTATCTCAGGAACCGTATGATGCAGAAAAAAAATTAAAATTTCACATGAGTCATGAGTTTCCTGGCTAATGCAAAGAGGCACTCTGAAATAATTTCTGACCACCTCTTTGCATTAGCGATCATAATGCACACAGTCGGCGGCTGGCTGTGGAGGTGAGAGGTGGGCTGGGCCTGTTGCCAGCTGGGGAAGGGTGGGGAGGTGCTAGGGGCGCTGGCATGGCTGGGTGGGGCAGGGGGCAACTAGACTACCAGGAAATTGAAATCCTTATCTATCTTACTATGATGAAGGGGGTCCGCTAGACTACTAGGGATAAGAACAGTAATTATAATTTAATACAGATCAGGGGGTCCACTAGACTACCAGGGATCTAAAAAAGCTATACTTATAAAATACACTTTGGGGGGGCCACTAGACTACCAGGAAATTACAGATGGTCATATATCTTATTGTGATGGGGGGGCCACTAGACTACCAGGGAGATTAATTACAATTATTATTTTATACACATCGGGGGGGGCCACTAGACAACCAGAGATATAAAAAAAAAACAATAATTATGAACATTGTGGGGCCAGTACAGATCATTATATGCTATCATGAAGGGGAGCATTAGACTACCAGGGATATGTAAAACAAGATTTTTTTTATACAGATGGGACAGAACGAAGTCCCCTGAGCAAAACCCAGCCTCATTTAAGTTTCTAGGGCACCCCTGGGCTGAGAAAAACTATTTTTAAATCTGGCCATCTCATCCCGCGCTCGCAGTGCACAATCACGATCAAAGAATCTCGCGATCAAAGAATTTGCAGGCTCGCGATTAAAGATTGTTAGCGAGCCTCAAATGAAGATTTTAAAAGTTCAAAACTCTATTTTTAGACCGATTTCAATCAAACCAAAGGCATGGCTCCATAGATTGGGGTTCCCTGAGTAAAACCCGTCCAAGTTTTACTTCAGAAGTGACCCCTGAGCCGAGATATTTGTGTTTTTCCGATTGGAAAATCAAAAACAAGATGGCAGACCTCACAATCAAAGAATTTTAAAAATCCTCCAGGAAAAAGATTCTTGAACTGTGAGGCTGCAAATTATTTGATCACCAGGTGGGACCAGATGGCCAGAACCCCATTCTTTGTTCGCAAAACATACATATAAATTTGCCCATTGACTTATAATGGGAACTTAAAAGTGGCATAACTTTTGATTGCCTTAATATTTTTTCACCAAATGAAAAGCGGCATCTTCATCCACCAAAGCTCTTTCAAACAAGCCATCTTGCAGAGCAGCACACCACACAATGGCCGTGCAGGGCCACAACCAAAATCCCCAAAGCTACCTCCAAAAATGGATAATTTTGCATTTTTCAGCATTTTTGTACGCAGAGACCGTAAGTCCAACCAAAATGCAATTTGGCATATCAAGAGATCTAACATGCCCCACCACACATGCCAAATTTCAGGTAAATCCATTGAATGGGTCCAAAGTTATTAACGCCCAAACCTTTGACTTTAGTATGTAAGTGACCGCTGAACCCTAACTACAGTGGTGTGACCTCACCACTATAATATATATTCATTGCAAAAAACTCCATTAATGCATCAGTTAGGGTTGTTCCCACAGCAACAAAAGTGTGGAAATGCGGTGTTAGGGTTACCCAACCCCCATGCCCCATCCTCAAAACCCTAACTCCGCATTCCCCCCACACACACACACATATGCAAGCAGGGGATGGACCAGGCTAACACAACCAATCAGAGACAACCAGCATCACATAACAGAAGTAACACAGAACTCTCTAAACATCGTACAAGACACATCCATCATCTTGGTTCAACAACTGTATGAATTCTGCTGCCATCAGAGTGCCTTGGGGGGTACACAAGCATGCTGGGCAACCATGGGAGATGGCCCACAGTAAGCATTTTTCTGTTACAAATATCAATAACAAGATTTAAGCAGATGCCTATATTTCAACTCTTAAGAAATGATGAAACATACAATGTGTTATGTATAGATAGCTATACTGGAAATAAGAGTTTGGGTAACTGTATCAACAGTCATTGGATGTTTGCATATTTTCTTTCTGATCGAGTGAGTCAGTCATAATAACAAATGGTAGTAATAATAAAAGTAATGTTGTGTAGCATAGTTTACAAGCAACATGTGACAGCAACAGTTGCAACATCCAAAGCAAAGCATAACATGCTGCTAAGGAGTATTTCCAGGTAATGCAGCAGTATAGCAACATGTGATGGTACTAGTTTCATATCTGAGCAGTATCTGAAAACTATTATGTATGTGTTAGCTCTATCTTTCCTGCTCCCACATGCCTATGTGGTAGCAGCAATACCTGCATGCAGCGAGCCAGTTGTTAAAGTATGACACATAAAAAAATCAATATTTAGAAAATTTGCACAGACTAAGTTTCATTGTGTTAAAAAGTTATGCCAGCTATAATGTTTCATCATACTGTGCTGGCAGTATAGAGCTGATCATACTGTATTTGTTTTTTCATTACATAGTGTTATGTGAAATGAGTGCAGTGCAGTGATTATTGTGCTTACAGATGTGACTGACCTATATAGTGTCTTACAATCTTGGATGTGTCTTGCATATGTGTGTGTGGGGGGGTGGGGAGATGCGGAGCTTGGATTTTGAGGATGGAGGCATGGGGTGGGGTGGGGGGTAACCCTAACACCACATTTCCACACTTTTGTTGCTATGGAAACAACCCTAACTGATGCATTAACAGAGTTTTTCACAATGAATTTCCCTTCTTTTTGAAAAAAGTGTAATATAAGTAGTAAACTGTATGTGTTGGTGGGAGTGTGGGCCCTTCAAGCCCAAGTTGTCCATTTCTTCATAATGATATGTGTCTGTAGAGCACGGGCCCTCTGGGCCCTGTGCTCCCAGTTACACATAAGCATGGAGCCATACAGCAGTCATATAAGGCAAGGAACCCTTGTAGCAGTAATTTGGCAATATCTCAGATATCTCAGGAACCATAGCAGATAGAAAAAAAATGAAAGTGTGGTTGTCATCATGAGAGTGAGTACTTACTGTGAGAACAAATGACTGAACCCACAACTCACATTGTTTCTGAGATATGGGCACCAAAATTCAGTGAGAAGTTACGCATTGAACCCTTGGAATATGTTTTGTCCATATCTCTAACTGTAGCAAGTAGGAAAAAAATTCAACTTCAGGTGTCATCTACTATTTCCAAACTCGTTTCAGCAAATTAGTTTACCTGAAGGTGAACCAAGCTGCCAGTAGTAAAAACTGTGTATCTCGCTTCATTTTCAAGATACGGGTGCCAAAAGGGGTGACAGATGTTGCAGTGTTATCTTATGGGAAATTGCTCAACTTTGGAACAGTGTAACTTTGGGGCCTTTGAATGTTTTGGCACTGAACCACCAAAAGGCACATCTGTGGAACCAGGACTTGCTACCCTGCAAGTTTCAGTCCAAAGGACCCAACTGTTTGGTTGCAGGAGGGTCCCAAAAATGTGCAATTATTTTGACTTACTTTAGCAAAATATTTTCGCATATCATGAAAGTTTCGCACAGGGCCCTGCATAAAGAAAGTTACAACAGATTGTGTTGGTAGCATGTGGCAAGACATGCTTCTTTAACATTGAAGAGTGTATCACTATGAGGCACAGGCTTGAAGCTGTACCTTGTGCTTCAGACAGGAGGCTATGGCCAGAAAGGGAGGGAGGGAGGAGTGACCATTAGGCTTGACAACCCCAAGGAAGATCCCACTATTGATTCACCAAGACTCCAGAGACTCAAAACCCTAATGTTTTTTCCTTTTGCTGCTTGAGGGGTGGGGGTTGGGGAGTTAGGGTTGGAAATCCTAATGCCACATTTCCCTACTTTTGTGGCATTAAGTTGACCTAAGTAATGCATTAATGAAGTTTTTTTTTGCAAAAAATATACTATATGCCTGATGATAATGAAAACATACATACTGTAAGTGCTTTGGCAGCAACTAGTGCTTTAGACATCTAGCTTCTGTTGTTCTCAGAGCATAGCACCAAAACAGTGTTGGGCATCTAGTGAGGCAACTAACTGGTACTCTGAATTCTTTCTTCCAAAAATAAGTTACAAATGGGATGTTACGTTAAAAATATTGAATCTGAATCTCCTAAACAATACTGAATCTGAATCTCCTAAACATTACCCTGAAAAGGCTCTTAAATAATCAAGCAATAATGCATGACAAGGGGTTAGGCTAACAATGTGCTGTTAACCCTGCTGAGGTGTACATGTGGCACGAGGGGTAACCAAGGAGTAGTAATGATTTTATTTGTTCAGTCATAGACCATTACAAAGGTTAAAAATAGATAAACATGCAAAAATATATACACAAACCTCATACAAATACACACATGCATAGACAGCAATATGTTAATTCAGTATACAATCTCAAAGCCTGTGTCAAAAATAAAGTGTATTTATATGTTGAGCATCCACAGTACAGCATTGCAAACTACCTGTGTTTGTTACTTATAATAGATATAACTCTGAAATAACATGCTACATGTTTACTTATAACCTCATCCTGTGCTGTTAGCATGATTTCTAATATAACATTGTTATTATCAGTTCCAATCTTAAGCCAAATTGGTAACGGCCAATATTTCCTCGGTTTATTGTACCGTAAACAGGTAAAGACAACATGGGATAGATTCTCTGGTTCCAGTTTTGAACAAGCACAATAGCTATCAGTTGGGTCCAGTGACTTCTTGTATCTAGCGTTGAGTATATTACTTTTGAATAATTCCATTTTATATTTTGTATAATGTATTCTTAACTCAGGATCTTGTAGTATGTCTAAGTAATATCTATAGCTGTGTAAATTGTCATGTTCTATTAACCAAGTAGATATACTTAGTTTTGAAATGAGCTGACAGTTCATATCCTTAAAGTCATCATTCACTATTTTGTTTGAACAGTATTTTTTATACTTTAAAACTAATGTTTATGCCATAGGAAAGGTGGGGCAGGTGGTGCTCCCACCCCGGGCGCAAGCCTCCGAGGGACGCATTTTTCCACTGAAGCTCATGTTCTAATTCAATTATGCTGCCACTTTAAAGCTTTTTTTTAAAATGTTGGTTCTGTAATTACAAATGACTGTCAGCATGGGTGCATCTGCAGACCAAGGACCAGCAAGGGGAGGGAGTCACATGGTTGCACAGTCTACTGCAGGAAATTATCATGTGGTATGGGTGTGGTGATGATGCTGAGAAAGAGGAACTGTGGGCAGGCCAGTGCACCACCCGTTAATATAAAAGGTATGGACAGAGACAAAGCACGTGGCCCTGAGACAGAGAGAGTGTGGAATAAGTTGTTGAGCATACTAACATAGAGTAGAAGACAGTCACAGAGACTAAAAAAAACAAGAGTCAGAGTCTGAGAGGAGAGATGAGTCATGAGAGACAGAGAAGACAGAAGAGATCCTTGTCTTATATTTTTTTTGTCACTCCTGTACTGTAAGCATAAGCAGAATGCACACCACACTAAGTATTCTGTCTGTTGTTGTCTATGTGGACAAGACTAGTAGTCATCACTCATCAGTGACAGAGTCTGTAGTAAAAAGTGACCGCACTACAGCCAAGCAGAAGAGCAGACCCAGCAAAGCAATGAATAATTAAATTAATTTCCGAATCCAAATAGTGAGATGATGAGATGGGATCTATGTGGTGGTGGCAGCACAGTGGGGGGGGTTGATAGTCTCACTCAGGAAGTCAGGAGAGAGAGATCTGCTTTCCTTGCCATTGAATTATTGGGCCCGGCCGGGCCTGTCTCAGAGTCGGCTCTGCTGGAGGCAGGCTGCAACTGCGTATTCACTTGAACTTCATGCACAGGACTGGGGACTGGGATGGGAGTGAAGATTTTGAAGCAGTTGTCTTAGCCTTGCCCTGACTGCCGTGGTGCTGGCCACAGCACACCATCCCTCCTGTCCACCATATCATTACATTTTGTTTTCTTTCCTCTTGACCCACGTCCCTTCCTGCACTCCCATTCCATTGTCTTTTTTGGTTCTTTTTTTTCATGTCCTCTCCTTCTTATTCTCCCCAGCTGAGTCCTTGTTCTGTTCTCACCCCACCACCCACACCTGTCTTACTTAGAAAATGAGGCCTTGCCTGCTAGTGCCTTGCCTAGTTGCCTTGGATGCCATGTGAGGGGATGTGTACAGTTTGGATCAAAACATATTAACAGTTACATGTATCTACATTGGCTTGAGCAGTGAAAGATAACTGATGGGAATCAGGTGAATGAGAGGATTTGCAGTGGGGCTCCTTCTGGCCTCAGGGATTCTGACTGGAACACTTGGGCTGGCTCAGTTGTATTGGGGGGGATGCTGTGCTGGATGCAGTGGCTATTTACTGGGCAGAGGAGAGGGGCTGCACTGCTAAGGCATACTGAAAACTGGTGTAGGCTAGGCAGAATGTTTTCTTCCTAATGGCACTTCTTATTGCACCACGGGCCCCCTACACTGTTTCTCACTGGGGCTAACTTAAAGGGCCCGGGGGGGTCCTCCAACTCCAGTACCCTATCATGCCCTGTCTGGCCTTTTTTTTTTTTTTTGCAGGGCCCTGCCTAGACACTGCTACTTGGAGACACTACTACATAATGTATCCCACCCCACCCCATCAGGACCCCCCAGACAAGCTACCCCCTGAAGCTCCCCCCAACAAGTCAGGAGAGGACCAGGAAGCAGAAGATCCACAGCAGAGAACTGCTACTACAGTACTGTTCAGGGTTCCACAGTAAAACTTCTGGCAGAAAAGGAAAGCACCCCTCCTATCCCCTCCCTTTATCTGTATCCCTGACTCACTAGGTCTGCTTGGCTTGCATCCATTAACATGACAATTTTATTAATAATTTATGACACTCCGTAGACTGAGTGTGTCACCTAAACTGTGAATGTCAAGTTGGCCACTTCTGGGTCTTGACATCTGCCAGTTTCTGCAGTGCTTATAAATTATATAGAAAATACCTGCTATGTTCGTGGTTGCCAACAGAGCATATGAGTCTGTGCTGGGGAAAGAGAGAGGGAGGTAGTGGACCAGAGCAGCTGCACTTTTTTTGTATGCCAGACGTTATACTGTGGGATCTTGAACAGCACTGTAGCAGCAGTCCCATGATGTGAATCTTTCGCTCCTTGGCCCTCTCCCAACTGGGGGAGCAGAGGCAGATGCGGGGGGGGGCTTTTCTATGAGGGGGGTTCCTGCAGTGGGGGGCTTGGATACAGTCAGAATATTATTTGGAGAGGGGATTCCACTACAGAAAGAGTGGTCTTCTACAGGGATGCTAGACTTGGGGCTGCATACCTCTCAACCTCTTGCCTCATGAATCAGGGACAAGACTTAAAATAATCAGGGACAAAGACCCAAAATCATGGACACATGTTATAAATTGGCACTATTCACTCAGAAAGCTGATAGAAAAAGGGGATTTGTGTTAATCTGCATTTTCTGAAGAAGAGCAAGTCTGTAACTTTAATGTTTGGCATTATTTAGTGGTTTTAACCCCCACTGTTCTCTGCCATAAAGTGTCAGTGGCTCAGTAGGTAGCACACTCACCTCTGAGGCCAGGAGATCAGAGGGCTGTGGGTTCAGCTCCCACATCTGGCACTTGGGTTAATATCCCAGTACTGACACTGTAGTGCAGCATGAGAGGGGTGCTGCATTTCTGAGGTGCAGTCTTTCGGATGAGACGTTAAACCAAGGTCCCATCTGCCTGGACTGGTGGTAGTTCAGGTGGATGTTAAAGATCCCATGGCACTTATCGAAAAGAGTAGGGGCATTTTCCTGGTGTCCTGGCCAAATTTTCCTCATTCACTAAAAATACCACCAACAACAGCTTAATCTGATTCAAGGTCAGTTGCCATTCATCTGTATCCCCCTCCCCCAGGTTGTGCCTGAAAATAGGCAGGATTTGTCTAGTGCAGTTACCCGGTCAACAAAAACTAAATAAATAAAAACACAAACTTTATGAGGGACAAATGCAAATTCTGAAGTAAAATCAGGGACACCCCTGAAAATCAGGGACAGTTTAGAGGTATGTGGGTGTTGGTCCATTTGCAGGGATTGTTTGGTTGCATGGTGGCTGGTCTTGGTGTCGAGTGGGGGTTCTTCTATAAGGAAGGTAAGTGGCTAAGGTGAGGAGTGTGGTGTTGTGGAGGTGTTCAAGCCACCTGTAGGATGATTGGGGTGGAGTCTGGTTATGGACTGGAAGGGTGGTCAAGCAGCATTGAGTATTGGAGATAGTCTAGCTGAAGGGAGGCTGGTCAGGGGGTGGAGGCTTTTCCTTCTGTTCGGCGGTAGCAATTCCACTACAGGGGTAGTGTAGCCTGCTATCGGGGCTGAGTGAGTGGGCTCAGGGGGTACATCCCTTTATGTGAGGATAGGTGGTTACAAGTGGGGCATCTCAGAGGTATGTGTATTCAGCACTTGAGGACTGCATCTATGCCACTGAGGTGCCTATATATGTTCCCATGAGCCAGTCTTGATAGAAATGTTGGTCAGCCAATTGTCCATAACAACTGCAACTCTGATGACAGCCAGCCAGCGTCTTTGACTCTCACACCTCAGATTCTATGGGAGCTAAATTTTCCCTGAAATCAGGAATAGAGAACATATAACAAAAGTATGTTTTTCCTTCAAGAAAAGCCCCAAAACTCACCACAGAGCATGTAAACAACCCAGCACTCCAGGAGGGGGGGTTCAAAATTAGTCTCTTGCCCAGGGCACCAAAATGCCTTCCTATGGCTCTGCTAATGTTGATACCTTTCTCTTCATATCTAAATAAGTACAGAAGACCATGATCAGATAAACATTTCTCTAGTTGGGAGTACCATTCTGAGTTTTTGCACCCAATGCCTTTCCATTTTTTCTTTTCTTGCAAACATTCTTGGGGTAGTCTGTGCTGTGGCATCCTTATTATATTAATCCAATAGCCTATTTTCTTAGAAATAGCTATAGCTTCAAGGGAGGGCAAGCCAAGTTCAACTCTTAGAAGACATGCCGGGGTTGAACCCCCAAGTCCCAGGGATGCTATCAGTAATTTGCTCATAGGTATTTCAAATTATTTTAATTTTTTACATCCCCAAATCACAGTTAAATCTAGGGCTTGTAAGAAATATTTAGCTTTTATAGCTGTCAGTAATGGTGAGATGGAATAGCCCCCAAATCTTATGTTAAATTTTTGTAAAGCCCCAGTGGACTGTTTAAGTTTTAAGTTTTGTGATTTTACATGGTGTTCCCAAGTACCGTAATTTGAGAAAGTTAAACCCAAGTATACATATGTTTTAATTGCATGTATTTTTTCTTCACCCACTATCCATTTTTTTAAAATATCTTTTAAGCAAAATATTATGACCTGGCTTTTAGTAATATTAATTCTTAGATGATGTGAGATAGCAAAATCATTCAAAATATTAGTTTACTGTGTAGATCTGATTTTGATAATGAAATAAGAGCCAAGTCGTTGGCATATGCTAGCACAGGACATGTTCTATTACCAATAATTGGAGAATCTGTACAAGTCAGCTGTAAGTTTATAAGTAGCTGATCGATAAATATATGCAAAATAAGACAGGTGCCATTACACATCCCTGCCTAACTCCTTTATTAGTTCTTATTTCTTGTGAAAGTTGTCCTGAGACACCTGTTCTTATCTGGGCTCATGTTTCAGTGTAACGTTCCTCCACGAGACTTATAAGCTCTGGTTGGAAGCCTTTCTGGTTCATTACCTGCCATAGGTTGTTATGAACAACATTATCAAAGGCAGTGCTGAAGTCTATAAATGCTACATAAAGTTGTTTTTTTTTTGCCATAACTGTACATACTTTTCAATCAGGTGCAATAGAATGAAACAGTTGTCGGCTGTACTGTATCCAGCATGGAAGCCGGCTTGATATTCAAAAAGATGACCTAGATTCTTCAGTTGTTCCAAGACTCTATCCAGTAAAATGTTGGAGTCAATTTTCCCATTGATATTCAAGAGGGAGATTGGTCTGTAATTACTTGGATTTGACCTATCACTTTTTTGAAAATTGAAATAATAATAGCTCCTTTTCAAGATGCAGGAACACTATGGTTTATTATCCATAGATAGTAAAATAAGACTAGCAGTTTAGCACAAAGCGAGGGAGCTGTTAGATAAATCTGAGCAGGAATTGTATCTGGACTGGGAGCCTTTTGCTTTTAAAGCTTAGCAATCGCTAGATAGATTTCCTGAAGATTAATTAGACTAAAATTGAATCTATTTACCTCTTTTTTCCCAGTTCATATTACAATTCTCTAGATTAGAATCAAAGAAAAGACAAGTAGAATGCTCTAACCATTGGTCTTCTGAAATACATGAATCTATGTAATTGGTGCTATTGTTAGTTCCTTTGGCTACAAACAACCAAAAATCTTGGTGATGGTTGTTATAAATAGCTGTCAGCATTTGTTCCCAATGTTTTAACTGAAAATCCTTCTGCTCCTTCCTTAGAAACTCTTTATATTCATTCCTAGCATTGCTGAATAGTTTGTAATGCTTCTTGTCTCTCTCTTTTCTTACCATCCTAATAAGGTTAGAACATGCTTTTTTCTTATGTGTGCATTCATTATTGAACCATGTACTAGTTTTATTAATCTTGTCTGTAGTCTTATGATTAATCGACAATGTGCTCTTTATATCCTCCAGGCATTTGATAAGAATTTCTGAAATGGATATTAGTGTAACTTCTTGCTCTTTCAATTGCTTGAGGCTTATAGTAGCCTCTTATTATTTTGACAACACTTCCTACATATTCTGAAAGGTACTTCCTAGAAATAAATAAATAAACTTCCGACATATTCTATATTCCATCAAATTTTAGCATGATTTCTAATTTCAAAGTTATTTAATTCTAGCTGGTCTTTTGGTAGGCAGCCCTCCCATTTAAGAATTAAAGGGAGATGATCACTATCACTCCTTTTTGGGGATAATCATGGAGGACCAGATACCCATTGCACCATTCCAAAAGACATAGCCTAATAAAGAAGCTCCTGATGAATTAAACAATGTACATTTACCAGTTTTATCACCTATAATCCTGCCATTGATTGGTGCAACACTGTGTGTCTTAAGGATATCAATAAGCATTTAGTTTTTTTGTCTAAAGCTGACCTACAAAAACTGAGTACATTGTTAAGTAACCAACTATGTATTTCACTGTCAGAAAAAACATGAACATTTCCAATGCAGACTTTAAAATTACCACACATCAGGATGTGATTACAACCAGTTGTGGCCCAGCTAAAATTAATCAAGGAATCTTTTTTTTATTATTCTTTATTTACTCCTCCTGCCGCCAGCCACCCTGTACTTCAGTCCCAGTCATGATCCACAGGCTTCCACCCCCACAATGGCATCCACCTTTTGATACCCCCTGGATTGCACCCCTGGGTGGGGTTGTGGTGCCAGACCTCCTCAGTGCTGCAGACAATGGGATAGGTCAGAGGGCTGGCCTGGGGAATATTTGAAGTTGTGGCAGGCTTCATCAAGGGTGGCTGGCAGCTGTTCTATTTCCTCCTTTTTTTCTGGGGCTGGGGATGTCCGGTGTGATGTCCTGTGTTCACCCCACCCCCTGAATGTGCTAGGCGCCGGTAGCTGCACAACTCCCAGCCTCCTCCAGGAGTCCATTGAGCCCTGGATACACTCCCTACCCTCCCCTCAGAGAAGGAGAGCAGTCCTTGTAGTGATCTATCCTTCTCCTCCCCGGCCAGCCCTCCAGTGACCCAGGTCCATTCCCGAACCTGGGTCACCATTGTCACAAGTGGAAATCCAACCACTGCGCCGGCAGGCTGGCATGAATCAAGGATTCTAAATCATCCCACATAGTGGACAGAAAATATTTAGAATTAGATGCTGGAATATAAACATTAATCAAACAACAGTTTAGCCCAGGGGAATGTATCAGTAATGCGTGGGCAAACTCATGACTTAAAATCAAATGGACCTCCAAGTCCTTCTCTATCTTTACCCATGTGACAAAGCCACCTGACATTCTACCTTGTTTGGTCATTTTATGCCCTGGTTGCTGAAAGCACTGATAACCATTTAGTAAAATATTGGCATTTTCTGAGTGCCATGTCTCTTGAAGGCAAATTATGTGGTGTTTGTACAAAAACTCTTTCCAGTCTGAATCAGCAAATTTGTTTACTAAACCAGAAATATTTCACAAAAGTAACACCCAATCAGAGTCTAATGGCTCATTTGTTTTCTTATTTAGAGGAGTGTCATATGTTAGTCAGATTTCTTGTACAGTTAGTGCTGAAAATCTGTTATTGATTGTTACATTAATTACAATTTGATGATCCAAGGCTGCTATAGAACTTGTTTGTGTATGTTCAACATTGTATGAAATATCATTTCTCCACTCCATATCCCTCTTTCCATCCTGCTTAGAGTGTTAACCTGACTTTTCCCATTCAGTTACATGAATGCCCATTTAACCAGTAGATCAGAACAGGTAAGCAGCTTACTATAGGCAGCTAAGGAATAAATAGTAAAAAGAATTTGATCATTATCAGGATCTTGACTAACATGTGTCAGGGATAGTTGTTCTGTTTTTGCTATAGGGATGTTAAGTGCATGGATAAAAAGATCTTGTAGTATAAGTTCTAATTTACTATCCATTTCATTCAAGGATCTGGGAAGCCCAAAAGCTGAGAATGTTTAAACAGAATTCCAATCAAATTGAGGTTTCAGGCCCTTATTTATGTCTGGTTCAAGAATTTCACTTTTGACCAGGTAAATGCCAAGTTCATCTAAGAGCATAACTTTCTGCAATATTCTATCAGTCATATCCTTAGGTTGTAATGTTAGGTCAATTTGAGCACAGTTGCTTCTGTAAGACCTTCGATTGGCTTTGAGAATGTTAATTGTGTCTGGGGGAATATGCACAAAGTGAACAAATAAGTTCAACACTGCGTTTTTCAGTTTATGCTCATTTTCTTTTGGGAGGAGTTTATATCCAAAAATGCTTATTTGAGGTTTTGTGATTGGTCCATAACTCCTTGCCTTATTTAACAGCTCTCTATTAACAAACTCTATATGACATCCATATCTGACCAGAGTTTCATGATTTATCCAAATACGATTGGCCAGGCTTGATGAAGAGCAGAATAGATAGATGCAAAGTATACCAAGATAATCCATATCCCTCCAAATTTGTAGAAAGTCAGATTCCATAGTATAGCTACTGGAAACTGCCATTAGTAGGTTCACAGTCTTAGTGTTATTGTCCTTCTCCATTAGAGCACTATCCCAATTATACCCATAGAAGCAAAGTATTGCACAACTGTCTATTTCAATAATTTGAATGCTTTTAATGGTTGGTCCCTTAGTTGCCATTTCTGGACTGACCTTCCCAGCTGGATTTATCTTTAAATCAGATTTTAGTGCCTTGAGTTCATCTTCTAAAGACTAAGAGTTTTAGTGATGGTATTAATGGGTATACCGTGACCATGGCGACCGTGATTGAGCAACCTCCAAAAAGGGCCACTCAATCGTGGTGCATGTCAGAGCGGCAACCCAGGAGCTACAGCAACTGGATAGGGGTTGGTGGGTGACTGTAGTGACTGGAAGTCGCTACAGGTACACGTGGGGGGAAATGAGCACCCTACAGTTATGCACGTGGGGGTGGGAGTGAGCTCACTTGGCGAGGAGTGGGAGGGAATTTGAGGGGTGGTGCTGCAGTAGGCTGCCAAGCCAACCCCATGGTGTAGTGGGTTGGCTCACAGCCTTGGTGGCTACAGTGCTGGGTTTGGGTCTGGCAGCAGGTTCATTTTTATTGTGCCCGGCCCAAATTTTATTTTCTTTAGGTTTTGCCCCTCCCACATGCACCCCCCTGGAGTTGAGAATCCTTAAGTAGGGTATGCGAGGGGCGAAGCCCCCTGTGGGGTGCTGCTGGGGGCACTGCCCCTCACAAAATGTAAAAAAAAATGTAAGTCCCCAGCACCGTTTTGTTGTGCGCTGGGGAGTCAGAGTGCCGAAATTGATTTTCGGTGCTCTGGCTGCGCCATAACTGTGATTGCCATTTGGCAGTCACCATTATCACACAGATACCTGAACCAGTAATGTATTTTCATCTTCTATTCTAGGTTCAGAGCATATGTTCACAAGTGGAGTAAAACAGTCCTCAGTGTTGGTTATATAATTCTCAATACCAAATCCATTAGTTACAGGACTGTGATTTCCATTTTGAGCATCCTTCTCTTATATACATAGATACATAAATACATACTGTAGATACATAGATACATAGACACTGCCAGCAGATAAGGGTCTACAGTCCACCCAGTCTGCCCATTTGAGCTTGTAAGTTCACTTTATGTTTTCCTAGAAGTCTGTTACCACTTACCCCTGACCTCCAGAATTCCCTTATGTCTATCCCATGCATTCTTAAATCCCGTGATTGTTTCAGCCCTCACTACTTCCTCTGGCAGGGTGTTCCAATTGTCCACCACCCAATTTGGGAAGAAATTCCTCCTCATGTTTCCTCTGAATTGCCCTCCCTCCAACTACATCCCATGCCCTCTAGTCCTGGAACATCTTTTTCACTGAAAAACAGTGTATTCCTGCACCCTGTTCCTCCCTGTAAGATACTTGTATGTCTCTATCATATCCCCTCTCTCTCCCTCCTCTCCTCCAGGGAGTACATATTCAAGTCCTTCAATCTGTCCTCATAGGACTTGTGATGCAATCCATGTACCATCTTTGTTGCCTTCCTCTGAACCTTCTCTACCCTGTCCATGTCTTTATGTAGGTAAGGTCTCCAGAACTGTACACTGTACTTCAGGTGGAGCATCACTAGTGTCTTGTATAGTAGAATTATGACCTTCCTTTTCCTTTTTTTTTTTTAATATGTTTTATTACTTAATAAAATCATGACATTATTAAGACACAACAGGAAAGTTGACAATATTTTAAAAGGCATCCTGGATAGAGAAAAGTAGAAGGAGAGAGAGAACTGGAAAACAACATTCCAGATACATTAAAGCAAACTAGAAGTGAATTAACAGTTATACACATCCCCCCTACCCCTGCCCTCCCCCCTCCCTGTGCTGTGGTGCATACAGAATGCTGTTCATATGGCTATAGTATTGTTCAGGTAAAGAAAATACAATGGGCCATGTATAGAAAGGATAGAAGAAGAAGAGAAGAAGAAATTATTATAATGATGTTCTCTTCCTGCTTGGGGTAGTGTAGGAAGAGGCAAATTAGAAGGAAATGAGAGGCGTAGAGGGGTCCGCAACCCACCTTAAGTCTGAATATCAATTCAAGTAAAGAGTATATAATTTTCCCCATTTTTTCATAAAGAAGGATTGACGGCGGTTCACTTGCGCTATTAGATGTTCAACACGGAGTGCAAAAGACAGTTCGTGCAACCACTCTGTGTATGATAAAGTAATTTGGTCTTTCCAATGTCTGAGTACCAGCTTTTTGACCACCATTGATATTAACGCCAGGTGGCATCTTTTTTCTTTTACCTGGATTGCGGAGTAATCACCAAAAATGCAAGTTTTGGGGGAAAACAATCCGCGCAACCCTAATAGTGGATCTAGAGTTGATTCTATTTGTTTCCACAGAGGGGATACCAAATTACATGACCACAAAATGTGTAATAATGTACCCTCTTCTTTGTTACATCTGGAGCATATTGCAGAAGATATGCGTCTCATTTGTACCAGTTTAACAGGAGTGTAGTAAAGGTTGTTTAGAATGTTATACTGTGTTATCCTATATCTATCTTGGGTGTGATAAATATATAAGTCTCTCCATATACTTTGCCAGTTGATATTTCCATTCGGATATAGACTTTGCCAGATTTTGGAGCCAGTAGCTGATGGGATTTCTGGGACTGTATGGAGTAGACTATACAGCTTAGAGATGCCATGCGGTTTATTAACTATTGTGGAAATTTGATAAAGAAAATCGGCAAGTTGAGAGACTTTGGTTTCACGTCCAAACATTCTGCTTAAAAGGTGTATTAACTGAGTGACTTTAAAAGTAGCCATTGCCGGCCACCCACATTTTGTTAAGATTTCCTCTGTAGTTAACATGCGATCTGATGAATAAAGATCCGCCACCTTACATTCAGAAAGAGCAGGTATCCATCCTCTGGCTATCATAGAATTACCTATCTGCAGGTTAGGGTTTGTACAGATGGGCTGAGAGAAATCAAAAGTTGGGGAGACCTTGAAATATCTAAAAAACTGTGAGATAACCCTGAGAGAGGTCCCAAGTGGCAGGGACTGAAAAGTTTTGGGTATGTTTTTTTTTGATATATAAAAGAGGGACATTGGAGCTATGTTATAGGTTTTCAAGAGCTCTAACTCCTCCTGCAACCATGCTGGAGTGTATCCATGACGGGCATGGGGATCGGAGTAGAATAACCATTTACCACATTTATACAGGTGCAAGGCCCAATAATATAGTAGAAAATTAGGGAGACGGAGTCCACCAATGTCCCTAGATTGAGATAACTTATGATAGGATTTTCTGGTGGGTTTGTTATTCCAAATAAATAAATTAATTCCTGAATGAATACGTTGAAAGTAAGATACTGGTAACCACATGTCCAGCATATTCAGGGGATAGAAAATTCTGGGAAGCACATTCATCTTGATGGCGTTAATTCTGCCCCAGAACGATAGTGGAAGTTTGCTCCATCTTGTTAAGTCTTGTTGGATATCATGCCATAAGTCCTCCAGATTTAGCTTCCGCGATAAGGAAGGGCTTAAGGTAATGTGGATCCCTAAGTACTTTATGGATCGTGAAGCCCATTTCATCCCAAAATGGGTGAAATTTGAACTGTGCGTAAAATGGTTGAGAGGGAAAATTTCTGTTTTGTTAATGTTGAGTTTATAGTTTGAGTATTTACTGAAATCCTTAATTATTGTCAAAGCTTCTTCCAGTGAGGAAACTGGGTTGGAAAGGTGAAGGAGAATGTCATCAGCAAAAACTGAAATTTTGGCAGTGTTATTGACTGTGGGAATGCCGACAATTAATGGGGATAGGTTTAAATGCCTGAGAAGGGGCTCAAGGTATAAATTGAATAGAAAAGGGGAGAGTGGACAACCCTGTCGTGTGCCTGAGGTGAGGGAAAAGTCAGATAGGATCCCATTGCAGTATAGCCTAGCTCTAGGTGAGGAATACAGCGCTTGGATCCATCTAATAAATAAAGGGGGAAACCCATGGTTTGCAGTGTTGTCCAGAGAAACATCCAGTCTACCCTACTGAATGCCTTTTCTGCGTCTAGGGAAATTAGGGCCATTGGAGTGAGGGAAGATTTTGCTGTATTAATAATGTACTGAAGTTTACGATGATGGTCTGCCGGAGTTCTGTTGGCAACAAAACCTATTTGCTCAGGGCTAAGTAGAGAGGTCCAGACCATCTCCACCCTCTTGGCTAATATTTTGGCTAGGATTTTAATATCGCAGTTTAATAAGGAAATGGGACGGTAACTTATTGGAAGATGTGCAGGTTTACCTGGTTTAAGGAGAAGGATAATAAGGGCTTCTGAGAGCGTTGGATCTTGTATGTTCCCTGAGAGCAGGTACTGATATAGACGGAGCAAACCCGGTGCTAAATCTTTAGCAAACTGCTTATAAAAGTTTGAGGATAGGCCGTCAGGACCAGGAGCTTTATCTGGCGCTAAATCTTTGATAGCTACAATATCTCTGAATGGAGATAGGGAAGTTAATAATGTTTGTTGCCTGGGAGAAAGAGACAGCAGGGGAATTGCTGCTAAGTAATTCAGCATCTCGTTTGAGGAGGGGGTGGAGGTGGCTTTGTTATATAATGAGGAAAAATAGTGCCTAAGTGCCGATACCACATCTCTGGGGTGGGTTTTAATTTCCCCAGTGGAGTCCTCAATCGAATTTATAAGCCTAGAGGTCTCTAGTTTTCTTAGTCGCAAGGCTAAAAGGTGACTTGCCCTTTCGCCCTGCTCAATATATTTTGCACGAGATCTCAAAATGGCAAATTCGACTTTTTCTTGAAGCAAATAGGAGTATTGATTCCTTAGATGCAGAAGTGTTTTCAAGGTGTCCTGTGAGGAAGAGGAGGAGAGGGAGTACTCAAGTGCTTTGATCTGAGCCAGGAGTGTGAAAGCTTTGGCCTCATTCTTCCTTTTGCGTGTGGAAGCCAATCGGATAAATTCTCCTCTCAAATAACACTTTAGTGCACACCACTCATGGTCGGCCCGTGTAACTGAACCTTGATTATGGATAAAAAATGTTTGAATCAGATCTGTTACTCTAGTGACCATATAGTCATCTTTCAGGAGTTGGTTGTTTAGCCACCAAACCGGGTCTCTGTGAGGACTGTTGTCTAGTACCATATCCACCCATACTATTGCATGATCCGATATGACTATAGGTTCTATACCGGAATTATACATGCCATGCAAAAAGGGATTGCTAAATAATATATAATCCAGTCTGGACCATGTGGAATGTACCATAGACTGGAAGGTGAAAAGGCGGGCTGATGGGTTTTGCAATCTCCACGGATCACATAACCCGAGCGAATCCATAAAGTCTGAAAGCGCTTTTTGAGCAATAGAAAGGGGCTTAAGTGGGAGTTAGATCTATCTAAGTCCTGCGTGGGGGCAGATTCCAGTCTCCACCAAGTATCATCGGAGTAGACATAAACCCCCGTAACTTGTCTAGTAGGGTTATGAAGAAATCTGGGCTCCTCCCAACAGGACCATATATACTCCCTAGTACTACATCAGTGTGATCTAGAAGACCATGCACTAACGATATCTCCCTGCAGGGTCTGTAATAGTAGTTTTAGCTTGAAATGCTATTGAGCGGTGTATGAGGATAGCTGTTCCCTCGTATTGGACGACATACCCGAAGCAAAAACTTGTCCAACTTCTTTTCTACGCAAGCTAGTAGCTTCATTCGGTAGGAGATGGGTTTCTTGGATAAAAGCGATTTTGGCTTGTAACAGAGCCAAATGTTTAAGTATTTGCGCTCTCTTAGTGGGTGCGCGGGCCCCTTTCACATTCCATGTAACAAGTTTTTTAAAGTTATATGCCATCCCTTCCTATCATAGTTTGCATAGCCTGTAGCCTAGATGACCCCAAAGTATGCACCACAGCGCTCCCCCCATAATTATGTCCGTTCGACAACATATTACAGAAATTCAACTGTGTCTTGCAATTAACTGACAAACCCCCCAAACAGTAAACACACCTCTCACCCCAGGAAATCCCCATAAAAGAAACTACAAGACATCTTAAATTGAGTTGAAACCATTTTCCCCCTCCTCCCTCTGATTTAACCCACTTACAACTATATACAGTAAACTTACTGCTCTTGATCCCCTGTAGTAACCCCTTAATAGTGGCTTCATTTACAGCTATTTCTTTTAACGCCCTAGCACATTCCCCCCTCACAGACATATTTGGGTCAGATCAGTCAACAATAATCAAAATAAAAATGTCAGGGTGATATCGCCTGGCATCTGCCCCACAATAATTTTTGGTAGGCTGAATTCTTAACTTCCCTACGTAGAAGAAAATAAACCCGTCTAGGAGGTAGGCTAGGAAAACCCTCCCTTCTCTCCAGTGCATGTGGTTGGACGTGAACAGCCCCATTCCATTCCCCCCTCCCACTCCACCCCCAAATCCACCATTATATCAGCCCTTAAACGTAAAAAAAAAAAAAAAAATGTTTTTTTGTTTATTTGTCTATGGGCTAAATTGAGTTTGTATAATCAACTGCAGAATAAAATAGGAACCATTTTGCCATAATCATATCTAAGTTCTAGGAGCCTAATGTGTCAGATTAACCTAATTTAGGATCATATAGTCATATTCAGGTAAAACCGATGAGGCCATTACAGCTGAGGCTTGTTGTTTCCTGGGGACTCAAATTTTCAAAGGACTGAGACGTGGTAGTGTAACACAGTATCGGGTCCTCAGGAAACTGCAACCTTGAAGTCGGGTTCCTCCCTTAAGTAAATCTCATGCCATCCAGGATTAGCGCGCGGCGCCCAACCAGACCCACCAGAATCGATCATGGTTGAGCAACCCGCAAGGCTGCATAGGATTATCTTCTTTCTCCCCCGCCATCAGGTAAAAGCTGCAGAAATACGGGAATAGTCTGTGAGGTAGTGTAGTAACGTCTCGAGTGAAGCAGGCCAGAATTTCACACGGATCTCTAACTTACATCCTTCCTAAGATCATTAATTGGTGTTGCCTCAGGGGGTTTTAAATAAAGAAGGAAGCTTTTGAGCAAGATCTTCCTGAGCATGGGACACTGCCTCGTATGAGTGCCACCTCCCTTCTAACCAGTCTTGAAGATGTGCAGGGTAGGTCATTCTGAATTTATTACCTGCAGCTATCAGTTTGCTGACCACAGGATGAAAGGCAGCTCGCCTTTGGCGGGTTTCAAGTGGTAAATCCTGGGTTATGCGCAACTTTTTCCCTTCCCAGGTAATAGAATGCAGCTCCTTCACTTTCAGCAGAATATGCTGTCGCTCCAAATAATTCAGCACCCTTATAATTATGGGTCTAGGGGGGGCTGATATTTCTGGTTTTGGTCAAAGTGACCTGTGCACCCTTTCAATTATATATGTAGGGTTGTACGGTGAAGGACCCACAATCTTCACAAACAGCGATTGTATAAAGGTGATGGGTGAAGAGCCTTCTGCGCCCTCTGGGAGCCCGTGGATCAAAATATTGTTTTGCCTGCAATGACCTTCTAGGTCTTCCATTTTCTGTTGTAGTTTGGCAACTTGCTGCCTCAATTTGACCAGCTCTGGCTCTGTTTTATCTCGCCAAGACTCAATCGAGTGGATGCGTGCCTCATTATCTGTAACTCGCTGCCTTGTACTAGACATCTCGCTCACGGAGGTTCTTCAGCTCGGCGTTAAGCTCAGACAGCGATTCTTTGAAGGTTGCATCTCTTCTAAAAAGCGCTCCTCCGAGTGGAGTTGATGCAGCAGGGCACTTAATTGTTTGGCCGGGTGTTTGTTGGTGTTGCTTGCCTTCTTGGCCTGTTTGTCCGGTGAGACCGGCGGCGTGTGTTTAGGGAGGGCCGCCTTCATCTCCACTTCCATTTCGGCTTTTAGGTTTCCAGCAACAAACTCGAGTCCCTCCAGGGAGCACCCTGGTCGTTTAAAATTTCTATTGATCAGGTAAGCTCGGTGAAAGTTGGCTTGGAAGTAGTTAATCTGGCTTAATTTAACGGAGGTGGAGCGGGAGCTTAGAGGAGCTGCGGCTAGCCCGCCAAACACATCACGTGATCTCCCCGACCTTCCTTTTCCTGCTGGTGATGCCCCTGCCTATGAATCCCAGCATCCTATTTCCTTTACCTGCTGCCTTGTCCTTGACCTCGCTAAGGCATTCATCATGGTTAACCATGCCTCTGTACTTCCAAGCTTAGCCTCCTAGGCTGCTCTCAGACAGTCACAAATTGGTTCACAAACTACCTTTGCAGATGCTCACAATTCATGTGTATTGGCCAAACATGCTCCCCCACACTGCCTGTCTCTGTGGGGGTTCCCCAAGGTTCAGTACTGGGTCCTCTTCTTTTCTCCTTATTTGTCAACCTGCTTCCCTCTGACTGCCTCAATTGCCACTCCCTCCTGTATGTCGATGACCTGGTACTCTTCCACAGTTACAAATCCATGGCCGCAATCTCCTCAGTACTCTCACTCAACTATGCTGTGGCCCACAACTGGTTCTCAAACAATCTACTCTTAGCTAATGCCAAAAATACTAAATCCATGCTGTTTGGATCAAAGCCTTTCCTTGCTAAATCTAAAAACCACGCCCCCTTAAGCATTTCCTCCCCGGACGGACCAGCCCTCAAAGACAACAACAGCTACAAATACCTAGGAGTACAGCTGGACCCTTCCCTCACCTTTACTGAGCATGTGAATTCCCTAGTCAGATGGTTCCACCAGAAACTAGGTGTCACCTTTCATTTCAGGCAATGCCTCACCTCTGAAGCCAGACTCACTACAGTCCAGGGTAATTGCCTCCCTATTCTGGACTACTGTTCGCCTATCTATTCAAGGACATCTGCTGCCACCATGGCCAAACTTTCCACTGCCTAAAACAGTGCCTGCCACTTTGCATTACTGGCCCTTTTTCCCACCCACCACTGTACCCTCTATAACACCCTTGGATGGCTACCACTGCAAGGCCGCTTTGACCTAGCCATCTGCTGCATGGTGGACAATGTCATCTGTACAGGTCTAGAATATCCCCTAACCTCCCTCCTGAAAACCGGTATGCTCCACCACAGCCTCCACTCAAAAGACACCCCCCCTTTAGTGATTCCCAGGGTATCCACCAATATGGGTAGCAGAGCTTGGTCTGCAGCTGCCCCCTTGCAGTGGATCAACCTGCCGGCCAAACTCCACTCCATTGACACTCACTCCACTTTCAAGTCCTGATTCAAAACATGGCTCCTGGCACAGTACTCCTGCCGTTGTTCCCAGGGGTTACTCACCTACCTATGCTAGTCAACTCCCATGCCATCAACTGTGTCTGCATTGTTTATACTGTATAATTGCTGCGTATGTGGCTTCACTTCCTTGCACATAGTGTTGTATATATTTACGTATGTTTTATCCGGCCTATTTGTATATATGACATCCTGCATGCCCTCTGGACTTATGTTAACATACCTTGTACAGATGTTTGACAACTGTTGCTTGCATCTAATCCATGTATACATCATACAGTAGTCTAGCATTTCTTGGTCCCACACTGGGACTATGCACCACAACAGTACATTATTATTCCTGTCGTTGTATCGGTGTGTCAAATCTTGTATTATATATTATTGCTACTGTATTCACTGCCACCTGAGCCATTGTGTTATGGCCCATGTCTTGCCTGAAAACAGTCCCTGGGATGAGTGCACTTACTCAGTTATCAAAGTCATAAATAAATAAATAAATAAAATAAATTGACACACTGTTTCCCCACCTTGAGGTCATCAGAGATGATAACCCCAAGATCCCTTTCCTGCTTGGTGCATGCTATAACCTCACCCCCCAACTGATATGTTGTTCCAGGGTTTTTGTGCCCCATATACATTATCTTTCACTTCTTTGCATTAAATTTTAACTGCCAAACCCCTGACCATTCTTCAAGTTTCTGCAGGTCCCTCCTTATTCTTTCTACACCCTCTGGTGTGTCCACTCCATTTTACAGAGCTTTGTGTCATCAGTGAACAGGTAAATGCTGCCTTCTAGGTCCTGCACAATGTCACTGATGAAGACATTGAATAGGACTGATCCCAGCACTGATCCCTGTGGTACCCCACTGGTCACTCTTCCCTCTGTGGAGTGACAGCCATTTACCACCACCCTCTGTGTCCTGCCACCCAGCCAGTTACCTACCCACCACACTACTGTCCTGCCCACTCCCATATTCCCCAGTTTGTGTAATAGCTTTCTATGTGGCACAGTGTCAAAGGCCTTGCTGAAGTCCAGATATGCCACATCCACTGCCCTCCCCTGATCCACCTCCCTAGTGACCCAGTTGAAAAATTCAATGAGGTTGGTCAGACATGACCTCCCACCTCTTTTTCTGTTTTTTTTTCTCTGCCCTTAATGGCAGTCTTACTACTTGATGGCTGTATGCTAGTTTGATATGTATACCCAGTCCTCTCTTTTGTACTATTTTTATCCTTTTCATTTTTGTTGATTTCATTTTTATTTTAATTTTTCTTCTTAGCTATTTTTTCTGTTTGCCTTTCACTGGGGAAGTAGGAATTACTACTGTAGAGAAATCGGGTCTCTGCTGCTCAGACTGGTCCCACATTATCAAGGGTGAGTGAGGAGTGTCTGGAGCAATTTTGTTTAGTTTCTCCAGAATTTTATCAGATTTAAAGCTATTTAAGGTTATATATTGTGCTTTATAGTTTCCACCTCATTTTGAATACTAACCATTTGGTCCAGAATAATGAGATGTGGGGCATATGGGTTCTTCAAAAACTGTTTCAAGTCCCCACTAAGTGCAAAAGGATATTTTCTAGGTCCTCTAGTGTAGCACCATTATTTAGGCTGTTTGAAGCCAATTCATGTTTCTCTGAATCAAAAAAGGTGGTATGTGATTTATCCATAATCTCCTTTATGTTAGTATGGATGATGGGGGGGCCAGGATTTTTCTGGCCAAAATTGGAGTGAAAACATCAGGTGAAAAATCTAATGAACTACCCATGTAACACTCATAGCTAGTTTGCAATGATACTTCCACAATATCTGTGGATTTAATGTTCTTAGCAGATCCACCTACATCAGATTGAATAACTGTTACTTGACTGTCTATACTTTCTATGATGTTCAAGTGATTTGCCACAGCCATAGATGTATCATGTGTTTCCTTAGATGAGGGCGACATTTCAAATAGTTTTGGAGTGGAGGACAGTCTAGAAGATCCTGTGTGATCTGTTGCATTATTAAAATCAGATTCTGTCAGATCAGGGATTAAATCAATGCTCTTGTAGTCTGTCTTTTTTTGAAAATGATCACTTATCATAGTTTGCTTATCATGTTTCTCAAAGTTACTCCCCTGTATGTCTATATATATTTGTTTAAGTTTTGAGTTTTTGCTATTTTTCTTTTTGACACTCTTGTTTTTAGTCACCTTTTGGAGTTTCTTTATTGTACATCTTGTTTTTATTTTTGTTTTTTTTTTATTTTTCACCATACTAGTTAAAATATTTGGACCTATATTCTCTGTCACTGATTTTAAGTCAGTTTCAGTATCTATAACATTTAAAACAGCTGTCTCTGTGTCATTACTAACCATGATACCCATTTCCTCTCCTGTGTGGCTATCAGAGTCCTTAAGTTCTGTATGCTGTTGTAATTCTAGGACTTCTGACTGTTTTCTGGTTAGAACCATGATTGGCTTCATATAGCAAAGTGAAATACACTCCCTATCACTAACACTAGTGCCCTAAGTTTAAAATACCTAGTATTGTTCTGAAAGAAAGAATAAAACAATATAACAAAAAAAAAAGAAAACGAGATATTACAATGCTAAATAGATAAATAGTCCAGGTGGTAGAAGTCGAAGGGATAGTTATCAATTTAAATTAATATGTACTTCAAGCTTTTGGTCCAGGAAAAAAAATGTCCTGATGAAGTTAAGAGGCTTTAGAGATATACCAATGAACAAAACAACTTCAAGACTTTAACTCAGCAGTGTTAGACAAAGCCACATGTAGTAGCATATGACGGTATGCTGGTTCTTAAGTAAGGCTTCAGAATGCTGTAAAATTTTAAAGTGTCAGAGTAGACACAGTTCAGAGATATACTTGCTCGGCAGGGTAGAAACAAAATGTATATCAAGTGCTCTTTGGCTCATGCTTTTTCCCTCCAGCCATTTTCTGGAACGGGCAATATGAAGACAGGTACATTATAATGTTCTCACAGTTCCTTTTCTTTACTGTTTCCTGAGTCTGTGTTTGCATAGCTTGTCTAGCCTCAAGGTTCGAGAAATGTCCAGTCCCATTCACTGTCCAAAAAAACAAATAAAAAGAGATGGGGAAAATGTATAGAATCAGCTCAGTGCCCAGTAAATTGTTAATACTTTAATATCAACTAAGTCAGCTAATGTTAGCTTAGTCAGTTCGGTTTTCTAAATTAAAAAATACTCATGGATACTTATAAGCGCAGATATACCTCATGTGAACATAAAAAGAAAAAAAACAAAAATATGTACCTCAAGAAAGACGACCACTAAAAACAAAACAATTTGCAAGTAAAGGGGAGAATATATACGTAGATGTGTTTTTTAAAAAAGGAAAACTTTCTGTCTGATAGTTTGAATGCAGTTTTTTTAGCAGTTTCTTTTGATAAGCTAAATAGCTGCTTGCCCACTCGCCTGCTATAAAGCACAACTACTTCCAAATGTGTTTAAGAGTCGGGAGAAGTCTTGAGCTACAAACTGCTGATTCCCTGCTCCTTTTTCAGACTTGTCACAGACTTCAGGTCATTGACGTCTAGCACAATGGTGAGTTTATTCTGGTCAAAAAGATGCCAATCTCTGTCATGAGAATGCCATGCATGCACAGTTATAGGGTCTTATTTTGTATCATGTGGCCTTCAAGGATGAATTAAATGCTCAATTATCTATATCCTTATGAGCAAAAGCCCCTAGCCATTTAGCATCACTTACAGTTTAGTCATGTAAAATTTAAAAAAGTAAGGCACATCACAAGTCACAAGTCACAAGTCACATAATCCCAAGTTAATTCAATTCAAATGCAAGCGGGCAAAGTTTACAAAGTTGTCCCTACTCATCCGACTTGCGAAAAAAGTAAAAAGAAAAAAAACAAAAACTCAAGTGAGGTTTTGATAGGGCTCAAACAAAAGTTCCAAAGGAACTACAGAATGTATAAAAATGTGTGCATACAAGATGTATATGTAAAGTATAAATGCAGAACTCCCCTTATATAATATGGGATTAAGAATTCCATAGGAAAAAGAAAAAGGTTCAAGAAATTATCTGTCTTGAGACTTTTGCTTAGAAATTCCCTCTGATAACCCCCAAGGGGCTTTCTGCTATGCTCACTCATTGGACTGGCTGCTTTGGCCACCACAGGACTCCAGCATCTAAAATGAGAAAGCAGATGGCAAGAAAAGGGAAGCACAAACACGGCCAAACAAGTTGTCCTGGAAAAGCTGCTAGACCTCTATCCGCACAATTGTAGGCAATGGTAGCATACCATACATAGGAAAGAGTAACGTGTTCTAGCAGTCCTGCTGCAGCACTCCTCCTCAGTGTCAGTAGTATGCAAGGCCTCTTGGGAATCCACACATCATCAAAGGTGGCCCGTCTAGTAGTAGAGCCAGGTAGCAAAGTGTCACATACCCCTATGGGTGTGTAGCTGACTCTTACCCTAACCCTTGGGAGTGCTTTATTGCTACTGTAATAAAATATGTATTCTAAATAGTGTTGTTCCTTGTTCAGCATATGATTAGGCTCTACATGAATGGTAAACCGAAATTAACATGTTGCAAACAGAATGTTTACAGACAATCATGAAGCTCTATTTCTCAGACCTTTTTTGATAAATATTGGATCAAGTACTCCCAAAAATTAACCCTTGAAAGAATTTAACTAAAATAGCTGAGAGTTATGCTAAGTATTGGATCTGGTTTCCCCTTAAAGTAGTCCTGAAAAGTGCACTTTTTTTCAATCTGGTGATTTTTGAATTTGCACTTTAACGGATTTATTTTTGCCCTTTCTCCATACATTAGCCCTAAACATAGCACTGTTGCAGCCCTTGCTAAAGTAACCAATGATTGGCAGTGTGATCTTGGGTACAGAAACTTTATCTGTGCTGTTTTCCTGGACCTAAGCAAGGCATTCAACACCATCGACCATAGCCTGCTCCTCTCATCCTTATGAAACATAGGCATGGACTCCTTCTCCCTGCGTTTGTTTCCTGGCTATCTCACAGGGCGCCTCCAGCAAGTTAAAGCCGAAGGAAGTCTGTCTCCTCTTAAAACTCTCCAAAGAGGGGTGCCCCAGGGATCTATATTAGGTCCCCTTCTATTTGCAATCTACATTAACAATATCGACAGCTGTATTAAAAATGCCAGCATTCATCTGTTCACAGACGGTACAGTCCTCTATGTGAGTCGCCCAATGCCTGAAGCTGCCTGCAACTATCTCCAGTCTGAATTCAATCTTTTGCAAAGCCAACTTCTCCATAAAAAGTTACTTCTCAACTGCAAAAACACAAAAGTGATGCTCTGCTCTCCATTTATACATGCAACAAAGCCTGTGTGTCTAGTGGGTCAGTTCCCCAGATTACCACAATCCTAGGAGAAAAATTAGAATTTGTCACAAAATTCAAGTATCTGGGAGTATGGATAGACCACAGACTGTCTTTCATCAAACATGTCGAGGACTTGCTAAAAAAAACTCCGACAAAGGTTAGGTCTCTTCTTTAGAATTAACCGATTTCTCACCAGAGATGCCAAGCTATGGTTGATCCAATCAACTTTTCTATTGCTGGTTGATTATGTGGATTTCCTTTACAGCCAGTGTCCCAGCTCATACTTGGCAAAATTGGACACGCTCTACCATAGAGCCCTGAGGTTTATCACGGGGCTTCCTTCTGCCATGCATCACTGTGCCCTATATGCTGTTGTGGGATGGACCTCTCTCAAGTGCAGGCATGACAGAAATGTCGCACTTTGGACCTTTAGAGCTATCTCTAATAAACTGTCTTACTATATCTGCTGCTGTCCACCTGTATGTGTAGTAGGGAACTGCGCTAAGAAGCTACATATTTATCACACTTAAAGTGCCTAAGGCAAAATCTCACTTTGGCAGGGCAGCAATAAGCTTTGTGTTGCCTACCTTATGGAACAATCTGCAAACAACTCTCAAATTGAGCACTTTTGTCTGTCTGAATGCATTCAAGACATTATACTCCTGCACAATCAAAGAAATGTGTAACTGCTTCCTGCACCCAGGACCTGTATCAGTGTCTGCCCTGGTACCTGTCTCCACATGGACCCACCCATAAGGCACAGACACCTGCTTTCCCTCCCTCCAAAGCCCTAGATATCTTACCTCCCAGATCCCCCCGCCTTATTGACTCTACATCCCAACCTCTTTCTTAGTCTCCCTTCTTTGGGTAGGAGCTTCCTTACCCTCTGGGTGAGACAACCTCCCTGCCCCTTTTCTCTTCTATTCTGTGTCTCTAGTGCTTCCACTCTATTCCCTTCCTCTATCCCAACACCCCAACCTTTCTCTACCCTGTTCTGTACTTTACACCCTCCTAGCCTTTCCCCTCACTCCCTTCTCTTCTACCACCTCTACTGCCCTAGTGTATTCCTTCTCACTTTATTAGTTAACCCTGCTCTCCTAGCTGCTTTTAGATACTATTGTGTATGTATATGCCTTCTACACCTTGTATATTGTCTGTACTATTCCATGCTTGTATGAACTTCTGTGTTATCTTATTTATGCCCTGTATTATAATTGTACCTATTTTTTACCTGATTATGAATACTTGTGTCACCTTGTATAAACATGTGATTATGCTCTACCCAGGTACATCTTGCAAATGAGCATTGCTCAACGATGTCCGCCTGGATAAATAAAGACTTTGATTGTCTGACTGATTGACTGATTAGTTCTGAAAAGCACTTGGTATTTTTCTAGCTGATCATCTCAAACAGTAACCTTAAAATGGTTGGTTCTCACAAACATTAGCCCAGAAAAGGGCTTATTTGTGACCCAGTTCACCAAAAGATTTACCACAAACAGTCTGCTGAACATTGGATATGGTCAGGGACATTGGTTTGCTGTGTCTGAAGTGATGAAATTCCATTTTCAAGTTGTGATATTCCAGGACTGCACCGGTAATTGCTTGTCTTATTTCCAGATTTTACTGGGATTCTTCTCTCTAACATTTAATTTGTGCATACTCAGAATTAAAGAAGGCTAAATATGCAGGCAATAAAATAAAGCAAAATGAAAATACTATACGAAGGAATTTATAGTAAAACACACCTTTTTATAGTTCCACTGATCTGGTATAAATTGCAAAATTCTGTTATATTCTGTGTTTTTACTGGTATTCAGACAGGCCAAATTCTGAAATGTCAATGGGTTTTCTAGTAAAATCTGTAAACCAGTGTCCTTGGATATGGTTCCTTTAAAACATAATAGCCTTGAAAAGGGTTAATGTTCAGTCTGGTTCTACCTAAATTAGCCGTGAAAGGGGTGCAGTAAAAAGGTTTATTTCTTTTCAATCAAATTTTTCACTAAAAGTTAGTCCTTAAAAGAGATTTTATCAATAGGGTTAATTCCCTTTCAACTGCATCCTTAAAGGAAGGCTGTCATAAACCCAGTTTTTCTCTCGGTCTCTACTCACCTGCCAATATGCAGCCAGAGAACTACATTTCTGTCAAAGGGCATGTATTTTATTGGAAATGGATATTTTTATATCAGGGAGTGAGTGGCACCATTTCATTGCTTGTAGCACCCAGAGCCTCAACTTGTATGCAAATCAGCAGAGTTTCCTTACTGCGCTCTGCTGGAACACTCGTTCATGATGAGCTGGGCAAATTTTTACGGAGGCAAAATAACTTGTGTCGCATGTAGTATTTATTTAATTGAACTTTTAGAAGTAAGCCCCGTTGAAAATGGAGCATGGTAATCTGTTTATTTTTTAATTGAAAATTGAACTCCTGAGTTCGGGCATGCGCATTAGTGCCTGCTACACTAGTTATTTTGCCTCTGTAAAAATTTGCCAAGCTCGTCATGAACGAGAGTTACAGCAGAGAGCAGGAAGGAAACTGCTGAACGGAGTGCACACTCGGTCTTCCGGTGTGGTGGCAATGGCCAAATGGCAGCTTCAGCGCAGAACTCGGGAGCACACTCAAGGCACAGAAATGGGGCAAAGGTTATCTGGGGACTTATAACCACATAAAGGTAGTGCTAAATGGGCATTTCTGCATCCCTGGTAATTGGCAACAGTGTTTTGGACAGTCTTCCTTTAATAGTCCTAGTTCTTAAACTGTTGTCTCTTGCAGATGCACCCATGCTTTTCTGCTTGTGCACTAACTGCACACATGTGTAGTACACTCAGTTTCTATCCCCCCACCCCACATATACACACTGCTAACATCCAGCCTCTTGATTGGCTATTGCTGTGACTAGGCATGAGGGAGCTGGGAGCTGGTACAGTTCACATGTGCAGGTGTGTGCATAATTCCCCTCTGCAGTGAGCACTAAGTAGCATAACATCTGGCCTGGGATTGCCTGGGACTGGGAAAGGAAAGATTTTGTCCACCCCGATCAGGCTGGATAAAACTCAATCAATCTAAATCCCAGCCAGACAGCTGCACATCACCTATAAATGTAAATACTGTTGCACAGTAATGTTTCTTGCTGTATTGCTCTTTGTGTGAATTGATAGACAAAGCAAGTAATGTAATACTTAATTTGATACATCAGCTCAAAATTATGTATTACTTACTTGCTCTTTTTAATTCTGTTATTTAGAAACAACTTTGTCATGGCAGTGGGGGGAGGGGAGGGGAGTCACTTGACAAACAACTATGAGCACTATTTGCAACTGAACCTCAATTCAATTTCTGACATCATTTTTATTCATTTAATTCTTGGATTGGAATACCTTTGAGCTAAAAGCTCATTTACAAAGGTTCCACATCAGATAAACAATACAAATGAAAAACAAATTAGATGATGTGGCATACAAGAGCTTTGTGACAAAAACAGGCAGATTTTGCAAAATATAACAGGCAGAAGTGAAACAGTCAGAGCTGACCTAGTCAGATTTAAAAATAATACAAGAGAAACATCAGATAAAATGGTGTACCAGAGTGTCTAACAAAAGTGAGCAGCATTTACACATTATGTCAGCATTACATCAAGCAGAAGTGAATCAGTCTGAATTGACCTTGTCAGGTTACAGGGTGGGTGACGGGGGGGTAAGTAGGATATGGAGCCTGGGGTGGCTGGGGGTGGGTAGGAGATGGAGGCAGGTAGGGGGTAAGAGGGGTTGTGAGGGGGTGGATGGCAAGGGGTGATGGTAGGGTAAGGGGTCTGGAGGAGGGTAAGGAGGGGGATATGGGGGGATGGATAGGGAGTAGGTGAGATGATGGTGTTGGGGAAGATGGTGGGGTAAGGCTAATTAAGGCTGGCAGTCACAGCTGCAAAGTGTGGTAAGGTATTGACAAAATTTTCTCTTGAAAGGTCATAGTTTAGGTTCAGCATCAATGTTATAGGGGAGGTCATTTAGCCAACAAGGCACATGGTAGGCCACTAAGCCTGTGAACTTCAGCAGAAGGGGACTTGGAGAGACTGTCTGGCCAAGCCTTGTGTCTGATGAGGATTGTTCGCTGGAGTAAGGATGTGCCGGACGGTCAGAGGGGTTAAGCCTAGGCAGATTGTCTTCCCTAGGAAACATACTTGGTATTTCATCCTGCCTTTCAAGTGCAGCCAGGTGGACTGAGAATACAATTCACAGGTATGTGTAAGTCTGTGGAATCCAATTATTAGCCTACAGGACTTGTTTAATGCTGTGCTGATCCTTTTAAGAGTTGTGTTAGAGGCAGAGCCATACACCACCAGTCCACAATCAATGAGTGAAATGATCGAGCTGGTCACTGCGAGTCAGAGTGCATCTAAGGTCATACAGCATCTGTGCTTATATAGGAGACCAATCCTAGTATTAACCACCTTTACAATGTGCTCAATGTGGTTGGTGAAGGATAGGGATCTGTTGAGGGTTACCCCTAGGTATTTGAAAGTATTTACTTGTTCTAGCGGTGCATTATAACTGTTCCATATAATTAGTTGATATGTTTTATGGTTGCTGTGGGGTTTAGCAAATAACATAACCTTCTTTTTTTATAGTTCATCAGAAGTTTGTGATCCAAGAACCATGCTTCAGCAGTCAAAAAGCTTTGCTGGAGTTGTGTTTCCAGGTGGTATGGGTCAGGCATATTCACGAAGACGATGGCATTGTCTGCAGAGAGGGGAATATTATCTGTGCTGACATGAGGAAGGTGGTTGAGGGCAAGACTAAAGAGAAGAGAGCCTAAGATTGAGACTTGTGGGACACCTGTGCATTCCTGTTTGCTGTAAGAGAGGATTCCATTAATTTTGACCTGCTGGGATCTGTGCCTGAGATCACTTGTTAACCATCCCACAGCTTCAGTTGAGAGCCTGGTGGTGGAGAGTTTGTTAAACAGTATGGAGTGGCTGACCGTGTCAAAGGCTTTAGTGAGGTTGATGTATATCGCCCCCACTAGCTGACTCCAGTCTAGGGCATCATGAATGAAACTGGAGTACTCGAGCAGTGCTGTAGTAGTACAGTGTGCCTTTTGGAAGGCATTTTATTGGGGCATTGGATCTGATACTTCTCTAGATAGTTGACCAATTGGTCAGAAACTATAAGCTCCAAGATTTTGGAGGGGGGGTAGGATTGATATGGATGATAGTGTGGAGGGCTGGATCACCGCTTTTGTGGACTGGAGTGATTACAGTGGCTTTCCAGTGTTGGGGGGAATTGTGCAAGGCATAGGGATAAGTTCAATAGTTTAGTTAGGGGGATAAGACATCTTCCAAGGTGAGGGTGATTACTTTGAGATCTAGGGAGTCACTACTGTACCTTGATTTGCCTAACGCTCATTGTAAATATTTTCTGGCCTCAGAGATGGAGATTTTCTTGAAATAGAATGGTGGGGGGCCAGGGGGGAGCCAGTTCAGTCTACATCAGTGCTAATTTTGGTTATATCATAGAAGTCAGGAGGAAGTATGCCGCTGAGGTCAGAGAAGGCATCCATGAATGTAGCTGCAATTATTTTCGGGTCTTGGGTGATTTCCCCATTGAATGCTAGCATGGAGGATGAGGTTTTGCTAGTTTTGCCCATAAGGTCTTTTTGGTTGTCTCAAAATTTCTGCCATTCCCCAGACGTTTGTGAGGCCATCCTGGTAGTGGCAAATATTGGCGAGCTGGACTGCCCAAGTACAGGTGTTTCTGGCCATTTTGTATTGCTGAATGTCTGCCTGCTTTCCTGTGGCCTGGACCCAGTGCCATAGATGGTCTCTGGTGGCCATGAGGCTGAGCAGAGATGGGAAGATCCAGAAATTATTAGTGCACTTAAGTTTACGTTTTCTTATGAGGGGATGAATATCACATGCTGCATTAACTCACTGGGGCCTCAGTAGCTCTTTGAGAGTTCCACCACTTGTGGCCTGTATACTTTTAACAGTGCAACAAGGAGCTTTCTGAGCAAAATCAAGCCATAATCAGCATGCCACAAACAAATGTGAATACCTTATGAATTGTAAATGCTACACACAAAGTACAAGTGGCAAACTTGTTCAGCACAAAATTACCTTTGTAAAGGAGCTATGCAATTAATTGTACGTTGTTCCTATTTTTTTTTCTATATTGGTTGAAATAGCGAAAAAAAAAATTTTCTTTAATAAAAAAGGCAACGTAAACCATTTTTTCTGGGAAAATATTTAACATATTAACACCAAATTAAGCATCCATACATTAGATGGAGGTACAAATCTAATTTTGTACTAAAATGCAATTTTTCTAATATGATACAGGTATTTTTTTCCTCCATTTTATTCAAGTTGGCTAGATGAAGTTTGAGAGACAAATGTCAGCCATACACACCATACCATACAAAAATTTGAATATCTTCCAAAGTATACATGACAGACACAAAGTATCAGTAGCAAAATTGTTCAGTGCAAAATTACCTTTCCAATGGTGCTATGCAGTCAATTCTACTTACTTCAGTTTATGAAATATTTAAGCTTTAATCAGTGACATCCTCAGACATCCTAAGTCCTCAGTGGCATAAAGTACAGGACTTCTGGTGGCATTAAAGACCTCAGTAATATCTTTTCTGCTGCCACCTACAGGTATCTTAGGGCCTCAATGAGTTAAAAGTGAAGATAAAGTAGTCTAGTGCCTGGTCCATGCCTTGGAAGGAGTCAATAGGGGACCAGTCTATTTGTTTGAGATAGGTGTTGAAGACTTCAGCCATCCTTTCTTAAGGTCTTGTCCAGTAAAAGTTATAGTGGGGGGGCTTAGGGGCTTTATTTGACCAATGGCATATGATTGGGGAGTGGTTTCTAATTGAGTCAGGAAGGATGCTGGTGCTGGAAATTCTCTCCTGGAGATTGGTAAGTATCCAATCAAGTAGTGTACTGGAGGGACTCAACCATCTGGTAAACATTGATGGTGGAAATGGCATCTTTGAAAGGGACTGCCTCAGGAGACAGCCAATTTATATTAAAGTCACCTAGCAATACCACCTCTGAATTTTGGTGCAGGCTTCTAATGTAGTCAAGGACCTTGTTAAAACCATTGGCCTGTTCTCTTGGTGGGATGTAAACTGAGATGACTGTGAGTGACTTATTGTTGGCTCCCAACAGTACTCTAATAGCTAGTGCCTGCACATTTTTCCCAGTACCTAACTGGGGAAGGGCATGACCTCAGAGGTTATCTCTAAGGTAAACTGCACAACCTCCACCCCTTTTTCCCAGTCTGTCCTGCTTAAAAATGGTGTACCCATTAAGGGTTAAGGCTGAGTTGGGGATCTTTAATGAGAGCCAGGCTTCCACTATTGAGAGCACATCATGGCTGTGCTGAGTTACCCACCCTTGTAGAGCATCAGTTTTTGACAACAAACTACAGACATTGATAGATGCCAATTTTAGGGTTCCATGGTTGTTTCTGTGGCTCTGCATCTGTTGCACTGGGCCAGGATTAGGATGGATGTTGCCAGTCAAAAGTAGCAGCAGTGGTGTCAACCACAAAAGGAGGTGTTTAAGTATTTTAAGATTTGCAGCCAATATACATTTGTTTACTGCTTTTACAGGCATACCAACATGGTAAGGCGGGGAAGAGGAAGTATTGTCGGTGTGTTGGGGAAACAGGGCAGATACCTGTTGGAGTTGGTGGGTCTGAGAGAGGTGTCAAGTACATAGCTCAGTGTGCCAGGTTCTTAGGAAAAAACTGACGTGGCAGTGGGGATGTTATTGTTATTGAAATGTAGGTGGATCTTATCAGAGCCTCTAGGAGATAAGATAATTAGCAGGAGGGCTAAACAGGCCATACATTTATGAGCACCCATTGTTAGGGACAGAATGTCAAGGCAGCAGGGAGGTCCTGGCTAGTTCAGTGAGTTTGGCTAGGGTCAATAGAATATCCTTTAAAGCCTGGCAGACAGGGTTAGTGCTGGAGGTAGGCTGGAGTGGGGGAGATGACCAAGATCAGGTTTTCTGGGGAAAGCTAGGTGGAGTATCAGAAGGTACCAAGAGCAGTGAGGGAGGGGTTTGGGAAGCTAGTGGGTCATACCAGGTTGGTTCAGTTACTACTGCTAGGATGGCCTAGTGGTTAGTGAAACATACTACAGGGTGACAAGGTCATTGACAGGGGCCAGGGTTCGAAACCCAGGAAGTGTACTGGGGCTGGAAAGGTTGTGACTTGGCTAAAAATAGGCTGATTAGAGAGGTAAATAGGAAGAGGTACCAGATAATTATGGTTAATTACTTGTTGTTGCCTGGCAATTTATATTAGGTGTGCAGATGGGTAGTGTTTGAGCAGTGGCAGCCTCTAGTGTCAGGCACATATGAGCTGCTAAGGGAGCTTGTGGGAGATAGTTCCAGAGACAATCAAACACATGATCATTCACGAGAAATAGGAGCACCAATAAAGGTAATGCCCTCCCAAGGCAGGATGGTGGGTGGGGCAGCCACTGCAGAAGCAGTGGTGGGCTACCAGAGGTCACCTGACAGTACCTGCGGTAGGGAGGGAGGTCAGAAATACAGCTGCAGCATTGTGCAGCGCTCTGCTTCTTGGGCTCTTGCATCAGTCTGCCTGAAAATGGAGGAAGGGAGAGAGTGAAATAATAAGAGGAGATACTGGGGATTATGGGGTCACAGCCAGACACAAAGGCTAGCAAAAGGTCAGGGTAGGAAATGGGATGGCTAGACGGGAGGGGGATGGGGAGGAAAGTCCCAACAAGGAGTAATTGCAGCACACTGAGAAAGTGGCAAGTACAAACTCAAATGCAGGTATAACACCAAATTGCAGCAAATAACAGTAGTGATGTCACTATTGGCACTATTGTCACTATTGCAAGAGGAGCAGAAAAGGCCATAGCCAAGGGCTGCACCTATAGATTATAACATTTCAGTTTACCACCATCAGCCAGAAACATGTCTAGCCTCTTTTTAAATATTTCTTTACTTTCACTGACAATAATGTTCTCTGGCAGCCCATTCTACAGGTTTACCACTCTCTCAGTGAAGAAATACTTCCGTTTGTTGCACCTGAATCTACCCCCATCACCTGCAGTATGTGCCCTCTAATTTTTGAAGTAGGATCTTTAAGCATTATATTCAGCTCATTCACAAGAGAAGGATCAGCAGCCACTTCATAGAATAATAATAGGCCACCTTGTTTTCTTCTGTCTTTAAGAGTGTATAAATCTAAGTTAATTACTCTGTCAGCATACGGAAGATCCATAACTTCTGTTATAATCTTAGTAATATTTCATTGTACCATTTCTGCTCTATTGATATAGTTTTCTTGTGTGGGTTCCAGAGATGACTGCAAAAGTCAAGATGTGGACAGACGTATGATTTATATAATGGTAGCAGAACTTCAGAGTTACGACTCTTTATATTTCTTTTGATGGCACTGATCAGTCTGTTTGTCTTTGATATCATCGACATCCTCGCTCAGATTAAACATCTACTCTAGTAGCAGCAGGTTTCAAGGACTCATCCAGGCAAAGATGATAAGCTCTGCTTTTATGACTATGGACAAACCATGCTCAAACCTAGACTAGCTGTTGTTAACCTTATGGTTTATCCATGATTGACCATGGCCATAAGGACACAGTTAACTAATATATGATAGAAATGCTGTTGTTCAATGATATACACATAAGGACTTCATTCATTTTAGGAGTCAAAGAACCTACAGAGAGAGTATCTTTTAATCATGGCTAAGTATCAGTCTTCAGACACAGACTACAATAATTATTTATGTAGTACAACATCGGAAATTGTTGAAAATTCTATCTCACATAGCCAGTACAGAACATTTTGGCAAACTGTTTTGGAGAAATAACAACCTATTGCTTAAGTTTCTGAAGTATAGGTATACAGTAAGATACACCAGGGTGTGTAATTATGGAGAAATTATGGGGGGAATAATTGCACAGTTTGAGGGTGCTTTTAGGCATGAGGTGCTTGTGCCGAGTGCCTTTAAACACCTGGGGCCAGATATTAAAAACTTAGCCCAGGGGCAAATTTAGCACTGCACGGCATGCTAAAGTAGCCCTGAACCAATAGCACACCATATTGAAAGGACTAGCCCCGGGGCTAAAGTACCTAAATATAGCATGCAAATGAAGCCGTGCAAACAGGGCTGGCAGGCAGTGCAATCCAAAAATAACCCAGCAAATAAGACAGCTCTGAATATAGCAACTGAGAAGGCCAAACTACAACAGCAGCTCAGTGAGCACAGAGGTGAAGTAAGGCAGAGCTGCAGTAGGAAGTCAATGTGGGTGATTGTAATGAGGTGTTGCACAACAACAGCAACATATAATGCTGGCCATACACAGCAGAACTGTGCTGTGCAAGTGACAGGTTGGCACAGTGCAAACACATTAGCCCAGCGGTAACACTTTGCTCCGGGCTAACACTTTAGCCCGGGGGGCTAAATATTCCTATATTCAAAGCTCCTGTGCAAATGAGCCTACTTAGGCAATCTGTGTGCAAACAGCCACATTAGCATCTCATTACAGCCTGCCTAGCATACATTAGCATGAAGATTGCCCAGAGCTATTCAAGGTGCACACAGCTCCACCTGTAGGGCAGACAGGAACTACAGGACAGTGGCCATAGGCTGAGAGGTGCACACAGCTCCACCTGTATGTCAGATGTGGGAAACAGTTTTGGAGCTGCAGGTTACCAGTGTACACAGCAGCAGAGACTACGGATCCCCAGTAGACACAAGCATATTCCCTGGTAGCATACCTCTCAAGTGTCCCTGATGTCCATGGACATCCCCGATGTTGCCTCACAATGTTCCACTGTAACTCAGCAAAGATGTGGATTCTGTATGAACAGAACAGTGTGGATGACAGGCACAAACTAACACAAACAGGAAAGTGAGGGACATGTACATCCATATAAAATGCAGTGTAGCAAGTATCCCTGTAGTCAATTAGCTGTCCGATGGAATAGTAACAATATTGTGCCTACGTGCAATTGCAAATCCCAGTGCCAGTGATACAGGAGAGAGAAAAATGAGAACCCTCTTTTTCCCACATGCAGAACCCAATACTAGTGAGATGGGAGAGTGAAACCAGGTAGCGCGAATTTCCTACATTGCACCCGATGCTAGTGAGGCATTGCAGTTGATGGTATGAAAGGCACACTGATTAAACAGTATAGTTTTGTTAGTTTATAAGTGTGTGAGCAGTGGTGAAGTTGTATGAAAGAGAGCAAAAACTCAAAGCCCAATTTGCCTGCCATACTTCTCATGGGTTAGCATCTTGTGTTTGCTGCATTTGGTGGGTGTGTGTAGAGCCAGGCAGGCACAGACACAGACGTCATTCAGTAAGCAAAGTAAAAGTGCTTTTAAGTACTTTTAATGTTTTGCATGACTTGCGAATACTTAATACAGCCCCAAATTCCCCGTATTCGGCAACACCCCCAATACCTGGTGGTCTAGTGGACTCCCCAACCTCCACCCCACAGTGTCGACCACTCCGCTCCCCCATCCCATTATCAAGCCAGCGACTGGCTATGCGCACCTCTCACCTCTGCAGTCAGCCACTGACTGAGTTCTGAATGAGTGCATATGTTGTGTACACACTCATGCGGAACTCAGTCGGCTGCTGGCTGCGGAGGTGGGAGGTGGGATGAGTCAGTCACAGGCACAGTAATGGGATGGGGAAGTGAGGTGGTTGGGACTGTGGGAGTTGAGGGTGGGCACTAAATCACTAGGGAATGCTCACTGTTTACTACAGGGGATCGTGGCAGGTGGGTGGGGGGAAATATCTACCGGGCCATCATTTGTAGGTGAATGGCCACAGGTGCCAGTGATCAGTCATTGGGGCTGGGGGGCACTTGGCTACTGGGTGGGGTGTGCTGTCCATTGCACTTGTGTTAGGGAACGTGCTGGGGGGAGCACTATACCAGGGTATGAGTGGATGAATTCATCTAGGGGATCATGCTTGCTGGGGGTGAGGAGCTCTGCCTGACTGTGTTTGCATGACATTACTGCCTACTTTTAGCATGCAGCAATGTGCACCACATTATAGGTTGCACTAATCACTGTAGCATGGTGCTCTTCTTTCGAACATACCAGAGTACCGATATTCATGGCCCCTCCCCCCGTCCTCGCATACATTACTTTTTAGCATTGGCACCATCACATTGCGCCGGCACTGCTTGGGCTTTTGAATATTGTTGCTGGGTGCAAATCTGGTGCAATTGTGGTGCTAACAGTTTGCAATGCTTTGAATATATGGCCCCAGAGATCAAAGTGCAATAATTACCCCATAATTATACATCCCTAAAGTGCCTTATCGCACTTATTACACGGTGAGAAAAATGTCTCGTTTTTATGCAAAAAGTATGACACATTGTATTAATGCAGGCAAACCAGTAAATTATTTGTAAAATTGATAAAGTAGTCCCTTTCAACAGTATGGGAATCTCAGAACTGTAAATAGTGACTGGCAGTCTGACTGGCACTTCAGGCTCTGTGGAGTGATTTGATGTGGTACACAGGGTTTTGGTCTGAAAGAAGAACATGAGTGTAATTATGGTCTCATAGTTATACTCCTTTACTGGTTTCTCAGCCAGTCAGAATGCTTACACTTTTCTCACCATGTTATACAATGCAAAAGGAACATCAAAAATGCTGGATGAAAAAATACCAAGGATCTACCATGTTCACCTCCTGCCATCCAGGCAGCTGCAGTACCCAACATGACGCAGACAAATGAGGTACCCTTAACTCCTCCATGAAATACTGTAAATGCTGTACCAGTAATGTTATTCTCCATGAGGTACTGATCCAACCAGAGCTTCACAAATCTATTACTCTCCACTTGCACTGTGTCCTTTGGGAGCTCAACCTAAAGGTTTACCACTCTGGATACAATTGCATTTCCTCACATTACCTCTAAATCAATTCCCCCTTAGGTACAGTGTCCTCTATAACACAGTATTTATTTGGCACTGAATGAGCTATAAATGTTCTCCTGATACAGCATATCTAAGCCTTTGGACATATTAAAAACTGAAATCATATATCCTCTTGGACTTTGTTCAGGGAAAACATAACCAAACTGTCTAAACATTCCCTGTAGAGCAACCCAACAATTTGTTAATTATTTTTGTTGCTCTCTGCTGCACTGTCTTAATCGCTGTAATACATTTTTATAGTTTAGTGACCAGAAAGGTGCTCACTGATGCACCTGGGGAGAAGGAATAGGAGAGAAACTTACTCCCTTGGGGGGGGTGATTAAGGAGAAGGAAACAGAAAGGGACCTGGGGATTATGGTATCGCATGACCTCAAGGTGGGCAGCCAGAGTAGCAGGGCAGTGGGAAAGGCAAATGGAATGTTGGACTGCATTGCGAGGGGTTTTAATAGCAGGAAGAGGCAGATGCTAATGTCATTATACAGAACAATGATCAGGCCGCATCTGGAGTATGGGGTGCAGTTCTGGAGGCCTCACCTGTCACAACCCCACTCAGCAAGTCAGGCCCTCTGCTCTCACAGTGCCAACCTCCGAGCGCAGTATTCTGAAGAGGAACAGAAACAGGGCAACCCTCCTGTCTGTTTTGTGGGTTCGAATCACCTTTGGTCTCAAGTTCTGGAGGAATTCAAATTGTGAACCTCTTGCTAGCGTACCCAAATGTACAGACTCTGATAATTCTGCTCTTCAGGGAAATGCCAGATGTCTTTCGCCAATGGGCACCTAACCAGGTGTACAAAATGAACCCTTAAAAACTCTATGAAAGACTGCAGATAAACTCTTACCTTTTTCCCAGTTTGGTAAACCAGTAAGCTTATGCACAGTGTCAACTTTTACCATATATGCTTCACTTGTCAAAGAAAGAATTTCGAAGGCACACCAAGCAGTCTCTTTAAAATAGAGGTTTACTTTAAAATAGATAAAAAAGAAGTAAAATGTAAATACAGAACAATGTATCACAACGCATACAATCATTTAAAAGAACAAGGCTTAAAAGTGCAAATTCCTACCACCAGACAATTAGACTTATCTATCTAATGTATATCTTCTAACAGTGCTAGAAGTAGATGTTTCTTCTTCAGAGTCCAAACATATATATCTCTAAGGTCAGCCATAGCATAATTAAAAAACGTTCTTGAACCTGCCTTCTCCATGATGTCACCCAGCTCCTCCTCTGTTTATTAAAAATTATACAACCAGGATGTCTTATCAAGCAGGAGGTATATTAAATAGGTGACATCAGCAAAAACTCATTTCCCCATATGACTTCCCAATCAAATCTATGATTTTCCAGTCCCTTCTGATCCATGAGCAGTTTTCTGCTTTTCAAAGGCATCAAAGAACCTTTTACAACTCTGCAGTTTTCTCACCTAGCTGTAACATATTTTCTTCAGCACCAGTTGAAATTAACTGCCCTTCCTGAGGACATCATAAAATGGATATTTTAGTTACTGACTTCAAAGGAGCATAGCTCAACAATAAGCCCATAAAATGCAACTTTTGGAAGTTAATCACATTACAGAGATCTGCTGTTTAACATATCCTGTCATTTGAAGTGATACCTGCAGGGGGGTCATCCCAGGAGCACAGGAATTCTCATGACAGACAATCACACTACATTTTTATATTACAAAAATCATAGAGCGATCAGAACCAGCTGTCCAAGTGTCACACTCCTCCCCATCTAAACTGAATTTGGGGGCTCTATCCCTTGCATGGGATGAGCTTCCCAAATAAATTCACTCCTCATTGACACGAGATAAACCCTCTGAGTTCGGATTTTTCACTCCAGCCCTATGTAAGATTGTCATGTCATACCCTAGCAAAGCAAGACTCCATCTTAACAATCTACCATTAGTTTTTCCCATTTGCATCAGCCAAACCAGGGGGTTGTAGTCAGTCTGTACCACAAAATGCTGCCCATATAAGTATGGCTCTAACTTCTTTAGGGCCCACACTATGGCAAGACACTCCTTTTCCACAGTAGAGTATGCCTGCTCACTGGGAAGTAATTTTTTTACTCAGGTATGCTATTGGGTGATCTTTCCCTTGGTTGGATAACTGACTTAGTACTGCCCCAATACCCACATCTGAGGCATCAGTCTGAACTATAAAGGGTCTGCCATAGTCAGGACTTGTCAAAACAGGAGCACTGCACAGTTCCTCCTTCAGTCTGTTAAAGGTGTTTTCAAGGGCTGGGTCCCAAGTAGTTTTCTTTGGCATCCATTTCTTTACCAGATCAGATAGGGGAGCAGCCAGGGCACTGTAATTGGGTACAAATTTCCTATAGTACCCTGCTGTCCCTAGAAAACTCCTGACCTACTTCTGCATTTCTGGTCTGGGCCACGCCTGGATCACCTCTATTTTTATTTGGTTCAGGCGGGAGCTGTCTCTGGCCTATCACATGCCAAGGTATGCCACTTCTCCCATGGCCACCTGGCACTTCTCAGCTTTGATAGTGAGCCCAGTCCTCTGTATCCTGCCCAGCACTTCCCTAAGATGGGAAAGGTGTTCTTCCCAGCTGGCACTAAAGATGGAAATGTCATCCAGGTACACCACGGCGTACTCCTCAGCACCATTTAACACCTGGTTCACCAACCTTTGGAAAGAGGCTGGGGTGTTCTTCATTCCAAAAGGCATTACTTTAAATTCAAATAAGCCTATCAGAGTGATGAAGGCCGACCTTTCCCTAGCTCTGTCTGTTAACTTTACCTGTCAATACCCCCTTGGTCAGGTCAATCATTGTAAGGTAGGTCACCCTTCCCAACTTGTCCAGAAGTTTGTCCATCCAGGGCATCAGGTGGGTGTCTGACTTTGTGACTGCATTCAGTCCACGATAGTCCACACAGAAATGAGTAGAGCCATCTGGCTTGGGCACAAGGACTAAGCATGAGACCCAGGGGCTGTGGAATCTCTGGATTACCCCTAAATCCAGCATCTCCTTCACTTCCCTCCTAATGTCCTTTTGGACAGCCTCTGACACCCAATATGCTGTCCACAGTATGGGCGTCTGTGTCCCTGTCTCCACATCATGCATCACTAAGGGAGTTTGTCCAGGCTTGGCACTATACAATGGGGCAAAGTCTGCTAAAACCTCTCTTACTTCCTGGATCTTGTCTGGGGCCAGCTGGGGAGACAATTTTACTGCTTCCACAGAGTACTCCACTTGCTTTCTTCCAGAAAATCCAGAAGGGGGTCTTCTATGTCCATCCCCTCCCCAGGACCACATACTGCAAACACCATGTCAGCTCTATTAGCATATGTCTTCATTATGTTGACATGGTACACCCTTTCTGTCTGTCTTCTGTCAGGTAACTCTATTACATAGTTCATGTCATTTACCTTCCTAACTACTTTGTACGGTCCTGCCCACTCAGCCTGCAGCTTGTCTTTCTGGACTGGAATAAGGACCATGACTTCCTGACCCACCATGTATGAGTGAGCTCTGGCTCTGCGGTCATACCACACTTTTTGTTTCTGTTGGGCAGCTGCCAGGTTGCTCTGGGCTGTCCCTATAAGCTCCTCCAGCCTTTCCCTAAACCTAAGGACATAATCCACTATAGGAGTTCCCCTGGGTGGTGTGCTTGCCTTCCCAGTCCTCCTGGATCAAGTCTAGGGGCCCACGTACACGGCATCCATAAAAGAGTTCGAAGGGGTAAAATCCTGTTGACTCTTGGGGCACCTCCCTGTATACAAACAACTGGTGGGGAAGGTATTTCTCCCAGTCCCTCCCATGCTGTTCAGCAAACGCCCGGAGCATTGACTTCAGGGTACCATTAAATCTTTCCACAAGCCCATTGGTTTGTGGGTGATATGGTGCCATGCATCTCTGCACCACCCACACTTCTCCCACAAACATTTCATCAGGTCTGACATGAAGGAACACCCTCGATTGGTGATGACCTCCTGCGCGGAAACCCAACATGGGAGAAAATCCAAAGTAAGGCATCTGCCACTTTGTCTGTCCTCAGTGAGGATAGGGCAACTGCCTCTGGGTACTGGGTAGCATAATCCACCACAGTCAGGATGAATCTCTTCCCTGAGGATCTGGGGGTATTTAAAGGCCCCACAATATCCATTCTCCTCCACCATGGGCAATGGAATTAGGGTGGCTTGGGTTTTCTTGCCCACCTTCCCTATTTCTTGGTACCAGTGACAAGACCTGCAATACTCCTTCACCCGCTGGGTGAAGTTAGGCCAATAGAAATTCTGGGCCAACCACTGTGTAGTGTGCATGATTCCCAGATAACCAGACAAGAGAATATCATGTGCAATCTTGAGCAACTGCTCACGATACCCCTGGGGAATGACAAGCTGCCTGCCTAGCACCTCTCCCTCTGTCTGCACAGCCTGAGTATACATAAGTCCATTTTTACAATAAACCTTATGTCTGCTTTCATCTTCCTGTGCCCCATCAGAGTCTGCCCAAGCCCTCAGCTTCTCTAGACTAGGGTCACTTCTCTGAGCAGCAGCAAACTCCTTACATATTCCCAAGGCATGAGACAGGTCCCCTTCAGTTTCTAAACTAGGGTCCCTAGCACTAACATCAGGGCACTCAGGATCACTGTCATCCCTAGCCCTCTGAAAATAGGTCACCCCTCCCTCTTCAGCATAACCCTCCATAGCTGTGTGGTTACTTGCTACTGAGGACATTTCTACCCCTTTTTATTAATCTCCATATCAGGAGACACAGGCTGGGGAACCAGCCTCCCAGTGGTTTCCACAATGGCTTCTGTGGGGTCCAGGGAACTACAATTTTCCCTTGCTGCTTGACTATGGATAACTGCACACACCATCCCCTGTTTGAGATTGTTGCCGAGGATGACATCCACTGCTAACATTTTGGCTACAGCCACCTGTTGCACAGTTCCCCCTGTTTCACCCCAGTCTAGGAGAACACTAGTGAGGGGCAATGTTTTCTCCCCACCAGTAAAGCCCTGTACAGTGACATATTTATTGGGTATTAGCTGACCAGGCTGTACCAAATCCCCTTTTACCAATGTCAGGGATGCCCCATGTCCCTTAACTCTTGCGTCTGCACACCATTCACCATGACTGGGTGCATGTGTTCCCTCATGTTCACAGGCATACTTCCAGGGACACACAAACAACCCACTTCCTTCCTAGCACCACCATGTGCATTGCCCATCTGTTTGGAACACTGTCTGGCAATATGCCCAGTTTCTTTACACAACCAACATTCATTTCTTTTCTCAGAGAAATCTTTTCTCTGAAACCTGGGGCTAACTGGTTTTGGTGGAGGCAGTGAGGGTTTTAGCTGCCCTGAAGGCACGCTTTTCCCTTTCTGCACTGCCACACCCACCCCATTCACTCTCAGAACAGGTCTACTCTTGGCATAGCAGTCCGAGAGTTCAGCAGCCTCTTGCACTGTTTTGGGATATCGGTCCTCCAGCCAGGTTTTCAGCTCTGCTGGGCAGGCCCAGAAAAACAGTTCTAACAAAATCACATTTTCAATTTTATCAACAGAGTTTGCTTCAATTCCTTCCCACCAATGTTTTAAAAACTGATGATGTTTCATGGCTAGCTCCTCGTAGCTCATGTCAGGGCTTCTCCTGAGCTTACAGAATTTAGCTCTGTATGATTCAGCAGTTAATTCAATTTTTTTTAACAGTGCAGCTTGACATTTACTGTAATCATTACTGTCCTCATTGTCCATTTAACCCAGTGCATCCTAAACTTTCCCAATAAGTAGTGGGGATAGCCAGAAGCTCCAGGACTCCCTAGGAATTTTAGCCTGAATACAAACTTTTTCAAAAGAATTTAAAAAGACATCCATATCTTTCCCCTCTTTAAATTCAGCTATCAATTTGGAATTCAATTTATAACCCAGTCCTGTAGTCCCAGTTAAACCCAAGCCACTTACCTGCTCTAGTGCTGGTGGTTGGAGTTGTAGCTTCTCCAGTTCATGTTGCCTCTGGCGTTCACACTTCTTACGGTCTGCCTCTCACTGTTCATGGTCCACCTCTCATTGTTTTTGCTCCCTCTTTTCCTCTGCAGCTCGCTGTTCTCGGTCCCTCTTCTCCTCTGCAGCTCGCTGTCCTCTCTCTGCTTCTCGGTGTTCTCGCTCTGCCTCTCAGCGTCCTCACTCAGCCTCTCTCTGGAACTCCAGCTCCATTCTGTGCAACTCAATCTGCAGCCTGAGTACTTCTGGCTCCAGAATACTGATGACCTTCCCCTGCTGCTGTGGCCCTTCACTGGCACTGGCTTTGCTGCCCTCCTAATCAGATCTGGACACTACACTGGCCGCTAGCCCTTCCACACTCAAGGTCCAGTCTCTTACAGTCACTGTGTGTGACTCAATGCTCTGGGTGTCTGCTACCATCAGGGCATCCATGAGGTTCTGCTTGGTGACTTTCACCTCGTACTGGACACTTCTGTCTCTGCACAACTGCTTTAAATTGTCTACAGGGTGCCCACTGTAGTTGGAAGCCATCTTCTTCCCTAACTACGGCTACTCTAACTAGCACTTTAGAAAAAAAATAAAACAGGCAGGAACTTGACTATAAGCCAAGTGATATAGTTCTGTTTCCTTCTAAAAATAAATCGATGCCTTTTTTTGCAAGTGAGCTGTACAGTATCAAGCTGACACACTGAACAATAAAAGCTTATAATACCAAAATTATCCACACTGCTGTCAACCAAATCTGTCACAACCCCACTCAGCAGATCAGGCCCTCTGCTCCCACGGTGCCAACCTCCGAGTGCAGTATTGTGAACAGGAACAGAAACAGGGTAACCCTCCTGTCTGTTTTGTGGGTTCGAATCACCTTACGTTTCAAGTTCTGAAGGGATTCAAATTGTGAACCTCTTGCTAGCATACCCAAATATACAGGCTCAGTTAATTCTGCTCTTTGGGGAAATGCCAGATATCTTTCGCGTAGGGGCACCTAACCAGGTGTACAAAATAAACCCTTAAAAACTCTATGAAAGACCTCAGATAAACTCTTACCTTTTTCCCAGTTTGGTAAACCAGTAAGCTTATGCACAGTGTCAACTTTTACCATATATGCTTCACTTGTCAAAGAAAGAATTTTGAAGGCACACCAAGCAGTCTCTTTAAAATAGGGGTTTACTTTAAAATAGATAAAAATATGTAAAATGTAAATACAGAACAATATATCAAAACACATACAATCACTTAAAAGAACAAGGTTTAAAAGTGCAAATTCCTACCACCAGACAATTAGATTTATCTATCTAGTGTATATCTTCTAACAGTGCTAGAAGTAGATGTTTCTTCTTCAGAGTCCAAACATGTATATCTCTAAGGTCAGCCACAGCATAACTAAAAAACTGTCTTGAACCTGATTTCTCCATGATGCCACCCAGCTCCTCCTCTGTTTATTAAAAATTATACAACCAGGATGTCTTAACAAGCAGGAGATATTTTAAATAGGTGACATCAGCAAAAACTCATTTCCCCATATGACTTCCCAATCAAATCTGTGATTTTCCAGTCCCTTCTCATCCATGAGCAGTTTCTTGCTTTTCAAAGGCATCAAAGAACCTTTTACAATTCTGCAGTTTTCTCACCTAGCTGTAACATATTTTTTCAGCACCAGTTGAAATTAACTGCCCTTCCTGAGGACGTCATAAAATGGACATTTTAGTTACTAACTTCAAAGGAGCATAGCTCAACAATAAGCCCATAAAATGCAACTTTTGGAAGTTAATCACATTACAGAGATCTGCTGTTTAACATATCCTGTCATTTGAAGTGATACCTGGGGGGGTCATCTCAGGAGCACAGGAATTCTCATGATAGACAATCACACTACATTTTTATATTACAAAAATCATAGAGCGATCAGAATCAACTGTCCAAGTGTCACATCACCTACGACGAGATGTTGAGTTGATGGAAAGGGTACAGAGAAGGGCAACTAAAATGGTATAAGGGATGTAGGATTTACCCTATGAGAGAAGAGTGAAAGTGCTGAATTTGTACCCTCTGAAGACTAGGAGGGAGAGGGGGGACATGATTGAGACCTTTACGTATCTGATGGGAATAAATAAGGTGGAGGATGATATCTTGTTCAAATTGAAGAAGGGAGTGAACATGAGGGGACATAGCCTCAAACTGGAAGGTAGGCAATACAGAGGTAATGTCAGGGGGTATTTCTTCATGGAGAGGGTGGTGGAGGCCTGGAATAAGCTATCAGAGGAGGTAGTGGCAGCTGAAATGGTGGAGGGGTTCAATAGGGGTTAGGATAGATTCAAGGGGTTGCGAAAAGAGGGTAGAAGCATAACAGAAGGGGAGGGAGGTAGGGTGTTGGGCAGACCTGATGGGCCATAGAGCCTTTCCCTGCCATCACATTTCTTTGTATTCTGTGTATTCTGTGAATGGCTCACAGTACTTCAAATGCAGCCTTACCAGTGCCCTATAAAGTGGCAGACTCACACTTTTTGAATAAATTGACATGGTCTCAAAGCCATACTCCATGGGTGAAAAACTGTGTAATATATATTATGGTTATTCTAGAAAAATTGCACAATTACATACCCATGTTATATGCCTGGATCTATTTCTGGCCACTGAATATTACTATAGGTGTTTTCATTTGTATCATACTACAGTGTTGCTCAACCAGTGGCTGAGTTTTGTAAAGTGATGACATTAATGTTTGCCCCCCCCCAAAAAAAAATGCATCCATTAACATAATCCATTCAGACTTCCTGGTTGTAAAAGGTTTTAAAGCAGCAATGCAAGAATCTGGTGAAAATTCTGACCTATTGTTTTTTATTCTATTTTTGATTGCCCCTACCTACTGACTTGCATGATATCCTTCTTTCCACAATTTAAGTCTGCTTTAATACTTTTTTTCACATCTGAAATAAAAAAAGGAGTGCTCCTTTTAATATGGCTTGAGCCAGTTTTTCATCACTATTCCCAGCTGTTTTTGAACACCTACTGATCCATAAGGTCATGGAGCACTGCCTTCCACATGCTAGTTCATTTTAGTCACAACAGAAATTATTTTAAATAATTGATGTACAAAAACAGTCGATAATACTGATGAAAACCTGGCCCAAGCCATATTAAAAGGAGTGCTCCTTTTATTATTTCAAATGTTAAAAAAAAACACCAAAGCAGACTTAAATCATGGGAAGAAGGGTATCATACAAGTCAGTAGATATTTAAAATAGGATAAAAAAGTACTAGTCAACCTTTTAACCGAATTCTTGCATTGCTGCTTTAAATCAGTTTTACATCAGTTATGAGGTACTGTACACAGTGTAGGCATTGTGCTTCACATTTCTTAACACTGGATCTTCTTTCTTGAGCTACTGTGCGTCAGCTGCAGTGGTATAGCACAGCAGGTAACTTGCCAAAAAATGACGCTCTGAAACTTGGGTTACACATTTCACCTTTAAGGAGCTGCTGACACCTTTGGGGCTGGAAACTCATGTCTAGTAGCTGCCTGCTCCAGAACCCAAAGTAACCATAATTGTATTTATTTTTTGTACCTGTAATAATTATATTTTTTAATTAATATGTAACCCCAACCCCTGCCTTTTTACCAAAACGACAGGTGGCATGCTGTTGAAGCTGACAGAAGTACCTGGTGGGGACCTGGGTTCGGGGAGGATGAGGTTACTCGGCACAGGGAAGCCTAGGTTTGGCTACTTTGGACAGGGGCACCCAAGTAAATCTGAACACAGGAAGCAATAACTGTAATGTCCAGAAGCAGGAATGGGATTCTTCAGTGTGGCTTTTATTCACAAACCAGCTGAACAAAACAAAGCATAGACAGACCCCCATGGGGCTACATTTCCTGGTAATGCAGATTAGAGACTACAACGTGGTTCACTGGAAGAATGAACCAGCTATGCTGTTTTCAGGCTCTGGACCCACCAGGCACACAGCCATGCCTTGCACGCGCTTTGGGTACACAGACCGACTGGTCCGGCTCCCCCGCCAGCCACTTGATCCACGATCCATTGGAAGAATGAACCAATTATCCTGTCGTGGCTCCCCACACCACTTAGAGTCTGCAACTCCTAGAGAGATTTTCCCTTTTGCAACCCCATGTCTGGGTACTTCCCCCATCACTGGCCAAGTACATGAGGCAAAGTAGCAACCACAGCAGAAATCTGTAGAGGTAGACCTGGTTACCAAAGATGGGGGGTTTGCCCACCTCCAGCTCCCACAGCCCATACCCGGCCATTTCCCTGGGAAAACTGAACTTCTGAATGTAGATTAAATGGTAGATGATCTGGCGCATCTCCTCTATATATTACTTGAATCACACAGCACTCTAGCATTTGACACTACTCCACTTGTTTGGCCTAGTCCTATAGGCTTCCTAAAATGTAGCTCAATTCCTAGATTCCCACACACGTCCCAGGGTGAAGAAAACATTTTGCCCTTTTTGTCAGAGCAGACACTCACCCTTTAGTTGCAGGTGCCCCACAGGCGAATCACAAATCTTCCAACTTTCCAAAACAAAGGCTGAACTGAACAGGCAGCTTTTCTTCCTCTTGGCAGAATTAAGGGGATTGCCCCAGGAATCTGCATGGGGATCTTTACACCCGGCCCCGGAGGGAGGGGCACTGAGACTCAAACAGCGGTCTCCACCACTTGAGCACACCTTCACTTACTCAAGACAAACTGGACACTGACTCCTTCTTATTGAAGGCAAACTGGGACTGCCTCCTTCTTACTGAAGGCAAACTGGAAACTGAACCTACCCTTTGAAAACTCCCAACGTTCTATCTAACTCCCTCTGCTGCAGATTCCAATGTGGCTTATGCAGCTCCGAAAGTTCTATTGGTGATGTCATCCCTCAGTCTCAGCTGAGACTGAGAACAGAGTGAGACAGTGTGAAACCCATTTAACTGGAGTTTTACAAGCTGCCTTCCCTGTCTACCACTAGGTCTTACTGGGATTCTAGTAACCCTGGGTAACAAGGGGTTACACTTGCCCTTGACCAGGAAAATGACTGTCCGCAGTCATTATTTACCTGGCCTTAGGCCATCCCATCCTATGTGCTACCTGCAGAGGGGGGTGATCAGGCCCCCTCCTACCATGTGCAAGCACAGGCAGGTAACACTAAGGGCCTAGAGGCCTGTAGCTGACATGTCAGCCTCTACTCTATCCACTTACTATGGACTCCTAGTGGCTCTGGTAGAACTATCCAGAGCATAGCTCTGATAGATCAGCACTGCGGTCCCCATGGCCACTGAGGACCACAGCCTGTGTATCCCCCCTAACCCTCTAGGGAAAACCTATCTGCCTCTAACATAATATTCCAAAACAAAAAGAAAAACAACCCGGAGACCTCCCCGACCTTGGGCAACCTGCAACCACACACCATTAAAATACCAATTACTGCCTCCTCCCTACCCCCACAACCACACCTGTGGAAGGAAAGGGTTAATACAGCAATAACCATAACAATAACAACACAGTACTTTAAATTTCTACACAATAAAGCACTGACGAGGAACTCCGATGAGCCCCTCCTCCTCTTCTTGTCTTGTCTTCTCTTCTGTCTTCCCAGGAACACCTGTAAGAAAAAGAAAGACAAAACACACTCCTAATCTGCATACACAGTCTACCTAAACCCCTACCATCAAAACACTGCAGAATCCCAAAAAGATATTTTGGTTTTTTTTAGAAAAAAAGGTAGAAAAACAGTATTTACATTAGAAAACAACGACATTATTTACAATACACATTTGGGGGGATGGAGTACCCTAAAAGTCCCAACTATTGACCACAAGGCCCGAAGGCTAGTCCAATAAAGAGTCTCTCCTGGGCCAGAGCCCGGTGAAGCACAGTTCTAACAGGCCAAAGTCCCAAAGGGGAGCGTCTTTGCGAACAGTTCACACATTTTGAAGTCTGTAGTGTAAGGTGTGTACTGCAATGTCATAAAGATAGAAAAGTTCAGACTTACCAGCCACTTGTAGTACAAGACTCGGCACCAACCTCTGCCGAAGACTCTTCCTGGCAGCATTTCTTCCGATACAGCTGGGTGGACATCTTCCAGGAACCACAGGAGGGCACATCTGGGAACAGCTGGGCTGATGTCATCTCTGGAGACGGAACCTTAGAACAGGAACAAAAAGAAAACAGCTGGTCCGACGTCATCCAATTACCAGGCGATTAACAGGATACAGCTGGGATGGTGTCCTCTCTGGATCTGAAGTCAGCTGGTGGGCCAGCTGATGGATGCTGGACAGGACAGTACACTGTAGACTGATGAATGTGGGGCACCTGAGTCCTGGATATTCATATTGGCGGATCAATAAGGCACTTCATAGTCTGGTGTGGCAGTATTGACTACCACTGCTCGGCTCTCCACTTTGTAGGCACGGGCACATTTGCTGAGAGGTCCTTGCACTGAGGCCAATAGCACCGGGGATCAGGGGCTTGAATTATTACCCTATCTGGGTGCACATAATTCACACAGTGGGAGATTTCACGTCCCTCTCCATCTACTATTCTCACTCTGTCCATAAACAGTGTCCTGCCTCTCTTCCACTGAGTATACTTTTCGTGGAACAGTCTATTCTTTACATGCTTGTTGGCCCCAGGATGCACACTTTTCATTGCTTCATCCCAGATCCTGGATTTCCTGCAGTTCTCAATTTCCTCCCAGACTTTTTGAGGAAAGGTAGGAAAGGTCATACCATAGATCTCATTTGCCTTTCTACGAACCAGTCTCCCCTCTTTACTTGCTTTGGTCAATCTAAGACCGCTGGCCTGGCTTGGGGGTGGCCAGTCCTGGTTCTGCCAGCTTCGCATCCTTAAAGAAAGTAGAAACGGATCCCTGACTTCTTCTTCTTGCAAAGCCAGGTCAGTGGCATCGCCACTTTCTTCCATACATTCCACCAAGACAAGATCTTGAGGTTGTGTACCCATTCCTTTTTCACAAGGCCACATAGGTTCCCCCTCATCTTCCTCTTCACTGAGGATCTGAGCCCAGGAGTGAGCAGTCATCCTCACTCCTGACACTATCCACTCATTACTAGGCACAGAGGTCAACACCTCCCACTCAAAGGCCTCCCGCATCTCATCTTCACCTAAGAGACTCGGGCTAGGCCCCCCCACCCAGGGGTCTATTGATGCTTTATCCGAACTTTCCTTCTGGGATCCAGCATCCTGAAACTTCAATTTCTGGTTCTGTCTCTAACTCTTCACCCTCTAGCTTTGTGCCACACTCCCCCAAGGGACCTTCCTCCACAGGCTCCGACTGGTGCTGTGTGCTGCCAGCTGCAGATTCCTGAATTTTTGTCCATGTGAGGGCCAAACAAATTGGAGGCGCTTTATACAAGCCATATTTTTGTAGGCATCCAGCACAGGGAGAAATCATGAAGACGTCCCTTCCAGCACTCAAGCATATTTGGCATACACGCACTGGATAATTAGTAATCGCCACATCAGGAGGCAGTTGCCCTCCATAGCACCACTTTTCAATATCTCTCAGTCTATTTACTGCTGCTGTTACTGCAACCCGGGCATGATCCGGGTAATGAGCTGGTCCTGAGGCCATAACTGCAGAAAAATAAACAAAAGTTCACTGTAACTCAAAGTCCCACTTTATTGAACACACTCTTTAGCTGTAAAATGGCTCCTCTGCTGCTGTGTTCTTTACTACCCCACCCTGTAATGGCAGCACTCCTGTGCATCAACATTTAGAATCTGGGTCAAGCCATGCGCACCGATTTACACAAGCTACTGATAACTTTTACTCAAACTGCACAACTTGCTCTGATCTGGCTCCAAACACATTTACAGGATTTCCTTAGACTTTTACATGCTGGTAACATTTATTTTATTCACAGTCCTTAAAGCTTTAGGTTTTAGCACAGGATTGCCTGCTTTTACTAGTGTTGCATTTGCTACAACCCACAGTCTCTCTGGCTGCAAACTTTAAACTGAGGCTAATTTCATTACTATGCACACAGTCAATGGCTTAAAAGACTTGCACTTGCTGGCAGGACTTTACACAGTCGTTACTTGCAAAGCGACTACACTGCTGCACACACATTTTATATGGCATAGGCTGAAAATCACTGTTTGAGCAGTTTCTTGAATGTTTACTTCCTGTTATCAGTAGCAGCTTGCTGCGATGGGGAAAGACGGCCTGCAGCCAGTTCTTGAAGGCCTCGGTACACAAACGGGTGGGCAGTCCTAGCAATCGTCGTTTTAAACACCACTTTTGCAATTTCCACGATCGATTAGCGGGTTGAGCCCGATTTTAAACTAAAAAGTCTATTTTTGAACTGTTTACAATGCTTTGAACACTCCTCGATGCTCCTCCACTGACAGTACATGCACTCCACTCTCACTCCCTCTCGAATGCTGGGGCAGTCTCTGTAGAGCTGGCTGAGGGGTGGGACTGATTGCAGCCTGACCAACCACACGACGCCATGCAAATGAGTCTCTTCTTCCTTGTGAGGGCTCTTCTCCTCACGGTGATCATCGAGCAGGTAAATTTAAACTGCATAATGAAACTTTTTTTTTTTCAACTGACTCCATGGCGGGAGCCCATTTCAGCCATATAACATAGCCATTTACTCTGCAGTCTCTCAATTCATTCAGAAAGCATTTCCAATGTCCAGGGCATAATTTTCCTTTTGATACCCCTAGTCTTCCACACTTTCCTTCACAACAGTTCATTTTAAAAGCATTTCAAATGTCCAGGGCACAATTTTCCTGTTGCTACCCCAGTCTTCCACACTTTTCTTCACAACAGTTCATTTTAAAGCAGACAAAAATGCTGTAAACAATTTTGATGCAGGACAAGGGCACACTCTTTGGCTTTACTGCTCCTTGGTAAACAGTTGGCATTTTTAAACAGCAGCACAAGATTCACAGCACACAGCAACACACTAGGGAAATTGCTTCAGCTTTTTTGGGCTACCCTCTGCCAAACAGCCAAAATGCTAGCCCCCCTCGCCCAAGCACCTTCCTTCCTGAACAAAATCCCAGTGGTGCCTCCATTTTTGTAACCCCTCATCCCTGCCTTTTTACCAAAACAACAGGTGGCATGCTGTTGAAGCTGACAGAAGTACCTGGTGGGGACCTGGGTTCGGGGAGGATGAGGTTACTCGGCACAGGGGAGCCTAGGTTTGGCTACTCTGGACAGGGGCACCCAAGTAAATCTGAACACAGGAAGCAACAACTGTAATGTCCAGAACCAGGAATGGGATTCTTCAGTGTGGCTTTTATTCACAAACTAGCTGAACAAAACAAAGCATAGACGGACCCTCATGGGGCTACATTTCCTGGTAATGCAGATTAGAGACTACAACATGGTCCACTGGAAGAATGAACCAATTATACTGTTTTCAGGCTCTGGACCCACCAGGCATACAGCCTGGACTTGCACGCGCTTTGGGTACACAGCCCGACTGGCCCAGCTCCCCCGCCGGCCACTTGATCCACGGTCCATTGGAAGAATGAACCAATTAAGGATCTATGTTCGAGCAGACTTGATAGACCATAAGGCCTAATCTGCTGGCAAATAGTATGTTAATATGTTAGTATTATCCTGTCATGGCTCCCCACACCACTTAGAGTCTGTGACTCTTAGAGAGATTTTCCCTTTTGCAACCCCACGTCTGGGTACTTCCCCCATCACTGGCCAAGTGCATGAGGCAAAGTAGCAACCACAGCAGAAATCCGTAGAGGTGGACCTGGTTACCAAAGATGGGGGGTTTGCCCACCTCCAGCTCCCACAGCCCATCCCCAGCCATTTCCCTAGGAAAACTGAACTTCTGAATGTAGATTAAATGGTAGATGATCTGGCGCATCTCCTCTACATATTACTTGAATCACACAGCACTCTAGCATTTGACACTACTCCACTTGTTGGCCTAGTCCTATAGGCTTCCCAAAATGTAGCTCAATTCCTAGATTCCCACACATGTCCCAGGGTGAAGAAAACATTTTGCCCTTTTTGTCAGAGCAGACACTCACCCTTTAGTTGCAGGTGCCCCACAGGTGAATCACAAATCTTCCAACTTTCCAAAACAAAGGCTGAACTGAACAGACAGCTTTTCTTCCTCTTGGCAGAATTAAGGGGATTGCCCCAGGAATCTGCATGGGGATCTTTACACCCCCCTGGAGGGAGGGGCACTGAGACCCGAACAGCGGTCTCCACCACTTGAGCACACCTTCACTTACTCAAGACAAACTGGACACTGACTCCTTCTTATTGAAGGTAAACTGGGACTGCCTCCTTCTTACTGAAGGCAAACTGGAAACTGAACCTACCCTTTGAAAACTCCCAACATTCTATCTAACTCCCTCTGCTGCAGATTCCAATGTGGCTTATGCAGCTGCAAGAGTTCTATTGGTGATGTCATCTCTCAGTCTCAGCTGAGACTGAGAACAGAGTGAGACAGTGTGAAACCCATTTAACTGGAGTTTCACAAGCTGCCTTCCCTGCCTACCACTAGGTCTTACTGAGATTCTAGTAACCCTGGGTAACAAGGGGTTACAAATAGAAGTGTGATCACACTTCCTGGGTTCTATGAAGCTGCAAAGCACCCACTGCAACCCCATGCAGAAAACAGCATTTTAATGTTACAAAGTAGGGAAGGGGCTGCAGGGCTATAGATAGTATTATAATGCTATCGTGAACAGTGGTGGCCTTTAGGTGTAACCTTTGTGAAGAAAGGTACTTGTATATATTAAAGGGGTGGTGGATCACATGTACTACCCCCCTTAACATGTACAAGTGCCTGTCTTTAGCAAAAGCTGTGCCACTGCTCCCAATAGCATTATAATGCTAGCTATAGCTCTGTAGCCCCTTCTGTACTTCACGTCATCAAAACGCTATTCTCTGGGTGGAGCCGAAGTGAGCACTCAACAGCATTAGAGGAACCAGGAAGTACACTCGCACTTCTTTTAAGTTAAAAATATAATTATTGCATGTACACAAAATTTAAACTATGGCTACTTTGGGTCCTGGGGTAGGCAGCTATGAGGCATGAGTTGCCTGCCCCACAAAACAGAAAGTGTCAGCAGCTCTTTAACACCCAACTGCAGTCTGCATAATTTGTCAACATCACTTTGCTGACTTGAAATTTTATATTCTAGCGCATGCTGATAAGCAGGTAAAATGGTGACCATCTCTACAACACAGCTACTGCCAATGAAGGTACCCCTGTCTTAGTTCCAAGGTGAATAGTTTTTGTGCAGTAATCAGGGTAACTATTGTACTACAATGTAATCTGTGAAATAGTGTAATCTTAAATATTATTCATAGTGTATCCCTTTCAAGTGGTACATACCCATTTCTTGGTAAAGGATACCTATGCTATATGTTTCTCCTAGACATCTGAATTTTATTTCTGGGGCCTAGGTTCAATGCCCAGTACATCACGTTATTTCTTTCTCATTGCAATTTCTGATCTAATAATCTAAATTGCTTCACAGTGGCTAATACTGCAATGAAAACATCACATTGTTATCTGGTATTTTTTTTTGTATAGTTTATGCTCCTTGCTCCTGAGCCCTCACAATCAGGGGGAGCTCCAGCCCCATCACCCTGGCATCTACCATCTAGCTTGTATGCTCCCAGGGCTTACCCGCCCTGGTGGGGTGGCAGAGGGAGCCCTCCTCCTCCAAGGCTGGATACAGAATTGTGCCATGGCTGGCCAGGTGTGAGGCCTGCAAGCTCCCTGATCATCTGCTGGGAGCTATTTTCTTGGTTTTCTGTCCCTTTGGATGGTGCATACAATGACACTAACAATGCACCATGCACACTCCCGTGTGCATCACCATCAAGCATCTGCACTGCTCCTGACCCTTGTGTTGTGGCATCAGTGCACCTGCCCCCAGCCTCCGCCAGGTGGCAGGCAAGTTCTGATTGCAAGAGTCCCCCCTCCCTGGAGAAGGAGAGCTGTCCTCTGGATGCTCAATCCTTCTCCTCCCTGTCAACCTCCGGTGGTCTGCGCTCATTCCTAAATGCAGGTCACTGGTGTGGAGTGAGGTATGGCACCCAACGCCTCAACCCTCAGTGCCACTGGGACAGCTGTCATCTGGCATTTTAAGAAATTAAGCACCTACACTGATGATATTAGTGAAAATGAGAGTGAGCACACCACTCCACACTGACAACTGCTGACAAACTGATCGACATCTACATGCTGAGACATACTGTATTTAGTTAAACAGTTACGCAGTTTGTATGAGTCAGAGAGATGTGAGACAGGAGACTGTGATCAGCATGTCAGCATGAGAAAGGTAGCCCAATGGAGTAAACACCAAATGGAAGCCTTAGCATGTTGGAGCAACTTTTAAATTAAAGTCCCCCCTTGAATACAAGCCACCATCAATTAGAAGCCATGGCAAAAAAAACAAAAACAACAAAGTGAAATAGAGGCTGTGGCTTCTAATTGAAGGTATATAGTATTCAAAGAAGCTATGAATTAACAATAGTGCAGTAAAAGAAAAAGAAACATCTAAAATGTTATACAAAATACTGTGCTGCTCAGTGTCATGTTCCTTCTTGTCTAAGCATGTCAATCAGCACCTCCAGGCACAAACTGGCAAGAATGGACAGCGCCATCACTACTAACTGCTCGCTTGCTGTGTTTTCAATCATTATGTCTTGTCATCACTCAGGGCATCCTGACAATAGTGCCACAACAAGACAAGGAGGAACAGGTCCCTGAGCATCTGTGTATTTTAGAGGCTAGGTAAGGGGGGATATAAAAGGTGAAGAAGGGCAGGGATTTGCAATTTGAAGAAGAAAGTTAGGCTTCCAGCAAAATACCTAGCAGGGGGCATGAGAAAACAAAGATGAGCTAGTTGTAGAAGAGGGGATGAGGAGGCCATAGAGAAGGACACTGATAGAGAAGAGTAGAAAGAGTGGAAAGAGGTTGTTGTCTAAGAGGTTGGGAAGGTGGGAATAGATGGCAGATTGACCAGCAGAGGATGTGAAGTGGAGAATGAAGAGCAAATAGTGGGTGGCAATTAAGCCCTTTTGTCACACAGCATTTTCTGACATGATTTACTGCAAGTTATAAAACAGGTCTGAAAATCAAAGAACTTTAATTGGGTAAAGCCAGGTAGCTGACCTTGTATCATTAGAGCACAATGCACAGTCATCCTGGTCCTAAACCTGACTGGATTTGTTAGTAGCCACATCACACAATAAGCAAATCAGTCCCCCCACAACCAGAACTGATCTTCCATTACAAACATGGCTACTACCTGTACAGAGTAAAAACCTTCAACTCGGCCCTCAAAATAAAAGTACCATAAATAAAAAACAAAACACATCAATTAAATTGTGTTTCCCTGATCATCACACTCTCCTTACAGAACAGGAACAAATTAGAAACATTAAGTATTGTTTACAGTTTTCATTACATAGAGAATAATGTATGTTCAACTATACACACCAAGCATGTGTACCCATTGAGAGGTTGCCATGGTGACCGTTCAAACCTTGAAAGCGAAGCTCAAGAGGTTTTCAGTTGACATGGCAAACTTGAGATGGATACTCATTGTTTGTTGTGTATAAGGGAACATAAATTGTCTTTTATAGTGTATGGTCCCCTAACACAAAGTAATAAATGTTTTTTACTGCGCTGCTGTCCTCCAGGATCTGCTGTCATTGCCTCAGCCATTTCCAGAAGACTGGTGGTTTTTCCATATCGCACATGTGTGAAGACTGTAGTGCACATGTGTGAAGTCGATCCAAGTTGTGCTGCATTAGCTACATATCTAGTGCAGCACAACATAAAGTATAATGTATGGTCTGTATGGGTAACGGTCTGTTAACTGTTGAGAGGTTGCCAGAGGCGACCGTGTAAACCTCGAGCAAGCTCAAGAGGTTTACGTCGCCATGGCAACCTTGAGACGTTAACAGTGACAGGTTGCCCATAAAGGGACCATACATTATTTTTTATAGTGTATGGTCCCACTTAATAAGTAAAATGGCATCTTACTTTCTGAAAAAGTTACCGCTGCGGTCGTTCAGTCCTTCGCTAACCGCTGTTCATCGTCAGTTCCCAGTCTAAAAAAAAAAAGGCATGCACATGCGCACAACACGCTGTTGTTAACCTATCGATGTGACGTAGCATCGATAGGTTAATGACATTTCTACGTCACATCGATAGGTTAACAACCTTAGGAAATGATGATTTCCTAGGGTTAACAGCGTTCTAACATACATTATAGCAAAATTATATAGATACTGCAGCACAACAAGCCTATTGTGGGGATGGATTTTCATCTTCAACAATGTTCCACCATATACTATATAGAGGATTGTCTATGGGGAGTCATTCACAACAAGGATATTCTAGATTGAGAGGTCTCCTTGGCAATACTAGACCTCGAGAGCAAAGCTCAAGTGGTCGTCTGTTACCAATGAGACCTTGAGATCTGAGAATATCCTTGTCTGTGAATGACTCACCATATACAATCTTTTATAGTGTATGGTGAGTGTATACCATTTTTGAAGCAGTATTAGGAAGTACCTTCTTTGCACGGTTCATTCAAGCGCCACTTGTTTCCTCTTCCGCTATTAACACCATGGCCCAACCTCACGCATGCATGAATGCATTCAAACTTGTTGTGCTGCACGTGACGTACTCAGTGCAGTACAACAAGATCGTGACACACTGAGTAAAGCACAACAATGCTGTTCTGAGCATGGATTTCCATACTCTACAGCGTTCTACCATGAACTATAAGTGTTTCTTTGCTGACAATGAAATATTCTCCTTCTATCTGTACCTGCTTATTAGGGATATCTCTTCTGCTTGCCCTGACAGAGATATAATTGAGTACCTGGGTCCAGAAGAGGCTTTTGTTGTGTGTGAGTACACTACATTGGGAAAGGAACATTCTGCCAGTGGAACTAAGCAGAATTTTGAATCTCTGTGTTCCATGGTAAACATTCCATATGTTGAATGTGGGGAAAGACAGAGAGAAAAAAACTGAATGAAGAAAGTAGGCAATAATACTTAATAAACAAAGGGAAAAGGAGGTAAAACACAGTTACATAGGTAGACCCAAACTGCTCAGATACATTCTTGAAGTTTATAAAAGCACATACATCTTAATCATATATAGGTTTTCAACTGAAATCTGTACCCCAAAAAAAGCAACCTTGAAGGGTCAATGTTTTGAACACATTTCCATTAAAATCAGTACTTGTACTGATTTGAAATGCAAAGCAACGTTCTTGTGTTCCACACATGGTTTTAATTATGTTTTATTATTTTTAGCTAATCCTCCAGTTACCAGAATAGGGACTATTTTGTTATATTCGGAGTTAAAACGGAAGCATATTTCAACGAAAGGTGCAATATGTATCTTTTTAAAATACTTTCTTCTTATTTTAATTCATTTTAAGTCAAATATTTAAATGCCAGTTTATAAGAGCAATAAGACACTCCAGGGTGTGCCATTATGGTGAAATAATTGCACTTCTCAGGTGCATTTAATAGCACTTGGCTGTGCCTTGTGCCTAACAACACATCTGAGGCATGTGATAATTTCACCATAATGCAAACCCTGCTATGTCTTATTGTTTACTTATTGCACTGTATCCTGGCTGACTTCACAGTAAGTGGTGTCCCACTAACTTCTAGCAAAATGGAGCCACCATAGGGTCCCCAACCACCATCTCAGTTTAGGAACAGAGGTTGATTTAGAGAAACTGGAATGCAAGTAGCTCCTGGAAAAGGTACTGGCCCTATGGGGCCTGCTTATGAGCGGTGTAGGGGCTAGGCTGGTGATATCAAAACATTAACAGCAGCTATTGGTCACCAGAAAGTTTGGGAAGAGTTATCGAAAGGAGTAGAAGTTCATGCACAGGTTTGCTACGAGAGAAACAGGTGTGACCAAGCCACACCACATGATATAGGTAACCAAGACTATGAAGAAGTGCCTGATACTCTGGAGCACATTCGTGTCCTACTACAATGGGGTTTCAGTGCAGCCTATATGGGTGAGAAATACTGGACTAGAGCACTGTGCTATGGCCTCTGGAGGGAAAAGCTTTGGGTCTTGCTTTGCAGGGGCATAATGCACTGATGCATGGACCCTGGCATGGGCATAAGCTGGGATCACCAGGAGCATGACCCACTTGGAGTATTTTTCAGTAGAATGGACACTACTAATTTAGAGGGATCGACTCCAAGAAATAAGTTCTATTTTGGGCTGACAATACCAGGGAAGCATAGAGGATTATTGGCCAATTATGATAAAAGGGGCCACTGGGGACATTACCAGGCTTTTAATTTTAGAATGCTTGAGCTTCAACATCTAGTACAGGCATAAACATGTCCCAGGGGCCAGCAGTGGGATTGATGATGCATTGTCTCATTTTCAGTGACAGCAGTTCAGAGGGCATGCGCCAGTAGCCAAGGAGCAGCCACATCTGCTTCCTTAATGCTTGTGGGGCCTGGTGACCCTGAGTCCTGGCATCTGATCAACAGCTCCATTGCTTCCTGCATAAGTAAGTCCTACCAGTAAGGGGACTGTTGATGTTTTGTTTTGTTTCAAGTGTCCAAGATTCAGAGCACTGGATCCCATGGCAGACACAGTCCCGCATCAGGTTCCTCATTGCTCATAGCATTCAGTGACTCAGAAATCTGAAGACTGATCTGTTGATTGATTGCCCTCTAAACAAGGAAGACAAGGGGTACAGTAACTTCTGTGGATCAAGGCAACTGCCAGGACACAAGAGCCCTGAGTGGTATCTGTGTCACTTCATAGTCATGGCAGCTGGGGATAGTATGTTCCTCTGGGTAGTGTAGCTGTACTTAGCAGGGTTAGCATGGGTATTAAGGACACTGAATGAGGCTGAGAACCCAGTCATTTAGGATAATAAAGATATTAGAAGGCTGGATGGGGAATGCCTCCCAAAAATAAAGATGGCCAGTGGCCTTTAAACCTACTCACAGAGGTGGCAGTTTGAGGATCTCTACCAAGGGTCTGCAGATCTCACTATGAGACAGTCTTGTTCCATACAGCTTACCTTGTCACATTCTGTTGAACATTTAAGTAATAAACCATGTCAGGGTTTGGGTTATGCTGGGATTTACCCATGCCTGGTGTGATTCAATCATAAGGCCACAGGCCAAGTGACCAAATCCAAACCAGAAGTGCATAAATCCCAGCATAACCCACACCCTGGAGTGGTTATTGAGATTATGCAATGTCCCCCCTCACTTTCAGTAAAATAAAATAAAGAAAAAAAATTATTTTGCCACTTTAAATAATTTTTTTAAATGTATCATTGCACCTAAAAAAAATAGTTCCTTGTTGCTAGGTATAATAGCTCAACAGTGAGCATGTCAGCCCCATTCTGTAATATAACAGCAGACACTGAATCTGGAGGTGTGTTATTTTTTTTTATTATTATTTTTTCCTTTACATGAAGTGGGACAGTGTTGGGAGCTGTTGCTTTCAATTTCCGTGGGTCACAGTGTGTTGTGAGCAGCTCGTATATGTTAATTTGATCTGTGTGGCTTTCAGTTAGCCTGGTGCAATCACTTACCAGCTTATATTACATAACTTTGAAGGGGACAAAAACCACACACTCAGTAACATGGTGTGATTTTATTTATTTATTTTGCTTGAAGAGTGAGCAGTGAGTGTTTTTACAGAGACAGCCCTCGAGTAACAAGTGACAGTCTCTGTGGTGTGAGCGCTAATGGGCTGCCATCTGACAGCTTCTCCTTCTTGGTTCATGTTTGCGGTCAGGAGCACACATCGTAGTGACTCGAGAGAATTTATATTTTTCTTTCTTTTTTTTCGTGTGATCGGGAAACCACTGGTACAGGAACATCTATCAGAGAAGATGTGAATTCACTGTGCAGGTGGTAGGCAGGCAGTCACCAGACGAGGGACCGTGGTTTGAGAGGTGAGGCAGGTTGAACCATGAAAACAATCACAGTATGAAAGTATTTCTTTCGTTTTGAAAGTGGGTTTGGCACCTGTATTTTATGATCAGTTGCGGACAGCTGAGCAGCTTGAATTTTGATAGGAAAGTGCCAAATGGGGGGGGCAGGGCCATAACCTGCAGTCCATTCTTGAAACTCCCACTTTGGGTTGCAGTTTAGGGGGACATAATATGGCATTTCAGTTTGATGTTCAGGGCGGCTCGGATTAATTTCAGACACAGGTGATTACAGATGTGTCTGACTGGCACCTTTTCCCATGGGTTATGCCAGGATTTACCATGAGTAAAAGGTGCCAGTCAGCCAATCAGATGAAAGAATTCTGAGACCTCATTATATAACTGCACTTTTTTTAGGTTGGGATTTGGTCCAAAGCTCCCAGCATGGGGGCTACTCTGGGGATGCATGATTATTAATGAAGAAGGAGTCTTCATTTATTTTGAGTTATCCTAGACTGACCAGATAGGGTGAGATTGTATTTTCCTAATTTGAGGTACAAGAGGTTTACACAGGACATACATGAAGTGGTGGCTGAGTGTGTAACATGAGGTGCTTGGGGGAATGGCCTGGGAGTTCACACTGTGGTGGCATGAGAGTCTCTGATTGAGGTGGTAGTCAGGTACGGGGCAGGGGACATGCATCTGGAATGCGCAGGTCCAACTGTGTCTAGCAAGGGGATGTGGATGCCCCATGACCCATGGCCTGTCTGTATGGGTATTAGATATCCCTTCAGGACAGCCTGGGAGGAAGACTTGCCTGGCGGGCCTGCCTTTTCCTCCTCCAGAAGGAGACTCTTCCCCCTTTCAGAAGATGTGGAATCCTCTGGCAGTTGCAGTGATTTACTTGAGGGCAGGAGTGTGGTGTGCTGGCCCTTGTCCAAGGAGGACCTCCTGTCTGGTGAGGGGGGGATTGCAGAAGACTCAGTCCCTGCATTGAGAAGGTTTATCAGAGACCTACTAGCTATGCCCATCATGCTCAGTTAGCTGCAACTTCATGTGATACAGGTACAGTAGCATCGAATAAACGTATGGCTGTGGCCATTTAAATTGTGTATATACATGTGTAGGTAGTTACTGAGGAGAAATGGGAAGGTATGGAGTCTGACTCTCCATTGCCAGGTCTCCCAAGAGATGGCAGTAAGGGATGGCTTTGTTGGTCAGCTCCTCTTCCCCCTCACCTCCATTCATTAGGTAGAAGATGTCCACTTCCACACGGGCCTGGCAAGAAACTGAGACAAACCCCCCTCTCAGTGGAGGGAGCGAGAGGCCCAACTGGCATTAGGAGGCTGTCTGCACACCAAGGGGGCAAGGGAGTTGACTGGTGTGGGAGGAGAAAGAGGTTAAGTTATGGTGGTCCCAGTCCAATTTCCAGTGGGTAGGTGTCCACATCACATAACCACAGGAAAAACTGGCACTAATTTGCACCCTTGTTGATAGACTCACATGGCAGGCCAAGGATTGAATGGCATGGAGTCTGAACTATCCTCTCATCTACATGGCGGTCCTCTCATGGAGGGGGTCGAGGCATACTGGTGGGGCAATGTGGAGAAGCTTGCACTATGATGGCCCATGCTGTACCTGTCATGTGGATAAACAGAGGACTTCAGGTCCCAGTGCTGTTAATCCATCACCTTTAACAAGCATTAAATTCACACACAGACAAAATAAAAAGAGGGGCCTTAAAGAAAAGCTGCAACCCCAGCTTGCTCTCTCACTCTCTCGCTCTTTCTCCTTCCACATGGGACAATGATAACATACTCACATCATCATATAAGCAGCTAAGTGCATGGGGTAGAGTAAAGCCACCAAAACCTCAATACGAGGAATAGCATTAGGGGCTCAGGAGGACATTTTCAGTTTTCTCCCCTGAATTAGCCACACAAGATTTTTCCTGTTTTGTTTTTTTTTTACTCCCCCAAAACGGCTTAGCCAGGTTAGTACTCATTTTCATATGTCATGTCCATGTCACCATAGCAGCATGAGAGTCACTGATTGGTGTGGTAAGAAGATAGGGAAGGGGTATCTGCACCAGACCAGGCATGTCATCTTGTGGCTGGCAAGGGACTGTATGCTGCAGTTCCTGTGCCCTGACTGAATGAGCCTTAGGCCCCCCACTTCAGAAGAGCCTAGAAAGGAGGCAGCCATACCTAGTAGGAGAGCCCTTCCCTCCACCAGAAGAAAATCTCCCCACTTTTGGGGAATATGGAATCTTCCAGTGGTTGTAGCGCTTTAACCGGGGGACATCACTTTTCAATTACTGCTATTTTCAGGGCCTTAGGCAAGAACAGCATTTCAGAATGTGAAGAACTCAGGAAATTATTTAAATAATCCTGGCTAATATTGCTGTAAACAAATTGGTCTCTCAATTCTTCATCTGGGCTGGTTCTCAGTTCATAAGAGGAATCAAATTTCTTCACACATGCAATATATTGTGCAGTAGATTAATCCAGTTCCTGATTTCAGCTATAAAAACAACCTTTTCAGTTATCACATTTTCATTAGCAAATCTTAGTCTTTCAGGGTTGTAATGAGTCTTAAAGATGAACAGTCTGCAGTTTGTGACTGTAGTTAGCCCTGGGAGGACAGTGGAACCAGTAAACAAAAGATCAGAGCTTATAAAAGCTTGAACGTGTACTTCAGGCTGTTGAATCTTCAACAGCTGCAGCACAACTCTGATATCAGCTGCAGGGTATGCTAGGATTCTTGGTTATAGTAAATGTAACTTGGCAGTCATCAGGAACAACCAGATACAATCTAATATTCTGCAGTAAACAGTAAGTAAAAAAAAAGGTTTTGCATACAAACCGCAAATTGAGAGCAGCTCCACACTTGGGTGTGTGGCCCTCCCTGCTGACTGGTGCCCTTTGATATGCTGTTTCACATAGTTTCTTTAGTGATTCTATAAAAAGGTCTCTAAGCAGAACAATTGTTTTTGCTTCAAGCACTGACAGGAAAATTCTTTTATTGTTGTTCTCAAACTGGTTTGACTCCACAGCATTCTGCAAACTTTTGTCATAATTTAAGAAACACTCTATATCTCCATTGAACTTCAAGTCTGACTCCTGGACAAAGTTTGCCTTGTTTTTCCTTTCTATTGTCCTGCATTGTTCCTAAATGTTGTGTGTAAAACAAACAAAAACATAGCCTACTCACTCAAACAGAAATATTATTTGTACAGAGAAATGTTAGGAAATATGTTTCCACTGAAAGGGGGTAGATGGCTGGAACAGACTGCCACCAGATATGAGAGAGAGTAGAAAGGTTGAGGGGCTTTCAAGCATGCATGGGATAAACATAAGGGTATACTAGGAAAGAGGCAGGGAATGGAGAGGGTTGCTGGACATGAGATAGCGTATGCAGAGGAAGAATAGGTAGGGGACACTTGGGCAGACCGGATGGGCAAAGTGGTCCTTTGCTGCTGACAAATTCTGTTTCAATGTACATGTCTAATAAATTACAGACAGAACATTCTTAAATTCATGTTTTAAAGTCATAGTCTGATAACACAGATTGCAGTGTTTGTAGATTATACACAGAACATCAATGAACTGACAAATGTTCCAGTTCATTTAGCAAGATGGGAACATTCTGGCAAGCAAACACATTAAAAGACATCAGCTTCTGTTTAAACCTCTAGCATAGCATACATAGATGTCTAACTGAAACCTTTTGAAAACATGGCATAAACATTTCACAACAGTAGCACCCATGGGATGGAAAATTGTGGGGATAGTTCATAATGCAATTTGTGCAACTGAGCTGGTACAGAGAGCTTGCACCACAATTGGTATCAGCATGGATTTATTGCAGAGAACCCAGTAATGGCATTGCATTCCTCCACTACCAGGGCATGGTTGGGTACTGTAAACAAAAACTAATAGTGGTTAATAAGTAGGAAACTAAAAACTAGTAATGCTATCATTTTTATTTTTATGGATGCCCCCACCACCTTTGGACCAATAAACAGATGTCACAGTCAACAATGCTCACAACCAAGGCCCTGTTGCAGCTGAGCAAGCTTGGAAACCCCATAGTATGGATGACTACACATCATACTGTAATGTGTCACATGCTTAGGTGAAGGGGTCCATCTATTCATGGGAGATACAAATGGAAAGAAACTGTAAGCTGTTACTGTGTAACAGCAGATAATTAGTGTCTGGCCCAAAGTGAGGACTAAGTGGGGGATTGATACAATGATGACCGCCAGGCTGGGCGAGCTATGAGCTCTGTGTTGTGAGCTGCATGTTTTTGCTGTAACCGAGGTTTTCTGCTGCATCTTTAACTGTTTTTGTTTTTGTTTATATTTAAGCTTTAGTGACCTATTCTCTGTTATCATGGCATCATGAACCAGTTGCACAAATAAATTTTAAATTTTAGTGTAGCTAGCTTAGGGACGCTATAGTGGATGTATTAAGTGAAGCTAGCGGTTTTTTTTGGGTCCCTGTCATCCTAACATTATTGCTTTTGCTAGTGTTCTGGAGCAGCGTAAATATTTTTGGGCAAGTGGGATTTCTATTTTTTCTTTATTTTTTTTTCTTCCCTGTGGATTGGATTACTGAGTTCCCGTTTGATTCCTGGGCCGGACGGTTGGCGTGACGTCCAGTGGTGCCATGTGGTGTTTAGAGGAGCTGACCTGCACAGAATGGAGCCGCTGGTCTGGATATTGGTGTGGAGGGAAGCTTTCCACCTTTTTCTGCTTCTCTGTTTGAGGAGATGTGTTGTACTGCCCTCAGCTAGCTCGGAGTTGCTCCATACCTCGGATTACCTGTTGGATTTGTTCCCTTACTTCAGCTTACCTGTTGTTTTTTGACCATGGAATTGGAGGTATAATTGATCCATTTTCCGGTGGGGAGGGCAAGAGGTACTGTTCATTTGGGCCTGATCGTTTCCTGGTTCTACTGTTGGTGTGGTGGAGGGCCCATCATTGCTCATTGGAGCTCTGTCACCAGATCCTTCCTTGCACAGAAGCTGTGGTATGTGTCAGTCGGGGAGTTGACTGAGTCACCCTGGAGCTTCTAGGCTTTTGGGGAGTCGGTTGGTGGGCTGTTTCTAACTGAAGGCCGAAGCTGCAAGAGGGGAATATTTCCGGCGAGGGTTCCTTTTGGGCAGAGTTTTTTGGGCCCCTGCCAGCCTTCAGGTGACCTGAGCTCCCTATCCCTAAAGAAGATTCGAGTGATAAAACATCTTTGCCTTTAACTTGGTTTGGTCTGACTTTTCCATCTGTCCATTCTCATCTTTATCTGGAAGACATCGAAAGTAACTATAATATTTTATTTTTTGGTTTTGTATGTCTATGTGAGAGGTAGCTCGGTCAGAACCATACTTGGATTTCATTTTATCAGGTAGCGAGAGTACCTGTTCAGCCATTTAACAATTCATCAGTTGTCCTCCTGCCTATGTGAGAGGTAGAGCAGAAGGATTATTATGATTTCATGTTATCTCTAAGCATTGAGAGTGTTCAGCCAATTATTTTACATCTGTCAATGTTCTTTCTGCCTATGTGAGAGACTGAACAGACTGACTTCTTCTCTGGGCATTTAGTCGATGGAGATGTGAGCTCTTTGAACTGAACTGTTTTACGACTTATGGTCCTGAAGTGTTGTTTATTTCATTTAATTATACTGTTAACTGAGTTATTTATTTGTTTTACTATATTTGACTGTTTAGTTATTAGTATTTTAATTTTTATTTACTGGTTTGGTAGTGAGAATACCTTATTATCTGTTATTTTAGGTTTGGGGCTTGTGTTTTGGGGTTTCAGTTGTTTAAATTTAATTTGCAGCTCCTTCCTAGACTTATATTAAGAACTTGGAGTTTGTGTTTTCTCCTACTGTTTTGGGATAATCTGGTGGAATGTGCTTGTTGCCCCCCTCCGTCCTGTGCTATTCGGCCTCCGCCCTCCGCACCCTCCACCAGTTTTCTCCCCCCCCACCTGTTTATATCTACCAGTGCTGTCAGGCAGCTTACTTACAGACAGCGGAGACCGAATGAGTGGTGCTCTCCCATTGGGGTGGAAAAGACCAGAAGATGCCCTGGGGTGAAATGGTGCTTGGAATGTGGTGATCCTTGTCTGGTCCCCATACCCAAGGGCACCTCCCTTTTGGAAGGACAAGTAGTCAGGACAGCTCACCAACACCGTCCAACTCGGGCATTGTTATGCAATGCCAGATCCATTAGAAGCAAGACTGCTGTTATTGCGGATCTTGTGGAAGCAGTAGATCTGGCTTGCATTATGAGACCTGGCTTGATGGAAACGCTGCCCCAATTTTAGAGGCAGCTGTCCCTGCTGGGTACTCGGTTATTCATCACCCGAGATTGGATCGCGGGGGGGGGTTGAGGTCTGTTTCAAGTCCGAACTGGGCCTAACTGGTGTTCCAGTTGAGGAGGCCATTTCATTCGAGTGTACTGTGGTAACTGGTGTGGGGTGCAGAATAGCACTCATTTGCCATCCACCAGGTGATGAGAAGCTGTTCCTGTAGGAAGTAGCCTACTTCATCACCGACATGGCATTGGAGTCACCCAGACTGATGGTTCTGGGTGACTTCAATGCCTGGGTCAATGACGAATCCTCACTTTTTGGACAACACTTCCTCCAGGTGATGACATCCCTGGGCTTCATGCAGGTTCTTTCCTCAGTTACTCACAATGGTGGTCACTCCCTTGATTTGGTCTTCCTCCTGGGGATCGCGGCCTCCGACTTGGTGGTGGAACCTGTCAGTTGGTCTGATCACTGCACTGTTAGGTTCAATTTTTCAATCTCCCTGGGTAGGTCGGCCCCTGTGGAGATGGTCAGTTACCGCCATTTGCAGGATGTTGTCCCTGATGACCTGGTGGTGGTGATCGACCTCTCGGCGTTTAGTGAGAGTAGCAAGGATCCTGAGCTCTTAGTCATAGCCTATAATATGGCCATTTCTTCAGCTCTCAATCTGATTGCTCCTGTCTGTATTCGCCCCCTTCCGCTTCACCCCAAGGCCTCATGGTTTGATGGGTTCCTGAGGGAATTGTGGAGGTTGGGGCATAGGTTAGAGCATCGCTGACGGAGCACTGCTGGATGCCGACCATCTTATTTTGTTAGAGCATTATAGACTCTATCAATCAGAGATTTCCCTTAAGAAGATAGAATTCCTGTCCAGAGAAATCTCTGTGGCACGGAATCGACCAGCTCAGCTCTTCCGAACTGTGGACAGACTGTGCAACACAGCCTGTCTACAGCTCCATCGAGCTTTTTCACAAGTAGAGTGTGATGAGATCACTTGATTTTTTGTGAATAAGGTGGCCAGCATCAGGCAAGAGTTGCGTCAGACTCACTCTATGGAGGATGCTGTTGGTGGGTACGTAGTCGCAGAGCCCGGAGTTTCCTGGAGTACCTTTGCTCTGCTGGAGTTTGTTGATATTATGAGGATTGTCCAGGGGATGTGCCCCACATGCTGTAGTTTAGATCCGGGCCCTACTTCCCTGATTTTGGGTTGCAGTGATATTATCGGCCTGGTCTTAGCTCAGATTGTCCAGTGCTCTTTGGATTCGGGTGAGTTCCCTAGCTCCCTGAAGGTGGCGATGGTGACACCCCTCCTGAAGAAGGCTTCTTTGGACCTGGAGAATCTAGCAAACTATAGACCTATCTCTAACCTTCCTTTTATGGGAAAGGTTATTGAGAAAGTGGTGGCAGCTCAACTGGAGAACCATTTAACTATCCCTAATTTATATGAACCTCTCCAATCGGGCTTCCATAAGAGGCATAGTACTAAGACTGCTCTGTTTCGGGTGCTCAATGATCTCCTGATGGTGAGAGATTGGAGAAAATGCTCCATCTTGGTTCTCCTTGATTTATCATCAGCTTTTGACACTATGGATCTTGGAATTCTGCTTGAATGCCTGAGGTTCATCTATGGACTGTCGGGGACAGTACTCAGATGGTTTTTCATCTTTCCTCACTGGTAGAACTCAGCGAGTTGTCTCAGGAATATTTTCTTCTGAGTCTTTCTCTCTGTCTTGCAGGTACCCCAGGGTTCAGTGGTGTCTCCCATGTTATTTGCAGTGTACATGCTGCCTCTCAGAGTCATTGTAAGACGGTATGGGCTGAGGTTTCACTGCTATGCTGATGATACCCAGTTCTACTTATCTTTTGCCCCCTGACCAGGCTAGTGTTACCTCAGTACTGAACAACTGCTTTGTGGAAATCCAAGACTGGATGAGTTCAAGTTGTTTAAAGTTGAATGTAGGAAAGACCGAGGTTCTGGTGGTGGACCCGGGTCGCTGGATGGAGGGGTTGAGTGCTGATCTTCTCTCTGGCTTGGTCTTTGGGGGGTTCAGATCCTTACCTCTGAACGGGTGCGGGACCTAGGAGTGGTGCTTGATGATGGGCTGACCCTTCATCATCAGGTGGCGGCAGTCATCAAGCTGGCCTTTTACCGTCTTAGGAACATTGCTAGGATCAAGCATCTCATCCCATCTAGCGATCTGCCTGTCCTAGTCCACGCCTTTGTGACTTCATGCCTTGACTACTGTAACTCCCTTTACTTAGGGCTTCCTGGGGTTGATATCCACCACTTGCAGCTAGTGCAGAATGCTGCAGCACATTTGTTGACTGTGGTATCTAGGAGATCCCATATTACCCCTGTGCTGCGTGATCTGCACTGGCTGCCTGTTCAGTGGTGGATCACCTTTAAGGTAGGTTTGTTAACCTACAAAGCCCTACATGGACAGGGTCCTGACTACTTGAAAGAGCTCCTGGTTCCTTACACCCCTCTGTGACAGGTCTGCTTGGCTGACGAGGGGTTGCTGGAGATTCTGAGGGTTTACCTAAAGTCATCGGGGGCTCGTGCCTTTGGGTTTGCTGCCCCTACCCTCTGGAATTCTCTTCCCCATCAGTTACGGGAGTGCAGGACAGTGGGGTGCTTTAAGCAGGAATTAAAGACCATTTTATGGGATAAAGCCTACTCTGAGACTTTTTGATTTTACTGATTTTATTGGTATTTGTTGTATTTGTTTGTTCAGCGCCTTGATATGTGAAAGGTGTTCTATTAAATAAAATGTATTATTATTATATTATTAGTAAGTGAATCAATAAATATTGCTGGAATTTTGCTGGCAAACTATGGTTGCATGTGTGTGTATTTATTTATTTATTTATTTCTATTTCGGAAAGAATCCTTTAGGCAGGTGTCTTATTTTCAAAGGGTTCAGAGTCAGAGACAACAGTCGTACATAAAATCACAGATATAAATTACAGTCACGGATATAAATTATAGCAGGAGGACACATAGTTGCAGTAAGCATAGATAGTTACCCAATAATAATTAGGATAAGCAGGCCAATTAGAATGGGTGCACTACAGGAATGTATAACACTGACTAAGATAAGAAATATACTATTGTGAAAGAATCAGTATTCAGGTTTACTTTATCAGTTCTGAACAAAAATAATTAAAAAAATTTATGAATTGCAGTGTCCAATATTGAGGTGTCCAGTCTAGCTTTGACTACATTGACAGAACTGCAGTCTCTGACAACACCGTTAAGGCCATTCTATTGTTTGGCAAATTGGTACATTAAAGAATTCTGTCCTAGTGCAGTTTTCCCGCTAGGAAGCAGCAGTGTGTGACTTGTCATGCCTCTGCTGGTGTACTGATTGTCAATGGGAGTGAACAGTGACCACATACCTGGAGAAAGCAGGCATGCAATACTTGGAACCCTATGCAGGATGTGCAGTACTTGAAACCTTATGACATGTGTGTGGTGGAGAAGTCTCAAGTTTAGGTTTAACAAGTCCAGCTTGAAGTAGAGATTGTGTGTATATGTAACTATTTTAACATCAAGTACAAAATGACACACCCTGTTAAGTAACCCCCTCACCCAGTTTAGTAGCCCATCATTTGCAGACCCATAGACCACCAGACCATAATCAATGAAGCTAATGACAAAACTTTGCACTAGTAGTTTTTTAACCTCAGATAGAGGTTGAGGGTATTCAAGTTGCAATGTATAAACTATCTTTTTTTAGGATGTCTCCATATCCATTTGCTATGGGAAACCCTTGTAAATGAGCCCCTGACTCAATGATATACCTGAGTCTTATAAATAACATTGCAATGATTATTTATGAAAGGTTTTCATATTGTATTGTATTCAGTGGTGGCCAGGACGCAGTCTCTTTCTACTGTAGTACATGCAGGGATGTATGCTGCAACACCACTTTAATATCCAATGGGATTGGTCTAAAGTTTCCATTCAAGAAATAGGATTGGAGGAATATAGTAAATGATCCAGATCAGTGCTGCATTTTCTTGTTTACTAATACAGTAAAGCAGACTGCAAACCTGTGAACTTTAAGCAACAAAGAACTACAGTTATGAGTATTTGTGCATTCAAATTACTTAAATGAGTCATGATTTCTTTCTTTCAGTCATATTCAATCTTTTGAGATTGTTTGGCTTTATAAACTTTGATTACTGCTGCAGAGTGTTCATTCGGTTTTGATTCTTCAGTGTTTATGCTATCTGTTTATAGGTTTCCTGGACTTTGCGTGAAGTTACTCTATCTTGTTACACAGTGTTAACTAATCACTGCAGAAAAGTAAGAACTGATGTCAGAATGTCCAGGAAACACTGGAACATGACATTATCACAAAATGTGGGGCATAATTCAAATCTAAGGCATAACTGCTGGTATTAAAAAGAAATAAAATCATTTGATACTCTAAAATGAAAAGCATCTAAAATATGTCAGAAAAGTGGCCAGAATTGAAAGGAAATACAAGAAGATATTTAAGATATTTAAAATGGTTTGCTACCATTTTTATCACTAATTTCAATAAGACAGGAAATTGCTTCTAAATGGTAACTATGTATGATGAATGGGGAGCCCTTATTATTAACTGAAATCAAGCAGATTACAACTTTGTTATGCCATTGTTATGACATTACTCTGTTGTTAACCCCTCTTAAGTATGTCATATCAATGGTCTAACAAAACAGAATGCTCACAACAATCAATGTTCTAACAAAACAGTATGCTATAACAATCAATGTTCTGTAAAGTAATTCAATCTGAAATCACACGATCTTGGTAGCCCATACACTATAAAATATAATGTATGGTCTTTGGTTAACAACCACACTGAAAACACTTCTTGAGGTTGCCATGATATCTGAAAACCTCTCGAGCTGTGCTCTCGAGGTTTACAATGATGTCATGGCAACCTCTTGAAGTGTTTACAGCATGGTTATTAACCAAAGACCATACATTATCCTCTATGTAATGCTTCTATTTCTAGAAATAATTTCCATGCACCAAAATGTCTTACAGTTGAACATAAGTGAACTGTATTTTGTAGTGTTCTTTGTTTGCAGGTAATTTTACTATATAGTCCTCTTCATGTTACCAGCAATTTGGAGCTTTGACAATATTATGATTTGTGTGGAGAACTTGAAGCACTGTACTTCTAAGTTAATATCTAATGCTTAACATTCTGTACACAAGCCAGGACACAGAGAAAAGTCCAAATCACTGGTTCCATGAAGTGGACTGTTCAGAATGTTGCCCATGAAAGTAAGACAATAGAAAGCACAGTTTTTCACAATGCTTATTCAGGTAAATTGTTGTGTCTGCACAGGGTAATAGTCTATTCTCTATCTTTTTCCCTGGTGCAGTGTTTTAGCACACTGAGCACACTATTATGGATTTCATCAATGCATTTTAAAAGTCTTGTTTACTTTGCATTTAGGAAGATTTAGTCCCATAAGTGCATTCTTACAGCCATTGGAAACTTGGGTATCACGTCAATAAATTATCTCTCACTAATAATAATCCTTATTTAGGTATTTAGGGAACATTTAGTTCAGCCTTCTTGGGGCTGTTATGTGGTTGAATTTACATCTGACAGTTAAACAATTAGAAGGTCCACCCAAGAGAGTATGCCACAGATATGAGTTATTTAAAATGTGATTGTAAAATAAAATTAAATGCAGATGAACTTATAAAAGCAATAAAAGCTTTCAAAGTCAAGGCACTTATTTAAAATGTTCAATTATATATTCTCCATTGCATTGTAGTATGATTGAAACTCATATTAATGCAATATTTGAAAATCTTCATTTCTTTATTACATGCTTACTTTTCTTACAAAACACATTGCTTCTACTACCCCCGCACACTTTGTTTTTTTTTTCTTTTAAATCAACTATTTCAGTGTCTCAGAACACAAAATTTATATTCAGCTGCTTAATATAGGGCTAGAACCTATGGAAATTGTCTGTGTTTCATGGGCATTTAAATCCCTGGCATGCTTACAAAATAAATGCCCTATAAGACCCAGGAGGGTTTCCAATGTGCAGATGATACACAGCCTGCCCTTTTTAAACTAACAAAAGAATGTTTGTATGTGGAAGTGTGTGCTTAGGCTGCTTTCAAGGAGTTTATTAATTCCATCTGAAAATCAATATAAAATAATGTCATTTGTTCTTTACTGAGAAAAGGCTAGTGGTTTTCTGAATATGTGGGTGATGGGTTAACAATTTACATTTAAATTAAATGGAAATCAATACCATTTATTTCCAACACCCTTCAGATAGCAAATGCTTGAACTAATAGTTAAATATTCTATGAAGAGTGAACCTTTAGTCATATTCAGCTCAGTTAGAAAAAGTATATGTTGTTGGGAATTATAGATCAGCAGCAAACAGAGGTCTAGATCTAAAACAGTGTAGGTGTATGTGTATGTGTGTGAGTGTATATATATTGCATATGATATAATTCAAAAAAAACTACAGTAATACAGACATTAGGATTGAAGAACACAAAGCATACAAAGTGGGGAAATAATTAAACATTTGGGTTTGGGGTCCCAGAAGACAGGGAATCAGTGGTGGGGTGTTCCGTGGATTTGTCAACCCTAGTGCCCACCCTCTGCATCAACAGCCCATAGACTCCTGTCTAAGGCACAAGGTACAGTTCCAAGCCAATACTTCATAGTGATATACTTTTCAGAGGTAGGGAAGTATGGCTCACCACATGTTTCCAACACAATCAGTCATACCTTTCTTCATGCAGGACTCTGCAGACACTGCATGAAGACAAGGGGTAATGTATGACATTGTTTGCTCAGGGAAGGGGATGGGCATTAGGGTTGACAACCCCAAGGAATACCCCAACACTGATTTATCAAGACCTCTGAGACCCAAAATCCTAATGTTTTTAATTTCCTTATTTTGTGTGCTTTGTGTTCTTTGACCCTAGTGTCTGCATTAACTTAATGTTTTGCAGTGAATGTCCCTTCTTTTTGTGATAATGGAATTGTATCATCATTTGTGCAGTTTCTAGCCCTGTTTCACAACCAACTAGTAAGAGGAAGACAACAGTGTCTTAGTAATTGTAGTTGCACTATTACACTGTACCATCCTAGCATAGGTAAAGTACTAATAATAGCTAGCAGAAAATGCTGCTCCACTCCAAACACCAATGCCGTGGTCAAAGAATGTAATGCAGCAAACAAACTTGTTTGCTACAGTACTAATGATAATGATTTTTTGCCTAAGTCCTGGTGATTCTAGGATGGGCCTTGGGCAGCCTGAGGTAACATGCAGCACATACCTGTAAAATAAGAATAGCAATGGGGTTACAAAGGTTCTTTAGCTCTTTAGTAGTTAACTGGAACAAACAAGATATTCTAAACATAAAACAATACTTATCTGATACACATAGTCAGTGTTCCCCAATGCCAGGTTTGGTGACATGTTGGCGTCTTGTTGTGCTGTGTTCATCATTCTATTGGACCTATAGACATAAAGTGGAAAATGGCTAGTAAGAGTAATAAAGATATCAATCAGTTGTGTCAGGTGGGACCACAATCCTCATAGGGGGTAGGCAAGTTGCTCCCCTCATAAACTGCCACCAGGGCAGGAAGAAACCATTACCTTTTGCATGCCCTGCAACACTAATAGGGTGAGAGACTACCAAACTGTCTGAGAGTCTAGAGGGACAGATATCCTTCCCTCTCCTATCCCCATCATGGGGGGAATCTGTGTGGGGGGAAATAACACAGGTACAAGGTAAGTTTCCTGAGAGGTAGGTGATGGGCTGGGCAGCTGACAGCTGTAAAAGGCCAGTCAGTGGTGCAGGGCCTGCAACAACCCAACCTTCATCCAACCAGCTTTCCTTTTCCAAATTTTTCTTGCCACCCCTCTTGTTCTGATGCACCATATGGGTCTATCAGACCTTAACATGCACATCAGCCCCCTTGTGATGGAAATCTCTCTGGCCCAACACAAGATGCTGTCTGTGCACCAGAACACTACTCTGTCCCTCCCCTTGGTGGAGCTGGTGCCACATGCTGCAGCACCTTCCCCAAGCCTCAATCCATCCAGCTGACTCACTGACCTCAGACTCAAACTCAGACCTTGGGCACAGAAAGGCAATGTGGTGTCCACTGGGCCAACAGCCATCTCTACAATCAATGTTACTTTGTAATATTTTTGTGATATTTTGACGGCAAATTTTTAACATAATATTTTGATGACCCCCATTCTGCACATGACATGAAACAGCAAGAGGAAGGAGGTGCTGTTAGAACTTTACTACTCTACTGGGACTTAAGAACTAGAACTCTACCACTGGGACCTTCAATTTAGTGTAAAAACAAACAAAAAAAATAAGAGTTAGTGTGTTTGTCTGAGTTGGGTGAAAGGAACTGTTATCTGTGTGGTTAGCTAGGTGAAGAAGGAAACTGTGAATTGGGGGAGTGGCTTAGGCAGCAAGAAGCCAGCTGTTTGGATTTAAAACTGTCCTAGATAGCTTTTGGCTGAGAACTGCAAAAGGAAGGAGGTGCTGTTAGAACTTTTACTACCCTACTGGGACTATAGAGCCCTCCCTCCCCTCCCTCCACCCTTAGCCAGTTCCACTTTTATGGGCACAGGATTTGACTGACAACAGGAACTTCCTGTTTGGGAGCAGAAAGGGCGTGATCACAGAAGCACAAAAGACTTACCATCATTGAAGGAAAAGAGTAGCTCTCCATCCCCCACAGCTGCTGGAGGTTTGACTCTGAGCAAGTTAGAAGGAGACTACTGAGGAATACAGGAACTTCCTGTTCCAGAACAGGAAGAGCAGGAGCTTTAAATGCATGGAGGCAGTAGGAAAGCAGGGAGAAAAAATAAATAAATAAACAGAGAGAGGAAAGAGTAAGCATACAAAACAACAGTTGAGGGGCCACAAATAAGACATGATGGGAGTGGTGCAGTGCAGTGCAGTGACTGTGGAGCAGCAGTCTTCTGGGAGACCTTCTGGAGGATGTGGTGTTGTCCCATCTGCAGGTACCTCTCTGGGCTGAGGGAGGAGGTTGCCTGTCTTCAGGCTGAGTTGGCCAGGATTCAGGGGACCTCCTCTCCCACCCAGGGCCCACCAGAGCTGCCATGGCTGTCTCAGAGATTGCCAAGAAAGAGAAGTGGTTGGACCACGGTGGGCTCAGAAAGGGTGAGGGTTATGGAACAGAGGCGCATCCCTCCAGTTGTACCTCTCCACAATTCTTATGCTTTTCTGGCAGAGTGTGATTCCTCTTTGAAGGCACTGACAGTGGAGACCAAGGAGGATGCTGGGAACCTTCACAAAGGAGAGCTACAGGAGGGTGGCATGGGACCCCACGAGGGAAGGAAACAGCTCTTGGTGGGGGAACTCCATTGTTAGGCAGATAGAACGGGAGGGTAAGGTACCTGCCTGATGCCATAGCATATAGGGACAGGAAGCGAATCCTCAGGATCGTGGAAGCAGCTGCATGGGGGAGGGAGCTGGATGTCATTTACACTTAGGGACAAAAGACCTGGCTAGGAAAGGGATCAGATCAGTGCAGGAGGAGTTTGTGGAGTTGGGAAGGGGCCTTACACAAGTAGCACGCACTGTAACCTTCTTGGAGGTGCTGCCTGTCTATGGCATAGGTAAGGCTAGGGTGCTCTGCACCATGGGATTCAATCAATGGCTGAAAAACTGGTGCAGAGCTCAGGGTTTGGCTTCATTGGGGACTGGGGTCCACCTGGAGGATGCAGACCTATACTGGTGCGATGGTCTGCATCTGTCCAGGAGGGGACCAGGATAAAACATAGAAACATAGATTTGGACGGCAGATAAGAACCGCTTGGCCCACCTAGTTTGCCCATTTCCCTACCTAACGGATAAGCTGCAGATCCTAGTTAACCAACAGCCTACTTCCTCCTACCCCCACTAGAATTGCCTTATATCTGTCCCATGCATTCTTGAATTCCCCCACTGTTTTTGACTCTATGACCTCCTCAGGAAGGCTGTTCCATGTATCCACAACCCTCTCTGTGAAGAAATACTTCCTCACATTACCTCTGAGCCGTCCCCCTCTATCTTCAAATTGTGCCCCCTTGTTTTTGCACATCTCTTTTTCTGAAAGATGCTACCCTCTTGGACTTTGTTGAGTCCCTTAAGGTATTTGAAAGTGTCTATCATGCCCCCCCTTTCCTTGAGGCTATACATCTTTAGTTCATTTAGTCTTTCTTCATATGTCTTCTGATGCAGACCCTGCATCATTTTGGTTGCCCTCCTCTGGACAACCTCCACCTCTCTATGTCTTTGCAGAGGTGGGGTCTCCAGAACTGTACACAGTACGCCAGATGTGGTCTTACCAACTGTCTGTACAGAGGGCCAACAACTTCCTGTTTTCTACTGGTGATGCCTCTCCCTATGCATCCCAGTATCCCCCCAGCCACCCTTACTGCCTTCTCACATTGCTGGACCACCTTTAGGTCATCTGATATGACTACCCCTAGGTCCCTTTCCATTTTTGTTGTTGTCAGTATCTCACACCCCATTGTGTACTCTTCCCAGGGTTTTTGTTTCCCAGGTGCATTACTTTGCACTTCTTTGCATTGAATCTAAGCTGCCATACATTTGTCCATTCCTCCAACCTTGCCAAGTCCCTTTTCATCCTTTCCACCCCACCTTGTGTATTAACCCTGTTACAGATCTTTGTGTCATCTGCAAAGAGACATACTTTCCCTTCCAGTCCCTCTGCAATGGCACTTATAAAGACATTGAAAAGGACTGGCCCCAGTACTGAACCTTGCAGTACCCCACTAGTAACCCTCCTTTCTTCACTGTGGACTCCATTTACTATTACCCGCTGTGTTCTGTTGTCCAACCAGTGTTTTACCCAGGCTACCACCCTAGGACCCACTCCCAGGCTGGCTAATTTGTTTATTAATCTTTTGTGCAGGACTGTGTCAAATGCCTTGCTAAAGTCTAGGTAGACCATGTCCACAGCCCCTCCCTGGTCTGCTACTTTGGTCACCCAGTCAAAGAAATCAATTAGATTTGTCTGACATGACCTTCCCACTGTGAATCCATGCTGCCTTGGGTCCTGTGCCCCACTGTCCTCTAGGTACTCAACAATTCTTTCCTTCTGAAGTGATTCCATCATTTTCCTACCACTGAGGTCAAACTGACAGGTCTGTAGTTTTCTGCCTCTGTCTTGCTCCCACTTTTGTGAAGGGGAATCACATCCACCCTCCTCCAGTCCTCAGGTACCACCCTATCATCCCATGATTTATTAAAAAGAGTAGTCATTGGTGTTACTAGTTCTTCCCTTAGTTCCTTTAAAATCCTGGGATGAATCCCATCAGGCCCCATTGCTTTATCCACCTTCAGTTTTAAGAGCTCTTTCAGAACCCTTTCTACTGTGAAAGGACTCATATCAACCCCACTATCTAGAGTGCTTCTGTTGACCAGATTAGGTATTTCCCCCTGCTTTTTCATTGTGAATACTGGGCAGAGGTATTTGTTCAATATCCCTGCTTTTTCACTGTCGCTCTCTGCCCAACCACCTTCCTCTTTTTTCAGCCTCAGTATCCCTGCCTTAGTCTTTCTTTGCTCCCTAATGTACCTATAAAAGGTTTTATCCCCCTTCTTAACTGAGTTGGCTATTTTTCCCTCGGTTTGGGCCTTTGCTATTCTGACTGCCTTACCCACTTTCTTCTGCTTTAACTGGTACAGTTCTCTGTCCTGCTCCTTCTGTGTTTCCTTATACTTCCTGAATGCTATCTTTTTTTCCCTTACCTTCCCTGCCACTTCTTTTGAGAACCATAGTGGTTTTTTTCTTTCATTTTGATTTGTTTATTTGTTCACACAAAGTCTTGTTGCCTCTGTGATGGCAGTTTTGATGTTTCCCTATTGTTGCTTCACCTCACCTTCTTGCCTGTTTGCAAGTGCTTTTCTGAGGCACTCTCCCATTTTAACAAAATCAGCCCTCCTGAAGTCCAGTACCTTCACTTTTGTGTGGCTTGACTCTATAGCTAAGTTTATCATGAACCACACTGTTTGGTGGTCCGCTTGTTCACAGATGGCTACCCACTTCAAGATCAGAGATCCTCTCTCCATCCCCATTTGAGAGTACCATGTCTAAGATTACTCTTTCCCAAGTGGGTTCCAAAACTTACTGTCTGAGGCATGCCCCCTGTAGGGCATCGAGAATGACCCTGCTCTTGGATGTGGCTGCAGCAAAGGTGCTCACAGTCAACATCTGGCATATTCAGGTCCCCCATCAGCAATATCTCCCCCTTTCTCTGCCATCTCAAGGATGATTTCTGTCATTTTCTTGTCCATTTCCTCCCCCTGAGATGGGGGTCTGTTACAACCCCTGTGTGGATTGTGGAGCCATTTCCAGTCTCCAGGGTGACCCACAGTGCCTCCTCTCCTCCCTGTTTACCCTTTAGTTCTGTTGCTTTGATCCCTTCCCTTACAAAGAGAGCTACTCTTCCTCCTCCTCCTCTTCTAGCCTCCCTGTCCCTCCTGTAGATTGTGTACCCTGGTATGTTGACATCCCAGTCATGGTTCTCTGTGTACCATGTTTCTGTGACTGCCACAATATCCAGGCATCCCTCTTCCATCAAGGCCACCATTTCAGGGGAGCTTTTTACCTAGACTATGGGCATTGATACTCATTACCCTTCATTTTTTCATGGCTTTATTTCTTTGTGCCCCATGCCTGTCCCCACTGCCTTTGTCTTTTTCTCTATTTACCCCATCCTTCTCCCTATCGACTACTCTATTTTGGTGTTTACCTCACTAATTACCCTGATTTTTGGGTGGGGGGCTAGGATTTTCCTTCTCCTCTTCAGTGCCTCCTCATTGGCTAGTTTAAATGCTTGCCACTGAAGCATTTAAACCTATCACCTAGGATCCTGGTTCCCCTCCAGGGTAGATGCAGACAATCATGCCTGTATAGGCCTGCATGCCTCCAAGTGGAGCCCCAGTCCCCAATGAAGCCAAATCCCTGAGCTCTGCACCATTGTAAACCTATGCTGTCCAGAAACAATCACCTACAACTCTTACCCTCCACCCCAGGGAGTGCCTTCCTTCCTTTCAGATACCTATTTCACAAAGGCTAAGTAACAGGTCTAGTCACAACTGACTGCAAATACCCCCCAGCTACAGTTCCTCCCTGGCAAATTAGAGTTAAAACTAAGAAAAGTCCACCCCAAAAACAGAATCAATACTAGTTACTTACACAGGTCCAAAAAGTAATAATTCAGTTCAGTATAGTCTAGAAAATAACCTCCTTGATTCAAGGAAACTGTGGCTGCTTTCTCACTCTCCCTGTCTTCAATGTGAGAAGGAGACTGCAACACCTCTGAGACAAAAAAAAAACTTTTCAGCAAAAAATAAATAAATAAAATAGGGGCACACAGTAATTTTGCTTAGCCTAATGATAAAAAGTCACAAAAATGTAAGCACCTCATGTAATAATTTCACAGAAGATATACCCTGTAAGAAACACTTTGCTACAGAGAAAAATAAAGCAGTAACAGAAAATATACCTTGCAAAAGACAATTTGAATCAGAAGATTACAGCAGTAAGCTGTTAGCACACACCTGTAGACACACCTTGTCATAATGTAGCAGAATGTATACCCAGCAACAGCAATGTGAATCAGAGAAAAATAAAGCAATAAAATGTTAGTAACAAACAGTAACAATCACTGTGTGTACAAAATAAAAACAACAACACACAGTAAATCTGCTTAGCCAAAAGTCTTAATCCCTTTCCCTTACTCTGGTAAGGTTCTTAGTTCTGTCCTTTCAAGCAAGCTAAAAGGAAAGAGCTCAGGTGAAGCTAGGTGCCTTGGCCGGCAAACCTAGCCTTCCACCTCCAAGATGTCAACTAACCTGACCTTTTAACCCTTCTTTCTGTTGGAAGCTGCTGGCAGTTTTCCAGCTCCACCCCCAGTTACACACCTAATCCCCCCGGAAGAGCTGTGGGAGGAAAGCAATTAGCTCCTTCAATGTGAGAAGGAGACTGCAACACCTCTGAGACAAAAAAAAAACCTTTTCAGCCAAAAATAAATAAATAAAACAGGGGAAAACAGTAATTTTGCTTAGTCTAATGATAAAAAGTCACAAAAATGTAAGCACTACCTGTAATAATTTCACAGAAGGTATACTCTGTAAGAAACACTTTGCTACAGAGAAAAATAAAGCAGTAACAGAAGATATACCTTGCAAAAGACAATTTGAATCAGAAGATTACAGCAGTAATCTGTTAGCACACACCTGTAGGCACACCTTGTAATAATGCAGCAGAATGTATACCCAGCAACAGCAATGTGAATCAGAGAAAAATAAAGCAATAAAATGTTAGCAACAAACAGTAACAATCCCTGTGTGTACAAATTAAAAACAACAACACACAGTAAATCTGCCTAGCCAAAAGTCTTACTTTGGTAAGGTTCTTAGTTCTGTCCTTTCAAGCAAGCTAAAAGGAAAGAGCTCAGGTGAAGCTAGGTGCCTTGGCCAGGTGAGAGGTTTAAATGCTTCATTGGCAAGCATTTAAACTAGCCAAGGGGGGAGGCACTGAAAAGGAACAGGGAAATCCTAGCCCCCCAAATAAAAACAGGGTAGTTAGTAAGGTAAACACCATGATGGAGAAGTCGATAGGGAGAAGGGAAGGGGTAAATGGAGAAAAAGACAAGGGCAGTAAGGACAGGGATGGAGCAAAAAGGGGTAAGGCCATCAAACAATGGAGGGTAATGAGTACCAATGCCCATGGTCTAGGTAACAAGCTCCCTGAACTGGTGGCCTTGATGGAAGAGGGATGCCTGGATATTGTGGCAGTCACAGAAACATGGTATACAGAGAACCATGACTGGGATGTCAACATACCAGGGTACACAATCTACAGGAGGGACAGGGAGGGTAGAAGAGGAGGAGGAGTAGCTCTCTTTGTAAGGGAAGGGATCAAAGCAATGAAACTAAGGGTAAACTGGGAGGAGAGGAGGCACTGTGGGTCACCCTGAACACCGGAAATGGTGCCACAATCTGCACAAGGGTTGTATACAAACCCCCATATCAGGGGGAGGAAATGGACAATGAAATGATAAAAGGCATCCTGAGGATGACAGAAAAAGGGGAGAGAGATATTGTTGATGGGGGACCTGAATATGCCAGATGTTAACTGGAGCACCTTTGCTGCAGCCACATCCAAGATCAGGATCATTCTCAATGCCCTACAGGGGGCATGCCTCAGATAGCTAGTGTTGGAATCCACTTGGGAGTGAGCAATCTTAGACCTGGTACTCTCAAACAGGGATGGAGAGAGGATCTCTGATCTAGAAGTGGGTAGCCATCTGGGAACAAGTGACCACCAAACAGTGTGGTTCACGATAAACACAGCCGCAGAGTCAAGCCATACAAAAGTGAGGGTACTGGACTTTAAGAGGGCTGACTTTGTCAAAATGGGAGAGTGCCTCAGAAAAGCACTAGCAAACAGGCAAGAAGGAGGGGTGGAAGAACAATGGGGAAACATCAAAACTGCCATCACAGAGTCAACAAGCCTTTGTGTGAAGCAAATAAATCAAAGTGAAAGAAAAAAACACTATGGTTCTCAAGAGAGATGGCAGGGAAGGTTAGGGAGAAAAAGATAGCATTCAGGAAGTATAAGGAAACACAGAAGGAGCAGGACAGAGAACTGTATCAGTTAAAGCAGAAGGAAGCATGGAAGGCAGTCAGAATAGCAAAGGCCCAAACCAATGAAAAGATATCCAACTTGGTTAAGAAGGGGGATAAAACCTTTTATGGATACATTAGGGAGTGAAGAAAGACCAAGGGAGGGATAGTGAGGCTTTATAAAGGAGAGGGTAGGTGGGCAGAGAGGGACAAAGCAGGGATACTGAATGAATAATTCTGCTCAGTATTCACAAAAGAAGAGGAGGGGGAGGTATCTAATCCAATCAATAGAAGCACTCTGGATAGGGGGGTCGATACCAATCCTTTCACAGAAGAAAGAGTTCTAAAAGAACTCCTAAAATTGAAGGTGGACAAAGCAATGGGGTCTGATGGGATTTACCTTAGAATTCTAAAATAACTAAGGGGAGAACTAGTGACACCACTGACTACCTTTTTTAACAAATCATGGGAGGATGGTGTGGTACCTAAGGACTGGAGGAGGGCAGATGTGATTCACCTTCACAAAAGTTCTGCTCCGATGCTTGTGTTTGTTTTGTTTGCTTTTGCAGCTTTTAGTTCCAGTGCTCCTTATTTGCTTTGTTATGTTCCATGCAATCTCACTTCTATAAGTACTTGTTACCTGTGTGCTCTCTGTTCCAATTGCTTTTTCCCTGCAGTCCTTGTGCTCATCACCTTAATTGCTTACACCAGCCTGTCTCAGTGCTGGCTCCCTGTTATTCTGTGTCTGTTCTGCATCTCTGCTTTTATTCCCTCAGTGCTTGCTCCCTGCGCTCCTTGTGTTTGTGTTATCCAGGCTCATATGTTGCAATTTCAGCATAGCCTCCTGCTTCTCACAGGCCACTGGCTTCACCCGGCCTCCTCATAACTAACCTGCTACCTAATCTACAGCCTCAGAATTTTACCAACCCATGCTTTTACCTAAGGCCTTGCAGTCCATTTCTGACCGTACTTTTACCAAACCCTCAGCAGTCTATATCTGACTTCTACAATACTGAAACTTCATCACTTCAATTGGCTCTTTTATTCTGGGGGATTTTACTCTACCATCATTATAGTTGATGTGTGGCCTCATGGTGCTCAGCTCATGATTTCCCTGTTATTCCCACAGTGGGGGACTGTGATGTCACGATGGAGCGTTGCGACTCCAGATAGTAGAAGCATGCTTTTATCTAAGAAAAATTAATCTTGCTCCTTTACCTACATGGCTTCACAGCTATCTATACATAAATATATCAACCTCATAGCCGACATGGCTTGCACAATGTTCTTCACATGGATGATGGATTTCAAGATTTTCATGTCATTCCATTACCATGTTGCAAATGCTCCTTACTCAAATAACTTAACTCTGCCTTAAAGGCATTACAGCATTCAGGCCACCCATATCATTTCTCTATTATGCTGCAACCATAGCAATCACTACTACACCTCATCAATTCAATTTACTAAATCTCATTGAATAAAATTATGGCATCACTACCTCTCACTGCTTAATGGTTTCACAGCCTCTCACTACCTCATCACCTACCTTCCATGATACCATTAATCTGGCATCCATAGTGGAATTAGTTGGCTTGCTTTTGCTGGGTCTGCTCATATCACGAAATCATATTAAGCATTCCTATCCATTAATCTCATCAGCTAATTGTGTCAGTCCATTGTATCAGTGAATCATCTCAGACAATCATACCGTATACCAATACCTAACCGACAGTCGCTGGCTTTGCCTGTCTTCCTCATATACCACTTCACTGTTATCTGTCTGCTCTAGTTCATAAATTGGAGGCTTGCCAACCATGACAATTACTTTCTATGCCTCAGGGCTTCCCTGCAGCCAATGGTCTCACGTTGCACAAGAGGTGAGTGAAAGTTGTGAATTCTGCTTTTGCGGAACTTTCGCGAAAATTCTGAAATTTCGCAAAATTTTCTGCATTTCCGCCATTGGCAAGATCGGAATCTTCCGAATGTGTTTAGTGGATTTTCACCCTGTTCTGTGGTACTCTTTAGCTGAACTGTGGAAAAATACACATGAACTGTGGGGTTCCACCAAGCTGCTTCGACAAAGAATTTGTCGAACAGCATTACAGCCAACAGTCGGCATTGTGCCATCAGTGAAACAGAGTATTTTTTGAAGGGGGCTTTTCCCCACCCACACTCCATGTCTCTGCCCCCTGCATCCCCCACAAATTATGATTATCAACTCTGACTCAGAGTTGTTTCAGGGAGGGGTCATACACACCAGAGAAAACAGTGTCTGTGTACCGCGAACCGTTACAGCAAACGGCCAATTTTGTCACTGTAATGGTCTTTGCATTATTACCATCACTGTTTCAACGGTATACAGAACTGTGGAATAACAGTTCTAAGGAATTTTTTCTGCAGTTTAATGAATTATTTCACAATAGATGTAATTATTTTGCAGTTCAGTGATCAGGTCTATGGACTTTTTTCTCTGCAGTTTAATAGAATAATCCATAGTTTATACATTTATTCCACTGTACTAAGTCAGAATTTCCATGAAAGTTGCTAATTTGATTTCCGCACTTTCACAGAAGTGAAATTCCCACTTTCACAAAAATTCTGCAGGCAGAAGTTGTTTTTTTTCTGCACACTTCTACTCTTCACTGAAGTCCGCATCTTGAGCATGTGAACCTCGGGGCGGGGTCCTTCTCATCTGGCCCATAATGGGAATATCCTCACTCTGTGCAGAGCTTTAGTAATTTCCACCATCAATGGCACCTCTCGATGTAGAATTTAAGACTTCAGTGATGAAGGATGGGGTCCTCACACCCATGAGCACTCCTTTAGCTGGTCAAATCAGGTTCAGCAGTGCCCTCTATTCTCTCCACGACTGCCTCTTGTTCACCTGCTCTATTTTAATCAGTTGGCTGACTGAGTGCCTCAGCGGTCATTACTCTCTTCCTCCTGCCTTGTGGGTCCAGCTCAACCTTCGGAGCTTCCGTTGTTGCAGAGGTCTCTCAAAACCCTTCATGGCATTCCCATTAAAGGGATCATGAGAGCTTTTCTCCAAATCAGAATATTTTCCTCCCCTGAGATTGGGTTTCTCAACTGCAGCAGCACAGCCATCACTAAATAAAACACCCCTAGCCTGCAGGGAAGGCAACCTAGGCCTCAGATCCCCAGAGATTTCCTCCTCTTAAAAGGGGTGTTTTCCTCTCCTCAGCACCAAAGGTCATAATATGTAGTCAGGCATTCATAGTATAATCCCCAGCTTCTTTATGTAGGTTTCTGCTGTTGGATGGAGTTGGATGGTGGCTCTCCTTTGCCATTCCATCTCTCCTTGGGAAGTCATGCCCTCTCAGGTATCCTGCAATAAGGGCATCCACTGTTGCACACTTACAAAAAGGGTGACAATAGCGGCACCTGTTCACAGGGCTACTGGACGGGGGGCAAATATGAATATAGTGACATCCTGTCGCTATATGTATACACACACATGGGGGAGCGAGCACATCATGCGATGGGCAGAAGGGGAGGGAGGGTTTGTGAGGTGTAGCGCAGTGGTGGACTACTGAGCTGGCAGTGTGGCTTAGCGGGTTCATGGCAGGCTAGGGTTGGGAAGGTGCTGGGTTCAATTCTGGGCACGTCAGTATTTTTGCACCAGTCCGATATTTCACTTTTTACTTTGTTTTCACGCCCCCACATCTACCCCCATGGAGTTCAAAATCCTTTAGTAGGGGGCTGCATGGAGCAAAGCACTCCACGGGGGGTGTGGGGGGCACAGCCCCCCTCATAAACAAAAAAAAAGTTTTCAGCATGCTTTTTGTCTGCTTAGCCGATATACACACCCTAACAGTGATCGTCTTTACACAATCGCTGCTATCACATAGAACCGCCCTCTCACTATAATTCATTCAACCTATGTTCAAACTGTTTCTCATTTTAGTTATCTCTGACCACTATCCTCATCTCTGATGACCACGTTAGATTCCCATCTCAATACCAACTCTTTACATCTGCAATGCCTTCAAATCAACTCGTTACCTTTGCAATGCTTTCTGATCTATTTTCTTTGTGGGGTTTTTCCTAAGCTACCTTTAGCCGCCTAGGAGAATCTTTCCCATGGCACCTGTAAGAGTGGAACCATCCTCCAGGGTTTCTGCCTTCAGCATCCCTACAGGGTGGTATTCCCAAGGCGCAGTGAGGTGAATGACCACAACAAAGTTTATTCAGTAAGTTGCATAAGCACACTACACTAAGTTGCATAAGCACGTTGAAATACACATTGGGTGTGGTAGTGTCACTATATTTAGGGTTGAGAAGGCACTTAAATATTAAAGCCTGATTTTTGCACCCTTAATATTGTTGTCATCCTTGAACAGAACAACCTGGAAAATGGGAAGTGCATTCTAGGTCCCAGGATCCATACCTCTCAGCCTCTGAACTTGCCAGTGTTTGACACAGGGCAACAAAATGTGTGATAAATGTTAAAAATGTGATACACCCAATTTTGTCAATGCGGTGAGCCAGTGACCCAACTTTTTTACATGTATATTTAAAAATGATTGTGCCAAATAAAACTTTTATCTTATGTACTGTATAGGTTTGTCATGCTACTTAATTTGAGTAAAAAGAACTGTTAGAAAGTTTAATCCTTTATACAAAATGCCTTTCAAAGTGTCAGCTCCATGGCATTGAGTGATGGAGAACTTCTCTGGTATGCTGGTGATGAAGGTTTTGGAATGGACCCCAGCAGAAAAGGTGCAGAGCATCTGCATGTATATTATCCTCCCAGAGAGTGGGTTCACGCTGCACCACTCATAGAGCAATATGTGGGGAGGCTGAGTGGAAAATCCATTGGTGACGTGTGTGACCTCATGTTGCCTGCCATCTCCCCTCCCATCATGAGTATGTGTATTCATTCTGTGTGAGAGGAAGCAGGACAAAATTGGGGGGAACCTCCAGAGGATGCACAGTGATACTGGGCTGGACACTAACCACATCCACCTGGCATAAAGAAATGGTGGCTGACCTCCCCTAGCAGAAAACAGCACTACAATCCTGAGCTTATGCTGGAGTATGTTGAGGGCGGCAGGAAAGAGGAATCCCATGCAGGGGTTGGGGGGCGTAACCCATCATTTGAGCAAGTAAATATGAGCAACTTAATTTGAGCGGAGGTATATAAGCGAATAGGAAAAGAGTGATCATTATTGTGGAGTGACAGTAAAAAGGGCTGCTGTGCATGTAGAGCAACTGTAAGTAGAAGCAAACTGGTAGGGAGTAATATAATCTGGAAAGGATGTAGGGGTTTATGTCAGGGGCTATTTTCAAGCTAGCTGCCTGGTGCAGAGGAGAGAGTCACTGCCTGTGAGCCTGGCTGGCCTGGGTTCAGTACTGGATATGGTACTGGAGTTTTGTTGGTTAATTTGGGGGAGTATTTTTTTTGTTTGTTTTGTGTTGTACATGGAGAATTTGTTATCTCGCTGTGTTCTCTGATCACCCGAGTTTGCCTCATTCACCGCTGCCCTCTCTATCGTTCTCCCCTCCCTAATATGTACTCCTGTCAGAATTTTCCCTTGTCTCAGTGTATCAACCCCGGAGTTTGCAATCTAAAGTTTGGGGTGGAGCCCTCCCCACAGAAATAAGAGATTTAAAATTGTTTTCACCAGTATTTGGTGAAAGTAGTTGATTTTGCCAGTTAGCATAGTGCTGCTCTCTGTGTGTGGTTTAGCATTTTTGCTTTGCTCTTATGCTGTGTGCCATAATGCTCTCACTGTTATCACATGGTACCACCATGGTGGGGGGACAAGTCACTTGAGGAAGCACAGAAACATAAATTTTGAACTTGTCAGCAGAAAAGTGCCACTTGGCCCATCCAGTCTGACCAGATATTCTCTACCTATTCTGTCTCAGCAGACCATAACTGGTCTCGTGACCCTCCTCAACCCTGCCTGCTTATCACTGTTCCTCTCTGCCTATCCCATGCATGCTTGAACCCTCCCCCCACTGTTTTCTTCCTCATTACATCTGGTGCAGACTGGTCCAGGCATCCACCACTCTTTTAGTGAATTAGTATTTACTCACATTCCTCCTAAACATCCCCCTTCCAGCTTCATTGTCTGCTCTCTTGCCCGAGTGCACTTCATCATTTGAAACATAATCCCCTCCTGTACCCTGTGCATTCCTCCTCAGATACTTGTAGGTCTCTATCAATTTCTCCCTCTCTCTCCTCTACTGTAGGTTGTACATGTTGAGATCCCTTAGTCTTGCCTCTTAGGGCTTTTGGTGTAACCCCCTGCACCATTTTAATTGCTCTCCTCTGGACTGCTTCCACCCTGTCTATGACCTTTCTGAGCTGTGATCTCCAGAACTGGACATAGTATTCCAGATAGGGTCTCACCAACAACCTATACAATGGTAACATCACTTCCAAGCTCCTGGTGGTGAGACCTCTCTTATGCACCCCAGCATCCCACTGGACCTGCCAACTGCATTGTCCCACTCTCGTGCCACTTTGAGGTCATCCAATACTATAACTCCAAAGTCTCTCCTACTTATTTATCGTCAGTATCCCCTACCCCCATTTTATACTCAGCTGCTGGATTTCTATGCCCAAGGTGATTGATTTTGCACTTTTTGACATTGAACTCCAGTTGCCACACCCTTGACCACTCCTCAAGTTTTCTCAGGTCTCTGCTCATCGTTTCCACCCCACAGAAGTGTCCACCCTGTTGCAGATGTTGGTGTCATGCACAAAGAGGCAGACCTTCCCTTCCAGCTCTTCTTCAAGGTCCCTACTAATGCTCTCCACCACCTCCTTAGTATCCACCCTGTTAGAGATTTTGGTGACATCTGCAAAAAGGCATACCTTTCCTTCCAAACCTTTTGCAATGTCACTTATGAAGACATTGAAGAGGACCAGTCCCAGAACTCAGCCCTGTGACAACTCGCTGGTCACTACCCACGGTTCCACCTATTGAAGGCACCAGTGGCAGTGTGCCCAGTCATTAGGGCACCATGTTTTGAGGTCACCGGCACCTCTCTTTGAGGGGGTTGCACCCCCTGTGCTCCCCCTTTCTATATATACTAATTCTGGGGGGGCATACCTCGGGAAAGGGGTGGCAAACTCCAGAAGTTGGCACCCTAATGATGGGTGCACAGCTGCCGGTGCACAGATGACTGGAAGAGACTTCCCCCTCATTAGTATGTGTGACTTTTGCCAACACCCTCTGTTGCCTATTCATTAACCAGCCTTTTACCCAGTTTACCAGTTTGGATCCCACCCCAAGACTGAGCAACTTCTTTATCAGTCTCCTACGTGGCACAGTGTTGAAGAGTATGCTGTAGGCCATATCTACTGCCCTTTCATGATCTATTTCCCTGCTCACCCAGTCAAAGAAAGCAATCATATTCATTTGGCATGTCCTCCCCCCATGTGAATCCATGCTGCCTTTGGACTTGCAACCCATTGGATTTAAGACATTCCACTAGCCTTTCTTTTGATAGGGTTTCCATTACTTTCCTCACCGCTGCTTGGTCTATAGTTGCTAGCCTCCTTGCTGCTGCCATTCATAGACTGGGACTGCATCAGCTCTCCTCCAGCCCTTTGGAACCACTCCTGCTTCAAGTGAGATGTTGAATAAGGCCATCAGTGATGCAGTAAGCACCTCCCTGACTTCTCTTAGCACAGTTGGGTGTATCCCATCCCATCCCACAGCCTTGTCCACTTTCAAGTTTGCAAGCCCCTTTGGAACTCTTTCCTCTGTAAACAGACTTGTATTCAACTCACCTCTCTCAGTGTTCCTGCTCCCCCCCCCGATGGTCCACCCCCCACTCTTTCCATTATGAAGACTGGACAGAAGTACCTGTTCAGAATATCAGCATTTTCCTGTTTGTCCTCTGCGCAGTCACTCTCTGCTGTCTTCCCCATCCTCACTATCCCTCCTTTTACCATCTTCTCCTAGTTTACATACCTGAAGAAAGTCTTGTCCTCTTTGACCACCCCTTTGGCTATTCTTTCCTCTGTTTGTGCCTTTGCTTGCCTCACTGCTCTGGCTCCTTCTCTCTGTTTTACCTGGTACACCTCCATATCCTCTTCCTTCTGTCTTCCTTTGTCACTCCTGAATGCCACCCTTTTTCCCTCTACTTTCATGGCCACTTCCCTACAGCACCATAGTGGACTTTTTTCTTTCAGGTTTTGCTCACTTCCTTCACACAGAGGCTGATTGCCTTCATGATATCTTCCCTTAATTTTCTCCATCATTCCTTTACCCCTCCCTGGTAATCCACCCTGCTAAGTACTTCAAAATCAGTCTCCCATTTCTTTAAAATCACCCTTCTAATGTCCAGTATCCTTATCCTCATGTGATGTTCCTCTGCACCCATGTTAATGCTGAACCACACTGTACAGTGCTCACTGGTCCCCAGGGACCCGTCCACTGTGATGTCCACAGTACTGTCTCTGTTAGTGAGTAGAGACAGTATTGCAGAATCAAAGACAATATTGTCCCTGGTAGTTAGCATCAGGTTCAGTACTTCCCTGTTCCTAATGGGTTCACTGACTAGCTGCCTAAGAAACACCCCATGCAGGGAGTCTAGGATTGCCCTGCATTATAGGCAAGACTGGGTCTAGTAGGCTCCAATCCTCATCTTGAAGTTTGAAGTTCCGCACCAGCAGGACTTATCCAAATCCTCTCCTGTACTGGACATCTGCATATCACTCCAGTGCAAACAGTGGCCCAGGCTCCTGTCTCCAGGGTGACCCACAGCACCTTCATCCCTTCCTTTACCCCTAGGTTCCCTTGCACTTCCATAGCCCTGATGCCTTCCCTTATATGTACAACAACTTCTCTTCCTCTCATCCCTTCCCTATCCTTTCTGAAGATGAGAAATGATACAGGTGCGATATGCCACTTATACTACACCCCACTGGAGCTGAACAAGTCATGACCTTCCCAAATGATAAAGGAAATGTTTTGATTAATCAAAACAGTCAACAGCATCCCAAGGAACCCCTTAACTTGTCTAGAAGAGCTCTGCTGCTTCCCCTCTTATTGGGAAACTGCACATCCCAGGATCACAAGAAAGAAGGGTGATTACCCCAATGGCTGCCCCATCTGTCTCTTCCTGACCAGAGGGATGAGGCAGCATGACAGAGGGGGTTGGGTTCAGTCATGTCATGGATGGTGAGTGTTCTTCATAGATGGCACATAGGAGCTATGACAGGGTCCCTGACTGTGTAGCCTGCACCTCTCCTCACCCAGCAATACATGCTATAGTGAATAATGCACAGTGTGGGTATACCCCATGGCAACTCCCCTGATTATTTGCATGCCTAGCTGCATGAACAGATGGAGAATCTGGTGTGGAAGGGATGCATGCCCCTTTCATGAATGCTGCAGAGGTCCACTGGCCCCCCAATGCATGGCTGCCCAACTTATTGAAGCCTACGCACCACAGATATATGGTGTACAGGCTTTCATCATGTCAGTCCATTAACCCCAATAAGCATGCTGAAGCAGTAATTGTATTACCCTAAACCACCCTAGATGCAATAGATAGCAAATGTGATGGAAACCTCATTTAACTGAGACATGTGAACGTTTTAATTATTAATTAAATAAGATTGTGCTTTTGAGCATGTGCAGTTCATTTTGTTACAAATATTCCATAAGGGTTTTTTAGGAAAGTAGTGGTCCGGTTTGCATGACTTGCCCATTTTTTGACATACCACATACATTTTTATGTGTCTTAGGGGTCAAGAAACTAGGGAAAGAGCAGAAAATGTTTATACATGAAAAAAACAACTAGGAGCTTAAGTCTGAAACTTCTGTGATTGAGAAAGAGTGGGTGTAATCATGTTTCAAGTGTTGGTTTAAAGAAATTGTTTTTCAAATACTAATAAAATAAGTTGTTGAGTGTCATGAAAACTGGGCCTATTTTTATGACTCAAAACCCATTTTCATGAGATTCAGCTTCCACGGTCATGAGGCTACATTGTAGTCACAGAAGTGAAAAAAAATACAAATGACTTTGCAGGGCTATATGAAAAGCATGCTACAGTCCAAGGGCCATAACAGATGATTCAACTGCTTAACACATGACCCACAGAGCCATGCAAATCAAGCTGCATGTCTGGGATTATACCCAGTTCTTCAGCTGCTTTGCATATGGTTCACAGGACCATGTGCAAAACAAGCTACAGCTCCAGAGTGTCAAAAGCCAAAGACACATTTCAGGTCAGATTTATAATAAGCCACTTGTGTGGTCAAGTGGTGGTGGGGCAACTTGGACATCCTGAAAAATTTGGCCTCAAAATGACCAACAATTGCCAAGTTATGACCAAAACAAAAACAGCTGCACAAAAAAAAAAAGTCCACACACATGCAATACTCACATTTTGGGACTTCGTTTTTTATCTGCCCCCCCCCTCCAAGGTTTTTTTTTTCTTTTGGTTATAACTTAGCCATTTTGGCCACCTTGGGCACATATTTTCAAGGTACCCATGTCATCACACCCTATCATAACTACCTAAGAAGCATCTTGTAAATCAGGCACAACATGTATTTTTAGAGATCAACCCCCTAAAATACATATCAGGTCACATTTACACAGTGAAATTTATGTGGCCATGAGGTGGGATAGTAACTTGGGCACTATGAAAATGTGCACCCAAAATGGTCAAGAATTGTCAAGTTATACAGTGCACAAATGCCCTTATAGTAGCACAGTAAACCTCAGCACCTAAAAAAAACAAACAAAACAATCTCACAAAAGAAACCAATGAAGCCATTAAACATACTCACCAGGCACACTCCACATACAGTATACAGTTCTCAACAACAACTCCAGCACATGAACTCCTGCAGCTCCTCATCCTCCCTTTATACTAAAAGTTCTACCAATTGTGGGTTTGCTAACACACATGTCTGTTTATGCAAATATTCTTACACATATGGGGATGCACATGCACACAGCTTAAAACAAAAAATGGACACCCGGGCATTCACAACCTCTTAATGATGCAACTGTAGTCCAAACATAATGTGTAAATCCACTTCTTTATTTGATGATAGGCCAAACATTTAAATAAATAAAAATAACCCAAGCAGTCACATGAATAATGGATGTATCAGTGGGCAAAAATCTGGGGTCCAGCGACCACCATGCAGTATGGTTCAAGGAAAAGACAGTAGAAGAGTCAAGCCACACAAAAACAAGAGTCTTAGACTTCAAAAGGGCCAACTTTGCTAAAATGAGAGAATGCCTCAAGAAAACACTGGCAAAGGGTGACGGAGGGGGAGTAGAGGTACAGTGGGAGAACCTCAAGTGAGTCATAACAGAAGCAACAAGCCTTTGTGTGAAGCAAGTTAATAAAGCAAGAAGGCAAAGAAAACTGTTATGATTTTCAAAAGAAATGACAGGGATAGTTAGACAGAAAAAAACTGGCATTCAGGAAATACAAAGAAAAACAGAGGGAGGAAGACAGGGAACCATATCAGACTAATCAGAGGGAGGCAGAACAAGCAGTTAGGCATGCAAAGGTACAAACAGAAGAAAGGACAGCCCAGACAGTGAAGGAGGTGGACAAAACCTCCTTCAGGTACATAAGGGAAAGAAGAAAGACCAAGGGAGAGCTAGTGAGGCTAAGTAAAGGGGGGTGGGCAGAGGGGGACCTGGAAAAAACTGAGATACTGAATGAATACTTTTGCTCTGTATTCATGAAAGAGGGGAAGGGAGAGGGATCAGAATTATCCAATAAACACACACAGGGAAGGGGGTGTACACCAGGCCATTCACAGAAGAGAGAGTCCTAAAGGAACTCTTGAAACTGAAGGTGGGCAAGGTGATGGGGCCAGATGGGATACATCCCAGAATAATAAAAGAACTCAGAGAGGTGCTACTGACACCACTGACAGCCCTATTCAACAAATCATTGGAGGAGGGAGTAGTACCAGAGGACTGGAGGGGGGTGAACGTAATACCCCTTCACAAAGTGGAAACAAGGTAGAAGCGGGAAATTATAGACCGGTCAGTTTGACCTCAGTGGTGAGAAAGATGATGGAAACACTGTTAAAGGAAAGGATTGTGGAATACGTAGAAGCCACTGGGGCACTGTACCCAAGGCAACATGGACTCACAACAGGAAGGATTTGTCAAATGAATCTGATAGATTTTTTTATGACTGGCTGACATGGGTAGTAGATCACGCGGGGCAGTAGACATATCCTACCTAGATTTTAGCAAGGCATTTGACAGAGTCCCACACAAGAGGTCAGTAAACAAGTTGGGCAGTCTGGGATTGGGTCACAAGGTGGTATACTGGGTCAGAAATTGGCTTAGCAACAGGACACAGAGGGTGGTGATAATCAGAGTTCAGTCTGAAGAAAGGGAAGTAAGCAATGGGATGCCACAGAGTTCAGTACTGTGCACAGTCCTGTTTAATATCTTTATTAGTGACATTGCAGAGGGACTCGAAGGAAAGGTATGCCTCTTTGCAGATGACACCAAGATCTGCAATACGGTTGACACTCCGGAGGGGGGGGGTGAAGATGAGGAGAGGCTTAGTCAAGTTGGAGGAGTGATCAAGAGCATGGCAGCTCAGATTCAGTGCCAAGAAGTGCAAAATCATGTACTTGGGAACAAAAACTCAGGAGAGGAATACACAGTGGGGGGGAAGTACTAACAACAACCTAACTGGAAAGGGACCTGGGGGTAGTCATAACAGATGATCTAAAAGTAGCCAAACAATGTGAGAATGCAGTGAGAAAAGTCAGGGGATGCTGGGGTGCACAGGGAGAGGTACATATCACCAGTAGAAAACAAGAGGTGGTGATATCGCTGTACAAGTAATTGGTGAGGTCTCATCTGGAGTATTGAGTATATATATGTTCCCCTAACTAAAATTTTTAATTCATCATTAATTACAGGTGAATTTCCTTTATCATGGAAAAATACAATTATAAAACCTGTTTATAAGGAAGGTTCAGTAAATGAGCTGGATGGTTATCAACCTATTTCTGTTTTACCTATCTTGGGAAAACTGCTTGAAAAAATTGTGAATCATCAATTGATGGAGTTCTTGGACTCCACAAGCCTCCGATCCCCGGTGCAGCATGGCTTTCATAAACATCATGGTACAGGTACGGCCTTGGCCAGATTAACAGACTATGTTGATAGAGCTTTGAATAGCGGTATGCTTGTTGGAGCTGTGTTTGTGGATCTGTCCAAGGCTGTTGACTTGGTAGACCATTGTCTGCTGCTCCGGGGGTTGGAGGACCTCTGAGTCGGGAACTCCCCATTGAAATGGTTCAGTAGCTATTTAACTGAATGTCCATTACAAGTTAGTTATCAGGGAGTTTTATCTGGGAGTCAAATGATGATGGTAGGAGTACCCCAGGGTTCTATCCTGAGGCCCCTGCTTTTCTCTGTATTTGTAGATAATCTCCCAAATCATTTGGCATCAACTGAGGTTTTGATGTATGCAGATGATATTATTCGTTATGTCAGCTCATCATCAGAAGCTGAAATAAAACAGAATTTGACTCATAGCTTTCAAGTTTTGGATATGTGGCTAAGTAACCACTGTCTTCTTTTAAATACAAGGAAGACAGAGTATGCTTTTTGCATCAAAGTTTAGGTTAAAAAAATGCAATTCTTTAGAACTTGTAAGTAGTGATAGTGTTGTTTTGGAGCAAGTTTTCCAATTTAGATACTTGGGATTAATTTTAGACCCTTGCTTGTCTTATTCACTACATGTTAAAATATCTGTAGAAATGTTAATCAAAGATTGGGGGCTTTGCTTAAATTACGTGATTTATTAACTAGGGAGGCCAGATTTGCAATAAGTCAAAGTGTGTTGTTGTCAATTTTGAATTATAATTCTTTTTTGTTTGTGAATTTGGCTAAATCTGATGTTTCATTGCTGACAACAACATTTTATGCTATATGCAGGTCTGCATTAAAGTTGCCATATAGAACACATCATTGTGATCTATATATGGTAACATCTTGGCTTCCCCTTCTTTATATTCTCAATATAGCTTGAGTTGTTTGGTTCATAGCACTCTTCGTCTGGGAGCAGTTTCTTCTTTGCCTTCATTGTTAGCTGTTAAAACATCAAGCAGAAATCTGTGATCAAATGCCTCTGTTATGTTAAATATCCTGAATACGAAATCTAGGTTAGGTGAGCAGGCATTTCTAACTATGCTCATGTATTTTGGAATAAGATTCCATGCACTTCACAACATATTGATGGAATTAATGCTTTTAAAGCATCAGCGAGACAATATTTTTTAAGTTTAGTGTTGTGTAATTGTTATTAGAGTATTCTATGTAATTATTGCATTGTATGTTTATAGTGTAGTGTTTCATGTTTTTTGCACATTACATCTTGACTGTAACTTTGATTATGGTCCCGGGTCACATTTGAAAAAGGGCCTTGGCTCATATTGTTTACCTGGTAAACAATAGTTTAAATAAAACATAAAAATAGTACTGTGTGCAGTTCTGGAGACCTCATCTCCAAAAGGACATTGACAGGGTGGAGGCAGTCCAGAAAAAGGCAACAAAAATGATGCAGGGGCTACACCAGAAACCATATGTCCCTTCCTGTATTTGGAGGGGATAAGCTTGACAGCCACTGCATGCCATGGAGTTGTGGAGAAACCGAAAGGCGTATAAGAGTTTTACAATAGGTATGCCACAATTACCTGTGTGATTTTTTGTTCCTTTTTATTCTATAACCTTTCAAGTCCAGCTTGTGTGGTCATCAAGTAGCTGGCATTCTGTTGTCTGTGTTTCTGTTCCCATTCCAGGAGGACGGCGGTGCGCATTTGAAAAGGTGAACGCAGCAGCAGGTGGAGCCGGATTGTTGGAGTCAAAAAGAGTAATGGAGAACTTTTCAGACTGTTGCTAACAGAGCAACAAACCCAGCGGACAATAGCTTACAGCCTACTTTTTGTGTGCAGACAGACTGGCAAGACTCTGCTTTCTGATACGTCATAAGACAGTTGTGGGGATGGTTTTGGCTTTAACAGAGGTACCATTTGTATATTCAAGGAGCATCTTCTCCATGTTCATAACTTTTCAAAGTGCCTGGTGCCTAATGCTAAGGTTCAACATAGAGAAGGAGAGAAGGAGTGAAAGAGTGAAGGAGATGAACTCCATTTACCAAAAGAGTAAGGCTTCAGTAACTGTGATACCTCTGCTAAAAACTGCACTTCTCTGACATATTAAAAAGTTGAAAGTTAATCAGCACTGAATGGGACAGAGCAGCACATATGGTGTCAGCAAGCTCAGTATCCCTTTTAGTCCTTCACTCTTTTCTTACTAGTTAAGTGATTTGGCCCTGTGAATGTTTGATATATAGCAACGTATGAGCAGCAGTGTGTAAAGTTGTGTGTATATTTGCTTTTTAATCACATCTTATCTTTACCCAGCTTTTAAACATGTTTTAAATTTTTTAAAGAACTGCGCCAGAAACCACATGAGTAGGGAGGCCCAGGAAGATCTGAAATCTTGACCCATTATAAAATGCTTTTATTGAGTTTTCACTGTCAGATAGTGGGAGTGAGAGTTTACACACTAGTAATCTTTTGTGATGCTGAGTTTCCATGAGCTCATTATAGCAATCCACAAGCAAGCAAGAACCCAAGGTATACTGAAGAATTTGAAGTGTTTAACAGCTGTTATAGCTGTTTACTTATTTTAGAGCTAGAAATACTGTGGTGCTACTGTATATGTATTATAAGTACCCTCAACCTCAATTGTAAGAGCTCAGAATCATTTTTATGTTTGCTTGCGAAACATTTTGAGGAGAGTAGACTATTGCAGAGGTGTGGTAGTGTTTGGCCAATCTGCCAAACTCTTTCGGGGGCGTGTCCCTTGGCCACCAATCAACAGGGAAGCTGCCAATGATGACAGTTTCAGAGCGAGCGCCAGACTTGAAAGAAATCTGCAACTCCAATCATGGACAGTTTCGTTATTGCAGCAACAGATCCCCCCCCCCTTCAGTAACCAGAATCATTCCAGCCATGTGCATTACAGTGTACAGTAATGTGCATGGCTGGACTTACGACTTGCAAGCAACTCATTTGCTCAGTGTTCCTTTCCTGGTGAAATAAAAAATGAGCCGTGTGTCTTTGCATAATTGGCCACTTCTGCTGCCCACCACACACTCCCCCAAAGCCGACATCAGGGTGCCCGATCCCCATGTCAGCATGCCTCCCCCAAGCTTTTTTTGCTGACAATGGGGTGCCCAGTTCCTGTGATTGCATGACCCCCTCACTATTGTGGCACACTGGGAGCCCACCCCAGTGTGCCAAAGTAAACATTATATTTTTCCAACACCAGAATGCACCCTCCCAGTGTCAGATGCACCCCCATGCCCCCTTTTTTTCAGTCGACCTCAGGGTGCCCAATCCCTGGGTGGGCATTAATACCCCACTCCACTAGTCTGGCACACTGGGAGCCCACCCCAGTGTTCCAAAATCTATTTTTTGTAAAATTACACCTGTGAAAGATGAAAATCATCCCTCGATTTTTTTTACCTGTAAAAAAGAAAATGGTCCCTCATCATCTCAGCAGCCCCCTCCCCATCCTGACCCTCCCTCTGCACACCCCACCTCCCCGCACCCCCCTCACCCCTTACTTACCTTCGGAGGTCCACCGCTGAGATCTTCTGTGGACTGGGAACACATCTGCAGTCTTCAAAAGCTGACCACAAACTGAAAAAAATCATGGTAAGCCCTATAACAGGAGTCAATGGGGGGGGGGGGTTCATCTTCGGTTGATACATCAACCATTTTTTGGAGTTTTGGCCCCAGATTTTCAACATGGGGTTCTTGGGACCACACCTCATGATCACTGACACTGTCATTTTGTTTCTCAGTCCTGAAAGGTGATTTTATAGTTGCTGTGTGGAATCACCTTTCAGGGCTGATTAATGAAACAGCAGTGCCACTGTTCATGAGGTGGGGTCCCAAAAAGCCTATGTCGAAAGTTGGTGAAAAAGTTCCAAAAAATGACTGAGTTACGAGCATGAGTTGAGCAGTTTGTACATACACTCATAACTTAGCCAATTTTTAATATTTTCACTCCAAATTTCCAACATTGCCATTTTTGTCACACCTCCTTATGAAGAGTACAGCTGTCATTTTTTGTGTCCTGCCTGAAATGTGATTTTGCACCTGTGTCACAGAATGGCACAGTCACTGTGAGAAATCAACTTTTGGGACAGACTAATGAAATCACAGTACCACTGTTCATGAGGGGTGGCCCCAAAAAGACCATGTTGAAAATTTGGTGAACAAATTCAAAAAAATGACTGCGTTACGAGCGTGCATTACTCAATTTCTACGCATGCTAGTAACTTTGCCACTTTTTCATATTTTCACTCCAGATTTTTCAGCATTGCCATTTTTTTACACCTCCTCATGAACAGTACAGATGTCATTTTTCACGTCCTGCCCAAAATGTATTTTCACAGCTATTGCACCAAATGGTGCATTTGATGTGTGAAATCACCTTTCATGATTGAGTAATAAAATGACAGTGCCACTGTTCATGAGGTGGGGTCCCAAAAAGCCCATGTTGAAAATTTGGAGTGAAAATATCAACAAACACCTGGGGCATTAGGGTTTCCAACCATAACGCCCCACCCTGTACAGACTGACTGGTGTCTGAGGTGTGGCTTGGGGTCGGCTTCTGTAATGCTCAGACCATTCCACCCCACCCACCCACCCTGCAGCACTGACAGGCATCAAGGTGTGCCTTGGGGTCTTCTGCCCCAATGTTCACCCCATTCTGCTATACTGTACCCATCTCAGCTTATTTCCTTATAGAAGGGGTGTGCATAAGGGCTGAAGACCCCAAGGCATGCCATGACACTTGTCAATGTCTGCAGGGTGGTGTGAGGTGGAATGGTGTGAGTGTTATGGCTGATGACCCAAAGGCACACCCCAACACCTGTCAGTCTCTGCAGGGTTAGGGTGGGGGTTGGCATTAGTTCAATACATCACTGCCATTCCTATTATGCATCTCTCTAACTCATGCAGTACCAATGCCAATACCAGCAAGCAAACATTCAACATTGAAAAATGCTTGCTCTTTTTCTTTCGCTCAACATAAACACCATGATCGGGGGGGGCTTTCAGTCCTATAGCCTCATGGTCTCATAGTCTCGTAGTGTCTGCACTACCTGAAAGATCACAGAAATGGACAAGATCAAAAAATTATTTATCCAGGAAAAAAACAAGAAAAAGAAAAGGAAAGGGTCAGAAAAGTGTCAGCCAAAGGAAACAGAAACAATAATGGCTTAAAGACTATAACTCATTTTATTATGCCTTCAGATAACCACATGGCCTTCAGGGGTAACACAACAATTTTCAAATCTAATACTCTTCCAACAAAAATCAAATCAATAAGAGACCATGGGGACACTGAGGAAAACCATCTGCTTCAGGAAATCAGGGCCATAGAGGAACCAGAGGAAAGCAATGTACCTGTGCAGAATAACTATACTGGTTTTACTCATGCTAATTTAGCAGATAGTATAGACATTATTGGTCCTGGGCTCTGTATGAAAGATCTCTTAGAACCATTCAAAATTAAATCCCAGAGAGAATGGTCCTGGGAGATGAGAGGGTATCTGATGAAAAAATAATATGGGAAGTGGAGTCAAATTTCTAATGGAATTTGAGGAATTCCTCACACCGTACATTAACAAAATTAGTCTAACCCCCAAACCACCCACTGGATATACCTCACCTATGGTCAGACATCATGGAGATGAATGTAAAAGAAAAAGACATAGCCTCAAATATGCAGAATCTCCAGGCATGTAAAAGCAATGGGCCAAATATAGAATACTATTTATTCTTGGTGGTTGGTGGAATTTTAGACTTAAGGAGGGAGACTCAAATAAGCAATTTCTTGCTAAAAGAAGTACTGCAAGCTCTCTCAGATCAAAAAGAAATGTATACAAAAAATAGTAATGCAGCAAAAACAAACTTCTCAACAGAACAGAAGCCCTTCTCTGGACCTGAAAGCGTTAATAAATAAACCAGAATCTAATACAAGGGGAACCAAGCAGACCACAAAAATAATCATTGCCATGATCACCAAACAAATAGCTGAGCAAGAGCTTAGGGAAATTAATGCTGTAGTTAAGGACCTGAGGGAAAAAAAAAATCCATCCAAAATTAAATAAAAAACTACAGGAGGGGGAAAACATTATACAGGAGACAAAGGCAGTGCAACAAATGAATCCAAATAATAGCTTAAAAAATAATGTATTACTGTCTGTACCTGGTCCCTTTAAGGGGGATAAACCAGATAAGGAAACTCAAAAAGCAGAAAACAGAAAAAAAACTTTCAAGGAAAATGTTCAATTTGTCAAGGCAATGCTAGATCAAGTACAAAAAAGGATGATGACTTAACAATGAAGCAGTCAGATTAGAAACAAAATAGATTCCAGAATAAAATGGATACTAGAAAGGAAGAGAATATTAAAAAACGTAAAAACACTACCTTCTGTATTCGTCAAGGGAATTCTGAAATCAAAGAAGGAAAATGTCCTCATATTAAAGCTCTTAGTGTATAACTCCTTAAAAGGAGTAGTAGTAGGAAGAAAATTTGCCTGGGACAGCCTGGTTTCTGTTTACAGGTATAAAAGCCCACCAAACAAAGGTTGGATTTGTGTAGTATTCAACTCAATCAAATTAAGACAGTTAGTGCTAGATACTAGAGATGCATTTTCTGAGTTTGGTTAACCCTTGTCACAACTATTAGATCAGCACACAATGACATTAATGAACAAAATAACTTAAAATCTTGGGATACGCGACCAGGAAATAAGTACAAGAGGCAACAAAGAATAACAAAATGTTTAAAACCAATTGAGCAAGAACATACACTGCTTGGTGGAGAAGAGGAGTCCAATGTTTCTCAATACATCAGAGGTAGGAAATTGAGAGGACCCAGGATTAATTCCATCAGCATTCTCTCAGACTCAACCAACAGTTTTTGCAGTAAGTCACCAGAGTCTTCTGGGGATAATCACCCACAGAGTGTGAGCACATTAACAAACTCTTCTATAATTTCACTGCTCTCATCAGAATGACTTGGCTTGGCATCCCATAGAAAGCCCCCAAAGAAAACCTATATTGACACCCTATGCTGGAATGTGGCAGGAATCGTTGCCAAATTAGAGGATAAAGAGTGATCTGACAGTCTGGGCAGACTTGGTATCCTCCTATTTTAGGAAATGTGGGATTTAAACGCAAGCTTGAATTACCTGGAAGGATTTAAAACATGGTCTCCAGCAGCAGTTAGGGAAAAAGTATGGGCATCCACAGGGAAGAATCACTATAATGGTATACTTACAGTTAAATGCACAATGCATAGAGGTAATAACAGATAATAAATTATTTTTAGGAATAATACTGAAATTCCCAGCTAATGAACTCATAGCTTTTTTAAACATATTTTTCCAAACAAGAAAATATTTCAGTTTTTAAAAAGTTTCTACAAAATATTTCAGATGCTGACTGTCCTGGATTTACAGGACAGAGATCAGAAAATAATGATTTTTATGGCAGGAGATATCAATGCCAGAGTGGGTCATGACTCAGAGAACCATAGTCAATTTTGGAAAATTGATGACATCCTAAATACCCCTCTCAAAAACATATCAGATACGAATAAAAACTCCAGAGGGCAGTTATTGCTTAAAACCCTGGACCATTAGAATTTTTGAATTTTGAATGTCAGAATCCAAGGTGATATACAGGGAGAAATTATCTTCCCAGTGAAAAAAGGTAGGTCACTAATAGATGTGTGGCTTTGTGACATACACTATTTTAAAAAGGTAAAATACCCGAAAGTGGTAAAAGCATGGGAAGTGACCACTTCCCAGTCTGGTGCAGGATTGATGTAGAAGGGGAATTATTTCAGACTAATAATAAAAAGCAGTCTGATTGTAATCAAAACATGGGAATCAGGTACAGTAAGAAAACTAAGTGGAACAGTTTTACAACACAAATATTATAAGAATTTATGAAGTCTGAACCCATACAGAAATTCTTGAGATTGACAAGAGATGTAGGATCAAGAAAGGGTCATGCTGGCCATGATGAATTACTGCAAGGCTTTTCCAATAACTAATTTGATCAAAGAGGAATTAACCCCAAAAGACAGACTTTTCAAATCTCTCAATATTGGTAAATCCAATGCATGGTTAGATAGATCCTATCATAGGCTAAAGTAAACTATCAGGAAGGTGGGCAGACTTAGATTCAATAATAATGATCTAGACATCAATAAAGCTCTGAGACTGTTAGAGAATGGATATAGAGTGGTCCTCAAAGAAAAAAAGAAGGTATAAGGCATCCTTGTGGGAACATCTCCAAGATGCAATAAAAACTAAGGATAATTCACCATTCTGGGAACTAGTGGCTCATGGTACATCAGATAATAATATAAGGTATGATGTCCCAGGATACATATCTACCAATGAATGGATTACCCATTTCATAATATTATTTCATGACCAAGTCAATAAAGCTAGTCTGGAGCATCCAACAAATACATCTAAAGGTAGTTTACAAATATATTTGACGAATGGTGAAAAGATGGGCATTTGGCCCTTTTTTGAACTAAAGGAAGTCAGTTCAGCAATCAAAGCCCAGCACAGAAATAAAGCAGCTGGAGTGGATTGGCTACCAGCTGAAATCTACTTAGAAAATCCTAAAGAATGGGCAATAATCTTCACTACCCTTTTTACATACATAGTAAATAATCTTACTCTACCAACAGGTTGGAATATTGGCATAATCATTCCCCTATTTAAAAAAGGGGATACCTTGGACCCTGCATGCTACAGACTCATCACCCTTCTTCCAATAGGTCTCAACATTTTCTCCAGACTAATTTTACAGATAATTGATGACTGAATAATACAAAATTCCCATATTTCTGAATTTCAATGTGGATTCAGAAAAAATTACTGTACTATTGATTTAATATTTACACTGAACTATATTGCCATCAAATAATTCAGACATAGGTCTAGGAAGCTTTATGCATGCATTATAGACCTAAAGTCTGCCTACAACTCTGTCAATAGAGAGACACTATGGAACAGACTAAAAGCAATCAACATTGAAGAGACTTGTAGCAGTACTACAACTTTTCTACAAGAATGCCAAAGCAAAAATCCAATATAGTAGGGATGGTGCAGTAACAGATTCAATTAGCATCTCCAGAGGCACCAAACATGGATGCTTACTAGCTCCCTATTTATTTAATTTATATATTAATAGTTTGATAAATAACCTCACAAATGTAGACCTGTTTCCCCCACAATTAATGGTGAGGAGGTAAAATTTAATGTACGCAAATGATGCAATCTTGCTCTCTCTCTCTCTCTCTCTCTAACACCTCTAGATCTAAAAAAGAGGGATTGTCAGCACTATGAGCCATCTTAAAACATTAGAGCTGGAGTGGAATGTGAAAAAAACTAAGATCCTGGTATTTGCTGAAAAAGCTAATAAAATGAAAATTACTTGGGTTATCAAGGGAGAATCTTTAGAATAAGTATTGGAATTTTGCTACCTGGGCATGAACTTCAACAAAAAACTAACATGGAACACCCATGTAAAATATATTAAAGAGTCAGCAAACAAAGCATGTCTGGGAATTTTGGCCTTTTGGAAAACATATGCTGATAATTCATTTAAGGCCTTATTTAAGGGATATAAAGCTTAAGTCATCAACCAATTGCTTTATGGCTGTGAACTGTTGGGTACAAACAAACATTTAGGCAATCTAGACATGATTCAACATTTTTTTGTCAGTTACTGTCTAGGACTCCCAAGAGATATGCCTCCGGCCTTCCTAAGATTGAAAGCTCAAACACCATCACAATGTAACCTCCAGAGCCATTAGGTTACTAAAATGAATTTTGAACATGGAGGACACAAGACTACTCAAAATGTGTTGGACTGAGGTGAATAGGTTGACCTCTAATAACCGGTTTGCAACTATAAATAAGACCTTAACACTTTTTGATCTACATAATATTTGGCTGTTCTCTAATAGCTATATAAATGGAAACTATCTAAGGGAAGTTGAGCAAAGAATTAAAGATGTTTTAATACAAAAAGACACTGAAAGAATGCATAATATGGATAACCTAGGAATTTACTCGAGCATTTTAGGTACTGCAGATTCTAATAAATATTTACACTTCTGTGAAAAAAAAAGACATTTTAATACAAAAAGACAGAGCAGCCGCCAGCTTCCTTAAAGCAAGGAGGTGATTTAATAGAGTACACTGAATTTAATTCTTAATTTTGGGGCCTGTGTAAGTAAGTAGAAGTCAGTGTTTTGGTTCTCTGTTTTAGGGGTTGACTTTTCCTAGTGTAACTTTTATTTTCCAGGGAGGAAATCTATCTGGGAGAATATTTGCAGTCATTTGTGACTTGACCTATTACTTAAACTCTGTAAAATAGGTGTCTGAAAGGAAGGAAGGCACTTGCCATGGTGGTGGGTCAGAGTTGTAGTTGATTGCTTCTGGAGGGCATGGACTCTCCACAATTCATTCATCAGTCTGGCAGAGTGTGTTTCCTCTATGGAGGCACCTGCAGGGGAGACCAAGGAGAATGCTGGGAACCTCCACAAAGGAGACCCACAAGAGGGTAGCATAGGACCCCACAGGGGAAGGAAACAACTCCTGGTGGGGGACTCAATTGTTAGGGGGTAGAACTGGGGGAGGGAGGAGAGACAGAGGTAGGGTGCCTGCCCGGCGCCATGGCTTGGAGGGACAGGAAGAGAATCTTCAGGATTGTGGGAGCAGCTGCATGGGGGAGGGAGCTGGATGTCATTGTCCACCAAGGGAGAAATGATCTGGCTGGGAATGGGATCAGAGCAGTGCAGCAGGAGTTTGTGGAGTTAGGAAGGGGCCTTAGACTAGTAGTATTCATGGTAACTTTCTCGAAGTGCTACCTATCTATGGCATAGGTGAGCTAGGGTACTCTGTACCATGGGATTCAATGACTGGTTGAAAAACTGGTGAGGAGTTCAGGGATTTGGCTTCATTGGGGACTGGGGGTCCACCTGGAGGGATACAGGCCTATACTGGCATGATGATCTGCATTTGTCCAGGAGGGGAACCAGGATTCTAGGTGATAGGTTTAAATGCTTCATTGGCAAGAATTTAAACTAACCAAGGGAGGGAGGCACTGAAGAGAAGCAGGGAAATCCCACCCCACCCCCACAAAACAGGGTAGTTAATGAAGTAGACACAAAAATAGAGAAGTTGAGAGGGACCAGGACAGGAGTAAATCCAGAAAAGGCAAAGGCAGTAAGGACAGAGATGGGTCTAAAAGGGGTAAGGCCATCAAAAAATGGAGGGTGATGAGTACCAATGTTCATAGTCTGGGTAACAGGCTCCCTGAACTAGTGGCCTTGATGGAAGAGGAACACCTGGATACTGTTGCAGTCACAGAAACATGGTACACAGAGAACCATGACTGGGATGTCAATATACCAGGGTAAACAAGCTACAGGAAGGACAGGGAAGGTAAAAGAGAAGGAGGAGTAGCTCTCTACATAAGGGAAGGAATCAAAGCAACAGAACTAAAGGGTAAACAGGGAGGGGAGGAGGCACTGTGGGTCACCCTGGAGACAGAAAATGGCACCACAATCTGCACAGGGGTTGTTTACAGACCCTGTCTCAGGGGGAGGCAATTGAGAAGGAAATGATAGAAGGAATCCTTAGAATGGCAGAAAAAGGAGAGTTATTGTTGAAGGAGGACCTAAGTATGCCAGATGTTAACTGGAGCACCTTTACTGCAGCCAAATCCAATAGCAGGGTCATTCTCAATGCCCTACAGGGGGCATGCCTCAGACAGATAGTATTAGAACCCACTTGGGAGGAAACAATCTTAGACCTCATACTGTCAAATGAGGATGGAGAGAGGATCTCAGATTTAGAAGTGGGTAGCCATCTGGGAACAAGCAATCACAAAACGGTATGGTTCACAATAAACACAGCTGTAGAGTCAAGCCATACAAAAGCTAGGGTGTTGGACTTTAGGAGGGCTGACTTTGGCAAAATGGGAGGGTGCCTCAGAAAAGCACTTGCAAACAGACAAGAAGGAGTGGTGGAAGAACAATGGGGAACAATCAAAACTGCCATCACAGAGGCAGCAAGCCTCTGTGTAAAGCAAATCAACAGAACAAAATGAAGGAAAAAGCCACTATGGTTCTCAAAAGAGGTGGCGGGGAAGGTTAAGGAGAAAAGGACAGCATTCATGAAATAGAAGGAAACACAGAAGGAGCAGGACAGAGAACTATATCAGTTAAAGCAGAAGGAGGCAGGGAAGGCAGTCAGAATAGCAAAGGCCCAAACTGAAGAAAAGATAGCCAACTCTGTTAAGAAGGGGGGATAAAACCTTTTATAGGTACATTAGGGAGTGAAGAAAGACCAAGGGAGGGATACTGAGGCTTAACAAAGAGGAGGGAATGTAGGCAGAGGGTGAAAGTGAAAAAGCAGGGATACTGAATGAATACTTCTGCTCAGTATTCACAAAAGAAGAGGAGGGGGTGGTAACTAAACCAAACGGTAGAAACACTCTGGATAGGGGGTCAATACCAGTCCATTCCCAGAAGAAAGGGTTCTGAAAGAAGTCTTAAAACTGAAGGTGAAGAAAGCAATGGGGCCTGATGGGATTCACCCAAGAATTCTAAAAGAACAAAAGGTAGAACTATTGACACCACTGACTACCCCCTTTAACAAATCATAGGAGGATGGGGTGGTACCTGAGGACTGGAGGAGGGCAGATGTGATTCCACTTCACAAACATGGGAGTAAGGCAGAGGCAGGAAACTAGAGACCTGTTAGTTTGACCTCAGTGGTAGGGAAAATGATGGAATCACTTCTGAAGGGAAGAATTGTTGAATATCTAGAGGCCAGAGGGGCACAGTACCCACGGCATCATGGATTGACGGTGGGTAGGTCATGTCAAATGAATCTGATAGATTTCTCTGACTGGGTGGCCAAAGTAGTAGACCAGGGAGGGGCTGTGGACATGGCCTACCTAGACTTTAGCAAGGCATTTGACACAGTCCCACACAAAAGATTAATATACAAGTTAGCCAGTCTTGGAGTGGGTCCCAAGGTGGTAGCCTGGGTAAAAAATTGGCTAGACAACAGGAGACAAAGGGTAATAGTAAATGGAGTCCACTCTGCAGAAAGAGAGGTTACTAGCAAGGTACCGCACGGTTCAGTGCTGAGACTGGTCCTCTTTAATGTCTTTATAAGTGACATTGCAGAGGCACTGGAAGGAAAGGTATGTCTCTTTCCTGATGACACAAAGATCTGCAACAGGGTTGATACACAAGGTGGAGTGGAAAGGATGAGAAGAGACTTGGCAAGGTTGGAGGAATGGTCAAATGTATGGCAGCTTAGATTTAACACACAGAAGTGCAACATATTGCACCTGGGAAGCAAAAACCCAGTGGAAGAGTACACAATGGGGGTGAGATACTAACAACAACAAAAATGGAAAGGGACCTGGGAGTAGTCATATCAGATAACCTAAGTGAGCAAGCAATGTGAGAATGCAGTAAGGAGGGCTGGGGGATACTGGGATGCATAGGGAGAGGCATCAACAGTAGAAAACAGGAAGTTGTTATCCCTCTGTACAGATAGTTGGTGAGACCCCATCTGGAGTACTGCATGCAGTTCTGGAGAACCCATCTCTGCAAGGACCTAGACAGGATGGAGGCTGTCCAGAGGAGGGCACTAAAATGGTGCAGTCTGCACCAGAAGACATATAAAGAGAGACTAAAGGAGCTTAATATGTATACCCTCTAGGAAAGGAGGGAGAGGGGGGACATGATAGAAACTTTCAAGTACCTCAAGGGAATCAACAGTCCAAGAGGGTAGCATCTTTTAGAAAAAGTGATGTGGAAGAACAAGGGGGCACAATCTGAAGATAAAGATAGGACGGTTCAGAGGTAATGTGAGGAAGTATGTTTTCACGGAGAGGGTTGTGGATGCCTGGAAAGACCTTCCTGAGGAGGTCATGGAGTCAAAAACAGTGGAGGAATTCAAGAATGCATGGGACAGACATAAGGCAATTCTTGTGGGGGGTAGGAGGAAGTAGGCTGTTGGTTAACTAGGATCTGCAGCTTATCCATTAGGTAGGGAAACAGGCAGACTATGTGGGCCAAGTGATCCTTATCTGCCATTAAATTCTATATTTCTATGTTCTATGTTTCTATGAACACAGAAAAGCCTTAGAAAATTTCAGATTTGGGCCCAGATATTCAAAACCCTGCCACTGGGCAAAGGTAGCACTGCCCGGTGGGCAAACATAGCCCGGAGTGGAAAGCAAGCCATATTCAAAAGGATTAACCCAGTGCAAAACCAGCTGAATATAGCAAGCAAAGGAATCCAGGCAAACAGGACCAGGAGTGCAGGGCAAACATTGCCCAGGAATAAGACTGCACTGAATATAGCAAATAAGACAGCACTGAATATATCACCCAGGCAGACTGTGCAAACACCCAGTGGAACACAGTGCAGAGGTGAGACAGCCTGATCCTGAGACAAAGCAAGGAAATACAGCCTGGAACAAGGTCCCGGGTTCAGATCGAAGTGCAGAACCCAGTAAATGACACACATGCATGTGAATGGCAAGCAACAACCAGGACCCATGTGCGGGACCCAAGGAACAGTGCATACGAGGTGAAAACCCCTGCACCCAAGAATGACACAGGACACCGTCAAATGTAAAAACTGGAATGTAATAACAAACAAAGGTATGGCAAAGCAACAGGAACAGTAATACGATGCAAACAGTACACACATATGTGCAAAAGGTAAATGAAAATAAACAACAAACAAAACAAAACTGAGAACCGAACACTACCACAACATCAACCAGGTGAACCACTATGAGGATATGAAAGCCAGAGCAACAAACTGACATGCAACCCCCCCCAACACAGAACAGTACCACAATGAAGACCCACATGTAAATGAGTTCAACTGCAGAAATAAAATAACAGAAACAGCGGCATGAGAACCATAACAACATATCTACAATATATACAGGATGGCAAGGGGAATGGGGGGAAGGGGACATGGACACAAATGGGGGCGCCTAACAGAGGGCAAGGATGAACATCAGTCCAGAAAGGGGGGGATAGCCAGCAAAAATGGGAAGCTGATCATGGCTTATTGCTGCACGGATCGGGCAGACGTGCTTCCAGGACAGCAGCCACCCTCCTGGTCTCTGAAATTAGGATGGCCTGCTACTCAATCAATGTCCTCTGCTGCCGGACAAGATGTCACAGCAGGTCCTCAGATCCCTCTGACTCCTCTGGTCTGGTCACCCACAATGACAATTGGAGTGGACCTACAAGAGGAAGGGGGAGTACGTGAAGATGGGAAACTGGCCAAGAGGCATACTGCAGCCACAGGAGGCCATACAGGAATGTACAGCATGTCTCGACAGCCATGCCAAGTGGTGCTGAGGAACGCAATGGTAGGCACACCTGGAAGGTGCACACAGGGCAGGCCTGGTTGGCACAGACACCATCCCAATACCCAATAGAAACGGTGACGTAAGGCCCCACCAGCACCATGGCACAGGTGACACCACCCACCCCAGCACTGCACACAGTGAGACAGTGCAGACACACAGACTGTCCCCAGGATGGCTGTGTGAGTGGGCCATGCAACAACATGCACAACGGCGCCCACACATTGGGACAGGCTGCCCATAGACAGATATCAATGTACCAGAATGCAGAGCACAACAACAACAACCCAAAGGGGCAACAGAGCAGCACAATGCAGGCATGGTGGCCAGCCAATGACCAACCTATGCCAGGGACAAACAGACCCACAGCATATGCAGGCTCACAGGGTGCAGACAGCTGCAGGGGTGGGCCAACAGATGCCACCGAACATGGGCCTCATAAGACACAGTGCATGGTGCCCTGCGGCCACCACACATACACGGTTGGTGAACAGCCAAACATGGCCAGCGAAGCCTGTGGACAGCAAGGCAATGCCAGTCATACACAGGCATAGGAACTGGGGGGAAGGGCTGGATCACACCCCACTTCAGATGTGTGCATAGCAAAGGACAGCATGGAAACAATTCCCTCAGTACCCTCATGTGTGCCCCTCCGATCATCCGCCACCACAGCCCCTACCACCATCCAGCACCCTGGCAGCCGTGCATGCTAACACTGGCCCACAGCACCCCATCCCCACCACAGGGCACAGTGGCCTGACAGATAGACTCCGGCAGCAGTGTGCAACAGTGGTGTGCAACACAGCACAGTGCCACAACACCACTGGCCTGATGCCTGTGGCAGCCAAGCCACCAGCACAGTCAATGGCAGACCTCAGCAGGAACCACACATCACAGAGGGACAGCCCAAATGAGCAAGACATGAACTCATGCAACAGGCCATCATGCAACAGGCCCCTGGCCTCAGGGTTGCTCTCCTGTGCCCACTGTGGCATGGCCGGCACCCTCGGGCTGCTCCTCTGCCTGTCTTGGGACACCTCTTGGCCCTCTCCTGCCATTCTGGGATGCTCAATCTGCTCTACAGTGGACAGAGGGAACAGCAGCATTAGCGCAACACACAGCATGTACCGCGCACATCACAGCAAGCTGCACACTCACCCTCCACAACACTGCACACACAGGGCAGCCCAGGAACAGTAGCTGAACATAGGATACACCCACACAAAGGGTAACAAGGCCCATGGAGTGAGCACCAGGCACACAGGACATGTAGCCATGGTGGCACAGCAGTGCGACAGTGCCAGACGTAGGGCACTGCAACAGGCTGCACACATAGCTGTGTAGGCTGTCAGTGGCCTCTGGTGACAGCACCCTGTGCCACAGTGGAGTAGGCTGCAGGATGGTGCTGTATCAAGACCCACCATCAGGAATGTCCTGATCTGCCACCCACACCAGTGTCACCCCCACAGACACAGCATGCACCACACTGGAACCGCTACCACCATGTGTGTCACCTGGGAACAGAGGCAACTGTGCACCCCACACTCTATACCAGAATGCCCCCCTAGGTGACCAACATGTGTGCCCTCAACCTGTGCCACATGCGCCCCAACACCATGCATGGTAGCACACCTGTGCATACAGACACACAGGCACACGCACATACCTGCAGACCGAGAGGCACGTGACAGTGGTGATCAACATGCAACACCACTTACCTGGCACTGGCACAGTGCCCTCATGCACCATGCACTTATAGCACTCCAGCTGCTGCTTCTGTCTAAGGTACATGTCAATGTACTGATGCTGACACTTCTCGGCATCACAGGCGATGCCTGTGTGTTCACTGAGCCTCCAGGCAATGGAGGCCCACACCTGCTGGTGTGGGAGGTCACCCCTCCTGACCTCCCCAAAGAGGCGCTGGTGCCTTTACTGCACCAGCTGTATGAGGTTGGCAGTCTCAACCTCCCCAAGCGCCTGTCCCTATGTACTACTACATGCAGCCTACGCCTTCCTGCTATGGTCAATGGTGTCTGGTACCCTGCCACAAGTGTGACAACACAGCCTGTGCCACTTCCAGAGCTCACCAGCCAAGTGTGCTGTAGCGCCATGCTCCCACATGACATAGCACAGCGCTACCTGGAAGTTAGCGCAATGCACATGCATGATCCCACCACGACCCAGAGCAGCAATGACACATGCATGTAGCACCACGCTAGTTGGCATAGTGCAACACTGGGGGCATGCTACCCTGGGGCACTAGCATAGCACATGGGCCTCAGGTGCATGTGTGATGGTCACGCTAAGTCACATAGTGCCGCGCTAATGGGACAGCATGACGCTGGGCCACACATTGCCCCGCACTAACGTTTGTCTGGTGCTAAGCTGTTTGCCCGGTGCTATTCAGGACCATATTCAACTGTCCTATGCAAATGAGGGCACTTGTGTCTGCAAGGTGCAAACAGTGTGATTAGCATATCATTAACTGCTCATTTGCATGCCTAACAGGCTGGATTGCCTGGCTGGGCTATATAAGGGCAGACAGTGCTCCACCAGTGTTGTGCCTTGGGATTGCAGGACACATCCTATGCTACAGACAGACAGACAGGCACTCTAGAAGGAGACATGTCGGAGGACGCAGAGAAGCAGGAGGCAGGTCTGTATAGCAGCCTGAGGCCTGGCAGTATGGCAGTGGGGCATCACCAGGCTGGAGCGTACACACTGTGCACCTGCAGTTCACAACGGTACAGGCAGAGTACAGGGCGGATAACTGCAGGCCCACAGGCCGACATGGTGCTGCATATTGGTGCACATGGCCAGCAGTTCAGCTGCTCAGCTGACTGGGCCATGTGACACGCCCATGCACCAGCAGCTGCCACCGATGTGAGTGGAATGCCTGCACACTGTGGTAGCCAGTCACCGGGTGGGGGGGCACACCTTGGCCTGCAGGCATGCCCCGCACCCGTGTTACATTGACATGGGGTCATGGAACCATGTTCATCGCTCAGGATGAGGGTTGCAGATCCACTGACGGTGGTACACAGTCACAGCCCAGGGGTGATAGGCTCTGAACTGTGTGGATACCATAGTGGCAACACCAGCACCATTGGGTCTGGGCCTGGTATCCTGCGATGGTATGCATACCATCCATACTGTCTGGTTATGCTGCACATGCCCTGTGTGCACTGCACATGTCCTCTGGGGGCCAGATGGGGTAGTGTGCAATGCCTGGTGCCAACGGTAGGGATGCCCCTTGTACTGGAGAATACCTGATTGGTATTGTTGCTGGTGACACAGGCTGTGTGGTGCCCATGTGGGGGCTGGTGTGTGCAGTGTGCCCACAGTGTATGCCATCAGGTGTGCAGTTGCATTGTGCACACGGGGTGGCTGCATATCACAGTGGCTGTGTGAACTGTATGCACACATGCTGGCCTGGGCCTTCACCATGCCACATCAGGTTGGTCAGTGTGGGTGTTGGGGGTGGCATGCACATAGTGTTCCATGTGTTCCATGCAATGCAGACATGCCATAGCATGTGACATATATCCCTCTGCATGTCTCCCATAGGTACCGCAGCACATTAGGAGTGCATTAGGGCACACCGCTTCTCCCAGGATGAGCTGATGGCCATGGTGCATGGGGTCAAGGAAAGGGAGCAGGTGATATGGCACCACAAGGTGATAGACACAGTGGTGCGCCAGGCATGGGATGAGGTGATGGCAGGGGTGAATGCCATTGGCGGCCGTGGCCGGACAACAGATGCAGTGCTCAAGTGCTGGAGTGACCTGCTGCAATGAGCCAAGGAGGAGGAGGAGGCACAGTGGCTCCGATACAGAATACAGACCGAAGGTGGCCCACTGTCTGCACAACAATGGCAGCAGGACCCACTCATGTCTGTGGTGGCATCCACCCTTCAGCCGGTGTCCGTTGCTAGTGTGCTTGGTGGAGGGTGTGAGATGCCATTCACACCAAGTAGGACAGGTCAGCATCCGCATATGTGTACCCTGCATGGATTCACTGCACTGTTGCTGGGTGTTGATGTTGCTGTTGTGCCTGGGGTGCACTACGGGGGTGTTCTGCTGTGCACACTGTACTCATGGGACAGGATTGCATGCAACCACTGCCCAGCAAGGCTATGACTACAGCTGACAGCCCTGGGCATGTGCACTGTGGTGTGAGTGTGTGCATGTGGCCACGGTCTATGTCTGTGGGACTGCTCTGTGTGGTGTGCATGTCCATGGCATGTGGCACGTATCCTAGGGTGTGCACGTACTGGTGGTGGTGGTTGTGGCACACTGTGCATGTACCGGTCAGTGACTCTGTCCCATCTTTTTCCACAGCAGTGTGTGCAGGGCCTGCAGCATGCCAGGACCAGGCTGGGATGGCTGCCATGGAATCAGAGGCCGCAGAAGAGGAGGACAACCTGCCGTCGACCTCTGGACTGGGTGCTGGTCATGGATCCTCAGCTGTGCACCATGTGTGGCACCCTGTTGGATATGGGGTACACCTGCCAGGGGGCTCCAATGCTGGTGGGGACCTGGACTACAGTGCAGCCCTGGAGGATGCCCAGGTGGAGGATCTCAGTGGTGGCCAGGTGATCCTGCTGATGGTCACCAGTGACATGGGGTCATATGTGTCGGAGGAGGGTTACATCCTGCCTGTGGAAGGACCTCTGGTGGGCAGCACAGGGGTGGGGCAGGGTGCAGTCTGCATCACGGGTGCCATGGGGGGGATAGCCATGCCAGCATGGGTGGACCTGTTCAGCCAGTGGTGGGCCATGAAGGGGCCATGTGTGCCCCACTGGACATGTGGTGCCCTCCACGGGGAGCAGTGCAGGGCCTGCCTGGGGCACAGCATGCCACTGGTGCCCTGCAGCAGCAGGACATTCCACTGCTGCCACAGTGTCCCCACCATGTTGAACAGCAGGCACAACCACTAGCTGCCATTGAGGTTGCTGCTGCCATGGAGCCAGATGCCCCAGAGGCCTGCCCTCTGCTCCAGGCCACCCTCACATCCCAGCAGGAGGCCTAGATGGACCTGCATAGCCTGCAGCGGGAGCTCAGGCATGAGTTGTCACAGATGCAGGAGGCAGTGTCCCTGGGATTTGCATGGGCAGAACAGCGGGCTGAGGACTGGATGGGGTGCATGGTAGCCACACTTGACCGTGGTTTTGCAGGGCTCATGGCCATGGTGTTCAACCTCACCACAGAGCTGCGTGGGGTGCATGGAGGGAAGCAGGCTGTGTAAGGGGTCAGTATGCCCATGGTATGCAGGCCCACAGGTGGGCCACACGCAGCCACAGGACGGGCACTGGCACAAGCACCACCGCATCGGGCGCATCAGTTGGCACCCAGTGTTGCCGTGGGCATCCACCCACCCTGTCTGGTTCTGCTGGTCAGCAGGAGTGCAGGTGGTCTACCCTCCCAGCCTCACCGTGGTCCTCCCCAACCATTTCCTCAGCTCAGAGCACTCCTGGCTCTGTGTCCTGTACATGTGGAGTGCATCGTGTGCGTGGTGGTAGCCACCAGAGATAGGCATGGCTGCCATGCACATAAGCACTGTTGACACTCAGTTGTACCCACATGCATGCACACTCACTCACATGGGCACACACACACATGCACTCACACTGTCACATACACACACACACACACACACACACGCACTATCACTAGCAACGTTCACACATGCACAGCCATGGTGTCCCTTCCCACACTGCCACCACTCATCAGGCATCACCCGCATCACTGTGCCATGACTGTGTATCCTTGTCACATGCATGTCCTGCACAACCCACACTTCACACTGATGTCATGCGTGCATTCACTACAACTGTGTTATGCACTTGTTTTGTTGGTTGTCAGCACTGTTGTGGTTGTCTGTACATAATAAACTGATTTCACTGTACTGTTTCCTGTTGCTGTGCTGTGTGTACTCACCTTCTGGCCTGTAACAGTGTCCTGATGATGGTGGCCCTGTGCTCCAGAGCCCTGCGGGCCATTCGAGGATCCCTCCTCCTGAGTTGCTTCACTATCCCCATGACCACTGGCTGTGGGTCACTGTCGGCCTGTTCCTCAGTTTTAGGTGCCTGTATCCGACGGTTCATTGCCATGTTGTGCAGCATACAACAGGCTACAATGATATGGCATACCTTCTGAGGCCTATACTGTAGGGCACCGTCTGATGTGTCTAGGCATCGGAAGCACATCTTAAGTATGCCAAACACCCTCTCTATGATGTTTCTGGTGGTGGCATGTGCCTCATTGTACAACTCATCGGCCACTGTGGCCAGCCGGGGTACTGGTGTCAGCAGCCAGGGTCTCAGAGTATAGGTGCTGTCCCCTGTTGCGAGATGTGCACCTGTTAGTGTTGTTCTGCTGTCTGCCCTTTGCTGTGTTGCACCACCTATGTTGCTATCCCAGGCCCCTTCCTTGCCTTCCCCTGTCTATCCCCACCCCTGCTGTGGTGTGTGTGTGCCTTGCATGCTGCTACTCACTGACTAGGTGCCCACTGGGTATCCTGCCCTCCTCAAAGGCCTGACACAGCTGGGACTGGTGCCAGATGAAAGCGCCTTGGGCACTGCCAGGGTACTGTGCATAGACATTACTGATATGCCCAGTCGTATAGCACACCACCTGGCAATTGATGGAGTGATACCCCTTCCTGTTGACATGCACCTCACTGCTATCACTAGGTGGTGCATGGATGGGGACATGGGTGCAGTTACTGGCACCAAGTACCTCTGGTAGGTGCGCAACTCAATGGAATTGCTGCAAGGTTTCTCTGTGCTCTGTTGCCCTGTTGGGGAACACTGTGAACTTAGCAGTATGTGGCAGGATAGCATCAAGGAACTGGGTCAGGAGGTGTGAGGTGGCAGACTACAGTACCCCTATGGTGTCCCCCGTTGGTCATTGGAACATCCCTGTGGCTAGGAAGCACATTGCTTCTGTCACCTTCTCCTCGACTGTCATGGCATGGCTGTGTCTGGTGTTGAACTGCAGCTGCTCATGCAGGAGTTCACCTAGCTGCCTCAATATACCCCTGTTCACCTTGTACCAGCCAGTGATGTGCTCACCTGGCCGGGCCAGTACCACCTGTGTGCAGCATAACATCTCCTTGGCCTGCATTGCAGCCCATGTTGGCCCTGCTCTTTCTCCTCTTCTTCCTCCTCTACTGCTGCCATTCATGGCAGCAACACTGCCGTCGGCATTGCTGCCATTTCCACTTCCTGGTGTGGTCCCTCCCTCTCTGTGGTTTGCCCTGGGATAAGACTAGCCTTTTATAGGTGGTAACTAGCGCTGCGCCACATGTCACGCTATGTGTCCTAGTGCGGTGCTATGGCTCTAAATATCCCATAGCAAGTGTATGCTGGTTCCCACCCCCTCATTTTACCCCTTGCATACATTATTATTTTGCTTATTTTTAAAAGCTCTGTTATTTTTTAAACCAAGTGCCAAAAACGGACATAGCTGAGTTCCCACTTCCGGTTTTGGGGGTGTAAAAGGCTCACACTAGTGAGCGGGGTGAGTGCATGTGGAGATGCGCACAGAGACACGTGCATCTGAGCATGCTCTGCATGTTCAACATGGTCTGTGGGGCCTGTAATAGGTCAAGTAGTAGGCTGATCTAGCAGCGAGCGTATGAGAAGAAACAAAACAAAACAGCGCCCCATCATTCATAACACCAAAAAGTAAGTGTTAGTAGGTGTTGTTTTATGCTATCACTGTCTTGTTAAAACATTATGTGCTTACTTTGGTGTAGGCCCTCTGAGTGTAACTAGTAACTTTATGGGGACTAAATCCAGAATTTTTCTCTCATAATCATGGCAGCTATCATTATGACGCTTGATGGTGAGGTGGGATACAAATGCAATAACTGTTCCATGTATGCTATGTCACCTGACACACAAAACCAACACAGCTTTATTTTCATACTAAGTAATAAGGAGCTAAGGGGGCCTATGTTTGACCCATACAGAACGCTCCTTTCCATTTTACCCATAGTAAGCCAGATTGTGTCCTTCCTTGATATAAGTATCTAAGTTCCTTTTAAACTGTGCTTTATTTCTAGCCTATACAGTCTCATCTGGCAACCTGTTCCATGGAGCCACCACTCTCTGGGTTTAAAGGGCCATATGCCTACTTGTGTTACACTTTATACGTCTTAGCTGAAGGTGGTGCCCTCTGGTACCTACTGTATCATTTTTAAACTTTAGATTTAGTTCATTTAACATATAATCATCCCTCATTATATCATGACATAACATCAAGTCTCCTCTAACTCTTAAAGTCTCCAGTGACATCAGCCCTAAATCTGCTAATCTCTGTTGATAGGTTCTACCCTGCATGCCATGTACTATTCTTGTAGCCCTCCTCTGCACGCTCTCCAACCCGGACACTGACCCTTTATTTATGGATCCCCACACCGGGACACCATAGTCCAAAACAGGCCGTATATAAGCTCTGTACAAAGGCATAATTACTGCCGCCTTCCTACTTTTGAAGTTCCTTTTTATATTCCATAAGACCCTATTAGCCTTTATTATTTGTTTGTCACAATGAGCCTGGTATTTCAGTTTCTGATCTACCAATATGCCCAGGTCCCATTCCACTTCTGGCTTTCTTAGGGTATACCCATTCATTTTATAGTTATGTTCCAGATTTCTATTTCTATTTGCTCCAAGTGTGTAGAAAACTCCTCCTTGGGATATGAGATTAACCAAAAATTAAAAAACTTTAATGAGTGGCTCAGAAAGTGGTGTCTTAGACAAGATCATAAGTGCATAACTCACCGGGAAGAATTTTCAGGCAGATTTGACCTTTTCTGTGGGGATGGGCTCTACTTAAGCCACCCTGGTAGTTCTTTACTAGCCAAACAAATTATGAGGCTCATACATAAGAATTTAAACTAAATCATGTGGGGGAGAGGAAGGTAAATCCTCCCTCTCTGAACAGGGGCAAACTTGATCACTCAAAATACATAGATAAATAAGGTTTTTATATTTAAATGCCAGGAGTCTTATTAATAAGTTAGAAGAACTGACTCTTAGACTGGCTGCAGATATAATTGAGGTTCTTGCAGTAACAGAAACCTGGGGTGACCAGAAATCCAATTGGAACAACATAGTACCTGGCTATACTCCCTACTTATTAAACAGAGAACATAAAAGGGAAGGGGGGAGTAGCCCTTTTTGTTAGGAATACACTGCAAACATCAGATATTTCTGAGAAAATAAAAAAAGGGGACTGTCTTACAGAAACTATTTGGATTAAACTGGCTTTAGATAATGCAAAATTCATAACTATAGGGGCTTGCTACCATTCCCAAGTTCCACATTGGATATACTCGAGGCTGTAATAGGGGAAATAGAGGAAGCCTATGTGTTAGGTGATATACTTATGGGTGATTTCAATTTAGGAGACATATCATGGGTTGACTACACAGCTTCATCTGGACAAAGTAGAAAATTAATAAGTTTATGCCACCAGTGTAATCTTATCCAATGTATTAACCAACCCACCCAGGATAACATGATTCTTGATATAGTTTTACACAAGGCTAATATGCTATCAGATAATATCAAGATTCACTCACCATTGGGTAACAGTGACCATAATACAATCACATTTACATAAAAAAATTGAGTTACATATACTATTTCAGAAACAATATTTTACTTTTATGATAAAGCTGATATCACACCTATAAAGTCAGAGTTAAATAAAACTGACTGGGATAACATTTTTGATACACTACTCATTAATGATAGTTGGGACTTATTTCATCAGACATTAATTCAATTTAGAGATACATATACCCCACATAAAATTAAAAATACTAAAAATTATCATCTTCCTAGGTGGATGAATAAAACATTACAGAAATTCATCAAACATAAAAACAAAAAATATGCTTGTTATCTTAAAACACATAGTGCAGAAAATTGGAATTCATATTTAAGTAGTCATAAAAAGTGCAAACGAGAAATACGTAAAGCCAAAATTAAGTGGGAATACAAATTAGCAATGAATGCTAACAAAACTAACAAAAAATCCCTATACTCATATGTCAATTCACTTAAAAAACCTGTGTGTCAAGTCGGTCCCCTGTAATATAAGGATAACTTGATAAATGAACCCCTCGAAATGGCTAATATCTTTAAAACTAAATTTTGTGAAATATTTCAATCCTCACAACATAAGTCCATTTCAGCTATGTGCCATGATGCACTGGTTATTATAACAGAGGAGAATATTTTACTAACATTATCCTTGCAGAAAGGAAAAACTAGCACTTCTCCTAGTCATATAGCTGGTCAGTATTTATATTTGTTTGCTGAATCCATTATACATCCATTAAAGTTACTTTTTAACACATGCCTGGCTTTGAATTTTGTCCCAGAAATATTTAAAAAACAGCCTTTGTTATTCCCATTTACAAAAAAAGGCACAAAAAATAATTGGGAGAATGATAGGCCAATAAGTTTGACTTCCCCCTGTGTAAAATGCTGGAAAGTTTAATAAAGGATATAATTTCCCTGATTTTGGACAATACTGATGTAGGCCAACATGGATTCAAAAAAGGATGTAGTTGCCTAACCAATTTAATGTGTTTCTATGAGGATGTGAGCTACCAACTTGATCAAAAAATACCATATGATGTCATCTTTATTGATTTTAATAAGGCATTTGATGCAATGCTGCATTGGGCCTTACTCCACAAACTGTATAATTTAGACATCAATAAAAATATTGTTAACTGGATATCTAATTGATTATTAAATAGGACTCAATGTGTTTTAATCAATGGACATCTATCAGACATTAGTAAGGTAACCAACGGAGTCCCTCAGGGCTCTGTGCTTGGCCCCTGCCTATTTTAAATATTCATAGGTGATTTAACTACAGACTGCTTTTTCCTGGCTACAAAATATGCAGATGATGTCAAAATTGGGGGCCCCTGTCAAAATCAGGAGCAAATAGATACCATCCAGAAAGATCTTAATACAATAACTCAATGGGTCACCAAATGGCAGATGAAATTGAACCCAGATAAGTGTGAGGATATGCACTTGGGTACACAAAATTACTTAATTAAATATAAGTTGGCCAGCAAAACATTATCAATTACAACTAATGAAAAAGATCATGGAGTGAATATTTCCATGGATTTTCTTAAATCATCACAGATAAATGAGGCATTTTCTAAATCCAATAAAGTTATTTGGTTCATTAAATGACATATAAAAACTAAGGATAGGAGGGTGTTAATACCCCTATATAGAGCATATGTCTATTCACACTTGGAATGCACCTCACAACTATGATGCCCATTTAAAAAATCAGACATATGTTTACTAGAAAGGGTACAAAGAAAATATACAAAACATATTAAAGGATTATATAACAATCCCTATGAATGTAGACTTAAATCTTTAGATCTGATGTCATTCGCTACTCGACGTCTATGAGGAGATCTCCTTTTTATGTATGATATCATTCAGGACCCCTATTTAATAACCATATTTGGACCTGAGTTCATAAATAATTCATATAATACCAGAGATTACCCTCTACAGTTATATGGTAAGACATTTAACTTGATGGCAAGAAAATATTTCTTCACTTTAAGAACTGTAAATCCTTGGAATTCACTGCCTATTGACATAATTCCTAGCAGTTCAAAAATACCATTTAAGTATCATTTGGATACATTTATACTGTCAGGCAATATGGTTAGTTATTAGTAATTCTATAAAGAACACCTATGGGCCCATATGCCTCCTTGCTCTTTCCACACCTTAGTATGAACCTTAGTAATAGAGTTCAGGAGTGTAGCATCTTTCAGAAAAAAGATGTGCAAGAACAAGGGGGTCACAATATGAGGCTGGAGGGGAGAAGACTCAGGGGCAATGTGAGTAAGTATTTTTTCACAGAAAGGGTGGTGGATGCATGGAACAGCCTTTCTGAGAAGGTCACAGGTGCAAAAACAATAGGTGAATTTATGAATGCATGAGACAGACAGATGGCAACCCTAGTGGTAGGAAGGAGAAGGTAGGCTGCAGATCAAGTAGGATCTGGGGTTTATACAGTAGGCAGGGCAATGGGCAGACTAGGTGGGCCAGATGGCCCTTATCCACCATCAAACTCTATGTTTCTATGTCACCTGATGCTTTTCACAGAAAACTATGCCTTTGAAAAGCATCATTTGATGAAAAATGTATCAGGAGACATAACTGCTCAAGTTGTTTGCAAGACAGGAGGTTAATAGGTATGGTTTCATGATGTCACTCCATAGATTTTTTAGGGCTATACCACTTTGCTGTTTAAATATTCTCCATCTTGGTTTATTTTCTCTCAGTTTTCAGAAGTCATATCTGTCCTTATCTGTTTTGTTGATGTCCACCAGGACTTTCTGGCTTTCAAGAACTTTTATTTGGCCTCTCTGTCAGTATTCTTTTTTCTGTGCTTGACATCATGAAATGTTGGCTCATATATTGTTCTTACTGTAAGAAGAAAAACTATATAAGTCATGAATCAGCTGACTAAAATGTGAACTAGAGAGACAGCCTTTTCTCTCCCTTCTAGTTTTAGTCTCAATTGCAGAAATCAGTTGTTGAACTCGCTGCTCCTTATAATATGATAATGATTGTCATACATTATTTATTGTATTGGTCTGCTGTCGAAAGTAACTTGTTCTGCTGTTGTATGTAATTTGATAAACTTGGACACATTTGAAAAAGGGATCCTGAGCTCTAAGGCCTTCCAAACACAATCAATTAATCAATCAATCAATCCATCAATAGTTGGGTATTTCATGAGGATATGGAGTAGGTCCCTAATGGCTGTTCTCTGATTACCTTGCTGGTTTGGAAGGGCCACATTGGACAATCTGCAGAAGCTTGGACAGCCCATAAAAGCCCAAGAGCTATAGAAATGGAGTTGACTGATAATTAGGAAACAAATACATTTTACAATATGTAAAGATAAAGGTCTCCATTAATTACTGTTCTCTGACGGCTGTGCTCATTTTTTTTTTTTTTTTTTGTTAAATCAAGTAATCCTTTTGTGATATATATTTTCTATGATACATGCTGTAGAAAAATTAAAAATTGTATTTTATTGTCCTTGGTTCAGGTCTAGAAATTCCCCCATGCAAGGAAGTAGAGGGCAGTGGAAACCTTGACCTCCACCTGGGAAGCTGAGCTCCTCCTGATAGCTGTTGTGAGCCTGTTATGCAACTCACTGCACTGGTACAGGAGAGTGCCCAAATCTGATCTGGGCCTGGTAGTGCAGTATCTATGGGTCGCTTAACTGCCAGAAGGCATGTCACACCCTGTCGAAGCTATGGGTTGCATAAGGCCTGATCTACAGTACATCCCATTCTGCCTATATCTTCTCCTAGTGATGTTCTGTGGCCCGAATGGCGGGGCATGGTCTCTTTGGAGGAGAATTGCATTTCATCTGCAAATGTCTCATTGACAGCACTGTAGGGGCAATTTTATATTTCAGAGTGAACATGTTGCCCCACTTAAATATACAGTACCAGTGATAGATTCCTAATTCACTCTTGAATCTCTTCCCAGCACTGATGTGATTAAATGATTGTATACCATTAAAAGTAATAAACATCAATGTTTAGATGGACTGATCCCAAATCATGTTCATTTAGCTGCTCTCTTTATTGCCGAGTTCATAAGCTATTACTGAGTATGTACTTTCAGTGAGTGATGCCCTGGGGACCTATAAATATCCACATGTAGTACCAGTGCATAAGGAGTTTACCATTTTCTATGTGGACAATTACATGCCTATTTCTGTATTTCCTGTACTTGCCATGATGCAGGAAAGGATTGTCTATAGGCAAGTGATAGCATATACAGTACTGAAAAATAGAGTCTAAATAGTAAATGTCAGCATATATTTAGGAGAGGGAATGGCACTGATACTGCCTTGGTCAGCTTCACAGAGGAGGTTTACCATGGTATGGACACCAGAAAACCTATTGGCACAGTGTTTGTTGACCTAACCAATTCATTTGACCAGGTCAATCATGCCCTCCATCTAAAATGACACATCAGATAGTGCTAGTGCAGACATTCATTCATTCATTCATGTATGTTTAATTTAATATAGCACATTTTATCATTTGACTCAAGGCACTTTACACAGAGACAAATTTCTAAAAGCATTAAAATACATCACATAACAAAAAGTTATTCTAGAGTATTTATTAATTAGGTCAGCTAATCTGGTTAGATGGGAAGGCCTGTTTAAATAAAAAAAAAAATTCAGCTCCCGTTTAAAGGCTTCCAGTATGGGAATCTCTCATATAATGAGGGAAGGAGTTCCAGAGGGTTGCTACCATTAAAGAGAATGCACAGGTACCTGATGTTTTAAGATGGACCCTGGTAATTTCCAGAAATCCCTTGTCTGCTAAGCGGAAGGGGTGGGAAGAGTGGTAAGGTCGTAGGAGGTCTTGCAGGTAGCTGGGCCTCTGACCATGCAGGGCATTATAGGTCATCAAACTGACCTTGAAGGTGATCTATCTCCTAACAGGCAGCCAGTGCAGAGAGCTTAGCACAGGTGCAATATGACATAATCTCACTAGACTGATCAACAACCAGGCCGCCACATTCTGTACTAGTTGCAGGCAGCGAAGATCAGTCCCCGATAGCCCCAGGTAAAGGGTGTTGCAGTAATCGAGCTGCAAAGTCACAAAGGCATGAACCAGTGATGGAAGATCACCCATGGTTATCAGGTGTTTGATCCTAATGATGTTTCTCAGATGGTAAAATGAATTTTTGACCACAGCCAATGCCTATGACTTAAGTGTTGGGCCACAATCCAAAACAATGCCATGGCTCTTCACCCCAACAGAGGTGAGCAACTGGGAGTCCCCAAGCCTCAGCCTGGAGACTCAACCAGATTGAACACCGACCCCCAGGTGACCAGATTCCACCACTAGTACTTCAGTCTTATCCAGCTTCAGCCTCAATCAATTGGCCCTGATACAGTCTTGGATCTCAGCAAGGCACTGATTGAACACTGACACTGCCTCCTGCTGCTCAGGTGCAAAAGACATGTATAGCTGAGTATCATATGCATAGCAGTGAAAACTCAGCTTATACTGTCTTATAATGTTCCCTAGCAGTAGCATATACACTGCAAACAATGTGGGGCGCAAAATGCTGCCCTGCAGAACCCCACATGGCAGTAGCAGAAATGCAGAAGAAAAATCCCAGACAGCACCAGCTGTATCCTGCCAGTGAGGAATGACTGATACCAGTTGCGGACTGTACCATCTAGTCCACAACAAACCCGCAAGCATTTCAACAGCACCCCATGGTCCATGGTCTCAAATGCAGCTGAGTGATCAAGGAGTATAAGGATGGAACCTTTTCCTCTTTTCCTCACCACCAGGAGATCATTTAGCACCCAAACGAGGGCAGTATCTATAAAGAAATGTTAGAGACAGGTCTGTAGTTGGCCAGGCAGTATGGGTCCAGTGAAGCTTTCTTTAGGACAGGTCTTACCACCACTTCCTTCAAGGGCCCAGGAAAGACCCCTGCCACTAGGGTACACCAGACCATCCTGGCCAGAACCGGGCTGTGACATCAACACACCCCACTAAGAGGTGTGTTTGTCCCAGATTCTAACTACAGTAGGTCAGTCTTAACTCCTGGATGACCTTCACAATATCTACAACTGCCAAATGGTCGAAATCAGACCAGACGGACTGAATACCTGCAACTTCTGGCCCATCACAGCACGCTCCATAGAGGGTGCTGACTGGATCTCCCATCTGATGGAGGCAATCTTATCAGCAAGAAACAGAACAAACTTATCACACCTTGATTGTGAAAAAGCTCCCACCAACTGAAGAAAGGCAGGATTACACAGCCTATCAACAGTGCGGGAGAGCTCAGCCGGTCTGTTAGTTGCTACAACAATCTCTTTGGACAGGAACTGTGCCTTCTTACAGGAGATTGCTGATCGATAATCTATATAATGAGAAATCAATAAGCTTATCCTCCACAGACCTAGAACTCCTCCAGTGCCACTGCAGCCTTCTACCCCTCATCTTCATCTCCCTGATAATCCCATCAAACCAGGGAATCTCTGGTGTGAGATGATGGGTCAAACATGGACAGATGTGATAGAGTTAAGGGCTTCAGTAACAACCCTATTATAAGTCAGAACCAACTCCCCCAGTTCCTCACATGCACTCATCATATCTGATAGGTCAAGCACAGCCATCAGACCCTGTGGGGTCAAACCCTTCAGATGGTGGTACTGGACCATCTCCATAGGGGAAGGTCTATTAGGAGGGGCTTCAGATGAGAACCTCACAGTATGGTGGTCTGACCAAATGATTAGTTCCACCATAAGGTCCATGACCTCCATTACCAGCAGGAAAACAAAGTCCAACAAGAGGCCGTGTATATGGGTTGCAGAGGAAACAACCTGTGTTAGTCCCAACGAATACATTAGTAGGAGTAAGTCTTGACCAAACTGTGAGAGTTTTCTCTGTCTTTCCTGTGCTGCACCCTGCTTAGCTCCTGTCTGCCCTGCCTGAAGAACCTGCTCAGCCTGCAATCCTTAAGGTACGCCCACTGCAGCCTCCATGCAATGGTTTGCACCGGAGATTTGGAGCTCCTCTTTTCTGTTTTTTGAATTTGTCACTTTTATTGGAACTCCCTGCTGATTTGATCCAGCCTGCAGCCTGATAAATAAATTAGTTTTGGGCATAGATCTAGCATTCTGAATTAATTCTGTTTTAATGCCTTGTACTCGTAAAGTGATTTAAGATATAAGTGAAAGCTATTACTCGATTCTGTTCCTGTATTGCACTGCTCTTTGGGTTTTCAGCCCCCTACCCGCCCGAGATAAAAAAAAAATGCTGTTCTTTGGTCCTTTTCTGTTCTGCCCCTCTGGATTTTCCACTTTTACTCCTTTTCCAACCCTTTTATCTCTTTTCTCTCCTGGTCTCACTGGTGTGCTTGCACCTCGCGGTCGAGATACTTGAACTCGGTCAGGATTTTTATTAACACTATCTCCTTCTCCACTTAAATGCTTCCCCCTCCCCCCATAAAGCTTTGCATTTAAGAGTGGGTTTGTGATTTAAACTGCCCTCTGTCTTTTCACTCCTCTACAGCACTCTCTGCCTTTCCTGTGCTGCACCCTGCTAACCTCCTGCCTGCCCTGCCTGAAGAACCCGCTCAGCTGGCAGTCCTTAAGGTATGCCCACCGCAGCCTCCATACAATGGCTCACAGCAGAGATTTGGAGCTCTCCTTTTCTGTTTTTTTAATTTTTGGCACCTTTCTTGGAACTTCTTGCTGATTTGATCCAGCCTGCAGCCTGATAAATTAATTAATTTTGGGCATAGATCTAGCATTCTGAATTAATTCTGTTTTTAATGCCTTGTACTGATACACTGATTTAAGACTTAAGTGAAAGCTATTACTCAATTCTGTTCCTGTATTGCACTGCTATCTGGATCTTCAGCCCCCCCTCCCTCACCCCTAGATAAAAAAAAACTGCTGTTCTTTTGCTCCATCTCTGCTCTGCCCCTCTGGATTTTCCAGTTTCACTGCTTTTCCTACCTTTTTATCTCTTTTTTCTCCCTGTCTCACTGGTGTATTTGCACCTCGTGGTCAAAATACTTGAACTTGTTCAGGATTTTTTATTAGTCTTGACTATCTCCCTTTCCACTTTAGTGCTTCTCCCTCCCCCATAAAGCCCTGCATTTAAGAATGGGTTTGTGATCTAACCTGTCCTCTGTCTTTTCTCTCCTCCGCAGTGCTCTCTCTGTCTTTCCTGTGTTGCACTCTGCTAAGCTCCTGCCTGCCCAGCTCGAAGAACCCGCTCAGCCTGCAGTCCTGAAGGTACGCCCATCACAGCCTCCATGCAACGGCTCGCACAGGTGATTTCCTCGACAGCATCTCCCCACCCTCCTCCCTTTCACCCGCCCTATTTGAACACTTAGATTTATAGCTGTATTGGAGCTTTTCTATTGGTCAGTAACATTTTTTTCCATCACCCTGATTTCTAATTGGTTTGTTATACAAACCCAACACTAGAGGACCGCCAAGCCAATTTTTCCCTAACAGACTTTACTATCAACCAAGAATCGTACACCAGCAGGTGTTGCCAGGTTAATCTTGCCCTCTCTTCCTCCTGAAGTATCTATAAACAGTCCACAGCTATAGTTACCTGATCGACATCTTATCTTGCTCTTTTGCAAAAATGGCCTCTGCTCCTCTGATTGCCTTCAATCCCTATAGCTATAGCTATCAATAATCTGCTATTTTTTTACTTTATAGTTTTAGGGTCAGATTCTAGAAAAGTTACGCCTGGTGTAACAGCACTTGCGCCAAGTAGAATGGCGCAAGTAGCGAGTTACACCAGCAGTTGTGCCATAAATCCCCTGTGACATGGCCCTAGTGGGTTTACGGCAGCAGTTGCTCCCCATCCCAGAATGGCAGCAACAAAGACCCCAATGTCAGGATTCTACAAGAACCCCGGAGGAGAACCAGCATCGTAAGTTACACCAGCAATTAGCTGGTGTAACTTACATACATCCTCCGAGGGTTCCGTAGAACCCAGTCCATGTGCCCCCTTGCCCTGACCACCCCGCCATTGCCCCAGTGGGCACCGCACAGAACCAGCTCTAGACTTGGGGGCTAATCTGCCCCATCCCCCTACTGTACATGCCTCCCGTACAGGCTGGTGCCCCATGAGACTACCCCTCCCTGCTCCTGACTTCCTGTGCAATACTTGCCCTGCAGGGGCTATCCATACACCAGCCCCAGATCCTCCATTGTAAAATGCCTGCAGGGCGGCGCTGTCATCCACCCACCTATGCCCCAACCCCTGGGTCACCCACGCAACTGCTGACAAAATCCTACCCTGGTGGTCAAGTGGCCCCCCACTCAGTTATGCCAGCCCACCTAGCACCCCCACCCATCCCCAGCTGGCGACTGGCAAAGCCCACCTCTCACCACCACGGCCAGCTGCCAACTGAGTTCAGTATGAGTGTGTACTGTAAAGACGTGCTCAGAAATTAATTTCTGAGCATGTCTTTTCAGTGCCAGCTCATACTGAACTCAGTCAGCAGCTGACCATGGTGGTGAGAGGTGGGCTGTGCCAGTCGCTGGCTGGTGACCAGTGTTGGGGTGCTGGGTGGGCTGGCATGGCTGGGTGGGGGGCCACTAGACTACCAGGGCAGGATGTTTGCCGCATTTCTGGCAGGCAACTCGGGGTTGGGGCATGGGTGGTGGGATGACAGCGCCACCCAGCAGAGTGTTTTACAATGGGGCTCTGGAGAGCTGGGGTGTCAGCAGGCCCTGCAGGGCACATCTATGGGGGGTTCTGGGGCCACTTGAGGTGGCCATTGCTTCTGCAGGGCACATACTGGTGGTTTGGGGGCAGGGGGTATGGGCCACCCTTCGGGGTGGCTTGCTGGGCAGGATGGTGCACTTGCAACCAGCGGCAGCGGGTTGTGACATGCTGGCCAGGTAAGTCCTCTGTGTGGTGTACCTAGCTGCAGGTCACAAGTCGCAGGACTTTGCTGCGGAGACCCTTCCCCTTCTAGAATAGGGCATAGGGTCAATGTCGCAGTTGTGGGTGGCTCAAGTTGTGTTCAGCGGCAACTTGCGCCACCCTTCTTGAATCGGGTCCTTAGATTTTACATATTTATTTTTGCCTGTATAATAATGCGGTGAAACCTCTCATCTGTGTCTCTTATTCTTATTGCCCCAGTCTGTTAAAAACATTAAATTTTTGACACCCCTACAGCTGAGTCTTTTTGATATAGCTTCTCCTCGTTCTACTACCCAGCCTATTTAGCTATTTCCCTGTTTTAAACGATGTCCCCTCATATTTTCTCTCTTTAATCCTCCTCCACTTTTTTGCCTTTTTTCCTTGCTATCCTATCCCCTCCTGACACTCAGCAGACCTCGAATTGGCACGCCTCGGCTTGATAGTGTCCAGTTTGGGATAGACTCAGGATACTCACCGTGAGTGGAAACTATGAAGTCTGGGACCTCAATGACTACCATCCACCCGTGTACCCCCAGTTTGGCCCAAAACATTATTTACTTACTGTAAGCTCTTTAAATGCAATACTGCTGCCTCACGCTTTTCTACTACCCCGCATCGACCAAATACATAAGACACGTGAACTCCAATAATCTTAAGCAACTATGCAAAAACTGGAGGCTAACGAGACAAATATTGCTCCTGCTCCTCCTCTTGGGCTCTGTTCACCCAAACCCAGGGCGTGCACATTCTGATCTTATCGAGAACCCCCCCCCTCCACTGGCCTTGACAAGAAATGTATCGGCATTGCCCACCTTAACATTCAAAGTCTCCTAGCTAAGAAAACTGCCTTTGAAGCCTGGGTTGATTACAATAATTTTGACATCATCACTCTCTTTGAGACCTGGCTAACCCCCAAAATTTCCTCTAACAAAATCACACTAAAAGGCTATTCCCTAATTAGAAAATATAGGCAGAAAAAAAGAGGAGGTGGCTGCCCGTTTTTTATTCCAGAGAAGCTATCGTACACTGAACTTAACCCAGAATCTGAATCTTCCATGCTCAAATCCCTCTCCATTAATCTAATCATGGGGAAAAACAAACTTTTTAACCATAACTTCTGTCTACTCCCGGAACACCTTTTTGGAGCTTGAACCCTCTTCTCAAACAAGTCTTCTTTCCTGTAATATGGAATGGCTCATTTTAGGGGATTTCAACCTAAAATGAGACAGCAGCCAGTCTGACTGTGTCAAAAAACTTCCTGCCAGCTCTGGAATGCACCAGTTAATATCCACCCCTACAAGGACAAATTATAAGATGGAAAACAGCTCTTCCATTGACTGGATCTTAACTTCTAATCCCACCAGAGTGACAGCCACGGGCATTCTCCCTGACTCTATCAGTGATCACTGTGCTGTTTTTTGTTGCTGGTCAGCCAAAGCTCCTAAATTTGCTCCTAACTACATCTTTACCAGACAATTAAAGAAAGCAAACATTGAAGAACTTGCACATGCTTTCAAATCAGTTGACTGGTCCTTCATTACAGACATAAAAAATATTGACCTTGCCCTAGATAACTTCACAAAAATATTTAACAGCATTTGTGACTCCCTCATCCCCTTAAAGAAAATTAGTCTCCGTGGGCATTTCAAGAAGTGGATCACACCAGATCTACTAAAACTTATGCATTCTAGAGACAAGGCATGGGCAGGGCACAGGAAATCCCCCTCCCCCAGTCTCCTCCAGGAATACAAAACCCTCCACAACAGATGCAAGTAAACGGTTCACACTGCAAAAATGAACCACCTCAAGAACAGGCAATTTTACAACAGAGCAAATTCCAAACAACTCTGGGGTACTTTAAACTCCCTACTGGGGAAAGACAAGAAGTGTGAGCAGATTATGCTTCTGGCAGAAGGGAAATTAACTAATGACCCAACAAGCATGGCTAACATATTCAATTCATTTTACAGGGACCTTGACAAGTACAAGACCCCTCTCTCCACAGCCACCCAAATCCAGCCTCTAAAACACACCCTTCTCCCAAAAGTATACTTCTCACTTTCTATTTCAAAGCTCTCTCACCAGCTGACACTATAAAGCATATAAGAAAAAGTAACCCTAGACCTAACACAGGTCCTGTTGGCCTTGACTTCCTCATCCTAAAACTCATTATAAAAGAAATTGCCACCCCACTCATGAATATTCAGAATTTCTCTCTTTGTTCTGTTACCCTCTCCTTGGTCTGAAAAACACAACACAGAAACTGCACTTGTTAAGTTCAAACAGGACATTTACAAGGCCATGGATAACGGCATGTGTACAGGTGCGGTATTCCTGGACCTTACCAAAGCTTCTGATTTGGTGGACCTCAACCTTCTTCAAGCCACCCTTTCTAACTTGAATTTCTCTACAAATGCAAACAAATTATTTTGTTGCCGTATTGGTCCTTGTAAGAACAGATCCAGAAGCAAAAGGTTTGATACATTTTATTGGACCAAGAAAGATGTTACAAAAAGAACAAAGTACTTCAGCTAAACTACTTTGTTCTACAAATGCAGTTAACTGGTTTGACAACTATCTTCACTTGAGGTATCACAAAACAATTATTGACGGCCACCTTTCCTCAGAATGCCTTATTAAATATGGTGTACCACAAGGGTCTATACTTGGGCCACTCCTTTTTTTCCCTGTGTATTAACAACATTCCCTCCATTTGTTCACATACTAACAGCATCCTTTATGTGGATGATGCCATCTTATACTGTAAGGATGCTAATCCCTCCACACTTCTCTCCAAACTTCAAGCAGATTTTCACAGCCTCCATTCCTGGTTCACCACTCAGGGAATGGTCCTAAACTCAAAAAAAACTAAATGTATGGTATACACTGGCTCACGAAAACCTTCTAATTTCAACTTCACCCTCATAGATAATGATGGTACTGTCATTAAGTGGGTGCGAGAATTGAAATACCTTGGCCTTACACTGGACAAGCACCTCTCTTTCAGCCCACATGTAACACAACCAATAAACAAAATCCACCAGAGACTGGGGTTCCTTTACAGGATCAGGAAGCTCCTCCTCCCAGAATCCAGAAATTGGCTATTTACCACCCTACTATTACCTCTCTTGGACTACGGATCTATCATCTACTCTTCACAAAGTAATTCTGTTGTGTTCCAGAAAATGAAAATGGTTTACAACAACATTATCAGATTTGTTACAGGACTTACCAATTGTATCCACAGCTGTGCTCTTTATGAGCCAGAACATTGTTTCTCCCTAGAGGACATCTTTACTTGGAAGGCTTCCACATTCCTCAACAAAATTCTCCACAACCACTTTCCCCACTGTGTCTCCTCCCTGTTCAAGATGGCTTTCCCAACCCGGCTCACCAGGAGCGCTACCACATCCTCTTTTTTGGTCCCCCGATGCAAAACCTCTTTGAGGCAGAGGTCACTTACCTACAGAGGTCCCACACTCTTTATCACCCTTCCTGCTAGCCTTGTGAGCAGCCCATCTCTCAGTACTTTTAAGATCAAATTTAAGGACCACCTGCTCAGTAAACCTGCCTGCAACTGTCCTACGTAGATTTCCTCATTTTTACTTCTACCAGGATTAACCTTATTGACCACCGCTCAGCTGATTTTTTTAAATCTCTCCCTGTTGTTCCTTATTCTATCAATTCCTGGCCTCCAGACTGTTCTGCCTGACTCTCTCTGGATTATGTCTCCATTCCCCCGCCATATGGCCCACCTAAGTAAATATGTTTGTATGGCATAGTCTTGCTATAAATTTTATGTTTGCCATACTTTATTTTCCAGTTTTTAATTTTTTCCCACTTGTACCAAATAGTGTTGGTTCATTGTATATGTTTCAGCTGGTACTTTTACCAAACTGTCCTGCTTCATATATTTATCCTTAACTGTATGAATATATTTAACCATGTGCTTGTTTACAAATTGTATCTATCTACCTGTGTTACAACCTTGACAACTGGATGCTTATGTAAACAGGCATTTTTTGCCACGTCTTTCAAGTATAAAATAAAAAATGAAATGAAATGAGTTCATCATCAACCCAGGCATTGAAGTCACCCAGAATAATCCATCTGGGTGACTCCAATACCAGTCTGACAATGAAGTCTGCAAATTCCTACAGGAATTCCTTCTCATCCTCCGGGTGACAATAGACCAGATGGAGCTTGCAACCTACACCTGCAGCCTCTTGAACAGACACACATTCAAAGGACCTCATTGTTCCCACCAGGAGGGCTGGGGAACACATCCTGAGATTGGTTTAATAGCCACTTACATGACTGTTGTCAGACAGTAAAATGTAATGGGTTATATTCCTCATTTAAAAAAAAAAGTTCCATGCTGTGTTCCATAAGTATCTACTCTAGGTCCTCTTTTGTTCTCTGTGTTCAAAAAGTTTGTATCAGCTTCTTGTTCTTTTGAAAGGGCATTGCTTTTTTGCAGATAATTCAGTACTTCACTATCACTTTGATTATATTAATGAAATAAGCAAGGTGCCTGAGGCTGATTGTACTAAATTGCTAAATTGGATGATTGACGAAACACAATGGTGCAACATAAAAAAATAATAAAATCGTGCTGTTTGGCACACCATCCTGATTGTGTTGTTTGGAAGTCAGTCAAAGGTTGCCAGCAAATGATGGCTTTTTTGGAGTGGGGTTATTTTTTAATATCTTGAAATATGCAGCTCCTTGATTTGTCTCTGAATTTTTTATGTCATCAAAATTGAAAAACTACTAAGATCCATCAAAAACTTGATGTGTTGTACAGCCTGAGAGGATGGTTTCCCAAGGAAATCGTGATAGTAATTGCCCAACAAAATCTGCTGTCAATTATAAATTATGGGGGAATTGCTGTAGAGCATGCACAAGCTACGTAATTGTCACAAAATGTTGTTCTTTTTAAGAAGATTGTAAAGTTTGCATGCTGGGAAGAAAAATTAATCATCATTGCACTGTGTTATCTCAATTGAAATGGTTGCCTTTTGACCTTAATTCCTTATATTCTTACATGTTTTATGCATAAGCTCTGTTTGTCAATGACCTCAGCATACTTAGCTGATCAGTTGCAACTTTATAACAGAAGTTATAACCCTAGGGCCTCTAGTAATGATTTATTATTATAGATACTATTAATGCGCACAGGTACTGATCAATGCTCATTTGGTTATTTACCCCTAAGGCCAGGATTTCTAGTCCTTACAATTTCAATATAATTAATGATGTTAAGCATTTTGGTAATGCACTGACAACAATCTATTAGGACAAATCCATAGTGACTGTTGAAATAAAATTGCATTGCCTTACATGAACTCTTTTATACCTAATTGTTATAGATATTTTGAATTTCTTTCTTGTATGTTCATTCATCTGGGTCACACCTGAAAAGGGATGCACATTATTCCTGAGTGCTTTACCTGGTTAACAAACTAAACTAAACCTGCACACCTTTTTTTTCCTGTAGACGCTGTGTTTCAAATATTAATTCACATTTTGGTATCATTCCATCTTAACTGGCCTTTAAGCATATTCCATTGGTGTTTCTGACTTACACACTGCTGAGAATGACCATTTTAGAAATGCATAATGCAGTATGTGTTCTCACTAAGCCATTACATTGTTGTCACAATTCATGCATGTTCGACTATAGAAACATGTGACTGAAAAGGAGATAAACTACAAGACAGTTCACTTTAAACTTCCTTTGCAACAAGTTCACAATGACTTGCAGATGGGATGAGCTAAGTGATTTGTTGCTACTGAGTTAGTACCTAAGCTGCAAATGTGACCAACACTGACATCAGAGTACCCCAGGGCTCCATCCTGGGACCCCTTCTCTACTCACTGTACATCAACAACATATATAATGCCATACTCTCCTGCTCAGCTGTACTCTACGTTGATGACCTCGTCCTCTACTCCAGCACTGACAAAGTCAACATCATAAACGAAACCCTCTCCTCGGATTTCAGGAATGTGCAGACATGGCTGAATGTTAATAAGCTCATTCTCAACACTAACAAGACCCAAGACATGCTATTTGGCACTGCCCCCAAGCTCAGGGCTTGTAAGGAACCCCTCCTGGTGCATGACTCTGGGGCTCTCTCATCGACTGTGTCACATCCTTCAAATACCTGGGAGTTCTCCTTGATCAATCCTTTGGTTTCAGTATGCACATCCAGTCCACCTGCAAAGCAGCAAATGCCAAACCTGGAATTGCCTACAAGACTAGCCACTTGTTAACACAATCTGCTAAATTGGCCATTGCCAAGGGTATCCTACTTCCTGCACTGACATTTGGTGTCTCCACATTTGCAAATGCCCATAAGACTACTCTCCATAAATGGGATGTCACGTATAATAATATATGTCAGTATGCCTCCTCTTCTCATCACCTCAAGCACCACTGCAGACTGTATAGTGACCTAGGCTGGCTTTCCTCATCTGCATGCTGATTATACTCCCTAGGTGCCCTCACAGGCTCAATAATCCAAAATCGAATCCCCCCTTCTCCTTTGTGGCACTACTTGTACCACAGACACCTGCCCATGGACTACATTCAGCAAACAAGTTTCTACTTACTATACTTAGGTGTCTTACTTCAAAAGGCTCTGGAGCATTTCATTGCACTGCCCCAGCCTCCTGGAACTCCCTCCCTCTTGCCTTGAGGCAGGCCAACTCTCACCCAATTTTCAAAAAGAACTACATTGCCATCTATCCCGGGACCCCTGCACATGCTTTGATCCAACTTAATGCTACACAGCTCACCACTGTACTTCTCCCCTTCTCCCATGCTGCTTTTCTCCCATCCTTTCTGGCAATCTCCCTGCCTCACAGGCTACACATAGGGTCTAGACAGCTGCTGCCTAAATCTCACCCTGTCTACCTCCAGTACTCCAAATGTTCTCTCCCAAACACTTTTTCTTTCCTAACTCTTTCCCTTCACTTACTACATCAAAGCACTTGCAAACAAGCTATGCTTTACAAATGTCACTATAGTTGTCCCTTAGCCCAGTTTCAGTTACTATTTTCATGTATAAATGTCTTCACTACCTAGCTATATGTATTATCTCAAGTACTGTTTGATTTGATCTGTATCCAATCTACCTGTATTTATGCAATGTATGTGTATCTCATTTTATGTATGTACTCTCCAGGGTCGTGACTGAAAATAGTCAACATTGGCTAGCGCACCTAACCCAGTAAACAAAAACTAAATAAAAAATAAATAAATGAAAAGCTTAAGACTTGGGAGGAGCCCTGAATGCACACTGAATGCTTTACTCTTTAATGCTGGAGTAAGCAAAATTTATAGGAGAGGGGTTCAAGCAGAAACCAAAGGGTGTGTAGTTTTCACTGCACTTCTCTTTTCCAGTTTGCACATTGGATGCATACTTACTGCACCACCTCTGTAACATAATCTTCATACCACATTATTTGTGTCATTTCTGCATGGCATTGGGTGCATAATTTCTGCCCAGCATCAGGTGCAAAACAGCCACTCATTGTCAGGTGTACTGAGAAGCATCAGATGTGTAGTATCTGTGCCACATCATGTAAACATCAGCTGCGCAATATTCAGATCTGGTCAGTAACACTACGCAACAAAATAATGCGAAGAAAAATAAAGTGACAAAAACAGTGTCACCATCAATATTGACAGCACAAAATGTAGCATGCCAGAACAATGCAGGCCACATGACGTGCAGGTAGCAAACAACATCCGCCACATGGAGACACTGCACTGAAACACACAGCAGCAGGCACCCATGCACAGGAACAGCACAGGGATGCAGGGAGATGGAACAGGGTAGGGTGCAACCACCACTGGGGGAAGCAGGCCACTGGACACCTACCATGGTAGTCTGATGGCACAGGCACCCACATGGTGAGGTACCCCCACCCAGCATGCTAAGTGATGGAGACAGTGCACCGGAGTAACCGCTGCAGGACAGGTGGACCATGGCCACCATGTGGATGGCCATGCATAATGCAAAGGGCCAGGAACACAAGCCAGCATGTCCCCAGCAACACACACAACACACAGGACAGGGGAGATGGCATGCTGGCTTGTGCTCCTAGCCCTTTGCATTATGTTCACTCAAGATAGCGACCTGACAATTGCACCACTATATGTTTACTATCAAGCCTCCTATTAATGCAACCTTATTGCCATTTTAGGCAGCCTTTACCATCCTCTACAATGGCAACCCAAGTGTATGACTGGCCAAAATGTATGGACATTTTTTCAGCAAAAATATCACAACATTCCACAATTTCACAAAAGCTCATGAAATTCAGCTTTAAATACTGATGTTATTTTAGAATCTTTGCTGCTTAAAATTTGACTTGCCATTGAGCAAGAGATTAGGAGCTGACACACATAGCCTCTTTTTTGTTTTTCCATATTGTTTTTTCTTCTGGCCAGCAGATCACTTATAAGGAATATTTCCTTTCCACAGGGATATACCCTGATCAGGCTGAACCCAACCATCATTCAGTTGGCTACTAGGTTTTTCTCCAACATTTTTTCCTCCCATCTTCCCGGGGGTGGGGGTCAGTGCCTCTGTCAGCCTTGTACAGCCACAGCTTGACCTGCAGCAAGAGCAAGCTCCCCCAGCCACCGGGGTCTCTGTGTTGGTGGAATCCACCGCCAACCCACTCCAACCAAGATGAACTACCAAGCAGCAGCTGTCTCGGCCATGGCATGCAACATGACTTTCTGGGCTCGCTTCTGAGCACAGATCATCGGCATGGCAGACGGTCAATGAACCTAACAAAACAGGTAATATTCTGTTCTATAGTTTTTAAGTTATAGAGGCTTAAACTTCTGCAGTTTACATAATTACCAAATGTAATTTAAAAATTTCCAAACATTTGGAGGCTTATAACTCAGTCATCTTTAAAGGTAGTGATCTGCAGTGTGGTTCACTTCTGTATGAACCTCAACAAAGTCAATTTATAAAATTTCATGCAATTTGGACAAACTTTTTTAGTTACATAATATGCAAAATAAAATTTCTAAAATGTCCAAATATTTGGAGGCTTATAACTCAGTCACCTTTAAAGGCAGAAATCTGAAACTTAGTGCATTTCTGTATGGATTATGGTAAAACCATCACACCACATTTGGTACTAGTTGTATACAAACTTTTTAAACTGGATGGAAATAACAGAAATCAAATGTTTGGTGAAGTTTCACAAAATTTTCTCAGAGATTTTATGAACTCTTACAGAAGCAAAAGTGGAATTTCATCAGAATATTACTAGAGGAGGATACATTTTGCTAAGTCCTAGCTAGGGGGTTACCAGGTGTACATACCAAGTGTATATTAAATGAGGTTGAATGCTGGTTTGATAGTATGGAGATTGAGATAATAATAAAACAAGAAACTTATGGTCGTTACTGACAACCATGTTGCTTGATTTGAAATAGTGGCCCCAGATTTTATCCCCCCCAATAGAAATGGCCCACTATCAAGCATGGAAAAGTGTGCAACCAGATGTTTTATTCTATGCAAGTGGGCCTTCCATTATTGTAACTGCTTCTACCTGGAGATAATCTCAGCAGTAAAGGCATGTAATCATGCCATTCAATCTGTTGAAGACTCTATAGCCAGTTTGTTTCTACCTGTCGATCTCCTGATGCTGATCACCTTGGTGTAATTATGAGTTGTGCCATTTGAAGACACTTGGGAAAAGATTAGAGTGTGAATGGAGGAGTACAGGCACCATTGCCAATAAGCTTGTCCTGGTACTCCACTATCAGCCATACCAGGAGGCTCTAATAGCAGCCAGGCAAATATTATTCTTGGGCATCATCTCAGCTGAAACAAATATAGACCTGCCACCTACTTCCACATAGTGGATCAAATCAGAAACACACAATGTCTCAGGGAAATGGAGAGCCAAGTTGTATGTGAGGGGTGAACAGTTTGCTTATTGTGCCACAGCAAACATTGCACAGATTAGGACCAATTTGCCTCCATGGGTGTTACTCACAGTTATACAGTAGAATCCGTTTAATTGGGATGGCCTGGCGGCAGGCTTTCCATCCAGATTAAGCGGCTGCCCAATTATTAGAAGTGGTAATAAAGCCATCTGTTTTCCCATGAGTTTTCCCATACAGTATGGTGCTATACCCTGTTGCTGTTACAGTGAATTACCTTTCAGACTATATTTACTTTGATTACAGCTACAGCAAGTCAGACAGTACACAAGTCAGACAGTCAGTGTCCGGAGAGAGCTTGGAGAAGTTGTTGCCTCAGTGTTACTATGGAGAATGTGTACAAAACAAGTGAAGAGTAGACAGTACGTTGCTCCCTTGGTAACATTTGTTAACTAAAAAATGATGTATTAACTTGATCCCATCTTTAAATGGAGCTGACTTCTGTTTACGCTGTGTTTGTCTTGCTACAGTGAGTCAGACAGTGAGACAGCATGCAGAGGCAGCTCAGAGTACCAGCTTTCAGATTTCTGCTTCAATGTACGTAAAAAATGACTGTAAATGAGCCTTTTTTAAGAAAACTGTCATCATTCTAGCTTCCTGCCCCTAGGAAGCTACCCTTTGGTTAAGCCTTTTAAGTATATTTTGGTGTTTTCTCATGTGCAACATACTTTATTTTAATTACAAAGAATACATGACTCGGAAGTATGGCAGATGCTAGTGAGGGCTCCATTATCTGTAAAGGTGCTGCACTGCGCCGTGCGCTTCAATACAAATGTATTGAAACACATGGTGTGGCGCCGCACCTTTAGAGATAATGGAGCCCCACTAGCGTCCACCATACTTCCAGGTCACAGACTTTTTGTAATTAAAATAAAGTATATTGTGGAGAGAGAACAACGCTGCAGCATACTTAAAAGGCTTAACTGGAGGGTAAGCATTGCGGGGTAGGAGGCTAGAATGACAATAGCTTTCCTTTAACAAAAAACATTACCTTCAGTATTTCAATCAGAGGGAGTAGCAGAACCTAAAGTGAATGAACAACTTCAATTTCAGCCATGGGACATGAAAGAACAAGGGAGAATCGAGGGATCAGGACCAGAAAGTGAATAGGAGGACATGTGTAGTACAGCTGACAGCACTGCTCATAGCACATTCACACATACTCATTAGCTCATCTTCACCCCATTAATGGCAGCAGCAGGTAGGCTCAGAGGCTCAGGACAGTCACACTAGCCAGAAAGCAGGGGTGACAGCAGTGAGTGGGACCAAATCATCTCATTAATTTAGCATCCCCCTCCCTTAAAGGGAGGGGTATGCCATAGAAGTGTATGACCTCTTAATTGGTTTCCAGTAGGATGTCCTAATAAAGTAGATGTCCTGATTATCTGAGTCCCGATTAAGTGGTTTCTACTGTAGTAGTTAAAGAGTTGAAGTGAATGTATCTCAGTCTGTTTGATGCATTTATTGACCTCTAAAATCATGTAGAAATTCTCCAACTGCTGAAGGAGCTACATCGAGTTACTTGTGCTATGGACCCAATTTCCTCAATTTGGTGAAAGCCTGAAGTCAGATGTTGGCACCAGTTTTCATGGAGATTGCTAGCACTTCCTTGAGAGAGGGACCTTCCCAGCTGTCTTCATCATCATCATCATATTTGTTTTTAAAAAGTGCCCTTCCAGAGCTCACGGTGCCCTTACAATCATAAATGTAAAATCAGCATATACATAAAAGCCAGAACCTCATACACATTTAAAATGTACATGAAATTTAGCACATACATTACTTCCTTGTCAGTGACTGACTGGTATAAATCCTTTAATATCACAAACCAGAAAAGGCCTGATTAAATAAATGGGTTTTCAGGGTTGTTTTAAAACCCTCCATGGTCAGGCTATCTCATATCCAATGAGGTAGAGAGTTCCACAGGGTCAGAGCCATAAAGGCAAATGCTTTTCCTCCAGATGTTTTCAAATGGACCCTGGGAATCTCTAGCGATCCCTCATCAGAAGATCGGAGTGGGCGGGAGGGGCAGTAAGGGAACAGAAGTTCTTGCAGGTACTGCGGTCCCTGGTCGTGTAGGGCTTTGTAGGTCAGCAATGCAACCTTGAAGGTTATTTGCCACTGTACTGTCAGCCAGAGCAGTTCACGCAGCACAGATGTTATATGCCTGAATCTAGGTGCTCCAGTCAACAACCTGGCTGTCGCATTCTGCACCAGCTGCAAGTGGTGGACATCATCCCAGGTAGCAAGGTAGAGGGCGTTACAGTAATCAAGATGGGTGGTGACAAAGGCATGGACCAGAGTGGGAAGATCTTCACTCAAAACCAGGTGTTTCACTCTAGCTATGTTCCTAAGATGATAAAAGGAAGATTTGACTACGGCCGACACCTGAGCCTTCAAGGTCAGGCCCTCATCAAAAATCACACAAAGGTTATGTGCCTGGTCTGAGACAGTTAGTGGTATTCCTCCCAGCTCTAATCCAGCTGTCCCACCAATATCCCAGCTGACCTGCGATCTGGGTCCACCAGCAATACCTCTGTTTTTCCCAGGTTTAGCCTCAGCCAACTGGTACTCATCCAGTCCTGAGTCTCAGTCAGACAGCTGTTAAACACCGATACAATATCTTTCTCCTGGCCAGGTACAAGAGACATGTATAGCTGAAAGTCATCTGCATAGCAGTGCAAACTCAAACCATACTGTCTTATAATGTCTCCCAATGGTAGCATATATACTACGTACAACATGGGGGACAGCACCGAGCCCTGCGGCACCCCACAGGACAGCTCATGGGGGAGCCAAAGAATAAATTCCTGACACCACCCTTTGAGATCTGCCCTCGAGGAATGATCAAAGCTAACTGAGGACTGCCCCCCCAGTCCACAGAAGAGCCACAGGCACTCAAGCAGCACCCCATGGTCCACAGTGTCAAACGCTGCCAAGAGATCAAGGAGAACCAAGATGGTACGGGATCTCTGATCTCTGGCCATCAGGAGATCATTCAGTACCTTGACCTGGGCTGTCTCAGTGCTATATCTTTTCCTGAAACCTGACAGGAGAGGGTCATAGATATTGTGGCTAGTCAAATGATCCACCAGCTGCAGAGTGACCACCTTCTCGATAACTTTACCCATAAAAGGCAAATTAGAGACTGGTCTGTAGTTAGCCGGGGAGACAGGCTCGAAGGAGGATTTTTTCAGGAGGGATCAAACCACCACCTCCTTTAAGGGGTTTGGAAAGATCCCTCTCTACAAAGAACTCCTCACTAACCCAGCCAGGACCGGGCCAATGACCTCAAAAGAACCAATGGGGAGGCATTGGGTGATCTTCTCCTGATGGAGGCAACCTTATCAGCAAAAAACTGCTAAAACTCATCACACTTTCCTTGTGACAATGCTCGACCAGATTGCAGACAGACTGGATTGCACAGTCTGTCCACAGTTTGGAAGAGCTGAGCTGGCCTATTTTTGTCTGCAGCAGTCTCCTTGGACAGGAACTCTGCCCTCTTATTGAAGATTGCTGATTGATAGATTTTGTAATGGTCTAGCAATCTAAGCCTGTCCTCCTCCAGGTGAGTTTTCCACCATTGTCTCTCCAACCTTCATCCCTGCCTCTTCAACTCCCTCAGGGACCCATCATACCATGGAGCACCAGGGTGAAGGGTCAGGGGATGAACATGAACTGGAGCAATGATGTCCAGGGCCCCTTCTATCACCCTATTATAAGCAAGAACAAGGGAGCCTGGGTCACTGCTATCAGTCAGAATTCCTGAAGGATCCAGTACCACCATTAGGCCCTCTGAGGTAACTCCTCTTAAAGGATGGTACTGCACAATTTCCTTAGGGGCAGTCCTACTAAGGGGAATCACAAAACTGAATCTCAGGGCATGCTGGTTCAACCATCTAACAGGATCCACCACCATGTCGGTGATCTCCACCCCTAGGAGAAACACCAAGTCTACTGAGTGTCCCCCCCCCGTGGGTGGCAGCGGTAATTACCTGTGTCAGGCCCAGTGATTTCATCAACTGGAGGAGGTTTTGACAAAGTGATGAGAGCTCGTTGTTGACTCAGGCATTGAAGTGCCCCAGAATTAACCTTCTGGGGAACTCCAATACCAATTCAGCGACAAACTCTGCTACCTCCTGCAGGAAAACCCTCCCATCACCTGGTGGATGGTTAATGAGAAGGATCCTACAGCCTGTATCTGCTCCCACAATACACTCAAAGGAGTTGGTAGATCCCACTGAGACCTCCCTGAAATTCAGTTCTGATCTAAAACAGATCACGACTCCCTCACCCCATCGGTCCACTCTAGGGGCAGTGCAGAATTAAGAACACAGCCGGAATAGCGGATGCCAAAATGGGTCCTGCATTTTCATCCAGCCAGGTCTTGGTACTGCAAGCCAGATCTGCAAAGGCTACCAAATCAGCCACCAATGCAATCTTATTCTTGATTGACTTAGCATTGCATTAACACTGCCCTAGAGGGACAAGAACCCAAGGATGATCATACTACCTGCCTGCACAAGTCAGAGCCCTTGGGTATAAGCACAAGACAGGGAGGACCCCTGTCCTGTATCAATTTCACCCCAGAGTGCCTCCTGGTCCTCACTGTCTCTATCCGCTCACTCCTTTCCCATCCCTCCTCAGACCCAGGGCCCCCTGCCTCCTCGTAATACCTACATGGTACACAGAGAACCATGACTGGGATGTTAACATACCAGGGTACACAACCTACAGGAGAGACAGGGAGGGGAGAAGAGGGGGCGGAGTAGCTCTATGTAAGGGAAGGGATAAAAGCAACTGAACAAAAGAGTAAACAGGGAGGAGAGGAGGCACTGTGGGTCACCTTAGAGACTGGAAATGGCACCACAATCTGCACAGGGGTTGTATATAGACCCCCATGCCAGGGGAAGGGAATGGACAAGGATATGATAGAAGGCATACTTAGGATGGCAAAGAAAGGGGAGATACTGTTGATGGGGGACCTTAATATGCCAGATGTTAACTGGAGCACCTTTGCTGCAGCCACATCCAAAAGCAGGGTCATTCTCGATGCTCTTCAGGTGGCATGCCTCAGACAGCTAGTTCTGGAACCTACTCATGAGGGAGCAATCTTAGACTTCATACTCTGAAATGGGGACAGTGAGAGGATCTCAGATCTAGAAGTGGGTAGCTATTTGGGAACAAGTGACCACCAAACAGTGTGGTTCATGATAAACTCAGCTACAGAGTCAAGCCATACAAAAGTGAGGGTTCTGGACTTCAGGAGGGCTGACTTTGGCAAGATGGGAGAGTGCCTTAGAAAAGCACTACCAAACAGGCTAGAAGGAGGGGTGGAGCAACAATGAGGAAATATCAAACTGCCATCACAGAGGCAACAACCCTTTGTGTGAAGCAAATAAACAAATCAAAATGAAATAAAAAGCCACTATGGTTCTCAAAAGAGGTGAGGAAGGTTAGGGAGAAAAGATAGCATTTAGGAAGTATAAGGAAACACAGAAGGAGCAGGACGAGAGCTGTACCAGTTAAGGCAGAAGGAAGCAGGGAGGGTAGTCAGAATAGCAAAGGCCCAAACTGAGGAAAAGATAGCCAACTCGGTTAAGAAGGGGGATGAAACCTTTTATAGGTATATCAGGGAACGTAGAAAGACAAAGGGAGGGATTATGAGGCTAAATAGAATGGACAGTGGGTGGGCAGAGAGGGACAGTGAAAAAGCAGGGATACTGAATGAATGCTTCTGTTCAGTATTCACAAAACAGGAGGTGCCTAATCCAATTAACAGAAGCACTCTAGATGGGGAAGGGGGGTTGATCCCAGTCCTTTGACAGAAGAAAGGGTTCTGAAAGAACTCCTAAAACCAAAGGTGGACAAAGCAATGGGGCCTGATGGAATTCACCCCAGAATTCTAAAAGAATTAAGCAGAGAACTAGTGGCACCACTGACTACCCTTTTTAACAAATCATGGGAGGATGGTGTGGTACCTGAGGACTGGAAGAAGGCAGATGTGAATTCCCTTCACAAAAGTGGGACCAAGACAGAGGCAGGAAACTACAGACCTGTCAGTTTGACCTCTGTGGTAGGGAAAGTGAAGGAATCACTTCTGAAGGAAAGAGGTGTTGAGTACCTAGAAGCCAGTGGGGCACAGGACCCAAGGCAGCATGGGTTCACACCGGGAAGGTCATGTCAGACAAATCTAATTGATTTCTTTGACTGGGTGACCAAAGTAGTGGACCAGGGAGGGGCCGTGGACATGGCCTACCTAGACTTTAGCAAGGCATTTGACACAGTCCAACACAAAAGATTAATAGTCAAATTAACCAGCCTGGGAGTGGGTCCCAGCATGGTAACCTGGGTAAAACATTGGCTGGACAACAGGACACAGAAGGTAATTGTAAATGGAGTCCACTCTGAAGAAAAAGGGGTTACTAGTGGGGTACCACAGGGTTCAGTACTGGGTCCAGTCCTTTTTAATATCTTCATAAGTGACATTGCAGAGGGACTGGAAGGAAAAGTATGCCTCTTTGCAGATGACACAAAGATCTGCGATAGGGTTGATACACAAGGAGGTGTGGAAAAGATGAGAAGGGACTTGGCAAGGTTGGAGGAATGGTCAGAAGTATGGCAGCTTGGATTCAATGCAAGGAAGTGCAAAATAATGCACCTGGGAAACAAAAACCCAGGAGAAGATTACACAATGGGGGGAGGTAGTAACAACAACAAAAATGGAAAGGGACCTGGGGGTAATCATATCAGATGACCTTAAGGTTGGCAAGCAATGTGAGAAGGCGGTAGGAGGGCTGGGGAATACTGGGATGTATAGGGAGAGGCATCACCAGCAGAAAACAGGAAGTTGTTATCACCCTGTACAGACAGTTAGCGAGACCCCATCTGGAGTACTGTGTCCAGTTCTGGAGACCCCATCTATGCAAGGACATAGACAGGATGGAGGCAGTTCAGAGGATGGCAACTAAAATGGTGCAGGGTCTTCAAGAGAAGCCATACGAGGAGAGACTAAAGGAGCTTAATATGTATACCCTTGAGAAAAGAGGGAGAGGGAAACATGATAGAAATGTTTAAGTACCTTAGTGGAATCAACAAAGTCCAAGAGGGTAGCATCTTTCAGAAAAAGAGCTGTGCAAGAACAAGGGGACACAATTTGAAGATAGAGGGGGACGGCTTAGGGGCAATGTGAGGAAGTATTTTTTCACAGAAAGGGTGGTGGACTCATGGAGCAGCCTTCCTGAGGAGGTTGTGGGGTCTAAAACTGTGGGAGAATTCAAGAATGCATGGGACAGACATAAGGCAATTTTTGTGGGGGGAAGGAAGGAAAAGGCTGCTGGTTAAATAGGATCTGCAGCTTATCCTCTAGGTAGGGAAATGGGCAGACTAGATGGGCCAAGCAGTCCTTATGTGCCGTCAAAGGCTATGTTTCTATGTAAAGGTAGTTGCAATTAATCACCTCCTGAAAAAGATGTCATTAGAGCCTACAATATTATGAATTAATGGCCAATCTCTAACGTTCCCATTTTAGGTAAGAATATGGAGAAAGTAGTAGTCTTGTAGATCAGGAAGCATCTGGAGGACCATGATCTCTATGAAACTTTACAATCTAACTAAAATCAGCTGAGGACCACACATTTACAGAAGCAGTCCTTAGGTTAGGGCACACATGGCTGTAGGGTACCTACTGCCTGTGGTATACTTAAGCAATAATGACTGAACAACCATCATTTCCTGGGAATTACACTACTGGCAGGGGGGAGAGTGGCCCAAGGCACAGCCAAGGGCCAACCCCTACCAGTCAATCGTTAATAACCAGGAAATGAATGGTTGTGAGGTAATTATTGTGATTATAAGTCCAATTTCAGTAATGACATCTGTTTCAGGTCATTTTTCTATTTTGTTTCCTTTTGGTTTTTGTTTGCACTGTGCGGTCACACTGCCATGTGCTGCCGCCTGCTGTTTGTGGTAACATGGCTTACGGTAGTCGGGATGGTGTTGTGCAGGGGTTTAAACTGCCTATCCTGAAACTATCTGTAAGTGATAATGCTGAGGATTTTTTTTTACATCACGGTCGCCTCTACGCCGTGTTTCTGACTGATCCTCAACACTGACAGCAGCGCTGAAAACACTTGTTTTGCCACTGCTGCTCTCAGTAAAGCAGGCCATTAGCTGAGTGGCTGCTGCGCTGGGCATTTCTAAGAGATTTCAGACCAGCAAAGCAGCCAATCAGTGAGCTCGTTTAGCTCATGAATAATTAATTAATTTATAACAGCAATTACAGCACACTGCCAGTCATTAAATCCCACACCCAATACAGGACTGTTCTATTGCCCTACACAGTCACAGAATTGCTGCTGGGTTGTGGCATGCAATTCAAGGTGGCAGTAGTGAGTACCCAGTGGCCAGAGGACCACCAGCTCCATTTACATAACCACCATGCTTCCTGTGTGCAGGAGTATGAAATGCAGGATGGACTAGAAGGTGGGCTGTGGAGCAGTGCTGGAGTTGGAATTACTTCCAGTTCTGCTGACTGCTGCCATGTGAATCCCTTGGAACTACCTACATAGCACAAGGGAATGGCACAGGGTGCTGATTAGAGGCTAGTGCTCCCCGCAGACAGTGCAATAGGGAAGAGCATATGGGTTACCTGCAACATCCCCTGCCCATCACACAGCTTGAGCTGATGACATTGCCACTATGCCTGGCTAAAGGGCTAGCCATTGCACCTGTAGCACATGGAGAGTGGCCTTGCCATACATTCCATAGGTTCATGAATATTCAGAAGCAGCCGACTGCCCAATAAACAGACAAACTGCTGCTACCTGCTACTGTCAGGGTATGAGGTCTTGCATACCACAGTAGCAGGCATCAGTAGTTCTGCTGTATCTACATCTGTATGACCTGGATTCCTGAATCCAGTCCTCTGTCTCTTGGCAGTCCACTGCCTCTTGGCCCATCCACCAGACTCCATCAATGGAAGTTTTTTAAATGTTTTTGAAAATGTAAAGGTTTACTCAAGACTCCATTTTTGATTAACAGCTGAATCTATTTGCCCAAGTGTTCTAAATGGTTTGAAGTATACTGAATTTATTTATTGTATGTCTATATGATTATCCTTTATATACTGCATATGCTGTGATTTCTGCCAAAGCACTTTGAGCCCAGGAAAGGCACTTTGCAAATAAAAACTAACTTACTGCTTTCTTTCTTTCTTTCTTTCTTTCTTTCTTTCTTTCTTTCTTTCTTTCTTTCTTTCTTTCTCTCAGAATTTCAAATCTTTCATTCTTACGTACTGTACAGTTGGTAGTTTGCTTTTGAAGCCTTTTTTTTTTTTGCTTGTTTATTTTTTGTGTTTTTTGTTACTGTATGGGTACCTGTGGATTGTATATTGGTTGTTTCTGCAACTTCCATTTGCTATGTCTGCCTTTGCTAGAACACACATTGCATATATGCTTTGCCTCAATGGCAGCAATCCTAGTTTTAACCAAGTCAATATGCATTCTGCTCACTCTTCAATTAATCAACAAACAATGGGCCAAAGTGACTTTTAGCTTGTCTTCCTCCCACTTCAATGCTACATAAGTCATAGGACTATGAGGATAATGCTACTTTTAGGTCATTGATGAGAATCAGAATGGAATGGTGAGGAGTTAATTGCACATGAACCCAGACAATGCAAAGGTGGCTACTGTGGAACCAGATAGGAGAAGATTAGTGATTTCATAATTGTTGAACCTTTTCAGCCTTGATGTAGTGGCTCTGCAGATTGTGATATAATTAAAAGTATTGAGCTATCTTGAGTTGGTGGTCTCATGCTTGATCAGCAGATTGCGGCAGCCATGTTTTTATTATCTCAGAAATAGAGGCTGTGGCCTCCTCCTTTTGCCTTGATTACAATAGTCCACACATTTGTGTTATCAAGATTTGACTACTGCTGTGCTTTGTATGTGGATATACCAAAGAAAATGATCTGCTATCCTCAGTGCAAAATGCAGTGAGCTGGGCTCCTGTCTCATGTAACTCTTTTTGACCCATCAGACTTGTACTGCTAAGCACTTTCATTTTCTTCCAGTGGAGTCACTTATCCACTTCAATATAGTTTTACTGAGGTGCTAGGCCCTAAAGAGACTGTAGCCTCTTTAACTCTTTTCTGTACTTGTTCCATCTCATTATTCTTTTGCTACTCACTGTTTAATGTTCTTTTGTCTATTTTCAAACTTTATTTTATGGTAATTAATTGTAGGACAATTTTATTCTTGAAGTGTTTTTCTTGTAACTGTATATTTTGTTATACTTATTTCTATATTATTGTTTTGTTTTTGTACATTGTACTTTGGATCTCTTCTGTTCTGTTGTAATGCTTTCTATCTAGCATTATCTGCTGGTTTGGTACACAACCTGCAGCTAATCCAGAGAGCAGCAGCTCTTTTGATTGCTGGGACATTGCAGTTTTAGCATATTACACTGTGCCCTATGATCTACACAGGCTGTCTATTCAGTGGTATATTCACCAGGGAGCTGGGCACTCATATGCAGCATAAAGAGAGCCTTAAAACAAATGTAATCAAAAATAAGACTTTTATTTAAGGAACATGCAGCATGACATCATACACAGACAGGAAATGTTTAATGCCAATACCAGACACTTGTGCACAGTGAACAAGCACCTGGTATCGACACGAAGCATTGCTGTCTGTGTATGGATTATACCATACTGCATTTAGTTGGGTGCTATACTTGAACCTTGAATAAAAGTCTTGTTTTTGATTAAAATTGTTTCAAGACTCTCTCTCTTTGTGCTGCCTATGAGTGCCCTTGGTGAGTAGATTGCACTTTTTTTCATTGTGAACACCGTATTCTGGTTCCGGAGCAGCTTCCTCCTTTGTTTTAAACCATTCAGTGGTGTGTCATGACAGGCTTGTTGGCATACAAGGCCCTGCATGGTCTGAGCCTTGGCCACCTGAAATATTTCTTGCCCATTTATGTTCTTATCTGCCCCATCTGTTCCACTGAGATAGGCTTTGTTGTCTGTTCTTCACTCCTGATTAAAACTGTCAGGAGATAGAGCATTTGGGGTGGCTGCCCCAATGATCTATAATGGGTTCCCATTCTCTGGAATGCACCTTAAAAAGGTATTCAAGCCTCATCTGTTTGTGTTGGTGTCAAATAATTATCTATGGCTCTGTAGTAGAATTTAGGAAGACTGTTATTATCTTAAAGGTTTAGTATACCTATTTATGTTATTTTCTTTTATGATGCCCAGAGCCATAAGGATTAGGCAACATATAAATACGCTTGCATTGCCTCTATGTTATAAAACTATAGTTAAAAGGATATTCATTTCAGAAAGCATTTAAAGCAGCAGTGCACTGAAATTTGACAAAAAAAAATCTGACCCTACCCTTTTTTTACTAGAAAAGATTCTTGGCATCTTCGAGATTTATTTGGTGGTAAAATATGATAGTTCCATTAACATTTGAGTATTTTATAAACGTTTTCATTTCATTTTTTCTCAAGAAAAAAAGATGCCCACCGTATTTGGCTTAGTCATAGTGTAGCATTGTAAACCTGTCAAGGATTAGGATCGAGCATGTAAGAAAACCCATGGTGTGCAGCATAGAAGGTACTTAGAAAAGTAGCTTTGACATGTATCCCAATATTTTTATTAATTGTAGCAAAACTAGCCTTCTGGGGGGGAACATTTAATTGCACTGCTGCATTAAGGGAACTATGTAAGATATTCTAACTGTTTTATATAAAGAACTCTAATTGTGTAGATAGATAGATATATAGATGATAGATTGGTAGGTAGGTAGATAGATAGATAGATAGATACATGTAGAAAAGTATAGTGTACAAGACAATTATGTCATCGGTGGAGTTTACCAAAGTAATAAACTATGAGCCCAAAGAGAGAGTTGGTTTATTATCTTGCTAGTCCTCTGAAATGGCATTACATTTTGAGTACATTATAGCCTTCTTATGTTTGCTTTATATCATACATTTGCATAGAAAACTGCTTTAACATTACTTTTATTAGGGCTTTTTTAAAACTCTCAATCAGTGAAGGAGACAACCTCTCAACTTAGGGTTGAATTGGAGTTCTCAGTCAAAGGGATGAAGTACAGTAATGGTTTGGAGAGAGTGAATGTGACTACATCTCTATGAGATCATGTGATCTGAGAAAAGCATGGCTGAGATATAGGAGTTACTCCTCAGGATGCTTTCTCTCTCTTGTGTTTGGCAAGTACTACCTTTTAGTTTCTACAGAAAATGGACACTTCACTTGTAAAAATATGTTTCTCCTGCTGTATTTGAAAAGTTTGCTTAGAAGGGACTATTAAATGTTTGCTTTGTGTATTAATCTTGTTTTAGTGACCACAGACTGCTTGCAAACAGTATACCTTTTAAGAGTGGTTCTGACCACTAGGATTTGTTTACAGTTTCACATGTGCAGTGCACTTTTTCAGTTTTTAGTTTAGAGTGCATTTTAGATAACAATGTTAATGTTGTGTTTTTTTTCATGTTGGTTTACAATTTTGACAGTTTGTTTTATGCAGAAATAGTTTTTTTATTTATTTGGCCACAGATGTCTTACACAGAGAATAGATTTGAAGGGCTCTATTTTGAGGTGTGTTTGTATTGCTTTGTATGTCTGTATTTGAAAAGTCCCATAGTTTGAAAGTTGCATTTCTATGTTGCCTTGTTAGTAAGCTGCATTTCAATTGTTTATTTAGAGGTTTGTTGCACTCAGAGAGGTAGAATCTGAAATGTTTCATAAATGTGATATCTCGGGTGGTAATACCCTAAAGTTTGAGAAAGCCTTTTTTTATGAAAATCAGGTTTTGAGCGTGAGATAGGAAATCTAAAGAAAACGGTCAACTGATAATGTAATAATTGATTAGATAGTGTGGTTGAGTAAGAATGTTTCCTTCAGTGATTATATCATAACTGACAAATAAGTGTAATTATGGCTTTTTAGCATGAGAATACTATTGAGTGATTATATTATAATATAAGTGATAACATATTAAGTAGGGTGCATTTATGGGGTGGTAATCTTGCAATTTTCATATGGAAAAGGTTTACTCATATACATTGATAGCTAGCTAGATAGATAGACAGATAGACAGACAGACAGATAGACAGACAAGAAAGAAAGAAAGAAAGAAAGAAAGAAAGAAAGAAAGAAAGAAAGAAAGAAAGAAAGAAAGAAAGAAAGAAAGAAAGATAGAAAGAAAGAAAGATACATTTCTCATTCACAGCTGCCACACACCTATATTCATGGAGCTCTTTTATCCAGAAGACAGTGCTTTAAATAGAAAGTTATTCTGTGGGCAAATGCATTTTATCAAGCAATTCTGAGAATGAAATGATGAATTTAGTCAAAGCATACTGAATATCCAGTGAATTACAAAATTAATTTAACAGCAAATTCAAACTATTTTTTATTATACTTTTTGTTATTAAAATCATTGTGTGAACAAAATAAAGTCAAAAAATGTTACAAACAAAATTCAGTTGGACATGGATTGTTTTGTAAGTAGAACATTGTTGTCAAAATAGATGCATCAGTACAATTCTGATAATAATTATTTGTACAAAATGTTATTTTGCAGTTTCTACAAGCAAGACCTCATATATCCAATAGCAAGCATAATTCTATTTAAATACTGTACACACGCAGTCTGAATACTGAGCATGCCTCAACTCAACTGACATTTCCAACTTCACATAATAGTTAACAATTTCCTACTTTTACTTTTAAAACAAAAATATATGCAAGGTGACTTGAAAGGAACTCTGTGAGGATCTGCCATTGAAGATTATTCTGGACAATCCAAGGTGACTTCCATGGTAATTCACTGGAATGATCAATTGCATTGTCACTGGGATTCAGACGAGAGGTAACAGGCTGAGTTGTGGGATACTTAGGCAGCAAACTAATAAATGTTTCCACTCCTTTTTATGTTTGCTTGCCAATGCCATAAGTAAACATAAAAACATAGGAACATAGACAACCAGGGCAGAAGAAGACCACTGTTCCTTCTAGTCTGCCCAGAAACCCTAACAAACCTGGGAGCCATTGTCCATACAGGATTCCAGCCAACACTATTCACCCCCACATACTCCCCATCCTACTGTTATCACCCTGAGCAGCCATTAAGCCCTTCACACTGGCCCAGCCATGCTTGAAACTGGGGATGGGCTACCTGTCAGGTAACTGGATCGGGCAGGTTGGGTATCATCTTTGCTGAGTAGGATGGTTCGAGTAATTTACTACCTTACTTGACATAACAGTGAACTTTGTGGGTCAGGTAGTTTTGACATTGGTAACAAGATGGGTAATGCATAACTTTTTTGTAAAACAGACATTACAGGCAGCCTGTGGGGTCCTGGGACTCTTCCCAGGCTGGAAACAGGCAACACAACGGCAGCCTGTGGGGTGCTTCATGAGCACTTGCAGCAGAAAGATGCACATGACACTGAACTGACAATATGATTGGTCAGCGTTGATGTCTGTGCTCCATCTGCTGTGAGCCCATTGTGCAGATAGCAGCAGAGTCCTGGAGGGAGAGGAAGGAATTGGGTGTTTGCTCTGCATGCTTTTGCCTAAATCGCAGTGAAAAGTTAACCTATTAACAAAAAGCCCATGAAGAACAAGGGGTTTGGGACTGAAGGGGAATCAGGGCATCATCCAGTGTGGTGCTGGGGAGAGAAGAAGCAGGGGGGCAAAAGGCACTGGCTGGCAGCTGCTTGTGTCCATGCAGTATAGTGAAAGCCATTTAGGCTGTTATAATGTCTGTAAGGTGCCCCAAACCCTGTCTATGACATTAGCTACACTGTGTGTCTCTCTGCAGCATAGTGAAAGCCATTTAGACTGTATTACACACTGTCCGTTAATGACCTTAAGCCCTGTATGTGACATAGCCACTCTATGTCTCTCTACAGTATAATGAAAGCATTTAGGCTGTAATACACTGTCTGTTAGGTTCCCCAAGGCCTGCCTGTGACATTACACTGTGTGTCTCTCTGCAGCATAGTGAAACCCATTTAGGCTGTATTACACACTATCTCTTAGGTGCCCCAAGCCCTGTCTGTGACATAGCTATTCTGTGTCTCTCTCTGCAGTATAGTGAAAGCCATTTAGGCTGCATTACACTGTCTGTTACTGTAGGTGCCCCGAGCCCTGTGATTTATTATTCTGGTGACATAACTACACTGTGTGCGAAGTCCCTCTACATCATAGTAAAAGCCATTTAGGCTGTATTACACTTTCTTTTAGGTGTCCCTAGCCCTGTCATTTATTCCCATGGTGACTTAGATACACTGGTCAGCATTCACAAAGACAGCCAAAAATCCTGCAGCTGCGGGATAAAGACATGCAACACTGTGAAAATGCTGGTGTGGGATATTCTGAGAGAAAACTTGCGCACGTATGGAATTCTGCAAAAATCCCCATAGTTACAGAAATTCAGCAGCTGTGGAAATTCCTCAAGTGCTGAAAATCCACAATTGTGGATCTGCAGCTGCAGAAAAGGCTTAGGAGGCGCAACAACAGCGATCCAAATTAGTTGGAGCAGCAGACTTTAGCAGTCTTGCCATAGATGTAGCTGAAACTACCCACAGAGAGACCAGCAACCATTCCCTCAACTGGGACCACTACAGCACCACTGGTACCAGCAATACCATACACCACAGTGGCTCTCTGTAACTGCTGGTTGTGTCTCTCCCTGGAGTGTTTCTGTTGCCTGCTGCAGTAGCACTCACTGCAGGATGTTCAGACACTACCTCCTGCGGGACTCCTTCATGGGCTGTACTGGGTCTGGTGGTTGTTGTTTTCTGTCATTCAATAACAATGTGTGCTAGTGTTACTATAACTACTGCCACTGATATACACCCACTAGTTTGCTATTACTCATGCCTGATCTCTACTATAGATGTGCCTGACCTCTACTATAATTGTATGCCAATTGTTGGGGCACTGTATTTTGCTCAGGGAGTGTTACGCCTCACTCTCATGCGTACAACACTTTTTCAACAACTGCAGAAAAAAACAGGCTGAGAATAGCCTTTAAGGGGATGTGGCATACTTTTCAATTACTTTTTTCTCTCAGGAACTTCCACAGCAGCACTTTTTTCCATAGTCCATAGTGTAATTTTTCCACAGCTGCAGAAGTTTTATGTATAGCACTCAGAGCAATTTCCCTTTTTTTCCCGCAGCTACGGAACTTTTGGGGACATAGGGAAGGTTTTGCACCTTCAGCTTGTTTTGCCCCCCCCACTGTGTGTGTGACATCTCTGCAACACAGAAAAAGCCATTTACACTGTATTACACTATCTGTTAGATGCTCTGAGCCTTGTTATAGCTGTACAAACTTCTTCTGAACAGTTTAGCTACTACAGTATCCAATGACCCAAGGAAACATGGACCCTGGGTTCAGGCTAATAACTTTTATTGTTTAAAGTCCAGCATTCAGATGCTAGATGCACCCTCCTGTGAGAGCCAAATGTTTCTCACCTTCCCAGCACTTTGTCAAGGCTGAATGCCTTCAGGTGGTCTGGGTTTAAAAAGACATCTGCTTAAAGGACCAAACACATCAGACATTTGTATTAAAACAACATGCATTTCACCCATCAACCATAAAAGCTCAGGCAATAATCATGAACCTATATGTTCAAAAAATATACAAAAGTTTATTTCCCTTACACATAATAACATTGAATAAATATTGATGTATATAAAACAACACCAATTAATGAAAGTGTGCAAGAATTTCCCAAGGATAAGAAAACATGGATGGAAGGAAAAAAGGGAGGGAGAGGAAAAGAAGGGGTCGGGGGACGGGAAACAGAACATTGGAAAGAAAAAGATTACATATTTTAGGACTCAACTCACAAAATAAATATATATTCTCATAATACATACAAAGCACATTGTTTTAATATAAGTAATAGTAATAAATCAGTATGTTCAAAAGAACCATGAACATCTTCATTCATAAAAAATGACCCAATTGGAACTAGTCATTCAGTCTCAGAGGATTAAATGATTTCAGCTGATATTGCCTAAAGGTTTTTCTTTATAATAACCTCCTATGTAGGTCACCACCTCATAGGGATACGTGAATCTTTTATATCACTAGAAAGTTGAAGTTATGGACCCTGCCTTTCATTTGTTGGTGTTGGGATAAGATGCTCAAGCCGTTACACTTTTGCATGCTTCTGACTTGTTGCCCTATTGCTCCTTAAATTTCTGTTTCATTTTCCCTTCTTAAAAGGATGGACATTCTTTACAAACAGCTACATAAATTACATTAATACTGCTACAAGTAATAAAATCTGAGACCACATATTTTCTTCCAGTTACTCGACTTTCAAATTCTGCTCCTGTGTACAGGTATTGGCAAAAGAGGCAATTTACACAGTTATAGTTTCCTGTCGAGAGATGTAAATTTGTGTCCTGATTTTTGGTTTTATTCCAGTAAGTACTGTTGAACAGATGATCCCACAAATACGCACCCCTCCTGAAAACCATCCTTGGTGTATTTTTCGCCACATTTTGTAGCTTCTTTTTGGTAGACAATATGTGGCAATTACATGCAATTGTCTCTCTCACAAAATGTGCTTGGGAAGTGAAGGCTGTTACAAATACAGGAGTAGTGTTTCTGTTTTGTCTAAATCTATGTTGTCTAACATTTCTATCAGTATCATTATTTGTAGAGTTGAGCAGTCTTTCTCTGTCTGTACTATTTACCTTAACCTTGGCTTGTTCAACTATATTCTCATCATATCCCGTCATGCAAAATCTATATGTTAGTATATCTGTCTTTATTTCTGACTTCCTGCAGAACTCTATTCACCTATCCCTTCCTTCCTGCAGAACTCTAATCTCCTATCCTCTGTCCAGCATGGATTCAGGCCAGCTCATAGTACCTCTACAGCCCTAGCTCTCTTCACTAGCGACGTCAAATCCAATATGGATAGAGGTCTTCTTACAGACACCACCTTCACTGATTTAACTAAAGCTTTCAATTTAGTTAACCACTCCCTCCTACTGCACAAGCTGGAGTCCCAAGGGGTCTCAAGCTTTGCCCTGTCTTGGTTCTCAAGCTACATTAGCAACAGCTGTTTGTGTGCTTCAACAAGGCCATCTCCTCTCATGTCCCCATCAAACTAGGTATTCATTAAAGCTCTATCTCGGGTCTACTACTCTTTTCAATCTTCATCAACAATATTCGAAATTCTCCATCTCATTGCAAGATCCTGCTGTAAGCTGATGACCTTGTATTTTATACCGGGTCCAGTTCCTTGAATGAAATCAACTCTAAGCTCACCCCTGACCTGCATGCAGTCCAGACCTGGATCACCCACAGCTGCCATATTCTTAACATTTCCAAGACCCAGGCCATGCTCATTGGATCCCCCCATTAGCCATGTACCTCAACCTTCAAGCTCTCCACTCAATGCCTGGATGGGTCCTTTGTCTCTTTGACCCTCTTCTTTAGATACCTCACAGTCACTCTGGACACTGCCCTTGTCTTCTTCCTATACATCAATGACATTTGTAGATCCATCATTTCCAAACTTGACCCTGCCTACTGCATCCACCATGCCCTTACCAGTGCTGCACACATTGCTATAGCCTGGGGAGTTGTACTTCCTACACTCAAATCCTTTTCTAGGCCAGCATCAGCTGCCTGCACAAATGTGATGTTGAACACAACTCTGAAAGTAGGTTTGCCTCTTCCTCCTCTCGGCTCATCAACCACTACCTACTTTACTCCTCCTTAAACTGGTTATCCCCCCTCCTCCTGGCATTCCTACATTCTTGGCTGCTTCACTGACAATGTAATTAGATCCTCCCAACCCACCTCATTGGCCTCCTTATTTTCTCCTGCAGACCATGCATTCTCTCTGGGGTCTTCTACAGAGAACCCTGATGACCATTCCCAAATGCTCCACTGCAATGGGTGGTCAGGCATTCACCCACTACGCCCCAAATCTCTGGAATTCCCTACCTACTCACCTCTGTGTCTCCAACTCCCATGCTATATTCAAAAAAGATCTTCTCCACCACCTCTGAACCTCTGACAAATGCTTGTGCCTCTGATCACATTGACTCCTACCGTTCAGTCCTGCTTTTCCTCCTGCATACTATATTTCTGGATTGTTACCTGTGCTTTTTTCTTATATGTATCTGCCCCTAGTTTGTAAGTCAATGCACTTCTGATATTGTCTTAAATGCTTTGTATTCATAACCACCAAAAGTCTGTAATCCTAGGCACTTCCTTTACTGACATAATGCTTGTATTTATGGCCACTGATTTTTGCTGTACTGTTAATTTGCTTGTTCACCTGTTATGTGCTCTACCTGGTCATGCCTAAAAATAGGCAGGCTCTTACCTAGTGCACTTACCCAGGAAACAAAGCTAAATAAATAAAATTATCTGATAGTCCTCATTGTTTGTACAATTCTACTAATTTGCATATACTGACTCATAGGTACATTTTTTGCAACATGTTTTGGGTAACAGCTAATAAAATGCAAAAGAAAATTCTTGTCTTTCTTTTTCCTATACAAATTAATAATTACACTGTGAACAGTCCCCTCAGAAATTGTAATATCCAAAGACAAATATATATTGTGATTGTGTTACAAACCATCTAACATCACTGAAGCAATTAACAACTTAATTATGGAAGAACTCATTAATGCTTTACATCTGGGAACAGTTGTATTAGGGGGAGATTTCAACTATCCTGATATTGATTGGATGAAAAAACTGCTACAAGTAGTCATGGCAAAAGATTTTTTGAATTTTGTATTGAAAACAGTTTGACCCAAAATGTGACAGATTCCACAAGACTAAATAATACTTTAGACCTCATCATTACATCTGAAGAAGTTATTATTACTAAGTGTATCACTAAAGCTCCCATTGTGAATAGTGATCCTCTGTCAGTGTATTTCACACTTGAAAATAAAACATTTACTATAAAGGGCTGTACAGAGTTTTTTCTTTACAACACAGCAAACAGAGAAGGTATTGACAATGACCTGAACAATATGGACTGGAATAAAGAACTGGATGGGAAATCTATTGGTAAAATATGGGACTTCATTAAGAATACAATATATAACACTATGGTAACATGTCAAATGTATAAATATAACTGTAAAGGCTGCAGGACAAAGTGGTTAAATAAAAGCATCTTAAGACTTATAAAAAAGAAAAATAAAGCTTACAGTGTATATCAAAAACAAGACTGAGGCTAACTGGTCCATGTTTACAATACTACAGCCTAAGCGCAAAAATAAAATTAATAAAGCAAAGATAATATTTGAGTTGAATGTAGCAAAAAAGCATTCAAATCAAACTGTAAACAATTTTTCAGTTATATAAATTCCTTAAAAAAGGGAAATGAGGAATTAGGTATAATCATTAAGGATGAAAAATGTATAACAGACCCATCTTGCACTGCAAATGTATTTAATGAATATTTCTGTTCTGTTTACTCCGAACAACACTGAAACACTTTAAGGCAAACATCTAATATTACTATAGGGACACATGTCATCACAAAAGAAGAAATAGAACTGGAAATAAATAACTTAAGAGATCATGGTGCACTGGGTCCAAATAATATAGCTCCATCTATGTTAAAATTAATGAAACACCATATTTGGCAGCCCTTGAAAACATTATTTGAGATGTCATTAAATACTGACTTAATACCTGCAGGATGGAAAAAATCAACAGTAACCCCATTTTTAAAAGTGGATGTAAAACAAATGCTTCCAACTATAGACCAATTAGTTTAACATCAATCCCGCATAACATTCTAGGGAAATTACTCAAAAATAGAATAGTAGAGCAACTTAATAAAAATCCTTTGTTTGATAATAACCAACACGACTTTAGAAAAGGAAGCTTGTGTACTGCAAATTCAATATGCTTCTATACCAGAGAAGCAACACGTTGGACAACTGTATTCCAGTGGATGTCCTTTTATTTGATTTTAGCAAGGCTTTCGATAGAGTCCCACATTGGGCTATATAAAAGAAATCAAAAAATTATAATATAGAAAGATATATTATTAGGTGGATAGTAAACTGGTTAATGGACAGGTCCCAGTTGGTCTCAATCCAGGGTCATCTTTCCAGCGAGGATCGTGTTACTAGTGGAGTTCCACAGGGTTCTGTAATGGGTCTGTTAATCTTTCAAATATTCAATGCTGATCTCAATGAAAATATAAGGAACCCTATAGCAAAATAGGCTGACAATACTAAATTATGTGGGCCAAGTAGCTCAATAGAACATATAGCTGCTCTACAAAAACATATTGATATTATAGCTAACTGGACAAAGAGATGCGCTATGAAACTGAATAGTGAGAAATGCTGTGTCATACATTTGGGCAAGAAAAATCTGAAACATCAGTACTCAATTGATGGCATACCACTTACCCAAAAACTTTGTGAAAAGGATATGGGAATAAAAATTGACAACACACTGTTGTTCAAAGAACAATGTAGCACAGTCATTACAAAGGCTAATAGAACTATTACTGCAATAAAAAGAAATATCAAAAGCAGACATGCAGAAGTATTACTACATTATATGTATCTTATGTTAGACCAATATTAGATTACGGGAGCCAGTTATGGAGCCCCTACTTAAAAACTAATATCAATAAACTAGAAAGAGTCCAACAGAGATATACTAAGTCGATGAACTCATTAAAAAATCTAACATACTATGATAGACAAAACAGAGTAGAACTACACAGTCTAGAAATTAGAAGGCATGGGGTGACATGCTGCTTTATTTTGATATTTTAAATTATCCAGATATTATGGTAAAGTTAAACATACAATATAAAAATGATCTGATTGATACTAGGGGTCATCCATTACAAATTAAAGTAGATAGATTCAGAACAAACAGTAGGAAATATCTGGAACAAGCTGCCTTTTTCGGAAATATCTAGCACAAGTAAAGAAAACTTCAAAAAGAACCTGGACAATTACATAGCCACAGAAGGGAACATGGAGTTCTACTCCTTCTCCAGACAGGAGCTATTTGTGGGCCTTGGCCATTTTTGCTCCTACAAACCTAGTGAAACCTAGTGAATTAACTGAATGTACTGTAAATCCGAGATCACTGAAAACTTAGGATCACTGTTAGTTGATTCTAAGTAATCAATAAATAGATGTAACTCACATTCAGAGCCTTTCCGGATTAAAAAACAGTTGTCTATATATTGCATATATAAGTCAGTCTTTGATATAAAGGGATTTGGAATAGTCAGGGCTTTAACATTGCGCATCAATGAACATAAAAGCATAATAAACTCAGAAGTTGTGAGACAGGCCATTGCTCGGCACTTTATGTCAGGAAAAACACCAGATCAATACCCTTACGTTTTTTGCCTTTGACCAGGTAAAATAAAAGAGACAGAGGAGGGGACTGAGACAGGATACTTCTTAAATGTGAGAGATGGTAGATAGACAGATTGAACTGTCTCAACAAGAGGCATGGGTTAAATACAAAAATTGATTGCATTAGTTTTATGTGAGCTGACATTTTCTAATGTTGTCCACCAAGTTGTAGATAATAGTGTTTTGATTCATTGAACAGATACCCACACTGCCCCAGTATGTACCCCTGTACCATCCTCACCCATGGGATAATCCCTACATGATCTTAGCACTCCCCTCCACCACTGTTTTTTAGTACTGTAACAGGAAACCTTCAAATCTTAAACTCCAAGACAAAATGGCAAAGTACATCAATTAAAATGTTTTTTATTTTACAATTTTTATGTTTGCTTCCATTAATACGGTTCTGTAGTTCCTAGTAATTACAGTTATGTCCAGTTAGAAGATCCATGCAGAGTTTAATGCAAGAGGGACATGCTGGGTTCACTATCTGCATACAGTGAAGAGAGGCTGCAATGAGCAGGCTATGGTGAGCTTCCCGAGAAAGAGATAAGCAGCATGACGCATCACACGCTGATGCCACTGCCTGGACCATACCCCCAAGACTTCCCAGAAAGGAAGAGGAAGTGAAGGCATTCAGCCTTGTAAATAATTATGGCAGGACCCCATGTGAGATGCTGAAATTAAGCATTTTTGTTCTGGGTGAGTGAATGTCCTGAATACCTATAAATAAAACACATTTTTATTTTGCATAATGAACTGTTTGTTTGAAAATCATGGCTTAAAATTTGTCATGCAGACTAAATAAAGTTCCTTTTGGTTACATGCACCAGCCCGGTGTGGAGCATTAACTCTCTTAAAACAAATTCTGGACAGAGCTAACAAGGCTGCATAATGCTATTTTACAGGGATTAGGAGCCATCTACACAGAAATTGTTTTTATATGGAACCCCAAGCAGCTCAATATTTCTTTCGAACTGCCAGCCAAAAAAAATATCCACCTGTGATTGCTGGCCTTGTTAAAGTTAACAAATTCTCTGGTGTCCACAGGTACATCCCAACCTCTTACCAAATAGATAGTCACAAGAGAAAGTCATACATGCTTGTCTTTTATTGTGAAGTTAGTGAGTTACATTGAACTTGAAGAAACAGCCCACATTCAGAGCAATGGTAATTTTAACAGTTTTTATACGCAGTTACCTCTTAAAGATATGGCTGTTCACGATAACTTTGAGCCACATCTCCAGTAACAAGAATCAATACAACAATAAAGCAAAGTAGCACAATCTGTGAACTCTGTATGTGACTGTCATTTAGTGGTCTGGCAGAGCAAACTTAAAAAACAAGGGTCCGATTCTAGAAGCCTGGCGCAAGTCGCCACCAAACGCAACTTGCGCCAAATGCAGCTGTGACATTGATAATGCACTCTATTCTAGAAGGGGCAGGGTCCCCGTGTATAAGTCCTGTGACTTGCGACATACAGACAGGTACACCGGAGGGCACACCCAGTGAGAATGTCACAAGACACATCCGCAGGTTCTCAAGTCACAAGTGCCCCCTCACCCATTCACTGCTGGAGCCCCTCAGGGCTACAGTCCCCTACCCACTGTCATGCCACCTTGCTATGGAGCAGGAGCAAGCCGGTGTATTGTGCAGTATTTACAGTACACAAAGATGTCCAAAGTCTCATACGGAAATACCTGGTCATCTAGTGGCCCCCACCCAGCTGTGCCAAACACCCTGTACCTCTCCAACCCATCCCCAGCTGGCGAGTGGAACAGCCCACCTCACACCTCCATGGCCAGCCTCCGACTGAGCTCCTTCAGAACACTTACTGTATAGACGTGCTCAGAAATGAATGAACACTCATTCATTTCTGAGCATGTCTATACAGTAAGCGATCATGTGGAGCTCAGTCGGCAGCTGGCCATGGATGTGGGTGAGGGCTGTGCCAGTCACCAGCTGGATGTGTGGGGGGTGACTGGCACTGCTGGGTGGAGCAGGAAAGGGGGCCAATGGATGACCAGGGATCTCGGGGTTCTAACAGTTATGCAGTTGTGGCACCATATTGGGTTGGGGCATGGGGGGGACACAACTGCCCTGCAGTGCACTAGCATTGTAGGGTTGGGGGCATGATGTGTGTGGGCTGCCCTGCAGGGCATTGAGGGTTTGGAGGTTTTGAGGGCTGGGGGTGTGAGCTGCCCAGCTAGGCACATCTGCTGTGGGGGATCAGGGGCTGGGGGGTTGTGGGCTGCCCTGTGTGGCACCGATGGGGGTGTTCTGGGCATGAGGGGATATCCTGGAGTGGGTGCAGTAGGTCACCAGAACCCCCAGAAGATGTATGTACAGTTACACCAGCTGAATGCTGGTGTAACTTATGTTGCCAGTTCTCCTCTGGGGGTTCTTGTAGAATCCTGACATTGGGGACTTTGTTGCTGCCCTACTGGAATAGGGTGCAACTGCTGCCGTAAACCCCCTAGCACCATGTCACAGGGGGTTTATGGCACAACTGGTGGCAAAACTGCTCTTATGCACAAGTGGTCTGCATTGTAGAATTGCACATGTCGCAACCACTGGCGTAAGTTCCTACTTGTACCATTCTACTTGGTGCAAGTGCTGTTACGCCAGGCATAACACTTCTAGAATCGGGCCGAAGGGTTTGGGTATCCACGGTTGTGGCCACGGAGATTTCAGAAAATAATCAAACTTCTGAATGGATTACACTGTGAACTGTTGTTATAAGATGGAAGTATGAAACAATGAGGTTGGTCTTATAACCTGATAACAGAACACAACCACTGAGTTACGTGGTATGTGGTGTTTGCACCAATCGCAATTAGCAAATAGTAATTCATCTATGGGGAAGGAACTGCTGACCATCACCAAGGAAGACAGGGATCTGGGGGTTATCATTTCAAATGACCTAAAGGTGTTTAAGCAGACTACAAAGGCAGTAGGGAGGGCCAGAGGCATGCTGGGGTGCATAGGCAGAGGTATCAATATTTGAAGGGAGGTGGTGATGCCATCGTATAAAACACTGGTGAAGTCTCTCCTAGAGTAACTGTGTACAGTTCTGGAGACTACATCTTCAAAAAGATATTGACAGGGTGGGGGTAGTCCAGAAAAGGGTGACAAAGATGGTGCAGGGCTTGCACCAGAAAACATATGAGGAGAGACTGAGGGACTTCATTATGTACTCATTGGAGGAGAGGAGGGATCGAGGTGACATGATGGAAGCATTCAACACCTTAAAGGCATAAACAAGGTGCAGGGGTGCAACATCTTCCAATTTTGGAGGAGTACAAGAACAAGGGGGCTTGATATGACATTAGAGGATAGCCAGTTGAGGGAGAATATGAGGAAGTTCTTCTTCATGGAGAAGGTAGTGGATGCATGAAATAATCTGCCACAGGAGGTGGTGGGAGCAAGCAGTGTGGATGATTTAGACATGCATAGGACAGACAAAAGGAATCCCAGAGGCAGGAGGGAGAAGAGAAAGCCACTGACCTAGTAAAGTCAGAAGAAATAAAACTAGGTAGGGGCTTACGGGCAGACTAGATGGGCCTGGCAGACCTTATCTGCTGACACTTTATATGTTTCTATCTAGTGTTCACAAATGGGAAGCATTCACAGGAAGTAACAGTCAAGGAGCCCCTGGGTAGGACTGACATTTGTACAATGTGGTTCCAGTTGGATCTGGGCATTGAAAGTAACCCAACTGAGAACAAAATCTTTCATTTTCAAGGGCCAGACTTCAGGAGCATGGGCAAAGTGCTAAGGTGAGGAGACAACTGGCAGGCATCAGAGATGACTTGGGAGTGAAACAAATGTAGTTCATCCTCGTCTTCCTACACATTGCCTACTATCACCCCGCCTGCCCCTGGTGATACACCCCCCCCTTATGTCTGTGTTCAACCTGCTAGCCCTCCTATCTGCACTGTAACCTGTCTCTCCCAATCTTCTCCTTTCCCCTTGTAGTCCATTGTCCTCCAGCTGTCCGCTGCAATCAACTGTAGCACTCACTCTCCCCAGGGTCCCCTGTATGCTGCCATAACTTCACCTTCTTTTCCTTTCCAGCCTCTTTGTTCTGCATTTCTCCACTCCCCTAACTATGCCTTCCTCACCTATGCATTTGACAGCCTTAGTGTACCTCTGTACACCCTGGTATTATACTCCCATGACCCCTTCCTTCATGTCGTCCTCCTTACCTGTGCCGCCCTTAGCATCTATGTCCCCCATTGCCCCTAGTCCATGAGCACCTCCAGAAATGTATTCCTATTCAATTCAATCCACCCAGCAGCTGCCCAAACCTCTGTGCTACCACCCTTCACGGTAGTGACACGTAACTGATCTGCTGTACTACCACCCCTTCCCTTTCTCCTTACTTTCTGCCACTCCTCGGTCATGGTGTCTACTGGTCTGTATGGGTACTATGCACTCTTGTCTCCTTTCATCCGCCCAGTATCTCCCTTGCTCTCTCTGCCCATGTGTCCACCACCTTTTCAACCCTGCTCTTTTCTCAACAATCACTAACCATCTCTGTATTTGCAGATGATATTCTGTTGCATCTCATGAACCCAGCCCAGTCTATCCAAGGGGTGCTAAAAATCATTACTCAATTTGGGACAGTTTCCAACTACTGGCTGAATTTGTCTAAATCTGAAATTTTTCCGCTTAATTCGCGAGTCTTTCAGGTGGAGGTAGCTCAATTCGGCATGAAATGGTCGGCTAATCATCTCAAATATTTAGGCATATATCTAACACGAGACCTTTGTACAACTAAGAAACTTAATCTGGAAGATCTAGTGGATCAGGTTAGGAGTGACCTTAATAGATGGTCAACCTTACCCTTAACTATAGGCGGAGAATTAGTGTAATTAAGATGAATATACTTCGCGCCTTTTTTACCCTTTAAGTTTGCTAAACATATGGCTACCAGTCCTTTTTCCAAAAGATTAATTCTACTATAGTTAAGTTTATCTGGAAGGATAAGCAACCAAGAAGGTCTTTTTCCAAATTGTGTGCACTTAAACTAATGGGGACTTCGCCTACCCAATTTTGAACTTTACTATAGGGCCAGTCATTTGGCAAAATGAGTAAATGGATCTGCCCACCTCAGGGTTCTTATAAGCCTAGGTGGTTGCAGATTGAGAGAGAACTCTCAAGAGCCTTAATATAGATCCCCAATCCTTGTTTTACTGCAACCTCTCAGTGCTTCCAATTCAGATAAGTAGCTCCGTGATCGGGACCTCAGTTAAAGTTTTTAACCAGCACTGCAACTCAGTCGGAATCAATAATTCCAAAGACCAGACCCAACCCTTAGTTTTAATCCTAATATTAAGTTGGGCTCATGTTGGCTGACCCTCCGGCTACCGCAAATTAGTGATTGTGTGGTGGAAGACTTTTACTGTCAGGATTTCCTGTGTTCCTCAGGTGAGCTGATGACCAAATTCACTATTCCTCGCAATATATTTTTAAATTATACCAATTAAGACATCTCATAGTTAAAGGTTTTGGTCCGTGAAAGTGACGTCCAGTCTTCGGCCTTGCTAGATCTGCTCAAGTCCCTGGCAAATGAACCCCACAGTATAGGCAAACTTTATGCACAGCTTCCTCTTTGTAAAATACCTGAAGACTTACCGGGGTTCTAAGGTGTGGGAACCATTGATTGCCAGTTACCCTTCACCCTGGAAACAGGTGTGGATAGATTTGCATAGGTTTCTCTCTTTGGACAGGTATAGGCTCACACTATATTATATAGTCAACAACATGTACTATACTCCGGTGAAACTTTTTAAATTTGGGAAAGTTAATTCCACCACTTGTACAAGGTGTGGAGAAAACCAGGGGGATATATTGCACATATTTTGGACCTGTAAAAAAGGTTGCTCCTTTGTGGAAATGCATTCAAGGTAACTTGGATCCTTTGTTAGGCTTAAACGACTTATTCACACCTGAAATTTGCATACTGGGGGTTTATGCTGATATTAAAGTTAAGGAAAGGAAATACCACATAGCTCTAATTTCAATGGCGGTCAAAAGATTAATTCTTCGCCACTGGTTAGACCAATCCGAAATCATATACCAGGATTGGATAGCGGAAATGTCCCAATGTTTCAAAGTTGAAAAATTGGTTGCCAGTTCCAGGCATGCTCTGTCTGCATTCCACAAAAAATGGGGCAAACTATATGCCCTGTATCTCCACTAAGACTCCGTCGGGGGTCTCTTATTATCCCCTCTTCCTTATTATAGGTCTTAGGTTACCCGACCTGGCCAATGTCCCTTATTAGATCCCTTTGCCTTTGTTTACACCTAGGTACTATCTGCTTTACTGAGGTCCATGGGTTATTGGTGGCGACATCCTCGGGGGTGGGGGGTTGTTTCCTTTTGTTTGTTTTATTCCCTGGATGTGTTGTTTCCTTATCAATTATTGTTCTACCGAGCTGTTGGTTATGGAACATGCTAATGTATGCTCATATTTTGGTTTGTTAAACCTAATAAAACGTGAATTTCAAAAAAACCCTGCTCTTTTCTCATCTGCTTTTTTCCACATTATTTACATACTCCCTCTCTTGCCCTCCTTTCTACATCTCTTCTTAGCCTGGTGATCCCTGCCCTCAATTGTCCCTGTTACCTGCATATGTGACAGACCCCTGCTCCCCATATTACTGTTGCCATACTTCCATTACAGTGTACTACCCTTCACCTTCCCTCCTGCCCCCTGTACCTTCTCTGCTGATCCCATCTGCACCACTCCTCCCTTGAACATCAGGTAGTGTGCCTTCTTCCTGGTTCACACTTTATCTCTGGATCTTTGAATGTGGTTCCTTTGAACCCACTGGCCCTTGTAGCAATCACAAAGCCAGGCTGATCTCAGCCATCATGTCTCAGTGTCTGTCAGGATCTGCTACTTGAAAGTAGTAAACAGTGGTTTGGTTTACACCTGCTTGGGTTCCCATCACATCTAAAGTAGTCCAGTAGCAGAGAACCAGTATCAGTTGACACAATACAGCATGTAATGGTAGCTTAAATAGAACAAAATGCAGTTTTATATGGTACAATTCAGCACTGTCATGTAGTGCTTCAGCACCCTCTTTTCTCTAAACAGGAGAAGCAGCTAAAGTACATAGAAAACATTAGCATTTGAATCATGACCCATGATTTACTTTAGCACCACCCAGTAACACTTGTCAAACTATTTGTAGGTAATGCCGATCCTATAGTATAAACTACTGCTTACTAGACAAATACGATCAAGTAATACTCTATACTCTTAAATAGTTACCATACAACTCATAGTTAGAGCACAGCCAGTGCCATGGACTGCTGCCTGCTAACTTGTGGGTAAGTGACAGTGATAGGTACAATATAGTATCATAAGCCAAATCATCTGTCCGTAATAATTTTGAATACCTATTGATAAAAAAAGCAACCACTATGATCAGAGTAATACAAGGACCCCTCACTGCACTTCACTCCACAGTATGACAGACCCTCAGAGTGATCACCAAACTGATCCAGCACAGTACATACTTACAATAACAAGTTCTGGCCAGAGCCCATACAGCTGTGATAAGCTGACAAGTGACCAAAGTTACATGTGTGCATAGAAGTTAATGAACACCCGGGTGTAACTTGGCAATATTTTGCAGGTGCTGCACCAGATTTTCAACATGGCCTTTAAGGGACCTTTTCCTCAAGAAAAGTGCCCATGTCATTTTGTTCACTTGTCCCAAAAGGTGATTTCGCAGAGCGATTGTGCCATTCTGTGCCACAGGTGTGAAAACTCATTTTGGGCAGGATGTGAAAACATGACAGCTGTACTGTTAAAAAAGAGGTGTGCAAAAATGGCAATGTTGCAAATCTGGAGTGAAAATATTAAAAATTGATGAAGTGTCCTGGTGGCAGATGTGTCCCGGTCCAGAGACAATGACATCTTAGCTTCTTTGTGTATGACGCTCCGGGTCGATCCTGAAAAAGCGCCTTGGACCAGTGATCTTACCCGGTAAATAAAGTGAATTGAATTGAACTGAATTGAAGTTAGGAACGTGCAAAGAAACTACACAACACATGCTTGTAACGCAGTCAGTTTTTGGAGTTTTTTCACCAAATTTGCAACATGGGCTTTTTGGGATCCCACCTCATGAATAGTGGCACTGTCATTTCATTAATCAGTCCCAAAAAGTGATTCTGCACAGCGACTGCAAAATCACCTTTCAAGACTGAGTAATGAAATAACAGTGACTCTGTTCATGAGGTGGGGTCCCAAGAACCCCATGCTGAAAATTTGGTGCCAAAATTCCAAAAAATGGCTGATTTGTCAACTTAAGTTGAAAACCCCCATTGAATGCCATTATACAGTAGCACGCTTACCGTTGATCTTCAATTTGCGGTTCTGTTTTGAAGAGTGCAGACGTGTCCGGTCCACAGAAGATGACAGCACTGCATGGGGTAAGGGGGTAAGGGAGGTGGATGCTCAGTGGGAGGGTGGGGATTGGGAAGGAGGACTGGGGCAACAACGACCATTTTCTATTTTACAGGTTAAAAAAAAACATGTCGAAGGAAGGTTTTCTTTTTTTTCTTTTTGTAATTATTTTTTTTTTATGCGCCCTACCTTCAAGGCATCTCTCAGGGTCCCATCTGCAGCCACCGGACTCAACCATCCACCTGAACCATTTCTCCAAGTGCTTCATCAGTATGCAAGGTCCAGGCTCTCCCTGCCCCATGGAGAGGTCCCAGACCCCAAGGAGACCGGAGAATTAGCCAATATTGGGCGGTGGTAGGACATGTCTGTCTATGTTCGCCGTTGCCTCACCCAATGATAGGGAGATTATTTTTTTTTTGTCTTGTTTCCTCCCCAGAGCACGGATGTGCAATGATGTCCTGCCCAGTATGCGTACACTCCCATATGCGCCTGGAGGATGTCCGCCTCTGCTCCAATCTCCTGCATCTGCCTATGTGAACTGCAATGTCCCCAGTCACTACCAGGGATAGCCAGTGAATCGTATGAGAGAATCCCCTCTCCCCGGGAAGGAGAACAACCTCTAGAGTGCTCCATCCTTCCCCATCCCCACCGACCCCGATGGCCCGTGCTTGCTCCCGAATCCGGGTCGCTGGTGTGGCACGAGGTGTGGCATCCAGTGTCTCAACCCTCAGCACCACCGAGCTGGCACAGGTTTTCTTTATTTACAGGAAAAAAACAACAACATACATTTGGGCACACTGCCACATGAGTTGGGGGGGTGGATACATGATGCTGACATGGGGATTGGGCACCCCAATGTCAGTGAGGAAGAAGAAAAAACAAACATTTGGGCACACTGGGGTGGGCTTCCAGTGTGCCACATGAGTTGGGAGCACATAATGCCAACATGGGGATTGGGCACCCCGATGTCAGTGCGGGGCAAATAAATAAATACATTTGGGCACACTGGGGTGGGCTCCCAGTGTACCACATGAGTTGGGGGGGGCTACATAATGCTGACAGGGGGATTGAGGATCCCGATGTCAGTGTAGGGATAGGCAGCAGGGAGGACAGCAGTAGTGGGAGGGATTCCTTTCCTGACGGTGCTGGCGGCACTCACACATACATAGTTGTGGTTAATGGCATTTTGCCATTCACAACAAGGCTGTGCCAGTGGAACTACTCATGTGTGCAAATCATGCATGTGTAGTTCTTGCCTGGAGTGTGGAAGTAACAGCCAAAATAGTGTGGTTGTTATTACAATATGGCCGATCATGGCGGAGTGTTTCAAGCTCTGTTGGACTTTCAGAAGGATAGTTCCAAAAGTCCAACAAAATGTTCCATGATCAGCCATTATTGTAAGCTACAATCGAGCCCAAAATGGCTGTCAGCTCCGCCGACAGCAGTAACAACCTTTGGCAAATGACTAGATGAAGACTTTGGTCTTCACTCTTTAAATCTGGAATATCTCAATGTTTCATTGATGTCCAGCTTCTCAAGTGATGAGATGTGTATTGGAACATCTGGTTTTGGTATTGGGACTGGTTTAGCAACCTTTTTGCAATCAAGGACATCACATATCATTCTTGATATATGTGGATAGGCTTTCTCCTCCATAATCCTCTTAGCGACCCAATGATCCGGCCCTTTGGGTTGTACCTGTGCATATTGTAATTAGTTTTTCCTGGCGCCACTTTTATTCACCTTTTGTTTATGTTCAGAATGTGTGTTGTGGTCCAGTGCACACAACTGAGTATGGCACATCATTCCTTTATAAAATAAATGTTTCTTTTTGGGCATGTACTGTAGCATTTCAGAGTGGTAAACTTTCAAGGGCCCAGTGTGGCAGAAGCATGTGAGCTTTGTATGTCTCTCAGGATAGTTTTGTCTCTAACTACAGATACCAGAGCGTCCATGGGTGGTGTGTCCAACTGCAGCCATTTCTTTACTCTCTGTTCTTCTGGTGAAAGCAGCGCATGCTCACAAGTGTGAAACAACAGTTTGTCTGGCCACAAGTGTATGTTTTGGACATGTTCCAATATGGATGTCCACCTCTCAATAAGCATATCTGCATTTCCATTGCATCCAGTGGCAAAAAATCATAAGTGGTTCATAAAAGATTTTATCCATGGTTAGGGAGGTCTAGCACTAGCCTTCTTTGCTTTGTCTCACAACTTGGATGCAACACTTTTTGCCATATGCCACCCATCATACTGATGCAAGATGTGTTTGTACGATGTTGCCATTACTTTTGCAATTTGTATGCACCTGTCAGTGGCAATGCATTCAATCTCAATGCCCTTTCCCTTAAGTTGATCAACGCATTCCAAAATGCAGCCTTTTCAATGTTAACACTCTTCATGTCTGGTCCAGGCTTGTTTAAGGACAAAACATATGATCTTCTTACTATCACTCTCCATGAGAGTGTAGGTCTCGTATTTTGCTGAATAGCCTGGGGAGTCACAGTGCGAATCTCCGTACAATGTCAGTTTCTTTCCTTTAAATTGTTCTAAAAGGTTGGTTTGATGAGGAAGCCATGTGTTGTTAATCACGGGGAAGAGGTATAGCTCCTGAGTGTGGTTGTACATCACTTTGGAGAAACATTTGAGATCCATGAACTTTGCAGGCTGAGCCATAGTCTTATATGTGTTACGACCGAACAGAAGAGCAGCAGATGCAAGTAAATTTCCAACTGCTGTGTGATTCTCCACTGGTTGTGAGTTCCAATAGAATACATGATTGTTCAAACAGCTGCTACAAATAGCAAATAAGGTTCTCCGAGATCGTTTGTTTTGGGCTACACTCTCAGACCTCTCACCGCATGGAGGACACAGAATCATGTTGAATAACTGCTTTAAGCACTGCTCAAAAACTGCATATTTGGGATGAGAGACATACATAGCTGAACTTGTACCAGCACCAGTGATATCCTTGAAATGAGAGTCTCTGTCATCAGTAAATGAGTCTGTGAACGTCTCCTGTGGATGGTAGTCAGGATCACTATTTGATCTATCATCAGCAGAACTTGTATCAGACGTTTCGCTGTCTGACAAATGTGCTGTCTTTTCAGCCTCTTTGTTCTTTGGATCAGGATCTTGTCAAATTAAGATATTTCTTGCTTAAAACTGTTGCTTCCATTATAGATATGACATACTACATTGCCATTATACAGTTATGTTGCAAGTGTGTGTTAACTTGACTATTTGTTTACTGCAGCACTTGCAGTGACTCTTCACTTCTGCTGGACAAGAGACTGGCAGGCAGAATTCCTTTACTCATTGATGGTTAATCACTAAGTTCATGTTCATGTTCCTGTTTTGTGGCACACTGAAATGTAATAACAGAAAAGAGCATAATGTGTAACATTGTCTAAAAAAAGTATTGGAAACTGGGTTTATAAATCAAAGGATCATGACTGGCTGCAAGTGAAGTCAGGGGAGTACATTAACTTGCATTTAGGGTCCACTGGAAAACAGGTACCAGCTGCTACCAGCCCCAGCATTAGTATTGTGGTGACATTCAGTTTTCATACTGCTGTGCCGCCATTTTTTTTTCTATTGCTTATCGAGTTGGCAGGTGTCCAAGCCCCCCAACTCACTTTCCTTGAATACATTAAAAAGAAATAACATACTGTTGAAAAACACAATTTTTAGCTAACATATTCAGTTTGTGTCTATGACACCCACAACTTCATTTTGTTAACATACATCCCCAATGTCGATCGACTGGGAGTCATGGAACTGTTAGTCAAGCTAACGCAATGCAGATCAGCCGGCACTCACAGAACCATTAAACAAGTTAACCTATCCTGTCACAAGTACTTGTAGGCGCAAATTTAAAAATGTAGCAGGAATTCTGGTTAAAGTGAAAAAAAAAAGGTAATTCAGACTGCGCAATAATACATGACAGGGAGGGTGGTATGGGCGATACTGTATATTCAAGTGGGTATAAGGCCCTCCGTCTTTGGCTTCATGACTCAGTACACCCATGGGTGGTTCAGTATTGTCCAATACCACCCACTGTGTCAGTTATTATTGCTTGCATATACTTTTTCCTACATGTACCCATTGAATTAGTCGTACCTTTGAATAACCATGATCAAAACCAGATTGCTTAGTACAAGCAGGCAAGATCATTTGGTCCAACATTTGCATGTACTGTAGATCAATTTCTGTCTGCACTGATATCCCTGGTACATCTACATCATTATTAATGTCCTGACTTGTTGGTGACACTGCACCCAAGCTACTATCAAAGCTTGTGGATGGCTGTACATCTCGTGTACATCTTCTCTTTTGTGGCTGTGCTGGCATTGTCAGTTGCTGTATAACCTGTGAGATACAATAACAGTGAGAACAATGTTTAAAATAATCTGCTAATTTTTTTTTACCTTGTTCAACTTTGTTTTAGAGAGTGAGAACATACATTTTAAATGTACGAGACCATCATCATCTCCAAATAAGCAAAAGACATGGTACTAACATCATTTTAGATAAAGCTATCTTGTGTAAATACAGACTAATCATCATTGTAAAAAGGGTCTCAGAACTGCTGCAATCTGATTTGCTGTTAGCATTCTAACAGCCTTACATTAATCCCTGTTACACTGTCACGTACAGCCTAATCACCATGGTACATGGATTCTTCCTGTTAGCATTCCATCCTCTAGCACTGATGAATCACTGAAATGATTCAGACTGTTAATCTAACCCCTGGCCATGCTTTATTGCTTAATTAAAAGCAGAACATCATGGAAAACAAAATGTTGCATCTGAGCTGTGCTGTCCTAAGCAAGCAATAAGACACTCTGAGGTGTGGGTTATGGCCTGATAATAGTATGCCCAAGGTGCATTATGAGGTACGAGGTGCTTGTGCCGAGTGCCTTTAGCAGCTGGGAAGTGCTCTTATCAGACTATAACCCACACCTCAGAGTGTCTTACTGTGCTTATAAAATGTGCCTCCCAAGCAACTACTTAAGAAAAAAAAAATAAGAAACATGGCAAAAAAATTGTTTTTAAAGCTGAGGCTTTAATAGTTGAAGTATTAAAAATAGTCCCTATTATGTTTGTTTCTGGAACTGTTTCATTAGCTGTATAGGGCTCCCTATGAATGTATCAGGTTATGTGCATATCATTTCTACTTTTTATAACATTACACCCACCACCCCTCACATTGATTTTGTTCTGTGCTGTCTTCACTATGTACAAATATTGACATGGTCCCTTTGCCTGAGACTGACTGTACGCTATCACTTGCTACCGAGCGTGTCCTATTGTAGGCACTGTAGTTAATGCTTGTCAGTGCTTTCAAAATGTTATTTCATACTTTGTGCTTTCAGTCATAGTACAATTTATTTTTAAAATTTTATGAACAATACATAGAAGTACTGCCAGAGGACTGGGTCTTGGTTTTATTTAGAATGTGCTGTCTCAGTCGTTACATTGGTGAGGGAGCTGCACTGGTGGAGCTGAACTGCAATTTCAAACCAGTGTCATGTGGTTCACTCTCTTCACTGCAGTCAGCTTTTAACACTGGAGAAGACAGACTTTACTTTAAAAAAATGTATATGAAATTGGCCTTTATTGAGAGACCATGTGTCTGTGTGGGGGTGGGAGAGTGTAGATCGGCTTTTAACACTGGAGAGGTCAGACTTTACTTAAAAAAATGTATATGAAATTGGCCTTTATTGAGAGACCATGTCTGTGTGGGGCGGGGAGAGTGTAGCAATCGGCTTTTAACACTGGAGAGGTCAGACTTTACTGTAAAAAAATGTATAGGAAATTGGCCTTTATTGAGAGACTATGTGTCTGTGTGTGGGGGGGGGGAGAGTGTAGCGATCGGCTTTTAACACTGTAGAGGTCAGACTTCACTTTAAAAAAATGTATATGAAATTGGCCTTTACTGAGAGACTGTGTGTTTGTGTTGGGGGGAGTGTTGTTCACTGCATCGGTAACGGAGCAGTGCTAGTGGATCTGTAGCTTGATTTTAAAGCCATAGCACTTGGTTCACTCTCCATTGCGGTCAGCTTTTATTGCTGGAGAGGTCAGACTTTAAAAAAAATTATCTTTGAAATTGGCATTTACAGAGAGACTGTGTGTGTTTGTCTGTTGGGGTGGTGGTGGGGGACCGGGGGAGACTTATGCAGCTCATCTAGGGTGCTGATGCTACACTGGCACTGCGACTTCGCTGAGGATGGCACATGAATATGTTTCTGTTGTGGTGCTCAGGTTAGAACAGGTAGTGCCAGCTGCAAAGTTATGTCCTGATAAAGGACACGGCTGAAAACCTGTTTCACCCAATCAGAGATCAGGGCATTTTGTGCCTATTTTATAATTAACTATATAGTACAAATGAGTAACAGCAGGACTGTGCTGCAGAATCCTGGTGGAAAAGAAATGTTGCATCTAAGTTGAAATGTCCTTGAAAAATACATTGTAAAAGCAGGATCCCACTAAAAATGAGATATTGACTCACACCTCTGCTGTAATTGGTAAATACAGTATAACAATGTGTAAAACCATAACCTTATTAAAATATAGGTAATGCATTTCAGTTGTTCAAATACATTTTAAACATGAGGAAAAGCTGGACTGCACTGTATCATCAGTAAATACAGTGTACAAAAGAGGTTCAAGCAGGACACCATTGAAAGTAAAATACAGTACTGCATCTTTGCAGGGCTATCCTGGGTAAATCCAGTCTAAAATGGATAAAAGAAGGCCCCCCCCCACCCCGAAATCGAAATACTACATCTCGTGCACAATATTCCAAAGTTTTCATGGGTGCAGATGGGTTTGGGCCAACGCCAAATGGGGTTTGCACTAGAGAGCAATATTCAATAGGGATGGTTTCACAGGGAAACAGGGTTAATGTTCAGGCCAAAAATTATGTATGTGGGCTGGCAACAGGAAAGGCAGGGGCACTAATACTTGTACAACCTCAGATTCTGTGCATTGGTGGTTGGCTAAGGGTGAGGCAGGGACAGGAATACTTGTGCAACTGCATATTCAGCATATTGGGGGTATCAAAAGGGAGAATGCCCTCCCCTCCTCACTGGATTCTGCCTCACATCTTGGTATACCCAATGCTGCACTTTTCACCCTCTCCCCACCCTTCCTACATTCCTTCTCCCCCCCCTTCCCTCTCCCTTTGACTCTTGCACTTCTTATCTGTTGTCTATTTTCTCTGATAAATGCCACTGGCCGCCTTGCTTACAATGCTACCCTTGAATTGTATTAATCTATACTCTGTTTGCAATGTCCACATTGTTGTAATGTCTGTCTTGATGTTCCCCATAATTTATATTTCTCTGACATGGAACCTTTGTAAAAGAGCCAAGGCTCAAAGGTATTTGTAATCCTAGACTTGATAAATAAAATGTGTGCTATACCTGGTTAAACAACTAAATAAAAAATAAATAAATAAATAAATAAAATAAAAAGAAGCAGGCGCAGGAATACTTGTGCAATCTCATATTCAGTGCATTGGGTGTGGGAAAAGGCAGAGACAGAGACAGGAATACTTGTACAACCTCTGATTCAATGCATTTGCTGTGCACAAAAAGGGGTTCACATGGTCCTGGACCACTTCACACAAGCATACTCCCCGGCATCCAGCAACCCCTCCAGTTCCCTATGCCTGGACCCAATCCCTGTTCCCATTAGCACTCACACAAACTTATTCTCTGGTATCCCATGGTCACCCAGTTCCCAAAGCCTGGACTCGATCCTTGTACCCATTAGTACTCACACAAGCATTTTCCATGGGGTCATGTGGCCACCACCAGTTCATGATCCCTGGACATGTTAGCACAAGCATACTCCCTGGTGTGCAGTGCCTCCCCCCCCATGTGGTGCCTGATCCACAGATCTGTTCACACGTGCTTACTCCCTGGTGTCCAGTGGCCCTCCCAGTCCAAGATCCCCAGATTCATTTGCACAAGCTCACTGTCTGGCATCCTGTGGTTCCCCATCAGTACCTGATCTCCAGACCCATTATGTCAAGCATATTCATGGGCATCCAGTGTCTCCCCCCACACACCCAGATTTCTGATATACAGACACGTTTACATTACACAGACCACAATAGCCAGTGGCCCCACCATCACTAATCCCTGACCACGGAACAATATACAAGATCCTGTCCCATGCCTGGGATGACTGTCAAGATATGGTGCATGGCAAATGACTGAGATCACTGTCAAGCTATAGTGCATGGCAAACAAACACAGAAAATATTCCCTGATGCACAGTGTTATCCCTCACCTTTCCATCACCACTTCTCACTGTCTCAGACATAAGTCATGGCATATAGCAGCACCCTCCATAGCATTGTCTGCCCATCCTGTCAACTTCACCCCCACTAGATTCATTGTGCCGTGGGAGCCCACAGGGTGACTGGCACAGCCATTGTCTCACCTACTTGGCTGGTCACCATATAAACAGATAGAGAGTGGACATCCTATGTATAGTTCAGGGGACACATACATGCCCTGTTTGTTCATATGGTGAACAGCTGAACAGGTGAGAAGTGGTCTGTGCTAATCACTGTGTGGGCTTCTCTGGTGCCAAAGAGTCAGGTGTTGGGAGTTTGCAGGGTGGGTGGTTGATGCTAAGGTGAGGGCCGCTAGACACCAAGAACTATGGGTGTGACAGGGAGGAACGGCAATGGGAGGTTGGGTGATACCAATGGACACTAGGTTATATTTTCGGTGGCTACAGAAAAAGGTCACTGAAGTCACCCAGCTCTCATAAAACTGCTGTCCACATGGCAAACTATGACCTGTCTGGGTTGAAAAGTCAGTCTGTGTGGGCATCCTTGGGCTGAGGTGCTCAGCTTTTGTCTCTTGATTTTGGCAGTAAACTGCCTGATTTATTAGTACAGTTTGCCATGTGCACAGCACAATACTGCATAGTTTTATACAAGACTTCCCCTTTAATACTATCATAATTTTAAAACAGCATACATGACTGGGTCCATACTCACAATATACTGAAAATGTTCTTGAGTATGAGCAATACATCATACACCACCAAAGCAGTTTCCCATCCTGTAGAAAACAGTTCCATGAGCTATATTCCTATAAAGATAATACATCTGCTGTACCACCAGAAACATAGCTAGAAATGTAGTTCATGGTAACAATACCTCAAAAGGCTTTTTCGCCTTGCCTTACTCTCCCAGATTTTGCATCTATACCTAATGTAGGGCTGAGGTCACCATCTTAAAAGAAAGTGAGTTCTTACAGTATGTATCAAAGATTAAAAAGGTGGTGTTGTAACACATTTTTATGACTGTGGGCAGAGCCTACAGCCATCTTGCTTTCACTTGAAAAAAGGTGTTTCCATGGAACACATCTTTTAGGAGTTTTCAGTGTATCCTTCCATTCTGCAAATCTCTATGGCAGTTAAAGAAATACTATCTTCTTTCTGCTAAACTACTATAGAATTTCAGACAGCCTGCTTTGTGAAATTACTACGCTGAGACCAACATTTGGCTTTTATCTTGTCATGCCTAATTTAACAGCAGATCCTGAGTTGAACCTTTGAAGTTGGCTGGCTGGAGGAGAGTTTTATCACCGTAATTAATCAGTCAGTTGCTAGTTCTTCTTAATAGCCTTCAGAGCAGTCCAGGGAGGGGGTTAAAAGGAAATACTGTTCTTTTATGGAGCAGCACTGATAAAACTGAACAAATAATACTAATCTTGACCACTAATTTGAAACAAAATATTGTTTTTAAACACAAAAAGACAACAAAAAGACCATATAAAAGATGTACATATAAATGTAAATTGCCCCCCCCCCTTCACTTCTCTAAGCAAGCTTAAAATGTTGGTGGAAGAGATTAGCTAAACAAAGTCAGTCTCACAGGACCACAAGGAAAGGAGTTTAGGCTGCCTTAACCCTTTGAGAACAGCACATTATTAACAGGTGACTGCCTTCATTTTCATTTGCTTTCTCAACTGTTAACCTGTGTTTCTTTCTAAAGATTTCCCCTGCAGCAATATGTTTTTCTAAAGTTGATTGAATCAAAATCCAACAAATGCAACCATTAATGGTGCATTAATAAATAAACACACTTATTAAAAAGGTGTTTTTCTGACACCTCCACCATGATTTTTGCCGTATTAAAAAGCCATATGATTGGTACTGAAAATGAGTTCCAGTGATGGTTTAACTTTGATATAGATGCAAAAATGCCTTTGTGAAACAGGGAAATCATCTCCTTTATAAGACCTTGTAATCACTTTAATATTTATTTTAGCATGAATGACAAACAGAGCTATATTTGCAGCAGTTAATGTTATACACAATCTGATGCACTTATTTTCATTCAAATGTGGCTGCCTCCAATATCACTTTATTTGCCATCTTTCTTATGTATACCAGCTTCCTGATAGAACCCCAACAGATATATGGAAAGGAACAGGGGAAATTGTTTAACCAGGAAAGGCACACTAAGCCAGAGTTTGTTTCCAGGTGTGACCTGGGAGCACAAGGAAGTTCAGTGACTTGCTCAGGGTCACACTGTATGCAAATGGAGGCTGATGGGATTCAAACCCAACTCTCCAGGTTTGTAGCTCGGTGCTCTTAACCACAACACTATACTGCCTACTTGTATAGACAATATACATTTTTTGTTTTGGTTCAGAAATGTATCCACTACATGCAGCATTTCTCTTGCAAAATGTTTTTTTTCTTCAACACACTATTACACTACATTAAGTCCTGAATGTCCAAACAAGAGCTCTTATTTATAGCCAAACTTCATTTAGCAAGCCAATGTACAGTAAAGGGGGGAGGGGGAACTTGTTTAACCAGGAAAGGCACACTAATTCAGAACTTGTTTCCAGGTGTGACCTGGGAGCACAAGGAAGTTACATGACTTGCTCAGGGTCACACAGTATGCAAGTGGGAAGCTGATGGGATTCAAACCCAGGTCTCTAACTTTGTAGATCAGTGCTTTTAACCACTATGCTATACTGCGTCCTAGTAAGAAAAATGCAGCCTTTCTGTCTGAATCTAAAGAAGTCACATTTGTTAAAGCAGAAGCAGTATAATGATGTAAACATGTCCCTCCAGCAATATCATGTTGTGCGATTGCTGGTAAGAATTAGGATAGTCTACTGTATTCATTTTCACTAAGTCTTTATGTGTTACTGGACTAGGGGCACTGTGACCATTTCACACCTCAGAGTAAAAGTTCAAACCATAGGTCATATTTGCTAAACATGTGAGAGTGTGTGTGTGTGTGTGTGTGTGTGTGTGTGTGTGTGTGTGTGTGTACAGACAGACAGATACATTTTCCAGTTGAGTGCACCACCCTGTTTTCACTGGAGTAATACTTCTTATGGTATAAAGTCTGAATAACACGAGTGGTAATAATTTCACACTTTTAATATCTGGTACTTCCCATTTCTGCGTGAAATTATGTTAGGGGTTTGTTCACTTAAAACAGCAGTATTTGTTAATCAACGTCAATTTTATTTTTTAGCAAAAGATGCATTGCATTCATAATCAGTATATTTCTAACTATCTCGCATACTTAAAAGCAGATTTTATAACTATACAGTATTTGCAATTAATGGGTCAAGACACTAGAATGGCTGCCACTGGCAATACTTAATCTCTGTGGTTGACAGTATTTTATACTGGTGTACATCAAAAAATGGTTTGTAAAAAATACCCTTTATACCCTAATAAATGCCCTTCCAATTTTCAGCACCCCCATCTATTTCAGTCTTCTGGCACCCCTGTCTGCGAGCATTGCCATCTGTCAGAGATGCTCTTCCAACTTGGAATTTCTCAGGTCAGTAACTGGTAGACTGGATTACATTCTAATATACAGCACAGAGCAAGATGAATTATACTAAAATGTTTAGTGACTGCAGTGTACAATCAGAGATTATGTCTTCATCTCAGTTAGACTGCTGGAAGCCATGCAAAGATAAAAAAACAAGCATGTGTCAATGCTGACAGTTTCCTTGCATGGGGTATGTGTGATGGCATTCAGCGGCACTCATGGCACTCATAACTTGGAGCTTCTTCAAGCTCCCCATTGCGCCATCAGCTCTGGCTAGAGCTTGTATGTACTGGTTAGCAAGAAAATATTCTTTAGGTATTCTGTGTGGTTATGTGTCAGTGGCTCAGTAGGTAGCACACTCACCTCTGAGGCTGGGAGATCAGAGGGCTGTGGGTTCAGTTCCCACATCTGGCACTTGGGTTAATATCCCAGTACTGACACTGTAGTGCAGCATGAGAGGGGTGCTGCACTTCTGAGGTGCCGTCTTTCGGATGAGATGTTAAACCGAGGTCCCATCTGCCTGGATTGGTGGTAGTTCAGGTGGATGTTAAAGATCCCATGGCACTTATCGAAAAGAGTAGGGGAATTTCCCCGGTGTTCTGGCCAAATTTCCCTCATTCACTAAAAAAAATACCACCAACAGCTTAATCTGGTTCAAGGTCAGTTGGCATTCATCTGTATCCCCCTCCCCCGGGTCGTGCCTGAAAATAGGCAGGATTTGTGTAGTGCACTTACCCAGTCAACAAAAGCTAAATAAATAAAAAAATAAAATAAATGTGTCTCAATAGTAGGCAAGGTGGGCAGGTGACTTTCTGAAGTGACATGAGATATTCTGCTTTCAGTGGCATAACTTAGTAATATATTATTTGCTGAAGCTGCTTACTTTCTCTTAATATCTGATGAATGCCAGATACATAGTTTTATTCAGCTTCACTTGAAATAGAGAGAGGAGAATCAGAGTGACATTATCACTCTGGAACTCACTCCCATGCAACAAAGTGCCCTGGTGGAACCCTCATCAGGCTAAATTCCCAGAATATCACAGGGGACAGCCAGCTCATTTGGGTGCCTGATCCTCCCCTCGGCTCAAAACTGCACTTGCAGTTGAAGGATTCTCACCAGATGGCTCCCCAAATATCCCAGGGGACAGTCAGCCTATTTCGTGCACGACCTTCCCCTCGACTCAGAACCATGCTTGCAGTTGAAGTATTCTCACCAAAGGCTCCCCGAATATCCCAGGGGACAGCAAGCCCATTTGGGTGCCTGACCTTCCCCTCGGCTCAGAACCATGCTTGCTATTGAAGGATTCTCACCAAACAGCTCCCAGAATATCCCAGGGGATAGCCAGGCCATTTGGGTGCCCAACTCTCCCCTCAGCTCTGAACCACGCTTGCAGTTGAAGGATTCTCACCGGATGGCTCCCAAAATATTCCAGGGGACAGCCAGCCCATTTGGGCACCTGACACTCCCCTAGGCTCAGAACCACACTTGCAGTTAAAGGACTTTCACCAGATGGCTCCCCAAGTATCCCAGGGGACAGCCAGCTCAACTGAGTGCCTAACCCTCCCCTCAGCTCAGAACCACACTGGCAGTTGAAGGATTCTCACCAGATGGCTCCTCAAATATCCCAGGGGACAGCCAGTCCATTTGGGCACCCAACCCTTCCCTTGGCTCAGAACTGAGCTTGTGGTTGAAGGATTCTCACCATGCGGCTCCCTCAAAATGCCGGAGGACAGCCAGCCCATTTGGGTGCCTGACCTTCCCCTCAGCTCAGAACCATGCATGTGGTTGAAGGATTCTCAGTGGATGGCTCCACGAATATCCCAGGGGACAGCAAGCCCATTTGGGTGCCCAACCCACCCGTCGGCTCAGAACCACGCTTGTGGTTGAAGGATTCTCATTGGATGGTTCTCTGAATATCCCAGGGGACAGCCAGCACATTTGGGTGCCTGACCCTCCCCTCAGCTCAGAACTGCATTTTCAGTTGAAGGATTCTCACTGGATGGCTCCCCGAATATCCCAGGGGACAGCCAGGCCATTTGGGTGCCTGGCCCTCCCCTCAGCTCAGAACCATGCTTGCAGTTGAAGGATTCTCACTGGGCAGCTCCCCAAATATCCCGGGGACATCCAGGCCCTTTGGGCACCCGACCCTCCCCTCGGCTCAGAACCATGCTTGTGGTTGAATGATTCTCACCAGATGGCTTCCTGAATATCCCAGGGGACAGCCATCCCATTTGGACACCCAACCCTGCCCTCGGCTCAGAGCCACACTGGCAGTTGAAGGATTCTCACCAGACAGCTCCCTGAATATCCCAGGGGACAGCCAGACCATTTGGGCACCCAACCCTCTCCTCAGCTCAGAACTGTGCTTGGGTTGAAGGATTCTCACCGTGAGGCTCCCTGAAAATTCCAGGGGACAGCAAACCTATTTGGGTGCCTGACCTTCCCCTTGGCTCAGAATGGCACTTGCGGTTGAAGAATTCTCACCAGACAGCTCCCAAATATCCCAGGGGACAGCCACCCCATTTGGGCAAATGACCTTCCCCTCGGCTCAGAACCACATTTGCGGTTGAAGGATTCTCACCGGACAGCTCCCCAAATATCCCAGGTATGGAGCTCAAAGTTTGAAATCCGGTGCCAAGACTCCCGACTCCTGATTGGCCCTCTCTCCGCTTCTGCTGTTTTGAACATTTGGAGTGAGCAAGCAGCACAAGGCCTTTCAGAGGCTTTAACCAGAGTCTGATTTGTGTCCTGTAGCACTGTTTCCCTCTGCCACCTCTCAGACTAGTATTTGGTCTTAGCTGTAATTCATCACTGTATTAACTTTCAGCTGTAAACCTTACAGTACTACAATATTTTACTACAATATATAAAGCTAATTAATGCTCAACCTGTTTAAATCTAATTTATCTCTACCTAGGGCATTGTCAACCTGTATGTCTTTTTAGATAAATTGCTTAAACTCAGTTTTCTTTTTCTTTTTTAGAAAATTGTTTACACTCAGCCAGTTTAACTTATATTCTCTCTGTCCAGGCCCATTCTTTGCTACAGCACTAAATCCCTGTAACTTAGCCAGTTTCCATTTTAAACTGGGGCACAGCCTGACTAATTAATTGTCTCTGGGCTATTTGCCCCTGCTGCTTTCAACCCCCCCCAGCCCCGTACCGGCCTGCCACTTAGTCTCTCCTTTCCCACAATCACTGACTGACCATAGGTCCCACCTCTGCCCTATTATTTCCATCTGATTCCCCCCCCCCACCTTTTAGTCTCCTTTTGTTTCTCTGCTGCCTATCACTTCACCAGCCTAGCTCTTCACATACTCCCTTCCCCCGCTACCTCTATTTAACTTCTGTTTCTTTCCCCTTTTTCCAGGGGACAGCCAGCCCACTTGAGTGCCCGACCCTCCCCTCAGCTCAGAACCACACTTGCGGTTGAAGGAGTCTCACTGGATGTCTCCCCAAATATCCCAGGTACAGGAGCTCAAAGTTTTCAATCCGGTGCCAAGACTCCTGACTCCTGATTGGTGCTCACTCTGTTTCTGCCATTTTGTACTTTAGGAGTGAGCAAGCAGAGCAAGGGCTTTCAGAGTCTGTAACCAGAGTCTGATTCTTGTCCTGCAGCACTATTTCCCACTGCATCCTCTCAGACTAGTATTTGGTCTTAGCTGCTATTTTTTTTTTTTTTAGTCTTTGGTAACTGGGTAAGGCCCACTAGGCACAAGTGCCTGTTTTCAGGGGTGACCAGGGAGCACTGAGTGGTTAAGTGACTTGCTCAGAGTCACACAGTGTGCAGGTGGAGGTTGTGAGAATCAAACCAAGGTCTGGTCAGCTGGGGGTACCAAGCTCGTTCACAGCTCCTTACTCTAACCTCTAGGTTATACTGCCAGCCCTGTCATCATTGTATTAACTTTTAGCTGCAAACCTTACAGTACTACAATATTTTGGCCCGCCCCCATCCCCCGGCATTAATTAAATACACCTTGGCCCCTCCTTTTTCCCCCTTAAATATCTCTCTGTTGGATGCCAGTGGCAAACTGCTTCCTGATTCTTAAAGCTAAAGATAGATCATTCCTTTGGCTAATCTCTTACTGCCTTTCCATTCCCTGCTCATTTAACCTGCTCTTTTTTTCTCTGCCAAATCTTTATTCTTACCAATTCTGGCTACTTGATTACTATTTTTCTTTTTTCTGGGTCTTCGTTCCTGTTCTCTAGGATCATTATACTCATTTGCCTCTTGGTGGCCAATTACTTTGGACTGCTTCACAATGGGTAGTTCTGGCTGGCTACCTAACCTATCCTGCCTTATCCTTTTTTGCTGCACTGACCAGTTTATTGCCTTATCCTTAAGTGATCCACCCTGGGACTGTAACCCTCCCCCACTGTGTTATACCTGGCTTGACTCCCATGTGTGCTTTTGTACATCCCAAGTCTTCCAAAGCCTGACACTGCACTCCTAGGGCTCTGGCTCCATAGGTGCTTGCACTTTCCCTCTGCATCAGCTGTCCTTGCAAGTGTACCACCTAATGTCTCATTCTGGGTATGTATGTGCCCTCCTCCGGCTAGTCCATGCTGAGGGCATTGAGCTCAATCTCGGACCTCCCTGCCCTGCCCTTAATCAAATTCCAATGTCAATGACCCAATCCTACCCCAAAGGCCTGAAGATTGCACATATAAATATTTGTAGCCTTCGCCCAAAAATGACTGAGATGAAAGCATGGATTGTCCAAAATACCCCAGACATCTTATGTATCTCTGAATCCTGGCTGAAGCCCACTATCGAACTACATGAGGTGGCACTACTATTCTATAACTGTTCTAGAAGGGATAGGCTGGGCAAAAGGTATGGTGGCATCCTTATCTACATTTGGTCTGATCTGGATGTTACTGAGCTCTCTGTACCTGACTCTGGATCTCTAGCCATGGAGTCCCTATTCCTCTCCCTGACCCTGGGTAATGTCAAGAAGCTTATCATTGGATGTGCCTATCTTTCGCCCAACAAGGCTCCCTTAGGCCTCCCATCCTTCACTGCTTCCCTTACTAATCTCCCGCATCATGACATTGTGCTTTGTGGTGACTTTGATACTGACTGGCTCAGCCCCGCTGCTGACAAATTGCATTCATTACTAGCTGACTCTAACCTAGCTCAGCTCATCCTAGACCCAACTCACATCAATATCAAAATCAGCAAACATTATTTGCTTGACTGGGTGATTACTAACTGCCCCCTGAAAGTAAAAGCTGTGAGTGTACTTTCTGATTGTATAAGTGATCGTTCTCCCACTCTTTGTGTCTGGAAGAATAATTGCCTCAACCCCCCTCCCTAAGATCTCCCTTGTCCATGACATGTCCAGACTTGATACTGACAGCTTTATTAATACTATTTCCAGCACTGACTGGGGACCTATCAGAACACTCCCTGATATTAACCAAGCTCTGGTCTTCTTTATTTCCACCTTTACTCAAATTGTAGATAAGCACGCTCCTCTGAAAAAATGCAGGTCTAAGGGTGTCAAGGCCCCATGGCTCAATAAGGACCTCAGGATGCTTATGTCCTCCCGTGACCGTGTTTGGTGGAACTACAAAAAAAGTGGTCTGCCTTTGGACTGGCAACTTTACAGGCAACTCAGAAATAAATGCAAAAGCTCCCTACAGAAAGCAAGACGCCACCACAAGTCACTGCAAACTGAACACCTTGGCTGTCCTAAAGCATTCTGGAGACAGATCAATTTTTGGTCGAAGGGAAAGCTACTGAGCTCCCAAGTTCACTCACTGTCCAAGGCACTACCCATACTGACCCCCCATCAGTCACCACTGGCTTCAATGAATTCTTCACTGACCTTGACAGATACTGTACACCTCACTCTTTAATAACTTCCCATTGCCCCCCTCTACCTCAATCACCCCCATCTACCTAGGGAGTTGTCCCTCTTTCCAGCTGAAGCTGGCCACCACCAAGCAGGTCCAAAGACTTCTAGCTAACTTGAAAGCTGACAGCTTGACTGGTCATAACACCCTCGAACTGAAGTTCCTCAAACTAGGTGCATCTGCCCTTGTTCACCTGGTATGCAACCTTTTTAATAGCTCCTTCCTTTCAAGTACTGTCTCTGACAAGTAGACGGTAGCAGTAGTCATACCTGTGCATAAAGGGGACTCAACTCGGTAGCTGAGAACTTTAGACCAATATCCATCCTGTGCCCCCTGGCTAAAATACAGGAACATATAGTTTATAACCATCTGCAGAGTTATCTGGAACACCACAATCTGCTCTTTCCCTACCAGCACAGATTCAGAAAGAATTGTAGCACCCTCACAGCTTTTATTACAGTAACCACAGATATAATCCAGGCCATGAATAAAGGTTCTGCAACGGGTGTAATCTTTGATGGCCTGACTAAAGCGTTCAACCTGGTGAATCACAGTCTTCTGCTACAACGGCTTCTCAAGCTTGGTCTTGATAATAGTGCCCTAGGTTGGGACCACAGCTACCTGTCCTGCCAATCACAAAGGATTAAGTGGGCTGATGCCCTATCTAGCCTTTGATCCATAACTCATTGGCTGGGCCTAGGTTGTTCTCCCTGTTTAGTAATGACTTACCCAGTAACTGTGGTGGTGCATCTGTGCACCTCTATGCAGACAATGCAATCATATACTGCTCATCTCCTGATGTTAATCAAATAAACAGTGACATTGCCTCTGACTTCTCTGACCTAGAAGATTGGTTCAGGCATGACCATCTCATCCTTAACACAAAAAAAACTTAGAGTATGTTATTCATTAAACCCATCCTCCTCCTCTCCTAGTACCCTCCGCCCTGCTTAATATCACATCTCTGAATGGGGATGTCCTTTAATCTGTCCACGCCTTTAAATACCTGGGCATCACTCTCAATTCATCACTTTTCTTTAATATCCATACCTCCACTATAGTTAAATCCCTGAACCAAAAGTTAGATCTCCTTTACCGTATCCATCCCTTCCTCACCTCTGCTTCTTATTTTAAAATTGCTTCCTCATCCATTCTCCCTCTTCTAACCTATGGTGCTCCTTTATTACTATCTACCAACGTCACTACCCTGTCTCTCCTGGCTCAGGCATATCATAGAATAGGTAGGTTTGCACTGGGAGTCAACATTCATCACCATCATTGCACTGTGATGTCCTTTCTTCTTTAAGTTGGCTACCATATGAATCTAAACTGAGGTATACCACCCTAAGTCTCATTCATAAGCTGGTCCATAAATTTATCCCTCCCTGCCTCAGTGAGATTGTCCATCATAGACAAGCCCCTCAAACTCTCAGATCTGCCTCCCTCCCCTTCTCCTATGGCCTAATTGCGACTAGCTACTGCTCGTAAGCCCTTCACTTTTGCAGCAGTGTCTGATTGGAACTCCTTTCGTCCTATCTTGCTTCTCTCTTCCCACATTTCAATCCAGTTTGCTCACCACTCCCTCTGCTGCTGCTACGTGCTCCTGCTTCTGATGATGCCTATCCTACACCTACCCCACTGTTTTCCCTTTGCTCTCCTCTGCCTGATGTCCTACCTATGCTTCACTCCCTGCCCTCTGCCCTGACTCACCTTTGTACCATTCTGCATCTTTTCTAATGATTTGACTTTAACACAAGTATGTATAGCTGTAATTTATTACTGTATATGCGTAGCCTGTTATTTGTTATTTTGTGTAGATACCATTTCTGTATTTTGCTGTGCTTGATAACCATTGTTCTTATACTATGATTTGCTTCTGCTGCTGTAATTTTCTTTCTGTGAAATTGCACTGTATTGGAATTATCTTTCTGTGAAATTGTTGAAATTATTCTATACTGTACATCTTTTGCTTCTGTCCCGGGTCGTCCCTGAAAAAGGAACTTCTATTGTCTCAGCGGACTTACCCAGTTACCAAAATTCAAATAAATAAATTTAGGTAAATAAATTTAGCATACTGTAGGTCCAATCGCCTGAGAGAGATGGTGGAGTCCTCTGTCTCCTCAGTTCAAAACTGAATAACCTTAATCTTAATCTTAGGTACTATCATATATATTTCTTTTAATAGTATTAATGCAGTCAATGTGCTAAAAAAGGGACAATGTAGTAAAGGACTTAATGAGCCTCCTGTTACAAGCTTTGTGACCCATGCTCTCTTAGGATGTAATTTATCCAGCAAGGAACTTGACTGCATAGGAGCAATAGTCAGAGTGAATTCTTCACTTCATCTCCGTTCCATGATAAGTACATTAACTACATTATTCCTGTTAAAATAAATATATATTATAGAACTTTAAGATTTTGATTTCAATACATTATGAGTCAAAGACAATAATTATAATCCTTTAGACTAAAAGTAAAATGTGGTGTTCTTCATATATGGAACAATCAAGAGACCTGATGGTGGCCATTTCTGCACAGTGACAAAGGTTATTTATTTATTTATTTAAAATTGGTAACCAGGACAGGCATACTGAGCCGAAGCTCATTTCCAGGTGTGATGGGGGTGGAACTGGAAATTACAAAGTTGGTAAAACAGATACATTCACGGTATAAACACATTAGAATGGATTCGGCTCAATGACACTCAGGATTGAGGCACTGGATGCCACACCTCACACCATGCCGGAGACCTGGGTTTAGGAATGAGCTTGTGTCATTGGGGGTCAGTAGGGGCAGAGGGTTGAGCATCCAGAGGACTGCTCTCCTCTGCTGGGTGTGGGTGGGTTGTGTCTTCCATGACATTGAGACTCCCAATGGAGACTGGGGATATTGTTACTTGTGGGAGCACCGTTGCGGGTGGAGGTTGCAGTGGATGCCCTGTGGGTGGGTGTGGGAATGCTCCTGTCACACGCTGGACATCAGTGCACATCCGTGCCTCTGGGGACTGAAAACAGGAAAATGGAGCTCTGGCATCCTGGTAGGTGAAGGCAGGGCCTGTGGACAGCATCCCATGCTTGGCACCGGATCCAGCACACCCGATCTCTGGCTCCACTCCTCACTCCAGTGGCCCACTAGATTCCCAGACAGAGTGCTGGAGGAATTGGTGGCCTCACCTCAGGGTGTTCAGAGCCAGGGGGGTCAGCTTAGCTGGGTGAGAGAGCATGAGTATCCCAGGATGGAGGTGTGGAGGTGTGGGTCTCAGGTTGAGCAGGAGAACATGCCAGTTCCAGATCCCTAGCTGGAGAGTCCTATGTGGCAAGAGAGGAGGGGCATAAAGCAAGTTGTGAAAAAAAAACACAGTAGAATGAGAAATATACAAAACGAAAACAGTAATAAACATAAATAGGTAATATAATAACAAAGTGCAAAGTGGGACCAGTGTAATAATGTAGTGAAGCAACTATACAAGGGTCTAGGTAGGTAAAAGTTCAGATAGGTTCTGAGTGTATTTGCATGAGGTGAGGAACTAGCACAAAGGAGAACAAAGAGAGTAAAGAGCTTGAGCATTTGGAGTGAGGAGGTGGGGAGGTCACAGGGCTGATAGCTGGGAGGGTATAAGGGAAAGAAAACTAGATAGGAGGACTGGCATCAGGTGGTAGAGAAAGATAGAGTGAGAGAGGGGGAGAGAACTAGGAGGAGAGATGGGGAGGATTGGAGGAGAAAAAGAGTGAAAGGAGGGAGGGCCCGAAGCTGGGAAAAAAAAGAAAAAGGACAAGAGAAAGAGGGACGGGGGGATGGTGAGGTAGGGAGTAAGAGAAGCAGATCATAGTGGAATGGGCAGAGAGCAGTTGCGGGGGGGGTTTAATATGCTTTTTTAGTATGGCAAGGGTGGGCACGAGGCGGATAAAGTGGGGAAGATGGTTCCAAAGGTCAGGGAGTCTGTATGAGAAGGCAACCTTGCCTGATTAAGTGTGAGGATTTGGGAGGGAGAAGGTGCGGGAGACATGGGTTCTGAGGCAGTAACCTGACATAGGTGGGGGGAGTAAGAGTGGAAAGATGAGGGAGAAGGGCATCAAACCAGAACTTGCCAACCAAGGCTGAACAGTGGGCAAAGCAATGGTGTGCAAGGGAGGAGAGTGATAAGACAGAGTGAAGGGAACAGTGATGGGCTCGGAAAGTAAGGTTGGATGCGAAATGACAGAAGGCAATGTATATGGGGTCTAATTTAATGAGAGATGATGTTGGGGCTGAGCTATAGAGTACATCAGCATAGTCTATTGAGGGGAGGATAAGTTTTGAAATTAGTTCTTTGCAGGTTAGGAAGGAGACACAGTCCTTGATTCTGCACAAGGTGCCCAATTTGGGCCAGAGTTTGGCATGGATAGAGTCGATGTGCTAGGAGAAATCAAGTTTTGGATCCAACCAGACACCCAGATATTTGAAGGACTGCACTGTTTCAATTTTAGTGCCATTCAAGGTAAAGAGGGATGGCAGTAATGGGAGCTTAGCTTGCTTGTGGGCGGAGAGCCGAAGGCCATAGCAACAATTTTCTTAGTGTTGCATTTGAGGAGGTTTGCCTCGAACCAGTGGAGAGCTTTCTCAAACACTTCCTATAGGGATGACTGAACATCAGGGAAGGAGGGGCCCAAAGCATATAACACTGTGTCATTGGCATACATGTGCATGTCATTAGGCATGCATGATGAGGTAAGGTCATTTACAAAATTGAGAACAAAGTAGGGCCCAGAATAGAAACCTGAGGGACACCTGCATGAATGGAGAGGGTGGTGGATTTGGAATGACCTAGATGAATGTATTGGAGCTTGTCAGAGAGAGATATGATGTGAACCAGGCCATTGATGCAGGGGAGAAACCTATAGAGGCTAATTTGTTTAGAAGGAGACTATGGGAGACTGAGTCAAATGCCTTAGCGAGGTCGACTAAGATCGCCAAGGTGATGTGACTCTTGTCCATTGCAGAGTGGATAAGGTTAGTGTGGAGCAGTAGGGAAGAGGAGGTGGAGTGGTTGTGCCTGAAGCCAGTTTGGAAGGGGTTCAGGGTGTTACTAAAGCCAACCTACTTTTTTAACACTAAATTATGTATTTTAGAGTACATGCTGCCATATGCTGAGGTAAGAATTTGCACCTGTTTTACTAAAATAGTCCTCACCTTCTTTATTAAACTTTTTTTATGATGATATAAAAAAAAACATATTTTGTTACTTTTTCAGTCACATTAGCACCATGTGAAGCAAAACTCGGTGTGCTCATTCCAGGTGGACACATAGGTACTGTATTTTATTGATGAAAATTGCCTATTAAAACTACCACAGCACTTGTAACACTTAGTGGTTTATAGATTTTTCCCAATGTTTAAGATGTTCCAAATAAAATTACTTTTGCTTTGATCTAATTTAAAACAAGACAAGGGACCCAAACAGAAGCAAAAGCTACTTTATACCTCTCTTCAATTGTCTATTTTTGAACTTACTTCTCCTAGGGCCAGGGATTAATAGTTCCTGTCTGTCTGTCTGTCTGCCTGTCTCTTTGGCACATAAGTAAGCCTTTTGGATACAGGAACCAGAATACCACTTCTGTTGAAACCTGTTAGCCAGATCTTTTGAGTTGATCTCAAAATCCTCCTCACTGCTACAGTTCCTATGTATATGTAAGAGCTGACTGGTCAGTAAGTTCTTGATGGTGTGACGGGTGTGGCAAGAGCTAGCCAATAGAATGGTATTCTTGTTGATTGGCTTCCGCAACAGGCTGATATTCATTCCCCCCAAATGATTCTTGCTATTGACTAGGTCCAAGAAATGAAACACTGACCTCACTGCTGGTAAGCGTAAACCTCAAATTAGGTTTACTTGTTTCTCAAAAAACAACAAATTTAACATGCTCCTCTACTGATCCCCACCACACCATCAAGATATTATCTATATATCTCCTCCATAGAGAGATAAAAGGAAGAAATTGGTGAACATCTTCATTGTGGATCACTCATTCCTCCCATAGCCCAAGGTAGAGGTTGGTTAAATTGGTATCAAAAGTTGCCCCCATTGCTGTGCCACTTACCTGGAGGAAAAACTCATCCATAAAAGAGAAGCAGTTGTAGCCTAATACAAAGCATGAGATCTCAATCAAAAAGACAGCTGGTGAGAGACTACCCTGTAGTCTTCTATCCAAAAGGTAAGGCATACAGGCCCTCCCTGTGAAGTATGTTCATGTAGAGGAACTCCACTTCAAGAGTAACCAAAAGTTCACTACCCTCAATACGGAGGTCTTCCAACATGTCAACATCTCTTTCATGTCCCTGGGATAAGCTCTTATAGTGGTGATAAATGGATTGATGAAGCTGTCCACATACACCAAAAGGGGCTTCATAAGGGAACCAATCCCTGATCCCCAGGGATCAATCATTGGCCCTCTCCTTTTCACTCTTTTTATTAACAATCTGCCCACACTGCCCTGTTCCTCTAGGATCCTCCATGCACATGGCATGGTACTTTACTCCAGTGCTAAAGATCAGCCCTCCATAAATGCCAACCTTCAATTTGATTTTGACTGTCTACAAGCAGGGCTACTACAGTACTAAGCAAGCTTCTACTAAACACTAAGAAAACTGTGGCCATGCTTTTTGACTCCTCACCAAGAATCAAATCCTGTACCTCTGCCCTTTCAATCCTTGTCTCAAACGGCTCCCCCCTGGTGATGGTCAACTCATTCAGGTATCTCGGAGATACACTTGACCCATCTCTTGATTTCAACCTTCACACTGTAGCCACTTAACAAAAAACTGGATCTGGCCTATAAAATCAGGTCCTCCCTCAATTCTGCAGCCAGGCTTGCTATAGCCCAAGGAGTACTCTGTCCTTATCTTACATATGGCTCTATGGTCTATCTTGGTGACAGCAAAGAAGCTTTCCTAAAAATGGAACACATGCTACAACAACATATGCCGATTTGCACTCTTTGCACCCAGACTAACTCATCACTGCCAACTCCAATCACTACTAGGCTAGCTCTCCCCTTCCTCGCAACAGCTCTATACTGCTGGCTGTCTGATTGATAACATAGTCAGAACTGGAGCTCCTGAGTCCCTCTCCACTATGCTAAACCATCCCACTCAGTCTTACCCCTTGAGATCTTCTGAACAATCTCCTCTTGAAATTCAAGATGTTCCACAAAAAAGGGGGAACTCGCCTTTGCAATGTCTGCTCCCAAAACTTGGAATTCCCTCCATCTCAATGTCAAACTCTCCAAATCCCACCTTGCTTTTAAAAAGGTCTTTGCTCTTTCCATAGGGACTCTGACATTTGCTTTTGCTCTGCCACTCTTGAGCTTCCCAACTAGTTGCTATACCTGCTCCACTTAATGGCACTTACTCTCATATCTGCACTTGTGCCCCCTGCCTGAGTACTGTCTCCTTAATATTGTATCAAACTGTTATTCTAACCACTGTGTATACTGTCTTGTGGACCCACTTCTGCATAAATCAGTTGTGACATGGTTACTGTACTCCTGCCTTTATCGCTGCATGCAACTCTCCCTGGTTGTTGCCCGAAAACAGTTAATTTTCTTGTCTAGTGTACTTAATTATTGTTTTATTCTGTCCTACTTGCCATTGTAAACTGTCTTTGAACCATTTGTAAACACTGCTTTGTTGTTCAAACCATTGATTAAATCCTGTTGTGATATGCCCAATGTGTTCCTGTCTGTACATCGTTCCATTGTTTCTAACTCTCCCGGGTCATGCCTGAAAATAGGCAACATTCTTGTCTAGTGCATTTAACCGGTAAATAAAAACAAAATAAATAAATAAATAATCAGATGATCAAGCAGATTTATGAAACGTTTGTGTATGTTTAGTAGCAAATACATTGTTTGGTGTACAGAATGTTCCCTGGCCAGATATTGTTTGACATCCCTATCTATATGGCCCTCCTGAAGTGCAGTGGGTAGATACTCATCGATAATTTATTTATTTCATTTTTGTTGACTGAGTAGGTGCTCTAGACAGCAAAGCCGCCTATTTTCAGGCACAACCCGGGATGTTGCAAACAATGGGTGGGAAGCCAACAATGAATAGAAAGGATAAATCAGGTGACAACAAGCAGCACAATTAACCAAAAGCATATAGTCAGGTAACAACAAACTGAGGCCAGGAATAAGGCAGAATAAGACATGGAGTGTAATACAGCATAGTGGTTTATGCTATAATGGTTTCAAATGCCAAATCCCTCTCACAGGTTTCACAAATACCCTACAGCTGGCTTCATAGATGGAATATAATGTGATTTGAGGAGAACATTTTGATATACAGAATGGATAATAACATTGCTGTGGGTAGCAAAAAAGTCTGTTTCTGGAGGATTCTTGTGTGTGCAACAAAGACTTCAAAACATCTCTTGATTCAGAGACCATTCTTCCAGATGAACCCATTGGCAGCTGAGCCTGTCTACCTGTGAGTTGAGTTGTCTCACCAGATGCTCTACTGAAAATTACTTAAGACTGGTTTTCACCCAGTAAAGAAGTGGATATGCATCTCTCAAAATCATTTCACTTCTTGTAACATCTTGCTTGATTGTTCACTTGTACCACTGTTCATGCACATGGGTAATTTTTTGTGTGCGTTTGTCTATTTATGTACACCTGTGTCTATTTTTGTATATACGCATCATCTTTACAAACTTTTGACAATTTTCTCTGCACTTGCAGTTATTTTCTCACAGTTGCATCAGTTCTTCCAAACTTGCATCACATTTTTAAGCTGTTGCATAAATACCTACCAAACAGTTATGAAGAATGGTAAAACATGCAGCAATTGCACCAAAATGGTGTGTTGATTATCAGAAAATAAAAAATAAATTGAAAAACCTCAAAGAGGTACCTAAAACACTCAGGAATTACAAAAAAAAAAAAAACTAAATCCTAAGTAGGGGACGTAGAAAAGGAAGAGACATGTTCTGAAGGAAAAATGTAAAAAAGACTTGCCAAACTGAAAGCAGTCCTCAAAGCATTCATGCAGAATGACAGAGCATCATGAGATAAAAGCTCCGTAGCAGCAGAAATGCATTTTTTAGCATTTTGGGGGGTGGGCATGGATAGATTTATAGGTTCATAGGTTAGCTATGACCTAAAATGGACAAAATTGTCCTTGCGTGCTGAAGAAACTTAAAAAGAGTACCCAGTAATTTTGTTCTCAGAACAGTAATTATCTAGCTTTATTTTAAATTAATTTATTGTTCTACTACCCACTATCTCAAGTGGGAGTCTAGTCCTCAAAGAGACCACTTCTCAGAGAACCAAACTGCCGTATTATGGGTACGATTTACATTTTCCTTTAGCTGTAGCACATGTGACCTGATGGCACATGAACTTGTACTTAATTGTAGGCCTAAACTTTCCAGTGTCCATTACTAAAAAGAAAAGAAAATTAGCTGGCCCAGTGGCACTGAGGGTTAGGCACTGGACACCACACCTCGCGCCACACCGGCGACCAGGGTTCGAGAACGAGCCCAGACCGCCAGGGGTCGGCAGGGAAGGGAGAGGATTGAGCATCTGGAGACCAGCTCTCCTCTTCTTGGGGTGGGTTCAGGAGCTCCTCAGCACAGTAGTGACACCTGGTGGAGACCAGGTGTACTATCTGTGCCTGGAACATAAGGGGAGGAGTGCCTCAGATGCTTACGGCTTCTCCGTGCAGGTGTCACTGCACATCAGGCTCCTGGGGGTAACCTAAGTAACAAACCCCGGGCTGAGGATAGGCGAAGGCACCTCCAGTCTCAGCCACACTCCCTCTATTGAGCTTGGTTTCCAGGAGGGCCTTCCGACACCTGCCTGGTGCATTAGATTGTAGATAGAGTGCCAGGGCAGGCAGTCCCACCTCGGGGAGCTCAGAGCTGGGGGATCCACCAGGCAGCATCAGCCTGGAATACCAAGCTTCAGACCAGGAGGTAGAGCCAGGCTAGTAAGGTAGCTGGAGAGAATTCCTCAGTTCTGGAGAAAAATAAAGTAAAAAAAAAAAAAAAATAGAAAATAAAATTATTATTAAATGGCAGTGAAAAAGCAGGGATACTGAATGAATAATTCTGCTCAGTATTCACAAAAGAAGAGGCGGGGAGGTACCTAAACCAATCAATACAAGCACTCTGGATGGGGGGGGTCGATACAAGCCCATTCACAGAAAAAGGATCCTGAAAAAACTCCTAAAGCTGAAAGTGGACAAGGCAATGGGTCCTGACAGGATTCACCCCAGAATTCTAAAAGAACTAAGGGGAGAACTAGTGACACCACTGACTATCCTTTTTAACAAATCATGGGAGGATGGTGAGGACTGGAGGAGGGCAGATGTGATTCCCCTTCACAAAAGTGGGAACAAGGTAGAGGCAGGAATCTACAGACCTGTTAGTTTGACCTCAGTGGTAAGGAAAATGATGGAATCACTTCTGAAAGAAAGAATTGTTGAGTACCTAGAGGTCAGCGGGGCACAGGACCCAAGGCAACATGGATTCATAGTGGGAAGGTCATGTCAGATGAATCTCATAGATTTCTTTGACTGAGTGACCAAAGTAGTAGACCAGGGAGGGGCTGTGGGCATGACCTACCTAGACATTAGTAAGGCATTTGACACAGTCCCACACAAAAGATTAATAAACAAGTTAGCCAGCCTGGGAGTGTGTCCCAGGGTGGTAGCATGGCTAAAAATGTTGGCTGGACAACAGGACACAGAGGGTAATAGTAAATGGAGTCCACTCTGAGGAAAGAGGGGGGTTACTAGTGGGTACTGCAGGGTTCAGTACTGGGACCAGCCCTCTTTAATGTCTTTATAAGTGACTGGAATGAAAAATATGCCTCTTTGCAGACAACACAAAGATCTGCAACAGGGTTGATAAACATGGGAGGGGGGATGATAAGGGACTTGGCAAGGTTGGAGGATTGGTCAAAAATATGGCAACTTAGAATCAATGCAAAGAAGTGCAAAGTAATGCACCTAGGAAACAAAAACCCAGGGGAAGAGTACAGAATGGGGGAGAGGTACTAACAACAACAAAAATGGAAAGGGACCAGGGGGTAGCCCTATCAGATGATTTAAAGGTAAGCAAGCAATGTGAGAAGGCAGTAAGGAGGGCTGTGGGGATACTGGGATGCATAGGGAGAGACATCACCAGTAGAAAACAGGAGGTTGTTATCCCTCAGTTGGTGAGACTCCATCTGGAGTACTGCATGCAGTTCTGGAGAACCCTTCTCCGCAAGGACATAGACAGGTTGGAGGCAGTCCAGAGGAGGGCATCTAAAATGGTGCAAGATCTGCAACAGAAGCCATACTAAGAGAGACTAAAGGAGCTTAATATGTATATCCTCCAGGAAAGGAGGGGGGGGGCATGATAGAAACTTTCAAGTACCTCAAGGGAATCAACAAAGCCCAAGAGGGTAGCGTATTTCAGAAAAAGAGATGTGCAAGAACAAGGGGACGTCATTTGAAGATAGAGGGGGGGATGGCTCAGGAGCAATATGAGGAAGTATTTTTTGATGGAGAGGGTGGTGGACGCATGGAACAGCCCTCCTGAGGAGGTTGTGGGGTCAAAAACAGTGGGGGAATTCAAGAATGCATGGGACAGACATAAGGCAATTTTGGTGAGGGGGGTAGTAGGCTGTAGGCTGTTGTTTAATTAGGATCTGCAGCTTATCTAGTAGGTAGGGAAATTGTCAGACTGGGTGGGCCAAGTTGTCCTTATCTGCCGTCAAAGTCTATGTTTCCATCCCACAAGTCTGCATTACTAAATGCTCTGAAAACCAGGCACAAATCACCTCTCATACGCCGCTACTCCAATGAATGCAGATTAAGACTTGTCAACTTATTCTCATAACTCAGGGCTTGCAAACCATTTACTGTTTTAGTGGTTCTACACTGGGCCTATTCCAGCTTGTGGATGTAAGTTTTGGAAAAAGTGGCCCAGAAACAAGCACAATAATCAAAATGCAGCCTGATTAATGCACTATAGAGTGGCAATATCACCTCCTTCTCTCTACGAGTGATATGTTTTTTAATATAAACCAGCATATGGAAGGCTTTTCTTGTAATGTCTTTACAATGCCTGTTAGGTTTAAGGTCATTGGTGACTAATATTCCCAAATCTTTCATTTCTGAGACATTTTTAAGACTTGCCCTCCAAACACATATGAGGCTCTGCTATTTGAGGCACCAAAATGCATTGCAGCGCCATTTGCCAAATTAAATTCCAGTTTTTGCGTGTGCCCCCATTGATCGATCCTATGCCGTTCTTGCTGAAGGTTGTCTATGCTGACTCTGCTATTCACAACTGAACCCAGTGTGATATCATCTGCATATTTGGTCATCCACACATCATCATTACCCTGAAGTGGATGAGGAGGAATGTTATGCCTGGTAATACCAGGTGCACCAGTTTGGCATGGTAGCACATTAAATCCATGTGCAAGCTGCTGTAAATTGTGTAAATGATTGTTAAACATCTCCCATATAAAAACAGCACACATGCAGGAAAACCTGGGGTTGTGCGAGGGAAGCCTCCCTTACACACCGATTCTGCCGCCCATGTACATTTTCATAAATGTTTAAAAATCTGGCCCCCAGGCCTTTAAATGAAATTTGGGGTCGAAAGAAAAAAATCAGTTTGTGCAAATAAAACTCAGGAATATTTTGTATTTAGAAATTCTGTCTGGAGAAACAAACAGGAATCCCCACTGAGAGTTAATTCAATATGAGAAAATAAAAAAAGGTTTTGAAGACAGTCTTGAGGCAGGATAACTCTTATGATGCTGCCACCATTAAAGTTAACACATTTAAGACTGATGATTCAAAGCAAACTGTCACAGGATGGGGTGGCATTAAGAGTTTGGAATATGTTTGCCTTAGTGGGTGAGCTTGTACTGTATTACTTAGCAATAAACACTAGCCCAGTGGCAATTTGGAACAACACAGAAATGAGCCTTAAAGAATGCAATTTCCTCTGAACTCTGAAAGTACATATATCACTCCTGTGTGTAAAAAATTCTCAAGATGGACTTTTGTTCTAAAGTCATTGTTATCACTGGTACTAAGAATGTAAACTATATTGAGGGGAGTGTGTTGTACTTTAATACTAATCTGTAATTCTAATGAAATGCTACAGACTTTCAAAAAGAAAGTTCACACCTCTTTGCTAAGGATGGAGAATATGCTTGCAGAGATTACCATATACTGCACTGTCATTGAAAACCAGGTGCAAACACCAGAGAACACTATTAAATTTACTGAGAAAGATACAGTATTAATGCCAGCATTAGAACTTGAACAGTAAAGGGGGCATTTAACGTGGTTTTCCATGATAAGTTTGCACTGGCCATAAGGCTTGAAAAGATTAAAAATATACACCTGCTGAAGCATCTGAGACTGACTGACTTTTCTGCTCCCATGCCTAATTAAGAGCTAAACAAAAAGATACAGAAAGTACTGTATCTGTTTTTTTTAGTCAATCCATATTTGCAGTTGTATTCTGTTTCCATGCCATCCTCTCTGCATCATTTGCTGTCTGCTGCTGCTGCTGGTTCAATCATATCTGATTCTGCCGGAGGAGCTAGATATAATAATTTTTATGTTTAAGATTTTGCCTGAAAGGCATAAGCTTTTGCAAATGGCATTTCAAAGGAAGGAATTATTTTATGAGGATACCCAACTCCACCTCTACCCAGATTTCAGTTTACAGCACCAACTCAATGCCAGAGGAAAGGATTTCTAGATATTCTATCAGAATTCAATAGAAGCTGGTGTACCAGTGTAACCCCCTACAAATGGGGGTTCCCGAAAAGTCTTCCTTGAGCTGCTTAAATGCTCACTACCAAGTTGGTGTCCTGCATTTTAGCAGTTTAAATGTATTGCCAGCGAGTGCCTGTATAGCCTCTGTGTACTGTCTCTTTAAGAGCTGCCTGGACTGCAGTCATAATTAATCTGAGAGGGATCTCTGTTAGAAGATGTACTTGTTTGCTGATGATTTGTTCGAGTAGTAATAATATTGCAGTTTGTTCTAACCTGCCTTCTTTGCAGCATGGACAGTTCTGTTTCTTTCCATCATCTTGGTCCTGGACTGCTGAAATGGGCCAATCAGTACATTTGGGAATCTCAAATGGAGCCTGCCTACAGGGGCTTGTTGGGGCCAAAACTAGTAGGAATTGTAGTTTTGGGCCTTTGGCACCTAAAATAACCTGGAGAGGGAGCCCTTGTTGTGACTGACGGACAGATCAGCCAACCGAACCTTTTGAATCTTGGGGAAAGTCCCACACTGCTTGCAGTTTCAGTTAGGTCTGAGTTGGGAAGTGAAGAAGTAACAGCTTGAGATAGTTCAAGCAGCAATCCATAGTGGATTCACGTGGGAGAACTGTGGAAAGGCCTGAGTTTGGCCTACATGCCCGCCTGATGTTCCTGAGAGGGAACTTGTGCTTTTTTTCGGACTGAATCCGAATTTGGAGAGCGAATTAAACCACTAAATTGTGACCAGGTTTTAACCTGAAGAAGACCGAAGATTTGCTGAATGCAATCGGCCTGTCAGGACTTCCAGCTACCTCTGAACTCCCGGATTGTGCAGAGACTCTGTAATTGAGACCGGACAGCCTTTTGCCTGGTACAGTGGAATTTCCTTACATGTGAATGTGATGTGTGCTTATCGTGGGTCATGATTTGGTTCCCCACTGTGTGTCTGAACTGTGTTTTGCTTGCTGGAGGCTGTATCCAGCTCCACGGACTGAATCCATATCCATTTCCATTTGCCTGGGCCCTGCTACACTGGACCAGCCAGAATACCTGCTACACAGAGAAAGTCATCGATGAGAGACCGGCCTGGGGATCAGTCCTCTGCTCAATGCCTTGAACAGGAATGATGCCTCAGTGATTCGTGTGGGCCCTGCTTCACCGAGCACTCCAGTTCAACAGCCTGCAGTCTCAATTTTGTCCTGCCTGTGTCCAGTATTGGGTATCATGAGTAAACATCAGGGTAGCTCCCTGCAACAACAGCTAAATCTAAAAGTGTTATCATCTGATTGTCTTGTTGGCTTTTCTTTCATGAACTTAGCCCTCCAGCTCTAGATAACAAATAGTGTGTGTTGTGCATGTTGCTTTTTTCCATCACAGGGCCCCAACCAGCTGCAACGTTCCTGGCTAGCCCACTGTTTTCTTACCTGGGTACCCAGAGTGTGTGACTGTGTAGGGACTCTGAACTGCATACATAACTATCTGATTAATATAGCTTTTAAGCAAATCAACCTGATTATGCCCCTCTCTTGTTCAGGTCCCCTGAATAAATCAGATTTAACTTTGTTTGCATTTAACCTGACTGTGGTTCCAGTTTGTGCCAAAAGTATTGTACTGTTGCTATTTGCTGTGCTTAACCTTGTTTTACAGGGGGTCCCCAGGGTCAAGCTAGAGGAACCAGCCCTGGTGGTAAGTGCAAACAGTGTGGGTAATCACCTGGTGAATAAGGGTCATTGTGAAAGTAATTATTGTATATTGTTCAGGCCACTAGAAGGGAAGGAGGGGGGTTACAGGCTCCCGGATGGCTGTGCCCAGGTTAGCTTGACCACTAACAACCCTGACCTTCAGGTGGAGGCACCCATTTCATTACCCAGGCCCCTTAACCTGCTACTAGCCAAGCAGGCAGGGGTAGTAGCCCTTGGGATAGCAACACCTAGGGGTTACACCAGTTTCTTTGCTTGTCCTTGCCAGACTCAGAATAACTTTCCAGGGTAGGGCACCATATAAGTTATTACTATAACATGGATTATTCTCTAACTGCCCTAAAATAAGAAAAACACTATTTGTGTGCTGAATTTAGTATAATTCCCCTTTTTGCATATTTTGTGCATTTTTTTTCTTACTTTTTCAGAATGATTCCTGTTTTGTGTAAAGAATGTAGTTTTCTTTTTGATCCATATGGATAACAATAAAGTAAAAAATTAAAAAAGTTAAAAATAAAATAAGTGTACAACACATCTGCCAATTTATTATGCTTATGAAATGTTCTTGAAGTTTTTGTTTCGCCAGGTCTGGTGTGGTACCTGAACAGTAGACTACAGTAACATGAGCATGCATCATAATGTTTGTTTACTTATAAGTGACTGGAATATTCTTAATGAACATTCAAAGCAGCAAGGCCCCAGTATGGAGGCCTGCTGGACCTCTGCTGTTACCCTTTTTATTTATTTGTTTAGTCATTCATTTATTCAGTTGTTGTGTTTGGAAGACCTTTAAGTTCAATAAACCTTTTTCAAAGGTGTCCAAGTCAAGTGAGTTACATACAGTACATCATAAGGACAGCACAATAAACAACAAGTACTAACAAGCATTTACATACTACGAGAAGTAGCCTAAGTGAGTTCGGTAACAGGTACCTGCAGCTGACCATTAAGATGGCAGGATTACTATTTCCCATTGTAGCATACTAATGCTTATTGTTTAGGGGTTTTTCTACGTTTTTATTTTTGTTATCGACCAAGGCTATACTTTGCTACCCTTATTACTTGCATTTTTTTCTAGAAGTAAATGACAGTCTAGTGACTCAGTTGAAAGCATTGGATAAGTCAAGTAATAGTGCTGACATCTGTCCCTGTCCCTGTTCTAATGATCTGAATAAGTCATTCATTAAGCTCACTAAAGCTGTTATGGTGTTACAGTGTTGTTGGCAAGCCAGTAAGCCAGGATTCTCAGTGTAACGTATCAGTTTTTAGATCACAATTTTCACCAGTAATTTTGCTCGCATTGGATAAGCTAATGTCAGCCTGTAGTTAGTGGCCTCTAGCTTAAACTGATGTTTTTCATGATCTGGAGACGATATTACTGATCAGGGGCTTGTTCGTTATAAAACATTAGTTGTACATTTTGCAATTAGGGCAGCTGTCAACTTCAGTAGTCTTGGCTGCAAGGTTTCTGGGTCATGGCCTGTCATGGCCTTTCTTTTTTTATTTAACCCTACTTAAATTTTACAGACCTGTGCCATCATGGCAACACAGATATTTAAGGGTTTATGCATGTTAACTTATGGTTCATTCTTGTTTATTTGTACATTTTCAATCTCATCTCTTGGGGTGTCCTTGGGGTGTCCTTCGATGAAGGAATTCTAACCCTGTAAAAGAGGTATCTGAGAAAAAGTTGTTAAAATGGCTACCAACCTTTTTGAAACTAGAGGAGAAGTTTAGTACCCTTTACTATTGGGATGATGTGCCCATCAGATTCTAGTTTCCACAAATCATTAAAAGTTTTCCAAAAAGTAATTGGATTTTTGAACATTCGCAAACTGTTTAGTTTTGTATTATTCAATTTTCATTTGCTTTATTCCACTTTTACTAATATTTTGTAGTTCTCTCTATATGTTCATATGCTGCATACTCTGACGATTGCATATTGTTTCCAAGTTTTACCCTTCTTCTCAAGTTTTGTCCTACTTTTATGAGAGCCAAGGAAAGCTATTTACCGTAACCATTTTCATTGCAGGTTTGTCACTGGTCATATTAAAAGTTGAAATAGGCTAACACTTATTCTACATTATCCATTTTATTAATTAGGTACCACTTTATCTAGGCTAAATTGTTTAAACATTTTTTCACAATTATTTTTGCTACAGTTTTGCCATGTAATTAATTTATGTGGTTCATTTACTACTTTACTGTTCTGTTGACCTATTACGGGACAATTATCTGATATTAAATTTTGCAAGGCACTATTTCATTGTTACTTTTGGTTTGTTAGTCAGTATCCAGTCTAACTTAGTATGGTTTCCTGTTTATAGGTTGTATCAAATTGAGGAGGCCATCCTCTGCTGTACATTATATAAAGACTAAGGCAGAGATATCTTTAAACTGCTGACAGCTACAAGCAAGCACAAAACCGTATTTAAAAAGTACAAAAATTAAAGTTACCATGATTTTGGGAGGGAACAAAAAATATAAAAACTAGCCAGTATTCATCATTTCAAAATAGCACGTGAATAGTTTTACTTTAAATCAGTGCATATAACTACAGTAGATGGCTTAATTCCTGATGTTTTAATCTACTTCAGAGCAGATTTGCATAGATATTACATTCTTTGCAAATATTTTCATTCAATTTACCCATAGCACAACTGAGTAGCTCCCCTCTTAGAGACATCAGTATTTGTAGGATTTTTGTAAATCTGAACAGCTACAAAAAGCGACATTACAGAAAAGCCATATATCTTATATCCCAACTGCCAATTTCTGATCACGTACATCTAAGTCAAATATACTGTACTGAATGTGTATGTAATAGCATTATGACTTTCTATTTTGAAACTTGGGTATAAATGGATGTTTACTGCTGAAACTACATTTAATCCTGCTGGGTTGTCAAAGACATATCCTGAAGGTATCAACATTTCTCTCTGCCTATGCTGAATATATAAATTATGTTGGGCTTTTAACACCACACAGCATCTATATACTGTATATTGTGTTTCTCTCACTTACTTGAGGAGGTGCTTTAAGCAGCATATGATAGATAACCTGACTCACATTTTGGTGCTGCATTACCTAAAGTGTTTCTCAGATTAAATGCTAAATGATGTATTTCATAATGTGCAGAGTTGTTGTCAAGTATGTTAGGAATATGACAAGCCAAGCCTATGTACAAATCAACTTGTAAACTGCATTTTAGAACATAACAGACTGATGCCTTTTGATGGGATTTAAGCATAGTCCCTGACACCAAGGACAGAAGCTCTACCAGTCATATACAAGAGAAACATCTATCCATTTACAAGCTATTAGCCTTTTCATAACAATTACCATCTATTTACATATGAAAATACGAACATACAAATCTACCAGCAGAAACAGGCCTTATGATCTATCAAGTTAGTCTGCTCGAATGCACAGCTAGCACCCTTATATTGCAGCTGCCCCCTTCCTCTCCCCCTCACCTTTACCCCCCTCACACCCTGTCCCATGCCCTTTAAAAACTGCCCACTGTGCTACAGGATACCACCTCCTTGGGTAGAGTGTTCCATTTCTTCACCACCCTCTCTGTGAAAAAATGCCTCCTCATCTCTCTCTGATAACTTCCACCCTCCAACCTAAGACCATGCCCTCTGGCGTCCCTTCCTCTCCTCAGCTTAATTATCCCTTCTCTGCCCATTTTGTTAATCCCCTTCAAAAATTTGAAGGTCCCAATCATATCCCCCGATCCCTCCTCTCCTCCAGAGTGTACATATTCAACTCAGTCAGCCTGTCCTCATAGGCCTTGCCCTCCCCCTGGATCGTCCTAGTTGCCCTACGCTGCACCCCCCTCCAGAAATCTGATATCCTTCTTCAGAAAGGGACACCAGAACTGCATGCAGTACTCCAAATGTGGCCTGACTAGTGACCTGTACAGCAGCAAGATCACATCATATTTCTGGATGAGATTCCTCTCACAATACACCCCAGCATCTTGTTAGCCTTAGCGGTCACCTTCCTGCACTGAGCTGAGTTCTTCTCCTCCTCTGTGACCTCTGTCTGAATCCCTCCCAACTGGTAGCTCCATGGGCTCCTTGCTCCAAAGTGCAAAACCTTGCACTTCTTCACATTGAAGCACAATTGCCACTTTTCTGACCACTTCTCCAGTTTGATCAGTTCCTCCTGTAGCCCCTGCCACCCCTCTATGTCATCCACCACTACCTCTATCTTGGTATCATCTGTGAACAGACTGATCTTGCTCCTAATGCCATGTGAGATATCTGATATGAATAACCCAAACAACACCATACCCAGGACTGAGCCCTGTGGCACCCCACTTGTCACAGCCCTTGGGGAAGAGAGTGCCCCCACCATCACCACCTGTTGCTGCCTCCCCTTCAGCCAGTTCACAGTCCAGTTTACCATTTTTGTCCCTGCCCCCACATATTGCAACTTACCCCCCAGCCTCCCATGAGGCACTGACTCAAAGGCCTTGCTGAAGTCTAAATACAGCACATCCACTGCATGGCCTTTATCCAGTTCCCTCATTACCCAGTTGTAGTATTCAATTAGGTTGGTCTGGCAGGCTCTTCCAAAGCTGAATCCATGCTGTTGACTGTCCTGGAGTTCATTTTCCTCCAAAAAGGTCCCAGCCTCTCTTTCAGGATTGCTTCCACAAGTTTTCCTACAATAGATGTGAGGCTTACAGGTCTGGAATTGCCTGGTTCATCCTTTGGGCCACTCTTGTGGAGGGGCACCACATGAACCATCCTCCAAATCTGTTGTACACAGCCTGTGTCCAGGGAGGTATTGAATAGGTCCACCAGTGGCCCAACCAATACTCCCACCAGTTCTTTCAGCATCCTGGGATGAATGCCATCCAGACCTGGTGCCTTATCCACCCTTAGTACCTTCAGACCCTCCAGCACCCTGCCCTCCATAATTACCCCATCTGTCACCCCTTCCCCCTCTTGCCCACCTTCCCCATCCACTGAGGTAGCTGTCCACCCTTTTCCTTCATGAACACAGAACAGAAGTACTCATTTAGTGCTTCTGCCCATTCTGCCCCCTTCTCCACCCACTCCCCATCCTTCCTAATCCTCATTATCTGGTCCCTGCAGCTCCTTCTCTCCCTTATGTATCTGAAAAAGTCTTTCTCCCCTTCCCTGAAGCCCTGTGCCAGCCTCTGCTTCCTGGAAGCCTTGGCTGCCCTGACCAATCTGATTACCTCCTTGGACTTCTTCGCATACAATTCCCTGCCATCCCCCCGGACTTCTTGAACCTCCAAAAAGCTACTTTTTTTGCCCTTACCCCTTCCAAAACCTCCTTGTTCAGCCAGGTTGGCTTCTTAGCCCTACTTTTCTTGCTCAACATCTTGGTACATGACCCAGTAGCCTCAGTCAACCAAAGTTTGATAATATCCCACTTCAGATTTGCATCCATATCAGGACTAATTCCTACCAGGTGCCTTCTCAGAATTTCCCCCATCTTGATAAAGTCTGCCCACCTGAAGTCAACCACCCTGGTTCCTGTACCTACAGTTTCCCTGCCCATGCTGAGTGTGAATCACACTGATTGATGGTCACTCCCAGCTAGCGGGTCCTCCACCCTCAGATCCCTCACAGTCTCCCCATTAGTTAGCACTAGGTCCAGAGTGTTTTCCAACTGAGTTGACCCACTGACCATCTGCACCAGGAAGCTATCCTGGAATGCATCCAGTAACACCTGCTCCCTTGCACTTGAGGTGGCTGGGCTTCCCCAATCCACTCCTGGTAGATTGAAGTCCCCCACAATCACCATGTTCCCTTTTCTGCATACCCTTCTAATCTGCTCTGCTATCTCCTTGTCCAAGTCATCTGTCTGAGCTGGTGGTTTGTACACCACCCCATCCGCAATATACTATTTGTAGCCTCTAGACACCTGAGAGTGCTTCCTTTTCTCATCCATTGCTTGTCACATACAACTGCTAAACTACAAATAGTATCTAAAATTAAGAATGCATTGCAGCCCTTCCCAGTGGTGCCAGTAAAGCACGTAGTGCTCCCATGTTGGTAACTGGTAATCACTGTGCAAACTTGCTACAAACTCTATATATTCATTTTATTTGTAGTTTGTTTGACCAAGAAAGGCACACTGAGCTGATGGCTTGTTTAAAGGTGCATCCTGGGTGGTGGGCTACATGTGGTGTCCTGGAGTGTGAGTGCCATGGAGTAGGAGAATGGTGTATGCAGGGGCATCTGCAGGTAGTCCATAGGTCTGCAGGGGACTCTGTCCATTGAAGGCCAAGTACTGAAGCAGCAGGAGTAGACAGAAGGTAGTAGAGAAGGTACTGTAGATCCCAGCAGAAAGGTAGGACAAATTGTGTGTGGCATAAAACAAGGACTTCACTAAAAAAGGAAATACAGCTTAAATGTGGTAGGTGTAAGTGTGTTCTATTTTTATTTGTTTATTTATTTGAAGTCTTGGATTACAACCTTTGAGTCAAAAGAGTCTTTTACAGAGGTTCCACATCCAGGAAACATAAAACATGACTGAAATACAGCAATGCAGAATAAACAGTAGGTAAGAGGGACACTGAAGAACACAAAACATGGAGGTGGTCCAATAAAACACAGCAGTTACAAAGTCAGATATATACATAGAGTTATATACATTAGTGCAGGCTAGCAATGAAAAAGCAAGTAATTGAAGTTGATCTTGTCAGGGACAAGTTAGGCAGAGGCAGTTACAGCTGCAAACTATTGAGGAGCAAAACCATTGAGGAGCAGTCAAAAATTGTTGTGCTAGTAAAACCAGCGTGGTGAGGAGGGCTAGGTGAGACAGTCACACCCATTGAGTACTATGAGAAGTATTCCTTTAGCCCCTGCTTGAAGGGGCCTAGTGCGGTGGTAGCAAGAACGTCGGGGGGTGGCGTTAAGGAGGTTGGGTGCCCGATAACTTTTTGCTGCTCGCAAGAAGCATAAACCTGGATTGTTAGCAGACAGCTAAAAGTAAGGGGTCCTAGTAAAATCCTAGCTGGGGTACCACTACAAAGGCTTCCAAAAATGGAACTGCATTAGAAGTGAGGAAGTATAGCGAATCTATATAGTATATTCATTGCAAAAAACTTTGTTAATGCATCAGTTTGGGTTGTTAATAAAGTGACAAAAGCAGTGAAATGTGGTGTTAGGGTTTCCAACCTTAACATCCCACCCTCACCCTGCAGACACTGACAGGCGTTGGGGGGGTGCCTTGGGGTCATCAACCCCTAACACTCATCCTATTCCGTAAGTAAATAAGCTGACATGGATACAGTATAGAAGAATGGGATGAGCATTAGCAGTACATGATACAAAGTGAAACAAGACTTATAATGAAAAAGAAACACATTTCCAGGGCATTTTTGTAACACAGAAGTGCAGAATCCAGCTATGTGGGTCCCAATAAGCAAGGTACTGTACATCTGTTGGTCCCTCCTCAAATATCATTTTTGGGGGTTTCTAAATTTCAATTTTCAGGCAAAACTGAAAACAAGATGGTGGCCAAATGAAAAAAGAGTTTCCTCAAATGAAAAAGAATGACACAATATGAACGAAGAATCCTTTTTTTATTTCATAAAGTTATTTTGAGGTCCTGACTGAGCATGCTCAGAACCAATTTATAGAACAAAACTTTGTATGTTCAGAGATCTACCACACAAGACTGTGCATGCAAACTTTCGTGCAAATTAGTTGAACAATTGCAAAGCTATTAAAGTGCAAAAGTTTGAGTTTAACACAGAAACCCCAGTTCAACCCTAACTGGGGGGGGAGCCGGGCCCCTATAATTGTAGTTAATCTACTGTAGGTTTGTGTAACCAATCTTGAAGTTACTTACAACCACATCAACTCAAAAATATGCAGGGTAGACACTGTGGTGTGATGTGGAAGGAGCACAGGGTGGGGGGTACAATGATGACCCATAAAGTGCTCTGGGAATTCAGGCTCTGCCTCAACTGCAGAAAGTTCCAGGCCATCAGGGCAGAATTGAAAGCCACAGGGGCTGAAATAAGCTGCTTGACTGCTGTAGCCACTGGGTCTCATTAGCTGCCACAGCCACAGGCACCAGCAAGGTCCACTGAGGCCAGAACTGGTGACTGGACACTGGTGGGGTGAGGAAGGGAAATGGGGAAGGTGAAGCCTATGGAACCAGTGCTGTGCCCTAGCAACAGGTTAACACCACTACAGACAGTGGAGCACCAAGAGATACTCTTATGGGAAGTTAGGTCCAACACATTCAGTAGGCAGGCAGCGTCCATGGAGGATAAGCCAAGGAGAGAGGTAGTTGTAGTAGGGAACTCCATAGTGAGGGGCACTGGGATGAAAATGTGTCTAATGCCTGATGGAAGGGAGGTGGTATGTTGATTCACAAGAGCGAAATCAGACAGGATCATAGCCAGGGTGGAGAAACTCACTGGAGAGGGGAAGGATAAGCTACTGCAGATCTAATAGTCCAAATAGGCACAGATGATCTGAGCAGGAGGAGTATGGAAGTGGTAATGGCAGGCTTCTGTGCGCTAGGGGAGGTTGTATAGCAGACAGCAGGGCAGTAACATTCTAAGAGGTACTACCATGCTCAAGCCTGAATGAGAGGGAACAGTTTCATGTATTCCAATTCAAGGCATGGCTAAGGTGGTGGTGCAGGGAAGGATTTCATTTTCTTGGGGTCTGGGGCTTGACTTGGAGAGGATGGAGGCTATTCAAAATGTAAGGCCTGCACCCCAATGGGGAAGGCAGGAGAGTGCCGGGGGCGAGATTTGCACAGTACATTTGAAATAGTTTTAACTAAGAAGGTGAGAGGTAGTTCAGGCAGAACACATTATTAATAACAAATTGGAGGAATGCTCTGCTAGCCTCCCCTTCAATATTTATGTTTAAGCATGGTCAACACTAGTGGGAAAGGATTGGAGGGACCAGATGCTGGAGATTGGTATGCACCAATGCAAAATATCTATGAAACAAAATGACAAACCTGCATGCATTGGTCAAAGAAGACAATCTGGACCTGGTGGCTGTCACAGAATTATAATAAATGACTATGACATGACAATATCAGGCTATATATGGTGGAGAAAGAATGGAGCAAAGGGCAAGGGTGGAGGTAGCACTCAATGGTAAAGAGGCTGTCATGGAAACCGAGTTAAATAATCTGGTGTCTTAGAACGTTTAGAGACTCTGTGATTCCAAGTAACCATGGGGAAGGAGAAACAAATTAGAGTTGAGATGACTTAAGGACCACCATGTCAGGACCAGGGATAGGCAGGGTACTAGCAGAGGTCTTAAACAAACACCTGGAGTGGGGAAGGTACTAGCTGCAGGGGACTTCAACATGTGATGTGCACTGGAGGATCCTCACTAAAGTGCATGCAAGAAACCAGCTACTGGCAGAAGCATGCCAGGAAACATACCTAGCACAATTGATTCTGGGCCTAACTAAAGAAGAATCACTGCAAGAACTGGTGCTTACAAACAGTAGCAGGTGGGAAAGGCACAGTGGCTCAGCTGTAGCACTACCTACCCCCCCCACTGGCAACCCAGGTTCAGGAGCAGGCTTGGATTGCGTGAGGGTTGACCGGGGGAGAGGATCAAGTGTCCCATGGGCTGCTCACCTCTACTTGTGAGAAGGACTTGCCACACCTCACTTAGACTGCCACCATGTGGAGGCATGGTGGTAGGGCAGCAGGTGCAACATAGTTGGGGTTGGCCAGTGACAGGTGAGTGGTGTGTTTGTACCACCACATACACAAGCAACTGCATCAGTGCATGCTATTGGAACTGGGAAGAAAATGGAAAAATTGAGCCAGCAAGGCATGGCAGATCTGGATGTGTGACTCCATGGAGGAGGATGGCTCTCCCCATCCTGGCCCTGCCATTCGGGGGGAGAATCTGTGGGGGTCATCCTGCTGGTATGTCCAGGGGAGACAGTTGCCAGTTTGGGGGAAGCCTGGGGTTGCAATGGTGCTGGCTCCCAGGAAGAAAGGTTTGATTGCAAAAAGAGAAATAAATAAAGCAGTGAGCAGGTGCACAGTGCTGTATTCCAGGAAGCATAGGGGTCAAGTGACCAGAAAATGGTGTGGACCAACTGGAAAACAGCATGGGTAATGGCATAGAGAAGGCGTAGGACCTCAGGAAAGCAGGAAATTTGAAGTCAATATGGTGTACTGTAGGAGTAGAGCTGGGTGAAATTAGCAAAGTCCGAATTTGCAGAACTTTTGCAAAATTGAAATTTTTCAGAATTTTCCGAAATTTAATTGGCTATAGCTCAGTCTGTGTTGCAGCTCGAGATCTGAAATGTTCCATGCATATGTAAGCAATAAGACATGATGGGGTGTACATTAGACAGTTCTAATGCATGGCTAGGGGGACGTAGTGAGGCATGAGGCAAGAGGCCGAGTGCATCCAGTCCCCTAGCTGTGTATTAGAACTGTCTAATGCACAACCCCGGAGTGGCTTATTGCACTTATAAAATGGGCCTGTGTATTCTAAATGGGGTTTCTAGTTTTAGCTGTGCATTAGACACATCTAATGCATGGCAAACAACCAATCAGATTGCTTGAAATCCTTTGGCCATTTTGTAATGCTTGTTATCCTAAAAGTGTGCCAAGATTCATAACATTTGGATGAAAGTTGGAGAAGTTAATTCTGGCAATTTAATATTCATGTGAACATTTTTGAAAATATTTCTATACTTACAACTTAGCCACCTTTGGAGCCAGATAACTGAAAACTTAGATGCATACTTTCCTGAAAGAGTCATAGAAACTGCTAAATAGAGAAGTACTGCTTATGTAAATTGTAATTTTTAAGCCAGCCCGCTGGTGCAGTGGTTGGGCTTCTGTCTGCAACGTCAACACCCCTGGTTAAGGAATGAACCCAAGGTGTCAGAAGGCTGGCTGGGGGGGAGGAGGATTGAGCATCCCAGGGACTACTCTCCTCCTCCGGGAGGAGGGTGGGCTAGCTATCAGCTCATGGTTGACTCCTGGTGGAGGCCGGGGTCCGGCGACCGATGTGCCAGACATCGCACTCTGTACACTACATCATTGCACACCACACCTCCTCTGAAAAATGGGTAGTGCAAAATCGCTGACTCCACAAATGACGCCTCGCTCCCTGGTCCTATCGCACCTACTGTGACCCCCAGCCACGACCAAGGCCAGTTGTCCATCAACATGGCCCGACCTCCTCAGCCCCACCCTGGGGGGCAAGCCAGGGAGTACCTAGATGAGTGTCCACTGGGGGTTTCACTTGCTCAGCAGCCCTGCTCTATGGGGCAAGCTGCGGAGGATCATCAGCTGGGGTAAGTCCCAGGGGGTGAGCAGGACCAAGGGAAAGTCAGGGGTTGAGCCTAGGGGTTGACAGCACAAAAAAAGAAAAATTTGGAAATTTTAGCCGTGACCTGCCTCCCAACATGACTTCCTGGGCTCGCTTCCGAACCTGGGATGTCAGCATGGCAACATAATGCTCTGATGCTGGGCCATGAGGGTCGCCTTAAAGCCTAATATTTAGAGTAAAGTAACCTAACAGCATTGGTGATATCTGTTCTCTAGCTTTAAACTTATAGGGGCTTAAAATTCAGCAGTTTACATAATTGTGAAATGTCATTTTGCAGGAGAAGATGGAAGGTTTGATACCTTTTATTGGACCAACAAGTGTCTTGTACAAAGATGGAATTATACACAAGCTTTCGGGGCCACATAGGTCCCTTCTTCAGCTGTATAGCAAAACTGAGCAACGTGCAGTATTTATATCCACTGTGGAGCAATTAAAAATCAGGAAGTGAAGTAGAAAGGTGATAAAGGGGACTAGAGATGAAAGTCTAAGATGCAAAAAATAAAAACATGAGAAGAAATGGAGAGGGGGCATAGTAGGAACAGATCAGCAGGAGATCAAAGGAAGCTAAAGGGAAGACAAAAGCATGCAGATAGGATCTGAGATCTGAGGCTGGCTGGAAGGGTAGAATGGACAGGAGATGCCTAAAGATGCAAGGAAATCAAGAAATTAGGAGAAACAAAAGAACAAAGGCCTAGATAAACAGAGGTGTGAAAACAATTGGGAGTAGGTGGGACTGAGCACAGGAGTTAATAGGAGAGGCAGGGAGGATGTGAGGTACAGGGAAAAAACAGAACAGGCAGAACTCAGAGAAAAAAATATAATAGTCAGAGAGATACAGAACCAAAGTGTGATAATAGAGACATGATTTAGTACACAATAAAAAAGAATAATGGGTCATGAAACCAATGTCCCGATTCAGTCCAGAAATGTTAGATTTAAATTGTTTTATATATTTATTTTTTTAATTTTTTGCATCTTAGACTTTCATCTCTAGTCCCCTTTATCACCTTCCTACTTCACTTCCTGATTTTTAATTGCTCCACAGTGGATATAAATACTGCTTGTTGCTCAGTTTTGCTATTCACCTGAAGAATGGACTTGTGTGGCCCGGAAAGCTTGTGTATAATTCCATCTTTGTACAAGACACTTGAAATGTCGTTTTAAAATTTCTGAATGTTTGGAGGTTTATAACTCAGTCACCTTTAAAACTGTGTTTGTCATTTTTTGTGATGAGGTACCTTTGTAAATGAGCCCATGGCTCAAAGGTTTGCAAACTGATGTACAAATAAATAAATAAGCTAAAGATCTGAAACCTGGCACACGTGTATATGCATTGGTAAAGTCACCATACCACAAGTGCTGCAATTTGGTAAATATTTTTTAAATTATCTCAAAATAACCAAAATCACAATTCTGGCTAAATTTTGCTAACTTTTCATGGAAATTTCATGAAATTTCATGGTCGTGAATCAGCATTTCACCAGAATTCTGCTGGGGGAAGATAAATTTTGCCCATCCCTATGTACGTAGGAGCTGCAGAGGGTAAGTATGAAGGGAATTTCAGGAATCGAAGGAGTAGAAGGGAAGAGGGAGGCATTCAAATCAGGAGTCACAGGGCCTGTGGACAACTGTATTAGAAGAGGACGTAATGGGAAGAGGGCAACTCTGGTTCACATTAAATGTGAAAGAAGCAGTGAGAGTGAAGAGAAGGGTATTTACTGTAGAAGATACAATGGCAGCCAAAGGGAGAAAGACAGGGAGACATTATTAAGGAAAACCAGAGAGACCAGTAAGAAGACAATATGTATCATAGGTTCACCAGGGGAGACCATGCCAGATGAACCTAACAGAGTTCTTCAATTGGGTGACTAGGTCTGCCAGCTAAGGACAGGCAGTTGACACAATGTACCAGGACTTCAGGAAGGCCTTTCATTCAGTCCCACGCAAGAGAATGGTCAAGAAACTGAGGGACCTGGGGGTGAAAGAACAAATAGCAACAAGAATGAAAAGATGGTTGAAGGAGAGGACACAGAGGGTAGCAGTAAATGGACAATTCTCTGAAGTAAAAGAGGTAACAAGCGGGGTACCGAAGGACTCAATCCTGGGACTCATCCTATTTAACATTACATCTGTGCCCAAGAGGTGCACATACTGTACAGGGCAAGATCTGCCTCTTTTTGGATGACACTAAGATCTGCACAAGGGTAACACAGAAACATAGAAATTGTTGGCAGATAAGGACCAGTAGGCCCATCCAGTCTGCCCATAGGCCCTCTACAATGTATGTGGCCACTGACCCTATGTGATCAATGGCTTTTTATTACTCCCTTCGCTCTCAAGCCTTCCTTGTGCATGTCCCAGGCATGCTTAAACCCCTCCACTATGCTTGCTCCCACTACCTCCTGTGGCAGACTATTCCAAGCATCGACTACCCTTTCTGCGTAGAAAAACATTGTCACTTTACCTCTTAATCTACCCCCTTCCAATTTCATATTGTTCCCCCTTGTTTAGTCTCCACCTTATCTATATCCTTGTGCAGGTGTGGCCTCCAAAACTGCACGCAGTACTCCAGGTGAGGCCTTACCAATGTTTTATACAGTGGCATCACAACCTCTCACCTCTTGCTAGTGATACCCCCTGACTGTGCACCCCAGCATGCCACTGGCCCTCCCGTCCACCTTTGTGCACTGCTTTGATACCTTAAGGACATTAGAGATGATAACCTCTAGGTCCCTTTCCTCTTTGGTGACAGTCAGCTCCTCCCCCCCAACCTGTAGCTTTCACCAGGGTTCCCGCTATCCAGGTGCATTATTTTGCACTTCTTTGCATTGAACCTCAGTTATCACATCTCCGACCATCTTTCAAGCTTCTCCAGGTCCCTCTTAATTTTCTACACCCCTTCTGGAGTATCCACCCTGTTGCAGATCTTGGTGTTATCTGCAAACAGGGAGACCTTTCCTTCCAGCCCCTCTGCAATGTCACTAATAAAGACATTGAACAGGCTTGGTCCTAGTACTGATCCCTGTGGTACCCCACTGGTCACCCCCCTCTCCCCAGATTGTAGCCCATTTGCCACCACCCTCTGTCTCCTGTCTGTTAACCACTTCCTAACTCAGTTCACCACCTCCTTGTCTCCCATGCCCAGACTACCCATCTTGTTAATCAGCCTTCTATGTGGGACGGTGTCAAAGGCTTTGCTGAACTGTGGGTAGGCAATGTCTACCACCCCTCCCTGATTTATTTCCCAAGTCACCCAATCAAAAAAATCTATTAGATTAATTTGACATGACCTTATTCCTGTGAATCTGTGTTGCCTCAGATTCTGAGCACTGCTGGATTCCATATGTGCCACTATCCTTTCTTTCAACAGTGTTTCCATTATCTTTCCCACCACTGAGGTGAGGCTGACTGGCCTGTAGCTCCCCGCCTCCTCCCTACTGCCACTTTTGTGCAGTGGGACTACATGTGCCCTCCTCCAGTCCTTTGGAACGACACCCATGTTGAGCGACTCTGTGAACAGAGCCACCAGAGGTGCTGCTAGTTCCCTTTGCAGCTCCTTTAATATCCTCAGGTGGATACCGTCTGGCCCCATGGCCTTATCCACCTTCAGCTTTGTGAGTTCTTCTAGAACTTCTCTCCACTGTGAATGGACTGGTGTCCACTTCTCCCTCCATTGACTCTGCAACCCAGTTGTGGTCCCTGAAGCTCCCCCTCCTTGGTGAATGCTGTGCAGGAGTATTGTTCAGTATTTCTGCCTTGTCCAGATCCCCCTCCTTACACTCTCCCTTCTCCCCTTTGAGCCTCACAGCCCCCCCCCCAGTTTTCCTTCTTTCACTGATGTACCTATAAAATGCCTTATCCCCTTTGTTTACAGACTGTGCTAAACTCTCTTCTGTCTACACCTTCACCCTCCTAACAGCCTTCCCTGCTTTCATTAGACATTCAAGGTACACCTCACTGTCCTCCTCCCTTTGGCTCCCCTTTATATTTCCTGAAACTCAGCCTCAGCCTTTTAGCCCTCACTTTGTCCACCACCTCTTTGGAGAACCATAGTGGTTTCCATCTTCTTTTCCCTTTGGCTACTATCCTAACACATTGGTTCATTATCTACACTATGGTTCCTTTCAGTTTCTCCCATTGTTCTTCCACCCCCTCTATTACCCCCCCTTCCTCAGGACTGCTTGTATACATCTACCCATTTCTGTGAAATCTGCCCTCCTGAATTCTAATACTCTTGCCTTTGTGTGGTTTAACTGAGTCCATGTCTCCATGCTGAACCACACTATGTGGTGGTCACTGGACCCCAGCTGCCCTTCTACCTATATTTCTTTGACTTTATTCCCATTGGTCCATACCAGGTACAGAACTGACTTGTCCCTAGTTGGCTCATACATCAGCTGCCTGCAGGGATTCTAGGATGGCTATGCTTCTGGCTGAAGCAGCCACCTGGGTGGCCCAATCCATGTCCAGTATATTGAAATCCCCCCAGTAGCAGGATTTTGCCTTTAGTTGCCATGTTGTGTATGTTCCCCACTAGTTCCCTGTCTACTGCCTCCCTCTATGGGGTCTGTAGATCACCCCTATGCATACTGCTGTTCCATTCCCTGGCTCCAGGGTGACCCACATTACCTCAGCCTCCCCCTGTCTTCCTTGAACATCTGTAGCCTTTATACCATCTCTGATGTACAGGACCACTACCCCACCCTTTTTACCCTCCCTGTCCCTTCTGAACAGTGTATGGCCTGGTACACTGACTTCCCAGCCATGATTAGCAGAGTACCAAATCTCTGTTATTGCTGTTATGTCAAGGTCTGCATCTGTCAATAAAGACTCCAGGTCTGGAACCTTATTTCCTAGGCTACAGGCATTTGTTAATATGACCTTCCATGTTTTACAGTCTGCTCTCCCTCTGCTCTTGTTCTCCCCTTTCCAGCGTCTTCCCACCACCCAGTTTCCTTTCCTATGTGCTCCTGCCCTTCCCCCTCGTATCACTCATTTTACATTATCTGCCTGTCTGTCCCTCCCTGCCTGGCAAGTGCCTCCCTGTCTGCTTTAGCTGTCCCTGTAGTCAGCTTATGTTCCAGCATGTTCCCATGGGGGGTGTTCCTAAGCCTCCTGACCCTCCTGGCTCTCCCCCTTGGCCAGATTAAATGCTCACAACTGAAGCATTTAAACTTCTCACAAAGAACCAAGGTCCCCTTTTCAGACAGATGCAGGCCATCCTCCTTGTATAAGCTTGCATCTGCCCAGATCAGACCCAGGCCCCATGAAGCCAAAACCCTCCCTTCCACACCAATCCTTCAACCAGAAGTTGAAGGTATGGATGTGGAGTGCCCTAGCTTCCCCTGTGCCCTGGACAGGTAGCACCTCTGAAAATGAGATGGAGCATGCTATCTGTTTCAGGTTTCCCCTCAGCTTCCTGAAATCCTCCTGGACTCTGGCTAACTTCACCCTTCTCCTGGCCAGGTCATTGGTCCCCAGGTGGACAGTGACATCCAGCTGCTCACTCCTAGCTATCGCCATAGTGATCCTATGGATCCGCTTCCCATCCCTCCATGCAGTACTTCCTGGAAGGCACTTGAACTCCCTCTCTCCCCTGCTAGGCACCCCTAACTCCACTTCCTGGACAATACAGTACCTCACTGGGAGAAGCTTCCCCCTCCTCCAGGGTCCCCTGCCTCCCTTCCCTGGGGCTTCATCCTGGAGGACCCTTATATCCTCCCTGGTCCCAGTCTCTGGTTTCTGATTGGGGCTTTCCCGTTTCTCCAAAACAGTGTAGGCGTTACTAAGTGGGACCAGTTGGGGGATGTGATTTTAACTACCCTCCCTGAGCCCATCATAGTCCAATCACTCCTCTTCCCCAGCATCTTTTGAGGTACAAGTTGTGGACCCAGTGGTCTCTGGGTGGGGGAGGATGCCACCTTCAGCTTGGCCAACTCTGCTTGGAGACAGGCAACCTCCTCCCTCAGCCCAGAGAGATGCCTGCAGATAGGGCAGTGTCACAGCCTCCAGAATGTCTCCCTGAAGACAGCTGCTCAACAATCACTGCACTGCAACACTTCCAACATGTCTGTTTCCCTCCTCAATCTACTGCCTGTTTAAGATGGCTATTTGTTATCTCCCAAATATTTGTGTTTTTCTTTTGTTTTTTGTTATGCTGTCTCTCTTTGCTACTTCCTGTATGGATGCAGGATGCTGCAAGACCATATGGTACCTACCCTATAAATGTAGGGTGAGCCCTGCAGTGTGTGGGTTGCAGGGTGAGAGGGTGGGACTACACCACAGGCTGTGTCCATAAACATTCAGCCAAGGAGTCCTCTGGCAGTGGCTCCTCACTCCACTCACCATGGTCCAGACACAGCCAATTACAAACACACAGTCACAAATTTATCAGCTAGAATCCCTCAATCCTGCCCAAACTAAATGGAAAAGCACACTGAAATGGCAGTTAAGAAATTACCTCAAATTCAATTACAAACACACAGCCACAAACTCACCAGCTAGAATCCCTCAATCCTGCCCAAACTAAATCAAGAAGCAACACTGAAGATGGGATAAGAGCAATAATGGAGGATCTGAGTAGGCCAGAGGAATGGTCCAAGATTTGGCAGCCGAGCTTTAATGTGAAGAATTGTAGAGTAAAGGGCATCAGGAAAAAAAAAACAGAATTTAATACAAAATGGAGGAGAGGTATTGGAAAGCACAGCAGAACAAAAAAAGTTATAGGGGGAATAGTACTGAAAAATCTGAAATCCACAGAACAGTGCCATAAGGCAATATAGAAGGTAAACAGGATGCTGGGATGCACAGGGAGGGGAATCAGCAGCAGAAGCCAGGATGTGATCCATCTTCTATACAGATCAGTGGTGCAACCATACCTGGAGTACTGTGAAAGGTTCTGGAGCTCATACCTAGGTAAGAACTGCAAGATGATGGAGGCAGTCAAGCAAAGAGTGACCAAAAGTATCCAGGGCATTATGGAAAAGACACTTGAGGAGAGGCTGCAGGACCACGACATGTACAGCCTGAAAACTAGAAGGAAGGGGGGGTATGATAGAAACATACAAGGAAGAAACTCTAAAGATGGTGCATTCAAACCGATGACATCAGGAGGTAGTCCTACAGTACATGGGGTGGTTCCTTTAAGTCAGATCATCTGGTGATCTATGTTGGGAGCAGAGGACAAGACCTCTAGGATAGTAGGCAGGGAATTCAGTCAGTCAATGATAAAGAGAGGAAGTATGGTGGAAAATCAAGAACAGGGGTATCAAATGTAAACTAAAAATAAACATGAGAATGTGGGTTTTCATCATTTTGCAGGTTGTTTCCCCTCCTAAAAATTTGGAGTTTAGAAATTTGCACCAAAATCTTACCTGACCAATGACATGTTACATGGGGATGCCCTCAACTGAGAACTTTTGAATGTTTTTGTTGCTCTGAAATTAATTCATTGATTCCCTCTTGACTAATGACAGTTTCACTTTGTCTCCCGCAGACAGACTGGTTAGACTATGCTTGTGGTATTATGTATCTATCAAATTCATAAAATTCTCAATTATCTCTCACAAGACTTGCCAAATAATGATGTTTCATGCAAGTACTTCCAAAGAATCATAGATGTTTTTTTGTAAGTGATCCTTTCCTTTTAATGTTCCTTGGGGTGAGACTGTTGATGTGAGTGGTTCAAAGGCCTATGGGCTGCCCTTGCCTCTCTGTTTCAGTTAGGAATGTGCGAAAAAAATCTTTCATCGGCAGAATTTCCATGTAAGTCAGAATTTCGCCTCTGTGAAAGTTCAGAAATTATTTGGGCAACTTTCGTGGAATTCCACCACTTTTTTTGTTGTGAGCTGCGTGTTTTTATATTGAATTGCACACAAAAGTTCCACATCTCAAAGTCCTGTCCTGCTTGAGTTGTTTTGGCAGTCCTGGAAATAAAGCCTATTTTTCACCTGATCTTTTGTGCTGGTTTTGTTTTCTCTACTACTGTTTTGTTCTACAGAGCACAAAGGGTGTGTGGAGCGGAACTTGCTTACTCATCCACAGTCCAGATTACCTAGGTTATCCAGAAATGCAGAATAATTTGCGGATTAACTAGGTATGTATTTAATCTGCCGCCACACTCACTGTGTCAGAATACTGACTGCATGTCACAGAATGTTGCGCATTTCCTGGTAAGTATAGTAGTCTCATAATAATTTTCAAAGAAACCCCCGGTGGTGTTTTCCACATATTTCCTGTTTCTGATTGTGCATGTCTGACTTGTCTATGTGAATGTGTGACTTGTCTACGGTAAGAAAATTCTGCACCTTGTATACAGTATCCTAATGTGAGCTGCAGAACAGTTTGCAAGCTGCATAATAAAAAATCCGTATTTTGGAAGGCAGAAATCGCAATAGCTTGTTCTTCCTGTTCTACACTGTGAGAGATTCAAAGAGACAGGCTAGAGGGAGTGTGAGAATTGAAACACAAAGTATAAGAGACAGAGCAAGAGACAGAGAGAGAGAGAGAGAGAGAGAACTCTAAAGATTGAGAAGCCCAAAAACACTTTTGAAGTCTACTTTTTTCTTTAATAAGTAAATAGGTGTGGTAAGATTTTTTTCTGTAGGTTTTGTTTTATTATTAAGAATGGCAGCCAGATCAGCAGAAGTATTGGGCAAGGGTCAGGAGGAGGAATCTGAGTCTGAGCAGCTGCTTGGTTTGGACCAGGGGTGGCAGCAGAAGCAGGGCCAGCAACAGGTGGTGGTTCAGCAGCCAGAGGGACATGAAGTAGCGCCATCTCCTCCACAGCATAACCCTGAGCAGCAGGCAGCCAGCTCCTCTGCCAGCACAATGAAATGGCTGGCACCCCGTTCTCACATAAGGAGGTGGCAGTGTTGGTCAAGAAGGTCACCACTCATACTGGTGAACTATATGGGCCAAAAGTAGAGGGAAACATTGTGGGCCTGCATAAAGGCCACCCTTGATGTACAGGGAGGTGGAGTCATGTCCTGAACCATCAGGCAGCTTAAACAACAATTGCACAACCTCCAGAGGAGGGGCCTTGAATTTCTGGTTGCAATAGGTGAAGCAGTGACCATTGTTGGGCAGGGATACATGATTTTATTTTCATATTCTGTTTAGCCTTTCTTTGCATCTGCAGGCATTAACTCTCTCTACCTGCCACCTATGTTTGCCCATCACTCCCCCAGCACCACTGAACCCCCAGTACCCTCATAGATTTCCCCCCTGTGGCAGGGCATGGAAGTGGAGAGGGCCATCCTCCCCTCAACCAGTATTCCAACCTGGTTCGTGGGTCTGCAGCGGACTGGAGACAGAGCATGATGCTGGTTGGCAAGCAGGGTCACGGAGCCTGTGGACGCCATCTTTTTCCACTTTTCATGTTCCTCCACCTCGCAGCCATGACAGCCATGATGCATGAGCTTGAGCTACCAGGGCTTACTGACTGCAGATAGAGTTCTGTGGTGCCAGACCCTGCCCCCCTCCCCCGTAAATTTATTCCAGCACTGATTGCCATAAGTAAATTTATAGAAATTAACTTTTCTTTACTCTGATATACTGCATGCACTGTATGTTGTCATACTGTTTTTAGAAATTCCATTTAAATACTGTCAACAAAATGTTAAGAACAAGAAATACCTCTGTGTTTTACAGTACCTGCCTGTGATGGCATGCACAATGGATGACAGCACCTGATCTAACTGCAGCCCTTCTGTGATGGACATGATGGTGTGTGTGTCACATCATGAGTGGACTGTGTCTGCAACAATGTCATCCAATTGCATGGGCATGCCGCAACACCTCCATAGGCCATGCATGCATCTGCAGGAACAGATTAATGACTTGAGAGGATATGGCATTCATTTTGGATTGCTTTGCAGTTGGTTGTTGTGTTGTTGTCCAACCTCGACATTGTTAACATTTGTTGCATCTGCATTGCAATCATGTGCATGGCAATTTTCTTAATTTGAGACTATCTCTGAGTTGCCACTCTACCCTTGATCACAGCCTGGACACTAGCTAAAAGCCTAACAATGGAGTGATATAGACTCACATTAAGCCATTTGTGGGATCCCCTCTTGAAGTGCCACATAATTGCATCTCATAATGAGTTGTTAATCACACCAGATAATCTGAAACACTAAGAGAAATTAGCATGATGCCTACAGCTTGCTAAAGAGGGACTGTTTTTAACTTCATTAACAGGCATGGAAAACCTGCACTAATCAAGAGGAACAAGTATAGGGTTAGCAGCACTAGCCTGGTCAATTTTCACTAGGTTTCTGGCTAGTGAAACAATGTTAAAATCGACCTCTGAGAGGGATCTTGTCATTTCCACTGTCACTGATTTGAACAATTCCTGTCCATTTTCAACAGGTGCTGCAGAAACTGGAACAAGTGCCCCTGCCATCGTCAGTGATCCCACCACCACCACCACCAGTAGATCCTAGTACTAGCAGTGGTGATCCCATGTCTGGTAAGCTCATTATATTGTTAACAAAATGAATGTACTTGAATGTACTGATGAAAAGGTGAGTTTAGATCTGCTGTGTTGTAAAACTGAAGTGCTTCTAAGGAACAATTGGGCACCTGATCCCTTTCCCCGTCTTAGTGCAGACTAAGTACACACATTCTCCAAGAGTCCCCACTGTGTAAATCATGGCATAATAAGTCAGGTGAACCTACCTCCATTGCAATCCATGCAGCATGGTGGTTGTGCTATGGGTGGGGGTAGCATTCCTGTTGCAGTAATAGGGTGTGGAGCCAGCTCAACATCTTCATGGCCATGCAGGAAACATCATTTGGTGGTCAGCTAGTCATCTATACAATACTTATAAGTTAAAACTCATCATAAGATACCAGATGACAAATGTTGAAATCAGTGGTGCCTTTTCAGTCTGGGGCAGGTTATGCACCTGTGGTTCCATGATAGCTTCAATAGGGGGACACTACTTCCATGGCCAAAGCCATTCCACTTTAAGAAGCGGGATAATCTTGACCATCCCAAGAAATGTGTTGGAATGTTAAGGAATCGTTACATGTGATAACCGTACCCCTGACACTAAAGTGCAGCACTGCATTAGGCACTGCTGCTGGCAGTGTTATCTGAATATAGAATAGATACATAGATGTTGTCAGCAGATAAGGGCCTTCTGCCCCATCCATTCTGTCCTATCCCTCTTTCTAATGCTTAAGGTACCCTAGATGTTACAAGCCCCACCCCTTCACCCTAGCTTGATAATTCCCATGTGCCTATCCCACATGTTCTTGAATCCCCGAAACGTGACCACCCCCACCACTTCCTGGGGGAGACCGTTCCATCTCTTCACCACCCTTTCAGTGAAGTAAAATTTCCTCAAGTTTCCTCTAAGTTTTCCCCTTTTTAGTCTCATACTGTGCCCCCTTGTTCTGCTACAGTATTTCCCTTCATGTGAAAGATGCTCCCCTCTGGTACCCTGTTGATCCCGTTTAGATATTTGAAGGTCTCTATCATACCCTCCCCCCTTTCCTCCAGGGAGTACATATTTAGAGCTCTGAGTCTCTTCTCATACAACTTATGCTGCATCTCTGACACCATTTTTGTTGCCCTCTTCCATACCGTCTCCATCCTGTCTATGTCTTTTTGGAGATGGGGCCTCCAGAACTGAACACAGTACTCCAGATGAAACCTTACTGGGGAGTTGTACAATGGTACCACCACTTTTCTCCTTCTGCTTGTTATGTCACTGTTGTATATAAATCTATTGTGTACTGGTATTAGCCAGACCCATCCTGTAAATGAGTTCTGTATTTATTTGTTGCCTTAATGATATATTGTGACTGTTGTATGTAACTATTTTGGCCGGCCTTAACCAGGTCCATCTTGTAAATGAACTTTGCTCAACAATGTTCGCCAGGATAAATAAAGATTTTGATTGATTGATTGATACTCCTCCCTATGCACCCTAGCATTCTGTTATCCTTTCCAACTGCTTTGTCACACTGTTTAGCCACTTTGAGGTTGTCTTCTATGACTACTCCTAGATCTCTTTCCTCTGTGGTGGCCTCCAGTGTTACCCCGTCTAGTTCATACTCAGTCCTAGGATTCCCACTCCCTAAGTGCATAATCTTACACTTTTTTGCATTGAAACCCAACTGCCATTCCCTGGACTAGTTTTCTTGCCTCTTCAGATCCATCCTCATTTTTTCTATACCTTCCTGTGTATCTACCTGTTACATAGTCTTGTATCATCCACGAACAGGCTAACTCTCCCTTCTAAAATGGGCAAGGAAATCCCTGTGTCCAGATTGGCAGAGACTTGGTTCTAGCCATTGCCTTAAGAGAGCAATACCAATGGCTAAAAACAAGTCTCTGCCTACTAGGGTAACTCACAGAATTCATAAGTCACTTGCTTCCTAATCTCCATCACAAACATGGCTGCAACCTTTACTCATATATAGAAACCTTCAACTAGGCCCTAAAAAATTAAAGTCCATTAAATTAACTAAAGTAAGTAAATAATTTAATGTTATTTTCGCTCAAGAACCCCTCCTTAAACACATACACAAATTTAGAAAATCAAGTACTAGTTAGAGTTTCCATTGCTGATGTTTCTTTGATGACCATGAAAATTCCCCCTCCTATCCCCACCAGTTTGCCAGAGAACTCCCTGCTCCTTACCGGCAACAGATAACATTTAGGTTCTGGCTCCACTTGAGGCCTTTGTGTGTGTCTGTGTGTGTATGCCAGTGGAACTCTGAAGAATTTTGAGTTCATTTATTCCATGTTACCATCCTGTGTGTGTTGGGGGGGCATTCTACTACTGGAATAATGCAGAGCTTTGAATTCTTCTATTCCATGGTAAACAATCACACAGTGTACTGAATATGAAGAAAGACAGATGACCGACAGGTGAAAAACATCTGTGGAGGGACTATTTTACATTATTTAGCAACATTTTATTATAATTTTTGTGGGTCTGAAAACTTTTAGAGTGTTTGTTTTTTAAAAGTTGCCTCTGGGCCCATGTCATATAAGCAATAAGGCACTTCAGGGACAGTGGTTGTACTAGGTTTACCCCATGGTCAGTGGCTGAAGGCACTCGGCTTTGCCTCATACTGTGCAATGCCCCTGATCATGGTGTAAACCTAGTACAACCAACGCCCTGTCATGCCTGATTGCATAATTACTCCCCTAGGGGAGTGTGTGGTATCATCTGCAGAATGTTGAACAGTGAATGGCTACTGGGTTGAGGGTGCATGGGTGGGTGTGGCCTGATCACGGCCTGCAGAGTCATGGCACAGACTGGTCAAACTGTGACAATGTCATAGAAGGGCCATCACAGGACGTCAGGTGGATGTCAGGAACTAGTCAGCAGAAGCTGCTGTCAGGGTGAGAGGGTAGCGTTGCCATCACTGGGTGAGGTTAGACAAGAAGACTTTATTTGTGATAGGAAATTATGTTTGTACCATTCTGTATTTGGATGCTAGTAACCAGGTAAGTAAGAGGGCCATCGTGCACTACTGAAGTAGGCTAATCACAACTGTGTTACCTGGGGAGAACACAGAGGTTGAGTATGTTGCTCCAGGCATGCCAAACAGTGTGCAACTGGAAGCTGTCAGAGTTCGAATGAAACCCCAACGAAGCAAGTGCTCTGGACGTATCATGCGCATTCATTACAGCTGAACCATTGATAATAATCGCTTGTAAACCCTCTACCATTTTCTTGTCTGTAATGTCGTCAAGTATTGTGATAAAATGGTTCACGTAACAACAAGCAACTTGTTACTGGTGTCAGGAGGCAGTATAGCACAGTGGTTTAAGGATCTCAGCTGCAAACCTGGAGACCACGGTTTGAATCCCACAGCCCCCACTTGCATATTGTGTGACCTTCAGTAAGTCACTTAATTTCCTTGTGTTCCCAGGTCATGCCTGTAAACAAGCTTTCAGTTTAGTGTGTCTCTCCTGGTAAAAAAAAATTAAAAAATAAGTGTGGCTCAGTTGGTAGCACCCCCGCCTCTGGGGCAGAAGGTTAGGGGTTCTAGTCCCACACTGGGATTGGGCTCATACCTAAATGATGGTATCTGAGTGCAGTATTAGGGGAGTGCTGCATTGTTGGGGTGTGCTTTCCTTCAGATGAGATGTTAAACCGAGGTCCCTTCTGCCCATCCTGGTGCTGTCCTGGTGGGTGCCCAGGTGGAATTAAAAGAACCCAAGGCATTCTTTGCAAAGAGTAGGGGACATTCCCGGTGTCCTGGCCAATATTCCCTTTCCCATAGAACCGGTTCCTGCAATTGTGCAAGGCTGTGTGTGAGGGTTGATGTGCTTTATGGCTGCCACTACATATTCAATCAGTCACTTCACTACCAGTCCAGCATTGCTTGTAAAGCACTTTGGGATACACTGTGTATGAAAAGCACTATACAAATGTTGACTCTTCTTCTTCAACTTGTTGATAAAGTAATCAGCATAAGCATTGTTTGTCAGATTCTTGTACTATATCAATACTGCAGTGTTCGTTTTCAGTTGAAGCACCCCATGACTAGTGCCTACTGCTGTTTCATTTCCTATGCCAAGCACATGACACAACCTGTGTGAAACACCACCACATGTCATCCTGATTACAGCACTCCCTGCAACATCCACTTACAAGGGCCTGTAGAGGACAGATAGCTACACGCTGTATATGAAACACTGTTTAGTATCCTAAATGAGAAGTGGGTCTGGTTGACCATTCATATTGTATGAGGCTCGGGATGGTCCACCACTACTACACATGTAGTCACTACAGGATGGAAAGGAGGGTTCATCATTGTTAGTGTGGGTGACATCACCGACATGCACCTGACAGACAATTATAAATTCCCATTGTAGAAATCTGTAAACATGTTGGTAAAATGTTGTGAACTAGATAAGTGGGGTGGACACCAGGTATGTGAATGTGAGTGGTGGTCAGGGTCCTTTCAATGGATGGTACACCTTAGAGAGACAGTGGTTGAAGCACTGATGAGACAACGGGCAGCTTAGTGAAACATGTGGGTGATGAAACATTGCTTAAGCCTCAGGTTCCACATACTGATGTGTTTCATACTTCCCATCCTCAGTGGGATGTTGTGGGGCGGGCCAATGTGTACAGCAGGAACCAACGAGAGCAGGCATGGCAAGGGCTGAGGCTGGCAACCATCACCAGACATTCAGGGCACAATGAGGTTATACAATGCGCTGACAGAGCACTGTACTACTGTTACTGATGACCTCATTAATTTGACACTTGTACAGTTCCATCTGTTTAAACTGCATATTTTGTTCTGCACAACAGATAACACAGACACACTGCCAATGCCGGTGCCGGGCCCAAAGAGAGAGAGACACCAAAAAAGACCAGCAGTACATGGTTCTCACACCATGTGAAGAAAATTCAGAGGGAACTGGCAAAGCTGGCAATGACAGACAAACAGTCACAGCCAGGAGGAGAGAAGGCACAGGGCCCGTGCCATCTGTTGCACCACCAGCTGCCATAGAAGCCCCCCCCCAGCACCACAGGCACACCCACCCATCCAGCGGGAGGACATTCATGCTATCCACATGGACATTAGGTTCCTCAAAAAATAAAGGTGGAGGCAATGCAGGCCTCCCTTGCCCAAGTGGAGGCTAACCAACTGCTTCTGTGTGCCATAGAAAAAGACATTCCGGCCAGAGGTTGCCAAACCCTAGGCCTGCGAGTGACAAGCATTTTATTTAGTTATTCAGATACATCTTTGAGCACAGGCTCTTTTACAAAGGTTCCATGTCAGAGTAAGTAAACTAGTTCAATGTATAATTCATTAATGGTTACAATTACATGAAAATAACAGTAGGTACAAGAAAATCACACAGTGAAGGAGCAATTACAATTGAGTACAGTATGATGGCTTAGTAATAGCCCTCGGTGACTACCTTAAATGAATTACACAAGACAAGTACAAGCAGTGGGGAGAGGAGGACAGAGAGAGAAAAAGGGAAAGAGAGAGAGAGAGAGCTAGAAAGCAGCCTCAAAGGGCCTTGTCGTGTGGCGGGGTTACGTGGTGGGTTAGAATGTGCTGAGGACGAGCTGGGCAGTTTGTTGTGTGGAAACAGGAGATTAAGCAGAGTATGCATCTCAAGGCATGGACATGGAGGGTTAACCTGGGGTGCAGACCCATTATTTATTGTGGGTGGAGGTGAGGGGGGTGGTGGTGCATGTTCAACGTTGCCTGTTGGGTGCAACATTTGGGCAGGCCAATGGGTGGAGGGGCAGCGGCTTTAGGGACAGTTACATTCTGAAGTTGTTTTTAGGTGCTGTTTGAGACCAGTCTGGGATTGAGTCAGGCAGTTGGAAGCCATGAGATGCCCCTGGTAGTTCATTCATCCATAGCAGTACCCAATAGGAAAAGGCTTGTTGCCCAAGCGAGGTGCAGCGGAAGGGGCTAGATAGTACCCCTTGCATCCGGCCCCTGGTGGTATGCGATGTGAGGGGGGCCACAAACAGATCCCCAATACATGAGGGAGTTTTTCCTAGTAGAGCCTTCTTCCCCTGAAGGCAGTTTTGGAACTTGATCCTATTCCTTAAGTTGAGCCAGTTTGTGCGTTCATACAGTGAGTGAGTATGAGTGCAGCGATTAGAGTCCAATGAGAGGCGGCAAGCCTTACTGAGTGCAGTTTGGACCCTCTTGAGCGCTGTGCCAGAGGCAGCCCTGTACATAACCAGCCTGTAATCAATGACAGATAGGATGGAGCTAGAAACCGATAGGCGGAGTGCCTCCGGGGTGAGGGATTTCTTATGCCTGTATAGAATCCCTATCTTGGTGTTTACTGCCCTGACAAGACAGTCAATACGGTGCGAGAATGTGAAGGAGTCATCAATGGTGATACCCAGGTATTTGAAAGTGTGAACTTGTTCAAGCGGCTCATTGCATGCGTTGATGACTGCCAGGTGGTCCTCTGCACTTACTGTGTATGTTTGTAAATAGTTAAATATTTTGTTCCTGACTGTTGTTCTCATTGTACATAGTTTTGTTTTCTGATTTTTGTTTTATACTGTAGTTCTATCCTGTTGTACTTTGTTGATGTTCTGTTCTTCATATAAATATTTCCTTGTTTCACACAATTTCTTGTCATTGTTGTCTTTTATGGAGTATGTTAAGGTTTACAAAAGTTCAATGAACAAGTCTGACTGCTGTTCAGGGTTCAGCATTAACCTTTTTTGCAGTACCAAGCAGGACAAGTTGATTAGTTGTCTCCCCAAAGAAATGTTACATGGGCTACGTGCTCATTTGACACTGTGTGGATTTAGGTCTTGATTGAGTTACACAATGATAACATCTGCCACTGGTGGTGTTGTTTGAATCCTCTTCAGTTCCCTTTTGCAAACACAGGGCTGACAGAGTACATTCAGGACAGCAGATGCAGCAGTAGCACCATCCATTGAGCGAGCCTTACAGAGACAGATCTGAAAAGAGAAGAAGCATACAGAGTTGCAGAAACACAGAGGGATTGGGAAACACTGTGGCATTCATTATAACAGGGGCAGACCACCTGTGAGGCAGGATCACCAAGTCTGAACATCCTCTCACTACCTAGTCTGCCACCACTCTCTACCTCATGTGCCACCACAGATGGTCTGCACCTTTGGCAGCACCAACCCCCAACACCCCCCACACCTGTCTTGATGTCTGACAGTAAATACACCTATCCCACCACTGCCATGTTATGACTTGTGTGGGAAAAAAGAGCAAAGAACAACAATCATTGGTACTTATCTGGGAACTTCTTATGGACACATTATGAACATACGAACATACGAATGTGCCAGCAAAAACAGACCACAGGGTCTATCAACGTCTACTCAAGTGTGCAGCTAGCACTCCTATGTTGCAGCTGCCCCACCTCCTCCCCTTCTGTCCACCCTCGGCTGTTCTCAGCCTCACCCACCCATACTCTCCCCTGTTCTCTGTCCCATGCCCTTTTAAAGCTACCCACAGTTTTGCATGAGATGACCCTCTCTGGTAGGGCATTCCACCTCGACACCATTCTCTCTGTAAAGTAATGCCTCCTAACCTCCCTCCTAAATCTTCACCCCTCTATTCTTAGCGCATACCCTCTAGTGTCCCTTCCCCAGTTTAAAAACCCCATCAGCTCCATCCTTGTTGATTCCCCTCAGATACTTGAAAGTTACGCTCATGTCTCCCCTATCCCGCCTCTCCTCCAGAGTGTACATATTCAGTTCCCCCAGCCTGTTCTCGTAGTCTCTCCCCCCTCCATTCCCTGTATCATCCTTGTTGCCCTCCACTGCCCTCCCTCCAGTAGCTTGATATCCCACTTCAGGTATGGCCTCCAGAACTGCACACGGTACTCCAAGTGCGGCCTGACCAGTGACCTGTAGAGGGGCAAGATCACCTCCCTCCATCTGGATGAGAACCCCCTCGCTATACACCCCAGCATCTTGTTCATCTTCACTGCCACTTTCTTGCATTGGGCAGAATTGTACATGCTCCCTGTTACCATCACCCCAGGTCCTTCTCTTCCTCAGTGATCCCCAGCTTCAGCCCCCCACCAGTATTCTTTCCTTGGGTTTTTGCCCCAAAGTGCATAACTTTACACTTCTTCGCATTGAACCCCAGCTGCCACCTCTCCAGCCACTTCTCCAGTTTGGTTAGGTCCCCCTGCAGTTGCTTCCATCCTTTCTCTACTACTGTACTCATTTTGGTATCATCTGCGAACAGACTTACCCTGCTCACCACTGTGTGTGCGATGAAGTCACAGGGCTGGCTGGCATACTATCAGGATGGTAGCAGCAGTATCCAGAGAGCCTTACTCAGGAAGACCTGAATAGGAGATCACACCAAGAGTTGCATAAACACAGGAGAAGCATGGATTGACATTGCGTAGCCGAGGCAAAATGGCTGTTAGGCCAGACCATCATCAACTCAGAACGTATTGTCACTTTACCTAATCTACCTGCAGCACAACTGGTCTGTGTCTGCAGCAGCTACTCTACCACTGCTACTGTACACCCCACAACTGGCTCCCTTCCCGCCTACCTTGAAGTCCATCCAACTATACACCTAGCCCATTACCATAGAATAACCTGTCTGGCAAGAAAAACAACATTGCAAGATTTCACTGTAAAAACAAACATTATTAAGTACTTACCTGGGCAGTTGGGATGGACACACTATGAAGTCACAGGGCTGGTGGACTATGGGAGGATCCCAGCAGCAGCTGCATTCAGAAAGCCTTACAAAGGTAGACCTGAAAGGGAAAGCACACGGAGAGTTGCACAAACACAAGAGAAGCATGGATTGACATTCTTTAGGCAAAGCACAACACCTGTTAGGCCAGACCACCAAGTCAGAACATACTGTCACTTTACCTAATCTACAGTACATGCAGCACAACTGGTTTGAGCTTGCAGCAGCTACTCCCCCACTACCACTGTCACCACTCACTGGCACCCCCACTCATCAGCCTCGAAGTCCATCTGAATCTACACTTATCCCATTACCATAGAATAACCTGTCCAGCAAGAAATACAAAAACAAAATTGCAAGCTTTCACTGTAAAAAAAAAAAAAAATTAATTACTAAGCACTTACCTGGGTAGTTGCAATGGACATGCCATGAAGCCACACAGGGATGGTGGACTGCAGGAGGATCTTGGCAGCAGCAGGAGAAGGAGCAGCAGCAGTATTCAGAAATAGAGAGGGGCAAAGTGGCCTCAGTTTGCTCCGTGAAGTGATTTGCGGAGTGAAGGCGAATTTGTGGAGTGCTCCACAGCGCGAAGCGGAGTATTTCACGTTATAATGGGTAACTCAAAGTCCATTGAAAACAATGACTTCACATTACTCCGCCTTCCCAAACCACTACTTCACCAATTCTTAAGGTGACGTACATTGAAAACAATGTACTTTGCCTCCTCGCGCTTTGTTTATAAGCTCCAAAGGCGAATTTTGCAGTGATTCATGGGATTTCAGGTCACATGGGCTCTAGATTGTTCTGCACAGCCTCAGTTTGGGGTAGTGTGTGTAGGAAGCTGTAGGAGTCTTCTCTGAGAGCTCTCTGTAATTCAAACCTTCTAAAAGCTGTTAAAAAAGCCTTCTTGAATCTTTTTTTGTGCCGAAACTTTAGTTCATCGATTGTAGGAAACCCTCCTGTGCTCATATCATCGAGCGTTTATTGTTTGTGTGTGGATTTTGAATGTTAATGTACAACATTCAGTCTGTGTACTGAGAGACAGTGGAAGTGTGCTTTGGGGAAGGGGCGTATCTGTGGTGTAGGTAGATTGACTTGGAGAAAAATACAGTTCTTTCTGTTTTGGTGATATTTTTCTTATAACTGTGTTAATGTATACGAGGTAATATTTTCAATAATTCTTGCCATTTTTTTGCTGATTGTTGTGGTGCATCAGTGCATAATTTTAATTTTTTTTAAAATATGTGGTTATATTACTGAAGTTTTTAATTTGCTACGCATTACTTGGGGGGGTGTGTGTGTGTGTGTGTATGTTTGTGACTCGTGCCATCAAATCAGATGCCTTTTATTGTACCACATAGTAATTTCAGCAATGTGAACCTGCTATCCACTGCAGCTGTGTGATTTTGTACTCTTTGTGATATCTTTACTGGTACTAGTGACTGTTACTGCAGAAGTACAGTACACTGCCCCGACCCGCCCCAACCGGCAAGGTATTCTTTCCAAATTTGAATTTCTGATGGTGAGCACTGGTTAAGTGTTGTGCCTTTGTGTCTGCAGTTCTTCAGTGTGCAGCGCAATCCTAATCTGTCTGTGCATTTGCATCTCTTTAGGGCCTAATCTCCATCTGTAACTTAAATCACAGTTGTTTCTTTGGCTTCCCTTCAGAGTACTGGACAGGTGTGGTGCATAATTCTGCATGAACATTATACTCATTAATATGTATTTTTAAGTCAGGACCATCATCACGAGTCACTCATGATACAAATCACGTTCTTCATCATCACGGTCACAAATGCAGTCACAAATCATGATTCACGATCACATCATGAATCACAAAATTCATTTTTTTACTAGTTACTTGGATGTATTGTAAGCCTGTTTTGTAGTATCTCTCCAGGTTTCACCACCCCACCATTGTACTCATTGACACGTGTTTCTAAGTCTGGGAGTTTTAAGCTACAGCTCATCGGGGAAGTACAGCCGTAGGCATTCGCGTTCCCAGTACAGTTTCATATTGGTTATCTCACACCATCAACACTGAATCACGTTCTTCATTATCACGGTCACAAATGCAGTCACAAATCACAATTCACAATCACGTCACTATTCACAACATTAATTTTTTTTCTAGTTACTTGGATGTATTGTAAGCCTATTTTGTAGCATCTCTCCAGGCTTCACCACCCCGCCATTGTACTCATTAATACATGTTTTTAAGTCAGGGTCCCAGGGAGTTTTGTGCTGCAGCTCATTGGGGAAGTACAGCCATAGGCATTTGCGTTCCTTCCTGTACAGCATGTGAATTACAGTACTGTAAGTAGTAGTGGTCGAAGTGGCCCCAATTCACTCCACGAAGTGATTCACAGAGTAACGTGGAACCCTCGGAGTACTCCACAATGTGAAGCGGAGTACTTCGCTTCATAATGAGGAACGTGAAGTCCATTGAAACCAATGACTTTGTGTTATTCTGCCTTCCCCAAACCACTTCTCCACCAATTTTAAGGCGAAGTACATTGAAATCAATGTAATTCACCTCACTTCGTCTTGTAATTGAGCTCCAAATGAAATTCTGCAGTGATTCATGGGAGTGCAGGTCACATGGGCTCTAGATTGTTCTGCACAGCCTCAGTTCTGACCTGGGTAGTGTGTGTATAGTGGTAGCTGGAGACTGTTTGCTCTCAGAGCTCTGCGATTCAAAACCTCTAAAAGCTGTTTAAAATGTCTTTTTGAGTCTTTTTTTTTGCTCAAAATTTACTACATCGATTGTAGGAAACCCTTCTGTGCTCATATCATCGAGTGATTATTGTTGTGTGTGGATTTTGAATGTTAATTTAGAACAGTCAGTCTGTGTACTGTGAAGTGTGCTTTGGGGAAGGGGCGTATTTGTGGTGTAGGTACATTTACTGGGAGAAAAAGGCAGTCTTCTGTTTTGATTATATTTTTCTTGTATAACTATGTTAATGTACACACAGTAATATTTTCAGTAATTCTTTACATTTTTTTGATGATTGTGATGCAGCAGTGTATAATTTGTCTGTTTAAAACATTTGGTTATATTACTAAAGGTTTTCAATTTGCTACGCATTACTTGTAGTGTGTGTGTGAGTGTGTGTGCGATGCGTGCCATTGAATCAGACACCTTTTATTGTGCCATAGAGTAATTGCAGCAGTGTGAACATTCTATCCACCACACCTGCATGAATTTTTTATACTGCTTTGTAGTATCTTTACTGGTAGTGGATTGTTACTGCCGTGCACTAATCCCCCAACTGGCAAAATGTATTCCTTTCCAGATTTGGATTTGTGACTTGTGTGCACTAGTTAGGTGTCATTGAGCCTTTTCGTACGCATCCTTCAGTGTGCAACGCAATCTTAATCTGTCTGTGCATTTGCAGTGCACCATTAATTCTGGGACACTGCATTTCTTGTTACCCTCTCATTTCACTTCATCAGCACTGGGGAATTTTCTGGACACAAGACAGTAGCATTTCGGGGATTCACATTAATTCTGGTGATTCTGTGTGTGACCACTGCGTGCATGACTGAGTGTGCCATTAATTCTGGGAGACTTTGCATTTCTTGTTATGCTATGCTCATTTCACTTCATCAGCACTGGGGAGTTTTCTGGACACAAGACAGTAGCACTTTGGGGATGCACATTAATTCTGGTGACTGTGTGGATGGGGTGCTGCCAATATTGTTGTCACTCCACATTACTTCGCGTTTAAAGTCGAATGGCAATGCAAAGTAATGATAACAAGGCGAAGTGATCCTTTCCTATGGGGCACTCTGCGTAGCGAAGTGCCAGCGTGAAGTGACCACTTCACGTTCACTTCACAGGCAGATTTTAAATTCGCTGCATCTCTATTCAGAAAGCCTTACACAGGCAGACCTGAAAGCAATAAATAAATGAAGCAAGTTCATCAGACAGAGGCACATTGAATGAGTAGGAATTCTTGGTAACCTGGTCTGGAAATGCAGGAAAAACATTACAATGACATGATACAATAATTTTTGAGCATGGCGATCCCTACCTGAACATGATCTAGTAACAATCACACTTCATTTAAGCAACATTAAACCTGATAAATGGATATCCAAAAACAGGCTGAAAGAACCTAACAGACATGTACTGTGTAAAACCTAGCAAATGGAAACAATACCCAATGCTGGAGTGGAGCACTGTTACTGAGACAACACCTTCATTGAAGCCGTACTGCCTGACAACTGACATGTCTGTCTTAAACTGTTAGTTACCATGACACTAACAAAAAGTGTGGTCATGAAGTTAACAGCACCCCACTACTGCAAGAGTATGGTCGCACACACTGCCATTGCCCCAGACTGCCATTGACAGCTATGCATTGTATTGAGCTGTGGCAGTGCATCAAAAATAACCTTGTGTCGTCACTCCAGAAAAAAAAAAATTAACTGCAAATAGATCTTGCAAATACCTTTTTCTTGAGATGTCCATGCTGTAGTCCATCTATGCACAGGGGAGGGTGACATCACCATGGCAGCAGGCAGCAGCAGCAGCAGCAGATGAAATACAGGGTACTAGGGTAGGGACCTGAAAAAGGAGCATAAGAAAAACAATTCCTTTCAGAAACATTACATATGAGTCATCATCACTCAGTCAGTACACAAAACAATAAAATCATTTTTACTCACCTGTGTGGCAGTGGGAGGAGATGTGATGTGTCAAAGTGTATAGCATGACAGTCAGAGTGCAGTAGCAGTAAATAATCTTCTGTTATGGTGCAGCACTTCATGTAAACAAATGGGCCACAGTAGATCAGTATGATTGGCATGTCTTCTCATCCATCAGTGTAGCAGAAATAAGTAATAAAATCAGCATCACAGTACTCAGGTCATGAGATGCAGTGTCCTGATATGATCACATCTTGTGAGGCCACATTGTCAGACTTTTCTGTGTCATGGTGTAGCTCCTGTTGTTGCTCTTCTGCACAACTTGGATTTACTTTTCAACTGAATTTGCAGTCCAAAAATCTGTAACAACTGTTACTTGCAGTTCTCCATGTAAATGTCATTGTTAACAACACTGTGTGAAGCAGCGTACGTAAATGTGGTGAGGTTGTTTCACTGCAAAGTGCACCAAGAGTTGTGTACCTCAACACACATGGCCCCCTGTGCCAGTGACACTGTTGCGGAAGGTGAAGTGATCTTGACAGATTCTGCTTGTTCATGGCTTTATGGTTGTTGCTTGATGGTGCATTTGTCACTCCAAATCATGTGAGACAATATCAATAGACTATTCAGACAGTGCAAGATGCAGTGCATGATCGCAAGGCTGAGTAATGTTGGAAGGGAGGTGGTGTAGATGCTACTGATAGATGTGACGAGTGATTGTGGGTACTGTTTGACATGGTGGTGGACTGATTTGAGCATCTTTCTTGTAGTTTTATCAGATTATAACCATGTAGGTCAATGCTTTTACTTCAAACAGAAGCCTTTTTGTGGTCATCTTGTCATCGCTATGTGGTACAACAGTTTTCTTTCTGAGAGTGTGGCCTTAAACAGCGGCCAAATGGTATACTTTTAAATACTCAACAATACAGAACAAGAACAATGTCTGCAGAAATGTTTTGGTTTTTTTACTGTTAACTGTGGAGGGGGGCTAAACAATGGTCAACTGGGACACTTGTAAATATTCAACATTACAGGACAAGAACAATGTCCACAGCATTTTTTTTTGTATTTTTACTGTTTACTGGTGGGAGGGGGGCTAAACAGCAGCAAACTGGGACACTTGTAAATGCTCAACATTACAGGATGAAAACAACGTCTGCAGACATTATTTTGGTTTTAAGGGCTGCAGTGGACATAGCCCTGCAGTCCTTTTATGATCAGTGAGAAAAAGGACTCTGCATTCCTTGTGAATGAACATGTTGGATTGTGTCACAGTCGCCTCCGCGTCTGTGAAGCAGTCCACACATGCCGTCCCTACTGACAGCAGCACTGCACTATTTCACAGGTCCAGCGGTCATGGCAGAACACGGCACACTCTGTCATGTCCAAGATGGCCACTGCACAGTACTGCACATGCGTTAGTGGTCGTGAATGCACAGTAGCATGTGGTGGCCATCTTGATCATGGCGGGTGGGCCGTGTTCTAACACTCAACACTGTTTATGTATATTTTTTTATATTATAGAAATTCCCCCACCCAACCTTCCTCTCAGTGCCATCACCCCATAAACCCCAAACACAGAAATGACATCGGGGTGCCCAATCACCCAATGTCATGATCAAGGATTGTTGGTCAATTTTTTTTTTTTATCTGTAAAAAAAAATGGGTCCATCGACATCTTCCCCCAAATAACTGTGACACTGGGGTGCCTATCCCCCAGTGTTGCGATCAAGGATCATTGTTCTCTTTGTTTTTTTTTTCCACCTGTAAAAGAAAATGGTCCATTGATGTCTTTTGTGGCCGTTCGTTACCCCTACCTGACCCTGCAACTGAGCATTCACCACCCTGCATCCCCCCAAGCCCTTACTTACCTATCTGGGGTTCAATGCCGTAATCCTCTTTGGACTGCAGACACATCTTCACTCTTCAAAGCAGGACCACGAACTGAAGACACAGGTATGCAGTTCAATATATTTCAATGAGGTTTTGAACTTAGTGCCATAACTTGGGCATTTTTACATATTTTTGTCCAAAATGTCCAACATGCCTTCTTTGGGACCCCACCTCATGAACAATGTCACTGTCAATAGGCAGATCTGTCCCAAAAGGTGATTTTGCGGTCCCTGCATGAAATCACCTTTCCGGCAGAAGTTAAAAATGTTATCTGGCCTTGTTCATGAGGTTGGATCATAAGAATTTTATGCTGAAAATTTGGTGCAAAAATATTGATAAACAACAAAGTTATGAGCCTACGCTGAATTTTGTGAATGCAGGCTCATAACTTTGGTACTTTTCAATATTTTAGCCCAAATTTAAAATATAGCCATATCTTTACAGCACCTTATGACTGTGATAGCTATCATTTTTCAAATCCTGTCCAACGTGTTTTTTTACATACCAAAAAGTGATTTTGTGGTCCCTGCATGAAATCACCTTTTGGGCACCAGTTGAAAATTTTCTCTGCACTTGTTCATGAGGTGGGGTCATAAGAAGGCCATGTTGAAACTTTGGTGCAAAAATATTAAAAAACAACCAAGTTATGAGCCCACATAGAATTTTGCAAACCCAGGCTCGCAACTTTGGTCATTTTCAATATTTTAACCCCAAATTTGCAACATAGTTACATCTTAACAGCACCTCACGAATGTGACAGCTGTCATTTTTCAAATTCTGGCCAATATGTTTTTTTACATCCCAAAAGGTGATTTCATGGTTTCTGCATGAAATCACCTTCAAGTGTGTCTACCACTACCAATTTTTTCAGCCTTTGCTCTGAGTGACTCATCCAGTTTTCTACCTTGCCACACAGGATCACAACATAGTGATCCCGATCAGCCTTCCCACCTGGAAGAAGTAACATCATGTCATGCTTGTACCTGGGATCAAGCAGGGTTGCCAGGATGTATGTCTCAGAGGTGTTTATGTGCATCACCCTGGGATCATCGTTACACAGCTGCATGATGCGGTCATCAGTTCTGCTCCAACAGAGTCTGCTGTAACTTGAAATTTCATTACATTACATTGATCAGTGCCTGGCAGAGTACATGCAGCAATGGTATCACCTGGCTCAAGCATGTATTTTCTGAGCTCACAACCTGTGTTGCCTGTTCAAGTGGACATAGGACTTGGATGACACTATCCATCCACATCCACTGAGATGAACTCAGAGACATGGCTAACTGTGCTTCCTGATCACGCATCTGCATTACATACTCGTTGAATGGCTTGTAGTGCTCAAACAGCCTCTCCAGCATGTTGCCACATCAAGCTAGAGGTGGTGTTGTGGTACTTTACTGGTCTTCTGTAGAATCCGGAGCTTTGATCTAGCCAGTGCAGAGTGACTGAAATGCCTGAAGATTTTGTGACTGACAGCCAATTTGCTACTCACTGCTTCATGCTCGAGAAAGGCCCCCACAATGAGGTTCAGGACATGTGCAAAGTAGGGGACATTATAAAAACAGCAATCAGTTATTGCTTTAATGGCATTCTGTGCATTGTCACTAGCAATATACCCAGCCTGGAATCCATGTGGCTTTAGCCACTACGTAATGGCCTCATTGATGCTGGTGAGAATTCTCACAGATGTATGTGACCCATACCTGCTCTGCATACTCAATGTGGCATGCTGTCGAGGAACACCACTAGTACTGATGTCACTACTCGGGGGCAAGTAGATGAAGGACAGGGGTGAACGGTATGTACCCTAGGGAAACAGGCCCAGTGTCTAGTAATGCACATATAACTAATACCCGATAATGGGCCACTAGTCCAGATGTCTGTAGTGAGGTTGATGATGGCTACTGCGGAGTGGGACACAGCATGTGACACAATGCATGCAAGATCATTATAAATTGTAGGAACAGCCTTAGTGCTGAAGTAAGTGTGACTGAGCACTTTGTATTTAGGCACAATCTTTTCCATTAGTTCTCTAAACCCTAGATTCTCAACAAATGAGAATGGCAAAAAGTCTGTTGCCAGCATCTTTGTAACAGTTGTGTTCAGCTCTTTTGTCACTGGGTGTTTATAATGATGTTTTGTGTGTGTTGTCAAGGCTGATTTGATATCTGGTTGCTTAAGCCTCAGAGTGTGCTGCACTGTGGAGGGTGTTGTGGCTTTGCCAGGTATGCTGCTTTGGCTGCCTTGTCCGCCAGCAGGGACATGATGGGTAAAGCTCTCTATCTGTGCAGTGGATGGGTCAGCTTGATTACCTCCACTTGTATCTGCACGTCTAGGGGTGTAACACAATAAAGGGTCTAATGTTATCACATCATCAACAGGATGGGGACCCTCTCTTTCAGAGTGTGCTGAACTGTCAGAACTGGGCAAGGATGACAATCGCTTATGCTGTGTTCAGTGAATGGGATGTTTATTTTGTATGTGGCTATGCATACCTGTCATCACATAGTGGTGAACCTGGCTTATCTTTGCTGATTTTGGACCTGCAGATGTTGCACACAGCCACTCTGTCATCAAACTCATCATTTACAAAAAAAAATCCCACACAAGTGAATGTCTGCCGACATGCTGGATTTTCCTGGGTGGGCCAGATGGGGAAAGGGATGTAGGGGTGTGCAAAATGGTTTTCTTTTGCTGCTCCTGCTGCTGCCTATCCCCATATCCAATTTTTTCCACTTGCTGTCCCTTTACTTTGGCATGTTGCTGCTTGGGGTGTGGCGTAACAAGGATCACTTGCCATTTACCAGTGACAGTTATGGGTGCTGATTGTGGAAGGGGTGACTGCCAACTGGGATCTAGTACTGGGTCATCTTCACCCTCACCCCTTCATCACTAGTACCCTCACTACTTTTATGACATTTCTGGTTGTGACAGTAAGAGCCAACTGTCCCCCCACCTCCTCTTCCTCAGTAACCTTCTCTGCCACATGAACAGTGGCAGTAACAGGATATTCAGTCTGAGGATGTTCTTCCTCCTCAGACTCCATCTGAAGCACTCTGTGTTCATGTTCCTTCACTACTTTCCGGACAGTAAATAGTCCTACAACTCTGTTAATATCACTGTCTGTCATACCGCCTGCCACTGCACCCAAACCCTCATCACTCCTAGTCCTTAGCAGCTCCTGACTCAACTCCTGGGTGTCCTGTGACTATGACCATTCAGTCTGTTCCTCCTCTAAAGACACATGGGACTCATACAGTAGTGCAGTGACATCCATGGTAGTCTTTTTAGACTCTTTTGAATGCTGAGCAACAGCTGCTCTGGAAGTGGCAGTACTGCGCTGCAGCCCAAAGAAGTTGGAAGTTTTCCTTCCCACTGAAGCTGACACTGGCACAGTATGTGGCACAGCTGGCATTACATTGCCACTGGAAATTTCAGTGCCAGTAGCAGTGCCGCTCCTACTAGCACCCTCCCCAGCACCCACTTCAACTCCTCATCACACCCTTTTGACAGATCCACTACCAACAGCACTTTTTCCACATCCTCCATGCTTTCCCTTGCCTGACATGGTGTACTGTCTGTGCTTTTCTCAGTCTTTAAATACCAACAAGTATTCAAAAACAACGCAGCATTACTACAGACTGCAGAACAAGGACTACCCCAATATATGATGTCATCCAAAAAATCAGCACAACGGCTGCAATCTCTTTGCCCTGCACTCCAAGTAGAGATATCAGCACTTTATTTCTTCTCCTGAACAAGAAAATGACAGATTGTCACTCAAAGCCTGTTCTGTGGAGCAGAACAAACAGAGCTCTTCCCTCTTCAGAAATCACAGTTCAAGTGAGTAGCTATGCATTAAGAAATGTGTGCTGTCACCTGATATCTCCCTCTGCACCCCATGTGACTGCAGAGCTGAAAAGCATGTGATTATGGCTACACAGGGTGAAAGTTGATCTTTTCATTGAATTACTATGCTAAACCATGGAATTTTGCATCTACCATGGAATACAAAAGAACGCAATTCTTTGCTTCTGTGGAATTCAAAAGAAAGAAACTTGAAATAAAAACAGGAAAGGAAGAAAAAATGAAATAATTAAAAAACAAAGAAAAGGTTAATTGGTGACACCATAATTAAGGTACTCAACAGGTTGGGTGGTTAGATTCAGTGTGTGAGCTTACAATTTACAATACCACCTGTAGAAAAACAAATATGGCCATACATCGCTGGCAGAAAAAAAAATCCATATAATTACATTGAAAACCACGGATAATTAAATGCTATGGTGACATAAGTGGCAAGATGCTTTATTCCTGCATTTTGTAACTAAAGTTCTACAGTTAGCCACTAAATAATGCAGTGCGAGGTGAAAATCTGCAGTAAATTGGCGGAAGAGCGGAATTTTGCCACAGGCGAAAGGGCAAGAAACTCTTCACTATCATTTCATGACATTGCTGCATATTGTAGTTGCAGTCTCTATATTTTAGAGCTGTGTCATAGACAACAGGTTACTTGCACCAACTAATCTAAATTTTAAATTAATTCATTGAAAAAAAAATGACAATTAGGCATTGTTTAGGGTTGCCACTGAATACCACAAAAGTAGGAAAATGCAATACATACATACGAAGAAGCTAGCAGAAGAAGGCCATTTGGTTTATCAAGTCTGCTCATATTGCAGGGTCCACAGCTTGAGCTAATGTCCCTGCCCACCTTCCCCATTCCTCCCATCCTCCCTACCCATGATTCTTACCTTCCCTCTATGCCTATCCCAGCCTCTCTTAAAGCTGCCCACTGTATTCAATGAGATGACCTCTTCAGGCAGTGCATTCCAAGTGTCCACCACCCTCTCTGTGAAGAAGTGCTTCCTGACCTCCTTCCTAAACCTCCCACCCTCCAGCTTAAGACTGTGCCCCCTTATGATCTGTAGATAACTTCTACCCAGAGGGGGCCTTTTCCCTGCTCCCAGGGTGACCCATAGGGCTTCTGCTTTACTGTGCTTCATCTGGATCTCTGTTGCACAGATTCCCTCCTTTACATACAAAGCCACCTACCCTTCTTTCCCTCCCTGTCTTTTTTGAAGAGTGTGTAACCTGGGGTAGTAGCATCCCAGGTGTGGCTGGTGGTGAACCAAGTTTCTGTAACCATGACCCAGTCCAGTTGTGCCTCTGCCACCAAGGCTGTGAGTTCAGGGATTTTGTTTGGTAGACTACGAGCATTGATGCACATAGCATTCCACCGCTGGAAGTCCTTTTGCTGTGTACCATTTCTTTGTTCTGATCTGAATTTGTTGTGTCTTAATCACTTTATGCCTCTCCCTAGGGGATCAGGCTGGGTAGTGCCTTTATTATCACTGCTGTTGGTATCTTTATAGTATCTAGGCAATGTGGTAGCTGATGCTGGGGGAGAAATAGTTGGTGACCCTTACGTTGTGAGGGTTGCTCGTGGCTCCTCCCCCTCCAATAGTTTAATTGATCGATATGGATGGTGAATTTCTGTCTGAGCACCTGTGTCCCCTCCTAAGTGAGGTGCAGGCCATTACATTTAAAGAAGTCCCTTTCCCAGAAGGTCAACCAGTTTCCTAGAAGGTGATGCCCTCATTCTTTGCACCAGTTTTCTAGCCAGCAGTTAAGTTCGGCAATATCCCTCTCTTTGATCTTCTGCCTCCTGTCCCCCTTTCCCCAGACAGGCAGAATCTCTGAGAAAGAGAAAGAGAAAGTGGATGAAAGAGATGCTAGTCTGTTGCCTTGCCTGGTAAGATTTTGTTTTGTTTCTTCCATTGATTGACTGGTTAGGTCATTTGTACCTATGTGGAGGATGACCCGTTTGTCCTGTTCCACACTGCATACAATTTTCTCGATGCGGTCCATGTCCTTCCATGCTGATTTGCCAAGGAGTCACCGGACCACAACATGGCCTGGTCATAATGCTGAAGTTGAGACTCTACTTCCCTTATAATGGGGTCTTCAACTATCAGTACTGGACTTTTAATGTCATTTTTAGTGATCTTTTTGGTGGAGCACACATCTTTGTGCTGTTGTTAGGCTCCTATGCCCTCAACGCCTGCTGCCTTAGTAGTCATGGAGTGTAGTGGTGTGTATTTATTTGACATGTATATAGGTGTGCTTCCCTCCTTTGTCATGAGTTTAGGATTTGTCCTATGAGTTCCCACTATTTGCCAGCTCCCCCCCAGCCGGTTTGTCCTTTTGGGAAGGGATAGTTGTGAGAGTGATTTTCTGATTGTTGATATTGTATTGTTGCCCTTTGAGGACTGATGGAGTCTTTGGTGGTGATACCACATCTCAGTACAATGTGCCTGGAGCTGAGACCTTAGGTCCTTGAGGATGAAGCATGTAGGACAGTGCCCCACCCTCAGGACAAATGCTTTGGTGAAGAGTGTTCCACAGTTGCTGTAGTTTACAAGGGTCCATAGCTGGTGGGAGTTAGCCTTAATATTGTGGAGACTCCCAGCCAAGCAATGTGCAGACATAAGTCAGTGAAGAGAAAAGGAGATCAATGTTTTGTTTCTTTTCTGAGATGTGCAGTAAGTCCCACCCCTTCCTTACTTCAGCAGGAAGGATATGAGGGGGCCAGGGGCTATATTAGAGGATGACCATGGGGTGGACAGGTACTTCCCCTGCAGAAAATCAGTAGATGTACCTGTAGAGAAAAACAATCAACTTTTGGCAGTGGATCTAACAAACACCACCAACTACAGAACCCTCAGATGAAAGTAAAGTTAAATCTTCCTTCTGTTGCTGGCTCAGTGGTGCTGAGGGTTGAGGCACTGGATGCCACACCTCATGCCATGTTGGTGACCCATGTCCGGGAATGAGCGTGGGCCACCAGGGGTCAGCAGGGGTGGAGAAGGATCAAGCATCCCAAGGACTGCTCTTTTTCTCTGGGGAGGGGAGTACCAGCAGTCGGTAAATGTCTGGCCCCTATCAGAGGCTGGGGGAAGCACGCCGATGCTGCAGATGTGGGCAGGGATGGAGCAGACACCTGGAGGAGCATGCTTGGGAGCATGCATGCTGCCACCACTGGTGTCATTGCACACGCCATCCTTGAGGGGATAAAATGGATAAAAGGCTCCTCTGCTGCATGAAAGCATGACAATTGTCCCCTGTAGCACCACCTGGGAAAACACCTCCCCAAAGCTGGATCTGGTCTGGTGGGTTGACGCATTCCCCAGCCCTGCCACAAAGGGTAAGTAGTGGGGGCATAAGAGGGAAGGTGATCTCATACCTGGGGAGGCCAGCATGGGGGGACATCAGAAAAATACAATGGCAGAGTCCCTGAAGGAGAAAAAGGACTAATAAAAAAAAATAATAAATCTTCCTTCTGTTGGAAGGTACTAAGTCTTTTTCAGCTCCACCTCACCCCCACCCCCACCCCCAGTTACACTCCTAATCCCTGGAAGAGCTGTGGAAGAAAACAATTAGCTCCTCCAACGTGAAAAAGAGACTGCAAAACCTGTAAGTCCAAAACAAAATACTAACAACACAGTAACTCTGCTTAGCCTAAAGATAGATGAAACTGTAAAACCTGTAAGCACAAAACAAAACAGTAATAAAACCTGTAAGCACAACCTGTAAGCACAAAACAAAACAGTAATAAAACCTGTAAGCACAACCTGTAAGCACAAAACAAAATAGTAACAAGACAGTAACTCTGTTTAGCCAAAAGAAGCCTTAGTGTTTCTCCTTGCTCTGTTAATGTTGCTCCTTGCTCTGTCCTTTCAAGCAAACATAGAAGACAAAAAGCTCATGTAAAGCTAGGTGCTATTTGTCAGCAAACTTTAGTCTACCACCTTCCATCTGATGCTGTTTATACGGGAGGCTTGGAGATTGTTCCTTTGGAAAAGTAACATTCTCCCATCCCTTTCTCTTTTGAAGAAAACCTGCCAGTAGCTCTCATCCCTTCCCCTGTGTGATTAGACAGCAATTTCCTATCATGTACTTAAAAGTGTGCAACCATCAGCAACTAAAAAAACTAAGGCTAGAAATAAAATTCAAATCCATGTATGAAATGGGACACATTTCATTCTTGCTATGACATAGTTGTGGCAGGACTCCATGACAGTAGCATGATAGCAGCACATAGTGCCTGTGGGCATCAGGGGTCTCATAACACTACCCCCTCCCTTTTTCAACACAATCACATTTTATAATCTAGCTAGTGTTGTGCGAAGTTGAAAAATTTCACTAGCGAAATATTTCACATAATTTCACAATTTTGTGAAATTTTTTGTGATTACGCCTGAGATTTTGATTTCATGTAATTGAAAAACTTCACATAATATGCTTTGACCCAGCAATTTCACCCATCCATGCTTAAATTTTGCCTCATGGTGAAAATTTTGTCAGTGCAACTTTGGATTTTGCATACAAAATTATGCACCAAAAGTGAAATTTGCAATGCATTGTGGGTATATAGGTCAAATATCATGTGCAGGTTGTTTACGGCACAGTCTATTGCCTGTTGAGTCAGAGAGCAGTCTGCTGTGGTTCATCACAGTCAATAAACCCTTTTAAAGCTCTTTAAAACTTGTTTTTGAGAGCTAATTGCTCCCAGATATACAGTTTATTCCTAGTGCTGCTAGGGAACATTTTCTAATTGTGTGGATTTTTGCATAATACTTAGTTTAATTAGTTTTTAATTTAGTCTGTGAAGGAGTTGAGTGGGGTAGGGTAGGTGTGCAAAACCAGTGCAGGCTATTTCTAGCCTTTTATATACAGATTTCTCACAAATTCTGAGTGATTTACAGTTATTTCTTTTAAGCCTTTATATGTGTGTTGCTGTTCTACTTATTTGTATTAATTTCCTTATATCTGGACAAGTATTTTTTTCTTTCTCTGAAAAGTTACTCCTGTCTAAGAGTTCCTGCTTCTGTTAGCCTGTGTTATATACCATTCTAATGCTTTTAGTTGTGAATTCTAAAGTTTTGAACACACGGTGCTAATCCCTAATTTTATTTTTAATTTTTTGTTTGTGGTCAGTTCTGTTTGCTGTTAATTTGCATCACTTAAACTGTGAAAAGCAACAGTTCTATATTTTTTATATACAAACTTAAGTAATTTTAGTTGATCACATGAATTTGTCCATAATCGGTTTCACTGCTTCGGTGAACTGCTACCCTGTATTTTAGTGCTGGAGCTTGCCTCTGCATTGCAGTGTTCCTGTTTTAGTTGACTTTGCTTACCCTTTCCCTGTTACAGCATTGTTTACTACCTGACCTGCGCAATATAAAAAACTGCATATTAATATAGTAATTGTCAAGAGATTGCTGAGACCATCCATATTGTCATAGGTGCCCTTGTTTGTCAATGTGATATGGTTGTCTCTGCCCTTATATAACAAAAAATTGTTGTAGTAAGTACTAACACGTAACAGTACTTCAGTTGTCCAGACACAGGTGGTCTGTATTTAAAGTAGGTTACCCAAATCCTTTTTCCCTGTGTTGCTTTAATTCCTGTTTGGGGAAATAAAAAAGAAGTTACCATTTTGTTTTTACTAGAATAGGCTACCATATAGGTATTAGTTGTACAGGGCTCTACGATGCCAGTTTGACAACCCTTTTGTTGACTGGCATTTCGCCAACAGGAATCATGTCGACCACAAGTTGTGGTCATCATGATTCCTATCTGTCTCCCAGTCCTTTTTTTAAGAAGGTCTTCACCCCCGAACCCCCCATGCAGGGGGGCTCTGCCTCCCGCCCCCTGACTTTAGGATTTTTAACTCCAGTCGCAGTTACTTTGGGGTGGGGGTACAGGACCAGAAGACAGTGTGCCCCTGTCTCCGGCACATCCAACACAGTGACCTGTCAGCAAAGTGTAGATTTTGCCCAACAGGATTGTAGTTTGCTGTGTTGGTGTCACCCTAAGGAGCACATACCATTGTACAGAGTGCTGCTATCTGTCCTGATTGTGTTTGGACTGAAGCTAGTACTGCAACTGTGAGGTGTTATTCACACAGTTAGTAATACTTCCTTTACTGATATGCTCCCAGAGAAAGGCAAAGCTTTGAAGCAGCATATAAAAGTGACTACTAAAAGAAGGTCCAGTACAGGGAAATGCAACATGGGAGACCAGGCAGCTAAGTAGTCTGCTGAGGAGAATACAACTTCAATTCCAGTTACCCAAAGCATGCGTTTGACTGCATCAGTGTCTTCTGTGAGGTCTGGTGGTGCTATGGCAGGTACCAGCAAAAGAGTTGTTCAAAGACGTACTTGCATTCCTGTGTCTCAGTTTTTTACAGCCAGAACTGTTGCATCCATGCTGGTGGGGGATGATAGTGAGAAGAAGGGAGACACTGACACCAGCGCAGGAACAGTGGTCCACTAGGAGGGTGATAAGTCTGTTGGTGTGACTGTCCCACGGCCTGTTCCTGCTAGAGTTGGTGGTGGTGATCATGTTCAGCTGGAGTCTAATAATCCAGGAGATATGGGTAGTCAGGAGATGGTTGTAGAGAAAGAAAATGGTGCCATGCAAGAAGACAGTGATAGGAAGGAAGAGGAGGACAAGGACATCATCAGCATCAGTGCTGATGATGACGAGTGGGATGACCCCTGATGGGAGCCTGAGTTTAAAAAGATCAAGGGTGATGTAGACCATTTACATTCACAGCCCATGGGTCAGGCTCTCACCAAGCCTATCAGCAATCTCCCAAGCAGTGCAGTCATCCCCCCCCAAAAGTAGGCTTATGGAAATGATGAAAGAAGCCCAAAATGCATAAACTTCCACACCTGTTTCTCAGCTCTCCCAGTCCCACCAGCAGCATGTTAAGTCCAGAGGTCAAAAGTCCCTTGTTTGGGACTTTAAGGTGCTTGATCCAGCTGATGAGACCATAGCGATATATCAGCTTTGTCAAGCATGTTAGTTGGGGCAAAAAGGGAAGCCACATAGGCATCAGTAGCCAACACACCCACCTGAAAAACAAGCACCCGCTGCAACGGCAGCAGCACCGGAAGGATGCCAGAGCTGTTGGTGGGATCTCCCTCGGCAAGTGAAATGTAACTGGGATCAGTTCAATACAGCAGGAGTAGAGAGGGCAGAGTGGGTTGATAGAGGAGGAAGATGAGCAATCCTTTGGTCTCTTGAGTAGTGGGCATAACAGGGGAGGCACCACTCCCAGTCCCTTGACTCAGAAAAGTACACAACCACACCCAAAATCAATCAAAATAACTAATTTCATGTGGTCTACACAGCCCCAGGAGTTAACTTGTAGCCCTATAAGAACAACAGTGGTGTGACAAGTAGAGTCTTCTGGTCGAACAGCCCCAAAGGTGCAGTCCACTCTGAAGAACATCGTTGAGTGACACACAAAGTAACCGCCCAGTCATGCTGCTGCATGTGAGTTAAATGCTGCAACAGCTGACATGCTGGCCATTGATCTGTTGCCATTCTCATTCATGGAGAATGCTGAGTTCTTCAGATTGATGGCCCGTGCCAGTCCCAAATGGCAGGTTCCATCACAAACCTATTTCTCTAAGCATGCCATGCCAGAGCTGTACAGTAGAGTTTCCTGATTCCATAAGACATGCAATGAAGCATAGTGCATCAGAATATATCCATCTTAGCATGGATATGTGGACCAGTGGATAAATAGCAGAAAGCTCTTATCTATGCATAACGGCACATTGGGCACAGGTACCTGGGGTGGTAGTTGATTTGGGGCCTGGCAAAACCTGCCTGAAGCAAAACTCTGATGGTAACAACACCCCTGGAATTCAGCAGCATGCAACCCTAAGTATGCAAAGTGTTACTGGTTCTCACATGGGTGAGAAAATGCTTAATGTTCTGCTGGACAAGATTGATGAGTGGTTACACACATAGTCACTTACAGCAGGATTCATTGCAAGTGATAATGGCTCCAGTATAGTGAAGTGCATTAGCGATGGTGGTTTTTTCAGGGTGCCCTGCCTGGCACACTGCCTTAATCTTGTTGTGCAGCAGTTTCTAAATCATGCGAACGTTAAGGAAACTGTGACTGTCACCCATCACATCTGTGTACACTTTGTCCATTCTGCAAAGGCCCATGACCATCTGTGTCAGCTACAGTGCAATAACCATCTGCCTCAGCACTGAATGAAGCTTGATGTTGTGACCAGGTGGAACGCCACACTGTACATGATTGACCAGCTGTATGAACAGTATAAGACTGTTTCAGAATACTTGCTGGTGTATACCACCCATGACAGTGCAGGAGTGTCCATTGCTCTAACAACAGAGCAGTGGTGCCAAATAGATGGGATAATGCACATTCTCCTTCCATTCAAGTATGCTACACAGGCAGTGAGTGGGAACACTGCTTCTATAAGTCAAGCCATACCTCTCATACGTGTGCTGAGGCAGACACTGGTTAATATCTGACACCAGATGGAGGCAAGTGGGGATCATAGCAGTTGTGATTTAATGGATCACATGCTGCACATGCTGGACGCAAATACCCATATATCCAGCATTGTACAGTCAGATGAATTTGCAATCACTACCATGCTTGATCCATGCTACAAACATGGCCTACCTTCTATAATTGAAGGAGGTCATCAGCGAGTGCAAAAGTTTACATAGAACCTCATTAGATGGATATCTGCTGTACAGATGAAAAAGGCACATAAGCCACACACTGCACTGAAAACGGGTGTTGCTACCACCACCAGCAGCTCACAGGCAGCCCCATCTGACAAAACGTGCAAGGTACAGCAGAAAATGGCAAGCAGTCCCATTTAGGATGTTCTCTATCAGGTGAGAGTGGGAGACATGGAAGAAAAGGAGGAGGAGACAGATGAGGCAGCTGGACTCAGGGCAGCAGAACAAATGGTGGAGGCCTACATGAGGGACACAAAGCACTTTGCTATTGCTGACCAGCCATTGCAGTACTGGAGTAGCAACGTGACTGACTGGCCAGGAATAGCATCAGTTGCTGTGAAATACCTGAGCTTCCCACCACCCAGTGTCAGTGTGAAATGAGTGTTTAGTTCAGCTGGGCCATTGTGCATGACCATAGGACCAATTTGTCACCCAAGAATGTGTCCATGTTAACATTCATCAACATGAACGAAAGGCACATGCCCCTTAACACAGTGATGTCAATGGTGTTGCCACACTAACTGTCTCGGTGATGATGATGCTGACAATCCCTCTACTAAGGTATCCACCAGCAGTGAGGTGGATGGAACAGCAATGTTGAGAGAATTTCTACCTGGTGACAATTCCAGTCTTGAAGACTGTGAGGGCTGCTTCTTTGAGGATGTGACAGTGGAAGTGGAACAAGGCTGAAGTTACTCGAAGGCCCCCCCCAACCACTTTCAGCTCAGTATAGTGTTAGAAATTATTTTAATCTATCTATCATTGTATTTGTGATGGTTGTGTTATCTGCTGCAGTGTTAATCACTTTCATTTGATTACCCTTTTCCCTAAACTGTTGTTTGGTCCCCACCTTATGTAAAGCAGAAGTCAAATTATCATAACCATAAACATTTTGCATGATTAGTTATAATGTTTTGCTGCCAAAAATAACAAAATACACATTTTACTTTTTATTTTGACTAACCCCATCTTAAAGCAAGATATGTTGTCTTGATGTCTTTAAAAGTGCCCAGGCTGGCACAAGCCACACCCAGCCCTCCCCTACTGCCACCTGACATGCCCATGCAACATGTTGAAGAACCCTCCTAGTACAAGCAGAGTATGACTGTAACATGCTCATTCAACCGTCAACACCAGTTGACATGATTTTGCAAAATGGTGAATGGTGACCATCTTTAATGATATAAGTCATTAATTACAAAATAATCATAAAAAAAGGCTTAACAACATCCAATTCCCCCCAAAAGGTTAATTATAAGTACTACCATAATACTTGTACAGAAACTGTGATGGACCCTACGAGTGGGGGGGGGGAGGTGTTTGCAGCCCAAAGTTTGTCTTCTAAATTTTCTTAATTACTCCAGCTCTGCCACCTCAAATGATTACACAAGACATTAGCCCCCTCCATCTAATTACTAAACACCATCTCCATCATCCATTTTCACATATACTTCCTCCCTGGATGTGCTGTATAATCATTAATGAAACCAGTGGCCTACATCGCAGTTCATGCAACCCACTCTGTCTTCCACACACCAGCTCCTGCAGGTCCTGGATGTAGTCATCGCACAGACATGGGATGAAAACTCACCAGAGGAAAATGACCTAAGCAGAAACAATGACAGGAAACATGACAAATACTTGTCCATCTGCATACCTGGTGTTAGCAAGCAAATTAGAAGCGGAGAAAAAATATATATACTACTTATCATATCCTGTGAATGTAATTAAACTGCAGAAACTGCCTCCAGAAGGAACATGCAGGGAGGGGCACATAAAGCACAGCAACAGGCATCCAGATGTCACATTCCACTAACAGTACTGTGTACCTGGAAATAAGATAAAAAGAAGAACAAATTTTGAGGATTGTTAAAAGTTCCATGCCCCCGCCATCCCCCATCCAGCCCCCACCCCCACCAAAGCTCATAAAAAATGAAGAAATACTTACCTCAGGGACTGGCTCTGAAATTGGAACCATTGTACAACTAAATGAATTGCCCATATCTTGAGCAGAAGGAGTGGGAGGCACATCACCGGAATTCCTGAATGTTGACAAAAGCAAAAAGAACTCAATTACTATCAAACTCAGACATTCGGACTGCAGTAACCTACCCCAGAAATAAAAAATGAAATACTTACTGTCTGCATTGGGAAATGTGGTGCATTCCAACATCCCAGGTCCCGAATCCCAGCCTGACATGATGATATAATCCTCAGTCAACTGAAAAATAATAGAAAAGCAGTACGGACATATTAGAACTCAGGATACCACAACACCAACCCACTAACACCCTTCTCTTGAACAGAAAACAGAAATACAGACAGATACTTACATGTGCAGCAGCAGCAGTATGGACTCTGTGAAGATGATCCATCAATACCAGCCAAAACATCACTTCTTGTGCCAAGTTGACAACTAGTCAGCGCAGCAGGCAGCATGCTACAGCACCTCAAATTCTCATTCCCTCAACACCGTACAAGTTACAACCACAGAGTCAACACAGCCAAACAAGACAGCAGCATTGGGAAATGATAATTCTACATTTCTCAGTCAATTGAGAAACCAGCAGCAGGAGGCAGCAAGTGCAAGTAGCAGCAGCATCATTTTGCAGGAAGAATTAATTTTCTCAGTGTTGCACCCCTTTTGGCTATTTTATAATTCTCACAATAATTGTATCTCCCTTCTCTCACAATTTTTGCCATGTGGTTTTTCTGGACTTATTGTATAAGGCCTGTTCTGCACACCACACCACAGCAGCTAGCGGCAATAAGAATCATCCTGAAATCATTTGTAAATGGTGGACAAAAAAGCATTTCATTTGTCCTGGTAGTGGCAGGACACTATATAACATCATGACTGAAAGGAGATTTCTGTCTCAATTTTATATAACATTTTTCATGTAACACTTCTGGACTTGTACAGCCTGTTCTACACTAGCTGCAACAAGATTCAGCCTGAATTCCTTTGTAAAAATTGGACAAAACAGCATTTTTTTGATCCAGGAGGTGGGGGGGCACTATAAAACTTCTGGACTGAGAACACATTTCTGTCTCAGTTTTATGTAACATTTTTGATGTAACATTTCTGGACTTGTGTGGCCTGTTCTGTACTAGTGGCAACAAGATTCAGCCTGAAATGCTTAGTAAACAGTGGAAAAAACAGCATTTTTTTGTCCAGGTGGTGGCGGGCACTATATAACATCATGACTGAGAGCAGATTTCTGTCTCAGTTTTATGTAACATTTTTCATGTAACATTTCTGGACTTGTACGGCCTGTTCTGCACTAGCAGCAACAAGATTCTGTCTGAAATTCTTTGTAAACAGTGGACAAAACAGCATTTGTTTGTCCAGGTGGTGGCAGGGCACTATATAACATCATGACTGAGAGAAGATTCATGTCTCAGTTTCATCCTACTTTTTCCTACCATATTTCTTGCCTTAGCATACCTGCTCTGCACAGCATGGCTGCAAGAGGCTGTGTTAAACTGTGGCCCAAGTGCACATTTTGAACCGGGTGGTGGGGTGGTGTTGGTGTGGCACTATAAAACATTATCATGACTGGAGGGGAGGGACAGAAAGTTAACATTTGTGGGCAGCAAGGCCAGGAGACCCGTGTTGTTAAGCACAAAAAACATATTTATGTTTAACTTCACAATAAAAGTGCTTATGTTTCTTTGATTGTTGTGTACGTATTTGGACTGATGCAGCACACAGCCAAAACAACTGCCACAAGCCCGCACAATATCACATAGCTTTGGGAAAACATTTTTGTTCCTAGGAACAAATTACAATAATTGACATTTGTGGATAGGAGGAGGAAACATATAAAGAAGGAGTAACATAAAACAAGAAGGAAGGTACAGTGTATGGGTACAGTACTGCAGTGACTGACAGTGACACGACGGGGGGCATGCAGGGTCAGAGCAAGGGTATTCATATGAGAGGGGAAAAGGAGAAAGCATAAAAATTACATAACAAATAACACACAAAACTACTGGATAAGAAAAAAAAACAAGAGCATATAGAAGGGGAAGAGGACAGAAAATATTTTTTTGTTGTTTTTTTTTTTACTTTTTTTATTAATTTTTTGGTTTTTCTTATTTTTAGGGGGGTGCAGATGAGGAAGAGTGACAGTAAGAAAGGAGAAGAAAAAGAAAAGAAAAAAAAATTAGGTGCTGCTCTGCCTCCGGGCCAGCAAAACTTACATGGTGCCGGACCTTGGATCCGATTATGCACTGTTGCCAATGCCGCCACCACCACCACCCCCACAACTCAGCTCTGCCAGGAGAGCCAACACTTTTTTGGTCCTCCATTATGTTTGGAGGTCCCCCCTGACCTCCTGGAGGAACTGGTCCAAGTCCTGCCTGACACCTTGCACCTGAGTGTGCATGGCTGCCACCTCATGGCACACGGCCTCCAGATCTTCAGTGGTGATGCTGACCTGACCTGGGGCTGCTGCGGGCTGTGATGAATCAGCAGCATGACGGTAGTGCAGACAGGTGTGGGGTGCATTGCTGGATGGTCCTACTGCCTCCTGCTGCTGCTGTGTCCTGCTGGACCTGATACTGTGCCCCCTAGGCTGGTGCCGACTGCCTTCCTCGTCCTGGCCCCCTTGCCCTTGGTCATTACCACCACTACTGCTGTCTCCCACTGCTGCCAACTCCTGCTGCTTTTGCATCCACCCTGCATGGTGGTGGTGCTGCAGATGGCTCTTCTGCCCACCACTCCCAAAGTGTGACCCTTGTTTTCCCCGCCAAACACTCCTGCCACAAAGGTTGCAGATGACAACACTGTCATCTGCAGCGATTGTGGCACTGGTGAAAAAGGACCACACCAATGAGAAGCTTGCCTGGTGGGGGTGCTAGCTGATGTCCCGGTGGGGGCCTCAACATCCTGCCCTTTACTGGGGGGAGTGGGAAGCATATCTTCCTGCTGCTGGGGGAGCAATGGGCTCCTGCTGTTGGGGTGCGGGAGGCAGATGCTCTGTTAGGAGAGGTCTGTCTTCTTGACAGAAATTCCCACCTGTTAATGTGAACACTAGATCCTTTTCCTGCTCCTGCCTTCTGCCCAGACCCCCTTGCCCTACCTTTTCCATCCATATTATTAAAAAAATAAAGGTTTCTTAACAGAAAATAAATAAAAATGAAAAAAAAAAGAAAGGAAGAGAGTAAGGGAGTCAAACACACACACACACACACACACACTCACTATAAACTTAAAGATAGGAAAATATAAGACAACAAAAAATTACCTAACCAAGAAAGAGTAACTTTTTTTAAACTAAAGAATTTGGGGAACAACACACAATCACACAAACTAAACTGCTTTTCTAAAAGTTTTTCCTGCTGTACTCAGACTACTACCTCTTCCTGCAAACTCTAGGAAAAGGAAGCAGATTCAGTGCCTGCCTGCCTGAGAGCAGTTACCACGTGACCTGCAGTTTGCTGCAGAGAGTTAGTCATGTGATAAGCCTTTTTTTCCTTAATTTCACCTGATACTACTTCAAGGCTAAATTTACCAGCGAAAGCTAAAGTTACTGGTGAAACTGATGGCAAAATTTTGCCATAAGGGCTTACTTTCACAAAATGTTACTAGATTTCACTGGCAAAATGACATTTCGCAACATCTCTAACTCTAGCTCACAACTACCTGTCATTTTTTTAAAATTTGAGGCATGCATCCAGGATCTGAATGAAATAACACACTCAGTTTCAATGTTATTTCAGTCACATACATTGCTGTTGTCAGATTGTCAACTCGGGGACCCCATATCTGTTAATGTGCCAGTTCTCACAGCAACATATGAGGCTTCTGAAAAAAGTAAACATCACTGTAGTCAGAGTGTCACCACAGAGGTTAATACCTTTTCTTGGGCATTTGTCAGCAGCAGTATTATTTTTTTACCACTTACCCATAATGATTGATAGTTTAGAAAGTGAGTGTAAATTCTGAATACATGCCAACAGTTTGTATTGCGGTGGAATACTAGGAATTGAAAAACCTATAATTGTCTTAATTGATCAGCTGCTACCAGCATAGCAGCAGTTTCGACATTGCTTCCCTAGTACATAAAAAGGATTTTCTAAGTACTTTGGATGACATTGTCCCGGATTACCCCCCTTTTCCCCTCACAAAAGACAGAGACCATTGTTTGTTGTTGTGCTCAGACTGGCAATTCATTTATTTATATTCATAATTCCATATTCCATTTCCATTTCTTTATTATAATTTCCAAAACTTCTTTTTATTTCCATCCACATATCAATCTCTGATTATCCTTCCCCCAGGTGAAAACCTGGGTGCCTTCTTCTTCTCCTTTCCCGTTAGGTAACGGTGAAAACCGAGACCGCCATTCTCCTTCATCTTCTTCCTCTTTTTGTGTTATTCCTTTTGTTTCCCTCCCCCTCCCCCCTTTTCCCTTTTTCTCCTGCCATCCACCTTTGGCAGTCCATAACCATATTCACATGCCATCCACCTTTGGCAGTCAAACTGTCCGACGATGGCGTCTGTCATCCATCCTGAAGACCCACCATACAGTCCCATCTTGACTGTCTTCCCCTCTTGCTCTGCCCAGTGGGGTAGGTGGGAGGATCAAAACTTCAGCAAAAAGAGGCTGAGGCTGCAACTTGCTCTGTCCTTATGCCTCCTTAGCCTCCTTCCCTGCTGCCTGCCCATTGTTCTAGCCCTTAGCCCTCCCTTCCTCCCCCTCCTCCCCCTTCTAGAGCACAACCATTCTGTGCAGGGAGAGGGTGCACTCAGGACAACCTGGTCTGCCTCTTAAAGGGCAAACTCCATTGTCCTAGCTTGCCCCTTTTTCCCTCACAAAAGACAGAGACCATTGTTTGTTGTTGTGCTCAGATTGGCAATTAATTGATTTATATTCATAATTCCATATTCCATTTCCATTTCTTTATTATCATTTCCAAACTTTCTTTTTATTTCTATCCACATATCAATCTCTGATTATCCTTCCCCCAGGTGAAAACCTGGGTGCCTTCTTCTCCTTTTCTGTTAGGTAATGGTGAAAACCGAGACCGCTTTCTCCTTCATCTTCTTCCTCTTCTTGTGTTATTCCTTTTTTGTTCCCCTCCCTCCCCCTTTTTCCCCACTAGCCAGTCTCCAGCTTGCGTTGGATGGCTGGCTTCCCCTACTAGGGTACCAATTTCCCTTACCTCAGGGAATATCCTTTTTATTCCTTCTTGCTTTTCGCCCCTTTTTTTAATATTCCATCTTTTGCATGTTTTCTCCATGCTTCTATGAAGCCCATTGTTTCCATATTAAACATATCTATGGCTAGGTCCAACAGGTGCACACCATCTGCCCTGTAGAAATCTTCTACCCATTCTTCTACCCCCCTCAGTATCACCTGTCCTCCCATCTGCCTTACCAACGTCCCGACTCTCCTATTCATTTTTCTCCTAGCCCGCTCTACTGCTCTGTGGCTGTGCTCCTGCCTCCACACCCTCCGTGGTATCATGTCTGACCAGGCGATGCACACTCGTGGCCACCACTGTCGTATTGCCCTTAAATACCTTTTTATTTGTAAGTATGTGTCTACCCAAGATCTACCTGCCAGGTCATTGCCCCCTAGGTGTATAATAATGAGGTCTGGGCTGGGTCGCCGTCCCTTGAGTTCTTTTAAGGTTGGAAGCAGTTGTGCCCATCTCATCCCTCGTATGTCCTGCCAGACCAACCTACACTGTCTTGCATCCTGGTACAGCTGTCTTCCCCCAGCCTTCTTCTCTGCTCTTTTCCCAGCCCAATAAATATAGGCATGGCCGCAGATCCAAACTTCCGTGCTCTTCCCTCTACCTATGGGGGTTCAAGAAGCAAAATTCATTATTTCACACATGTTCATAGTGTCACACTTGTAATTTCAGTCCTTATTATTACCCCCCTTTTTTTTTCACATCACCCAGGAGCACCACCTCCAAACAACCTGTCTTTCCACTTGTTTTTTTTTTACTTCAATGCTCGAATGTATCTTTTATAACTGGCCGATCATAGCGTCCTTTTCCAATATCTAGTTCACCGTCTCCCCTTTCTTGCCTGTGAGGCAGCCCAGTCTTCAAAGAATGGGATGAGTAATTTGCGGGTCTTCCCCATGAATTCCATGCCCTTTTTGAGTAATTCTGTGACTTGGTAGCCAGTGACCCTTTTTCCATCACCATGTACAAATAATTTCCCCGTCCTGTTCCCATGCCCTGTGGCAAAAGCCCACAGAGCCTGTACTGGGCATATTGCACCCTCTGCTTGCCCTTTCAGCATCACTATGCAACCGTGTCCCTTCTGATCAGTTTTCAACCTTCTTATTTTGATCTGTATCTCTGTTACCCCCCCAGTTTACATCCTCCCATTCCAACCCCCTTCCTTGTCTTCTCTCCCATGGCCTACCACCTCGCTTACTCTCATTACCATGTAAATTGTGTGAAACAGTTGGGCCTCGGCCTTTGATCTGCATATTGTCGGGAGCACGTCCTGCAGCCTTATTAGCCACTGCTCCCCTATTGGCCTTCTATTATCTGTTAGCCCTTGTTTCAACCTGCTCCATCCTTGCATCATTCTTCTAATGAGTAATGATTTTGTCAGGTCCTTCCACCCCTTTAAACTACAGATAACACTAATCCCTGCCAGATAGACTCCCATAGTGATGTGGGCTACACTTTTTTTCCACTTTTCCACAGTAAACATGCCGAACTGCTCCTCTGTGAGTGGCCTACTTACCTCCATCTGGTGCTCTGCTCTGAATGTTTGAAAAACTCGTCAGGCCCCATCGTAGGCCCTCAGAGTCCGGGGTGCCCATGAGCTGCGAAACAGCAATTCTGCTCCTTCTTGCCAACATCCCAGATGTTCATTGGTATGGGTGTTTTTATTTCTTCAGCTGTCAGTGCCAGCCTCCGAAAACGGTCCAGCTGCAGACGGGAAAGGCTGTCAGCCAGGGTATTGTGTACCCCTTCTATGTGTTGTGCTCTAAAAGACATATTCAGCTGCAACATCCTTAATACTAAGAGTCGTAATACCTGCATTACTGTGCCTGATCTGGCTCCCCTGTTGTTCAGCACATCCACCACTGCTCTATTATCACACCAAAATGTCACTTTCTGATCCCGTAATTCCTCCCCCCAGCCCAAGGTACACGCCCATATGGGCATGATCTCTAATAATGTTATATCTTTCACTTTCCCCTCCTTCACCCAACTGGCAGGCCAGGGTTCTGCAAACCATCTACCCCTCAGGTACCCTCCCATGCCTAGCCCCCCAGCCGCATCTGTGTAGAGGTCAAGGTGCATGTTGTATAGCCACTCCTTTTGCTAGAAAGAGCACCCATTGTGCTACCTGAGGAATTCTTCCCAGATTTTAAAATCCTCCCTGACATCCCGTGTCAAATCTACCCAGTGATGTGGTCTGGTGACCCCTTCTGTAACCCTAGCTAACCTCTTCATAAATGCCCTTCCTGGTCTGATGGCTCTGCATGCGAAGTTCAGGTGCTCCAGTACCTGCTGCGCCAATTTTAGTTGTACCTGTCTCCTGCTGGTATGTACCTGGATTAGTTCCTTCAACTTCTTTACTTTTTTGTCTGGTAGTCTAAATAATTCACTCGGGGCATCTATCTTGATCCCCAGAAATTCCATAACCCTGCTGGGCCCCTCTGTTTTTTCTGGTGCCAATGGGACCCCCAGCTCCCAGCACAATTCCTGAAACTTACCCAGCATCCTCTGCGTGTCCCTTTCGCCCTTCCCAATGAAAAGAAAATCATCCAGGTAATGGATGACTGTCCTACAACCCATTTTTTCTTGGAATATCCATTGCAAACATGTGCTGAACACCTCAAATGTAGCACATGCTGTGGAACACCCCATTGACATTGCTTTGTCAAAATAATACTGTCCCCCACTTTTCAAACCCAATAGATCCCAGTCCTCCCTCCTGACTGGAAGCAGTCTGAAAGTGGACTCAGTGTCCGTTTTTGCCAACCACGCATCTTCTGTGGCCTAGATTATCTGGACTGTGTCCTCTAGTGTTGCCTATGTCACCTTACTATGTTCCTCACTGATGAAGTCATTCACAGACTCCCCTTCCAGATAGGACAGGTGGTGGATCACCCTGTATTTCCCCTCTTGTTTCTTGGGTACCAAACCCAATGGTGATATCCGCATGTTTGGCAATGGGTGTGTGTGAAATGGGCCCTCTACTCTACCTGCTGCCTTTTCTTTCTCAATCTTCCGCCTTAGCATTTCCTCCTTTCCCTTTACTGATCCCAGGTTGCTCACCTCCCTCGCTTGCCTGGGTCCTCTACAATACAATGAAAACCCTGTGTTAAAACCACTCATGTCCGGATATCTGTCCAGGCATACTGTCCATGTCTCCAGATTGATGGGGGTTCTAGCCATCTCAAAATGCTCCCTGTTGTGCCCCCTGCCCCTCCTCCAGGACCCATCCCTCTCTTTTTGTCTGACCTTCCTTCCTTCAGTGGTTCTGCCCTCCTCTATTCCCATTCCCCCTACACCTCCCTCCCTCCCTTGTTCCATGTTTGCCCCTTAAAGCCTTGACTATCTCAAAAAAACTGTTGGCCTGATCCTTGCCCCCCATGACCTTGTGCTTCCTGGCCCACTTTGTTCTGCATTTGCTTTCCGGATGCCCCCCTCCGCACTTTGAACAGGCATGCCGAAAATGATACTGAGGCCATGAGCAGAAAGCTCTGTTATAAGCCCAGCAGCATCTCTGGGGTGTAAACCCCGTTTTGCCCCACTCACCTTCGGGTGTGGACTGATCTGTTACATAATCCGTCCACAAATCTATCTGCATGGTGTCCCATCTTACATCCCCAAATGTTGCCATTCTGCGCCAAAAACATTCATCGTAGTATAACCATCCAACCCTGCCCTTTGCTTTTGCTCTCCGTATTATCAATGAATAGGTAATGAGTGGGATGCCTAGCTCTGGCCTTTTTTCCAGAGCGATAGCTGAAAAAGTGGCAAAACCTTGGAACCACCCATCCCAAATCTTTCCTTTCGTGAACTTGTCGTCCTCTTTTTTTCCCTAAAAGCACTATGGCTGCTGCCATCTAACTCTTACCTATGCCCTCAGTTTCCTCGTATTTTGCTGCCACCTCACAGCTCACCAAAGTGATTATATCCACATATTCCCCTTTCCATATTTTTTTCTTTTGTGGCCAGTGGCACATGCTCCCCTATTCTCATCCCAGGCGCACCTATCTCTCTCTTGTACCTTTTCCTTCTTTTTCCCCTCCCTGCTCTTTATTTTCCGGTACCTCTTTCTCCATCCTAATCTCCACCAGAGCAGATTCCATCTGCCCCAGCCCTCCTGCCCCCAGTGCTGCCACAATTTGCCCTATATATTCTTTTATACTGTCACCCACTGCACTGGATGTGTTACCTATAACCTTGTCAGGGCCGAGCTGCCTGGGGTCCTCCAAAGTTCCTCTCGCTTCTCCCTGCGGTTGAGGTGGAGGTGGAGGGTGAGTTACTGGGGTCTGTGGAGGAAATATCCCGTTCAGGGCATCGTGTCTGGGTTCTGCTGGGGAGATCCCCCCTTGATCTGGGGTGGGTACTGGCATCACCAGGTCCACCAGCCACAGGGGTACTGGATCAACCACCCTGGTGGGCCCCGCTATCACCGGTGTTACCCTAGCGGGACTACGTAGCCCTTCAGCTGATCATTTCCCCCTGCCCCCTCTTCCCGGACCCTCTTTTCTCTTCTCCCCAGGTCTCCCTGGTTCCTCCCCCTCCACCAGTTCCCACATTCTGTTTGCTTTTTCTGCCAATTCAATTATAGCCTTGCAAGCATCCTCCTTTGATGGCCTGCTCTTCTTAGGTGCCATGTCCATCTTATCTTTGCTCTGTGAAGACAACTACAGGAAAAGAAAAACAGGGTTATTCGTATGTCAGTACCTCCTTGCACGCCTTCACCCTGTCCTTCGCACCCCCGCTACCTAACTACAGACTGGACCAACCGCAAAGGCCCCATCCTGCTTGACAGGTCACCAGGTCCCTCAGCTGTTCTCAGTCATGCCCTACCCAGCCGCATTGTGAATGACCCGGCACCCCCCCTTGTCTCCCACTCGAGTGCCTCCCTTATTGATAATTGGGCCTTGCGCCCCTAACAGCATCCAGCTGCCCCTCAGCCAAGGCTGCGCTGTGCTGTCCCCTCCAGGAGCTCCCTCCCTTTAACTGTCATTTTTCGGCATCCCCACCTGCCTAGGCTGACCCAAGGCACCCACCGTCAGCATCCTTCTTCCCCCTCTATAGGAAAAGGATGCACCACATGGTCCCATAATTTGGCCCCTGCCCTCCTATACCTGTGTGTGCTGGCTTCTTGGTTGTTACAGTACCAAAAATGAGGCAAAAAGGCCAAAAACTGCACTCAGCCCCCAACAAGTGAGGGCATTGCTTCCAATGTGACCCAATCCCCACGTGGGACGTCGCCCATGAAGTCGTGGGTCGCAATCCCCTTCCTTCTGCCCCTTGTGCTCTCCCAGGCCCTGTACTTCTCCCCCCATATGCCTCCCCAAAAGGGGAGGGACCCCCGGGCCCATGGACATTGCCCTATCGCATGGGCACCCTTCCCATCCCAGAAACCCCCCCCAGCGGTGTGTGACTTCACCCGCATGGTCCCCTGTCTACTCGTTCCCCCTTGTTCCAGCCTGCTCTCTTTATTCTGCCCCACAAATGACTCACCCTTTCCCAGTAGCCACCAAAAGAAAGGCCCGGCGAGTATTCTTTTTTGAATCCCCACCTGGCGTGTGCCGTGAGCCACGTGGTATGTCGTTGGGGCCTCTTTCGGGCCTACCTTCCACCCTGTGCAACCGAGCAGCCAGGTGGGCCTTCATTAAACATCCTCCCTGACAAGCCACCACCAGCACACAAAACAAGGCCCCAGGATGCTCGCCATGCGGTTCCAAGATCGCGCTCGCCCAGCCTGGTTTTTCCAGCGTATTCCTGGCCTCAATACTCAAAATTGTCTGACCCAACAGACCTCCCCCTGCCACCTTAACCATGGAAAACCATTGCAAATGCCTACCTAGCATGCCCCTCACGGCGTATGATGCATGCCAAGCTGTCGGTAGGCTCAGGGCCTCTTCCAGGCCCCCATTCCTCCTCAGGGCCAGAAAGACCACCCTACGGCTACCTGAGCTCCAGGAAAAGACCACAAGGGAGTCTCTACCACCCTTCACGTGGTGTGTGACACCCGCCATGCCGACCGTCACCTCAGGGCCTCTTCTAGGCCTCCCCTTCCTTACCAGTCTTTAGCCAAGCCATCAACAGCTGTTACCAGGGCTCCAGAAGTACAAAAGGGTTTTTTCCAGCCTACCACACTGCATGTGATGTCACGCCATGTGGTCTCGACTCGCACTCACTCCCCACCATCTCAACTGCCTCTTCTGGGCCCTCTAATCAGACCATGCAGCCACAACAAAGGATAGCTTGCCACCAAATGCACACACACAGACCTGCTTTGTTACAAACTCCCCCAAACAAATGTGTGGCATCATGCCCTGTGCTCCCTGCTCACGCACCCTGCTCAGGGGCTTTTTAGGTCTACAATTCAGCACCACAATAATCAAAGAAAATAAATCTTTTTAAAAGACCCCCATGAGGCGTATAGTCGCTCCACGCAGTACTGGGTTGCTTTCTTATCCAACATTCTGACTACTCAAGATCCCCCACCATTCTCAGTTGTATACTGTAACATGCATTATGCATTATCTTAATACTGTATATATTCTTCCTCTCCTTCTCTCTTTCTCCCCTTTTTTTTATTCACTTATCTTCCTGCTATAGCACTTATTTGTTTCTTACCTCTCTCCTGGTGCACAAACCTTACAGAATTAGCCAATCCGACGACTGCAGTTGATGTAGATCAAAACTTCAGCAAAAGTGGCTGAGGCCCCTAGCTAACCTCCTTGCGTACCTCCTTCACCCCTCCCTTCCTGCTACCTGCCCATTGTTCTAGCCCTTAGCCCCTCCTCTTCCTTCCCCCTCCCCAGCACAACCATTCTATGCAGGAGGGAGGGGGTGCACCAGGACAACCTGGTCTGCCCCTTAAAGGGCAAACTCCATTATTGAGATGCTGCGGCTGACTGAAATTCAGGCTGATGGAACAGGTGCCAGTTTGACAGCGCATGTGCACACTCACAGACATGCATGCATGAGACATGCATCAGCTGTGTGTACAGGCACGCAGGCCTGCCAAAAATGTTATTGTGCCAATCACAACTGCTGCCTCTGGTGAAATCACTTACCGGAGAGGTGTCAATATAAACAAAAAGAAAGCAAACACACAGGGCCGGATTCTCCAAGGGCCAAGAGTGCTGCAAGCCCTGGGTGCCCCAAACATATGGTGCATGGGGCCTGCGGCATCATCCAAGCCAGCGATCAGGATTCTTGATCCTGGGTACCGACTGCTGCAAGTTAGACCAGCTTTTTCTAGTATAGCTTGCGGCAATCTCAGTTGCCCTTTTAAGGGGGTTTGCACCAAATATTTGGTGCAAGCTGCCACAAATTGGGGAAAAATATTGTAAATGCACCCAATCAAACAAGTTGGTGCAACTGTGCCAACAAACAGGTTTGATGCAGGGCTTAAGGCAAGCCCTGCAGTGCCCTTTAAGAATCCAGCCCATGAATTTCAGTACTTATTTTGTTTGAAACACCAATACATAAAGACAACAGCCATGAATCCATACTTCAATTTTATTTAACAAATCACAGCACAATACACATATGCCATGACCAAATATTAGGTTGCCAGTATCCCTTTAAAAGTTTGTAATGTTTTGTTTTTTAATGCATGTCTGAAACTTATCAATGACACTGGGGAATGCTCATGTGATTTTTGTTTTTTTAATAACCACATGAATAAAATCCAGATTATGCAGTCTGGAGTACTACATTTAACTGAACGTGACTTGTGTGTCAGTCAACACAGCTCCCATTATCAGCACCAGCATACCTAAAACAGAGGGTGGCTGGCACTGATGCTATCTAAACAGTAACATAAGAAGAGAAGATTAAAAAAAAACAAGCACAGAATATAAAGACAGCTGTCTGATATTAGCTCAAACACTTCAGAACCATGCATGTTAACTGGCACAATTAATGTTAATTTCAGATGTTCCATGCTGCAGGTGAATTCCATTCAGTGCCGAGCAGTGGTTCTGATGTTCTGCTGATTATTTGTGTTTCATGATTTTAGCAAATGGTCCATTACTAGACACACACTCCACACCTTGGTTGTTTTGCGTGACCTCTCGGAACCACTCTGAGCCCTGACTGTTTCACCAATTCTCCTCAATTCTATTCTCACTATGACTGAACACTCCAGTGCTCTCCCAAGTGACTGAACTGACTGGCAGATGAACAAAAAATTAGCACATTACAAAGGCTGTGGTTGCTGGCAGCAGTTGGGAGGGAACTGAGAGGCTGGGCAGGCAGACTAGGCTGTGCATTAGTGTACGAGTTAATCAGAAGCTTAGGCTATGTTCAGAACAACAACAAAAATCAACATTTAAAATTAAACATAAAATTATATCTCACTCTAATATACCTTGGACACATCATTCATAAAGGGGACTTTGTGTTTATCTGGCAAGTATCAAAACATAAAATGCTCTCTTCTTATAATTGGAACAGCCTCTTAATTGGGACATTTCCACACTCAAGACAGCTGATCAGCTCAGCTGTTCTGTGTCCCTGTGCACAGCTGCCATTGATGTCAGTCCTTGAATGATGTCAGTGGCAGTCTGATCCCGGCTGAGATCACAAACAAAAAACAAAACAAACTGGACAATAAATAAATCTAAAACCTGTCAACTGTAAATGAATCTTTGTCACTGATCTTTAACATTTGGGTTCCATAGGCTGGCCCAGTGGCGTGGTGGGCTGAGGCATCCATGCCTTACCTCCTGCCATGCCGGCAACCTGTGCTCATGGTGTGAGCGGATTGCCAGAGGTCAGCTGGGGTGGGAGAGGATTGAGAATCTGGAGGACAGCTCTCCTCTCTCGGGGAGGGTGGTTTTTCAGTTCCACTGAATGACTACCCCCAGGTGGAGGCCTGAGGACAGTGCAGGTCAGGGACACCATTGTATGGGAGAGTGTCACGGGACCTGTAAAGTGTACATGCCTCCATGTACACATGCTGACGTCTGCGCCCCAGCAATGGGGAGGAAGGGAACAGAAAAACAGGCAACCGGCAGTATGACTCCAATCTCAACAGGCTCCACACCCGGCTAGCTGGACACCTTGTCCCACCAAGAAGAGACCCAGTGGACGCCGGGGTGCTAGGGCTTGAAGGGACCAGGGAAAGGGGGGCAGCTCAACCTGAAGAGCATAAAGCACACAAGAAAAATAATGGGGTACCATCAGTTCTGAACGGCAATGTCATTGATTATTTATAAACATTTTTCTCTGTACATTAACATAAATGAAATAGTGACTATTTATTTAAACAGTGATGTCTGATTATGAAAATCACATAACACTGACCTGTTTATAAAGATAGCCACGTGGAGCCTGTGGGATTCAAACCCATGCCTGAATGGTCTAAAATGATAACTTGTAAGATAATAAATTTTTCATTAAGAAAAAAATCACTTTTATAAACCGGTAGACATAATAACTTGGAAAACTTGGATAGTAAAGACAAAGTAGGCTAGAAGCCCATTTAATTGTCTTCCACTCATAGTGGGTCTATTGTTTAGGTTTATTTTACACAAGAACTGCACCTAACCCATTTTTAAATATGTTGGAAATAACTCACAGCTGTGAGAAAATTGGCAAAATTTTCAAAGGGGTTAGAACAACTCAAGGGACTTGCGTAAAAGGATTTTGGCGCAAGGGGCAACTTGCCTCACAACTTGCATCAGTCACAATTTTCTAACACAGCCTGCATAAAATCCTGATGCAGCTGTGCCAAAGCCCCTTGCATCAAGGTTGCATCAAACAATCTGGTGCACCAGGTCACAAGGAGGCTTGCACCACAGCAGGGCTGCAACATCCCCTTTTTGTGATTTTGCAAGCCCTGCTGTAGACACAGCAAGGGGCACCACTTAGACCAGCCAGTAGGTGGTCTAAGTGGTGTGCGCCAGTGGGATGGGTTCTGACACTGGACTGCCAGGGGTAGAAGGAGCACAGGAGGTGGCAGGGGAGGGTCTCAGAGGCAGCTGGGCATTAATGGTAGTGCTGTGGCACCCAGATGGGTGCATATGCTTTTGTATATATTTTTGTATTGTCTATCAATACCTACTAAAGTATCACAAAGCACTGTACCTATGAATTACACTATACAAGGGGGGGCCCAGAGACAGAAAGTATAGCTGCCAAGGCTGTGCCCACCTGGTGCCATGTCACATTCTGTACCTGGAACCCCTTCCCATAAAGTATAATCTAGGTACACTACTTTGTGGTACTCTCATAGGAACTGATAGACAATATAAAAATACATATAAAAGCAAATGCACCCCGCTGGGTGCCACAGCAGTCTCATCTCCCTGACTCCCACTATGCCACCTCCCATGCCCCTTCTGCCCCATGCCCTTTCCTGTCCAGCACAATCACCACCACTACCCCACCCATCCTGGCCCCTCTAGTGTTGCACTGGGTGGGGTGGCCGGATTCCTGTGGCAATTCCAGCAGTTAGGCCAACGGTTTGGCTCAGCTGTTGGCTTCTGGCAAACTAGGGGAGTTTGGCGCCGGGACCCTGATTTTTCTAAAATCAGGCACAGGGTCCCTAGCATGCCCAGAGCTTGCCTCAGCCCTGAACTAACGCAACTTGCATTGCTATAAGAGCTCTTTGAAAATCAAGCCCAATGTCTTTATGAAATTTGTTGGCACCATTTCATTGCCAAATCTGACAGTTAAACACCTAGCCCCCCTTCCCAGAACCACCAACACTGGGCTGGATTCTCAAAGAGAACCACAAATTCTGCACTTGCGGAAAAATGGCTTGCAACATTGCAGAAACGCAAGTGCAGTATATTCTCAGTCAAAAGTTAAACAGTTGTGGAAAATCGCAATAAAGGTGAGTTACAGAATTCTGCACCTTCCTGAAAATGCACACGTTCAAATCTGCAACTGTGGAAGAGGCTCAGCAACCAGAACAACAGATTATCCCTATTAATTAGAGCAGAACACTTTGACAGTCTTGTCATAGATGCAACAGAAAACACTCACAGTGAGATCAGCAGCCAGTCCCACAGCTGGGACCACAGGCAGCGTGGTAGTCCATGATCATAGTGATCGAGATTGAGAGCCTAGAAAAATGGCAACTCAATCTCAGCGACTGTGATCATGGCTACCTAGGAAGGAGGGTGACCGAATACTGCAGTCGGCGAAAACCATGACAGGAACTCACGCGTATAAGGGCCATGCACCCACAGGGCGGGAGAGATGCAGGGGAGGGATGGCATGAGGGAAGGGTTGCAGTGAGCAGCTGCCAAGCCAGGTCACTGGTGTCGTGGGGAGGGTGGTAAGCTCAGAGGCATGGAGTACCAGGTTCTGGTCCGGTGTGGTGCATTTTTTTTTTTTGCCACCTGGCGGCATGTATTGTCTTGAGTTACCGCCCCCCCCCGGACATGCACCCCCTGGAGTTGAGAATCCATATGTAGGGGGATGTGGGGAGCAAAGCCCCCCACATTAAAAATGAGACCTGTAGGTCTCGGGAACCATTTTTCAGTGTGCTGCCAGTGTGCATCATACACTCGCCATAATAGCGATCACTGTTATTCGATCACTATTATGACATGGAACCCAGCAGCACCATCAATACCAGCAGGACCGTGCACCACAGTAGAATTCTGTACCTGTTGGCTGTGTCTCTCCCTAGGGTGTTTATGTTGCCTGCTTCCGTAGCACACACTTGTGGCTGTTACCAGCTCTGACTCTACTGCCTGTGGAGCTCCTTTATACATAGATACATAGATACATAGACAGTGTCGGCAGATAAGGGCCTATGGCCCACCCAGTCTGCCCATTTGAGCTTGTAAGTTCAGTTTGTTTTCCTAGAAGTCTGTTGCACCTTACCCCTCACCTCCAGAATTCCTTTATGTCTATCCCATGCATTCTTAAATCCCGTGATTGTTTCAGCCCCCACCACTTCCTCTGGCAGGGTGTTCCACTTGTCCACCACCCGTTCTATGAAGAAATTCTTTCTCATGTTTCCTCTGAATCGTCCTCCCTCCAACTTCATCCCATGCCCTCTAGTCCTGGAACATCTTTTTCGCTTAAAAATAGTGTTTTCCTGCACCCTGTTCCTCCCTGTAAGATACTTGTATGTCTCTATCATATCCCCTCTCTCCCTCCTCTCCTCCAGGGAGTACATGTTCAGTTCTTTCAACCTGACTTCATAGGACTTGTGATGCAATACATGCACTATCTTTGTTGCCCTCCTCTGAACCTTCTCTACCCTGTCTATGTCCTTACGTAGGTATGGTCTCCAGAACTGTACACTGTACTCCAGGTGGGGCCTCACTAGTGTCTTGTATAGCGGAATTATGACCTCCCTTTCCTGCTGGTAATGCCCTGCCTATACATCCCAGCATCCTATTTGCTTTACCTGCTGCCTTGTCACACTGTTTCCCTACCTTGAGGTCATCAGAGATGATAACCCCAAGATCCCTTTCCTGCTTGGTGCATGCTATATCCTCACCCCCAACTGATATATGTGCCAGGGTTTTGTGCCCCATATGCATTATCTTGCACTTCTTTGCATTGAATTTCAACTACCAAACCCCTGACCATTCTTCAAGTTTCTGCAGGTCCTTCTCATTCTGTCTACACCCTCTGGTGTGTCTACTCTGTTACAGAGCTTTGTGTCATCAGCGAACAGTGAAATTCTGCCTTCTAGGTCCCTGCGCCATGTCACTGATGAAGATGTTGAATAGGACGGTCCCAGCACTGATCCCTGTAGCACCCACTGGTCACTCTTCCTCTGTGGAGTGACAGCCATTTACCACCACCCTCTGTGTCCTGCCACCCAGCCAGTTACCTACCCACCACACTACTGTCCTGCCCACACCCATATTCCCCAGTTTGTGTAATAGTCTTCTATGTGGCACAGTGTCAAAGGCCTTGCTGAAGTCCAGATAGGCCATGTCCACTGCCCTCCCTGATCCACCTCCCTAGTCACCCAGTCAAAAATTCAATGAGGTTGGTCTGACATGACCTCCCCTGGTGAAACCATGCTGCCTTGGGTCCTGTAGTCCATTGACAACCAGATGTTCACCAATCTCTCCTTGATGGTGCTTCATGATCTTCCCCACTACCGAGGTGAGGCTGACTGGTCTGTAGTTCCCTGCTTCCTCTTTGTTCCCACTTTTGTATAAGGGGACTACATCTGCTGTCCTCCAGTCTTTGGGTACCTCCCCTGTTTCCAGTGATTGGCTAAACAGGATAGCCAGAGGTTCAGCCACCACCTCTCTTAGTTCTTTAAGGACCCTGGGGTGCACCCCATCTGGCCCCATTGCTTTATCAACTCTTATTACTTCCAGTTCCTTCAGGACCCTTTCTCGTGCAAAGGGACTTGTGTCCATTTCTGCACCATTCTCACCCCTTGTACTCCCTTCAGACCCATTACCCTCCTCTTCCTCAGTAAAGACTGAGCAGAAATACCTGTTCAGTATGTCAGCTTTACTGTTGTCATCCTCCACGCGGCCCCCATCCTCCCCCTTCAGTCTCACTATCCCTCCCTTTGTCTTTCTTTTTTCACTTATGTACCTGTAAAAGGTTTTGTCCCCTCTACCCACTGATTTTTCAATGTGTTCTTCTGTCTGAGCTTTGGCTTCCCTTACTGACCTCCCTGCCTCCCTTTGCTTCTCCTGGTACTTCTCCCTATCCCCTTCTGCCTGTGTCTTTTGTATTGCCTGAATGCAATCTTTTGGCTTTCACTTTCTTTTGCTACCTCTTTGGAAACCATAATGGTCTCCTCTTCCTTTTCCTCTTCTAACCTGCTTAATACATAATTCTGTTGTTCTTGTAATCCCCATTTTAAATACTGCCCACTGTTCCTCAACCCCTGATTCCTGTCCCATTCCCCTTAATGCCTCTTTCAAGTATCTCCCCATTTTCACAAAGTCTGCCCCCCTAAAATCCAGGATACGTGTTTTTGTGTGGTTTGGTTCTGCTCTTTCTGTGATTTCAAACCACAATGACTGGTGGTCACTGTTTCCCAGGTGCTCCCCCACTGTTACCCCCATCACACTGTCCCTGTTTGTGAGCACAAGGTCCAGTATTGCCTTCTGCCGAGTTGGTTCCATGACCAGTTGCTTGAGGAAGGCACCCTGAAGGAGTCCAGGATAAATCTGCTCCTAGTTGATGCTGCTGCTGGGATGCTCCAGTCCACGTCTGGAATATTGAAGTCTCCAACCAGTACTACCTCACCTTGTCTGCCATCCTTTGGATGGCTAGCATCAGCTCCCTATCTGTTTCTTCCTCCTGGACTGGTGGTCTATAGACCACACCTGTGCGGATGGCTGTCCCCATTTTCCTTTCCAGCTTAACCCACAGTATCTCTCCCCCATTTTGTTCCTCCTGGATCTCTGTGGCCCTTATGTCATTTTTCACATAGAGTGCCACTCCTCCTCCCTTCCTGCCTGCTCTGTCTCTTCTGAATATGTTGTAGTCATTACACTATGACTATAACTATATATAATATGAACTATATGAATATAACTAGTTATGAGCTGCACTGGGTCATGTGGTTGTTGTCTGTTGCCTTTCAATGGAAATGTGTGCTACTTTTGTTTTAACAACTGACACTACTACATGGCCCACAAGTTTGTTGTTGCTCAGTGCCTGAAACACCACTATAATTGTACCCCGATTGTTAGTACACTGCTTTTTGCTCAGGACGAGTTACGCCTTACTCTCTGTGGTGCAGCGTGTGTGCAACATTTCTTCCACAACTACAGAAAAACAGTGGCTGAGAATAGCCTTTAAAGGGACATTCCATACTTTTCAATGGCTTTTTTTTTTGCTCAAAAACTGCCACAGCTGCATTCTGTTCACAGTCCACACTGTATTTTTTACTGCAGCTGTGGATGTTTTGCATATATCACGCAGTGCAATTGCCCCCTTTTTTCCCCAGCTGCACAAAGCTTGGGGACTTACACATTTTTGCACCTTCAAAGTGGTTTGAGAATCCAGCCCCCTATCTCTAATCAGTAAAAATTGGACATTAGATGGATTCAGCAGCACATAAACTGTCTGATATATTTATGTGTCAGAAAATGAAAACCCATTGTCAAGAGTGGACAGATTAGACTAAGAGCCAGCTTGGGAGCAGCATGCAACAGTGCAGCACCCAACATCACTAGTCTGTCAAAAGGTTTTTATTTCAGTTTTGCTAATTGAAGAATGTACCTTCAATATTTGACCCAATAACATCCAGAAAGTATGAGCTTAACAGGCTGAAACATTAACATTATTATGAATGGCAGTTCATTTGTGCAGAGAACCCACCATAACTGTCAATTTTTTTTTTACCAGGGCAAATGAATCTCACCTCTGTTCGTCTTACCCCCCAAAATCATAATTTCCACTAAATACTAGAGTGTGCACCCACTCCCCATTTTGCAAGGGGATTGGTGTGAGGGCTATTGTTAGTAAACCACAGGACAGAGTAATGTTATGAAATATAAATACAAATATGTACTTATTTAAAAGCATTTGTGAAGAAGTGCAAAATTGTGCCCTTGGGGCACAGAAAGCCAGGGGCAGAGTACAAAATGGGGGGATGGGTATTATTAGCCACCACCAAACAGGAAGGGCACCTGGCAGTAATCATATTTGATGACCTAAAGGTGACCAGACAGTGTGACAAGGCAGTGGGGATAGCTATTGGGATGTTGGGGTGCATAGGAATGGGTATCACTAGCAGACAGGGAGAGGTGTTGTTACCACTGTATAGATCACTGGTGAGATCTCATCTAGAGTACTGTGTCCAGTTCTGGAGACTGTGAGCTGTGTTCTCAAAGACAGCAAAAAATTCCACACTTGCAGAAAAATGGCTTGCAACAGCGTGGAAATGCTAGTGCAGCATATTCTCAGTCAAAAGTTCAACAGTTGTGGAAAATAACAATAAAGTAGAACTATGGAATTCTGCAGCTGAGGAGAATTCACATGTGCAGATCTGCAGCTATGGAAAAGGCTCAGAACAACAGGCGATCCATATTAATTGGAGCAGGAGACTTTGGCAGTCTTGCCATAGGCACAGCAGAAAGTGCTCAGAGCGAGACCAGCAGCTAGTCCCACAGCTGGGACCACAGCAGCACAACCAGCACCAGCAGGACCGTGCAACACAGTAGCATTCTGCAATTGTTGGTTGTCACTCCCTGAGGTGTTTATGGTGCCTGCTTCAGTAGCACTCACTTGTGGCTGTTACCAGCTCTGCCTTTACTGCCAATGGAGCTCCTTTATGGGCTGCACTGTGTCATGTGGTTGTGGTTTGTTGCCTTTCAATGGAAATGTGTGCTATTTTTGTTGTAACAACCTACACTAAAATACAGCCCACACGTTTGCTGTTGCTTGGTGCCTGAACTCCCACTATAATTGTATCCCAATTATTAATGCGCTGCTTTTTTCCTCAGGGTGAGTTACGCCTCACTCTCTGTGGTGCAGCATGTGCACAACATTTTTTTCCACAACTGCGGAAAAACAGTGGCTGAGAATAACCTTTAAAGGGATATGCCATACTGTTCAATGGCTTTTTTTGCTCAGGAACTTCCGCAGCTGCATATTCTTCCACAGTCCGCAGTGTACTTTTTCCACAGCTGTGGATGTTTTTTTGTACATCATGCAGTGCAGTTACCCAGTTTTTCACAATTGTGCAAATTTTGGGGACTTGTGCATTTTATACACCTTCAAAGTGTTTTGAGAATCTAGCCCCATATCTCCAGAAGAACACAGATAGGGTAGAGGCAGTCCAGAGGAGGGCAACCAGAGTGGTGCAGGGTCTGCATCACAAGCCCTAAGAGCAGATCCTGAAGGGCCTCAATATGTACACCATGAAGGAAAGGAGAGAGAGGGTGGATATGATAGAAACATTCAAATACCTGACAGGTATAAATAAACTTCAAAAGGGAAGCGTTTTTCAGAAAAAAAGATGCTCAAGAACAAGGGGACATGCTATGAAGCTGGGGGGGGAGACTCAGGGGAGATGTAAGGAAGTACTTCTTCACAGAAAGAGTGGTGGATGCCTGAAATAGCCTCCCAGCAGAGGTGATGGGGGGAAAAAGGTAATGAGCTTCAAGAATGCATGGGATAGGCATAAAGGAACATTAAAGGTAGGAAAAGGGGTGTTTAAAGCCATAGATCAAGTAGTGTCTGCGGTGCTATTGTAGGCAGGGAAAATAGGCAGACTAGATGGGCCAAGTAGTCCTTATCTGCAGTCAATATCTATGTTTCTATGTTACTATGTTTCATTAACTTTACAAAATGAACAGATTACTCCAACCTGAAAGTGACAAAAAGCAAGACTGAATCCATTAGCTTTTTAATGCATATATGTATGCAAGGAAAACAAAGGCATCACCTAAGAAATTTAGAAATCAAAACCATAACAATATAAACATAATTTAAGAAAAACTAATCAATTGTACAACAACCTGCAACCCTCACCCCACACACACACACTCACACAAGAATTCACCTCAAGTCTTCAATATAGACAAATCCAGTCAAATATTTTACATTCACAAGGAAATAATATTCTGGCTATTTAAACAAAAATAACTAAAAAAGCAACCAATGCAGTTTGGTAGCGCAAGAATGATCACTTGACATATCCACATGATTGCTGTTTTGCAAGTATAGCCATCCATAGCTGTGAAACAGTGACAACAGCAGATAATTAATTAGTGCAACATAAAATTCTATATCACTTGAAATACTTATGGTGTAACTTCAAAAATCATAACTTCTGCACATACAACATAAGAATAATGAAAAAACAAGTAACCATAGCAGATTTTACATTATCCAGACATACAGTTTATAATGTTACTACTGCCTTCTTATCGCATTCATTGTCTTTACACATTCATCTACAAATTAAAATGTGACACATTATGATATGAACTATTCATTTTAAATAATGGGTCACAACATATACAACTTTCTAAATAAACAGCTATTGAGAGATATGTGTGTACGAGCTGAGGGTGGGGATGGAATGGCCACTAAGTTATTCACGAGTGAAATAAAAAACAAAACTAGAAAACATTTGCATCCTGGATTCACATAAAATGTCAGGTATGATATCAGATATGATTTCCGACATCAGGAACAGTTTTTTGGAAAACAGGTCTCTGTGTACTGCAGTGAACTGTTTAATGTATCTATCTATCTATGTAATTACATTTTTTCTTAAGTGGACCAGGGTGCCCACCCATGGTCCTACTTCTTCCCCCCCTCCCCTCCAGGTTTCCCACTGCCCCTTCCCAATGTTAAGCTTAGTGGACTGGGGTGCCCACCCTGGTACCACTTCTGTTCACCCCCTCCCCTCAAGGTCACCTACCTCCCATTCACAATATGTACATGATGGCAATGGGGTAGCCACCCAGGTGCTGCTGAACAGTAGCCCAACATTGGGGTGCCCAAGCCCCAGTATCAGAATATGTCCCCTGGAATAAAGAAAACCATCCCTCATAGATTTTTTAACCTATTAAAAATAAAATGGTTTCTTGCTGATCTGATCCTCCCACACACACCCCACACACTCCACCCCAACTTCCCACTCAGCGCACACCACCCCACACACCCCACACACTCTCACTCACCAGAACATGTCCCAGGCTATAGATCCACTCTGCAAATTAAGACACTTCTTGTTGCTGGAACTGGTGACTGCAACATGAGAAAATCAGGTAAGAGTAGTTTAATGTATTTCAATGGGTTTTAAACTTTTACTCATAACTTTGTCATTTTTAATATTTTTACATCAAATTTTCAACATGGCCTTTTTGGGATCCCACCTCATGACCAATAGCAGAGGAATTATAAAATCTGGCCCAAAAGGTGATTGCACTAACTAACAAAAAAGAATATAAAATTAAACAGGAAGGGACAGAGACATGAGGAGTGGTGCAATGCACTGGCTGTGGGGCAGCAGTCTTCCAGGAGATGTTCTGGAGGCTGCGATGCTGCCCAATTTGCAGGCACCTCTCTGGTCTGAGGGAGGAGACTGTCTGTCTCCAGGCTGACCTGGTGAGGATTCGGGAAACCTACTTCCCCACCCAGAGACCACCAGGGCCACCATCTCTGCCTCAGAGATTGCCAAGAAAGTGGAGCAGTTTGACCACGCTGGGCTCAGGGAGGGTGAGGGTGGTGGAACAGAGGCACATCCCTCCAGTTGTACCTCTCCACAATCCATATGCTGTTTTGGCAGAGCCTGGATCCTCTATGGAGGCACCCACAGTGGAGACCAAGGAGGATGCTGGGAACCTCCACAAAGAAGACCCACAGGAGGGTGGCAAGGGACCCCATAGGGGAAGGAAACAACTCTTGATGGGGAACTCAGTTGTTAGGGGGTAGAACTGGGGAGGGAGGGGACAGGGAGGTAAGGTGCCTGTCCGTTGCCATGGCTTGAAGGGACAGGAAGTGAATCCTCAGGATCACAGAAGCAGCTGCATGGGAGAGGGAGTGGGACATCATTATCCACCTAGGGACAAATGACCTGGCTGGGAATGGGATCCAAGCAGTGCAGGAGGAGTTTGTGGAGACAGGAAGGGGGCCTTAGACAAGTGGCACACACGGTAACCTTCTCAGAGGTGCTGCCTGTTTATGGCATGGATGAGGCTAGGGTACTCCATGCCATGGGATTTAATGAATGACTGAAAAACTGGTGCAGAACTCAGGGTTTTGGCTTCATTGGGGACAAAAGATCCACCTTGGGGGATGCAGGCCTATACTGGTGCAATGGTCTGCATCTGTCTGGGAGAGGAACCAGAATCCTAGGTGATAGGTTTAAATGCTTCATTGGTAAGCATTTAAACTAGCCAAGGGGAAGGCACTGAAAAGGAGCAGGGAAATCCCAGCTCCTACACAAAATAGGGTAGTTAGCGAGGTAAACACCAAGGTAGAGAAGTTGATAGGGAGCATGACATGGGGTAAATGCAGAAAAAGGCTTAGGCAGTAAGGACAGGGATGTGGCTAAATGGTGTAAGGCCATCAAAAAATGAATGGTGATGAGTACCAATGCCCATAGTCTGGGTAACAAGCTCCCTGAACTACTGGCCTTGATGGAAGAGGAATGCCTGGATATCGTGGCAGTCACAGAAACATGGTACACAGAGAACCATGACTGAGATGTCAACATACCAAGGTACACAATCTACAGGAAGGACAGGGTGGGTAAAAGAGAAGGAGCAGCAGCTCTCTATGTAAGGGAAGGGATCAAAGAAATGGACCTAAAGGGTAAACAAGGAGGAGAGGAGGCACTGTGGGTCACCCTGGAGACAGGAAATGGCACCACAATCTGCATGGGGTTGTATACAGACCCTGTCTCAGGGGGAGGAAATGGAGAAGGAAATTATAGAAGGCATCCCTAGAATGGCAGAAAAAGGGGAGATATTGTTGATGGGGGACCTGAATATGCCAGATGTTAACTGGAGTACCTTTGCTGCAGCCACATCCAAGAGCAGAATCATTCTCGATGCCCTACAGTGGGCATGCCTCAGACAGCTGGTGTTGGAACCCACTCAGGAGGGAGCAATCTTAGACTTAGTACCCTCAAAAGGGGACAGAGAGAGGATCTCAGATTTAGAAGTGAGTAGCCATCTGGGAACATGCGACCACCAAACAGTGTGGTTCATGATAAATACAGCCGGAAAGATGACCATGATGCTGCTCCACTCCTCGCAGCTCCCTGTAGCCCAGTATTTAATAGTTTTTTGCAATTTTCTAGACAGGAAAGACCGCATTTGCTGATTGAAACCCAGGCTATTTTTGTATAAGGCATCTTTTTATTTTATCGTGGGTTGTAACTCTGCTGTATATCGAGCAGTGAAAGTGTATCAGTTGATTTTGAAAATGAATCTGCCATATATATGCACTGGCCATTGCTTGGCTTTTGGGCTTCATTTTTGCTGTGGTCACTAAAGACCCTGTCTGATGAGATTATTAAAACTCTTCACTAACTGCCTGCTGGAATTTTGCATCTGAATTGAGCTCCTTGATTAAAACAGCGGGGCTTATTTTCCTGGAGATGCTGGTGTCTGGATTTGAGAGGAGAAGACACTGGTTAGAAGAGATGAAATGCTGAAACACTGATTGCACCTGGGTGCCAATATGATTGTTATATCCATGAAAAGGTGTGCTAGCATTGCTTAAGGGCTGGAGTGTATGTACTGGAAATTAGCTTACCTCTAAGTTATTATGCTCAGTGGAGTGCTTTTTTTTGTTTAAATTTCAGGTGCTGCAGTGCATCGAGCTGGTGGAAATGGTGGAAGGGATGGAGGGTCGAAATCATCATGTAATTCTGAGAGTCCAGTTTGGAGAAAATTACTTGAAAATATGTTTGAAGCCTCCTTTGATTAATGACCAGATGTATGAGCCTGGCACTGCACCACTTAATATTGAAACAAACTCACAAGGTACGTTTTTCTTTTATTCTGGCCCAGAGTGTTTTCAAGAGAGGTGCTACTAATTTGGAAGGTGCCGTGGAAGGGTCTGTAAAAGTGTTTTGAGGCTTTATGATGTGGAGCCTGAGGATTTCAAGAAAGGTTACTACAAAAGGAATTATGCCAGAGATGAAGGGAGTAAGTGTAAAACAGCTTATCGGCAGTAATTAATAAAGTTACTTGGAGGTAGATACTTTGAAATAAGAGCCCACCAGAATTTTTCTCCATCTCCATTCCCTGAAAAATTATGGACATTATGGTTAGAATCTGACTGACTCCTGGTTGGAAGAACCCAAGTTTCTCCCCGGCTAATTTTATTTTAAATGCGTCTTCAGTAACTCAAAGTATTTTGAGCTGTTACTCAACGTGCTGTCTTTAAAAGTGTTTTTTACTGTAAACTAATGGATATATTTAAACAGGTCATAAAGCAGTCTCGAGAACGCCCTAGAGGACTCTTTAGTCAAGAGAAAATGATGTGTTAAAAAATTGATGTAGATTGGTTCTGAGCCCCGTGCATAGCCAAAAGAAGTAATTTAAATTTTTCAGGCCTCAGATAAGGAAATACCCTCTATGGACTGTGAATATATAAGTAATAATATTTGTTATATAAGTAAAAATGTTAAGTTTTTAATGAGTTTTAAATGCTGAATTTCTCGCATGTTTGATTTCCTTTATTGTGGAATTTATTGTAGTTTGCCATTTAGTCCCAAATTAAGTGCAAACTCAGATTGTAGATTGGAAATGTATAGGTGATAGTTAAATCAAAATATAATATTAAAATATAAACTTTTGAGATAATGAACTCATTCCAAAGCAGCTAGTAGAACCTGGGGTATAATTTAATGGCTTAATTAGCTAACGGATCACAACAATTTATATTAGACTGATTAAAGCCCTCTATGAGGATTGGATTGGGAGTCATATTTTGACCCAATAAAGGGTAGGTGGGCCATATAGTGGAGTGAAGTGCATGGTTGTTTGAGGGCAGGTGGTCATTCATAGTGACCTGATGTGAATCCCACTTGTTATTGGTATATAATTCCCACCACATCTGATGATAATTAGAGACAGGGAGTGATATTTGTGGCAGAATGCTTTAAATTGTTCACTAAAAAGGTTTAGGTATGACTGGCATCAAGGAAATTCCTATTGGGACATCTAATTAAATGTATGTAATTTATGTGTATAACATGCAGTAGTACCTTTGTGAGTTAATACCTGACCTGAATGGAGACCCGAATTTAAGTGGATGCATCCATTTTTGCCTACAGTAGGGCTCATTAGAGGGCAAAGGTGTTTGAAATGAAGCAAAATGTGTGTACACAGGATAGCATGCAATGTTTATGGTGGCCCAGAGGTAGTTTTCAAATGCTGTTGGTTTATAATTCCTACCATATTGGTCACAACTGGAGGCCAGAGCTAACAGGTGTTACAGACTGTTTCTGAAGTTTGTCTAAAAGGGTGGGTGTTACTGGTAACTCTAGTATTCTAATTCAGGTCCAGTGACTCTCCCATTGCCATAACTATCTATGCAATAGTACCTTAGCATACCTTTGCAGACTGGCAACAAGACCGACTTGGGGCACAAGCTGGTGACCAAACCCAGTACTTATTGGGGAGCTGTGGGATGGCTCTAGTAAATGATGGGAGAATAGTAAGATATTTATTTTTTTTAGCCCCTCTAAAGTTTATGCCCTATCGGCTAAAGATGATATTTATTGAAAAGTAGATATATATAGTAACAAATGTTTGCAGAAAGTATATTTTGTGGTAACTACAATACCCTGGATTTATTGTAGAAATTAACTCATTAGGACAACAAACATGACATGGATGTGTGATTTCAGCATTTATGTAATAATGCACTGTATATATTTTAAAATTGCTTTTTACTTCAGAAAATTCTGTAATACTATGTAAACTATGTGGTTTTCTGATAATTATTCATTTGTAATTAATGTATTCCATATAGACTCTGTACTGTAAACTTTTTGTAATGATCAAAGTGGAAGTGTGGTGTTTGTAACAAATTGTGTTATTCTGTGCTACTCTGCCTGTGGCTTTGTTTTTAGAATGTAAAGACTTGTAGTTGATCACTTAATAAAAGTTGTACTTGTACTTGATAAACACAGCCATAGAGTCAAGCCATACAAAAGAGAGGGTATTGGACTTTAGGAGGGCTGACTTTGGCAAAATGGGAGAATGCCTCACAAAAGCACTAGCAAATGGGCAAGAAGAAGTTGTGGAGGAACAATGGGGGAAAATCAAAACTGCCATCACAGAGGCAATAAGCCTTTGAGTGAAGCAAATAAACAAAACAAAATGAAGGAAAAAAAACACTATGGTTCTCAGAAGAGGTGGCAGGGAAGGTTAAGGAGAAAAAGATAGCATTCAGGAAGTATAAGGAAACACAGAGGGAGCAGGACAGAGAACTGTACCAGTTAAAGCAGAAGGAGGAGGGGAAGGCCGTCAGAATAGGAAGGCCCAAACCAAGGAAAGGATAGCCAACTCAGTTAAGAACGGGGATAAAACTTTTTATAAGCACATTAGGGAGTAAGAAAGATCAAGGGAGGGATAGTGAGGCTTAATAAAGGGAAGGGGGTGTGGGCAGAGGGGTAACAGTGAAAAAGCAGGGATACTGAAAGAATACTTCTGCTCAGTATTCACAAATGAAGAGGAGGGAGAAATACCTAAACCAAATAATAGAAGCGCTCTGGATAGGGGGTCAATACCAGTCTATTCACAGAAGAAAGGGTCTTGAAAGAACTCCTAAAACTGAAGGTGGACAAAGCTCAGTTGTAGCAGTTGTTTTTAAGAAAATGAAGGCCATTTTATATGGCGTTATCTTGGGGCTTGTATTGCTAGAATGGAGCCTAGTTCATTTAAATGTTGATATAAACGATGATGGTGCTCTAGGATATATGTGGCAACTATGTTCTGATACTGAGTTCTGTTTTTCCAACAGGTTACTGAATTCCAGTAAAACCATTTCACCTAATATTAAGTATTTTGGTGTTCTTAAAAAAAAAAAAAAGGATTTGTAAGATATTGGTTATTTTACCAAATCACTTTTCCTTTTCTATCCTTCATACTCTTGAATTTGTCTGGTGATATAGAATTTAACCCAGGCCCATTGGCTAATTTCCATCTGCCTTCACATAGCCCTGAAACAACAAAGGGTTTGCAAATAATACACTTATATGTCTGTAGTGTTAAACCAAAAAAACATGAAACTGAGACTTCAATGGCTCAATGTCATCCTGACATTTTGTGTATAACTGAGTCATGGCTGAAACCTTCAGTCAATAGTAAACTCTATCAGATTGATGGGTATAAACGTATATGGAAGGTTAGGACTAGTAAGAAGAAAGGAGGTGGAATTCTAATATATTTTAAAGGCAGTCTAGATGTTATTGAATGTACTTCTGCTTGGTATTCTCTGAATGTGAATTTATTCAGTTTTATGTAGTACTTGATGGCTGCTATAAACTAAAGATTTGCACAGTTTATAATCCTCCTAAACAGCTGGAAAGGGTTTGAATGATTTGCTAGAATTCCTAGGTACCAAAAGTAGAAATGGGGACTTACTGGTCCTTAGTAATTTTAATATAAACTGGTCTTCTGATGACAATCCAGAATTGGAATCACTTATAACTAATGCTGAGCTTGTATAATTAATTTCCACTTATACCAGAATGAATTTAGTAAGTAAGAAACATACTATTATAGACTGGATTCTCACTAATAATTCCTCCAAGGTTGTAACCAAAGGTACACTCCCTGATGTGGTGAGTGATCACCTTGCAGTATTCTGCACCTAGAGGTGTAATACTGAAAAGATCCCTCCCAGGTTTATATCATTTAGGAAATTTCTGTTAACTATTCCAAATGATCTTGTTGAGGAATTAAATAATATAGACTGGTCATACTTGGATGTAATTCCTGAAGTTGATTGTACAGTAGATTAATTTAATACAATTTTAGTTGACCTACAGAATAGTTTTTTCCTTTTAAAAACTCATAGGGTCAGAGACACAGTAAATAAATGGATTACATCTGCCCTATTTCAATTTATGAAAGAAAGAGACTCTGCTTGGAGTCTTTATAAAAGGACTAATATAGAGTCTGACTTCAATAACTATCACCGGTTGCGTAATTTATGTAAAGCCAAATTGAGATTAAGCTAATCTGAATTTTACTTGTCCAAACAACAGACCAATTTACACAATCCTAAGAAATTTTGGTTAGTGATCAAGGACCTAACTGCCCCTAAGGATAGGTAAAACATTGGCTGGACAACAGGACACAGAGGGTTATAGTAAGTGGAGTCTACTCCAAAGAAAGAGGTGTTACTAGTGGGGTAAGGCAGAGTTCAGTACTGGGACAAGTCCTCTTTAATGTCTTTATAGGTGACATTGCAGTGGGACTGGAACAGAAAGTATGTCTCTTTGCAGATGACACAAAGATCTGCAACATGGTTGATACACAAGAGGGTGTGGAAAGGATAATAAGGGTCTTAGCAAGGTTGGAGGAATTGTCAAAAGTATGGCAGCATAGATTCAATGCAAAGAAGTGCAAAGTAATACACCTGGGAAACAAAAACACAGGGGAAGAATGCACAATGTGGGGGGAGGTATTAACAACAACAAAAATGGAAAGGGACCTGGGGGTAGTCATATCAGATGACTTAAAGGTAGGCAAGCAATGTGAGAAGGCAGTAAGGAGGGCTGGGGAGGATACTGGGATGCATAGGAAGAGGCAACAACAGTAGGAAATGGGAAGTTGTTATCCCTCTTCACAGACAGTTGGTGAGACCCCATCTGGAATGCTGCATGCAGTTCTGGAGACCTCATCTCCACAAGGACATAGACAGGATGAAGGCAGTCCAGAGGAGGGCAACTAAAATGGTGCAGGACCTGCACCAGAAGCTATACAAAGAGAGACTAAAGGAGTTTAACATGTATAACCTCGAGGAAAGAAGGGAAAGGAAGGACATGATAGAAACATTTAAGTACCTCAAGGGAATCAAAAAGTCTGGGGGTACAATTTGAAGACAGGGGGACAGCTCAGGGGCAATGTAGGGAAGTATTTTTTCACAGAGAGGGTAGTGGATGCATGAAACAGCCATCCTGAGGAGGTTGTGGGGTCAAAAACAGTGGGGGAATTCAAGAATGGATTGTACAGACATAAAGCAATTCTTGTTGGGGGGTAGGAGGAAGTAGGCTGTTGGTTAACAAGGATCTGCAGCTTATCCAGTAGGTAGGGAAATGGTCAGACTGGGTGGGCCAAGCAGTCCTTATCTGCCAAAAAAGTTTATGTTTCTATGCTAAATGTCTCTAACCATATGAACGTGAATGGGAGACTTACATCTGATTTGTCTAAAATTACTGAGGCTTTCTTGGCTAAATTCACGAATCTAACTCCTTATATTAAGGACTTCTCTTAAACAGACATTCAGGGTACCCCATATCTGGAGAAGAAATAATTTTCTTTCTACTTTTGAATAATTAAGCCTAGGGAAGTTCTGAAATTGTTAAATCAATTGTGCTCCAATAAAAGTTCTGATCCAGAGGAACTCAATGTAAGGTTTCTAAAACTTGTGGTGGAATATATTTATGTTCTGTTAACTAAAATTTTCAATTTATCTCTATATATATGAGAATTTCCTTCTCCTTGGAAAAACATAGTTATTAAACCCATATTTAAAGGTGGCCCAGTAAATGAGTTGGATAGTTAACATCCCATCTCCCTTCCTCTTGTTTTGGGTAAAATGCTTGGAAAAATTGTAAATCAACAAATGGTTGAGTTCCTCGACTCTGCAGGTCTCCAATCCCCAGAGCAGCATGGCTTCCATAAACATCATGGTACTGGCACAGCCTTGGCCAGGTTCATGGATCACTTAGGTAGAGCAATTGATGGTGGTAAGCTTACCAGTCCTGTATTTATGGACCTGTCCAAGGCCTTTGATCTAGTGGATAACTGCCTGCTTCTCTGGGGATTGGAGAACTTTGGAGTTGGGAACCCTCCATTGCAGTGGCTCAATAGCTATCTAACTGATTGTCCTCTGCAGATTAGCTACTAGGGAGTTATGCCTACGAGTAAAGAGTTGGAATTAGGGGTTCCCCCGGTTCTGTCCTGGGGCCCCTACTATTTTTCTTGTTTATTGCTAAATTACCAACTTATTTAACTCATACAGATATTTTGATGTATGCAGATGACATCATTCTCTTTACTAGCTCACCCTCAGAGAATGAAATAAAATTAAATCTGACTGCTGATTTTCAGGCATTTGATTTATGGTTACATAAATATCATCTTCTTTTAAATATAAAAAAACAAAAGATTATGCTTTTTGGCTCTAAAAATAGGCTGAATAGATGTAAACCACTTGAAATTGTAAGTCATGAAGGTCTTGCTTTGGAGCAAGTCTTCCAATTCAGATACCTAGGGCTTGTTCTAGATCCATGTTTATCCTATTCACTTCATGTAAATACCATTTGTAGAAATATTAACCAAAGATTAGGGGCATTATTCAAATTGTAGGACTTATAAACCAAGGAAGCCAGATTTGTTGTAGCCAAAAATGTACTGTTGTCCATCTTGAACTACAATTCATTTTTATTCTTAAATTTGGCCAAGTCCAAAACATCATTGCTTAGAACTAATTTTCATGCCATCTGTAGGTTCGCTTTAAAAGTTCCATTCCAAACTCATTACCGCATCCTATATTCTTCAACAGCTTGGCTCCCTGCATGTCTATATTCTCAATACAGTTTAAACTGTTTAATCCATAACAAGTTTGCCTTGGGTCCAGTTTCTCCCTTGTTCTCATTAATGAACATCAAAACATCTAATAGGAAGTTACGCTGTAATGCTTCCATCAGACTATCTCTAAGACTAAATTAAAACTGAGCTTGCATGCATTTTCCAGTGATGCTCCGGTATACTGGAATAAGATTCCATCTCCTTTGCAGCATATTGTTGGCAAAGATGCTTTTAAGGTATCAGTGAGGCAGTATTTTTTAAGCGTATTGAAATGTGATTGTTTCTAATGTACTTATTGTTTGTTTATGTGTACTTTGTAAATTATTGTATCAGCATCTTGACTATATATAACTTATGGTCCTTGGTCGCATTTGAAAAAGTGCCCTTGACTCATATTGCTCACCCGTTAAACAAAAGTTTAAATAAATAAAAAATAAAACAAGGGTGCCTGACGGGATTCACCCCAGAATTCTAAAAGATCTAAGGGGAGAACTAGTGACACCACTGACTATCCTTTTTAACAAATCATGGGAGGATGGTGTGGTACCTGAGAAGGGCAGACATGATTCCCCTTCACAAAAATGGGAGCAAAGCACAGGCAGGAAATTACAAATCTGTTAGTTTTACCTTGGTAGTAGGGAAAATTATGGAATTACTTCTGAAAGAAAGAAATGTTGAGTGTCTAGAGGCCAGTGGGGCACAGGACCCAAGGCAGCATGGATTCACAGTGGAAACATCATGTCAGATGAATCTAATAGAATTTTTTTGACTGGGTGACCAAAGTAGTAGACCAAGGAGGGGCTGTGGACATGGTCTACCTAGACTTTAACAAGACATTTGACACAGTCCCACACAAAAGATTAATAAACAAGTTAGCTAGCCTGGGAGTGGGTCCCAGGGTGGTAGCCTGAGTAAGAATTTGGCTGGGCAACAGGATGCAGAGGGCAATAGTAAATGGAGTTCACTCCGAAGAAAGGGGGGTTATTAGCAGAGTACTGCAGGGTTCAGTACTGGGACCGGTCCTCTAATATTTTTATAGGTGACATTGTGAAGGGACTGGAAGGAAAAGTATGCCTCTTTGCAGAAAGCACAAAGATCTGCAACAGGGTTGATACACAAGAGGGGTGGAAAGGATGAGAAGGGACTTGGCAAGGTTGGAGGAATGGTCAAACGTATAGCAGCTTAGATCTGATGCAAAGAAGTGCAAAGTAATACACCTGGGAAACAAAATCCCAGGGGAAGAGTACACAATGGGGTGGAAGGTACTAACAACAACAAAAATGAAAAGGAATCTAGAGGTAGTCATATCAGATGACCTAAAGGTAGGCAAGCAATGTGAGAAGGCAGTAAGAAGGGCTGGGGGGATACTGGGATGCATAGGGAGAGGCATCACCAGTAGAAAACAGGAAGTTGTTATCCCTCTGTACAGAAAGTTGGTGAGACCCCATCTGGAGTACTGCATGCAGTTCTGGAGACCCCATCTCCACAAGGACATAGACAGGATGGAGGCAGTCTAGAGGAGGGCAGCTAAAATGGTGCAGGGTCTGCACCAGAAACCATATGAAGAGAGACTAAAGAATCTTAATATGATACCCTTGTGGAAAGAAGGGAGAGAGGGGGACATGACAGAAACTTTCAAATACCTCAAGGGAATCAACAAAGTCCAGAGGGTAGCATCTTTCAGAAAAAGAAATGTGCAAGAACAAGGGGACAACATTTGAAGATAGAGGGGGGAACAGCTCAGGGCAATGTGAGGAAGTATTTGTTCATGTAAAGGGTGGTGGACGCATGGAACGGTCTTCCTGAGGAGGTTGTGGGGTCAAATATAGTGGGGAATTCAAGAATGCATGGGACAGACATAAGGCAATTCAAGTGGGAGTTAGGAGGAAGTAGAGAGTCGGTTAACTAGGATCTGCAACTTATCCAGTAGGTAGGGAAATGGACATACTGGGTGGGCCAAGTGGTCCTTATCTGCTGTCAAAGTCTATGTTTCTATGTTTCACTGTTGCTTTGCAAAATCACCTTTCAGGCAGAATTTGACATTTTTTTCCACCCTTGCTCATGAGGTGGGATCATAAGAAGGCTACGTTGATAATCTGGGGTCAAAATATGTAAAAATGATGATGTTATAAGCATAAATTGAAATTTCTACAGTCGCTCATAACTTTGTTAATTTTCAATATTTTGCCTCTAAAATGTCAGCATAACCATTTTTTCACACCTCCTCATTAATATAAAAGCCACTGCTTTTCAGATCCTGGTGAAAATGTGTTGTAGCATCTGTGGTGCAGAATGACCTTTTAGCGGAAATTTGAAAATGTTCATCTACTGAGTTGATGTGATGGGATAATAAGAAGGATATGCTGAACATTTGGTGCACAGATATGGGAAAATGATCATATTGTAAGTAAACATTGCAATATTACAATATTTACTTGTAGCTTCACTAATTTACAATATTTTAACTCCAAATTTTCAACATAGTCATGTTTTCACACCACATCATAAATGTGACAGGTGTCATTATTATAAATCCTGGGCAAGATGTGTTTTCATTCTCATGGTGAAAAATGACATTTCAGACACTATACTATAAATGCCACATGTCATATTTATAAGAGGAGTCATAAAACCACTATGTTGAAATCTGGGGTCAAAATAAAAAAATATATATTATTAAGAAACTTTGTGTGTAGTGTCAGTCTTCACCCCAGCATATATGCTTTGTGGTCCCATGGCAGTGAGCTGAGTTAGGGAGTGAGCTCAGTGACCCAGCTACATAGGGTTAGAGTTCTGGGATGGTCTTATATAACACCTTCCTCCCAGCCTGGGAATGAAAGCTGCAGGGTTGCCTGAATGGGTCCAGGTACCATACAGTGAAGGCAGCTCTTCTCTTGGCATAGGGCCCTGCACCACTGCACCTATTGGTGGCAGAGGGCCTGCACATTTGGCTGACAGATGGACTGTTTTCCCTGTGTCTCTGTATCCCTGGCCATATGCAGGCACAGAGACCAGAGGTCCCTGTGCTTCTACAGCCCACAACAAAGCCCCATAAATTCTTCACATCCATCACTGCATGGATGTGCAGGGCCTGCAACAGTCCTGCACTACCATTGGCAGATGAAGTCTTCCCATGGCACAGGGCTCAAAGGGTCCTGCATGTCTGCATCTGTTCAAGCAGGTCCCAAAGGGACCTGTGTGAATGAGGATACAATTTCACTATCTCAAAAAGAAAGGAAAATCTTTGCAAAAAATGATGTTAATGCACCTGTTGGGATTCAAGTTAATGCCCAAAAAATAGGGAAATGAGTCGTTAGGGTTTCTAACCTTAACCCCCCCCCACCCCCAAGCAGCAAAAGGAAACAACATTAGGATTTTCAGTCACCAGAGTCTTGGTGAATCAGTGGTGGGGTCTTTCTTGGGGTTGTCAACCCTAATGCTCAACCCTTTCCCTGAACAATCATCAGACATGAAGAAAGCTATAACTGATTATGTTGGCAACTTATGGGGAGACATACTTCTCTACCTTTGAAGAGTGCATCACTATGAGGCATTGGCTTCGAGCTATACCTTCTGCTTCAGACAGGAGGATAGGCGCTGGGGGGGTGGGCTGAACATTAGGGTTGATAACCCAAAGAAAGACCCCACCACTGATTCACCAAGACTCCAGAGACCCCAAAACCCTAATGATTTTTCGTTTTGCTGCTTATGGTGGGAGTGGGGAGTTAGGGTTGGAAACCCTAATGCTACATTTTCCTACTTTTTTGGCATTAGCTTGAACCCTATCTGGTGCATTAACATAGTTTTTTGCAAAGAATTTTAGTAATGGTGACTTCAGGGTTTTAACCAGCAGCCAGATTCATGTGCCTTTGACTGCTCTGGGCATGAAATTGACAATTAAGTTACCTAATTTTTGTGGTTGCTTGCACGCATGTGCAAGAAGTACATTGCATCAGTTTCCTTCACAAGCGGGTTGCGGAGGCATGGCAGTGTTGTGCCAAATGGCAGCAGTCTGTTCTGGGGCTGGTCTCTGCTGCATGAATAGAGGAACATGCTGTCAATGATGGCAGTTAATGAGCATGCCAATATGCTCAAAGAAACAGGCCGCTGCAATCAGGGAGCACCCCGTTACTATGCAATCAGCTGTTTTTGCTGCGGGGCGATCCCTGACTGCAGCAGCCAATTACAGCTGCATTGTCTGGTGTCAACCTCCAAAACACAAGCAATAAAGCAGCCATGTTGCCGTCATGCTTAATCGCAACACCAAAAACCTATCCCTTTTAAAAATCAACTGACTGCCACACTGATACACCACCAGTTAGCGAATCTAGTATAAATACCACAAAACTTATTTTTTTTATTTAACCAGGTATAGCACACTAAGCTGAAAGCTTTTTTACAGGAGTGACCTGGGAGCACAAGGAGGTTAAGTGACTTGCTCAGGGTCACACAGTATGCAAGTGGAAGCTGTGAGATTCAAACCCAGGTCTGGTCTACTGGATGTCACCAAATTTGCAGCTCAGAGCCTTAGACCACTGCACTATACTGCCTCTCAAACAAATTTTCAACATGGGTTTTGTGGGACCCCACCTCACGAACTCAGTCACTGTCATGTTTTTATTCAGTCCCAAAAGGTGATTTCGCGGTCACTGTGTGGAATCACCTGTTGGAACAGATTAACGAAATGACAGTGTCACAGTTCATGAGGTAGGCCCCCAAAAACCCTATGTTGCAAATTTGGTGAAAAAATTCCCAAAATGACTCTTTTATGAGCGTGCCTTGCGCAGTTCCTATGCATGCTCATAACTTTGAGAATTTGTAATATTTTCACTCCAGATTTTCAACATTGCCATTTTGTCACACTTCCTTATGAACAGTACAGCTGTCATTTTTCACATCTCACCCGAAATGTGTTTTCACACATGTGGCGTACAATGGCACAGTCAGTGTGCAAAATCAATGTGTGGGACAGATTAAGAAAATCACAGTGACACTGTTCATGAGCAAAGGTCTTAAAATGCCTGTGTTAAAAATTTAGTGACAAAAGTCCATAAAATGACTGTGTTACGAGTGTGCATTGTGCAGTTTCCATGCACCCTAGTAACTTCACGAATTTGTAATATTTTCACTCAAGATTTTCAATATTGGCATTTTCCACACCTCCTTATGAACAGTACAGCTGTCATTTTTCACATCCTGGCCAAAATGTGTTTTCTCACTTCCAGTGCGGAATAGCGTGGTCGCTGTGGGAAATCAGTGTTCGGGACAGAGTAAGAACATCACAGTGACTCTGTTCATGAGTGGAGGTCCCAAAATGCCTATGTTGAAAATCTGGTGTAAAAATTCCCCAAAATAATTACAAGTGTGTGTTGCGCAGTTTCTACGCACGCTAGTGACTTCACCAGTTTTTTTTATATTTTTACTCAGATTTTCAATATTACCATTTTTTTACACCTCCTCATGAACAGTACAGCTGTCATTTTCCACATCCTGTTCAAAATGTGTTTTTGCACCTATGGCACCAAATGGCTCAGTTGTGCAAAATCACCTTTTGGCTAATGAACTGATAGTGTCACTGTTCATGCGGTGGGGTCACAAAAAGCCCATGATGAAAACTTGTAGTAAAAATACAAAGAAACGCCCAGGGTGATAGGGTTTCTGACCACAACGCCCTACCCTGTAGGGACTGACAGGCATCAGGGGTGTAACTTGGGATTGTCGACAGTAATGCTCACGCCATTCCACCCCCACCCCCACCCTGCAGCCAGTGACAGGCATCAAGGTGTGCCTTGGACTCTTTGGCCCTAGAGTTCACCCCATTCTCCTATACTGCACCCATTTCAACGTATTTCCTTATGGAATGAGGTGAGTGTAAAGCCTGAACACCCCAAGGCACATCTTGAAACTTGTAAGTGTCTGCAGAGTAGGGTGAGGTGAAATATTGTGACCGTTATAGATGATGACCCAAAGGCACACCCCAATACCTATCCATCTCTGCAGTGTGGGGGTGGAGTTAGCGTCAGTTCAATACTTCACGGCCATTCTTATACTGCATCTGTCTAACTCCTGCACTTCCACTGCTAATGCCAGCAAGCAATGATTCGGCATTGACAAATGCTTGTTAAAAAGTTGTTCTTTTTCATTGTTTTTGCTCATCTCTAGCCAAAAAAGTCATCAAACTGAATTTCACCAGACTTGCAAATGCTGGGTGATTCTGGGGTGCAAATCATATTTTCAAGGATTTTAAGGAGATCTGTTAGAAAGCTGTCAAAATATAAGCAGCTGAAAATTGCAATTTACATTACAGTTCCTACCCATCCCTAATTATAGTGGCACTACCATGTCACTTAAGTATATGATGACCTGTCTTTCCATAGATACAAAAATGCAATCGAACAGATAAAGACTAAGGCAAGGATTCTCCAACGCATATCAGGGATTTCCTGCACAACTTTTTTGCATTCCTGACACTTGCCCCAATATGTTGGATCTCCCAAAACATGGTCTAATTTACTGGTGCAAGTGACAAGAGTTGTGAAATTAAGGGCAACTCTTGCATCAAAAAGTGAAGTATGCACCACTTTTTTTATGCACGGTACCATAAACACTGAAACATAGATAATGACGGCAGAAATAGACTCAAGATCCATCTAGTCCAAATCAAAGTTTAATTTCACAGTCAAAGCATAAGCAATCGCATCAGGGATGCAGTGCCAGGCCAATAACAAGTAAGATGCAGAAGAAAAAGTTTTGCCAGTACCTGGTTACACTAGGTGCTTATTAGCTCCTAATGATTACCTTATCAAAGTCAGCAACTAACAAAATGCGAGGAATACTTTCAAATAAAGTGCTAAATAAAGTGCTTCATTTTATTCTTTGATTCACACCAAAAGTATGTCCTCCAGCATACCCCATCCTCACTTTCAGCATCTCTCCTGACTCATTTCATGCCCCCTGGCACTTTGTCAAAGGAATGACAACTAAGAGGACACTGATGACTTAAATACAAATATCCCTTAAAAGTCATTCCATTGACAAGCACCACGGGGCACAAAACCACATCAGGAGAGATGCTGAAAGCGAGGAGGGGGTATGCTGGAGGAAGTACTTTTGATGCAGTTTTGGTATGAATCAAAGAATAAAATTCACTTTATTTAGCACTTTATTTGAAAGTATTCCTCACATTTTGTTAGTTGCTGACACTGATAAGGTAGTCATTAGGAGCTAATAAGCACCTAGTGTAAGCAGGTGCTGGCAAAACTTTTTTCTTCTGCAAATCAAAGTTTAGTAAACTGTCTCAAATGCATCAAAACTGTAATTATGAATTATGTAAATGTAACCAATGTACCTGCCATGTCATTGTCATTGTACTGCATTTCCCAGGCCGCCCCTGAAAAAGGGACTGTACTGTCTCAGTGGGCTCACCCAGTTACCAAAATTCAAATATCTAAACAAAACACTTGAAAATAGTATTCAAACATTTTGGCACATTTATTTTGGTACATTTTCATATCACAGTCAAGAGCTGTGACGTGCAAGTCTTTTAAAAATTCTGAACTCCTAGTTTGTACTAGCATTAATCATGACTGCCTAGTTCCACCTGTCCACAATCCTCTATTTAAAGAAATTCTTCCTTATGTCCTTCTTGACCTTCTCCACCTTTAGACTGAGGTCGTGTTCTCCGGTGGTCATGAGACTCTTCTGTTCATATGTATTTATGGTGGTGTAAATTCTGTTATGTCCCTGCATGTACAGTATTTGTAGGTTTCTATCATGTCCTCCCTCACCTTTCTGTTCTCTAATGAGTACATGTTTTGGGCTATGTATTCTCTCCTTGTAGGTCCTACCTCTTGAATTGTTTTTGTTAACCTCTATTGAATAGTTTATATTCTTTCATTATCCTTTTTCATAGGAGGGTTCCAAGACTACATGCAGTACTTCAGCTGTGGCTTAACCACTGGCCCGTACAGTGGTAAGATTCTCTTTTCATTGTGACTAGTGAAACAGCTTCTGACCCCCCAGCATCCTATTTGCTTTTCCATGCTGTCACACATGACGAAGAGGATTTCAAGCTGTTATTTGTTATAACCCCTAAGTTCCTTTCTTCCCTTAAGTGTTCTGCTGTGACTGCAGTGATGCTGTATGCTATATGAGGATTTATGTTGTCAGTATGCATCACCCAGCATTTTTTGGCATTGAATTCTAACTGCCATGTTCTGGACCACAGCTCCAGACTTTCTACAATCTACATCAATCCAAATGCTGTTAACCTCTTATCATTGTCTACTCTGTTGCAGAGTCAAGTGACATCTACAAACAAACTTACTTTACTATGTAATCCCACCCCAATGTCAGTAATACACATCATAAAAAGCACTGGGCCTAAGTCATAAACCTGGGGCCTCCCACTTGTGACCTTCTTGATATCAGAGGATTTATCATTCAGGACCATTTTCTTGATCCTGACTGACAAACAGTACCCACTATACCTATTTAGTCTTTTCCATAGTCCTATTTGCCCTGCCATATAGATAAGTCTTCTGTGAGGGACTGAATCAAAAGCTTTACTGCAGTCTAAGTATAGCATGTCAACTGCTTGGTTCCTATTCACCATCTGTGTTGCCTAGTTAAAGCAGCAGTACTAGTTAGCCAGTAAAAAATGGCATCCTACCTTTTCTTTTAGCAGTAATGTGTTTTGATAATCTTAGATTCATCACTAGGGTATTTTAAATTCAATCAGCTATTTTTAAGAATGTTTAATTACAACTTTTGTAATTTGTGTAGCTCTACAATAAAGATGACAGCTCCCAGCAGCCTTCAAAATCCCCCTCCCACGCCGACATCACACACTAACTGCACTCATTGTTTTTGTAATGAATGTATGTCAGGGTGTTGCCACCACATGTTTCTGATTATCAACTGCATGGCACCACTCTGATCTGCCTACATCCATAATGGTAGACCTGGCAAAGGACCAATAACTTTTGAAGAACTTTAAAATCCACTACCTTGCCTCAGGAATGAAAGAAAGCAAAACAAAAATCAGATATATTGATGTTTTTGGTTTGTCCTAACAACTAACCAAATCATTACAATTTTTATGAACTAGTACTACTGTTTTAAAGATGTCGATCAAGTTCATTTGAGATGACCTTCCCTTGTACAAACTTGCTGGTTCCTGTCCTTCAGACCACCATGTTCCAGGAAGTCTACTGCAGTGGTGTCCTACATCAGGTTCAAGCATATGACTAAAGATATCCAGAATCTGCTGTCACAGTGTCCTTTGTAATGCTTGGTATCACCTGATGTCACTGTTTTTAAATGCTAAAAATATACATTGTCATCTACAGGGTTATTAAAGAGTCAGCAGGTGGCATTGTATAAAAACAATATTGTGCAAGAGTGTGCCTCAAAAATCGCTTTAGCCTGTGGGTTCTAGTATGCAGCAGGTAAATTACAAGAAGATAAGCAAGTGCAAAATGATGGCTTTTAGTATTCTTGACTGTTCTTCACATAATATACTGACTGGCATGAGGGAACCTGACATGTCTTGTCACTATTTTATCTGCTCCTTGACAATAGGTGCGAGCAGCTTTCCCTCTCAAGGTCATCTGCATTTTCTCTATCCCTAATTTTGTTGTGGAAGACATTTGCCTTTATACAATTCCATGCACCTATCTTATCACCAGTGATTCCATCGACAGGTGTGCTGGAAGGTTGCGCTTAGCTCCCTCAATATCCTTGGGTGCATTCTGTCTGGCCCTGGGCACCTTTAAGAACTTTTTCCTTAGTTGCACACCTGGGAATATTTCCAAAAGTCACAAAATAGGTGTAGCACTTAGCTAGCACAATGTCAGGAACTTCCCTAGTATGCCTAGAACACTTTTTATGTTGTCTTGCGTGCACACACAAGCAACATCTTGCCGTAGTAGCACTTTCAGAGGTGTGTCAGTGTTGTGGCGAATACAGGGGATGCTTTAGTCAGTGTGTCACTTAGCCACCAACCAGTGCGCATGCTGCCAATGACAGCAGTTTCAGAGAGTGCCACGGAGTTGAAAGAAATGTGCCGCTGCAGTCAGAGACAGGCTCGTCATTGCAGTGGCAGATGACACACCTCCATTACGTGCCTTTCCTGGTGAAACATTTCAATAAATATGACTGCTCCTGCCATCTGCCATACAATCCCCACAAAGCTGACATCAGGGGTGCCCAGCCCCCATGCCGGCATGTCCCCCCCCCACATTATGTGGCACACCTAACATGGCGGCTCCTGCCACCCACCACACACTCCCAAAAAGCCAACATTGGGATTCCCAATCCCCGTGTTGGCATTCCCCCACTTAGTGTGTCTTTCCTGGTTAAACAGTTTCCCCTTTCTGACACTGAGATGCCCACTCCCGGTATCAGATGCACCCCCCCAGCCCATCTATATGGCTTGCCTACATCAGGGTGCCCAATCCCCATGTTGCCACCCCCCCAAATTGTGTCACACTGGGAGTCCACCCCAGTGTGCCTATTTTTTGTGTGTGTGTGTGTGTAACCTGTATAAATAAAGAAAGCCTTCCCTCGTGGTCTTCCCCACGCAAACAAGAACACAGTCCACCACTGTCTCCCTCATCCCCTTCCCCCATCCTCACCCTCCCTCTGCGCACCCACCTCCCCGCACCCCCCTCACCTATACTTACCCTCCGGAGGTCAGGAGCCGTGATCTTCTCTGAACCGGGACAGGTCTGCACTCTTCAAAGCCAGGCTGTGAACTGAAGAAATGATGGTAAGCTTTATAACGGGTGGTTTCAACTTAGGTTAATATCGCAGCCATTTTAGGAATTTTGGCTCCATATTTTCAACATGGGGTTCTTGGGACCCCACCTCATGAACACGTCACTGTCATTTAGTTTCTCAGTACCAAAAGGTGATTTTGCAGTTGCTGCACAGAATCACCTTTTGGAATTGATTAACAAAATGACAGTGCCACTGTTCATGAGAGAAGGTCCCAAAAAACAAATGTTGTAAATTTAGAACAAATTCAAAAACGATCGCGCTACGCAGCATTGTGCAGTTTCTACGTATGCTCATAACTTCACCAATTTTTAACATTTTCTCTCCAGATTTTCAGCATTGCCATTTTTTCACACCTCCTAATGAACAGTATAGCTGTCATTTTCAGCATCCTTCTTGAAATGTGTTTTCACACCTGTGGTGCAGGATGGCACGGTTGCAGTGGGAAATCAACTTTTGGGACAAATTAACAAAATCATAGTGCTACTGTTCATGAGGAGAGGTTCAAAAATGCCCATGTTGAAAATTTGGTGAACAAATTCCAAAAACTGATTGCGTTACAGGCGTGCGTTGCTCACTTTCTACGCACATTTGTAACTTTGCCAATTTTTCATATTTTCACTCCAGATTTTCAACATTGCCATTTTTTCACACCACCTCATGAAAAGTACAGCTGTCATTTTTTACATCCTGCCAGAAATCTGTTTTCAAACCTGTGGTGCCAAATGGCGCAGTTGCTGTGGAAAACCACCTTTCAGGATCTAGTAACAAAATGTTAGTGCCACTGTTCATGAGGTGGAGTCACAAAAAACCCATTTTGAAAATTTGGAGCACAAATACCAACAAACAGCTGGGGTATTAGGGTTTCCAACCATAACGCCCTTCACGGTAGAGACTGACAGGCATCAGGGTGTGACTTGGGATCATTAGCCGTAATGCTCACGCCATTCCACCCCCACCCTGCAGCCAGTGACAGGCATCGAGGTGTGCCTTGGGTTCTTCAGCCCCAATCTTCACCCCATTCTCCTATACCACACCCATCTCAGTGTATTTCTTTATGGAATGGGGTGAGTATAAGGCCTGAAGATCCCAAGGCACACCGCGACACCTGTCAGTGTCTGCAGGGTAGGGCGAGGTGGAATAGCAAGAGCATTATGGCCGATGACCCAAAGCCACACCCCAAATGCCTGTCAGTCTCTGCAGGGTGGGGGTGGGGTTGGTGTCAGTTCAATACTTCACTGCCATTCCTATTATGCATCTCTCTAACTCCTGCACTATCAATGCCAATACTAGCAAGTCAACATTCGGCGTTGACAAACGCTTGTTATCCTTGGATCTGTGTTTAAAAGTTGGACTTACCTGCAGCTTTTCAAGCTCTTTTATGACAGTTTACATCTGATTTTTGATTAAAAACATTCTAGACATAGATGTAAATGATAGATCAGGTTACACTTGGTCAACAATTGTGTCCAGGTACATTTATATCTGAGCTTTGCAAAGTGGACATAACTAAGTCAGAACTTTGAGAATCGACTGGAGATATGTCCTAGCTTTGAAAAACGGATGTGTGAACAATGTGATCTTATGTCCACATTTGTACACAATAGAAAATTGCATGTGAGACATAGGCTTTGAACCCACCACCCCCACCCCCAGTCTCCAGCCTATTACTTTCACTGCCCTGGAATACAGTCCTGATCTAAGGTGTGGACCAGAACTTTATACTGTGAACACAAAACTGAAGTGAGCATTTAACATGTTTGCCTTTTTTGCATCTTCCTCAATGCTTTTTCCATCCTTCTTTATTATCTCAATCTTTTCCTTTGTCTGTTCCCCCTTAGGTACCCGGAAAAGGTTTGGCCATTTGCATTTCTCTTTCAGCTATCCTTATTGACTTTGTATGTTGCCTACTGTATGGGCATGAATTTGGCTACTAAATGCTTTATTAACTCTGGGTCATCCTCAAAAAGTGGACATTATGTCTCAATGGGCCTACCCGGTTATCAAAATTGAATTAAATAAATACACTTCTTTACTTGCTTCTGTTATCTTTATAATGTCCTTGCACTTCACTACTTTATCTTTGTATGCACCATATATGTCTCATTCTGGTTCCTCTTATACATCATACTAGCCTTTCTTTTGTCCTGTACTGCCTTGGTCCCTCTGTTGTTGAATCATTGCTCTGCTTTTTGATCCAAGTCACAAATTGTATACAGGTTTGAGCAGCTGCCAGCGTTGTCCTTTTTACTGCTGCTGACTAGTTCCCTGACTACTATTTTGTGCAAGTCCTTAGCTGCCTGTGGATAATTATTCTTATTTTATTGATATGTACCAACTTAAAGTCATGGACTACTGTACTCGATTTGAATTGGTTGGTTCCTTGCACAATGTTGAATATAACGGAGCTGTTTCTGTATCCAGTTGGATCTTCATTTAAGAAAATCCAGACACTATCCTGGCTTTACAGCATTAGGTCTAATGCTGCATCTCTTCTAGAGTGATGTTGTACTTATTATGGGGAGGAAGTGGTCCTGCACAATTTCTAACACTCTCTGTTGCTATCGATGTACTGGTTTACTACATTAGAACTGTGCTATTATGTGTCTGGGAGCTTAAATTCCTCCAAGAGTGTTGTTTCCACCTGGCGATCCACTATAATTATTTCCTTCCCCATTTCCTCATCCACCTGCCTCCTGACTTGGGAGCCTACAGATTTGTTTGTATATTTTTTGATCCTCAATCTGTCAGCAAACATCAGAGTGACTTGACTCTATCACCCCCATGACTAATTTGTCTTCTATTACCCTTAACTCAGTTTTCACCTGGACAGCGATTTTGTATTAGGTTAAGCAATGGATAGTTCAGACATCATACACAGCTATTGGAGATAATGACTTAAGCCTTCCTTTACATATACTGCCACCCCCTCTTTCCCACCCTCACTGTCCCTTCTAAGCAGAGTTCTGTATAGCCAGAAACAGCTATGTTCTATTTGGCATTTTGATTTGCCTATGCCTCTGTAATGGCAATGATGTCCTAATCTTCTATTGCCTCTGCAGCTTACTGTTCACCCATTCTGTTGTCTAAGCTTCTTCCACTGATAGAATCATAGAAACAAAGATGGCAGAAAAACACCATTGGTCCATCCAGTCTGCCCAGTTTTACACTATTCTACCCCTTGACTTATTGTTCACATGGGGTTTTCACTCTTGGCCTATCCCACCTGGCTTCCTACCTTACGGACACCCCCCTGAGTAATTATTAAAGGGGACAGGAATTGATTACTTATGTGCAGCTGTTTGAAATGTCTCTATTTTCATAAATTATATTAATATCTCTAAAGGATCCCTATTTAACTGCGTCTGAATAAAAGCTGAAGCTGTCAGTCATGTTTTCTATTGTTTTCTTTGCATGGACAACATTCTGTACAGTTCCTTTCATGGAACCAAGACTTTGAAGTTTTGACTATGTCACTTCATGTTTCAGAAATGTGAGCATGAACTTATCAGTGCAGTGCCCACGGTTCTGAAACCATGAAGTGACATAGTCAAAACTCCAAAATTCTTGGTTACATGAAAGGAACTTCACAGAATATCATCCATACAAAGAAAACAATACAAAACACAACTGACAGCTTCAGCTTTTCTTAAGGCATAGTTAAATAGGAATACTTTAGAGGTATGAATATAATTTATGAAAATAAACATTTCAAACAGCTGCACATAAAATATCAATTCCTGTCCCCTTTAAGCCCTTACTCAGTTCCAGCTGTTCTTGACTCCATTAATGGTTTTACAGTCCACTCCCTCAGATGGTAGGCTGTTCCATGGCTCAACCACTCTCTCTATGTAAAGTAAAACTTTCTTGCATCTCTCCAGAATCTCTCCCCCAACAGCTTACTGGACATTCATGTTCCCTTGTTTTCAACTTGCCATTCCTGTTAAATAGTTCCTCACAGTTTACCTTGTTTATTCCATTTGGGAACTTGAAGGTCTTTATCATGTCTCCCCTCACCCTTCTGGCCTCCAGCAAGTACATGTTCAGTGCTCTGAGCCAATCCACATAGGATCAGCCCTGAATCATTTTGGTTATGGTATGCTGCACTGTCTCCTGTATTTCCTCTGATGAGGACTTGAGAACTGGGCACAGTACTACAGACTTGGTCAATAGTGATATATAAAGATGCAATATTATGATATACATAATCTTCAACTATTCTTATTCTTTCCCTTTTTCTGTTTACAGTGTAGCATGGTTTTCTGTTATGAATACTATAACACTGTCACATTTTTCTTTTGTCCCTTGGTCCTGTGTGTTTGTGTGATGGGGAGAGCCTGCATAGCTCCTGTCATGTGATACTACACAATAGATACTAGGGACAGCTACTAGCACCATCTGATTAAGAGGTTTCCTTTTCATGCTAGCTATTTAAGTTAACAGAGGTATGGGCCAGTATGATATGAGTCATAATCCATAAAGCATGAATGTGTAAATAAAGTAAGAAAGGAACTAATGTCACTGGCAGTGCTACCTCAATTACTAACCTTAAAAGTAACAAAGCTGCCTCTGTCACCCATAGTGTTGCTTGCAGCATGGTGATGCACTCAGTGACTGTGAAGTCTCTTTAACAGCAGTCCAAGCAGTTTCTCAGGAAGAATCATGGAATCTAACCTCAGTAAAATACATTCTGCCAATAAAAAAAAGAAAGAAGAGTACAAAAGAAAAATACAATTACAAGGCCATATGGCAGTTTCATATACTTCATTAGTGAACTTGATGATGCATAATAACTTGTAATTTAATGGGCTTATGCATCTTACTGTGTCTGTTATGCTTGCACACTATAGATAAACTTTGGCCATTTGCAATCTCTGTTCCATGGGAAACTACCACCCTGTAAGGGTTTCATGAAGGCAAGAACCCTCTAGGAGGGTTCCATCCCTAGAGGTGGCACTTGGAGGGAGGCTAAAGGTACTTTAGGAAGGATCCCACAAAAAAGGGTACTAAGCAGCAGTGAAGACCTTGAGTCTGAGGAGTACAGTTTGACAGCAACAAGAGACAACAGAAAGAGACATGAACTGAGATGAGCAGGTTGTCAGGTAATTGCATTGGTAGCACAGTGAGACTTCATAAGGAGAGAGAGAGGGAATGGCAGAGAGAGGGCCACCATCCAACTCTGTTCAACAGTGGAAACCTATCTACAGTAAGTAAATCAGTGAAATGTATTACATAATGAATTACTTAACTTTTATGACCTTCGGCATGGAGGAGAGGAAACACCTTCTATGAGGAGAAAACCTCTGGGGACTCAAGGCCTAGGTTACCTTCCCCTCCAGGCTAGGGATACATTTTAGTGACTGCTCAACTACTGCAATTTAGAGATCAAGTTCATGGGAATTTAATTTGGAGGAAAGTTCCCACTTTATCCCTCTAAGGTAACGCCATGAAGGAGCTGTGAGCGAACTCTGCAACAAAGGGAGATTCTCACCCGGGAGGCCCTTTCTCCAAGGCAGGAGAGGAGAGCAACAACCACTGAAAGGCACTTAGCCAGCCTCAACAAGGGAGATGTAAGATGAACTTGAGCATTTGAGGGGCAGGGAAGGAAAGGTCATGGAAACCAAGTGAAATGTTGATGGTTATAGGGAGAATAGCTTTCAAAGGTACTGCCAGCTCAGTCTGTACAGCTAAAAGAGCTCCTTTGGGCTTAAGGGCCTCACCCTTCAGCAACTGAAGTCTTAAATTCTACATCAAGAGGTGCCACCAAATATCTCTGCATGGCTATAGCTACACCCAGAGCAAGGACATTTCCACTGGGAGGTATGGTGAAAAGGACCTTTCCCTGAGGTTCACATGCTCAAGATTCAGACTTCATGGGTGCAGACTGAGACTGTTGGCTACAGGGCAAGCCTTGAGCCATATAATGGTTGTGGCTGGCATGCATCTGACTAGTAAAGAGAGGAGTGGTGAAGCCTGATGGCCATGAGTGCATGAAGCAGGACTGTAGGTAAGGTTGAACAGCTGCTTTAACTGAATGCATGGGTAGTATGAGGCCTGGTGAAGCCAGATGGCCATAGAGTATTTCTGACTCCATAGCATATTCCCATCCTGAAGCCATAATGCCCTACTAGGACATCAGTGTCCCCCACCTTGGCAATAACCAATGGCACAAGCAGATTATCAGGACACCACACCAGGAAGAAGTAACAGGAGGTAGGGGGGCTGATTTGTGGTAGCAATTATAACTGCAGCAGCATTTGACAAAACAGTGGAGTATAGGAGGATTTATAGCAGCAGTTGCAACAGCAGTATAATGGGGAGGTAGCATGTAGAAGCATGCAACAGCATTATCAGCAGCAACTGAAGCAGCAGGCAGAATGAAGGTGGAATGCTGAGTGAAACTTTGATAACAGGGACAGAGAATGAGACTGAATGATGCAGTCAGAAAGCATGCCAACCAGTTTGAAGGGAGGTCAGTGTGAGTTGCTGATGCATCACAAATTAGGTTGGCTGAGGCAGTAGTATAACAATGAGCTGCTAAGGAAGCGGAGTAAATGCAGAGAGCAACAATAAAACTGCTAGAAAAACCAGCACATGTGAATTAAAAGTTGGGAGTTGTAACTGCTGAATGAGATCAGGCACTTGATGGAGCAGGTGTAAACAATTAAGGGTGAATGTGCAGGGGAACAGCTACAGCAAATGGAAGCTGAACAGCACACAGAGTATAACTGCAGGTAAACTGAGGACTGCAAAAAGAATGACAAAAGTTAATGGGAGCATAAATAGCATGATGGCCTGAACAGCAGGAAGCAAGCAAAGGTAAGCTGCAGAATACTAGAAAAACTAGAAGCCCCCCCCCAAAAAAAAAAATAAAACTGAAGAAACACAAGCACAGGAGAACAAGAAAGCAGACACAGACAACAGATAGAAGCACAACAGCAGCTGGAGGCAAAAAGCAAAGTAGTGACCAAGAAAGGCAGGAAAAAACACAAACCAGCTGAAAGGCCAGCAGAAACCAAGCAGAAAATCCAACAACAGTGGAGGAGAGAGATGAACACTGAAAGGACAAAGTCCAGCTGAAGAAGGCAGAGTCCAACAGTGCCTCCGGCTGCAAAGGAAATAGTGCTTCTGAGTGAGCTGGAAGAAACTGGCTTATATAGCTCAGGCAGGGGGTGTGGCTAGTTACTTCAGCCCACTGAACTACAGACATAGCCTTTCAACAGTATAGAAGTTTTACAGCTTTCATTCTTTCTCTGCTTAGTCTACATCATAAGTGCTGCTCTCCTTCACATATTCTCTCAGATAAGGAACCTGGATAAAATAGGATATAGTGGTTCAACATCAACTATAGATTCCCATAAGGAATGAAATGGATGAATCAATAAAATATGTGGAATCAATCCACAATCAGATTCTGCACTACTCTAGTTCCCAAACTGTGCATTTGGGTAATCCAAAAATGTTTGTTCTTTAATATAGCTACACTTTGGTGAAATGTCAATTAGATTTTCTTTGCCAATAATGCATCAGATTGTGTTGACATTTCTTGTTGTGGCAAACTTATTCTTTCATACATGTATACATTTACAACTTGGGATGTATGACTGTGAATGTTGATGACACTGAAAGATAAAAAGCAACTGCCCCCCCCCCCCGCCAGAAACAAATAGTCAGTACTTGCTGTGTTGAAGGATGTTTTGTGAGTGTTTCTCCTTCCTCTCTCCCACCAGTCAGGATTCTGTGTCCCGTACCTTCAGGTCCTCTTCTAGTACAATCTTGTAATGATTTAAGCTTACAACCTCACTCTTCACTTTTGACTTCATAGTGGTAGCCAGGGATAGGTCACAGTATGCCTAGATATATGTAGGTATTTCATAGAAAACACCCATGTATTCTTGTGATATAGCCATATACATGGATGGAGACTTTTCCCGATATAGAAGGCCATCATTTATTTCCCTGTATACCTGTGACTAAAGTATCAATTAAAAGTATATACTGTACCTACACTAATCAATTACTGCTATATTCCTAAAGTAATTAAATCTATATACCTACACTAATAAACAAATAAAAATGTATACCTATACTAGATACACCCTATGGAATCACACTAACTGCAACTGTTTAACACATCAATTAACCAATTTATAGCCCCAACCCCACCAAACAGTCATGCCCTTTGAAGGTGCAGCTGTCTCTCTCCTAAGACTCCATGCTTTCCATGTTTTTGCCACCAAACTCCTCAAATGCTGTCCCACCCACAGACACCACCCCTAAAATCACACAAAGCCTGTACCTACCACAAATGCACACCACTCATCTCAACAGCAACCACACACCACTCTCAACCGCAACTGCATGCTGCTCCTGACAGCATCTGCACACCACTCCCAGCCACATTCAAAAATGAAGGAATGTACTGTCCCAGCCACAACTCCTCATATAGAAGGACCTTGCACAGCAAAAAATAACCTGGGTCAAAATACAACCACCACTACACAATGGAAAAACATTATGGCCAAAAAACAAAAAGGACAAACCCAGAAACTATCTCAAATGTGATCTTGAGCATAATAACCATCCCATTGTATTATAGTCAACAAACAATGGGTAAGGGTGGCACACTCGGAAGTAGGCCCATCTTAGGGGCTAATTATGGCAATAACGCCACTCACCCTTCAGCCTCATTGCCTTATAACCTTAATTAGCCCCCTCTATGGGTATACATCCTTGTATACCACCCTTACCCATCATTTATTCTACATATATTCTTTGCAAAGAAACTGTGTTAATGCACCAATTAGGGTTCAGATTAAAGCAGCACAAGTAGGGAAATGTGACATTAGGGTTTCTAACCCTAACTGCCTACCACCACCCCCTAAGCAGTAAAAGGAAAAAAACATTAGGGTTTTGGGTCTCCAGAGTCTTGGCAAATCAGTGGTTGCGTCTTCCTTGGGGTTATCAACTGCAATGCTTACCCTCTTCCCTGAGCAAACAAGGTCAAATGTGATCTCTTTTCTGCAGGCAGGGCCCATGAGATCCTGCATGAAGAAAGCTACTACAGATGCTGTTAGCAGCATGTGGTGAGACATACTTCTGTACTTTCAAGAGTGTATCACTATGAGGCACTGGCTTGGAGCTGTACCTTATGCTCTGGACAGGAGGCTAAGGGTGGAAGGGGTTAACATTAGAGTTGACACCACCAAAAAAGAACACACCACTGATTCATCAAATTTCCAGAGACCCAAAATGCTAATTCTTTTTTTTCTTTTTGCTGCTTGGGTTGGGGGGGGTAGTTAGGAATGGATTGGAAACCCTAATACCACATTTCCCTACTTTTGTTGCTTTAATCTGAACCCTATCTGGTGCATTAATGCAGTTTCTTGCAAAGAATTTCCTTTCTCTTTGAGTGGAATCATGTGGACTTGCGTGAACACATCCATCTTGCTGCAGAAGTGCAGGACCCTCTGGGCCCTGAACTTCTGTGCATCTATAGATGCAGATGCATAGGGCTGTTTGGGCTCTGTGCCAAAGGTGGAGTCCATCAGACTACAGAAGTGCAGGACCCTCTGGGCTCTGCACTTTCATGTAGCTACAGATGCAGACATGCAGGGCAATCCATGCCATGTACCAACTGAGGCATCTGTGTTGGCACAGAAGCAAAGGGTTTTTTGGGCCTTGCACTTCTATGTTGCTACTGATGCAGATGCACAGGAGTCTGTCTGGGTATGAAAGAGGCTCAGTGGTTCCATATGGCTACGTCTCCCCCAGACCCTGTTAACATTCCATTCCCATGTACTTTCTCATCCTCCAACTGCAATTTTGGAACCCTGTACTTCCTCCCTGTTTGTTACCCTCTTGTCAGAGAATTGAGTCTCCCACATTGAGTCCTCCTGGCTTTGGTTAACATTCCATGCTCTTGTATGTCCTCCACCACCATCTGCAATTTTGGAGCCCCATACTTACTCTCTCCAGCTGTTGCCACCTGTCCTTAGCTAACAGTGTCCTTCTTATGGGCACCCCTGCCTTTAAATGCTTCCACTCTCTTCTAACCCCCCCCTTCTGGGAATAACCTACTTTCACACCTTATATGAACTCCTCTCACTTATGCCTACTGTCAAGCTCCATGTATATTTTGTATATATTGAATTCTAGGTATTTGTCTTTCTTATTGATTCTGTATATTGTACATTGCTTCTTGTTCAAATTATACTTGTATTATGGTCTTCTGTAAACCTTCTGTGTGTGTAACCCCTTACTGTTTATTGTTAAGTACCTTGTCCAGGTCCACCTCGAAAATTAGCTTTGCTCAATGGTGTTCACCTGATTAAATAAAGATTTTGATTGATTTATTGATTGATTGAGAAGCACCTTTTCAATCATGTCTCAAGTATTTTTCCACAATGGTTCATGAGGTAGAGTCATAAAAACCACATATTAAAAATGTGGCTATGACATTCTCAAAAACTGCACAGTTATGAGGAAAACTCTTTAATTCATTCAGTATAAAGAAATTCTTTTGTGAGCCCATATTTCTGTTTCATGAGCCTGCAGTCTTGGTCCATGAGGGTCACGAAAGAAGAATGTCAGTTCACAAAACAAGAATGTGGACTTAGTTTTTTTCTCAATCTTGTTTCATCAACAGGTCTGTTGTTTCGTGAGTCATCAAACAACTCATGAAAGAAGATAATCATCTCATGAAACAAGATTTTGGGACTTAGAAGTTTTGTTCAATCTTGTTTTATGAGCATGCTTTCTTCTTTCATGAGTGATGAAACAACTCATGAAATAAGAGGTCAAAAAAGAAGATTAGAAAAACTAAGTCCCAAATATTGTTTTGTAAGCCTGCCTTCTTGTTTTTTGAGTTGTTTCATGAGACAGGAAACAAGAGGACAGCTAACAAAACAAGACTGAAAAAAAAAGACAAAGTCCACATTCTTGTTTCATGAGCTGTGAATCTTGTTTCGTCTGCATCATGAAACAAACAAATTGGCTCATGAAACAAGCCTCATTAAAGATTTTTAGGATGTCCCAATATTTTGGGGTCCTTTTTTGAAAATGTATGTGCAGAATCAAGCTAAACAGGTCCTGTATAGTTAGGTTCATGAGTTTCTTTCTTTCCAGGGCATAATATTTATGAGTTTTCAAAAAAAAATTTTTGACAAAAAATGAAAACAATTTTTGCTCATGAAGAAGAATATTTCATAAGCAAAAATGTTTCTTTTGTATCAAATATCTATCTGAAAGACCCTACTAAGCATGCTCAGAACCAAAATTTCAAATCATTATAACTTGGGAAGGGATTAATACTTCTTTATCAATCCAATGAAAGGCACTATTCTAGGGCAAACCCTTTCTACCCTGAAACTTTCAGAACAAAATTCCAAACCATCTGGGTGGTAAGTTAGAGCAAAAAACACAGCAAGAAAAATTCAAATTTTTCCTCTTTTTGCACTATATGGATCTCTGAATCTGCACATCCAATCGGAATGTAGCTTGCCAAATTAAAAGACCTTGCCCCCCCACATGGTGCATGCAAATTGTCATGTAATTCTGTTCAATAGGATGAAACTATTAAGGTGAAGATTTAGGGATTTAACATTAAACACTCTACTCAGCCTTAACTAAAGGGGCACTATCACACCCCTATGATATATGTTTAGAGATTTACTGGGACTTATCTCTGGCTACCACTTGAGATCTGGGACATGTTTTCTGTGCTATTACTAAATGGCACATTTCATGAATTAGGAATGTATAATATTACTAAATACTGTAGCTGCTGACTTCTTGGGATCCCCTTAAAAACATGATATTTTCAACTTAAGAGACTATCCTGGTAGGTAAAACACCGATAGATAAATAAAACAAGTGTAAATGGTGTCCAGAACCAACTAAAATGATGAGAGTACTGATTGCTCTTAGCTAAGATGGTGCAGACCATTATCGCTCACCATTGCCATATACTTACTGTATATTTTCAGACAAACTGACTATAAAAAATTACATTATTTAATGCTTCAAATTGGAAGTGGTCAGGCAATAAGAAGAATCTAGAGAATGAGTGTCAGTGGTAAAGATGATTGGATAGCACAGTAACTGCTCTGTGTGTGGTTTTCACGGATAGTTGCATTTGTCTGGGTGTTAACCATATTTATACTGAATCTACTAGAGCAGATAGAAAGATACTGTGCACACTCTCTGTGGATTTGCTATATGGGCTGTCCATAGATTAGCCCAAATAATGGTGTGAATGTTGAAAATGGCATATCCAGACCTCTTGCTCTGTATTATTACCTTCCTGGTTTCATATTCTACCTTCCCTAACTATGACCCCAACCTTTGGGCTATACAACAGCATCAATACTGAAGCCTGCCATGCAACCACTCTGTAGTCTGGGTGTATCCCAAAGTACCCTACAGCTCTCCTAGCTAGTGCCCCATGCCCTAATCTTCAGTCATGGGAAGGATATCACAAACAATGTCACCACCATCTCTGCCAATGAATTAAGTTACTCTTCTACTCCTGCACAAGGTCCCTGGGCTCAAAGCCTGAAAGTGTACATGTGAGTATTTCAATTGTAGCATGCATTACAGGCTTCTCTGAGAGCATCAATGCACTGGCATAATGGTCTTTGGTACCAGTAGTACTTGATGAGTCTGTCTACCAAGTTTCTTACCTACTACACCATTTCTCCAGATAACTCGAGGGATGGGCAGTTCATCTGTGACCCAGTTACAACCCTGATTTATTACCAAAAGGTTCTGATTTACTCTGATTTATTCTGATTTACTCTGAGGAACTGTAGATCTATGTTTTGTCTATTTGAGTGTGAGAAATACATCAGTATTATTCTTTTATATCCCTCTGTTAAAAAAAATTAACTTTTCAGAAAAACATTTTGTATCAATATTTCTGTGTTGTTTCAAGGTCAGCAAGCAGCCAACAGCAATGCAAAATAAACTAACTGTTGTTGTTTTTTCCTGTGCTGTATGACAGCCACCACATGATTTTCATAGGAAACAGTGGGATGGTTTCACAAAACTCTCGAAAATCTTGCAGCTGCGGGAAAAACTACACAAGTGGGTTGCCACTTGCAGAACCACAGTTTTTCCTGCAGCTACAGTATTCTCAGAAGTACCATGATTTATGGTAGCTTACAGGTGGTGCTGCCTTGGAAATCTCTGTAGCTGCAGAAAATGTTATGGCTGGTAGGACATCTTTCACAGCTACGGTGGACGTGAATAACAATCTCCACTGGTGTGGAGATTTTGGTCCACAACTGGAGTTGCAGTGTGGGACTTAGCCCCAAAAATCTTTGTGAATCCAGCCCAGTGTATGCAGCTCATTTGGGGCTTTATAGAAAAATGGATTAGTGTGTCAAACATTAGTCATAAAGAGAGAAAAAGAGAGAGAGAAAGCGACCAATGAATTCAACAGCAGAAAAACAACAGCAGAGTATAGACCTTCACTGAGTCTGGCATGCTTTCTGGTGGGAGACAGGCAGCATGAACAGAATATGTGATGGGTCCCCAGCCATCCTTCCTACCATTTTGACTTGAGATGTTATTTTTTTTATTTGTAATTATTTTGTTTGCCTACTTGGTGTTATACCAAGTATCATGGGATCCAAAACATCCCATACACTCCTACTTGACTGGCCAATTATTTTTAACACTTATATTTTCTAACTTACTTTTTATCTGGTTGACCTTGCCCCCCCCCACCACCACCACCACCCAGCACTGTAGTTTTGGAACATATCTTACAAGCTTCCACAACTAATAATTGCAGTCAACTATGGTATATGTGTGTGTATATATATATATATACACACACACATATATATATATACACACACACATATATATATATATATATATATATTCATTGCAAAACAACTTTGTTAATACATCAGTTACAGTTGAAGTGACAAAAGTAGGTAAATGAGGCATTAGGATAAAGTCCCTCACCCCCACCCACTCCCACCCTCCACAGACCAAGAGGGCATGGGGTGTGCCTTGGGGTCATCAGGCCTGACTCTCACCCCATTCCATGTGCAAGAAAGCTGTCATGGTAGAGTATAGGAGAATGTGGTGAGAGTTTGGCCCGATTGCTCCAAGGCACACTCCATGCCCTGTTGGTCTGTGATGAGTGGAAGAGTGGGGGGGTTAGGGTCTCAACCCTAATGCCTCATTTCCCTACTTTTGTCACCTCAACTGTAACTGATGCATTAATGAAGTTTTCTTACAATGAATTTCCTTTCTTTTGAGAAAGTGTAATCTTAGCCTTATATAGTTTTTGGAGCACAGAGCCCAATGGTATCAGTGTTTAGGCTCCCATCTATCCATAAGTGCACAGATTGTAATGAGCTGTCATCTCTGTGTGGGAGCACAGGGCTCTCCAGGCCCTGTGCTCCCATTATTGCATAAGGGATGGCCCAACAGTCCCATTACTGAATAATGTTATCCATATGTGGGGGCGTGCTCCCACCTACCAATAATTATAGAGATGTAACACAGGCCTAGGCACATTCAATTAACCCTGTGCTGCAAATGGTAAAATATCTCAGTAACCATAGCAACCTTGGAAAAAATTCCACTGCATTTGTAATCATGGACTGGTAAACTGCATGCATGCTTAGTACACCTACACTGTCTTTAGTGAAAAATCAGTATCTCAAAGTGTTTTCGAGATATAGGCACCGACAGGTGCCGTGTTCACCACAATGTTATCCTATGGGAAATGTCTCAACTTTGGAATGGCATAACTATGGACCAGGTGCAAATTTTTAAACCAAACCACATCTGTGGGCCACCCCCTTTGTACCCTGCAAATTTCAAGCCAAAAGACTTAACCGTTTCTTATCAGTGTACTGGCAAAGTTTTTAAAATACTTATTCATGAGCAGTCAAAATCCCCATTCACAAGCCAAATCTCCCTTCATGAGGTGTCAAAATCCCTGTTCGTGAGCCAATCCCTGTTTGTGAGATCAGGCCATCTGATCATCATCTCACGAATGGGGATTTTGACAGATCATGAATGGGGTGGCTCACGAATGAGTTTTGACAACTCTGGAACAAGGATTTATTTTATAATCCTTGTTCATGAGCTGTCAAAATCCCTGATCACAGCCCATCTAGTGGCACTGAGGGTTGAGATGCTGGATGTCACACCTCATGTCATGCCGGCAACCCAGGTCTGGGAACAGACTTGGGTTGTTTGGGGGTCAGCCAAGGGAGGTAAGGATCGAGTGTCCAGAGGACTGCTCTCCTTCCTCAGGGAGGGGGGAATGTGCTGTACACTGTTGGCTGACACCCAGCAGTGGCTGGGTGTCAGCACAGCTGCTGGCACACAATGGGTAGGCCCTCATCCAAGGAGCTTGACTGCCTCTACAGCGGTGGAGACAGAAGTTACACCCATTGCATGGGCAGGGGCATGGGAGGAAACAGGAAGAAAAAACAAGGCCTGACAGGATCAGTGATGGCCTGATCACCCTCTCAGCAGCCCCCAGTTCTGAATTACTGTCTCCAGGGGATGGAAGTAAGCCGGCACTCCTGGATCCTGGCCCCACTGTGGGGGAAAAGCCACAGGGGAATGACGGGGGTTGCAGAGCAGGGTGATTAGGGCCAGAGGATGTATCCCTCCATAAGAAGGTGGGGTCATAACCCCTGTCAGGTCCGTGGGGGAGGATAAATAAGTAAAATTTAAAAAAGCCCTGTTCGTGAGCTGAATCCTCATGTGTGAGGTGTCAACATCCCCATTCATCTGAAATCCTTGTTTGTGAGATTTGGCCATCTGATCCTCATCTCACGAACAAGGATTTTGACAACTCACAAAAAAGGATTTCTCATGAACAAGGATTTTGACCCCTCATGAGTAGGGATTTTGACAGATCACAAACAAGTATAATCCTTGTTCATGAGCTGACAAAATCCCTGTTCATGAGCTGAATCCCCATTCATGAGGTGTCAAAACCCCCACTCACAAGCCAATCTGAATGGGGGATTTTGACAAATGGATATTGGAAGTGAGTCATGAACAAGGATTTTCAAACTTAAAATTGGCCATTTTTTGACTAAACTAAATGGAACCAAAGCCATGGGTTTGTGGGGGCATTACCCTGAACAAAACCCATACTTCAATCTCTACAGAAGACATCCCTGTGGCAAATTACAACATTTTGTTTTTGAAGAAAATTGAAAACAAGATAGTGGCTCATGAACAGGGATTTTTCATATGAACGGGGATCCCCATTTGTGAGTTGTCAAAATTCCTGTTCATGAAGCCAAATCCTAGTTCGCAACTATGCAGCTATCCAAAAGCCTGAACTAAGCATTCTCAGAACCCACAATTTCAAAATGGAATAACTTTAGAATGGATTAATATTGTTTCACTAAACCAATGCTGGCTTGTTCTTTGGGGCAAGTTATTTCTACCTACACAACAGACACATCTGAATTATCAGTTTCCATGAGTTTTAACCAAAAAAGTGTAAGAGTCATCTGTGTGTTTTCAGAATGACATGACTTTTTTAAGGACCATGAAAGAGGACTTTGTGCAGGACTACCTAATGCTAAAACTTTCCGGTCAAAATTCCAAACGGTGTGCTGCCCGATCAGGAACAATCAGGAAAAATGGGCAAAAAAAGTAAGAAACACATTTTTTTCACTATGTGCTGTGCAAAATCTGCACATCCAAGCAAAAAAAGACATGGCTCTTCAAGAGATATATCCCACCAGACAGCACATACCAGATTTCATACAAATCTGTTGAACAGTTTCAAAGTTATTAAGGTGCAAAATTTGGGGTTTAACATTAAATTGCCTACTCAACCCTAACTATAGTGGCCCAGCCACACCACTATAATATACAGAGTGTATACATATATATATATATATATATGAGAGAGAGAGAGAGATTCATTGCAAAAATCTTCTTTACTGCATCAATAGGGTTATCATTACAGTGACAAACATTTGGAAATTCTATGTTAGGGTTACCAACCCTATCCCCCACCTCCACCCCCACTCTTCACACAACAGCAAGCGTTGGGGTATGCCTTGTGGTCATCAGCCCCAACTGTCATTCCATCCCATTTGTAAGGAAGTTGAGTGGTACTGTACAGAATAGGACAATGGGGTGAGAATTAGGCCTGACAACCCCAAGGCACACCTCCAACACCTATTGATGTGTGGAGAGTGCATGTGGAGGTGAGGGGTAGAGTTGGTAACCCTAACATCTAATTTCCAAACTTTTGTTGCTGTAATGACAACCCCAACTGCCCTCCCATCATGCATACATTTGTAATTGTCTCTGATTTTCATGTGGGAGCGCAGGGCCCAGAGGGCCCTGCAGTACTATCCATACATAAATGTACTGATATTTTAATGATATCACACTTCCGTGTGGGAGCACAGAGCCCTCCAGGCCATGCATTCCCACTACTGCAAGATGTAGGGCCCTGTACTCCCATGATTGCATTATGGGATCCAAATGTAGGGCCCTGCGCTACTATGTACCGATAAGTATAGAGACATAGCACATGCCTAGAGTCATTCCAGGTAACCCTTATGCTGCAAAAGTTGCAATATCTCAGGAACTGTAGGAACGTTGGAAAAATTTCCTTCACCATTGTATTCATGGCCTGACCACCTCCATGCATGCTTAGTACAATAAGCTGCACTTAGCAAAAAATCTGAATTTTGAACCGTTTTCGAGATCTAGCCGCTGAAAGGTGCCACGACTGCCACAATGGATAAATTAGCAACCTTGTAGTGCTGTAACTATGGAACCAGTGTCCCTTTCTTCACCCAACCAGCAAAGGAGATATCTGTTGGGCAAGGGCTTGCCACCCTGCAAATTTCAGCCCAAAAGTCCTAATCATTTTCTTGCTATGAAGTGGCACAGAATCTGGTCAGCTGTGTACAGTCAACTATGGTATAAAAATATTTTTTATTTTTTTTTTTGGGAGGAGGTTATTTATTTATTTTTTTTTTATAGAGCTGTTTGGCCCCAACCAGCACCTACCCCTTCCTTGGAGGGCCCACTTGCCAGTTCCCATCCCCATTGCTGTTTTTCCTGTCAAGCCAGTGAGGATCATTATGATGCGGGACCTGAGGATCATGGGGGTCAACAATCATGGCAGCCATGCATGCACCTAGGTTTTGTCCTTTGTGTTGCTCCCTTGATCCCATCCTCCACCTCAGACATCCAGTAATTCACTGCCTGTTTGTTTTTTGAACTTGCTGAATAAACAAATTACACTCCACCTGGGTTCCCAAATTGAATGTGAAAAACACATACAGCAATACATATGATGAAATGTATACCAAGACATCACAAGAAGGAACTTTTTTTACTTGATCTTTCTATTATAGTTGCTGACCTCTGTCCTCTGAATTCAAAGAATTAAATCACCATCATCTGCAAGCCCCACCATGGAAGACTCCTTATTAGGAGACACCTGTTGCAGCTGTTCATTATCGTCACTTTTATGTTCCTGCCACTGTTCACTGAACAGGTATGAACATTTGTTGAGTCTGACTTTTAGGAAGGCAAGGCACTGTACATTTTCAGGAGTAGGTCTTGTGCGGTCATCAGAGACAATATTTCCAGATGTGCTAAATATACACTCACAGTAAACACTAATGGGAGGGCAACTAAAAAGCTTAATAGCAAAGGCAGATAGTGCTGGCCAGAAGTTTTTCTTTGCCAGCCAGTACCGAAAAGGGTGAACAGGAATATTAATGAGTGGTTCTCATAAAAAGGCCTCCACAATATGAGACAAAGACAAAGAAGGTGGCTCCACAACAGACACATCCGAATTATCCATTTCCATGTGTTTTGACCAAAATGTGTAAGAGTCATCTGTGTGTTTTTCAGAATGGCATGACTTTTTCAAGGGCCATGAAAGAGGACTTTGTGCAGGACTACCTAATGCTGATGAAGAAGTACATGGTGGCACCAAGTGGAAATTATTGCTGTCAGCACCAATGGATATTGCATCATTAGATACAGCATTCAGATCACGTGATTCACTTGTATTGTCAAATAGAGACCCTTCCTTTTCCTGTGCAATTGCTGAAATCAGCATGTTTTTATATTCAAGATAAAAGTCACCAAGATTTGAAGGAGGCAGCTGTTGCAACTTTAACCAAGGGTCAAGAAGAGTCAAAAGAAAATAATTTTTGTCTGTCATGATATTGTGAAGTCTTCTGCAATTTTGGAATTGCTGTATCAGTCATTCCATAAGGGATACACCCGATTTGTCTCCTCTTTGGTCAAAACCTCTATGCAGCCTCCTGAGTTTCTTGTTCAATAAATGTATGACGTTGTAGCATTCTCTTTGCTAATTTGTTGAATTGCTTCCTCAAAGAGAGTCGAGAACAATATAAGATGCTCCATGAGACCAAACTGGAATGAATTCAGCACAACACAATCTGCTACATTGTGTTCCATGATATATTCATGGACTGCCTTATTTTGTGCAAGAAGTCTCTTACAAATGTAAAATGTTGAGTTACTTCTTGTTGGAACATCTTGTTTTAGTTGTATTGGCATGCTTTTTTTTTTCCTGGAGGTCAGCTAAGATACCATATGATTTTACAGAGTGATTAAAATGGCCACAGATTTTCTTTGCAGCTCCCTCTAGTGTTACTATACTGTTGTCACTGGAATGAAAAGCTCGCAGTAACAGATTTAATGAGTGTGCAAAGCATGGAATGTGAGTAAACCCACCACATTTCAATGCACTAACAATATTGGCACCATTGTCTTAAACCACACATTCAGTATTGAGTCCCAGGGGCTCTAACCATTCAGAAATGTTGTCACACTACTCTTCCAAAATATTGTCAACAGTGTGATGCTTACCAAACATGCTAACACAAAGAGCTGCTGTTCTTTATCTTCCTTCCTGTACACTGCTGCTTGTGGTGGTGGCTTGTGGTGGTGTTTGAAGATGATTGTGACACCCAATGTGCCATGATGCACGTATAATTAGTGGTTTGAGAACTTGTCCACATGTCTGTGATCAGGTACACAGAACCCCATTCATTCTTTTGAAGAGCCAATTTTATTTTACTTTGCATACATTTGTGCATTTTGAGAATAGCCACACTCATAAAATATTTACAGCTTGGTATATTGTAACGTGGAACAAAATATTTTCAAATGGCTCTAAAACTCATTCTCCATGACAGAAAATGGTTGCAGGTCCTCAGCAATAAATTTAGTTATTAACTGATTAATTGTTAATGTTACTTAATGTGATCTACTGTAGGCAGTTTTTGTTCAAGCACTGCAGTAATGGTCTGCTGTTTAGTTTGTGCAGGGGGGTAAAACCCATGGGACTGCAATGGCAAAGCTTTAGCTTGTCCAAATACTTTTGTCAGGAAAGCCAAGCATGTTTTTTTTTTCCTGCACTATCTCTCAGTCTCTTCACCATCACTGTTGTCTGTAGGATTATTTTCATCACAGATGTTTTTCCCTTGCTCAGGACTGCTGCCCAGCTGAATGAATGGATGTGCTCTTTGCAAATGCCTTTTTAGTGATGTTGTCCCAAACTGGCCCCTCACATTCCCCCTGCTAACTTTCTGATGACAGAAGGTGCAGAGAGTAAAACATTCATTTTTGGGACTTCTATGAAAATAGCTTCACACAACTGAGGTGGAACATTTTGTCATTATGCTAGGAACTGCAGCAATTTTGGTGACTAGTATTTCTGACCCTGAATCATGCACACTGTGGCTGTCCCCAGAAGAGCTACATTGATACTGATTGTTTTCCACTTCTGGCTATGGCTACTGGTGGTGCTTGCTGTATGTGTTTTTTTTCTTTTTGAGTGAGGGAACCAAGGGGACATCCTCTACCTGATCGGTATCACATTCTGATTACTCACCTTTGGAAGTGCATAACTGTGATACATTGTGATCTTGTTCTTATACATTCACAAACTTTTCATCAGAGGCACTGCTTTTTGATGAAGGAGTTTGATATGCATGAGGGGTATATCACGAATGACTTGTCTAGTGGCACTAGACAGAGCCTTTTACTTAATCATGGACTTTCTAAGTCAAACTGTTTTGGCTGCCTGTTTTTGTGTTTTCTTTTTATCTGATTTTTCTGGCAATGCTGACAGTGATGCATTACTTTAATCTGAGAATTCACCAACATTCTTTTATTTTTCTGGTTGTGTTGCTTCATTGATAATCAATTGTATTAATTATGTCTTTAGCAGTGAATTTCCCTTTTTTTATTTGTTTTCCAGAAATATTTTTATTGTTACATGTACCAGTTTCAGCCATACTGCTGGTGTTGGCCACATGTTCTATTTCCATAACAGACTCTGATTCTGAATCCATTGTTTGGGGTGCAGTTTAATTACTTAATTAGTAGTATTAGTAAGGATGCAGAGATGGGCAACACAGAGTTTGAGGTGTGACACCCCCTCTCAAAACACATGAGGTGTTATGACTTGGTAGTAGTTCAGTCACAGAGATGGGCAATACAGAGTCTGAGAAGTACACCCCCCCCCTTCCAAATCTGTATGGCACTATGACCTAGTAGTAGTTAAGCACAGTGATGGGCAAAACAGAGTGTACAGCACTATGACCTAACATCTGACACAGAGATGGGCAATACAGAGCCTGAGATGTGGGTGACACCCCCTCTTCAAAATCTGTACAACACTATAAGACCCCCTCAAAACTAATGAGGCACTATGACCTTTAGACAGAATCCTCCTGTCCTGTCTGTTCCCCTTACAAGTTCTTAGTATTTTTTTTATTTTTTTACAAAAACATATTTATGAAAAAGAAAAGGTGTGCACTCTGCTGTTGTCTGTTGTTGAATTCATTGGTCTCTCTCTCTCTTTCTAAGCAAAAACATTGTTTCACTTTTTTTTACTGTGAAGTACTCAGCAGCATCTGCACTCTGCTGCTGTCTTCTGTTGAATTTGTTGGTCTCTCTCTACTCTCCATCTCTCTCTCTCTCTCTCTCCCTCCCTCTCTCTGATTAAGGAAGAAAAATGTTGTTTCATTGTTTTCACTTTCACTTTCATGTTGAGTACTCTGCAGTATCTTCTGCACTCTACTGTTTGTTGTTGCATTCGTTGATCTCAGTCTCTACTCTCCCACTCTCTCTGTCTCCCTCCTTCTCTCTTCTGACTAAGAAAGAAAAACATTTTCATATTTTTTTTACTGTTAGTTAAGTACTCAGCAATATCTGCACTAAATTCATTGCTCTCTCTCCCCCCTTTTTCTCTCTCTGACTAAGAAAAAAAAAGTTGTTAACTTGTTTCTTTTTTTTTTTTTTTACTGGAGCCTCCACAACACAACCATCTCCTTTGAATGCAAAGCCCCAAATGAGCTGGAAACATTGTTTCCTTTGGGATATCCTGTAGTAGCTGAAACAGAGGATTGGCTAGAACATGAGTCAATCACAAACAAAATACCCTAATTGGTCAGCTCCCTTCAGTGCCCCAGTACCACAAGTGTTTGCCTTGTGTTACCAAGTGAGAGTGATTCTATAACCAAAAGTATAATTTACCTAATCATTTCAATCTGTTGCTGGGTTATACTTACTTATGATTCATCACTGACAGTTTTGCAATACACGCTAAGGATATTGATACACTTGGATAAAACAAACCATTTTTGATAGTGTATTTTCCCTTGGCAAATAATAATGGAAACTAGAAAGCTGTTTTTGTTCTTAATTGATCAACCTGTATAGCAGAATTAACATGGCTTTGTAACTCCTATAACATCACATATTTACAAATGAAAATGTTCAATTTCTGTCAATATTATATTCAGTTTCTTGTGACTAACTGTCTTTATCAGTGTAGATCGTAATGAATGAATGTTTAAAATGATGTGGCAAACTTTAGAACACTGCTTTTCACTTTTCTGTCTGCCTGTGATATGACTGTAAATGGGGATGATTGCTAGGTCCACTTTTTTCTGTGAACAAATAATAAATAAAATAAAATTTAAGACTTCCAATATTTTTCTGGCTGAAACACATCAAAGCAGAGATCTTTTTGAATTGATGTCAAAAGTCTGAACAGCAAAGAACTATTTTTTTTTCTAGTAATTCTGGTCATTATTTCATCTCTTTGTTTTTACATTTCACATTTTTTCCAAATGTTTAATTAATTCTTTGTTATAGAGGTAATAGATAATAATGGATCAAGGCTACTCAGTCAAATGGACTTTACTAGACTTGGTGTAGAACTGCTATAAAATCAGATTGTAGGACCTGTGTTTGAAAAATAAATATTGAAACTGTCTAATCATTGTTCCCTTAACTGCATGCTTGCAAGGGATTCACAGTACCATAATGGTGTGCAAAGACACTTGTAGCATGGCAATTAATTTTTCACAAAACACAGAACTGTAATTGCCGTAAACAATCCATGTGACACAAAATTCAATGTGCATTAATGCCTAAGATATGCCCACTGATGTAATTCCCAAATCAGCCACAGTCATCCAGCAAATTGTATTTCACACCCACCTACCCAGTTGACACTCTTGCTGTCACTGCAGTTCCACCACTAGTAAAATGGAGAATTACTGTAGCACATTTTCATTATGTGGCGTGATGGGGATTACATCGTGAGTCAACCGATTTGGTGGACCAGACTCACCGACACTGAAAAACTCATCCTCAGGTATTGTGCATAGCACACCAGTGGAGCTGCATGATAAACCAGAGAAATCTCTCTCTGAGATAAGCGAGTGGTCGCTTAGCAACAGACCACCAGTGTTATAGAAACAACCCAGTGCCAGTCTTAAAAAGAAACAGAAAACAAAACATCTTGAGATAGAAAGTGAAGGCACTAACAACAAAGCAAAATGTGAAATAGTAAATCCAAAAGCAAGTAGTAGACATATTACACTGTCACAGAAATTGCTGGATGACCTAGGAAAAAAGAAATCAGAGCCCAACACACATAAAAGCACAGCTTGGGCATGCAATGTGTTTTCAGACTGGCTCACATCAAATCAAATGAATATTGATATTAGCACAGTATCAGTCGCTTATTTGTCAGAGATCGTATGTCAGTTTTATGGGTCAGTTTGTTGCGAGGATGGCAGCCAGTACAGCATTAGTTCTTTCATTGCATTATGAGCTGGCCTTAATAGGTATATCAACAGCACTGAGGTGAACCAAAAAATACATATTGCAAGTGAGAAAGAGTGCACCAGTGCAAATAATATATTTGTTGCAGTCTTAAAGCAGTACAGAAGGGCTGGAAAAGATACAGCAGCACATCTTCCTAGAATTAGTGACAGTGATCTAAAAAAATCAGAAGCAGGACAAAGCTCAATCGAGAGTCTGTGTATGGGCTGGTACGCAGACTCTGGTTTCAGCTCCAGCTTAGTTTTGCACGAAGGAGCAGGGAAGGACTGAGAAACCTAAAACACAGTTCATTTGTCATAGAAAAGGATGATGCAGGGCAAGAATATATTGCAGTTGCTTTCAATGAGCCAACAAAGAATCATAATGGTTTTAATGATGCAAACAAGCAGGTATTGCATGGCATACTGTACTCCCAACCAGACAGCCGCAATTGTCCTGTTGCCCTATTTAAAGAATATTGCACTAGATGCCCCCTGAACACCCCAGCATTCTATCTACATCCTCTAAAACTTTCCCAAGAGATATTAAATAATAAGAAAGTTTGATATTCAAAGCAGCCAATGGGATGTAACTTTTTGGGAAACATGATGGCCCAAATAGCAATAGATGCTGAACTATCAATTCACTGCACAAATCATTGTGTGAAAAGCACAGCTGTTTGCATGTTGTCTGAGGCTGGTCTTGCATCTCAGGAAATAAAGTCTGTGACAGGACACAGATGCGAGACCAGCCTCAGGAGTTACTGGGCTCCCTCTGCATCAGACCAGCAGAAATGGTCAACAACTATGTGCAATAGGACCAGAACCATTAAAGATAGTACAGCAGCCAAGAAACAAAATCACTCTATTCCCACAGACCATAAGCCCAACAGTGATCCAGTGAAAGTAGTCAGTGGCAACAGGGAAGAGAAATGTTCCTCCACAGAAACCGATATAGGTGCACCAGATATACATCCTATTGAAACTGCAAACAGCAACCCTCATACCACATAAAGGTACCCTGAACAATCGTTCCACATCAGTGACAGTGCTCCAAATGTATTGTGCAGTACATCAGCGAGCAACTCAAATCCTTTTAATATTTTTCGCTTTACAGTGCACAGTCCTGTAAATTTTAATTACTATGGAGTAGCGGGTAATAATTCCGGTGAACAGTAGATTATTGACCACTTCCAGGTTAGTGAGTAAAGTTGTTTCATGTCGCAGTTGTATAGAAATCTCCTTGTTAATTATTAAATCCTGTTTAGTCTTGTTAGTTTAATTACTATATTCAAATAATTATGTAGAAGTGAGCCTGGAGTGAGAATCGGGAAAGCAAAAGTTGTTGTCTGAATTGGGAAAGCAAAATTATGGCTGTGTAAGTGATATATGCAAATGAGGTAGATAGAGCCCAGAAATCACTGCATTATTGTCGGAAATGTTAACGACTGTTTAGCGACTGTTTCAAAAAGTGAAATATACTGTGTTCAGAACCAGAATTGAGTAGTATAGTCATACAACAACATAAGTATTATATTTAGAGTGTTACTTGCTAAAAAGTATTTCGGCAGTCATAGCATTAATGCACACCTCATGTTTTTCACATTAGTTGACTTGTATAACTGCAAAAACATTTTTATAAAAACGTTTAGAATTTAACACTGTCATGGATTTATTTTTTACAACTACATTTATATAACTTGCAACACTGTCCATGTTACAAGTGCATTAATCCCTTCACAAGGAGGCATTTCCTAGGAATTAATGCATGGTTGTGTGGCGGGAACACTTGGCCTTCGGCCTTGTGTACTCACCCCCCCCCCAACCATGCATTAATTCTTAGGAAATGCCTCTTCTGGGGATTAATGCTTACTTGCTACCATGGTATTTTTCCTTCATATATGGTATCTTATGCATCAATGCTCTAAAAGCTGCTCAAAAAGCCTTATATTCCTTTGCTGATGTCCCAGCATTTTTCAAATGTCTCTACCTGATAGAATGAGGTTTGTAAAATTATACACATGTACACTGGAAAGGGTTTGATTGTGAGCACTTATAGCCAGTCACTGCCAGTGTATCTAGTCGAAAAGCTTCACAAGAGGCAACCAGAATACTGAGGGTGTAGAATCTTAAGTCTGGCAAGGAACAGGCGTAAGTGCATGCACCCCCTCGCTTTCTAATTAGAAAAAAAGTTATTTTGTTATTTAAAGAGCCATTGACACCTCAAGAAGAACTTTGAATAGCATAATATTTGGACACAAAGCAGTTTATATGTCTCATAGGCTCTGTATTTCTTATCCTAATTATTTATTACTGATGTCATATGTCATATGCTTGAAAACTGGACAGCTGATCTTTGAGGGTTCATCAGCTCCTATTGCTTCTTCCCAACCTGTCATAATACTCTGCTTGTGACATCACAGTTATTCTCATGGCAACAGACTGTGATGTTACTACAGAGCATTATGATTTCAAGTAGAGAATAGGCTATAGATGCAGATGAACTCTGTGGGATCAAGATAATGTTTTTGTGAGCATATGTTCAATAAAGGAATAATGCATGACAGGGTGTGTGTCGTGCTGGGATAACACCACACCTGGGGGGTTGGGCATGAGGCCGCAGGCCGAGTGCGTCCAATGCCCCAGGTGTGGTGTTATCCCAGCACAACACACACCCTGGAGTGCATCATTCCTATTATACAATGGCTTGTTGTTATATATAAAATTAAAAAATAATTTTAAAGAATGTTTTTATTAGTGTGGAAAAATATTTTTGTTTCTTAAGAGGAGATGCACAAAAAGAGTATATCCTAATGTTTGAAAAGGTCATCCAAATGGGTTTACAGTGCTGAGACTAGACCTGCAGTACGGTGCACCTCTGCAGGTCAACACCCCGATGGCGAAACACAAAAAAAGACCATTACGGCGACAGTCACTGTAATGGTCCTTTTTTGGTGCTTTTCGCCTACCAGTGTTCGCCTCGACCAACCCGACCTGGAGTTGATAATCCAAAGTCCGGGGGGGGGGTACAGCCCCACAGAAAACACTCACTACATGGGTGACACAATACCTGCATCGGTATTGTGCCATCGCTGTGGGAGAGGTCGGCATTTTCACTGTTGACCTCTCTTGGTGCTTCCCCTGTGTCGTTATGCTGGGATAATGCCATGGGTCCAGCCCCAAACTGACCAATCACAGTCCAAGATTCTTTCTTGCCATTGTATAATAATAAATAATGGAGAGGAACAATCTATACAAGGCATATGAAATACAAGCTGAATTGCGTCCAAATAGTATGTTCTCCAATGTTTTCCTAAAGGCATCAGCTTCTCTTTAAAATATAAATAAAATGCTAACTAGGTTTGGTTAGTATTGTATCATGGGAGGGCATTGGCCATGATTTAATGAGTGGGAATAACTCCTTCCACCAGCTAAATAAAAGCTTGTCTCTCCTTACATCCCATGCTTGGTGTGTCTCGACCACTGAACCTCTGTGTGTTCTATGTGGCTGTGCTTGTTCTCTGCTCATTTCTTCCCTTTCATCTTCTATTTTTCTTCCCTGTCCTAGTTCTTGTTTCTGCAGCTCACCGCCCTCCCCCCCTCTGCTTCTTCTGTGCATTGCCTGCCTTGTTTTGTTCCTCTGCTCTGCTCCCTACCTCGCCCCTCTCTCTCTCTCTCTCTCTCTCTCTTGTGTCTCCCTGCCACTCGCGGCTTGTCAGCAGTCCTCGCTGCCTCCCCCATGCCTCCTTGTCTTCTCCTCCTCCTTTCCTCCATCCTCATTTTGCTGCTCTAAGATCCTTTTTTGTTTGTTTCTTTCCTCCATTCTGCTTCTGCAGCAGCTCGCTCCATTCCTCTCTCTTCCGGGTTGTGACTTGTGGTGATGTCACCACCCGGCTTAAAGCTACAGCTTTACTTTTTGTCTCCATTGAATCCTATAAACTTTCCTTTAGTTTTCCCTTTTACTGACTCTGCATACTTATCCCTCAGTCATTCCTTTCCTGACTCTGCACTCTTCATCTGCTCCAGCTCTCTTTTTCATATCATTGCTTCATCTCATCCAGCTTTATTTCCTTCTGCCTCTAGCAGTTTCCCCTGTTGTTTTGCTTTTCTCTATCAACAGCCCTCACCAGCAGTGCATTTTAGACTCCATGGGCTTGATTCTAGAAGGGTGGTGCAAGTTGCCACCGAATGCAACTTGCACCACCCGCAACTGCGATAATGACCCTGCACCCTATTCTAGAAGGGGCAGGGTCTCTGCAGCAAAGACCTGTGACTTGCGACATGTGGCTAGGTACACTGCACAGAGGGCATACCTGGCCAGCATGTTGCAACCCACTGCCGCAGGTCACAAGGGCACCCCCCTGCCCAGCAAGCCACAATAGCCACCCCGCAGGGCGGCCCACACTCACTGCCCCCCCAAGCCTCCTGTATGTGCTCCACAGGGCTGGCCACAACAACAGGCCCCCAAAACTGCACGTATGAGCTCCACAGGGCGGCGCTGTCAGTCCCCACCCATGCCCTGACTCCCGAGTTGCCCACTGCAAAAACAGCACAATTCCTGCCCTGGTAGTCTAGTGGCCCCCCACCCCCTCATCCAGCTGTGCCAGCCCCCAGCACTCCCCCACCCATCCCCAGCCAGCAACTGGCACAGCCCACCTCTCACCATCATGGCCAGCCACTGACTGAGTTCACTATCAGCGCATACTGTAAGACATGCTCAGATATTAATTTCTGAGCATGTCTTTCAGTACACACTAATACTGAACTCCAGTCGGCGTGGCCCAACCGTGGTAATGAAGATAGGCTGTGCCAGTCACCAACTAGGGATGGAGTGAAGGTGCTGAGGTGAGCTTGCACTGGAGTGAGGTGAGGAGGCCACTAGACACCAAGAACGAAGATTTTATTTTATACTGATCGGGGCCACTAGACTACCAGGGACTTGGAGATGTTTTTATTATATACTGATCGGGGGGGACCACCAGACTACCAGGGACTTGGGGACGTGTATATACGTTATAATGATTGGAGGGGCCACTAGACTACCAGGAAAGGGTAATTGCTGCATATGCGGCCAGCAACTCGGGGTGCGGGACACGGTTGGGGGGAGATGGCAGCGCCACCCTGAGGGGCTTGTGCAAATGGGTGTTTCAGGGGGATGGGGGTATGGGTAGCCCTGTGGGGCCCCACTGGGGTATGCTGACATGGGGGGTGGACAGGGTGGCATGTCTGCAGGTGGGTCTACAGGACCCCCGGGGTGGTGGCCGTAAGTTACACCAGCTAAATGCTGATGTAACTTACGTTGCCAGTTCTCCTCAAGGGGTTCTTGTAGAATCCCGACATTGGGTACTTTGTTGCTGACATTCTGGAATGGGGCACAACTGCTGCCATAAACCCCCTAGTGTCATGTCACTAGGGAGTTTATGAAGCAACTGCCAGTGTAACAGCTGTTAGGCGCAAGTGGCCTGCCACATGTCGCAGGCCACTTTGTAGAATCGCGCATGTCGCAACTGCTGGTGTAAGTTGCTACATGCGCCATTCTACTTGGCGCAACTGCTGTTATGCCAGGCATAACTCTTCTAGAATCTGGCCCCATTTTCCTACCTCATACCTTCAGGAGTTTATGAGTGTAGGTAAAGGTTCAGTTTCATCCACCAAGAGACAGGAGTCTTCGTATTCCTTCATCAAGCATTTAATCATTGTGTGCTATTTACATTATTTTGGTACCATGGCCTCCACTCTTATTGGAAATTTTTCTCCAGATGCTGAAAAAGGTTCTTCAGAGTCCCTTTGGACTACTTCCAACATGCAAGCTCCTCTAAAGCAAAATATTCCTTAAAGGACTGGATTGTTAGCCGGCCCAGTGGCATTGAGGGTTGAGGTGTTAGATGCCACATCTCATGCTACACCAGTGACCCGGGTTCAGTAATGACCTCGGGTCATCGGGGTACCAGCGTGGGGGGGCAGAGCAGGATTGAGCATGCCAATGGGCAGCTCTCATCTCCTGAGGGTGGTGAGGGTGGGTTGGTGCCCCCCCATAGTTCTGCTTTCACTGGGTGGTGGTCCAGGGGGTAGAATAGGTGGAGATGGGGTGGCAAAACTGCTACAGGAGGTGGAAGGGGCTGAGCTGGTACCACGGGGTGCATAGCATGCCTCCACATTCTCGCACGGCTGTGTGCCGGGGCCTCGGGGGCAGGGGAGAAAACCTGTGAAATACCTATGTGTCCCCATTGCCAGTTGGTGGGAGGAGGTGACAGGGACCAAACAGCTATATGAAACAAAATCTAGCCAGAGCCAATAGGGCTGTGAAGAGCTACCAAATGACTAAAGTTACACATATGCATAGAAATTATTCAATGCCCAGGTGTAACTTAGCCATTTTTTTGAGGTGTTGCACCAAATTTTCAACATAGCCTTTTTTGGATCCCTCCTCATGAACAGTGCCAGTGTCATTTTGTTCACTTGTCCTGAAAGATGATTTTGCAGAGCAAGCATGCTTTTCTGCACCACAGGTGCAACAATATGTTTTGGGCAGGTTGTGAAAAATGACAGCTGTACTGTTTTGAAGGAGGTGTGCAAAAAGGTAATGTTGAAAATGTGGAGTAAAATAAAAAATTGGAAAAGTTAGGGCGTCGTAAAAACTGGCTGGCATACGCACATACATGATCATTGTTTGGAATTTTTCACCAAATTTGCAAAATGGGCTTTTTGGGACACCACTTCATGAACAGTGGCACTGTCATTTCGTGAATCAGTCCTGAAAGGTGATTCCACGCAGCAACTGCAAAATCACCTTTCAGGATCAAGTAGCAAAATGACAGTGACAGTTTTCATGAGATTGGCATCCCAACAACCCCATGTTGAAAATGTTGGGAACAAATTCTAAAAAATGGCTGAGATATCAGCATAAGCTGAAACCCCCATTGAATGGCATTATAGCAGGCTTATCTTTGATTCTTCAGTTCACGATTCGGCTTTGAAGAGTGCAGACGTCTCCTGGTCCAGGGAAGATGACAGCGCCGACCTCTGGAGGTAAGGGAGGGGTAAGAGAGGGATGTGTGGAGGTGGGTGCTCAGTGGGAGGGTGGGGATGGGGAGGAGATGCGGTGATGATGAGAGGTCATTTTCTTGTTTGCGGGAGAAAAAATAAAAAGACCGAACAATGACGGATCATTTTCTGTTTTACAGAAAAAAACATTGAGCACACTGGGGTGGGCTCCCAGTGTCTCATGACTGGGGGGTGTACACACAGGGATTGGGCACCCCTGATATTGGCAGTGGTGGGTGGGGGGAAAGGAAGGAACATTAGGCACACTGGGGTGGGCTCCCAGTGTGCCACATGAGTTTGGGGGGGCACAGAATGCCACGGAGCTAGCGGCAGCCAACACGAAGATTGGGACCCCGATGTCGGCAGGCAGAACAAAAAACTTTGGTCCATGGAGCTGGCAGTGGTGACAACTGAGCATGCGTGACACTCGCACATGTGCAGTTCCAATGAATGGCATCTTGCCATACATGACACTGTCAGCAGAACTGCGCATGCACTTAAGACACGCATGCACAGTTCATGGCATGGAATGCAGAAGTAACAGCCGAAATAGTGCAGCTGATTGTGGTGGAGGGATTCAGGCTCATTGGGCATTCAGAAGGATACTTCCAAATGTCCAACAGAAGGTTCCACAGTCGGCCGTTTTCAGAGCTACAAACCCAGAAGGGCTGTGGGTGGAAAGGACTGGACTGTTCCACACACGATCTCCGAACATCAGAAGCTTGGCATTTCTTATTCAGTTTCTGCTCAGAAAAAATAACTAATTGATCTATTTGTAGCAGCCAAATCCCAACCTGCCAGCACTCCTGCTCTTAACCAGCCAGTCCTACAACCAGCCTCTGCTGCCTTATCTGAAATTTGAGACTTTATGGCTCAGCTTGCTACCTCATTATCTGACTTACAATCCTGTACCACCTCCCTCAAAACTTGTATTCCCTAACAGTCTATTCTGGATTCAAGTTCAGCAGTTCAAGTCACCCTTCCATCCTCTAGCCATTCCCAAGTGGAGGCTGCCCCACCACGTGCTTCTCCACCCTTAAGCGCTCCATCTACTTCAGATCTGCCAACTTGTTAAGATTCAGGTACTTCTTCCTCAGCCACTACTCTGCTGTTTATATCTCCTATTCACCTCATCCCAAGTCACCTCTGCAAGAATACCATAGATGGGAAAGACATCAATTTGATATCTCTCCACATTTTCATCCCATGACACCATAGAAAGGAGAATAGTATCCTGTGGAGACATTTCCATCATATTGAAATTGAAAGACCCTAGACCAGTGGTGGGCAACCTAAAGTAACCTGAGGGCTTATGTGTTGTCATGGCTGTGGAGTTGGCTGTAGTTGGCTAATAGTGCTGTGTTGTATTTAGTCTCCTTTTTATATGTTAGTTCCGCCAATTTAAATACAATAATGCTGCACAATGCAGTCAATTAATATAATTAAATGGTGAGGGGGTGCTGTCCTGAAATACAAATAAGTAAATTGACCTACTAACACTCTCTCACAGACCCCCGCTGAGCTGCCATGAGGGCAAGGGATATCCCCAGCCACGAACCACTGCAGCAAACTTACTTGAAACACAAATCAGAGTACAGCTCACAGATCACAGCCTTTCATAAATAAAGCAGCCATCAAGCACCAAGCTCTGTATCATTACCTTTTGTCATTGAGATGCTTCACATCTCACTCAGTTCCACGGCTCATCCATAGAACAATGCAGTTCAACTTCTGCTCTCCTACACAAATCAAGTGCTCTGAATTTGCCAAGTACACCTAATTAACACACTATTGTAGGTGTACTGTTGATCAGAGATGATGTGATAATGAAGTAATTACAGCGGATTGTAGCAATCTGTGGCAAGAGCCACTGAACATCTGATTTAAGGGTACAGCAAATATTTTTCTTAAGCAGTTTTTTTAAATAGCAAGGGAGAAATGTTCTCCAGAGCCACAGCTTTACCCGACGGGGGCTGCATGCAGCCCATGAGCCGTAGGTTGCCCACCACTGCCCTAGACTCATGAAGAAACTGACTATTCCCAAATTAATTTTTGCCTTCAGCTTGTATTGTGATGTTATTTGCTCCATATTTCCTTCTAGGTGCAAAGAAATGGACTCATATTTATATCTTTTGGTCAATCTAGGCATTAGAGATGGAGAAACGCATTTCTATGATTACCATCATTCCTTCTCTGCAAAAGCAGCAGCTGCTTTAACTCATTTTAGTATTAAATTGAATTGGGTCATCCTGGATAATGAGCTGTTTTGTTGACATTTTGCCAGGCATCAAGCACATTCCTGCCCCAAGTGCGGCTCCTTTGCCCATTTCGCCTTTCTTTGTCCTTTGTGAGTATCCAAGATCCCTTCATCGTCCATGTCACCTTAGGAAGGTTTCATCAGTAGGATCAGGTACTCCTTCATTTTCTTCTTCAAGAGTGACCCGCATGATTATTAATCCAAACACTTTCACCCACCCCAACTTGGAGAGACGAGGCACACAAATAAAATGCATGGGAAACAAGCCATTTTGCAATAATTTCAATGAAGTAGAAAGCTCTGACTCTGGCTGTCAATTTCATCTCTGCAGTTTCTGTAGTGATGCACTTGCTTTAATCATTTGTCCGAAAATGTCTCAGTCTAAACAATGACAATGAGTGCATCTCTGTGCCCCCATTAACATACAAGCCTTAGCTCAAGTGCTAGTCTCCCATCCTTTGTGCCAATTGGTGGACTTACCCATTTCTGGGCATTTCAGTACTTCCCTCTGACTCATTCATATGTAAGAATTTACAGTTCACGCTAAAGGAACCTGAACTCATTCAGCAATTACTGCAGAAAGAACTACAGAAAGGATTTCTCATTGGTCCTTTTTGTGCATCCACCATTTCTTCCAATCGGATTAGCCCTATCAGCATCGCTACCAGAAAGTTTTCAGGCAAGAAATGACTGATCATTAATTAATCAGTTTCTTGTTCCAAATCCATTCCCAGCATTAATTCATTGATTCCACCTGATGACTACTCTCTCTCTCTCTCTCTCTCTCTCTCTCTCTCTCTCATGGTCATATCAATATCATCACCATTATTAAATGATTCCTCTCTGGCTCCTGGTCTTCAAAGGTAGATATTTCAGATGCTTTTAAATTACTTCCTAGCCATCCATCTCTGTGGCATCTCTACAGTATCAAATGGGAGATCACTGCTACTTCACCATTTGTCTGACCTTTGGTTGTAAAAGTAGCTCAAAACTATTCAACATGTTTTCAGAGATGCTGTGTTGGCTCCTGCTCAGTGTTTGCCATCATCCAGCTGTTATTCATCTCCTAGATGACTTTCTCCTAATCGATCTGTCTGATTCACCTCCAGCTGCTGACATCACAGCACTCATCCGACTCTTTCAAGAATTAGCAGTGCCTTTATCTGAAAAGAAAATGCTTGGTTCTTCTATGTCTATTGAATTTCTTGGTATTGAATTGGATACAACATACATGGAAGCCAGATTGCCTTCCAATAAATGCCACAGGATCCAAGCTCTCGTGGAATCATTTTCCCTTCATTCCTCCTGTACCAAACATGAACTTCTCTCACTATTAAGGTGTCTCAGTTTCACAATGCAAATTATCCCACAGTTTTGTTCTTTTATTTCATACCTCCTGAGATTGGGTTCATCTGTTTCTGAACTGAATCATCACATCACTATTACTGATGTAGCCAAATCAGATTTAGCAGTGTCATCCCATTTTCTAGCATTCTGTAACAGATGTTATATGTTTCACAAAGATCTATCTCCAGATTTTCATCCCAGAATTTACATTGATGTATCTCATTAACTATGGCTTTGCTGTAATTTTCAAAGACTCCAAGTTTGCTGATTCTTTGCTATATATATATATATATATATATATATATATATATATAGATATATATATATATATATTTATATATATATATATATATATATATATATATATATAGCTTTTGAGACTTCTCAAAGACATCTCCTCTATTCAAAATCTACCCAGTTGTAGCTGCTGCTTTCATATGGGGCCTTTGTTGGTCCCCGCAGACAGTCTCAGTCTTTTCAGACAATCAAGCTGCAGTCAATATTATTCATAAAGGCAGGTCCTTGTCTCATTTCATCATCTTGTTCATGTGAATGAAGCTGCTGATTATTAATCTTGATTTCAATTCCAGGAATTCCACCGTATCTGTCCTGCAGTAGACTCAGCTGTGACTCTTCCTTCTCCTCCTCAATTTGCCAATCTCATCATGATCTAACATACTACCATCAACAAGCTGAAGCCTTTATGTGGTCAGCATTAGCTCCCACTACTCAAGCTACATATACTACCACTTGGAAGGAAATATTCCTCATGTTATGCCTTCCAGTCACTTCACAACAATCCAGTTACTATCAAGCAAATACTAACATTCATAACATACTGCCATCAAGCATTAGAATTATCATATGGGACCATAAAACAACACTTATCTGGAATACAATTCTTCGTCTCTCAATCAAATCCATCCATGTCCTCAATTCTATCTAATACTACTATTAAACTCCTCCTCAGAATTCAAAAGGCATCGCTCCCAAAAGCTCCTAAATGTCTGCCTATCAATTGACCTATATTTCAATAATTGTTGGACTTGCTCTATTCTAATCCTTTCAACTATACCACAAACACCATGATTTCCTCAGCTATTTGTTTAGCTTTTTATAGTTTCCTGTGCCCCAGTGAGTTTACGATATCCTCAGCCTCCTATACTAATTTTCTCAGTCACCACTTTAATAAAACATGCTGATCATTATATTCAGTTTCTGCCAAATTAAAAAACTGATAGACTGCACAAAGGAACTAAGATCACATATTACCCAGCTCATAACACCTGGTGCCCAGTACCTATCTTCAATCAGCTTATGCAGTATCATGTCAGATCCAACCCCTCACAATCTCTTGTGTCTGCTAACAACCATTCTGCAATGGCCACCAAATGGTTTATGGAGCATGTGAGAATTCTACTACAATGACTCAGACTCAGTCCTTTTTCTTTCACAGGTCATTCATTCAAGATTGGAGCAGCTGGCCCAGTGGCACTGAGGATTGAGGCACTGGACGCCACACCTCATGCTGCACCAGCGACCCGGGTTCAGAAGCAAGCTCAGGCACCAGGGGTCGGCAGTGGAAGGATTGAGGATTGAGTGCCCTTGTGGTGCTCTTCTCCCTGGGATGGAGGGATGGCTTGGCATGCCAGCAGCCCCTGGTGGAGACAGGGGGACACTGAAGCATGCCAGGCAGCATGTGATCACGTGGCCGATGAAGGCAGAGTTGCAATGCACCATGCAAGGGGGGAGACCACAGAACAAAGGAAAAACCCAGTCCTTGGGGTAGGCAATGGCACCAGCCCCCATGCCCACAGCCGGGCCTGTCCTGTCTGGCCTCTCATGTTCCTTCACCTAGGACCTGCACCCACAGCTAGAGTCTGAGTATGTAAGTGCACCCAAAGAGGAGGTGTGGCCCCTACCCCAGAGGGGTCAATCTTGTGGTGCCAGCTGTGAGGTGAGGGAGGAGGAGAGAGGAGGATCAGATGGGCAGGCAGACTTCGGGCTGGGCAGTATCTGGTTGGATGCCTGAGAGAGGCTCCTTGGACTGTGAACTGGAGGGAAAAAGAATTGTAAAAAAAAAAAGCGTTAGAGCAGCTTCTCCAGCTTCACAGAAGAGCATTCTTGCTCACATCATCAAAATACTTGAAAGATGGATCTCCTCTTGTTTCAAAACTTACATCCCAAATCCAGAACAGAATATCAGACAAGCTTCTAGGATTGCCTCTTCTTAGCATGCCCAAAGGAAGGGCAGTTCAGTAGCCATGGTTCCTCAGAGGTTTCCTCCAGACAGGGTTTTTTTCTTCTCCTGCATGCTACTGTTCACAATTTCCATGAGCTGGAGGAGGTAATCTCTCTTTCTTTTTGGCCTTTTATTCCCGTAACACTGCCAAGCACCTCTACTGAGGGTGGGAATAGAGAAAGGTCAAAATTAAAAAATGCACAAGCACTCACACTATTCACCAAACATTGAATGGCAGGGCTTTTCACATTTTTAGTGTGAGGGATCAACTCCTCCCACCAGCTAAATAAAAGCCTGCCTCTTCCTACATCTCACGATTAGCATTTCTCAGACTTGCAATCCTCCCCACCTCCTTCTCCACCTCCGGCACTCTTCTCACTCTTAGTGTTGGGCCCTTTAATTCTGTAACACCGTCTGGCACCTCTACTGAAGGTGGGAATAGAAAAAGGACAAAATTAAGATACACACAAGCACTCACACCACCAAACATTAAATCTTGTTTTATGCGACTCAAGCCTGAAAAAAGACATGTTTTCTCTACTGCTCTAACCTGATTACCAAAAACATAAGTACATCAAATAAAGTTTTGTGCCTTTTGTGGCACTTAGAATCCTATCAACAAGAGTTTGTTTCCCCCATAAATACAAAATGGGGAAAACTCTTTTGTGAACAGATCTCTGAAAACTGCTTTTTCCACCTCTACCAGGACCACTTCCCAGCACTGTCCAACTCACTTCTTTGTTATTTACTTGGTCTTGGGGTGGGAGGTCTCCAGGAGCTATCCCTCTATTGTGGATTCCTTCTGGAGTTTCTCAGCCATTTTCTCCCTGGGTCCATCAGAAGTGCAGGAGACAAGCGGGCAGTCAGCATTAAACTGCTACACACTGTGGCTTTTCTGCTTTGATTCTCCTTTCCTTCAGGATGCAGCCAGCAGGGGGTCCAAGATGTGCATGTGAATGCAATGTGTGGCTATGCTCCAGAGCCAGTCTGCATCCTCCCTCCTGCAAGCTTCTCCAGTTGCATCACTGGCTGTGGTTACCCAAGTGGTGGAATCACAGTGAAGAATGTTACTCTACCTCCTCAGAGTAGGAGAGCATCCTGTGGGATGCTGTATTTTCCTCCCTTGGGATGGTACCCAATGTCCCAACCTCATTCTCAAACCCAGGTCTCCAACATTGTGGGTAGTACTGCTGCTCCATTGCTGACCTGCTGGCTTTGTGCTTTTAATCTTAACCAAACTGTTCTCACACTGTAACTTGGTTTGAGGCTAAGACATAAACCACACACAGCTGATCATGGATTATGGCATTGAGCTGAGCTCCTCACTTGAGTGCTTGCAAAATAGACATACTGATTAAAGCAACCAAAGTTATTCTATATGCTGGAGACGGTTGTCTTATTTGCATAATGACTAGCAATGGAAATCATAATATGAATAATGTAGAAGAGCAATAATTTTCTTTGAAGATGTTACATTTTGTCAGGTATTGTTGCTATCTCAGTATCTGACTTTAAATGAAGCACAATCTTAAAAACAGAATTAATGAGGCAGTTTCAAAGTGCATTTACATGTATGCTTTGTATTCTTTGATTTTGGATTTGCTAATTCACACTTCTGTTTCATATACTTACTAGAAGCAGCAACTTATGATTGTAATGACTTTAAGACTTTCTAAAAAATAAAATAACATTTGTCTTTCTCCCTAGTCTTTTCCTTCTGGAACCAGTACCACATACAGTATATAACTAACAAAACTGTAGCTATCTCACAACCTCTGTTCCAAGCCAGACTGGCAGAGTCTGCTGTAGTTATGGATCCTAACAGAAAGGACAAATGATACTATTGCTCCTTGTTTTTCCCAAATGTGGCCAAACACATTGTTTCCCCATGTACACCATTGAGAGTTTCATAAAATTGAATGTTTAAAAGGCACTTTTAAGTCAATCACAGAAAAAACAACCTGCTGTACTACTAACTAAAATTTCAAAATCATATAGCATATGCAGTCTGCTACTCTTTCACTAAATTAATATAAAAATACTAAATCAAAACCACGTGGTCCTTTGTTTTGAGATATTGTATATACAGGTTGTTTTTCTTTAATTGTATTTGTTTAAGAATCCCCTTATTCATCCATTATGGTTTTATACCCTTGTTGTCATATTTTTTAACTTTCTTATTGGCATGTAATAGATATATAACAAAAAGTTAAAAATATAACACTAAGGGTGTAAAACCAAAATGGATGAATAAGGGGATCCTTAAATAAAATTAAAGAAAAAACTGTATATACAATATCTCAAAACAAAGGACACTGCTGATTGGTTGAAATATAAAGATGCACTAAGAATAAGTAAATACAAGATTAAACATGCATAAACGCATATGGAGTATAAACTGGCAACTAACTGCACAAAAAGTAACACAAAACAACTCTACAGGTGTGTTAAAGAGCTAGTAAACTGCCTGGAATTAATAGTAATTTTCAGATGCAGTCAGCTATCACTTCCTATATCTAAAGTATTTTTTTCTTTTCTGTTTGCTAGTTAGAAGACTTTCCACCTGGCAGTACTGGGCTGATCTAAGGAGTGGCACTCTGTTTGGAGGCTAACAAAAAATCAGTTGTGTTCCTACCACTACATAATCAGAAATGTGACAAAACACATTGGGGCACCACAATTTGTGCAGCCTGAACAGTAACTTTCACAAGTTACCAATCAAAATGCAGGAAAATGTGACATCACTAGTAACCAAGAAGAGCCAATCCCTGCTGCTTCATGTGAAAGTGAATAATCTGGCAGTATTGCCAAGTGGAAAATCTTGTAATTAGCAAACAGAAAAAAAAATACTTGCGATATAAGAAGTGATAGCTGACTACACCTGAAAGCTACTATTAATTCCAGACAGTTTTCAGGCATTACACTAGCTCTTTAATACCTTAAAATCCTATAGCACAAGACTACGATATAAATATAGAAAACAGACAAATTCATAACCCTAAGGAAATGGCTGATCTTTTTAATCAGTACTTTTGTTCAGTTTTCAATAAACATCATCATACTGCTAGTGGGGGTAATATCAGGGACCTGTGAAGCTCAGAATTACCTATAATAACTGAAGAAGATGTTATTAATAAAATAGTTACCGTATATACTCGCATATAAGTCAGAAATGTGGGACCTAATTTAAGTGTGCAAAAAAACAGTTCCTACTTATACACGAGATATTGTGAGGAGCGGAGGAAATTGCAGGCATCCTGGAAAGGATGAAATGAAAACAGTACTCATGCTTGATTGCCGGAGTAGCACAGCTACTGACACCTAATTGACTAAGGTACCTGACACCTTCTTTATCACATAGTTGTCCGCATACAGCGCCCTCTTGCTTTGATTTCTGGTTAACACTTTATTGACTGCTTGTCCACTTGCCTGTATAGCCCAGGTTATGGTAACTCAGTTACTGTCTCTCGGCAACCACATTTGTATAGATTAAGTAATTGACGGAGTGACTGGCTTCTCTTGATAAATACCATTCCGTTAAGTCTGTCAGTATTCAACCTGATTTCAACATGCTAGCACTAAAACAAACATGAAGCACCTACTGTGCTAACTTCAAATTAAAAAGAAAAGGCTTTGCTGAGTCGCATTCAAACATGGCTGTCAACGAGAAACTGATTCAGGACTGGAGAGCAAAAAAAAGGAGCTCTACAGATGATAAAAAAGAGTGTCAAATGAATCAAGTTGAACCCATCACCTGTTTCAGCCATAGAAGAAGAACTAAGCACTTGGGTACTGAAGCTTCGCCAGCAGGGTATATTGTTAACCAAATGGCAATATGCTTGCAGGCATTATTACTGGCAAAGAAACAAGGTTACTAGAGCACTCTAAATTTCAAGGCATCCGCAGGATTACATACAACGTTTATGAGATGCCATGACCTCACACTAAGACAGAGGAACCATATTGCACAAAAACTACCATCTGTTGTAAACACAAAGGTTGACAGCTTCCACGCATTTGTTCTTAATGAATGAAAGCAGCATGAATACCCACTGGTTGCCATTGGGAATATGGATGAGACAGCTGTAAGTTTAGATCTACCCTCAAACAGAACTATGCATGTCAAAGGCGGGAAGATGGTTATTGTTCACACCTGCAATGCAGAGAAATTGCACTTTACTGTGGTGCTGTCATGCCTTGTCGATGGTACCAAGTTGAAACTGATAGTTATTTTCAAGAGAAAAACACTTCCAAAGGGAAAGATGCCACCTGGTGTTCTGGTGGATGTCCATCCAAAAGGCTGATGGCTGAAACACTTGTGAACAAGTGGGTCAGTGAAATCTGGGTCAGTCGACCAGGAGTGCTCATACACAAAAAGAGTTTGCTTGTATGGGACATATTCCATTGACACCTTGTGGGCTCTGTTAAAAAGAACCTATGCCAACAAATGACACATCAAACCGTGATTCCTGGTGGGTGTACCTCATTACTGCAACCTATGGATGTGAGTCTAATAAGCCTTTCAAGGCAAAAATGCATGGGTTTTGGAGAATGTGGATGATCACCAGTAACAAGGAGTTTACTGCTGGTGGAAACATAAAAAAAAAAAAAACAGCTACAGTCTTGTGTGCCAATAGGTTAGGGATGCCTGGTACTCAGTACCAGCAGAGGCAGTCATAAAATCTTTTAAGAAGCATGGCATCTCTAATTCTGTGGATGGTACTGAGGATGACCTGTTATAAGAGGACCTGTAGCCTCTAACACTATCAGTGCACCAGACACGACTAACATGACCAAAGTCCAGAAAGAGGAGATAGCCAAGCTTGAAGATATCTATGGCGACAGCCCACTGTCTGAGTTGCAGCTTCTGCTATTCAACTCGGATGATGATGAGGAAGATGAGGAGTTTTTTGCTTCAGTAACTGACTGAGTTGCAGCGGAGTTCTGCTCCTTTTTTATAACCTTGCTTGCTTTTTTATTTTTATTTACAGTTCAATAAATTAAAAGAATAAATAAAATAAATAGAATAAATATTGCTACGAAGTTTCATTTGCATTTCATTTCATTGCAGTAAATGTCACTTAATTTTATTTAAAGAAAGTGTAAGGTGTGTAGCAGTCATAGAATGACAGTGTGCATGTTTGCAGCATGATTATCCATCCCAGTAATGGTTGGCTTCTCTCCACTCAGCAGTGCAATTTTTTTATGACAGCCTATGACCCATAACTGACTTATACACGGGTGAATGGCTAATGCTGCAATAAATCCAGAACAGATGGTTTAATACCTTTTATTGGACCAACAAAGATGTTTCAAAAAGAACAAATTGCTTTAGCTTTTGGACCAACAAGTCCTTCTTTGGAAGCTTAATGACAGTTATTTAGAATATCCCATACTAGTAACACTTAGAACATGCAGAAAAACACAGAAATAATTATCAATGGTTTAAAACCAGCATTCAAAACATAACTAAAGTAACGTCAGAGAGCTTGAATATCTCAAGTGTGCTTTAAGCTGAATCAAACCTAAAGGTCAAAGGTTATCCAGAAATAACAGCAGGCACAGAGTTCAACCCACATATATTATACTATGTATCAGTCTAATGAATAACAAAAAACTAGGATTCTCTACTCACTAAATTATATGTCAAGTTAAAAAGCCTCCCAAAGACACAAGCTTCAAGAGTGAGGCAAGGGCACAAGAGTAAAAGCCAGCTTCAACTCTGCTCAGAACTCTGTTAGTTTGAGAATATGGTCAATGAAAAGAAAATGACCCTGGATTAAAAAATTGCATGCCAAAATGTAACATTTTTTGCAAGTACAAAATAAGCCCCACAATACAACAACAGAAATTATCTTTACATGGCATACAGAAGGATTAAAGTGATATTTACCCAAAGTGAGTAAGTATCACACTGCTTAATGTTTGACTAGCTGGAGATATATTACCAACATACTCTCAACCTGCTATTACAGTCCAGAAACCTTAAGGCCTTCAGTGTTGTAACAAGATTTTATACATGGTAATATCAATTGTCAGTGTAAGTGCCAGATAAAAAGGACTACTCGTAAAGGATCCCCAAGAAATTGAGACTATGTAGTCTGATATGTACAGATTTCAATAAAATGTCAGTGTATAATCAAACTAATACATTTACAGAAACAGTCTAAGGAATCTAAACAAGATCTTTTAGGAATTAAATCCTCCCCCCACCCATCTGGGGGAAGGTAACTACTTAAAAGGAAATATATATGCATGAATCCTAATAAACCATCATTTGCACCAATCTCTACAATAGTTAGCCCAAAAAGGAATTACACCTGTCATGAACCCCCAAGTAAATGAGACAATGCGTCCTAATAAGTACAGAATGTAAAAACATTAACAGTATATAATCAAGCCACAGAACGAGCAAAAGGAAATAAATAGCCACTATAAATACGAACCCAGAGTCCTAGCTACTGTAACACCTTAATGTCATGTACCTGAACATAAGTTTACCTCAGTAGCACCACAATATCCACAACCACTATACCTACATAACTACCCACCTCAAATACCCATATTAAAAATTCACTGTGCCACACTTCTTCTCCCCCACAACACACACATAAACACACACACACACACACACACACACACACACACACACACACATATTCATACAATAGTAATGTCAGAAGCCAACCTATAGATACCAAGTTAAGGGGGACTGTATAAGTAAAAGAGTCAAAGTCCAAGGCTCACTGAAGACCTAAAATATGTATGTCCATCCTTTGAAATAAAGGTCCATGTAAATTTACTTATAATGTGTCATATACCCAACATCAATGTTCAAGCCATCTCCCACCGTATTAAGAAGTAACACGTGTCTGATCTCATAAGCTCATCTCTGCTGTATACTGTTGAAATGTCCTTTTAAGACCATCACAGACATATCTGAGATTGAGTGGTCATCCTGAGAGAAGCAATGCTGCAATAGCAACTCACAAGATCGGCCCCCGAATTATACGCAGACCGACTTACATGCGAGTAAATTACAGACACAAATTTCCACTGGGCAAGATGATATCTCCACACAAATTCTCAAAATATTAGCACATAAAATTGCATACCCATCGAAAATATTATTCCAAGCTTCCGTGAAATCAGGAGTCACACCACGTGACTGGCAAACAGTGAATGTCATGCCAATACATAACAAGCATTTGTCAATGCCGAACGTTCGCTTGCAGGTATTTGCAGTGGTGTTTGGCATGTCTGGTGCTTTACCCTAATGCCCTGTGCGATTGCTGGTATTTGCACAATAAATTGTCAGCATGACCTTTTTGTTACCCTCATTGTGCGCTACATAGGCGGAAACACATTTTGGGCAGGATGTGAAAAATGACAGCTGTACTGCTCATAAGGAAGTGTGGTAAAATGGCAATGTTGAAAATCTGGATGGAAATATTGAGAATGTAACCCTCTGACGTGCGTGGGAACTGTGCATGCGCTAAGCCAAACAGTAATTTTGAGAATTTTTTCACCAAATTTTCAACATTGTCATTTTAAAACCTCTGCTAATGAACAGTGTCACCGTGATTTTCTTACTGTGTCCCATACATTGATTTCGCACACCGACTGCGCCATTGTGCACTACAGGGGCGGAAAGACGTTTTGGGCAGGATGTGAAAAATGACAGCTATACTGCTCATAAGGAGGTGTGGTAAAATGGCAATGTTGAAAATCTGGAGTGAAAATATTGGAAATTCGCAAACTTACAAGCATGCGTAGGAACTGCACAATGCACGCTGGTAAAACAGTTATTTGTAGGAATTATTTCACCAAATTTTCAACATAGCCATTTTAAGATCTCTGCTCATGAGCAGTGACACTGTGATTTTCTTAATGTGTCCCATACACTGAGTTCGCACACCGACTGTGCCATTGTGCGCTACATGGGCGGAAACACATTTTGGGCAAGATGTGAAAAATGACAGCTGCAGTGCTCATAAGGAGGTGTGGTAAAATGGCAATGTTGAAAATCTGGAGTGAAAATATTGAAAATTCGCAAACTTACGAGCGTGTGTAGGAACTGTGCAATGCAGACTCATAAAACAGTCATTTTTAGGAATTTTTTCACCAAATTTTCAGCACAGCCATTTTAAGACCTCTGCTCATGATCAGTGTCAGTGTGATTTTCTTAATGTGTCCCATACATTGAGTTTGCACACCGACTACGCCATTGTGTGCTACATGGGCAGAAACACATTTTGGGCAGGATGTGAAAAATGACAGCTGTACTGCTCATAAGGAGGTGTGGTAAAATGGCAATGCTGAAAATCTGGAGTGAAAATATTGGAAATTCGCAAACTTATGAGCGTGCATAGGAACTGCTCAACGCACGCTCGTAAAACATTCATTTTAGAATTTTTCACCAAATTTTCAACATAGCCATTTTAAGACCTCTGCTCATGAACAGTATCACTGTGATCTTCTTAATGTGTTCCATACATTGATTTCACACACCAACTGCGCCATTATGTGCTACATGGGCGGAAACACATTTTGGGTGAGATGTGAAAAATGACAGCTGTACAGCTCATAAGAAGGTGTGATAAAATGGCAATGTTGAAAATCTGGAGTGAAAATATTGAAAATTTGCGAACTTACGAGCCTGCGTAGGAACTGCGTAATGCATGCTCATAAAACAGTCATTCTTTGGAATATTTGACCAAATTTTCAACATGGGGTTTTGGGACCCCTTCTCATGAATGATGTCACTGTCATGGCGTTATTCAAGGCGAAGGGTGATTTCACACAGTGACTGCGCGTGCCTGCGAAATCACCCTTCAGGCCCGAACTCTTGTCGTAACTGTGTTATCATTCATCGAAAAGTCCCAAAACTATGTTAATTGGTGCAAAATCAAAAATAACTGAGATATCTAATAAAGTTGAAACCCCTATCTGGCCCATTATACAGCTTACCGGCATTTCCTCAGTTCGCGAGTCGCCTTTGAAGAGTGCAGGCGTGTTCCCGGTCTACCGAAGATCGTCGCTGGAGTCAGAGGTAAGTATGGGGGTGTGGGGAGAGCTGGGTGCGCAGTGGGTGGGTGCGGGTTGTGGGAGGGTCTGGGAGACCGCCGTGGGACCGTTTTATTTTACAGATGTTAAAAAAAAAGATGGCGTGGGACCATTTGCCATGCTGGGTGGGCTCCCAGCATGGCACAAGAATGACTGGGGGCCGAGGCCGATGGGATTAGGCACCCCTGTAGCAAACTACGCTGGAGGCCGAGGAGCCGAGCGGGGATTGGGCACCCCTGCCGCAAAACAAAGGCAACGCTTGCCACTCTGGGGTGGGCTCCCAGCGTGGCAGCAGGATGGTTGGGAGGCCATGGGCCTGACAGGATTAGGCACCCCGTCGGCAAACAAAGTTTGAGCACCAAAGCTGTGGAGGCGGGCGTGACCGCGCGAGGGAAGCAGCGTGTGCCGAGGGGCGAGTCGTGTGGTGGCGCTCAATAGGCTGGCAGCGCTTTCCTTTGAAGCAGAGACACCGCTGTCATGCTGAGCTCCTACATCCATTGGTGCAGGACCGCACATACTGCTCAAGGAGCAGTGCATTGGATGGGAGGCACACCTCCAAGTGTGCTACTCTCCCAAAACGTTCCTAGCGCATGCGCGCAAGCGAACGTAAAAAGGGTGATAAGGCTCTGTTACAAATCTGAGTTTCTGTGAAAAGGTGTCATACAATCTAGATAAATGAAAACTGGTGTACTGCATTTTTTTGGGACTTTGCAAAAGCATTCGCTAAAGGTTTCACGTTGGGTGATTATTGAAAAACTCAGTTAGTAATGGGGTTTGCCCTTTAAGGGGCAGACCAAGTTGTCCTGGTGCACCCCTTCCCTTTACATGAAGATGGTGTGTTCAGAGGGTGAGGGGGGAAGGGGAGAGACAGGGAAAAATAACAATAGGCAGGCTACAGGAAGGTGAGGGGCTAAAGGAGGTACATAAGGAACAGCACAAGAGTGGCTCAGCTACTTTTGCTGGAGTTTTGATTTACATTGAACTGCAGCATGTCAGATTGTCAAGAGAGGTTTGTGCACTAGCATAAAGCAGGTAAGGAAAGGCAACTATGATTAATCAGCAATGATGTTTTAAAAGGTTTAAATAGTTAAAGAATGGTATTGCCTTGATGGGATAGCAAGGAGAATTTTTCCAAGTTTGCTCAGGATTAGGATAGAATTTGCAAGAAATGTTGATGTGTGCTAGATTTATGATCCTGCATGGGTATGATTTCATTGGGCTATGATTTGGTTTTTCATTGACTATTCTCCCTGGTATGGGGGGAGGACGGTACGAGTATGCCACAGGGAACCAGACTTGAAAATCACTATTTGGATGCTCCTTTTGGGCTGTGTTCATAGTTTGTGGGACTGGGGGTAGAAGCACTAGAATGTGCTGAAAGGAACTCGGTGGTAGAATCTGCTAGGGGAATTTTGCCCATTCAGGAAGCTGTTTATAGCCATTGATGTGTTTTGAGGGCAGATCTGGCAGAACTTGCAAGAATGTACTAAAAAGGCGAGTGGGAATAATGGAGCAGGCAGGGCCGAGGACCGGAATCTCTGTAATGAGTGTGGGTTTTTTTCAGAGCAAGCGGGTGCGCTTAAAAAAGCATAGTGATCAAAAGAACACAAGATTGGAGGCAAAAGCGGCTTTGCAGCAGCCTAGTTAGACATGTTTTGGTGTGGTAGGAGCACAGAAAGCACGCAGCCAAGGGGAAGGCCGGCGCGGCAGATGGGAGTGTGCTGGATGGGGCCTAGGCCCTCTCACCACATTTTCAGGCAGCAGATTATGCTGCTGGATCTTTCTAATGGCCTCGCATTTCAGCTGGTAACATGCAGGTTGCCAAAAACCGGGGGTATGGGGGCCTGTGAGCAAGGTCTAAGTAGAAGGCCCAGCATGGGCCTGGTGACCAGCCATGTGACGTGAAGTCACACGCCGGGAAAAGCAGCCGTGTGAACAAAAAACGTTTTGCGGATTCGTTTGAAAGGGGGCAGTAGCAGTTGAAGCTGAAATCGGGCTTCTACGCTAAGGCTCCAGGCTTACAGGCCAAGACTTGGCCATCGCATGCCATTCGGCCACACAGCGTGACATCACACGCCAAAGATGGACAGACAACTAGAAGGGCAAATGGGAGGAACGATGGGAGGAGGGCAGAGGCAGGGTGGCCTGATGGGGGCGAGAGGCAGGAAAGCAGCAACGGCTGAAGCCAACAGAGGGCTATACAAAAAGGCATCAGGGCTAAAGGGTAAGGCCTGGTTTTATGATGGCATTTGGCCTTGTGGCATGACGTCACACTCTACGAGGGGCAGGCCACATAGGATCAAATGGAAGGAAGGTTGGGGTGAGATTAGAAGCTGGGTGGCCTGAAGGGGGCAAAAGGCATAAAAGGCAACAGTAAAAAGGGGTTTCACCAAATTTAGACCATTTTGCACTACAGAGTGAGCGCTACGCTATGGCAAGGGGAGGTGAGAACCCACAGGTGCAGGACTGAGGAGGATAGGCAGGCTGGAGATCTGGGAAGAGGGGCCTGGTGACATGTCTTTACGTCACACGCCTGGAATTTCCAGTCGATGGGAAAGGGGGCACAGGGAAGAGACGGGCAGGGAGAGGGGTGCAATTAAAAAAAAAAGCGTGGTCACAGATTGAGGGGTCAGTGGGTAGAAGGAATCAGGCAAGGGGACAAATAAGCCCAAAAAGACAGCGAGGGAACACCGGAGGCCCCAAAAAGGGTTTGGCAAGAGGCCTAGGCATCGGGGGGAGATTAAAAAAAAAAAGGAGAGGGGGGAAGCAGGCCCTGTCATATGAGGGAATGCTGACAACAGTGTTTTAATAATGATAATTTTGTCAGTTGTTTTCACAGTAGCAAGAAGCAAAGAACATGGCACCAAAGAAGAACAGACCTTCGAAACAGGACGCCTACAGAGCTATAGTGGAGTTGGCAGAAAAAGCCAATAGAACGTGGAAGATGGTGGAAGGGGAGGAACCAGCGAGATCTGGGGAGAAAAGGAAAGCAGGGAAGGGTAAAGGGGGCAGAGGGAAACGACTAGCTGAGAGGCCACACAGCCCAACCAGGGTACAGCCACCGATAGTGGTACCTCCCAGGGTGGCCAGTCCAGTACCTCTGCAGTCTGTTGTCCCAGTACTGTCAGTACCTCCCCAGGACCAGGTAGTGTTGCCCCAAGTGGAGCCCAGGCCAGATCCCCTGTGCACAGCGGTTCCTCTGCCACCACCAATAGTACAACCAGCCCTTCAACCACAGGGGAACATACTTGGGCATCAGGAGGACAGCAGGCAACAAGGAAATGACAAAGCCACAGGTAATGCACCCAGTTTGGTGGGTGAGAGCATCAAAGAGTATATTAGCCAAATTATTTCAGCACTCAGGACAGCGGGGTCTGGGTCAGATGGAGTCAGCACTGGTGGAAATTAGGTCAGACAAAGAGGTGATAAAGGAAAGTGAAAGAGATGGGGAGAAAGAAGGTAAAGGAACAAGGGAGATAGGCGCTCCAGGGATGAGAGTAGGGGTGCATGTCCTGCTGGCCGTGAAAGGAAAAAATATGGAAGAGAGAGTGTGTGAATATTTTCGCATTGGTGAGCTGGGAAAAAGCAGCAGTGAAATACGAAGAAACAGAGAACATAGGAAAGAGTGAAATGGCAGCAGCGGTAGTTTTGTTGGGCAAGAAGGAGAAGGATAAATTCACAAAGGGGAAGATGTGGGATGGGTGGTTTGTAGGCTTCACCACATTCTCAGCCATAGTACTGGAGGAGAAGAAGCCAGAAATGGGCATCCCCCTCATTACGTACTCCCTGATAATTAGAAGGGCAAAGACAAAAGGAGGAGTGGGGTGGATATACTATGATGAATTCTTTTGGCAAAGAATGGCGACATATGGTGATGTAAGATGGGACATGAAGCAATTAGATTTGTGGACAGATTACGTAACTGACCAGTCCACCCCAGAAGGAGAGATGGGGAGGAAAGGAACAATGCCCCAGAGGTGTTGCTGGGGGTACAATAGGGCCTTCTGTTCCTGACCACAGTGCCACTTTCGGCATGCATACTCAAAATGTGGGGGGACGCATCCAGCGAGCAGATGCAGAATGACATGGGTACAGGGAGTCCAAGGGTTGGGGTGCAAGGAGCAGGCCAGCAGCTTTTTTGAGAGGGGCAGGGGTATAGGGTACAGGCATGGAGTAAAGGGGGGAGAGGCAGGGGGCATGCAGGGAGAGGGAGTCAGAACTACTGACCAGCAAGACCAGCCAATGAGCAATGGGGGGGGCTGTGGCAGAGGAGAAGGGAAAAAAGCAAGAGAGCAATTTAAGGCAGCAAGAAGGCCCATCAAGATAGAGGCATGGGAGGTTTGGTTGGGAAGATACCCAAATAGACAAGTGGAAGAGATGATTGGGGAAGGTTTTCGCACAGGTTATTCATTGCAGTGTGAGGGCCCGAGGAAGATGAGAGAGGCGAACAATCTTGGTTCGGTGAAAGGGAGAGAAGAAATTTTAAGACAAAAAATAGAGAAAGAAAAGGCAGCAAGTAGAATAGAAGGGCCATATGATACCCCCCATTGCAGAATATGAGGATTTCACCATTGGGTTTGGTCCCTAAAAAACAGCAGGGAGAATACAGGGTGATTCCCCACCTATCCTTTCCGGAAGGGGATTCGGTGAATGATTTTATCAGGGAAGAATATAGTAAAGTGATGTATGCCACATTAGAAGAGGCAGTCCAGATCATCTGAGCAACTGCTGATGCATGGATGGCAAAAACAGATACAGAGTCCGCCTTCAGGTTGCTGCCGGTTAGGAGAGAAGACTGGGATTTATTGGGGTTTAAAATGGAGGGACAGTACTATTTTGACAAAGCCATGCCCATGGGGTGTTCCATAGCATGTGCGACATTTGAGGCATTTAACACCTGTCTACAGTGGATATTTCAAGAAAGTACTGGTTACAAAACTGTCATTCACTATTTAGATGATTTCCTTTTCATAGGCAGCGGGAGGAGAGAGACAGAAAATATATTAGCCAGCTTTCAGGAGCCGTGCAGAGAATTAGGGATTCCTTTGGCACCGGACAAAACAGAAGGACCCAGTAAGGTGCTAGAATTTCTAGGTATAGAGATAGATGCCTTGGGGGAAGTGTTTAGGCTGCCAGACAAAAAGGTATTGAAGCTGAAGGAGCTGATTCATATACACACAAGTAGAAGAAGAGTACAGCCAAAGCAGGTACAACAAGTATTGGGACACCTGAACTTCGCGTGCAGGGCTATTGGACCAGGGAGAGCTTTCTCCAAAAGGTTAGCAAGGGCTACAGCCAAGGTAACCAGACCACACCACTGGGTAGATATGACAAAGGGAGTCAAGGACGATTTTAAGGTATGAGAGGAATTCCTCAGCGCCTACAGTATAATGGCTGCTCCTTCTGGCAGGAAGAATGAGTTTACAACACCGACCTGGATCTCTACACAGATGCAGCTGGGGGCCTAGGTATGGGAGGCTATTTGAGGGGCAGGTGGTTTGCAGAACCATGGCCTACAGACTGGGTGAAGGACAGAAAGGTAAAAGACATAACATTGTTGGAGATCATGCCTATTTGGGCCTGTACCCTGGTTTGGGGGGAAGAGTTGCAGAATCAGAAGGTGACATTTTGGTGTGACAATAGGGCAGTAGTAGAGGTTTTGAATAACAAAGGAGCCAGGTCAGAAACAGTCATGCAGGTCTTGCGACAATTGGTGCTGAGGGCCTTAGAATTGAACATGTCATTCAGAGCAAAACATATAGAAGGGATACACAATATCCTGGCTGACAGCCTTTCCCATCTACAGCTGGATCATTTCCAGAGGCTGGTACCAACAGCAGAGGAACAAAGAACGCCCATACCAATGAACATCTGGGACGTTGACAAGAGGGAGCAGAACTGTTGTTTCACAGCTTATGGGCACCACAGACTCTGAGGGCCTATGAGGGGGCCTAACGGGTGTTTCAAACATTCAGGGTGACACGCCACATGGAGGTAAGTAGGCCACTCACAGAAGAGCAGCTAGGGAAGTTCACAGTAGAGCAATGGCATAGAGGAACAGCCCACACCACGATGGGGGTCTATTTGGCAGGGATTAGTGTAGTTTGCAGCCTGAAGGGTTGGAAGGACCTGATGAAGTTGATGTTCATTAGAAGAATGATGCAAGGGTGGGGTAGGTTAAAACAGAGAGCTACGGACATGAGAAGACCAATAGGGGAGCAGTGGCTTGAAAAACTAAAAGGGGTCCTACCAGCAATCTGCAGATCGAAAGCTGAGGCCCAGCTATTCCACACGATATATGTGGTAATGTTTGCAGGGGCCATGAGATTGAGTGAGGCTGTGGGACATGGCAATAAGAATGACAAAGGGGAGTTGGAATGGGAAGATATAGACTGGGGGATACAAGAGATTCGAATCATGATTAAGAGGTCTAAGATGGATCAAGTGGAGCAGGGTAGTATAGTAACCCTGAAGGCTCATGCAGACGACACAGTGTGCCCAGTAAAAGCTTTGTGGGCTTACGCCGCAGAGCATGGGAATAGGACAGGGAGATTATTTGTACATGGAGATGGAAAGAAGGTCACAAGTTATCAAGTCATGGCCATACTCAAAAAAGGCATGCAATTCCTGGGGGATGACCTGGGCAATTACTCATCCCACTCCCTACGGATAGGGGCTGCCTCACGGTGGGTAGCAGCAGGTGAGCCGGTGACTCATATATTGGAGAAGGGGTGCCAGCGGTCGGCCAGCTACAAGAGATATGTTCAAGCATTGCAGTATGGAGACTAATGTATTACCTGTGTTTTGTCTTTACAGATACAGAGCCACATTGGGGGGGAAGGGACATAAAGGGATGTGATACGAAAATGGGAGCTAAGAATGTATATAAGATATTTATTTGCTTAAATCCTATAGGAAGACAGAGGATCACGGAAGTATGGATCTGCGACCACTCCTACATTTATTGGGTGGAAAAGAGAGCTGAGAAAAAGGCTGGGGGAAGACAGCTGTACCAGGATGTGAGAAAAATGTAGGTTGGTTTGGTGTGGCATCCGTGGGATGAGATGGGTGTAACTGCTTCCTACCCTGCAAGAACTGAAGGAGAGGTGACCCATTCTGGACCTAATTACAGGCACATTTAGGGGGTAACGACATTGGGGGTAAGCCATGGGTGGACACATACATGCAGGTGAAAAGGGATTTAGAAAAAGTACAGCAGTGGTGGCCAAGGGTATGCCTTGCCTGGTTCAGATATGAGTCCTAGAAGGGTTTGAAGACATGAACACAGTCACAGAGTGGTAGATAGGGCCAGGAGGAAGCTGAATAGGAGGGTTGGAACACTGATAAGAAAAATGGGAGGGCATGTAATACTGAGGGGCATGGAAGAGTGGGTAGAGGATTTCTACAGGTCAGATGGCATGCATCTGTCAGATCTAGCCATGGATATGTTTAATACAGAAATGATGGGATTTATAGAAGCATGGAGGAGACATGCAGAAATGGAAGAAAAAAGATTAAAAAAAAAGGAGAGAAGGATGGGAAGGAGGTCCTCTAGGTGGGGGTGGAGACCAATACCCTAAGTTTAGGGAAAGCCAGCCATCCAACGCAAGCTGGAGACTGGCTAATGGGGAAAAGGAGGAAGAAGGGAAGGGGGGAAGAAAAAAGGAATAGGATGAGAGAAGAAGAAGAAGAAGCTGAAGGAGGAAAAGCAGGCTCAGTTCTCACCATTACCTAACAGGAAGAGAGAAGAAAAAGGCACCCAGGTTTTCACCTGGGGGAGCGAGGAGAGGAAGAAAGAGGGAGGATCAGAGATTGATATATGGATGCAATAAAATGCAATTGTGAAAATATAACAATAATAGATGATGAGATGTAAAATGGAATTATGATATATAAATTAATTGCCAATCTGAGCACAACAACATACAATGGTTTCTGTCTTTTGTGCAGGAACAGGGGGGAATCCGGGACAATGGATTAAACAAATACATCATTAACTGGATGAGTTCATGGCTGCATGTTATGACATAGAGAGTATGTGTGCAGGGCCATTGGGACTGGGCAGGTGACTGGTGGAGTGCCACAGAGCTCAGTGCTTGGTCCTGTACTCTTTCAAATATTTATTTCAGACATATTAGATAATGTTCAAAATTGGGCCATCAAATATGCAGATGTCATCAAACTTGGAGGGACCATTTGCAATACTTCACAAATTGAGTCAATTCAATCTGACCTAGACCACATAGGTAGATGGGCATTTTGGTGGTATGAGATTATACACTTGGGTTACCAACTCATCCCCCACACTTACATTTCATGCAACACTGTAATAAAAACAGTCGATAATGAAAAGGACTTGGGGCCCTAACTGTTAAAAATTTAGACTTCAGTAAGCAACCTATCTCTGCCACTGCAAAGACAAACAAAATTCTAGAAACTATAAAAAAACATTTCATTAGTAGAAGGGAAGAGGTGAAGATGCCCCTTTACAGGGCTTATGTGAGACCTATATTAGATTATGAGAGTCAGCTGTGGTACCCATATAAAAGGCAGGATATCATGTGGATGGAGAGAGTGCAGTACAGAGCTATTAAAATGGTCCATAGCAAAAAAAAATAATTCTAATGAGAATTGTTTAAAAAATCTGAGACTCATGTCCCTTGAAACCCAATTCAGAACAGGTCAACAAATTTTTTTCATGACAAAGTTCTCAGCTCAGGCAAAGAAACTGGAGAACATCCTGAAGCACCACTGGCATGTTTTGAATACAAATACAGGCTTAAAAGATACAAGCAAAGAACCTGTCAGGATGTGCTACAAGACAACACCGATTTTAAAAGATTATCTGATGCATAGTCACTTTAGCAATAGGCCCCAAACAACTTGGCTTAACAGAGTGCATGGGTGTTTCAAATATGGAAAATGTATTTTTGTGAACATGCAAACCAAAGTAAGAACTTCAAGAGTTGTAATGTAGATAAAACTTTTGAAATTAGGCAGTGCATTACATGTAGCACTGACGGTGTCATATATTTTGCTACATGTACATGCACAGCATTCCATATTGGGAAAAACAATGAGAGCCTTCAAGGTTAGAATGGGAGAGCACATTAGAGCTATTGTGAGGAGAGATGGCCCTTATGCCACTGCAATGCATATCATGGACGCAGATGATAGTGTGCCACACTCCTTTACTTTTACAGCTATAGAGAAGGTGAGCAGCAGACTAAGGGAAGGAGACTTTGACAGCCTCATGCTGGTTCGAGAAAATTTCTGGATCCTTATATTAAAAGTTAACCAGAGACCAGGATTAAATACACATTTCAATGTGCAACCATATTTAAAAAAAGAAAAAGAAAAACTATGGACAGCACACAATTAACATTTCCAAAAGTTGGTTCCCATCTCCATATGTATTACATATTTATGCTGAAAAATATTTATTGAGAACATAATTTGTACCCCCTTGAGTGAATCCCAAATTCTGTTATGAACTGATGTGTAAACTGATGATATCAATAACTTATATATTTAAATATTAAATGTTTTTTAAGAACTGATTTCATGGCAATGGAGTGCATATATTGTACATAAAGATTTTAGCCACTCCCTATATTTATTGGAATATACCCTATTTTCCAACCCCCCCACCCCTTAAGGATTTTACTTTTACTGCACTTTTGGTATTGTATAGCTTATAAACTTATTACTTACACTAGTAGATTAAGAGCACATGATATGGTGATGTGTTATTGACTATCTAATGAGTGTGACCAGTATTTTATTGGAATGATTAATTAAAGCTATGATGTTATGTCACCACATGTTTTTTTTTAAAGTAGTTAAGTGCAACCTGTACATAACATCTTTAGCCTTTGATAAAAGACAATTGGGTCAGAATCTCGTTAGGCAAGATGTGTCTGTCAGTCTGTCTGTGAATAAATGAATTCTTAAATGAACATTACAGCTTGGTGTCCCTCTATTGAGGAGGTGAGTGCTTGAATTTGTGACATGTATTGACTTTTTTATTCTTGAGCACCACCGTACTTGTACACTCTCTTCAGTTTGGCAAGCACCAGAATTTTATAACTCCTTCCCAGATGTTCTTGCTCCAGATTTGGTTTAACTTTTCAACCATTTGTTACTTACAGCATGGTTCCTCACTCCACAAACAAGGCTATACTAATCTACTTGTTCAAAAGAGGTGACAGGACCAACTTAATGAACTGCAGCCATTATGTTTGCTGAATAATTTTAAAAATTCTGATCTGAATTCTGGCTAAAAGACTTTCTAGAGTTGCAGAAGTAGTAATTTGCAAATCCCAAACTTGCACTATACCACATAGAAAGATTTTTGACAACTCGATTACTGTCAGTGAAACAGTGGAAAGAGGTGCTCAGGGACACCTCAGAGGTTTTATCCTGGCCCTAGACCAGGCGAAGGCCTTTGATAAGGTAATATATGAATACATGTTCCATAATTTTGTTCAGTATGGCATCCCCCATATTTTTGTGCATTGGGTACAGTCACTATATGTTGGTACACTTGCCATACCGTTTGTTAATGGTAAACTGGGAAGGGAAATTTGCATAGCCAGATGAGCTGGGGAGTGTCCTTTAAGTCTCCTGCTTTATGTTTTTGCCATTGATCCAGTGTTATCCTTGTTTCTGAATCATAGCACTGTAGTATGAATATCTATGTGTTCAGATTCCCCACCCATGAAAGCTCTTGCTCATGCAGACAACCTGTGTGTGTCCTTACTGAAAAACATGAAGATGGAGTGGCTATATAGAACATTTTGATGGAATATTCAGAACTGGCTGGACCTCAAATTAATTTTACTAGAAGTAAAGCCTTGTATATTGGAGCTGCAGGACATGACCCTACTGTTCAGAATATAGCTGGGATTCCTTTAGTTCTATCAGTATATTAGGTGTCCAGTCAGAGTGCAGAACCATGCTAGACTGAACTGATATTCTTGCTTGGATAAGGCTTTTTTGTTATTGTCAATCTGGAGGAACTGTTTTCTTTCTAACAAAAAGAGAGTGATTTTGAATAAAACATGATTGATTCTGCAGTTCTTTCATTTAAGTTATGGTTGTTCCCCTCCTCCAGAATGTGAAGCCTAATCAATTAGTTTATTTTTTCAAGCCCTGTGAGGCTGTAGATTGCACCCGGTGGAACAGAAAGTCACATACAGGTCAGTAAATAAAGGGGGTGTGGCCATAGTTAACTCTGTAGCTTTTTATTTTAGTGTTTTCTTTAGCACCAATCTGGATCCAGGCCTTAATAATGACTCTCGGACCTGGACTGGTCTTAAGGAATGGATGCTACCACTGATTCCTAAATGGGGGGGGCTATCAGACTTCCTGGAGTAAGAAGGATGCCAATCCTTCCTACTTATATCATACATGCTTTAATTAAGGCATAACAATGGGAATTTACCTGGATAGTTAGTATCCTCTCTGAGGAAGGCCATGTACAACACAGTGCTGGAGTGCTCTTGCCCTGGTCCTGTAGTATTCCCAGATTGTTCTCAGGTTCAACCCCCATTGATTAATTAGTAATGCAACATTACCATTTTGATTTATGTCACTTTCTTTAAGTATACAAGAGTTTTTTTTTTCTTGAATCCACACTATATGAATTAGTACTACTAGATGTGTATAATTTTTGATGATTTGTGTGTGTGTTTTTTTGTTTGTTTGTTTTATTTTCAATAAAATTCTCCTGCTCTTGTAAAAGGTGCCTTGGGTTCTTTTACTTCCACCTGGACACTGACCAGAACAGCACCAGCGATGGGTAGAAAGGACTTCAGTTTAATGTCTTATCCAAAGGAAAATAAACTCTGACAGTCAGCATCCTCCAGTACTGCACTTGAGTGCCAGAGTTCACAGTATGAGCTCAGTCCCATTGCAGGATAAGAACCCTCAACCTTCTTGGCCAGAGGTAGATGTCTGACTGAGCCACGATGACACCCTGAAGCTGACTGATCAGGGCACTGTATTTGTATTAGTTGTGAAGGCAGCTGCTCGCCCATCATCTCAGATGGTGAAAAGACATAAGCATAGAGGCAGTCCCAATTGTTGTGGATGAGCTAAGGTGAAAATCAGGGATAAACAACATGTAAAACAAGCAAGACTCTGAGCTGGCTCCTTCAGTCCCTACTCAAATGAAATTCCCTCCTGACACTTGATACCTGCTCAGTACTGAATTTTCTCCTGCATCACTATGTTCTTCCCATTGCATGGTTCCCAGAATTTCACACAATAAACTCAATTCATCAGAACTCTTGATTTGTAAAATGTTATATCACAGTGTTTTCTTCTCCATCCCCCAGTGGATGCCCCAACCCCACACCATTCTGTTGAGTTTTTTGCTTGCTGCTATGTACTGCTTAGAATGCTTTAGTGTGTTAATATCCACAATAACCCCCAAATTCCCTTCCTGTTCTGATGCTGTCATCTCCTTTCCATTCAGTGTATATTTCATCTCATTCATTGCTCCTAGTTGCATAACCTTGAATTTTTCAATGCTAAACTGCATATGCCACTTCTCTCTCTGTGTTCAGTATACTCAAGTCACTTTGCAACCCATTATGTTACTCAGTGATGTTAAACTGGCTATTTTGTTGTCACTGGTAGATTTGGCTGTCTGGCACTCCACACCATCTTGAAGTCATCGATGAATATAATTGAACAGTAGAGGTCTCAGGATTGATCCCTAGAGAATTCTACTAGTAACCCCTCCACTTAAACTATAATTCCTTTTATTGTCTCCCTTGCTCTGCCACTCAGCCAGTTTCTGATCCATCAAAGCATCTTCCATAATAACATACTCTCTGACCTTGTGCATTGGCCTCTGGTGTAGTACCTTGTCAAATTCTTTCCTTTAATTAAGGCAGATAATGTCCATAGCAGTTTTGTTGTCAATATCAAGGTCACTTCCTCAAAAAAAAAAACAATGCTATATTTCTCTCACCTACAATAACTGTTGTAAAACCATGCTGACTCCTTTACATTAACCTTTATTCTCTAGTTAGGCCAAACTTCTCCCTCTAATCATAGTCTCTGAAATCTTTGCTGGATTTAATAATAGACTGACTAATCTATATTAGTTTTTTGGATCTCCTTTTGTTCTGTTATTATAAAGGGGAATACCATCAGCCCAGTGTCATGGTGGAAGCCACAGTTCATGTCTGAGCCCCTAACACTGGGGGACAGTTGGGGAAAATCATGTTGCTATGGTACAGTGATCTACTCCTAGGGAGGATGCAGGTGAATAAGTGTTCATGCACCTCCTTTTAGCAAACACAGGGAGCAGCACTGGCATCAGCTGTGTTGGCAACTACTTACACTCCCTCCCACCAAAGGAAGTGTAAAACCATAGCCAATGCAGATGTCGGAATAGGTATCACCTCAGCCAGGGATGATGTGCAATCCCTCATGATAGGGTTAATGCTGCAGAGCTGCATATATTGAACATCAGAGACACCTCTGAGCATACATTATGTCACCCTGATGAACACAAATGCTAGCTGTGACTGTTATGTGAGTGAGCAAAGGACCTGGAGTGCTGTGGCTGCAGATCCTTGGAGTGCTGAATGGTACTGAATGTGGATTTCCTCCCTAGACTGTTTGTTCTCAGTAGTGGAGCCCACTAGAAGTTGAACAGGCACACCAGACAAGTGGTCCCCCCTTCACCACTGGTTCCTGCACACACACAAGTATCATCTGCTTTCTGTTCTTTTCAGCAAAGGAATGGTTACTATGGCTCACTATTGGAAAGGGCTTTCTGCAGTGGTCAGGGTCCCAGATCTCCTTCTATCAGGATTCCTCTAAGGAGGTGATGGAGAAGGGGATTGCCTATACCACCATCCATATGACCATTAGACAGGACAACATACGTTATCAATTCATGGACCTCAACAGGTTTGGCATCCAGTGCAATAGGGAGGAGCATCACTTCTCCAATGCTTTCAATTTCTGGGCTTTTGCTTTATGGCAATGGCCTGATATCTCCCCACAGGCTACACTCCCTAGACTAAAGTCACCTCAGTGTACCAGCTGTTTGTCCCCACCAGCAACAAGGACTGCCTCCACCTGGTACTTCCAGTTCCCACAGCAGACCTTCAATGACAGACAATATTGCTAGCAAATCACTCTTCAAAAGATGGCTGATATGAAACAGATGGTGTAGAAATTCTTGCACCAAGCTGTGGGGCAGAGAGATTCAAAAAATGGACTCCTTAGCACAAGAGCATGACTGGAATCACATTAGGGGCAGTAGCAACCCATCACACCATTCCACCCCATCACCTCCACTGTATCCAAGGGCTTTGCTCCATCATCATCCATGGCTGGGACTACAATCGGGCCTCCACTTTGGGCTCCCATGTTGTCTCCTCACAGAAACTGCCTTGTCCATGGGTGGTAACAGCAGGCAATAATTCAGACATGGATATGGCTACCAAAGATTACTCCTTGCTTCTGCCTCCTTTACCCCCTGTGATGGATTCTACCTGATGGACTTTAGTTTGGACTATGATTTGTAAAATATGGGTAGCCTGGGCACACACATATGCTTGCTTGCAAATCTTTCCCTTCTCATCTTTAGACTAGATCTCCACTGCCCTCCAGGAGAAAATCATCAATCCACACAAAGTTCCATTCAAAATCTGTATTCAATACCCTCTGCATAAACATTAAAAGACAGCAATGGACCAGTGTACATCAGTCAAGCACAGAGAAAATTCTCTCTGTGCTTGACTGATGTACACTGATCAGTTGCTGACTTTTTAATGTTTATTCCGAGGGTATTGAATAAAGATTTTAAATGTAAGTGGTGCAAAAATTTTATTTTTATACAGGATACATGTCATTTGGGTTTATAACCCAGTTTGCAAGACACACCTGTAATTTATGATTGCAACTAAAACATGTACACATACCATCTATCTACATTACAATTCACATAGTCATTAACTTATCCAATAGTTGGCACAATCAGTTACTATACATTTCCATCTGGACAGAGGATTTAAACGTATTCATCTAGACATATAAATATTATGATTTAAGATCACAATAAGTCCCTAAAACTGTATGAAAGTTCATTTTTACTCATGAATACAACAATTTTACACAAACTAGTAAAGATGACGAACTATTTAATTAAGTACCACATGATATCTCAGGGTAGAGATGTTCAACAAAGTGTGGGACCCTCTAGATACAAACACATCTATGATTACTAATTTTATTTGTTTCCTGGATAAATAGGTCATAAGATGTCATTGTCCGTATTGAGAAGGGTAAGATATTCCAATATTATGGAGCTTTGTGTGGACTGGTGATTTTCTCCTGGAGTGCAATGAAGATCTGACTATTACACTGTTTTCTGGGGGTAGCCATCCCATCTGACTGCACCCGTGCTATCCTACTGAGTGCGACCAATGAACCTGGAAAGGCTCATCTTTTCACTACCCTCTGGCATCCGGCCCCTCTAAACCCCACCCTCTCCCCTCTTCTTCATGGTGATGCAGGTGGCTTCTCTTGCCTTACTTCTGTGGCACAGGATGCCCAAACTGTCATGGTGTGATAACCAGCAGTCTATCAAGCATGTCCCCCTGCAATTCTAGAGGCCAGCAATATGCCTATTGCTCCCATTGACCTTCTGAGTATCCTCCCTTCTCTTTCAAGCTATGCAGTGCTGTTCCATGGTAGTGACACAGAGGCTACTCCTATTTATGAAGCCAATGTGATGCCATGGACCCCCACTTCTCTATATCATACATAGTAGGTATGCAAGCAAAGATGACATAGGACCCCTTGTCACCTTACCTCTGCTTAAAAAACTAGCTGGGGAACTTGTGATTCTGCTCTTTGATTACTGTGAATGCTCCTTCCCTGCCTTAAAAGTTGTGTTCAGAGAAGCATTGGGATTAGCCTGAAGTTATTCCCTCCACAAGCTTGGTGTAGCTAGTCATGGTGCTCTTATGGTTCTACCAACCAGTGACTACACCACTGGTTTTCTGAACTTGGCTAAAACTATCCGTATGTTTCTGTTTTTGCTGTACTAAGAGTTTGTTCCCAGTTTCTCAGTATGTGTTTGCATAACCAGTTTTTAAGTTTCCTGTTAAACTGCAGAGGGTTTTGTGCAGTACACAACCTAGCCTTCCAGTCTACTGTTTACTGGGAGCTGCCTCACTGGGTAACAGGTAGAGGTAGGTGACTCACCCTACAGGTAACATATTTTGCTCGACTTGACCATGGCCAACAGAACACAGATCTCAACATCTACATAATTTGTTAACTGAAAACAAAACAACAAACACGCTAAAAGAATAGATGTTGGAGGTAAAGTTTTCAGTGCAGTGATTAGAACTGCAGAACACAATGAAACTACAGCATTAAACTATCCCAGTGCTTTGAAATAGCATAGATGTTACCCAGGAGTAGTTTACCACTTGGTACAAAGAGCAGAGCCAAACCTGTTGAGGTCCATGAATTAGCAATGTATGTTGTCCTGTCTAATGATCATATGAAGGGTGATATAGGCATTCCTCTTCTCCATCACCTCCACTGGTGTGCCCCATGATGAACAACACCATGATCAGAAGCACTAGGTAGTCTAATGCCATACAATTGCATCTAAAGACTTAGCCAGATATTTTCTGAAATTTCTGTGATCTTTCTAGAGAAAATCCCTTGTTGTCTGCAGTACCAACGTGGGCCACCAGAGAGAATTTCTTTAGATATATTGTGATATATCCAGAAAAATCTGAACAAATCTATGGCTGGAACTGTACTTTCATTGTGTTTTGCAGTTCTAATAAATTCCTGCCAGCACTGCATACTTTGCTTCCAGCATTGATTCTTCTAGCATGGTTTGATGTTTTTCAGTTCAGTTATTGTACTTATTGCTGCTCTCCCCAGCCACACTGTACCAGGACTCCCCCTTCCCTGCTCTAAATAATTTCTCAGAATGCTAAGGATTCAAATCACCCAGCAAAGAGAAATAAGGTGCTCATGTACCTCAGATCCCTAAAAGCCAATGCTGCCCTTTGTCAAGATATAAACCTTATGAACTGAACTGTCCTTTGGTTAAAAAAGGGGGAGAGCAGATCATACACAGGTCTGCCATGACTAAAAATAAATGAGTGCTTATTTTGATTCAGAAATCCCTGCCCTGAAGTGTGGACTAGGTTCAGATGGACCGCAATGACACCTAAATCCCTGTTCTTCTCTCTGTACCAGGTGATAAACTACTCCTGGGTAACATCTATGCCCCAAAAATAAATAGCCCAGATTTGTTTCCCTGCCAAGAGTTAGAGTAGCCATATCATTAAAGGAGATGCTTAAATCCCATTTCTTCCTGCACATAACTTTAATCTAGCTTTGGACCCCTTCCTGGACTGAGCCAACAGGGGGGCATTGATAGACTCCCACAGCTAGAACCAGTCTTTACATTCTTGTGTCTAAATGGGGCTTGCAAGATGTTTGATAAAAGTCTAACCCAACAGAGAAGATTATACCTTCCATTCATTGTTTTATGCTGTAACTTATACAGTCATACTGACTTCATCCTGGTGGACTCCCTTGCAGACCCTGGCATGCAGGACCCATCCATAGCCAATACAGCTGTATTGAACCACTCTCCAGTCTCCGTTGTTTTTCCTCCCCTGACAACTCACCAGGATCCCCCTGTTGGAGATGCAGACCTTTCTTATTGAAAGACCCTGGCTTTAAACTTGGAGCCCAGACAGAGGTTGCTCAGGATTTTCCAATGAAAACCACATCAGATGTCTCTCATACTCTGGAATGAGAAGACGCCAAGTTACAAATGCAGCATCATAATTTTGCTTTCACCTCCAATCATAGGAAGCAGAAGTACAATAAAAGGACCAGACTGAAACTGAACTTGTACATTTTGAACACTAATACAAGCAGGACTTGAGGTCTCAAGGACCTTTCCGGGCACAACTCACAGGGCTTAAATACAAACTATACTACCTTTTATCAAAGGTAATCAGAGTGGATGCTGCTTAGAGTTAAACACAAATTTTGGGAGGTGGGGAAGTAATGTTAAAGCTCCTTGCTTACCATCTCTGCGCACAGATGACTGTGGGTTCAATGGTGTCCTCCTCAGATGGAATACACCAAATCATAAGAGAGTTGTTCAAAGGGCTTTATTCCTTGCATCATCACCCCATCCCACCTAAACTATAGGACTTTGTAGAGTGCACTGTCCTGCCCCAGCTGTCTCCCAGGTTCAGTGGTGTCCTCCACAGATGGGATAAACCAAGTCCTGAGAAACTTGTTCGAGGGGCTTTACTCCTCCCACCATCACCCCATCCCATGTAAACTAGAGGACTTTATTGGGTGCGCTGTCCTGCCCCAGTTGTCTCCCCAATTAAGAGATGCACTGGATGCTGCAATCACAGAGGTAGAGCTCAGGAGTGCCCTGTCTTCCCTTGCTACTGCAAAAGCACTTGAGAGTGATGGGTTTTCAACTGCTCTGTTCCAGACCACGTCTAACCAAATTGTCTCTTCACTCTTAGTTATGTTCAGTGAATCAAGGTCCAAAACCTAACTACCCACTCATTCAACAAGGTCATCATTAGTCTCATACCTAAGAAGGGTAAGGACCCCCTTGATAGTGCCAACTATTGCCAAATATTCCAGATGTCCTCAGATACCAACATATTGACTAAAGCCCTGGACACCCACCTACAGACTGCCCTTCTCCATGTTTCACTCTGCACTTGTGTGGTTCATGAAGGGCAGATCAAGGGTAGGCAATTTCATGATCCTCCTAAATTTATAACATCACACCAAATCAGCAAGGACCCCAATGGCTGCCCTTGCAGTGGAATTTCAAAAGGCATTCAGCTTTGTTGAATGAAGAAATCTACAACAGATTATGGTGTCTTTGTATTTGTGTTCAGGTTTTATGACTGAATTCACACTCTCTGCACTAACCCCACAGCCTCCATCCTCATGAATAGACATCTTTCAGCCTCCTTCCTCCTCCACTAGGTGCCAAACAGTGATGCACCCTATCTCTTCTACTGTTTCTGCTTTGTCTGGAACCTCTCACCAGGATCTTGTTGGATTATGCAATGATCCAGGGCCTTAGAATTGGGACAATGTATTTTTTGCTAATTTATGGGTTGGGCAACTCCCCTCAAAATATTTGATCCAGCCACTTCCTTCCCAGTACCTATGGTTACCCTTAATTCACCCAACTCTCTGACCTGGAGGTAAATTGGTCTAAGACAGTCATGTTTTTCATGAACAACTTATGCACACCATGCCGTTGCACTATTTATTTATTTATTTATTTGAGAAATTGGTAGGTGCACTGGTCCAAGAACCATTTTCAGGCATGACCCAGGCCATTGAGAAAGTCATAGGAATACAATAGGTACAGCTATATAAAGACATCAGTGGACAATGTGAAATTACAATATAAAATTACAAGATATTAACAAAGATATCTTCAAATTTGCAGTATGGTAGATAAATGCAATAAGAGACACTGGAAGTGGCAAACAAGTTGTAAATGGGTAGGGGAAGTGAATAAGAAGGATTAGAGTCAGCCAGGGGAGCAGGACCATGTGGCTGAGGACAGAAGGTGCGACCTGAGAAGAGAGGGGAAAAGCCCCTGTGAGTCAGTGGTTCTAAGTGAGGGGGGCAGACTATTCCACAGGAAGGGGGCCACAGACAAGAAGCCTCACTTGCCTATGCAAGTGGAGACTGGGGGACAATCAGAATGGGGCCAGAAGTAGAGCAGAGCTCCCAGCAAAACATTTTAGGCTGAAGTAGGGAGGAGAGTGGTGAAGTAGCTTGATTTGGGATGACCTTTTCCATGGTGCTGGCCAAGAGATAGTTACATCAAGCTGGTGGGGGAGCCCAACCTAGATCCTGATATAGAGATCAGTGATGAGTGGAATATAGGGCCATGAGGCAAATTGACAGATATTATTATAGGTACTGTTTAGCCAAGCCAGGTTTGTAGAGGAGGCAAGGGTGATGATAGGGGCAATTGCAAGTTAGGCTTCTAGAGTGAGATGCCTGACAAGGAGGCAACTGACCTCCAGTTTCTGTTTTATGCAGCATGTGAGGACATCTACATGATTGGTGAAAGTAAGGGCAGGGTCAAGAGTGATACCTAGATATTTAAAGGAGTGGACTGTCTCTAGGGGTATGCCATCAGGAGAAAGGATATTAAAAGTGCTAAGGGTTTGGGTGATTTTGGCTAATCTGGATTTAGAGCTAAACAGCACTGCTTGTGTCCTTTTTGTCTTAACAAGCATTTGGTTAGTAGTGAACCAGTCATAGGCATGGAGGTAGTTGGAGGTAAGAGATGTTGAAAGGTTGAACAGGGTTTTATCACTCATATAGATGATAAGATCATCCACATAAAGAAGGGATTGGCAGGAGATACTGTCATGGGGGAGAGAGTTTATTAACAGGGAGAAAAGAATAGGCCCCAGTATGGATCCCTGAGGTGCATCGGTGGATACAGGTAGAACAACAGTGGTAGCTCCACCCAGGATGGGTGCATTCAGAGAGGTAGTTTTTAAACCAGTCTGTGGTGGCTGGGGACAATCCAAGGCAATGGAGTTCGCTAAGGAGAATGTTGTGGTTAATCAAGTCAAATGCCTTGGAGAGGCCCACGAAGACAGCTCCAGTAAGCATCATATCATCCATTTTGTGGAGGACATGGACAGAGAACCAGGCCAGAGCTGTGGTAGTACTGTGGCCTTTCCTGAAACCGTGTTGTTGGGGCAGAGAAGGTTATATTTTATAACAAATTCAATAGTCTGGTGTTGGACAGTCTTTTCTAGTAAATTGCTGAGTGGGAAGAGTACAGGTATGGGTCAGTAGTTGTCCCTATTAGTTGGGTCACCAGATTTGAAAACAGAGACAACCCTAGCCTGTTTCCATATAGGGGGAATTTGGGTTGTGGCGAGGGAAAGACTGAAGATCTTTGTGAGGGGTTTGGTAATTTCTGGGACCACTGTTGTGAGGAATCGAGGGGACAGGCCATCACTACCTGCACTACCTTTGTTGGGGAGGCTCCAGAGTAGTTTAAGTGTATATCTGAAGGAAATAGCCTTGAACAGAAATGGGAGGCATTGAGGGTGAGGGGTCAGCTGGTTGGGGGAGGGCTATGGTTTTGAGAGGGTAGTTTGTGGAGGCATTCTTCTAGGTTGGTGAACTTGTGGTTGAGTGCATCAGCAACATCTTCTGGAATACTCAAATGCCCAGTAGTAGTGGAGAGTTGAAGAGGGGGTGTTTTCCTCCTAGAAGTTAGTTGGGAGCAGATTGTTGACCAGAAGCGACTGGGATTACCAAGGCTGTGAGATTGTAAATTATGGAGGTAAGTGGTATTACTGGTGTAGATAAGCCATTTACCTTGGTTATGTTGGTTTCTGTACACATTCCATAGCTGAGGAGAGGGGAATGCTTTAAAGGCAGACTACTTGGCATCACACTCTTTCATCAGCCTAAGGAAGTCCTTTGTGAGACAATGGCTATCTCCACCATGGACTCTCCTGGTAGTTAATGGGAAATGCTTTTTCGGTATACTAGGGCAGTGAGGAAGAAATTTAGTGCAGGAGAGACATCTGTCATGGTACAGAGGGGATTCCAGTTGATGGCCAAGATGTCACTGAGGAGCTGAGTTGGGTCAAATTTAGAGTAGTCCCAGAATGTGAGGTTCTTGAGAGGGGGTGGGGGGGTTGTGGACCAGATACAGAAGGTTGGTGAATAATCACTGATGGAATCAGACAGGACCCCAGCACGGGTTATCCTGTCTTCTCTGTTTGTCAAGATCCAGTCAATGGTAGAGTGATATAGGGAAAGACTATTGAGCTTAGCAGTGGTGGTGATGAGTTGTGTGAGATTATGTTAGAAGATTCATGAAGTCAGAGTTGGTGTTATTTTGACAGTTTATTTTTTCTATGTAAACTTTTTATTAAGTTTTCACAAAGCGTCAACATTTTAATACAGCAGAACAGTGTGTGTAACAATTAACTAGATTAAACATACTACATAGGTAAAAAAATCTACAACATAAAAATTTACACAATGGGCATACAATAGGAAACAACCAATCAACCAGATATGAAGTAATCATTACCCATAAAATTAGGTAAATCACTAAACTCGGGGTCAACAGGAGTGAAAAAAAAAACTTCTCCATTACAAATCCACAAAAGAAGCAGAATAAAGTGCATCCAAGCACTAAGATATTATAAACTACATGAAACCTAGCAAGACACCCTTAATAGACTTTAACCAATCTGACCAGATCTGGTGAAATTTAGCAAAAGCCTTTCTTCTCCAAAATAACACCCATTGGAAGGGGACAATTTTAAACCTAGCCTGTACCCATTGCATATGCGAGGGAAGAACATTCGACCTCCAGTGAAAAAGAATGAGCCTTTTTGCCTCCAAAGCAACAGTACATTAAACTGTTTATACTTCTGTATATGAACGGGCAGTGGTGAAGGGTCCCCCAATATCCAAAACGAAGGTGAGAAAGATAGTTCAGTCCCCAGGGACTGCTCTAAAGACTTAACAATTCCTTTGCACCACTTAACTACTATAGGACAACTCCACAATATGTAAACAAGAGTACCCGAATTTGAATTACACCTACAACAGAGATCTGAAGAAAGAAGGCCCATCTTTTTTAACTTGAAAGGTGTCTTATACCACCTACCCATGATCTTTTTCTGTAAAAGTTGAGTTTTAGGATCAGGGGATGCTCTTTGGGCCTCAATCCAGCATTAGATCCAAATCCATACATTCATTGTAGTCTGCATGTCTTCACATCGCTGCACACAACAGTGCTCCCAATCTGGTAAATTGTTCTTCTGCAATAGCTTATAAAATAAGCTTGTATGTCCCCTAGGTAAAGTAAACCAAGTACAGAGATACTTAGGTCTGTTTGATCCAAATGGTAATTCTTCATAACCCATGATGAGAAAATGTGCCACAGCTGCAAATATCTCCATAAATCTCATTTAGGTAAATTAAATGCTACCTGCAATAGAGAAAATGTTCTAAGCAGGCCATTATCAGCATCAAACAGATCCCCCACAAAATAATCTCCATTTAAGCACCAATTCTTCCAATGGATTGTGGAACCAGCAATTTTTATTTTGGGATTACCCCACAAAGATTCATACAGTCCCAAATACTTATAATTCCAAACTAGCAGACTAGACATTTTCTTCCACGCCTGCCTGGTAAACAATATTGGAGAAGTGGGAAGGTAGGATGTGGTAGGGAGTCTCTTAAACAAACTGCCAAATGCACATCACCCAGCAGAGCCTGTTCAATATCCACCCATAAAGGGGCCACATTCAGATTAGGATTAACCCAGTATAACGACTGTCTAAACCAGTTAGCCAGTTGATATGCCCAAGGTCAAGGCATATTCCATCCACCCAACTGAACCGGCAACCACAGAATTTTCCTCCTAAAGTGAGGTGTCTTGCTGCCCCAAATAAAATTAGCAAACAACTTATCTATTTTATACCATAATCCCCAAGAAATAGTCATAGGTAAGTTGCTAAAACAATAAAAAAGCCTTGAAAAAGCCATTATTTTGATTGTAGCAATCTTACCAGGAAGTGTCAAATACAATCTGGCCCATCTATTCATATCCATGGAAAGACTGGATAGTATATCCTGTATATTTCTTTGACACGTATTTTGGAACTCCCTGGATATGTGCATCCCCAGATAACGGATCCCTTTCAGAGCCCATTTAAATGTTTGTGGTCTCATCAAGGTCCACATAGGGTCAGCTTTATAAAGTGGTAAAATTTGAGCTTTTGACCAATTCACACTCTGCCCCAAGATAACCCCGAAGGAGTACAAAACTTCCCATGTGGCAGGCAGGGAGCATTCCACTTGAGATAAAGCCAATAGTAAGTCATCTGCATAAAGTAAAGTAGAGAAAGATTTCCCACCAACATTGATACCCTGGATATTCTTGTGGTGGCATAAAGTAGAACTTAATGGTTCAATAGCAATCAAAAATAGAAGGGAGTTCATTGGACAGCCTTGCTTTATTCCCCTGGATAAAGAAAAAGATTCTGACAATATAACATTCACCAGGACCTTAGCTTTGGGGGATGAATAGAGACTTCGAACCCACCTGTGAAATATTGGTCCAAACCCCATCTCCAACAGAGCAAAAAATAGATAACTCTATTTGATTTAGTCGAATGCCTTCTCGGCATCTATAGCTACTAGTGCAGCAGTATGCGGGCCACTGGTGTCAACTTGTATTAAGTTTATGACTGCTCAAATATTATCAATGCCCTGTTGACCCTTCATGAGACCTGCCTGCAGCTTATGAATAATAGATGGTAAATCTTTTTCTAGCTGGAGAGCAAGGATTTTGGCAAGAACTTTAAAGTCAATGTTCAATAACAAAATTGGTCTGAAATTAGGACAGATTGTTATCTTTTTATTGGGCTTCGGCAGGACAATGACAGTAGCTTCTTGCATCAAAAGGGGCATGGATCCAGGGTCTAATATAGTCGTGAAGAGTTTATACAACCATGGTGTCAATATAGGTTTGAAAGACTGATAAAATTCAGCAGACAGGCCATCCAGGTCAGAGGCCTTACCAGCTGCCAAGGACCAGATCACCACCTGTATCTCCAGAGGTGTTAACTTAGCCTTTAAGGACTGTATATTCTCAGGGGATAAATGAGGCAGGCAGGTGCTCTTAAAGAAAGAACTATAAACGTTTTCACTTGGTGAAACAGTGGAACTATATAATATGGCATAATAATTCTGAAAACTACTAGCCATTTCTCATGGATCTGTAAGAACAATGGACTCCGTGGTCCTTAAGAAGGCAATATGCAACTCCATGAATTTACGTTTAAGCCTATAGGCCAGTGACCTACCTGCCTTCTCACCACTTTCTTAATAAGAGTGCTGCATAAAAAAACAGAGCCCTAGATGCCTGCTGATGATAGATATTATTTAACTCATATTTAAGAGTTAACAATTCCGGGAGATGATTTTTTTTGTGTGTGTTGAGGGGGAATTATAAATAACTCCCTCAAGGGATTGTATTTGCTGAGTAAGATCCTCAATTTTTTGTCTTCCTCTTTCTATTCACCACAGAAGCATAGGCTATAACCCTACCTCTAACAAAAGCCTTGAAGGCATCCCAAAGAGTAGAAATAGAGAGTTCTGGGGAATCATTTGTTGTAAAGTATAGATTGATTTCCCCTTGCATCCCCTGTGTAAAATCTTCCACACATAACAAAGTAGGGTTACACCTCCATCTGGGTATGTATGATATTTATGGAATGGAAAGTATGACTGCAGGGCAGCAGGATAAGATCCCTGTACTTATGAAAAGATGGACTGTGTGATTCAAGCATTTGGCCTCCCGGAGAACGGATTTCGTCCTATAGGAGGAGGGTCAAAAGCGAGATAAGTGATTGGTCTAATTGACACTAGTTGATAAGATGTTTGAATGAGGGACTATAGTCTCTGGTTTAAACCCCCCCAGGACCTTCCCCTCTTTTGGCAGACAGCCGAGGGCTACTCAAATCTACCCCACTTAAGGATCCACCAAAGCTATCATTCTGTTTAATGTACATTTGGAAATTAGATTGGTATTCCAGAATTGTAGAAACATGTGGAGGTCTTTATACAATGTGACTTGATTAATTATTCACGTGCCTCACAAAAATTAAGAAAAAAAATTTCAGTTAAAAAAAAACTCCATCTGGGTGACCTAGCAACACTCGGTTTAGGGGCCTAGTTCAAGGATATCAAGGCATGGTCGGAAATGATGATAGGTGAAATAGAGGCCTCCTCCACTTCCCCAATATTGCAGAACTACATAAAAAATAGTCTAACCAACTACAGGTTTGGAACTGGTGTGAACGAAAAGTATATATTTTTTTCCTCAGGGTGAAAACCCCTCCACCAATCCTGAAGGCCAAATTCAAGACACAGTTGGGACACCACTCCCCTTGATTTAGAATGAAACAGGAGGCCCTTTTCCACAGGGGTTCTGTCTAAGAAGGGATCAAGTATGAAATTAAAATCTCCCCAACAATAAGAAATGCTGAGTCAGCAGAACACTCTGAAGTTTTCTCAATTAACAATAAATAAAAGTCAGGAGAATCAGGACTGGGGGCATAAATATAAACCTATAACAAAAAACCCAAAGATCTTCCCTGATACAATCATCCAATGCCTTGTTTTATCTGACAGCTTTTTAATCACTTGAAAGGGGCAGCCCTTCCTAAACGCAATAGAGACTCCACGTTTCTTGGTGCAGAAGGAGCTGAAATATGTTTTTCCTACCCATCCCATCAATAGCACCCCTGCCTCCTTTTTAAGGAGGCGGGTCTCTTGCAAAAAAAGTAATATGACAGTTATGTGAGTTTAAAAGATTGAGCACTTTCCTTTTTTTTTGATAGGGTGGTTCAAACCTTGGACATTCCAAGACACTATTTTTATGTGTGCCATTTATAATAATAAGAATCAAACATAAAAGAAAAAAATGAGAAGTTGGCACAATCCCAGAAATCAGAAAAGACAACAGAAAACACAAAAATATAAATGCAAAAAAAAATAAAAGACACCCATAAAAGTAACTCTAGGTAATCAGTAAGAACACCCTAAACTCTAAAGATAGAAAGTGAATGCCCCCGATCCACTACAAAACTGTGTAATATAACAGGTAGACAAATAATCTTTTAAAAAACAGTACTTACTAAATACACTATGAAACAACCCCTTAAAATTTTCATACAGAAATACAGAGTAATAACATAAACATAAAGTTCACCAGAGTTAGTTTACCCCCCCAAGAAAAACAAAATGATCAAGTGCTATGGCTCCCCCAACATGGCATGGGGTCATGTTGCCATACACAAAAACAGCACAGCAATGTACTGTGCTGTAAATACAGTGGATACATTGCCAGCGCTGGAACAGAACGCCGACAGCAAAGTCGGCACACAATTCAACAGACTTCTTTGTTTTCTGTGGGAGGCTCTGCCCCTGCACCCCCCCAAATACCCCTATTATTATAATCAACTCTGGGGGTCAACACACTGATGTGGAGAAACACCAGTGGGGGCAAAAAATAAAAACATGCACAATGTAGTCAGCAAAAGCCTGAGACCAGGATTCGAGCCCCAGTCCACAAATGCATAGCTGCCTTGCACTGTCGCGGCTCATCCCTCTGAGCCACAGTGGCTACTCAGCAGACCACCTCCCCAGCAGAGGTCTTGACCTCTGTGTCACTCCTCCCCACCAGCCATGTGTGACAGGGTACAAAACCTAGTGCAACATTTGTGTCTTGCGGGGTTTTGTACCATGTCACTCTAGTGCACCACGCTGTATGCGGTGCACAGTTTTGACTTTGCTGTTAAGCATTCAGCAAATTGACCCAGTACACCCCAACACAATGAAAATACTAATAATAATAATAAAAGGGATCCTAATGAAAACATAAATCTCCAATTTGTGGAGTAAAGAGTATACAAAGAGTAGTGGGTATGGAGCAGGCAGAAAACAACCACTAATGCTCTTCCACTCCTCTGCAGGTACACAAATGTGCATTTGCTACATACCGGAAAAGATGTTAGCAGCCGTAGCCATGCTTCCACCACCAGTAAACATAAAAAGCCTCAAACTATAGAAAAGCAACAAAAAAGAGCAATATACAGACTATTATAATGAGAAGAGCACCTGTAAATTAAGGTACCCAATGAATGAAACTTCTCAGGAGCATCAAAACACTTCTCCACTTGCCATTAACAAACAATAACTGGGGAAGTGTAAATTAAAACCAACCCCTTTGCAAAATAGAATGGGGGGATGACTAGTAACCAAAACAGCATATATGTGGTAAACACACTAATATATAGACCCCCAACCCCCCTGTCAGAAACTACCCCCAAGACTACAAGGCAAAAAATTTAGAGTTAGACACCATCCTAATATGCTAAACTATGGCAGATTAAGAAAGATAGACTGCCAAAATAAAACAAGAGAGAGTCCCATCAACTGGCCTGTGATGGGCCATAGTTCATGACTGTAGCCACTACCAAATCAGAAGCTCTCTCTAATCCCAGGAATGAATCGTCGAAAGTAAACTGCTCTCTGTAGATACTGCTGATGCTGAGGGATCACTTTCTGGCAAATCAGGTGGTAGAGATGCAAGTAATTCTTCCTTGACAAAGTCTGCCCATTCCATAGTCGTCGGTTTCTGATCCACTGATGGAGGACTTGGGGATATGCGGGGATGCTTAGAAATGGGGTCCTTGGACCAGCCAGCTGGGCTTGATGCAGGGAATAAGTTCTCAGATAGTGCAGCAACTGGAAAAAGAGATCTCTGTACCCCATTGCTGTGGCGGTTATCTCGTTGTCACTTGGGCTTGGACTGCTGTCCAAAGTCTCCTGAAAGAATGTTCTTTGAGCCAAATTCACCCAGTTGCCTGCGCTGGCTGTCAGTCAAAGCTATTGGAGCAGAGAGAGTGGCAGTCAAATAATGCGGCTTCAGTAATGGTGTAGTCAGCTTGGCAGACTTAGGGACATTCTGCCCATTCTGAGCTGCAAATTTAGTGAAGTGGGTAACGGTGGCCAGAAAACGTTGGGCATCTAAGGGGGTTTCAAATTTAAGGCAATGTCCCTTCCATAATACTATGAGAACAGCAGGATAGTGCATTGCAAATTGTACACCTTTTTGAGCTAGATCTCTCCCCCCCCAGATGCAAATGCTTTTCTCCTGGCCGCCACTTCCTTTGAGAAGTTCTGAAAAGTGTATACTGAGTGGCCATTCCATTTCAACAGTCCCTTCTGCCTTGCCAACTGCAAAACTTGCTCCTTAACAGAAAATCTCAGAAAGCATGCTATGATTGGACGGGGTGGGAGGCTTCTCACTGATTATGGCCGCTAGAGATCTGTGGGCCCACTCAATCTCAAGAGGAAAATCCCAGCAATGGTCCAGTAATTGCGACAGCATATTCTAAAGGAAGACACAACCATTAGACCCCTCAGATCCCTCTGGAATGCCAATTATGTGCAAATTGTTGTGCATGTTCTGGTTTTCAAGGTCTTCAACCTTCATCTTCAAATACTGCACCTGCCGCTCCAGTTTAGAAATCCTATCCACATTTCTAGCTGCCTCTGATTCCACAGAGGATGCAAGCTCTATTCGGTCATCCAGCCATGCCATCAAGGCTTTCAAATTGGGAATGTCTATTGCCAATGACTGAAGCATCGATTTTATCTCCGAGTGATCGGCAGCACCAACAGTGACCAACTCTAGATCTGCCATCCTTGGAAAGCAGCGAGGCCATCTGCAGTGTTGCACAGCAGAAATTCTCTGTAAGTACTTGCACTTTGTGATAGTATAAAATAGCACAACAAATGCTCCTGGGAATAACAAGGCTCTGTACCATGACTGTAAAGGTGAGTGAGGTTGTTATACGGTGGTAAAACGACGGATTATGCTGACAACTAACAGCGCACTTAAATTAGGCTGCCATACTTCCCATGGCCACGCATGCGCCCTCTGTTTTGTCAGTTTATGTTAATATTGCCAAGGATTATGGTGTCCCTATGGGTGAGAGGAAGCTAAAACTAGTAAGCAGGTGAAACTGTCCAGTGATGCTGCTCTTGGGGGAATTACAGCAACAACCGATATATAGTTTCCAAGTTGACTTGATGTTTAGTTCTAGGAAAAGTCATTCAGTGGGGGATTCAGCCACAGATTTACTGAGGGTACCAATAAAGGAGTCCTTGTAATACAAGAGGACCCTACCACCTTTGCAAGCACCTGGTCAATTGTCTCTAACCAAGGAACAGCCAGGCAGGTAACACAGGGCTTCAGGGGTGGATGGTTTTAGCCAAGTCTCATGAATGCACAGATTACTTGAGTTTTCTATCACTTATTTGGATATCACAATCACATCAAGTTGGTCCTCCCTACCTGCTGCCAAATTGTACCCTCCATAGGTGACCTGGAGACTGTCTGCCACTGTTGATTCAAAATGCAACTCACTTTGCCAAGAATGTTAGAACCTGTCAAGCTCACTTGAGTAAGGGGGCGTGGCTCCCATGGTTAAAAGGATACTTTGTGACATATTAAGTCAAATAAGCCACTAAGTAGCTGTCACCTAGTCTACCTACCTCTGTCACATGGCTTCCCATAGAAGGCCTGTTCAGTCAAAGCCCATGCCTTGACTTGCTTCTTGAGGTCCACTTACTGGTAGATCTCAAAAACCACCCCATTACTGCATCCAACCATATAGCCTGGGAGATCTGAAAGTGCCTCTTGCTTGGAACACAAAGATACCACATCCCACCTCTTACTGTAACTGCATATTTCTACGTGGAAATTTAGACATCTCAGTGGGGGGGACATGCACTCCGTTGGTGCTCTTGGCAGCAACAAGGTATTCAGTTCCACATTGCTCTCTCACCTGGTTCATGATTTTGATTTTCTTCTAGCAACTGCCCACCCATTACCAACTGCAAAATTCTGACTTGTGAAGGAACTTGCAGATTAGATCAGCTATTCAGTCCTTGAATACCCTTCTTCTTCTCCCTTGAACCAGAGTTTATCAAACTGCATTGATTCCTGGTCTCATAGAGATGTTGTCAGCAGGATGTACAAAAGCATTAGGGATGCAAGACCTCATCCTACTTAGCAAAACTGCCTATCCTGGGAGTTGGAAATTAACTCTCTTATCCTTCCCCAGATCTGAGACTCCTGCACAGACTCACACGTTTTGCCTGTGGAAATACCGAAGGCCATTTAGTACAAACTAAGATTTTGCATCTATTATATGGAACCCCTAAGGTACTCTTCAACATGGGACTTGTTCCTCAGTTAAAGCCACCAACCATCCTGATTTTCCCAGGACTATCCTTATTTTAGGCAGCATGTCTCAGTGTCCCCACAAGGTTTGCAAAATGTTACTTTTGTCCTGGTTTTGCTTACTTGTCCCATTTTTGTCCTGTTTTTAGTTTGCTGACTGCTGAGCCATGAGAAACATTTATTTCAGCACCACCATGGTGCTGCTCAATCTGGACAGCAATTTGCAAATTCCTCCTCTGCACCTACATTGCATCGTGAATGTGAAAATGCTTGGATAGTCAGATGGCAAGCGGGTCAGCGAAAGCACTGTAAAGCACCTTCATTCCTGTTAGATTAGACTGGGTAGTAGTGCGAGCAAGTGCATGCAACCATCTGCCTGCCAGCAGCGGAGAGGGACTCCATACAGAGAAGAGACCAGCAGCAGTGAACTAAGGTACCTGAACCTGATCAGCTGTAGGGGAGTGTGTGACAACAATCTGGTGTGGTGGTGGGAGTCACTGAAGTGAAGTTAGTTCAGCAAATGATGTGAGTGTGAGCAGGTTGGATGGGACTGTCAGGCAGAGCAATGCCATGATTCAAAACTTGTTGTAGCAGAATGATGTATTGTTTTAATCCAGATGTTTGCTACTGGTGTTTCTGTGGGGTGATGGACCGGAACAAGAGGCAAAATGTAACTGACTGAATGTGTGCAGCCTTGTCCATGGCAGCGCCTAAGGGAGCAAGTGACACGGGGGGGGGTCATGATCAGGATGGGCTCTGTCCCAGTTTTAGGCTTCAGAAAGTTGGTAGTTTTATCCTCAATACAGGTGCTGGAGATACACTCAAGATAATGCCAATCTAACCCACATCCTATGGGATTGCCCCTCCTTTCTGAGTCCCTTGTAAAAGGGAGTGATTACAGACTGTGGAACTGTGCTGAACACCCTCATCCCCCTTACCTACCCTTTTACTTCTTGGGGATGTCTTAGCACTAAGACACCTTCCCAGCTACCAACACATTAACTCATTTCATTTCCTTTGTAGTTAATTGAAAATATAAAATGAATTTGATGGACAGCATTATTGTATTTCCACAGTTTCCTATTATTGTTATCATCGGTGCTCTGCTTTGTGATAAGAAGTATGATGACATTTAGCCTTGGAATGAAATGATTCAAACTGTGTCATGTGACCATTGACATCATCAACCATTTAGGGGTTAAAAGTAGTGCACTGTTCACCAGTCACTAGCCCCCTCAACAAGACCGGTTGGTCGAAGCGCAGGGGTGCTGTTTTTTTCTGTGCTCATTTTATATAACTAGCACTAGATTTATTCACTAATTTTCATATGAAATAAAATCCTTAAGCATCATAAAGCTGATTTTGTCTCCTAATTGGGGAGTGCGACTGTTTCTTGTTTGTGTTATTAGTGTCTGGCAGCTCCCGAAGTCTTCAATGAAGTGCTGGTCTTTTTGTTTTTCATTATGCAGGTGACTTTCCTCTTCTGCTCAGATGACACTCCTCTCTTGCCTGGTTAACCCATTTTGAGTGACAATTTCATACAGTATTACAGCATGATTCAGAATATCAAATAAAATTGCAGTCGTATCTAGGGTCTCATCTCTGCAATGTTCCAGGTACCCTCTTCCCAGGCAGAATTCAATCTTCCAGTGGTACTAGTCTAATATACGGCAGGTGACCTCACATCTCAGCTGCACTGTGTAATAAACTCAGGAATTAGAGAATGTGCCAGGGTGGGGTGAAGTGCAAGGCTCATGAGTGGGTGTAGGTGGGTGAGTGGTGGGATGGGGTGTTTATTATAAGCAAGTAGAAATATATGGTTAAATAACTAATGTGCTGACATGGGGCTCAGGGGAGGGAGGGAGGTTGGCTATAAAAGGGTGGACAGAGTGGGGGTTACAAAATGTATCAAGAGTTAGGGGGACACTGACATGGTGAGGGGTGATATATTAAAGCAGTTTATGTTGGATTCTGTACTGGATATTGGGTTTCGTTATCCAGATCTTATATGGAATCTTATAATTAGGATTTATGATTTTCAGTAACTATATCTGAAAATCTGAATCCTAATTTTGTGTTAGAATTTGAGTTATCCATTTATAAAAATAGATAGTCAATGATACCTACTCCTGGTCCATTCTGCTTGCCCCACCCTATCTGACTACTGGCTTTAGTGGCTGTCCCACCCGTTAGTTTCTGCCCCTCCAATCTGATATGCCAGTATCACCCCATTCCCCTTAAAACTGCCCACCAATTTGGCCATTATCACTTATTCTGGTAACTTGTCCCACTTGTCCATTATCTTTTCATGTAAATGTGCTGATGGGCATCTTTCTTGAACCTCCCTCCTGCTAGTCTTTTCCCCTTATTTATGTATTTGAGCTCAAGGAAGAGAGTCCTTGAAGTCAGTCCTGTTTATCCTGTGCAGGTATTTGTAAATTTTTATCATATTGCCCCTTTCCATTCTCTTCTGGAGGGTGTACATGTTCAAGTCCTGCAGCCTCTCCTCATATGCCATTCACCCCAGACCATGGACCATCTTGGTTGCCCTGTGCTGCACTGCTTTCACCTTATTACATTCTTTCCTTAGGTGTGGGCTCCAGTACCTTGGCATTATTCAAGAGAGGATCTCAGCAATGACCTTTGCAGTGGGAGAATTACTTCCCAGCTTCTGCTGTTGATTCCCCATCCAATGCACCCCAACATCCTGTTCACCTTACCCACAGCTCTGTTGCAGTGTGCTGTGGATTTTAGATTTTCTGATATTTGCTAAATAAGAGGATTTTCAAGCACCTATGACATAGCACAAGACTTCATCGAGATGCAACAGTACCACTGAACGGCAACCTCACAGGCAGCCTATGTACTGGCAGCAGCCCAGGAGAAGGAAGGTGATGCAGAGGTTTAATTTAATTGTTTTTATTTAGAAATTATTTACCCAGGACAGCCCATCTGACATGTAACATCACATTACCAGTGGGTTCTGCCCCTACTCATTTTCACAGCTGGGTGGTTTGGAGTAATGGGGGGGTTACAGTATGTGACTTGTGATCTTCTGGTTCTCAAGCAAGAGTCAACAGACCATGCAAAATACTATAACCCTTTGGGTTCAGGATATAGACTACTTCAGAAAAAGCAGAGGAACTGCCTGCAGGGTCCAAATAAAAATTTACAAAACTTACTTTACTGAAAACAAAAGCAGTAAATCACTATAAATGGTACTTGGAAAAGCACTATGCTACAGCACTTCTGGAGCACTTTCTCTTCTTCAGGAAGCAGTGCTTAGTGATTTTTTTCAATAGAGTAAGTTTTGTATAGTTTCATTTGGACCCTGTCCACACTTTCTTTGCTTTCTCCATTGTACTGTAATACGTTTACTGCTGCAGGGGTCCTTTGGCAGTTTCCAGCCATATTACCAGCATAACTGGTAATAGCTTTATACAGAGCAGAAGTGAGTGCACATTTTTTATGGCTGCAGTAGGTGGAGCCTGCAGATGTTTTGCATGTACAAAAGGAGTGATGTCATGTTTTCTGCTGGTGGAACTGACTGAAGGTGTAAATCGTCTCCTCTGCCTTACCCTCCTCCAAGAAATGTTTTCCACCCTCAAATAAATATGCTTTCATGATAGTCAATGGTTGCAGGGTACTATTTTCTTTCTTAAATGGGTGGTACAAGAACTGGAACCTGAGTAGTGGGAGGCAGCATTAGTTTTTTTTGGGGGAGTAAGATCCACCCCCACCTCCACCCGAGAAACTCCTAAAGATCCACCCCCAACTTTTTTTGATTCATGTGGAAGGGGCATGCGGTGGCTCTATCATGCTGTAACAAGACACACTAGTTTGGGACCTGTATCAACCAACAGAACAAGTCTGTGCAGTGATCAAGTTGTGGAGCCTCTGCATTTTATTAAGGACTAGGAGAACATACGCTATGTAATGCCTTTATTAAGGACTAGGAGAACAGAAGATAGTTAATGCCTTCAAATTGACTTAAAAAACCTTTGGAACAAATGATTATCAGAGCCACTTGGGGCCTCAGAAGGAGACATCAATTAAGGAGTGAAACTACAGCTCCCATGGAAAACAGTAGACACTGCATTCTAATTTACAGTAAGTTGAAAGAGATACAGGTTTTTCTTAAACATTTATATACTAAAAACATAACGTTCAGCTTTTGGGATTAGCAATATTTGTTTACCATAATATATATATATATATATATATATATATATATATATATATATATATATAGTACTCTGTCTTTTAGTAGTTTCAAAACTTCGAAAGCATTGGTGCTAGTAATGCGTTTAGAAATACATTTTTTAATTGTCTTTACAGCTAAACATGCAGTTTCATGTCAAGGCACATTTTTGGGGGGTTCAAATTAATTTAATCATGGGCACAGTACTTGGTAAATACAGCCTTTGATGATTAAGTTTGTTTTTTTCTTTTAAGTTTGAGAAGTATGTAGTAGAAAACATTGAACAAGAAAACAGTTGGTGATTTTAAAAGCTATTCTGATCAGAACTGACATTAAAAAAAATCTCAACTGCATTTTTTATTTTATTTTATCAGGGACATTAGAAACAGGATGTTAACATTTACTCTCTGGAATCTGCTATGCAGGTTTTTTTATTGCATCTTGTCCCAGGCAATCTTCCCAGAGTGCAGTTTGTCAGGGCACATTTTTTAGGGAAGGGGTTCAAATTATTTTAATCATAAAGCATTGGTGTTAGTAATGCATTTAGAAATAAATGTTTCAATTGTCCTTACAGTTAGACATGCAGTTTCATGACAGTGCACATTTTTTGTGGAGGGGGTTCAAATTATTTTAATCATGGGCACAGTACTTGGTAAATACAGCCCTTGATGATAAAGTGTGTTTTTTCTTTTGAGTTTGGGAAGTATGTATTAGAAAACATTGAAAAAGAAAACAATTGGTGATTTTAGAAGCTATTCTGATCAGAGCCGACATTAAAAAAATCTCAGCTGTATTTTTTATTTTATTTTATCAAGGGCACTAGAAACAGGATGTTAACATTTACTCCCTGGAACCTGCTAATCGTGTTTTTTATTGCATCTTGTCCCAGGCAATCTTCTCAGAGTGCAGTTTGTCAGGACACATTTTTGGGGGGAGGAGGTTCAAATTATTTTAATCATGAAGCATTGGTGTTAGCAATGCATTTAAAAATACATGTTTTAATTGTATTTGCAGTCAAACATGAAGTTTCATGTCAGGGCACATTTTTTGGTGGGTTCAAATTATTTTACTCATGGGCACAGTACTTGGTAAACACAAACTTTGATGATAAAGTGTGTTTTTCATTTGTTATCGTTGAAGAAATAGAGAACTCCCTGTTGTGGTGGTGCCAAGTTCAAAATTAGAAGTGCTGCTATGACACACAATGGGACAGCATACATCTCATTTCAATGGAGTAAGCAGACTTCCTTCATTTTCCATTTATGTGGGTTCAGTGATTACCGTTGGTACATCTAGTGATACTAGTGCTAAGACAGCTCTTTATTGAAAATATAGGTGTCTCACTACAAGATGATAAAGAGCAGCTAGAAAAATAACATTCGTGTAGAATTCTTATATATTTGTTTAAGACACCAGCTCAGTGTCCTGCTGTTAAAATTCCCAACTGATGTTTTACACTTTGCACATCCTCAAAGTACTATGCAGCAATTTGTTAGCTATAATATAAGATCTGACAGTGTGTATAATAACCTGGCAATGGCTTCCATTGATCCAGTTCTTAATTACATGCCTACATTGCTTTGGCATACAATTGCTAGTAACCATAATGTCACCTGTTACACATTCATTCTTTGGCTCCTAAATGGCAAAACAGTCCATTATACACACTTAAAATAGGCATTTAAAATATGTTATTTTCAGGCTAGAACAGGACACAAGATCAACATGAAATTTTTTCCATTTTAAAATGGAAGCTGCATTCCCAAACAACGCTGTCTCCAATTGTTGTACCTCTGCATGTCTCATTGGTAGAATGACTGATCTGTGTGTTTTTTCATTTTTATTTTTTTTATAACAGCCTACTGTCTAGCCAGCAAAGGAGCTCACCTTGCCCCTGGGGACACTTAGCATATCCCAAACCACTGACTGTCATCATTTACATTAGTCTGATCAGAAGAAAGGTGCTACTTCTTTTTATCATTAAATAAAAAAAAAGAGGAAAGGCCTAATATATTGAAACAGAGTTAAGAAAAATTATTCTGCATTTACTTTGAGACACATTTTTTCAGCTCTCCTCTTTATAATCAGAACTGCAGATGCTACAGTGAAAACTTTGAAAAAAACTAATAACTTGGTACAACTCAGTTTACATTTTAAATATATTCTGTAGGTGTCTCCTGCCTATCTTTTATTACAGAGGAAATTTGGATGAATATATGATCTTTATCTGTTAGAGTGCATCTACCTCTATAGCTTGATCCCTACTTCAAGTCATAATGCTATGTTCTGACATCACAGTCTGCTGTCATGGGAGTAACTGTGATGTCACAAGCCATGCATTATGACCTCAGGCAGGGAGAAATCACCAGGAATACATGAACACTTCAGGAGCAGCAGTCCTCTTTTTATGCAAATGGCCTCAGTAAAAAATAATGGGGGGAAAATACAGAACTAATGTGAAATATAAACTGAACTGTATCTAAATATGATGTTTTCTTTCACTTATCCTGAAGGCATCAGATGCTGTTTAAGACTGGCACTCTGCTTGGGGGAGGGTGCTCATTGGAGCAAGGTGGCAACATGTATGGTACATGTATGATTCAGTGCTAAACTATTACACAATTGCTTTCATTGTTTTTCCTGTACTATAACTGTTTTAAGATATTCCAATACATTCTTAAACCCACAGGTGATTACTGCCAGCAAAATAGTGCTGCTTGAAAATTTTTTCAACCCAAATTAGTGAACATGACTGTGGCTCTAGGGGCAGTTGCCTCTCCAAAGGCTGTCATGACTTTAACTTCTCCCTCTGTCTGTCTGTCTAGCTATATGTCTATGTAATTATCTATATTTCTATCAGTTGCATCTATCCCTATTTTTACCTACTGTATATGTAAAATAACCCTGCATATTACATTTGCCTGCACTCTGAACACATACTTATGATACAGTGCATATTTGTACTCCACTCCTGTATAGACCTCATACTGTCCTGATATTCCCATTATCACAGGCATAACTACCTTAACCTTATCAACAGCGACCTCTTATAAAAGTTACTATCACATTTTCTCTCCTAATGAAGTCCATCATTACACCTGACTATCTGACATCAACACATTACTTAAATATAACTTAAATCACTGCATGGACAAACCCCCTGTTTTTATCTATGAAACTGTGTAAATAATCCCAAGACTGAACATATGTCAGCCATTACTTTTTCATGTACTGCCAGGTATTGTACCTGTCAAACCTATATTGCTCACCATTCCTTCCATTGAAATCTACACCTCCATATCTCTTCCTAATAATTGTCTGCCTTCCTTAGAATGCAAAATAAAACAAATCTTACTAGTTAAAAATCATTGTGTTGTTTCCCCATGTCTCCTTTACAGTTCCACACAACCTCACTAACTTCATTATACAGCCGTGGTGGATCTGACCAGAATTTGTTTGTATAGACTACTACACACTGGATGCCTGTGCCTTTAAAGGCAAATAGTTTATCCTCTTTGTCCATTCTGAATCACATGGTGCTTGCATTACTGCAGGCTCCTATGTGGTAATGCTTGTGGTGTCATCTTCTGCAGCACAGATAATAAGCTAATGGCCTGATGATTATTATTATGCCATTCACAGAACTGCACCATGTGATTCATGAGCACAACTACTGTACCTATAAGCAGTGTTTGTCTTGAATTGTGTGGTACTGCAGAAATGGTAGTGGTCTCTCTACTTATGGTGTGCTATGTTTAACTTCAAGACTCTAACCCAGTGTGTTTTAACACCAGGCAGCCAGAAGGAATGAACTATCTGTCATGTAAACAATGGCCTCTCCCCACAGATTTTATGAAGCCTGTTAGATAAAAAAAATATATATTAGGCTACTCCAAAAAGACATCCTTAACATGGATTTCAAAAAAGCGGTACATACTGAAAATCAGGTAACTGGAGGAACCTCATTAAGCCTAAACAGTTCTGCACACGTGCTGTGCACTTTGCCAAGGGGGGTCTCCCAATAGGTTGTCTGTTACCAAGCAAATAATAATTTCATATTATACTGGCTTAAGCTTCCAGGTAAGCAGTCAACAGTCCAGCAATTCTTAAAATTTTCATTTCTCCACTAAAATTAAACACCAAGACATTCCCCACGTATAAAAAGTGCCCTTTGGTTTTCTTATCCTTATCTGCTGAAACTTATATTTTATTAATAATGTTCCTATTATTGTTATATACATATTTAGTATATGCCACTAGTTTGGCCAAAAAATGTTCTGATGTTAAATTTAGAAACCATGACAGTACTTTAGTACAGGGTCAGTGCTTAACTGACAATGTACTGTATTGCTTAACTACACCAGTCTTAGGTTGTTTTATAATGGACAGTGCAAAATTATATAAGTCATCTAAACTTCCTATATATGTTGAAGGATTTCCTTATTATATCTATCACTCCTACCATTACTTGGGAAAAACTCCAGCCTAAATAGAGAAATACATCTCCAATTATCAGGTTCTTTAATTAACAAGGTAATCTTCCAGCGTATGTTCTATTTTATTTTTCTTCAGTCTTTCAAATGATTAAATTGACCCTATTATGGCAAAGTCTTTCATTTCATTTTCATTTATTTTAGAATCAGGTAAGCATACTGGAATATATACTACTTTTTTAAGTGTGTCCTGTGGTCAAGCATAATAAAAATTATAATACTACAAATAGTTTTGAGGATAACAACCTGTCATTATATACACACACAATATGCATCTGTTTGCTTAGCCTACTGTATTCTACTTTTGATATTTCATTTAGTTTTGTGTATATTTGTTTATATAATTGACTTAAAAAAAGAAGCTAATCAATTGGTGAAAGGCCATCAGGTGACCGTGCGTATATCAGAGAGTGAGCACACACCTGCACTTTAACCCCCCTCCAAAACAATTTTGTCATTTTATAAGATAGATAAACTACTCTGAGGTGTGCAGTCATGTTCTGATATACACATTCCAGGTTGGACGACACCAAGCGCGCGCATGTGATACTGGGAGCGACCGCGACCTCAGAGTGGTTTATCTATTACGAGCAGCAGCTGTATATTAGGATAGATTAAGCACTTTAATGTTAAACCCAATTTTTGCACCTTATGTAAATGTTTCATGGAGAGTACTGTAAAGTTAACATTATACACTTAAAACTTTGGGGGCTACTACTTAGACATCCATGCACTCACTAGGTGGTGAGTCATGGACATCATCACAGGAGCCAGAATTTTTTGCAGTGTAGGGCTGAACATACAGTAGGAAATATGGCGCTGTGCTTTGCTTGTTGTAGCTAACTGAAACAAGCATTTGTCAATGCCAGATACTGTATTTGCTTGCACTGTTGTTGTACTGGTTCTTCTTGTACACATTTTTACTATATATTTACCCGAGATAGACCAGATAAAATGTAATAAGTAATTTGCAATGGGGTCCTGATTTTTAACAGTTTTATACTGCAGTTACCCAGAAGAGTAGAGGTGAGATGTGTTTTCTTGTTAGCGGGATTCAGCTTTTATAATGTTTTTTTCCAGGATAGATCATCATGATGCAGCATCTCATTTTCAATGGGGTTCTGCTGTAGTGTTCTGTTTTCACAAAGTTTTGTGATATATTTCTCTGGGATAAACCTGAACTGAGCTGCAATATACTGTATTCCTAGCCTTTCACTTCACTTACAGTGGGCCAAACCATGCCTAAATGTGTAACCAGTCGGAGCATGCCCTTACTGATCTCTGTCATGGTAAGACACCATTGTCTTACTGTTATAGTTGTTCTAAAGTTATGGATGGTCGAACTTCAAGACACACGCAGTGCTCCTACAGATCCAAATCAGGGCAAGACACTCGTGAGTCTCTGATATATTAATGAGAGTAGCACAGTCTTGTTCCTTGATGGGCAAGTTATTATTTAATTAGACTGCAGTCCTCCTTTCCGTGCTGTCAGTAACTCACTGCTCTCAATCATTGCCTGCACAGTCTTCCCTTTCTAGTCAGTCATTCTATAGTAGGGCTCATAATCCTGAGTAGGGAATAAGGCAAGCCATCAGATCTGAAATGGTTAAAGAGGTACAATTACAGTCAGAAACACATCTAACTAATAACTAGAGGGAGCCACAGGGAGCAGAGTGGCTGCCTAATGTACCTGGAGTACTAATTGAATTCAGTGCCCTCCCAAAAACCCCACATAACAAGAATTAAAAGTCACAGAAAGGTGTTAGCTGAGTGGTGGCCTTGATGTGTATTAGGGTGAGGGAAGGAAGCCACCAGGACTGGGTAGTGTAAGTGAACGAAGCAGGTGAAAGGCAAGTCACTTGGAACCAAGCAGCTGATTATTTGGGGGGAGCTGCAAGGAGAATGGTGCCCACTTAATATGCTGGGTGGAGCCATGGGAAGCAGAGCAGACAACTTTACAGTACTTTCTCTGTGTGGACAGTAGCTATTTAATGAGGGATGGATGGGGGACAGAGCAATTACAACAGCAACAAATCTGGCTAGAGCCAATAAGGCTATGAAGCACTACCAAGTGATGAAAGTTACAGATGTGCGTAGAAATTATTCAACACCCAGGTGTAACTTGGCCATATGTTGGAGGTGGTGCACCTGATTTTCAACATGGCCTTTTTTGGACCCCTCCTCATGAACAGTGCCAGTGTCATTTTGTTCAATTGTCCCAAAAGGTGATTACGCAGACCAAATGTGCTGTTCTGCACTACAGGTGTGAAAACATGGTTCGGGCAGGTTGTGGAAAATGACAGCTGTACAGTTGTGAAGGAGGTGTACAAAAATGGCTATGTTAAAAATGTGAAGTGAAAATATTAAAAATTAGTGGTGTTAGGAGCGCGCATAGAAACTGTACAGTGCACACTTGTAACACAGTCAATTTTTGGAATTGTTTCACCAAATTTTCAACATGACCATTGTTGGACCCCTCCTCATGAACAGTGGCAGTGTCATTTTGTTTAATTTTCCTGAAAGGTGATTGCACAGAGCAAACATGCTATTCTGAGCCACAGGTGAGAAAACAAGTTTTGGGCAGGTTGTGGAAAATGACACCTGTGTGAGGTGTGCAAAAATGGTGATGTTAAAAATGTGGAGTGAAAATATGAAAAATTAGTGGCTTTGGGAGCATGCATAGAAACTGCATAATGCACGCTCTTAATGCAGTCAGTTTTGGGAATTTTTTCACCAACTTTGCAACACGGATGTTTTGGGACCCCACCTCATGTACAGTGGCGCTGTCATTTCGTGAATCGGTCCCAAAAGGTGATTCCGCACAGTGACCATGAAATCACCTTTCAGGACAGAATAACAAAATAACAGTGACAGTGTTTATGGGGAGGGGTCCTAAGAAGCCCATGTTGAAAATTTGGGTCAAAAATTCCAAAAAATGGCTGAGATATCAGCATAAGTTGAAAACCCCATTGAATGGCTGTATAGCACACTTACCTTTAATCCTTCAGTTCGTGGTTGGGCTTTGCAGAGTGCAGACGTGTCCTGGTCCAGAGAAGACATCAGTGCTGACCTATGGAGGTAAGTATGGGGTAAGAGGGGGATGTGGGGAGGTGGGTGCACAGTGGGAGGGTGGAAAGGGGAGGGAGACCACAGCAATGATGAGGGATCCCTTTTACTTTTACAGGGAAAAAAAAACAACAGTGGGGGACTGCTTTCAGTTTTACAGAATACCAACAATGGGACATAGAAACAACACATTTTGGCACACTGGGGTAGTGTGCCACATGAATGCTGACATGGGGATTGGGCACCCCATGTTGGGCATAACATGGGCAGGAGGAAACAAAACATTTTGGCACACTGGGGAGGACTCTCAGTGTGCCACATGGGGCAATGTGCCAATATGGGGGATTGGGCACCCCATGTCAGGCATAACGTCGCCAGGGGGCACCAGACACAACATTACCGATGAGGGACCGTTTTCTAATTTTCTGCCAAACAAACAATTTCACACACTTGGGTGGGCTCCCAGTGTTGCAATATCTTGACTTGGGGAGGGGGGCACAAAATACAGAGTGGCACTGTGCCATTCACAACATGCCGGCACCGCAGCACTGTGCATGTGCACGACTCTGTACATGCGTATGACTCAAGCGCAGTGCACGCATTGGAATGCGGAAGTAAGAGTCAAAATAGTGCAGCTGTTATTCCATACAATGATTATGGCAGAGGGCTTTCAGCTCCATTGGTCTTTCAGAAGGATACTTCCAAAAGTCCAGCGGAAGAGGTTGTGAAATCAGCCGTTTTCAAAGCTAGAAAGCTCTTGCAAAATGGCTGTAGGCTCTGCCCACAGCTCTAAAAATTAGAGATGTGTCTCTCTTAGGCAAAAACTAGGTGAGCATACCTTACAGGATACAATCATGTTTGTCTATATTTAAAAAATGACAAAGACAGAGAGAAGCTGTATCATGTTATCATTCAGTAGCTGTGAAAAGGGGTCTAGTATGATTGCCCGTCATTCATTTTCCCGACCCTGTATTTCCCGCCACCTATTTCCCATCACTGGATTTCCTGACGCGATCTTTGCCCGAATACTGTTTGATCGAAAAATGCTACAAAGTGCTACAGTTATGTTATCACATGCAGGCCAGGAGTGTATCCTTTCATCTTAGATACCCTTTCACTCATGATATGCTGCGGCCAATGAGCACCAGGATATCTGGGACTTCCTTCATGTACAGTAGTTTTCTCAAATTCCGTGGCATGGTCCAGTGTCCAGACTAATAAATATTCACTGACTCATTTTGCACTCTTTTCCCTCTGGCAGTACAAAGTACCCATGGTGTCAGACAATGTCTAGATTCCAACAATACCATTTTAAAGTGAAGAAAATTTAACAAGAATCTAGCTTGCATTTAACAAATGATTAATTTGATAAATGGACTGGATTAGCACCTCTGAACATGTCATCCTTGCCCTAATTTCTGCAAACTGTCCACACTGTGCATTTTTAAAAGATATGTGCCGGGGTAACCGGAATCTAGCTTGCATTTAACAAATGATTAATTTGATAGAAAATTCTCTCTCGTGAACTGACTGGATTTGCGCCTCTGAACATGTCATCCTTGCCCTCATTTCTGCAAACTGTCCACACTGTGCATTTTTAAAAGACAAGTGCTGGGATAACCTGTGCTTGGTGTTAACTTAAGATGGCATACGCTAATACGGTCATAATAAAATGCTTATAGTCAGCAGTTACATTTTTTGAATGGGAGTCTGAGTCTGTATAGCAGGTAAAACAAACATGTTTTTCTATACTGTCATATGCCACTGTTGCTTGTAGATGGCCGGACATTGTGTGAGCACGGCAGGGCATGAGGGGGAGGGGGGATGCTGAGTTGTGGTGATTTCGGAGCAGAGTTTGTTTTAAAAACAAAAACCAAGAAGCTGCGGTAAAAATTAGGATGCAGGGTAGGTAAGTAACAGTGAGGAGAGGAGTGTAGAAGTGGGTCTTGAAACATTCTTTGCAACGGTTCATTCCATTGTGCTGCCACTAAAGATTCTGTTAGTTCTAGTTGAAGTTCTAATGTTGCTTATAGTTGGGAAACTGTCAACAGGAAATAATTTTGTCGGGAAAAGTAATGACGAGAAAGTAGTGTCAGTAAACCATATGTCGGGAAACCTCATGCTGGGCAATCATACTGATCCCGTGAAAAGTACTGCGAATTACCTGTGTTGTCATGTTTCTTTCATTATTTACTAGACTTACATTTTTCATTGTCTCTTCAAGCCTACATTAGTTTAACTGCAAATTAATAGAGAGATAGCTTTGATAAGTGTAACTGTTGTCATTTACAACTCAAAAAAAAGACTGCTTCTATTGTTAAGATGCATGGCAGGGTTTACTCACATGCAGAAGCAGGAAAGCAAGGTCCTGCAGGATACATGTGGCATTAGTAATGAACTGAGCATTCTGAGGCTGTTACTTTTATAGCAGGGCTGAGGTGGCCAACAACTCTGGCTTGTAGAAGAAGAAGAATCAACATTTATATAGAACTTTTCATATACAGTGTATTCCAAAGCTCTTTACAAGCAATGCTAGACTGGTAGTGAAGTGACTGAATGTGTAGTGGCGGCCATATTGCATATCAAACACACACACACAGCCTAGACAATTGCAAAAACCGGTTTATGGGAAGGAGAATGTTGGCCAGGACTCCAGGAATGTCCCCTACTCTCTACGAAGAGTGCCCTGGGTTCTTTTATTTCTACCTGGACACCCACCAGGATGGGTAGAAGGGACCTCAGTTTAACACCTCATCCGAAGGACAGCACACCCCAGCAGTACAGTATCCTCCCCAATACTGCACTCAGATGCCAGCATTTTAGGTGCAAGTTGCAGATTGAGGAGGGGGCTTGAGGGGGTGGGCAGAGGTGGTTGGGGCCCTTCCAGAATGGGGGGTAGATGCTGTCTTGCCCATGCCACCATGCTTTCCACACTCAGACTGCAGTAGATTGGGAGGGGATTTGTTTCATTTAATCTGCTCAGTCCAAAAGTGCTCTCCCTGGAGCTGATTCTGAGCAGTTGCTAGCCAGTCACACACCAGAGATGCTTGAACGTGGCCCCAGGGACCGAATGGGTTAGGTGAGAGTACAGTTAAATGTTTCTATGTTGTCTTTTCTTAAACAAATATGTTCCTGCTATGTGTGGTCATTGTATGGGGAGGGGGGAGGGAGCTGATTGTGGGTACAAGCTGAGCATTGCTACATCAAGACTAGAGTCAGTTGGGGACCCCATGGCCCAAACACATACAAATTTGGCATTTATGTGGCTAGTGTCTTTCAATTTGTCATTTGGAATGTCATGGGGGGGGGACAATCAAAGGGAAAAGGCTATTGCATCTTAAAACACTTCAAGAAACTTGGTGCATCTGTTGTATGTCTGCAGGACACCCATCTGAAGAGGGAACCAAATATGACATTCCATTGGGAATGGGAGACAGTACAAAGAAAAAAGGGGTTATAATATTGATGCAGTAGCTTGGTTGACTCCATTTCAACTCCTACAGGAGATTTAGGATCAAGTGGGTTGCTACATTACAGTACAATCTCGATTATACAGACTGCTTGGGAGACATGAAATTAGTTCAGACAATAGAGAGTCCATAAAACTTGGATTAAAATGTTCAGAGTGTATTCACTTGGGAGATAAGTTACTAGTCCCTTAGGCAAGGCAAGGCAAATTTTATTTTTCAGGCACCCAATCCCAGAGGCTCCGGGCGCCATACAATAAATACATCAGAAACAATTAAAAACACTATAAATAAAATATCAGCATTCCAGTTCAATACTTAAAATCAGAACATTAAAATGGGGGTCTAATTTGCCAGTGGAATTCTAGTGTTCCATTATAAAAATATCTCAGAGACATTATTTACAAAACAGTGTATGGGAATGCCCGGCTGAATAAAAGGGTCTTGAGGCGGGCTTTGAATGCCTCAACTGAAGGGACCTCCCTTACTGATGGAGGAAGTGAATTCCACAGGACAGGGTCGGCAACACTAAAAGCTCTGTCACCAGCAGTTTTTAACCTCATCCTGGGAATCACAAGGAGGTCCCTAGAGGAGGATCGGAGGGAGCAGACCGGGGCTGTAGGTGTTAGACGGTCTGACAGGTAGCCAGGGCCCAGTCCATATAGGGCCTTAAAGGTGAGCTAGGGCTAGGGATGTCCGTATAATGGGGGTTCATTAGATCAAGATTGCACTGTATTGTGCATGGTAGGCTGCAACAGACAGAAGTAGTCATTAGTTTCATCTATGGCTCTAATACAGATATGCCAGCCTTTTTCCCAGGTTTGGCAACCCTCTTGGCTCCATATGCTAGAATACTAATCATAGTGGGAGGGGACTGGAATATGGTCCTTCAGTCAAACCTCAACAAATCAGGGAGTTGGGAGGGGTCTAGACCCTGGACAATGGGCACCAAGGGAATTCATGGACGAGTTGGGTCTAACTGACCTGTAGCACATCCTGCATCCTGGGGGGAGAGCCTGCTCATTCTACTGCAGACCCCATGATACTTTTTTAGGACAAATTACTATTTGTTGGCACAGAAGGTCATTACAGGCCTTCAGACCTGTGAGATGGATGCCATGGTAAGCTTAGATCATGCACCGATCTGCTTAAAGGTGAACACGGTACATGGAACCAAAGTAGACCAAACCTGGAAATTCAATGCCCAACTTCTGTGTGACAAGGGGGTAGCAGACAAAATCAGGAAATGTGTCACCTGTTACTTTGCAGATAATCAGAGTACAGTGGGGGCAGCCTGTCTGTGGTGTTTGTGGCAAAGTGCTGCATCAGTGGGGAAATTATTCAGTTGGTCACCATTAGAAAGAAGAAGGGCAAAGTTACATTTGATTTAGTGGCTGGTATATGGGCCTTAGAGAAAGCCCTTAAACCTGGGACCCCAACCAGATTTGGCTCCAACTGAATGGTCTCAGGGTGAAATATGCTGCATTGCTTGATGAAAGCGCTGAGTTGGCTATCTTTAAAGCTAAAGTCAAGTAACTAGGCCAGGGAGACAAAGTGGGGTGCCTTAAAGGGTGCCTAAACAAGCAGTTTTTTCAAACTCGAAACTCCAAAATCTGGCTTCATTGCATGGTAAAGTAAAGGCTGCTGTTTACATGTATGCTAAAACTGCATTTATGTAAATAACATAAATGCAGTTTCATAGCATTTGAAAGATGTAAACATCAGCCTTTCTCTTTCAAAAAACAGCCTTGGCTTCTCCCTAAGATGTCTGCCAAGTGTGTTAAGTGAAGAGTCATGATGACATCATCAGAGCCAGAGACAGAGATCCACATATATTTCTATAGTGCTAACTAGTTTTTCTTTCCCTCTTTATTTTGAATTGTTGTACCAGAATGATCAACACCATGTATTACCTCATGGATTATTTTGATCAGTACATGTTAGGATATGATTTTGTTCATTTTGTTTACTTTAACTTGCATAAAATGTTTTGCAATAAAGCTGACTTTTTCTTTGGCAAACTGCATTACAGTATAACACTTCAAATTCCTGATGATCTAGTGGTTATATGATGCACTGAATTTTGTTTTTTGTTAACCAGGAGAGACACACTAAGCTGAAAGCTTGTTTATAGGTGTGACCTGGGAGCACAAAGAAGTTTAGTGACTTGCTTAGGGTCACACAGCAAAGTACCGGTCTTGTTCAGTTCCAAAGCTCATGCTTTCTTGTTAATCCACAAATTAGGCTTTCTTTTTCCATGTGAACCCCCTGCACCTAGCCTGCCTTCTGCTGAACACCCCACCATCCATACCCTGTCCTTAGTACTGCCTGGGGCTGCATATGAGCTTGCGGTCTCATGATTCTAATCTTGTACCTCAGAGGGTTGTGTACACCTATACTGATACATATCATCAGCTGGCACTGTTAAAAATGCCTCTCCCAAATCACTCTCCAATTCACATTCTCAATGTTTGACTTCTGCTCCCACAGTAAACATTGAGTGCATCACCACCCTTCTGCACAGTAATGTTAGTATGTACAGTTCCCGGTTGTGTTTTTTTTTTTCTCACCTCATTAACCAACAACTAAGCCATCCTAGAGGGCCAAGCAATAAGCATTATGACCCACCAGAAAAACTACTGCTCATGCCCTCATAAGGACTGCACTTACAATGGATAACAATATTATTAGCAGGAGAGGCATACTAATACTGTGAGCGAATCAACCTGACTTCCAGTGTCAGTCTGCTCCTTTACCTGTGATCTGCAGAACCTTACAGGACAGTTCTCAGCAATTATTCTCCTTACTTTTCTGTGCTCTACTCCACAATGTGAGTTGGCTGGTTACCACCCTTCCAAATCTTGAATGAGCTATACACAACTCCCTCAATACTGTCCTAACAAATGTCAACACCCCCCCAACCCAACGGTAATCTCCCTACACTGAATTCAAGTAACAGTTTAGGTGCAGCCCTGCCACTCTGAGTATTTGTCATCGCTGGCTACTCTCATCCGCAGTCAGGTAGTGATCACGATACTGGTAGCCCCACATTTCAGATCTCACAGTGATCTGTTCAGCATCCTCCTTCATGTCTTCAGCTAATCTGAATATAGCTGTACCCTGCCAGAATGGCTGCTTCAGTCCTTCCCAGGCACTCATTCTTCTCACCTGCTCCACATCAAAAACTGGTAAGTTCACTACCCTTCCGCATCATGAATGTGGTTAGTACAGTCTCCCGTGTTATAGTTACATATTAATAATAAACATGATCTTCTGGTAAGCCAGGCTGATAGCAGCATAGCACAAGTGCAAAATAGGCTTTCCTCCCATATAAGAGCTAAGCCACCTATGATTAGGCACTATTAAATGACGTGCATAATGATGTGCATACCAATCATTTTATAGTGCGTAATCAAAGGTAGCCTAGATCTTTTAAGGATAGGAAAGCCCATCATTCCCCTTGTTCCCTGCTGCTATGAGCCTAAATTACTGGAAAGATATGTTTATATTTGATATGTCAAACTAAAACGGGGACTGTACTACTTGCATTCATGATGCAGAAGGGTGATGAGCTCACCAGTTTTTGGTGTGAGGAGGAATAGTGAAGAATGAATACCAGAGGGGGACTGAGAAGGCTACTCTTGCAAGGTACTGCTATATTCAAGGAAGGGGAAGACAGAAAGAGAGAAATATGAGCAGATTACTGTGGGAAATAAGATGTAGGGCTGCCATCACCTTGATCACTACCTGACCCTGTTGTCCTGGCCAACATTCCCTTTCCCATAAAACCAGTTTATGTAATTGTCCAAGGCTGTGTGTGGATATTAATGTATGGAACAGCTGCCACTACACATTCAGTCACTTCGCTATCAGTCTAGTATTACTTGTAAAGCACTTTGGGATACAATGTGTATGAAAATCACTATATAAATGCTGATTCTTATTATTATTTCCCATGGAAAAAGAAGACAAGACAAGCATATATTTGAGTTTCGAGAAAGTATGAACTCTAACATTGGACTGCACAAGAACTTTGCTACAAATAAGTGGTGGCTCTAGGGGGTGGTGAAGGGTGTGGTTACAACCCCCCCCCACATAGTAACGTACTTGTTTGCTGCTGCATTTCACTTTGTTGAAGAAGTCTGATTTATTGATTCTACAAATGTTTACATTCACACTAAGGATTACATTTGTAGGTTCTGTCAAAAACATACTAGAAAAGAATAATAGCAGAAAATATAAAGGTTTAATAAAAATGTTAAAAAAGTGCACATTAAGCATGCACACCACCCCAGCACCCCCATTGTAGCATCCTGGATCCACCATAACCACTAGACCACCAGGTTATTCAAGATTTGTACTGCACTATGGTTTGCCACAGAGAAGGTTGGTTGGATTAAAACACAATTTCAGCATGTTTAAGTAAACATAATGAACAGAACCATAGCCTAACATGTGCATTATACAAAATAATGTACATGGTTTTGACCATTTGGGTGAAGCAATTCTATACAAAGGGAATAAAAGACTAGTAAGCACTATAGATAGCCATATATCTCTCTCTGACTTTGGCTCCGATGATGTCCTCACATAACACATTTGGCAGCCATTTTAGGAAGCAGGTAAGACAGTTTTGTTTTTAAATTGGAAGGCTGATTTTACAATTTTCAAATGCTCTAGTAGCACATTTAGGTAAATTATGTAAATGTAGTTTTAGCATTAATGAATGCAGCAGCCTTTCCTTTAGTCACCTACGGAGTCAGATTTTTGAATAGTTTGTTGTCAAAATGTGCTTAGATATCCTTTAATGCACTATGATTAAGGCAACAGGAAGCCAAAAGGGTTATAAGGGGTAGTAAAAAAGGATGGCAATGTCACACTTACCACCAACTCCAGACAGACAGCAGAAGGTTTCAGGCAGTATTATCAGGATCTGTACACACTCTACCAGGGAACTGGGGATGTGGAGGGAGCACAAGATGCCTTCTTGGGAGATATTCAATTGCTTTGCCTAGATGAGGCACAACAGGTGGCATTGGGAGGTAAAATTAGTGCGGATGAAATCCAAGAAGCAGTTAAAGGTACGCATATGGCCAAAGCCCTGGGACCTGACTATCTGTCTACAGAATGTTATAAATTTTATACAAGAGAACTGGCTACCATGTTGGCTAATATTTTTAAACAAATATTTGAGTAGGGGATTTCTGATACTACTCTGATGGAAGCCAGGATCTCTTTAATCCCAAAACCCGGCAAAGATGATACTCAAGTGGGAAACTACACACCCATTTCCCTTACTAATGTTGATTTCAAAATTCTAGACAGAGTCCCAGTCATTAGATTGAACAGCATGTGGTCTTCTTTGATTGGTCCAGAGCAGGTAGACATTATGCCTTACAGGGTCTCTAGTAAACACTTGAGGAAGCTGCACCACCTGATCTCAGTATCCAGGGAGCCTGGACCACCAGCGGTGCTATCTTCCTGAATGCCGAGAAGGCATTCTACTGGGTAGCTTGGTGTTATCAGTTCACTGTTTTGGGCAGATAAAATATACCCCAGTCTTACATAAATTGGCATAAGATTTTGTAATATGAGCTCTCTGATAGGGTGTTCTGTAATGGAGTCCTTTTGGGTTAAATTACATTTGCCAGAGGCACTAGGCAGGTGCGTCCTCTATCACCACTACTACTTAACCGCTACCTCGAACCCCTCCTTCTTAAAATCAAGAATGCTAACAATACAAATGTTACTCAAATCGGTAAGAATGAGGAAAAGCTTTCTGCATACAGTATGTGGAGGTTCCATGTCATATTAGTGAAAATACTAGTGACTTGCCCAACAGTGAGTGCAATTTGCCGAATACAAAGTAGCCAACACATCAACCCTGACAACTGCAAAAAAAATAAACAACATCAGCACAGTAAAATTAATATTTAATGCAGGGGTTTACACCCCCTGCAACCCCTTTTGTGGGGGGCTATACCCCAGCGCAGCCCCCAAACTAAAATAATCAACTCCAGGAGTGGGGGCAGACACTGAGGGAAAGTGGGAATACACTGGAGGGGAGCAACAGTATGCAGGGCACCATCGGGTCTGGGGAACAAGTCAAAACAAATTTCAGGCAACACAACTCAGAAATGAACATACCTACAATCAGTCCCCAATCTGGGACCATCACTGCAGCAGTCAGTGACCCTGTCCAGCATGCCAGGTGGACAGCTCAGCAGCAGCAAGTTCCACTGCTGTATTTGTCCATCATGACACTACACCTCCCTAGCCTCCCCATGCTTCACCCTTGCTATTTTGTTACTCCCTAATCGTGATTCCTTGCAATCGCTACCCCCCCACAACTCCAGCTGTCGACCAAATTGAGTCGCTCATTCTAGTTTGCTGACATAACATGCTAGTGTATGTGGATGACATCTTATTACATATCAGAAATCCTAAAGACTCCATTCCAAAAGTGTTCTCTATTGGGTCTGACTTTGGCCAGTCTGTGGGCAACAAATTAAATATTAGCCTCCTGCTCCCTTTTGGTCTCCAATGAGTACATATATAGATACATAGAAATTAACAGCAGATAAAGGTTAATCAGTACATCTAGTCTGCCAGCCTGCTTTATCACTTTACTCTGATCTTAATGTCCATCCTACTCTTTTGCATCTGCCCCCAATAATTATGGCCATATGCCTGTCCCACCCTATTTTGAAATTACAAACTGTATGGACACTTATCGTGTCCTCCAGCACTTTATTCCATCTACTACCCTTTCAGCTAAAAAGTATTTATGAACATCCTTTTAAAATCTTCCCTGGTCAGCTTCCATGAGTTCCCTCTAGTTCCCATGTTTGTACTCAACGAAAATATGAGATTGTAGTCTACTCTGTTTACCCCATGCAGATACTTATATGTTTCTATCATGTCACCTTTCTTCCTTCTTTTCTCAAGAGAAGTCATCTTCAAGTTCTGCAGTCTCTCCTCATACATCATGCCCCCCAGGCCATGGGTCATCTTGCCCTAAGATGTGCCACTTCCACCTTATCACAGCCTTTCCTCAGGCATGGACTCAAGTATCTTGTGCAGTACTCTAGATGTGGCCTCAATAATGATATGTATAGAGGATTTCCTCCCTACGTCTGCTGCTTATCACCCTCCCTATACATCCTAGCATCCTATTAGCTTTAGTCACAGTTCTGATATAGTGTGCTTTGATTTTGAGGTTATTTGATATAAAGATTTTATTTTCTCAAATATAAAATATTGTTCTATATCATACAGTATGGTTAAAGCAAAGAATTCAGGTTGAGAATGCACCTTCCAAACTTGATAATTCACAGCATTAACTGTAATTGACCAGTTCAATAATCCACGACTATCAATGGATTATCACAATTTTGCCATGGGTTATCACACTTTAATTGACAAATTGCAATAATCCATGGTTAGCAATAAAACTGTGTGAATTAATTCACAAGCTGTTAATCAAATCTCTGTAAGTCTCTTGAGTGCCATACTGCCTGCCTTCTTCAGGAGTTTTATTTCTCTAACTGACCTTGCAACTCTTAATGACTTCTTCTGGCTGAGCCACAAATATGGCATCATGATTCCTGTTTATTAGTGCATGGTTAGATTATCCCTATAACATAAAAAAACAAGCATTTGTCAATGCCGAGTATTCACCGTTTGCCTTGCTGTTGTACCAGGTTTTACTTGTACACATTTTTACTATATATTTATCCAGGATAGATTAGATGAGATGTAATAAGTAATTTGCAATGGGGTCCTGATTTTATGCAGTTTTATACAACATTTACCCAGGAAATAGAGGTGAGATGTGATAGCTAAAGCTGAAAGTTCCAGATTAACAGATTCTGATTAAGGGATATAGGTTGTTTAGACAGGACAGGGGGAAGAAAGGGGGGAGTTCTATTTTATATTAGAGACAAATATGTAGTACAGAAACTGAAATAAAGGATCTTTTAATGAACAAATAGATTATTTAACGATTAAACTAATGTTTAGAAATCAAAGAGGTAAACATTATTTTTTAACATGTTTTCATTGTCCTTCAAAAAATATGGACAATGAGTTACAATGTGTTCAACATTTGGTTTCATACCATAATAGGAGCAAGCATATAATGGTGGGTGACCAAAATCAAGATTGGAAAGTCAATTCAGGAAAGATAAAGTTTGTAGATAGATTAGCATATTTTGGATTATATCAGTTAGTAAGTAGCCCAACTCATTTTAATTATCATACCACATTGGACTGGCTGGTAACAAACTGATCAGAAAACATACAGCACTGGAAATATCAGACTCAATATCAGACCACTGCTCTTTGTTATGTTTAAAGAAATATCAAAGAGATAGGACCCCATCAAAATTAATTGAAAGGAAGTGTATTCCAAGGCTAGATGTAAATGATTTTAAATGGGACCTAGCAAGACTTGATATGAAACAAACAGAACACGTTGATGGTCCAGAGAAAGCAGCAATTTGGTTGACAGAAAATCTGTATGAAATCTGTGAGGCAAATACACCTAATACTAAACAAAGAGTCAAGGGACAATATTTACCTTGGCTTAAAAAAGATTTGCGACAACTAATCAAATTGAGGGATAGAGTGAGGAAACAATATTTGAAAACTAAAGATCCAAAATATCTGTTGGAATATAAGCAAAAACAAAACATGATTAAAAAAGAGGTACAATGGGCCAAGTCTAAGTATAATCATCAACAACTGTTAAAAAAACTTAAGGCACCCAAGGTTATTCTGGTCCTCATTTCAGAATATTTATAGTCCCAAGGATAGGTCATGTATCAAGTGTTTGCACATTGGTGATACAAAAGAATCAGGGGGGCAAGAAATTGTTAATTTTGTTAATGAGTTTCTAATAAACCAGATAGAAAATATCAATACTGGCAACCAGACAACTCAGAATAGTGGTCTACCATCAAGGGAACAGTTGGGTTTAAAAGGAAGGGGGGAGAGGTTTGAATTTACCTCTATTCCAGAGGAGGAAGTATTGGGATTCTTGCAAATGTTGGATGAGAGGAAAGGAAGTGGACCAGAGCTACTTCATCTCAAAATGTTGAAGTTGGCAGCCAGTGGGATCTGAAAACCTTTGACATATTTATTCAGCTTGATTATTTGTACAGGGATTATGCCTTCAATCTGGAAAGAATCTACAGGGGTACCAATTTACAAATCTGGCAATAGGACAAATGTAAATTATAGACTGATCTCAGTGTTGCCAATTTTGGGAGAGCTGTTAGAAAAGAGTACATTTAAACAACTGGTGTCCTATTTGGATGAATATGGGTTATTAGTGGAACAGTGGCATGGGTTCAGATGAGGGTATGGTACTGAGATGGTTCCAGTCAGGTTGACAAGTACTGTACTTGATGCCTTTGTAAAGGGCAGTATGACTGGTACGGTGTTCGTTGACCTGACCAGGGCCTTCAATGTACTGGACCATGAGATTCTGATATCAAAAATGGAAGCATATGGAATAACTGAGGTAAGCCTGTAAAGGTTTAGAAGTTACCTGGGTGCATGAATGCAAAGGGTAAGGATAGGTCATTTTATGTCAGAACCACTGCAAGTGAGGACATGGGTTCCACAGGGATCAGTACTGGGTCCCCTACTGTTCTCTATTTTTGTGAACAACTTGCCTAAAGAGTTTGTGAACATAGAGTGCATCTTATTTGCAGATGACACAGTCTTCTTCAGCTCTGACCCCTCTGTAAATGTAATACATGGATCGCTCCAAGATGATTACACAAAATTGACTGAGCGGTTAATTCAGAGTAAGTTGAACCTGAATGAAAAACAAAAAATAAACAAAGGTAATGTTGTTTGGAACTACACAGAGGCTATCCAGAGAGGAAGAAGACCTGCGCATCCTGGGCAGCAATGGGTATAAGATTTCTGGGGTAACCTCATTTAAGTATTTAGGTGTATATGTGGACCCCACTTTGAATTTACTTGGACACCTAGATAAGATCAGTAAGAAAATAAATCAAAAGCTAGGGTTCTTATAAATAGAAACATAGAAACATAGAATTTGACAGCAGATAAGGACCGCTTGGCCCACCCAGTCTGCCCATTTCCCTACTTAATGGATAAGCTGCAGATCCTAGTTAACCAGCAGCCTACTTCTTCCTACCCCAACCCCCTAGAATTGCCTTATGACTGTCCCATGCAAGCTTGAATTCCACCACTGTTTTTGACTCCACAACCTCCTCCGGAAGGCCGTTCCATGCATCCACAACCCTCTCTAGAAAAATACTTCCTTAAATTACCTCTGAGCGCTCCTCTATCTTCAAATTGTGCCCCTTGTTCTTGCACACCTCTTTTGAAAGATGCTACCCTCTTGGACTTTGTTGATTCCTTGAGGTACTTGAAAGTTTCTATCATGTCCCCTTCTCCTCCTTTCCTCGAGGCTATACATATTAAGCTCCTTAAGTCTCTCTTCATATGTCTTCCAGTGCAGACCCTGCACCATTTTAGTGCCCTCCTCTGGACAGCTTCTATCCTGTCTATGTCTTTGCAGAGATTGGGTCTCCAAACTGCACGCAGTACTCCAGATGGGGTCTCACCAGCTGTCTGTACAGAGGATAATAACTTCCTGTTTTCTACTGGTGATGCCTCTCCCTATGCATCCTAGTATCCCCCAGCTCTCCTTGCTGCCCTCTCACATTGCTTGCCCACCTTTAGGTCATCTGATATGACTACCCCAGGTCCCTTTCCATTTTGTTGTTAGTATCTCACCCCATTGTGTATTCTTCCCTGGGTTTTGTTTCCCAGGTGCATTACCTTGCACTTCTTAGCATTGAATCTAGCTGCCATACATCTGACCATTCCTCTAACCTTGCCAAGTCCCTTCTCATCCTTTCCACCCCACCTTGTGCATCAACTCTGTTGCAGATCTTTGTGTCATCTGCAAAGAGACATACTTTTCCTTCCAGTCCCTCTGCAATGTCGCTATAAAAAGACATTGAAGAGGACCAGTCCTAATACTGAACCCTGCGGTACCCCACTAGTAACCCCCCTTTCTTCAGAGTGGACTCCATTTACTATTACTCTCTGTGTCCTATTCTCCAGCCAATTCTTTACCCAGGCTGTCATCTTGGGACCCACTCCCAGGCTGGCTAGCTTGTATGTTAATCTTTTGTGTGGGACTGTGTCAAGTGCCTTGCTAAAGTCTAGGTAGACCATGTCCACAGCCCTTCCCTGATCTACTACTTTGGCCACCCAGTCAAAGAAATCTATCAGATTCATCTGGCATGACCTTCCCGCTGTGAATCCATGCTGCCTTGGGTCCTGTGCCCCACTGGCCTCTAGATACTCGACAATTCTTTCCTTCAGAAGTGATTCCATCATTTTCCCTATCACTGAGGTTAAACTACCAGGTCTGTAGTTTCCTGCTTCTGCCTTGCTCCCACTTTTGTGAAGGGATACAGAAATATCAGTGTTCTAACTGACAGAGCTAGTACAATAATAGCCAAACAAATACTAATACCAATTTTAGATTATGGGTCAGTTTTATTTGTAAATCAAGGAAGTACATTTATTTTAAAATACCAAATGATTTTGAATAACATTTGTAGGTTTGGTCGGAGGGCTCCTACAAGGGCCCATCATTGTCTCTTGTACAACAGAATTAAAATTTTGCCTCCTTTGCTTACAATAGAATTCCATGCTGCTGTGTTTTCACGGAAGATTTACCAATGCACATTATTGCATTGTTTGTTTAAGAAATGTATTAAACATCAGGCACCTTATTCAACAAGGAATGTTGCAGATATGCTGTTCTATCACAATTCTATAAAATTGGCTATAACTAAGCATTCTTTTATTTGGTATGGTCCCACCTTATTAAATGGGTTTACAGCAATAATCAAGATTGTACATAACTCAAAGCACTTAAGAGTCTGTTGAGAGCACATTATGATAAATCCGGTTCCTGTACTTGTACTTGTAATATAAATTAACTTGTAGTTTTGTCTATTGTTTGTGATGTTTATTGTTGTATTTTAAATGTCAAGCGTGACTGAAAAAGTGCTGTGCCCAGTTCACCTCCTGGTCAAAAATAAGAAATGAAAATGAAATTAAATCACATTTTTAGTGGGGTTCTGCAGTTTTAGTGACATTTTCTAGGACATATCATTTTAGTTGCAACATTTCCTTTTTAATGGGGTTCTGCTGTAGGATTTTGTTTTTACACAGTTTTGCAATTGAGATGCAATATTTCATTTTCAATGGGATCCTGCTTTAACACATCTTTGTAATGTATTTACCCAGGAGAGTAAAACTCGGATGCTTTCTTGTTTTCAGGGGGATCCTGCTTTTTCCAGTTTTTACTCTGTATTTACCCAGGATAGCACAGCTGAGATGCAGTTTTTTTTTTTTGTTAACTTTCTTTATGCTCCCCTCTCTGGACCCTTAGGACTCTCTCTCTGGTGTGGTCTCTTGGACTGGCCAACTCCCACTCCACCTGAGGTCTCCCCAGACCTAGCCTCCATCTCGGGATCCCTTCTTCCCTACTACTGACCCTCCCAACCCCCAACTCTGAGCCCCCCAAGATATGACCACCTACTCCTCTGGTACTCTATTTATAATCTAGTAGGGTGCCTGGAGTGGAGAGGAGATTTGTAGGCTGACTGAGTTAGACCTGGCAATGAATATGGAGGCCAGCCACTGCATCCACCTTCACCTTCCTGGGTGCCAGGGCCTTTTTCCTTGTTTTCATGCTCTGGGGAGGAGGGCATGCAATGACTCCAGCACACCAAGTTGTGCATTCCTGCATGACTTCTGTAGGCCTCCACCTCCTCCTGAATCCATCTTAAGTGGTCCCGGCCCAGAGGTTTCCAGTCACCAGTGAGTGCCACCGCTGAGCTGGGAGCCAAGGGGAAACCCTCCCCAGGAGAGGAGATCTTGCCAGTGGCTGCTCAATGCAGCTCCTCCCCCCCTCTCCGGCTGATCCCCGATGACCCGGACTCACTCCCGAATCCGAGTTTCCAGCATAGCAAGAGGTGTGACATCCAGTGCCTCAATCTTCAGCACCACCGTGCCAGCCACTATCTTGTTTTTGATGGGCCCTGTTTTTTTCCCCCATTTTTATAATGTATTTTCCCAGGATAGCCCAGCCAAAAGGCAAGTTACATTTTCAGTGGGGCCCAGCTTTTGCTATGTATTTTTCCGAGAATACAGCAGCATAGATGCACAGTTCAGTGGGGGCTTTGTTGTACTGGGGTGCTGCTTTTATACATTTGTACTAAATATTTACCCAGGATAGACCAGATGTTTCTCATTTTCAGTGATGTTCTGCTTTTACTCATTTTTAGATTGTATTTACCCAGAATCGGCCAGCTGAGAGGCAATACCTATTTTTCAGTGTGCTACCACATTTTGATCCCAAATTTCCAAGTGTATTTATGACCTGATGTTATGATCAAGACAGGTGAAATTTTGTAAATCCCATCCAAAAGCTGATTTTGCAGTGTGACTGTGAAAACATGTTTCAGAGGGGATTTGTAAAATGACAGCTGTCATGTTCAGGAGGTGAGGTAACACAAAAGATATACTGAACATTAGGGGCAAAACTCTGTAAAAATAAAGTTATGAGTGAACATTGGAAAAAATCAACATTTCTGTATAACTGAGTTGTTTGTTTCACATTTTGACCCCAAATTGTCAACGTAATCTTTTTATGACCCCCCTTCCCGAACATGACAGGTGTCATGTATAAAATGCTGGCTGAAACGTCATTTTGTGCTAAAGTGTGAAGACACATTTTGGCCAGGATTTGAAAAATGACACCTGTCCCATTCATGAGGTGGTATGAAAAAATGGCTATGTTGAAAATTTGGGGTCAAAATATTAAAAATTACCAAAGTTATGAGCAAGGGTTGAAACATTTAAAACTACCTTCATAACTTTTTTTTTAATGTTTTGACCCCAGCTTTTCAACATAATCTTCTTATGACCTCATCTAATGACCCCAATAGGTGAAAATGTGCAAATCCTGCCCAACAGGTGATTTCCTGGAGTGACTGCAAAATCACCTCTTGGGTTGGATTTGAAGAATTTCACTACCCTTGCTCATGAGGTGGGGTACCAAAAAGGCCATCTTATAACTTTGGTGGAAAAATATCTAAAAATGACCAAGTTATGAGCACAAGCTCAAAACACACTGAAATACATTGAACCTCATTACCTGACTTCCTCTGTTCCTGGTCCAGCAGTGAAGAGTGAAGACATGTATCTGGTCTAGAGAGGGTTATGGCATTGGGTCCCTGGTAGGTAAGTAAGGGTCAGGGGGGTGCGGTTGTGGGCGCTGAGTGAGGGGGTTGGGTGGGGGAAGGTAATGGTGGCAACAGACATCAATGGATCATTTTCTTTTTTACTGGAAGTATAGAAATAAAAAAAGACTATGAGGGACAGTTTTCTTTATTTCAGGTACCAACACTGGAATTGGGCACCTCAGCCAGTTTCACCTCTATGGGCAAGGAAGCAAAAAAGATGTAGTGGGGGATACTTAGCAGAAGGTGGGATTACAGGAATTCAAAAACAATAATAAAATACTATGAGGAATGGTATTCTTTATTTCAGTTACTGACACTGGGAACATGGCAGCCCAGTGTTGGTGTTATGTTTGGCGGCACCGGGGTTGGGCTCCCCAGTGTCACACAGTGAAAATGGGTGGGGAGGTGCTAACTATCATGGGGGATTAGGCACTCCAGTATCAGAAAATTAAAAGAAGGAAGAGGAGAGTAATTGGAGATGGGAAGGATACTTGGTAGAGGGTGTGAGAGAATGTTTTTAAGTTGGGGAGGAGGACCACAGCAGACTGAACATGACTCTTATCAGCTCTGCTTTCTGGGCTTAATGCAGTTCAAAGGAAAGAGCCTTCCTATGATTCAAACAGCTATTTTCTTTGAACTTCACACAGTTTCTGCCCAGCAAGCCCAGAAAAGTGTCATGATCAGCCTGGCTGATGATTCGTCTGATACTGTCGGGTCCCTTGTGTACCGACCTACACTGGACCAACAGTGACACACCTCTCAAACTCCACTATCACACCAACATGTTTGCTTTGCACAAGCATAAGGGTGAACATAATGAAATGATGGGCAAGTGTAAGTTACAAACTGAAAATTCAGTCTCGGAGTTTATGGAAGATCACAATCCACTCTGCCTTTGACCTTGTGAATTATTATGTTCCATAAATCCCTCAATTGAATAATCAGCTTGTAACAACTACCCTAATGCCCACCACTCCAACCCAAAACCTCCTGTCTGAAGCACAAGGTAAGCTCAAAGTCAGTGCCTCATAGATATATATTCTTTGGAGGTAGAGAAGTATATCTCACCACGTGTAACCAACAGAATCAGTCACAGACTACAGGGTCCTGCATCAAGGAAAAGATCAAGTTTGTTAGCTCAGGGGAGTGGCAGCCCCAAGGAACATCACACCACCAATTCTCCAAGACTCCAGAAACTCCAAACGTTAATGATTTTCATTTTCTTACTTTGTCAAGCATGCATTCTTTAACACTAATGTGTACATTAATGTAGTTTTCTGCAATTAATTTCCTTTCTTTTTGTGATCATGGAGTTATATCCTCATTCACACAGTTCCTGAGAGCCCTGTTCCAAGGGAAGAGTCCTTCTGCCTGGGGAGGTGCAGGACCTAGATGCAAAGAATCCATGGTGCTCCCTGTGGGGCTGCAGATGCAGACATGCTTGGCCAAGAATTCATCTGGCTGTGAAAGTGCAGCTAAGGATGCAGTAGCACAGGGCCTCATGGGCCCTATGGGAAGAAAAGAGTTCTTGTCAGTGTATGGTTACTTGTTGCTCATGTGCCCAACACTACACTGTCCCTCCCCAGGCTGGGAGTGGTGTCACATGGCTGCACCATCACCCAGCCTCAGCCCATCCAGCTGACCACTGAGCTTGCCCCCAAACTCAGATAACCATCAAATATCATAAAGCACTACTTGCTGGGTCAATGGCCAGCCCTGTATAAATTTCTTACTTTGTTTTTTGACATTTTGACCTTAAAATCTTAACATAGTTGTTTTGTGCCCCCCCCCATCCCTTATGAGCATGAGTGGCACAATTTCGAAAATACTGACAAAATGTAATTTCATGACACACATGTAAAAACATGTTTTTGGCAGGATTTGAAAGCTGATACCTATCATGTCCACAAAATGGTATGAAAAAAATAGGTATGTTGAAAATTTGGAGCCAAAATATTGAAAATTATTAAAGGTCCTAGTGAATGTTGAAAAATCTCAATCTTCACTAATAACTTGGTTGTTTCAAGATATCTTTTCTCCAAATTTTCAACACAGTCTTCTTATGACCCCTCCTCTGGCATGAACCTGATAGGTGAAATTTTCAACTCCCACCCAAAAGATGATTTCACAGTGCAACTGGGAAATCAACTTTTGAGCCATATTTGAAAAATTTTACCTATCTTTTTTATGAGTTGGAGTCCAAAAAAGGTCATGCTGAACATTTTGTGAAAAAAATATAAAAAAAAGACAAAGTTATGAGTAAAAGTTAAAAGCACTTTGAAATACATTGACTGTACTTACCTTGTTTATTTCAGTTCCCAGGTGCAGTTGCAGAAGGAGGATGTCTTTCTTGGCAGAGCAGCAGTAAAACATAGAATCATAGCATTTATCAGCAAAGAAGGACCACTTGGTCTACCCAGTCTGCTCAGATGGTCCCTTCCTAGTCTGCCTCCATAGACCCTAAATGGTCTCTGATGACCCTCCTTCCTGCCCACTAATATGCCCTTATGTCTATCCCATACATGCTTGAAGCCCCCAACTGTTTTCACTTTTGGTATATGATTTCTAGGTGACTGAAGGGTGTGGGGTTGTGGGTGCTGAGTGGGGGAGCCAGGGGGGTCAGACACTGGCATAGGACCATTGTCTTTTTTTTAAGGTTGCTAATGTAACAAAACAAAAGAAACTTCAAGGGACAGATTTTTTTTTTGCAGGAATACCAAAATTGGGGATTGGGCACCCAAGTGTTAGTGGACTGTTTAGTGGCACTGGGTGTGGGCACCCCAGTGTCACTTAGAATTTGTGGGGGGATATCATAGACATGGTGTAGGGGAACCCTACATGTACAGCAGCACTGGAAATGGGCACCACAGTGTCACTCATCACAATTCAGGGAGGATGTTAGCCAGAATTGGGGGTGGGACACCCCAGCAGAAAATGGAAAAAACAAACATCAGATCAGCTAACACTGGTGTGATTGTGCACCTGCCAATCATTTAAATCAAAACTTGGATCAGGGGGTAGATATCAGCAGTGGAACTGGATACCTGCCATCCAGTTACAGTATATAACAACATGGGAAGCCGGGGGGATGCCAAAAGTGATATTGAGCACCCATAATCTGATTACTTGTAAAGGTGTGCTGGAAGGGCAGGATTCTAAAGTTAGCCAGGACTAGAAGCATTGTGAGCTATAAGTTATTTCTTTCACACTGATTTCATCCACCACAGCTGACAATAGCAGTGTGAATGAAATCACTTTTGATTAAACTGCTAAGGCAAAGATCCAGCTATCCTTAGAGCATTCATTTTTTGAACCAAGCATGCTCTGAAAACAGTGCAGTTTTTAACTTTTCTTTCCAAAATTCTATAAGTTAAAAACTTGCCACTTGAGAAAGCATGTAGCTTGAGTCAGACTCCACTAAGTTTCAAATAAAAATGTAAACAGTTATTTTAAGCTGCAAAGGAGCAAAAGAAAAGCCTTACTCTAGGTAAATTTTAGCATGTTTGCACCTCTGAAACTTTGCTTCCCCCTCCCCGAATTGATTGACTCAACATTTTCAGGATCTAGAGACCCTGGCCCAGACTCCACACCTGTCAGGTAAATCAGTTGAAAAGAGGCAGAGTTACTGAGGTGCAAGTATTGGGGTTTAACATTAAAGGTGCCACCGTGCATGTACTGTATAACACTATTAGATATATTACAGGAAATCTCATTGAACTGAATAGGGATTTCCTGTGATATATTTAGATATACTGGGATTTATGTCTGGCTACCACAGTAGCCCCCTCAGCATGTTCCCTTTGTACCCTCTCCATTGTGACTTAGTACTTCTGCATTGTTTTTACTACATATCTGAGCATACATTTAACACACACAAACACACACACACTCACAAAATCAACTCATTTATTAACGTATAATTTGTGAGCCTGTTGTCACAGTTCTTTTTATGATTTAGTATCTTTCTACAATGCACTTGCTAACAGCTAAAATCTATTACCACATCAAGAATCATTTTGACATTACAATTATATATTGGTGACAACCTTTAATTCTAATCATGTTTTCCTATTAACGTACTGAAAAGGTAAGCTGTAATATTCTGAAATAGATTCAAAAGATGTAACATAAAACCTTTGAGCAGTGAAGAAAACAATTATTAAAAGGATGAGTTGTTTCTGATGCCACAGAAAGGCATTTCTCAAAGAAATGTATAGAACATATTACAGAAAGCTTATTTTTGAAAGGCATAATAGTTTTAAAAAACTGGTGGATAGTATACTACAAGGCTTTACAAACAAGATATATTCTTTGAAGAATAAACCAATTATACTTTTGTATTGGACACTTGTCAATAGGTTTGCACAGAGTGGTGGTGAAACCTAAAAATTCATCACCATCAGAGGGAAGAAAAATCTAAGCTCCATTTGGGGACATTTCCCAAACAAGATTTTGCATTTTCTCTTTACTTTCCTGCATGGAGGGGTATATTCTCAGTAACATTAATTTTATATAGAATAATACATGGAGTGGTGTGTTAAATGAGAATTTTACACAAGCACACAAGGTATTGGATGTTTCATAAACCCCAAGAGTGAAGCTTAAGGGGTCTGTTTAAGCATTCAACACTGACAGTGTGTGTAAAATTATGAGTTTTACATACCACACCATGTTTTATTTTATATAATTGCTGGGGGCATTTTTTGCCACAGCAATTATATAAACTACAAACACATTACTGGGTAGCCTCAGTCCAGTCGAGTTCAAGCTTGGTCCAAAGTGTTCAGATTCAAACAGATGTGGAAACCTTTTTTAAAAAAATATAAAGAGGTTCATCCCCAGGGTATATTGCCAAGAGCTAAGTTCATTTTTTTATTTACTTATGGTGGAATTGAGTGGTGGTGAAGTGTCCACACCATGAAGGAAGATGACCTGCTGGTGTATGCATGGAGTGAGGGAAGTCTGGCACATGTTCACTGTTAAAACCAGCTGGTTATAAGAGTGAATTATGACCAGGTTTCCTATGAGAAAAAACACTCCCCAGTTATTATATTTGTTTTACTATTCCACAGAAGGACAACAACAGGAATTATGTGAATGCCAAAGGAGGTACTCAGCATAATTAGGGATAAAAAGAAGTGTACAAGATAAGTGAAAAAACAGAATCGGGGAAGTAAAGCAAATGGTGAAGGAACAGACACAGTACATGAATCCAAGTCTAACAATAAAAAAAAATCTGTAGAATAAGTACTTTGCAGCAGTATTTACAGAAGTAAGATATGGAGCACTACTGGGTAGCAAAATGTGGTCCATGGAGAAGCAGCACAATATATTACAGGACATATGCGTGACACCTGAATATGTGGAAACCACACTGAAAATGGGAAATGTTAACTAAGCAATAGAGCCTGATTGAACACACCCCAAAATCCTGAGGGAACTTTCCAAAGAACTATCTGTCCCCTTGAAAATAATAGCCAATGAGTTATTAAGAACTGCATATGTGTCTTTATTATTGGAATGCAACCCACATTGTAAGAATAATCAACAGGTATTGGTCAGAGATGATATGGCAGTGGAGAACTTTTAGGGAGCAGCAAGAGCATTGAAAAGAATATGCAGTGCTCTCGCCACACCAGAGTCAGACGTAACCGATACTGCAGTGATTACAGAACTGTGCATGTGTGATATTCACATATGTGCAGTTTGCCCTGGAGTCAGCTGTGCATAACATGTCAGCACTGACATGACTATGTATGCATGACACTCGCATATGCGCAGTTTAAGTCAGCACCACAATGTTGCACACTGCGGCAATCGGTATCTCAGCAAAGCTATCCTGTGTCAGTACATTGCACACAGATGTAAACATGGGTAAATGTAAGACCCCGCTGAAAATGAGATATTGCATCTTAGCCAGGCTAACCTGTATCAGTACACTGTAAAAATTGGTAACATTAGGACCACCCCTGAAAATGAGATACTGCATCTCAGAAAAGCTATCCTGTGTCAGTAAATTGCCAAAATGGATAAAAGTATGACCCCATTGAATATGAGATACTGCATCTCAGCCAGGCTATCCTATGTCATTACATTGTAACAGGGCTATAATACCATAAAGAGGTTCTGGGGACATGTGAACCTTGAGAGCAAAGCTTGAGAGATACCAACATTTTTCCAGTGCCTCTGTAATATGTTGCAGGTGAGTTTTACCATTTAAAATAAATAAGAAAACATAAAACAGCCTTAACATTTGTTATAGTGATTTTACTGAGATGCATAATGAAGTCAGTTGCATACATGTATTTATTTCAGCATACAGGAAACTGTACAGGAATGTTGTCCCAGTTTTACATGGAAAATACAGGGAAAAGGAGGGTGCCTTACAGGGAAATGCTTTGTTCAGTCTGGGAACACTGCAGTTGACACCACTATGATTTATTTGTAACCCCCTATGATGCCCTTTGCAACCGCTGGAAACCCCTAAAACATTAGCTACCTAGAATTTACCCTTCCTACAAATATAAAAACATGAGAGTTCTAATGCCACTAATTAGATAAGTCCTGAAAGGATTAACATAAATCAGCTCTTCGGAGGAAATACTGTAAATCATTGCTACACACATATGCACATTGGGAGAGATGACCAAGAATGTAATTTGAAACTGCTCTGCAGTTAGATGCTGTATCCTCTGTTGGAAGTCAAACATGAGTAAAAGTAAGACCGCACTGAAAATGAGATATTGCATCTTAGCCAGGCTAACCTGTATCAGTACACTGTGAAAATGGGTAAAATTAGAAGCCCCTGAAAATGAGATACTGCATCTCGGCAAAGCTATCCTGTGTCAGTACATTGCCAAAATGGATAAAAGTATGACCCCACTGAATATGGCATACTGCATCTCAGCCAGGCTGTCCTGTGTCAGTACATTGTAACAGGGCTTTAATACCATCACAAGGTTCTGGAGACATGTGAACCTCAAGAGCAAAGCTTGAGAGATTCCAACATTTTTCCAGAGCCTTTGTAATATGTTGCAGATGAGTTTTACCATTTAAAATAAATAAGAACACATTAAACAGCCTTAACATTTGTTATAATGATTTTATTGACAGACATAATGAAGTCAGTTGTGTACATGTACTGATCTGAGCATACAGGAAAATGTACAGGAGTTTTGCCCCAGTTTTACATGGAAAATACAGGGAAAAGGAGGGTGCCCTACAGGGAAATGCTTTGTTTAATCTTAGAACACTGCAATTGACACCACTGTGATTTCTTTGCAACCCCTATGATGCCCCTTGCAACCTCTAGAAAACTCCTAAAACATTAGCTGCCTAGCATTTACCCTTCCTATAAATATAAAACCATGAGAGTTCCAACACCACTAATTAGATACGTCCTGAAAGGGTTAACATAAATCAATGCTTCAGAGGAAATACTGTAAATCATTGCTACACACATACACACATTGGAAGAGATGACCAGGAATGTAATTTGAAACTGCTCTGCAGTTAGATGCTGTATCCTCTGTTGGAAGTCAAACATAGGTAAAAGTAAGACCGCACTGAAAATGAAATACTGCATTTTAGCCAGGCTAACCTGTATCAGTACACTGTAAAATGGGTAAAATTAGGACCCCCCCTAAAAAAATGAGATACTGCATCTCAGAAAAGCTATCCTGTGTCAGTAAATTGCCAAATTGGATAAAAGTGTGATCCCACTGAATATAAGATACTGCATCTCAGCCAGGCTATCCTGTGTTAGTACATTGTAAACAGGGCTATAATACCATCAAGGGTTCTGGAGACATGTGAACCTCAAGAGCAAAGCTTGAGAGATTCCAACATTTTTTTCAGAGCCTTTGTGATATGTTGCAGGTGAGTTTTACCCTGTAAAATAAATAGGAACACATTAAACAGCCTTAACATTTGTTATAATGATTTTATTGACAGACATAATGAAGTCAGTTGTGTACATGTACTGATTTGAGCATACAGGAAACTGTACAGGAGTTTTGTCCCAGTTTTACATGGAAAATACAGGGAAAAGGAGGGTGCCCTACAGGGAAATGCTATGTTCAACCTGGGAACACTGCAGTTGACACCACTATGATTTCTTTGCAACCCCTATGATGCCCCTCGCAAACCTCTAGAAACACCTAAAACATTAGCTGCCTGGCATTTACCCTTCCTACAAATATAAAACCATGAGAGTTCCAACGTCAGTAATTTGATACGTCCTGAAAGGGTTAACATAAATCAGCTCTTCAGAGGAAATACTGTAAATCATTGTATACACACATACACACATTTGGAGAGATGACCAATATTGTAATTTCAAACTGCTCTGCAATTAGATGCTATATCTGTGGGAAGTCATGTCAGTAAATTATTAGTCTCAAAAGATAGCAAGTCACATTGCGCTGAAAAAATAATGCTGGAATTGGTCTACTCAACAGAAAAAAGGAGTATTTTATTTAACTGGCATAGTGATTTGCACATGGGGACGGAGACACTGAAAACTCCAAAAATGTGTGCCACGGTATTGCATTTTTCCAGCTGCAGACAGCAAGATGGCTGAAGGTTCCACCCACAGCCATAAAAAGGGCTCTAGTGCTGAGCCTGGGAACTACAATCCAGTGAGTTCTCCATTAATTTAGGGGAAGTTGTATGAATCAGTCATAAGAAACAGAATTGCTGAGTTCCCTGCCTAGACTATCTTGCTCTTCCCTGTTAAACTGCTCATTAACAGCTCTCCCTGACAGAACCTATCACTCTGAAAGAAGTGGAGGAGGCAATTCAAGTGCTAGCCCCAGACAAAGCACCTGGTCCTGATGGTTTCCCCTCCAACTTTCACTAAATTTTTGTCAAAGAGTTAGCCCCCCTACTGCTCAAACTATACCAATATTTGCTCACGGCTGACCACCTAGATCCCTCACTGTTTGAGGTGACTATCATTCTTCTTTTAAAATCCGATAAGCCTCACACAGTCCCAGCCAGCTATAGACCAATTTCCCTCTTAAATTGTGATATTAAAATCTTGACCAAGATACTCGCTTTGCGTATGAGGAAGGCTTGGTCTCACCTTCTTAGCCCAGAGCAAGTGGGGTTTATCCCAGGTCAAACATCCTCAGTTCACTTCAAGAAACTCACTCATATATTTCAGGTAGCCCACTCTTCCCAAATTTCAATGGCTCTGATCTCCCTAGATGCCAAATAGGCCTTTGACAGAGTGGACTGGGAGTTTCTCTGGTGGACATTGCAAAGAATGGGATTCCCCTTGCTCTTCATTCAGTGGATCCAGGCCATATATTCCTCCCCCTTGGCTAAGATTTATTGTAACAGAGCCTTTTTTCCCTATTTTCCTCTTTACACAGGTACATGACAGGGATGTCCCCTTTTACCTTTTCTTTTCAATCTTTATTTGAAACCCCTTCTACTTCATATTAAGTCATCACCCCATATACAAGGGATTTCAGTGCTTAACCACACTCTTACCCTCTCTGCCTATGCGGATGACATTCTTCTGCATTCAGAACACCCTGCAGCTTCTCTGAAATATTTATTGGAGGTAATAGATCAATATAGTTCTCTCTCCAACTATAAGCTCAACCTAACTAAAACTGAAATTTTACACTTAAATTATTTTACTCACAGAGCCAACTTTAGTCACTATGATATTAAATGGTCCCCCCATTCACCCAAATATTTGGATATTTTCCTCTCCACTGACCATGCTCTCACCAAGAAGTTGAATCTTGATGATCTGGTGGTCACTCTCCAACAAGATCTTCATAGGTGGGAATCTCTCCCACTATCCTTATGGGGTTGTATTAATACCATAAAGATAAATGTTCTCCCGAGACTCTTTTATCCATTATCCCTGCTGAATATTTGGCTTCCCCTGTCATTCTTTCAGAATATCCACTCTATCATTTCTGGATTTATCTGGTTGCATAAGCAACCTAGATGCTCTTTCATTAAACTGAGCCTTCCCAAAGAGTCAGATGGTCTCCGTCTCCCCAACTTCCTCTTATATTACTGGGCTAGCCACTTTGCTAAGCTTGGCAAATGGCTTTCTATTTCCACAGGGGACTATACTCCTATGTGGTTACAACTTGAAACTCAGCTCCTAAAGCAACACCATCTCCATTCCTCTGATGTGTATTATCTTCCTTGAAAAGTCTTACCTGATTCAATTCACCATTCAGTTGTTGGGAATTCACTTAAGGTGCTTTCTCAATGTTGTTCCTTTCACAAGATATCCCCATGCCAGGATTTTGCTCAACCTCTAGTTCTTAACCCTAACATTAAGATAGGTGGCTCGCACATCTCCCTTACTTGGCTGCCCCCACTACAAAATCTCACGGTAGCAGACCTTTACTCCCCTGTTTCCCTTGTCTCATCTCCCAACATCCTAGAGAAATATAACCAATCTCTGGTGCACATCTTCAAGATCTTCCAGCTGAGACACTTAATTGGCTGAACTTTTGGTACTTCCTCTCAATCCTCCAAGTTATAACCTATCCTGGACAGCTTCCATGACTTATCCTCCAACCCCCACTGGCTGTCCCTTTTATAAGCCTACCTCTTATCTATTGGCCACCCGGACCCTTTACTTGGTTCAAAAGCATGGACCTCTCTCCTACCTGAGGTAGTTGTCGATTGGGCTAAAGTCTGGCAGGACCTACATATTTATAATTCCCAAGATTAGTTCCAGCTCACTCAATATCACATATTGAACAATCTATACTATACTCCTGTCAAACTAGACAAAATTGGACACCTTTCTAGCTCCACATGCACTAGATGCAGTAAGGATGAGGGGCACTTGCTACACATTTTTTGGCACTGTGATAAAGTTGCTCCCCTATGGTGCACAATTCAATCCAGACTGGATCCTATATTGGGTCTGGGAGACCTTTTTATGGCGGAAATTTGCATCTTAGGTATATACACTAATATAAGGGTTAAGGAACGTAAATATCACATGGCTCTCATTCCCATGGTGGTTAAGAAATTTTTGCTTAAACACTGGAGGGATCAACCAATCATATCCTATAATGCATGGTTGAGTGACCTTTCAGCTTGATTCAGGACTGAACGCCTGCTTGCAAGCTCTAGAAATAGACTTACTCTGTTCGATAAAAGATGGGGCAACTTTATGCTTTATATCTGCACTAATGACTCTGTCCTGTGACTCCCCATGCATATCTTATAATCTGAATAATTTCTTTCACAATCCTAAGGGGCGCACTCTGGGGTGGAGGGTTGTTGGAGTGGAGGGATGAGGGGTAGGGAGGGGGGAGAGTGTAGTTAATTTTTCCCATTGTATTGTCACAATACTCCATCATGTGTTGTTATGTTTTTTATTTGTTTCTATAAAATCAATAAAGATGTTGAATTTCAAAAAAAAGAATTGCTGAGTTCTTGCAGAAAAAAATAACTTGGGATTCTCCGACTCAGTATGGATTCTGTGAGTAAATCATTGCATTTACTATCACCAAAGAATTTAATGAGAGGAAACCTGTAAATATTGATTATCTGGACTTTAAAGCCCTTTTCTCAGTGAAACACAAGTCAGTTATTCATAAAATGGAGAACTTAGGTATAACTGGTAGAAGAATACAATGGACTGGAAACAGGTTTCAGGACAGGATACCAAAGGTTATAATTACACAATAAGGCATGATGGTGTGTGTGTTGTGCTGGGACAATGGCATGCCTTGGGTGGATTACAGCATGATGCTGAAGGCAGAGTGCTTCCACTGACTGAGAAGTGCCATTATCCCAGCACAACACACACCCTGGAGTGACTTATTGCAATTATGAAATGGGTACAAAACTGAGATACCATATATTAATATAAAAAAGAAATCATAATTTAAATGAATACTGTAGATAAAATACAAAATAATGTAAAAAAAAGAAAAACAGTCCAATTTGAGTATTGAGATGCTGCTACTTGGACACAAGGTGGCATGAGTGCTGCATATAAGGAGCTCTATTTGCTCTGTATGTGTGTCTTGCTGTTTGTTACTGAAGTCAGTTCAGGGACGGCCATTTAAAAAAAAATGTTCTTCTGTAGTGACAGATGTCCCGCACCAAGATATGTGAGATGCCGGCATTGGCAGCATTGATAGAAGATAGTGGTCATCCTTGAGTGGGATACTGCAGAATTGCCATCAGTGGCATTGTGATGGCTCAGAGCTGCCATTAGCAGCATTAGGAGAAGAGACTGTTCTTATGATCCAGGACCAGGTTAGTGAGGGACAGGAGTTGGCAGCATGGGAAAAGTTTTTTTTTTCTTCTTTCAGTTTCTTTTCTCATGAGCAGGAACAAGTGACCAGTTGGTAGATGGCAGCAGGTAGGGATATTTCCAAGGCTGTATGGGGTAAAGAGGACTCAGATATTCTTCCTGTGCTGTTGTGCTAGAATAACAGCACAGGGTTCCAGAGTCCTCAGCCAATCAGCTGCCTTCAGTTTCCTGACCCATTTCACAATATATAATATGCTAATTAAATAGAAATATGTGGTCAGTGAAGTCTCACAGGGTTCTGTGTTTGGAGCCAATGTTGTTGAATATATTTATACATTATCTGAAGGTGGGCACCAGTAGCTGGGTTGTGAAGTTTGCTGATGATACCAACAATGGGAAGGGTAGTTGCATCTCAGTAGGATGTTAATGAAATGAAGAGAGACCTGGATATGCTTGGGGGGTGTGGGCAGACAAATGGCAGATGAACTTTAACAATGTAAAATGCAAAGTGATGCATCTTGGTATGAAGAATAATAAAGCAACATACTACCTAAACAAGAAAGAGATTGTTGAAAGTTAGCAAAAAAAACAATGTGGGTTTAATGATCAGAAAAACATTTAAATGGAGGCTAACAAAGCAAATAAAATCATGGTGTGCATCAAAAGAATTTTATTAGCAAATCAAGAGATACTGTAATGCCCATTAACACATCAGTGGTCAGATCCCTTACAGAAATAATTATATGAAATGTTTTCATGCTGTGCACATAAAACCTTGCGTGCTGCAAGCATGATTTAAATGTTAAATTGGAACTGATTGCATGCATGTGCATGCAGCAAGCAAGTGTGGAAAGCATGCTTTTTATGTTAAATTAGAAAAGGCTGCATGCATGTGGTAAGCATGCAAAAAGCAAGCAGTCGCTGATAACTGCACACATATAAGTTAAGTGACTTGCTCAGGATCACACAGTATACAAGTGGGGTTGTTGATCCAGGTCTTCAGGTTTCCAGTTCTCTGGTTTGCAGTTTAGTGCCTTTAATCACTAAGCTATACTGCCTGCATACATATGGCCCCCTTGTTCTTCAATACAAATCTGCACACATCAGCATGCATGCAACATGCTTATAGCCACTGATATACTGTACTTTTTAGTTTTCTTGTCCCCCCTCATTTCAGCTGCATAGGTGAACTGTAGCACACATACCAATGGAAACACATGTGGTTTTTCCCACCCCTAATACACGCACTTACCCTCAAAACTACTAAATTACTTCTTCTTGCCTGTACTCCGGCTATTTTCTCTCCATAGTTTTGAATGCTTCCATGCAAACAGATTTTAAGGGGCATACACAAAAGTAGCAACAACTCGACACCCACCCACATGGCCAGTCCCCCTTCCCTCCAATGCACACAAAGTGTAGAGGGTGTGGCCATGCTGCTGCAGACAACCCACCAAGTATAGATCTAAGTCGAAAGTCTCTTACTGAGTGCTAGGGAGCCAGAGGCAGGAGTCTTTAATTGATAATGTGCATGGATCGGAGTGCTGGGGTGTACCCCCTTGAAATGAATGGAGTTATTTTTTATAACTATTTTATACATTATGATGGTGGGTTGGAGAATAATGAAGGCTACTTTTCTACTAACAAGGCCCTTGTTGTTAGTAGAGCAGTGGACTTCATTAATATCCAACTCACCATCAATAATGTATAAACTAGTAATAAAAAAATACCATCATTCATTTAGTGGGGCATGCCCCTGCACTCTCCCTTGCCCTATGTCATAATGTGCCTGAGCATTGGGATGTGGAGCTCATCTTCACTGGATGGGCGGGGGCATAAGCCTGACTGTAGAGGGTCTCCAATAGTCTGTGCATACCATACCACTCAACTGTCCCTGATTGCAAAGCACAGCTTTCATTTTACCCCTGAAAACTGCTGTGCCCCTCATCCATCCCTCATGGAAAACATGCTGCTCATACAGAGGATGTCCTATAAATTTAGACTTTATGGCAGAGGCACCATTTCAGAATTCAGCAGGGGGAGCCAACAACCAGTGGAGGCTAGGTACTAGTTAGCCCCTAGGTAGCAAGCTCTGAAATGTCTGGAAAGTCTCTAAAGGTAAAACATATTTGCTGGAACTTAAAAGTGATATGCAAATCAGGAAAAATTCAAATGTATAAGAGTCATCTGTCCAAACCCCAGAGCAGTGCATCAGATTTGGGCTTAAACCCACGCAGTTACTAACCAATATTTTCCCTTGCTGAAATTCTGAACGCCCCCCCAAAAAATAACTTTGTCCCAGTTTCGACCCCCAACTCCTTTCCATTCAATACCCATCCCATATGGGTCATGAAGTCACTGAAAGGTGCAGAAACATGAAAAACACATCAATATTTCAGTCCTTCCTCCTTCTCTAATCCCCCTGTAAAAAAAAATGATTTACTTTTACTTACCCGGCCATCTGCCCAGAACTGGCAGCCTAGCCCAGTATGCCACCAGCCCTATTTTCAGTCCACTCTTCCTCTGTCCTTCTGCCAGAAGCTGGATGCTACAGCTATCCCAGGCCCCCAACATGGTCTGCAACCAAGTCACCTCACCAGTCAAACACACCCAACCAGTGTTGTTTGCTTCTTGCTTGGCTGTTGCCATGGCTGCTGCCACACTGCACTGATCAAGGCCTGTAAAAGCCACCCACACCGCTGTCACTGCTGCTGCAAGGTCTAGTTTGATGCCGTGGGGGGTTCATGCTGTTTTTTGTGAGGTGAGCCTAATAAAGTAAGTAGGTAGCCTAGTCTCAATTTAGCTTCTAGCTCACCCCAGCCCCTTAAGCCACCAAGGGAGATGGAGACTCACTAAGAGTAGACCAACAAAAATATGCTGCCACAACACTGCTATTGAGAGTTCAGTGCTCAATGACTCCTTTAAGCTGTAGCGTGTGGCCTGTCTACTCTGTGGTGGGAAAGACAGTGTCCCACTTACATGATTCATGTGTTCTTGCATGGCTGGAGCTCCTCTACATCATGTGTGATGGTGCCACCGCTAATAGGTGGAAAGAGTTGACAACACAATACAGACACAGTCGAGTCAGTAGTGCACCTGCAGTGTGAGCGCAACACAGGCCAAGGGGGCACTTACTGTGCAAAAGATTAAATCCAAATTTAATGCCATTACTTCCACCCCATAAGAACAACCTAGGCACAATTGCGGGGGGCAACGGCCCCCCTCTGCCCTACATAAATGGCACCCTGCTTTATGGTAGAAATTAATTCTCAGGGGCTAACATCAGTACAAGTAAACACAATGGTTTCCACTGTGTTCAAAGGTACAATAGCTCCATGTTTCAGGATGTGTCCTGATCATCGTAAGGGTTAGTGTCCCTCATTGTTCCTCATTTTGAGTATCCGTGTCACTCATTTCAGTGACAAAATATGAGATATGGTGCATGCTTCCAAGACCCTACTCAGCACAAAGAGAGTTGAGCATGGCCACATTGTATTTTCTCTATACAGAATGACAAAGGGAAAGTAAGTGAGCCATAACTGTCATGGAGAAACACATTGGTAGCACTAAATATGAATAAGGAATTTGCATGACCCAAAACAAAAAGGTCAGGCTTCACAACACAAAGGCCCCTCTTTGAACATCTGGAAAGAGGGATGTTGGCTGACTATGTCCTAGGAATTAAATGCAGTAAGCAAACAATGATTTACAAATTAAAAGCAATTTAATGACAAAAATCAAAAGGGATTAAACAATTTGCAAAAGGATCAAAATTAATGAGTTTACCTAATTCTAATGGAAAATCAATGAAAAATGTATTTTAATGGCTCTAATTGCTAGCAGTAGTATGAGAAATAGAAACTGATGTTTTTTAGATGAGATTTGCACCAGCTTAGTTGCTGCACACATGGAAAGCATGCAAATTGTGATCCTGATGTGATTTCTAAATGATGTTCACACCAGCTTAACTGCTGCACTCATGTCAAGAGTGCAACATGTGAACCTGATGTGATTTTTAGAAGCTGTTTGCACAAGCTTACCTGTTGCACTCATGTCAAGCTTGCAGCATGCAAACCTGATGTGCTTTTTAGATCTGGTTCTCTTAGGTTCACTTTGTGTATGTGAACTGCATGCAAATGTTGCACAGTTAAGCATATGGCTAGTATTCTGCATGTATGCAGCACACATTTTTCTGTAAGGGAGCTCATTTTGAGCATAGTGTACAGTGTAGTTCCAGTCTCCATATCTCAGGAGAGACAGCAACAGAACTAAAACAGTGCAGAAGAGAGCAGCCTAGGTTCTTTAGGGCTTGAAAAATATTGGCTATGATGGCTGACAGAATTGGGGCTGTTTTCTGTGGAAAGGAAGAGACTCATGGGTGACATCATTACAGTATTAAAGTACCAGAAAGGGATAATACCATCAGACCTAATGCAGCTGTAGCTCCCTAGTAGGTTCTACCCTAAGAACTGTGGACCTTCATTATCAAAAATGAAACCGGGATTTAGGGCAACATAAGTAAACCTTCAGGGTAAAAAGAGAACTGCTGGGGTGGGATCATAAAATGCAGATAATTATGGTCATCTCCATACTCAGGAATGCACTTTGACCTAAGACAATCTGCTCTCATGTAGATAAGAGAGGCTAGAATTTTGCTCATGAAATTTACTGCAACCAATCAGGATCTTTGTTTTGCACCCTGCCAGGTTGTAATCTGGAGCATAAAACATTTTCATGGTTTTCCTGCAAACTCTCCACCAATCAGGGAGAGGTGGAGCTCCTTTATAAAAGGACTGGGATACTTACCTGGGCTCTTTGCCATGGTCTCAGAAACTTCCAGCAAGGGAGATTGATCAACAGAGTTGTTAGTAGTCAGTATACCAATGATCTAGTAGACTGGTAAAGTGCACCTCACTATTATTTTGATATTGGAGAAGGAGGTGTTGCTGGTGTAACATTACAGTCAAGAGAAAGGCATTTCTTTGAAAATCCAGGTGACAATGCCTAGCTTGTTCCCCATAAGAAGCCAGCTAATTTGAAGGACGCAGTTTAAACAAGCTCTGCCAGAGCTGACACGGTTGGAGCTGAACTCACTGAGCTCATGGTGGAACAACCTGTCATGCCTAAGATGACCACCAATGCTCAATGCGCATGCGCAGTGAAATCGCGCCTGCACAACTACTTATACATGCACACTAAACATCGGTGGCCATCTTGAGCACAGTGGGCCATGGCGGGCAATGGTAACAAACGTAGTGTGCCGGGGGGAGGGGGAGTGAGCAGAGTGTTTTGGAGATGCGGAATGATCATACTGCAACTCCAAAATTGTTTTTCAGTGTCAGGCTGGTGGCTCATTTTTAGAGCTCTCATAAGACGGCTGCAGGCTCTGTTCACTGCAGCCATAAAAAGTGCATTAGCTAATTTGAGTTCAAGGACAAGACAGGACAGGAACAATGAGGAAGACAAAGCCTGCATGCAACCTGCTGTCAAGCTGAACCATGGCAGGCCAGTGTTATTCACTAGGAGTTGCGTGCAAGAATAGTGGCATCAGATAAGCCGAGCCCTGGCAGAATGACTGACCTATGAAAGAACAGAGGAGTGCTTCTTCTGAGGGATCAGAGAACAACACACTTAGCCAAGTGAATAAAAGCATGATAAAGCACCTCTACTATTCAGATATATAAGGGGAGCCTTTGAAAAGACCAGGGATGACATTGTCCGAGAGCTTCAAAGCCTAAACAAAAGATGGCTTGTAGCATCTCAGTTCCCATTGCCCATCTGTTAGGGTACAACTCATTGAGCTCAACAATGATCCACCTGTAGTCACCAGGAGATTTGGCCCACATCTGTCACCTTGGTGTTTTGCATACCAATAAAGCCCTTTGGGAGATAAAGACTAACTCACTCTAGAGACTTGGATTTGCTGACAGGAGCGGGGCACATGGGTTAGGGCTGTGCATGGGCCAAATAGCATTTCCCAAAGATGACAAATAGTAGGCTTTCTGACTATACAGAAGGACCTCCTGAATAGTCCACTGCTCAGCTACTGTTCAGGAAGCACTATTCGGTGGATGAGATTTTGAAGTCTCCTAGAGCATCACTGGCAGTCTAAGGTCATTTCTGGAGTTAACAGCCAGGAACACCATGTGATCTCTTCACTCCTACTTAGAGGACAGTAGACAAATATTCTTAAAGCTAGCTCTATAGTACTCCTAATAGCCTCAAAGTGCCATTTTTTTTCTTTTTTTTTATCCACAGGTTTCCTTTTGGTCAGTAACAAACTCTGGTCAGTATCAGAAAAACAAGGCTTGTTTTTTCTGCCTGCATTTTTGTTCTTTGACCCTTATAACTCTGCTTAGTTAAAGAGACCATGAGTGTGTGTGTGTGTGTGTGTGTGTGTGTTTTGACACCTCTCCGTTGCCCTACTTTCACATACTGTACTGTAGCTGCTTGCAGTGTATTTTCTTTTACAAATTTCTTTTTGTCAGGAATTGTCAGTTACTGGGCTTAGTATTAACAAACAGGGCTTTTTTGCTTACAGCCCCACTGCTTTGCTTGTATTTCCACACAGTTCCAGTGTGATTTTTTTTTTGTGAAGCAATATGTGTGTGTGTGTGTGTGTGTGTGTGTGTGTGTGTGTGTGTTGTGTTTTGTTTGGGCTCAGTTCACTGAATGACTGACGAGGAAGTCGACTGAACCCCATCACAGCTCTGTAACACCTGCATGTTCTGCCTGTGAGTGCATTGTATGTTTTCTCTTTGTGAAGCTGCATATTATGAACATACAAATATGCTAGCAGATAAAGGCCTTATGGTCTATTTAGTCTGTGCCAGTTTGCAGGTCTCCCCATGTCTACAGAGGGACCTGCTCCCCCCCAAATCCCCCCTGACCCCCTTTGAGTCTGCCTCCCCCCACCACCAGCACTTTTTCTCTTTACTCAATACCATCCTCTCTTGAAACATTCCACCGTTCTCAGGGAGACCACCTCTTCTGGCAACTCATGCCACTTAGCCACCACCATCTCAGTGAAAAAGTTCCTACTCTTCTCACTCCTGAATCTTCCCTCCACCATCTTTAGGCTATGCCCACTAGTGGACTTGTTTCCATTAAGTCAGATGAGGCTCTCAGTATTCATCCTGTTAACGCCTTTCAGGTACTGGCAAGTCTTGATAATATCCCCCTTTCCCTTCTGTCCTCAAGAGAGAGTACATGTTGAGCCCCTTAAGCCTCTTCTCATAGGTGTTGCCCTGCTGGCCCAGGATCATCTTGCTTACCATTCTCTGGACTGTCTCCTGCAAGTTAACATACTTCTTAAGATAAGGGCACCAAAACTGCACACTGTACTCCAGGGGCAGTCTCACCGGTGACCTGTACAGCAGTAGTATGACCTCCACCTCCCTGCTGATAATCCCCCTGCAGTGCAGCCCCACATCTAGTTTGCTTTTGATGCTGTTCTTCTGCAGTGTGCCAAGTGCTGGAGGTCACTTGTGATGATTGTCCCCAGGTCATTTTCTTCCTCTGACTTGGTTACCTGCACCCTACCCAACCAGTATTTGGTCTCTGCTGGGTTTCTCACCCACAAGTTCAAAACTTTACACTTTTTAGCATTGAACTCCAGTTGCTGAATACCAGACCATATCTCGAACTTAGCCAGGACTTCCCAGAGCACTGCAGGCAGTCAAGGTGTCGGCATTAGGGTGCCGTGCCATTAGGGAGCCAAAATCAGGATTCGCTGCCCCTTCCTGAGGTTCCCCCCCATCTATTGGTATCAATAGATAGGGGGGTGGAGGAACAGCCACCCACAAGGGGGGGTGTGGGAAACAGTGGTTGGTGACATTGCTGAGTGGTACCCTAATGGCATGGCGCAGTAATGTTGGTGCGTTCCAAGGGTGGAACCTTCCCAGAGTACCTGTCTCCCCTCCTTCATGTCCACCCTCCTACAGCGCATTGTGTCATCTGTGAAATGGCAGGTCTGACCTGTGATCCCATTTGCTATCTCATTGATGAAGATGTGAAACAACACCAGACCAAGCACTGAGCCCTGTGGGACCCCACTGGTCACTGGCCTAGCTTCCGAGAACTCCTCTACCAAGCACCACTTTTTGGCTTTTTTATTGCAGCCAGTTTTTGACCCATCAAGCAAACTTAGCCCCCACCCTCAGGTCATCCAGCTTCTTGACCAGCCTCCTATAAAGCAGAGTCAAAGACCTTGCTGAAGTCCAGATATAGGACATCAGCTGCTTCGCCCTTGTCCACGGTCCTGGTCAGCCAGTCAAAAAAGTCAATCAGATTAGTTTGGCAGGACCACCCATTCACAGACCTGTGCTGCCTCTCATCCTGCAGTCCATTTTTCTCAAGAAAGCTCCCTAGCCTTTCCTTCAGAATAATTTCCATCAGTTTCTCAACTATTGAGGTCAGACTAACCAGTCTGCAATTCCCTGGTTCATCCCTTGGACCACTTTTGTGAAAGGGCACCACATGTGCAGTTCTCCAGTTCTGTGGCACACTCCCAGACTCAAGAGAGAGAGAGAGATGTTAAACAGGTCTGCCAGGTGGCCCGTCATCACCTCTGCCAGTTCCCTTAGGATGCTTGGGTGCATGCCTTCTGACCCCCGGGATTTGTCTGCCTTCAGGACCCTTAGGCCCTTGAGCATTCTGTCCACCTGTATTGTGCTGTCTGTAACTCCACCCTCCCACCCTCTGCTCCCTTGTGGCATTGGTCCTTTCTTCTCTCCAGCAAACACAAAATAGAAATACTTGTTAAGCACCACCACTTTCTCTTTACTTCCTTCTGCCCAGCCTTCTTCCTTTTTTAATCAGATAATCTCATCTTTAATATCTCGCTTTTCCATTAAAAGGCTTTCTCACCCAATTTTTTCTTCCCTGTGCTAGCTGCAGCTCCCTTGTAGCATTTGCCTCTCCAACTCTCTTACCTAGTTAAAGAACAATTAAATAAAATGGCCAAATTCTGTTTCACCCCGTCTCTTTTCTGAGCACAGCAAGGTGCCCTACCGGAATTTCTCCCATCCTGTTAAAGTCAGCCTTCCTGAAGTCGAAAACCCTCATCTTGGTCCTGATCATCCCTCTGCCCAGGGCCAGGTGGAATCACACCATGTGGTGATCACTTCCTGCAAGTGGTGCTTCCACCTTTACATCATGAACGTGTGCAAAGTTGGACAGGACCAGGTACAGTACTGCCCTCTCCCTAGTAGACTCAGTGACACCATGTGTAAGGAATCCACTCTGAAATGCATTCAGCAGTACTTGCTCCCTGGTGCTAGAGATAGCAGGCATTTTCCAATTCACCACAGGCAGATTGAAGTCCCTCCCTATTACCTCCCAGTTGCATGCCACTTCTATGATCTGGGACCACAATACCTTTTCCAGCTCCTCATCCTGTGATGGTTGTCTCTGTATACCATCCCATTCTTAGTTTCCTTACCTTAGTGGATTGTACCTGCAGCCATAATGCTTCAGCCTTTCCATTCGCCCTTTCCTCTGTGGTACAGGTTATCCCCTCCTTCACATGCAGAGCCACTCCCTCAATGCTTTCCATCTACCTATCCCTCCTATATATTTTATATCCGGACACTGCAAAGTCCCAGTCATGGTTTGGTGAGGTCCATGTCTCTGTGATGACCACAATGTCCACCTCTCCATTGGCCATCAGTACCTGAAAGTCAGCCACTTTTGTTTTCTGGGCATCTGGTGTTCAGACACACCACCCTCCACTGTGATTTCGGCTCCCTCTTACCTCTGTCCTGTCCCCATCTCCTTTCCCCTTCCCAGTCCCTCCTTCTCTCTTCCACTCCTCTCCACTACTTGCCATCTATTATGTCCTGATTGTATTGCTGTTAGCCAAGGTATCTGTGAACTGATCGAGCCAGTTGGGCCAGGGAATTGTTGCAGCTGTCATTGTTTGGGGCTGTCAGGACTCATTGGTGCACTAGTGCCCCAGTAAACTCCCTGGACTTTGTGTTTTTGCCTCCTTCTCTCTTAGCCAATTGGGAGCAGTGCCATGCAAAAAAGGGGTATGTCAGGGAGTCAGAGTAGCTTTCAAACACAGCTCGAACTTGATTGACATTCTGTTGCTAAGGAGCAAGTGACTGTGAGCTGATCAGGCCAGTCAGGCCAGGGAATTGTTGCAGCTGTCATTGTTTGGGACTGTCAGGACTTGTTTGTGATCTACTGCCCCAGTAAACTCCTTGGACTTTGTGGTTCTGCTTTTTGCTCTCTTATCCAATTTGGGACTATTGATAGCTCTTTGAAATTACATTTGGGAACTTTCTTATTCATAACTCTGCCCCTCAAAGACTGCTAGCAAATCAGAAGGATCCAATGTTTTTGGAGCTTCCGTGGGCCACCTGACTCTCTGGGCCAATAAGAATGAATCTTTGATTAGGGGTGAGTCTACTGGGAGGAATAAAATGAAGGATACCTGGTGTCTCACACGTTCATGTCCCAGCGAGTGAGTGGAACAGTGAAGGAGTGTAACGGGTGAAAGACTGGCATCAGCAGAGGAAGCAGGGAAGTAGAGGACTCTGATGGGACTAAGGTAAGGTACCTGTTTAGTCTTATTGTTCCATTCATTACTGGGCAGGAGTTAGTGTATGGTTAGGCTGAAATACAGAAAATGTTAAAGTATTTAAATGTTTAAGTGTCTAAGTGTTTAAGGTATTAGGATGAAATGAAGTGACAAATAACAAAAAAGGAGATTAGCAACATATACATTGTTACAGCATACCAGTATCTGCGTAATTACAGGTCTGTATAGTTTAGTTACTTGTATTATGGACAGATTAGCCTCACCAGGTTCTGGGAAAGAAGGACAAGGAGATCAGGAATAGCAAATCTGGGGAGTGGTGCAGTGCATAGTTGTGAGTGGCAGTCTTCAGAGAAACCTTCTGGAGACTGTGGCGCTGCCCCATCTGCATGCGCCTCTCTGGGTTGGCAGAGAAGGTCGTTAGACTCAAGGCTGCTTTGATTACTAGTCAGGAGGAGCTCACTAGACTTGGGGCTGCAATGACTAGGAGTCAGGTGACCTTTACTTCCATGCAGGGGCCATCAAGTCCCACACTATTACCTCAAAGGATGCCAGATAGGATGAATGGCTGGAGTACAGTGGGCTCAAGGAGGAAAGGAGTGGTGGGATCCAGAAGGTTGGAGGGGGGACTTGCAGGCACATTCCTTAACTGCAGCTGGTACTACTACAGAATTTCTGAGCCACTCTTGTGGAGCAGGACTGCCAAGATGAGGTACCGATAGTAGTGGTCAGGGAGGATGTGGGGGCCATCCCAAACGGAGGCCCCAAGGAGGCTGAAAGAGGGCCCCAGAGAAAGAGGAAGCAACTTCTAGAGGGAGACTCAATTGTCAGGTGGATAGAGTTGGGAATAGGAATGGGGAACGACGGAAATCAGGTGCCTACATAGCACCATGGCCCAGATGGATGGGAAGCATATCCTATGGATCACTAGGAAAGTAGGAAGAGAGGGGGATTTGGATCTTATTGTCCACCTGGGGGCAAATGACATAGCTAGGGATGGGGTGAACAGCGCAGGGGGAATTTAGTGAGCTGGGAAGAAATCTTAGATAGGTAGAATGCTCTGTAGCTTTTGTGGAGGTATTGCCTGTCTATGATAGGGGAAAGGAGAGGGAGCACTGCACCAAGGCTTTCAACTCAAGGTGGAAGGGATGGTGTACAGAGGAGGAATACAGTTACACTGGGGACTGGAGACCCACCTGGGAGGAAAAGAGGCTGTACAGAGGTGATGGTCTGCATACTGGGAGGGGAACCACAGTTCTCAGTAGATGGTTTAAACGTTACTTTGATGTATGCTTAAACTAGCTGAGGGGGGTAGTAGAGGAAAAGGGGAAGCAGAAACTATGCTCCCACAGGCTGAGTTAGAGTGTAGGGAGATTTTGAAGGATGAGATTCCCACAGTGGAGCAAGCTAATCAAGGAAATAGACAGATTGCAAAGGAGGATGGGTGGAAATGAAGCAAACAGAAGAAAGTAGAGAGGAAGGGGAAACAAAAGGAAAAAGGGGGAAGTGACAGGCAAAAATAACAGAATATGAAAGGCCATGTGTACGGATGCTAGGAGTCTGGGTAATAAGATCCCAGACCTAGAGACCATCGTGGTGGAGGCTGACCTGGATTCTGTGGTTATTATTGAGTCATGGTGCACTGACAACCATGATTGGGACATGATCATACCAGCTACATGATGTTAAGAAAGGACAGGGTAGGAAGGAAGAGAGTGGGTGAGTACTTTAGGTGAAGGAATGCGTAACAGCAACAGAAATACAGGCAATTTGGGGGGGCAGAGGTGCAGTTGATCATCCTCAAGTCAGGAAACAGAGTCACTATTTGGACAGGTATGATCTATAGACCTCCAGTTCAGCACGAGGACTTAGATAAGGTAATGTTAGAAGCAAATTGCAAAATGGCAGAAAAGGACAAGGTATTGATGGCGGGGGACTTCAGTCTGCTGGACGTAGATTGGAGCATCCTGCTGCAGCTTCAGCTAGAAGCAGGGACATCCTGGACATCTTGTAGGGGGCATTCTTAGGTAACTAGTCAGTGAACCCACTCATGATGCAGCAATACTAGACCTGGTGCATGCAAACAGGGACAATGTTGAAGATGTCAAGGTGGGAAGCCATCTGGGGATCAGTGATCATCATTCAGTGCAGTTAAAGATAATAACAGCTGCAGAATCTGACCACACAATGGCGAGAGTCCTGGGCTTCAGAAGGGCTGATTTTACTAAGATGGGTGAATGCCTCAGGAATGACCTGGCAAGGGGAGATGACCAGGAGGAGGTGGAGGAAAAGTAAGCTAAACTTAAGGTGGGCATAGTGAAGGCAACAAAACTCTGTGTCAAGTAAGTACGCAAAAGTAAACGTAAATGAAAAAGGAGACAGCTAAGGTTCTCAAAAGAGGTAGCAGAAAAGGTAAAGGTTAAACGATTACCATTCAGAAAGTATAAGGAGACCCAGAGAAAGATGAATAGGGAAGTATATCAGGGAAACCAGAGAGAGAGGCAAGCAAAGCAGTATGGAGGGCAATGGTGCAAACTGAGGAATGAATAACTTGGGAGTATCAAATGGGGACAAGACATTTTTTAGACAATGGAGAAGGATTATGGGGCTGTGAACATCCTTTCATTCCTGCAAGAGATGCTGAGCTCATGGATTGAGTAAAGTTATTTTCAGATAGGGTTTATGGTCACAGACAATGCCACAAATCGTGGAGAGATGATAATTTTGAGGGGATACACTGCTTCACTCGCACACTCAATTTGGTTGTGACAATGGCTTTGACAAACACGGTGGAGGCAGATCAAACAAAGCTGTCAGAAGCATATTGTATGTGCTCTATTCCATCACTCTGTGAAAGCCACAAACCATCTGTGTCATATATAAGAGCACCTTCAAGCTCTCAGCATTGTTTTATTGAGGATGTACAGACCCAGTGGAACTCCACATACGACATGCTGCAAAGGCTCCTGAAGCAGAAGTGGGCCCTTCATGAGCTAAGCATGGAACATGACAAAAGCATAGAATCTGGTGCAGATAAGGGTCACTTGGCCCACACAGTCTGCCCATTTTTTCCCTACCTACATTATCACTGCAGACCCTACTTGATGTACAGCTCTTTCTCCCTCCCCCTTTCCTTTCCACTATGATTCCCTTGTGCCTATCCCATGCATTCTTGAACCCTACCATTGTTTTCTCCCCCACCATCTCCATGGGAAGGCTGTGCAGAAATCCACCACTCTTTATGTGAAGTACTTCTTCACATCTGTCTCTCTCCAGAATCAACCTCCCTCCAATTTCATAACATGTCCCCTTGTTCTTGAGCACCTTTTTTTCTGAAAAATGCTTCCCTTCTGTATCTTATTTACCCCTGCGAGGTATTTAAAGGTCTCTATCATATCCTTCCCCCTTTCAGGGTATACATATTGAGGTCCTTTAGTCTCTCCTCATAGGGCTTTTGATGTAGACCCTGCACCATTTTAGTTGCCCTTCTCTGGACTGCCTCCACTTTGTCTATGTCCTTCTTGAGATGTGGTCTCCAGAACACCACACAGTACAATAGGTGTGGTATTGCCAGCGATCTATAAGGAGGCAACACGACCACCCTCTTTCTGCTAGTGTTACCCTCCCTATGCACCCCAGCATCCCACTAACCCTTCCAACTTCCTTGTTGCACTCCCTGGTCACCTTTAGGTCATCAGATATGTTTACATCCAGGTCTTTTTCCTACTTGTAGTTGTCAGTACCATTCCACCAATGTTGTACTCTGTCCCTTGGTTTCTGTGCCCTAAGTGCATTATTTTGCACTTTTTCACATTGAAACCCAGCTGCCATAACTTTGACCAATCCTCTAGTTTTGGCCTATCCCCTAACCAATTTCCTATCCAGTTTTTCACCTTTGGACCCACTCCTAAGTTATCCATCTTGCTTACAATTCTCCTGTGTGGAGCAGTGTCAAATGCCTTACTGGAATCCAGGTAGGTCACGTTCACTGCTCCATGCTGATCTAATGCCTTTTGTCACCTAGTCAAAGAAATCTATAAGATTAGTTTGACATACCCCCCGCCCCCGTGAACCCATTCTGCATTGAGTCTTGTAACCCATTGGATTCAAGATATTTATTTTTTTATTTATTGAATTGTTTCACCAGGAAGGTACACTGAACAACACGTTGCTCATCTCCTGGTGTGACCTTGGGGGTTACAATTGAATGAATAATTAGACATATAGTTTAACATTTAACACATCCGAGAAATTGAACGTTCTGTTACATTTGTAACAAGACATACAGTTAAAAAATATTATAAATAATCATACAATCACATTTGTTACATAACATACAGTTAAATCTATCACACATGTGGAATATGCATTTAAGTACAAGTGGCATATCTGAAGAACACAGTACAGAAATTTAATGTAGCCTTGGTGCCAGCTCCTTGCAGGAATGGATCACAGTTAAGCGGCAGATTATTTAGCAATTATTGAGTGAATGAGGTGCAATGAGGGGACATCAAAGAGGGTAGAGGGGTAGACAGGGGAAACCAGCTAGGGGAAGGAGAGGGTAAAGATGAGGGGAACATTACCGGAGCAAAGTGAGCAAAAAATCAGTTGCAAGGGGCAAGGTAACACAGGGCTAGTGCAATCTGGGAGCATCTCAGACATAACAAAAAGTGCAAGTTATTAGCTCAAGTGAACTAATTCCTTTGTTTAACTGCAGGGGGGTAGAGGGGGGACAGGAGAGAGGTGGCGGTAAAGGATAGGGTAGGGAAGGACGAGTCATACCTGGAAATGGCCCCTTCAGAGTGCAGAGATCAATGCCAATGGTGGAATGAGGTAAGTACTTAGAATAAGGGGCAGTAGTAGGCAAGGACAAGTTGGGTAGGGATAGTAGAGTGGATGGTGAATGGGAGGAGGAGGAGGGGTGGGAGAAACTTGCCTAAGACTAGACCTCTTCAGAATGCTAAGAACCCTGCCAGAGAGCAGAGTCAGGTGAGGATGAGTTAGGTAGAAAGGATGGTGGGGAAAGGGGAAGAAAGGAAGAGTCATTTCCAGTGCTGGACCCCTCCAGGATGCTGAGAACCTTGCCAGGGGGGAGAACTAGGTGAGGACAAGTTGGGAAGAGAGAAAAGAAAGGATGAAGGGAAAGGAGGGAAGAGGAGGGAAAGAAGAAGCTTTCCTAAGACTAGGCCACTCCAGGATGTTGAGAACCCTGCCAGAGTGCAGACTCAGGTGAGGACTAGTTGGGAAGATATTCCAGAATCCTTTCTTTCAGCAGTGATTCCATAAACTTTCCCACCACTGATGTCAGGCTGATTGGCTTATAATTGTCAGCCTCCTCCTTGCTACCACTTTTGTGAGGTGGGACTACATCTGCTCTCCTTAAGTCCTCCGGAACCACTCCTGTTTCCAGTGAGTTGTTAAATAGGACTGTCAGAGGTACAGCTAGCACCTCCCTGAGCTCCCTCAATACCCTTGGATGGACCCTGTCAGGCCCCATTGTTTTGTCCACCTTCAGATCAACGAGTTCCTTCAGGACTCTCGCCTCTGAAAAAAGGACTAGTGTCCACCTCCCTCCAAAGCTTCTGGTACTTTTGTTGTGCCCCTCTCCTTCTTCTTCCTATGTGAATACCAAACAAAAATATTTGTTCAGGATATCTGCTTTTTCCTGGTCCCCCTCTGCACAGCCGCCCCTCCCTTCCCCTTCTCTTTTTAACCTTACAAACTCACCCTTGGTCTTTCTCTTTTTACTTACATATCTAAACAAATTCCTGTCCCCTTTCATTACCTCCTTGGTTATTCTCTCTCTTCAGTTTGCACCTTTGTGCTCACAACTGCTTTCCCTGCTTCCCTCTGTTTCCCCAGATACACCTCCCTATCAGCTATGCTTTTAGACTTTCGTTTTTCAGCCACCTCTTTTGAGAACCATAGCAGTCTATTTTTCCTTTTGCTCACTTGTTTGATGCAGAGGTTTTTTGCCTTTACTGTGCTGCCTTTTAGTGTCACCACTATTTCTCCACCCCACCCAGTTCATCCCCTCTGCCAGGTCATCCCTGAGGCATTCACCTGTCTTTATAAAATCTGCTCTCCTTAAGTCCAGGACCCTCGCCCTTGTGTGGTTTGATTCTTCGGCCTTCCTTATATTGAACCACATGGTACAGTGATCACTTGTACCCAAGTGGTCTCCCACCTTGATGTCTGCAACACTGTAGGGGGCCATAGGGGAGGTCCTTGGACAACAGGATTTGGATGAGATTGAGGGCTTGGTAAAGGTGTTAGTGCCATTTGAAAGGAACACCCATGTCCTTAAGTCTGAGTTGGCACTGCTAAGTCAGCTCATTCTAGCAGAACAGATTCTGAAAAAAGCAATGAGCAGATTTACTGAACATACTGAGAATTATCCAGACCAGTCCCCATGCACAGTGACTGCTTTTGTGGAGCACCTCACCACAGAACTGGACATTCATTTCCTAAATCTGTGTGTCAATAAAATACAATTTTCTTGCAAAAATGTTGGGCCTAAGGTTCAAGTGTGAGGCCCTACACCTTATAATACTCTCACATAGGGATACTGAGTTTTGGCAACTGGTTCTGCAATAGGGATACCTGAAGGTCTCACAATCCCATGCATGCAGGAGCTGCCCTGAAAAATAATGTTATTTCTGAGACTACTGCTTTAAGAGAACTAGTAGCAGAGTCACAAACTGAAGCCAATCCTGAAATCCCTAAGAAGGAGGAGGATGATTGCTCTGCTGAGCTCAATTCATCCTTACAAGCTGAGCAATGGAAGAGGACTGAACAACAGTGACTGACAGCCACCAATCTGCCGAACTGCTATTTTACTGAAGCTCTGGAGTCAGAGTTCATAAATCCAGTGAAGTACTGGATCACTAGGCTAAAATTATCTCCTCACATGGCTCAGTTGGCCTTTAAATATATCTGTTGCTCCCCCCCCCAGCATTCCATCTGAACAAATGTTCAGTACTGCTGAGGATGTGGTGGAGCCTCACTTATCCTCTCTGGACCCATCACATGTTGCGCAATATATTTTTATAAAACTAAGCCTACCTCACACTGGGTACCAGTATAATCACTCTTAAAACATGATAGTCCTGTTGGTTTTACTGAATCCACTATTTGGGTACTGTCATGTGTACCCAATCCCTGCTGTAGCTACCATTGCTCTATAAAGCACCGCAAGTTATCATTTAATGAAACATTTTAAATATTGTTACAAATTTGTGAGTGGCCATCCTTTTTCTCCATTCCATGCAAAGACATTAAGTATTGTTTTGTTTTGAAAGTATATAGCACATCTGTGATTCCATTTGGACTGGTGATGCCCAACACTGGCACCCAGTGATTGCTGTTGCTACTACACTTCCTCAGTTTTATGTGATAAGGGTGAAACTTGAAGAACAAATCTGGAATCATGAGGCACAAAGGGCAAAACTGGAATGCCAACTTTTTCTTTTTTTAATGGGGGGGCTTCACCATCCACACTCCCCTTACTAATATAACTAACTCTGATGTCATAGCACCTTGGGGAAGGGGTAAAACTTTTGTCACCGTTCCAGTTTTGCCATTTTTGCAGTGCAATTCCAAGTGTCTTCTTTTTGGTTTTTCACCCTCATCACTAACCACCCACTTCACCCCACCCCAACCAAACTGGTTTTTGCATTTCTCCCCTGAATGGTGGTGCCCCATTCCATCCAGCATGGTAGAAACTTTCCAGCTGCTGTTGTCACTACACTCCCCCCCCCACCACCACCACTGAGACTGGTGTTGCTCCTTCTCCTCTTCCCTGGACTGCTGTTGCCCCATTCCATTCCATTGTTTGCATATTATATTTGAAGCATGTAACAGCAGCAAGCCAATCAGTCCCACCAGTAAATGTTGACACACACTTGTTTTGAGGTGAACTTTACTTTGTTTAGGTTCGGGATGGTACACAAAAAAACTATTAAAAGTGGCCCCATGTGATAATAACGCCTGTAAAACGGCACCAAGAAAAACAGCTACTGCTCATTGCCGAAAGGCAAAATGGTGATGTGCAGTACAGCACCCCTCACAAACAGCTACACTTGCTCACTTTTGTAAACATTACGATGCTATCCCACTTTTTATGCAGGAGGCTACACCACCCACATACCCCAAACTTTATATGATCAACTCTGGAAGGGCATGATAATGGGGGAGAGGGGAAAACTCAGGAGGGGGCTACTTCAGGGGACAGAAGGTAGAAGTGGAAGAATGTTTTGGGGAACCCACAGGTGGGGGAAAACAAAGTCAGGAGGGCAGGGTATGAGACATCAAAATAGGGACAAAATACCTATTAGCACAGCCACTCCTGAACCTGGATCAGCTGACTCAGAGACAGTGACTTTAACCAGCACACCAGATGGCCAATTCAGAACTGGCCTGATCAACAAATCCTTACATACTCTTCAATAGAACGACAGAACCTGTGTGCTCAAATTAAAATGTGCTATTAATAACTAGAGCTACTAAGAGCACATTGCCCATTTCACCTTTGCTATTTTTACTTCACCCATATTGACTCGCTCAAAAAGGGTCGCTCCATTCATGGGATACCTTGAAAATGACCCTGAGGGGGAAAAAAAACATGGTTTGATGCATTTTGCAAAAGATTTCTTTTCAAAGGTGAGCAAGCACACTTACATATTATCTGATTGAAAGAGACAGACTTCAACTTCAAGTGATCTCTTAAAGCAGTAGTCTCAGAAATAACATTATTTTTCAGGGAAGGTCACTGATGTGGAAACCAGTGAATGTGTTATATAAAAATAATTTGACACAACATTACTGAACATTATCAGAAAAAACAAACAAACTTCTGGATCTTCCGGGCTCCATATTTCATTTGGGCTCCCTGGATAACATGATGTTCCAAAATTCTGTAGCTCTGAAAGACAGAATAATAGGAGAAGATTAGTAACAACATAAAAGAGTGATATGGTAACTCTCACTATTAAAGGAACAAGGCCAGGATAAATTGGATATTGAGGCCTTGCCTATGTGTTACACCCATCATGTAAAATTACAAAAATAGTTTCCTTTTTTAAGATTGAATTATTAAAATCTATTCCTTTTATATCATGTTACTAATCTGTTATTCTATTCTTATTATTGTATACAGTATTTTCAGATATACATACTTTTGCGACTCCATGTTTTCCGAGTACCTCACATTAATTGCATTACAGAGCCCAGATCCAGAACTTTGCTTGAGTGCTTTTTTCTAGTAAATGTTGAGCAATGTTGTGCAGAATTATTTTTATGTAATGCTTTCACTCTTTTACACACCTGTGGCCTTCCCTGAGTGATAACATAATTTATGAGACTACTGCTTTCAAAGGTCACTTGAAGTTGAACTCTGCCTCTTTGAATCAGATAATACGTATATGTGCTTGCTCATGACTGCTTTACCTTTAAAAAAGCAATCTTTTTCCAAATCTGTAAAGAAGTTTGTTTTTTTCTCTGAGTCACTTTTAGTATTTTAACCTGAATTTCAGGAAAGTAAACTTCAGCTCATATTGAGTAGTGGTGGCATTATTGGTGTGAGTGCTTCTGTTTCTGCTGCTACATTTAGGAACTTTGCCACCCTGATCCCTTTAGTAGCATTTTTGGCTACCAATAAAGTTAGACCCACACCAACAATAACATACCCCAAATATAGCAATATCCTGTTATTTCCACTCCCAAAATATGCCAGTAACCACTGTGGCACCACCAGTCTCCAATCTCCAAATGTTTCAAGTTTTGAAATATGCCAGTTACCACTGTGGCAAAAACAGTTTCAAGTCTCTAAATGTTTCTACTCCTGAAATATGCCAGTTACCACTGTGGCACCTGTAGTTTACAGTCTCCAAATGTTTCAACCCTGAAATATATCAGTTACTACTGTGGTACCATCAGTTTCCAAGTGTTTGCACTCCAGAAATATACCAGTTGCCACTGTGGCACCACCAGTCTGCAAGTGTTGTACGTATACTGCTACATTAAGTTACTTCAGCAGATGATGATGATGATGATGACACACTTTTGTCTGTACCATTACCATTTTTTTAACCAGGAGTGGCACACTAAGCTGAAGTTTGTTTTCAGGTGTGATCTGGGAGCACAGGGAAGTTAAGTGACTTGCTCAGGGTCACACAGTATATAAGGGGGGGACTGTGGGATTCAAACCCAGGTTTCCAGGTTTGCAGCTCAGAGCCTTAAACCACTGTGCTATACTGCCTCCCATTTATCATGTTCAATTAGCACACAATTATGAGAAAGAATTCTGGATATTAATGATGACCCCTGAAACCAGTACCAGATGTTTCTGAACTTCAAGTAACGCAGTGTATCCTAGAAACAAAGGTACATATACACTTGTTTTCATTTTTCTTTTTTTGGGGGGAGGGACCATAATTCTCATCAAACAGTCTGGGTGGCATTTTCAAATGGCTGTATCTATTTTGTTGACATGGCCATGTGACATCCACACAGATAGGTGAACCACCTAAAAGATAATCTAACTTCTGGACATGATTGTCACAACTTGCACTCTGAAAATTATGCATGAGACAGAATTGTGATGCATGCATCATCTTTTTTGCTGGAAATCATGTCATCTGTTGCAAATGTGTTGTGGTGTTTGAAAATCTGACACAAACATCCCAACACATTTACCACGATGTAGCACATGCTCAAAATACAGACATGAGTGCTGTGGCCTCTCTTTTGAACATCCCAGCCTCTGTCTCTAACCCTTTTTTGCTCCTGTTTTTTTTTCTTGTATTTTCAGTTATTTCAGCATCAGGGTGATTAAATCCTGTTGCTGCATAGTTCCAGCCCAGATCTGGTTAACATAGGCTATTTTTTCACATAAAGGAAAAAAATGAATTACATACATAAAAATGAGGATTAATATATGATGTAACAGAAGGAAAAATCATTACTGTGGATGATGTTCCATGTCAATTCAGTGAAAGAATATCGGCGAAGACAATTACGGCAGTGGCAAAATCGGCAACTGGCAATACGGTGACCGGAATGTACAGTGAATGCAGCTACAGTGACATTTGCTTTCTGTGGGGGGCTTTGTCCCCTGTACCTCCCTTACTTATATATCTAACTCTGAGGTTGTAGCACCTCAGGAAGGGGGGAAGCAAATGTTGCCACAACTTCGTTCACCATACATTCCGGTGTTCATATTGCCAGTTGCCAAATTGTCATCGCTGTAATTGTCTTTGCCGATATTTCTTCACCTAATTGATGTTCTACTATGGAAAACAGTCAACAGCAAATAATTACTAAATAGGATGATGTAACCAGTTCCAGATGTTTCTGATCTTTGAGTAACACAGTGTGTCCTAGCGGCAAAGGCAAGTGAAGTATTCAGTTTTGTTTTGTTTTTTCTTCTTTCTTTATTGGGGGACCAATAAGTCTAATCAAACATTCTGTCTCTAACCATTTTTTCCTCCTGTTTTATCTTGTTTCTTTCAGGAATTTCATCACCATGGTGATTAAATACTGCTACTGCATAGTTCTGGCCTGCATCTGGTTAACAGAGAATTTTTTTTTCATATGAGAGAAAAAATGGATTGCATATCCAAAATGAGGATTAATATATGATGTAACATGATGAAAATTGTTACTACAGCACTCAACAACAAACAAATAATTACTACTGTGTCTACTGTCTACATATAGGGCCAGATATTCAGACTGCACTGGGCAATGGTGCAAGCCTGGGTGCAGCGCTATTGGGCTGCGCCAGGGCCAGGACTAGGTGATATCAACAGTGATGCGCCATGGTGCAGCACCATTGAATATGGCAAGGTCAGTGCACTTACTGTGAATGGCACAGTGGCACTGCACACACGCAAGCCACAGATAGGGAGCACAATGATGCGCCAGCGCAAATGTAGTTGCACTGGGCACATCACCCATGATATTCAGCAGATGGCACTCAAATGAGGCCATAATATATGCAAGGTGCAACTGGGGCCATTTGCATGTCATTCTGGCCCCATTTGCATGCCTTGCACCAGGCAGCCCAGCAAAGTGCACCTGGCACCCTGCACAGAATGACCTGTGCACAGTGGGGGTCCCAGGGCATCCCCAACCCAAATAGCCATGATCATGGTAAAACCACAGTACAACAATTCCCTGCTAGTCTAGTGGACCCCCCACCCTCCTGTATCTCCAATCAGCAGTAAATGTAGATTTAGTGAAGCTCTGGTAGTTAGTGGACCCCTCTCCCTCCCGTGTCCCTGAGTGGTGGTGAAAGTTGATTTATCTAAGCCCTGGTAGTCTAGTGGTACTCCCTTCCCTCCCTCCTGTGTCCCCAATTGGCGGTGAAAGTTGATATATTCAAGCTCTGGTAGTCTAGTGCAACCCCCCCACACCTTTCCCACGATCACTCCGTACAACACTTCCCTGGTGATCCAGTGGCACCCCTCATCCCTTCCACCCAAACAGAACCATGCCTCACCCACCCCCCATCATTGGTGGGTGCCTGCAACCCTCCCCATACTGCCCGATGGCCCTCCAAATGACAGGTACAGTATGGACTGTAAGTCATTGATCCACAGTGTGGACCAATGGGCTGCAAGCTTATACTCATACTAGACAGCTCTATATGTGAATGAAGTCATTCACATATTTGGGTCTGTCTAGTACAGTGTGTCTGCAAGCCCATTGGTCCACACTGTGTACCAATGGGCTTACAGTCTATACTGTACCTTGGCTTACAGGCAGCTGGGCGGTATGAGGGTGGGTTGCAGCCAGCCTCCGATGATGGGGGGGCAGGGTGGGCATGGGGTTCTGTGTGGGTGGGAGGGGTGGGGTGCCACTCGATCACCAGGGAAGTGTTTTACAGGGTGATCATGGCAACGGGCTGAGGGGTACCACTAGACTACCAGAGCTTACTGATATCAATGTTTACCACTGATCAGGGACACAGGAGAGAAGAGGGTACCACTAGACTACCAGGGTATGTGAGTGCTTCATGACAGTGTTCTGGGGGGGCAGGCAGCCACCCTCAGCTGGCGGCCGCAGTGTTGCACCTTGCAATACAGCAGCCCACCTGTGGGTGGCCGAGAGTTGTTCCAAGGTTTCATGGGCTGAACTTTGAGCTCCCCTATGCAGTGCAATGCAGGGGTGTGCTGGCATATATCACCCGCCTTGCAGGCTGAATGTCGGGATATGCTGTATGCATGGGCACGCCCCTGCATCTGACACGCATACAATTACATTGCTCCCCAGCACATCGGGATTTGCGCTGCACCAGGCAGCTCTTCTCAATATCCACTGGGGCACTATCGCAACAGTTATTTCAACTCTGTTGTGCCAGGCACAACTCCTTTGAATATCCCAGCCATACTGTATACTGGTGATCAGACAACAATGTACAGAACTATGAACAATGACAACTCTGTTCCTTTCCTTACATTAAAGTTGAAGGTCACCAGTCTCACATCATCAGCAATCTATGGATGCACTAACTTGGATTGGAATGGGAATGAACTTCCCTTATCGCACCATCATGAGAGATAGAACTACTTAGACAAGGTACTGCAAAAGCATTTTCATAAGTCCCATTTGCAGAATAAGTGATGAAGAGAAGACTTACACTTGAATTTTTGAACAATGGAGCTAGGGGATGTGAACAAAGGAAGGAGGAGGATTTGGAACTTGATGTGAGGAGGCAACGTCCTAAACCAAAATAGAACTGTTAGCATCAGAGGTGCTCATATTTAACAACACAGATTATGTAGGAGATTCAATTTAGAAATAGAACATTGCTTCAGTGATGCAACAATTGCATAACATAAAGGAGGAATGCAGCATGCGACTCAGCAGTACAGTCAAGGAGGAGTCAAATTCTTCTAATACATAGCACTATGAAATTGTGTGACTGTGGTAGGCCATTCCTGCACTGAGAGTCTCTGGTCTGTGTGTGATGGTGGGTCAAGAACACTACAATTAAAATAGCTTTGTTGTTTTATATTACTGCAGCTCTGCATACGTCATTGATGTATCTGTAACAGGATGAACCCTGTCAAGATGCTGGCCATGGGAACACCAGGAAAAGTATGATCTAGGAAATAAAAATATAAGTATTGTTCTATATCTATCTTTTTACTTCTCTATCCAGGCCGTTGCAGCAGCATTTTCTATGACCCATGAGCTGATCACCCTGAAGGTCAGACTGTAACTCCCCCCATCTGTCCACGCTCCTTTTATTTTCCTCTGTTTTACCTTTAATTCACTTTTCCTTTCTATACTCCACCATGCCCATTTGTGCATACATTAGGAGTATCAGAAATAGAGAGAGAGATTAAAAAACATACATGTACTAGAAACAGCAGAAAAGCTGAGCTCCTATAAAACTTACACAGCCCTGTCACAGAAAACAATGAAACGCATGTTAGTTTGAATTTTCTGAATTCTGAACCCTGCTTTTACAAATAAAGGTGTCTCATTACAGTGCACATGCAGATTATACACATTAACCTCCCTTTAGTTTTGCCTGAATTAATACGAACATAGAAACAGCTACAAAGTAACAAAGTTAGTGTGTTGTATTATATACTGTTAGCTCACATTTGAAGCAAATGGATAGTCTGGTTCTCCTAAGACACTCAGAAAAAGAAGGGGTTATTTAAAAGGTAAATGAAATGTGAGTCTGTTTCAGTGTCTGGCAACAGCAGTTCCAGTTCATTCACCTGCAGTTGATGCTGTTTCTAAGGTGATGGTTAGCCACCGACTTGGTATACTGTACTTGAAGGCTCATTAAGGGAAGGTACAAAGGTGGGAGTAGCTCAAAAGTAAGATATACCCCTTGCAGAAACATTTGTAAATAAATGCCATATCACTGGTGATAGGGAAGATGTTTTAATGTGTGCACATGTGTGATTTTACTGTTGTACATGTATTCAAGTTCCATAAGTTTGCATAAGAGAATACCTTCATAAAAATGCTAAAATGTACTAATGATGTTAATGAGGTACAACAAGGCAGATCACCTGATCCCTGGGGATGTATAAAAAAAGGGAGCCCTAGTGAGAGGCGAGAGTGTGAAGCTGCGGGGTGAAGCAGGAGGACCTCTAGTCTGAGCTCTGAGCTAGAGGAAGGAAGCTGAGTGAAACTCTTCAAAAGGAGAGTATGCAGCAACCGAGGAAAAGATTCTTAGCCTAAAAGACCAAGATAGACATTACGAGTAAGAAGGAAATCAGTCTTGTTGTCTCTTCAAGTGAACTTTTTGCAAAAACACTTTATCCTGATAAGAATTTACAAACATTTTGTGTTCTGTTCTACTTATTGTTTGAATAAACACACATCTAAGGGTGTTTGCACCTTATCACCTGTGTACTGCTGCCCTTCATACCCATACCCCCACGACAGTGTCCTTGATGTGTTTAGGGAAAGTGTGCTCTTAGAAGATGATTTTATGCTGTCTTAAGTGCTTAAATTAGTCTGACACACAGATAGCTATTAAATAATGCAAGGGACCAGATAACTTGCATTCCATTAATGGCAGCTTTGTGATGCTCGTTAAGTTGTCTCTGAGGTGTTGGAACACCAGGTTCTTGGAAGATGGTTCACTGGTGTTGTTAAACAATGGCTATCTTTACAAGGTCATTTTCCTCCATGCCAGATTCAAACACAGAATAACTATGAGGACCTGTGGGACATGTCAGCTATCTTGCTTTGAGTTGCTGACAGCTCTGAGCTGGTCATTGAGGTGTCGTTTAGCTGGTTATGGAAACTAGGTTCAAAGACAGTTTGATAGTAGAAAGGAGGGGTTGGGAAAAAGAGTTGTAGATTAGGTATAGTCTGCAGTAATTGTGTAGGTAGGGAGAAATAAACAGACAGGATGGGCCAAGCAGTTCTTATCTGACATCAAATTATATGTTTCTAATGGTGCCATTTATGGGTTATTTATAATAATTCTTTAAAAGCACCTTTCCTGAAGAAATACCAAATACCTAATAATGAATATCAGTATACTGTACCTAGGACTCGAATACTGAATATTGAAATATTTGACTAAAGGTATACACACAGCCATAACATTGGTAGATCAACATTTACCTGTATGGAGCATAAATCTACTTGAATTCCCATGTTCTTTTTTGCTCCTTTTCCCTTCTACCCCTTTCTTTTTAATAAAGTTGTTTTTTATTTGTTATGAACATACAAACATGCCAGCTAATAAAGGCCTTATGATCTATCTGGCCTGCTCAACTGTGCAGCTCCCTATGTATTTACAAAGGAAACTGCTCCCCATTTCCCTTTCTACCTCCATTAACTTTCCCATCTCCCCCCACTTGCCCTTCTTTTACCTGCAACTTTTCTCCTCACCCTGTCCCAACCCCTCTTGATGCTGTCCACAATTTGCAGGGATACCATCTCCTCTAGAAGTTCATTCCACTTAGCCAGTACCCTATTGGTGAGAAAATTGCCTCCTCATCTCTCTCCTAAATATCCCCCCACCAACACTAGCTTTAAACTTTGCCCCTTTCTGGTCTTGTTTCTGCTAAGGATGAAGAGGCCCTCAGTACTCACCCTGTTAATACCCTTAAGGTACTTGAAGGTCCCAATCACGTCTCCCCTCTCCTGTCTTTCCTCATGAGAGTACATGTTGCTCTCCCTGAGTCTCTCCTCATAGGTGTTGCTCTCCTGGCCCTGGATCATCTTGGTTGCCCTTCTCTGGACCATCTCCAGCAAGTTGATATCCTTCTTAAGATACAGGCACCAAAACTACACATTGTGCTCTTGCTATGGTCTTACCAGTAACCTGTACAGCAACAGAATAACCACTGCCTTCCTGGTGGTAATTCCCCTGGCTATGCAGCCCAGCATCCGTTTAGCTTTGGCTGCTGCTCTGTTACAGTGTGCAGAGTGTTTAGGTCACTTGTGATTATTACTCTCAGGTCCTTTTCTTCCTCTGACATGGTTACCTGCACTCCACCCAACCAGTTTTTGGTCCCTGGATTCTTCACCCCAAGTACATAACTTTGCATGTTTTAGCATTGAACCCTAGTTGCCAAATGCTAGACCCCTTTTGTAACCTAGCCAGGTCCTTCCTGAGTTGCTGTCTTTCCTCCTCCATGTCCTCCACAGAGCTTGGTATCCTCTGTGAACAGGTAGATTTTAACCTTGATCGCATCTGTGATGTCACTTATGAAGATGTAAACAACACTGGAGCAAGCACTGAGCCCCGTGAGACCCCACTGGTCACAGGCCTTGCTTCTGAGAATTCTCAACCGACTATTACCCTTTGGCTTCCATCCTGCTACCAGCTTCTGACCCTTCCCACAAATTTAGCCACCACCCCCAGGTCTTCCAGCTTCCAGACCAGTCTCCTATGAGGCATCGAGTCAAAGGCCTTGCTGAAGTTCAGATACAGGACATCAACTGACTAGCACTTGTCCACTGTCCTAGTGACCAAATCAAAGAAGTCAATAAGGTTAGTTTGGTAGGACCTCCCCAACACAAGCCTATGCTGCCTCTTGTCCTGGAGTTCATTTTCCTCAGAATGCCAATCAGTCTTTCTTTCAGGATGGTCTACATCAGCTTACCCACTATTGAGGACAGGCCTACTGGTCTGTAGTTCCCTGGTTCATCTCTCAACCCACTTTCATGGAGAGGCTCGACATGCTGTGTTCTCCAGTCCTGGTGCACATTTCTGGACTCCAGAGAGGTATTAAACTGGTCTGCAAGGGGACCTGCCAGAACTTCCACCAGTTATTTAAAAATCTTCAGGTGCATGATATCTGGCCCTGATGATCTGTCCACCTTTAGGGCCCTTAGGCCCTTGAGTACCCTTTCAGACTGAATTTCACCATCTGTGTCCCCCCCTCCCTTGTGGTAGTGGTCCGTCCTTCTCCTGAGTGAAAACTGAACAGAACTACTTGTTAAGCACCTCAGCCTTTTCTTCACTATCCTCTGTGCAACCCCCTTCCTTTGTTAGCTTAACAATCTCATCTTTTGTGTTTTTTTTTCTCCCTTATATACCTGAAAAGGCCTTCTCACATGCTTTTTCCCCCTGGGCTAGCTGTACCTCCTTCATGGCCTTTGTCTCCTTTATTGCCCTGCTCACCTCTCTTGAAATAGCAACATCATCCACCTTATCCTCCTTATTCTGAGTACACTTGTACTTTCTAAAGGCTGCCCTCCCCATTGCTTTTGCCACCACCTTGCTGAACCAACTGGGTTTTTTGGCCTTAGCTTTCTTACTTTTGATTTTGGCACACCCACTAGTGACCTCCATCAGTCTCTTCTTCATTATGGCCCATTGCTGTTACACATCCATCCCTACTCTGATCCCCGCAAGGTGTCCTTTTAGAACTTTTCCCATCCTGCCAAAGCCAGCCCTTCAAAAGTCCAAAACCCTCATGTTGGTCCTGATCATCCCTCTGCCCATGTCTAAGTGAACCCACACTGTGTGGTGATCACTTCCAGCAAGTGGAGCATCCCCCTTCACATCCTGAACATGGGCACAGCTGGACATGACTAGATTCACAATCGCCCTCTCCCTATTCAGCTACATGATGCCTTGAGTGAGGAAAGCACTCTGGAAAGCATTAAGCCATATTTGTTCCCTAGTGCAGGAGGTACTGTAGCAGAGATTTTCTAGTCCACTCCAGGTAGATTGGAATCCCTCATTATTACTACTGCCCCCTGCTGGACATATCGATGATCCAGGACCCCAACACCCTATCCAATTCCTCATTCTGGAAAGGCAGTCTGTAGACCACCCCAGTCCTCAGTTTCATTCCTTTAATGGATTGAATTTGAACCCACAAATCCTCAGACTTGCCCTCCACATCTTCCTCTCTGGTGTAAATGATCTCCTCCTTCACACACAGCACCTCTACCTTCCCATCCCCCTATCCTTTCTGTACATTTTATGCCCAGTAATTGCTAGGTCCCAGTCATGGTTTTGTATGGCCGAAGTCTCTCTGTGATGGCCACTATGCCCACCTCTCCCTCTGTCAACAATGACTGCAAGTCTGCCATTTTGTTTCCCGGACTTCTGGTGTTTAGAGACACCACCCTCCTCTGTGACTCTGGATCCCCCATACTTCTGACCTGCCCACTTCGACCCCTTCTTCCCTTGGTCTCTCCCTTCTTTCCCCACCCTCCCATTCCCCTCACATCCTGCTGTCTTACTTGTGGGGAGGCTTACCTGCCTCCTCCACCAGGTGACTTAGGGTGCTGTGTACCCTGCTGCCCCATCAATTTCAATTTAGATTTTTAGTCATGAAGTCCTTCAGCTTTTCCTTTAGGCCTCTTGTGCCCATTCTACTTAGGTGCATATGGATCCTTGTTATCCCATGCCCTCTCTCAACCACCAATGCACATAACCTTCTTATATCCTTAATGAATGATTTTCTACATATTTTGTGTGTACTGTATGTGGAGGCGGTTTTGTTAAAGAGAAACTGTCATCTACAGGATTTCTTAATGTCTGAAAGTCCATAAAAGCTAATTTAAATGATCCATTGTGTTTATCTGTGAGTCCTTGCAGTCCAGAGTTATTCATATGTAAATCAGCCTACAATTAAGGGCTGGGGGCAGCCATATGCTTTGGGCTCCTGACAGGAAATGATGTAACTGAGGGACTTGGTTCTCCTTTGACTATGTTTAATCCAACAGATTAAATAGGAGATAGTCTGTTTTATTAAGTGTGTTTTAAGGTGTTATTGCAACACTTTCTACATTTATAATAATTGTTTTGTATGTGCATTAAAACTAGTGAGCTATCACCTTTACATTTCAAACTGTTAGTAAAAATAATCCATCTTCAGGACTGCTTTAATCTCTAGGCAGTACTGTCAGCTGATCATCAAAAACTACACATCTCAAGGCTGGCTCTGTGGTGCCAACAGGTATTGGGGCCCCATATCAGGATTTTTAAATTCTGGCTGTGTTCATTTCAGTACAGATTTCTGGGACTGCCACATCAATTTCTGTCTTTTTCTGTTCCCTCTCTTTTAGTCTTTTCTCTTACAATTTCAGGTGTGAACTCAGGTCTACAAGATGCAAATGTGGCTACATACCTACTGGCCTGGCATCATGGGGCCATCCTTGAAATGTGTAGCTTTTGATTATCAGTTGGCAGTACAACCTAGAGGTTAAAGTAATGAGCTGTGAACCAGCTTCATTCATCCAGCAGAATGGGTTTTGAGCATGTTTTAAGATTCTGAAAATATTATACTCTTTCTATCCAGACTTGACTTGAAAAGAAAAAAAATAGGACACAATTACTCGTTTATTAATTGCAAAAACACATAGATGGACAACATTGTTAAAACTTGCATAACCTGAAATGCATTATTAAAATAAAGAATAATATATGGGTGGGTGTGTGTAACCAGAATTTTACACACACCCGAGGTGTGGGATGCTACATAAATCCTGAGGAGTTTATAAAAGAATCCTATACCAGGTGTGTGTGTAAAATTCTGGTTTTACACACACACACACACACACACACACACACACACACACACAAATATTATTTTATTTAATTAATGGTGATCATTGTTTCCCTTTCAGCACAGTTCAGTTAGTGCAGCACTTCTGTCAGAGATAGAGATACATACACACACACAAACACACTTTTCTTTTTTTACATTACAGTGGTATTGGCATTCTGGAAAGTCTAGGTCTGTTGGCATAGCTGCAACGTGTAAGATGTGCTCTAAGGGTATGAGCGGCAGGATCAACCAGTTTGATTTTTTTCATTTTCAAGGCAGGATCAACTAGATAGATATATAAAAATATTTAAAATCTTGCTTGTCTTAACAGTGTGTGGCAAAGCTTGAGTGCCAGTACTGGTGCTCAGTAACGGAGCCACCATGTTGGGCAAGATGTTTAGCCTGTCCACAGTGAAACAATGCACCAGTTAGCTTTCTGTAGTGATGCTTGATTGACAGTTGCTGATTACAACCTCCCAGTTGTAACCAAAAGTATCAACCAGGAGGTTGCAACTGGATACATAGATACATAGACACATAGACAGTGTCGGCAGATAAGGGCCTATGGCCCACCCAGTCTGCCCATTTGAGCTTGTAAGTTCAGTTTGTTTTCCTAGAAGTCTGTTGCCCCTTACCCCTGACCTCCAGAATTCCTTTATGTCTATCCCATGGATTCTTAAATCCCATGATTGTTTCAGCCCCCACCACTTCCTCTGGCAGGGTGTTCCACTTGTCCACCACCCATTCTGTGAAGAAATTCTTTCTCATGTTTCCTCTGAATCGTCCTCCCTCCAACTTCATCCCATGCCCTCTAGTCCTGGAACATCTTTTTCACTTAAAAATAGTGTTTTCCTGCACCCTGTTCCTCCCTGTAAGATACTTGTATGTCTCTATCATATCCTCTCTCCTCCTCCTCCTCCAGGGAGTACATGTTCAGTTCCCTCAACCTGTCTTCATAGGACTTGTGATGCAATCCATGCACCATCTTTGTTGCCCTCCTCTGAACCTTCTCTACCCTGTCTATGTCCGTACGTGAGTATGGTCTCCAGAACTGTACTGTACTCAGGTGGGGCCTCACTAGTGTCTTGTATAGCGGAATTATGACCTCCCTTTTCCTGCTGGTGATGCCTTGCCTATACATCCAGCATCCTATTTGCTTTACCTGCTGCCTTGTCACACTGTTTTCCTACCTTGAGGTCATCAGAGATGATAACCCCAAGATCCCTTTCCTGCTTGGTGCATGCTATATCCTCACCCCCAACTGATATATTGTGCCTGGTTTTGTGCCCCATATGCATTATCTTGCACTTCTTGCATTGAATTTCAACTGCCAAACCCCTGACCATTCTTCAAGTTTCTGCAGGTCGCTTCTCATTCTGTCTACACCCTCTGTGTGTCTACTCTGTTACAGAGCTTTGTGTCATCAGCGAACAGTGAAATTCTGCCTTCTAGGTCCCAAGTATGTCACTGATGAAGATGTTGAATAGGACTGGTCCCAGCACTGATCCCTGTGGTACCCCACTGGTCACTCTTCCCTCTGTGGAGTGACAGCCATTTACCACCACCCTCTGTGTCCTGCCACCCAGCCAGTTACCTACCCACCACACTACTGTCCTGCCCACACCCATATTCCCCAGTTTGTGTAATAGTCTTCTATGTGGCACAGTGTCAAAGGCCTTGCTGAAGTCCAGATAGGCCATGTCCACTGCCCTGTCCTGATCCACCTCCCTAGTCACCCAGTCAAAAAATTCAATGAGGTTGGTCTGACATGACCTCCCCCTGGTGAAACCATGCTGCCTTGGGTCCTGTAGTCCATTGACAACCAGATGTTCCACCAATCTCTCCTTCAGTAGTGCTTCCATGAGTTTCCCCACTACCGAGGTGAGGCTGACTGGTCTGTAGTTCCCTGCTTCCTCTTTGTTCCCACTTTTGTATAAGGGGACTACATCTGCTGTCCTCCAGTCTTTGGATACCTCCCCTGTTTCCAGTGATCGGCTAAACAGGATAGCCAGAGGTTCAGCCACCACCTCTCTTAGTTCTTTAAGGACCCTGGGTGCACCCATCTGGCCCCATTGCTTATCAACTCTTATGCTTCCAGTTCCTTCAGGACCCTTTCTCGTGTAAAGGGACTTGTGTCCATTTCTGCACCATTCTCACCCTTTGTACCCCTTCAGACCCATTACTATCCTCTTCCTCAGTAAAGACTGAGCAGAAATACCTGTTCAATATGTCAGCTTTACTGTTGTCATCCTCACATGGCCCCATTCTCCCTCTTCAGTCTCACTATCCCTCCCTTTGTCTTTTCTTTTTCATATGTACCTGTAAAGGTTTGTCCCTCTACCCACTGATTTTGCATATGCTCTTCTGTCTGAGCTTTGGCTTCCCTTACTGACCTCCCTGCCTCCCTTTGCTTCTCCTGGTACTTCTCCCTATCCCTTCTGCCTGTGTCTTTTGTATTGCCTGAATGCAATCTTTTGGCTTTCACTTTCTTTGCTACCTCTTTGGAAAACAATGGTCTCCTCTTCCTTTTCCTCTTGCTAACCTGCTTAATGCATAATTCTGTTGTTCTTGTAATCCCCATTTTAAATACTGCCCACTGTTCCTCAACCCCTGATACCTGTCCCATTCCCTTATACCTCTTTCAAGTATCTCCCCATTTTCCCAAAGTCTGCCCCCCTAAAATCCAGGATACGTGTTTTTGTGTGGTTTGGTTCTCTTCTGTGATTTCAAACCACAATGACTGGTGGTCACTGTTCCCCATGTGCTCCCCCACTGTTACCCCCATCACACTGTCCCTGTTTGTGAGCACAAGGTCCAGTATTGCCTTCTGCTGAGTTGGTTCCATGACCAGTTGCTTGAGGAAGGCACCCTGAAGGGAGTCCAGGATAAATCTGTTCCTAGTTGATGTTGCTGCTGGGATGCTCCAGTCCGTCTGGAATATTAAGTCTCCAACCAGTACTACCTCACCCTTGTCTGCCATCCTTTGGATGGCTAGCATCAGCTCCTATCTATTTCTTCCTCCGGGCTGGTGGTCTATAGACCACACTCATGTGGATGGCTGTCCCATTTTCCTTTCCAGCTTAACCCACAGTATCTCCCCCATTTGTTCCTCCTGGATCTCTGTGGCCCTTATGTCATTTTTTCACATACAGTGCCACTCCTCCCTTCCTGCCTGCTCTGTCTCTTCTGAATATGTTGTAGCCAGGTATGGCCATCTCCAGTCGTGGTTATCATTACACCAGGTTTCAGTGATGGCCACAATGTCAGGTCTGACTGCACCATGACAGCCTCCAGATCTTCCATCTTGTTGCTAAGGCTCCTGGCATTTGCACATGGCTTTCCATGATTTGACCTCCCTAGACTGTTTCACTGTTCTACCCAGTCCCTTCCTTGGTTGTCATTTATCCCTGGTTCTTCTTGCTGTCTGCCCTTCTGCTGAAATTTGCCCCTTTCTGCTTATCCACCTCTTGGGCACTAATCTCCATCTTTTGCACACTGCTTTGCAGAGATAGCCACTCCTCTGGTTCACTGGTTCCACTGCTAGCTGTGGGGGTGAGCAAATAGGTACCCTCCTTGCTGGCCTGCCCAGCCCGCTTTGCTAGTTTAATGCTTGTCAATGTAGCATTTAACTTATCATTGAGTGCTTGGATTCCTCCAGGATGGATGCGCGCGTCAGGCTTGAACAAACCTCCATCCCTCCAGGTGGGTCCCCAATCACCAATGAATCCAAACCCTTCCTCACAGCACCAGTTCTTCAACCATGAGTTAAAGTTCCTGGTGCATGCACTCCTATGCTCTCCCTTGCCTCTCACAGGTAGTACTTCTGAGAAAGTGACAGAAGTAGATACTTGCTTGAGACCCCTCCCCAGTTTCCTAAACTCTTCCTGAACTTCCTTTGGCTCCCCATTTGCCAGGTCATTAGTATCTAGGTGGATAATGACATCCAGCTCACCCTCCCGTCTTGCCTTCCCAGTGATCCCCAGGATCTTCCTTCCATCCCTCCATGCCGTGGCACCTGGTAGGCACCTCACCTCCCTGTCCTCCCCCTCCTGTGTTCCTAGCTGGATCCCTCTTATGATGGAGTCCCCCACCAGGATTCGCTTCCTCCTCCTCTGGGGTCCACTGCTTTCCCCGCTGAGGTCACCTCCTTGGCTAACCTCCACATCCTTTCCTTCCACTTCTCTGGAGATAAAAGTGTATCTGTATGTAAAAATGATCACCATTAATTAAAGAGTATTATACTTTTTTTGATGAAATTTAAAGTATAACAGTTTTTTACTAAAATACTTTGGATGGAATGGGATTTTCTACCATAACAATGGCAGAATTCTGTTGGGTTATTTTTACTAACAGTTTAAAATGTAAAGGTTCATACTAAGGTTTATACTAAGTTTGGTTAAGGAGCGAGAAGGCCAAGGCCCATATTGCTCCCATAGTAAACCAAAGAAAAATAGGTCAATTTATAACCAGCATTTATTAATGCATCTAGTTCATACTTAAATATGTTTTTGGTCTCACTGATGACCACATGAAGTGAAAGTTTGTTCCAAGGACCAATCACTCTAATAGTATAAAAGTATTTCCTATTGGTGTGACTAAATAGTTTCCTAATCAATTGCAGAGGATGACCCCTAGTCTCATGTGGATGGTCTTTAAATTCTAAACCCATTTCACGCATAAGATATGGATCTTGAATAATATATATAGAAGTATAAGATCACCTCTAAGATGATGTGTAGAAAGGGGCATGAGCTTTAGGGAGTCTAACCTTTCACAGTATGGTACCTTTTCAAACCCAGGTATTTTTTAGTAAATTTCCTCTGAACACCCGCTAACAGATGACATTCTGATTTTTTAAAAGGATTCCAAAGCTGAGAAGCATATTCCAGGTGAGGCCTGACATATGCTCCAAACAGAGGTAGCAGCACATTTTGGTTTCTAGATCTAATGTTCTGAAGAATAGACCAAATTACCTTGTTTGATTTATTAATATCATGCACATGTCCATTGAGCAATAAATCATCAGAAATTGTGATGCCCAAATCCTTTTCATCTGATGTTTAAACCAGCATAGTACCAGCCAATGAATATTGGTGGTGTAGATTAGTTGGACCCAATTGCATAACTTTACACTTTGAAATATTCAATTTCATGCCTCATTTATTTACCCATTCAGTAATATTATCTAGATCTTTCTGAATAGTTAGTGCATCAGAAACCGATGCACATGAGCTCCCCATTTTAATGTCATCTGCATACTTAGTAGTAATAGATAAACATTCCTTGGATACATCAGAAATGAATAATTGAAAGAGACAAGGCCTTAAAATGGATCCTTGTGTTACACCACTCGATATAGAACAATTGCCTGATTTACAACCATTGATGATAACTTGCTGAGTCCTATTACATATCCAATGTGTTATCCAATTAGTAAGAAAATAATTAATATTCAGTTTGTGAAGTTTTTGGGTTAAGGCCCAGTGTGACATGACATCAAAGGCCTTACTAAAGTTTATAAATACGATGTCACAAGGAATTCTTTTGTCTAAGAAGGAACTGATATTTTCATAGAAACACATCAAGTTGGTAATGCAACTTCGCCCACTTCTAAAACCGTGTTGCTCAGAGTCGCAATTATTAAGAACTGGTGTAATCATGTCTTTTATAAGACTCTCAAGAATATTGCAAACTGAAGATGTCAAACTTATGGCCTGATAGTTTTCTTACATGTTCTTAGGCCCTTTTTTGTAAATAGGAATAACATTGATTTCTTTCCAATCTTGTGGGACGTAACTTTCAGCAAGAAAATAATCAAACATTATTTTTAAGGGTTCTACTAGAATGTCTGTCAATAGAAATAATAAATGGCCTGGTATATTATCAGGACCTGGGCTGTATTTGCCCTTTTGAGTAAAAAGCTTTTTTTATAAATTTTATCCTTAGATAGAATAATAGGTATGTCACTACCAGAATGAAGTGGATTCAAGGTAAGGTTGTCATTAGATCTTTCAGTGAAAATTTTGTAAAATTCGGTATTATGCAAATCCGTCATTGTTTTTGTATCATAAATAAGGGTGTTATTATATAATAGAGTCCCTACTTGGCATTTTGTTTTTTTTTTAAGGAATTCATATATGAATACAGTTCTTTGCTGTTATGTTTTTTTTTTTTGCATTACTTGCTAAATTATATTCCCACCTATATTTTGCTTTTCTAATCATACTTTTGCATTTTTTTTGAGTAGATTTATATGAATCCCAAAGCAATGGGGATTTGTTTTTTAAAAAAGCATTATATTTTTATTGCTTCTTTTTAATTAATCTTTTTTATAGTTTGATCCATCCACTTTGGTGCACTTTTTTGATTTGGGATTTTTTGTTTACATGAGATGTATAAATCTCTTAAATGATAAATAATGTTCTTAAATGTCTCCCAAAAATGCAGAGGTGAGAAATGTAACAGTGCTGCCTCTCAATTTAGTTCTTTAACAGCTTGCCTTATGTTAATTAAATTGGCTTTATGATATAAATATATGATTGTTGTATTGGGGTTATGTATATGATCTTTTCTGATACTAAATGTAATGGTGTTATGATCACTGTTTCCAATGAGGTCATTAATGTTAATGTTGTCAATTGTTAAATAGTCATCAGATAAAACAAGGTCTAATACATTGTCACCTCTCGTTGGAAAAATTACACTCTGTTTAAGTCCTAATTGGGAACATGTGTTTAATAATTTCTTCCCCATGCTACTGTTTGCTGTACAATTGAACCAATCTATGTCACCTAAATTGAAATCCCCAGTAAAAACAGCATTTCCCAAAGCTTTTGCCAGTTCTGTTTCATAAAGGATAGCTTCTAAAGTGCCCACTGATAAATTTGGTGGGAGATAACAAGAGCCAATAATAAAAAAATCAGATGTTGAAAGAATCACCTTCACCAAGATGGTTTCAGTTTGTATCTTATGGCCTTTTATGTTATCGGAGATGTCAATTGAGTTTAGACTGCTGTTAATGTAGAGGGCAACACCGCCGCCTTTCCTATCCTGTCTATTGAGTTTATGTAACATGAAACCAGGTATGTTTGTGTCCCATGATGATTTGTCATCACCCCAGGTTTCACAAATTGAAATAACATCAGTTTTTTCTTGATGAATTTTACATTTTAATTTGTCCAATTTATAATTCAAACATCTGGCATTAAAGCTTAAACAATGTAATTGGTGGTGTTTAATAATACATTTAGAGGCTGGTTTTTGAGGTGATGGGCCCATCATCCTTCCCCCCTACTAATTAGTTTAAATGATTATAGATGACAGATAACAAGTGTTTCCCCAGAATGGCATTTCCACATCTGCTCAGGTGCAAACCATCAGAATATAACTCATTATGACAATCAGACTCTTCCCAATGTGTAATACAGGCTAGATCTTGATGTAGACACCATTTTCGAGCCACTGATTTATGACTTTTATTTTCCTATTCAGGGATGGTGAAAAACGAGGGATAGGTAAAACTGCAGACAAAACAAATGTCACAACCAAGATCAATCAATTTATTGGTTAAAGCAATAAAATCCCTTTTAATTACTTGAATTGAATCATGAAGAGTGTTATTTGCTCCAACATGCATCACAACAATGGGATTAGTGCCACAATCTTTCATAATATTATTCATCATTCTAGTAAGGTCTGATATTTTTGCACTACTATAACTTAAGCAAGTCCTATTAACCTTATCAACATTACATACTGCCTGATCTAAATGTTTAGTAATTGAATCGCCCAGTACATAAATCTGTCTTGTGTGTGAATCCAATGGATTGGGACTACTAGATGGAGCTTGATTTAATTTATCAGTTTGAAAATCAATAAGGGGTAATTGTCTTATTTCAGAATCAATAGGGCTTAGCATTGCAGAAGTAGGGCCCAGGGTAGTTTGATTCCCTAACTCTGTGGACTCTCTAACCATATTAACTTTGTCTGTGTTAATATCTGCACAAGCTGTGGAAAAAGTAGCAAGCAGGTCAAATCTGTTATAAATCTCAGTGCTAAACTGTTTGGCCTTTCTGCCTCTTTTACTGGCTCTTTTACCCTGCACTCCAAACCAGCTATCATCGCCATTGAGATCATCCTCAAAAATACCTTCATCCTCCCTGGCTCTCTTTCTGCATTTATCTTCCAGTGTAGAGGGACCAATCAGTTGTTACATAATATTATTCCCCATTATGTTAACATCTAAGTTGTTGCAAAAATTTGTTATAGCATTATTTGCATCCTGAATGTGATTTGAATCCAATGGTAGCACAGAGTTAGAAGCATTTAGTCATTTATGCATATCAGATTGACTCTGTTCTAGCAACGCTAAGTGAGAACTAAAGCAGTCCACAGTATATTGTATGTCTTTTATTTTCATACATTTGCTACAAGTGTAAGGTTGCGTAGGGAGGTCACTTGATGTTAACAAGTACATTAGGCATGCTGTACATTGTAGGTCAACACTTCCCATCAAGGTAATAATGAAGGAATGTGCACTTGCTGCCATTATATAAACACAAAGTAAGACTTCTGCTAGCATTTTAAAATTGTATTCTACCAAACTTTCTACTTTTGGGAACAGAGTGCTGCCCTGTGACCCTCTGGACACTCTAGACATGCGCAGACGAACGAGTCTCGGTGCACGTCTCTGCACACAGAACCATGCACTCACCCCACTCATGCTCACCCCACTCACAGAGGGGAGAGATATATGTCCCACATGACCTGAAAGTGCAATACCGGGTCACGCTCCTTTCAAACTTAAAATTCAATCCCCACAGTTTACAGGTGCACTGTGGTGCTTTACAGCATCTAAAACACACAAAAATATCCCCCAAAACAGTAGCAGTAAAAACTGCTTCACAACAGCTAAATTGTACTCCTCCCTGTTCACTGCTGAAGACTACTAGCTCTGCAAGCACTTCCTGGTTGAGGTAGGTGCATAGGCTATTACTGGATTGCAAAACGAGCACTTTTTTCGGTAGACACCTCTGCCTCTGATCTGCCTCACACCCTCAGGGAGTGTCTCACAGCATGGGGGGACAGAAACTAAATGTATGATAACTCGCTAGTTTTAATGCACATACAAAACATTTATAAATTTAGAAAGTGTTGTAATTACAAAATCCCACTCCATCCAAAGTATTTCAGTAAGAAACTGTTATACTTTCAACTTCATCAAAAGAAATAAAACATTCTTTTAATAATGGATTTCAGATTATCCATGTTTTAACAATGGTGTCCGTCTATGTATTTTGCAGTTAATAAGCAAGTAATTGTGTCCTATTTTTTGTTTCTTTTCAAGTCAAATCTGGATAAAAAGAGTATAATATTTTCAGTATCATAACACATGCTCAGATTGTTTTTACTGTCTTTGTCCAGGAAAGGCACACTGAGCAACAGCTTGTTCCTGGGTATGTTGTAGGAGCACAGGGAGGCCATGATGCCAGGCCAGTAGGTATATAGCCACATTTGCATCTTGTAGACCTGAGTTCACATCCAAAATTGCAAGAGAAAAGGCTGTAAGAGCAGAAACAGAAAAAGACAGAAGTTGGTCCTGTGGCAGCACCAGAAATCTGTACTGACATGTTCAGCTGGCAGTATATTCTACAGGTTAAAGCAATCCTGCAGATGGATTATTTTTACTAACAGTTTGAAATGTAAAGGTGATAACTCACTAGTTTCAATGCATATACAAAACAATTATTATAGATGTAGAAAGTGTTGTAACAATACATTAAAACACAGTTAATAAAACAGTTGATTTCCTATTTAACCTGTTGGATTAAATACAGTCAAAGGAGGACCAAGTCCCTCAGTGACATCATTTCCTGTCAAGAGCCCAAAACATATGGCTGCCACCAGCCCTTAATTACAGGCTGATTTACATATGAATAACTCTGGACTGCAAAGACTCACAGATAAACACAATGGCTCACTCAAATTAGCTTTTTATGGGCTTTCAGACATTAAGAAATCCTGTAGATGGTAGTTCCCCTTTAAATGACACAGTTATAACCGCAGGGGAATAGAGTATATCATTTTCTGGGAGTCAGAGCCCTAACAGTTTGGTCATGTCCCCTATTACTATTCTAGGTGTAGGCACCATGTATCTATTAACTTCAGCCATGAATAAGCCCAGTATCTTATCACCAAGAATCCAAGTCAGTCCCCCAAGAGTTAAATTCATGCCCTGAGGGTCATGGCTCTACATCTCTTCCAGGATGCACAAGGATGGCAGGTCAAGGGGACACAATGCTACTGAAAGGAGGAAGATATAATGGAAATGTGAGGAAGAACTCCTTAATAGAACAAATAGTGGATAGTGTTTTAGGGGTCAATAAGCAGGGTCAGTGCAGACTAAATGGATCCTTGGGCCCTTCTCTGTCCTTAACATTCTACAGTGTGTTTCTATGATCCTTGGACCAGACCTTCAGAACACGGGGTGCCAGTCAGCACTGTTTTTACCTTCAAACTTAAATTACATTGATAACATAAAGAAAAAGATGCTGTATGGTATTCCCACCGAATTGGTAGGGGAAAAATCCTGATAAGCTGGTGAATTTTGTTTTCCCTAAATCCATATGTTCATAGAGTTTACTCTTCCATCCCACTGAATAGCACACTCTCCCACTGTTCTTTCTGGGATTAAGTCAGACTTTCAATTTCACTTTCAGAACTACAGTATCCCCCCACCTCCCACCCCATGTTCTCCAGTCAAGTGCTGTTTTTTTTGTTTGTTTGTTTGTTTTGTTTCTGTTTTTTGTTGAAATTCAGTTTATTTTACATTTTACATTTACAACATAGCGTTACAACACCAACAGGCAAAAAAGAAGAAATAGAAAAAAAAAAACAATTGAACAATCAAATATGTACAACAAAAGAAAAAGTGAGTGCATTTCCAAGAAATTCATGACTAGGACAAAGGTAATATACACATTTCTGAGAAGACAAGGGCATTTGCAGACAAATCAGGGATGGGAAAAGTATGAGCAGGGTTAAAAACACCAATAAAAAGGAAAAGTGCATATTATGTAGGAAAATATTGAAGGGGAACAGTGACCCTAAGACCGCACATTTAATGTATAGAGAGTATGTAACTTAAACCATCATTTCTCATAATCCATCATCCTGTTCCTGGCTATTAATTTTTCAAAACAAAGTTCGGAGAGAAATTCATTAAGCCATTCCACATACAGTATGATAAAGGTTGCTGATCTCTCCAGTGGTGCAAAATTACCTTTTTCAGTTGCTATTATATTTGTGCATCAGCTAAAGGTTATTGTTAAAGTTATTACTGTGATATAATTACTGGTGACCCCCTTTATCACACGGTTTTAAGTCTCTCTCAAATGTAGTAATAACCCAAAAAACAGTCATTACAGCATTTGCCTTAAGTCTGAGTTCATTAAAAATCATCATGGTAGATTATTGACCTCTGTTTCATAAGTGGGTGGACTGAGCAGTTCTCAAACCATGGTGGCTCCATTTCTGCATAGTAACAACCCACTACAGCAATGGACAGTTTCCTCTTTTGTGAGTCTTTTCCAAATTCCTATTCATTTATTTATTTATTTTCAGCTTTGCTTTCCCTCTGGTCACCAGCCCCGCTGAGATCTCCCTCAGATGTAACCATGGGTTGGCAATCTTTTTCCTGCCTGGCCCAAGACCCTCTCTACTCAGGTAGCCACCCTCTGAGTCTCCTACTACCCACTCAGCCTGCCAATGCCCAGGCTTGCATTCCCCCCCTGAGATGGGGCCACCGGACCTACTTTGGCACTCTTTCTCAGAATCTAGACAGCAGGCTTGGAGTGGGAGAGGAGCTGGAGGCCCTAAGCAAGCAGAGTCAGGTATTGGGCACTGGGGGCCAACTTGCAAGGCCCATTGTCATCCTACCAGGGTCTGGGGTTTTTTCTGTGTTTGTGTTAGTCCCCCTTTGAGGTGCGAGTGTGCAATGGTGCCCAGTGCATGAAAGGTGCACTCCCGCACTCTCCCGCAGGATGTCCCACTGTACCTGCCCTGTTCTATGTGCCTCCCTGGCTGCTTTGCTCCCAATCTCCACTGGAAGCCACTAGACCCATGGAGTCCACAACCCACATTCCCCCAGAGAGGAGAGCAGTCCTCCAGATGCTCAATCCTTTCCTTCCCTGACCAACCCCCAGCATCCCATGTCTGCTCCCGAACATGGTTTGCCGGTGTGCCATGAGGTAAGGCAGATGCCTCAGCCCTCAGTGCCACTGAGCTGGCCTATTTATTCTGTTTTGAAATGTATCTGGTTGATTCTGCCTTTACTAAAAGGTATCTAGTTGATCCTGCTTTGGCGCTGGGTTCAGATGGGAAAATGCAAGTTCTACCCAGCTTGATCATGAGACAGGCTGAGCCTGATATCTGCACTGCAACTTAAATGCGGTTGAACATGTTTCTTAACAAAAAATAAATCAAACACAACATAATGCCCTTACTGGACAGGGCATATGTGTGTGTGTGTGTGTGTGTGTGTGTGTGTGTGTATGCGTGCGTGCATGCATGTGTCTGTCTATGTGTCACAGAACTCCCTGTACAAGTAATTATAAAAAATAATGTCTATTCAATTGTGTTTTTAAGGATTTTTGTTTTTACACACCTTCAGTGTGTGATGACCTTATAAACCTCTTGAGCTTCACTCTCCTGGTTTATGGGTCATCACACACCTTGGGTGTGTAAACAAATCCATAACACACAGTTGCATAGCCCTTATTCTCTATACAATAACTGACGAGAATTTTTTTCAATACAATAAGCAAGTTGTTATTTTCCATTATAACCCACGGGTTATTATGGCCAGCATGCGCACACAGTGGCAGAACCTACCACAAGCTAGTAACTGTGTCAGAAACACTTATAATTTTAAATAAACAGTGCCACTGAAAAATCAATTGTGTGACCGTACCTCAAATGGCTGAAACAGTGAAGAACCTGAGTAAAAGGGCATTGAAAAGAGTATTTTAAAAAACACAGACAACTGTTACAATTTCTACAGACTTAAAACCAGGGACAACAGTTACAAATTCTAAAGACTTTGCTTAACAACATATGAAAAGTGAAGTACAGTAAATGCACCACTCTGCATTTTCTCTAGTGCACTGCATTTGGCTGCTGCTTGTTTCTTTCAAAGTTTCATTTAAAAAAAACTTCATAATGTAACGTTGGGTTAATGATGTTATGTCTGCTTTGCCATTTGTGTTTAAATAAACCTTATCACATATTACATACTTAAATGACTTCACTGTGTTCACATTGACTCCACACTTGAATATAGAACTCTGGATGGAAAAAAATTATTGTCAGTTTATTATGTAATACAAAATATGGGGTAGGGTGTGGTATGAGAATTGAATGCACATCCTCAGTGTAGGATACTTTGATAAACCCCTGGAGTTTCACCCTAGGGGTTTATGTAGCATCCCACACCTCAGATGTGCACTAAATTCTCATAACACACCATACCACATATTTTATTCTATATATAATAACTGGTGCTCATTTTTTCCCTATGGGAAACCTGGTTATAATTTGTCATTATAACCAGCTGGTTATAATGGTGAACACATGCCAGGTTTCCCTTATACTGGGCATGCGCTAGCCCCCACTCTTCCCTTTCTCCGTGCAGCTGCCGTTCCTCGGAGCTGGACAATTCACCGCGATGCAAAGTCAGTGGTAAGTCTCTTTAAAAAATAAGTGGGCAAAAAAAATGTACTTTTATACTGGGCTGCTTCCAGGAATCGGCTACAGTGCTGGAAGAGGTTGACAACCTGAGTGTCTTTCCTCTCGACTACCAGAGAAATTTCCAGCTTGGTTCCCTATCACAAGTTTCAAACCACTGTTCTACTTACATAGTTTCAGTTTCTAGTTTGTAACTGCTAGGTACACATGGAATCTACTCCAGGATGAATAGATGTGGAGTTTTTTTCGGTCTATTTTCAGAAATGCAGATCAGCGATGTTCATCAGCATGGGTTGTGAGAACATTTTACTGCTGTACTCACTATGGCTGCATTGCTCTCTACCCCATGTTTCTCCTGGTGGGTGGCATTTTTAGACTTGATTAGAGTCAAATGCAAGTTTACTAACAAAAAAAAGGGGGCAAAAAATATAAATATTTCTTAACTTTTATACTGGCCTGGTTCTAATAAAAAAGTAAAGGTAAACATTTCTTTGGCAAGCTACTACTGGCTGGCCCATGGCTTCCTAGTGATGTCCTGTTTCTTTTATATAGTTGCTGTGGTAAAGAAAATGATCACCAGCAATTATATAAAATAAAAGCTGAGTAGGTGTGTAAAACTCAAATTTTACACACACCCTCAGTGTGAGATGCCTTTATACACTCCTCGAGCTTCGCTCTCGGGGTTTATGTGGCATCCCACACCTTGGCAGGGGTATAAAATTCTCATTATAACTGCCTACCCAGCCATTATTGTATATGTTATGTCAGTAGCAGAGATGCTGTGCCCTTAAAAGGTGCAGTTTTAGAACTATGGGGCATGGGAAGTGGCAGCACACTGTACTTCTTTTTTGAATTGGAAAGGTCATTCATTACAGGCAGTAAACTCATTTGACTCCTACAAGTTTTTGAGTTCCAACTTCAGTATAAAAACTTCCACCACAGTCTTTGAAGTTATACACAAGTGAAGAAATCTGTTCTGGCACAAAATTTGATAAGGGCAATTCAAAACCAGTTAGGGTACTGAGAACTTTTATGGAAAATGTCCATTTCAAAAGATTACAGCCTCTAATATTTGTTGTTTACTTTCTCTTAATGGTCTCATCTTTATTATAATATTCAATTTTATACAGAGTCCAAAGTTATTTGCGTACCAGATATCTTAAAAAAAACAATATATATTTTGTAACTTAGCTGTAGTCTCACATTACAAAGAAAGAATTGTTAATGCTTGCCACAGCTCATCATTAACTCATTTTAGTGCTGTTACAAGGATTAAGCTGGCATTCTGCTTATTCTTCATTTACACTAACCAACTAGATATTATTTGGGGCTTCCATCTAGAGTCGGTACCATTCATATCAAGAGTTTCAGTCTGTATGCATTTTTTCACTGCTGGAGAGTATGACCAGAGTCATTGTCACTACTCCGTACTTTAGCCTGTTAACTGTTTATCATTTTACTCTGTAGAGTTCAGTTGATCATCTGTCCTTTTATATGCATGCTCTAAACCTTAATGCCCTGTGTTTCCAAAAAAGAATATTGAGTGACTGATAGATATCTCTGTGCTTTCTCTCATGTATGACAATGCTTCCATTTAGCCAGAGTACAGTGGATAGTCAGTTGATCTTTGCTGCTCAGCTATTTCAACAATCCTTGTGTAATTCTATAGATAAAAAACTATCACAATCATCTAAAAACCACTACCATCTTTTATTTACACCACAATGGCAATGAACCTACTGTACTTTATTTCAAGAAAATATTGAAAGATTGGGATGTCTATGTTCTGATATGATCTTACTGGAAATCCCACACAAAATCTAAAGTACAAATTAAAGTAACATTTCTTAAATTATCAATACTTAATGCACACAACTGTCATAATGTCACTCTACTGGATATTATGTCTAAATGTTTCCTCCATTACTCACAACTGTTTATTTAAAAATTATTTTTTTTCTATATACATTTTATCCTCTGGTCTCCCTCGGCTGCCCCTTTCAGATCGGCCACCCCAGCCCCATCATCCAGGCATTGCTGGGACTTGCCTTGGCAAACACCACCTGCCACATGGCTGCAGTGATGTTCAGTCACCAGGTGTGGAGAGTCAGTCATCACCCACAGCCCAGGGTGCTTTTCCTCCATTTGTTCTTCCTTTCCCATCCCCATTGCTGGGGCACACACACCAGACATGCGTGCATGAAGGCGTGCTCATGTCCATGGAAGTCCCACAGCACCCTCCCTTCTCTGCCATCCAATAGACCCACACTACCCTCGGGCTTCCACCCAGGGGCAGTTGTTCAGCTGGAGTGCCAGCCCTCCCTCCTCGGAAGAGGAGAGCAGTCCTCCAGATGCTCAATCCTCTCCTTCCCCAGCTGACCCCTGGTGGCCCACTTGCACCGCAAACATGGGTCACAGGCTTGGCAGGAGGTAAAGCATGGATGCCTCAGCCCTGCATGCCACTGGACCAGCTAAAAATTCTTTAAAGTAAGAGGCATGATCTCATCTGGTGAGTGCAGAGTCAGTGCTTTTTCCCCACTGAACCTTGATTTGGCTGTTGGCTTACTTGAAATTTCCCCTACTATAAATTCCAAATCACTCCTGAAAGTGGGGCTTGATTAAGGTGTTTGGATGGGGAATATGATGGGGGGGAGTAGATGAGGTGGTGGGAGGTGCATGTGGTAGCACGAGAAGAGGGAGAAGATTCGTAGAGGGTAAGGACAAAAGGGTCAGAAGCTGAGGCTGGATCAGGCTATTTTATGTGGTTGCAGGCAGCAGTTTACAAGGTGTGAGTGAAGTCCAGATTTGAAATGGCTGAGTTTGCAACATTCTGTTAAGTTGGAAGGCAGGTCATTGAACCTTTTGGGACCCCTATAGGATAGTGATCTCTGAGCCAGTGCTGTGCACTTAAAGGGCACTATTAGCCCCCCTTTAGTCGCACTTCTAGTATTGAGGGTAGGTTGTGCTTTTTGGAATAGGCAAGAGATAGAAAGTGGTGTGAGGTCCAGCAATGATTTTGTTGCTGACAGGCAAGTCTGATACATGGATCTTTGGTGGAGGGGTAACCAATTGGTCTCTGAGTAAAGGGAGCAGGTATGGGTCTGGTGGTCCACCCCTAAGACCAACTGGCATGCCTTATTGAGGAGCATTCTTACTCTCCTTAGGGCAGTCTCAGAGCCAGCACCGTAGATGGCTAGGTCATAGTCGACAGTGGATAGGAATGAGCTGCAGGTGACTAGTTTTAAGGCCTCAGGGGTCATTGATTGTCCGTGATGATGAAGGATGCCTAGTTTTATGTTAGCAGTTTTCACAGAATTGTCAATGTGAGCAGAGAAAGCAAGTGTGTCATCTAGGTGAATAACTAGATATTTAAAAGTAGACACCTGATCTGGGATATCCCCTTTTGAGCTGTGTATCAACAGAGGGCTGAGCCTCTTCTTATTCTGAGGCACCGTGAAGACCGTGATCTTTCTTTTTTTAAAAATGAGCAATAGTTTGTTGTTGGTAAACCACTGTTCTAGATTGCAGAGGTTGGCTTGCAGTTCTGATGCTATAGTAGCCTGGTGTCTGATAGATACTAAGATGACGGCATCATCAGCATATAGCACAGTGTGAGTCAAGCAGACAGAGGCTAGTGAGTTGATGAAGAGGCTCAATAGAAGTGACCCAAGGAGGTACCCCTGAGGAACTCCTAGATTTACCCCTCTTGATGCAGATTGATGGCCACTAATTCTCACACATTGGGTCAGGTGGGGGAGGTATCTTTCGAACCAGGCCACTGTGTCAGAGAATAGACTGGTGGATGATAGACAGGCAAGCAGGAGGTGATGATTCACAGTGTCAAATGCCTTAGTGAGGTCTATAAAGATAGACCCCACCGCTAGACCACTATCTAAGGCATTGTATATCTTGGTTGTGAAATCCACTAAGGCTGTATGGGTGAGTGTTGTTTCCTAAATCCATATAGTTGTGTACAAAGCAATTTGTTCTTGTTAAGGTACTTAGTGAGCTGGCCAGACACAGCGTGCTCTAGAGCTTTGGACAGTGGGGGCAGAATGGATATGGGCCTATAGTTTGCAAGGTTTGTTCTGCCTCCTTATTTAAAGACAGGGTGACTAATGCCACCTTCCATTTGTGGGGGAAAACACCTGTTTGCAGTGAAGCATTAAAGACTTTGGTAAGTGGGTCAGCAAATTTCGTTCAAGGCAAGGGCAACTATTTTCATGTCAACAAGGTTGTTTCCCATCGTAGTCTTTCCTGGGACCCGTTTGACACATTTAATGGTTTCGGACTGGGTTACTTGCCTAAAGTAGAAAGGGGGTACTCTGGTGTCTTGGAGGGTGGTAGGAATAGGGTGGGAGTGTTGACCTGGTGTTGGCAGGGTGAGATATTCACTGGGGTGCACACCACTTAGGTCCGTCAATGCTTGGTTGAAGGCATCTGAGATCTTGCAAGGCTCTTGGAGTGTCTGAGCACCAGCTATGATGAGGTTAGGAGGTGATCTAGATGCCTTTCCTGTGAGTGATTTAACAGAGTTCCAAAACTCTCTACCGTTACCACAACTCTTTTGAAGTAAGTCATTGTAGTAGGAGGCTTTTTCTAGCCAAATGTTCTTCATGCACTTATTTCTAGCTGCCTTGTAAGTGATGAGGTTAACCTGTAATCCGATTGCTTTGGTCTTGTGCCAAAGGTTATCCCTGATGTGCATGAGCTCAAGAAGGGAGCCAGAGAGCCAGGAGTTAGGTGTTCCTCCAGACCTTTTTTGCTGTGTGTGGGGTGAATATGTCGCAGGCCTTAGTGCAGATCATTAGGAAACAGTTGAGGGCTTGGTTGCTGTCCCCAGCTGCATCCAGAGGTGGCCAGTCAGCCTATTGCAGGTATTGCCGTAAGGCTTCCAATTGCCCTTCCCTCATCAATCAGCTTTTTAGGACCTGGGGAGGCACTTTTAATTAACTTATTCAAACAGGTGCACAAAGCAGGAGAGTGGTCACTGAGGCAATCAGGTAGGACAGACACCTCAGTGATGTGTTCCGGGCAGGTGGCTAGGACTCAGTATAAGAGGGTACTTGTGCCCATCCGGTAGTTATGCCTTGTTATTAGAGTTACCTTCTGTGACAGGTATAAGTCAGATATTTGATCCCTTACAGATGAGGCATCCTGCGATGGCCAGTTGGTATTGAAGTCCCCCACAATGACTTGCTCTCAGTTTTGCTTGTGAACCTCACAGTTGTGAAGAAATTACTGTAGGCCAGCATTGTGCTTGTCCAGGGAATATAGACTGTTGTCAGCCATAGCACTTTGTTCTGCTTACTGATGGTGAGTTTTAGGTCCCGGATTTCCACTTTCTTGGTGTGAAGGCAGCTCGGCAGTATTTGTCCCTTAATATGGCTCTGGAGGTAGACCATACAGCCCCCTCCCTGCTTGATCAGTCTGTCCTGCCAGTATTGGGTGAACTCCTCCAGGGCAATAGTTGCATCATGGATCTTCAGTGAGAGCCAGATCTCAGTGAGGGCAATACTATCTGGTTTGTGAAGCTCTACCCAGGCCTGAAATTGAGCTAACTTGGTTGGGTAAGAGGCTACATATGTTTAAAGAGACAATTTTGATGTGCCCCAGTTTCAGTGGGGTAGTCAAGGGGACAGGTCCAGGACTGGGGTGCACATTTCCAGAAAGCATAAGCACGATCAGAATCAACTTAAGAAGGAATCATGAGCAGTTAACCCTTGAGGAGCTTGTGACCTTATTCAGTACAGAATTCTGCTCAAAGGTGATCAGTGAGAGGGTACAGTGGTAAAATAAGGCAGCTAAAGGGACCTTTCCAGGTACCCACGCTAATTGGATTTGAGGAGGAAGTTTGAGTGCTTGCACTAACTGGAGATCAGCAGCTGTACCTTTGGAGATATGGTCCCATAGCGTGTGTGCTCTTTGAAGTGTTAGGGGATCATGGCTGGGTTTAGTGTTCTCCACGCCTACTCCAACTTCTAGGTTGATGACAAGTGTAGTTATGAGCAGGAGCTTTGTAGTGGACTGCATTTTGCTTTTTAGGTAGTATGGGAGGGTGGACAGTGGCTATAGCCTGACGGTTGTAAAATTAGCTAAGTTTGGGAGTTCCTGTATGAGGACTAAACTACAGTGGTCGGGGCTGTGCTGTAAGCAGTGACAGAGTGCAGGTGAGACTTAGGGGCTGCCAACTAGTTATAGGGTTGTGTGGTTTGCACCAATGGGGAAACCAGATCAGGAGACAGGGAAGAGCTTAGGTGCATTTAATTGTGGAACTGGGGCCATGGTATTGAGGCTGGAAGCCATGGTCTGATCCGTTACCCTGCTGGGAGGAATACTCTAGTGGGGGAAGGAGCAAGGGAGCCTTGGAGCCTTAGGGACTCATTTCATTTCATTTAAGAAAAGCCGTGGTTCGAGTCACCCTCCTGCTGGGGGGAGCTCTGAACAGGGGAAGGAGCGAGGGTATCATGGAGCTTTAAGGGCTGAGCCACGGGCTCTTGGCAGGCACAAAAAGGTAATCAGTAATCAGGGTTCTGGGAGAGGGAGCCGTGGTCAGCTTTCCTCCCTTGCAGTTACAATCTAGGAGTACAGGTGGAAGTGAGAGGGTGCCAGGGCTCAGCCAATGGACTGCTGAGGGAAGCAGTATCTTGATCCAATGAAATTCTTGTGGTTGGAGTCTGTACCTGGTGTTTAGCTTCAACAGATGAGTTTTTGGAGGGGTGGCCAGCCTAGATGGAGCTGGTCTGTGGCTACAGGGGTGCTTGGGCAGGGGCAAGGTCCTAAAGAGAGGGAAATGAGAAGGGTTAGGTGATTAATAGGTGAACAGTGAATAGGTTAATGAGTTAAGCAGTGGGAGGGCATGCAGGGATTAGCAGACAAAAGAAAGACTATGGCTAGAGTTAATAAAGTAGGACAGAGGGAGGAGAGTGATGGCTGAGGATTCTTGGGAAGAGGGGTCTGGCTTTGGCATCAGAGGCTGAGGCTGGGTTGGCTAGACAAGATGGCCAGATGGAGAGAGGACTCTGTAAGGGAGGGATTAAGGTGAGTGATGAATTAAGAGGGAGGGAGACACAGTGGGGAGTTGTGGAAACAGAGAGCCTAACAATTATACGTTTTTTCTTAGAAGTTACGATAAACTAATCACAGTACTTAAGCAGTAAACACAGCGCAGATTATTAAGGTGCATGCAGCCAGGAATTCAGTAATTCAATAATTAGACCTAAGCTGTATGATCTAACCTAAAACCTAATCTGTAGTCAAACAGTAAACACAATGCAGCTGAAATAAGTAATCAAATAGTAATCACAAAGCAGCTGGAGTAAGTTGCAGATAAAAATTAAATTTGGGGGAAAATTCAAATACCAAGAAGCGCACACAAGGCTCTATGCTCCTTCGGCTCCAGTGGAATTGGAGCCATGATATTGAGGCTGGAAGCCATGGTCCAATCCATTCCCCTACTGGGGGAAAAACTCTAGCTGGGGGGAAGGAGTGAAGGACCTATGGAGCCTTAGGGGCTCAGTTCATTTAATTTAAGAAAAGCCGCAGTCTGAGTCACACTCCTGCTTGGAGGAGAGCTCTGAACAGGGGAAGGAGTGAGGGTGCCATGGAGCCTTAAGGGCTGAGCCATGAGCTCCTGGCAGGCACCAAAAAGTTAATCAATAAGCCTGGTACTGGGAGAGAGAGCCAAGGTCGGCTTTCATCCCTTGCAGTTACAGTCTAGGAGTACAGGCGAAAGCCGCCCCAATAGCAGTGAGAGGGTGCCAGGGCTCAGCCAATGGAGTACCAAGGGAAGCAGTGTCTGGGTCAATGAAATTCTTGCTGTTGGAGTCCATATCTGGTGTCTAGTTTCAGCAGGTGAGTTCTCAGAAGGGTGGCTGGCCTGGGAGGAGCTGGTCCATTTCCACAGGGGCGCCTGGGCAGAGGCAAGGTCCTAATGTCTAGCTTCAGAAGGTGAGTTCTCAGAAGGGTGACCGGCCTAGGTGAAGCCAGTCCACAGTCACAGGGTCACCCGGGTAGGGGCAAGGTCCTGGTATCTAGCTTCGGCAGGCAAGTTCTTGGAGGGACAGCCAGCCTAAGTGGAGCCGGTCTGCAGCCGCAGGGGTGCCCAGGCAGGGGCAAGATCTTAGTATATAGCTTTGGCAGGCAAGTTCTCGAATGGGTGGATGGCCTAGGTGGAGCTGGTCCATGGCAGCAGGGGTGCCCTGGCAGGGGCAAGGTCCTAGTGTCTAGCTTCGGTAGGTGAGTTCTCGGTGGGGTGACCAGCCTAGGTGGAGCTGGTCCACGGCCGCAGGGGTGCCCAGGCAAGGGCAAGGTCCTAGTGTCTAGCTTTGGCAGGTGAGTTCTCAGAGGAGTGGCTAGCCTAGATGGAGCTGGTCCATGGCCACAGGGGCACCTGGGCAGGGGCAAGGTCCTGGTGTCTAGTTTTGGCAGGCAAGTACTCAGAGGGTTGGCCAGCCTAAGAGGAGTCAGTCCATGACTGCAGGGGTGCCCAGGCAGGGGCAAGGTCCTGGTGTCTAGCTCCAGCAGGTGAGTACTCAGAGGGGTGGCCAGCCTAAGTGGAGCCAGTCTGTGGCCACGGAGTGCCCAAGCAGGGTCAAGGTCCTGGTGTCTAGTTTCAGCAGGTGAGTTCTCAGAGGGGCAGCCAGCCTAGGTGGAGCCAGTCTGTGGCCACGGGGCACCTGGGCAGGGGCAAGGTCCTGGTATCTAGCTTTGGCAGGTGAGTTCTCAGAGGGGCAGCCAGCCTAGGTGGAGCGGTCCACAGCAACAGGGTTGCCCAAGCAAGGTCCTGGTGTCTAGCTTTGGCAAGCGAGTTCTCGGAGGGGTGGCCAGCCTAGGTAGAGCTGGTCTGTAGCCACAGGAGCACCTGGGCAGGGGCAAGGTCCTGGTGTCTAGCTTTGGCAGGGGAGTACTCGGAGGGGTGGCCGGCCTAAGTGGAGCCAGTCTGCGGCCAGAGCGGTGCCCGGGTAGGGGCAAGGTCCTGGTGTCTAGCTTATGCAGGCGAGTTCTTGGAGGAGTGGCCTGCCTAGGTGGAGCCGGTCCGTGGCTGAAGGGGTGCCCAGGCAAGGTCCTGGTGTCTAGCTTTGGCAGGTGAGTTCTCGGAGGGGCAGCCAGCCTAGGTGGAGCTGATCTGTGGCCACAGGAGCACCTGGGCAGGGGCAAGGTCCGGGTGTCTGGTTTTGGCAGGTGAGTACTCAGAGGAGTGGCCAGCCTAGGTGGAGCCAATCCATGGCCACAGTGGCAAGATCCCAAAGGGTAGAATGGTATAATTTAGACTGAGACTGGACATTTCCCACTGTCTCCCTTCATTATGAACTTGTTTTTGAGTTGTCTGTTTTCTGGGTATTTTATATATACAGATACAGAGAAGAGATACCAAGATTGTTATGGATCGAAAAAGACTAAGTCCATCTAGTTTGTCCAGCTACTGTATTCCTAGATTATTTTACTCTGGGCTTACAGAGCTCTCTCCACTCACTACCTCCCTTTTGTTCCTAATTGGCCCCTTGTAGATGTCTCACTGGGTTTTGATTCACATGATAGTCCCAGCATTGATCACATTTCTGTGTAAACTGCTCCACCTATTCACCACCTGCTCTGAAAAGAAGTACTTTCAGATGTTCTTGAATTTTCCTTCTTCCAGTTAAAGACTGTACCCCCGGTCATTGTGCTATTCCTTAACTTAAAGCAGCAGTGCTTAATGGCGGTGAAAATTTTGATCTATACATTTTTGTTCTATTTTAGAAAATGAGTAGGGAGATTTCTAGACCTCTGTTTGGTTAAGACTCCCGGCAAGGGGTACACTTATGTGCCAATAGAGACTGGGAATTAACATGTCCCAATGCCAACTGCCATATTAGTGGCTAGTATCACTGAGCCATTTGGAATTCAATTTTAAGCAGCCACCATTTTTTTCTCTCACTTATGAGAGCTCAGTTGCCCCTCCACCTGCACTGTAGCAGTATCTGTGTAATTCAACACAGCAAAAGCTATTCTTGTCACACACCCCCACTGAAAGCACGGCACACTCGCACTACATTGCCCCCAACTGAAAGCGCTGCACACTCATGTTACATTGCCTTCCCCTGCTGAAAGCTCTGTAGACTCATGCTACCTTATCGACTGACTTCTTTCCAGTGTTAATGATCTGCCCTTCCCGATCACTTTGCCACTCTCAATGTAGTTGTCTCAACTCCCAAAAAAAAAATACCGTGTGCTGTTACATAAGTGCCCATACACAGCCACACATTTTTTTTAAATACAAGCGCTAGAGGCAGTGCACGCTACATCTCTGTCCCACCTTCCCCCTCCCCTGTTTTCAGCAAAACAATTGCTTGCTGGGAAGACAGAAAGCTTTTTTCTACTGATTTTAATTTAGGCTCTGACCTGCTTCCAATCAGTTCCCTGTGCTCACTGCTAGGCTCCTGGATGGGAATTCAGACTCCATCAGCCTTCAATCTGCCACTTTCACTTTCCCAACCCAGTCTGAAAGCTCTGCAGTAACCCATATATCTGCCCACCACACTCACAGCCACTTCGCTCTCTCAACTGACAAAACCTATAAAGCAAATTCTACAATTTAAGAGACAAAACTCTGTATTCCTGAAAGTCTTGCTAGTAACAGATACCCTCTCCCAGCAGTGCCCTCTACTGGCAACTGTACTACTGATTGGACTACTGTGCCAAAGAATGCCTTAAAAATGTGATTTTATAATATTTATTTTGACGTTCTCAGCATTTTATTTTCATTTTTTTCTTCTTGTCTTTTCTCTAAGTGCAATAATACCTTCCATGGTGAGTGTTATGGGCTATACTGGACCTTCCAGGAATAATAAGGCCCTTCACCTGCAGTGTCAGGCCTCATTACATCCCTGAGGTGGTCTGGTATAGCCCAACACCACCAACCCTGTTGTGTACTATGGCTTGCTTAAATTGCCTCTTATCTCTGGCCTTATATGATAGATACCCTTTTTTCCATCTTCTGAGTCTCCTTTACCACTTTTTTTACAGTTGAAATAATAAAAGAAGCACTCTTTTTAACATGGCTTAGACCTGCCTTTCATCAGTATTTTCTGTTGTTTTTGAACACCCATTATTTAACATCACTTCTGTTGTGACTAAAATGAACTAGTTTGCAGCAGGCAGTGTGCTCACTGACCTCATGGGACAGTAGGTATACAAAACCAGCTGAGAATACAGATCAAATCCTGGTCAGAGCCATATTAAAAGGAGTGCTCCTTTTATTATTTCAAATGTAAAATTAAATGTACTAAAGCAAAGTGGAAATGGGGAAAGAGAGGTATCATACAATGAGAAGATAAGGGGCACTGTAAAATAGAATAAAAAAGTATAGCCAAATGGTTTGCCGCTATTATGCATTGCTGCTTTAAACTAGAACAGAATGAGTTAATTCTTGAACATAGCAACCACTAATGCCATCTGCCCCTTTCCAAACATAATAGTTTATGATCTTTTCTAGTGCTTGAGATTGTATTTCAAAAGCTGTAACTTTTTAACTAGTAGACTTACTTTTCAACTGGTAGGCTTAGAAACCTGAGTTGTTTTTATGAAAGTTTAGAGTCCTATTAATAAGAATAGATTATAATATTACAGTTCTCATGTTCTTTTGTGTCAGTATATGTCTGTAATGTATGTGCTAGTATCTGTTGTTAAAAAATAGCAGATTTTTTTAAATATTTTGAACCTTTTCATGGTTTTCTACACTGAAGATGTAGCAACATCAAGCATTAATATGTCAGCTTAGCTGGTTCAACTGTTTCATTTAAAAATAAAATTTCTAGCCCTAATGGCTCCAAATTTATCCCATTTTACACAAATTATCTTTGGAAAGGTCTAACTTCTGAACCTTTTGGGCTAGAATCTTAATTTTTCTAAATGAGAGTTTGGAATCAGGACATTAAAAAACATCCCTATTAATACAGTTTCTATGTGTGGATACTGTTTTACAGTGGTAGTTATACAAAAGTTGATCCATATTGCAGTATAATTACTGGTTTGCAATTTTTGTCTATGGACTGACTGAGTTGATATTTGCCGTAATAACCCACCAGTTATTATAGCATTCATGTGCACTGTCTTTTAAACAGTAGCATTCCCTCATTGGCTCTCTTTCTGCATGTGGGCTGGATTCAGACTCTGTAAACATGGTGGCTCCGTCTCTTGCGTACTGAGGAGCCGCCACAGTGACACATGTCTCTCCTTTTTTTTACGAATCTATCTGGTTGCTCCTTCCCTCTACACATAGAAAAACAATATATCTGGCTGATCCCGCAGTTCATCTGCATCAGGGCAGAACCACTGCAAGATGCAAGGGGGCCGTGGCTGCTCTGCTAGATAAGCATGATTCCAACGTGAATTGAAAGTAAAAAAAAAAAAATAAACAGAAACAACAAAGAGAAAAAAAGAAAATGCAAATTCTGCAAAGGGAGAAGGAGGCAAACACAGTGTATGTGTGTGTGTGTGTGTGTGTGTGTGTGTGTGCGTGTGCATGCGTGTGTGTGTGTGTCTGTCTGTCTGTCTGTGACACATGGTCACAGAAGTTGGGCTGGAGAAAAATTACTGACCAGCAATTATATAAAATAAAAGAAGAGAAAGTGTGCATATGAAAATTTAATGCACACCCTCAGTGTGGGATGTTTTAATAAATGCCACAGACCTTGCCCTTGTGGTTTATGTAGCATCCCACACCTCGGGTGTGCATTAAAATCTCATTTCACACACTTTCACATCCTTTATTCTATATATATATACTGGTTAGGGTTACTAAACCAGTGCTGGCAGACCTCTACAAACTCCGTAATTCACACTTGTGAATTATGGAGTTTCGTAAACCATGGTTGGCACAAACAGCTGCAAGTCTCCCTCAGCAATTGTCTGAGAAGCTGTCCTCGCTCTGGTGGTCCACTCGCGCTGCTTACAGAAAACCACCAGCATAAAGAAACACACTTCTCGGAGAACCAAAATAAAACGCCAGGCACAGTATTAAACATTCTGACAAAAAAAGTAAATGTAAAAAATAAAACATGGGAAAGTCTGGAAATTTGAATGTTATGCACACCCTCGGTGTGTAAATAAAATCCTCATTAACCACACTTCCCCATGCATTATTTATATATAACGCAGTTGCAGTTAAAAAAATATCAAATAACATACTTTTTTTACCACTACTGCATAATACTATGATGTTGTTGTTTTTTTTACTGCAACTGCATCATACCACAATACCAGTCAGCTTTTGCATAACTACCACTGTATATGTAGTGGTACTATCCGAAACTGCTTGTTGTGTATATTATTGATACATGTATTTTAGTTGCAACACAGTCAGAAAACAAAACCAAGACATAGAATTACTAATAGTTTCTTGAATCAACAGACTGTACTATTTTAGTATATCTACATAAAATTAAAACATGATGAAAATGTAAAAGGAAAAGTGTGACTCCCACTGGGACTTGAAACCAGGCACCTGGCATATCGTTCCAGTACATAAAACTAAATAATGGCTAAAAAAAGTAATACATTTTTGTTTAACTTTTATCTGAACATCTGCTTCTTATCACTCTTCATTGCTTTCACAAGCACTTCCTAGGAAAGCATCAGAAGATGTAAGTATGTATGTGTTTATTTATTGATAGTTATTAATTGATTATTCTTTGGTAACTGGGTAAAGCCTACTGGGCACAGGGCCCATTTACAGGGGTAACCTTGGAGCTCTAAGGAGGTTAAGTAACTTGTTCAAGGTCACAGAGTATCTAGGTGAAGGTTGAGAGAATAAAACTCAGGTCTGCTGGATGTACCAACCACATTCATAGCTCATTGTTCTAACCTCTAGGCTATTCTGCCAGCCAAGATGCCAGATAAGAACTCTGTGGAGTCCACCCTAATAAAACCTTGCATGCATTTATATGTGTACATCATACCCTCTTCTCTCTTTTACTCCAGACAGTACATGTCCTCTGAGACCCTTACGGGTTTTTTTACATGCATGACTGCCCTCTCCGTCCTTTGGCACCCTTCCAGTACCTCCTCGATAGAGTATAGTAAGGACATTTACAGCCTAACTAATGTCTTTATTGGACCATGTATCAGGTCTTGCTACTATATCCAGATCTTGTGCGGCAATTATCACTTGCAATTATTTTACAGCAATTTTACATTGCTAGAAAGTATAGTGTGTTGTACCCTCTGTTTGGTTCTGTGTTTCTCATTTGTTATTATTTTATCTTCTTTTTGCTAGATTATGCATTCTAATCTCAGATATTTGGAGGTTATACCCTGCTAAAAAGATTGCAAGAATGATGTGCCCTAGGTTATTTTAATACTGAAAGAACCTACAGTACATACTGTATGAAATATTTGACAAAAAAAAATGCAAGGGTCCCTCATGGTGTTCTCCTTCAAGCCACACAGCTGCAGCACGCAGTATTTTGTGAAATTACTGCAGTCACTGTTAAATAGGAAGTTCTGCCAGTTATTAATATGGAATTTGGCACTATGAAGGAGAATATCACCAGAAACCTCTGAACACCAGTTGCCAAGAGATCTATGTTTTTTTTTATGGCTAGATAGCAAGAGCTATGCTGACACAGTGCTAGTACATTGAGAAATGGACTCTGGAAGCACATGACTGCAAACACACCACAGCTTGTGTCCTTCCACTGAGTGGACCTGAAGCACATCTCCAGGGATCAACCTTAACATTCATTTACTAGCCCAAGTACTAGTGCAGATTGTCGCAGGCTAGTGCAGAATCTCTGTTACCTGCCCTGCTGAGTTAGTGCAAGTCCTCCTGTGGAAAGCTGCAGTTCCATTCTCAACCCAGGTGTCAAATATATATAAACAAATAAATAAATACATACGTACAAATAACAGTTATTTACTTTAAAGCCAGGTTCTTTTCATGGAGGTTTAACTATGTGTTGCCTTAGCAACAGTGAAATGAAAAAAAATAGATGTCTTTGTGTAGTGCATTTACTAACTGTTTCATTTTATAAAAAACATTGTTTTTTTTTTTGTTGCTGGTAAAGATCCTTTCTCCTTTTCCTTTCCTTGTTTAGCTCAGTACTCATGGCAGGCAGATTTGTGACTGCGTCCAGGAGCAGCACAGTTCTAGGGTTGCCACCTGTCCAGTAATAGACCAGATAATCTGGTTTTCATGGCCCTTATCTGGTCATCTAGTTTTGATTAAATGTAGTCCAGCTTTTGGGCCATTTTGAGTGCTCAGATAGTATTAAAACTGATTGTATCAAATCATTCACTGTTGCATGCATGTCCAGGTTATAAAAAATGTTCTGATGTCACTAGTCACAGGCCTTTGTTTGTAAAACCAGTCTGTCTAGGAGGTGTAAAGTATGACCATTAAGACCATTAGAAGTAAATCAACCTAATCTTTTCAACTCTGAATTTTAAGTATGGTCATTTACTGCCATGATAGGAAACAGTTTTTAGACCTTTATATGCTGTAATGGGTTCCTTTTTGTTTTTCCTATATTCTCATATGTTTTAGAAAATGGACTTTTTATTTCTTGGCATCTGATTGGCTTGTACCCCTGCCAGGGGAGTACATTAACTTTCAATAGATGCCCAGAAAATAAAAAGTACCAGCCTGTAGTGCCCCTCACCCACTGAAGAATCATAGTGCCCGCCCTGCTCCCTAATTGGCTAAAAGCCCCTCATTTGAATTTCAAATGCCGCCATGTTTCTCTCTCGCTTAGCGAGAGATACTGTCCCCCAAATACCAGCTCCCTGACCCTAGGCACATAATCTCAGCTGGATTCCCTTTATAACTACTTTGTTTAAATTGTATTTCATTACAGGACCTCTTCCATGAGAGCTGATGACGGTCTCTCTTTCCTGCCTACTCTAGCCAGCCTACCTGCTCGCTCTCTTCTGAAAGTTATGCTGCCCCCTCATCAGCCAGTCAGTCAAGTGCCCCCCCAAGTTTGCCTTCCCTTTTTAAGAATTTGAAAGTAATAGCCACAAATACAAAAAAAAGGACAACAAAATAGAAGCCATCAGAGTACTCGGCTTCACGTAACCACCAATGTCACTGCAATGTTTTACGTGTGGCGCGAGACACCTCGCAGCAGTTAAACACAGTATTGCTGCTTCCTGGACCTCCCAAGATTATAAAACCACTAACAAAACCTAAAGTGCCTAGATTTACTCAACGGCCACCACCCAAAAACCTTTCCCTATATTCAAATGTTACCAGGATACATAGATAACCGCAGGTGCAGATTAGCCACTTCAGTAATGGATTTCCTCAATCAAGGGTGCACAGCTTACCGTGGCTGCAGACTGGCTGCTTCAGTAAAGGATTTCCTCATTCTCTGAAGCAATGGTATCTTCATTCCCTTCTCGCTTCTACTGACATGACATTGGGGAAAAAAATAAATAGCATCAGTTGGGGAAAGAAAGAAAGAAATACACTGATGGGAGGGAAGGGGGGGTTTAATTAAATAGCATAATAGCACCCTCTACTGCCAATACCAGAAGTAGAGGGACTACTTTATCAAGAAAGGGCAAACAATTGATTCTAGTAAATTTTATAGAATTACTTTCCTTTTTTTATTCCTATAAAAAAAATGACACAGCCCATTTTCTAAGCACAATAATACCCTCCTGGGAGGGCGGTATTGGGCAATACCAGACCTTCCAGGGGCTATAAAGCCCTCTGCCTGTGGTGTCAGGCATCATTATCCCCCAGGGTGGTCCAGTATTGCCCAATCCGCTCACCCTGTTGGGTATTATTGCTTGCTTAGACCCACTTTCTCAAATTAGTTTTAACATTTTTATTGCCTTTGTCACTGTGTTGATTATTTCTCTCCTAAGTTCTCAGCAGCTACTGCGTTTATTATTTATACTACCAGCCTGAACATTCCATGATATTAGCTACACATTTAAAGGCCATTGGAATAAACAGCATGAAACTGTGTGTCTGAAATTGTGGAATGTGATGTCTTAGACATTTGAAAAGAAACAGCAGTAGCTGATGAGGTAAAGGGAACACAATGTAGTATCAAGGATACCACAAGTATTGATAGTTCAGTTATCAAAAAGGTGGTCAAAGCATATCAGAATACATGGCTGTCATGGAAAGGAAAACTGTAGAGTGTTTAACAGAGAGAGCAACTGGTTGTGAATGGGCTTTGTATATCCAGTAAATCTGGGTTTACATTCCCACAGTCTCAACTTGCATACTGTGTTGACCCTAAGCAAGTCACTTAATCTCCCTGTGTTCCTGGGCCACCCCTGTAAATGGGTCTTGTGTCCAATGGGAGTTACCTGGTTGCCAAAGAATAAAAATAAATAAATAGCAGTATGGGTTGATGTTATTGAATGTATCTTTACAGTTTTTTGGGGTGAACATTTTTAACAGAACTGGGACAATCTAGCATTTCTGGGATCTGTGACCAGGGTGGGAAAAGGAAGGAAAAGGGGAAGAAAAAGACACCCACACTTTTCACAACATTAACTACAAATCTGAAAATGTGGAAATATACTAAAGAAGTCAGTAGCCCAGCTGACATTAATAGAAAGCATGCTGACGAAGACAAATAAATAAAAGATTGTGAGTATGAAAAGACAAAGTGAAGCCGTCGGTTCTAGCAATGTTGGCTAGAAAAATATGACTTTTGGGGGTATGATGGTGCAAAAGATCTGATGTTCTGCCATTTGTGTATCAAACATTAAATACAGTTGGGTAAGGTAGGTAATAACAATAATTTTCATTTCGGTAGAGATAACTTCCTGCTTGACTCTGTCTCATCCCATAATATCAGTGAAGCTCATAATAGGACAAAGGAAAAGGAGGATGCCAGCAGTGCTATTCCAGAGACAAATAATGTGGAGGGAATGCTGAAGAACATGAATGAAGCAATGCTCAACCATCTGGATAAACTGTTTTGCATGTACCATGCAATTGCTAAGAAAGGATGTCCTTTCAAAGAATTGGTGTCGATGTGCAGCCTTGGAGACATGAAAGGGCTAGATATCAGTTCAGCATATCAGAATGACAAATATGCCTGCAACTTTATCCACTATGTAGCCGAGGTTGAACACATTGTGCTACAAGAAAAAATTATGGGAACAAAGTTCATTTTAGTCATCAGTGACAGAACCACTGACTCTCCAGTCACAGAAGTTGAGATAAAGTATGTGTGGTTTGCAGTTAAAGGCACAGTGCAAAATCAGTTGGTAGGTGTCCAGACTGTTGGCAGGACAAATGCAATGTTATTTGCCTTTCGTTTAACAAATCACTGTTAACCATACTGACAGCGGGCTACTGCAAACTTCTGTGGGCTAGCAATCTCTGGTTCACTAGCCTGGCTGGCTAGTGCAAAAAAAAGTTAAGGTTGACCCCTGCACATCTCTCTGTGCCCTTTCCATTCTGTACAGTTTGGTTGCTCCCCCCCAACTGCACTATTGTCTTGCTCCTGACCCCACTGGCCACCCACCACAGTAAGTTGCACAAACTGTCCCAGCCAGCCCCACTTCACACTTAGTTACTCAAGAGCTGGGGGAGAGAGAAAGCCTCACCTTTTCCAGGTAGCACCGTAAAACTTGGAATCCAGACTGTACTCGCACTTACCCTATGTTTGCCCCCATATTATGGTGTGATCACCACCTGAAGTCATATGTGACAACCAGTAATAACAAGAAGACAAGCCCTTACTACCACCCATGGCACCTGGCATCATATGGCACAGCCTCACCTGCATCCAACTCACTGTGTTCCACTCCAAAACACAGAAAAGCATCAATTACTAACATCCTGAAGCTGGCCATAGAAACTGCTCCACTTGAAAGATGTGTGTCTTTCCATCTTCAACAAGTCCAACATCATGGAGCTAGCCAGGCTGCCAGGCAGCTTAACCATGCAGTCTGGAGCCTGGGACTGATGCTGGGACTGCTGATATGCTCTCCTCCTCAGCAACTGCCTCACTTCAGTGAGTGCAAGTCCTGAGAAAGTGACTGGGAGTGAAGAGATGCCAAATAGGCTGCAAGGGGTAGTTTTCCTTTTTGGGATTTGCTGTCTGTGTGTTAGGTAGCTGATGTCACTAGCCTGCCTATCTCCCTCCCTGTCATTTGTCTGCTTGGACTCCTCATTGGAATGGCATCACTTCTAGCACTGCTGCTGCAGCACAGACACCTGCGAGCAGGTGGAGACCTCGAACCTAGCATAACCCCTCCATGTCTCCCCACCTTTGGCAACCACATTGACTGGTTCCAGGATATACTGCCTCAAATGATTCAATTGCTTCTCTTCTTCTTTATCTGAGTTCAAGATTTACTAGAAGTTGAGCATGTACAAGAAGGTATGAACTTGTAGGAAGTGAAACTTTTTTTATACAGGTTGACTTTTTTCCAGAACTCAAACAAAAATCTGATGTTTGAAAAACAGTTTTTTATCTGTAAAGATAGTTGCTGTACAATTAAGTAGACAGTATGACAAGCAGATACAAAAATCCCCAAGCCAATACATCAGCTGGCAATGTTAGAATGTATGTACTGCATCAAGGAAAGGGTTACTGGATTAGCCTTGTGGTAATCAATTACAAGCAGCCATCATTTGTATAGTCTAGGTAGTAATATCACAACATGTGCTAATCACTTTGAAAGACTTGTTCTGCTGCTTGTGTATGGTATATCTTTAATAATAATAATACAATATTTTTATTCGTATAGCGCAATTCAAATATCAAAGCGCTTTAAATACGTAAATGTCACAAAAACAGTTCAGTAAAATCATAAATACATCAACTTCGATAAAAGTTCTCTCAGTTCATAAAACATCAAATATATATATGTATATATGTATATATATAGACATACCATAAGCATATGGTATATCTATATAAATATATCTTCACATCAGCAAAAACACCTCAGCCATTTTTGTTTTGGAAAAAGCACTGTACAGAAAGTACTTTAAGATAACATTAGAAGAAAAAAACTGGTTGCATGCCCTTTTCCTGATAAATATTTGTTCTGTGGCTCTATAAATCAGTGTGCTGTTAGATGTGGGATGCAAATGAGAGAAGTGTTATCAATCAGCTCTCAAGCGATGGTTCATTGAGTCTGCTCTGCTTCTGCTGACAACTTGTCCTCCATCTTGGACAACAAGAGGAAAAATTATGTGTTTTCTAATATCAGCTTCTTCTGCTCTTTTTCAAGCAAGAAATGGAGAGGTGGGTAGGGGGTGTAATTAATATAATATAATAAAATAGTATGAGCTGATTTACAGCTCAGCCCAGATATTCAAAAGGGTTGCGCCATGCGCAATAGGGTTGCTCCAGCACAAGTCCGAAAATGCACCATTCCGCGATATTCAGCGGGAGGCAGATGCACCCCCCAAATCACGCTGAGCAAGAGCACAATGATAATGAATGCATGCACAACTGAAGAAGGAGGAACCATGCATAAATGGCACAGTGCGATATTCAACAACATGCGCCATACTCAATAGGGGAGCAAGCGGAAGTTTCGCGATAGCGGAAATTAGCCAAAATAAAAAGGAACAAGGGAGAGGTGTAAGAATGCTACAGGGAAGGCACATGTGGCTGAACTCTAGCCAGACAAACAGGGCAGGAGGGACACACAGGGCAGGACATGAAAAGGGCACCCTGAACCCACAGGCCCAGGGAAGGTGTGGGGAGCCACAGCCAGTGCAGAAGGGGGAAGTGCCACACAGCACTGAGGCCACCACAGGAAGGTGTTCCCAGTGCAGGGAAAGTAGCAGCCAGGACAGTGAGGGGAACACAGAAACAGCTGCTGGGGGGAACACAAGCCAGGGACATGGCCAGTGCCACCATCCACATGGAAGCAGTAATGAGGGTGGTGAGAAGGCAGGCAGCAGAGGGCGCAGCCATGGAAGGCGCCCGTCGGTGGTATGCCCCCAACAGGCAGTACCGAGCCCGCACCAGCTTTGAGCTGTATAGCAATACCGAGATCATGGGCCAGTACCACCTGAATCGGGCAATTCTAAGGTGGCTCTGTGAGCTGTGCAGTGATGTGATGCAGGCACCCACATGACGGAGCCATGCTCTGTCAGTGAAGACTAAAGTGACAGCTTGCATGTTCTTGCTCGCCATGGGTACCTTCCAGAGACCAAAAGGGGACACCACAGGTATAACCCAGTTGGCCACATTATGCCACCTCACCCAATTCCTCAGTGCAATGCTGCCACATGCTGTGGAATACATCCATTTCCCCCAACACACCGGCAGAGCATACAGCAAACATACAGGAGTTCCACAGGGTATCACGTATGTCTGGCGTGCTAGGGGCAATAGACTGCACCCATGTGGCAATTCGCACACCACCTGGTCCCCGAGAGGGCCACATATATCAATTGGAAGGGCTATGCAAGCATCAGCTGCAAGGTAGTGTGCGATGCCAGGGGATGCATAATCAATGCCTGTGCCATGCACCCTGTGGAGCACATGATGCCTTCATCTGGCACCAGTCAGCACTGTGCCACAGATTTGAGAGTGGGGACATCCCCACTGACCACTTAGTGGGTGAGTATGCAAACCACATGGACAAACATAGAGCTTGGGAGGGGCATGGTCAGAGGTGACATGGGTAGTGGCCTACATGGCCCAAGGCAGGCCGAGGCTGATCACCAAACTAACCTCCACCCTCTACACACAGGTGACAGTGGATACTCACTCCATCCCTGGCTGCTCACACCATACCGGCGGCCCGCAACCCCATCGCAGCAATGCTACAATGAGTCACATGCCACCACACACAATGTCATCGAGCGGGTGTTCGGGATGCTGAAGGCATGTTTCCATTGCCTGGACACCTCTGGTGGTGCCCCACAGTACAGCCCCTCAAAGGCCTGTGGGCTATTCCTGGCCTGTTGCATCCTGCACAACATGGCCAATGACTGTGGGATAGCCGTACAGGTCAAAGAGGGGGACAGTGATGGGGACGATGAGGATGCCAGTGATGATGGTGATGGGCAGCCCCCCATTGGGCGACGGGACCCCTGACTGCTCTGGCTGGCACAGCTGCACCGGGACACCATCACAGAGGAGCACTTCAGCCAACCCAGGTAAGTCATGGGGCCATGTGCAACCACCAGAGACAAAGGCACAACCCACAAACACGCATGGACACACACCAGGGATGCATGATGTCAAGAGAAGTGGCTGAGCATGGAACCACACACACACTGCCAGGGATGGGCGAGGTCCAACATGGCATGCAGTCATACACACACACACACACCTCACAAGACATGCACAAAGGGTAGGAGGCACGCCAACCCAGACCGCCAGCCCTAGCCACACACATGTCCACAGACCAGCATGCCCACTGCCTGTCATTGTGCGTGTGTCAGATGCTGGGCACCATTGCACACTGGCATACAGTGCAATGCTGGCATCATCATGCACATGCAACAGTGGACAGCAGCCAGGAAGGTGTGCAGATGGAACGTGTGTGTGCGTGCAGGGCCGGGTACCCCACCCTTGCATTGCCCACTGAATGACACAATGCACACAGAGCAGCATCAGACAGTAGCCATGCTGGGAGACAGGTCAGTCATGTGCCACAGTGCCACGGCCACCACGGATGCGTGGGCGGCCCCACCGAGACCTGCCAGCAGGGACAGGCTGACCACTGGCCTCATGGGGTGGCACCAATGGTCCCCCTGGGGTTCCACTGCAGGAATGTGACCACGCTCACGCTGGGGTCTGCAGCACACTGAACATACTTGCGCCAGGCATGCTCGGGATGCCCACAGCTGAACCCAGTGTTGACAAGGATGGTGTCACACGACACCGGGAAAGGGCGATGGACATTGCACTGCGTGGTGTCTGCAATGCATTGGCAAATAACTGTGTGCCCATTGTGACCATGACAGCTGTGAATGCCTGTGTCTGCCTGTCAATGGCAGTGGTCACATCCTCCCACAACCAGTCCATCCCTGCCAGGAGCAGAGCAGTGTCTCCACTGCACTGCTCCTCTGCCTGGCATAGAGCTGCACTCAGTGCATCCACCACCATCACAAGCCGCATCTGCTGATTGACTTATGCTTGCAGTATGCAGGTATGCTCATCTAAGAGGTCATCTGCCTGATTGGCATGCTGTCCCTCAGGGTGTTCACAGCCCTGATGGTCATCACCCCTTGAGGTTGGGCACTGCACACCAGGGCCAGGCCTGGGCATGTCCACAGGTGGTGCACTGACGCCACCCCCTGACACTGTACACCCATGGCCATTGGCCGACTGCTGATGCTGCCCCTCTGGCTGCCACTCTCCAGGGCTCAATGGTGCTGCTGCAGTGGCCACAACAGTCCCACTGTTCTGGACACACACCAGTGCTGCCCCACTGGTGCAGACAGGCACAGGCTGGGACTGTGATGACATGCAGGCCTCCACAGTGGCACCACCCACAGCCATGGCCTCAATGTCACCTGCTGTGTGGCCATCCTGTGGCACACATGTGTCACTGCCCATGACGTTAGCTCCATCATCATCGGTGACGGATCCGGCACCAGCCTGAGTCTCAGCATGCTGGCATCCATGGATGCTGGCATGCTGGGATATGGGCAGGGCCTCCTCTGCACCTGCTGCACCAAAATCAGTCCTGATGTCCAGGTGGGCCCACTGTCGCCCTGACCCCCGTATTCCTGTGGAGGTGGATGGGCCCTCCTAAATCTCCATGTTACTGGCCTCAGTGGAGAATCCCACCTCCACTGACCCATGCAGACATTCAGGAGCTGTAAGGGAAAAAAAGTAGCATTACTGCATGTGACCTACCCTGTCCCCCCCCAATAGACAGACCATGACCTACCATGCAGTGACGGGCTACCACCCATCTGGAATCCACCACCTGGAACACCCTCAATAGCACAATGCTGCATGCTGCCAGCAACCCACTCTTCCTGTGGAGTCAGGCATTGCACCCCCCGGCTGTCCCCAACCGGTCGCAGACCGTGCTGCCCTGATGGCAGCCACCTTCTCTTTAATCCTCCACCTGTCCACGCCCATCTTCTTTCTGCACTCCTGAATGGAGCGCTGGTGGCTGCCATGCAGGTTGACAGCATGCACCACCTCCTCCCATGCAGCAGCATGGGCCTGTGGTGTTCCCCGGCATCCGCTGAGAAGCGGCTTCTGGTCAAGGTAGGCCTCAAGCAGGGCATCTGTCTCTGCCTCTGTAAAGTTTGCCCTCCTCTTCCTTCCACGATTCTGTTCCTCTTCCTCTACCACACGATCGGTCATGATTCATCCTGTGAGAATGACAGGTGTTACCTGTGACTGTGCAGTCCCATGCATGTCCCAAACACCACAGTCCACACTCCCAAACAGCATGCAACTCACCGCAATAGACTGCAGTAACCGACTATGGCCAGTGCAGCCCAATGTCGCATGTTTATAGTGCAACCCATGCAAATGAGGTGAGGCGCATCTTTAAGTGGATGCAAATGCAGTGACTGCGCCATTGAATAGCTGATTAGATGATTTGCATATGCCGGCTGAATATTGCGCTGTTGCACTTTGCGCAATTGTGTTGAATGTGCTGAGCCAAGGGTGCAGTTCTGTGACATGCACAGTACACACCTAACTGCATATGCCCAGGTTGATGATGCAGGCACCTGCCATGCTGCTGATGTGCTGTGTGCAGGAGGCAATGCAGGGCACGGCCACCATTGTGCCAGTGGCGCTACAGTGCTGTTCACCTATATGGTACTGTGGCTCTGGGGTGTCGTTGGCACACTGGGGCAACAGCACTGTAGGCCGCTACAGAAGCTGGCACACAGGCACCCAATCACACTACATGCATTGGGTTCCAATTGCACTGTGGCTGTCCGTGCACCAGAGACCCTTGACCCTGTGCCCGACCTTTGCCCCCTAGGTGCCATGCATCAGGCATGGGTGCACCACTATCGCGCTGTTTGGTGACAGCATGATAGGGATTGGCAGCGCTATACCATGCAGCATCTGCACGTGGCAGGACCATGCTACAGAGTGCCATTTTGATTGAACCAGACAGCAGAGATGGCGCAGAGGCGTGCTGTGGTTTGGAGCCAGGTAGAGCTCACCAACGTGGTGGTGATAGTTGAGCCTCATTCTGGGGCTTTGTTTGGAGAGGCACCCCTGGACAGGGCCAGGAGTGAGGTCTGGCAGGAGGTGGCCAACGCTCTGGAGGAGGCCACCAGTATGGGGCGGATGGCTGAGCAGTGCCACCACCGTTATGGGGACCTGAGGTGCAGGGACCCGGACCTGCTTGCCCGCCTGTGGGCATGTGCCAGGAGGGGCACTGTGCCACAGCCAGGTAGGTGCAACATTCATACACTTTTATTGTCCATACGGGTATCACGGTTGCATATTTCTGGCACATGGGGTGTCCGGTATTGACCATGGTGGTGCTATCGGGGTGTGGGGTGAATGGGTATGGCTGTGTGGGATTGCACACACATGGAGGTGGGGGGACTTTGCTACCGGATTGTACTGATGTTCCTCTCTCCATGTTTGCACCTTAGGGCCAGAAGAACAGTAGCAGAACAGGGACAGGAGGCGCCGCATAGAGGAGCAGTGGGACAGAATGGGTGATGGTGGTCCACGGTGCGTGGACCAGCCTGATGATGGTGAGTGCCTTACATCCATGATTACTATTGCATGCTGTATAACTGGGTGGGCAGTGGGGCATGGCCACCATCCACTGACACCACTGCCATGCACGCAACTTGTTACATTAAGCACTGTCCAGTGGCACTGCATGTCTGGGAGTGCATCAATGGTGGTCCATGCATGTACCGGGCACATGGCTGTGGCACTGCCTTCACACTGCATAGCCAAGTCACTATACAGCCATGGTGGTGTTGTGCAGGACATGGGCGGTGGGTGTGTGCACTGGTCCACATGGCTGTGGCTGCCTGGATGGGCAGGTCTTGTGGACACGGTCACTGTGGGTGGTCGCACACCATCACAGGGGCATGGCACATGGCTGTATGCCATGCACAATGGGTGGGCTGCAGAGGGATGGACAGTCACACATATTGACTCTGCTCCCTCGTCCTAGGTGGCCGGTGACTCCTGCAAAAACAGCAGGGTATTCATGAGCTGCTGCAGGTGGCGAGGGAGACATTGCAGCTCCTTCAGCGAATACACCACCATGGGGTCAGGAGGAGATGGAGGAGCACACATCGGCACCAGGAAGAGGAGGACTGGGGCAGCCTTTGATGTCCTCATGCCCCAACTACCACCTTCCCCCCTTTGACCCACCCTCCTTCTTCCCTCTCCCATATGTTCACCCCTGCCCCTTACCCGCCCCCACCTGTTACGTGGTCCTTCCCCCCTTTGTAAATAATTGTACATAGTTTTTCTTTACATCTTTTAAATATATGCATTTTGTTATGACAACTGTGGTGGTCTCTGATTTGCAGTGGGCTACAGGTGCTCAGCTGCAGTGGTGTGCATGGCATCAGGGGTGGTGCCCGCATGGGCATATTGTGTGTGTGTGTGTGTGTGTGTGTGTGTGTGTGCAGAGGTGAACTGTCTATGGTGTGGGCAGAGGTATCAGTCACTGTCTGTGGTTTGTGTGTTGTGCTCTGTGCACTGGATGCCTGTGTGTAGCGGTCCACGGGGCCTGCACTGTGCGCATGGCACCCCTGTCAGACTGTCCATGGCCTGTGCAGCTGACGCCCTTGCATGTCTGTGATATGCACGGTCTGCTGACATGTCAGTGGTGGCTGTCCATGCTGGATAACAACTGTACCCGGCACAATGACAGGTTTCCTGCCATCACCAGTATGGTGCACGTCTGCTTCCGGTGGCACTGTGGCCTCCGCTGTTGTTATCCCCCATCCATGCTGTCACTTGTGTCTGTTGAAGGGGATGTGCTCCAGTGTCTGTTACTTGTGCTCCAGCAGCATGCTGGTGGCATACAGCTTCATGGTGCCTGCGCAGGGTGGCTGGCACACCGGTACAATGTAGGGGTGCTGGCCATGTGTACACGTCAGCCATGGCCACACGCCAGTGGCTTGGTTGACCCACTACTGTGTCCCTGTGTTGGTGTGCCCTTGGTTATGGGTGGGTGTTTGTCCATGCACTGTGTTGCATCCTGTGTGGTGCATGCCTCCATGCTACACTGTGCGTGTCTGTGCTGGCTGTTGTGGCCAGTGCTGGGACGGGATGTGTCCTTGGGAGGGTGTGCAGGGTGCTGTACCACTGGAGGTGGGGTCTGGGGCATGCCCTGTCACATGTGGGTTACCTGGTGTGCTCATACATGGTCAGTCTCTCAGCTGTACCTCGGGGGACATGCAGGGTGGCACTGTATATGCATCTGTTGCATCACTGTCTGCTGCCACCCGCTTCAGGGTGCTCATGGTGGGGCTGCCTCACATGGCTCCATGGTGCACAGGGTTGCATTGTCACAGTGGTGGTGGTGGCATGCATGGGGTGTCCTGCACTGTTGGGCACTACTTCTGGGCAGGGTGTATGGGGATCATGGTGTAAGGTGTGCTCTGCATTGGTGGGATGGTGTGGTATGGGGTGGTCGACCCTCCTTGTGTGCCAGTCACAGCTTGCCAGGGGGTGTGCTGGGGCACCATGGCCCTGCTGTGGGTTGGTTGCTGGTATCCAAGAGCAAGTGGTTATTCCAGCTCTCCCCTAGTTGTGCAGTGCATGGGGTGTAAGGGACGATATCTGTTCTGCTGTGTGTTCCTCTGCCCATCTGTGGCATGGATGGTGGGCCCCTGCATCCCTGGTTGTGCTGTTGCATTGCTGCCCTGCTACAGGAGGCACCCCTGGTTGTGCTATGGTGCATCTGGACTGCTCAGCTGAACATCCCTTGTTGTGCTATGGTGCATCAGATACGCTCAGCTCCACACCCCTAGTTGTGCTATGGCGCAGGTGGTGCGATATTCAGTCATCGGGCGTAGGCGCATCTTGGCCTGTGCAGTTTTTGAATATCGCGCTTCTAGCGCATGGGCGCAGTGGACTTGCGCTTGCTCCTGCTATTGCGCACTTTTTGGGCCAGTTTGAATATCTGGGCTCTCATATTTATGGATCCTTCTATTCAGGATTTACCAGGCAAATATGTTTAATGTTACTGAACAATTACAATTAAGAAAAGAGGGTTAAAAAATAAACAGCAGAGGTTTTTGTAGCTATGGATTGATCATAAGTTCATAGATGAAGAATCTGCAGTAGGGTTTTGAGTGCTTTTCATAGCTGCATAGTGAGAGCTATACTGACACAGTGGTATTACATAAAGTAGGGAGTTCTGGAAGCATGTGACTGTGAATGTACCAGAGATGCTCCTCTCTCCCACTTCACAGCATCGTTTTCTTGCTCTGGACCCCGCTGGTCACCCACTGTACAATTTTCTTACTCCCTCAAGGTTGCTACATTGTGCAGTCCTGCAGCCTTTTTTATCTATACAGTGACATCTGAGTGCAATTTCTCTGTCTGTATGAGTCTGTTAATTCCAATTCTCTGTTGCATGGCTTGATCTAATGTGCAGTTAGTGGGGTGATGATAGACTTATGATTACTTCTTGGGAAATTCAATATTTTAAAAATAAACCCCCAAAACACTTGCCTTAAGCGGGGCACCCCACCCAGCCTATACAAAGTGAGGGATGACAATAACCTTATGATTATTTCCTAGGAAATTCAGTATTCCAAAAACAAACTGAGAATTTGTGCTAGTCCGGGGCACCCCACACCCAGCCTGTGCAAGGCCTGTAGCAAGCTGGAGTGTGAAGGCAGGCGCTGCTGGAAAAAGTGACAGTCCATGACAGAAAGACAGCCACCTAGGGACACCAAGCCATCCTCTGCTGCCAGCACATACTCATCAATAAAATAGGGAAAAAATCCTGAAAGTACATTCCCAACCGAAACACAGGATCTAAACCTACCTTTATGTCCCAGCCTTCTCAAAAATCACCAATAAAAACCTAGAGTAGAGGAAATCTCCCTCTGTTCTCATTCCAAAAGTGGTTAAACCCCCCAAAGTTTCTTTCAGGATTTGCTTATGGTGTCCCTCAACTTTTTTTCCTGCCAGGCAATAGAGTCACTGTTTAGCTCAATCTGACTTTCCCTCAGCTTCCTGTTTCAGTCCTTTATCTTGCAGTGTCTTTTTTTCTCACATCATTGAGCTTCACAACTCCATGCACACATGTATGCAGTGATACAGTATCTGCTGTCCACGCTGCAGAAAGTGCATCAGTGTGGTGGGACTCGAGTATTTCGAAGAGTTTAACTCTCAGTGTTGTAAATTGTAACAACAAACTCTGCAGTAGCAACTGCTGCCCTTTTGTGGAAATGCACAGTGCAGTCATTGAATTCAACATCCAGGACTCAGGAATTCTTGCAGATTAGACTGTGCAACTGGTGAGGCATCCCTTTGGATCTTTATTTCTTAAAATGTACCATCCCCTATCTTTATGGGGTATTCTACATTGTCTAAGGTGCAAGAGAAGTGATATACTTTAATGTATGTACAGACAGTCAAAGTTTTAACTGAAGTTTTAACAAGCTGCTAGGGAGTCCCTGTAAGGCTTTATAAGTTAACATATAAACACTTTCCAAAGTTAGGATTTCTTTTTGAGGGGTGCCAGGAATGGCTCTGTTCACACCTACCCACACCCATACTCCATCAGTCTTCTGGGGCTGACCCTGCCTGGTGTTTTTCCATGGCTTACCCCTCAGGATAAGACTACAGGGGCCACCCCACTTACCATCCTTGAATGCCATGCTCGGTGTCTGGGGAGGTGCTGCAATCTGCTGGCGCAGAGTCTGAGTGAGGCATTGTGTGTGTATGGCATTTTTATGATGCTGGTTATGGGAGAGCTGTGATGTGCAATGATGCTTGGGCATGATGAATGCCATGCATCTGTCCCACCACTCAGCACAGTGAACTCCTGCTTGCAAGATCCCCAGCCTCTGCTAAGGGTCATTTAGGTGCTGGCAGCTTCTTCAACACCCCCCACCCCCGAGGAGGACAGCAGTCCATGGGATGCTCGATCCTCATCCCACTGGCTGGCCTCTAATGCCCAGGCTCGCTTCCTGAACCCCGGACATTGGTATCACAAGCGGTAGTGCTACTGCTGCACTGGTGGTCTGGCCCCAACTTAGGCTTCCTTTAAAACAACAGCACTACAACATAATTTCTTTTTAAACAAAGTGTCCATCTAAAATCTGTAAAAGCATTATATTGCTTGCCCAAGTGCTCCCTACACTATGCAATTTGAAAAAAAATATTTCTCTTAATGCTGTTACTTTGTGATGCACACTGTGGTGATCTTTTTTCTAGGGCTGGATAGTGAGAGCTTTTCTGATGAGTAGGGAATGGGAGGAGGAGAGGATAAAGGCTAATGGATCACATATCTTTGCTCTGCACTCTGCTCAGTGAGTGGAGTCGAACCACATACTGTACAGTATTCTCCCTGTCTTCTTCTGTCTCCCCCGCTCCCCCTTGCACTTTTTTCTTTACCTCCTTTACCCTACTGTGACATCTGAGCTTAGATTCTCTCTCCTTGTGAACCAGTGAATTTCAATTCTCTGTTGCCTGACTTGATCTAATGTTGTGCAGGATGATGATAGCCTAGTGCCTCAACAGCCACACTAGCCGAATGTTACTCACAGAACAGACCTTTAACCCTGCTGTTGCTGTCCCACCAGCCCTGTGCAAATGATCTGCTACAGTACCTAACAAATTACGGATGCCCCTTGATGTATCTCATTCACTAGTGCAATTATGTGGCCTGTGGGTACATATGGGCTCCATGGTTTTAAAATGAGCACCCCTTCCCATTATATGTCAGTGGCAGTAAGGCATGAGAAGCTGCATGGTCTCACTTACTCTGTGGGCCTAGCCCTGATGATGCCCTGGTGTAATTCCAAAACAAACCCCCAATGAGTTGAGATCCAAGAGATCACATCGAATGAAGGGTGTTTCTCTGTCTCACATCTGTGGCTTGTCTCAGACTAATCCTGCACCCTTTCTTGAAGCTGCCAAATGTTGTAGATGATCCCGGCTTCCAACTTCTTTCTTCCTTCAGTGCTGCAGAAAGGGTTGTAATCATGGGACACGAATAGTGGGTCTAGCCACAAAGAAATCACAAGAAGCCAAGCTCAGCTCCTGCCAGAAGTCCTGATTGCTGCTTTGCCCACCCCAGCCTGCTTTGTGCCTGCTGCTGAGCTGTCACATGTAGAGAATAAATTCTGATCAGAGCCAATACAACTACAAAATGATATGATTAACAGTGGTTGCATCCTAGCTGTTATGGCCATTGTAAATATTCACTGTCTGTCCTTAAAGGTTCTATGGAGCAAATCATCTAGTGGCACTCACTTTAAGATGAGCTGCTGTCTGTGCTTTCAAATAAATCAGTTGGAACTTGTATCATGTACATGATTATTTTTTTACAATGTATTTATAAAGGTTGTAACAGCTAGGATGCAACCACCGTCAATAACATAATTTTGCAGCCATATTTGCTCTGACCAGAATTTGTTTCTCCAAGGCATGACAGTTCTGTAAAGAGGCATGCTCCGTGACCCTCCCTTCCCCCAATTAATTAAATGTTGTACCTAGTAGTGATCTCTTCCACAAGGAACTGATACACTTGAATTTAAAAGAGTCGATATTTCCTGCTTGTACAGGGAGATTTTTCCATAGGTTTGCCACTTTCTGGGTGCAAAAAGCCTTGCCCTAATTCTATCCCTCTTTAAATAAGTGTGCACTATTCCCTATATGATCACTGTAAATGTTACTATAAGCATCTTAGAAGCCTGTAGTAAGTGAACTGCTGGGTTAGACTTAGCAAATGCTTCAATAAAACAGAATACAGTTATTTTAAAATTGTGATGTGGAGGTATGCATTTTGTGAACAGGAAGGGTGCTGTGATGATGTTATGGCCTCACCAGATTCAACAATGTTTGTGAAGAAGTTAAAACAAAATGCTCCTACAGACAGGGATCATGTCAAGTTGTGAGGTAAAGCACTGTATTCTTTTCTTACACTTTTCCAAATATAAAGCCCAGAGCTTTCATCAAAATTTAATGGAATCTTTGTTAGCACAGCCAGCTCTTACCACATGCTGCACTACACATTAAGACTGATGAGGCAGTGACATCATCACAACACCCTTCCTGTCCATGAAATGGATGCTTCCACGTCCATGCTTAAAAGCGTATTTCAATATTTTACTAAACCCCATTTGCTGAATATAATCCAGCAGTTTAAATGATGTATAACTATTGCAACTATTGAAATACATAGGCAAGAAATCACACACATTCCCTTGAAACATTTGGTGTGCTCCCTAGTTCAACTGCTCTGAAGAGGCTAATAAGGTACCCATGAATCACCTTATCTAATCCCTTTAAAACTTTAAAAACTGACACTCTGCACCAGAAGCTCCATGTAATCAAGGATCTTGTAGGATAATACAAAACACAGATGTGGGAGTTGCCTGCTCAGAGGTAAGCAATCAATCTCAATAGAAGAGAGGTGGCTCACTCACCCTTGGTGAATACAGTTTACATTTCATGTCTTGTGTCTCCATTAGATGCCAAACCATCATCCCTGATCTTTATTTATTTAGTTTTTGTTACCAGATAAGTGCACTGGACAATAAGCTACCTATTGCCAGGCACAACATGAGAAAACAAAACAGAATAATAATATCACAACAATCACAAAGAAACATTATAGTGAACAAAATAAAAAATAAGGTGCTGTTAATTCACTTCTTTTAGAGTAGGTGTTCCCAAAATATCCATTAATGAAGTAATTTACAGATGCGTAATAGTTCTAATTATATTGGTATTCACAACCATTAGACACGATCGAGCCATAACACAGAAAACATCATATCAATCAGCCCAAAACGCTTGCTACTCATTCATACGTCTGATTCTGATGATGATTAAAAGCAAACAAATTGGTTAAAAAATATATAAAGGGCATTTCCATTACTTCATTGAACATGCCAAATACTGTAAATATAAAGCCTAATCCCTGAAACAAGCAGTTCCTCTATTATTACCGTTGTGATGATCATGGTAAGAGTAAACATACAATAAATGTTGTATCTAATGTTGCAAAAAAGTGTTAGTAAAAATCCTGAATCAACTCTGTGACTCCTTATTTACTTATTAAGTTATTACAAGTGCTCCTGCAGAGATTTGATGTAAATATAATAACCATTAAGAGAAGGCTAACTCATAATGAGATTCTGTTAAGACTGGTTAGTCATGCAGCTCTAAGGTTGTTCCGTTCCTAGAAACCAAGTGCTTACCTTCAGTCTCATTATTTTGTTTAAATATGCAGGAAGAGGGCTGTACATCTTGGTGTAGGTAGCAAGGTCACTTCCTATTTGTTTTATATGTTCTCATAAGCGCTGGTGTTTGACATCATAACCTTCATCATGACACTCATCCACTTCCCTTCTAGATCCCTTCCTGGCATATTCATGTTCTCACTACAGTTAATGTGGAATTCCCACAATTATGATGGCTCAGCTTGGGTACTGCTGCTAATATAAACCTTAAAGGTACACTGTCAACCACCTTAGGCCTCAAAGTGTCCTTATTTCAAAACACATATGTTATGACTGTTTACAGTCTATAAAGACTGCTAATGCAGCTGGTGCTTTGATTCAGATTCTTTTTTTCTCGTAAAAAGTGAAAAACTGAGTGACCACCATACTGGTGTTACCACACTAAAACATGTTTGTTTACATTTCTTGACCAACTCCCACTGCATCTTTCCTGGACTCAGGAACACCCCCAACACAATCTAGCCACGCATTGTGCAGTGGGAGTGGAAGATACTATTGTGTCGTGAGTGGCTGCACACTGTTTGAGGCTGTTTCTACTGTTCAGAAAGTATACAATAAAAGTAGTTCAATGATTTGAAGTAAAACAAGGCTGGTTATAACTATACATTACCATGCATTTCAGTTCTAGTAGGCAAGGAGGCAGATAAAACAGACAGCAACACAAATTAATTTTAGATTATGTAAGCAATTATAAACTGTGGGTTTTTACCTATAAATAATATGATACAGAAAAGGTTGACAGGCTTTAATCAATGTGAACATTAAAGCATGTCCTTAAAATGTACATGGAAACCTAATACTATCTTTTCTATTTTCTATTGTGTCAACTACTTCTAGTGTCCTTGTCCTAGGGGTTGGAATAATTATGTTTCAAATATGATCATGTTTGTTCTGGCCACCTTCACCCGCTGTCATGCACATTATAAAGGAAAATAAGTTGCACATGAGCATCAGGTCTACAAGGCTCCTACCTACCTCTGGAATTATATTTGGCTCTAGAAGTGTTCCATGTCTAGAGTAAAATCCCTACTCTGTTGTGGGGGGGAGCAAATGTTGGGGTCCCAATTCCTTCTCAATGATTTTGTAGAACAATCTGAGAGCTGGAGTACGGGGCCATCAGTGATGTGATGACATCATTGTGTCAGCAGTCATTCCTGCTCTTTATCCAGTCTTTAAGTAGGACTATGGTTATTATTTATTAGATCATATCTCATATCCCTGCCTTGACAGGTTTACCTTATCGTTTGAATCTCCCCCTTGTGATTACTTATTTTCACTGTTCAGCTATTAAGGTCCCCATGGCATATTTTACACATTTATTTGCATTTTTATAGAGGGATTATTGCCATGCTCAGTTTACATCATTATCGCTGGGAGTAAATTACAAGAGCTACAATTATTTCACATACACCTATTAATGTAGCAGTGGGCATGTAGTTTATTTCTTATTCTGTAATGTGTGCTTGCTGCTAGTCTCAAAGCATAAATAAAAGCAGCAGCAGCAGGTCTAAGAAATAGGCCGTCATCATTTTTGTCAGGATAGCATCAGCCTTTCTCATATGACAGTAAAATTTCATTTTTTTTGTAAAGGATGCATATCATAATTTGAACAGAAATACTCATGAAACATGGATGGCTCACTTTCTTAAACCTCATTTTATAAATAGTTTTATATACTGTAGGTGAGAATGAAGGTTTACAGATACATTATTTATTTCTATGGCCAGAAGATCTAAAATGATGGTAAATCATTTATCATCAATCTCGATGGGCCATAAGCGTTTATCATCATTTTAGGTTGGCCACAAAGGAACTGTTAACCGATTGGAGAGCAGCTTGAACAATGCCCAGTGACATCAAAATTACCTCTGCTGCACTCCAAACAGAGCAGTGAAATCAAACAGAAGCAGTTAAATCTTCATTAAAAGAACTCAGCTGAAATCTCTACAATTTAAAACATGTTTCATAAAATGGACACACAGTGGCCTAACTCAGATTCTAAAATGACTTTTAAAACTCATGAAATCTGATTGGCTGGGGGCCATCTTTGCCAGTGCTGTTATCTCAGCACAACAGCACTGGATAAAGATCCAGCAGCCTCTTCACAATAAAATCAATACTACCACACATCCTTGATTACCATCACAAACATGACTGCCACCGTTATTCACTAAAAACCTTCAATCAGGCCCTGAAAATAAAACTGCCTTAAATATAAAAACATAATAACTAAATGTTATTTGCCCTCATGTTCCTCTTCTTACACACACACACACACACACCTTAAAAATGAAGTACTACAATACTTACAATATTATGTAAGCAATAAGGCATGATAGGGTGTGCATTATTGTGGGATAACAGCACACCTCAGGAAGTAAAGCTTCCTCTGGAAGTGAAAATGGCTTCCCTGATTTTTTTATTTTAGGACCAAGTAATGAGGTTCAGAATGGTCAGCATTTCTGACCTGTGTTGTTGGCTGGGATATCAGCACAGTCATGTGACTGGATTCCACTAATCACAATGTAGTATTTCTCCTACCCCTTTTATAATGTATGGTATGTCTTTGCTGACCATGAAAAATACCCCTCCTATCCTTATCTGCTTACTGGGGAAATCTGTGCTGTTTAACCTGCAACAGATAAAACAAAACCTGGTTCCATCTCAGGCCTTCTGTTGTGTGAATGACAGTGGGGGTAAACATCCTGCCAGTAGAACTGAGCAGAGATTTGAATTTGTGTATTCCATCCATAGCAAACATTTCATTTCTTGAATGTAGGTAAGACTGAAAATAAACAAGATAGGGAAAAGAGAGGGAATAATAGAAAGAAGAAGAAAGAAAGGTGAGGAAACAAGTAACTGGGAGTGGGCTAAGGAAAATAGAGGGTTTAAGAGTTAATTAAAAATATATACATATTTTGCTGTACATAATATTTACACCTGAGATGACATGTCAGTGTTGGGATGTGCTGGGACTATTTTCAAGGTGGATGAACTTTAATAAAAAAAAAAAAGAAGTCATAAAAATGTTTCTTTTTTGATTTGGGTGCATTTTTCAACCCCAAAAGTCTTGGACTAATTTTATAATCACAATAAGACACTCCAGGTTGTGCACTGTGGTGAGATAATAGCACTTCTCAGGTGGTTGAAGGCACTCAGCAATGACTCATGCCTCATAACACACCCAAGGTGTGCCAGTATCCCACCACAACACACACCCTGTCATGCCTTATTGCTTAAATAGGACAGTGTCCAGTCCAGTCTAGTGACATAAAACCTCATGAGTGGCCCAGCCATTATAAATTAGCGTCACAAAAAGATACAACTAATTACCAAATCAATTATGGCTGCGAGAACAATGCAGCCCAAAGTGCATCTCCAGCTCCCTCAGCTACAGGAGGGAGCACCCTGCACAGCTGCAACCTGCCCCAATGTTTAGGCACAAAGCTGAAGCCTTGGCTACAGGAGGGAGCACCCTGCACAGCTGCAACCTGCCCCGAAGTTTAGGCACAAAGCTGAAGCCTCGGCTACAGGAGGGAGCACCCTGCACAGCTGCAACCTGCCCCAAAGTTTAGGCACAAAGCTGAAGCCTCGGCTACAGGAGGGAGCACCCTGCACAGGTGCAACCTGCCCCAAAGTTTAGGCACAAAGCTGAAGCCTCGGCTACAGGAGGGAGCACCCTGCACAGCTGCAACCTGCCCACAGTTTAGGCACAAAGCTGAAGCCTCAGCTACAGGACAGAGCACTGTGCACTGCTGCAACCTGCCCTGAAGTTTAGGCACAAAGCTGAAGCCTCAGCTACAGGAGGGAGCACCCTGTACAGGTGAAACCTGCCTTGAAGTTTAGGCACAAAGCTGAAGCCTCGGCTACAGGAGAGAGCACCCTGTACAGCTGCAACCTGCCCTGAAGTTTAGGCACAAAGCTGAAGCCTCGGCTACAGGAGGGAGCACCCTGCACAGCTGCAACCTGTCCCAAAGTTTAGGCACAAAGCTGAAGCCTTGGCTACAGGAGGGAGCACCCTGTACAGCTGCAACCTGCCATGAAGTTTAGGCACAAAACTAAAGCCTCAGCTACAGGAGGGAGCACCCTGCACAGGTACAACCTGCCCTGAAGTTTAGGCACAAAGCTGAGCCTCAGCTACAGAAGGGAGCACCCTGCACAGCTGCAACCTGCCCTGAAATTTAGGCACAAAGCTGAAGCCTTGGCTACAGAAGGGAGCACCCTGCACCGCTGCAACCTGTCCCAAAGTTTAGGCACAAAGCTGAAGCCTCGGCTACAGGAGGGAGCACCCTGTACAGCTGCAACCTGCCCTGAAGTTTAGGCACAAAGCTGAAGCCTCGGCAACAGGAGGGAGCACCCTGCACAGCTGCAACCTGTCCCAAAGTTTAGGCACAAAGCTGAAGCCTTGGCTACAGGAGGGAGCACCCTATACAGCTGCAACCTGCCCTGAAGTTTAGGCACAAAGCTGAAGCTTCGGCTACAGGAGGGAGCACCCTGCACAGCTGCAACCTGCCCCGAAGTTTAGGCACAGAGCTGAAGCCTCAGCTACAGGAGGGAGCACTGTGCACTGCTGCAACCTGCCCTGAAGTTTAGGCACAAAGCTGAAAGTAATTAGCCGGCTCGTTTGAGAAATACTCTGTTGGCATTTGTCTGCTGTTTTTTGAACTTTGACACCCTTTTCAAGGGACCACAACCTGGGGCTATTATTGGCTAAAGCCTGCTACTCCTCATTTAAGTCACCAGCCTTTAGATCCCAGTGTGTGCTCACCAGGTGGAACAGTAGGGAACTGTTTGCAATGGCTAATTATTTACTACTGTAACACTGTCTGCATCCGAATTGAATCCGGTGCCAATTTAAAACTTGATTTCTCCCCAGTTAAGGAACTGCTGCTACATCGTACTGGTGACTGCCTTTCAAACATTTTAAACCTGCTCAAATAAATCTGCAGTCTTAGCTGCAATTCTGTCAGCATTTGTGGAAATCAGCTGTGAGGACACTGCAGCCCAAAGTGCAGCTCCTGCCCGTAAGGTTCCCACTTGCTGAAACTGGGCTAAGTGCTCAGAGCTGCTTCCCACAGACGCTTTGCGTGTGCTCCCCACCCACCCCCCACCACTCCCACCCTTAACCAGCTTTTGTTATATAGTGTAAGCTAGCTAGGGAATGCCTAGTGAACACCTAGTGAGCATTGCTGGCTTTAAACTAGCTCCCCTTTTTCCCATCTGCAGCCTATGATTCTTCACCGCTAGGGGAGTCTATACACTCTGTCAGAAATCTGATGCCTCCCCTCCCATAAGCTGTAAACTACACTGTATTACAGCATTTCAGTTTAGTCCTCTTGTTTTAGCCACTAAGCTTCCACCTAAGTGTAAGCCTATACCCTACTAGACTCCAATATTGAATCTTGTAGTAATGGCTCTCGCAGTTAAAAACCTACCATCCATAAATTCATGCATACTCCTTCTTTGTTTCTTTCTTTCACCTCTCACTAGGATCCCTATGTCATGCTGCCCACCCCTTCAAAATTTTCACAACACACATCCCAGGGATCCTTTTGACTACAGCGAGGCTACACAATCTTACTTGCCCTTAGCCAGCACACCTCTCTTTATCCCTAACAGGCTGTTTTACCATGTAGCTTTCACCCCTCATAAAACACTATCCTGCAACCCCACTCTGTCAAACCCCTTAGTCCATCGTAAATTGTGGTATCTGCTCCTACTAGCACTTATGTTAGCTGGAGACATTGAATTAAATCCAGGGCCCGTAGGTAATTCACCCTACTATGATGCAGCCTCAGTTCACAGCAAGGGCCTCTGCATTACTCACCTAAATATCAGGAGCATGTCCTGCAACCTAATTGAACTTGAGGCTTGGGTTGCTCTGCATAACCCTGACATTCTCTGCCTGTCCAAAACCTGGCTGAAACCATCCACCCCTGATTCCCAGTGCATGTTACCTAACTATAAACTATTGAGGCAAGACAGGCCCCTAGCCAAGCATGGTGGTGGTGTTGCCATTTTCTGTAAATCTCATTTATCACTAACAAGGAACATCTCCTCCCCCCTCACTCTCTGTGAATCAATTCATGCAATCCTCCAACTTGGCTCTAAGAAGCTACACATAGTGTGCGCCTATAACCCACCTGGTGGTGGCATCACTGGTCTTAAGGAACTCCTCTCCCAGGTTGACACCACGATCAGAAGTAATGAGGTCCTCATACTAGGGGATTTCAACCTGAACTGGACCAGTAAAACTAACCAGCCCTTCCGCACCATAGTACAGGGCCACAACCTTCACCAGATTTCATGGCTCCACCCGGTCTAGCTCACTAATTGACTGGGTCCTTACAAACCGCCCTGACAGCATAGCTTCAACTGGTACCCTCACAGATGCAATAAGTGATCACTCCCCTATCTTCTGCATCTGGCGTGCCCCTAGTAGTTAGTTAGTTAGTTAAAACCTTTATTTTTAAACAGGAGTTCAGATGGAAACATCACATCATTAGGACAAGGTCCTATTTTCAAGATGGTCCTGTAAAGTATAATATAATGTACTTCTAAACATATAAATTTAATATTACAACAAGGACACTACTATACAAAATTACATAAGTCAATCATTCACAATACAATACGTCAAACATCTAATACTCATCTGTAACAATCACAATGGACTTTTAGTTCAGATCTCAAACTTATTAAAAATGCTTTCAAATCATTCATTTGGTTACAGTATACAGGTTTCAAAGCCCACCATAGTTTATTAACAATGACCGGAAATCTTAAATTACTATATGAGTTTATGATCCTTGGAGATATATTACCCCTTAAATTTATATCTCTCAAATTGTATACATACTTTCTTGTTTCCAATTTATCATAAAGGCTCTCAGGTTGTTGTAATTTTATTACTTTAAAAATTTGAATTAACCAAGAAATCGGACGTTTACTGTCCTGCGTAAGCCAACCTAATTCACTAAGCACATGACAATAATGTGCTTTATAATCTTTTTGTGTTATAAATCTAGCCATCTTATAATATAATTGATCAACTTTCAATAACAATCTGTTAGCTGCTAGACCATATATATAATTTCCATATTCCAAAACTGGAAGAAGAAATTGATTTATAACCTGTTCCCTCATTAATCTGTTCATACAGAAACTAGAACGCCTAAAAGCTCCCAAAGTTTAGTAGGCCACCCCCCCAAAAAAAAAACTTATTACCTTCCGCAATCTGGGTAATTTTAATCAGACACAGGTTATGTATGATCTCTCTATGACTGACTGGTCACCAATTTTCACTTCCTCTAATGCTCAGTCGGCCCTTGATCTCTTCCTAGCAAGATTTGGATTTCTCCAGGATATCCACTCTCCCAGAGTCACCCACCGCATACACGGAACTCAGACAAAATGGCTAACCAAAGACCTTCTCTCCTAAATAAGAGCTAGAGACAAAAGTTGGAGGTATTTCAAGGCCTCTGGACTTCAATCTGATCACGACTCCTATAAGTCGTTAAGAAATGATTGCAAAAGTTATATCTGCTTAGCTAAAAGCGCTTTTTGCAAAGACTTATTAACAAAAGCTGCAGGTGAGTCAAAAAAATTCTGGTCAATCATAAAAACCCTCCTGGAAACAGATTACAAGGCCACCTCACATGGCATGCTGCTAAATGGCACTCATTGTAATAACCCGGTGACCATCGCCAATTCCTTTAACCATCACTTCTCTGATCCATCAAGTCATGTGGCCTCCCCCCCCCCCGGAAGCACTACGTCCTCCCCCACAGACACAAAATCCATGCCCACTTATCCATCTTTTCAGTTCTAGGCTATCACAAGAACTGAAGTACTAAAGCTACTCCTTGTTATCCCGGATAGCACTAGCTCTGAGTCTGATGGGCTTGAACCCCAGCTTCTGAAAGTAGCTGCCCCTATCATTGCCTCCCCCTTAACCAAAGTCTTTAACTTGTCACTTTGCCATGGCACCTTTCCTGATATCTGGAAAATTGCCAAAATGACGCCAATTCCTAAAAAACGTGATCCAAAAGAAATTGTCAATTATCGACCCATTACCATTCTTTTGGTACTCAGCAAAATCCTGTAAAAATTAGTGGCGACTCAAACCATAGCTTATCTTCAGAAATGTAACCTCCTCTCTAACGCCCAGCATGGCTTCCGTAAAGGCCACAGCACCTCCACTGCCCTCCTAAAACTAACAAATGACATCTGTGCTGCCATGGATGCTGGCCTCTAGACGGACACGGTTTTCATTGACCTGTCCAAGGCTTTTGACCTGGTCAACCACAGCCTTCTCCAATCAAAACTTCACTCCCTTGTTTTCTCTGCTGAAGTGGTGGCATGGTTTAAGAGCTACCTCTTAAACAGGAAACAAACTGTAATTTTCAATTCTGCCATGTCAGATCTCTCCTCTATTCAAGTTGGTGTTCTTCAGGGCTCGATACTGGGCCCACTGCTTTTTTCGATCTTCATCAATGACCTCCCACTGCTAGCACCAACTTGCTCATCTCTTCTCTATGTGGACAACCTTGTCATCTACTATAGTGCCAAAAATATCTCAGATATAAACCACTCTCTTGCCTCTGACTTCCTAAGCATACAATCCTGGCTGACAGAGAACAAACTAGTGCTCAATGTCAGCAAAACTCACTCTATGCTCTTTGGCTCTTCTGTCAGACTTAAAGGAAATCAAAACTCCCTCACTATCCTGTATGCAGATGGCTCCCCACTTGTAACTTCCAGATCCTTCAAATATCTTGGGATTCTCCTGGATGAATCCCTGGATTTTTGATCAACATATTACCACCACCTGGTAAATCCGTCAACTCGAAAATTGGAGGGGCCTACCATACTAGCTATGCCCTCACCCTATCTGCCAGACTTGCTGTTGCACAAGGCCTTCTACTCCCAGCCCTGGCCTATGGCGCGGTCACCTACCTAGGTGCCATTAAGTCCTCCCTCCACAAATGGGACATCACCTATAACAACATCTGTCGCTATGCCTCTGCATCACCTACATTTAAACACCACTGACAGCTCTTGCTGACTTAAACTGTCCCTCTCCCACTGCCCATCGATTTCAGTCCTATAGCTCCCTAATTGATGGAATAGTTAGATCAGGTCTCCCTCGATCCCTTGCTTCCATGCTTCACTCCCAGTCCCCCTCTTATGGGCTTCGCTCTACAGACCTAGCCCCTTTCTATATCCCGAGATGCAAAACCTCTATGGGTGCACGAGCTTTCTCCCACTCAGCTCCAAAGTACTGGAACTCCATACCTCAAGCTATCCGCCTAGCTCCCACCCATGCCAGTTTCAAGAAACTCTACCGAGATCATCTAAGTGCTTCTAACCCCTGCGCTTGCTTCCACCTGCCCTATATCCCTCTTTCCTTTTCCTCACTACCCCTGCAACTAATTCCCTCCAATCTGCTTTCTCACCTCTCTTTATTGACCCTCCCCTTGCACACTCTCCACCACCCTCACCCCTTTCTCCCCCGCCTCTATCACATCCTCCTCTACCTTCTCTCTAAAGCTTAACTACCACAAAGGCACTTACTGCATATTGCATATATCTTGTCTATCTCATTCATTTTTTTATACTCAGTATTTCAGTTGTTTTGCACTTAGTCATACCGTATTACCTTGTCTAATGTTATACTGCTTGTACCCTGACCTTGTTCTAAACTGTATTTTCACTCAACCTCTTATGTTGACTGTTCTGACCTCCTCCTACTGTATTACCTATTTATTTCATGTGCTGCATCAAATGGTGTGCTTATGTATTGTCTACCTGTATTCTCCCGGGTTGTGCCTGAAAATAGGCATTCCCATGCCTAGTGCACCCACCCAGTTACCAAAAGCAAATAAATAAATAAATAAAATTAAACAATTAACACATCAATAAATGTATCTACTAAAGTAATCACACCAGTTCCCACACTTGTCACTTACCACAGCACACTTTGAAAAGACTGCCAAACCTACAAAAACCCTATCCAGTAGGAGTATGCAAGTGATGAATAGTATTTCCCAAATACCATGGATAATGAACTATTTCTGATTTGGCTCTGAATAATGAATAGTGGCACAATTCATACCCTCTTCTATTCAGGAAATGCTGTTGTTAAAAATTCAAAAAGAAAGAAACAGCCCCATCCTCCTCCTCAGTCCGAATCCTTTTAAATTTCCACCCCATTCTTCCACCCTCTAGAAACATAAAAAAAACTAGAATTTGCCAGCACATAAGGACCACTTTGCCCACATAGTCTGACCATTATTCCTACCTATAGTATCACCACAGATCCTAGTTGATCCCAGACCAATTCAACCACCCTCCTTCACTTTCCCAAGAATTCCCTTATGCCTATCACATGCATTCTTGAACCCCACCACTGTTTTTGCCCCCCACCACCTTTACTGGAGGACTATTCCAGGAATCCACCACTCTTTCTTTGAAAAAGTTCTTCCTCACATCTTTCTGAATCTACCCCCTCCAGGTTTTTATTGTTCCCCCTTGTCTTTGAGCACCTTTTTTCTGAAAAATACTTTCCTCCTGTACCTTATTTACCTCCATGAGGTATTTGAAGGTCTCTATTATCCCCCCTTCCAGGGTGTACATAGTTAAGGTCCTTATGTCTCTCCTTGTTGGGCTTCTAATGCAGACCCTGCGTCATTTTAGTTGCCCTCCTCTGGACCACCTGTCTATGTCCTTCCAGAGATGTGGTCTCCAGAACTAGGCAGTGGGCACAGTACTCTAGGCACGGTCTTACTAGTGATCTATACTGAGGCAATACTGCCTCCCTCTTTCTGCTGATGATACTACCCCTATGCACCCCAACATCCCATTAGCCCTCCCAACTGCCTTTCACACTGCCTGGCTACCTTTAGATCATCCGATATGATCACCATTCAGGTCTCTTTTCCTGCTTGATGGTCATCAGTACCACTTGTTCTATTTTGCACTCTGCCCCTGGGTTTCTGAGCCCCAAGTGCATTACTTTTCACTTTTTCATGTTGACACCCAGCTGCCATATCCTTGACTAATTATCCCTCAAGTCGGAATTAAACGAATTATCTAAGGATTACTTTTTTCTCCTACAGTTCTCCACTCTACCAACTGAGCTATTGAAGAAATCCTAAAAAATCTAGCTACCATACCCTTGACAAATGAATTACCCCTCAAGCCAGAATTGAGCCAATGACCTAAGGATAACTTTTTTTCTCCTACAGTCCTTTGCTCTACCAACTGAGCTATCAAAAGAATCTTGTTTTATAATCTGAGTCCCACTCTCCTTTCCAGCACCCACAATTTGATCTTTTAAATGTATATGTTTAAAAAACTTCCACGATGGGTGACTGACACAACTCACCCACCTCCTGGCTGGCCACCATTTTCAGCACTCATTTGCACTAAAACAAATGTATCCTACCCACCCACCTGGCAGCACCCTCCCCATGAATAACAAACAGCAGAATATTTAGGTGCCCGAATATAATCTTCAGGCCAAATATTCAGGATATGGTATTCGCACATCCCTACTATCCAGACCAAACAGCTGTGCTGCTGCTTTGAGGAGGAAGCTCCAGCTAACTTGATTAGGCCTGATAGTATTTTTCGCAATGTACTGTATGCCATCCTAGCTGGTTGGCTAGTGTTTTATTCCATCATTTTATGTCTGCTTCCCCCCTGCTTGCTACCTCGAACAGAGTATTTCCTTCCCTCTTTAGTTCAGAAACACTGTAGGAGTCTTTGGACCCTAAATGCTGCAGATGCCATTGAAATCAGGGGTAAGAAGCCGTATAACAGGGAACATAGAAACATAGAATGTGTCAACAGTAAAGGACCTGTAGGCCATCCACTCAGCCCTATTTACCCTGCCTAACACTACAGCCTTGGCTCTAGTTGGTCATAGGTGTCCCTCCCTCCTCCCTTACCTCTGTTTGTTATACCCATGTGCCTATGCTATGCATGCTTGAAACTCCGCACTGTCTTTGCTCCAACCAGCTCCTCAGGCAGGCTGTTCCAGATGTTCACCACCCTATTTTTAAAGGTGTGTTTCCTTAAAATCTTTAATTGCCCCTCAAGCTTCATATAGCATATCCCGTGTTCTGGTGCCCCTCCTCCTATCAAAAGAACTCCCCTTCTGCACCTTATTCACCCCCATGAGGTACTTATAGGTCTCAGTCATGTCCCCTCTTGCTCTTCTCTACTCCAGGAGTACATGTTGAGCTCCGGCAGCCTCTCCTTGTATGGTTTCTCATGCAACCCCTACACCATTTTAGTAGCTCTCTTCTGGACCGCTTCCAGTTGGTCAATATCCATGCAGCTGTGCTGCCTCCAGAACTTGACACAGTACTCCAGGTGTGATCTCATAACTGAGCAACACAGGGACAACACCACTTCCATTCTATTACTTGAGATCCCCCTTCCTATGCACCCCAGCATTTGGCTTACCTTGCCTGTGCCCTTTTGCACTGCCCTGCCACCTTTTGATTAGCAACTATGATCCCTTGGGGGGGTGCTGTGGAGCCCGAGCTAGATGGATGCTAGAGAAGCAGCTCTGCATCTATATAACTTTAAATGAGATAAAATCGCACTTTTAGGTCTGAACTAAGTAAAACAAAAAGTTTCAAGTGGTGGAAGAGATACTCGAGATCAGGATGGGTAACCCTAAAAAGAAAGACCAGAAGGATCATGCCCAGGCAACAGCTAGTACTTCACCCATGAGATCAACAGGGCAGGCCCTGCCTACTAACACTGAAGGAGAGGAAACTCTACAATCTCTAGGCCACAAACTAAAGATGCTGATTTCCTCAGTAACAGTGACTAATGCAAAACTAGATGGCCTAGCAGGGCAAATTACATTGGTCGAGTCATCGATGGAGCAATTATCTGGCACAGTAGAAGAGTTGCAACAGCATAAATGCTGGCCATCTGAGAGAGACACAACACATGCAAAATCGTCTGGAGCGCTTGGAAAATCAAGTAAGGAGTGCTAATATCCAGGTGATAGGCTTACCAGAGGGACTGGAAGGGGATCACCCCTTGCTTTCTTTAAAGAATGGATCTCAGAACAGTTTATGGGACAGGGAGACTTTTCAGATTGGTGATTAGTCAAGGCATACAGAATCCAGTCTCGAGGCAAACAGTCAGAGTCAGTTCCTCGGGTCCTCATGATAGTGACCGACAGTACAGGCACTAGAGACTCTATTTTAGCCTTAGCCAAATGAGTGGGCCTGCTCAGTGTGCAAGACCACACAATACATCTCTTCCCAGATCTGTCCTTTTCTACCAGACAATGCCAGAAGAAATTCAATGGTGCCCGGAGAAAGTTATGGGACTTACATATACCTGACACTGTTCTGTTACCGGCCAAGCTTCGCATCGTGTTCCAGGGCAAGGTATTTGTGTTTACTGACCTGATTGATGCTGGTAAATGGGTCTCTCAAATGGAAGCTCAACAAAAGAATGAACTGAAAAGGCAATCGGATAATGAATCCCTTGAAGAAACTTAAACGGGACAATTTGGTGATATTTCATTAATCTCTACTTGTTGTACATAAACAAGTTGCTGTTGCTAGCCTGCAGATATCCAGTTTTATAAAGGCTGTACTGTCTCTTCTATCATATAGCTTTGGCTTAAAAATGTAGGGTCCATGATCCTAGGATCATAACTACTTTTTCTTCTAAAAGGGGAAATGTTGAGCCCTAACATAGAAACATAGAATTTGACAGCAGATAAGGACCGCTTGGCCCACCCAGTCTGCCCATTTCCCTACCTGATGGATAAGCTGCAGATTCTAGTTAATCAACAGCTTACTTCCTGCTGCCCCCCACTAGAATTGCCTTATGTCTGTCCCATGCATTCTTGAATTCTCCCACTGTTCCTGACTCCACAACCTCCTCAGGAAGGCTGTTCCATGAATCCACAACTCTCTCTCTGTGAAAAAATACTTTCTAACATTACCTCTGAGCCGTCCCCCCTCTATCTTCAAATTGTGCCCCCTTGTTCTTGCACATCTCTTCTTCTGAAAGATACTACCCTCTTGTACCTTGTTAATTCTGTTAAGATACTTGAAAGTTTCTATCATGTCCCCCCTCTCCCTCCTTTCCTCAAGGGTATACATATTAAGCTGCTTTAGTCTCTCTTCGTATGTCTTCTGGTGCAGGCCTTGCACCATTTTGGTTGCCCTCCTCTGAACAGCCTCCACTCTGTCTATGTCTTTGTGGAGATGGGGTCTCCAGAATTGCACGCAGTACTCCAGATGGGGTCTCACTAACTGTCTGTAGAGAGGGATAACAACTTCCTGTTTTCTACTGTTGATGCCTCTCCCTATGCATCCCAGTATCCCCCCAGTCCTCCTTACTGCCTTCTCACATTGCTTGCCCACCTTTAGGTCATCTGATATAATTACTCCTAGGTCTCTTTCGGTTTTTGTTGTTGTTATTAACTCACCCGACATTGTGTACTCTTCCCCTGGCTTTTTGTTTCCCAGATGCATTACCTTGCACTTCTTTGCACTGAATCTGAGCTGCCACGTATTGCCCTATGTAAGTTTCAAGTAAAAGAAATGTAGAGTTTTGAGCAACTGGGAGAATCAAGCTGTGTTCTCCCAGAGACTTAATGTAGTTTTAGATAGTGATGTAGATGTGGATTGCTACTGTTCTCTGATGTCTTCAGATTATAATAGATTTAATCTTTAGGTATAATGGTGGACCCAATGCTCAGAGAGCGAGGCAATTTTAGTATCCATTTTTAGATTTAATCCACCTTCTCTTGGGTTACAGCTACACAAAATTCTGGACTTATAGTGAATAACCTAAAACATTGTCTTTTTCCCCCCACATGTGGAATTTACTTGGAGATACTGTTATCCTGTATACATGAGAATGTAATTTCCTTATCAGAATGTGTAATTATTTTTGCTGTTTCCAAGATGCTTCATGTATTTGTATTTGAATAACATGAAAACTAATAAATATAAAGTATGAAAAAAAATATGATCCTCCCAAGGTCCCTCTCTTGCTTGGTGACTGTAGGTACCCCCATATTATACACAATCTCCTTGGTGTCCCCCTCCTAGGTACATGACTTTGCACTTTTTGGCATTGAAGCCCAGCTGCCAAAACCTAAATCATTCTTTTAGTTTGCCATGATCCTTTTGCATTCTATCAACCCCCCCCCCCCCAGGTGTCCACCCAGTTACAGATTTTTGTGTAATTCGCAAACAGGCACACCTTACCCTCCAGTTTCTCAGCAATGTCACTTATGAAGACACTGAAGAGGGCAGGGCCCAGAACTGATCCCAGTGGTAGTCCACTGGTCGCTGTCCCATCCTCCAAGTGACTGCCATTTGTGATCACCCTCTGCCTCGTATCTTTCAACCAGTTAGATAACCAGCACTCCACCTTCTCCCCCACCCCCAGACAGCTCAGTTTATTTATCAGCCTCCTGTGTGGTAAATGTCAAAGGCCTTACTAAATTCCAGACAGGCCACATCCACTGCCCTCTCCTGATCCACTTCCCCAGTTACCCAGTCAAAGAAATCTATGAGAGTGGTTTGACATGACCTGTGAAGCCATGCTGCTGGTGGTCCTGCAGTCCATTTTTCTCCTGATATTCCATCAGCTTTTCTTCCAGTAGGAACTCCATTAACTTCCCCTCCACTGATGTGAGACTGACTGGTTTCTAATTACTGTCTTCCTTCCTGCTGCTGCTCTTGTGCAGAGAGACCACATTGGCCCTCCTACATTCCTCTGGAACAACTCCCATCTCCAATGAGGTGCTAAATAGTGTTACCAGAGGGATGGCTAGCACTGTGCTCAGCTCCTTGAGTACTCTTGAGTGAATCCTGTCTGTCCCATTGCTTTGTTTTGGTTAAGGACTTCCAACCCCCAGAGGATTATTTCTTCTGTAAATGGACTTGTGTCCACTCTCCCCTCACCCAGTGTCTACTAATGCATGATGGCCTGTCCTCTCCTTCCACTGTGAAGACTAAGCAGGTATTCATTTGAAAGTTTAGCTTTTTCTTGGTCTTCCTTTGTACAGTTCCCTCCTCCTCTTCTCTTGATGTTCACTATATCACCCCTTGCCTTCCTTTCTTTGCTCAGTTACCTGAAGAAAGTCTTATTCTCATTTGTGACCTCCTGGGTGCTCCTTTCCTCAGTTTGAGCCTTCACTGTCCTTACCCTCTGTCCTGTCTCCCTTTGTTTCACAAGCTATACCTCCCTGTCTGCTTCCATTTGGGTCTCCTTGCATTTCCTGAAAGCTGTTTTTTTTCTCCATTATTGCCTTGGCCACCTCCTTTGAAAACCACAGCAGCCTCTTTCTACTCTTACCCTTGCTTATTATCTTTTTTTTTGTATAGTATTTTTATTAGACTTTCTGCAAGTACCAGCTTACAAAAGTAACAGGCACATATATCACCATGATACGAGCATTATGACATCAACATTGGTGCATACAATAAAGTACAGGTGGAGATACCCCAAGTGGCACATCATGGGGGGAATACCCACAGAGAAATTACCAAGTTACCAAATGCATACATCCTAAGGAGGAGCCTGGAGGGATAACTAAACCAACAAGCCCAGTAGAGCCTTCTGGCCGGATCCACACCCACTTCCCCTCAACAGGCCATAATCCCAAAATAAGTCGCAGAAACTCCATATAACTTGAACATCAAAGATAAAAAATTAGATATACACTATTAATTGAGCTATATGTACTACCTCATCCATCACAAAATGTGGCGGACTAGAACATAACCCCACAGGTACAGTAGACACATTATCATAGTCTGTAGGTCCGCGGGTAAGGGGAGGGACCCAGCAGGAAAATAACTCCAAACAGAGGGCAGTTCAGTCTGTATATAAATTCTCATCAGTTCCAATAAATGAAAGTCCAACCCTGGAACCGAGCAGTGTATATTAAATCCTCAAAGTCCCGCTACTCCCCAACTCCCAAATAGTTACTATTTAAGATAATCACAACTAGGCTTAATGAGCCCCTAACAGTACCTTAGAGATTGGACAAATACTCCTTCAAGTGATCACTCAACCTCTGGTTCCTCATCTGCAGACACTGGACATCGTTCTTGCTCCATAAGGCCCAGCATTTTCTCCACCTAGTGCGAGTCATTGAAAAGGAATGTTTGGCCCTTCCACTCAAGATGAACAAATCCAAAATAGCATGCTCAAACCTTTTAAGTTGCTTCACATACTAGAATTCACATTTCTTCTAAGGGTTGCTGCTGGATAGTGGAAAAAAACAAACAATCCAAAAGTACCAGCGCATCACCCCCCACACACACACACCCCTCCCACACACACAGCATAGCATATTTAAACTTTCCACTGCCAAAATTGGCTATTTATTTAGATTTTGACAACCAGGTAAGCTCACTGAGACCAGAGGTCCCTTTTTCAGGAGCGACCTGGATTAGTTACAGACAATGATTACATACATTGGCAGGAGTACACAGTCAATTGCACATACATTGGATAGGGTATAGGGTACAATATAGAGCATGTCAGTTACATGCAAAAATATAATATAGCAATTAAATCAGACATATGTCATCTTAACCAACAATACTTTAGGAGAGAGGTGATACCAGCAATATGCAGGATATATTTTATATACTGTATATTTATCCATGTGAGGAGTGGGTCCTCTTAGTTTCAGACTGGAATTCCAATTTGAGAAAGCTAAATCACCAGCATCAAGGTGGGACCCTTGATTTAGTCCCTAACTTTCCAATGCCTCAATGGCTAATGTATCTAGTTGGTTCCTTTTATATACTGTGCTCCCATCAAGGATTTTACACAAGTGTTCAAAGGGAGCATGCTAAAAAAGAGCACCACAGATGCCTGAAACTCAAACTAATTCAAAATAGCATGCTCAAACCTTTTAAGTTGCTTCACACACTAGAATTCACATTTCTTCTAAGGGGTGCTGCTGGATAGCGGCAAACAACAAACAATCCAAAAGTACCAGCGCACGCGCCACACACACACACACACACACACACACACACACACACACACACACACAGCATAGCATATTTAGACTCAAGCTGAAGTCTGGCAAGGAAAAGAAGCTGGTGGGGAACTTTCAGTTACCGCAATCAGCTCCTCATGCCATCGTATGCTCAGCGATGTTGTCGGGTCCCATAAGCCAAATCCAGGAAAAAGTTCAAGGCCGCATCCCCATATTGAATTTGGTGATGTCTTCTAGCCACCAATAGCATCTGATATCTATCACCCATGCCCTTGCACACCAGAAAGTTAGTTCGGGGGCCAACCAGCTCTCTACCTGCTCTCCTGGGGGTGAGTCGATAGGCTCTTTCGATAGAAATCTGTCCTTCATCTTCCCCAAATCCCAGGAGACCAGGAATGATGGTACAATCAAAGCCGAGGGGGTCTTCTCAGTTAGCAGATTCTAGCAGCCCCAAAATATGAACATTTCTCTCCCAGACCTAATTTTCCAACATATCCAGATGTTGCCTCATCCACATATTTGTCCTTAATAAGCTTGGTAGTTGCATCCATTGTTTTATAAATGTTGGTCTCAAGCTTATATACCAACTGTTGAGTCATTTCCATCTGGGTCTCCAGCGCGACTACACGAGGCATGAGGGAATCAAATTTGTGATCTAGTTCTTCGACCATCCGAACCAGCTGCTGCAGTGTGGTATTCACTGTTACCAGAGACACCTCCTCCAGCCCCGTACCACTAGAAGCCCCAAGCAGTGTACTCTGGGAGGGCCCAACTTCTCGTTGCCCTCTCAGCTGGAAAACATCACCTGATGCTGCCACAGCTCCTTTATTCTTTCCCATAATAACCTCTGGTGAGGTTCTTTTATGCTTAAAGAGTCTAGTTAAGTGAAAAAGGGGCAGAAAATCTATATAAAATATCAAAATAGCTCAATATTTCACAGAGCTTCTAAGAGATGCTGCCTCCTACCAGGTTGCTCAGCAGCGCCCCCCCCGCTTATTATCTGTAAACAGCACAATGTTATCCTGGTTATTCCCTCCTTTATTCTATATTCCATTGTGCTTTCCCCAGCCCCCAGCTATCTCCCCTTCAAGGCATTTCCTAAGGCAGTCTCCCATTTCTTTAAAATCTGCTCTCCTGAAGTCCAGGACCCTTGTCCTAGTTTGGTTTTTCTCCTGCCCAATCCATATGCCAAACCACTCTGTACATTGATCACGTGAACCCAGGTGACTACCCCCTGTGACATCTGCAATGCTGTCCCTGTTTATAAGTACCAGATCCAGCACTGCCCCATCTCTAGTGGGGTCTGAAACCAGCTGTCTGAGAAATGCTCCTTGCAGGGAGCCCAAGATGAACCTACTCCCAGTTATAGATGTGGCCTGGATGTTCCCGTCCACATCCTGTAGATTAAAGGCACCCATAATTATTGGTTCTCCTTTGCTTGCCATTTTGCCTGTGGCCTCCCCCAAAATCCTGCCCATTTCCTCCCCTGTGCTGGTGGGTGGCCAGTACACCACCCCCATGCATATGTGGGCCATGACCTCATCTCCAAGCCAACCCAAAGAACCTCCAGCCCCTCTTTCTCCCTGCTGTGATCTTGTATTTCCATGGCCTTAATACCATCCTTTACATATAAAACACCCCCTTTCCTCCCAGTCCTATCCTTTCTAAACATGTTGTACCCCAGTATGGCCATATCCCAGAAGTGGCTGTTGGTGCACCATGACTCTGTTATTGTCAACAGATCCTAGTTCCACCTCCACAATGGTAGCCTCAAGGTCAGGAATTTTGTTCCATGGCTCTCCACTTCCTTTGTCCTTCCCTGCTCCTACTTTGCCCTCCCTTCCCAAGTCCATCCATCACCCTTTATTCACTGGTACTGTCCTTCACCTTATCTCCCCTCTTCCCACCCTTCCTAGTAGTTTCCTCTGCCCTAGTTCCACTTCTTGACCCTCCCATCCCTTCCTCTCCCTTGCCCCTACTTCCCACTACTCTGAGGGAATCTGTTTCCCTTGGGCAATCCTTCACTGATGCTCTGTCATCTGGAGGTGCATTCACTGCCTCCTGCATTTTTTTCCGCCACTCTCCTTGACTAGTTTAAATGCCTATCGAGGTAGCGTTTAAACCTTCCACCCAAGACTGCCATTCCCCTCCTGGATGGATGGAGGCCATCCCATTTGTATAGGCCTTTATCTCTCCAAGTGGATCCTCAGTCCTCATGTAGCCAAATCCCTCCTCCCTGCAACATACCTTCAACCAGTTGTTGAAGACAGCGTGCACTGTGCCCTCTCTTACCCACAGCCTTGCACAGGTAGCACCTCAGTGAAGGCTACTGTGTGTGCTACCCACTTCAGACCCTTCCCCAGCTCCCTAATCCTGTTCTGCACCATCCTGGCTACGTCCTCTACCAGGTTATTTGTTACCAGATGGACAATTACATACAGCTCCTCCTATTACCTCACCAGCCTGGTGATCCTAAAGATCTGCTCCCCATCCCTCCATGCCGAGGAACCAATTAGTCACCTCACCTCTCTCCTTCCCTCCTGTGGTCTTCCCAAAATTGCAACCCCCCTCCCCAGATGATTGAGTCCTCTACCAGAAGTTGGTTCCTCTTCTGTTGGGGTCCTCTTCTTCCCACCTTAGGCCTTCGCTCTGAGGGACCCTCACATCCTCCATTGCCACTACCAAAGGTGCCCCATTTTGGCAGTCCTGTCCTGCTAGAGTGGCAAGAGAGTTCTTTTGTGGCACCAGCTGAGGAATATGTTCCCTTACCCTCGTCCCACCCTTCTTGAGCTCACCACAGTCCATCTGGACCTCCTTACAGGCATCCTCTGAGGCAATGGTGGTGGACTTGGTGGCTGCTGGCTAAAGTAAGTGGCCTCATGAATTCTACCCAGCTCGGCCAGGAGTCTAGAGCCCTCCCCCTCAGTAAAGAGAGGTGTACATCGATGGGACAGCACCTCAGTCTTCAGAAGGTCTCCCTGAAGACTGCTTATCCACAGTCACTGCACTGCATCACTACCATCATTTCCAAATCTGCTCTCCCTATTACATAAAAATGAATTTATACTATTACCCCAGACACAGTGTTTCTTGATTTCCCTTTTTTGTCCTGATTTCCCCCTGCTACTATACCCAAAAGAGGTCCTAATCTTCTTTCCCTTAAGCTTTTAAGTAGATTTTGTTCACTTTTTGCCATTGTACCCTGACCCAGATAGGGTGTTATTAGTTTTCTCCTGCTTCCATTTAGTCACTTTTTGTTTCTACCCTAGTTAGGGTGTTGCATCTATTCCCAGGTTTGGCCTGCTTTCTACTCTCTCTCCTTCCTGTAGTGAGTGTTACAGTGAGAGTGAACATAAACCATACCTTAGATGATTGGCACAGCCTCCGCCTTCTCCCATAGATGCTTGCTGATGCCTAAGACACCAACCTCACAGCTGTTCTGCTTCTGTGTAATTCCAGTCATGAGCTGGGACACAAACATGTGTGGGGACATGTTAGGAGTGCTTCCTTTTATTCTTCTGTGTGGCTTCCAAGGGGCGGGTACTTCCTGGTGAGGTACAACTACTTTGATAGGTCCTTGCTGTTCATGTGATCCCCCTCTGCTGCTTCTCTGCCCCCGACATGGAGAGAGATCATGACTGGTAGCTGCTGCCCTAGATGGGAGATGCAATAAAACTATAAACCCAGATGAGTGAACAGATCTCCATTAAACTGAAACCTCTCTCCGTCTGCTGGTTTCCCTCCTGTTGCCGAAGCTGCACTGCCCTCCTATATCGTCTTAGCTGATTTTTAACCTCTGTTTGCCAAAACTCCTTTGTTTGTTTCAAGTTTCAAGTTTAAGTACAGTATATTTATTCAACATTTGCTATTACAATAAAACAAGTAAAAAAAAATTCATGTATAAATATCAGTTTGATTACAAGGTTAAAAACACAATAATTTAAGTATCATACATATTTCATGTCCTCATTCACGTACATTCACATCTTACAGCTGTCAGAGAAACATAGAAACATAGAATTTGACAGCAGATAAGGACCGCTTGGCCCACCCAGTCTGCCCATTTCCCTACCTGATGGATAAGCTGCAGATCCTAGTTAACCTGCAGCCTACTTCTTCCTACCCCCACCACCTAGAATTGCCTTATGACTGTCCCATGCATGCTTGAATTCCACCACTGTTTGTGACTCCACGACCTCCTCTGGAAGGCCGTTCCATACATCCACCACCCTCTCTGTGAAAAAATACTTCCTTAAATTACCTCTAGCCGCCCCCTTCTATCTTCAAATTGTGCCCCTTTGTTCTTGCACACCTCTTTTTGAAAGATGCTACCTCTTGGACTTTGTTGATTCCTTGAGGTACTTGAAAGTTTCTATCATGTCCCCCTCTCCTCCTTTCCTCGAGGCTATACATTAAGCTCCTTAAGTCTCTCTTCATATGTCTTCGGTGAAGACCCTGCACCATTTAGTTGCCCTCCTCTGGACAGCTTCCATCCTGTCTATGTCTTTCTGGAGATGGGTCTCCAGAACTGCACGCAGTACTCCAGATGGGGTCTCACTAGCTGTCTGTACAGAGAGATAATAACTTCCTGTTTTCTACTGGTGATGCCTCTCCCTATGCATCCCAGTATCCCCCAGCCCTCCTTGCTGCCCTCTCACATTGCTTGCCCACCTTTAGGTCATCTGATATGACTACCCCCAGGTCCCTTTCCATTTTTGTTGTTGTTAGTATCTCACCCCCCATTGTGTACTCTTCCCCTGGGTTTTTGTTTCCCAGGTGCGTTACCTTGCACTTCTTAGCATTGAATCTAAGCTGCCATACATTTGACCATTCCTCTAACCTTGCCAAGTCCCTTCATCCTTTCCACCCCACCCTGTGCATCAACTCTGTTGCAGATCTTTGTATCATCTGCAAAGAGACATACTTTTCCTTCCAGTCCCTCTGCAATGTCACTTATAAAAGAGCGTTGAAGAGGGACTGGTCCTAACTCTGAGGCCCTCCGTGCCCCACTACTAACCCCTTTCTTCAGAGTGGACTCCATTTACTAGTACTCTCTGTGTCCTATTCTCCAGCCAATTCTTTACCCAGGCTGTCATCTTGGGACCCACTCCCAGGCTGGCTAACTTGTATATTAATCTTTTGTGTGGGACTGTGTCAAATGCCTTGTTAAAGTCTAGGTAGGCCATGTCCACAGCCCCTCCCTGATCAACTACTTTGGTCACCCAGTCAAAGAAATCTATCAGATTTGTCTGGCATGACCTTCCTGCTGTGAATCCATGCGGCCTTGGGTCCTGTGCCCCTCTGGCCTCTAGATATTTAACAATTCTTTCCTTCAAGTGATTCCATCATTTTCCTACCACTGAGGTTAAACTAACAGGTCTATAGTTTCCTGCTTCTGCCTTGCTCCCACTTTTGTGAAGGGAATCATCTGCCCTCCTCCAGTCCTCGGTACCACCCCATCCTCCCATGATTTGTTAAAGAGGGTAGTCAGTGGTGTCACTAGTTCTACCCTTAGTTCTTTTAGAATTCTGGGATGAATCCCATCAGGCCCCATTGCTTTGTCCACCTTCAGTTTTAAGAGTTTTTCAGAACCCTTTCTTCTGTAAATGGGCTGGTATCAACTTCTGTATCCAGAGTGTTTCTACTGTTTGTTTTAGGTAGCTCCCTCTTCCTTTGTAAATACTGAGCAAAATATTTGTTTAGTATCTCTGCCTTTCACAGTCACCTCTGCCCACCTCCTCCCTTTATTAAGCCTCACTATCCCTCCCTTGGTCTTCCTTTGCTCCCTGATGTACCTATAAAAGGTTTTATCCCGCTTCTTAACTGAGTTGGCTATCTTTTCCTCAGTTTGTCAGCACTAGTTTATCACATAAATATTATTTCTAAAAACATGAGAGAGGGCAGTCCACTTACATCATTTTTATAAGGAGACCCTAGTCCATGGACCATAACTCATTCTACATTAAAATTTTATACCTTTCTTTTCCTTATTTTATTGAGTTCTAATAAAAACAAGTGCTAAGTTTTCTAATATTTTGGGGTTTTCTGAATTAAATATAAGATCCTGGATGTATTTTATTGGTACATATAGCGTACCGATATATTTACCCAGATGTTTTTCCCTGGATTGCTTATACCAGGGGCATCTTAAAACCTCATTGTAAAGATCTTCAGGTTCATGCAGAGAGCAGTAGAAATTTGTTGATATGTTTTTATCTTTATTGTACCTAGCCTCCAGAATGTTACTGAAAAATGTTTCGAACCTGAAGATAATATTTTAAAGAACATTTTTTTTATTTTTGCCAACCAGGTGGCAGCTCTTAGATTTTTAATATTTTCAAGATCTAGTTCCTTTGACTTATTTTGCGGTAGGTTTGTGACTTGTTTTGCATAAACTAGATTTAACTGATTTTTTTTTTATTTGTCAATTTCTTCATGTGTATTAAACCATATTCTTGAAGTAAATTTTTTGCTGTATTTAGGCAACTGCCTTTTTGGGGGCTGGTCAGTTGTTCCTTTTCTGTTAAACATTTGCCTAGTAGTGAATTTATAGATACATAGATACATAGACAGTGTCAGCGGATAAGGGTCTACGGCCCACCCAGTCTGCCCATTTGAGCTTGTAAGTTCACTTTATGTTTTCCTAGAAGTCTGTTGCCCCTTAACCCTGACCTCCAGAATCCCTTTATGTCTATCCCATGCATTCTTAAATCCCGTGATTGTTTCAAACCCACCACTTCCTCTGGCAGGGTGTTCCACTTGTCCACCACCTGTTCTGTGAAGAAATTCATCCTCACGTTTCCTCTGAATCATCCTTCCTCCAACTTCATCCCATGCCCTCTAGTCCTGGAACATATTTCTATTTTTTCATTTGTTAATTTTATCCAATGGTTTGTCAGAGTGCTCTGCATCATGTCTTTGAAGCTAGGTTGCCCAAGCTGTGTCCTTTCAAGGGCACTGGAGGTACTTATAGGTATTTTAGTAGTTGTTGTAGGTTTTGTTTAGTATTACATCCATTTTTTTTTTGGCATTCTCTACCCCCCATATTTCTATTGCATACATAGCTTGATTGTATAACTTGGAATTAATAGCTTTTATCATTGGTACCACCGTATTTCCCCCATACAAGATATTAAACCTTTTTAGGGCTTTCGCAGAGGTCTGTAGTTATTTCTCACATAATTGAATGTGATTATTCCATTTTAAATTACTAGATATCAGAATGCCCAGATATGAGAATTCATTAACAAATTCCAAATTAGTTCCAAGCAGGCTTAGTTTTCTATGTTGCCTCCTCGTACCGAATACCATCGCCCAAGTATGTCATTTATGTAGATATTAAATAATTGTTGGGGCCAGCACGCATGCCTGTCTCACCCCTGTTTTAGTCATGACCTCATCCGTTAGTTGTCCTGCCTTATTATATTTGCTGTTAACATTTTTTATTTTCCCAAAGTTAATTGGGTCCCAGGAAAATTGCAAGTACAGTCATATGTGCTGTGCTAGAGGCAATCCGCACTGCTTTGAAGACTGGAACAGTAATGAGATGTTTTGACAAGTTTCGCTCTGGGGAAGCTCCAACTCCTCAGGGCTCCAGCATCTGCCTTGTTACATGAGGGGAGTAGGAGGTTCATTTTGGCAGCGATGTGTTTGTACCAAGAAAGTAACTATTCATACCTGGAGTGAACTGGAGATCAACTCTAAGAGGTGATTCTCAGGTGCTTCCCAAAGTGAGTTACTGTTAAACAGGTTCTATAGGAGTACCTGTGTAAAAAACACAATAAACAAAAACAAAGAGTACCTTGAAGGAAACATTTGGCGTGGTAAAGAATTCATGAAGTGTACATCTCACTAGTAAGCTTCTTGCAGTTGGATACTGCTATTGCATGGTGCCTAGACTGGGCCTGTTGGCCAAGATTCTCAGGATGTGGTGTAGGGAGGGGGGAGGGCTGGGGGGAAGGGAGGGGGCAGTTGGTTTCTCATCCTGTCCTCTCTCTTGGTTTCAGAAGCATTAGGAAGGGGTCCCAGAACTTGGTATACTGAGGCAGAGTGTTTGCAATCATGAGGGACATGTGCGCCAGAGAGGCCTGTTGGGCCAGGGCATTCATCATCTCCTGGGCTGTAGGAATGTCAGGTGTCCTCCATTTACAAAGGATCAAATGTTTTGCGAGCATATTAATAATGGCAATCCATTTTTGCTCCTTGAGGGTAAATGATGTTGATTTGCCTTGAGGGCCCAGCAAGAGGACCTCCAGCACTGGAAGGAGGGGTTTATGTAGAATCTGGGATCCTAGGGAGCAGTTGTGCTCCCATAAAGGCCTGATCTGCAGGCACACCCAAAGTCTGTGCACCAGGTCCCCTTTCTGAGATTGACACCTCCAGCAACGATCATTTGGTAGTCGCTTCGCTTTGTGCAGTACCACTGGTGTTCTGTACCAGGACTGCATAATCTTGTTCTGGATTAGCATACTGTGTGGGTCTGGGTAGGCCCTGTGCACCAATCTCCAACCAGCTGCCCAATCTTGTTCTGCAGTTTGGATTCTGAAGGCTAGTTCCCATTTGGCCTTAGTGACCTGAGATTGGGAAGGGATCTGGGTTCTGAGCACTGTGTATATCATGCTGGAGCAACCTTTGGGGAGAGAGGGCCAGCTTTGAAAGGGGAATTCTTTCTGTGGTCTCATGGACCAATGTCTGACATACTGCATCTTGGCACTCCTAATTTGGGGGTATTTCCAGTGACCTACAGGTGGAAACTCGAAGCGCACCCAGAGGCACTGAAATGTGTCCACTGTGAGGTGCCTGGTGTGGACAGATATGCCAGACACAGTATACCTGCTTTGGCCCATGTCGGCCGTACTATAGGGTCTCAATCTATCCTGATCTCTGAGTTGCCCCAGAGTGGTATAAAATCAATAGGGGTGGGGTCTGTCTTAAGTTTTTTGTGAGTTCTCATCCAGCATTCTATTGAGGGGCTGATTGTGGGGTGTAATTTTAGCACCCGGGGAGGGGTATTGTATAAAAGTAAGGGTAAGTCAGTCACCCCACTAGCTACCAGCTCCATGTCCAGCCACTGTGGCACTTCCTCATCTGATATTCTACAATGGCAAGAAAGGATCTTGAACTGTGATTGGTCAGTCTGGGGCTGGTCCCATGGTGTTATCCCAGCATGACGCCACAGGTCTAGTCTCAGCACTGTGAATCAATATGCAGCACCACATAGAGCACCTCTTTTTTTGAATCTCCTCTTAAGAAACAAAAATATTTTTCTACACTAATAAAAACATTCTTTAAAATTATTTTTTTATTTTATATATAACAGCAAGCCATTGTATAATAGGAATAATGCACTCCAGGGTGTGTGCCGTTTGGGATAACACCACACCTGGGGCATTGGACGCACTCGGCCTGCGGCCTCGTGCCCAATCCCCCCAGGCGTGGCATTATCCCAACACGACACACACCCTGTCATGCATTATTCCTTTACTGTAAACCATTTTAGTGTTTGAGTCATCTGAAAGGCCCATTTATAACCTTCAGACCATGGCAGGCTCCATCCCCCTACAGTCCAGTGTGCCCTGAGCTTATTTCTACCATGCTGTGTTTTTTTTCCCCTCCCAGATGAAATGTCCCAGGAGATTGTCTATCCTGCTAAGCCATATAGAGGGGAGATGCAGGGGGAGATGTGAGATAATATTAAGAAGCTTGGGAGTGGTGATCATTTTAATGGCTGCTATCTTGCCTGCTAGGGTGAGCCGGAGGGGTATCCATCTTTCAAGCTTGAGATGAATACTGGCTACGAAGGGCTTCAGGTTAGCCTCCCATATTTTAGGGAAGTGTGGAGTGATTAGGATCCCTAAATAGGTGATACCGTCTGGTTCCCACTGTAAGTTATGGGCAGTGGCCATCTGGGAGGTGCAATGGTCATTTAGGGAAAGAACCTCTGTCTTGGTTTGGTTCAGCTGGAGCCCGGAGAACAGCGCAAAGTCTGAGAGTATGTCCAGGAGGGTAGGGAATTATGTTTCAATGTCTGCAAGGGGCAGAAGGAGATCATCCACGTACATGAGAGTCGTGTGTTCTACATCCGCGATGCTCACTCCCTTAACCCCTGTTGCTTGCCTATGAGCCGCAGCCAAGGGCTCCACAGCCAGAACAAAGAGCAAGGGGAAAAGTGGGCAGCCTTGGTGGGTCCCTCGACCTAAGGATATAGGGGGGACAGCCGGGCATTCGTCAGGACCTTTGCCATAGGGAAATGGTACATGGCGTCTACCCAGGCCTGGAACCCTGAATCAAAGCCCATGGTTTGTAAGACCAGTCATACAAAGTCCCACTCCAGGTAGTTGAACACTTTTTCAAAATCCAGGGCCACTGCCACTGCTGGAGTGGTGAGTGATTTAGCAGCATGCATCAGATTAAGGAGGGAGCAGAGGTGGTCTGAGCTATACTATCCTTTTACAAACCCAGCTTGAGAGGGGTGGATAAGCTGAGAGAGTAAAGGATTCAGTCTAGAGGCCAACAATTTAGTGAGGACCTTGTTGTCAGCATTCAGCAAGGAGATCAGCCTGTAACTTGAGGCTTTTAGGGGATCTTTGCCCTTTTTTGGGAACACTGTAATTACCGCCTCCCGAAAGGAAGGGGGAGGGAGCCCTGCCCCAAGGCGTCTGTATAGACCTGACAGAGGACTGGCGAGACCATGTGGCATATAAGTTGCCAGACTTCTAGCGGAAATCCATCACAGCCAGGGGCCTTGCCAGTTTTCAGTGACAGGAGTGTGGAGGCCACCTCTTCTGGTGTTATGAGGGCATCTAAGGCTGTGGATTGCTGGCTGGTCAGTGTGGGAAGGTTTAGCCTTTGCAGGAAGGGGATAGCACCTGCCAGATTAGGGGGCCTTGAGGATGTGTATAATGTGACATAAAAGTCTGCCATTATGCTGTTTATTTTTTCTGGTGTGGTGTGAGTCTGTCCAGTGCCATCAGCCAGGTCCGAAATGTGTCTATCCGCCTGCTGTTTCCTCAGGCGGTAAGCTAAGAGTCTGCCCTCTTTTTCCCCAGCCTCCCAGTATTTGTGTTTTAACCAAAGAATTGAGATCTCCGCTTTCCTGGCAACCAGGTCATTTATCTGCAGCCAGATGCCTGTCACTTTAAGTTCTGCTTAGGACTTGTGCTGAGGGATAGGGGAGGCTTTGAAAAGCTCTTCTGCCTCTCTCAATGCCTTTTCCAGTTCTCAGAGATGCTGTTCCCTTTTTTACCACTGGTTATGCACATATCCCATTTTTGTGCCTCTAAGTGTGGCCTTGAAGGCCTCCCAAGTATTACCCTCAGAAGTATCCGATACGGGGTTTTCCTTAAAGAAAGAAGTGGCTCCATTTTGTAGCCAGGGTACAAAGTCTGGGTCCCTCAGCAGAAGGGAATCCAGTCTCCATGTGGGGGAGTGGTAGATGGGGGGGCCATGCACAAAGGTAAGCTGGACCGGGGCATGGTCAGAAATTATTATGGAATATACAGTAGTGTCCAAAGCTGCCTTCATGATATCAGGGAACGTCAACCAGAAGTCGATACGGCTATAAGAGTTGTGCACCGGGGAATGGTAGGTGTAGTCCTAATCCCTGGGATGTAAAGTTTTCCATATATCTGTTAGGGCCATTTCTTACACGAGGAGCACCAGGGTCACTGCATGTCTGGAGTGAGGTTCCATGTTTGTTGGGCTTCTGTTGACAAAGGGGTCTAATGTTAGGTTAAAATCCCCCGCTATCAGCACAGGAGTGTTGTTCATGGACATCTCCCCTATCCTCTGGGCTAAAGTATGAAAGAGTCCTGGGGAATTTTCGTTGGGCCCATAAACACTCCCTCTGGAGTGTACACCCATGCTAGGACCCATCTTCCTTCCCCATCCCTCACCACATTCTTAACCATCCACTGCAGTTTTTTATGCATAATTATTGTCACCCCATTTTCTTTGTAGGGGTTGCGGCGTGTACTATCTGGCCCACCCAGTCCATTTTCAATCTCCTATGGTCCTCCCCACTCAGCTTTGTTTCTTGCAGGAATGCTAGATTCGCCCTCAGTCTCTTCAGATGCGTGAGCACCTGCCTCCATTTTGTGGGGATGTTTAGCCACGCACATTCCATGAATCAGCAGTAATATCACCCATTGGGATCTAGGATGGAAGGCAGTGCTTTACTGAGCTCTGGACAACAAGAAGAGATTGCGGGGAGGGCATTTGGGATCCCTGACATGCCTAAAACAAGTGGTGTGAGGCTGGGGCCAGGAGCTGGTAACTGCAGCAAATAACCAAGGGAGAGGTCTCTAGTAAGGCAACATTCAGTTTTGGATGCTGCAATACATTCACAGTAGCTGTAATCTAGCAGTAGCAGAAATATACACTTCACAACACTAGAACTATATACACTTGCCATGTGGCAAAACCCCTTGGGTAACAGGAGCATACGTAAGGCCACAGCTATCCTCTGGAGGCCTATGTCTGTTCCCAGAGTGCAGATATGGAGAAATACCATTTGGGAGGTAGACGGAAGAGGATTGTCCACCTCCTCCTTGAGGGCCTTGTAGTTTGCTACCAACCAGGTGGCGAGTTGCGAGGGTCCTGTAGTTCTGGGTCATATTCTCGAGGTGCAGGGGAAGGGGGTCTTGACATAAACTTATCCCATACCCCACATCCACCCTGCCACCACCAGTAGACAGCTGGAGAGTACTGTTTTCCATCCTTGCCGGCCTATAAGACCGCATGGGGGAAGGGCGGAGGGCCGTGACCAAGTGGGAAGAAGAGAAAGTTGTGTGCCAGTCATGCCCCTTACTGCCTCCCAGAGTTGTCACCATATTGACCTGTCATCCCTGGGCTGGAAGAGGATGGGTATTAGTTGAGGCTTCTCGGTCACTTGGGGGTGGTTGCAGGAGCTGACCTCTGCAGAGCTTTCTTACTGTGTAGACGGTTGGATGGGCGGGGAGGGGGGAGCCAGCACGGTGCTCTAGCAAAAAGGTGGCGCTGGAGAAGTATTTACTCCAGAAGGTTTCTGCACCCCCACCAACCCCCCTGAAGTTGGCTGTCCAAGCAAGGTCCACAGCCACAGGCTTCTGCAGCAGCAGTTCGGTAGGTGTGAACTCGGTCGGACAATGGGGAGTAGGAAGAGGGATATAGAGGGAAGGGGAGCAGGGGGGTCCGCTGTGTAGTCTGCAGCCAGCTGCTGCAGAATTCAGTGTTAGCTGAGTGGAGGTTCATGTTGGAAAGGGGGGATCAGTGTGATCCAGGGAACTAAGCCAGGGCGCACCATCGACACAGCTTTGGCATTCCCCAGACCACCTTCTCACTTAGTCCTCCAGGGGAGGCCTGCAAAATGAGATTGAGAAGACCAGCAGGGATCCCTGGGGATGGGGGGGGGGAGGACCAGTAGTGGGCTGGCACATGGTGTAGTTTTGAAGCAGATTGACTCCATGGGCTAACAAGATAAATTCCAACCCCCCACACAAGCCCTGCACCCCCCACCCAGCTCCACCAGCAGCAAAAACATTTTAGCATTGCAAGTGTCCAGAAAGAAATGTCTCCCAGACTACTTATCTGAAGGTCTGGGGATAAGGGAATCTGATTGTGATGGTGATCTTCGGCCCGGAGAGGTAGGCCTCAGCTGATTGGGATCACCTGTCCACCTGTCCGACAACATCTTCAGATGATGGCAATGGTCTTGCCAGGTGGGTTGGGACTTGCTGGGGGAGGCAACACAATCTGGCCGGTGGCTCTGAGTTGGGGCTGGGGAAGCCGTGAGTGGAAAGTGAGCCCTCAATAGTCTTCAGCTGGGGATCCAGAGTGGTGGGTCTCAGCACACTGTAGGGATTCTGTGATGCTAAGTCTTCTAGGCCTGCTGATTCGGCTGTGTCCATCATCCATAAAGCTGGACTGGAGCTGCGCGGCCTCTCTGTTGGATGGTCTCTTCTGTCATGATGTCGAGAGGATTGACGCTTGCAATGTCTTCAAGATGGGAGCTTCTAGGTGTCTCCCAGTGGTGAGGCCCACTTCAGCTCATTTGGGGTTCTTCAAGGGGGACCTCCTGTCCAGTCCACTTTTAGAGTTATTTAGGGGGCTCTGCTGGGCAGTTTGGCACAGTGCTTCGCCTGGCCAGTTTCTGTTAAGGAAGTCCATCAGTGCTTTGGGGGAGGCAAAGGAATATGGGACCCTGTTGTGCTCTACCCGCATTGTGTCTGGGTAGTGCAGAGAAAAAGCTAGGCCAATGTGGTGCATGAAGCGGAGAGCCTCCATGTAGGCTTGCCGACAGTCGGAGAAATCTTTGGAGTAGTCCAGATATATGTTGATTTTGTGAGACCTCCGCGTAATGCTTTGCAGTTCCCTGGACTTGGCCATGATCATTTCTTTATCCCAGTAGTCCAGGAACCAGCCAATTATCGGCCTTGGCCTGTCGTTCCCCCATGGTATCGAGTGAGGGTGCAGTGGGCCCTTTCCATCTGCACCATGTGGCCAGGATCCAGCTGTAGTATCTCTGTAAGTGCTGTCTGTAAAAAGACCTCAGTGCTCCGACCCTCCACTCTTTCAGGAAATCCCAGGAACCAGAGATTATTCCTCCTCCCCCAGTTCTCGAGATTGTTGATTTTCTGCTGTAGTTTAAACAAGATGGCCTGATGCTCGCAGAGGGTAGTGGTATGGTCATGCAGGCGATCTTCGGTGCCTGTGATGTGGCTCTTGTTTTGGAAGAGCTGGGCTTCCATTCCCTGGAGAACCTGTGCAGAGTGATTTGAGGCCAGCCCAGCGTTACCTGGGCCATTTGGTTAAGGAGTCGTCCTAATATTCGCTCCACTACGGCTGGGTCCCACATTGCTGGAGGTGAGGGCTGATCCATTTCTAGACCACAGGCCCTTTCTGTTCCGGGTGAGTTTACTCATCGATGCCTCGGAGATCCACAGAATGATAGGGAAAAAAAAGATTTTGTACCTCCGTACTTTTGGCAGTGTCCTGCACAACTCGGTTTACATTGTAACTAGAAATTTTAAGATTTTAAATGGATTTTATAGGATTTGGCCCACATAGGCAGAGAGCTACGTCCTCAGGATGCCATCTGCTTCTGTGCCTCTAGTGGCAGTCCTGCCTTATTATATTTGATTTGTGTTCATGTATCAAAATAGGATCTCCTTATTAATATTAACAAGTTCTGGCCAATCCCCAGTTTACTCAGCTTTTGCCGTGGAAGGGATCTACGTATGGTATCAAAAGCTGAGGAATAGTCAATAAAGGCAACAAATAATGGTTGATTCCTTACTTTGCAGTATTTTTCTGTTAGGTGAGTAAATAAAAAAAACTTGGGTTATGGTACCAGTATTTTTCCTAAATCCAGCATGGAATTGTGAATTATATTGTGTTGCTTTAACCACACATTTAATCTGTTTACAAGGATTTAAGCATAATGTTTTGACATTGTGTACAAAAGAGTTATGGGTCTATTATTTGCTGGATCAAAAAAGAAACATTTTTGATGTAGATGTATAATATACAGTAGCTTCCTTGCCAGCTATCTGGTACATATACATACATTACTGATTTGTTATAAAGGCTTGCAAGGACTGCTGCCCACTATTTAGTAATAAGCTGGATAAAATCTATCGGGATGCTATCTGGTCCAGGAGATTTATTCTTCTTAAACCTTTTTATTGCTGTCATAACTTCATTTGTTGTGAACATTTTAAAGTGTTCATTAACTTCCATATTTTCTACTGTTACTACTGGTGTATCATCACAAAACATTGTTGTAAAATACTTTAGCCATATATCTGATCTACATACATATCATACTGTCCTTTATATGTGCTGGTTCCCATAGCAAGCAGTGTCCAGTATTTCCTATCATCATTTTCACTAAAAGCCTCCAACATATTTTCCCAGAGTCTCTTCTGGTGTAATATTTGCTTTTTATTGACATATTCCTTGTACTGTTTTCTACAGCTATTTAGTTTAGTCAAGTTCTCTTTTGTTGGGTGTTTCTTTACTACCCTCTATAATTTAGCCAATATTTTCTTTTCTGTTCTGCAGTTTTTTTATAAAGCCAGTTGTCATACCTTGGTCCTCTAGGACTTTCTCTTTTTTCCCCATAATGTTCCTCACACAAGTGATATTGGGTTACTAGGATATTATATGTGGCTTCTGGTTCCAGTAAATTGCGAGTTTTTTGAGTTACCTCCTGTATGTAGTTATTGCTCAGTTCAGTTGCCCTTTCCTTTGGGATCCTGTCCCACTTAATTTTGTTATTTATTATTTATATAATTTCATCTTCTGGCATCACTATTGGTTGTTCTGTTGTTCTATATAGTACTATTGGTAGATGGTCACTCTCCATTCCCTGTACTATTTTTAAATTCGTATATTTGTGAAAATCAAATATTGTTGTCAAGATGTAATCAATTGTTGTTGATCCCCGAGCATTAATGCAGGCTGATTTTCCCTCATTGTCTGATGGAAATCGACCATTTAATATTATCAACTGAAATGAGTCAATTAATAGTTGCATTTGTGTACGTTAATCTGGGGGCTGGATATTCAGACTGCGTTGGGCAGTGGTACAAGCCTGGGTGCAGCGCAGCTGGGCTGCATCAGGGCATGGACCATGCGATATTCAACGGTGCTGTGTCATGGCTCAGCACCATTGAATATGGCACAGAGAGCACACCCACTGCCCATAGCACAGTGGCACTGTGCCTGCGCAAGATAGGGATCAGCAGCAGGGGGATGCGCCAGCGCAAGTGCAGTTGTGCTAGGCACATCACCAGCGATATTCAGTGCGGGGCATGCAAATGAGTCCATTATGCATGCAAGGTGCAAATGGAGCCATTTGCATGTCATAATGGTCCCATTGGCATGCGATGCACCAATCCCCAGTGACTTGCGCCTGGTGCCCTGCCAGGCTGCAGCCATCGGGGATCGTCACCCTGCAATGCCATGGAAGTCCCCCCACTCCCGTATGCCTGATCATGGGCAAATGTACAGATATTATCCCTGATGGTCTAGTGGGAAGTCTCTACTGCCTGATCGCAGGCATTCGTAGAACATTACCCTGGTGGTCCAGTGGTGAACCCCCATCGCCTGATCATGGCAGATCTAAATTCATAGCCATGGTGATCGAGTGGCAATCCCTCCATTGCCCGATCATGGGTAGCTGTAAACTCACATCTCTGGTGGTCCATTGGGATGCCCCTCTCACTCCAATGGTGGGCACAATGAAATGACCTATCCCTGGAGGTCCAGAGGTACCCCCTCCCACCCACCCACAGAGGTCCCCTGCCATCCAGCACCCCGTCATGAAGCGGCAGCAGCACCCCGCATGCCACCAGCTGCCGCCAAATGACAGTGTACTGTATGATCTGCGCCTATTGGTCCATGTAGGACCAACGGGCATGCAGACATATACTGTACTACACAGTGCCTGATATGTGAATGAATGCATTCATTCACATATCAGGTCTGTGTAGTACAGTATGAATCAGATGCCCATTGGTCCATGCAGTGGACCAATAGGCAAACAGATCATAGTGTACACTGTCATTTGGTGGGCAGCTGGGTGGCATGCGGGTGGGATGCTGCTGCCCACCAATGACAGGGGGTGCTGGGTGGTGGGGGACTTCTGTTGGGTACCTCTGGACCACCAGGGATAGGTCGTTTCATTGTGCCCATGATTGGGCAAGAGAGGTGTACCACTGGACCATCAGAGATGTGAGTTTACAACTGCCCGTGATTGGGTGATGGGAGATCAGCACTGGACCACCAGGGCTATGAATTTAAATCTGCCCATGATCGGGTGATGGGGGTTCACCACTGGACCACCAGGGATAATATCTGTGCTTTTGCCTGTGATCAGGTGGTAGGGGCTTCTCACTAGACCACCAGGGATAATATCTGTACATATGCCTGTGATCGGGTGACAGGGCAGGGGGGCACAATGCTCCCAGGGCATGGTGCTTGTGTACGGTGTTCCTGCTGGCTGGGTGGCCACCCACAGCCTGCGGCTGTTGTGTTGTGCCATGTACTACAGTCGCCCACCTGTGGGTGGCCGGCACTTGCGACGTTTCTTTTTGCCTCAACTTTGTTCACCAGTGTGCGGCACATGTAGGGGTTTGCCAGCATATGCGCCGCACATCCTGGGCTGAATATTGGGATGTGCTGCATATGCATGGGGACGCCCCCGCATCTGCACCGCATACATTACCAATGTGTCCGGCGCATGGGGGGTTGTGCCGCGCAGACTGCCCCATTGAATATCATGCCGGGGCACATTGGGGGGTTGCACTTGGTGCAACCCCTTTGAATATCCAGGCCTGGGTTTCTTTTGTCTAATGTGTTCCTATTTGGCATGTCTAGAGCATGCCTTAGTTGTTCATTTAACTCTGTTTCTTTAATCTTACCATACCTGATATTAAAAGCTTGCACTATCAGTTATTTATTATACGTGGTACATCTTGAAATAATTTTTTATGTCATCAATTATGGTTTTTTTTTATTAAGGATTTATCATAAAGTTTGGAATTGATGGGAGGGTTATATAAATTAATAAGATTTTTTTTTCTTCCCAGACCTCTAACAATATGAGTAAGTGATTTGCTTCATTATAGTTTCAATTACTTTTAAACGATCTGTAATTTTAATGTATATAACTAACCCTTCCCTCCCTCTGCCCATTTTGTTAAATTTTTGGGCTGGACATTGCACAGTTCTATAACCATTTATGTTTATGTTCTCTAGCTGTTCTATTCCACGCCAGGTCTCTTGCAGATTTAATATTTCCATTTTATTTAAAAAAGCAAGAAATTCTTGATCTATAAATTTTGATACCAAGCCGCTATATTCCATGTAATAAAACCCAGATTTCCAGCATTCCATCTGGAAGCTAAGCAACGCTATCAGTTATTTGGTCTTCCATCTGGGTATCTGATGTTATTTTCTTCAGAAGATCACAATTGTTGGTACTTTCATTTATTAGCTGTCAATTATTGCATTCCAGTACTTGATATCTATTAGCAGTATGCCAGTACTTGATATCTATTGGCAGTCTTAATGTTATAGCCAGCTTCATATACATTTTGACCTTCAGGGCTTTTTCCAAGCTGATTACTATCATTCTCTTCAGAAAAGTTGATAATTAATATTCCCGAGTTGTCCAATTTAGTACTGGCTTCCAGTGTTGTGCAAGTCTACCATTACTTAATGTTAAGTCAATTTGGTTGCCTTGAGTCCAGATTTTACATATTCTCTGAACATTTCTTATGTCATCTTCATAAAATTTGATGCCCAGTAGGTTATCCATAAAAAAGTTATCATTGTTTTGAGCTTTGCCTTTGTTTCAGCTTTAATATGTGCAATGCCAAATATTGATAGTATTATGTCTGGAGAATAAATGTTATCTGTTGCCCATATATCCTGCAGAGAATAAGCTGTTTCCAATTGTTCAATTATCTTTGCTTTGGTTTTACTTCCCCTATTTTTGAGACCCAATTATAACTGGATAGTCCATGCTTAAATTATTTTTTTTAAAATATGTGGAATTTCTCCAGACATAATGTGCCACTTTCTCACATTTAAAAAACAACAAGATCAAATCTTTAGGCATAAAATAATTCACCCTAAAAGCATCCACTATATTGTCTGATAAGACTTCAAGTTATAATAATTCTGTACACATCATTTGACCAAGTGCTATTAACACTTGTGTATTTTCAAGGCTTTCTTTCTCAACTTCTTTCTGCACAATTATAGTCTACTTTCTTTCTTTCTTTCTTTCTTTCTTTCTTTCTTTCTTTCTTTCTTTCTTCATACTGAACTAACAAGAGCTCATTTGCAGATGCATCCGGGGGGAAGGAAAAGGAGAGTACACTTGAAAATACATAGAATCAAAAACAACGTGTTACAACTGTAAATAGTAGAGAAATACAAAAGTAACTATGCACAGTAAATTGTGTACATGAATTTAATTCATGCAAATGAGTAAATAGATAATCAAACAGTGTGAGAACTCATACACCGTGCACCACTGCATTGAACATTATAACTGCAAGCTGAATGTGTGCCAGCAACAGCTAGTAGTTAAACAATACATGTTACAATAGAGGGGGAAAGAAAGCAGGCTTGAGGGGGAACATGGAAAAAAGACTTACGATCAAGGACTAAGAAAGGTGGGTTTGGTGTGGGGAGGGAGAGATAGATGAGCGGAAGGATTAGGAGTAAGGAAGGGTTATGAGAGGAGGTGGAGGAGGGAAGAATTTGTTTTTTTTCCTGATATATATACTCAGACTTATTTGACAGAGAGGTCAAGTTTACAGTATCTTTATCTTCTGCTTGCTTACTATTCATTTATTTTCTGACTCATTCTCTGTTTCTCTTATCTCCTAAGTTACATCATTTATGTCATCATTTATAGGTACTGTATATCATTGCCCAATGTTTTCTGTTTTATTTGTTCTATTACAACAGTACCCTCTTTAACTATCTCTTTTTGCTTCTGCAATTTATGATTTTCATTTTGATTTTGTGGTAGACCCCTTTTTTATTTTTTTTTTTTTTTTCTTCCCAGTTCCTTTCCTTTTGGGTTCACCTTTCTTTTTTTACTATTTTGTTTACTGATATATACTCAGATTTATTTCACTGAGAGGTCAAGTTTACAGTGTCTTTATCTCCTGCTTGCTTACTATTTATTTATTCAATGTTTGTTTCCAGGTCTATTAAATCATAAACTACTGATGAGGACAGTTCCTGAACACTATTTTGTGTTTTTTGTTGGTTTACTAAAACTCTTCCAATCGTGCTGTGTTTCTTGTTGCCCCCTTCTTTTAGTACTGTGTTTTCAGTTTTTGTTATAAGTTGTTCCGTTAGAGCTATATTAGCAATATGTGAATTTCTTAAAACCTCTGCAAGATCCTGCTCAAGAAAGTATGTATAGGTAAGCTGTTTGCTATTCCCGCTTTCTGGTGTGTTTTTTTTTTCTTTATCCACAAGATCTTTCAAACCTATTACGGTTTCTTGTAATTCCGTCCTAATTTGTTTTATTTCATTCTCTGTGGGCTCACTTGTTATTTTCTTTCCTCTATGTACAGGGAACTTGATTGATCATAATTAGTATGCAGTTGGTGGAAACTTTCAATTAGCAGGTCGGACTTGGAGGTTATGCTTTTACATTTCAGGCTTCCTTCAGGTGTGCATATTTCTTGCACTGAGTTCCCTATTATACCATTTTGCTGTTCTCCAATTGTGTATTCCTGCATGGTGCTAAAACATAAATAAGGAGATCTTTCTATACAATCTATTTTTGTATTATTCTTATTGGTTATTTGCAATATTGGGGTTTCATCTGTTAAAGTAATTATCGGGGTTGATGTATTTTTTTCCACTGTATCTTTTAATAAATGTTTAGTATATAAAGTCTGGTTAGTTTGCATCATGTCATCAGCCTTTTCATTTTCATATTTACTATTTTTACCTTTACCCCCTCTTATTTTATCTTTCTGTGGTGTAGCTACATTTTTATCTGTCGCACCCTTCTTGCAGTTTTTGCTTTGTTTTTTTCTTTGACAGGAGTGGGTGTAGTAGGAGATTTATCCTCTCATGCTTTTTTGCTTCTAGTTCTCATTTTACCACAATTGCAATGCAAGTCTTAAGTCACAGCCTTTTAATTCTAATTATGTAGCAAACCTAGCAAAAGGAATATGACAAACGAGTCCCCTTTTTAACTTTTATGCTTTACAGTCCTTTTCTGAAGTCTTTGTTGTCCTCTTCATTGTCCTCCAGTGTTGTTCTCTGTCATTCTCTATTGTTTTCTGTTGTCCTCAATAGTTTGTCAGACTTTCACACAATGCCTCGGATATGGACTTGTCAGGAACTCAGTTCAAAGGTTCAAACACGCTGAAGTCTATGCCACCTTTTTCTCCACTCCAACTTTCTTCTATATGTTTTCCTTGTGTCTTCCCAAGATGCCAACCTTACAGCTGTTCCATTCCTGTGTAGTTCCACTCATGAGCTGGGACACAAACATGTGTGGGGACATGTTAGGAGTGCTTCCTTTTAGTCTCATGTGTGGCTTCCAAGGGGCAGGTTCTTCCTGGTGAGGTACAACTACTTTGATAGGTCCTTGCTGTTCATGTGATCCCCCTCTGCTGCTTCTCTGCCCCCGACATGGAGAGAGATCATGACTGGTAGCTGCTGCCCTAAATGGGAGATACAATAAAACTATAAACCCAGATGTGTGAACAGATCTCCTTTAAACTGAAACCTCTCTCCATCTGCTGGTTTCCCTCCTGTCGCCAAAGCTGCACTGCCCTCCTGTATCATCTGGCTTAGCTGGTTTTTAACCTCAGTTTGCCAGAATTCCTTTGTTTGGAATCAGTGTGCTGCAGCTATTCTACCCCCTTAATACAACTTTCCCTCAGCCCCACAGTTCATGCCTGGCATGAGTTACACAGCTTGCATGATTTAACTTGGTCAAGGCTGTATTTACACAGCTCCTGTAACAGAAATCCCCCTCTGTGTGCCTTCTGGCAAATTTGTTTACTTGAAGCAAAAGCCCTTACTGCTAATTTACAGATTCAGCTATCACTTGGTGCACTCTTCCCTTGCTGCCAACCTCCCTCCCACTGTTCTTCAGAAACTCCCCGCTCTCTTGTAACAAGATGGTGCTCAGCCAACAAACTCCAACTCCTTGTCTCTCAGCTGGTTGCTGTCAGGCGCTGTATGCTAACCTCAGCAGGAGCTTGGTAGCCCAGAACTGATGGACTGAGGAAACTTTGTGCTGTCTGGTTGATTAGGAGCAGTGCCATTGGTGTCATTGGAGCCTGAGAAGGAAATTAGAAGCAGCACTACACACCAGAGCCTATGGTGGAATTTGGAGAGACAGAGACATTGCTTTGAACACATGGCCTAGCTCTGTGAAGAACTAGAGGGATTTAATCAGAGTTTTTAATTCACACTCCTTGGACTTTATTGCCCTCCTAGCCCATAATACTTTCTTACATTTATCTGTTAAAGATATATCAAAATGATTTACAATATAAGAAAAGAACCAGACAGAACCACTTTTAAAATATTATTTATTTACATAGGTCCCGAGGACTGGAGGAAGGCGGATGTGATTCCCCTTCACAAAAGTGGGACCAAGACAGAGGCAGGAAACTACAGACCTGTCAGTCTGACCTCTGTGGTAGGGAAAGTGATGGAGTCACTTCTGAAGGAAAGAATAGTTGAGTACCTAGAGGTCAGTGGAGCACAGGATCCAAGGCAGCATGGGTTCACAGCAGGAAGGTCATGTCAGATGAATCTAATAGATTTCTTTGACTGGGTGACCAAAGTAGTAGACCAGGGAAGGGCTGTGGACATGGCCTACCTAGACTTTAGCAAGGCATTTGATACAGTCTCACACAAAGATTGATAGTCAAATTAACCAGCCTGGGAGTGGGTCCCAGGGTGGTAGCCTGAGAAAACATTGGCTGGACAACAGGACACAGAAGGTAATTGTAAATGGAGACCACTCTGAAGAAAGGGCAGTTACTAGTGGGCAAACTTGAGGGTTCAGTATGGGTCCAGTCCTTTTAATGTCTTCATCAGTGGCATTGCAGAGAGACTGGAAGGAAAGTATGCCTTTTTGCAGATGACACAAAGATCTGCAACAGGGTTGATACACAAGGAGGCGTGGAAAGGATGAAAAGGGACTTGGCAAGGTTGGAGGAATGGTCAGACGTATGGCAGCTAGGATTCAATGCAAAAAAGTGCAAAATAATGCACCTGGGAAACAAGAACCCAGGGGAAGAATACACAATGGGTGGGGAGGTAGTAACAACAACAAAACAAGAAAAGGACCTGGGGGTAATCATATCAGACGACCCTAAGGTTAGCAAGCAATGTGAGAAGGCAGTAGAGAGGCCCGGGGGTGTACTGGGATGTATAGGGAGAGGCATCAGCAGCAGAAAACAGGAAGTTGTTATCCTCTGTACAGACAGTTGGTGAGACCCCATCTGGAATACTGTGTCCAGTTCTGGAGACCCCATCTCCAAAGACATAGACAGGATAGAGGCAGTCCAGAGAGGGCAACTAAATGGTGCAGAGTCTGCAAGAGAAGCTGTATGAGGAGAGACTAAAGGAGCTTAATATGTATACCTTGAGGAAAGAAGGAGAGGGGGACATGATAGAAACTTTCAAGTACCTCAAGGGAATCAACAAAGTCCAAGAGGTAGCATCTTTCAGAAAAGAGACTTGCAAGAACAAGAGGACACAATTTAAAAATAGAAGGAGGGCGGTTCAGGGGCAATGTGAGGAAGTATTATTTCACAGAGAGGGTAGTGGATGCATGGAACAGCCTTCCTGAGGAAGTTGTGGGGTCTAAAACTGTGGGAGAATTCAAGAATGCATGGGACAGACATAAGGCAATTCTTGTGGGGGGCAGGAAGATATAGGCTGTTGGTTAACTAGGATCAAATGGGCAGACTAGATGGGCCTAGCGGTCCTTATCTGCCATCAAAGTCTATGTTTCTATAGGTGGCATCTTTCTCTTTTTTGTTTTCTACTTGCCATTTGTAAGCTGCCAGTAGTGGACATATTTGTGCAGACAGTGATTCACAAACAGTGGCTAACCTTAATTTTAATAACAAATCTATCTGAACTATCTTAATGTTTCCTAAATAACTTTTACAATTTTTATTTATTTTTTTAAATTTGTACATTTCTTACACCTCACAGACATTGCAGTCATCAAGCTACACTGGATATAAAGGCTAATGGCTAAGTGAGGTTGAAAAGACACAGGAACACCAAGTCAGCTGAGTGCCTGTGCTCCCACAGAGAAGTAATTCCAGAATCTAATGGTGAGCCTTCATAGAAGGTTCTGTTTGCTTAAAATAGCTACTCCTTTCTGCTCATAAGGCCCCTGTACTGGTAGGGTACAATAAAGGAGCTTGTATACTCAGGTGAATACGACACATGATTCAAAATTGAGTGAGAAGGCCTCAAGCAGTTTTACCAGTCACAGAGTATGCACTCTCCAATTGGGATAAAGTAAGTTTTTTTTTATTTTACTTACAAAAGCACACTGAATTTCATACTCTGCCAGTAGTTCTAAAACTAAGAAATTTACTGTACAATAAGTTCCTTTAGTCTGTTTTTTCACTGCTGTTTTGCCTGCAACTGTGCTTCTGTTCTGCAAGATTCTTTACTTTATATATTGTCTAAAAGGAACTTGTTTTATCCCCATCAGGTCTTGGTGTCAACCTTATAACCATCCCTGAATGGGATTTTTGAGAAGATCAAGTTCTTCAATGCAAAACTAACCTGTTGCTGTGTAAATTCAAGTTGGACATTTAAATAAAAGTATCCTGGGTGTTTTTTATTGTTTTAAATACAGCCATTATTCTACATGGAACTGGTTTCCATAATTTTACTGGGAGACTTGATTCGAAACAGTGTCCAGTTTTATATATTTCTGACTTCTGCAAGGACCTTGGTGCAATTAAGAATTTGAGCTGCAGTTTACTCTGGAACCCCCTGAAAAGGAATAGAGACTTTGAACTTCATCAAAATGTTCTTTTTATTTGTACAATCCTTCTAAATCAAATTTGGTTATCCACTACCAGTTTTTGGAAGGTTATAACTTGACCTTTTGTTTGCATTAAGTGTGGGTATTTGCCACTATTGTATGTTAACTAGAAACTGAACATCAAGAATGGTGGATACAATAAGCAAGTTGATAACTAATCAGTCAGGTTCTGGCAGTCAAACCTGCAAAAAAAAAAAAGAAAAACATGACAAAACAATGTCTGTATCAACCCCAGTTGAAAGTCCTCCAATTATTAAAAGGTTCTTCAGTGATCCAGTGGCCACAGAAATCTAACAGTCTGGGTTCTTCCTTATGTAACAGTTCTGACCTAAGAAATCCTGCTAATAATTCAAAGGCAGATCACTCCATATTGAATAAAAGTAGATCGGGCCCAATAATCAGTAAGCTGCAAAGCATAACGTAAATCTTTGCGTTGCACTTTGCAATTGCCCAGGGGTTCCAGGACGGTATATTTAGTTGGGCACTACCCAATGGAATGTAGGGCCATTTCAGCACAGTGCTAAGTCAGGTAGCACTAACCTGACATGGCTCCTGAAGTTGGCCCCAAGAGTTGATAGCGCCAGAGCACAATCTGCAATTTTTAAAGGTAGCCAGGCAAATGAGCCCAATGGACATGCAAGGTGCTCAGGGCAATTTGCATGCCCATTATGTGCCCATTTGCATGGGAACCAGAGGCAGGCAGTGCGGCGTTGCCCCCCCACTGCCCATAGCATCTCTAACTATCCCTGATGCTAGTGGCTCCCCCCAATCACCAGCCCCTAAGATAAAAAAGAACACTCCCTGGTGGTAGTAGTCCCCATGATCACCATCCCCTCACTGAAAAGAAGAATCCCTGCTGCTAGTTGTCCCCTCCTGCCAATTGCCAACATGTAATTTAAAAAAAACCTCCCTGGTGTGCAGAGGTCTCCCCATGCCACCAGGCACCCCCGCCACATTCACTTTATTGGTATCTGTGGTGCCGCGTGTGTATACGCTGAATGGCACAGCCCTCCTCACAGCTGATCAGCCAGCTTCCATATGTCCAGGCAGGGAGCATCCCTCTTATTTATTGTACAGGGTGATATGCCCTGTCCTATAGATAAGAGGTGTCTTACTGCCAGGGCATACTGCAACCAGCTGAGGAGGTGAGGAGGGCTGTGCCTGTCATCGTATGCACCCTTGCACCACACATATACTACTAAGTGAGCTGGGGTGTCCGCCATGGTGAGACCACTGGATGCCAGGGAGTTTTTTTTTATTCTAGGCTGGCAGTCAGCAGAATGGGGGACCACTAGCACTCAGGATTGTTCTTTTTACTGAGGGGCTGGTGATCGGAGGGAGGGGTGATCTCTACCACCAGGAAATCTGTTTTTTTTTATAGTAGGGGCTGGTAATCAGAGGAAGGGGGGGGACCCCACCACCAGGGACTCTTGTTTTGTTTTTTATATTAGGGGCGGGTGATCACAGGGAGAGCTGACCACTAGCACCAGGGATTATTTTTAACATAATGACTGGCGAGCAGGGGTGGGTATGCTCCCACGGCGGCCAACCAGCTGATTGGCTTCATTACCTCTGGCAGCTGCTTTGGTTGGCAGAGTAAAAGGAGGTTGTCTTCAGCAGTATTTGTGTGACACAAAAGGACTGCACAAAACCCTTTTGTGCTGCACAGTTCCACTGAACATCGGCTTATGACAATATTCCTGTCCCTGCCCCACCATTTTCATACCCCCCCCTTTTTGGTTTATATGGTTGCTACCCCTGTTTGCTGGTGCAACACAGCCTTTTCAGTATTGGGCTCCAGTGCAAAGCCTGGTTTGTAAAGGCAAACACCAGTTAGCACCTGTACAAACTTTTGAATATCGGGCCCCTAATCTGTACTGTACTGTATATCAGAAACTCATTAGATAATCAGAAAGTGAGACAATCCCTCTTATCAACTTTTTATAGGCTGACCAATCAAAGCTCTCAAGAGGAAGAGGCTACACTGCTCGCACTCTCCATGGCCGCTACACCTCAAGCCCCACCAGACCACTAGCCCCTGACAGGGCGCTACCCTCGCGGTGCGGCTTCCAGGACTGCTGCTGCTCACACTCTCCACAGCCACTACACCTCAAGCCCCACCAGGTACAGATTGCTGATGTGTTCGCTCTTTGAATTGAAGTGCTTTTTCACTCTATTGGCCCTCTTTCTCCTGGGGGCTCCTGATTGGCCACTTGCTTGGCTGTGGCACCACTGATTGGCTCCCTCTCAAGTCAGGACTCGTTCCTTGACCTGCCTGGGATTCCCTTCTCGGTTTCCTGCTTGTATTCTTGTACTCAAATTCCCCTCCCCCCCATTCCGGCACTCTTTAAATCCTCTTGCTACTCTCAGGACTCCTCCCAGAAACAAGTTCTGTCCAATTACAGCCCTCACTGACACTGCAGCATGATTTTCTCCCCAAATTAACCAGTCTTCCAGTACACTCTTACTGATAATCAGTGACAAGCCCCTACACTATACACTCATTTCTGTCACCCATCAGCAATGACACTGACCTCTTGTTCTTCTCTCATTACCATCCTGCTAGCACTTTGTTTCCCTCTCACCTACCCCCCAGCTCCTTCACCTCATCAGACCGGTCCCTCTCTCCCTACTTTACTCTTTCCCGTCATGCAAAACAATGCAGTGACTCCCTCTCCTGCCCTTACTACCGGGACACACTACTCTATCTGTCCATGTGCCTCCCTACTCTCCTTCCCCTCCTACTTCTCCCTGATTTTCCTCCTAAAATTCCAAACTCCACCCTCACACCCCTCCTCTCTTTTCCCTTCCTTAACTAGATCCCAGTCGTGGGTTTAGGACTGTGAAGCTCCACTTTTTGATCATTGCTCTCCTGCTCCTCTCCTCTAGCAACATTAACCTCAACCCCAGACCATGTTCGACTGTCCCGCCAGCTCCAGTAGCCTCTGGTCTACCCCTAAATAAACATTTAGCCCTCCCCTGTGGCCTAAAACTCTTACATCTAGACATCCGCAGCCTTCTCCCAAAGCTCGACGTAATCCAGCCTATAGCAGTCTCGCTTGCCCCTGACGTTATTATCATTTCTGAAACTTGGCTGAGTAGCAAAATTGATGATCCTCAGCTTGCCATCCCGGGTTACTCTTTATCATGCCAGGACCAACCCTCTAGGGGTGGGGGGATGTCTATCTACATCTCCAGTTCCATTCAGTTCACCAAAATATTTACCATGGCTTCACCCAGAGCCCATGAGGTCCTAATCCTAAAACTGTCCCTGCCTTTCTCTGCCCCTATCTACTTTGTGGGTGCTTATTGTCACCCTGGCCTCCCTGCCGCTGTCATTTCTGATCTCATCACCACCGTTGTCTCCCATACCCCTGCAGGAGAAACTTATTTAATGGGAGACTTTAACAAAAACTGGCTTTCCCACTCCCTCAATGAATCTCAAAATTACATCAGTGCCCTTAATCTATCTCAGCTCATTCTGGAACCCACGTGTTTGAACTTCAAATCTGGTAACCATTCTCTAAAAGACTGGGCACTCACATCTTATCCACACAGGGTTATAAAATCAGGCATACTCCCTTAAGTCAGTGTCAGTGGCTCAAGAGGTTGCACACTCACCTCTGAGGCCGGGAGATCAGAAGGGTGTGGATTCTATCCCCACAACAGGCATTTGGGTTAATATCCCAATACTGACACTGCAGTGCAGCATGAGGGTGGGGTGCTGCACTCCTGATGTGCCATCTTTCAGATGAGATGTTAAACCAAGGTCCCATCAGCCTGTTCTGGTGGTAGTTCAGGTGGATGTTGAATATCCCATGGCACTTCTCGAAAAGAGTAGGGGAATTTTTTATTGAAAACTTAAAATATGCAAAATTGCATTACTGCATACAAACTCATAATGAAAGAAATCAACAACAGAAAGTAGTATTACAGCATACATGAACTTCAACCATAAATAATCCATATTTGTACATGACCCCTGTCCCATCCTCACTAAAAGAGTAGGGGAATTTTTTATTCAAAACGTAAAACAAAATATACAAAATTGTAGTACGTCATACAAATCCATAATGAAAAAAGGAAAAAAAAGAAATAAGTAGCAACAGCAGACACGAACTGTGAAATTAAAATGTCCACAGTGGTACAGAAATCCCCTTCTCATCTCCACTAAAGGTGCAGGGGGACGAGTAAGTCGAAAGCTGAAAACAAAAAAAAACAGACCAAAATGTTTTACTTCATACAAATCAGAATTAAATGAAATCAATAACAAAAATAAGTGGTGCTGTAGATATAAATTGCAAACAGAAACAATCCACAGTAGTACATAATTCCCATCCCATCCCAACCGAAAAGTAGGGGAATGAGCTGTCAAAAAAACAAAATCAATACAAAAAACACTGTGTGTCATACAAAACCATAAAGCAAGAAATAAAAAAAATACAAATATCATAGTCAGTGAAGGACCCAGGAACATAAATTCCAGTAACATTGAAAAATCCCAGGTGATAAAGAGCCTTCCTCTGAATAATAAACAGTTTGTAAGCCCTGTAAGATCTGTGAAACAATCTGGGTAGGGCTACTACATTTTTGCTGCAGCAAATATGCACATCTAGCCTGCCACAAATAAAAACGGCAAAAAGCAAACTTCAAACAAAGAGTGCTGGGATGATAATGACATAAAACAGGGGGATAGATACCAAAAATTAAAATATAGCATGTGAGGAATAGGAGGGCCTTCTTTTTCCACTTATGGAGAAGGGTCCACACAGGTCGAGTATAGGGGCAATCAATAAAAAATTGTGACATGGTCTTGGGAATGGAAGGACACATGTCATGAGGACAAGTCCTCTCCTCCTGAGCCTTATGCTTCCGGTTGTCCCTGACTCCAAGATTCCCATGACAGGACAACTAGGTAACATCTCAAACTCACCGAGGAATTTGAGGATCAGTCAATTGAAGGAAGACACTCGAGGAATCAATAACATTCCCAAAGGAATCCCTTAACAAGAGCAAATCCCAAAAATGCAACCCTATGATAGACTGATACAATCGCTTCCTTGAAGAAGAAAGAATCGTGGTGGGATTCAAACTTCACTGATGAATCTTCAGGAATGTGGGGATTATATAATGGGGGAGGTTATATTTTCAAAAATTCCAAGGGCTTTCCATAGGTGTAAGTTGCCAACTATTGCATAACGGAGCAACACTATGATGAAAAAGAGAAAAACAAAATGCCGGCTGAGACTGTAAAAGATAGGGAATAGCAAATTTCATGAACAAACAGTGAAAAAACACCAAAGGGTTCAACATCTGACCCCCACCATGGCAATAATCAAGATATGTGTATGATCGCTTAACTGGGTTCAAGCGACTGCCCCAGAATCCTCGGAAGAAAACATTGTACAATCTTGCTTCCAAGGAAAAAGGAATAGAGTAAACTGCAGGTTAATGAAGAAACAAGGGAAGAACAATAGTCTTCAGTAACAAAACCCACTTCCGCTTTGCAATACTGTGTTCTTTCCAGGAAGCTACTATTAGGGAAGCTTTATCTAAAATGGAAGTCCAATTGGTAAGGGCTTCATCAGTAGTACCAAAAGTCAAACCCAAAAGCTTGATTGGGGTGGACTGCAGAGGGACCCTAGCAATGTAGGACTGAAAAACTGGGAGTGGTGGCATCGGGAGAAGTAAGGCCGAGCTCTTCCCATAATTCAATTTGGAGCCCAACACCTTTTTGAAGTCCGTAAGAAGGAGTATTAAATCAACCTTATGAAGTTGAGGAGTGGTGAGAATACAAAGGTCATCTGCATAAGCAGACACCGTAGGAATAGTAAGCACAGAAGAAAAAGCCAGACTCGGGATAGACAGATGGTGCAAAATTCTGAGTAGCAAAGGATCTATCTGAAAAATGCAGAGAAGAGGACTTGAGGGGCAGCCTTGCCTAACCCCAGTCCAACTCAAAAAAGATGGACAGAGGGAGCCATTCACATAAGATTGAATCCATGCAGTAGAATAGAGCAATTTAATCCAATGGATAAAACGCGGTGTAATACTGTAATGAGACAAAACTAAAATGAGATAATCATGATTCACTCTATCGAACACCTTCTCCTGATCCAAAGAAAGAATGAGTGAGGGAAAAGAGGAAGAGCTAAAAGCAGAGACATCCCATAGGAGTAAAAGATTGGAAGCTATGGTGCAGTGAGGAATGGCGCAAGTCTGAACATCAGAAATAACTTGGGATGCAATAGGAAGGAGCCAGTGAAGCAAAACAGACGTAAAAATCTTATAGTCCACATTCAAGAGACTTAGTGGTCTCCAATTCCGAATGTCCGATCTATCTCCTTTTTTAAACAAAAGGAACATAATAGCGTCTGAGAAGTGTCAAGGAACAGAATGAGTTTCGATGATGGTGTTAAAGACCAAAGTAAGGATCAGAGAGAAGAAGTCAGAAAAAGCATAATAAAGCTCTGCAGTGAGCCGTCCTGCCCCAGAGAAGTGCACCTCTTTTGCTTCTTGATGGCCGCCTGCACTTCCAACAGGGAGATTGGGGCAATCAGCTGAGTACAAAGATCCCGAGGGCAGATGGAACTTGGATGTCCAAAAAGGAAGTGATGGAAGGAAGGGCCAAGATAGTCCCAAAAACACTTTCCAAGTGGGAATAAACCTTCTGCTGGAGGGATGCCATAGTATCATAAACCACAGAGGTATCGGGGTCAGTAAGACTATCAATGTGAGTGGCTGTCACCCTGTCTGAACAGTGCTTAAAAACATCAAAAGAGGCCTTAGAAGACTGTGTGCTGCAAGACGCCTCAAGATGCAAAGAGAGTGCCCTGTCATATTGATGTGCTTCCATCCGGGACTTTAATGATGCAATAAGAGGGGAATAATCATGTCCAGTTTCACAAGTCCTTGAGATAGAATCCATCAGATGCCACTGCAAAGTTAAATACCGACGATAAGAGGATATGGATTTCCTCCTAGCATGCCGGATAAAGAAACGTTTTAATTCTAACTTGGTGTCCTCCCACTAATGTAAGGGGGGAGGCATAAGCATCCAGCACAGAAATGTGGGCCTGCAAAAGGACTTGACAATCCGCAAGAATACAACTGTCAGACAGCAAGGAACTATTCAATTTCCAATGAGAAGAAACAGTAAGGGGATGGGAAGTAGTGGAAGGAAAACAGAGCAGTGAAACGGCCATGTGATCCGAGGTTTCACAAGGAATGACTGCCACCGGCTGAACTAAGACATTCTGTGAGATGAAGACAAAATCAATACATGTGGCCAGAAGGCCTCTATGATAGGTTTTCACTCCCTGGGATGCACCTCACAGTAGCCATCCTTAAGCAAAGCAGTCTTAAGTATTGCCCATAATGCAGATGAGTCCCCAAAACGTTTCCGAGTCGTACCGCCTTTGTCAGCCAGGGTAAGACCATAGTTGAAATCCCCTCCCATGTAAAGATGCCTAGAGGTGTGTAAATATGGTTGCAATTGCCTAAACAAATCTGATCTTGCAGCAATACTTTGGGGGGCATAGACATTAAGAATTCTTAGCTTCAGACGTCGGTAGGTGCAATCAAGCAGCAAGGCACACCCTGGGACTATATCGACCAACCTCGTAACAGCATAGTCAAATCCAGAAAACAATATTCCCAACCCATCACACTTATCCTCTCCAGAGGACCAATGAGATGGGCCTTTGGTCCAACCGGTAGCGGCCCAGGTCAACTCATAATGAGTCTTCAATCTAGTATCCTGGAGCAGGTAGATGTCATGCGGGAGGTCCAAAAGATACTGCAAAGTGGTGAGGAGTTTCCTATGGGATTTCATGCTGCACACATTACAGTAAGTGTGAGGCATTGAAGACTCAAAACCATGGGCATGAGAAGAATTGATAGTGCGGGAAAAAAAATGGGATGAAACAGGGGAAAACTAAGGAAAGGATCCTCAAGTAACAGCAGATTGCTGCTTGGTACCTGGTCTAGAAGAAGAGGGATCCTGCTGGGAATCAGAGGAATAGTCCACAAGGAGAGAAGAGGCCTGAGAAGAATCAGAATCATTTTCCTCATCTCCTCATCCACTATGTCACTCCACTGCTTCTGCTTAGTCAAGGCTTGGTAACGATTTCTAGTAAGAATAGACTGCCGGGGGGGTGGACCAGGAGCCTTACGCTTTCCCTTCACCTTACCTTTCTTTCCCTGAGCAACCTCCATGAAGGAACCCTGGTCTGGAGAGGGAGGGGGGGCATGGGGTCAGGGAGGACAGCAATCTCTGGAGTTGGGTCTGCACATGGAGGAGCTGGTGACTACAGAATGATGTCATCCACCCCAATGGTGGGAGTAGGCACTGGGACAATGTCCACAGGAAGGGAGGGAGCAACATCCCGGAGCTCCTTATCCATTCAGCGAAGAACCTGAGCTTGGGAGTCAGATATGAGAGCCACTTGATCCTGAGGAGGGAGATCCAATCTGTTATGGTCAGCCCAAGAACACTGGTGATAGGTATGTCCATTCTCATCACAGAGGTTACATTTCTGTGGGGTAGGGCATCCCAAACTAACATGACCATAGGCCAAGCAAATGGTATAATGTGGCTTGTCACAGGTATGACTGAGGTGTGTCCGGGCACCACATTTATGGAAAGTATGGGACTGATCCAGGTAAAAACATAAGCCCCTGTCTCTACCAATATAAAAGCTACCCAGCAAGTGCATAATACCTCGGTCAGTTTGTTACAATTGAACTTTAACCTTGCAACCCCCTGTCCAAACAAGGTCCTCATCCAAAATAGGACAAGGAGCTTTGAGAATGTCACAGTGCTGTTTAAGCCAGTATTGGACATCCACTGTACTCACCCCTTCATTCGGAAAAAGAAGAGTAATGATCTTAAAAGTAGGCTTGGTAAGGGGAATGAGCATAAAGGGGGTCCATAAAGGCTGAGATTTTACCAATTCGTACTTGGTCCAGAACCTTTCCAAAGTGAAAACATTTTTAAAACTCAAGTCATAAATAGATTCTCCCTTAACATGAATAAAGGCAAACAATTCACTAGCAGAAATCCTCAAAGAGTTCCTGAGCATGGAATGCAACACACTTTTCCTGTCAGGAGCTTTAGTAAGGTCACCAAAATATTTTAAATGAACTGCGTTCCTGCGCTGAGCAGGTTCACCCAAGTTCTGGAAAAGATCACTAAGGTGAAAGGAATGGTCATTCAAAGTCTCACCTGTAGGCAAAGAAGGCTTGTGAATTATATTCATGTGGTGCAAGGAGTCTTCATCTGAAGAGGAGTGCACTAGAAGTGAAGGATGCAGTACCGAGGTAGAGTCCTGAGCATGCTTAGGGCCCATAGCGCTTGATGTCGGCTGGCTAACAGCAGGGTCATGGGTTGGAGTCTGAGGGAGTTGTAGCAATGGAGCAGTCAGAGGAAGACGAGGTGAAGGAGTGGTCTTGACAGGCAGTTCAAGTGTGCAGGTCCCCTGAATGATTTCCTGCGCACTCACCACTCGAGGAGAAGTCCAGGCTGCACCAGGAAGCTGCTGAGTCCAGCCCACAGCACGGAGAGTGGAATCTGGAGACCAAGCATTATCTGAAAGTAAATCGCCACCATGGTTGTCCATAGGAGATAAAGAACCAGGTGCTGCAGATGCAGTGCAGGTAGGAGCAGAGGTTGAACCCAACATTGTAGCGTATGGTATCGCGGTTTGCAATGAAGTCTGTACAGAAGCAGTAGGCAAAGCAAGAGTGCAAGGCACCGTCCTCCCGCACGATTTACTGTAAAAGGGGAGTGGTGTTGAGCATAAAGCAATCCCAAGTGTGATGTAGACAAATCAGTAGAGCAGTTCACGGGTACTGTAAGAGAACGCTGTTCCATAATCTGTGGTGAAACATTAGAACCAGCAGGAGAAGCAAGAGATGTGTGCACAACTGAAGGTGAATCCAACCAAAGCACAGTGTCTGATAGTTCATCACTGTAGTCACTAGGTAAAACAGTAGGCATTGCAGGCAAAGAATCAGGAGCTGAAACCATGGAGCATAGAGCTACATCACCACCACCTCCTCCAGGCTCCGGGACAGCGGCCATCTCGGCAAACAGCCAAACAGCCAAGAGTTCCCCCTGCTGCAGAGTAGGGGAATTTCCCCAGTGCCCTGGTCAAATTTTCCCCCATTCACTAAAAATACCACCAACAGCTTAATCTGGTTCAAAGTCAGTTGGCATTCATCTGTATCCCCCTCCCCCGGGTCGTGCCTGAAAATAGGCAGAATTTGTCTAGTGCACTTACCTAGTCAACAAAAACTGAAAATAAATAAATAAATAAATGGCCTGAGCAATCACCTTATGACCTTCATGGTGCATAAATTTCATAGGGCCAAGGCCCCCCAAAAATCCTCTATCTCCGGTCGTACAAATCTTTGAATCTGAACCCCCTTCTCCAGGACCTAGTCCACACAAGCTGGACACCTCTTGCCATGGCCAACTCGATAGACAAAGCCTACAGCTATTTACAAAGCAAATTCCTAGAAATCTGGAACCTCCATACCCCTCTGCACTGCACCAGGGTTAGGGGCAACCACCTCCCTTAGATTACCCCTGAACTCCTTATATCTCAAAGAGCACATGATCGGGCTTGGAAAACATATAGAGCCTCCAAGCTCCCCCAAAATTTTAACAGATACTGCTCCCTTCATAACATGTGCACTAGAACCACCATCTAATAAAAGCGGACTATTTCTGCTCCTCCTTTCAGATCAACATCGATAAACCCTCAAATTTCTGGTGAGTTATTTACTCCCTGTTCTCCTCCCACCCCATCCTCAAAGTAAACAACACTCTCCTTGCGACCACCCTAGTGTCTCCACAGAGTTCAATTATTATTTTACTTCCTGCACCTCTGTTCTCCTCACATCCCTACCCTCGGCTCACTCCCTCCCCTCCTGCTGACTCCCTCTCCTCTCCTCCCCCTCCCTCCCTCCTCCCTCCACTTCTTCACCTTTTGCAGTATCTTACACTCTGAAACCTTGTATGTGCTGTATGCATTAAACCCCTCCAAAGGCTGCTCGTCAGATGGGCTGAACCCTAAGCTGCTTTACTTATCCGATCCTGCTATCGCTGTCTGCTTGTCCAACCTCCTCAACCATTAATTCACTTTGGCAGCCATCCCAACTATTTGGAAGCATGCCACTGTACTCCCTCTGCCTAAACGAGGAGATCTTTCTGCTCCTGCTAACTACCACCCCATATCTCTCCTACCTACTCTAGCTAAGCTTCAAGAACACCTAGCTCTCTCACAACATTTCGCCTACCTCTCTGACTCTAGCTTTTTCACACCATTCCAATCTGGTTTACAGAAGAACCACTCCACCACCGCCACCTCCCTGATTAGACTCACTGACTCCATCCTCTCAGGGATGGACAGTGGCCAAATCACTTCCGCTGTTTTTGTCAACCTGGCAAAGGCTTTCGACACCATCTCCCATACCCTTCTTCTGTGCTCCCTCTCCTCGGCTGGCCTATCCAACTCTGCCACTAACTGGTTCTGAGCTTACCTGGTAGGCAGAACTCAGTCTGTCAGAATTGCTGACTCCACATCCACCCCCTCCCCATCAATACCAGCGCACCCCAGGGCTCTGTCCTGTGTCCTATTCATTTCTCCATATTCCTCAATGACCTTCCCTTAGTCTGCTCATCCACCTCCATCCATATGTACATCAACGACATGGTCCTCTTCACCTCAGGCCAGTGCTCTAGTGATGTACAGACCAGACTTCAGCTTGACTTCAACAAAGTTCAGCAATGGTTCTGTTCCCATCAACTCTCCCTCAATGCCAAAAAGACAGTCTCTATGACCTTTGGCACAAGGCAGAGACTCTCCAGGTTCCCCTCACTGCCCTTCTTCCATACCCTTGATGGGACAGTCTTGAAGGACACCTCCTCCTTTAGGTATTTGGGGTTTTGGCTTGACCAACACCTCAACTTCTCTGGACATGTGGACACCATCCTGAAGAAGCTGCACCTCAAGCTCGGTGCTTTATACAGGAACTGCAGCTGCTTAACACTACTGGAGAGATGAGAACTTGTCCAGAAGATGATCCTACCTATCTTTGACTACTGTGATGTAGTCTACAGTGCTGCTCCCAAGTCTTCCCTAACCAGATTGGATACCCTCTTTAACTCTTTCTGCCGCTTTGCATTTAACTCCCCACTCACCACTGTACCCGCTATTGCTCCCTGGCTTTTCCCTCACTTGAGAACCACCGCCTTCTCCACTGCACCAAATTTATATCTAAATACTGGTTTGGAACTCTACCTTCCTATCTTACCTCCTCACTCTCCACCCTCCTCCCTCCCACCCACTCCCTTAGATCATATGACTCCTGCTTAATGTCAGTCCCTCATTGCGTAACCTCCATTGGTCAGTCAGCTTTCTCAACTGCTTCCCTAAATTCTGGAATGCCCTTCCCCCCCAGATTTGACACTTCTCCTGCCCTTATTCTCTCTCTTCCTCCCTACATAACTTCCTCTCAGGAACTGTACCTGCAATTAACCCACCCCCCTCCAAGTTCCACCTCTCACTAGTCTTGCAACCTTCCTGTTTATGCAGCACAATGATTCCCCTAACTTGAAATGATTTCCATACTGTTTCTCAATGCACTTCTGCTCCCTGCCTCTTCGTAGCCACCAGTGCAGTGTTCTATTACCTTACTCTCTCCTACAATCTTAAGTTGACTTGCAGTTATAGTGTTCGCATAGTGTTACTTACCAATATCCTATGTGTTACTAATGACCATTTTTGTATACTGTATATTGTACTTAATTATGAACTAATTGCTTATTTGATTGATTGCTGTAAGTTGGTATTGAACCCCCTGTTCCTCTTCCCCCCAGGATGCACCGGGAGATGAGTAACTTGTTGCTCAGTGTGCCTTTCCTGGTGAAACATTTCAATAAATAAACAAATAAATCTTAGTGTCAGATGATAGTAATCAGCATTATGTTGTTATTAATTCTCCTGATAATAAGGCCACAATACCCCAATATTGAACAGACTCAGAGGTATCTTGGCTCGTTTAATGTATTTTAATAATTCTGTTCTGAATCAGTCTTTATGAAAAGAGAAAAGGCTACATGCCCCCCAGCCCAGCTCAGAATGTTTTCTCAAGTCAGAAAACTAATCAAGAACAAATATACAAAGAACCATCCTTCAAAGGCAATCCCAATCTTGCAAATAATACAGGAATAATGATATCTACTGCAAAGTAGTTAAGAAAGATGTCCCAAAAGTTATTAATTATAACCTATAGCTTACCCCATTTTTCTCGCCATCATTTTTTTTAATAAAAAATAATCAATTCTACTCAAAAGTGGGCATTTTTCAAAAGTGTATATTGTTCAACAAATTAGTTTACTAAAAGGTAACTATACATGCAATCAGGGAAGAGACTGCTGCCAATGTAGTGGCGTTATTAAAAGAATAAAATGACGCAGGGAAATCAGAATGCTAATTCTATCTCAATCGAATAGTCTAGAAAAGAGACACATAGTGGGAAAATAATGAGCACTGTTACTAGACAGTCAGCCCGTTGTTACAATTAAAGAAATAAAAGTACAGAGAACCTTGTAACCAAATAGCCCTGTGGTTTCTGAAAGGGAAACTGAATCTTGTAATCCTAAGGGAAAAAAGAAGAAGAACAAAAAGGAGGACAAAGAACAAGTAGCAAAAAAGTCAGTTTAGATCCCGGTGGTCCAAGAGCCTATTTCAGGTGGACTTTCATTACTAATATTTCAAACACCTATTAAAATTGATGAAAAGTATAATGTAACTTACCCCCTGTTAAATCATAGGTTACTCTCTCTGCCAAAGCAAATCCACATGCCATACCTCCCTAGGGTTGCCACATGTCAGGTTTTTACCTGGTGATCCGGTTTTCAGAGTCCCTGTCCGGTAATCCGGTTTTGCTCAATGACAATCAGATTTTTGAGCCATGTTGAGTGCTTACATACATTTAAAACAGACTTTGTTATATCATTCATTGTTGCAGCTACATATCCATGTAACAAACAAATTCTGTTGTCAATATAGCCCTTTCTTTGTATAAACAGTCTACCTGGGAGGTGTAAAGTATGGCCATTAAGACCATTAGCAGTTAGTTACTTAACCTAATCTTTTCTGCTCTACATCTTAAAGCAGCACTACAGAAAAGCTGGGCAAAAAGTCTGACAATATCTTTTTTAACAGTAAAAGATTCATTTATCTTTCACTTTCATTTTCTGGTAAACTTTTATTTATTTTATGTGTTTATTGAGTGTTGGTAACCGGGTAAGTCCACTGAGACAATCACAGTCCCTTTTTCAGGGTTGACCCAGTAGGGCAGCAACAAACAATACAGTACAGTGCCGAGACAACAAGGGAAATACTGTTACAATAATGAAAGAAATTAATATACAGCAGGTAGGAGATAAAGAATCATAAAATATACAGAATTATAAATCTAGCAGTAAATAACAGTTAACAAAATAGATATCTACACTTTGGTGATGACATATTGTAGAACATTTCAGAATGAACATGAGCAGTGAAAACTGGATATAACAGCTAGCAAAAAATAGATAATTTAAACTTTGGTAAAGTTACATGTTGCAAGTCAATTTCAGGATGAACAGAAGCAGCGAAGTCTGAAGGCAGATAAGTAGAGTTGGTACAGGAGGGGGAGTAGGAATGGCAAGATATCATGAAATAAAGATGGGAGGTAAGGAGAGGAGCATGGGCAGGGGGTCAGGTCAGATTAGGAGAAGGATAAAAGAGCAGTATAAGAGAAGAGCAGCCATCAACGAAGGCAGGAGCAAACTGCAGAGGCAGAGAGAGAGGAAAGCAGATTGGTTTGGAACATAGGCAGAGTGGAGCATGATAAGATGGAGGGGGGAAGAGAGTTCTAGTCCAACTCTGCCACAAATGAGAAGTACTTATGGGCAGCGGCTAGTCACACATTCGGCCTAGTGAGAAGGGGAAGGGAGGCAGACCTTAGTGTAAGATGAGCTTGTCTTTGGCGGATGATCTCAGTTAGGCAAGGCGGGGTAGAATTATGCACCAGCTTATGAACGAAACTAAGGGTGTTATACCTGAATTTTGATTCAGTTTTCTATCATTAACAGAATTTAAGCATGTTTAAATATTTTAAATTAGTTTTTTTCCCCTAGAAAAAAGTATGCTCACTTCTTTTGGCTTCAAAATAATATTGTGGATATGAAAAGGAGTTGGACCAGTACCAATATATGAAGGACACACTATAAGAAACCAGCAATGTGCTTATTATATATCATTATCTACTATTTACAGTATTTCCCTTGTCCCCCCAGATCATATCTGTAAATGAGATTTTGTTTATCTCAGTATGTTTACCTAGTAAAACAATTTAAATGAATAACTAAATAAATTAATTAATAACTATGAAGAACCTAGAAAATCAAATTTGAAAGGTACATCCTGTTAATATTTTTTGCTGCTTTAAATATCATCTTTTACTGTTCCATTAAAGTCTTCACTGACATAACAAGTGGCTTTGGAGGAGGAGCAATACAGTATTAGTTATGAAAAGTGGTATTGCTAGGGACAGAGTTAGGGTCCATTTTGTTACCTCTTCCAAAGGTGGCAACTCTACCTCCCAGTATAAGTAAAGGCAGCTTACTGTACTATAGTGTGTGGTGGAACATTGTTATCCACCGAATTCAGTTGGCTCAAAAATGTTGTTCTGCTGCAGTAGTGACATCTGTAATGCAGCAGAATGACTTCTGTTCTGCTGCACTATGGATGTCACACTGCACCGATTGCCACAGAAATGGCAGGCTCAACTAGATAAGAGTGAGAGCATGATGGCAGCAGCGGCAGCTTGATCTCCCATACACCGTACTTGAACAGAGCAACAAAAATTATGTACTACAGACTGAACCAGATACTTAGAATTAAATTGAAATGCAGGATCAGCAAGACATCTAAATTTTACTTACAATCTGAACTCCTCGAGCCTCCTTGCTGTCATCACCTCTTGCCAAGTGAGGAATTCAGCTGCCATGTTTTTTTTTAAATCTCTCCTACATCTGATTAGCAACCAATTGAAGGTTGTGCTACCTAATGATGGATTTCTACTCTCTAGCAACCTCACATCACCACCCTAGCAACTACTCTAACTGCCAGCATACCCAGAGGAAACTGCCAATTTGATTTTTTTATTCTAGGAATAAAAAAATAATAATTTTATTAAAGGGAGGCACCATGCCCTATAAAACATAGTGGATGGGTGAATTTATGCTTCACTCTCAAGGTCACAGGGAATCAGATCCCCTCAGTGGCACAACCCACTGGTTGTGCATGGTTGCCCATCCACTATTTTATATATTGCCCCCTAAAGGAAAAGCACATTCTGACACTAATCAACCTCAAGATACTGCCATTTGTGCAGCTGATACAAGCAGTGCTCCGGCCTCTAACTGTACTGTTACAGGTTAGATGATGATACTAATACTTTCTTACATTTCCCAAAAAGACAATGAAACAGATGTATCATTAATTACCAGAATTGACTTAATACTGTTTCACTTAGAAGTTGAAACTCAAAAATGTAAATTCAAATTTGTGTGCAGCATTCACAGATCCTAGATGTAAGGGATGGGATTTTCAAAGATCTGGATGCAGCACTTGTGTCTGTATTTTGGCATGTGCTGCATCAAAGAAAATGCATCTGGATGTTTGCATCCTATTTCTAAACATCCAGAAGCATTTGCAACACTAGCCACAGTTCAAGGCAAAAAATGATGCATGCATCACAAATTTGACATGTGCATCATTTTTTGAGTGCAAGTCATGGCAGTCATGCTCAGAAGTTAGATCACCTTTTAAGTGGTCTAACAGTCTGGGCAGATGTCACGTGCCCACATCCAAAAAAAACAGAAACAGGTCTTTGAAAATGCCTCCCCATATGTCCCCAGTTTATACAGCCATACGAAATCTTGAATTTGCCAGACAGGCTTGATTGAATCTGCCAAAATTGGAAAAAGTGGGTGCAACTCATCATTCACCAGTCTCAGATCTGTAGAAATGGGGAGTGAGAAATATTGTAATGATTCAAAAACCATAAGAATGTTAGATAACATAAAGCCATTTATTAACTTAAGATGGTCTCTGTCACAGTCTATTGGGGACTCAGTTGACAGGGAAGCATCTTTACTGATTATTACAATTCATGGTCTTCATAAAGCAAGAAAAGAACCTTGAGAATCATTGTTGTAACAAATGTGCTTAATTATTTCCTTAATGTTAAGAATTAGATTGGATAATAAAGGCGTAGTGGATGTGATTAGAACTAATGGTTATAACAATGTTGGACAAGTTGATTTTATTCTTATGGACAGTGCTCTGCTCAGAGAGATCAAGACAAAGGCTCATTTAGTTGACAGTGTAGGTAATCTAATGACCATGTAGGTACTCTAATATGTCTCGATTTATTTGTTGCTGATGTAAAGTAACTCATATTTAGCATGTATTCATTTATTTTGCCTATACTTAGTAATTAAGCAACATTGTACAAAGGATCTCATTGGAAATGAGCATGTCTCAATTGAGCTATCCGATTCTTTCATTGAGAAATGAAATGAATAAAAGTTTTTACTACTACTGCTAATCACTACTGAATTTCCTTTGAGGTCTACCCCTCCATTTAATCTTCCATCTGATAACTGGAAAATGTACTAGAAAACCATCAAACAATCTTCAAATTATCTGCATGGTAACTTTCCCCTGTCTCTGACTAACAAGTCTGCAATGCTGAGAAATGGAGCAGGGCACTGATTAAGGCCTACAAAACAATCCATCCGAATCTTTGTCAGTTATGTATAATGTAGGCAATATGGTTACAAATATCTGTTTATTGTCCTGGAATGTAGCAGGAATGTCTCTAAGAAAGACTGACTTGGACTGGTGTGAACTTGTTTCTGGATATGATGTATTATGTTTTTTAAGAAATGTGGGGGCCTATTCTCAGAAGGATGTGCATGGCACAAAGTGACTTGTGTCCAACACGGATGATGCAAGTAGCACTTTGCAGCAATAGCAATGTCATGCGGGATTCTCAAAAGCAGCCTGCAACAGCACACAGGCTGCTTGCGCCAAAGTGGACTTGCATCATAGTTGTGCCAAAACCTCAGCTGCAACACGATGCAAGGGGGTTTACTGCAGCCTCTGCACCTTATTCACAAAGGGTGGCTGCCACATCCCCTAATTTGGGATTCTAAAACAACCCCCAGAGGACATCATCAAAGTATATTTACACCAGCTATGAGCTGGTGTAAGTGTGTTTTGCCTTCCAGTGGGGGTTGCATCAATTTGCCACATGTGAACCCTACAGCCCCCCCCATGACCACACATATGCCCCCATTCCCAATAGTATTAATAAGTAAGCCTGTGTGGGCTATTGGTCGCCCCACACACAAGCCCCGATCCCTGATAGTATTAATAAGTATGCCCTTGTGGGCTGTTGGCTCCCCACACACACAAGCCCTGATCCCCAATAGTATTAATAAATATGCCCTTCTGAGCTACCACCCCCCCAGTCCTGACCACGATATGCTTAACGATGAATCCATTGTGGGCTAGCAGACCCCTCCAATGCTGATCCCCGATCCCCAAAATATTTTCATGTCAGTGTCTTAAAAATTAATATTTCATAATCACTGTAGTCCTGGTGGTCTAGTGGCCCCCCACTGGGCAGTGCTAGACCAACCCACTCCCCCCGACCTGTACCCAGCCTGAGGCTGGCTCAGCTCACCTCTTACCACTGCGGCTAGCCACCGACTAAGCTCTTCTATGAGCGCATACTGTAACTAGTACTCGCTCAGTGAATGACAGCTGCTGTCATTCACTAAGCATGTACTATTTACAGTATGCGCCATAGAAGAGCTCAGTTGGTGGCTGGCCATGGTGGTGATAGGTGGGCTGTGCCAGCCACCAGCTGGGTGTGGGTTGAGGGGAGCAGGGTGGTCTGGCACTGTTGGGTGAACAGATGGGGGCCACTAGACTACCAGGGCTACAGTGATTACAAAATAATTATTTTTAAGAAACTGACATGGAAATATTTTGGGGATCAGGGATTGGGGCTTGGGGGTCTGCTAGCCCACAAGGGCTTCATTGTTATGAATATATAGGGTTGGAACTAGGGGGGTGGTAGCCCACAAGGCATATTTATTAATACCATCAGGGATTGAGGCTTGTGGGGGGGGGGGACAGATGGCCCACGTGGGCTGAATTATTTATAATATTGGGGATCAGGGCTGGGGGGGTCTATTAGTCCATGAGGGCAGAATTATTAATAATATCAGGGATCAGAGTTGGGGAGAGTGGGTGCTTGTGCACTTTTATTGGGCAATGCCACAGGCTTGTGGCAATCTATTCAGTGCTCCCTCCATTTGGCACATGTCAGATGTTGGCACAAACCATGGGACCTAGCTGCCGGGACCCTGCCTGATAGAGAGTTGGGTGCAGGATCCCCAGTGCATTGGCATTTTGGTGCAAGTTGCTTTTGGTGTGACTTGTGCCATGCTTTTGAGAATGCCCCCTCCCTCCAAGTGTTTATCTGATATTACAGTTTTACCTCTTAACATGTTTTAGCGCAAAAGTCATAGAAATTTGTTCAGGGGTATGAGGTCCTGTCAATAATGGTCAGAGTTCTAATTTAATTTTAATTTAGCTGTTTAACCAGGAGTAGCTCACTAAGCACAGGGAAGTTAAGTAACTTGCTAAGGGTCATACAGTATGCAAGTGGAAGCTGTGGAATTTAAACCCAGGTCTGGTCTGCTGGATGTCACCAGATTTGCAGGTCAGAGCCTTAAACCACTGCACTATACTGCCTTGAGTTCATCAAAATTAGAATATTTATAAAGTATGTGTAACAGATAATAACTTTATTATAATTTTGATAAGTCTGAACATATCAAAATATATCATTATGACAATATACATACCCCTTTCAAGCTTGAAATATTATGATGCAGATATCTGGGTTACTCTGGAATCTTATTAGTTATATCTCCCAATACCCAGGGTTACCAGTACTATTGACAAGTGATTTAAACACTAGAGTGGATAACCATGAAGATAATATGGATGATTGTGAAGTTACTCCCATTTTGGACACTATTTCTCAGAGGAATGCAAAGGACAAAACTGTGAATTCTCATGGAGTATGCCTAACAGCTATCAATACTGTATGCTCAATTTAATTATCCTGAATAGCAAACTAGAGACAGACAGAAAAGGAGCTTTCTCCGTTATGTCAGCTGAAGGCTCAAGCACCTGATCCCCCCCCCCCGACATATGTTTATATTTATTCACTGAAGTCAAAACTCATTCTGATTGTGATCATTTCCCCATCATTCTTCAATGGTCTTATTGTAGTAAAATCAATGAATGTTGCATTAGATATGCAGCCATCCATCTCAATTATTCATAACAGAAAAATCAAATGGGATGGTATGTTATAGTCTTTTTCCTCAGAATTGGTAGCTCTTAATTTAAATTTTGAGTTACTAATCTTGAGTTTTTTTAATGCTTCTGGCAAAAATTGAAAACAAATGTGATCTGATGTACTTACTAAAATCATTCCTTGCTTGTATAAGCCTGTTAATGCCAAGCAGCACTCTTGTAGCTGGTTTAATATTACACATAAACAAGTGAAATCTCATTTATTGTCACTTATAAAACAAGTCTAGAAATCTCAAACAATTTCTCCTGCAATAAAAACAGAGAGGCAGTATAGCACAGTGGTTTAAGGCTCTGAGCTGCAAAATCTAGAGACCTGGGTTTGAATCTCACAGCCCTTACTTGCATACTGTGTGACCCGGAACAAGTCATTTAATTTCCCTGTGCTCCCAGGTCACACCTATAAACAAGCTTTTAGCTTAGTGTGCTACTCCTGGTTAAACAATTGTCAAAAAAAATAAAATTATTATCTTAGGTTGTGAAGTGATATGATAAACACAATTGAATCCAATGACTCCAAATAATGTTGGACCTTGGTTGCAAAAGGTACCAAAAACTATAGTAGTAATATTTGGGGGACTATTAGTCCAGAAGATTGGCTTATTCCTTTCAGGGGCTCTTTTTTTTTAGCATGGTGTAAATCTTAACTGAACATGGTCTGTGTCCTCTTCCCAGCTGGAAGACTTGTTTTCCTTTAATACTAACATACTAAATGCCAGCAGAATAGGCCTAACAGTCTTTCGCATCTGCTCATTTGGTCAGCCCCCACCCTGGGAGTTGACCTTGCTGCCCCCCTCTCCTTCTCTGACTTCTCCCTTCCCAGTTCTGGATATTCTCACTGTATTGGATTTAGCTTCCAGAACCCTTCCCCTGTACCTGTCCAACCCCCTCTTGAACCCCTCCATGTCTCTGCCTCCACCAGCCCCCTAGGCAGCTCATTCCATGGCTCCACCACCCTCTCAGTGAAGTAGCACCTTCTCCTTTCTCCCCTGAATCTTCCCTCCTCCAGCTTCCACCCATGCCCTCTAGTGGCCCCCTCCTCCTTCCTTCAAAGCACCCTGACTGTTCCTGCCCTATTTACCCCCTTCATGTACCTGAAGACCTCTATCGTGTCCCCCCAGTTCTTTCTCTCTTCCAGTGCATACATATTTAGCTCTTCGAGCCTCTCCTCATAGGTCCTGTCCCCCAAGCCCCAAATCATTTTGGTTGCCCTCCTCTGGACACTCTCCAGGAGTTTAATGTCCCTCTTTAAGTGTGGCCTCCAAAACTGCACGCAGTACTCAAGGTGTGGCATCACCAAGCAGTTATACAGAGGGAGTATCACTTCCCTCCTTCTGGAGGTGATCCCCCTAGCGATGTATCCCAGCATCCTGTTGGCCTTGGCTGCTGCCCTCCTACAAGTCTCAGAGTTGTTCATCTTGACATCCACCACCACCCCAGGTCCCTCTCAGCCATCGAGACTTGTAGCATCCCAGGGTGTACACTTGGCCCAGGTTTCTGGCCCCCAGGTGCAGTACCTTGCATTTCCCTGCATTGAACCCCAGCTTCCACTTTCTAGGCCATCTTTCCAGAGCCTCCAGGTCCCCCTGTAGGGCCACCCTCTCCTCCTCCCCATCCACCACCACCCCCTTAATGAAGTACTATTGATAATATGTTCTTTTAAAGCCAATAAAGCACAAGGACTGGACACGATTTCTGTTGAGCTCTTTAGCAGCAACCTCCATGTTTGGTCTAAAATTTTGTGTACATTCTTTAATGGTTGTGTTTTACATAAATATATTCCAGAAAATTCACTTCTAGACCCTTTTCACACACATGAAAAAAAAGACTTTTAGACCATTCCCTTCAACTATTATTCAACTTATCTCATGACCTGTGCTGCAAAACTCTTTGCAAAGGTTATTCTTCTGAGATTGGGGGCATGGAAAAAAGAAAATCAAATATTTATGCCAGGTCAGGTAGGCTTTCAAAAAGCAATATTGTAACAAGCCATTACTTCACTTTATCTTATCTCACAGAAAAATATGTAGTCTTTAAAAGGACTGAACTGTATGTTGTATTCATAGACTTTTGAATGGCCTTTGATTCACTGTCTAGGCACATTTTGGGGAATAGGCTAAAAGAACTAAAACTCAGAATCTGGTTGATTGATCTCATCTTAGTCCTGCATCAAGAAACAATGGACACCTTGAGATATGACCTACCAGGTCATGTAACTTCACAAGTTGTTATGAATCATTGCATTAAACAAAGCTGCCCCTTGCCCCGTTTGTTTAATGTGGTTATGGAGGAAATAATTCTGTCTATGAATAGCAAATCTTTTTCATTCACCATCTGTTAATATTCTACAGTGTCCATATTTTGCATATGCTGATGACTTGGCATCTTTGGCTGTTACACCTATTGGGTTAAAAAAAATTGTCAAAGCTTAAAAATAAGAAAAGAAAGAACACTACTCAAATGAAACAAACGAAAACTAAAGAAAATGTGCAGTATAGAAGTTAATAAGGCTGCATACATGCTGAACATCTCCAAAATAGTAAAAAAAAAGTGTAAAGCAATGTTTATGTTAATGTTAAACATTGTCAACCCCTTTTAGGCCTCATAATGTCTCTTGTTTAAAAACAAATATTGTCTGATTGCACTCATTATGTGGAATTTTCTGATGTAGCTTGTCAGTTTGATTCTGATTCTTTTTTTTCTTTTTAAAAGTGAAAGATAGACTGCCCACCATGTTGGCGTAACCATACAAAACCAAAAAGAACCTCAGTGCAAAAGCACTGAGGCAAGAGTTACCCAAAAGGGCATTGGCCATAAATCCAAGTTTCAAAGAAATACAAAATTGCACATACCCCTATAAGGCAAAGCATCATGGACTGTATACACAAATCACCATGAAATGTTAGGATGAATCAGCTTTAAGCAGGCATGCATGGCGCTAAAGGGCATTTCACACAATCTGCAAATGATGTAAACATAAGACATAGACATGTGTTTCATCCTACCTAGGACTCATCAGTGTGCCACCCCAGGGGAAATTAAACAGCTGTCCAAAGTTGGTCTTATGGCTTTGGGTCATGGTGAGTCCGCCTCCTCCCCACCAAAAAAAACAAGCTAAAAGACAAAGAACCTCAGTGCAAAAGCACTGTGGCAATGGTTACCCCAAAGGGCATTGACCATAAAGCCAAGTTTCAAAGAAATACAAAATAACACATACCCCCATAATGCAAAACATCATGGGCTATACATGCAAATCACCATAAAACATGTTTGTTTATACTCCTTAATCATCTCCAGTTGGATCTTTACTAGACTTGGGAACACTCTCAACACAGTCTAGCCACTCACAATGCAAAGGGAGGAAAAGAGACTATTAATTCTAAGTGACTGCACAGTTTGAGGGTGTTACTGATGTGTAGAATGTATGTCTTAAGAGTAGATCAAGGATTTGAAATAAAACAAGGTTTAGTATAACTACTGTATACCATGAGCATACAATTCAGTTTTGCTAATAAAGGAAGCAGATAAAACAACCACCATCAGCAAGTTTTAGAGAAACTAAGCAATCACAAAGTGTGGATTTTTAACTAGAGCGAATATGATGCAAAAAAAGAAGGTTGCCATTGTCCCTTTAAGCTACTAGTTAAAGTTAAAAAGCATTTAGGAAGGCACATGCTATCATTTCGTCCTTTATCTGGCTCGGGAAACATCCTAGACATGCTTATAGGAAGCTATCAGCTTCCATGTCGTGCAGGGGTCTGAAGTTCCCTCACTTCAATTTGTACTTTTGGGCCAGCCAGGTGGCTAAATATCTGAGATGGTTCATCCCTCAGGAGGGGAATGCCTCTCACCTTTATATACCAGACTGGCTAAAATTAGAGAGAAAGTTGTTAGCAAATGCCAGATTTTCCCCTGAGACCAAACTGCATGTGCCTGCTAAAGCTCTTCCAGCTAATCTGGTTAATTCCCCCATAACCATCTCACTGAAGACACATGCTCAACTGTGTACCTTTTTGCACTATAAATACATCACAGACCCCAGGGACCCTGAGATCAGAAATCCCAATTTGAAAATTTGAGGCCATTATATCCCTCCAGTATGGCTACCCCACTTGAGAGATTACAAGGTAATAGACTTCTTTCAGGGTGGGAGGTGTCTGGACTTGAGGGAGACTTTGGCTAAACTTAACCTGGATAGTCATTGGATTTTTAGAGTTTTTCAACTGCATCACCTTTTAGTACATCTCCCATTGGATCTGACAATAGGTCCTGAAATGAGTGAATGTTTTAATATAATGGCATATCTCAGTGGTAAACCTCATGCTATCTCTAAGCTCTATGCCCTTCCTAGGGAAAAGACACTGGATCCTCATACTGATATCCCCAGGGCCTGGATGGATCACTTTCCCGGTATAGCAGAAAGGTGGGATAAGATCTGGAAGGCCACTTTTACTTACATCCCACAAGATAGATTGAGGTTCACCCAATATTAGAAATTAAATGATATGTACTGGACCCCCATTAAACTTCAGAAGGTGGGCAGATCTCCTGATGTGCACTGTACAAGATGCCACCAACAGGAGGGCTCCCTTAAGCATATTTTGGGGGAATGCCTGGAGAACATGAAGCTTTGGGATCAGATTAAACAAATGGCAGACCCCTTATTGGGTAGTGAGTTGTTCACTCCTGAGATATGTCTGCTTGGAGATCTTTCCCAGACACCAGTGTGGATCTGAAGGTATCATATGGTGCTCATAACTCTAACTGTTAAAAAATGTATCCTACGTCATTGACTGGATGGGCAGACCATATCATACCTTGAGTGGATTAATGAGCTTCTCTTCCATCTCAGAGTGGAGCAGATAAAGACTAGTCTATGGTGCTCACTGCCTCGCTATAAAAGGCAATGGGATAGTTTTCATACACTTTATTTGCTCCAACTAAGAGGTCCAAATGATGATCATGGGGTATAACACCTACAGTTAATGTACCACATCCTATCACTCTACCCACTAATCACTCCTCCCTCTGGAGGGGACGACCAGATTTGTGCTTTCACAGGTACTGTATATTTTACATGGATTATTTGGTTCACTCTGGTTGCTACTCTGGTGTTGGTTCTTTGCTGCCAAGCCAGGGGAGGGTGGGGGTGGGTTAGGGAACAGGGGGCTGGCATGGGATTCATGTCATTTTCTTTATCTATATATATAGGAGATTCCACATCATGGCCTGTATTTGTGATAAATCAATAAACTTGAATTTCAAATAAAAAAAAATAATAAGGTTAAAAAGCATAATTGTATTTTAGCTATCTTGGCAATCTATTCAAAAGTTAATGGGTATTATTGTATATAAATCCCTTCAAACAGCTTTACGGTATATTCTTCCTACCAACCATATCCACTATTAAGATATGCTTTAGATAATTTTTGTTTTGTTAAAGAACATTATCTTTTACTACCTTTTTTATTGTAATAAATATGTCTGCCTTATCTTCCCCCCAGTCACTGTTTACTGCTCTCTGTTTATCTGTTTACAGGACAGGTAATTACGTACAGTAACTTTCTATGTTTAGAGCTACTCACTTGAAAATTGCAGAATAGAAAACCTACTAGTACTGAATGTCCTGGAATGGAGATCCATAGACTCAGGGAGGAAACAGAGAATAAAGTATAACAACTATATATACAATTAAGCTGTATTTCCATCAAGGGGTTGAGATGACATCATATAGACCTCAGAAGTGAAGCAAGAGAGGTCCCTGATATAATCTCAATCCCAAAATGAAAACATGACCCAAGTTGGGCATGGTTATGTAAGGAGAACTCCTCAAATGCTGATTTGTATGTTATGTGTAATACTAAAAACATGAAGGTGTATTGTCAATGCTTATATTAAACAGAATATAAAGATGTTTAGTGTATCACCAGGCTCAAAAAGGAATGGCTAAATGAACCAGAAAAAAGAACAGCTTTTGCAGTCCATTGGAGTCTAAAGACAATGAACATTCAGGCTGTCAGTTAAGAGATAAGCAGGAAGGGAGAAAAGAGTCACACTCCATTCGAACCAAGGAAAGTGACTGGACAGTGTGAACTGGGCAGATGTGAAAAATGCAGGGTTTTGTAGTATAAAGATAAACAAACTGTCAACTGTGTATTTTTAATAACCTGAAGAATATGAACTGTTGTTTAATTTCTGAATAAGGTCCTGACATTGTATTCTTCCGATGCAGACAGCTCATGGATAGGTGGATGAGAGATGTCCAAGGGCTCCGCCTCCAGCCAGAAATACTTAAAAATAATGCTCTGAGTATATGAAAGTTGGATTCAAACCTCGGACTAAATGGACTTTGACTTGATCTCCCAGAGGGCTTATGAACTGTGGTGAACGAGAAGGGGCTTGTACATCAAACCTCAGCAAGAAGTTATTTTGACATCCTCTGGCTTATGATATTGAAGGTAAGCTGAAACAAAGGAGCAGAACCTGGGGCAAGCCAGCCTTGGAGTGATTTACCAGCTAAGTTGTATGCAGCACCTGCTTCCAGGGCAGGTGTGGAACAACCAACAGAGCTTTCCACTACTAATATCCACATGCAGCAGCAGCAGCAGTGCAAAGACATTTAATTCCAAAGTCAGTGACAGTGATTGATGCCCGAGTTGGGATCCTGCTTGCTAGCGGGAATGGTTGATCTTGGGGATAAGAAACAGTAAAGGCATAACCAAGGCTGACCCACCTGAAGTGATCTAGAGTCAAACCTTAGACCTTGGATCTTACTCTTGGACTTTGTGATTGTGGGACTGCCTGAAACCTAAACCTGACTTTCTCATGCCCACCCAGGAGAGAAAATGAGAGAAGATACCATGATTTGTGCAGTGTCAGTGGCTCAGTAGGTAGCACACTTGCCTCTGAGGCCTGGGAGATCAGAGGGTTGTGGGTTCAGTTCCCACATCTGGCACTTGGGTTAATATCCCAGTACTAACACTGCAATGCAGCATGAGAGGGGTGCTGCATTTCTGAGGTGCCGTCTTTCAGATGAGATGTTAAACTGAGGTCCCATCTGCCTGGACTGGTGGTAGTTCAGGTGGATGTTAAAGATCCCATGGCACTTATCGAAAGAGTAGGGAAATTTCCCTCATTTACTACAAATACCACCAACAGCTTAATCTGGTTCAAGATCAGTTGGCATTCATCTGTATCCTACTCCCCCTGGGTTGTGCCTGAAAATAGGCAGGATTTGTCTAGTGCACTTACCCGGTCAACAAAAAGATAAATAAAAAATTAACACCACCAAGACATTGGTGGCTGGAACCGAACTTTCTATCCCCCTATCTCCTGAACTGAGTAAACATATGGAAGGTTATGATATCACATCTCTTTGTGTAAAGTATAATACTATGTGGTAATCTTTAAAATCTCTCTCTCATTTTCTTCTGTCAGTTTGTTATAAGTAAATTTGCTCAATTGAGAGGTGTATGTCTTAAGTGTCCTACTTGTATCCATTGTGCACAAAGAGTTCTTAGCTGCTTGCCATTATTCATAAAGAGACCATGTTTAACCTTATGGGGGTTATTGTCATATCCTTGTGAGCCTCTACTGTAAAAGCTAGCCAAACAACCAAAACAAAGGAGACACTTATCAATACAAATTTGGCAAACCAACATGTGGGCATCTAATCTGGCTCCGCCACTGTTTAGGATTCTGGCATCTGAATGCATAACATAGATTCTGATGTCCCAATTTAGTGGCATTAGTATCTAGTAACCAGTGACTTGCTTTAATTGACAAACAAAATAAACAATAGGTACAAGTACTGAGTGGTAAAAGCTCATGGTGAATGGAACAAAGTGTGCTTCAACTTTGAAAATCTCACTGCGTTAAAAGAAAAAAAAGTGAGTGCTCTGAACCTGGGTTTGAAAATCCACATACCTGTACATATTAATGCAAGCTGCTGGAATGGTCATCTGAACTCTACAACTATTAAGCTTAGTACAGATGGCATATGTGTTGAGTTTCTCCATTCTCTAAGGCACTTTTTTGTGATTTGTGCAAATGGTTGCTATAAGAATGGCATCATTTTTAATCTTAGAGGAAGAATGTTCATTCATGTGTATGTATGTATGTATTTATTTGTTTATTTAAAAAGTATTTTTTTACCAGGTAAGCACTCAGAGTCCAGGACTCATTTTCAGTTGTGACACAGGGTGGGATTGGGAATAGTAGTGTACAGTTCCACAGTGCAAGCATACAAGACAATAGTTCCATACATTCAATTCACATTGCAGAGGAACTGATGCCATTCTAGGTATAGGTCAACAAAGCAACAAAGTGTGCTAAACAATGTACACCCAGTTTCAAGGTTCTACCATACCATGGACATAAGTTTTAACTGTGATACAGTATATCAGAATATTGAAAAAGTTGACCCTGGGATAGATAGACTGATAGCTAAATGTTAGAATTACTCTTAGAGTGAACTAGATAAAATATTGGCAGATTATTTGATAGCCCACAAACATATAAAAACAGAATCCAAAACAAAGAAAGCATTAGAAAGCTTTGCAGCTGTCTATTATTTTAAAAATGCATTGGAGGGATTACAGGACTGCCAATTAACTAACGAGAAGGAAGACTTTACTAGCCAAATTGCTCTTCTAAACAAAATGTGGTCAGAGCCAACATGGCTGCTATGCATTAATGTGACACAAAGTCTGGTGTGTGTTTTTTTTTTTGTTTGCTTGTTTGTTTTTGTTTTTTGAAAAAATGTTATGCTTTAATTGATACAGTGTACTTTGGCTGTTTTTGTTGTTGAAGAGTGATGTGAGACATTGCCAGCAGGGGGGGATTGGGTACCCCTGTGCTGGATTTTAAACATGGATTTGGCTTTGGGAGGAGCACGTATGGTGGGGCAGCAACAGATATTAATGGATAATTTTATTTTTTACAGGGTGTATTTAAAAAAACTATTGGGATGGTTTTCTTTATTTCAGGTGGAGTCACTGGGGGATTAGGCACCCCCTGTGTCAGTGTTTTATTGTGCAGGGTGGGGGTACAAACCAGCATAGGGGATTAGGCACCCCCGTGCCAGAAGATTAACATGGGTTGGGCTTGGGGGGGCACTTGCGGTGGAGTAGCAATTGACATCTTTTTCACAGGGAGTATTTAAAAAAAATTAACTATGAGGGATGTTTTTCTTTATTTCAGGTGGTGATACCAGGGATTGGGTGCCCCCAGTGTCAGTGTTATGTTTGTGGGGGGAGTGCTAAGTGGGAGGAGTGGGTGAGAGAACAGTTAGGGTGGTGACAGCAACAGACATTGATCAATGGTTTTCTTTGTTACAAAGTATAATTCAACTTCAGCATGCTGATCATGACCGATCAGATGTGTTTGCTGGGTGGCATAGATCAAAGGAAAGAGTCGAACTATGATTGGGTTGGCTCTTTTCTTTGAAATATGCAATGTTTCTGCCCAGCAAGCCAGAACACTGTCATGACCAGCCTGGCTGATGATTGGTGTGGCACTGACAAGCCCCTTGCAGACCACTCTGCATTGGACTGACAGTGTCACACCCCTCAAAAGTCACTCTCCTAACTAATGTTCACTTCACCTGTGTGCATGGCAAACATAACTAGACAACTCAGAAAAAATTAGATCTGCAAGAACAGAACTCCTGGGCAGGGCTAGCATGAAAACACTGTAAGAATATTAGCATTTAGGTTTAAAACTCAGTCATTCACGTTATTTCATGGCAAACCTCTTGAAACTATATGTATCAGAGTATCATGTATTTCCTTCTTGTGGCTATGGCTAGGAAAACACCAGATTTTAAAGTACAGCAGGACAGCAACATTTCAGCACCATGGTGTGACTCAAAAGACATGTAAAAAGTTCAGTTCAGTTTGGGAAACACCATGAATGAAAAACACACAAATAGTTGTTTGGTAACTTCTCTATCTGGAGAAAATCATGGGATAGTGACACAGCTTCAAATATTAAAAAACACTTGGATACAGCACATTAGCATTTTTTCAGGAATGTTATATGCTTAAGGCACTTGGGGCCAGATATTCAAAACTTAGCGCAGCGTGCTAACCGGTTGCACAGGATTAGTGCAGAATTAGCGTATGACAGCTATATTGAAATAGGGAGATAGCTCGCGCTAAACGCAATAGCGCCAGGCTAAAACATAATGTATGCAAGGGGCAAAGTGGAGGGGCAGGAACCTGCATATGGGCGCAATAGGATATTCAGAGATCTAGCACTGTGCAATGCACTATTGCACGGCACTTAGCGCAGCGCTACTTACCACCTATAAAAGGGAGGCCTAAACAAAGGGCAATCTACTGAGGAGGGAGTGGCCAGAACAGGAAGTGCAACACAATGTCTTTCTTTAGCAATGCTGTAGTGCTGCACCTGATGGAGCAGGTTGTGGAGGAGGATGAAAGACAGCAGGCCCAACAAGGCCCATTACCTAGACAAAGGAGGAGATATGCTGCACACAGATGGTACCAGCCCAGAGTCTCCTGTGCCCGAGTACCCCTTGTCCCCAAGTCAGGCATGGTGCCATCCCCCACTGCACCAAAACCTCTGGTGTCACTAGCCGCACACATAACTGGCACATCGGGCTCCTTTGTTGCATCCTCTGAGCCGTGGTCACTTGTCACAGTCAGGATCACCACCTGCTCCCCACTCAGATCCTCCAACTGGGCATACTTATGTGGCTTCAGGGACTCCAGAAAGGCTGCATCCTCATCATCTGATGTTCCAGCATATGTCAGTGCCTCATGACATCTGTGAGTGGACATAGTGCTGACTGGCATGGCCACTGCCAGACTAGCTGTGGCTGCCATGCCTGATATGGAAGGGCACACCTCTGCTGTGTATGAATCCTCCACCTCCCATACAACTGTGCCTGGCCCCACCTGGGACATAGCCTGCTGGGCATGTAATGCTGAAATGGAAGAGACTGATGTCAGTCGCTGCTACAGTGACCAGCCCACCCACCCCAACCACACTCCCAACAATGCCATATGCACCCCCAGCAATGTGTGCCCTTCAGCATACCCATGCAGACACCAGTGTGCATCCCATGCAATTGCAGCCTGTGCCCTATGAGCCCCTGCACCATGGCACACATGCACTCATGACATGTGCCTGCCAGCAAATGTCCACAACTGTGCAGCCCCAACACATCCCTTACAATGGAACATACCCATGTGGGCCCTTTGCATGCACAATGACAGTAGTGATGTATGATTCTGTCCCCATGGTGTTGCTGTCCACTGAGTGGTGGATACATGCCACAAATGTACCTGCTCTGGGTGGTGTAAGAGGTGTCTCACACCCACCGCTGACCCCACCGACTGCCACTGGCCACAGGGTAGAGGCTACTATGGCCATCAATGGATCCCAGTCCCACTGTTCAAGTGGTTGTGGTCCCCCACCGGTCCACAGCTTGTTCCAGATCCACTGTGCCTCCTCCTCCTCCTTCGCCCTGCACAGCAGGTCATTCCACCTTTTCTGGACGGCATCAGTGCTACAGCCACAACCACCTACGGCATTTACTGCTGTGGCAATCTCCTCCCACATCAGCCGAACAGTGGCATCTGTCAACTTGTTCCTGTGTAGGACCATCTCCCTGTCCTTTACCGCATGTACCGGGGCACACAGCTCATCTCCAGAAAATTTGTGGGCCCTGAGCCACTCCTGTCCTGCAGCCTCACCTGTGTGGGACAGAAGGCAGGGAAAGGGTTAAACAGAGTTGTGAACAAACATTGCATGGCTGTAACAGTAACATATGACCATGATGCAACACACAGCTGCTATACATGCCCCCATCCCCAGAGGAACGGTAACAGGACATGCACGATGCACCTCAGTGCTGTGGAGTCTTGCAGGCCAGCACATGTGGAAGTCAGCTGTGTGTGTACACAGCACACAGTTGTGCTTCCCATGCTGCTGCCTGTGGCATGTGAGAGGTGGCCTGGCTGCACATGTTGGCATGGACATGGGTGCACTGCAAGGCAATTACAAGGCCTACAGCCACAGATGGTGCCTAATGTGCACATGTGGGGGACTGTGCAGCCATGGCTGTAAATGGCTGACTCATGCTGCCCCCCCGGCACATCCAGTGCCATTCTGGGCCTCTGCACACCCAGCAACATGGAACACATGCTGTGGAAGCATGGGGTGTCTCCCAACAGCAGGGCTAGATGGCTGACCAGAACACACGTTCCACTAGGGGTGCAACCTAGGCACCATTGCATGTGCCAGAGCATGTATCAGCGCAGCCACATTGTACACCCATACAGGTGTGGTGTGTGTATAGGTGATCCCTGCACAGCTGTGCACAAGGCCTGTGTGTGATCCACCATGTGTCACAGTTGTGAGTACTGTACAACAATAAAACTGGGGTACTGCACTCCCAGCATGTGTGTCAACACCTGTCACACAATGGCCTGGATGTTCACGCTGTAGATGGACTGGTCTGTCATGGGGTAGACACCGTGGACCACAACAATGTTGGTAATGCCCCTGCTCCTGGCTGCACAGCGCTGTGCACAGACAGTCAGCAGTCAGGACCACAGTGTACAAATACTATTAACTGCATGAGTACTGTCTGCCATGCCCACATGCACACATCACACAGCACAACACAGGGGTGGGGGGTTGGCTGTCTATGATGCAGATGTCAGTTAGTGACATGGGTGAGAGCATGGGTACCTGCGGCAGTTGTCACATTGGAGTACATGCACCCCACAGTCACAGTGGATTACTAACCCACTCCAGCGTGCATCCTCCACACCACTGATCACATCCCACTGCCATCTGCAGCACCACAGCATGCAGTCAGTCAAGCATTGCCCACGCAATGGGCGTTGGACAGTGCATGATGCTGGTGGAGCAACACTACCCACACAGGGGCAGTCAAGAGGGTCAATGGGCCACCCAGCTCCCCCCAGCACCACCGCGTACATGCCCAGCTGCACTGCACTGGTCAAGCATCAGCTGCAGACCGAAGGCCATTACCAGTACTCCACTGTTAGACGGTTCACAGATACCATAGCCTGCCATATACAGGCAATAAAGGAGCAACGTGTGCATGGCAGGGATGATACAGCCACACATTTGGTACTGTTACACCTGGAATCAGGTCCTGTCCTGCCAGACAGGCAGGTGGCTGGCATTGTCTGGGTCAACCTATCGTCCATGCAGAACAGGACCATAAAGTATGGGTAGCCCTGATTACCCACTGATATCCAACAGATTACAGGCCTGGCATCCCAGTGGTGTGATGTCAGGACCATATTAACTCATCTCAGCTATGTCTTAGCAGTGGGTTAACTAGACAGACTGCCACTGTTAGTCGGTAATCCACACACCTGGAATGTGCTTGAAAACCTCAGTACAGTAGTCCTATAACATTCCAGTTGTCACAGTGTGCTGTCACTGAGGCTAGTGACCTTCATGTCTGATAGGGGTTAACAATGGTACTATGCTGGCCCACAGTCGTTCATTCCATGTATCCCAATAGTGTGTGTACAGTACCTACACATACATTTATCTGTACCACAGAGTTAATACTGGGGTAAGGCCCACGTACACGTGATGGGGGGGATTCCCATGATGAGTCCCATCCACTAAACCTGACAATGCTTGATGTACAGGTGATAACCATGCTGTACTTACCTCTTGTAGTTGCTAGGGCAATTGTAAGCCTCTCGAGCTGCGCGCTTGAGGTTTACAGATGTCCTAGCAACCAATCGAGGTGTTTACACCATGGTAATCACCTGTACGCTAGCCAGTCTCCTGTATTACATCACACAGATCACACACAGTACAATACACAGGTGATGACAGTGGATCAGCAGGTAGCACAGACACCATGCGGCCGTGAGATGAGCCGGCTGTGGGTTCTAGTCCCCACACAAGGCTCCTGGGTTAACATCCCATAAGTGACACTGCAGTGCAGCATGAGGGAGGTGCTGCACTCCTGAGGTGCCGTCTGTCAGATGAGATGTTAGACCGAGGTCCCATCTGCCTGCTCTGGTGGTAGGTCAGGTGGACGTTAATGACCCCATGGCACATACCAAAATGTGTAGGGGAATATCTACGGTGCCATGGCCATGTACCCCCTATCCACAAAAATACCACAAGCAGTGTAGTCTGTTTCAAAGACATTTGGCATTCACCTGTATCCCCTTCCCCCCGGGTTGTGGCTGAAAGAGGCAGGATTTGTCTACAGCACGTACCCGGTCAGCAAACACTACAATAAGCAATACACATAACAGGCAGAGCAGCGCTATGCACAACCATCGTGCCCTGTCGGGGTTCTGATTCCCATGGACCTCACAAGCTGTGCTCTCAGTGTCATTGGGCCTCAGAATCCTTCTGGTGCTGCAGAGCTGCCCATCTGGTATCCCCTATGTGCTGCTGCCATAGTGCTGTCATCATGATTCTCTGCTGCAGTACTGATGTCACCACTGCTGCAGGAGTGCATGGCTTGCTGGGACGGTGTTACCATCCTCACAGTACCGCAGTGGTGTCAGTAGTCTCAAACCGCTTGAGACATCACATGTTGGTGTCAGTATGGAACAGAGTGCAGAGTAACACACTGCACACATGTGACATATGACAGCTATACAATATATCACATACATGATGCCACAGTTATACACAACCTGTGTTCTGTCACCTCAAGCATCTGTGCTCCCGAGGTCACAGGGACTGAGAACCCCTCTGTGGCAGTACATACAGATTGTGCAGACCGGACCATACAACAGACAGAGTAGACATGCGTTACAGCCCTGACCTGGATGTCTGCCATCATCCAGTGCTATCAAGCCACGCACACATGACATGGGGATGCCCAACTGTTGTCGGCATAGTGACTACACAGAATATTCATGAATGGCAGCCTCATCCAGGGCACAGTCAGTTAGAAGTCATCTGTATCCCCCTCCCCCATGTCTATACCTCTCAACTATACCACAATACGAGGAATGTTCCTCATGGTACGGCACAACAGCACACTGTTCAACATTGTGAGGAGCTGTCCCTCATTCAGTGGTAACACTGTAAGGCACTATTCCACAGTAAGTGATGCAGAACATATATTGCTCAGTTACTAACTGACCTCCTGATCATAAATGCAAATAGTTTCACAGTGTTCTGGGCCTCTGAGGTGAAGTTTGTAAACGTGTTCCACATTTTGCTCATGTGTTCCACATATTGAGATGTAGTGTTCCACATTTGAGGGACATAAGGTTGGGAGGTATGGCCAGGTTGTGCCTGGCACTAGGCACCCAGTCAACATAAACCACAACACAAACCTACTGATATGTCCCTGGAATTGTACCTCTGTCCGCCCACATGCAGCACATACCTGGCTGGCTCTGTGAGTGTTCCAGTGACATCCTGTGCTGCAGCAGTAATCCCACAACAACATGTATTACCGATAAGCAACACAGGTGGGGCACTGTTAGCCCTTATATAGCACAGCCGGGCAAACAAGCCTGTTAAGCATGCTAATGGGCCATTAATGATATGCTAATCTCCTTGTTAGCACCTTGCATACACAATGACTAACATTTGCATATGCTGTTTGAATATGGCAGATGATAGCACCAGGCAAAGTGTTTAGCGCAGGGCAAACCATATAGTGCCGGGCTATCTCAGCTATGCTTAGTGCAGCACTGTAGCAATAGCGCCGTGCTAGGGTTGCTTATCGCAGGTATGGCGCATGCATGGGGTGGGGCAGTCTGGCGCTAATCTGTCCACGCTACTGTGCCTTAGCGCTGTGCTAACCATGTTAGCGCGCTGCCACTGCACATGCCTGGTATGTCTGCATGGGGTCATGGCAGGGTCGCGCATGTGCATTGCGCACATTTCTGGGTAGTGCGGCGCTAATGCATAGTTCTGCGTAGTGCTAGGCTGAACTGTTTGGGAGTGTCAGGGTGTGTGGCCAGTCAGTTGCCAGTACAGCAGTACCTTCCCCCTTCTCATGTCAGCCATGTCTGGGGGATGTAGGCAAAAGGGCAGTGGTGGGCCATGACAGGCATTGGGATGAGGTGGAGATGGCTAACCTAGTACAGCTAACTGAACAGCACCATCAGTGCCTGTTTGGACTGGTCCAGGAGGGTGATCATCCCCATAGCCAGGTCTGGGCTTCAATTGCCCATTGCCTCACATCACTCACGGGTATACCATGTGATGGTGAGAAGTGCCGCCACTGATATGTGGACATCAGGCACAGGCAACACCCACTGCTGGGTGATGATTCGGGTGGGGACTGTGCCTGTGCCAGGAAAGTGATGCCTCTCACCACAGTGATGTAATGGGTGGTGGGGATGTGTGTTGGGTGGTGTGCTTGTGTGTGTGTGTGTGTGTGTGTGTGTGCGCACCATGGCCCATGCTTGGCACTTGGGTTAATATCCCAGTACTGACACTGCAGTGCAGCATGAGAGGGGTGCTGCACTTCTGAGGTGCCGTCTTTCGGATGAGATGTTAAACCGAGATCCCATCTGCCTGGATTGGTGGTAGTTCAGATGGATGTTAAAGATCCCATAGCACTAATCAAAAAGAGTAGGGGTAGTTTTATTAAAGAAAAAAAATAACATCACAAAAAGGAAATACAAATATAGTCAAAGTACAATATTATACAAAATGAATAAAAAATCAACAACATAAAAGGGAAAAAGGCACAAAAAAAACCATGTTTACCATCAGTTATACACATATGAAATTTCACCAAAAGGAATCAACTTTAGGCTTGGAAAATTTAACCATATCTCTAGTTTTAACAGAAGCTAATTCATCCTCAATTTGCAAAAACATGGTATTAAATAAAACTGTCTGTTGCTGAAAAATAAATTGGCAGCGAGCTTGCCAGCGATAATATTGTATGAAAGCAAAAAAAAAACATTCAAGGTACTTTTGTGATATAAACGCCAAATCCCTGTATAATCACCCAAAACTATGGTTTGATAGGTAATATTGACTAAAAAGGGGAAGTTCCAATGTACAGCAGCGTCCTGCCAAAAGTTTTGACTAAAGGGGCACGTAACAAAAATATGAACCATAGTTTCTTCGCAGTTAGTACAGGTAGGCCTTAAGCAAAATCTTTCTGTAGTGGGTTTATATTTTAAGTTACCTCTAACCCCTAACTTACCTTGTATTGAAAGCCATACAATATACCAAATATGTGGGGGAATCCTAAAATCTGTTAACTTAATAAGAGAAAAAAACATTTTAGAAGGTATACAGTCTGGTAAGAGAAGAACGCTTTTTTGAACCTCAAACACAATAAAATTGTAAAAAGTTTTTCTAGAAAGAGTAAGTAAATGTGGGAAAGATATTTTCCATTGCTGTAATTTTTTCAAAGTAGCAATACCATAGGATGGCAAAGAATCGGATAATAATATTTTAGGAAGTAAAAGAGACCATTTATTTAAATATTTAGACCACAAAAACTTGGACCAGTATTGCCAGGTCATATTGGTAGAAGACCAAATATAAGAAAAAGATTCAAACAAGAACAAGGAGTGGTAGAAAACAATGGGGTTAATCATGGCCAACCCTCCCTTATTAATAGGGAGATAAGTAATATCCCTACGTACCAGGTTTAGTCTGTTGCCCCATAGCATCTGAAAAAAGAGGCTCAATATTCTGGTTTCCAGATGAAGAGGGGGTGGAAACACATAACTGAAATACAAAAAAACAGGCAACAAAAATTTTTTAATAATTGCAACCCTTTTTTTTTCCCAAATTTCCATCCTTTCCAGCAGTGAATTTTAAATTCTCTGATATATAATTGTTTCTCCCAATTGTAGGTGGCTAAGTCCCCTGTCCCAAACCAAATGCCCAGAATCTTATGGGGAGAAGAAATAACCGGAATGCCCCTAATATCAGAAGGTACTGAAGGTGTAGGATGTAAGAGAAAAATAAAACTCTTGTTCATGTTAATCTGGGCTCCTGATAGCATACTAAATTTAGAAAAAACGTGTAGTGCAGTAGTTAAAGAAGGGATATCTTTAAGTAATAAAGTAACATCATCCACATAAGCAGTTATTTTTTCAACTGGTAAAGTAGAGGAGGGTGCTAGTCCAATAATACTTGTGTCCCATACAATTTGCCTGATAACAGGGTCCAAAACAAAAGAATACAAAAGTGGACTCAATGGGCAACCCTGTCTTACTCCGACAGATATAGATATCTCAGTACCAAAAAGACCATTAACCATTGGGACACTAGTGACGCTCTCATACAGGATAGAAATCCACTTTACAAAAGGTGTAGAGATACCATACCGCAAAAGTACGGAGAATAAATAATTATGTCTAACCTTATCAAAGGCTTTAGCTTGATCTAAAGCAACAATATATCCTGAGATGTGAACTGTATGACTAAGTTCGAATAAGTCTCTTAAAAGATATAAATTGTGCTGAATGCGCCTATGAGGGATAGCACATGTCTGGGCTGGATGTATAAGAGAATCTGCTACCAGTAACAATCTATTGTTGAGGACTTTAGTCAAAATTTTGTAGTCGCTATTTAATAAACTCAAAGGTCTCCAATTAGATAATAAAATTTTGTCCCCTGATTTGTATAGGAAAAAAAGTAATGAGGTACTAAACCCTGAATGAGCGGTAGAAGAGAACAATAAAAAATTAAATACCTTTGGCAGGAAGTAAGTCATGTAAGACAGAAAAAGTTTATATAATTCTTTAGGGATACCATCCCACCCTGGTGAAGTACCCTTACTTAATTGCAATATAGCCTGTTCCACTTCCTGGGAAGAAATAGGTTGAATTAATGAGGTTACTTGAGAGGTAGGTACTTGTGGAAGAGGAGCAGTGAAACTAGAAAAATCAGGCAAAGGATGATCAGACCTATCCTGAAAAGAAGCCTTAACATATTGTTGAACTAATGTTAACATGTCCATATCCTTGTTAAGCAAGAGGCCAAAGAGGCCAGTGGGTGAAACAAGCTGGGTCATAAGGGTGGCCGCCAGTCTTTGCCTACAAGCCACAAAAGAGGCAGTATAGCGCAGTGGTCTAAGGCTCTGAGCTGCAAATCTGGTGACATCCAGCAGACCAGACTTGGGTTTGAATCCCACAGCTTCCACTTGCATACTGTGTGACCCTGAGCAAGTCACTTAACCTCCTTGTGCTCCCAGATCACTCCTGTAAAAAAGCTTTCAGCTTAGTGTGCTATACCTGGTTAAACAACTAAATAAAAAATAAAAGGTTCAGAAGCTGGTGTATTCTTGGTTCCAAATTTAAATTCTAATTCTAAGGACTTTGCTCTATCATATTGATAGGATTTTATCTGTTCTTTCAGGACTTTAATTTGAGAAGTCAAATCACGCTTATAGTCAGAAGGAAAGGACATCATTTTATATAGTTGGTTTTGTAAAAGTAGATAATGTATATAATGAGTATTAGCTTTAGCTTTTCCAAAAGACAGCATAAGCTTTTGTAATTCCCTTTTTGTGTCCATCCACCAATTCAGTAAATTGGTGTAAGCACAAAAAACAGATTCCCTATATGCAAAAAAGGTTTCAGTCTGAGAATGAAGAGAGGGATTATCAAGAAGTGACATATTTAATCTCCAACGATTATATTTTGAGAAGATCTTGGGAGGGAGAGAATGTAAACTGAAAGTACAAAAATAAAAAATTACTCACCTTAGTAATTGCTTTTCTTCTCATGGAGTCTTGCTATATTATGACTATATACAGTCAGCCACTGCAGCTGAACTGCCCCGGAGAGGAAAGAGTTAACTCCAGAGAGTCTGGAGTTCCACAGCGCGAGGGCGCTATACCAAAGCTCTATCTGGCCAGTTTCAAATGAAACTGTCAGATCTTCTGAAGCTAACACTAAGCAACAAGTCTGTGTGGAAAGCTCTACACTAGCCAAGTGGCTACCTACTAGTAGGAATAACAACAATATAAACAACAATATAAACAGCAATAATAATAATAACAATGAATAATAGTATTATTAGTTTCTCCTAACAAGCACTATTAGACCCCCTTCCCCAAGACTCAAGTCCAGGAAGGGGGCCAACATATTACTTAAAACAGAAATACCTAATTCCCTAACCCTAAATAAAGGGGGTGAAGGGAAGAACTAAAATGGCATGACACAGTGCTTGCACTAATTTGCCACCCCTACCCAAGTAGAAGTTCTTAGAGGGGCAGGAGGGAGGGTGGTCATAATATAGCAAGACTCCATGAGAAGAAAAGCAATTACTAAGGTGAGTAATTTTTCCTTCAAACACCATGAAGTCTTGCTATATTATGACTATATACAGATGCAAGCAGTACCTCCATGGAGGAGGTCAGAACCTACTTGGAAATAGGCTCTGAAGCACAGCTGGCCAAAACGAGCATCTCTCCTGGACTGAATATCCGGGAATAATGCTTGGTAAAAGTGTGAACTGTTTTCCAAGTAGCAGCTTGACAGATTTCCAGAATGGGAATATCTCTAGCAGCCACTAGAGATGCAGCTGTACCCTGGTGGAGTGAGCCCTCAGTCCTGAGAGGGTTCTCTACCTAGTTTTGATAACAAAATTGGATACAAGAGACAATCCACCTTGCAATTGTCCTCTTAGTGGCAGGTTTCCTTTGCCAACCTCGCCATAGGTAAGGAAGAGTTGGAGGATTGAACCTGTGACCCTTGGTGCGTTCAAATAGTAGCTTAAGGCTCTTTTGGCGTCCAAGCTGTGCAGACTCCTTTCACCTGAGGAAGAATGCTCAGTGAAAATACTGGAAGAGAGATGGATTGGTTCAGGTGGAAATCTGAAACCACTTTGAGCAAAAACTTTCTGTTAGTCCTGAGGACTACCTTATCTCTGTGGAAAGAGATAAAATCTTCTTCCACTGACAGGGCCTGTAGTTCCTTATGCGTCTGGCAGAAGTGATAGCCACTAGGAAAACAGTTTTCCAAGTCAGAAACTTGAGCTCTGCTGAGGACAGAGGCTCAAGGGGTTGCATTAACTGAGCAATGCAAACATTCAGGTCCCAAGCGGAAGCTGGTTCTCGAAAAGGAGGTTGGTGTGAAGTAACCCTTTAAAAACTTGGAAAGCACAGGGTGAGAAGAAAGAAGCAGGCTTCCCTGCTGACAGAAAAGCAGAGACAGCTGCCAGATGAACCTTTAAGGTAGCTGGCCTAAGGCCTAAGGAATTTAAATGGACCAAATAGTCCAGTAAAATGGGCAGATCAGCAGATTCTGGGATAATCTGCTTCTCAGAGCACCAGATGGAAAACCTTTTCCACTTAGAATTGTAAGTGGCCCTAGTGGAAGGCTTCCTTGAAGCCTTTAAAATATCCAAAACACCTTGAGAAAGGTGTAAGTCAGCAAATTCTAACTCCTCAAGAGCCATGCCTTGAGATGGAGGGATTTGAGGTCTGGATACCACACTCTCCCCGTGCACAGGCCAGTAAGTCGTGGACTCTGGGCAAGCTCAGGGCAGGGTGGACTGTCAAGGACAGAAGCAGTGGGTACCAGGGCTGTCTGGCACGGCCGGCGTCAGGGGGGGTGCAAGGGATGCAACTGCACCAGGGCCCAGAGTGCCAGAGAGGCACATGGCTCCTGAAGTTTTTTAAACCGCAACTGCACCCCCGCGGCCCCGCCCCACTGCTCCTGACGCCCGACCATTGCCTGAGAGGCTGAGACCCGTGGCCGTGGCACTTGGCAGTCCTTCCTAGTTCTGAGTCTGGCGCAATTAAAGAGATCGGCATGTCTGAGTGCAGAGTGAGTGCTGCAGTGGGCTGGGCTGGCTAGTCATAATTTATAAAATCAGATCAGACTAAGAGAAGTTCACAAATCACTTCTGAGGCTGTGCATGCATGCTGTTGTGGCTGGGCCTGGGCTGGCATTTAAAAATTAAAGTTCCCCTCTCTGACCTCCGGACCCTCCCCGCCCGGCTCCTCCTGCACTCAGGGGCTCAGCTGTTGTTGTAGCTTGTTACCACGGAATCGGTGGAAGGAGCTGACTGGCAGCAGTGGCAGGCAGCAGACTGAGTCAGCCCCACTAGTCAGCTGCTCAGTCCGCTAGACCCCTCGGGAGCTTGTTGCATCCCACACACCCACAGATCCTGTCCTCCTTGTGCTGGTGATCATCAGAGAGCTCAGCTGCCAACCTGATAAAGGCAGTCGACAGAGTGCCAGAGCCGAACAACTAGAAAGAGCTCCCTGGCCGCTGCCCATGCCATGTTGACTAGTCCATCCACTCCCTGAATACAGATCGATTGGAAAACAAAGACAGTCACCTGACCTGTAGTGCTAGTGCTGATGTAGTCATGTGACATCATGCATGTCACAGTCACAGTGTGGCTCTGTTGTTCTCTCTCTGTGTCTGTCTGTCCACCACTCATCTCCTGGATCAGTTGGTCTGGATCACCCATGCGATGTGCCCAGCCTCGGCCCCTGCTACAGTGCTGCTGCCCGCCTTCAGCTCCTCCTCTTCATTGACGGACGCCCATCACCCCCCCAAAAGCCCCAACACTTGCTGGCCTGGCATTGCAGCTCAGTGCTTGTCTGAGTGTCTGCAGCTCCTCCCCTGCTCCCGCCCTCCTGATGCCATGAGCGGCTCGGCTGCCTTCTGATTTGCTGGCCCCTGTGCTGCTCAGACTCAGCTGAAACTGGGCAAGTAACGGCTCACGGCACCATTAATATTAATATATAGTGTGACGCTTCACTTGCTTGCGTTTGTTCAGCCAATGCACGGCGGCACGCCACCTCGTGATCTCGGTCCGGACTCGCGTTGTGAGACATTCTTGTTCTGGCGGGAGTCAGGAGATGAGCTTTGAGCTGGCAGCGGAGCGGATGTCTTCTGATACTGTTCTCTGTCACTGAACTTAGAAGAACTACTCATTGATTTGACTTAATTAACAAATTAAATAATAACCTACCGCGTCCATTTATTTTATACTGCTGAGCTGAACGAACGAACAAACCAACTGCAGAACACAGTTACTTACACTCAGCTGTAGGAAGGAGTCAGACAGTCAGTCAGTGAATAGTACTGTGGCTGGCAGTGTGGCTGGCAGGCCCCCCCCAGGCCAGCTGGCAGTGAGGGAGAACGGGAGAAGTTGATAAATCATCATAGGAGTATAAGACACACACTGCAGCTGCTGCTGAGTGTGTTAATTAATAAGCTGGCTATGGCTTAGTTATTTATTTTCAGAATTTCAGAACTTCTCTGGAAAATAAATTTAGAAATAATAAAGAACAGGCAGATTAAGTAAAAAATAACTCTGAGGGTATACTGTGTCTTGACTTGACTCACTCTAGTGTCTCTCGGAGAAGAAGCTGCAAGACAGGCAGGAGGCAGCAGGTTAGTTGGGACTACTGAGTAAAAAACTAAGCTCAATCATTCATCAATGAGTGAGAGAGAGTGGTGAGTGGTTGTAGGTAGTCACTGTACAAGTGCAACACAAATAAAAATCTGAATTCGACTGCTCACTGCTTTGCTTCTGAGGCTGATAGAAATTATTAATAATAAATAAAATATACAGTACACATACACTAGGAGTCTTTTGGCAAAAGAAATTGGCATTGGCAAAAATAAATATATCATCTCTGTGTCAGGTCAGGAAGCATAAACTATTAGCAGTAGCTAGCATTTAGCCTAGTTGCACTGTAGACGTTTCTGTTTTTGGCATTAAAATAACAAGACATTATCTGGCTCTGCTGCTGCGGTCTGCCAGTGCCTAGTCTTCCTTAAAGTAAGCCAGCAGCTGGCGAGCTGAGCATTAACCTAGTTGCACTGTGAGACGTTTCTGTTTTGGCATTAAAATAACAAGATATTATCTGGCTCTGCTGCTGCGGCCTGCCAGTGCCTAGTCTTCCTTAAAGTAAGCCAGCAGCAAGCGCAGCTGAGCATTTAGCCTAGTTGCACTGTAGACGTTTCTGTTTTGGTATTAAAATAACAAGATATTATCTGGCTAGTAGTTTCAGAGTTCAGACTGTGCTGTCTCTCTGTCTGATGTGATTCAGTTATTGATATTCAACAACAGTCTTCCTTCTGTCCCCACAGGAGTCTGCGCTGTGTAAACTTGACTTATAGTGGAAATTCCCTTAGGAAAGCGGAATAGTCTAATTTAATCCTTTATTTCGGACAAGAAGAGGGACAACACATCCAATTATTTTGCAAAGAAATACTTTATTTTGCAGAACAGAGCAGTACATTCTCTGGACTGGCTGGCTGGCTTTGATTTTTAACTTACTGCCAGCCTGCTTCAAACTTAGGCAGCAGCTGCTGCAAGGATAGGACTGAGGAGCAGCACATCTATACATTTTTCTACACAATTGTCTGCTAGTGTTAAGTGAACCACCACAGCTCAAGTCATAGGTAGTATAAGTAGTAGTCAAAAAGTACATTTTGCATTCATAAAAAAAAAAAACATAGCTAGCAAGACAAACCATTCATAACAGAAAGAAAAGGAAAGAAAAAATAAAAATGTCAAATACTGTAGCACTACCAAAGTACAAGTCTGGTTCTGCAAAACGTAAAGAACAAAAAAGACAGCTAGAATTGAGTCAGAAAGAAGCAGAAAATGCTAACAAAATATTTTGTAAGTGGTTACATTGTCCACCAGCAGCAGCAACTGCGACAACAGTGACCGCATCTGGTGAAAGCACCACAAGTGATCAAGAACCATCAACCTCATCACATGAAAATGTAGCTGTAGAGGCAGTAGTAGAGGGGCCAGGGGAGACGACTGGGGAGTCAGGGAACCATGAATCTTACTCTGACTCAGAAAGAAATGTACAGCAAGAAGAAATACAACATACTGAGCTGGAATCAGGTTGTGACATAAACCCTGAACCCAGTCAACCACCTTTCATGTATAATTTTTACGACCCAGCTACCTGGCCTGAAAGTTTTGCTACACAGTCAGAGCACCTCAGGGTTGAAATTGTGCAGCATAAGCCCCTGCAGCTGAAGGAAACTGACACTGAGTTCCCTAAAACAGCTGGTTGCCGGTTTACTTCAGCAAACTATTAGCGTAAAGTGGGATCCTCAAAGATTCACAGGCCTTGGTTAATTTATTCCAAGTCTGCTGATGCTGTATTTTGTTTCTGCTGTAAGCTTTTTGGTGAGGATAGGGGTGTGTTTACACAAGGTTTCTCCAACTGGCAAAGTTATCACAAAGGCTAAGTCAGCATGAAGCTTACCCATCACACATGGAGAATTTCTACAAGTGGAAACATTTGAGTTAGGGCTACGAAACAGGCTACAATAGACAGGAGTTTGCAAGAAAAGCTGGATAAGGAAAAGGACGATGGCATGCTGTGCTTTGTCGAATTTTGGACTGTGTTTATATTTAGCAGGCCAAAATTTAGCCTTTCGGGGTTCAGTAGACCGTCTGTATGTAGACAACAATGGTAATTTTTTTGAAATTGTTGGAACTGTTGTCCAGGTATGACCGTATTATGGCTGATCACTTGGAACATGTTCAGCAAGGAACAAATGTTCATTATTTAAGCAAAGATAGCCAGAACGAATTTATGCAGATGTTAGCTGAAGCTGTGACTAGTAAGATTAGGGACAAGATACACAATGCTCACTACTATAGTGTGCTGATGGACTGCACTCCTGATATTTCTCACAAGGAGCAGTTATCACTAATGATTAGATTATGTTGAAATCAATGGTGATCAAGTTGAAATGCAGGAGAGCTTCCTGGGTTTCTCCATGTTGAAAATACAACAGGAGAGGCTTTGGCTGAATTATTGCTAAGTCGACTTACTAAACATGGCATTAAATTGAAGACTGCAGGGGCCAGTGTTACGATAATGGAGCTAACATGAGAGGTATCCATCGAGGAGTTCAAGCGAGAATCGACAGATGAATGAGCGTGCACTATCGTGCCTTGCTGTCCTCATAATTGGAACCTTGTGTTAGAACACGCAGCGGAATCATCCTTGGAAGCAAAGAATTTCTTTGGAGTTCTACAGCGAGTTTACAGAATCTTCTCTGGGTCCACCAAATGTTGGGATATCCTTGTCAAGCACATGAAACGATATACCCTCAAGCCACTTTCAGAGACCCGATGGAGTGCCCGTGCTGATGCTGCAAAGGCAGTCTGTGAACAACTGCCTGAATTGTTGGATTCTTTGCTGGAAGTATCAGAAACTGGAAACTGTGACAGTGAAACCCTGTCTGACATCACAGGCCTTGTGGAAAACCTGGAATCATTTCCATTTATTGTATCTTTACTTGTGTGGAATGAAGTGCTTAGTGCCATCAATCGGGTGACAGTGATTTTACAGTCACCTGCTTTAAATCTTTCAAATGCCATAGATGTGGTTTCAGCAATCAAGGAACAACTGTCGACTATCGAAGACAAGGATTGGGCGGAGTATTAGAGGAAGCAAAGCTGCTAGCCCAAACCATGGACATCGAACCAACTTTTCAGAAAAACGTGCCAGACGCAACGCATGCCAGGAGAGCTTGCCGCAGATGAACACTTGACTGGCCAAGAAAGCTTTGAAGTCAATTTTTCAATTGTCTATTGGATAAAATGTTGATGGAAACTGATGAGCGATTCAATTTCTCCATGACTTTCAGTCACTTTTTGGTTTCTTGTTCAACATAAAAACATGTGGACATGATGAAAACTTACAAGTAGCATGCAATGAGTTGGCCCAATTTCTTGGGGACGTAGATGGGTCAGACATGTATAGAAATTACCTTGCTGGCTCGTCTGTTACCTGATGATGTGAAATCTCCATTTGAAGTGTTGCAGTACCTGGTACAGAAAGACCTGAGCAGAGGATTTCCAAACACCCAAATTGGACTGCAAATACTGCTTACAATTCCAATTACAGTTGCCAGTGCTGGCGTTCTTTTAGTAAACTGTCCTGATAAAGAATTACCTCGCTCCACAATGTTACAGGAGAGATTGTCTGCATTGGGTGTACTTTCCATTGAAAATAGACTTGCAAGACAAGTAAATTTTTCTGATGTGATAGAAACATTTGCTGCAGCAAAATCTCTTGAGTACACCTTTAAGTTCACAAAATGGAATAACAGCAGCGATATTTTGGGGTGACTTGGGAGAACAGGGTGGGGGCACTTTGGGTGGGTGGCGCTGGGGCCCGTGGATGGGGGGGCCCACTACAAAGTCTTGCACCAGGGCCCAGTAGATCCCAGAACTGGCCCTGCTGTCTGGCCCAATCTGGAGCAATCAGAATCACCTTGCAGGGCTGAGATCTGATTTTTACTAGTACCCTGAAAAGGAGGGGAAAGGGGGGAAAGGCATACAGGAACTTCCCTTTCCAATCCAACTGAAAGGCATCCAGGGGGACTGATCCCAGCACTGGAGGCCTGCAACAAAACAGAGGAAGTTGGTGGTTGTCTGGGGCTGCAAAGATCTATCTGAGGGGTGCCCATCTGGCAAAGACTGACCCCAGCACCTGAGGATTCAGAGCCCATTCGTGATGGCCCTGAGAAATCCTGCTGAGGGCATCTGCCAGGACATTGTCCTTCCTGGAAGGTGAACTGCTATCAGGAGGTGTTCAGGGGTAAGCCAGAGACCACAACTTCATTGCTCGGTGCACAAGGCTGATGACCAAGTGCCCCTTGCTTGATTGATGTACCACATTGTTGTGGTGTTGTCTGTCTGGACTTGAACTACTTTGTTCTGGACAGAAGCTGAAAACGCCTGAAGAGCTAAAGGACAGCTCTGAGTTCCAAAAGATTGATGTGGAGCAGAGATTCCTGGGAGAACACACTCCCTGGTGGACAGGTCGCCTAGTGAGCTCCCCACCCTAACAGGGAAGCATCCATGGTGAGGGTGAGGAGTGGAAATGGGAATGAAAGGAACCCTTGTTTTAGATTGCTTTGATCCTGCCACCAGTGTAAGGCCAGGATCAGGGTTTGGGTCACTGGAACCAATTTGGAAAGGGGGTCCCTCCTTTGAGACCAATAGGCCCTCAAATGGAACTGAATGTCCCTCATCTGGAATCTTGCTCCTTGCACTACAGCTGTGGAAGCAGCCATGTGCCCTAGGAGTTGCAGAAAATGCCTTGCTGGTTGAGAGACCCGCAGGGTAAAGGAGGATGCCAGGGCAATGAGTCTGTCTACCCTTTCCGAGGGGAGAAATGCCCTGGCTAACTTTGTGTTCAATTCTGCACCTATGAAAGTTAGTACCTGAACTGGTTCGAGAACTGACTTTGTAAATTCAGCAGGAATCCCAGGAAGTGAGCTGCGGGTGACTTGCAAGTGGGATTTTACCTGATCTGGGGACTGACACACTATGAGCCAGTCGTCAGGTAGGAAACACAGCAATCCTTGCCTTCTTAAATGAGCCACTACCACAGCTAGACATTCGTGAATACCCTTGGCGCAGAGGTAAGGCTGAAGGGCATTGCCCTGAACTGGTAGTGGCCTGAGGGTAGTTCGAACCTGAGGTACTTTTGGTGAGAAGGCCTGATCAGAACATGAAAATAGGCATCCTTGAGGTCCAGGGAAGCTAACCAGTCTCCTGGCCTCAGGGAGGGCAAAATCATTGTCAGAGTTAATATTTTGAACTTTGGTTTCAAAAGATGCTTGTTCAGGTACCTTAAATCTAAAATGGGCCGCCATTCTCCTGTCTTTTTTGGGGTAAGAAAGTATCTTGAGTACAGCCTTGCCCTGATGGCAAGGAGGACCCTTTCTACTGCTTTGCAGTCAAAAGAGAAGAAACCTCTGCTTCCAAAGCACGGCTTCTGAAGGTTTGCAGGTGGAAAATGTCTGGCTCTCATCTTGGAAACTATTTGAAGCTGAGAACCAGACTCTGCCTATTACCTCCAGAACCCACCTGTCCGAAGTTAGGGACACCCAGTTCTGGCTGAAATAAACCAACCTGCCCCCCACTGGTACAGGAGAATTGGCCCTGGGCACCCCATCAGGGTGCCTGCTTGGCAGTAGCCTTAGGCTGAGGGGAGGGGGACGGTTTACTTGTGCCCGGTCTACCTCTGCCTCTAAAAAAACCCCTCTGTGCAAGTGCAGAGGAGGCCTGAAATTGGTAAAAAGGCCTGTGGAAAGGCCTGCCCCTACCTCTGGGAGCGTGCCTCTGTGGAGTGGCATGCCTCTCCTTAGCCTGGGCACTTTTGTAGGTAGTTCTGTATTCATCCATCTTTTTCATATAGTTTTCTGTTTGTTCCCCAAACAGAGAATTACCCACAACAGGAAAATCCATAGCCTTTGACTGAGTATCTTGGGACAGATTAGTGTATCTGAGCCATGCCAACCTACGGAAAGCTACAGAAGTGGCCATGACCCTAGAGGAAACATCATTAACATCAACAGCAGTATGAAATTGAACTTAGAGGCTTCAATGCCATCAGCAGCCACCTGTTCAACTCACTAGCCAGCTGGCCATGGGCCTGCTTGGCTAACTGCAATACTGTGTCCCACCTAGATTTCTGATATCTAGCCACATAAGCCATATATTTGCCTGCCTGAGTCCCAAAGAAGCTGCCATATACTGTTTTTTCGCCATGGCATCAATCTTCCTGGAATCCTTATCAGGAGGATGTGAGGCCAGAGGAATATTAGCCTTGTCACAGGCTGCAGCTTGTACCACACCTACATGACTACACTGCTCAGTGAGGAAGTCTGTATCAGAGCATGACAAGGTATATCTTCTGTCCATTTTTTTTATCTACAGGAGGGACAGAATGAGGATTTTTTAAAATCTTTGTTGTTTGCTTCCTAAATGACTTATGCAAAGGAATAGACAACCTCCTAGACTCTGGTATATCCATCATTTCTACATAATCAGGCTCCTCTTGCTCATCCACAGCTTCCTCTAAAGGAAGCTGGAGGGTTTCTGCAACCTTTTTGTAAAACATAAAATGAGAAGGGGACTCAGACAGAATAGGAGGAGATTCTAAAGGTCTGTCTGGAGAAATGTCCGGTTCAATGGGCACGTCCAGACCCTCCCAGCCACACATGTAATGATCAAATTCGTCCTCCCTCTCCTGTGGTTCATAAAATTCCTCAACATCATACTCCTGAACCACTGGCACTGAACGAACCAACCTTTTACCAACTGTAGGTAGTTCAGCAGGACCCTGAGACAGTGACTGGACAATCTGTATGGCTTTAGCTATTTCTGCAGGAGTTGGAGAGACAATTTTGGACTCCAAACCTACTGATTTCCTAGTCTTTTTCACTGAGACTGGTTCCCCTGAACCAGCCTTCCTTTTGCCCGAGGAAGTCTCGCCCTGGTCAGAGGGCACTCCCTCTGGTCCAGTGGGTACCAGACCAGGCTGGCCATCCGGGTCAGCGGACCTCTTGGCCTCTCATTCCCTAGCCGACCCAATCTCTTTTCAGGGTGGCTGCAGAAATTCACACACCTGGCAGTCTGACAGGTGGTGGTCAGCCCTCAGACAATAAACACAAGTAGTGTGTGGGTCAGCCTTGGCAAAGGCTTCCCCACAGACATCACAGTGTTGAAACCCAGTGGGCCCGGTTTTTCTTTTGGGTTTCTCAGACATAATGCCAGCCTAACCAAAAACTTGCCCTTTTGATGGCAGTGCCAGGCAAGACACCCTTATCGGTTCCTAACCGTGTCACGGGTATTTGAAAAAACCTATTTTAAAAGCAAGGTTTTTTTAGAACTGATAAGAACCGGGAACCGCACTCTAAAAGCCCAACCACACTTTAAAATGTTAAATTAAGCAAACCGATCGGTTCAAAACCGAACCGATAATTGAATTTCCACACAGACTTTAAATTTTCTACTTACGGTTTACCAGATAGAGCTTTTAACCGAAATGTGGTAAAATAAATACTTTTTGCCGGTTCAAATGAACTGAAAATACTCGCTTGAACCGAGAAATGAACCGATGTGAAGGAGCTGATCTCCGGAGCGACTGTTCAGTGAAGCGGAGTAAAGAATCTGACAGTTTCATTTGAAACTGGCCAGATAGAGCTTTGGTATAGCGCCTTCGCGCTGTGGAACTCCAGACTCTCTGGAGTTAACTCTTTCCTCTCCGGGGCAGTTCAGCTGCAGTGGCTGACTGCATATAGTCATAATATAGCAAGACTTCATGGTGTTTGAAAGAATGTTATGATCGGAAAATTCTGAGGGTTGAGATTTACAATAAATGGGATGTAAGTGTTGAGAAAAGAAAAACATATCAATTCTTGTGGCATAAATAAATCTATGATAGGTAGCACCATTGCCCCTGGGATGTAATGCATGATAAGCATCCTTCATACTGGAGTCAGCAAGAATTTGTGTCAAGGCATTAGAATCACAATATACCTTCTTCTGGGTGGCTCCAGACAAAGGGGTATCCAAAGTACAATTAAAATCCCCTCCCCAAATAACATGCAATCTAGTGAAGAGAAATGGTTTAATTTCCCCCAAATAATGCAACTCTGGCTGATTTAGTTTGTGGGGCATAAAGATTGATAAGGCGGAAAGAAAAGTCTCCTAGGGAGCCATCCAGAATTAGGGCTCTACCAGGACTAATATCCAGAAGTCGAAATATATGAAAATTGGTGGATTTAAAAGGAATGCCAATCCCATCCGCAGGTTCCAGTCCAAAGGACCAAAACGAAGGTCCCCAGTGCCATCTTCTGTTAATACTGTCTACCTCAGCCAGTGAGGAAAGATGACTTTCCTGAGCAAAGATAATGTCCACTGGAAGAGTTGCAAAAAAAGCCAAAATAGAAATTTGTTTTTTATTTGACTTTAAGCTGCAAACATTAAAGGACAGTAGTCGTAAAGTGGCCATAAAACCTTAGTGTTCAGCAAAGTCCCCCTTTCAAACTATTACTTGCTTTCCTTTTTTTCCCTTTTTTACCCTTTTTTTCTTTAGCCAATTCTGTGGATTTATTTTCTTCATCTTGCGTGACTATTTCAGATCTATGAGATGTGTCAGATTCCAAATCTGAATCCCCAAGTTCATCATGTAGGGGCAAAAAAATATTAGAAGTGGGGATAGGACAAGGAGCAGGGTTTTTCAGTGAAGACCTTGTAAATCTTCGTCCCTTAACAGTTTCAAAAATGGGGGGAGGGCATAGTGGGCCTATCAGAAACACCATCCATCTCAGAGACCTGATCTGGGGTTGAGGAAGGACCAGAGATATCCACAAGGAACACAGAATTTGGTACTGCCGATTTATGCATATCAGGAACTGGTGTAGGGTCACTAATAACAGGATTGTTCAATTTAACTTGAGCCTGAATTACTAAGTCATCATGATCCCATCCTTCAATTCTATTTCTTTTAGCCCAGGGGCATTGATGAAAGGCATGCCCCTTTTCGTCACATAAGGTGCATTGAAAAATATTCTGACAGAGGTCCATCGAGTGACCATACCCCCCACATAGGGAGCATTTCATCATGTCACAAGAACTACTAATGTGAGTTCGTGAGCCACATTTATAGCAAGCTCGGGGCTGACCACTATAAAAGCACACTCTTCTATCTTTCCCAAAAAAAAAACTGTTTGGGAGATGAACAATATCAGAATTCACCTGAAACAGTTTCACTTTAAATTTCCAGCCCCCAGTCCAGATACCCTCTAAGTCTAATAAAGCCTCAGGGGGGCCAAGGATATCACAATGCTTTTGTAACCAATGGTAAATGTCGCTGACATTTACCCCTTCATTTCTGAACATGACAGTGATATACCGGATTTGTGGTCTAGTCAGAGGAATGGCCAAAAAGGGAAGCCATAAGGGAGTAGTTTTTAGAACAGAGTACTTTTCCCAAAATTTTTCTAAGCTTTGATTAAGTCTAAAGCTGACATCAAAAGAGTCCTCCCCAGAAACATGTATAAGTGCAAACAGGTCTGAGGGAAGAAATGACATGGAACCTTTAAGCAGAGTATTAGCCACATAATATCTATCCGGATGTGTACCCACTATATCGTAGTCTAACTGTGTTCCTTTTGGGAGCTTGATCAAGTTTATTTTTGAACAAGTCAGCCATAGGAACGCGAGGAAGGGTTTCAGGACCCTTATTTGAGCTAATCCTACCACTTGCTGCAGCAGTAACCTTTAGTCCCCCTCCCCCGAGGACGTACTGGGGCCGAAAAATGCCTCAGAGTCCTTTAATAATAGGTGCGCACCAGTAAAATCATAAGAAGCAGAAGAATCATTGCCTATACCTGAGCTCAGGGAGGTGGCATGCTTAGGTGATAAAAATGAAGCAGGTTTCCAGGAAGGGTCAGGCACCCAAGTCCCCGAGGCATTTTGCATCCATCCAGCTTTAGATAAAGAGTCCTCCTCTGACCAGTCCTGAAAATCTGTAGAATCTTGCATTGGTAAACTGAATCGGTGTCTCAAAACCTGAGACATAGAGGGGTGGTGGTCTGAGACAGCGTGGGCCTCCAAATTTGCCGAACCCTCTGTCCCCTTAACCGGAAGCGTGCATTTCAAAGAGCCTTCCGTAGTAGCAACAGTAAGCACAGGGTCAGAAGTTCCATCAGCAGAAACAAGGCATACAGGATTTGTGGATACAGTAGAAATTACCTCCCGAATCGGTATCGCACCGATTAACTCAGGAGCAACAGGCAACATCTCTAGGTCAGAAACCTCATTCTTAGAGATAGAAGCAGTGGATTCCATAATAATCTGTGGAGCAATGCTATCGGGAGCTTCCTTACTAGCGTCCATCTCCTCACAGTGTTGCAGAGCTTCCACCATGCAGCAGAGCTATCGCAGCCCTCTACTGGCCACAGAGCACCAGCAGAGTAGGGGAATTTCCCCGGTGTCCTGGCCAAATTTCCCTCATTCACTAAAAATACCACCAACAGTTAAATCTGGTTCAAGGTCAGTTGGCATTCATCTGTATCCCCTTCCCCCAGGTCGTGCCTAAAAATAGGCAGGATTTGTCTAGTGCACTTACCCGGTCAACAAAAGCTAAATAAATAAATTAATTAACACACCATCGAGGGGACTGTGTTGCTCTGCTGGTGGGGTTCAGCTCGAATCTACCATGCATTTACTGTTGTGCACCTTGTGTAATGATATGTGACTCGGGTCACTCTTGGACATGGGTTCAATTCCCACTAACGTTTTACCATTCGCTACCTGTTCAAATGTACACTTTCAATACTACTCCGATATGTTGGTCTTATGCCATGGGGACCTCCAATCAGGTGTGTGTGTGTGTGTGTACTGTGTGGGCCAGGGGGATGAAATATCTTGGGAGTGTTGTCTGCAATGTCCTGCACTGTAGTGGCACACTTCCCCATACCACCTACTGTGGTGGCATGGACCCACGACACCTGGCCCCCTGCCACATCCACTGTGTTCTGCCATGCTGCCAGGGGGCTGCGTGCAGCTGTGCCTACTTTGTACATTTGCAGTGTGTGGTTCAGTGTGTTGTCTGGGCCAACATCCCAACCATATCACACCCACTTGTGGTACATTGGCTCTCACTATGAGGCATGAGTGGGACGACTGTGGATCACCGACACATAGCTACACCTACACTGCTCCAAACACTGTCACCATGTTTGCAGTTACGTTCCAGGGGTCTGTTAATTCATTGTGTGGTATATGGTTTACATCATTTACTATGACTCTGTGCTTTCATATGTGTCCACTGCATGTGGAAAATGGGGCCAGCCATCCGCACAGGTGTGGTCTATAGACCACCAGCCCAGGAGGAAGAAACAGATAGGGAGCTGATGCTAGCCATCCAAAGGATGGCAGACAAGGGTGAGGTAGTACTGGTTGGAGACTTCAATATACCAGACGTGGACTGGAGCATCCCAGCAGCAGCATCAACTAGAAGCAGATTTATCCTGGACTCCTTCAGGGTGCCTTCCTCAAGCAACTGGTCATGGAACCAACTCGGCAGAAGGCAATACTGGACCTTGTGCTCACAAACAGGGACAGTGTGATGGGGGTAACAGTGGGGAGCACCTGGGTAACAGTGACCACCAGTCATTGTGGTTTGAAATCACAGAAAGAGCAGAACCAAACCACACAAAACACGTATCCTGGATTTTAGGGGGCAGACTTTGGGAAAATGGGAGATGCTTGAAAGAGGCATTAAGGGAATGGGACAGGAATCAGGGATTGAGGAACAGTGGGCAGTATTTAAAATGGGATTATAAGAACAACAGAATTATGCATTAAGCAGGTTAGCAAGAGGAAAAGAAAGAGGAGACCATTATGGTTTTCCAAAGAGGTAGCAAAGAAAGTGAAAGCCAAAAGATTGCATTCAGGCAATACAAAAAGACACAGGCAGAAGGGATAGGAGAAGTACCAGGAGAAACAAAGGGAGGCAGGGAAGTCAGTAAGGGAAGCCAAAGCTCAGACAGAAGAACACATTGCAAAATCAGTGGTTAAAGGGGACAAACCTTTACAGGTACATAAGTGAAAAAAAGAAGGACAAAGGGAGGAAGTGAGACTGAAGGGGAGGATGGGACGCGTGGAGGATGACAACAGTAAAGCTGACATATTGAACAGGTATTTCTGCTCAGTCTTTACTAAGGAAGAGGGGTAATGGGTCTGAAGGGGTACAAGGGTGAGAATGGTGCAGAAATGGACACAAGTCCTTTCACGAGAAAGGGTCCTGAAGGAACTGGAAGTAATAGAGCTGATAAAGCAATGGGGCCAGATGGGGTGTACCCAGGGTCCTTAAAGAACTAAGAGGTGGTGGCTGAACCTCTGGCTATCCTGTTCAGCCAATCACTGGAAACAGGAGGTACCCAAAGACTGAGGACAGCAGATGTAGTCCCCTTATACAAAAGTGGAACAAAGAGGAAGCAGGGAACTACAGACCAGTCAGCCTCACCTCGGTAGTGGGAAAGATCATGGAAGCACTACTGAAGGAGAGATTGGTGGAACATCTGGTTGTCAATGGACTACAGGACCCAAGGCAGCATGGTTTCACCAGGGGAGGTCATGTCAGACCAACCTCATTGAATTTTTGACTGGGTGACTAGGGAGCTGGATCAGGGAGGGCAGTGGACATGGCCTATCTGGACTTCAGCAAGGCCTTTGACACTGTGCCACATAGAAAACTATTACACAAACTGGGGAATATGGGTGTGGCAGGACAGTAGTGTGGTGGGTAGGTAACTGGCTGGGTGGCAGGACACAGAGGTGGTGGTAAATGGCTGTCACTCCACAGAGGGAAGAGTGACCAGTGGGGTACCACAGGGATCAGTGCTGGGACGGTCCTATTCAACATCTTCATCAGTGACATTGCACAGGATCTAGAAGGCAGAATTTCACTGTTCGCTGATGACACAAAGCTCTGTAACAGAGTAGACACACCAGAGGGTGTAGACAGAATGAGAAGGACCTGCAGAAACTTGAAGAATGGTCAAGGGTTTGGCAGTTGAAATTCAATGCAAGAAGTGCAAGATAATGCATATGGGGCACAAAACCCTGGCACAATACATCAGTTGGGGGTGAGGATATAGCATGCACCAAGCAGGAAAGGGATCTTGGGGTTGTCATCTCGATGACCTCAAGAGAAACAGTGTGACAAGGCATCAGGTAAAGCAAATAGGATGCTGGGATGTATAGGCAGGGGCATCACCAGCAGGAAAAGGAGGTCATAATTCCGCTATACAAGACACTAGTGAGGCCCCACCTGGAGTACAGTGTACAGTTCTGGAGACCATACCTACGTAAGGACATAGACAGGGTAGAGAAGGTTCAGAGGAGGGCAACAAAGATGGTGCATGGGTTGCATCACAAGTCCTATGAAGACAGGTTGAAGGAACTGAACATGTACTCCCTGGAGGAGAGGAGGAGAGGGATATGATAGAGACATACAAGTATCTTACAGGGAGGAACAGGGTGCAGGAAAACACTATTTTAAGCGAAAAAAGATGTTTCAGGACTAGAGGGCATGGGATGAAGTTGGAGGAGGGACGATTCAGAGGAAACATGAGAAAGAATTTCTTCACAGAACGGGTGGTGGACAAGTGGAACACCCTGCCAGAGGAAGTGGTGGGGCTGAAACAATCACAGGATTAAGAATGCATGGGATAGACATAAAGGAATTCTAGAGGTCAGGGGTAAGGGGAAATAGACTTCTAGGAAAACAAACTGAACTTACAAGCTCAAATGGGCAGACTAGGTGGGCCATAGGCCCTTATCTGCCGACACTGTCTATGTATCTATGTATCTATGTATGGGTCGAGTCCTCACAATGTGGTACAGGGATCTTCTGTGACGTACACTGAGGAGCGTTCCTCAGAATGTGGTACTGTTGAGAGGTATGTGTCTGGGTGTGTTGCACTCCACCACCACTGCTGTGTCTCTGCCATGACACTGGCCAGTGGCTCGGGTGACAGGTCATTGGCATTGGTGCCCTGCTGTGCTGCAGACTCATACGTACTGTACTCAGTTGTGTACGGTAATGCTGTGTGCATGTCACATCCCATATGCCTTCCTGTCATCATTGTCATTCTATCTGTAGCCTTTGGTTTGTTGTATGCCACTGGGTCATGTCTGTGTCTCCACATCTATTGTTGAGGGGTTCAATACTTGTGTTCCCTCATTATGTGTTGGGGACTCCTCTGCTTACCATCTGCCTTGTGTGTGAGGGTGTACCATCCAGAGGGGCTGTGTACATGTGATGGAGGGGGAGCTGTTGCTGCTTGTGTGTATGGGATGGCATTGTCAGGCATACATTGGCCATGCACTGTGCAGTCTGCACTGACCCGTGTCATGCTTGGCATGGCTTGGATGGTGTACTGGGCCTGTGGGCCTGTGTGCCAGTTATGCATGTGTTGTGCTATGCCACCAGCGTCCAGGGTGGTCTTTAGCATACCGTGGTGGCTGACATTGTAGTAATGCTGCTGTACCATCTTCCCACTGCAGAGCACAGAGACCACACTGGAGACAGGAGGGGTGAGCAGCAGGCTGACCAGAGGCCATCCACAGACAGGCGGAGGGTGCCTTCAATGGTGCAGTGCACAGCAGAGAGCAGTGACGGGGACGGGAGTGTATTGTGTGAGTACTGTGTCATTGTGCTTTTCTACTATGTGTCTGAGTTGCCACTGCAGGCATTGGAGTGCTGTGTCTGGTGTCATGGCACAGTTGCCTAGGTCATCCAGGCCTGATTTGATTTAGCTGTGTTGCATTTGGATTCCAGGGTGCTCACTTAGAGGGACCCCTTAGCCATTGTGACTACAATATGTACAGCCACCTGGGGCTACAGTGTTCACACCTAACTTTGTGCTGGATGGGGGGGACACTGGATGCTTGACACCAGTGGCACCATTCAGCATGCACCCATGACCGTTACATCAGTGGGGCCTGCTATGCTGGCTGCATGCATTTGTGTTGTCTTCCATGCCTCCAGTGCCTTGCCATCTGCCACGAAGCCTGTGACATGGCTGGCTCTATGTCTGATCTACTGTTGCCATTACTGCCCTGTGCACTGCTATCTGCCTTGTACTATCATGTGCAACATGTTGCTGTCACGTCCACCATTGTGGCAGGATGTAGCAGGTCTGTGCATGGCTGTCGGCCAGTCATTATGCCTGGAGGTGGGGGATTACTGGGGTCAGCCTGCTGTGCTGGCTGTTTCTGCTGCTGCTGCTGTTGTCCTGTCTGCCATGGCAACACTGTTCTGCACTTCTCATGGCATGTCTCATTCACAGTACCATGTATAAAGTGTCAGTATCTATGCAGGACATGTTGTTAGTGCCTGACAGGGCTATTCACACTATGGCGAACAGGGGGCCACAGTGTCATGTGGTGCCTGTATCTCCCTACCAGTGTAATGCCATAGTAGTAAGGACACAGGTATGTTATTGTGTGCCCTTGTCTGACCTCTGTGGCATACATGCAAAGGGGCTGTTGGGGGGGGCTCTGGGCCTATGGTGTCTCACAGGCCTGTGTGGCTGTGCATGTCATGTGTGCCTGTTGCGGCATGGGTGTAAGCAGGTATCCTCGGGCACTCCATGGTGTGCTATTTTATTTCTGGGGGGGTAGCAAACAGGCTCTGAAATGCTTCCCTTTTTCCATGAAGCCTAACAAAGACAATGTTGCACCTTTCTGTGATTTCATTCATTGGGGTCTACGCTAGGAGGACTGGTCACTATGACTGTCTTTGTCTCCCATGGGCAATACAACTGTACAGGTTGTGGGCTGGTCTGTGAGTGTCTTTGGGAGCTATGCATGGCTTTGTAGTTACCCATGCAGGGCAGCTCCCATTGTCATGTGTTTCATAAGTTGTATTTCTTATGCCACTGGTGGCAACATACACAGTCCTGGTGTACATTTGTGTATTGTCTGGCTGCACTCTTGGGTGGGATAGCTCACCCTAACGACGGGGAGAGAGGTAGCAGTGTATCCACATGGTGTGCAGTTGTGACCTCCCTGGCTACACCCCTGCCTGCTGGCTGGAGCTCTGTTGTGATGGCCATTGTTCCCTACAGGGTGCTGTCCCTCAGTCCCTGCAGTGCACGGTGTTTGTGCATAGGTTATGCAGGTGTGCTGCAGGGGTTGTTCTGTGGTAGCATGGTGTGCTGGGTGTCAGACCCTGTGGCAGAAGCTGCTCCCACAAGTGTGGGTGTGTGCCTCGCCATGCCTTGGCCACCAGGGTTGCACTGTCCTGTGCATATCATTGGCCTACTATTGCCCTGCCACTGGTGGACCATGGCCTGTGTCCCTGTTTCATGTGTGTGTCTTCTTGCATGTGAGCCTTCAATATTCTACCACTTTGGGTGGTGGCACAGCCCCATGCCATGCTCTTCACCAGTGTGGGATCATCATCCTTCTGTTGTGGCCATGGGTGTGGGTGGGCATTGGCACTTTCCCTGGTTGTGTACTGCTTGGTTACCTGTCCCGCAATCCCTATTGTACTGTTGCCAGTGTCATTGTCCTCTGTGGTCATTGGGTCTCTGTGGTCCATGTCGAGTCTCTATCTGTGTAACTTGCCACTGTTCCTCACTTATGTCAGTCACCCACCTGTTCAGGGCTTCCTGACATCATTTATACAGCTGCTGTGTTATGGCATTGTGGGTGGTAGTTTGGCTGGGTCTCTACAGTTCTTGTGGGGGGGGCACCAGTGAGGGTGGGCCACTGTTGGTGGGGTATGGGACAGGCGTGTCTGGTTACACACCTGGGTGGGGCTGTGGCACCTTCTCCAGTGGGTGTCATCTGTCTTGTGTATCATAGCTGTGTGACTGTGGGCAGCGTGTCCCACCATGTGTCATCCCATGTGCATGTCATTCAGTGTCCACTTGCCATTCGCATCTCAGGGGGTGGCTGTCTGTTTGCACTGTTACAGTCTGCACGCCGCTGTGCTGGCTGGATTCCACTGCGTTAGGTTTCTCAGCATACATCTATGCATGTCCATGTACATTGAGGTGTTGCATGCTGCCTGTTACATGCTGCCTTGCCCTGCAGGCACATGTTAGTGTGTGTTGTGGTTTGTTATGTACTAGCACATGGGCATGGTTGTTGGGGCATGCTGTCCACCGTGTGGTGGTACATGGTGCCTTTGTGTCATCGTCATGTCCTGATATGGTCCCTCTTTCTCCTGTAGGTCCACGTCGGACATCACTGTGGGCCACCCATCCAGAAGAGGCTGAAAGCCGGGATGAGCTGTTGAGGAGGGTGGTACGGCAATAGCACACACTTATTGAACAGCAGGCTGTGTTGATAGCTGAAATGAGACAGGTTGCAGCCATCCTGGATGAACATCTACCAGCACCTGCCCGCCCCTAACTCCTACTTCCTATTCTTGTTATCCTGCTTCCTGTCCCTGGCCCACTGTCCCTAGCCCTATGTCTGCCATCCTGTTTCCCTCCATTGCTTCCTATGTCCACATCCCTCTCCCTTCCACATTCTTTCCCCATTCCGCTGTAAATATTATACACAATTGCCTTTTTGCACTGTTACTGTTGTTTTCCTCATTGTTTTCAGTCCCTTTGTTAAGCCTGCCCTTTTCCCTTTCATTATGTTTGTCTTGTACCCCATTATTGCATTCTGTGTTCTGCTGTGTTTTGTTTGTTTTTCTGTTTATTTGTTCCTGTTGCCTTTGTGCCTTACCTGTTCCCTTTTTGAATTATACTTTGTTATGCTCAACATTCCTGTGTCCTGTGTCTTTTTGTGGGGGACTCGGGATTTGACAGTGTTCTGTGGTATTCTGGTTTCACTTGTGGGTCCAGGTTATTCCATGCCATTCACTAGTGCTGCAGTTGTGCCTGGCAGGGCTAATTTGCTTTCCTGTGTTCCTGGACAGCTGCTCACACCTCTAGCAATTTGTTTCTGTGGGTGTTTGCACTGCTTCTGTCTGATTGCTATATTCAGTGCTGTCTTATCTGCTATATTCAGTGCTGTCTTAATCCCGGGCAATTTTTGTCCTGCACTCCTGGGCCTGTTTGCCAGGCTTCCTTAGCTTGCTATATTCAGCTGGTTTTCCACCGGGCTATTTCTTTTTGAATATAGCTATGGTTTTGCTCCGGGCAAAGTTTGCCCACCAGGCAGTGCTAATTTAGCCCCGGGGCAAAGTTTTGAATATCTGGCCCTCAGTCTGTAAACTGGCAAGATGGTCATAAATTAAATTAACCTCTCATAATATGCCATGTAGAGTTACAAACAAAAGATTGCACTGTTCCCTTGTAAACTGATAGCAACCATGAAAAACACAATTTTGAACAGAATACCATAGTTATTAAAGGAATAATGCATGACAGGGTGTGTGTTGTGCTAGGATAATGCCATGCCTGGGGGGTGGGCATGAGGCCGCAGGCCGAGTGCTTCCAATGCCCCAGGTGTGGCGTATCTAAGCACGACACACACCCTGAAGTGCATCATTCCTATTATACAATGGCTTGTTGTTATATATAAAATAAAAAATAATTTTAAAGAATGTTTTTTATTAGTGAGGAAAAATACTTTTGTTGCTTAAGAGGAGATGCAAAAAAAGAGATCCAAACAATCATGGTCAAGGTAATCTACACAATCCTCCATTGGTTCACAGTGAGGATGAGACTAGACCTGTGGCATTATGCTGGGATAACGCCATGGGTCCAGCCCCAAACTGACCAATCACAGTTCAAGATTCTTTCTTGCCATTGTATAATTATGTATTTAAAATTTTGAAGAATACCTTTGAGCACAAGTGCTCTTTTACAAAGGCTTTACTAATTCATTTTCTTCATGTATTAATTTTCTTTATGTATCAATCTTCCAGGTTTGCAATATCCTGGTTCAAAGGGTTCCTCTCTGACAGATCCTAGCTGATGAAAGTCAGTAGCACACTATCAAACATTCTCCCGGCCTGCTCCAGAGTTCCCCAAGGTTCCATCTTGGGACCCCTCATCTTCAGCCTATTCTTTAACTCCCTACCCAGCTCCTGCTCTGGCAAAAGTTTGCTCTACACAAGTGATGCAGTAATTTCTGGAGCCTTCTGAAGCCATTCTCCCTCCAACATGCCTTACAGGATTTCTTTACTGAAGCTGAGGCATGGTTCTGCTCCCACTGCCTAGTTCTTAACTACAAGAAAACTAAATCAATGCTCTTTGCTCACCATCAAAGACCTCATTGTGATTTCCCACTATCAATCATCAATTCACTAGGATCCCCATTAGAGCAGGTCGAGTCCTTCAAATACTTAGATATCACCCTACACCTTCCTCACCTATCATGCCCATATCCAGCAGCTGTCCTCAGCTATACGAACATACAAGCATATGAAATTTGCCAGCAGATTAAGGCCTAGAGGTCTATCAAGTCTGCTTGAATGTGCAGCTAGCACCCCTTATTCTGCAGCTGCCCCTCCCTTCCACCCTTCCCCTTCATTAACCCTCCCCCTTGTCCTGTCCCATCCTCGTTTGAAGCAGTCCACTGTTCTACTGCATACCACTTCAGCAGGTAACGCATTCCACCCAGCCACCACCCTCTCTGTAAAAGGGTGTCTCCTCATCTCTCTCCTGAACCTTCCTCGCTCCAGTCTCATATCATGGCCCCTGGTGGCCCTCCCCTCCCTTACGTTGAACAGCCCCTCTGTACCCGTCTTGTTTATTCCTTTTATGTATTTAAAGGTTTCAATCATGTCACCCCTGTCTCTCCTTTCCTCCAGTGAGTACATGTTCAACTCCTTCAACCTCCTGTCATATGAGAAGTCCCCCAGCTCCTTGATCATCTTTGTCGCTCTGCGCTGCACCCCCTCCAGTAACTTAATGTCCCTCTTCAGATATGGACGCCAGTACTGCACGCAGTACTCCAGGTGTGGTCTAACTACTCCAGGCTCAGGATCTTGTACCAATACAAACACTGTATCCCTCCATTGGCTATCCGCTTAGCCATGTCTTCCTTGATCATCTCCCTGGTAGATTACAGCATTGTAACTTTTGGCTCTGTTGACCCTACTGCCTTGCAATGCATCAAACTCACACTCAACAAAATGTGCAGACTGGTCACTGGCTGTGACAGATGGACACACTCCTGTGGCCTGTATAAGGCTACTGAATGGCTGCCATTAGATACTCATATTAAATACCATACATGCCTCTTGACTAAGAAAATCCACCTTGGACAAGCCCCATCTGGGCTGCATAGCCTCATCCAACTCGCTCCTCTGGTCAAAAACTCTCGTAGTGCCTCTGGGACCTCCTACTGGTTCCCTACTGCCAAACCACACTTGGTCAAAGAGCCTTTTTGCACAGAGCCCCCCCCTACAGCTCAATGGTCTCCCTATCTGTCTCATAGGAGCCCTGGATTGGCCCTTTTAAGGCTAGTCTCAAAGCTTTACTACTTGAATCCTCAGCCTTTGACTATCCCTAACCCTCTCTTTACTCCTGCCCCCCACCCATTTTTTTAGGGGTGCAAGACTTTAACATCACCTAAGAAAGAAGTATGGTCAAATCACAGACATAAATTGGCAATCACGCATGTCTTATGCATAACTGCAATGCTGGGTCTATTTCACCCTTAGTCAGTTCTGCTCTGTTGCCCTCCATGTTGGAGTTTTTTGTATTTCTCTCTCTCTCTCTCGTCTGTCCATTTTATGGACAACATTGTATGCATGATTCCCTTGCACTGTCTGCTTTAGCTACTGAACACTGTACAGTTTAATATTATTTGTACAGCTTGTATTGTTTTCTGACATGGAGCCTTTGTAAAGGAGTCTATGACTCAAAGAGTTGTAATTCCAAATGTTAAATAAAATTAATAAATAATAGTTACTTGTAGGTAAAGTGCTATAGACAGTTCCCCTATTAAGGCACTCGGATTGAGAGAGGCTATGTATATTGGCCAATTAAAAGAACTGGGGAATGTACCTCCCTCCCACTTGAATATATTGAGCTTTGTACTCTTTAGATAGTGTTAAATGAGAAGTGCTGTTGAAATAGTCTGGTCTTTTAAATGGCATTTTAAACTAGGGGGGTAAACCACTCATCTCGCTTGGATATACCAAGCTCCCAATTAAAACAACACTCTGTTAGAATCATGATGTGCCAGGGGCATAGAGAAGGATCAGTTTAATCAAAGTCTCTTTAGTTAGCAGCTTGAGGAAATCTATGCAAAAATATTTGATGGCAGCAAAAAAGGACTAACATTTCAGATGGATAATAGCCACAACTCTTAGGGCTAATAATGTGCTGCATGACTGTGCAGACTGTGCACGTTTTAATGAATTTACAAAAGTGCTTGAGTAGCTGTGTAAAACACATATTGTTGTTTCTGGTGCAAAGGCACAAGGGTAGCTGATTGTATTAGGCTATCAGGCATGCTTCATCATTAGCTGTAATAGTATCATGATTCAAAAATTGTCCATTTTAAATCAAAATCAAACCTGACAAGAAACCAGTGAATTTCTCTTTTCAATTTTTATCATGATAATTTCACTCTCAAGATGTACATGGCCATTCCATGTGTGTTTATCCAAAAATGAATTTTGTCTAATAAACTTATCTTTTTAGTATCCAAGTAACAGGTTTGAGGCTAAAAGGCTGGAGTACATTATGTGCTGAAAAAAAAAACACTGATATATCTTGTTTACATGTGCAATGTGATTGAGGAATGGGGATCAGTGCTGGTAGTTCCGGTCATAATGCTATTGAGTATACATAAACAGCTCAGTCCAGTTCCAGAGACACAATTCCAGCTTACATGTGCGCCTCTGGAATATCAGCAGTGGATGCAAAATTAAATTGAGCACGCTGACTACTAGCAGCTGCGGGCTGGCAAGACAGGACCCATGCATTCTTTCAAGAATGCCCTGGCAACTGATGTCGTCTACATGCGTAACACATTCAGGTTCTACAGGTATCAATTCCTGTGATTGGCACACTTTCAACCTGGTCTGAGAAGCAACCTGGTTAGAGCACCAAGTACAGTATCTGTAAACTGTGATTTTTTTTCTTCAATATCCACTTTTTCAGTGCTTGAACGGGGTTACAGTTCACATGTAAACATAGCAATAGAGAACTCAGCTGTCTGACTCTATATTCTTACAGCTGAAACATGTCTGTTGGCCTGATACAATCAGCTGCCCTTGCATCTTTGCATTAAAAACAACTATATATGTTTTGCACAGCTACTCAAGCACTTTAGTAATTGTATTAAAATGTGCACTGTTTATAAAGTCACACAGCAACAGCGCATGTTTAATCCTTGGCTACCAATAGTGACAAACTAGCATGCACACTGTTTATTTCAGAGAAAACTGGTAATTAAAGAAAACAAAGCTACGTTGTTTATCCTGTCTCTGTAAGAAGTTTTATTTAATTGTGTCTGTGCCTCCTTAGATCAATTAAACTCAGCATGTTATACTAGTGTGCAGCTCAAGAAGCATAATCTACATTATGGCAAGAAGACACATTGTTCCATAGTTTATTGTTTACATTGTACTAGCTCTGCAGAGTAGCATATCTATCACAAGAATCCCATGAAATTACAAGTCAAATGCATAAGACTGAATGGGACACATTTTAGCGTTAACTGGTCATGAATATTTCATTGCCAGTGTAAAAAAGAACTAATATTTGCATGTTAAAAAACAAGAAAGTAGATATTTATTCATTTATTTGAATTTTAGTAACCAGATGAACCCACTGAGACATTACAGTCCGTTTTCAGTGACAACCAGGGAAGTGCAATACATTGACAAAGGCATGATAGTTACAGTGAATACATTTACAACAATAACAGATTTATAATGTTACATTATTTACAGAAACACTAATTAACAAATTACATATAGATAGGAGGTGGAGTACATTAACAAGTACACGGCAGTTACAGTAGTTCCAGCTACATTATTCACAAATTTACAAATTACAACATGTAGTGATACTCTTACAGATTACATTTACATATACATAGGAGGTTCGGAAAGCAGGGATCTTATACTTATGCACAGAAGATAAATGGGGCAGGGATAGTTATACATAGCATTTGGGAAGTTGGAACAAGAGTCAGCGGAAGCAGGAACAAGGTGTAGAGGCAGAGAGGTGGGGTAGTAAGGAGGATTGAAACTCAGTGATCAAGGAACAGGACAAGATGGAGTGTGGTAATAAAATCCAGCCAGACACTGCTGAGAAGGCGAATGATCTCTGAGCCACAGACAATAATCAGCCCCGGGTAGAAAGGACATCACAATGGTGGTGACGGACATTGATCCCCAAAGCAAACCTTCCCACCCTGTGATAAGCCTGTCAAGATAAGATGATTGCATTGGTTGTGAATAGTAAGGGGGGGTGGGGATGCAGAGTTAAGGAGGGAATGGAAAACAGCATGCATTTGATTTTTTTTGGTGTCGGGGACTAGTTGGTTTTCTAGAAACCAGCCCTGAAGAGCTCAGAAGTTTGATGCTAGCTTGCTGTTGAGCCACCTGATGTCAAATGAAGAATGCTACACCATGGCATCATCTGTGTAGAGGTGCTCAGAGGTCCCGGATGAGACATTAAACCGAGGTCCCTTCTGCCCATCCTGGTGTTGTCCTGGTGGGTGTCCAGTTGGAAGTAAAAGAACCCAGGGCACTTTTCAAAGTGCAGGGAACATTCCCGGTGTCCTGGCCAACATTCCCCTTCCCATTAGCCGGTTCATGCTTTTAAATTAGTGAGAAGAAACATAGAATTTGATGGCAGATGAGGACCGCTTGGCCCACCTAGTCTGCCCATTTTTCTACCTAACAGATAAGCTGCAGATCCTGGTTAGCCAACAGCTTACTTCCTCCTACCCCCCTACTAGGACTTCCTTATGTCTGTCCCATGCATTCTTGAATTTCTCTACTGTTCTTGACTCCACAACCTCCTCAGGGAGGCTGTTCCATGCATCCACAACCCTCTCTGTGAAAAAATACTTTCTCACATTACCTCTGAGCCGTCCCCCCTCTATCTTCAAATTGTGCCCCCTTGTTCTTGCACATATCTTTTTCTGAAAGATGCTTCCCTCTTGGACTTTGTTAATTCCCTTGAGGTACTTGAAAGTTTCTATCATGTCCCCTCTCTCCCTTCTTTCCTCGAGGGTATGGACTGAAGTCAACGGACTTCATTGAGGGTCACTAGTTTAAGGTGAAAGGCTGGGTGAGCACCAGTGTCCACTGGTGGGGGTGGGATGAAGAAGGGGGTGAGTTGTTTAAATGTCTGCAAGTTAAAACAAACAGTCAGTGCACCACTTGATATAGGTCAAACTTTGCAGCTCAGTGGGAGTTGGTGTGAGAAAGCATTGTGGATTTGGGCTCTGTGAAAGGCTATGGTACGAAGGTATTATTAGCTTTAATGTTCACTTGACTCCAATTTCTATTTTATTAGCAGGATTAATTGCTTGGCAAGCGGTCACTGGTTAGTTGTCTGTCATCAGTGTTAATAGTGTAGCTGCACCTTGGACTCAGCATCACCCTTTTCCTGTCAGAATGATGAACTGTACGAACTGGGCTTAAAACCACAGCAACTATAATGCCAAATTCATAAATGGAAAAAGGCATAACGGCAACACTGTTATACTACAGAGTAAAAGCACTTAGCTGCTTGTCCATCTTCATGGCTCAATTGCCTAACCCACTATGCCCACAGATGTGGTCATAAGTGTCCTGAGTTCTGATGTCTCAAAAAATCTCATCTAGATCAGCACATTTTTGTTCTGTAAAATTGTACTCAGAACTCAGGACACTTGTGACTGCGTCTGTGGTCATAGTGGATCAGGCAATTGAACAATGAAGATGGACCTACATCAAAGCATCAAAGCAGTGAAATGATTGTTTGTTTCAACTTGCGTACAATTAAACATATGAAACATCATGCCTTGAAAAAATATTGCCTAATCCAGGAGGCAGCATAGCACAGTAGGAGGCAGTACAGCACAGTGGTCTAAGGCTCTGAGCTGCAAATCTGGTGACATTTATTTATTAATTTATTTACTAGATTTACCAGGAAGGCATACTGAGCAACATGCTCGATTCCAGATGCGACTTGGGGGTTTGGGCCCAGTACATGTCAAAAATTACAGTGATTGACAATCCATAGCATGAGACTTTGTACAATATAAAACAGATTTAGAGCAGAAGTACAATAGGGAATAGGTATGATGTAAAACTCCTTGAGAAGCAGTACAGGGGTATACAGTCAGGTACACACTTAACACAAAATGGGATTTCAGCTGTACAATATTTAGTTTAGGATGGCTAGGGCTTAACTGCATAGCAGGAGAAGCTGGAGGAGAAATGTGCTTGGAGTAGTCTGGTACGGAGACCTGGATTTTGTGCGTGTCTGATGGGGACAGGGAGGGTGTTCCAAATCTAAGGGAATCGGAAACTAAAAGCTGACTGACCTTTGGTAGTGTGCATACGTGGGACATGAAGAAGTCTGGGGTCAGTGCCTCTTAGGGAGTATGCAGGGGGGTTGTTGGGATAAAGTAGACTCAAGATAAGAAGGGAGGGAGAGGGTCCAGAATTTAGCAGCAAACCTAGTGCAATTTATTGATCTGCGGTCTTGTAGAGATGGAAGGGCTCGGGAGCTGTATAGAGTACAGTGGTGAGTGGATTGTGGGGAGTCGAGGATGAAACGACAGAAGGAATGGAAAAGGGTGTCGAGGCTTTCGAGGGAGGATGCAGGGGCATTTGAGTAAACTATATCGCCATAAAAGGCATCCAGCAGACCAGACCTGGGTTTGAATCCCACAGCTTCCACTTGCATACTGTGTGACCCTGAGCAAGTCACTTAACTTCCTTGTCCTCCCAGGTCGCACCTGGAAACAAGCTCTGGCTTAGTGTGCCTTTCCTGGTTAAACAATTTCCCCTTTCCCTTGAAAAAATATGGGTTTGTTAAATGCATTGGATTAGGCAATAGAGCCGTGGAGATGGACAATCTGCTAACTAGAAAAGTAATTGACTTTTGCTTTACAGCATAACAGTTTTGTCTTTATGCCTTTGTGTGTTAATGAATTTGGCATTAGAGTCACTGTAGTTTTGTAATCAATATACTGGTAAATGGGAACTCTGAAATATAAATAAAATTAAATTGCTTTAGACACATAACAGAGTCCAGTTATTTTATCTGAGTGCAGATAGGCCAATTTCACTTACATGCAGAAATCTTTCATAAGCCTGTAAGTTTCACGCATCCAGCTGAAGACAATTTTTCACAAGAAATACTTAGGTAGCACATGGAAAAAGTGAAACACCTCCTTCTCCTAACTGCAAAGGGTGTTAAAACTTGAGTGGCTGGTTTGCACAAACATAGGGGACCAAGCCCTAGCACAATACCCTGGTGGTCCTAACGCATAGCTCCGCGGACTCAGAGCGAGGGAGAAAAGTATCTTTAGCACCTGGGGATTCACAAGGAGAACGAGATTTTAGACTGAGGAGAGAAAGTCAGAGAAACAGCATAATCTGTTCTGAGAACAAACATGAATGCTAATTCTCCTTCCTTGCACCCCAAAGTGTTGTTTTTCTTTGTTGACCTGGTGAAGAGAGAGGGCTTTCTGGCAAAGAGGAGAAAGACCTGTGTGTCAGTGAAATGAGAGACTTGGCAAGGAGAGAGAGAGAGAGAGAAACATCACACTCCTCTTGTAATCTCGAACGCTGCTCCAAATGCTGCTGTTTACATAAATTAAAAAAATCTCCCTCATGGCACACAAAGATTTCCAACCTGTTAAACACCTTAATATTAGGGCTTGTTACTTCAATGCTGTACATTTTGTTTGACACCAGCTGAAGAGAGGGAAGAAACTTGTGTTCAATGAGTATCTGCGAACTTTGCCAAATGCTGCCATCATATGGTAAGTAAAAACTGAAAGGGAATTAGGGAAATTGTTTACTGTTATGTCACAGTATAGCATGTTTTTATTAAACTGCTGGCTGCTTCCTGAGTCCACAGTGCTCCGAACCCAGAAGTGAACCATAAGTGAACACGGAGCTAGAAAATAGTGCTCGGGGGGAGATGAACAGCACTGTGGTCTATGGCCAGGACTCCATGTGCTGCAATTCCACTATGGAAGGACACAGTCTTGGTAGCCGGTCATATGCTTCCACTGTCCCTTCTCTCTCCTATGTCATTGCAATACTTCAGCATGGCTCTGCCCATGCACCCGTAAGAAAGAATTAGGAGATGTAAAACAGACATTTCAAGCAGCCTAGCAACAGGGTCATGAATTAGACAATAAGAATACTCAAGATCTGCAAAGGTAATTAGGAACAACCCAGGTTCAGCTGCAAACAATTAGGACAGAGATGGCTACTGAGTTAGAAGTCTTGCAAAAAGAGGTCTGAAATACAGGTCCATTTAGCAAAGGGTCAAAAGGAATGTTATTACTTGTGAAAGGAGTAGAAGCAATCAACTTTAGAGACAGGAATGGACACCTGGAAATTGCCAGGGCTCAGCTTGCACAGGAGGCTGATGATCTCCTTCGGAAGTGCTCAGATTTACAGGAGTGTGTTCAGAGCTTACAGAGGCAGCTAGAAGCAACTCAGACTGAGGGGGGATAAGGCCCTCACATAACTGGGAAAGCAAGGACTTTTCACAACAAAGAAAGAGAGAAGAGCATCTCTATCAGAGCAGTTGGCTTCACAGACTCAAAGTTTAGATAGGGCAAAGAAACAACAGGACATGCTAGCATTTAAACAAACAGAGCCTGATAAAGAGCTGGAAAGAGAAAAGTTAGACAGAGACCAGTTAAGTCTCAAAAAGAAAGAACTATGTGGCCAAAAAGGAACGCCTTGAGTCCATGAGCAAACACAGACAGCTGAAAAAGAAGTCTGAGTTTGGGGAGAAATGTAAAACACTGAGGAAATTAAGCTGTAACTGACCCAAACATATCAGATAGGCAGACAATTGTACAAGAGCATGAAAAGATAAAGTCAAAATGTGAACAGGTGGAGGCTTATAAACAGGAGGTAAAAGACAAGACCCATAAGTCACTGGACGGTAACTGGAAGAAAGCTTGTTAGAAAGAAAGAAGGAAGTGGAAAACTTGAAGCAAGAATTAGCTATAGAAAGTGACTCAGAAAACATTATAAAATTAGAGCATAAAAAATACCCAGAGAAAGTGTGTAAAAAAACAGAAAGAGAAATTGCCAAATAGAATGATACAGTGAAGTATAAAGAAAGACAGATTTCCACATTAAAAGAGGAATTAGCCTCTGCCTCCAAGGAGAAAGAGAGACTTGAAAGCAAAACACACTTTGAAAGTGTGCTTAGTAAAGAAAAAGATAAGAGCAGAACAAAAATGGAAAGTACATAAGCTGAAAGATGACATCCAGAGGGCTAGCTAGATGAAAACAGTTAACAAGATCCAACAGTTAAAATGACTGTTGACTGCAACAACAGCCTAGGTTACCACCTGGGAGAAAACTGTAGGTTCATTTGAAAAGATAATGCCTGTCTCACCACCAAGTAGATCTCCGCAGCCTACAACCTCACAAACCCAAACTGTCTCTCCGGGGAGCCCTGCAAGCTCCTTCACCTCCTTCCATGCTGAGACCCCTGTCATAAAATTAGTGGGTGGAATGAGCTCCATCACACAGGTTGCTGAGACACCCAGACTAGCGCTGGGCAAAATTTATCTTCCACCAGTGAAATTCTGGTGAGATTCAGATTTTGCTTCCATGAAATTTTGACATTGCCACAAAAATTCATGAAATGTAGCTAAACCTGTGATTTCAGTTATTTCCTTATAATTTAAACAGTTTTTGTCCAACGTGCACCATGTGTGGTATGGTGCTCTTTCCAAGGTCCATACTGAACTGCAGCAAGTCTTAGATGCTTATCTTTAAGGGCAACTGAGTTATAAGCCTCCAAACCTTTGGACATTTTAAAATTACATTTTGCAGTTATGTAAACTAAACTTATTTGCCCAAATTCCACCAAATTTTTAATTTGGTATGATGGTTTTACCAAGGTCCATACAGAAGTGTACCAAGTTCCAGATCTCTGTCTTTAAAGGTGACTGAGTTATAAGCCTCCAAGCCTTCAGAAATGTTAGTGGTGGAAATTCAAGCACCTGTAACTTTAAAACTAGAGAACAGAACATCACCAATTTTGTTAGGTTCATTGACCCCAAATTTTAAGCTTTGATGCCACACCCCTGGCCCAGCAGCAGAGCATCGTGTTGCCATGCTGATGACCCAGATTCAGAAGTGAGCCTGGAAAGTCATGTTGGGAGGCAGACCATGGCTGAGACAGTTGCTCCTTGACAGTTCATCTCAGTCAAGGAGGGTTGGCAGTGGGTTCCACCAACACAGAGACCCTTGCAACTGGACTGGGGAGCTTGCATCTGCTGCAGGAGAAGCTATGACTGTGCGAGGCTGACAGAGAAACCGCCACCACCAGGGGAGATAGGAGGGAAAAAATTTGGAAAGAAACCCAGTAGTCAACTGAATGATGACTGGGTTCAGACAGATCAGGGTATATCCCTGTGAAAAGGATATATCCTGGAGAGATGAGATGCTGGCCAGGAGAAAAACCAATGTGGAAAAAAGAGGTTCTGTGTGTCAACTCTAATCTCTTGCTCAAAGGCTGGCCAAGTTATAAGTAGCCAAATATTCCAAAATAATATCAGTAATTAAAGTTTGATTTTGATTTAGTTTTTCATTTTTGATTTTACAGTCTTTGGACAGGAAAGACACACTAAGCTGAGGCTTGTTTCCAGGTGTGTCCTGGGACCACAGAGAAGTTAAGTGACTTGCTCATGGTCACACAGTATGCAAGCGATGGCTGTGGGATTCAAACTCAGTTCTCCAGTTCTTCAGCTCAGTGCTTTTAACCACCGTGATGTACTGTCTTCCAAGTTGAATTTCATGAGCTTTTGTGAAACTGTTGAATGTTGTGATACTTTTTCTGAAGCCATGTCCATACATTTTGCCCAGTCATACATTTGATTTGCCATTGTAGAGGAAGGTAAAGGCTGGGTAAAATGGCAATAAGACAGCATTCATAGGAGGCGTCGTAGTAAAAGTATAGTGGTATCAAGAGTCAGGTCGTTATCTTGAGTGGTGAACCATGAAGAATAGTCAAGGATATCACCATGAACTAGCCTGGATTCTTGCAATATGCCAGATAACCACTCACGCTCACTAACTTAATGACTTCTGGATGCACATGAACATGCAGCATTGTTTCTGTATAATGTCACCTGCTGACCCTTTAACAACCCTGTAGACAACAAGGTATATTTTTACTATATGAAAATAGTGGCACCAAGTGACACCAAGCCTCAAGCCTTACAACTTATTGTGACTTAGGCCATAATGACAGAAGTATCTGGATATTTTTTTTTTCTAGAGGCATTACCTATTGTTCATTCATTCATTCATTTCTGAGCAAATGTTGACAGTTAGTAATGTCTAAAGTATTCACAATAAATGTTAACCTTCTAAACCACATTTGCCCAGCTCAGTTAGATTACAGGGCATATTTACTTTGGTATGCTTGCCAAATCTTGGGTGTATTGCATATCTTTAATAACCGTGAAGCAATAACCATCCAAACATTTTGAAAATTTTCACTCAATTTAACAAATAATTGTGAAATTTTGACAACTGCAATTTACAATTTACAAAAATAATTACCTCTCCATTAAGTAGTTTCTTTAACTCTTTCAAGAAAGTATGCATATAAATTTTCAATTATTTAGCTCAAAAGTTGACTAAGTTGAAAGCATAGAAATATTTTCAGAAATGTTCACATGAATAATAAGTTGCCAGACGTTGAGCTATTATAACTTCCCCACCCTTCATCCAAGTGTCATGACACTTGTCATCCTTTAAGGGCCCCTTCCAAACAATAAGCATACCAAATTCAGATGTAAAGATATGATACAGACCACATTATGACCAATTAAGGAATTTTGGAAAATTCTGCAAAATTCCATGGAATCTCACAAAAAGTCCACAAAATCGGAATTTGCTAATTTTGTCAGCCCTACCCTAGACCCACTAGGCAAGAACAGTATGCACTTCCTGGGGAGGGGGAATGATGATACTGACCCTTGTCAGCAAAGACAGATATTTATGAGTGAGATGTCAGTAGTGCTGAAAGCAATTTAGAGGTCTGATCCCTCCAAGAAAGAATTTGACTGTGTAGACACTTACCTTGCCACCCTGAAACCTAAACTGAGAGCTCTGGAAAAAATAGGTGTCACCATGGAACAGAAACTGTGTCTGGTATAGTCAACATCTGCCAGTGTAGTCATTCCATGGATGGAGGAGTTAAGTCCTGAGTGTAAAGCTACCTTTGAGAATCTGTACGCTGCTATATGCCATGAGTATGGAAGGAACAGCCTGCCTCTAAATGCAAAGGCAACTGCTCTTAAGTTGAGATAGCAGTCTAACCAGGATCTCCAACACTTTTATAGACTATTGAAATAGGTTTACTATGAAGGTCAAGAGACTCCAGGTGTTGCGGATTTAGAGTTTAGGCCACATTTCCACAGATGATTGATGAACAAAATCCAGAATGCCCTGATTGGGTTGGTCAAGGCTGCCATGCCTATGTCAGAAGTTCTGGAAATGGCATGTAATGCATGGAATACTATGTTGAAGAATAAAACTCTGACCCCTGTCTCGGCGAATGTGTCTGCTGTTAGCCACAATAACCCTAGTTTGAAGTCTTGAGGGGACACTCGCCTTACTTAAAGAGGATGCTGCCCTCACCAGGAGCCAAGAAGAGCCATCAGACTTTGCTGGGGAGAACTGCCAGCTCCTGGAAGAGGCAATTACCATGAAGTCCTTAGGGGCTCATGGAGTGAAAAGCGGGGTGGCCATTGTGGAAGTTACCACAACCACTGGGGTCAGGAATAGAATCATGAGGGAAATAATGCAGAATACTAGAAAGAAAAGTATTTCACGTTCCACCAGCAGGTAAATAGGAATAGAGCACCCCCTGCACAACAAGCAGGGATGCTACTTCTGCCTCTGTGCCACTGTAACAAAACAGTGCCCCTCAGACACCAACAACCAGCAACTGATTAGGTTGGGTGGGGCAGTTTCTGACCTGCACTATGACAGACACCCTGTTGGAGAGAATCAATGCCAGAGAGTGCTGCACATCTGGACTGTGTGGAGCTGTCCCAGCCAATCCTAACACTTTGTTCTTAGGACAGCTGATCCACCAGGGAAAGAAAACTAGACCATAAATGAAGGTGATGGCAGAAAATGTTTTAGGCAAGGCAAGGCACTTATTAAGTGCCGTTCCCCAAAGGCTGTTAGCCACACTAACCCTAGTTTGATGTCTTGGGGGGACACTCTCCTTCCTCAAAGAGGATGCTGCCCTCACCAGGAGCCAAGAAGAACCATCAGCCTTTGCTAGGGAGAATTGCCAGCTCCTGGAAGAGGCAATTACCATGAGGCCCTTAGGGGCTCATTGAGTAAGCAGCGAGGTGGCCATTGGGGAAGCTACCACAACCACTGGGATCAGGAACAGAATCATGAGGGAAATAATGCAGAATACTACAAAGAAAAGTATTTCATGCTCCACCAGCAGGTAAATAGGAATAGAGCACCCCCTGCACAACAAGAAGGGGATTTTTCTTCTCCCTCTGTGCCACTGCAACAGAACAGTGCTTCTCAGACACCAACAACTAGCAACTGATTAGGCTGGGTGGAGCAGTTTCTGACCTGCACCATGACAGACAAACTGTTGGAGGGAGTCAATGCCAGAGAGTGCAGCACATCTGGACTGTGTGGAGCTGTCCCAGCCAATCCTAACACTTCGTTCTTAGGACAGCTGATCCACCAGGGAAAGAAAACTAGACCATATATGAAGGTGATGGTATAAAATGTTTTAGGCAAGGCATTTATTAAGAGCCCTTTCTCAAAGGCTTTGGGTGATGTATATATTAAAAGAAACAGTAATGATGCATAACAAATATTCTAAAACATAATAAGTACAAATTTAGTTAAACTTGCTAAAACTCGCAAGATTGATAACACTTGCTCAAATATGTTTTCAGTAGGTTTTTAAAGATCTCCAGTGAGCTGGCTGACTGAATGCTTCCCGGAAGGAACTTCCTTAATATAAGGGCCACAAAACCAAAAACGCTGTCCCCAGAACATTTTAAATGAAAGGAGGGACAACCAGTAAGCCAGCTTCAGTGGACTGGAGGGGTCTGTTTGGGAGGTAAGAAACCAGAAGATCTTTTAAGTAGCCATGTCACAAACCATGCAGGGCCTTGTATGTTAACAAGCAAGTCTTGAAGATTATGCATCATGCAAAGGCAACCAGTGCAGCGCACACAGCACTGATGTGATGTGGTTCCTCTGAGAAGTTCCCAACATCAGCCAAGCAGCAGCATTCTGGACCAGTTGCAGGTGTCACAATAAAGCTCCAGACAGCCCTAAGTATAGAGCAGTACAGTAGTCCAACCTAGGGGTAATGAAAGCATGGACAATCATTGCCAGGTGAGCAGGAGTTATAGGTAGTTTGATCCTGGTGATATTCTGAAGATTGTAAAAGCCAGATTGGACCACCGCTGACACCTGCTGGTCTAGTGTCATCCTGTGGTTTTACCTGTATGTGTCCTGTTAGATACAGGAGCAGAAATCCCACTTGCCTTCGAACATATTTTTACTAAACTTTGGCAGCTGCTACCTAAAGATAGCTGATGCCTTAGGATGGAATCTCCACCATTCCTTCTATATAACCTCCACCAATCCCCACTTCAGTCTTTGGGCATCTATAAATGTGTTTTAGATTTTGCTAGTAATCACATTTCACATCCTGTGCATGTGTATGAGAGTATGAAGAGATGCATTCTGATAGGGATGGATCTGTTGTAGAAGTACAACCAGGTAATGAGTATTACTAAGGGTATGTTATGGGTAATGTGACTAAACCCCTACCCTATACCCAGGAGGGGATCTGGGGAATGGAGGTCACCCCAGAAGAGGTGCAAATCTACCTCAGCTCCTGGCCGCCCTTACACGTCTGAATTGGGTGGGAGGGCAAGTTCATGACAGGGTTGTACCTGCAGCCTCTGTGCCTGAAACTCTTTCTATAGAGAGTCAGGAAGCTTGTCTCAATGCACCACTGCAAACCAACCCTGCCTCCTCACTGAGACTGACTCAGGAAGGGTTAAATTTGACTAGGAATTCAGACCACGGTGCACAGCTATGCAGGCAGTGCCAGAAGGCAGTTGATCAAGAGCAGCTCCAGAAAGGGAGAGCGAGTTTGCAAACCCCTTCCCCTGTGAGTTCAGGCATGTGGAGGAGACAGATCAGTTACCAGAACCACACCACACTAATGAGGAACACACTGAAAACATTAACAAGCAGCATGCTGAAATCCAGTCTAAGGCACAAAAACAGGAAGATCTTTTGTGCCATGTAAAAATAGATACTGATGGCAGTTAAACAATTTCTGTCACAATTCAGAATAGGGAGTTTAAAGGGAAGTGTCCACCTCATATTGGGCCCCACCTCCATGTAAAACAGGGACCGATTAGCAACTTAATAAATAAAAGTATATTTTGCACTTACTGTGACAGAGTAAATTGAAAATGTTATCTGGTTGATCTTGCACCCTCCTTGCTGGTATTTTATGAGTAAGAGCCCTCACCGGCACACCCACAACAACCCGCAGCTGTCCCCAATATGACGTGTCATGCAGGGAGCAGCCAGGGCACATCCGTTGGCTTACTGTGTAGCTCTATTTTTGAATAGCTCCAGTTTGAATACTAGGTGTTCCCGTGCTGTACCAGGACCAGGTATGGGCTGAGATGCACCCTGCCACTTGGTACCTGGTCCCGGTATAGCACGGACACACATAGGCTCCAAACCGGAGCTATTTGAAGATATGGCAATACAGATTACTGCATTGCCATATCTTCAAATAGCTCCACTTTGGAGCCTATGTGTGTCTGTGCTATAACGTCATATTGGGGGCAGCCACGGGTTGTTGTGGGCACTCTGGTGAGGGCTCTTACTCGTAAAATGCTGGCGGGGAGGACGCAGAATCAACCAGATAAAATTGTAAATTAACGCCACCACAGTAAGTGCAAAAGATACTTTCATTTAATAAGTTGCTAATCAGGCCCTGCTTCACACGGAGGTGGGGCCCAATATGAGGTGGATACTTCCCTTTAAAGATGCATCTTTTTCCCCTCATGTATGAATGGACCTTAATCAGTTGCCATTTTTACAGAGAATTGAAGTGTGCAAACCTAGAACTGATAGCGATAAAACATAGCCACCCATAGGGCAGTGCCCCCAAGGGGATGGTCCACTGAAATTGAAATGAATCATGGCACTGAATTTTGTAATAAAGAGCAGCCCCATATTGCACTACATCCATGTTGTGCAGGGAATGGAGAAATATGTGTATCTGGGGGTTGATTTCTTGGTAAGCCTCGCAGTCAGTGTCCACCTGAACATGGATTAAGCTGCCCTTTGAACCCATCTCCAGACACCTCCCCAGCCTTTGACTTGAACTAAGTCTAAAATGAAGGCAGGTCAGACCATACCACAAATTTGCCAAGTGGTTACTGAACAGTGTGTCACCATTCCAGGTAGAACTTGGAGCTTCCCTCTAAGACTGAATATTAAGATGGGATGTAGTTTGCCTGAGGAAAGAGCCTTCTTTCACCCAACCAGATCCTTCCTTGAACAAGAATTAACCCTTTGTGGGGAGGGTCACAACCATTTGGTGGACTTTACTGGGAGAGTAGCCTATTTACTGGTGGATAACCCAGGAGCTTGACCCCTTCTTTCTGCTATCTCAGGCAGCTATAGGGATGGTGGTGGGCTCTGCCTTCCATGATTTTTCACCCATCATTTCAGTTGTCAGTCCAATATCTGGAATGGGGGTGAGGGACGGGGAGTTACCACTTTTCCCTCTGGGCAGATTATGGAACAGCCAGAACAACTCACTTGTGGAGGACATAACTACAGGTGGGAAGTCAAAGATTCCTGTCTAGTCCTGTCTTAACTCCCCACCTTTGAGGAAGATAAGCAGATTGCCTCCTTAGAGAAAGGGAACTTGTCTGACCTGATTGAAGCCAATGTAGAAATAAGGAAGGTTGAACCATATCCTGAGTTCTCTGAACAAGTCAGTGCACAAGTGGCACTAACTAAGTGTTGTGCCAGAGTAAGAGAAACCAAGCTAGCCATGATTTTCCATTAATTTCTCAACTTGTTCTCTAAAGACAATTTGGACTATGGGAAAACCACCATCCATAGTGTTAGAACTGAGACACCATCTAATAGCAAGCCTGTGCATGTCTCACAATATAAGATACCCTTGGCCACACAGGAAGCTTTTCATGAGATTTTAGAATTTCTCTTGGACAGAGGCATTACTCAGGAATGTGCCAGTACCTACAATGGACCAGTATGGCCTGTGTTAAAACTTACTGGCTAGTGGTGACTCAATGTTGATTACAAACAGCTGAATAAACAAGGTTCCCTTTGTTGGTGGCACATGGTCTGTATCAACCAGAGCTTTCCCAGAATTGAAGAAGACTAATACTTCACTACCATAGACATAGCCAATGACTTTGGGACTGTGGAGGTGGACCCCAGGGACCAATAAAAGTTGACTATCTCCTCTGAAAAGCACTGGCTGACTTGGACCCGGATGCCATTTGGGTTTATAAATTCTCCCACTAAATTCAATTTGTTTCTGCACAAGGCCCTGCCTGATGCAGAAAGGTGTAGCATGTTGGTTTATGTTGACAACATATTAATTGTAAACAACACCTGGAAAGACCACAAGGTGGATCTCAGACGTGTGCTCTCCCAATTGCAGGCAGTAGGTGCAACAATTTCCATTATGAAATAACAATGTTGCAGGTAAAAAGCAAACTACCTAGGCCTAGAAATATCCACTGAAGGCATTAGGCCTCAGGCCACTAGAGTGCAGGTAGTGATGGACTTGAACCCACCTACCAATTTGACAGAAATATGTAGCTTTCTGGGTATTTACAATTATTCTAGTCAATTTATTGAGAAATATGCCCAGCTGCCCCTGCCCTTGGTCAAACTCCTAAAAAAGGACCAACCTTGGGATTGGGGCACCCAACAGGAAGAGGCTATAAGGGAATTGCAAAGGAGGTTGAATCATTCTTCTTGTTTGGCCTTCCCACAGAAAGGTAAGGAGTTTTATCTCAAGACAGATCACACAGACCTGAGCATCAGTGCTGCCCTGCACCAGAAGCATGATCAGGACAACCAAATTCTGACCTATGCAAGTAAAGCACTTGATGACATGGAAAGGAAGTACTCTGAGTGTAAGAAAGCCCTGCTTGTCATTATGTGAGCAACACCCACATGATCTGTAGAGAGAAGGTAATCATGGAAACCTATCTGCAGACCTTGACCTACCTGGTCAGGTCCAGGATAAAAGAGGGAAGGGTGTCCAACAGTAGGATTACCTCCTGGACCTTGGCTCTCCAGGACCATGATATTGAAGTAAGGTATGCCAACCATAAGAAAAACACTGTAGCCAAGATCTTAGCTGACCTACACACATGTGCAGACCTGGGACTGAAGTAACTCATCTATCTCCCAACTGAGAAGCCACCCAACCCTACAGATCATAGGCATCTTCCTTATGATAAAAATGCTTGCCTAGGGTTGCCCAAGGACTATGTAGATGGGTGCTCTTTCCATGAGAAAGGAAAACTGTGTGTAGGTGTGGGATTATGCTGGGAAGGAGACACACCTACCACTCACATATTCCATCTAGGACCAAAATCTAGCCAATATTCAGAGATACCAAATATTTGCTAACAATTCTCCCTGCAGTAAATTTTCAACTCATGTAATTTGTGATGTGCACTGATTCTAACTATGCAAGGTTAGATTTCACCACCTACCTTCCACACTGGAAGGAAAGAGAGTTTAAAATCACAAAGGGAAAATATATTAAACATGTTGAGTTAGTAACAGCTATTGATCTGTTAGTACAGGAGAATGGGAGGACCATTTACTGGAGAAAGGTAAATGGCCATTCTAAGACCAGTGGATCTGATAAGGAAGACAGCAATAAGGCTGACAGCTCTGACAAGGAGGGGGCCCTGAGTGGCACCCCTTTGAAATTTATTTTCAAACCCAACGCCAACCTGGCTGCAATCATTCAACAGCACACCAAGTGAACTGTACCTGAACCTGAGCCAGAGGCCACACTAGAAGCACCCAAATGGGGCACTCTGTTTATGGTTAGAGAGGAGCCTGACCCTGACATGGTTCAGGCCCAGTTAAAAGACTGAACCCTCTCTAAGCTGTATCACTATCTGGAGAACCATGAAGGTCAGCCCATCACAGCTGAGGACCTCCACCAGGAGAGGGGGTTAAAGGTCAGGTATGACCAGAAACACAGTCTTAGTCTGCATGGGAAGCTACTCATATATACCCATGAATCCTCTGACATTCCCAGAAGGGTGGTCCCTACAGGATATGGGGGAATGATGTTACATCACACGCATGATGATTTTTGAGTGGGCACCCTGAGGATCGTAGTACCTGTGAGACCTTAAAGAAGATTGCATACTAGTCTAGCATGGAGGAAGATGTAGTCATCTATACTAGAGGTTGTCTCACTTGCAGCAGGTTTCAACCCTCATAACCTAGGTTTCAAACACTCCTGCCAATGAAAGGAGTCACTTTCCCCGGGTCTGATATTCAGAGTGACTGGATAGGCCTCCTGCCTATTTCAGTCAGAGAAAACAAGTACTTGTTCACTGTGACCTGCTTGTTCACTAAATGATTAGAATGCATACCAACTCCCAGTGATACTGCTATGAATACAGCAGCCATTTTGATTCAACATATCTTTACCCATTGGGTCTTACCTTTGTGGATAGAATCAGACAGAGGTTCTCACTTCATGTCAGAAGTGATGTTTAACCTATGCCAGACATTGGGAATTCAAAAGAAACTTCATGTAGCCTACCACCCCCCAGTCGCTGGACAAGTAGAAAGGATGAATAAATCTACTGTAAGCAAACTCAAAAAATATGTCTCAAAAAATGCTGGGGGCTTCAAAGTGCCACTTACCCTAATGCACTGAGATCAGCACCAAATCAATCCACTGGATTAACTACATTTGAAATGATGACTGGCAGGCTGAAGGTACTGCCTATGCATCTGCTTTACCAAACCCCTGCTGAGAATGTTTTGGCATCTGCTGACATTCACCAGTATATAAGTGATCTAAAGTATCACCTACAGATTGTCTTCTCATTTGCAAGGCAGCATCTAGAGAGAAGTGCAAAAGAGAGAAAAGCTTGCTATGATAAAAAGGCCTCTAACACCAACTATCAGATAGGTGATAAAGTGTTCTATTTCAAGTACAAGAAGCAGAAAAGAAAGAAGAGAAGGAAGTTTGCAGAAAAGTGGCTAAGCCCCCATGTGATTGTGAACAAAGCTGACCCAATTTGCTATGAGAACAAGATTCCCCAAAGGTGCAAGGAACTCTATATCCAGTGCGTTCATAGCAATCGGCTGAAGCCCTGCCAGACAGCCCAACACTCTTCGGCTAAACTTAGAAGAACCAGAAAGAAGTTCAAAACTGTTTCTGTCACATACAGTACTGTACCTGTCCTCCACCTTCCACTGCCCTGTGGGAAGGGGGGGTCAGATTACAAAACTATCTCAGTAGGGAATTATCTTTGTGAATGTTTTTAGTTGTATAGTGTCTAATAGAGTTATCTTGTTATTTATTATTCTAGATGTACCAGCTGCTAGCTATGTGTGATACTACTTCTGGTTCTCGCTGGTCAAGCAGACCTAAAGCCCTTATCTAAAATTGCTGTATTGGGACCTAGCTCTGGAGTCCTTCTGTGAGAAGCACTTGGATATTTAATTATAGAATGTAGAATTATCAGCCATTGGGTCTTCCCATCACTAGATACTAAAGCAGTTATAAACATGAAGTTAGGGAATTGTGATGAATTAAGAAGGAAATCAATCAACAGGTCTTCCTGTCACAAAATCCTAAGCAGTTTTAAATAAGAAGTTAGGACATTTTGACAAGTTAAAGAAGGAAAGGGAATTTTCTGATTGGTATGATGACTATATGAAGTATGTAGAGGAAGAACTGACCAGTATCCTAGTTCAGCTTGAGACAATCGTTAGCTATTAGATCCAAGAAGCAACTTCTAACTACAGGAAACATCTTGCTTTCACAATCCTACCTTTGCTAGCCACTAGTGTTATATCCTTGTTCTCCAGCACAGCTTTCATAGCAGGACTAGCCTCAGCTTAAACAGTACAGTCCCATGTAAATGCACTCCAAAAATTATTTATCCAAAGTTAGATGACAGGTGTAGTTTCAGCAAGAGGGCAGGCCCAATTTGACTTAGGTAAGACAGTAAAGGATACTGCTGTGGTGGTTAATATGCAGTCTGAACTATTCAATGCCACAGCCTATAAGTTAGCAGGATTGATTAAATCTAATCAGATGGCTAAAAGGGAGATAGAAGTAATAAGGCTCATTGTCCAAGAACTACTGAGGAAGGTAGATTCTGGTATCAGTGGTCTGATTTGAGGGTAAATTCTCCTGTACTTTGTTCCCTAGTAACTAGTTAGAAACATGTTTAAAAGGCCACCAACATGCCAGTGTAAGAAATCCAAATATATTTGGCCAACAAGCTAGGCAGTGCCATATCGATTCATGTAAACGAAGAGTGGCTTGAAGTAGCTTTCCTATCGAATGTCACCTTTATGGAAATTAGTAATATTTACTGACTGAAATTTGTTCTGAAAGTGGGGACATGGAAGGAGGATGTCTTTGCACAGATGGAGACTCACCTTTTGTAACCTATCAAGAACCTTTCCCAGGACATTACCTGGTTCCCAATCTGGATATGTGCCAGAAAGTCAAAGATATCTACTGGATCTGTCTTGGGACACCCTTTCTGAAAGACACCACTGAAATTTTGTGTGGTCTGACCCCTGATATGGGGGTCTGTAAAGTAACCTTGTCCAGGCCTACTGGTTTCTAGGAAACCAAGACTGCCATTGATGGTGTCCAATGGCTCACCTGCACTCCTTAGGAAGAAAGTATGTTTTTTCTACTCAAAACTGACACCATGACAAAGATGGTGCCTTCCATAATGTGTCCATAATATATGTTTTCCAGACACTATTGTATACATGGGTGATGTGGCCCTCTTTTTCTTTGTTCAGGAATTACACCAGGCTGAAGTTGAGCTAATTTACATTTTTAAGGGCCACAGACTTACCCTAGATGAGGATTTGGATTATGTATGACACATGAAAGAGATTCGCACCATTGAAATGACTGTCAGCTCTGCCAAACTGGCTATAACCAATACTAACTTTGGGACTCAAGTTCAGTGGATGCTGAAACCTGACATTCTTCAATATATTTCTATGGGTGCAGCCCATTCAACTTATATGAATTTACTTTTCTCTGCTCTCTTTCTGGCAAGAAAAATGATTTTCCTTGAACAGCATGTGTATGTTAAACCAATTCCTCTGGGGTCACTTTAATGTTGTTAACTAATATGACCCTGTCATACCATTTATATGCTACAATAGTGAGACTCGTTATGTGTTTTGTTTTAGATATATCAACTTATCCAGAGTCTGCCCTCTCCTAAGGGCTACATGATCAGAGTATTCCCCAACAAGACTAAAAGAATAGCTTTATTTAGAATAAGCCTGTTTGTTAAAGAAATACTGTCCTTGATTCTGGTTTCCATGTTCACAACTTTCAGTCACCCCATTATAACCAGTTTTAAGGAGGATATTGTCAAAACCACTGAACAACTACAGAATAAGATAGAGAGTCTACTAAGATGAATAAATGCCCTTCAGATTGTAGACATTGGGAGGGCTTTAAGCCCGAGGTTTGACAGGCGGAGCAACTACGTCACTCCCCCATCAGGCTTAAAAGGTCACTCAGCCTGGGGCTCTCCAGGATTCATTTCTTGTTGCAGCCAGAGGCGCTGCTCTCCCACCCTCCCTCTCTGTGGATTTTATGTCATTTCTTTTCCCAGCTGCTGCCTTCAGCTGTCCATTTGTTTCTCCATGCTGCTTCCCTCCTGTGCTTGAAATATCCTAGGCCAGTTCAACCCACCCACTACCTACCTGCTTCATGCAGAGCCATCTGGGATGGCATTGCTGAGATTTTGTGGGGGTCATATCTCAGACAGGTTACCAGACTGTTGCCCCTCCCTCCTTACCTGCGTTATGCAGCCAGCCACCTGGGATCCAGGTGCGGAGTTTGATTGTAAGGGGTCTTTCTCCGACCAGGTTACCACCGCTCCCAGGACAACTCAGAAAACCTTTCAAACTTCCTACATCTGCTCCGCTGCTTCAAACCTGCTATCTGATTCAAAAAAAAAGTGCTTACATTCTGCGGAGCCTCTGGCTGCTGGAGCCTTACCACCTCATTTTCTCTGTTTTGCAGCTCGTTGCACTGCGTCTCATACTTCTTCCTGCCCCAGGTATTTCTGCCATCGACATAGTATCATGTTTATATAGCTCATATCAATACCGTAGTGGCCTGGCTCGTATATATCACATTGGTGTGTGTTCTTTAATTTCAGCCAGTCTACATCATGGTGCCATGATCAATTCGGAAATCTGGAGTACCATTCCTTAGGGCGTTTGTTCTTTATTGTTGTTTGCATTGGCTCATTCTAACTTTCACCACTTGCCACTGCATGTTTCTGCAGTGACTGCTGTTGTCCTGCATCCACTCAGCGATGACGATGAGTGAATACCTGATGACTGCGGGGAGCTCACTCAGATCCATTTCCCCATGGGGCCCGTAGGTCATCTCTGTCACACAGCTCTCCCGCTAGGGCCAGTGCAGACAGGAAGTGGCACACTGCAACAATGGAACAGTGGCTGCTGGCTCTGACAACAGGCGAGGCTGAAGATGAACCAACCCCGAGGAAAACTGAATGGGGACTGGAGTCTCTGGGGGCGAATGAATCTTCCCCATCTGTATGCACCATTTTAGCACCATGGAGGGGAGGATTCCTTCCAAGTAAGGTAACTTAGGACTTGAGGTAGTCTCATAAAATTTTAGTAACTCGTCCATTAAAATTCAATGTCCTTTACAGGTTTTCTGTGCACTTTGGTTCCTAATGTGATTCTTTTACATGGTGTTTTTGCTTCATGGTCTGCTTCTCCTACTGACCAGATGGTGGCAGGTATGGCCATAATGGATGACATGCCGCTACTGTTCCGCTTTTGATGGATATGCAGCTGCAATACCACTTTTGATTACCAGTCCTTTTGCAGCTTTGTGTACTTTTGGATGGTTGAAAATGCCATTGTCCATTGCTTCCCACTCGGCCTTGCCGCTGATCTCCTGCAGTTCTCATCCAGTGCTGACTGCCCTGAATTCATTCCAATCTAGGCCTACAATCGACATTTCTTTTGGGTATATCTGTCATTAACATACCATACCTAACATGACTCGTATGCTGGCTCGTTCAATCTGCCACTCCGAGTCACTTCCTTTGTTCCTCCCTCTAGTGGGTGGTCTCCCTCCTTCCATGTCCAGTATCTTCTTTTGGGGTTTCCCCTATCCAGTATCTGGCTATCTATCATTAATCATATGCAACCTCATCGGCCCGCATCCCTCCTGCTGCATGTATTAGGTTCATGACTCCGGTCATCATTCACCACTTAGTTTTTTTGTTTTTTTTTTATCATTTAATAATTTTTAGCTGCAGCCACAGTCCTGCCCTATATCCAGCCACCGCTCCTCCTTTCCACCACTGACCCTGAAGCTGGCATGCCCAGCTGGCATACTCAACTACACCTGTCAAAGGGGACCCCCCCCTTAGCCCCCGCACCTGGAGAGGATCCATTACCGGCACATGCCTTTCAGGCATCGTCGGTCGCTGAAACTACAGCCATCAAGGTGCCGCGGACTTGTACTGCCATTTTTCCCCCCATTTATTTCCTCTAATGGAAGCACAGGCATGCAATGACGTCTGCGCACTGACGTGCAGATGTCTGCCGTGCCTCCCCCTAACTAAGCACCCACACAACTGCAGTACCTCCGGGCGTCCACAGGGACCAGCAGAATGCAGCGTGCATCCACCCCTTTCCCAGGACTAGGAGAGCTGTCATGGACACTCAACCTAGTCCTCCTGCCGACCCCGGGATGACCCGGGCTTGTTCCTGAACCCTGGTCACCGGCATGGAGTGAGGTGTGGCATCCAGCGCCTCAACCCTCAGCACCACCGGGCCGGTATCATTCACCAGTTATTATCTCATACCAGCCATCAAGGATTTACTCCAATCATGGCTTTGCTCCATCATCCATCCATCCATCCATCACCAGCCATCAAGGATTTGCTCCAATCATAGCTTCCTTCTATCCTCATGCTTCCATCTTTCATCATGCCTTCTCTCGTGCCAGCCATCACAGATTCACTCCACTCATGGCTTCAATCCTCATCTATTCCCTGCTACCTCGATTTGACTCTATCTCCACTCAAGCACCATGCCTTCCTGTCAGTCATCCTTTGTTAAGGGCTGGCTGGAGGCTCTCCACTACTGTTCAAGTTCGTTTTCAATTTCAATTCCGAATCTACCTCCTTTTGAGGAGCCTACTTAATCACATCGCTCTATTCATTTCTGGATCTACCTCCTTTTGAGGAGTCTCCTTCATCACATTGCTCTATTGAGCATACCACCATCTTCCAAGTTCAATTTCAAATTCATTTCCCTTATTCAAGTTCATTTTTGAGTTCCTTCCTGTCTCCTCTTCCTCAGTCTTCTAGTGTTGGACTGCTACACTCCTGCAGTGATCATTATTATCAGTCTGCATCATCCTCAGTCTTCTCACGAGTGCATCTGGATACCCTTGGTCCTCTGACTTCTACATGGATCTATGCCTTCCCATCGCCTACTCGAGCTTACCCCTCTCGGGTCTCTGCTGCCTCATGTTCCGTCTTCGATCTGTGCTTTCTTTTGGGGTTTTCTCCAATCCCGTCATCATCCTTCCTACTCATCTCCTTCTCTTTATTGAATCCTTCTCTTTAATGACATACGTCCTTAAATCAAACATCATCAGCCTGGAGGGAGAGCGACCTAGGCCTTGGATCCCCAGAGGTTTCCTCCTCAAAGGGTTTTTTCCTCTCCTCTATGCAAATGGTCATAATATTAGTTAGAGTTAGTGCTTCTTAGGTTAATTAGTTAGGTTCCACTGTTGGATGGAGGCAGATGATGGCCCCGGCTTTCCCCTTTCTCCTTAGAAAGTCCACCCTTATCATCTTCTCAGAATTCATTCATTCATCATCCTCACCTCTTCGATGCTTGACACTCGATTGGGTATTCTTTTTGGGCTTCTTCCTAAGCTACCTTTAGCCAATGTAATCATTCCCATAGCACCTGTAGGGGGGAACCCTCCGCTAAGGTTCCTTGCATTGGAAGTAGTAAGGATGATGACGGGATTGGAGAAAACCCCAAAAGAAAGCACAGATCGAAGACGGAACATGAGGCAGCAGGGACCCTAGATGGGTAAGCTCGAGTAGGCGATGGGAAGGCGTAAATCCATGTAGAAGTCAGAGGACCAAGGGTATCCATATGCACTCATGAGAAGACTGAGGAAAAGCCACAAAAGTAAATCAAGTCACACAAGCATCATCTCATCTCATCTAGTTGCATAAGCACATTGAATGAGAGGGCTTTAAGCCTGAGGTTCGAAAGGTGGAGCAACTACAGTATGTCACTCCCCCATCAGGCTTAAAAGGTCACTCATCCTGGGGTTCTCCAGGATTCGTTTCTTGTTGCCCACCATCCACCCCTCCTCCTCCAGCAGCTCATCTCTCTTACCCGTGGGCTTCTTCCTAAGCTACCTTTGGCAGACACAATCATTCCCACGGCACCTGTAGGGGGAACCCTCCTCTAGGGTTCCTTGCATCGTACCCTTACAGGGTGGTATATCCCACGGATAGAGAGGTGGAAAGCCACAAAAGTAAATCAAGTCACACAAGCATCATTTCATCTCATCTAGTTGTGTAAGCACATTGAACAATAAGATATGGAAACAATTGACTCCAAACAGGAATCTGACTACTTCAGGAATCAGCAAACTGAGGATAGAATGGAGGCCAATTCAATTTGTTTATACTTGATTCTGACAACCCTGATCAGTCTCCTAAGCATTGGAGGCATCCTTTTTAAAATACAAAGATTACAGGAAAACCAAATTCAAGCCTCTGACCTTCAAGTTGAGGAAGATGACATTAGCAGTTTAGGCAACTGACAAAAGACAAATAAAGAAAGGGTATCTGGCACTTGCATTATTATATTTGACTACTACTGTGTGTAACCACTCTGTATAATGAATCAGTTTATAGTTACAACTGCCAATTAAACCATAATTTTAATTGTGGGAAGGCCCCCTTGGTGAAAGCCTTTAAGAGGGGGCTGAAGTTCTTCCTCGTTCAGGAGGCCTTTGGCACTGGGTAAACCATTGTGGATTTTTCTTGTACTGTCTGCTTTAGCTTGCTATACTGCACTGTGACATTTTTATATTTATTATTTATTTGATAAATTTTAAGATTTGATTTTTAATTCTTGTAATGTTTTAACTGGGTTATGTCTTGTTATACAGCACCCAGAGTCCCTGGGAATGAGTGCTTTATACATAAAAGTTACTACTACATAAATAACCTTTATGTACCAAACATTTTGCCAATCAATGTGTTGTTACATGAGTTTTGGACACCTTTGGGATGACCATAATCCATGTAAGGAGCAAGAGAGATGTAAGGAGAACTCCTCAACTGTTGATTTGTATGCTATGTGTAATACTAAAAACATGTAAGTGTATTGTCAATGCTTATGTTAAACAGAGTATAGAGCCTTTTCCTGTATCACCAGGCCTTAAAAAGAATGGTTTAATGAACCAGAAAATAAAGACAGCTTTTACAGCCCATTGAAACCTAAAGGCAATGATTTTTCTGGCTCTCAAGGATGAAATCATCAGGAAGGAAGACAAGTTACATACTCCCTTCAAACCAAGGGAAGTGATTGGACACTGAACTGGGCAGATGTGAAAAATGCAGGCTTTTGTAGTATAAAGATACGCAAACTGTCTGCTGTGTACTTTCAATAACTTGAAGAATATAAACTATTGTTTAATTTCTGAATAAAGCCCAGATGTCATACTCTTCCAATGCAGACTGCTTGTGGATAGCTGGAGGAAAGGTCATCTAAAGGATCAGCCTTCTCTCCTTGAAGACTTAAAAACATGCTCTTAGTATATGAAAGTTGGACTCAAACCTGGGACTAACTGGACTTGGACTTGATCTCCCAGTGGGCTCATGAAATGTGGAGAATGATGAGGGACATGTTTATCAAATCTGAGGCAGAAGCCATTTTGACATTCTCCAGAATATGATAGCAAGGTCAAACTGAGACAAAGGAGCTGAACCCAAGGTGAATCAGCTGTCAAGCTACCTACCAGCTAAGCTGCACAAGGCACCTGATTTCAGGGCAGGTGTGGGACAACCAACAGAGCTTTCCACTACTAAGATCCAGATGCAGCACCAGTGCAAAGACTTTTAATTCCAAAATCAGTGATTGATCCTCAAGCGGGGATCCTGCTTGCCAGTGGAAGTGGCTGATCGTGGGGAACAAAATACAGTAAAGCCATAACCAAGGCTGTCTCATCTGAGTGGGTGGTCGAGATTCGAATCTTAGACTTTGGATTTTACTTCTTGACTTTGTGACTGGAAATGCCTCAATCCTAAACGTGACTTTTGTGTGCTCTCCCAGGAGAAGAAAATATGAAGCAGAGGAGATACCGTGGTTAACACTGTGAGACAGTGGTGGTTGGAACCTAACATTTTAGATTCTCTGTCTTCACCCCTTTCAGGAGTCAGGACCAAGCCAGCATATGGAAGGGAATGATATCAGGACTCTGTGTTAACTATAACACTACGTGGTAATCTTTAACTTCTCTCGCTTACTTTATTCTATCATTTTATTCTAAATAAATTTGCTTGATTGAGAGGTGCATGTCTCAAGTGTTATACTTGTATTCATTGTGTGTAATGAGTTACTAGTCATTTGCTACTATTGATAAAGAGTCCATATTTAACCTTGCTGTGGGGGTTGTTGTTATGTCCTTGTGAGTCTCTACCATAAAAGCTAGCCAAAGAGAGCAATTATCCCTACAGTTGCCACATTTTAGTTTTTATAGTATATGATTTTGCTGAATGTAGAAAGTGAACATGTCAGTTTATGCACAGCAGTAAGCATAACCCATCCACTCCCCTCATGCCTACCTTTCATCACTCATAGTCAGTAACTACATAAAAAAATAAATTATTACAATGACAGTGGGTTTAACAGGAGATACACATACAAAGTGACTGGGTACTGGTGAATAGTCTTGACCATGTGCAAACTACAGGCATCCTGGCAGATGCTATCACAGACCACTCACCCACTTTCTGTGTATGGAGTCCGGAGACTGCTCCCCCACCACCTCCATGCTACATCACTATTACCAACTTTGCCAAACTGGATGTGGAAGCTTTTTTTCTATGATGGTTCCTGTATCAACTGGCCTGACATCTATTGCTCCCATGATGTTCAAACTGATCTTGATATCTTCATTAACAACTTCACAACACTCCAAGATAAACATACTCCGAAGGTCACCAGAAGGGTCAGGGGTAAACAAACAAGATGGTTACACAAGGACCTGCTTGCTAACCTGCACACTTAGGACAAACTCTGGAAGAAGTATAAAGAGTCCAGACTACCAGTGGATTACAATACCTACAGGGCTTCTCAGAGCACCTACAAAAATCAAATCAGAACTGCAGAGAGCATCTACTGCAAGGAACTGCTCATTAACTCAGCTGGTGGCCCTAGAAAATTCTGGACGCACATAAAGACCTTTCTTAGGGCTGCACAGTCATCGACCCCAGAGGATATGATCCTAAATAGTGTGCATTGCAATGACTCGAACACCATAGCGAATGCCTTTAACAGACTTTTCACGGACATGTCGCAGTACACCTCGTCCTTCGCTTCATCTCCCACAACATCTCAGCCTTACTGCACACCCATGAGATCTGCATCTGGTGCTGACCACTGCAAACTACCCACTATCCCCCCTTTTTACTTTAAAGCTATATCTAGGTCTGAGGTCAAAAGGCTATTGCAAGCCATATCCGACAACACTAGCCCTGGCTCCGATTCACTCAAGCCATGACTCCTGAAGCTAGCGGCACCATTGATTGCCTCACCTTTGGCCAAGATTTTCATGCTGTCTCTCTCTTGGCATTGTCCCTGATCTCTGGAAGATTGCCCAAGTTACGCCCATCCTGAAAAAAGGTGACCCAAAGAATATAAACAACTACTGGCCCATAGCCATTCTCTCTGTGCTAAGCAAGCTACTGGAGAAGCTTGTTGCAACCCAAACAATTGCCTATCTTACAAAGAACAACTTTCTCTCAGACACTCAGCATGGTTTTAGGAAAGGGCACAGTACCTCAACTGCCCTTCTCAAATTCACTACCGATGTCCTCTGCAACACGGACAAAGGCCTACTCACTGGAGCAGTATTTATTGACCTTACCAAGGCTTTCAATCTCATTGATCATCCCCTGCTTCTCTCAACCCTGCATAGACTTAACTTCTCATCCCAAGTAGTTGACTGGTTCAACAGCTACTTATCAAACAGATTACGACTTGTTACATTCAACTCCATTCTCTCGGATGTGACCAGTACTGACATTGGAGTACCCCAGGGGTCCATCCTGGGACCCCTTCTCTTCTCACTTTACATTAACAACATAGATTCTACCATACTCTCCTGCTCAGCTATCCTATACGCTGATGATCTCGTCCTCTACTCCAGCGCCGACAAAGTTAACATCATCAACAAAAAACACTCCTCGGATTTCAGGAATATGCAAACATGGCTAAATACAAATAAGCTCATCCTCAACACTAAAAAGACACAGGCCATGCTACTTGGCACTGCCCCCAAACTCAGGGCCTGTAAGGAACCCCTCCTAGTCCATGACTCTGGGGTGTCTCTCATCAACTGTGTCACATCCTTCAAATACCTGGGAGTCCTCCTTGATAAATCCCTTGATTTCAGCCTGTAAATACGGTCAACATGCAAAGCTACAAATGCCAAACTTGGAATTGCCTACAAGACTAGTCACCTGCTAACACCCTCCGCTAAACTGGCTATTGCCAAGGGTATTCTGTTTCCAGCGCTGACATAAGGTGTCTCCACTTTTGCTAATGCCCATAAGACTGCTCTCCATAAACAGGAAGTCGCACATAACAACATATGTCGGTATGCCTCCTCTTCACATCGCCTCAAGCACCACTGCACACTGTATAATGAACTGGGCTGGCTCTCCCCTACTGCTACTGACTTTACTCCCTAGGGACCCTCACAGACTCTGTAATATGAAACCAAACACCCTCCTCCCTTGCAGCTCTACTTGTTCCACTGACACCTGCTCGTGGATTACGCTCGACAAATAAATTTCTACTTACCGTACCCAGGTGTCTTACTTCTAAAGGCTCTGGAGCATTTCACTGCACTGCCCCAGCCACCTGGAACTCCCTCCTATCTGCCTTAAGACAGGCAAATTCCCACTCAATATTCAAAAAAGAACTATATCACCACCTATCCCAGGACCCCTACACATGCTTTGATCCCACTTGAGGCCTCACAGCTAGCCGCCCTACCTTGCCCAGGACACTGCTGCACTTCTGAACAATCTTTGCCTTATTTTTGTCTTAATAGCTGCCACTTAGCCTAGTCTCAGTTGTTATTTGCTTGTACTACTGTCACCTTGTGTCATCTCTTCATAGCCATATGTATAATCTCTAGTACTGTCTGAATTGATCTGTATTCTTACCTACATATATTATATTCTATGTAATCATATACTATGTAATTGTATAATCTCATCTCTTTTATGTATGTATTCTCCTGGGTCGTGCCTGAAAATAGTCAGTGCTTGGCTAGCGCACCTAACCCGGTTAACAAAAACTAAATAAATAAATAAATAAATAAAGTCAGCGTCATACTTTCTGACAACAAGCACAAAGAAAGGATAAATGACAAGAAGATGTACCCAGAAACAAATCAAATGTGGATCCTATAAAGGAACAGCCTCCATTACAAAACATTCCTCATGCATCATTACAAGACACATTAATTGCAGATGTCAGACAAGGTTTTGCATCAATAAATGCATCTATTAAAGAAATGAATAACTCTGTCTCTGACCTAAAAAAAAGAGTTGATGACCTAACAAAAAGAACATCTGAAGTAGAGATAATGCTAAGCACAACTGAAGACAGACTTAAATCAATACAAATGAAGATGCAAGACCACAACAAAGAATTAGGATCTCTAAGACAAAATGTGGAAGAAATTGAAATAAGAGCAATATGAGACAATTTAAAATGGGGCGGGGATTCCAGAAACTATAGAAGGCGGGTCTAATCCAACTGAATATTTTGACAAATTGCTCACAGAGGCACTTGAGAGACAGAGTTACCACCTTTTAAGAAGCCCAAAGTGGGACATTTCTTACTGACACATGATTTTTCACAAGACAGTGCAACAGACTTGTTGTCTCTATGTAATCAGAATTAAGGCTAAGTATTGTAGTTTCTTGGTTGCTTCTTTGGTGTCAAATCATTTTAATGTATTTTAGTTAAGGTGCTATTGTTTTCTACAAGAATTAGTGGAAAGTTAGAAAATATTTTTTCTACTAAAAAGTCAGGACATGTAGTATTTTTCATGTTTTTTTGCTGGACACAGCTGCCCAAATCAGGACTGTCCTGTGAAACTCAGGACAGGTGGTAACCCTATTGAGAGACCATATACTGATAAAAAAGTTGAACTGGATAGGGTTCATAGAGCAGCATTTAATCCCAATTACAGGGGGACACAATCTAGATTCGTATATGTTAAAATCCACCACTTCCAGGACAGGGAAGCCCTACTCAGAACAGTTCTGCTTGAAAGGGGACTATGGGTCAAGAATCTCTCAATTCAACTTTATCCAGACTATCCCCCAGAGACACTGGGAAAAAGAAAAGCATTTGCAACAGCTAAACTTTTATTGAATCAATATGATATAAAGTATATGATGATCCAACCTGCTAAACTAAAAGTTACATTGCAAGCAAAAATTCAGAATTTTACATCACCACTGGTGGTTGAGCAAGCAATAAGACCTTCACTCTTTGTGGATTCAGGTGGTACAACACCATCTTCTAATAGCAAAGAGCAGTCAATATAAGACATTCCAAATAAAAGACTCTTGGTACAAAACAATGTAAAGGAAACAAAATAAGAAACTCTGAATAAAAGGCTAACAATGTCATGGAAAAAGAAAAATAAAGAGGAGGGAAGGAGAAGTAATGACAACCATGAAAATGTGGAGGGCAAAAAAAACACTATATATAGACTTATACATTAAAATTAATGGGGGGTAGGGTTGTCCTAAGCTTGGAGCACTAGAGGCCTAAAAGGTAGCTCAGTTAGACTCCTGGTGGATTAACAGGGGGTTCACCACCTGGTACATCTTTTCAGTCATCTTGATTTTTTGGACGGTAAAAAGGCATGAGGAAAAAGAAAATTCTGGGCTTTTTCACAATAAGGAATTGCGTTATGCTCTTTTTCTCTTTTTCCTCTGGGGAGGGTATGGGGAGTAGGGAGGAAGATAACCAAAAAGATATACTACAGTGGACTAGTAGTAAAAACAGATGGTAGATGCAGAAAAAGGAGAAAAGAAGGAAAATAATAAAGTTATTCTTATATAATAATTCAGGAAGAAAGCCACATTGATAAACACATATATACCCCGGGCTTCTTTGTTTAGATTTCAGTATAAATCTAAATGGAAAATCACCCAAAAATTAAAATAATGTCATGGAATATCAAGGGTGCATGGGATTGAATAAGAATGAGAAATGTTATTACACTCAGCAGGAGGAAAAGGATAGAAATATTGCTATTACAAAAGACCCATTTTTCACAAAGTGACTTCAGATACTTTAAAAATCTATTTCAAGCCAGAGGATTTCAGGCTGTGTATAACACAAAGGCAAGGGGCACGGCAATATTGGTCAGGAATAACAATGCAATAAAATAATTAATAATCTCTCTGACTCCAACTGTAGGTATACAATAATAACAATTAAGTTTAATGACCAGGTTTTTACACTTGTTACCATATATGCACCAAACAAAGATGAACCAACATTTCTAGATTTGGTACAATTTACGGATCCATTTTTGGAAATGGGGGGGTTTTAGCCTGACATTAAGCCGTCTTAATAGAAGTCCAGGATCAACTAAAAAAAGGGAACTCTGTCACATTTATAATAAGCATAATGAATGAATTGAACTTATTAGACCCATTTAGACAACTTATGGCTTCTCAAGAAACATATTCTTTTTTTCAGCACCTAACAACACATACTCATGAACTGATTTTTGTCTAACTTCTAAAACTGTATTAGGAAATATTAAATACATCACATATGGTACTATTACTATATCAGACTATGTTCTCTTGACAATTTTTTTTCAAAGTAAAGTACAATACCTAAAGAACACTAGGTGGAAATTAGATACTAGAATTTTAGGAGACCCTATATTTATCAAATTAATTAAAAAGGAAATTAAGACTTTTTTTTAAATAATGAAGAAACAGAGACATCATGGATAGTTATCTGGTATGCATTAAAATTATATCTCAGACATTTTTATATTTCCAATTCAAAACACAAGAAAAAAAACAGAACACTTAATGCTTAAATCAATTCAAAAGGGATTTATCAGAAGCTGAGCAAGCGTTCATTCTCTTATCAGAAAGAAATGACTTGGAGAAAGTCATAACAGCAAGGGACAAATTAAATGAACTAATGGAGCCTGATTCCAAGATGTGTTACATCTGGCACAGGGTGAATTATGCCAAACCCCATGGCGCAAATCACACCTTACACCAGGCATAGCACAAGTTGGTATTCTAAAATGCACCTGTACCATACTGTATGCAGGTAGCACCAAAGGTGGGCTACACCACCCACTACACCCACAACCCACTGCAGCATAGCAAAAGGATGGGTTACAGCAGCAACTGCACCCTATTCCAGAAGGGCAGCTGCGGTAACCCACTAACACCATTCCAAGACCTACTATGGTGCTGTGGATTTAGACCAGTAAGGAGGTGGTCTAATGGGCATCTGTCCATGCCATCTGAAGGATGCCTAATGCTGCAGCACCGTGGGAAGCACATATCCCTGTTCATCCCCCCCAGCAAGGTCATGTCCCCACCCCCGAATGTCGGGGACCCCGGGTCCATTTCCCAACTGGCCACCAAATGCCTGTGTCAGCAGGCTAGTCCCCAATGCCCCAGGTGGCTTCAGGTGCATTTTGTGGTGGGGGGCTCTGGGGGCTGTAAATTGTAGGCCACAGCTTGCAGCACCCAAGTCCATTGCACTATTCCTGTGGCACTAGCCTGAGGCTACTGCAAGTCAGGGGACATTGGTGCTGGGGACCCTGCCTGTCTTGGTATATGGCACAGGGTCCTTGGTGTAGCACCACATGGTGCAACTCACATAAGCCCGTAAGTTGCGTCATGCGTCTTGTAATCAGGTCCACTGGAAACTAACGATAGAAATTCAATGTTAAGAGTAAGGGTGCAATATTACTTTCATTGTGAAAAAAAACAATTGACTATTGACCCTACAACTACAAAGTGAAAAATCAAGTAATACAGCTAATGAAATAGAGGATGAACAAGGAAGCATACACAATGACCCAAGCAGTATTAATGAAATGTGCACTATCTATTATAAAAATCTATATATGGAACAGATCATAACAAATAAAGAAAAAATCAAAACATACCTAATGGAATTAAGATTAAAATCAATAAGTGATGAAGACAGATCCTTGTTAGAACAAGAAATCTCACTACAAGAGATTGCAGACTCAATATCAAATCTCCCTCATAACAAATCACCAGGGCCAGATGGCATTGGAGCTGAATTTTATAAAGTATTAAAGACGGTCTACTAGTTTTCTTACATCAATTGATGATTGCATGCTCATAAACAGGCACTTTACCCAATTAATTTAATGAAGTAATAATAACCTTATTATTAAAGCCTGAAAAACCACCAGAAAAATGTAATTCATATAGGCCAATTTCCCTGTTAAACACTGATTGTAAAATCCTTACTAAAATATTAGCTTCTAGACCAACAAAAATAATTTCAGAAGTCATACACTCAGATCAAACAGGCTTTATTAGCAGAAAGAGATTAACAGATAAAATAAGGAGGACATTGAAACTGATGGAATCTACAAACTCTGAAAATGCAGGATTGGTAGCATTGGATGGTGAAAAAGCATTCGGCAGGGTTAACTGGCAATTTCTAATAACTATCCTAGAGACAATAGAGATAGGATCAAAATTTATTAAATCAATCAAGATCGTATGAAAAACCCAGCAGCGATGGTCCAAACCAATGATTAACTATCTGCTCCATTTAAATTATGTAAAGGGACAAGGCAGGGGTGCCCGATCTCACCCCTCTTATTTGCTATATATATATATATATATGGAGCTACTAGAACAAAACATAAGGCTGCAAAATGAAATACAAGAGATCAAGGTGAAATATCAAGAACATGTTATTTCACTTCACTTTACACAGATGACATATTAATTTATTTAATCAAATAACATTTTTAGAAAGGAACTATCTACCATCAGACAAACTGTCAAGTTATGGCAGGAGCCAAATCAAATTTTGGGAAATAAGAACCATATATCCACATTTTCATGCATAAAGTGTCTAGGAATTCCTAACATAACTAATAACTATTACATCAAAATATGGGAGCAAAAGGGGATCTTGCAACTTCAACATTATATAACAACAACAGAATGCTAGAATTTCAGGAAATGATGAATAAATATAATTTACCCACATGTTATTTTCTGATTTATCTACAAATAAAAGAATTCATAAGAAGAAAACAATGCAATTTGGAACCTTTATAATTGTCAGTATTAAAAGACATATATGAAAATATGGAAACAGATAAAAAACTAATTGGATAAATTTATAAATTGCTGGATGAATATGGCTGTGCCACTTTAGTAAAACTACAGATAGCTTGAGAAAGAGATTTAGAAACAATTATTGATGAACAAATTTGGCTGGATTTTCTAAATTCAGCAAATATGATTTCAAAAAATAGCAAACTGAAACAGATCCAATTTAATATTTTACATAGAGTATGTTATACTCCTGCTAAGTTGAACAAATTTAATAATGAAATCTCTAACTTATGTCCTAGGTGTAATTTGTAGGTAGGATCAAATAAACATATGTTTGCTACATGTCCTTGTTTACAAAACTATTGGGATGAAATAAAGAGGACAACAGGATTAGTGTTAGGACTAGAAATACCTTCTGACACAGGTACGCTATGCTTTGATACTCCATTTCTTGGATCAGAAGAGCTAACGGAAAAAAGCTATTTACAAATCTAGTATTAATTAATGCAAAAAAACTAATCCTTCACCAATGGAAGGATAACCTCCCTCCCCACCCCACCCCACACACACATTAATCATTGGCTAAATTTGATGGTAGACAATGCAAATTTAGAACAAATATACTATAGTAGAGAGGACAAACACCAAGTATTCAAAAAAATATGGGAACCCTTCTTAAAATATTTAACAAGATAAAGCACCCTTGAGAACTGTATCGCTAGAAATGAATAAATATATAAAGAGCACTATAAAGCCTGGGGTAAATTTTGAATAAAGAATTTAGAATCAAGTATAGTTTAAATCAATAGGTTAGATAGGCTAGGGTAGGGTTAGGAAGGGTGGAACATGATGAAAAATGCTACATTCCCCTATATCAAATATGGGATGAATAAGCATATCTCTAATTCCAAAAAGAAAGGAAAAAAAAAAGAATGAATATCTAACCAATCGGCATGCTGCTTTCTTCTCAATTATAATAGTATATCAAGTTTATAACATATGATGAACCACAGAGATTGACTTACCAATCAGACTGAAACATTAGCAGGTCTTGTCTCAGGTATCCTGTGATATGGGTCACTAGCAAGTGGGCGCCTGCCAATTTGTCAAAACGGCGACCCACTTTCACCTAGTGCCCCGATGGAGGGGGTGTGGGAGGTGACTGATGGGATCCCTCACGAAGGGCAACAGGATGTCATGCACATACGTGGCATGGGGGTGGGACTGCCCACCGAATGTAGAGCAGGAGGGTATGTGAGGGGTGGTGCCATGGGTTTTCAGTGAGCTGGCATCATGACACAGTGGGCTGGGTGCTGGCTTGGGGTGGTGGGATGGGTTCAGGCCAGGTGCCAGTAATTTGGTGGCTCCTGGCCTGAGATGGTGTTGGGTTTTTTGCACTGAGATGCACTCCTGACATGCACCCCCGGAGTTGAGAATCCTAATTTAGGGGAGTGAGGTGCAAAAGCCCTGCAGGGGCTGCATAAAAATAGAGTGTTTTGCACCGTAGTTTCTGTCACTGGTTTATGTCACCAAATTGAATTTCGGCAATGTGAAGTTGTGATAAGGGCGTTCGGCATGCCAAATTCACCCGTATCACATAGAACCCCTGTCTCATGACAAAATGCACTGCTACATTTTGAATGCTGCTAGACTTTTTTCCTTCTTTTTTTAACTCAGCTTTATTTTAAGTTAGATTTGCATCACAATACAGCATAAAAAGGAATTTGATATCACATACAGTAATACATCACTCTCCCAAAATAAGAAGTCATGCAAACTTCGTTAGCTATATTCATAAATGGTGATACCTTTCCAGAAAGGTACATAGAGAATACTGGATGGGCAACTATGCACAACCAGTGTGTTTTGCCACAGAGGGGTTCTGATTCCCTCTGACCTCAAGGGCGAAGATCCCTTTCCTCCCTTGCCCCTCCCAATTCTCCCTTTCATTCTGGCTCCAACTATCTTGAAGTTTGCAAGCTACTTAACTCCTTCTCGCATCGCTGGGGTCAAGGGGCCTGAAGGCATCCACCCTGCATACTTAAGCAGTATGCACCTTGGCTGACCAGGACCTATCACCTGGCTTTTTAACCTCTCGATTCGTATGTCTACTGTCCCATCCACCTGGAAAACTGCCAGAACCATCCCTATACACAAAAAGGGTGATGTCAAACTCATGTCCATCTACCGCCCTATATCTCTTCTGCCCACTCTCAGTAAGCTGCTTGAAAAAATAGTCCACTGCCAGCTTGCTGCTCACCTTGACATGTTTAATCTTCAAACCCCATGCCAACATGGTTTCTGGCCCGGTCACAGTACCACCTCTGCACTTACACAACTTACAAATGACATCAGAAATAATATGGACCGTGGCCTACTCACTGGGGCCGTCTTTATTGACCTGTCTAAAGCCTTCGACAAAGTACACCATCCTCTCATGCTAAAGAAACTCCAATCCATTGGAGCATCTGACCAAGCCCTCTCCTGGTTCCATAGCTATCTTGACAATCGGACTCAGGCAGTAGCATTTCACAAGGCCCTTTCCTCCCCCCTAAACATCTCCCATGGAGTTCCCCAGGGATCCACTCTTGGACCTCTACTCTTCTCCCTCTTCCTAAATGATATTCCTACCATGTCCCGGCATAGCTGCACTCTTATGTACGCAGATGACCTTGTTCTCTACTCTGGGTCAAAATCGGTTGTTGCCATCAACTCCACTCTCACTAATGACTTCCAATTCCTGCAGACCTGGCTCTCTAGCAACCACCAAGTCCTGAACCTAGAAAAACCTGTGCTATGCTATTCGGATCCTCTAAGAAACTGTCTTCCCTGTGAACAGGCTCCGTTCAATGCCTTGATGGCTCCCTCATCTTAAATACTGAGTCCTTCAAGTACCTTGGGGTCACTTTGATCCCACACTTGACCTGTCTCAACATGTCAATATGGTGTGCCGTGTCAGTCATGCTAAAATTGGTGGAGCTTATTGCGCGCCCACCCTCACTCCTTCCACTAGACTTCTGTTGCGAGGTATTCTCTTACCCCAGCTCCAGTATGCTCTGCCCCTCCTCTTTGCTGCAAACTCTGCTACACTCCACAAATGGGACACTGTCTACAACAACATCTGTAGATTTGCCTTAACTGCCTCACGTCTTACCCATCATTGTCTCCTTTACGCTGGCTTAAATTGGCTGTCACCTAAGGATATTCGAGCCTACTCCCTGGGCTGCTTTATCTACTCCCTGTCTAGACCTCCCTGCCCTGTCTATCTTGCCAACCTCCTGACTCCTGCCTCACACACCCATACCCTCAGGTCTTCCTCTGTCCCCATGCTCTCCACTAGACCTTGCATGACAAAAATGGGTGAACAGGCATTTGCCCATTTTGCTCCCAAATTCTGGAACTCACTCCCCCTTATGGTGAAAACTTCAGCCTTCCATCAAGAATTCAAAAACTCGCTGTTCACCCACCTTCTAGCCTCTGGCCTGTGCAAATGCTCTTAATTTGCTTTGTCCCACTGCAGGCTGTCGGGTCTGACCCTGAGTACTACACTAATGTTCTCCCATGCAATATGCTTGTCTAGGTGGCTATGAACCTTGATGTCTTTACTGTCCTCAGCTGTCTTATGGTTACCCTAATTGCTTTATTTTACATCCTTATTATGATCTATGCCTAAAATGTACCCTTATGTAACTATTACTGTGCTACCCAATGTATATCTTGCTTTGCTCCTGTACACCTATATTATGTCTATGCATTTCTGCATATTGTAACCAATGTCCTGTGCTCTCCTGGGTCGTGCCTGAAAATAGGCAGGTCTGTTGCCTAGCGCACTTACCCGGTTACCAAAAGCTAATAAATAAATAAATAAAATCAGAACCCTGAGGTGACAGAACACACAGGTTGTGCATAAAGTTGCTCATCCTGTGTTTTTTTATAGTTTATGGTAGTAGTATTATGTAAAATGTGTGCATTGTGGGTTTTTTTTCTCTGTTTTTCATAATGAAACTGACTTGTGAAGTCTCTAGAGGTTCTAGAATACTGTCACCACAGAATTAAATAAAGGAAAGCAACAATGTGCCAGCATTCCAAGTGGTTCTGCAACAGTAGTGACATCACTACTGCAGCAGAACAACATAATGACATCACTACTGCAGCAGAACAATATAATGACATCACTACTGCAGCAGAACAAGCATATTCTAGGCATGGAATTTCATGCATAACAGCATTCCACTATACACTATAATAATCATATGTAATGAAGCAGCCTTATAGGACCTGCTTCTCCAAAGTTTAAGAAACTGTAGCTATAGTAATCCTTTAAAATAATTATATGGGGTTGGCAGCGGTGCTTGCTTTTCCGGAATGTTCAGATGAATGCCACTGTACTTTAGAACATGTTAGATGATGGTTTTGGAATGTAGCACTGAACCAAGGTATAGAATGTCAAGGCGGTGCACAATTTTAAAATGTTGGGGGCACACGCAATCTTAAGATATGACAGGGATGTGCCATCTGAAAGTGTGATGGGTCAATCACTCTCGTAATGTGACAGGGACACATATCGAAGAATTTGGTGGGAACTGGCATTTTCAGAATACAGTGGGGATGCACGCTGTTGGAATGTGACAGGACACACCACTTATTCTGAAATTGCTTATCCCTACCATTTTTCAGAACTGTACACACACACTATATTTCAAAATTGTGCATCCCAACCACATTCTAAAATGATGCATTCCTGCTACATTCCAAAATTGCACATCCCTTCTCCATTCCAAAACTGTACATCCCTGCCACATTATGAAATTATGCATCCCCACCAAAGTCCATAATTGCACATACCCACCAGGTTGTGTTTCAATGCCTCATTCCAAAATTGTCACTGCCATGTTCTCAAATTGTGCGTCACCAGCAGATTCTGAAACTGAGCATCACCACCATATTCTAAAACTGATGATCACTGCCACATTCCTAAAATATGCGTCATCGCCACAGTCTGAAACTGTGCATCACCACCACATTCTGAAACGTGCATCACCGCCACATTCCAAAACTGTACATCACCACCACATTCTGAAATTTCATGCCACATTCCGAAGCTGTGCGTCACTGCCACATTTAAAAATTGTGCGTCACAGCCACATTCCGAAATTATACATCACCACCACATTCTGAAACTGCATCACTGCTGCATTCCAAAACTGTGCGTCATCACATTTCAAAATCCTACGTCACTGCCACATTCCAAAATTGTGAGTCACCACCACATTCTGAAATTGTGCATCACTGCCACATTTTGAACCTGTGCATCAATGCCGTGTTCTGAAATGATGCATCACCACATTCCAAAATTGTGTGTCACCACTGCATTCCAAAATTGCATCACCGCTGCATTCCAAAACTGTGCGTCACTGTCACATTCCAAAATTGTGCGTCACTGCCAAATTTTGAAACTGTGTGTCACTGCTGCATTCTGAAACTGTGCATCATTGCCACATTCCAAAACTATGCATCACCACAACATTCTGAAACTGTACATCCCTGCCGCAGTCTGAAATTGTGCATTATTGCCGCATTCTGGACCTGTGCGTCACTGCTACATTCCGAAATTATGTGTCACCACCACATTCTAAAATTGTGTGTCACCACCACATTTCAAAATTGTGCATCACTGCCGCATTCCAAACCTGTGGGTCACCACCACATTCTGAAATTGTGCTTCACCACCACATTCTGAAACTGTGCATCATTGCTGCATTCTGAAATTGTGCATCACTGCTGCTGTCTGAAGTTGTGCATCACTGCCACATTCTGAAATTGTGCATCACTGCTACATTCTCAACCTGTATGTTAATGCCACATTCTAAAATTATGCATCACTGCCACATTTCAAAACTGTATGTCACTGCCACAGTCTGAATCTGTGTGTCACTGCCGCATTCTGAAATTATGCATCACAGCCACATTCCGAAATTGTGCATCGCTGCCGCATTGCGAAACTATACATTACCACCACATTCTGAAACTGTACGTCAATGCCACAGTCCAAAATTCTGCATCATTGCTGCATTCTGAACCTGTGCATCACTGCCGCATTCTGAAATTATGCGTCACCACCACATTCTGAAATTGAGTGTCACCGCCACATTTCAAAATTTTGCATCACTGCCACATTCCAAACCTGTGGGTCACCACCGCATTCTGAAATTGTGTGTGACCACCGCATTCTGAAACTGTGCATCATCGCTGCATTCTGAAATTGTGCATCACTGCTGCATTCTGAAATTGTGCATCACCACCAAATTCTAAAGTTGTGCATCACCGCCACATTCCAAAATTGTGCATCACTGCCACATTCTCAACCTGTATGCTACCGCCACATTCCGAAATTATGCGTCACCGCCACATTCTGAAACTGTGTGTCACAGCTGTATTCCTAAATTGTGCATCACCGCCACATTCCAAACCTGTGCATCACCACAGCATTCCAAAACTGTGTGTCACTGCCACATTCCAAAATTATGCATCACCACTGTATTTTGAAATAGTGCATCACTGCTGCATTCTGAAATTCTGCGTCACCACTGCATTCCAAACCTGTACGTCACTGCTGCATTCTGAACCTGTACATCACCTCTACTTCCAAATCTGTGCATCATCACCGCATTCCAAAATTGTGCGTCACCACTGAATTCCAAAATTGCTTGTCACCATCACATTCTGAAATTGTGTGCCACTGCCACATTCTGAAAATGTGCATCGCTGCCATATTCCAAAATTGTACATCACTGCCACATTCTGAAATTATATGTTTCAGCTACTTTCTGAGACTGCATCATCATGGCTGCATTCCACAATTACAATCTGGTGACATTTAAAAATCTCATACCTGCAGTATTTTAAAAATTGCACACAACTTTATCATTCTAAAGCCATGTTTGCCAAGGCATTTCATCCCCCTCCCCCGTCACATTCTGAAGTACTGTACCTTGCATAAAAAAAACATTGTGGAAGTGCATGTGCTGACCCCAGTTTTCCTTTTTCAGATGTTTACTGCACCTCCACTTTTTAATAACGTAGGAGAAATAAGTCATATAAGGTAGCTTGCAGGGAGGACTAGGTTGTGGGTTAAGGAGATGACATCAGCAGCAGCTCTTACCTGAAACTGGCTTTTTTGAACAGGCAGTGAATTAAGGGTTACAAAATGACTTGTAACTTTTAAACAAAGTAACTTACAGATCTGAATTTTGGCATGAGGTTGATTGGTGATATGCTGCATTGCTGATCCAAATTCTGAATGTATTGATTTCAAAAATGTTGGCCTCAGTCCCTCTTGAAAATTTCTTCAGAAAATACATTTCTTGATCTATAAAGAAAACTCTGAAGATGGCTGCAGGTTCATCAAGCAGATTGATGTGAGCCCTCTCATCTCCATTATTCATTCTCTGGATCTTGCAGAGTCAGTCATCCCTCTTCCCCACTAACCTGTATAGAGGTTGGACTGTCTCTTGAATCCCATCTGACCCATATATTCAAATGTTTGTCTAGGGTGAGCCTCGGCTTGGCCGTCAGCTCCTCCATTCGTTTGATGTTCTCCACACTGGAGGCCCATTACTCAAATGGATTAGGGAGTTGGCTGTAGTTAGTTAGCTGTGATTTCTTTCTGCATAGCAAGACACAAGATACATAAAAGCCTTTGGTGTTTAAGATTCTCAGTTCCTGCCACCCTAAATCCTAAGATCATAATATTAAACTGGAATGGCATTCAGGTCTGCCAGATTTTATTAATGTCCTTATTAATCCTAGACCAAAAGCCCAGGATCACTGGACATGCCCAAAACATTTGTAAGTGTGACCCAACTTGACCACAACACCTCCAACACAAATATGGGTTTCCCTGTTTAAAGTGTTTTGTGATGGTTGGGATGTAGAAAAAACAGACCATGGTCTTCCATTTAAATTCTTGCCACCCTGGTGAGGCCGTAACCCTCCAGCCCTTCTCCCAGGTCTGTTTCCACTGGTCCTCTGGTATGTGGGAACCAATCTCTGCCTCCCATCTATCCCTTAAATTATGGAGGTCTGGGTTGTCTTTCCCTAGTAATATTTTATAAGTGCTCCACACTGGTTTGCCTCTATTGGTCAATCTGAACACCCAGTATAGAAAATTGTCTAAATCGGTCAAATCTCTATTAAGTTTAGGGACAAAGTTATTGGATTGGAGGTAGTGTCAGACCTGTAGGAATCTGTGGAAATCTGCTTGGGGTAATCCATATTTTTCTTGTAGCTTTCTGAAGGACAGAATAGTATTATTTTGAATTAAGGACTAATAACTAGCAAGTGACAGCCAATTCCACAGGATGAAGCCTGGATCATTCCATGGTGGGTAGAAGTTGGGGTCTTCAACAATTGAAGTGAGAGAACCCACCTCATTGGGGTCTGTGCAAGCTGTCTGACTTTGACCACAATTTTTAAAGTATGCCGAGTCCATGGATTAACTACCTCCCTCTAAACCCATGGAGTGAGGGGAACATGTTGGAGAGAGTTAAGGGGGAGAGATCCCAAGTGATGCATCTCAGTCTTCCTTTATTCCATATCTCCTCTTTGTTTAACCCACAATATTACCAGGGCCAGTTGCACCACAAGATAATATAGCTTAAAATCAGGCAAGGCTAAACCTCCCTTCTCTCATGGCCTAGTCAATAGCCTTTTATGGGTGCTGTGTCTATCCTTTTGCCAGACAAAGGTCATGAGGGTAGTGTCAATTTTTTCCAGAAGGATTCCAGGATGTTAATGGGGAAAGCCTGGACTAGAAATGGATACATTCATTTTGAGAGTGGTGATCCTACCTCCCAAGGAGAAGGGAAGTATCTCCCAGCAAGAATGGTCCGTCCTCACTTCTGACCACAGTTTATCATAGTTGAGCCTGAAAAGAGAGGATGAGGGGGTAATATTAACACCCAGGTATTTTATGGTATTATTGGTGGCCCATTTGAAGGGAAAGTTACTCAGAGGGTCTTATAAAAGGGGACCTCCTAGTCTGATTGCCTCCAATTTGTCCAGGTTAATTTTTATAGCCCAAGATTAGGCCATATTCCTCTAGCTATTGTAACAGGGCTGGTACTGATGTTTAGGGGGATATAAGGAAGAAAAGGGAATCATCGGCATAGAGGGAGATCTTGCACAATCTATCCCCTATGAGTATTCCCTTGATATTCTCATTATTCCTAATGGCTATAGCCAATGGCTCTATACAGAGCACAAATAGCATAGGGGGTATCCCTGCCTAGTCCCTCAAGTCAAATGGAATCGAGTATCAGCAATCCCACTGACCCTTACTGTTGCCTGTGGGGAGGCATAAAGTGCATCCAGACTTTCCCTAAACTTAAGCCCCATACCCATCTCTTCCAGGGTCCTGCACAGGAACCTCCAGACCACTGAGTCAAATGCCTTCTCTGCATCCATAAAAATTGCCAATGCAGTGTCAGGCAACTGTTTTTGCCACAAAATGAGGTTAAAGAGGTGCCATATATTATCATGAATGAGCCTACTGTTAATAAATCCAGTTTGGTCTGGGTGGACTTGCATCCCAACACAGCCCTGGAGTCTGTGGGCCAAGATGCTTGTGTACAGTTTTTGGTCCACATTCAGGAGGGAGATTGGCCTGTATGAGCCACAGAGCATGGGATCTTTTCTTTGTGAATTACTGCCCCCTCTTCTTCCTGAATTCTCTATAAACACCCCACCCAGGAGGGGCATCAGTTCCTCTCTAAATGTTCTGTAAAATTCTGACAGTAACCTATCAGGGCCCAGTGTTTTCCCTGTTTTAAGCCCCAAGACTGCTGCTCCAATATCCTCCTGAGTTATGGACACATCCATAGCCTCCATGTCTTCCTGAGAGAATTTATTGACTCAAGGTCCACTGAAAAATTGGCTAGTTTTTCTTGGTAGTTCATTACCTGCTCCTGTAGGTAAGGTTGTTTGTAAAAGTCTCTAAACTCCTGTGCTATCTATAGGGGATCTGAGGTATATTGAGTAGATCTTGGGTTTTTCCTGATGTGGAGGACCATTCTGTTGGTCACCTCTTTGTGAAGTGAAGTTGCCAAGCTAGTAGTCTCCCTGCACTGTTCCCTGCTTCATAAAATCTTTGCCTTAAATATCTCAAAAGTCCTTCAATCTTGTCATCTAGCAACTTATTTAGTTTCTTTCTGCATTCATCTAACTGCCTCCATATCTCTTCATTCAGAACTATCTTATGTTCTGCCTCTAATTCAAAGAGCCATGTTTTCTGTTCTTTTTGCTTGGCCATTTGAAAGCCAGAGGCATAGCTGATGTTTCTGTTTGTGACCACTGCCTTGAACCCATGCTACCACATGGCTGCAGAAGTGTCTTGGGAAGGATTAGAGGAAGTGTATTCCCTAAGGCACTCTCTGACTAAGCTCTTATTGTCCTCTCTATTTAGAAGCAATATGTTACGCCTCAAGATGGGGTTTCAGCTGTCGGGGCCAGGGATATGCTAATTTTTACCATACTATGGTCTGAAAGCATTCTGGATATAATTCTAGAAGTTTCCACTTTATGAAGCCAGTCGACTGAAATGAAGATTAAATCTAGTGTAGAGTAGGCCTTATGTGGTGCCGACCAACAAGTGTAGTCCCTAACTCTGGGATTAGTGTGACTCCACACCTCAGCTAGGCTTAACTCCTATGCTAGCTTACCCAGATATTTTGATGTTCTAGAGAGTAGCTTGGTCTTAGCTCCAGATCTATCTAGGGAGGGGATTCTGACTGTGTTGAAGTCTCCCTCTATAATGAACAGACTGCCCTGTGGGGGGGACAGCCTTCAAAATAGTGCTCCTTAAAAAGAGAGCATTCTACTTGTCTTGATTTGGGGTGTATAGGTTTAGGAGGGTGCAAGGCGTTGCACTGTACAAGCCCTTCAATCAAAGGTACCTTCCCCTGGGTCCAGTTAGAGATCCTGAACTTCAAAGGGACAATCTTTATGGACCAGGGTAGCTACCCCTCTCCTGTGAGGATGAGTTTGGTAGGTCGAATAATACACTTGTTCAACCCATGGCCTCATTAACACTCTCAGCAGGGGTCAGGTTTGTTTCTTGTAGGAACACCATCTCAGCACTTTGCCCGTTTAACACATTGAGAACCTTTGTTCTTTTGATGGGAGTGGGACTATTAAGGTCCCGGGCATTATATGTGATTATGGAACCTGCAGCCATCTTTTTACAAACAGAAATAGGACTCTTAAGGTTGTGAGTAACAGTAGTCCCTGACTAACAACACAGTATCAAAAGCCAGTAAAACAAACAATGCAGAATCTTTTAACATCTCCAATAGGTCCAATGCACTCTACCATCTACCAGTTGTCATGTGACAAGCAGGGTGAGGAACCCTTCACAGAGGCCTTGAGCTAAACATGTGATTGTGAATCGCCCCACTCATCATCTTCCCACCTGGCAATTATGGGAGGGAGTTTACCTTCAATCTTCTTTTTGAGCACTCTTTATTCTTATAAACATGAATTCGTCTAAGAGTGTGAGCTTTTTTGTACATCAGCCACTCTCCCTGGGATGTAATATGGCCAGGGTGGGACTCGGCACATCTATCGGGGCTTCAAGCCAGAGGTATTTTGTATGACCTCATCTCCCCATCCAAGTCCAAATGATTGGTTAGCCAATTTCAAGCAAACTTATCTTACCTTAAAGGATACCTAAACAACATTTTGACAACAAACTATTCAAACGTCTGACTCTGTAGGTGACTAAAGGAAAGACTGCTGTATTCATTAATGGTAAAACTACATTTACATATTTTACCTAAATGTGACTCCAGGGCATTTGAAAACAGTAAAATCAGCCTTCCAATTTCAAAAAACTGTCTTACCTGCTTCCTAAAATGGACACCAAATGTGTTATGTGATGACATCATTGGAGCCAAAGTCAGAGAGAGATCTATGGCTCTTTATAGTGCTAACTAGTTATTTTTTCCCTTTGTATAGAATTGTTTCACCCAAATGGTCAAAACCATGTGCATTATTCTGTATAATGCACATGTTAGGCTATAGTTCTGTTCATTTTGTTTACTTTAACATGCTGAAAATGTGTTTTAATCCAACTGAATTTCTCTGTGACAAACCACAGTGCAGTATAAATCTTGAATAGCCTGGTGGTCTAGTGGTTATGGTGGATCCAGGATGTTACACTGGGGGTGCTGGGGTGGTGTGCATGCTTAATATGCACTTTTTAAATTTTTTATTAAACCTTTATATTTTCTGCTATTATTCTTTTCTAGTATGTTTTTGACAGAACCTACAGAGCCTACAAATGTAATCCATAGTTTGAATATAAACATTTGTACAATCAATAAATCAGACTTCAACAAAGTGAAATGCAGCAGCAGCAGCAGCAGCAGCAAGCAAGTACATTACTATGCATGTGTGTGTGGGGGGGGGTTGCAGCCACACCCTTCACCACCCCCTAGAGCCACCACTTTTTGGTAGCAAAGTTCTTGTGCAGTCCAATGTTAGAGTTCATACTTTCTCGAAACTCAAATGTATGCTTGTCTTGTCTTCTTTTTCCTTGGCAAATAATAAGAAGAAGAAGAATCAGCATTTATATAGTGGTTTTCATACACATTGTATCCCAACGTGCTTTTCAAGCAATACTAGACTGGTAGTGAAGTGACCAAACATGTAGTGGCAGCCATTTCACACATTAATATCCACACACAGCCTTGGACAATTGCATGAACTGGTTTTATGAGAAGGGGAATGTTGGCCAGAACAATGGGGTCAGGTAGTGATCCAGGTGCTGGCAGCCCCACACCTTATTTCTCACAGTAATCTGCTCGTATTTCTCTCCTTCTGTCTTCCCCCTTCTCTGAATATTGCAGTACTTTGCAAGAGTGGCCTTCTCAGTCCCCCTCTAGTATTCATTCTTCACTATTTCTCCTCACATTGAAAACTGGTGAGCTCATCACCCTTCTGCATCATGAATGCAAGTAGTACAGTCCCCGTTTTATTTTGACAAATCAAATATAAACATATATTTCCAGTAAGTAAGGTTCATAGCAGCAGGGAACAAGGGGAATTATGGGCTTTCCTATCCTTAAAAGATCTAGGCTACCTTTGATTAGGCACTATTAAATGATGGGTGTGCACATCATTATGCACGTCATTTAATAGTGCCTAATCATAGGTGGCTTAGATCTTATATGGGTAGGAAAGTCTATTTTTACACTTGTGCCATGTTGCTATCAGCCTGGCTTACCAGAAGATCATGTTTATTATTAATATGTAAATATAACACGGGAGACTGTACTAAACACATTAATAATGCAGAAGGCTAGTGAACTCACCAGTTTTTGGCGTGGGGAGCAGTTGAGAAAAATGAATGCCAGAGAGGGACTGAAGTGGCCATTCCAGCAGGGTACAGCTATATTCAGGTTAGTTGAAGACATGAAGGAGGATGCTGAGCAGATCACTGTGAGATCTGAAATGTGGGGCTGCCAGCATCGTGATCACTACCTGACTGTGGATGAGAGTAGCCAGCAATGACAAATACTCAGAGTGGCAGGGCTGCACCTAAACAGTTACTTGAATTCAGTGTAGGGAGATTACTCTCGGGTGGGGGGGGATGTTGTTGTTTGTTAGGACAGTATTGAGGGAGTTGTGTATAGCTTGTTCAAGATTTGGAAGGGTGGTAGCCAGCCAACTCGGATTGTGGAGTACAGCACAGAAAAGTACTGGAGAAGAATTGCTGGGAACTGTCCTGTGGGGTTCCACAGATCACAGGTAAAGGAGTAGACTGACACTGGAAGTCACGTAGATTCGCTCAAGGTATTAGTATGCCTCTCTTGCCAATAATATTGTTATCCATTGTAAGTGCAGCCCTTATGAGGGCATGAACAGCAATTTTTCTGGTGGATCATGATGCTTATTGTTTGGCCGTCCTAGTTGTTGGTTAATGAAGTGGGGAAAAAAACACAACAGGGAACTGTACATACTACCTTCACTGTGCAGAAGGGAGGTTATCCACTCAATGTTTACTGTGAGAGCAGAAGTCAAACATTGAGAATGTGAACTGGAGAGTGATTTGGGAGGCATTTTTAACAGTGCCAGATGATGATGCGTATCAGTATAGGCGTGCACAACTCTCTGAGATACAAGATTACAATCTGAGGTGTGATAATTCTCTTCATGAGACCGCAAGCTCATATGCGGCCCAAGGCAGTACTAAGGACAGGGTATGGATGGTGGGGTGTTCAAGAGAAGGCAGGCTAGGTGCAGGGGGTTCACATGGAAAAAGAAAGCCTTATTTGTGGATTAATGAGAGAGCATAAGCTTTGGAACTGAACAAGACCGGTACTTTGCTGTGTGACCCTGAGCAAGTCACTAAACTTCCTTGCGCTCCCAGACCACACCTGTAAACAAGCTTTCAGGTTAGTGTGTCTCTCTTGGTTAACAAAAAACAAAATTCACTGCATCGTATCATCAGGCATTTGAAGTGTTGTACTGTAATGCAGTTTGCCAAAGAAAAAGTCAGCTGGATTGCAAAACATTTTCCACAAATTAAAGTAAACAAAATTAACAAAATCATAGCCTAACATGTGTACTGATCAAAATAAGCCTCAAGTTAATACATGGGGTTGATCATTCTGGTACAACAATTCAAAATAAAGAAGGAAAGAAGAACTAGTTAGCACTATAGAAATATATGTGGATCTCTGGCTCTGGCTCCAATGATGTCATCGTGACTTCATCACTTAACACACTTGGCAGACATCTTAGGGAGAAACCAAGGCTGTTTTTTTAAAGTGAAAGGCTGATGTTTACATTTTTCAAAAGCTATGAAACTGCATTTATGTTATTTACATAAATACAGTTTTAGCATAAATGTAAACAGCAGCCTTTACTTTACCTCACTACGAAGACAGATTTTGGAGTTTGCGGTTTTAAAAAACTGCTTGTTTAGGTACCCTTTAAGGTAAGCAAACTGACAACATCTTCATGTACCCCCTCCCCCGACCACTTACTGTAACTTTGGGATCCCGGGTACCAGGTGTCAGCATGTTCCCAGCTGAACCTTTGCCTCTAATCCCAGAGGGAGAACCCACAAGTGCATGACAGTTATGCTTCCTTTTGAGAACCTAACTCTGCACTTCATATAATGGCACTCAGAATGAAGGCATTACTGTGCACAGACACCCCATGCGAGCATTGAACCTCAGCAACCATGTTCGAAATGCAGTGTTAATAAATATCTGGCTAGTACCAGATCAGCTGTTAATAGTGCAACCTTCTACCCTCTCCCAACAGTCTGATAGTTAATCATATTATGTCTAAGGAGATGAACCATATGTATTCTGCAATGCATGGGCAGAGAATCACATAATCACCCAAAGGGTTGCCTGAATGCATTACAGACACCAGACTTTAGCAACCAAAACCACATTTAAACTGTATTGTGAATTTTTAGCCTGCTCAGCTGCCGTACCTATTGTCAGTCTTGGTTCACCTGAGTCAATTTCCTTGCTGCGAGGGACAGAAATGTTCATCTTCTGATGAAAGAGGGGGTTTCCTGCATGCTTATCCTGGTCAAGTACTCTTAGTTCTGAATCTTTCTCTCCATCATGCAAGTAGGGCCCCTAAACTCAGTCTCTGCTGCATTATGCCCTTTAAAGACTTAGTTATGGGAATACTGCCTCATGATTTGGCTACCAATGTAATGACACTCTACAGATCCAATAGGGCCCTCTCCCCCCTCCAAAATGTCAATCCATGCACCTTAGTGTTTATCTGCCTGCTGCTGTACCCCCAAGCCACTCTGCCCCCTCCGCCCCACCAGACCTAACAATGCCTGTCAATAGAGATAGGGATCCCATCATGGTAGCCTCATCTAAGAAGAGAGTGGTTCCTGGGTGCTTGAGGGCTTCTGTGGTCATGGATGACCAATAAGCTGCCACATGAGTAAGCTGTCCAGCCACCATCTCATCGAGGCTGTCGTTTATGCCCCCCCCCCGACAGGGATGTTCATTCCCGAGCAGCCCAGTTGGGACCCCATTCTCGACCATCACCTACTATTATTATCCTCTTCTTGCTGGAGGAGAAAAGGTAAAGCACTACAAATGCAATCTTCCCCCACGGTTAACAGACCTTAGCTTCTGAGGTCCATCAGTAGGCAGGCACTGGTTTCTTTGCTTGAGGAAAACCATACACAACCTGAACTGCATAACTGGTGTTTAAGAAATAAGCCAACAGACATGCTCTGGAAAACGTAGCTGACATGAAAAACAAAGCTCACATCAGGCTGCTGTATATCCTCTGACTGAAAGCCAACAGTTAAGCCAGGAAAGACACAGTTTATGTTCCCCCAAGAACTGGCTGTTGTGATAAGGAGTCTTTTATTGCCTATCACCATTCTCCACAAGATTATTTATTTATTTGATAAACTCCAGTTAAACAAGGAAAGTCAGCAAACTTTGGGTGACTGATTTGCAACCTTCAAACCTGGATTCATAATGATGCCACTTGATATGAGGTGGTTCCCATGCCTCTGACAGTGGGGTCAACATTAAATTTCATGAAGCAGGAAGACTTTTGCCATTCCTCAGGTCAATTCTAAAGTACTAGGGGGGCAGCTGCTGCTCTTCGGGGGGATGCCATCACATGACACTTGGTGGGGGAAGGGGTGGAGACAGCTGAAAGCCCAAGCAACCTGCTTCTGTGGAGTTTTCTGGTTATTATCCTGATGAGCCAGGGCCCCATTTCCTTCCAAATCACCTAATTATACACTTTGTTATTTGACTACCAGACGCTAAACCTCAGAGTCGCCTCTCCATCCTCCGCTCCTCTGATGCATGCCATGCCTGTCTGCAGAGGCCCCATCAAAGAGCCCCAGCATCTTACTCAAGACAGAAACCTAGTGAGAGCTCAGGGGCTGGCAAGGCCTCACTCGTCCAGTGGGTTGCAGCCTGAGTGGCAAGCCCAGCCCCCAAATCAACCAGACCACCCCTCCCTCCTCCCCCAACCAAACCACAAGGATCCAGCCGGCCTAGTCAAGGCGCAACAAGTACCATTCAACTCAGGGGTAGGAAGGGTTCGTCTTACCTCAGGAATGGCGTCAGAAGTCAGGGGGACCCATACTTCTTTCTGGGGATTGCGGTCACACTGCACCTGAAGAGGGGGGCTAGGTGGAAGCTCCTTCTGACTACTCCTGTGGAAATATCCTCCAGGAATTACCCAACTGCATCTAATAGGGCTGTTCTTTAACATGCCCCCAAATACCCCTATACATACATTTTGATTGCAGGCAGGGGATGTGACTGCACTACTTTTGTAGCCTGGGTGGGGGAAATGAAACCTAAGAGAAAATAGGTGGACTTGTTACCATCACACCTCTGAGCTATAGGCTAATTATCATGATAAGACCTTGTTCCTAGGATCTGAACCCCCTCCCCCAGCCATAAAGATCTGGATCCTAACCTGATCCGAGTAACCTTCAACAGATGGCAGAATAACATGTAAATACATTAATTATGCAGTCAGTAGAAAAAGAATTCCCTGTATACAGGGAGACCGAGCTGATCTGACATCATGTCAACAAGATTGCGCCTTTGCTTGGAGAATGCCATGTGACTTCCATGGTGAAAAAGGCCTTACAAAGCCTTTTCAGGTTCAGTCCAGTGGGATTATCAGTTATGTGGTAGTGTTATTGTCAGTCAACCAGGATGGAGAAGGATTCAGAGAATGATCCGGTGCTGCTTGGAATTGCTGCTGACCTGCTGGAAGTGAGGGCCAGTTCATTTTTTCTGGAATTTGAGATTCTCAGTGATGGTTCTGCAGATAGCAGGTAATCTGGAGTGATTGCACAGGGGCGGTTGAGCATTGCAGTGAGGGCCCCCAGCTTCTGTAGGGTAGGTTTGGCCTCAGCTAGTGTTCTAAAAAGACTGGCCCTTCTGCCAGGAACACCTTAAGTTACCCAGGAGTGATGAGGTACATTTTAATGTTTGTGGAAGTGAGATGTTTCTTAAAAGCTAATAAAGACCACCTTTTTTGTGGTGTGATGGAGGTAAAGTCATGATCCATGTATAGCCTTTTGTCTCCAAAATTGAGTTTTTTCTTTGCCCAGGATGTCAGTAATACCATGCTTTGGTGCAATAGTCCAAGAATTTTAAAACTATGGAGCAAGGGGCTTCATTGGGATCTCTTTGTGTTTAGCAAGTGCTCTATGCACTCTGAATAGGTTGAGCAGTTTGTCGGCTAGAAGCCCCAATATTTCTTTCAAAAAGGAGTCTAGGAATTCCTCCATAGCTCCAGCTTCAGTGTCCTTGGGGAGACCATAAATCCATAGGTTCTCCCTCTGGGAATTCAGTTCTAGGTCATCTAACTTGTCTGTTAGTTCTCTTTCACATTTAAAGAGGTGGCAGATCACCACATCATGGTGCTCCATGGTTGCCAAGGTGTCAGTCAGGCCTGTTTCCAGATCTTCGGTATGCTGTGTGATCTCAGCGAGACCACTGGCTATATTCGCTACAGTTTTCTCCATTTTAGTCATTGCAGAGTTGATTTTTTCTAGTTCGTGAAATAATCTCTTCAATGGTATTCTAAACTGTTCTTCATCCTCATCATCGCTGCCCTCACTAGTGGGTTCTGTAGTGGTTGCAGGCTGACCCTTGTTGCTGGTCCTGGTGTACCAAGGCTCCAGGGTCGGATTAGGCTTCAAGCAGTCCAACATTGAGTCCTTTTGTCAAGATGTTGGTGGCATCTTTGTGCTTTACTCATAAGCTGATAATCTGCAGTTGTTGGTGGAATGATCAGGTGGATTTAGATAGATTTAAAGATCCTGGGGGCCGAAGCTGTGAGAGTTCATGTCCTCATTGATCAGAGCCAGAAATGGAAGTCAGAATGTTGTGTAAGCAATAAGACATGAGGGAGTGTGTGTTAGACAGTTCTAATGCATGACCAGGGGCATAGTAAGACACGATGGCCGCAGGCTGAGTGCCTTCAGCCTAGGAGAGTCATGAAAGAGTAATAATTCGGTAGTGAGCTCCGGTCAGAAAGTACAAGTCTTGCACATTTGCCAGCATTGGTTAAAATTAGAAGAGATTTCATAATAGTACAGAAAAGAATGTGGAAATAGTGTGTTTTACAGAAGAAGCAGATGATGAGTGAGCAGCAGTGATGGCCGGGACTGATGGCAGCAGACTGGATGGGAGTGATGCAGACCATTATGGTATTCTGAAATAAATGACATTTTACTGTTTGAATGGAAGTTAGGGAAAGGGCTACAAAGACGCAGTAGCTGGAACTGTAATGGAAAAGAAAGTATGATAATAGTCAGGGTATGTACCCCAGTAATAATGTCAAACTTTTTTTGTTTTGTTTTTAAACTGAACCATGAGCAATGGCAGCAGAGTAGGAACAGGTGGGGGTCTCAAGCAGGAGCTTGTGAGGACTCAGAGAAGCGTCAGCTCAGTATGGATATAAACTATTTTTCTCTGAGTAAAATTTAAATACAGAGATTATTTGTGGGGCTTACATTTAGTTTACAGAGCTTTGTGGTGGGCTGATTAATTGTTCTTTATTTGGATACATGTTTCCTTGCTAACAGGTGGCTGTTTCACTTGTTAAAATTCTATGGCTCAAGGATTTCAAGCAAATACTGCATCTTTATTTATTTATTTTTTGTTAACCAGATAAGTGTGCTAGACAATTCTGCCTATTTTCAGGCACGACCCGAGAGAGGGGGATACAGATGAAGGCCAACTGACCTTGAACCAGATTAAGCTGTTGGTATTTTTAGTGAATCGGGAAAATTTGGCCAGGACACCAGGCAAACTTCCTTTACTCTTTTCAAGAAGTGCCATGGGATCTTTAACATCCACCTGAACAGGCAGATGGTACCTCGGTTTAACATCTCATCTGAAAGACAGCACCTCAGGAGTGCAGCACCACCCTCATGCTGCATTACAGTGTCAGTATTGGGATTTAACCCAAGTGCCTGGTGTAGGGTTAGAACCCACAGCCTTCTGATCTCCCGGCCTCAGAGATGAGTGTGCTACCTGCTGAGCCACTGACACTGACTTAGTTGATAGGACAAGTTTTTAGCCATGCATTAGACACTTCTAATGCACGGCTAACAACCAATCATATTGCTCAAAATACTTAGCCCATTTTATAATTAATATTTTATAAATAATTTATAAAACACAAAGGCTCTGGTGGAAGGTGCCCTGTCCCTGGCCAAACCTCTGACCTGGATCATCAACAGGTCTTTACTTGAAGGCTACATTCTATACCAGTGGAAGGCTGCCAACGTGGTCCCCATTCACAAGGGTGGCTCTTGTGAACAAACTGGCAATTACAGGCCCATCTCCCTGCTGTGCACCCTGGCCAAATTGCAAGAAAGGCTAGTATATGGGCAACTGAGAGACTACCTGGAGCTCCACCAAATCCTAGCCCTTTCACAGTATGGCTTTCAGGCAAACCATGGAACAGATACTGCACTCATCAAACTCACAGTGGACCTATTCATGGCAATGGATGATGGCATGTCAATGGGTGCTATCTTCATAGATCTGTCCAAGGCATTTCACCTTGTGGACCACAACCTTCTTCTTACTAAGCTCCATGGCACAGGTCTTGATGCCCAGGCCCAAAACTGGTTCAAGAGCTACCTTTAGGCCACTCCCAGAGGGTCATTTGTAAGGGAGAGATATCTGCCCCTCTACCCATCAAGGAGGCTGTGCCTCAGGGCTCAATTCTAGGACCCCTCCTGTTCTCTCTCTTCACAAATGACCTAAACCACCACTGTGGGGATAGCTCAGTAGTTCAATATGCAGATGATATTGTCATCTACCGAGCCAGGTCCATACCACATGATCTGGGACCTCTCCTACAAGGGGACCTAAACACACTCGAGGCCTGGCTCACATCTAACAGAATGATCATCAATGCAGCAAAAACAAAAGCCTTGCTGTCTGGTCCTAGATCTCTTGGCCAGGATAGGAACAATTCCCTACAACTTACTACACTTGGGGGAAAAGGAATAGACGTAGTTGATAACATAAAATACTTAGGGCTAACTATTGACCAGGGTCTCACCTTTAAGCCCCTCGTTGACCAGGTAACAAGGTCTATCCACGTCAAACTCGGCACCATGTATAGGCTAAAAAAACAACTTATCCTGGAGGCTAGATGAGCAATTGCCTCCAGTGTCCTCCTACCCACATTAACTTATGCTGCCCCAATAATTCAGGGTATGGCAAAGGGTAAGGTTGGCAGGCTTCAGGTCCTGTACAACAAGGTGGCGAGGTCTGCGACAATGTGTCACCCAAGAAGCCACCCTTGCATCTCACTAGCACAACTGCATTGGCCTTCTTTCAAAGTGCGTCTACAGTATCCCCTGCTTTGCCTTGCATACAAATTGCAGAGCCCGACGGCCCCACCAAGCCTAACAGAAATAATCATGCCTAAGCCTAACCCTTGAACGCTCAAGACCTCGGGGTGGTCCCTACTGGCAATCCCCAGAATCAAGACTCACACAGGAGGCAAATCCTTCACTTTCCCAGCCCCTAAACTGTGGAACACTCTCCCACCTTTAGTACAGGAAGCTCCCTTGCTACCAAACCTTCGCACTAGGCTTAAGTCCCATTTGCATGGGACAAGCTCATGCCATTGTTAAGGTATAGGTTAATCACCCTCGGTCCTAATCACAACACCCATCACCCCTCTCTTCTCACCAAAACTGACATTAAATCATGCCTTAATTATTTCAAGTGTTGCACTTATGGTCTACAATTTGAATAATTGCCTTACTGTTATCCTCCTTATCATATCTACTTCTTGTAAGCCTGTATCACCTGACAGTATGTATTGTATTGCTTCTGTTCTCTGGGTCTCCCCTGAAAAAGGGACCTTCGGGGCCCAGTGGGCCAACCCGGTCATTAAAATTCAATAAATAAATAAATAATTACTTTTATCAGTTTATTTCTTTTCTTTTTAACTGGTTTTCATAGGATTGTTTTCTCATTAGGTTTACCTTCCCCTGGATGAGTGCTTAACCAAACCCCCTAGGGTATATTATTGCACTTGTAAAATGGGTTATGTGGTAATGAATTAAAAAGCTTTTATAATATGTAAATTTATATATAAATTTAAATATATATATATATATATATATATATATACAATTGTACCTCCACAAGTGGGCTGGCTGTGAATTTGAGGAACTAATGTAATGTGTGCTTAGTTAATTTGCTAACTATCACGGGCTGCCTTTCAAATTCTTCAGCTTAAGCACTTACTGGCTAAGGTGGTGGGGAAAGACTGCAATCCCTCCCAAATTGGAGCTTTTCTCCAGCAAATTAAGACTCTTGCTTGCAAACCCCTGGTTCTCACATTCCCACAGCCTCCTCGATTGCCGGTTCTTGGATCTGGCAGGCGTTTTTTCCTGACAAAGTTATTAACTGGCATTCAGTATGGACAGGCCTATATACTCACCTCACTCAGGACCGATACAGGCTTACTCAATACTGCATTTTAAACAATATGTATTATACTCCTATCAAATTGGCCCAAATGAAGAGGCTTCCCTCCAACACATGCTCTAGGTGCAACAGGGAGGAAGGCTCGCTCCTTCATATATTGTGGTCATGTGAAAAGATATCTCCTTTGTGGAAACAAATTGAATCTGCCCTAGACCCATTGCTGGGACTTCAGGGCCTCTTCTCTCCTGTCATATGTATCCTGGGAGATTATTCTGGAGTTCTGGTGAAGAAAAGAAGGTTTCATATGGCTCTAATTTCAATGGCGGTCAAAAAGCTAGTGCTTAGACACTGGATGGATCAAGTTACCATTTCTTATACAGAATGGTTACATGAAATATCATTCGCGCTCTGTCTTGAATATTTAATTGCAAGTGTGTGCCATCGCCTTTCATCTTTTAATAAAAATTGGGGGAAATTATATGCCCTCTCTTTGTCTTGATAGGATGTCTTGGTGGGTTCACGAGCCTCTCATCCTTCTAAATTATACTTTAACGGCTATCATCGCCGTTCTCTCGTTAGTCTAGTGGTAATAAGCTATAGGAAAGTGCACCTTAGGGGGGAGGGGTAGTTTTTTGATTTTTGATTTTGTTTTTCAAGGTTGTGTTGTTATTATTTTCTCTGAAAGTTCTTTTTTTCCTTTTTATCAATCTGTGCATGGCTTTTTATGCAGTATGTGCTGATATCAGTGTATCTATCTTTGTATGTTTGTGTACTGGGTTATACTTAATAAAGTATGTCAAATTTAAAAAAAAATAATTTGCTAACTAATTTCATTTTTTTTTGTTTTTGTTTTTTGTTTAATTATTTTAACTTCAAATAGTTGATCCTCACATGCTTGAGAAGTTGTTTATAAGAGGTTGATTTGACAGTGAGATTTGTCCCTATTGATGTGGGAAGTCAATGACAGGTGCTGTTTAGGAAGGTGGCAGTGATAATCATGGATTCTAGATCATTCACTCCTACTGGATGATAGCCACAGTTTCAGCAGTGTGCTTTATCCCCTGCTGGAGCAAGAAGTCAGTTGTTTTTTTTCATTGCTCTGCCAGTTCAGCAGAATTATGTGTGTCTGAACACAGTGCAAGCGTGGTGTCACAGCTGCTGTAAATACTACAAGTGAGGAACAAGGGAGGGAGTGAGCAGGCAGGTTGTGTTGTGAGTGGAACTGTGGTGTCATTGTTTAAAAAAAGTCCACAAGGGACAGTCCATTGGTATAGCCGTAGTGCTACCACTTGCAACACTAGCAACCCAGGTTCGGGAATGTGCCTGAGGAGCTGGAGGGTCAGCCCCGGCGGGGGGGAGGATTGAGCACCCTAGAGGCACTCTCCTCCTGCAAGGAGGGAGGGATGCCTCTCCCACTGCAATGCCACCACCTGGGTGCACATGGGTGGAGGTGCAGTAGGGCACCACGTGGGAGGGGAGGACATTGTCTAGGGTCCAGAGAGGCATCACATCTCAGCGTGTGCCTTCTCTATGGACCCCCTTGACCACCTATGTCCTCAGGGGGTACCATGGAAGAAAAAAGGGAAAATGGCCCTGCAGCTCACCTGCTTATGGGTCTGGCGGGGGAAGGTGTGGACCAGATCAGTTGGGGGCCTGACATGACATAAGTGGGGTAGTCCTCCTCCCTTCCCTGGGAAGATAATCTGAGGCAGGATGGGGGCTGAGGATCAAGCCGGGATTCGTGCCTCCCTTCCCCCACCAGGCCCCGGATGGTGAGCCATGGAAACAAAGGGGGCATGAGCAGGCAAAAATTTTAATAAAAAAAAAAGACCACAAGATTAAAGAAAAAAGTGTGGGGCAGAAAAACAATAAACTTGGGTATATCAGTTAAGAAACGTTGTTGGGTTTTGGATTTGTGCAAATAAGTGTTATACTTTTTACAAATTATACAAAAAAAAAAGACATTTGTTTAAAAAAGAAGATTCTAAGCTGCCACACAATAATATGTTGGCTAACGGGTCAAGGCTAGCACTGGCCCTTTTTTGACATTCATTGTACTGACATAAATATATAGTATAGCAAAAGAACTGTGTCAGCCAATCTGAAAGCAGGAAATTCTCTAACCATTTTATAAAATTACAATAAGCTCCTCATTATCCTCCTCATCAAGCCAACAAACCTCTGTGTCAGGCAAGTAAGCAAAGTCAGGAGGAAAAAGAAACCGCTATGGTTCTCAAAATAGGTGGTTGGGATGTTAAGGGTAAAAAAGTTAGAATTCAGGAGGTATAAAGAGACACAGAGGGAGAAGGACAGAGGGAGACAGGGAAAGCAGTCAGGACCGCAAAGGCACAAATGGAGAAGAAAACAGCCCAGGAGGTGAGGAAGGGGAACAAGACATTTTTCAGATATGTAAATGAAAGAAGAAAGACAAGGGGAGGGACTGTAAGGCAAAAGATAGAAGGTAGGGAGTGTGTGACAGGGGACAAGGAAACAGCAGACATCCTGAACAAATACTTTTGTTCAGTGTTCTCAAAGGAAGGAGAAGGGGAGGGACTACAGATAAGTGTAAGGGGCATTGAAGGAGGGGAGGTGGACACTAGTCCATTTACAGAGGAGAGAGAGTCCTGAAGAAATGTGCAAATCTGAAAGTGGACCAGGCAATGAGGCCAGATGGGATACATTCAAAAATTTTGATGGAGCTCATAGAGGTGCTGCCTGCACCTCTGACAGTCCTATTCAACCTCTCGCTAGAGATTGGAGTGGTCCCAGAGAACTGGAGGAGGGCAAATGTATTCCCACTTCACAAAAGTGGTAACAGGGAGGAGGCTGGCAATTACAGGCCTGTCAGCCTGACTTCGGTGGTGGGGAAATTAATGGAATCACTCCTGAAAGAAAGGATTGTGGAATATCTTGATTCCAGTGGCTTACAAGATCTGAGGCAGCATGGATTCACTAGAGGGCGGTCATGTCAAACAAATCTCATAGATTTCTTTGACCGGTTGACCAGGGAAGTAAATCAGGGTGTATCAGTGGATGTGGCCTACCTAGATTTCAATAAGGCCTTCAACACTGTTCCACATAGGAGACTTGAAAACAAGCTTGGAAGCCTAGGTGTGGGTCCAAAAGTGGTAAAATTGGTGCATAACTGGTTGGGGGATAGGTGACAGAGGGTGATGGTAAGCAGAGTTCACTCTGAGGAAGGGAAGGTGACCAGCGAGGTGCCACAAGGATCAGTACTTGGACCGATTATCTTTAATGTCTTTATTAGCAACATTGCAGAGGGATTAGAAGGGAAGGTATGCCTTTTTGCAGATGACACTAAGATCTGCAATAGGGTAGATACTCCAAGGGGGATGGAAATAATGACTAGAGATCTAAGAAAGCTGGAGGAGTGGTCAAGAGTGTGGCAACTAAGTTTCAGTGCAAAGAAGTGCAAAATAGTGCACTTGGGGATCAGAAACCCAGGGGTGGGGTACAAAATGGAGGGAGTGGTAATAGCAACCCCCAAAGAGGAAAGAGACCTGGGGGTAATCATATCTAATGACCTAAAGGAGGCCAAACAGTGTGACAAGACTGTAGGGAGAGCCAGTGGGATGCTAGTGTGCATAGAGAGGGGTATTACTAGGAGAAGGGTGATGATACCTCTGTATAAATCACTGGTGAGACCTCACCTAGAGTGCTGTGTCCTGTTCTGGGAGACCTCATCTCCAGAAGGACATTGACAGAGTAGAAGCAGGATCTGCACCAAAAGCCCTATAAGGAGAGACTGAAAGGCCTCAGTAAGTACACTCTGGAAGAAAGAAGGGAGAGGAGAGGAGAGGAGAGGAGAGGGGGAAATATGATAGAGACTTTCAAATACCTCACGGGTTTAAATAAAGTTCAAAAGGGAGGTCATTTTCAGAGGAAAATATGTGTAAGAACAAGGGGTCATGCTATGAAGGTGGAGGGTGTAGACTCAGGGGAGACATACGGAAGCACTTCTTCACTGAAAGAGTGGTGGATGACTGTAACAGCCTTCCTGAGGAGGTGGTGGGGACAAAAACTGTAACGGGATTCAAGAAGGCATGGAATAGCCATAAGGGATCCTTAGTTGTAAGGACGGGAGGGGGGCTAAAGCCAAAGATCAAGTAAGGTCTCCAGTATTACAGTAGGCAGGGAAAATGGGCAGACCAGGTGGGCCAAGAGGTCCTAATCTGCCATCCGACTCTCTATTTCTAAATTTCTATTAAGTAAGGCTTTTTGCTTGAATAGTATATGGGAAGTGAGAAACTGCCAACGCTTCCCATTACTGATGGTTCTTGTATTTAAATGGGAAAAGATGAATGTCAGCTTACAGGAGATTCTCTACTTGGAGGTTGAAATACACACTTTATAATATATCAAAATATAACAGCCCCTCAAACACATAAAGGAAAAATGATACTGTGCAGTTAATGGTGAATCTGCAGGTCTCATACATCATGGTTTTCTTCAAAGATTATTGGAAATTTAAAATATGTGTCCATTAATTTATTTAGGTCTTTATTTATTAATTAGTAGTTTTGTCCTCCATGAGGAACCACAGTTAGGCACAACATCTGGTTTAATTGTGGGTCCTGTCTCCATGGAAGAGTAGTAGCAGATGCACTCAGATATAACATAGCAATAAACCTCTATTGGCTAAGATTCCAAAACAAAAGTGCAAAAATAGATTAAAAATCCACAAATACATCATCACAATCTATTTTTGATTCCTCTCTTTAAGCCATGGTTTGCTGATCAAACTGTTACATAGAAACATAGAATTTGACGGCAGATAAGGACCGCTTGGCCCACCCAGTCTGCCCATTTTCCTACCTAATGGATGAGCTGCAGATCCTAGTTAACCAACAACCTACTTCCTCCGACCCCTCACTAGACTTGCCTTATGTCTGTCCCATGCATTCTTGGAATTCCCCCACTGTTTTTGACTCCACAACCTTCTCAGGAAGGCCATTCCATGCATGGAGTGGTACCTGAGGACTGGAGGAGGGTGGATGTGATTCCTCTTCACAAAAGTGGGAGCAGGACAGAGGCAGAGGCAGAAAACTACAGACCAGTTAGTTTGACCTCAGTGGTAGGGAAAATGATGGAATCACTTCTGAAGGAAAGAATTGTTGAGTACCTAGAGGCCAGTGGGGCACAGAACCCAAGGCAGCATGGATTCACGATGGGAAGATCATGTCAGACGAATCTAATAGATTTCTTTGACTTGGTGACCAAAGTAGTAGACCAGGGAGGGGCTGTGGACATGGCCTACCTAGATTTTAGCAAGGCATTTGATACAGTCCCACACAAAAGATTAATACACAAGTTAGCCAGCCTTGGAGTGGGTCCCAAGGTGGTAGCCTGGATAAAAAATTGGCTAGACAACAGGACGCAAAGGGTAGTAGTGAAGAAAGGAGGGTTACTAGCGGGATACCGCAGGGTTCAGTACTGGGACCGGTCCTTTTTAATGTCTTTATAAGTAACATTGCAGAGAAACTGGAAGGAAAAGTATGTCTCTTTGCAGACGACACAAAGATCTGCAACAGGGTTGATACACAAGATGGAGCGGAAAGGATGAGAAGGGACTTGGCAAGGTTGGACGAATGGTCAAATGTATGTCAGCTCAGATTCAATGCAAAGAAGTGCAAGCTAATGCACCTGGGAAACAAAAACCCAGGGGAAGAGTACACAATGGGGGGTGAGATACTGACAACAGTAAAATGGAAAGGGACCTGGGGGTAATTATATCAGATGACCTAAATGTGGGCAAGCAATGTGAAAAGGCAGTAAGGAAGGCTGGGGGCATACTGGGATGCATAGGGAGAGGCATCAATAGTCGAAAACAGGAAGTTGTTATCCCTCTGTACAGACAGTTGGTGAGACCCCATCTGGAGTACTGTGTGCAGTTCTGGAGACCCCATCTCCGCAAAGACATAGACAGAGTGGCGGCTGTCCAGAGAAGGGCAACCAAAATGATGCAGGGTCTGCACCAGAAGACATACAAAGAAAGACTAAAGGAGCTTCATATGTATACCCTTCAGGAAATAAGGGAGAGAGAGGACATGATAGAAACTTTCAAGTACCTCAGGGGAATCAACAAAGTCCAAGAGGGTAGTATCTTTCAGAAAAAGAGATGTGCAAGAACAAGGGGGCACAATTTGAAGATAGAGGGGGGACGGCTCAGAGTTAATGTGAGGAAGTATTTTTTCACAGAGAGGGTTGTGGATGCATGGAACAGCCTCCCTGAGGAGGTCATGGAGTCAAGAATAGTGGGAGAATTCAAGAATGCATGGGACAGACATAAGGCAGTCCTAGCGGGGGGGGGTAGAAGGAAGTAAGCTGTTGGTTAACTAGGATCTGCAGCTTATCTGTTAGGTAGAAAAATGGGCAGATTAGGTGGGCCAAGCGGTCCTTATCTGCCATCAAATTCTATGTTTCTATGTTTCTATCCGCAGCCCTCTCCATAAAAAAATACTTCCTCACATTACCTCTGAGCTGTCCCCACGCTATCTTCAAATTGTGCCCCTTTGTTCTTGCACACCTCTTTTTCTGAAAGATGCTACCCTCTTGGACTTTGTTGATTCCCTTGAGGTACTTGAAAGTTTCTATCATGTCCCCCCTCTCCCTCCTTTCCTCGAGAGTATACATATTAAGCTTCTTAAGTCTCTCTTCGTATGTCTTCTGGTGCAGACCCAGCACCATTTTAGTTGCCCTCCTCTGGACAGCCTCCATCCTGCCTATGTCCTGGCAGAGATGAGGTCTCCAGAACTGCACGCAGTACTCCAGATGGGGTCTCACCAGATGTCTGTACAGAGGGATAACAACTTCTTGTTTTCTACTGGTGATGCCTCTCCCTATGCATCCCAGTATCCCTCAGACCTCCTTACTGCCTTCTCACATTGCTTGCCCACCTTTAGATCATCTGATATGACTACCCCCTGGTCCCTTTCCATTTTTATTGTTGTTAGTATCTCACCCCCCCATTGTGTACTCTTCCCCTGGGTTTTTGTTTCCCAGGTGCATTACTTTGCAATTCTTTGCCTTGAATCTAAGCTGCCATACATTTGACCAGTCCTCCAACCTTGCCAAGTCCCTTCTCATCCTTTCCACCCCACATTGCGTATCAACCCTGTTGCAGATCATTGTGTCATCTGCAAAGAGACACACTTTAACACTTAACTTTAACTGCACTCTTACACACTGGTGTGGCTCATGCCGATGTCAGTCTGTATCTGGTCATTTATGAAGCCATTGGTGGACACCACTTAAGGGCATCAGCTTCCACCCCAGTTTCACACAAGCGTTTTAATAATCCAGTAGGCTCTCCCACTTTCTGGGCTACCATAGCTTTATGTCTTCAGTGTGGCATTTTAAAACATCAGGATGCTGAGACCAGTTAATTTCTTTAAATCTACTGCAAACAAATCAAATAGGTATGTGTGAGTATTACCAAATACACATATAACAGACCATGATGCATATCTCGTCGCACTGCAGGAGCCAGAAATCCTAATGAGTTATACTGTTGTAGTAAACAAAGATGAGTAAACTAATATGAAACAATATATAAGCAATAAGATATGACCAGTCATGTATTCTGTTGATCTAACCACATGCCCGGGGCGTTGCAAGGCATGATGCTGCAGGCGGAGTGCCTTCAGCCCCTCAAAGTGTGGTAAGATCAGCATAATAAATAAAGTGTCTTACTGCACTTATTAAATGAGTAAACTTAGAAAATTAAAAAAATTGAAAAATACCAACTTTTGAAAAAATAAACAACAGTTTTTTTTTTTTTAAATGGAACTGTCAAGGTGTAAATGCCCGACACCTTACTGTTGGACAGGTACCAATTAGTATTTTCACAACAAGATAATTTTTTTAAATTACACGCTTTTAAGATGCTTATATTTTAACTAGTTGATCCTGCCATCCCTCCCACTGGCATTTTAAAGCAAGTACTACTAGCGGTGCATCCCACAATTTTATGCACCTGACATCAGATCCTGGAAGCAGTTTTGGGGGTATATATTGTACGTCCTTACAGATGGAACTATTAATAGCTCCGGTTTGCAATCTAACAGTCCTGTTGCTATACTGAGCCCAGGTTTTTATTTTTAGGGCCTAGATCATTTTTTTAGAGAGCAAAGGTGGGAGCCATGTTTGTAACAGCAATCATTAATTTTTGAAAAATACATTGTTATTGTTAGTGTGCTGTGTCCTGATTGCCAGCATTTTTCTTACCTGTGCATTAGATAGATCGAAGACATAGCTGACAGCTAATCAGGTTGCAAGATCTTCCCTACGCAGTATATAAACAGCAGTGTCAGCGGCTCAGCAGGTTGCACACTTGCCTCTGAGGCCAGAAAATCAGAAAGCTGTGAGTTCTATCCCCACACCAGGCACTTGGGTTAAATTCCAATACTGACACTGCAGTGCGGTATGAAGGGGGTGCTGCACTCCTGAGGTGATGTCTTTCAGATGAGACATTAAACCGAGGTTCCCATCTGCCTGTTCAGGTGGATGTTAAAGCTCCCATGGCACTTCTCAAAAAGAGTAGGGGAAATTTTTATTGATATTCGAAAACAAGAGATCTTCAGAAAAAAACATGTACTACTGTACATCATACATGTGCCACATAATGAGACTAAAAAAAATTAAGAATTCAAAAATCACAATTCAAAAAAGGTAAAAAGTACCTGTATGCAATCAAAGCACAATCTGTTCCCTATACTTCTTGTTCCTTCCTCACTGATTACACCAATCCGATATACATTCCCAGCATTCTAAAAAAACACATCTCCCATAAAAGATGGAGCCCATATTTCAATCAGTGTTCTGTACTTCATACCCAAATCTTCTGTAACCCCTGATCCTGGCCTCTGTTGTAGATCAGCCTGCCCAATTCACATCCTCCCACAAATATTCACAGGCAACTTGCCCTATTGTATTCCTTTCATATTGATAAATCTTATCTAATTTGACCTGAATTTAAAAAAACACATCTTGGCCCAGATATTCAAAAGAGTTGAGCCATGCGCAATAGGGTTGCGCCTGAGCAAGTCGAAATTGCACCATTCTGCCCTTATTCAGCAAGAGGCAGTTGCGCCCGAAATCATGCTGGAGTGAAGAAGCGCACCGATAGTGAAGCGTACGCGCAATCAAGGGGGAGGAAACCATGCATTAATGGCGCAGTGTGATATTCAAAGACTTGCGCAATGCACAACAGTGGAGCAAGCGGAAGTTGCGCCATAGCGGAAATGAGCCAAAATAAAAAGGAGCAAGGAAGAGGCTCAAGAATGCTACAGGGAAGCCACATGTGTCAGAGGCAGAGGCACAGACAGGGCAAGTGGCAGGAACAGGGCAGGCCAGGGAAAGGCCACAGCAACAGACAGGCACAGGGAAGGTATAGGGAGCCACACAGCTCAGAGGCCAGCACAGGCAGGTGTACCCAGTGCAGGGGAGGTAGCAGCCAGGACAGCGGGGGGAATACAGTAACAGCTGCTGGGGGGGTGAACACAAGCCAGGGACATGGCCAGTGCCACCTTCCACATGGAGGCCATAATGAGGGGGGTGAGAAGGTGGGTGGCAGGGGGACATGGCCATGGAAGGGCCCATTGGTGGTATGCCCCCAACAGGCAGTACCAAGCCCGCACCAGCTTTGAGCTGTACACAGATACTGAGATTGTGGGCCAGTACCACCTGAACAGGGCAATACTGAGGTGGCTCTGTGAGCTGTGCAGTGATGTGATGCAGGCACCCACACGACGGAGTCATGCCCTGTCAGTGGAGACCAAGGTAACAGCCTGCATGTGCTTGCTCACCACGGGTACCTTCCAGAGACCAACTGGGGACACCACAGGCATAACCCAGTCGGCCACGTCACACCACCTCACCCAATTCCTCAGCGCACTGCTGCCACATGCTGAGGAGTACATCCATTTCCCCAGCACAGTGGCGGAGCACACAGCAAACATACAGGAGTTCCACAGGGTAGCACGTATGCCTGGCGTGCTAGGGGCAATAGACTGCACCCATGTGGCCATACGCACACCACCTGGCCATGAGGGGGCCGCATACATGAATCGCAAGGGCTATGCCAGCATCAACTGCCAGGTGGTGTGCGATGCCAGGGGGTGCATCATCAATGTCTGTGCCATGCACCCGGGGGGAGCACACGATTCATTCATCTGGCACCATTCGGCACTGTGCCACAGATTTGAGTGGGGACATCCCCACTGGACACCTAGTGGGTGAGTATGCAAACCAAATGGACAAATCTAGGGCCTGGGGGGGCATGGCCAGAGGTGCCATGGGTAGTGGCCTACATGGTTTGGGGCAAGGCGATGCTGATCACCAAACTAACCTCCACCCTCTACACACAGGTGACAGGGGATACCCACTCCGTCCCTGGCTGCTCGCACCCTGCTGGCGGCCCATGACCCCATTGCAGCAATGCTACAATGAGGCACACGCCACCACATGCAATGTCATCGAGCGAGTGTTCGGGATGCTGAAGGCACGTTTCCGTTGCCTGGACACCTCTGGCGGTGCCCTACAGTACAGCACCTCAAAGGCTTGTGGGATGTTCCTGGCCTGTTGCATCCTGCACAACATGGCCAACGAATGTGGGATAGCCATACAGGTCAAAGAGGGGGACAGCGATGGGGACGCTGGTGATGATGGTGATGGGCAGCCCCCCCTTGGCCGACGGGACCCCCGACTGCTCCGGCTGGCACAGCTGCACTGGGACACCATTATGGAGGAGCACTTCAGCCAACACAGGTAAGTCATGGGGCCATGCGCAACCACCATTGGCCAAGGCACAACCCACAAACACGCAGGAACCCACACTGGGGGTGCATGCCGTTGAGGGAAGTGGCAGGGCACAGAGGCACACACACAGCCAGGGATGGGTGAGGATGAACATGCCACGCTGAAGGACACACACACACACACACACACACACACACACAGCAACAAATGTGCACAGAGGCCAGAAGGCACACCGACCCAGAACGCACACCCTAGTAACACACATGTCCACAGGCCACCATGCCCACTGCCTGTCCATGTGCGTGTGTCAGATGCTGGGCACCATTGCACTTTGGTGTACAGCACAATGCAGGCATCATCATGCACACGTAACTGCGGATAGCAGCCCGGAGGGTGTGCAGGTGGACTGTGTGTCTGTGCGCAGAGCCGGGTACCCACCCATGCACTGCCCACTGAAACACACAATGCACACAGGGCAGCACCAGACAGTAGCCGCACTGGAAGACAGGTCAGTCTCGCGACACAGTGCCATGGCCACCACGGATGCGTGGGCGGCCCCGCCGAGACCTGCCAGCACTGGCAGGCTGACCACTGGCCTCATGGGGTGGCACCAATGGTCCCCAAGGGGTTCCACTGCATGAACACAACTGTGCCCACGCAGGGGTCTGCAGAACACCAAACATACCTGCACCAGGACTGCTCGGGATGCCCACAGCTGAACCCGGCATTGACAGGGTGGAAGTCGCACGATGCCGGGAACTGGGGGTGGAGAGTGCACTGCGTGGTGTCCGCAATGCATGGGCACCTGACTGTGTGCCCATTGTGGCCATGACAGCAATGAACGCCTGTGCATGCCTGTCAATGGCAGTGGTCACATCCACCCGCAAATGGTCCATCTGTGCCAGGATCTGTTCGGTGTCCCTGCTGTGATGCTCCTCTGCCCGCTCCAAAGCCACACACAGTGCTTCCATGGATATTGCAAGCCACATCTTCTGCTGGACCGATGCTCACAGTAGGCAGGTGTGCTCATCCAAGAGGTCATCAGCCTCCTTGGCATCCTGTCCCTCAGGGTGTGCAATGGCCTGATGTTCAGCACCCCTTGAGGGTGGGTGCTGTGCACCAGGACCAGGTCTGGGCATGTCCACAGGAGGTGCACAGATGCCGCCGCTGAACCCTGTACCCCCAGGCCCGGTGGGTGACTGCTGATGCTGCCTCTCTGGCTGCCGCACCCCAGGGCTCAGTGGTGCTGCCGCAGTAGCCGCAACAGTCCCACTGTCCTGAACAGACACCAGTGCTGCCCCACTGGTGCTGACAGGCACAGCCTGGGACTGTGCTGACATGCAGGCCCCCACGGCGGCACCAGTCACAGCCATGGACGCAAATTGCCCTGCTGTGTGTCCATCCTGTGGCACACACGTGTCACTGCCCATGACGGTCATGTCATCATCACTGGTGCCAGACTCTGCCCCAGCCAGAGCCACAATGTGCTGGCATCCATGGATGCCAACATGCTGGGACACAGGCAGGGCTTCCTCCACACCTGTCTCAACGACATCAGTGTGGACAGCCAGGTGGCCCCACTGTGGTACAGATCCACACATACCTGTGGAGGTGGATGGTCCCACCTCCGACTCCGTCCAACTGTCCGCAGTGGACAGGCCCACCACCACTGACCCATGCAGATGCTCAGGATCTGTATGGGAAAGCAAAGTCGCGTTACTGCATGTGACCTACCTGCCCCCTAGACAGACCATGACTTACCATGCAGGAGATGGGCCACCACCGCCTGGAAGCCACCACCGAACTCCCTCTGGCACTGGGCATGCTTGCAGCAAGCCTGTCCTCCGCTGGGGTGAGCTGTACCACCTCCGGCTGTCCCCCACCTGTTGCAGCACATGCCGCCCTGATGACAGCTACCTTCTTCTTTACCCTCCTCCTGTCTGTACCCATCTTCTTCTTACACTCCTGCATGGAGCGCTGGTGGCTGCCATGCAGGCTCACGGAACATGCCACCTCCTCCCATGCAGCAGCACGGGCCTGAGTGGTGCCCCGCAGTGACTCCTGAGCCAGGTAGGCCTCGAAAAGGGCCTCAGTTTTGGCCTTATTGAAATTCTGCCTCCTCCTCCTCCCACCACCATTGTCCTCCTCTCCAAGAACGTGCTCGGTCATTATGTAGCCTGTAAGAATGGCAGTTGTTACCTGTGACTGTACAGTCCCATGCATGTCCCTGCATCCACAGTCCATACTCCCACACATCATGCAACTCACCAATAAACTGCAGTAACCGACTATGGCCACTGCAGCACATTGTCGCACCTTTATAGCGCAATCCATGCAAATGAGGTGAGGAGCAACTTTAATTAGATGCAAATTGCAGTGCTGCACCATTGAATGGCTGATTGGATGATTTGCATATGACGGCTGAATATTGCGCTGTTGCGCTTTGTGCAATTGTGTTGAACATGCTGAGCCAATGGCGCAGTTCTGTGGCATGCGTAGTACACCTCACTGCGTATGCCCAGGTTGCTGATACAGGCGTCTGCCATGCTGATGACGTGCTGTGTGCAGTAGGCAATGCAGGGCACGGCCACCATTGTGCTAATGGCACTATAGCGAAGGTCACTACATGGCGCTATGGCAATGGGCCTTCCTAGGCACAATGGCCCAACATACATTGTCATCCGATGGCACTGTGCATGGCCTTGTGCCAGGGACCCATGACCCTGTGCCCAACTTTTGCCCCCTTGGTGCCATGCATCAGGCATAGGTGCACCTCTATCGCGCTGTTCGGTAACAGTGCGATAGGGAATGGCAGCTCTGTACCGCACAGCATCTGCACATGGGGTACGGCGCTGCAGAGCGCCATATTGCCTACTATAGCTAACGCAATGGCACAGAGAAGGGCTGCTCCCTGGACTGCCATCGAATTGGCTAATCTGGTGGCCACAGTCGAGCCACACCATGAGCCTCTCTTTGGGGAGGCCCCCCTGGATAGGGCAAGGTCCCAGGTGTGGCAAGAGGTGGCCACAGCCCTTGAGGAGATGACAGGCAGGGGCAGAACAGTGGAGCAGTGCAGGCACCGATATGGTGACCTGCAGAGAAGAGAGCCGGAGCTACTGGTCAGACTGAGGTCACGTGCCAGGAGGGGCATGGTACCATGTCCAGGTAGGGGTTCCGTCAACACACTGTTATTGTCCATATGAGTCACATTGTTGTTTGTGTCCAGCACATAGGGTAGGACCATATGGGGTTGGCCGTGGCAGTGTTCACAGGGTGTGGGGTGGGTGGGTCTGGCTGGGTGGGGGGCACACTCCTTGGGGCAGGGGGACTTTGCTTCGGGAATGCACTGATGTTCTTCTCTCCATTTTGTCCCCACAGGCCCGGACGAACTGAGCCGAGTGATGCGGAGCGGAGGATGGTGGAAGCCACAGCCAGGCAGGCCGAGGATCAACAACGGCCACCCGACTGGCCCGATGAGGGTTAGTGACAGACATTCATGATTAATATTGCATGCTGTGTGACAAGGTGGGCAGCGGGGCATGGCCACCATTCATTGACATCACTGCCATGCACGCCACTGGTTACAGTCAACACTGTCCAGTGGCAATGCATGTCTGGGTGTGCATCACTGGTGGTGCATGCGTGCACCAGGTGCATGGCTGTGCCACTGCCTTTGCACCACATAGCCATGTCACTAGACGGCCACGGTGGTGCTGTGCGTGACTTGGCTGGTGGGTGTGTTCAGCGTTCTGCATGGCTGTATGCGCCTGGGTGGGCAGGTCCTGTGGACGTGATCACTGCAGCTGGTCACACACCATCACAGTGGTATGTCCCATGGCCGTATGCCATGCACAGTGGGTGGGCTGTATGGGGTTGTGCATTCACACCTGTTGACTGTGCTCACTTATCCTAGGTGTGAGACATCTGAGTGAAATCAGGGACACCCTGCAGGAGCTCCTCACTCTGGCATGGGAGACAGTAACGATCCTTAGAAGAATAGATGAGTCGGGGGTCCTTCGGAGGCACAGAGCAAGGGGGAGCCAGAGCCTGGACCGGCATGGGAGACAATAGTCCCTTGATCCCTGACCTCCCATCCCCCCTCTGGACCCACCCTCACACCCCTCCTATCCCATTCCATCCCATTTGTCCACCCCATCCCCTGCCCACCCCACCTTTTTGTGTCCCCCAAATAACTGTATTTAGTTGTTGTTTGTTCATGTAAATAGTTGATTTCTTTATTTTATAATACATATTACTTTTCTATGAATACTGTGGTGGTCTCTTATTAACAGCGGGCTATAGGTGCTCAGCTGCAGTGGTGTGCATGGCATCAGGGTGGTGCAGTTATGGGTATATGTGTGTGTGTGGAGGTGTCTATGGTGTGGGGTAGATATCAGTCAGTGTCTGTGTTGTGTGTTGTTCCCGTGCACTGGATGACTGTGTGCAGTGGTCCATGGTGCATGCTCTGTGTCCATGGTGCACCCATCGGCCCGTCCATGGCCTGTGCAGCCGACACACATGCCTGTCTGTGACCTGCATGATCTGCTGGCATGTCAGTGGTAGCATTCCCTGCAGGGCGGACACTGTACTCGTCGTTTTGCTGGGTTGCCCATGTCACTGGTGTGGTGCATGCCTGGCTCAGGTGGCACTGTGGGCAACATAGTCATTGTCCCACCTCCATGCTGTGGCTTGTGTGTGTTGCAGGAGATGTGCCCCACTGTCTGTGGCTTGTGCTCCAGGTGACAAATGGTGGGGTATTGGTCCATGGTGCCTGCGCAGGGTGGTTGGCACTCCAGTGCCATGGTGGACTGCAGGTTGTGTGTACATGGCTTACATGGGCCCACAATGGGGGCTTCGTTGCCCCACCACTGCTTTCCTGTGTTGTTGTGCCCTTGGGTATGGGTGGGTGTCTGTCCAGACCCTGTGTGGCATCTGGTGTGGTGCATGCTTCCACGCACCACTGTGGGTGTCTGTGCTGGCTGTTGTGGCCAGTGGTGGACCGGGGTGTGTTACTGGAATACTGTGCAGAGCGCTGTACCACTGGGGGAGGTGTCAACTACACGACCATCCCATATGGGGTCACTCTTGTGCCAACGCATGGTCGGTCTCTCAGCAGTACCTCGGGGGACTGTGCATGGTGTCACTTTGTCTGCCGTTGTTGCATTGCCGTGTGCTGCAACCTGCTGATGGGTGCTCATGGTGGGGCTGGATTGCATGGTTCTGTGGTGCACAGGGTTGCATTGACACTGTGGGGGTGGTGGCATGCATGGGGATTCCTGCAGTGGTGGTCACTGCTCATGGGAGGGTGTCTGGGGGTCATGGTGCAGGGTGTGCTGTGCACTGGGGGGGATGGTGTGGCAGAGGGTGGTCCACCTCCTTGTGTGCCAGTCACAGCTTGACGGTAGGTGTGATGGGGCACCATGGCAAGGCTGTGGGTTGGTTGCTTGTCTCCATGGCCCAGTGGTTAGTCCAGCTCTCCCCTGGTTGTGCAGTGCCTGGGGTGTGGGGGGGCAATGTCTGTTCTGCTGTGTGTTCCTGTGCCCATCTGTGGCATGGGTGGTGGGCCCCTACCTCCCTGATTGTGCAGTTACATTGCTCTGCAGCTGGGGAGCTCCCTGCTTGCACTATGGCACCTCTGGACTGCTCAGCTGAACATCCCTTGTTGCGCTATAGCACATCATATCTGTTCAGCTTCCCCTCCCTAGTTGCGTTATGGTGCAGGTTGTGTGATATTCAGACGTTGGCTGTAGGCGCAATTTGGCCTGCTCCTTTTTTGAATATCGCGTCTGTTGCGCATGGGTGCAATAGACTTGCGCTTGCTCCTGCTATTGCGCACTTTTTGGGCGCAGTTTGAATATCTGGGCCCTTGTATTTAAATGTCTTCATTTTGAAGGAATCTCTGACATCCAACCTGCCACAAAGACCACTTAATGTAGGCCAGGATGACATAAAATGTACTCTTCTTCCATTTTCCTCACTCTGGTGGTAGCTGTCCTAACACAAGTATACCATATGTCATATCTCAAAAGACATCCTCATTCCAAAGAACTGCTATGTCCCCCCAAAAAATCTTTGACATATACACAATCAAAAAATAAGTACAATATGGTTTCTGTCTGGCATACACACTGTAATACTCCACAAAGCCTTTCCTCTTGTGCTTATGCTCCTGGTTTCCTTTCACATTGAGTTTTTGATGGCCACGTAGCCATATCACATCCTGCATTTTTAGTGGAATTCTGGATTCAGTCATGCTAATTAGTATATCATCACAGTGGATGTCACGCTGAACTTTGAACATGGGCAGTTCCCAATAACATTTTTCTACTATCAATGCATAAAATCTTCGCTTATCATTAGAAAAAAACAAATTTAACTCAATACTCCATTGTCTAATGTATTTCAAAGTAGTTCTTACGTAAGCTGGAAGCAGTTTGTCTGAGGCATGCCACTTGCCTCTACCCCATGCTGTCAGGAAATTTCTACCCTGACCTTCATAGACTGCTGTCCAGTTCCCTCTGTTTCCAAAATTAATGGTTTTATGTTGGAATAAAAAAAATTACAGAATGACAACACCAAAGGTTGCAACATATTTAGACAACCTGCTTTCCAGGCTCTATAGGAGTGAACTTTTTTAACTGGGTTTAGCCTACTTCCCCATAGTAAGAGGAAAAATAGACCCATTATTTTCTTGTGCATACAATACGGTAATGGATACACATAAGATACATATAAAAATAAGGGGGAAATATATGCCCTTATCAGAAATACTTTTTTTTTTCTTGCCATTTTCCATTACTTCCAAACCTGTACTTTTTCATATGCTGCCTCATATGCCAAATTCCAATTCAGACGTTCTGCTTCCCTCGTATCAAAAAATATCCCCAGTATCTTAATATGCCCTCTTAACATTGGGCTGGGGAAATCATCCTGCATGTGAGCAGCACCTAACCCTATCATTTGACTTTTACCTCTATTCAGTTTAATTCCAGTGTTATCTATTAAACTGTCTAATAAAGATGTCACTCTCCGTCCTGAATCCAAATCTGCTAGTGCTATAGTGCAATCATCTGCATATGCTGGAATCTTACCAAAATAGGTCCCTGTATTATTTCTGATAGGTGTAATATCTGCTACTCTTCAATTAATCACAATATGGGATCTAATCCAAAAACATACAATAGAGGACTCATAGGGCACCCCTGTCAGACCCCATTCTTTAAATAAAGAGGGATTCCAAAGTCACCATTAATAAGTGGTGTAACCTGTGCCTGTCTATATACAGTCTGTAACAAAGTAATCATCTGTAATGGGATGCCATAATGTTTAGGAGTATTCCATATAGGATCCTGTTTTATAGCATCAAACACTGTCTCTTGATCTAATGTCATAATGTAACCATCTAAATGCATTTCTAAACCTTGCTCAATAATCTCTCTAAGATAAAGTAAGTTTTGTGTAATATTCCTGCCTGGAATTGCACAAGTTTGTGCAGGAATTATTCACTTTTTTGCAACTTTTGCCAGTCTTACTGTCAGAATTTTAGTTAAAATCTTACAATCAGTGGACAGTAAACTCAAAGGCCTTCAATTCTTAATAGCCTGCAGGTCCCCTTTCTTATAAAGGAAGGTCATTACCCCATTATCCATACTAGGAACCAGCTGCTCTTCCTGCTGTATAGCTAAAGTAACTGTAAGCTGAGAGCTAGAATGTCTACAAATGTTTTATAAAAATCACTTGGAATATCATCCTTCCCAAGCGTGGTATGTATTGATAATATAGAAACCACTGCCCTTATTTCTTCTAATGTGATTGGAGCTGTTAACTCACTTTCCTCTTGTTTCGTCAGTTTTGGGATCTCCAAATGTTGAAAAAAAGGATCCTGTACTGTCCATCCTTCCTTCTGAAAAGTCGTCTTAATGTGCTCTTGAACTGTATGTTGTATCCTTAGTCTATCACAGACTATTTGTCCAGAGCCTTGTTTTAACACTAACAGTCACCTTAAGTAGTTTCTGTGAATCTAAATGGTATGGAATAATCTGCTCTTTTTTCCTGTTGTTAAAAATGTCTGCTGTTTTGCTGCTGTATTTTCTTCCTCCTGAAGGTACCTACACATATTTTCTTTAATATCTGATAGCTGTGTCATCAAATCTTGTCCTGTCAATCTCATCAGTGTCAAAAGTTTCAAATATTGAGCCCTAAAACCTAAATATTGTATATATTTGATGTTAGCTCTATTACATGAGATTGAAATTAATAGGTCTTTAAAGTCTCGTTTAGTGTCTTCCCACCAGTCAATGGGGCTATCATACATAAACCTGATTCCTCCCTAAGCTCTTTAAAAATCCTGTATTTTTCCTCTATATTCTTCCTCTTATAAAAGTTCAGTGTTCAGTTCCAATAGCTTCTACCTATGGAGCTCTGAGCCTGCTGTCTAATTGTTGCCTGTACTGCCAAATGGCTTGACGTTTCTAGTGGCTGTACTGCAACCTTTAGCCCTTCTACTCTATCTGAGGTGAATACAAAATCTGTCATCATGGATAATGTCCCTTTATGGAATGTAAGATCTGGTTTTACCAGCAGAGAATCATAAATGTCCCTTAAATTACTGTGTTCTAAAATTTTACATGAAATGTTAGTGCCACTATATATTTTCGTAGTTTTCCTCCCCCAATCCCTATATGTCAACCCACAATTAAAATCTCCTTCCCATATAATTAATTTAGAAGTACATAAATAAGAGGAAATTTTATTAAATAAAGTAAACTTATCAGCCTTGGACTGGGGGGCATAAATGTTTATAAGCCTATAAGAGATTTTTTGTATAAGAACATCTATTTATAGAGCTCATCCCGGTTGTATATCTGGAACTTTCAATATTTTTACATCAATTCCTATAAACATAATACCTATACCGGTACATTGATCTTCTCCTATAGACCATAGGGAAGGGCTCCACCTCCAATCTTTTTGTGCAGCAGTCAACTCTGGTATAGTATGGAGCCTGGTATCCTGAATAAAAATAACCTGTCCCTGTCCTGCCTTTAAACTGGCAAAAGTAATAGTTCTTCTCCTATGAGTCTTGATACTATTAACATTTGCTGTCACAATAGTAAGATCCCCATCCAGGAGAGAAAGAAGGAGAAAAAAGAATTACAGACACACAGATTAAATTCCAAAATCATGTCACTTTTGTTTCTTCTATTTTCTAGGCTTCGGTGTCTCTCCTGACAAAGAGTCACTGATGTCCGGTTGCACCAAAGTGACTGAAGACATATCAGAGACCCCCCCTCAACATCATCATCCTCCAAATCCAATAAGACATCACATGAATTGGAAACCGGTATACATCCCGACTCGATGTTCACAGATGGAGGTTCCATAAGTTTTTTTGCCACTTTAGATCTGGTAACTCTCTAAAAAGCTGGATCACTCACCACCCCTGGGGGGTAACATTTTTTCCATGACTGTCACCCCCCCATGAGGATATGTCTCCAAAGATGGCACCGAGGCCTGAACTATGGGGGGGGTCTGCTCATTTTCCTGGATTCCTTGTAAGGTAATACTCTCTGGCACTGAAATAACCAATGCAGTAGCCCATTCACCAGCATTTTGTTCCTGTAGGATGGGAGGGGGAGGATCCACAGATATTTGTTCTCCTATGCCTGCTACCTCAGGGCCTGCCTGCCTAGAGCATGTCACTCTTTGGTGTTCAGGATCCCCTGCCTTGCTCTGTAACAATAATTATTGCATTCTTATTCTTTCTTTTTGTGCAGCAGCCACATATCCATCATGTTCTGCTTAAGGAGTTCTATCCAAGCTATTGTAAGCCACCCAGGAACAGTTCCTATATGTGTGCCCTTGTTCTTCACATAGATTGCATCTAAGCGGTTGCTGACATTGTGAAGCTATATGACCTATTGTACTAGAAAACCCACAGTTCTGCTTTTCACACACATTGCTCAGTTGTTTCACTTCCCCACACTTACAGCAGGCTCGAGGATGACCTGAATAAAAGATTACACCCCTGTCTCTTCCTAAGATGAAACAATGTGGCAAGTGTTTAATTATGCCAGATTCTAGTCGTAAGGTGATTTTATATCTCCAAATCCCAGTCCATAAATGTTCCTGATCCAATATGGGCTCAGGATAACCAGTAACTGTACAATGTTGTTTCAACCAATCTGTAATGTCCGATACATTAACTCCTTCATTTCGAAAAAGAACAGTTATTTTTTTTGAACATGGGTTTAGTTAAAGGTATAGCCAAAAAAGGTTTCCATGATGTCATATGTTTAAGCTCTTGATACAACTTTTAAAATCTGTCCAGGGCAGTGGGGTGTTTGAAACTTATGTCAAATATAGAATCTCCAGGCATCTGTATTAACACGTAAACTTCATACGCATAATATTTCATGCTGTTTCTGAGCAATGCACGACCCACAAAGTGTCTAGCAGGTAAATCTGCCATGTCACCCCTGTATTTGAGGTGTATCACATTACATCTTACTGCTGGCTCAGATGCATTCCGTACATTATCTGGGAACAACCATTCCCTAACATTAGAATTCCATACCATGGGGGAGGGTTTAGCAGGCTCCATTACCTTTCCCAAAGGAACTACAGTGTCTTGATTTATTAAGGTGAAAGTATCATTCTGTTCAGGAGGGATGTAATTTCTCACAACACCCTGGGGGAGTACATTTTCTACTTCTAATGTTTTTGGCAATTCCCCTTCAAGTACAATGATCTCATCCAAGACGGTTGGTAATTGAAACTGGGTTAGATTCCTCTGTAACCACCTGCCCAGGAGTAATCTGTGACCCGGGAGTGGAAGCCTGCAATTTTTCCTCTGGTCCCCAAACAATAGGATCTGCATTAGTGTCAACCTATTTACCCCCAAGAGAGACTGAAAGATTAGTGTCCCATCCCAAACCATCTAACTTTTTTACTCAGCCTGCTCCCTTTAATGCATAGCAACCCACTCCTCCTGAACTGGGGCAGGACCTGCTACTTGTTCCTGCATTTCTTCTGTAAGGGGAAGCTGCGAGCTATCTGTTTTATCCACCCCTTCAGCCTCCTCCCAGCCACCTCTTTAGCTGACATTTTTTTCCCTGACCCTCCTTGTGATGCCCCAGTCTTAAATGTAATACATTTCTCCTGCAATGAGTTATGAGCAGTAACTTGGCCTGAGTCCTGTGTATCACTTGCCACTAGCGGTGTTGAAGTAGCAGGGATATCGACTTCCCCCACATTTATTTTTGCACCGTCAGAGTTAAGAATATTGTGGCTCCCATCCGAGTCAGCTGCCACCACAACACTAATTACTGGCAGGCTCAGACAGCTTTCCCAAGCGTAAGACGGTGCTCTGACAGACTCCTGATCTGCAACCTGCTGCTTACTCTGTTCCATTTGTGGCAGTGTGTCCTCTTTTTTCTGGCCTTTGGTCATGTCTTGTATCTCCATGCCTTCTTCTTGCAACTTCAAAGCCATTTCCAAATGCTTGTTTCTTTCTCCAAACTGGCACTCCTCATCCCGAATCAAGCAGCAAATATCCTCCACCGATTGCTTGCATTCTTCAGCCTCTTCCTGAGGTCCCACTTCCATATCTTCTAGTAATAGTGCAGCGTTTGGCTGCTTGATGATGTCTGCTGCCAATACAAAATTTTCCTCTGTTCCGTGCTACATTTCTGTCTTGGCCTCTTGCAATAAGTGTGTCAAGGAGGAGGCCTGCTCCCCAACCACCTTGATGTCTTCCTCCTTACCAAGCTCCGGTCGACTGGTCATTGCAGCACCAGCCACAGAACCCCCTACCAGTGAGTAGGGGAATTTTTATTATGATTGGACTTCATTATATAACAATCATAATAAAGGAACAAAAGCAAGACAATCAAATATTAAGGACCAATACAAGAGAATATGAGTTATACATAAATATTAAATACTGACTAAAGAAAAGGAAAATAATACAATTAAGGCATTAAATTCATGCAAAAAATATGAGATTCCATAATCATAAATACACATTAGCCTAACAAGCATTACAATTAATCCATAAATGTTGTGCTTTCTCAAATGTATATCGCTTCATATCCAACTGTTGCATTAGTCATATTGAATGTTGAATATGTAAGTAATAATACCCGACAGGGTGGGCGTTATTGGGATATAACAGACCGCCCAGGGGCATAATGAGGCCCGATACCGCAGGGGGAGGGTCTTATAGCCTCTGGAAGGTCCGTTATATCCATTCCGCCTCACTGGAGGTATTATATAGATAATCGGTTAGAGATAGTATTTTGGGAAGAATATATAAGAAAAAAATTTATATATAAAAAAATAATTAAGAACTAAGTAGAAGTAATGTTTGTTGTAAAATATTTCCTACAGTGTGAAGTGCTGGAATCACCACAGGAGGTCGCTGCTGCATATTTTTTTTATGCTGTTTCCAATTAGCATGCCCTCCTGCTTTGTGTTTCTCTCACAGACTGACCCCGATTGAAAACAGTTGTCTGAGAACAGGAGACATGTACAGTGGTCAGTTTTTATTTTAACACATACTTTAGCTTTCATTTGACATGGGTTACAAGTTGGCAGAGTCTGTAGATGGGTTTAAAACTGAGCAGAGGTTTCTCACAGGGAGCGGGAAAGTGAAGGGAAACGGAACACGGAAGATTGGAATGTTTACCTTACAAGAGGTCGAGTGAGCTGGCAATGTAAGCAGTTAAAAATCACTGTTTTGTTTTTTTTCCGGTGCTGAGGAGGAATACAGTGAGTTTAGAAGGCCGTATCGGGCTGTCGCTGGCATTTTACTTAAGTAGTATGGTGCGGTTCGGGTTGCGACTGCCGTCTCAGTTTCTGGAGAATACAATGGCGGCTGGCAAGTTTCTGTTGCAAATGATCGAACTGGCACTTTTTCTGAGCGGGCCGTTGTTAAGAAATAATGGCCCGGGTGCCAGGCTCTTTCAGCCAATCAAGAAGCAAGTTTGAATTTACCCATTATCTAATACACAATAATTCCCTTTGCGTGACAAATTTTTGTTGTAGAATCAACATACAATGAGATTGCCACAGAAAATAACTAATTGTGGCAAGGACCACAGACACGGTCTCCTTATGATATTTACCAAGTCTAGCGTCATCTGGACTGTACATGAGAGTTTGATATGGAAGATCTGTCAAGTGAGGTTCTGACCAAGAGCAAGACAGGTATTCCCAAAAAGAGCAGCCATAGGGACAGTCTGAAAAAAGATGCTGCTGGGTTTCTAGTACTTGAACACAGGGTGGTTAAGGACAGTATCTTTCAGACAACTGTTTGTGCTTACTATTTCCTTTGACTCCTAATCTACCATAATTACTTATCCAAGTACAGTCCCATGCGAATGGTGGGATTCTAGGGTTGTTCATTTGTTGCAATTCATATGTTAGTGTGTTCGCTGAACACCCAGGAAATTCCACTACAAAAGTACACTCAGAATCCACAATTGCAGCATAGATCAACTTCATATCCATTGTTAGCAGTTCACCTGGTGTTATACCCCATTTAATGACATTCCTATCACATTCTCCATCATATACAGGAACTTTTGAGGAAAGAGACCTCACTTTCTTTTCCTCCCAAGAAGGAAGGCAGTGGGAGAGCCATTCCTGAACTAAGGGGACCCACTGCTTAGAACTAGGTCATAGGGATGGGCCAATATGATAAGAAAGAAACATACTGGAAAAAAAAGCATTGGGATGAATCATGCCCACTCCCCCTTTGATAATAGGGAGATACATAAATTCCCGCTTAACACAGAAACATAGAATTTGATGGCAGATAAGGACTGCTTGGCCCACCCAGTCTGCCCATTTCCCTACCTGATGGATAAGCTGCAGATTCTAGTTAATCAACAGCTTACTTCCTCCTACCCCCACTAGAAATGACTTATGCATGTCCCATGCATTCTTGAATTCTCCCACTGTTCCTGACTCCACAACCTCCTCAGGAAGGCTGTTCCATGCATCCACAACTCTCTCTGTGAAAAATTACTTTCTAACATTACTTTTGAGCCATCTCCCCTCTATCTTCAAATTGTGCCCCCTTGTTCTTGCACATCTCTTCTTCTGAAAGATACTACCCTCTTGTACCTTGTTAATTCCTTTGAGATTCTTGAAAGTTTCAATCATCCCCCCTTTCCTCAAGGGTATACATATTAAGCTGCTTTAGTCTCTCCTCGTATGTCTTCTGGTGCAGACCTTGTACCATTTTGGTTGCCCTCCTCTGAACAGCCTCCACTCTGTCTATGTCTTTGCAGAGATGGGGTCTCCATAATTGCGTGCAGTACTCCAGATGGGTTCTCACTAACTGTCTGTAGAGAGGGATAACAACTTCCTGTTTTCTACTGTTGATGCCTCTCCCTATGCATCCCAGTATCCCCCCAGCCCTCCTTACTGCCTTCTCACATTGCTTGCCCACCTTTAGGTCATCTGATATAATTACTGCTAGGTCTCTTTTGATTTTTGTTGTTGTTATTAACTCACCCCCCTTTGTGTAATCTTCCCCTGGGTTTTTGTTTCACAGATGCATTACCTTGCACTTCTTTGCATTGAATCTGAGCTGCCACATATTTGACCATTCCTCCAACCTTGCCAAGTCCCTTTTCATTCTTTCCACCCCACCTTGTGTATCAAACCTGTTGCAGATCTTTGTGTCATCTGCAAAGAGGCATACCTTTCCTTCCAGGTGCTCTGCAATGTCACTTATAAAGATATTAAAGAGGACCAGTCCCAGTACCGAACCCTGCAGTATCATGCTAGTTACCCTCCTTTCTTCACTGTGAACTCTGTTAACTATTTTCTTTTGTGTCCTGTTGTCCAGCCAGTTTTTATCCAGGCTGCCACCTTGGGACCCATTCCAAGGTTGGCTAACTTGTATATTAATCTTTTGTGTGAGACTGTGTCGAATGTCTTGCTAAAATTTAGGTAGGCCATATCCACAGCCTCTCCCTGATCTACTACTTTGGTCACCCAGTCAAAGAAATCTATTAGGTTCATCTGACATGACCTTCCTGCTATGAAACCATGCTGCCATGGGTCCTGTGCCCCACTGGCCTCTTGTTACTCAACAATTCTTTCCTTCAGAAGTGATTCCATCATTTTCCCTACCACTGAAGTCAAACTAACTAGTCTGTAGTTTCACGCCTCTGCCCTGCTCCCACTTTTGTGAAGTGGAATCACATTTGCCCTCCTCCAGTCCTCAGGTACTACTCCATCCTCCAATGATTTGTTAAAGAGAGTAGTCAGTGGTGTTACTAGTTCTACCCTTAGTTCTTTTAGTATTCTTGGGTGAATCCCATCAGGCCCCATTGCTTTGTCCATGCTCAGTTTCAAGAGTTCTTTCAAAACCCTTTCTTCTGTGAATGGACTGGTATAGACCCCCCTATTCAGAGTTTCTCCTTGTTTGGTTTTAGGCACCTCCCTCCTCATCTGTTGTGAATACTGAGCAGAAATATTTGTTCAGTATCCTGCTTTTCACTGTCACCTCTGCCCACATCCCTCCCTTTATTGAGTCTCTGTATCCCTCCCTTGGTCTTTCTTCCTCCCTAATGTACCTATAAAGGTTTTATCCCCTTCTTAACAGAGTTGGCTATCTTTTCCTCAGTTTGTGCCTTTGCTATGTTGACTGCCTTCCCTGCCTCCTTCTGCTTTAAATGATAAAGTTCTCTGTCCTGCTCCTTCTGTGTTTCCTTATATTTCCTGAATGCTATCCTTTTCTCCTTAACCATCCCTGCCACCTCTTTTGAGAACCATAGTGTTTTTTTCCTTCATTTTGTTTTATTGATTTGCTTCACACAAAGGCTTGTTGCCTCTGTGATGGCTGTTTTGATTATTCCCCATTGTTCCTCCACCCCTCCTTCTTGCCCATTTGCTAGTGCTTTTCTAAGGCACGCTCTCATTTTCCCAAAGTCAGCCTTCCTAAATTCCAATATGCTTGTTTTTGTATGGCTTGACTCTATGGCTGTGTTTATTGTGAACCACGCTGTTTGGTGGTCACTTGTTCCCAGATGGCTATCCACTTCTAAATCTGAGATCCTTTCTCCTTCCCCATTTGAGAGTACCAGGTCTAAGATTGCTCCCTCCTGAGTGGGTTCCAACACTAGCTGTCTGAGGCATGCCCTCTGTAGGGCATCAAGAATGACCTGCTCTTGGATGTGCCTGCAGCAAAGATACTTCAGTTAACATCTGGCATATTCAGGTCCCCCATCAACAATATCTCCCCTTAGGTTCAAGCGTGAACCCCAAAATGCTTGAAAAAACACTCTGAGTAGCCCTGTAACTATTGTAAGTGGAGGGGGGGAAATATAGCAAAGGTAAAGAAATTGAGGAACTAGCAGGGATTTAATCAACACTACCCATCTCTTTTTTGATAGTTGCTGACCTCTCCAGCTGGAAACCATTCTACCTGCCTGTGTTACCTTAGGTTTCCAACTCAGTTGTGCCATATTTCCAGGCCCAAACTTTGTACCCAATGTAGACATAGGCTCCGCTGATACTGAGATGCCTGCCCACTGCCCTGTTGATGGTGTAGTGGTATGCACAAGAACCACCCCATTACTTTTCCCAATGTTGATCTTGGAGACAGAAAGATAGGAAAAGTGTGCCAATACTGCCATTAGTGCCATCTCTGAAGAGTCTGAGGAAAGTGTTAGGATGAGATTGTCTGCATAGGCCAGTACGTTAGGATGAGATTGTCTGCATAGGCCAGTACCTTTATCTGCATAGTTTCTGTAAGTGCTATGCCTATCAGCTGTTCATCTGCCAAAATTAACCTAATTAAAATATCTATTTCAAACACATAGAGGAGTGGGTTTAATGGGCATCCTTGTTTAACCCCTCTAGATATTTTAACTTTCCTCCCAAACCATCCATTAATATTTGGGCAAAGAAAAGAAGCACCGTACATTGCCTTTAACCAATTAACAAAAATTTCTGCAATGCCAAAACTTAATAAGGTGGAGAATAAAAAATGATGGGAAAGCATATCAAAGGCCCTGTCGTGATCTAGCCTGAGGGCATAGCCTCTCTCTGTCCCTCAAATTCCCTTCTAAAGAAAGGTCTCATGTAAAATTTTCAAGTTATCGTGCTGCTGACGCCCTACCAGTGCACACATTTGAAAGGGGCTAATTAAATTCTGTGCTACCCTATATTTACACACTAAAAGTATCTCACTTAGGATTTTAAGATCCTAATTCAACAGACTCAAAGGTTGCCAGTTCCCAATATCCTGCTGAGACCCTTTTTTATGAATTAGGACCAGTACTGCGTCCAACGTTGAGGCAGAGTAGTGGGAAGTGCTTATTATGTGGTTAAACAAAATCACCAATGCTGAAGATACATCTTCTGTAAAGCTTTTATAGAAACCTGAACTGAGACCATCTGACCCAGGGGCCATATTGCATGAGAGTTGTGAGATTGCCCCCTTCACCTCCTCAAGGGAGTCTTCAGAAATCAATAACTAAGAATTTACTTCTAATACTTGGGGCAAACCTAGGGAATTTAGTATTTCCTGTACCTCCAGTTTGGAGGGGCCCAAAGGTCTGTGTTACCTGATGTTCAACCACCCCCAAAAGTTCTTGGGGGGAGCTCACTATACTCCTGGATGGTGTTAATAACTCAGAAATAACCCTATTTTCTGTCCGTTGTCTATTTTCTTTATAGGAATTTATGGAGCCCTTGGTAATCTGTGTACCAAATCAGAGCTCCTGCTGTAGTGTTTTTGCTGTATCATACTGCAATGCCATCATTTGGTCCTTAATGTTTTTAATCTGTGTACTGAAATCATGTCCTGTTAAATCTGTTTATGAGATGAGATGCTGCAATTGTTGTCTCAGCTGTAAATACGTTAAATAATTGGTTGTAGTTCTAGAGTGGGACCTTTGTTGCAAAAACTTGACCCAAGAACTTTTTGTGTCTTCCCACCGTTCCAATATATCTGAGTAGCATTCTACCACTGAAAGCCTGGCCACTCACTCCTTCCTCCAAGCCTTCTGTGGAGGGGGTCAGCAAGTACCGACTCATTTAACCTCCACTGGTTTTGCTTACACTGCGGGCTTGATCCCCATCGGATTTTCAATTTTATAGCCATATGGTCCGAAAATTCACAAGGCCAAATCTGAACATCCTTAATTGTCAGCGTAGGGGATGAAAAAATAAAATCAATACATGTCATGAGGGAACCCCTGTGATATATGTGCCCCCCTTTGGGATGCAGTTTCCTGTAAGTGTCTATCAGGCCTGCAGTTTTTAGTATGTTCTGTAGGGAGATAGTATCATTAAACAATTTCTTTGTTTGATGACCTCTATCCACTCTTGTTAGCGCACAATTGAAGTCCCCTAACCAAAGGACAAACAGAGACGTGTGCAAAAAGGGCTGCACTTCTTTAAATAAGGATACCCTCTGTGCCTTGGTTTGTGGAGCATATATTGCTATAATGTGCAGTTGGCTAGTGTGACAGGAGATATCTAACAGGACAGCCCTTCCGGGGTGAATATCTACTAGTCTTGTGACACAGAGCTGGGAATTGAAAAATAAGATACCCACCCCATCACAGACATCTGTGCACATGGACCAGAAGGATGGGCCTAAGGACCATGTTCTAGAAGTCTGTTGCAGCTCATTAAGGGTTTTGAATCGTGTGTCTAATATACAGATTATGTCACTGTGGAGTCCTTCCAGATACAATATAGCCCCAGAATGCATCTTCTCACCTTTTATGCTATTAATATTAATAGCGCTAATTGTTAAAGTGTCCATCAGAAGGTCTCACGAATAAGGGGATAATGACCTAGTAGTGCTACTAACTAAGGGGTCTTAGAAACCCAGCACTGCCTAGTTCATTGGGAATTGACCCTTCCCCCCTTCTGTATCCGTATTGGACATGATGGAGGAAGAATCAGACTCCTCACCTCTGAATCCCTGTCTGTGCTATCTGTTGGGAGGGGTGCATACTTATTCCCTGTTTTCCAAGCTGAGGTGTTGCTATTGGACTTAGGAGCAGCCTGCTTAGATTTCTGGGGCCCTAACCTCCCTTGCCATGGTTGTTTCTTTGGAGCAACCACTATGAATACATCCTTGTCTCCTGGGGGGGGGGCATATCCTTCTGTTCCGAGTTTACTAGTTCAGGGAGAGTCTTCATTCCAGGGTGGGGGAATATCACCTATTGGGTTTACTGGTAAGGGATCCTGAGTGTTCTCAGTTTTTTCCATCTGCTCTTCTGTTACAAGTCTTGGTGTCTGAGGGGGGGTCCTGTGAGGCTTTCTCAGCAGGGGGCTGTCTATCTAGATCTGCTACTCTCTTGGCTTGTTGGTGTTGGGTGATGTTAATAAGTCCCTCATGTGAGGGACAGTCCTCCATATGGTGTGAAGCCCATGGGCAATGGCCATAAGCTTGCCCAGTGTGCTCACACAAGTTGCACTTGAAAAGGTTTAAGCAAGTAGATGAAGTGTGACCAAATCCTAAGCAGTGACTACATCATGGGGTATCTCAAGCAGAGCTAAGGTGGGCCCTTGACCCACACTTGAAGCAAGACTTTGGTTGCCCACTATAAAAAATAGATCTCCAGTCCTTCCCCTAAGAAAAAGGAGCTTGGGAGGTGCATGGGCCCAGAGTCTGTAGAGTGTAGCTTGATTTTAACTCTCCATTCCCCATTCCAAATCTGCTCACTGTCAAGCATTGATGTGGGCTTACCTAAGATCTCACAACGCTGCCTTAACCAAAAAAAAATGTCCTCAACATGGACCTCCTCATTCTTAAATATGACCATAATGATTTTAATTAGAGGTTTGGTCAGAGGTACAGCGTGAAATGGAAACCAGGCCAGGGTATTTTTAAGGGCCTGGTACTGAGTCCAAAACCGGTCTAAATTAGTGATGCTCTTAAAACTAATATCGTAGTTACCATTCCTCAAACTGATTAAAGCAAAAATTTCTGAAGAAAAATAATGCATTGAATTTTTTAACAATGTTCTGGCAATGTATACTCTACTAGGGGGGTCTTCTAGCCCACCCTTATACAAGAGTCTGACCACGTTGCACCTAGGGGCTGGCTCTCCCTTGGTCGCAAAGAGGTCTGACAATTTGAACAGAGGGTCTGGAATTGTCTCATCTGTCTGCCTATCATCAAGGTTCTCTGAAATACTAAGGGTTTCAGAAGGGAAAGAATTAGGAAGAGTACAACAGGGGTATCAGAAACATCAACATTATGAACAATATTATTACTATTATTATTAAATAAATTACCCCAGGGTGCATTGGAACTTATAGCAGGTTCATCGCTAGTGGCCACTGGTGCAGTTGTTTTTTTAATCATGTCCTGATAAGAGGGGTCCCTGGGGTGAGGTGAGGTGACCATTTCCCTGAGGATTCCTGTATTCATCTGGCCCTTTCTGGTGCAGTTTTGGGGGACCAGTCTATTGAGTTCAGTTCTGCATCCATAATCTCCCCTAAGTCTCTTGTTCTTTTCTGGTCTGAAAAGGCATAAGTCTTTTCCCCAACTTGGGGCAGTGCAGCAGTTGTCTTGGAGGAGTGCTGGGGCCCAGACTATGTCCTTGTAGCTGAACCAGACCCTAAACATTGTCACTGTGTTTTCTGAGCTGATTCTGTGGAAACCAAGTGAAGAGACTGTGGGCACATAGGAACAGACCTGTCTGTATTGCCAGCCTTTGTCGGAACCTAGCCCGACTTCTCTGCTTCACCAACAGGGGCCTTCTGTGGAGTTGACACTGTAGGTGAAATTCCTTCGGAGTGAGTTATTTCTTGTGGTTTAACATCACCACTCTTGACAGAAGTCTCTAGTGGTTTAACAGCAGGTTGAGCCTGATTTAATGTGGTGAGAACAACATCAAGCTCTTGCATATGTTTAAGATGCTTCTCTTTCTCTTTCCGTAAAAAGGCAAGCCATGTCTGCAATTGTTCAGGTGAAACAGTCTCTATAGGGTACACATAAACATTAGGCCTCACTTCTTCAATATCATTTTGCATAGCACTTACTGCTGTTGCTTCTGGCTCCTCGCAGACCATTACATCCGGATGAATCTCCACATTCATTGCAGCCTCCATTGCTTCTTGTGAAATGTCCACAGGAGTTAAACTCCCTTCCTCAATCTGACCCACCTCCATCTCTCTTGGAGTCTCTGTCAGACTGACTCTCAGCATTGACCAGCCGATAGGTTCCCCCTACTGGAGAGAAGGGGAATTCCCCTGGTGTCCTGGCCAAATTTCCCCCATTCACTAAAAATACAACCAACAGCTTAATCTGGTTCAATTTCAGTTGGTCGCCATCTGTATCCCCCTTCCCCCAGTCACCTCTGAAAAAGGGACTTCTAGTCTCAGTGAGCCAACCGGATCAACAAAATTCAATAAATAAATAAATAAATCTTGTTACAGGTGGCATCATCTGCACCAAATAAGTGTGATTAGCAATTCTATACACTTGATCAGGCTATTCAAGACATGACCACAAAAAATTACTTCTCTTTCTTACTTCAGTTGTAAAACAATTCTGGCTTCAGTAAAAAAGACCAAGCTTCTGTTTTACCAATTTAATGACAGAATCTACATGAGAGTTGAATGACAGACAATATTCACTAAAAATACAACCAACAGCTTAATTTGCTTGAATTTCAGTTGGTTTACATCTCCGTCACCCCCCCCACACACACACACACACACACACACACACACTTTCAGGATGAGATTGTAAATACACAATATTGTCAAGCCCGTCTTTTCCAGTCAACAAAAACTAAAATAAACTTTAAAAAAAGTATCCAGCGTTACTCCCAAATAACCAAATTCTGCAACTTCACCTAGTTTATCACCATTTGATGCAGCTGCGTAAAGGTGGTATAACTTCTACGAGAACAGTAAAACTGCATTACTTCAATTTTCTTTTTACTTTTAGTACTAGCATTTTGGTAGCCAGCAGCCCATTCTGAAAAGCCATAAAATCTGCTTGAAGTGTGACCACCTGATGGTCTATTGGATAGTGTGTCACACTCTCAGGCCAAATGAGCCAGAGGCACTAGTAGCTGGGTGGCTGAGAATTGAAGAGTACTTCTGGTGCAACGCATCCTTTATTTGATGGGTTAGTTACCCACTTTTGGGACACCAACAATCCCTGCAGTAGGGTTCTGAAGGTTTAACATACAGCTGTTGAGAAAACTGTATGCTGGTGATGCCCCCAGCAGCTACGATTCATGCCATGGGGTGGTAAGAGGCCAGAATTGCAGTGGAGGCAAAAAGCTAGGCTCCATGTTATGATGAGAGCAGGCTGACATACTCAGGCCTCATGCAATGCAGACCCTCACCTGTCTTTGGATACTAATTGTGTCACTTGGGGAAGAATTGCACCCTAAAGACCCTTGGCATGGAAGAAAAAATTGTGAGAGTTAGCAGCTGCAAGGTGGTAAGTTGCATATGAGGCTGGCTGATCACCAGGGGACTGAAGAAAGTGTGACATGCCTAGGCAGGAGAAAAAGTTTGAATGGAAAAACAACTGATTGGACTGCAGTTTGCAGGCCCAAAAGATAATTATCAGCATCATAAATAATCACGTCATCTGCATAAAGATTATCATTAAAGTAACTACTTAACCATTTTACAAGGGCTGCTCTGTAACCCAATTTACCTAATTTGTGCAACAATAAACTGTGTTTTGTTAGACTAACTGTGTTCTGTTAGACTAAAAGCCTTTTCCAAATCACAGAATATGGTTCCGACTCGATAGCCATTCTCAAGCCAAATTGCATCATCATCATTTTTGTAACTTTGGTCAGGCAGTGACTGTCAGATGGCCTTTCCTGAAACCAGATTGATAATTTGATAATAAACTATATTCTGTAATTTGAGATATCTTCTGTTCATGAACCAGATGGGTCTGTAATTTAAAAAGACTGCTTAGCAAGAAAATTGATCTATAGTTTATGATATTCTTTTGTCTCTAGATGTATGTGCAGGAAATTATTTTTTCAATGGTTGGGGCACTATGCCTGTTTCAAAAGATGGTTTTATCAGATTAGTGAGCAACATGGCTATCTCATTTGCTAATAACTTTAAAAAAGTGGATCAGCACCATTCTCACCGCCCTTTTTTTCAAGATTTCAAGTTATAGAGTAATTGCCTAGTAGTACAGAATTTTACTAGGCATACTATAATAGAGTTTAAGGACTGCACTTTTCCATTAACTGAGGAATCCAGGACATGTTTCTCAGTTCTGATTTTATGGGCTCCAAAACAGGGTGGAAATTTTGCCCACCCATAAAATTACTAAACTGAAATTTGTCCATTTTTACGGAGAGTAGAGCCCCCCCCAAGCATAAACATTGGGATGCAAATTAAGCATTTTATTTGTTGCAATCCACAGACTCAGTTGTTGCACTATAATGGTGCATACTACAAACACATGCATGTCTGTGTATTACATATTGCCATGCAAAGACATACTTGAGCATGTCCAGCACTGTAAAACCTCCCTGTCACCCACCCAGCCACTATTTTAGAGCCACTTGTTGCCAATGGTGAAATGTCTATCCTCCTGTGCCACACTGTTGTCCATCATTGTCCAGTCATCCCTTCTTCTTAACCCTTTTGTCCCTCATGCATCATTTACATGAATTTGTCCCATTATAATCTTGGTCCTTCAACATCTTTACACAGTGGGTGCAGTGTTCCAACACCCCTACCACCTATTTAAAAAAAGTTCAAGGCCAGTCAGCCCATAGATGTAATGGTAGAGCTTCTGCTTGTGACACCAGTAACCTGGGTTCTGTAGCAAGCATGGGTCATCAGGGATTGGCTGGTAGAAGAAGTGTTGACTATCCAAAGGGACACTTTCCTCCATGAGAGAGAAAGCGCAGCAATCTCTGCAATGCTTTCATAACCTGTGTGTCTTAGGAGGTGGTACAACAGTAGACACTCAGAAAATGAGGTGGGATTGCGTGTAGGGTGTGCAAGCATGAGCACACTTGCATTCACACATGGCCTATAACAGCAAGCAGCATGGGAAAAACCAGGAGGAGAAAATTTTGCTGAGCCATGACTGGCTAATGCCCAGTCCTCGCAGGCCCCACATTGCTGACCACTGTTCCTGTCTGTCCAGTGATATGGACCCTGGAGGAGAAAGTAGGAAAGAGACCCTGACAGGGGGAATGATGCCTACTGAAATGGGGTGAGTCCTGGAGTAGGCAAGTGATGTGACTGGGGGGAGACCAAGCCTAATGAGGGCAGGTTAGTCGAGTGGACACAAATCTCTGTTAAAAAGAAGAAAATCTGTTCTTATTGGTAAAGTGCTGAGCCTAATGTGTCAGTATTTACCATGCCATGTGAATGGCACTGCATGTCATTTGTGTGGTGACCCCACCTCTTCTGCACACCAGTGCACTATGATGTGTGCTGCAAAAGAAAGCTGATGTGACCCCCTTTGAGTATAGCTCTGGGGGGGTTCCCAGGCAAGGGACTGGTACTAAATCATGCCACACCAGTTTAGTGCCAGTCCCTTGCACTTGAGAATTAGGCCACAGGTGCAGTAGTCAAGTTAGAAGATGGTGCCATCAAATCTATACAGGGAGCATATACTAATAAAAGACATGTCTCATTAAAATGTCTCTGTCATGTGATGCGTCTTTCTTGGGACTGAAAACTTTGGATGATGCTTAAATCAGAGATGAAGACAAGAAGGCAATGAACTGAAGCCTGATGATATCTGACAGACACCGCCCCCCCCCCCAGTTATTTCTTTCTTTATGCTGAACAAGTTGCAAAAGATAGCTGCTCCTACCAATAATAAATAAAGCAAAAAACCTCACCCAATTCAGATTTGTGACCTTAGTTTAATTTTTTTCCTATTGGTCAATTACTGTAACATGTTTTAGGTTTTTTTTTCTGGGTCTTTTTATTGTCATCTGTTGGCTTCCTGTACCTAGACAGCAAACAACAACTCTGACATGGGGTTTGCCAGTTGCTTTGCTCCTGCAAAGCTAAATCAAAGCTGATCTCCTCGGGCAAGTAAAGCATAATCTGTGGAATTTGAAGGTTTTTTTTTCTGTTGTTATGTGCCACTTAGGCTTTGCCCTAGAGTTGTGAGTTAGATAATGGAATTCCTTCCTTGCTTTTCATGCCTTAGGGCTCAGGCATGTCTTAGAGAGGCTCAGGATTAAGGCTGGTGAAGAGGCAAGTTCTGTCTATACTTCTGCTTTTATAGAGAGGTGTGCTTACTTTTTTTTTACCACAGATAGACAATTTAAACACTGGTGAGGCCCCCAACCCCCCACCTTTGTGGCTTTATCTACAGCTCCTACCATGTGTATTCTGCCCTTTTGAGGTGCCCTCAGCACCTTAGCTGCTGTTCAGAGACAAGCCTTGGATGTTTTTTTCAGAGTTTTGCTCATGTACAGATTTAGTCTCACTCAGCATTGTGTTGGCTTTGACTGCAGCACACCTTTTTAGACTGGGCACATTTGGTTATCCAACAAACCTCCTCTCCCATCAGTTAACCTAGGCACTGTGCAGTTAATGCATCATGAGTACTGGTCTGACAAGTCTTTGTGGACCTGCTACCTAAAGCTGCAGGTGAGAGTTTTGGGGTTCTACCTAGCTGTAATGTCTTTTCCTCATCTTGTGGGTGACAGCATCTATAATCTGAGTTACAGGCCTGAAAAGATTGAAGAGAAGATTTCTACTTGTTTAAAATCCATCCCCCCCCCCAAGACATATGAAAAACACTTGCATGGCCTCATGTGTAATCCAGTAGAAATGTTTAATTGTTGTTGCCAGTACTTAGGGAGGGAAAGGACTGTATTTTCACTCCATGGAGTTGAGAGCCCTATCCCTTCCACTACCCTGTTCAGAGACGCACACCCACACTAGCACCTTTTGTGATGTTAGTTCAAGGACAGCATGGGGGCGCACTCCATAGAGCTCAATGGGGAGGTTTTTTAACTGCTTTTTAGTACAATTTGGTGTTCAGATTATGACAAATCAAGGCCACTGCTTAATTTAGTGTTCCAATTTTGACAAGTCAAGGCCACCGCTCAGCTAACAAGATCCTTGTTAGTTGAGTGGTGGCCTTGATTTGTCAAAATCAGAACACTAAATTATGCTAAAAAAGAGCAGTTAAAAAAACTCCCCATTGAACTCTATGGAGCATGCCATGCACTCTGCTTTTACTGACATTATAAAACATGCTAGAGCAGGGGTGTGTCTCATGACAAGGAAGTGGAAGGGATGAGGCTATCAGCTCCATGGAGCAAAAATACAGTCCCTTCCCTCCCTTAACACTGCCAACAATGTAAAAAAAATTCTATTGGATTACACTTTGGGCCATGTAAGCTTCTTCATAAGTTCATACATTTTCAGGAGAAGAATTTAAAACAAGTAGAAATCTGCTCTTTAAGTGCTGGACCCTAGGAGTTGTTACTACAGTCCACAATTAGTCGGGCACTCACCACCTCCAGGAACAGACACACCAGTAGTTCAAGTATCAATCCATTTTATTAGCAGGCATAACATCCAGAGATCAGGACCGCCTGATGCATTTCAGATCACATGACCCTTTATCAAAGGCCTAGATTTGTCCATTGTCTTAGAGGCAGCAGCACCAGTGATTCAGCTAAAGGGAAATTTCCTGTTAGCCCATCTTTTAGATTGGCTTTTCTTCTGTGCATGTTGTAGTCTCAATTTGTATCACCAGATAGAACTCTGCATTGTCTAGTTACTGATTCTGTAATACTTCTGTGTGTGTTACTAGGCACACAACTGACAGCCACCATGGCACCACAGCTGAATTTTCTGGTATGAACAGCATGAATTTTGGCCATTGTAGCCACATGGCTGTATTTTCCTGGTGCCAACAGCCGCCATTTATAGCCACCTCAAGCAGAGTTGGGTGCAGAGGAGCAGCCACTGCCTTTGGGCCCATGGATGTAAAGCTGGTGCCCATCTGGCAAGATGTGTGCTGATTTCCAACATCATTTCTCAGACAGTTTGAGTTGTAAACCTGTACAGTGCCATGTCTGGCCACTAGATGGTATGTGGCAAAGCAAACAGCCAATATTTGTATGGGAAGATACATCAGGGTGCAGGTAATGTAGACAAAGTGCATGCACACAGGGAAATCACACTCCCTGAGGGAGAAGAACTGTCCAAGGGAAACTCAGTCATCCTTCCTAGGCCAGCCCACAAGAACCGTATGCTCCTGAACCAAGGTTGCCAGTATATCAGTTGGTAGCTCTCCCACCATTGTACTAGGTCAGCTCCCATGGCAGTTCTTGACAAGAGAAGGGTAATTTCCCCAGAGTTCTGGCCACTAGAAAACCCAATAATAGTTGAACCTGGTTCTGTATCACTCAGTTTTAATCTATATCCACCCCTGGACAAGTTTGACATCAGGAAGTGTTTCCTTCCCCTCCTTCCTGGTCGACAAAAAGTAAATAATTCATACGTAAGTCTAATTAAATATTCATGAACCTAGGGAGGCTCCTATTTGGCTACTGGATCTGTCATTAATGTCCTAGACATGAAGGATCTTGCTGCTGGCTGATGCAGTGTGGCAATCAATGTTTTAAACACAAGATATACTTTTGCCACACTGCTTGTGTGCACTGCTCAAAGGGCATAATTAAGTTAAAAAAAACCTTAAAAATGAAAGCTGTTTATTATGCAGTGGACTCCATGATATTTTCAAATGATCATTTGCTTACTGCCATCTTGGTGTCCTTGGTGGACTATGGTGCCTCCCCAACCACCAAACCCTGCTCCACCACTAACAGTCACCATTAAAGAGATGTATCAATCTGACAGCATGAATCTTTCAGACACGTCTTATCTTCCAGTAGCAGCATGGGTGACCCCACTCAGTCATGTCAGCACTGACAGAGAGGAAAACCAGAAGGTGGGAATATTTGGCCTTGTCTCAGCCTGGTTATCCTGAGAAACCTCATTAGCCTGTGGCTAGCAGCTCCTCCCCCTTTACCTCGAGACCCCAGCAGGAGCAGCAGTGTAAGGTCTGGATGTTTCCCAAATTCCAAATTTGATTTAGACTTGGAAGTTGCTGGCTCATTCTCTTCCTTCTTTCCATACTAGCTAGTCAAGGAACTTGTCTTACTCAGCTTGTAGAACAAAATAAAGCATACTGCTCAGCACACGGTCTAGCTACTCTGTCCCCAACCTTTGTTTCCAGCAGAGTACCACAAAATGAAGGGATCCCTTCACAGATCTTTAGGAACATAATACCCTGAATCAAGAATCCAACACAGAGGATGAAAATAAATCAGAGGAAGAAAATGCCAGTGGGGAAGTAAATGGTGGTGATGAGGAGCAAGTGAACCCTTGGAATGATGATATATCTCCCGAGCCTTGACCTGAGGAGGAATCTTAGACTGAGGATGGCAATGAACAGATGAGTCAACCCCAAGCAGGCACACTCCCTTGTTTCGTGTGGACAGTTTGGTAGACCTCTTCCTCACTGTGGGGGCAACTCAGAAATTGAGCAAGACAAAAAAGAAAGCCTATAAGCTCTACAATCCCTTTATCTCCTTCATTAAGGCTTCAGCTGTTATTTATATCCTCGCAAACATCTCAACATCTATCCTAAAGAGATACTTCTGCTCAGTATTTACTGAGGAGAAGGTAGGGCAGGGCCCACAGCTCAGCACCATGGACACATGGGAGAGGGAGGTGTGCACAAGTCCCTTCACAAAAGAAAGGGTCCTACAAGAGCTCAATAAGCTCAGGGTGGATAAGGCAATAGGACCTGATGGCATATATCCCAGGGTACTAAAGGAGCTAAGGGTGGAACTAGCAGAGACATTATCAGAACTGTTTAGTGAGTCTCTGTGCACAGGAGAGGTCCCAGAAGACTGGAGAAGGGCTCATGTGATCCTGCTCCACAAGAGTGGTAGCAGGGAGGAGGCAGTGAACTACAGACCAGTCAGTCTTACCTCAGTAGTGGGCAAGATTATGGAGGTACTCCTTAAGGAAAGGATAGTGCAACACCTGGAATCCATAGGAGCACAGGATCCAAGACAGCATGGGTTTACAACAGGAAGGTCCTGTCAAACTAATCTCATAGATTTCTTTGACTGGGTAACCAGAGTGGTGGACCAAGGGGGTGCAGGTGATATCACCTACCTTGACTTCAGCAAAGCTTTCAATGCTGTTCCACAAAGAAGATTGATGGATAAGCTGGGTAGGCTTGGGGTGGATCAGAAGTTGGTCAACTGGGTGGCAAACTGGTTGTTGCCAGAAAACATAGAATGGTGGAAAATGGTATACAGTCAGAAGAGATGCAAGTCACAAGTGGGGTACCTCAGGGATCAGTCCTGGGGCCAGTCCTCTTCAATATCTTCATCAGTGACATTGCAGATGGGCTGGAGGGAAAGGTTTGTCTGTTTGCAGATGACACCAAGATCTGTAACAGAGCAGATGATCCGGATGGGGTGGGCAGAATGAGAAGAGATATGGATAAACTGGCAAAATGGTCTGCAGAGTGGCAACTGGGGTTTAATGTAAAGAAGTGCAAGATCATGCACGTAGGGAAGAGAAACCCTGAAGTCATCTATAGGTTGGGAAGGGAGTTGCTGGCAATCACAAGGGAAGAAAGAGACTTTGGCATTATCATCATCATCATCACAGATGATCTGAAATCATCCAAGCAGACCACTAAAGCTGTAGGTAAGCCTAGAGGGATGTTGGGGTGTATTAGTAGGGGTATCACAAGTCAAAAGAGGGAGGTAATAATTCCTCTTTAAAAGACACTGGTTAGGCCCCATCTGGAGTACTGCGTGCAGTACTGGAGACAGCACCTGCACAAGGACATTAACAAAATGGAAGCAGTCCAGAGAAGGGCAACCAAAATGGTGCAGAGACTGCATCAGAAAACATATGCTGACAGATTAATGGAGCTTAATATGTATACCTTAGAGCAAAGGAGGGAGAGAGGTGATATGATCAAAACATTCAAACATCTTAAGGGCATTAACAAGGTGAAAGAGTCTAACATGTTTTAATATTAGGAAAACAGCAGGACAAGAGGACATAGCATGAGATTTGATGGAGGCCAATTAAGGGGTAATGTGAGGAAGTTCTTTTTCATAGAAAGGGTGGTGGATGCATGGAATGGCCTACCTCAGGAAGTGGTGGATATGAATACAGTGCAGGGCTTTCAAACAGGCATGAGTTAGGCATAAGGGAGCAATACAGATGAGTATGAATAGATAGGCCATTGACAGAGTAAAGGTCTACGGCACATTCATAAGGTAGAAATAATGGGCAGACTGAATGGGCCTTGCGGGCCTTATCTGCCGTCAACTTCTATGTTTCTATGTATAACTCTACACATAAGACAACTTTCTATCAATTTTGTAATCTTCTCTTCCAGTCCTATTTTGCTCCATTTTCTACATTAACCATCCATGTGGGACTGAGTTGAAGACTTTCGTAAAATCCAGGTAAAGAATGTTTACTGCCTGGCTTTTATCAACCATTTGTGTTACTGTGTTAATGACATCAATCATGTTAGTTTGGCATGACTGACCCTTTCTGAGCCTGTGTTGATTTGAGTCTGTAAAAATCTGGGTGTCTAGAAATTATACTGTTATTTACTTGAGTATAAATTCCATCAATTTCCAAATGATTGATGTCAGGCTCACAGGCCTTTCCTGAGTTGCTTCTATGCCCACTGTTTCATTTCATTTATTTCACCAGGAGAAAATCTCCATCAAGCAAGCCCATTTTCTAGGAGGTCCTGGGTAGGACAGCATACAAATTATGCCAGTGAGTTTCAGAGCATATAGATAGACAGCTTACAAGTTACACAATAAGTTACAGAGCATAGAAATGTATAGTCATAGTTCAGCCCACTGAAGAATACAATTATATTTAGTGCCTGAATGTGACTTATGTTTTATACAAACTATAGGAAACAGGAAAATAGCATAAATATAATTTATAGCACTATAAGTACCACAGCAAATACAACACTACTAAAGCTGAGTGCTAATACACATGCTATGAGTACCACATCATGTGATCTCACATAATCTGAGTAATGACTAGCCACATAAACAGGTTTCAGCATATACTTTACCAAGGAGCTTCTTCAAGGTGCTTGTGTTTACCAACACCGACAGTTTTAGAGTAGACTGTAGTGAGTTCCAGAGGGTGGAATGGAACAACTAATGGAAGTCTTCCCTATCTCTGTGGCACATGCTGGGGTATCTAGGAGTATATAGTTGTTTTTCCAGAGGGCGTAGTTGCTATGAGATGCTCTGAATAGATTTGTGATGGCTCTACGAAGCCAGTTCAACAAATAGTTTGTTGACCGATGTTACAGCAACGGATTTATGTTTACCGAGATTGCGGTTAGCATAAATCAGTCCAAAAAGACTTTGTTTCTTTAGGAGGCTTCATCCTTGAACCCCCGCAGAGGCTCTGCTATACCCCCGTAGTTAATATAATCAACTCCAAATCAGAGTTGATTCAGGGGAAGGGGTGCAAGACTCCAAGAAGGCAGTGCTGGGGTCCCGTGGTGACATTACAGCGACCCGTCGCTGTGTTGCTGTACTGTAGTTCGTGGTAGAGGTGTCGGTTTTCGATCGGCATACGAATTTGTGATTATCCGGGCAGGTTGTTTAGAAAACTTCTGCATGCTCATATGCATGGATTTATTAGCCTCCTATTTGTCAGTGAGGGCCATCCTACTGTTTCATACAAATTGCATTGATGTGTCCTTGATCCTAGGTCCATTATGAACCTAAATACTCTATAGTAGAGTATGTTAGCTTTGCGAGATAGACAGCAGAACAGTGTTGATAAATAAGATCAGGATAGTCAAGGACTGGTAAAAAGGTTGCTTGAACCAAGCACTTGCAAATATCGTGTGAGAAACAACACTTATTTCCATAATAAAAGCCAGTTTGCTTATCAGTTATGAGGTTGCCATTTACAGAACTTTCTGTGCTAGGGTGGGGACAAAAGGGGCACTTTCAACTGATTGCTTATTCTTTTAAAGATAGCCCAATCTGCCCCTAGTTTTGTGCACCTTGCAGTTGCCCAGAGTACTGTAGGTCTCTGTTTCTCAAGGCTGTCTTCAGTTCAGTGGTGAACCATGGGCAGGTCACTTTCTTTACCATTCGTGTAATCAAGGCAGCGTGTTTGTTTACAGCTTCTAGTATTAGCCTATTGAAGATGTCTGTTTGCCTCATGCACTGTGGGGGCAAGGTAAAATGCTTGTTAGTTGGCCAGCCCACTGGTGCAGCAGCAAGGTGTCCGTCTGCGGTGCCAACATCCCGCGTTCGGGAACGGACCCAGGAGTTGGAGGGCCAGCTGGGGGGAGAGGGATCGAGCATCCTATGGACTGCTCTCCCTCTCCCTCTCCAGAGCAGAGGGAGGAAGAGTGTCCGGTGCAATGAGGACCTCTGGCAGAGGCTGGGGGTCCTGTGTGACCAGCACCACACATATTGGGGAGGGGCAGACTCTGGCATCATTGCACATCCCTGCCCCCAGGGGGAAAAAACACTGAAAATATTAGCTGCTAGTGATGGCCCCGCTCTGCCATCACTCCTCACTCAAACCAAAATCCGCCAGTGGGGTCCTACTCCCATGACCCTACCCTATTAACTTAAAGTCAATTAAGCAGATGGTTGTGCACATAAAACTACTACACTATGGAATTCAGATATTACAAAGACAGAGTGCGCACACGGAATGGGATGCTACCATGAACAATACAGACTGAAAACCAAACAAATTGTTTAGAGCACTCTGTATGTCTTATGCCTTTGAGAAAGAACCAGGAGGTTCGAAACATGTCAGGCGTTCATCTGCATCTGCAATAAATGTCTGAGTGATATCCTGTCTCAGAGTCCCTCTTTTTGGGGTAAGTGAGTGCTCCAAACAATTTGTTTGGTTTTACATAGAAACATAAACGTTGACGGCAGATAAGGACCGCAAGGCCCATCCAGTCTGCCCATTTCTTTTTCTACCTTATGAATGTGCCATCGGCCTTTGCTCTGTCAATGGCCTATCTTATTATACTCATCTGTATTGCTCCCTTTTGCCTATCCCATGCCTGTTGGAAGCCCTGCACTGTATTCATATCCACCACTTCCTGAGGTAGGCCGTTCCATGCATCCACCACCGTTTCTATGAAAAATAACTTCCTCACATTACCCCTTAATTGGCCTCCCTCTAACCTCATGCTGTGTCCTCTTGTCCTGCTATTTTTCTTATATTGAAACATGTTAGACTCTTTCACCTTGTTAATGCCCTTAAGATGTTTGAATGTTCCGATCATATCACCTCTCTCCCCCTCCTTTGCTCTAGGGTATACATATTGAGCTCCGTTAATCTGTCCTCATATGTTTTCTGATGCAGTCCCTGCACAATTTCAGTTGCCCGTCTCTGGACTGCCTCAATTTGGTTAATGTCCTTGTGAAGGTGTGGCCTCCAGTACTGCATGCAGTACTCCAGATGGGGCATAACCAGTGTCTTGTAAAGAGGGATTATTACCTCCCTCTTACGACTTGTGATACCCCTACTAATACATCCCAACATCCCCCTGGCCGTACCTACTGATTTAGTGGTCTGCATGGATGATTTCAGGTCATTTGTGATGATGATGCCCAAGTCTCTTTCTTCCCTTGTGACTGCCAGCAACTCCCCTCCCAGCCTACAGGTGGCTTCAGGGTTTCTCTTCCCTATGTGCATGATCTTGCACTTCTTTGCGTTAAACCCCAGTTGCCACTCTTCCGACCATTTTGCTAGTTTATCCAGATTTCTTCTCATTCTGCACACCATATCTGGATCATCTACTCTGTTGCAGATCTTGATGTCATCTGCAAACAGACAAACCTTACCCTCCAGCCCATCTGCAATGTCACTGATGAAGATATTGAAGAGGACTGGCCCCAGAACTGATCCCCGATGTACCCCACTTGTGACTTGCATCTCTTCTGACTGTATACCATTTACCACCACTCTCTGTTTTCTGCCCATCAACCAGTTTGCCACCAGTTGACCAACGTCTAACCCACCCGGAGCCTACCCAGCTTATTAATCGATCTTCTATGTGGAACAGTATCGAAAGCTTTGCTGAAGTCAAGGTAGACAACATCAGCTGCTCCCCCTTGTTCCACCACTCTGGTTACCCAGTCAAAGAAATCTGTGAGATTAATTTGACAGGACCTTCCTGTTGTAAACCCATGCTGTCTTGGATCCTGTGCTCATATGGATTCCAGGTATTGCACAATCTTTTCCTTAAGGAGTGCCTCATAATCTTGCCCACTACTGAGGTAAGACTGACTGGTCTGTAGTTCCCTGCCTCCTCCCTGTTAGCACTGTTGTGGAGAGGGCTCACATGAGCCCTTCTCCAGTCTTCTGGGACCTCTCCTGTGCTCAAAAACTCACTAAACAGTTCTGATAATGGCTCTGCTAGTTCCACCCTTAGCTCCTTTAGTACCCTGGGATGTATGTCATCAGGTCCCATTGCCTTGTCCACCCTAAGCTTATTGAGCTCTTGTAGGACCCTTTCTTTTGTGAAGGGACTAGTGCTCACCTCTCTCCTCTCTGTATCCTTGGTGCTGAGCTGTGGGCCCTCTCCTACCTTCTCTTCAGTAAATACTGAGCAGAAGTGTCTATTTTGGTAGATGCTTTTACATGGTCCTCTTCCTCACATACCCCCTAATCCCATTTGATCTTAGCAATACCCCCTCTGGACTTTCTCCTTTCACTAATGTATCTATAGAAAGTCTTGTCACTTTCTTTTACTGTTTGTGCTAGTGCTTCCTCAGTTTGGGCCTTTGCTTGCCTTACTGCCTTCCCTGCTTCCCTTAGGGAAGTTTGATATACCTCCCTATTTTCATGCCGCTGCGTTCTCTTATATTTCCTGAAGGCCAGCCTTTTGGCTCTGACCTTTTCTGCTACTGTTTTTGAGAGCCAAAGTGGTTTCCTTCTTCTTTTGCACTTCCTTTTCTCTCTAACATAATGGGATGTTGCTTCAACTATTGCATCCTTAATGCTTGCCCACATTGCCTGTACCGCCTCACCTGTATTTCTTTTTGCCAGGGCTAGCTTAACTTTGTTGGCCATCTCATCAAAGTCAGCTCCTCTGAAGTCCCATATTTTTGCCTTGGAATGGGATGATTTAGTTCTAGTGGCCAACTTGAACCATACTATATGATGGTCACTGGCCCCCAGGTGACCTTCTACCTGGAGATCTGTGATCCTTTCCCTGTTAAGTCAGTACTAGATCTAGGATAGCCCTGTCTCTTGTGGGTTGTTGTACCAGTTGTTTGAGGCCCTCCCCCTACAGGGAATCCACTATGTGTCTAGTTCTGGCAGATGTTCCTGCTGGTATTGACCAATCTGTATCTGACATGTTGAAGTCTCCCATTATCAGACCCTCCCCTTTAGCTGTCATGTTTTGTATATCTTCTAATAGTAATGTGTCTATGTCATCCCCCTCCTGGTCTGGAGGTCTGTAGACAACCCCAGTTCATATGGCTGTCCCATTTCCTGTTTCCAGGGTGACCCACAATTCTTCTGGCTTCTTATGTGTATTCTGAATTGCTGTAGCTTTGATATTTTCATTGACATAAAGGGACACCCCCCTTTTTGCACCTCGGTCTCTTCTGAACAGTACATAGCCACTATGGAATTCAGGTGTACAATGACTATGGGTTCGGCAGGGGATTTACAGTGAGAAATACTATTACATCCAGTTGGTTAGCTAGAAAGCAAGCCTACCCTAGATAGAGTGTTGACTATGTGTAATAGTTAGGCAATTTCTGCAGCGGAGCCACAGAGGAAGGCAATATGGAGGAAGAGGATAGGTTTCCCTGACTCCAGCAAGCTAGATACATAGCATGGTTATGGTCAATAGGACAATTAGCTTTCACTTATAGCATGTGCAAACTTGGAACAATTGTAACAACATTTTTCAAAACAGACAGATCCCATAAAGAGGGACACTGGCAGAGGAAGATAATAGGGCAGTGTGTTGTTCAAATAGTATTTTCCGAATAGCACGAATAGTGGACTTGCCGAATATTAGGATGGACATCTCGAATAGTCCACTATTCAGCCACTATTCAGGACGTACTATTCTGTGGGTGAGATTTCAAAATCTCCCAGAGCTTCACTGGCCAATTGGAGGCTGTTTTCGGAGCTCTCAGCCAGGAACACCATGTGATCTCCTCACTCTGAGTGTGTAGATGAGAGGAGACCATCGTTTCTGAGAGAGCTAGCTCTGTTTAGTTTACCACTTGTGGCTTTTTTATAACTGTTTATAAAACGTTTTGTGTGTGATCCAGTTTTGACATCTGATCACCTTGTGACTACATCTGTCTGTAGTTTTGTTTTTCATCCTTGAAACTGGGCTCAGTTTCAAGGAAAAGGAGATTCTGTGTGTGGGTGAATCTGTGTGTGTGTGTGTGACTGTGTGTGCTGCTGCCTCCCTTCCCCCACTGCTTACAGTTTCACAGCTCAGCTGAAGCAGTGTGATTAGATTTTTTGGCTAAAGAACCTTTCTGTTCTATTATTAGTTGTTTTAAGGATTTTTTTTTTGTCAACAAAGTGCAGCTTGGCTTTTGCATGTAGTGAGTAACTGTTACTGGGCCCTGTAACAGTGAGTGGTTCAAGTTTTTGCTGACTGCCCCATCCCCACTGCTGCACTTGCTTAGCTTTTTCTTCCAAATCCACTCACAGCCCCTGTGGTATTTTCTATTTCTTTTGTGAAGCAAATTGCCATTTTGCTGTCATCAGGTTCCGGACTTGGTTCCCTGTATAAGTGAGGTGTGATTGTCCTCTGACTCCCTCTTGTTTGTGTTGCAGCTCACCGTGTCACATACATCATCTGTGTGTGCGTTGTATTGTTGTTCTTGTAATCTGTGCCCTGCAAGTGCATGCACAGTTGTCTGCACACATTTGCTTTTGTGATTTATAAAGCATTGTATTTTTTTTTTCATTGGGTCAGGCTTAGCCCATTGAATTGTTGATGACTGTGGTCTGGTTCTTGGCTCAGTTCCCTGTATAACTGAGTGAGGAGAGTGTCGTAAGTGACTCCTCCCTCTACAGCTCACTGCACCTGAGTAGCCTCCTGTTCATGTGAGTTTTTTTTTTTTGCACGTCTTCTTCACCCCCTGTGCACTGCTGTGAGTGTGTACACATAAATTTTCTGTGAACTGATTTAGTATTTCTGTGTGTGTCAGGCGTGACTCACTAGGTTCTGTGTGTTGTAAGTTGAGTGGTGCACCTTGAAAGCTAGAATTGTTGTACTGTAGGACTGCACAACTGACACCGTATGAGTAAGAAGTTGTTTGCTGATGCCATCTCTCTCTAGTATCAGCCTGTCTTTATTAGTTGCTACTTGAGCAGCGTGGGTGGGTATTGTTGTTTTCTGCAAGAAGCACCAACATAAACAAAAACATTAATCACAAATAAAATACACAGTAAGTTACAGACCATGTCTCATTAATCCCAGAAATGTGCATGGTCCAGCCCAAGCAAGTCATCTTCACCACCAGTCGTAAGTGGTAAGGAACAGGGTGAGAAAAGGTCTGTTCGTATTCGTCGCTCTAAAGTAGTTTTCTCCCCTAATAAGCCTTCAGGTTCTGTTGTCAATAGGATTGTGGGTAGTACTAGTACTACTACTATAACTACAACTGCTACCACTACTATTACTAGTACTGCATTTGCAGCATCATCACTTTATAAAAGTAGGAGGGCTTTACAGCTGATATCTCCACTTATACAAGAACAAGAACCCACACCCACTACCAGGGGTAGTACTATTCACACAACTGCCCCCATAAAGACAACATCGCCTATCAGTGTGCTCCTCCCCACCACCACCAGTGCCATGATTTCACGAACCAGAGCAGATCCTTTGTCTACTATTGACACCACCACTGCCATAACAGTGTGCACTGTTATTTGTGTTCCTTGCACAGCCACTGTCACCACAACCTTTGCTTCCATTAGTAGTCCTGAGTGTTCTGCTGTCACCATGACTAATGCTTCCAGTATTACAACTAGCTGTAATATGATGCCAGTTTCTTCGACTGTAACTCCTGATAGTAATTCTGGCACCAGGACTACTGTCAATAGTGCTACTACCTTGCCAACTTTGCCCATGACCATAGATACTGGGACTAGTACTGACCTCAAGACTGTTACAATGAATGTACTAATTCTGCTGCCAAAATGTACTGTTGCTCAGCCTCATAAGTTTCCTATCACCATATTTCCTTTTGCTGATGTGGAAGATTCCAAACAAGAGCATTCATGTGGTTCTGAATATTTACCAGAACCAGAAGACTTGTTCAGTACATCATCTGAAAGTGATACCCACCTAAGTGAATTTGGCGATGAGGCCAACTATGCGTCATATCTGTGTGAGAAGCGTGAACATGCAGCTGCCCAAAAATGCAGTGCTGCTTGTCAAGGCAAGCGGGTCAGTCAGTGTCACCCTCCTCCTCCTGCTCCTAAAAAAACAAACAGTCCACCCTATCCTTTCAAAGAGTTGTGTCAAGTTCAGCTCCATCTGATACACAAGGTAGTTCTACAAATACATCTGTTGCGGAGAAAGAAAGGGACAGAACAACTGTATCCAGGTCTGATAAGGGGAAAGGGGCAAAACATGGCCATGGTTGCCCTATTGGGGCCTGTACTTCCACTGTCAGTAGGGTGGAAAGTGTGGTGTGGCTGTACTTTAGTGTTGTTAAAGATGATGCAACAAAGGCAGCAAGTGCTGTATGTGACTGTACTATAAATCGCAGTAAAACCTTTTCAAATCTCACAACAACATCAATGATGAACCATCTCCGAATGAAACATCCCCATGCGCTTCAAAGATCCACAGCGGTTCCTCCCCCTCCACAACTTGTGCCTGTCAACCCCTCTTCTGGTACTGGTCCAGTAGATGCGCAAAGTATTGGAAGTGATTCTATTGCTGAGACAGACAGTGTGTCCTAAACTCCCCCTACACCACTTGTAGTGCATCCCCATGCAGAAGCATCACCCATTCTGCCTTCTTCTGTTCAATCATCTATTATTGTAACACCCTCCACCATGGGTTCAAAGTCAAAATCAATGCGATGTGGTACCACTTTGTCTACATCCATCATGCAAGCCTTCCATGCCTGCACCAAATACCAAGCATCACACTCAAGAGCACAGCAGATCACCAATTTAATTAGTGAGATGATGGCCTTGGATCTGCAGTCATTTTCCATTGTGGAAAACACAGGTTTCCATAGGCTGCTGCAGCATTTGCACCCTAGGTATAATATACCATCATGGACCACATTTTCACATACTGTAGTACCCAACATTGACCATGATTTGAGAAAAGAAGTTGCCAGACTACTAGCACAGGCTGTGGTGGAGTTTTCCACTGCACAACTGACATATGGACCAGCATGAATTCAAGTCATGCATACATGTCACTGACAGCACACTGGTGTGTTGCAGATATGGTAGTCACTGGTGGTGACGGTGGTACTGGCGGCGCTGGTTCTATCTCTTCCTCCTCTCCCTGCAGGTCTGCTTAGCTAAATGTCAGTGTTACGGAAAAAGATCACCGGGCTGTAAACATACTGTCATTCCTGCAAGAAATGTTGAGCTCATGGACTGATGGCAACAATTTGCAGGTAGGGTTTGTGGTCACAGACAATGCCACAAATATGATAAAAAGCACTTAGAGATGGCAATTTTGAGGGGATACTCTGCTTTGCTCATACATTAAATTTGATGGTGACAAAGGCTTTGGCAAATGCAGTGGAGACAGATCACACAGTCAAAGTAGTCAGAAGCATATGTAGCCATTTCCATCACTCTGTGAAAGCCACAAACCATCTGCATCAGCTACAAGAGCATCTTCAAATGCCACAGCATCATCTCATCCAGGATGTACAGACCCGGTGGTATTCCACCTACTACATGCTGCAAAGGCTTCTGGAGCAGAAGCAGGCCCTTCATGAAATGAGCATGGAAACTGACATGGGGGAGTCCTCAGACATCAGGACTGGGCTGTGATTGAGGGCTTGGTAAAGGTTTTAGTGCCATTTGAAAGGAGCACTCATGACCTTAGCTCTGATTCTGTCAGGTAATTATTGCTGTACAGATCCTGAAAAAAGCAATGAGGAGATTCAGTGGAAATGCTGAGAAAGATCCAAACCAGACACCAGGAACAGTGATACCCCTTGTGGAAAATCGCACCACAGAACTAGAGGTTATATTTTCTGATCTCTGTTCCAATAAAAAGCAAATTTTTGCCACTATGTTGGATCCACATTTCAAGTTCGAGGTACTACACCTTATAATGTCCGCTCACAGGGTTACAGTTTCAGAAGCAGATGTGCTCAGAACTTAGTTTCTGCATGCTTGGGTCGATGAGATCAGCAGGTACCCTACCGATGAGCCAGTGTCAGAATCACAAACTGAAAGTAGTATGGGAAACTTTGAGAAGGAGGGTGACTGTTGGGCTGAACTCAGCTCATTACTACAGGCTGAGCAGCGGAAGAGAACAGAACAGCAGCCATAGCCAGCACCTAATCTGCCAAACAGTTGTTTCAATGAGCCTCTGGAGTAATTCTCCATAAATCCAGTGGAGCACTGGATCAAAGGGATGAAAGCATCTCTGCACTTGGCACAATTGGTCCCTTAAATATATCTGTTGCCTCCTACTAGTGTACCATCTGAATGAATGTTCAGGACTGCTGGGGATGTGGTGGAACCTCACTGATCCTCACTTGAACCACCACATGTGGAACTTGTGTTTATAAAAATAAATCTACCTCACCTTAGGTACAAGTATGGCCACTAAAACAATGCATTAAAGAATTGTCTTGTACTGGATACAACATTTGTGATGTAGCATGGACCCATACACAATCCTTTCTGTGTTAACCATCATTGTTCTGTTAGCAAATAAGCATAACATGTTAACATTTAGTCAAGCATGTTCATCATATTCACAGCCATACTAACACACATCTGTGGCTAGCACCCTTTTTCATTATTACTTCCACTGTGATGGTGTATTCTTTTGCAAGTGCATGCCCAACAGTTCCCAGTGCCGAAAACTGCCACCCACCCATTGACTGCTGTTCGTAATACAAAATCCTCCACTGGTGTTGCTACATCTCTCATCCCCTGTGCTGCTGGTGCCCATATATCATCCATCCCTTTAACAGCTTTCCAGATGCCTGTTACCAGTGTGGCATCACCAGTCTCAAGTATTTCCCATGCCTGAAATATTCCAGTTGCCTGACTACTGCCAGTCTGTACCATTGTTTCAAGAGCACTCCTGCAATAAGTTGCTGCTGCTGCTGATGATGATGATGATGACAGTAATGATTCTGAAGAAATCTGGAATATATTACTGATGACCAATGACCGCCAAAGCCAGAGTCTGATGCGTCTCATCTTCGATGAACACAGTGTGTACTACCAGCAAAAATAAGTGGAATATGCAATCTTTTAATGGTTTTATTTCTGTTTGTGTTTTGAGGGGGGAGGGAGGAAGAGGTAAATTGTGATTGAACAGTGTATCTCTAATCATGTTTTTCTTCTGTTTTTTTTTTTTGGTATACAGGTATTTTCCTACCAGGGTGATGAACTCTTGGTAACATATCGGGTACGAACAGCAAAGGTAAGTAAAGTATTTAATCTTTTAATTGTTTTCTTTCTGTTTTGGGGTGTGGGTTGGGGGCTTATTAAAATGGAACAGGGAGATTGCCTGCAGGCCATTTTGGAAAAGCATTGCATTTCATTATATCTCCCTCACAGGTAGCATCCAATCAAAACACCTTTTGGAGTAGTACATCATAAGCCAAATGGGCTTCACACTTGCGTGCCATCCTTACAGCTGCACCTCTCAGCTCTTTATGTAAGATGTGAATTTGCATGTTGGCCTGTTGAAGTTGCAGTGTTATTATAAAGAGTTATAAATAAATAAATAAATACATAAATAAAGGCAATACTTTGCTCCAGATATTGCCAGAATTATGGCCTGTTGAGGTTACAATGTTATCCTATGGGCTTAATTAACATAGAAACATAGAAACATAGAAGTTGACGGCAGATAAGGACCGCAAGGCCCATCCAGTCTGCCCATTTCTTTTTCTACCTTATAAATGTGCCATCGGCCTTTGCGATGTCAGTGACCTATCTATTCATAGTCATTTGTATTGCTCCCTTATGCCTATCCCATGCCTGTTTGAAGCCCCTGCACTGTATTCATAGCTACTACTTCTTGTGGTAAGCCATTCCATGCATCTACCACCTTTCTGTGAAAAAGAATTTCCTCACATTCCCCTTAATCGGCCTCCTCTAATCTCATGCTGTGTCCTCTTGTCCTGCTATTTTTCTTATATTTAAACATGTTAGACTCTTTCACCTTGTTTATGCCTCAAGGTGTTTAAATGTCTCGATCATATCACCTCTCTCCTCCTTTGCTCAAGGGTATACATATTGAGCTCCGTTAATCTGTCCTCATATGTCTTCTGATGCAGTCCCTGCACCATTTTAGTTGCCCTTCTCTGGACTGCCTCAATTTGTTAATGTCCTTGTGAAGGTGTGGCTCCAATACTGCACGCAGTACTCCAGATGGGGCTCAACCAATGTCTTGTACAGAGGATTATTACCTCCCTCTTACGACTTGGATACCCCTACTAATACACCCTAACACCCCCCTAGCCTTACCTACTGCTTTAGAGGTCTGCTTGATGATTTCAGGTCATCAGTGATGATGATGCCCAAGTCTCTTTCTTCCTTTGTGACTGCTAGCAACTCCTCCCAGCCTATAAGTGGCTTCAGGGTTTTCTCTTCCTATGTGCATGATTTTGCACTTTGCATTAAATCCCAGTTGCCACTCTTCTGACCATTCTGCTAGTTTATCCAGATCTCTTCTCATTCTGCCCACCCCATCTGGATCATCTACTCTGTTGCAGATCTTGGTGTCATCTGCAAACAGACAAGCCTTACCCTCTAGTCCATCTGCTAGGTCACTAATGAAGATGTTGAATAGGACTGGCCCCAGGACTGATCCCTGAGGTACCCCACTTGTGACTTGCATCTCTTCTGACTGTATACCATTTACCACACTCTCTGTTTTCTGCCAGTCAACCAGTTTGCCACCCAGTTGACCAACTTCTGACCCACCCCGAGCCTACCTAGCTTATTTATCAATCTTCTATGTGGAACAGTGTCAAACGCTTTGCTGAAGTCAAGGTAGGCGACATCAACTGCTCCCCCTTGGTCCACCCTTATGTCTTATTGCTTGCATTTCTTAATGGCCACAATTATTTCAGGCTCTGGCATATGGTGTTCTTGTAGTGGCCACTGTGACCTTTCAGACCATATATAGATTGTTACTTAGCTCCAGATATTGCCCGAGTTATGGCATCTTATACTTCCAGTGTTATCCTATGGGAAACTGCATGCTCATGATGAACTCCTTTCCTCTGCAGCCTCCTCCTGAGGCACCAGCGTCAGAAGACAGCCTCTGGCACCACTGTACAAGGCAAAGTGCCAGGACCTCTTCATTCTCCTCCTGAAGTACCAGCAGCACATGACAGCCTCAAGCACCTGTGTATAAGCCAAAGTGCCATGGCCTCTTCATCCTACTCCTGAAGCACCAGCATCAGAAGACAGCCTTTGACACCACTGTACAAGGCAAAGTGCAGTGACCTCTACATCATTCTCCTGAATTACCAGAAGCACTAGACAGACTCTGGCACCAGTGTACAAGGTAAAGTGCAGTGACCTCTGCATCCTCCTCCTTAAGCACCAGCAGCACAGGATAGCCTCTGGCACAAATAGGTAAGCCAAAATGCCATGACCTCTGCATCCTTCTCCTGAAGCACCAGAAGCACAAGACAGCCTCTGGCACCAGTGTACAAGCCGAAGATCCATGACCTCTGCATCCTTCTCCTGAAGCATCAGCAGCAGAAGACAGACTCTGGCACTAGTGTACAAGCCAAAGTGCCATGACCTCTTCATCCTCCTCCTCCTGAAGCATCAGCAGCAGAAGACAGCATCTGGCACCAGTGTACAAGCCAAACTGCCATGACCTCTTCATTCTCCTCCTCCTCCTGAAGCATCAGCAGCACAAGACAGCCTCTGGCACCAGTGCACAAGCCAAAGATCCATGACCTCTGCATCCTTCTCCTGAAGCATCAGCAGCAGAAGACAGACTCTGGCACCAGTGTACAAGCCAAATTGCCATGACCTCTTCATTCTCCTCCTCCTCCTTCTGAAGCACCAGTGGCAGAAGACAGCCTCTGGCACCAGTGTACAAGCCAAAGTGCTGTGACCTCTTTATCTTCCTTGTGAAGCACCAGTGGCAGAAGACAGTTGCTGGCACCAGTGTACAAGCCAAAGTGCCATTATCTCTCATCTTACTCCTCCTGAAGTCATTTTAAGGAGTTCTATAGCAATTCTCCATTAAGGCAACCTATATACCAGAATAATAAATACCTGGGACCCAACTACCAAATATTCAGCCGAATGTTCGGGAAATGGTATTCACACAGCCCTAGTAGATAAGAGACAGACCAGCTAACTAAGTAGAAAACTGACCTACCCAAAATATGGAGTTGATCATATTCAGCTAGAATTACTGTCTTGTAGTAAAAAAGTAGGGGATCCTATATAGGAAGTTGGAGCAACAGCCTAGGAAATGTTGCTTTGAACGTGGTGTATGGGGACCCTACATAGAGAGCTGGTGCAGCAGGGGAGGAGAGGCAGGGGAGGATAAGAGGACTGAAAAGGATGGGAATAGCTGCACTTAGTGTAGAAATGAAAGGTGCAATTAAATTACTGTACAACAGAAGACACAGAGGTGGGCAGCAGCAGGATATATATAGCAAGTGAGCAATAATATCACTATGCAGTAACCAGGGCTTGAAATATATAGATACATAGAATTTGATGGCAGATAAGGCCTCCAGGCCCACCTAGTCTGCCCATTTACCCTACCTGCTGCAAGAACCAAAGACCCTACTTGATCTCTGGCTTTGTTCTTCTATCGCTAGGGTACCCCTATGCAAAACCCATGCATTTCTGAACTTCCCTACTGAATTTTTCCCCACCACCTCCACTGAGAGACTGTTCCATGCATCCACTACCCTTTCTGTGAAGAAATACTTCCTCACATTACCCCTTTGTCTACCCACTTCCAGCCTCATGTCATGTCCTCTTGTTCTAAAGCATCTCTTTTTCCAAAAGATGCTACCCTCCTGTACCTTATTTATGCCTTTGAGATATCTGAAGGTCTTTATCATATACCCCCTCTCTCTACTCTCCTCCAGGGTGTACAAATTGAGGTCCTCCAATCTCTCCTCGAATGACTTTTTGTGTAGGCTCTGCACCATTTTTGTTGCCCTTCTCATAACTGCCTTCAACCTGTCTATATCTTTACATAGATGTGGCCTCGAGAACTGGACACAATACTCCAGATGAGACCTCGCTAATGATTTATATAGAGGCATCACCACCACCTTTCTTCTGCTGGTGATAATTCTCCCTATGCACTCCAGTACTCCACTAGCTTTTCCCATAGCCTTGACACATTTCCTGGCCACCTTTAAATCATCTGATATGACTACCTCCAGATCCTGCTCCTGTTAGGTTGCTGTCAGTATCTCTCTCCCCCCATCATATAAGTCTCCCTAGGTTTCTGTACCCCAAATGCACGATTTTGCACTTTTTTGCATTGAATCTTAGTTGCCAAACTTTTGACCATTAGTACCATAGTACAATAGTGCTACAAGTCTTACAGAGCAGCAATGATTAAGCCCAAAACCAGGACCAGAAACATCTGAAGGGGGGCTACTGAACTTAGAAACAGGGGTGTGCACTCATACCTCAGAGCACAAGATAGCCAAAAGAAAAAGACAATGTCTGTGATGAGGTCAGCACAAGGCAAAAAAAGGGATCTCTGAACATAGTATGTTCACAAATTAATCTCCTTTATTTAACAAAACACTGCCACATGGTATAAAAAACATGGAATAAAAACATGGGGGGGTGAGGAGATTACCCAGACTAGCAACCCGAACTGGAGGTCATCAGCCTATCAAATGTAATACTAACTGATATTCAGATCCAAGTCTTATCAAAAGGCCTTAGTTTTGTTCTTACAAATAAAGTGAACCCATTTCAAGTGGAAGTGGATCTCTTTTCGTTTTATAGAAAGTTACATCTTAAAGATTACTTTACCTCATACCCGGATCCAGGGCCAGGCATTCTGAATACTAGCAGAGAAGTCACAAATTTCAAAAAGCCCTTGACCTTTAACCCCCCCTCAATCTAACCATACTATCAACACTTTCTGTTACCTGGTTTCAAACTAAGTTCATATGTGCCTTAAGAAAAATAACTACAAGCAGCAAATTCAAAATGTCACTAGTAAAGAAAGAAAGACTATTCAAGAATGACAAGAACAGAAAAATATAGTGATTAAACAAGCTGACAAGGGGGGAGCGGTAGTGGAGTGGGGCCTAGATGCATACAACACTGATGCTGATCACCAACTTAATAATCAGATGTTCTATGAAAAACTAAGAAAAGATCCTACAGAAGAAATTAAATTAAAAGCAGATGCTTTGATCAATAGTGGGGAAAGTATGGGGCATATAACCAAGATGGAAGCAGAATTTCTTAGAGTTCCTTTTCCTGGAAAGTCAGTATTATACTTATTGCCTAATGTACACAAATCAACCAGGCCAATCCCAGGAAGACCCATTGTTTCAGCAATAGGGTCTTTAACAGAAAATATGTCCAAATTCATTGATTTCTTTATTCAAAAACCTGTTCTACTTTTACAATCCCATTTAAAGGACACTAAAGATGTGTTAAGAGTACTTAAGGATGTGACTGTGACACAGACAGTTGTACTGGTAATGATAGATGTGGAAAGCCTTTATTCCAATATCCTCCACGAGGACGGACTCGATACCCTGCAAAAAAGTATACAACAGAGAGTTAAAAGGAAACCAGTAGCAGAGTGCATAATTGAACTAGCAAGGTTTGTACTAGAAACAAGTTATTTGTGGTTTAATGGGCAGTTTTTGTTCAAAAAAAGGGAATGGTGATGGGCACGACTTTCGTACCCAGTCTGTCCAATATTTATATGGGGGAATGGGAGGACCAAGTCATCCATAACGGAGAACAAAATCTATTTTTTAGAACAATAAAATTATGGAAAAGTTATATTGATAACTGTCTAATGATTTGGTGTAGAGATGAACCGGAACTGACACATTTTATGGATTACATCGACCACACCAACACACATCCAAAGTTTATATACGAAAGCAGTCTAACCAATATTCCATTTTTAGACATTATGATAACCAAGAGGGGGACAAGCCTGGAGATGAGTTTATATAGGAAGCCCCCTCTCTAGAAACACTTTGTAACAGAGAGATAGTTGCCATCCAGTGTCCATGACAATAAATGTTCATAAAGGGCAATACATTAGAGCCACATGCATCTGCTCCACTGAAGAAACCTTTAGAGAAGCAAAAAAGGACCTCAATACTTGTTTCCTAGAGAGAGGTTATGAACCAGAACTTCTCTTGGATTTCCTTAGTTAGAGAACTTGTATAGAGAGAACCTTATCGAACCAAGACACAGAAAGGAGGAAAAGAATCATTAACGTTCATTACTAAATATAATCCCCTAGCCCTGAAGATTGGCAATGTTATCAAAAAACATTGGCCAATCATGCAATCAGATCTAAGGCTTAGGGAACTACAGGAGACTATGCCTATGATAACCTATAAGAGAGTTAAGAACCTTAAAGACATGCTGGTACATTCATATGACCCTGTACATAATGAAAACAAAAAGACGTGGCTACCATCACCACCATGAGAGAACTATAGGTGTGGATACTGCGTACATTGTTCTAATACAACAGCTACAAAAACCTTTAACCATCCAAGGTTGGGTCATAAATATGACAATTCTTTTATTAACTGTAGCTCCACAGGGATTATTTACATGCTGATAAGCCCATGTGGCATGTCTTATACAGGACAGAATAAAAGACCCCTGAAACATCAGATTGGTGAACATAAGGGAGCAATACGAAATGCTAACATGGCGTATAATAATAATAATAGTTTTATTTATATAGCCCAATTCTATAGTCATAGCGCTGTACATACAAAAACATCATATAACAACCAATTCAATAAAATTTTTTCAGTTAATTAAAACTTCACTTAAAATATCACACAGGCCATAAAACTGTCAAATGCTGAATGGCTGTTTAAACAAGTGAGTTTTTAAGCTGGTTTTAAAGCTCTCCATGGTCCTGCACTCTCTAATCTGATGAGGTAGAGAGTTCCACAGGGATGGGGCTGCGAACATAAAAGCCTGGGTCCCAGATGTTTTCAACGCACCCTGGGAACCTCTAACAACCCCTCGTCAGTTGAGCGGACAGGGCAGCCAGGGCTGTAGAGAATCAAGAGCTCTTGCAGGTAACTCAGTCACTTGGTCCAAGTCCATGCAGGGCTTTATAGGTCAGAAGACAGACCTTGAAGGTGATCCAAAACTGTATAGGCAGCCAGCGCAGATTGCGCAGCACAGGAGTAATATGATTGGAACGTAAAGTCCCAGTCAGCAATCATGCTGCAGCCTTCTGCACTAGCTGCAAGTGGTGGATATCAACCCTCGGAAGCCCCAGGTAAAGGGAGTTACAGTAGTCAAGGCGAGTGGTCACAAGGGCATGGATCAACGTAGGCAAATCGCTGGATGGAACAAGGTGCTTAATTCTGGCAATGTTTCTAAGATGGTAAGAGGAAGACTTGACAACTGCCGGCACCTGCACACGTAGTACCAGCCCATAATCAAGAACCACCCCCAGATTTAGCACCTGTTCAGAGGTAGGCAGTTGTACACCCTCAAGCCAAAGGCCAGAGGGTAAACCCACCACCGGTCTCTCTATCTGGCACCCTGGATCTGCCACTAACATCTCATGCCATGTCATGTCACTATTCAGAAGCCAGACATGGGTCTCCAGCCTCATTGAAATTTGTAGGTTTGGAAAAAAGTAGAAGTCAGATTTAGAGGGAGGGATTTGGGGTTGAGAATCTTGCAACGAGAAGCTTTTTGGATTTTTGAATTAGGTAGTCTGACCCCCCATGGACTAAATGTAGAAATCCCTCTATATAACTATTTACATTAGCAATGACCCCCCATCCAAAAAAGTTTTCCTATATACTTTTTGAAAACAGATACAGAATGGACAATGAATGTAGTAGGAGGTATAGTGATTATGACTTGCCATGCTCTGATCACTTGGAGGGCATGACTTGCTAGTTCTGCTTTCCTTAGGCTAGTCCCTATTTACCAGTATTATGTGATCATGACTTACCATTTTCTGATCACGTAAGAAGCATGACTTGCCAGCTCTGCCTCTTTTGAGCTGTTTTGACCACCTCTTAAGGCATGACTTTCCGGCTCTGTCTTTGTTTGCATTATTTTGACTATCACTGTAAAAATGAAATTTTATTTGACATCTGGATGTGGTTGGACCTTTTGTTATGTAATTTTTTGCTTGTTGGGTCAAATGGCTTTTACCATGTCTCTCCTGGGAGTTTGCAACCTATACTGTATTTGCTTGCATTTTGGTGGTGTTGTGACACTCTGTATTTGTCTGCACTATGCACTCTCTTTAGTACTCAGCACTTTAAATTACTCTGCACTTAAGCTCTTTTAAAGGACAATGCTAGACACTGGGTCTTTGCTCTGATGATGACCGCTTATACGGTCGCTACGTAAGCGCACCTGGAAGTAGCTTTGTTCCTTGTCGGCACAAGTCCTTGCTGTGCCATGAGTTTTTGGCTTGTTTTTTGGCTTATTTGCTGCACTAGCATTTATCCAGCTTGTAGCTTTTACCCCCAAACACAGATTTATTGCAGTACGGTGGTCTGTTTTTTTTTTGATTGGGTTACGACATTACTACTCTGCTGACACTATTTTTCCACCTTTACTGTGGTTTAGAAGAATGCAGTTTTTGGATTCGGCAATTTTTGGAACCCAGACTTTCTGCACTTGCACTTTGCCCACTAGTGGGTGAGAGAATGTTTTTATTCAGTGTTTTTTATACCATGTGGCAGTGTTTTGTTTAAATAAAGGAGATTAATTTGTGAACATACTATGTTCAGAGATCCCTTTTTTGCCCTGTGCTGACCTCATCACAGTCATTGTATTTTTCTTTTAGAGTAGCAATGATGTATACTATCTACACCAGCTTTAGGCGGTCAGGCAACATGAAATTTAAGACATCATGTCATACACTATAGCAGTATCACTTATGTAGTGATAGCAGTAATGCTCAGACCTGTGAGGTGTAGATTTGCTGGAAGACCAACTGCCTACCAGCTGACTCCAGCAGACTCAAGGCAGACAGCTATCCTTGACATGTAGTCCTTGGTGTGGACCCACTTGTAGGGCACTGCTAATATATAGTAGATTGCCACCCCTCTGCTTTAGCAGCTGCTTCCTGATTGGCAGGAGGCAGAGGGGTAGGAACTGGGGCCAAATTCAAAAACATAGAAACATAGACTTTGACAGCAGATAAGGACCACTTGGCCCACCTAGTCTGCCCATTTCCCTACCTAGAGGATAAGCTGCAGATCCTATTTAACCAACAGCCTATTTCTTCCTACCCCCACAAAAATTTCCTTATGTCTGTCCCATGCATTCTTGAATTCTCCCACAGTTTTAGACCCCACAACCTCCTCAGGAAGGCTGTTCCATGCGTCCATCACCCTCTCTGTGAAAAAATACTTCCTCACATTGCCCCTGAGCCATCCCCACTCTATTTTCAAATTGTGTCCCCTTGTTCTTGCACATCTCTTTTTCTGAAAGATGCTACCCTCTTGGACTTTGTTGATTCCGCTGAGGTACTTAAAAGTTTCTATCATGTCCCCCCTCCTCTCTTTCCTCAAGGGTATACATATTAAGCTCCTTTAGTCTTTCCTCGTATGGCTTCTCTTGCAGACCCTGCACCATTTTAGTTGCCCTCCTCTGAACTGCCTCCATCCTGTCTATGTCCTTGTGGAGATGGGATCTCCAGAACTGGATGCAGTACTCCAGAAGGGGTCTCACCAACTGTCTGTACAGGGGGATAACAACTTCCTGTTTTCTGCTGGTGATGCCTCTCCCTATACATCCCAGTATCCCCCCAGCCCTCCCTACCACCTTCCCACATTGCTTGCCAACCTTAAGGTCATCTGATATGATTACCCCTAGGTCCCTTTCCATTTTTGTTGTTGTTACTACCTCCCTCCCCATTGTGTAATCTGCCCCTGGGTTTTTGTTTCCCAGGTACATTACTTTGCACTTCTTTGCATTGAATCCAAGCTGACCATTCCTCCAACCTTGCCAAGTCCCTTCTCATCCTTTCCATGCCTCCTTGTGTATGAACCCTGTTGCAGATCTTTGTGTCATCTGCAAAGAGGCATACTTTTCCTTCCAGTCTCTCTGCAATGTCACTTATAAAGACATTAAAAAAGACTGGACCCAGTACTGAACCCTGCGGTACCCCAGTAGTAACCCCTCTTTCTTCAGAGTGGACTCCATTTACAATTAAAAAGTTCTTTGTTAGGGTCTGAGTCCTGTTCTGGTGGGGATCTCCAGTGGCCATCGGGGGGAGATGGCAACCTGCAACAGTTCCTGCCATCTCGATCTCTTGCTGCTCCCTGAAGACATCTGGCAAAGTGAGTCAGAATGCTGACTCACGGAGGTCAAATGCGGCAACAGTAAAAGTCAAGTTCCTCTAACTTGCTTTTGCAGCTACCTCCTGATTGGCTAGGGACAGTGGGGTAGGAATTGGTGACATATACAAAAAGTTCTTTGTTAGGGTCTGAGTCCTGTTCTGGTATGGATCTCCAGTGGCTGTTGAGGGGGAGGGCAAGCTGTAACAGCTCTTGCCCTCTCGTTCCCTTGCTACTCCCTGAGGATGTCTGACAAAGTGAGTCAGAACACCGAGGTGAAATGAGTCCTGTTCTGGCAGGATATCCAGTGGCCATTGGGGGGGGCAACCTGCAACAGCTCCTACCCTCTCAACCCCTTGCTGCTCCCTGAAGAAGTCTGGCAAAGTGATTAAAAGTGAATATCACACTAGTCCTACAGTCGACAGGCACCACTTCAGAATTGATTTTCACTGAAACAGTCTGTCCGGGGTTTTGTTAATGACCCACTTTTTCCCTCAGTATCCTTGTATGTATTTCAATGGAACCTGATGATTTGGTCACCTTATATCCCTGTAATACTTTTCCTAATCCATCAGCTGAGGGATACTGTGGTCTAAACTAGCCTCCTGCTTTCCCATGTACCTGTTGCTGCAGTCTGAAAGTGCCTCTGGCTTCTCCACAGTGAGTGCAAAGCTGATGTATTCATTCAACATGGTAGCTTAATCCTCATCTTGCTTTATGAGTTTCTGATTACTTTCCAGTCTCTTGATGCATTCTAGAGTTTCCTTCTCCTCACATGTAACCAGACTGTCACCCATTGCCTGTTCAAGCCTGTTTTTAAAGAGTTAAAGAGGAGACAGCCCTGAGTTCTGAAGTATTCCAGGCTTCCTTCCTACAGTAGTCAAGAAAACACAAGGCAGCACTCATAATAATACAAAATAAGGTGTGAAATTTGTGGCGAGCTAGCCAACTTCCAGTCATATTTGCAGATATATTTCTCTTATTTTCTTAATGTGATTTTGTATATGTTAAATGCCACAAGAAAATGCACAGTTTTACTGAAAGGTCACAGGAAGAGAGTAAAGGTCTTGCATGCCTATGTGACACAGGAAAACAGCTACTAGACAGGAAGCTGAAAATTACATTTTCAAAGGTGATGGAAGTCCCTGATTAGCTAATTTGTGTAATGAGATCTCAGGATGAGAGAAGCTATCTCCCCTGTAGTAAATCTTTAAGATCAAAAGGAGAAATGGTTTTAGACAGGAGGTGTCAGCAAGGTTATCACAGTATGATTACATTTTTTTAGTAGTGCCAGGAAGTGATGATATGAGAACCCAAATAAGGAAATAAATAATAATTCCTTAAAATCTGGAAAGAGCAAGAGAGATACCTGCTGGCTGAAAGAAGAGGCCACCAGCTATTAACTAGAAAGTTTTTTTTTTCAGATTGCCAAATGGACTATAAATACCCCCTGTATACAGAAGCTCATTGCAATGCACTTTGGACACTCTCCTGAAAAGACTCCAAACAGAACTGCCAGCAGCCAGTGGCTGAAAGGGAAGAAATGATTTTTCAGACTTAACTTATTCCTCTGGACTACAATTTGCTACTTACTTAAGGTAGCATTTTAGATAACAGTTATAGAAAGTTTTTCATGTATATTTTCCACTTTTATTTGTGTTATTCTGTAATCAAAATGTTCTAACTCTTTTAGATGTAACCGTATGATTATTAAGTATTTTAGTAAAAACATTCATTTTTAAGAAACCTGCCTGAGCGAGATGTTTCACATTGTGTGTGGTTGTGGGATGTTTAATAATAATCTGTGACTGAACTGTTATTGCTAAGGGGTGTCACCATAAGCTACCAATCAAACAATAGTCTATACAGGGGAATCCGGGTAAAGATAAAGAAAATATGAAAATCTCAAAAAAGAGTCTGTAGGGATTTGAACTAGGTTATTGCATGCCCATGGAAGAAGACAAAATAAGAGTTACAAGGCTACACCAAAGAGATTGTAATGCCTGGACCTTCCCCCTTTGTGTAACAACCAAGAAAGGGTTCTTAACTGGCTACAAGACTTGAGACTGGTATTGTACCCTTATCTAGAGTAAAGGCGGAGCTCTGGGACCTCATGCAGGTGTTCAGTCATGACCTCAGCAAGCATTCTAGAAGGACAAGGGGAGTGTATCCCTGTTTTCTCCTCCCTGTCGCAGATTGCACTTAGGGGTGGGCACTGTGAGATCAGTGGATCTGACCCTCAGGAGTGGGTTCATGACAGATTTGGTGTGCAGCAGTGGAATCTGGCAGATCTGGTGCACATTGGTGGGACCAGAGAGATCTGGTAGCATATTGCTGCAATTCGAGAGATATTGGAGGCACAGGTATACAAGCTGGATTCAAGGCCATTGTATCAGATTGATAAACTGAAAACAATCCACACACAATCAAGGCAGAGATTTGGAAAAAAATAATTTGGTTACAATATTAAGTTCCCTACCTGTTTTTTCTTTTTTTACCATTGTAAGCTAGTGTAGTAGTAGTTAGGGAAGAAAATGGCTTCCAACTACAGGGAATACATTGCAGACTACCTAAGGCAGTTGTGTCAGGAAAGATGGGTCCAGTACGAGGGGCGAACCAAAAAGAACCTCGTGGAGGCTATCACGGTAGCCGGCGAGCAAGTCATTGTCCCAAACCTTGAGTCACAGCAAGTGACTGAAAAGAACCAGATCCTGGGTGTGGGGGTGCCAGGGTCCATTGCAGAATCTAGTCCCAGGAAGGAGGACAGCAAGACCAAAGGAAACCTGGAGTCACAGCTGCAGGGGAAGGTCACCACAGAGCTGGAGCTAGAAGGGGGTCTGGCATTAGCTGAAGTTGAGGAAATTGGAGCTGGAATTTGAGCAGAGGAAGTTCAAAGCCCAGCAGTAGAGTGAGTTTGAGCAGAAGAGGTTTGAACTGGAGATGCAGAGAAAAGAAAGGCAGCTTCAGAGAGAGGCCGAGAAAAAGGAAAACCAGCATCAGAGAGAGGCTGTGAGGGAAGAAAAACAGCAACAGAGGGAGTTTGAGCTGGAGAAGCTAAGACTCCAATGACCAGTGCCAGAGGAGGTAAGTAACAGGGATGAACCTGAAACACCAGGGCTTGGGTATAAGTTAAATTCAAAATTAATAGGTGAATTTAAAGAGTGGGAGGATATGAATGCATTTTTGAATTCATTTGGAAAGGTCTGTATCCAGGCCAAGGTACCCAGGGAGTTGTGGAGCTTCCAGCTATCCCTGCTACTGACTGTTAAAGGCCATGAGGCACTAGGCAAAATGGACAAACAGAACAGTAGCAATTATAAGAAACTTAAAGCTACCTTACTTAAAAAGTATGAACTGACTCCTGAGGCCTACAGGGTTAAATTCTGTAAACTCCAAATAAGTCCTGACATGAGCTTTGAGGAACTCTCCACAAAGCAATGTCAGTTTTTAAAACATTGGTGAGAGGAGGAGGAAGCAAACTCTGTGGGGAAAATTGAGGAGGTTGTACTTTTAGAGCAGTTCTTTTGGGCTTGCCCAACAGAGTTGAAAACCTGGCTAGAGGACCGAGATCCAAAAACAACACAGCAAGCTGCTGAGCTCTCAGACCTCTATGCCAGGAGTAGGTCTGCTCTGAAAGGAAGTGGGCATGTGCGAGAGGGCCAAAAGGGAAAAGCACGCCTTCAAGGCAGCTAAAACCCTCACAGCCTCCGATGAAATGAGGAAGCTCCAGGTTACCAAAAAGGGTTGTCTTGGGGAAAAAAGAATGATGACTGTTGGTTTTGTAAACAGCTGGACAGTGTCCTAAAATGGCACAGTGTGGACAAAATGGTGCTCGAACAAAGTTGGGTGCACTGTGTATCCCTGAAAGCATGCCTGTAAACATGAGGGAGCACATACACCCAGTTACTGTAAATGGGGTGCAGACCCATGGGTTAAGGGACACGGGGGCATCTCTTACCTTAGTAAAAGGGATTTAATTGGGCCTGACCAGCTTATTCCAAATCAGTTTATCACTGTGAGGGGATTCACCGAGGAGGAGAAAACTCTGCCACTTGCTAGTGTTCTCTTAGACTGGGATGAGACAGGACAGACAGTGCAAAAAGTGGCAGTGGCAGACAACTTCACCCTGGATGTGATTATAGGGAATAATCTACAGAAGGGGGTGGTGTGTGTGGTTACCCACAGTCAGGCAGCAAAGGCTGATTGTAGTTCCCTGAACCCTGTAGAAGCCCCTCTGAAAAAATAATGAGAGGCTGGTTCCCCAGCCTGTGTCTCCTGAAATGGAGGGTCATGAAAGGGAGGTAGGACTTCTCCAAATAGCCATGCACCAGACAGCTACAGAAGATTACTCCGAGGAGGGAGTGGTAAAAAATTGTCAGGAGGTTAGGGGTGGCAGTGACCCTGATTGCCCTGATGCTAGAGCTATGGATGCCAGTTTAGGAACTGAAGGGGACAAGTTCCATACCTTGGGAAAATGTGAAGATTTTATAGCTGCTCAGAGGACTGATCCTAGTTTGGAGAGGCTGAAGACTTGTGCAGAATCTGATGTGACACCAGGAGGTGACATAAGACATAAGGTATTTTGGGATAATGGACTATTGAATACAAAGGACATGAGGACAGAGCAAGGGGTGATGGGTAGGCATGTTTGTCATTCCCCAGGGGTACCATGAGCGGTTGCTCAAAGTCGCTCATGATATCCCCATATCCAGACATCTGGGCATCGCATGCACCATGCAGCAAGTGGCCCAGAATTTCTATTGGCCCAACTTCTCCCAGCAGGTGAAGGAATATTGCAGGTCTTTTCACTGATGCCAACAAATGGTGGTACAGAGATGCATGACACCTTATCACCCACAAGCCAATGGGCTTTTGGGATGTTTTAATGGTACACTAAAATTGATGCTCCAAGCATTTGCTGAACAGCATGGGAGGGAATGGGAGAAATACCTTCCCCACCTGCTGTTCACATATATGGAGATGCCCCAAGAGTCACCAGGGTTCTCCCCCTTTGAACTCTTATATGGACGTAGAGTACATGGGCCCCTAGACTTGATCTGGGAAGACAGGGAAGGCAAACACATCACCCAGGGAACTCCCATAGTGGAGTATGTCCTTAGGTTTAGGGAGACACTGAAGGAGTTGATGGGGGTGGCCCAAAGCAACCTGTCAGCTGCCCAGCAGAAGCAAAAAGTCTGGTACAACCATGGAGCTAGAGTTCATGCATACAGTGCAGGTCAGGAAGTAATGGTCCTAATTCCAGTCCAGAAGGACAAGCTGCAGGCTGAGTGGATGGGACCATATAAGGTAGGTCAATGATGTAAATTATATTATGGAATTGCCTGACAGGAAACATACCCATAGGATGTACCATGTCAACATGATGAAGCCATATGCAAATAGGGTTGACATCATATTTGTAGTGTGTAGTCCTGGGGAGGGGACAGACTAGGAAGACCCCCTCCTGAACTTGCTAGAGGAGAGCAAGTGGGAGTCATCCATGGAGGCAATCAAGTTGTCACCCCAGTTGACTCCAGAACAGTCCCAGGAAGAGAGGGAGGTTTTAGAGGACTTTGCCCCTTTGTTGATGACCAAGCCTGGACAACCCCCCTTAGTGACACATGATGTAGACACAGGGACACAAGTACCCATATGGTGAACAGCCTACTTGGGTGTCTGAGGCCATCCTAAAGGACATTAGGAGGGAGGTGGAGGAAATGTTGGATTTAGGGGTAATCCAGCAATCCCCCAGTCCCTGTGCCTCACTCATTGTCCTCATTCCCAAGCCGGATGGCCCTACTTACTTTAGTGAGGACTATCATGGACTCAGTGCACTCATGAAGTCTGATGCCCACCCAATGCCATGGATGGATGAACTACTGGACAAGTTGGGAGGGGTGACCTGCCTTCCCACCATTGATTTGATGAAAGGGTACTGGCAAGTGGAGTTAACAGCCAGAGCTAGAGAGCAATCGACTGTCATCACTCCAGTAGGATTATTCAAATTCTGGGTAATGCCTTTTGGAATGAAGAATGCCCTGCCACCTTCCAAAGGTTGGTCAATCAGGTGTTACATGGTACTGAAGAGTATGCAGTGGCTTATCTGGATGATATTGCCATCTTCAGTACTAGCTGGAAGGAACACCTGTTCCACCTGAAGGAAGTGTTATGCAGGATACAGAGGGCAGGGCTCACTGTCAAGGCTGAAAAATGCCAGGTGGCTATGGCAGAGGTGGCATAAGACCATGTAGTGGGGCAGGGGCAGCTTCACCCTAATCAAGCAAAGATTGAGGCAATAGAGGCGTGGCCTATGCCTGAAACCCAGAAGCAGGTTAGGCACTTCCTAGGGCCGAAGGGTACTATCAAAAGTTTGTATCAAATTACAGTAACCTGGCAGCTCCCCTATCTGGCCTGCTAAAGAAAAGAATGCCCAGAAAGGTAGACTGGGAGCCAGACTGTCATCGCACAGCTAAAGGAGGCACTGTGCAGTGCCCCTGTGTTGGCCAGTCCAGATTACTCTAATCAATTTGTAGTCCAGACAGATGCCTCAGATGTGGGGATTGGAGCAGTTCTCAGTCAGACATCTAATCAGGGAAAAGACCACCCAATCGTATACCTGAGCAAAACATTACTTCCCTGAGAGTAGGCATACTCCCCACAGTAGAAAAGGAGTGCCTTGTGCTGGTATGGGCCCCGAAGAAATTAGAGCTATATCTATATGGGAGGCACTTCAACGTACAGACCGATCATAACCCCCTGGTGTGGCTAAATCAAATTGGTAAAACAAATCATCGTCTCTTAAGGTGGAGTATTGCCCTACAGGCCTAAGACATGACAATTACCCACAGGGCCAGATCAGCCAATGCCAATACAGATGGCCTAGTTCACCAGTTACAACAGTAACAGAATTTTTGAAAACCTTACCATGAAGTAGGGGGCATGTTCCCACAAATTCAGTCTAAGGAGGGAGGGAGGGATGTGTGAGCTAGCCAACTTCCAGTCATATTTGCAAATGTATTTCTGTCATATTTTTTTGATGTGATTTTGTGTATGTTAAATGCCACCAGAAAATGCCCAGTGTTACTGAAAGGTCACAGGAAGAGAGAAAGGTCTTGCAAAATATGTGACATTCCTATGTGACCCAGGAAAACAGCTACTAGCCAGGAAGCTGAAAATTGCATTTTCAAAGGTGATGGAAGTCCCTGATTAGCTAATTTGTGTAATAAAGTCTCAGAATGAGAGAAGCTATCTCCCCTGCCATAAACCTTTACGATCAAAAGGAGAAATAGTTTTAGACAGGAGGTGTCAGCAAGGTTACCACAGTCTGATTATATTTTTTTAGTAGTGCCAGGAAGTGCTGATATGAGCACCCAAATAAGGAAATAAATAATAACTCCTTAAAAGCTGGAAAGAACAAGAGAGACACCTGCTGGCCAAAAGAAGAGGCCACCAGCTATAAACCAGAAAGGTTTTTTTTTTCAGATTGTCAGAGGGACTATAAATACCCGCTGTAAACAGAAGCTCATTGCAATGCACTTCAGACACTCTCCTGACAAGACACCAAATAGAACTGCCAGCAGCCAGTGGCTAAAAAGGATGAAAAGATTTTTCAGACTTCACTTATTCTTCTGGCCTACTATTTATTACAAACTTAAGATAGAACTTTAGATAACTTATAGTGCATTTTTCATGTATATTTTCCACTTTTATTTGTGTTATTCTGTGACCAAAATTTACTAAATTATTTAGCTGTAACTGTATGATTATTAATAATTTTAGTAAAAACATTTATTTTTAGGAAACTTGCCTGAATCAGATTTTTCATATTGTGTGTGGTTGTGGTGTCACCATAAGTTACCAATCAAACAAGGGTCTGTACAGGGAAATCTGGGTAAAGATAGAAAGAATACAAAACTCTCAAGGAAGAGTCTGTAGGAATTTGAACCAGGTTATTGCATGCCCATGGGAGAAGACAAAATCAGGGTTACAAGCCTACCCCGAAAGATTGTAATGCCTGGATCCTCCCCCTTTGTGTAACAGCCAAGAAATGGTTCTCATTTGGCTACAAGACTCGAGACTGGTATTGTACCCTTATCCAGAGTACAGAGGGAGCCCTGGAGCCTCGTGGCAGGTGTTCAGTTGTGACCTCGGCGACCATTCTAGAAGAACACAGAGAGGGCATCCTTGTTTTTCCCCTCCCTGTCACAGATTGCACTTAGTGGTGGGCACTGTGAGATCAGTGGACCTGACCCTCAGGAGTGGGTTTATGACAAAATGTAAGAAAACTTACAAAATATAGTCATACAGTGATAAAGTTAGAACAGATCCACAGCACTAAACCCCAGCACTTCACATCATTAACATGACTGCTGTTAAGTCACTGGGCATGCCCTGCCCATGTGATTAATTGCTGGTCTGGTGCTGGCTGCTGCTTGCGCCTCCCACCCATAATAAAGGGGAGACACACGCACATGCTCAGAGTCCTGGGTTCTGAGTTCCTGGGCAGAGCCCTTTATAACTCAGAGGAGTGCAGAGATCCTGGCCTGACAGACATAGGTACAGAGGGTTCCATTTTTAAAGGGTTGTTACAGTGATGCAAGTTGTGCTGAATCCCCGCATGCAACAAAGCTGGGTGCACCAGGGACCCTGCAGCAGATTTTGGTAGATTACAGGTCCCACTGCCAAAGTCCCCACGACTGCTGCAAGAGATGCTCTGCATCAAAGGAAAGGTTCAAGGAAGGGGTTTGACAGAAGCTGCCTTCATCACCTGTCCCATTTAAAACCAGCCCTTTGTGTTGTAGACATGCCACCAAAGTCGTGTACTTGTACTTATATAGTATACAGTATACAGTATGGAGTCACCAGTAACAGACACTGCATGGCAGCGTGGAAGTCCACCATATAAATGCCAGTTACCATGATGCATGGTGCCAGTGTTCCCAAATGTTAGCAGCAATGCCATAATACTAATGTAAAGTAAAGAGTCTATACATTTACTGTACCATGAGAAGACAAGTAAAGGCAGTTTGGCATCCAGTCAGATACTGTCAGGTGTCACGCTATGTGGTACAAGTGATCACTGAAATTGATTTGCAGTTCTAAATGTTACTCCTGGCACAAGGTCTCCCACCCCCCACCAGCACTTTATATAGTGTCTGTTAGCAAATACTGCTGGCAGTGACAGACAGACCAATCTGCGGAAGTGGTCCTCATGGAGCGTGTGCCACAGGCAACTTACATGCTGGTAACAGACCTGGCTTTTTTGTTAGATGACAGCAGTGAATAAGCTAGCATCTCCAATCTGCAGCACCTCTACAGCCATGCAAGGTAAGGCAACTGAAGCCCCTGTGTCCTTGGACATTACGCATTTGTGGATCCCTATGCAATGTGCCCATCAACCTGAGAGGCTTCTGTAACAGCACGCTAGTGTGTCCCGAACATCCAGTCTATGAACTACTGTGGTAATGACTGACATACCCAGTTTGCACTGACTATCCCTTTGTCCTGCATAATCTTCTGCATGTCTCAGTTGTAACAGTAACATAGCAAGCCTATCCAGATATTGAGACCTTCAGTGAGGAAGGCAGAGTCATTCACTACATGTAAATGCCATCTGTTCAGGGAGCATAAGCGGCAATGGGCACTCTGCTCAGGGTACAATGTGACCATGTGGTGACACACTGTTCTACCCTGCAAATGCTTGTTACACAGTACATGCATGTTTCATATTTCGACCATGTACCAGTGCATCAGCATTTGAGTATACGAGCAGGGGTGAATGACTGCTCACAAAGCACATTCAGAGCTGCACATCACAATGAAGCACAGGTATATCTCTCTTAGTGCTGTCACAGTAACCTCAATTTGTCTCTGCACCCATGAGACACTCGGCACAGTGCCACTGAGATGCACTATGTCATTTTCAGTGGGGTCCTCAGGTGCTCAGTGATGTTCTGCAGGGCATACAACTATTGTGGGTTTTGCAGGACAGCATGGTGCAGTGTGCTTCCGACCATGTGGTGAGTATCTTCAAACTGGTGTGCAGGGTCATAGGTGCACTGCTCTGTGTTCAGTAGTGAGATAGTCATCCCAGGAGGACTGTGGATCTGTTGGTTGTTCTGCCGTGCCTACCAGGGCATCAGTGTTGGCATACAAGGCCATTAGACCAGCTCTGGCTGGCCTAACCACTGGGAGCCCTGTGGCTGTTGGGCTCCTTTGAAAATCTCACAGAAGGGGATGTTGCATCCATGTTGTGGTGCAGGCCCCCCTGTCCAGCATGGTGCAGCTTGCAGCTCGGCACAAGCCTGGTGGGTGGCCCATGATGTTGGCAAACACAAAATGGTGAGACCAAATGTTGGTGAGGGAATTACAGTGAGGACAAAACAGCAACAAATGTTTTACCCTCTTCATGAGGTGTTATGACCTCAGAGTTGGTTAATTAAGCAAGGGGAAGTGGGGAATGAAGCCCCCCACTGAAAAAAAAAGTCACCGGTTGTGTCCTCACAAACATTCTGTCACGATTCTGGGCTTGCCATTCTAGAGTCACCTTTATCACATAGAGCCACCTGGTGCAAGCCAGTCTGGCACTGGTAACCCCCCCCCCGAGGACGCAGGCTGTGTTTGAAAATTGGGAATGACGCATGTTTTGGTGCAGAGTGCTCCTTGCATTATTTCTTTTTGATGCAGGTACTGTACATCATTCTTGGGGCTTTGAAAATTGAGCCCACAGAGTCCAGAAGCCTCCCCAAGGAGAAGCTGTATTCCAGTCAGAGGCAGCAAGGAAGAAAAAAAAAAGTAATGTGTAAAAGAATGAGAGATCAAGAGAACTTACAAATAAGACATGTGAACAGAGAGATTAGAGTATAGGCTTATAGAGAATGGTTAGTCAAGAGGTCCTACAGTCTCCAAGCAAAGAAGTCACACAGAGATTCATTTGAACCTGCTCCAGCTTGCAAGCTATGGGCCAGTGGAAACCTAGGCCATGCATACAAAGTCATGGGAGAGTCAAGGAGAAATCCTCCCTCATAAATTGTTGAGATTAATGTGGTTGTGAGGGTCACACGTGTGCTGAGCATGGTCTGTCAAGGTATATGTCTGTGCCCTGGGAGGCTAAAGAAAGTTTGCCTCACAGAAAGCGGAGCTGATGGTAAGTTGCAGGGAGATTTCTGTATAGGTACCCAAGTTACATCAAGTCTCCCAAGGGACAGAGTGACAGCAGACTTCAAATGCACCAGAGGATAGGTTTCTTTAACACTCATTCATTCCCATAGACGCCATATGGTGTCAGAACCATCCATTGCTGGAATGGACCCAAAATGGCCACTGGGAGCAAATGAGTTAATAGTTTAGCCAAATGCCCCGCTTTATGAGGTAGCAGTTGTATCTGTAGAACTTCTTGCATATAGTTATGAAGGACTGAGAGATTTGTTTATAGGGCTCCCTGTTATTCAAGGAACCCAGAAGCAAAGTGGGTTGTGTCACTGTAAAGGAGTGTGTCCGAATTAGGGGACAAATGATCTGTGCATGGCTTAAAAAATGTAATCTGAGCTTGACTCTACTTCTCACACATGACCCCGGGCATTTGTATAATTACTCTAGTTAACAGCAGCATTGATGGACCCTTCCTAGCCTGAAGTGCCTGGACAAAATCTAGAATCCTAGCCGGCTACTCACCTTGCAATGTGGAGCCCGTAAGTACCCCAAATCCAGGAGATTGGCACACACATATGTATAGTACCTTAAAAAATCATTGTTCAATTTAATTCCATCGGCTATGTTCTGTTACACGCCTGATATTTCCCTTCTGATCACATCCTTGCTGACCACAGCCTTCTCCTTTAATATGGTCCTGTTAGCTTCTCACTGCTCTCCTTTACAAATCCCACTGTAAAAGCCAATTGCCTATTTATAGGTAATCTTTCACCTATCATGTGAACCACAGGGCTTCCTGTGATCTTTGCCTTTCCTGACATACTTAACACACAAGTGCATGGCTTCTACTATCACACCCTTTATTTCACTCCATTTATACTCTACCTCCTGAACTCCCTGCAGGTTTCTGAGGGGCGTACTGCATCCAGTATGGTTTTCATTTTATTGCAGTTCACCATTCTGAAGTTAGTCAGTATTGTACTGGATTTCATGGGCTTATCTTCTAGCTCCATGTTAAATTGTACGCTAGTGTAATAAATCCTATTGGCACCTCAGTTCTAATAGTGTCCCTAATAATTTCTGGATTATTCATGATGAAGTCTAGTAGAGCCTTCCCCTTAGTGGGATCATGCCTCCTGTGCATGAGAAAACCCTCTTGTGCCATATACAAGAACGTCTGGCTATTTTGGTTACTTGCTCTGCCAATTCACTAATCAATGTTTGTGAAATTGAAGCTTCCCAAAATAACTGCTCTGTTATATCCTATGCTGTTATCACCTCTCAGTCCCATTCTTCATCCCTTTTCTTATCTGTATTTGGTGATTTGTATTCTACACTGTATGTTACCCCTACTGTATATGTTTCTCCCCATCGGACAGTGGTCATGATCCAGCCATAGCACCTCTACGGTGCAAGAAGCCTGATCCACCTACCCCCCCCAAAGAGATAGATAAGGTGCCACTTGCCCCCTCAGGCAGCAGTCAAAATCCAGCCATAACACCTCTATGGTGTGTTACATGAGGTCCCTGCACCTTAATTGATACCCTCAGAGGTACACCGTAGACAGCTAATGCTTAGGTATAGCTTATACTAATACTTAGGGCTAAGGGCATCTACCGTACAAGAGTAGATGTCAGGATATGAATGCATATTGTTGTAATGCACTTTGCTTGCTAAAGCACATATATTCTACCATGTATTTTCTTTCTATTTCTTACTTGTCAGATGCCAAGACACCTGTCCTTGAAGTAATTATAATATGTAAGGCAACACTGCCATCCTTTGGTGATGTGCACCACTACACTTAGCTATGTAAGACTCTGTATAAGAACCTCTTTGTTCTAAAACTGATGACTTTACAGAATTATATAATGTTATCTTGGACCATGGAGCCACCTCTAATTTAGCCAATAGGGCTCATCTCTGTAACTAGAAATGTTTCTATCTTTTGGTAACCATAGTAATTATCATAGGTATATAATGTTATGCACAGGCTTTACACCTCGGAGACCCGAGAAATCCCAAGAGACTACAGAGAAACCTCGAGGTGTAGGGAATGCTTAGCATTGGCTCCCAGTTCGTATTGGTAAGAACTGCTTAGGGCAACTGTGATTTATCACTTTTGTAGTAATAAACTTGTTTATTACTCTAATGCAACGTGTTTGTGATTACTTGCATTCCCAATATTGCCAAGAATCTGAAAGCGAGGTTTAGACCTCATGACAAATTGGCGACCGTGTGCAGGCACTATTTGGTGTTTGTAAGTTTTCACTTGTTGCTTACAATTTTCCTTTCCCCACAGTGCAGTAGGTGTACATTCCTGTATCACCTCTCCCATTTAAAACTAAGTTTGTAGCTACTTGCAAAGTCTGGCTGACTTTTTGGGTGTGGTCGATGCCATCTCGACCCACTGCATAGCAGCTTTGAATTGCAAGCCTATAACTAATACAATAGCCCGGCTGTGTTTAAAGTACTCGTGCTGTGGATCGATACGCAGCACGCTGTTTTTTTTACAGTTTGAATTTTCGTTCCCTCCCACATAATGGCCACAGTATCAGATATCTGCGCAGAACTGAGACTCGATGTCTCTAACTTCCTTGCCTCCCATGGAGGATGGGCAGACTTCACGCGGGACGCAAGTCAATCCGAAAACCCAGTGCTGGGGATTTCAACCCAGTACGCAGAGACGCGACAATCAACCAATAAGCGTCACACTAAAGCATTGATGGTCGCCATTCACTACGCTGCTTTGGAAGCCTCCAAAGTGAGGTTTCGAACCCTTGACCTGCAGATTTCATCTCTTTAGCAAGAGATGGGTTTGCAGGAAACAGAATGTATCAGAGTGCAGCAAACCTTGGAGTCTGAACTCCAAACTCTGCAGAATGAAAAGGATTCACTATTGCATCATTCAGCCCAGACTGGTGAACAAGAACTATGTATGTTGAAGCAGGAGTGTGAAAGTTTGAGACAGGATAAGAGTCAGGTTGTGCAAATGAATGATTTGCTGAGTGTTGCGAATGCTCAGTTGAGTGACGAAATGGGTGAGCTTCAGGACGTGATCAACCAGGTACGTAATGACTTAGAGGTAGCCTATAGGGACAATCACGAATTGAGCGCCGCATATCGAGTTTTGCAGAAGCAAGATGAGGTTGATATGGATGTTGCAAGTGTGAATCATGATGAATGTAGAACTAAGATGGTGACACTGCGCCATCAGCCAGAGGTTCTGGCTGGACATGTAAAGGCAATGGCAGGCGTAGCCCCTGCCTTTCACTCATCATCAGAGGGGGAGTTATCTGATGATGACGTTTCACAGTACAACACCCAGTCATGCCCCTGCTATGGCCCGGAATCCCCACCCAGCCATCCACAGCATGGCGGGTCCCCGCCCACAACTCCCCAGGTCACACATCGACGACGTTGTGACGCTCATCATGGGAAACACCAACATGGCAATGCCCATGATGGGGAGTAGCAGGCTCAAGCCTGGTCCCGACGGCACCTCCGGTAGCCGTTATTAGTGTGGAAGACAGACAAGAGATAGAAACCATGATTGAAAGAGTTTTAGGCAATGTCCCCCTTCCTGAGAGAAGCATGAAGGCTATTAAAACTCAGATGAGGCAGCTTTTCCAAGAAGCTGGCACTCAGGAAGGTATTGTCCGTACTGCGGCTGAAGCTGCAGCTCGTGCCACCCTGGATGGTGCTTGAGACAATCTACATTTGCCTGATTGACCTACTAATCCCCTGCAAATGGCCTACTCTGTTCAGTAAATTGCTGACAGTATTGGTCGGATGAGCCCGTCTGACCACCTCAGCTGTCACTTGGAAAAGGTACATTCTAAATGCGAGATGCTCAGCCTCACTGCGGAATATCAGGTCCAAATACTATGCCAGACCATCGATCCTGGTTTGTGGGCCAAAGTCCCCGAAGCTGTTCGCCAGGAAGGAACCGTTACCTTTGACGAGGTTGCAGCTGAGCTCATTTCTGCTCACAGTCCAGGTGTTGTGGGAGTGATGCTCGCATATCCTGTGAAGCAGAATGCAAAAGAAAGTCCAGCGACTTACCACCATAGACTCTGGATGGCCTACCGAGCAGGAAAGCACCTGGCACAAGAAGCTGCGGATGTAGATCTTATTGAATATAAGACGTTGTTCCTTAGGAACATGATTTCAGCAGTACGAGAAAAGGTAGAGCCAACCACCTACCCGAACACAGACAGGTTTGCCGATATTCTTCAGAAAACCAAGAGGGTGTACCAACTGTATATCCGTGATTTGGGCTCCAGTTCCAAAAAGGTAGCTGCCGTGGAACCCGCTTCGGGGACCACGACACACTACACAGTGGAAGGGCAGGCTCAACGCCAACAGGCTCATCATACACCAGCCCCTCCAGCCACTAACCAACATCCCCAACAGGCCCAACAACAACCGCAACAACAACAGCAATGGGGTGGGAACCAGAATTGGCATAAGAACAGGAAGCATAAGGGTAGAGGTAAACCACAACAGAGAACAGGTCCCTCATATAGGGAGATAGCTGAAGAAAATCAAAAATTTAGAGAGCTCCTGGGAAAAGTGCGCTCTGTGGCAGATGCTGTCCCTGCTCAGACCCTTGCGGCGGTGCAACCGGCAGCCCAGGCTGCAACCGGCCATGGAAATACAGGAGGTGCAGGCCCTCAGGTCCATACAAGCCTGAATCCAGAAGCTCCTCCCTATATAGCATCAGTGCAGCATGGTGAAGTTATTCACACAAGTCAGGCCCAACCTCTGCATGCTTCCGCAAATACGGATTGACAATTATAGGCCCCAGTCCGTATTGTAAACAAGCTGGTCTTGGATACGAACGGAAAGCCCTGCACTGAGGCCGAGGTCGGGGGCCACCAACTAGTAGTCTTACTAGATACAGGTGCAGCTGTATCTGTGTTACATGACGAACACCCGGAAACATCTCCTTGGTCTACCAGACGGAAGACAAACATGTCAGGAGTCAATGGTACTAGGCTGCCTGCATACCGTTCGCTACCCTTACCGGTACAGTTAGGCCATTTGAAAGCCTCACATACCTTCCAACTCATGGTACTGCATAATCATCCTAGTATCATAGGGATCGACTTCCTTGTGCCACACGGCTGTGTGGTGGACCTAGCTAACATGTTGATACAGATTCAGGGTCAATACCATACCATTTTGATTCCTGACTCACATGTTGTGGCAACGATATCTGCCAATGACAAAGAGTATGATGTCATAGATTTGTTCAAGAATCATGAATTTTTCCCAAAACTCCTACCTATTCTGCAACGACATTTAGAAGTGTTTGCAGTTAACAAGCATGACTGTGGTAGAATGCATACCGTCATTGAAGTGCCAGGCCCGGCACATGAGAGGCAAAGGCAATATCCTTTCCCAACTGAGGCCTTGCCTTCCCTTAGAGAAACGATCAAGACACTCCTTAAGCAAGGAGTAATCAGAACTTGTGTTTCCACTGCCAGCTCCCCAGTGTGGCCCATGAAGAAACCTACAGGTGCCTGGAGGCTTACTATTGACTGCAGGAAACTGAATCAGGTCACTCCCAGTTGTTCCCCAACTGTCGCATCAGCACCAGACGTGCTCCAACTTCTGACCCCTGACCAGAAATGGTTCTGTGCCCTGGACATCTCCAATGGTTTCTGGTCATTGCCATTGGCCCTTAAGAGTCAATATAAGTTTGCCTTCACCTTTAAAGGAAGACAGTACACCTGGACTTGCTTGCCACAAGGATTCCATAACAGTCCATCCCTCTTCCATCTCCACATGATGGATGCCCTCGAGAGTTTCTCTACCCCCCAATGTCTCCTACAGTATGTGGACGACCTGTTGTTGGCCACAGACACACAGGAACAACATCTGGATCTCTTGGATGAACTATTGACTCTCATTCAGAGAGCAGGCTTAAAATGCAACCCAGCAAAAGCACAGTTGTGTCAGAAAAAAGTACTTTTTCTTAGTCTAAAAATAACTGATCAAGGCCACAGCCCTACCTGGAAGAAGGTACAGGGATTGCAAGACTTGCCATTACCTACCAGTGTGGCAACTCTTTGAAGGTTTCTAGGTATAGTGAACTATTCGAGAGATTTTATTTGCGATTTTGCCCAGAAAGCTGCTCCTCTGTATGAGTTACTCAAAAAGGATGTACCATGGACTTGGGGCCTTATACACACCCAGGCTGTGATGTCACTGAAGCAGGCCCTGGCTTCCACCCCAGCTCTGGTTAACCCCAATCCAGCACTACCATTCCATCTGGAGTGTGCCACCTCTGACATTGCTATGTCAGCAGTGCTGGCCCAGAAGGTGCATGACACCTTGAGACCCATTGCATGTGCCTCGCAGCTCTTGACCCCAGTGGAACAGAAGTATGGCCTTTGTGAAAGGAACCTTCTAGCCACCTACTGGGCTGTCAAGCACTTCCTGTATATCATTGGGTACTCACCACTGATCATTAATACTAACTATACACCGACTACCTTTCTGCTCTCAGACAGAGTGAAAGATGGATCAGTCTCTAATACTAGACTGACACACTGGTCACTTCTTCTCCAGGATAGGGACATACAGGTCCACCCGACTAAAGTTCCATCCATGCTAGCTCATGGTCTCTTTTTCCAGGGAGAACCCCACGACTATGTACTACAGTCACCTGACCTTCCGGATCCAGGTCCTTTCTTCCCTGCCACACCACAAGTACTCAAGAGTACTTCTTTGTGCCATATCTTTACTGATGGTTCAGCATCCTACTATCAGGGAGAACAGATTGCAGGGATGGGTATTTTGGTGATCTACCCTTACGGGAACACTGTTAAGATATCTAAACGCTGTAGTGTAGCTTCATCACAGTATGCAGAGCTGGCAGCGGTGGCCTGTGCCCTTGAGTTCATCCAACATGGAACTCAGGATACCATCATCTTTACAGACTCTAATTGGGTCTGTTGTTCCCTTACAGAATTTCTTCCCTTCTGGCAGAAGAACTCTTTTCTTTCTTCTGATGGCAGCCCAGTGAAGTATAAAGAACTGGTAATATACATACATGCACTGGCACAGAAATTTGCACACAAACTCTATGTACACAAAGTTAAAGCCCATTCTCTTCATGACCCCTATCATGCCTTCAATGACACAGCAGACACCCTTGCTAAGGAAGGGGCCCGAGGGGGGATGTCTGGATGATGGAACATCCAGAGGCTAATGGCTGTACACATTGCAGCACTCAAAAAGAAATCTGAATCTTATTCTCCCTTGGACCTCTCTGCAGCCCAACAGCTGGACACTGAACTCAAAGAGGTGTTCAGATTCCTTGATAAAGGTACTGAAGAAAAACTTCCTACACATAACCATTATCGGAGGCATGAAGGTAAGTTACACCAGTCACCAGATGACAAGCTCATTTGGTTCCAACCAGATGATTCTCCCACCAAGTTGTGGGTTTTTCCCAGACACCTAAGATCTGAATTCTTGCACCAAGTGCATGACACTCCTACTGGTGGACACCAGGAAGCAGAGAATATCCTTCAATGGCTTAAGACCACCACCTGGTGGCCAGGTATCACAAAAGATGTTAAACAGTACATAGACAATTGTCTTGTTTGTGCACAAAACAACCCCATCCTAACCAAATGAAATGCCAAACTTTTACCACAAAGACATTCTGGCCCTTGGCATGCCATTCAAATTGATTTTATTGGCCCTCTGACCAATACCAGCAGAAACAGTAAGTATGCTCTTGTGGTAACTGATCTCTTCTCGAAGTGGGTGGAGGCTTTCCCCACTAAGACATGTACAGTGAAGACTACTGCCAATATCCTGGTGGAACAGATTTTCTCCAGGTGGGGCCTACCCCTCAAGGTAGACTCTGACAAAGGAACCAGTTTTATAGGTGAGTTGATGAAAGAATCCCTTGAACTCCTTGGAGTTCAGCAGAAGTTCCACATACTCTACCATCCTCAATCTTCAGGTCAAGTAGAAAGAGCCAACAGATGGATTAAGCAAATGCTTTCCAAATTCATTGAGGACAATCCCAAAACCTGGGATTCCCTATTGCCTTTACTCCTTATGGCAATTAGGGGCACACCCTCAGCCACCACCCAGTTTACACCCTTAGAGGTGATGATTGGTAGACAGATGAGATTACCTGAACACCTGTTGTTTGACCTGCACACCCCCACTGCAGATCGCGTGTCTGTGGATCAATATGTGGAAAAACTCAGAAAAGACCTCATACACACACACACACTTGTATGCTGCAAACTGCATGGGCAGAGCCCAGCAACAATCCAAAATACAATTTGACAAGCATGCACAAGAAGTGGATTGGCAAGTTGGAGATTAGGTAATGGTACTTTGATTTGCACATCCCACCCACTCCTTCTCCAACAAGTGGGAAGGTCCATACCCTATTGTCAACAAGCTCAGTCCGGCAGTCTATCAAATTAGACTCCTTCACAACAACAAACTGACTGACAAATGGTTGCATGCAAACCAGCTGAAACTGTATAAAGGAGTTTAACTTACTTTTCCTCACCCCATTGGGTGGAATTGTACTAACAAACTAATCTTTGATCTTCCTTTTCAGATGCACTGACAAGATGACTATCTTGTTCCTTTATTTCCTCCTCTCAGGAGTGATCCCCTGCATCCAAGGCACAGTACCAGACCTCCTATGACAACTCGACCCTCCAGCACCTCCTTCAGAGGGAGTATCCATCAAAATACCAGACACAATGATTACTGTTCAGGAAGGTTCCGATGCTTACCTCACTGCCTCGGTTATTGCTCCTGATAAATCTACCCTTCAAATTGAGTGGCACACCACCTCACAAGGACAAATTCTCCCTGTGGCCAAACTCTCCAAAGGAACTTTTCAGGGCTGGCCCAATGCTAAATTATCCCCAAATGGTTTACTGTTCTTGTTACAAACTGCATTAAGACATTATGGTTTGTACAATATAACTGCCTTAATAGACCCTTCTTACTGTAATTCTTTGTCCAAAGATTCTGCTCGCAGATTTTGTGCTATACACCACATGGCTTCTGCAGCCATGTACCTCTCTGTATTGCCACCTACTGATAAACAGCTTTTGGAATGTCCAAAGCATAACCCTGGTCCCCGTAGTGGTCACTCAGCCACTGCCCTCCCAGGTTCTTTAATTAATAATTTACAGTTTATGCATGTACCTGTTTTGTTTACTCTTACTTACTGGACTATGAAAGAGTTTGGTATGTGTCATAACACTAATACTTCAGCATTTTATAGTTCATTATTAGTTGATAGTTTAGCTGCATTTCAGATTCATATGCAGGATCCTTTTGCTGGTGTCTATTCAACTGAACATAGAGGCAATTTCAGGAGGAAGACTCCTCCTGGTAATTTCAATCATAAATGTAACAAACGTGAAGGTGACAGTTCTGATGTTACGGGTGCAACAGGTACTGTCACAGGTCTTTTTGGTACGGCTATGTCATTCTGCAATAAAGCTGACATTGCTGCTATCAAAAGTCATTCTGCTAAGTTCTCCACTGGTTTGGTTAATGACGTTTTACCTCCTTTATTGCATGGTGTGGATGGCCTTAGTCAGGAAGAAAGATACACTGTATACAACACGCACGACATTGCCAAGGAATTTTCTGATTCTAAAGATAAGATTAACACACTTATACAACAGAATAATAGAGAAGCAGATAGAAGAAGAAGAATCAGCATTTATATAGCACTTTTCATACATCCAAAGCGCTTTACAAGCAATGCTAGACTGATAGTGAAGTGACTGAATGTGTGGTGGCAGCCATATCGCACATCATCACCCACACACAGCCTGGATAATTGCATGAGCCAGTTTATGGGAAGGGGAATGTTAGCCAGGACACCGGGCATGTTCCCTACTCTTTGCAAAGAGTGCCCTGGGTTCTTTTACTTCCACCTGGACACCCACCAGGACAACACCAGGATGGGCAGAAGGGACCTCGGTTTAACGCCTCATCCAAAGGACGGCACACCCCAGCAGTACAGCACCCCCCAATACTGCACTCAGATGCCAGCAATTTTTAGGTGCAAGTCCAATTCCAGTGTGGGACGAGAACCCACAACCTTCTGGTCCAGAGGCAGATGTGCTACCAACTGAGCTACACTGACACCTATTACAGATAAACAATACATTGCTAGGGAAATACTCTGCTCTGCTTATGGCTCCTACATTATCGCTACCATCAACAACCTCTTCCGTGATTTAGAATCTGGAAGAATCCCTGACATCATACATGATGGACGCCTCTCCAAGTGGTATTGTCCAAAATGTAAAACCTCTAGCTGTGTTTCCATGTGTATGCAACAGACTTTGTCTATTCCTCTCTCAACAGCTAGAAATTTGGGGTTTGTGACCAGACACCCTAATACTGGTCCTTGTTTCACTACTAAGAAATGTTCTATAACAGATACCATGTTTGTTTCCTTTACTGTCTCCTTACCACGTTTTGATCCTACTACAGCTTTGTTCAACAAGCTTGCACTGGTTCACTCTATAGGACACTTGGATGAAGACATCTACAGAGAACGACTGGATCTACCATCTCTACTGGTCTATCATTCTTTCCTGGATGCCTGGGTGGCTCCGCACATGGACTGCTGTGCGAAAAAGCAATATACCTGTCTGTGCCGTTGTGATGTGTTTGATGTAATTTGGCCCATTTGTGGCTACTCTCCTGACAGCATTGATTGGACTTTTACTATGGATGATGACATCACTGAGAATGGCACCAACTCCTTCGACTCAACTTTGGCTCCAGATCAACTGTACCAATCCTATCGTGAGGAGGCTCATCGACTGTCAACACGGATTTCGAAGATGACCTACACCCGCCCTGTCCAGTTGCAAAAGTGGAGACTACCTACTGTTCATTCACAGTACAATTCCAATGGAGAGTACTGTGTGGTGACTAATTACAAAACTTATACATATGGTTCTGTTACTTGTGCCATTGATTACCCCAATTTTTGTTTTGTTCTCCACCAGAAGACTGTTATTGGACATACTGTTATAACCCCTGTCCCCCTTATGGATGCAGACATTATTGATGGTAACCCAGATTATCTACTCACACTCTCGGAGTATTTGCCATACTTTAATGTACACATAGACCCACTCACACTTACACTGAAATCACTTTTAGACAGGAAAGACACACACCTCATCCACATCAGCAATAATATTACCAAAACCAATGAAGCTGTTCTTGACCTGATTAATGATGGAGATATGAATAATGCATTAACTAACACCTGGTTAGAAATTACTTTTAAAGGTTTTGTTATTATACAAGCATTTTCAATTTTCACTTTGATTATTATGCTTTGCTGCCTACGACGTACACTATGCCAACACCGTGAACAGCTCGAGTTCCTTTACAAGGCTCGCGCGTCAGGATTGCAAATGACCACGAGGTCCCTGCACCCTAATTGATACCCTCAGAGGTACACCGTAGACAGCTAATGCTTAGGTATAGATTATACTAATACTTAGGGCTAAGGGCATCTACCGTACAAGAGTAGATGTCAGGATATGAATGCATATTGTTGTAATCCACTTTGCTTGCTAAAGCACATATATTCTACCATGTATTTTCTTTCTATTTCTTACTTGTCAGATGCCAAGACACCTGTCCTTGAAGTAATTATAATATGTAAGGCAACACTGCCATCCTTTGGTGATGTGCACCACTACACTTAGTTATGTAAGACTCTGTATAAGAACCTCTTTGTTCTAAAACTGATGACTTTACAGAATTATATAATGTTATCTTGGACCATGGAGCCACCTCTAATTTAGCCAATAGGGCTCATCTCTGTAACTAGAAATGTTTCTATCTTTTGGTAACCATAGTAATTATCATAGGTATATAATGTTATGCACAGGCTTTACAACTCGGAGACCAGAGAAATCCCAAGAGACTACAGAGAAACCTCGAGGTGTAGGGAACGCTTAGCATTGGCTCCCGGTTTGCATTGGTAAGAAATGCTTAGGGCAACTGTGATTTATCCCTTTTGTAGTAATAAACTTGTTTATTACTCTAATGCAATGTGTTTGTGATTACTTGCATTCCCAATATTGCCAAGAATCTGAAAGCGAGGTTTAGACCTCATGACAGGTGCAAGGAGCCTGATCCACCTACCCCCCAAAGAGATAGATAAGGTGCCACTTGCCCCCTCAAGCAGTGGTCACGATCCAGCCATAGCACCTCTACGGTGCAAGGAGCATGATCCACCTACCCCCCAAAGAGATAGATAAGGTACGACGCTTGAAAAATTTCCAGTTTCTCTGGGCTGTGTGAACACTGCACCGGATCATCACTTGCAATTTGCTGTTTTCAATTTCATCGCCTTCTCAGGGTAGCGCTATTGGCTCCACGCCTGTGTAGAGCTCCCTGATTGGCTGGTCTCACTCACCTGAGACAGGAGCACCTGAGACATGTGGCTTAATGTAAGCCTGCATCCCTGTACTCGGCTTATAATTTATATATTTTAATTTAGCCTGTTCTGCTTGGCCTGTGTAAAGAAACTTTCCATTCCCCCACGCTGCAGTTTCTCTCCAACTGTATGTGCACTGATTCAGTGCTAGCTCTGCAAACTTCCCCTTGATTTTTCATTGCACCCCCCTCTCCTTCCCAAGCCTCCTTTAAATGCACACAGTCTCCGCCCACTCCTATCTGATGTTTCAATTTATTGGTTACTTACTGTCAACAACTGCAATTCCTCCCATCCCCTTTTTGCAACTAAGCCTTCTAGCAGCTTTATCTCATTCTGTCTTGCTGAGGCATACCATTTTGGTACTTTAGGTTTGCTTATTGCTGACTAGCATATCCTGTCTTGCTGACTAGCATATCCTGTCTTGCTAAGGCACTGTTTTACTTGAAAACTGTACTACAAATTAATTTGTCAAAAACTGTGTTTATTGTCTAAAAATGTTCCCAGCAACCAAGTGTTACAGCCCCCTCGTGACTCTGTAGCTCTCTCCAGACTGCAAGGCACCAAGGAAATCATTGGCTTTTCAGTTGCTAATTGAGCTGTTTTCACTCAGACTGCTAGCCTTTGTGTTACCCCACTATTAATTTGAGCTCCTCTTTCCTTTCTCTAGCTGAGAACCCGCTAGGGATCCCAGCTCAGATGCCCTCTGCGTGGACCGCGGACACCGGGCAGTCGGAGCTTCCGAAGCCACCACCTGAGACCTCCTTATCGGACTCCACCACTTGAGAGGTACGGCAAAGACACAATTTTTTGCCCACCCACTCATCCCCCCTCCTGTGTGCTATTATATAGACCCATTAGCACCACCCACTCCCATCCCTGACAAATCTCCTGCCTTCTCTTTCTTACTAAAACAATTTGTTACTGCCAGGGTTCCATCAGGGGAATCCTGCAACCAGCAGCCGGCAAGCTACCCTTGTTATCAAAATTCCCTCATTTACCCAACAACTGCAATTATGGCAGCCTCGTGGCAATTCCTCCTCCTGATTGCACTGCGTATAATACCCCTTACTGGCTTATTATCTGAAAAATGTGAGACTGGGAGTACACCACATCCTTATCCTGAAGACTACTCGCCCAATCTGACTATGCACATCACATGTTATGTCAAGGCTCCTTGCCAACTGATCCAGGTGGACTACCTTCCTCGAAGAGCAACTATTGCAGATTTTTCTACGCCTCCTTCCTTATCTCTAATTAATTTGAGTTACTCCCACTGGCGTTACACAGCCAGAGTATTAGCCTCAGTGTCCTTAGGCTTGCATAAATTAAAAAACAAAGCTTGGCACCCCAGTTCCTCCTCCATGCCAAGCCGGAAAAAGCCTCAAGCTCATTGCCTTTCACTTGAATCCCTGAAAAAATTGCTACTTCTCCTCTTACTCTGCTCTGGCAATGTCAAGCTTAATCCAGGACCCATAAATAAACTTACCTCCCCTTCTGAGTCACTATCTCTTAAAGGTAATAGTTTTATGCACATTAACGTGTGCAGCCTGCAGAAAAAATTCACCCTTATCCAGGCTTGGACCACCCATACAATGCCAGATGTGCTTGTTATCTCAGAATCCTAGCTACGGCCCTCTACACCAAATAGCGTGATTAATATACCTAACTACCAGATCTTCAGATGTGATAGGCAATCCAGAGGAGGTAGGGTCACCATCTACACCAAAGATGGATTTGTGGCATCAACACTTAATTCTAACTCACTGGTAGTGGGATTTGAGTGCCTGGACATAAAAATCGACCTATCCCCATCATTAACACTCTGAGTCATAGGGTGCTATAGACCACCATCTGCCGGTACTCAGCTCTTGTCCTATCTTACAACTATCTTGGACACTAGCCCCCTGGAAACAATTATCCTCGGGGATCTAAACTACATTTGGCTGTCAGAAGCCGGTCACCCACTTAAATCTTTCTGCGACTCCCTTGGTTTCACCCTACTCAACGAAGAGCCCACCCATATCAACAAAAAGAATACAGCCAAAAGTACCCTTCTGGATGTCCTCCTTGTGAATAAACCCCATTCCTTCTCCCACGTTGGAACCTTTGACGTGGATATTAGTGACCATTGCCTAAAAGCTGGAGTTTGGGCAGCCAACAAAGTGCCAACTATGGCCAAATTCTCCATCAAAAGGTCAACCAGGTCATTCGACCAACCCTTGTGGCAGAGTTTTTACCTTGCTAAAACAGTGGAAACTGCATATTCTATTCTACATGAAATCATTACCTACGCCATGAATCTACATGCGCCTCTGTCAAAAATACGCATAAAGGCTAGGAAATGCCATTGGTTTACTCAAGATCTCAAGGCTGCACTACTGTCCAGGGATAAACTCTGGAAAACTGCCCTCAAATCCCAAAAAGAGGAAGATTGGTGCCTCTTTAGAACAGCCAGAAATCACTGCACCAAACTGATTAGGGAAGCTAAAGCCTGCTATTACTAAGCAGAACTAGATACTGCAGCCAATTGTCCCTCCAAATTCTGGGCCACAATCAAAGAACTGGCAGGATCCACGTCACAAAATGTGCTCCCTACAAAAATGACCTCTGACAATACAGTAATCAATGACAAAAAAAGAAATACTGCAGGCATTCAACACGGACTTCGCCACAGCAGGCTTAGCCTTCAATAACTCACCTGCATGTAGCCTGCGCGCCCAACTTGGCAGGACCCCACCAAATGTTGGCTCCGTTAGTCAACATTTCTCATTCTCATTGGTTTCCCTTGAGGAAGTGGAAGACTTGGTTCTTCACCTGGATACTAAGAAAAGTGCCGGCACAGATGCACTTGAACCATACTTCCTAAAGATAGCATGCCATGTATTGGCAGTGCCTATTACTCATTTATTCAACCTGTCCCTAACACAAGGTACCCTCCCTCAAATATGGAAGATCGCACATGTTATCCTGCTATTTAAATCTGGAGACCCTTGCAACCTTAATAACTATAAGCCAATTTCTCTCCTACCCACACTCTCGAAGCTACTGGAAAAAATAGTAAATGGCCAACTAAGATCCTTCATTGACAGAGAAAAATTACTAAACCCCCTTCAATCCAGATTCAGAGCCAACCACAGTACAGTCTCGGCATTATCTAAAGTAACCAATGACTGTCAACTGGAGATGGAGCACAAAAAGTCAGTATGTGCTGTGTTTCTTGACCTCAGCAAAGCATTCGACACAGTCGACCATGTACTGCTCCTCGACTCGCTAAAAACACTAGGACTGGATGCTACTTCTCTAAACTGGTTCTCTGAATATCTGACAGACAGATACCAGCAGGTGAAAGTGGATGGCGAACTATCTGCCCTAAAACTCTTACAAAGAGGTGTCCCTCAGGGATCCATATTAGGTCTCCTCCTCTTCACAGCGTATATCAACAACATTGATGAGGGAATCAAGGATATAAGTATTCACTTATTCTCAGATGACACAGTTCTGTATCTGAGTCATCCCACACCAAAAGAAGCTTGTACTGACCTACAAAAAGATTTCAACCTCCTGCAACTCCAACTAATCAATAAAAAACTGCTATTAAAAGCTAAGAAAACTAAAGCCATGTTATTTTCCCCAGCAAACTACACAAGCACTACTGACTCCCTCCCCCCAATAAGCACAGTGCTGGGAGAGTGCTTAGAGTATGTTCCAAAATTCAGATATCTTGGGGTCTGGATTGACTGTAAACTCTCCTTCACTGACCACCTGGAAGACTTGCTGAAAAAATTAAGGCAAAGACTTGGCCTTTTTTACAGGATAAGAAGACTTCTTACAGCAGACGCAAAGAAACGACTAGTCCAAGCCACATTCCTGTCCTTAATTGACTACGCAGACTTCATATACAGTAGCTGTGCAGCTTCCTATCTTGGAAAATTGGATATGCTCTACCACAGAGCTATACACTTCATCACTGACCTCCCCTTCTCTACCCATCATTGCGCACTATATGCCACCACAGGCTGGACCTCACTTCACTATAGGCGCAACTTTAATGCAGCACTCTGGACACTCAGAGCCCTCAGTGGCAAACTCCCTCAATACATCATCGACTGTCTGTCTCTGATTGTGCCCAGGAATTATTCCCTTAGAAGCTGCTCACAACTCCTGCTAAATATACCCAGGGCACTCACACGAGTTGGAAGAGTTGCCTTTGGATTCTCACTCCCATCAATGTGGAATAAAACCCAAAATATACTTAAGCTGAAAACCGCAGTACGTAGCCTTTTGTTCAAAAGGCTTTACCGTGATGGCATTATGGAAATTTGCAACTGCTTTACTAGACACTAACTAACCTCCCTCCCTCAAATGGCGGCCCACAAATGGCAGCCCCCCAGCTGAAATGTGTGCCTCTGCCTCTAGCATGCCCACCAACAGATCCACAGGATTTATTGCCGAACTCCCATATCTTATTCTTTGATGCTCTGAACAGCTGCAGCCTGATTCTAGCTCATGCTACCGCACTTGGGGATAATTATCGTCTTTCGCCCCCAAAAATATTCGGTCCCTTGTCCATCCAGCACCTCCCTCTGCCGCAACCTCCAGGACCCTCCCAGTTATGCCCCTGCTACTATATTCCTCCTCTTGCACTTAGTACAACTGCAGCTTTTCTCCTCCATATGTCGCTGCGTTTTGGGGCAAAAATCACTTTGTCGCCTTTCATACGGTCCTCCACCCTCCCAATCCCTCACTCTGCTCTAACAATTGGGTCCTCTTCGCTTGCGCCCCTATTCCCTACCTCTCCCTACATTATGCGCTTGATATCTTCTATCTGGTATGCCTACTCGCTCCCTAACATTTCCCACTACAAAATGTACAGTTTTTGGGCTTGGATCCAGCACAAGTTCATTATCCACGGCTCCTTGTAGTTCTATGTTCAATGTATATTACTTGTAAATGTGCATTTTTACTATAATAGCAGCTATTTTTACTGTTTGTCCTATTGTAACTTGTCTTTTTGTATTATTACTGTAGGACCACAGGTCCACCTTGTAAATGAGCTTGCTCAATGGTGCCCACCTGGATAAATAAAGATATTGATTGATTGATTGATTGATTGGTTAGTAGGCTGCTGCCAAAGTAACACTACCCTTTTTCTTTTTTTAATCAATTGTTCCTCTAGGACCCTTGTAGGGTCTACACAGACCCTTAAAGCAGAGTCTGTGTGTTTTGCTCACAGAGAGAAATTGAAGAGCTTTTTGAGACAACATAACTGGGGTAAGCTGTAGGGAAACTTGCTGAAATAGTGTCTTTATTATTGTTTGTAGGGTAAATTGAGACCAGCCCCAGAAGCCCACATTTAAGGGCCATAATAAAGAGCTGTGTCTTGCCCTGTAGGTTGGGGGCTGGGTGAGAATTGTTTGGCTTGGGGCTTCAGCTAAGTGATAACTGGAGGAGGTCTGAGTGAGTCACATTTCTGACTGCAGGTTGGTTTTGGATTGCTATATCAAGACTCACTCACAACAGCCAATTGGGGCTCTCCTCACATGAGCCAATCAGCTATTGCCTGATATATAAGGATGTATCCATCAAGTGGACCTCCACACTGTGGACCTCCGTTTGAAGGACCACAGAACAAAGGACAACACGGGGTGTCTGCCAGGAGGGAGTCAGCCAGGGGAGGCAACTGGTGGCCATACACTCGGCCCTGCAAACTGTGAGTAGGTAAAAGGGGTAAGCAGGTGTCTACAGCCACAAGGCATCAGGTAGAAAAAAGGTATAGCACCCTATACAGGACTAAACTATACTAGAGGCTCAAAACTCACAAAAACCTAGGGGTCATTGAAAGAGTAAGGTAATAAAGGGAATTTAAAGAGGTAAAATAACAGAGAAAGCAGATAGGATAGGATGATGGGAGTGGTGTAGTGCAGTGGCTGTGGGGCAGCAGTCCTCAGAGAGACTTTCTGGAGGCTGCATTGCTACCCTGTCTGCATGCACCTCTCCTGGCTAAGGATAGAAGTTGCCATACTCAAGGCCAAGTTAGTTTAGGCTTGGAGAACCTTCTTTCCCACCCAGTGACCACCTAGTCCATCATTGCTACCTCAGCAGTTGCCCAGAAGGAGGAGTGGCTAGACAACAGTAAGCTCGAGGAGGGTTAGGGAGGTGGAGCATAGGCATATCCCACACCCAGTTCCACTGCAAAACTCCTATACCATATTGGCAGAGTGGGAACATCCCACAGAGGCACCTGAAGTAGTGACTGGGGTGGATGTGGGGGTTCTCCATAGTGGAGACCCCAAGGGGGTGGCAAAGAGGAAGAGGAAGCAAATCCTGGAGGGGGACTCCATAGTGAGGGGGATAGAGTTGGGGACAGGTGAGGATGAGGAGAGGGAGGTTCAGTGCCATCCTGGCACCAAGGCTCACAGAGATGGAAATAAGATCCAAAGGACTGCTGGGGCAGCAGGAAGGGAGGGAGGGAGAGCTTGATATCATTGTCCATCTGGGGTAATCACTGGGCTAGGGATGAGCCAACAATAGTTCAGGAGGAGTTCAGGGGATTGGGGAGGGGTCTTAGGCAGGTGGCATGATCTATGACCTTCTTGGGAGTGCTACCTGTCTATGACAAAGGGGAGGACAGGATTCTCCACTCCAGGAACTTCAATGCATGCTTGAAGGAATGGCACAGAGGGAAGGGTTTCAGCTTCATTGGGGACTGGGGCCCCACCTGTAGGGATAAGGGCTTTCATACGTTTCATAGTTGTGTACAAACTAATAAGGCGATTGCCCTTTAACATCTCACCATTAATTCAAAGGGAGTATTCATTTATCCTGTTCTTCTTATAATACCTGTAATCCTGGCACCGGGTATCTGAGGGCTACACTACCCCTGCCTGCTGCCTAGGATGCAGGTTGAGGGGCTTGAGTTCTTACTTTACTTTAAAACTGGTTGTTTCCTGAGATAACATAATTGCGTAGTGCCTCCACCCACAGTATACCTTTAAGTGGGCTAGAATAATACCTGATACAACCTCCTGGGACCCTGTACTTACCCACATTACCATAGTGTCACCCCAACCATGACCCACCATTCAAATCCCCACATTTCAGACATTTGGCAATTATTGGCTCTCTCTAATAATATGCTCACATGCCAAGGGTATGCAAAAACAGTAACAACAATTTATTTACATGGGTAAGGGTTAGGAAGGGTAAATTGGAAGTAGAGGTTACGCTATTTACATTTTACTTTGATTGAATTTGGTTTAAATTGGCATTACAATTAAATAATCATTCTTGCATTTTTTATACCCTTAGGCATTAATCACAGTGGCCACCCACCAATCTCTGATGTATTTAGATTCTTTTCTGGCTAACTAACTAGCTGCACTAGATGGCAGAAAATACTATATTAGATGCCCACACAATGCCAGTCCCCAAACTGCCTGAGGACCCCGCAATCCTAAAAATATTTTATCTGGGTACCCAGTACTACAGTCTTAAAGGTGCAGGCCTGTTATACGATGCAGTTGTGTTGGTCGGCTGTTGGGACCCTTGAAGAGAATATGCAAATTAACTTTACTTTCAATTCTGAAACACATTCCTGACTGTAGATTACAGAATTTAAGCTGGTTTATTTGACAAGGCTTTTGTCTAACTGTTGAACTTGGCTTGGCAACAACACTAAACTAATTACAAGTCTCTCCAGATTTGAACAGGGCATGGACCCTGTGTACTCATGATTTGAGATCATCACAGGAAGGTCAAAATCAGACTGTACAAGGTAGATTTGGGTGATTGCAGCCAGCGGTCTCCGACATTGGAGGCTAAGATACTGGGCAAAGGCTTACAGCCAGGTACCCTTACTGACTGCAGGATCTCACAGCTTTTGCAGATGGAAAGCTTCTCTAGCTTCTTTTATAGTGCCCCTCTCTGGGCTGAAATCACCTTCTGGACAGACTAGGCTGGGACCGGGGCCAGCACGCTTCAGACCCCACGTCTAGGCTATATCTCTCAGGGGAAGTGCATATGGCAGCGCCCAAGGCAGCACACTAAAAGACTGTCTCCCAGGCCAGTCTACAGCACTTTTGTTGCATTCAGCACATTTAAATCAGCACATTTATATTTACTTTAAATGGTAGCAGTCACTTCAACCCTGCGCCAGCATGGTCACTATTGTCCTCTCAAGCTTGCAGACATGAGTTTTAACTGAAGGGTGCTTTTTCCTTAAGGCTAGGGTGACCCAGACTCTCACAGTCCATGCATTGTAACTTGACTCTTTAACATCATCAAACAGAGCTTGAGGCTTAGCACACCACCATTTAATAGCTTTACTTGACAAAACAACTGGTCACATGCAGCTTCTCTTTAAGCTTAGGACACAATCAACACAGTCCCTTGTGGCTTTTCTGGCATTAGCAGCTCCAACTTGGACATTCAAGCCTTTCACTGGCCTCCCAGGCACTGGTAGGACAGTTCCGTGTGGCAGGGAACCTCCCACCAGTCCTGTAGGTACTATTAACAGTCACATTCAGCACACAGGAATACTGGACCCTTTCTTGGTCACCTTTCAACAGATGTCCACCCTCTCTTGAGTGTTGGTTAATGTAGGATGCACACAAATGATAAGCACTTCTGGGCTTTCTGGGCTTCTTGGCCCCAAGCAGGATCTCAATTTCTCAAAGGTGTACCATGGTGTATTGTAAAAAATGTCATGACAATGCAAGCAGACAGTAACTCAGTCAGACAAATTCAGTGCTTTCCTTTTCTGGAAATTGTAGGTTTCTTCAGCATTCTCTCTGCTGAAGCAGAATATGCGTGCAGCTCTCCCCCAGCTGAAAGTTCAGATTTCACCTATGTTTTCCCAAAAACGTGGAAAGGCAGATGCTAGCCCTGGAGGACAATTTCTGGCAACCCTCAGGTTGACAACTTTTGCTGCTGGAAGCCACTCTTTCTCTCTGGCAGAGGTAGAAGCCCCATCCCATGTGGAGGGGCTTACACTGAACTGAACTAGGCCCATTTTGTCTAGCTGGGGGCCTGATCCCCCGTCCCTGTGGAGGGGCTCCCACTTGAACTGAGCTCGGCCTGAAAATCCCTGAGTTTTATGGAGTCCTTCTGGGCCTCCCAATTGGCTGAGTCCACTTGTGTGTCCAAAAGTAATTGGCTAAATCCCATTGCCAATCCCCCAAATGAATATTCATTAGCCTCCTTCGATACTCAATAGGCTCCCTGTTTTGGCACCTAAATTTAGTCCCTGAACTTTCCCCAAAAGCCTTTTGCAAAGTCCCATAAACCTCTGTCATGGTCCCAACAATCCTTGCTCTGAAATCCTGGCTTTCCAATTGGCTGCTGGCTGCAAAGTATGGCTGCTCAAACACACAGTCCCAATATAGTTTAGTACAGTCCCAAATACAAAGTTCAGGTGCGGCCAGGAAAAGCATCCAATTTCATTCATAGCCCCTTGACGCAGTAGCTGCTATAGTGCCATTTCAAACACTGTCCTATTAGGATGTTTTAGTGCTGAAATCACCAGTCCCTAGGCACTAGACAGGCAGCTCATAGAGGTCCCAATATCACAGTCTGGTGCAGCCATAATAAACGTTATTTATTTTCATATCCCCCTTTGTTTGATAGCCCCTTCAGTGCCCTGTACAGTGCTTAAATGTATTTATATTTATTTACAACTTTGCACCTGTCACTAGCACTAATATTTAAAGAGCCTTTGTGCTAGGACAGGCAACTCATGAATATTTTTTTTTTCATCAGGAGAGGCACACTAAGCTAAATCTAGTTTGCAGGTGTGACCTGGGAGCACAAGGAAGTTAAGTGATTTGTTCAGGGTCACACAGTATGTAAGTGAGGGCTATGGGATTCAAACCCAGGTCTCCAGATGTGCAGCTCAGAGCCTTAAACCACTGTGCTATACTTCTTCATTAATATTCATGAGTGGGAAGCACACAGCATGCAAGGCACTCTTTATTTACAAATTCCTGCGGCCTGTCCGCAGGAACTGGGACCACCGGAGAAACCACTGGTTGGACCACAATTGCAGTAGGAAAAAAGAAGGGGCGCTTCACGCCGGCTGCTCTGAGGAGCAGAGTATGAGTGGTGGCCCGCGATCCAGCCGTTACGCCCATTGCGGGCCAAAACCAAGTGATGGGGACTGCCAGGGGGCCTCCAGAAGCACAACCGGACCCAGAGTCATGGCGGTGCAATCAGAGGACACCAGAGGGGAATCTGCAGGCAGTCAGGAGGTGCTCCAAGAGCAGGAGCAAATGAGAGAAGAACGGGCAATAAGGTACACCCCCATTTGGGGAGGGTGTTACATACTCATCTAATTTATGTTTGAACTCATGATTTTGCTACCTACTACTGGACAATGAGTCTGTTGGTCCAGCGTCTGCTGAGATTGGCAGGTGTTCACTGTCAGAGGGGTTCTTTCCTGATGCCTTGAAGGATGCACTGGTGAAGCCCATTCTGAAGAAACCATGTCTTGATCTTGACATCATGGTGAATTATTGACCGATTTCCAACCTCCCATTCCTGGCAAAGGTTGTTGAGAAAGTGGTGGCTCCACAGCTTGAGGAACACCTCATGGCCTTTGACATCTGTGAGCCATTCCAATCTAGATTTACAGCTAGGCACAGCACTGAAATGGCATTGGTCAGGCTGCAAAATGACCTCCTCGGGGCGAGGGATAGAGGAGACCAGTCAGTTATTGTTCTTCTAGATCTCTCCACAGCATTTGACAAAGTTGACCACATTGTGCTTCTGGATTGCCTTAGAGAGTATTGTGGACTTGCTGGTACTATCATCAACTAATCTGAGTCCTATCTCTCAGCCAGGATGCAATGGGTTGTCATAGGGACTTTCTCCTCCTGTCTGAAGCCCCTGCCATGTGGAGTTCTTAAGGGTTTGATCTTGTCACCAATGTTGTTCGTTGTATACATGCTTCCCCTAGGAGAGCTCATTAGATGCTACAGTCTGTGTTTGCACTGTTATGCAAATGATACCCAGCTGTATATGTCATTTGTCCCCAGAACAAATAACACTATAGAAGTGCTAAATAATTGCCTATCTGAGATCCAAAATTGGATGTCCTCTAACTGGCTGAGACTGAAGCCAAACAAGACAGAGGTACTGATGATCAAGCCTGGTCACAGGCATGATCTGGATGTTACCGTTGTGGTAACAGGGTTGTTCCTTGGTTCTACCCCATTGATGGCATCTACTAGGGACAGAAATCTGGGCGTCATCCTGGATGAAGGACTGATGCTTGATGCACAGGTGTCATCCATCACCAAAGTGGTTTTTACCACTTAAGAAATGCCACCTGGATTAAACCCCTAACTCTGCTTGAGGACCTGCTCGCATTGGTACATGTTCAGTATTTACAGAACATGGGGTAGGTGACAGGCCAAAGAAAAAGGTCAAGGGCATAAATGTTAGGAAGTTGGACACCAGTCCTTTTACAGAGGAGAAAGTCCTCAAGGCACTAGCACAAATAAAAGTAGACAAGGCAATGGGACCTGATGGGGTGCAGCCCAGGATACTGAAGGAGCTCAAAGAGGTGCTGGCTGCACCTCTGACAACTCTGTTCAACTTATCATTAGAAACAGAGGAGGATCCAATGGACTGGAGGAGGACAGATGTGGTCCCACTTCACAGAGTGGTCAAAAATAGGAGGCAGGAAATTACAGACCTGTCAGCCTGACTTCAGTGATGGGCAGAGTAATGGAAATACTACTGAAGGAAAGGATAGTAGAATACCTTGTAACCAGTGGATTATAGGATCCAAGGCAACATGGTTTCACAGCGGTGAGGTCTTGCTAGACAAACCTGATTGAGTTATTCGACTGGGTGACCAAGATGGTGGATCAAGGAGGAGTGACAGATGTGGCCTACCTGGATATCAGTAAGGCATTCAACACTGTTCCACATAGAAGACTGGTGAAAAAGCTGGCCTGTCTGTGAGTGGGTCAGAAAGTTATAAACTAGGCAAGATGTTGCTTAAGGAACAGGAGTCAGAGGGTGGTAGTAAATGGTGTCCACTCTGGAGAAGGCAAAGTGACCAGCGGGGTGCCTCAATGCTCAGTACAAGGCCCATCCTCTTCAATGTCTTTATCAGCGACATTGTGGAAGGGCTGGAAGGAATAGTATGCCTGTTTGCAGATGACACAAAAATCTGCAACAGAGTAGACACACCAGGGGAGTGGAAAAATGAGGGATGATTTGAAAAAGTTGGAAGAATGGTCAAGGGTTTGGCAGTTGGGTTTCAATGCAAGAAAGTGCAAAATCATGCACTTGGGGCACAGAAACATAGGGGCTACATACCAATTGGGAGGGGAAGTACAGGCAACCACCAAACAGGAAAGGAACCTGAGGTAATCATTTCTAATTAACTGAATGTAGCTAAGCAGTGTGATAAGGCAGTGGGGAAGGCCAGCAGGATGCTTGGGTGCATAGGGAGGGGAATCACCATTAGGAAGAAGGAGGTAATATTACCCCTGTACAGATCACTGGTAAGACCCCACCTCGAGTACTGTGTCTGGTTCTGGAGGCCCCACCTTTGGAAGGACATTGATAAGGTGGAGGTGATACAAAAGAGAGCTACCAAAATTAAGCAGGGCCTGCATAAAAGCCCTATGAGGAAAGACTCGTCGAACTGAATACGTACTCTCTGGAAGAGAGGAGGGAAAGTGGGGATATGATTGAAACATTCAAATACCTAATAAATATTAATAAGGTAGAGGAAGGTAGCATGTTCCATAGAAAAAGAAGCTCAAGGACAAGGGGTCATGCTATGAAGTTGGGGAGGAGACTCAGAAGGAATTTGAATAAAATACTTCTTCACTGAAAGGGTGGTGGATGTCTGGCGCAGCTTTCCAGAGGAGGAGGTGGTGGGTGCCAAAACGGTGGTGAGATTCAAGCATGTAGGAGACAGATACAAGGGGACCTTGGTAGTAAGGCAAGGGAAGAAGATGTCCGGAGATCGAGTGGGGTCTGCGGTGGCACAGTAGGCAGGGAAAGCTGTGCAGACAAGGTGGGTCAAGAGGTCCTTATCTGCCAACAACTTCTATGTTTCTTCTCTCTTTTACAAAATCATTTCCCCCATTTGATATCCTCCATGTCTGTCCATAATATTAAGATACCTGATATGATCAGATTCCAGCTAGGCTATAAGACATCCCATGTCTCCATAAGAGCTATGCACTTTGTTCCAGCCATCACGTGGAGAGCATGGATCTTATCACAAATGCTCCAAGCATTTGTATACATAACCCTCCATTTACTTAAGCAATAAGCCATGAGGGGGTGTGGGTTCTCAGGGGATTTACCACGGCTGGAGTGGTTTGCCCATGAGGCCACAGCCGTGGTAAATCCCGAGAACCCACATCCCCAAGTGGCTTATTGCGATTATACCAAGTACTGCTTTTTTATTATTTTTAAAAAAGCAGTACTTGGTATAATGCTTAAATAAGCCAGTCAGTAGTACAGCAGTTTTTGTTTTCTTTTGTTTCACTGACACACAGAGCTGCTGTTTTTACAGTCTCCGCTTAGTGGGGAAAAAAGATGGCGGTCGCAGTTCCGCGATTTCGCTGTCGGATTGTTTTTTTTTTTAAGATGCGGCTGGCTGGCACCTTTTCCATTGGTAATGCTAGATTTTACAACGGTGGTAAGGTGCCAGCCTGCTGCTCTGATTGGTTCATCTGAGAGGTGCATGGTATAATTAGTTTTTCTCCATCTTGTTGCAGTTGTTACATTTTGGCATTTTTTGATTACTGTAATTTAGGCCATTATAAAGTTGTGTACCCCCTAGTTGATCCTGTATTGGGAGAGACCCACCCAGGTGATATTTGTCTGGAGACACTTCATGGGCTGACACGTCTACCTTCCAACTCACCTGGGCCTCACATTCCCCCTTATCTAATCTAAAGATGTCATGCCACAGTCTCTAGTTTCTGTGCCAGTATTCTGGTACCCTCTGGATAAGACATAATCCATCCTTAGGGGAAAGGTTTTGATCCTGTTAAAAGGTTAGCCTCCCTTCTGCATAGCCACAGTCTTCTTCCTCCTTCTCCTCACACACCCTGTTAACCACATGTTGAAGTCCTTGATTCTTTTCCTGCCTGACTTTACTTGCACACGGCACTGGTACTACTTCAGAGAAGGCTACCATGTCTGTCCTAATCTTTAATGGTCCACCCAGTACAAAGAGCATGTTTGCACAGTTGCAAACAATAGGTCAGCACAGCTGGCAGTAACAGAATAAAAATGTGTTTGCTTACCAGTTTCTAAGACACACAAGAACTTACAGGAGTCGGGAACTGTTTCTTGCCAGAGTGCCAACACCACTGATGCTTGCTTTGGGATTTCAATACTTAATTACATTATTTATTTTATTTATTTATTTAGCTTTTGTTGACCGGGTAAGTGCACTAGACAAATCCTGCCTATTTTCAGGCACGACCCGGGGGGGAGGGGAATACAGATGAATGCCAACTGACCTTGAACCAGATTAAGCTGTTGGTGGTATTTTTAGTGAATGAGGGAAATTTGGCCAGGACACTGGGGAAATTCCCCTACTCTTTTCGATAAGTGCCATGGGATCTTTAACATCCACCTGAACTACCACCAATCCAGGCAGATGGGACCTCGGTTTAACGTCTCATCCGAAAGACGGAAGCAACAGGATAAAATGGTAACAAACAGTCAGACCCCTCCCCCCATCCAATGTTTCACGTAAAACATTGGGTGTGGGGTGTCCACTTGTTTGTTACCATTTTATGCTGTTAGATGTAACAAAGCATTTTAATCCAGAAGCAAGCAGCATCAGTGGTGCTGTTTTCCAGTGTGGTGCAATATCTGGCTCCTGTATGCACTGTTGTCAGTTTATCAGCAAGTGCACTGTCAGCACTTAGAATGGCCTCATTGCTGGCAACAATGTATTCATTCAAGTAGTGATCAATTCTTCTAATTTCCACATAATTCAAATGAGTCTCCAAAACAGCTGTACTGTTGAGAGGCAGGAACAACATTCCTAAGGATGACTTTTGTAATGTAACTCCAGGTATATCAGTTGCATTTCAGCTCACTCAACTGAGAATATGGTAGAGTTTGGCGGGTGGCATTCAGTTTGTAATTTTTTAGGTTTTGGCTTATTAATGAATTTCGCAGCATAGCTGCAATGGAAAAAGTATACCCAGAGTTGTATTGTACAAGACAACTTTAAGATTTTTTTATCCAGTCTTTGCCACCTGTACCTGCCTCTTCCTTTTATGGCTCATTTTGGAGACAAGTGTATTTCTGATTTCAGTTATGCTAAATACAAAGTAATTGATCACAACTTGAATAAATACATTGTGCATTTTGGAAACTGGTAGGCAAACTGTTTTTCTTCTGTTACCATCAGGTGTGATGACCCATTATTTGCCATGTGCACACACAGCCTGAGGGCAACTGGTTGTCTTTCCTTACTGTTTAACTGGTACTCTGAACATTTTCTTCACCTCATCTATACTATGCTTTGCCAGGTCATTGGTGCTTAAGTGTGGCGCAACCTCTGTCATAGCGCCTTCCCCTGGTAATAGCCCCTCAAGTTATGGTGTAACCTTATCTGCTGTTATCCCTGAAAGGCATACAACTGATCTGTCTATCCAGCACAAGAAGCACAGTACACTGGCCATCATGTTTACAACTGGGTCCCCTATTAGCACTTTCTTGCTACAGTGAACTCCTCCATAAGGAATCCCTATTATGGTGACACATATAATGGCTCCCATTGTCTATTTTACTCAAAATAACACCTCACTATAGTGAGCCATAGCTTTAGTGAACAACCTAGCTGGCTCCAGAGGCAGTCTTTGTAAACAGGAACCACTAGGAAAGAGGAAAAAGACCAAAAAGTCATCATTGGTGACTCCCTAAAACAATCAAGCCAGTGTACCAAGGCCTACAGTAAGACAAGCAGGATGCTGCAGTGGGTGTATAGCAAGGAGTACTGACAGCAGAAGAAAAGATGAAATGCTACCTCTCCATAGATCACTAGTGAAGCCACACCTGGAGTACTGTACCCAGTTCTAGAGTCCTCACTTAAAGAAAGATAAGGAAAGGCTGGAGAACGGTGCAACACAGGGTGACCAAAATGATTCAAGTCAAGCATGCCAGATCTTAAGAGGAGCAGTTCTAGGCAGTGATGAGAGAGGGGAGATAAGATAGAGACCTTTAAGTTCTAAAAAGGAATAAACTAGCTAAACTGCAAGGAAGTATTTAACACAAGCTGCAGATCAAGAACACAGGAGAAAACTGTCAGGGGAGTGTTTCAAGAGGGATGTGAGATGGTTTTATTTTACAGAAAGGGTGGTTGAGCTGCAGAACAGTCTGCCAGCTAATGTTGTGGGTGCCAAAACCATTAATGGTTTCAAGCATGACTGGGACATACTGAAGGGCTTAGTGGTTGCTCAGGGCAGTTGCCGTAGGGCAGGGAGTATGTGGGTGGTTAGTGTTGGCTAGAATCCTGTAGGGACTATAGGTCCCAAAGTCTGATAGAGTGCTAGGGGAAGACAAGATGAACCACTGGTCTTTTTCTGATGTCATTGTCTATGTTTCTGTGTTTGTATTGCTACAATTATGTTTCCTCCTTGCAGATTGCAAGGACCTGAGTCAAATGTAAAAAAAGAACGCAATGAAGATGCCAATGTAATTGTTAAAAGATCAGCTGCACCCATTCTACATACCATATCTTGCAGTTAGCATGCACATCTGCAATCTGGTGCCATAAGGTACGATGGCAACTCTAATGCCACTGCTTATAGTTTTTTTTTTTATCACTTATGTTTCTTCTTACAATCCAACAGTTTTTTTGATTGATAGATATCAAAGGAGAACTGCAGTCAAAATACGTTGTGCAGAGTGTTTTGATTTGTATAGGTACTGTAGTCCTAGTGTATGTGTTCTTTTGATTGCTGTTAGGAGTTATTTCTAAATTTGCCAGCTAGTTGTATGACCCCTGGAGATCTACATATTTGAATTTTCTTATTGATTTTCTTTTTCCTACAATGCCTCTTGCCCCATGTGACAGCGATGCATCCAAGACCATTTATTCAGTGAGTGTTAGCTGCTGCAGCAGAAATGTGCTGTTAGAAGCTTGATGTTTTAGCCTCAACTAAATAAGTCTATCTAATCAACCTTTTTGTTTTCTAAGTGCCAGTCTAGTTCTAGTCGGCAGGAGTAAATGTTTTGTTTTTAAAACTTTCGATTTCATCAAACTACATAAAATTGTAAAAAGCGCACACATTACCCCAGGTCATCTATGCTATAATTATTAAAGACTAAGGGCCAGATATTCAGAACTGTGCTCCGGGGCTAAAGTAGCACTGCCCAGCAGGCAAACATAGCCTGGAGCAAAAAGCAAGCTATATTCAAAAGGAATAACCCGAAGCAAAACCTGCTGAATATAGTAAACAAAGGAAGTTGGGCAAACAGGGCCTGGAGTGCAGGGCATAAATAGCCCAGGAATAAGATAGCACTAAATATAGCAACAGGGAAGTGTACAGTGCCACTGCAGCCCATTAGACACTGAAGAACGCTAGTGTTGCAGGTGGAGAGCATTGTGTGTGACTGCACAGAGATGCCTCACATCCACTGCAAACAACCATGTAAGCCACACACTGCAGAACTGTGCTATGCTGACGTGAGGTTTGCCCATGATAACCTGAGTACACTGTGCTGACACATTAGCCCAGTACAAGCTGAATAGCCCGGGGCAAATGGGAGCTATATTCAAAGCTCCCATGCAAATGAGCCTACTTAGGTAATCTGTGGGCAAACAGGTACATCTGCATCTCATTATCTGCTGCTTAGCAGTCAGTACCACGTAGTTTGCCCAGTGCTACTGCATGGAGCACACAGCGCAACCTATTGGTCGGAATGGTAGTACAAGCTGGATGCAGCAGGCCAAGGCATGCCCACAGCGTCACCTGTTGGTCGCCAGGGAAGTACAGGCTGGAAGCAGCAGTAACTGTGTGCTGGCAGGCACAAATAGAGCAGACATGCTGCCCATGCAGCACTGCAAGCTGTACAACACAAGGTATGAATATAGGGAGAGAGAGACACAGAGGGAGTGATACCTATGTATCACATAGCTAGATATACAACTGATATACACACACACAGGCATATATATATCTATATAGATATAGATATATATATATATATATATATATATTTAGAGTGAGGGAGAGAGAGGGGGGGAGATAGTCACACACATGTCCACTGGCCATATGTGCCCTTGTAGATGCCCCCCTAACAACATAGGCACCCTACGGCAGGTGTTGGTGGAACACAGTGGGGGGACCCACGAATGCATGGGACAAGCATAGGGCACACCTGGTGGGGGTGGATGGACATATGCTGTAGACTACTAGGGTGTGCAGCATATCCATACAGTAGGGACTTGGGCAGACTGGCTGGGCCAGGCTGTCTGCCCTGTCTTCATGGTCCCACTCCCTGTTGCCATGTGTGCCTGTTTCACACCCTGGTAGTCTAGTGGTGCTCCCCCGCCATAGGTTTCCCAACCCCGACCCTCATACTTTCACATATATCCCTGGTAGTCTAGTGGTGCCCCCAGTACATTTCCTGACCACGATCCCATAATTTCACAGAGATCCCTGGTAGTCTAGCTCATTCCTCAGTCGGTGGCCGGCTGTGGTGGTGTGAGGAGGGCTGAGCCAGTCGCCATTCCATTCGTGGCTGCTGGGTGGATGTGAGGGCAGCGCTGTTGGGGCCAGTTTGACTACCAGAGATGTCCGTGAAATTATGGGGATTGGGGTCAGGAAACATACTGGGCAGGCCACTAGACTACCAGGGATCTCTGTGAAATTACGGGGATCGGGGTCGGGAAACGTGCTGGGGGGGGCACCACTAGACTACCAGGGATCTATGTGAAATTACGGGGATCAGGGTCGGGAAACGTACTGATGTAATGATGTTTGCTATGGGGAATGGGGGTTGGGATAGGTGCTGGGAGGGTACCTACGCTATTAGCGCTGCCTTAAGAGCAGCTTTTCTTTGGCGGTAACTAGCGCCGCACTACAGGTCACGCTAATGCCTGTAGCATGGTGCTCTGCTTTTGAATATGCCAGTGCGCTGGCATTCAGGGACCCTCCCCTCTGTCCCTACTTTCATTTTGGTTTAGTGTCAGCGCTAACATCTAGCGCCTGCACTAATGGCGCCTTTCAATATTGCAGTCAGGTGCAAGGTTGGCGCTAGTCCAACGCAACGGCTTTGCGCCCAGCACTGAGCTCTGAATATCTGGCCCTAGTTGTTTCATTACAGAATAGTGCAATCAATTATTCCTCAAGGGTTTACCAAACTGTGAAAGCTTTCATTACTGTTCACTGGATAAAGAGAGGCAATTAAAATCACAGCTCTACTGCTGGGAAATTTTACATTAAACCAGCACTCGCTAAATGTATGCTCAAGAACACATCTCTGACATAAGCGACAGGAAGCACTGTAGGTCAAATAAAAGCAGTAAAAATTAAAACATGGAGATCCCAAGGGGCCATAAAACTATTAGGCGAATTAAAAAAAAAAACTCAACATTTAAGCAAAGGAAAGGACACACTACACCCACATGCACAGAATCATTTTTTTTTTGTAAATGTTGACAGTAGTTCCCCTTTAAACAGAGATTTGGAATGGGACCACTTTATTATTTGGTACATTTGACAGAATTTTGTGCACATTCTACTAGATAAATGCGTCATGCCACAGCAAAAATTCCCAAACCAATTTGAAAGATCTCCCATTTAAAATATATTTTAAATTTGTGGAGCATGCCTGCTTTTCTATCATGATATTTCTTCATGGCTAAGCTGCTTGCTATGAGAAAATAGTTACTTCGGGACTTGCAAAGCTGTGGAAAACATGCTGATGCTATGATGTGCCATAGCTAAGTGCCATGGCAGATTGATTTTGAGACTCAAAAAGACTTGAACAGCTCAATTATCTGATCTTCAGATATGCACACACTGTGAATGTCATTTTAGATGCGGGCTATTGGTTGTTGAGCCTGCTCACATGACAGTATGTGATTTAAAAAAAATAGCCACTTAGTAAATTTGTTAGTGATTGGAAATCTGCTTTCTGAATTACTTGCCCCCTCTATCTGGTCTGATCCCTGTTAACTGCTAATGTAAATGTTTTTGGTTCACAGCACCAGATAAATCTAGAAACACTATTTGACTTACAGACGTCATGTTCCTTTATTTAAAAAACACTCCAAATGAGTTCTGGAATGTGTCTAAATGAATGATACCTGTGCTGCCAAACTGTTTTTTTTTCTCCACAAAGAAATCAGCTGTTTGAAGTGCTTTGGGCATCAGGTAATAGGTAGGTGCCATTATGTAGGTGGCAACATAGCTCACCTGGTAGAACATCAGCCCCTGGGCCAGAGGATTGTGAGTTCTAGTCCCACACCAGGATTGTGCTCATACCATAAACATTAATGCCTGAGTGCAGTACTAGGGGGATGCTGTACTATTAGGGCAGACAGCAAATACAGCACGGGAGAGTCTAGAACAGGACAGTTCACCACTGGAAAGTTTGGTACAGGAAGGTTAGACACAGGGAAATTAAAAAGCCAGAAATCTGGTCCACCTATTTCTATAAAGTGGTGATCCATGGCAGCGTGGTGTTGTAATAGCAAATCTATGCTTATACGGTACCTCATATTTCACTGGAGTGGTAATCCAGTGGTGTGGTGTTGTAATAGTAAATCTATGCTTATACGGTACCTCATATTTCACTGGAGTGGTAATCCAGTGGTGTGGTGTTGTAATAGTAAATCTATGCTTATACGGTACCTCATATTTCACTGGAGTGGTAATCCACAGTGGTGTGGTGTTGTAATAGTAAATCTATGCTTATACTGTACCTCAAATTTCACTGGAGTGGTAATCCACAGTGGTGTGGTGTTGTAATAGTAAATCTACACTTAAACCTGAAATTTTACTGGAGTGGTGATCCATGGTGGCATTGACAAAATTTCTAGCTTTTTAGTTTTTCTCTGTGCCGAATTTGCCTGTACCTAATTTTCTGTGGCAGACTTTCTGGTTACCAACTTTCCTGTGCCGTGTTTACCTAGAACCACTATTGGGGTGTGTCAGATTCTGTCTACTTTTCCTGGTGGTTGTTCTGATGGATGTTAAAGATCACATTGCACTTCTCAAAAATAGTAGGGGAATTTCCAAGATATGCTGGCCAAATTTCCCCATACACTAAAAATAATCCACTAACAGCTCAACTTGGTTCAATATCAGATGGTGTTCATCTACATCCCCCGAAAAGGATGAAAATAAGCAGTATTGTCTAGCTCTCATTTTCCAGTCACCAAATCTAAATAAATTGTTTGAAAAAAAAACTTTGTTAAAGGGGCACTGTCAGCTTTGCCCCTCGGTTTACCTTCAGTTCACAAATGCTGATCTGTGGACACAAACGAGAATTATGTATGCTCTGGAATGGTCCTGCATCAAAGTAAAAGTGATCAGTTTACCTGATTTCTAATATTTTGCATTTCTTTCTTCATATTGGTCCTGACTTAAAGTCTCCATCCCCCGGAAGCAGATGCCCTACCAAGAACGCGCCGGGAACACGCATCTACTGTGCACTCTGTGCTGAGGTGCACCTTTTAGCAAATACATTGCAGCAGGCAAGTAATACAGCATAGCTGATAAAATTAAAGAGCTGCTGGTATGTACGATAATAAAACAAATGCTGAATTAACTGCAAAATCCTACTAGAGTCTGGCGCTGAAATCCCACGCATGCGCACTAGTGGCACATTCTCGCGCATGTGCGAGATCTTTCCTCTGACCACAAGTGCGCCCACGCAGGAATTTGGTGCCAGAATCTAGTAGGATTTTGCAGCTAATCCAGCACTCATTTTATTGTCGTGTTGATGCAGGGCCATTCCAGAGCATACATAATGCTCGTTTGTGTCCACAGATCAGCATTTGTGAATTGAAGGTAAACCGAGGGGCAAAGCTGACAGTGCCCCTTTAATGCCCCAGTTAAAGTAGATTAATGCTACAAAAGTAGGGAAATGGGGCATTAGGATTTCCAACCCTAACTCCCCCCCCCCAAGCAGCAAGAGGAAAAACATTAGGTCTCTGGAGTCTTGGTGAATCAGTCGTGGGGACTTCCTTGGGGTTGTAAACTCCTTCCACCTACAGAAGTGTAGTGCCCTTGTTGGCCCTGCATTTCCCTGCAGCAACGGATGTAAAGAGTTCATGGGGCTGCCTGGTGTCTGCAGAAGCAAAGGGCCCTGTGGTACTGTGCTTCTATGTGGCTTCAAATATAGACGCACAGGGCAAAGACTGCACGTGTCAGCCAATGCACAGGGCCCTAGCAAAGAGGACAGTTCTCTTCATTATAAGGTACCCGAACGCCTGCAGACAACCCTGCACCTTTCATTCCCTGGCTGGGGGGTTATTGCATAATAGTGTAATTCCCCCAGCCTCACCCCATCCAGCTGGGTCACTGAGTTTGCCACCAAAGTCAGCTCACTGGCACAGGATCACACAGCATACCTGCTGGAATCAAGAGTGACACTACACACAATGCTTGTTAACAATTAGAAGTTTTTTAAAAACATTTGACTCCAAATTTTAAAGATATTTATTTTATGATTCGTCTAATAAACATGACATGTACTATTTATAGTATATAGGACGAAATGTCATTTCGCACCACGAGTGCAAAAAATGCCTCATCCAGGATTTAAAAAATGATACATGTCACGCATATGAGGTAGTTTGGAGAAATGGCTATGTTGAAAGTTTGGAGTCAAAATATTGAAAATTGCTGAAGTTATCGGTGAATGTTGAAATACTGCAATGTTCGCGCATAACCTGGGCATTTTATCATATACACCAAATTTTCAGCATAGTCTTCTTATTACCCCATCCCACCTCATGAACCCGCTAAGTGAAAAATTTCGAATCCCTACTAAAACATACTGTAATTCCATGCCACGAAAACATCATTCTGTGCAACATGTGCAAAAACTCATTTTGGCCAGGATCTGAAAAATTACAGCTGTCACATTCGTGAGGTAAATGGCTATGTTGAAAACTTGGGGTCAGAATATTTAAAATTACCAAAGTTATAGGCAAACATAGAAAAATGTCAATGTACATGTATAACTTCAGCATTTTTATTTTCTCTGACCCAAAATTTTCAGCATAGCCTTCTTGTGACCCCACTTGATGAACAAGGGTGGTGAAAATTTTCAAATCCCTCCTGGAAGGTGATTTAGCCAGGCAACCACATCTCCTTTTGGGCCTGAATTGCATATTTCCTCCACCATTGCACATGAGATGGAGTCCCAAAAATGCCATGTTGAAAATGTGGGGTACAAATATGTGAAAATGACAAAGTTATGAATCCAAGTTCAAACCCCCATTGAAATACAATGAACCACATTACCTGAGTTTCTCATATTGCAATCGATGGTTTCAGCAGCATGATGTGTCTTTGATCAGAAAGCAGATCTACACAGGTGAGTGAGGGGGTGTGGGGGTGTTGGGGTGTAGGGTGGTGGATACTGAGTGGGTGGTCGGGGTTGGGTGGGTCAGATTGACAATGGACCTTGTTCTTTACTGCAGGAAAAAAAAAACAATGCGGGACAGTTTTCTTCTTAACAGTTGACCTCATAGGATCATTTTGAACACTAAGGATTAGGCACCCCAGTGTCGGGCTACTGTTCAGCCGCACCCTGGTGCCACAATATACATATACGGAATGGAGGGTGGATATCCTGGAGGGAAGGTGGCTAGACAGAAGCGGTACCAGGGTGGGTACCCTGGTCCACTTAATAAACACATAACTTAGAGAGAGAGAGAGAGAGAGAGAGAGAGAGAGGGACAGACAAACAGAGACAGAAAAAGACAGAGACAGAGGCAGACAGACACACAGAACAGGGGATCAATAACTCACTATTCTTACTGCAGACCACAACTGAACTCCAGCTGCGGATGCAGATGTTAGAAAAGTCCCACTGTTCTCATAAAGAGAACACAAGTGAACGTCTCCTCTCGCTAAGCTGGGCACCCTGGATTTGGGGGTGCCCAAAAAGATATTTCTGGCCATTATATTAACAAACAAATACCAGAATCTATCTAAACAGCATTTAGGTTCCTGTTCCCCTTTTTGGAACCCCTATTTAAGGCAGAATATAGATCTAGTTGAAAAGGTGCGGCACAGAACCACAAAACTTATCCCTAATCTAAAACACCTCAGTCATCCCAAAAGACTTTGCTGTACTGGGCAAGTAAGTCTGGAAAATAGGAGAAAAAGGGGCACCCTATTGTAAGTATATAAACGTTTGCAGAGTTCAGAATTAACAACTCAATGTGGCTTTGAACTCAGTAATCTCCTTCCTAACTTTAGAAGCCACAACAAACAACTGTTAGTACCGTCTGTTAACACATGTAAGAGAGATAACTATTTCGCTGTTAGGATGGCAAAGGCCTGGAACAAACTGCCACGACATGTAGTATAGGCTGCAAATTTTAAAATGTTCAGATCTAGACTTGACAAGTTCCTTAAGTGGACTAATCTACCCACCGAGGAGTGGGCGACATTCTAGATGGGCATATGCCTGCTTATGCCTGAATCAAACCAAGTAAACAAGTCCCGTTCAGCTAGGTTCAGGTGTCTACTTTTCAAAATTGCACTATTTTTTTTAATTTTCATGTTTTTTTTTTCGAGGAGAAAAAACAAGACAGCGACTTTCACAGCACAAAAAACATTTTTGGTGCTGTGAGAAGCAAGTGGTGAGAAACCCAAAAATGATCTTGTGACAAAGAATTTTTGGTGTCACATCAAAACATTATCCCACAAACCATACTACATGCTCAGAACAGAAAAAACCAAAATGTTATAGGCCCAATTCTCAAAGAGCAGCACAAGACGTGCCATGGCAGCTTGCAGCAATCACTGGTGCACCAGGGACCCTGCCTCCAATTCACTATCTGGTAGGGGCCCGATGCCAAAGTCCCACAGTTTGCAGCAAAGGTGGCCATGCAGCAAAGAGACAGCATACCTGAGAGGTTTGACGCAAGCTATGGGACAGTTGGGTGGCAGCTGTGCCTGAGTAAAGAGACCCACCAGGAGGCTGCTGGGGTCATGGTGGATGGAGCATTGTATGGGGAGGGCTGGTGGCACACAGATGGGTGATGGGAGGGGTGGCACCAGCACTCTGATGGGACATCAGGAGTGCTGCAGCAGTGCCAGTGTGTTGGGAGTGTGCCCACATGCTGGGCACAATGGGAGAGTCACAGTGGGCACTGCACCACAGAGGGCTCTAGATCTTCATTTTGTTTCTGGGTTGGTATACTAGGCACATAAATTGCCAATGCCCATACCATACCATCATAGTGGCATGGGGACTGCGGGTGGGTGATGGCACATGTTCCCTCCCACCCAGAGTGGTTCCTGGGGTAGTGCAATGAGCATTAGACCAGCCCTGGCTGGTCTAACAGTACTTGGAAGTGTGCCCTCAGGGAGGGTTTACAGAATTTCAATGTTGGGGATATGGCAGCTTGCATCAACCACAAACCCCCTAGTGCCCTGGTGCACCCAGTAGCTTGGCGCAGACCTGGGGCAGGGTCAGCCTGGTGCATTGGGTCCTGGTTTGGGCAGGGGGCCTTTGAGGATCACAAAAGCCATAGGTTTTGATGCAAGGTGCTCCTTTCGTCACTGCTGTGTGACACAGGCACCTTGTGTTATATTCAGTCTTTTGAGAATTGAGCCTTATGTGTTTATAGCTCTAGAATTGTTTAGTATTTTTTCACCAAACCTCCCAAGGCACTACCTTGGCACAGTATGCTTCTTCCCTGAATGTTTTGGAAAATAAATTATTTTCCATGTAGGCTGTATGTGAGAACAAACCCAAATCCCATGTTAAATATAGGGGAAAAAAATAGCATTTACAGAATAATGACTTATGTGCATCTCAGAAATCGCACAAGCTGACATCACAAAACTCTCCACAGATTTAGATCTTGCCTCCTAGACAACACATGCAACATTTCAGCTAATTTTGTTAAATGCTACCAAAACTATTAAGGTGCAAAGTTAGTTACCATACCCTGATAATAAATCATTCAAATGTGGGAAAACCATCTACAGTACAACAGTGTGACTGACTGTTAAGTTAATACTGAGGTGATCATCTGGATCTGGTTGCAGAATTCATGTCCTGAATTTTTGATGAAGAAAAAGTTTTTAGTATTCACTCAGGAGATTTATGTAACGAATAATAGGCAATAATGTTAGCTACTCCATTTTCAGTCTGCAGCAGTGCAACCATAAAAGTAAAAGACAGCAGCTAATGAAATATGAACACCCACCTCCACACTATATCCTAAGCACTATGTGCTTAAAAAAATGCTATGCAGCTCTAGTTCCGAATGGCAGTGTGCATTTTATTCAAGATATCCATCAATCAAGAGACAAAGTACATTAGCATAAGAGTTCTCTGAAGAATCCCATTGGACATCTGGGTGAAACATTAGTTGCAAGCCCACCATGACGGTGTTCAGTTCCGAGAAGCTGTCTTTACACACAAGATAAGTTTACTAGTTTACCTAAGGTACATAATGCTCTTTATGCAAATGCTCTTTATCTCTTTGTCTCTTGGTTGTAGGGTATCTGGAAAAAAAATGTACGTTACCATTTGAAACAAGAGTGCCATTGCTTTTTTAATGCACATAGTGCTTAGGATATAGTGGAGATGCAGGTGCTCCTATTTCATTAGCTGATGTAATGAAAAATGCAGATTTATGCAAGTCCTGAAGGTTTTTTTCATTATTAAAGAACAAAACACTTCACTATTGAATATTTTTGAGTGTGTAATTTATTGTAAAGTTTGTGAGCATTGAAAGACTGTCCTGTCCCAAGTAACATCTGCTATTCTATCATGTTGGTGATTTACTGCCTCCCCAGAGATAAGGCACCTGCAAGTTAATTTATTTATTTGAATACTGGTGACCAAGAAAGGCACACTGAGTGGAGTCTCATTTCCCTGTGTGAGCTGGGGTTGGGGGGTGGCATAGGGAATAGGGGATACAAAATATATAGCACAGACACAGTTCACAGTTACAGTAAAATGCAATTAGAGAACATGTTTAATACAGATTAATACAGGAGTAAGCATAAATGAGCATACAAGGCAAAAACAGCATTTAAGCATCTCAGACACATCTACACCAGGGTACGCTGGCAGGTGCATGGGAAACAGTCAGGAAGAGGGAAAACAGAAGCTGGGTGGTGGGAAGGAGCTTCAGTTGACACCTCAGGAAGCCAGGGAGGCAGTTAAGTGAAGGTATGAGGGGAGATTGTTGGAGCCGGTGGCCTTGAATGCATTAAAAATACATTTATGATCCTGAACTGTTTGTTTTCTTGTAAATGGGGGCTTTATGTGCAGTCTGAGTGGGGTCTGGGGTGTTCTTGTGCAACCCTGGGCACCTTTGTTGTCCCACAGAGTGGGTCTGTGTGATGCTATAAGTGGCAGCTTTACCTTCCGGGGTTTGTGTTCTACCAAGGTAGTAGCTTTGTTGAGTAGTTTGTGTGGAGCCCGGGACAAGAGTTTAGTTTTCTCCATTGAGCAAAGTGTGTTTGTGACACCCGACCTGATGCTGTTATGTCCCCCTCATGCCATCCAACACTCATACACTCAATGGTTATATCAGAGATATACATTCCCTTTCTCCCCAAATGGAAATGGGAGCGACCCCCCCACCACCACCACCACGACATGATAGTTTATACTGAGTAATGTGCTGGAGCTGGCTCGTACTGGCTCACTCAAACCAGTAGTTAATCCTCTAAAAGCAGTTTTACCAACTCATCCAAGCCAGTGGTTAACTAAGCATCCCCACGAGTCTGCACTTACAAATTGTTGCATATTTTACAATATACGTTTTAAAATGTATTTTGTTTTGCATCCGAAGACAGACTGTGTCTTTCTGGTGAGAGGTAGGTTCTGATAATTTTAAGGGGTCGATCTGGATGATCATGAGAGAGACTAACTTGCAAATAGTGGGTGCAGTCACAGTGTAATGACTGTGAGCTTACTCTGAGGACTCTTAGAGCAAGGGCACTAACTTTTGAGAGGCAGCCACAGTGCGCCTGAATTCATCTAGAAGTCCCCATCCTACTGGTTGCTGGAGCCACAGTTGCCCTCCTCCTCCTTGACATGCCCATGCACTGCCATACACTGGCCAATCATGTCCCATGGCAACCCCCATCCATGCCCTCAACAAGCACATAGGATGCTGCGTGCATGATTGTGCAGGATTCCATTCTGCTGTCTGGCGCCAGAACTGCTATTCCATTGCTACAGCCTGAACTGTTAGGTTTTAATTGAACTTTGCTTTTAAGCATTAGTGCAACATGGTACAAGGACAACAGTTAGTTTGTCACTGTAGGGCAGGCAAGAGAAATTGGTCATCTATCGGCTGCCATGGCAGTCACATGGGTAACTCACCATTGGCATCAGGGGGAGAGACCCGGAAGCTAAGAATGATACTTTTTCTAGAGAAACAGTAGGTGAGCCAGGGAGAAGGATTGAAAGCTAAGGGGAGAATTGAACAGTCTGGTTAGGTCTCACTCCCTGCTGTTTATTAAAAAAACAACATGGGCCGGATTTTCAAAGGGTGGCGCAGCGCTTGCATCAAACCCTTTTCTGTGCACCATACCCATTTGCTGCAGTTGTGCCTGATTGGCAAAGCTCTGGCACAGTTGTGACAGTTCACCCACTTTATAGAAGCTTGTGCCAAATCTCGGATGCAAGCTCCATGAAAACTGTCCCCGGGACTGATGCAGGCCAGACCACAAAAAGATGGTCTAGCTTGTGTCAGTTGTTGCGCTGGATAGAAAATCCAGTTAGAGTGCTGCAAGTCCGGTGCACCATTTCTGGGCTTGCAGCAATCTCAAGCATTTGAAAATCCAGCCCCATGAGTCTATGGGAAATTTTCAGAATTGCACTTGGCCATGTTTAATGCATTTTGACCTGCTAGTTCACTGAGGGTTATGCTTTTTAGTTTTGACTTTTTTTCTTGTGATTGTGAACTACTTGACTCAAAACAGAACTATCACACTGATTTTTGGTACAGTACTGGGCAATAACAGATTTGAAGTGTGTGTGTGTGTGTGTGTGTGCGTGTGTGTGTGTGTGTGTTTGTGTGTGTGGTGAGGTTGAGTATGCCAACAAAAGCAGCAATAGTCCATGGGAAATTTTTTAATTTGCAGTTGGCTTATGAGATGTGAACAGTGTGACATGATGGGAGGACATTGACTCTGAATCTATGTTAATAGCAAGATCTGAGCACACTGACTGTGTGACAACAGGTACTCCACACTAGTGGTCATCATATGGTCTAAGAAGGCCATCATTTCAGGTAGGAAGCATGACTGCTTAGCAGGTTACATAATCCTTACCCTTATCAAAGTTGGATCAATAATGCAAGAATGGCAATGGTGCAGTGGGAGTACTGAGGAGGCCACAGTGCAGGAATGGTAACAGTGAGGCAAATGGAAGGTGGGGCCAGGGACATGTGGAACAAGGGTTTGGGGTGGTCGTTAAAAATTTGCCAACACGTCACTATCTCAACCTCTGATGGTGAAGGCCATGGGTTACCTGGTGGCAGACTATAGAGGCCAGCAGAGTGAGTTTGGCAGGCATCCAAACCAAGGTAATTAAAAAGAGAGAGGTATTATGAGGCAGAAGGGTGCTAGGAACCACTGCCATTGCATTAAAAAAAACATGAATTAGTTTCTTTTAATCATTCTACTCAAAATGAAAAAGTGCAGGTCTCTTTGATTTTTTGGCTTGTAGCATGTTTGCCGTCAACAGCACTTTTGCTATCAGGTAGAGGAATTATGAAAATCCAGTATCAGTTCTTGTCATGTTGTCTTGTCTTGCGTAGTCATAACATTAAGGATCTATCTGCTCAGTGGTTTCATTCCTTTAGTACATTTATCTAGCCTACTATAACCCAGTAGTGCTATATGTGACAGAAACAACGATAAAACAATTATTTCATTTATGTTTTCTGAAAAGTAAGTATTGTGATCTTTGTAAAGTCATGTGTTTCTCATTATATGTTCCTTAATAATGTGGGCTCCTATTCACAAACTGATATGATGTGAATTTACATCTCTAAAAGGCATAGCAATTCAAGGTCTAAGACTTTTGAAATCAATGCAATATATTCATGAAGGTATCCCAGTCACAGAAATATAAATTCTGACATTAGAATTACAGGGCTCTCTACTTCTATGCCAAGGTTTAGGAACAAAGCAGACAGGTTTGTGCCCGATCCTGGAAGGGCAAAATGTGAAGCCTTGATTTGTGACGAGAGCCCCATGTGACTCCAGTGTTATTGGATCTCCCAGCACGTAATCAGCCACTTCCACCAATAGACCAATATGGTCATTTGGTGTTTGACCAACAGATGTCCATTACTTACAACCCCTGCCACAGTCATACACCTCAAACCCCACCCCATTCAGTAAGCACTCCATCCCTACAGTTCACTCCCTTGACCAGTATATAGCCCCTAGTTCAGAATCCATTTGTTTTGACCACCTGAGACCCTTACCCACAAGTTTTGTCCACCAGTGTCTGAGCCAGCACTTGAGTCTCCCAATCCCTCATCTACCAGTTCAGTCACTAGTTGCAGATCCGGCAATTCCGCCACCACCCATCCTTATCCATATCCATGTCACTACGGATTATGAGGGCACTCGGATCAATAAACTTCTCCATATAGCCTGGAACAATGCTCCAAGAAATGCCGCAAACCCACCAGGTAGGGGCAGCAAGACACCAAGCTCACTGGTTTTGGCTTGCAGTACCATGCCCACCACCCCACTGCCCTCCCACTCATGGTCAGTATCTGCAAATGTATTTCTTGCAGCATTCTAATCAGCTCATCAATTAGGACCTGCACCTGTTCTCATTCTTTAAGGTCAGTTGCTCACTTCCCTATGGGCTCAGCTGCTCGTGTTTAATCTCTCAATCACTAAATACCAGTTACCATTCCATAATGGGCTCAGCTGTTCGCTTTAATTTAGCTGAATGACTGCCTCCTAATTATCAGGTGCCTATCCCTACCTGGAGCTTTCTGTTTAGGTCTGCATTATATGATCTGACACTTATTCCTACACCCCCTTGGATTCATACACCACTGGAAAATATTTCAAATGCGAAGCAGTAACTGCTAAAGCTCAAGTGCTTGGTGCATGCTTAACTGAGGTGCTAAGGTTAGCTAAGAAGCAACTAGGCTGTATTGCAATTTTACAGATTTAGCCATAGAACTACCAGACTACACTCCCACCACCATTTAGTCTCACAGTGCCACACAAATCTCGTCAGTAGCATTAAAGTTGGTCAAGACGTGACTGGCTTTAATTTGCAATTACTGCACAGCAACATAAATTATCCATGTCACTCTCTACTTCTGTTGCCCAGCCTCCTGGTTGCTCCCAGTCTCATCTTTCAACCATGATCCTTGCAACCCTCTACCTCCCCCCCTTACTCTTTACCCAGGCTTCCATCCCCCCTTCCCCTCCTTTCCTTCCACCCTCCCTTGTTTTAGCTCTGATTTCCTCCCCAACCCTCCCCACATCCTCCTGTCTCCCTGCTCTGCCCCACTGCCCTTGACTCCCAGAAGCTTCTCCTCCCTTCCTCTTGCTTCCACACTGGGCTGCTTAAAGTCCCAGTTCCCTCTCACCCTCCACCCCCACATGCTGCCACATAGACGTACATCAGTCCCGATCAAACTCCTAATCACCCAACTACTTCTAGCTGCAAGTGATATCGGCCTCAACCCTGGCCCAGCCTGGCCCATTCCTACCCCACTCACCTGTCCAAAGGCTTGAAAATCATGCACCTCAACATCAGGAGCCTCCTCCCCAAGTTTATCCTTCTCCAGATGCTCATGATCAACCTCCAACCAAATATACTAATCATTTCTGAGTCTTGGCTGTCTGCAAAAATCCCAAATGCTGGCATCTCCATTCCTGGTTACTCCCTCATCTGCCAGGATAGGGCCAGCAGGGTGGTGGTGTGGTCATGTATCTCTCCTCCTCTATCCAGTTCTCACCTACTGTATACTCACTACCACCTCCCCTTCTGGTTTTGAGCTGTTACTCGTAAAACTCTCCCTCCCTTTCTCCCTCACCATAATTGTGGCCGGTGTATACTGCTACCTGGCCTCCATCTATTACTGACCTCTTTACTACTCTCACAATGAATGCTTCCTCAGGTGAACTCCACATCCTAGGTAAATTAAACCTAAATTGGCTCTCCCCTTCCCATACCAAGACTCGCAATGACATTGCATCCCTCAATGTGACCCAATTAATTACCGAACCATCCACCTAAACCAAAACTACCACAACCATACCCTCTTAGACTGGGCTCTCACTTCCCACCCACACCGGATAATTGATGCCGGTATCCTTCCTGACACTCTTAGCAATCACCATATGATCTATTGCATGCGTAAAGTCCACTGTCCCCAAGCTCCCCATAAACTCCTATTGATCCGCTCATTTAGATCCTTGGACCTGGCTCCCCTCCTAGAGGATCTGGCAAATACTGATTGGCCACCCATCCCCTCCATCTCCTCTATAGTCTCAGCTCTCAGCTATTTCAAGTCCAAATTCCTGGACATCTGAAATCAGCATGCCTCCATCAGGAGAGCCAGGTTGAGAGGGTTCCACCACCCCTGAGTCAGAGCTGAACTGTTAGCATGCCTCCACATGAGAGATCAAGTGTGGAAAGTACATGAGATCACCGTGGACATCCACAGGTACTGCTCCCTGCGGAACACGTGCACCACAGCTATTGGACTCACCAAAGCTGAGTACTTTTCTACCTCCTTTCAAACTAACACCAATCATCCTTCCAAGTTCTGAAGGGTCATTCACACCCTCTTCTCCCTTCCTGCTCAGCCACCCATGACAGTTCTCAGGGTAGGTGACACCTCCCTTTCTTACCCCATCTCAGTAGCTAAAGAGTGCAACTCCTTTTTCACCTCCTGTTCTTCTTCTCTTCTCTCTTCTCTATCCCCTCCTCCCACTGTTCCTCCCCCTTTGTATCTTGATACTGTACCCCCATCCATCCCCTCCTTCTCCTAGACCCAAACCCTGTCATGCGTAAGTGCCCAGATGGGCTCAACTCCAAGCTTCTTTGTCTTTACAGCCCTGCTATCACCTCCCCTCTTGCCTCACTTCTAAACCTCTCATCCTCTCTAGCCTCTGTCCCTGCTGCCTGAAAGCATGCCACAGTCATACCCCTCTCCAAAGGTGGTGACCCCTCCTCTCCTGGAAACTACTGCCCTATCTTCTTACTCACCTTCCTTGCAAAATTTCAGAGCACATAGTGCTATCCCAGCTCTCTCCTTTCCTTGACTCCTCTTCCTTTTTCACCCCTTTCTAGTCTGGATTTTGTAAGCTCCATTCAACTTCTACCTCCCTCCCTCATCTTACTGATTCCATCTTCTCAAGTATGGATCAGGGCATAGTCACCACTGAGATCTTTGTCAACCTGGCAAAGGCCTTCGACACAGTATCCCACCTCCTCCTCCTCCTTGACAAACTCACAGCAGCAGGGTTCTCAGCCCCAACCATTAACTAGTTCCACTCCTACTTAGAGGGTTTGATTCAATCAGTCAGGTTAGGTAACAGCCTATCCCCCTACCCATCAGTACTGAAGTCCTGCAAGGCTCTGTCCTTGGCCCACTTCAATTTTCTGTCTTCCTAAATGACCTCCCTGCTGTCTGCACCTCTACTTATATTCACATGTATGCGGACGACACTGTCCTGTATGCCTCTGACCCCTCCCCTTCTGATGTGGCAACCAGACTCCAGCTTGACTTTGACAAAGTTCAGCTCTAGTTCCACTCAAATCAGTTGTTTCTAAACTCCAAGAAGACTCCATAAACTTCAGCGCTAGGCAGAGACTGTCTAGGATTCCCTCCCTCCATTCATTCCACACCCTGGATGGGACAACACTTGAGGATGTTATCTCCTTTAGGTATCTCGGGGTCTGGATCAACCAACACCTTAACTTTTCTGGGAATGAGGATCCCATCCACAAAAAACTGCACACCAAACTTGGTGCACTGCATTGGAACTGTGGGTGTAGTCCCTTGCTGACACACCATGCACTTGTCCAGAAAATGATCCTCCCTATCTTTCTCTATGGTGACATAGTCTATAGTGTCACTCCCAAATCTTCCCCAGCTAGACTGGATATCCTCTTTCACTCATTCTGCCACTTTGCTGTAGACTGTCCACCCCTGAACTCACAACTGTGACCTCTATAAATATCTCTTCTTCCTCTCTCTTGAAGACACATTCCTCACCCATTGTGCTAGCTTTGTAGTTAAATACTGGTTCAGGTCTCTTCCCTTTTACCTCACCTCTTCTTCCCCCCCCCACATTCCTTCTACTCCCTTCATAATTCCAGTCATCGAACTTTTGCTCTCCCTCCTAGGTCCTCCACCACAGGGCAGACTACCTTCTCTTATGGCTTACCTAAACTCTGGAATGCCCTTCCCCCACCCATCCATAATGCTCCCACACCCCCTGTTCCCTTTCCTCCCTTCTCCTAAACTTGATCGCCACTCCTGCAGATGTTCCTAGTTTCTGCATCCCATGCCACCTACCCCCCCTTCTGTGAAGCACTTGCTCTAATGATTGCTGCCTTTGACTCATTCCACTTATTCAGTTAAAGTGACCTTGAAATTACTTGGATGAAACATGTTTCTACCTGTATTCATTTAATCTTAGCTCTGTCATTTGCCAAATGTAACATATTACTATCTGTATGCATTTGAGTTGTATTCTGTATCACTGATTTGTAATCTGTTATTATTGTAATACTGTAATTTTTTAACCTTGTAATCTATAGGTGCTTGTTGTGGTGAGCTAGCCACTGCCAGTCATTATTTGCAGATATATTTTTGTTATATATTTTTATGTGATTTTGTGTATGTTAAATGCCACAAGAAAATGCCAGTGTTAAGAAAAGGAGTCATATTGAAAGAGAGAATGGATTTTTCAAAATGTCTGACATCCTCTGTGACCTAAGAACCAGCTTCTTGCCAGGAAGCTAAATTACATTCCAAAAGGAGTGGAAATGCCTTGCAACCTTAACTGAGGGAAGCAGAGGTAATGAAAAGTTTCAGGAGATAAACCTCTGCACTTCAAAGGCAGAATGCTTGGGAACAAAGATCTGGGAAATAGCCATTCGTGACAGGCTGGTGTAACTTGTCTTATAGTGAGACATCAAAGGAACCAATTCTGAAATGTTATTAATGTGCTAGGAGGTTGTGATATAACAACCTAAATAAGAAATAATAATAATTCCCTACACTTTTGGGAAAGTGCAAGAGTGACATTTACTGGCCTAAAAGTTAGGACCATACCAGGAATTTTGGCAGCCTATTTAAAGGGCTCTGAAACAGAAGCAAATTATATTTTTCTGGAGCATTTTGAATGACACCCTACCTGAAAAGACACAGAACAAACTGCCAGCAGACATTGAAAGCCAGTGGCTGAAAAAGAAGGAAAGGACTATTCAGACTTCACTTATTCTTCTGGACTTCAATTCACTAAGAACTTAAGATAGAAATTAGATAAAAGTCAAAGTGCATTTTTATGTATATGCCCACTTTTATTTGTGTTAGTCTGTGATCAAATGTCTAAATCTTTTAGTTGTAACTGTATAATTAATTATTTAGTAAAAATATGTGTTTTTAAGAAACCTACATGAGCGAGATTTTTATATTGTGTGTGATTGGTGGGTGTTTAGTAATAATCTGTGACCAAACTGTTATTTTCTAAGGGGTGCCACCATAAGCTACCAATTGAACAAGGATCTGTAAAGTGAAATCTGGGTAATGATAGGGAGAATACCAAACCTCAGGGAAGAGACTGTGGGGATCTGAACCAGGTTATTGCATGCCCTATGGGAGAAGACAAAAGCAGGGTCACGAGGCTACCTCAAAGAGCTTGTAATGCCTGGATCACCCCCCTTTGTGCAACAACCAAGAACGGTTATCATTTGCTACAAGACTTAAGACTGGTATTGCACCCTTATCCAGAGTAAAGGGGGAGTCCTGGGACCTTATGGTGGATGTTCAGTTGTGAACTCAGTGAGCACTCTGGGAGGGCACAAGGAATATATGCCTGTTTCCCCCTCCCTGTCACAGATTGCACTTAGAGGTGGGTATTGTGAGCTCAGTGGACCTGACCCCCAGGAGTGGGTTCATGACAGATTTGGTGTGCAGTGGTGAGATCCAAGAGATCTGGTGGCATAGTGTTGTGATTTGAAAGATATTGGAGGCACAGGCATAACAGTTGGATTTTAGGTCAGTGTATCAGATTGAAAAACTGAAAACAATACACACAAACAGTGCAGAGATTTGAAAAAAAATAAACAATTTGGTCACAGTATAAAGTTCCCTACCCTGTTTTTTTCTTGTTTGTTTGTTTGTTTTTTGGTGTAACTGTAGCAGTAGTCAGGGAAGAAGATGGCTACCAACTGCAGTGAATACACTGCAGACCACCTAAGACAGTTGTGTCAGAAAAGAGGGGTCCAGTAAAAGGGACAAACCAAAAAGAACCTCATGGAGGCTCTCATGGCAGCTGATGAGCAAGCAGTTGCCCCAAACCTTGAGTAACAACAAGTGACTGAAAGGGGCCAGACCTTGGGCATGAGGGTGCCAGGGGACATTGCAGTATCCAGCCCCAGGGAGGAGGACAATGAGACCAGAGGGAACCAGAGCCACTGCACCAGGGGAAAGCCACCACAGAGCAGGAGCTGGAAGGGATCAGGCTGCAGCTGGAGATGAGGAAACTGTAGATGGAAGAAAGACAGCATCAGTGGGAACTTGCCACACAAGAAAGGCAGTTTCAGAGAGAGGCTGAGGAAAAGCAGCTTCAGAGAGAGGCCAAAGAAAAGCAACACCAGAGAAAGAATCTGAGCAGGAGAAGCTAAGAGTCCAACAACCAGTGCCAGAGGAGGTAAGTTGCAGGGGTAAACTTTAAACTATAGGGCTGGAGTATAAGTTAAATTCCAAATTAACAGCTGAATTTAAAGAGGGGGAGGATATGGTGCATTTTTGAATTCATTTGAAAAGGTCTGTATCCAGGCCAAAATACCCAGGGAGTCTTGGAGCTTCCAGGTATCCCAGCTACTTACTGATAAAGGGCATGAGGCGCTAGGCCAAATGGACAATAACGACAGTCAAGATTATGAGAAACTTAAGCTGCTTTGCTTAAAAAGAATGAACTGACTCCTGAGGCCTACAGGGTTAAATTCTTGAAACTCCAAAAAAGCTCTGACATGAGCTTTGAGGAACTTACCACAAAGCAACATCAATTTTTGTGGGAGGGGGTGGAAGCAAACTCTGTGGGGAAAATTGAGAAGGTTGTTCTTCTAGAACAGTTATTTTCGGCTTGCCCAGCATAGTTGAAAACCTTGCCAGAGGACTGAGATCCAAAAACAGCCCAGCAAGCAGCTGAGCTCTAGTACTGCTTTGCCAGGAGCAGGCCTGCTCTAAAAGGAAGTGGGGCAGGTGTGCAGGGCAAAAAGGGAAACCCATGCCTTTAGGGCAACTAAAACCCTCGCTGCCTCCACTGAAAGGGGGAAGCCCCAAGTTACCAAAAAGGGATTTCTTGGATTAAAGAAATGATGACTGTTGGTTTTGTAAACAGCCAGAGCATCTTGCTAGACAGTGTCCTAAAAAGGCACAGAGTGGACGGGGAGCTAGTTAGTAGAAATCAAATCAGTGGGTTGCCAATCCAGGCTGGAAAAATATGTTTATTGTTACATTTACCTCTGTTGGGGATCAGGGTGTGCTCTGACTTGTTGTTTTTGTTGATGTACAGTATGCTATATTCAGTAGCACCCCTCATTTAGAATCCCATTTATAGTTTGTGAATGAGCACCAGTGAGCAGTTAACATTGGATAAAGTTTGTAAATGGAGAAGTATGGCATACTCTTTTAACTAGCTCCCCACCAGTTGCCTACACATTGGCTGGGGGCCAGTCCTTGGTTAAGCCAGTTTTAGGCTGATGCACCCTATGGAGGTGGACCATTTGAGATGGCTGCAGTTTGTAGTGGGGACCCAGCTGGTGGGTGGTCTGCCTCTGCGTTGGTGGCTGGGTGGCTTCATGGCAGGGCCCTGAGGTGGGTGCCAAGAGACCCCCACTCCTTTTGAATCAAATCAGTGGGTTGCAAATCCAGGCTGAAAAAATATGTTTATTGTTACATTTACCTCTGTTTCGGGGGGGGAGGTCAGGGTGTGCTCTGACTTGTTTTCGTTGATGTATGCCATATACAGTAGCACCCCTCATTTAGAATCCTATTTATAGTTTGTGCATGACCAAGGGTGAGCAGTTAACATTGGATAAAGGGCATGAGAATATCCTTTGCATAATTTATGGTGCCACCACTCACAGTGTTGTGGTGGGGGTCGTTGGTCATTTGAATACCCGCATTCAAGGTATGTAAATGCAAGCTGTCCTCAAGTGCCATAGCACTGTAACAATTGCACTCTTGCATTATAGTACTAGAGAGCACTAAGGTTTTGTACTCAGTAAAAGGGATCAAAAGTCCCTTTTATTGGATGCAATCCCTATAAAGATGGGGCACACTGTTTATTTGCAGGTATTACTCAAATGCCCTTCTGTCTATCTCAGTTCTCCATAAAGCTTAATCTACATAACATATAATGCACAGAACTTAAGCCATCTATTACCACCCATCCTGTGAAAAGTTCCATTCTTCACTGTCTCATACTCCTTCTGTATTTAGGAGCCTACCAGGCTAGTCACCTGCTATGAATCCTCAAACTTGGACCTTAACACCCTAGCCTTTTGGTTTCCTAAGACCAGGTGAGATTACAGCTCTATAAAATTAAATTTCTGTATTTGACCTACATAGCCACCCAACAGATAATAATTCTTACTGTAGTATTCAAAACATAAGATTAAAAAACATCCAAAGCTGAAACCATAGGGGTATACCATTGTTGTTACAGCGACAGCAAGCCGCCGACACTTGCAGTGTCAACCAGGTTGGTGGAGCGATACCAGAGTCATCAACTTCTGGAGTTTGGTCACTCTACCCCAAGATCCCCCCCCCCGAGTTAGAATCCTTAAGTCTGGGGAGGTTGGGGACAGAGCCCCCCGTATTAGGGGGCACAGCCCCCCACATGGACACTGATCATGTGTCAGTGCATTTTACAGTTCGGGACCAGAGTCAGCAGCGTCAGGGATGTTGGCGACCATATGTCGCTGTAGGGGAGGTCGCTGACATTCCTGTTGCCATGGCAACATGGAACCTCAAACAGGTAGGGACTAAACATCCATTATCACCATTCACATTTGAAGGTATGTCCAGATTCTAAACCTGATTCAGCAAATGCATCTGCAAAATGTTCAAAGTGTACTCATCAATCTTTCCTCTTCATTGAGAAAGGACCTGAGATAGCACAACTTTGTTCCTTGATGACTTACAAATTGAACTATCAAAACTGGAACTTTCTTCATTAGAATTCTCCATATATCTATTCCACTTATGAACTGCCATGTCATTACCCAAAAACAAACAAATGCTCACACAAATCAGAAGACATCTTCACTGACACGTCTTATCTTCCTTTGAACTCTGTTTCCAGGACCCAATTTCTGAACTCCAATGCCTAAAATAACACTCTCCCAAACCTAATCACTTGGAGGGAAGAGGAGCTGTGATCTTCAACCCCAAAAGGTCTATCTTCATTCTGCTTCTTAATTAATGTTGAATTCATCACATGAGGGTTAAGGACATTATCTCTATCATTATTTTTTTGGGGGGGGGCCTTCATATCACTTTCTATTTCCTTTAGCAAGATGGGCCTAGTCCCAGGGCCAAGTCCTTCTGTGACCTGTCCACCAGGTTGGAAAATCTTAAGTACAATGTTCAGCAGCATTACAGACAAACTGAGTAATATGAGCAGTCAGACATAATCATTGCTAACTGGTGCAGTGAACTAAGGAAATACAGTATGTTAGCATGACTGAGGAGAGCGGTCAACATGGTTGAAGCTTTGGAAAGCATATGCTATAATGTCCAGCTGACAGAAATGGAGCTGTTTTCCATGGAGAAATGAAGACGGGGTGGGATGATCATGGGCTTCAATTATCTGAAATGGATAACACTATCAGACCAAATGCAGCTTTCCAAGATGCACAAAGAGTAAGGCAATACTTTATGTCACTGCAACAAGGAAGATTCAAGAGGAATGTCAGAAATAACTATTTCCTCCCAATGACCCTTAGCTAGATAGAATTGTACACCTAACATGCTTTGACTTAGTTTTGCAGGAATGGGCAGAATGCTGCAATATCAGGAGTATGTACTGTGTGTTCAGTTAGTTCAAATATTGCTAAAAAAATAATGTAATCATGAATGAATCGCAGGGGACTCAACATCCTAAGTTTGTTATCTCCATCGGATCTACTAATATTATTACCTTTACAAGAGGTATGTTTAACTTTAATGTTATGTAGTTTTTTTTCTCTCTCTCTTTTTCCCTTCTATTGCTTTTCAAAGCATTTCAGATAATACAACACATTTAATGCATTTCAGAATAAAATGTCACTGTCCTCAACTGGCCTCACAATTGCTCTTTGTGAAATCTGTAAAGTCAAAAACCTGTTCTCTAGAAAATCATAAGAGCTGAAACAAAATGCTTCTAAAGGTACATACTGAAGTATGTACCTGATCTCTACAGAAGAAAATAAGCTCAACACTGGTAAACAGCAGGAGGCAAATCAGAGCTGTCAGACTGCAGTACTGAGCAGTAATTAAGTTACAAAAGAAAGAATTGTGTCATTTTTGATAAGTATCCCACTGTTTTATCTGCTTTGTTTTTTATTGTACAATTACTGAGACTTTTGAAGAAATATACTTAATCTTGATTTGTTTACAGAATGTAGTTGTGAAGGATGAGGCAAACACTTTTGGGATGTAAATGTAATGTGCTAGGTAGGAGGCTCTCTTACAGGCTTCATTTTTAAGCAGAAGTTCAAGTCAACAATGTCTCAGGGCTTCAGTTCTAAAAGTAAAAGCTTCTGAAACCTGAAGAGAATCTAAAAAGCCATGTTAAAGTATCAGTTCATGGTAGTCTTTAAGTAAGCAATAACCCACGACAGGGTGTGGTTTATAGGCATTTAATGCATGCCTGGGGTGCTGTGAGGACACTTGGCCACAATACTCCCTGCTTTTAGTTCAGTAAGGAACATAGAAATGCATGAGGGAACCCTAGCCATGGCCCTCCCTGTTCAGCGCCTGATGTTCAGTGTTCCCAAGTTCCTAATATGGGTCAATAGGCCACTGCTCTAACTACAGTGTCAGCGGCCATAAATTGACATTGACCTAACAGCTCACTTTTGGGTTGTGGATCAGAATGATGGTGGCACTGGGCCTATGGTGCCTTTTAGAACTATTTGTAGTCTTTCACAACCATAAGATCTCTGTTACAGTGTAGGTAGTGGTTGCATGGCTGAAAATTAGACTTCGAGACCCATTCCACCATTCCTAGTAAAACAAATAAATAAAATAAATGATTTAGCACAAGATCATAGAAACATAGAAGTTGATTGCAGATAAGTCCACAAGGCCCATCCAGTCTGCCCATTTTTTCTACCTTATGAATGTGCCACAGGCCTTTACTCAGTCAATTGCCTATCTATTCAAACTCAGCTGTATTGCTCCCTTATGACTATCCCATGCGTGATTGAAGCTCTGCACTGTATTCATATCCACCACTTCCTGAGGTAGGCCGTTCCATGCATCCACCACCCTTTCTGTGAAAAAGAACTTCCTCACATTACTCCTTAATCAGCTTCCCTCTAACCTAATGCTGTATCCTCTTGTTCTGCTATTTTTCTTATATTGAAACAAGTTAGACTTTTTCACCTTAATACCCTTAAGATGTTTGACTGTTTCAATCATATCACCTCTCTCCTTCCCTTGCTCTAGAGTATACATATTGAGCTCTATTAATCTGTCCTCATATGTTTTCTGATGCAGTCCATGCACCATTTTGGTTGCACTTCTCTGGACTGCCTCCATTTTATTAATGTACTTGTGCAAGTGCAGCCTCCAGTACTGCACGCAGTACTCCAGACGGTGCCTAATCAGTGTCTTGTAAAGAGGGATTATTACCTCCCTCATACGACCTGTGATACCCCTCTTCTAATACACCCCAACATCCCTCTAGCCTTACCCACTGCTTTAGTGGTCTGCTTGGATGATTTCAGGTCATCTGTGATGACGATGCCCAATTCTCTTTCTTCCCTTGTGATTGCCAGCAACTCCCCTCCCAACCTATAGGTAGCTTCAAGGTTTCTCTTCCCTATGTGCATGATCTTGCACTTCTTTGCATTAAACTCCAATTGCCACTCTTCTGACCATTTTTCCAGTTTATCCAGATCTCTTCTCAGTCTGTCCACCCCATCTGGATCATCTACTCTGTTACAGATCTTGGTGTCATCTGCAAACAGACAAACCTTACCCTCCAGTCCATCTGCAATGTCACTGATAAAGATATTGAAGAGGACTAGCCCCAGGACTGATCCCTGAGGTACTCCACTTGTGACTTGCATCTCTTTCTGACTGCATACCATTTACCACCATTCTCTGTTTTCTGCCTGCCAACCACTTTGCACCCAGTTGACCAACCTCTGACCCACCTCGAGCCTACCCAGTTTATTAATCAATCAATCTTCTATGTGGAACAGTATCGAAAGCTTTGCTGATGTCAAGATAGGAGACATCAACTGCACCCCCTTGATCCAACACTCTGATTACTCAGTCAAAGAAATCTATGAGATTTGTTTGACAGGACCTTCATGTTGTAAACCAATGCTGTCTTGGATCCTGTGCTCCTATGGATTCCAGGTGTTGCACTATCCTTTCCTTAAGGAGTGCCTCCATAATCTTGCCCACTGCTGAGGTAAGATTGACTGGTCTGTAGTTCCCTGCCTCCTCCCTGCTGCCACTCTTATGTAGCGGGATCACATGATCCCTTCTCCAGTTTTCTGGGACCTCTCCTGTGCTCAGAGACTCACTAAACAGTTCTGATAAAGGCTCTGCTAGTTCCATCCTTAGCTCCTTTAGTACCCTGGGATGTATGCCATCCAGTCCTATTGCTTTGACCACCCCGAGCTTAGCAAGCTCTTGTAGGACACTTTCTTTTGTGAAGAGACCTGTGCACACCTCCCTCCTCCCCGTGTCCATGGTGCTGAGCAGCGGGCCCTGCCCTACATTCTCCTCAGTAAATACTGAGCAGAAGTATCTGTTTAGGATAGATGCTTTTCCTTGGTCCTCATCCACACACTCCCCCATATCCCCTTTGATCTTTGCAATACCCCATCTGGACTTTCCCCTTTCACTAATGTATCTATAGAAAGTCTTGCCCCTTCTTTTACTGTTCATGCTAGTGTTTCCTCGGTTTGGGCCTTTGCATGCCGTATTGCCTTCTCTGCTTCACTTAGGGAAGTTTGGTATGCCTCCCTATTTTCATTCCACTGCGTTCCCTTGTATTTCCTGAAGGCCAGCCTTTTGACTCTGATCTTTTCTGCTACTGTTTTTGAGAACCAAAGTGGTTTCCTCCTTCTTTTGTTCTTCTTTTTCTCCCTAATACAATGGGATGTTGCTTCAAGTATTGCATCCTTAATGCCTGCCCACTTTGCCTGTACCCCCTCACCTGTATTTCTTCTTGCCAGGGCTAGCTTAACTCTGTTGGCCATTTTATCAAAGTCAGTCCCTCTGAAGTCCCACATTTTTGCCTTGGAATGGGATGATTTAGTGAATAGTGGCCAAACTGAACCATACCATGTGATGGTCACTGGCCCCCAGATGACCTTCTACCTGGAGATCTGTGATCCTTTCCCCATTGGTCAGTACTAGATCTAGGATAGCCCTGTTTCTAGTGGGTTGTTGTACCAGTTGTTTGAGGCCCTTCCCCTGCAGGGAATCCACTATGTGTCTAGTTCTGGTGGATGTTCCTGCTGGTATTGATCAATCTGTATCTGGCATGTTGAAGTCTACCATTATCGGAACTTCCCCTTTAGCTATCATGTTTTGTATATCTTCTAACAGTAATGTGTCTATGTCCTCCCCCTGGTCTGAAGGCCTGTAGACAACCCCAGTTTGTATGGCTGGCCCATTTACTGTTTCCAGTGTGACACACAGTTCTTCTGGCTCCTTACGTATATTCTGAATTTCTGTAGCTTTGATATTTTCGCTGACATAAAGGGCCACTCCCCCCTCCCTTTTGCACCTCGGTCTCTTCTGAACAGTACATAGCCAGGTACTGAAGTCTCCCAAGTGTGGTTGCTGGTGAACCAAGTCTTGCTAATGGCTACTACTATATGTCCAGTTTAGCCTCTGTCATTGTTGCATGCAGGTCTGGGATCTTGTTTCCCAGAATGTGGGCATTTGTGTACAGGATTTTCCATTGGCCAGATTTTGGTGCATTAGTAGTTGGGCGAGGTCTGGCATTTCCCCTGCATGTCGTATGGGGAGCTGGACCTTTTTCCTTACCCGGTGATGCAAATGAACTACAAACATGCTGAACTAATGTTTGATCACTAGCTGAGAGGGGAGGGGTGTTCTTCCCATTCGATGTATCAGGTGCTGCGCCCCTCTCCCCAGTTGCTAGTTTAAATATTCTGAAAAAATGTCAAACTTCTGCCCCAATGCACTGACTCCCTCCTGAGTCAGATGTAGTCCATTGAATTTAATGAACTTTCACTACCCAAACTATTGCCAGTTACCTACAAATGTGTGTCCTTTTTCCTGGCACCAACCCTTGAGCCACATGTTTAGCTCCCCTATCTCCCTTTAGCTGACCTTCCGTCCATCTGCCCCCCCTCCCAGACTGGCAGGATCTCAGAGAAGGAGATGCCAGATGAAATGGATGACAGTTTGTCTCCCAGCCTGGTCAGGTGTTCCTTGATCTCCACAACTGACCGGCTGGTGAGGTCATTCATCCCTATGTGTACCAGGACATTGATTTCTCCTGCTTCCTGCATGATTTTAGCAATGTGGTCAGTGTCTCTCCATGCTGATGTGCCTGGGAGACATCTATCTAATACCCCCAGCCGGATATAGGTATCAACTCTCCAGATCATGAAGTCTCCTATAATCAGAAATATTTTGGATTTCCTTTTTGCTTTTTATATTTTGGTCTCTGTTCTGGGCAAGTTCTGTAGTGCTAGCTCCTGTGCTGCAGCATCCTGCTCTGCAGTGTCCTCTATCTCTTTGTTTGATTTCAGGGGATAGAGGCAGATGCCTGTTTGTAGTTTTTATATGGTTTGTGGAAGTGATACACTGGTGAACATTGAGTGATGGGGCACCCGATTAGCCCCTCCTAACCACCTACTAGCCTCCCGGGCCAACTACCCTCTATGGTCGAGGTGCTTTAGTTGGATGTTGGGGAAATGGCAGGCGGTTCTTGTAATATAGTTCCTCTTGAATATGTGATTTGAGGTGCACAGTCTCTGCCCATGCTGCCTGGAGCTGAGCCCTTAGATCTCCGATGGTCCAGCATGTAGGACAGTATCCTAAATCCTGTATAACTGCCCTTTTCAAAAGTGTTCCACAGTGCCTGCAGTTAATAATATACATTTGAGTTGCTGAGTTTATAACCTATTTATAACTAATTTATAACTAATTAGAAGGAAAATGAAAGCAAATGTTTGAGATATATATATATATATATATATATATATATATTCATGGTAAAAAACTCCATTTAATGCATCAGTTAAGGTTGTTCCACAGCGACAAAAGTGAGGAAATTCAGTGTTAGGGTTGAAAACCTCCCTTGGACCCCCCAGCCCACCTCCCCACCGGCATTGGGGTGCGCGTTGGAGTCATCAGACTTAACTCTCACGCCATCACATGTGTAAAGAAGCAGAGGTATAGGAGAATGGGGTGAGAGTTAGGACCGATGACCCCAAAGCGCACCCCAATGCTGGTGGGGGTTGGGCTGAGGGGTCCAAGGGTGGTTTTCAACCCTAACACTGAATTTCCTCACTTTTGTCGCTGTGGAACAACCCTAACTGATGCATTAAATGGATTTTTTTGCCATGAATTTCCCTTCTTTTTGAGAATGAAGACTATAAAAAGTGAATGTAATGTGGTGGTGGGTGCATGGGACCTTCGATCCCCACACTCCCACTATGTGATTTTTTGTGACATAGTAATGGTAAGTGCAACACAAACACAACTGCAAACTATTACATACATGGTGACTCAAACGTAAATGGTAACACAAATGGTAATAGAAATACAAGTGCAAAGTGATGCCAAAGTGAACAGTGATGGAAACGGAGATGCAAATGTAAGCACACATGGAACACAACTGGTGCAACTGGTGACATGCATGGTCATGGTACCGCAATTGGAAATGCAAATGATAACGGTTACAGCAACAATAACGCCAAAGGAAACAGAAACGGAAACATGAATGGAAGCGAGTACAAAACCAAAAACCATAACGCACACGGTCATGGCACTGCAATTGTAAATCCACATGGTAATGGTAACAGCAACAATAATGCCAAAGGAAACAGACATTGAAACGCAAATGCAAGCGAGTAAGGAAACACAAACCGTAACGTGCACGGTCACGGTACTGCAATTGTAAATGGTAATGGTAACAGCAACAATAATGCCAAAGGAAACAGAAATGGAAACACAAATGCAAGCGCATATGGAAATGCAAAACATTACATGCACAGTCACGGTACCGCAATTGGAAACACCAATGATAACGGTAACAGCGATGATGACGGAAAATGAAAGACACAGGCAAGCTCAAATGGAAGGGTGGCTGCAAATGCAAATGGCAATGCAAAGACTGATGCAAAAGAAAACAAAAACATAAACAGTAATGGAAATGCAAATGGTAAAAGTAATGCAAACAAAAGCACAAACGAAAACGCAAACCGAAACGCACATGGTGGCATACACAGGAACAGTGATGCGAACGGTAACGGAAACTCTAACTGGCACAGTAACGAAAGGGAATGCCCTTCTTTTCCCAAAAAACTGCATTGAAAAAGACAGTGAATACAAAGAATGTATGCATAATAATGGGCCTCGGAGCAGAAAAGGAGGACTTGGAATACTAAATTGCTTATATCTCAGGAACCATACGACGTAGAAAAAAATTAACATTTCGGATGAGTTATGACATTCCTGGCTAGTTTTGTACTTAGGCTCCATTTGGGGGGCTAAGCATTTTTCCAACGAAAAGTCAGTATCTCGCACCGTTTCCGAGATATGGGCCCCGAAAGGCGCGATGGATGCCGTAATGTTATCCTATGGAAAAAGCGTCAAATTCGGAGTACCATTACTTTGCCTGCCCTGTAATATTTTGTCACCAAACCACAAAAGGACACATCTGTGGTATGCTGGCTTTCTTTCCTCCAAATTTCAGCTCAAAAGACCAAAGCATTATTTTGCAGCAGGGTGGCAAATAATTCCTGTATTATGGTAGACGCCATAATGTTACCCTATGGGAAAATGCTTCAAATTTGGAGAGTCGTAACTTTGCAGCCCTCCAATATTTTTCCACCAAACTACCAAAATGCACCTCTGTGGCATGTTGGCTGTCTTCCCTCCAAATTGCAGCCCAATAGACCAAACCATTCTTTTGCAGCAGGGTGGCAAAGAATTCCTGTTATTTTGGGCATAGTGTCGTAAAATAGTGTTGCAATCACAACACTTTCGCAAATGAAATCATGAAAGTGTCGTGAGTGCGACACTACTTTTTACAAAAAATTTAAAAACACATTTCTGGGGTGTTTAACCCCCAAATAAATACATGGCTAGCATCCTCAGGGCTCGACCACGTAAACACAAAAAAAATTGGGTCCCTAGAGGGTCCCAAATTTAAATGCCAAGCATTTCTGTGACCACTAACTGAAAAAAAATGGCTGACTCATGACACTAAAGTGGCCATTTGTAACACTAAAAACTGCATTTGCGACACTGTTGAACTTTTTGTTAACTTTTCCCATTGACTATAATGGGAAACTTGTTTTTTGAATAACTTTTGAACCATTTAATATTTTTTCATGAAATCTTTGAAAGGCACATTGGAGACCATGGCCACATGTTCTCTGAAGTTTTTGGACTGGTCGCACAAACCATTTGACCTGTAGGCACGAGCAAAGAATGCGCAAAAAAGCATAAATGCGCTCCGAGATGTCACTTAATAACTCTGCAACCGTATATCCGACCAGTACAAAATGTGGTAGAGCCCAAGATCTGTGTTAACGCTCTGTACCTACCAAATTTCAGGCAAACCCAATGTATGGTGGCAAAATTATTAAGGTGCAAAATTTCACCATTTAACCTTAAATGGGGTACTCAACCCTAACTATAGCTGCACTACTGTGCAGCTATAATATATATATATATATATATATATATATATATACAGTATATATACATATATATATATATATATATTAGAGGCAAAAAACTTCATTTAATGCATCAGTTAAGGTTGTTCCACAGTGTCAAAAGTGAGGAAATTCAATGTGAGGTTGAAATCCCCCTTGCACCCCTCAGCCAACCCCAACCGGCATCGGGGTGCATGTTGGGGTCTTCGGCCCTAACTCTCACCCATCACATGAAAGAAGCTGAGGAAAGGAGAATGGGGTGAGAGTTAGGACCGATGACCCCAACGCGCACCCCGATGCCGGTTGGGGGGTTGGGCTGAAGGGGTGCAAGGGGGGTTTCAACCCTAACATCGAATTTCCTCACTTTTGTCGCTGTGGAACAACCCTAACTGACACATTAAACTGAGTTTTTTGCCTCTAATTTCCCTTCTTTTTGAGAATGATAACGAGAAATAGTGAATGTAATGTGGCAGCAAAGGGCCCCGCACTCTCGCCACATGATGTCTTGTCACATAGTAATACGGTGCCCACAAACGCAAATGATAATGCGCATGGTGGCGCAAAGTGAAACAGAAAGAGAAACAGTACTGTAGACACAAATGGTAAAATAACGCAAACACAAGCGCAAATGAAAACGCAATGGGTAAAGCACATGGTGGCGTAGACGGGAATGGTAAGTGAAACGGGTACGGAACCGCAAGCGGAAGCGGTAAGGGTAACAGTAATGTAAGCGCACAGGCTGGTTTTCCCCAAAAGCTGCCTGGAGAAAGACAGTGAGTACAAATAATGTATGCATAATAATGGGTCTCGGAGCAGAAAATGAGGAGTTGGAATACTAAATTGCTTATATCTCAGAAACCGTACAACGTAGAAAAAAATTTAAAAGTCATGTGATTTATGACTTTCCTGGCTAGTTTTGTACTTAGCTCCCACTAGGGAGCTAAGTACTTTTTCTGACAAAAAGTCCGTATCTCGCACTGTTTCCGAGATACGGGCTCTGAAAGGCGCGGCGAATGCTGTAATGTTATCCTATGGGAAAAAAAGAGAAGTTCAGAGAGCCATAACTTTGCCGCCCTGTCATATTTTTTCACCAAACCATCTAAAGGCACATTTGTGGAATGTTGGCTTTCTTCCCTCCAAATTTCAGCCCAAAAGACCAAACCGTTCATTTGCAGCAGGGTGGCAAAGAATTCCTGTTATTTTGGGCATAGTGTTGCAAAGTAGTGTCATGATTTGTGAAAGCTTTCGCAAAAATTTGCGACACTTTCGTGAGTGCGACACTACTTTGCGACACTACGTTTTCCAGAAATTGAAAAAATATTTCTAGGGTGTTTAACCTGAAAATAAAGACATGCCTAGCATCCTCAGGGTCTGACTAGGTAAACACAAAAAGAATTGTGTTGCTAGAGGGTCCCAAATTTAAATGCCAAGCATTTTTTCTGATCACCAACTGAAAACAAAATGGCGGATTTGCGACACTACTAGGGCCATTTGCGACACTAAAAAGTGCATTTGTGACACTGTCGAACTTTTTAACTTTTCCCATTGACTTATAATGGGAAATTGATTTTGAATAACTTTTGAACCGTTTAATATTTTTTCATGAAATCTTCAAAAGGCACATCGGGGACCCTGGCCACACATACCCTGAAGTTTTTGGACCAGTCACACAAACTGTGTAACCTGTAGGGACAAGCAAAGAATTCAAAAAAGCGTAAACGCGCACGCAGATCATGCTTAATAACTCCGCAGCCGTATAGCCGAACAATATGAAAGTTGGCAGATCCCAAGATGTATGGTTCTTGATCATGTATTCTAAATTTCAGGCAAATCTGTTAAATGGTTGCAAAGTTATTAAGGTGCAAAATTTTAGGTTTAATATGTATATGGCTCCTCAACCCTAACTATGGTGCTACCATAATATATATAAAAGTTATTACGGTGCAAAGTTTGACCCTTTAACCTTAAAAGGCTCCTCAACCCTGACTATGGTAGCACATAATATATATATATATATATATATATTTTTTTTTCGATGTTAGGATTGAAAACCCCCCCTTGGACCCCCCCACACCACCCCAACCCAACCAGCATCAGGGGTGCGCATTGGGATTGCCAGCTAACTCTCACCCCATCAGATGTTGAAGAAGCAGAGGTATGGGAGAATGGGGTGAGAGTTGGGACCGACAACCCCAATCGCACCCGATGCCAGTGGGGTGTGGTTGGAGGGGTACAAGAGGGCCTTTCAACCCTAACACCGAATTTCCTCACTTTTGTCGTTGTGGAACAACCCTAACTAATGCATTAAACAGAGTTTTTTGCCTCTAATTCCTTCTTTATGAGAATGATGATGAGAAATAGTGAGTGTAATGTGGCGGCTGAAAGGGGCCCACGCTCCCACCACGTGATGTCTTGTGACACAGTAACAGGAACAGCAATGCAAACAGAAGCGCTAACAGTGGTGCACATGGTAATGCAAGCGTGAATGAAAACCCAAAGGGTAATACACACGGTGGCGTAGACGGGAATGGTAACGCCAAGGGGGGATATATATGCAAGTGGAAACATTAACTGTAACAGTAACGGAAGCCTGTATACCCTTTGTTTTCTAAACAGGTGTATACAGAAAAAACAGTGTGTACAAAGAATGTGTGCATTGTAATGGGGATCAAAGCTTAAAACGAGCATTGGAAGTACTTAATTGGCAATATCTCAGCAACTGCACGATGTAGAAAAAAAATTAAAATTTCACAGAAATCATTATTTTCCTGGCTACCATTTTATATTACATAGCCCACAGAGCTATGCAATTCGCGATGAAAAATCTGTATCTCGCACCGTTTTTGAGATACAAGCCCCGAAAGGCACGGCGTACGCCACCACGTTGGTCTATGGGAAAAAATGCCAAATTCGGAGTACCGTAACTTTGGAGCTGCACAATATTTTTTCACCAAACCAACAAAAGGCTAGAATTGCTAGAGCAACACTCACTCTGCCCTGCGTTACCTCTCCGACGCTGTTAACACTCTCGCTCTCGCTAGCTCTCCACCTGCTTCACACGGCAGCTTCTTTACATGATTTTAAATTAAAATAAGCTGAAGTGCAGTTTGTTTGCTTTTCTGGTACAGAGTGTTACTTAGTTTCACTGTTTGGCTGCACATTACGTATCACTTTTGACCATGCTCGGTCACGCTACATGTCACTTATAAAAGTGAAAGTGCTGTCTACTGCTCGCTTCAGCTGGCTTCTTCTTTCAGACAATTCTCAATAAAAATAAGGTAAAATGCAGTTACTTTGCTTTTTCACACCGAGGGACTTGCTTTCAGTGTCTGCCTGCATATTAGGTACCATTATTGACCACGCTCGGTCACGCTACATCTCACTGATAAAAGTGAAAGTGTTCCCCACTCTTTCTCCTCCCTCTAAAGACGACGACTTTATTCTAGGAATAGTAAATGAAAATAAAAAGAAATACAAACCTTTTTTTCTTTTTTTTTTCTTTTTTTTAATTCTTATGCCACACAGGGTCTACTTTTTTGCTCTCCCACAAAAATATTTATTTCCATTTTATAAGACAGATAATCCACTCTGGGGTGTGCGATCGCGCTCTGATATACGCACGCCTTGGGTGGTTCAACGCACGAGGCCGCACCAAGGTGTGCGTATATCACAGTGTGACCGCACACCCTAGAGTGGATTACCTATTATATATATATATTATAGTGGCATGGTAGGGCCACTATAGTTAGGGTTAGTTAGGGTTGAGTACCCCATTTAAGGTTAATGTGTGAAATTTTGCAGCTTAATAACTTTGCCACTGTATGACAGATTTGCCTGAAATTTGGCAGACATAGAGCAGTTCCACAGATCTCTGGAACTGCCAAGTTTCATAATAGTCAGATATATAGTTGCGGAGCTATAAAGCACAATAGAAAGTCGCATCTGTGCTTTTTTGTGCATTCTTTGCTCACGCCTACAGGTCACACGGTTTGTGCAACCAGTCCAAAACCTTCAGGGGACATGCAGCCAGGGTTCCCAATGTGCCTTTCAAAGATTTCATGAAAAAATATTAAACGGTTCAAAAGTTATTCAAAAAACAAGTTTCCCATTATAGTCAAAGTCAGGAAAAGTTAAAATATTCGACAGTGTCGCAAATGCAGTTTTTAGTGCCGCAAATGACCCCTGTAGTGTCGTGAGTCATCCATTTTATTTTCAGTTACTGGTCACAGAAATGCTTGCCATTTAAATTTGGGACCCTCTAGAGACACAATTATTTTTGTGTTCACCTAGTCGAGCCCTGAGGGTGCTAGTCATGTATTTTTTATGGGGTTAAACACCCCAGAAATATGTTTTTCAAATTTTTGTAAATTGTAGTGTCACAAAGTAGTGTCGCACCTGTGACACTTTCGTGATTTTTTTTTGTGAAAGTGTCGTGATTTGTGACACTATGCACAAAATAACAGGAATTCTTTGCCACCCTGCTGCAAAAGAATGGTTTGGTCTTTTGGGCTGAAATTTGAAGGGAAGAAAGCAGACATCCCACTGCTGTGCCTTTTGATGGTTTGGTGACAAAGTATTACAGGGATGCAAAGTTACAGTACTCTAAAGTTGACAATTTTTCCATAGACTAACATGGCATCCATTGCACCTTTCAGGGCCTGTAACTCGGAAACGCTTCGAGATACAGACTTTTTGTCAGAAAAAAATGCTTAGCCACCTGCTAGCTGGCTAAGTGCAAAACTAGCCAGGAAAGTCATAAACTATATGAAATTTTAATTTTTTTTCTATGTCTTACTGTTCCTGAGATACAAGCAATTTAGTATTCCAAGTGCTCATTTTCTGCTCCGAGGCCCATTATTATGCATACATTCTTTGTATTCACTGTGTTTCTCTATGCAGCTTTTGGGGGAAAAAAGGGTGTGCGCTTTTGTTACTGTTACAGTTAGCGTTCCCACTTGCATTTCCATAGCTATTTGTGTTAGCGTTCCCGTCTATGCCACCGTGTGCATTACCCTTTACGTTTTCATTTGCACTTGCATTTGTGTTACTGTTACCATTTGTGTTTCCATCACTGTTTCTGTTTGTGTTTTGTTTTGCATCACCATGTGCATTACCATTTGCGTTTGCGTACGCGCTTCCGTTTGCGTTTGTGTTTCCTTTGGCATCATTGTTGCTGTTACCGCTAGCATTTGCATTTACAATTGTGGTACCATGACCGTACGCGTTACCATTTGCGTTTCTGTATGCACTTGCATTTGCGTTTCCGTTTGCATTACTGTTTGCTTTGGTGTCATCGTTGCTGTTACTGTAACTGTTTGCATTTCCAGTTGCGTTGCCATTACTGTTTGCATCTTCATCACCGTTGGCTTTTCTGTTGCCCTTAGCATTTGTGTTTTCAGTTGCGTTTCCATTGTCGATTGCATTACTGTTTCCTTCTGCGGCATTGTTGCCTTAACCGTTTGCATTTCTGTTTGCGTTTGTGTTACCATTTGCATTTTTCTTACCATTTGCATTTCTGTAGGCATTTCCATTTATGTTACTGTTTTCATTAACGTTTGCATTTCTGTTGCTGTTGGCATTTGCGTTTCAATTTGTGTTGCCATTTCTGTTTTCATTAACCTTTGCGCTTGCATTTTTCTTACTGTTTATGTTACAATTTACATTTGCATCACCATGTGTGTTACCGTTTGCACTTGCATTTGCATTACCATTACTATGTGACAAAATACCATATGGTGGGCCCCGCTCTACCACCACCAGCACATTCCATTCACTATTTGTAGTGCTAATTCTCAAAAAGAATGGAAATTCATGGCAAAAAAACTCTGTTTAATGCATCAGTTAGGGTTGTTCCACAGCAACAAAAGTGAGGAAATTCAGTGTTAGGGTTGCCACCCCTTGCACCCCAATCCCATCCCCACCAACAGGCATCTGAGTTTGCATTGGGGTAGTTGGTCCTAACTCTCACCCCATTCTCCTATACTGCACCACCTCAGCTTGTTTACACATGGGATGGGGTAAGAGTTAGGACCGATGACCCCAACGCATACCCCGATGCCTGTTGGTGGGGATGGGATGGGCTTGGGGTGCAAGGGGTGGCAACCCTAACACCGAATTTCCTAGCATTTGCCACTGTGCAACAACCCTAACTGATGCATTAAACAGAGATTTTTGCCATGAACATATATTTATATATATTAAAAGACAAAGAATCTCTGTGTGCAAGCACTGAGGCAATGGTTACTGCAAAAAGGGCATTGGCCAGAAAGCCAAGTTTCATACAAATACAAAATCACACATGCCCCCATAATGCAGAGCATCATGGGCTGCATATGCAAATCACCACAGAATATTATGCTGGTTCAGCTTTAAGCAGAAATGCATAGTGCTGAAAGGCCTCTCACACAATTTGCAAAGAGTGCCAACAGAAGACATAGACACGTGTTTCATCTTTCCAGGACTCATCAGTATGCCTAGTCTGTTTGACACCCCAGTATAATGAACCAGCTACCCTAAGATGGTCTGTCTGGGTTATGTTGCGGTGAACCTAATTAAAACAAAAAAACAAGTTAAAAGACAAAGAATCTCTGTGACAAGCACTGAGGCAATGGTTACCTCAAAGGGCATTGGCCGGGAAGCCACATTTCAAAGAAATACAAAATCACACAAGCACCCATAATGCAGAGCAACATGGGTTGCATATGCAAATCACCGCAGAATATTATGCTGTTTCAGCTTTAAGCAGAAATGCATGGTGCCAAAAGGCCTCTTACACAGTTTGCAAAGGGTGCCAATAGAAGCCACAGACATGTGTTTCATCCTACCAGGACTCATCAGTATGCCTAGTCTGTTTGACACCCCAGTGGAATGAACCAGCTACCCTAAGATGGTCTATCTGGGTTATGTTGTGGTGAACCCAATTAAAACAAACAAAAAACACAAGTTAAAAGATAAAGAACCTCTGTGCAAAAGCACTGAGGCAATGGTTTTATATATATATATATATATATATATATACTGTATATATACAGTATATGTTTGCTTGTTTTGTTTGTTTGTTTTTGTATCATTTTTATAACAAGTTAAACTACTTGTGCCTCTGTAAGTGAGGTCACTGTGTGGATACCTCTCTGATCTTCCCCTTCTGCTTTGCTACAGGAAATGTTACGATTGTGCTACTCTATAAAAGGAGTGTGGCATGGGGTGGTTGGGTATGGGGGTGGGTAGTTAGGTCCTTCCCCTGCCAAAAAAGAAGAACCATGGATGAAAGAAATAAGGAGGTAAGATCAGAAACAATCAACCAACAACAAATGCAGTAGCCCTGAAAGCTTAGCTTAATGATAACTAAAACTGTAAAACCTGTAAGTACCACCTGTAACAATTTTACAGAAGATATACCCTGCATAAAACTCTTTGCTACAGAGAAAAATAAAGCAGTAACATAAGATATACCTTGCAAAAACAATTTGAATCAGAGAAGATTACAACAGTAATATGTAAGCACAAAACCGTAACAAACCTGTAGGCACACCCTGTAATAATGCAGCAGAAAATATACCATGCAACAGCAATTTAAATCAGAGAACAATAAAGTAGTAAAATGTAAGCAAAAAAAAGTAACAAAACCTGTGAGCACAAAAGAAAATAGTAACACACAGTAAATCTGCCTAGCCAAAAGAAGCCTTAATCTTTTTCCTTACTCTGATAATGTTGCTCCTTGCTCTGTCCTTACAAGCAAACCTAGAAGAAAAGAGCTCTGGGGAAGCTAGGTGCCTTTGCCAGCAAACCTAGTCTTTTACCTCAAAAACACCAACTAACCTGACCTTTTAACTCTTCCTTCTGTTGGAAGTTACTAAGACTTTGTCAGTTTTACCCCCCCCCCCAGTTATACTTCTAATCCCCTGGAAGAGCTCTGTGGGAGGAAAGCAGTTAGCTTCTTCAGTGTGAGAAGGAGACTGCAACACCTCTGAGACCAAACCAAAAACTTTTCAGCAAAAAAAATAAATAAAAATAATAGCAATAATAATAATAATATTTTTATTTATATAGTGCAATTCCAATATCAAAGTGCTGCATATAAAAACATATCACAAAATAATTTAAAAAGTCTTACACGGATTCAACTTCAGTTTAAAGTTTTTCACCATTCATAAATATTAGTTACTAAAAGCCTATTGGAAAAGATGTGTTTTCAAGCTGGTTTGAAGCTTTCCATGGTCCTGCACTCTCTAATCTGATGAGCTAGAGAGTTCTACAGGGATGGTGCTGTAAACATAAATGCCCGATTCCCAGATGTTTTTAGTCCCCCCCGGGAATCTCTAACAACCCCTTGTCAGTCAAGCAGAGAGGATGACCAGGGCTGTAGGGAACCAGGAGCTCTTGCAGATAATTCAGTCCCAGTCCATGCAGGGCTTTATAGTTCAGAAGACTGACCTTGAAGATGATCCACCACTGTATAGGCAGCCATTGAAGAACGCACAGCACGGGAGTAATATGACTGGAGTACGAAGACCCAGTCAACAATCATGCCACTGTGCTTAGTTTAGTTTAGTTTAGTTTAGTTTAGTTTATTGTTCTAGGAATTACTACCTTTGAGCCAGAGGCTCTTTTACAAAGGTTCCACGTCAATTAGGTACAGTACAAAAGGTTACATAGATAACACAACAATTTGTGTTGTGTCAAGAGCAAGAAAACATATACAAATACATATTAAATCACTTGTGCAAAAGGACATGAGATATCAATAATCACATTATTATTACAAGAAAGAGGTCATGCCAGATTAGGAGAAACAAATAGGGAAAAAGTCCAGAACAGAAAGGTTAAGTGAAAGGTGTGGGGAGCAGACAATAGCAGGAGAAAAGGTTTCCCAAACATGTCTTTGTCAGATAACGGAACAGGGTGGGTAGTGAGAAAATAGGAGGTTTAATCAGGGCAGTCACAGGAGCTGGAGGTGGCAAGGTGAGAGAAAAGCCTTGATTTGAAATACCTAAGAGGTGGAGGCAGTAATATGAGTGCCGAGGCATTTAGCCAGCTAGGGGACGATAGGCAAATGATCTTTGTCCCTGAGAAGTCCGGCATCGGGGGACTTGGAGAGGCTGGTGTTCTGATCTTCTGGTAAAATGGGTGCTAGCGCTCGGGCATAACAGGTCTTGGATACAGGGTGGAGTGAGGCCCAGAGTGGATTTTTTTCGCCATCAGGCAGGTAAGGTACTTTATCCGGTTTGAGAGTTGCAACCAACCTGAGTCAGCATAGAGTTCATATGTGTGGGTACGTCGATGTGCACCAGTGAGCAGCCGACAGGCCTTATTTAGGGATGTTGTAATGCGACTAAGTGCTGTAGTAGTGGCAGATCCATATATAACTAAGCCATAGTCAATGACTGAGATGATAGAAGATTGGATGGCAATCCTCAGTGCAGAATGGGTAAGAAGCTGTCGGTTCCGATACAGAATCCCAATTTGCTGATTAATAGTTTTTGAGTACTATCAATGTGAGTTGCAAAGGTTAGGCCTTGATCAAAGTTGATTCCAAGATATTTGAAAATTGGCACTTGTTCAAGGGTATTTCCCAGGTATGTATTAATGGTGAGTGGGACTTGCCGTTTCTTGTTTTGCGGGTTAGAGAAGAGCATGGATTTAGTTTTTTTGTGGTTTAGAACCAGCTTATGTTCAAGGAACCACATCTCAACTTTGGAAAAAGCATGCTGAAGGTTGAGGCATAAGAGGTTCAGATCTTTATGAGTGGCAAGAATCACGGCATCATCGGCATAGAGGATTAATTGTTCAGGGCAGGATTTGGGGAGGGAGTTTAGGAAAAGGCTGAAAAGGAGGGGGCCCAGGATGGATCCCTGAGGAACTCCTGAGCGAACCGGTTTGAGTCTGAGAGAACTCCAGCTATTTTTACAGATTGAGAGGCTGAGCAAGGTAACTTTTACCCAGTCCCCAGGACTTCTGTAGAGCCCTAGGGATAGAAGTTGTTTGATAAGTAGGCCATGGTGAACTGTATCAAATGCCTTGCTAAGTCAATGTAGACTGCTCCAGTTAGGTTTCTTTTGTCCATGGCATTGTGGATTGCTCCTAAGAATTCAGGTAGGGCAGTCGATGTGCTGTGCCCTTTCCTAAATCCATGCTGCTGAGTGCATAGGATGTTGTGCTTTTCCAGGTAGTCTGAAAGTTGGTCCGCCACCAAGTGTTCAAGGGCCTTAGAGAGAGGTGGTAGTATTGATATCAGGCGATAGTTACCAGGCAGTGACTTATCACCACTTTTGTGCACCGAAGTGACAACTGCAGCCTTCCATTTCCTAGGGAATTGGCTGTAGCAGAGGGAGAGATTGAAAATTTTTGTGAGGGGGAGCAGTACTTCCTCCAGAGTGAGGGACAGAAGTTTAAGGTCAATAGTGTCGCTGCTTGCTCGGGACTTAGAAATGGCCTTCTTTACATATTTATAGACTTCATGTGCCTTTACTAGTTTGAAATGGAAGGGTGGTTTGGTTGGAGGGGCAGTAGTAGAAGTAGAAATTGGCAAAACATTCAAAGTTCCCAGGGCACACTCCGCTTGTTGCTATGCTGCTATATTCCTGCAGAGTAACCCCCTCAAACCATTAACTAATTTCCTGTCTAGGTACTTTTTCACTGAAGCTTAGCCCAATGATAGAAAAAAGTCACAAAACCTTTAAGCACCACCTGTAACAATTTCACAGAAGATATACCCAGCAAAAAACACTTTGCTACAGAGAAAAATAAAGCAGTAACAGAAGATATACTCTGCAAAAAACAATTTGAATCAGAGAAGATAGCAGTAATATGTAAGCACAAAACAGTAAAAGCACAAACAGTAACAAACCTGTAGGCACACCCTGTACTAATGCAGCAGAAAGTATACCCTGCAACAGCAATTTGAATCAGAGAGCACTAAAGCAGTAAAATGCAAGCAAAAAAACAGTAACAACACCTGTGAGCACAAAAGAAAATAGTAACACACAGTAAATCTGCCTAGCCAAAAGAAGCCTTAATATTTTTCCTTGCTCTGATAATGTTGTTCCTGGCTCTGTCCTTACAAACAAACCCAGAAAAAAGAGTTCAGGTGAAGCGAGGTGCCTTTGCCAGCAAACCAATCATTTTCATGTGATCAGACAAGGCAAACGTGTTTGCTACCTGGGCAGCAGTAACACAAACTTGGAGACAATCCTGGATTAAGGTTGTAAAGGACAGCATCATTACCCACTTTTCACCTCTTCTAGCAGTACTTGACAAGAGGTTACTTTTCTGGCAGTGTGAACATGATACAGAGCTGAGCAGACTGATGCTTTTACTCTCTGTGGCAATTTTTCAGTGTGAGCAGGATAAATGGTGTAGCTTTTAAAAAAGCTGAAAATCAAAAGCATTTTAAAGAGAACGGGTCTCATTTAATTAAAAAATTGAAAAATAAGCTTGTTTGAAAAGACAGGTTGGCAACATTATTGGAGCTGTAAAATGCATAAAAATGCATAATATACAGACTTTTTAAAAAATGTCTTTGGGCGAATACCCCCCAGATCCCCCTAGCACTAATGACTCTATCCATTATGTTACTGCCCCCCCTTGGTTCATGGACTGTGCGCATGCCTTCGGTAAAGAAACATCTAGACCCCCTTGGCTCAATTTTCAAAGGTCAGAGAATGACGCAAGTTTCCCACTGCACCAGAAAAGAATGCCGCAAGGAGCAAGCTGCGTCAAAACTTGTGTCAATTCTGATTTTCTAATGCTGCTTGTGTCAAAAGCAGAACTGCCTGTGCCAAAGTGGCTTAAATCAAAAAACTAGATGTATCATGTCACAATGGGGTTTGTAGCAAAAAAATGATGCACCATCCCCCTTTTTTGGATTTTCAAAGGTGGAGGCTGTTGACAATGCACCAAAGATAGCATGCACCTAATAAATAAGCCAGAATTGGTCTAACTGACACTGGTGCATATAAAGGAGAGGGTAAATCCTGTACAGGTTTGGTTATGGAGGCCATATGCCCCTATGGGATTAGTTTAGAGTGTTTTGGGGGCTTAACATGCCATTGTCTCAGCCATTTCATCCACCATATTTTTTGACTCAGCTTGAGTCATTCTCACCCCATGCATCCTCTTTTTGATACAGCTTGAGTAATTTTTTGCCCTGTGCATTGTCTTTTTAATGCATCTTGCATCATTCTCGCTCTATACATCAATCCTTTTTTTTTGACTCACCATGAGTCTTTCCAGCTTTCAGCATCGTCTTTTTGACTCAGCTTGAGTCATTCTCTCCTCATACATCATATTTGTGACACAGCAGACCTCTTGCAACATTTTGGGGGACTTCGCCATAGAGAATACTTTTCTTGCAAAATATGGCTCACAGTATTTGGCACACCTGGATTTGATGCCAGGTGTTTTTTGACATACCATGCATCAGTCCAAGTGCCCTTTCTGAATTAGAGTACTCTACACTATTGTATCAACAAGTAGAAAGTGTTCCACTTTTAAGTTTTAACTCCAATAGGACATTTATTGTGATTGGGCTAGTGTCTGCAGGGGCAGTACGGAGGCATTTTCTTCAGATCTGCAAAACATAAAGGTCAAAAGTAAATGTGTTCTAAATATTATGATTATTGTACAGTACCCTGATTTGGTAAGGGAGCCAAAAGACTTCCTTATCTATGACAAAGTAGGCATTGCTGTTTTTATGGTCAGCGTGATCGTCTGTTTTAAAAGAACTTTGTATATTATCCTTCAAGTTTTCATAAGTTTTTACTTTTTTATATATGGTTTGTTTTTTTAAATAGCGTTTTTGAAACATTGTTTAAAATGTATGAGAGCATAAAACTAAGTAATGAATAATGAGTGGGTCAGGTAAACTAAAATATGTTCAAATGACTGGATCATGAGATTATGATCTGTTTTACATCATTGATGTAAGCTTGGCATCTAAGGGGATGCTAAAATTGAATACGTTTTCTGTATGATTCTGAACACATACGCATGGACACATTTTATTTTTTTGAAGATGTACATCACAGTTTTCTATAGTTCTTTTGCATAAGAAACTGGTGTTCCCCTGCTACTTTTCTCCTTACACAGTAAGTGCACTGTAACCATTTCCAAAACAATGTATTGCAAGTCTCACTGAATATTGTGAAGGCTGGATTCAGCTACTTACAGGGCATACTGTATGTTGTATGATTCCTGAATGCTTTAAAATATTATATGCTCTCATCACCCTACTATATTTGATTAGTAAGAATCAGCTTTGAATTAAAACTTTTCTCAAGTCTCAGACATCTTGTTTCTCAGTTACTTTATGTAGTTTACTTGTCTCACTGGTGTAGAGCGACACCCAGTCTGCAGAAGCAGGTTACCAGTACTGGTCTGACTCTGGTTCAGCATCATCTGACTAGGGCTGGTAATATTCCTCTCCACCAAAGGAACCTCCTGAGATCCTAGTGCCTATGAAAACTAAAGCAACTCACTGAGAGGTATACAGTAAGTTTTAATTACGTGCTGGGATACTCTATGGTAAGATGCCTAACTGGATCACTATGTGAAATATTCATTAAATAGACTTTGTCTCGGGGACATTTCTTAAGTGAAAAAGTACCTAGACAGGAAATTAGTTAACGGTTTGAGGGGGTTACTCTGCAGGAATATAGCAGCATAGCAACAAGCGGAGTGTGCCCTGGGAACTTTGAATGTTCAAAGCACCTTCCGCAGGCACTGTACACCCAGATTTGAAAATATGTCTGAAGAGGGCATAAGAAAACTGCTCTTTACATCTTGTAAACACTGACTGAACAGGATAAAAGACTGCATGAGTGTACCCAGGTAGCCTTCACAGACATAAGGAGTGAGCTGCAGCCACGTTACATGAATACCATAGAATTTAATCAGTTGGAGCAGGTATTAAAAGAAAAGACTGCCAAGTATGAAAAAGGGTCCAGGACCACAATAGATATAAGTATGAATGGGACAAGAGAGACTATGATGAAGGTAGTGTATTTTCATGGGATAAGAAATTAATGTTCAGAAACAGAGGGAGGTCACACTCTTTGCATAGGAGGGCAAGAGAAAACAGAAATATCAGAGAACAGAGAAAATACCCCCAATGCAGTTAGCAGACAAGAATTTTCAAGACAAGTTAATTTATTTTATAGTCAAAGCCCAGTCTGAAACCTCCCAAGCTGCCCCAAAATGGTAAAAATCTAAGGGGCAAGAAGCAATGAAGGATGGGGAGGGGGCAAAGGGAGATTGGGGGCACCCAAATGACAACCCGGAAGTTGGCATGCGCCCAGTAATAGACATACCATTCTTGGGCATTGTTTCATAAGTATTGCTAATGGACTAGGTACGAGTCCTATCTAAGGCACTGTCATTCATTTCTTCTACACATCTAGACACTTTCAAATTGGAAGTACATAGATCTGTTTAAGTTACATAACAAATTAGATACCATTTTGGGGCTCAAAATCAGGAACCAAGTCTAACTTCCAATAGGAGATACAGTGGCATATCAGAGTCTGTGAAGAACTTTGGAGACCCAGAAAATAATATGGACCTCACAATCCAATTGTTGAATGAGGAGAATGATAACAGGGGCAATAAAAGTATGGACAATTTGGACTTTGATGCAAATATTAACATATTGCAATCTCTAGAAAACAGCAGTGATACAGGTTTTACAGCATGTGTGGAGGGTGAGGGAGTGGATGAAGTGACCCTACATGGTGGCACATGATGGTACTGCATGTCTTCGGACAGGAAATACAATTTCTAAAATAACCACATGCCTTAAGCTTGAGTACTTTTTGCCCAAACACACTAAGACACCCTACTATCAATACATTTGAATGTCTTGTCAAGCAGGACTGGAAAAAGACATCCTTAGGTCCCGACCAGCAAACATTCCAGACCTTGTCTGCCATAGAATCGCAAGTTACAAGGGCATTACAGGCAAGGCACAATACAGTAATCAAACAGACAGACAACGGTGGTATGATTGATGTGCAAGACACAGATAAATATGAGTGAAATCAAAAGGCAACTGGCTAGTAGCAATTGCTGTAAACCTGTAATGTTTATCCCCACATCTGCATATACTGTAAGAACATCCTTGATGATATGATGGACCAGACAGCTGTTGAGGGGTGCATACATGCAGAGCAATGCAATTTCCTCAGAACTGATTTCCCTGTTTTCCATGCTATACAACATGTCCAAAGACAACAAATTTTTGAGGGACCCTCCTGGGTAACCTGTTGTTTCTGGAGTGGGTTCACTCAGTGAGAGTCCCTTCAGATTTGTGGACCATTTCCTGAAATTAATGCCATCTTAACTATGGCACCTAGTTATGTCAGGGATACCATGGGTGTCATTCATAAATGAGAAAGTTTTTCATGGTCCAAAGATTCTTGCTGGATTACAATAGACATAACATCATTGTATACCATTATTTAACACCAGCAAAAGATAACAGCTATAAAATAGTTTATAGCGCCAGATTTTGACAAAGGTCCTTGTTAGTTGAGCGGTGGCATTGATTTGTCAAAACTAGATCTCTAAATTATACTAAAAAGCAGTTAAAAAACATCCCTATTGACCTCTATGAAGCACACCCCAGCAATCTTCCCTGAACTAAAATCACAAAACATGCTAGCATGGGGGGCATGTCCCTTCATAGAAAAGTGGAAGGGATTGGGCTCTCTGTTGTGCAGAGCCAAAATACGATCCTTCCCCCTTTAAATACTGGCACCAGAAAATTAAAATTTATACTGAATTACACTTGGAGCTAGGTAAGCTGCATTATATGTTTAGGGGTACAGAATTTTCAAAAAGTAGAAACCTGGGGCCCGATTCCAGAATGGATATGCATGGCACAGTGTGTCTTGTGCCAAAACAAATGGCGCAAGTAGCACATTGAGCCATGGGTTCCGACATTCAGAATTACAAGAGGCAGCCTGCGATATGTCCCAGGCTGCCTGCTTCCAGGTGGACCTACGCTACCTGTTTGCCCAGCAGCAAGGCAGAAGGGGGTTTACGGCAGCACATGCACCCTGTTTAGAAAGGGCGGCTGCCATAACCCAAAATTGCAATTCCAGATGGTCCTGGGGAGGACCTCCATCAATGTACGGTTAGGCTAGCAATGTGCTGGCATATGTACTCCACCGGCTGCCATGCTTAGAAACCTGATGCCCCCCCCCAGCCCTGTCACCGCATACTGCTGCAGACCCCCAAATGCATAATAGGACCCCCCACCCAACCCCAATACCGGCAATACCAGGGTCGCCCTGGCCCGATTCTCAGTAATGCGGTGCAGTGCCACTGCCCCCCACCACCAGGGCTGGTGAACTGCTGACAACCCCCCATATGGCCCACTGGGGCTTGCTGGCTCATTTCTGGGCATGGGGCTGGGGTGGTGGTGGCTGCGCCTTGTCAGTAAGCAAGTCTGAGGCTTGCAGCATCCTGTTCAGGTGCGCCTTTCCTGTGGAGCACCACTGGGGAGTGCTGAAACTCACAGGACATAGCGGGGGGAACCCTGCCCATACTGGAATTGGCACAGGGTTCATGTTGCACTGGCATATGTCACAAGTCACCTTTGGCGGTGACTTGTGACATACCTGCTGGAATGAGGCCCCTGCTCTTTAACTCTGACCAGAACTGCAGGCCAGCACATATTGTAGCAAAATGATTAGTTTACTCAGATGCATCAAAGAGACTTTCACTACTTGGACTACAGAGAACAACCTACCATTGTACTGTACAGTATACAAACTTCTTAGTCAGGCCTTATCTTAACTTATGAAGTACTGCACTTCATTCAGCTCTGGTCACCACATTATGACAAGGACATAAAGAAGTGAGACAAGGTACATAGGAAGGCTGCTAAGATGGTTAGAGGTTTTTATTTATTTATTGAGATATTAAGAAAGACCTTTGAGTCAAGGACTCATTTACAAAGGTTCTACGTCATACATAGAAGATACAGGGACAACATTTGTTACAGGGTACAGTACATTACATTACATAGCAGTCAATGGTTAATATAGATTGTTCTGTAAAATGGCTATTAGTCAAGGATTGCAATAGCTTCAACACTTTAGCACAGCCAATAAGGTAGCAGAGAGGCTGATTGTCATGAAGTAACAAAGGGAAGTTTTAGTTATGGAGACCCAAGGTTGATGGTTAACAGTGAAATCAGCCATATGAAAAAGAAAGGGGGGGGGGAGGGATCAGGGGCAGTCACTTTGGTTAGAGGCCTGGAGGAATTCCCTTAGTCTGGTTTTAAAAGGGCCAAGCCTTATTTCGTTAGTTATTTGGCTTGGTAGGGAGTTTGTCCAATAAGGGGCTTTGTAACTGAAGGATCATTGGAATTGGGAGATTCGGCAGTGGGGTACCCAAAGCAAAGGTTTTTCCGAGTTGCGGGTGACTCTAACTGGGAGATGTTGGGTGTATAATTGTGTCTAGGGCAGGGAGGGTGAGGCCTAGGACTATCTTTTTGGCCATTAGGCAGGTGTGATACCTGATTCTGTTTTCAAGGTTTAGCCAGTTAGTGCTACTGTAGAGGGTGCAGGTGTGAGTGAGACGATCACATCCGAGGATAAGCCGGCAGGCTTTGTTAAGTACAAGTCAGAGACTGTTGAGTGTGGTGGAGGGCGCAGCACTATAGATGAGGATACCATAGTCCAGCAGGGAGAGGACAGAGGAATTCACGGTAAGACGTAGTGCCTCTGGGGTGAGGCAGTGTTTGTATCGATAAAGTACGCCTAATCTCAAGTTAAGGGCAGTGGATAGTTCCAGTATGTGTTGAGTAAAGTTGAGGGCTGGGTCTAGTGTGATCCCTAGGTATTTAAAGTGGTTCACTTGTTCAAGGGAAGTTAGATTGGCAGTGAGAAATTGGGGGCAGCGGCTCTTGAGGGGGCTCTGTGGGTGGGAGAAGATCATGACTTTTGTCTTACTGTAGTTGATTATAAGACACTGGGTGGTGAACCAGTGTTCAGCAGCTCGGAAAGAGTGTTAGGGTGTTTGGTGGAGATTTAGGGGGTCAGGAGCAGAGGCGAACAAGATGGTGTCATCTGCGTATAGGATCAGGTTGCCAGGGCAGGCCAACTGGAGGGAGTTTAGAAATAAACTGAAAAGCAGTGGGCCTAGTATGGAGCCTTGTGGGACCCTGGAGTGGATTGGGAGGCTGGGGGACAGGGCAGTGCCTACCTTGACCTGCTGGGTTCTATCAGAGAGGTAGTGGTGAACCAGCCTAAGGCATCAGTGGAAAAGTCACTATCGGCGAGCGTGTTCAGCAGGAGGTCATGGTTTACAGTATCAAATGCCTTGCAGATGTCAACGAAGATGGCTCCAGTGATGCAACCTTGATCCATGACGGAGTTGACATGTGAGGTGAAATCAAGGAGTACGGTGGTAGTACTATGCCCCTTATGGAAGTCATGTTGCTGGCTGCATAGAAGGTTATATTTGGTAAGATGGTCAGTGAGTTGATCGGCGACAATATGTTCTAATGCTTTGGATGGGGGGGAAGAATGTAATTGTTGGTGGAGGTGCGATCCCCACCCCTATGTATGGGGGTGATGGAAGCCGATTTCCAATGGGTAGGGAATTTCCCTTGACAGAGGGAGCAGTTGAGAATATGGGTGAGCAGGATTAGGACTTCTAGGAGGGTGAGGGGGAGAAGTCTTAGGTCAAGGGAGTAGCTACTGTAGTGGGAGTGGCTTAGGGCTTTGGCTAGGTAGGGTTTGGCTGCCTCTGGGTAGAGGACGCGTAGATAGAAGGGGGGAGCGTGCAGAAGGGGGGGTCCAGGTAGGCAGGGGGCTCAAAGAAATCAGGGGGGAGGACATGGCTGAGATCAGTGAAGGCAGAGTTGAGGGCTGTGGCTATACTGAGAGGATCCGAGGAGAGGTTACCGTCAATTTCCATTTGGTTTGGGGGTTGATTAGGGACTTTGCCGCAGAGTTCCTTTATATTGTTCCAAAATTTACGCCCTGTGCCCCAGGTGGAATTTAAGGAAACTTTGTAATACTCTGCTTTGGTGGAGCGTATGGTCCGAGTGCACTTGTTACATCCTCCCTATACCTTTGCCTGTCTGTAGGCCATTGAGACTCATTTGCAAGGTGCCATGGGGCATCATGGTGTGTCGCAGTTTGCCCAGGAAGTGATCAGTGAACCAAGGGGCATGGCTACCTTTGGTCATACTCTTGGCAAGGGGGGCGAATTTATCACAGGCAGCATTAAAGGAGGTGATAAATAAATCAAGCACATGATCCGGGTCAAGGGTGTTGGTGAGGGGCGACCAGTCCCAGTATCTGAGGTGGGTCTTGAGCGTGGATTTGGAGAGAATACATTAGGAATATTGTCAAAACAACCAAGGTATCAATAGAAAAGACTAAGAGGGACTTGATAATAATATATATCGTAAAATTATTGACAGCTGAACAAAAATGAATTAAGAAGATTTGGTTGAAATCATTCAGAATAAGTCCACTAGGGCACACTCTCAAAATCTTAGGCATGGTAAGATTAAAAGGGACATGAGAAAACATTACTTTCTCAAAGAAAACATTTTCATGTTTTCAAAAAAAAAAACTTACAGTTTAGATATTTGTATGTTATCCTCGTGTGTTTACTGTATATGCTCACTTCCTAGACTGATCATCACTTGGATAGACAAACCAGTTCATCTAAGTGTGTATGTGTATCTTAGAATAAGTGTGGCCTGACTTGGGTTGAGTTTCACTCTGTGCACCCATTCTCCAAATTGGTGCGCTTGAATTCTTACATTAAGGGCCTGATTCTGAAAGATTCCTTAGAGCAATGCAAGAATTACATCACTCCAGGGATGCGACAAACTCTGGCTGCACCAGGGACCCAGCACCCAGTTCTATAACAAACGGGTTCCCGGCGCCAAACTCCCTGGGTTTGCCACAAGTCACATCCTGTGCCAAACAATAGGCACACCTGCAGGAATTGCCACAGAGTTCTGCCCCCCCCATCCGGTGTAACCCAAAACAAGATTGCCAGGAGGGGTCCTGGGGCAGAAAGGGCACAGAGGATGTCATAGGGGGTGTTAGGAGGCTAATGGGCATACCAGGGGTGACTGGGAATCCGGCAGGGGTGCTGTTATTAGAACTATTATGGCAATGGATGGTATGAGGGGGGTTCCAGGGTCAAACGTTGCCCAAGGCTGGGCTGCTGCCAGAGCTCTGCCCACCTGGGGCCATGGCACTGTTTGTCGATGGAACCCCCCGTACCATCCATTACCATAACAGTTATATCAATGGCACCTCTGCTAGGTGCCTGATCATCCCCTGGCATGTCACTGGCTCCCCAACACACCTATGGCACGCCCCTGTCCCTTCAGCCCCAGGACCCCACATTCAGAGCACCCCAACTTGCCACCTTGTGTGGCACTGGCACAAGGGGCTTAGAGTAGCTCTTGGCTGGTTTAACTGGAGCCCTTTGCCACACGAAGGGTGGGGCTTCCTGTATCCCAAAACAGGGGCTGTTGCAGCCCCGCAGTGGCACAAGCTTCCTTGTGACCTGGTGCATACCAATGTAGGTCGCAAGGGTGGAGCAGTGCCTCTTTGGTGCAGCGGCTCCCCTTTCTGCCACAGACTGCATTTCAGAGTTGGGAATGCTGAATCTTTTGATGCAAGCTGCCAATTGCATCATTCTTGTTTGCTGTAGGCACCTGTCATCAGTCTAAGGGCTTTGAGATTTGGGCCCTAGGAGTGCATCTGGCAGATGTAGTCACACCCGAATTCCAAGAATTCCATGATTAAAAAATGATAGCCTTCATTTCTCCTTGCACTGCAATGTTCAGGTTTTACAGGTTAAGAAACTGGATTCTCTAATCAAGCCTTAGCTCAACAATGTCATCTCTGTCTGTGTCCAGTTTTAACTTCAAAATGCATCTCAGTCTTAAGGGAGTTTTGACTGGAAGTAATTAACTGTGAATTCTGCTGTCCTAGCAGCACTGTCACTCTGCTGAGCATGGAAGCATGCTGAGCTGCAGGCACATAAACGGTATCACTTGGTGTCATGTTTTTTTTTTTCTGCAATACACATGCAATGCTATTAGATACAGTACAAGACCCTAGTTCTCACATTCTGATCTAAAAAAGAATATGCCCTCTGTGTTCTGTTATCCCTCTTATATGAGCACAGTAGAACAGCCCAAGATAAACTAGAAACAGAGAACTAGGGATCAAACCTGTCCCAGACTCAGCAGTTAACCTCCCTGGATTAATCTCCTCTTTCGTTCCGATAGGGTGGGTAAGCGAGGGGGGCGGTTGCACTCTCTACCTTAAGGACTCACTTTTGGGCCAATTACTCCCCCCGCCGAAACTAACATCGAGGGCTCAGGCTCTCACTCTAAAATTAACACTAGGCAAGTCAACTTCCCCTCTCCTTCTCACTATTGTCTACATCCCTCCCAGGGACCAGAAGCAAGCCTTTCAAGCCATCCTGACCTATCTTTCTACTCTACCCCCACAGCATGAAAAAATAGTTATGGGTGATTTCAACATAAATTGGCTGGCCAAGACAGCCACCCCGTACATTGATGATGCTACAGCACTCGATCTCATGCAGGTAGTCACTACTCCCACCCAGGTTAACACCCACACGGGGACATCCTCCCTCCTAGATCTAGTCTTCACCAACCACTCCAACAGAATAACCAACACCTTGGCACTCCCTAACGCACTAAGTGACCATTCTCCTGTACGCTGCACCTGGTCCTGCATTGCTGCCAAAACCCCCCCTAAAATTACCTCACAATGCAAACTTGGGCCTGCTAAACTCTCTCAGCTCAAGGCCCACCTCAGATACTGGGACTGGACACCCCTAGCTAATACCCTCGACCCAGATCGTGCGCTTGATCTATTTATCACCACCTTCAATGCTGCCTGTGACAATTTCGCCCCCCTTACCAAGAGAATGACCAAAGGTAACCATGCCCCCTGATTCTCTGACCACCTCCTGGGCTTACTGCGACATTGTGATGCCCTATGGCATCTTGCAAATGAGACCCAATGGCCTACGGACAGGCAACGGTATAGGGAGGCCTGTAACAAGTGCACATGGGCCATACACACCGCCAAAGCAGATTATTACAAAGCTTCCTTGACATCCACCTGGGGCACTGGGCATAAATTTTGGAATAATATAAAGGAACTCCGTGGCAAAGTCCCTAATCTTCCCCCAGACCAAATGGTAATATACGGTAACCTTTCCTCGGATGCCCACAGTATAGTCTCTGCCCTAAACTCCGCCTTCACTGATCTCAGTCATGTCCTCCCCCCTAATTTCTTCAACCCCCACCTGCCCAGACCCACCTCCCTCCTTCCCATGCTCCACCCTTCTATCTACATGTCTTTACCATGGAGGCAGCCAAACCCTACCTAGCCAAAACCCTAAGCCACTCCCACTATAGTAGCGATTCCCTTGACCTGAGACTTCTCCGCCTCACCCTCCTGGAAGTCCTAACCCCACTCACCCATATTCTTAACCGCTCCCTCTGTCATGGGAAATTCCCCTCCCACTGGAAATCGGCTTCCATCACCCCCATCCATAAGAATGGGGACCGCACCTCCACTAACAATTACTGTTCTATCTCCATTCTACACCCCTATCTAAAGCATTAGAGCGTATTGTCGCCGATCAACTCACTGACCACCTTACTAAATATAACCTTCTATGCAACCAGCAACATGGCTTCTGAAAGGGACATAGTACCACCACCACCGCCTTCCCTGAATTCACCTCACATGTCAACTCCGCCTTGGATCATAGCTGCATCACAGGAGCCATCTTCATAGACCTCTCTAAGCCATTTGATACTGTAAACCATGTCCTCTTACTGAACACACTCGCCAAAAGTGGCTTTTCCACTGATGCGTTTTGTTGGTTCACCAACTATCTCTCTGATAGAACACAGCAGGTCAAGGTAGGCTCCACCCTCTCCCCCAGCAGCCCAATCCACTCTGGTGTCCCAAAGGGCTCCATTCTTGGCCCTTTGCTTTTCAGTCTATATGTAAACTCCCTCCCGTTGGCCTGCCCCGGCAGCCTGCTCCTATACGCGGATGATGCCGTCTTGTATGCCTCTGATCCTGAGCCCCTTAAACTTCACCAAACACTCCAACACTCCTTCCAAGAAGCTGAACACTGGTTCACCACCCAGCATCTAATAATCAACTACAACAAGACAAAAGTCATGATCTTCTGCCATCCACAGAACCCCCTAAAGAGCCTCTGCCCCCAATTTCTCACTGCCAATCTAACCCCCCTCGAACAAGTGAACACCTTTAAATACCTAGGGATCACACTAGACCCAGCCTTCAACTTTAATCAATGTATTCTACACCTATCCACTGCCCTTAACTCTAGATTAGGCATACTTTATCGGTACAAACATTACCTCACCCCAGAGGCTCTATGACTTACCATGAATTCCTCTGTCCTCTGCCTGCTGGACTACAGTATTCTCATCTACAGTGCTGTGCCCACCACCGCACTCAATAGACTCCGGCTCGTACTAAACAAAGCCTGCCGTTTCATCCTCAGATGTGATCGCTTCACTCACACCTGCTCCCTCTACAGTACCACAAACTGGCTAAACCTAGACAACAGAATCACGTATCACACCTGCCTAATGACCAAAAAGATAGTTCTAGGCCTCAACCCCCCTGCCCTCGACACAATTATCCACCCAGCATCTCCACTCAGAGCCACCCACAACTCGGACAAACGTTTGCTATGGGTACCCCACTGCCGGACTTCTCAATTCCAAAGATCTTTCAGTTACAAAGCCCCTTCCTGGACAAACTCACTCACAAGCCTAATAACTAACAAAATAAGGCTTGGCCCATTTAAAACCAGGCTAAGGGAACACCTCCAGGCCTCCAACCTATGTGACTGCCCCTGACACCTTCCCCCCACCCCTTGACGACTGAGATCTCATTAAACCAACTATTTTCTGGTGTCCATACCTAAATTAACTGATGTTACTGTATGACTATCAGCCATCTACTGAACCTCTCTGCAACTTTATGGCTGTGCTATGCCAGGTGAGCCAGGGCACTCACCTCTTGATGCAGAACTAACAGATCAGGGATCCCCGCAACCAAAGGCAGCGACCACTCCAGAGGTGCAGATCTTCGATGCTTCCCTGCCACCTCGATCCAAAAAATGCCACTCTTCCTACAGGTATGCCAGGAGGCAGCACCCAGCAGACAGAGCAAGATCCTCCAGCTGGGAGAATGGAGCTGACCAAGCTGTGACAGATGGATCCAGTCTACAGGCCTTTTACACACCAAACCGCTATGCGGTGCTTCAGCAGTCCCTGCCTGAAATGCCTGTGCCGAAAGAGGTAGACTCAGACCAGTCCAGAAACTAAAAAACATGAAGCTGCTATGTTCCTCACCACCAGATAAGTCCTGGGCCGAAATAGCAGTGACAGGCCTTGCGACTGCATTGGGGAAGCCTTTCCCCAATCCCCCGTCTTAGTACAAAGAAGACTGTCCCGGATCTTGGACCTCATCAGACAGACCACACCAGTGATAGCCTGAATACAGATCAGACCTGAGATGACGGTAGATATGTACTTGCTGACTTACTTTTGAGTCTAGGAGACAGGGAATTGAATAGGGAAGGGGGACCAGGACTTCAGGTGGTACCTGTACAGGGTATTCTCTAATATGCATTCCCCCATGCCCCCCCATCCCCGTGCCAGTTTCTGGCTGGCAGCTGGCATCACTACCTACTACTTTAGACTTTATTCATCTTGTTTTGGGACTGTTTGGACTTACACTTTCAGGATGGCTTCAAGAACCTGTTCTATCAGATATCTGGGTGGCAGCCTACAAAAGGCTATGATGTTGCTGGTATCATACAGACTTTTGATCCTCCTATAATAATTTGGTGGGAATTAGGAGTATATTATTATAATTATGTCTTCTCTTCTATTACCAGTTCTACCAGGGTGTTCTATTTTCCCCCTGTCATGGTAGCAGCCACTCCTGAGGAACATATTAGGAGCCTTTGGCCCCTGCCCCTTAATTTGGAACGCTCCTTTTCTAATCAACCAGATCTCTCCCCCCCTGAAGAACCTTGCTCTCTATCTATTCTGATTGGGACCGAGAAGCCTTATGGCAAGATCCATGGCACTTCTTGTAAGGATCCCTCCTAATCTACATCACAAAAGGGCACCACTCCTAGCCACTCCCTGTTCCTTTCCCCACATTCATTTGTGACCACCACTTTCAGCACTACCTGGGGGAATCCAGGGGAGACTGGCTTACTAGGTGCTTCAGGAGGATAAGATTGGCCTCACCTTGCTATTTTTCCAGACTCGGGCCTGCGGTCTGTATCTCCTGGGCCCACCCCTTACTGACGGCAAACCTCTCTGTTGAAATAAGCCCTATTCTATTAGTTCCCATTGTCTGTGTGGTTGACCCGGTTGACATAGACCACACCACACAGGAATGCGTAGCCAGTGCTATATCCCCCATGGGAGATGAAGGCAGCCTTGGTGGATACTCCGCCAGCCTTTTGCCTTTAAGCTTCTGAGACAGTTTGAATGTGTTGGTCTTTGTAAATATGTTTCTGGTGTTACTGATAGTTTGGGCCAGTTGCCCTAGTGTGTCTAGTGAGTTAGACCTGAACCAGACCTTCAAGCATATGCTGTTCTTTAATGCTACGAATGTGAGAGTGACACTCAATGCTTCATGTAAAGGTGGTGATATACTGTGGGGGAAGTCAGACCGGACTTTAGCTTCATCTCTGCTATTATATATGCCCATCACTCAGTTTCAACCTCCCTTTAGCGATCATGGGTGACCTACATGCTCACACCTGGAACATACAGGGCCTTAACACCCCGGTAAAGCGTAAACAGGTGTTGTCCCATTTGAAGAGGTTGAGGTCTGGACTGGCCTTCTTGCAGGAAACAAAATTAACCAAATAGGATCATGATAAGCTAATCAGGGATTTGGTGAGGCAGGTTCTTTCTTCATCTGCCCCTAAGAAAAAGTGGGGGGTTGCCATCCTGCAGCACAAAACTCTCAAATGGTCTGTGCTTCAGACTAAACATGATTCTAATGGGAGGTGGGTAATAGCCCTAATGGAAACTCCAGAGGGATCACTGATCCTAGGTAATGTTTATGGGGCGAATGAGGACTACCCTGAGATTTTTCATGAAGTGGCTCAAGCATTAGGATCCTTAGCTCAGCTCTCCACCCTAATTATCTTGGGAAGAGATTTTAATCTGCTCTGGACCCTCACATTGACCAAAGCTCCACAAGCTTAGACTGTCATTCTAGAGCCCAGCTCTCTTTGACCCAACTTATGACAGATATGGGGCTTCAGGATGTATGGCGAGTTCATTATCCCTGAGACAGAGATTATACCTTTTTCTCCCCTGTTCATAACACCCATAGTAGAATAGACTATTGGTTGGTTTCAACAGACATTATTCAAAGCTCCATTGAAGCAGAGATCCTTCCTATGGTCATCCCGGACCACTCACTGGTCCACCTGCACATTCTCTGGGGAATAAAAAAACCTTTTCTCCTACCTGGAGGCTTGATCCTCTGCTCCTAAGGGACCCTGAATTTCAACCATGGCTAAGTATGGAGGTGGAGCATTTCCTTAGGTAGAATCCAACCCTGGACATGTCACCAGGTATCACGTGAGAAGTCCTTAGAGTTACTCTCCGGGGAGCGATAATGGAGTTCGCAGCTCGGGGTAGAAGACATAGAGAGCAGCTCCATAAATCCTTGGAAGAACAATTAAAAGGGCTAGAATCTGAATCTAAAACCACTCCACATTTCAGTATTCACTCCCCACTAGGTTGTAACATTGTTAGAGTGCAAATGAAAATTAATGACTTGCTGGCCCGAAAGGCCGAAGTAGCTATCTTATGATTAAAACATAAATATTGCAAGGGGGGAAGGAGGGGAATGCATTAGCCTACAGGCTAAGGAAACAGAGGGCTAAAAGTCATATTCTGGGTCTGCTGGACTATACAGGGAAAACCCATACTAAACCAGAGCATGTCAATAAAATTATGGGACAGTTTTATAAGGAATTCTATGCCTCTATCCATTATCGCTTCTTAATTCATTCATCCCAGTATCCTGGTTTCAGAAAATGCATAGACTATTCACTAACTTCATTTGGTCTAACAAACACCCTTGCTTAGCGTACCATAAATTGGTGGCCCAGAAACTTAAAGGTGGCCTCCATATCCCTCATCTTGGTTTATACTACTGGGCTAGCCATTTATCGAAATATCTTAAATGGTTAACCCCAGGTCCCCGTAGCCTGATGCTGGCATGGCTCAAAATCGAGTTAGATTTCATCCAATTTCAGGAATGGACCCCATGAATTTGCTATATGCCAAGCTCTCCTCCTTACAAGATATTCAAAAATGCCCAACTACAGCAACATCATTAAGAATCCATGCTCAACTTTGTTCCTTTCTTCAATACAGACCCCATTTAGACCTCTTTCAATCTATATGAAACTCACCTTTATTTCTAATAAATAAAAAGAGAATTTCCCCCAAATGGCTACCACAGCTCGGAGAAGGGACCCTATCTACTCTCCTTGGGGATGATGGGACCTGGCTTACCTCAGCTAAGATTATTTCTAAATTTAATATCCCAGTATCTAGTTACTTTAAGGTTCTCCAACTTAAACACCTTATTGTTAAAATACGGGGTAAAATTCCCCCTCATCCCCCTGCATTCTCCTTCCTATCAGAGCTTACTCCTTTGATATGCCCTCCCAAGATAGTCTCGAAGCTATACCAAATCCTTTTTCAATCGTGGCTTGGGGGTTGCTATGGTCCCACAAAATACTGGTACTCTCTGTTCCCCCCAACTTACCATCGACTGGCCAGCACTATGGCGGAACTGTCATAAGTTTGTGTTGCAGGACAGGCTGCAGCTTATGCAGTAACATATTTTACATAACCTTTACTACTCCCCCCCAAAACTTGCCAAATGGGACCTTCTTGACTCTGATTTATGCACTAGATGTTCCCAAGAAAAAGGGACCCTTCTCCACATTTTTTGGCATTGTCCCAAGGTAACCCCCTTGTGGAATACTATTATGGCCATGTTGGACCCTCTGTTGGGTCTTCAAGATTGTTTCACCCCTGACATTTGCCTGTTAGGTGACCTATCCCCTATTGATGTCAACACCCGGAGATTTCATATCTCCGTGATAGCAATGTCTGTTAAAAAAGTCATCCTCAAGCATTAGAAGGACAAAGATTGCCCATCATACTAGGAATGGCTTCACAAAATATTCACTAACCTCAGAACTGAAAACGCCATAGCGGGTCTTTATAATAGACAACAGAAATATAATCGAATTTGGGATCCCTTACACAGCCTACTTATTACCTATAGTAATATTAGCAATTAAGCATAGACACCTGGTTTGGGTGCTTTTCGGTGGTGCTGTTGTAGTGGGAGGGATGGAGGGAGGTGGGGGAGAGTGGAGGCAGAATGAATAACTCACTGCTGTATCACTCCTTCGTTATCAATGTTTCTGTCTCCCGTACAAATGCAAAATTACCAATAAACTTTGAATAAAAAAAAAAAAAGGAATTCTATGCCTCCTTTAGATCCATGGAATAACAGGAGATGCACAACTTTTTAGCATCACTTACACTTCCTCAATTCACCCCTCAACAGGCAGCTACACTAGAGGCCCCCATAACCCCGGCAGAAGTAACCACTGCACTACATGACTTGAATGCGGGCAAAGCACCAGGTGGGGATGGATTTTCCCTTGAAATCTGGCGGCTTGTTTCTTACCAAATAGCCCCACTCTTTAGCTCAGTATCCAGTTCGGCCTTAACAGCTGGGTTCTTTCCCCAACACTCCAAGAGGCTTTCATAGCTGTCTTCCCTAAAAAAGGGAAAGACCCTACACTACCCTCTAGCTACCAATCAATATCCCTCATAAATCTGGACAGTAAATTGTTTGCTAAAATCTTAGCTGCTAGACTGAACCCTTTTCTCCCTTCCCTTATACGTCCCTCTCAAGTTGGCTTCGTGCCTGGGCATTATAGTAGGGACCATATAAGGTCCATGTTGAATATTTTATATCATGCTAAAGATAGCCCAACTCCAGCTGCAGCTGTGGCCATAGATTTTGAAAAAGCCTTTGAGGCCCTGGGGTGGGACTACCTGCAGCAAGTATTGAAACATCTGGGCTTGGGGGAAAGTTATGGGGTTGGATTTCAGCTTTATATCATAGCCCCATGGTGTGGGTGTTGACCAATTCAGTCTTGCCTGAGCCCTTTCCCATGAGGAGGGGTACCAGACAGGGCTGCCCACTGTCTTCCTTCTTGTTTGTCCTGGTGGTGGAACCCCTAGTGGCGGCCATACATCAGTATTTCAATATACAGGGGGTCACAACTGGAAATCAGTCCTACACTATGTTTATGTATGCAGATAACCTCCTGGGCCCACTAACAAATGTGGAGTCATCCCTCCCGGCTTCACTTGCTTTACTGGAAGATTTTACAAAGCACTCCAGACTAAAAATGAATCACTCGAAAACTGAGGTTCTCCCCTTGAACTTAGTCTGCACCTTGGCCCATGTGGCTCCTTATGGTCTGCACTAGTTCCAAGACTTCCTGATGTATTTAGGGATTCATTTGTCCCCCGACCTGACCAAAATATGGGACTTAAACCTGAGACATTGGTAGCGGAGCTGAAACCCAAACTTGAGCGGTGGCAAGCCCTGCACCTCACACTTGCAGGGAAAATTTCTGTGATCAAAATGATCTCAGCATCTAAACTCCTGTATATCATTGCTCATATCCCCCTTGATCTCCCAGCCACATGGTACAAGATGGTAGACAACACCTTTGGTAAATTCCTCTGGGATGGTAGCAAACCCCGGTATAGTAGGAATAAATTGACAGCCCATTGGAAATCAGGGGTCTGGGGCCTACCGTGGCTGGAGGGATATAAGTGGACACACTCTGCCACCAATACATTAAAATGGTTTCTTCCAATTACATGGGATGCCCATCAGTGGCTGCAAATGGAATTATCAACTGCTCAGCTACACTCCCGGCCCCTTTTACTCTATAACCTGCTGCCTAGGAGACTAGGCCAGCATCCCACCATAGCCCCTACAGTTGGAATTTGGCACAGAGTTGATAACACATTAAAGGCCAACTCTCACCCCCTTTCTTATACACCCCTATGGGGTAATGAATGCCTCCAGACTGGAAACAAACTCCTGCACTAGCCCCAGTGGGAGGAGAAAGGTGCTACTATATTTCAAGATGTGTTAGCAGCAGATAGGACTGGCCTCAAATCATTTCAGGAACTGGACCAGGAGCTGGGGTTAGGCAGAACACACTTCTAGAAATATTTACTGCTGCTTAGTTCCATGAATGCATATCTAAAACACAATGGAGGGAATGAGGGCCACCCAGTGACCCTGAATAGGTGGCTCGCACATAACAAAGGGCAAGCCAGCCTGCTTTACTCTGAGCTGTGAGACAAACTTCCTTCTCAATCTGCAGAATCTAAAATAAGATGGGAGAAGGCCCTACAGCTGCCCATCACAGATGTGCAGTGGAGAATTTGCTGGAAACAGGCATATACCACATACCCAGATGCCAAAAGTAAATTCATCCAAAATAAAATCCTCCATCATTGGTACCGGACCCCGATGTGCTCTTTAACCTTAAACTGATAGATAATAACTTATGCTGGAGATGCCAAACAGTGGCCGGGGATTTGTACCATATTCTCTGGCAGTGCCACTTAGTTAAGCCCTTCTGGATGTCAATCTGTGGTCTTGCCACTCAAATCTTTGGCTACGAACTTGACCCTGACCCTCACTTCTGGTTATTAGGCCTCCCTACTTTACAGCTATGGCTAAACTTGCATCAAATGCGCTGGCTTGCCCTTCTTGGCCTCCAGGCCAAGAGTCTCATCTTGTGCCATTGAAAAACCACAGAGGTACCTTCCTTGTCAGAATTACTTAACACACTCTCTAAGATTGCTGCATTGGACCGCTTTTCTCATGTAATTGCTAAAACCCTTCCTAAATATCATGCATGCTGGGACCCCTTTCTTACATATCTGAAACCCAGAACGGGGGTTGGCTGAGGTTGCCCCCCCCCCCCGATGTCTGGCAAATTTTACTTGTGAATCCCTGTATCTGACCAGTAGGATTCTAGCTTGTCTACACTTTATATAACACCCTGCTTAACTGAGAATATAAGTACTCTTAAAAACATGTTCTTGGTCTGGTTCTTAAGGTCTTTATTTATTACTTGCAGGTAAAGAGAAAACAACAAGGATCTGTCTGTTAGCTAATCCATTCAGCATGTTATGTTTACACAAGTTACAGATTGTCAGATCTAGAGGTGTCACTCCTACTTCTGTTTGATATTAGACTATATTCATCTGGTATGTACTTGTGTGTTATTGTACCACTCTCTAGACCTGTATGTTGTTCAGAGCTTATCTGTTATTGGAACAATGCTCCTTTATCTCTGTGCTGTACTGTGTGAAAACCTTAATAAAAAGTATTAACGAGAAAAAAAAAAACAGTCAAGGTTATAGGATACAGTATGATACATTCATACTTAGATTATCTCCAGTGTATTCAGACATTGTCAGACATTTTGAAGCACAGAAACTGAATTTGGGTGAAGAAGATGCACTGAGGTGGTAGGCTACATTACCTGGCGCTTTGTAAACTAAATCACTGTGTTGGGAGCCACCACCACCAGCCACCACAGGTAGGTGACTGCCTATAGTCACTTGTCTGTGGTGGGTGATGGCCTATAGTGCTGTGGAGTGGCTTTGGATCTGCATTGAGCAGGGAGCTGGGCACTACTGGCACAGGCTTCCAGCAGACACTTTAATAGAGACCAACGGAGAGAGCCCAAGTGGATTTCCTTCTGTGTGAGATGCCATCATGCAGCTGGCAGATAAAGGGCTGGGTAAGGTGTATCTAGACAACTGACCTTTATTTGAGAGCAGAGAACCTGTGCTTACAGCTAAGACCTGACTCATGGAGAAGCCCACATTGCTTTGTTGGGAGCATGAGTTCCTTAACTGGGCCTTAGTCCTGTAACCCCATTTAGACAGATAGTTAAGTCTGTTGATAGACTTTGGGACTTAACCTTGCCCTTTCATTTAATTTCCCTTTGTGTACTGTATTACTGAGTCTTAATTTTCATATTATAAATAATATATAAAATATACAGAATAGCCTTGTTGGTTGTTTGCTGGGGATTGCACTGCTTGGGTATTGGGTGGGTTGCCTCCCAGGGCAATATTAGTTTTATAATCTAGCTCACTTAAATTCCCTAGTTAGAGGCACTAAGCAATTATTATTCAGCTTGTATCACAAACTCCAACAGGAGTTTAAATACCCAGACCCCTAAACGTTAGTGATCCCATAAGGCACTGGTAGTGTTACTAATGGAGCCCATGCTCCTGCTGCAGACATCCTTGGAAAGGGTCACTCAAGTGAGAGCAGAGGATTTCTTTTCCTAAGTAGGTAGGCAGGAAATGAAAACTAAGGGAGAAAAACAGTATCAAAATTATTACTGTACCTAATGGCATGTGCCAACAAAGAACATTAGTAAAAAGAAAGTAAGGAAAATATTGATTAATAGTGACAACATTAACTTGTGTAAATGAGAAGAATGGTTTAACTACTGTATATAACTCAATATTGTGATACTAGCCAGCTAGCTGTTTTCTGTAATCTCTGTAATATGGCATTTTTTGAAAGAGTTATTTGAGAGAAGAAAACTTCATGTAAATTTGCATGTATAAAATAATCATATTTATCTAGTGCATGCTGTGTCAGAAGGCAATCTTGTCTTTCAGCCCTTCCCAGCATGTTACCAACCAATATCCTGTCATTCAAAATGGTGTTGGTGACATAATACCTACCAAGGAAACTATAAAACTCAGCAAGTGCAATTTTAATCCAACAAACTCAGTCCAACTTAACACATACTGGAAAAGCTGGAAATTTTTCAAAACACATCTAAAACCCAGCCACTGAGAGCCATTGCCATTCATAGTGATATGTGAAAAATTTGGTGATCTCAGCTATAATGAATGTATGTCATTGAAATAGTAACAATCAAGAAATCATAAAATCTCAACGTTAATGCCTCAAGCACATGGTTTTAGAATTAGACCATAGATGGCTGCAAAGTATTGTCTCTAGTCCTTGGTAGTTTGAATACATTTGTATCTTTTTAACAATATTTTATGTGTGATTCATATGCCATAGATACACAGATACAACGATACATAGATGTTGATGGCTGAAAAAGGCTCTGAGCACATCCTGTCTGTCCACCCTACTAAACTATTCTGCCTTGCCCTAGTTGCAATCCTCCCCTTTCCTACTGTTCCCCCTTTTTATGTTTGCTTTCACGCGCAGCACACAAGAAACATTTTGAAGTGAGTAGAGCATTGCAGAGATGTGGCAGTGGGTGGCCAATCCAGCGAACACTTTAAGGGGTGAGTTCTTCAGCCACCAAAAAACAGTGAAGCTGCCAATGACGGCAGTTTCAGAGCAAGAGCTGGACTTGAAAGAAATCTGCTACTCAATCACGGACAGTTTCATCACTGCAGCAGCGGATCTCCCCCACCCCACCCCTTCCCAGCAGCCAGACACATTCCAGCCATGTGCATTACAGTGCAGAGTAATGTGCATGGCTGGACTTTGAACAAGTCATTTGCTCAGTGTGCCTTTCCCGTTAAAATAAATAAATGAACCCAGCCGTTGCTTTGCATAATTGGCGGCTCCTGCTGCCCACCACACACTCCCCCCAAAGCCGACATCGGGGTGCTCAATCCCCATGTTGGCATGCCCCCCCAAGCCCAAAAATATCTTGTACCAACTGCAGGGTGCCCAATCCCCATGTCGGCATGCCCTCCCACTATTGTGGCACACTGGGAGCCCACCCCAGTGTGCCAAAGTAATTATTTTTTTCTGACTCTGTGATGCCCACTCCAGGTGTCAGATGCGCCCCCATGCCCCCTTTTTTTAGCTGACCTTGGTGTGCCCAATCCCTGGGTCAGCATTGATCACGCCCTCCATTAGTCTGGCACACTGGGAGCCCACCCCAGTGTGCCGCAAATTATTTTTCATAGTATTTCATCTGTAAAAAGGAAAACTGTCCCCCAAGGTATTTTTTTTAAAACCTACAGAAAAAGAAAATGGTCCCTCATCATCCTCACAACCACTCCCCCATTCCACCCCTCCCTCTGCGTACCCACTTTCCTGCACCCCACTCACCCATACTTACCTCCAGAGGTCTGACGCTGCTATCTTCTGTGGACCGGGAACATGTCTGCACTCTTCAAAAGCTGACCACAAACTGAAGAAAATCACTGTAAGCTCTATAATGGCAATCAGTGGGGGGGGGGGTTACAACTTAGGTTGCTATCTCAGCCATTTTTTGGGAGTTCTGGTAGTGTCATCTTATCATTTCATCTTATTTCTTGGTCCCGAATGGTGATTTTGCGGTCACTGTGTGGAATCACTTTTCAGGACTGAGTAATGAAACCACAGTGCCACTGTTCATGAAATGGGTCCCAAAAGCCCATGTTGCAAGTTTGGTGAAAAAACTCCAAAAATGACTGTTTTACGAGCATGCGTTGTACAGTTTTTACACACGCTCGTAACTTCACCAGTTTTTAATATTTTCACTCCAAATTTACAACATTGCCATTTTTTCACACCTCCTTATGAACAGTACAGCTGTCATTTTTTGTATCCTGTCCAAAATGTGTTTTCACCTGTGGCGCAGAATGGCACAGTCGCTGTGTGAAATCAACTTTTGGAACAGATTAATGAAATCACAGTGCCACTGTTCATGAGGGGAGGTCCCAAAAAGGCCATGTTGAAAATTTGGTGAAAAAATTCCAAAAAATGGCTGCGTTATGAGCGTGTGTTACGCAGTTTCTATGCATGCTCGTAACCTCCACTTTTTCATATTTTCACTCCAGATTTTCAACATTGACATTTTTTCACACCTCCTCATGAACAGTACAGATGTCATTTTTCACATGTTGCCCAAAATGTCTTTTTGCACCTGTTGCATCAAATGGTGCATTCGCTGTGCAAAATCACCTTTCAGGATTGAGTAACGAAATGATAGTGTTACTATTCATGAGGTGGGGTCCCAAAAAGCCCATGTTGAAAATCTGGAGTGAAAATAGCAACAAACGCCATGGGTGTTAGGATTTCCAATCATAAAGCCCCACCCTGTGCAGACTGACAGGCACCGGGGGTGTGGCTTGGGGTCATCAGCCATAATGCTCATGCCATTCCACCCCAACCCCCACCCTGCAGCCACTGACAGGAATCAAGGTGTGCCTTGGGGTCTTTGGCCTTAATGTTCACCCCATTCTCCTATACTGCACCCATCTCAGCTTATTTCCTTATGGAATGGGGCGAACGTAAGGGCCGAAGACCCCAAGGCACACTGTGATGCCTGTCAGTGTCTTCAGGGTGGGGTGAGGTGGAATGTCGTGAGCGTTATGGCCGATGATCGAAAGGCGCACCCACCCCAATGTCTGTCAGTCTCTGCAGGGTGGGGGTGGGGGTTGGCATTAGTTCAATAATTCACTGCCATTCCTATTATGCATCTCTCTAACTCATGTAGTACCAATGCCAATGTCAGCAAGCAAACATTCAGCATTGACAAATTTTTTGTTCTGAGTCCCTGTCCCACATCCCTGCTTGAAGCTGCTGATTGATTTGCCCTGTATTGCTTCTTTTGATAGCTTATTCCACTGGTCCACCTCCCTTTCTGTGAAGAATCTCCCATTGCCAGCTTTAGTAAATTCCCTCTTGTCTCTCTGTTTGAACTCTAGAAGAGATCTTTGGCATCCACTCTTTGCATCCAGTGCAGGTACTTGTATGTCTCAATCATGTCACCCCTTTCCCTCCTCTTCTCAAGGATGTACATATTTATGTTCTGAAGTTTCTCCTCATATGTTATTTGTTCTAGGGCACAGACCATCTTAGTTGCCCTGCACTCCCTCTAACTTGTTGTAGTTTTTCCTCAGGTGTGCCTTGTGTAATTTTATGGGTGTGGCAGCACCAGTAACTTCTACAGTGGAAGGATCACCACCCTATTTCTACTGCTTGTCTCCATCCTTATGCAGCCCAGCATTCTGTCTGCTTTGCTCCCCACCCTTTTGCAGTATGCAGACATTTTAGGATCTCTGATATCATCATCCCTAAATCCTTTTCTTCCATTGTGCTGTCCAGTACCACCCCCACCCACTTCATATTGCAACCTTGGATTCCTTTTCCTGATGCACATTACTTTACATTTTTTAGCATTAAAGTTCAGTTGCCATATCTTTAAGCCACTTCCCAACCTACCCAGATCCTCCCTTAGTCCCCATCTCCCTCTCCCCGTGTCTACTCCTGCAGAGATCTTTCTTTTGTCTGTAAAGAGGCAGCTCTTACTCTTGCTACCTTCACCTGTCTCGGATGAATATATTGAAAAGAACTAACCGTGGTACCAACTCACAGGTACCCCGATTGTCACGTCCCTCACCTCTGAAAACTCCCTATTGACTACCACACTCAGCCAGCTCTCTACCCAATTTGTCATTTTTTCCCACTACCCTTAAGGTCCCTAATCCTTTTGACCAGCCTGTTGTGGAGAACTGAGTCAAAGTCCTTGCTGAAGTCTAGGAATACTATATCAACTGCCTGACCCATTTCTGGTGCTGTGGTTACCCAATTGAAGAACTTAACCAGATTTGTCTGGCAAAATCTTTTCCCTGTGAACCCATGCTGTCTGGCATCCTGCAGCCGGTTCCCTTTAAGAAAGTCTGCCAGATCCTCCCTGCATAGAGACTCCATAATTGTCCCCACTATTGGCATCAAGCTGAATGGTCCATAGTTCCCTTGATCTTCCCTATTCCCGCTCTTGTGTAGTGGAAACACATCTGCTATCCTCCAGTCCCTAGGGACCATCCCCACAACTAGTAAACAATTGAAATATCTGCTAGTGGCCCAGCTATAACCCCTGCTACCTCTTGTAGCACCCTTTAGTGTAAGGTTCCATAGATTTATCTACTTTTACCCATGCTATCTTTTTCAACAATCTCTCTGTTATTGGGACCATTCCCCTAGAGTCTTTGCTCCCTCCTTTCCTAACCGTACATTCTGGAAGTGACCCATCCTTTTCCGTAATAAATACTGAACAAATATAATTGTTCAGTATCTCTGCCTTCCCCTTCTCCCCCGACACCCACCCCTCATTGCTTTTAAGTCTCACTATACATCTTTTGACCATGCACTTCTCTCAGATGTACCAGAAGAATGCCTTATCCTTTTTCTTTACCCTGGTGCCAACTGGAGCACCAGCTCTAATTTGGCTTGCCTCACTTTCCTAGTGGTTTCTTTTGTTGCTTCCAGATACTCTACCCTGTGTTCCTGCCTTTAACTACCCTTATATTCAGAAAATGCCCTCCTTCTGCTCCAACCACCACCTTTACATTGGCTGTGAACCACATTGGTCCCTTAGCCAGTTTTCCTTTAGATAACTTTGAAATTCCATGTCTGCCATTTCTATACCGGTTTCCTTTTTTAAATAACAGTCCTAAATGCATGTAAAATGTATGCAACTCTTGATGAATATGGCTCGCAGTGAAGGTTTGTACTTAGGTTTTCTTGTTTAATAAAAAATGTATGTTTCACCTTAGCCTCGAATACTGCAGTGATAAAGCATGCCAATGAAAAGCTCAGTTATCTGAGCAACTCATTTCCTCACAAATGCTTTTCTGAAGTAGGATAAGGGATCAGTTTATAATGTTCTTGCAACAAAGAAAGGTAGCTTGTCACCTGATATACTGTATTTTAATGATGTTGTTCATATAGAAACCTGTGGCCACACAAACTCAGAAATGGAAAAATGATGTGCTATTTGATAAAAAAAGTAAATGATCTACCATTTAAAACAAAACAAAAAAAGATATACACAATTTTCTTTCCACTGTATTACACTTCTGAGATAAGATTTATGTGTTGGAGATTTTCTGTAAGTTACTACACCTACTCTATTACATATCATACAGTATGGTATATGGAGAATAATGGCTGTGCAGGTGTATGCTATAAAGATTTTTCACACACCCAAGATGTGTGATAATCCATAAACTCCAAGACAGAAGCTCATGGGTTTTATGAGATTATCACACACCGAGAATGCATGAGAAATCCTCACAACACAAACTTTGCACAGGTGTTATTTTTTATAATAACTGGTGCAAGGTTTCAACAGAGAAAAACTGTATTTGTATGAGCAAGTGTGTCCCTGAGCAGGCACTGTACTCACACAAATATACAGTAGTGTGCCTCCTTTCATGCTTCAATGAAGTGAAAGTACAAGGAGGAAAACGCTGTAATAACCTGCTATCGAGTTATTATGGAATTCAGTGGGTCATTACATATGCAATAATACATGGGGTAGTGCATAATGAGAATTTAATACACACCTGAGGTGTGGGATGTGACATAAACACCGAGGCGAAACCCCAGGGGGTCTATTAAAGCATCCCACACTGAGGATGTGCATTAAATTGAGTTTTGCACCCTCCTCCGTGTATTGTTTTATGTAATTGCTGAGGCATATATTTTCTCCAACCAAATTTCCTTAAATACTGTGTTTCAGAAAACATTTGTCTGTTTTTTTTATTCATCGTAACATGTAACAGTGCACTTAAGAAAGTAAATACAATAAAGAAACTATAATAAAATGTGTATTTTATTGCTTTTTGTAGGTTTTAAAAATTACCAGCTAACTGGTTGTTTAATTTACAGACTGTCAGAATCGGAATGAGTTTGTACACACTGAAAACGGCACCTAGTGAAATGTGCACATGTTCATTAAGTGCCTGTTTCAGTGTATCAACAAACCCTGTGCCAGCAGACATGCTTAAAAAGTTTGAAAAAAGGTGTTTTGAGTTGATTTTCAGATTTTTTTTAATGTCCCAGGTTGTTGTTGTCATGGTGATATTCAGATTAGGTTGACAGGTCAAAGTTGAGAGCTGTTGTCCTCAATCTCTCTGCTAGAATGAAAATGACCTGAAACTTGTGAGAAAGGTTAGTGACTGTGAGGATTTGATTTCTTGTTTTCACTTGTGTCGCTGCTTTTGGAGCACGACAGTAGAGATACTGAAGTGTTTCTTTGCGAGTGATGGTAGTTGTGAGAGCCACGCAAACGAGTGAGTGTGACTGGGGTGGAGGAGAAGCTGGCGCATGTTCACCATTATAACCTGCAGGTTATAATGATGAATTATAACCAGCTTCTCCTATGAGAAAAAAATGTGCCTCGGTTATTACAGTGTTTTATCAAGACTGGATATCTAGTCATTACAGGAGGTCACCAGTTATTGTAAGTTTATACAGTGCAGCATGTTCAATGAGAGTACAGTATGTGCAGTGAGAGATACCTGGTATGGTATAAGAATGCCATCTCATGCCATTTGGGTGAGGAGCAGATTGGTTCTGTCCATCCAAACTATACAAGATGATGCTCTTATATCATAATAATGTCAAACAGCATATATACACTTACTGTAACAACTGGCATCAGTTTTTTTACATAGGGAAACTCATTATAATTTGTTGTTATAACCCTTGGGTTATAACAGTGAACATGCACTGGGTTTCCCGCATTGTTCGCTTGCTTAGAGCCCTCTCTTGCTGACTAGTAACAGCTATTTTCTCAGAACGGCACAGGGCGGGCAAAGACCACAATGAACTACTCCAGTCTCCACAGTCACCAAAACAGGCTGTCAGGCTGGCTTTTGTTTTTTCTTTTCTTTAAAGTAAAAAAAAAACTTTAAGTTTGTGGCTTGCTACTAACGGAACTCTGCACAACTGGAACTGCCATTACCTCATGGCTATTCGGTGCACTATCTTTACACACTCCAACTTCTAGCACCCACATTCAAATAAATTACAACAACAAAAAAAATCTTTAAATGAACAGGAAGACCTGAAAAATTAAAAGACATGGGGACTGAAATATATTAAACAATTTAAATCTAACATTTCTGTATTGAATTGGGACATTGGTTTCATGACACATTATGGTAAACTGTAATTCTTTTTTATTGTGTACTAAATCATGTCATTATTTACAACACCTTGGTTCTGTATTCCTCTTAGTATAATTTTTTTTTCCTCTGAGTTCTGCCTGATTTGTTTTTTTACCTATACTTCATATCCCCCCTGTCTCTTCCACTAACTCCTTGGCTCAGTCCCACCCACTCCCTCTTGTTTTCACACCTGTTTATACTACCTCACACTCTGTTTATCTAGGTCTTTTATCTTTTGTTTCTCCTAATTTCTTGATTTCCTTACATCTTGTAGGCATCTCCTGTCTATTCTACCCTAAAGCTAGCCTCTGATCTCAGATCCTATCTGCATGCTTTTGTCTTCCCTTTAGCTCCTTTTCATCTCCTTCTGACCTGTTCCTACTTAGCCCTCCTCATTTCTTCTTGTGTTTTTATTTTGCATCTTAGACTTTCATCTCTAGTCCCCTTTGTCACCTTTCTACTTCACTTCCTGATTTTTAATTGCTCCACAGTGGCTATAAATACTGCTTATGTTGCTCTGTGTTGCTATTCACCTGAAGAAGGGACTTGTGTAGCCCTGAAAGCTCGTGTATAATTTCATCTTTGTACAAGACACTTGTTGGTCCAATAAAAGGTATCAAACCTTCCATCCTCTCCTGTTTTGCAAGGACCAATATGGATGGAATCTCTTTTTAAAAGACAGTCTCCACAAATAAGGACAACGTGCACAGCAGTGCACAGCAGCACCATCTAGTGGCCAGTGAAAATTGCAATTCCAGTAACAGAAAATGGAAAAAACTGATGCCAGCAATTATATAAAACAATGCATTGGGATGAGGACAAAACTCAAATTTAATACCCACTCTTAGTGTGGGATGCTTGATAAACGCCTCGGGCTTTGCCCTCGAGGTTTATGTAGCATCCCATACCTCTGGTGGGCATTAAATTCTTGTTATACACCACCCCACCCATGCATTATTGTATATATAATTCATTTTAATTTTATAGAGTGATTTATAAGTTGTACATCCCTTTTATAGTTTTAGAAAAACCTTCTAGTGCTCTTCTCCCAGGCTGCTAAGTGAATCTTTCCACTTAAACCTTCCTGCATGAAACAACAGCTGTATGCAGGATATGAGGCCCTGCAGTTATGAGCACTGATTGGCTGAAATCATGTGATTTATAATATATCTAATCCAGACTGTGTCTCACTGATGGTCATCAAAAACACATGCAACCCTCACTAGTCAACTCCCCAGCCCAGGGGTTACCCACCTACCCACGCTAGTCAACTCCCCTGCCTACAACTGTTATATTGTATTTTTCACAGTAATATTTGGCTTCCTTGCCTGTACATATTGTATATATATTTTTTTACTGAGTATTCTGTGTATTACTTGCTCACTGGATGATGCAGTCACACATTGTACACTGTGCCTACGATTTGTTTGTTTTGTACCAAATCTCCTCATGTCCAATATTGAAACCTTGTATTCACTGTTCTCAAATGAACCTATGCATCAAACCTGTATATTGTGCTTACTATTGTTGCTTGTATCAAATCTGTTTCATGTGTATTGCTGTTGCATTGTACTCCACTATCACCCTGCACCATGTGTTATGGCCTAGGTCGTGCCTGAAAACAGTCCCTGGGATCAGTGCACTCACCCGGTTATCAAAGTCATAAATAAATAAATAATATAGACTTATCCATATACAGTATTCCCTCATTTATCCACTCCTTGTTTGTCCACCACCCTTGCTTACCACCAATTAGCCTCTATGTTCCAACTGTCAGCAATGTAAATTCTCCCATTTTAGTGCCGCCCTCATTATCTACCATCTACCAGGCATTGAGGCTGCACTGCTTGCATTGGAAGACATGTTAATCTCCCTCGCCTATTCCCCAGTCTGGCAGTGGTGGATTCTGATGGTAGGTGGTGGTTGCTATCAGTGGCATTGCTGCAATTACTGTAAATAAAACAGAAACACTATCTGCTCATGTTTGTGAACTCCCAAATTAACAGCAGCAGTGGTGGTGGTGGTGTGGGGTGCAGTTGTTAGTTGTGAACCCACTATCTGATCACTATCATTCACATGCCATCATGAGTGCCAGCCGGCCAAACATGCCATGAACATGGAGACATAAACATGTGTTTTTTTATCTGCCCTGAGCCATAGAAAAAACTGAGCTTGTGCTTTTGCTAAATTTCAAAAAAACTTACCAGAGACACAAATGCTGCACCATGGATTCCTGAGTCACAGTAAGCAGCATATGTGGTGATTGGGGGGAGGTTGTCAGCTGTGAGCCTGCTGAACATTATATTGACAGACAGCCCTGTAAACTGCTACCTAATAAAGGTGCTGCCTTGCCAGATAAATGGGAAACTGAACACACAAATGCTCAAACTGCTTCAGTCAATTTAACCACTTAGTGCTGGACGGTGTCTGTGTCAGGGAGTGAAAGTGAAGTGAGTATCATCAGGTAGTAACATCCACAGTCTTGGTGGTCTCAGCAGGAGATGTGGTGAGATGGCATGATACAGTGCAGTGCTATATTTGTTTTAATTTGCTTTCCATGGACTGTGTCTATATCGGGTGGACCGAAACATTATCAGCTAGTAACGTGAGTTAGATTTGTTGGGAGACTGCCACCCTCTATTATCTGCTGCCTTCTTATAGACCAAAACTTAGGGTGTATCTCGTTTGGCATATAAAATTTGTAGCACTGTAACTGATACACTGTTGATACACTGTGCACAACTGAAGTGTGGCCTCAGAGAGGAAGACTGCTTACAGTAGTAATGCATGTCAGTGGTAAAAATGTTTACCTATACTTTTTTTTTATTCTATTTTAGATTGCCCCACATCTCCTGTCTTGTGTGATATCCAGTTTTACCAGTTTTGAGTTTGCTTTAGCACATTTGTTTTGTACATTTTGAAATAATAAAAGGACCGCTCATTTTAATGTGGCTCAGTTCAGGTTATCATCAGTATCCTTTCTTGCTTTTGAACATCCCTTGTTTGGCGTCACCTTTATTTATTTGCTTTTGTTTACCAGGTAAGCACACTAGACAGCCAAATGCCTATTTTCAGGTGCAACCCAGGAGATTACAAGGTACATAGGAGAACATATCGGCAATGTACATAGGAGAACATACAAACAATATCAAGGTACAATACAATGACATCAGGAGTATACATCAGGCATAGTCATACAGGCAAAAGGGAAGTGACATATAAGTACAGGTGTTGACAACAGTATTATGCATCTAGGATCAGCCATAACCAGAGGTGGGTGCTCTGTACATGAACAGTAGGGTCGAGATTGTTCTCAGTGTTTATTATACATCAGATAGTGAAGAGCTCTTCAGTGGGCAAAGTGCGTTCTGTGTCAGGATACTTGTCTCCACTGCAGTCAAGCAGGGTTTTTGTATTAAGAGTCTCAGCTGCCCCAATTTGTCTAGGGGGGATATGGTTGGGTGCAGAGACAGGAGGAGGCCAATTTTAGTAAGCCCCAGAGGGAGGCTTTGAAACACAGATGGGAGGGGGAGGAGCGAGTGTTAGCGGGAAGGAAGTTCCACAGTCTGGGCGCATAAGCGGCGAAGACCCAGTCACCAAATTGGGTGCGAGTTTTCAGAACCAGGAAGACCTGAGAGTCACTGGAGCTAAGGTGATAGAGGGGGGTTGCTGGCTTAAGGGATGAGGTGAGAGCAGGGGGGGTGGCTCTTCTGACAATGTTGTCGATAAAATTGTCTAGGACAAAGGTGTGGTGCTTTTCTGGGAGGAGCCACTCTAGCTGAGAGTATAGTTCACAATGATGAGTGAGGTGAGAAGCCAAAAGTGCAAAACAACATACATTGTTACATGTTGTGTCCCATTTTGAGAAGCTGGTTTTAGGGGTGTGGGCAAAGGAGACAAGCCCTTGCAGGCATGGGTAGTCCCCAGCTACGGTGCAGTCGAGCAGCAGCGGTGAGACAGCTTAGACCCGAGGGCCAGGCCCAGCTTGCCGCTTGTGGCTTTGCATGTGCTGTGATATGTAGAGTAAGATCCAGTTGCGGGTCAAGGGTTACCCCCAGGTACCTGACTGCTCCCACAACATGCAAGAGGGAACCATCAGCTTCAGTGATTATTAGAGGAGAGGGGCAGGCTTTTGTCTTGGTCAGGGTGCCAAAGAGCATGACCTGAGTCTTTTGAATGTTAATAGTTAGCTTGTGACCCTTTAGCCAGGTTTGGATAAGGTCGAAATCAGTGTTTAGCCTGGTGTTTATGACAGAGATGTCCTGAGAGCTGGTCAGAATGACAAGGTCATCCGCATAAAGGGTGGAGAGCCCATGTACTGGGGCCAAGGGCAGCTGATTTATGAAGATGGAGAACAGAAGGGGCCCAAGGACAGATCCCTGGGGGACTCTGCAGTCTACCGGAGAGGGATCAAAAATGGTCTTGTTGTGATTAGTGTACTGCTGCCTGCCAGTGAGGTAGTTAGTGAACCAGGTGAGTGCGGGGGAGAGAGGCCAAGGGACCAGAGAGTGGAGCACAGGAGTGAATGGTCGACCTGGTCAAAAGCTTTTGAGAGATCCACGAATATGGCTCCGGTCAGTTTGCCTTGATCAGTAGCAGACGGGATCTCAGAGGTGGCCACGGCTAGGGCAGTAGAAGTGCTGTGCCCTTTTCTGAAGCCATGTTGGACTGGGGATAGTACATCATAGCTCTGCAGATAGTGAGTTAGCTGTGAGGCAACTGCCTTTTCAAGTAGCTTACTGATCGCAGACAGGATTGCTATAGGCCGGTAGTTCTTGGGATTTTTTGGGTCACCTTGTTTGAAGACTGGGACAACAATAGCTACTTTCCATATGTCAGGGATGGATTCCGAGGTTAGGAAGGAGTTAAAGATGTGGGTGACAGGCCGGGCTAGGAGAGATGCACCCAGGTAGAGCAGTTTAGGCTCAAGACTGTCATGCCCAGCTCCAGTATGAGGGGAGAGACCAGCAAGGAGCTTTCAGGTCTCCATGACAGAGACAGCCTTGAGGTAGAAGGGAGGTCAGGGGATAATCCCACTGGGGGGGGGCTTTGAGCCTTGGGGACTGGGGCTGGGAGGGAAGAACGGGCAGGTCAGAGAACAGGGAGTTAAATGCATTGGCAATAGTCAGAGGGTTATTGCAGCTAAGCCCGCCAATGTGCATTTCAGTGACCTGAGCTCTGGCAGATCCGCCAACCACATTTTTTATGTTTTGCCAGAAACTCCTTGGGTTCCTGGCCATGGAAAGTAGGGCAGAGTGACAGAACTCACTCTTGACAGTGCAGATAGCTCTTTTGCATGCATTCCTCAACTGCCTGTATTTGGAGAAGTCAGTACTGGTGAGGGAGGTCTTATATCTCACCCAGTTTTTACCCCTTTGCTTCATGAGGGAGAATAGGCCACCATGGAGCCACTTGATGACGGTGCCCCTCACCCTCCTTTTTGTGAGGGGAGCATGTTTGTTTTGCATGGGAGTAAAGATATCGAGAAAGTTGTTAAGGGCAACTGAGGAGTCACTTGTGGCAGCAATCAGGGTCCAGTCTGTTTGTCTTAGGTCAGCATGGAGGTCAGCAATGTTAAATTTGGAGTAGTCCCTCGTCTGGATCACTTTACAAGGGATTGTGGGAGAGGTGATGCCCCAAGTGCAGTAGGTGGGAGAGTGATCTGAGATAGCATCCAGGAGAGTTCCTGAGGAGACTATTCTGTCAGGTCTGTTGCTCATCACCCAGTCTATGAGGGATCCTTTTTCCCCTTGGGGAGAGAGCCTTGTGGATTCTGTAATGAGCTAGCTGAGGGCGAGACCAGGCAGCAGGGGTTTGTATAGCTTGGTGTTGCTGCCTAAGTAGTTTAGGTTGAAGTCGCCGAGGATTGTTAACTCTTTCTGCCAGCCTTGACACTGATGCTGTCCAATACTGAGGTGAGCCCTGGCACACCTCCCTTCAGAGGGTTGTAGGCACAGATGAGGTGAATCATTTTAGTGTTACCTAGCAGGAGGAGGGCATGTAAGAACTCACAGTTAAGGGGAGTTTTGGGGGAATGTTCAATAATAGAGATGTTTAGGTGTGCCTTATAGTAGAGGAGCACTCACCTCCACGTTTGTTCCCTGCTCTGTCATGCCTGATGGAGTTGTAGCCCAGGAGGGCACAAGTAGAGTCAGGGGTGAGGGGCTTCAGCCAGGTTTCTGTGATCCCCATGATATTAGGGTTGTAGTATGCCACTCAGGCCATTAGCTCAGCTAGGTTGGGTGGGAGACTACATGCATTGAGGTGTACTATTTTTATGCCCTTGTCAGATAGCCAGGAAAGGGAGGCTTGAAGCAAGGCATAGTGGCCTGGGGTCTAGGGTTTAGGGCCATTCCCCTAGCCTGACCTGGGAGGACAGAGCAACCGCCCATGGGCAGCATCCAGTTTGGCTGCAGGGGGGTGCCCTGGTTATGTTCTATAACGTGATAACGTGGCAGCAGCTAAGCATTTGGCAGGGGGGGGTGTGTGGACTAGGACTGCGGCCCTTGGAATGCTAGCAATGGCTGGGGATACAGTGCCAGGTGTCTGTAATATGCTTGGATAGGTAGGAGTATGAATTAGAGAGGAGTGTCAGTGCTGAGTGCCGGGAGAATAGGCCTCAGCTTAAGTAGTAAGGCAGTGAAAATGTGAAAGTTACCAACGATGACAGGCAACCTCTGGTGGCTGAGTAATATAATGAGCAGATGAGAAACAAGGGAGATAGAAAACTCAGGTCTCACGAGGCAGCATGGGGCAACATACTATAAAAGTAACACTAGTTAAGTGTGGAGGGTAATGGGCGGGTGGGGAGCAGTTGCAGCATCATGCGGGAAGAGCACACACAAAATAGTAGATGGTGCATGATTTAAAAAGTGCCGAGAGCTACACTGTTCAGCCAGATACAGTGGAGCACCTCCTTGGATTCGTACCTTTAGGCAGAAGGTAGTCGGTGGATGCTGTGGGGGAGGGCTATCTGAGTTCCTGCCCTCGCGACCTTCGTGGGTGACCCTTGGATCTGTGGAGACAAGGGAGAGAGGAGCTTACTTTTAAATCAGGTCCGGGAGAGCTGGGGTCGCGATAGCACTGATGAACAGCTGGTATTTGAATAAGCAAGTAATGGCTGAGATTTGCCCTGGCTGAGAACGCTTGAGAAACTCAGTCCCTACTGCAGCTAAAATGAATTTGCATGCAACAGACAGTGCTCCTTAACTTTATGGGACAATAAGAGTTTAGAAACAGTTCAGAATACTGGTGAAAAACTGTATTAAGGCATATTGAAAGGAGTTATCTTTTTAATATTTCAAATGTATAGCAAAGTGCTACAGCAGACTCAAAATCAAGAAAGAAGGTTATAGTACAAGATAGGAGGTAAGGGGCAATCAGAATTAGAATAAAAGGGTATACATCAAACTTTTCGCCACAACAAAAACTGCTTCCTTAAATCTAATGGGAGCTGTCATGTTTATTGACTCAGGACACTAATTTATTAATTAATTATAAAATGATTAAATGGACTATAAATACTACAACAAAAATTTTAAGACTGTCAACAATAAACCTACATCGAATAAGATTTGGTGACAGAGACCACAGCTAGCCATCAACACAAACAGACATGGCTATGAGAGCTCCTTCTGCAAGCTTTTTAATTTTTATATATTTTTAGCTAATTCCGAACTGTGACTTTCTACTTTTAGTTCATATTGCTTTTACTTCTTGCCTGAGCTGACTCTGAGGATGTGATGGCTGAAGGGAACTACCTCTCAGCCTCCTGGAATACATTTCTTTAAACAAAAGCATCTGTCTGGAGGTCAGCCAGTAACGGAGGAGAAACAACCAGTGACCCCACTACAGGCAAACTAACTGACATCAAGAACTCTCTTAAAACACTTTCTAAATCAGTGCAGACTATTTTTATAAAGTTCAATGACTTTACCAGCTGACCGGTTCTAGTAGAACACTCAGTAAATGGTATAAAAGAAAAAGTGGGGGAGGCCTCCAGCTATGTGAAGAGAGCTATGGTGGCATCCTTTAAAAATGGTGCATGAAAATTCCCATACTCCCCCAAAGAGGCGGGGCTTACCGTAAGTTGTCTCCCCAGGCACCCCCTTTGCCCTCTGTCTGGCCTTGTTCCAACCCTATGTTCTGTCTTCTTGAACCTGGGCTAGTATCTAGTTTAAGGTTTGAAGCCATTAGAGTGATGTTGTGTACATAGATGCTTCACAAACATGCACACTAGCACTGTTGCACTATAGCTTTAAGAGCTCTTTATCTGTATATGGTGTCGATAGCCTGTGCTTGGTCCAAGTGCTTTGGCACTTTTGACCAGCCAGGAAACGCTCTTTTAGACTCCATTCTTGCACCAGATAATAGCACAGAGGGAGCTCTGTTGAATGCTGTAAATGTTTAATCTTAAAATTAAATTGTTGTTTATAAAATGAACTTTAAAGTTGGACTGCTAGCTGTTTGCCCTTTGGCAGCCATCTTGTTACTTTGACTTTTGCTTTCAGCCAGTCGGAACACAAAGGGTCCTGTGGGGTCCTTAGTTATGGCTGCTGTGAGAAACTGAGGACTGTGTGTTTGGCACCTTCTGAGTGGCCAGTTGGAAAGCCAGAATTGTGACTGACAGCCTTGTCTACCAATCGGATTACAGTATTGTGTTTTCTTCAGTTAAAGAAGGACAGTTGGACAGTACAGTTCTGAGGGAGCCTCCAGAGAGTGAGGGGGCTCAAACTTTGTGCTCTGAGGGAAAGTGTGGAGGCCTACCTGGGTTTCCACAGCCAAGTAGCCCAGTGGGGTCTGTTTGAACTCTAGCATCTGCTGCAATTGTTGGAGCTCTCCAGAGGAGTTGGAGCGTTACCTGTAGGCTAAATTATGTGTTTGCCTGAGCTGTGTCAGAGACTGTTCCATCAGCAAGAGCAAAATGGCTGTGGAGTGTGAATCCTGCAGCAAGCTGCCAGAATTGAATTTGGGAACCCAGCCTATTCAAGTGGTTCCACCAGCCAGAGAAGTGTTTTGCTCAGAGCTACACCTGCCAGAACAGTACCCCCCATGCAAAAATTTCAGAGTGAGTTTGTTAAAGCCTGTTTATGCAGACAGTGTATCCAGCTTGTTGATCCAAAGTATCAGAGACTGTATCCTGAGCTCAAGCTGCACCTGCATCTGAACCAGTGTAAGAAGTCAGCTACTAATGCAACAGTCAGCATTGGTCTCTGTCCACCTCAGGGGTTAGGCCTAGATGTGGCGGTGGGTCATGCCAACCCCTTCTCCAGAAGCCAAAAGCCTGAAACTGAGACTCCAGAGGTTTGAGACTGCCCTAGGGAGCCAGACATCTCAACTACCATTCAGAGTCTGAAGGGCTACAGAGTCATGAGTAAATTCAGGGCTAGCCCTGCAACAAATGTTCTTTGTTCAAGTTGTTCTTAAAATGTTTTGCAGGCCGTCTGGCCTGGGATTACAAATACCAGTCTGTCAAGAAGTCACTCCGTTTGTTCCTTAATGTTCTCCATCATTGTATGGTTAAAGAAATAAGTCAAATCTGTTGTTTACAATATGTGCACCAATGCTGGCCAACCAGCTGCAATGCACCAGGCCTGCAATGGTTCACTCTGGGTACCCAATGAAGATAACCAGGACTGTCCATTTGGACTATTAATTCTGTCTAATGTGTTACCAAGCCAAAAGCCTATTCAGTTACCCAGCCGTTAATTTGCACCCCTTCACCCCATTGTTTATTCCCCTAATAAATGAGATTTATTGTTAATGTTAATATTGTCCATGAGCATATTATTACAGAGAGTTGAATTCCTGTGTCTAACTGTAAAGTGCAGAACTGTTGCTACTAATCATTCCTTGCAGGAATTCAGGGGTATTCACAATATCCAGAACCCTGTTGGTAAGTATAACCAGTGTGAGCATATTATTAGCTATCACCAATAATTATACAGGTTTATGCAAGCTGAATTGTTGTATGCTAATCCATGTGTGGGACCACTGGTTGGGGCACTGGGTAGGTACAGCATTCAGGGGGTTGTGCTAGCTTTTCATCTGACCCAGTTATACTTTACTCTGGGTGGAGGTACCATGCTATCTATTCAACTACTGGTAACGAACCCCTTTTACTATCTGGAACAGAATCCCGGCCCCTCAACCTGTATTTGTGGTCATCAGGCAGGGGTATTAGCCCATTGGTACATGGCACCTGGGTTACACTCGCATCTAAAAATAAGGTTTAGGCACATTCTGATTGCCCTCCATGAAAGGAACTTGAAGATCGTAGGTCTTCCAGAGGGGTTTGAGACATATGACTCGCTCACCTTTTTTAAATACTGGCTCCTAAACCTGCTGAAATGGGATACCCTGACACCATTATGCATTACAGACTGGGTCTACAGGGTAAACCCAAGATGAAATAATGACCACTCACATGCACTGAGGATAGTGTTCATTACTTTTGTGAGATTGGCCTTGTGTGACATGGCTTTACAGTCAGCATGATGACAATGGGAGTTACTGGCTGGAGACACAATTCATTTATGCCCAGATCTATCATGTTTCACTCATTCATGATCAAAAGAATTTGAAGGAGACAGACATCATCATTAGGCTCTGAACATCCCTCTCATGTAATTATTGCCAGCATAACTCAGGTAGGAGGCTGGAGGGAAAACATATTCACACCCTAAGGGTATCCAGTGATATGGGCGATGCAATTTGATCGACTCAAAATGAGTGACTCAATTTGCGTGCCCGACGAAAGCGCGACCGTCAGACAATAGCGAGGAGGAAGCAATAGTGATTGTAAGGGACAAAACAGCAAGGGACAGTGACTGTAAGGGACAAAACAGTGCATGTGAGGGACTAATTAGGAAATACTATGCATAATAAATAAAGCAACTGAACAGGCAACTGCTGAGCTGGCTGCTTGGTGTGTTAATTAGGGTCACTGCCTGTGATGCATATGGTACCGGGTTCAGAACTGCATGTCAGTGAGTTTTTTATATGGTGTTGGTTTGGTACTTTTTATTTGACTCTATTTTTTTATGCCCTTATGTTCCCCCGAGATTATTACCCCCAACCCGAGGGTTGTCCTTACCGAGTAGCCCCCTCCAGTGTTTTCCTCATTACCACAGTGTCCGCCCCCTGAGTTGATTATAATTACTTGGGGGTGGATGGGGCTGGCCCCCTGCAAAGAGCTTTGCAGGGGGAAAAGCCCTCTGCATAACTCATTAGGTAGATGGCCAGATTTCTTTCGGTGGTGTAGTCACGGTTTTGGTTTTCTGTGTAGTGCTAATCACTGATTTTGTTTTTGGTAATTAGCATTTGTGAAGCACACATTAAGCATAGGGCTTAATGTTAAGCTGCCGCCCCTTTAAGAGCACTTAGAACCTGCATGATGTATCCTTTTGTTGCACTGCCTGGCAGTGCCGTGTAAGTCTGTCAGTCAGAGATTTGTCAGTCTGGGGCTTGTCTGCAGTACAGCACATAAACCTGCCTTATTCTTTATTTTATGTGTCCGACTAGTTATTTGCATGGTCCAGATGGGGTTCTCACCAGCAGCTACTGCAGCAACTTAAGGGGCTGGCAGACCACAGAGAAGGTAAGGGGTCTTTTAGTGGTGGACCATGCAAAAAAAATGCCACACATGGTGGAGAATGCGTCCCTTCTTCTGTCCAGACCCCCATCTAGCTTGCCTGTATCGCTGGTTACACCAGACTCATCGCCCCAGTATGCCTGAATTGTCTGAATGCTCATGCATATCAATTAACTACAGCCCTGGAAGCCAGAGGAAAAGCTGAGCTGTCTGGTAAAGCAGCCTGCAGTCCTCATACTGTAGAAAAAAAAATGTTCAAGATTGCTAGCCAGCTAAACAAATAGACTGTCAGCAAGTTATTTTTTCCCCAAGCCTGAGCACCACGGAGCTTCAAACTGTAACCCCACCCCCCCAGCTCTCAACTCGTGGCAAGGCCTCCTTCAGTTGCTCCAACAAATACAATAAAGGGCTGCAACTAACAATGTGGAGCAAACTGATCCCTGACTCAATGCAGCAGCGCTCCCCTCAGAGCAACAGAAGACTGCTAACCAGCCAGCACCACAAGGACCGCGGTTCCTTCACAGCCCTCCAGCAGCTTCCCCGGTCAGGCCACAAGCCTATTGCCTCCTGCTCAGGTCCGCAGCTTCCCAACTCCTCAAGGGCGGCCCCAATTACAGCTGCAACAGACTGTTACCCCCGTCAGCCTCCTGCAACCAGATCCAGCACCCTCCTGCCTCCTACCTCACGGCTCCAAGCCACACTCGCTCCTGACAGCAAATCCCAGGGTGCACAAAGTCACACTCCCTCCTGACAGCAAACCCCAGGGCACACAAAGGACAGAACCAGAGCTCTGCTCCTCACTTCCCCTTCTCTCGCAGCACTACTCACGTTGGAGCACAGCCACGCAGTCCCTCCACAGCAACTGGGGCTTCCCCCTCTTCAAAGCAGCCATATGGAGCGATCCTGTGCCCAACTCACCTGAGTGCCTGCTGCAGCTCTCATCTTACCCCTACAGTCATTCCTGCAACATCGGAGCCACTGTTCCCCTCAGCCACAATCAAACAAAGCAGCCATCCAAGTAAGGACACTGGACTGCAGCCATGCAGAGCGACCTTTTTCCCCGCTAGCCCCTGGGATGCACCTTGCTTGCTGGTGGTAAAAAAGGACAAAGGGTATCATTTTGTGGTGGACTACAGAAAACTCAATGCCTACACGGTGCAGGATGCTCATCCCTTGCCTACAACCGAAGATGCTTTACAGAGTCTTGGTGAAGCCAGTCCTGCTTACTTCACCACTCTAGACCTTCAGAGTGGGTTCTATCAAGTTTCCATTGATCCAGCTTCTCATCCATACACCGCATGGCACTGCCACTTGGGACTTTTCTAGTTCAAAAGTCTGCACATGGGTCTTCGGAACAATCCAGCCACATTTCAATGTGTTATGGAAGCCATACTACATGGGTTGTCTTGGAAATCTTGCCTAGTCTACCTGGATGATGTGATTGTCTTCAGAAGAACTTTGCCCGAGCACCTCCAACATCTTCAAGACCTGTTTGAACGTCTCAGACAAGCCAATCTCAAGCTTCTCCCAGAAAGTGTTGTTTCGCATAGCATCAGATTCATTACCTGGGACATGTGGTTAGTTCTCAAGGCATCTCTCCAGATCCAGACAAGCTCTCAGCAGTCAAAGACTATCCAGAGCCCAACAATTTCAAAGACCTTCAAGCTTTCCTGGGCTTGTCTGGCTACTACCGAAAGTTCATTTGCAACTATGCCAAGATTGCAGCTCCACTGTACGCCCTCACCAAAAAGGGATGTGACTATATTTGGACTTCTAAATGTAAAGAGGCCTTTGACACCTTAAAACAAAACCTAATCTCTTCTCCAGTATTGGCCTACTCAAGGTTCGACCAACCATTCAAGCTCAAATGCTAGTTCCTTTGCAGTGGGCGCTGTGCTCTGTCAGATTCAAGATGGAACAGAACTAGTTGTCTCCTATGCTGGGCGCTCTCTTTCCTTAGCTGAGCAGAACTATGGCATCACAGAGAAAGAATGTCTAGCCATGGTATTTGCAGTGAAGAAATTTGACTGCTACCTTCGCTACCCTCCTTTACAGCTATCGTTGATCACTGTGCCCTCAGATCATTATTTGAAATGAAGGAGCCAGTAGGCAAATTCACTGATGTATCGCCATGCTGCAATCCTACAACTTTGAAATTCAATACAGACCAGGTCGAGTTCACTCAAATGCTGATGGTGTAAGCCAGAGATGATATCCCTCTGCATCCTTTTCAACAGCTCTTCCCTTCCATGCCACGGATGTGCTTCCTGTGGACCCTCCTACAGCACCTCAGGTTGCCTTGTTGCTCCCTACTGCTTCTACAGAGAGACACACAAATCCTCAGTTACTGCAAGCAGCCGAAGAGTTTCTCATCTCCTCTACATCTGATTTATCCCTGGCAACTGTTAAAATGCAACAAAGAACTGACACTCAATTTACAGACATAATCTCCTACTTAGAGGCTGGAACCTTACCGCAACAAAAGAAGCATCGCCAAGATGTACTTTTCTTTGCTTCACAGTACTTCCTCAATGACGGTGTGCTCTTTCACATTTGGACCAAGGAAGGCAAGGGTCATCGCACGGATAGAACTCACGTACAGCTAGTTGTGCCGCCTCTCTCATCCCTCAAGTTCTCTCCACTCATGCCTCTCCACTTTTGGGAGCTCATATGGGAATACACAGAACTCTGGAAAAGACAAGGCTTCACTTCTTCTGGCCACACATGAACAGGGACATTGTCCAGTTCATAAAATCCTGCCAGCCCTGCTCCCAGAGAAAGCCTCCTGCCAAACCAACAAAGGCAGACATCATCCCCATGCCTGTAGTCACTGAACCATTCCAAAGAGTCAGCACAGCCATTCTTGGGCCTTTACCTACATACTCTGACTCTGGTAACAAATACATCCTTGTCTTTCTGGACTACCTGACAAAGTATTTGGAACTCATCCCCCTAAGAGACATTTAAGCCTCCACTCTGGCAAGTGCCTTTCTCACTACAGTCATTTGTCAGCACGATACCCCATCGTACCTACATTCAGATAGAGGCACTAACTACCTGTCCACCATTGTCCGAGAAACTTGCAAACTTCTCAAAATAAAAAAGACACATACCACAAGTTACCATCCACAATGCAACTGACGGAGTGAAAGAATGATGTCCACCATTCTCGGCACACTGTCCAAGTATCTGGATGAGACGCACAACACTTGGGACTTGTTTGTTCCTTTTGTGCAGTTTGCATACAATACCAGCCCTTGTATCAACAGCAAAGAATACACCCCCTTCTTAGTCCATGGACATCATCCAAGAACTCCACTGGACAGGGATCTCTCACTGCTACAGGTGCCCAAGTCAGTTTCTTCTTTCATTATCCCTCTTCTGGAACAGCTGGAACTTGCCTGACAAGTTGCAATCACCACGTTGGGCACAAAGAAAATCGACAATGAAACAAATGTCTGCAGCCAAGGCGCATGAGCCTTCATTCTCTGTTGGGGACTTTGTTTATTTGTTCTGACCTGTTCTTGTTCCGAGCGCCACCAAGAAACTGCTTTGCCCCTGGACTGGCCCCTTCTACATCGTAGAAAAGCTTCCTCCGGTCCACGTTCATCTGCGACGCAAGTCGGATGGCAAGCTGGTACACAACAAAGTCCATATAAACCAACTAAAGCATGGGTACCTGAATAACAACCTTCCAGATGACCCCAGTCCTCCCAGAAATTAAGCTGCCCTTGAGCCTGCCATCTTCTCTGAAGCTGAGATCCCTCCAGACAATTTGCAACTAGTTCCTACAGATCTTCCCACTCCTGACACTCTTCAGCCTGATTCTGTTTTACCAGATCATTTGCCCAGGACTTCATCTTCTTCTCAACCTTCTTCTTCTTCTTCTCAGGACTCTCTTCTACACATTACAGTGTACCAGATCGAGAAGATCTTAAGAAGAAGTTTGTCAATGGATCCTGGACTTACAGAGTAAAGTGGTGTGGATTCGATAGTGGGCAGAACTCCTGGGTCACTTTTAATGACCTTACCCCCTCCTGTCAGGAACTAGTGCAATCCATGCATGCCTCCATTCCCACTGACCGGAAAAGTCGATGGAGGTCTTGAACTTTTGTTACCAGACTCAGAGAAATGTGTTGGGACTAATTCATTTTCTGATTTAACTGTTTGCAGTAAATATCTCATTGTACCTGTCTCTTATGCACCTGTTGCCATGGCACTATTTACCTGCATTAACACTTTTTCACCTTCGGAATGTCTTACCTGCATTAACACTTTTTCCCCATTAGGAATGTCTCTTTACATGGACAGTCCACCTGTTGATTATGCAACTGTTATTAAAGTGTGAGCCTGCATTCTGGGTATCCTCCTACTGCTACCCTTCCCTCTCTTCCCTTTTCCTTCCCCCACACTTTAGCGATTGTGGCATGACCAAGTCTCAAGTACTATTGTGTTTCCCTCCTGTCTGGTGCTACTCTGACTGGTCCCCAGTGTAGTCCAGGTTCTTTCCTCTCCCCTCCCTGCAGCGGAGTACTGTTCTGTTTTGTGAAATCTAATGCCTTGTAATGCATGAACATTTTTTTTTGCCTTAAAACCTTTACTTAAAATATTTCTTAGAAACTGTTTATCGATTTATTGCTTGTTCGAGTGGTGCTCACATTCACTGTCCCGGTGGTGATGTGAAGCACACATTAAGCATGGGGCTTAATGTTAAGCTGCCACCCCTTTAAGAGCACTTAGAACCTGCATGTATCCATTTGTTGCACTGCCTGACAGTGCCATGTAAGCCTGTCAGTCAATGATTTGTCAGTCTGGGGCTTGTCCTCATGAAGAGAACATCTGCTGTACAGCAAATAAACCTGCCTTATTCTTTATTTTATGCATCCGACTAGTTATTCGCACAGTTCAGATGGGGTCCTCACCAGCAGCACCTGCAGCAACTGAAGGGGCTGACAGACCACAGAGAAGGTAAGGGGTCTTTTAGTGGTGGACCATACAAAAAAACGCCACACATTCGCTGTTATTTCACTCGCCGATAAATCTTCACTATTATCAGATGGAACCCTCTCAGCCTCAAGATGCCAATAAATTACTGTACTAGAGAACTTGGAGCCAGAGAATCAGCAGTTACAGACTGAAAAGGAGAGATGATCAGACTCTGAAGATTCAGATATGGAGCAAGTGTCATGAGTACCATGTGTGAGTGGAGAAGTAAGATGTTTGGGGGACTGCATACCTGATAAGGAGTATACATTTTGCATGGACTAGTAACTTAATGATAGTGGACTTTTTTCTATGGTGGAACAAGATCTTGAATGCAATCTATTAATGTTTTCTGGTCATTGAAGCTGAGATTCTGTTTTGAAAGGGCCTGGACCTTAGGTATCATAGCACAGTTCTCTTTCAATATCATATAGTCCTTCCTTGTACTGTAGGAGTTGAAGCCTCGGGATGTCATCAGATGGGCAAGCCAAGTGACTGTATGCTTACGAGTTGTTTTTCTGCCACTGTTTTGTTTTACAGCCCACATTATTTATTTACTTTTTTGTTAATTATGATGTTCTCTCTTAATATGCAGTCCAATGGACATATGCCCTGACTGGTAAAAAAGTCAGTTTTAAATGTATGCATTCTCTCACAAATGGGAGAGTATGTTGGCCTCAAAAATGCTGCAGTTGTAGCTATACTTTTCTTACTGTTAGAATGTAGTTGGGGCCTGTAACGTCTGTATTGATTATATAGCTGCATCAATTTTTTTCCATATAGCTTTTGGTAATCCATTTGTCACCTCCCTTACTGACTAGGGTAACATGGAAACAAAATCTGCAGGTGACAAATGCTTTGTGGGCCTATTATTGGAGCTAGGATTGGAACAGATAGTCAGTGAACCAAGTAGGGGCCAAAATACACTTGACATGGTTCTAACAAATGCCAAACATATGATATATGACGTGCTTGTAAGGGAACCCTTAAGTAAATCTGATCACTGTATGGTAGAGTTTTTACTAACTTTTGGTAATAGGAAGAACCTGGGGAAAACCTCTGTTAGAAATTATAATAATGCAAACTTTCCACAAATGAAAGAGGGCTTGTCAAGGTAGGATTGGAAAAGTGAATTTCACTGCAAGACAATGGAGGAAAAGTGAGTGATTTTAAATACAAAGTTGCTGGACCTTGAGTACAATTATGTACCAACTAAATGCTTATACAATAGAATAGGTAAAATACCAGTCTGGTGTACGAGGAAAGTTTAAATTCAAATTAAAAGTAAAAAGAAGGACTGATGTGGAGCCTTTGGAAATGAGTCTATGACTCAAGGGTTGTAATTCCGATGTCCTAAATGAATAAATAAAGAAGGCTTATAGGAAAATGAAAAAGGGTCATAATGTTCATAATGTCTCTTTCTATAAGGCAGAACAAAAATAATTCAAAAGGATAATAAAAACAGAAAGGCAAACACTAGAATTTAGACTTGCCCATGTTAAAGACATCAATTAGACATTCTATTCCTATATTAATAGTTTGAATTCATCTGAAAATTCTATGGGCCAGCACTTTCTGAGGGTGTAGAAATATCAGATCCTCAAGAAATGTCAAATGCATTTAATAAGTACTTCTGTGAAGTCTTTAATAGAGAACTGCAGATCAACAAAAGAGAATCTCACCAACTTGATTCTTTATCTGAGGAATATTTTCTCACTACAGACATATTGAAATTAATAAAAACAAATAAATTTTTTGGCCCTGATCTGCTTCACCTAATAATGTTATGTGAACTTAAAGCCTTTCTAGCTGAGCCACTGACATGTATTTTAATAGCTCTTTTCAAGGGGAGAGATTCCAACTGATAGGAGGAAGGTGACAGTGATGCCGTTGTTTAAAAAGGGGGATAGAAAGACTATGGCAAATTATAGACACATCAGTATAACTGCAGTATTATGTAAAATTGGAGAGGAATTGATCAAAAATAACATTGAACAAAATTTGTTGGATTTAAACATAAATGATGTATCCCAACATGGATTTAAAAAGAATAGAGCTTGTATAACAAACATGCTGTGCTTTTATGAAAAGGTAAACAAATGTATCAATTAAGGAAGCCCAGTCGATGTTATATTTTTGGATTTCCAAAAGGCATTCGACAAGGTTTCCCACTCAGTTCTGGTGTATAAGATGGAAATGATGGGATTGGATACCAGAATTATTACTGCAACCTCCTTGTTCCCAGGGGTTACTAGAATCCCATTTAGAACCAGTGGCAGGCAGGGAAAGGCAGCTTGTGGGATACCAGTTAAATGGGTTTCACACAGTCTCACTCTGTTCTCAGTTTCAGTTGAGCTGGAGTGATGATGTGACCATAGAATTCTCACAGCAGCATAAGCCACAATGGAATGCTAACTGCAGAAGTTAGCTGTAGAATGTTGGGGAATTCAAGTTAGTCTTCGTCGAGAGTCTTGAGAGAACAGTCAGAGGAGAGGTGTGCTGCAGTGGGCAGCCCCTCAGAGCCTAGCTCTGATATAGAGCTACTTCAGACAAGTGGGTTGTGTGTTCTCACCCTAGACAGGAAGACAGAAGAGACCAGAAGGAAGTGGTAGAGACCATTTCTAGAGTTGTTCCAGTGCCCCACCCCGGAGAGATGGGGAGGGGGAAATTCCAGGAATTCAGGGGCAATCCCCTGTGCCAGCCTGGAAAGAGAGAAGCTGCCTGAGAATCGATTTGTTTATGAGTACCAGAGAATTTGTGTTTTGTGGGAAAGAAACCCTGGGGCACCTGCATACCCTGGTGAGTTTACTCTGATAAAGATACTATGTTCACCAAGACAGAGATTAGTGTAAAAGTATCTGCCTACTGTGGGGTCAAGAGAAGACTTGCCAAGTACAGAACTTTAATTTGTGTATGGCTTAGAAGCATCTGCAACAGTGGGGGTCTAGGGTAAAGACAGAGCCACTTACAGTACTTTTAAAGTCAGGACACCTCCTGAGTAAAGATGTAGAATGTTAAATGTGCTAAACGTATTGAGATAGCACCTACAACCAGTAGTTCGAAGAAAGGTGTTGTATCAAAATAAATGTCTGAGTATAGATTTGGGAGCAAAAGGTGGGAGACCCCCCCATCTGGAGTAACCAGGTTTACCTCTCCGGGTTCAGTTCGGGCACCTATGGCTTTTTCTCAGGCACTTGGCCAGTGTCTGAAGAAAGCACCCAGATGTGGGATTGCAGAATTTTTTCCCTTTGAAGCTATAAAGTGCTCATGGGTGGTTTAGGGAGCCACCATCAACCTCCATGCCATATGGAAAAGTGTCCTAGTACTGGCAGGGATGCCATGTCAAGGAATCAAAGAGAAGTGTACTAGTTTGGGCTGTGTGTGCCCAGATCCATTCAGATCCTGAGGGTTCATAGTAAGGAAGTGAAGTGCTCTGTACTTCTATAATCTGCATTACCAACAAGTGTAGCTCTGTGGGGGTCCATCTTTGTTTTGTTATTCTCTGTGTTATGTGAATGAAAGCTACACACTAGAATCCCATTCCTGGTTTGGACATTTCAGTTATTGCTTCCAGTGTCCGGATTTACTTGGGTGCCCCTGATCAGAAGTACAAACCTAGCATAATGCTGAGCAAATGTTTTCTCCCAGGGACCCAGGGTTGCATTACATGGGTTAATAACTGGTTAAGTGGAAGAACACAAGTCGTGTAAAACAAGGGTGTCATTTCTGAGGAGAGTGCAGTTACAAGTGGAGTCCCCCAGGGGTCAGTTTTGGGCCCTGTCTTGTTTTCACTATTCATTAGTGACACTGACAATTATATTAACAGCTGCATAGTGAAATTTGCAGACAACATTAAAATAGTGAGACCAGTTGCAACTGTTGATGATAGACACAGACTAGCACAGGACCTGCTTAAAATTCAACATCGGGCAACTGACAATAAAATGTCTTTTGGTATAGAAATTGTTCAGTAATACACTTGGGTAAAAATAACCAAAAACAGGCATATTACTTGAACAATATCCAAGTTAAGCTAGCAGAGACTGAAACAGATCTGTGAATAATCATGGACAAGAATTTAAAGTTTAGCACCCACTGTGCTAAACTAGTTCACAGAACCATCTATTTAATTCACGGTTTTAAAAAGTCCTTCCTGTCTAGGAACAGGCAGTATATCATTCCCATATATCAAACATATATAAGTCCACACATGGACTGCACCCAGTTGTGGAGCCTTTATCTAAGGGGTGATGTTAAAGCAGCACAACCTGGTGCAGGTGATCACTCTCCCCACCAGACTTAATCCACGCTCGGCCACCCAGACTCTACTAGACTGGATCCTCATAAACAGGGAGGACCAAGCATTACATGCTGGCACCATGGCTGACTCTATAAGCGATCACTCACCGACCTATCTCCTCTGGTTTTCCAAACTAAAATGCCCCCCACCCAAATACCTATCTCTCATAAATTTCAGCTGCCCAATCTCCACAAATCTCCTCTAGGAGGCCCAGTCCTTGGACTGGTCCATGCTTTTTTCTCTTTCCAATGCAGCCATTGCAGTTTTCACATTTATACAGATTCTACTAACACTCCAGGACCGCTTTTTCCCTGTCTCCACCAGGCGGGTCAGAGGCGGGTGCTCGTGCTTGGTTTCTAAAGACCTCCTAACACTTATGAAGGCCAGAGACCGCGCCTGGTCCACTTTCAAAGCAGCCCACTCTCCTCCCCTCCGGGATGCTTACAGGCGCATGAGGAACAAGTGTAAACAACAGGCCAAATTTTTGAAACAGACCCACTTCCGCAATCTGCAAAAGGCCAACCTTGGAGACCCTAGAAAATTCTGGGACTCAATCTGCTCCCTCCTAAACCCCCGACCCAGCTACACTGCACCACATCTCAACTCCCAGGATGGGCTGCTGACCGACCCTCATGATGTGGCCAGTGTCTTCAACTGTAAGTTTACCAACTTATCCATGTACCTAAATAAGCTGCCATTGCCCAACCTCAAAGCTCAGCCCTAATGCCCAATACACTGCCATCCTCCTCCAGCTCTGCCACTCACCTGCAAATACCCCCATTCTATTTTAAAGCCCTCTCCGTACACAACACAGTGAAGCTACTCAAAAGTCTACCTAACCACGGCTCCTCCGAATCTGATGGGCTATCTCCAGTCTTCCTTAAGCTGATCTCTCCAGCGATTGCCAGGTCGCTCACCTTCGTCTTTAACCTTGCCCTTTCCACCTCCTCCATGCCTGACCCATGGAAGATAGCTAAGGTTATCCCCATTCTTAAATCTGATGACCCCAAATTCTCCAACAATTACCGTCCGATATCCATCCTCCTTCATCTCAGTAAAATACTCGAGAGAGCAGTCCACAATCAGCTCATTGAATACATAGGCAAATACACCCTCCTATGCAACTAACAGCACAGCTTTAGCAAGAATCATTCCACTGCCACTGCCCTCGCCCTTCTGACTGACCACATCCTCTCCAACATGGATAATGGTAAAGCCACTGGGGCTGTCTTCGTCGACCTCTCAAAGGCTTTTTACATGGTTAACCATGCTCTCTTTACCTCCAAGCTTAGTCTCCTTGGTTGTTCTCAGAAAGTCACAAGCTGGTTCACTAACTACCTTACCGATCACTCACAATTCGTGTGTATTGGTCAAACCTGCTCCCTCACCCTGCCTGTCTCTGTGGGGGTCCCTCAAGGCTCAATCCTGGGTCACCTCCTTTTCTCCTCATTCGTTAATGCACTTCCCTTCGACTGCCTCAACTGTCACTCTCTCCTGTAAGCCGATGACCTTGTCCTCTTCCACAGTGACAAATCCACGGCCACAATCTCCTCAGTTCTCTCGCATAACTATGCTGCAGCCCACAGCTGGTTCTCAAAAAACCTCCTCTTAGTAAATGCCAAAAAACTAAATCCATGCTGTTCGGATCTAAGCCCTTTCTGGCCAAAACTAAAAACCATGCCCCCTTACGCATTCTCACCCCTGGAGGATGTCAACACCTACAAATACTTAGGAGTACTGCTCAACCCCTCCCTCACCTTCACTGAGCATGCAAATTCCCTTGTCAGAAGGTTCCATCAAAAGTTAGGTGCCACCTATAGATTCAGGCAATACCTTACCCCTGAAGCCAGACTAGCTATCGTCCAGGGTAATCTTCTCCCTATTCTTGACTACTGCTCCCCTATTTATGCCAGGACCTCAGCTACTGCCATGGCTAAACTCTCCACTGCCTACAACAGCGCCTGTTGCTTTGCTTTATTGGCCCCGTTCTCCACCCACCACTGTACCCTCTATAATACCCTTGGATGGCTACCACTACAAGGTCGCTTTGACCTAACCCTCTACTGCATGGTAGACAATGTCATCTGCATGGCTCCAGAATCCCCCCTAACTGCCCTTCTGAAAACCAGAACGCTCCTCCGCAACCTCCGCTCCAATGGTACTCCCCCTCTAGCTGTTCCTAGGGTATCCACCAACATGGGTAGCAGAGCTTGGTCTGCAGCTGCCCCTTGGCAGTGGAACAAACTACCGGCTGAACTCCATTCCATTGGCACACACTCCAGTTTCAAGTCCCACCTTAAAGTCTGGTTCCTGGCAAACTCATCTTGCCGCTGTTCTCTGGTGTCTGACACCAACCCACACTAGTCAACTTCCCAGCCCAGGGGTTACCCACCTACCCACACTAGTCAACTCCCCTGTCTACAACTGTTATATTGCATTTTTCGCAGTAATATTTGACTTCCTTGCCTGTACATATTGTATATATATTTTTTTACTGAGTATTCTGTGTATTACTTGCTCATTGGACGATGCAGTCACACATTGTACACTGTGCCTACAATTTGTTTTGTACCAAATCTCCTCATATCTGATATTGAAACCTTGTATTCACTGTTCTCAAATGGACCTATGCATCAAACCTGTATATTGTGCTTACTATTGTTACTTGTATCAAATCTGTTTCATGTGTATTACTGTTACCTTGTACTCCACTGTCACCCTGCGCCATGTGTTATGGCCCGGGTCGTGCCTGAAAACAGTCCCTGGGATCAGTGCACTCACCCGGTTATCAAAGTCATAAATAATGTTAATAGAGTCAAAAGAGTACAGAGATGGATAACAAAGATGGTCTCCGGTGTGCAGCATATGCACTATATGGATAGGCTTGAGACATTAGGATTGTATTCACTGGAGCAAAGATGTACACGTGGTGATCTCTTAATGATGTATAGAATCCTGCATGATAGGGAACTTATGACAGAAATTGAGATTGTAATGCAAGTGAAACCAGCTGGTCTGAGAAAACATAAAATGCAGATTCAACTTAATAATGCTAAAAAGATAGGAAGGTTCTTCTCTTTTGTCCAGATGACTGGTGGAGTGTGAAATATGCTACCAGAAGCTGTAGTCCAGAGTTGTAATATGGATTCATTTAAAAAGAGACTTGACGACTACCTACTCTGGGGGTGAAGTGTTCCCACTAATGCGGGTGGACAGTCTTGATGGGCACTTTTGTCGTTCTTCTGTCCATTACTCCTAGTATGAATCCTTAAGGATCTTTATAGTCTTACTGCCTAATATTCCAATTTACAGCCTTGACAGCATGGCTCATTCTTTTACTTCCAATATCAATGTATTATTTTCCCCCCTCACCTGTGCAGCAACCTCAGGCATTTTAAAATGTCTATTATCAATGATCTTATGATCTGTTTAAATAATGTCCTGGCTCTACTTGTATTTGATGTTTTACATTAAATCTAAAAATAAAAAGATCTGGTAACATTTTCACCCTACAAACACATACTGCTGCCTTAAAAGGGCTGAGATAACTTCAGATTGAACAATAGCAAGCATTTTGCCATCTATAATCAAAGATGATTTTGCACAACTCTGAGACTATGCTTTGCTGAGAGCAGACCCAAACATTTCACTGTACTGTATCTAGTCTTTAGATCATAGGACTAAACGCAATATTATGCTCAGATGCTTATCTTAGTCATGTACTTCCTGTTTGACCTTGGAGACGTGATTTGAACACTGTATGTTTCAGTCTCCCTAGCTGTTGAACTGTTTAGAACCAAGACCCTTAGAGTAAACAAGATGACACATGTCAGTTGGATTTTCCAAGTAGATTAAACACTAAGGTCCCTTTCCAGCAACACTCGGTTGTCCCATTTTCCCCTTTCATATTCTCTTGCCCCATTCTCTATGCCTGTAGAGTGATCAAAGCACCAGGCCAGCTCCCTGACAATTTCCATACAGTGCTCAACCCCACTAAGTGCAGATGGTGCCTTGCTACATGCCCACTGCCCCCCCAACCCCCAGAGAGCAGCCACATTACACAGAAATGTAAAACATAGAAACCAAGAAAATTACAGCAGATAAAGGCCATGTTGCCCATCCAGTTCACCCAAGTCTGTCTAATTTTGGGACTGTGCCTTTGTCAGTCCTCCCTTCCTCCCTCCCTCCCTCTGTCTGCCCCCTTATTCACTATTCCCATGTGTTTGTCCCATCTCCTTTTGAACACTCCCACTATTTCCTTCCCAATGACCTTCTCTGGTAGCTTTCTCCAGGCTGCCACCACTTTCCATAAAAAAGTACTTCCTCCCAGTTAGGAAACTGCCAACTCTCTTACTTCGTCTCAGAAGAGGGGAATTGGCTTTCCTCTCCAGAAATTTTGCATAAAGCAAATATTCCTAACACTTGGATCTTTCAAGTTTTTCAGTTGCGTCATCTGCTGGTTAAGGTTATTGGAACCACCCATCCGCAAGCCCAGAAAATCTCTTTCCTTGCAGATCTCAGTACCTTGGCAGGTCTCCTGCAGGCAGTATCCAAAATCTACAGTACTCTGTTTGATTGGATTTGCCCTGAGAGTCTCGGCCCCTCTTCATATTGGTCACCTCTTTTTCCTGATAAAACTCTAGACTGGCCCCTGTTAAGGAAAAGTTGCCATAAATTCCTTTCCCAGGAATGACTTAGACTTATGCAGCTTCACATATTACATAATCTCTACTACTCCCCCCAAAAACTAGCCAAACTGGGATGTGCCCCATCCTCTACTTGCACTTGATATTTACAAGAAGAAGGTACTCTGCTTCACATTTTTTGAGCCTGTCCGAAAGTAGCCCCATTGTGGGCCCTGAATTATTTTCCCCAGACATATGCATACTAGGGGATCTCTCTTCTATTTCAGTAATGACCCTTAAATATCATATAGCGATGATTTATTCTTCTGTTAAAAAAACTGGTATTAAAGCACTGGAAAGACAACTTAGATATCTCCTATTCAGAATGGTTACAGGAGCTCCTAGCAGATTTGAGAACAGAAAAATCCATTGCTAGTCTTTATAATAGACATAAAAAATTTAATAGAATATGGAGCCCATTACAAACCCTATACTCGTTGTAACCTTTTGTCAGAGTTATTCCTTTCATTGCAAGCACTAGCTTCATCATAGAGCTCTGTGTGGGAGGGTGAGGGTGGGGTGGGGGCTTGGAAAAGGGGAGGGGTGGGTTAAGTGGGAAAGAATAGATCACATATTTGTCTGATTGTATCTTTGCACCTGTCTGTCATGCTATTGGTCTATTCTCTGTAAAGGAAAAACCTTCAATAAACTTTAAATAAAAAAAAAAATACTTCCTGTCATCCTTTTGGAACTCCCCCCCTTCTGATTTTAGGGAATTACCCCTGGTAGCCATGTTACCACTCATTAAGAGCAGCTCACTGCTGTCCATCTTGTATATTCCACAGAGATACTTGAATGTCTCTGTCATGCTGCCCCTCTTTCTCCTGTCATCCAGCATGTATATTCTTAATTCTTCTAAGCACTTCTCATAGGACCTGTCCTCTTGCTCCTGTATCATTTTGGTGGCTCACTCTGTGCTACCTTCAACCTGTCACTGTCTTCCTCAAGTGTGAGCTCCAGAACTGCACACAATACTCCAAGTAAGGGCAAACCTGGGATCTATACAGGGGCTGTATTACCTCTCTCCCAGGGCAGTTTTTATGCATAGGTTAAGTAGGCTGCAGCCTAGGGGCACCAGCTGTTTATGGGCACCTGTGAATAAGGCACTATGATATATATTTTTAACTGCTTGTTCATTATCTCTGCTGTTGCTGCCTGAGTCCACCGACTGCTGTGAGCCCCTGGCCTTGTGGCACACTGCAAACACACACACACACACACACACACACACACTCACAGCCCAGGTTTAACTAGTGAGATAAGTCAGAGTCAGCAAAAAACAACAAAGCCCATCCTGACTCCCGCTGTGACCCTCTGCCATCATTTGGCTCCCCTCCCTACCTCCTCCCTTCCTCCCCATCTCCACTGTAAAAAATTGCTTATGCTAAGTTGTCTCTTGTACACCCCCTTGTAGCAAACGTCCCTGCACAGCGGGAAGGTCATGTCAGATGAATATGATAGATTTCTTTGACTGGGTGACCAAAGTAGTAGACCAGGGAGGGGCAGTGGACATGGCCTACCTAGACTTTAGCAAGGCATTTGACACAGTCCTGCACAAAAGATTAGTATACAAGTTACCCAGCCTTGGAGTGGGTCCCAGGGTGGTAGCCTGGGTTAAAAATTGTCTGGACAACAGGATACAGAGGGTAATAGTAAACTGAGTTTACTATGAAGAAAGGGGGGCTTGCTAGTGGGGTACCACAGGGTTCAGTACTGGGACCGGTCCTCTTTAATGTCTTTATAAGTGACATTGCAGAGGGACTGGAAGGAAAAGTATGTCTCTTTGCAGATGACACAAAGATCTGCAACAGGGTTGGTACAGAAGGTGGGGCGGAGAGGATGCAAAGAACTTGGCAAAGTTGGAGGAATGGTCAAATATATGGCAGCTTAGATTCAATGCAAAGAAGTGCAAAGAAATGCACCTGGGAAACAAAAATCCAGGGGAAGAGTACAGAATGGGGAGTGAGATAATAACAACTACAGAAATGGAAAGGGACCGGGGGGTAGTCATATCAGATGACCTTAAGGTGGGCAAGCAATGTGAGAAGGCAGTAAGAAGAGCTGGTGGGATACTGAGATGCATAGGGAGAGGCATCGCCAGTAGAAAACAGGAAGTTGTTATCCCTTTGTACAGACAGTTGGTGAGACCCCATCTGGAGTTCTGCATCAAGTTCTGGAGACCCCATCTCCACAAAGACGTAGACAGAATGGAGGCTGTCCAGAGGAGGGCAACTAAAATTGTGGCAGGGTCTGCACCAGAAGACATAAGAAGAGAGATTAAAGAAGCTTAATATGTATACACTTGAGAAGAGGAGGAAGAGGGGGGATATGATAGAAACTTTCAAGTACATCAAGGGAATCAACAGAGGCCAAGATGGTAGCATCTTTCAGAAAAAGAGATGTGCAAGAACAAGGGGGCACAATTTGAAGATAGAGGGGGGACAGCTCAAAGGTAATGTGAGGAACAATTTTTTCACCGAGAGGGTTGTGGATACATGGAACAGTCTTCCTGAGGAGGTAGTGGACTCAAAAACAGTGGAGTAATTCAAGAATGCATGGGACAGACATAAAGCAATTCTAGTGGGGGTGTAGGAGGAAGTAGGCTGTTGGTTAACTAGGATCTGCAGCATATGCATTAGGTAGGGGAAATAGGCAGACTAGGTGGGCCAAACGGTCCTTATCTGCCATCAAATTCTATGTTTCTATGAATCCCAATCCTGTTCAGTCATTCATTGATGTGATGCTGAACCTCCCCAATCAGCGGTAAATTTGGATTTAAAAATCCCACTAGCACCAAATTGCTTAGAACATCCAGGAAATGCTTAGCCGGGTGTGCTCAGTGTATAAAAAGCCTGTATTTCAGGCAGCTTTTCTTCCTTTCGGCTGACGACTTGGCATTGATTCAATTTGGATGGGCTGTGACACATCAGCACTGTTGGAACTCTGAGACATAACTCTTGGCACTGATGATCGACCACAGTGTTTCTGCTTTTTGGGAGCAGTGAGCAGAATGGATAGGTTGGATTTTTTGCTGGGTTTTCCTTCAGGTAAGTGATAGTATTGAAAGATTCGATGAGTTGACCCAGTAAGTTGCTAACTCCTTGCATAAACATCCTGGATCAGGCTCAGCTAATGAACAAACTTCAAGCGCCTCTTTCTGCCTCGATTTGTACTAACTACCTTGCAAAAGCTACCCAATGGACCTGTCACTACGCAGACCTGACAGGGAATCCATGGCTTTTCCATGTATTTCTTCAGTGAGACACCACTGTAATAAGTTAGTTTTACTTATTTTCAGCTTTTTTAGTCAGAAGTTACTGTTCTTTCACTGATTCATGCAACTCAGGGCTGAGACTGACTTTGAAATCCTGTGACAAAATCCCTGCACCCTTCCTCCATCTAATAGATGCTACCATCCTTTCAAAGTCTCTGCCTGTGTTCCAGGTTTGTTCTTGTTATGTTTGATCCATAATTTCGGGCTTTGAGTCAGAGTCAATGCTCATGCCTTGGTGGGCCAAAAAAAAAAGACAGAAATAAAGCAGTCTATATGCAAATTGTACCGCTGGCTTATCAAACAACTATTGCACACAAGGGGGAGATAGTGATTAGTGAAATATCAAAGAGACTCATGGCCAATTAACAAATCAGTAAAGAAATCACCAAAACCCCACAGCAATAAAACCAAACTATGTTCTGTGCAAAGGAGACCAGTTGGGCTCTAGCTAGGCAGCTAGTAGGCAGACAGACACCACTGTAATGACATCTGATTTAGCAGCTGAGACACCAAATATCCAAAACCTGTAACACAGAAAAACACATGGTACTGGTTCACCTTGTTCCTCCAGCTGACCTTCCGACATTGGTCCATGCCTTTGTTACTTCTCGCCTTGATTACTGCAATGCCCTGTACCTAGGGCTGCCGGGGGTTGATATCTGCCGCTTGCAGCTAGTGCAGAACGCAGCAGCCAGGCTTTTGACTGGGACATCTATGAGGAATCATATTACACCTGTGCTGCGCGAGCTGCACTGGCTGCCGGTTCAGTGGCAGATCACCTTTAAGGTCGGGTTACTGACCTATAAAGCCCTACACGAACAGGGACCGCGGTATCTTCAAGATCTGCTTGCACCCTACTGTCCCTCTCGCTCACTCCGCTCCACCGGCGAGGGATTGCTAGAGGTTCCCAGGGTTCATTTAAAAACTTCGGGAGCACGGGCATTTTTCTTATGCTGCCCCTACCCTGTGGAATTCTCTACCTCGCCGGATAATGGGTTGCTCGATCCATTGAGAGCTTAAGTCAGAACTTAAAACTTATTTATTTCAAATAGCTTATGGGTAGTGACTCGTTGTATTTTATTGTAATTATATTGTTATTTCTGTTGTTGTTTATATGTATGAAATTTGTATGTATTTAAATTGTTCTATTTGTACAGCGCTTTGATATCGAAAAGCGCTTAAAAATAAATTTTTACTTACTTATTACTTCTCTGAGATGGAGCTGCAGTAACAACTTGATCCATAAGCAAAACAAAACTGCACTCCAAGAACAAAAGCTGTGGCCAAAGTGGTGCAGTGAGAAATGTGGTTTGTTCAGTAGTCATGCAAACTACAAAAAGACAGTACTGTATGCATTGCTGCCATCCCCTGAACTGAGCCATGTTTGAGGTAGGGGTTGGCACATGAAGTTTCCAGTATATGGGTGCCATCTAAGTTAATGAAGCCCTGCTCTCTCCCTCTGCTAATGATCCCTCTCCCTCTTCCTATGCACCCCAACATCCAATTCACCTTGCCCACAGCCCTACTATATTATGTCTATACCTTCATGTTCTCCACTAGCACCCCTAGGTATGTTTCCTGTGATGTGCTCTCCACTACCACCCTATTCATTCTATACTCCATTCTTGGTTTCTTGGCCCCATGTGCATTACTGTGCACTTTCTTTGCATTAAATGTCAGCTGTCACATCCTAGACTACTTCTCCTGACTTCCAGCTCTTTTTTATGGCCCTTAGTCCCATCTTGGTATCCACTTTTTCAGATAGCTGGGTGTTGTCTGCAAAGAGGCATATCTTTCCCTAAACCCTCTCCCTGATATCACAAATAAATGTCTTAAAGAGAATAGATCCTACAACTGATCCCTGGGGCACCCCCACCCCATGACTTAACTTTCCTCAGAAGATTCTCCATTTGGGACCACCCTCTGGGTCCTCACACTCAACCAATTTTTCACCCACCTCATAATCTTGTCCTTCCCCTCCCATGTCACCCAACATCTTTATCAGTCTCCCATTTGGGACTCAGTCAGAGGCTTTGCAGAAGTCTAGGTACAAGAGTACAAGACATCAACAGCCTAACCTGGATCCATGGCCTTCGTCACCCACTCAAAGAATGCAACCAAGTTCATTTGGTACAACCTCCCACTGGTAAATCCATGCTGCCTAGAATCTTTCAGGCCACTGGCCTTCAGGAACTCTAATATCCTTTCCTAAATTATAGATTCTACTGGTTTCTCTACTATAGACATTATGCTAATTGGTGTATAGAGGTAAGCAAGCCAGGAATGTTTCACCTAGAGACAAGTCAGTGCTGAGCAAGGGGTCTGTCTTGACTATACAAGCCAAAACACAAACCAAGCCCTGGCTTTTTCAGGCTATCATCTACATAAGAGTAGATTGTTTCAGACACTACACTAACTGCTCAAGCTGACAAAAATGCTGACTTTGATGATAACTGCCTCAGCTTGACCTTGGATCTCAATTGCTTATAGAGGTCAAGTCAACCCAAGCCAGGCACTAGACTTAATTGAGGCTTGAGCCTGTTGTGGCTTGCCCACCTCTACTGGCATATAATAACCAGGGAACATTTTTCCCATAGAGAAACCCAGTTAAACTTTGTTGTTATAACCAGCTGGTTATAACAGCGAACATGCACCATGTTTCCCTCGCTCCATGCATGTGCCAGCCGTGGTCTTCCTTTCATCCCACCGGACACTTCAGCAGCTGTTGCACTCCAACCTAGTAAGTTCTTAAAATTCTGAACACAAACCTTTTTAAGTGTTCGGAGGAACTGCTAAAAATAAAAAATCAAATGTTTAAAGAGGCGCTTCAGCTGAAAAAAGAGTCCCAACCACAGATCACACTTCAGGCATGGCTCCACAGACTATTTATATAACTGCTGTGGCAAAAAAAATACTCCCCAGCAATTACAGAAAATAAAGCATTGGGTAGTGTGTAAAACTTGAATTTTGCACATGCCCTCGGTGTTGAATGCTTGTATAAACCCCTCGAGCTTCACTCTCGGGGTTTATGTACCATCCGGCACCTCAGGGGTGTGTAAAATTCTCGTTATACACACTACCCCATGATTTATTCTATATATAGTTGCCTGACTCGTCGAAACTCTCAATTTGATACAGGCAGACTACATTCACTGTCTTTCAATCTTGCAGCACTTTTCTTGTCACCAAAGGGCAGTTAAAGAGATATGTTAGTGGACCTGCCAGGACCTCATTTCCCTTGATGCCCTTGGGTGCTACCCGTCTGAGTCTCTTGATTTATTCTCATGTAGTGCTTCAAGCCCCTCAGCACTCTCTCCTCTCCTCTCTTATGAGATCCTTGTTGACACTTCCTAGCAGTCCACTGCTGACTGCCATGCTGCAGTCTGGCAGAGAGCCCATGTCCTCCAACATGAATACTGAACAGAAATACTTGTTTAGTAGCTTCACCTTCCCCTTCCCATCCTCTACCCATCTTCCCGCGTTTTTAGTTTGATCGCTCCTCCCTTAGTTTTCCACTGCTCTTGTATATACAGTAGCAAACAAATGACTTACTATGCTATCCTCTGTAACCCTTTATGCTACAGTAGCTTTAGTTCTGCTTCCTAATCCACTGCCTATTTCACTGATCTGTTTGCCACCCTTCTTTTTTCTGGGTATAACCCTCTTGCTTCCTCAGTTTGATTTCTTTATACCTAATAAATGCCTTCCTATACTCCATTACTGCCTCCACAGCACTCTTTGAGAACCATAGTGGTTTGTTTCCATTCCTAATCTTCCCCACCAGTTTTGCACAAAGATCTGTCACTTTCTGTACTCCCCTTTTAATCAGATACCATTTTCTGGCTATTCCTACTGTTTCTTTCACTTTCCGTAGTATATCCCCAAACATCTCCATCATCCTCACAAAATTTGCCCTTCTGAAGTGCAGGAGCTATGTCCTGGAGGGAATCCTCTTGACTATAAATATGATCTCTGCTCGCACAGTCCATGATTGCTTGAAACCAGAGGTTCTCCAATCATTACGTCCCCTACACAGTTCCTGTTTGTTAGGACTAAATCTAATATTACCCCTTACCTAATGGGATTCTTGACCCTCTGGCTCAGCAATGCGTTCTGCATCCTTTCCACGGGGCCTTGCTCCTTGCTGCTTTTGGGGTGCTGCAGTCTATATCTGTCAAATTCCCCAATATTAATACATCCCCAAGTCAAACCATCTGGTTTATCTCATATCCCAACTTGTCTGTCTCTTGGCTCTGGCCTGGTGAACTGTGCATCACTCCTTTCCTAATTACCCACCCACCTCCTGCAATTACCTGTACCTGTACCTGTACTGTCTCTATCTCATTTTGCCCTACCTGCCTCCTGAATTTCTGAAGCAAGGATACATGCAATTTTGCATTATGTCCCTCAGCCTCATCTCCCCTTTTTCTTTTCTCTCCTGAACAATATGTACCCTGGAACCTTCTTACGGTATTACTTTTATGATGTACCCTTTCACCCTTTGTTCTTGTGAGAAGGAGAACTGCAGCTGCTTCCAAACCATCCCATGTGACAGTACAGTTCACGACTCCAGAGTCACGTTGGCACAGTAACACTATATACACTATTTACATGCTTTTTTTCTCAGAAATAAGGAAATGGGAACTCAAAAAGTATGCAAAATGCTACATGACTGTAATATGTGCTGCAGAATTTGTATCATGCCCTAGAATGTATGTAGTTCCTCAGAATTCATTGGTCCCAGTGATGATTCATTAAAATGTAGTTTACATAGTACCTGGCTCCCGTCACCTCTTAGTTTATCCCAAATCCCCTCTTCTATGCTCTGCATGTGATGTCATTGATAACATCTCATCATTTTAAGCAGATGGCAGGACTGCATTCTGCTGCAGAAACTAATAATTCAGGCCACAAGAATGAATAAATGTTGCCACAGAAGTCTAAGAGTCCTGACACAGAAATCTTGACTGAAGAGCTGCAGGGAATCACAGAACTGGTAACAGCTCTCAAAATAAATGGGGGAAAAACAGTTAAAGGGCATTATACGCAATGTTCACCAGTGTCACAAATCATACAGTACAATCTACTAAAGGAAAATACACTACTGGGAACATATATGATTTAAATATGGAGGCAGTGTAGCGCAGTGGTTTAAGACTCTGAGCTGCAAATCTGGTGACATCCAGCAGACCAAACCGGGGTTTGAATCCCACAGCCCCCACTTGCATACTGTGTTACCCTGAGCAAGTCACTTAACTTCCTTGTGCTCCCAGGTCGCACCTGGAAACAAGCTTCAGCTTAGTGTGCCTTTTCTGGTTAAATAACTTCCCCTTTCCCTTAAATGCAGGTCTCAGATTTGTAGGTGAACTCACTCACAGATGTAGCTGTTAGCCACATTACACTCAGAATGGGGAGCATCTAAATGAGTAACTGTTGGGAACATGTTTTCAAATAAGAAATTCCCAAAGATCATCCATCTTTTAACAATAGAAGAGAGACAGCTTAAAACTAAAAAAAAACAAAGCTCATTAATGATAAGATTTTGAAAAATCTATAGTCTCACAAAACTGAATTTCATGCCTTTCCTGTCAAGTTCACACTGAGAAGGGGTCAAATGTCAGTATAAATGAATAAAGCAATCTAAGCTATAAAGCGAGCTACAGCTGTCACAAGGGAGTGTTTCTGCCTTACAGTGTGTTAGGATCAATAAATTGAGTTCTCATCACAAGTATGTGCAGTAGACGTATTCTGTAAAATGTAGTAATAAAATGTAGTAATCATTGATGATTTCCATCTTATGGGTCACATTGCCACATAAAACTGACTTACTAAAGACCTTAGACTAATTCAACAATATCCAAGTTGTCAAATACTTTACTTGATTAATAGTTCCTTGTATGCAATAGGTGTGAGCACAAAAACCATATGATAAATATGCTGGTTTCACTGATGATAAGTCTACTATGAATAAAAAAAGTTATCTGTAAAGTTAACTCATCATCAGCTTTTATTTCAATAGTAGACTTGCCATTCACAGAGTGCCGCCGGAGCTACTTTCATTAAGAGTCTTGTACCCCCCCCCCCGACTGCGGGTACATCCCTAGCACACAGTATTCACCTCCTGTTTGAAACTGACCTCCAGGTGCCAAGATGCAAAGCAAAGCCCCCAAACAATGTACTGGATTCCTGGGCAGCTCTCATGGAAATACTGCCACTCCTAACAATCGAAATAGCTAGGCCCCAGACTGACTCTTCTGACCTGCTCTGCATATTTCAGCACACAGACTCTGTGTATGTGCAATCACGCAATGAGCATCACCATCATCTGGCCAATCACTAATTCTATAGCAATCAAACGATGGTGTCTCTCAACTCATAGCAATCTGCTGCTGCCGAGAGCGGAACAGGACAGCAAATAAATACCTCACAAACTCTGAATCATTTTTAAAACAAGCAAACAGTTTGTAAATATAAAAAAGTGCATTAGAGAGGAGGCCTATTGCATACATCAAATATGCGGTGTGGCACCATATGATAAATTTTTATCTGAACAAGTTGAGGTTTGCTCTCGGTGCCCTAACTAGTGCCTCTACCACTCATGAGGTCAAGCCTCAACTCATTCAGATAAAACATTTATCATATGGTGCCACATTGCATACCCCTTATTTACTGCAACTGCCAGACATGCATTGCATTTAATTCTATATTAACAAATACTGTTGGAGATAAACTTATGGATAAATTAAATTATTATTTGCCATATACCCACACAACATAGATTTATTCATTTGACAACTAACTTTAGCAATAGCAGGTGATACATATGGTGAACCTCCTGAGAGCACTATACCTGTTTCAGAATACCACATTACACATTCCTCAGGTCAGGTGTCATCACTGGACCAGAGAGATATCATGCTTTATCTGGGCAGGAAACAAACTGTGGATTAAGCTGAAGGTTCTTATGCTCCCAAAACATGCTGGAGACTTGTGCTCCCAAATATGCACTTTTATTACTGGGCTGCACAGATACTAGTCTTCCTGTTTAGATATCTTGGGGCCTTGCCCACTACCTGGGTGTAATTAGAAAGAGCATTCCTACTGAATGCAGACTGGGCACAATGCATGTACCATGACAACTGGACATTGGACCAGTTAAATGGGGGGTAACTCTTGATTGCTCTACCAGTACCAGATCTGGCAGTCCATTAAGAAAAAATTACACCTTACATCTTTCCTGATGCTACACTGCCCTATCCCCTTATTAGAAAATTTCCCTCCAGCTCAACTGTACATAGGTGTGCTTGATTTTAAAAGGATCATGATCGGGACAATTTATTTATTGAATTTTGTTGACCCAATAAGCACACTGGGCCTAGAAGTCCCTTTTTCAGGGGAAGGGGGGATACAGATGGTAAGCAACTGACATTGAACCAGATTAAGCTGTTGGTGGTATTTTTAGTGAATGGGAGAAATTTGGCCAGGACACCGGGGAAATTCCCCTACTCTTTTTCGATAAGTGCCATGGGATCTTTAGCATCCACCTGAACTACCACCAATCCAGGTAGATGGGACCTCAGTTTAACGTCTCATCCAAAAGATGGCACCTCAGAAGTACAGCACCCCCCTCAAGCTGCACTACAGTGTCAGTACTGGGATATTAACCCAAGTGTCAGATGTGGCAACTGAACCCACAGCCCTCTGATCTCCCAGCCTCAGAGGCAAGTGTGCTACCTACTGAGCCACTGACACTGAAAAAGTCTGACAATGGGGCTTGCGTCAATGAAAAATGGAGCAAGCAGCTCCTTGCACCACACCTTGAACCAGTCCTGATTTTAAAATGCAGCCTGCACCGCAGTGCAGACTGCCTGTGCCAACTGGGCTTGCATCATCCTTGCGATGGCTGTACTGGTGCACCATGATGGAAGGGGCCTTGCACCGGGGCAGGGCTACAATATCCCCTACACTGGGATTTTACAAGATTCCCCCAAGGGGTGCATGGACCATGCAGTTACCAGCCTGGAGCTGGTCTAACCTGCCATTTGCCACTGCTATAGCCCTCACTGGATGGAGGGTGACCCAGTCTGACCCAGGGGAAGGCATCCAGACAGTCCCCAACATCTGCCAGACCACCACTGGAGTGGTTGGTGGTCTGTAGCAGATGAGAGCCCACAATCTCTGTCCCGTGGTGACACTGGTGCATCCACCCCTCCCACAGACCCACACTGTCCCTGTTGTCCATTGGGGCAGTTGTCACCCCCCCAAGCCAGGGCATCCTCCGGATGACCCACCAGCCACCAGGGCGACTGACTGTTGGGTCACCATCACTGGCCACTGGTGCTGCAAGCCTGTGTTGCAGTTTGTGGCAGTCCTCTTCCATGCATCATTTGGTTGCCACATGGGTTGGCTTGTGGCAAACTTCAGGACTTTGGCTCTGGGATCCCTGTTCTTGCAAAATCCACAGCAGGTCCCCAGCTCACGCAAGTTTGCCACAGGCAGTGGTTCACCACACACTGCACTGATCTAAATTGGCTTTGTAAAATCAAGCCCAGAATATCACACATTGGGGAGATACTCTCTACAATAACTCTCACAAATTCTGTTACCTAGTGGGATCATGACTTTTGAGGAACAGCTTTGGTCTAATGTACATGGAATTTTACAGCTTCCTCCAAATCTGGCACTATATCCAGTCACTACCACTGAAAACTAGGAATTTGGCATCCCATCTAGCAATCATCTAATACATTCTCTCTTTCTTCAAAGCAGGACTTTCTTTGCCCATCATCTCCCAGATTTACAAAGCCCTAAAAGACTCAGCAAGCAAGGTCTCCTTGGACATAGCACATATATGGGAGGAGGAAACTGGTTCCTCCCTTACACTGGAAACCTGGAACCAGTACTGTTTAGCCTTGTCAGAGGTAAGAAGTTTACACCAATTGAGGGAGTATGGTTGAAAATTTATTATTAGACACTTTATAACACCAATAATACAGCACATTACCAGGCCACCCATTCGCCCTTCTGCTAGTGTAACTATGTAGAGACAAGGGTGAGCCACACTCAATGCTTTGTGGACCTGCCCTGTGCTCCAGGCCTTCAATATGGAGCTGGAAGTAGAACCAGCTGACCTTTTTGGTAAACCACCCCCACTGATTCCTGTACTGTACCTACTCCCAATACTCTACAGGTTTTAGGGACCAAACACCAAGTACCTTGTGGGTGTCCTTGTCAGAGCAGCCAATAATGTAACAAAGAGACCATACCTAAACCCAGAGGTCCCAGATATCCCTTCCTGGTGTAAGTTGCTGTGTCAGATGTATTCAATGGAGAAAATTACTTAATCACTTAATGACCACATGGGCAGTTTTAATTCCCAATGGAATGGTTAGCTGCTATACGCCATGGTCAAAGATCCAACTATTCTACTGTAGGTTCAGAATGCCCCTAGTTCCTCAGACTGGGGACTCCTAAATTAAACCCTCTTTCATGTCTAGGTGCCTCACTGCTGACTAACCCACCAGCACATTAAACTGAAGACCACAGGATCCAGAGTGCAGGGGAAAGCATAAGAGCTGTCTTGTCTCCCCACTTCTCCTTGGACTGGGCCCCCAGCCCTCATAACTCCTGAGCTCAGAGAGGCCACCCAGTTGCACCCACTGACATTAAATATCTCAACTCCTGTACCTTCCCTCTAGCTATGTCATGGAGGGGAAGCCTTTCAGAAATGGTAGTGGGTGTCCCGGTTGAGGGCACTCAATAATGAATTAACTGTGTACTGTATTTATTTAGTTTTTGTTGACTGGGTAAGTGCACTAGACAATTCCTGCCTATTTTCAGGCACAACCCGGGGGAGGGGGATACAGATGAATGCCAACTGACTTTGAACCAGATTAAGTTGTTGGTGGTATTTTTAGTGAATGAGGGAAATTTGGCCAGGACACTGGGGAAATTCCCCTACTTTTTTCAATAAGTGCCATGGGATCTTTAACATCCACCTGAACTACCAACAATCCAGGCAGATAGGACCTTGGTTTAACGTCTCATCTGAAAGACGGCACCTCAGAAGTGCAGCACCCCTCTCATGCTGCACTACAGTGTCAGTACTGGGACATTAAACCAAGTGCCAGATGTGGGAACTGAACCCACAGCCCTCTGATCTCCCGGTCTCAGAGGTGAGTGTGCTACCTACTGAGCCACTGTCACTGACAAATCTATGTATAAATCTATGTATTAAGTAGTTTCTTATTCTGTACCTGCTATTTGCAACACTTGCTGCAGACCATTGTAAAAGTTTCCCAAAAAAATAATTTAACAAAAAAAAATCAAAGGTGTCCTGTTCTTGTGTGGTTCAGGTAAGATGGTAAAAGGAGTTTGGAAGGTATCAGAACCCAAGTTGGAAGACTTCTGGTTGAACGAGCTACGGAATGGCCAAAGAGTGAGAAAGCACCAGGGGACCACCGAACTACATAAACCAATACAGCACAATCCTCCTTGGTTCTACCTGATGAAAACCTTTATTTAATGCAGATTTTCTTACCTCTTTTTTGTGACTTCTGCAGCCAACATGGCTGAACAAGAACCGACGAAAAAAGGAGCTTCTGTTATGCCATTACAGAGTTCAGAGCAGCAGAAACAAAAGAGAAGCAAGATAGATTCTTAATCTTCAACCTTTCTGACTCAAAAAGAGCTTCTTAGAGAACACGAAACGTTTGTGGCTGAGTTTAACTTCATTACATCGATGTCAGAATTAACTACTGCCGTTAACTCAATTAAAATTATAGCTGACTCTTTGCTGTAGTGAGTTTCTGATACTGAAGCTCAAATAAGTTCTGTCAAGGATATTATCCAGAAAGAAGATCAGGAACTGATTCAATTAAGAAGAAAGATACAAAAAATGGAGGAAAAGGTTGATGATCTAGAAAATAGATCTCGACTAAATAGTATTCTAATTATTGGTATGCCAGAAGGAGCAGAGCATCCTGATATTCTGAAGTTCTTAAATAGCTTTTTTACTCAGATTGTCTGCCCCCCAGATTTGGGTCCAACTTATTTAATTGAAAGAGCTCATCGAGCCCTTAGACCCAGACCAAGACAGGAAGAAAAATCAAGGGCAATAATATGCAAATTTGAAAACTTTTAGGATAAAATAAAGATTCAGTGAGTGGCCAGAGCTCAAATGTCACCATTTTGGCAACGACATCGGATTTTCATCTTTAATGATGTGAGTAATCAAGTGCGAGAGAAACAGAACGCATAGTCTGACATTAAAAAGACTTTACACAAAGGAAATATTAAATTCATGATTCAATTCCCTGCCAAATTGGTTATTCAACTACCTCATGGCACATTTTTTCTCTCCATCTGAAGAATCAGCGCAGTTGCAATTACCTAAACTGCTTCCTGAATTATTTAAGATACACCAAACTAAAAATGTGGCTGATGAAAATGTGGAGGTCCAAATCAGTTAAGATACTTTATGTTTGACTATGTTTTGGTGGATCTGATATATTTTGTGCATGTTCTGACTTGCCTTTTGGGTCCTTTGTGGTTCTGGGTGAGTGGAGCCCCAATGTTGCTTAGACTGCTTCTACATGTAAGACAGAATTGAGCTATCTTCATTTTTGTGACTCCCTGGGAGCTGTGCCAGTTTCTCTTTCATTTTTCTTTTTCTGATTTTTTGTTGGACCCCTGTTTGTGGGAAAATGTTTACCGGTTTGACAGTTTCATTTGTGGGCAACTCGTTTTTTGTTTTTGTTTTGGTTTTTTTTTTAATTCTCATGGTTCATTCTGCCTGGAGAACACTGACTGCTTAATTTAGTGCTGCGTAATTAACTTGTTATGAACATTCGAGAACCCTGGGCAAGCTCCCTATACTCATTAGAAGAACAAATTATTTTTTATGGTGGACTTAAACCCACTTGCTCTTATGCATTTAAATTTAAACACTGATTGGAGTTAACTATACTACACTTTTTCCAAAGCCAAACATATTATTCTAAACAGTTGTTATAAATATCCATGACTGGGTCTTATAGATTCTTGTTTAGAATTTTATATTATGATTGCTATTATATTTGCTAATGCATTAGACACAGTTACTTGAATTATATTTAGCTACAGTAGATAGGCATGTTTTATATAATTTCAATTTTGGGAAAACATTAATAATTATTTAGGCTAAGACCTTTCCCTGTACAAGCATTATTGGATACATCTTGTACTATTCGACAAGACATATATTGGGCAGTCTAGATAGCTTTTATTGTGAGCCTATTTTAAATGAAAAGAAGATGTTTCAAAGGAGCTTCGATTTTGCAAGCATCTCTGCTGGGACAAATACATTTTTCCTTTTTTTTAACAATACCAGGAGTTTAAAAAAAAAGAGATTACGTATTCCCTTGTTAATTTTTTAGGGCTACTTATACAGAGTCTAAGATGCCTGCTCCATATTGTGGAAAAGAGTATATGTATGGATACTATATTTGCCTGGTATTATACTATTATTTTACTGAATTATAATAGTTTATAAATTTTGGTGGAAGCATTTCATATTTTTAAACTAATTGGCCTGAGCTGATTTGTTATATGGGCTTGGTAACTCTGCAGGGTTGCATTTATTTTACCAACACTAAGTTTTGAACATTTAAATATACTTAAATGTTGTGTATTAACACTCTAGTAACAAATATATTTAGCCCTGCATCTTTCTAACTATAACAGTTTTTTGATGTAAATTTTAGGTACAGTCTGTAGTTAAGATAACAAATTGGTTGCAGAGACCAATCGATTAATAAATATTACTTTGTAATCTACCTATTGGGAATAATTATCAGGTTTAACTGGGGAGGAGGCAGATTTTCATTTTTTCTTGTTTATTTGTTTTCTGATGGATTTGGTGGTCCTGGATTGTGCTACTCATTTTGTAGCCTGCCTGGAATGCTGACTCGGTCACTAGGTAGAGTGGGGGGTGGGTGTATCAAATCTACCTTTCTGGAAGGAATAATAACAAGCTCTTTTTTCTTATTACATGTACTTTTCAGTAAGTGGGACATATGACAGGGTTTTGTATTAAAAGAACACCATGGAGTTGGGGGTGTACTTTTAGGGGTGGGGAATAATCTTTGTTTTTCTGATTTATATACAATAGAACTCTTTTGAAAGTTATACCGGGACATTTTTGTAAAGGACAATCCCATAAAACTTTAAATGTATCTGACTTAACACCTATGAGTTATACTTTTACCTCCTGGAATGTGAAAGGTGCTAATTCCCAGCAGAAGAGAAGGGGGGAAGGGATAAGGGAGGGGCTGACCAGAAGCCCTCTCCTCCAGATGAGGGGAGTAGCCTTCAAACCCAAGGAGGGAAGGGGGAAACAGACTGGGGGTGGAGGTTTCAGGAGGAGCAGAGGAAGGATGAAATATAAGGAACCTGGGTGGGGTTCGACAAAGGGATCAGGGATAGGGTGGGGTTGGTGTTAGTAATGCCAGGAGCCTGGGAAACAAGTTGCCAGGTTCCAGGCCATGCTGTTCAGGGGTGGATGTGGCGGTGGTCACGGAGGCGTGGGCCAACAAAAACCATGACTGGGACCTAAACATGCGGGGGTACACTATGCTTAGGAAGGATAGAAAGGAGGGCAGAGGGGGTGGAGTGGCTATGTTCATTAGAGATGACATAGAAATTGCTAGGGTAGAAGAGGCAGAGGGAAACGTGGAGGTCTTATGGGTCACCTTACGATCCCCAGCAGGAGATAAGGTCAAGCTGGGTGTAGTATATAGGCCCCCCGGGATGGGTGATGTTCTGGAGGATGGTTTGCTGAACAACATCATTGCCCAGTGTGGACCAAAAGGGGAAGGAGTGGTGTTGAAGGGGGACCTTAATATGCCAGGTACAAACTGGGAAACCATGTCCTCTAAGGTGGCCAGGGAGCAGAAGCTGCTGGACGGCTTCCAGGATGTGTTCTTAACATAGCATGTGATGGAGCCCACAAGGGAGGGACATGTCCTGGATGTGGTTCTGGCAGATGGGGATCTGGTAAGGGACCTGGCTGTAGAGGATCCCCTGACTGGGAGCGACCACAATACTGTCTGGTTTCAAATAAGCATGGGGGAGGGGATCTAGGACACTGGCAGTGGACTTCAGGGGGGCAGACTTTGTGGGCATGGGAAATATTCTCAGGGATCACTTGAAGGGGATTACATCAATGACAAATGTGGAAAGGAGATGGGAGGTCATAAAACGGGGACTTCATGAGGCAGTCAGGACCTGCGCTAAGGTGAAACGTAAGGGAGCAAGGTCACATAAACCATGCTGGTGGTCCAGTGAGGTTCAGGTAGCGGTCAGAGAAAAGAAGGCGGCCTACAAAAAATATAAAACAACAAGAGGTGATAGGGATCAGGAAATGTACCATCTTGCATCTAGAAAAGTCACCCGGATGGTGACGGGGGCAAAGTCCAGTAAAGAGCAGCGGCTGGCATGGGGATACATGGAGGGGAAAAGGGGTTCTTCTGGTACATTGGGGAGCACAGAAAAACTAAGGGCCATCTCAGTAGATTGAGATCAGAAGGAGGGTGGGTGGAAGAGGCGAGGGGCCAGGCACAGGTATTTAACAAGTACTTTGCCTCTGTGTTCACTAGGGAGGGGGATGGGATATATACAAAGCAAGGCATGATGGGGATAAAAGCAGCAGTGAGTGGGGTCAGGGGAGCAACAGAAATGGAGCAAGAGGGAGGTAGAGGTACCCCAGGGGTGTCATATCAGGATAAGGATAAAAAGGCCAGTAAGGTGGAGGGGACAGATGATGCTATCTCTGCCAAAAGGGTGTGGTTAGCCCTCAAGACCCTAAAGAAAGACAAATCTCCTGGGTCAGATGGCATTCATCCGAGAGTACAATAGGAATTGGCGGACATACTGGCTGCACCCCTGGCGGAGCTCTTCAACAGGTCACTTGAGACAGGGAGGGTACCTAGGGATTGGCGAGAGGCACATGTGGTGCCAATCCATAAAGGGGGGTCAAGGGAAGTACCAGGTAACTATAGACCCATCAGTTTGACCTCGGTGGTGGGAAAATTAATGGAGAGTATACTAAAGGAACGATTGGGGGTGTACTTGGAGGAGGTGGGAGGTCTGGATAGTCGGCAACATGGGTTTGTGCCAGGTAGATCATGTCAAACCAATCTTGTGGAGTTCTATGAATGGGTAACATCAGAACCGGACAGGGGAAAGCCTGTGGATGTATTATTTTTGGACTTCAGCACATGCTTGACTCTGTCCCCCACAATGGTCTGGTGGAGAAACTGATGGGGTTGGGAGTAGGCCCTTTGATGGCCAGATGGATTGAAAACTGGCTAGCTGGATGCACCCAGAGAGTAGTGGTCTGTGGGGAGCTCTCGAACCCTAGAGAGGTTGGTAGTGGGGTACTGCAGGGTTTGGTCCTGGGTCCAATCCTGTTTAATGCATACATATCAGACATCAGGGAGGGTATAGGGCGTGAAATGAGTCTCTTCGCTGATGACTCCAAGATGGGAGCCGTGGTTGAGGGAGAAGAGGGAGGTTGGCCCTGCAAGACCTGGACACCCTGGAAAGCTGGGCTCACATGGAAATTAAATTTCAGTATCACCAAGTGCAAGGTGTTACATCTTGGGTGGGGAAACCCTAAACACAGGTACACCTGGGAGGAGGCTGGAGGCCTCAATAGGGAAAAAGATCTAGGGGTCATGGTGGATGCATGTATGAATAACTCTGAGCAGTGCAGGAGAGTGGCTAGCAAGGCAAACAGGATGTTGGGATGCATCATAAGGGGGGATCACCTCTAGGAGCAAGGAAGTGATTCTGCCGCTGTACAATGGACTGGTTAGACCACACCTTGAGTACTGTGTACAGTACTGGAGACCACACTTGAAGAGGGACGTATAGCTCCTGGAGAGGGTACAGAGGAGGGCAACTAAGATGATACGAGGGCTAGGGGATTTGACGTATGAGGACAGACTTGAGGAGCTCTGCCTGTTCTCATTGGAGGACAGGAGAGACAGGGGGGACATGATTGAGGTCTTCAAGTACCTCAAGGGAATAAATAGGGTAAACATGGAGGGGATCTTTAGACTAAAGCAGGGAGGTATCACCAGAGGGCATGGTTTGAAGTTGGAAGGTGGAAGAGTGAGGGGGGAAAGAGGAGGAGGTTTTTCACTGAGAGGGTGGTGGACCCATGGAATGCACTGCCTGGCGAGCTGGTTCAGAGATCCACAGTGGAGGGCTTCAAGAAAGGGTGGGACAGACACAGAAAGTGGATGTATCAGATGATGGCCTGTCCTGGGGGGTGGGGATGGATGATAGGGGTTTCTGGAACACAAGGGAGGGAGGGCCTCGGCACCCAACTAGGGATCTGAGGTTCGAGCAGACTCGACAAACTGTAAGGCCTAACCTGCTGGCAAATAGTATGTTAGTATGTAAGAGATCCAAATTATTGATACATCTGCGTAGATTTAGCCCTTCTATAGTTGTCTTATAGGAAACACATTTTCTAACTAAAGATCTTTAATTTTTAAGACAGGGATGGATGAACCAAGTTTTTGGAGTGGGGACAGAGAGAAAAAGGGCAGGAGATGCCACACTCATTGCAAGAAATGTAAATTTTACCTGTCACCACTTGATTTCTGACCCACAGACGAGATTTATTATTACCATAGGTACACTTGATGACTCTGAAATCATGGTGGTATCAGTTTATGGCCCTAACAGGGAAGACTCCCAGTTTTTTGCAGATCTGTCTTTACAATTGGCTAATTAGACAAATATTTTACATATAATAGGGGGAGACTGGAATGTCATTTTTGATAACAACTTGGATAAATCGGGACCTTATATATAGTACCTCTCTTTCTCAGAATTAACAAGATATTAGGGACTTAATAGATACCCACTTATTAATTGACCCTTGGCGAACTTTATATCCTAAAGATAAGGACAATACCTTTTTTTTCTTATCCCCATAACACACAATCAAGGATAGATTTTTTTCTAATAAGTTATTCTTTATCAGCGGGTATTATACAAGCCCAGATTTTACCATGTGTGATCTTGGATCACTCCCCAGTATATTTAATACTACAATTAACACAGGATTTTAAAGCAGATAAATACTGGAGGTTAAATGATTCCCGCTCCACAAGAGTGGGGGCAGGGAACTACAGACCAGTCAGTCTTACCTCAGTAGTGGGCAAGATTATGGAGGCCCTACTTAAGGAAAGGATAGTGCAACACCTGGAATCCATAGGAGCACAGGCTCCAAGACAGCATGAGTTTACAAAAGAAAGGTCCTGTCAAACTAATTTCATAGATTTCTTTCACTGGGTAACCAGAGTGGTGGACCAAGTGGGAGCAGTTGATGTCGCCTACCTTGACTTCAGCAAAGTTTTTGATACTGTTCCACATAGAAGATTGATGAATAAGCTGGGTAGGCTTGGGGTGGGTCAGAAGTTGGTCAACTGGGTGGCAAACTGGTTGACGGGCAGAAAACAGAGAGTGGTGGTAAACGGTATGCAGTCAGAAGAGATGCAAGTCACAAGTGGTGTACCTCAGAGATCAGTCCTAGGGCCAGTCCTCTTCAATATCGTCATCAGTGACATTGCAGGTGGACTTGAGGGTAAGGTTTGTCTGTTTGCAGATGACACCAAGATCTGCAACAAAGTAGATGATCTAGATGGGGTGGGCAGAATGAGAAGAGATCTGGATAAACTAGCAAAATGGTTGGAAGAGTGGCAACTGGGGTTTAATGCAAAGAAGTGCAAGAACATGCACATAGGGAAGAGAAACCCTTAAGCCACCTATAGGCTGGGAGGGGAGTTGCTGGCAGTCACAAGGGAAGAAAGAGACTTGGGCATCAATCTTCCCCAATGACCTGAAATCATCCAAGCAGACTACTAAAGCAGTAGGTAAGTCTAGGGGGATGTTAGGGTGTATTAGTAGGGGTATTACAAGTTGGAAGTGGGAGGTAATAATCCCTCTTTACAAGACACTGGTTAGGCCCCATCTGGAGTACTGTGTGTAGAACTGGAGGCCACACCTTCACAAGGACATTAACCAAACTGAGGCAGTCCAGAGAAGGGCAACCAAAATGGTGCAGGGACTGCATCAGAAAACATATGAGGACAGATTAATGGAGCTCAATATGTATACCCTAGAGTAAAGGAGGGAGAGAGGTGATATGATCGAAACAGTCAAACACCTTAAGGGCATTAACAAGGTAAAAGAGTCTAACATGTTTCAGTATATAAGAAAAATAGCAGGACAAGAGGACACAGCATGAGATTAGAGGGAGGCCAATTAATGGGTAATGAGAGGAAGTTCTTTTTCACAGAAAGGGTGATGGATGCATGGAACAGCCTACCTCAGGAAGTGGTAGATATGAATACTGTGCAGGGCTTCAGACAGGCATGGGATAGGCATAAGGGAGCAATACAGATGAGTATGAATAGATAGTCCATTGACAGAGCAAAGGCCGATGGCACATTTATAAGGTAGAAAAAGAAATGGGCAGACTGGACGGGCTTTGCGGTCCTTATCTGCTGTCAACTTCTATGTTTCTATGTTTCTATGTTTCTGTATTGAAGGTGGGAAATATAATCACATCCTTTAAAGACTTTACTGGTTGCGTTTTTAGTGAAAATAAGGAATCAGTGACTTAATTATTCTATTCTATGGTTAGCATATAAGTGTGCTGTTTGGGGGGGAATTATATGTTTAGCTACAAAATTAAAGCAACATAAAATTAGCTCACTCTAATGAGCTTCTAAACTTGATTGGGTCCCTGGAAATTCAGATTTCACAATCTTACTCAGATAGTTTATTTAAAAAACTAACTGACTACAGAGAACAATACCATGAACTGAACAGAGTGCAAGCAGAGTTCAGCATAGTTAGATCTAGATATAATTATGTTTATTCAGGGGAAAACCCAGGTAAGCTTTTAGCCATGCGTATCAAACAACAGGAGACAGCTAGAACTATTAACTGTATATATGTCCCCAAAAACCAAAAATCAATAATTCATTCTAGACAAATAGCTGAGGAGTTTTGTAATTTTTTCTCCATCTTATATGGTATTGGTGACCCGAAGATTGGGGCCCAAGAAATAAATGATTACCTAAACCCCTGTTATCTACCATGATTAGATGCCACGGACTACAACTTTTAGGGTTCCCCTCTTAAAATATCTGAATTACATTTTGTCTTAAATGCTATGGCCACAGACAAAGTGCCAGACCTTGATGGGTTTTCTGTTTTATTTTACCGGACCTTTTCTGATATATTATTGCCCCATCTACTTCAGCTTTTTGAATAAGCATACAAAACTGGTGATCTGGATCCCACTATACAAGAATCTATTATATCCCTTATACCCAAAGCTGGGAAACATCTTACTAATACAAACAATTGCAGACCTATATCTCTTTTGAATATAGATTTCAAAATTTTGACAAAGGCTCTTGCTTTCATGATCCAAAAAGTATGGGTTAAACTACTAAGCGCAGAACAGGTGGGCGTTATGTCTAACAGACACTCCTTAGACCATCTCAGAAAAGTTCAACATATAATTTCTGCATATAAAGAGGCAACATCTCATGATTTTTGCCTCCCTCAATGCAGAAAAAGCATTTGATAGGGTATCATGGCAATATCTATTTTGTACACTAGAGAAATTTAGTTTTGCCACAGATTTTGTTAATTGGCTAAAATTGGTGTATACCCACTCTACTGCTAAAATTAGATGTAATAAGGTTTTCTCCTCCTTCTTTGGTTTGCGTAATGGTGTACATCAAGGCTGCCCTCTTCCCCCTTTTCTTTAATTATTATAGTGAACCCTTTATTCAGCACATCAAACTTGATCCACATATTACTGGCATTAAGGTAGGATCCCAACAATACAAGATGTCAGCATATGCTGGTAATCTCTTATTGCATTTATAGCATCCTACCACCTCTTTAACTCATTTGTTAACTGAAATAAATATATTTGGCTCTACTTCAAACAATAAACTTAACTTAGATAAGACACAGATTTTACCACTAAACAAATATACAACTAAACAGGACATTTCCCCTCTGTACCCTGTAAATTTTACCAAATAATTATTGTATCTCTGTAGGTATATCTCCACTTCCAATTCGGCTATGATTCGGAGGAATTTTGTCTCTTCTGTTCATCTAATTGAAGCATATTTAAACAGATTGGATAAATTACTTCTCTCTCTTTGGGGCAGGTTAAACTTAATAAAAATGAATATATTACCAAAGATACTCTATCCCAAAACAATGTTAACAATTTTTTTAACACCTAAGTGGTTCACCGAATTACATAAAATATTGTCAAAATGTCTCTGGCGAGGACATAGACCTAAGATAAGATAAGATATCTTAAGCTTATTGTTCCTAAACAGTCCAGAGGTTTGACTGCCCTGACTTTTATGGCTATTACCATGCAGCACAGGGTTCTAAGTACTTTCACTGGGCTTTCCACAACAAACTGCATCAATATTTTTATACTCCACTTTGATGAGTACTTGAAAAAGAACTGTGTGCCAAGCATGGTATACAGCTGAAAGCACTTTTTTTTCTTAAACCTTCTATCTTTCCACCACAGCTTAAAGACTCACCCATAGGTACTTCCATAAGGATATTTAAAAAACTCCAGAGAAGCATTACATTTTCACTTTGTGATCCTTGGTAGCAACTTCTCTGGTTGAACCCCAACTTTAAATTACATAAAAAAAGGTTAAAAACCACTAATTGGCAGTCTAGTGGCATTCAATGATCTCAGCAGTTTCTTCAAGGGGATAACTGGATTTCCTTTTCTGAATTCAAAAAGGAATACAGTTTAACTAACAAAGATTGGATTGATTGCCATCAAATATGGCATCTGCTTTTTGCTGTTTTGAGTAATCCTAAACTTAATGCTAACCACTTTTCTGTGTTAGCTAACCTTTTCAGTCTATCAGTCGAACGACATTCTCTTTCTAAATTATATAAGGAAATACAACAACTTTGAATGTATAAATATGGTACCCTATCACAATTTTGGTCTAAAGTTCTGAACCTACATTTAACTAATCAGCAATGGCAATCTATTTGGTTAAATACTTCTAGGCTAATCAAGTTTGATGGATATCAGTTCACTCAATAAAAAATATTGCATACTATCTATAATATGCCAGCTAAGTTATATCAATGAGGCATCTTGACCTCTCCTGTTTGTATTAGATGCTAACAAGACCCTGGAACACTTGTTCATATTTTATGGGATTGTCCTAAAGCACATCTTTTATGGAAGGAAATAAGGGACTCAATATCTTCTGACCTGGGGATAAGGGAATCCTTTTTCTAAAGCCAGTTGCATTTTAGGTCCAATTGATCATAACTTAAATGGGAATATATGTTTCTATTTTATGTTAATTACTATGGTAGCCAAAAAGATTATACTTAGACTTTGGATGGATCAATATGTTCTTACTATTTCAGAGTGGTAGAAGGAATTACTCCAGACTTTGAGATTGGAAAGAATGTTGGCTTCCACAAGGAATAACTTCCCTGCTTACATCAGATGCCTGGGCCTGTTTAAATCCTGGCTTACTACCATAGCTTTATAATCTGATTATACAAATTGTTCTATACAGCATGTTTTTCTCAACATTATTTGCTTACCGCAGTAGGCGCCTACTCTTGTTTGAGATTTTTTTTTTTTAGGATGTTAGGGTGGGTGTGGGTGGGATTAGTATGGATTCTTATTACTAGACCATTTGCATTGTCATACTATTGTTTATGTATACTGATTATTATATATCGTATCAGATGTATGACTGTTGTTCATCTTTACCTTTCTCTAATAAAATATTTTTAATCTGAAAAAAGAGCCCAAGTTGTTGCATCAGCTAATCATATTTCTCTTTCAGCTGAACTACTGGTGATACAGTATGGGTAATGCTTAATACTGTCTCGCATAAAGTGCTCTCTCTTTTATCAGCCAACCTTAGTACATCCTAAATTGTGGATAAGAGGGTGGTGGATAACAGAAGGTAGCTGCTTCCCCAAAAAACTAATTTACATTATTAGCTGATAATGGTTCAGTTCCCCCTCCCCTGACACAGACACAGTCCAGCAGTCCACACATAGCAAATTAAAACAAGACAGCACTGTACTGCATCATGCCCTCTCACATCATCTCCCACCGAGACCACAGAAACTGTGGATGTTACTAGCTGCTAACGCTGACTTCAATTTCACTGCCTGACACAGACACTGTCCAGCATTAAGTGATTAAATAGACTGAGGTAGTCTGAGCATTTGTATCTTCATTTCTATGTTTATCTGGTAGGACAGTGCCTTCATCGGGCAGCAGTTTACAGGGCTATTAGCAGGGCCCCTGGTGTTCTGCGGCAGAATTTTCTGATTTCTGCTACAGGGCTCCTTGACTTCTGCAGCATTTTCTGATTTCTGCGGCATGATTTATTCATTTCTCTGGCAGAATGCAGTCCTGTCATTGGCTAATTGATGTGATGTCATCGATGACATCATATGCTGAGCATAGAGGAGGGGCTTCATAATAAACGAGGTGGGAAAGAAAGCCTGACACTATGGAAAAACAGTATATTTATATGAAAATTCACCAAAACAATGAATTATGTGGCACTATATATTCTATGCATGATGTACCCCAGTGCAAATTCCACAACCGTAGAACCGCAGAATTCCAGGGGCTTTGGCTATTAGTCAGTACAGTGCTCGGTGGGTTCACTACTGATAATCACCATGACACCACTAAAGTTGCTTACCGTGACTCAGGACTCCATGGTGCAGCATCTATGTCCAGGAAATATTTTCAAAATTTAGCACAAGCATGAGCTTAGTTGTTTATTTGGGGCAGGGCACATAAAAAAATGCATGTTTGTGTCTCTGCATTTGTTGTGCCAACAGGCAAGATGGGATATGAATGACAGTGAACAGATAGTAGGTTCACAACTCACAACTGCCCCCCTCAACACCACCACCACCACCACTGCTGCTGTTAATCCAGGAGTTCACAGATGTGAGCAGATAGTGTGTCTGTTATATTTACAGTAATTGCAATAATTCCAAAGCACCAGATATACAGTACCACCAGTATCCAGCACTTTTATGCTGGCAAGTTAATGAGGGAGATTAACATGCCTTCCAGTACAAGCAGTGCAGCCTCCATGCCTGCCAAATGGCAACTAATGAGAGTGGCAATAGAAATGGGAATTAACATTGCTGACAATTGGAACAGAGAGGCTAGCTGGCAGTAAGCAAGAGAGATGGAAAAATGAGGAACAGATAAATGACAGAGAACTGTACTTAACAATTTTGCTGTATTTTTTCTGGAATCTGTTTCAAAGCTATATGACTATCTCCAGGTGCTCAACAGAAGCGCCAGAAAGTAGAGATCACACTAATTTATTTATTTGTTTTTGTTGTACTTTGTGCAGAACAGGGCAGACAGAGGAGTGGCCAGCTCATAAACACAAGAACACCAAAACAAAAATGTCTGCACCAACAGGAAATAAAAATTGATGCTGTAAGTATACATGCTAAATTATTAGTTTACTGCTATGGGGGTGGGTTTCTGGTTGCCCTCTTTATCCTTAAAGGAGAACAGTCACCACCAAGAGCCCCCTCACTCAAGTGTAGGGCTGGTAGAGTGCACGGTGTCTGCAAAAACATTTTGGTTAACTGTAGTATAGTAGATTATACCAGATTAATTTGGCTGAGTTGTAGGCTGGCATCTTCTGTTACTACAAATCCCAGAATCCCCTGCAGATGACATCAGAGCAGTTGGCAGCAGTGAGAAGATGCAATAGCCTGTATTACAGAGTAAGAATTTATATAAGATCTGGGGCCAGATTCACAAACCTTTGCCCAGATGCAAACTCAGTTTGCCCAGGGCAAACTGGGTTTTTGCTTGGAGTTGGTATCCACAAAGCCCAGTTTGCCCATGCAAACTGTGTTTGCACCCGGGCAAAGTTGAGAGGGGTCCGCAATGCAAATGAAGGGAAGGGGACCTGCATACCACTGCAGTAGCATTCACAAAGTATTTGCTCCACACAAGGGCTGTTTATGAAGGCCCTTGTGTGGAGAAATTACCGCAAACAAAAACCTGGTGGTAACGGGTGCAACCCTAATGGTTGGCAGAGGTACTACAGCCCCCCCTCCGTTCTCTGATTGCCAACCATATGAGTAGAAAATATTTTCCATACTGCAGTGGTCCCTCTCTAGTCCCTGATCACCCACCTAATATGTTAAAATAATTTCCATAGTGTAGTGGTCCCTCTCCCTTCCCCAATCGCCCACCTGATGTTGAAAACTAATTTTCCATAGTGTAGTGGTCCCTCCCCACTCCTTGATCACTGGTCTCATAAAAATAAACATTTTCTATAGTGCAGCGGTCTCTCTTCCTCCCTGATTGCCCACCCAATGTTGAAAGCTATTTCTCCATAGTTTAGTGGTTCCACCTCCCTCCCCAATCACCAATCTCATGAAAAGAAACATTTTCCATAGTGTAGCGGTCCCCCCGATCACTGACTGATGTTGAAAAATATTTTGCATAGTGTAGTGGTCCCTCCCCAATCACTGATCCCATAAAAATAAACATTTTCCATAGTGTAGCAGTCCTTCCCCTCTCCCCAATCACCCACTCTATGTTGGAAAATGTTTTTCCATAGTGTAGTGGTTCCTCCCCCTCCCCAATCACAAATCTCATAAAAATAAAACTTTTCTGTAATGTAGTCATCCTTCCTCCTCCCCAATCACCCACCTGATGTTGAAAAATAGTTTTCCATAGTGTAGTGGTCCCTTCCCCCTCCCCAGTCACCAATCGCTGTCCCCAAATCCTGAAAACCCCATTCCCTGGTAGTCTAGCATCCCTCCCCCCTCCCCAGTCACTGATGACTGTCAAAAAAGTGAAAACACCCCATTCCCTGATAGTCTAGTGTCCCTCCCCCTCCCACTATGTCTGATCACCATCCCCTTCTGTACCAAATTCCTTGGTAGTCTAGTGGTCCCTCCTGGTTCCCAATCCCCATCCACTGAAACCACTCTGCAATCCCTGGTGGCCTAGTGGCCCCCCACCCTCTCAGGTAATCACCCACCACCTAATTTCCCCCTTCCTGACTCCCATTTGGTGAGCAGCACAGCCCTACTCTCACATCCATGGCTGCCCACCAACTGAGCTATGAAAGAACATGTACTATAGAAAAACATTTATCATTGTGGGATCAGTGATTGGAGAGGGGAGAGGGACCACTTCACTATGGAAACTTATTCTTCACATATCAAGTCAGTGATTGGAGGATGGGGGGCACTAGTCCACCATGGAATGTGGCTTTGTGGGTCATGAGCTGGTGGGGGCCTCATGAAGCCACCAGCGGGCCATGCAAATGGGCCCATAATGGGCATGCTAATGGACAATAGTGCTTTGCATGCCCAGTGGGCTCATTTGCATGGCTAGTTTAGTGAAAGGTGACTTAGCATGTGTGCGCTTTTGCTGCATGCCCATTCTCCTGGCTGGCTGTGGTGGCAGTGCTATTGGGGATCCTGGTGCTTTTCCTGGGTTAGTGCTGCCCCCACCTGCCCCTATTCACAGTTAGATAGCACAGCGCACCATCCAACTGTGAATTGTAGGATTGCCCACCAGCTCAACTGGGGGGTGCAGCACAAGCCTTTGCACTGAACTTTGCCCTTTTTAGTGAATCCTGCCCCTGATATTTTGTATGCTGATCCTGCTGGGATTGCACTGTATATCGCCCCCTGATGAAAAGTAGCTGCAGAAAACGTCTGATCAGAGATTATAAAAGCTTTAACATGCACTGCAGGCTACTGAATCTCCCACTGCTACTTACTGCACTGATCTCAGCTGTAGGGGATTGTGAGAGCTGTAGTAAAAGAAGATATCATCCTACAGCTAAGCCAAATTAGTCTGATATAATCTACTATACTATAGTAAACAGTAAGTAAACCAAAATGTTTTTCCCATAAAGTGCACATTGGGATGAGTGTGGCATCCTTTGTGGTGACTCTTCCCCTTTAATAGGACAAACACTAAATAGTTTAATTGGAGGAGTCAACCTCAGTGGCATGAAGAAATGCAGTCTTTGTGTGCAAGGAAGTCTTAGAACTCCTTTGATGGTTTAAGAATCATGAAAATTTTGTTTTATGAAATTAAATGGCAACCAATCATTAGCTGAAGCCACTGTGTTAAAGCCCCGTGACCACTTCCTCAGGTCCTACAGTGGTCTAACAATAAACATAATCCATGTTTAGTAAATATATTGGGCTGGCAGTATAGCCTAGCGGTTAGAGTAACGAGTTGCGAATGAGCCTGGTACATCCAGCAGACAAGACCTGGATTTGATTCTCATAACCTCCACTTACATACTGTGTGACTCTGAGCAAGTCATTTAACCACCCAGTGCTCCCAGGTCGCCCCTGAAAACAGGCACTTGTGTCTAGTGGGCCTTACCTGGTTACCAAAGACTAAAGTAAAAAAAAAATATATATATATATGTATATATATAGCAACAAACTCTGTTAATGCATCAGTTAGGGTTAAAGTGATAAAAGTAGGGAATGTAGCATTAGGGTTTCCAACACTAACACCCCACCCCCACCATGCACTGATGAAGGGGATCAGGGGTGGCATTGACATTATCAGACCTAACACTCACCACATTCCATTAGAAAATAAGCTTGGTGGGCACAGCATAGCAAACTACACAATGCACACTCATAACACAGTCATTTTTTCACCAAGTTTTTAAAATGGGCTTTTTGGGGGTCCAACCCCATGAACAGTGGCAGTGTCATTTTGTGAATCAGTCCCAAAAGGTGATTCCATGCAGTGACCGTGAATTCATCTTTCAGGACTGAGAAATGAAATGACAGTGCCAGTGTTCATGATGTGGGGTCCCAAGAACCCCATGTTGAAAATTCGGGGCCAAAATTGCTAACAATGGCTGAGATATTAACATAAGTTGACCCCCCCGATGACTCCCATTATACAGCTTACCTTGATTTCTTCAGTATGCAGTTGGACTTTAAAGAGTGCAGACGTGTCCCCAGTCCAGAGAAAATTGCTGCTCCTGACCTGCGGATGGTGAGAATGGGTGATGGAGGGTGCGAGGAGGTGAGTGTGCAGAAGGAGGGTGGGGATAGGGGAGGGGGATGGCGGAGATGATGATGGACTGTTTTCTTCATTACAGGTTTAAAAAAAAGACTTTGGGGATGATTTTCTTCATTTACAGAGGAATGACTCTGTGGTGTCAACAAGTATTGGGGCACCATACTGTATCAGGATGTCTAAACCCTGGCTGTATTCATGTCAGTGCAGATTTCTAGGGCTGCCACAGCACCGACTTCTGTGTTATTCCATTCTCTGTCTTACAATTTTGGATGTAAACACAGGTCTACAAGATGCAAATGTGGCTATGTACCTACTGACCTGGCATCATGGAGCCAGCCTTGAAATGTGTAGTTTTTAATTAACAGCTGACAGCATAGCCTAGAGGTTAAAGCAAAGAGCTGTGAACAAGCTTTGTTCATCCAGCAGAATGGGGTTTGATTCCAACATGTTCTACTTGTATATTGTGTGACCAGAGCAAGTCACTTATCCTCCCTGTGGTCCCAAAACACACCCAGAAACAAGCTGTACTGTAGTTGTGTGCCTTACCCAGACAAAGACAGTGAAAACAATCTAAGCATGTTGACTTGAAAAGAAAAAAATGAGGGTACCATTAATTGTTTATTAATTGCAAAAACACATAGACTGACAACATTATTAAAGCATGCTTAACCTGAAATGCATTATTAAAAGAGTATTTTACTTTTTCAATGAAGTTAAAAGTATAACAGCTTCCTACTGAAATACTTTGGATGGAATGGGATTTTCTACTGTAAAGGAAACAAATGAATCTGGTTGATCCTGCCACTCATGCCCTTCGAGTATGTCTTACATGCTGCAGCTGTGCCAATGGACTGCAACTTTCCAGAATGCCATTCCCATTGTAATGTAAAAAAATTAAAAAAGGGAGAGACAGGCTGTGTGTGTGTGTGTACAGCATACACGACGTGCTGTGCGTGTTTGAAGTGTGTAAGGCGTGTGTGTTTGTATGCATGTCTGTCTCTAAGAGAAATGCTGCACTAACTGAACTGTGCTGAAAGAGAAAAAATTATCACCATTAATTAAATAAAATAATATATGGGTGGGTGGGTCTAAAACACAGAATTGTGCATGCCCCCTTGATGTGGGATGTTTTTATAAACCCCTTGGACTTTGCCCTTGGGGTTAATGTAGCATCCCATACCTTGTGAGTGTGTAAAATTCTAGTTACACACACCCACCCATATATTAATCTATATTTTAATAATGTAGTTCTGATTATGCATGTTGTAACAATGTTGTCCATCTGTGTTTTTACAATTAATAAACTATTAATGGTGTCCCATTTTTTTCTTTTCAGGTCAAATCTGGATAGAAATAGTATAATATTTTCAGAATCATAACACATGCTCAGATAGTTTTTACTGTCTTTGTCCAGGAAAGGCACACAACTACTGCTTATTTCTGGGTGTGTTTGGGGACCACAGGGAGGTTAAGTGACTTGTTCTGGTTGCACAATATACAAGAAGAGCATGTTGGAACAAAAAAGGGAGAGAGAGAGCTGTGTGTGTGTGTGTGTGTGTGTGTGTGTGTGTGTGTGTCTGTGTGTCTATCTCTGAAAGAAGTGCTGCACTAACTGAGCTGTGCTGAAAGGGAAAACAATTATCACCATTAATTAAATAAAATAATATATGGGTGGGTGTAAAAACCAGAATTTTGCATGCATTCTTGGTGTGGGATGTTTTTGTAAACCCCTTGGACTTTGCCCTTGGGGTTAATGTAGCATCTCGTACCTTGTGTGTCTATGTAAAATTCTGGTTACACACAGCCACCCATATATTATTCTATATTTCAATAATGCAGTTCTGATTATGCATGTTTTAACAATGTTGTCCATCTGTGTTTTTGCAGTTAATAAACTATTAATGGTGTCCCATTTTTTCTTTTCAAGTCAAATCTGGATAGAAATAATATAATATTTTCAGAATCATAACACATGCTCAGATAGTTTTTATTGTCTTTGTCCAGGAAAGGCACACAACTAGGTGGAACTGGCAATATGAATTGTCTGGATTATCGGTAGAGAATATTTGGGATAGAATTAAGAAGGAAATCACATTTTGTATTACTGAATGGGTACCAACTAGAGTAAAATATACTGGACAGAAGAGGTCTCCACCTTGGTTTACACGTCAAATTAAAAGGTTAGTTTTAGCAAAAAAAAAAAGCCTACAATAAATATAAGAAACATACCACAGAACAGAACTGGTCTAAATTTATGAATAAAGCAAAAAAGGTAAAAAAAACTCTATTAGAAGGGCTAAGCAGGAAGTGGAAAGTAATCTAATCAATTTACATCATGACAATAGGAAAAGGTTTTTCAATTATATTGGTTCATTCAAAACTTCTCCTACCTTAGTTGGACCACTAAAAATCGACAATGTTGACATCAGTGATGAACAAACCATGGCCGATGAGTTTAATAGTTATTTCCTAGCATATTTAAAAAGGGTAAATTCCTATGTATAAAACCATTTAGCTCTGACTCTGTAGTTCAATTTAATGTCGCTGAAACTTTTATATTATAGATTCTTTAAAACTTCTACATCCATTGGTCCTGATGGAATTCCAGCCATTTTAATGAAAAACCTCTCATATGAACTGGCGGGTATATTAACCTATCTATTTAATGAATCACTACACAAGGGTATTGTGGTTAAAGATTGGTGTGATGCAATAGTCATTCCTATTCATAAATCTGGATCCAAAAAGGAAATAAATAATTATAGACCTATTAGCCTTACCTCTACCATATGTAAAATTATGGAGAGGTTAATTTTAGGTAAAATTAACACCCATATTATGGATAAAGGTTTGACTGATATATACCAACATGGTTTTCAACCCGGTAGATCTTGTCAGACCAATCTGATAGATTTTTTTGATCCCGTGAGTGAAGCATTGGACCATGGTCTGCCAGTGGATGTCATCTATCTGGACTTCGAAAAGGCCTTCGATTCTGTGTCTTATGACATACTTTTCAACTGCTTAGTTAAACTAGATCTTAATAAATATTTGACTCAATGGATAATGAACTGGTTATCCAATAGACGACAGTGTGTCGTTCTAAGAGGTTTTTATTCTCAATGGACCACTGTTACTAGTGGAGTCCCACAGGGTTCTGTTTTGGGGCCTGTGCTATTCAATATCCTGATTGCTGGTATGGATACTAAGTGTGTCAATTGGATTAGTAAATATGCTGATGATGCCAAACTGGGTGGGATTGTTAATCTCGAGTCTATATCTATTTTACAAGATAATTTAAATTATATATCTGATTGGGTTAACCTTCACAAATTGAAATTTAATATCAGTAAATGTAAGGTTATGCATTTTGGAAGTAACAATATATGTGCAAATTATTACATTGAGAACCATACCCTGAAGGCTATTACAACTGAGAGAGATCTGGGTGTCATTATTAATAATAATTTAAAGTTTACTGAACACTTAAATTTTACCATTAAGAAAAGTTCAAGATTGAGTAACTGTATATTTAGAAATATTAAAAGTAGAGAACCATCAATAATGATTCCTTTATACTCTAGCATTATAAGAGCTAATTTTGATTATTGTTCCTCATTTTGTGCTTCAACACAGATTGGGGACAAAATATCCAGGGAGAAGGTTCAAAAAAGGTTTGTTAAGAATATAAAGGGTACGGGAGGTCTGTCTTATGAAGAAGGACTCAGACAGCTCAATTTGTATAGTATGGAATATAGATCTATACGCGGGGATCTTTGTTTGCTTTATAAAGCAACCAGAGATGAATATTTGTTCGAAACATTGCATTTAAAATGGAATAATACAATTGTCCAAACCCATTCACGCAACCTAAAGCTATTCTTATCTATCAATCGAACCACGAAAAGAACCAATTTTTTTACCCAACGAATAATTCCAGTTTGGAATTCTCTGCCTTATGACATAGCAAATTGTGTAAATTTGATCCAATTTAAAGTTCAGCTTGATACACATATGAAGGAATCTAAGTTTGTAACCCACTTAGCTTAAGTGGCATGATCATAATGGGCTTGTCCTTCGATCGTGTAAACCACCTATGAACCTATGAACCTATGAACTACTGCTTATTTCTAGGTGTGTTTGGGGACCACAGGGAGGTTAAGTGACTTGTTCTGGTTGCACATTATACAAGAAGAGCGTGTTGGAACAAAAAAGGGAGAGATAGGCTGTGTGTGTGTGTGTGTGTGTGTGTGTGTGTGTCCGTCTGTGTGTGCACGTATGTGTGAAGTGTGTGCGTATGGTGTGTGTGTGTGTGTGTGTGTATGTGTTCTATCTCTGAAGAAGTGCTGCACTAACTGAGCCTGTGCTGATAGGGAAAAAATTATCACCATTAATTAAATAAAATAATATATGGGTGGGTGTAAAAACCAGAATTTTGCATGCATTCTTGGTGTGGGATGTTTTTGTAAACCCCTTGGACTTTGCCCTTGGGGTTAATGTAGCATCCTGTACCTTGTGTGTGTATGTAAAGTTCTGGACACACACACACACCCATATATTATTCTATATTTCAATAATGCAGTTCTGATTATGCATGTTTTAACAATGTTGTCCAAATGTGTTTTTTCAGTTAATAAACTATTAATGGTGTCCCATTTTTTCTTTTCAAGTCAAATCTGGATAGAAATAATATAATATTTTCAGAATCATAACATATGCTCAGATAGTTTTTACTGTCTTTGTCCAGGAAATGCACACAACTACAGTTTGTTTCTGGGTGTGTTTTGGGGACCACAGGGAGGTTAAGTGTCTTGTTCTGGTCACACAATATGCAAGAAGAGCGTGTTGGAATAAAAACCCATTCTGCTGGATGAAAGAAGCTTGTTCACAGTTCTTGGTTTTAACCTCTAGGCTGGACTACCAGCTGTAAATCAAAAACTACACATTTCAAGGCTGGCCCACAATGCCAGACCAGTAGGTAAGTAGCAACAGTTGCATCTTGTAGACCTGAGTTCACACCCAAAATTGTAAGAGAAAAGGCTGTAAGAGAGGGAGTGGAATAAGACAGAAGTCGGTGCTGTGGAAGCCACAGAAATCTGTACTGACATGAACAAAGCCAGGGTTTAGAAATCCTGATATGGGGCCCCAATACCTGTTGACACCACAGTATGGCAAGCCGTTAGGGACATAATTCATAATCTCTGGCTGTATAGTAAAACACATACACTACATAGTGAAATACATATATCATATAGTGAAATATATGCATCATATAGTGAAATGCATACACAATGTAATGAATCACATACACTATCTATTGAAATATATATATCATATAGTGAAATACATATACTGTATACTGAAATGCATATATCATATAGTGAAACACATACATTATATAGTGAAATCCTTACATTATATAGTGAAATACATACACTATCTACTGAAATCTACATACTGAGTACTGAAAATCCACATACACTATATACTGAAACAAATGTACTATGTACTGAAACATATACACTACCTATTGAGATACATACACTACAGACTGAAACATCCACATAAACTATCTACTGAAACAAATACTCTATAGATTGTAACACATACACTATATATTGAAAAAAAGCTGCATACACTATATACTGAAACAAATACACTATATATTGAAACATCTACACTTTATATTGAAATACATACACTATCTATTGAAATAAATACTGGCCCAGATATTCAAAAGGGTTGCGCATACGCACGAGGGTTAAGCATGCTAACTCCAAAAATGCGCCACTCTGCGAGATTCAGAAGGGGCCAGTTGGCGCCACCAAAAACATGCTGAGCAACAGCGCAATGGAAATGAAGGCATGCGCAACCGAAGGGGCCGGGTCCATGCATAAAGTGCACAATGCGACAACCGAACACTCGCGAATGCCCAAGAGTGGCTCAGCCGGAAGTTGCGAGTAGCGGAATTGAGCCAAAATAAAAAGGCTCAAGCGCAAGAACCCTAGCAGGCCGCAAACTGGGGGGAGAAGAGAGAGAGAGAGAGAGAGAGAGACAGGAGCTGGAAGGGCAGAGAGGGACAGTGGGTCCAGGAGGACAGAGAGGCCAGTGGGGTGCTGCAGTGGAAGCAGCAGTAGGGGGCAGCGGGGTAACACAGAAACAGCAGCCGGGGGGCAGAAGCCAGGAGAGGGACAGTGCCAGCTTCCACATGGAAGCTGTAATGAGGGGGGTGAGACACCATGCTGCAGGGGGACGTGGCCGCGGAGGGGCCCGTCGGTGGTATGCCCCCGACAGGCGGTATCGTGCCCGCATCAGCTTCGAGCTGTACACAGACGTCGAGATTGTGGGCTGGTACCGCCTGAAAAGGGCAATACTGAGATGGCTCTGCAAGCTGTGCAGTGATGTGATGCAGGCACCCTCACGACGGAGTCACGCTCTGTCCGTGGAGACCAAGGTGACAGCCTGCATGTGCCTGCTCACCAAGGGCACCTTCCAGAGGCTAACAGGGGACACCACAGGCATTACACAGTCGGCCACGTCACGCATCCTCACCCAATTCTCCATTTTCTGCCTCATGCTGCGAGTGCATCCATTTCCCCAGCACCGCGGCTGGCGTACAACAAACATGCAGGAGTTCCACAGGGTAGCATGTATGCCTGGTGTGCTAGGGGCCATAGACTGCACCCATGTGGCCATTCGCACGCCACCTGGCCCCGACGGCCAGGCATATCGGAACTGAAAGGTGTTTTCCAGTGTCAACTGTCAGGTGGTGTGTGATGCCACTGGGCGCATTATCAATGTCTGTGCCACACACCCTGGTGGAGCACATGATGCCTTCATATGGCACCAGTCTGCACTGTGCCATCGATTGGAGAGTGGGGACATCCCCACGGGTCATCTAGTGGGTGAGTACACATGTATGGAATGCAAACTCTGGGCAAAGGTGGGAATGACACAGGTGCCATGGTAGTGGCACACAAGGATATGGGCAATATGGACCTGACATGACACTGATCTCCACTATCTCCACACAGGTGACTACGGATACCCACTCCATCCCTGGCTGCTCACACCATGCCAGCGCCCCATGACCCCAGCGCAGCTATGCTTCAATGAGGCACATGCCGCAACACGTAACATCATAGAGTGGGTGTTTGGGATGCTCAAGGCACGCCTCGATGACTGGACACCTCCTGCTGGAGTTCTCACAGTACAGCCCCTAAAGGCCTGTGGGATATTCCTGGCCTGTTGCATCTCTGCACAACATGGCCAAAGACCATGGGATAGCCGTGACAGGTCCAAGAGGGGATAGCGGGGGACGCCAGTGCGCCGGGTGATGTTGGTGATGAGCAGCCCCCTAGGACGGAGGGACCCCGACTGACCTGGCAGGCCCAGCTGCACTGGGACACCATTGCTGAAGAGCACTACGCCCATCACAGGTAAGTCAGGGGGACATGTGCAGGCAACACTGTCCATGCGCAAACCACAGGCACACAGGGGAACACACCGTGCATGAAGGTCAGGGGAGTTGAAGGTTCCAGGCATACCAACACACCATCAGAGAGGGGTGAGCACTCATATGGACACACACACATACCAGGCAGCGTACATGGGCAGCAGCACAGCACTGTGGAAACGACATTGCCAACACACAGCACCACCGACCACCCCCACCACCTGGACTGTCCACGTACGTGTGTCAGGACCTGGGCACCCTTGCACCTTGGTGTACAGTGCAATGCAGGCATCATCATGCACACGCACCTGTGGACAGCAGTTGGGAGAGTGTGCAGGTGGTCCGTGTGTCAGCGTGGTGAGCAGAGCACCCAGCAGTGCACTGCCCACCATGACACACATTGCACACAGGGCAGCACCAGACAGGGCCTGCACTGGGAGACAGCTCAGTCAGGTAGCACTGTCCCACGGCCACCACGGATGTGTGGGTGGCCCCGCCGTGGCCCAGCAGTACTGGCAGGCTGAGCAGGGGCCACATCGGGTGGCGCTGGTGCACCACCAGGGGTCCCACTGCGCGAACGTGACCTCGCCCGCAGACAGGGGTCTGTATCCTGCCAAACAAATCCTTGCACCAGGGGTGCTCGGATGCCCACAGCAGAACCCGCGCCGGATAGGCCTGGTGTCACACGACGCCGGGAATGGGGAGTGGAGAGCGCACTGTGTGGGGTGTGTGGTACAGGGGCACCTGACAGTGTGGCCAATGCGTCCACGACAGAGACCACTGCCTGGGTCAGCCTGTCAATGGCAGCAGTCACATCCGTCCTCATTAGGACCAGCTCGGCTCGGTCCCGAGCACACTCCCTGCTATGCTGCTCCACAGACACAGACAGTGCCTCCACGGACCTTGCAACCCACCCCTGCAGCTGTACCGAGTCCTGCAGCAGGCGGGTGTGCGCATCCAATAGGTACTGTGCCCCAATGGCATCGTGACCCCCAGGGTGTGGACGGTCCTGGTGCACAGCACCCCTTGAGGGTGGGCACTGTTCGCCAGGACCAGGTATGGGCGGATCAAAGGGCAGTGGACATGTGCCACTGCTTGACACTGTACCCCCAGACCTGGTGTGCGACTGCTGCTGCCGCCCCTCCAACTGCTGAGCCCCCAGGTCCACCTGTTCCACCTCCATGCTGACAACAGTGCCAGACACCTGCACAGCCACCGGTGCTGCCCCACTGGTGCTGACAGGCACAGCCTGGGACTGTGCCAGCATGCTGGTACACAGTTGTGAACCAGGAAGGCCCAGGGGCACGTGCTGGCCTGCCATGTGTCCGTCATGGGACACACACCTATCACTGCCCATTGCAGGCCTGCTATCATCAATGGTGCAGGTGCGTGCCACTGCCATAGGCACAGCATGCTGGCATACCTGCATGCCAGACTGCTGAGACACAGGCTGTGCACCCCTGCACCCGTATCACTGACACCAGAGTTGTTGGCCCAGCGCAGCATGCTGCTGCAGTGCCTGCAGGCTGGTGGCAGAGGTGGAGGTCCTCTCCACGTCCAGCAGGTCTGCATCACTGTCTGACCCACCACCACCACCGTCTCCTGAAGACGAACAGGATCTGTAACAGAAAGAGAGTACATGTGAGTGCATGTGAACAACAGCCCCCCCCAACAACACCACCATGTCATACCGTGCAGTGATGGGCTTCCACCTGTCTGGAATCCTCTGCCTGGTATGCCCGCAATGGCACTCAGCTGCATGGCCGCGACCAGTGTCTCCTCTGTAGGGGTCAGCTGCAACACCACTGGTGGGCCCCCACCAGTGCCAGCACATGCCGCCCTGAAAGCTGCCACCTTCTCCTTCAGCCTCCTGCGGTCAGTCCCCATCTTCTTCTTGCATTCCTACACGGAGCGCTGGTGGCTTCCGTGCAGGTTGACCTCCCGAGCTACCCCCTCCCATGCAGCTGCACGTTCCTGAGGGGTGCCCCTCCGTCCACTGACTAGTGGCTCATCCTCCAGGTAGGCTCTGAAGAGGGCTCTGCCTCTGCCGTGGTGAAGTTCGCCCTCCTACACCCGCCATCCACACCCTCAGCTTGGCTCTGGTCAGTCATGGTGATCTGTATGGGTGGAAGTGGACACCTGTCACTGTGCAGTCGACAGCATTTCCCCATGAGCATAGCTGCCGGCCCGGGGGGGGCGGAAGCCCCCCACGTTTCCTCTCCGCATGGCAGATACTGATAGAAAGGGTGCCCTTTGTCCCTTTCTAAGTGCCCTTTTCATGCTCAGCCCCCTCAGCCTTTATCATCCTCCACCCATAAGCATTGTCCTGAGCATCACACAGCATGTAACTCACCTCTCACCTGCAGTAACCAAATCTGGCCAGCACAACCCACTGTCGCATTTTTATAGCGCAACACATGCAAATGAGGTGTGGCACAACTTTAATGACATGCTAATCACGCCACTGCGCCTTTGAATGGCTGATCGAATGATTTGCATATGTCGGCTGAATATCGCGTAGTTGCGCTTTGCGCACTACGGAAGGTCCGGCTGAGCCAATGGCGCAGGTTTGTGGCTGCTTGCTACACTGCATTGAGCATGCCCAGATAGCTTACGCATGCATCTATCGTGCTGCAGACCTGCTGAGTGCGATAGGTGATTCAGGCCATGGCCACCATTGTGCCAGTGGCGCTACAGCACTGGGCACTATATGGCGCTGTGGCACTACTGCGTGATAGTCCACTGTGGCACTGGTGCACAGCTTGGCAGTCATGCAGGATGCCTATACGTCCGATGGCGCTATGTGGAGCCTCGCGCCATTGCTGTGACCTTGTGTGTGCCCTCTGACCCCTGGGCGCTGTTGGCATGCCACGTACGTTCCTATTGTGCTGTCTGGTGACAGCGCCATGTGAATGACAGCGTGTTCGAACAGCGCGATTGGAGCCTGTGGTGGTCTATTGCACAACAACTCCACGTGGATTACGCGCAGCGGGCGCCATATTGCCTGCTGTAAAGTTGGTGCCATGGCTAGGAGGAGGGCGGTGCCTGAGCCAGATTGAAGTGGCCAACCTGGTGACCCTAGTTGAGCCACACTATGATGGCTCGTTGGTGAGGCACCTCACCAGTGCCAGGACTCAGCTGTGGCAGCAGTGGCCACTGACCTGGTGGAGGTCACTGGACCGGGCCGGTCTGTTGGAGCAGTGCCGGCACTGGTACAGTGACCTCCGCCGAGGGAGCCAGAACTTTGTCGTGGCTGTGGTCGCATGCCAGGCGGGCGGAGTGCCTAGGCCAGGTGAGTGTACCATCTATGCAATACCTATTCTCTGTAGGGTGTGTGTGCTTGGGTGGCTGTGCATAGGTGCCGGCTTGGACACGGTTGGCTGTGTCGGGTGTGTGCAGCTGTGCGATGGATGGTTATGGCTGTGTGGGCAGGCACTCTCACTGGGGCAGGGGGCACTCTGCTTTTGAGTCACACTGATGTTTGTCTCAACATATGTCTCCCACAGGCCGGAATCTGAGGACGCAGGGTGACGGTGACGTGGGCCGTGCCAGGGCCCCGGTGCCGGGGGGTGTTGTGCCCCAGCAGCAGCAGCAGCAGCAGCATCAGCAGCAGCAGCGGCAGAGCCAGCTGCTGGAGGAGTGTGAGTATCATTACTTCATGGATGCTATTGCATGCTGGGGTGGGGGCAAGACCACCAGCCATGCACAACACAACCATGCAGGAAAGGGGAGGTCATAATTCCACTACACAAGACACTGGTGAGGCCCCACCTGGAGTACAGTGTACAGTTCTGGAGACCATACCTACGTATGGACATGGACTGGGTAGAGAGGGTTCAGAGGAGGGCAACACGGATGGTGCATGGATTGCATCACAAGTCCTATGACGACAGGTTGAAGGAACTGAACATGTACTCCTGGAGGAGAGGAGGGAGAGGGATATGATGGGACATACAAGTATCTTACAGGGGAACAGAGTGCAGGAAAACACTATTTTAAGCGTAAAAGATGTTCCAGCACTAGAGGGCATGGGATGAAGCTGAGGGGGACGATTCAGAGGAAACATGAGAAAGAATTTCTTCACAGAACGGGTGGTGGACAAGTGAACACCCTGCCAGAGGAAGTGGTGGGGGCTGACTTGGTCACGGGATTTAAGAATGCACGGGATAGCCATAAAGGAATTCTGGAGGTCAGGAGTAAGGGGCAACAGACTTATAGGAAAACAGAGTGAACTTACAAGCTCAAATGGCCAGACTGGGTGGCCCATAGGCCCTTATCTGCCGACACTGTCTATGTATCCATGTATGTAGGCACGACACAGGTGACATGCATCACTGTGCAGTATCACAGCATGTCTGTGTATGCGTCACTGGTGGTCCAGGCATGCACTGGGCACATAGCTGTGTAACTGGCATCGCACCACGTTTCCACATCACTTGCCAGCCTAGTTTGTACTGTGATTGACGTGGGCAGTGTGTGTGCGGTGGTGCGATAGCTGGTGCCGCCTGTTTGTGATGGCCTATGCATGTTCACTGTGGGTGGTGTATGCCATCACAGGTGCGGGACATTGGGCTATATGGCTTGCAGGTTGGGTGGTGTTCAGGGTTGTCGTCAGTCACAGCCATTGACTGTGTTCCCATTTTCCTAGGCCTCGAGGTTCTCAGGAGGATGCAATGTGATGTCAGGCGCCTCACACAGGTCAGCATGGCAAACCAGCAGATCCTGCAAGCAATCCGGAGGCATGGATGCCATCAGGGGCAGAACAGAATGGGGCGCCAGCAGGGGGAGGACCAGGAGCCAGCTGGGCCGTAGCCCACATTACCCTTCCCACTTCTCCCATCCCTACCACCCTGCCTTCCCTCTCCAAGTTTTTAATCCCTCCCCCTTGAACACCCCTTCCTTGTACCTGTCCCCCCCTTGTAAATAGTTATTATTGTTCTTGTTGGACTATGTTTAATATACATTTCTATTTTGATATATGAATACTGTGTCGGTCTCTGATTTGCAGCTGGCTATGGGTGCTCAGTTGCAGGTGAGTACATGCCATCTGGGCTGGTATGGTCCTGGGTATGTGTGTGTGTGTGTGTGTGTGTGATGTGTGTGCATGGGGAGGTATCTCCAGCATGGCAGTGGCTTTTGGTTGGTTCTGTTATCTGCTGCCACCCACTGTTGGGTGCACAGGGTATCTGGCTTGTAGGCTTCTGTGTTGCACGGGCTGACGTGTGCTGGGGACTGCATGGTTTCCTGCAGTGCCAGTCACTGCACATGGGTGGTGTCTTGGGGTCACAGTGCAGGTGTGCTGTGCATAATGGGGGCTGATGTGCACTGTGGTTGTCAACCCCGTGTGTGGCACTCTCCGCCTGCCAGTGGTTGTGCTGGGGTGTCATGGCTCTGCTATGCTTTGTTGGCTTGTCCCCATGGCACGTGGATCATCCGTCCCACCCCCAGTGATGCTGTGCTTGGGGTGTGCAGGTGTGGTGTGGGTTCTGCAGTGTGTTCCTGTGCCCATGTGTGGCATGGCTGGCGGTGGGCCCCAGCCTGCCTCCTGGATGTGCAGTTCCATTGCTCTGGGGGGCTGTGCTTGCGCTATAGCAGCTGGAATGCTCAGCTGAGCTTCCCTGGTTACGCCATAGCGCAACATTTTGGCTCAGCTTTTCCTTCCTGGTTGCGCGATGGCACAGTATGTGCGATATTCAGACGTTGGTTGCTTGTGCAATTTGCTCTGCTCCATGTTTGAATATCGCACCTGTTGCGCATTTGCGCAACTGGTTTGTGCTTGCTCCTGCTGTTGCGCTACTTTTGAGCGCAGTTTGAATATCTGGGCCACGATGTATTGAAATACACTATCTATTGAAATGCATACACTACACATTGAAAAAAGCACATACACTGTCTACTGAAACAAATACACTATATATTGAAACATTTACACTTTATATTGAAATACATACACTATATATTGAAATAAATACACTGTGCATTGAAAAATCTGCATACACTATATACTGAAACAAATACACTATATATTAAAAACAGTTACCCTATCTATTGAAAACTTTTGCACATTCTATATACTGAGAGAAATATATTACATACTGAAATACATACACAGTATATTTAGAAAACACATACATTATATACTGAAATACATTACATGGTGAAACACATACACTATATATTGAAATGCATACACTGTAGACTGAAAAATTCACATACTTTATATACTGAAACAACTAAACTATATACTGAAATGGACTACATTCTGAAATCACCCCGGCCCCCCTTGAATGGCTTGGCTTTGCACTCATATCCTGTTGTATTCAGGGAGCTGCCGTCTTGATGAGAGGGTGTCTGCTGCAGAGCAGAAGGTCAAAACAGGGCTATCTATTATTCAACTTCTTTATGGGGTTTTACATCTTGTTTTGCTTGCACACCTTTAACCAAACTTCAGAACATTGTGATGTGACAAGAAACCTTTAGAATTAATTTAAAATGAAGTAGTTTATTCTTTTAAATAAGTGCTGCCTTCATTTACTCTTAGACACATTTGTATAGGAAGTTAATACTTAGGATATTTGTAACATATCACTCTCATACCATATAAACATAGGGGCTGCATGCATTTTTCTAAGTTAAAGTTTTGATCAGATTTATGTGTAATTAATTACTGTGTTGGTCCAGCAACTTATCTGAGCTGAATGCTTGGGACAATTACTGCTGTAAAAGTGTAAGCCAACTGCTTTCTTAGTTTGTACTCTGCTGAGTTAGTTTTGATTTAGTTTTTGTTTTTATTTGAATGTTTTGTTTAATAATGGGTCTTGGTTAAGAAAAAAATATATATATATTTTGCTGCAATCGCCCAGGGCCCAATTCTCATCAGGAGCTCAGCTGGCATATGCATAATTTGCACTTTCTGTTCTGAATAAGTTCACTGTGATTCCTCACTGGTGGCACTCACAGCTCCTAACCTCCCCGTTACATATCTGTGGAGCATTGCAAGGTGGACAGAGCTTTGCCAGGCACTTGGTCTCCACTAATAAACCTGCCCGGTCTAGCCGCATAGTGTATAGTTACACTGTTTATATGGTATGACTTGTTATTGAGTTTGAGATTCCCAAACTGTGTTTTATTTCTGTTTCCATTGAGATTTTTTTTATTTTAATTTTTTTATTTATTTAGTGATTCTGAAAAAAACTTTGAACACAAGCTCTTTTACAAAGGTTCCATGTCATAGTTTATCGTCCACATTTACCTTCTAGGTCACCCACTGACCCCCTTGTGCACTGGCCTGTCCATCCCCATCACCCAAAATCACCAGGACTTGCCTGCTCTGAGAGCTCCCATGACCCCCCATAATGGGGCCAGGAGGGAGAGGGCCATTCGCAAGGAGACACATATTCAGACAGGAGCAGAGCCTGGTTAGTAATGCAAAGCCTGTGGCAGGTTGGTGGATTATTTTGCCATTGGAGGTTTTCTACCTTTGGTTTATCCCCTGAGCAGTCAAGCATGCAATGATGCCAATCCAATTAAAGGCAAGTACTGCTTTGTGCCTGCCTGAGCCCTGCCCATTTTGCCACTCTGATGCCCTGCCAGCATTCCTCCTAGGTGGCTGTTAAAGAGCGGGGTGGTCAGACTCCCCCTCCCTGAGAGGAGAGCAGTCCCCGATATGCTAAATCACCTCTCCTGCCAGTTACCCTTGTTTGACCCAGGTCCTCCTCCAAAACCATGCCACTCATATGGGAAGCAGTACAGCTACCACCAAGCCGCTAAACCAGCTCACCAGACTGAATTTTTATAAGTAAATAAAAACAGCACTCGGATGAAAGAAGAAATTGTATTTTAGCTACAGTTGTTATTCATATTTAAGACACATCACAATGTTTTGATATTGGATAAAAGTTTTCCAAGGAAAATAACATAAAATAATACATAAAGATACAGAATAAGATAATCCATTTTTGTTTACTTTCTGCATCTTAGGAGGCATCAGCAGGGGATATTTAGTCAATTAGGGCCCCATTTTCAGAAGGTTAGCAGAGTGCTAAACATCTAAGCCTGTGCCATGTGGGATAACTGCATGGCTGAACAGTTGTCATATATTTAGCAGCCCCCAATGCTAACCTGATCAGGTGCATATGCATATGTACTACTGAAGCCTTGCAAATGAGGGATTCCCTCCTGCATACAGAGCACAGTGCTATATAAAAGGTTTTGAAAGTGCTTAACAACTGAAATTGCAATACTGTTTACTGCTGCCAAAAATCCTGCCCTCATTTAAGCACACAGTGGTGCATATTGTCACCCTACCCCTGGTCACCATTCTGATGCTCCCAAGTAGAATATCCAAATGATCCTTGGCATGTAAAGGTTCTACACCTCTGATCGCAGTTTAAATAGCTCCAGTTATTATAGTAAAATGATCCTTGGTGTCTAGTGTCTCCCCTTCAGGCATACTAAGCTGGGTGCTGACTTCCAGATGCATCCTGGAGGAAGGAGAACTTGTACAAGTGGGGCTGAGGTAGCAAAAAAGTGCAAAATGCATAACATACATGGAGCAGAGTGGTACACAATTGCAAATTACATTGGGAATAATACATGCAAGATGTGAGAACTTGGGCGACAAGCAAACAATCGACAATGCATATACAGCGCGCAGTCAGAGCCACAAACATATGCTTGTAATCAATACAGAGCAGTTTAAATCAACATTAGCTGTAAACATTTGTGCATAATGCCTAGAGGGAAGCATAAAGTGCCAAATTATAGCTGCACCTAAATTGGAAACAAGTCATAGGAGAGCAAGAGGGAAAATTAGAGCAAGTGTAGGAGGAAGAGGTAAGACCTCTGAAGTGGTTTGAAAGAATCCAGGGGAGGAAGATTGGTGAATGGCTGGGGCGAGGGAGTTCCAGATTTTAGGGAAGCAGTGGCTGAATGTGGCTTTGTTGATGGAGGTTATGGAAACTGAAGGGACTGCTAGGATTTGAATATTTCAGCTTCTGATGGTATGGCTGTGGGGGGGTTGGAGAGATAGGAGGGTAGGGGAAACTAACCAGATTTTCCCACAAAGCTGTTACAGTGTGCATGGTGTCTGTCCATAAGAGAAAAAAAGGAGACACATTTATACATAGAACAGTGACGAGTCCAATAAGGATAGTCAAGAGTGTAATGGCAGAAATAGTTGAAAAGCGTGTCCAGTCTGACAAGGATAGTGACTGGGCTGCACTGTAGACCACATCACCATAGTCAAAGATTGGGAGGATCATTCTCTTGATAATAGCATGGTGTGCTGGAGGTGGGATACAGTCACAGTTCCTGTAAAGTGCAACAAATTGGGGTACAGCTTTTTGACTATAGCATCCACTTGTTCGGAAAAGTTTAGGTGCTGGTCTAGCTACATACCAAGATAACTAAAGGTGGTAACATCCTTCACAGGGGAACCATCCAGGATATGGATAGTAGGAAGGGGAGGAAGCCTAGACAGTCTGTGCCTTGTACCAAAGGACATGGAGACAGTCTTCTTGGCATTAAGGAAAAGCTGATTTGTGCATGGCCAGGGCTGAATTTGATCAAAGTCGAGCTGGGGTTTATGGTCCTGCTGTGAAGTGGACCGTGTCATCCATGTATATGTGAATGGATGCAGACAAGTATACAGAGGGGGGATCATTAAGGATAATGGAGAAAAGCAGAGGACCTAACACAGATCCTCATGGGACCCAAGTGGATACAGGCAGGGAGGAGAGAAGGGGTCACCAATTTTGACTGCCTGGGACCTACAAATGCAGTAGGAGTGGAACAGCCAATGACTGAGTTGGAGAGGTCTGCAGCCTGGAGTTTGGCTAATAATTGGGGTGGTAGACAGGGTTGAACGCTTTGGCTAGATCGATGAAGATAGCAGAGGTGAATAGGCTCTGATCCATATCATTGTGGATGGATTTGGTGAGCCTGAGCAGGGAGATGGTGGTGGAGTGATTTTTTCAGAAGCCAGACTTGTATTGGGTGAAGAAGGAAGAGGAGTCCATAAAGGGAGAGAGTTGTGACAAGATAATTTGTTCCTGTATTTTTGAGGGGAGGAGAAATGGGTCAGTAGCTGCTAGTAGCAGATGGATTCACCACCTTTTGAGGAGGTAACAGGGCAGTCTTCCAGTCAGCAGGGATGGAGAAACAGCAGAAAGAGAGATTAGGGAGGTCAGCCAATGGGGAGGAGACTGCAGAAGCAGAGAGATGGAGGATCTTGCTATCTAGGCCATGTGGGCTCCTACCCTTGGAAGGATGAAGGGTGAGAAGGGTGTCAGTGATGGGAGGATGGAGTTACTGGAGGAAAAGAAAACAACAGGGGGAAGTAAGGAGATGACAATCATGCAGGCTGGCAGGGGTGAGAGGGAGGTGATAAAAATGAATTACAGCTCTGTGGTGATGAAGGAGGGGTTAGAGATAGGGGTGTCATCAACTTTGAGGACAGGCAAAGGAGATTGAGTGGGAGGGGAGAAGAGATTGTGGCAGCCTTCTAAAATTTAGACAGGTAACCAATGTTGGTACTGAAGGTAGATGTAAAATACTCACCTTTGGCAAGACTTATTGCCCTGGTATAGGTGGTGCAGAGGTGATGATACCTCTGGAAGCCATGGGGGAGGGGTTACATTTCTTTTCTGACCGGGCCAAATCATGCACTTGCAAGCAAGCTATGAGCTCAGCCATGATCTAGGGGAGGTGGGGTACTTTTTCTCATGTCCTGCTCTGGGGGGGTGGCAGTCCCATATTTTGAGGAATTTTGTTTTGAAATACATTAGCATGGAGTCAGTGGAGCAGGCCAGTGAGATAGGGGACCAATCAGAGTGGCGTAGCTCACGGCACAAGGGATGAGGTCCGGGGATTTGAAGGAAAATATAAGTAGTGTTTTGATGGGGGTGAGGGGGCTTTAGTTGAATGAGAGGCAACAGAGGGTTGTGTTTATGGTGTCAAATCAGAAGAGAGGGAGGCCGTGAGTGGAATGCCAGAGGGATCACAGATTTAGAAGTGGGTAGCCATCTGGGAACTAGTGACCATCGAACAGTATGGTTCACGATAAACACAGCAGTAGAGTCAAGCCATACAAAGTCAAAGGTACTGGACTTCAGGATGGTGGACTTTGCCAAAATGGGTGAGTGCCTAAGGAATGCACTAGCAAATGGGCAAGAAGGAGGGGTGGAAGAACAATGGGGAATAATGAAAACTGCCATCACAGAGGCAACAAGACTTTGTGTGAAGCAAATAAACAAAACAAAACGTTGTAAGAAACCACTATGGTTTCTCAAAGGAGGTGGTAAGGAAGGTTAGGGAGAAAAGAGAGCATTCAGGAAGCTACAAATCTCAGAAGAAGCAGGACAGAGAATTGTATCAGCTAAAGCAAAAAAGGAGGAGAAAGCAGTCAGAACAGCAAAGACCCAAACGAGGTAAAGATAGCTACTCACTTAAGAAAGGGATAAACCTTTATAGGTACATCAGGAGTGAAGGGAAGACCAAGGGGGGGAGTGAGGCTTAATAAAGGGGAGGGGTGGGTGGGGAGGGTGACTGTGAAAAGCAGATATTAAACAAATACTTTTTGCTCAGTATTCACAATGAAGAGGGAGGTACCTAAACCAAAACAATAGAAACATGCTGGATACGAGGGTTGATACTGGCCCTTTCACAGAAGAAAGGGTTCTGAAGGAACTCTTAAAAACTGAAGGTGGGCAAGCAATGGGGCCTGATGGGATTCATCCCAGAATTCTAAAAGAACTAAGGGTAGAACTAGTGATACCACTGACTACCCTCTTTAATAAATCATGGAGGATGGGGTGGTACCTGAAGACTGGAGGAGGGCAGATGTTATTCCACTCTACAAAAGTGCGGGAGCAGGGCAAAAGCAGGAAACTACAGACCTGTTAGGTTTAATCTCAGTGATTGGAAAATGATGGAATCACTTTGAAGGAAAGAATTGTTGAGTACCTAGAGGCAAGAGGGCACAGGACCCAAGGCAGCATGGATTCACAGCAGGAAGGTCGCGTCAGATGAATCTAATAGATTTTTGACTGGTGACCAAAGTAGTAGATCGGAAGGGTGCTAGACATGGCCTACCTAGACTTTAGCAAGGCATTTGACACAGTCCCACACAAAAGATTAATATACAAGTTGGCCATCCTGGGAGTGGGTCCCAAGATGGTAGCCTGGGTAAAGAATTGGCTGGAGTACAGGACACAGAGGGTAATAGTAAACGGAGCCCACTCTGAAGAAAGGGGGATTACTAGTGGGGTACTGCAGGGTCCAGTACTAGGACCGGTCCTCTTTAATGTCTTTATGTGCGACATTGCAGGGGACTGGAAGGAAAAGTATGTCTCTTTGCAGACGACACAAAGATCTGCAGCAGAGTTGATACACAACATGGGGTTGAAAGGATGAGAAGGGACTTGCCAAGGTTGGAGGAATGGTCAAATGTATGGCAGCTTAGGTTCAATGCTAAGAAGTGCAAAGTAATGCACCTGGGAAATAAAAACCCCAGGGGAAGAGTACAGAATGGGGGTGAGATACTAGCAACAACAAAAATGGAAAGGGACCTGGGGGTAGTCATATCAGATGACCTAAAGGTGAGCAAGCAATGTGAGAGGGCAGTAAGTAGGACTGGTGGGATACTGGGATGCATAGGGAGAGGCATCACCAGTAGAAAACAGGAAGTTGTTATCCCTCTTTGCAGACAGTTGGTGAGACCCCATCTGGAGTACTGCGTGCAGTTCTGGAGACCCGATCTCTGCAAAGACATAGACAGGATGGAGGCAGTCCAGAGGAGGGCAACTAAAATGGTGCTGAGTCCTGCACCAGAAGACATATCAAGAGAGACTTAAGGATCTTAATATGTATAGCCTCAAGGAGAAGAGGGAGAGGGGGACATAATAGAAACTTTCAAATACCTCAAGGGAATCAACAAAGTCCAAGAGGGTAGCATCTTTCAGAAAAAGGTGTGCAAGAACAAGGGGTCACAATTTGAAGCTAGAGGGGGGACGGCTAAGAGGTAATGTGAGGAAGTATTTTTTCATGGAGAGGGTTGTGGATGCATGTAACAGCCTTTCTGAGGGGTAGTGGAGTCAAAAACAGTGGTGGAATTCAAGATTGCATGGGACAGATATAAGGGAATTCTAGGGAGCGGAGGTTGAAAGAAGTAGGCTGTTGGTTAGCTAGGATCTGCAGCTTATCCATTAGGTAGGGAAATGGGCAGACTGGGTGGGCCAAGCGGTCCTTATCTGCCATCAAATTCTATGTTTCTATGTTTATCCATCCTGACTCTTGCCCTCTTCAATATGCTCATTAGCAACATCTGAGAATGAATCTGGGGCTGTGTCTCTTTGAAGATGACACCAAGCTCATGGGAGGGTAGATAGTGACGGGGGATGTAGGAAACTGCAGAGTGACATATAAAGAGTAGAGAGGTGGCCTAAGGTTTGGCAGTTGAAATTCAATGCCAAAAAATGCAAGGTGATTCATTTAGGGGACAAGAACCCCAGGGCAGAGTACTGGATAAGAGGGGGTAGAGCTGAGCACTACAGCTGAGGAAAGGGACCTAGTATTCATCATTAGTGACTCCCTTAAACAATCAAGCTAGTACAGTGAGGCATCTAGTAAGGCAAATAGGATACTAGGATGTGCTAGAAGGGGTTCTGATAGTAGAAGAAAAAAGGGTTATTGCCTCTTTATTGATCATTGTTGAGGCTGCACCTGGTAGACTGTTCAGAGTTCTGAAGACCTCACCTCAGGAAAGATAAGGACAAAGGGTGATCAGGATGATTCAGAGCTGACAGGACAGATCGTATGAGGATCTTCTCGAGGCACTGAATATGCCTTCACTAGAGACCAGACAAGAGAGGAGTGATATGATAGAGACCTTCAAGTTCCTGTAAGGAATAAACAAAGTGAATGGAGAAGAACTACTTAGAGTAGTATGAGTAACAGTTCAAGGACACGGGGGCACAAGTAGAAACTGATGGCACGGAGGTTCAAGAGGGATATTGGAAAGTTTTATTTTTCAGGAAATGGTGGTGGAATGTGGAATAGTTCTGCCAACTGGGATGGTAGGCACCAAAACCATAAATGGTTTCAAGCATTGCTGTGACAAAGTGAATGGTATAATGGTTACTCAGGCTGACAGTAGTAGGGATGGGAACAGGGGAGTGGATCATGAAGGCTAGTGCACTGTATGGACAGTAGATTCTGAGGTATAATAGTGGAAATAGGGGCAGACAGGATGTACCATTTTTTTGCTGCCATCATTGTTTATGTTTCTGTGTTTCTGTTTTTATATGATCCCTGACATCTAGTAGCCCCATCCACCAGTCGAAAATCTGAGCCCTCTCCCAAAGCCATCCAGCCAGGTCCTCCACTTCTTCTATTGCCCCCTTTTACTCTCGAAGATTGCAATCACTCCTGTGACTGTAATTGGTATGTGTTCAGTTTCATTACCTGGCTGGCCATTGTCTGAGTGAAGGGGAGTGAAAGGAGTTATGCCACTCACTGTAAAAACATCTGTTTCTATAGTTAGGTGTGTGCTCACCCCTGTCACCAGAAAGTGGCCAACCGAGGTGGTGTGAGCAGAGGTGTTGGACCTGTCACTGCCTGCAGTGGGAGGGACTGTTGCCAGAAATTATGAGCCACCATGGGGAGAGAGGTGGAAGGACATTACGGTGGAATTGGGAGGGGCTCAGACTTATTAATCAGGGTCTCCAGATGCCAGGGATCCTCTTAATATACTAATCAGAAACATCTGATTTGGTGATTGGGGTAAATTTATTAGGATCAAAGTTAGGGAACCTAGCAGGAAGGACAGAGTAAAAGCGCATTTCAAAGGCACTGCATGGTGGGATGAAAGTTGATCAACAGGATCACAAGGGTAATGGAAGGAGGAGGAACTGGATGTTATCATCCACCTGAGATGAAATAACCTGGCAGGAGGCAAAGTGGAGTAGCTAGAACCCAAAAGGATTTCAGTAGTTGAGGAGCCAAAGCAAGCAGAACACTTCAAGGAGGCAGTATAGCACAGTGGTTAAGGTTCTGACAGCAAACCTGGAACATGGGTTGAATCACAGTCCCCTTGCATACTGTGTGACCCTGAGACAAGTCATAACTTCCTTGTGCTCCCCAGGTCACACCTGTAAACAAGCTTCAGCTCTTCAACCCAGTGTGTCTCTTGGTGAAAAAAAACACTCTTTCTCCTTCTCAGGAGGTGCCCACCTGTCCATGCAGGAGCATAGGACCCATGTCCAGTAACTCAACCCCGGTTGGAAGGAATGGTGTGAAGGGCGAGCGGCGGGTAAGGGGGATCAGGCCACCTGAACAGATCGAGCCTGTATAAAGATACCGCCTGCATCTGTCAGGAAAATGACCAGAAGTATGAATGCTTCAGTGACAAGCATTTAAATAGCCAGGGAGGGGGGAAGGAAGATAGTGACTTAGTATCCTTCCTCCGGGCACAAAAGTACTTGTAATCCTAGACACAAAAAATGAAAATAAAACATGCAGGGAAAAAGAGGAAGTCTGGGACATTGAGAGCAGGAGGAGAGTGGAGTTATGAATTCAGAAAATACATGAGAAATGCAGGGGAAGTGAGGAAAAGGACAACAGCAGCAAGAGAAGGAGAGGATAGGATACAAAACATGGAAGACATGATAACAATGCCGCACCTGGGAATAAAATCCCAGACCTGAGGCATTGATAGAAGCAGACCTGGACATAGTAGCAATAATCAAGACATGGTACACGACAATCATGGGACATTAATGTACCGGGTTGTACTCTGTTCAGGAGGGATGGGAATATAAGGAGGGAGTGTGGCCTGTACATCGGGGAAGCTATGGCGACAGAGAAGCAGGGTAGAAGGGGAGGCTGAGGCAATGGGTCACCCCAAACCTGGCAAAGGCTCACGACATGACTGAGAGTCTTCAGGCCTTCGCAACAAAGAATGAACAGGGGAGCTTGTGGATGAACACACATGGCAACAAAGGTGAACCCTGCCCTGTGGGATTTCAGTATGCATGATTGTCCACCAACGCTAAGCTCAGCCAGAAAGCAGAAGCATCCTGGATTCCCCACAGGTATGGTGTCCCAGGCAGCCAGCCTGATTCAGGTGGAAAAAGGTCATTCTTTGACCTCATCCGACCAATGGTGACAGAATGCAGATGTCTGTGCAGGTAACTGGGATCCAGGAACCACATGATGTGGTTTAAGTAAGGACCTGGGACAGTCCACACGAGCAAACGTTGGATAGAAGGCAGACTTTACCGACATGGGGAGATGCCAAGAATAGCCTCTTTGAAGCATGTAAATGGTGGCATTCAGGAGGAAAAACACAGAAGAATGAGGACAGAGAGTATCAGGTAAAACAGAGGAAGCAGGTAAGGTAAGGAAAGGATCAATGGTCAGACAGAAGAAAGCAGCCAAGGGTATCAAAAGAGACCAGACTCCAGGCCAGGACGGGAAGGAAAGGAAGGCAGGAGGATTCTGAGGATAGGATGATCACAAAGGAGACTGCACAGGAGGATCAGAAAAAGTGCATCCTGAACAGAGACCCCACTGTTACAGTGGAGAGAGGGCAGTCCACCAAGAACAGTATGAACAATGGAGGGGAAGTGGAACAAGTCCATTTTCAAAGGAAAGAAATATTATTGAAGGGGACTTAAGAGTTTAGAATTGGACAAGGCCATGGGACCAGATGGATACACCTGGGGAGTAGTAAGGAACTACAGGAGGTGCTTGCTGCACCACCATGGCCTTAACAACTCACTGAAAACAGAGGGTTCCAGAGACTAGAGGAGCAATAGTCCCATTCTGTAAGAGCAGCAGGAGGAGGTTAGCAAGCACAGTATAGTTCGTCTGTCTTACTTGAGTCATGGGGAAATTAATGGATCATAGTAAAAGAGAAACTGTTACAAGTATCAAGAACCAGGGCTGCAAGACCACAGACAGCACAGATTCAAGGGGAAGGTCATGCCAAAGAATCTGGTAGATTTCGACTGATGACCAGGATAGGTAAGGGAGCAGCGGACATGATTGATCTGAGTTTAGCTGGGCCTTCAGCTCTGTACCACAGGAGGCTGATAAAGGAACTGAAGCCCAGGAATGAGATCCAAAAATGTTAACTGGGTTCAGTGTGCTGCAACTGGTTTGTGCTTGTGTAACAGATAATCTTTGGTCACAGCCTTCTATCATGGGATATACCAACTGTAGAGTGAAGAGAAGGACCCTGACGAGGTTCCCTAGGTGCCACAGGAGTGATTCTCTTGGTTAAAAACACCTTAGGATGAGCCCATGGGAAAGAGGGCGCGCCGCAGAGGAGGAGAGGGATTGAGTGGCAAGGAAAAATGCTGAGTGGAGGAGAGAGAGGCAGCCCTTAACACTGAATGGGTGTGACCTGTTGCACTGCCCTTGAACTACAGACTTTAGTCAAATAGTACAGAAGCTAGTTAATGGATAGAGAAGAGGGTGGTGGTTAACAGCACTACTCTAATGATGGAGATTGACCATGGGTACCACAGGGCTCAGTACTGGGGCCAGTCCTCGGAACATAAGACACACAGAACAACAACGAAGGTATGCCTTTTGCAGATAATATCACAATTTGCAATAGGGTGGAAACCCAGGGTGTGGAAGAATGACTATGATCTTGTGAATTTTGAGGAGTGGTAAGCATGGCAGTTGGATTCAATGCTGTGCGCAAAATCAGCACCTAGGGGCATAGGAACCCAAGAGCTGAGTGGCAGGTGGAGGTTATTTATTGTTTAAGAGTCACCAGGAAGCATACTGAGCAGGCACAGCTCAATTCCAGATGCCCTGGGGTGTGGGGATAGGAAGGATATATTACAAAATATTTTTGATATCATATGACCAGCATTGATAACCAACTTATAAGATTAGCTGACACGGAAAAAAAAAAAATACAGGTGAATAACTAGCAATAAATAATTTTGCACAAATTGACAGTCAATAAACAGGAAAGGGATCTTATGGTTATTACCTTGGGGACCTCAAGGTGGCACCGTGACAAAGCAGTGGTAGGGCGGGTGGGATGCTGAGGTGTGTAGGGAGAACATTCCATCAGAAGGATGGAGGTGGTGTTGCACCCCCACCTGAGTGCACCAACTTGGAGAACAAACCTCAGAAAGAACATAGACAGGTGGAGGAAGTCTAGGAGGGCAACTAAAATTGTGCAGGCTTTACATGAGAAGCCCTAAGAAGAGACAGAGGGATCTCAGCACGTACAACCCCTAGAGAGAGAGGAAAGAGAAAAGTGGCATGATACAGGCCTAAGTACCTTACAGGGATGAACAGGGTCAGAGAAGTCTCTTTCAAATGTGAAAGAACACCAGGACCAGGGGAATGCACTAAAGAAGCTGGGGGTCAAGAGAGAATGAGCAAATATTGGTAGATACCTGGAACAGATTGCCAGCTGGCGTGGAGGAGGCTAAAACAGTAGGGGACTTCAAGCATGTGTGGCATACACATGAATGGTATATTAAAAGAAGAGGTGGGAGGATCGATGGAATCAGACCACGTAGAGAAAAGATGAGGCAGGAAACATCTGGAAGCGAATTGGGTGGGACAAGCAGTCCTTTTCTGATTGACAAATTCAGTGTTTCTATGTTTATGATGCACACCCGCTATAGAAACAGCTTTTACCACAGTAGGCATCTGATTGTGAACTGTCATTCAGTTGGTAGTTGCTATGGATGTGAGTGGAGGGTCTGTGCTGGTCGAAGTATACACCATAGGTTGGGGAACAGAGTAGACAGTTGTAGTGGTACTGGGTGGGCTGGTTAGGGAGGTAGATATTATTATACTTAAGGGGCAAGAGGCGAATCACTCAACACCAAGGATGTGGTATGGAAGAATTATAAGCTCTTGCCAGACTGCTAACTGGGGCATGTGGGGGGAGCTGGTCAAGATATCAGGTAAATGTACCAAGGAATTACTGATCTTATCAAGTGTCTGATAGGGGCCCAGTTGATCAGTGGTGCAGGGGTCTGCTCTGCTAGGGACACATGGTACAGATATTTATCATTACACAGGCATGCAATTTGGGGGTAGGACACTGGAATCCTGCAGCACAGTTATGCCATGTACCAGTGGAGGGACCAGGCTAGTGGTAGCCCTGATATGGCCACGTGTTGGGAGTGTAAAACGCACAGTCCATAACACCTGGTTTGGGGAACCAGTAACTAGTGTTGCACTAATGAATAGCCATACCTCCATAAAACCTCCCAGCATGCCGATGTACCCCTATATGCAAGGTGCTATCCAGCTACTTTACGCATAGGTACACAAGGATGGATTAGGGCCCTTACTAATGGAAGCTAGTGACTTGTTAACCAAGCAATCATATGACCCTGTGCAGCGGCTACCATCCTGTTTTAGAGGTGCAAATTGGGATTAGAAAGTTGATAACCTGTCTAACACACCTGCAAAAAGCTTGAATATTTTGCCTTTGGGCTTTTTAAAACCATTGTAACTGTTAAATGAACAAGGAAACACCCCAGAGTTGTGGTTGGCGATGACGCACCTCGGTCCCATGCCCACTGCCAGACCCCACCCACCTGGGTCCCAGCCCTCTGCATGCCTCTTCTACCTGGATGATACTGGATGTCTTGGGCGCTGGAAGGAGTGGTGGCCCCACCCTATCAGTAAGCCATTGAGGTTTCTCCCCAGGCAGAGGTAGGCATCAACAGAGCCTCGGCAAGGGAACCCAGAGTGGGGGGTGCAGGTAGGTTGGGAGAGAACTGGGAATGACACCTGAGAGAGGCCACATCTTCGGTGATCGGATGAAAAAGAGTCAGTAAAAAAAGAAAAAAAATTTCCCAAACAGCATTCCCCCTTTGATTTTAACCCAAATCACCTTTTGATAATGCAGCCACCAAACTACCTGACTATCTAACAGCTGCAAGTATTTCCAAACCCAAACCCACTGGTATCAGTTCAGAAAGATGCCCTGACTTTTGTCCCTGGTTACCTAAATGCCAAGCTGCAGTCCTGAGGGTGCAGCTAAATCGGCTCAATTCGCACACCACCTGAACCAAACAACATCCCACATGTTCCCTTGATTGCTTTGAATCCTGAACGGTCAGAGCCAGTGGACTTGAACACAGATAACTACATACAGTATATATATATATCCCAGGTGCAGGGCAATTCCTGCCCTCACTCACAGCTCTGCTCTATTAGTCCTAGGATTGCCACACATGACTGAAGTACACAAGGTAGATGGATCAACAAGCATAAGAACCAAGGCCTGATGTGCTACTTGAAGGTGTAGAAGCTGCAGCTTGGATCTTCAGTGCAACCAAGGTCTTGCAATGGCCCCGCCCCCCGGCCCATTGAAGGGCATCACACAAGACCCATCAGCCACAAAGGGATCCAGACATGGAGCGTCCCCATGATTTGGCTCCCCACAGGTCAGAGCACCCCAGCACCGAGTCACAAACCCACAATCCCTTGCCACCAGCAATCCCACTTGATGGGGGTCAGTGAGCTCCCCATCTGGCACATTTAGGATGGATTCTTCAGATAATTTCCATTCTTTCCTCAATTACCTGCTATGGTGTGTAGTCAAGCAGTCTCGGCTATCATCTCGAATATCAGACTCGTGGGGGGGGTACTGTGCAGTCTGAAAATCCAGGGATTTAACACAACAGTCTCCTGTCTTGCTGCATCTCAGGAGTAGACTGCAGGCACCCACCCAGACAGCACCCACTCATCCCCCTACCCCCACAATCTTTCAACTCCAACACAGTAGTCACTCTTGTGCTCTGGCTCACACACAAGTTGAGCAACTCTTTTTCAGAAATACATCAAGAAAGTCCCCTTTCTCACTGTGCAGGTGCTAGTCAACTCCAGACAGAAGAGGCTCTCTTTTCAGCTTCTTAAAACCTGGGTTCAAATCCAGGTTTCATGTCTATTTTCAACAATCCAGTTTCTTCTGCCAAAAAACAGTCCTTTAACCTTGTCTTTCCTTTTCCTGTTGACGCCTTGTCATTGCCAGGGTCAGACAGGACTTTTTACTTTTTTTCTTTTTAATCATGAAGATGTTTTTCTGCCTTGCTGCAGAGCGAGTAAGCTGGAGGCATCCAGCCACCAACGGCCCACCGAATGGCAGAGCTCACTCAGCCAATGGGGGGTCAGTACAGCTGTTCCTGACCTGCTGGGAGACTTCCTATGCCTACCCAGCTGGGCGAGACCAACCCCCAGTGCGATTCCACGACCGACCTCCAGGCGGGTCAAAAGCGTGGCCATCATGCTGCTCATTCACACCCGCATTCTTTTTTCTTCATTGCCCACTGAAAGTGTGGACGTGCAACGATGTTGGGCAAAATTTCATGCCAACATCCGCCGCACTCCCTCTGTGTACACCAGCGATGATAGTGCCCCCCGGTCATCACCAGGGGCCGCTACAGCACAGTGAAGTCCCTTCATCTTCCCCAGGGATAGGACAGCAGTCTTATGGACACTCGATCCTATCCCTCCCCTGTTGACCCCCAATGACCCGGACTCATTGCTGAATACGAGTCACCAGCATAGCGCATGGTGTGGCATCCAGCGCCTCAACCCTCAGCATCACCAGGCTGGCTCTTTTACACTTTTTCTTACTTCTCTCATCAAAAATCTTTGATCATCCGTGTCTCACCGATTTGGTGCAGATAAAACTAAAGAGACTTTCTCCCCATCCTCTTGACACAAATCTATTTTCTTAATCCTTTCTCTCAGTCCATTTAACCTTTACTCTGAACAATTTCACCACTGTGGTGCAATTCCTCTGGCAGCAACAGAATACTGCAGATCTCCCTCTCTCTTCAGAGTTGCCTGTAAATCTTTTCTCTCTAGATGGGGAAAGGCACAACCAGCTATGGGGGACAGATGGTTGGCAGAAGGGGGTCTCTAGCCCCTCACAGTCCCACAACCCCACCTTCTCCCTTGGGGCTAGAGACCCCCTTCCTGTGGAGAGGCTTCCACCAAACTGAACTTAGAAACCAAAGTTCTTTCCCCTTGGGAGCTTTCTGGCAGCTCCCCTTTGGCAGGAGCCACTGTCAACCAAAATTAACATGTACAAGGTTCCTGCAACACCTCACTGGTTGCTGAAAAAGGCGCCCAGATTGTCCTCGGTATTTTCCCCCAAGAGTCTTCATTGAAGTTATGCTCTTTAGCAGCCTCTTCCCTCTGATGGCCCAACATAAGATTTAGCATTTTTATGTTTGCTTGCACGCATGTGCAAGAAACATAGTGCCACCATACAAGAATTCGTAGGTGTGCCTCCCCCACTTCCAATGCCCTGGTCCATTTTACAGGCGTGGCTGCACCGCGCCAATTACTGTCTGAGCTGTCTATGACAGCGTTCAAATGCAGTGGCGTACAGTTCAGAGGAAAATACCGCCACAATCGGTGGTGGTAACGTGTAGGCAGTTTGCATACTGCCGACAGCAGTGTGCAAATTACCTACACGTAGGTCTTCACTGCATCTGAACTGTCATAGATAGTTCGTCATCACCCCCCACCACTTACATAGCACGTTGGGAGCCCACCCCAGCATGCTCATGTGCTCCCCTCCACCCGCGTGCACTGTATGACTGACGAGGGTGCCCAATCCCCCGTCGACTCCACTGCTGCCCCCCAAAAAAATATCCTTTTAGCTGCCACACTGGGAGCCCACCCCAGCATGGCAAAAGTCCCGCGTTGTCTTCCTGCAGAAGATGCCACACTGGGAGCCCACCTCAGCATGGCAAAAGTCAGTATGGCCGATGGGGATGCCCAATCCCCCATCAGCTCCACTACCACCCCAAAAATAACCTTTCAGCTGCCAATGCTGGGGCCCACCCAACATAGCAAAGGTCAATAATCGTCTTCCTGCAGTAGATTAAAAAAAACTGTAAAAATAAAACTGTCCTGTTGACTGTCTTGCCCCCCTCCCCAACCCCTATTTCACACCTTCCCCATACTTGACTCCAGATCCGAAAAGCGACGATCTTCGTGACCAGGAATACATCTGCACTCTTCTGAAGCCGATTGCCAACTGAAGAAATGCCGGTAAGCTGTATAATGGCATAACTGTTTGTTTTCAACTTTGGTGCATATCTTGGTCATTTTGGGTTTCTTTCACAAATTTTCAACATGGTGTTCTTGGGCCCCACCTCCTTGAACTCAGTCACTGTCATTTTGTTATTCAGTCCTGAAAGGTGATTTCGCGGTCACTGCATGGAACCACCTTTAGGGACGAATAACAGGCAAGCAGTAACACTGGTCCATCAAAGGTAGGCCCCTCAAAACCTAAGTTGAATAATTTGGTGAGTACCCAAAATGACTGGCTACTAGCTGCATTATGCAGTTCCTAAGCACGCTTGTAAGTTTGCGAATTTTTAATATTTTCACTCCAGATATTCAACATTGCCATTTTACCATACCTCCTTATGAGCAGTACAGTTATCATTTTTCACATCTCACCCAAAATGTGTTTTTGAGCATGTAGCGCAAAATGGTGCAGTCGGTATGCGAAATCAATGTTCTGGACAGAGTAAGAATATCACAGTGACACTGTTCATGAGCAGAGGTCTTAAAATGGCTATGTTGACAATTTGGTGACAAAACTCCATAAAATGACTGTATTACGAGCAAGCATTGCGCGGTTTCCACGTAAGTAAGTTCATAAATTTGTAATATTTCAGTCCAGATTTTCAACACTGGCATTTTCACACCTCCTTATGAACAGTACAGCTGTCATTTTTCACACCATGGCGAAATGTGTTTCGCACTTATGACGCAGAAATGCGTGGTCGCTGTGGGAAATCACTGTTGGGACAGATTAAGAAAATCACAGTGAGACTGTTCATGAGCGAGGGTCCCAAAATGCCTGTGTTGACAATCTGCTGTAAAAAATCCCCAAACTAATTACATTACGGGTGTGCATTGCTCAGTTTCTACGCACGCTCGTGACTTCACCAGTTTTTTTATATTTTCACTGCAGATTTTCAACATTGGCATTTTTTACACCTCCCCATGAACAGTACAACTGTCATTTTTCACATCCTGTTCAAAATGTGTTTTCACACCTGTGGTGCCAAATGGCGTAGTCGCTGTTCAAAATCAGCTTTCCGCTAACAAACTGATATTGTCACTGTTCATAAGGTGGGATCACAAAAAACCCATGTTGAAAATTTGGACTGAAAATACCAATGAATGCCTGAGACGTTAGGGTTTTGGACCATAACGCCCCACCCTGTACAGACTGGCTGGCATCAGGGGTGTGACTTGGGACTGTTGCCTGTAATGCTCAAACCATTCCACCCACACCCTGCAGCAAGTGAGAGGCATCGAGGTGTGCCTTGGACTCTTCGGCCCCAAAGTTCACCCCATTCTCCTATACCGCATCCATCTCACCATATTTCCTGTTGGAATGGGGTGAGCATAAGGCCCAAAGACCCCAAGGCACACCGTAACACTTGTCAGTGTCTGCGGGGTAGGGTGTGGTGAAATGGCATGGCCGTTATGCCTGATGACTGAAAGGCACACCCCAATGCCTGTCAGTCTCTGCAGGGTGGTGGTGGGGTTGGCTTCAGTTCAGTACTTCACTGCCATTCCTATTATGCATCTTTCTCACTCCTACATTACCAATGCCAATGCCAGCAAGCAAACATTTGGCATTGACAAATACTTGTTAGTTATTTTCCAGCCGGTTGCAATGCTGAAACTTGTTTTCCCCAGCACCAGACAGGCTGAGAAATATGTGTAGTATATTAGCAGCAGGAATGAGGAATAAATGTTCTAGCTCTACACGGATTAGGTGAGTGAGCACCACCAGACTATCAAGGAATTATTTTTTCATTGTGTCCAGGACTGACAGTGTGTGTGTTGGGGGGGTTGCTGGAAGGCTGCGTGTGTAGTTAAAACACAATTCCAAAAATCATTAACTAGCACTAACCAGGCAGTGTGTTAGCACTTCCAGAAAGCATTTAATATACCTGTACACCTTATATGCATTAGAGTAACCCCCGGTTGTATGGGCACCTGGTTGCAATTAGTAATCCTGTGCAAAGACAAAAAAATTGTGCCACTCTAACAGGTTAGCACTACACAGAAGAATGCTTTTTAAAACAGTACCAGCCATGCTTATCACAGCGCAGTGCTAATCCTGTTGCAGTGGTATGTGGGCTCCCATTTTCAGATTAGTGTTGTGCACTTCTAAATTCTGCATCTGAGATAGCACACAGCCACAGAAGGTGGTGGTAAATGGCACTCACTACAATGAGGAGAAAGTGACCAGTAGGGTGTCGGAGGGCTCAGTAATGGGACAAGTCCTCTTCAGTGTCTTTATAAGTGGCATGACAGAAGAACTAGAAGGGGAGATATGCCTTTTTGCAGATGACACCACAATCTGTAATAGCATTGATAGGTACAGATGGAGAGAATGAGTAGGGACCTTAGAAAACCTGAAGAGTGGTATGGGACATGGCAGCTCAGGTTCAAAGCCAAAAAGTGCAAAATCAAGCATCTAGGGAATAGAAACCTAGAAACCGAGTATAAAATGTAGGGGGAGGTACTTATGGTCACTAAGGAAACCTTTTATATAGCACTGTGCTCTGTATGCAGGAGAGGATTACTCATTTGCATGGTCGTAGTAGTCCATATGCACATGCACATGATCAGGTTAGCATCAGGTGATGCTGAATATTACACCCATCCAACCATGCTGTTCCCACATAGTGTAATGTAGCTCTGCATGCTAACCTTCTGAAAATGGGGTCCTAATTGACTAAAAATCCTGGCCGATGCCTCTTAAGATGCAGAAGGTAAACATAAAATGGTTATCTTATCTATCTCTTTATGTATTGTTTTATCATATTTTGCTTGCAAAACCTTTATCCGATTTAAAAACATTGTGATGTGACTTAAAACTATTATAACAAACTAGTTAAAATACAAGTTTTTTCTTTTTTTTATTTAAATGCTGTCTTTATTTACTTATAAAAACAGAGTTTGGTGGGATGGCCTAGCAGCTTGGTGGTGATTGCACTGCCTCACTTGCCAGTGGTCCAGTTTTGGGGGTGGACCTGGGTTGCAAAGGGGTGAGTTGGGGGGAGATATGATTGAGCATCTCAGGGACTGCTCTCCTCTCAGCGAGGGGAAGTCTGACCACCCCGCTCTTCAACATCCACAAAACTGAGGAGGGCTGGCAGGGCAGTGGAGTTGCATAAGGGTGAGGGGCTCAGAGCAGGCCTAAGCAAGCATGTACCTTTATATGCAATTGCATCATTGCATGCTTGGCGGCCCAGGGGATAAAACCAAAGGTAGAAACCCCCCACTGGCAACCAATCTGCACTACTATCTAGGCTCTACTCCTGTCTGAATATGTGTCTCCTTGTCAATGGCCCTCCCCCTCCTGGCCCCAACACGGGGGACGTGTGTGTGAGTGTGGAGGGGAGGAATCTCAGAGCAGGTAAGACCTGGGGATGGTGAGTAATTGGGCTGGAGATGTCAGTGGTCAAAGGGGTCACAGGGTGACTAAGGAGATAAAAATCTATATGGGAAAAAAAAGAAATAAAACACAGTTCAGTTTGAGAAGCACAAACCCCCAAACAGATTGTGAATGCCTCCAGTGAGGCATCACAGTAAAGTTATTCAGTATAGAAACTATGCAAATTATATGCATATGCCAGCTAAACTCCTGATGAGAACTGGACACTGACGGGTTGCAGCAAAAATATATGTTTTTGTTTCTTAACCAAGAAACTTTTGTTAAACAAAACATTAAAATAAAAACCAAAACTAAATCAAAACATAGTCCATAAAGTACAAACTAGCAAAGCTTTTGGCTTACACTATCACAGCTGAAGTGCTTCCCAAGCATTCAGCTCAGATAAGTTGCTGGATTAACACAGTCATTAATTACACATAAATCTGATCAAAAATTTAACTTGGAAAAACACATGCAGCCCCCGTGTATATCTTATGAATATCCAGCATTAGCTTCCTATATAAATGTGTCTAACAGTAAAAGAAGGCAGCACTTATTTAAAAGAACAAACAACTTCATTTTAAATTAATTCTAAAGGTTTCTTGTCACATCACAATGTTCTGAAATTTGATTAAAGGTGTGCAAGCAAAACAAGATGTAAAACCCCATAAAGAAGTTGAATAATAGATAGCCCTGTTATGACCTTCTGCTCTGCAGCAGACATCCTCTTATCAAGCCGGCAGCTCCCTGAATAGAACAGGATATGAGTGCAAAGCCAAGTCATTCAAGGGGGGAAGGGTCATTTCAGAATGTAGTCAATTTCAGTATATAGTTTATTTGTTTCAGTATATAGATTATGTGAATTTTTCAGTCTACAGTGTATGCATTTCAATACATAGTGTATGTGTTTCACCATGTAGTGTATTTCAGTATATAATGTATGTGTTTTTTAAATATACTGTGTATGTATTTCAGTATGTAATATATTTCTCTCTGTATACAGAATGTGCAAAAGTTTTCAATAGATAGGGTAAGTGTTTTTAATATATAGTGTATTTGTTTCAGTATATAGTGTATGCAGATTTTTCAATGCACAGTGTATTTATTTCAATATATAGTGTATGTATTTCAATATAAAGTGTAAATGTTTCAATATATAGTGTATTTGTTTCAGTAGACAGTGTATGTGCTTTTTTCAATGTGTAGTGTATGCATTTCAATAGATAGTGTATGTATTTCAATACATAGTTATTTATTTCAATAGATAGTGTATGTATTTCAATATAAAGTGTAGATGTTTCAATATATAGTGTATTTGTTTCAGTATATAGTGTATGCAGATTTTTTTTCAATATATAGTGTATGTGTTACAATCTATAGAGTGTTTCAGTAGATAGTTTATGTGGATGTTTCAGTCTGTAGTGTATGTATCTCAATAGGGTGTGTATATGTTTCAGTACATAGTACATTTGTTTCAGTATATAGTGTATGTGGATTTTCAGTACTCAGTATGTAGATTTCAGTAGATAGTGTATGTATTTCACTATATAATGTAAGCATTTCACTATATAGTGTGTATGTGTTTCGCTATATGATATATGCATTTCAGTATGCAGTATATGTATTTCACTATATGATGTATATATTTCAATAGATAGTGTATGTGGTTCAATACATTGTGTATGCATTTCAGTATATGATGCACATATTTCACTATATGATACATGTATTTCACTATGTAGTGTATGTGTTTTACTATACAGCCAGAGATTATGAATTACATCCCTAACGGCTTGCCATACCCCAGAGCCAGCCTTGAGATGTGGTTAAAGCAATCCTAAATATGGATTATTACTACTAACAGTTTGAAATGTAAAGGTGGGAACTTACTAGTTTCAATGCACATACAAAACAATTATTATAAATCTAGAAAGTGTTGTAATAACACCTTAAAACACACTTAATAAAACAGATGATTTCCCATTTAACCTACAGTAAATGGAGGGCTCAGTTCCTCAGCTACAGCATTTCCTGTCAGGAGCCTAAAACATATGGATGGCCCCAGCCCTTAATTAAAGGCTGATTTACATATGAATAACTCTGGACTGCAAAGACTCACAGATAAATACAATGGCTCACTCAAATTAGCTTTTTATGGACTTTGAGACATTAAGAAATACTGTTGATGACAGTTCCACTTTAAGCCATTTCTGAGCTCCAGAATGGCAAAGAAATGTTAAAAAAAAAAAGGATTTTCTGTTTTTTTAACACTTTCTATCTCCGAAACCACTTGACAGATTCCCATGCAATTTGGCAGGTCTTTTGCATGCCACATTTCATGCGAATCCATTGAAGGGCTCCAAAGTTATTAAATCTCAGAATTTGGGCTTTAACATACTGTAGAAGTGCCATTTCACCCCTAACTATACTTGCATACTGAACCATTATTTTTTTATATATAGATATATATATATATATATATATATATACACACACATTTACTGCTATATATATATATATATATATATATATATATATATATATATATATATATATATATGTATATACACATACATATATATATTATACTGGCTTAGTATAGTTAGGGTGAAACTGCGTTTCTATGTTAAAGTTCAGAGTTTGAGCATTTATAACTTAGGAGTTGTTCAAAGGATTTGCATGAAATTTGGCATGCATAATCTCTAGGTGTAGGTCTCCTGACTTGCCTGTTTTGGTGGGAATCTATCTTGTGGCTTCTGAGATATAAAGTATTGACAAAACAGAAAAATCTGGAATTTTTTACATTTCTTTATCATCCTGTATCTCAGAAATGGCTTCATGTTGTGGGCTGAAATGTACAGGGTAGAAAGCCCTTGAATGACAGATGTGCCTTTTGAAGGTTTGGTGAAAAAATATTAATCCATTCAAAAGTTATGAAAGTTTGTCATTTCCCATTATTTCCTATGGGAAAAGTTAAGTTGTTAGCATGAAAGTAAGATTTGCGTAAATCTTTCACAAGTATAATCGTGCAAAAATCTCACTTCCGCAAGTTTTTTTTTAATTGCAGAATCTTACATCAAAATTTGCTGCCCCCCCAAAATAGCTTTGTTGCCAACAGGGGTGTCCAATCCCCCTATTGGCATCATGTATGCCTCCATTCCAACCTCATGCAGCACACTGGGAGCTGACCCCAGTGTGCCCAGATTAATGTTTTTTTTTCTTTTTACATTTTTCTGACACCAGAATGCCCACCCCTGGTGTTGGATGTCTCCCCCAACCCACTCCCATTGCTGATGGGAGTGCCCAGTCCCCCTGTCAGCATCATGCATGCCCCCCCAAAACTCATGTGGCACACTGGGAGCCCACCCCAGTGTACCCAAATGTTTTTTTTTTTAAATGAAGCCTGTAAATGGCGAGAACCATCCCATGAAGTCTATTTTTTTATTTGAAACACTGTAACAAAGAAAATGGTCCCTCGTTGTCTCCCCACTCTCCTCACTCCCCCATCCCCACCCTCCTTCTGTGCACCCACCTCTCTGCACCCCCCCCTCACCAATACTTACCCTCTGGAGTTGGGATCGGCAATCTTCTCTGGACCGGAATACATCTGCACTCTTCAAAGTCCAACCGCAAACTGAAGAAATCGAGATAAGCCATATAATGGGACTCAGTGGGGGAGGTTTCAACTTAGGTTGACATCTTGGCCAATTTTAGGAATTTTGGCTCAAATTTTCAACATGGGTTCTTGGAACCCTTAATCAGAAACACTGTCACAGTTATGTTGTTTCTTGGTCCCAAAAGGTAATTTCGCAGTTGCTGTGTGGAATCACCTTTTGGGACTGATTCATGAAATGACAGTGCCACTGTTCATGAGGTGGGGTCCCAAAAAGCACATGTTGCAATTTTGGTGAAAAAATTCCCCCAAATTACTGTGTTACAAGTGTGCATTGCACAGTTTCTATTCACACTCATAACTTCACCAATTTTTAATATTTTCACCCCAGATTTTCAACACTGCCATTTTTAACACCTCCTAATGAACAGTGCAGCTGTCATTTTTCATGTCCTGCCCAAAATGTGTTTTTGCACCTGTGGCACAGAATGGCCCAGTCACTGCACAAAATCAACTTTTGAGATGGATAATCAAAATTACAGTGTCACTGTTTGTGAGGGGAGGACCCATAAAGCCCATGTTGAAAATTTGGTGAAAAAATACCAAAAAATGACTGCATTACGGGCATGCATTGACCACTTTCTACTCATGCTCATAACTTTACCAATTTTTCATATTTTCACTCCAGATTTTTAACATTGCTATTTTTTCACACCACCTTATGAACAGAACAGCTGTCATTTTGCGCATCCTGTCTAGAATATGATTTCACAACTGTGGCACAGAATGGCACAGTCGCTTTGCAAAATCAACTTTTGGGATGGATTAACAAAATTACAGTTGCGCTGTTCATGAGGGGAGGTTCTGTAATGCCGAAGTTGAAAATTTGGTGAACAAAATTCCAAAAATGAGTGCGTTACGAGCGTGCAATGCACAGTTTCAATGCATGCTCATAACTTTGCTAGTGTTTCCCATTTTTCACACTGTTGTACTATCTGGATTGAGGTGTGGGAGCACAGGGTCCGAAGGACCATGGCTTCCACTGTGGCATATGGATACTGTTGTACTATCTTGATGGAGGGATAGTAGCACAGGGTATGAAGGACCCTGTGCTCCTTGGAAACTGCACTCCCACCATGACATATGGATACTGTTGTACTATCTCAATGGAGAGATGGGAGTACTGGGTCCAAAGGACCCTGCGCTCACATCATGAATGTGGACACTGTTGTACTATTTGGATGAAGGATGGGAGCGCAGGGTCCAAAGGACCCTGCACTCCTACTGTGACTTATGGACACTGTTGTACTATCTCAATGGAGGGATGGGCCACAGTAAAATGAGGATACAATTATGCTATCTGAAAAAGAAGGAAAATTCTTTGCAAAAGCTTTGTTAATGCATCAGTTAGTGTGGATGCCACAGCGACAAAAGCAGGGAAATGAGGCATTAGGGTTTCTAACCCTAATGCCCCAGAATCCAGGTTCCCACCCCTACCATCCCACCCCATCCCCCACCCTCCACACACTAACAGGTGTCGGGGTGTGCCATGGGGTCATAAGGCCTAACACTCACCCCATTGTCCTATACTGTAGCATGTAAGCATGTTTAAATGTGAAATGGGGTGAGAGTTGGGTTTTATGACCCATGGCACACCACGACACCTATTGATGTGAAGGTGGGGATGGGGAGGGGTGATGGGGTGGGAACTGAGGGGTGGGGCATTAGGGTTACAAAACCCTAATGCCTCATTTCCCTGCTTTTGTCACTGTGGTATCCATTCTAAGTGATGCATTAATTAAGTTTTTGAAAGAATATATATATATATATATATATATATATATATATATATATGTGTGTGTGTGTGTGTATATATATATATATAGATATGTAGATATATATATGTGTATATATATATATATATATATATATATATATATATATATATGTGTGTATATATATAGGGGCTATGACATGGTCTGACCTGAAGATATCATATTTATCTTCACGAGAGGCCAGTGATATCATGATATCTCACAGGTGGCGAAGCTACGAATGAGTTATTTTTTTTTCCAGAGGTAAGAAGTTTACACCAATTGAGGGAGTATGGTTGAAAATTGATTATTAGACACTTTAAAACACCAATAATACAGCACATTACCAGGCCACCCATTCGGCCTTCTGCTAGCTTAACTATGTAGAGACAAGGGTGAGCCACACTCAATGTTTTGTGGACCTGCCCTGTGCTCCAGGCCTTCAATATTGAGTTGGAAGTAGAACTAGCTGACCTTTTTGGTAAACCACCCCCACTGATTCCTGTACTGTACCTACTCCAAATACTCTACAGGTTTTAGTGACTAAACACCAAGTACCTTGTGGGTGTCCTTGTCACAGCAACCAAGAAAGTAACAATGAGACCATACCTAACCCCAGAGGTCCCAGATATCCCTTCCTGGCATAAGTTGCTGTGTCAGATGTATTCAATGGAGAAAATTACTTAATCACTTAATGACCGCATGGGCAGTTTTAATTCCCAATAGAATGGTTAGCTGCTATATGCCACGGCCAAAGATCCAACTATTCTACTGTAGGCTCAGAATGTCCCTAGTTTCTCAGACTGGGGATTCCTAAATTAAACTCTCTTTCATGTCTAGGTACCTCACTGCTGACTAACCCACCAGCACATTAAACTGAAGACCACAGGATCCAGAGTGCAGGGGAAGGCATAAGAACTGTCTTGTCTCCCCACTTCTCCTTGGACTGGGCCCCCAACCTCCACAACTCCCGAGCTCAGAGAGGCCACCCAGTTGCACCCACTAACATTAAATATCTCAGCTCCCATACCTCATGGAGCTTTCCTCTAGCTATACCAGTCTTTCAGAAATGGTAGAGGGTGTCCCAGTTGAGGTCACTCAATAATGAATTAACTATGTACTGTATAAATCTATGTATTAAGTAGTTTCTTATTCTGTACCTGCTATTTGCAACACTTGTTGCAGACCACTGTAAAAGTTTCCCAAAACAAAAATTTAATAAAAAAAAAATAACAAAGGCATCCTGTTCTTGTGTGGTTCAGGTAAGATGGCAAAAGGAGTTTGGAAGGTATCAGAACCCAAGTTAGGAGACTTCTGATTGAGTGAGCTATGGAATGGCCAAAGAGTGAGAAAGCTCCAGGGGACCAGCGAAGTACATAAACAAACACAGCACAATCTTGCTTGGTTCTAACTGATTAAAACTTTTATTTAACACAGATTTTCTTACCTCTTGTTTGTGACTTCTGCACCCAACATGGCTGAACAATAACCAAAGAAAAAAGGAGCTTCTGTTATGCCATTACAGAGTTTGGAGCAGCAGAAACCAAAGAGAAGCAAGATAGATTCTAAATCTTCAACCTTACTGACTCAAAAAGAGCTTCTTAGAGAACACAAAATGTATATGGCTGAGTTTAACTTCATTACATTGATGTCAGAATTAACTACTGCCGTTAACTCGATTAAAATTACAGCTGACTCTTTGCTGTAGTGAGTTTCTGATACTGAAGCTCAAATAAGTTCTGTCAAGGATTTTATCCAGAAAGAAGATCAGGAACTGATTCAATTAAGAAGAAAGATACAAAAAATGGAGGAAAAGGTTGATGATTTAGGAAATAGATCTTGACTAAATAATATTCTAATTATTGGTATGCCAGAAGGAGCAGAGCATCCTGATATTCTGAAGTTCTTAAATAACTTTTTTACTCAGATTGTCGGCCCCCCAGATTTGGGTCCAACTTATTTAATTCAGAGAGCTCATCGAGCCCTTAGACCCAGACCAAGACAGGAAGAAAAAACAAGGGCAATAATATGCAAATTTGTAAACTTTTAGGAAAAAATAAAGATTCAGTGAGCGGCCAGAGCTTCAAGTGTCACCATTTTGGCAACAACATCGGATTTTCATCTTTAATGATGTGAGTAATCAAGTGTGAGAGAAACAGAACTCATATTCTGACATTAAAAAGACTTTACACAAAGGAAATATTAAATTCATGATTCAATTCCCTGCCAAATTAGTTATTCAGCTACCTCATGGCACATTTTTTCTTTCCATCTGCAGAATCAATGCAGTTGCAATTACCTAAGGTGCTTCTTGAATTATTTAAGATACCCCAAACTAAAAATGTGGCTGCTGAAAATATGGAGGTTCAAACTGGTTAAGATTCTTTATGTTTGACTATGTTTTGGTGGATCTGATATATTTTGTACACGTTCTGACTTGCCTTTTGGGTCCTTTGTGGTTCTGGGTGAGTGGAGCCCCAATGTTGCTTAGACTGCTTCTACATGTAAGACCGAATTGAGCTAGCTTCATTTTTGGTACTCCCTGGGAGCTGTGCCAGTTGCTCTTTCATTTTTCTTTTTCTGATTTATTGTTGGACCCCTATTTGCTGGAGAATGTTTACCGGATTGACAGTTTCATTTATGGGCAACTCGTTTTTTTTTTTGTTTGTTTGTTTTTTAATTCTCAGGTTTTATTCTGCCTGGAGAACACTGACTGCTTAATTTAGTGCTGTGTAACTAACTTGTTATGAACATTCGAGAACCCTGGGCAAGCTCCATATACTCATTGGAAGAACAAATTATTTTTTATGGTGAACTTAAACCCACTTGCTCTTATGCATTTAAATTTAAACACTGATTGGAGTTAACTATACTACACTTTTTCCAAAGCTAAACATATTTTTCTAAGCAGTTGCTATAAATATCCATGACTGGGTCTTATAGATTCTTGTTTAGAATTGTATATTATGATTGCCATTGTATTTGCTAACGCATTAGACACAGTTACTTGAATTATATTTAGCTACAGTAGATAGGCATGTTTTATATAATTTCAATTTTGGGAAAGCATTAATAATTATTTAGGCTAAGACCTTTTCCTGAACAAGCATTATTGGATACATTTTGTACTATTTGACAAGACATATATTGGGCAGTCTAGATAGCTTTTATTGTGAGCCTATTTTAAATGAAAAGGAGATGTCCCAAAGGAGCTTCGATTCTGCAAGCATCTCTGCTGTGACAAATACAATTTTTTTTTTTTAACAATACCAGGAGTTTAAAAATAAAGAGATTGCATATTCTCTTGTTAATTTTTTAGGGCTACTTATACAGAGTCAAAGATGCCTGCTACATATTACAGAAAAGAGTACACGTATGGATACTATATTTGTCTGGTATTATACTATTATTTTACTGAATTATAATAGTTTATACATTTTGGTGGAAGCATTTCATATTTTTAAACTAATTGGCCTGAGCTGATTTGTTATATGGGCTTGGTAACTCTGCAGGGTTACATTTATTTTACCAACACTAAGTTTTGAACATTTAGGTATACTTAAATGTTGTGTATTAACACTGTAATAACAAATATATTTAGCCCTGCATCTTTCTAACTACAACAGTTTTTTGATGTAAATTTTAGGTACAGTATGTAGTTAAGATAACAAATCGGTTGCAGAGGCCAATCGATAAATAAATATTACTATGTAATCTACCTATTGGAAATAATTATCAGGTTTAACCGGGGAGAAAGCAGATTTTAAATTTTTCTTGTTTATTTGTTTTCTGATATATTTGGTGGCCCTGGATTGTGCTACTCATTTTGTAGCCTGCCTTGAATGCTGACTCTATCATTAGGTAGAGTGGGGTGGGGGGGTATCAAATCTACCATTCTGGAAGGAATAATAACAAGCTCTTTTTTCTTATTACATGTACTTTGCATTAAGTGGGACATATGACAGGGTTTTGCATTAAAAGAACACCATGGAGCTGGGGGTGTACTTTTAGGGGTGGGGAATAATCTTTGTTTTTCTGATTTATATACTTCTTTTGAAAGTTATTCCGGGACATTATTGTAAAGGACATTCCTATAAAACCTAAATATACCTGACTTACATCTATGAGTTATACTTTTACCTCCTGGAATGTGAAAGGTGCTAGAAGAGATCTAAATTATTGATACATCTGCGTATATTTAGCCCTTCTATAGTTGTCTTACAGGAAACACATTTTCTAACTAATGATCTTTAATTTTTAAGATTGGGATGGGTGAACCAAGTTTTTGAAGTGGGGACAGAGAAAAAAAAAGACAGGAGATGCTATACTCATTGCAAGAAATGTTAATTTTACCTGTCACCACTTGATTTCTGACCCACAGATGAGATTTATTATTACCATAGATACATTTGAAGACTCTGAAATCATGTTGGTATCAGTTTATTGCCCTAATAGAGAAGACTCCCAGTTTTTTTGCAGATCTGTCTTTACAATTGGCTAATTAAACAAATATTTTACATATAATAGGGGGAGACTGGAATGTCATTTTTGATAACAACTTGGATAAAACGGGACCTTATATATAGTACCTCTCTTTCTCAGAAACAATAAGATATTAGGGACTTAATAGATACCCACTTATTAATTGACCCTTGGTGAACTTTATATCCTAAAGATAAGGACTATACCTTTATTTCTTATCCCCATAACACACAATCGAGGATAGATTTTTTTCTAATAAGTTATTCCTTATCAGCAGGTATTATACAAGCCCAGATTACCATGTGTGATCTTGGATCACTCTCCAGTATATTTAATTCTACAAGTAACACAGGATTTTAAAGCAGATAAATACTGAAGGTTAAATGATTCCCACTCCACAAGAGTGGTGGCAGAGAGGAGGCAGGGATCTACAGACCAGTAAGTCTTACCTCAGTAGTGGGCAAGATTATGGAGGTACTCCTTAAGGAAAGGATTGTGCAACACCTGGAATCCATAGGAGCACAGGATCCAAGACAGCATGGGTTTACAAAAGGAAGGTCCTGTCAAACTAATCTCATAGATTTCTTTGACTGGGTAACCAGAGTGGTGGACCAAGGGGGAGCAGTTGATGTCGCCTACCTTGACTTCAGCAAAGCTTTCGATACTGTTCCACATAGAAAATTGATTAATAAGCTGGGTAGGCTCGGGGTGGGTCAGAAGTTGGTCAACTGGGTGGCAAACTGGTTGACAGACAGAAAACAGAGAGTGGTGGTAAATGGTATGAAGTCGGAAGAGATGCAAGTCACAAGTGGTGTACCTCAGAGATCAGTCCTGGGGCCAGTCCTCTTCAATATCTTCATCAGTGACATTGCAGATGGACTTGAGGGTAAGGTTTGTCTGTTTGCAGATGACACCTAGATTTGCAACAGATTAGATGATCCAGATGGGGTGGGCAGAATGAGAAGAGATCTGGATAAACTAGCAAAATGGTCAGAAGAGTGGCAACTGGGATTTAATACAAAGAAGTGCAAGATCATGCACATAGGGAAGAGAAGCCCTTAAGCCACCTATAGGCTGGGAGGGGAGTTGCTGGCAGTCACAAGGGAAGAAAGAGACTTGGGCATCCTCATCACCAATTACCTGAAAACATCCAAGCAGATTACTAAAGCAGTAGGTAAGTCTAGGGGGATGTTAGGGTGTATTAGTAGGGGTATTACAAGTCGGAAGAGGGAGATAATAATCCCTCTTTACAAGACACTGGTTAGGCCCCATCTGGAGTACTGCATGTAGTACTGGAGACCACACCTTCACAAGGACATTAACCAAATTGAGGCAGTCCAGAGAAGGGCAACCAAAATGGTGCAGGGACTGCATCAGAAAACATATGAGGACAGATTAATGGAGCCCAATATGTATACCCTAGAGCAAAGGAGGGAGAGAGGTGATATGATCAAAACATTCAAACACCTTAAGGGCATTAACAAGGTGAAAGAGTCTAACATGTTTCAGTATAAGAAAAATAGCAGGACAAGAGGACACAGCATGAGATTAGAGGGAGGCCAACTAAGGGGTAATGTGAGGAAGTTCTTTTTCACAGAAAGGGTGATGGATGCATGGAACAGCATACCTCAGGAAGTGGGAGATATGAATTCAGTGCAGGGCTTCAAACAGGCATGGGATAGGCATAAGGGAGCAATACAGATGAGTAAATATAGATAGGCCATTGACAGAGCAAAGGCCGATGGCACATTTATAAGGTAGAAAAGAAATGGGCAGACTGGATGGGCCTTGCTGTCCTTATCTGCCGTCAACATCTATGCTTCTATGTTTCTGTATTGAAGGTGGGAAATATAATCACATCCTTTAAAGACTTTACTGGTTGCGTTTTTAATGAAAATAAGGAATCAGTGACTTGTTATTCTACTCTATGGTTAGCATATAAGTGTGCTATTCGGGGGGAGTTATATGTTTAGCTACAAAATTAAAGCAACATAAAATTAGTTCACTCTAATGAGCTTCTAAACTTGATTGGGTCCCTGGAAATTCAGATTTCACAATCTTACTTGGCTAGTTTATTTAAAAAACTAACTGGCTACAGAGAACAATACCATGAACTGAACAGAGTGCAAGCAGAGTTCAACATAGTTAGATCTAAATATAATTATGTTTATTCTGGGGAACACCCAGATAAGCTTTTAGCCATGCGTATCAAACAACAGGAGACAGCTAGAACTATTAAATGTATATATGTCCCCAAAAACCAGAAATCAATAACCCATTCTACACAAATAGCTGAGGAGTTTTGTAATTTTTTCTCCATCTTATATGGTATTGGTGACCCGAAGATTGGGGCCCAAGAAATAAATGATTACCTAAACCCCTGTTATCTACCATGATTAGATGCCACGGACTACAGTTTTTTGGGTTCCCCTATTACAATATCTGAATTATATTTTGCCTTAAATGCTATGGCCACAGACAAAGTGCCAGACCTTGATGGGTTTTCTGTTTTATTTTACCGGACCTTTTCTGATATATTATTGCCCCATCTACTTCAACTTTTTGAATAAGCATACAAAACTGGTGATCTGGATCCCTCTATACAAGAATCTATTATATCCCTTATACCCAAAGCTGGGAAACATCTTACTAATACAAACAATTGCAGACCTATATCTCTTTTGAATATAGATTTCAAAATTTTGACAAAGGCTCTTGCTTTCATGATCCAAAAAGTATGGGCTAAACTAATAAGCGCAGAACAGGTGGGCATTATGTCTAACAGACAATCCTCAGACCATCTCAGGAAAGTTCAACATATAATTTCTGCATATAAGGAGGCAACATCTCTTATGATTTTTGCCTCGCTCAATGCAGAAAAAGCATTTGATAGGGTATCGTGGCTATATCGATTTTGTACACTAGAGAAATTTGGTTTTGCCACAGATTTTGTAAATTGGCTAAAATTGGTGTATACCCACCCTACTGCTAAAATTAGATGTAATAAGGTTTTCTCCTCCTTCTTTGGTTTGCGTAATGGTGTACATCAAGGCAGCCCTCTTCCCCCTTTTGTTTAATTATTATAGTGAACCCTTTATTCAGCACATCAAACTTAATCCACATATTACTGGCATTAAGGTAGGATCCCAACAATACAAGATGTCAGCATATGCTGGTAATCTCTTATTGCATTTATAGGATCCTACCACCTCTTTAACTCATTTGTTAACTGAAATAAATATATTTGGCTCTACTTCAGACAATAAGCTTAACTTTGATAAGACACAGATTTTACCACTAAACAAATATACAACTAAACAGGACATTTCCCCTCTGTACCCAGTAAAGTTTATCAAATAATTACTGTATCTCTGTATGTGTATCTCCACTTCCAATTCAGCTATGATTCGGAGGAATTTTGTCTCTTCTGTTCATCTAATTGAATCAGATTTAAACAGATTGGATAAATTACCTCTCTCTCTTTGGGGCAGGTTAAGCTTAATAAAAATGATATATTACCAAAGATGCTCTATCCCAAAACAATGTTAACAATTTTTTAATACCTAAGTGGTTCACCGAATTACATAAAATATTGTCAAAATCTCTCTGCGAGGACATAGACCTAAAATAGGATAAGAAATCTTAAGCTTATTGTTCCTAAACAGTCAAGAGGTTTGACTACCCTGACTTTTAAGGCTATTACCATGCAGCACAGGGTTCTAAGTACTTTCGCTGGGCTTTCCACAACAAACTGCATTAATCTTTTTATACTCCACTTTGATGAGTACTTGAAAAAGAACTGTGTGCCAAGCATGGTATACAGCTGAAAGCACTTTTTTTTCTTAAACCTTCTATCTTTCCACCACAGCTTAAAGACTCACCCATAGGTACTTCTATAAGGATATTTAAAAAACTCCAGAGAGGCATTACATTTTCACTTTGTAATCCTTGGTAGTAACTTCTCTGGTTAAACCCCAACTTTAAATTACATAAAAAAAGGTTAAAAACCACTAATTGGCAGTCTAGTAGCATTCAATGACCTCTGCAGTTTCTTCAAGGGGATAACTGGATTTCCTTTTCTGAATTCAAAAAGGAATACAGTTTAACTAACAAAGATTGGATTGATTGCCACCAAATATGGCATCTGCTTTTTGCTGTTTTGAGTAATCCTAAATTTAATGCTAACTACTTTTCTGTGTTAGCTAACCTTTTCAGTCTATCAATCGAACCACATTCTCTTTCTAAATTATATAAGGAAATACAGCAACTTTGGATGTATAGATATGGTGCCCTATCACAATATTGGTCTAAAGTTCTGAACCTACCTTTTAACTAATCAGCAATGGCAATCTATTTGGTTAAATACTTCTAGGCTAATCAAGTTTGATGGATATCGGTTCACTCAATATAAAATATTGCATACTGTCTATCATACGCCAGCTAAGTTATATAAATGAGGTATCTTGACCTCTCCTGTTTGTATTAGATGCTAACAAGACCCTGGAACACTTGTTCATATTTTATGGGATTGTCCTAAAGCACATCTTTTATGGAAGGAAATAAGGGACTCAATATCTCCTGACCTGGGGATAAGGGAATCCTTTTTCTAAAGCCAATTGCATTTTAGGTCCAATTGATCAGGAAATTAACTGGGAATATATGTTTCTATTTTATGTTAATTACTATGGTAGCCAAAAAGATTATACTTAGGCTTTGGATGGATCAATATGTTCTTACTATTTCAGAGTGGTAAAAGGAATTACTCCAGACTTTGAGATTGAAAGAATGCTGGCTTCCACAAGGAATAACTTCCCTGCTTACATCAGATGCCTGAGCCTGTTTGAATCCTGGCTTACTACCATAGCTTTTTAATCTGATTATACTAATTGTTCTATACAGCATGTTTTTCTCAACATTATTTGTTTACCGCAGTAGGCACCTACTCTTGTTTGAGAAATTTTTTTAGGATGTTAGGGTGGGTGTGGGTGGGATTAGTATGGATTCTTATTACTAGACCATTTGCATTGTCATACTATTGTTTATGTACACTGATTATTATATATCGTATCAGATGTATGACTGTTGTTCATCTTTTACCTTTTCTCTAATAAAATATATTTAATCTGAAAAAAAGAACCCAAGTTGTTGCATCAGCTAATCATATTTCTCTTTCAGCTGAACTACTGTTGATACAGTATGGGTAATGCTTAAGACTGTCTCACATAAAGTGCTCTCTCTTTTATCAGCCAACCTTAGTACATCCTAAATTGTGGATAAGAGGGTGGTGGATAACAGAAGGTAGCTGTTTCCCCAAAAAACTAATTTACATTTTTAGCTGATAATGGTTCAGTTCCCCCTCTCCTGACACAGACACAGTCCAGCAGTCCACACATAGAAAATTAAAAAAGACAGCACTGTACTGCATCATGCCCTCTCACATCATCTCCCACTGAGACCACAGAAACTGTGGATGTTACTAGCTGCTAACACTGACTTCAATTTCACTGCCTGACACAGACACTGTCCAGCACTAAGTGATTAAATAGACTGAGGTAGTCTGAGCATTTGTATCTTCATTTCTATGTTTATCTGGCAGGACAGTGCCTTCATCGGGCAGCAGTTTACAGGGCTATTAGTCATTACAGTGCTCGGTGGGTTCACTACTGATAACCACCATGACACCACTAAAGTTGCTTACCGTGACTCAGGACTCCATGGTGCAGCATCTATGTCCAGGAAATATTTTCAAAATTTAGCACAAGCATGAGCTTAGTTGTTTATTTGGGGCAGGGCAAATAAAAAATTACACGTTTGTGTCTCTGCGTTTGTTGTGCCAACAGGCAAGATGGGATATGAATGACAGTGAACAGATAGTAGGTTCACAACTCACAACTGCCCCCCCAATACCACCACTGCTGCTGTTAATCCAGGAGTTCACAGATGTGAGCAGCTAGTGTGTCTGTTATATTTACAGTAATTGCAACAATTCCAAAGCACCAGATATACCACCAGTATCCAACACCGTTATGCTGGCAAATTAATGAGGGAGATTAACATGCCTTCCAGTACAAGCAGTGCAGCCTCCATGCCTGCCAAATAGCAAATAATGAGAGTGGCAATAGAAAGGGGAATTAACATTGCTGACAATTGGAACAGAGAGGCTAGCTGGCAGTAAGCAAGAGAGATGGAACAATGAGGAACAGATAAATGACAGAGAACTGTACTTAACAATTTTGCTGTATTTTTTCTGGAATCTGTTTCAAAGATATATGACTATCTCCAGGTGCTCAACAGAAGCTCCAGAAAGTAGAGATCATACTCATTTTGTATTGTTTTTGCTGTACTTTGTGCAGAACAGGGCAGACAGAGGAGTGGCCAGCTCATAAACACATGAACACCAAAACAAAAATGTCTGCACCAACAGGAAATAAAAATTGATGCTGTAAGTATACATGCTAAATTATTAGTTTACTGCTATGGGGGTGGGTTTCTGGTTGCCCTCTTTATCCTTAAAGGAACAGTCACCACCAAGGGCCCCCTCACTCAAGTGTGGGGCTGGTAGAATGCATGTTGTCTGAAAAAACATTTTGGTTTACTGTAGTATAGTAGGTTATAACAGATTGATTTGGCTGAGTTTTAGGCTGGTGACTTCTGTTACTACAAATCCCAGAATCCCCTGCAGATGACATGAGAGCAGCTGGCAGCAGTGAGAAGATGCAATAGCCTGCAATACAGAGTAAGAATTTATATAAGATCTGGGGCCAGATTCACAAACCTTTGCCCAGATGCAAACCCTTTTCTTGGAGTTGGTATCCACAAAGCCCAGTTTGCCCAGGCAAACTGTGTTTGCACCCAGGCAAAGTTGAGAGGGGTCCGCAATGCAAATGAAGGGAAGGGGACCTGCATACCACTGCAGTAGCATTCACAAAGTATTTGCTCCATACAAGGGCTGTTTATGAAGGCCCTTGTGTGGAGAAATTACTGCAAACAAAAACCTAGTGGCAATCAGTGCAACCCTAATGGTTGGCAGAGGTACTACAGCCCCCCCTCCGTTCTCTGATTGCCGACCATATGAGTAGAAAATATTTTCCATACTGCAGTGGTCCCTGTCTAGTCCCTGATCACCCACCCAATTTGTTGAAATAATTTCCATAGTGTAGTGGTCCCTCCCCCCTCCCCAATCACCCACCTGATGTTGAAAAATAAATTTCCATAGTGTAGTGGTCCCTCCCCACTCCTTGATCACTGGTCTCATAAAAATAAACATTTTCTATAGTGCAGCGGTCCCTCTCCCTCCCCGATTGCCACCCGATGTTGAAAAATATTTTTGCATAGTTTAGTGGTTCCACCTCCCTCCCCAATCACCCATCTCATAAAAAGAAACATTTTCCATAGTGTAGCAGTCCCCCCCCGATCACCCACTGATGCTGAAAAATAGTTTTCCATAGTGTAGTGGTCCCTCCCCAATCACTTATCCCATAAAAATAAACATTTTCCATAGTGTAGCAGTCCCTTCCCCCCTCCCCAATCGCCCACCCTATGCTGAAAAGGTTTTTCCATAGTGTAGTGGTTCCTCCCCCCTCCCTGATCATGAATCTCATAAAAATAAAACTTTTTCGGTAGTGTAGTCATCCTTCCCCCTCCCCGATCACCCACCTGATGTTGAAAAATAGTTTTCCATATGTAGTGGTCCCTTCCCCCTCCCCAGTCACCAATCGCTGTCCCCAAATCCTGAAAACTCCATTCCCTGGTAGTCTAGCATCCCCCCCTTTCCAGTCACTGATAACTGTCCCCAAAGTGAAAACACCCCATTCCCTGGTAGTCTAGTGTCCCTCCCCCTCCCGCTATGTCCGATCACCATCCCCTTCTGTACCAAATTCCTTGGTAGTCTAGTGGTCCCTCCTGGTTCCCAATCCCCATCCACTGAAACCACTCTGCAAGCCCTGGTGGCCTAGTGCCCCCCACCATCTCAGGTAATCACCCACCACCTAATTTCCCCCTTCCTGACTCCCATGTGGTGAGCAGCACAGCCCTACTCTCACATCCATGGCTGCCCACCACCTGAGCTATGAAAGAGCATGTACTATAGAAAAACATTTATCATTGTGGGATCAGTGATTGGAGAGGGGAGAGGGACCACTACACTATGGAAACTTATTCTTCACATATCAAGTCAGTGATTGGAGGATGGGGGGCACTAGTCCACCATGGAATGTGGCTTTGTGGGTCATGAGCTGATGGGGGCCTCACGAAGCCACCAGCGGGCCATGCAAATGGGCCCATAATGGGCATGCTAATGGACAATAGTGCTTTGCATGCCCAGTGGGCTCATTTGCATGGCTAGCTTAGTGATAAGTGACTTAGCATGTGTGCGCTTTTGTTGCAGGCCCAGTTTCCTGGCTGGCTGTGGTGGCAGTGCTATTGGGGATCCTGGTGCTTTTCCTGGGTTAGTGCTGTCCCCACCTGCCCCTATTCACAGTCAGATAGCACAGCGCACCATCCAACTGTGAATTGCAGGATTGCCCACCAGCACAGTTGGGGGGGTGCAGCACAAACTCTTGCACTGCACTTTGCCCTTTTTAGTGACTCCTGCCCCTGATATTTTGTATGCTGAATCTGCTGGGATTGCACTGTACATCGCCCCCGATGAAAAGTAGCTGCAGAAAACATCTGATCAGAGATTATAAAGCTTTAACATGCACTGCAGGCTATTGAATCTCCCACTGCTACTTACTGCACTGATCTCAGCTGTAGGGGATTGTGAGAGCTGTAGTAAAAGAAGATGTCATCCTACAGCTAAGCCAAATTAGTCTGATATAATCTACTATACTATAGTAAACAGTAAGTAAACCAAAATGTTTTTCCCACAAAGTGCACATTGGGATCAGCCCCGCACTTGAGTGTGGCATCCTTTGTGGTGACTGTTCCCCTTTATTAGGACAAACACTAAATAGTTTAATTGGAGGAGTCAACCTCAGTGGCATGAAAAAATGCAGTCTTTGTGTGCAAGGAAGTCTTAGAACTCCTGTGATGGTTTAAGAATCATGACAAGTTTGTTTTATGAAATTAAATGGCAACCAATCAATAGCTGAAGCCACTGTGTTAAAGCCCTGTGACCACATCCTCAGGTCCTACAGTGGTCTAACAATAAACATAATCCATGTTTAGTAAATATATTGGGCTGGCAGTATAGCCTAGAGGTTAGAGTAACGAGTTGCGAATGAGCTTGGTACATCCAGCAGACAAGACCTGGGTTTGATTCTCACAACCTCCACTTGCATACTGTGTGACTCTGAGCAAGTCACTTAACCACCCAGTGCTCCCACCCAGGTCACCCCTGAAAACAGGCACTTGTGCCTAGTGGGCCCTACCCAGTTACCAAAGACTAAAGTAAAATATATATATATATATATATATATATATATATATCAAAAACTCTGTTAATGCATCAGTTAGGGTTAAAGTGATTAAAGTAGGGAATGTGGCATTAGGGTTTCCAACACTAACACCCCACCCCCACCATGCACAGATGAAGGGGATCAGGGGTGGCATTGACATTATCAGACCTAACACTCACCATGTTCCACTCATGACACAGTCATTTTGTCACAAAATTTTTAAAATGGGCTTTTTGGGGTCCCACCCCATGAACAGTGTCAGTGTCATTTTGTGAATCAGTCCCAAAAGGTGATTCCATGCAGTGACCATGAAATCACCTTTAAGGACTGAGAAATGAAATGACAGTACCGGTGTTCAAGATGTGGGGTCCCAAGAACCACATGTTGAAAATTGGGGCCAAAATTGCTAACAATGGCTGAGATATTAACATAAGTTGACCTCACCGATAACTCCCATTTTACGGCTTACCTTGATTTCTTCAGTATGTGGTTGGACTTTAAAGAGTGCAGATGTGTCCACAGTCCAGAGAAGATCGCTACTCCAGACCTTCAGAGGGTAAGTATGGGTAACAGAGGGTGCGAAGGAGGTGGGTGTGCAGAAGGAGGGTGGGGATGGGGGAGGGCGATGGCGGAGACAATGATGGACTGTTTTCTTCATTACAGGTTTAAAAAAAAGACTTCAGGGATGATTTTCTTAATTTACTGGGGAATGACTCTGTGGTGCCAACAAGTATTGGGGCACCATACTGTATCAGGATGTCTAAACCCTGGCTGTATTCATGTCAGTGGAGATTTCTAGGGCTGCCATAGCACCGACTTCTGTGTTATTCCATTCTCTATCTTACAATTTTGGATGTAAACACAGGTCTACAAGATGCAAATGTGGCTACATACCTACTGGCCTGGCATCATGGAGCCAGCTTTGAAATGTGTAGTTTTTGATTAACAGCTGGCAGCATAGCCTAGAGGTTAAAGCAAAGAGCTGTGAACAAGCTTTGTTCATCCAGCAGAATGGGGTTTTATTCCAACATGCTCTACTTGTATATTGTGTGACCAAAGCAAGTCACTTATCCTCCCTGTGGTCTCAAAACACACCCAGAAACAAGTTGTACTGTAGTTGTGTGCCTTACCCAGACAAAGACAGTGAAAACAATCTGAGCATGTTGACTCAAAAAGAAAAAAATGAGGATACCATTATTTTTTTATTAATTGCAAAAACACATAGACCGACAACATTATTAAAACATGCATAACCTGAAATGTATTATTAAAAGAGTATTTTACTTTTTTCGATGAAGTTAAAAGTATAGCAGTTTCTTAATGAAGTGCTTTGGATGGAATGGGATTTTCTACCGTAATGGAAACAAATGAATCTATATGATTCTGCCACTCATGCCCTTCAAGCGTGGCTTACATACTGCAGCTCTGCCAATGGACTGCAACTTTCCAGAATGCCATTCTCATTGTAATGTAAAAGAAGAAAGAAAAAAAAGGGAGAGACAGGCTGTGTGTGTGTGTACACACGTACGCACGTCTGTGTGTGTGTGTGTGTGTGTGTATGTGTGTCTATCTCTGAGAAAAGTGCTGCACTAACTGAGATGTGCTGAAAGGGAAAAAAAAGTATCAGCATTAATTAAATAAAATAATATTTGGGTGGGTGGGTATAAAAAACAGAATTTTGCATGCACCCTTGATGCAGGATGTTTTTATAAACCCCTTGGACTTTGCCCTTGGGGTTAATGTAGCATCCCATACCTTGTGTGTGTGTAAAATTCTAGTTACACACACCCACCCATATATTATTCTATATTTTAATAATGCAGTTCTGATTATGTATGTTTTAACAATGTTGTCCATCTGTGTATTTACAATTAATAAACTATTAATGGTGTCCCATTTTTTTTCTTTTCAGGTCAAATCTGGATAGAAATAGTATAATATTTTTAGAATCGTAACACGTGCTCAGATAGTTTTTATTGTCTTTGTCCAGGAAAGGCACACAACTACTGCTTATTTCTGAGTGTGTTTTGGGACCACAGGGAGGTTAAGTGACTTGTTCTGGTTGCACAATATACAAGAAGAGCATGTTGGAATAAAAAAGGGAGAGATAGGCTGTGTGTGTGTGTGTGTGTGTGTGTGTGTGTTTGTGTGTGTGCATGCGTACGCACGTGTGTGTGTGTGTGTGTGTGAAGTGTGTGCGTGCATGTGTGTGTATGTGTGTCTATCTCTGAAAGAAGTGCTGCACTAACTGAACTGTGTTGAAAGGGAAAAAATTATCACCACTAATTAAATAAAATAATATATGGGTGGGTGGGTGTATAAAACAGAATTTTGCATGCATCCTTGGTGTGGGATGTTTTTGTAAACCCCTTGGACTCTGTCCTTGGGGTTAATGTAGCATCCCATACCTTGTGTGTGTATGTAAAATTCTGGTTACACACACACACACACCCATATATTATTCCATATTTCAATAATGCAGTTCTTATTATGCATGTTTTAACGATGCTGTCCATCTGTGTTTTTGCAGTTAATAAACTATTAATGGTGTCCTATTTTTTCTTTTCAAGTCAAATCTGGATAGAAATAATATAATATTTTCAGAATCATAACACATGCTCAGATAGTTTTTATTGTCTTTGTCCAGGAAAGGCACACAACTATTGCTTTTTTCCTGGGTGTGTTTGGGGACCACAGGGAGGTTAAGTGACTTGTTCTGGTCACACAATATGCAAGAAGAGCATGTTTTATAAAAACCCATTCTGCTGGATGAAAGAAGCTTGTTCACAGTTCTTGGTTTTAACCTCTAGGCTGGACTGCAAGCTATAAATCAAAAACTACACATTTCAAGGCTTGCCCACAATGCCAGGCCAGTAGGTAAGTAGCAACAGTTGCATCTTGTAGACCTGAGTTCACACCCAAAATTGTAAGAGAAAAGGCTGTAAGAGAGGGAGTGGAATTAGACAGAAGTTGGCACTGTGGCAGTCCCAGAAATCTGTACTGACATGAACAAAGCCAGGGTTTAGAAATCCTGATATGGGGCCCCAATACCTGTTGACACCCCAGAGCCAGCCTTGAGATATGTAGTTTTTAATGATCAGCTGGCAGTATAGCCTAGAGGTTAAAGCAATCCTGAATATGGATTATTACTACTAACAGTTTAAAATGTAAAGGTGGGAACTTACTAGTTTCAATGCACATACAAAACAATTATTATAAATCTAGAAAGTGTTGTAATAACACCTTAAAACACACTTAATAAAACAGATGATTTCCCATTTAACCTACAGTAAATGGAGGGCTAAATTCCTCAGCGACATCATTTCCTGTCAGGAGCCTAAAACATATGGCTGGCACCAGCCCTCAATTAAAGGCTGATTTACATATGAATAACTCTGGACTGCAAAGACTCACACATAAATGCAATGGCTCACTCAAATTAGCTTTTTATGGACTTTGAGACATTAAGAAATACTGTGGATGACAGTTCCGCTTTAAGCCATTTCTGAGCTCCAGGATGGAAAAGAAATGTTAAAAAAAAGGATTTTCTGTTTTTTCAACACTTTCTATCTCCAAAACCTCTTGACAGATTCCCATGCAATTTGGCAGGTCAAGAAACTTGCTCCTAGCGATTATGCATGCCACATTTCATGCAAATCCATTGAAGGGCTCCAAAGTTATTAAATCTCAGAATTTGGGCTTTAACATACTCTAGAAGTGCCATTTCACCCTAACTATACTGGCGCAACTGCGCCAGTATTTTCATATATATATATACACATATCTACTGGGTATACATATATACACATATATATATATATATATTATACTGGCACAGTCACACCAGTATAGTTAGGGTAAAACTGCCCTTCTATGCTAAAGTTCAAAGTTTGAGCATTTATAACTTTGGGGTTGTTCAAAGGATTTGCATGCAATTTGGCATGCATAATATCTAGGAGTAGGTCTATTGACTTGCCAATTTTGGTGGGAATCTATCTTGCAGCTTCTGAGATATAAAGTGTTGACAAAACAGAGAAATCTGGATTTTTTGACATTTCTTTGTCATCCTGTATCTCAGAAATGGCTTCATGTTGTGGGCTGAAATGTTCAGGGTAGAAAACCCTTGGATGACAGATGTGCCTTTTGAAGGTTTGGTGAAAAAATATTAATCCATTCAAAAGTTATGAAAGTTTGTCATTTCCCATTATTTCCAATGGGAAAAGTTAAGTTGTTAGCATGAAAGTAAGATTTGCACAAATCTTTCGCAAGTTTAATCATGCAAAAATCTCACTTTCGCAAGTTTCTTTATTTTAATTGCAGAATCTTACATCGAAATTTACTGCTCCCCCAAACTAGCTTCATTGCCGATGGGGGTGTCCAATCCCCCTATTGGCATCATGTATGCCCCCATTCCAACCTCATGCAGCACACTGGAAGCTCACCCCAGTGAGCCCAGATTAATGTTTTTTTTTTTTTTACATTTTTCCGACACCAGAATACCCACTCCTGGTGTCGGATGTCTCCTCCAACCCACTTCCATTGCTGATGGGAGTGCCTAGTCCCCCTGTCGGCATCATGCATGGCCCCCCAAACTCATGTGGCACACTGGGAGCCCACCCCAGTGTGCCCAAATGTTTTAGTTTTTTTTTCAAAATGAAACCTGTAAATGACGAGAACCATCCCACAAAGTCTATTTTTTTATTTGAAACACTGTAACAAAGAAAATGGTCCCTCGTTGTCTCCCCACTCTCCTCACTCCCCCATCCCCACCCTCCTTCTGTGCACCCACCTCTCTGCACCCCCCCTCACCAATACTTACCCTCTGGAGTCAGGATTGGCAGTCTTCTCTGGACTGGGATACGTCTGCACTCTTCAAAGTCCAACCGCAAACTGAAGAAATCGAGGTAAGCCATATAATGGGACTCAGTGCGGGAGGTTTCAACTTAGGTTGACATCTCTGCCAATTTTAGGAATTTTGGCCCAAATTTTCAACATGGGGTTCTTGGGACCCCTCCTCAGAAACACTGTCACAGTCATGTTGTTTCTTGGTCCCGAAAGGTAATTTCGTGGTCACTGTGCGGAATCACCTTTCAGGACTGATTCATGAAACGACAGTGCCACTGTTCAGGAGGTGGGGTCCCAAAAAGCACATGTTGCAATTTTGGTGAAAAAATGTCCCCAAATTATTGTGTTACAAGTGTGCATTGCACAGTTTCTATGCAAGCTCATAACTTCACCAATTTTTAATATTTTCACCCCAGATTTTCAACACTGCCATTTTTAACACATCCTAATTAACAGCGCAGCTGTCATTTTTCATGTCCTGCCCAAAATGTGTTTTTGCACCTGTGGCACAGAATGGCCCAGTCACTGCACAAAATAAACTTTTGAGATGGATAATCAAAATTACAGTGTCACTGTTTGTGAGGGGAGGACCCATAAAGCCCATGTTGAAAATTTGGTGAAAAAATACCAAAAAATGACTGCATTACGGGCATGCATTGACCACTTTCTACTCATGCTCATAACTTTACCAATTTTTCATATTTTCACTCCAGATTTTTAACATTGCTATTTTTTCACACCACCTTATGAACAGAACAGCTGTCATTTTGCGCATCCTGTCTAGAATATGATTTCACACCTGTGGTGCAGAATGGCAGAGTCGCTGTGCAAAATCAACTTTTGGGATGGATTAACAAAATCACAGTTGCACTGTTCATGAGGGGAGGTCCTGTAATGCCGAAGTTGAAAATTTGATGAACAAAATTCCAAAAATGAGCACGTTACAAGGGTGCAATGCACAGTTTCTATGCATGCTCGTAACTTTGCCAGTGTTTCCCATTTTTCACGCTGTTGTACTATCTGGATTGAGGTGTGGGAGCACAGGGTCCGAAGGACCATTGCTCCCACTGTGACATATGGATACTGTTGTACTATCTTGATGGAAGGATGGTAGCGCAGGGTATGAAGGACCCTGTGCTCCTTGGAAACTGCACTCACACCATGACATATGGATACTGTTGTACTGTCTCGATGGAGAGATGGGAGTACAGGGTCCAAAGGACCCTGCACTCACACCATGAATGTGGACACTGTTGTACTATCTGGATGGAGAGATGGGAGCTCAGGGTCCAAAGGACCCTGCACTCCTACTGTGACTTATGGACACTGTTGTACTATCTCAATGGAGGGATGGGCCACAGTAAAATGAGGATACAATTATGCTATCTGAAAAAGAAGGAAAATTATTTGCAAAAGGCTTTGTTAATGCATCAGTTAGTGATCAGTATAGAGCAGGGAATGAGGATTGGTTTCTAACCCATGCCCAGGACCCAGGTTCCCACACTCACTATCTCATCTTCCCATCTCCCTCCACACACTAACAGGTCGCTGGTGCCATGGGGTCATAAGGCCAACACTCACCCCATTGTCCTATACTGTAGCACGTAAGCATGTTTAAATGTGAAATGGAGTGAGAGTTGGGTTTTATGACCCCATGGCACAGCCCTACACCTGTCGATGTGTGGAGGGTGGGGAGATGGGGGAGTGGTGGTAGGGTGGGAACCAGGTCTGGGGCATTAGGGATAGAAACCCTAATGCCTCATTTCCCTGCTTTTGTCACTGTGGTATCCATTCTAAGTGATGCATTAATGAAGTTTTTGCAAAGAATATATATATATATATATATATATATATATAATGTATACAGTATATATGTGTGTATATATAGGGGATATGATATGGTCTGGCTGAAGATATCATATTTATCTTCACGAGAGGCCGGTGATATCATGATATCACACAAGTGGCGAAGCCACGAGGGAGATATCTTTTTTTTTTTCAACTATGTTTGTCTCCTACTGACTCCGGAACTCTCTCGGGCCTCTTCTCGGGCCAGTGCTGCTGTACTGCCCACTGTGAACCCCGCCAACCTCAAGGATGTCACTTTCTCCCAGGCACCATGAGGGGGACAAAGGGTCCCGAGGAGACGGAAGGGGGCAGTGGCTGGGCTCCAGTGTTGGGCATGTGGCAGCAGGGCTCTGGAAGGGCCATCACCTATCTGGGCTGGAGGGGTATTTGTAAGTTATGCCCTCAGCTTGGGACGTGCAATGCCACCCAGCCCCGACATGAGTGCTCCCACTCATGTCCAGAAGGCGGCCGCCCAGCATCTGTCCCAAGCCTGTAAGCCCCTAGTGCATCGCAGTGCTGACGATCTCCACTGAGGGCTGCTGCCGCACTGTGCTGCCCTGGCTCCCTCCCCGAGAGAGGAGAGCAGTCCCTCGGATGCTTGATCCTCTCTCTCTCCCCTGCTGACCCCCGGTGGTCCGGGCTCACTCCCAACCCCGGGTCGCCGGCGTGGCGTGAGGTGTGTTGTCCAGCACCTCAACCCTCAGCACCACCGGGCCGAGGAAATATCTTGATGTCACTGGCCTAGAGTGAAGATAAATATGATATCTTTAGTCAGGCCATGTCATGTTCTGTTTATACAATGTATGCTTTGCCTCTGCCCCAACACAACTCACCACATGCCCCTCTCAATGCAATGGGTGACATAAAGGTGATGGCCCTAGCAATACAACCCCCCTTACAGAAACGCTGCCAAAACAGCAGATGTCATTTTTTGTTTAAAAAATAGCTGATGGATTCTGCTATTTATGGTTAGTTTTAAAAGGAGTTATCTGGTTTATCCTGCCATGTCCCCCCCCCAACAGAGCTCCACATGCCCTCCCCCCCAACATAACAGATTACATAGGGTTTTGAAATATCTGGTTGATCCTGTCAATTTAAAGTTACAAAAAATATCTTGTTGATCCTGCTATTATTTTTGGGGAAAAGTGATATTTTAAATGCTTATCTGGTTGATCCTGCCACTCTGATCACTTTCACTTTCCCTCTAAATGTAGCGTGCTGAGCGCTAGCCACACTGATGGTTGTTATATTGCCAGAAGTTTTCTAGGAGGTACCCTGGGGTCAAAAAGTCAGAAAACACTGTGCCTTATGCACAGCTTACTGTCATTTGTTGAGAAAAAAGCTGCCGACTGCATACAGACTGCAGTAAGTGAGTTTGCAGCTTCAGAACAGCAGAGGAAAGTGCGAGCATCTGCTGCCTGGCAACAGACACTTGCACTTCCTTTTACTGTTCAAAAGCTGCCGACTCGGTCACTGCTGCAGTCTGTATGCAGTCAGCAGCTTTTTTTCAACAAATGGCAATAAGTTGTGCATAAAGCACAGCGTTTTCTGACTTTTTGAACCCAGGGTACCTCCTAGAAAACATTTGGCAATGTAACAACCATCAGTGTGCATAGCGCTCGGTGATGCTACAATTACAGGGAAAGTGAAAGTTCTCAGAGTGGCAGAATCAACCAGATAAGTTTCGATATGACATATAGGAACATGAAGATAACAATGTTATCTTCACTGGCCAGCTCAGATATCATTGTTTATACTTTTATTTATCCCAAAACATATGTTGTATAAATAAATATATATATATATACACACACACACACATATATGTGTGTGTGTGTGTGTGTGTGTGTGTGTGTGTGTAAAATTAATTGCAAAAACTTTGTTAATGCATCAGTTAGGGTGAATACCATAGCAACAAAAGCAAGGAAATGAGATGTTAGGGCTTCCAACCTGATGCCCCACCCCTGGGTGCCCACCCTATCACCCCACCCCCAGCCCCCACCCTCCACACACCGACAGGCATCGGGGTGTATGATGGGGTCATCAGGCCCAGCTCTCACCCTATTCCATGTGTAAACAAGCGTGCATGCTACAGAATAGGACAAAGGGATGAGAGTTAGGCCTGATTACCCCATGGCACACCCCAACGCCTGTTGGTGTGTGGAAGGTGGGAACCATAGGGGGCGGAGCATTAGGTTGGAAACCCTAACACCTCATTTCCCTTCTTTTGTTGCCATGGTATTCACCCTAACTGATGTATTAACAAAGTTTTTGCAATGAATTTCCCTTCTTTTTCGGATAGTATAATTCTGTCCTCATTTCACTGTGGAAATGCAGAGTCCTTCAGACCCTGCACACCCATCCCTCCATCCAGATAATACAACAGGACTCTGCGCTCCCATCCATACATCCAGATAGTAGAACAGTATCCATATGTCACAGTGGGACCCATCTGTCCATCAAGACAGTACAACATTGTACCTTCTTTCTGTTATATAAATATCATTTGTTATTAAGAAATATCAGTAACAGTCACATCAATAAAAAAAATTGGAAGAAATGAGCTAAAAAAACAGGAATTTTGCCAGTGTTTAATTTAGGGGAAAAAAGTGTAACTTGTTAGATTCAAACCTGGGATGTTTCAAACTGCAGCCCTGTATGCTACCCACCACACCACTGCAGCACAGTCATTGATTTCTGCTTTTCTATATATTAGTATCTATCACTGTGGAAGTGGAGAAATGTTCAAAATAAACTGAATGGTTTTGAAAACAGACCAGACAATTTTCGTAAACAACACATCTTCGGAAAACATTTGAAAATTGAAGAAAATTGTCAAAAAAGCACCTTTTTTGCAAAAACAACACAAAAATGTTTGAAAACGCTGCCTCGTTTATTAAAATGGAACACTTCCATTTCCATAGACAGTACTTGATAACATGCAAAAACTGGAGAAAATGGTGAAAAAGCACCTTTTTTTGTGAAAACAATACGAAAATGTTCGAAAACGCTTCCTGGTTTATGAAAATTGGATGCTTCCATTTCCACAAATAGTACTTCGTAACATGCAAAAGCTGAAGAAAATTGTTGAAAAAGTACCTTTTTTTCCAAAAACAACATGAAAAAGTTTGGAAACGCTCCCTCACTTCTGAAAATAGGATGCTTCCATTTCTGCAAACAGTACTTTATTTTTGGAAAAGAATGCCCCCTTTTTACAAAAAATGCCCCATTTTTGAAAAATAGCCCCATTTTCACAAAAAATGTCCACTTTTTGAACAAAAATGACTTATTTAAAAAAAATTCCATTTTCGTGTTGAACACTTAACTTTTCCCATAGGAAATAATGGGAAATTAAAAGCTTAATAAGTTTTGAACTGATTAACAGTTTTTAACCAAACCTTCAAAAGGCATATCTGTGACCCAAATCCTTCCTACCCTGAAAATTTCAGCCCTCAACATAAAGCCATTTCTGAGATCCAGGATGACAAAAAAAATGTAAAAACATCCAGATTTTTCTGTTTTTTCAACATTTTATATCTCAGAAACCACTAAACTAATTCCCACCAAGTTTGGCAAATCAAGAGACCTACCCCTAGAAACTATGCATGCCAAATCCCATGCAAATCTGTTGAATGGCACCAAAGTTATTAACCCTAAAAATGTGAACTTTAACATAGAAGTGCACTTTCACCATAACTATACTGACGCAGCCACGCCAGTATAATTCATTGCAAGAAACTTCATTAATGCATCAGTTAGTGTTGAGGCAACAAAAGTAGGGAAGTGAGACATTAGGGTTGCCAACCCTAACATCTCCCCCACCCCACCCCACCCTTCACACACCAACAGGTGTCGGGGTGTGTCTTGGGGTCATCGTCCTTAACTCTTACCCCATTCCATGTGTAAGGAAGTTGAGAGTGTACAGTATAGGAGAATAGGGTGAGTAGTTAGGCCCAATGATCCCAAGACACACCCTGACATCTGTTGGTGTGTGGAGGGTGGGGGTGGGGTTGTAGTGTGGGGGAAGTGTTAAGATTAGAAACCCTAATGCCTCATTTCCCTACTTTTGATGCTTCAACCCTAACCGGTGCACTAACAAAGTTTTTTGCAATGAATTTCCTAACTTTTTGAGACTCTGTAATCATACTCTTATATGTTTATGGGAGCGCAGGGCCCTCAGTCTATAGTGTGTTGTGGCTGTACAGGACTTTCCATCATGTGGGAGCACAAGGCCCAGAAGGCCCTGCACTCCTGTGTAAGCATAAGTGTATACACATTGCAATCAACCCTCATCTCCCTCTGGGCCCTGCACTCTGATCACGCTCCCATCACTCCATAATGGTATCCATTTGTGTGTTTAGACATTGTCATGAACTGCCATCTTCCTGTGGGAGTGCAGTATTTCATAATGGAGGGCCCTGCATGCCTAGTACTGCATAATGGTAACCATATGTGGCAGCGCAGGGCCGTCTGGGCCCTGCACTCCCATCTACTGTATATATAATTGTAAAGATGCAGTGCAGGCCTAAAGACATTCCAAGTAACCCTGTGCTGCAAATGGTACTTTTTAAAATCCCTTTTCATGAGCTGTCAGAATCCCTTTTTGTGAGCCAATCCTCTTTCATGAGGTAGGGTCATTTGGCCATCATCTCGTGAAAAGGGATTTTGACAGCTTGCGAAAAGGGATTGGTTCACAAAAAGAGATTTTGACAGCTCACAAAAAGGGATCGGAAGACAGTCTCAAAAGGGATTTTAAATTAAAAAACAAGCATTTTTTTGAGTAAAATAAAGCAAACCAAAGGCATAGAAGTGTGAAGGATGTCCACATGAACTAAACAGATGCTTGATTTTCTTTGGAAGACACCTCTGGAGCAAATTATAATGTTTTGTTTGTACACAAAAATAGAAAACAAGATGGCGGCTCATGACAAGGGATTTTTTCTCTTTGAATCTGTGAAGCTATTTAAAAAATGGAACTGAGTATGCTCAGAACCCAAAATGACAAAATTGAATAACTTTGGAACAGATTAATATTTTTTTACCAAACTAAAACCAGCTTGTTCTTTTGGGCAAGCTCTTTCTTCCCTGAAATTTTCTCACCACAATTCCAAATGGTGTGGCCTCAGCACGATGAGGAAAAAACAGCAAAAACTGATGAAAAAAGTGACTTTTACACATTTTTCACTATGCGTAGCATGAAAACTGCAAATCTAATCACAACAAAATTTGGTATATCAAGAGATCTTCCCCATAGGATAGCGCACACCAACTTTTGTGCACATCTGTTGAACAGTTGCAAAGTTATTAAAGTTCACAATTTGAGGTTTAACGTTAAACTGCTTACTTAACCCTGACAATAGTGCTAGTATCACACCACTATAATATAGATAGATATGCAGTTGCAGTCATGACATGGTCAGATATTTCCAGATGTTTCACAAAATATCTAACCAGATTCTCTCTGGTGGCCCATAGTGGTATCTCAGGCAGGCAGCAAATTTCCAGAAATATCACAGACATTTCAGGAAATATTTGACCATGTGTAAGGCTAGCACTGTAGATATAGATATAGATATAGATATAGATATAGATATAGATATAGATATAGATATAGATATAGATATACTGTAGATATAGATATAGATATAGATATATATATAGATATAGATATAGATATATGTAGATATATTATAGGAGTGCGGTAGAGCCCCTATAGTTAGGGTTGAGCAGGCACTTTAATGTTAAACCTCATATTTGGCACTTTAATAACTTTGCAATCATTCTACAGATTTGCATGAAATTGTGCATGTGTATTTTGGTGGGGTATATCTCCTGATGTGCCAAGTTTTGTTTTGGTCGGATTAGCACAGTTTGTGCTGCACATAGTGAAAAAATATTAACATTTGCCTTCTTTTGCAGTTTTTTTATCATCGCACTGTGACCAAACGATTTCGAATTTTGGTCAGAAATTTTCAGGGTAGAAAGTGCTTGCCCCACGATCTTATCTGCATTGGTTTAGTGAAAAAAATATAAATCTGTTTAAAGTTATGTAATTTTAAAATGTTGGGTTCTGAACATGTTCACTCTTTTGGATAGATTCCTGGAATGAAAAAGGATTTGGCTCTGCCAAAAAAGCATCCTTTTTCTTGAAAGGCCAATCCTTTTCCATCAGAAAAAAAACCTTTTTCATGATCTGCCATCTTGTTTTTTATTTCTGGCCAAAACAAGCTGTCATAACTGTGCCCAGGGATGTCTCTTACAGATATCCAACCATGTATCTTGATCATCATCGGGAGTTGATGAGCTGTTCTGTGTGTTTTTTAATACTTTGCATGCCCCCAGAAATTTTTTTAAACATTCAGTTCCTTTTTAGCCATTAGACAAGTTTGTTTTTTGTCAGTCCTTTTTCTGCATTGCGAAAAAGAAAATCGGCTGATGAAAATGGATCTCCCCATTTCACCACTAGTTGGCCATTCCACTAATCCTTTTTCACTAGCCAATTTCCTTTTTTGCCATGGCAAAAAATGATGGTGAAAAAGGAACTGCTGTGGTAAAAAAGGATCAGCAGCATAGCCATCTGGTCGTGAAAAGGGAAATCCTTTTTCTCGAGCCGATTTGCTTTTTTCGCCATGACAGAAAAGGATGGCAAAAAAAGGAATTGTTCTGGTGAAAAAAGATTAGTGGCATGGCCATCTGGTCAGGAAAAACATTTGGGAGCCATCTGGCCCCAAAAAACAGAGATATCTGGTTGGCAAAAAGGATTCTTTTTCACCAGATGGAATTATTTTCCACCACAACAGCAAAGGATTGACTGGAAAGGATTTGTGCTGATGAAAATGGATCATTTTATTGTTTTTTTTGGTTTTTTTATGGGTTCTCATTTGAACTCCCCCGTCACCCTAGAAAAATCCCTGGTGTCTAGTGGCACCCCCACCCTGTATAGCCATATGTTTGTTTTCTTTACAAGTTTTATATTATTTTATACATATTTTTCATTTTTATGTTTTGACCCCTGCCCAGTGCCATTCCTGGCTTTCTCCCTGGTGTCTAGTGGAATTTATGCCCTCCGATACCCATTTGTTTTTCATTGGTGGTCAGTGGCTTCCATCCACTCTCCCCTGTCCATTTCCCTGTGAATAAGAAAACCATCCCTCAATGTCTTTTTTTTAATTGTAACCTGTAAAAAAAAAGTCTATCACCGATCACGCCCTCACCCAGCTGACCTCCCACTGTGAATCTACCTCCCCACACCCCCCATGACACCCCACAGACCCTCACTCACCTGAAGAGGTCCCAGGTTCGAGATCCACTCTCCCAATCTAAGACATGTCTTGCTGCTGGAACCAACGACTGCAATATGAGAAACTATGGTACAGTAAATGCAATTCAATGTATTTCAATGGGGATTCCAACTTTTATACATAACTCAGCCGTTTTTTGAGATTTTAACCCCAAATGTTCAACATGGCCTTTTGAGGACCCTACCTCATGAACAATATCATTGTTGTTTTACAACTCTTGCCAGAAAGGTGTTTTCACAGTCTCTTGGTGAATTCATCTTTTGGGCAGGATTTGCATAATAACAGTCATATTGTTCATGAGGTAGGGTCCCCAAAAGGCCATGTTGAAAATGTGAGGGTCAAAACATCAAAATATGACTGAGTTATGACCATTCGCTGCAGTTTCGCTATGCACACTCGTAACTTTGTAAGTGTGAAATATTTTGACACCAAATTTTCAAAATGCACTTGATATTACTCCACGGAATGTATGTCACATGTGTCATTTTTCCAATCCTGGCCAAAATGTATTTTCTAACCTTTAGTGTGGAATGGCATTGCTGTTGCACAGAATAATGTTTTGGTGGGAATTTGAAAATTAACTGTGCACAGTACATCCGGTGGGGTAATAACATGGCTGTTGACAATTTTGTCACTCTGACCCTATAAATTTAAGCACGGTGCATGAATGGCCCTGTGCTCCCATAGGCACATACACATATGCACGTATGGAGGTATGGGAGTGCAGGGCCCAGAGGACTCTGCGTTCCCACATGTAAATAAGGATACAGTTATACTATCTCAAAAAGCAAGGAAACAAATTACAAAAAACCTCATTAATGCATCACTTAGGGTTCCACTATTAAAAGTAGGGAAATGTGGCATTAGGGTTTTCTAATCCTAACACCCAATCCCGCACCCTTCACATATCTACAGGTGGGGGGGGCTGCCAACACTTACCCCATTCTCCTAGGCTGAACCCATGTGACCTTATTTTGTAATGGAATGGGGTGAGCATTAGGGTTGATGACCCCAAGCTGGGCCCCCCGCCTGTTGGTCTGTGCAGGGTGGGGGATGGGGAGTTAGGGTTGTAAACCCTACAGTCCTTCTGGTGATCTTGCTGGGTCAGACTCACGGGTTTCCACACAAACCCAGCACAGAGCAGGATCAACCAGATGTATTGTATTAATTTAAAAGGCAGGATCAACCAGATAAATGTAAAAAAAAGAATAAATAATTGAGCTGGAGAGACTTACAGTAGCAGAAACTCTCCATCCCTGTAGCAAGTGGTCGGTAAGCAGAAATGGAGCCCTGATGTTTATGTAACTGTTCAGCTCAGCCACTCATGGCCAGGGGCCAATGATGTAGCATGATGATCTTTACTGTACTGCGACTTAAAGGAAATGCCATAATAACCAGATTTCGGGTTATTACGGCATTTGAGCTGTAATAACCCAAAATCTGGTTATTATGGTGTTTGACAGTAATTATAATCTGGTTGATTAATAGGGCCACCAGTACTGTAATTATATATATTATGGTAGCAGGGTAGTGCTACCATAGTTAGAGGTGAGGAGCCATTTTAAGGTTAAAGGGTCAAATTTTGCACCTTAATAACTTTGCCACTGTTCAACAGATTTGACTGGAATTAGGAATACACAATTGAGCATGGTAGATCTTGGTATCTGCCCAGTTTTGTACCAGTCGGATATACGGCTGTGGAGTTATTAAGCGCCAACGAAATTTGAGTTTACGCTTTTTTGAGAATTCTTTGCTCTCACCTACAGGTCGCACGGTTTGTGCGACCAGTCCAAAAACTTCAGGGGACATGCGTCTGGGGTCCCCAATATGGCTTTTGAAGATTTTGTGAAAAAATATTAAACGGTTCAAAAGTTATTCAAAAAACAAGTTCCCTTTATAAGTCAATGGGAAAAGTTAACAAAAAGTGAGAAAGTGTCGTACATGCAGTTTTTATAGTCGCAAATCACCCCAGCAGTGTCTTGAGTCAGCCATTTTTTTTCAGTTAGTGATCACAGAAATGCTTAGCATTTAAATTTGGGACCCTCTAGGGACACAATTCTTTTTGTGTTCACCTAGTTGGACCCTGAGGATGCCAGCCATGTCTTTATTTTGGGGTTAAACACCCCAGAAATATGTTTTTCAAATTTCTAGAAAAAGTAGTGTCACAAAGTAGTGTTGCACTCATGACATTTTTGCAAAATTTGTGAAAGGTGTCGCAAATTGCGACACTACTTTTCCAGGCTATGGCCAAAATGACAACACTTCTTTGCCACCCTGCTGCAAAAGAACGGTTTGGTCTTTTGAGCTGAAATTTGGAAGGAATGCAGCCAACATCTCACAGATGTGCCTTTTGTTGGGTTTGGTGAAAAAATATTGCATGGCTGCCAAGTTACGGTACTCCAAAGTTGGCATTTTTTCCCATAGACTAACCTGGTGGCATACGCCGCGCCTTTCGGGGCTTGTATCTTGAAAACGGTGCGAGATACAGATTTTTCTTCGCAGGTTGCATAGGTCTGTGGGCTATGTAATACAAAACGGTAGCCAGGAAAATAATGATTTCTGTGAAATTTTAATTTTTTTTCTACGTCGTGCGGTTGCTGAGTTATTACCAATTAAGTACTTCCAATGCTCGTTTTAAGCTTCGATCCCCATTACAATGCATTCATTCTTTGTACACACAGTTTTTCTGTAGGCACCTGTTTGGAAAACACAGGGTATGCACTTCCGTTACTGTTACAGTTAATGTTTCCACTTGCGTTTATATCCTCCCTTGGCATTACCGACATTCCTGTCTCAACGTATGCGTTACCTTTGCATTCTCATTTCATGCTTGTTACCATTGTGCACCACTGTTAGTGCTTCTGTTTGTTGCTGTTCTTGTTACTATGTCACAAGACATCACACATGAGTGGGGCCTTGAGGCCCTCTTGTCATCATTCCCAAGAAGGAAATTAGAGGCAAAAACTCTGTTTAATGCATTAGTTAGGATTTTTCCACAGCAACAAAAGTGAGGAAATTTGGTGTTAGGGTTGAAAGCCCCCATTGGACCCCCCCACCCACACCTCCAACCAGCATCGGGGTACGCACTGGGGTAGTCGGTCCTAACTCTCACCCCATTCTCCTATACCTCTGCTTCTTCACACATCTGATGGGGTGAGAGTTAGGGCCAGTAACCCCAATGTGCACTCCGATGCCGGTTGGGGGGTGGGCTGGGGGGTCAAGGGGGGCTTTCAACCCTAAGACTTTATTTCCTCGTCATTGTGGAACAACCCTAACTGATGCATTAAACAGAGTTTTTTGCCTCTAATATATATATATATATATATGTATACTGTATATATATATATATATATATATATTGCCAGTACTACATTGTTTTAAAACACTGCCACATCAAAACTTGGTTACTTATATCGGTATTTATTGTGGTTAAAACTTTCTATCCTTTTACTTGTAAGTGTTTTCTTGTTCTCTCTGTTTAAAACGTTCTTGCATTGCACTTGAAGGTGTTAACTAAGAAAGTTAGTATTTCCCCATCAACATCAGGCTTAGGTGAGATCTGATATGACCATGTGCATTACAGTTTTTATGGCCTAGTTTGTCCCATTCAGTAACTAAAGGACAATGAGTTTGTCACTGTACTGTGCGAAGAAGAACCGAGGAGATGATTATCGGCACAAAAATAATTCAAAGTTGTTGCACAATAATTATTGGAAAGCAAATGTTATTTACTGAACAGACACTGCTCAGGCACTAGCCCACTGTTTTACATCACAAATTTGGGGACAGTTGATTTTCCCAGATAGCATTTATCAGGATCATGAACACTGCAGGTGATAATCCTATGGAATTATTCACCTTTGCACTTGAAAATCAACAACCCTAACAAAATACTAAATAGTTTTAGTCTATTATATTTATATTTATATTTATATTTATGGTGGTGTCAGTGGCTCAGCAGGTAGCGCACTCGTCTCTGAGGCCAGGAGATCAGTAGGTTGTGGGTTCTATCCCCACACCAGGCACTTGGGTTAATATCCCAATACTGACACTGTGGTGCAGCATGAGGGGGGTGCTGCACTCCTGAGGTGCCATCTTTCAGATGAGATGTTAAACCGAGGTCCCATCTGCCTGTTCTAGTGGTAGTTCCTTTGGATGTTAAAGATCCCATGGCACTTCCCGAAAAGAGCAGGGGAATTTCCCCGGTGCAATGGCCAAATTTCCTCCATTCACAAAAAATACCACCAATAGCTTCATCCAGTTCAAGGTCAGTTGGCATTCATCTGTATCCCCCTCCCCCGGGTCGTGCGTGAAAATAGGCAGGATTTGTCTAGTGCACTTACCCGGTCAACAAAAACTAAATAAATAAAATATTCCTATTCTGCACACTCCTGTGAAGGCAGTGCGAGTGCCTTGTTGTTTCAGTCTCCCTCACAGTGAGAGGGTTTGGGGAACTGAATAATCATTTGCATCTCATTTTACTTTTTTATCAGTCTTCCTTATGGTGAGAGCGCTCGATGGCTGAAATAATAACTATCGGTGACATATTTTCTCTGTTCATGGAGTGAGAGTCCCTGTACTTCACCTACCCTCTTATGGTGGTGAGACGGTCTTGGAGGACTGAAGACTTTGGTTTTTCTGTTTGGATTTATCCACATCCCTGGACGTTAAGCTACAGCTACAGTATAAAGGAACTTATTATTTATTGTAGGACTGACCTTGTACGCTGACCAAACCAATGTTTTGGGTCCAAAGTCAAACCAGCTATATTTTATTTGTATTTTAAGATTTGTTTTAGTGTATTTTAGGTTATTATGGGTGGGTGATTGAAATTATTTATTTATTTTTTGTTTAATTAATTATCTGAAGCTTTTAGTTCATAGTTGTTTAAATATTTTATGGGCTGTTTTGTTCTCTCCATGAGTGAGCGTAGTGACAGTATTTTATTTTATTTTATTTGTTCTCTATTTACTTTGAGTTTGGTTTATTTAATTAGTTTGGGTTTGTCTTTTTTGTTGTGTGGGCTTGTGTAGTACTGTGTTTATCATTATGTGCTAGAGGCCTGCCCCCACGGTCGTGCACTATTCATCATCTGTCCTTCACACCCTCCACCCTTTTATCTCCCCCCATTACAGTTTCTAACTTACCAGTGCAGTAGAGCACTTGGTATTGCTTGTCGGGGGGAGGGGTGTGTGAATGGTTGAAGATGAATGAGTGGGGCCACTGCATTGGGGTTGTTAAGTCCAGAAGACACCCTGGGGTGAAATGGAACCAGAATCGTGGTCCTCCATGCCTGGTTTCCATACCCAAGGGCACCACAAATATTGGTGGGCAGATAGCTCGGGCAGCCCCGGAAGCCCGTCCAACTCGAGCAGTGTTATGCAATTCCAGATCCATGAATAAGAAGACTGCAATCATTGCAGATCTTGTTGGGACAGTGGATCTGGCTTGCATCACCGAGACCTGGCTGGATGAGAATGCTGGCCCCATATTGGAGGCTGCAATTCCAGACAAGTACTCGATGTTACATCGCCCGAGATTGGACCGCCGGGAGGGGGGTTGCAGTCTGTTTCAAGACTGAACTGGGCCTCACAAATGTACCAGTTGAGGGGCTGGGTCATTTGAGTGTACTGTAGTAGCAGGTGTAAGTTGTAGGATCGCCCTCATTTACCATCCACCCGGTGACGAGAAGCGTTTCCTTCAGGAAGTAGCGGACTTCGTGATCGACATGGCATTCGAGTCACCCAAGCTGATGGTCCAGGGTGACTTCAATGCCTGGGTCGATGACGAACTGTCACAATTTGGACAACACTTCCTCCAGCTGATGACATCACTGCGCCTTACACAGATTGTTACCTCTGCTTCTCACAAGCACGGTCACTCTCTAGACATAGTCTTTCTCCTGGGGAGTGAAGGCTTTGATTTGGGGGTGGAACCTGTCAGATGGTCCGAGCATTACACCGTGGGGTTCAGATTCTGTACCCCCCTTTGTAGGCCCACCCCTGTGGAGATGGTCAGGTACCGCCCTTTACAAGATGTAATCTCGGAAGGCCTGGCAGCAGTGCTAGACCTATCGACGCTTCCTGGGGCAAGCAGTAACTGTGAAGCTTTGGTACTGGCCTATAATATGCCCATTTCTACAGCTTTGGAGGTTATTGCTCCTGTCCGTGTTTGTCCTCTCTCCCTTTGCCCTCAGTCCCCTTGGTTTGAGGGGACCTTGAGGGAGATGCAGTGATTAGGATGAAGGTTAGAGTGTTGCTGGCGGAAACCTACCCTGGATGCCGACCACCTTAGGTTGATGGAACACTATCAAGTCTATCAATCTGCAATCACCCATAAGAAGGCAGAGTTCCTGTCCAGGGAGATTGCAGTCACTCCGAACCGACAGACTCAGCTCTTTCGAACTGTGGACAGATTGTGCAACCCAGCCTGCCTGGTGATTCAAAGAGCTTTTTCACAAGTGAAGTGTGACAAGCTAATTCGATTCTTTGTGGCTAAGGTGGCTGGCATCAGGGCGGGGCTTCAACCAACACACTCTATGGAAGATGCTACTGATCAGCACTCAGCCGCTTTCCCTCAATTTTCCTGGAGTACCTTCAACTGGCCAGAGTTCATCAGTGTCATGCGGATTGTCCAGGGAATGCACCCTACATGCTGTAGTTTGGATCCGGGACCAACCACCCTGATTATGTGTTGATGTGATATCATTGGCCCAGTTCTAGCACAGATAGTCTTGTGTTCCCTTGAGTCAGGTGAAATCCCTAGCTCCCTGAAGGAGGCAGTGGTGACACCCCTCCTGAAGAAAGCTTCTCTGGACCCAGACTGCCCTGCCAACTACAGACCAATCTCTAACCTCCCTTTTGTGGGGAGGGTTATTGAGAAAGTAGTGGCTCTACAACTGGAGAACCATTTTACCATCCATGACATCTATGAACCTTTCCAATCCGGTTTCCAGAAGAGGCATAGTACTGAGACTGCACTGTTTCAGTTGCTCAATGATCTCCTGGTGGTGAGGAATCAGAAAAACTCTTCCATCTTGGTTTTTCTGGATCTCTTTCTTCAGCATTCGATACTGTGGGTCATGGGATTCTACTCAGACACCTGAGGTTCATCTGTGGTCTGTCTGGTACAGGCCTCAGGTGGTTTAAATCTTTCCTCACTGGCAGAACTCAGAGGGTGGTGTTGGGGATTTATTCCTCCGACTCAGTCTCTATGTCATGTGGGGTCCCTCAGGGTTTGATATTGTCTCCCATGTTGTTCGCAGTATACATGCTACACCTTGGAGACATTGTAAGATGGCATGGGCTGAGGTTTCACTGCTATGCTGATACCCAGCTCTACCTGTCTTTTGCACCTGACCAGGACAGAGCTCTCTTGGCATTCAATAACTGCCTCACTGAAACCCAGGGCTGGATGAATTCGAACTGGCTGAAGTTGAACTCGGAAAAGACTGAGGTGATGGTTGTGGACCCGGGTCACCAGATAGAGGGACTGGGTGCAGGTATACCTTCAGAACCCTGAATGAGTGTGAAACCTGGGGGTGATCTTTGATGATGGGCTGACAGTAGGTGTCGGCAGTCATTAAATCCTCTTTCTACCATCTGAGGAACATCTCCAGAGTTAAGCACCTACTTCCATCTGGTGATCTTCCAACACTGGTCCACGCCTTTGTGACCTCACACCTTGATTATTGCAATTCCCTTTATCTAGGGCTACCTTGGGATGATATCTGCCACTTAGAGCTGGTGCAGAACGCAGCACCCTGGTTATTGACAGGGACTCCCAGACCTGCCATATATCTCCGGTGCTACGCGAACTGCACTGGCTGCCAGTTCAGTGGCAGATCACCTTTAAAGTCAGACTTCTGACTTATAAAGCCCTACACAGACAGGGCCCAGACTACCTGAAAGAGCTTCTGATTCCTCTCTGCCCTGGGTGATCACTCCGCTCAGCTGGTGAGGGGTTGCCAGAGATTCAAAAGGTACTGTTAAAATCTTCAGGGGCCTGTGCATTTATGTACACAGCCCCAGCCCATTAGAAATCTCTATCCCTCCAGCTTCGGGAGTGCATGACCGTGGTGGCTGACCTATCTAGTGTGGATAGCGCATGCATTGGAAGGATGTGCATGGCAGTGAATGCCTATAATAAGACACTTGCAGGTGTGCTCGACTCCCTCACACCAGTCCGTGTATGACCCAGGTCTTCTCACTTGAGGACCACTTGGTTTGATGGTGAGCTCAAGAGGATGAAGATCTTGGGTCAGAGATTAGAGCACTGCTGGAGGAAGTCTGGCCTGGAGGTGGACAAACTGGCCCTGCGCGTGCACTATGGTGCATATCAGGGGGCAATCAAGTGTAAGAAGGCAGAATTCTGGTCCAGGGAGATTGCTGCCGGCAGGAACCAACCAACTATGCTCTTTTGGACTGTGGACATGCTTCTCCATCCTTCCTGTCTACAGCCGAAGGTAGCTTTTTCTAATGCATTGTGCGAAGAGTTTGCTCGGTTCTTCTCAGACAGGGTGTCTGCCATCAGGCAGAGGGTTCTGCCAGTGGGTCAGAGTTTGGCTGACAGTGGTCACCATGGGTGACCGGAGAGCTGTCTGCCTGGTTGGGGCGAGTTTAGACTGGTGGTGGTGGCCGAGGTCAGTGAGATTGCTTCCAAGCTTTGGCACACGTTTTATGAACTGGACCCAGTGCCCACACGTTTCTTAATGAGATGTGTTGACTCCGTTGGCCCGGTGTTTGCCTTGATTGTCCGGTGTTCCTTGTCAGAGGGGGTCTTTCCCAATGTCTTGAAGGAGGCATTGGTGAGACCCCTTCTGAAAAAAAAATTGTTGGACCCTGAGATCAAGGCAAATTACCATCCTATCTCCAATCTTCCATTTTTGGGTAAGATTGTGGAGAAAGTGGTGGCACTTCAGCTTGAGAAGCATCTCGTGGCCCATGGTCTATACGAGCCGCTCCAGTCTGGGTTTTGTGTGAGGCATAGCAGAGACACTGTGCTGGTTCGGGTTCATAATTACCTCCTTTGGGTTACAGATCAAGGGGAAGGGACAAATCTTGTTCTCCTTGATCTCTCTTCAGCATTTGACACGGTGGACCATCCAGTGTTATTTGACTGCCTAAGGGAATTCTGCGGACTTGCCGGCACTGTCATCTGCTGGTTTGAGTCTTTTCTATCTAACAGGAGGCAGAGGGTAGAGATGGGGAATTTCTCCTCCTCCCCTGGCCACCTGTCATGCAGGGTTCCCCAGGGTTTGGTCTTGTCACCGATGTTGTTTACCATGTATATGCTGCCCCTGGGAGAGCTCATTAGGAAGTACAGTCTAGATTTTCATTATTATGCCAATGATACCCAGCTGTATTGTTCCTTTGCCTCTGGAACATCTTCATGCAGTGGAAGTGCTTATTAGTTGCCTCGCTGAAATCAATGATTGGATGGCCTCCAGCTGGTTGTGACTGAACCCCGATAAGATGGAGGTACTGGTGGTGGAGTTGAACAGAGGATGTGATAGGTTGGCCTCTGGTGCAGAGACAGGGCTTTTTCTTGGCTTGGTACCATTGAAGGCCTCCTCTAGGGTGCTGGATCTGGGCATTATTCTTGACAGTGGATTGACATTTGAGTTTCAGGTATCTTCCACTGTCTGTACTAGTTTTTATCATCTGAGGAATATCGACAGGATAAAGCCCCTAGTTCCACTGCAGGACTTCCCCACCTTGGTACATGCCTTCGTGATGTCCAGGCTGGACTACTGTAATGCATTCTATCTCGGGGTCTCTGGGGGTACCCTGTGCCGACTACAGCTGGTGCAGAATGTGGCAGTGAGGCTGCTGACAGGACAGCCTAAGTATTGTCATATTACTCCGGTGCTGCATCAACTGCACTGGCCACCAGTTAGGTGGAGGGTCCTCTTTAAGGTGGGTTTACTCACCTTTAAGGCCTTACACAGCCTGAGCCCTGGTTACCTGAAGGAACTTCTCAGTCCTGCTGTCTCGGTACGCTCCCTCCGCTCCTCCTCTAGGGGCCTTCTTGCGATTATCAGGACAAGGTTAAAAACAGCTGGTGACAGAGCATTTAGTGTTGCCGCTCCCATCCTGTGGAATTCACTTACTCCAGCTGTTAGGGAGGCCCCTTCTGTGGAGATATTTAAAGCCCGCCTCAAGGCCTTCTTGTATAATCAGGCCTTCCCAGACTGTGCTTTATAGTCCTTGCCTAATTTTAGAATCTACCTTTAGGTTAGCCCTGGCTTTTTAGGTATTTGTTGTTGCTGCTTAGGCTAATGTCTATATAAATTTTGTTTTTTGTTGATATGCTGTGTGTTGTGTTTGAGATATTGTTATGCATTTTGTTTTATAATGTACAGTATTTATTTTTAAAATGTTCTACACCCAGAGCCTCCGGGATGATCGTCTCTTACATAAAATTTGCTACGCCTTGCCTAAAAACCCATTTATGGTACCTAGCCTACCCTTCTTGATTTTATTGTTGGCTGATTTTATGAAAATCTGTTTTAGTGGTTTCAAATATTTGGTTTTATCTTTTGTTAAGGCACCTTGATTTTGGAAAGGCACAGTATAAACAAAGTTTATTATTTATTATATTATGGTGTTTATTATTATTATTATTCCTGGGTACAGCATGTTATGTAATATGTTGGTATGATGAAACAGTGAATCAGAAAATATGGAAATGTTGTACCGTTAGAAAAAAAAAATGGTTTTCATCATACCATCATACTACATAACATGCTATACCCAGGAATAGACTAAAACAGTTTTGCATTTTATTGGGTTGTCAATTTTCAAGTGCAAAGGTAAAAAAGTCCATATGATTGTCACCTGCAGTGTTTGTGATCCTAATAAATGTTATCTGGGAAAATCAACTTTCCCAAAGTTGCAATGTAAAACTGTGAGCTATTGCCCGATCAGTGTCTGTTCTGTAATTAACATTTGTCTCCTAATTATTATTGTGCAACAACTTGGAATTATTTTTGTGCAAATAAAACCTCAACACAGCCCTGGTGTATCGTGGATTAGATCTACCACCCGCCATCTGGAAGCTTTTCTACTCTCCGTTTATCCTCAGCTACCACTGCCTCAGCTAAGGCCATAGGTTCTGGGATGGGAGATTGAGGTAGCCAACTCAAATCTAATGGCTGCCTCAGTTTTCTTCTGCATTCCTGAGGTAAGGACTATGACTTGTATGGCCAGTTGCGGGGCATTATCTTTTGATTTAATTAGCCTGTTAGTATAGTTGGTTTTCATTAATTCTGAAGCTGTACCTACCTGTTTCAAAGTTGCTATTATTAAATAGCCACCTTGTGAAGCTTGCTACTGGGGTTGTGTTGGCTGAATGTTCCACTGGTAAGCTGTCACATATTGAAAGATGCTTGGGCTTCCTCCTTTCTTTCACTAGACCAGTAGCTACTTTATTGACTTTCCTTCCCCTGTATTCTCTTCCTTTGCTCCACTTCTTAGTTGCTTTTAATTTTGTCACAGTATTTCCATTGTATGTTGCTCTCCCCCTTTCTCCCCCCTTCCTTACTGATCAATCATGTTTACCACTGAGAAGAGTTACGGTATTAGGGGGGAAATATATTGTGCTGCCATCCTTCTCTTTTGTTTAGATACAGTACGTGGCCCTAAAAGCTTGCACTACTTTATGCAACTACTTTACTGTTTGCTAAAAGCAACACCTGTCTTTTTGCTGCAATCACAGCTAAAACCTACAGTGATTAGAGTCAGGACTACTGAAGCAGGCAGGTCCAACACCAGAACAGCCATTAGCCTGTGCCCCATGCTCAAATGTCTACCAGACTCTTGCCATGTATCTAAAACAAACAAAAAGGGTGGTAGCACAATTTATTTCCCCCATAATGCAGTGACTTTACTCAGTGGTAAACATGATTGATCAGCAAAAGAAGCAAAAAGAAAGAGGAGAGGACAAAATACAATGATAAATATATGTCCTGGTGTGTAGTGGCACCCCCCCACCTGCTGATTGCCATTTTCCCAATTTCCCTGGTCTCTAGTGGAACTCTCCCACCCTCCAATCACCATCCCCACTATTACATTTTATATTCCTGGTATCTAGTGGCACCGCCCACCCACCAATCACTGTTCCCGATTTCACTGGTATCTAGTGGCCCCCCTCACCTACTGATCACTATTTCCATTATTCAGTTTTATATTTCCTGGTGTCTAGTGGCACCCCCCACACACCCATTGCTGGCAAAACCTGAAATAAAGAAAATGGTCCCTCGATGTTGTTTTTTTTTTCAGTCCTATGAAAAAGAGAAAATGGACCCTCGCTGATTGGACCCACCCCTACCTCCCACTCAGCACCCACCATGCCACCCCCCATACACCTCCACACAGCCTTACTCATCTGAACAGGTCTGAGGTTCAAGACACACTTTCTCAATCGAGACACGTCTTGCTGCTGGAACCAGCGACAGCAATATGAGAAATTAAGGTAAATGCCGTTCAATGTATTTCAAGGGGGGTCAAATTTTATGCATAACTTAGCCATTTCTTGACATTTTGACCCCAAAGTTACAACATGCCTTTTGGGGACCCCATCTCATAAACAATATGATTGTCATTATGCAACTCCCACATGAACGGTGATTTTGCCATCTTATGGTGAATTCACCTTTTGGATGGGATTTGAAAACTTTCCCAGCCCTTGTTTATGAGGTGGGGTCATAAGAAGGCTATGTTGAATGACCATTTATTGAAATTTCACTATGCACACTCCTAACTTTGGAAATTTAAAATATTTTGACCCCAGATTTTCAACATATCCTTCTTACTACCCCACCTCATGTATGTCACAGCTGCAATTTTTCAAATCCTGGACAAAATGTGTTTTGCACCTCTGGCACAGAATAGCATTGCAGTTGTGCAAAGTTACATTTTGGTGGGGATTTGAAAATTTTCTGCACTGGGTACATGAGGAGGGGTAATAAGATGGCTATGCTGACAGTTTGGTCACTGTCATCCTATAAATGGAAGTGCAAGACCCGGAGGGCCTTGTGCTTCCACAGCTACATAGCTATACACATCTATGGCGGGATGGGAGTGAAGGGCCCAGAGGGCCATGCGCTCCCCTAGGCAAATAAGGATATGATTATACTATCTCCAAAAGAAAGGAAATAAATTGAAAAAAACTTTGTTAATGCTGTAGTTAAAGCCACAAAAGTAGGGAAATGTGGCATTGGGGTTTCCAACCCTAACACTGCACCACCACTCTGCACACACCAACAGATGTCGGGGTGTGCTTGGGGTTGTAATCCTTAATGCTCACCCCATTCTCCTATACTGTACCGATCTCAGCTTATTTACTTATGGAATGTGGTGAGCATCAGGGCTGATGACCCCAAGGCACACCCCCGATGCCTGTTGGTGTGTGTAGGGTGGGGGGTGGGGTGTTAGGGTTTGAAACCCTAATGACACATTCCCTACTTTTGTGGTTTAACTTAACTGAGCATTAACAAAGTTTTCAATATTATATATATATATATACACATATAAATACATACATATATATATATATATATATATATATATATATATATATAATATGCAAAACTTTGTTAATGCATCATTTAGGGTTAAAACACAAAAAAGTAAGGAAATGAGACCTTTAGGGTTGCCCCATCCCCCGTGGACCCGCCCATCATCCCAAGATTGACAGCTGATGGGGTGTGTCATTGGGGTTGTGAGGCCTAAATGTCACCCCATTCTTCTTCTTTACTGTGGCTTGTGAACATGGTTACAGATGGAATAGATTTTTTTCAAGTGGCCATCCAGTCATGCCCTTGTGATCAAAGATCGTGGTCAAAGAATCTCAAGATCAAAAAATTTGCAGGCTCATGATTAAAGAGCGTTAGTGAGCCATGATCAAAGAATAAAAACATTAAAAACTCTATTTTTTGACCATTTTGAAAGAAACCACAGGCATGGCTCGATAGAGGCAAGACCCCTGAGCAAAACCCACCATAGTTTCACCTCCGAAGTATCCCCTGGGCAGAGATATTTGAATTTTTCTGACTGCAAACTAAAAACAAGATGGCGACCGTCGTGAGCAAAGAATTCCTCATAATCTAAGATTTTTGATCATGAGCATGCAAATTCTTTGATTGTGAGGTGTGACTAGATGGCCAAAACCCCACTCTTCTTTCACAAAATAACCATATAAATTTCCCCTTTGACTTATAATGGGAAATTAAAACTTTAATAACTTTTGAATAGATTAATTCTTTTTCACCAAATGAAAAGTGGCATGTTCCTTGATCCAATCTCTTTCAGCTGAGCAAAGTTGCAGAGCAGCACACCACATGATGGCTGCGCAACGCCACCGACAAAATCAAAAAAGATGAGCACATAACTGGCAAAAAGTGCATTTTCAGCATTTTGGTGTGCGAAAACTGGAAGTTCAACTGAAATGAAATTTGGCAAATCAAGAGATCTACCATGCCCCACCATGCATACCAAATTTTGTGCAAATCTGTTGAAAGGGTCCAAAGTTATTAACAAGCACAATTTTGAGTTTAACATAGAAGAGGCTTCATAACCATAAATATTGGGGTGTAACCGCACCCCTATAATATATTCCATGACCGAGCATACTGACATGCTACAGTAAAGGAGAATGCAGGAAGATTTAGGCCTCACGACCCCGATGACACACCAAGGCATCTGTCAGACTGTGGAGGATTGTGGTGGTGTGTGTGAGGGGATTAGGGGTTCAACCCTAATGTCTAATTTCCTGACTTTTTTGCTTTAACCCTAAATGAAGCATTAACACAGTTTTTTTGCATAGAATTTCCTTACTTTTTGGAAAAATGTAATATAAGTAGTAAAAAACACGTATTGGTGGGAGTGCGGAGCCCAGCTCCCACCAAGTTGCCAATTTTTGCATAACAATATGCATCTGGGTCCATGTTCCCACTTATGCAAAGCTACAGAGCCATGCAGCAGCACTACAGGGGGCCAAACCCTTGTAACAGAAATTTGTGCATATCTTGGGAACCATAAGAGCTAGAAAAAAAATTCTAGCATCATTGTAATTGTGACAGTAAGTACTTCACGCAACATCAAAAGACCTTACCCATATCTCACATCGTTTCTGAGCTATGGGCACCAAAAAGCACTGGACAGGCATTCTTTCTACCCTTGTGACAGTACTTTCACAATATCTCATGAACCGTGCAACCTACAAACAAAATTCCACTGCAGTCTTACTCTACAATGTCAAATCTTTTTCCAATGGCTAGATCACCTATAGGTGATGTAAGCCAGTTGAAGCAAAAAGTCTGTATCTTGCTTCGTTGCCGAGATAACAGCGCCAAAAGTCATGACACAGACTGCAATGTAATCCTATGGGAAAAATGTCAATTATGTCATTGAATATCTCTGCAACAAATTATTTCCCCAACACCTAAACAGCATAGTTCACATCTCTATGACATCCCCTCAATGCCCTGCAAGTTTCAAGTAAAAAGACTCAACTGTTCTTGAGATATGGTCATCTCAATTTGGGCCATCTGGTCTTTCTCATTAATATTTATTTATTTATTAAGCATCAGTTTACAACCTTTGAGCCAGAGGCTCATTTACAAAGGTACCTCATCACAGAGAAGACAAAACAGTGATAACAACTTAGTACAGAGAACAGTGTACAGTTTTTTTTTGAGGATACAGGAGGACAAATGAGATCAACAATTTACAACATACAGGATTGGTGAAGTTAACATTGTTCAGGGAAATAACCAGAACATCAGAAAAACATAGGATATCAATACAGTGAGTTTTAGCGGAGTCAACAGGGAGGTAACAGGAACCAAGGGTAGAGAAGGTAGAGGATTTGAGCAGCCAACAGGGGGCTTTGTCAGAGAGTGAGCAAGATAGCTTAGAAACAGCAACAGCTGCAATTAGTGAAAAGGTGGTTCTGGAGGGTAGTTTTAAAGCAAGAGATTGTGGGGGTGTCTGAGATACTGGCAGGGAGGTAATTGTACCAAGAAGGGGTACAGTAGAGGAAATATTCCAAAAATACATATGCATTTTCCCATAGGATATAATGGGGATTTCAAATTGTAATAACTTTTGAACAGATTAATATTTTTTCACCAAATAAAATGTGACATGTTCCTTGGCTCAAGCTCTTTCCACGTCGCAGGTTTCGGACCAATATCCCACATAGCGTCTGTACAGTGTCACGGACAAAAACTGCACAAAAAGTGGCGAAAAGTGAATTTTTTGGCACTTCACTGCACAAAAACCTATGTCCGACTGCAATGTGATTTATTAAATCAAGAGATCTACTATACAAGACTGTGCATTCCAAATTTTGTGCAAATCTGTTGAAAGGTTGCAAAGTTATTAACGTGCAAAATGTGAGGTTTAACATTAAAAGTGCCTACCACAATGCAAAACGCTATACGCAAAATGTAAAGTGCGTCACACAGTATCTCTGCAGCAACCTAATTTTACAACACCTAAATGCCATAATTCACATGTGCAGGACACCCCCTCAACGCCCTGCAAATTTCAATTTAAAAGACCAAACCGTGTCCGAGCTATAACATTTTAAAGTTTGAGATGTTCATTGGCCAGAGTGGCAGAATTCTGCACCTGTTCACATTTTACACACCTAACAACTGAAAAGTACGTCCATGGCAGTAAGGCTAGCTACCCTATAAATTTCAAGCCACTACCACAATGCAAAATGCTGTCCGCAAAACGTAAACTGCGCCACGCCATATCTCCACAACAAATGCATTTTCTGAATCTAAGCACCATAATTCACATATACAGGACATCCCCTCAACACCCTTCAAATTTCAAGTTGAAAGACCAAACTGTTTCTGAGATATTTAATGTTAAAAGTTGTTAAAATTGGGCTATCTGGTCCCTCCAAATCTGGCCATTTGGTACCTCTCTCAGGATCAAAGAATCTTTGATTGTGAGCCTGCAAATTGTTCGATCATGAGAAGGGACCAGATGGCCAAAACCCTATTCTTTGTTCACAAAATAACCATATACATTTCCCATTGACTTATAATGAGAATTTAAAGTGCTACAACATTCGAATGCCTCAATATTTTTTCACCAAACAAAAAGCGGCATGTTTGGCCAGTGAAGCTCTTTCAAACAAGCCATGTTGCAGAGTGGCCGCGCAGTGCCATGGACAACATCCCAAAAATTGCCTCCAAAACTGGATAATTTTGCATTTTTCAGCATTTTCATGCGCAAAGACCATACATCTGACTGAAATTTGGCAAATCAAGAGATCTACCATGCTCCACCACTTGGTTTGCTGGCCAAGGCACCTAGCTTCACCTGAGCTCTTTCCTCCTAAGACTGCTTGAAAGGCAGAGTAGAGAAACTTACCAGAGCAAGGGAAAAGGATTAAGACTTATTTTGGCTAAGCAGATTTACTGTGTGGTGTTGTTTTTATTTTTCACTCACAGGAATTGCTACTGTTTGTTGCTAACACTTCATTGCTTTATTTTTCTCTGCAGCAAAGTGTTTCTTACAGCGTATATCTTCTCTGAAATTATTACAGGTGGTGCTTTACAGGTTTTACAGTTTTACCTAACATTAGGATAAGCTTTTAGGGTTACTGCATTTGTTGTTGGCTAATTGTTTCTGCTCTTACCTCCTTGTTCTTTCGTCCATGGTTCTTCTTTTTCGGCAGGGGAAGGGCCCAGCCACCCTCTCCCATCCCCAACCACCCCACACTACACTCCTTTTATAGGGTACCACAGTTGTGACGTTTCCTGTGGCAGAGCAGGAAGGGGTGAATCAGTGGGACCTCCACAAGGTGAGCTCATTTACAGGGGCACTAATAATTTAACTTGTTATAACAAGTTAAACAAAACACAATCAAACCATTATTTGCATTTTTTTCCTTTTTTTTTCCTTCTAATTACTCTGACTAGGTTATAAACCCAGCAACTTATCTGGAATGGATATCATTAACTGCAGGTACTGTGGAACAATTTTCAGAAGGACAGTCTTACAGGATTTAGGACACTGTCCTACATGCTGGGCCTTTGGAGATCTTAGGGCTCAGCTCCGGGCTGCATGGGCAGAGATTGCACACCTCAAATTTCATATTCAAGAGGAAATACATTATAAGAACCACCAGCTGTTTCCCCAGCATCCAACAGAAAAACCTCAACCGCAGAGGGTAGTTGGTCCAGAAGGTTGGCAGGTGGTTAGCAGGGGCAAATTGGGTGCCCCATCACTCTCTGCTCTCCAACATATTACCTCCAAAAACCATATAAACACTACAAACAGGTATCTGCCTCTATCTCTGAAATCAAGCAAAGAGGCAGAGGACACTGCAGTACAGGAGCTAGCACAGCAAAACTCACCCAAATCAGGAACCAAAACAAAAAAAGCAAAAAGGAAATCCAAAAAACTTCTGATCATAGGAGACTCCATGATCCGGGGAGTTGATACCCATCTCCAGCCAGGGGTAATGGTCATATGTCTCCCAGGTACATCAGCATGGAGAGACACTGACCGCATTGCTAAAATTGTTCACAAAGCAGGAGAAAACATTGATATCCTAGTACACATAGGGACTAATGATCTCGCCAGCCGGTCAGTTGTGGAGACCAAGGAACACCTGACCAGGCTGGGTGACAAACTATCATCTATTTCATCTGGCATCTCCTTCTCTGAGATCCTGCCAGTCTGGGAGAGGGGAGCAGATGGACGGAAGGTCAGAGAAGGGGAGATAGGGGAGCTAAACACGTGGCTCAAGGGCTGGTGCCAGGAAAAAGGACACAGATTTGTAGGGAACTGGCAACAGTTCTGGGAGCGAAAGTTCTTTAAATTTGTTGGACTGCATCTGACTAAGGAGGGAGTCAGTGCATTGGGGCAGAAGTTTGACGTCTTTGCAGAATATTTAAACTAGCAAATGGGGAGAGGGGTGCAGCACCCCATACGTCAAATGGGAAGAACACCCCTCTCCCCTCAGCTAGTGGTCAAACAGGGATTCAGCATGTTTGCAGTTCATTTGCATCACCAGGTAAGAAAAAAGGTTTGTCTCCCCATACGACGCACAGGGGTAATGCCAAACCTCACCCAACAACTAACACACCAAAACCTGGCCAATGGAAAAATCATGTACACAAATGCTCACAGCCTGGGAAATAAGATCTCAGACCTGCAGGCAATAATGTCAGAGGCTAAACTGGACATAGTAGCAATTAGTGAGACGTGGTTTACCAGTAACCACACTTGGGAGACTTCAGTACCTGGCTATGTATTGTTCAGAAGAGACCGAGGTGCAAAAAGGGGGGGGAGGAGTGGCCCTGTATGTCAATGAAAATATCAAAGCTACAGAAATTCAGAATACACATAGGGAGCCAGAAGAACTGTGGGTCACCCTGGAAACAGGAAATGGGACAGCCATAAGAACTGGGGTTGTCTACAGGCCCCAGACCAGGGGGAGGACATAGACACATTACTGTTAGAAGATATACAAAACATGACAGCTAAAGGGGAGGTTCTGTTAATGGGAGACTTCAACATGCCGGATACAGATTGGTCAATACCAGCAGGAACATCTGCCAGAATTAGACACATAGTGGATTCCCTGCAGGGGGAGGGCCTCAAACAACTGGTACAGCAACCCACAAGAGACAGGGTTATCCTAGATCTAGTACTGACTAACAGAAAAGGGATCACAGATCTCCAGGTAGAAGGTCACCTGGGGGCCAGTGACCATCACATGGTATGGTTCAATTTGGCTACTACATCTAAATCATCCCATTCCAAGGCAAAAATATGGGACTTCAGAGGAGCTGACTTTGATAAGATGGCCAACAGAGTTAGGCTAGCCCTGGCAAAAAGAAACACAGGTGAGGGGTACAGGCAAAGTGGGCAAGCATTAAGGATGCAATACTTGAAGCAACATCCCATTGTGTTAGACAGAAAAGGAAGTGCAAAGAAGAAGGAAACCACTTTGGTTCTCAAATACAGTAGCAGAAACGGTCAGAGCCAAAAGGCTGCCTTCAGGAAATATAAGGAACACAGCTGGATGAAGATAGGAGGCATACCAAACTGCCCTAAAGGGAAGCAGGGAAGGCAGTAAGGCAGGCAAAGTCCCAAACTGAGGAAACACTAGCACGAACAGTAAAAGAAGGTGACAAGACTTTCTATAGATACATTAGTGAAAGGAGAAAGTCCAGAGGGGTATTGCTAATTAATGAAGAAAAGGAGCATGTGAGGAGGAGGACCTGTAAAGGAATCTATCCTAAATAGATACTTTTGCTCAGTATTTACTGAAGAGAAGGTAGGGCAGGGCCCACAGCTCAGCATCATGGACACGGGGAGGGAGGTGCACTACTCCCTTCACAAAGAAAGGGTCCTACAAGACCTTGCTAAGCTCAGGGTGGATAAGGCAATGGGACCTGATGGCATACATCCCAGGGTACTTAAGGAGCTAAAGGTGGAACTAGCAGAGCCATTAGCAGAATTGTTTAGTGAGTCTCTGAGCACAGGAGAGGTCCCAGAAGACTGGAGAAGGGCTCATGTGATCCCGCTCCACAAGAGTGGTAGCAGGGAGGAGGCGGGGAACTACAGACCAGTCAGTCTTACCTCAGTAGTGGGCAAGATTATTGAGGCACTCCTTAAGGAAAGAATAGTGCAACACCTGGAATCCATAGTGGCACAGGATCCAAGACAGCATGGGTTTACAAAAGGAAGGTCCTGTCAAACTAATCTCATAGATTTCTTTGCCTGGGTAACCAGAGTGGTGGACTAAGGGGGAGCAGTTGATGTTGCCTACCTTGACTTCAGCAAAGCTTTTGACACTGTTCCACATAGAAGATTGATAAATAAGCTGGGTAGGCTTGGGTGGGTCAAATGTTGGTCAAATAGGTGACAAACTGGTTGATGGGCAGAAAACAGAGAGTGGTGGTAAATGGTATACAGTAGGAAGAGATGCAAGTCACAAGTGGGGTACCTCAGGGATCAGTCCTGGGGCCAGTCCTCTTCAACATCTTCATTAGTGACCTTGCAGATGGACTAGAGGGTAAGGCTTGTCTGTTTGCAGATGACACCAAGATCTGCAACAGAGTAGATGATCCAGATGGGGTGGGCAGAATGAGAAGAGATCTGGATAAACTAGCAAAATGGTCAGAAGAGTGGCAACTAGGATTTAATGCAAAGAAGTACAAAATCATGCACATAGGGAAGAGAAACCCTGAAGCCACCTATACACTGGGAGGGGAGTTGTTAGCAGTCACAAAGGAAGAAAGAGACTTGGGCATCATCATCACTGATTACCTGAAATCATCCAAGCAGACCTCTAAAGCAGTAGGTAAGGCTAGGGGGTGTTAGGGTGTATTAGTAGGGTATCACAAGTCATAAGGGAGTAATAATCCCTCTTTACAAGACACTGGTTAGCCCCATCTGAGTACTGCATGCAGTATTGAGGCCACACCTTCACAAGGACATTGACCAAATTGAGGCAGTCCAGAGAAGGGCAACCAAAATGGTGCAGGTACTGCATCAGAAGACATATGAGGACAGATTAACAGAGCTCAATATGTATACCCTTGAGCAAAGGAGGGAGAGAGGTGATATGATCGAGGCATTCAAACACCTTAAGGGCATTAACAAGGTGAAAGAGTCTAACATGTTTAAATATAAGAAAAATAGCAGGACAAGAGGACACAGCATGAGATTAGAGGGGGGCCGATTAAGGGGGAATGTGAGGAAATTCTTTTTCACAGAAAGGGTGGTGGATGCATGGAATGGCTTACCACAAGAAGTGGTGGATATGAATACAGTGCAGGGCTTCAAACAGGCATGGGATAGGCATAAGGGAGCAATACAAATGACTATGAATAGATAGGCCACTGACAGAGCAAAGGCCGATGGCACATTTATAAGGTAGAAAAAGAAATGGGCAGACTGGATGGGCCTTGCGGTCCTTATCTGCCGTCAACTTCTACGTCAACTTCTATGTGCATACCAAATTTCAGGCAAATCCGTTGAATGGGTCCAAGGTTATTAATGCACAAAATTTTGACTTTAAGATACAAGTGACATCTCAACCCTAAATATAGTTGCACGACAGCGCCACTATATATATATACAGTGTGTATATATATATATATATATATATATATATATATATATATACAGTATTTATACAATAGGGGTGTTGTGTATTCATTGAGAATAAAAGCATGTATTCTCACTCCAGTGAGAATATTGGGTGATGACATAGCTGAAGTGAAAATAAATCCATTTACACCTATAGTAACTATGTCATCAACCGATATTCTCACTGCAACATCAGTTAAGCACTACAAGCTGGAACTTCTTTTAAAACTGAAAATGAAATTATCAATCTACCTAATTACACACAACCTGCATAGTGCGAAACTTTTACTTGCAGTTTCTAAAAAGCCAGAAGCTGAAAGCAATACATTTGGAGCAGTACTTAGCACTGAAAATAAATTACAAAAACTTGACTAAAAACAGTATTTCTGTACAATGAGCTTTTCAAAATTAATTCCTAAACATTGAGAAGCACCAGGGATGAAAAAACTAAAATTACATCATCCACTGAAAACAATGAACCTGGAACAAGAGATTTTCTTGAGCTGTTCTCAGTTCAAGTAGGATAAGGAGCCACTGCTAGACCCATCAGAAAGAAACAAATAATAAATATTCTACCTTCTTTTGCGCACATTGACACTACAAGTCTCCTCCCAGAAAGTGTTCAGAGCAGCTCACCAGTGACACAGACTCTGACTAACCAGTGAAGCTCCTCTGTCCCACATCTACCTGTTTTTCTCTGTAAGCCTCGGATATTTGTGCCACTTCTCCACCTCCATCGATACCTTAATGTTGATATCACTTCTCAGAAGCTGTGATGCAGAGAGGGCTAAAGAACTAAATTACTGTTGCACTAAGCACTACCAACACAATATAAAATAAAATCTCATAAATAAATAAATGTTATTCACACTGCACCAAAACAATAAACAGTCCCGTTTCACCGATGGTCATGGAAGCACTCTGGAAGTAAACATACCACACACATTCCGCCCACAAACACCAGCAAACCAATGAAATCACTCATTCCCCAACACACACCTAATAGCACCAATGAAAAAATAAACTCAGAATCCACTACCAGCACAACCAAGACACCACTACAGACCATATCAACCAATCACAACAGAGGAGTCCAAAGCATCACTAATCCCTATCACACTGTTGAGCAGACTAACACACAGCAGGCAAATCATTGAGTAATAACATTAACTTTAAAAGTAACAACAACAAAATAGACCTCAGACACAATATTTAAATAGCAAAACCATATACAAACAGTTGTTGCCTATTGTATAAATCGAACACATGATGGGCAGGAGTGGAATATGGAAAATATTCTCACTCCTGCATCGTGAGGCATGGCTATCCCACTTGTGCCTTTGGCACTTGTGGGATATCCATGCCTCACTCTGCAGGAGTGAGAATATTTTCCATATTCCACTCCTGCCCATCATGTATCCCCTATTTATATATATATATATATATATATATATATATCTTATACTGGCAAGGTAGCACCAGTACAGTTAGGGTTCAATGGTTACTTCTATGTTAAACCCCAAATTTTGCACTTTAATAATTTTGCAACCATTCGACCAATGCACATGAAATGTTTCATGTGCCATCCAGTTCCATAGATCTCTTGATGTAGCAAGTTTTTTTCTGGTCGGATGTATGCTTGTGGATATGTGGAATGTTAAAAAAATGTGAAATTTACCATTTAGGTACAAATCCCTTGTCACGTGGTTTCTCCAAAATGGCTTGGGGGCTTGGTCTGAAATTGTTAGGGTATATGGGGTCTGGGTCACATACGTGCCTTTTGAAGGTTTGATGGAAAAAATATTAATCTGTTCAAAAGTTATTAAACTTTGAAGTTTCCTATTAAATTCTGTGGAGAAAATTAGATGTGCTGTGTGAAAGCAGTTTCTGCTGTCGTGAAAGCACTTTTTGCTTTCACAAATGATAAGTAGTATCATGCTGCAACCATCTTTTTTTAGGTTAGCAACAGAGAAAAAATGCTGTAATTCAAAAAATACTGTCCCTTGGTAAACACCAACAGTTGTGTTTATCTAATCTGAGCCCAAGGAACATGATTCTGTGGTTAGATTTTAAAAATACTCTTAGGAAATATATCTACGTAAAGCGGGCATTGGTAGTGTTTCAGATTTGCGACACTACTCTTACGAAACTGCCACAAATTGCAGCACAGTTTTGTGAAACTAACTCGGTAATGTCACAAATTGTGGCACTGTTTTGTGAAAGCTTTTGCAAATTTTGCGACAGCTGCTGCAATTTGAGGCATTTCTTTAAAGGGGACAGGAAATTTATGTTAATTGGCAGCAGGTTCCTAGTTACAGAAATGAAATTCTTGCCTCCAAATGATCCATATTTAACTGTGTATGAATAAATACTAATGTAACAAAATATGTTTTCAATGGTTTCCTTTCTATGGACAACATTATGTAAGTTTGTTTTCATGGAACCAGTAATTTGGAGTTTTGACTATGTCATCGTTTGTGTACAGAATGCTAAGCATATGCTGTTAACCTACCAGAACCATGCACATGAATTCTGTACACAATCCATGTCATAGTTAAAACTCTGGCTCAATGGTTCCATGAGGGGGCTCACTGATACTGCATCAGGGGGGTGGAGTGGAGCGGCAAGATGGCCGCTGTGTTGCTCCGCTCCCTGCAGCACTGTTCAAGAGTGGCGTTTTTTCTTTATTCACCACTGAAACTAACAGTATTTTACTTTATTTTAAAAATGGTGAATGAAACGTGTGTAGATTTTAGTCCTATTGGTGTAATATGGCATTGATATTTGATATTTAAAACTCCAATATGGAGTCAGCAGTCAGTAATTGACACCCTCATGGTGTTCTGAACTGTTCGTTTAAAAGTTTTAAATACCCCTTGTTGTTCAGTGACCACTGATGGAATTGGCCACTGGGGAAGATTCTGACTCGGAAAGTAGTCGAAGACTATGAGGAAGAAGCTTTTGGAGGTTTTTAATGTAAAAGATTCCTGCTACAATGGCTTGTGGAAAAGTGGAATGCTGAAGTCGCACAGTCTGTGCTGAATGTCTGAATTTACCTGGAAGAGGTAGGCTACCATTGTCTGGAGCTTGGGGGTTTGCCTTTAATTCTAATATATTAAATTTACTACGCTCAGTGGAACGTTTACTTTTTTCCCTTTCCCCAGATGCTTATAGCCCAAAGATGTTTCAGAGTGGAGAAACTGGTGAAGGAGACATACTGCATGGCCCAAGAATGGTCAAACCGACAGGAACGCTGAGATGCAAATACGCTGACATGAACATATGAGCACGAAGAACTGGACTAAGGAGCCATGATTCAACAGTGGAAGGACTCCTGGATGAAAGTAGGAGCCCATGTTATTATAAAAGTTCAAGGTAACCTTGTTTTGTGCCAGTATATAAAAGAACACTGACTCAGCGATAAAAGTTGCCGATTGTGGTGAGGTATGTTTGCTTTGCTTTATAGAGTGGCCGTGATAGTGTTTTACAGTGCTTTAATGTGCATTACACCTATAACCGAAGAACCAAGGAACTGGCACTTCTGTGAATTTGCATTTCTCTGATGGCTCAGCACAATTATGAGGGCCCTTGGTAGCCAGGGCTTTAGGACTCCTACTTGGAAATGCTGTTCGTTTAAGTAAGCAATAATACCCAACAGGGTGGGCGGTATTGGACAATACGGCCTTAGCGGAAGGCACTAGCCTGACACTAGCGGAGGGCCTTATAGCCCCTGGAAGGTCTGGTACTGCCCTTACCACCAACCCTGGAGGGCATTAGTGTGCTTAGAAAATGGGCACAGTATTTTATATGCTTAAAAAATAGATTCCATGTTAAAGTGTTCAATATACTAAGTATTTAAAAAAAAAATGTCCTCCGCCTATTCTTTACTTGTGCTACTGTCTGAAGGTGGTTGCCATAGTCACCCTCCAGAGTGCCCCCAACACACACACACACAGGGCTTCCACTTGGTAAAAATGTTTTCTTTCTGTATTACTATTAGTATATTAGGTTTGCAGCCTTTTTTTTTTATTAACATGCTTCATTTGAAGAGATGAGCCTTTACCTTGCATATGGCTACACCAGGAAGATCAGTAAGGAGGGACAGGAAAGGACACAGGACTGCTATTTTTTTTTAGGTAAGGTTTTTGTATGGGGTGCTGTGTTGAAGCCCCGGTTCAAACAGTGATTTTTAGTGGCGCACAGCCGAACATCAGCGGCGCGTTGAGCGGGAGATGAGCAGCTCATCAAGTGGGACCAGCAACGGTGGCAGAAATGCACTGCAGAAACGGCTTAGGTAGGATGTATTTGGAGTAGTACATTAAGAGGGGACCAGAGTGGAGAACAAAGAACTGGTTTAGGGAGTGGTTTTGCAGTGTGAAAAAATAAGAAAAAGACACATGTAGGTGTGCAGCTGTGTATGTCTTCTGTGTCTTGGGATGAGTGCGGGTGGAGGCAGGGTGAGCCACGAAGCTGTTGCCAGTAGTACGGAGTGCGCGACGTGGTACCATTGATAACTGAAAAAAGAAAAAAAATACTTAAAAATGTATAAAAGTGGCAGATGAATTTCTGCCACCTTAAAATGGAGACTGGTGTATTTTAACTGTATGTTGGGGGGGTGGCCGTCACTCGCTAAGTGGGGGATGGCAGCAAGTTTGAAAATTTGGGGTGCCCAATGATAACCTAGGCAATGGGGCACCCCGAATTGGCTCTTATTTTTTTGCGGGCTCTATTGTAAGTTAATGTACACCTCTGCTATACTTCTCAGCCAATCAGAGAGCTGATAGTTTTCAGCTCGTTTTCTAAAGTTGGATATCTGACTAGTGGGACTCCTGTTTGAGGAGCCTAGGCATCGAACACCTTTTGGGTGTATGGTGCTTGAGGAGCCAAGTGCTGAGCTTGTGGGACCCTGGAGCTGGTTTTGTGTTTGGATAAATGAGGATTCTAAGAAAATTAGAGGAAAATATGATACACTGAATGCTATTTAAAAGACTAATGAAAATGTTTAGTGTTAGTACCATTTGATTTAAGAATATGGTTTTGACTAACATGTGGACTCCTGAGAATATAGGAGCTATTCAGGCATCTACACTTACAAAAAATGGGACTCCTAGCAATGAACTGAGCCATAAAACCTCTATATTGAAGGAGCATTTTAATATCTCTAACATTCCCAATCTGCTAACGTTTTTGGATTTGCAGGATGCTGACTTTAGGACTTTGGGAATCCCCAGAGTTACTATTGGTATCTTGAACTGCCAAGTAGAATAACATGCCTTTTAATACAAATAAGGCTTGAAATCAACATAAAGTTTGCCAAATAGTCGTTAATTTTCAGAGTGTTAAAGTGATGCTGTATTTATTTTTATTACAATCCCATTTTTTATTCTTGTGAAATTAAGTTATTTAAGAACCTGTTAGCCTGGAAGCTTTGACTATCAATTTCTAAACTGCCTCAAGATAATTATTTATCAGTAGCCAATGCTCTGTCTAATTAATTGGTTATGCAATTGCCTAACAGGTGTTATATGCCTTATTGTGGTTTAAAGAGGCATAGCTCCATTTACAGAGCTTGATTTATAAAGCATTGCTCCAGGATAACAGCAGGAACTTTGTATGCAAACTTTGAATATTTTAAAGTTTTGTGGTGTTAATATAGGAAACTGTTATATTTGTATTCTGTCCAATAGGCACACATAGGAGAATAGATTATAATCCAATCTGTTCTGGTTGGTAAATGTATGCATATATAATGCATGTAATTGTGCTATTAAGAACATTTTAAGTTGTGTATTGTATGGTATATTGTGTATTTGTATAGTTTTTAGTATATTGTAATGGCTTATTTGCTGAACAATAAAACCAAACTTGACTTGACTTGGTTCCATGAAGAGAACTGCAACAGAATGCTGCCCATAGAAACAAAACAAAAGCAAAATAGAGTTTTACGCATCACTTTATATTCAGGTACAGTTACATATGGATCATTTAGGGGTATGGGCATCATTCTAAAAATAGGAACGTTATAAACAGATGCCAGTTAGAAACAATTTCCTGTCCTCTGTAAAATAAAAACCAGACCATGCAAAACCCCAAAACCTCTTCTGGCTATTTTTTGGCCAAACAAACTGCAGAGTCCGATTCCTCAGCCCCCGTTTAGGTAAACACCTGTTGGTGTTTACCTAATAAAAGGATGCTTTATCCTTTTACTGCCGCCAAGGGGGCTGAGGTATGGTTTATTTTAAAAAAATGTTTTTGCTGACATCAGGGTGCCCAATCCTCATGTCGGCAGTAGAAAGCCCCCCCCCCGCCAGTGTGGGACCATGGGTAGCCCGCTCCCAGTGTCCTGAAATATTGGACACCCACAGTTGCAGAGTATTATCAGAGATCAGGCAAGCAGGAGGTACCTGTGGTTTGGTTAGGCACCTGCCACTGGTGAATTTTATCAGATATAGGCAGGGGAGATAAAAAAAAATGTCATTTACTACAGTTCATCACAAAGTCCATTAAGTTCAGTGGGAGGGGTCATGGGAACTATGGGTACAACAAGGGTGTGAGGGGTAGCTCACAACTGTGCTGGCAGAGGGCTTGCCCTCTGATTTAGACCAGTGTTTGTTAACCAGGTGGGGGGTGTTTATTTATTTGTAATGTTTGATCATGAGGGTCACACTGAGCAGTGGCATCTTAAATGCATGAGCATCGGGGCGGAGTAACTGGATCTGTTTTATTTGTAAGATTTGTCTACAGTGGCATGCCCAATCCCTGTGTCAGCACTAGAAACCACTCACCAGTGTGGGATACTGGGAAGCCCAGTCGTAGTGTCCCCAGTTATGTCCTACCCCCCCAGTACTGTGGGACACTGGGAAGCTTACCCCCAGCGTCCTGAAATATTGTTTTAACAGTACCTGTAAAAAAAAAAGCAGTTGACATCTTTTTTTTAATCCTGCAAAAAAGAAAACGGCCACTCATCATCTCCCTGTCCCCCTCCTCCATACCGACCCTCCCTCTGAGCACCCACCACCCCACTCACACCTTTGCCCTATACTTACCACCAGAGATCATTGGCTGTCATCTTCTGGGGACCGGGACACATCTGTACTCTTCAAAGCCAAACCGTGAACTGAAGAATCAAGGTAAGTGCCATATAATGGTTTTCAATAGCGTTTTGAACTTATGATGATATCTCAGCCATTTTAGGTATTTTTGCACCAAATTTTCAACATGGGCTTTTTTGGATCCCATCTCATGAACACTGTCACTGGCATTTCACTAATCAGGCCCGAACGGTGATTTTGCGTTCGCTGCACAAAATCATCTTTTTGGACTCAGTAATGAAATAACAGTGCCAGTGTTCATGAGGTGGGGTCCATGTTGAAAATCTGGTGGGAAAATATTTAAAAATGGCTGTGTTATGTGCTCCTTGAAAATTTTCTACACATGTATGTAACTTTGGCAATTTTTAATATTTTCACTCCACATTTTCAACATTGCCATTTTTTCGCACCACCTCATGAACACTACAGCAGTAATTTTTCACATCCTGGCCAAAATGTGTTTTTACATTTGTGGCGCGGAATGGCGTTTTGCCACAAATTAAAAACATTTTCACCTATGGGGTTTATCCTACCGGGTCATAATGTTGCATACTTAATAGCGTACAACATTATGGCTAAACTAGTGCAGTATAGCATGCAAGCATTAATGGTGCAATACCGCGTATACTGCTGTATGCAGTATTGTACCATCAACGCTTTCCCAGGCAGAGGATAAGACCTCTGCTGGGAGTGGGTTCCATTGATCAGCTTGCATGGCTCACAGGACTGAGCCACAGCAGTAGGAACCCAGGCGCTGCGTCTGGGACTGGGTTGGATTCCTGGTCCCAGAAATTTTTTTTTTTACTTGTGTGCTCCCCGAATTGAACCCCCCCAGAGCTGAGAATCTTTATTGGGGGGATTTGGGGGGTGCATCCCCGCGTAACGGGGAGTGTGGGGGCAGAGCCCCCCACAGAAAACAGTTTTATGCCTCATGGCAGAAATCACACTATATTGGTAGCACAATTTTGCCATGCAGCATAATGTCTTGCAACATTATGACCCCATGCTGGGGTTTATGAGGTGTGTGATAAGACTATGTTGAACATATGGAGTAAAAACATGAGAAAATGGTAAAGTTATGGCCATTCATTGCAGTTTAGGTATGCCCACTCGTAACTCATGACATTTTTTTTATATTTTGACCCCAGATTTACAACATAGCCTTCCTAGTATCTCACCTCATGTATGTCACAGCTGTAATTTTTCAGATCCTTCCCGAAATATGTTTTTGCACCTGTGGCATGGAATGACATCGCAAGCATAGAATTCTGTTTTGGCACGGATTTGAAAATGTTCTGTACCAGTATATGTCCTGCGGTAATAATAAGGCAACAAAAGTATGGAAAGTTGGTGTTAGGGTTCCCAACCCTAACACCCCACCTCACCCCCCTCAACCCTGCCACCCTTACCCCACCCCACTATCCACACACAAACAGTGATTTGGTGTGTCTTGGAGTAATCAGCCCTAATGCTCACCCCATTCTTCTGTACCATACCATCTTACCTTCCTTACAAATGGAATGGGGTAAGCATTAGGGCCAATGACCCCAGGCACACTCCAACACCTGGTTGTGTGTGGACGGTGGGGTGTGGTGGGGTAGAGGCAGTGTGGCGGGTTGAGGTGAGTGTTAGGTTGGGAACCCTAACACCAAATTCCATACTTTTGTCACTGTAATATGAACCCTAACCAATGCATTAACAGAGTTTTTGCAATACACACACACACATATATATATATATATATATATATATACACACACACACAATTATACTATCTCAAAAACTAAGGACATTTTTTGCAAAAACTTTGGTATTGCACTAGTCAGAGTTGAAATGACAAAAGTAGGGAAATGTGGTGTTAGGGTTTCCAACCCTAACAGCCCACCCCCAACCACCAGACAGCAACAGGGAAAAACCATTATTGTTTCACCTCTCCTGCATCTTCACTGATCAAACATTGGGTGTGCCTTAGGGTTTTCAGCCATAACGCTAACCCCATTCAACCATGAAAGAAGCTGAGATGTGTAGAGTATATGAGAATGGGGTGACCGTTAGGGCTGACAACCACTAGTGCTCACCCATCCCCACCAAAACTTGATTCTGCACCACCACAACACCACTGTTTTGCACCTACAATGAAGGCAAAAAAAATGAGGGAAGGATGGCCCCAAACCCAGGACCCCCTGGCCTGTGGTTGCGTGCCCAGTCCTCTGCACTACCTGACAAGTACAAAAGGAGCAAGTGTTTTTTTCCTCTACTTATCAGTTCTGTCAATGATATACCTGGATTGATTGCAAGTGGAAGTTTATGTGCAAAAATGTGGCATGTGCAAGAATAGGCATAGCCCATTTTTGCACATAACACATCTTTGAACATGAACTATCTACTTGCGGTCAAACATGCAGATGACTGACAGTGGGATCCTCTTGACCCATGGAGCCAGAGCTAGAACCTGTGTCACCAGCCATTTGCACTGTGAGTCAACTCCATCACTGTCACCTGGTGTCCAGTAGCCCCCCCACCCTATGACCCCCAACTGTCCTATTTGCTTGCCTTGTTTGTTTTTATAACATTGGAACATAAAAGAATCAAAGTGATTGGTCATTCAATGTCACCTAACAATTCATTAATCCATGTTAAATGCATACTGAGGGTGAGCAGTCTGTCAGTCAGATCACTACTCATACCTTGTTGGAGCTCCACAAATGACTCAGAACTTGTTAAAAGTGACAGTTATTTTTTTTGCAACGATTGGTACCTCGAGAACTTTTATTGTTTCCCACCCATCCACCTACCCAGGTGAAATCAGTGATACTCACTCCAATCCTACAGACAGATGTATATATCGCAGTGAGTAAAACAAAGAAATACCTGTGAGTGAAAGTGTTTATCAGTTGCATCCTCCATCAGAAGTTGTACACATTGAGCAATACTATTTTAGTTTCTCGAGACCTGCAGCATGCATAATGGCTTAGAGCTTTAAGATGTTGGACATTTATCTTTGAGTGAGTGATCTGAGGAAAAGTTTCCTAATGGAGAAGCCACAGATAAAGTATTGAAAACTCCAGAAAAATAATTTCAATGTGTTGTTAGTAGTCTCAATTGTGGCCGCGATAATGAAGCTTAAAATGTAGCTCTGTATAGCACAGCCAGTAAATCAATCACTACACTAGTAATGAAGGGTGTAAATAGAAAATACGTAGTAGCAGCGACTGATAAAGATACAGGAAAAGCAGAAAACATGATTATTTTACAAGATAGTGCAAATTCCAGAAATGCAATGAGAGTTTGTACAGTAGTAGTAGCAGCACAATGATCTCAGATGCAGATTCATTTGACAACATGCTATTACAGAGCCATAATAAAACCAGAGTGAGTACTCCTTATACAGTACATAACTCAGACAGCAAGCCGAAGTTGACAATTAGTGCAAACAGAAGTCAGACAGTTAACAAAAGCAGCTACCACACAGTTAAGAAAAGCAGCTATCAGCTTTCAGCTACAGTAATTCAAATCAGGGCAAGTAGTATAAAACAGGAGTAAAAATGTACAGCATCGGTAATGAAGCACAAGACAGTAACTGCAGCCTAAGTAAGAACAGCAATGACAAAAGCAATGAGAATAGTAGCAAATATACTGTACAGTGATACCAGCACCAAATTGTATAAAGCTCAGAAAAGTAAGATGTGCAATGGAAACAGCAGAGATAGTCAGGAATCTGCAGGATCACAAAGTTCAAGACATGTAGACCTTCGCACCTCAGACACTGATGCATTGGAAAGGGCTAAGGATGAAGCAAACACTCAAAAGAATAATTTGTGGGCTATTAATGTTCTAAATGATTTGCTTCTGAGTAAAGAAATGAAAATAAATTTCAAACAGATAAGTGCAACAGACCTATGCCATGTTCTTAGACAATTTGCCTCATGCCTCACAATGCACCTGGGGTGTTGATTAATCCCCAGTAACCACACACCCTGTTGTGAGTTATTGCTTACATATATTGACATGATCCCCCCACCACCAAGACGCCCATGCAATCTGCCGATATCAGGGGGGCCACTCCTCGCATTGGCACCAGAAGCCCCCACCTAGCAGTGTGGGACACTGGGGAGCCCACTCCCAGTGTCTCAAAATAGTTATTTATTTTTTATTGTCACTGCCCCTGTTGTCATAATCCTTGTAGTATTAAATTGTTCTGTCATAGTCATATACTAATTACCCCATTATTCCTTGTAATCCCTGTGTTTTGTTTTTTTAAAGAATTCTTGTGTCATTGTTAAACTACTTGCCCCTGTAATTCTAATCCCTAGGTGGGGTTTTATCTTTTTTTTTTCTCCCACTGGATTCAGAAACCATGTTTTCCATTATTAAATCAAATTAATGTTTTTTCCATCCCCTTGATGTACTATCCATTTATATGTTGTCATCCTTATCCAGTGGATTATGTGCCTACTCCCACCCTCTAAACCTAACCTAACCTATTCTATTTAAACTAACATTACTCTATCTGCCCCAATATTTATTAGTTAAAATTTATTCAAAATTTTCAACTTTCATCTCAGTTGTAACACTGGAGTCCAAATCTGAAGAAATTTATGCAATGAATTTATATCCATTGAGTAAAATCTTTCATGTTCAATGCAGTCTAACAAGAGATTCTTCCAGAGGTTGTATTCAGGTAGTTCCTAATTTTTCCATAATCTAGTGATACAATGCCCAGCATTTAAAAGGCCCGTATCTAAGATTTTCCTCTTATTCCCTCCTGGTAGTGCCTGTATATTTGAAAATCTTAACAAGCAAATCTCTGGATCAAATTTTAAGTTAAGGTCAAGTGTTTTATTTAAAGAATTAAATATTTTATTCCATAAATGTTCAATTTTGTTACATGTTGCTATACAGTAACATGTTTTAGGGTTCCCTTGTGTTTTTTACATCTATTACACCATGGGGAATATCAATGTTTATTTTGTTGAGCAGATGTAAAGTATAATCAATTCTGTGAGTGATATTAAACTGTATTTGGTTCAGTCTATTACTAACAGTGGGTTTAATTGATTTCATAATTTTAATCCACTTATTTTCTGTAATGTTATAACCTAGTTCTTTTTCCCAGAATGTTTTTAATTTGATTAAAGAATCTTGCTGGAGAGATTGTGCTCTTTTATAAATTTTCAAGATTAATTTGTTATTTTGATCTTTAGAAAAGATCCAGTTTTGAAGAGTCATGTTTTTAGACAACTGTAAAGACCTCCCCATCTGCTCAAGAAGATTTTCTCTTATCTTAAAAAAGTTAAACCTCTCTGATTTCAGTATATTATATAAATGTTTAAGTGTTTCAAATGGGATAACTTTCCCATCTTGATATAGGTCTCCAATATCTATTAAACTGAACTTGATCCAAGAGTTGCACTCTATTCTAATCCCTGTTGAGTTTAAAAAAAACATTTAACTAGTACACAATAGTGATGGGGAAGAGAAGCTCAAATAAAGGGAGAGGGGATGGGGCAGTGAATAAGAGTTTGAAAGCAGTGAGACAACATAGTGCTGCACTTAAAAAAGCAATGTCTGCAGGTGTATTGGCAGTGTGTTCTGTGGGCTCAGAGGCTAGGAGTAGTGAAGGATTAGTTTTCAACAGTGGCATTAGTGTTGCAAAATGTTTCTCTGCCACATCTGTGGCAGCCATGCTGGTTGCTGATGTACCTGGTGACAGGAAAGCAGCAGCGCCAGCAAACAAAAAACAGTGGTAGAGGAGGAGGAGGAGGAGGAGGTTGTTTGTGTCCTCATGGCTGGTGGTGGTGGTTGTGCTGCTGACCCTGATAGTGTGGAGACAGTGGCTGAGGTGGGAGGTGTAGAAACTGTAGGTCACACGTCTGATGATGAGAGGATCAGAGAGCATGCACACAGTGAGGTTGAGAAGAACAGTCCTGAGGAGGTGGAGGAGAACATCGGCTGTGCTGATGTTGATGTGTTGTGTCCCCTGTAGGAGCCTGAAAAGAAAAAGCACAAGGGTGGTGATGCAGATGGTGCAGGGGATGTTTTGTGCAGTAGTGATGCAACTACCAATTCCCCACAATATTTTTGAGGTTCTCAAATCAGCACAAAAACACAAATTTCTGCCCCTTCCCCTCAGTTGCCCTAGTTGTGGCACCATGGTAAAACAAGGAGAACAAAATTCCTAGTTTGTTATTTTTAGTTGCTTGATCTAGCAGATGAGTCAGTCGCTATCCGTGAGCTGTGTCAAGTATGAGTCAGTAGGGGTAAAATGGGCAGCCACCTTGGCACTGGTGGGCAACACACCCACATGAAGAACAGACACCTGTCTGGCATCAATACAAAAAGGAAGCCAGTGCAGCGGGCCCCAGTCCCTCATTATCATTAGTCAAGGCAAACACAAGTGACAGTGCAATAGACCCGGAGGTTGGAGGGGCAACCCAGGTGAGTGATGAGGACTACATAGAGGAGGAGGAGGAGGAGGATTCTGTGGGTCTGTCTAGTAGTGGGCATAGCAGCAGTAGTAGTGGGATGAGTTGCAGCACCTCATTGAGTCAGGGAAGTAGAGTTACAGCATTGCAGAAACCCCCAAAAGTCAGTGGTGTCACTCAAGTAGCAGCACATAGCACCCCAGCAATGCCACCACAATAAGTCCAATTGTTTAGTAGCCCAACCCCAAGGAAGGTCCAGCCTACGCTGCATACAAACACTGCCCACATACTGTGAGGCTGGCTTGAGCAGTGAGACAGGTCTGGCAGTGGTGTCGTTTCTGCTTTCAAATTTCTGGGCCAACAGCTTTAGAGTGGTATCTCTCCTGATTTAGGGAAACTAGTCCTGGGGAGGAAGTGAGTTGGGACTTGTAGTTCTGGCAGGGGTTGTTAGAGAACTACAGCCTCATTGCCTGATAGTAGGGCTACAGTCTGGTGAACTTGTGTACTTGGGGTACTTTTATTTAAGCCTTTTTAGCCCTTTTAAGGGCTTGGGCTATAAAGTAAAGCTTTTTTAGTGCTTTGTAAATAGCACTCACCAAGCAAGGAATCACATGACCCGAGAGGCTTCCGAGCCACATATTACAATGCTACCAACCCAGAGTGAGCAGAGCAAGCTTGGGGCAGGGTGAGCACATAGTCACCACACGCTAAGACACTCGCATTTGGTGCATGTCTGGCATGTCTGGCAAGGATGCAGGACCAAGTGTACATAATTGTGCTGTATTGATATGTAAGGCTAAGTTTGTTGTGGATTCAAAATGGACCTACAGGCCATGCATCTTGCTAGTGGGGAGATTGGCATGAGATGTGCATCTTGTGGCTTGTTTAAAGAAACATGTTTTGAAACCTTTACTTGTGGGGGGGTGTAGAACTGAAGGAGGTAAAAACTATATTACTGTTTAAAGAAAAGGAAATTGAGTTCCTTAAGCTGCAAGTGGATAGCCTGAAGACCCATAATGATAACATAATAGTCAGTGAAGGAACAAGTACAAAAATAAATCGTTCAGATAGAGAGGAAGATGATGAATCACAAGATGATTAATTAATAGTAGAAGACAGAGAAGGTCAAAAAAACAGAGGAGGAGGAGGAGAGCTATGGGATCTGTCCCTAAACTTTCAAATCATTACGAGCCCTTGATAAACCTGATGGATAGTATAGAGACACAAACAGAGGACTTACTCACTTTAGCAAATTCTGAAGTGAGTGATGAAATACAGTGTGAAAGTACTAGTCACCCAGGACAAACTGAAGACACGGAAATACCACAGATACAAACACATTAAAAGTAACACAAGCACAAAACAGATTGCAAGGGGAAGGGGTACATGAGGAACAAATATTTATCTTAGGGGATTCAATTGTCAAGTATGTAGACTAGTATTCTATAAGGGGAAACAAGCTGAATGTAACAAGTTGCTGTTACCGAGGAGCAAAAATAAAGGATATTACAAACATGGTACCAAATATATTGAAAAATACACAGGAGCCAAAAACTGTCCTTTTGCATGTAGGCACTAACAACCTTGGTAGTGGCACAGTAAAGGACACCATAGAGGAGACCAAAGAGATATATGAGGCAGTTAAGGCATGTAACTCTAAAATCATATTTCCCGAAGTAGTGCCAGTGCCAAGGGCAGGAAAACCTAGGGTAAATTGAATGAAGAGTTACAATAATTAGCTGTGCAAATAGTGCCTGGAAAATAATTTAAAGTGCCTAACCACATATGAGGACTTTATCAACTGCTGGGACCTGTAGAGTTATGATGGCTTGCATTTAAATAAAAAAGGGATTAGGAAATTGGGAAACATCTTCCATGATATAATTACTGACAAAGACTCATATCCAAAAAACTGAAATATGTGGGGCAACGGGACCCAAGTTCAAAAAGACAAGTGGCGAATAAAATAAGAATAAAAAATGTATTGGGTGTAACAGGGAGCTAAAGATACTGTCAGCAAATGTTAGAAGTTTGAACTCTATGAAAAAGGCAGATTTAGAAACTTACATGAAGGAAAATGAAGTAGATATGACAACTGTCACAGAAACAAGGTGGAATGGAGAGACCTCTATTGGAAGAAACATAAATGGTTACAGATATTTTTTTTTGTAAATTAAGAGGGTAGAAATGGTGGGGGCATTGCCTGTATATCAAAGATAATTTGTTATGCAAATAGGTAAATGTAGAAGTAAATATAATCCAAGCCACTGATAGTTTGTGGATAGATCTATGCATGAAAGGTAGAAAGAAATTACTAGTGGGAGTAGTTCATAGGCAACCTAACACCAATATAATGGAGCACCTACAATTAATGGATTGTGTTAACACAATGGTAGCAGAAAATTATGTTCTGCTATTGGGGGATTTTAATGCCCCAGGCATTGAGTGGGAATCTGGTACTGTATCCAACAGCCAGGAGCAAAATTTTTCAGATACCTGCCTAGAAAATGGACTGATCCAACTGGTAAATCAGCCTACAAGACATAATCATTACTGGATTTGATATTAACAAATAAAGTAGACGAAGTAAGAAATATCCAGATCTCCGAACCACTACTAGGAAGTGATCATAATGTAATAACGTTTAGTTATAAGTTTAGTTATAATACTAAGCCTAGATTCCTCCAAGGTAAAACCACTGTCAGAAATTATAATAGGGCAGACCTTGAATTCATTAGAAGAGTATTAAATGGATGGAAATGGGAAATAAACAACGATACTGTAAATGCCTTATGGATAAGGAAAGAAAAAATAAACTAATGGAGTTGGAACAACAATATGTACCAGAAAGAGAGGTATATAACAAAAAAAGGAAGTTGCCAATCTGGTATACAAAAAATTAAGGTATCAGATAGTTAAAAAGAGATAAGCGTACAAAGTCATGAAAAGGGATAATAGCATATATAACATCCAGAAGTACAAAGATCAACTGAAAACAACAACAAAAAAATGATCAAAAATGAAAAAAGGGCTTTGGAATTTAAATAGGCACACTTGAAAGCTGGTGGCAAATCATTCTTTTCACACAGAAATAATAAATCAATAGATAGAGCCGTAGGCCCAATTCGGATCCAAGGGGAGGAACAGTGCGAGCCAAAAGAAATGGCTGAAGCATTTAATGATTATTTTTGTTCGGTTTTTGAAGCAACTTCAAAGCCTATTATAATAAACAGTATGAGTTGTAGCACAGTCCATATTGAGTTTTTTACTGGAGATGACATAATGGATAAATCGAATAAGCCTGATACTTCCAGATCTGCTGGCCCAGATAGACTGCACCCAAAACTCCTTAAAGAAGTTAGACCATGGCTTCGGAGCCCTTTACACACATTATACTATATGTTACTAAATACAGGAGAGGTACCACTTGATTGGAGATCAGCCATTGTGATACCAGTATACAAAAAGGGGGGATGGGCAGAAGTGGGTAATTATAGGCCCATAAGCCTAACATCGATTCTAGGGAAAGTACTGGAATCACTTATAAGAGATAAATTGGATATAGAGTTGAGAGACAGAGATATAGTGGACAATACCCAGCATGGGTTTAAGAAATAATGATCATGTCTGACAAACACGTTAACTTTTTATAATAAAATAAGTGACCTCTTAGATAGCAATAAACCTATAGATGTGATTTATTTGGACTTAAAGACGGCATTTGATAAAGTACCCCACGATGTATTGGTATGCAAAATGATGCATCTTGGAATAAATACCAAAATCATAAAATGAGTTAATAACTGGCTTTCCGATAGAAAGCAAAGGGTTAGGATAAGAGGACACTTATCAGAAAATGGTCAGGTCTTGAGCGGAGTGCCACAAGTTTCAGTACTGGGACCGGCTTTGTTCTCCCTCTTTATTTCAGATATAAATGTAGACATCAAAAGTAATTATATCAAGTTTGCTGATGGTGCTGAAATTAGTACAGAAGTGACTACAGACCAGCAGGCTGAAATACTACAGCTTGGGCCAGATATTAAGACTGTGCCAGGCAGTGGCGCAAGCCTGGGCGCAGTGCAACTGGGCTGCGCTGGGGCCAAGACCAGGTGATATTCAATGGTGATGCGCCATGGCTCAGCACCATTAAATATGGCAGGGTCAGCACACAAACTGCGCAGGGTGCAGTGGCACTGCACCAGCGCAAGCCACAGAGAGGGAGCACTGGAATGCACCAGCGCAAGTGCAGTTGTGCTAGGCGCATCACCCATGATGTTCAGCTGGAGGCATGCAAATGAGGCCATAATATATGCAAGGTGCATATGGGGCCATTTGCATGTCATTATGGCTCCTTTTGCATGCGTTGTGCAGGGCGGCTCCATGCAATGCGGCTGGCACTCTATCTAGCTACTGTCATCGGGGGTGGGTCCCTGGTGGGCGTTTGCAACCCCCTTCCCTCCCATACTCCCGATCGTGGGCATCTGTATGTATAAAATAATTACCTGGTGGTCTAGTGGTCCCCTTCCCATAAGCCCGATCATAGACATCTATAGAAGTAATAATATTACCTGGTGGTCTAGCAGTCCCCTTCCCATATGCCCGATCATGGGCATCTGTATGTGTAAACTAAGTACCTGATGGTCTAGCAGTCCCCCTTCCCATAAGCCTGATCACGGGCTGTAGTAATATGAAAGATTTACCTGGTGATCTAGTAGTACCCCCTCCCTCCCATCCACAGAGGACCCCGCCCACCCAGCACCCCGTCATGGCGGGTGGCAGCACCCACCCGCATACTGCCCAGCAGCCGCTGAATGACAGCATATGTATGGTCTGTATGCCTATTGGTCCACATGTGGACCAATGAGCCCTGCAGACATATACTAGTCTACAGGGGTTAGATATGTGAATGAACACGTTCATTCACATATCTGGTCCTGTGTAGTACAGTTGTATGTAAAGAGATGTATAAATGTTCATTCCTCTTCTTCTTCTTATAGTTGTTCACATAATTCTGGGAGTACTGTACCAACCCAAAATTTGACTTACTTCAATTTTCCGTAGCATTTGCACAAGTGTTGTGCAGTGAAGGCCTGGGGGGGGGCAGTGCAGCACCATGTTATGTTATGCAGAAGCAGCATACATTTTCATATGGTTCTTCACACTATAATACTGAGTGTGCTGGAATTTGTCCAACTTTATTTTTCTGTAGTACTTCCACTACTGTTCTCAAGAGAAGACTTTGGCGGAGGGGGAGGGGGCAGCACAGCACCATGTTCTGTTATATGTAGCAGCAACATACATTTTCACATGGTTGTTCACAATGGGTGCTATGCATGAATGGGGCAGAAGGTACATGCCAAAGGCGTGTACCCCACCCAAGTAGCTCGGCACCTGCAGACAGGTGTGCACATGCCAGTATGCACAATCAGCTGCCCCCTGTCCATGTCTCCACCCCCCCAGCGCAAGTCTATGCAGGGTGGACTGGGGCAGAGTTGCGGACCCAGGCAGGCATCCAGGTTGATGCCCATCCTGGGTCCCACAGTGGATTACTTGCACAAGGAGGTGCAGGTCCAGGTGCATGAATAACAACCAAAGGCACCCAGACCCATGTGGTTAGTCCCCGTCTGACAGAGAGGCCCCCTGGTAGAGCCCATGGCACACTGCACCCACCCAGTGCACAAATAGACCCCCAGCTGGATGATCCCCATCCCTTGTGCCATCTGCCTCCCCGTCAGACATCAGTGGCCCATCCCCGATGTAGTAACCCCCCCCAGAAGAACTGTACCCCTCTGGGCATGGCATGCTGTAGTAGGCAACCACACCACAGACACTGACTGATAGCTACCCCCACACCATAGTCATCTCCCCATGGACACACACACATACCCATGACTGCACCACCCCTGACGCCATGCACGCCACTGCAGCTGAGCACCTATAGCCCGCTGCAAATCAGAGACCACCATAGTATTCATATCAAAAGATCTGTATTCAAAAAACATACCAAAAGGAACTATTTACAATACTATGTACAAATGGGGGGGAGGGACACAAACAAGGTGGAGGTGGGTAAGAGGCAGGGGTGAACAAATGGGATAGGAAAGGAGGGGTGTGAGGGTGGATCCAGGGGGGTAGGGGGAAATCAGGGGCATATATACAGTATATTCACTGGGAGCCCCGCTCCCCGCTCCAGCTGCTCTGACTGCTGTGTCTCCGCCGGACATGCAGCTCCTCAAACCCCCGTAATATGTCCAACGATGCCCTCGCCACTTGCAAGAAATCCCACAGTGCATCATGTATGGCCTGCAGCTGGTGGACACCTAGGACAAGGGAGCACAGTCAATAGGTGTGAATGCACAGCCCCATACAGCCCACCCACTGTGCATGGCATGCGGCCGTGGGACATGCCTCTGTGATGGTGTGTGATCACCCACAGTGAACACGTCCACAAGACCTGCCCACCCAGGCGCATACAGCCATGCGGACCACTGCACACACCCACCGGCCAAGTCCTGCACAGCACCACCGTGGCTGTTTAGTGACATGGCTATGTGGTGCAAAGGCAGTGGCACAGCCATGTACCCGGTGCATGCATGGACCACCATTGATGCACTCCCAGACATGCAGTGCCACTGGACAGTGCTGACTGTAACAAGTTGAGTGCATGGCAGTGGTGTCAATGGATGGTGGCCATGACCCACTGCCCACCCTGTTACACAGCATGCAATAGTAATCGTGGACGTATGGCACTCACCATCATCAGGCCGGTCCCTTGGGCACTGTTGACCGTCGCCCCTCCTAGTGGCCCTGTCTTCCTGCTGGCGCCACATCTCCCAGGCTAGATGCCTCTCCTCTGGCCCCGTGGTGCAAACATGGAGAGAGGAACATCAGTACAATCCTGTAGCAAAGTCCCCTGCCCCATGTGTGTGCACTCCCACCCAGCCAGACCCACCCACCCCACACCCTGATAACACCACCACAGCCAACACCGGACAGTCCCTTCCCCATGTCCCGGACACATACAACCATGTTACCTATATGGAAGATAAAGGTGTGTGGACATAACACCTACCTGGCTGTGGCACCGTGCCCCTCCTGGCATGTCCCCGCAGGCAGCCAAGCAGGTCCGGTTCCCTCCTCCGCAGGTCACCATACCTGTGGCGGCACTGTTCCACCATCCGCCCCCTTCCTGTGGCCTCTTCCAGGGCGTTGGCCACCTCCTCCCACAACTGGCTCCTGGACCTGTCCAGGGGTGCATCCCCAAACAGTGGGCCATAAAGTGGCTCTACAATGGCCACTAGGTTGGCCAGTTAAACTAGGGTCCACTGTGCAGCCCTCCTCCGTGCCATTCCACTTGCTCAGTTCACTCAAAATGGCGCTCTGCAGCATGGCTCCACCATGTGCAGATGCTGCGCAGTACAGCGCTGCCATTCCCTATAGCACTGTCACCGAACAGCACGACAGTGGTGCACCCATGCCTGATGCATGGTGCCTAGGGGGCAAAGGTCGGGCACAGGGTCAAGGGTCTCTGGCGCACGGACAGGCACAGCGCCATTGGAACCCAATGTGTGTAGTGCAATTGAATGCCTGTGTGCTACCTCCAGTAGCGGCCTACCGCGCTGTTGTCCCAGTGCACCTATGATGGTCCAGTGCCACAGCTCCATATTGGTGAACATGGCTGTAGCGCCACTGGCACAATGGTGGCCGTGCCCTGCATTGCTTCCCGTGCACAGCACATCAGCAGCGCGGCAGACGCCTGTGTCAGCAACCTGGGCATGCGCAGTGAGGTGTTTACTGCGCATGTCACAGTACTGCACCCTTGGCTCAGCACATTCAACACAATTGCGCAAAGCTCAACAGTGCGATATTCAGTCATCATATGCAAATCAGCTAATCAGCCATTCAGTGGCGCAGCACTGCAATTTGCATCCACTTAAAGTTGCGCCTCGCCTCATTTGCATGGGTTGCACTATAAATGTGCGACATTGGGCTGCATTGGCCATAGTCGGTTACTGCAGTCTATTGGTGAGTTGCATGCTGTTTGGGAGTGTGGACTGTGGATCTTGGGACATGCATGGGACTGCACAGTCACAGGTAACAACTTTCATTCTTACAGGCTAAATAATGATTGAGCGAGTTATGGGAAAAGAGGAATACAGTGGTGGTGGGAGGAGGAGGAGGAGGCCTAATTTCACCAAGGCCGAGACCGATGCCCTGTTTGATGCCTACCTGGATCAGAAGCCGCTTCTCAGCGGACAGCAGGGAACACCACAGGCCCATGCTGCTGCATGGGAGGAGGTGGCTCATGCAGTGAACCTGCATGGCAGCCACCAGCGCTCCCTGCAGGAGTGCAAGAAGAAGATGGGCACAGACAGGAGGAGGATAAAGGAGAAGGTGGCTGCCAACTGGGCAGCACGAACTGTGACAGGTGGGGGACAGCCGGAGGTGGTACACCTGACCCCACAGGAGGAGAGGGTCACTGGAAGCATGCAGCGTAGTGCCATTGAGGGTGTTCCGTGTGGTGGCTTCCAGACGGGTGGTAGCCCGTCACTGCATGGTAGGTCATGGTCTGTCTATTGGGGGGGCAGGGTAGGTAACATGCAGTAAGGCAACTTTGTTTTCCCTTACAGATCCTGAGCATCTGCATGGGTCAGCAGTGGTGGGCCTGTCCACTGAGGACAGTCAGAAGGAGATGGAGGAAGGCCCTTCCACCTCCACAGGTATACGTGGCTCAGTGCGACAGTGGGCCCACCTGGCTGTCCAGTCTGATGTTGTTGGAACAGGTGTGGAGGAGGCCCTGCCCGTGTCCCAACATCCACGGATGCCAGCATGCTGTGACTCGGGCTGGTGCCGGGTCCGTCACCGATGATGATGTCACTAACAGCATGGGTAGTGACACGTGTGTGCCACAGGATGGCCACACAGCAGGTAACATCGTGGCCATGGCTGTGGGTAGTGCTGCCATGGAGGCCTGCATGTCATCACAGTCCCAGCCTGTGCCTGTCACCACCAGTGGGGCAGCACTGGTGTGTGTACAGGACAGTGGGACTGTTGTGGCCACTGTGGCAGCACCAGTGAGCCCTGGTGAGTGGCAGCTGGAGGGGCAGCATCAGCAGTCGGCCAATGGGCTTGGGGGTACAGGGTCAAGGGGCGGCATCAGTGCGCCACCTGTGGACATGCCCAGACCTGGTCCTGGTGTGTAGCGCCCACCCTCAAGGGGTGCTGGGCATCAGGGCCGCGCACACCCTGAGGGACAGGATGCAGAGGAGGCAGATGACCTCTTGGATGAGCACACCTGCATACTGCAAGCATCAGTCCACCAGCAGATGAGGCTTGCGACGTTAGTGGATGCACTGCGTGCGGCTCTGGAGCAGGCAGAGGAGCATTGCAGCAGAGACACCGCTCTGATCCTGGAAGGGATGGACCGGTTGTGGGAGGATGTGACCGCTGCCATTGACAGGCAGACACAGGCATTCACTGCTGTCATGGCCACAATGGGCACACAGTCATGTGCCCATGTGTCGCAGACACCACGCAGTGCACTGTCCACCCCCCGTTCCCGGCGTTCTGCGACACCCTCCTTGTCAACACCGGGTTCAGCTGTGGGCATCCTCGAGCACACCTGGCGCAGGCATGTTTGGTGTGCTGCAGAACCCTGTGTGAGCACGGTCGCGTTCACACAGCGGAACCCCTTGGGGACCATCGGTGACACCCCATGAGGTCAGTGGTCAGCCTGTCAGTGCTGGCAGGTCTCGGCCGGGCCGCCCATGCATCTGTGGTGGCCGGGGCACTGTGCTGCATGACTGACCTGTCTCCCAATGCAGCTACTGTCTGGTGCTGCCCTGTGTGCATTGTGTCTTTCAGCGGGCATTGCATGGGTGGGTACCCGGCTCTGCACGCAGACACACAGTCCATCTGCACACTCTCCTGGCTGCCATCTTCAGTTGCATGTGCATGATGATGCCTGCATTGCACTGTACACCAATGTGCAATGATGTTCAGCATCTGACACACGCACAAGGACAGGCAGTGGGCGTGGTGGTCTGTGGACATGTGTGTGGCTAGGGGTGGCATTCTGGGTTGGTGTGCCTCCTACCCTTTGTGCATGTCTGGTGGGTTGTGTGTGTGTGTGTGTGTGTGTCCATCCACGTGGTATGTTAGACCTCACCCATCCCTGGTTGTGTGTGTGGTTCCATGCCCGGCCACTTCCCTTGACGGAATGCACCCCTGGTGTGTGTCCATGCGTGTTTGTGGGTTGTGCCTTAGCCACTGTTGGTTGCACATGGCCCCATGACTTACCTGGGTTGGCTAAAGTGCTCCTCTGTGATGGTGCCCCAGTGCAGCTGTGCTAGCCGGAGCAGTCGGGGGTCCCATCGCCCAAGGGGGGCTGCCCATCACCATTGTCACCGGCGTCCTCATCGTCCCCATTGCTGTCCCCCTCTTTGACCTGTACAGCTATCCCACATTCGTTGGCCATGTTGTGCAGGATGCAACAGGCCAGGAATAGCCCACAGGTCTTTGAGGGGCTGTACTGTAGGGCACCACTGGAGGTGTCCAGGCAACGGAAACATGCCTCAGCATCCTGAACACCCGCTCGATGACATTACGTGTGGTGGCGTGTGCCTCATTGTAGCATTGCTGTGATGGGGTTGTGGGCCACTGGTAGGGTGTGAGCAGCCAGGGACGGAGTGGGTATCCACTGTCACCTGTGTGTAGAGGGTGGAGGTTAGTTTGGTGATCAGCATCGCCCTGCCCCAGGCCATGTAGGCCACTACCCATCTCACCTCTGACCATGTCCCCCAAGGCCGTATGATTGTCCATGTGGTTTGCATACTCATCCACTAGGTGGCCAGTGGGGATATCCCCACTCTCAAATCTGTGGCACAGTGCTGACTGGTGCCAGATGAAGGCATCATGTGCTCCCCCAGGGTGCGTGGCACAGACATTGATTATGCACCCCCTGGCATCGCACACCACCTGGCAGTTGATGCTGGCATAGACCTTGTGATTTATATATATGGCCCCCTCGGGGCCAGGTGGTGTGTGGATGGCCACATTTGTGCAGTCTATTGCCCCTAGCACGCCAGGCATACGTGCTACCCTGTGGAACTCCTGTATGTTTGCTGTGCGCTCCGCCAGTGTGCTGGGGAAATGGATGTACTCTGCAGCATGTGGCAGCAGTGCGCTGAGGAATTGAATGAGGTGGCATGACGTGGCCGACTGGGTTATGCCTGTGGTGTCCCCAGTTGGTCTCTGGAAGGTACCCGTGGTGAGCAAGCACATGCAAGCTGTCACTTTGGTTTCCACTGACAGGGCATGGCTCCGTCGTGTGGGTGCCTGCATCACATCACTGCACAGCTCTCAGAGCCGCCTCAGAATTGCCCGATTCAGGTGGTACCGGCCCATAATCTTGGTATCACTGTACAGCTCGAAGCTGGTACAGGCTCGGTACTGCCTGTTGGGGGCATACCGCCAACAGGCCCTTCCACGGCCATGGCCCCCTGCTGCCCGCCTTCTCACCCCCCTCATTATGGCCTCCATCTGGATGGTGGCACTGGCCATGTCCCTGGCTTGGGTTCACCCCCCGGCAGCTGTTTCTGTATTCTCCTGCTGTCCTGGCTGCTACTTCCCCTGCACCGGGAACACCTGCCTGTGCTCGCCTCACTGCTGTGTGGTGTACTTCCCCTTCTGCACTGTGGCTCCCCGCACCTTCCCCTGTGCCTGTTGCCTCCAGGTGCCCTTTACTGCCTGGCCCTGTGTGTCCCTGCTGCCCAGTGTTTCCTGCTGTCTTTGGCTCTCATGTGGCTTCCCTGTACTGTTCTTGTGCCTCTCCCTTGCTCCCTTTTATTTTGGCTCATTTCCTGTATGGCGCAACTTCCGCTGGCTTCCCTATTGTGCATGGCGCATGTTGTTGAATATTGCACTGCACCAGTTATGCATGGTTCCTCCCCCTTCAGTTGCACATGCATTCATTATCATTGCGCTGTTGCTCAGCGTGATTTGGGGGGCGCAACTGCTTCCTGCTGAATATCGCAGAATGATGCATTTTTGGACTTGCGCAGGCACAACCCTATTGTACATGGTTCAACTCTTTTGAATATCTGGGCCCTTGAGCAATACTACTTCCGGTCTCTAAAGACCTGCAGCATGCATAATGGCTTAGAACTGTAAGATGTTTGGACATTTATCTTTGAGTGAGTGGTTTGAGGAAAAGTTTCCTAATGGAGAAGCCACAGATAAAGTATTGAAAACTCCAGAAAAATAATTTAAATGTGCTGTTAGTAGTCTCAATTGTGGCCACGATAATGAAGCTTAAACTGTAGCTCTGTATAGCACAGCCAGTAAATCAACAGCCAGACCAGTAATGAAAGGTGTAAATAGAAAATACATAGTAGCAGCGACTGATAAAGATACAGGAAAAGCAGAAAACATGATTATTTTACAAGATAGTGCAACTTCCAGAAATGCAACACGTTCATTCACAAATCTGGTCCTGTTTAGTACAGTATGGTCTGCAAGCCCATTGGTCCACATTGTGGACCAATAGGCAAACAGATCATACTGTATGCTGTCATCTGGCTGGCGGCTGGGCGGTATGCGGGCTGGGTGCTGCCAACTGCCGATGACGGGGGGTGCTGGGTGGCTGAGGGTCCTCTGTGGGTGGGTGGGGAGGGGGGTAACACTAGACCACCATTTAAATCTTTCATATTACTACAGCCCATGATCGGGCATATGGGGAGGGAACTGCTAGCCCACCAGGTCATTAGTTTACACATACAGATGCCCACGATCAGGCGTACGGGGAGGGGACTGCTAGACCACCAGGTAATTAGTTTACACATACAGATGCCCATGATCGGGCGTATGGGGAGGGGACCACTAGACCACCAGGTAATTTTATTACTCCTACAGATGCCCGTGATCAGGAGTGCTGGGAGGGGACCGCTAGATCACCAGGCGATTTCATTACTATTACTGATGCCGGCGATTGTGCACCAGTATGCGGCACATGTAGAGGTTGCGTCAGCATATGCGCTGCACATCCTGGGCTGAATATCGGTATGTACCACATATGCATGGGCACACCCCCTGCATCTGCGCTGCATACAATACCAATGCGCCCCGGTGCATCGGGGGTTGCGCCACGCAACCTGCCACTTTAAATACCGCGCCGGTGCGCATTGGTTGTTGCGCATGGTGCAACCCCTTTGAATATCCTGGCCCCGGATTTAATGTGATTTGAAGGATGGGCTTGTAGAAATAAAATAGAATTTAATAATGATAACTGTATAGTTATGCATTTTGGGGCTAAAAATAGGAGACATAGATACATATTAAATAGTAAACAGTTAAAAACAGCTGAAAAAGAAAAAGATCTGGGAATTCTCATAAAAAATTACCTGTCCTTTACAGATCATCGCATTGGGGTGGTAAATATAGCAAATAGGATTATTGGGGCGATTAGAAGAACTTTCACAACAAGACATAAATCATGCCTCTTACCATGATACAGAAGTTTTGTTAGACCTTAAATGGATAATTGTAGTCTAGTGTGGTGCCCATATCTGAGAAGGGATGTAGGTCTGTTGGAAAGGGTGCAGCTGAGATCAACTAAAATGATCTCAGGATTGGAACACCTGACATATGAGGAGAGACTAACTAGGTTGGGACTATATTCACTTGAGCAGAGAAGACAGAGAGGCGACCTACTACTTATGTATAAGATAAGCAGTGATGAGGAATTAATTGGTAGCATTGATTTAGTGCTGGCAAATAGGGGAATAAACTTAAGATGTCACAATAAACAACTGAAACTAACCTACCCTCAGAGAAACCCAAGAAGAAATTTCTATACACAAAGAATTATTCCCTTGTGGAATAAACTTCCAGCTGATATAATAGAGGCAGGAACTTTAGAGTTTTTAAAAAAAAAGACTAGACACCTACCTGTTAGGTAAATAATACGTATCATACACCCCAAATGGGGAGACAAGTACTATGGGCTATAAGCCTTCTACTTGCCTGATTAACTGAGTATAGTACTGAGTATACCATGTTTGAGCGGCACTCCAAATTCCCTCCGAATCACGCTACTACACAAAAGTTAAATACAGCAGCTGCAGAAATGTTGGCTATTGATCTTTTACCATACTCTTTTGTTGAGAATGCTGGTTTTCAGAGGTTCATGGCCCATGTCTGTCCCAAATGGTAGATTACATCCATAACATATTTTTCAAAATGTGCCATTCCTGAACTTTATGGAACAGTGTCAAAGATGATAAGCCATGCCCTGAAGCATTCAACAACACCATATATACAGTACATCTCAGTATGGATATGTGGACCAGTGGCCAAACAACTGGTAGCTCATACTTGTGTATTACAACACACTGGGCACAGGTACCTAGAAACATAGAAACATAGAAGTTGACGGCAGATAAGGACCGCAAGGCCCATCCAGTCTGCCCATTTCTTTTTCTACCTTATGAATGTGCCATAGGCCTTTGCTCTGTCAATGACCTATCTATTCATACTCATCTGTATTGCTTCCTTATGCTTATCCCATGCCTGTTTGAAGCCCTGCACTGTATTCATATCCACCACTTCCTGAGGTAGGATGTTCCATGCATCCACCACCCTTTCTGTGAAAAAGAACTTCCTCACATTACCCCTTAATCGACCTCCCTCTAATCTCATGCTGTGTTCTCTTGTCCTGCTATTTTTCTTATATTGAAACATGTTAGACTCTTTCACCTTGTTAATGCCCTTAAGGTGTCTGAATGTTTCAATCATATCACCTCTCTCCCTCCTTTGCTCTAGGGTACACATATTGAGTTCAGTTAATCTGTCCTCATATGTTTTCTGATGCAGTCCCTGCACCATTTTGATTGCCCTTCTCTGGACTACCTCAATTTGGTTAATGTCCTTGTGAAGGTGTGTCCTCCAGTACTGCACGCAGTATTCTAGATGGGTTCTAACCAGTGTCTTGTAAAGAGGGATTATTACCTTCCTCTTCCGACTTGTGATACCCCTACTAATACACCCCAACATCCTTCTAGCCTTACCTACTGCTTTAGAGGTCTGCTTGGATGATTTCAGGTCAGCAGTGATGATTATGCCCAAGTCTTTTTCTTCCCATGTGACTGTCAGCAACTCCCCTCCCAGCCTATAGGTGGCTTCAGGGTTTCTCTTCCCTATGTGCATGATCTTGCACTTCTTTGCATTAAACCCCAGTTGCCACTCTTCTGACCATTTTGCCAGTTTATCCAGATCTCTTCTCATTCTGCCCACCCCATCTGGATCATCTACTCTGTTGCAGATCTTGGTGTCTTCTGCAAACAGACAAACCTTACCCTCCAGTCCATCTGCAATGTCACTGATAAAGATATTGATGAGGACTGGCCCCAGGACTGATCCCTGAGGTACCCCACTTGTGACTTGCCTCTCTTCTGACTATACCGTTTACCACCGCTCTCTTTTTTCTGCTCGTCATCCAGTTTGTCACCCAGTTGACCAACGTTTGACCCACCCCAAGCCTACCCAGCTTATTAATCAATTTTCTATGTGGAACAGTGTCGAAAGCTTTGCTGAAGCTTTGCTGGGGTACTGTTTGACTCTGACTGTGGGAAAAGTTGAATTAAGTCCAGTTATGGTGGTAGCAACATTCTGGGTCTTCGTCAGCATGCAACACTGACTATGAAGAGCATACCAGGCTCACACATGGGTGAGAAAATGTTGGAAGTGCTGCTTACTGAGATTGATGACTAGCTTCACTCCCATTCACTGAAGGCAGGTTTTATTGCAAGTGATAATGGGTTGAATGCCATGAAATGCATCAGTGATGGGGGGTTTGTCAGGGTACCATGCCTGGCACACTGTCTGAATCTCATTGTGCAGCAGTTTCTCACCTATCTGGAAGTCAAGGACATTTTAGTGGTGGCCCGTTGTATCTGTGTCCACTTTGCCCATTCCAGAAAGGCATGTGACTATCTCGTCAGTTGCAGATACAGAACAACTTGCCTCAGCACTGTATGAAGATGAGTGTTGTCACCAGATGGAACTCCAGCTTATATATGATGGAGCTGTTATATGAGGAGTATAAATCAATATCTGAATGTCTGCTGATACACACAAGCCGTGACAGTGCTGGAGCATCCGTGTGTCTGACAATGGAGCGGTGGCACCAAATGGACGATGTGATCATGATTTTCAGGCCATTTAAACATGCAACACAGGCAGTGAGTGGGGACAGTGCCTGTATCAGTCAGGCTATTCCTCTTCTATGTGTGCTGAGGCAGAACCTGTTAAATGTGCAGCAACAGCTGGAGGCAGGTGGTGATACTGGAAGTTGTGCCTTGATGGATCACATGCTCCACGTGTTAGAGTCCAACACACATGCTTCCAAAATTCTGCAGTCTGAGGAGTTTGGGATTGCCACAGTGTTTGACCCACACTATAAACATGGTCTGGTATCAATAATTGAAGGTGGCGTCAACAGGTTCAAAAGTTGACAGACCTTATGATAGGAAGTGTATGCAGGGCAAAGATGCCAAAGACACATGTATCTAAGGCCCAACATGAAACAGCACAGAGACCAGGTGTTGCTACCACCTCCGACTTCTCACATGTGAAAGGGGCTGAAAAAAACATGTAACTTAAAAGAAAAAAATGACAAATCCCATTTGGGATGTTTAAGTCAGGTGGGTGTGGCAGACATGGAAGAAAAGGAGGAGGAGGAGGAGGAGGATGAAGCAGCAGGTCTGCGAGCAGCACAACACATGGTAGATGCACATTTGGTGGATAAGAGGCACCTTACCATTGCCAAAGAGCCAATGCTGTACTGGAGAAGCAAGGTCACTGAGTGGCCAGCACTGAACTCGGTTGACATAAAATACCTCAACTGCCCATCCTCAAGTGTGAGTGTGGAACGTGTATTCAGTTCGGCTGATGCCATTGTGCATGACAGGTGCACCAATCTGTCACCAAAATATGTTAGCATGCTAACATTTATTAAAATGAATGAGGATAATATTCCACACAAGACAATCATGTCCATGTTCCAGCCACATGATGGCAGTGAAGAGGAAGAAGAAGGACTTGTCGGCAGACTCAGTACTAGCAAAACTGAGGTGAATGAAGAAGTAAAGGAGAGGGAATTTCCATCTGGTGACAACTCCAGTCTGGAAGACTGTGAGGGCTGTTTCCTCAGTGGCAGTGAAGAAGACTAAAAAAAAGATGTGTTGCTTCCCTCCTTGCCCCTCCTCAGTATAATCCTGTCATGTATAATTGAGAAATAATGCTATTTTCATTCATTTTACATTCTCCTCCCCATACCTAATTGTTGTGCTGCTTTTCCCTTGTGCCTAATCGAGTACCTATCTCCGCCACCATGTGATGTCTAGGGACAATACTTGCTACAGCCAGCAAGACCAAGTATTGCTTCTTCCTCCTCCTCCTCCTCCTCTGGCCTGCTTGGGTTCTACAATGCCAGAAGCATCATGGGCCACGACATCCACATTGATGCAACATAAAAATGCATGTTCCTCATCCTGAACTGTTGTGCTGCTATTCTGCCTAATCGAGTATCTTCCTCCACCACCTGAATGTGATGTCTAGAGACAATACCTGCTCTAGCCAGCAAGACACTGCACCACCTCCTCCTTTTCCTCCTCCTCCTCCTCCTCCTCCTTCTCTGGCTTGCTTTGGACCTACACAGCCACATACAGCTTGGTCCACCACTTCCACAGAGATGAAAGAAATGTCCTGACTGTATGGAAAACTGTTTGCCTTGATCCTATGCTAGGAGTTACAGTTCCCCTCAGCTAAGAAGTCATATAACTGAATGCAATGTCCACCCTGAGATTATATCTATTGGATTTGGAATTGAAGAACCCCCATCATATGGCACACCTAAAAACACTTTGCAGACAATCAGAATCGATACTGGGGATGGTACCATCACAGCAGATCTACTGAAGCAGTGTCCAGTTTGGAACTGCATGACATAAGAATACTCAAGCCGACCCTCCAGCCAATAAGCTCATCAAGGCAGCTAGCCCTCAGCCCCAGCAAGGCCTATCCTTGTCTGCAGTGATGGTAAGACACTTTCACTGTTGTCCGCAGTCATTATTCTCACTGCTGGTGGGGTGGCTGCAGTTCTCTGCCTCACAAAGGCCAAAAGGCCTTTCACATTACTCATAAAGACATTAAAATGTTTTTCTTCCTGTCCTTGTCATGTCTCCATGCAGGTTATTACAGAACAACACCTGTTCCCAATCCTAGACCATCTCAGTGGCACGCACCCACTGAGCAGCTGTAATATAACTTTAAGTATCATTATACATTTTTTTCTTTTCATTTTGTATTAGAATGATTGATTTATAGTACAAAATTCTGTCACTAACTGCTTATAAGGATGCATAATTTGGAGTTCATGTATTTAATGTTTTTACCCCAAAATTATGTGGTATTACATTGGTATCATAGAGAAGATTCAGTAACACTGACAGTCCTACCGAGAAATGTTTAAAATCAGAAGAGATGTGATGAGTTTGATAGTAATGTAGTAGTATTGAGTTCTTTTGTAGGCAAAAATTGTATTTTTTTTCTGTCTCTCTCAGCAAATATTCAGCCCCACAGAGAACAAAAAGCATACATAACTGAGAAACACATTACAATGTTTTTCTTTCTGTCCTTTTGTCTTCTCTCCCTGCAGGTTACAACACTCACAGCGCCTGTTCCAGTCTGACTCCTACACCATCTCACTGGCACCAGTGGCATGCACATGGCGAGCAGCTGTACTGTAACGTAACTGTAAGTGTCATTATGACTTTCTTATTTTTACCTTTTTATTTTGCATTAGAAAGAGTGATTTATAGTACAAAATTCTGTCACTGACTGCTTATATGGCCCTAGACTCCCAACTCCCACAGGATAGGCAACTTTACAGAGAGGCCCGCAACAAATGTACATGGGCCACCCAGCAAGCCAAAGCTGTGTACTATCAACAAACTCTCACCTCCTCCTGGGGCTCTGGGAAAAAATTCTGGAGCAATATCAAGGAACTCTGTGGGAAATCTCACTCCTCTACCCCTGTTCAGCTCATAGTAAATGGGGCCTCACCCAGGACCCTACTGCTATCGATGATGCCTTCAACTCCTCCTTCTCGGACCTCTCTCATATTCTCCCACTGAACTTCTTTGACGCTACCCCCCCACGGCCCCCACGCCCCCTCCGACACCTCGGACATCAACAACACTGCACCCTTTAGGCTAAGAGTCATCTCCTGTTCCGAGGCAAAACGCTATCTCTCCAAAGCCCTAGCTAAGGCTCGTTATAGCAGTGACTCCCTGGATCTCAAACTCATTCAGCTGACCCTGGATGTGACACTACCCCATCTCACAAAAATTCTCAGCCTGTCCTTACGCCTTAGTCAATTCCCTTCAGCCTGGAAGAGAGCCGTAATTACCCCTATTCTGAAGAGTGGCGACCACACCATCACAAGCAGCTATAGACCAATATCAATCCTACCATCCCTCTCCAGGGCCCTTGAAAAAATAGTATCTGATCAGCTTACTGACTACCTAACCAAACTCAACCTACTATGCCAAGAACAGCATGGTTTCTGGAGGGGCCACAGTACCATAACCGCCTTTACTGAACTCACTTCATTCATCCATGAGGCCCTAGAACAAGGCTCCATGGATGGGGCTACCTATGTAGATCTGACCAAGGCATTTGATACAGTTAGTCATGAGCTACTGCTCCTTGCCCTTCCAACCCTCAACTTTGCACCTGAGGTCACCGCCTGGTTCAAAGACTACCTCTCAGGGTGGATGCAACAAGTCAAGATTAACACAACTCTCTCCTCATGCAAACTGGTTTGTTCTGGTGTCCCGCAGGGGTTGATACTCAGCCCCCTACTTTTCACCCTCTTTTTAAACTCCCTCCCTAAGTCTTGCAGTGGTCGCTTACTACTTTACGCTGATGATGCAGTAGTGTTCTGGAAACACCCTCAGCCTAATTCTCTTCAACTAGCCCTGCAGGACTACTTTAGGTAGCTAGAATCATGGTTCTCTGAACACTGCCTTATAATCAACTACAAGAAAACAAAGTCCATGCTCTTTGCACACCGCCAAAGCCCCCACTGTCATGCACCTCTAGTTGTAAAAAGCTCACATGGCTCTGCTCTGGAGCAGGTTTCATGTTTTAAATATCTCGGAGCACATTAGACACCTCCCTTTCCTACCATAATCACATACAACTTGTCTCCTCCTCTACCAACACTAGATTGGGGATCCTTTACAGGCTTAAGCACTGCTTACCTCCCCAGGCCATGCATCTCACTGTCTTCTCCTCTATCCTTTCCTTGGTGGACTACGGAATAGTCATTTATGGATCTGCTGATCAAACTGCCCTACACAGCATCAACATTGCCCTTAATAAAACTTGCCATCTAGTCACAGGATGTGACAGATTAACACACACTTGTGAGCTTTATAAACATACTGGTTGGCTAAACTTCCAGGGCAGGATCAAGTACCACACCTGCCTCCTTGCCAAAAAAATACAACTCCAGCAAGCCCCTATCGGCCTCCAACCGATTATCCGTGCAGCCCCCCACAGACGGACAAAAAGGCTCGCAGCTAACACTTCCCTCCTTGTCCCCCACTGTAGAACATCTCTTGGGCAAAGATCTTTCCACTACCGCGCCCCTCTATGGCTTAACAGCCTACTGCTCTCCATCACCATGACCCACAGTCTCAACCTATTTAAGGCAGGTCTCAAAACCCTACTCCATGACTCAACAACCTGTGACTGTGGTTAACCCGCTCACACTCTGGTTATCCCCCTGCACCCTGAAACCCTCTCCAGTGACTTCTGCTACGCAGGAGCCCGCTGTTCCACAGGTGCCTACTGTTACAATTATTTAGTTGGTGCCAGCCTCCCTCCTATGTCCCCCTACTCTCCTTTTTCCTCTGTCCAGATATTTGACTCAGGGTCTCTCAAGATCCTACGAAACTGCATCCTGTACTATCTGACACGGGACATCTTGTATGCTCCCAGATGATGTAACCATCTAAATAAGATTAAGCTAGGACTGCATAACCTTGTACTGTTACTTTAATACTGTATGTGTATTTTTTACTGTATGTGTATTTTTTTACTTTGATCTGATGTGGAGCTTTTGCAAAAGAGTCTATGACTCAAAGGATTGTAATTCTGATTCTATTCAATAAACAAACAAATATGGATATGTAACTTGGTCAGGTTGGTGTTAATATGTGTAATGTTTTTACCCAAGTATGATACTGGTATCATAGAGAAGATTCAATAACAGTGACAGCCCCGCTGAAAAATGTTTCAGATCCTCAGAACAGATGCCTCAAGTTTGATAGTAATGTAGTCATATTCAGTTCTTTTCATAGGCAAAAAAGTTTTATTTGTCTGAATCTCTCTCTCAGTCACCTGGTAGTTGACTCCAGTATTCGATGAAAGGCCTTCATAAGTTACTCAGAAAGACATTAACAAGTTTTTCCTTCTTTCCTTTTGTCTATTTGCAGGCTTCAACAGCTGTTCCTACACCAGCTCACTGTCTGGCACACATCACAGCACAGCCAGCAGCACTAATATAACGATAAGTATCAGTATGATTTCTTTAGGTGTTTTTTTTTTCTTTTGTGTTCTTTTTTACAGGTACACACTGCTGTGCTACAGTGGCTGAAGGGACGCAAAATAGTTTCTCCTGTGGTGAGTTCACACAACGGTTATACAGGGCGACCACCACAGTGGCCGAGTGAGGCAAAATGATTTCTGTTTTTTTCCTCACAGGTGACAGGTGATCAATCATGTAGTAGGACAGGGACTGAACAACTCCTACTGGGTGGCCACTACTGCTACAGTGGCCAAGTAAGGCAAAATAATTAAAATTTTTTCCTCGCAGGTGACAGGTGGTGTAGTTGTACTCAGCCTCACAGAGGATGAAAGAAGTTACTCTGCAGACATTAAAATGTTTTTCCTCATTTCCTTTTGTCTCCTTGCAGGTTTCAATGGCTGTTCCTACAGCAGCTCACTGTCCGGCACACCACAGCACAACCAGCAGCACTAATGTAATGGTATCAGTATGAATTTCTTTTGTTTTTTTTCTTTTATTTTTTTTGTTCTCCTTTTTTGCACAGGTACACACTGCTGTGCTATAGTGGCCAAACGGATGTAAAATAGTTTCTCCTGTGGGGACTCTGAGGAGTCCACAACGGCTATACTGGGCAGCCACCACAGTGGCCGAGTGAGGCAAAATACTTTGTGTTTTTTCTTCACAAGTGACAGGTGATGCAGTAGCATGGGAACTGAACAATGCCTATACTGAGTGGCCACCACTGCCATGGTGGCTGAGTGAGGCAAAATATATATTTTTTTTTTTCCACAGGTGATAGCTGGCATAGTAGTACGTGGTCAAATCAACAACATGTACACCATGAGATCACTACCACAGCAGGCACTTGCTTGAGTAGATTCTAAATAATATTTTCTTGTCTTCACAGGTTGCCTGTGCTGTGCTGCTGCCTCCTGATCCCAACCAGCATTCTAGCCATCATCATCATCTCCGCCACTGCACCAGACAACATTGCAGCAGGCAGATGCTGAAAACTACCTGAAATAAGACCAACAGAAACAGAAGACAATTACTCTGACATCTGCAAACTTTTCAGACTTAACCCTCAAAAAAAAATAACCCCATACTTCCTTTCCCATGGTTGGAAAACATTCTGAATTCCAAGGTAAAAGATATAGACGGTCCCTATGATGTCATCATGTAAACCTGAAAATGGAAAAACAGTAAGAAGAAATGGTTAGACAGTAACAACCCCCCCTTAAACAAGCATTTGTCAATGCCGAATGTTGGCTTGCTGGCATTAGCATTGGTAGTGCAGGAGTTAGAGAGATGCATAATAGGAATGGCAATGAAGTATTGAACTGATGCCAACCCACCCCCACGCTGCAGAGATTGACAGGCATTGGGGTGTCCCTTTGGGTGTTGGCCATAGTGCTCATGCCATTTCACTTCTCCTTATCCTGCAGACACCGACAAGTGTCGCCGTGAGCATTGGGGTCTTCGGGCTTTACGCTCACCCCATTCCATAACGAAATACACTGAGATGGGTGCAGTATAGGACAGTGGGGTGAACTTTGGAGCCAAAGCGCCCAAGGCACATCTTGATGACTGTCACTGGTTGCAGGGTGGGGGTGGGGTGGAATGGCGGAGCATTACGTCCGATAATCCCAAGTCACACCCTGACACCTGTCAGTCTCCCAGCAGGGCAGGTGTTACAGTTGAAACCCTAACGCCTGGAGTGCATTTTCACTCCAATATTTCAACATGGACTTTTGTGACCCTACCTCATGAACAGTGGCACTATCAGTTTGTTAGCTGAAAGGTGATTTTTTTGACAGCGACTGTGCCATTTATGGACCACAGGTACGAAAACACATTTTGCACAGGATGTGAAAAATGACAGCTGTACTTTTCATGAGGAGGTACAAAAAAATGGCAATGTTGAAAATCTGGAGTAAAATATGAAAAATTGGTGAAGTCATGAGCATGCATAGAAACTGGGCAATACACACCTGTAATGCAATTATTTTGGGGATTTTTTAACCACATTGTCAGCATAGGCATTTTGGGACCTCTGCTCATAAACAGTGGCACTGCAATTTTGTTAATCTGTCCCGAAAGTTGATTTCCCACAGTGACTGAGCCATTGTGCACCAGTTGTGCGAAAACACAGTTTGGGCAGGATGTGAAAAATGACAGCTGTACAGTTCATAAGGAGGTGTAAAAAAATGCCAGTGTTGAAATGTGGCATGTAAATATAAATTCTTGATTACAAGGGTGCATGGAATATGTAACGCACGCTTGTAACACTGCCATTTTATGGGCTAGCCAGCCAAATTTTCAACATAGGCATTTTAGCACCTCTGTTCATGTACAGTGTCACTGTTATTTCCTCAAAGTGTCCCAAGAAGTGATTTCGCACAGTGACCACGCTATTCTGTGCCGGAAGTGAGAAAACACATTTTGGGCAGGATATGTGAAATGACGGCTGTACTGTTCATCAAGAGGTGTGGAAAAATGGCAATGGTGAAAATCCAGAGTGAAAATATCACAAATGCACGACGGTACAAGCGTGCCTGCAATCTGCCGACGCATGCTCGTAACACAGTCATTTTATGGAGTATCATCACCAAATTTTCAACATAGGCATTTTAAGACCTCTGCTCATGAACTGTGTCACTGTCATTTTCATAATCTGGCCCAAACACTGATTTCCCACAGCGACTGCGCTATTGTGCGTTGGAAGTGCGGAAACACATTTCAGGCAGGATGTGGAAAATGACAGCTGTACTGTTCACAAGGAGGTGTACAAAAATGACAATGCTGGAAATCCGGCATTAAAATATTGCGAATGTGCGAAGCTATGAGCCTGTGTAGCAACTGCACAATGCACACTCATAAAACAGGCATTTGTTGGATTTTTTCCACCAAATTTGGAACGTAGGTTTTTGAGAGGCCACCTCATGAATGACTGGCACTGCCATTTCATATCGGGCCCAAAAGATGATTTCGCGCGAGTGACTGTGGAAATCACCTTCGAGGCCGATTAACGCCATGACAGTGATAGAACTCATGAGGAGGGCCCCAAAACCCCATGTTGAAAATTTGTCCAAAATTCAATAAATGCCGAGATATGCAGCAAAGTTGAAAAACCCTATTCATTCAATTATACAGCTACCGCATTTCCTCAGTTCCGGTCGGCTTTGAAGATTGCAGACGTGTTCCCGTCCACCAAGATTGTCACGCTGGAGTCCAGAGGTAAGTATGGGGTGTGGGGTGGGGAGGCAGGTGCGCAGTGGGTGGGCGCGGGTGGGGAGGGGCTACTGAGACCCGCGAGGGACTGTTTTTGTTTCAGAGACTTTTTTTTTAAGGAGGACGACACAGGCGTTTGCCACACTGGGGTGGCCTGCGTAGCATCGAAAGGCTGCTTGGGGCTGGAGCCGATGGGGATTGGGCACCCTCATCGGCAGACAATGGGGTGAATTTATGCCAACGGGATTGGGCACCCCATCGGCACACAATGACAACGCGGGGAGGCAAGAGCCGAGGGGATTGCCCCTCGCATATAAGAAATGGGGGCTGATTTATGCTGACGGGGGGACTCCCATCGACTCGCAATGAAATGGGGAGGCAAGAACCGAGGATTGGGCACCCCCTGGGCATATAGGAAGTGGGGGCTGCTGTATGCCGACAGGAGAGGATCCCTGTCGGGCAAATTTCCACAGAAAGCCGATGGGGGATTGGGCACTTTGTCAGCCGTTACGGTTGCTCACATGTTGCTAATGTGGCAGCACGCAGGAAGGGTCCGCTGAGTCTGACGAGCTTTGCTCGGATTGCAGCGGACCTTTCCTTAGATGTGCTCACCACATTAGCATGCATGGTGTGGCACGGGCATGCAGGCTGATTGGGGAATGAGGGATACACCTACTGATGTGTGCCCTGCATTCACCCAACAGCGGCCGCGCCTCCAAATCTGCACTCTCACAAGATGTTGACTTGCGCACAAGCGCAGCAAGCCAACATAAAAAAGGAATGAAAAAGCATACTTACCTTTTGTAGATGGTAGTATGTGTGATTAGTCACATCTGGCTTAAACCACCCCCCACCAAAAAAAACACATACTTACCTTCTCGTGGTTAAAAAACGTGCTGAATTCCAAGGTAAAAGTTACAGACTGTCCCTATGATGTCATCACATAAACCTGAAAATGGAAAAACAGTAAGTAGAAATTGTTAGACAGTAACACCCCCCACCCCCACACTTAAAAAAAAGAATAAAAAAAATACTTACTTTTGGAAGTGTGTGTGATCACCAACTATCAGTCACACCAGCAGCACAGCAACTTCTCCTTTCAACTGATGTCTCTGGACATCCACACACTTTTCCATGACAAGACAGCCAACTTCTTTTCTCAAATACTTTTTCCCAGAATTTATAACAACACCACCACCACCACCTAGCAACAGCAGCAGAGCACCTTCTCATTGAGATTTCTCATTTATAGACATCATGAAAATCTCTTAACACAAGCTAGTGAAGTTTTCCTCATCCACTTCTTTCCTGGATTTACTGTACTCACCAGCAGCACCAGTATGAAGCATGTGTATTTGCAGTGTTTATTTGGATCTCTACATCTTCTACTTCACGTCAGTCACGAATCACAATCACGAATCACACCACCTCAGCTTTTATTTTTGTGCAGCCCTTTTTTTTTTATTTGTTTAATCTATAGTTTCATCACGAATCACAATGCCTAGTTATTATGTCACTAGTCACCTTAGTGAAGCACAATGTTTTTGTTAGTGTTCACATTCTGCAGGATGCCCTACTGGCAGCCTGACATGAGATGGACTCATATCTTTCTCTTCACGAGCCAGCTGTTATTCAATGTCTTCCAAAAATCCAGACTCCGGGCAAACATAATATTTGTTTATATGTGTTTTTCAGTCAGAGAGTTCAGGGAAATATTGTCATATGTATTTCAATGGCAACTATTACCACTGGTGTGGAAGCTCGATTCCATCCACCTTCTTGAGCTCTGGAAAGTGCTGCCAACACGACCCATGAATCATGATCACGGTCATGAATCATACCACTTCAGCTTTTTTTTTGACACAACCCTATTTTTCATTTCTTTTTTAATCTTCAGTTTCATCACGAATGATAACACCCAGTTATCATGTCATGTCAATCATGAGTCACCTTGGTCCAGTACGATGCTTCTGTTAGCATGCACATTCTGTAGGATGCCCCACCAGCAGCCTGACATGAGATGGACTCGTATCTTTCTCTTCACAAGCTAGCTGTCATTCAATGTCTTCCAAAAACCCAGACTCCGAGTGAGCATTATATTCATTTATATATGTTTTTTAGTCAGGAAGTTCAAGAAAGTATTGCTGTAGGTATTTCAATGGCAACTATTACCACTGGTGAGGAAGCTCAACTCCACCCAGTTTCTTGAGCTCTGGGAAGCGCTACCTTACTGCACTCATCACATGTAGCAGCAGTGGCATAAATGTTCATGTCATGAACTAACAGTCTTTCATGATAGCTTGTAGAGCACTTTGGGATACAGTTTGTATGTAAAGAGGTGTATAAATGCTCATTCCTCTTCTTCTTATAGTGGTTCACACAATTCTGGGAGTACTGTACCAACCCAAAATTTGACCTACTTTAATTTTCCGTAGCATTTGCACAAGTGTTGTGCAGTGAAGGCCTGGGGGGGGCAGTGCAGCACCATGTTATGTTATGCAGAAGCAGCATACATTTTCATATGGTTCTTCACATTATAATACTGAGAGTGCTGGAATTTATCCAACTTTATTTTTCTGTAGTATTTCCACTACTGTTCTTCAGAGAAGACTTTGGCGGAGGGGGAGAGGGCAGCGCGGCACCATGTTCTGTCATATGTAGCAGCAACATACATTTTCACATGGTTGTTCACAGTCACAGGGGGTCAGGTAGGGGGCATGAATGGGGCAGAAGGTACATGCCAAAGGCGTGTACCCCACCCGGGTAGCTCAGCACTCATGGACAGGTGTGCACATGCCAGTATGCACAATCAGCGGCCACCTGTCCACGTCTCCACCCCCCCCAGTGCAAGTATATGCAGTGTGGACTGGGGCAGAGTTGCAGACCCAGGCAGGTATCCAGTTTGATGCCCATCCTGGGTCCCACAGTGGATTACTTGCATGAGGAGGCACAGGTTCAGGTGCGTGAATAACAACCAAAGGCACCCAGACCCATGTGGTTAGTCCCCGTCTGACAGAGAGGCCCCCTGGTAGAGCCCATGGCACACTGCACTCACCCAGTGCACAGACAGAGCCCCAGCTGGATGATCCCCATCCCTTGTGCCACCTGCCCCCATCAGACATTGGTGGCCCATCCCTGATGTAGTAACCCCCAGCAGAACAGTACCCCTCTGGGCATGGCATGCTGTAGTAGGCAACCACATACACACACACACACATATACACACACACACACACACACACACACACACACACTGCAAGTGTACCCTGTGCCTGATCCTGGTTGTGACCACCCCTCCAAACTGCACAACTCTGACCCCAACCACATGACCTTGTCCCACCCCCCCGGTACCGAGCCTGACACCCCTGCTGGCAGAATAGTGGTCTGAGGCACCCTCTATTGCACTGACACCACCACCACCCAACCTTGTACCCTCCAGTTGGTGCCACCTCCCCAGACGTTCAGTGGCACAGCCCTCCACATACCTCCATGGCCACCAGCCATCCGAATGATGCTGGGAGCATGCTGCCTATATATAATTGCACACTCCCAGCATCACTGGGATGGTCTGCAGCCGAGGCGGTGTGGGGGGGCAGTGGCACTGGACATCTGGGGTGGCGGCACTGACTGGCAGGTATGGGAGTGGGGGCAGTGGTGTCGATGCCATGAGGGTGGGGCCACTGACCACCAATGATGGGGCAGGGGTTACATGATTGGGCAGCAGGGGTCAGGTAGCACCAAATGGTCACAGGCACTGCACAGGGGGACAGGGAGGGACACTGGTGTGTTGGCGGTGCACTGTCTGTGTCTGTGGGTGGGTGGAGAGCCAATGGCAACACTGGTATGGTGCCTCAGTGTGTGTTGGAGGGATTGTCACTGGGTACCGCCCTGGGGTTGGGGCAGTGCTGTGTGTGGGGGGTGACAGCCCGGTGGTCCAGTGCACTGCTGGAGGGGTCCACATGCCACCGGGATGGATGGGGGCCCAGATGGGCATGTGTTGGGGGGGTTCCTGGTCAGTTACCTGCACAGGGCAGGAGGGCTGAGGTCACGGGAGCGGGCACATAGGGAACTTGCAGAAGGGTCCCCCCTGGCATAACAAGTGCCCTCCTATGCCCCCCAGTGCGCAACACTACTCACCTTGGTGAATGGTGAGTAGTGCTGGCATGTCCCCATCATGCGCCCTGACTGCCCCCGGCATGTTGCTGTCCATGCGACTGGGGTATCAGGCATGGATCCTGCTTGCGTGTGGATTGTGAATGCTGTGTGGGGCCCAGTGCACAGATTCCTGTCATATGATTACCTATGCACCCCAGCTACACATGCGTAGGTGCCCTTTTTGTGCATAGGCCCCAATATTATTCTAGGAGTGCCAAAATTCAGCCTACTTTAATTTTCTGTGGCATTTCCACTACTATTTTGGAGTAAAAGCTTTGTCAGAGGAGGGCAGCGCAGCGCCATGTTCTGTCATATGTAGCAGCAAGATACATTTTCACGAGATTCTTTACATTATAATTCTGGGAGTGCCAGAATTTGGCCTACTTTATTTTCCTGTAGTATTTGCACTACTGTTCTGCAGTGAAGGCTTTGGCGGGGGGCAGCACAGTACCATGTTATGTTATGTAGCAGCAACACACATTTTCACATGGTTCTTCACATTATAATTCTGGGAGTGCTGGAATTCAGTCTACTTTAATTTTCTGTATCATTTGTACTACTGTTCAGCAATGAAGGCTTTGGTGAGGGAGGGGGGCAGCACAGCACCATGTTCTTTTATAAGTAGCAGCAACATACATACTCGACGTGGTTCTTCACATTATAATTCTGTGAGTGCCGGAATTCGATCTACTTTATTTTTCTGTAGCATTTGCACTACTGTTCTGCAGTGAAGGCTTCAGGGGGCTGCGCAACACCATGTTCTGTTATATGTAGCAGCAACATACATTTTCACATGGTTCTTCACATTATAATTCTGGGAGTGCTGGAATTCAACCTACTTTATTTTTCTGTATCATTTGCACTACTGTTCTGCAGTGAAGGCTTCCGGGGCAGTGCAGCACCATGTTCTGCTATATGTAGCAGCAACAGACATTCTCACGTGGTTCTTCACATTATAATTCTGTGAGTGCCGAAATTTAGCCTACTTTAATTTTCTGTATCATTTGTACTATTGTTCAGAAGTGAAGGCTTTGGTGAGGGAGGGGGGCAGCGCAGCACCATGTTCTTTTATAAGTAGCAGCAACATACATACTCACGTGGTTCTTCACCTTTTAATTCTGGGAGTGCCGGAATTCGACCTACTTTATTTTTCTGTAGCATTTCCGCTGCTGTTCTGCAGTGAAGGCTTCGGGGGGCAGCGCAACACCATGTTCTGTTAAATGTAGCAGCAACATACATTTTCACATGGTTCTTCACATTATTATTGTGAGAGTGCTGGAATTCAACCTGTTTTATTTTTCTGTGGCATTTCCACTACTGATCTGCAGTGAAGACTTTGGCTAGGGGGGGCAGCGCAGCACCGTATTATGTAATAGCAACATACATTTTCATGTGGTCCATCACATTATTATTCTGGGTGTGCCAGAATTCAGCCTACTTTATTTTTCTGTAGCATTTGCGCTACTGTTCTGCAGTGAAGGCTTGGGGGGGGTAGCGTAGCACCATGTTATGTTACGTTACGTTACGTTACGTTACGTTACGTTACGTTACGTTATGTTATGTAGCAGCAAGATATATTTTCATGTGGTTCTTCACATTATTATTCCGGAAGTGCCAGAATTCAGCCTATTTTATTTTTCTGTGGCATTTCCACTACTGTTTTGCAGTGAAGACTTTGGTGAGGGGGGGCAGTGCAGCACAATGTTCTTTTATATGTAGCAGCAACAGATATACTCATGTGGTTCTTCATATTGTAATTCTGGGAGTGCCGGAATTCGACCTACTTTATTTTTCTGTAGCATTTCCACTACTGTTCTGCAGTGAAGGCTTGGGGGTGCAGCACAACACCATGTTCTGTTATATGTAGCAGCAACATACATTTTCATGTGGTTCTTCACATTATTATTCTGGGAGTGCTGGAATTCAGCCTACTTTATTTTTCTGTAGCATTTTCACTACTGATCTGCAGTGAAGGCTTTGACAGGGTGGGGGCAGCGCATCAAATGTTATGTAGCAGCAATATACATTTTCACGTGTTTCTTCAGATTATTATTGTGAGAGTGCCGGAATTTGGCCTACTTTATCTTTCTGTAGCATTTCCATTACTTTTCTGCAGCAGTGGAGTACTACAGTACAGTAACAGATAACATTTATATATTGTAGTTGGGGGTACGTCTGTGTACTAAAAAGTCTGGCAACACAGACTGTCTGAGAGGGCCAGTACTGCTACCTTAAGCTACTGTAACTAACTGACATATTTATTCTGGTAGTTGAGAAAAATCTCAGAAAAGATAGTGAGAATTGGCATCAGAAAGAAAGGAAGGAAATGTGTGATGTAATGGAGAGGAGGCAGGAGACACGGTATCAGAAAAAGAAATATTGATAGGAAATACTAATGTTTTGTTGTTTTTCTATTTTGTTTTGTTTTTGTTGTTGTTTTTTCATTTTTGGAAGATAGAAATGAACCTAATAGGAAAGCAATACTGTGTGCACAGAAGTAAGAGAACATGACTATAAGAACTTAAAAGAAAATACACAGATTGGAGGGCTATGGAGGGTTGTGGCAAGGGGACAAAGGGTGTCAAACCAGCTGTCACTGCTTGCCTTACTGCTGGTTGTGGAGCACCTCCACCACCATCTCCTACAACTCTTCAACCTGACGGGAGAGCTCCCTCACCTCCCTGCGGAGCTCCACCACTTCCTACAGGGTAGATAAGGCAGGAGGATCAGCAGAAGATCTCTCGGATGGTGCCCCCTGCTGCACCATCCATGTATGACTTCTGATCTGTCTCACAGTCCTTTCCATCATGTCCCCTCCTCCTCCTCCTCCTCCCCACCAAGCTTCTTGCATTTGGCCTCCTTACCCTTACCTCTAGGCCCTGGGTCACCACCACCTGCACCCCCTCACTACCTTCCTCCCTTAAATGCTGCATCCACTCTTTGGGGTTCCTTCCCCACAGGTGGGGTGCTGACCACCTGTGCCAAGATGAGTGCCAGATTTCCCACGCTGAACTACAGTGCGGCACAATTGGCATGTCACCACACTGTTATTGGCAGGGTCCATCTCCAAAAAGTCCCAAACAAGGGACTTTGCCTCCAGCTTTTGATGAGGTAAGGACCTGGATGTTCCTGGCTGCTGGTCCTCCTCCTCCTCCTCCTGCTGCACAGGTACTGGTTGAACAATTGGGGGTGGGGGCACTCTGGTGGTGGTGGTGCCATTACTTCCTCACCTCACTGGGGCTGGGGGTCCTGCGCAGTGGGGGGGGGGTTGAGTGCTGCTGCTGCTGCTGCTACTCCTGAACAAGGTCCTTTTCAGTTGAAACCCCGGACATTTACCCCTGGCTGTCTGCTTCCCCCTCTTCTCCTGGCCAATCTCTCTATCTATCTATCTCTCTCTCTCTCTCCCTCTCTCCCTCTCTCACTAATTTTAAACAACAAAACAAGAGAAAAAGAAGTGAAAAAATGGAACACAAAATGAGAAAAAAAGCCACAGAAATAAGTGTTTCAATTAACACTATTGAACTCATTAAACTCAGTAAATGTAAATTAACAATATCAGAATGTAGACTAGGGAAAAATAAAGCCAAAAGAAAGCTACACAACTGTCTCTTTTTGTAGTTGTATGTAAAATATCTCCTTCCACTCCTGAAGCTCACACACCATGTCACCTCCAGAGATCTTCCACCCAGTGTACTATGTGACCACCAGAGAGGTTTTCATCTGACAGAAAATGGCCACATTGTGTGGTGACTTTGCTGGTGGCATTTAAAGGAGAAGTTACCGGTGAAGTAGCATGAGAAGTTACTGATGAAGTCACATAAGCAAATTTGGAGGCAACGCACTTGACAATGCGAACTGCTCCACGAATGCGAAGCCGGTGACTTCACCAGAGCTTCACTAGTGAATTAAAACTTTGCAACATCTCTACTCATGATGCAGTGGGAGGATAGGAGACTACTGATTGTGAGTGACTGCACTGTTTGGGAGTGTTGCTAATGTTTAGGACATATGCAATAATGGTAGATCAAGAATGTGAAACAAAATAATGTTGGATATAACTACACCATTAGCATGCATTTCAGTTCTACTAAGAAAGGAAGCTGATAAAGCAACCAGTAACAGCAATGGATTTTAGAGATGGTAAGCAATCATTAAATGTGTTTCTTCAACTAGAAATAATATGATATGATGCAAAAAGGGCTGAGTGTCCTTTAAAATGTATTTTAAAAGTGCTGTACTGTAGCTTAATAAATGCCTTGCACAGCCTTGTCACTATTACTCTGCTCCGCTGCTTTCCAAGGACTCCAGCTGTTAGTATAAATATTTCAAATGAGTTCATAGTCTATTGTATAAGACACCGTTCTGAAAGCATACCAATGTTGCATACACTTCTAACCTATGTCATTTTAGGATTGCAGTATTGGTACAAGCAAAGATACTAATAAAGCTCTAACTTCCTAATGGTATACAAGTATAAAAACTGGCATGTGACATCATTCATTTTAATACCAAGTCCACCATCATTTTCTATTATTTGCAGATTTGATGCCATCTCTTTGCCTTCATTTCAGCTCTGTGCGCTGACAGGCCACTTGTACTATCCCTTGTCAGTAATAAATCTGCCGATGTAGCAACCACCCTTCAGCATGACTTCCACCAGGTTCAGCTATGGTTTGCCTCACATCAACTATTCCTAAATGCCAAAAAGACTGTTTCCATGACCTTTAGCACCAGGCAGAGAGTGTCTAGGCTCCACCCTTTACCATCTTTCCATATCCTTGATGGGACAATCCTAGAGGATATCTCCTCATTTTGATACCTTGAGGTTTTGTTGGACCAAAACCTCAACTTCTCTGGCCACATTGACAGCATCCTGAAAAAATTGTGCCTCAAGCTTGGTGTCTTATTCAGGAACCGTAGTTGCATCCCTCCTATGGCGCGATGTGAACTAGTCCAGAAGATGATCCTCCCCATTTTCGACTACTATGATGTACTGTAATCTATGGTGCCACTCCCAAATCCTCCCTAACCAGATTGGACACTCTCTTTAACTCCTTCTGTTGATTTGCCCTTGATGTTCCATCACGCACTCATCACTACAACTTCTACCATGCCCTGTCCTTCCTCCACTTGCCAACAGGCACCTCACTCATTGCGCCAAACTCACCTAAATATTGGTTAGGAGAACTTCCCTCCTACCTCTCATGCTCACTGTCCCCCACTCCCTCAGATCCTCTGACACTCACACTTTGTTGGTCCCCCGTCGAGCTACTCTCATCAGTCAGTCAGGCTTTACCCATCGTTTCCCAAAAATCTGGAACTCCCTCCTCCCACAAATGTGGCACTCCTCCTCCTCCTCATACTTCCTTGCCTCTGCCTTACATAACTTTCTGTCATCTAACTACTCCTGCTTTAATCCTCCTTAACTGTCCTCCTACGCCTCTGCTCCTCTCCATGACTCACATCCCCTATTAAACCTTTATCCCCCTAAAGCCTGCTTCTCAGCACGCTCTCCTCTCTCTTCACCGCTTACCCCCTAGCTCCTACCCCTAACCTTTTTTCTTTCTTTTTACATTGCCAACTTGCCCCTGCATAGCTTTGACCTCTGGCAGGTTTCTCAGCATCCTGGAGGGGGTCTAGCATTGGGCAAGCTGCCTCCTTCCCCTCCCCTTCCCCCTCTCTCCTTTCTACCTAACTTGTCCTCGCCTAAATCTGCCCTCTGTTAAGAATCTTAGCACCCTGACAATGTCTACTCTCGGGTAAGTTTTCTTCCCTCCCTCCTTCTTTTTTCCTTTCCTCTTCTATCCCCCCTATTCCTTCTGTCCAATTTGTCCTCACCTAATTCTATCCCCTTGTAGGGATCTCTGCATTCTGGAGGGGCCCAGCACTGGGCAATTACTCTTTCTTCACTCCCCCTCCCCTCTATCCTTTCTACCCAACTAGTCCTCACCTGTTTCTGTGCTCTGGCAGGGTTCTCAGCATCCTGGAGTGGCCTAGTCTTAGGCAAGCTTCTTCTTTCCCTGCATTTCCCTCCTTTTCCTTTATCCTTTCTTCTCTCTCTCTCTTCACAACTTGTCCTCACCTAGTTCTGCTCCGGCAGGGTTTTCAGCATCCTGTGGGGTCCAGCACTGGGAAATGACTCTTCCTTCCCTCCCCCTTCCCCTCCATCCTCTCTACCTAACTCGCCCTTGCTTGTCTCTGCTCTCTGGCAGGGCTCTCCGCATCCTGAAGAGGCCTAGTCTTAGGCAAGTTTTTCCCACCCCTCCTCCTCCTTCCCTTTACCATCCCCTCTACTATCTCTACCCAACTTGTCCTTGCCCACTCCTGCCCCTTACTCCAAGTACTTGCCTCATTCCACCACTGGCAGTTATCTCTGCACTCTGAAGGAGCCAGTTCCAGGTATGACTCATCCTTCCTTCCCTATCCCTAACCCCACCTCTCTCCTGCCCCCCCTCTACCTCTGTGCACTTAATCAAAGGAATTAGTTCACTTGAGCTAATAATTTGCACTTTTTGTTCTGTCTGAGGTGCTCCCAGATTGCACTAGCACTGTGTTAACTTGCCCTTCACAACTGATTATTTTTTTTCTCACTTTTCTCCAGTAATTGTCCCCCCAATTTTATCCTCTCCTTCCCCCAGCTTGTTTCCCCTGTCTGCCCCTCTACCCTCCTTGATATCCCCCCACTGGACCTCATTTAGTCAATAATTGCTAAATAATCTGCTGATTAACCGAGATCCATTCCTGCAAGGAGCTGGCTCCAAGGCTACATTACATTTCTGTACTATGTTCCTCAGATATGCCACTTTTAATTAAATCCATATTCCACAGGTATGATATATTTAATTGTATGTTATGTTACAAATGCAACTGTATGATTAGTTATGATATTTTTAACTGTGTGTCTTGTTACAAATGTAATTGAATGTTTAATTTTCTCGGATGTGTTAAATGTTAATCTGTATGTCTAATTCTTCAACCAATTGTACCCCCCCAACCCCAGGTCGCACCAGGAGATGAGCAACTTGTTGTTCAGTGTTCCTTCCTGGTGAAACATTTCAATAAATAAATAAAAATACCAACAATCAACTCTCAATCAGCATGTCCTAATTCTTAGACACTGAACAGAGTCCAGGACTGGCATTTTTCCAAAGTTTCTCATAATTCTCATTTTACTAGCGCCCCATATTTACTTGCAGTGTTGCACAGCATGCATCCAGAGTTAAGGTGCTACTTCATTGCAAAGAGGCACGGTATAAAGAGGAACTGTCAGCATCCACCTATTAAAGACATGAGACTTACAGGTCCTGATTTTCTATGATGCACTAACTGTAATTGTTTCAAATACCTGAGATGGCTGAAATCCTAAGTTCATCTGGTTGATCCTGTGACTCTCTGCCTACCATTATTGCACCAGACTACCCTGCGGACAGCCGTGATGATGTGATTGATGGGCTAAGCCATGGGGGACTCCTATGTGACAGTACAGTTGCTGTAAAATATTAACAGATAAGAAAGGCATGCTTACGTTTCTAAGGCTGGTATCAATCTGCCGAGGAAAAGCACTTTCCTTGGTTGAGCGATATCAGCCTTAGGAGCGTAAACATGCACTTCTTATCTGTTAATATTTTTACAGCAACTGTACTGTCAAGTAGGCATCCCAGTGGCTTAGCCCATCAGTCTCATCATCAGAGAGCTGGCAGCAGAGGACACTAGCACAATAAAGGTAGGTGGAGAGTCACAGGATCAACCAGATAAACTTAAGATTTTAACTGTCTCAGGTATTTAAAACAATTACAGCTAGTGCATTTTAGAAAATCGGGGCCTGTGGGTCCCATGTTTTTAACTGGAGAATGCTGACAGTTCTCCTTTAAGATACATTACTAGCCTAGTTCTAATTCTACATGGTACATTTTTTGTGAAATCAAAACTACTTAGTGTGAGCACTTACAGTCCCTTCTGCAGTTGTCTTACTCAATGACACCCATCTGCTACTTGCAATCTGCAGTAGCAGCTGGGATAAGCAGTCAACATGCTTTCAAGGGCTCCATTTCCCACGGAGCACAGGCCAAGCATCATGATGTTAAATGTCATGACGTCAGCCACCATGGACACTCCTGCCAAGTATCTGCCTTGTAGTTACCAGGCAACAGCAGCCTGGCCTGTAGAAGGGCCCTGAGAGCCCAAGATAGGTGGTTTCTCCCAAGCAAACAGTGTGCCAGCTGACAACTCATTTATGACATTTCTTATTGCAGCAGACCAACTTGCCAGAAGCTGTCCTCTTGTGCATTAAGTAAAGTAAAGTAAATAAAATAAAATAGAATAAAAGGGTTTATTCCTGTCATTAGCCTAGTTGTCTATTTATATATTTTGGGGTTTTGCATAACCCCATCAACATCACCATGCTGAATGCTGTTGACAAAGTTATTTTTTACACATTTCTTTTGTGAAAGGGCAATCTGGATATAACTTCTTATGCTCTTCTTAAGTGAGACATCGGTCTGGTAGGCTTCTACTCATGTGCCATCATCTGATTGTAGTGGCTGCCAGTCGTTTTTTTTTGGTGGGGAGGTTATGGGGCAAGTTTTTTTAAACTTTTTTTTTCTTTTCAAATAACTTTCTGTAAGTCCTGTACACCACATACTTTTTTGAGTTCTTAAAGACACAGTCTCAGAGGTTGAACAAATGCTGTTTCTAATAAGTCCAAAATCAGATGAATAGGTGGCACTCCTCCTCCTCATTCCTTCCTCGATCTGGATTGGTGCTACCCAGAGTGTAGAGCCACCACATCTCCCTATTCCCAACATCCAAATCCCAGTCTGCACTTCTACTTGGTTGTTGTACTAGTACCTGTACGCAGAACCACAAAGAAGCTGCACTGTGTCCAGTTGTACTTGAAGTTCTTGGCAACAGACAACTCTTTGCTTTTTTGGTTATGCAACCCTAGTGTTTCTGGATCTGAACTTTCAGCTCCCTCGTAGTATTCTCCACATAGAGTCTATCACATGGACAGGAGATAATGTATACCATATGAGTACTTGTGTTTGTCATGTGTTCTCTAATCTGGAAATCTTCACCAGTGAAGGCATCTGAGGATGATTATTTTCTTGTAGTGTAAGTGTAGACAAAGCATCTCCCGCATGGAAAATTGCCTCGTCTCTATGGTCCCAGGAAGTATTGTTGAGCAGGATGCTCTGGTGGTTGATGGATTCTGTGCACTACTGGATCCTTGATGGTTTGACTTTACTTAGACGCAACCAGAGGTCTGTGGTAAAATTTAGTAATGTGCCTACCACAAACTTGGGGGGGGGGATAGTGTTTGTTAATTATGCAAATTTAATTTCTGTAGGCATTATACTTGGCATTAAAAATTATTCTGTCAGTGTTACTATTTCTAGGTCTTCCCTGCATTGCTTATGTTCTATTCAGTTTGCTTTCTCTATAACTGGACTGCTGCATAGAATTCTTGTGTCCCCTAGCTCTGAATCTTTGATGAATAGTCTATTTCTCTTATCTGCAATGATTCCTGGTACTACAGTTTCTCTCAGTTTGAAGTAACATTACAAGGGAAGTGGGGGCTAAAACTAGGGGGCATAGCCTAAGATTAGAAGGGGGAAGATTTAGAGGCAATGTGAAGGGATGTTACTTCACAGAGAGGGTGATGGAGGCCTGGAATAAATTACCAGAGGAAGTGGTGAGGGCTGAAATGGTGGAGGGATTCAGGCTGGTATGGGACAGACATAAGGGGTTGGCAAGTGGGGGGAAGGGGAAGACCTTTGACATAGAGGATGGAAAGGGGGGTAAAAAGCAGCAAACTCGATGGACCAAAAGGGTTATTTTCTGCTGTCAGATTTCTATGATTCTATGACAATTAGATTAGTATTGCAGAAACTTGTTTCATGTAAGATGGTGTTTCTGGCTGTCAGTTTTCTGTATAGTGTAGTTTCCAGTTGGTTAGCATTTTTCATAATACATACATTCAAGAATGGTATGTATTCTCTGTCCCAGTCTAGAGTGAATTTTAAATTGTCTGCACTGTTGTTTAAATAGTGTGGAAGTCTTGTAAATGTTTTTCTGTTCCTGACAATATTATGAAGATATTAATTAAGTGAAGGGGGTGTGTTATGGTGGGATAATGGCCCACCTCGGGTGGGTTGAAGCACGAGGCATAGCCAAGTGCTTCCACCACCCAAGAAGGGCCGTTAGTCCACCATAACACACCCCCTGGAGTGCCTTATTACAATTATGAAATAGGTAATTTTAACTAAATTGTATGCATTTTTTTAAACATATCACTTTCAGCTGGACCGTTGTGCTAGGATAATGTCCCAGCTGAAAGCAGCTCTCAGACAGTCAGAATTCAGCATTCTTTCTACCCATTTCATAATACTGTATATCAAAGTGTAACTACTAAGCGCAGCCGCTATTACAGATGGTGAAGCAGCAGGTGTGCATCACTGAGTAAGACAATTGCAGAAGGGATGGAAAGCATTCACACTAAGCGCAGTTTTCATTTCCAAGAAAAAGTGGCACATATACAGTAACTAGAATTGGGCTAGTAATGTATCTTAAACAGTGGTCCTTCACAATGGAGTAGCACCTTAACTCCAGATGTATGCTGTGAAATACTGCAAGTGAATGTGAAGAAAAATGAGAATTATGAGAAATGTAGGATACAGGCAAGTGGCCTGTCAGCACACTAATCTGAAATGGACTAAGAGGCAAAGAGGTGATAGCAATCTGTAAATGTCAGTGTATGATAGTGGAGTTGGCATCAATATGAATTATACCACATGAAAGTTTTTTATACTTGTATATCTTTCAGAAGTTAACTATTTCTAATATTACTAGCATATTTGTTTGTACAAGATTATAATCCTGAAGCAACATGGGTTGGAAACTTACGCTACAAGAAGACAGTCTCCATTACGTCTGGCACAAAGCAAAGGCTCTCTAGGCTAAACCCCCTCCATTCTTATTACACCTTAGATGGTACTCTACTTGAACCTCCTCCTCCTCCTTCAGGTACTTTGGGGTCTAGCTTGATCAGTACTCACCTTTTCTGGACATATTGATGCCATCCACAAAAAGCTATACCCTAAACTGGGTGCTTTATACAGAAATCATGGTTGTATTCTTCTGCCAGCTCACCATGCCCTGGTCCAGAATATGATCCTACCTATTTTTGATTATAGTGATGATGTCTACAGTACTGCTCCCAAATCTTCCCTACTTAGGCTGGATTCCTTTTTTCACTCTTTCTGCCATTTCGCTCTTGACTCTCCTCTCCATACCCATCACTGCACCCTTTACCAATTCTATCTCTTCCTTCCCTAGCTGACAGGTGCCATATCCACTGCACCAACTTTCTTGCCAAATTCTGGTTTCATGCCCTCCCTCCCTCCATCCCTATCTCTCCTCCTCTATTTCCCCCAAACCATCTTCTTCTCACTCACTCACTCAGAAACCATAACCACCAAACTTTATCCATACCACCCAGGTCTACCTTGGTTGGTCAGGCTGCATTCTCACACTGTTTCCCAAAAATCTGGAATGCCCTCCCACCTCCCATCTGTCATGCTGCCACCCTGCATATTCTCAACTCCCTCCTCAAGGACCATTTCCCCCCTTCCTGTAGATGTGCTTAATGTTCAATTTTTACCCATTACCATGTTTGCCTCTGCACTCATTGCAGAGTAGTAAGTATCCTATATTAATTTTGAAACTGAATGTTTGTTTTAATTAGTATCCTAGAACTTTTCTTGTAATTATTGTTGTTTATTGAATTTTATTGTAATATATTTTTGTTTATCCTATGTATGTTTTTATTCTATTTCCAATAGACATTATTCCTGACTTTTGCTGCTGAATTTGCTGTGTATCCCTTTTCCCCTCTCCCCCAGGATGCATCTGGAAAAGAGCATGTCTGTTCAGTATGTCTTTCCTGGTGAAACTTTTAAATAAATTATGCAGCATTGATATACTTACAGAAAAGTAGTGTGTCTTATATAATAGGTTATGAACTAATTTACAATATTTAAATGGACAGTTGAAATCCAATGGAAGCAGTTGACCAGTGCAATAGTGATGTGGCTGGGCAAGCCATTTGTTAAACGGAGTTGCTGTACTTTTAAGATACATTTAAAGAGAAAACTATACTATTGTTTACTAAATATGAAATGCTATGGCTATGTGTAACATCATTCTCCCTTTTCACAAAAGAACTTGGCAGGTATGGTACATAGTCCTGGAAGGAATGTGTTTTTTTTTTACTCATTTGGACATTTATAACAGAGAAAGATACCTGAAAAGTGTTGCAACCAAACAAGATTAAATTGCCTGTCAGTTATTAGGTGGGCAACTTATCACAGAGAGAACTGTTTGTATGTGGTAGCACAGAGGAGTGTGTTATCAGCATACAGTACATGTGTGTGTTGGCATTGGCACAGGCAGAAGGGAAAAAAGAGTAAGAAAGAAGGAGAAAAGAATAAGAAATATATGAAAGATAGAATGAAGACATTAAAGAAACATACATTCTGCTGTTTACTAAATATGGAATTCTATGGATACATATTTTATTATTCTACCTTTTACAAAATAACTCAGCAGCTCTGGAGCATATTTCTGGAAGGAATTTGGATTCTCTTTTGATTCATAGAGACATACAGTGTATATGACAGAAAGATACCTGAAGCCAATAAATTCCTATAAATATCTAGGAGTCTGGTTGGAGTCCCAGTGTAAATGGAATGTACATATAGACTGTTTAATTAAAAAATTAAATGCTAGGCTGGGGGCCCTCTACAGAGTTAGGAGATGTAGCCCCATGGAAACTAGAAAGTGAATTGTTAACACAGTGGTTATCCCTGTTTTCAAAAATGGGGATGCGATTTATGGAGGGGGGGGTGTTCAGGAGTGATCTGGATAAGCTGGATGGGGTCTACAGTAGGTTTGCCCATTTCATCCTGGACGTCCCTCAGTTAACTCACCATTGCCTCCTGTATCAGTCTCTGGGATGGACAAGTCTGACTGAACATAGAAATTTGCATATTCTATACTTAACTTATGGAAGTTTTTCTCAAAAAACTCCAACCTACCTAAATAATTTATTTCAAGTTTGTACAGTAAAAAGTGGTTTAAGGACAGCTGGTAATTTGGAACATAAACTCCCAGGGCCTGATTCTCAAAGCAGGCTTGGATCAGCACAAGCTGCGACAAACAGCAGCTTGTGCCGAAGCCCGATGCGCCAGGGGCCCTGTGCCAGATTCTCTAACAGGCAAGGGCCCAAGCAACTAAGTCCCTAGGCTTGTGGCAAGCCAGACCAGGCGCCAAACACATGGCACAGCAGGAGGGCTTGCCACAAGCAGTGAGTCAGCTGTGTGCCAATCCAACAGGGCCCTTGGTGGCTAGTGCCCCCTACCCCAATATGCCCAGTCATATAATACTTGTCAACCTGGTGGTCCAGTGGTCCCTCCCCCCACCCCAGTATGCCTGTTATTACAACAGCACTTTCATTTATCCTGGACCTGGTGGTCTAGCTGTTTCTCCCCCACCCCAATAAGCCCCTTATTAAAACAGTCCATTTATCCCAGTGGTGTAGTGGTCCCACCTCCCACCCTGGCAGAGGTGCCCACACCACCCTGCAACCCCTACCTGTACCCTGTGGCAGAGCAGGCAAGGCCCTTCTCACTTCCACAGTTGGCACTGACTGAGCTGTCACATTGCTGTATTCTGCATAGTGTATGCACATTGCATACACTATACAGTGCCTCAATCAAAATGACAGTTCAGTCAGCGTCAGCCGCAGAGGTGAGAGGATGGCGGTTCTGGTGCCGACTTGGGGTATGGGTTGGGGGGGAGCTCAATGGTGTGTACAACCTGCTGGGGGCGACAGGAGGGTAATAGACCACCGGAATATGGGGTCAGATGTGTCAACGGTGGCATCAGGGATCGGAGAGGGGGGCATGCATATTAATATGCATTATCGTTATTGGCACAATCAGGGATGGGGGCATGATGAGTTGCATGTACACAGAGCATGGCACGATTGATGATCAGGGGGGCTTGATATGTTAAAAAAAGTGCATGGCACAATCAGGGTTCAGGGTCATGATCAGTTAATTAACTAAGGACAGTGGCACAATCAGGGCTGGAGAGGAGGGCCCGCAGCACAATGCCGCATACTGGTTGACTTATCCAGAGGGAGATTTTCTAAGTACCCTTAGATGAGCCCTAGCTGGTCTAAGGGTACTTAGAAATTCACCTTCTGGGTGAGTTCTGAGAATACCAATATCGGGGATGTAGCAGTTTGTACCTGCCACATTCCCCCTTGTGCTGTGTCGCAGTCCATTTGTGGGTGCATTGGCGGTGCAAGCCCTGTTTGGGGCAGGCAGCTTGCGGTTGATGCAGGCTGCCTTTGAGAATAACTCCAGGGGCATTATTTGGTGCAAGATGCCGCTTGTGCCACTTATGTTTGGCGCAGGCACCGTGCGTCGCTCTCAGGGCTTTGAGACTGGGGGCACCCAGGGTTAAAAACATCTAAAGGAAATTCAACCAATATTAGTCTTGGACCTAGAGCCTGGACTGAACTACACCAGTTTTTTAAATCAAAGGGGGCGATTACATGGAATTTGATAAAAACCTGGTTTATAAGTGAATCCACACTGCCTAAAAGCTATTTGTGTTTATAAAGAAAAAGGTTAACTAGGCAACTTTAAAAACAAAATTATCTAAGCCTCAAAGTTCAGTATGGAATCTTTATGCAACAATCTTGCACTTTGTTGCAAATGTTTAATAATGTGGTGTATAAAGTGTTTGATACTGTTGTGTATGGATGTGTGAATGACGGACCTCATTATAAATGAGCTTTGGCTCATTTAGGCTATTCTTTTCTAGATTTCCACGAATAAACAATTACTGCTACAACTGCTAGGATCCAAGGCAGCATGGATTCTCAGCAAGGAAGGTCCTGTCAGGCGAATCTTGTAGATTTCTTTGACTGAGTAACCAGGGTGGTAGATTAGGGAGGGGCGTTGGATGTAGCCTACCTGGATTTCAGCAAGGCCTTCGACACCATCCTGAACAGGTGATTGCTGAATAAATTGGGGAGCCTGGGAGTGGGTCCTATGGTGGTAAAGTGGGTTGGGAACTTGCTAAGGGACAGGACTCAGAGGGTGGTGGTAAATGGCATGAAATCTGAGGAGAGGGAGATGACCAGCGGGATGCCACAGCAGTCAGTGCTGGGGCCAGTCCTATTCAATGTCTTCATTAGTGACATTACAGGGCATCTGAAGGGAAAGGTGAGCCTCTTCGAAGATGACACCAAGATCTGCAACAGAGTGGACACACCGTAGGGGGTGGAAAAAATGAAAAAGGACCCAAGCCTATTAAAGAAGTGGTCTGGTGTCTGGCAGTTGAGTTTCAATGCTAAAAAGTGCAAGATCATGCACCTGGGTAACAGGAATCCAAGGGAGGAGTACAGGATGGGTGGGGAAATTCTGGCCGCCACAAGTCAGGAGAGAGTCCTGGGGATTATCATATCTGATGACCTGAAAGGTGACCAAACAGTATGAAAAAGCAGTGGAGAGAGCAAACAAAATGTTGGGCTGCATAGGGAGGGGCATAACAAGCAAGACAAAAGAGGTGGTGATACCACTGTACAGATCACTGGTGAGGCCACAGCTGGAGTACTGTGTCCAGTTTTGGAGACCACATCTCCGGAAGGACATTGACAAAATAGAGGCAGTCCAGAGAAAGGAAATGAAGATGGTACATGGACTGCACCAAAAGCCCTACGAGGAAAGACTTAAGGACCTTAAAATCTATTCACTGCAGGAAAGAAGGGAGAGGGGAGTTATGATAGAGGCTTTCAAGTACCTTAGGGGAATAAACAGGGTACAGGTGAAAAGCATATTTCAAAGAAAACTCTGCACAAGAACAAGGGGGCACGATATGAGGCTGAAGGGTGAAAGTCTCAGGGGTAATGTTAGGAAGTACTTTTTCACTGCCAGGGTGGTGGATCCATGGAACAGCCTTCCAGCAGAAGTGGTGGGTGCGAAAACAATACAGGGGTTCAAGAGTGCATGGGATAGACATAAGGGTACCCTGGAGATGTGCAGAGCAGGAGAGCCGCAAATCAATTAGGATCTGAGGCTGCAGCAGTGAGTAGGGAAATGGACAGACTAGGTGGACCGTAAGGTCCTTATCTGCTGACAGATTCTATGTTTCTATGTTTCTATGTTTATTATCTGACAAGTTGTGCAACTGAACAAGACTAAACTGTATGAGTGTGTCATTTACTAGATAATCACATGTCATAGAGGAGATTTTTTTTGTATGCAGTGTAAATCATGTAGGTGCAATATAAAAAATGGTTTTGAATAACTGGCACTGGAAACATTTAAGGGATATATGATAACTGGGAAATGGCTCTTATTTTAATGGTGCTAGGAACAAAGCATAATAAACATTCATGATTTGTAAGTAACTATAGATACATATTTATTAAAAGTGAATTATGTTTATTGTAGGATCACCGTAGGTCCTGAGGAAGTGGTCACAGAGCCATGAAACACTGGATTCAGCTAACAACTGGTATATATTTAATTTAATAAAATATCATTTTCAAGATTGTTAACCCTTCATAAGAGTTCTGAGCCTTCCTTGTATGCACAGACTGTAGTTTCAGCACCACAGAGGCAGAGACCTCCAAGTTATTTAGTGTATATCCAATTAAGGATAAGGAAGGCAACCTGGACTCCCCCAACAGCATTTGACGTTAGCGAGTCAGGCGCCCCCCCAGGGTCCTGTGAAGCATCCAAAATGTAAAATATGGCACTAAAATTATTATTTGGGCTTTTGTTTTTTAGAAAACGATAACACTAATCTACCATGCTGTAAGTTGTCATCATTTTATTCCACAAGGAAGAAACCCAAGATCTGGTTAAACATATCATATGACCAACCACTGTGCATCACGATCTTTATAGTACATTAGAATATGAATCCATTTCCAGACATACCAGCAGCAGCCAAGTCAGTGGTAGTGCCCTTTGCTTATACAGAGGAACAGATAAATCTAATTTTGGCCCAAATCACTCTTGAGAAGCACTAGACAGGTACAGTTAATACAAAGAGCTTGATCAGTAAAATTTAATATCTTTGCAAAAGGATAAAAAGCTACATTTGCACTCCCTCTCTCTGGATCAATAAATTAAAGGTGAAAAAATCCAGCATGGATTAAGGCTACTTGTTGATCCCAATCTTGGATTCACAACTTCAAAATTATTGGAAAGGTGGCACAGGGCCGGCCCGGTGACACTGAGGGCTGAGGTGGTGGTGTCTTACCTCACACTGCACTGGTGACCAGTGCTCAGGAATGAGCATGGGCTGCTGGGGGTTGGCAGGGATGGAGATGGATAGAGCATCCAACAGACTGCTCTCCATCTCCAGGGAGGGAGGAGTTCAGCAGCCGGTGCACGCCTGACCCCTGGCGGAGACTGGGGTTCAGTGCCATGGAGCTGCTACTGTATGGAGTGTGGTGTGTGGCATACACTTGACGGGGATGTGCGTAGGAGCGTGCATGACCCTGTCGCAGGTATCATTGCATGCCGCGTGACCACAGAGGCAAGGAAAATCAGGAAATAGCTCCTGGCGGATGGCGGGGATGTTTGCAGGCCCCACACCTGGCTAGCCACAGTGCAAAACCACTGATCCAGTCTCAGTAGGGGACAGTCCCCTCCGATGACCCCGCCAGGGGGGATAAGCCCTGGGAGCTAGCGTCGGATGGTAGACACCAGGGTGATGGGGCTGGGGCTCCCCAGATTGAGAGGGCCATGGTGCAGAGGAGTATAAATAATCATAAAAAAAAGAGAAAGGTGGCACAGAATCAGTAAACAAGGCTCCCATGACTTCATGGTAGCCCTTACAGAGGCAATCAATAAAGAATGTGGGAAGCTTGTGGAAGTGATACAAAAGTGAAAAAAGGACTTACAAACAAAGATACATAATAATGAGTTTAGCAATACAATAAAAAGGTGCAAGCAGAACTAATGGAATTTGAACAACACACAAAAACATTAAGAACAAAAAGTTCCTAAAGGACAGGACTGACTACAAGGATAACAAGATATATACCTGCAAGTAATACCAAAAAAAATTGAGTTTCTACAGTTTACCACTCGAGGTAGTGATAAGTAAAACAAAAGCAGAGTTCAAAAATAAACTGGATGCTTTTATATTAAATGGGGGCTGTTTGAAGTATTACTAAAACCTGACACATAGGAGCAGTAATGGGCACAGGCCTTCTTGCTCCTGACAACTCTTAGCATGATCCTTAGTATAGGGACAAATACTTGGATAGTAACAGCTCAGGGAGTTACACAACAAACCAGTGTACAAGACAGGAACAAACAACACACAACAACCTTTTTTAGAAACAACAAATGCAGTGTGATGATGTGGTCTGGCAGGGCAAGATGGTGGTTGCTCTGTAAACCAGCTGCTACATTGCACCCAGTCTCATCAGGGAAAACAACTAACCTAGTAGCCAAAAATGGGAAAAACTGAGCTAAACAGTGCCGCTTATTAATGGGACCCAGAAACTACAAAAAAGCAGTCTCTCCTTAACCCTCAGGCTGCCAGCAGAATTAGAACGTATAGGAATTCTGGACTAATATATCAGTCCACAGCACAGCAAGGGTTAATTTTGAACCCTCTACCCCAGTAAACCATCCTACCCCAGCTGCTACCAAGGGACATACTAGAACAAGTGTTACGGCAACGGGTGAGAACACAGCAAGGAGGAGACAGAATACTCTATAGCCACTATGATTCAGAACTTACAGCAGGAGATGAAGGCGGGATTTAACAATGTGAACAATCAGATACTACACCTCCAAGCTATTGTATTGGACTTAAACGAGATAACTGCCTCTCATACTGCCAGAATGGATGAAGCCGAAAAGAGTATCAGTGAGCTAAAGGATGATGCGGCTGATCTAACAAGAGACTGACAGCTGCTCAGAAAGTCCCTGCACACAGTACTGGAAAAAGTTGAAGACCAGGAAAACAGAGTGCAGCTTTTCAAGTTGCAGACTGTGGGCTTGCTGGACAAGCTAGAGGGAAGGACTCCAGGGCCAACTGTACAGAAGTGTCTTGCTGAGGCATTGAAGATGGGTCCAGATCCAGCCAAATTTGAAATAGAGAGAGCACATCGTACGGGCCCCCATCCTAAGCCTTATGAATGGCTGAGACACTTTCTTTTCCAGTCCTTACACTATCCAGATAAGGAAGCCATTCTAAAGGCAGCAAAGAACAATGGCCCCATCCCAGTGGAAGGTAGGAAGGACTATGTTTTCCAGGACTACATCCATGAACTGCAGTACAAAACGCAGCAGTTTTCAGGCATTAAAACAAAATTACATCAGCGGGGATGGGAGTTTGAACATTTATATCCATCATGGCTCCAAATTACATGTCCTGGGCAGCCCCCTTGGATCTTCTATACCATCAAGGAAGCTGAAGACTTTGTAAATGCTGAAGATGCGGCCATGAAAGGGAGGAGTTCCTTGTATGATAGTCAGCAAGCATCTTGAGACCACATGTAGGCTACTTGGTAGATGCAGGTAAGTTATTTGGGCTGGACTGTGGGTTTTGGGGACCGCATGTATAATATTGGGATTACCTGCCTGCCCTCCCTATCCCCCTAGCTCTGACCCTACCATGACCCTACCAGCCAGTTGAATGTACAGTGGCATGGCAGACTCCAGAAGGCTCAATCATTTTTTGCTGTCCCTCTGCTGAACCTATAAACCAAACTACCTCATATACTAGATGGAGTGTGGGCCACATATCCTGTATAACCGAGGCACCCATGTGACAAATACCATGGGACAGGGATAGAGGCTGAAGGGGTGGGGAGGTCTCTGGACTAGTGGCCAAGCCCAGCTACTGGGGCTGGGTAGCTGCACACCGCAGATTATGGCAGTTTCAGTTTTTTTTCTTTGATCTCTGCCTTCCCTGACTGAATCACTTCATGCCTAGGAGCAGGGCACTATGTTTGTTAATCGAAGCACTTCATTACTGAATCCCACTATAGTAAAAGTGGAAGGGGGTTGAGGAGAAAGTGAGGAGAAAGGAGAAGACAAGATGGTGAACAGTGGGGAGGAAGGGAAGAAAGAAAGAATAACTACTTGGTTGGGGCAAGGGTTTGAGTGCTACTAGGGCTCACTGATTCACAGGGTCCAAACAAACATCCAGAGGCTGACCCTTTTCAGTTGTCCCCATGCAGAGCACTGATGCTCTCATTAATAAGCAACACCCCTGCCCAGACTCTGCCCTTCTGGGGCTCCGTACATTGGGACAAAATGGCCAGTGCAAATATTACCAAAGATACCACTATCCTCAACAGCTGACTCACAGAATGCACCAGAACAGGCCTGTTTATCTTCCCTGCTGATGAACACACATGCGCCAGGTTGAACGCTTTCAAAAGTTACAAGATCAGTGAGGCAGTAACTGACACTTTGAATGTATGGACTAGCATACATCACAGTTTAAGGGTTTCTCTTTTTTTTTCACTTTCTCTACCCTCTCATGTACATACACTACCAATGGCTTTGGGTGGGAGGGGAGGTTCACAGAGACAGTGTGTTGGGTTGCTGCCTGTCCCAATGCTGGAACTGAATGTAGAACATTAACACTACAGTGGGGTTCAAACTGGATAAGTGCATTGACTTGTTTTACTAAATCTGCCTGCAGAACCAACAGTTTGTCCTCCAGACACTTGCTTTTAAATGAACATAACTCTACTCAGTCCATCAGCAAAAGTGCTCAGACAGACCACAAGATTTGAACCTCTACACCGAGTGCTAAGCTGAAGGTCATTTTTATGTTTGCTTGCACGCATGTGCAAGAAACATAGTGCCATCATCCGAGATTTCGGAGGTGTGTCACCTCCTCCTCCAATTCAGTCAGTGTGTTGGCAGGCGCGGCCCCTGTAAGCCAATGCATGCTGGAGCTGTCTATGACAAGCTCCAAAATGCAGTGGCATACAGTTGAAAGGGAGCTACGCTTCAGTGAGCAGCGATAAGATATCACCTGCTCCGCGCGCAGCTCCCCTACACACACACACACACACACGCACGCACGCATACCGCGTGCTGCCCCCCACGCACACACTATAGTCGACAGGGGTGCCCAATCCCCATCGGCCGTGCTCGCGCCCCCAAAGTTTTCACATGCCACGCTGGTGCACCCCAGCGTGGCAACCTAATGATAGCCGACGGGTGCCCAACCTCGGCTGGCTTCACTGTCTTCTTCTCCCCACCGAGAATGGGTGCCACGCTGGGAGCCCACCCCAGCGTGGCAGCTGATCCATGGCCGACGGGGGTGCCCATCCTGTCAGCTCCACGATCCCCCCAGCTGTTCCTTATGCCATGCTGGGAGCCCACCCCAGCATGGCAAACATCCCGCCGCTCTTTTTGTTTTTAGCTGCAAAATAAAAACGGTCCCACGCTCGCCTCCCAGCCCCCCACAACCCGCACCCACCCACTGCGCACCCTGCCTCCCCACCCCCTCACCCCATACTTACTCCGGAGCTTGGCGCAATAATCTTGGTGGACGGGAACATGTCTGCACTCTTCAAAGCCGACCGCGAACTGAGAAAATGCCGGTAAGCTGTATAATGGATAGATGGGGTTTTCAACTTTGTTGCATATCTCAGGCATTTTTGGAATTTTTGCACTAAATTTTCAACATGGGGTTTTGGGACCCTCTCTCATGAATTCTGCACTGTCATGGCGTATCGGGCCTGAAGGGTGATTTCGTAGTCACTGCGCAGTCACTGCGAAATCACCCTTTGGGCCTGAATAATGCCATGACAGTGACATATTCATGAGAAGGGGTCCCAAAACCCATGTTGAAAATTTGGTACAAAATTCCAAAATGACTGTTTTATTAGCTGCAGTTGCAGTTCTACGCATGAGTTCATGAATTTTCAATATTTTCACCCAGATTTTCAACATTGCCATTTTACCACACCTTCTTATGAGTAGTACAGCTGTCATTTTTCACATCTCACCCAAAATGTGTTTCTGCTCATGTAGCTAATAATGGCGCAGTCGGTGTGCGAAATTAATGTACAGGACAAATTAAGAAAATCACAGTGACACTGTTCATGAGCAGAGGTCTTAAAATGGCTATGTTGAAAATTTGGTGAAAAAATTCCTAAAAATGACTGTTTTACGAGTGGCGTTGCGCAGTTCCTACGCACGCTCGTAAGTTTGCGAATTTTCAATATTTTCACTCCAGATTTTCAACATTGCCATTTTATTACACTTCCTTATGAACAGTACAGCTGTCATTTCACAACATGGCTGAAGTGTTTCACACTTTCAGCGCAGAGATCGCGGGTCACTGTGGGAAATCATTGTTCGGGACAGATAAAGAAAATCACAGTGACACTGTTCATGATCGGAGGCACCAAAATGCCTGAGTTGACAATCTGCTGTAAAAAATCCCCAACCTAATTATATTATGGTTGTGCGTTGCACAGTTTCTATGTACGCTCATGACTTCACCATTTTTTTAATATTTTTACTGCAGATTTGCAACATTGCCATTTTTTACACCTCCCCATGAACAGTACAGCTGTCATTTTTTACATCCTGTTCGGAATGTTTTTGCACCTGTGGAGCTAAATGCTGTAGTCACTGTGCACAAGCAGCTTTCGGCTAACAAACTGATATTCCCCCTGTTCATGAGGTGGGGTCACAAAAAAACATGTTGAAAATTTGGAGTGAAAATACCAACGAATGCCTGAGGTGTTAGGGTTTCCAACCATAACGCCCAACCCTGTAGAGAATGACAGGCATCAGGGGTGTGACTTGGGATTGCCGCCTGTAATGCTCATACCATTCCAGACCCTGCAGCCAGTGAGAGGCATCTAGGTATGCCTTGGACTCTTCGGCCCCAAAGTTCACCCCATTCTCCTATATTGCACCCATCTCACCGTATTTCCTAATGAAATGGGGTGTGCATAAGGGCCAAAGACCCCAAGGAACACCGTGACACTTGTCAGTCTCTGCAGGGTGGGGTGTGGTGAAATGGCGTGGCCGTTATGCCTGCGACCCAAATGCACACCCCAATACCTGTCACTCTCTGCAGGGTGGTGGTGGGGTTGGCTTCAGTTCAATACTTCACTGCCATTCCAATTATGCAGCTCTGTAACTTCTACACTACCACTGCCAATGCCAGCAAGCAAATATTCAGCATTGACAAATGCTTGTTATTTTTTTGCCTCCCTCTTTTTTATTATGATCTCCCAATGACGTGACACCCATAAATGTTAATGTGTTAATACTGTGCCATCTCAGTGGCTTTATGACTTAGCATAAATCCATCAAATGTTTGCAAAGGAAGTTGTTTTTCAGCTGCTGTTAGCTTAACGGAGGGATGGGGAGTTGTTTACTGTTTACATGCATGTTTATTGCAAGGGAAGGGGTTGCTGATGCTGTCGGGAGAGGGAGGGGGAGAAAAGGGGGGAATTCCTCATTAACCATGATACATAATTACTCACTAATCTTAAGCTGAAGTTGGCAGTTGAAAATGTGGGCATGCCCTGAAGGAGGAGTGGCCACAGCAATCACAACCCAGTTAGAGATAATGGTAGTCAAGCAGCATGTCTTATCCTGGAACATCAACAGCCTTACAAATGTGATAAAGTGGAAAAAAGGTCCTAGGCAATGTTATGAAATGACAATGTAATATGTTAATTATGCAAGAAACACATATGATGGCTCAAGAATTGGCCCAGACTGCCTTGTGCTGTGGGGGCACCTGGCATGGGTCAAGTTTCAACTCCAAAGCTAGAGGCACTGTGGGCTGGCTAAAACCCAATTTTCCCAGAGAGGTAAAGCACATCAAAAATGACCTGGGGTAGGTATACATTGGTTCATACTGTAATGCATGATGGCAGTGAATTCTCGGTGGGATCAGTATGTGGCCCCAATGTGGATGACCCCATTATTTATCAGAAGCTTGGCCTGGATATTCCCAAATTTGAGGCTCCATGAGTGATTGTAGGGGATTTTAATTGCATCACTGACAGTTCTGGATAGGTCGAACCCCTCACCTGTCCAACTATTCTGAAGTTCCAAAGTGCTGCTTGACCTAATGAGCACCTGTAGCCTCACTGAAAGTTGGCACCATGAAACCCCCTTGGAAAGGTCTATAGTTTCTATTCTCATGTGCATGCCTCCTATGGATGCACTGATAGGCCCCTGGTTTCTATGGGGTTCCTAGGAGTAGTGCACAAGACCAGCTACAAATCCCTCCTCATATCAGACTATGCTCCAGTGAGTTTGTGGCTAACCATAGGAGGTGCTTCCCCACCACCTGGAGTGTGGAGGATTGACTCTGTATTGTTAAAATAGCCAGAGTACATCAGGATCATAAAAAAGGGATTTCTGAGTACTTAGAGGAAAACAAAGAGGGAAACACTACACACTACACTAGACGAGAGGTATTAAATGCGGTGATAAGGGGCCTGACAATATCATATGCCAGCCATCATCACAAAGAGCAAGCTTCAGAATTAAAAACACTGGAGGCCCACCATTTCCCCAACACCCAACAGAAGCACCTCGACCACAGAGGGTAGTTGGTCCGGGAGGTTGGCAGGTGGTTAGGAGGGGCAAATCGGGTGCCACATCACTCGGTGCTCTCCAATATATCACTTCCACAAACCATATAAAAACTACAAACAGGTATCTGCCTCCATCTCTGAAATCAAACAAAGGGGCAGAGGACACTGCAGAGCAGGACACTGCAGCACAGGAGCTAACACAACAAAACTCACCCAAAACAGGAACCAAAATAAAAAGCAAAAGGAAATCCCAAAAACTTCTGATCATAGGAGACTCCATGATTCGGGGAGTTGATACGTATCTCCAGCCAGGGGTAATGGTCAGATGTCTCCCAGGTACATCAGCATGGAGAGACACTGACCACATTGCTAAAATTATTCAGGAAGCAGGACAAAACATTGATGTCCTGGTACACATAGGGACTAACGATCTCACCAGCCGGTCAGTTGTGGAGACCAAAGAACACCTGACCAGGCTGGGTGACAAACTATCATCCATTTCATCTGGCATCTCCTTCTCTGAGATCCTGCCAGTCTGGGAGAGGGGGACAGATGGACGGAAGGTCAGAGAAGGGGAGATAGGAGAGCTAAACATGTGGCTCAAGGGCTGGTGACAGGAAAAAGGACACAAATTTGTAGGGAACTGGCAACAGTTTTGGGAGCGAAAGTTCTTTAAATTTGATGGAGTGCATCTGACTAAGGAGGGAGTCAGTGCATTGGGGCAGAAGTTTGATGTCTTTGCAGAATATTTAAATTAGCAAATGGGGAGAGGGGTGCAGCACCCGAAACGTCGAATGGGAAGAACACCCTCCCCTCAGCTAGTGGTCAAACAGGAGTTCAGAATGTTTGTAGTTCATTTGCATCACCAGGTAAAGAAAAAGGTCCAGCTCCCAATACGATGCACAGGGGAAACACCAGACCTCACCCAACAACAAACACACCAAAATTTGACCAATGGAAAATCATGTACACAAATGCTCACAGTCTGGGAAACAAGATCCCAGACCTGCAGACAATAATGACAGAGGCTAAACTGGACATAGTAGCCATTTGCAAGACATGGTTTACCAGTAACCACACTTGGGAGACTTCAGTACCTGGCTATGTACTGTTCAGAAGAGTCCGAGGTGCAAAAAGGGTGGAATGGAGTGGCTCTTTATGTCAATAAAAATATCAAAGCTACAGAAATTCAAAACACAAATAAGGAGCCAGAAGAACTGTGGGTCACCCTGGAAACAAGAAATGGGACAGCCATGTGAACTGGGGTTGTGTACAGGCCTCCAAACCAGGGGGAGGACATAGACATGTTACTGTTAGAAGATATACAAAACATGACAGCTAAAGGGGAGGTTCTGATAATGGGAGACTTCAACATGCCAGATACAGATTGGTCAATACCAGCAGGGACATCTGCCAGAACTAGACACATGGTGGATTCCCTGCAGGAGGAGGGCCTCAGACAGTTGGTACAACAACCCACAATAGACAGGGCTATCCTAGACCTAGTACTGACTAACAGGAAAAGGATCACATACTGTATCTCCAGGTAGAAAGTCGCCTGGGTGGCAGTGACCATCACATGGTATGGTTCAATTTGGTCACTAGAACAAAATCATCCCATTCCAAGGCAAAAATATGGGACTTCAGAGGAGCTGACTTTGATAAGATGGCCAACAGATTTAAGCTAGCCCTGGCAAAAAGAAATGCAGGTGAGGGGGTACAGACAAAGTGGGCAAGCATTAGAGATGCAATAATTGAAGTAACATCCCCTTGTGTTAGTGAGAAAAGGAAGTGCAAAAGAAGAAGGAAACCACTTTGGTTCTCAAACGCAGTAGCAGAAAAGGTCAGAGTCAAAAGGCTCACCTTCAGGAAATATAAGGGAACACAGCAGGATGAAGATAGGGAGGCATACCAAACTTCCCTAAGGGAAGCAGGAAAGGCAGTAAGGCAGGCAAAGGCCCAAACAGAGGAAACAGTAGCACAAACAGTAGAAGAAGGTGATAAGACTTTCTATAGATGCATTAGTGAAAGGAGAAAGTCCAGAGGGGGTATTGCTAAGATCAAAGGGGATAAGAGGGCGGGTGAGGAGGAGGACCATGTAAAAGCATCTATCCTAAATAGATACTTCTGCTCAGTATTTACTGAAGAGAATGTAGAGCAGGGCTCACAGTTCTGCACCATGGACACAGGAGGGAGGGAGGTGTGCACTAATCCCTTCACAAAAGAAAGGGTCCTACAAGAGCTCGATAAGCTTATGGTGGACAAGGAAATGGGACCTGATGGCATACATCCCAGGGTACTAAAGGAGCTAAAGGTGGAACTAGCAGAGTCATTATCAGAACTGTTTAGTGAGTGAATATTTGAGCACAGGAGAGGTCCCAGAAGACTGGAGAAGGGCTCTTGTGATCCCGCTCCACAAGAGTGGTAGCAGGGAGGAGGCAGGGTACTACAGACCAGTCAGTCTTTCCTCAGTAGTGGGCAAGATTATGGAGACACTCCTTAAGGAAAGGATAGTGCAACACCTGGAATCCATAGGAGCACAGGATCCAAGACAGCATGGGTTTACCAAAGGAAGGTCCTGTCAAACTAATTTCATAGATTTCTTTGACTGGGTAACCAGAGTGGTGGACCAAGGGGGAGCAGTTGATGTTGCCTACCTTGATTTCAGCAAAGCTTTCAATACTGTTCCACATAGAAGATTGATTAATAAGCTGGGTAGCCTCAGGGTGGGTCAGCATTGGTCAACTGGGTGGCAAACTGGTTGACAGGCAGAAAACAGAGAGAGGTGGTAAATGGTATACAGTCAGAAGAGATGCAAGTCACAAGTGGGGTACCTCAGGGATCAGTCCTGGGGCCAGTCCTCTTCAATATCTTCATCAGTGACATTACAGATGGACTGGAGGGTAAGGTTTGTCTGTTTGCAGATGACACCAAGATCTGCAACAGAATAAATGATCCAGATGGGATGGGCAGAATGAGAAGAGATCTGTATAAACTAGCAAAATGGTCGGAAGAGTGGCAACTGGAGTTTAACACAAAGAAGTGCAAGATCATGCACATAGGGAAGAGAAGCCTGAAGCCACCCACAGACTGGGAGGGGAGCTGCTGGCAGTCACAAGGGAAGAAAGAGACTTGGGCATCATCATCACCAATGACCTGAAATCATCCAAGCAGACCTCTAAAGCAGTAGGTAAGGCTAGAGGGATGTTGGGGTGTATTAGTAGGGGTATCACAAGTCAGAAGAGGGAGGTAATAATCACTCTTTACAAGACACTGGTTAGGCCCCATCTGGAGTACTGTGTGCAGTACTGGAGACCACACCTTCACAAGAACATTAACCAAATTGAGGCAGTCCAGAGAAGGGCAACCAAAATGGTACAGGGACTGCATCAGAAAACATATGAGGACAGATTAACTAAGCTTAATATGTATACCCCAGAGCAAAGGAGGGCGAGAGGTGATATGATTGAAACATTCAAACACCTTAAGGGCATTAACAAGGTGAAAGAGTCTAACATGTTTCAATATAAGAAAACTAGCAGGATAAGAGGACACAGCATGAGATTAGAAGGAGGCCGAGTAAGGGGTAATGTGAAGAAGTTCTTTTTCACAGAAAGGGCGGTGGATGCATGGAACGGCCTACCTCAGGAAATGGTGGATATGAATACAGTGCAGGGCTTCAAACAGGCATGGGATAGGCATAAGGGAGCAATACAGATGACAGAGCAAAGGCCTATGGCACATTCATAAGGTAGAAAAAGAAATGGACAGACTGGATGGGCCTTGTGGTCCTTATCTGCCATCAACTTCTATGTTTCTATGTAAGATTTTCCATATGGAAAGGGACCACATGTTGAACCTCTCTACAGCCCTGCATTATAGGATACAAAGGCTAAAATGGCAGTTTAATACCTTTACTGGTGCTGTGATAGAATGGGCTATACTAATGACTTAAGCTGGCCAATATTTTGATGGGGATAGATGGGGAAACTACTAGCTTGGCAGCTGAGGGAGCATGAAAGTTCCAGGTTTATCACACAGATCCAACTAGACACTGCAGCAAAAACATCTGAGAGGGGATCCACTGGAGAAGCATTTTGCTCATTTTATAGAACATTGTATAGGAGGTTAGCCCAACACCAGCACAATTTGACAGCTTTTCTAATAAGGCCCCACTTACAACTGCACCTGCACAGATAGCCAGTACTCTAAACATCCCTGTTACTACAGAGGAGGTAGATAATGCAGTGAAAGTGCTGAAGGGTTGGAAGGCACCATGGCCAGATGGCCTGCCCATTGATTTTTTATAAAACCTTTTGGTCAACCTCCGTAACCATCTATCTAACATGACAGGTGAAAGACTTGAGTCGAGTTTACTGCCCCATCCACATGGCCAGCCACGGTCACAGTATTGCCTAGGCCAGGCAAGGATCACTCCCTTTTTTTTTCCTATAGATCAGTTTCACTCCTCACAGCAGACCATAAAATGGTTGCAAAAATCTTTGCCACCCGATTAGAGCCAATTCTACAAGCAATAATTCACCCTGACAAATCTGGCTTTGTGACACACAGATGGTCTCAAACAATGGCTAGTCATGAGGTGGTGATCCTTGCACTGGATGCAGAAAAAGCCTTTGATCGTGTGGAGTGGGGGTACCTGTTTGGAACTCTTAGAAGGTTATCAGTTGGGTATGAACTTTATAAGATAGGTCAGGGCACTATATCAGGTCCTGCAGGCCCAAATTGTTATTGACAGAGGCTTCACCAACCCTTTTCCTCTCTCACATGGCACCCAGTAGGGCTGTCCGCTGTCTCCACTTCCCTACGTTTTGGTCTTGGAACCACTGGCTGCAGCTATTAGGGCTAACAACAGTACTGAAGATCTGCAGACTAAGGCACAGAATGTGCACAAAAGATCTCCCTCTTCACAAATGATAGCCTACTGTATCTGAAAAATTCCCTGAATAGTCTGCCTGTGTTAACCTAGCTTTTAAAAGACTTATTGGCCCAATTCTCAAAGGGGCTTAGATCAGTGCAAGCTGTGGCAAACAGCAGCTTGTGCCAAAGTCTGGTGTGCCAGGGACCCTGTGCCCGGTTCTGTAACTAGCAGGGTCCCAGCGGCTAAGTTCACAGGCTTGCGGTAACCCTGGCCATGCGCCAAACACACAGTGCAGCAGGAGGGCTTGCTGCAAACTGTGAGATGGCCGTGCACCGATCCAGAAGGGCCCTTGGTGGCTAGCACCCCCCCACCTTGATATGCCCATTCATATACATTAAGTCATCCTGGTGATCTAGCGGTCCCAACCCCCACCCCAATATGTCAATTATTAAAACGTGTACATAACAGTATTTATCCTGGTGGTGTAGCAGTCCCATCCCCAGCCCCGATATGCCCATTGTTACAACATGTATATAATTTCATTTATCCTGGTGGTCTAGCAGTCTCTCTCCCACCCTCGATATGCCTGTTACTATAACATGTACAGTATATACTATCATTTATCCTGGTGGTCTAGCAGTCCCTCCCCCCAACCCTGGCACATAGAGCCCATCACCCTGCTTCCCCCAACTCGAACTCCGAGCCAGGACCAGCACAGTCCTCTTCACACCACCCAGACCGACCTATTAGAACTGTCACTGAGCACATAATACAATACAGTATGCATTCACTGATAAGCAATGAGAGCGTACTGCTTTGTATTACGTGCTCAGTGACAGTTCAGTCTGGGCAGGCCCAGGTGGTGTGAGGAGGTCTGTGCCGGTTCCGACTCAGGGTTCGGGTTGGGGGGAAGTGGGGTGGTGCGCACTACTGCCAGGTTGGCGGGGGACCACTAGACCACCAGGATAAATGGAATTATATTCATGTTTTAGTAACGAGCATATCAGGGCAGTGGGGGCACTTGCCCCAATGGATTAACATGTATGCAGTAAAGCAAGCTGTGCAGGCAGATCAGGGTGCCACACTGCACCAGACTCTTCATGAAGGATATTTCTAAGTACCCTTAGACCAGCCCTGGCTGGTCTTAAAGATACTTAGGGCCAGATTCTCAAAGCTTCCAGGGAGGCGCAAGGGGCTTGCATCCCAATGATCAGCACAACGTGTCCCTTGCACCACACAATGCCTCGGGAGTGATTCACAAAGGCAGCCTGCATCCACTGCAGGCTGCCTGCACCAAACAGAGCTTGTTCTGCCTGTGCACCAGATAATGAGCTGTGGCAAGGGGCTAGGGGCTTGTGGCAGACACAGGCTGCCAAAGCAACTCTAATGAAATTCTCAAATCCCACTCAGAAGGCGATTTTCTAAGTACCCTTAGACCAGCCATGGCTGGTCTAGGGGTACTTAGAAATTCGTTCTCTGAGTGAGTTTTGCACATTGCGGCAATGTGCTATGGTCCCCGACCCAGCTTGATCCCCTCGATATAAAAATTAAAAACTCCCTGGTAGTCTAGCGGAAACCCCCTCCCCAATCCCCAATGCTACCATAATCTTCATGTAATGAAATGCTCCCCTCCCCAATCCCTGATGTCGCTGCTGTTGTCATCATTTATTTGTCCCCCAATCCCTGGTGGTCTAGCACCCCCTGCCCTGATCTCCAGTGCTGCCCCTATTAATAGTTGGTAACATGTCCCCTCTCATGGTGGTATACATAGATACCTAGATACATAGACAGTGTCGGCAGATAAGGGCCTATGGCCCAGCCAGTCTACCCATTTGAGTTTGTAAGTTCAGTTTATGTTTTCCTATAGTGGCCCCCTCCTTGACCCCCAATGCTGCTGTACTTTTACATTATAATGACTTCACCCTGATCTCAGTGCTGTTCTCATTAGTTGCTGACATATCCTCTTCATGGTGAATAGTGGTTCTCACACCAGCAGGTGCCCACCACCCCACCCCCCATCCTGTAAGACAGCTGGCACCAGCACAGCCCTCCTGTCACCTCCCTGGTTGGTTCCATCTGAATTGAATATTTGAGTGTTGCACTTGCGTGTATGCAAAGCCTGCATACACCATGCAGTGCAGCACTCAAATGATAGTTCAGTTGGCACTGGCCACAGAGGTGAGAGGAGGGCTGTGCCAGTGCCGGCCCGGTTACGGGATGGGGGGAAGTGGTGGTGGGCCCCACCTGCTGGTGAGGGGACCACTATTTCACCATGAGAGGGGATATGTCAGCAACTATTAATAGGGGCAGCATTGGGGATCAGGGCGGAGTCCGCTAAACCACCAGGAATTGGGGAATAAATATATGATGACAACACTGGTGACATTGGGGATCGGGGCAGGAGGGGGGCATTTTATTAAATGATAATTTGGCAGCATCGGGGATCAGGGCAGGAGCTGCTAGAACACCAGAGATTGGGGAATAAATAAATTATGACATCACCGGTGACATCGAGGATCAGGGCAGGGGATTATATTACTTAAAGATTATAGCGACATCAGGGAGGGGGGACACTAGACCACCAGGGAGGGGTTTCTTTACTGTACTTGGGAATTGGGGATGGAGGGACCACTTGTGTTTGCCACAGGGGGCCTGCGGCTGATCCTTCCTGTGTGCCGGGTATTTGCTGCATGGGAGGGGTTGCCGCAAGTGTGGGGACTTAGGCACTGGGACCCCTCCTATACCAGAATCTGGTGCAGGGTCCCTGGTGCAAGGGACCCAGAAAGAAAGACACTGCGAGTAGTCCAGTTTAGGAGGAGTGAAGGCAAGGACAGTGGATTAGCGTGTACACACACTCACCTTACTGGCTAAATAAAGCACTTCAAAGATGAACTCTTGTGAGTGAGTACTTAGTTTGTGAGCAGCTTTTGTGGAGTACAGGCTCTGTTTGGGATTATCTGGTACAAGAGACTTCGACACAAGCTGGTGTTTGTTCGCAGCTTGCACTGCTCTAAGCCCTTTTTGAGAATCAAGCCCTTTGAAATTCCCCCTCTGGGAGAGTTTTGTGAATTGGACATTCAGGGATGCAGCAGCTTGCATCTGCCTTATCCCCCTTGCATTAGGCCGCAGCCCATTTTGTGGCACATTGGTGGTGCAAGCCCGGTTTGGGACAGGTAGCCTGTGGGTGCCACAGGCTGCCTTTGTGAATGGCTCCCAGCACATCTTTTGTGGCAAGGGGCATTTTGTGCCATTCTTTGTGGTGCAAGCCCCTTGCACCCTGCTGGGAGCTTTGAGAATCGGGCCCAATGGATCCTTGTCAGGACATAGGGTGAACTGGAGCAAAAGTGAAATGTCCTCTCTGGGATCACAAAATAGGGATATATTATGTAAGACTGACAGAATCCCAATGCACAGGAGCCTGAGCCCAACATCCTGACATGGCTATTACCTGATGGATTACCATCCCAAAAACAGAAAGCCCGACAGTGGACTTATGCCAGGCTTGTGGTCTGCAGGGGGCTTTGCGCCCCACACCCACCAAAATTATTATAACCAACTCCGCATCCTGGCTAAATCCACTGTCAGACTTTCTGTTGTCGGGATGTTAATCCGTCGGGTAATAGCCACTTAGGGATGTTGGGCTCGGGCTCCTGAGTGTTGGGATTCTAAATGTCAGTCTTACATAATACTCCCCAAAATAGAGCTCCTCTCATTCAAAACTCCCTGGATCTTATTGCAACTGTATGCATTAAATACTTGGGTATTTGCCTGGCTGCCACCACCCCTGCCCTATACAAAAATAATTATAAGCCACTTATCCAAAATTTGAAGGATGAATTTGCAAGGTGGCAGTCACTGCCATAATCTTTGCTGGGCAGAATCAATGTCGTTAAAATGTATACCTTACTGAATTGTCTGTTCTTATTTCAAAACTTGCCAGTTAGAGTGCCTGCAGGGTTCTTCAAAACAATTAATTTCTTCTCCATCGCTTCTTATAGAATAATAAACCAGCCCATGTAAAGTGTGACATTCTGCATCAACCTGTAAGAACAGGGCAATGTGTCTTACCAAACTTCAAATTCTATTATTAGGCTGCACAGCTCGTTCTTCTTCCTATAACCCTGCACAGGTCTAAACCAGCATGGTTGAAGCTGGAGGAGGAGGACATTGGAGAAGATCTGTGCTCTGGAATTCTATCACCATCATTCCTGAAGCCCCATGCTGAGGGTGTGGCTAATGGTTCATAATCACATTGCCCACACTGCCAGTCGGTCTCCAAAGGCAAAGCCATCAGTAGTTTTCAAGTCCAAATGGGACTTTGGGGTGCCTGGTCACCAAGCCCTATTGAGGGCGGGTGTGAAAGGACAATAATTTTGTAGAAACCATTTATGATGAAGGAGGGTTAAAATCCTTCACAGACCTTAATAGTATACATGGTATTCAAACTGGGGACTTCTTCACTTATCTTAAACATAGGCACTGGCTCCAACAGGAGGAAAGTCAACCTCATGTATTAGGAGCACTCTCACCAGTGGAAGAGGTTATTTAAAGGCCCCACAACTGTTGGCCATTTACTACCATTTATGATCTGATTATAGGGGCATGTCCAACACCAATGGCTACAGTAAAGAATAAATGGAGTAAGGACTTAGACATGGATATCACCCATAAAATATGGCTAGCCACAGCTGCATATTTTAAACACGTGGCCAGAAGTACCCACCCTAGAAAAGTCCAGCTAAACTTTATGTACCAAACTTATTTGATCCCAGCCAAAAGAATGCACTTGTTTGCTCCATCCAAGTCACCAGTGTACCCAAACTGTGAAACTGCAGAAGGTAATTTTATCCACATGATGCTTACTTGCCCTAAAATACATTGGTTTTGGATTAAAGTACATGCAGTAATGCAGAAAGTGCTCAATTGCCCCCTGTCAATACATCAACAGAGCTACTACTTAGAGCAGACCCTGAACCCCAAGTCCCACCTGACTCCAGGAGTCTATGGCGCATGTACTTATTAATGTGCACAAAACGATAATGCAGGCCTGTCTGGGCAAGGATCCACCAAGAGTAAAAAATCTGTGCTACTGCCTTAAATTAGAAAACACACAACTCAATGCTAATGGTGGCATAGATAAATTTGCCTTTATATGGGACCCACTTGTTAGAGCTATCTAAATTGGAATATTCCCAGTACAGAGCTATGTTCTCAGTGATTACTCAGGCACCGTGTAGCCCAGATGGGAAGGCCATAATAGCTATTAATCTGCATCTGGTGTATTTCTGTGTAATAACTGACAATGCTGCATGTCTGTCTTACAGCTCTCAGCCTCATCCTACATGATTTTTCAATCACACTATTAATATCAGCTGTCTATGCATGCATTTGTATCACTATTAGTTGCTGTTACATTTCTTGTTTCTGTCAATAAAACATTGTTACACACAAATGCAGCACAAGGAACAGACCCAGAAGAGGGAACCAGCAGGGACAGAGACAGATATTAGGAACCTCAGAGATATGATCTGAGATCACAACATATACCTAAATATGGAGGACAAACAAGAGGGGGAGGAGGAGGAAGAGGAGAAAAAAAGAGGACAATTACAGTGCCAACAACAGGGAGGGTACAGTCAGAGGAGGAGATAGTATTTAACCTCAATAAGCAAAATCTTAGAGATTGAAATAGGGGTCCTCAGCAATGGCCTGTCCTTCTCTCCCACCTCTAACATTAGTTTTTTTTTTTGGGGAGGTTGCAGTTAGATGTGGAGAGGACCTATAGAAAAGTAATATTAGAATATTTGTTTACAGAATCAGACAAACCAAAATCTCAAAGAAGAAAAACTTAAGAACTGCTGTTGGCATGAAGTCAAGTTATAACACTCCTATAAATGTGTCACAGGTTATAGAGACCTTTGTAAAAATGGTCAACACTGATGCAGAAAATGTAAAATAAGTACTGTATATCTCAAGCCACAACAGAATAATTTAATCAGACTCCAGCGTGAAGCACTGAGAGGACTTAAACAGGACAAAAAAATTATAATAAAGCCAGCAAACAAGGAGGGAGAGGTGATAGTCATGAACTACTACATCAATTACAGAAAGAATGTGAGAGGCTACTCAGAAATATTACAAATTATATGGTGCTGACAGAAGAGTCATTAAAATAGATTTAGTCTGAAATCAGACAGCTACTGGCACATGTGGAGGATATGGGTTTGATATACTCATGGAAATCCAAAATTCTGGATACAAAATATCCCAGAACTCTCGCCTTTTATTGTATAACAAAGGTGCACAAAGTCCTTATTAGCCCCCCATTGACCAATCATCTCAGGCATAAATTTAGTTCTAGAGCCTCTTTTTTCTTATATTAATTATTTTAACAAGCCTTTAGTCAACACTATACCTGCATACATTAAAGATAGAAAGCATATTCTGCGACTGTTGAAGGAGATAAAAGAACTTAGAGGTACAAAAATTGCTCTTAGTGACCCTGGATGCTCAGGACCTATACACCTGCCTCCCCCAGCAAGATGGCCTAGATGCCTTATTCACAGCACTTAGAAATAGACCACCAGGAGACACACCATCCAATACATTCCTTGTACAACTAGTTGAAATAGTACTACAAAGAACCTATTTTATTTTTCAGCACACATTCTTCTGACAAATCAGAGGCATTGTGGTGGGCAGAACTTTTGTGCCTTGTCTTGCTAATCACTATATGGACATATTCAACATACATGTGTATGACAAATTGACAAACCCTTATCACCAATATTTCAGCACATGGAGATGATATATTGATGGTATCTTCTTAATATAGTCAGGAACAGAAGAAAATTTACAAGGCTACCACACTTTCTTAAACAACAGGACAAACAATTTAAAATTCACTCTAGACAAGGACAAAGAATGCATACCATCCTTTGATGTATGGATTATGAATGATGCCAACCAACTAGAAATGTCACTATATAGAAACTGACAGACAGGAACATTATCTTACATAGAACACATTTCTACAGTCCTAACCTAAATGTGCGCGCTTTCCTCTTAGTTCCTTCAAGCTTAAGAGAAACTATAGTACCAGGGATCATTACAGACAAGAGAGAGAAAGAGACTATTCAGGAAAGATTTAGAGCTAAGGGACACATGGAGACCTCTGTACAGCAGGCCAGTAATAGAGCAGATGACCTGACTAGAAAACAAGCAATGCATTGAACACCTAGAAACTGTAAGACTGACATAATTGTCTTTAGTACCAAATATAATGCCTACACAAATAAAATGTCTGCAATATGGTACAAACACTGGTACCCACTCCAAGTCTGTGGTAGGCATGTTTCTAAATTTTAACAGAGACCTTTGCTGACTTCTAAGAATAGTCAAACCATCAAAGATCAAGCGGTGCACACAGTTCATCAACCACCAGAACGTTCTGCTCAACAGTACCTCCTAGGTCTTTTGTGACTGGACAGTTTTTCCCTGTGGGAGATGCTCCATCTTCTCCCACACTACAAGAAAACAATCATTTAGGAATACATTCACAGGCAAAGATTTCCAGATTAGTGACCATATGACATTTACAAATTACCTTTCTCAGGTTCTTGTTGGAACTGCACAGTAAAGAAAGTAAAGTAATGAAAGTAAAGAAATGACAGACAAGTTGTGTCCAGCACATAAAGTGATTTATTTATGGTATATAAAACAGGCTTACAACCAAACCACAGTGATAAACACTGGAGAGAACACCTCCAATCTTTCTTACTTATAGGCAGCAATAAGTTTCTTCTTCTTCTTAGAGAAAAAGGTGCAATGCAAAGGGTCTTATACCCCTGATAATCACCATAGTAACTATTAAAAAGATATATAAAAGTCTCTTCATTGGATAATGGCAAATAACCTGACTTCTCACCAGCCTGGGAAAGCATGCTGAGCTAGCAGAAAGACAAGATAACTAAACAAAGAACCTGTATTCGTGAAGGCCATTTGTGGTTACACACATAGTTACACAAGTAATCGCTGTTTTGTACTAGAACTAAAGATGGCAGTATTGTCTAACTAGTGATTATACAATGGTGTATACAGATGTGTCCCTCAAGTGGTACAATTATAATAGCAGATGCAGTATGATTCTTTGGTAGAAAATACAGTAGAACTCAAATCCTGACACTTATGCTTATACGATAAGTGCCTGTGCCCTATGTATTACTGTCTGCGAGGTAGGGGGGCCAATCAGGGGTGCTGAACCATGGATAACAATGTGATACAGATGATCAAATGTCCATGTGCTAGACTATACACAGGGAAGATTACTAGGGAGCTAAAGGTTCAGATCCAGGAAACCAAGAGTTGCATAGCAAGAAAGAACAAAAAGTCAGCTGTTGCCAGGCACTTCAATGGAGTCAGACAAAGTTGAGCTACTTTCAGGTTTTGGGCACAAGAGCTAATGAAAATCTCAGTACAGGTGCAGACCAGGATTTGAACCTTAGGAATAGGGAGATATGGTGGATCTACACTCCGGGCACCACCCAACCACACTGGAGAATGAATGAAGAAGAGAAGTGGCACCTCTTCTTTTTTGGGTTTGGGACCTAGTAGAAAAAGCATTCGTTCATCCTCTGAGACTGTACCTTTAAGAACCGAGAGACATATGCTACCTGTAGTACGCAGGACTTATAGAAAGGGATTTGAACAAGAAAAAACATTTTTAAAACTTTCCCCATAACCCCCCATGACCAGTGGTCACTGAGATCAGATGGTGGCAGGTGGTAGGAGCCTACAAGACTAGGGTCTTACTATAGAGGAGCATAGGAAGTTATTATATCCAGATTGCCCTCTCACAAAAGAGATGTGAAAAAAATAACTTTGTCAACAAAATTCAGCAGGGCTATATGAACAGGGTAATGCAAAAAAAACAGAATAACCCTTTTATTTTATTTACTCTAACATGTTATATTTATGCGGTATCACCAGTACAGTTAGGGTTGGTACAGCACTTCAGTGTTAAATCCAAAATTTTGCACCTTAATAACTTTGGTGTACCTAGATGAAATAGCCCAAAATGTGGTATGCATGGTCATTCTGCCAGAGCCTCAAGGCATGAAAAGCATCCAGCACCTCAACCTTCAGCACCACTGAGCCAGCAGTATGTTACCATTTTTGAATTATAAGTTTTTGTGATAGCCACCAGATAGGCAGGTAAATGAAAACTGTTTGAACTGTTAATTGTTAAGGATGTACTGTTCTTGCTCAGAGAAATACTGTTCATGCTGTCATCCATCTTGTTTTTTTCCCCGTTTTAAAAATACATTTCTAAAGAAATACTGCTTGGTAAGGAAAGACCAAGGCCTGTATTTAGGTCTCAGTCACATACTTAGTTCCATTATTGTATTATTACTTACAAATTTTGAGGGCAAGTATGTCTTTTTGGGGTGAGAATCATATTGCCCATTACTCGCTTAGGTAAGGATAAGTCGATTGGAAAATAACTATTCGCAGCTCTTTACAGTTCAAACTTTACTATTTGAACTGAAAAGACTGTGAACAGTAAAGGTCAATGACAGTTCAAACTGTCATACCTCCCTGTTGTCTAGTGGCACCCCCCCCCACTTGATGATTTCTGTTCTCTGAATGAAATAGCATGTCACTGGTAGTCCAGTGGTCCCTCTCCCTCTCCTGTTCTGCCATTGGCCTCCCCATATAAATAAAATACATTCCCTGGTAGTCCAGTGGTCCATCCTCCCTCCCTCCCCGTTCTCTGATCACTGTCCCTGTATAAGTTAAATATTTTCCCTTGAAGTCCAGTGGTCTCTCCCCCTCCCTCATCCTCCGATTGCTGTACCCATATACAATATTACATTCCCTGATAGTCCAGTGGTCCCTCCCCCCTTCCCTGTTCTCTGAACACCAATCCCATGTTAAATACCATTTATTGGTTGTCTAGTTGTCCTTCCCTCCCAGTTCTCTGATCGCCATCCCAGTGTTGTTGTTATAGCTCCCTGATGTGTAGTGGAACCCTTACCCCATCAGTGTCTGTCTCTGTAATAAATAAAACCATCCTTCAATGGGACATTGGGACTATTTTTAGGAATAAGTCAGATCTGTTTTGCAGGGATGGACCCCACCTTAGTTTTAAATGTAGTAGACTGTTGGGTATACATCTCAAAAGAGAAATCTCTGATTAATTTAGACTGATAAGGTTGGGGGTGACAGCAGCAAATTCAGAGTCCATTACATTACATGGCCCAGTATGTGGCAAACAGAGGGTGTATAAGATAGTTAGGGTGTCATATTTAAATGCTAGGAGTCTTAACAAGGATAAACTAGCTGAGCATCAGTGTATTGCAAGAGATCAGTATATTGATATTATTGTATAATGGAAACCTGATGGAGTATGGCTAGTGATTGGAGTAAAGTAATTCCTGGTTACCAAATCTTTAGTAGGAAAAGAGGGGGATGTAGGGGTGGAGGCGTAACTATTTACATTAAAAATAACATTGAGTGTTCCATAGTCAACTCTACTATTGACCTTAGTGACTTTATTGAATCACTCTGGGTAAATATAACCAGTTTAAAGGGGATAAAACTTAAGTTGGGCATCTTTTATAGGCCGCCAGATAGTTCAGTACAGGATACAGAAAATATGGTTAGACATATGACACTAGGTCGCAGTAGAGAAAACCGTAACAGTGCAGTCAAAAACCACAGAACCAAAACAGAGAAACACAGGATAGTGCTCGGCCAAAACACTGAGCACTACTGTAGTGCCACACCAACTCGACTGGCTACACTGTATGTTCAAGGGGGGCTCCATCCCCCAGCACCTCCCATCTATATATAATTATCTCCTGGGGGGGACTTAGGGAAGGGGGAAAAACCTTGGAGGGGTTGTTGAAGAGGAGAATTGGAATGGCACAGGACAACTGAGGTAGGAGGTGGCAGGGGGCATTGATAAGGGGAAGGGGAACGGCACAGGACAACCGGGGGCGGGGAGACAGACACAGTACCCACATAAGTTGAGAGGGGGGAGAAACACAAAAAAAAGTCCCAAGAGAAAACAAGCATACATCCCAGGACTAGGAATAAAACCTCAGTCAGCCAGCATTCTGCCCCCCCTCCACTGCTTGTGGCACTACCCTCTACCCTCTGTGCCACAGCAGCTACTGTGCTGAACATCTCCCAGCACAGGCTTCATCCTTTTCTCCTCTTCTCCCTGATAGCTATACAGCTACAGATATAGCGCTAACCTGAGCTGTGCTATACTATCCCTGTAGCTGTATTAGCTTTCACTATTTTGGCAGTGCGGTTTTTACCACACTATTGTGTCTCTCTCTCTTTTCACCCAGTATGAGACATATCACCGAGGTAGCTGATGATAATGATATACTGGTGATGGGGGCCTAAACTTACCTGAAATAGATTGGATGAATGATAGGACTAAAGGCTCAGTGGAGACCAAAATCCAGACAGCATTAGTAGCCTCAGATTTATTTATCCATTGTTAACCAGGTAAGGCCCACTAGGCACAACTGTCTATTTTCAGGGGTGACCCGGCAAATTTGGGCTGGTTAAGTGACTTGCTCAGAGTAACACAATATGCAAGTGGAGGTTGAGGGAATCAAACCCAGGTCTGCTGGATATAACAAGCTCATTCACAGCTTGTTTCTCAAATCTCTAGGCTATACTGCCAGCCAGGATTTAAAACAGCTTGAAGTCAAACCTACCCAGGAGGAAAATATACTTGATGTGTTACTGTCCAACATAAGCACTGACATCCTAAATATCTGTATAGACCCCTCCCTTGGGAAATAATGATCATAACATCATCAAGTATGAGATCAATAAAGCTACAAAATACAGTAAAGGCATAACAGTCTACAAGACCTATAATAGGGCCAACTTTGAAGCCATGAAGTTAGAATGATCAAAGAGGGACTGGAAGGGCCTAATAGCAAAATTAGATGTCGAAGAATCATGAAAACTCTTAACTGGTGTAATGTCATCCTTGAAAGATAAATATGTCCCAACCAAACAAGCCTATAATAATAGGGTCAAGAAACCCTTGTGGTTCAGTACCAAAGTCAGAAAGCTTATATTCAAAAAAAAAGCATTGATATTGTGCCACTAAGAAGATTCCTACACCAAATAGTATTGATAGATACAAATCAGTTTTGAGACAGCTTTGAGAATGTGATCAGAAAGAAAACGATTATCATAGAGTTTAGGTTAACCAATAATAAATATGACCTGAAGGACTTTAACTCATGCACAAACAGGAAAAAAGGCAGTGACAGAGTTATTGGGCCTCTCGTTAAGGATAATGTGTCACACAGTTCACCCGAGGATACAACCAGGGAATTTAATGACTGTTTTTGCTCGGTGTATAACCCTACAGAGGCAACCGTCACTGTGCCAGTATCAGAGCTGGCTAGTAGGGATACTAGGGAATATAGCAAATGGGATACTGTGTACAAGAAACTAAAGGAATTGAATGTCAACAGATCTGCAGGTCCAGATGATCTCCACCCAAAGTTGTTGAGAGAGTTGGCTAGTGACATTGGTAATAAGTCATTGTCAGAAGTCTACATTCCCACTGACTGGTGAAAAGCAGTGGTACCCACTTACAAGAAGGGTAATAAAACTAATCCTGGAAATTACAGATCAATCAGTCTGACATCCATTTTGGGAAAGATTATTAAAAGAATCATCAAAGACGAACTGAACAAATTTTTAGAGGATATGGGTCTGAATGATGTTACTCAGCATGATTTCTCTCGTAACAGGTCTTGCACTACTAACTTGATTAGTTTTTACAATTTTGTTAGCCGTAACTTGGACCATGATAAGGAGGTGGATGTGTTGTTTCTGGACTCCAAAAAGGCAATTGATACCCTGTCACACAATGTTTTGGTGTCAAAACTCCATAATTTAGGGATAGATGTCTCCTTAGTAGAATGGATACAAAACTGGCTTACAGACAGGAGGCAGATGGTAAGGATCAATGGATTACTGTCTCCTGAGGGCAGGGTTACCAGAGGGATGCCTCAGAGTTCTGTGTTGGGCCTATTGCTGTCTAGTGTTTTCATAAGCAATCTGTAAGTTAACAATAGTAATAAACTTATTAAATTTGCAGATGATTCCAAACTAGGAGACCTAGTTGACACCAAGTTGAACAAGAGTATTAGGAGAAAGAACATAGACAACATTGTTAAATGGGTTAATGATAACCGTATGCAGCTCAGCATGGATAAATGTATTGTTCTGCATTTCAGTAGGAATAACAGCTTATAGGATTATTTTGTCCATGGGATAAAACTCAAAGTTGTAAACATCAACTGGGACTCGTGAGTAATGACCTTAAGAATAGTTTTCAAGGCAGGCAAGTGTCCACCAAAACTGGTCATTTAGTCAACTGCATCCACAGATCCTTCTTTTCCAGGTCCAGATTAGTTGTTCTGCACTTATAAGACTTACATTAGGCTATATACAGACAATTGTTCTCAATTTTGGAGTCCCCACCTTAGAAAGGACATTAATGTGGATGAGAAAATGCAGCGGAGGTTCACAAAATCTATCCCACGTTGTAAGAACAAATTGTATGAGGATAGTAATAATAATAATCTTTATTTTTACCGCACCTTTCTAAAACCAAGGCACCTTAACAGCAAACTTCACATAAAAACAATAAAATAAACACAAATACAATAAATACTGAATTCATAAAATACAATAAAATATCATCATCAGGGATATGCCAACAACCACAAATAGGTCTTTAAGGCATGTGGTCTCTCAGCCTAAGAAGAATTAGGGGAGACATGTTACATATGTTTTAAGTTACTGAGTGATCCAAAATTACTGAAAGATCTAGGTTTAGGTTTAAGGACTGCAAATATGATCTGAGAGGGCACAAGCACCAACTGGTGGACACTGTTCTAAGAACTGAACTGAGGAAATATGCTTTTGTGCCTAGCGCAATAAGATTCTGGAATCAGTTACCAGGGGAAATTGTGAATGCACCAAAAGTGTCCATCTTTAAGATGAGGCTGGACAATTATGTACAAGAGGTTAATCTTGTCAGTTACTACCACTGTCGGGGGGGGTCCCTTGGGGTCATCAGCCCTAACACTCACCCCATTCCATAAGTAAATAAGCTGGGATGGGCACTGTATAGGAGAATGGGGTGAGCGTTAGCGCTAATGACCTCAAGGGACACTCCGACACCTGTCAGTGTCTGCAGAATGGGGGTGGGGGTAGGTGAGCATTAGGGCCAACGAGCCCAAGGCAGACCCCTGATGCCTGTTAGTGTAGGCAGCTTGTGGGTGGTGGTGGGGCATTAGGGTTGGAAACCTTAATGCCACAGTTCCCTACTTTTGTGGCTGTAGTTACAACCCTAACTGATGCATTAACAAAGTTTTTTGCAGTGAATTTCCTTACTTTTTGTGAAAGCATCACCGTATCTCAAGCAGCAACACAGTATCCCACAGTCCCTGTGTTACAATGTCTTTATGGGTGAGAGCGCAGCATCCTTCAGACACTGTGCTCCTACAGCATGTCAGGTAGCAGCACAATGACCCACAAACCCTACACTATAACATCTTTAGGGGTTGGAGCGCAGGGTCCTTCGGACACTGCTCTCCTACAGCATCTCAGGCACCAGCATAGTGCCCCATAGTGGTTGTGTTGATAGGTTACATGTAGAAAACTTTGCCAGTGGCATATAACTCAGCACAGTCTTTTCACCAAGAGGATTGAACTAAGCATCTGGTGAAAATGAAGAACATGGAAAACAACACAACAGAGTGAAGGGATTCCAAACACCTGACACACAAAAAGGATTGCATCTGAACCTTAACAACTTTGGAACCATGCAGTGGATTTTCATGACATTTGGCTTGCATACTATCTAGTGGTAAGTCTCTTGACATGCCAAATATAGTGTAAATCCATTTTGCAGTTTCTGACATACAGAGTGTTGGAAAAACAGACAAATCTGTCTTTTTTGCCATTTCTTTGTCAACTTGTATCTCAGAAACAGCTTTAGGTAGTGGTCTGCAGTTTTCAAGGAAGAAAGTCTTTACCTCACAGGTGTGTCTTTTGAAGGTTTGGTGAAAATATATTAATCTGTTCAAAAGTTATTAAACTTTTAATTTCCCATTATTTCCTATGGAAAAATGTATGTGTTGGCACGAAAGTTTGGAATTTGCACACATTTCATAATTTGCACAAAATACTGTTTGAATTTATGCAAATCACATAATTTGTGCAAAATATCATTGTATTTTGTGCAAATTATGTAATGTGCACAAAATACTGTTGTATTTTGCACAGTTATGTAATTTGTGCAAATTACATGATTTACACAAAATATAACAGTATTGTGTACAAATTATGTAATTTGCACAACATGCAATAGTATTTTGCACAAATTTTATAATTTGCGCAAATTTCAAACTTTCGTGCCTGACATATAATTTTTCCCATAGGAAATAATGGGAAATGAAAAGTTTAATAACTTTTGAATTGACTAATATTTTTTCACCAAACCTTCAAAAGACACATTTGTGAGAAAAGCTTTCGACCTTGACAATTTCAGACCACTACCTAAAACCATTTCTGAGATTCAGGTTGTCATAAAATGGCAAAAAACACAGATTTTTCTGTTTTGTCTACACTCTGTATCTCAAAAACCACACAACAGATTTGCACGCAATCTGGCCAATCAATGGATCTTCCTCTCGTCATTTTGCATGCCTAACTTCATGCACATCTGTTCAACGGTTCCAAAGTTATTAAGGTTCAGATATTCCAGTTTAACACAGAAGCTTGGTTTCACCCTAACTATACTGGCGCTATCATGCTATATATCTATATATATATATATATATATATATATATATATATATATATATATACAGAATATATATATATATAGATATATAGATATATGTATGTATATATAGTAGCACAGTAGTGCCACTATGGCTAGGGTTGAGCAGGGGTTTCTATGTTAAACCTCAAACTTTGCACTTTAATAACTTTGCAACCATTCAATTAATTTACACAAAAGTTTGCATGCGCAGTTTTGTGTGGCTGATCTCTTGAAGTGCCAAGTTTCATTTCAGTTGGATTTGCAGATTCTGAACATTGCATAGTGCTAAAACATTAAAAATTGCTGTTGTTTGCACTTTTTTTGTCATCTCGCTGTGCCCAGATGGTTTGGACATTTAGTTTGACATTTTCAGGGTAGAAAGGGCTTGTCTCACAGAAATGCTTTTGGCTGGTTAGATGAAAAAATATTAATCCATTCCAAAGTCATTTAATTTTAAAGTTTCAAGTTCTGACTGTGCTCCATTCAATCTTTTGTATATCTTCCTGGAATGGCAAAATAATTTGGTATCGTGAAAAAGGATTCTTTGTTGTGAGAGGCCAATCTTTTTATATGAGAAAAAAAAATCCTTTTTTCATGAGATGCCATCTTTGCACTACAATATCTTGCAATCGCTCAATGGATTTGCACAAAATGTTGCATGCACTGTTGTGGAGGGTAGATCTCTTGACTTGCCAAATTTCCTTGTGACTACACATGCTGATTCTGAGATACAGATAGCAAAAATGTTTTAAAAAATCATTATTTTTTGCTGTTTTGTTGTCATCATCTAGCACCCAGATGGTTTGGAATTTGGTCTGAAATTTTCAGGGTAAAAAGGGCTTGGCCCACAGATGTGTATTTCATTGGTTTGGTGAAGAAATGTTAACCCATTGCCAAGTTATATGAATTTGAGATATCAGTTCTGAGCATGCTCAGTAAGGTCTTTTGGATAGACGTTTGATATCCTACTGAGCATGCTCAGAACCAAAATTTAAAATGCTTATAACTTGGGACTGGATTAATATTTTTTCATCAAACCAATGAAAGTCACCCACAAGTGTTTGTCTGTCCTGGTAAGAGGTCTGAGCATTTGTTCATTAAAATTGCATTAACTAATGGCCTGGTGGCACTGAGGGTTGAGGCACTGGATGCCTTACCTCGCGCCACGTCAGTGACCCAGATTCAGGAGTGAGCTCGGGCTGCTGGGGGTCAGCAGGGGAGGGAGTGGATTGAGCGTCCTATGGACTGCTCTCCTCTCCTGGGGTTGGTCAGGGTACAGTGTCTGGCATAAGTCTGACACCTAGTGGAGGCTGGGTGTCAGCACATGTGGCCTGGTAGAATGGGGTGGTAGGCAGGCAGCCGGTAGGTGCACTGCATGTGGATGTATGTGCAGGGAGCCCTTGTCGGCATTGCATGCCCTGCCTCCAACAGAACATGGAAAAAGGGGAGTGCCCAGCTGTTACGACTTGATGGCCATCCACGATGTCCTGCGCCACTCCGAGGGACCGTGAGTGGATCCATTGTGTGGTGGGAGAGTTGATCAACCCCCACCTCCCCCACCATGGGGGGTAAGCCGTGGGGTAATTGGTGGTTGCCCTCAGTAGGCGATGGCGCAGGTCAGATGGTGGCCACATCACAGGGGATGCAAGGATGATGAGGCCAGCTGGGCCCCCCATGGGAGAAAAAAGTAATACCAAAAAAAATTTGCATTAACTAGAGTTGGAGCGAGAGACCTGTAGAGGCAGGCAGCAGAAACTGAAAGGAAAGTACTTTCTCTGTGCTGTTGTTTGTTTTCTTTTAGTACTGTGGTAGCATTTACTGAGAGGGCAATGTGTACTGTGTGATTTCAACTGTGCAACTGCAAAACAAATGATTTTGTCTTGGGTTAGGAGGAGGGGGTACATCTGACTGAGGGAGGGAGAAGTTGTGACTACACAGGAGGGGGAGTGGTTGTGACATGACTCAGACCAGCCAATAGTGGGGTTAGGATCCACTTATATTACAAGGGGAACCGGGGAACCAAGCAACCCTGAAGAGTGAGCAACCCCAAATCTTAAGTGCCACAAAGCAGGAGTGTAGCATCTTGAGTAGCATCTGCAGGGAGGACACCAGGCAGAAGGCCACGCTGGGAAGGGGAGAGTAGGACACAGGGGTGAGGAGTCTCTAAAGGGAGTACTGACCAGGTATAGCTCAGAAATATACCATATGGTAGGAAGCCCAAGGAGCATGGGGGTCCCAGGGAGTGGGCCAGTAAGCAGGCATGGGAAGGGAGGGTGTTTGTGGGCAGTCAAGAGAGATGGGTGGTAAGTTGTAATGGATGCGGGGCAGCCATATTCTTAGGGATTGCATGGAGGGCAGGGGTGTATGGTGTGTAGGCAGTTGATACAACTTAGGGAGGAGCTTAGATGGCTGAGAAGGGAGCTGGGTAGATGGAGGCAGGGGTGGGAAGAACACCAAGGAAAAGGGGACCTGAGGAGACCATCGCCAGAGGTTGCAGCAGACAAAAGAAAGGATAGACAAGGTGAAGGAACAAGATGGGCAGTCAATTAGGAGCAGCTGGGGGCAGACACCAGTGACTGGATGGTGGTCAGGCAAGGCACCAGGAGAAGATAAAAAAGGAACAGGGCAGTGGTATAAGTCACAGACTGGGGTGGCTGGTGTAGGTCAGGGAAGGGAGAATGACAATAGGAACAGATTCTCTGTTTTGGCTAGCCTAGGGGAGCAGGAAGGGGAGGGGAAGGAAACTGCAGAAAATGGAAGGGTGGAGGGTACTACGAAGGGTAAGGGATACAACAGTGAGGAGGAAGGCAAAAGAGGTAGCCCAGATGGCAGCAGATGCAATGCAGGGCAGAAGGAAGGTAGTGAAGCAGCAGGTATGAGAAGGGGAAGGGGGTCAGGTAGCGATCAGACAGGGGGGTGCAACAGGCAGCCCTGGAAAGGACAGCACAGGGGGAAGGAGGAGAAACAGGGAAGAGGAAGAGAACAGGTCAGTGGGGACACAGGGAGCCAGTGGTAAGGTAGGTGGTAAGGCAGGCACAGAAAGGGCAGAGGTAGAGCAGGAAAGGAAAGGAAAGGTATGAGGGTGGAATCAGACAGTCTGGGCACAAGTGGTACATGGGAAATGATGGGACAAAGAAAAGGGGACAGACATGGCTCAGGGAAGGCACAGGGGTACCAAGGCAGGGGGGAAGGAGGTGGAGATTAAGACGGGGATAGAGGATTGTCAGACAGCAGGAGGGTGGAAAGGATAAAAGAGGGAAGGTCATTGTTCTGTGGGACTCGATAACTTAAGGGTATAAGATGGGAGGGAAGGGACACCAGGAAAAGCAGCATTTGGGTGGAGTGCATGCCAGGCATGACAGCAGGTAGAGTGGGACAGCATATTAGCAGATGTGTGAGGAAGGTAGGGGAAAAACCACACATTGTGGCACACCTTGGATCTGGAGGGCAGAAGGATAGAAGAGGTGCAGAACAGTTTCAGGGAACTGGGGGAAACTATGCAATATGGTGGGAAGGTCGGTAGCTTTCTCAGAAATCCTACTAGTGTCAAGAGCGAGTACAGCCAGGAAGCAGAGAATCACTGAATTCAATAGATGGCTGAAGGAATGGAGTGGATCCATGGGATAGGGATTGGGGCAACAAGTGGGAGAACACAGACTTGTATGTAAAGGATAGGTTGCATCTTAGTAAGGAGGGCTCACAGGTACTGAAGCATAAGTTTGGGGAGTTTATCAAAGAAAATAATAATTTAAACTAGGTAAGAGGGGGCAAAGGGGTGGGAATTCACCAAGAGAGGGGGTCCTTTGGACCTCCCCCATAGCAAGGCAGGAACCAAATTCAAATAGGAGGGGAAATGGAGGGGAAGAAAAAGGCACAGAGTGCAGTAGATCAAAATGGAGTGTGGTATCACTGAATGCTAGGAGCCTGGGGAACAAGATGGCAGAGTTTCAGGCATTGATGGTGGAAGGGGAGGTGGACATAGCCACCATAACCGAGACATGGGCAACCCAATGCCATGACTGGGACCTAGCCATTCCAGGTTTCAAGCTATACCAGAGGGATAGGGAAAAGGGGAAAAGGGGTGGGATGGCCATCTATGTTAGGGAAGGGATTAGATGTAATAGGGAGGAGGGGGGAGGAAGGCGGGGTGGAGGCCATATGGGTGCAACTATACAATCCAATGGGTAGCAAGGTTAGACTGGTGGTAGTTTATAGGCCTACGACACAGAATGAGGAAATTGATAAGGAGCAGCTAAAGAGGCTTAGCGGCAAAGAGAGCACTGTGGTGGTGGGGGATACCGGGGTGGATTGGAGCAACCTCATGTGCCAGGGAGCAGAACCTCCTGGAAGCCTTCCAGGACAGCTTCCTGACACAGAGGGTAGCAGAACCAGCTAGGGAAGGGAACATCATGGACCTGGTGCTGGAGGATGGGGAGCAAGTCAGGGATGTTGGAGTGGAGGAACACTTGGCGGGAAGCGACCACCATACCTTGTGGTTCTCAATCAATCTAGGTAAGGAGGTAGCCACTACAAGGACTAAGGTCCTGGATTTCCAAAGAGCAAACTTTGGCAGGATGGGTAGTATACTGAAAAGGCACATAGATAGCATCCACCAGAACATGGACACTGAACAAAAATGGACAATCATCAAGAGTGGCCTGGCTGAGGCCACTAGCACATGTGTCAAGAGCCAGAACGAGAAATCCAGGACCAAGAAGCCAAGCTGGGTGAACAAGGAGATACGGTAGAGGGTTAGGGAAAAGACAGCTGCATTTAGAACCTAGAAAAGAGAGGAATACGTGAGGAAATCCAGGGAAGTGAGTTGAACAGTAAGGGCAGACAAGCCATCAAGAGAACTGAGGCTGGCCCAGGGGATCAAAGAAGGTGAAAATAATTTCTTCAGGTATATAAGGGAGAAGAGAAAAGTAAGGATCAGATTGTAAGGATCAAGAATGGCAGTGGCGGCTCTACACCAGGGCCCGCCAGGGCACGTGCCCTGGTAAAAAACTGCTGTGCCCCAGTTGGTGCCCCATATGGTGCAGAGCTTCCCCCATAGTAACAATATATCAGTGCCCTGGCTGCTATGTGTTGTGCCCCAGCTGTGCCCTGGTAACCATTTGTGACTAGAGCTGCTACTGGCAGTGGGTGGGTAGAAAAGGGGGGCAGAGCAGGCAGAAGTACTCAATGAGTAATTCTATTCAGTATTCACCAAGTAGAGGGATGGGCCCATACCTAAGGGGAAGGGCAGGGTGGGAGGAGATCACAGATGGGGAAATCACAGAGGGAAGGGTGTTGGTGGGCCTTAAGTCCCTGAGGGTTGATAAGGCACCTGGGCCAGACAGAATCCATCCTAGAGTACTGAGGGAGTTGGCAGTAGTCCTGGCATGGCTGTTGGTGGACCTGTTCAACACCTCTCTGGAAATTAGATGCATTACCAGGGATTGGAGGGTGGCATGTGTGGTGCCCCTCCATAAGAGTGAGCCCAAGGATGAACCAGAGAACTATAGACCAGTCAGCCTAACCTCAGTTGTGGGAAAGCTAATGGAGACTATCCTCAAGGAAAGACTGGTAAAATTTCTGGAAGATAACGATCTCCAGGATGGCAGACAGCATGGATTTGTCTCTGGCAGGTCCTGCCAGATGAATGTGGTGGACTTTTTTGATTGAGTGTCGTGGACACTGGACAAGGGTCATGCGGTGGATGTCATATACCTGGACTTTAGCAAGGCCTTTGATTCAGTGCCACATAGTAGGGTGACCAGCAAACTGAGCAATCTGGGAGGGGGGAGGAAACTGGTTAGATGGATCAGGAGCTGATTGCAGGATAGGCAGCAGACAGTACTAGTGGGGGGTGAGGTATCTGATCCCAGGATGGTAACAAGTGGGGTCCAACAGAGCTCAGTGCTGGGACCAGTGCTGTTTCATTTTCATCACAGACATCGCAGAAGGGATAAAGAGTAAGATCAGTCTCTTTGCCAATGACACCAAGATTTGTGCGGAGGTTGATGAAGAGGAAGGTAGTACAGTACTCCAGGAGGATTTGGCAAAACTGGAGGAATGGTCTAACACATGGAAACTTGGGTTCATGCTGAGAAGTGCAATGTCATGCACTTGGGAGCCAGGAATCCCAGAAATAGTTACTAGTTGGAGGGAGTGCAGTTTTCCAAGTCAAAGGAGGAGAAGGGTCTGGGAGTACTAGTGACAGGGGAAATTAACTACTCAGCCCAGTGCAGGAAGGCAGTGGCAAAGGTCAACAGAATGCTGGGGTGCATCACAAGGGGAATTTACCTCTAGGAGAGGGGAAGTCATCCTGCCCCCGTAGAGGTCCTTGGTGAGGCCGCACTTGGAGTACTTTGTGCAGTACTGGCACCCCTACTTGAAAAAAGGACATCAAGCTGTTGGAGAGGGTACAGCACCATGCAATTAAAATTATCCTGGGGTTGGGAGATAAACCTTACAAGGAGAGACTGAGAGAGCTCAATATGTATTCCCTGGAGGATGAAAAGAGAGAGGAGATATGACTGAGACCTTCAAGTACGTGAAGGATATGAACAGAGTAAGCACCAGAAGTATTTTCAAATTAAAAGGTGAAGGGAAACCAGGGGGCACAGTCTGAAGTTGGAAGGAGGCAGATTCAGGAGGGAAATGAGGAGGCCCTATTTCACCGAAAGGGTGGTGGCAGGGTGGAATGTGCTGCCAGAGGAGGTGATATCACTGCAGATGATGGGCAGCTTCAAAAGGGGGTGGGACAGGTTCAGAGGGAGGGTTCAAACTGTGGGGTGGGCAGGAGTGGGAGTGAAGATCACATGGGCAAAATCAATGGGGGGGAGGCAAGGGGAGGGGGTACAGCTGCAGTCTGAAAGTCTGAAATGCTGCACACTTGAGCAGACTAGACAGACTGGTAGGCCTGTATCTGCAAGCAATTTTGTATGTTCGTATGTATAACAATTGCCTTATTATGTTGCTTACAGTCGGTAGTGCTAGAGTTTCTTTCTTAGCTACATGGTTGTTCTCCTTGCACACCCAGCCTGTGGGGTGACTTTTCCTCTTGTACAAAGAACTTGCCCCACTGATGTGCCTTTTGCTGGTTTGGTGAAAAAATATCACTTTGCTCTGGAGTTCTGCGGATTTAAATTTTGCTTTGTTTCCCATAGGATAGCATTGCAATGTGAGGTGTACACATTGCAATGTGAGGTGTACACAGTCGTTTCTGTGCCACTCCACTGTGAAGAAACAGTTTGCAATTTTGCTCTAAAATTTTGAGGATACAAAGGATTTGCCCTACCAATGTGTCTTTTGCTGGTTTCATGAAAGTATATTAATTTGGTGTTGAGTTAAACTGGTTTCAAATTTTGCTCTGTTTTCTGTAGGATAGCATTGCAGTGTGTGGTGTTTCTTTTGTGCTTCCACTGGCAAATAAGGATACCACTACACTATCTCAAAAATGATGCATGGATGTCATTGGGCTCCCACAGGGAAATAGAAATACAATTATGATATCTCAGTTCCCACACCTGGCACTTGGGTTAATATCACAATACTGACACTGTAGTGCAGCATGAGGAGGGTGCTGCACTTCTGAGGAGCTGTCTTTCGGATGAGAGGTTAAACCAAGGTCCCATCTGCCTGGATAGGTGGTAGTTCAGGTGGATGCTAAAGATCCCATGGCACTTATCGAAAAAGAGTAGGGGAATTTCCCCCATTGTCCTGGCCAAATTTCTCCCATTCACTAAAAAAATACCACCAACAGCTTAATCTGGTTCAATTTCAATTGATTACCATCTTTATCCCCCTCCTCCCCCCCCGGTTGCCCCTGAAACAGGGACTTCTAGTCCCAGTGGGCTTACCAGGTCAACAACATCCAATAAATAAATAATTTATCTCAACAATTATGGATGGATGTCACTGTGCACTATCACACACAAATACAAATACCATTATGGAGTGATGGAGTGCAGCCCTTATGGATGGATGGCAGTGCAGGCCCAGAGGGCACTGCACTCCCACACACAAATATCCATAGCATTATGGAGTGATGGGAGTGCAGGGACCAGATGGCCCTGTGTTCCCACATGGAAAAAAGGACACAATTACAATTTTTCAAAAATTATTGATGGATGAGAGTGCAGGGCGCTCACAAGCAAATAAGGTTACAATTATACTATCTCAAAAAGTAAGGAAATTTGTTGCAAAAAACTTTGTTAATGCATCAGTTAGCATTCCAGCTTCAAATGTTAAAAAATGTAGGGTTAGGGTTTCCAACCCTAACACCCCATCCCCACACTGCATGCAGCAACAGGCATGGGGGATGTCTTGGGGTTGTCAGCCCTAATGCTCACCCCATTCTCCTATACTCTATCCATCTCAGCTTATTTATTCATGGAATGGGGTGAGCATTTGGGCTGACAACCCCAAGGCACACCCCCATGCCTGTTCCAACATGCAGGGTAGGGGGGGGGTGTCAGGATTGGAAACCCTAACACCCTGTTTCACAACTTTCGTCACTTGAACACTGATGCATTAATTACATTTTTTGCAACAAAATATAAATACACAAGAGGATAGCTTGCTGACAATTTGGTCTGCTGCAATAAGAAACTCCATAAACGAGTTGCCAACTAACACACTTTTCCCTGGGGGAACCATCTATCCTAGGCTAACAGATCTGTTATAGGCCAGACTGCTGCTGCCTGGTAACTACAAGGTTGATTCTCCGCTGGAGCATCCATAGTGAATGATGTCATAACTTTCAGTCTCCTAGCGCCAACCTGCATCCCTTGTGAACAGGAGACCATAAAAGCAGTGTTAACCGCTAAGCCCAGCCACTACTATAGGTGCAGAAGTACCAGGCAGGCATCCCTGAATAAAACAACTGCAGAAGGGATGGTAAGGGTCAACATTAAGAGCAGTTTTGGTTTCACAAAAAAAAGTGGCAGATATGATTAAAACTGGGCAAGTAATGGATCTTATTTTTGATTATTCTTTTTATCCCCCTAGCCCTCCTGGCCATCCACTCCCTCAGGTAGCCAAGGCCCCACTGCCACCAAACTCCCCCCATTGCTGTCTCACTTCCTTCATGACTGCAATGCCCAGTTGACCAGATGTATCCCTTTGTCGGGGGCCCCCCTCCCGTGGTCACAACTGGGAGGGGGAACTTACCAACAGGCGCTCTTTTCCTCACCGGGCACCACAGGGTCAGCTTGGACACCTCTGGGCTTCACAGTGCATGGGGGAGCTGGCTGCCATGATCTGGTCTGCTGGGTGGCCATAGTTTTTGAATTATGTTGTCCCACCCTCCCACTTCCACGATGCACACATGGCGTCCTAGCTGAGCACACCTGTGGTGCATGGTCACCCACACCACATATATGTGCCACAAATATGGGCTGCCAGGAGCCACTCAAGAGCAGTGCAGGCTCAGCCCCCCAGGAAGAGCATCCTCGGGATGCTCCGAATCCTCCCCGCCGGCCTCTGCTCCTGTCATCCTGAACTCAGGGGGAGGGTCACCAGTGTGCCAGGTGATCACCTAGTGCCATGAAGCCAGCATGAAGTAATATATCTTAATCAGTGCCCCTTTGCAATGGAGTAGCACCTTAGCTCTGGATGCATGTTGTGCAATACTTCAAGTGAATGTGGGGAACTAGTAAAATGAAAATTATGAGAAACTTAGAAAAAATGCCAGTCCTGCACTATTCCTGGCTATTCAGTGTCTGTTTAAGAATTAGAACATGCTTCACTGAGAATCAATTGTTTGTTGGTATTAGTAACTAATAAATAATAGTATAAGTGGTCTGTCAGCACACTGAGCTGAAATTATCTAAGAGGCAGAGAGGTGGTAGCAAATCTGCAAATAATAGCAAATGATAGTGGAATTGGTATTAATAGGAGTGATGTCATATGCCAGTTTTTTATTGTTGTATACCTTTTGGAAATTAGATATTTCTAATATTATTAGCATCTTTGCCTGTACAAGATTCTAATCTTAAAACAACAAGGACTGGAAGCTTACGCAGCACTGATACACTTTCAGAAAGGTATCTTACATAAGAGGCTATGAACTCATTTGAAATATTTATACAAACAGCTGGAGTCCATAGAAATCAGTAGAACAGAGGAATACTGATGCAGCTATGCAAGCCATTTATTAGACTAAGATACTTACTTTTAAGATACATGTAAATTTATTCATTCATTAATTCATTCATTTGAAATGCAGTAACCAGTAAAGACACACTGAGCCAAGGCTCATTTCCAGGTGCAGCCTGGGGCAGAGGGAACAAAGGGTACATAGTAATAAGGAAAGTAGTTAGAATACAATACTTGACTACGTAGGATACACAATTTATGGAATCAAGTACAGTCAATTTATACAACATGAGTTGTAGATCAACTGTAGCCCATGGGCAAAAATAAAGGAAAAATAGGGACTGGGCAATAAAGTAATATAAAAATATATAAAATGTACAAAAGAACAAGTAAGATTTGGGAGCAGCCCCAAAGACTACATTCACGTGGACAAACACTGGCAAAATAATTTCTAGATCAATTTCTTTATTGACTGAGAGTGGGATGCAAACTCTAATATGGTGAAGGGCTTCAAGTTTAGGATGTAGTTTCTTAAGAATGGCACTAATATGTATAGAGAGTCATGGTTACAGTTATGCCATGCGCCAATGTACTTAAAGGAGTGGGCATCATCCAAAGGAGAGCCATTAAGGGCAGCGAAAGAGAGGTAGAAGGGGAGCACAGCTAGTTTTGGACTAGTACCAAACGACATGCAAACTGTCTTTTTACCATTAAGAATAAGCCAGTTTGAGGAGAACCGATGCTGAACATTATCAAAATCCTGTTAAAGCAGAGGTTTAAGCTCAGATTCAGAGTAACCTGTAGAACAGAGGAATGTGTCATCAGCACACATGTCTTGTGTTGGCATTGACACAGACAGAAGGGAGAAAAAAGAGGGAGAAAAGAATAAGAAATATATAAAAAAAAAGACAAAAATATTAAAGAAAATATATACTGCTGTTTACTAAACAGATATGCGTTTCATTAGTCTACCTTTCTACAAAAGAAATCAGCAGCTCTGGAGCATGTTTCTAGAAGGAATGTGTTTTTTTTGTTTTGTTCATAGGGACATATATAATAGAGAAAGACACCTGACAAGTTGTGCAACCAAACAAGCTTAAACTGTGTAGATGTGTCAATTACAGAACACTTCCAATGGAGTAAGCACAAGGACGTGAGCTACAATATCAAAATGTGTCATGTATATTTAAGGGTCACATTTTTTGTGTAATTTTAGCCTTTAAGAAAGGATGTAAGAGGCATCCAAAACGCATCAGGCATTGTTTTGTATGTCTAAATAAACATTTTTATGACCAGTGCCCTTGATACGTTGTGGTGTGTGTGCTCTGCCTTTTAAAGTGAAGTACAGATGTGTCAATTACTAGATGAGCAACATGTCAGAGGGGATTTTTTTGTATATGGTGTAAATCACAGAAGTGTAATATAAAAAGATGGTTATGAGTAACAGGCACTGGAAACATCTGATGGATGTATGCTTACTGGGAAATGATTATTATTTTAAAGGTGTTGGGAGCAAGCACAATGCAGATGGGTATGGGCATTGCGGCAGTCACTGAGATTTGGGTTGGGCCACTCCAAACCATGATTGGGGCATCTTTCTCCCTGGGTATAAATTATACAGGAGGGACAGGGTGGTAGGAAAGGGGGTTGGTGGTTTACATCAGGGAAGGTTATAAAGTGTACAAGGGAAGAGTCAGAAGAGAGGAGGGTGGAAGCAATGTGGATTCAGTTACTGTCTAATAGAGGAAGGAAGGTGTGGTTGGGAGTGGTTTACAGACCACCCAACCAGGAGGAAGAAAGAGACAGGGAACTGAACTCACAAATATTGAATGCTGCAAGCAAGAGAGAGGTGGTAATAGTGGAAGACTTCGACCTGCCCAAGGTAGACTGGAGTGTACCAACCACGACCTACATTAGGAGTCAGGTGATACTACAGTAGATGCATTGCAGAGTAGGTTCCTGATTCAGGGCATCACAGAACCCAAGAGAGAGGAGGGAATCCTTGGTTTGGTGCTGATGAGTGGGGAGCATGTACAGGACATAATGGTCGAGAAACCGCTGAGTGGAAGTGACCATTGCACAGTGCAGTTCCAGTTGTACATTGGCAGGGAAAAGATCCCCACTAGGACTAAAATCCTATATTTTAGGAAGGTGGGCTTTAGAAAGATGGGTGAGTTGCTAAGGAGTCACCTGGCAAGCATCAGGGTAGATATGGGGGTGGGCCAAAGAGTTTACTTATGCCGAATCGACAACACCGTTGTTGCGATTCGGCATAGCGAGATCCCTATGTCAACAGGTGAAATTTCACCTGTCAAACATCAGTGTGTTTTATTGGGGAGTTGCCCCCTGCCCCCCCTAGATTCCTAACTCCAAGTTGGAGTTATCTCAAAGGAGGAGTCAGCAAAAAGGGTGAATGTCATTTGATCTCTACAGCGACAATCTCAAACCTGTTGAGATTGTCACTGTGGGGGATTACACCGTGTGGGTTTTGCCATGCGGTCAGCATACTGACCAAAGATGGTACATCATTAAGGAGGGAAAAATAGTTGCAATAGAGATTGTGTAGACTCAAGGTGAAGAACTCAAGGGCCAAAGCACGCAGCTGGTTTAGTGCTGAGGTCACCCAGGCAGTAAGAGGCAAGAGGTTAGCCTACTTGAAATTCAGGAGGACCAAGAGAGAGGAACACAGAGAAGATAACCTGAAGATGGCTAGTGTAACAGGTGAGGTAGTCCAACAGGCTCAGGCTCAGAAGGAACTGCAGATAGTTGAGGGGAATAAGAAGGAGGAGAATGTCTTTTGTCAATAGTAATGAGAAAAGGGACGAGAAGGATGGATTTGTTAGGCTCAGGAAAGGATATGGGTTGGTTGAGGAGAATGATGGAAAGCAGAGGTGCTGAATGAGTGCTTCTGTTACATTTTCACCAGGGAGAAAGAAGGACCAGTGCCAATAGGGGGAAGAAGAAGAGGAGGTGGGGGGAGGTGGATAGGGTGAGGACAAGACGGCAGCATTAAAGGTGAACAAATTCCCAGACCTGGACAGCATACACCCGGGAGTGCTGAGGGAACTAATAGAGGAGCTTGCAGAGCTATTAGCTAACCTGTTCAATAGTTCACTGGAGTCAGGTGAAGTACCACAGGAGTGGAGAACGGCACATGTATGCTCCTCCATAAGAGCAGTCCCAAGGATGATCCAGAGAACTACAGACCAGTCAGTCTGACCTCAATTGTTAGCAAGCTCCTGGAGACCACACTTAAGGAGAGGTTGGTAAAGTATCTAGAGGAGCATGGTCTCCAGGACATGAGGCAAAATGGGTTTAATGGCAGGGGGAGAGGTTGTGCCAAGTGAATCTGATTGATTTCTTTGACTGGGTCACTAAAACAGTGGACAGGGGCCAAGCGGTGGATATCCTTTATGTGGACTTCAGCAAGGCTTTTGACTTTATACCCCACAAGAGGTTGATCAGAATGTTGGCTCATCCCGGGGTTGGGGAGAAGTTGACCTAATGTGTGGAAAACAGGCTGAAGAGCAGAACCCAGAGAGTGGTGGTGGAGGGTTAGATATCTAGCACCAAGGAGGTCAGTAGTGGGGTCCCACAGGGCTCTTTGCTAGAACCAGTGCTGTTCAATGTCTTCATCAGTGATAATGGGGATGGCATTAAAGGCAAAGTTTGCCTGTTCATGGATGACTCCAAGCTCTGTGGGAGGGTGGATACAATAGAAGGAATGCAAGATCTAAAGGGGGATCTGGAAAAACTAGAGAGGTGGTCCAGGATTTGGCAGCTTTGCTTTAATACAAAGAAATGCAAAGTTATGCTCATTGGAGCCAAGAACCCCAGGGCAGACTACAGCCAGCAAGTGAACCAGATATCTGCATCAGAGGAGGAGAAGGATCTGGGAGTGATGATCACTAGCAACCTGAAGCACTCCATGCAGTGCAAGAAAGCAGCAGCAAGGGCAAATAAAATATTGGGCTGCATTGGCAGGGGAATCAGCAGCAAGCGAGAGGAGGTAATACTGCCCTTGTACGGGTCATTAGTGAGACTGTGTCTGGGGTACAGTGTACATTACTGGTGCCCATACCTTAAGAAGGACATTAACCTGCTGGAAGGAAGGTAATGAAGATGATCATGAGCCAGCAGGATAAAACATATGAGGTGAGGTTGGAGGCCCAGAACATGTACTCCCTGGATGAGAACAGAGAGAGAAATGGGACATTACTGAGACCTTCAAGTATTTGAAAGGAATAAATAGAGTGGATAAGGAGGGTCTCTTTAAGCTAAGTGGCAACCAAAACATGAAGGGACACAGTCTTAAGTTGGAAGGGGAGATTTAGGAGGGAGGCTAGGAGACATTTCTTCATGGAGAAGGTGGTGGAGAGTTGGAATGTGCTACTGGAAGAGGTGATTTTGTTGAAGACGGTGGGCAGCTTCAAGAGAGGCTGGGATAGGGTTAAAGGGAAAATAAGGGTCATGGGGCAGACAGAGGGGATGCCAGGTTCGGGGAGGGTGGGACAGGGTCAGCAGCTTAAGCTGAGGACTCTGCAATACAAGCAGACTAGATAGATCAAGTGGTTTTATTCTGCTGACTTTTTCACATTTGTATGTTCAGAATGAACATTTGTGGTTTATAATTTAATATACAGTAGATACACATCTACCAAAAGTGGATTGTGTTCATTGTAAAACCACTGTAGGCTGTGAGGAAGTGGCCCCGGGACCATGAAACATTGACTTCAACTAATGATTGGTGGTATGATTTTTAAATCTTCAAAGGAGTTCTGAGTCTTCCTCACACGCAAAGATTAAATCATTAGTGTATTTGGCAAATGACCTGACAAAACGTTTTCACGAGCAAATGCTGGGGCATGAGGGTCACATCCAGCAAGATGAAATGGGCACTGAAACTGTATTTTGTATTTCTGTATTACACACTACTGACTATAAGCATTATAAAAACTATTGCAAAGCATTTTCTATTTGAATGCCAGAGCTCCGTTACAACTGAATTTGTCGAATAAACTAATAACATAGCCTGCATCTTTACTTTCCCCGTTATTATTTCCTCTGAGTGCAGGCATTTTTGATTTGGTCTCCAGATTCCTGGGGCTGCTCCAGTTGTAACTAAAAAATGCTATAGTGAAAATTATTTTTGATCCTGTAGTGTTGAGTGGAACTGCAAAATTCTATATTTGCTGGAAATCTGCAGAATTTCACGATTTCTAAGGAATTCTGTCACATTTCCTGATGGAAAATGGCAAAATCCCACAGTTTACTGAGATGTCTATTCTATTCTTATATGCACAAATAAGCTGTAGATAAAACGTACATCATTTACATTAAAGAGATTTACCAATGTTTTCGGTGGAGGGTAAAAGTTTCCTCTGTGAGGAAGCTTAATGTGGTGAAAACCTACCTTTGTAGGTTTGATCATTTTTATCTGCCCCCTTGTCCATAGGGAAGGGATCATATTTTTGCCCCGAGAAGCTGTGAGCTGATTCATTTCCTTCCTGGTGCTCGCTCTTCTCGCGCTGGCACAACACTCCACATACATAAGGAGGCGCAGATCACGTTCATTACAGTCAATGGGACTAAACTGTAATGCAGAGTTATATATGCTACATTAGTAATTGGCAGGTAATTAAGGACAGCGCTTGATTAGCAGTGGACTTGTTAATCAAGAGCTGTCCTTCATTACCTGCCAATTACTAATTAATATACAGGAATCTGCATTACAGTTTCATCCCATTGACTGTAATGGGTCCCGCACCTCCCTGTTTATACGTCAGAGAATATGCCAGCATGGGGTTGGGGCAAGCACCAAAAAGGGATGGGATTGGCTTGGTGGTCCCTCAGACAAAAATATGATCCCTTCCCTACTGACAAGGGGGCAGACAAAAATTATCAGACTTACATAGGTAGATTTTTGCTGCAATAAGCTTCCTCACAGAGGAAGCAAAGTACAAATGACCGGCTTCACAAAGCAAAAGAAAGATGCATGCAACGTGCATCCAAAATGTTTGACACAAGTCGCAAGCTGCGTCCACAAAATGCGTCATACGGTATTCAGAAATGCACCCTGCTTTGAAGTCCTGTGTTGCTGTGTCAAAGCATGTTGCAGCCACAATTGCATCAAAAAAACATCTTGCAACATGGCGCACTGCGAGATGTGTCCAGGTAGGCTGTGACATCCCCAATTCCAGATTCAGGAAAATCAGCACAATCAGCCTGCGGCCATCTAAGACCCCACCACTTAGACCATGGAAAAGGTGGTCTAAATGCACACCACTATAAAAAGGGGACGTGCAGCACAGTACAGTGGAGACACACCAGAGAAAGCAGTGTGCAAGCCTGGAGTGTGAGAGTGGAAGAGGGACAAACATGCCAGCACCAGTAGCTCTACTGGCCATCATGTGGACAGTGGAAGGGTGGCAGAGGTGGCAGAGGCATAGGAGGCACCATAATGGCAGGATGCAGGGGAATGGACCACCACAACAGCAGCAGCCAAGCAGGTGGATGCCCCTTAAGTGATATGTCCCAGAACATCATATGAGGACCTCACAGAGGAGCAGTGCATAGTACAGTACAGACTGAGCAAGGCCGCCATCAGAACACTGTGCCAGGAGCTAGAGGGGGACCAGTGCACCGCTACAAAGAGGGGCCATGCAATATCTGTCAATGCCAAGATAGATTCTCTAGCACACTGCTACGCATTATATAAATACATATATTTCTATATAACAAACCAATCACACACACACAAAAAAAAAAAACTAAACAAGGTAGACAGTTATGTGGGGAGTAGTGCAATGTAATGGCTGTGGGGCAGCAGTCTTCCAGGAGTCTTTCTGGAGGCTGAGATGCTGCCCTGTTTTCAGAAAACTATCCGCCCTGAGGGAGGAAGTTGCCCATCTTCAGGCCGCACTGGACAGTAGTAAGGGAACCTCCCCCATCTAGGGACCACCAGAGCCACCACCACTACCTCAGAGATTGCGAAGAAAGCACAGTAGTTGGACCAAAGTGGGCTCAAGGAGGGTAAGGGTGGTGGAACAGAGTCACACCCAGTCAGTTGTTCCACTCCACAATCCACACACCATTCTGGGGGAGCATAGCTCCCCTATGGAAGCACCCACAGAGGAGACTAAGGAGGGTGCAGACAACTGTCACAAGGGAGGCCCTCAGAAAGGAGGCAGAGGGCACCACAGGGAAAGGAAGCAGCTCCTGGTGGGGGACACAATTATTAGGGGGATAGAACTGGGGGGAGCAGGGAAAACTGAAGTAAGGTGCCTGCCTGGTGCCATGGCTTGGAGGGACAGGAAGTGCATCCTTAGGATCACAAGAACAGTTGCACGGGAGTCTGAGCTGGACGTCATTGTCCACCTAGGGACAAATGACTTAGCTCATCATGAGATTAGAGCAATGCAGAAGGACTTTATAGAGTTGGGGAAGGGCCTAAGACAAGTAGCACACACAGTATCCTTCTCAGAGGTGCTGCATGTCAGTGGCATGGGTGAGGCGAGGGTAATTTGTACCATGCAGTTTAATGAATGGTTGAAAAAATGGTGTGGAGCACAGGGGTTTGCTTCATTGGGGACTAGGGTCCCACCTGGAGGGACACCAGCCTATACTGGCAGGATGGTCTGCATCTGTCCAGGAAGGGAACAAGTCTTTTGGGCAATCGGTTTAAATGCTTCATTGGCAAGCTTTTAAACTAGTCAAGGGGGGGGAGGCACTGATAAGTAGCAGGAAAATCCCAGCTCCCCCTATGAAACAGGGTACTAAATGAGAAAAAGACCAAGGTAGAAAGGTCAGTGGGGGATGCTGCTACAGAAGGTAAAGCCCTCAAACAGTGGAGAGCAATGAGTACCAATGCCCGTAGTCTGGGTAACAAGCTTCCTGAATTAGTGACCTTGATGGAGGAGGAACATCTGGGTATCGTGGCAGTCACAGAAACGTGGTACACACAGAACCACAACTGGGACATAAACATACCAGGATACACTATCTACAGGAGGAACAGGGAGGGTAAAAGAGGAGGAGAAGTAGCTCTCTACGTAAGAGAAAGAATCAAAGCAACAGAACAAAAGGGTAAACAGGGAGGAGAAGAAGCACTGTGGGTCAATTTGGAGGCAGGCAATGGCACCACAATCCGCACAGGGGTTGTATACAGACCCTCCTCAGGGGAGGAAATGGCAAGAAAATGATAGAAAGTATACTTAGAATGGCAGATAAAGGGGAGATATTGCTGATGGGTGATCTGAATATGCCAGATATTAACTGGAGTGCAGTTGTAACAGCCACTTCTAAGAGTGGGGTTATTCTAGATGCCATACAGGGGGCATACCTTAGACAACTAGTACTGGAACCCACTCAAGAGGGAACAATCTTAGACCTGGTCCTCTTAAATGGAGGTGGAGAGAGGATCACAGATATAGAAGTGGGTAGCCATCTGGGAATTAGCGACCATCGAACAGCATGGTTCACAATAAACACAGCAATAGAGTCAAGCCATACAAAGGCAAAAGTACTGGACTTCAGGAGGGCTGACTTTGCCAAAATGGTGAGTGCCTAAGGAATGCACTAGCAAATGGGCAGGAAGGAGGGGTGGAAGAACAATGGGAATAATAAAACTGCCATCACAGAGGTAAACCTTTGTGTGAAGCAAATAAACAAAACAAAACGATGTAAGAAACCACTATGGTTCTCAAAGGAGGTGGCAGGAAGGTTCAAGAGAAAAGAAAGCATTCAGAAAGTACAAGGAATCACAGAAGGAGCAGGACAGAGAATTGTATCAGTTAAAGCAAAAGGAAGCTGGAAGGCAGTCAGAATAGCAAAGGCCTGAACTGAGGAAAGATAGCCAACTCAGTTAAGGGGGGATAAAACCTTTTTTAGGTACATCAGGGAATGAAGGAAGACTAAGGGAGGGATAGTGAGGCTTAATAAGGGGGGTTAGGCAGAGGGTGATGGTGAAAAGGCAGAGATACTAAACAAATATTTTTGCTCAGTATTTACAAATGAAGAGGGGAAGGTACCTAAAACAAACAATAGAAACACTCTGGATACAGAAGTTGATACCAGCCCATTTACAGAACAAAGGGTTCTGAAAGAACTCTAAAACTGAAGGTGGACAAAGCAATGGGGCCTGATGGGATTCATCCCAGAATTCTAAAAGAACTAAGTGTAGAACTAGTGACACCACTGACTACCCTCTTTAACAAATCATGGGAGGATGGGGTGGTACCTGAGGACTGGAAGAGGGCAGATGTGATTCCCCTTCACAAAAGTGGGAGCAGGGCAGAAGCAGGAAACTACAGACCTGTTAGTTTAACCTCAGTGATAGGGAAAATAATTGAATCACTTCTGAAGGAAAGAATTGTTGAGTACCTAGAGGCCAGAAGGCACAGGACCCAAGGCAGCATGGATTCACAGCAGGAAGGTCATGCCCGACGAATCTAATAGATTTCTTTGACTGGGTGACCAAAGTAGTAGATCAGGAGGGCCGTGGACATGGCCTACCTAGACTTTAGGCAAGGCATTTGACTCAGTCCCACACAAAGATTAATATACAAGTTAGCCAGCCTGGGAGTGGGTCCCAGGATGATAGCCTGGGTAAAGAATTGGCTGGAGAATAGGACACAGAGGGTAATAATAAATGGAGTCCACTCTGAAGAAAGGGGGCTACTAGTGGGGTGCCACAGGGTTCAGTATTAGGACCGGTCCTCTTCAATGTCATTATAAGCAACATTGCAGAGGGACTTGAAGGAAAAGTATGTCTCTTTGCAGATGACACAAAGATCTGCAACAGAGTTGATGCACAAGGTGGGGTGGAAAGGATGAAAAGGGACTTGGGAAGGTTAGAGGAATGGTCAAATGTATGACAGCTTGGGTTTAATGCTAAGAAGTGCAAGGTAATGCACCTGGGAAACAAAAACCCAGGGGAAGAGTACACAATGGGGGGTGAGATACTAACAACAACAAAAATGGAAAGGGACCTGGGGATAGTCATATCAGATGACCTAAAGGTGGGCAAGCAATGTGAGAGGGCAGTAAGAAGGGCTGGGGAGATACTGGGATGCGAAGAGAGAGGCATCACCAGTAGAAAACAGGACGTTGTTATTCCTCTGTACAGACAGCTGGTGAGACCCCATCTGGAGTACTGTGTGCAGTTCTGGAGACCCAGTCTCCGCAAGGACATAGACAAGATGGAAGCTGTCCAGAGGAGGGCAATTAAAATGGTGCAGAGTCTGCACCAGAAGACATATGAAGAGAGACTAAAGAAGCTTAATATGTATAGCCTCGAGGAAAGGAGGGAGAGGGGGGACATGATAGAAACTTTCAAGTACCTCAAGGGAATCAACAGAGTCCAAGAGGGAGGCATCTTTAAAAAAAAAGAGGTGTGCAAGAACAAGGGGGCACAATTTGAAGATAGAGGGTGGGTGACTCAGAGGTAATGTAAGGAAGTATTTTTTCACAGAGAGGGTTGTGGATGCATGGAACGGCCTTCTGGAGGAGGTTGTGGAGTCAAAAACAGTGGTTGAATTCAAGCATGCATGGGACAGCCATAAGGCAATTCTAGGGGGTGGGGGTAGAAAGAAGTAGGCTGCTGGTTAACTAGGATCTGCAACTTATCCATTAGGTAGGGAAATGGGCAGACTGGGTGGGCCAAGCGGTCCTTATCTGCCATTAAATTCTATGTTTCTATGTTAAGTGCAGCACAGTGCTGTCTTGGGACTGGGACATTTCAAACACCCAGTGGTGATACAGTCAGAATATTCAAGTTTACTGTGTCCCAGTGCCTAAGACAGTTTGTGGATGCCTTGGTGCGATGCTGTGACAGTTACTTCAGCTTCCCACAGGCTGCACAGCAGCAGCAGGCCATCAAGCAGGCCTTCTACACACTGGCACAGTTCCCCAATGTAATGGGTGCCACTGATTGTACATATGTGACAATCAAAGCACCACCTGAAGATGGAGATGCCTTTGTAAACCACAAGGGCTACCACTCGCTCAACATCCAGGTGGTGTGGGACAGCCACTGTCAGATACTAGATGTGGTGGCCCAATACTCTGGATCATGCCATGACTCCTATATATTTTGGCACAGTGGCCTGAATCAGGCATTTCAGAGTGATTAACTGGAAGGCGGCTGGCTGATAGGTAGGTGAACATGTACACAAACACAGCTAGTCAGGTGTGCTGAGTCCATTGCACAGGGTCACATGGCTGAGACATAACCCCATGATATGGCTAACTGCCAACTGTTTGGTACACACCACAGGTGACAGCGAAAACCCACAACTGCCATGACTAATGATGCCAGTGAGGCACCCACAGAACACGGCAGAGGAGGCTTACAATGAGGCACACATCACCACACGCTCAGTGATTGAGAGAACCTTTGCTGTCCTGACGTTTTGTTTCAGGTGTCTAGACAGATCTGGAGGAGCATTGCAATATATCCCAGAGATGGCCTGCAAGATCACCATGGCATGCTGCATCCTGCACTGTATAGCAGTCAGTGAGAGGGTACCACTGCCAGCAGAGGACAATGTGGATGGTGACAGGGATGCAAGAGCAGACTGGAGATGCAGATTTGGGCCAACAAGATGTGGCAGGCAGTGCAACAACAGGTCAGTAGGCATGGACAGAACTCATTAGGAACCACTTCACCTGAGTGGCAACAGTGTCGCCCAGGTGGCACCAGCAGATGTAACCCGCAACCATGAAAACTGACCAGACAAGCTGATACCCATGTGTGCATGCCACACTAACACAAGCCAGCACACATGGATGTCTTCCTGGTGCATTGCACCACACATGGCTTCACTGTCACACGATCAGTGACCATGGCTGGTGTGTTGACCCTGGTGGACAATGCAGATGACCAACAGTGCAACAGGGACACTGGGTGAACTGCAATACCACAGGTCAGAACACACATGCATATATATACCTGTCTGCCCAATGTGTGTATGGTAGGTGTGCAGTGTCTGAGACAGGACTGTGCTGTGGGTGGGGACACAGGAACTGGGGGACATGCCACCACTGCTGGCCAGTTGATGGAAGGGACTGACATCGGCCTGTACGACCAAATGCAGACCTGGCCAACCACACCCCCACCCAAACAACATACAGCACCCCACACCAGAAACACAACAGCTACGTCAGTGTGCGACACAGTCCCATGACCCTTCCTCATACCCTACACCAGCCCCCCCACCAAGTATGTCATCACAACACAGAATGCACACCTGTGCAACACAGGCAGTGCCCAACCTACACCATTACCACAGTGAACTGGATGCCGGTGAGACCCAAAGCCCATAATAGGCTGACATACACGCAAGGCCCACCCATGTACAATAAAATTATGCAAGCTGCAACATGCGGTGAAAAAATCCACAAGTTGCGATGTGTAAAAAAAATATATGCAAATGCAGCATGTGTACAGATATTGTGAGAGTACACATGGAGTGTAAGCCACAGCATGTGATTTGCGGAGATGCGCAAGGGGGAGTATCGTACAGCCTAACTCGAAGACAGTGAGCAGCCACACCCTGGCAGCTTGGGGAAAGTAGAGTATGGCCAGTCTTAGTGGCAGAGCACCAAACTTCTCCCCAGAGGAGACAGCACAGCTGGTGAGCCTGGTCCTGCAATGGTCCAGGTACCTGCTACCACCTGGCTGCAAACGACACACCGCTGGTGAGAGGGACCATGTATGGGCCAAAATTGCTGGCAAAGTGGAGCAGAGGCATGGTGTGAGGAGGACAAACAGGCAGCTCAAGCATCGTTGGCAGGACATGGCTAGGAGGGACCCCACCCTCCTGAGATGCCTGAGGGGGATAGCTATGGCTGCTGATGTGGCCATCCATAAAGGCAGGCCACTGTAGGATGGTAGGTATCCCATAGGTGTAACATGCAGCCACAGAACATACACTTAAGCACACCACATGGCAATGTGCAGTACCTCATGAGTGTTCCTTACATTTATGTATCTACAGGTGGCAATGATGGCAGCCCTCGCAGGCACCAGGTGGAGGTAAGAGAGAGAGGAGGACACACCAGCAGCCATGCAGACCCATGACACTGCAAGTCCAAGGTAGGTCACACAAACACTGTATCAAATCCTAGAAGATGCAGTACATGGATGGCCACACCATGTGGGGGATAGTGTAGCGGGGCTGCATAGCAGGTGGACTGTATGTGCAAACAAATGCCATGATGTGTGCCTACCAGACATCATGATGTGTGGCATACCCACACACACCTGGTGTGCTACATGGCCACCAGGGGTATCCATGGGGTGTGGGTGGGATGACCCAGGACACACCGGACAATGACACCGTGTGGCCCACATGCATGTCAACACTGCATGTATGGTACTGTCGACATGATGGAGAGTAACACACAGGTATGTGGCATCCATGCTGTGAACTGTGCACAGGATGGGGCATGTGGCCCCTGCAGCACACACAGGTGGTGCTTGTTGGGGGGTGTGGCCCCCAACGTGTATACAAGACTCCAGTGGGACCTGGAATGTCATGCACATGTGACATGTACACAGGACAGCACAGAATGGCAGCTGTCAGCCAGAGGTGCATGCATGTGGCCACCTGCTATGGAACCCTGACATATAGACATACATTGATGAGGGCAACAGACACATGACTGTGACCCACCAGCTCTGCCAACATGTGCAGGGACATGGATGCTAGAGGACACTCTAGGTGGATATTGCACACCTGAAATGCCAACCGTGCCACCTCGATGCCTACCCCACGTACACTGCACAACTGCCTGCATGTCTGCCCCAACGGCACAACTGGCAGAACATTTGAGCTGTGTAAAACCAACACTGTGTGGATGGTAATAGCCATGGTCCCACTGAACCACCCTCCAGTGACATACATGTCTCCAAGTAGCAGTACAGGTGGGGCAGTATCACTTTGGCATGCTCAGTCTTCACACAGGAAGCAAATGGAAAGGACCAAAAATAGGCATAAAGAAGTGTCCAATAAAGGAACAGACACAGGTCCTTCACAGAGGAAAGGGTCCTAGAGGAAATTGACAAGTTAAAGGTAGATAAAGCTATGGGGCCTGATGGGATCCATCCAAGAATACTTAAAGAACTTGGGAGAGAACTGGCAGCCCCATTAGCAGTGCTGTTCAACAAACTGTTGAGAAGTGGGGAGGTGCCAGAGGATTGGAAGAGAGCAACAGTACCACTCCACAAGAATGGAAGCAAGGAATAGCCAGGAAACTACCATCCGGTTAGTCTAACATCAGTCATGGGAAAACTGATGGGAGTCCTTGCTGAAGGAAAGAATTGTAGCTTTTTTGGAGCAAACTGGTCAGCTCGACAAAAATCAACACGGTTTCATGGCAGGGAGGTCCTGCCAGACAAACCTGGTTGATTTTTTCAATTGGGTCACCAAAACAGTGGATCAGGATGGGGCAGTAAATGTGATTTACCTGGACTTCAGCCAAGCTTTTGACTCTGTTACACACAGACTAGCCAAAAAACTGGAGAACATGGGAGTCAGATCTGAGGTAACGAACTAGGTCAGAAACTGGTTATGTGGGAGAACTCAGAGGGTATTTGTGAATGGCACTCTTCAGAAGAGGGGAGGGTGACTAGCAGGGTCCCGCAGGACTCAGTTCTGGGGCTGATCCTCTTCAACATATTCATCAGTGACATTGCAGATGGACTGAAGGGAAAGGTGTGCCTGTTTTCAGATGACACCAAAATTGGCAACAGGATAGATGCACCAGAGGGACAGCTAGCATGGAAGCTGATTTCTGAAAACTGAAGGAGTGGTTCAGGACTTGGCAACTGAAATTCAATGCCAAAAAATGCAAGGTCATGCACCTGGGAAAACGTAACCCAGGGAAACTGTGCTCAATGGGAGGAGAGCAGCTGGTGGCTACTAGGCTGGCGTGAGACCTGGGGGTGATCATATCAGATGACCTCAAGGTCAGTAAAGGATGTGAAAAGGCAGCACTAAAAGCTAGTGGCATCCTGGGATGCATAGGGAGGGGCATCACAAGCAGAAGACATGAAGTTATCATGCTGCTCTATCAGTCCCCGGTAAGGCCTCACCTGGAGTACTGTGTCCAGTTCTGGAGGCCACACCTCAGGAAGGACATAGATAGGCTGGAGATGGTACAGAGAAGAGCAACAAAGATGGTGCAGGGCTTGCATCACAAACCATACAAGGCAAGACTAGATGATCTCAAATTATACTCTCTAGAGCAACGCAGGAATCGTGGGGACATGTTCAAAACATTTAAATACCTTAAAGGCAACAACAGGGTGCACGTGCAGAACCTTTTTCAGTTAAAAGACTACAACAGGACTAGAGGGCATGACCCTAGACTTAAGGGAGGAAAGTTCAGGAGCAATATGAAGAAATTCTTCTTCACAGAGAACCCGTTGTGGAACCATGGAATAGCCTGCCGGAGGGGGTGGTGGGAGCCAAGACAGTGAGGGGGGAATTCAAGCGGGCATGGGACAGACAATGTGGGATACTCAAGCAGGCAGCTAAGTAAAGGGAGGGTTGGAAACCAAGGGCAGACTTGATGGATCATAGGGTCCCCATCTGCCAACAACTTCTATATTTCTATGTTTTATGCAACCTCTCCCACTCTGTAAGTGAATGACAAGTCCAGACACAGCCATACTCCTAACACCAGCACCAATGTGTACATACAGATGTACAACAGCCACATCACAGGTGGTGGGATGTGACCCATGCACCATCCATGCCTACCCCCCTGCCCCCCCCACACTCTCTATATCCATAGGACTGGAAGTCCTCAGAACTGGACAGCGTACACAGATTGATGCCCCCCCATTGTCCCATCTTCAGGGAGTGTGCCCACCACTGGTGACACCCCTGCCAATGCCCCACAACCCGTGTATGCCTAGCCGTGACACTGCTCATCCACACAACTGTAGGCATGCTGACCTGTTGGTGGTATCCCAAACCCCTATGTTCCAAATGTTGTAGGGGCTCCATTACACAAGTCCCGCAGGCTGTGTGGACCACAACGGTAACCGGTGACAGACTAAATATGACCGCCTGTATGATTGAAACCATGCAATAGGTGTATTCATGAATGTGTGGACATTTAACAGACGGATACAAAACACAGTGGTGTCACTGGTGTGCCACAGACGCTGACGGGGGGGGGCTCACGGGCATTGGCCAGAAGCTGTGGATGGGCCCTGTATCATGCTATTGTGTACAGTGTGTAGTACCAGCAGTGGCGAGATGGGGGTGGACATAGCATAGAGCGGGACAAGTGCCACAATGTTGGTATACATTTGCATGGTGTCTGTGGAAACCACAGAGGACCATATCCAGAATGCGGTTGAGGTAGTGTCGGAGAACACTGTGGTACTACAACACAAACCGCAGTGGGACAGAGATGTGGGTGTCCTGCATGTGTATTGAGGTGATGGCCATGGCCATGTGGGTACAAGGTCATGGTCAGAAAGGTTATGAGCAGGGTAATGCAACATGGTAACAGTTCACCCTGAGGGTGTTCCAGGACATGGGTACCATGATATGTGTGCATGAGGTGTACAAAGGTAGCTGTGTATCTGGTCATGTTGCAATAACACATTGGAACAACAGTCTGGGCTCATGGCAGACCTGCTTCACATAGTCACACAGCCAGGCCACCTATGTTGTGAGTGTGGACTACACACAACACAGCCAATACCAGTGCTGTCTGCCTGTGCCACAGTTGTTGTTGCAGTACACAGTGATGTCAAAAAGCATTTGAGGACTGTGACATTGCAATTGCAACAAGACTACATCTGTGCTTTCATTCCCAGCAGGTGAACACCTCATGGACAGCAGGTGGACCCTGCCGGACACACCCAAGATATGTGCCATGCTGCAGGCCATGGGACGCCTCAAAAGGGCAGAGGCAAGGGACTATGAGTCCTGCTCAAGAAGACTAATGAGGCATGCAAGATGGCTGCCAATGACAGATGAGGAGCAGTCCAGTGGTGAGGAGGATGGACAGACACTTGGACAAGGACAGGCAGACCCACACATGGGCGATGCACCAGTGGAACTAGTGACTGGTGATGATGGGGCTGTTGCCTCACATGACACAATGGACACGTCCCTGTCTGTGGATGCTTGGCAGAACAGAGAATGAGACAGTGTCCAACAGCATGAGGGGACAGAAGGCCTGGAGGCAGAGGCCACCACTGAAGGGGCAGTAGGCTGTGGAGAAAGAGGGCCCACAGGCAGAGATAGCTACTTTAGGGGTGCAGCAGGGTGGAGAGACAGGGGACCGTGAGGCAGAGGCAGCCGAGGAAATGGGTGCAGCTGCAAAGTGTTGACGTTGGCAACCAGGACCGCAGCCCAGATAGAGTGGAGGTTGGGTAGGACACTGATGGTGATGTGGAGGACCATGCCAATCACCAAGTGGAATTTGGTTTGCCACACAAGGGGTGGGGGTGGAACTACAGTCTGCAGGAGGAAAAAGTACACAGGGTGCAAGTGATGAGGTGGGTGCAGGCATGGCCCAACCTGTGGAGCTTGCCGGCGTTAGGATGCAACAAGAGGTGGAGGTGGACTCACAACAGGCCATAGTACACCCTGCACATGGTGATGTGACCTGTTTAATCCTAGAGGGGCACATTTCTGAATACATGTGTCATGTTAAGGGCCTTCATGGTGCACTGCGTGCCATGCTGGCTGCAGTGCAGGGCCTCCGCAATGTATAGTGTGATAGCATCAGCCACCATCACTGACCATTGCTGGGACATGTTGTGCAATATAGGTGACACTGTCAGATAACCTACCCATACTACAATGTGACAGTTGTCACACAGTTGTTTTATCATTTTTTTATGGTGTTGTTTTACCATTTGTTTAAGAAACATTTCATTTGCATGCTTGTCATGGTATTCCACGTTGTACTGTTTATGGTTTTACTGTTCATGCTTTATATTGTTGTCCCCATGTTGTACGTAAAGTCATACCATTCCCATGCCCTACCTCTGTGACCATTCTGAACAGTACCCCTGTTGTACCACACCCATTCCCCTGAATAAAAGCACAGTGATGTACATTCTATTGGTGTACATGATATCAATGTCAGGCTATAGTTAATGCTGCATTGTTTCCATGTGGCTCAGTAGCAGTCTACATAGTTGTCCTGTGTGTGTTGGGTGCCACGTGCATGTCCTACAGCTACTGTCATTGGTGACCATGGCCTCTTGTGCCCCAGTGTGGTGTTTCACATGCCATGTTGCCATTTGCCACGTCCCTACGTGTACCATCCACACATGTGTGATGTTGTGCCCCCACTGGTGGGCAGCCCCAGTTACAGCTCAGAAGTCCATTCCAGGGTTGCACGTTGCAGTCTGTGTGTGGCTACACTGGACCTCTGTCACACAGGTGTTGGACACACCCACACATACTTGACCGTCATGCACAGTCTTACTGTTGTAGGTGTGCTGGGACATGTGATGTGTGTTGACCCGACAATGCAAGCAGACCTGACCAGGCTTGCAGGTGGCCTCTGGCATGTGTGATGCTAGACAGTGGACTCAAGGGTTGTCTGCATATGGGTGGTGCTTGAGTTTTGTTGGTGGACACACTTACAATGCCGGTGATGTGTGGCAGGGGTACTCCACCCTAACTTTGACATGGCCACACACGCCAGTGGCCCTGCAGTGTACCTATCCTGTTGTAGATATGATGACCTGTATTGTCTCCCGTTTCTCGCCCACAAGTGCTGCCACCCCACACAACACAGCTAACACACCAAACATACTATGTTGCTGCCAATCCCAAAGTAGCACTGCTTTGGCCTTGTTGGTTCAGTGGTACTTATACCTGTGAGCATCAAATATGTCCAGGAGTGTGCGCCTAGGTGTAGGCTTGGACATACATGTACTGGGCAGATGTGGCAGGTAGGGAGCGGCCCAACAGACACTGGTGGACATGTCATGTTTGTGTTGCTGTGTTATGCATGGGCCAGCATACCATATGGCAGTGCTACATATCACAGTGCTATGGAATGTGTGTAGTGGGATCTCTCACACTGTGTGTGGTCTGTCCATCTACTGTGTGAAGCCATGCCACACACATTGCACATGTGCAGCAGATCACACAGGTGTCGCCGTGGACATACTGATGGCACTGGGCTATATGCTGCCTTTGCCACTGGTGGTACCCCAATGCTCCACGGTCTGATGTCTGTGTATGCCGCTGTCTCATGCCAGTGTGTCATACCCTGTCATTTGAACTGTGTACACCCCGTACTGGCTGTGTCGTGGCACACACTTCCATGTTGATTGTCCCTGCCTAGGTAACACTGCCCACAACATGTACCCCTGCATCACTGTATCCATGAATCAGTCAACACACACTAGTATTCTGGTATTACAGTTTATTGTGACACTATTTATACATAGATCATAATGATGTTGGTATGTGATGCCTGCATTGCTGAGCATTTGAAAGGATGTTTCACCATGACATCTTTCCCATGTACATTGTCAACATGTCCCGTTCATGGGCTGTTCCTGCACAGCTTGTGGTACATGTGTACTACCCTGCCCACCCATATGTCACCCTGACCCCTGTACACACACCCCTAGGGCTGTGTGTTACCCTATATTGATCATGTCATTGTGGAGGCTGTGTACCTGTTTCTGGTCCTGTGGCGGGGGGGGGGTCCTTCCGCTTATGCTGATGGCCAGAATGGCATGGCAGTGTCTCAGGGGCCTGCTGCTGTTCCTGTTGCTGTTGCACTGCAGCAGGCTTGGTACTGCCTGTATGGCCTGGCCCCTAAGTGTGTTGGCAGCCTGTGTCTGTTATGGATGCCTCACCCTGTCTGCACAGGTTTCCTGCCCCTTTTGCCTTTTGTAGGTGCAGCATCTTCAGCTGTTTTGCCTTTTGCCCTATTCCTTGTTCATGTAGCCACAGATGTGGTGGTGCCAGATGTGGGTTGCTGGATGACAATGGGAGGGCCATGGGTTGGCACAGCAGTCGTAGGCAGGGATATGGTGGTGCCAGATGTGGATGGCCAGGGGAGGGCCATGAGTTGGCACACCAGTTGTGGCTAGGGATATGGTGGTGCCAGATGTGGATGGCTGGATGGCCAGGGAAGGGCCATAGGCTGACGCATCAGTTGTGGCCAGGGATATGGTGGTGCCAGATGTGGATGGCTGGATGGCCAGGGGAGGGCCATGGGTGGGAGCACCAGTCGCAGGCCCACAGATAGTGGCACTCATGCATAGCATGGGGACATGTGATATTTGTGGCGGGCCATACATGTGGTCAGTCTGTGTGCCCTGTATTGCATGCCCTGGTTGTGAGTGCTGGCTCTTATGTCGCAGGACTGACACTATATCCTGCATGGCAGCTGACATCGCCTCTGTGTGTTGCTGCTGCAGTGCAGTGTAGCATTGTATGGCACTGGTTGCCAGGTCCAGGGACTCTGTAAGTGCATGGATGGCAGATCATACCCCATGAAGTGCCACAACCACATCCACCAATGACACTGCTGTTTCCCTGCTGGAACCCTGTATTGCCATTGTTAGATTTGTGCTAATGGATTGTAGTATCTGGTTCTGAGCCTCTACACTGTCCTTGATATTCCTCAGCTCACCAGTCTCTACCTCCTGACCCTGGCACACTGACTGGCAGTAGGCCTTGAGTGGAATGACTGTTGAGTCCTGCTCAGCCTGGGCCTGTGCAGTTCCCTCCAGTGTAGCCTCCAGTTCTTCTATGAGTGATGAACTCAGTTCACCAGCAACACTGGCTTGAATGTTGCCTGTGTCTGTGGAATGGGTCTCTACTGTCTGTGTCTGCCATGCTCCTGCATATGTTTCTGTGTCCCCCACCCCTACAGTTGCAGAGTCCATGGCCTCCACTGGCGTCTCTGCTACATCCTCATCCATGTCCTCCACCTGGCTCCCAGGAGTGCCTGTGGTGCTGCTGCTGCTGCCGCTGCTACTGCTACTGCTGCTGTCATCATCCATGGTATGCTGCACCCTCTGCCTTCCACATCCACATTGCGTGTCACTTGTTCCTGGTCTGTCTTCATCAGGTCCCTTGGCTGTGTGCCCTGTAGGGAGATGTACAGGTTACCATGCTTGTCAGTCCACATCATACACTTCCCTAACTATCTGTGTCCTATGACGTGGATATGGTCATTATGCAGGTCTTTGTGCAATGCTCTACAGTCACTACATATATGTGCTGTCAGGCTGGTCATGAGGCCCAGTACGGCATGTTCTTTGGCCTACTGATGCATCAGCCTGTGATCGCCCTTTGTCCACCATATACAATCCCCCAGTGATATGCCTTCACTGACCCTTGCAGTGGCCTGGCCCAGCACAGCGGCCAGAATGTGCATGGAACACCTACATCCACATATCAAGGTATCACATCTGCACCATTGCACCATTGCTGGTGTACACTTGTTATGGTGTGGACTTCTGGTGCATGTGCATTGTATTTTGGCACATTGACCCTTGCATAACAAAACCCACAGTGCACTCATTCCATGGTCATTGCATGTGTCTGCGGTGCATGACAGCACAATGCCCATGACATTATTCCCACATACACTGGCCACATGGACTACCTGATCAGCCTTGGGGTTTGTGTGCTGGGTTGTGCATGCACCTGTGACATGCAGTGGTCCTGGGTGTATTCCCCTGCTGCCACTACCACTTGCTTACCTGTGCGGATACCTGCATACACATGTCACCCAAGTACACTGGTGCTTGTGTGCGACGGCACTTGCTTGATCTGCATTGCTGTTGCTACTTCCTGACTGTCTGTATGCAATGTCCACCTTCTGACCTGCCATGGCCACACAACAGGTGTCACTACTGCCACTGCTGTCACTATACCCTGCCATTGCACTATGATACGTGCATACCTGTGCGTTGCACAGCAGCATGTTGTGGCCATGATCAGGGCCTCATGTTTACTGCAGCAAACTGGTCCTACATTCTGCAGCAGAACCTCATGCTTGCTGCGGTCAAACTATGAGCAATTCTACAGCAATTCTGTGATTGGCTTTCCATGCAACTCAAATGAGCCCCAAATAAATCCTAGTTGTCCAGGAAGAATTCTCAGAAAAAGGCAGCCTGAGGCAGTTTGGCAGATGCACAGGTAAGGCAATGCAAATCAATTCTGGCATCATGATTTGGATTTCATGTAAAGCATGGGGAAATTGAAGGATTATTTATTTTTTTATTGAAGTCTGTTTTATTGTCCCATAGCTCCCTCCCACCTGCCCAATGCTGGCTTATCACAGCTATGCTCCTGAGAATTTCTTCCTCCGTGCCCAGTTGCTTGAAGACCAGTATTACCAGGCTGCAAACCAGTGCTGCTCCAGTGGCTCCCTCCCACCCACTTGCTTGAAGCCTGTTGGTAATGGTTTGTGCTGTAACACTGCTCTAGTTGCTTCCTCCAGCTCGTGCAGTTCACCCCGGTGTTGTTGTTTTTGTCAATGCCACTTGACTTCCATATCTTCTTCTCTCCCTATCTGTAAGGACTTACCATGTAGCTGGACCATTTCACGTTAGACAAAGGTCCAGAAAGCCTACCATTGTTTGTCTGCAATAATTACTAATACTTTTTCATTCCACAGTTCTGTAATTGGCAAATAGAACCACCATTCTTTCTCATGAAATAGACGTCCTGACGTTCCCTCAGTGTTTGTAGAAGGCCATAATGGTCATAAGCTTCAGGGCTGAGTGCCAATGGACTGGAAAGGGGTGGCCCCACTCATTACTGCAACTCAGGGGTGATGGATGTATAATGGAGCTGCCAAAAACTCACACTAATGCCATTTTAAGCTTGCTCACAATCATTTTAGCCATTTAGTTGGTGTTTTCAGTAGTGACAGCCATTTTTACTGCACCAGAAAATGCTGTTTCTGCAGCAGAGGTTTGTTTCTGTGGCAGGACCATCTTTCTACTGCAGTTGCTGCAACCGCAGAAACACAGAAAACACAGGGCCCTTGATTCACCACGCATCCCCTGCATTACACGCAGCCTCTGGGTCTGGCATATGCTCATGGGTATGGCATGTCTGGTGTGTGGGGCATGTGCTGCCTGCATAGGTTTGTCCACTGTGTTGACCCTGACACAGTCACCTTCCTGTGTCCACTGTAATCATGCCTCTGTGGTTTTTCCCTCCCACTGTCACAGGGGCATGTCACATTTGTCAGGACATGCCTATCCAAATGCCTGTGTTTCCCACTGTTTGGCCACCTGGCAACAGCTGATATGGGGTTCACTGCAACACCCGGTATGGTGACACTCCCAGTCAGATACCTGACATGTTCATTACACATTACACATATGTCCTGGTCTCTGTACTGCTGGTCCTGTGTCCCTACCCCAAAGCCCCTCCCAACTTGGTCCTGTGTTGTGGTCCACCATGCACCTTGCCATGTGCTCCATACACTCCATAGCCATCTTCTGCACCTTCACAGCATTGTGTGGCACGTGCATACCACCATGGTGCTTGTTGCCTGTCCAGTGGTGCTCATGGTGGTTTGTTACACCATGACCCCTGTGAACAGAACACCCTGTGTTGCCCTTCCTGTACCTCCTGGACTGTGTCCCCTTGCTATTCACATCTAGGGGCCACATCACACTGTCTCTCCTGCTATGCTGTTTCAGTTACCTACCAGTGCTGCTGTCACCTGTTTGTTACATAGCTGTGTTCCACGGTAAAGGCACCCAGGCTGTCCTGCCATACAATACAAGTCTTAGGACTGGCCAATGTTGCACATACACACTACAACTGTTTGTCCTGCTGTCATGGCATCCCAGGGTCCCCCTGCCTATGGCAGCATTGTTCAGGTGCCCATTCTATGATATATAGGGATGTGTGTCAGCCCTGGAGTGTATGTTAATATCTGACCATATGGACATACGGGGAAGGCTAGCAGAAGTTGGCCTATTGGTCTGTCATGTCTGCTCATTATTGTGGCTGGATGCCCTATTCTGTGGCTGCTTATCCCTCCTCTCCTCCTCCTCCCTCGACCCTCCCTCTTACCATATGATGTCCCCTTTTACAGCTGCCCACTATTCTGCAGACTACCACCTCTGCTATCAGCACGTTCCACTCTGCTATCACCCACTCCGTATAACAGTGCACTGTTGTTTCCTTCCTGGAACTTCCACTGACACTCTGCATGGTCTGGCTGCTCATGTGGGATGCTATCAGCTCCTCCTGGGGGAGTGAGGGATGTATCTTGAGTTGGTCCACCACCAGTGGCCATGGCCATCCTGTGGTTCTGGGCAAGCTCCTCCTTTGTGCGCCTCTTTTTGTTGTTGTAGTGTTTCTGCAGCTCACAGACAGTCCTCTTTGATCTTGCCACTGCATTGACTTTCTTTGCTATTTTGAACCACACCATCTTCCTTTGGTCTCTTTTGTCCTTCTTGCCACCCCTGGCACAGAGGATGTCAGTGTGGGCATCTACCTCCTGCACAAGGATATCGGTCTCCTCCCATGTAAAGTTGTTTTTCTCCTCTTCTTGTACACATTGCCCTTTGAACGCCTACCAGGGGCTTACGACCTGCTGCTTCTGCTCTGTGCATCATTGTGTTGCACCATCACTCTGCGTCTTGCGTTTCATGTCATGCATGTGATGTGCCACCTACTATAGGGTGCAACATGTGACTTGTGTCTTTCATATTTGTGTCGATGCATTTGCACTGTGTACTTGAATTTGGCGCAATGTCTTGGATGCAGTCATTTCAGAAGTAACTTGCGCAATGGCACAAGTTGTGTCCTGCTTTGTGAATCTGGCCCGACGTTTGTAGATCACTTTGACTTTAGTGAAACATTCCACAGGTTACATTTTTCTGTAAATTCTATGCACAGTACAGTGGAGCCAGCCAGGATGCAACACAGGGTTTTGGGTTACTGCAGGGCAAAGGGGATTAAGTGCCATTGAAATTGTCTTGTTTCCTGCAATAACTCTGCTGCAGAATGCTGCAGTATTGCATTGTATCCTGGCATGCTCCACTGTAACATTTCAGAAGTGGAATATCAATTCTTGCAGAATTCCACTAACATAATTTATTATTCCACATACCTCTCATTTTTGTTTCCTGTAACACAATGCTGAACTGAAAGGCTGGAAGGTTAAATCTTTGTGCTGCCTTTAAATCTTCATAACCCTAGTAAGCTTTGCCACTCAGAACACAGTGGTGCCCTTCATCAGGTTCCCTCATGTCTAGTCATGTCAATCATTATCTTGAGTGAAAAAAACACTGAGAACAGTCAAGGCATCACTTTGCACCTGCTTGACTTACTGTATTGCATTTACAAGCTCACCACTAGAACCTACAGGCTGAAGAGATTGCAGAGGCACACACATATGCAGCACTCTTTCTGTGAAACGCCACCTGCAGACATTTTAACAGCCCTGCAGATCACAATGTTTATTTATAGCATTTGAAAATGGTGACACCAAGCATTACAACTACAGTCTTTGTTTCTAAGGGCATAGTGACAGCAGTATCAGTATATCTTTTGTCATTATGGAATCTGAGGCTGGGAACCATTGTAGCTTCTGTCTATGTCAGGCTACATGAGGGGGTGCTTACTATTACTGAGATGGTCAGTGCTACCTGAGATATTTCATCCCACAGGCATCGGCAGAAACTGAACTGCACTGATGTCACAGTCCTGTCAATATCACATGTTGGCTATGAGCACATGGAAGTGAGATTTGTGATATGCCTAACTATATATGGAAGAAAATATCAAGAGATTTTCTTGGGAAACTTCTTTCTAGATGTCAAGATATGAATGCATACTAACACCTGTGATGCAATTTTTCATTATTGCAGAAATGTCATAAACAACAGAACACGAACCTAGAACTGTGATGGAAAAAAAAGCTAGTTTCATTGGTATAATTTCATTTTGTGCGTGACTTTGAAACCCCTTTGTGTGATAGCATTACACTAACAAAAGGGAATAAAAAGAGCCATGTAACCTTGAAGTGGTAATTGCCTGTTGAAAAGATCAATTTACATTAAATGTGCACATTAGGAATCATGTGGTACTGCCAAGTATTATTTATACAAAAGAAATGACAAACAATATAACAGCATTGTTGCATATTTCAAGATTTGTTCATGCACATATATTGGCATGCTCTCAGGATGGTTTTATTTAATTAAGGCTAATCAGCTACCTTTTGAAATTGTACTGCTTTCTATTTCTTCAAAATTAAAATGCATGCCACTTAACAACATGCGCCTCCATATTCTATTTGTTTGTTTGGTCTAGGATCCCTTTATTAGCATATCTGATGCTTTGAAAAAAATAAGTTTAAGTTTCCAAAACAAATACTTTTTTTGTTAGTGTTTTTTCTCCCCCTTCCCCACAGGCCCTGGGCAGCCCTCTAGATGCCAGCTACCCAAGCCCCATCACCCTGACTTAATGTCAAGTCATACAGCTGCATGGACATAGCATTGCCTGCATGCCCATTGGGTGTGGGGCCTGAGTGTGGCTTGGAAGTCAACCGACCACCCAGAAGACCATTTTCCAGTTTCTTCTTGCCCTGCATAGGAGCTGGCATGCAGTGCCACCCAGACTACCCCACACACTCTCCCATACATGTGACACTGGCAGCAGCTACTCTTGCCCATATTATCTTGATGGTCTCTGGCTGCCATGCCCCTAGCTAACACTAGGGGCCAGTCTAATGCTAGGAGCCATATACCTCCCTCCCTAGGAGAGGAGAGCATTCCTCAAGAAGCTCAGTCATCTCCCATCCTAACCAACCACCAGCATCCCAGGTTCATTTCCAAACCCACGTCACAGTTGTGGCTGCAAGTGTGGCAGTCAGTGCCTTGACCCCCTACTTTGGTTATTAATGAACAATTGAAGCATAGTGAAGGACAATGGTTCCTAAACCAAACTGATCCATTACTCCACTGGGCCAGTCATGAAAAAAGGCCAAGTTATGAGGAATGTATCATAATAATGTTGATCAAATTGATTACTATTGAATCTGGGCTGGACTATATTCCTGTACTACTAAATGAATAAATAAGTTGAGTCAGAGGATCTGTCAGTTTTTATTTTGGTGGAAGTCAAGCTAATACCTTGGAGTAACTCTGGATGACAACTTTTCTTTTGCCCCACCCCCACCATGTTGACAATCTGGTGGCCATATGTAACAGAAGACTGGGCACCCTGTACCGTAACCAGACCAGTCTCACAGGGGATAGTATATGCCTTATTGTAGCCAGCTCCATTATGTCACTTATAGATTATGGCCTCTCTGTCTATGCTGCCTGTGACATGGTGCTAAACAGAGTAAAGCTGATCTGTAATTAGGCATGCCGCTTTGTACTTGGTGCAGATAACCGCACTCATAGTTGCACCCTTTACATACTCACTAACTGGCGACCTTTACCCTGCAGAACAAAGCTCCAGACCTGTTTGCTTGCCAAAAAGGTGCTCCTGGGCCTAACACCCCCTGCTTTAACAAACTATTTCCATATCATCTCCAACAAATACACCACCAGGAATATGGCCTGGAATACCCTCACGCTTTCTTTCCAGCATACTCAGCTGGGCAAGTGGTCATTTACTGTCAGGGCCACTAACTGGTTAAACAAACTGCCTGGTACTCTGCTGAATCTCCCAGAGAGTAATCATTTTAAGAGATCTTTGTGGTCTGCCATTGCAGGCCATTACAACTGTAACTGTCAAACTGTTATATGTGGTTTCTCTCTGTACATATCCTGTGACTTTTTATACAATGATCTGTATGGATTCTTTCAAAACTCTATGAATTGATCTGTCTTAAGTGCTTTGACCAAGACTCAAGTGCATTTCCTCTGGAACTGCTTATTATGCATGTAATGTTTTTTGCCACTGTGTGTTTGATGTGGAGCTCTTGTAAATGAGCATCTGTGCTCAAAGATATTCTCCAAAGTTTTCAATAAAAAAAATAAAGATTCAGTATTTAAGAGCTGTGCTAGGTGAAGAAAGGATACACCCACAAAAAACATGTAACAGTTCAGACAGATACCAATGTGTTCTTAAGTTTTACTAGTAAATATATTCAACTTGCATCCTGAGTACTGTGAAGTTTACGTAGACGAAACAGAGTCAAAGTTTCCCATGGGAATTATGTGATAATGGTGACTCCTAATGAGTGCTGACTACAAAGAGTGAGAAAAAAAACACCTGACATAAACAGGGCAATGGACATTTGGGCGACCATCGCAAATAGTGACGGTCACTTACTGCATCCAAAGAAAAAGCACCACGCTCCCCCCAAAATAAATATAATCAACTCGACAGGGGGCATGAACTTAGAAGAAAATGAAAAAAAATCTTTATTTTGCCTGCCACTAGACCCGAACCCAGGTCAGTGGTTCCAGGAGTGGTAGCATGCATCGCTGCGCTACACAGTGAGCTCGGCAGAGCTAGGCCAGGCATCATCACATATCCTACTGTAGCAAATGTAGCTCCCTGCTACACTGGCTCTACAGGGTACAGTGACTTTTTCCATCAGTCACTTTGCTTCCAAGTGCTATTATTGAGTCACTTATATTGATTTGCTCAATAATAGGCGCTCATATAGGGTGCTACCTTCCCATGTGACAAAAATGATGGAATCCCACTGAAATGCCGTGCTGCATTGTATTTATTTATGCCATAATAACCAAAATGCTTTAAATTTTTTTGTGTGTTCAAAACACAGGTGTAAACTCTCACCAGCCCCTTATTTAAATAGAAGGCACACCTCTCACCACCAGCACAGGTCTGGTGTAGAAACAGAGAGGTGTGGGGGGTTACATACTAATTAATCAGTTACACAGACAACTAGAAAACTGTGTCTCATTGCCCACCATAAACAATATGGGACCAATGCAGAACACAACCAGGTGTGGCACTAAATACCTGGCACACATCTGGTGGGACCAATGCATGGCCAACAACCCAGGTCCTGGGGAGAAAATATTTGCTCAGGGTTACGCTAGGTTTTTACTTCTGGACAGGGGTACCCAAAGTAATTCCACACGGGAAGCAATAACAAGAATGCCCATACCAGGTTGGGATTCTAGAGTGTGGCTTTATTCCATAACACAGTAGGAACAACACAAAGCAAAGATGGACCCCCAAGAGTTCCACACACTGTAAATGCAAACATCTAAGGTACAGAACTCCAAGAATTCCCATTTAGCATAGGATAACTGTAGAACTTGTGGACTAGCCACCAGTAGAACACACTCTCCCTCGACTAGGCACATATGGCAAGTACTTGGTCACTTTCCAGCGACTAGGCACATCTGACCAGTACTTGAACACTTCCCATATTGCATAGGATAGACCTGGTACATAAACCACACAGAGCACAAGAGGATCAATACTGTAGGACCCACATACAAGGGGTAACTGGAGGAAAATCCCACTCACTGGGGCAAACTGGAGAAAATCCCACTCACTGGGGTAAAACTGTTTCTTCAGGCACTGGCCATATGTACTGAGAGGAAACACAGGTGCCCCTCAGAACCCGGAGAGGTTAACTGGTCACTCCAGATTGGGGATCTCCCACCTTTTGTTTCCTAGTTCATACTCAGCCATTCGTCTGGTAAATACACCTCTCACACACTGTAGAAACTGTAGATGCTGTCTTGAAATGTATATCACACTTAACATACTACAAAGGACACCACAGGGGTGTCAAGAGATAAAAGTTCTGTACATGGATGGTCACAGACAACTTTTAAAGAAAAGTGTAAGATGACAGTGTCTCTTTTTCAGAGAATCCACCTTTAAAATCTGCAGGTATTCCTGGACAAACTCCAAAAAAACAATGTACTCACAGAAAGTCGTCATACAAAGGCAGCTTCCAAAGTCCTAGGAGGATCAGGGAATTGACCCTGAAATCCTGACATCCTGCTCCATCCCTCCTGTGATGATGGACAAGAAAATCACAAACTGGAGATGGTTTCCACCACTAGAACAAGCTGGTAAACTGGTCCTCCACAAGGGTGAGAAAAGAAAGCCAACAGAACTTATGCAGCTCTATGTCAGAGCTGCTACAGGAGCTACAGCTACACTCTGCAGCCTCCCACTTGAACTTCACTCCAGACTGACTTAAACATTCTATCTCCCCACTCACAGCTGCTGGATGTGGCTTATGCCGATGCTAGAGTTCTGAATGACATCACCTCCCCAGCTCTCAGCTGTGACTGACAGCAGAGAGGGAGATAGAGTGAAATCCATTTAACTGGCATCTCACTAGCTGCCTTCCCTGCCTACCATTAATTCTAACTGGGATTCTAGTAACCCCTGGGAACAAGGGGGTTACACAGGTAAGTAGAATGTATTTATTTATTTACTTATTTATGTCTTTGGTAACTGGGTAGGTGCACTGATCCAGAGGACCATTTTCAGGTATGACCTGGGCCACAGGGTGGCAGCAACAGGAAGACAAACAATATATACAGAGTCAGGAAATACACACCCAAGCATGAGGTGATGTGGAAAACAAAAAATATGCAAGTGTTTATAAATATACAGTTGAATGACCGTTGCTGAATGATCTCGGGGGCTGATGAAGATTTATTCCATTCAGAAAGTGAGCTACTAATGAGTAGAAACATGCTGGCTAGCAAACAGGTCTGGAGCTTTGTTCTGCAGGATAAAGGTAGCCAGTTAGTGAGTACTTAAAGCCAAGGGTACAGCTATGAGTGTGGTTATCTGCACCAAGTACAAAGTGGCACGCCTTATGAATAACACAGCTCCTTACCAAAAGTGATTAATGAGAGTAGAAACATGTTGGAACGTGTTTCTCTTGCTTTTTATCTCATATGAGAATACATTTATTCCATGAGTTGTAAGCACTGCATCATGGGTATGCAAATGATATACTGTAGACTGTTCAGAATATCTGCCATTCCCTTAGACATACCTCTCGACCTCTTGCCTCTTGAATCAGGGACAAGGCTTAAAAAAATATGGGACAAAGACCCCAAATCAGGGACACATCTTAAAAACTGGTACTATTCAGTCAGAAAGCTGATAGAATAAGGGGATTTGTGTTAAGATGCATTTTCTGAAGAACAAGTCTGTTAATCTAATGTTTGACATTATTTTGTGCTTTTAATCCCCGCTGTTCTGTCACAAAAATACAAATTTTACGAGGTACAGAGGAAGATTTTGAGGCAAATCAGGGACGTCCCTGAAAATCAGGGTCAGTTGAGAGGTATGCCCTTAGAAACCAAACACTAAACTGCACTACATATATAAACAGTAGTACATAGAGTATGTGGAACGGGAAGCAGGGGTAACTTTTCAAGCAGTCAGAATTAGGAGTTATAAAAGAACCTTGCAGCTTGCAATTCACAGCCTTGTAACTAGGCAAGGATTTCAAATAGAAAAGGAGGAGAAAGGTAAAGAGTGGGCAGAATTAGAGAGGGCAGTTGGTATTCTGAAGCTGTGATAGGTTGAGGAGGAGAACACCCCAAAACGCCCTTTCACAGCACACTGATAACAATATGTTTGCATGCCTTGCAGGCGAATATAAAAAAAGAAGGGAAGTTGGCATCCTTGTCTTTTCCCCCTTTGAAGAAAAAAGGGGGATGACATTACTCTGTTTGTGACACTGGAGGCTTTGAGATTGATGTATAATGCCCTGATCCTTTTCATGAAGTTTGGTCCAATTGCATAGCCTGCTTAGATTACAAAAGGGAGCTCTATTCTACATACTTAAAGGTTTTCTCAGCATCCACCATGATGAGCACTGAGGAAGCCTGAGATTCGGATGGCACACATACCAGGTTGAGAACCACTCTGATGTCATCTGCACCAATTCTGCCATTCAGCCAACTGTTGATATGTGCATTACATGAGGTAGGGCTGTTTTTAGACTAGTAGTGAGCATTTTGACCATAATGTGGATGTCAGCATTTAAGAGGGAGTTGGGTTGGTAGTTGCTAGTCTTCCTTTCCCTTCTCCAGTTAAATTGATTAGGGCATCTTACATGGTGGAGTAAGATGGCTATTATGAAATGGCTCTTGATAAACTAAGAACAACTGAGGGGAGACTAAGTCTGGAAACAACTAGCATAATCCTGTGTTGACTGTATTGAGGCATGGAGCTTTCACTTAGCCAACATATTATTCGCTGCTGAAATTTCAAGAGCCAATAAGGAAGCCTCAAATTGTTGAATGATCTCTGGTGGGGGGGGGGGGAGTGCTGATGAAGATTTATCCCATTCAGAAAGTGAGGTAATGTAGGAATTACTTTTGTCTGCTTAGAGGTGCATAGTTCCTCATAAAATGAGAAAAACATAGAATTCTTGTGGGCTGATACTATTGGAGCTGTCGTGGACTTGAATTTAGAAATGACATCTTCAATCTGTTTATTTTTTAGCCTGTAGGCTAGTAATGTGTCACATTTTCCCCCCAGACTCACGATACTTACTGTATGTTTGTTAAAAAAATAAATAAAAAGGCCCTTTCTGTTTGATGGTGGTGAATGGAGGTAATTTTACAGTTTCGCCTCAGGATATTATTTAACTCAATGGGAGTGCAATTCAAATGCCATAGTTGCTCATTTCTTTCTTTATCAGTTCCTTCTGTAAGAAGGCCATGTGCAGCATTCCAATCCTGTTTCTGCAGAAGGAGTAAGTTATTATCCTGCCCCTAATGAAGTCTTTAATAGCCTCTCAAACACTGGCTTGCAAAGTATTACTTTTTATCATTAAAAGAGATCATTTTGACTTCCTTATCTTCCCATGTATTAAAATCATTAGATGGCAAAAAGAAAGGAGTAAGCCACCAACATAAGGGTCCTGCGGCTTTGAGATGCTAACATCATTGCCACAGCTACTGAGGCATGGTTCAAATAATGATAGTCTCAATGTTTATATGCATTATTGCTTTCAAACTCCTAGGCTGATGAGAAAGAAGTTCAAATGACTCCTGGAGTTGTTAGGTGCTGACCTACAATATATGTGCATTTTCTAGCCTAAGGTAAGCAGCTTCACCATGCGTCTGAGACTATGAACTTGTCCTCATTCAGTGTAATGCTGCCTTTGGTCTTAGTTGAGGGGTATGTGTGGGGAATTTATCTGTCTAAAATGGGGTGACATAATAATTTATGGTAAGAAGGGACTATAGGTTCATAATGTCTGCTCCTCCACCATTTCACAAGTAGGAATGCAATGAATATGCCATGCATATTCTATTCAGTGGAGGCAGTATAGCACAGTGGGTTAAGGCTCTGAACTGCAGATCTGGAGACCTGGGTTTGAATCCCACAACTGCCTAGGTGCATATTATGTGATCCTGAGCAAATCGCTTAACTTCTTTGTGCTCCCGGGTCACATCTGGAAACAAGCTTTGGCTTAATGTGTTACTCCTGGTTAAACAATGTTGCCTTTCCCAAATGCATACCAATTTATACAGTGTCTGTGAAGATAAAAAATGGCCCATATTGTGATATTTTTACTTATTCCAGTCGTAGCATGAGAATATTGCAATATTATCACTCTAGGTCCCCTTGCGCAAAACTATTCTAATTGTAGGTGTTGATTGATTGGAGATGGCAGCTTGAGCAGCACAATTTCACTTTAACAGCGCCCAGCTGACTCATGTGTCAGCTCGGAATCACAACTTCTCGGTGTGAAAATGGCAGTCACATTGATAGGTTGTCTCCTACTTTTTAGCTAAAGTACTCCAAAACAGCCTCAAAAACCTAATTTTCCCACAAAGTAAGCTCATTTTTGTACTCTGCCAAAAATCACTCAGTACAGTTGCTGTCCAATCTGTCTCTCCCTCCATATCCCCAACTGCCAGCTGCCCTAGCTGTGACTGCCTCTCCCTTCTTTTCTGGTCATGAGTATGCCCTTGTAAGCAGCCAAACATACATAGCTCCACTGTTTCCCAAGGCCAGATCCTTGACCATTCACTCCCTCCCTGTGAACACTGAATGATGCGCTGACACACAATATCAGCATCAGCTCTCCACACTGAAGTAACTACTTGCTTTCTGCTGCATGTTCATGAGTGCTCGGTCATCCAAAATAAATCTTTTTAAACAGCACAATTCAAAAGGAAAAGGAAAATGACAGAAAAACAATACAGCCTTGTATAACATAAAAATATAGATAATTACAACAGAAAAAGACCAGAAGTCTATCTAATCTGCTCATGTTCCCTATAATCCCTTGGAGATAAGCCATGGCCCCACTTGGGAATATCAGTGATATTTCCCCCTCCTGCACCTTTACCTTTGAAATCACTCATGGCTCCAACACACATGATGTCATAAGGTCAGTCTGCACATGGGAAAAATATCACGGATTATTCCAGTGGGCCAATGGCATATCCCTTATTTTTAGGGAGGGCATACCCACTTTACCACACAGGGTACTTGGTGATTCCCTTGGTAAGAATACATTTGCCCAAGGTTACATTAAAGGTCTGAACTGTTTTCATGTCTGCTGTCACTACTGGCAGGCTGTTCCATAGGTTCACCACTCTCTTGGAGAAAACGTGCCTCCTAACATTGTCCCTGATTTTTCCACCTCCGAACTTCAGGACATGTCCCCACATCCTGCTGCAGGACACCAGATCAAACTTCTCAGACTGTTCAGTCTTGTCAATACCCTTGAGTATGTGAAAGACTGAGATCATGTCCCCTACTTCCACTCTTATCCTCCTTTTCTCCAGGCTGAACATGTAAAGGGCATCCAGCCTCTCCTCATAGCTTTTGTCGTGCATACCGCTGATCATTTTGTTTGCCTTTTGTTGCACAGTCTTGACTGCCTCAGTGTCCTATTTGTATTAAGGAGACCAAAACTACACACAGTACTCCTGGAGCTTGAGAAGGTGGATAGCTCAAATCTGTTGTCAGACCCAGAGGCTGATTTTCATGATGGTGTTCTGTGGCTCTGTGTTGAGGTGCCCAGTATCAAAGAATGAAATGATGGGAATGCACCAGGGTATTGAAACTGTGCCAAACATCATTTGAACAGATTTTGAGTTGGATGAGGTAGCTTAAACTCTAAGTAACCCCACAGACCCATAAGTTCTTTTTTCCTTTTGTTTGCCCTCTTATATGCCTTGTGATGGTTGGTCAATTCAGGTGAACACTTCTGGAATAATACATTTTGGTGCCTGTTCCAGAATAAATTTTCTTCTCTCTGGCTGGACTCTGAACTTTTTCTTTTATTCTAAACTTAAAAAAGTTAGCCAATATCAGATAGAGTCCTGGGACTGGCTCATGGCATTAAGGATCAGTGGGTATGCTCGATTTCTACTGGCAAGTCCTGTACCAGTAAAAATCAAACAGTCCCAGGAGCATAGCTTGTAAACATTTTGTTAGGCTTCCTCTGGGAACCTTCGTTGGAAGCTCTACGGGGGAACCACAATCCCAAACCACTTGAGTAGTGTTGGTACAGGTGTATTTTAACAGTATATATTTTATTTGTGTGGCAGACATAATTGAACATGTCTGTTAGGACCTAGGGGATCATAGTACTATAGGGTGCTACTGAATTAATTGCAAGTTGCACTTTAAAACATCCAGTGAACATGAGTGGTCATGTGATCTGCTACTTCCTGGTCCCAGGTATATAAAACTCTCACCCTGAGTGAGCAGGGTGAGTGTGAGCTGGGCGAGCACACATCCATGCACGTGGAGATGCGTGCAAGACAAGCACAGCATGTCTGGCATGTCCGGAGGTGACAGCAGGACCAGGGCAAGATTGTTTTCTGTAAACTATAAGAAACTCCCTGAGTATACCAAATAAACAGTCTCACAGTCAGTTCACTGTTCTAGGTAACCTTGAAAAGGAAATTGGGGATTGCACATAATTAATTCTTGTCAATTGTTGAGAATATTTTAATAAAATAGTAATGATGGCAGACTGAGAGGTCAAACAAACATTAAAGACACTGGTAAATACAAATCATCTTTTGTGCTGTATTCTCTGTGGTATGTATGCAAGAAATACATACGGTGATAGAAACGTCCAGGATTTTATCTGTACACAGTGTGATTTACGATGACAATTTCAAGTAGAAAATATTCAGTTAAAGGGTGAATTAAAAGCACAAACTGAAATTGACCAAATACAGGCTTTTGTTGATACACTTACTAAAGAAAATGACTGTAATAACTCTAGAAAAAGAGTTTGGGATGGAACTCTCCAGTCTGATGATTTGGAATCACTAAGCCCATATACGAAAAAAATCAGGGCAAAGAACTTAAGTGCTGCCATAGAGGCAAGATCGTTAATAACTGTAAGAAGGAAAAAACATCCCCTCAGTTTGAAACGTCAAACAAATATGCACAATTATTAGATGAAACTCCTGAAACTCTCCCTAGTCCCTCTGGGACAGGTGGTATTAATAAGTCGGATGGATGCAAGAGAATGCCTCATTTGTCAGCAGCCCATGTCTCTAAAGCACAAGAGACTGTGGATACTGACGGTGCAAATGGAGCCCATGAAGAAATAGCCATTAGCAATATTGTACTGGGAGACTCACTTCTGCATTTTACTGACATATATGTGGAGAAGATAAAGAGAGAAACATGGGCTGTGCTAACTGGGGGCCCGTAACTGGTATTAAGGATAATCTAGATAAAATTGTTATTCCTCCAAGTTCCACAATAGCTTTACATGTGGATACTAAAGATGTAGGCAAAGAACATGAAAAAGATATTTGTCATGAGTTACTAAACTTGAGGTTGGAATATAAAAATAAGGGACATAGATTGATAATATCTAACATCTTACCAGTCCAAAGGGCTCATTCTCAGAAGAATCTTACAATTCAAAGAGTGAATGCTAGGTTATTGAATTTATGTAGAACTAATGGTCTTGGTATGGTTGAAAATTGGACAGCTTTTGCTAATAGACAGTCCCTTTTCTGGAAAGATGGTCTTCACGTAAATAAGACTGGGCAAGACTCTTGGCTCCAAACATCAAAAATGCCATAGAAAGTTTAAACTAGCACTAAGGGGAGAAGGTATCCACCAAATCTGCAAACCAAAAAAACAGAGGCTTAACACAGCATGCAGGGAAGGATTAAATATACTCTCCTTCAATGCTCGCAGTTTAGGAAATAAAATAAATGACCTTAAGGCTTATCTGTCCCTTGCCCCTGCTGATATAATAGCTATTACTGAAACATGGAGAAATAATGATAAAGGTTCATGGGGGAAAGATCTGCAGAATTATATACTTTATGAGGAAAATAGAACTTCCAGAACTGGGGGCGGTATTGCAATGTATGTCAGCACTAAGATTGCTTCTAGTAATATTTCTGATTGTATAAAATCTCATACTGACACAGAATCTTTATGGGTACAGATCAATGGAGGAATTAATAAATCCTTGATTATATGCTATATATACAGACCACCGAATAGCTCAGCCGCAGTGACTAAACACATTATGAAAGAAATACAACTTGCAAGTGCAATTGGAGAAATTGTGCTGTTGAGAGATTTTAATATTCCAGAAATAAACTGGAAAAACCTTTGTGCTAGTTCAAGCCAGGGTAAACTGCTGCTACATACATGTCATGAGGCTAGACTAACACAATGGGTGACAGAACCAACCCGTAATAAAGAAATATTGGATCTAGTTTTTTTCTTCATCTTCCTTTTCGGTTATAAACTCTAAGGTGGTTCCTCCATTAGCAGACGGTGACCATAATAGTTAAGCTTTCATGTAAGTTATCCTTACTATCCCAGGAAACGTTGCACAAAAATATACTTGTATAATAAAACAAACTATGAAGGAATACATAACTCCATGCATAACATCGAATGGACAATGATACCTCAAGACAAAACCTGTGAGGAAATGTGGGGGATAATTAAAGATACTATAATCAATACTGCAAGGGTTAACATACCACTAATTGAGAAAGAGAAGTGTTATAAAAAAAAACCAGATGGATGAATAGGGGACTTAGAGATTGATTAGAAAAAAACATCATTTGTACAACACGTTCAAACATTCTGAGGACCAGGCTATATTTACAACATATGTACGTGTACAAAAACTTTGCAAAACTAGAATCAGAAAAGCAAAAAAACAAGTTGAAGTCAATCTGGCTGTTAATGCCCAAAAGGATAATGCTAAACAATGTTATTCCTATATAAATTTACTAAAAAAACAGAAAATAAAGTGGGTCCCATCAAATGTGATAACCAAACTGTCACCAAAAATAAACCCATGGCTGAAGCCTTCAATCAATATTTTTGTAATGTATTTAAGAAGGGTAAACAGGACATACAAGTGAATGATCTAATAGCCAGTATTCAGTTTGAGATCACTATAGAAGAAATAAAAGATACAATTCTGAACCTGAAAACCAATACATCTCCAGGACCTGATAGAATTTTATCTAAACTACTTCAGATCATGTCTTCATATCTCTTGACTCCACTCAAATTACTGTTTGAGGCTTCTGTAAACTCTGCCACTGTACCAATAGACTGGAAAATGGCACATGTTGTTCCTATTTTTAAAAACAGTAAACAGGACCAAATGATAATTATATGCCTATTAGCCTGACGTGTGTTGTCTGTAAGCTGCTTGAGAGTATTATAAAGATAGATTGTTGGCAACTCTGGGTAATGTTGATCCATTACAACACGGGTTCACTAAAGGTAGAAGCTGTACTACAAATCTATTAATATTTTATAAGATTAGTGAACATTTTGATAGAGGCATTCCATGTGATACAATATACTTGGACTTTACTAAAGCTTTTGATTTGACCCCCCTCATTGGGGAATTATAGAAAAATTAAAAATGCATAACATTGACAGCTCTTTGGCTTGCTGGATTGCCGAATGGTTGGGGAATAAGAAACAGAGTGTTGTAGTTAATGGCTACATCTCCACTGTGGGAGCAATCCTCAGTGGAGTGCCCCAGGGTTTGATGCTGGGTCCGGTATGTTTTCATATTTTTATTTTTGATATGACAATAGAAGTTTTCTCATGGAGTACAAAATATGCAGATGATATGAAAATTGGGGGTCCACATGACAGTTTATAAAACTGCTGTAGTACACAAAACGATCTTGATAAAATCATGTACTGGAGAAAAAAATGGGACATGGTGCTGAATTTAAAGAAACATAAGATGATGCACCTGGGAAGACATAACCCAGAGTACGACTATAAGATAGATGGTCACATACTAGACAAAACTAGGAGCGAGAGGGGATCTGGGAATTAATATGGGAAATGAGTTGATAACAAAGGAACAAGTGTCAGACATCATAAAACAGGCCAGCTAATCGAGTTGTATACTTGGTTAAATGAAATATTGCATCTCGATCAAGTGCAGTTTTGATGCCGTTATAATATAGATCTTATGTACATCCATTCCTGGAATATTCCTCTCAGATCTGGAACCCTTATAAGAAAGGGGAAAGGACCAAATTGGAGAAAGTACAGCATAGATATACAAAGATGGTCCCAGAATTAAAGGATAAAGAATACGAAGACAGGCTCCAATCTCTGGGTCTCATGTCCTTAGAAACTCAACATGCTCATGGTGATGTATTACTAATGTATGATATTATACATGAACCCAATTGATGTGTGATTTAGGTATCAAATTTAAACATTCAACTAGGAAAACTATCCTCTTCAAATTAAGGGAAGAAGATTTTGTATCAATACCCGAAAGTACTTTTTTACCTGAAGAATAGTTAAACAATGGAATGAACTTCCGATAGAAGTAATTATAGCAAACAGTAAAGTCAGTTTCAAGCACAAATTGGATGCACTTATCATGTCAGGGAGATCATTAAGTTACTTTACATAAAAATGAAGCATTAATGGGTTTGCGCCCACTTTCTTCTGTACTTACTTTAGTATCATCCTCCGTCCAGCAGGAGTGTGTTACAGCACAGTTCTCAAGGTCTTTGAGTTTAGCCCATGTTTTCTTTATTTGTATGTCCTGTTCATCAACCATTCCTCCTGAAAGTCTTCCCCTTATCTCTACTCTGCCAACATACCTCTCCATTTGTTCTTGCATCCAAAAGATGCCTTTAGTCATTGTCCTCTCTTCTAGCAGGATATGGAGCATTGACTTTATTGCCAACAAATTCTCTTGGCTCACATTACTCTCTCCGGTCACCATCTTTGAGGATCCTTAATCAAAGAATGTACTGAGCTAGCATGGATTTTATTTATTCACATTATTTATGTCTTACACTCAAAGTGTATTAGTTTTTCAATATTAAACACAAAACATATAACAACAAAACATATATGGGTTGTTCAAAATACATATCGTGGACACCAAACATGGGAAGAAGAAACTCATTATATAAAATGTCTGGGGATAACCAGAATATACTATACATTATAATTTGATACAGCATATTGTTCATGAACATCCATTCTATCTGAGTAGCAGGAGCCCACAGCGGAAGGGGCACAGCACTCCATTCTGGCAGGACTATATGTAAAATGCAAAATTAGCAGTTGTCTGTGAGCCTTATGGAAGAAAAACTGTCAATATTCATTATATACATTACCCATTTCTGCAAGTGGTCTTGAAAGTGAAAAGAACCAGCACATGACTCAGAAGTTCATTTTTCTATATGGTAAATTGTGTTCACTGTGAATCTCCAGTGGGACAAGATAGATGTCTTAGTCAAGAGCCACATATGAATAATGTTTTTTTTCTGCCAATAACAATAGGAGACTCAGTGGCTAGTGCAATCGGACCCCATCTTTAGGGACTGATAGTAGCACCATGGTGGTATTAAAAATGGGGGGGCATCCTGGGAATAATTGTAACATTTTGTGTTCAGTACTCCTCCATGGGCAGATCACCTGGAAGTCCCAGAAGATGTGATAATTACTAACCTGATCTGATTCACACAATCTTCAACATTTACCAAAAGAGTGCCCCATATATAGCCTGGATGTCTGGCACATGAAAAAATCTGGCCCGACATTTCCATGCAAATTTCTGCCAGCTTACCGAGGAGGTAAATCTGAGAGCACGTAACATATATTTCAATCGGAGATTTTATTGACAATTTGTTCCCATATCTCTGTTCCATTTATCCATGGTACCTTGTGTGGTGAGGGGTTCTGGTTTGTGCAAACCCTTGTATAAATGACCTATTAAAGGGAAGGCCATGGCAGCCTTTTATTCTGTTTAACTGTGTAGTTTGTAGGCATGAACAATGATTGCCTGTACTGCACGCTCATAATTTCATCAGGATTTAAATGTAAATGAAGGTACTTAAGTCTGGTGTGAAATCTTGCTTGCCTCCATTACAATGGTCATGATCTGGAATTTTATGATGTTTTAGTGCTAAAGCCTGCAGTAGTTATACTGTATTAGTCAGTGCTGTTGCTGTCCCCTGCAGTTCCTATGTTCTTGTCTTATGCTGGCCATGAAACTTTTTAAGGCATAGTAAGTGTCCCTCTGTTTTCTGTAGTTTTAAGTGTATCTGAGTTAGAAAAAAATGCTTTTAGTGCATACAGGGACTTCACAAGACATTTAACAGAACTGAATGAGAGTATGACTTCTGCTGGATTGTGCAGATATGCATAATCAGCTCCCATGATGCCTTGCACGAGTGGAGTCATGACCTATGCAATGGAGTCAAACAGATTTTCGCACCAGGGCAAAACAGAATTAAGCAACCTTATTAATATTTAAATTATTTGCAAAAAAAAAACATTATTAATGCACCAGTGAGGGTAACTTTGTCACCATAAAAGTAAGGAAATGTGGTGTTAGGGTTTCCAGCCTTGACTCCGCACCCCTACCCCCAAGCACCAAAAGGAAAAAACATTAGGGTGTTGGGTCTCCAGAGTCTTGGTGAATCAGTATTGGGGTCTTGCTTTTGGTTGTCAACCTTACTGTTCACACCATTCTGTGAGAAAACAATGTCATACATGATCTCCTGCAGGCTCTGTGTGAAGAAAGTTACAACAAATTGTGTTGGCAACATGTGGTGAGACATACTTCTCTACCTTTGAAGAGTGTATCACTATGAAGCAGTGTCTTGAAGCTGCACCTTGTGCTTCACATTGGAGGCTATGGGCTGGGGGAGAGGTGAACATTAGGGTTGAAAAAAATTACCAAAGTTATGAATGTGCGTAGGAAAATATCAATGCACCTTTAACTGTGTTGTTTTTCTTTTTAATATTTTGACACAAAAAAACACAGCCTTACTACGAACCCACCTCAAGAACCTGGCAGATGAAAATTTTCAAACCTCAGCTGAAATGTCATACCATGGCACAGGTGCAAAAACACATTTCAGCCAGGTTTTTAAAAATGGCAGTTGTCATGTTCATGAGGTGATACGAAAAATGACTATGTCAAAAATGTGGGATCAAAATATTTAAAATTACCAAAGTTATGAGCGTGTGTTGTAGAATTTCAATATACACTCATAATTTTGTTGTTTTGTAATATTTTTACCCCAAATTTTCAACATAACCTTCTTATGATGCCACCTCATGAATAGGAGTAGAGAACATTTTAAAAACCTGCCCAAAAGGTGATTTTGTGCATCAACAATGTCACTCCATGCCAGAGGTGTAGGAACACATTTTGGCCAGGATTTGAAAAAGGGCAGTTTATTTATTTATTTTAAACGTTTCACCAGGAGAGGCATACTGAGCTGCAATAGTTCATTTCCAGATTTGTCCTGGGGGAAAGGGGTAAGTACAATTGCTGTATACATAACAAAGATACAATAACATGCAACATCATACAGTGCTTTAAAATAACAATGAACAGATAAATACAGGAGGAGTTTTGTGTTCATGACAGACTCCTATGAAATAAATTGTTGATATTCCAACAACAAGGCATTGGTGGTAAGTCCCTTGGAGCAGCGACAGGAAGGATAAGCTAGGAAAATGGAGAAGAGAGCTATAGTGGCAGGGGAAAGGAAAGGGAGATGGGGAATTAGGTAAGAAAGAAGAGGCAAACCTTTGTCCCTCTGGGGTGCAAACCCCACAAGGGCCAGTCACAGCAGGGTGCACTCCCAATCTGTGCACTGGTATCAGACCTGCAAGGATAGAGATAGGGCAGTAAGGGAGAGGCAGACATTTGGCCCTCTGGGGTGCAAACCCCAGAAGGGCAAGACATGGTTGGGTGCACACTCAGTTCATGGATTGATTTATAGGATTGCCAGGAAGAGGAAGGTGGTAAGCAAGGAGTAGGGATAAGTAGGGAGAGCGAGCTTATAGGAAGAGTAAGAGTATAAAGGATTGTGGGAGAGAGTGCAAGTTTAGGAAGTAGAAAAATGGAAAGGCTAGAAGTAGTGAGGGTCAACTGGTGGAGAAGGGGAGAGTGATAGGTAAAGAAGTTGTACAAGCTGCAGGGCTAGAAGAGTTTGGAGGGGTGGAGGAGGGGAACACAGTGTGGCTATAGGGGAGGAGTAGGGAGGATACTGATCTGAAGTATGGGTAGGTGGGAGAGAAGATGAGATTGGGGGAGTGGTAAAGGAGGTTGTAGGACAGAAAAGGATAGTAGTGGTGCCGAGAAGGGGTCAGGTGCAGTTGCAGGAAGTTGGTAGCGGGTAAAGCAGAGGAGTTTGTGGGAGTGGTAAGCAAGGTTGGAGGACAGAGAAAAACAGTAGTGATGCTGAGAAGGGGTCAGGTGCAGTTGCAGGAAGGAGAAATAAAGCTATGAAGAAGGAAGGATAGCAAGCAAAGGGACAGTGCAGAGTGAATAGCTAAGGGAAGGAAGTTCCAGAGTTTAGGGAAGCAGTATCAGAAAGCAGACTGGCCTGAAAGGGAAGACCTAGTGGGGAGAGCAAGGGTTCAGCAGTCAGAGTTACCAAGGGAGTAGGTGGGAGGAGGGGGGTAGAGAGGCTAGAGGAGAGGTACGAGGGGAGGGAGCCAAGCCAGTACTCCTCGACAAAGGAGGAGGAGCAGTGAGCAAGACATCTGGCATCAAGAGGAGGAAGAAGAGGGAGGTATAGAGGTCACAATGGTGAGTATGGGGCTGACAGTCTAGGGCAAACTGGCAGGAGTGGCAGAGGGTGTCCAGTCTGGTTAGGGTGGACTTTGGGGCTGTGCTATAGACTATGTTACCATAGTCAAAAATTGGGAGAATAATTTTCTGGACAATTTCACAGTGAGCTGGTAAGGGGATGCAACCACAGTGTCTGAACAGAGCATCAAGTTTGGGGTGCAGTTTTTTGAGGATGGCATCTACATGTCCAGAAAAGTCAAGGTGATGGTCTAGCCAGAACCTGGGGTATTTGAAGAAGGTGACATGCTCAATTCTGGACCCGTCAAGGGTGTGGAAGGCTGGTGTGGCAGCAATCATAAAGAGCATTTGCCTGGTGCCAAAAGTCATGGAGGCCATCTTCTTGACATTTAGGGATAACTGATTTGAGCAAACCCAAAGCTGGGCATTGTCTAAGTCTCGCTGGAGTCTGAATGCCACATCAGAGGGGGAGGCACCACAAGTATACAGAATGGTGTCATCCACATACATGTTAATGGATGCAGAGGAGCAGGCAGCAGGGAGGTCACTTAGGAAGACCAAGAAAAGTAATGGGCCAAGCACTGACCCTTGGGAGACACTGGTGTTGATGGGAAGGGGGGGAATGGAGTTGCTTAATCTGACTGACTGACTGAGTCCTACCCACTAGATAGGTATGGAACCAGTCAGTGGCTGGGATGAAAAGTCCTGCTGTTGCAAGCTTGTTGAGGAGAAGGGTGTGGGATATGGTGTTGAAGGCTTTAGCCAAGTTGACAAAGATGGCAGAGGTAATGTGGCCCCGATCCATTCCTGAAAGAATGAAGTCAGTGAGCCAGAGAAAGGGAGGTTAAGGTGGAGTGGGACTTATGAAAACCAGACTGGAAAGGTGTGAAAAATGAGGAGAAGTCAAGGAAGGTGAGAACTGGGACAGTACATGGTGCTCTTGAAGTTTGGCAAGGATAGGGAGCAGGGAGGTAGAGTGGTAGTTCCCTGGATTGGAGGAGTTGCCAGCTTTGGGGAGAGGTATAACAGTGGCAAGCTTCCAGGTGTAACCCCCAACCCTGCCTTTTTGCCTAAATGACAGGTGGCATGCTGTTGGCGCTGGCAGCAATACCTGGTGGGGACCTGGTTTCGGGGAGTATGAGGTTACCTGGCACAAGGGGACCTAGGTTTGACTACTCTGCACAGGGGCACCCAAGTAAATCCGAACACAGGAAGCAATAACTGTAATGTCCAGAACCAGGATTGGGATTTTTCAGTGTGGCTTTTATTCATAACTAGCTGAACACAACAAAGCATAGATGGACCCCCAAGGGGCTACGTTTACTGATAATGCAGATTAGAGACTACAAGGCCTTCCAGTTGAAGAATGGACCAATTCTACTGTTTTCAGGCTCTGGACCCACCAGGCACACAGCCCGGACTTGCACGCACTTTTGAGTACACAGCTCGACTGGCCCGGCTCCCCTGCCAGCCACTTGACTGGCGGTTCATTGGAAGAATGAACCCATTTTACTTGTTGTGGCTCCCCACACCACTTAGAGTCTGCGACACCTAGAGAGATTTCCTTCTTACTTCTTCTGACTCCCATCTCACAATGAGAATTCTTTACCCTTGTTGTGGCTCCCCACACCACTTAGAGTCTGCGACTCCTAGAGAGATTTTCCCATTTGCGACCCACGTCTGGGTACTTCCCTCATCACTGGCCAAGCACATGAGATAAGTAGCAATCACAGCAGAAATCCGTAGAGGTGGACCTGGTTACTAAAGATGGGGGGTGTTTCCACCTCCAGCTCCCACAGCCCATACCCGGCCATTTCTCTGGACAAACTGAAACTTCGAAATGTAGATTAAATGGTGGATGAACTGTCGCACCCCCTCTACAACATTACTTGAATCCACACAGCACTTTAGTTTTTGACACTACTCCATTTGTTTGTCCTAGTACTATAGGCTTCCAAAATAGTAGTTCAAATCCCAGATTTCTTCACATTTCTCAGGCTGAAGGAACACATTTTTTGCCCTCTCATATTAGAGCAAGCACTCACCCATTTGTTGCAGGTGCCCCACAGGCGAAGTGCACTTTTTCCACTTTTCAAGCACAAACCGAAACTGTAAAAGGCAGCTTTCTTTCTTTAGCAGAAATTAGGGGATTGCCCCTAGAATCTACATGGGGATACTTTACTTCCCGGAGAGAGCACTGAGGTTTCTGGACAGCGGTCTCCACCACCTGAACACTGGACACTGACCTTCTCGGCTTCAAAACAAACAGGAACTCCTTCTGCTTGAAGGCACACAGGAGACTGACTTTGAAAACTCCCGTTCTATCTCACTCCCTCTGCTGCAGGTTCCAATGTGGCTTATGCAGCTGCGACAGTTCTATTGGTGATGTCATCTCAGTCTCAGCTGAGACTGAGAACAGAGTGAGACAGTGTGAAACCCATTTAACTGGAGTTTCACTAGCTGCCTTCCCTGCCTACCACTAGGTCTTACTGGGATTCTAGTAACCCCGGGTAACAAGGGGTTACACAGGCAATGGGGACAGATGCAAGGCAGAAAGAGAGGTTTAGTAGCTAGGTGAGTGAGAGGGTGATGGCGGGGGTGGAGAGATGGAGGAGCTTAGGGTCCAACCCATCTGGGCTCTTAGCCTTGTGAGAGTTAAGGGCAAGGAGAGCCTTCAAGGTGTCCGCCACTGTGATAGCAGAGAAGGAGAAAGGCAAGGGCTTAGGGACTATGCAAGGGGCTGGTGGAGAGAGACCAGATGGGAGGAGGGGGGAATAGAAGGGAGGAAGCACAGGTGGTGAAAAAGTTTTGAACTCTGAAGCCTCAGACGGAGGGTCTGAAACAGTGGTGTCTCTCACCTTGAGGACAAGGACTGGGGACTGGAGACTGGGCAGGGGGGAGAATAGGGCATGGACTATCTTCCAGAACTTGGAGGGTCAGTTAATAGTATCCTGGAAGGTGGATGAAAAATGCTCTGCCTTAGCCAGTCTGATGGCAGTTGTTGCATTCATGAGGTGATGTGAAAAAAGGGCTATGTTGAAAATCTGGGGTCAAAATATTTAAAATTACCAAAATTGTGAGTGTGTGTTGCAAAATTTCAATGTACACTCATAACTTTGCCATTTTTAAATATTCTGACCCCAAATTTTCAACATATCATTCTTATGACCCCACCTGATGAACAAGGGCAATGAAAATGTTCAAATCCTTACCGAAAGGTGATTTCACCAAGTGACCATGAAAATGCCTTTCTAGCCTCATTTGCATAATTGCACTGCCATTGGTCATGAGGTGGGGTCCCAAAAAGGACATGTTGAGAACATTTTTAAAGCCTTATAATTCTAGAGCCATTTAATATTATTTCACAAAATCTTTCAAAGGTACTAGCTTAGGACATCACACCTGTACCCTGAAAGTATGGGCAAAATATTCCATTCTGTGTAGTCTGTAGGTGAGAGAAAACAAATCCCATGTTAAGCATAGGAAAAAAAATTGACATCTACAGAAAAATACATAGGCAGATCTCAGAAACTACACAAGCTGCCTTCACAAAACTTTCCACAGATTTAGATGTTGCCTCCTATACAACACAAGCAAAATGTCAGCTGATTTTGTCAAATGCTGACAAAACCATTAAGATGCAAAGTTAGGGGGTTAACATTGAACACCCTACTCAACCCTAACTATAGGGGCGTTATCATGCCCCTATAATTAGGAGGAAATTAGAGGGATGCAAGACAGAGAATCATTGTTCATGCCTACAGCTACAAAGGTATACAGAAAATTGTTTAGCCAGTAACTGGGGTAATGGGTTAAGATTCTAGCCCAATGCAGTCCTTTGTGGCATGTATAGGTGTGTACCTGTAGATATCTAAAATGTTCCTTGGAAGTAAGACAAAACTAGTTTTGGATCTCCTTAAAAAGTAATACCCCTCTGTATCTAAAAACTGATTAATACACTGCAAACCTAGTCAATGCCATCTATGAAATGTATGATTTATACTAGATGGCTGAAAACCCACATCACAGGCTAAGGTCTGGCACAGGACAAATAAATGATGTAATTGTGGAAGTTTTAAAGGTTTGTTTCATTGTCTACATAACACCACTGTAAATCAGGAAATTCTAGCCATCTGAAGACTTCTAGCTGGGGATGCAAAGAGGTATCGATCCAAATCATGGAGTTCATTGATATGGAATCTATATGTCTCCACCACACAGTACATAAGGGTGACATTCAGAGACATAATGCATGTAAATGGGAAGCCAGACAGTATAGTTTTAAATCCAGCAGACTGAGACCACTTTTTCTCTGGGCAACTGTAGTATCTTCATCTTTATGTAGGGTCACTTCCCCCAAAATAAATCAGGACACCATTCCATTCTGAGCTTGCCCTATGTGTCTAGGGGGCCCCAGCAGGGTTAGTCATTTGGGGCCCTTGAATATACCTAAGTGAGTATTCTTAATGCATTATGATGCATAGTTGGAATGTTCTGCCCAGCCCAGTGATGTCCCTTGTATGATCCTGTGACTGAACATAGGTAATACAATTCAAATATTAAAAGAAACATGAAATTTGAAAGACTGATGACCCATTTACGGCTTTTGGCTGGGGTCCCCTATGAGTAGGAGGCCCCCAGCAACTGCTGGGACTGAGGGTATGAATGGCAGGCTCTGATTCCAATATTTGAAGTAGATAGAACTGGGGAGAATGGGCAATGTCTGTAGTGAGTACAAAAGTCTGGGGAGCATGCTTATAGCAGACCTTGTAACAGGAGGTTTGGGAGGTTCTGACATTTGTTGTCCAGAGCTAGTGACCATTTGTTTGAAAGGCAGCAAGTTATTGCAGTGTATGGTGCAATAGCTACTTGAATGCCCTTCTGGGCAAATTTTTTAAAAAGTCATGTCTTGTACCTTCTGGGTTACAACATAGGGAATGCTGCCTCATATGTCAGTGATTTTGTGTTTCCCATGTGTTCCTAGATTTCTCAAAAACACACAGTCTTCTGGCAACAGTTTGCGTGCCTTTACCTGTTTGTCATACCTTTTCTTTATTTGCGTTCTTTTTGGCCAAGGTATCTGCTGCCAACTGGTATGCAGAATTTAACTGATCTTTCAACTTTTGAACATGCTGCAAATAGGTCTTTGGCCTAGCCCCATCAGCAGAGACACCAAAACATGGATCTACAGGCAGTCTTGCTTCCCGACCGATCATTAGGCTGTAAGGAGAGAATCCTGTAGCATCATACTTTGTGCAGTTATATTCATGGACCAAGGCACTTACTTGCTAGCTCCGTTTACTTTTGTCATTTGTATTCAAGGTGCCCAGCATGTCTAGAAGTGTCTTGTTGAACTGCTCAGGCTGTGGATCACCTTGAGGGTGGTGGGAGGAGGTATGATCCTCCATGAGGACAACAGTTCTTTCACCAAATGGCTTTTGAAGTCCCACCCTTGATCCAAGTGTATTCTCTGCGGGGCCCCGTAATGCACAAAAATTTCTCAACAAGGACTTTGGAAACTATGGAGGCTTTTTGATCCTTAGTCGGGTATGCTTGGGCAAATCTGGAAAAACGGTCAGTGACTACTAGGATATTTGCAATATTCTTGGAGTCAGGTTGCAAACTTAGAAAGTCTATGCACACCAACTCCATGGGGACACTTGTCACAATGTTAACCAGAGGGGCAGCTGTCCGAGGTAAAGTTTTTCTTTGGATGCATCTGCTGCAGCTTTTGCACTCTTGCTCCACATCACTCCCTATATGTTGCCAGTAGAAATAAGTGTGAGCCAAACCCAACATGCACTCACTTCCCAAATATCCCATGTCATCATGCAATGCATGAAGTACTACCTTTCAGAATTTTGTTGGCAGGACCAATTATAGACATGGGAAACCTTGTGAGTTTTCGATTTCTGTGTACAACAAATTGTCCTTACATTTAAATTTGGGTCACTCTCGAAGCACCAATTTTATGTTGCGATCATTTGTGACTACTTGAGCGGCATTGCCCCCTTTCTGCAGGGTGTTGACAATGTATTTTATATTTGGGTCTAGCCTTTGCTCTTTTTGTAAATCTTGGGGAGTCAGTTGTGGCACTGTGTCTAAGTCCAAAGCAGCTAAGTTGCAATAAGCAGTTGGAAGACAATCACCTGGGGTGCCAAGGTTGTCCCCAAGATGAATGGCAGTTTCTGTAGCAGGCTGATCGTCTGTGTCAAACTATTTGCAGAGTACTTTAACAGTCTGTTCTGGGATGCATACTCAGGCTTTTTTGTCTGTAGAGGATGCCACTGGGCATCGGGACAGCGTATCTACATCTATGCGATTTAGTCCAGGGCTGTATTCAACACAATAGTCATATGTAGACAATGCTGACAGCCACCTATGGCCAGCTGCATCACGTTTTACAGTAGTTTGCACATATGTCTATGGATTGTTGTCAGTTTTAACTGTGATTTGTGCCCCGAAATTGGTCCACAATAGCCCACTTAAGCACCAGAAATTCGAGTTTATGTACAGGATACTTTTTTCAGCACTGTTCAAACTTCTGCTTACAAAGGTAACTGGGTGTAGTCCCTCTGAATAGCTTTGGTAAAGAACTGCCATAAGACCACTGAAAACTGGCATCCGTATGCAGAACATAAGGCTTTTGGGTGTTTGCATATGCTAGTACTGGGGTGTGAGTTTGGCAGTAAACTACTCCGTCAAAGGCCTTGTCATATTCATCAGTCCCTCTTTGGCCAAAAGGTTCAGAAGGTTCAAAATACTGTTTGGGTCTGTCAGTAACATCTAATGTCGTTTTACTTTTGTCTTTGTTGGTGGGCGGATAGCCTTGTGTCAGATTCAGTAGTGGCCTCACCACTCGGGTATAGTCCTTAACAAATCATCTGTAATAGCCACAGAACCCTAAGAAGCTTTGTAAGTCTTTTAGGATTTTTAGTTTTGGACAAGTTATTAAGGCTTCAATTTTACTGGGGTTAGTTTGGATGCCTTGCGCTGATACAATGTGACCCATATACTGTATTTAATTCAGCTTTGGAAAACTCGACACCTGTCGATGGAGAGTTTGAGCTCAAGCTCCTCCAGTTGATCCAGTACCTTCACCAATCTCGCCTCATGCTCCTCCAGGGTCTTCCCAAATGCTGTGATATCATCAAGGTATAAAAGACATTTTAAGAGATTCACTTACAAATACTTAGGGGTTCTTGTAGACTCGAGGCTAACCTTTACTGAACACATTTCACTGCAAATGAAAAAGGTGGATCAGAGGCTAGGAGCACTGAGAAGAATATCTGGTTGTCTCTCTAGAGAATTTAAAGAAAGATTAGTGAAACAGCTGTTGATACCAGTGGTTGAATATGGTCTTTCACTGTATATGAACTCCAATCAAAAATGTTTAACTAAATTGAACCAATTATGTTACAGAATGGGGAAATTCATTATAAAAGAAAAGTAATAGAATACATTACTATGAAGTTTACATTGACCTAAATTGGATACAGCCTGAAGCACAGAGGGTTTATTTGTGGTCTATAACCTGTCATAAGTTAATTTACCAGAAAGGTAAACATCCATTGGCTCATTTAGTACAACCTGAGCCCAGCACTATTCACAGAATAGATTACGGAAATCTTCTTTAAAAATACCAATGATTTGATCTACGAATAGGATGGGCGATATCGTAATACAGAAGAGTTTGGCTAGAAATTGGAATCATTTGTCGTATGATATAACATCTGTTCCTGATTTGCACAAGTTTAAAGTTATACTTTACAAACACTTGCAAACAAAATGTCATTGTTTTAGACAAAGTGATGAAAGTGAATTTGTAAATTGAGTTCTTAACAGATTGATAGAGATATTATAAATGTCTGTTTTTTATACTTCTAATTATTTTTTTGATCACAGGGCATTGTTGTAAATGGGGATTGTACCCCAACAATTGCTTTCCTGTACAAAAATACATTTTTATCAAATCAAATCAAAATGCCTCCAACTGCTCTTTCCATTAGGTGCTCAAAGGTGGCTGGGGTGCCAGAAATACCTTGAGGCATTCTCAGAGATTCCTAGGATCTGAGAGGGCACAAAAAGGCATTTTTTTCTCTATCCTTGGAAGCCATGGGTATTTGATAATATCTGCTCCTTAGGTTGAGCACAGAAAACCATTTGCTTCTGTTAGGGCAATCCAAAGCATCTTGAATTCTGAGCACAGTATACTGGTCTGGTATTGTCTGTTTCTTAAAAGTCCTGAAATCTAGGCACTTGCACATACAGTAGCTCTGTTTTTCTTGTGCGCTACCACAGTTGGTGAAACATATGGGCTTCATGATTCTTGGATAATACCTGCAGCCAACAGTTCTTGCAAGTATCTTCTCATGTCATCTATGTCGGCTGGCGCCAATCTGTGGGACCTCTTACGGAAAGGAAGTTCATCATAAAGTCTGATGTGATGCTTTTCTCTGGTTATGCAGCTCACAACCCATTCATGAAATGAAAATACTTTTGTCCTTTTGGCTAGTTTTCTGCTGGCACTGGTCTTCTGCTTCTCTGGTATGGGTGAATTGCCAAAATCAAAAAGTTACGGATCAGTACCAGCCTGGACGTTATCTCTGGTTGGAGTGGGTTGCACTGCTGTATCTGCACAGTACATCCAAACCAAAGTGCGTCCTTTCCTAATGACAATGTCTCAATCTGTAAAATTTTTTTACCTGGTTGGTAACTCATTTAACATAAGCATGGGCTGTCACCGGCAACACACTGGGTTTTACCAGTAGGCCTTCTGGCAGGCCATGTTCCTCTGAAGCATCCAGCATCAAGATTTCATTTTTTATCATCTTTCTTCAGGTACATCATGCCACTGATACTGCACTCAGCATTAGGTGGCAGTGCAAGCTCTTCAGTGTCATGTTGCCAAACTGTGTCCACATGGTCATCTTGAGCTTCAGCTATGGTCTGTACCTTTTTCTGATAGACCTTCTACACTAGGGCATGCGAACGTGACACTTTTCCTTTTTGCTTGGCCTCCTTTTACTGGCAAAGCTGACTCAGGTGGCCAAACATGTGAGCATTGGTGCCAATAAGTATGGGCACTCTGCCATACATTCCAGACTCCGACCACAATAAGGCCAAGGTTTCCATGGAGTCTCTCACTCCAGTGACCTTGGAGGGGAAAGCAATCCACACTTTAAGGATCCTAGGTATGGGTAGGATTTGTCATGCAATCCCCACATTCAAGCCTTCCAAAGGCAGTAGCTTGTGATGGGACAGGTGCTGGTCATACCAGTTCTTGAAAATGATTGTCACTTGGCAACCACTGTCCAGGACAGCTCGAACAGGCAGTCCTTCAATAGTGACTGTAGTTTCAGTGGAAGGTCCTACAAGTTTGTCAAGGTCAAATGGTACCATCTTAGGTGCTTTGATTGATGACTTTGCTACAAATAGAGTGGAACTGGGCTTAGCCAGGGCCCCAGTGTAATCCTTTTCTGGGCCCCGCTGAAGTTTCCCCTGCTTCTGGTACTTTTGTTCAAGTAGTTTAGTAGTGACTCTCTGCAGGTCTTCCTGTGACTAACACTCTTTCTTCATATGTCCATCAACAGAAAATTCCCTCTCAGTTCTTCCTTGGTGCGGGAGATACCACAGCAGGTGGTCTCTAGCCTCGGCTATTTTGTTTCAAAGCATAAGCGTTAGAGGCCCTGGCAGGAGCTTTGACAACTACTTGCCCTCATTCTGGCTCCCCCCCCCCCAACCTGGAGCAGTATGCTGCATTTCTTCAGTTCTTTTTCAATGCTAAACAATTCATTGATTCAAGTCACGAAGTCAACATTCACAGGTGGTGCCTCGGCTTGCACTACTATTCCCAGGACAGACAGATTTGGTGGGGTAGACATAACAGACAGGTTCTGGCGAGCATCTTGACCTTTATCTGAAGTGGAACTAGTCATCAAGCTGGATCTCAGCTCTCAGATGTTGTTAAGTAGGAGTTAAGGAGGAGCAAGATGGTGGACATGCTGGGCTGCTGCTTGCAAGAGCTCTGAATTGAGCTGGAAAACTTTGATTTCCTCCCTTTATTTTATTCTCTATTTTACCGTGTGTGATTCGGGAGAGTTAAATTAGTTTGTTCTGTGACTTAGGAGATTGTTTCCGGTCCACAGTCCTAAATTGTATCCAATATTTTAAATAGATAGTGCAAGGAGTAAGGCAAAAGCAGTAGGTTTGGTGGGGATAGTGAGTAAGCTTGAGGAGCCAGCTTTTTGGTTTGAGGTAGAGTTTTCAAATGCTACCTACCATTACTGTTGAGAAACTGTCAGAGGAGTGAAGCAGCCAAGGAGCTGAGGAAGTGAGGAGCAAGCGTACCGGGTCATGACGTTGCACGCATAATAGCGTAAGGCATTATGGCGATCCCGGACCTGTGTGCTTCCCAAGCTGGGCCCCCCTCCCCGGAGTTGAGATTCTTTAGTGTGGGGGGTCTGGGGGTGCAGCCCCATAGGGGTGTGGGGTGGAGACCCCCACAGAACAATGACATAATGCCTCATGACATAAATCGCACAGCACAATAGTGTCATGTGGCATTATATCTTGCAACATAATGACCCGGTGCCAGGAGCAAGTAGTCATCTACTGAAGTTTTTGTCCAGGGTGGAAGTCTGTGACTGGTTGCCGATTCACCTTTGCAACTGCTGGGTATGTCCGAGGAGGTCCTGTCCAGACCTGTGGGATGCTCTAGGATTTTTCTATACTGCATTGTCTGGGAAGACTGCCGATGTTTGTGATTCATTTCGCAATAGGTGCCGGTATCTGACAGCCTAAACCATAGTCCTGGATGCTTTCCTTTTTTGGACTGTCAATCCTGACTTGGAGGACTTGAGGGTGTGCAAGCATTGCAACCCACAGTTACTGGACCTCTGCCGTTAGCTTCACCGGTTCTGGCTAGGATTCTCCCAATGTGAAAAAGTGAGCGTCGTGTTTCTGCTTGGTGCAAGTGAGAGTAGCACCAAGTACCGACCTTGGACTATCGAGGGCATCGTTTGTTCTGGTCAGGGTTCCCAGGGCAATTATTTGAAGACTGGGACTGTGGTGCTGGTGGGAGAAGCACTGTAAGAATTGGTGAGTCTGCTCATCTGCTGACTGCTCCTCGTTTTGCTCCATACTGCTCTGTGAAGTCTGGCTCAGCATTGGTGAGAGCTCGCTGGGTTGTGAACTGATCAAGAGTCAGTCCTTCTGATGGATTCCTTTGTCTCTTGTCTTTGGGTTACAGCGTTTTGGCAGTATCCTGTTACTTGTCTCCTGCGGGTGAACTGTTACCATTGTAACTCCCTGTAAATTTTGACAGTTCGGTGTGAGTGTACTATTGGACTTTTGAGACACAGGAATATCTGCCTTTGATTTAACATCCACTGAATTATTATCACATCTGCCATTAGTAAACTACTGGACTGTGCTCAAAAATGGGAGTGTCATAAACTATGTTTGGTAACACCTGAATTTCTCTCCTGACTAACAAATTTGTTGGCCTCTAGTTTTATGGGGGGTGGTTGGAGGGGAGTGTTTTTAGTAAGTGGGTTATTGGGGGGGTGGAGTGTTTGGTTAGGTAGTGTTGTTTTGTATTAGTTAGGTTGTATGTGGATTGTGTCTGTGTTTCATATTAGTATTAGACAAGAGTGAGTAAGATCAGTTGGGCTGAATTGGAGTTAGAAAGTGGTGGTAGTGGTGCTGGTCCCCCCGGGATGTGCCAGGATTTTGGACCCTCGCGGACTGCTTGCAATGCATCCCATCTGCATGACCTCCATCCCTTCACTGACCTCTCTGTGTCAGCTATGACAGCGAGGTGCTGCTGGGAGGTCGGCATTACTAGGGAGCAGGGAGGTCAATGGGGGTGGGAAGCTGTGGGCCCTATGGAGGTGAGAGATATTGGGGTAGTGAGGTGCAGGAGATGCCCTGGGTTTAAATGAAGCCTAAGGAGTGACCAGACATATTTGGTCTCCATCCCCAAGGTGCACACCAGACTGAGATGGCAGGTAGCCAGAAGGGCTGCAACACCTGCCAGTCTCCTGTGGCCAGTGCTATGCAATGCCAGATAGATGAGGAACAAGACTGCAATTATGGTAGACTTGATTTCCTCAGTCAATCTGCCTTGTGTCACAGAGACCTGGTTGAGTGACGATGCCAGGCTGATTTTGGAGGCAACTGTCCCCGCTGGGTACTCTGTGGTGTATTGCCCACAGTGGGAATGCAGGGGTGGGGGCGTGGCCATTTGTTTTAAATCTGACCTAGGATTCACTGTGCACCTGGTAGGGACAACCAGGTCCTTTGAGTGTGTGGCGGTGCATGGGAGTCTTGGGGCAGGATACTGGATTCTCCTTGTCTACCAGAAAAAACAGACATTAGGAGCACCAGGATTTGTGTGGTGCTATAATCCAAAATAAATGAAAACGCACAAAAGAATTAGCACCCACACAACAACAAGAATAACACCAGCGCTATTTTTATGAAAACGCTTTGTTTATAGAAATGCAGACGTGCAAAACATATAATAAAGTGACTTAGTGAAAAAAGACTAACGTTTCACCTGGTACACTGCCAGGCTTCATCATGAAGCCTGGCAGTGTACCACGTGAAACGTTAGTCTTTTTTCACTAAGCTGCTTTATTATATGCTTTGCACGGCTGCATTTCTATAAACAAAGCATTTTCATAAAAAATGCACTGGTGTTGTTCTTGTTGCTGTGTGGGTGCTAATTATTTTGTGCATTTTCCTTATCTACCACCCTCCTGGGGCAGGGGGAGAATTCCTGCAGGAGGTTGCGGACTTCGTCATCAACGTGGTGTTGGAGTCCCCCGGATGTTTAGTACTGGGGGACTTCAATGCTTGGGTCAACATCAAAGCTTCATAATTTGGTTCTCACCTCCTCCAGTTGGCATCATCACTGGGCCTGTCGCAAAGAAGTAGTTACTTTCACACCCATCACTGTGGCCACACATTGGACCTAGTGTTCTCATTGGGGCTCAAGGTAATTAACTTCAAGAATGATCAGGTTGTATGGTCTGATCATTGCACGGTAAAGTTCTCGGTCAGGGCTCCTCACCCCCAAGAGTCTCTTCCCTGTTGAGATGGTCAGCTATCGCCTGTTAAGGAGATTGTCCCCAGAGGAAATACTGGTGGTAGCTGATCTATCTAGTGTAGATGCTGCATGTGCAGAGAATACGAGCAAAGCAGTGGCTGCATATAATAGGGCAGTCTCAGGGACGCTTGATACCCTTGCAACTGGTCTGTGTGTGAACCAGATCCTCTCACTTGAGATATCCGTGGTTTGATGGAGATCTCAAAGTGATGAAGATCAGGGGTCAGAAGTTGGAGCATTGTTGGCAGAGGACCCAGTTGGATATGGAAAGCTGGCCCTGCGTACTCATTATTCTGACTACCTGGGGGCAATCAACCATAAGAAGGCAGAGTTCCTGTCCAGGGAGATTGCTGCAAGGAACAACTGACCTGCTCAGCTTTTTAAGACTGTCAACATACTTCTCCATCCTGTTTGTCTACAGCCGAAAAAAGCCTTTTCAATCACTCAGTGTGATGAGTTTGCTCAGTTCTTCTCAGACAGTGTCCACTATCTGACAGGTGATCCTGTCAGTGAGCCGCATTGCAACTCACAGTGATCGGCCTGGATGGACATGGGTTATTCTGCCTGTCTGGGAGGAGTTTAAAACAGTGGAGGTAGCCAAGGTCATTGAGGTCATCTTGAAGCTGAAGCACATGTACTGAGAACTGGACCCGACTCCAAATCATTTCTTGATGAGATGCATTGGTTCTGTTGGCCCGGTGTTCGCCAGGATTATCCGGTGTTCATTGTTGAAGGCGAGCTTTCTGGAAAACTTGAGAGGCCCTGATGAGCCCCCTTCTGAAGAAGCCATCTCTCGACCCTGAAATCCTAGTGAATTACCATCCTATCTCCAACCTCCCCTTTTTGAGTAAAGTTGTTGAGAAAATTGTGGCGCTGCAGCTCGAGGAGCACCTCGTGTCCTTTGACATCTAAGAGCCCCTCCAATCAGATTTCAGAGCCAGGCAGAGCACTGAGATGGCATTAATTAGGGTGCACAATGACCTCCTCAGGTCTAGAGATAGAGGAGACAGGTCAGTTCTTGTGCTCCTTGATCTCTCTTCAGCTTTTGACACTGTAGATCACATGGTGCTTCTCGATCACCTTAGAGAGTACTGTGGACTCACCGGCACTGTCATCAGCTGGTTTGAGTCCTTCCTCTCTGGCAGGAAGCAACAGATGGGGAATTTCTCCTCCTCTCCAAAGCTCCTGCCATGTGAGGTACCTCAGGGGTTGATCCTGTCGCCGATGTTATTTGCAGTGTATATGCTGCCCCTGAGTGAGCTCATCAGGTGGCACAGTGTGGGTTTTCACTGCTATGCAGATGATACCCAACTGTACCTGTCCTTTGCACCTGGAACATCGGATGCTGTGGAAGTGCTTAATATCTGCCTGGCCGAGATCAATGATTGGATGTCCTCCAGCGGGTTGCAACTTAACCCGGACAAGATGGAGGTACTAGTGCTTGAGCCAGGATGAGGTCATGATGGGAGTGCCTCCAACATGGTTACTGGGTTATTCCTGGGACCCACATTGTTGATGGCCTCCCCTAAGGTGCAAGATCTTGGTGTGATCCTTGATGACAAACTGACACTTGAAGCTCAGGTGTTGACTGTCATCAAAAGTGTTTTTTACCACTTAAGGAACATTGCCAGGATCAAACCCCTAGTTCCGCCTGAGGACATGTCTTCGCTGAAACATAGAAACATAGAAACACAGAAATTGACAGCAGATAAGGACTGCAAGGCCCATCCAGTCTGCCCATTTTTTCTACCTTATGAATGTGCAATAGGCCTGTACTCTGTCAATGACCTAGCTATTCATACTCATCTTTATTGCTCCCTTATGCCTGCCCCATGCCTGTTTGAAGCCCTGCACTGTATTCATATCCACCACTTCCTGAGGTAGGCCGCTTATGCATCCACCACCCTTTCTGTTAAAAAGAACTTCCTCACATTCCCCCTTAATCGGCTTCCCTCTAATCTCACGCTGTGTCCTCTTGTCCTGCTATTTTTCTTATATTGAAACATGTTAGACTCTTTCACCTTGTTAATGCTCTGAAGATGTTTGAATGTTTTGAACATATCACCTCTCTCCCTCCTTTGCTCTAGGGTATACATATTGAGCTCCGTTAATCTGTCCTCATATGTTTTCTGATGCAGTCCCTGCACAATTTTGGTTGCCCTTCTCTGGACTGCCTCCATTTTGTTAATATCCTTGTGCAGGTGCGGCCTTCAGTACTGCACACAGTACTCCAGATGGGGCCTAACCAGTGTCTTGTAAAGAGGGATTATTACCTCCCTCTTACGACTTGTGATACCCCTACTAATACACCCCAACATCCCTCTAGCCTTACCTACTGCTTTAGTGGTCTGCTTGGACGATTTCAGGTCATCTGTGATGATGATGCCTAAGTCTGTTTCTTCCCTTGTGATTGCCAGCGACTCCCCTCCCAACCTATAGGTGGCTTCAGGGTTTCTCTTCCCTATGTGCATGATCTTGCACTTCTTTGCGTTAAACCCCAGTTGATACTCTTCCGACCATTTTGCCAGTTTATCCAGATCTCTTCTCATTCTGCCCACCCCATCTGGATCATCTACTCTGTTGCAGATCTTGGTGTCTTCTGCAAACAGACAAACCTTACCCTCCAGTCCATCTGCAATGTCACTGTTGAAGATATTGATGAGGACGGGCCCCAGGACTGATCCCTGAGGTACCCCACTTGTGACTTGCATCTCTTCTGACTGTATACCGTTTACCACCACTCTCTGTTTCTGCCCGTCAACCAGTTTGCCACCCAGTTGACCAACTTCTGACCTACCCCGAGCCTACCAAGCTTATTAATCAATCTTCTATGTGGAACAGTATCGAAAGCTTTGCTGAAGTCAAGGTAGGCGACATCAACTGCTCCCCCTAGGTCCACCTCTCTGGTTACCCAGTCAAAGAAATCTATGAGATTAGTTTGACAGAACCTTCCTGTTGTAAACCTGTGCTGTCTTGGATCCTGTGCTCCTATGGATTCCAGGTGTTGCACTATCCTTTCCTTAAGGAGTGCCTCCATAATCTTGCCCACTACTGAGGTAAGACTGACTGATCTGTAGTTCCCTGCCTCCTCCCTGTTACCATTCTTGTGGAGCAGGATCACATAAGTCCTTCTCCAGTCTTCTGGGAGCTCTCCTATGCTCACAGACTGACTAAACAGTTCTGATAATGGCTCTGCTAGTTCCACCCTTACCTCCTTTAGTACCCTGGGATGCATGCCATCAGGTCCTATTGCCTTGTCCACCCTGAGCTTAGCGAGCTCTTGTAGGACCCTGGTAAATGCCTTTGCAACATCCAGATTTGATTACTGGAGTGCTCTTTACTTCGGGGTCTCTGGAGGTACCCTTCACCGGTTGTAGTTGGTGCAGAACACAGCTGCCAGGTTGCTGACTGGCCTATCTAGGTCTAGCTATGTGACCCCAGTGCTGCGAGCTTTGCACTGGCTGCCAGTCAGGTGGAGGGTTATCTTCAAGGTGAGTTTATTTACTTATAAGACCCTACATGGACTTGGCCCTGGCTACCTGGCTGATCTTCTGCCACCTGCCACCTCAGTCCACTCCCTCTGCTCCTTGACCAGGGGCCTCCTTGAAGTTCCAAGGAACAGATTAAGAACATCTGGTGACAGGGGCCTTTAGTGTCATTGGACCGATCCTATGGTACTCCTTACCAGCTGATATCAGGGAGGCCCCATTGGTTGAGGGGTTCAAGAGTGGCCTAAAAACCCATCTATTCTCCCTGGCCTTCCTGGGGGTAGACAGTTGACCAGCCAGAAAATCTAAAAAATTTGCTGATTCTGATATTGCACTAGCTGTTTTATTATTTATTTGTTTTATTTATGATACTGTTTTACTTGATACCCTGCTTGTTGTAAGTTTTATGTATGGCGCCCAGAGTCTCCAGGATTGGGCGCCTTAGAAATAAACTTTGCCTTGCCTTGCCTTGCCTTGTAGTCCAGGGCTGTCACTGGCAGATCCTGTCTCGGGGATGGGAGTTGCAGTTGCCACAGTCATACAGGAGTCCCATTGTTCCTTTTCATCCTCAGCCTCTCACACCTCTTTCATTAACACTTGGTGGGAAGGAGGATTATACCTTCAGTCCTCCAGGTGTAACTTAAGCAATAACAAACCAGAGTACCAAGCAGACTTGAGCACTTGATCCAGTCTTACTCAATTCAATTCATTTGAGGTCATGCCTCCTTTTGGAAAGACTTTCTGCAATGCACTCTCCAGGCAAGTCAAATTAGCAGATTGTGGTTCTCCCCTGCATTGTTTGGTTGCTTTGAATTTCCACATAAGGTCATCTATCGACTCGGTGCTTCCAAACACACTCTCAACGGCAAGCAGATACTCTCGAGCAGGAGCATCTGGGTCCATAGCCCTCGGAGAATGAACAGCTTCCAAAGCGAGTCCTCAGAAGCTTTCTCCCAGGTGTTTTCTTTTCTCAGCCTCAGAGCATTGCCAGTCCTGCACTAATGGGGCAGCATAGTCTATCTATGTCTCTAGATCATCTTCTCCTTATGCCAAAAAACATTCTTAACCTCTAGTAGGAATCATTACCAGTGGATGTCACAATGATGGGTCCTCTTCCTGGGATCTGGACTGGGATACCCCCTTTAGCATACTGTACTTGGTGAGCTTCCTAAATAGACTTTCCTTCAGCTTGCAGCAACTTGGTAAGCTTCTCCTTAAATCCCTTAGATTGTGGTGGGTCCTCCATTTTGGGAGTCACACTAGCCTGAGTCACTATAGTCCATGCCACACTGGAGCCTTCTGGAATCAGTACATCAAGCCTTCTAGTGGCATCCACAACATTTTGGCATTCAATTAACACAGTTAATGTTTTTTTGGCAGAGTCCATCTGCCGCCATCAGACAGCAATTGGGCCCAGGCACTTGACTACTGATAGGACATCTTCTAATTTCTCCCTGTCAGTTCTGGGTGGGACTACAAGGAGCAGAATAGCTTTTTGAGGGTCCAGATCCTTACCCTCACACCAGTCAATCAGTCTGCAGGAAGCCATGGTATCACCATATGTTCGGAGTTTGGGGGCCAGAAAACTGTCCTCGTGAGGAACAGCATCCATGTGGGGTCTGACTGGCAAACAGGAGATCCCAGCGGTGCCTCCAAAATGTAACAGGTCATCATGTTTACAATGGTTACTACCTCTGCCTTGCAGGCTCAAACAACACTGAGGGGCCTACATTCTGTTTATGATGGAAAAAAGGGATTCTTTCCCAAAAGTAAAGTAAATAGCATCGTGCGTCCACCCAGAGTAAATTATAGTGGGCCAGATATTTGTGTGGTACAACCCCCTGGGATTTTGTACCTACTCACCTCCCCTCACAGTCACCCCACACATGGAAAACCAACCTTTGCTGCAGTATTCCAAAACACATGTAATTAAAGACTATAGCTAATAATATGCTCACTAATAATGTGCTCAGGAGTCAGTTGTAAAAAGGTTACCCACCAATTTATTTACACAGGATACGCATTGAGAAAGAGAAAAAAGGGTTCCAAGGATAAACAACAAGAAATCACTTTGTCAGCAAACAGGAACATTCACAGTACCCACCTCCCACCAGCATACGCTAGCTTCCCCATGACTGGTACCATTTTCCCCCAGTTAATTAAATGGGAGCTCCTCACTATCTTCACTGGGTACCCATCCATTGGAATGGTGCAGGCCTGATGATGTTGCAGCTGGTTAGCCAATGGTGTACTTTAAACAAATTATTTTTAAATCAAGCCTCACAGGCCATGCAATTGTGAAAATGGCTAAGTGTAATTTTAATTTGTAAATCCTGGCCCGATGGCCAAAACAGAAATGTTGGTGAAACAACTATTTATAGATCTCCAATTGCAGGACAAGCCCTGCAGTTACTCATGGTTCTGTAGACTCAGTTCTTTCAGGGCCTGGGCAACAGTGGGCTTCTCTCACTGCAGCACAGGAGGGGGTGCTGTTGAGCAAAGTTACAGCTTGCTTGCCTGTAGCAAGATTCTGACAGCTTGTCACCTTCAGAAATGTTGCAGGTTCTGGAAGCTTGTCACCTTCTTTCTTGCCTGTGGCAACAGGCTGGGAAGACCAGTACTGGGGACCAGAACCCCACACATCCAGGCATCTAACTCTCAGGGGGAGACTAAAGGAAATGCCTAGCTGTGGCACTACCTGGCTGATTCCCCAGACCATCCTCTGCTGGCTGTAACTCTTTTCTTGAAGATCAGGAAAACACACAATCTTTTTCTTCTTTCTGTAGGCTATCAGACTCGGATGCCTCCTGGAGCTGGTCTGGATCACCTCCCAGGGCTGGGGTGGCAAATATCTCTTTCAGGTATTTTTAAACTGCAGGTTTCAACCACAAAGCAGCTTTCTCACTTCAAAACTGGATTTCAAGATATTGGAAAACTGATCAGGCTTTCCCTGGATGTTTAGTTGTGGAAGCCTCAGGTAGGCCACCAAACTCTCCTTGGAGCTCACAGCAAAGCCTCCTCTCACTCTTGAGGCTCCCAGATAACTGCTTCCAGATTGCTCTTCTCCCCGGATTTGAGGAGACCAGGTGCAGCATCCTGTTGGTCCATCAGGCTGTCAATCCATAAAATTAGTATGTGGAATGTTCACTTGATGCCTGATTGGCTGGGGAAAAGGCACCAAGAGACAGCCTCTCCTTTTCCCAGAAACCATAACTGAAGTCTTCTTGGGCTCCCAGATCTCCTATTCACTGCTACAGAGGTCAGTGGAGGCAAATATGGCTGCTGAAGTACAGTTCCTTCACTGTCCCAGTTTCAGTCCATTTTTATAGGCAAACAACATTACTTTTAATTTAACTGACCCCAGCAATTAGTAGCAGCCCCTCTGCCCTGGTACTCAGTGGCAGAATGGGGCAAGACAGAGGCTCCCCCTGCTCATCACTGGTGCTGTAGTGCTGTCCCCGCAGGCAGCAAGCAGAGCTCTGTTTTTATTAGGCAGCCTCAGCTGCTCTTAAAGTAACAATGCCCCTTTTTATGTTTGCTTGCACGCATGTGCAAGAAACATAGTGCGACGATCCAAAATGCAGTGCCGTACAGTTGAAAGGGAGAGCACCGCTTGAGTGAGCAGTGCTCCCTTCCCCACACACACATGCATGCACATTGCATGCTCATGTGCTCCTACCTCCCCCACGCACACACTGTATGGCTGACGGGGGTGCCCACCCCGTTGGCTCTACTGTTCCCCCCCAGACTATCGGGTACCACGCTGGGAGCCCACCCCAGTGTGGCAACAGGTCCTATGCCCAATGGGGATGCCCAATCCCCCATCGGCTCCACTGCCCCCCCAACAGCCTTCCAGCTGCCATGCTGGGAGCCCACCCCAGTGTGGCAAATGTCCCACGTAGTCCAAATTAAAAACCTGAAAGAGAAAAACCTTCCCTCGCTGCTGTCTTCACCCCCTCACCCACCCGCGCCCACCCACTGCGCACCTGCCTCCCCATACCCCCACTTCACCCCATACTTACCTCCGGAGCTCGCACAACGATCTTCGTGGACCAGGAACACATCTGCACTCTTCAAAGCCGACCGCGAACTGAGGAAATGCCGGTAAGCTGTATAATGTAATGAATAGGGTTTTTTCAACTTTGCTGCATATCTCAGCCATTTTTTGGAATTTTGGCACCAAATTTTCAACATGGGGTTTTTGGGACCCGTCCTCATGAATTCTGTCACTGTCATGGCATTAATTGGGCCTGAAGGGTGATTTCGCAGTCACTGCGCGAAATCACCTTTCAGGACTGATTAACAAAATGACAATGCCAGTGTTCATAATGTGGGCTCTAAAAAAGCCTATGTTGAAAATTTGGTGAAAAAATTCCTAAAAATTACTGTTTTATGAGCGTGCATTGCGCTGTTCCTACGCACGCTCATAGGTTCGCAATTCAATATTTTCAGTCCGGATTTTCAACATTGCCATTTGGCCACACTTCCTTATGAGTAGTACAGCTGTCATTTTTCACATCTCACCCAAAATGTGTTTCCATGCATATATCACACAATGGTGCAGTCGGTGTGTGAAATCAATGTTTGGGACACATTAAGAAAATCACAGTGACACTGTTCATGAGCAGAGGTGTTAAAATGGTTAAAAATTTGGTACAAAAATTCCCAAAAATGACTATTTTATGAGCATGCATTGCGCTGTTCCCTCATACGCTTGTAACCGTGAATTTTTAATATTTTCACTCCAGATTTTCAACATTGTGTTTCCGTGCATGTAGCGCACGATGGCGCAGTCGGTGTGCAAACTCATTGTATGGGACACATTAAGAAAATCACAGTCACACTGTTCATGAGCAAAAGTGTTAAAATGGCTATGTTAAAAATTTGGTGAAAAAATTCCCAAAAATGACTGTTTTACGAACGTTTTTGCGCTGATCCTACGCACGCTCATAAGTTCGCAAATTTTCAATATTTTCACTCCAGATTTTCAACTTTGCCATTTTGCCACACCTTCTTATGAGCAGTACAGCTGTCATTTTTCACATCTTGCCCAAAACATGTTTCCACCATGTAGCGCACAATGGTGCAGTCGGTGTGCTAAATCAATGTATGGGACACATTAAGAAAATCACAGTGACACTGTTCATGAGCAGAAGTCTTAAAATGGCTATTTTGAAAATTTGGTGAAAAAATTCCTAAAAATGACTGTGTTACGAGTGAGCATTGCACGGTTTCCACGCACCCTCGTATGTTCATGAATTTGTAATATTTTCAGTACACATTTTCACCAGTGGCATTTTTCCACACTTCCTTATGAACAGTACAGCTTTCATTTTTCACAACATGGCCGAAATGTGTTTTCACACTTTCAGCACAGAAATGCGTGGTCACTGTGGGAAATCATTGTTCGGGACAGATAAAGAAAATCACAGTGACACTGTTCATGACCGGAGGTCCCAAAACTCCTGTGTTGACAATCTGCTGTAAACAATTCCCAAACTAATTACATTACGGGTGCACGTTGCACAGTTTCTATGCATGCTCGTGACTTCACCAGTTATTTTAATATTTTCACTGCAGATTTTCAACATTGCCATTTTTTACACCTCCCCATGAACAGTACAGCTGTCATTTTTCACATCCTGTTCAGAATGTGTTTTTGCACCTGTGGTGACAAATGCTGTAGTCGCTCTGCAAAAGTAGCTTTTGGCTAACAAACTGATATTGCCACTGTTCATGAGGTGGGGGTCACAAAAAACCCATGTTGAAAATTTGGAGTGAAAATACCAATGAATGCCTGAGGCGTTAGGGTTTCCGACCATAACACCCCACCCTGTAGAGAATGACAGGCGTCAGGGCTGTGACTTGGGATTGTCACCTGCAATGCTCATACATTCCACCCACCCACACCCTGCAGCCACTGAGAGGCATCGAGGTGTGCCTTGGACTCTTGGCCCCAAAGTTCACCCCATTCTCCTATACCGCACCCATCTCAAAATATTTCCTGATGGAATGGGGTGCACATAAGGGCCAAAGACCCCAAGGCACACCGTGACACTTGTCGGTGTCTGCACAGTAGGGTGTGGTGAAATGGCGTGGCTGTTATGCCTGATGACCCAAAGGCACACCCCAATGCCTGTCACTATCTGCAGGGTGGTGATGGGGTTGTATTCAGTTCAGTACTTCACTGCCATTCCTATTATGCAGCTCTGTAACTCCTACACTACCAATGCCAATGCCAGCAAGCAAACATTCAGCATTGACAAATGCTTGTTAAACATAGTGCTTAAGAGTGCTTTCATACATTTTTTTTCTCCCCAAGTGCCTCCCAATCCCCAAGTGTGCATTTCTGAAGTCTCGGGGGTCAAGGCACACACAGAGCTGCCAAGGAGCCACCAGAGTGGCTTATAGCATCCCTAATGCCTGGATAAGCTGCAGTAGATCTCTTTACACTTGTAAAATAGACATCTAGATATTGGACAATATTCTGCAAATGAAGTCAATGGCAACTGAGAGAGGTCCCACTGACAATGTTGGACCTAACAGAAAAGGTAATTATGGAAAGTATGAAGGACATTTTCCTTTCTGCATTGCTGCAAGTTGTCAGTGGGACTTTACTACATATGCTTTCTAAAAAGCAGTACCTATCCATGATATGGCACAGGCGAAGACTGTCGAATTCATGACCCATACATAAGCAATTAGTCATTCTGAGGTGTGGGTTACTGCCTAATAAGAGCAAACCAAAAGTGTGTTATGAGGTTCAAGGGCTTGTGCTGAATGCTTTAACACCTGGGAAGTGTAATATCCACAATAACCCACACATCTGAGTGTCTTATTGCACTTATAAAATGGGTAGAAACTGTTCAATAAGACATCAGGGTCATATATTTGAAAGTTAGCAGGAGCACTAAGGGTTGTTTTCCCACACTAACTAGGTTTTTTGCCCAGTTCATGGGTGGGGTCTATATTCTGAGACCCCTGTAGCACAAGCAGAAACCATTAGTGCCTGAGTGTTAACATAATGCTGCACCTATGCAAATGAGGGGGTCCACCCCTGCATATGGGTGCAGCAGCAATTTCAGAGGTTTCCATTGGCAGTAAATGGTTTTCAAAGGGGCACTATTTAATGCCTTTGCGACCCTAGTCTTAACTGGGTGTAAAGCCCTGCTGGCAGGATGGATGTAGTGCAGCTGCCCCCCAACCCTCCGATCCCCTGTCCTGGGCTGTGCCACTGTTGTGGTGGTGTTCAGTGACAACCCCCACCCTCCAGTCACTCATCCTGGTTCATGTCAATGTTGCCCTGGTGTCTAGTGGCACCCCAACCTCTGATCACCCATCCCAGTTGATGTTGCCCACATGTAAAATGTGCCCCACCCTCTGATTCCCAGACCTGTCCATGCCAATGTTGCCCTGGTGTCTAGTGGCACCCTCCACCCTCTGAGCTCCCACCCGCCCCTGTCAATGTTGTCCTATTGTCCAGTTGCCCCCATCCTCTGATTAACCATCCCAGACCATGTAATTGTTGACCAGGTGTATAGTGTCATCCCACCCTATGATCCCCAGTCCTGGTCCATGTTAATGTTGCCCAGGTGTCTAAAGGCATCCCCTACCTCCAATCCCCATCTCCATCCATGTCAATGTTGCCCTGGTGTCAAGTGGCTCCCCACCTCCAATTACCCATACCACTCCATGTCAATGTTGTTCTGGTGTCTAGTGGCACCCCCACCCTCTGATCCCCTATCCTGGTCCATTGCAATATTGTCCTAGTGTGCAGTGGTGCCCCTGCCTTCTAAGAACCCATCCTGGTGCCTGCCATATAGTCCCTGGTGGCTAGTGGTACCACCCACCCCTGAATACCCATCCCATAAATGCTTATGAATTCCCTTGTGTATAGTGGTACCCCCCCACCTGCCGAGCACCCATCCCTGGGCTGCTGCTTATTCCCTCATGGCTAGCAGACCCCCCCGTTCTGGTCTCCCAGCCTGTATGGTTCCCTACCCCCTACTTGTCCAGTGGTTCCCCATCTACTGGCCCAAATACTCTAGCCTACCCCGGTGTTCACTGGCACCCTTGTAGCACTGGTCACCACATGGTCTGCCAAACACTGGTGATTCCACAGTGCCCCATCTGCTCCACCCACATCTCGCACAGCACCCACCCCAATCTTGCCTTAATCGGGCAGGAAAGAACTGTGCAGCTCATGCCTCTGTGGTTACCGCCGCAGCACTCTCACCTCCTTGGCCAGCTGCCGTATGAGCTGTAATGAGAACGTGTACAGGTAGCTGGCCAAGGAGGTGAGTGGTGGGCTGTGCTGGTCTCTGTAGAGGATGCACCACATGGCATAATTAAACTGGTTGGCACGTTATGTGCTCATAAGGACAGGGAGAAATGTGTCTCTTAGCCAATCAGGATTCAGGAAATTTTCTACCCATTTTATAAAGGCAGCTATGGGTTCTATCTGTTAATTATCTCCTGCAATACTCTATACCCAAAGGTCACATCTGAAGGACTCTGGACACCAAGTCTGCATCTTTAAACAGAACTGGAGCCTCTTAGATTTCTGCCACATATGCTTGTGGAGGACTTTATCCTCCTGGCTATGGTGGCCTTTGATGCCTGTAGGCATTTTCTTGCAGCTCCAAACAGAAAAATCAAACTTTCCAACTTTCTGAACTCCTCTTTTCTCTTTAAGTATGTCTTAACGGCCCTTAGCATATCCAGTGTCAGAGACCTGCCAGCTTTGGGCAGAAGGATGGAGAACACAGTTCCCAGTTCACATGGAAGACTGTATAAATGTTAGAACAAAAGACATTTTTCTCAGCAACATCTTTTCCTGATGCAGCATATGCAATGGAATCAATGAAATGCATCCAAATGGGGGTTTGCACAAGGCATGCAATACTAATCTTAAGTCCCATGGCAGCCCAAAATGGTGGACTGGTCCTACTGACTGCTCTAAGAGATGAATAACATCTGTGTTTGTCCTCAAGGAGAGCCCCACAGATGGCCCCAGCACTGCATCATGAGTGGACATCTGGCCCTGTAGGATACTCAACACTAATCCTTGTCCACTCCCACCTGCAAAAAGTCTAAAGTAAAGTAAAGTAAAATGTTATTTATATGAGGCGCCCTTCCAAAGCTCAGGGTGCCTTTACAATATACAATACAATAACATAAACAATATTATATTTAGAACCAACACAACAGTAGCAGTCAATCAATGAGTCCCTGAGAATGCCTGATTAAACAGGTAAGTTTTTAAATCCTTCCATGGTCAGGCTGTCTCGTATCTGGTGAGGTAGAGAATTCCGCAGGGTAGGTGCCATAAAGGCAAAAGATCTTCCTCCAGATGTTTTCAGGGATACCCTGGGAATCTCTAGCAATCCCTCACCAGAGGATCGGAGTGAGGGAAGGGGCAGTAAGAGGACAGGAGTTCTTTCAGGTAGTGAGGTCCCAGCTCGTGTAGGGCCTTATAGGTCAGCAATGCGACCTTGAAGGTGATCCACCACTGTATTGGCAGCCAGTGCAGTTCACACAGCACAGGTGTTATATGACTGGATATAGGGGTTCCAGTCAACAACCTGGCCATCACGTTCTGCACTAGCTGCAAGCAGTGGATATCCACCACCAGTAGCCCTAGATAGAGGGCACTGCAGTAATCAAAATGACTGGTGACAAAGGCGTGGAACAAGGTAGGAAGATCTTCGGACGGGACTAGGTGTTTCACCCGGGGCTATATTCCTTAGATGATAAAGGGAAGATTTGACTACAGCTGAAACCTGTGCCCTCAGGGTTAGGGCCTCATCAAATACCACACCCAGGTTATGTACCTGGCCTGAGGCCATAAGTGGGGTCCCCTGAGTATAAATCTGAGGGTTTCCCCACCCATGCCCCTGTTATCCTAAAACCAGGCTCCACCACCAATACCTCTGTTTTACCGCTCAACTGAAGCCAACTAGTACTCATCCAGTTCTGTATCTCCAGCAGGCAGTTATTAAACACCGTAATAGAATCAGACTCCTGTTCAGGCACAAAAGACATGTAGAGCTGAGAGTCATCAGCATAGCAATGAAAACTCAACCCATACTGTCTTATAATGTCCCCTAATGGGAGCATATATACCACAAATAACATGGGGGACAGCACCGAGTCCTGTGGAACTCAAGAGGGCAGCCAGTGAGGGGCAAAGGAATAAATCCCCGACACCACTCTTAGAGATCTGCACTCGAGAAAAGATCAAAACCAACTGAGGACTGCCCCCCTCAGTCCACAGAAGAACCACAGATATTTGAGCATCACCCCATGATCCACGGTGTCAAATGCTGCTGAGAGATCAAGCAGAACCAAGATGGAATGGGTTCTCCGATCTCTCGCCATCAGGAGGTCATTTAGAACCCGCACCAGGGCCGTCTCGATGCTGTGCCATTTCCTGAAGCCAGACTGGAGAGGGTCATAGATATTGTGGTTAGTCAAATGATCCTCCAGCTGCAAAGCAACCACCTACTCAATAACTTTCCCTATAAAGGGCAAGTTCAAGACTGGTCTGTAGTTTGCTGGGCAGTCGGGGTCAAGGGAAGGTTTTTACAAAAGGGGGCATACTTCTGCCTCCTTTAAGGGATCTGGAAAGATCCCTCTCTCCAATGAAACCGCCACTATCCCAGCAAGGACCGGGCCGATGACCTCTACACACCCCACTAGTAGGCGTGTAAGGCCCGGATCCAAACTACAGTTGGTTGGCCACAAAGTCTGGAAAATCCTCACTATATCATGACTGCCGGTTGGCTAAAGGTGAACCAAGTCAACTGGGCATTAGTACCACCTGACTGACTAGTGCAAGGTCCAATGGGAAGGTATTGACTGATCTCATCCCTGATGGTGGACACCTTATCAGTGAAAAATTGAGTAAACTCTCACACTGTACTTGTGACAACGCTAGACCAGCATGAAGACAGGCTGAACTGCAAGTCTGTCCACAGTCCGGAAGAGATGGGCTGGCCTATTCTTCACTGTAGTAATTTCCTGGACAAGAACTTTGCCTTCTTATGGGAAATTGCTGATTGGTAGATCTTGTAATGATCCAGCAATCTAAGCTTATCCACCTCCAGGCGAGTTTTCCGCCAGTGTCTCTCCAACCTTTGCCCTTGTCTCTTCAGCTCACAAAGCTCCCCATTAAATCAGGGGACCCCTGGGTGAAAGGTAAGTGGGTGAACATGAGTTGGAGCAATGACATTCAAGGCCCCCACAATAGCCCTTTTATAGGCCAACACCAGGGGCCTGGGGTCAGTGCTATCCATTGGAAATCCCGAGAAGTCCAGCTCCGACATCAGGCTTTCTGAGGTAACTCCTCTCAAAGGACGGAACTACACTAACCCCTGAATAAAGCTATGGAGCCACAGCCCTGATGGGCCTAATGTCCTGGGCTCTGGCCCAAACCAAAAAAAGTCAATTCTCAGTCATAATCCATTGAGGTGGAAACCTTCCTAGAGGCCATCTGGGAGTATACCAAAATTTTAGATGACCCCTGATTCCGGAGCTTCCTCCTCCCTGGAGCTAGTCTGCCAAAGGAATCGCCTCTGGGCTTGCATGCAGAACTGGGCCCAAACCAAGCAGACCCCTGCGAGGCGGCAGCCAAAATAGCACCTGTGAGAACCATAGCCTTCATTGTCACTCCAAGGCTGTCAGAAGAAAACATTGTTTTAACTGAATCTTTTGCAATATCCTGGGCAACATTCTGTCAAAGTTCCAGTGCTGGGAAAAGACATCCACTGCTTCCGCCCATGGGTGCCAAAACTGACCACAATATCCTCATGGCCTGTGAGTTTTCTTTCAACATGAAAAGATTTATCTGAGGTTGCCCACAAACACCTCTGGGTTCAGTGACCACTCTCCCAGGTGGACTTTCTCACAACTTAAATAATCGGCTTCAACACTGAGTTCCTCTTTCAGTTGAACTGCTGTCACAGACAGTAGACTGCCCTTCACCCACTGAAGCCCCTGGTCACTTCTGTGAGCATGCTTGTGCTTCTTGTGTCTTCTTAACTGTATATATGTAGACCACTGAGACAGCACTGTCCGATCTCACCTTCACCACCTGGTACTAAACCTGGTCCTGGAAGTGCCTCAAAGCTAGATATGCTGCCTTCATTTCCAAAACCTCCATCTGTAGATATTGTTCCTGAGAGTCGAGACTCTCTGCACTGGAATCTGGTCTAGAGCAGTTCCCAGCCCAAGACAGTGGCATCAGAGGTCAAAATCAGCTCGGAAGAGCTTTGAGGTGTCCTCTAAGAAGATTATTATGTCTCCCACCATGCAAGTGATTGCAATACTAGTCTGGATAATAGCAGACCTCCAGGGTGGGACCACACTGATAGCCTGCTTTGAGAGGTCTCATGTGAAATTTGGTCTATGGTACCAGAGCTATCAGTGCCATCATCAGACCCAATATTTTGAAGAAAGTTGCAGCAGAAAATATTATCTGTGCTGTCTGCTACTGAATCTCCTGTACTATATTGTCCTTCCTGACTGTGGAAGGAAGATCTCCACTGGTACATCTCAAGCACAACTCCTCAAGGCTCTAGCTTCTGGGATTGCATCAGGGAGGTAATTTCTCTGTTAATTATTCAGCTGTGTGTCTCATGGATTTCCAGAGTACTCAACAATTACTTCTCCACCATTTCCTTCTGGTCAATGGATGCCCAGTACTCCCACACTAGGACTGCTCAATGATGTACTGCAGGGACTCCATGTTGAACTTCAAGGGTTTGACAAACTTGTTTAAGTGTTCCAAGTCCAGGATTAGTAGTAAGCCCCCCAACTTCTCAAGCACTATAAGCTGGATTGAGTATAACCTCTGTCCCCTCTCATGAGTGGAAACTAGGGTGATTGCCTCTATCTGGATCAGGCAGATCAGTGACTGACTTCTTCCATGCCTCTTCAACTAGTTTAACAGACCTGAGGACTGCAGGAAGTGGTCTCTTGTGGGTGTGGAAGAAAACTCTAAGGCACAGCACAGCAGCCTGAATTTCTAATACCCATGCATTCAACAGTGTCTGCATGCATCACTGGTAAATGTTGTGCAGCCTCTCATCTGGTAAATGGTAGAAGAGATAGGCCAGCATGCATCACGGTGAAGATATTGTTCTTCTGTGTGTGCCTCAATTGTGTCTATGAGCAAGGTGCCACTGTTACTGTTACCATTGTACCCAGAGTAATTCCCTCTGCTTGTATGGTTATCAAAGTTCTCAAAAAAGTCAAAGCCCCCCAACTACCTGTGAGTCAGTCATCCACCTTTTTCAGCTGTGCTCTGTTGTTGCCTGTATGCCCTTTCATACCCTGGATGCCTTTCAAAATTCTATCTAATTCTTGGCCAAACTGCCATCCTTGACAAAAGGCAAAATGTACAGATTCAACTTCGATGCCTGGTCTATGGCCCTGTGATACAGCATTCCCCTCACATGGCTTTCACTTTACAAAAGGCTGAGAAGCTGAACATGTACAAACTGCCCATAGCCGCATCTGCCAAAAAGAAGATGTAATTGAAATGAACTACCCCCAAATCTTGTGGAACAAACCCACCTGGGGTAGTTACCCATGAACATAGAGCCCTGGAGACAAGGAAGGAGGCATATAGTGCATTTTTTTCACTGATGCAATTTAAGCCAAATGCTTGCTTGCACACTGCATCCTCATTTTTGGTCATGAGAATCTGACAGGGCTACCAAACTTTCTAAAGTTACGATGGTATGCTTCACAGCACTATATATGACCTTGCCCATCACTAGAGGAATTTCCAGCTTCTTAAAAATGTATTCCTAAAAAGAGAATATCAAACCCTAGGCCTGTATAGCTGCTTTCTCTTGTCTGGCCCAGCCCATTATTGATCTGTAATTTGGTCCCAGTGACAGAAATTCAGGCATCACTTTGGAGCAGAAGCCAAGATGATGGGGGTCACACCTAGAGTCTCTATATCCTAAACCTCCTTTAGCTGCAACATCCTTCCAGCCAAAGTTATCAGATAGAACTACATCTTTGAATCAAACAAGGGAGGGATCAAAATCTTTTGGGGCCTGTCCACTCTTTCCTCCCAGAGGACATTACTCTGTCGGGTCACCCAGATCTCCCTGCATCCTCCTCTTCATCTTCCTTATTTTCAAGCTTAAGATTACATGAAAATCTGGGTGAGCAGGGTCTCTTTGCTCTAGTACACCTGGACGTGCCTGTAAGGGCCTTCCCCAATATGAAGGGTCCACCATTTGTCTTGGTGTCTTCCCAGAGAATATCTGGAGGCAACAGCATGCAAACATTTCATTTACAAGACACAATATGGATTTGTGTAACTCAGTTTACCATTGCTGGATGGAGCCACAAGTGCCCCCCTCCCCCAGTCTGGGGTTTGACTGAGGCGGACTGAGACATTGTAGATTATGTTACACAAAAGGACAAATAGGACCCCATGGGGAAGGTCTCATAATCCTGTGGCAGGTCTTAAGACATATAACCGTCATTAGTCTGTGACTATCTATTGTCCCTCTGACAAACTTTTATTTTTCACATTCAAAGTATCTGTTGATAAAAACCAAACACTGCCCACAGATAGAAAAAGGAAATCGCCCTCTTCTTTTCACAGATCTCCTGATTGGACCATGCCCCACGGAGCAAGAAAAAATTCCTTCTAATGGGTACTAGCAAGTAAATAGCACCTGCTAATACTCCTGTAGGGTCTATGCTTGACCAGAAACCCCCACATGCGAAACAGCAGTGCCTCTGTTGCTGCCAAGGAGTCCTGATATCTCCTAGTTTTATAATTGGTTTCCAAATAATAAATCCACACTCACCAATGCAGTATCAAATATTCAAGAGGAGGTACAGGAAATGGAACTCAAGGTCATCTTATCACTAAAGCAAGAGTGCTACCTGACGAAATAATTCAGCTGTATTCATGCTCCATTCTGAAAAGGACACATTGTGCATGTGCACTGATGTGACCCACATGGGCATGATGAGGATAGGACAGCGTGCTAATCTGCACATTTGTGCACCTCTCTCACTCTAGAATGAGTGGGTAATAGAACCACACAGCATATGAGGTACTGGGAAACAACAAAGCCCACTGATTTGAAGACAGCAAACAATTAGGAGGAAGAAAAAAAAAGATGCAAAGCAATGTGCTCTGCCTAACAGGAGGCGGCAGTCACAAATGGACCCAAAACCTCCAAAAAGGCAACAAAAGACTAGAAAGCACAGTGGGGACTGAAACTAGATGGCCCAAGTAACACACTGAGGTTGAATAAAATTAGCCAGCAAACACCCCCGCCATGTAGGCAGATCAAACTTCCTGAAATTTTTGTCCCTTAAGGTCTATTTTGTCTGAAACCTTTACAATATCAAAAAAATCCACATTTGACTAGGAAAGCAAACCAGACAGCACTGGATATGCTATAGGAGGAATAAAAGGGCCAAAACACTGCCAATCTACCTAATACCCCAACATGACCACCACAGAAACAAAAATCCATTACTTACGAGAGGCACTAGGTTGAATGTTTTTAAGGCAGACCTAACAAGAAAAAATACCCTGTTAATGGTAAGTGGGCCCCATTCAATGAACAGTAGGCACCAGTAATGAGAAATAATCACAGCAGGTTAGTCAATTTGAGAAAGCCTCTGCTTAAGGGGCACTTCAGCTTTTCCCTCTGTTTTGTAACTTCCAAACATTGTGGCTTTGGCACACATCTGCATCAACTGCAGTGTACAATACCCCCACTGGACTAAAAAAGAAGGAACTGCACCAATTTGTATATGTTCACTATTATTAGAGTTTACCTTGACCCAAGGTTATGTCACGCATCACCAGAAGCAGATCCTGGTCCAGAATGCGCAGCAGGCACGAGCACGGTCCCAAAGTGGCATTTTATAACATGCACACTCTACAAACATGCTACCCCTGTAACTCCTACTGTTGCAAACTGAGCTTGGTATTGTAGTAAAATGAGCACCGCAAATGTTGTAATTTATTTTTCACAACTGGAGCCAAAATCCCGCGCATATGTGGAAGAAACATGTGGAAAGATCCCGCACATGTGCAAGAACATGCCACCATTGTGCATGTGTGGGATTTCGGCTCTGGTTGGGAAAATTAAATTACAACATTTGAGGTGCTCATTTTGCATTCTACAATACCAGGCTCGGTTTGCTATTGTAGGAGTTACAGGGGAGCATGTTTGTAGAGTGGGCATGTTATAAAATGCCACTTTGGGACCACACTCATGCCTGCTGCACATTCTGGACCAGGATCTGCTTCCTGAGGCACGTGGGTCGAGGTAAACCCTAATAATAATGAAAATATACAAATTTGGTGCATTTCCTTCTTTTTTAGCCCGATGGGGGTATTGTACACTTCAGTTGCTGTAGGTGTGTGCCAAAAGGCATAATGTTTGGAAGTTACAAAAATAGAGGGCAAAAGCTGACAGTGCCCCTTTAACAGGCATGATTTTTTAATTCAAGAGTGCCACTATCATTAGGGTACCCAAACCTGCACCAGAGTAATGTAATCCTCAACAACTACAAAAAATAAGAGATATATACTCAAAGCCTTCCTTAAAGTTGTGACTCTGCTGCTATCCCTTCAGTTGTACAGCAGAAACTGAGTAACTACTGCCTTTCAGAATGTTCACATCTTAGGGTTCTGTGCTGAGGATACAGCTTTTAGACCATATCACTGCTCCCAGTATGGTAGCACATTGCCCATAAAATTCCCAATTGACAATTAAGAGCGATACAGAAAGACATTTAATTGTAAGACATTACATTACCCATTACGGGTCTTCTTAAACTACTAGCACCCCTGTGTAGCTCTGTGTTCTCAGTGGCACACTTGATCATATGGTGCCTGATGGTGATAACAATGTGGAAGTTGTTGTATATGTCATCAGAAGAAGGAGTTTCATTACTGCTGCTGGGAGTGGTGAGCTGGACTGTGGTGCCAATTCCAGTAGAAGGAGTCCACTGAGACTTGTCATCAAGAGGTATATGAATGGTAATAGTAGTAGATGCCACTTGTTGGACATTTGAATAGTAAAATTAATTTTATTTATTATTATTTTCTATGTGCCAAGAACATGAATCATGAAACTAAAATTTTGATGTGAGCTTGCTGCTTGAATACTTCCCTTCATACTGTTCTCAGAAGCTGCTAGTGACAAGGAGCAGGAAACTTTGAGGAACTGGGCAGTGAATACGAAATAATTTTTTTCAGAAACTAGACTTTATATTTCTGGATGGTTCACTTCATCCCGAGCAGGTGAATGGGAAGCACTTGAGAAAGGAAAAGGGAAACTTGTTTGTTGCTGGATGGTTTCATCCCAGGATGCACTGGATGACCAGCAGGGAAGGCTGTTTGTACTGCAGTGGGGGTTGAACCAGGGATTTCTGGGGACTACCTAACCACGGTTCCTTTGGCTATACCTTCATGTGCCAAGCCCGTGTCCTCACAGCTTTATGACCAGGACTTCATTCCCAGTTCATGTCTCACCATGACAACCTCTTTCTGCCACCACCACTTGCAGAATTTGTACTTGCTGGAACTGTCATGAATATTTACTTCTTCCTCCAACTGCATCCCTTTCGTCACCTGTTCTTCTCTTCATGTTTTCTACACACAACAACAATGCATGACAGATGATTGCATGAATCCCATGATACATCTCACCATCGGACAGTAACTATAATGGTCCATAATAGTCTTGATTCTTTGAGGCTGACATGATGCATACCCGTACAAGCACAAGCCTCAGTACTGTATGATTCCCAAGGTGATAAGGAAGAGCAACACCACCAGGTTGTCCCCCAACTGATAGACTACACCCACCATGCCAGTGAGAGACTTTTGTGTCTTACACAGCAGTTTACTTTGCTCTTCACTGATTGACCGACTAACAGGTTCACACACAGGTGAAAAATAATAAAGCATTTGTCAATGCCGAATGTTGTCTCGCTGGCATTGGCATTGGTAGTTCAGGAGTTAGAGATGCATAATAGGAATGGCAGTGAAGTACTGAAGCGACGCCAACCCCATCTCCACCCTGCAGAGACTGACAGGAATTGAGGTGTACCTTTGGGTCATCAGCTATAATGCTGATGCCATTTTACTCATCCTACTCCTGTAGACACTGACAAGTGTCGTGGTGTGTGCTTTGGGGTCTTGGGTAATATACTTACCCCATTCCATAAGAAAATACACAGAAGTGGGTGCAGTATAGGAGAATGGGTGAACTTTAGGTCGAACACTGCAAGGCACACCACGATGCCTGTCAGTGGCTGCAGGGTGGGGATGGGGGTGGAATGGCGTGAGCATTACAGCCGTTGATCCCAAGTCACATCCCTGATGCCTGTGAGTCTCTACAGGGTGGGATGCTACAGTTGGAAACCCTAACACTGTAGGCGTGTGTTGGTATTTTCACTCCAAATGTTCAACATTGGCTTTTTGTGACCCCACCTCATGAAGAGCGGCACAATCAGTTTGTTAGCTGAAAGGTGGTTTTGCACAGTGGCTATGCCATTTGGAGACACAGGGATGAAAACACATTTTGGGCAGGATGTGGAAAATGACAACTGTATTGTTCATGAGGAGGTGTAAAAAATGGCAACGTTGAAAATCTGGAGTGAAAATATGAAAAATTGGTGAAGTCGTGAGCATGCATAGAAACTGCACAACACAAGTCCGTAACCCAATTATTTTTGGGAGTTTTTTAGCCATATTTTCAACATAGGCATTTTGGGACCTCCCCTCATTAACAGTGGCACTGTGATTTTGTTAATCTGTCCCAAAAGTTGATTTCCCACAGTGACCACGCCATTGTGCGCCACAACTGCAGAAACACATTTTGGGCAGGCTGTGAAAAATGACAGCTGTACTGTTGATAAGGAGGTGTGAAAAAATGCCAGTGTTGAAAATCTGGCATGAAAATATAGCAAATTTGCAAAGTTACAAGGGTGCATGGAAACTGCACAATGCATGCTTGTAACACAGTCATTTTATGGACTTTCGGCACCAAATGTTCAACATAGGCATTTTAGAACCTCTGCTCATGATCTGTGTCACCGTCATTTTCTCAAACTGTCCCAAAAACTGATTTCGCACAGCGACCGTGCTATTCTGCTCCGGACGTGCGAAAACACATTTCTGCCAGGAATGTAAAATGACAGCTGTGCTATTCATCAGGAGATGTGGAAAAATGGCAATTTTGAAAATCTGGAGTGAAAATATTACAAATTCACAAAGTTAAGAGATTGCATGGAAACAGCGCAATGCACGCTCATAAAACAGACATTTTGGGGAATTTTTGTCACCAAATTTGCAACATAGGCTTTTTGAGAGCCCCCCCTCATGAACAGTGGCACTGTTGTTTCATTACTCAGCCCCGAAAGGTGATTCCGCATGTGACCACGAAATCACCTTTGGGACCGAATAACACTATGACAGTGACTGAATTCATAAGGAAGGGCCCCAATAACCCCATGTTGAAAATTTGGTGCAAAATTCCAAAATGCCCGCAATATGCACCAAAGTTGAAAAAAACTATTTATTCATTATACAGCTCAGTTAGCAGTTGGCTTTGATGAGTGCAGACGTGTTCCCGGTCCACCAAAGATCGTGCACCAGACTCCGGAGGTAAGTATGGGGTGAGGGGGTGGGGAGGCAGGGCACAGAAGGTGGGCAGGTTGTGGGAGGGGCAGGAGACTCAGAGGGACCATTTTTCTTTCACAGGGTTAAAAATAAAAAACATAGTGGGATGGTTTTTATTTTATGGGATTTGGCAAGCTGGGGTGGGCCCCAGTGTGCCACCTAAGTGTTTTGGGGTGGATGCTGTAGCCAATGGGGGAATGAGCACCCCCATCAGCACACAACAAAAGTGGGGTGTGGCAAGAGCCAAGGTGGATTGGGCACACCCCTCGGCACATAACAGATGGGGGGGTGTGCATTATGCCAATGGGAAGTGGGCTCCCCCGACAACACATACATTGTATCAGGGCATGCCGACAGGGGGATTGGGCACCCCCAAAGTTGGCATTATGGCAGGCAGTGTGCGCCATGTTAAATTTTATTTTCACCAGGGAAAGCACATCAGGAGGTGCCACTGCATATGACAAGCTTGGCTCGTATTGCAGCAGACCTTTCCTTAGATGTGCTCGCCACATTATGTATTCCTGGTGTGGCATCGGCATGCAGACTTATTGGGGAATGAGGGACGCACCTACTGATGTGTGCCCTGCATTCGCCCAACAGTGACCACCTCTAAATCTGCTACTACCACAATATGTAGGCTGTGCATGCGTGAGCCAACATAAAAAGGCAGATTTCTTTACCTCACACCTTCACCAGATAGTCAATAAAATAATTATTCATCAGACAAATCCTTCCAACCCACTCCTGCTCAGGGGCAAAAAACAAATAACAAAAAGATGGATTTGTGTGCAATCTACACCACCAGCAGCACCGAAGTACTGACTCAATAAAAGAAGTAAAAAAAATCCTTCAAAACCCACTCTGCACTTTTCCCAGTCTACTAAATTCTCTCTACCCTGCTTTGCTGCAGGGCCTGCAGCTGCCAGTGCAGGTTTACACTATGCACTCTCTCTCTCGTCTCCTTAATTAATTAATTTATTTAGTTAGTTAGTTATTGAAACATTTCACCAGGAGAGGCATGCTGAGCAAGCCGTTTATTTTCATGTGCATCCTGGGGTAAGAGGAGGGGGCAGCAACAACAAACATAGTAAACAGGTAAATCATAATCTTTGAGGCATCATTTCACAAGCCTGCCTGCCTGAACCTACAGTTACATGTAGTGAAAATTAGCTAACTGGAGTAATAATACACAATTCATGTTTTTGGATCATAAATAACTTTCTCACATAAATGAGCTTCTTCATTGGCCAGATCCTTCCCGGGAAAGAGAGCTAGAAATGGCACTGAGAAGTGTGCTGCATGACGTTCTCAATGTTCAGTTTGCTGATTGGCTGCTGTAGGCTATGTGACTTGCCAACAACTTGACATGTTCAGTGTGTTGTCACTGTAGAAAGCGATGCATCCTGATGTTAAAGTGCTGAAGGGAAGCTAAGTTTCTTTGGATCTGCTTCACCAATGATCAGATCATTGAATTTCAGCACACTCACGAATCCACATTTGGTATTGGTTAATTCTTTGTTGGATTGCTCATCCTTCCTTTGTTTTGTCCAATTTGGATAATGTCCAGGACCAACATGTGTTAGAATGTGGCTCAAAGTATACATTTGAATTCATGGGGACTGAGCAGGTTCAGATTGGTCACAGGAATGTAATCTTGACAATATCCTCCTTAAAGGGACACTTTTTTGACATACTGTATTGGGTGTGCTAAGATAGCTAGGACTCAATGGCCATTTTCAGTTGGTGCTATTTCCTACTTAACTTGGAAGTCCTCTGTTAGAACAGACTACTAATCAGGGTAATTTTTTTAAATTCCAGGTGATGATAGAGATTATTTTGAAATTGATTCTATTTTCTATTTAACTGACTCTGTTCCTACTTTTTTCCAAGGTTTTTGGCCAGCATGTCTAGGTGGGATTCCATCTGAGAATGAAGCTTTTGGAGAAATTGTAAATCCTGTGCCACACCAAAAATTACACTTTGTATAGATCACAAATGTATACAATCTTGCTATTTTTTAAATAAAAAATATTTATCATTAAATAATTTATACACCAGAGTGATAAAATATTTAGGATTTCTGTTTTCATACTTGAGACTGTATGATATGTTCTGGCTTTATTTAAATTCTATGTTTTGCTCTATTTATGTTCAATCATTACCAGTACCTTAGGTTGTAATTTTGTTTTCAACTCATAATTGGGAACATGCATGTATATGATGTGCCTGTCCGGAAGCAGGTTAAGGAGCTTTCCATCTCTAGACCATTGGTTCAAGTCCAGCACAGGTCATTAGAGGCCGAAGCATTATCGCCTGAAGGCTGTTCAGTGGCCTATGTGTAATGAGTTGTGGTGGTTTCAGTCCAGTGCCCACTGGGCTGGTGTCCACATCACAAAACCACCAATACAGTTGGCACTAATTGGCACCCTTGTTGTAAGTCTCATATGAGAGGCCAAGGACAGACTTCCAGTGTTATGGCTGCCTGGTGAATAGCTCTGCCTCTTAGCTCCCTCGCCACCCTTGCTCAAACTAACTATAACCGCAGTGATCGGAGTTCCAGATATACATTTCAAATTAAGAATTATCCACTTAGTCCTTCACAGAGTCTTCACGTGCTACGAGTAATTAAAATGGATAATGAACAGCTGAAAGGCGCTTTAAAGCATACACGGCCAACTACGCCAACAAAAGACAAACTGGCTAAAAGGCCCACGGCAAATACAGATGATCCTGCTTTAAATAATATGCCACAAGGGATACTCACGGAGCAAAAGTTTCTTGAAGAACTGGCCCCAATGAAAGAGACACTGCTAATGTTAGCGTCTGAATTCCAGCACATGAGAACTTCTGTGGAACACCTCGTGACCAGAACAATGGACAATGAAGCCCGCATATCCTTCCTGGACGACTGGAGGGCCAGGATGGAACCGGAACTTGTACAGACCAGACAAAGGCTGAAAAAAGCCGAGGAGAAACTTGAAGACCTTGAAGGAAGGTCTCGGCGTAACAATCTTGTAGTAATGGGCTTGCCAGAAGGAGAAGAGGGAGCTACACCTATCTTATTGGCTCAAAAACTCTGCAAGCATCTGGTGGGGCCTTCCCCAAATGGCCCATGCTACTTAACTGAACGAGCACACCACTCCCTGCGGCCTATGCCTCCTGCTGGTTCTCTTCCCAGACCATTCTTATTCAAAGTATTATACTACCTTGACAAGCAACACATCATGGCCAAATTAAAAGATCTTAAAGAAATCCAATGAGCTGGACAGAAAATAAGGATGGCAAGACTTACCATACTGGTTCAAAAGGTCTGCCCTTCACCCAGTTGTCAATAAGCTCATCTCAGCTAGTGTCAAGTTCAGAGTTAGATATCCAGCTACTCTTCAGATATTGAAGGATGGTCAGTGGTTTTCCTATGAAAATGTGGACACAGCAACCGATGCTTGCAAGATTATGGTTCCAGACCTCTTCAAATGAAAGGTCGGAGTGACACCTAGTGGCTAGCAAAATGGTATTGCAAATGTATTGCAACATATATCATAGAGGACACTATGAAAATGGCTTTTCTGATGCATATCCTTTTGATGCGGTTCAAGACACAGAATACGTTTTGTTGGACTGCTTGAACTGACATTGCGATTCCTTCGCTAGGTCCTGTAATTTTATTTGTAATGCTCCTAAAGTAAGACAAAAGGTTAGGTCTGATATTGGCCTTAACTCGAGGGTCCTCTTAATTTTACTACTTTGTGTAGGGGGGAGATCCCCTAAATATTAAGTTATTATATCAAGAGGGACTAAAAAATAATCTCTTTTCTTAATTGTGGTTTGGTGTAATTCTGTAAGGAGCGCACAGCAGGGATGTAGATGGTCCCCCTTAATAATTTTAGATGACACCGAATATCAAGTATAGTATAGGTCCCTAATGTTAAGGGGCCTAAAGGCTAATACTCAGTTTTGTTTTTCTAAGTAATTACAAAGGTAGAATCTAAGCGAGGAGGACCAATACAAATCGATGTATAGTCACTCGGTTATACAGTTAGTATAGTTTGTTGCCATATTCCTATGTTTTCTCCTTCAGATTGAAAAGGATAGGTTTCTGGGTTTGGGCGAGGGTTGGGGGCTGAGGGCGGTAGAGATTAGCAGGCAGCATAAGCATCAACATGCCAAGCAAGAGGGTTGGAGTGCAGTCACTAGGACTGGGGGACGTTCCTGCTAAGCAGATATATGGAACTCCTGGCCAGAATAAGGTTTATGTGCTTAGTAGGAAGACGGGAGTATTATTCAATACTTTAATTTTAGTTTATGTGGGTAAGTTAAAGAGGATTATTTCTGGGAGGGATGGGGTGAAAGCCAAGTTGTTACTCTCACATCCGAGGTGTTCAGGGTTTTGGTATGCCCAAATTATGCCTCCGATACTAGGTTCTCTCATATGAAAATTGTTCCCTGGAACATTAAAGGGGCCCGGTCTCGGGTCAAAAGGCTTCATATTATTAAGCATCTATCCGTAATGGGGAGTCAAATTACACTCCTCCAGGAAACACATCTCTTAGAGGATGAAAATAACCTTTTCTGGAGGAGCTTTATAGGTACAGTGTATGCCACAGGATCCTCTACATCACAATGTGGTGTAGCGATTTTGATTGCCAGGGGGGTGCAGTTCTTAGAACTTCAAAAAATCACTGATCCACAAGGTCATTTTATTTTTCTAAGAGGAATGTTCGATCACAAGGAAATTCTTACTGGGCCAATACACGGTCCTAACCGAGATTCTCCTGAATTTTTTTCCAACCTTTCTGTATCCCTAGCACCCTTAGTAATTTACCCATAATACTAGCAGGGACTGGAATCTAGTTATTAACGCTCTTTTGGATAGATCTTCAGGTACGAACGCCATTCCATCTCCTGCACAACGTTCCCTTCAAGAGCTCATGGAAACCTATGGGTTGATTGACCCTTGGCACTTTCTATACCCTAAAACTAAAAAGTACACTTTTTTTCACCATTGCACAGATCCCTCTCCAGAACAGATTATTTTCTAATTAATCAAAGAATGATTTCAGGTTTATCCAGGTGTGAAATTACCCCTAGGGTTATATCGGACCATTCTCCTATATGGTTAGATATTAACCCTCTCCCAGTAATCCAGAAATATACTATCTGGAAGTTAAATTCTCAGTTATTAGTGCACAAACATAGGGTAACACACATTAAAGAACTCATTAAAGATTTTCTGATTCATAGCGAAGGCTCCATTTTGGTCTTTGACCAGATATGGAGTACTTTGAAGTATGTTCTTAGGGGTGAATTCATTAGACTATCCTCCACTAGAAAAGACAACAAGACCAGCAGACCACCCTATTTCTAAAAGATATACAACTCCTAGAGACTTCACTATCTAATCCCCTCTGAGACAGAGATGTACACGTCTGACTTTGCTGAGAAACCCATATGCAGAAATATTAAGGCAGAAAGCAGATTATGCCCTTTTTAAAACTCAGGCCAAGTATGTAGAACAAGGTGACAAAGCTAGTCATCTTTTGGCAATGAGGCTCAGGAGACAGAAAGAATCTCGTATCATCTTTTCATTGACTTCCTTCAATTCTGGAACTATCGTAACCTCCCCAGAAAAACTGCACAAGAATTTGAACAGTATTATAGACAACTCTACAGTCCCATGGATCCTCCTCCTTCGGACAAGGACATTGGTGACTATTTGGATATAACTCCCCTTCCCACTCTCAATGCAACCCAAATAAAATTGCTTGATTCTCCTATAACAGAACAAGAAATTAGGGAGGCCATTAAATCCCTGCCTAGGGACAAAGCCCCAGACCCAGATGGATTTTCATCTAATTTCTACAAATTATTTGAAGCAGACCTGACCCCCATTCTTCACCGTTTGTTTGAATTCTTTAGTGAACATGGCTTCACAGACTCGACACTGTTGGAAGCAATCATAATCATGCTCATGAAACCAGGCAAATCATGGGAATTGGTTACCAACTATCACCCCATTTCACTAATGAATTATGACATAAAGATTTTTGCCAAAATTTTAGCTTCCAGAATTGCAAAGGTTTGGGAGGGACTCCTGAGCCCTGAACAAGTTGGGTTTGTACAGGGTAGGTCTTTCTCAGACCACATCCATAAGCTTGACCATATCTTTTCGGTGTCCAGGGATGTGAATCAGCCTATGGCCCTCGTCTCCCTGGATGCGAAAAAGCATTTGATAGGGTTAGTTGGCCCTTCCTTTTCTGCACTTTATCCAAATTTGGTTTTACACTAAGTTTTATATACTGGGTCAAATCCCTATATTCCTGTCCCACCACAAAAGTGTATTGCAACGGAGTTATATCACCCTCTTTTCCTCTCAAATCAGGTACTCAACAAGGTTGTCCCCTATCACCACTACTATTTAATCTATACTTAGAACCATTGTTACAGCAATTGAACGCTTCCCCACTCTTGCAAGGCATTAAAGTAGGTTTAGTGCTTTTAAAAATGTCTGTTTACGCAGATGATATTCTCCTTCATGTTTCCGAGCATCATAACTCCATCAGGACTGCTTTTCAAAATAATACAGAAATTTAGTTCAGTCTCCAACTATAAACTTAACCTGAATAAAACTGAAATGATGGCCCTTAATCCCTTCTTGTCTTATGCGGAGATTGACCCATTCTCTATGATCTGGAATACTACTCTGAAATATCTAGGGATAACATTTTCCACCTCTGTATCACTAATGAAAAAACTCAATTTAGATAACCTTATTTTGACCATTAAACAAGATCTAGATAGATGGACTCCTATGTATTTGTTCCTACAGGCTAGAGTCAGCATAGTCAAAATGAGCGTCCTGCCCCGGATATTTTACCCATTGCATATGTTAAATATTCATCTTCCGTGTCTTGGTTTCATCAATTACATGGGTGATCTCTAAATTCTAGTGCGTGGCAAACCCCCAAGGAGGTCATATAACCCCTTTGTGCACAGCAACAGATGGGTGTACTTAAACTTCCTAACTTTTATTATACTATTTGGCCAGTCGTGCATCTAAATACATGCGGTGGAACTACACACCTCAAGAATTGGAAACTTCCCATATACCCCACTGTGGTTAACAATTGAATATCATACTTTAACCATGTCTGGTTTTACACCTTCTAGTCTACTGTTTATATCACCAAGCCGACTACCACGTTTTATGAAGTTCAGTTATAAATACATCCTAAGGGTTCACATGTAATTGTGTAAAGTTCTTCATATAGTAATCAACAAGATTTGTCCCAACCACTGTTTGGTAACCCCAGTTTCAAGTTTGGTGACCAAGTGACTCACCTCCAAAGAATTGTCCTATCAGAAATGTGTTGGTGAGTGACTTGGTGACTGATGGGAGACTTTACAATACCTCTGAATTACTAGCACACTTTCAATTACCTAGTAATTATTCATTTTTGGGTTTCAAATCAGACATATGTTAATAAAATGGTATGGCTCAGGCACCTGGATTGTTCATTCAACAACCCCTTCAGGAAATGTTAGTTTGCAATATGCAACCCCATGTCGTGTCTCCTGGTTTCGATCTTAATAGGATACTTTACTCAGAAGAATTGGGATACCTTGATATCAGGCTCCTCTAACTTTCCTGATGAAACTATTTCATGGGAAAAGGTATGGCAGGGTATATACTTCTACATGTCCATGATCGTCTCCGGCTGATACAATTTTATATTTTACACAATATTTACTATACTCCTGTAAAACTGCACAAAATGGGAAAATTCTGACTCAGGCCTGCTTCAGGTGCAATCAGGATTCAGGAACATTGCTTCATGTATTTTGGAATGTCCCAAAGTAGATCCCTTTGGAGCCTAATTCAAACGAAAGCTGATCTGTTACTGGGTTTACAGGAGTTATTCACTCCCCAAATCTGTATATTAGGAGATTATAGCAACATCCCAATTAAAGAAAGACGGTATTATATGTGCATTATTTCCTTATCAGTCAAAAAACTCATTTCCGACACTGGAAAGACCAAGATGTGATAACTTATTCTGAATGGGTAAACGAATGCTCTACAACCTCAGGATTGAAAAAGCAATTGCTAACCTCTGTGGCAATATCTCCTTGTATAGAGATAGATGGGAGAAGCTGTATACCCTTTGGTCTTTATCCTCCCCTTAAGAGACTATAGAACCACCACAAGATATGAATACCTGGGTTACATGTAAATTAATGACAGATATGAGACATTTGTTACTTCATGATATTAGTGGCTTTCGGAGGGTAGGGGAGTGGGGTTGGGGTATTGGGATAGGATTGATTGTTTGGGTTAGGGGTCTGGGGGTAGGGTTTAAGTTGTTAGGTGAGGAATGCTTTACTTGTCTGTTTTATGATCAGTGGGTATTTATTGTTACATTCCTTTATGTAGAGCAAGTACTGTCTTGAAATTTTTAAAGTGCCATGCTGTTACAGATTCTGTACCTACTGTATATTGTAATGTGGGTAAATAAATAAATAAAATATATTAAATTAAAAAAAAGAGGCCAAGGACAGCATGGGCATGGAGTCTGAACTACCCTCACCTACATGGTGGTCCGCCATGACAGGATTGAGTCACATTAGTGGGGCAGTGTAGAGAGGATTGGTGTGATCATTTGTGATATACCTGTTATGTGGATGAGCAGAGGACTTCAGGTTCCAGTGCTGTCAATCCAGCACCTTTCACAAGCACTAAATTCACATGCAGAAAACAAATCTTAAAAAATTATGTTCCTATCCACTAGGGCAGATACCCTTAAGTAAGTTAGTGTTGTTGCTGGAGATTGTTTGCCTGTGCCTATGTCCACAATATAGTAGTTTGCTTGCAGTTTCAGCATATTTTATCGCCCTTCACCTTATCTAGACAGAACCTCCCACCCCTCTCTTCTCCAGGTACACAACTGCAGCCACTATATAGTGTACATATTGTTGATACCTTCTGTACATTGTATGTACTCAGGCTCCTAACTGTTGCCACTGTGTTTACACTTATTATATATGGCACTCGGGACAATCAAGCAACTGAAGCAACAAGCAGCTCACCTGAGTAGCTGAGGAAGCCAAATCTCCAGCCTGATAACTTTCGAGGCAGCTCCCCCCCCCAAGCTAGGCACTCGGGACAATCAAGCAACCGAAGCAACAAGCAGCTCACCTGAGTAGCTGAGGAAGCCAAATCTCCAGCCTGATAACTTTCGAGGCAGCTCTCCCCAAGCTAGGCACTCGGGACAATCAAGCAACTGAAGCAACAAGCAGCTCACCTGAGTAGCTGAGGAAGCCAAATCTCCAGCCTGATAACTTTCAGGCAGCTCCCCCAAGCTAGGCACTCGGGACAATCAAGCAACTGAAGCAACAAGCAGCTCACCTGAGTAGCTGAGGAAGCCAAATCTCCAGCCTGATAACTTTCGAGGTAAAGAGAGCCTCTTCTCTTCATCTGGACGCCTGCAGAGGGGTGCTACCTGATGAACACTTATATTTTATGAACTTTGTTCCTGTTCACCACTGGGTGGGCTTGTTAGTTGATTCTCTTTGTGCTACTAATGCTGAAGTGTAAAGCTAGGAACTCACTGGCTTTTCTAGAGTTGCCTTGCTGATTTCATCTTAAAGCCAGATATACCAAGCAGCTAATATAGATCAGACTTGTTTAATATGGTGGTATTGAGCTAATTGTGCTTGTTACTGAAGGCATTAGGTTAGCTGGGTCCTAGTGTGACCTCATTTTGGAATAGCCCTGTTTGCTTAGAGTGGAGCTCCTTTGTGTAAGTCACAACATATTCTCCCGCTGCATAGTAATGAGAGGCTTTGTTTTCTCCACAACATAGGCAGCTCCCCCAAGCTAGGCACTCGGGACAATCAAGCAACTGAAGCAACAAGCAGCTCACCTGAGTAGCTGAGGAAGCCAAATCTCCAGCCTGATAACTTTCGGGTAAGAGGCCTCTTCTCTTCATCTGGATGCCTGCAGAGGGTGCTAGCCGCCCTAACCACCCTCCCACCCAGGGGCGGCTGTCAATTTAAGGATCCACCCCGTGACATCACATCCGGTGATATCACGTCCTGTTGCCCAGAACCTATCTCCCCACTTTCCCATTTGCAGGTTATACCTGCTGGCCACTAGAGGGACCTATGCTCCCTAACTACTTCCTACTCCTACCTGTATGGCACTACTTCCCTGGGATCTTGCTCACCACAATGTATTGGCCCTGCTTCATGCTCTGCCTGTGCCTATCCCCACTAGCAGTGCACTTACCCACTTACCCATCTGGTAGTCCACACTGTGCCCTGGCACCTCCCTCCCTTGCTCCTGAACCTCCTCTCCTGCCCCTTGGGCCTCTGTGTGTCCCGTCCCCCGCCTCCCCTAGCTTTCTCTTCACCTCAGGCACATCTGGGTGTCTTCTTATTCTTGCTTTCCTCCTGTACCTCCCTGCCCACCCCTGCTCCTTAGCCTCCCTCCCTCCCTCTCATGTCAATCGTAGGAAAACCTCTCACCATCTCCCAGCCAGGGTGTTAGTCATGCTACTACTCCTGTCAGGGAACATTCATCCAAACCCTGGCCCGGTTCCCAGGAGCTCCCCAACTCACACCACAGGCCTATGCATGGTCTCCATGAATATCTGTAGCCTCCTAAAAAAGTTTGACTCACTACAATGCCTGGTCACATCAATTAACCTTGATGTCATCACCCTGGTTGAGACTTGGCTGTCGAAATCCTCCCCTGACTCCCTAGTCTCCCTTCCTGGTTTCACCCTTTTCCGGTCCGACCGTGTTGGGAGACGAGGCGGTGGCTGCTCTATTTATGTCAAGGAATCTCTCCCCGTACTAGCCCTGCCCACTCCCATCCTTGACTCCAGGGCCCAGGCGCTTACGCTGAAACTAACCCCTGACCCTTTAAAGGGACCCCTTTATCTGACTACTGCATACGTGCCCCCCAGGGACCAAACGCAGGCCATTGCCTCTCTTACAGAATACCTTACCTCTCTACCTCCTTCCACTGATCAAATTCTGGTGGGTGACTTAAATGTCAACTGGCTCAGCCCCTCCTCCTCCTCTACCCGAGACTCCTTTTCTGCAATAGACCTAACGCACTAGTTACCCACCCTACCAGGACTAACCCCAAGAGAGGCTCCAGTACCCTGCTTGATGTGGTACTCACCAACCGCCTAATCAGATCCCCAATGTACAAGTCCTCCCAGACTCTCTCAGTGATCACTCCCCATTCTATTCCACTGGTCAACCTCAGTCCCCAAACCCATAGCACAGTCCACATGCCGTCGGCGCTAATACCTGGTGGACTGATAAAACTTAAGGAACTTCTGTCCCAAATTGACTGGTCTCCTATCAGGCAACTCCTGACATGACACAGCTCTCTCCTTCTTTACCCAAACTTTTAATAATGCTGTGATATCTTTGCCCCAGTGTTGACCCGCCGTTCTAAAAGGAAGAATGCCCCTAGGTTACCCCAGCTTTGATCCACCAGCTCAAACATAGGGACAACCTATGGCACTGTGCCATTGAGACTGGCCGGCCCAATGACAGGATGTTACATGCCGCCTCAAACAAGTGCACTGGCCATCAGAAAGGCCAAGTCTGAGCACTATCGGTCCTCACCACTGCCTCATGGGGAATCCCAGAACCTTCTGGGATAACATTAAACAGTTAAATGGGAGTGCACACCCCTCACCCACCAGATCAACATTAATGGTGTGATCTCCTCAGACCCAGCCGTCATAGCCAACCACTCAACACCTCATTCACTGACCTTAGCCCTATCCTCCCTACAAATTTTTTGACCCTCCTCCCCCAGCACCTGCCGTATATCTTTCTCGCCCTTATTTTCTCCTCTGCCGTGTTTCTGCCCAAGAACTTAGGCAGCACCTTGTCACTGCCCTCAAGAGGAATAGTACAGGCAGTGACACCCTGGATCCGTGTATCCTACAGCTGGTCTTAGACACAGTCCTTACCCCGATCACATGCCTCATCAACCACTCTCTTTGCCTGTGGAAGGTTCCAACTTCTTGGAAAGTCGCCACTGTCACCCCTATCTTAAAGGTGATGATAGGACTGTGGCTGGAAACTATCGACCGATCTCCATTCTCTCCTCTCTCCAAGGCCTTGGAAAAAGTGGTGGCCTCTCAAATCTCTGACTACCTCTCCACCTACAATGTCCTTTGTCCTGAGCAGCATGGCTTCTGAGCGGGCCACAGTACCAACACAGCCCTCCTAGAGTTCTCCAACTTTCTCCACTCCTCCTTAGACACTGGTTCTCTGGCTGGTGCTGTCTTCATTGACCTCTCGAAAGCTTTCGACACTGTCTCCCACCCCCTCCTTCTTGATGCCCTTAGTCTCTCTGGTTTTGCTGCTGGGCCTATCTCCTGGTGCACCAGTTATCTGTCTGACCACTCACAGCGTGTAAAAATTAATGGGACCTACTCAGACATCTGTCCCATCTTTTCTGGGGTTCCCCAGGGCTCCATTCTGGGCCCTTTACTATTCTCCCTTTACCTTAACACCCTTCCACGCTCTTGCTCGGGGAACATTCTATTGTACGCTGATGATGCAGTCATCTTTGCCTCAAATCGAACCCTACTGCCTCCAGGACTCGCTGCAGAAGTCCTTCACGAGCTGAGGCTGGTTCAAGGACATAGATTGGTGATAAATCTTAAAAACAAAAACCATGTTCTTCACTCATCCCCAAAACAAGTCCTGCAACTTCAAACTCCTCATTCACTCTGGGTCCTCATTCCACTCAACAAGTTTGCTCCTATAAATACCTAGGTATCCATTTTGACCCCTCCTCTCCTTCCATGGACACATCAGCTGCCCTAGCCACTGCCACTAATATCCGATTGGGCATCTTACATCGGTATAAACACTGCCTCCCTCGGAGGCTCTTCTTCATGATCACCTCTCTATCCTGTCCCTAGTGGACTATGGACTGCCGTGTATGGTGCTGATCAGACCGCACTCCAAATTCGCACTACCTGAATAAGGGCTGCAGGTTAATTACTGGAGCACCTAGGATGACACACACCTGTCTACTGTATGCTAAAGGGCTGGTACTTGATCTCAACGAGCGCCTCAAATATCTTACCTGTACCCTTACAAAAAAGACCCTCCTTGGGCTTTCCCCACCAGGATTGACCACCACCATACGCCGCTCTGTCCCACTAGTTCATACTCGGACCTCTGGGAAAACCTCTCTTGTTATCCCTAGAGCTAGGACCTCTCACGGCCAAAGAGCCTTCAGCTTTAGGGCCCCCTCCTGGTTCAACACACTGCCCCCCTCCATCTCCGAAGCTCCAACTATATCGTGCTTCAAAACTTCCTTACGTAACCACCTTATTAACACCCATGCTGTAACTGCCACTAGTCAAAGCCGACTAATACTTATGACAAAGCTTATTACTAAGCTGCTAAGGACAACATAACTCTGGTATTGTTTGCATCCATCCTACCTGTACCAGCTTGTTTGTATCTATGTCTTAATTTACTGTTATACTTATGTGTTGTACTGCTATACTGTGTATTTTGGTTTGTCTTACTGTGACAAGTACCTTTGTAAATGAGCCTATGGCTCAAAGGTTTTCCAAACTGCTGTTTAAATAAAATAAATAAAAACCTACAATGCTTCATTGGCAAGCATTTAAATTAGCCAAGGGGGAGGCACTGGAAAGGAGCAGGGAAATCCTAGCCACCCCCCAAAAAATCAGGGTAGTAAGTGAGGTAAACACCAAGATAGAGATGCAGATAAGGAGAAGGGCAGGGGTAAATGGAGAAATGACAAAGGCAATAAGGACAGGGATGGGGCAAAAAGGGGTAAGGCCATCAAGAAATGGAGGGTAATGAGTACCAATGCCCGTAGTCTGGGCAACAAGTTCCCTGAACTGGTGGCCTTGATGGAAGAGGGATGCCAGGATATCGTAGCAGTCACAGAAACATGGTATACAGAGGACCATGCCTGGGATGTTAACATACCAGGGTACACAGCCTACAAGAGAAACAGGGAAGGGAGAAGAGGGGATGACTAGCTGTCTATGTAAGGGAAGGGATAAAAGCAACGGAACAAAAGAGTAAACAGGGAGGAGAGGAGGCACTGTGGGTCACTTTAGAGACTGGAAATGACACCACAATCCGGACAGGGGTTGTATACAGACCTCCATCTCAGGGGGAGGGAATGGACAAGAATATGATAGAAGGCATCCTTAGGATGGCAGAGAAAAGGGAGATATTGTTGATGGGGGACCTGAATATGCCAGATGTTAACTGGAGCACTTTTGCTGAAGCCACATCCAAGAGCAGAGCCATTCTCGATGCCCTACAGGTGGCATACCTCAGATAGCTAGTTTTGGAACCCACTCAGGAGAAAGCAATCTTAGACCTCATACTCTCAAATGGAGACAGTGAGAGCATCTCAGATCTAGAAGTGGGTAGCCATCAGGGAACAACTGACCACCAAACAGTGTGGTTCATGATAAACTCAGCTACAGAGTCAAGCCATACAAAAGTGAGGGTATTGGACTTTAGGAGGGCTGACTTTGGCAAGCTGGGAGAGTGCTTTAGAAAAGCACTAGCAAACAGGCTAGAAGGAGGGGTGGAGCAACAATGGGGAAACATCAAAACTGCCATCACAGAGGCAACAAGCCTTTGTCTGAAGCAAATAAACAAATCAAAATGAAAGAAAAAGCCACTATGGTTCCCAAAAGAGGTGGTGGGGAAGGTTAGGGAGAAAAAGATAGCATTTAGGAAGTTTAAGGAAACACAGAAGGAGCAGGACAGAGAACAGTACCAGTTAAGGCAGAAGGAAGCAGGGAGTGAAGTCAGAATAGCAAAGGCCCAAACTGAGGAAAAGATAGCCAACTCGGTTAAGAAGGGGGATAAAACCTTGTATAGGTACTTCAGGGAGCATAGAAAGACAAAGGGAAGGATAGTGAGGCTGAATAGAATGGACGGTGGGTGGGCAGAGAGGGACAGTGAAAAAGCAGGGATACTGAATGAATACTTCTGCTCAGTATTCACAACAGAGGAGGAGGGGAAGGTGCCTAATCCAATTAACAGAAGCACTCTGGATAGGGGGTCGATCCCAGTCCTTTCACAGGGTTCTGAAAGATCTCCTAAAACTGAAGGTGGACAAAGTAATGGGCCTGATGGAATTCACCCCAGAATTCTAAAAGAATTAAGAGGAGAACTAGTGACACCACTGACTACACTTTTTACAAATCATGGGAGGATGATGTGGTACCTGAGGACTGGAGAAAGGCGGATGTGATTCCCCTTCACAAAAGTGGGAGCAAGACAGAGGCAGGAAACTACAGACTTGTCAGTTTGACCTCTGTGGTAGGGAACGTGATGGAATCACTTCTGTAGGAAAGAATTGTTAATTACCTAGAAGTCAGTGGGGCACAGGACTCAAGGCAGCATGGATTCACAGCGGGAAGATCATGTCAGATGAATCTAATAGATTTCTTTGACTGGGTGACCAAAGTAGTAGACCAGGGAGGGGCTGTGGACATGGCCTACTTAGACTTTAGCAAGGTATTTGACACAGTCCCGCACAAAAGAGTAATAATCAGATTAACCAGCCTGGGAGTGGGTCCCAAGTTGGTAGCCTGGGTAAAACATTGGCTAGACAACAGGACACAGAAGGTAATTGTAAATGGAGTCCACCCTGAAGAAAGAGGGGTTACTAGTGGGGTACCGCAGGGTTCAGTACTGGGTCTTCCTTTTAATGTCTTTATAAGTGATATTGCAGAGGGACTGGAAGGAAAAGTATGCCTTTTGCATATGACACAAAGATCTGCAAAAGGGTTGATACACAAGGAGATGTGGAAAGGATGAAGGGACTTGGCAAGGTTGGAGAAATGGTCAAAGTATGGCAGCTTGGATTCAGTGCAAAGAAGTGCAAAACAATGCACCTGGGAAACAAACACCCAGGGAAGATTACACAATGGGGGGGGGTAGTAACAACAACAAAAATGGAAAGGAACCTGGGGGGTAATAATATCAGATGACCTTAAGGTTGGCAAGCAATGTGAGAAGGCAGTAGGGAGGGCTGGGGGATACTGGGATGTATAGGGAGAGGTATCACCAGCAGAAAACAGGAAGTTGTCATCCCTCTGTACAGACAGTTGGTGAGACCCCATCTGGAGTACTGCATCCAGTTCTGGAGTCCCCAACTCCGCAAGGACATAGACAGGATGGAGGCAGTCCAGAGGAGGGCAACTAAAATGGTGCAGGGTCTGCAAGAGAAGCCATACGAGGAGAGACTAAAGGAGCTTAATATATATACCCTTGAGGTAAGGGGGGGGGACATGATAGAAACTTTTAAGTACCTCAGTGGAATCAACAAAGTCCAAGAGGGTAGCATCTTTCAGAAAAAGAGATGTGCAAGAACAAGGGGACACAATTTGAAGGTAGAGGGGGGACGGCTTATGGGCAATATGAAGAAGTATTTTTTCACAGAGAGGGTGGTGAACGCATGGAACAGCCTTCCTGAGGAGGTTGTGGGGTCTAAAACTGTGGGAGAATTCAAGAATGCATGGGACAGACATAAGGCAATTCCTGTGGGGGTAGGAAGAAATAGGCTGCTGGTTAACTGGGATCTGCAGCTTATCCTGTAGGTAGGGAAATGGGCAGACTGGGTGGGCCAAGTGGTCCTTATCTGCCGTCAAAGTCTATGTTTCTATGTTTCAGTTTGTGGTCAGTATGTTTTTTTCCTGGTGAAACTCTATAATAATTAAATATAACTGTTTTCTCAGAAAATAAGGCCCAGCTTTTGCTTTGTTCTCTCCTCAGATTACCAAGAGCACCCTGATACTTTGAGCAGCTTTTTTGCTTTGGTGTAGTTTCTAAAGAATGTGCCTGCTGCAGCAGTGTTCTGTAAAGTGTTTGCTGTAATCAACTCTCCCATGAATATGCAAAACAGTGTATGTAAAACAGAAAAGCCTAATTTGGAATGTCTGAATTTAGGAAGGAAGTTTCTCAAGACCCCAACAGAGCAAGTAAAGGTTTAAAAATCATCTCAGTATTAATATGTATACATATACCAAGTCTGTACTTAAATGTTCACAGACCAAGGTAACTCTTAAAATTTCTGTTTCTACTTGGGTATACTTCAGCTCTGTGTCAGTAAGTGATCTCAAAACATATACAATCAGGCTCCACTGTCCATCTAGTGGTAACTAGAACATTTCTCTTAGTGTGTTTTGTTGTAGATATTCCCATGTCCAGGAATTTTTATTAATGAGTTGCTCCCCCAAAGACATTGTTTTCTTAGCTAAGTATGAAAGAAATATATTCAGGAAATTGGCCGTGCCCAGAAAACACCTCAAATCAGAAATAGCAGCTGGGACTGGGATCTCTTGAATGACCTGAACAGTTTCTAGGTCAGGCTTAATTACATGTGCAACAATCTTGTGTCCCACAAATAAAACTGTGTTGTTTGCAGATTCACTTTTTATTTGGAAAGGCTTTGCCTGGAGTTCAGTGGCCTAGCAGCCAGCCACTCCCACTTCCTGAGCTATATAAGCAGTTCCTCTCAGCCTCATTGTGAAGCATTTTTTCTTTGCAGCCGAGGGCTCTGTCGGTTTGCCCTCTGAGCTGCTAGGGCCTCCCTGGCTGGCTGGGGCCTGCCCCCCCCCCCATTTGCTGCTCCTGCTTGTCTCTGTTGGGCTTCTGTGTTTATTTTCCTGCTTCTGGTTTGTATTTTGCCTTCGGCTGTGTGTGCTTTCTTCCTTTTTTGGGGGGGCTACTTTGTTTCTAAGCTCCTAACATACTGCTACTCAGAGCTCCTGCTACTGCTTTCAGTTACCTACAACTGTAGCCACTGCTGCTGTTTACTTTAATTACTATTGTACCCAGTGCTTGTGTTTTTACACTGTGCTCACCACACTCAAACTACTGCAATGCAACTGCAATTATTATCTGTGGGTTTCAGCTCAGCCATATCTGCTCCACGTTGCATACTCAATTGTTTTTCACCTGACACAGTTTACTCTGACCCTAGCTGTGCTGCTCATTCCTGCTGTCATTCTACGTGCAGCTTCATTGCAATGCCTGGCTACACCTGCTTTCAAGCATTGTCTCCCTGTTTTATTGCAGTTACAACTCTGAGGTCAGCCAACTAAGCTCCTGCTGAGGCTGTTAATATAGCTTTGGTATTAAAATTGCCTCACCACCAAAAAATCCTCAGAGTATTTGTCACCTTGATTTGGCTATTCATGTCTAGCTGGCTTGCCCCCAGTTCAGTGCTGTTAATGCTATACAGTATGTTATGCAGACCTCCGTGCAGGTCCACCTATCACTACTACTGCTTATTGACCTATGTGCAGGTCCACACTTGCTTATGCAACCATTGCTCCTTGCTTATGCAAACCATTGCTTCATGCCTACTGCCATCCCTCGGCTTCAGCCTCTGGGATTCTGCTGCACTCAATCTGCATTCGACCTTGCAAGGTCTCAGCACTTAATGCTTATTACGATCTCAGCATGCCGTGCTCATTCAGCTCACCAGCTTTTCAGCTCTCAGTCAATTTCTGGGGCATGCCAGCCATTCTATTCTGGCGCAGGGTTCCTGCAGCCAACAGTCTCACTCTACAGTTAGTCCGCATCTCGAGTGTGTCCAGCTTGGGGTGGGATCCTTCTCAACTGGCCCATAGCTGGGAATGTTTTCACCCCAGGCTTGGCTTTAGCTGCCTGCAACACGAAAGCAGCTCCGGATGTAGAATTTAAGACTAGTGGTGAAGGGTGGAAAAAGATACCTCCTTTGGCTCTAGTGTTCCACTATAACAGTTAGCCATTAACTTTAGTGGTTTCCCTAGCAAGGCACCTTCACCGCATTCTCCCTACGAATGCCTCTGGTTCACCTGGTTTGATTTAGGGTGGTTATGCCAGGTGTGGCTTGAATTACTTTACTTTACTGAATTACTTTACAGAACATTGATTGTTGTGAGCATTCTGTTTTATTATACCATTGATATGACATACTCAGGAAGGGTTAACAACAAAGTGATGTCATAATAATGGCATAACATAGAGGATAATGTATGGTCCTCTATCATTAACCGGTCAGTTAACAGTCGAGAGGTTGCCAGGGCGACCATGTAAACCTCGACAGTGAAGCTCGAGAGGTTTACGTCGCCATGGCAGTCTCGAGACGGTTAAAATTGACCAGTTGCCGATAGAGGGACCATACATTATTTTTTATAGTGTATGGTCCCACTATCAAAAATTAAATGGCTTACGTTTTTTAAAAAGTCACAGCTGCGGCCCTTCAGTCCTTCCCCATGGGTTTCCCTTCAGTTGGTTCACCGTTGGAAAAAAGTGCGCACATGCGCAGACCGCTCGCTGTTGTTAACCTATCGGCGGACGTGGATCGATAGGTTAACAACATATTCACGTCACGATAGGTTAAAACCTTGGGAAATGATGATTTCTAAGGTTAACAGTATTCTAACATACATTATAAGGTTGTAATCTGCTTGATTTCTGTCAAAATAAAGGCTCCCCATACATTATAGCATTTTATTGCACAACAACTTAGAAGACCGACCTCAAGATCCATATACCCTTGATATTTCGGTTCTTTGAATCCTTTATCAAAAGCTAATGTACACCATTTAATTGATATAATAAATATTCACTTCTTAACTGACAAAAATTATATAATAATTATCAAGTTCAAAATGATTGGTGAAACCAATCACATGTTATATACCATCAAGTTAATTGAAAAACACTTCAAACAACATACAATAATAAAACAGAAAGGAGTTTACTTTAGTGCCAGTAGGTGGAGACAATGAGAAGGGGTGGGGGCAGGAAAGTTAAAAGCATAGACTGCCTTTTAAAAAGCAGATACATAGATAGCTCCTATTTATATTTCTGTCACAAAACATCTCGATTTCCACCTTTTTTTCTTAATTATGGTCTGAGTTTGAAACCAGTGTTTAGACTCTGATTCTCCATAGCACATAATGTAATTATCCAGAATGTTTCCTCTTAAGTAAAAGATTACTAAAATGTCCCCTTTGGGGTTTCTGTTAACTTTGTCTATTACTCTAAACTGAAATCTATGTTCACCTCTATTGTTAGTTTCAGCAATGTGCATAGTGGTGGCACAGAGGGGATCTTTCCATTCAATCGCCTTCATATGCTCTCCCAATCTTTGTTTAAATGGTCTCTTAGTTTTTCCAATGTAGAAAGCTAGACGGGTACATTGTGCCAAATAGATCACCCCTTCCATAATGTAGGTTGTCAACTGTCTAATGCTAAAATATCTGTCCACATTTATACTTGAAAAAGTACTACACCTTTTCACAGCAGCACAGTATAAGTGATTTTTACATCTAAAACATCCTTTCTTTTGTTCCAACCATGTAAGTTCCCTTTGATCAATAGCATGACTACGCACAAGCCTATCTTTTAAAGTGGGAGCTTTTCTTTACGACATTCATGGTGGCATGGTTGATAACTGTTTGAGGTCCAGGTCACTACTTAACACTTTCCAGTGTTTATTTACAACTTCTCTCACTTGGTGGGCTTTAATGGAGAAAGTAGTAATGAAATTAAACTTGGTGTCCTGCCCTACCTGTGCACTGTTTTGATTCTTGTCTTGTAAAAAATTCTCTCAGTCTATCTTGTCTGTCATGTCTCTTGCTTCCTGTATGTTCTGTTTACTATAGCCTCATTCTTTTAGTCTCAAAGAGAGGTGATCTGCTTCCTCTCTATAAGTTCTTTCTTTGCTGCAGTTTCTTTTGTCCAGAGGAACTGACCCTTGGACTGTTTTGCCTACATGTGGTGGATGGCAACTGTAAGAAATTAATAGTTTGTTACCATCCACCTCTTTTCTATACAGTTTTGTGTTGACTCCCCCGTAATTATTTTTACACGGTATAACATCCAAATAATTAACATTCTGTACATCACTGTTACAAGTAAACCTTATGGGTTCACCACAATATATCCCAGGCACACTGCCTTAGGGGTAGCTGGTCCATTCCACTGGGGTGTCAAACAGACGAGGCATACTGATGAGTCCTGGTAGGATGAAACACGTGTCTATGTCTTCTGTTAGCACCCTTTGCAAACTGTGTGAGAGGCCTTTCGCACCATGCAATTCTGCTTAAAGTGTGACCAGCATAACATTCTGTGGTGATTTGCATATGCAGCCCATGATGCTTTGCATTGTGGGGGCATGTGTGATTTTGTATTTTCTTTCAAGTAAACCTTAGATGTGTATTAGTACTGTACAAATAGGTAGATGTCGCATAGGTTTCTATACTAGAACATGTCTGTATGTTAATGATCAAAAAATCATAGCACATATAGTGCATGTGAAGAAACAGCATGTGTAATGTCTTCAGATATATACTTCTACTGGTGACATAGTGTGTTTTATGCCATGACTAGAAATGTAATTGAATTTACTGACTGAATGCTAGAGAGAAAACCAAGAGATTCTAACTGCATGCAGTTGATACAGGATGGCATTGTTCTTGTCGAAAGCCAGTAGTGCAAAGATGACTGAACGACGTTGAACTGAAGTCAGATGTCATTTAACAGCTGGTTTGCTTTCCTCGCGCTTGTGAGAATGTACGTATCATGCTGCTAATGCATAGATGTAGACAAGGTACAGCAATGCAGCTATGGAAACATCACTGATTTGTCTACAATGTCCAGAAGATATATTGAGATACTTTTAGTGCACTTTGACAATACGGAGCACTCTGTAGTAAGTATATAGATCAACTCACAAGTAAATTCCAGGTTTTAAGGATGTCTATGTAACAGGGAAATAGTTCCCATTATGTGTTGTATATGCTGTTTCCATTCATAAACTTGTGGATTGAGTTTTGGATTCAGTACTGGTAGACATAGGTACAGATATTTTCAAGGATGGCATGAGCTATGCCGTACTTTCTTTGTAATGGAGCCTTTCTGGATTGCACATCATTTTATAGCACCTCAGAAAATACGAGCTTTATCGTTTATTCTTTGAGTGCTCTGGTGTTGTGATTTTACATCAGCCACAAAATGTTCTTAATACCACTGCCTACATATCTGTCTGTCTCATACAATTCAACAGCTAGAGGGTAGCAATAAACAGCAGTAAGCTTCCAAAATGATTCAACAAAAAAGAGTCACAAGGCCACAACTTAAGTAAAGATTCATAACTAGTAATTCATCAGAATCAGTTGGTAGCTGTACCAGTCTTTGACAACAGCAGTAGAGTAAACCGTTATGCTAACTCAGCTATGCAAGTTTTTTTCTTTCTACACATGCCAGTTTGTAGTAATATCTGGTTCAGCAAGACAATTCCTATCAACGCTTTGAAGCAGATTATCAATACATGACTTCTGACCATCAATAATGAGTCACTAACACCACTATGACAGGTGTTAGCTATATATGCTGATGTAGTAAGTTGCTGCAGACATACAAGACACTATCAGAGTTTATGATGGCTGTCATAAATAAACCTGATGAAGACAGACCCTTGTCGGCAGTACTGTGGTAATATATTTTACAAAATATGTATGTGTTTCATGTGGCGACTTCACAGCGTGAAACCACACAAGACATGCTGTATTTACTTCCTTTAACTCCTCAAACCAAAAGTAAGCCAAATTTTGCTACAGCTATTCACCAATGCTGAAATGTAGTCATGCTGTGGAAGGTGTGGAGGCAGATGCACTCAGTCCACTCTGTCTCAGGAGTTCATCTCAATATCTGTTGCTTATGTTGTACAGATTTGACTCCTATGGGCTCAGAGTTGATACTTCTGTCACGCAGATTACACAGCTAGTAGAATAGTCTTCAACTTAATCAGTGTTTGACACAGTATAATTCCATCACCATGGTCAATCCATGCATTCTGGGCTATTGCACCTCCTTACTAAGGTGCAAAACTGGATGGTTAGATGTGACGACTTTACAAGCAGTTTTAAATAGAGACTGCCACGATACTTGAAAAATGTATATCTTCTAATATTGAAGAATTATGACAACCTTCATATTTCTTTAGAAGAATAGGATAAAACGTATGTTGCATTTAAAAATGACTACTTTGTCCCTAAAAAATTCATGCCTCATTACAATGTTGTATAATGCGACTCTAAATAAACCATACAATTTCAAGAAAATGGTATTCTGACATTGAGACATTCCATACACTGTAACATGTAAGATCTTGGTGGATCTAGACTACATGAAATTATGTTGTAGTGGCTTTAATCGGCGCCAACAATATTCACAGTCACTAGAGAAACCATGATGCATATCTACTCAAAGATTGTACATCTAAAAAACTGAGGACTTTACTGCTCTCCTCTGTTACATATCTTTAATCATCCATGTATCAACTCATACATACAACAAATTGATATGAGTTATAAGCTGTTACTTCTTTTGCAAACAAAGAGAACTTCTCAGTTATATCGTTATTAACTGAGCAACACTTCTAACATTCAGCAAACATTCCACTCTGTCACAAGTTGTCTATCAACACTTCAATTTGTCTATTGACTCTTGACATATAGAGAACATCATTCGCTCACCATGCAACAGTGTAGAACTATCACACTTTCATGCGAATACTAGTATTGTACCTATAGTAAAAATAACTACCTTTATTGATAATGCAAGAAGTTGAATTACACAACTGTAAATAAGAACTAATTGCAGAATCTCATTTACTGACTTTTACATGTGTTTGTAATTACTTGTACATAATATAAAGATTTTATTCAGGTGTACATTGTTAATAACTACTTTGATACTGTACTAAAATACTAGTAACTACTAAAGTATAACTGAATGTTTTATATATTATTCAGCACTATACTAACTTCTATATTGAATTAACCATAAGTTTGTTAAAAATGCATTCCATGCACAGTTTTAGTATTTACAAGTTAAGAATTTACATATAGAAGCCAATGTAAGAATTGATAATGTGTCATTTGTTCATGTAAAAATATTCTATTTTTTCAACTTGTCACATAAGTAATTCTAACGTATGTAAAAAATATTGACAATTGTAAATCAGACACTGTTACTGATCAAACACACTGCATACCTGTTCCCTTGACAATATTTATGATCGCCTCAATTGAGGGGTCGGGTAAATTTTTTATATTTGTGCTCAGTCAGTGATATATATTATTAAATAACACCAATCAAATGTCAAAATAAACATTTTTGTATATTGTATTACTTAGCAGTGAGTTATGGTTTTTGCCCACCCTAGAATATTCCACATTAGCAGTCACACAATTACAATAAAACACTTGTCTACTCATGTGTGTAATCACACTTCAGAACCTACTGACATTGCCTTTATTAATATGCCACACAAGTAATGCACCACATATAATTACAACATACAGCCATTTTAAAAAAAGTTACATTTTTCATAAACTGTATTCACATTCAATAGTAAATATATATAATGAAGCGCCACAGCTTCAGCCTGACTATTAGAATTCCAGGTTGAATGTCAGAAACTACTTCCTTCCACATAAAGAGTAGTGAGTAGTGAAACATGACTAGAAACACACATCATCACTTGATTAGTTTCCTATAATATCACATACTTACTCCAATTCTATATTAGTACAGTTCTTATTATTCTTACATTTTTACATATGACGAGCAATGATTGCATTACATACAAAGATTGTGGTATTGGTGGAGACTGCTTCTGTTAATCTAAATTTCAGTCTTGATTGGACTCTTTTCTCCATTTAACAAATTAAGGCCACATTTTTTCAAACCATAACCACCTGTGTCGACTCTTTACTTTAAATACCATTATGACATACAAATAAGTGTGTATGACTTAAGCATACAAATCAATGTTAATTAATACTGCTACAACTATACCTCCATCAATTTTTTTTGGTACCTATGACATACAGTCAGTATCTCAGCATATGCAACGATGTGGGACATTGCATGTCACATTTGACATAATTCCTAACAGTGTAAAAAACTCAGCAATGTACTTACTTTTTCTGTGCCTATGCAATCATTATTATTACTATACCAAGGTGCCACATCAGCACCTAACAGGTACACAGCTGTGACAATACATGTACCATGCAGTCACTACTATGTGTACTTCAGAGTCTGACAAATGGAGCTTTCTAATTGGCTGCAAACATCCTATCAACCTTATGTTAATCTTTGTATTACCATACATGAAAAGGTTAACGATATACTGAATAAGAGTTTAAAACTGTTTAAAACATGTTTCATTATTATAGCAATAAGTCACTCCCAAGAATTGTGTTAATGGTCAGTCAATCACCCTGTAGAGACATGTGCCACTGCGTCCACACCTCGTGCCTACAGCACACCCCTAGAATGTGATTAATAGACCTCATTAACATAACCCTGTCATGCCTTATTAATTAATTACAAAAGGGATCGTAGAAACTGAGCTTTCTGACCAGCTGCAAACATTCTAATAGCCTTTTTGTAAATCTTTTATTGATATACATACAGAAGTTAACCATTTTTCTGAATAAGTTTTTAAACAGTTTAAAAACATTTTTATAATAATAGCAATAAGGCATTACTAATGGTAGATGATAAGTCATTTAATCACTCTCTATCGGACATATGCCACTCAGCTACACCTCGTACCACTAGACCCCTTGAAGGTGATTAACAGACCATTAACATAACTCTGCATCATGCGTTATTGCTTAATTGAATTTTACTAACCGTATAGCCCACAGGTCCCCAGACATCCCTTTTTCAGGGGTGACCCAGAAAGCAAACAGTAGATCAAATAGAACACAATGGTACATACACAAGCTGAGGGTATACATTATGCTTCAGTTTACAAATACATCTGTGTTGTCATCTACACCTACAATTATAATATACTACCTAACTTTGTCTGACATTGGGTGCTCCCCTGCCTACCCTGACCCTGCTGGTGATGTCTTGTGTCATAGTAACACCAACAGCAATGCAAACAGAAGTGCTAACAGTGGCACTATATGGTAACAGAAGTGAAAATCGAGAGCATAAACAGCAACGCACACAGTGACACTAGATCACAGAACGGGTCTGCCATGTGATGTGTTAAATGGAGTTTGTAATTCCCTGCAAACCTCCTTAACAGTCTTATGTTAATTCTTTTATTGACATACATGAAGAGGTAAACCATTTCCTGAACAAGGTTTAACACGGGATGCACGTTGATTGTCGTTAGTCGTAACTCTCACCCATCACATGTGTAAAGCAGCAGAAGTATAGGAGAATGGGGTGACAGTTAGGACCCATGATCCCAATGCACCAATGCCAGTTGGGGGGTGGGCAGGGGTCTAGGGGGTTTTCAACCCTAACAGCGAATTTCCTCACTTTTGTCGCTCAATGGAACAACCCTAACTAAATGCATTAAACGGACTTTTGCCTCAATTTCCTTTCTTTTGAGAATGATAACGAAATAGTGAATGACTGCAGTTACTGGAGTGAGGGTCTCGAGGGCCCCGGGCCCCCATACATGATGTCTTGTGGCATACCTAACAGGGACAGTAACGCAAACAGAAATGCTAATAGTGGCGCATACGGTAACGCTAAGCTGCCAATGAGAACAGAGGCGGGTAATCTATTACGGTGACGAGGACCGGAACGGTCTGCCACGTGATGTGCTGTCACAGAGTAACATGGTGCCTGCAAACAGAAATGTCAATGGGCATGGTGATATTAAGTGAAACAGAAAGATAAACAGTACTTTAGACAGAAATGGCAAAAAATAACAGAAACGCAAGCACAAATCAAAACACAAAGGATAACGCACATGGTGGCACAGACGTCAAAGGTAAGTGAAACGGGTATGAACCGCAAGCGGAAAAGGCAACAGTAACAGTAATGTAAGCGCACAGGCTGGTTTTCCCCAACAGCTGAATAGAGAAAGACACTGAGTACAAAGAATGTATGCATAATAATGGGTATCGGAGCAGAAAATGAAGACTTGGAATACTAAATAAATTATATCTCAGGAACCGCATAAACATAGAAAAAATTTAAAAGTCGTTGTATGATTGATGACTGTCCTAGTTGGTTTTGTACTTACAGCCCTGTGGGGCTAAGAAGTTTTCAATGAAAGTCTGTATCTTTAATTGCCTCCGAGATACGGGCCCTGAAAGGCGCGGCAAACGCCGTAATGTTATCCTATGGGGAAAAAAAGAGAAGTTCAGAATGCCATAACTTTGCCTTCCTGTAATATTTTTTCACCAAACTACTGAAAGGCACATCTGTGTGCTGTTGGCTGTCTTCCCTTCAAATTTCAAGAAAAAATACCAAACCGTTATTTGGCAGCAGGGATCCAAAGGATTTCTGTAATGCGTTGGGCGCCGTAATGTTATCCTAAGGGAAAAACCATCAACTTTGGAGTGCTGTAACTTTCCCACTGTGTAATATTTATTCACCAAACCACTGAAAGGCACATCTGTGGGCTGTTGACTGTCTTCCCTCCAAATTTCAGGAAAAAAGACCAAACCGTTATTTTGCAGCAGGCATCCAAAGGATTTCTGTTATGCATTGGGCGCCGTAATGTTATCCTATGGGAAAAACCGTCAACTTTGGAGTGCCGTAACTTTGCCACCGTGTAATTTTTTTCAATACAACACTGAAAGGCACATCTGTGAGATGTCGGTCTGGTTCCTCCAAATTAAGCCTACAACCCCAACGGTTCTTTGCAGCGAGTGCCAAAGAATCGCTGTCACTTTCCCACACATGGTACCATTGTTGCATTCTGTGAAAGCTGTGTTCGACACTTCGTGAGCACGGTGCGTAATTTTGGTAAGTACTTTTTCCAGAAATTTGAAAACATATTTCTGGGGTGTTTTAATGGCCAAATAAAAGACATGGCAAGCATCCTCAGGGTCCACTAGGTAAATACAAAAGAATTAGGTTGCTAGAGGGTCCCAAATTTAAATGCCAACCATTTTTCTGATCACCAACTGAAAACAAAATGGCCGATTTGGCGAAAGTAACAGCCCATTTGCGTAAAGTAAAATGCATTTTGCGATAGTTTTGTCAAACTTTTTGTTAACTTTTCCCATTGACTTATAATGGGAAACTGTTTTTTGAATAACTTTTGAACTCGTTTTTAATGATTTTTTCATGAAATCTTCAAAAGGCACATTGGGGACTCCCGCCACACATTTTCTGAAGATTTCGACCGGTCGCAAAAACTGTGCGACCTGTAGGTGCCGACCGTGAGAATTTGCAGTGCCATAAACCGCACAGATCATGCTTAATAACTCTGCATCCGTATATCCAACCAGTACAAAACTTGGCAGATCCCAAGGCCTATAGTTCTTGATTGCATATTCCAAATTTCAGGCAAATCTGTCAAATGGTTTGCAAAGTTATTAAGGTGCAAAGTTTTCGGTTTAATATAGAAATGGCTCCTCAATTTTAATTCATGGTAGCACTACTGCTACCATAATATAGATATGTATCTATATATCTATATATATATATATAGATATATATATATATATATATCTTATATATATAGATATATATATATATATATATATATAACACACACAGTATCCTTCTCGAGGTGCTGCCTGTCAATCAGATATGAGGAGGTAAGAGGGTACTTTTGCACCATGCAGTTTAATGAATGGTTGAAAAATGGTGGAGCACAGGGTTTGTCTCATTGGGGACTGGGGTTCCACCTGAGGGGACACCAACCTGTACTGGCAGGATGGTCTGCATCTGTCCAGGAAGGGAACAAGTCTTTTGAGCAATCAGTTTAAATGTTTCATTGGCAAGCTTTTTAAACTAGTCAAGGGGGGGAAGCGGCACTGATAATCAGTAAAGAAAAATCCAGCCTCTCCCTACAAAACAGGGTACTAAATGAGAAAAAAGACCAAGGTAGAAAAGGTCAGTGGGGATGCTGCAACAGAAGGTAAAGCCATCAAAAATGGAGAGCAATGAGTACCAATGCCCGTAGTCTGAGTAACAAGCTTCCTGGAATTAGAGGCCTTGATGGAGGAGGAACATCTGGATATTGTGGCAGTCACAGAAACATGGTACACACAAAGCCATGACTGGGACGTAAACATACCAGGATACACTATCTACAGGAGGGACAGGAGGAGGTAAAGGAGGAGGAGGAGGAGTAGCTCTTTACATAAGGGAAGGAATCAAAGCAACAGAACAAAAAGGGTAAACAGGAGGAGAAGAAGCCTGTAGGTCAGATTTGGGGAGACCAGCAATGGCACCACAATCTGCACAGGGTTATGCTCTAAGACCCCCAGCCTTCTCAGGAGAGGAAATGAACAAGGAAAATGATAAGTATACTTAGAATGGCAGAAAAAGAGGAGGCTATTGCTGATGTGGTGATCTGAATATGCAGATATTAACTGAAGTGCAGTTGCAGCAGCCACTTTGGGGAAAGGGTGAGGTTGTGACTAGATGATGCCTTACAGAGGCATGCAGCAGACAATAGGCTACTGGAACCTGCTCGAGGAGAGATGTCTTAGACCTGGTTCTCTCTCAAATGGAGATGAAGAGAGGATCACAGATGTAGAGAGTGGGTAGCCATCTAGGAACTAAGCGACCCATCGAACAGTATGGTTCACAATAAAACAGCAGCAATAGAGAGTCAAGCCATACAAGGCAAAAGTACTGGACTTTAGGAGGCTGGGATTTGCCAAAATGGGTGAATGCCTAAAGAATGCACTAGCAAATGGGCAGGAAGGAGAGGGAAGAACAATGGGAATAATAAACAGCCATCACAGAGGTAACAAGCCTTTGTGTGAAGCAAATAAACAAAACAAAACTATGTAAGAAACCGTTCTCAAAGGAGGTGGCAGTAAAGGTTCAAGAGAAAAGAAAGCATTCAGGAAGTACAAGGAATCACAGAAGGAGCAGGACAGAGAACTGTATAAGAAGCAAAGCTGAAGTTGAAGGAATAAACTTTAGTAGGTACATCAGGGAGCGAAGGAAGACCAAGGAGGGATAGTGAGGCTTAATAAAGGGAGGGGTGGGCAGAGGGTGACTGTGAAAAGGCAGAGATACTAAACAAATATTTTTGCTCAGTATTTACAAAGGAAGAGGGGAGGTACCTAAAACAAACAGTAGAAACACTCTGGATACAGAAGTTGATACCAGCCATTTACAGAAGAAAGGGTTCTGAAAGAACTCTTAAAACTGAAGGTGGACAAAGCAATGGGGCCTGATGGATTCATCCCAGAATTTAAAAGAACTAAGGGTAGAACTAGTGACACCACTGACTACCCTCTTTAACAAATCATGGGAGGATGGGGTGGTACCAGAGGACTGGAGGAGGGCAGATGTGATTCCCTTCACAAAAGTGGGAGCAAGGCAGAAGCAGGAAACTACAGACTTGTTAGTTTAACCTCAGTGGTAGGGAAAATATTGGAATCACTTCTGAAGGAAAGAACTGTCTTGTATCTAGAGGCCAGAGGGCACAGGACACAAGGCAGCATGGATTCACAGTGGGAAGGTCATGCCAGACAAATCTGATAGATTTCTTTGACTGGGTGACCAAAGTAGTTGATCAGGGAGGCTGTGGACATGGTCTACCTATACTTTAGCAAGGCATTTGACACAGTCCCACACAAAAGATTAATATACAAGTTAGCCAGCCTGGGAGTGGGCCCCAAGATGACAGCCTGGGTAAAGAATTGGCTGGAGAATAGGACACAGGAGTAATAGTAAATGGAGTCCACTCTGAAGAAAGGGGTTACTAGTACCGCAGGGTTCTATTAGATGACTGGTCCTCTTCAATGTCTTTTATGCTGACATTGCAGAGGGACTGAAGGAAAAGTATGTCTCTTTGCAGATGACACAAAGATCTGCAACAGAGTTGATGCACAAGGTGGGGTGGAAAGGATAAGAAGGGACTTGGCAAGGTTAGAGGAATGGTCAAATGTATGGCAGCTTAGATTCAATGCCAAGATGTGTAAGGTAATGCACATGGGAAACAAAAACCCAAGGAAGAGTACACAAACGGGGGTGAGATACTAACAACAACAAAATGGAAAAGGACCTGGAGGTAGTCATATCAGATGACCTAAAGGTGGGCAAGCAATGTGAGAGGGCAGCAAGGAGGGCTGGGGATACTGGGATGCATAGGGAGAGGCATCACCAGTAGAAAACAGGAAGTTATTATCCCTCTGTACAGACAGCTGGTGAGACCCCATCTGGAGTACTGTGTGCAGTTCTGAGACCCAATCTCTTCAAAGACATAGACAGGATGGAAGCTGTCCAGAGGAGGCAACTAAATGGTGCAGGGTCTGCACCAGAAGACATATGAAGAGAGACTTAAGGAGCTTAATATGTATAGCCTCGAGGAAAGGAGGGAGAGGGGGGACATGATAGAAACTTTCAAGTACCTCAAGGGAATCAACAAAGTCCAAGAGGGTAGCATCTTTCAAAAAAAGAGGTGTGCAAGAACAAGGGGCACAATTTGAAGATAGAGGGGGGCAGCTCAGAGGTAATTTAAGGAAGTATTTTTTCACAGAGAGGGTTGTGGATGCATGGAACGGCCTTCCGGAGGAGGTTGTGGAGTCAAAAACAGTGGTGGAATTCAAGCATGCATGGGACAGTCATAAGGCAATTCTAGGGGTGGGGTAGGAAGAAGTAGGCTGCTGGTTAACTAGGATCTGCAGCTTATCCATTAGGTAGGGAAATGGGCAGACTGGGTGGGCCAAGCGGTCCTTATCTGCGCAAATCTATGTTTCTATGTTTATATATATATATATATATATATATATATATATAGGCTCCCAGTGTGCCACATGAGTTGGGAGGAACACATGCTGCTGACAGGGGGACAATACAAGTGTTGGGGGGGAGAGAGACACTATACTACCAGGATTATATCTGGTGGTAATTAGAAGTTACACTTTGAATTAATATGGTAGTAATTTGAAATGCCACTTCTAATTACTTCGGGTTCCACCTCCACTTAGCACATGCTTTTGCAGGCAGTATTTAACATCTCACTACTGGTGGTGCAACAACCTGTATTGTGGCGCTACTATTTTGAATATGTCAGTGCACCAGCATTCATGACCACCTCCACCTCCCTCAGCTGCATACATTAAGTTTTAGCATCAGCGCTATCACACAATGCTGGTCCTAACAGGGCTTTTGAATATTGCAGTCCGTGCAAATTTAGCGTTATTTAAATACTACGGATTTGCACCAGGCACAAGGCTTTGAATGTCTGGCACCAGATCTCACAGTAAGGAAACTGGAAAACAGGATCTTATTTTACCGACAGTGCCTTGCTACATACATTTACATATAAGTGCTCACCACTATCAACATATAGGACTGTATTTCTGAGTAAGGCACATTTAAGTCAACATTATAAATTACCCAGAATTCCTTGTTGCTGTATGTAAAACATTGACAGCTCCATGGTATGAAATCATTCTGGAGGAGTGGCCACACACAGAAAACTGAAGGACAAAACACTGATAAAACATAAAAAAATGACTATGACAGATTTTTTTTTTACAAAACCAATTGCAGCTGCAACATCTGAACCATGGCTGGCAATAGCATATTATGTGAAAAAGGCATGTGTGGAACCTTACTATATCACTTTAATGTTTATGCCCTGCAGTAGAAAAAGGCAAGGGTGGATTTATTCTCCCTGATACAACCCTACCTCTTCACAGCCCGCAATGTGATCTTTTGGAGGGGGGGGGGAGTTAAATTGAAGTTTGGCTCAGAAGGATTGGGGTGCGAAAACGTCTAAATTGTTTTCAGATTCTAATTTTCTTGCATGTTAAAGGTGGTGGACTTGCTTGATGTATATAAGGAACACAATCCCATGGGGGGTCACACTTTCTATACAGTGCAGTTATATCCAAAGGTCTCCACTCTTTGCAGATCCAGCTACTTCCTATGGAGTTGTCAGACCACCTCCTTTTGGGTGGGACCTTTATGGGGTCTGATGTTTGCCCCTCTGGTAAGGGTCACTGGGGGTTGAACAACTCCCTGTTGAGTAATGCTGGTTTGACAATCACAATTCAGGATTGCTTATATGATAGACAATCCATAGCGTGCCTGGATGACAATTTGGGGACTTGGCGGGATGGCACAAAGGGGACCCTTAAGGGTACTTTCATTCATGCCTCCAAGCTGCAGGGAAGGTAGAATTATACTGAGTATTTGGATTTATGTTTTAAATCACATGCTGCTGTCAGTAGAGTATATGAGGGTGAGGTTTCTTGTCAGCCCTTGGTAGATAGTTTGAAGGCCAGGATGCATACATTGCAATATGATATGATATGATATGGTGGCTTCCTTGATTTTAGAACATAAATGTGGGACCCTGGGTGCTGCTGGGGTTGGGGACCTTTTAAGTGCTGTAAAGCACATCTTAAAAAGAGGCATTTGAAAGGGGTGGTAATGCTAGATGGGGTCAGGCATACTGATGTGACTGGAAAACTGACTTTGGTTCACTCCCATTTGCATTCATTGTTTGGGGTGCCTCAGATTCCTACCCCCCTTTCCTCCTTTTTGGGTGATGTTTCTGTCCCCTTCCCATTACTTTGGCTTCTGGACTTGACTTTGAGAGGCCAATTGAGGTGCATGATGTTTGGACAGTTATTGGGGAACTGAAGCCCAATGTGACTCCGGGTAAGGATGGCTTGACGTCAGAATTTTGTAAGAAATTCCAGGTGGATTTAGTGGAGATACTGGTGGAAGTTTTCAACTGTATGTTGCAGAGCAATACTGTTTTGCAGTTCTTTGCTGAAGCACTCAGATTTTGCTTTCCGAGAAGGGGATGAGATGGATTTGAGTAACTGGAGACCATTGTGCCTCTGAACAATAACTTGAAAACCTTGATGAAAATCTTGGTGTGAAGATTGGCAAAGATTTTAGTTCCAGTTCTGTCAGATGCCCAATATTGTTCGATACCTGGGAGGCATATTGCAGACCATTTGATTGTTCTCTATGGAGGTAGTCACCTTAGGATCTCAAGGATGAGGAGGTAGGGTATTTCTGTCCTTGACCAAGAAAAGGCATTTGCCTAGGTCTTCCATGAGTACTTATTCTGGATACTAAAGAGGTATGGTTTACCACAATGATTTTGTAGCCAGTTGAGGCTTTTGCATAATGCCAGCCTGGTGCCTCTTATACATGGGCACTGGGGCAGGTGGATTCAGTTGCAGTCTGGTGTCCATCAGGGTTGCCTGATGAGCTCGTTGTTGTATGCCTATTGTATAGACCCAATTTTATGGAAACTTCAGGCTCATCCTCATACCTATGGGATTTCACAACGTGGCTGTGGTACATAACTTAAGGTTTTACTGTATGTTGATAATGTGACATTTCTGGTATAAGATGAAGTCTCAGGTTGCCTGGTGGTTTAGGTCTTCCAATCCTTTGTCCCTCTGATATCTGGAGCATGTCTCAATCTCCAGAAATGTCAGGGATTGGTGTTGGGGGCCTACCTCCACAGGTATCAGACATGAGGTGGGGGGTCCTCTTACAAAGGACCAGATAAAAATTTTAGGTCTTTGGTATGGTATGGGGGATATGGAACAATACAACTGGAATATTAATTTGCCAGAAGTTTTAGCAAAAGTGTGTGTTTGGAAGGCATGGCATCAAATGAAGTTGAAGAGAGTAGGTATTTTAAAAACGTTTCTCCTTCCCATGCTGGCATATCTCATTATGGTGTTTCCCATTCCAAAGATTCTGTAAGTACAACTGTATAGTTGTTTCTTTCAGTTGGTATGGGGTAGTCATCTTAATACAATTAAGAGGAACGTGCTTTACCTCCGATTGAACAAGGATGTCTGAATCTGGTGAATCCATTTGTTTTACATTCAGTCAGTTCCTGAAATGGAATTTGATGCCATGTCTTATGGATAAAATTTATGTTTGGACAGAGTGGACACTATGTTGGTTGGCTCCTTTTTTAACACAATGGAGTACTGGGTCTATCCCACATAGTGGGTTGTCTCCATATGATCACACTTGTATTGACAAAATAAGGAGATGGAAACTGCCATATGCTATAGTAAAGCATCAGACTTTTCGGCTTATTTATAGAACGATTATGTTGCTAAATTTTCAGGCTATGCCTTTTTATGATGGCCTGCCTACCTTAAGAATAGCAGTAGTTAAGTCTACCTTGATGGATAAGAGAATACCACAAAAAATGTGGGATGTGTTGTGGATAATTTTTCATGGGAAACTCCCAGTGAAGGCAAATGCAAAACACAAAAGTCAGGCAGAGTGGTTTTGTCCCAGGGTTGGGTGTGTCTTACTCTCAGAGACAATGTCCCATTTTTATTTGGAATGTCTTTATGCTACTGCCTTTTGGACGACTCCTGGAGGCCACCTGGTGTGACTAGCGGTGGGCAACCGTGACGTCTGACCAGGTGATACAGGGGACTGTATACTGGGTCCATATGTTTGAGACGGGCATGCTTCATCTTGTTTTCACTACAATTAAGTATTATTTGTAGCACTCTAGACGTGCCTTACTTTTCCAACAAAGGCATATTGATCCCGTGATATTGCTTCGTTTGATAAGGAGATACCTTTTCCATTAGTTTTGGTCAAAGTGTAATTGTACGGGACTAGGCTTACTTGCCTCCAGATGGTGGGTGTTTAAGACTTATTTGGGACTGGCTTGAATGCTGGTGCTCACAGCATTTGTTGTTTCAGTTTAGTGATCATTTCCCAATGAGTTCCCAGGCGGCCCCTAGGTGGGATTTAGGTTATTGTCCTTTATATTTCTGCTGTTACCTTCCTCGTCTGGGGGTGGGGTGGGTGGTTTGGCATGTTGTTGGTTTATTAGGTATCTTGATTTCTTTTTTCTCTGTTTTTCCCATATTCTCATGGTTTGCTAATTTTTTTCTGTTTCATAGCTTCCTTTGTCATTTCATGCTGAAGTTTAGGTGCATGTTCCTCATTACTCATTTCTTTTTCCACCTTTATATTTTTGTTTTTCTCATATTGAACATGTATGACTGAAATACTGTGCTGTAAAATGTTTGTTTTTTGTTATTAAAATCTTCCCCTACTCTTGGGTAGGGGGCACTGTAACTGGTGCTTCAATGGCCAGTCCTAAGAGGATGTTGACCCGCATGGGCGTGGGTGAGGCTGGGAAGCAGGTCTCCTCCCCAGTCTCAGCTTTTCTAGAGATCCAAATGGAAGTTGGAGTGGATGATGGTTTCATTTTGGCACATGAGGAATTTTCAGACCTGAATAGATACGTGACTAAAGGAGCCATGACAAACAATGGGAAAATGAATGTAGGGGCAAGGCCCTCTCATTTAAGGAGCTGCAGGATGCCATTCTGGAGGAAGAACATCGACAAAGGACCTGGGGGTAGTCATATCAGATGATCTAAAGGTGGGCCAGCACTGTGAAAAGGTAGTAAGGAGGACTGGGAGGATACTGGGATGCACAGGAAGAGGTATTACCAATAGAAAACAGGAAGTTGTTGGCCCTCTGTACAGACAGTTGGTAAGACCACATCTGGAGTACTGTGTACAGTTCTGGAGACCCCATCTCCGCAAAGACTAGACAGGAAGGAGGCTGTCCAGAGGAGGGCAACCAAAATGGTGCAGGGTCTGCACCAGAAGACATGTGAAGAAAGACTGAAGGAGCTTAAAGGGGAAGTCTCCCATAGTTCCACTCCAATATTTTCCCAACTCCTTATGTATAACTGTTGTGTGCCTCCTCCAGTTGCCAGCTGTCCTATTGCTGTCCAAATCCAGATTATAAATAAAAATTTACAGCCCCCAAAAGTTATCAGTGTGTTTGTCCTCCATTTTACCATCAATGTTGCTGAAGCATGATGTCATCAGAGCAACAGATAATGGTGCTGCACTAAATGCAGTTCCACCAGTAGACCGAACCCACAATGTTTGGTTCCCCACTTGAGTAATGGAGGAACCCTTTAAGTGTTGTGCACATCCTGAGCTGCAGGTCTAATAGGGACTAGGACCATGTGAGTGTGATGCAGCACTGATTTGAGGTATATATAGTATTCATATTAGGAAGTGCCTGTATGTGTTGTGTTACTGTTTCTGTTAGCAAAAGCAGTTTACCCAATAAATGACTCTGGGTACAACAAGAGTTTTAAGTGGTATTATGCAGCTGTTATATTGTGGTGTGTGTGTGTTAACATTCTCTGTTTTGAATGACACCAGCAGTGAGAAAATCTTGCAAATAGGCCCCGTTCCCTTTTAAAATAGGCAGTCAGTGATTGGATGGCTGCTGTAAGGCAATAAAGAATTCAGCTATGACAAGGATTAGGTTACCAGGAAAGCACAGGCACAAGCACTAGAGGACTCTGGTTCAAATCCTACTAGATTCCCTTACTCTCTAACCCTTAAGAAGTTCCCCTAAACTCCTTAGAAACTGTGATGGCCCCTCAGGTCCATGACTTTAAAAGTGCCCAAATTCACATTATAAATCATTAGCAGTGATGTGAGACCTACAGCATTTCACTTTCAAGGTACTAAAGATAAGCTATGACAACCCCCCCTCCCCGCTTTGTAATGCCAGCATTTGAAGTAGGATGTGCCTTACAAATCAGATGCTACATCTCAGCTGTTGTAGGTAAAGAAACTAATCAGTCTCTGTTTGTAGTGCTCTGTATTTGCTTAGCCCACTCCTCCCATGTCACATGCATTCTGTGTCTTGGTATTTCCAGTCAGAAACTCAGATTTAAGGAGCATCTGAAATGTAAAACAATACACTTTATAAAGTAAATGATCTAGCTCTCCACTTTCAGGCTGCTGAAAGGGGATGTGTATAAGTCAGTCTTGTGTGATCCTTTGGTAAACTGCCCAGGCTCATCTTGTAACAAATCTTCTTAAGAGTGCTCACCTGCTTCAATACAGAGTGAATGACTGACTGCTCGATTGATTGATTGACTGATTCAGTCTACTGCTTTCCACAACAGGGCAGTTCCAGCTCACCCACGGTAGGCCGGCACCCAGCCAGCCACCGACCAAGACCAGGACACCCGCCTGCAGCTCCTTGGAAGGTACGGGACAGCGCAGCCAATCAGAACACGGGTGCTTCCAGCAAACCCACTCTGATTGGCAGGAGTTTTCCCCTGCTATAGACACCTGGCACTTTGTTAGACTTTCCATAGAACTAAGCACATTTCTACTGTGTTATTAGGAGTTTTTCTACTGTATTAGCTGGATTGTAATTTCTACTACTGTTTTAAATTGCTTACACCTCTTCTGTCTGACTGCTATTCTTGCCATCCAAGCACTCTGCCTTGGCTCTGATAAGTCTAACTAACTACCTTTTTTGGCTAGTTTTCCATTAGCAGGTTATACAGACCTGCCACTAGAGGGATTCTTGGTCTTCTACATAAATCACCGTATTCTTTCGTGGGCAATATGGCCTGCATTATCATTCTACTTCTTTCCCGGTTCTGCTACAAGGGGACTTGAGTCTGAAGAGTGGATGGCCACTAACTAAGCTGCTCCTGATCTCCTTGTTCCCCTTTCTGCTGTATTTTCTCATCTAGGTTTTAAATGGGTACCTATGTGGGCAAATTTCTTGCCTAGAAAATATTGCACTAATACAAATCACGAGACCACTCAATCTGGGACCATGGCTCTCCTTGTGTTTTTATTGCTCCTAAGGTGCAGAGTTTTCAGCAAAACAGTGCAATTCGAAGTACCTCAATGCAATTCAGTTCTCCAATGTACCTTATCAATACCTAATGTTATAACAGTCTACCGTGCAGACACTCTGTCATTCTCCTCTCCCCTTTTAGCCTATTCCCCCCGGTTAGCCTACACCCCTTTGCTACTGTCCTCACCTATGTCTACCCAAGCACTTACATTGATCACAACAATCAACTGTCATTGCAGTGGCGCTGCCTCTTATGCAGCACGATATGGGTTGCTGCAAAGAAATAAAAAAGCAGTCTCCATTCTTATAAGCTCCTTAAAGAAAGTTATACTTCTGCTTCTTCTCTGCTCAGGAAATGTGGAGCTCAGCCCTGGCACCCCCTACAACTTACCTTGCCTATCGATTTTGCTGAGGCCAAAGGTCTCAAAATGATGATGGTCAACATTTTAAGCCTGCCTAAAAAACTTGTACAGCTGCAAGCCTGGGCTGCACACGTTAACCCAGACCTTATCATAATTACTGAGTCGTGGTTAAAAAAGATGAACACTGATCAACAAATATCACTGCAGGGCTACAATTTATTTAGAGCAGATAGAGAGTCTAGAGGCGGGGTGTGGTTATCTATGCCAAATCTAAGTACTTGGTCACCAATATTAGTTGCAAATCTCTAGCCAAGGAATTTGAGTTAGTTTGCTGAGCCTTCATCTCCCTCCTCGGAATGTATCACTATCCTAGGTGGCTATAGACCCCGCCTGGTGGTGTGATGAAGTCCTTAATCTTTTGAAATCCATGTTCGCAGATGCAAAACTGAAACAATATTTCTAGGAGATCTAAATATGGACTGGCTGTCACCTAAATCACATGGCCTCAAATCCCTTTGTGACGAGCTAGGTCTTGGGCAATTAGTCAGAGAACCTACTAGAACAACACTCTAAATACTGCCAACAGTTCCATTCTAGATGTGGTACTAACCACCCATCCACAAAATATCTCATTTGTCAGTGTTTCACAATGACATGAGCGATCATGGAATTGTTGCTTGCATAAGATCTCAAATTAAGGCCGCCGCAACCCATCTTTATAACAAAAGATCCTTTCGCAAATTCAGTGCAGTAAACTTTTATCTGACCTGAGCATGATCAGATGGCAAGATCTTTACCTAGCCAAAGATGTCAACAAGGCAGCTTGCATCCTTAATGACAAACTCACTACAATAATAAATAAGCATGCCCCTTTCATCAAAGTAAGGGTACGGAACAATTCCAATCCCTGGTTCACCTCGGATCTCAAGGCAGCCCTTATAGCTCGAGATAAGCTCTGGGCTAAAGCTAGACATTCCAAAGAATCTTTGGATTGGCAGGCCTTTAGAACAGCCAGGAATAACTGTGTGAAAAAACTTCGCTCTGCTAAAGCTAACTATTATATTTCTACTCTCGAACAAGCTAAAGGTAACCCTCATAAAATATGGAAGACTATCAAAGCTATAGAAGGACGGCCCATGGCCCCCTCTGTCCCAACAAAGATAGTCGCAAGTGGCAAGATTGTGGAAAACAAGTCCCTAATCCTGGAGGAACTTAACTCCCACTTTGCCACAGCTGGATTAGCTTTTGACTCGTCACCTTATGCTGGTGCTGCGGTGAGCCAGCATACCCCTCCGCCACATCTAGTCCTGGACCAGTCCCTTCCAACTGCGTGAGATAACTTATAAAGAAGTAGAAGATCTCTTAACTTAGACACCAAAAAAGTGCAGGGGACGATGGCTTGGAACCCTTTTTCCTAAGGTCAGGCTATGCCCATCTCACTGCCCCAATTCTCCACATCTTCAATCTTTCCATTACATCTGCTGCTGTGCCGTCCTGCTGAAATCAGCACATATCCTCCCTCTATTTAAATCTGGTGACCCATGCGATGTAAAAACTATAGGCCTATCTCCATATTGCCTATCCTTTCTAAAGTTCTCGAAAAACTGATCCATATTCAGTTAAAATCTCACTTGGAAACCTTCTTTCTCATTAACCCAGCTCAATCTGGCTTCCAGGCTAATCATAGCACAATCACTGCACTAGCAAAAGTAACCAATGATTGGATCTCTGCTATAGATGCTAAGAAGGTAACTGGTGCAGTCTTTTTGGACCTCAGCAAAGCTTTTGATACTGTTGATCACAAACTATTAGTCAATTGCCTTGCAAAGTTGGGTGCCACATACCATACCACCCAGTGGTTCTCTAGCTACCTAACTGGAAGATTCCAAAAAGTAAAGGCGGAAGGCTTTTTTTCTGCTGCCTTGCCAGTTGCAAGAGGAGTCCTCCAAGGATCCATCTTAGGCCCTATCTTGTTTTCTCTGTACATCAATGACTTAGATGCTAACATATCTACGTCCAATCTGCACTTTTTTGCAGATGATACTGTGTTGTATACTTCTGGCTCATCGTTATCTGAAGTCAAGGGAGTGCTTCAAGCGGACTTCGCACAACTTGAGCATAATTTAATAAAGGCAAAGCTTCTGCTCAATGCCAAGAAGACTAAAGCGATGATATTCTCCCGCAGTGCTGTCTCAGGCCCCCCCCAATACTCTTGCCAAGACTTCATTGTCACCACGCTAAACGAGCCTCTGGAAGTTGTAACCAAATTTAAATATCTAGGTATCTGGATCGACAATAAATTATCTTTCAGTGACCACATCGAAGATGTCTCTAGAAGGTTAAAAGCAAGGTTAGGTTTCTTCTACAGAAATAGGCCCCTTTTCCCCCTTGAAACTCGAAACAAGCTTGTACAGGCCACTTTTCTCCCCCTACTCGACTATGGCGATGTAATCTATTCCTCCACCACTCTTGCAAATCTAAGTAAACTGGACATCCTTTATCACCGTGCATTATGGTTCATTACCAACTCCCTTTACCGTTCGCACCACTGTGACTTATATGCAGCTGTTGGTTGGACATCCCTTACTACTAGACGCCTGCTCCATGCTGGGCTATGGACTCTTAAACTGCTCCTGCAGAAATTGCCAAGCTATCTCTCTTCCCTTATTAGAATCTCACATAGTGCATACTCATTAAGAAAATCTGACTTTATTATGCTTGACATACCAAGGACACGGACTTCCTTTGGTAAACGTGATATTGCATATGCCCTTCCCTCCATTTGGAACCAATTACAAACTGTACTGAAACTAACTAGCACAGTTTCAATAAACTTCTACAAATCGTTAAGTTCAGCCAAAATAAAAGACACCTGTAACTGTCATTAAGTCTCTTCCTTCCCCATGTGTGCCATATTTATCCACTGGTAAGGTATAATTGATTTGTCATATTAACTGCTTTCCCTTCCCCTTCTACTCCTGGCTTTATCTTTGCTTACACTCCACTGCTACTCTATCAAATCTCCTCCCTCCCATATCAGTTGTAGGCTGTTGTTTGTTCTAGCTGCCAAAATACTGTATATTTGATTTGATTTGATTTGATTAAATCTAATCACACCAGTCATCATGTTTCATTTATCAGTATGCACCTATAAGTCGCTTCCTGTCTCATATCAATGTTTACCACCCTGCGTCACCCTGTGTGGTACCCTTGTATGTATATCCAGCCTGCATCATGTAACGTGTATTTTCATGTATATACTGTTATTACCTATCTGTGTTTGTACTTTAAGTGTTTATGTCACAGGACCTCCTTGTGAATGAGCTTGCTCAATGGAGTTTTCCTGCAATAAACTTGAACTTGAAACTTGAACTTGAACAACATGTTACAACTGTCTCACAGAGAGAAATGAGCAGTACAGAGAAACAGCTTTTGTTTCCTGTGAATGAAATACTATTAGATGTATTATTTGCTCTACGACACGGTATTAAGGCTAAAAGTACTACTCCTTGTCTGAGTTGCATGACAGAACTGCCTTAAGCCACTGCAAACTTAAACTAAAATCAGGCTAGACAGCATTGATACCCTTATGTTTTGTTCTGCACTGTTGCTGCAGTGACATCAAGGAATGGGAAGGGCTGTATTATAAGTGACCCATTTGCATGTAAATGGAGGCTTGCTTGACATTTTACTACCTTGTGTCAGAGCCTCAAACTCTAGATATGTGTTGCAACAGAAGAAATGGCTGATTTCTTATTGACATATGTGCAGTACTTGATGTAATGTATAATAAATACATCAGATATATCCAAATCATACATATACAGGAGTCTTCTCCTATAAGATGTATAGCCTTGAGGAAAGGAGGGATGGGGGGACAAGATAGAAACTTTCAAATACCTCAAAGGAATCAAAAAGTCCAAGAGGGTAGCATCTTTCAGAAAAAGAGATGTGCAAGAACAAGGGGGCACAATTTGAAGATGGGGGGATGGCTCAGAGGTAATGTGAGGAAGTATTTCTTCACAGAGAGGGTTGTAGATGCATGGAACAGCCTTCCTAGGAGGTTGTAGAGTCAAAAATAGTGGGGAATTCAAGAATGCATGGGACAGACATAAGGCAATTCTAGTGCGGGTAGGAGGAAGTAAGCTTGTCGGTTAACTAGGATCTGCAGCTCCTCCATTAGGTAGAGAAATGGGCAGACTAGGTTGGCCAAGCAGTCCTTATCTGCCATCAAATTCTATGTTTCTATGTTTCTATGATCAGCACTAAGGTGGAAGCAATTACAGCACAAACTGCAGCAGCAGGGAGCGGAAGAACAGACAGACAGTGTGCGACAGGGAAAAGGGTCGGATGGAATCATAGCCAACAAGATGGAGGTGGATGCAGAGAAAACAATGGAGGAGACTATATTAGCTGGGAAGAGTCCAGTGTTACAAAATATGGGTAACCAAGGTACCGTCTCTACTGAAATGAATTGTGGAACTGAGTTAAATAAAGCTGTGGGCAATAATTTTGATGTTACCAGGGCGCAGGCTACTGAGGGGCATGGAGGTGGGGAGCTATAGAAATATCACCAATAACAGTGGCTATGGCACAGTTCAGTAAGACAGAGCCTGTCTTGCTACAAATAACTTTAATATTGGGGTCACGACTGGGAGTCCAGGGAAGAAGCAAATGCAAACAATATTTCAGGAAAGGTGGGAAGAATTACCATAAAGAGGCTATGGGGCAGTGAAACTTGGGGAACAAAATGCCCCAGCAGGTCCAACTGCAGACCTATCTGCAGATACTCTAGTAAGGGTGCACACTGCTTTGGAGAAGGCAGGATAGGTAAAAACAATGGATGGAACTGGCTGGGATGCTAATCCACCTTGCACCTTGGTGGTGGGAGCAGGTCAGCCTTTGACAGAACTTATAGGAAAAGAAACTGGTGTTCCACTAACTGAGAATATAGCCTCACAAATTCCTCCTGGGCTGCAATCAGTACTAGTTATTTCAGATGTGCAGCAAGACACTGCTTCTGGTCACCAAGATGTGTTGACAGACATCATGAATTTGGAGGGGGAGGGGGGGAGTTGCAAGTGTTATTGAGCAACCCACTGGTGGTACTGGTGCTCCAAGTACCTCCATACCTGTTGTAGACCAAATGGGTTTGGCAGACAGTGTTGTTTCACCCAACAGGAGACAGCAAAGTCAGGAAGCTGATCCTGCAGAACCTTAAACAAACAAACAACATCTGGAGCACTAACATCAGAGAACGTTTATTCCCAGAAACAGTCAGATTGGCATCTGAACCAGCTGAAAGGTGGAATGCAATGCACCTCAAATATGGGGAAGGGGGACTGATATTTCAGATGGGCTCTTTGTTGGCAGGATGCTGCTGAAAGACAGTATGGAGTATTATGACTACAAGAGCTATGCTCTGATACATGTGCCTGGGGATTCCCACTATGATGCCAGCTTTAAACACCCAGCTGGGCTTGAAAGGTTCTGAAAGCAGTGCCAGCTATTGAAGAATACTTCCCAGTGGCGACCTTTTAAGGCTATACCCCTTACTAGATGCTCCTTTAAACAAATTAATGTTCTTTTCGTAATGGGGATGAATGTTGCAGACCTTTCCTATTGGTTGAAACATCGATGTAATGTTAATGGGGTTTCAGAACCCATTTTTTTTTTAACTTTATTTATGAATCAGCTTACCGAGGCATCTCTCGGAGGTACCCTCTCGATGCTAGCCCTTCTACTCTCCTCTGTGGCAGACCACCTCCAGATCTCTCTTCACACAAGGGACTTCCTAGCACCCCGGATCACCCCCCCAGGGCAGGGACCACCCTCCTGTGGTGGCATCTGTCTGAAATTAGAGGGTCAACACCTCTTATGAAGTTGGGTGTGGCTCCTCAGTGTGGCCTGCCTGGATCTGGGAATGTGAGGGAGGTCCCTGGGGTCCTCGTCCCCTCCTTGGCAAGCCAAGGTTTTCCTTGGTATTTCCACCCACCCCATCCTCTGCCCCCCGCGGTGGAGCTTGGAAGTGCAATGATGTCCAGCGTCCACCAAGCTCCACCCTTGCCATATGGTTGTGGCACATTGTGGCTTCCTACGGCTATCACCAGATTGCACACGGGAGCAACGCATATCCCTGCAACCCCCTGGGAAAGGAGAGCTGTCCTCCGGATACTCAATCCCTTCCCACCACTGCTGACCCCTGGCATGCTGGGCTCATTCCCGAACTCAGGTCATCGGCGTAGCATGAGGTAAGGTGCCTAATGCCTTAACCCTAAGCACCACCAGTCTGGCACTCCAGAACCCATTTTTAATGATGAACACCTCTGGACTGGGATGGTGGCATTATAAAGTAATCTTAAAAACAGGATAATGGGGTGGTGCAACACCTCCCAAATTGTTTCTTTTAGGGGTGGGACAGAGGGGTGATCTTTTATGCAGGTCAGCACTGTGCTTGCTATAGGTATGGTGATATAGGGCATCTTAGCAATGTTTGTGCCAAATAAAAGTGTAGATTGTGTGGGATTTTGGGGCACAATAGCGCACAGTGTGCATGCCCTATGAGATGCAACCTCTGTGAAGAACACAGGAACACTTTCCATACTTGCTCGTGGGGCCACCCATAACAGCTTAGACCAGGCTGTGAGGGCAGAGCAGGACATGTATGTTGCTCTAACCCTAAAAGAACACATAAGACTAGAATCAGAATTTATACCAACAGACCCTCCTGTCCCAAATCAGCAAAGGGTTCCTGCTGTAAGATCGGAGAGAGCAGTGACCACTGCAGTTTCACCCTCGAAAACCCCTCCACCCCCCACCCCCGTGCTACTACTCTGGACAAGAGGATAGAAAGTGAATTGGTACAACCAGAATTGGTAGAAGATCCACATGTCCAAGTGAATCAAGGGCTTTTGGAAAATTCGGATATGCAAACTAATTCACTGGGTCCATCCGAACACATGGCTCCACTTTGCTGCCTGAGGCCATGATGCCTCTTCCTGTAAATTCTGCTACACCCTCCTTTTAGAGGATAATGAGATCAAAGGCTTTGTTGAAATCCTGTTCTTCTTCCAAGCACAGGGGAAGTAGAGTCCATACCAGTCCAGAATCAATTCTCAGTGCTCATGGACACGGAGAAAGCAGAATCTGGGGGGTTGTCAGATGTCTCCTCTGTTGCCTCCTCTTATGCTGAAGCAGCAGTGGACTTGCCAACACTGGAAAAATCCAAGCACAATAAAAGAAAGAAGAAAAAGTGAAACTTATGACTTAATAAGTATTTTTTTCTTTTGTTATTATGTTCCTTTTTTCCATCAATATGTCTGAACTGAATATTATCACTTCCAATGTGAATAGTATTAAGACTGCAGCTAAGAGACAATTAACTTTTGCTAGTTTACATGAGGCAAAGGGACATATTTTATTTTTACAGGACACAAGGTTGCATATGATCCCTGAAATAACACAGGCACAGAAGGATTGGAGATGGAGACCTTCGTTACAGTCTATAGGGGAAGAGACATGTACAGGATTGGAGATGGGGACCTCCATTATGGTCTGTAGTGGAAGAGACGTACAGGATTGGTGGTATATTGTTTTCTGATCACACAGTACATGTTTTGAAGGTGATTGATGTGTGCTCAGGAGGACATTAATTGTGATGTGTTTTTGCTGAAGTAACCCTTAGATTGATTAACATCTTTGCTCTGCAATCTAAGGCTGAAAGAACCCAGTTGCTGCATAAGACAGACTCTTACTTGCATACATCAAAAGTAGTTTTGTGGGATGAGACTTTAATTGTGGTCTGACCAAGAGGGATTGGGGCAGAAAACAGAAAAGTTGTTCTGTGATACAAATCTATTACTTAGTATTTTTGCATAGGACAGGGCTTCGGATGTTTATGACATCATAGAGGCCACTGCACATTTTTATAAAGGTGTCTTGTCCTCATGAACTGATGTTTGGTTCGTGATGGAGAGAGTGACTGTGCAGGAGGCAGACATGGTGCCGCTGAAGACTTCCAATCATGTTGCTATAAAGGTCATATCAGGGATAGGGCAGTATTTATGTATGGGAAGGGGTTTTAGGAGACTGAATATGTCTTTGCTACAGGTGGAACACATACACTTAGAGGTGTTAGCTTTGCTGGATGGAAGACAGGATATAAGGGTTTTATATAACAATACTATGGAGCAGGGGAAGACACCAAAAGGGATATTAAAGTGTTAATGATGCAAGTTTCAAGCAGAGAAGTAAAGAAACGTTATACTCAACATTTAGGTTTGAGGGCCCAGTATCTTAAACTTTTAACGCACATGAGGGAGACAGGGATTGATATGACTTTGCAGTTAACTGAGATAAAAACTAAAATGTTTGAATATCAATATGATAAGGAACATTCCATGGCAATGGAGCAAATATTTGGAATGCAGGGAACAAAAGCGCAGGTGAACCCATATGATAGCACAGCGGAAAGAGTTAAACAAAGGGTCATGAGCTCCCTAAAGGATGGGAATGGAAATTTAGTTTCCCAACAGATTTTCAGTGCAGCATATAGTACAAATTATGTAAAAAAAAAGTTTCAGGTGGATGGGAAAGTGGGCATGAACCCTTTCTTAACTCCTTAGAAGTACCTCAGGTGTCATAATTAGATAAAGTTGTGTTAAAGGGTAGGGGAGACTGGGGAGGCCATTAAAACCTTAATCAGTAAAGACTGCACCGGGGAGCGATGGCATCCCCAATGACTTTTATAAAATGTTTTTTGAGCAAATTGCACTGATGTTGACAGAGGTTTTTTTTTAGCTGTCCCTCATATAGGAAAACTCAGAACAATTATGACAGAAGGGGCTATGATCCTTCTGCACAAGTCAGGGGACCAGATACATATCAAAAACTGGAAGCCACTTAGCCTGCTGATGTCAGATTATAAAATACTCACAAAAACAGTTACAGTTAGATTAGCAAGAGTGGCAAAAAAAATTTTTTGGATGTACAGACATGTGCATTGCCTGGGAGGAATGTGACACAAAATCTGATGTTCATTAGCAAGGTGGTGGAACAGGGTTTGGAGATGTCTCCAGAAGGTTGTATCTTCATGGTAGATCAAGAGACTACTTTTGATTCTATAAGGCATGATTATTTATGGGATGTGCTAAACATGGATGGTATTCCAGAAGATTTTATGCATTTAATACAATTGTTCTATATAGATGCACAGGTGAAGCCCATGGTGAGCAGCCACCTGGGTGTCTCTATGTACTTTCATAATGTGGTAAGACAGTGGTGCTCGTTAAGCCCACCCCATATGTGTTTGGGTTAGATACCCTCTTGAGAATTGTAAAGAATGATAAAATGATAAAAGGATTGTTTCGGTGGAACACAGGAAGGGGAGGGCAGTAAAGTAACAGCTTATACAGATGACTGTGTCCTGGCTGTAGCAGCTTTAGAATCTGGGAAAAGGGCAATAACTGTCTTTACTGACAATATGAACGGAACCTGTATAAAGATAAATATGAAAAAAGTACAGCTTTAGCCTTAGGAAAGGTGCCAACATCAAATAATTTTATTATTCCAGTTATTAAGGATAATGTGAACATTTTAGGAATCTTTTTTTGGGACAAAAGAAGCATCACAAATCAGTTGGGAGAAGAAATGTGAGGAGGCACAGGTTAAGGTAACCAAACAGAAATCTTGGAAAATGACCAGAAAGAAAATAAACTTTTTATTAAAAGCTTTTATAGCACCTCTTTTTTATATATATAATTCATGTTTCCTATGCCTTTGGGATGCATGCAAAGATTTTAGGGTTATTCTTTCAACTTTTGTGGCAGTAGGCTTAACCTTGTAAAATGAAATCATAGTGATAGGCTGTGGAAAGACGGTGGACTAAATATGATCCAGCCACTGATATTTTTTTCAGTAATTTTTTTTATACTAACATTAGGACTTTAGTGATGGGGGAAGGGGTAGGGACAAGGGTTATGCAGATATGGAAATATGGTTTCTTTATTTCCTGGGGAAGAGGGAAGTGGAGTGTGTTGGAAAAGATATTGCCAGGGTATGTGCAAACCTGCTTAAAATATATTAAACTGTGGAAAATTGATTTGCAGTGGTTCCTGGGGGTATCCAGGAAACAGTTTTATAACAATATTTTGATTAACTCCTATTATGAAGAACCAGTATTCCTGGTTGGTCCAGCAATCAAATGTAACCAAATGTTAGATATTATGTTAGAAACTATGATCCCACCCAAAATGAAGGACCATTGTATTTGTGGGCATGGGAAGTTGAATGTGAGGACAATCATAAGCACAAGGTTATGGGGAACGTAATTGTTTAGAATCAGGTTGAATAACACAGTTAGAAACTATGCAGAATTTGTTGTTTGACTGCCCATAAATACATTCTGTTTGGAGTCTCATGGATGCCTTTTGAAATACCACCTGTTTTATACATATAAGTTATAAAATTTTGGTTTATGGTCAGTTAACAGGTAGCGCATCAGTGGCAAAAAGCACTGTGTATGTGATACTAGCTTGCATTAAAGAGATAATTTGGCAAGTACTGTACATTGCCAAAAGTTTTTACATGGTGAAGATGTAACCCTGAATGACTTAATGTTTAAATCACAAGCTGAATTGGATGAGGTATAGTGGTATGAATTTATACATGTGGGGAACCACTGTGTGATCAATTATGGAGAGGAATTGACTGGGTGAGGTGAAGGGGTGGGTGAGGGTGCTTTTCAATTTAGGTGTTTCACTGATTTTACTGTGGTAAATTTGTTGTATTTGTGAGTATTTTTTTTCCTTGTCTGTTCATTATTAATATATTTTGTTTGGATTATGCAGTCTGTATATGTTTTTGTTTTTTGAATAAACAAATTCCCGTTCTGTTTCGGGAAGACTGCCTTGGGATCTTTTACTTCCACCTGGACACCCACCAGGATGGGTAGAAGGGGTCTCAGTTTAACATCTCATCCAAAGGACAGCACACCCCAACAGTACAGCACTCCTCCTAATGCTGCACTCAGGTGCCAGCGTTTTAGGTACAAGTCCAATCCCAGTGAGGGACAAGAACCAATGACCTTCTGGTCTAGAGGCAGATGTGCTACCAACTGAGCCATGCTGACATGATATTGAATCACAGCTGGCCTATCCTGGGAAAATACATTTAAAAGTGGATAAATGCAGGACTTCAAGTCAGTCTGGCAGCACAGTGGTAGTGCTACTGCTTTCTGTTCTGGTGACAGTTGTTTGAGAACAAGCATGACTCATCAGGAGCTGGTTGGGGGAGGAAGGACTGAGCATCCCAGGAACAGCTCTCCTTCCTTGGGGAGGGGGGAAAATGCTTTTCCTGCTGTGTGACTGTTCACTGGTGGAGACTAGTCAGCAGCACAGTGGGGAGCACCAGGAGGGGAGAGGTGGCTGCTAGACACATGTTACACATGCATGTCATCGCACATATCGGTGACTGCCTTAATACATGCCACAGTCCTTAGGTTGCAGGAAAATAATTCCAGCCAGCCAAGACAGCACCATCTGCAGGCTCCCTCGCAACTAACACAGCTGTCCACTAACTACACTACAGTCCTAGGTATGTGATAGATAATCTGTAAATCCATGAGAAGGGCAGTGACTGGGCTGGGGGTGGGTGGTGCCACAGGATGAAACCAAAATGAAAACAGGTTTGTGGAAAATAAAACAAGCATTTCTCATTGCTAAATGTTTTCTTGCATGCTCCTGTACTGAGTTTTACTTGTATAGATTTTTATGATACATTTATCCAAGAGAGACCAGATGAGACATAATTTATCATGTGCAGTGGGGGTCCTCATTTTGCAATTTTATACTGCATATACCCAGGATAGTAGACGTGAGATGCAGTGTCTCATTTTTAATGTGGTCCTGCTTTTATATTGTACTTTTTCTAGGACAGATCATCTTAGATGCAACATCTCCTTTTCAGTGGGGTTCTGCTGAAGGGTCCTGTTTTATATAGTTTTCCAATATTTTACCCGAGATAACCCAGCTACCATGCAATATCTCATTTATAACATGATCCTGCTTTGACACTTTTTGTGTTGTATTTACTCCAGAATAACACAACCCAGATGCTGTCTTGTTTTCAGTGGGATATGGCTTTTCCAATTTTTACACTGTATTTATCCAGGATAGCATTGCCAACATGCAATATCTCATTTTGATGGGGCCCTGCTTTTACTCAATTTATAAGGTATTGCACAGTATAGTCCAGCTGGAAGGCAAGTTACATTGTCATTGGGGTCCAGCTTTTACAGTGTATTGTTCCCAGGATACTAGGATTTCAAAGACATATGGGAGCCAATAGGCCCATATTATATGTCTCCGGATGATTATGCCAATTTGTGTGTTATAATATGTTCTGTCAAGACAGTTTTTGAAGGAATCAAGACTATTACTTTCAATCATTATCTGGGGCAGTTTATTCCATAAGAGGTGCTCTAATTGCAAAATAATGATCCCTCTCTACTGTTTCTGCAGGTTCGACTACAATTTTTATATTGTGTGACCGTAGGTTATTCCTTTGTATGACCGTAGGTTATTCCTTGTATAGAACAGCATAGATGCACAGTTCAGTGAGGGCCCTACTAAACTGGGGTCCTGCTTTTGCATATTTTAATCTGTATTTATTTAGGAGAGACCAGATGAGATGCAATATCTCATTTTTAGTGGTGTCACGCATTTTTAGATTGTGTTTACCAGGACTGACAAGCTGAGAGGCTTTACTTAATTTTCAGTGGGCTCCCACATTTTGACTCCAAATTGTTAGCATAGTTCTTTTTATGACCTGACATTATGATCAAAACAGGTGGAATTTTTTAAATCCCATATGAAAAATGATTTTGCAGTGTGACTGCAAAAACATGTTTCAGAGGGGATTTGAAAAATGACACCTGTCACGTTCATGACATAGAGTAACAAAGAGTGACATAATGTAACGGCAGAAAAGGGCCACTAGGACAACCTAGTCTGCCCATTTTTTTAACCTTCTTTTTTTTTTTGGTACAGGCCCTACTTGGTCTATGGCACCCCTCTCCTTACCTTTACAGTTCCCTGTGCTTGTCCCAGTCATTCTTGCACTCCACCACTGTTTTTGCCCCACTACCTCCACTGGAGGCTATTTCAGGTATCCGCCACCCTTTCCTTGAAGAAGTACTTCCTCACATCCCTCTTTACCCCCAGCCACTTCATAGCATGCCCTCTTGTTTTAGAGCCCTTTTCTCTGAACAATACCTCCTCCTGTACCTTATTAATCCTAGTGAGGTATTTAAAGGTTTCTATCATATTTCTCCTCCTCCAGGGTGTACATATTTAGCTTATTTAGCCTTTCCTTGAAGGGCTTTGATGCAGCCCCATACCATTTCAGATGCCCTCCTCTGGACTACCTCCACTCTGTCTATGTCCTTCTTGTGGTGTGGTCTCCAGAAGTGGACACAGTACTCAAGGTAGGATCTTACCAGCTATCTTTATAGAGGCATCTCCACCTCTCTCTTTCTGCTGGTGATACTCCTTCCTATGCACCCCAGCATGCCACTAACTCTTCCAATTGCCTTGTTACACTGCCTGGCCACCTTTAGGTCATCTGATATGATTACATCTAGATATCTTTCCTGCTTAGTCTTTGTCAGTATCACTCTGACCATTTTTTACTCCAGTCCCAGGTTTCTATGGTCCTGGTGCATCATTTTGGACTTTTTGGCATTAAAATCTAGCTGCCATAACCTTGACCACTCGTCCAGTCTTTTGGATCCCTACCCATCCTTTTCCACACACACACACACACACACACACACACACACACACACACGCACACACAGTCAAGCTGAGGGAGAGTAATGACTGTCAAGTGTAATGTTCAGTTTTGAGAGGAAGGAGTGATTGTGCTACAGTTACTTCAGTATCAGCATGCTGCTTTGCTTGGATAATGGCCCTGATCAGCGGGCTGACTGACCAATCAGGTTACTGGATTTTATGTCCGCTTTCATGATACTGTATAAACAAAGAGAGAAAGGTGGAAAAACACAGCTGCATAGGCAGCAGAGATGTGCAAAGTGGGGCAAATTCACTCAGCAAAAAATTTTTCAGATTTTCCCAGTTTTTGGAGTGGATCAGGTGTGTGAAGCCCAGCTTCGCTCACCCCCAAAAAAATCTCCACAAAATATGGCATTTGACAACTCCACAGGCAGAGCTCAAACTTCACATTTTGCTGAGTTTGGCTACTAACAGCAGTAGTGCCCCCAACAGATTAGTCTCCCTGGTGTCTAGTTGTCCCCCTGCCGATTGTTGCCTGTTTAGATATGAAAAAATAAATCCCCAAATCACAGGGTACCAGCCCAGACCCGCAGCGATTACCGACCCAATATGAAAATTACATCCCCAACTCGCATCCCACATGTCTAGTAGTGTCCCCTCCCAATGATCACTGTTTCCATTGCAAAATGAAGAAAATCCTAGGCCCCCCAATCACTGGGTGCGAGTCCGATCAACTTTGCCAAAAAAAATCCCTGGTGTCTAGTGAACCCCCACTCCCCAACCCATCAGGTAGGGCACCAACCCTGCCCTCCACCATGACCTAGAATGGCTACAGGCACAGCCTCCTCTATCTTTCATGGTCGGTAGCCTGACTGAGTTTCTCAGTGAATGAATGTGTGTTTGTACAAACATGCACTCATTCATTGAGAGCTCAGGTGGGCTGACAGCCATGGAGGTGAGTGGAGGCTATGCCAGTGACTTGCTAGAGCTCGGGGTTGGGGGGGGTGAGGTGGTGGGGCACTACCTGATGGGGTGTGGGGTCCACTAGACACCACGGGATATTTTTTTTTGTAAAGTTGGTCGGACTTGTTGCCCAGTGATCAGGGGGAAGAGAGGACCTTGGATTGTCTTTGTTTTGCAACAGGGCCAGAGATCAGCAGTGGGGACACTACTAGACACCAGAGATGGCATTTGTGTGTGTGTGTGTACATTTTCATATTAGGCTGGTGACTGGCTGGGGGTTTGGGGCTACTAGACACCAGGGATAGACTTTACTGCCAGAGCTGGCACCCCATGATTGGGGGGGGATTTATTTTTTCATATTGGATCCTGGCAATGATTGGTGTGGGGGGGAGGCACTAGACACAGGAAGGAGAATCTGGCTAACAGCTACTCGGGGGCAGCTGGTTTCAAACTTCTCCTTGTTTTGAGGTTTTTAAGTGCAATTTGCACTTTAAAAACCCAAAGCAATGCAAAGTTCCCCCGTGCCAATTTTGGCGAAGTTTCCACCACAGGTGACAACTTTACAAAATGGCACACAGAGACAGAGTTGGCAGATTCGTGGGAATTTACCCATGAAGTAAAACTTCACTGCATCTCTAAGAGGCAGAGGCAGACTCAAACTGCTTTCTTATTCCTGAAGTTCATAAAAAGATGTACTGCACATCTGAATCATTAATGGGTGTTTTCAGTTGAAATCTACCCCCTCAAAACAAAAAAGCAGCCTGTCAGGTTCAAAAGTGTTGAACACATTTCCATTAAAATATTTTACTGTCATTGATTTGAAATGCAAATGAAGTAACACGTGTCTTTTTCTAATAATAAAGTGTGCAACACATAGTTTTCATGGTCTTTTATTGTTTAGCCAACCACTACCAGAATATGGACTGTATTTTTTCTTCAGAGTTAAAATGGAAGTGTACTTCAATAAAAAAGGTCCTATTTTTGTCTTTTTAAAATAATTTCTTCTTAATTTCATTCATTTGAAGTCAACTATTTAAAAGTCATTTTATAAGTGCACTTCTAGTTTGCAGGAGCAGCCCTGACCAATCACAATGCTTCCTTCATTTGCAAGTGAGGTACTCCTTTTGCCACAAGTGTACCTCATGCACTGAGCACTATAACAGGCGTCTCATTAACTGATTGTGCCACTAAATTTGTTAAATAAAAAAAGTGTTTTTTTATTTAAAAAAGTTAGCAATCCATAATAATGTTATGGGTCTGGTTGGAGGGCCTCTCCTGGCTGTAAAGGTGTTGCCTCATGCGTCCTTTGACCACAGAACTGTTCACCTTCAGTTCATATTCCTCTAATTCTAAGAAAATGCAAGTCAACACTATATAGCCATAGGAGGTCCTCCAACTGGACGCATAAACTTATATAAGACACTCCACGTTGTGCTATTCTGGTGATATAATCTCATTTCTCAGGTGCATTTAACGCCACTTGACTGCACCTCATGCATAACAAGGCACCTAAGGCGTGTGATTATATAGAGAATAATGTATGGTGTTTGTACATTCTGAGTTTTTTTTACACACCCGAGGTTTGTAATACCACATAAACCATGAGTGCAAAACATGAGTAGTTTGTGATGGTATTGCACACTGAGAGTGTGTAAAAAAACCCCAAATAATATTACACCCTTTACCTTATTTATATCATTGCTGGTGTAAAAATAAATAAAAATGCCATTAGGAGAGGGAAGGCTGTGGTGCCTGGGAGTACGAGAGCAGAGCAGACAACTTTCACTTTCCATGTCTGCTTGCCAGCAGCCTGCCCAAGTACTTTGATGTGAGCAGTTTTGTAATATTATACCATGTCCAAAGAAACAATTTATTTCATGTATTTTACAGAGTAGAAATGTTTAAATAGAGAATAATGTATGAGGAGGTGGTTGATACGAGAATTGAATGCACACCCTAGTCAAGTGATGCTACATAAACCTGAGAGAGCAGCTTGAGGTGTTTGTTCAAGAATCACTCGACGAGGGTTTGTGTTCAATTTGAGTTAAAACCACCTCCTCATGATTTATTTTGTATAAGTTCTTGGCATCAATTTTTTATGCAGTGGAGATCACGTACAATATAAATGCATAGCTCCACTGTAAAAGACAAGAGAAAGTATATCAGAAAACCTTAAAACAAACTCAAAGGGCATTACCAAACTTCAAAGGGACAGACAATGGATTTTTTGAGCAGCAGGGTTTTTAATTAGTAGAACAAGATGAAATAAAATCCAAACAATTGGTAAAAGAACATTTCTGACCTTCCTACAAGTCCACAACAGCATGTAAATAATAGGATTCATCGTGGTCGAGAAAACATTTATGGGAATAGAAAATTGAGTACAGAGGAAAAAAACAGTAAAACGACTACAACTGTCTACTAAAAAAATAGATTTTATAGTCCTTGAAATGTTAAAAATATTGCACAGACTTCTTGGTTGTTCATCGGTTGGTTGTGTAGGTAACGTGCCCACATGGTCACGGGGTTCCTGTGGAAAGAAAGGGACCATGCCCAAATTACTGATTTACCTTTCAGTAAACAATCACAGCTAAACACTTTTTAATGCTTTTCATTACTTTTACAGATTTTACTGTGATGAACTTATGGGAGGAACACTTTATTTAACTATTCCGCGAACCGACGAGACCCGGAACAGACGTGTAGCGCTCGGCAAGTAGGCGTATTTTATTTCAAATTCTGATGCCATTTTTTTCATTTGCTGTCACTGGCTTACAGCATGTGTACACTCTTAGAATGATCGCACCATCACTAAGACAATCGCAGCACATGAATCTCACAGCAACCAGCTGGTTGTTACGGAAATATCAACTTCTTAATCCAATGTTAAATTTGATGACCAATAATTATATAAATAGACAGTCACCATTGAATGAGTGGCGGAGGCATGGTGGTGGTGAAACAGCACCAGATTTTACTTTCACTTTGTCCTGTTGACAAGGGAAACTCATGCCATAATTACGGTCTGATTGTTATGGAAAGGAACACAGTTATTACAGTGTTAGAAATTGGTGTCGGTCCAATCCATGAATTGACTCACTAGTAATTATATCACCATAATGCACACCCTGGAGTTCTTATTGCTTCCTAATTTTTATGGTCTAGTTGAAGGTTTTTTGTGAGTAAAGGTTGTAGCCATGTTTGTGTTGGCTGGTCCGTTTGGGTGTAGAGGGGTTGATTTGCTGCTTGTGTGATGTGGTTGCTAACAAGTCCAGTCAGGTTTAGGACCAGGATGTCTGCACATTATGTTAGGAATAAGACAGGGTGAGGTGTGGTTTATAGGCTGATAAGAGTATGCCCCAGTTGTGTAATAAGGTTTAAGTAGGGTTGCCACCTGTCAGGTTTTTTCCTGGTGGTCAGGTTTTCAGGGTCCCTATCAGGTAATCCGGTTTTGCCTCTGTGCTGGTCAGGTATTTTAGCCATTTTGAGTGCTCACATACTTTTAAAATAAATGTTGTCATATCACTCATTGTTTCAGCTACATGTTTAAGTTACAAACAAGTTATGTTGTCAATGTAGCCTTTTGTTTGTGAATGCAGTCACCCTGGGAGTGTAAAAGTATGGCCATTAACACCATTAGCACTTACTTAACCTAATCTTTCCACTGCATTTTAAAGTGGCATAACAGCACAGCTGCCCCCACCTTTGTAACAGTAACAGAGCCAGTTCTCTCCACTTTCATTTGCTGGTAAACATTTTCATCTCTAATAGAATTTAGGCATTTTAAATGTTTTAAAATATTTTATTTCCTTAAGAAAAAGTGTAGTCACTTCTTTGGTTTTAAACAGTACTGTGAATATGAACAGGAAATGATATAAGGTATGTATACTATTGTATGCTATTTACAGTATTTACCTTGTCTTCCCAGATCATATCTGTAAATGAGATTTTTTATCACTGTATGTTTATCTGCTAAACCAGTATAAATAAATAAATACATAGGTAAATAATTAGAAAGAACCTAGGAAAGTAACTTTAACAGGTACAGTATAGTATCTTCACATGTTTGTTGAACTACTGTTTAAGCATTGTTTTTTACTGATTTAACAAATGGACTTCTAGGAGGAACAATGCATGATGAGTCATGAAAAGGGGTGGGGCTAGGGGCGGAGCTTAGGATCCGGTTTTTGCCTCATCCAAAGGTGGCAACCCTGGGTTTAAGGCACTTGCACCAAGTGCCTTCAGCAACTGGGAAGTGCTCTTATCAGTCATAAACCAGTCCTCAAAGTGTCTTATTCCACTTACAAAATGGGCAGAATATTTTCAATATAGATTCTGAACATGTTCGTGCAGTTTAAAAAGTAAAATATAATGTTTTTGTTTAAAGATTTGAAGATAATAATCCCTTATACTGTAGAGCTGCAGAACATTTTTAAAGTCATTTTAAACTTTTTAGGGAGGAGATGTATGTCTGTCTCTTCCCTGACTCCTCCCCATACATACATGCATAGAAATTATTTGTTTTTTTCATTGTGGGGGATGGTCTCTGAGGCACTCCACTTACCTGACATCATGGGGTTGTGTACATCTGATAGGTTGTCTTGATGCACATGTGACTAGTTTTGAGGACGTCCCCTCTGAGTGTCTCTGGTCACTTCTAGTCAGTTCAATTTATGCATCTAACATAGGTTGTCGCACTTTTCAGAGCTCCAAAGCATACAACGACCAAACAACTCACTATAAGGTAGGCGAACAGCTTTTCTAATCCCTTATGTACATGCTAACACTAGCCTGTAGACAGCACAGCTTGTTCTGCGTTCTTTGATCCGTCGGTTCTAGTACCAGCCTTACTATTCAATAATAGCAAGACAGGCAAGGAATCAATGTTTTTTACACTTTACTTTGAGCTACTACTATGTTATTTTGCAAATACAGGGACTATATTCACAGCCCAAACTCCAGCTTCTGTGCACCTCTACATTTTAAGTGCTCTGGGTTCCCCTACCTAGCGGTCCCAGATGCTGACCATATCACTGCTGCTATTATATGCTACTCCAGACCCGGACCATATCATTGCTGCCATTGTATGCTACTTATACTCTAACTAGCGATATTTTCTAGTCAGCAGCCACCCTAGTGCTCTGATACTCCTCCTGTAGCGGTATCAGACACTCATTATTACCCTCTGCTGCCCTATGGCTTCTACAACAACCAGCAGCCCTCCACAGTGCTCTGTGAGCCCCTGTTTCAGCGGTCTCAGACACTCCTTTTACATTGTGCAGTTACCTTGCCTGGCATTAACAGTCACTCCTCCTGCCTTGCTTGCCTCTTGTCTATGGACCCCAACAGCCACAGGCATCCTTGCAGGGCATTCCCCTCTCGTTTGGCTTCCCAACATGGCGATCCCAAAAAAAATGTTATTTTATGACCCCTCTCGGCCCACGCCTTGGCTTGCTATCCAAAACTTTCTTCCTGCTTCTTCACGACATTATCAGAGCCTTCCTATTGGCTCTGCTACCCTCACAGACTCCACTGATGGCGATGCTGACACTTCAGCGCAGAGTCTCGCAACGTCAGCCAGCACACCGTCGCTTGATCAAGCGCTTCGCGAACTTCTCCAATGCTCAGCGGCGTCCTCGCGATCGAGAGCTTATCCTGAAACACTCGTGAGACTTAGAGGAAAGTCTCGTGACATCCTCACAGCTACTCCTCTGTCCTACTTGCTCTACATCACGCCCAAAACGCGCCCCATGTAGCGAGGATTTCTGTTAACCAGCGACTGAAACACCAACACTACCTAAGCGCAGCTGATATTAAGCCCCAGCAACAATTGGCCTGCGCTACAGCCCTAATATAGTTAAACTATGAAAGCACAACTCAAGCACTTTTAAAGGTACAGCTACTCATCAACAAGCACTTTAAAGGTACAGCGCTACCTCATTTCAGTACCAGCCTTTTAAAACAGGGATCAGTGCAACCTTGCTGCACCATTATTAAAGATGCTGCTCATTACATGTCTCATGCTTTTGACAGCACAGTGCAGTATATACTGTTTTATCATGCCTATCATATACTTGTTGTTTTATATCTATCTCACCTGAGCCAGCACTAAGCATCTCCTTTCTGTACTTATCAGGTGACCATGCCCAGAACAAAAGCTGCAAACAATGCCATGTGCCACTGTCACACCTACACTCAGGCAGACTATGCACATCCTGCATCGAAGACACCACTCCGCACACTGAGACACAAGATTCAGAGGATGACTGCTCACCTCCATCCACTAGTCACGATAACACACACCAGATGGATGCCACTAAAGCTCTACTACAAAATAACCAATTAATGCAGGCACAACAAGAAGTCTTAACAGCCATGCTACAAAAACTGACAGAACTATCTCAGCATCAGTCACCACCAACTAAGACAACACACAGACATACGCATGACAATGAACACCCCCTGCCAGAACCACAGGTAGACTCTAGTGACTCCTCCGATACGGAGGAGACCAGTCTAGAGCAAGACCCACAAACTCTCACAGCAAAGTGGTGCTTCCCAGACCAAATCCCAACACTGGTATGCCACATTATGGAAACAGTAGGGTTCGAGACGGTAACTCCAACACCCACATCCAAACTACTACCTTCCCTGCAACCTGCAGCAAAACTTGCTGATGCTTTCCCAGTCTGTGAAGCAATAGACGAGATTGTCCTAAAAGAATGGTCTTCCTCTGAACCAGCAAGAATTCCTGAAAGAAAATCATGGGACAGAATGTATCCACTGCAAGAGGATAAGCTAGCACTCTGGTGCACACCTCCTGCCGTGGACCCTCAAATTGCGGCACTAAACAGAAAGACGGTACTCCCCACTGAGACCACTTCTGGTTTAAAAGACCCAATTGACAGAAAGCTAGAGGAAAACCTAAAGAAGACAGCCAAGTTAGCAGGCTTGGGAAGCAGAGCAGCTGTCACAGCTATCTACGCTACTAGGGCCCAACTAACCTGGCTCCAGGAAATACAGAAGAACACCCCCGCAAAGTCACACCAATCCACCCTATTAGAAAATGCCATACTTTCAACTAAATACCTAGAGGACATGGTAGTAGACTCACTAAAAATAAATGCCAGATCAGCAGCTATTACTAATAGAGCCCGTAGATCCCTCTGGATGAAACTATGGGACGCTGATAAGGAATCCAAAGCTACGCTACACAGACTACCCTTCACAGGGAACATGATTTTCGGACAGGCCCTTGAAAAGTACCTCAAGGGTAAAGAGGACGGCAGATTAATGGCCAGAGAACAGCCACGATCGAGTTACCTCCCATCACGTCCCAGAGGCAGACAAACGTCCTTTCGCGACAAGAGACGCGCCACCTACAATTTTCGGGGCACCACCTTCCGCCAGAACTACTCCACTCCGTACCACTACAACCGATACAGAGGCAGGGGCAACACACAAAGAGGCAGAGGCAACTACCATCGCCGCAACAATTTCAAAGCATGACTACTTACCTCCAAATCGGCAAAACATTCCCGTGGGAGCGAGACTGTCTCTGTTCCTAGAACAATGGGTACAGACCACCACGGACAAATGGGTGCTAGAGATAATACGACAGGGCTATGCAATACAATTCACAACTGTCCCAAGAGGCCGCAGAATGCTTCAATCCCCCTCTTCAAAACAATCATACACAACAGCTCAGATTACTACAGCTATTCAAGAATTATGAGACAACAATGCCATTTCACCTGTCCCAAAACACGAACAAGGTACAGGCATATACTCCCTATTTTTCTTGGTACCAAAAAAGACAGGGGGGTTCCGACCCGTTCTAGATCTCAAACACGTCAACAAGTCAGTACGTCACATACCATTCAAAATGGAAACAACAAAATCTACACTCAAAGCTCTCCGTCAGGGAGACTTCCTCACTTCCATAGACTTAAAAGACGCTTACCTACATATTCCAATGCGACCCGCACACTACAGATTCCTACGCTTCTGCATTCTAGGCCAACACTATCAATACAAGGTCCTGCCTTTCGGACTAGCATCCGCGCCCAGAGTATTCACAAAGGTATCAGTGGTACTCGCAGCTCACCTACGACAACGGGGTATCCACGTCATTCCATACTTGGACGACTGGCTCATAAGAGCACGCTCTCTACAACAATCCCTAAGGGAGACACAACAGGTGGTACACTGCCTGGAAACCCACGGCTGGATAATCAACAACAAGAAAAGTCAACTGTCCCCCACCCACACATTGGAACACCTAGGCACTCTCATAGACACAGAAAAAGGAAAAGTTACTCCTTCCACCTCCAAAATCAACACAATTCTATCAACTGCACACAGACTGTGCTCCGCAAGACAAACGACACTATGGAACATTTCTCAGATGCTAGGTCTTATGTCCTCCACTATAGACACCGTTCCATGGGCAAGATGGAACGTAAGGCCCCTCATGCTATTCCTGTTGACTCAAGGTCAGCCAGATGATCTCGACCTATCCAGACGTGTCACTCTACCACCCCGGGTAAAAGCAAGCATCAAATGGTGGATAAACAGACACAAACTGACCCTAGGTGTTCCGATAGACATAACACCAGACATCACCATAGAAACAGACGCAAGCCTCTCCGGCTGGGGAGCAGTGCTCGGACACCTTATGGCCCAAGGAAAATGGTCCACTCAAGACTCAAAACTTACGATCAATGCACTAGAACTGAAGGCAGTGTTCAAGGCACTACTGCACTTCTCCAAACACGCTCTACACAAGCACGACAAATCAGGTCAGACAACCAAACCACGGTGGCTTATATAAACAAGCAAGGTGGCACAAAAAGCAGGACTATGATGTCACTAATATCCAAACTACTCAACTGGGCTCAAACAAACTTAAGATCAATATCAGCAATCCACCTGGTGGGGAAACTCAACATCACCGCGGACTGGCTCAGTCGCCAGATGATACACCCCGGAGAATGGAAACTTCACCCACTGGTATTCCAAAAAATCAACCACAGATGGGGCCAATACAGATAGACCTCATGGCATCTCACAAGAATCACCAATGCCCAAAATACTGGTCCCCTTCAAGGATCACAGAGCAATAGGAGGGACTCTCTATCGGCAAACTGGTCCTTCCAAGTGGCATACATCTTTCCCCATTCCACTCATTCCTCAAGTGCTAGGAAGATCCGATTATCGAGAGCCAGAGTCATCCTACTGGCACCTCACTGGCCATGAAGAGCATGGTTCGCGACGATCGTCTCCATGGCACTGACAGATCCCTGGCAACTCCCACTGCTACCGGACCTTCTCACACAAGGACCGATTACACATCTGAACCTACGTCAATTACAACTGACGGCATGGCTCCTGAAAGGAAGAGACTGCTGAAAGCAGGATACCACCCCTCTGTCATTCAGACCATGGCATCCTCACATCAACCTTCCACTCTTACCACTTACTTACGACACTGGAACATTTTTGACACATGGTGCCGTCATCACAAAATCAACTCTGCAAAATGCACCATTCCACATATCCTCTTATTCTTACAGGAAGGTCTCCAACTAGGACTCTCCCCGTCATCACTCCGGTACAAGTTGCGCCATAGGAGCAGCACGGGACAAATACAGGGCACCACACCAGGCTCCCACCAAGACGTCATACACTTCCTAAAGGCAGCCAATAACCTTCGCCCGACACAAAAACCCACTCATGCACCATGGGATCTACCTTCGGTGCTAACAGCGATGACAAAACCACCTTTCAAACCAATCAAGTCCATCCCCATTAACTGGCTACAACTCAAGACAGTTTTCCTGACAGCCATAGCTTCAGCACAGCGAGTCGGAGAATTGCAAGCACTATCCCACAAAGAACCTTCTTCCACATTCTACCCTCAAGAATCTCTATGAGACCAATATCTTCATTCCGCCCAAAAATCGCATCCCAGTGCCACCTTAACCAAACTATAGAAATTCCAGCACAACTTCCACCAGAGGACATTCAAGCCGATCCACAGCTTCGCCTACTAGGCATGACTCGCTTACTCTCTATGTACTTAGCCAGAACGGCGACTATACGCAAATCAGACAGACTATTCATTATCACTCAAGGCCACAGACTGGGCATGGCAGCATCCAAAGCTGCCATTGCAGGGTACCTCAGGAAAGCAATATCAGAGGCTTATAAGGCTAGCAATTTGCAAGTACCTACAACACTAAAGGCACACTCCACCAGAGCCATTGCCACCTCATGGGCAGAAAGAAACGTGGCCACTGCAGAAGAAATTTGAGCTGCAGCCACATGGTCAACCATCCACACATTCACCAGACATTACAGACTGGACGTGTCCCAACAACACAAGACAAATTTTGCAAGAGCAGTACTCCTAGTGGCAAACACAGGAAACACTGACATTGTCACGTCTAACCCACCCTAGACTTCATTCACTGCTTTTTAATAACCCATGATGTCAGGTAAGTTGAGTGCCTCAGAGACAATCCCCCACAATGGTAGTTTACTCACCTGGTAAAGGTGATTGTGGGGGAATGGCTCTCTGAGGCACTCCACGCCTCACCCTACAGCACAACGTGACAATGACACATGGAAGCAACTTTGGACACAACATCACATACTCTCTGTCTCACACGACATGTATTGATACTTCATCCATTAAAAATTTCACTTTTAACAATTCAATCTCTACAGAGCAGTACATAATCATTATTAAGGTACAGTTGGAGGCAATTTAACTTTACTTGCATTTCAGACACAGCTTTGGAAAACATCGAACTGACTACAAGTGACCAGAGACACTCAGAGGGGACGTCCTCAAAACTAGTCACATGTGCATCAAGACAACCTATCAGGTGTACACAACCCCATGATGTCAGGTAAGTGGAGTGCCTCAGAGAGCCATTCCCCCACAATCACCTTTACCAGGTGAGTAAACTACCATTTCTTTTGGTAGGCAGTCTTTGGCAGGGAGCAACATAGTGGCCGGTTTCACTGTGAGTGAACATGTCATGCAATGTTCCTCCAGACACTTCCCACAAGACAGACAAACTATTTTGTTTGCTTTTTATTTTTTATAATGGATGTTGTGTTTTAGATTCTCTAACAGAATATTCTGTTGTACTACAAGTGAGCAGCTAGCTTCAACAAGTGTGAGTGTGCCCCTCAGCAGCTGCTGTAATTAGTCACTTTCAGTTTTACAGTCAGCATTTACTATTTCAGTCAGGTTCTTACTGTATGGTTCACACCGGGGAAAGATTTCTTCAAGAAAGAAGAGAAAGTCTTGATATAATGTGTACAAATGTAAAGGGGGATCTGGAGACTGAGATTAGAGAAATGGACAGCATTCCAGCCACATGTAGATTGAGCAAGCGGCCAGTGCTGCAGCCACATGTTGTGCACAGTGGAAGGTGTGGTGCAGTAGTGTCCAAGGAGCTGTGAATCAGTAGCCTGTCACAAACATTTGTGAACAGACAGTGTAAGAAAGGTTACATTGTTACTGTATTCTAGAAAATGAAATTGAGCCTGTATATATTTATTTAAGTGGTTAGTTGTATTTGTGAAATGGAGGAATGGTATTTTTTAACTTTTAGGACAAGTACTGATTTCTCAGTAGTAACATGGATGCCACAAAACAAATATTTCTAGAAGGCACTGTTCTCTGAGTGTGATGCATTTTGGTTGGCAGAAGTAGTACCACTTGCCAGAATACTGTATGTGTCTTGATAAGGACACAACAAAGGATACCTCCTAGCCAATCAAAATCCAGGAAATGTTTTACTCATTTTATAAGCTATATTAATACACAGTCACCTAACTGGTTTTACTCAATTACAGAGGTGTGTGGAATGAGAACATTCTGAATTTTCACAACTTTGATGGAATTCTGTGAAATTCCATGAAATTTTGCAGACTTTTGTCAAAATGTAGTGGACCTTTTGAAATGTATTAATTTGGTCATAGCTCAGCTTTAAAATGAGCTAAAGGTGTGATATTTGGCATGGTTACTTGCTGATAGGTGCTCTAACAGTATGCTAAACATATTGACATCAGGATACACCATCTCAAAAATGTAGGTGCTCACAGTGTGTCACTTCACTTCTTTTGAGGGAATTTCATGAACATTTTTATCTGCATGTAACTCAGGCACCTTTGCAGCAGGAACTTGGAAACTAATTACATACATAAATGTGGTAATAAAACTTATACTTGCAAAATGTTATAACATTTTGATGAATGCTTTCGCAATTATACTAAAATAACTAAAATCGAAATGTTGGTAAATTGTTTGGCTACTTATAGTACAGCCCCCTTTAAAGCTTGATATTTAAAACTTAGTGGACATACCCATGCAGCATATTTCTCTAAATCCTGACACTGTGGAGAAATTTGGATAATAATTTTTCAAATTAGATGGAAATAACTGAAACTTAAATTTTGATTAAATGTTTGGCCACTTACAATGCACCCCCTTTCAATTTAGGACTCTGAAATTTGGTACACTCATGAAAGCCATTAGTACCTGTGTGCCTGCCAAATGTGGTATCATTTGGATGCGTACTTTGAAAACTCTGTCAAAATAACTGAAATTTTAAATGTTATGAAATTCAGTGACATTTTTTAAATTTATTAATGTGGTCATAACTCAGACTTCTATTGATTTATGTATTTTATTTATTTATTTAAGTATTTGGATACTGGGTAAGTGCACTGATCTGAAGGACCGTTTTCAGGCATGACCGGAACCAACGAAGTGGCACAACAAAATTTACATGCAGTGCTAACAGTGTACAGGCAGTACAAAATTGATACTGTACAGTTTAAAAGTGATGGGAAAAAGTAGGTGTAGTACAATTACAACAATGTTTGGGAGAATAAAGAATACTTCACAAATTTACACTGAGTAAACAGGATGGGAGAATGTGAGACAAGCTGGGGAATAAACAGTGCAAAAAAAACAAAATACAAATATACATGGTATATTGATTCCATAACAACAGGAAGACTGATTATGATTTAAGAGCAGGTGCAGGTGGCTGTAGTGGCAGTACAGTTATAAAAGCAAAAGGAAAGAGGGCTGGAGTAAAGGAGATAAGGAAAGCAGGTCAAAGTAGATTACCCTAGTTGGCACAGATATTAGGCCTTGGTTAGTAATTAGTCTTTGAGTCAATGTTTGAAGATGCAGTGGGTGTCAGCAGACTGAAGCAAAGCAGGAAGGCTGCTCCATGGGAACGGAGCAGTAACTGACAGAGCTTTGCCACCCATAGCAGTGGAAATTTTGGGTGTTTGCATAGGAGGGACTGAGGACATTTGTAGGCATCTGGGAGCAGTTCAGGTTTTTAGAAGGGATATATATGGGGACGCGTTGCTACCTCTTAGGCCATTATCAACAATGCAGTCTAATGCATAGTCATGACAGCCAGAGAGTGGATGCCAGCCAAGAGACTGGTAAGGTTACAGTGGTGAATGGAGTAGGGTGCCAGGAGTTCAAATCTACAGACATTGTTGTAGATGGAGGTAAGATACAAGCAAAGGACAGAGGACATTCTGGAACAGATGGAGAAATGGTAATTGAGGATAGTGAGCAGGTTGTCTTGGGTAATTGCTGGTCAAGCCTCTCTGGTCAAGAACTTTTTTGCTGATATGTGGCACTGAGCTTTTGGTTCACCCATCGTATGATGGAGTTTACATGCTCTGTAAGGAGAGGGAGGGGTCAAGGGTTTTGCTCAAGTATTTGAAATGTGGGACATTTTCTAGCAGTGGTCCATCCAGCATGAGCACTGAGAGGGAGGGAGGAGCCTGACTTGATTATATTGGCCAAGTATGGTTTGGACCCACAATGCATTGCTTTTTTTTGCATTAACCAGGAACCAGTGTGACAGGAACCAGTTGTGGGCTGAGCCATAATTCTGGGACAGGGTAGAAGATATGTTTGTCAGTGACTTATCACTGCAAAAGAGGATGAGATTATCCACAAATATTAGTGCTTCACAGATAAGGCAGTCAAGGGGGAAGGAATTAATAAATATGGAGAACAATAGTGGGCCCAGGATGGAGTCCTAGAGGATGCCCATGGAGAGAGGCATGTAAGAGGAGGTGGCAGTTCCAATGCACACAGACTTGGATCACCCAGATAGGTAGCTCCTAAACCACTGAGAGGTTCCTGAGGAGCAGCCAAGTTGTAGAAGAGTGGTGTGTAGGACGGGTAGTTGTCCAGGTCAAAAGCCTTGGTCAGGTCCACAAACACAGCACTCGTAGCTTTACCCTTGCCCATGTTTTAAAAAACATGATTTGTAAACTGGGCCAGCACAGATGTGGTGCTATGGAACTTACAGAAGCAGTATTGTTGGCCACACAGCAGGTTATCTTTCTCAACATGGTCAGACAGTTGACTGTGAACTATCTTCTCTAGGAGCTTCCTCACCTGGGAGAGCAGGGAGTTTGGTCTATAATAATCAGAGGAGAGAGGGTCCTCAGCTTAAAAAATGGGAACCACCTTAGCAAGCTTCCAGGAATCTGGCATGGTAAAAGCGCCAGGTTAAAGATAAAGGAAAGTGGTTTGGAGATGGCAGGGGAGATCAGTTTAAGCATAGAAGGGAAAATGCCATCACTGCCAGGGCTGCTACAGTTAGGGAGAATTTTAAGGAGCTTGGCAATATCCTTGGCTGAGATGACCCTAAAATAGAAGGGAGGTGGGGAGTGCCAGTGTTGGGGGGAGGGCTGATTGGTAGGACCAGAAAGTGGGTCAGCAGGTGGCTGTGGGGGTAGTTTGCTTAAGTGAGCATCACAATCAGTATATTGAACACTTGGGCAACTTCAACAGAATCAGTTAGAAAATCAGTGGGTGACCTAAGATGAATTGTAGAGTTCTGGGAACATGGGTTTAGTAGAGGAGCAATAGCATCCCAGAAGTGATGCAGATCCATGAGGCTATCCCTCTGCTGATTACAGAGGAAATTTCACTTCAGAACCCTGGTGGTTTGTTTGCACTGATTTCTCAGGCATCTGAAATTATTCCAGAGAGCAGGGGAGGAGGACTTTGTGTAGGTAGCCCATAATTTGTCCCTAGTCTTCATTAAGGTGAAAAGTTATTTTGAGAACCAGTGGGTACAGCCACCCCTCACTCTCTGGTTAGTGAGGTGGAACTGGTGGTCTTGTATCCTGAGGAAGACATTGATGAAAAAGCCACCGCCACTGTTGCATCCATGAGGGAGTAAAGAGCTGCCAGTCCACTGCCCTAACAGTCTCATGAAGGGTGGAGGCATCAGGACAATTAAAATTGTGGAAGGAGATGTGTTTGGGGGGGGGCATTTGGACTTGGTGACCCAGGTGATATACGTGGGAGTGATCACTGATTGAATCAAACATAATCCCTGACTGGAGCACCTTGTCCTCTCTGTGATCACCCAGTCAAGGAGAGAATGATTTGGGGTCTGAGTTTTATGGGACAGAGATAACTTGGGCCAAGTTGTGCAGTTTTAGCAGGTTACAGTAGTCAGCATCAAAGGAACTTAACCAATTGAGGTTAAAATCCCCAAGAAGTACCATGTCCCTGGGAGGTAGAGTTAGAGATCTGTAATTTGGCATGGTGACTTCATGATAGGAGTTCTAATAGTGTGCCAACTATCATGACATTAGGATGCATTGTCTCAAAATGATGGGTGCTCAAAGTCTGTCATTTTTTTGTAGGACATTCATGTAAATTTTATCTGCATATAACTCAGGGATCTTTGGAGCTAGCACTCTGAAACTAGGGACATCTATAAAAGTGACTCTAACCCATATACCTGCCACATGTTATAAGATTTTAATGAATGCTTTCAAAATCATGCTAAACTAAAATCTAGATTTTGGCAAAATGTTTGGCTGCTTATAGCAAAGCCCCTTTAAAGCTTGAGAATTAAAACTTGGTGCACATAATCATGGTGCATGTTTCTCTAAACTGCTAACAACAAACTAGACCAGCACTCCCAAGTCTGGTGTAGAAGTGCTTCAAGAAAATAGCAAATAAATGAGTGAAGCTCAAAGTCCAGTGCTAGTGTAGTTTATTAAAATCCATCACCAAACATTCATCATATATGCAGATATACCACTTCTACAAGCAACAATGACCCAATCCAAACACTGTTACCCAGGTGCCCTGGCATTGTGCCCAGTTGAACTTAATCACCTGGATTAATTCCTATCATTTTATACCCAGCTGACGACATCGTCACTGAGCATCATAATTTAAATGACAACAGTGTTCAAAATAAATATTGGAATATGGCTTTTACATAAATAAAAAAAATACCCATGGCTGTTTTTACATCATTAACATACAAAACCAAATTCCTTGAAAAGCATTCTTATGCAAATTAAAACAGAATAACAGAGGCATCACAAGTAAGCAATAACCCACAACAGGGTATGGGTTATTGGTGATTAATCAACACCCTGGGTGCTTCATGGGGCACGAGGCATGCATGTAATCCACTACAGGTCCCTGATTAATCCCCAATAATGCCATACCCTGGAGTGGATTATTGCACTTATAACATGGGTTATGTTTAAACAAGGGAAAAACCACAGAAAGTTTTTTTCCCCCCTGTTTAAATAGCAACAAAGGTACTGTATCCTGTCACTTTGCAAAATACTCACCAGCAAATAATGCATATCTGATAGCTGTTACACACATAGAAATATCAGACATACAGTACTGAGATGATTTCTGACATTCTTTGTGCATAATATTGACTCCTGCCAGCCTGCCAGCGCAGTGTTTGGTTTTCCACTTATGACACCGACGACCCGGGTTAGGGAATGGCACTGGGAGTTGGAGGGCTGGCCAGGGGGGAGATGGCTCGAACATCCCATGACTGCTCACCATCTCCTGGGAGGGAAAGGGACCACAACCTGGTGTTGATCGACCTCTGGTGGAGGCCAGGGGGGTTAGGGCAGCATGTCGGGGGGATGTTGAGGGAGCATGACAGATGTTGGCTCATGTCTAGACATCCTCCATGTCATGCTCCCTAGGGGAAAAAAAACAGGAAAATGACTCCTTGGCTGACCGATGACAGTCTCTGGTCCCCCGCTGGCAAGAAGCCCTGGGACAGCCCGGACCAACCCCTGCAGCACCTGGGCCAAGTTGAATGTGCTGGCCTGCCCTACCGGTGCCTTCCCACCTGGGGGGGCCCATCTGACAAAGGGATATGTTGGGTTACCCGGGGGACTGCAATGTGAGGTTGGTGGCTGGTGGCGGGGGGGGGGAGCCAGTGGGGTGCCCTAAGGGGCTTGAAGGAGTGGCCAGCCAATGGGCACAGGGGAGCAAAAAAAAAATATAGACTCCTACACTTACTATGACATTCACTTTGCCCTCCCCACCACACACAGAGACACACATTCAGCTCAGACCTCAAAGGCAGCTGTGAGTATTGCAATGCTATGTCCTATAACCACTGTCTGCAACAGAGGGAGATTTCATGTATTGTATGGAAACACAAATGTTAGAAAGTGGTAACATCATTTCTGACATTTGGTTTCCATAACTTACTTTGATTTGAAAACATTTACCTTTAAGTACTTGAAAGGGATGAATGAGACTCAAACAGAGGGGATCTTCCATTTAAGAAAAGGAAAGGATAAGAGAGGGCACAGTCACAGATTGGAAGAGGGAAGATTGAGGAGGGCGGTAAGGAGACAGTTCTTCATGGAAAGGGTAGTGGGCAAGTGGAACACTCTACCACAGGAGGTGGTGTCCTATAAGATGGTGGGCAGTTTCAAGAGGGGATGGGACAGAGTGAGGGTGAAGGTAAATCTAAGGAGGGGAGGAGTAGGGGGGGCAGCTGTGAGACAAGAGGCTAGCTGCACAATTGGGCAGACTCAAAAGACCATAAGGCTTATTTCTGCTGGCATTTTTGTATGTTTGTATTTACTTTGTGCCATGCCCCACCCCCACCCCCAATGATCTGTGCTGACCACCGCTGTGGCTGTTTTCTTTCTCTCTCTCTCACTCTCTCTCCCATTAACAAAAGTGCAGTCATTGCATCTACCACATCTCCCTCTTCAAGACTGTTTAAATGGAGCTCACAAGACCAGAGAAAGGCAGCATGTTGGGCAGATTACGGACAGCTCTGTCTCTTGCTGCACTCTGTGTGTTGTTGGCGGGGGGCCTGAATCGGGTATGGGGCAGCCAGTGACACTCTCAGTGTGTGTGTCTCTTTCTCTCTGCATGATTCAACAGCCACAAACTAGAGAAAGACAGACAGACATCACACAAAAAAGCTCCTGCACACACAAATTCCCAGCTACCTGTGTAATGCTCACTGCTGCCTCTTTGTATCTCTCTGTTGGAGCGTGTGTTTTGCTTGCTGTCTCTCAGTATCTTTCTCCACTCTGTCTCCAGTACTGGCCTGGCTACTTTCCGTGGTCACCAACTGCTCCACACAGGAACACAGTGACTGCCTGGCTCACTGCTGCAACACTTGCCAGGAACTGCTGTGGATGAACCAGACAGTGAGGAGAATTCACTTCACAGCTGGGCAAGCCAGAGCAGGCTCAAGCCAGCTCAAGATTACTGCCTTGCTCATCCCAGCTCGACCTCTGTCAGAAATTGAAAGCCAAGGTCAAGCTGAGTCAGTTATGATCAAAGTAAGCATTTTTGTCAGTCTGAGCAACTAGGATAGTATCTGAAAGTTTCATCTATGCAGAAAACAGCCTGCAGTAGCCAGGGCTCAGCTCGTGTTCTGACTGGCAGGGCCAACCCAGACCCTGGCTCAGCTCTGGCTTGGCTCTGAGTGAAAAAATCTTGGCTTGCCCACCTGTACATCACACTGCTCTCTGAAACCAACTGGGACACAACACTTGCAACCCTGCTTGCGTTGCTCTGTCTGCATCCTGCCCTCACTCTCCACATATACATTCCTAGAGAGTTCCACTTTATTTAAACTGCAATGGATGTGGCAGGGGGTATAACATTGGGTGAGGCTGCCACAGAACACATTGCCATCTCCCACTGTCATGTGTACCACTACTTCAACAGCTTCACTGTCTCCCACTGTGGTTTTATATGGCTGATTTTCTGTTTTGGATTCTATGGGACAAACGAGACCCAATGGCACTTCACCGAGTTGCCGTGCAAAACTGTGGCTTAAATAGGGAATTTAATCCATGGCAACACAGAGTGACTGCACACATTGGGTTGTGTATTTTTGCCAAACCATGTTATAATTTGCTTTACATTATACAATTCAGTGTATCATTTCTTATGAAAAATACAAGAGCTGGAAATTTGAAAGGAAGTAAAGGAAAAAAATTCCAAACCAGAGTTGGGAGTGGTCTACTCAAACCATGTCAAACCCATAGTGGTTACTGCAGGAAAATCCTGTGCTGTACAAACCTCCAACTGTGAAGAAAAGAATAAAGGAAGATTAAATATTATATAACAGGAATGAAATGTACAATAATTAAGCACAAACCCCATAAAAATCATATAATACAATGCTAAGATACCTTGAATAGGGTAATGCTTTAAGATACCTCCAGGAGGGTAGGTTTAGCAGGGAGGGGGGAAGAAATTATGAAAGCAAAAATTAGGCTGCTGAACTTTTATAGTTCATTTCAAATTCTAATGCACCATCTACAAATATGGGGGCCTATTCACGAAGAAGGCTTCAGTGGCTAAGCACCCGGCGTAAGTCGAACCGCATGTACCGCGGCCACCCATGCCCACTGTGACTCCTCTGCCCCATTCTTGATAACAATGCAGCCCCCATGCACTCAATCCCCTGGCCTATCACAGAGCTCCACATGGGGGTGGGCCAGGGGGTGATGCAGGGGGCGACCCAGCACTCCGCAGCATGCACGTCTATGTGGAGTGCTGTGCGCAGGGTCTGCCGGCTCCATGTCTGGGAGGCAGCTATAAACCCTTGGGGCTGGTTATGTGCCCCCCCCCGGGAGGCTACTTCCAGATGCGGTAGACTCAGCAGGGGATATCACCCCCCCAACAATGCTGCCCCTGCCTTCTGGGCACTTCAGGAGGCAGGGGTCAAGCAGACGGAGTAAACCTCCTCTTTGGCATGGTCAGTGCACTGTGCACCAGCCATCAACATGGCACCCATAGCACGCATGTTATCCACTACAGGTCCCTGCCCGGGCAGCCGATTGGCTGCCTGTCAGGACCCACCACTCCACACCCGCCTGCCCCCGCGGATCTGTGTACCGGGAGAGGCGGGGCAGTGTAAGGGAACAAGATGGGGGACAGTGTTCATGAATGCGGCCCCTGTGTGGAAATCCCTCGGGTGAGGAGCTGCGTGCTCTGATATAAACCTCTTGAGTGTGTTTTTGTGAACAGGCCCCATAGTTTTAAAGTAGCAGTGCATGATAGAGATGAAAATTTTGACCAATACTTTTTTTATTCTGTTTTATATTGTCCCTTATCTACTGACTTGTATGATATCCTTCTTTCTACAATTTGGTTCTGCTTACAAGTACTTTTTCCATATTTGACTTAATAAAAGGAGTGCTCATTTTAACATGGCTCAGATGAGGTTTACATCAGTATTCTCAACTGTTTTTGTACATCAGTTGCTTAAAATCACTTCTGTTATTACTAAAATGAACTATTATGCATCAAACAGTGCTCCCTGATACTATGGGACAACTGTTCTTCAAAAACAGCTGCAAAAACTGATGAAAACCTGGTCTGAGCTACCATATATTAAAAAGAACACTTCTTTTATTATTTCAATGTGAAAAAAATACTAAAGCAGACTCAAAATGGAGAAAGAAGGGTATCATACAAGTCAGCAAATAAGGGGCAATTTAAAATAGAATAAAAAAGTACAGGTCAAAATGATCACAACTATGTGCACTGCTGTCCTAGCTAAGGTTAAGACCCTTGGACTGTAAGGTGAAAATCCAGTAGCTTTCCTGTTGTAAAAGCCAGGTGAGTCTATCCCCTCCGCTTCTCCCAGTCTTCACCTGTTCAAGTCATATGAACCTGAGATCCTTTGGGTCACTATTATGATGAACCAAAAAATGTTCAGCTACTGGGTTTTCCAAACTACTATTCTCTGTATCCCTCACATGCTCTAGTATTCTTAGCTTCAGCTGCCTAACCGTACGGCCAACTTACAATTTATTAAAACTATACCAGAAGGCATACACAATGAAGGATGAGCCACATGTAATAAACTGACAAATATCCACCTTTCCATTGCATGATGGTAGCTAAAATATAACCCCTCATTGGCAATTGTCACAAAAATTACAGTTGACACATTTATGTATGCCAGGGGTTTGTTGAAAGCCAAATACTTTTTTTCTGTTCATTGTATGAGAATTGACTGGAAACCAATTTGTTTTTCAAATGAGGGCCCCTACTAAAAGTAATTCTAGGTTTAGGTTCAATGTGAGAAGCTAGGGTCACTTAGTAAAACCAGTCAATATCTGGTTACCACATTGCCCATTTCTCCAGTTACAGAATTATGTTCTGTTACAAAGCTTACTGTACTGTATGCCTTCTGAGTTCTGGGTGTTGGTTTGAGCAGGGTTTTGTAATCTATTTGTTTCGCCTTCTTAAAGCCTGTGTCAACAACCTCAGCACTGTACCCCCTCTTCAAGAATCTATTCCTTAATTCTTCTGCCTGTGCTGCGAAAGTGTCATTTATGGAAAAGTTATGTTTAAGCCATTTTGGCTATAAGGAATAGAATTCTTGAGAGACCTGGGATGACAGCTACTTGCTAACAAAAAGCTGTTCACCGCAGTAGACTTTCTATAGCTTTCAGTAATGACCTTATTATCACCTCCTGCCATCAACTTAATGTCCAGAAAGTCAATTTGTTCAGAATTTACCCTATGGGCGAACCTCAGATTTAGGTTATTGTCATTGAGCCAGTAAGTGAAGTCATCCATTTCCTGTTCTGTACCTGACCAGACACATATGACATTGTCCATATACCTGTGTCATTTCACAATGTTACTATAGAATGGGTTGGAATTATTGGCCAACACATATTTGTCCTCCCACAAACCCCAATATACATTAGTGATGGAGGTGGCCATTTCAGCCCCCATAGCTGTACCACACTGCTGAAGACAGAAGTTATCAAATTCAAAATAATTGTGTGTCAGCACAAATTCCAATCCATCTAGTATTAGATTTAAAGGCATGGAGTTTTTCAGTGGATCCTTAGCCAAGAAATGCCTCCAAGCTTTAATACCATCCTGATGTCTGATGGAGGTGAATTAAGCAATAATGCATGACAGGGTGTGTGTTGTGCTGGGATAACGTCACGCCTGGGGTGAGATCAGGCACAGGGCCACAGGCGGTGGTAACGCACTCCAGGAAGCCAACTGTACCTGGAGAATACTGTAGTAACTAATGCTCTAATGGCTCATTTGTGAAAATAAAAAAAAATTAAAAAATATCTTTAAGTTTTTTTATGAATTATTATATGTGAGGTATACTTTTTAACAAAAAGTCCAATTTGTATTCTGTGCAGCAGGTGGTGCTATTGCTTGTTAGCTACTTTTCTTTGCTGTCCCTGCCCATTCTTTGTATAGAATCATGTTTTCTTTTGTGTTGTAGTCTGCCCCCGAGGTCTAGTTTTTTTTTTTGTAAGAAACCGTGTTGTGAAGGAAGCATGAGTTGTGGAGATTTTCAGATTCTGTGAATGGTAGTGGTGTTTACTGTTGGAGTAGCTGTTGGGATGGGTGAGGTTTTGGGTCAGGTGTTGCAAGGCGGCACTACGAGGAACACAACCGAAATTGATTCAGTTTTCCGCTTTCGAAACCAGCCACTGTCTGCTGTTTCCTGACAGAACGGCTGACCTCACGCTTTGTTGTGACGCTATGCCTCCAGCGATCAAGTGAAGTGGATGCTATGGAGCGGTATGACAAGTTTAAAAAAAAAATGATGTTTTGTTTAGGGAATGGTCAGTGCTGAGGGAGTGTTATGAGGGCTATCCTTTATTTGTGAAGGAGTTGGGACTCGGGAGCTAGTAACGCAGGTTGCGAGTGGGTGAAGCGAGGAGCAGGCGAGTACCAGAGGAGAGATCTGTTATGTAGGCTCTGTGGAGTAATTTTCATGCTGGTTGATGTGGTCGTTTGTTTGCTGGGACTAGAGCCGTGATGTTATGCTGGGATAACATCACGGGTCCAGTCTCAGAGTGACCAATGGGAGCTCAGGATTTTTCTTTGCCACTGTATAATAAGGATTCAATGTCAATTGTTATCCAACTGTACTCAGCGGACCAAGTAAATTCAGCAAATATCTATAGCACATGCACATGCATTGCATCCCTTATGTGTGAACCTAAACAAAACACACTTCTTTGCAGGAAAAAAATCAATGAATTCATGTAACTTATAATATTAGTAAAGAGTCCACCCTGAAACAGTTGGTCTGCAGGGGCCCGATTCTAAGCGCACATCGCCTAGCATAACAGCAGTTGAGAGCCAGTAGAAATGCACAAGTACCCAACTTACGAAACAGTTTCGACTTGTGCAGTTCTACAAAGTGGCCTGCGATATGTCACAGGCCACTTGCACTGAACAACAGTTACACTGGTAGTTGCACCATAAACCCCTGCAACATGGCGCTAGGGGTTTCCAGCAACAGTTGTGCCCCATTCCAGAAGGGCAGCAACAAGATCCCAATATCGGGATTCAACAAGAACCCCGGAGAAGAACCAGTATTGTAAGTTACACCTGCAATTGGCTGGTGTAACACATACATCCTCTGAGGGTTCTGTAGAACCATTCCATATGCCCCCCATGCCTGACGCCCCCATTGTTGCCCCAATGGGCACTGCACAGAACCAGCTCTAGACTTGGGGCACGATCTCACCCCATCCCCTACTGTACATGCCCCATACAGTAAATGCCCATAAATCCCCACACCCCAGCCCCCAACTCCTCCATTGTAAAATGCTCCACAGGGTGTTGCTGTCATCCCCCACCATGCCCCAACCCTGAGTCGCCAGCCACAAATCGGCACACATCCTAATAAGCCCTGTTAGTCTGGTGGCCCCCACCCAGTCATGCCAGCCAACCCAGCACCCCACCCATCCCCAGCTGGCGACTGGAACAGCCCACTTCTCACCACCACTACCAGCCACTGACTGAGTTCAGTATCAGTGCGTACTGTAAGGCGTGCTTAGAAATTAATTTCTGAGAGTGTCTTTTCAGTATCGCTCATACTAGAACTCAGTCAATCTTTAATAGTCAGAAGTGGGCTGTGTAAGCCAGGCTGAGAGATGGTGAATGCTGGCTGAGCTAACACACAGCTGAAATGGGGGATGGCCAGGCTACTGAGGCAGGAATGTGTGCACATTGACCCCGGCGACAGAGAAATCGAGGCATGGTGAAGAATATTTAACACCACCCTATGAGGCTTAACAATGGAGGAGTCGAGAGCAAGACGCTCTGAGGGCTCTATGTGGCACGCCGGGGGCTGAGGCATGGGAAGCCCTGCGGGCTCTACATATGGCACATCGGGGCTGGGGTTTGGGAAGCCCTGCAGGCTCTATATAGCACTTTGGAGGCTGGGAGAATGGGACACCTGCAGGGGCTCTATATGGCACATTGGGGCTGAGGAATAGGATGCCTGTGGGGCTCTATATGGCACTTTGGGGGGGCTGCGGGAATGGGATGCCTGGTGGGGCAGTTAATGTAGGTTTTGGGGGCAGGGGAGTGGGCAGCCCTGCGGGGCGCCTCTTGTGGCTAGCTGGGTGGGAGGGCACTTGCGAACTGTGTTGCGGCTTGCAACATGCTCGCCAAGTGTGCCCACAGTTCGGCATACCTGGCCACATGTCGCAAGTCACAGGACTTAGCTGCAGAGACCCTGCCCCTTCTAGAATATGGTGCAGGGTCAATGTCGCATTTTCCGGGTGGTGCAAGTTGCGTTTGGCAGCAACTTATGCCACCCTTCTAGAATCGGGCCCCTGGTGTTTAAATTATGACACTCAGCGATGATAACATCAACTGGGTATAAAATGAGTGGAATCAATCCAGGTTAGCCACCCCCTGATGAAGCTCAAACCGAGTGAAACACCAGAGTAATGGTGTTTGGATTGGGTCATTGCTGTAGAAGTGGTATATCTGCATGTACAATGTATGTTTGGTGATGGATCTTAACAACTCTCACTAGCAGTGGACATTCAGCATTGCTAATTTTTTGCTATTTTTCTACATCATTTCTACATCTGACTTGGAGTGCTGGTCTCTTTGTTGTTAGCAATTTAGCCTGGGATCTGTAGTCCCTGACCAGCACCCTATCTCCTATCGGCGTGCACTGGACTTCCTGTTTCTTGTTGTTTCATGTTTCTCTAAACCCTGAAACTGTGGAGAAATCTGGATAAGAAATAGTAAAATTAGATGGAAATAACTGAAAATTAAATGTTGATTAAATATTTGTCTACACAAGCAGGCAGCTAAGTAGGGGGGTAGGAAGCCAAGGGCAGACTTGATGGATTGTACGGTCCCCATCTGCAGACAACTTCTATGTTTCTATGCTTCATCCATAACTCAGCTCTTTTTCAGACTAGGACTCTGAAATTTGGAACTCTTTATGTAAGCCATTAGTACCTGTATTCCTGCCAACTTTTGGTATCATTTGGATATGGACTTTAAAAACTAGACCCAAATAAACATAATTTAAAATGTGGTGAAATTCTGTGGAATGTTCACACACATTATGCAAATTCTGCAGAATCAGGATAGTAATTCTTTGGGCATTCCACTGGCATATTTTATATTCCACACAGCTCTACTCAATTAAGTTTACTTGATTTTTTAGACCATTTTATAAGTATATAATGTACTAGACTGGTTTTGGAATGTATTTCAGTTGACATTTTGGTTTGCAAAAATAAGTTGTCACATACAAAATGTACAATATGCCAAAGGCTAGAATCACTTGCTGTACATCTTTCAGTGATGCTAATTTTTTTAGAGATGGCGCTGGCTGCCAGTGTTACTTGCTTTATCAATGATTCAGCTGATATACATCTCTAGATGCTGGCAGCACATGGGACAGGGCTGTACAAGGCAGGACAGGCTGGAAAGGATCCAGAGAAGAGTAACCAAAATGGTGTGGGGGCTGCAGAGGAGATCATATGTGGAGAGGCTGGGGGAGCTGGATCTGTACTCATTGGAAGAGAGGAGGTAGAGGGGGGACATGGTAGAGACATTCAGTTACTTGAAAGGCATAATAGGGTGAAAGTTGACAGCATATTCAAGTTGAGTAAGAACAGTAACACTCGGGGCATACCCTTAAACTGGAGAGGGGGTGCAGATTCAGAGGGGACATCAGGGGGGGAGGTTCTGTACTGAGAGGGTGGTACAGCCATGGAACAGGCTACCAGAATGGGTGGTTGAAGTGGACACTGTGGAGAGTTTTAAGAGGGCATGGGACAGGCACACAGGTCTGGTGAGCAGAGGGCAGGCTGGAGAGGGATGGAGGGGGATCTTCATAGTGGAGGGGGGCTACAGGCAGACTGGATGGGCCAAGGGGTCCTTTTCTGTCAGCAGATTTCTATTATTTTATGATTTGTTATAAACATACCTCTCAATCTTCTGCTTCATAAATCAGGGACAAGGCTTTAAAAAAACAGGGACAAAGGACCAAAATCAGGGACACATCTTCAAAGTTAGAGAGATCCACCAGAAAGCTGGTAGAATATGGGGCATAGTGCAAAATGCATTTTCTAAAGAAGAACAAGTCTGTAACTTTAATGCTTGACATTGTTTTGTGCTTACAGTCCCCACTGTTTAGCCACAAAAACACAAATTTTAGGAGAGACAGAGTAAAATTTTGAGGCAAAATCAGGGACATCCCTGAAAATCAGGGACACTTGAGAGGTATGGTTATAAAGAGAGAGTTAAAAGCAAGGATCTACTTTTCTGACCTCTCCTATTCTGCCACTTGTCTGTCTCTTGTCTGTTTGATTGTACTGTCAAATTCTACTTGTGGAACTTTGAAACTGGCCACTCTGATGGTCCCACAATTTCCCCATTATCTCTTTTCCATTACTTGCTGTTTCCGTGTTCTGTCTTTCTTTCTCCCCTTGCTTCTCTGTGGTTAAAACATGTATGTGAATTTTTAAGTGAAACTGAGATCTCTTGGTTTGCTAATTTATATAGTTATATTGTTGAGATAAATTGGAGAAAGTTGTTTGGGGGTTTGTTAGAAAAGATATCAAGCTGGAACACGGGGTTGATCTTGAGAAACCTTTTGACCTTCCACAAGCTTGTTTGCAGAATTGTTAGCAGGAGAACCAGCTCTGGCCAGAATGTCTTAATTGGCTGCAGCTGTTGAGAAGACTGGATATACTGGTTACAGGAAAGAAACTGACAATTTTGGTACATGTACTACATTGTCCCCAGAACCCAGCCCATAAATAAAGACACAGACTAGTAATGTGAGGTTGCTCAGTCTTTGCAATAATTTTACTGATTTGATATGATTTGATAATTCACCAATTCCTTTTACATTTCTTGATATTCCCAATCATCTGTCCATAACTACATCTCACTTAGGTGCATACATTACATCATTTCTTATTGTTCTCTTTAATTTAATAGCCAACTCTCTCACACTCATTTTCCTCCCCCTCGACATACATCATGGGGGGTATCCTGGCCTCTTATTCTTATGTCCTGTACCAGGGGCACGGGCGTACACACCGTGCCCTTGCTTCTCCTTTCCTTTCTTTTCTCTTGCCGTCCACCTTCGGCAATCTCCATATTCCTTGCTGAGATTCCTTTCCCAGTGTCACACTGTGCTCCACTTTCCACAGTGCACTACTTCCCTGTTTTGGGGTGGGTGGGTGGGTGGGAAATTCCTTATGGAGCAAATTGTGACCTCTCCCTGGAATGCAGCCCCTTTTGTTCTCCTTTCCACACCCCTTTTCCTTTTGTCCAATCATTCTTCTTCCTCCTCCCCCTTTCCCTTTGTTCTCATGCCCATCCCTCTTTGTGATGCCTTGGTACTACCCTTTTCCTCCTTAGCCCCTCCTCTCACCTCTCCCTCCTTTTGCTGAGCCTCACCGTATTGCCTGGGTTGTGGCAATGGGTTCTGCCCATTTAAGGTGGGCAAGGCTCTTTGTAATGAAAACAGGAGATATAGCTTAATGAGAACAGGTTGCAGAATCTAATTGCCAGATTAAAACATCTTACAAAAAGAGAAAGATGTTTTTTAGAGAGTTAGAGAGATTGAGATTTAGATTTAGATTTAGAGATGCTATCAGATAAAGGACTTTGTTTTGTTTGAACTGTCTGTGTAAGAGCTATCCTGCACATTTTTTTATTGTTATTGATTATAATAAAATGCTATTTGCAAATTTTATCACTTTAATCCTACTTGAAAATATTATGACTTCTCCTGGTTTGCCTATGCTTCCTGACCTGTGCATCAACGACAGTACAGTAGCTTCATTCTCAGTGATGGTAGGGGCTGCCAGCATTGATTCCTGTGTTGCAGGAAGCTGCTTAAGTCACTTAAAAAGATGTCAGGTCATGTAACTTTTCCTTTTGTTACACTTTAATAGAGAACGAAATTCATCAAGAGAAAATCTTGTGATTGACAAACAGTGTTCACATTAAATGTCAAGAGTCACAGTAATGAGTCCAGCCATACTCTCTCCCCCAGTTGCTGGTAGAATAACAGATGGCAGATTGTCTTCTGATACATAATGCAGGTGCAGCCAGTGTGGCTGGGGCTTAATTTTTCATTCTGCTATACATTTCAAGACATGGCTATTGGCCAGTCTTGATTCTTCTAAGTGCATTTAATGTTTCATAATATTAATTCATTCATAATTGGATGTGTGTTCTGCAATCTGTTAGGGAGCTGTGTGGCCGCCTGTTACCTGATATAACTTGCCCTAGTATAGTCTTGCACATAAGAAACATTGGTCTGTGGAACAGAAAGCATGCTAAATAGATGTTGCATTTTATCCTGGGAAAAAGCAGTTCCACAGCTCTGGGAACTCACTTTATGTCTGTGAGGAACTGACTACCAAATGAAGTGGACAGTGCCGAAAACAGCTCATCGACATCTGCACTTCAAAACACTTTCAGAACAAAATTTGAGTGTTCTAAATGTGCTGTGAATGGTTCTGTTAGAATTTTCCCTGGAGGTGTTGCATGCTGCTTGTGCCATGTGGCTAAAATATTTATAGAAGCTGCTGTGTGAAATCTAGAACAAACAAAAATGAATATTTATAAGATTTTTTCGGAAAAAAGGGGCAGCTTTATTTTCTCAGTCTGACAGAAATCACAAGACCTTATTTGCTGAACAAGATATATTCCTTTTAAGAAGAGGTCAGGTTTTGAAATAAGATGTGTGACTTACTGACTGAGTTATTTTCAATGTAACTGTAACAGCCCCTTGACTCAGTTTGGCTGTTTCTGGGTACCTCAGGTCTTACCTGGGCACACCTCTGAGGGGCCAACCTGGGTTCACCAGGGGACAGGAGAAGAAATGGTGTGGTGCCTCCCCTGGGGTAGTGATATGGGATACCTGGGATAAATTGCAGGCTACCACCCCCAGGAAAATACAGTAATTGCCCCCACAGTACCTTATCCACACAGTAAATATACACACTTTGCAATAAACAGTAATATCAATTGTAACATGAACTAGCTTCACTTTTATTTTGGGAGGGAAAATAATACACAACAGTGGATTGCAGCAATAACTGGTACCCCAAGTTACCTCCTCACCTCCCTTCTGTGGCGCACCTGACTATTCCCCAAATGGCCATTAAAACACAGTCAGTTGTGGTAGTTACCACACTGAGGGTGCTGAGATGCTGGGAAGCTCTGAGGACACCAGTCTTAACATTTGAAGTAAAGTACTTTCGTTGGGGCCCAATAACTTATAAACACAGACAACTTTTAATTTTCTGTCTGGGCTGAGCTTCAAGCTTGGCGTAGTCCTGCCCAGGACTCAACCTCATTTTACTTACTAGCCAGCTAGCTATGATAAGAACTCATATGAGCCGCAGCCCAGAGGTACTTAGTTTTGAAGCACGGACTTTCAGCAGGTTTGATTCAATTTCAGAAAGTACCATTCTCGTATCAGGAGTTGGTGGTGGTGCACCATGATAGCCAGTTGCAGAAGGACAGCAGCTGGTCTTCACCTGTCAGGCCTTTCAAATCTTTGCCTCTGAGGCCTTTGTATGAGCTGTTCACTTGACAGGCCTCTCAACATCTTCCTATCTACTGGTCTACTTGCTGGGCTGGGAAACTGGGCAGGCTGGGCATCACTTAAACCTTCTGCTTGGCACACAGCTTTTCTGGAACACAGTGGTGGCTGGGGTTTGGCACAGTCTCTTGCCCCAGCACAGCTTCTATGGAACAACACTGTGACTAGGTTTTGGCACAGTCTCTAGCACACACTTCTTTCAGCTAGATTCAACTCAGCTGTGTGACACACCTATCCTCCAAGGGGAGCTCGGTTTGCTCAGTCTCTTTATTCTTTACAGCAAAATATCTTTCCTCCCAGTGGCAACAATCGCTTTATTTTCTGCTGCAAATCTGATTTGTTCTCCTACAGCCTGCAGTTTCACAACTCTGCCAGCAGCTGCTCACAAGTTGCAAACTCACTGACACAGGTTCAAATCTTGCTTCAGAGAAATCAGGAGCAGTCCAATTCATTTCTCTTTTACCACTTTCTTCTCTCAGGTGCTCTGTCTCTTTCTCTGGCTCTGGAGCCAGACAGGCCATGGCACTGAAGGAACATGCCTTTGGGCTAGGTAGCCCATAGCAGTCTCTTCTGCCTGCCCAACTTGGATTCTACAAAATGAAAACTCTCTTGGCAAATAGCCCCTTTTATAACTTTCCCCTGCTCCCACTGTCATTGGCCTTTCCCAAGCATTTCAGGTGCCCTTTGACATTTTCCTAGCAGCCCCTATTCTGCAGAACTTCCATGGGGGTCATCATTATTGTTTACATTTTGCCCAGAATCATTGCAGCCCTTATTATTTATTGTTTGCCTTCTGAGGGCAGGAAACCACCCCGCTACACCAGGAAGCATGTTCCAGCTGATCCCCAGATCTGCTGCCTGCCTTGGAGCTGGGAATACTTTTAAATTATACCAGTTGGTCACTCACATTACTGAAGCTATGGCTCCTTTAAATTCAGTGCCACGCATGCATGGATGGTACAGTGTGACCATCTTTGTTCACATTCAGGTGGTCCATTATTTGCTGCTCCCCAGACCATCCTGATGATCTCCCCACTGGTGCAGGAGGCACAAAACACTTACAAACTCAGCCTCTCTCTACAAATGGTGCTGAGTACCAAAGGATTCTGGTGGCTGCAGCCATGAAGGTTGGGCACCCCACCTTGCCTGAAGCCCTCCAGAAGCCACTGCTGGGGACCCCATGGGGCTGTAGCCCCAATAAGGTAAGCCACCCCCGCCACAGAGGGGGATTAAATGATGTTGTATGGAATACAGGACTCATTAGAAATGTACTATTCCATGTGGATACATGACATTTCCAGGTCAGCACACTTCAGTAATGCACCTTGCCATCTTAAAATATAGAACATGTTTCCAGCCATCTAATTTAGTAATACAAAATGCAAATTCAGAACCAGTGTAACAAACTGAAGTGTTAAGCTGATATGAGTGTAACAAACCTGGGGTGTGCAGTTCTCAATTGTTGGTCAGCACCTAGTTTCACTGTTCCAAGTGGGCCTCCTGCACCACAGCCTAACACTGAAAATGCAAGTATTAGCATCAGCAAATGAATGCCATGGTTAATGTCTCATGGGCCACACTATCAGTTGCCCCAAAAGTGTCACAAGCATACCTCTTAACTGTTTATCATAGATATGAGAGACATAGGCATTCAAAATGAGAGACAATGAGGGACACTGGCCCATAATAAGGGACACACCCTCAAGCATGGAGATACAAGCCCAGAATGGTATGCAAACCATTGAGTTTACCAGTACACAGTTTATTTTTGATTTGACATCTTAGAATATTATGAATTTCTGTTTTAAAGATTACATTGTCAGCACATTCTGTGTGTGGGCAGAACCCATTTAATGAGGGATAGGGTAATTTTGAAGGGTAAAATGAAGGACATCCCTTGCAATAAGGGACAGCTTTTTTTTTTAATTTACTGTGCTGCTCTCTCCTGCTACTCAACTGAGCCATTAATCTGGCCATTCCACTCTGTCCCATGACCCACCATCCCTAGGACTTACCTCTGCCTTGCTGGTGCCCCATGTGTAAAATCCATGGGCAGGGCCACTGGGGTGCCCCAGACAGGGCTTAAGCTTTGACTGTGAGGAGAGAAGAGTCCAGTCAGCAGTGCAGGGCCTGCAATGGGCAGTGGAGAGCATCCTGCATCTGTCTGGGTATTTTCTGTTTTTCTGGTCCTGCCCCTGGCACTGGGAAGAAGTTGCTGACACAGTCACATCATGCTGCTGACTTTGCCTTTCCTGATGGCTCCTGCTGCCACCACCTGTGGTCACCTAAGTGGCGGTATTACATTAGAGATCATAGTCCTCCCACCCCTGAGAAGGTGAGTGTCCAGGGATGCTCAGCTCTCCTTCACCTGACAACCCTCAATGACCCAGACTCGTTTCCAAACCCAGTTCGTCAACATTGCAAGCAGTAGGGCTATTACTGCACTGGCAGGCAGGCTGTAATCAGGGGTGGTTGAGAGGTATGGCCAAATGTTAACAAAATGTGGCAGAGAAATAGCAGAAGCATTATTGTTGCCATGTTTCTACAGGATGCAACCAATGTTAGAAACACAGAAGCATAGCATTTGTTGGCAGAAAAGGTTGCTTGGCTCACCCAGTCTTGTCCCTGCCTAGTCTGTCTCTGCATACCCTAACTGGTCTATGTCAATCCTCACTCTTTCCTGAATATTTACTGATATTCCCAATGCCATCAAGTTGTGCTTGAAGTCTCCTACTGTTTTCACCTCTACCACTTCTGCTGGCAGTCTATTCTAGGCTTCTACTACTTATTCAGTGAAGTAGTACTTCCTCAATCCCTTTTAAACTTCCCCTCCAGTTTCATCAAATGCTGTCTGGTCCTGGTGCTCTTCTCAAATTGAAAGAGACTCCCCTCCTGCACCCTGTTCACCACCATGAGGCACTTGTAAGTCTGTATCATGTCCTTTCTCCTTCTCCCTCTCCCTCTTCCTCTTCCTCTCCTCTCCTCTCCTCTCCTCTCCTCTCCTCTCCTCTCCTCCAGAGTGTATGTATTGAGATCCCTCAGGATTGCCTTGTACAGCTATTGTTGCAATCCCTGCACCATTTTATTTGCCCTCCTCTGGACTGCCTCCACCCCTGTCTAAGTCCTTCTGAGGTGTAGCCTCCAGAACTGGACACCATTCTTAGGTGGGGTCTCATCAGTGAGTGACACAGTGGCAACATCACCTCCCTCCTCCTACTGGAGATATCTCTCACAACACATCCTAGCATCTCAGAGACCCTACCCACTGCTTTACCACCCAGCCTGCCACTTAGAGGTCATCAGATATGATAACCCCAAGGCCCCTTTCTTGCTAGTAACTGATAGTACCTCCCCATCCTATACCCAGTTCCTGGGTTCCTGTGCTCTATCTGCATGATTTTGCACTTTTTGACATTGAACCCCAACTGAGTACATTGCAGTATCTGTGTTGGATATAAGGAAAAAACAGTCTGTGCAAAGAAACACAAATGTGAACTGCTGCAATTAACATTAACAGTGCTGAGAAACTGTAGGAGCAGAGAAACCTCTTTTGGTGGTTCTTGAGACTGCATTGTGTGAGCATCTTACTTCAGAACATATGAAATAATAGACAAAAGTTGGAACATAAACCCATCAAAATAATCCCCTACTTCTCAGTAGTAACACATGTTTAAACCAGTCTCCCACATAAATCCTTGTAAGCCCTTTTGCATACATACATACCATTGTTTTGGCAATCCATTGCACACCCCATCACCCTCTGCACATAAAGGCTCTTTTTGCAGTTCCCTTTAAACTGCCTTCTAGATATGTAAGCCATGATCTCTGGTTATAACTCCCTTTCCCCATTGAATTCTAATCCTAAACTGCAGTAATATATCTGGATCCTTTGATAAGCTATATACATTGTTATCAGGAATCCTTACCTTATCCCAAACTGCCTCTTCAAAATGATTATACTGAATTTGAAAGTCTCCAAGGTATCCCTAGACATTTTCCCCTCCAGTCTTATCCTAGCTGCTTTTCAGCATATCTTCTAAACTCTGTCAATGTCCTTTCTAAGATGGGGTTGGCAGTATAGCCTAGAGGTTAGAGCAACATGCTGTGAATGAGCTTGGTACATCAGAAGGAAAGAGAAAGGGAAATTATTTAACCAGAAAAGGCACACTAAGCCAGAGCTTGTTTCCAGGTGCAACCAGGGAGTACAAGGAAGTTAAGTGACTTGCTCAGGCTCACACAGTATATGCATGTGGGGCTGATAGGATTCAAACCCAGGTCCCCAGGTTTGTAGCTCAGTGCCTTTAACCACTATGCTATACTGCTTCCAGAAGGCCTCAGGCTGATTCTCACAACCTCTACTTGCATACTGTGTGACCCTGAGCAAGTCACTTACCCTTCCCAGTGCTCCCAGGTCACCCCTGAAAACAAGTACTTGTGCCTAGTGTGCCATATCTAGTTACCAAAGGAAAACCAAAAGATAAGGTAATCAGATTTGACAGCAGTATTTCAACTCAGGTTGGACAATTATGGCCCTTGATTTCATGACACAATTTCTCATAATAAAGCCTAATATTTGATTTGCCTTTCTGCCTCCTTTGCACTGATGACCCTGCTTTAGATCTCTTGTTATTATATGTTATTATTTCTCCCAAATCCCTTTCCGCCCTTGTTTTCCATTCAGGTGATAACTAGCTCCTGATTTATTGTACTTACACAGCAGGGTGCAAGGCTGAGCACTGTCCCTGACTGAATTTCATATCACACTTCTTAGATTAACAAATTACCTACTCTAAATCCCTTTAGAGCGAACTGTCCTCATATTGACTAGCCAATATCCAACCCAGTTCTATATCATCTGCAAACTGTACCAACCAGTTCTTTATTTCATCGCTCAATGTGCCAATGGAAATGTTAAACACTCTTTGGACTAACAGACAAAAGAACCTCAAAGCATAAGCACTAAGGCAATGATTACCCCAAAGGGCATTGTCCCAGAAGCCAAGTTTCAAAGAAATACAAAATCACACCTACCGCCATAATGCAAAGTATCATGGGCTGCATATGCAAATCACCACAGAATGTTATGCTGGTTCAACTTTAAGCACAAATGCATGGTGCTGAAAGGCCTCTCATACAGTTTGCAAAGGGTGCCAACAGAAGACACAGGCACATGTTGCATTCTACCAGGGCTCATTAGTGTGCCTCATCTGTTTGACACCAGAGTGGAATGAACCAGGTACTCTAAGATGGCCTGTCTAGATTATGTTGTGATGAACCCAATTAAAACAAAAAACAAGATAAAAGACAAAGAACCTCTGTGCACAAGCACTAAGGCAATGGTTACCCCAAAGGGCATTGGCCGGGAAGCCAAGTTGTGTGAGAGGCCTTTCGGCACCATGCATTTTTGCCTAAAGTTGAACCAGCATAATAATCTGTGGTGATTTGCATATGCAGCCCATGCAGTTTCTTTGAAACTTGGCTTCCTGGCCAGTGCCCTTTGAGGTAATCATTGCCTCAGTGCTTGTGTACTGAGGTTCTTTGTCTTTTAACTTGTTTTTTGTTTTAATTGGGTCATGGTAACTAATGGTCATGGTTGGCATTCCTCCGATTATGACAGAAACAAATGGGAAGGAGGGCTGAAAGGAAGTGCTGAGCAATGTAGACCCTCACATTGGTCATAGATGTTTTATAGCAAGCACATAGCAGACTAAACCTCCAAGGTCAGTGTAAACAATGATTGGACCTGCACATAGGTCTGTGAGGCAGCAACTCACATGACTTGCGGGGAGGTAAGTCAACCAGTTCCATTAAGGAAGCCAATTAAAGGTGACATAAATACTTGAAGGATTTTAGCAGCAAAGGCAGTATTCAGACATGACATATTTGGACCACAAAGGACACAACTCTCCACTATAGCCTCCAGTCCTCTGCTGTAGGATAAACAAAGGAAGCCATGGTAAAGCATTGTGACCCACAAGCAGATTGCAAAATTAGTTTACAGCGACAGCTGTAGCTCAGCTGACCTCCTGATTATAATGAAGCATTGCACAAACGTAGTTGGGCAATGTCAAGCAGTAATTAGGAATAAGTTTGGGAGTAGCTAAACTGAACATTCGAACAAGCATAAGAATTTTTGGGAGAGACAATGCACTGAAAACAACAACAATAATTGCATGGTACAATTGCATGAAGCTGGTTTGAATCCCATGGAGAAAGTTGATTGAACTGCAGGAGACTCAGGTTTGATTCTGTCTGAGTACCAATAAACATGATTGAGTAGCTGTAAATCCCCAAATGGGCTGTATGAAAACTGAGCACCATGACTCAAACAGCAATCTTACTGAACCAAACAGCATTCATTAGCAAGCTGAGCAAATACTGGAAAATGGGAGTAGAGCGCACTGAACTCCAATACTGAAAGAAGTGAGCTAGCATGAATAAACTGTGAGCAGAGCTGCAACAGGGAGTGGCAGCTAGCTAATAGTAGCAGCCTAGACCAGGTGTAATGAATGAATTGAAAACAGCAGCAGCAGACATTGTAAGGTAGCTAAAACATATATCAATTGCAGAAACTGACTGCGGTGTGAGCTGAAGCATACAAGAACAATTGCAGGAAGACTGAGGTGGTAGGAGCCTGGAGACAGGCAAGCTAAGCACAGAACAAACTAAAGGCAACAATATGTTAAGAAAACTAGAAAACCTCAAAAGGAAACACAACAGAAAAGCACAGGCACAGGAGAACAGAAAACAGGCACACATGGAAGCACACAGCAACATCCGGAGGCAAGGAAAACAAATCAAAAGCAGGAGCAAGGAATACAAACCAGAAGCAGGAGAACACAAAAAACAAAAGTCAAGCACAAACCAAGCAAAGCCCAGAGTACAGCAGCATGGGAGAGGGTGTCAATGCCCCAGCAGGCCTCAGTGGAGAAGACAGACAGGGCCTCCGGCTGGCAAAAGAAAATGTGCTTCGGAGAAAGGCTGGGAGGAACTGCTTATAGAGCTCAGGAAGGGGGAGTGGCAGGTTGCTCGCCCATTGAACCACAGGCATAGCCTTTCAAATATTAAGTGAAAGGATACGGTAAGACAAGTGTGGGTAATGTAGCTTTTGTATGTAATGCTTTTCCATGGCCCCTGTATTCTTTGTTTTGTCTCTTGTTTTGTGCTGTACAATGCTGCAAAACCTTTAATAAATAGAAATAATAAAAGACCACTTCAGTCTTTAGAAGTACAGTCAATACAGAGAATACTGTTTGGGCTACCATGGGCAACCAGCCTGCTGAGCACTGAGAAGTTCAGATGACTGCAGATCTTGAGAGCGAAGCTCAAGAGGTCTATTGTAATCTGAACCTCAAGGTGGCAGCACAGGTTGATTGCTCTCAGTTACGCCTCAACCAATACTTTTTATAGTGTATGGAGATCAAAAATAAAGTTGTGTTTTTTTATTACGTGTTTAAACTGTTGTGCCCCATTTTGTTCTCAGTTGTTCTCCGCTGTCAGTTGCAAGTGACAGCTAATACAGAGAAACAATGATTTTTGAAAAAAAATTAAGTAAGTTAATGTCCACATAAAAGTTTAATTTTATAACATTTTGTTGAAAACAGAGCAGGCAACCAAAGGTCCACATTGTGTTCTGTTTTGCAATATCCTATTGGAGTATGATGATAGATGTTGACCTGGACATAGTAGCAATACATGGTACACCGCAAATAACAACTGGGAGGTAAGTGTACCAGGTTATGCACTATTCAGGAGGGATAGGGAGAGTAAAAGGGTGGGGGGGGGTCCTGTACATCAGGAAAAGTATAAAGGCAACTGTGGCACAAGGTAGACAGGAAGAGGCACTGTGGGTTACCCTTGAGCCAGGCTATGGCACTGCAATTCACACAGGGGTGATCTACAGACTTCCAGCTCAGGGGGAGGAGGAGGTGGATAGGGTGCTACTGGATGAAATACAGGAAATGGCTACAAGAGGGGAGGTACTACTGCTGGGTGATTTTAATATGCCTGACATGGATTGGACAATCCCAGCAACTGCCTCAGTCAGAAGCTGAGGCATCTTGGACTCCATGCAAGGAGCAGGCCTCAGGCACCTAGTGCTAGAGCCCACAATGGACTGGGTGATTCTGAACCTGGTACTGATCAGTGGAGATAGCATCAAGAAAATCCAGGTGGAAGGTAACCTGGGGTCCAGAGACCACCAAACAGTGTGGTTTGGCATAGGTATGGGGATGCAGTCAAGCCACACAAAGGCGGGTCTTGAATTTCAGGAGGGTGGAATTGGCTAGAATGGGGAAATGTGTTAAAGAAGCCCTGGCAAGGAGGGAGGCTAGAAGAGGGTTGAGGAGCAGTTGGCATACCTACAAGGAGCCATAGTGGAGGTGACAAATCAGTGCATAAGGTTGAAAAAAAGGGCACGAGAAGGAGGAAACCATTGTAGTTCTCAAAGGTGGTTTCAGGGAAAGTAAGGGCCAAAAGGTTGAACTTCAAAAGGTATAAGGAGACACAGAAGGAAGAGGATAGGGTGGTGCCCTGATTGTCTGAGGAAGCAGGAAAAGCTGTTAGGACTGCTAAGGTGCAGACAGGGAAAGATTAGCCCAGATGATGAAGAAGGGACAAGACATTCTATAGGTACATCAGTGAAAGAAGGAAGTCCAGCGGGGGAGGGGTGTTGTAAGGGTCAGAGGAGATGGAGGGAGGTGTGGAGGAAGAACTAAAATGCAGAAACACTGAATAAATACTTCTGTTCAGTATTCACTGAAGGAGGGAGGGACAGGGACAACAGCTGGGCAACAGATACCATAGGGGAGATGAACAGCAGTTCATTTACAGAAGAGAATTCTGGAGGAGCTCACACAACTGAAGGTGAACAAAGTGATGAGACCAGATGGCATACATCCCAGGATTTTAAAGGAACTATAGAGGGAGCTAGCTGTGCCACTGGCAGCCATGTTCAGTGAGTCGCTCAACACAGGAGTAGTTCCAGAGAACTGAAGAAGGGTACATGTAGTCCCTCTTCACAAGCTGGTAGCAGGGAGGAGGCAGGAAACTATAGGCCAGTCAGCCTCACCTCAGTTGTGTGTAAGATCATGGAGGCACTGCAAGTAAAGTTGTGGAACACTTGGAATCCAAAGGCCAGGATCCGAGCAGCATGGATTCACAGTAGGGTGGTCATGTCAAATGAATCTAACAGATTGTTTGACTGGTGATGAGGAGGTGGATCAGGGAGGAGTGGTAGAGGCCACCTATCTCAATTTCAGCAAGGCCTAAGACACCGTCCCACATAAAAGACTGGTTAATAAGATGGGTAGCATGGGCATATGACACAAGGTGGTTAACTGGGTTAGAAACTGGTTGGGGGCAGGAAGCAGAGGGTGGTGGTAAATGAGATCCAATCCAGGAAATGGGATGCTCAATGGAGTACCTCAAGGATCAGTACTGAGGCCAGTCCTTTTAATGTCTTCATTAGTGACATAATGGAAGGGCTGGAGGGGAAGGTGTGCCTGTTTGCAGATGACACAAAGATCTGCAACAAGGTAGACACTCCCGATGGGGTGGAGAAAATGAGGATGGACCTTGGAAATCTGTAAAAATGGTCTGAAGTTTGACAACTGAGGTTCAATGTGAAGAAGTACAAAATAATGCACCTGGGGTGCAGGATCCCTGGAGAGAGCTACAAGATGGGGGAAGGGGGAGTTGCTGACAGTCACAAGGGAAGAAAGGGATCTGCAGATTATCATCTCAGATGACCTAAAGGTGACCAAGCAGAGTACAAATGTGGTTGGGAGGGCCAGTGTCATGTTGGAGTGCATAGCAAAGGTATCACTAGCAGAAGGAGGGAGGTGGTGATACCACTATACAAAACACTGATGAGGCCTCATCTGGAATACTGTGTACAGTTCTGGAGGTGCACCTTCATAAGACATAGACAGGGTGGAGGCAGTCCACAGAACGGCGACTAAGATGGTACAAGTCTTGCATCAAAAGACATATGTGGAGAGATTAAAATACCTTAATATGTATACACTGGAAGAGAGGAGGGAACAGGGAGACATGATTGAAATGTTCAAATATCATAAAAGCATAAATAAGGTGCAAGTGGGTGACATCTTCCAGTAAAACAGATGTACTATACTGAGTTGGGCATGATATGAGATTGGAAGGGCAGGATAAGAGGCAATGTAAGAAGTTTTATTTCATGGAAAGGGTAATGGCTGCATGGAATAGCCTGCCCCAGGAGGTGGTGGAGCAAGCACAATGGTGGGATTTAAACATGCATGGGCTAGATATAAGGGAACCCTGGAGGTGGGAAGAAGAGGTACAAGCCAATGACCAATAGGATCAATGACCTCTAATAAAGGTAGGAAATATGGCAGACTAGATTGACCTAGTGGCCCTTATCTGCTGTCAATTTCTATGTTTCTATGTGGTGTTTTTTCAGCTCTGCTTTCATTAGATCTGGTTGCTTGGACAGTATGTTTATCTGTGTAGAATGCTGTTTTACTAGAGAAGGTACGACTGCATTCCATGACCTTTGCACTGTAGTACAACACTGTTCTGCTAAGGATGAAAATCCTTGCACAGCAAGTTTCCACTATACACTATAATTTAATAGCAGTATATATAAAAAGAAATGTGCAAAGACTTGCCACTCTGTGTGGCAAGCAGTGTTTTACCATGGAGTGGCAAGCCTTTGCACATTTTGTTTTATATATACTGCTATTAAATTATTGACTATACTGCTAAGGACTGGAGTGGTCTTTTCTGAGAAGAGTGCTCGCCACAGTCTATGGTGTAGAGGTTCTGTGATATATCATATAGTACATGTTTGCATAAAATATGATATAAATACTTTAACACCACCTTTGATACTAAAATAGTCTTGAAATTAATTGGAAAATGAAGGAAGCAGGTCCAATCATAGTACAGCTGATAAGGTTCCTCACATAAGCACCCTTTTGGGAGAAGTCCTGGAGTTCATGGATAAATTCAAATACCTGGGGTCTGAATTGACTACAAATTGTCCTTCATGGATCACATTGATGAACTCATTAAGAAACTGCATCAAAGGTTCAATATTTCTTCAGGATTAAGCACTCACTAACCCAGGAGGCTAGAAAACTCATAGTCCAAGCTACCTTCTTGCCTCTCCCTAGACTATGCGGACTTCCTACAGTATATGGCCATAATACTAGCACAGCTCTCTCCAAGCTTGATACCATATACCACAGAGCCCTTAGGTTCATTTTGGATGCCCCTTATGACACACACCACTGCATCCTCTATTCTTCAGTAGGCTGGAGCTCCCTTAGCTTCAGGAGGCAAAAGAATGCTATTCTATGGACATATAAGTAAATTACTCATAAATTACCTCAGTACCTCACAAACTGCCTAACTCCCTGCATCCCTAGTACCTATTCTCTCAGAAGCCTTACCATCTTATCTCTGGCTATCTCTAAAGTTATAACACGCTTTGGTAGAGCCTCAATAATCTTCACTCTTCCTATGCTCTGGAATAAGATCCAGAAAACCCTAAGGCTCGCTACCCCTGTCATGTTCTCCTTCTTCAAATCCTTGTTCCTGAGGACTTTCTCCGAGGTCTGTCATTGTTTCAAGTCAAGGTCTTAACATCATGATTTGTTACTGCTTTAAATTCTGGACTTAAACCTCAACCATTGCCTGAGGCGTCATTTGAGTCCTCCCTTCTGTCATTGTCCAAATCAGGGTCCCAATATCACGATCTATCTTTGCTTCAAATATTGGACTTAAACCCCAACCATTGCCTGTGGTATCTGTTGTGTTCTCCTTTGAACAGTTCTTCCTCCCTAGGCCATCATGTCCAACCCTCTCTGTCTCAGCTGACCTTCCCTCCCACTCCCTATACCCTCCCCTTCCCACCCCACTTGCCAGGCCACGCCTACAGTACTTATCAAAGGACTCTTACATCTCAATCTTCTTCGCACTTTGATGCTAGAGAAACTGCCACTCCTGCTCACTATGACTCCTCCAATGATGTTTACTGTATAAACTTTAGCTCATTACCTTACGTTCATATATCTGTATCCATGCAATTGTATTTAAATAGCACTACCTCCTGTTGAATCTATTGCTGTGTTCTGGTGAAATTATCTTGTCACATGTGATAGTTGTATGTTATTATGTTGTTATTATTACTATGTAATTGTTATATAAATTCACATGACCTGTGATGTCTTAACCCTGTTGGCAATTGTTTTGCCCCAGGTCCATCTTGTAAATGAGCTTATTTCAATGATGTTCTGCCTGGCAAATTAAAAGATTTTGATTTGATTGTGATTGAGGGGATCCCTTTGCTTTACCTCTATTTGAAATGTTTCTGAAGTTCCTGTTTCTTTGTAGAACTAAAATTATATGATGCAGTTGAAATGCATTGTACTGCAACCCATCACATATTTACAATTATAAAACCTAAGCCCCTCAAACTGTCAGGCTTTGCTCATCTATTCTTCTTTTTTCTTTGTATGGCTTTTGCTACTGTGTTACCCTGCTTTTGATGTGGAAAGTAGCAGCGAAAGGGTTTTCTTTATTGTTGGATCAAAAGGCAAGGAGTACAGAATGTGTGACGATAGCTATCAGTCATCCTTTACATCTTGAGATTTAACAGAGACCATGTCAAAATGTCAGCTTTTATGTTTGTCTAAAAACTTTTCCCAGTTCACGTAAAGGGTTCAACTGGAGAAGTCAATGGTGTTGGCAGGTGAGGCATTTATATTGGATTCACAAGTCATTTTGCATTTTACAGTGTGGAGACAAACATAAGTTAGGCTTGGCTGTATTAAGTTAAGTTGTTTTATGCATCAAAATATAGTAAGAAGGGCTCGCTTTTATATAGTTGTTGTACATTTTGACCCTATATGGAAAACATGTATTTTTCCAGCATTGAAATAATGTTCAGTGCTTAGTTTGGTTCTTTGACTCATTCTTTCAAGTTTTAATTTGAAGGAAACATGGAAACACAGAAGCTATCAGCAGAAAAGGATCACTTGGCCCATCTAGTCTGCCCTAAAGTCCAGATGTTCAGATCAAAAAAGTTAGAAATAAACTCTAAACCCATCAGTGTGTAAAGCATACAATAATCATTTTCTTTTACAATTCCAGATTGTCAGATAGCATGGAAACAACTAAGGTAGGAATTTTTTCTCCCTCCCATGTGCTGCAAATCCACTGAGCTCCTGGCAGTTCTTCCACGTGCTTTTCACCATTTTTGTCCATTGCCCACAAAGCACAGATCAGAAAGGCAGTTTAAATTCTGCCAAACCTTCTCTGTAGCCAATAAATCACACTCATATAGGAGGTTCTGTCTAATGATCTGCAGCATAGGTTTTTGGAATGACCGTCTCCTGTCTTCTTTCCTGCTTTATTCATTCAGATATAAAATATTTGACTAAGCTAATTAATGCACAGTTTAAGTTCTTCATGGATTTATTAAACACAAAGACATGAGCAAGGGTTGGGTTACCATCCATTGATTTAGCCCTATGGTAGTCAAGAGACATGAGGCATGGCTGAGTTTCTTATGCCTCTAGGGTTAGATGAACAAAGGCAAACCAACCTTTGGAGTACATCCATGCTATTTTTTAAATAAAATGTTTTAATTGTTTTAAACTGAAGGCTTTGATATTTGAAATCATAATTATTTTATTGTATGTGAAGTTTTCCTGGCATTAGTGTAACCATTTCTGAATGGTGTGAGACAAACAGAATGCTCAATTTCCAGTCTTTTTTTGGTTTTGCAATGGGTATTGATTGTGTTAGTGTGTACAGTGTACACTCAGTGACGTACGATAACATTTAAATTTTAATTGAATGTTTGGAAGAAACACACAACATAGAAGCAAAGAAGTCATGAAAGCTTCATGGTGTCATATATCCACTGCATAACAACAGAATCTTGTCATCTACAGTAAACAGTAGTTGTATACAGAGGCATAGCATCAGTGCTTCCTAGCAGTGCATGTTTTCTCTCTGCTGTCTTTATGCACCCTCAGATGTAGCTTTCTTTTTCAGTTGCTTCTATAGTCCCTGATGCCAGTGTGTATTGTTCCAACTCATACAAGCAGTGCTACTCCAAAAAGCAGGAGGCAAAAGTTGGACTGTTTGCTACAACTTGAAACATATAAATTATTGGCATGAAGCAATGTGTGTCCCAAACTCTCCCACACATAATTCAGCAAGTCAGCTGAGTTGCCGTCAAATGAGTTTGCTGCCTACAATTTTTGGAGGTTTGTTTTATGCCCATGAGATTTCTCAGAGTAGCCAGAGTACTTCATTAAGTCAGTGGGAAGGAAAGCTCACAAGATGAGAAAAACTTCATGTTGGTCATGAATTCCTTTGCTGAATAATCATTAAACACTGTTGGCCTGATTCTATAAAAGTTATGCATGGCGCAAAGTGAATTGCACCAACCAGAATGGTGCAAGTAGCACTTTGTATCATGAGTTGGGACTTTCGGGATTCTGCAAAGCAGCCTGTGACATGTTGCAGACTGCTTGCGCCAAAGTGGACTTATGCCACCATTTATGCCATAAACCCCCTGAGACATGGCACAAGGGGGTTTATAGCAGCAGTTGAGCCCTATTCTGGAAGTGTGACTGCCAGATCATCAAAGTGGAATTCTGAAACAACCCCGAGAGAGGACATCTGTCAAAGTATATTGGGCCCAATTCTAGAAGCACCCCTATGCATGTCGCAAGTTGCAACATACGAGGGGTGCAGATGCGCCAAGGACCATGCACCCTATTCTCTATCAGGCCGGGTCCCGGTGGCTAAGTTCCATGACTTGTGGCAACCTCAGCCATGCACCAAATGGAGGGTGCACCTGAACAGATTACCACAAGCCACACATCACCCAGGTAAAGGGCATAAGCACTCTCCCCAAGCCCCTGTCCCAATTTAAAAGTAATACATAGCTGTATGGGCTAGTGCCCCCCCAAGTCCCGCACCCAATAAATTCACAGAAATTGAACCACAGAGCTGTTAACCCACCCCCCAGTCCCACACCCAGTAAATTCACAGAACTTGCCCTGCAAGGCTAGCGGAACCCAACCCCCCCCCCAAGCCCTGATCTCCGGACCGCAAGTGTGGGTGGTAATGCAAAATGGCAAAATACAAAATAAAACACAGCCCCATTATTCCTGGTAGTCTAGTGGCCCCACACATCCCCACCCAGCAGTGCCAGACCACCCTGCTCCCCTGACCCATGCCCAGCCGGCGACGGCACAACCCACCTCTCACCACCGTCACGTTCAGCTGCTGACTGAGCTCTGTATGAGCACATACTTCTGTACATCACAGTATGTGGTCATTGAATGGCTGTCATTTACTAAGCACATACTATATACAGTATGCACCCACACAGAGCTCAGTTGGTGGCTGGCCGCAGTGGTGAAAGGTGGGCTGTGCCAGTTGCCGGCTGGGTATGGATCAGAGGAGTAAGGTGGACATGAAGTCCCAAGTGGGGGGTGCACTAGACTACCAGGGCTACCAGGATGTGGGACTGCTTTTATAGGTCATTCCATGGGGTGAATTATTGGGATTCAGGGATCGGGGCTGGGGGGGGTTCACTAGCCCTGTGGGGCTTTTCATAACATATTACTGGGATCAGGGCATGGGGGTTGCTGATTGCCCTGTGGGGGTTTAGATAACTTATTACTGGGATCCAGGCATGGTGGAGGCACTGATTGCCCAGTGGGGCATTTCTGCATACTACTTGGGGATTGGGGCTGGGGGGGCTTGTGCTGGCATTGCCACAGGCTTGCGACAACCTGTACAGATACACCCTCCATTTGGCATACCATTCAGGTTGGTGTAAGCCATGGGACTTAGCTGCAGGGACCCTGCCCGATGAGAATTGGGCACAGAGTCCTTGGGTGCAATGGCATTTGGTGCAAGTCTCCTTTGGCACAACCTGCGCCCAACCCTTCTAGAATTGGGCCTTGTTATATATTTCAGATATCCTGATTTTATACTGCAGTTTTTGGAGCAAACATTGGCACTGCCAGCACTTGAACTCAAGGAAGGAAGGAAACATTTTTCTTCCCTCTTTTCAATCATTTATGAATCTGTCCTTTCAAGTGGATATTTATCATAGACTGGTCAACTTAACGAAGAAAAAAAATCAAAAATCTTTTTCTCTTTCAAGATTGGCTTTTATGGGAAGACAGAATCAGTTTAAATTGCATTTACCTAGACAGACCCTGGAGCCCAGTGATGCACCACTCCCTCACTCCATCCTATGCCAGTAAGTTCCTGGTGGCTAGTTGGTTGGTTGTTTGTTTATACAAATTTATTCAAAATGCCTCTTCCAGGGCTCAGAGCAGTTCTACAATAAATGCAATAAATATGTATGTCATAGATAACATGAAACCCTAATAATCCATATGTCATAAATAACATGAAACCTTAGTAATCCATATGTCATAAATAACATGAAACCCTAATAATCCATATGTCATAAATAACATAAAACCCTAAGATTAATATACAAGCTAGCCAGCCTGGGAGTGGGTCCCAAGATGACAGCTTGGGTAGAGAATTGGCTGGAGAGTAGGACACAGAGAGTAATAGTAAATGGAGTCCACTCTGAAGAAAGGGGGGTTACTAGTGGGGTACCGCAAGGTTCAGTATTAGGACCAGTCTTCTTCAATGTCTTTATAAGCGACATTGCAGAGGGACTGGAAGGAAAAGTATGTCTCTTTGCAGATGACACAAAGATCTGCAACAGAGTTGATGCACAAGGTGGGGTGGAAAGGATGAGAAGGACTTGGCAAAGTTAGAGGAATGGTCAAATGTATGGCAGCTTAGATTCAATGCTAAGAAGTGCAGGTAATGCACCTGGGGAAAAAAACCCAGGGAAGAGTACACAATGAGGTTGAGATACTAACAACAACAAAAATGGAAAGGACCTGAGGTAGTCATATCAGATGACCTAAAGGTGGGCAAGCAATGTGAGAGGGCAGCAAGGAGGGCTGGGGGGATACTGGGATGCATAGGAGAGGCATCACCAGTAGAAAACAGGAAGTTATTATCCCTCTGTACAGACAGCTGGTGAGACCCCATCTGGAGTACTGTGTGCAGTTCTGGAGACCCAATCTCCGCAAAGACATAGACAGGATGGAAGCTGTCCAGAGGAGGGCAACTAAAATGGTGCAGGGTCTGCACCAGAAGACATATGAAGAGAGACTTAAGGAGCTTAATATGTATAGCCTCGAGGAAAGGAGGAAGAAGGGGACATGATAAAACTTTCAAGTACCTCAAGAGAATCAACAAAGTCCAAGAGGATAGCATCTTTCAAAACAAGAGGTGTGCAAGAACAAGGGGGCACAATTTGAAGATAGAGGGGGGTTGGCTCAGAGGTAATTTAAGGAAGTATTTTTTCACAGAGAGGGTTGTGGATGCATGGAACGGCCTTCCAGAGGAGGTTGTGGAGTCAAAAACAGTGGTGGAATTCAAGCATGCATGGGACAGTCATAAGGCAATTCTAGGGGGTGGGGGCAGAAAGAAGTAGGCTGCTGGTTAACTAGGATCTGCAGCTTATCCATTAGGTAGGGAAATGGGCAGACTGGGTGGGCCAAGCGGTCCTTATCTGCCATCAAATTCTATGTTTCTATGTTTCTATAATCCATATATCATAAATAACATGAAACCTTAATAATTCTGTTATCAATCAGTAAAAACATGGATAAACACTAGTCAGTCACACCCTAAATCACCCCATACTGTGCCAGTAAGTCACTGGATCCAGTGGTATTCCCTTACTCCCTCCATCATCTGGTATTAATTTGTTGGCATCCAGTGGCACCCTCCTCCCCTCAACCCATCCCAAACCATGCAAATAAATCCTTGGGGTCTAGTTGCTCATGTGCATCATCCTATCCCACTTCAAAGGTCCCTGGGAGCCAGTGGCAGCCCACCTCCTGTCTTAGACTGGCAGAGCCTTCTTATCTCATAAGTTGGCTGCTGTCTGAACTCCTTCTCAAAGAGACACATGAAATACACTCAGAGAGCTTGTATTTTGTAAATAATTGTGATAATTGGTCAGACAGCCGACACCTGTGGGGGTTAGAGGAGGCTTACATTGGTCACAGTTGTTTGGCAGCACCTGCCGTTGGCTACCACAGACTTTTGGAGTGAGAGTCAATTAGAAAGAATGGGACTCCAGAGACTTATTGGCCTGGGATTGTATGAGGGAGGTATCAATGGATACCGAGTATGCATTGGCATGCGATGAGGTGAACGAGGAGGTAACACTTGATGCCTAGGACTTATTGGCATGGAATGGAATATGGGATGCCACTGAATGCCTGAGCTTTATTGGCATGAGATGCAGTGAGTGACAGGTAGCACTAGATGCCAGGAAATTATTGGTATGGATGGAATGGGATGTGGTAGAGAGCAGCACTGGATGATAGAGACTTACTGGCCTGGAATGTGGTGAGAGAGAGATACCACTGGATTCCAGGGACTAATTGGCAACCTACTCCTACTAGATGTCCGCTTAGCACCCACACACACTGGTTTTAAAAATGCACTCTACCTGCACCTTAGCTCTTCCAGCCAATCCACCTGCTTTAAACCTCCTTAGTACCTGGTTTCTCCTGCCTGTGTCCAACTACTCATCTGTAGTTGGCCTACAAACCCTAGTGTTATAACCACCCCATGCCATGCTCTTACCACATGCCCCATAGATTTATTCCTCCTCTCCCAATGCCAACTCTTATCCCCTTTCCTAGCCTAGTCTCTGAACCTATCCCTCCCTTCCCCTGCAGTCCTCTCCTTCCTATCCCCTACATCCTATCCCTCCTGCACTTACCAGTTACTGTCCCTATTTCCTGCCTGTATTGTCCAAACGGGGCATCATCTGTTGTATTTTTGTTTTCCGAACTTCTTGGCTTAATGTTCTAGTATGCCTCCAAACTAGTCAATTGATTATTTGCTGTTCCACTTGTAAGCCAACATGCTCTGTCTTGATGCTGAAACTGCAAATACTCCTATGTACTTGTTCTGAACACCCAGAGTTTCTCCACTTCTACACAACCATGTATCCCACCTTGTTTTGTATGATGATACTGTCAGAAATGTTTGTCATTCCAGCAATGCTTCTACTATTATCCAATTAATGTATCCTGATGTTACCTGCTGTTTGTTATACTGCCTGACATTGTGTAATTCCTGCTATGTTTTTAAACAACTTTATTAATGTATCCTTATGTTACCTGCTGTTTGTAATACCTGTTAACACTGTCTTACCCTGTAACCTCCTAGTTCGTGCTTGAAAATAGTCATCTCTTTGGCTAGTGCATCTACCCGGTTAACAAAAACTAAATAAATAAATAAAAAAAATAGGATGGCATAAGGGAGAGGGGTACCAATGTATATCAAAGCAAGGCAATTTATTTGTTAGGTGCCAATCCATAGCTCTGGACATTGTACAGTACAAGCATTCAACATTTTATTTAACAATTCCAAAAAAAAAAAAAAAAACAGCCAGGTACACACAGCAGTTTCAGAAATACACTGTCAGAAACCTTTTCCCTATGGTGTCAAAAGCTGAATTAAATAAGCGTGTTTTTAATAATCTTAAAACATTCTAGTGATGGGGCCCCTCTAATAAAAGTAGGCAGCAAGTTCCACGTATTAGGAGTAGCAAAGCAGAAAGCTCTATCATCCATAGATTTTAAATAGAAATAGAAACATAGAGACATAGAAAATGATGGCAGAATGAGACCAGGGGCCCATCTAGTCTGCCCATGGATTTCTAAGACCTTCTACTGGTCCCAGGACCTAGCTCCACTTGTGGTATTTGTCCATCCCTGTTCAGTTCTTTCCCTTGCTCTGTCATACCCATGCCTGAACACTGCCACTGACTTAGCTCCTACTACCTCGTTAGGCAGGCTATTCCATGGTTCCACCACTGTTTCAGTAAAGTAGTGTTACCTCAGATCCCTCCTAAGGCTCCCTCTCCACAAATTCCATTCATGACCTCAAGTAATTGAGTTGTTGCTACTGTTGAATAGTTCAGAGTAAGACACACTATTTATACCTCTCTTGAATTTGAATGTCCTATCATATCCCCCTCTCTCCCTCATTCTCTCGAGTGAGTACATGTTTAGTGATTTTAGGACCCCCTCACACAAGAGCCCCTGGAGTTCCTGATTCAACTCTATTACCCTTCTCTGTATGGCCTCCAGCCTATCCCTGTCCTTCCTAAGGTGAGGGTTCTAAAAGTGGACACAGTACTCCAGGTGAGGCCTCACCAGGGACCTATAGAAAGAGGAACACCTCCCCTTCTCCTGCTATCGAATCCACTTCCTCTACACCCCAGCATTCTATTTGCCTAATTGTATGCTTTGTTGCATTGGCTAGTTTGCTTGAGTGTGTCACATATGATGACCCCCAGGTCCCTCTCTTCTTGTGAGGTACTAATTTTGAACCCATTGTGCCAGTATTCTGCCTTTGGGTTTCCTTTCCCTAGATGCACCACCTTGCATTTTTTCATATTAAACCTTAACTGCCAGACTTTAGACCATCTTTCCAGTCTGTGGAGGTCTTCTTGAAGGTCCCTAAGTCAGCCAGCAACTTGAGAGGAAGCAAATAGGCCCTGGGACCAACAAGCAGCACATAAAATGCAGCCCTAAGACCTTTTTGGAGATATTCCCCATCAGAACTGGCACAAACTCCACCCACGGTGACAAAATACTTAAGTAAGGCTGCCTGAGGAGATATCAGTTCTGGTAGAAGACCTCTTTGCACAGGAAGAACTGATTAAACTCATTACATTTTCTGCAATAAAGACTTTTCATGACCAAAGACAGAGAGGATTTAAGAATCTGTCCATGGTGTTAAAGAGTTCAGTCAAACAGTTCTTTCCTTCAGCAATAGCATGTGACAGGAATGATGTATTTTCAACATCATTCCTTGCTGGTATTCACCATAGTGAACAGTCAGTGTTAACTTGTATTCTCTCAGACCTGGATCTGCACCAGAAAGCTCCAGTCTTTGCCTCTTAATCTTAAACTGCCTAAGGTCATCATCTAACCATGGTGACCTGTGGAGATATCAAGGTACAAACACAATAGGGGCCAGGGAATTGAAGGTCACCATAAGTGCTTTGCTATAGCCCTCTGATGCATTCTTCACTGTTTCAGAACAAGCTGAGTCCATGCTCGAAATGTCCAGAATCAACAGGAGATTATTCAGCTCCAGGTTTCTAACAGGGTAATATCTGACCATCTCTACAGGAAGGAATTGACAATGGGGGCCCCACAGAAGAACTGTATGGGATGACGATCTGACCACCTGACAAAATCAACCCTGCTATTGCTAACCAAATGTAAGGCATGGCATTTTTGGTGGGTCCTGGTGACAACTGCCTGTACTATGACCAGTGAAGATATCAACTGGAGGAATCATTGTCCAAACCAAGAGTCTTAATCATTGACCCAAGATTTGAAATTGCCAAGCACTGACAAGCTGGATGAATTCACCACCAGATCGGCCATGAAGCTCTCAATTTAATGCAAGAATTCACCCCTGTGTCCCAGTGGATAGCACATGAGGATGATTTGCAACCTACACCCAGTCCCTCCCTTAACAGCCACACATTCAAATGAAGTGGTTTCCACCATGAGATATGCCATCAGCCTCAAAATGCCACCCACCCACCCACCCACTGTGTTTCCACCTCATAGCAATGCACCACAGAAGAACCTGGAGGGATAGATTCCTCTAGCACAGGGCCAGAGTCATAACTCAGCCAGGTCTCTGTGAAGCATACCAGATCCAATGAGGAGTCCACGATGAAAGCCTCCCACACTGTGGTTTTATTCATCAGTGACTTAGCATTTCACAAAGCTGCACAAAGGGGGGGGAGCAGGAACAGCTGACCCTCTCCCTTCCTGTTCTGCTGTAATCTACATAGAGCTTGGGCTTGGTACCAGACAGGATGGTCTTCTGTCCTGGACCAATCTAATCCCAGGCACCATCTAGATCTTACACTCCCATCGCACCTTCTTCCCTCCTCTCCTATGAGCAAGCCAGTGCCTCTGCCATGCCCAAGAAGGATGCCTAACTTCCTGCAGCAGTTGATAACCACAACTAGTGTGGTACTCTGGCTCCCCTCAAAAGAATGCAGCAGACACAGCTGCTAGGGAGATAGGAAATGATGGGACTAAATGGCATGGAATGGAGTAAATTAGGGGTGCAATTAAATCCCAGGAATTTATTGAAAAGGGATAAGGCAAGAGAGGGGATACTATTTGGTACCAGGCATTTTCTTCTTATGGGCTGGGGTGAGGGAAGGTAACAAGACACCAAGGACGTATTTGCATGGATGGGATGTGGGGGGTACCACTGGATGCAAGGGACATACTGACACTCAACAGGTTGGAGTGAGTTGGGCAACATACACTAGGGGCTTAATGGCATGGGAAGGGGTGAGGAAAGGTGTACATGGTCAACTCAGCAACCCACTCTCGTGGTCATGCCTTGGATGAGGTGTTCACTCATATCCTTGAGGCAGTTGACCTCAGGGTTGATCTGGTTGTATGGCTGGATCATAGCATTGTAACCTTCAGGTTTGGGGCTTCCCTGTGAGCCCATTCTCTGTGGAAATGGTCAAGTACCGCCATTTACAAGGATTGTCCTGAACAGGGTTCCAGGTGGTGCTTGATCTATCGGGTGTGGAGTCTGCTTGCAAGACAGGAGTCAAGGAGGTGGTATCAGCCTATAATATGGTTGCTACCGCTGCTTTCAGCTACATCATGCCTGTCCATGTCCAGCTCTTATCCACTCATGGAGACCCCATGGTTTGATGGGGAGCTCTGTGAGTTGAATTAGATGGGAGGAGGCTGGAGTGATGCTGGAGGAGGTCAGTACTGGTGGATGACAAATTGGCTCTGAGGGCACATTATGTTGACTATCAGAGGGCAATCTCTAATAAGGAGGCAGAATTTCTGTCAAAATAGATTGCCATGGCACAGAATAGATGAGCTCAGCTTTTCCATATGGTAGACAGGCTACTACATACAGCCTGCCTCCATAATGGTGGAGCTAATTTGAGCACATGGTGCAATTAGCTTGCTCTATTCTTTGCTGACAAAGTGTTCACTATCAGGACAGAGATATCCTCCAGCGCCACTCATGGAGAGTGCAGGGTCCAGCATGAGGCTTACAGATGCACTCCTGCCTGGGATGAGTTTGACCTGGTTGGTGTGGAGAAAGTGGTTGGATCATCCTGGGTTGAAGCCTACCTACTGTGAGTTAAACCTGGGTCCCACCCGACTGTTAAGTCAGATGTGTAGATCTGATTGGACCTGTGGTTGCAGAGATTGTCATGGTCTCTCTGAAGAGTGGTATCTTCCTGGTTTCTCTGAAGAAGGCACTGGTGAGACCCCTTTTGAAAAAGCCTTCACTGGACCCTGACTGACTCTCTAACTACAGGCCAGTTTTGAATCTCCCATTCTTAGGGAAGGTTCTGAAGAAAGTGGTGGCCATTCAACCTGAGGCTCATCTCACCTCCTCCTCTACCTATGAGTGCTTCCAATCAGGATTCAGGGCTAGACATAGTACAGAGACTGTCTTGGTGAAGGTGGTAAATAGCCTCCTTGTTGCAAGAGATCATGGGGAACATGCACTTCTTGCTCTCTTAGATCTCTCAGTGGCATTTGACACTGTAGATCATGAGGTGTTACTGGACTAGTTGTGGAACTGGTGTGGGCTTACTGGTATAGTCATCAACTGGTCTAGGTTCTACCTCATGGGCAGAATGTAGAGGGTTATGGTGGGATTATCCTCATCTGACCCAATGCCTCTGTGCTGTGGAGTTCTGCAGTGTTCGGTATTATCACTGTTGTTGTTCACAGTGTATATGCTGCCTTTAGGGGATGTCATCAGGTGCTATGGACTGAGTTTTCACTGCAATGCAGATGATACTCAGCTGTACCTGTCCTGTGCACCGGGAAATAAAATGGCATTCTCTGTATTCAACACCTGTCTAGCAGAAATCCAGAACTGGATGACACAAAACTGGCTCCAACTAAACTCAGACAAGACAGAGGTACTAGTGGTGGACCCAGGTCACAGTCGGAGTCATGGTGGATTGGGGAATGACCCTGGCCTGATGCTGGGGGTTGTCCCTTTGATACCATCAACCTGGGTCAAGGATCTAGATGTTGTCCTTGACTATGGCTTGGCGCTGGATGCTCAGGTATTAGCCATTGTACAGAGTGTTTTTTATCATCTGAGGAACATTGCCCAGATCCATGCTCTGTTGCCATCAGAGGACCTATCCACCCTAGTAAATGCATTTGTTATGATTATACTTGACTACTGCAATGCTCTCTACCTAGGGCTATCAGGGGGCAACCTTCACCATTTGCAGCTAGTCCAGAATACAGTGGCCAGGCTATTATTTGGAAATAATAAATTTGAACATATTACACCTATTCTTTGTGGCCTGCACTGGCTGATGATTAGGTGGAGGATTGTCTTCAAGGTCAGGTTACTGATGTATAAAGCCCTATATGGTCGGGGGCCAGAATACCTGTGAGACCTTCTAGTACCAGATCGACCAGTGACCAGATTAGGGGCCTGGAGGTAAGGGACCTGTTGTCAGGGAGCGACCATGCCACGGTCTGGTTCTACCTGAACCTAGGAGGGGTACAAGGCTGCACAAAGATGGAGGTAACTGACTTCAGGGGTGGATTTCAAGGAATTGGGAAGGATCCTTAAGGAGCACTTGGATGGGATTGGGCAGACATGGACGCTGACAGTAGGTGGGAAATCATCAGGAGGGGATGCAGGATGTTACCAGCACCTGCACAAGAGTAAGACAAAATGGTGAGGCCGAAGACCTGGCTGGTGGACCAGGGAGGTTCAGGAAGTGGTCAGGGGAAAGAAGGTGGCCTACAGGCAATTCAAATATTCAAGGAGTGAAAGGGATCGAGGGGAGTATGAGCTGATGGCCAGAAGGGCCACTAGGGTGGTGAGGGCAGCTAAGGCAAGGAAGGAGCAGAACCTAGCCAGGGAAATTAGGAGAGGGAACAAGGGGTTCTTTATATACATTGGGGAAAAATGAAGGGTGAAGGAGCAGATTAGCAGGATTAAAACAGGGGAGAGATGGGCACAAGACTCAGGGGAGCAGGCTGAGGTACTAAAAGAGTACTTCACCTCAGTTTTCACCAAGGAAAATAAGGGGGTTGCATCATACATGGGAAAAGATGGTGAAACTGAGGGGGGGCCCTTACTGATCAGCGGGTCTGGGGAGAGGGGGACATCACTGGCAGGTGGGGGAAGGCAAAGCAGGGAGATGAGGTAGCAGAGTGGAAATCATGGCAGAGAGTGAGGAAGCCTCAGGTCCCTTAAAATGGAGAAATCACCAGGCCAGATAAATTACATTCCAGAGTGCTGAACTAACTGGCAGATGTCCTGAAAAAACCCTGGCGGAGCTCTTCAGCATCTCTTTAAGGACAGGATGGGTGCCCAGGACTGGAAGGTGGCACATATAGTGCCTATTCACAAGGGGAGAGCAAGAGAGGTGGCAGGGAACTACAGACCCGTCAGCCTGACATCAGTGGTGGGCAAGGTGATGGAGGGCATTGTCATGGAGAGACTAGGGGGGGACCTGGAAAAGTTTTGGTGCCTGGATGATAGACAGCATGGATTCATCCTGGGGAAATAGTGTCAGACAAACCTTGTGGAGTTCTATGACTGGGTGATGAGTGCCTTGGTCCTAGGTAGACCAGTGGACATCCTCTTTCTTGACTTCAGCAAGGCATTTGACTCTGTTCCTCATGGGTGCCTGTTGGATAAGCTGGGAGGAATGGGGGTGGGGAACCAGATGATCAGATGGATAGGAAATTGGCTACAGGACCGGACTCAGAGCATCGTGGTTGGTGGGATAGTCTCATCTCCAAGGAGGGTCATTAGTGGGGTCCCTCAGGGATCAGTCCTTGGGCCCCTCCTGTTCAATGTCTATGTCTCTGACATAAGGAAGGGTATCAGGAGTGAGATGAGTCTCTTTGAGAATGACTCAAAACTGGAGGAGGTGGTGGATGGGGAGGAGGGGAGGGTGGCCCTACAGGGGGACCTGGAGGCTCTGGAAAGGTGGTCTAGAAAGTGGAAGCTGAGGTTCAATGCAGGGAAATGCAAGGTACTGCACCTGGGAGCCAGAAACCTAGGCCAAGTGTACACTCGGGGCGGGGGGAATGTTACAAGTCTCAACGGCTGAGAGGGACCTGGGAGTGGTGGTGGATGTCAAGATGAACAACTCGGAGTCTTGTAGGAGGGCAGCAGCAAAGGCCAACAGGATGCTGGGATGCATCATTAGGGGGATCACCTCCAGAAGGAGGGAAGTGATACTCCCACTGTATAACTGTTTGGTGAGGCCGCACCTCGAGTACTGTGTGCAATTTTGGAGGCCACATTTAAAGAGGGACATTGAAATCCTGGAGAGGGTCCAGAGGAGGGCAACCAAAATGATTTGGGGCTTGGGGGACAGGACCTATGGGGAGAGGCTCGAAGAGCTAAATATGTACACATTGGAAGAGAGAAGGGACCGGGGACATGATAGAGGTCTTCAGGTACATGAAGGGGTAAATAGGGGAGGAGCAGTCAGGGTGCTCCAAAGGAAGGAAGAGGGGGCAACTAGAGGGCATGGGTGGAAGCTGAAGGGGGGAGATTCAGGGGAGAAAGGAGGAGGTGCTACTTCACTGAGAGGGTGGTGGAGCCATGGAATGCGCTGCCCAGGGGGCTGGTGGAGGCAGAGACAGTGGAGGGGTTCAAGAGGGGGTGGGATAGGTACAGGGGAAGGGTTCTGGAAGCAAAATCAATGCAGTGAGAATATCCGGGACTGGGAAGGAGAAGCCAGAGAGGGAAGAGAGGGAGGGGTGCAGCAAGGTCCAGCTTCTAGGGTGGGGGGGTTGACCAAACGAGCAGACACGAAAGACTGTTAAGCCTATTCTGCTGGCATTTTAGTATGTTAGTATGTACCTCACTGCCCATCTCGCTCTCTTCTGTCTGCTGAGGGTGGCCTTCTGGTGGTTCTGAGGGCTAGGTTGCAGCAATCAGGAGATAGAGCTTTCTCTTTTGTGGCACCGGCCCTCTGGAACTCACTACCTAGTCATCTGCGAGATGCACCCTCGGTAGAAGCATTTAAAAAGGGATCAAAAACATATTTATTTTTGCAAGCCTTAGATTTACAGATCTAATGGTACTGTATTAGCATTCTTGGACTGTCTGTTTGATGGAATGTTTTAATTATTTAAGAGGTATTTTATTTTGTATTTGTATTTATTGTGATTATTTTGTATATTGTATGTTGTTTTAAGATGTACAGTGCTCAGAGCCTCCAGGAATGAGTGCTATATAAGAAATAAAATCAATCAGTCAAACTAAATGATGTTTCAGATACCTGATTTTATTATGAGGAGATAATTACACTTAATTGAACACTCAAAATGCACCATAGATCACCTAAAAGCATATACAGTAGTGTCCCCAGGATGACCCAATTCTGCAGTATTTTGCAGTACAATGAGAATGCTGCAGCAGACTACTGAAGAAACGTACAATTTCAATGACAATTAGTCCTTTTGTCATTCAAGAAAATGTGACACTGCCAGGATGAAGAATGCCACAGTTTCTGCATGATGAAGGGGACTAACTGCCATTGAAATTACATTGCTTTATTCAATAAGTCTGCTGCAGCATACTGCAGAGTGTTTTAAAAGTGGGCTTCATCCTGGAGGATGATACTGTGGCTTCAGAAGGCCTTGTGACTCCCAGACCCCTGGCTTTTTTATAAATTTTCATCTAGGCCACCATCAATTTTTCAACCCAAGCTATGTCCCTGGTTGTGTGATTCATTTACACAGTTGTTTAAAGCAGTGTGTACTGCATGTGTTTGCATCTGCACATTCACCACAGTTATGTGCTTCTAACCCTTGATGTTTGGTCCTGTATGTTTTTTTTCACTGAAACTTTAAATGTATGCAGTTTTGACTTGGTATGTGACATCTTTCACCTCTTACTTTTACACTTTTGAGGTGGCAAAGACATGCATGACGTGCTTGAGAATAGTAACCAAAAGAAATAGGTACAAGAGACCAATCTGGTTCTCTGAAAAGGTTGGGGAGGCAGTGAGGACAAAAAGAAGGCCTTCATCGGGCACAAGGAGAAGCAGGGGATGCAGAATGTGGGACTTCCAAGTAAGAAATAGGGAGCCCAAGAGGGCAGTCAGGGTTGCTGAAGCAGACACAGAGGTATATGGTGGGAGGGGTCAAGGCCAGGAAAACAGTTTTCAGGTATTTAAGAAAAAAAGAAAGATAGGTGGGGGAACTGTTAGGCTAACAGAGTGAAGCAAGGTTGTAGAGGAGGACAAGCAGAAAGCAGACATTCTGAATGACTACTTCTGCTTAGTATTCACTAGGGAGGATAGGAGGACAGTGGGCTTTTGACATAGAATGGCATAAAGTCTGCTGAAAGGGGGTCCTAGAGATGAGACACACAGTATTTATTGGTGATGGGGGCTACAGGTGCCAGACAGGATCCACCCAGAGGTGCTCAGGAAACTGGCATGAGAATTAGCTATGTTCCTGCTAGGACTGTTCAAAAGCTCTATTCAGACTGGGGTTGTTCTGAAAGACTGAGAGTGGCGGATGTAGGAGGAGTCAATATAGCATTGTGGTCAAGAGCACTGAGCTGCAAACTTGGAGAACTGTGTTTGAATCCCACTTGTATACTGTGTGACCAAGAGCAAGTCACTTAACTTCCCTGTGTTCACAGGATGCACCTGGGAACAAGCTTCAGCTTAGTGCATCTTTCCTGGATAAAAAAAGGTAAAAATCAATCAATCAATCCTGGAAAGTTCAGAGCTGTGGGCTCGGTGTTCATTGACTTATCAAAGGCCTTCGACCTTGTAGACCATAAAACTTTAATAAATAGGCTAAAAATATATAAGAATAGCTGATGCCCTGCCAATGGTTTGAGACATACTTAAGACAGGTCTAGCAAATGGCTACAATAGGAGGCAAGTACTCTAATACATTTCCAGTGACACATGGGTACGACAAGGGTCTATTGTAGGCCCGTTATTGTTTATATTTATATATATGACTTACTAAGATACATGAAATCAACAAGCATAAGACTATGTGCCAGACAATATAATTCTAGTATCAGAGGGATAGACACCAGAGAAGTAGAACTTAAGCTACAATCAGATTTTACTGTACTACAAAACTGGTTCACTTCCTCAAACTTAATATTAAATACTAAAAAAACACAGTCTATGATTTTTTCAGCTTCAACTTAAAATACTGAAAAAACAGATAAGTTGGAAATAAAAACAACAATCGGAACTACACTAGCACAAGTCTCTAAATATAAATACTTGAGTGTAACTATAAACAATTGATTTTCTTTCAAACAACATATAAATGGACTGGTAAGAAAGGTGCACTCTAGGACTGGGGTTCTGAAAAGTGTCAAGCTGCATTACAAAGGAAACTAGATCAAGTGTAGCAAATCAATTAATTCCCCCATAATGATTATTGAGTCATATACACACCATGCAAATGAACATGCATTACATAAATTAGACACCTGCTGCAATAGACTGGCTAGGTTTGTACGTAAATGGAACTTTAAGGCACACCATTGTTACATGTATGAAATATTAAACTGGATGCCGCTTGAATCCAGAAGAAAGGAGATCTGGGCAACATCTATATACAGAATGTATAAAATAAAAAGATCTTCTGGACTCCTAGACACATTGGTTAGACCAAACCATAATTTCACACTAAGGAAAAAAGGGGCCAGAGACATAGTGGTACCAAAAATACAGAACAATTATGGAAAATTTATGTTTCAGTATAGGGCGCTGCCACATGGAGCAAATTACCTTTACACATGAAAGCACAAGATTTAACCATAACAGCTTTTAAGACCGCTATGAAGCAAGAGAGCTCCCATGTACATGTAACATATCAGCAGTGGGCTTGCTATTTAGCTGTACTTGTGCTTGATTATACTTGCATATGTGTCTATAAATTGTACAAATGAACATCTGTTTTTATAATGTATTAATGTTTTTGTATTTAATGTTCCTCATGCTAAATTGTGTTTATGTATAACTTAAAGTTTTATAAGAAACATCAGACAGGAGCACCTTGAAAAGAGGGTATCTAAAGCCCTAATGGTATAAATTTCTTCTTTTGTATCCTGTATAAACAAACATTTTACTACTACTACTACCACCATCAATCAGAAAAATAGATAAGGGTGGGGACAAAGAGCAGCTGGATAACTACAGATCTATCAGTCTTAACTCTGTGGTGGGAAAACTGATGGAAACACTAGTCAAAGAGGACCTAGTGGACTACTTGAAGAAAAATGGGCTCCAGGATGGTAAACAGCATGGATTCATGGCAGGGCGATTTTGTCAAACCAACCTAATAGTATTCTCTGACATGGTGGCTGGGACAGTGGATATGGGTCATGTGGTGGATTTTCTCTCTTTTGACTTCAGCCAGGTATTCACCTCAGTGCCAAAGCCACAGAGAAGGTTGCAGAGGAGGCTAGAAGATCTGGTTGCAGCAAAGGACATAGTTAAATTGGTGGGAAGCTGGTTAGAAGAGGCCACAGAGAGCAGTACAAACAGAGTCAGATCCGAGGACATGGAGGTCACCAGTGGAGTACCACAGGGATCAGTCCAGGGCCCAGTCCTTTTCAATATGTTCATCAGGGACATAGGAAAAGGAAAAGGAATACGGCGGCACCTTAGCCGAACCTGGGAACCACAAGGCCGGGAGGAACAGCGAGGGAGCAGTCGGGAAAGGTGCAGCCAATCACCTGCATCTTCCATCCCACAGCACCCAGCTGAGTGCCAGGGCTTTGCTCCGCCAGCGGGCGGTCAGCGGCACCTTAGCCGAACCTGGGAACCACAAGGCCGGGAGGAACAGCAAGGGAGCAGTCAGGAAAGGCGCAGCCAATTGCCTGCATCTTACGCTCCCACAGCACTCCAGCTGAGCGCCTAGCTCGCTCCACCAGCGGGCAGTTGGCGGCACCTTAGCCGAACCTGGAAACCACAAGGCTGGGAGGAACAGCGAGGGAGCAGTCGGGAAAGGCGCAGCCAATCACCTGCATCTTCCATCTCACAGCACCCAGCTGAGCGTCGGGGCTTCGCTCCACCAGCGGGCGGTTCGGCATCTTAGCCGAACCTGGGAACCACAAGGCCGGGAGGAACAGCGAGGGAGCAGTCGGGAAAGGCACAGTCAATTGCCTGCATCTTCCGTCCCACAGCACCCAGCTGAGCGCCGGGGTTTCGCTCCACCAGCGGGCGGTCAGCGGCACCTTAGCCGAACCTGGGAACCACAAGGCCGGGAGGAACAGAGAGGGAGCAGTCAGGAAAGGCGCAGCCAATTGGTAAGCGAGCGCTCCACCAGGCACAGCAGCCGATTGGCTCTTCTGCCCCATTGACTTACACTGGCTCAGTTTGCATTGCTGAAATCTGTGTGGGACTTGATTTTTTTCTCTCTTCTACTCTTCCCCTGGTTTTTTACTGCAAATTCCCCAGAAGAGCTGCTTCCAATCCAGTGAGACATCTGTAGAGGGAAACTGTTGTTGATTCTGTTGAATTCTGATGAATCCTGTTAGCAACAGTGGGCCAGATGCTGAGGCGCCACTCTCCTTCTATTTTTTATCTGTGTAAATCATCAAAAAAGTGCTGTTATCCACTATTGTATTGCAAGGGGAAACTGCCATTTTACTGCTCTTTAATGTAATTACAGCTCCTTGCTTGCATATGTAAGGTGGGCCAGATGCTGAGGCACCACAGGACCCCCCCCCCACAGTCCTTTTGTAGTGCAGATTTGGTCAGTGACACTCAGAAAGCACTTGCTAGTGCCTTATTAATTGCTGCACCTCCTCTGTCTCTCCAGCCTGCATCTTCCATCCCACAGCACCCAGCTGGCCTTGAGCTTTGCTCCCGCCAGCAAGTGGTCATGCAACCCTTAGCCAAGCCTGGGAACCACAAGACCAGGAGGAACAGCGAGGGAGCAGTCGGGAAAGGTGCAAAATGTTTGCCCACCCACCCTTCCCCTTCTTGTGTGTTAATTTATAGGCATCTTCCCACCGAAATCTCTTCCCCGTCCTCAGTATTTTTCTCTAAACCAACAGAGAGTCACACCAGCTTGCTGATCCAACCAATCAGCAACTTCACTACTCCCCACTGCCAACTATCAATATCCCCTTCAGAATGGGAAACTTACTTCTGATACTCCTGTCACTGTCAGCCATAGGGTTCCACAAAGAAGATGACTCTGTTATACAATTTAGAGTGGTCAATCCACACAGTTTCTCTGGAACATCCCCCTTGGCTGACACTCAAACCCTCATATATGCTTTACCATTGCTGCATCGACCACAGTGGTACAATCACCATAAAGATACACATATCACCACATATGTGTTTCAGTCAAGGCCCCACTGCTGGATATATAGATCCCCCCAAGCCTAGTCATCAAACTGCTAATTGGTATCCCGACACACTACCTTAAAACCACAGGGAGCACCCAAAAAAAGAGAGGCAACAGAGAAAAAGAAGGAGGACCAAAGACAGCCCCCTCTCCGATCACTGGCACCCCTCATGAAACTACTGATCTTTCTATTGCTCTGTATTGGTAATGTGGAAATCAACCCTGGACCTCTTGAAAGTATCACCTCTCCATCAGACCTAGCCTCAACTAAAGGCCTCAGTTTCCTGCATATTAATGTATGCAGTCTGTTGAAAAAATTTACATTGATACAAGCCTGGGTTGCCCATACCTTGCCAGACTTTCTCGTGATAACTGAGACATGGCTCAGACCCACCACAATGGACAGGGAAGCTAACCTACCTATCAGCTATTCAGAGCTGATCACCAAACAAGGGGAGGTAGAGTAGCCATATATGCAAAAGCTAGTATAGTTGTATCCTGTACTGCTGCAACATCTATGCCCAAGAAATTTGAATGCCTATCTCTAAAAGTCTCTCTCCCCAATACAGCAGCTTTCTGACTAATTGGATGCTACAGACCCCCATCTGCTGAACACAAGCTCTTATCCCACCTGGGAAACCTGGTCAAGTCCAGTACTGAAGAAGTCATTATCCTAGGTGACCTGAATTTCAACTGGCTCACCCAGGCAGCTACACCTCTGGTATCATTCTGTGACACCTATGGGCTCACACAGTTAATTAATGAACCAACAAGATTAAATACAAAGAATAGTAGTAACAGTACTCTACTTGATATCATGTTAGTGAGTAAACCACATCTATTCACCATTGCTGGAGTGCTCCTATGTGACATAAGTGATCACTGCCCCATCGCAGGGGTAAGATCCAACAGCATAACAACAAATCCTGCAAAATTCATCATGAGGAGATCCAAGAAAAACATCAATATTGAAGGATATCTGCATGATCTAGCTTACTCACCACACTGGCAAAAGTTCTATCTTGCACATTCTGTAGAAAAAGCTCAGCAGGTGCTAAATAGCATTATAATAAATGCCCTTAACACCCATGCCCCGATCTCTAGTATCGAATGAAAACAAATTCTGTCGCTGGTTTTCAGCTGACCTCAAAGCTGCACTGCGGAGAGAGACAAACTCTGGAAAGTAGCAAGAAAAACTAAGAATACAAATGACTGGATGATTTTTAGGAAAGCCAGGAATAAATGCACCAGGAAAGTTAGGGATGCAAAGGCTGCCTACTACCTGGCTGAGCTCGACTTCTCCTACCATAATCCTGCTAGGTTTTGGGGCACCATCAAGGGTATAATGGGACAGGACGCTAACAACCCCTTCCAACTCAACTATACAATAACTATGGCCCTATTACTGGCAAAATGGAAATACTGGATGCATTCAACAACCACTTCACAACAGCTGGCCTTGTCTTTGACACCTCCCCAGCTAACCTACTAAGGGACCAATTAAGCTCCCACTACATTGGTGATCAGAGAGTTGACACTTCCTTTAGCTTCAAACCTATACTGTTGAAACAAGTTGAGGATCTATTATGGCATCTGGATACCAAAAAAAGTGCAGGAGCAGACCTTCTGGACCCCTTCTTTCTAAAGATTGCATGCCATGTGCTTGCAGTCCCCCTAACACACCTCTTTAACCTTTCCCTAAACTCTGTCTCTATTCCCACTCTGTGGAAGACAGCCCAAATGGTCCCCCTTTTAAAATCAGGTGACCCTATGGACCTTAATAACTACAGGCCCATTTCCATTCTACCTGTGTTATCCAAGATGCTGGAGAAATTAGTGAGTATTCAGTTAAGGGAATATCTTGACAATGCTAACCTATTAAATCCAGCTCAATCTGGATTCAGGGTCAAACATAGCACTATCACTGCATTAGCCAAGGTCACAAATGACTGGCAAACCGAATGGGATAAAAAGAACAATGTCTGTGCAGTATTCCTGGACCTGAGCAAAGCATTCGATACTGTAGACCATGAACTGCTACTCTCATCCCTAAACTCCATTGGCCTAGATCCACCCTCCCCTAAGTGGTTCAGATGCTACCTCTCCGGTAGGTCACAGCAGGTAAAAGCTGAAGGTGACCTATCCCCATTAAGACTATTGTCAAGAGGAGTCCCCCAAGGCTCTATTCTGGGCCCTATCCTTTTTGCCATTTATATAAATATAATTGATTCAACCCTTACCAAGTCCTCAGTACACCTCTTTGCTGATGACACTGTTCTGTATGTCAACAACCCTTAGCCTACAGTTGCTCATGAAATCCTACAAACAGAATTCTCCTTGTTACAATATCAGCTACTCGAGAAAAAGCTTCTGCTAAATGCAAAGAAAACTAAAGCAATGATGTTAACAACTCAAAACTCCACCAACACATCCTCTTCAATCAATCTCCCCAGCTATGCACTATACTTGGAGAAAATCTGAGTATGTTGAAAATTTCAAATACCTAGGTGTGTGGATTGACAACAGACTTGACTTCACTCAGCATCTAGAACAACTGTTAAAAAGCTTACGCCTAAGGCTTGGCCTCCTCTATAGATTAAACCTTCCTTAACAAAGACTCAAAGATGAGGTTAGTCCAGGCCATCTTTCTATCAGTCATTGACTATGCAGACTTCCTCTATAGTCACTGCCCCATCTCCTACCTTCAAAAGTTGGATACCTTATATCATAGAGCAATAAGGTTCATTACAGACCTTCCATATAATACCCACCATTGTTCTCTCTATGACGCAGTTGATGGGTTTCCTTCATGTCAGGAGGAGCAGAAATGCAGCTCTATGGATCTACAGAGCTTTATCAAAAACTCCCAAGCTATATCCTGGACTGTTTCAACCAGACCACTCCTAGCTTCTATGCCCTAAGAAGCAACAATATCATCCTGCTCAAATTGCCCAAAGTCAGCACCAAACTAGGGAGGGCAGCAATCAGCTACTCTAGCTATAGCATGGAACACCCTACAAAAATCCCTAAAACTGTCCATTATCATTCCATTTACATCCTTTAAGCAGCACTGTACAGCCTTCTTCACAGAGAAATGCAGTTGCTACCACTAGAGATAGAATAGGCATCCCACAAACCTATATCCAATCATATATGACATATTCCTTCCAGTCAGACACCCCCAGTTTATGGCACCCAATATTTCCTTCACCATCCTTGTACTCATTATGTGTGTGACTGTCCTGACCCTCATTGGATATATATATGTACTGTACATATTGTAGATATTAGTTTAACCTTTTCTACCGAGTTTCAACATGTGAATTCACTGTATATTATTGTGTTTAAACATCATTTTTTCTGTATGTATAACTGTCTTATAAGTGTGTGATGTAATTCTGTGTATCAACTCGAAACTTGACCTTAACAGGTCCATCTTGTAAATGAGCCTTGCTCAATGATGATCGCCTGAATAAATAAAGATTTGATTGATTGATTGATTGATTGAATACAGGGCAAGATGTGTCTCTTCCCTGATGACACTCAGCTCTGTGAAAGGGTAGACAGTGAGGAGGGAGTAAGGGAGATGCAGAGGGACCTGCAAAGGCTGAAGAGGTTGTCCATGGTTTGGCAGCTGAAATTCAATGCCAAAAAGTGCAAGGCAATGCATATATAAAACAGGAATCCCAGAAGGGAGTATTGGATGGAAGGGTTTGGATGGACACCACTTCTGAGGAAAGGAACCTAAGAGTCATCGTGAGTGACTTCCTTAAACAATCTAACCAGTCTAACAATTTCTACAGTAAGATAAACAAGATTAAACAAGATGTTGAGAGGGGTTTTGACAGCAAGAGGAAAGAGGAATTATTATCTCTTCATAGATCACTGGTGAGACCACACCTAGAGTATCAGTTCTGGAGTCCTCACCTGAAGAAAGTCAAATATAGACTGGAGATGGTCCTGTGTATGGTAACCAAAATGATTCAAGACAAGCAAGGCAGATTTTATGAAGATCAGCTTAGGGCACTGAATATACGCTTGCTCAAGGCCAGATGAGAGAGGGGTGATAGGATAGAGATCTTCAAGTTCATGAAAGGAATGAACAATTTATTTATTTAATGATTCAGAAATGGTCTTTGAACACAAGCTCTTTTACAAAGGTTCCTTGTCATAGATTGCAAAACAAAGTACAATAGGCGAAAACAAAGATACATCACAATGAATGATACAGTTTGGATTCAGAACTTACAGAATAACTCAAAACATAGGTACAAGTTAAAATAACAAGACAAATACTTTATGAGAGTGTAGGGGGAATAAGCAGCCACAAAGTGCCTTGTCAGTAGTTCAGAGGATGGGGATAGCTGGCAGTGGGATGAAGAAAGGAGGTACAAGAGAGAGAGAGGAGGTACTGTGGTGGAAGTGATGGGTGGGGAAGAAGGGCGATAAGGTATAGGGAGAAATGGGGGTGAGGGAGGCTGAGTGGAAGACATGCTAGAGTAAATGGTGGGTATGCGGGGCATGGTCAGGCAGCCTGCATTAGTAGTAACTGTGAGGGAAACTCGTGTGACTGGGAGTTGGGGGGGGAGAAGGTGGGGTGGCAGGTGCTGAAGGAGCATGACGCAAACTGATTGCTGAGGCAAGTCATGAGAAGGGACAGAGGGAAGGGGTGCCAGAGGCCTGCCTAGTGCTTGCTGGGGGCAGAGAGAGCAGGTGTGGCTGGACTTAGGGGCAGTTGCACTTAGAGAGTGTTATTATGTGCTGTTTGAGGTCAGTTTTGAATTGGGCCAGACAACTGGTGACCAAGAGGTGCCTGGAAGTTCATTCATCCACAGTGGGGCCCAGTAAGCAAATGCATGTTACTGAAGTGAGGTGTGATGGAAGGGGATAGCCAAGGTCCCTCTAGTCCTCCCTCTGGTGACCTGTAATGAGTTGGCCACCTTGATCAAATTGCCTACACAAGGTGGTGTTTTACCCAATAGTGCCTTCTTCCTTAGGATGCAAATCTGGAATTTGATCCTGTTTCTTAATGACAACTAATCTGCACGATAGTACAGAGTACAGGTGTGAGTGACATGCTCAGCATCCAGGGTGAGTCTGCAGACTTTGTTGAGCACAGTCTGAACCCTTTGAGCACTGTATCCATTGCCACCCCATAGACCACTAGTCCATAGTCAATAGTAGTAGAAATAATGGAACTGTGGACTGAGAGGCCAAGGACCCCCGGAGAGAGGTATTACCTGTGCCTGTACAGAACACTAATCTTGGTATTGACGGTCTTGACTAGAGAGTCAATCTGGTGTGCAAACATGAGGGTATCATCTGTTATGACCCCCAGACACTTGAACAAGTGGACTTGTTCCAGCAGCTCACTGCATGAGTTGGAGATAATGAGGGGATGGTGCTTATTTTTGTTGTGGTGGCTGGACATAAGCACGCCTTGGTCTTCTTGTAGTTTAGTAGCTCTATGACTACAAAACAGTCCTCAAGTTTGGAGAAGGAGTTCTGCAGCTCAGGTTGTAGGGCAGCCTGAGATGTGCTGTTGCTCAGGAGCACAGCATCGTCTGCATATGGTATGAGTTTCATGCTGCAGGCTGTGGAAAGGTCATTTAAGAAGAGGCTGAAGAGTACGGGCCCCAGTATTGATCCCTGGGGTACCCCTAATGATACCTCTCTTGCACTGGATACTGTTTGCCCAATTTTGACACATTGATTTCTCCATAACAGGTAGTCTTGGAACCAGCAAAGGGCATTGGGCACCACACCCATGTTTTGTAGTTGGTCACTAACAGGGGTGGTTGACTGTATGAGAAGGCTTTGGTGAGGTCAATAAAGACAGACCCCACCAGCTTGCCTTCATCCAGGGCCTTATGTGCATAGTTCATGTAGTCCAGCAGGGCAGTGGTGGTACTATGATTTTGTCTGAAGCCTGGCTGGTCGTGGCATTGTAGATTATACTTATTGAGGTAGTCGATGAGTTGACCCACCACAATCTTTTCCAGTGCCTTGGACAGGGAGGTAGAAGTTTGAGATGGGTCTGTAGTTGGCTACCAGAGACTTGTCGCCTCCTTTATGCACTGGCATAACTAGGGCCTGCTTCCAAACCACCCGAAATTGGGCAAGGGCCAGGGACTTATTGTACAGCATGGTAATGGGCACTATAAGAACGTGCAGGGTGAGGGATAGAAGTTTCATATCTATCCTATCACTATCCAGTCTGGTCTTACCTAATACTTTCTTGACCATATTTAGGGCCTCCTTTACCTTCACCCTTTTAAAGTAGAAGGTCAGGTGAGAACACTCGGTAGATACGTTGTTGGAGTGGATCAAACCAGGTTGAAAACAGGCAGGTGGTAGCACTCAGGTAAGATCGGTGAAGGCCTTATTGAAGGCTTCTGCAATAGCTAGAGGGTCTGTAGTGGGGGTGTTGCTGATACTGAGCTGAGGAACAATTCAACAAGAGTATCATATCTAGAACATGAGATCATGGGTGAAAACTGGTGGAGTGGTTTAAGAGGTATGTGAGAAAGTTTTGTTTTACAGAGGGAATGGTTAACCATGGAATAGTCTACCAGCTAAGGTGGTGAGCACCAAAACCATTAATGGTTTCAAACATGGTTGGGACAAAGTTAAGGGTTTAGTAGTTAGTAGTAAAACATGAGCAAGGGGTGGATAGTGTAGACAAGGATCCCATATTGACAAAAGGTCTCGAGGTTTGATAGGGATTCCGTGCAGACTGGTGGATCATTGATCTTTTCTGTTGTCATTGTTTGTGTTTCTATGTTTTAGCTGGGCTCTCTCCAACTCTGCAAAACTTTCAAACTATGCTTTTGAAAGCACTGCTTGTGTACCAGACTATCTCAATCCAGGTGTCATGTCAGGCTCTGGTACAATGGCAAAACAGCAATCACAGCTTTCATCTGGGACCTTAGTGCCAGCAATGTCACCTAAGGCCTGCACACTGGTACTTACCCCGGACTCAAGTCCCTGGGAGTCAACATTGTTGGCAATTGAAGGGATGGCACAGTAGGAGGATCCACTTGCAACAATGCTTCTAGTACTGCAAGCAGAGATGCAGTCAGGGTTTTCCTTGATTGAAACAAAAATGGAATAGTTTCAAACCACTCTTGATGCTACAGCACAACAGGTTGATGGGCAACGATATGTGGCAGGCAGAGATGGGACAAAGAGTTTGTGATCTGGAGGACCAGCTTGCAGATTTGGGCTAAGAGCTAATGGCAGCACAGATCACAATTGCTGCATTACAAGCAAAAACTGATTATTTGGAGAACTGGGCTAGATGCTTGAACTTAGGCAGATGTCGTGAAGGGACTGAAAACTAAAGACTTGGTGGCTTTCATTCTGTTATGGCTGACACACTATTGTAGCTGATCTAGCACCACTTCCCTCACACCCAGGACACATCTGGAAATGAGCTGTTAGCAGCTGAGTATGTCTTTCCTGGTGAAACTTCTGAGATAAATAACTGGGTTAGTGGGGCCATACCATAAAGTTGAAAGGAGCACATCAATCTCCAGGACCCCATTCAGCCACTATTGACTAGCCTAGGCATTTCATGGTTAAACCTTTAGGATTCTTGGATGTGGAGGGTGTACTAAAAGCCACTAGGAAGCATGGATTCTTTGCTGTCAACAACTGGAAGGTATTCCCCTATTATAGCAAGGCTCTACAATCAAAGTTTACAAGGATTAAGAAAAAGGCTGCATCTCAGGGGCTGGGCTTTTCTCCCACTATAAAATTATACATTACAAATAGAAGCCTAGGGTATACTGCCAAAGTATTTTTCAGAATCAGTGGAGGTGGGCTATTTCCTAGTTGAATTGTATGGTACCAAGGAAGCATGCTACAGCCTGGAAACAAAGAGTTATCATTGTGAATGTGAGTACAGACTGTGGGCTCCTTCATTTTGGATTAGCTGCCTTTGGCCTATCAGATTGCTTTGGATTACTGTGTTTTTTTGTTCTGTCTGACTCTGCACATAATTAGATACTGCTAGATTACTGAATATATTAAAATCACTAATGGCTGTACTCATCAGTTTAACCAGTGAAGTGGTGAGATGTGCTGGTTTTCAGATGTTTGTGGCAGCTGGAAGATAATTTTTGGGGACTGGTACAGTACATGTAGTTGTGCTACAGCTGTGTAGGGCTAGTTGACTTCCTGCACCTATACACCCTCGCCCTAGGTAGTTGTGGAATGGTAGGTTTGAAGTGTCATGTGATTAGGGGTTGTACCAGTCTGGCACTTCATATCTGAACTATTGCTCTTGAACTGCAAACATATTGAATGCATCTGTAGTATATGGACTATTTTTATTTATGGAAATCAGCCCTTTCACAGAAGTTGTGCAAATTCTAAAAGCTGTTCCGCACATTCTAAAAGTTGTTGTGCATGTTCTATAATTACCCAATGCAGCTGTGTTCTCCCTGGTACTATCTCCCACCAGTGTCAGTTATTCAACATGGCTTTCACTATCACCGTGGCTCCACACAGTCTCTCTGTGTTGCTTTCTTACCATGGCTCCTTCACTGTGAAAAACACAGTTGAAACAAATAAAAGAAAATAAAATGTACACTATTGCCCATCCAATGTCCTAAATGTGGAGGAAGGGGTGACTGTGTTGCTGGTTTCTGCCAGGCAAGGAGTGTGCCCCATCAGCTTCTGATGCTGCAGCTATACTGCATGTGGAGAGGGTGAATGGGAGACAACAAGTGAAGGAGCTCCTGGTTCTGTTAGGGAAAGCCTAATTAGTCTTACATTTTCTAAAACAATATACTGTAATAAATACAGTATGGGTAACTATACACAACTCACCTTGTGTTTCCATCTTGGGGTTTAGATAACAGCATGGACCACTTGAACTTTGCTTTTGAGTGACATGGATCATTATCTCAACACCTTGATGGAAACACAGGCTTATTGTGTATGGTCACCTATACATTATTCCTTACATTATATGTCACTAATTTTTTCCCTTGATAATAACAATATTTATTTCAGGCAGTGGTGGTGTTTTAATCATTATAGGTCACAAAGTAAGCTTTTTGCTCATGCTTGATTTCAGATGTGGGATCCCTTGTCATGGTGGTGGGGCCAGGGGCTGTTCCTGAGATCCCTGCAATTCAGCTGCCTTGGGGAGGGAGGGACTCCTTGTATTTAACACTGCCACATCAGGTGACTTTTAAGCGCAGCTGTTTGGTATTTTAAGATTGTGCCCTCCTCCCAATAATAAAGGGACAGAAATATATGTTAGGAATGATGGGATTAGCACTGCTACATTTTCCTATTCTTTATGACTAAACTGACTAGTGCTTAATATTGACTACATTAAAGGGGATGTTGGTTCCTGTGAATATTTAAAGGCCTTCTTGGCTGTGGTACCCTATTGCACCTCTAAATGGGGTCAGAAATGGGAGGATATTCTGGGGTTTGGGAGTTGGTAGTGTGAGGGTTGTTCAAAGGGGTAGTAATTAAGCTGAAAATTCTTTTTTGAGATTAGTTCACTGGTTGTTATGATATTTACATCAGAAACAGTTTCATTTTTCATTCCACATATGACAACTGCTTATGTTCAGCATATCATATCCTGGAATGTGAATGGTTTAGAAAACATTACAAAGTGAAAATGTATTATTTTGTATGTAGAGTGGCATAAGATGTATGTATTTTATGTTTAGTATGCACATACTGCAGCTCTCAAGGTGGTACCAAGCATGGTAGGAGTTGGGGGCAGAATATGTCTGTCTCACTTTAATTCTAAGGTTTGAGGCACGGGTATCTGATTAAGGCTAAATTTCCCCAGAATAGTAGTGAAACCCACTAGAGACCCTGGGTATTGTACTGTTTTATTGACTGTTCACTTGGGAGCTTGGGCTTTCATGTTGGGGTCAATTTAAGGACCTACAGTAACATTCAAGATCAATGGCTTTTTCAGCATTTGGCTCTTAAGACTTACAGTGCATAAAGAGCCTAGGATTTTTTTTGGGGGTGGGATTTTAATAATTTTGGGCAATGTTAAAGACCAATCATCTGATTGCCTCATATAGAGCTCTCAAGGCTGCACTGGTATTAAAGGCTTTAATGTTGAGTTTGGATTAATAGAATCTGGCGGAATGTTACTGAGATATGCAACAACATTCTTTAATTCACACATGCATGCATGCATCCTATGCCAGAGTGGAGAATTGTTTTATGTCCTTGTAACTGATTTTCTATTGTAGCTCTTTCATATGGACCTATTTAACCTCCAACATCCCCCCATTGGAGGAGGTAGCTCTGGACATCCCTATTACACCTGTCTCAGTGATGTTTGGACCCATTTTTTGGGGGTAAACAAGAATTTGTCATCTACCTTCAGTTACTATTGGGTTTTTCATGCATTATAAGCCAGGAGATATGTCCTCAGGAATTCCTTTGTATTGCTTAAAGGCAGTGGTAAGGGGGGTATGATAGCATACTCTGCAAAGGCCAGGAAGACCGTAGATAGGGACAGCCATATGTTGTCTCAGGAAAGTTTGCAGCTTGAGCAGCAACACATGGGTGGAGCTGACTCTAATGTTTTATCCCATTTGTTAGGGCTGTGGATGCACTTGGTAGCTTTGGAAACTCAAGCTGTGGAGAGGCAGCTTTTGATGCTGCAAGCTGGAGCATAGATGAGTGTGATAGATATCTTAGCATATCTTTGAAGAGTAGGGCAGCTGCAAATACTGTGTTTGGTGTTTGAAAGGCAGATAAATGTTGCTCAACCCATCCAGGTGAGATTAACCCTCAATTTCATGTTTTCAGCTTTTTACCATGGGCGTGACCTTGGATACGCCATCTGCAGAGTAATTCCTCTATCAAGTGGCCTGGAAGCAGTTAATCAAATAATAGAGAGGAATTTGGTATGGCCTCTTAGTTGGTCAGAGTGCAGAAAACTATGAAAGTTTTAAAAAGGGGGAAGGGTCATGGGCTTGACAGCCTTCCTGCAGAATTGTATTCTTTTTTTTCTCAGAAAGGGTCCCTTTGGAATATGTTGTTGGATAGTTTGTCATGTGGGACTCATCACAACACTCTATGTGGTCTGCAACTAATACCGCTCTTTTTAAACCAGAAAAGGACCATTCGTTTTTGTCAGGTTGCCCTATTTCTTTGTTAATGGCAGACTATAGGATTTTGGCACTATTAAGAGCAGATAGGTTATTGATATTCCTTTCAAATCTGATTCATCCCGATCAATCAGGATTTGTTAAGGGACAATAGCATGGAATAACATCAGAGCAGCACTAAATGTATTGTGAGCTGTTTCATCTAATGGTCAAAAGAAAGAGCAGAATGGGTTTTAACATCTGATGCTGAGAAAGCATTTGACCATGTATAGTGGGTATATGTTCTAAGGATTAGAGCAGTTTGGTTAGAGCCCTAAATTTCTGTCTAGGATCTGGGTGCTATATTCTTCTCAAGGCAAGGTGCTGATCAGTGGAGTTATGTCTGCTCCTTTTCATTGTCATGGGGCACCTATCAAGTGTGCCTACTGTCACCCATAATCTGTGTTTCAGCACTGGAGCCTTTGGTGGTGGCTATCAGGAGTAATTTGGGGATACAGGGAATGGTGATCGGAGGGAGAGCCTACATGAGTTCCTTGTTAGCAGATGATAGTCTTCCTTATTTGAAACCCTACTGGAGGCATTGTGCCAGTTTCAACAAACCTTTAATCTTTATGGAGCCATATCAGGTCATAAGATTAAGTGGCTGAAAAGTAAATTTATGATTATAGGGCCCAATGTTTTTTTGTTGGAACTAAGTCACTAACCGTACCAGGTAGATCATCTCAGAGTATTACATATTTGTGAGTTAACCTTATGCAAGGCTTTATACATTTATTTAGAGGAAATACTCCTACAGCCTTAGCAAATATTAAGTCTGACTCTGATAGGGGTTGTGGACTCCCTCTTACTTTAATAGGTAGAGTAAATACAATTAAGATATGTGTGTGTGTGTGTGTGTTATCTAAAGTATTGGATTCATTACAGGCCCTACTTATAAATATTCTAAGGAAATTGGTTATTGTATTAGATGGGGTTGTGTCAAATTTCTTATGGCAGGGTAAGTTTGTGTGGTGAGGAAGCATTTGTTTCATACAACATTGAAAGAAGGTAATCTAGTTCTTTGCCAAATTTTGAGGCATATGCCTTGGTATTCAACATATTGTTCCTTACTCAGTTATCTTTAATACCTCCTGAGCATCCAGCTTGGGTGGATATGGAAAAGGCAGGACTGCCTGGTTATTGTGCCCATCAGGTTTGTGTTTCTTATTGTCTTAGGTAGATCTACAGTACCACCCATTAGGAACTCTTTACCTTTATTATGGTTGCATCTTAGCAGGAAGCACACAGAAGGCTGGTAAACCAGTCCTCTGGCTACCCAATGGTTGAGATTGTTTTTACAGATTGGTGACCTCAGGAGTCGTAACCTGTGGAGATTGTTTTGGGGTGGAGGTCAGCTAAGATCCCCTTTAGCAGCTTGCCATCACTATAAGTTTTCCATGTGTGATTTTTCTATGTATTTAGTGGTCAGGAATTGCTCTGTGTCATTATCTAGTGGAATATCAGAATGCTTAGAACAGATAAAGCTGGAGGATGGTTTATATGATATGCCAATGGAGGTGTAGGCCTTTATTTTACAGAATTGTGAATGGCACCAGGGACTATAGGCTTTGGGTTTAAAATACACTTGGGAGTGTAATTTGGGTGAAACCCTGTCTGATGATATTTGGGAGGAAGTAATTACAGTTTAAAAATATGTTCTAGATGTAATCACATTCATCCAGTTCAGTATAATCTTTTCTACTGAGTATATTTTACTCTCCGATTACTGCACCTAATGGAGTCTAGTGTTAATGCTTTATGTCCCAAATGATTTGTTTCTGATTGCACTTTTCTCCATAGTGTATACTCATGTACTAAACTATAGGCCTTTTGGGGAGCCATTCATGCAATAAAGGAGAATGTCCTTAAAACATAATTGTCCGCAGTGCCAGTGCAACAATAACAAAGTACCCAACACACGCATTTGCTGCAAAAATTAATGTTGGCTTAATTCCAACATCATGAACAAGTGAAGTCAAAGGCAAGTACAGAACATACTAGTCACAAAACAGCAAGCCCCAATCATGAACAAGTAGAAGGCAAGTACACAATGTATCAATCACGGAAAAGCTAGTCCCTAATCATGAACAAGTAGAAGGTGAGTACAGAACATACTGTAGCTGTTTTATGTCTGTTACATTCTATACTCACCTTCTACTTGTTCATGATGTTGGAAAAAAGTCAGCATTTATTCCTGCAGCAAAGGCTTATGTGCTGTGGTCTTTCTTGTTGTTTCATGCAAACTGGCCTCACCCCTGACAGCACACTATTCATACTAGGATTCATACTACTAGAAATAAGATGCACAGTAGGCTAAAGCCCGTTAGTGTACACCTCCCAAAAAATAATTATACCCAACCTTGTTGACTGAATAAGAAGTGATCTAAATTAGATTTTAAATGGGAAAAATAACTAACTTTTACAACCTCCTTTGGTAGTTGGTTACATAAAGTTCTTATTCTTTGGGTAAAAAAGCTATGCCTGGAGTTACTCCTGGGGGTTAGATAACATGAGCTGGTATGCATGGCTTCTTAGGGAAAAATTCCTCTTGTTAAATTTATTACCAAGATCTGACATAAGAACACTATCATTTGCTATTCTGAACATTAATAATAGGTCACACCTTGTTCTCCTTAGTTCTAGTGGTGAAAGTTTAAGCGCTCTCAGTCTGCTGTCATAGTTCTTATTCTGAAGCCCATTGATCATTCTGGTTATTCTTCTCTGTACACCTTCCAATTTATTGGAGTCTTTTTGCAAGGAAGGATTCAATGGAGGAGAACAGTAGCCCAGGTGAGCCCGAACATAAGCTTAATATAATGGTAAAATACATTCCCTGCTTCTAGAGGCAGATGCTCTTTTAACGCAGCCAGTAATCCTATTTGCTTTCAGGGATAGCTCAGTGCAATGCTTATTACATTTCATATAATTTCTGATGAATACCCCCAGATCTTTCTCACAATTAGCAGCTTTCAGAACTTTGCTATCTAGTTCATACAAATGATATAGGTTCTTAGAGCCCAGATGCAAGACCACGCATTTGTCAGCGTTGAAGTTCCACTACATTAGTGAAAGCCCAACATTATAGTTTGTCAAGATCTTCTTGGAGAGTAGCTTTCTATAGATCTGTGCTTATATCTGTGGTAATTTTAATGGGTTCCATGTGATGATAGTGATCAAAAAACAGCAATCACGATCATCACAAACGTATATTGCCGAAAAGAATTTCGGTGATATACATTTCTCAGTGAACAAACTTCTGGTGCATTAAAGTGTTTTCGTGGGGGGGCCTGTGCCCTCCAACACATACCCTCATGGGGGGCTTTGCTTCCCCACATCCCCCCTTACTAAGAATTCTCAACTCGGGGGTGGTACAACACAAGGAGGGGGTGAAATTCATTAAAATAAAAAAATAAACACACAGCCACAAGCAGTGGCAAAACTACTACCCCCAGTGAATCCCGAACCCAGTACCTACTGCACTATAGCCAGCCCCCTCACCACCACACCACAGGGCTGGCTTGGTTGCAGCAGGCTAGCTATCCTCCTTAACCATCCCTCTCCTATTCTCCCATACAGCTCCCATCCTCCCTTTCTGGTCACTCTGTACGCTATTTCTTCACTACCCTTGCAGGGTAGAGGATCATGATAGCTAAATAAATGAGTCACTGTTTCTACAGTTGCTCCTTTATAAGCAGTATAATCACAGGCTACCATTTTAGTGTCATCAGCAAATTTTATTGTGAAATTGTTTAAGTTTTATTTAAATCTGAGTGAAGAAAGAAAACAATGCAGGGCCAATACGGAACCTTGGGATACCCAACTGGTGACATGGACCTTGGTCAAAGTAAAATCTCTGATTCTTACAAGTTAGGCTCTATCACTTAGCCAAGCATGGGTCCAATTAGCAAGAGTATTACTAATTCCCATTCTTTGCATTTTATTGATCAGTGTTAAATGAGGGACCTTGTCAAAAGGCTTACACAAATCAAGGTAAACAATAGCAACATATTTTTTTTTCTTCCAATAGGGTACTCACTTTTTCATAAAAACAAGGTTGACAGTAAGGCATGAATTCTGATTTTTAAACCCATGTTGGAAAGTGTCAGTGATATTTTTTTTCATGACTCTCCTTGTCAAATCTATCTTTGACAATAGATTCCACGATCTTCCCCAGTATACTTGTAAGCCTAATCGGTTGATAATTTGAGGCTACTATGGTCTCCTTCTTAAAAATGGGACAACATATGCCAAATGCCAGTCACCTGGTACCTCAGCAGTACTAAAGACAAGTTGAATATTGTAGACAAAGGCTTTATCAACCAATATTCTATCTCCTTTAATAATCTCAGGTGTAGCTGGTCCGTTTCAGGAGGGTGTGGATTTGAATCTTTCTAAGTTTGGACAGAATATCTTCCTAGATATTTTAGAGAATATACTGTTTTGGTTATTAATATTTGGTGGTAGGTTTCTACTCAACTTAGGAATGAAAATGGTAGAAAAGTAATTATTTAACTCTTCAGCCACAGCCTTAGGACCAGTAATAGCATTACCATTTGTCTTTAATGGACCAATTCCACTAGTGGTACTTTTCTTGTGAGCATATGAATAAAATGATTTCTCACCTTCTTTAATAGGGGTTAACTTGAATTCAGTTTCTGCTTTTCATCCTTGATGTTTTTTTTAACATCTTTAAAGAGATTCTCATATTTGTGTTTATTAAAGTCATTTCTATCTCTTTTAGAGAGCTATAAAGTATTTTCTTTACTTGAATAGCTTTTTAACCTTAGCTGTGTACCACACTGGTACCTTACCTTTTTTATTATATTATTTTATTAGGTATATATTTACTGCTAAATTCAAGTATTTTATTTTTTAATTTTCTGCCTTAGCTGATCAGTGGTGGTGTCATCCCTATTCCACTCCCACTGGTGTAAATCTCTGAGGATGCATTTAAAGTTGGCTTTATTAAAATCCTTAGCCATCGATATACTCTCTTCTCTTACATAGTTAGCAGTAGTGGAGAAGGTGACTATGTTGTGATCACTATTGATAAGGGGTTCAAGAATCCCAATGTTATTAATTTTATATGGGCAATCTGTAATAATAAGATCCAGGATGTTCTTACCTCTAGTGGGTTTATTAACGAGTTGGCGAAGACCATTACCGATACATAAGTTAAGGAGCATGTGTTCTTGAGCTTCTGTGGGTGAATATTCTGTCCATTCTATCCCTGGAGTATTGAAATCTCCTAAGATTATAATCTCCTTTATTTAATTTTCCTTGATGTTATGCAGAAGTGTATTATGTTCTGATGGGCTAATGTCTGGTGGTCTATAGCAAACCCCAAACAACAGGCTACTAGCCTTACACCTATAAATGTCAACCCATATGATTTCATTGGTATTGTTCATATCATCTTCTCACTGTGTAAATTTGATATTATTTCTTATATATAGAGCTACTTCACCTTCCAGTCTATCAATATGGTCCTTGTGTATTAAGTTATAATCAGGAATATTTTGGTTCCAACTTGAGGTAATACCCCACCATGTCTCTGTTACTGCAGCTATATCTATGGACTTATTCTTGAGCAATAATTCAAGTTCAGCCATCTTTATGGAATGGAGACTATGAGCGTTACTAAGCAATATTTTTAAGTTGGGTTTATAAATATTTGAAGCCCCAGTGGGAGTAACCTTACTTACAGGTTTGGAAGTTAAAACCCTACTTTGCCCCAATGTCATCAGTTTTTTTGTTCATGATTTAGGGTATTAATGGCATAGTAAAAAATGTTACCTAACCTTTTAGCATCCCTCTTGCTTAGATGCAAGCCATCATAGCTAAATAGTGAGTAGTCATTCTCAAAAAAACTCCCAAGTGTGTAGACATTCTATACCATTTTGAAGGCTCCAACTCTGCAACCAGTTATTGACATTTTTTATTTTCTTTGTCTGGTGCCAGGTTGCCTGAGGCACTGGAAGTATCTGAGAGAGAATGAATTTCACATTAAGGGTTTTTAAAAGGTGTTATTGCAGTTTCCATATCCTTAATAACACTTTCAAGCCCAACTTTATTCATGTCATTTGTTCCAACATGAAGGATAACCATTTTAGAAGTACCCACATTTTGTAGTATTCCTGGTAGCATTTCAGTTATGTCCCTAATGGTGGCTCCACCATAGCTGCAGCATGTCACATTGTGTTTATTCCCCCTGGTGGAATAGTGATCTGTATATCTTACAATAGAGTCCCTCAGAATATATCTTTGTTCTTTATTACTCGCAGCAGAACTGTGGACAGCGTTATGAACAGTGACCATTTCAGCATCAACAATTGGGTGTATAACATCTGTATCATTTACAATGATGTCAGCAGTACAATCTGTGATAAGGGAAGCAGGTTGCATAAGCTGAATAGTTGCAGAGGTGCTAGGGGTTGTAGCAAAATACCCTGGTTAGTAATGCAGGCCTTATCAATGATCTGTCTGGAGTTTATTTTTGGGGCTAAAATAGTGTTACATGATGTGCTGGTAGTGGCCATATGCATAGCACTGGAAGAATCAGTAGCACTGAGGGCAGAGTTAAAAGTACCTGAGTTGACATCAGTATCAGATACAGTGCATGTTGCTACCTTTTAGCAGTACCTGTTCCTGCCTGTTGTTCTGTAGTCAGATTTATAGAATCATCCCCTCAGCACTGATTAAAGGATCACATTTATTCAAGAGAGGAAGTACAAACAGACACGCTCTTCTACCTTTTTGCTGCCTTTTACTCTGTATCTGGTACCAATCATGATCACTATTGCTCAGACATTCATCCTCTCTTCCTCTTTTCCTAGAATTATTACCTTCAATCTGTAATTTATCATTACTCTGGGGTATTAAAAGTAGGGCTATGCTTCCAGAGCAGCCCATATCAGCAATGGAGCCCTCATGTCGAAAAAGACTCCTTATTGAGTTAGTTAAGTTAGATACTTGTTTAATCTTAGGTGTTTTAAGCTGATTTCTTTCCCTTAGCCTTCTGGCCATTTCATTCTGACTTTGCTTGAGTGTTTTGAGTCTTTGATTTAAAGCTAGTATTTCATTAGCCATGTTCTCATTTTCACAGCATTTTGTACAAGTAAAAGGTGCTTTGGGGAGGGGGGTAGGCATTATAGCATACATAATGCATTTAATACATTTAACCACAGCTTCTCCCTCAAGGGTCATAATATTGTCATTCATAGTGCCACACACACATATATATATATACTGTATATAGGAGTTATGCGATGGTGGACGATGGAATAAAGTAGTTATTTTCACAAGTCCCCGGTGACCTCGGGTAACCTCACGAGTGGCGTAGCGTAGCGGAGACACGTGTGATTTACCCGAGGTCACCGGGGACGTGTGAAAATAACTACTTTATTCCATGGTCCACCATCGCATGTGCGATTAATGCAATGGGTTTTGTGGTGATGTTTATGATGTTTATCGTTAAACTGTGTGTGGTATGTAATTTTTTGATGGAGGACTATTTGGTTTTATGGTGGAAGGGTTTTTTATTGCTGTGTGAATGGGTGTGTGGTTGTAGGATTTGATTGGTTGTGGTGGCTGGAGAGTGCTTGGTGTGATGTGATTGGCTGACGTAACGTGGGAAAGTAGTTTTGATTGGCTGGAGGGCGTGTCTTACAGTGGGAGGGTTGGGTGATTGATGTGCATGTGAATTGCTGTGATTGGGTCTGCGTGTGGTGGCGTGCTTTGTGATTGGTTGGTGGGGAGTGGCTAGATTTGTGGCGCAGTTCGGGAGAAAGGAGTTCGAGGAGGATGTGCTGTTGGATTGCTCGAGGTGGCGGCCTTTTGGAGGCGGGACTTCGTGTTTGGTGTTGCGGAGGCGTTGCGTTGTTGTGGGCGTCGATGTACTACGGCGTCGGTTGGTGGATGTATGGAAGAGTTTGAGGGGACCTGTGGATTTTAGTCGTGGCGTGCTGTTTTCTTCGTCGATCGACCATGGAGGAAGATTTCGTGAAGATCTGAAGAATTTGAGTGGTATCCTGTTTGGGTGTTTTATTTTTGTTCGAGATTGATGTATTGGGCTTTTTTATTATTTTTTTTTGGTATGTCGGAGTTTGGCTTGGTGGATTGGAAGGAACAAGACTGAGAAGGTAAGTTTTGCAACATTTATTGAACAGAAAAACAAACAGTAGCATTTATTTTTGTTGTACAGAGCAGAATTTTCATAGTTTAGAACACTGTATGGGTTTCTGTGATTTTGCAACTTGCAGTAAAGAGTTCATTTTCAAAAAGAAGAGTTTTTAGAAGATTTGGGTATGGGGTTGAGGTGGGATAAGGGTAGTGGGGTGAGGATAAGTTTATTTTGTGTTGTAGTCCATAGGGTTTGATAGAGTATTTTTACTGTGTAGAATTTGTATTTATTTTCCTTTTCAGTTAATTCAGATTGTCTTTTTGCTAGTAGTTGGTCTGTATTCCAAAGATGGTGAATATCCAGGATGTGTTTTGAAGAAAGGAAAGTCCAGTTTTGCTAGAAATTTGTTCTAGTTTGCGAGCCTTCATTTGACTTTTTTGCTTGTAGGTTCAGCTTATTAGAGGTTTTTCTTATTTTCACAGTATTTCAGGAACGAATGTTTAGGTCTGCACAGATCTTCTTTCTGGCTTGAGAGTATTTTTGTAGGAAGGTGAATTATTGTTGATGTCTTTTTCTTTGCTGTATTCAGATCTTGTCTTCATTTCTAGAGGTTTTGATATTTTTCATCGAGAATATATGGTCGTTGCAACTTTATTCAGAGTCGCTGTCACTATCTAAAACCATCGGTCTTTTCTTAGCGTAGCTATACTTATTACCTGCATGGGGGAGAAAAAAAGAGCATTATGTGTTTGGTTTGTAATGTGGAGTGGTGTTTGGAAGGGTGGAAGTGGTGGTGATGGGTGGGTATTGGGTGGAGGAGGGTTTTATGTAGTAGTTTTGTGAATTTGTTGGTAGTGTAATTATGCTTACCTTGAATTATATTGAAGGTGACTTGCTTTGCATGTATGGTGGGTTTGCTGATGCAGGTTCCAAGTAGGTCTTTGTAGTTGGTAGGAATAGTGGTCAGTTGTTGTTGTTGACAGGAAGGTTTGGATTGTGGAGTCTGATCGCCGCTTAGTAAAGTGCTTATTTGTTGTTGTTTGGAGTCATTGAGCTTTGAATATTCGTTGAGGCTTTGGAGCTGTTTGTGGCCTGAAATTTGTATGATTTCGGTTGGTGGTATTCCACTGTCCACTAATTTTTTGTACCAGATGCTTTCGTACAGAATGGTTAGTTAAGCGTTTATCAGTTTGTATGCCTGCATTTGTAACCATGTTTTTGACAATAGTGGAGAGCTTATTAATACCCACAGGCTGATTTTTAAACCATTTGTGTACTTTTGATGTTTCTATGTTGTTGATAGCTAAGAAAAAACGGTGCTTCAGGGTGGTTACTTTGGCTGGGTCTGTGGGTACTGTAGAGTTTGTAATTGGTGACTGGGCATCTAGTAGGATTTTGTTGTAGTTCGTATGCTCGTGGCTTTAGTTTTCTGCATTCTTTTGGGTTGGAGCCTTGTCTAGTTTTTGTTTGGCATTCACTGGTATACTGGAGGTAGCACAGTCCATTTTCATCTTTTTGCATGATGATGTCTCCCCATTTGACTGCTCTCATTTCCGTTATGCCTTTGACACCAAAGTATAGGCTAACTATTAACCACATGGTGTTAAGCAAGGCATCAGGACTGTGTGGGTCTAGTTGTTGAGTCTCGTATAGTTTGTTGATAAGGGAATCTGTGAGCTCATCTGCTGCTTTTGGTCTGTTACCCTTGCCATAACTTTTGAGGCGTTTTTGTTTGCACTGCAGAATTTCTCTGGTTGTGAGGAAAGCAGTTGATGTTGATAGAGATTCTGGATAGCGTTTTTGTTTAAATATCTTTCAACACTCTGGGTGTGGCACGTGAGTGTTAAGGGCTCGTAGGGAGTTCCGTCTTTTCTGGTGGAGTGCATGAAAAAGGTAGCAAGTAATTTATCCAGGTTTACTGGTGTAATGGTTTCAGCGGAGTTTCTATATTGTGCTTTTCTTTGAGGTATTTTTGACGGTCAAGACATCACTGTGAGTCTTTTCATCATGTTGGTGTTTTGCCTGCTTGGATATATTTTGTATGGCATCTTAGTCTATGTTCACTGCGTGCTAGTGCTGGGTTTTGGTTCTTCTGGTATGTCTGTGTTTTGTGAGTTATTTTGTTGCTGGGGCTCCAGTAGAGGTTCAGTGTCTTCTTCAAATTGTGTTAGTATTTGGGTTAGTTCCATTTGAAAGTTTCAGCAGTTTTCTGTGTTGCCATTTTGTATGCAGTAACAGTCGTTTTTCTATAATACTTGCGGTCGGGAAAAGTATCGAAATCGAGAGTCACGAAGTTGTTGGTGCTTATAGTTTTATTATGAAACAGCGTCTTTCTGTAAGCGAAATGGTTGTGCTGTTTACGATAGTAATGTAGTATGGTGAAGTGTCGTTTGCCTGCAGTTTTCTTGTTGAGTACGAGGGGTTCTGCAGGTGGATGATTTACTGGTTGTGCCAGTGTTGATTGCGTTTATGTGTGCCAACTGTGTGGGTGGCAGAATGTAGGTCCGGCACAGTGTTTGTGATTGACAGTTTCATTTATTCCACATATGTGGGATAAATCTAGGTTGGTTAGATTTATTCCACATATGTAGAAATAAATGGATTTATTCAATGGCTTTTGGTCTCACACCCATTGCATAAATGTATATATATATATATATATATATGTAGTATTAATATAATAGCTTGCTTACCTGATAGGTCAATGATTGATAATCTACCTCCCTGCCTCACATGCAAAACACGCTGAATGCATGTGTGTCTTTGCGAAAAATGTGTCTTCCCTATCTCGCTCTGCCCATACTTGCTCTAAGGCACTTTTATAAGAGCAGGAACCAGAGTAGGCACTTGGGTCACATGACCCATCATCGGCACTCACAATGGTCCCCCAGCATACAAAATTCAATTAAAATTCTGCACAAATGGTGTTGCTAAGGAGCCAAAAAGCAGGCAATATCCACCCAACACCAAGGAGTAGCACTAATAAAAAACAATAGTCCTAAACACTGGGAGGCAGGAGGTCTTGTAGTCCCACAAAGGCAAAGGGACTATAACTCCCAACCAACTTCCCGGATCATCAGTTCCTCAGCAGCAGAGCTATCACTCACTGTTTTCAACAGTTATCTCACACTGTTGAAAACAGTGTCCCACAGCAGATGGACAGGCAATCAGGGGAATGACCTGCATCAAGTGCTCTTTATGAGCAGGTACAGGATTAGGCACTCGGGTCACATGACCCATCAGTGGCACTCGCAAACGTCACCCAGCATACAAAATTCAATTAAAATTCCCCACAAATGGTGTTGCTAAGGAGTCCAAAAGCAGACAATATCCAACCAACACCAAGGAATAGCACTAATAAAAAACAATAGTTATAAATGCTGGGGAGGCAGGAGGTCTTGTAGTCCCACAAAGGCAAAGGGACTACAAATCCCAACCAACTCTCCAGCTCGTCAGTTCCTCAGTAGCAGAGCTATCGCTCAGTGAGCATCCTCTCCAACACCTGCCAAGTCTGTCTCACACTGTTGAAAACAATGTCCCACAGGAGATTGACAGGCAATCAGGGAATGACATGCATTGAGTGCTTTTTATGAGCAGGTACCAGAGTAGGCATTTGGGTCACGTAACCCATCAGCGGCACTCAAATGCCCCCAGCACCTAAAAATTCAATTAAGTTCCCCACAAATGATGTTGCTAAGGGGCTCAAAGCAGGCAATAGCAAGGAGTAGCACTAATAAAAAACAATTGTTGTAAACACTGGGAGGCAGGAGGTTTTGTAATCCCACAAAGGCAAAGGGACTACAACTTCCAACCAACTTCCTGGCTTGTCATTTCCTCAGTAGCAGAGCTATCGCACAGCAAGCATCCTCTCCAACACCTGCCAAGTCTGTATCACACTGTTGAAAACAGAGTCCCACAGCAGATGGACAGGCAATTCCTTTAGAGCTCTGCTTTTACTTATTCATTCTGTTCTATGATACCAGTGGACTGGCTTCTGACACGTAAAATTGGGCCCTCCTTCCCCAAATGGGGAACAAACCTGGTGGTATCTGGCTTTAACAGTTGTTAAGCAGTCAGTTGCTCAAAAGCGGTTGTTTGCCTCACTGCAAACAGTGGCACAATAGGGAAAATATGTTGCCCTGCCTGCACTGGAGCAACAGTATTCTGTGCTTGGCCAGTTGGAATAGTGCTACTGCTGTGGGGTCTCCTGAGTAGTAGTGGAAAACAACATTTTTCCAGTTCATTAAAATTTTGAGTGTAGGGGTTTTGTGCAACCAGGGGTGTCTTCCCTTTACGGCAGGAACATAACAATGGTTGTATTGTAATGTATTTGTTTAGAAACAAAGTGGAATGCTCATAAAATAATGGATACTTTGAAGTTTGCATAATGTCAGCCATTGCATTTAGGTTGTGTACTGCATGTATTGCCTGTAGTGAGCCAACAGAAGTATAATCATTGTTACATGCTGTGCTAAAAAAGCACAACTTAATTATTTTACAAACAAATGTTGTTCAGCCTTGTCATAGGATTGTGTCACTGTACTTTATTTGTAATTTGCCTTTAACTGACTTATTCATAGTATTCAGGATTCTGTTGATGCCATTTTAGTAACACATTTCTTTTTCTCATCAACTGTTAATGCTTCTTTGGTTTATTGGACAGGGTGGCTTTCAGTGGTCATCATACCTTCTTCATGTCTGAAGCAGCCCTTCCATATTTTGCCCATGGACCCCAGGATGCCACACCTTTGCCCAGAACTGTTACTCCCTGGTTCCCTCCTACAATCATGTATGCACAAGTTTAACATAATTTATGTTTATTAGAGTGAGTGTTTCTCAAGTTCTTTGAATGATAGAACTGCAAGAAAAGCTCAGCAGTTTTGGAAGACAAGAACTTGAGAAGACATTCCTGCTGTATATCCATGAGACACCATAAAATACGTTTAAACATATTATAAATCATGTTAAAAACTTCCATTTTGAAACAAATACAACTTTCATTAAAAATCAAAATGCTTTACTTTATAGAAAATAAAAGACACCCCTGTGTTGGAAATGGACATTGCCAACTGACCGTAGAAGTTTTTGCATGAGATACTGTTTTTTTTACATGTACAGTTACAGTGTCTCTTATGGTTATAGACATGTATTCTTGAGTTCTTTGGGTGAGAGAACTGCAAAGTGAAGCTAAGCAGTTATGGCTGTGGCATAATAAGGACTCAAGAAGAAATTCATCACAAAAAGGGACACAGGAGCTGTACACGTAAAAGTACTATAAATCACGGTGAAAATTTCTGATTTAAAAAAATTGAACTTATTAAATGGGATTTTCCAGTTTTCTGCAAAACACTGACAGCTGGCATCAGCAGGACTCAACTCTAATACAATTTCCAGCAAGTTCAACTCCAGGACATTTCATTCTTCATTTTGAGACGTGTTGCTATGGAAATATTTCGGATCTCACAAGCTGAGGGCTGTGACTCTAGGGCAGGACAGGCAGCTGGGATATATACAACCTAAAGCGGTAAGAAGCCCATTTTAATGCAAATGTATTCCGTTATAAATATAAAGATTGCCCCAGGAGCTTTAAAGTTGGCAGACGTTTGAGTAACTGAGTTCTCCTGATGGCAGTTACAAATGTTTTGCCCGCAATCAGAAGGTCATTTTAAAATCAAAGCGTTTTAATGTGCAGAAAGTTAATGAACCTATGTAAGAAATGAACTATGCTACTAGAACTTATTATGGAACTTCAGAATTTTAGAACTGGTAGCAAGAGACACCCATATATGGTTATAAAAACCTGGCATGTTTAGAAACAAACAATCCTGATTGGCTATGAATGATGTCATGCTTAATAATGGTTATAAGCGTGTCTGGAATGTCTAAAATCAAACAGTCCTGACTATCTGCAAATTAAATCACAATTTACAGAGTTCCTAATTGGGTGGACCCCACAATCCACTCACCGGAGAAGGAGGCATCCCAGGGACAGGAAGATGCGTGCATACAAAAACTGGTGGTCATACAGCAGGGTGAGTAGTCTTCACTTCCTAGAGAATGACAGTCATTTCAGTGATGTGTTATCCACTTCCTGCTGGAACTGCAGATGTCCTGAGTTTAGTGTATGTAACCCAGGTTGCCAAAATAGTGATAGTTACCAGTTGATAATTATTTGTAATTTTCACTCTACAAAAATTTACTTGTTAGAAAAATAAGTAAGCAGTAACCCATGACAGGGTATGTGGTTATGTAAGCAATAATTCCAACAGGGTGGGGCGGTATTGGGAATACCGGACCACCCAGGGGCATAATGAGGCCCGATGCCACAGGCAGAGGGGCCTTATAACTCCTGGAAGTTCTGGTATTTCCAATACCGCCCACCCTGGAGGCTATTATTGTGCTTAGAAATGGGCAGTGTAAAAGAAAAAGATTAATAAAATAATGTAAATACATTTGTTTAAAATACATTTTGTAATAAAATAGTTCCTCACTACCATGAGAATGCTTCTTTTTGTTGTGAGGTGGCGAACCTCCCCACACACACACTGAAGTAGATGAGCGAGAGGGTGAGACAGTGGCTGCTACAGGGTATGACGAGCTTTCTGTCACACACACACACACACACACACACACACACACACACACACTCCACACACTCTTGCGGTTCTGGAGCTAGCGGTCTCTCTTTCTCTGTTGCCCTTGTCAGTTTGCAGGCAAGCTGCTTTCTACCGATTTTGTTTGTCTGTGCTAGGAATAAAAAAACACAAGGACAAAGGACGTTACCCCCCTCTTGCACTCATTCCTCAGTGGTGAAGCAGAGACTGCGGTATCTCTGGCACTGCTACTGTGCATGAGAAGACTGGTATTTCCTTCATTTTTCGTACCGCAGATAGAGATCCATGTGCAGTATGAAAAACCAAAGAAATACTGCTGCTCTTGTGCTCAGTGGCTATTTCGGTGATAACGCTTGCTCTATCTCACTATAGTCAGCAGTTTTACCATTGGAGTGAAGTGTTTAGTACCCCGTGCCATTTAATGGCAAAACAGTTTTGTTTTTTTTATTTGGGTCGTGGGAGGAGAGCGGCTGAACTGCTGTTCTTTTCATCTTTATTAGCAAGCAGAGAGAAATAGTGGCTTACCCAGCTGAACATTCAGGTGGCCAAGGATTCCACACAGTTATGGGGCACCCAGAGGAGGCTCTGAGTTATACTGTGGGCTCTATTGAAAAATACCCACTCACTGATATCGTATCCTAGCCAATCAGAAAGCTAGTATTCTCTGACCTATTTCTAAGGATTTAATCAATGCCCCAGGTATAATGCTACATAATCTTTAAGTGAGAAAATACATTTTCCTTACACCAAGGGATGGTATAAAACTGCCTCCCACAGAATATCAGGACCACAAGAAGCCTGGAAAAGTAGCAGTGACAAAAGCACTGTACAATATAGTGGTACATTACATGCATTTTTATTTAATAAAGTAGTATGTTGACATATTACAACATAATTTTCTTTACTAAAGAATTTGGTTACACATATACTGCACCTTACCAGTGTACATAAAATAAAATACATTGCTTTGCAGTTCTTTACTATTTTGAATGCTTTGCTTCTTATCAATTTTGATTCTTTTTTTTCTTTTTGGACTGAAGTAGTTGAAATCTTTGTTAAACCTAAATACTCCATGGTATTTTCTGTGACATTTGAAATACAGTATTCTACATATACACATGAAAGGAAGGCCTTGAAGACTGCTTGGTTAATAAACCTTCTGGGATTTATATTTCTGTCCCCTGCCCCATGGGCTATTTCTTTTTATGAATTTCTTCTCTTCTGCCTCTTGCTTTTTTCCTCTGTTACTCCCCTAAGGTTTCCATGAATTGGAATTGTAAAGCCCTGTTTTAAATCTGTGTCACCATGACAGGATTTCCATATCAAACATCATTTTTTTTCTCTCTTCATCTCATGCACAGAAAGATAATGTCACAGGAGAAGCATCACATGTGTTTGAAGACCTATGTTCCTGTTATCTTCATATCAGGGATTTTAAAACATGCATAACCTCTAGATTTGTTATACAGTTTGGCATCCTTTCAGACATCGAATATATAGGAAATATCTCATGAGGTAGCTCCAGGTATGCATGTTACCTGGTTTGGAATGTAGTTATTGTACAGTTGCCATAACATTTCAAACCAGATAACATATATATATATATATATATATATGGAGACTACTTCATGAAATAATCAAAATATACCATGGGGTTCTAATCTTCATGTGTTTGTTTGTGTCTGCTTCAGGGCAACAACAAAAATGTCAAGCGTGAAAGATACACAAAACATGACATTCAAATGGTCTGTTGTGCCTTCCTTAATAGTGTTATCTTTTCAAGTATTTTATGAATGACTGTGGTCAACTGCAGGTACACACATTAACAGTAAAATATCAAAATTCTGTAATATGTTACAATTGCATTATTTTTTAATTTGTGGACTCTTAATTTACATTTTTCCTTACTTTTTCACATTACCACTTTTGTTTGCTGACCTACATACAAACATACAAAATTGCCAGCAGATACAGGCCTATCAGTCTATCTAGTCTGCTTGAGTGTGCAGCACTTCAATCTTTCAGACTGCAGCAGCCCCCCCCTTTGCCCCCACTGATTTTGCCCATGTATCCTTCACTTGTATCCCTACCCCCCATGGTTTGACCCTCCTCGAAATCTGCCCACCCACTTCTGAAGCTGCCCACCATCCACAATGATATACTCTCCTCTGGCAACGCATTCCACCCTGCCACCACACTTTCAGTGAAACAAGTCTCTCATTTCCCTCCTGAATCTGCTTCCTTCTAACTTCAGACTGTGCCACCTGATTTTCCTTCCACCTTTTAATTTGAAAATACTTCCGGTGCTTACTCTGTTCATACCTTTCAGGTAATTGAAGATCTCAGTCATATCCCCCCTCTCTCTCTTCTGTCCTCCAGGGAATACATATTGAGCTTTCTCAGTCTCTCCTCATAAGGTTTATCTCCCAACCCCAGGATCATTTTTGTTGCCCGGCACTGTACCACCTCCAATAGCTCAATGTCCTTTTTCAAGTAGGGGTGCCAGTACTGTACGCAGTACTCCAAGTGCAGCCTCACCAGGGATCTGTACAGGGGCAGGATGACTTCCCCTCTCCTACAGGTAATTCCCCTTGCAATTCACCCCAGCATTGTGTTGGCCTTGCCGCTGCCTTTCTGCACTGGGCTGAAGGGTTCATTTTCCCTGTCACTAGTACACACAGATCCTTCTCATCCTTTGACTTGGATAACTGCAGTCCCCCAACCAGTAAGTATGTCTGTGGTTCCTGGCTCCCAAGTGCATGAACTTTGCACTTCTGGCATTGAACCCAAGTTGTCATGCGTTAGACCATTCCTCCAGTTTTGCCAAATCCTCCTGGAGTACTGTACAACCTTCCCCTCCATCCTCCTCCTCACAGATCTTGGTGCCATTGGCGAAAAGACTTATCTTACTCTATATCCCTTCTGCGATGTCGGCAGTGAAAATGTTAAACAGCACTGGTCCCAGCACTGAGCCCTGTGGGACCCCACTTGTTATGACCCTGGGCTCAGATACCTCACCCCCCCACTACTACCTTCTGCTGTCTATCCTGCAACCAGCTCCTGACCCATCTAGCCGGTTTCCTTCCCGGTCTCAGGTTGCTCAGTTTGCTGGTCAGCCTACCATGTGGCACTGAATCAAAGGCCTTGCTGAAGTTCAGGTATAGAACATCCAATGCATGACCCTTGTCCAGTGTCCACATCACCCAATCAAAAAGGTCCACCAGGTTTGTCTGGCAGGATATTCCACAAACATGTGCTGTCTGCCATCCTAGAGATCATCATCCTCCAGAAATTTTACCAGCCTTTCCTTAAGGATATTCTCCATTAGCTTTCCCACAATTGAGGTTAGGCTGACTGGTCTGTAGTTCCCTGGTTCATTCCTGAGCCCACTCTTATGAAGGGGCACAACATGCACCACCCTCCAATCCATGGGTATGCATCCTGTTTCCAGAGAGGTGCTGAACAGGTCCACCAATGGCCCTGCCTGGACTACTGCCAACTCTTTCAGTATTCTATGATGAATTCTATCCAGCACAGGTGCCTCATCAACCCTCAGGGACTTAAAGCCCTCCAACACCCTTCCCTCTGTGATTTCCCCATCCATCATCTCTCCCCTCCACCCCCACCCTGTTCTTCCGCTTAGGTGTGGGTCCATCCCTCTCCTTGGTGAATGCCAAACAGAAGTACTCGTTGAGTACTTCTGTCTGCTCTGCCCCCTTTTCTACCCACCCACTGCCATTCTTGATCCTTACAATCTGATCCTTACTCTTACTTCTCCCTTATATACCTCAAGAAATCTTTTTCACTGTCTTCGATCCCCTAGGCCAGCCTCAGTTCTCTCGACGCCTTGGCTGCCCTTACTGATCTACTCACTTCCCCTGGATTTTCTCCATATTTCTCCCTGTCCTCTTCCCTGTTGCATCTTTTGTAGGTTCTACATACAGCTTTTTTCTCTCACCCTCTCCCCTACCTCCTTGTTCATCCAGTTTGGCTTCTTGGTCCTGGATTTCTTGCTCTGGCTCTTGGCACATGTGTTTGTGGCCTCAGTCAGGCCCCTACTTAATGACTGCCCATTTTTATTCGATGTCCATGTTTGAGCGGATGCCAGCTATGTGTCCTTCCAGTATGCTACCTATCCTGCCAAAATCTGCCATTTTGAAATCCAGGACCTTAGTCCTTGTAGTGGCTACCGTCTTTACCTTCTTATCTAGATTGATTGAGAACCACACTGTACGGTGGTCACTTCCTGCCAGGGGTTCCTCTACGCCAACATCCCTGACTTGCTCCCGTTTCTCCAGCACCAGGTCTAGGATGTTCCCCTCCCTAGTTGGTTCTGCTGCCCTCTGTGTCAGGAAGCTGCCATGGAAGGCTTCTAGGAGGATCTGCTCCCTGGCACATGCGGTAGTTGGGATGCTCCAATCCACCCCTGGTAGATTAAAGTCCCCCACCACCACAATGCTTCCTTTGCCACTAAGCCTCTTTAACTGCTCCCCCAGCTCCCTATCAATTTCCTCATTCTGTGTCGGAGGCCTATAAACTACCCCTAGTCTAACCTTGCTACTCCTCAGCTTGTATAGTTGCACCATATGGCCTCCGCCCTGCCTTCCTCCCTCTCCTCCCTGTTACACCTTATCCTTTTTCTAACATAGATGGCCACCCCACCCACTTTCCACTTTTTCCTATCTCTCCAGTATAGCTTAAACCTAGGCTGACTAAGTCCCAGTCATGGTATTGGGTTGCCCATGTCTCGGTGATGGCAGCAATGTCCACTTCCCCTTTTGCCATCAATGCCTGCAACTCTGCCATCTTGTTCCCCAGACTCCTAGCATTCAGTGATACCACACTCCATTTTGATCTACTGCACTCTGTGCCTTTCCCCTCCCCTCCATTTCCCTTCCTATTTGAATTTGGCTCTTGCCTTGATGTGGGGGGAAGTCTAAAGGACCCCCCCTTGTTGAATTTATACCCCCTTTGGCCTCCACCTTACCTAGTTTAAATTATAACTTGTCTTTGATGAACTACCCAAACGTATGCTTCAGTACCTGTGAGCCCTCCTTACTAAGGTGCAGCCTATCCTTCACATACAGGTCTTCCACACTTCCTTCTGTATTCAGTCTATCTGTCCACCCACCAACTTGCCAATTGGTCCACGTGTGCTGCATTTCTGTTGGTTGGTTGGTTGAAACAGACAACTGTGGTTGGTGGGCATCACTATCACTGAGAAGATGAGCACATCTACCACTGTAGGTAGTGTTGCTAAAGACATGCTTGTCATGGTCTGTGTGACAAAGTGTTTATCATTATTTTTATTTTTGGATTGTTTAAATTCAAGTTTTACTCTAATGTTTTGACCTCCATGCTGCCTTCTGTATTCTGAAAGTGAGAGCACAAGAGGGAGACAGCATTTCAGCTGTCAAGGAGACTGTGCAGGTGAACTCCTCTGCCAGTTGCACTGTAAAGTTGGTGCTTTTAAAAAGGCATCTACAGACAGACTGTTTACATTACTCTGATTCTTGATAATGAAATTATCTTCTGGTTCCTCTGGATAACCTTTTTTTTTGCTTTTAACAGACAGTGCCTTTTTGTTTGTGGTCCCACTGAAACTAAATACTTCAATAACGAGATTTGTTTAGTGCAGGGAAATAGCGCTACTCTAATGTTACTTAAACAAATTCTGCCTACTTTGTAATTAATTCTGTGATATTACACATGTTAACCATTTCAAGAACAGCCGCATTTGTGCTGTGTTGGATGAAAGTGACACTGAGTTAGGTAACGGTCCCACTCTGTCAAATGGAGGGCACATTTAAGAATTGGGGCTACTGTGCTAACAGCATAGCTACTGTGCAAATAACATGTTTTCAGATGTTATTTACACAGTATCTCTTTAGTGAAAATAACACATTTTATCTTTTTTGTATTTTGTTGCCCTTCCATGGTATATATGAAATATATAATGTTTCATTTTTGTGCCATGTTATGTTTATTCATACAGTCTGATGGGGAAGAAAGACACCTACTGCACTGCATTTGCCTTAGTGGTAGAGGTTGTAATAGAAGGGAATGTCTATAGCTGAGTTTATATATTGCTAATGAATTAAAGGCATTCTCTTCACCTCACTTCCTCTATTACATTCTAAATTCTATATAATGAAACAGTGTTTGTTTGCATTATTGTTTAAAGTTTATTTCTGGATTCCATGTTTGATTTGGAAACTATTGCTTGCATTTGGGCAGTTATAAATATATACACAATGTGGTTATCAGTAGCAAACAGCAAGCATAAATGATCATCAAGTTCTAGATTTCTGTTCTATCCTGAGCATTTAGTTCTGCCACTTGCATAGCAACCACCAGTGACTACACCAGTCACCACCACCCCAGAGCCATGTAACAACAGCTATCACCTATCGTCAATCACATAGACATAAACAACAGGAGCTCACAGGTTGTACAAGCTAAACAGAGTACAAAGGAAACAAAGGTTCAAGGATGCCGAACTCTGAAGGCAATGATGATCAATGCTCAGAGTCTGGCTAGCATATCCCAGAATGTTCAGCCACAGTAGTAGTTAAAATTCAATGCAAAATATGCAAAGTTATGTATCTTGGCAGAAGCAACCCAGAGACAGACTATTACCTGGGAGGGAGAAACTAGCAACCACCCATCAGGAGATGGATCTAGGGTTATCATTTCAAACAATTTAAAGGTAGGCGGACAATGTGAAAAGGCAAAGAAGGCCAGCAGGATGCTGGGATGCATAGGAAGGCATCACAAGTAGAAGAAAGGAGGTGATCCTGCTGCTGTACAGGTCTCTGGTGAGACCCCACCTTGAGTACTGCATCCAGTTCTGGAGACCTTATCTCAGGAAGGACATAGATAGATTGGAGACAGTACAGAGGAGGACAACAAAATTATACAGATCTCCATAAGTTGCCACATGAAAGCAGGTTACAGGAACTCAACATGTACTCCCTGGAACAACACAGGGATAGAGGGGATATGATTGAGACATTCAAGTTTCTGAAGGGTATAAACAGAGTCTCCACCCATGAGCTCTTTATGGTCCTTATGGTCAATAGGGAGGTAGTATAGCACAGTGGTTAAAGACTCTGAGCTGCAAATCTGGAGACCTGGGTTTGAATCTCACAGCCCCCACTTGCATACTGTGTGACCCTGAGCAAGTCACTTAACTTCCCTGTGCTCCCAGGTCACACCTGTAAATAAGCTTTCAGCTTAATGCGCCACTCTTGGTTAAACAAATGAAAACAAATAGCACCAGTAGGACAAGAGGACATGAGATGAAACTGAGGGGAGGAAGATTCAAGGGCAACATGTAAAGGTTTCTCTTCACAGAGAGGGTGGTTGACCCATGGAATGATCTACTGGCTGGAGTAATTGATTCTAAAACAGTAGGGGAATTCAAAGCAACTTGGGACAGACACAAGGGGATTGTCTTGTAAAAATTCTAAGTGGGGGGAGGTAGGGCTTAGGGCAGACTAGATGGATCTTTGGTCCTCATCTGCTGTCAATTTCTGTCTTTCTATGTTTCTGTAGTCATGTATTAGTAACTGTTATAAATAGTTTTCACAATAATATATTATTTCTGTCATTTCTTATATCCCATGGATGCCTGCTGCATATGAGCTGCTCTGCCATTGACTGTCCCCTGCTCTGACACTGCTGTACAGTTCCACTGCTCTCAGTTGTCCTTCAGTCTTATCATCCCAGTGTTCGGTTTCCTCAAAGATAGGCCAACTTCTTTATACATAATGAGGTCTTGCAGGTGTGCGCATGTGTGGAGGGCACCCAGGACTTTAGGCAGTTCAGCTGCCTGTTGGGAAACTATACAGCAGCAGGCATCATGCTGTGTGTGTCCAGCCATGTTTTGCCCATCTAGCTCCCTTAACGCCCTGCTTTGTCATGCTCCCATCATACTAGTCTACATTGAGGAGAGGCAGGATGCAGTGTGAGCAACCACAACATTGATGCATGTGCAATCAACTGTGGGAGCAGCTGTTATAGTGGGTGATCATTTTCACCAACTCTGAAGCCTGAGAGTGTTACAGTGGTGCCCAGAAAAAGGGTTCATTGTATCAATCAATATCTTGAGTAAAGAACTGTCTAAAATAGTCAAGGCCATCTCTTTGCACTTGCATGTCTTCTTGCAATTTGGCAGGTAAACAATGAGACATGACAGCATGTGCACTAGACACTTCTAGCACATGGCCAGGGGTATAGTAAGGCATGCGCCTCAGGCTGAGTGCCTTCAGCCCCTGGACATACGCTAGATGTGTCTAATGCACACCCCTGTCATATTGTACTTATAAAATGGTCACCTTGGCTGTGCATGTATGTCAAAATTAAAATTCATAGAATTAGGTATAAAAAAGTAAATTCTTTGCCTAATTAAAAGAAAAAATAGTTCCTCCACCTACATCATTGCACTTCTCTTTTGAGCTGAGGGCTTTTGGCCTACTGTGGCCACCATAGTTGCAGGTCTAGTTAACTGGTTGTCATGGTACTACCCCTTCCCCACACATAAAGACACACCCATTTTAGTTCAATTTTGAAAATCCATGTTTGGAGATGGCCACTGCTATACTGTTGTTGTGGCAGCACTGGTAAGAAGATGTTGCCAATATCTGCAGTGCACAGGGAAGAAACATGTAGCTAGAGCATCACTCTTGGTACTGTAGTTAATGAAGGAGCCACAAAGAGATGTACAAATGTCAGAAACTGAAAAAAGTTTTAGTCACTGTGCATAAGGAGTGAGCAGCTAAGGGAAGGAGGGAACCAGGGAATGATCATTAGGTTGGTGGTTCAGCAAGGAAGTGAGCAGGCAGTTGGCAGGAAGGTCAGAGTGCTGGTCGGCCATTGATGAGGGAGAGCGATTGAGTGGGTGGGGAAAATATTGTGGTAGTCAGGGCTTTCTTTATGTGCTATGTCCAGCTTGCCAGCACTTGATGTTAGCCATATGCTAGACACTTTCAGTACATGGCTAACAACCAATTAAGGGCTTCAAAGTCAAGAGCCCCATTTCATAACTGACTATAAGAGCTTGCTGGCAAAAGCACTTTTGAGTCACACATACACATCACTGTTTTTGTGCAATGCCACATGTTAACTCTAAGAGCTAGTGTGTTTGCCAGAAATTGGTATTAACTTTCAAAATTAGTGAACGATTACTTTATTTATCTAAATTCTCTTTTCTTTTTTTCCTTTTACTAAGTAAATGATTTTCTACTTAATATTTATTGTGATGTTTATTTATTTATTTAGTTTTTGTTAACCTGGTAGGTACACTAGACAGCATAGCTGCCTATTTTCAGGTACAACCCAGGAGATTACAACAAAGGGTACATAGACAATAGTAGATACAAGAAAACATCATGGGACAAGTAGAAGTCAGACATAGGGCACTTATACAAAATTTTCAGCAATGACAGTACATTTGCAGGAATCTATATGTAGTAACAAAACAGAAATATAAGTGCAAATAACTAACAGTCATAAGTCATACAACTAGTGAGTAAGTGCTAGAAGAGAGGAAATAGCAAGATTTTCAGGCAGGTTTGAGAGTAGTAGAGGTTGGAGCCAGTAGACAACTAGGAGGAGCCAGTACAGGAGTGGGTGGATAGAGGACAGGAGCAGGGTTCAGAGCTTAGAAAAGCCATACGAAGCTCCTGTTTGAAGCTGTGTGGAGAAGGGGAGATTCTTAGACTCAGTGGAAGGGAGTTTCGTAGTTTAGGGGCCCAGCTAAAGAAAGCATTCTCCCCCATTTTGGTTCTATATCTCGGTTGGACAAGAAGGGATTTGTCAGCTGATCTCAGTGGGTAGGCAGCGGTCACAGATTTGAGCAGTAGAGCCAGTTTGTCAGGTATCTGGGAGGAGATTATATTCTTTATAAAACAGTAGGAAGTAAACTGTCGGAAGGCTGAGGGGGGTAAACCATCCCAGACTGGAGTATAGTGTGCATCAGTGAGTAAGTCTGGGCAAAGACAAAGCAACACTGCAAATGCTGTTGTAGCAGGCATCCCACTTTTGGAGGAGCCCTCCAGCAGTTGCCAGAAAGAAGGCTATTAACCCATATGCCAATTTGGGTCTCAGAATCCTCTGTGCAATGCCCATCCTCGCTGTGAATGTTAGGCTGTGCCTCACCTTATATGCTAGCCCAAGTTGAATATTGACAGATTTAATGACTGAGGCTAGGTGCAGGTCAAAATCCAAGGCAGGATCAAGGGTTACTCCTGGGTATTTAAAAGAGGTAACTGTGTTAAGGGGAGAGCCATCAAGCACTCTGATACTTAATGGTTGGGTGCAGGACCGAATTTTTAACCTGAATAGAAAAGCATAGTCACTGTTTTATTTTTATTTAAGACAAACTTGTTTTGCAATAGCCAGCTCTGAAAGGTATTGAAGTTACTATTGAGATTCAGGTTGATCTCTGAGAGATTTGAGGAGGATGAGTAAAGAACAAGATCGTCTGCATATGGCAGACGTGAGGAAGCACCAGTGAGCGGTGGGATGTCATTTATGAAGACTGTAAACAACAGAGAACAAAGAATTGAACCCTGGGACACTCCAATCCAAGTAGGAGCAAGAGGGGACTTAGCATCTCTGATCTGGACAAACTGTTGCCACTATGAAAGATAATTTTGGAACCAGGTGGTGACAAAGGGTGAGAAGCCTAGGGATGACAATTTTGATAGGAGCAGCGGGTGGTCAACTAAATCAAATGCTCTTGTAAGATCAACAAAAGTAGTTCCAGTAAGAGAGTCTTTGTCATAGCGAGTCTGACATCATTTGTAAACTGTATGAGAGCGGTGGATGTACTGTGCCCACATCAGAAACCATGTTGGTCAGGGGTGAGGAGTTTTAAGGAGTACAGGTAATCTGAGACCTGGGTAGCAACAATTTTCTCCAGTATTTTAGAGAGGGTGGAGAAGATGGCAATAGGGTGGTAGTTATCCAGGTTAGTGGTGTCCCCCTTTGTGTAGACCGGAACAACTAGCAGTCTTCCAGAGGAAGGGTCATGTCCTGTAAGAAGAGACAAGTTGAAAAGTCTAGTCACTGGAGTGACTATAGATGGTGCAACCGTTCTAAGGAATTTTGGCAAGAGTCCATCTGCCCCTGCCGATCCAGCAGGAGGGATGGACTTAAGTAAGTGTAAGATTTCACTCTCAGAGACTGGGTGAAGGGTGAAAGATGGGTTGGAAGGTTTAAGGTTATCCTGCAGAGTGACAGGTAAAGGCCCAGGAGGTGCAGTATAGGAGGAGAGGTCAGTGAATCTGGAGTTAAGAGCCTCGGCGATAGTGAGCGGGTTATTGCAATTACAACCATCCATGACCATATCAGAGATGGCATTGCACTTGTTTTTCCCCATGATGGTGTTAACATGACTCCAAAAACCACAAGAGTCACTGACAGGGGTACTGAGGAGCTAACGGTAGTAATTTCCCTTACCAGATCTGATGGAAACTTTACATAGGTTTTGGAGTCTTCTGTACTCCACCCAGTCTGATGGGGACTGGGTTAGCTTAGCTCTGTTCCAGGCTTTATCCCTCTTTTTGAGAGAGGACAGGAGTGAAGAATTTAACCAGCGGTAGCAGATCCTCTTATGTGGCACCTTTTACTGGAATATATTTGTCTTGAAGGTTCAAAAACATGGTAAGGAGGTATTGAGCAGCACATTCCATATTACAAGTATTATATAGAGGTACCCAGTCCGTGTTCTGTAGCTCCATGATTAGGCTGTCTATCCATTTTTGAAAAATCCCTCAAAATAATTTCTCTGGGGGGTGGTTTAGGGGCCCCTAGCCTTCCAAACACAGTAAACTGGGGAGTGGTCACTGCTTGAGCCTGGTAAAACTCCAACAGCACTGATTCTCTCAGGCCCGTTGGAGACGACCCAGTTTAGAAGAGACTGGAGACTGAAGACTGCTGTTACTAGCCTGTCTGGTCAGGAGAGTGACCAGTTGAGACATGTATACCCTACTGAGTTCAGCAGCATAGAGATTAGAGTTTTTCCCTAGCCAATCCAGGTTGATGTCCCCCATAACAATGAGCTCTTGCCTACCCTTTAGAGAGGAAAGATGGTCTATTACCTTAGTCAGGCCTGTTAGTCTATTTTTAGGAAGGTTATAGATGCACACTACATTTAGCTTCTTAGTGAGACCTAAGATAATAACTATATGAATAGTTTCACATAGACAGGTAGTGTTGACCAGGAGGACTGTAATGTCAAGGCTGCCTGGTAAAAAACAAAACACCACCTCCCTTTTTAGCATTTGGACGATCACATCTGTGCAGTTTATATCCATTGATCCTACAAAATGAATCTAGTATATGAGGTTTTAACCAAGTCTCGGTTAGACCTAAGACATCAGGAGAGTTGTGAGCAATCCAGGCTTCAAGCTGTGCAAAATTAGCTGACAGACTTCTAATGTTCATATGTGCAAGCTTAAGCCCCTTTTCTGTGAACCGATAAGATGAGTTCTTGGGAGCGATGCCCTCAGAAGGGCCAGGGTTAGGTTCAATATCACAGGAGAGAGAGAGAGAGAGAGAGAGAGAGAGATGACATGGGGTACCCAGGTCTCAAGGAGAGAGGTTTGGAGTTTGCCCTCAAGTGGCATATAAAAAGGGGAATGGCTTAGGTAGTCAGCTATACTAGCAAATGGGATAAGATTTAGGAGCCAGGTTTCAGGGATAGAGGTATTACCCCTGATAATTAGGTTTGAGAAAAAATAGCTCCAGTCCTTGGCTTTATTTGAGTAGCCAGAGTGTCAGTAGATGGCTGGCAGAGAAGATCTACTGAGAGTTGTAGGGCTAGCAGAAGGGAAAATACTCCTATAAAGCTGTAGTGAAGTGAGATCACCCCCATAGTGTACACTGGTAAGGAAAAGAAGGGAACGAGAACTAGGGAAAAGAGAGAAAGCAGGAATTCAGGACTGGAGACGGACTGAAGCAAATGTGCAGTTAATTGCAGGAGTGGGACAGTAACTAAGCCCAAGGATGAAACTATCCAGCAGGCAGAGATATGGAGCTACAACTAAAAAACTTATAAAGGCTTTTGCTAAGTGTGGAGATAATCACCAGATTCCTGGGGCAATCCAACAATGAAATTCACAAGCTAGCTGCCTTGAGATCCTCACACCAGAAGAAATGGTCTAATCACTGAGGGAAAAAAGAATATCCACCCCCAAGGAACAAGCATATAATACGATGTGGGGGAGGGAGAAAATTTGACTTCAGTGTCTCTCACAGAAAAACAGGCTAGGAGCATATGATTAAATCAGAGACAGCACCATAAACTCCAAGACTGCAGTGCACACAGAAATGGCATAAATATCAGGGAGCTGCATTGGCAGGCACAAATTCAGTTTACAGCTCGGCTGGACAGAGGCACATTTAAGTCAGTCTGTATAGGGGTTTTTGTGATCTCCTCTAGTCTGCAATAATGCAGAGGCAAGTTGAGGTAGCAATTCAGCCACAGCTTGGAAGGCAGGGAGCAGCTTAGAAAAGGTGCTAGAATTCAAAGCTAGGCTGCCTGAGGACTTGAAATGGAACCTACTGGCTACAGTACCTTGCTGGCTTCGAGGTGGGCTGGTGAGGTCCAAAGAGCCATGGAGAGTGCTGCGGTGACCCCAACAGGGGTGACTAGGAGCCTAGTGAGAGAAGAGTGGTAGAAGATTATATTTAGTCAGGGGACAGAAGAAGGAGGTGGGGACAGACAGTCAGACTGAGCAGTTAACTGGGAGGGATGGGCAGAAGTGATTAGCTTGGCAGGGAGGGGTACTACTGAAAGTAGGGGGGAAGGGGCAAGAATCAGCAGTACAGATGAGAAAGGAAATCCCACACCAAGAGCAGAAAGCCAGTAGACTTTAAGAAATACCCTACATTATTCCTTAAACAGTTAATTGGTGAGCAGTCAGCCAGTACATTCTAAGAGTTTAAATCATTCCCTTATTAATCATAGAATCAGCAGAAAAATACAGTTAATTACTAAATGCACAAAAGAAAAATACAGTAGCACTTAAATGAAATGACTTTTAAATTTGACTTCAGTGTCTCTCACAGAAAAACAAGCTAGGAGCATAAATGTTTGGAACAGTACTCTACTCTCCTCACATGTAATCAACACTGTAACTTCACTGACTATGCCTTTACAGCTGACCTAGAGCAGGCAACCATCTGCCGCCAGACTGGTCACATGTGATGTCAAAATGAGTGATGTCACAATGCTGATGTGCCCTAAAGAGGAACAGAAACAGACACAGCATGTAAGCCTTTAGGTAAAGTACTGTTGCCCACATCACATCTAATTCTGTCTGCTAGAAAAGCTGCTAATGGGCAAATGGAAAAAGAGAAATGCTTCAGAAATATAAACAGTAACATCTGATTACTTTACAAAAAAAATAGTAACATTTTCTGCCAGCTATTTTTGGCACAACTATCTCATTAACACCCCTGCAGACAGCAGTGTATATTTTTAGCATTTAAAAACAGTGACATCAAGTATTACATTGAGTTATGAATGAAGATATCATAACAGCAGTATCAGGATGTATTTAGTCATGCTGGAACCTGGCGCTGAGTAGAGATGCAGCAAATGTACATTTTGCCGGTGAAGTGCCCGTGAAGTGGGCACTTCGCAATTGTTACTCCACTACGCAGAGTAGCCAGTGTGAAATGCTTACTTTGCTTTGTAATTATGACTTCGCATTGTCATTCCTCCTTAACGTGAAGTTAGATGAAGTGACAACAATATAGGCAGCCCCCCAACACATCACATGGCTTACAGTACTGTAAGTCACATGCTTTAGCCAGGCAGGAAGGAAGTGACTCATGCAAGTAGATACTTTCACTTTCTCCTGTGCAGAGGGAGAGAGAGGAGGCAGTTTGTCTTAGTGGGAGCAGAGAGAGATCATTTTATTATAAAAGAAAATCCCCAACAGCTTTTTTGAAAGCTATTTTGTTGACTATTTAATGTTTTTTGTACTCTTGTTGCAGACAGTTCATTTTTTCCTTTTGCAATTTCTTTGTTTTTTACTTTTATAAGTTTTGGTTTGTCTGTATGTGTCTTACTGTGTGTGTGTGTGTACCTGTGTTGTGTGTGTGAGTGTTTCATCAACTGTCTCGACTCATCATTGCATGGAAGGAAGGAGGGAGGTCATGTCTGGGACTGTGCAGAGGGCAGTGGGACCACATCTGCGTGGCAGCATGGTTGACAGGGGAGGAGTCCGCACCCATGGTGGGGGGCATGGCCTGGTGCTGTTGGACCAATCAAAAATCTTGGGTCCTCCCCCCCCGGAAGCAGCAGTAGTAGCCACACTACCACCAACAGCAGCAGCAGCTCCAGCTCCAGCAGCACTGCCTCCACAGCAGGATGTGCTGGAGATTGATCACCACCATGTCCAGGCTGCTAGTGCATCTGGCCCTCCCATGTCTGGTCCCCACTTCAGCTCCACAGTTTGGGAGTTTTGACTGCATCAGGGAGACAGCAGCCTGGTACATTGCACCACATTTGTGGTGTAGAGGAGCGCCATGGCCCGAGGGGACACGCCAGGAGACAGGGGCCAAGCGCACCCCATGATAAATCATCACAAGGTGGAGTGGCAGGATGCCACAGAATGGGCCAGGCCTCCACCTGCTGGCCCTTTTGTAGCAGTGGCAGAGGGTGCTGCTGTGCATTGCTGCAACAGCAAGAGGAGGGCCACAGCAGCAGCTGCTCCAGCACCTCCCCCACCACCACCACCACCAGCAGCTGTACCACCACCAGTGGACCCCACAGTGCCTGTTACTCATGCTGACCATGCTGTGTTGTGGTCTGCGATGGAAGAAAACAATGAGAGGGTGAGTGCTGTCCAGCAGCAGTTGGAGCACATAGAGTGACACCAACTGTAGATTGTATCAATGCTCCATCTGCTGCTAGACCATCAGAGGATCCCACATTAGCATTTTTTAAGACACCCCCCCTGCTGTGTTATACTTATAATCCAAGTTAAGAATGTGTACCCTTCCTGATGTATTTCCGGTGCCCCAGTAATGTTTAATTTCTGTTGTGGAGTGCTTGTGGAAAAAAGCAGGTCTGAGCAGTGCAAGTATAATGTGCTAAATTGCATGTGTGCACTGTGCAGTCAGTGTTCTTTCCTGTGTGTGCAGACCAGACACTGTCCAGCTTCATGCAAACATATATATGGTGTGACTTGTTGCAGTATGTAAAGAATAAAGATAAGAATATATAACTTATATTTTATTGGTACCATCATCATCAGCGGACTAAGTGATATAATATTTTTTTCAGAGGTCTCTGGCCAGAGTGCACCTTAATCACACTCACACAGTGCACACATGACTTTTAGGAGATCATATAGCAACTAAAAATCCTGCATTTCAACAAACCGTACCCAACAGACATGAAATTTTGGTGATGGTGAGGCACCCAAAATATTTGATGGACAGTGTACAGACACTATAAAGTCAGAAAATATATAAGGTCCAGTTCACTCACTGCCAAATGCCAACACACTGTGCTACCACAGTTCTGCTTTTCATTTTTTGTTCTGGAATAAGTGATGTCTTTCTAGTTTAGAGTGGCAGTGTCAGTCTTTTAGCAAGTTGATGTACACCATGACATGACACAGTGCCAGTGGTTGCACAGTGTGGTGGCAGTGTTGCACAGTGGGGTGGCAATGGACTGCAGGACCTGTTATATATTCCAACTTTAAAATGTCTGTACACCATAACATATTTTGGGTAGCTCAGCAATATTTAATGTCTATTGGGTATGGTTTGTTGAAAAGCATTATTTTTGTGTGTTATTATCTCTGCAAAGTCTTGTGTGCACTGTGAGTGAATGAGAAGCACAGTAGCCTGAGACCTCGGAAAAAATATCATATCACTTACTCTGCTGCTGCTGATGGTAACAATAAAATATACATTCTATAGTCTTTTTTTTTTTTTTAAATTTAAGTTTATTCAGTTTATATATAAGAAAAAAGGGAAAACAAGGTACAAATACAGACATTGGGGGATTGTCTAAACATAGAGTACACAAGACCAGAATAAAGCACACATAAATGTAGACAATCGCAATGATATAAGCAGGAACAGTAAAAAATACAAAAATGAAATACAAAAATACAAAAAATAACTCCCCCTGTCCACAATCCACCCCCTCCACCCTCATCGCCCGGAGAGTTTCATATGGAAGAGATACCGGTCAATAAGGAGGATATCTGTAATAGGAATAACTGATAACACTGCATGTATTAATGCAACATGAGAAACTTAGGATATTGCCAGTGTCAGGGCTACCCTAGATAGGCGCATTTAATTTACCCCATTTCGATTAAAGACTCCAGATTATGTCTAAAACTAGCTATAAGTTTCTCGGTACTGAGACAGAGGGACATCTCCTTAAGCCATTCTTGGTAGGTAATAATATCCTGATCAACCAATGCCTAAGGACCAGCTTTTAACAACTATTGAGATGAGAGCCATGTGATATCTCGTTCTTTCACGAAATGCTCGAGTAGCGCCAAGATACAAATTTCTAAGGTAAATAGATCTATAAGCCCTAAAAGTGGGTCTAAACTGTCCCTAACAGTCGCATAAAGGTGCCACTTTATCGCATTCCCAAAGGATATGCAGCAAATTCCCTTCGGCGGCTCCACATCTCGAGCAAATACTCGACTTAAGCTTGCCAAGTTGGGTCAACTTGACTGGAGTGTAGTAAAGATTATTTAAAATATAGTATTGGGTCAATCTATGATTGTCTTGGGATAAGTAACGATACACATCTTTCCAAATTGAATCCCATGCAGGAGGGGAGATCAAACTAGAGAGTGACCAGATTTTGGAACCCTCCAAGGAGTCAGGGAAAAGATCAACCAGCAGCTTGTTGTATATGATGGAAATACCCCCACGCATGCCGGCCGCCTCCTGAATTTTCTCAAGGAATGGCCTTATTTTAGAGGGAAAGTGAGTCGGCCCAAGGATTTTGAGGATGAGGTGTCTCAATTGGTAGACTTTAAAAATATGTTTCTGGGGAATGTTAAGGAACTTTAAGATTTCATCCGACATGAAGTGTGTCTTGCTCATACAGAGATTCCACAGGTAAATTATGCAACTGCGGGAGCCAATCAGAGGCTAACCAGCTACCTCCAATTTTGATATTAGGATTTAAAACGAGAGGTTGAGCTGAGTCTTTGGACGGGGACAAATTGAAAAAATTCCAGCACTGAGAAAGCACTCTAATAGAAAGGCCAATAGAGAATCTCGGATGGCTGGGGTAACATGGAGAACGGATGCCAAAAAAGACGAGGGGGGCTCAAATTGACTTGGTCCAATAAGTTTAATTCAAGCTGTAGCCATACGGGTAGAGGTGTGGTAGACTGAGTAGTGGACCACTTGCCTATTCTAGTCAGGTGACTAGCCCAATGATATAGCAAGAGATTGGGTAGCGAGGCCACCCTTGTCTCTAGGTGCAGTGAGTTTAAGGAAGGCTCTACGAGTTGTTTCCCTTCCAAACAAAGTTGGACATTGAGTTTACCTGACTGAAGAATTGCCTGGGTAACCATATATTAAGGTGATTCAGGGGTAAAATAACCGGGAAAGGATATTCATTTTAATAATATTGATTAGCCCAAGTGGTTAGTGGCAACTGTTGTATGGTCCAAGTCTTTCTGGATTCTCTTTACAGCATTGTCTAAATTGAGCTCCTTGACCATTCCGATCTCCTTGGCTACATGTATACCCAAATATTGAAAGGAACGGGGACCATTTCATTCGAACCGTGCAAAATCCAATTTAAAGGTGAGAGAATTTACGGAAAAATAACTGATTTGGAGGCGTTCAACCTGTAGTTAGAAACCTGACCAAAGTGAGCGATAATTTGTAATACCTGTGTTAAAGATGTTTCGGGTTTGGTAAGGTATAACAGGATGTCGTCCGCAAAGACCGATACAGTCAGGGGAAGTTGCGCAATGGTACAACCCCGATTCGTGATGAACTTTTAATACTAACAAGCAGTGGTTCCACATACAGGTTGAAGAGATAGGGGGAAAGAGGACACCCTTGACGAGTGCCAGCGCATAAAGGAAAACTGGAAGAAAAGACCCCATTGCAGTAGACTTTAGCCGAGGGGGACTTGTAAATTGCCATAATCATATGGATAAAGGAATCAGGGAAGCTCATTCTCTTCAAAGTGGCCCACAAAAAGTCCCAATTCATCTGTCAAAAGCTTTTTCTGCATCAAGAGCGACTAGGACCATGGGATCTGACAAGGTGTGGGCTGCTTGAAAGACATGGGCTAAGGTTCTCAGGTGATCAGCGGATGATCTACCCTGGATGAAACCAGCCTGTTCCGGGCTCAACAAGTGCTGCCAGACCTTTTTGATTCTGCACGATAAAATTTTGGATAAGATTTTGATATCATAATTTAAGAGCGATATTGGACGATAGCTGGCAGGATCAGTTAAGGGTTTATCAGGTTTAGGGATTAAAATTATTGTCGCTTCTAAAGAGGGGATCTATCACGTCCACAGAAAACAGATATTCATATAGCTTAAGCAATAGAGGGATAGCTCTTTACAAAAACCTTATAGAAAATTGGGGTAACCATCCGGACCAGGGCTTTCCTAGTGGCAAGTCGTTGATTGCCTCTTCTACTTCACCTAGAGTGATGGGAGCAGACAATAAGTCGCAGTGATGAGTCTGGAGGGAAGGGAGCTTGATACTATCTAAGAAATGCTCTATCATCTGGGCTTGCGATGGTGTGGAGCTCCTACTGTAAATGTCCTTGTAAAAGGATTCAAAAATTTGGGCAATCTCCCTAGGTAGGCGTCTACGGTGGTGCCGTCCTGAGATTTGAGGGCCGGAATTAGATGGGAACTCTCTATTTCTTTCAGTCTCATAGCTTAGCATCCGGTCCGACTTTTCACCCTGGTCAATATATCTAGTCCTGGTCTTGAACAATGCATATTCAGCTTTATCATGAGTCAAATCGTTGTATTCATTTCTGGAGTCTAATAAGAGCCATTAAATTAGCTGGGAGTTGGAGGAGAGAAGGTTGTCTTCAGCTACCCTCAGCAGGTAGATAGCGAACTGATTTTGGACTCCTTACCCTTTTCCTAGTGGCCGCAATCTTAATGAGTTCCCCTTGGACAAAACATTTGAAGGAACACCACAGTAAATCCTCGCGGTGTACAGATCCCTGATTCAGGTCGAAGTACAAAAGGATCATGTCCCTGATTTGGGAAACTGTGTACTCTTCCTTCAGAATTTGTGTATTAAGTTTCCACGATGTGTCTCTTTGTCCCTGAATCCCGGGAAATCTTGACATTCTATATTCTTATCTTTATTCTTTACATACTGCAACATGTCACACCATATATATGTTTGCACGAAGCTGGACAGTGTCTGGTCTGCACACACAGGAAGGAACACTGACTGCACACATGCAGTTTATCACTGTGTACTTGCACTGCTCAGTCCTGCTTTTGGACAAACACTTCATGACAGAAAGTAAACATTACTGAGGCTCCAAAAATATTTATGTTTTGAAATAGAGATTAATTTATAATTTATGACATTATGTGATCACACACAGTCACCAGAATTTTGTGCATCTCCAAAATGCAACTGTCTTGTCTCCAGAAAATTCCCCAGTGCTGACAAAGTGAAATGGGAGTGTTACACCAAATGCAAAGTGTCCCAGAATTAATGGCGCACTCAGTCATGCGTGCAGTGCTCACACACAGTCCCCAGAAGTTTTGTGCATCCCCAAAATGCAACTGTCTTATGTCCAGAAAATTCCCCAGTGCTGATGAAGTGAAATGGGAGCGTTACACCAAATGCAAAGTGTCCCAGAATTAATGTCGCACTCAGTCATGCATGCAGTGCTCACACACAGTCCCCAGAAGTTTTGTGCATCCCCAAAATGCAACTGTCTTGTGTCCAGAAAATTCCACAGTGCTGATGAAGTGAAATGGAAGCATTACAAGAAATGCTGCTGCTGTTGCAATTACATGCTGCTGTGTAGGGACCTTACTGTGATGATGATGTGAATGTGATGATGCCCAGTATCTTGACAAACCGTATGAAGGAGGGATAACATGAATGACCATTCAGTGTACCAGGTCTGTCACAAATGATGACACTGAGAGAACTGCTGGTTGCTCAAAGTGTGCTGTGATCACCTCAATATGAAGGGTGCCCTATTTGTGTACACCAATAATAGCCTTGGTGACTTGATATATACACATATATGTATTTTCTTGGGGGGGAATTGACATAAATATACATGTACTCATTGTATTGTTTTCTTTCACAGGTGACATACTGTTGGTGTGTGCATTCCCATGCTTGAGAAATGGTGGCATTGGATTTGGAAATGGAATACTCTCAAGCCAATGAAGGTAAGTATTTTTTGGAGGGTGGGATTATCATATTAGCAAAATAGGTCTCATTAATTGTTTATTGTTTGGTTACTTCTTCATAGATTTTATCTACATCCTTCTCCAGTCCAGCAATGATGGTTATGGTCATCATTGATTCAAATGACTTCTACTTGTTGCATGTCTGCCAGTCAGCCCGGGGAGGGGGGTATGATGTTGAAGTTCTTTGGATAAGACAATTATGACACAACAAAGAATCTGGAAGTTTCCTAAAAAAATAAAAATAAATGAAGGACTTATTACAACTTGATTACAGCACTAACACATTATGTTTAAGCCATGACTGTTCCACCACGGGTATCTGGATTAACACAGATAGCAAGCTGTGAAGCCTCAAGAACACCAAATCATCAGATTACAATTAAATTTAGTACCAGGCTGTAAGAAATACATTGTGTCAGTGTCCCTGCATCTTAACTCAAGTTACATTTTAAAACCACATTTTGTCAAAGTCACAGGACCTGGGTCAAACTTTTTTCAACACTGGCATGGCTGCAGCTGCAAATTTGGAATACAGTGCATGATGTGTTGGGCAAATATTTTGTGATGTACATGTCACCTACTTTATAAATCATCAGTCAGATTTTTTTGCACTCTTACAAAAAAAAAAAGGAACACATTAAATAAAATTGATATGCTTACCAGTATGGAAATGGCTATCCCATAGGTTGATGTACACAGTAATGCTGTACCATTGATAGAGACCTTCATCGAAGGAGAGTCATCTGTTAACCTGTGAAAAAGCAAAATAAATTGACCTTATTTGTTTGACCATCGTAGCTTGGAAAAGCAACAGGAAACAAAATACACAGCTAAAGGAAGTTGAATAGCATGAAAAACATTAGTACACATACTGACTTTATAGTATTCATAGTAAGAAGCCTTGTGACTGTAGCTGATGGATGTGGTCTCCTGTTTGACTCCCTCTGCCTTGGCATGGTCAGGACATGTAATGGAAAACATCGTCAGAATGGTGGTGGTGGATGGTGATGGTCATGGCTTAGGCACATGATGACATTCCCTCTCACATCTTCCTGCATCTGGTGGTGGTGGCAGTGGCTAACAGCAGTTTTGTGGTGGTCCAGGGGGGCACATGGTGACATTCCCTATGGTGGCAGTGGCTAGCAGCGGTTTCATGGTGGTGGTCCGGGGGGCACACGGTGACATTCCCTGTGGTGGCAGTGGCTAACAGCGGTTTCATGGTGGTGGTCCAGGGGGGCACATGGTGACATTCCCTGTGGTGGCAGTGACTAATAGCGGTTTCATGGTGGTGGTCCAGGGGGGCACACAGTGACATTCTCTATGGTGGCAGTGGCTAACAGCAGTCTTATGGCAGTGGTACAGGGCCAGGATATATTGTGCTCTGTGTTACAAATGTGACGTGACAGTGATATATGGAATCTGAGTCAGTCTCAGTTGGACACTGATTTAACTTTATCAAAAAGAAAACATGTATTATGATACAACAAATGTGATAGCCTTTTAACCACTTAAGTTAAAACCTACCAACATTAACCTCATCATCATCCTCATAAAGAAAGCTGCCCTCACAGTCATCTATGTCTGAATTCTGACCACTGGGAAATTCTTTCTCCATTGTGTCATCATCTGCATCAGTGGTAGGCTATTTCATGCTGCCACTGCCAGTGCCACCAGGATGGTCCCTTTCTACATCAGCAAAACCATGACTAGGCTGGGGTACGAATACTGAGGTTGCTGTCTGAGCTGGTATGTGCCTCTCATTCATTTTTAAGAATGTCAGCAAACTGACATTTGCAGGACAGTGGTTTGTATGATGATCTCGAACAATTGCACAGGCTGAGCCGAATACCCTCTCAACACTTATACTGGAGGGTGGGCATGTCAGGTACTTCAATGCCACTGCAGTCAGCTCTGGACATTCACTGACCTTTCCACTCCAGTATAAAAGAGGACCATCAGTTATTGACAAATGCCTGTTTTCAGACAAATATGACTCAACCATTCACTGTGCTGCACTAAGTCCAGTGGTTGATGCATCATCCTGTTCTCCATAATCATTTATGTTACAAAACCCCACTTGGGACAAAGCCTCCCAAAGTGGGTTAACGCCAACCGGTTTTGATGACAGACCACCTGGAACTGTAGTTCCCTTCCCCTTACAGAAGGATATGCTTGATATTACTGCAGGTTCACCTTCAGCCTGATTATGCTGCTGAGGTTTGCAGACCTTGGCACTTGACTTCTGTGCCCCATGAACCAAGCACACCAGTTGCCCACTAACATTTTTTACCTGTTCAGGCCCGCCCTCCAATACTGAGGCAAATCCACGTTTGTATTGTGGATCCAGCATTGTTGCTATTGCAAAGTTGTCACTATGCTGAATTCTCAAGATATGACGATTCTGGTCGAATACTGTCAGCATGTGTTTCAGCAACACGCTGCTAGCACTGTCTCCGGCAACATCAAGGCTATGCTGTACATTCACCAATGTCTGCCTCAGCACCCACAGCAGTGGAATTGATTGGCTAATGGAGGCAGGCTCACCACTCACTGCCTGTTTGGCATGTTCAAAAGGCCTCAAAATTGTTATTACAGAGTCCATGAGGCACCACTGTTCAGTCATCACAGACACTGAGGCCCCGGAACTGTCACAGCTAGTGTACATGACAAGATATTCTGAGATGGCTTTGTATTGTTCATACAACCTCTCTGCCTTGTATAAAATGGAGTTCCACTGGGTGACAACTTCCAACTTCAAGCGGTGCTTCGGGATGCAACTGCCCAAGTTGGTTATGGACCTTTGCAGAGTGTGAAAAGTGAAAACAGATACGGCACGCAACTGTCAGCATTTCCTTTGTATCAGGGTGATGCAGAAACTCCTGCAGCACAAGATTTAAACAGTGGGCCATGCATGGAACCTGAACAAAGCCATTTGTGATGCATTAAACCACATTTGACTCATTGTCACTTGCTATGAACCCAGCTCTCAGGGACAGGGGGTTCAACCACTTGTCAGCTTCAGTCAGTACCAAGTCCTTCACCAGTGTGTGAACAGGTCACATTGCGCATAGCAATCATTGCATGCTGTCGGGTTCCTGGAAGATTGCTACCACAACACTCCACCTTACTACACTGATTATTCACACTACCAACAGCACAAACGACACCCAGCACATACGCCCAATGTGCAGTTATACACAAATATAAACTCCCCGCTGTTTTGCCACTTGTCTACGTATCCATATTTAAATGGATGAATGGAGAGGAGGAATGTTGAAGGGCAAGTCTTACAGAGTTGGACACAGTACGGTACAACTCAGGGACAGCACGGGTGGAAAAGTATGTCCTGGGTGGGACTTTCCATTTTGGACAGGCAAGTGCTACAAACTGCCAGAACCCAGAATTCTCCATGAAGGAGAAGGGCAAAAGATCAATTGCCAGCATTTCTGCTACAGCAGCATTAAGTTCACGTGCTACTGTATGATTGGGTGGGTACTTCAGCTTATGTGCAAAAACACTCTGTAACATGGGCTGACTTAAAGTTTTACATGGGGTGTGATGACAAATGGTTCTGCCCTGCGAATGGCATTGGCAGGGGGTGGAGTGTGGACGTGTGATGAAGACAGTTGCACAGGTGATGAAAAATTCACAAATTAAGTTATTTTCCCAGATTTACAAACAGGGGTTGACATGCCGCTTGCACTAGACATACTGCCTTGACCACCACCACCACCACTGCTACTCTCACCACCACTAGACAAGATTTCAAAATAATTATACTCCTCCACCTCACCATGCCTGTAGTAATTCTCTGCTGTTATTTCATTGCTACTGCACACATTTAATTTCCTATATGATCTTACAGTCATAGAAGGGGATAACATGCTCATTATGGCTGATCATGAGGGTGAACGTCCCACTGTGGTATTAGCTGCCATCTTCTGCTGGGTCCGCAGTGCCATGTGTCTGTTCTTAAGATGTGTATGCTGTCCCCCTGTGCCCAGATGGCTCTCCTTTTTACCTCGCCTCACATATGCATGGCAAACCTGGCAGATTGCAACTGACTCATCATTTGCATCTTGCACAAAAAAATCCCAAACAAGGGATTGTGACCACCTACATTTAACAAGTCCCTGATGCTGGTTATTGGACTCTGTTCTTTTAAACCCTGAAGTGGGGGGTGTGCTACATAATTTTTCAGGTCTGCCACACTTGGACTGCAACTGACCACCAGGACTACCTATCATTATTACTGGGTCATCATCATCATCAACTGAAACTGGTGGTAAATCAAAACTTTTTATGGGGGGTCTTAATGCAAACAAACCCAGACACAGCCACCTTGAATTTCTTTTTCTCCAGTTCCCAACAGGGGTCACTGACATTGTTATCATATTCATCAACATCATCCGCATCCACATCTTCTGCTTGGATGCTGCTGGCATGTGGACTGCATGTTGCAACCACAGCAACATCAGCATCATCAGATTCATCATCAACACCACCATCACCTGATATTTTTTCACCACGCTGAGAATCATTGCATGGCAAATACATGACCTGAACCATGGTGGAAGAAATGTGACATTGTGTGTTATCATTGCCATGGTGTAATCAGAATCCTCATGTTCAGTTACCAATGGGATTGGGATGTAACTGGGGAGTATGGCATCATCTACACTGTCACTCACTGGCACTGCTTTATACTCAACTATATTTTTGGACATGGTCAATGGGTCAGAAGTGGAACTTGAGACAGCAATACTCATACCACCAGCAACTGCACTAATACCGCCAGCTGGGACATCATCTCCTCCAACTATGAGTGAAGCTACCGATTCTGCTGTAAAAAAACATTGAGGAAGAAATACCTTTCCTCACATCAGCAATGCACTTCTGTGACTGTGTACTACCACGACCACAGACAATCTTACCACTGGCAGCAGTGCCATGGCTAGAAACAGCTTTGCTTGCACGTCTCTTTGAGGGAATTTTGGGGAATCAACAAGAATATTCTAAACAAATTTAGATATTGGAATGTTTATGCTGGGCCGCTGGATGTGAAGCCAAAAAAAAAAACAACTGTGGCTTCAACAAGTGATACAGATGCAAAGTCACAACAAGTTCAACAACACCTTAACTAACCAGTGATGCTAAAGTCACAATCCAATCTGGAAAAGAATACCTTTTGCCGGTTTGGGGGGGGAAGCACTGTGACTGCAGATTACAGTAACAGTGCAAAACCAAGATACCCCAATGGCAGTACAAAATCTTGCAGGTGCAGTGGATAGCAGGTTCACACTGCTGCAATTACACTGTGGCAAAATAAAAGGTGTATTATTTGATGTCACGCACTGCGCATACACACACACACACACACTTTAAGCAAATTGAAAACTTCAGTAATATACCATGTATTTTATACAACCTGAAATTATGCACTGCTGCACCAGGTCCACAACACAATCAGGAAAAAAATGTCAACAGTTACTGAAAATATTACTGTGTGTACATTAACACAGTTATACAAGAAAAATATAACCAAAAAACAAAGAACTACCTATTTCTCCAATTTAAATCTACCTACACCACAGATACGCCCCTCCCCCAAAGAACACTTCCACTTTCTGTCAGTACACAGACTGAATATTGTACATTAACATTTAAAATCCACACACAAACAATAAACACACGATGATATGAGCACAGGAGGGTTTCCTACAATTGATGCACTAAAGTTTGAGCAAACAGAATTACTCAAAAAAGGCTTTTCTAACAGATTTTAGAGGGTTTGAATTGCAGAGAGCTCCAAGAACAAACTGTCTCCTATAGCTACCTACACACGCTACCCTGAACTGAGGCTGTGCAGAACAATCTAGAGCCCATGTGAACTGAAATTCCATGAATCACTACAAAATTTGCCATTGGAGCTCACCAACAAGGCGAAGTGATGCGAAGTACATTGAGTTCAATGTACTTTGCCTTAAAATTAGTGGAGTAGTGGTTTGGGGAAGGCAGCATAACGCAAAGTCATTGCTTTCAATGGACTTCATATTGTGGAGTACTTTGCGGATTCTGCCTTACTCCGCGAATCACTTGGCGGAGCGAATTGGGGCCACTTCGCCCACCAATAGCATTGAGCACCACTGTACATCTGTAGCTCTCCATGGATTTTTCTGGGTCAGAGATTAGAATCTAGAGTCAGATTTAAGATGTGAGCTATGGCTATCTGCATGGTACTGCATGGTACTGCAGCACATATTACCTCCAGTGCCTCCAGGCAGTTCAATATAACGGAAAGTAGTCAAGAAATTTGCACCTATTATGTTGTGCTTTTAGTGCTATTTACAGTATTTACAGTATTATTGTTTCTTATCCATATGTTATGCTCCTTCCTTCCTTCAGGTCTGTCCATTGGCAACCCCCCCCCACCCCATCAGCAATGTTCTGTCAGATGTACTGGTTATCTATCACTTACCTAGAACCACAGTGAGGTGGGTGGCCAGCCATGTTACATAGAATTTGTCAGCAAATAAGGACTGCTTGGCTCACCTAGTCTGCCCAGTTTGTCCCTGCTATACTGTCATTGCAGAACCTACCTGATCTCTGGCTACCTCCCGCTGCTCTTCTACTAAGTGTTTGGCATACAAGAGCCTGCAGGGGGTGCCAGCATGGAGCAGCCTGTCCTTTTTTCTCCATGGTTTTCTCCTCAGGGGTGCTTCTGTGGTGGTGCAAACACCTACACGTGCTGTGTCACTTATATGCTGCAAAACATCCCACAGCAACCCCATTCCCCTTTGTGTAGGCCCCCGACTGTGCTGCCAACTCATTTCTACCAGAGGGCAGCAGTCCTACAGTGACAGTCATGTTCCCACTACCCAAGGAAGGACAGCAGTTACTTATGACAGGACTTAAGCACATAACCCTTAGCCAGCTGAATAACCTGTTTATTAGAGATAACACTTGCAGTTACTTTTCTTCTATAGGGCCGGATAACAGATGAATTTTACTCACTAAATCTCCTATTGGGTCTCCTTCAAGAGGACCACTGGGTGTCAAATGACTATGTCTTTATCTGCTTCACATTTAAAGGTTCTATGTCATAATGGCAATTGCCGAAAGGCAACCATCATTTTGGCAAGGGTACATCGCTGAAAATCAATTTGCACATCCCCAGTGCACAGGAAAACGGTGCCGGGGACTTAGAATTTCAGTGTCAATGTGGGGGCTGCACCCCGCACCCCCCCACCTAAAGTATTCTTAACTTCAGGGGTTGCATGTTGGGGGGGTATGAAAATTCTGTGGAAAACAATTTCAGGCTGGGCCCACAAAAATGTAGGCTTGCTCGAACCACAACCCAGAACCCTCACTGCTTTAGGCTGCCACCCACCCTCCACGCTACAGGGCCAGCTCAGCAGCCCCACATTAACCACTACATATAGCAATGCCCTGTTGCTATATGCGCGAGCCTCCCCTTCCTGTCACTTTTCTCACACCCTCACCCTGTCCTTCCTGCACCACAAGTGGGTCGCCATTTTGGTAGGTGCCCACTTGTGGCTAGCCCACATAACAGGATACCACATTTAAAAGCAGAGTGCCAATATTTTAGTAAAGCATTACAGATGCTGTCTCTTCTTCCTTTTAACTAGAGTATATAATCCCTGCTCTAGATAACCCCCCTGCTCAGCATTTTCATTTATTATCTAAAACATAATATTTTCAGAAATGTTTTCAAAAAATAAAAGAATACCAAATATTTATTTAATTTAAAGATACTTTTTCTACTTTAAATTAATAGTCAGATGAGGTAAACGCCCCCTTCAGCTGTTATTTAAAAATAAACCAAATAAACAAAACAAAACAAAGAAATGATATATATATATATATATATATATATATATATATGTATATATAATAGCGGCATGGCAGCGCCACTATAGTTAGGGCTGAGTAGCCTCGTTAATGCAAAAACTCAAACTTTGCACCTTAATAACTTTGACACTGTTTGATGGATTTGTCTGAAATTGTGCATGCATGGTCTGGTACCATAGATCTCTGGATCTGCCAAGATTCGTTATGGTCAGATGTACAATTGCAGAGACTCAGAGTGCTAAAAAAAGTGTAAATTATGGGGTTTGTGCATTTCTTTGCTCACGCTTACAGCCTGCATGGTTTGCATGTTTGGTCTGAAAACATCAGGGAAGATACAGCCCGGGTCCCCAATATGCCTTTTGAAGATTTTGTGAAAAAATATTAAATGGTTCAAAAGTTATTAACAGACAACTGTTTCCCATTTTAGTCTATGGGAAAAGTTAACAAAATATGCGAAAGTGTCGCAAATGGCTGTTTTTTCTTTCGCAAATGACCCGTTTACTTTTACAAATCCACCATTTTGTTTTCAGTTACAGCTCAGAAAAATAACTGTTGTTTAAAATTGGGACCCTCTATGGACACAATTCGTGTTGTATTCACCTAGTTTGGTCCTGAGGATGCTAGGCATATATTTTTTTTTGGGTTAAACCCTCCAGAAATATGTTTTTTAAATTTTTTGAAAAAGTACTTTCGCAAAATACTTTCAAAAATGGGAAAGTGTCGCAAATTTTTTTATGAAACTTTTGTGATTTGTGAAAGCAATTTGCGAAAATATGGCCAAAACAATAGGACATCTTTGCCACCCTCCTGCAAAATAATGATTTGTTCTTTTGGGCTGACATTTGCAGAGGACAAAGCCAAGATCCTGCAGATGTGCCTTTTGGTGGTTTGGTAACCAAATATTGCAGGGCTGCAAAGTTACGGCACTCCAAAGTTGAAAATTTTTCCCATAGGCTAACATTACGGCGTTTGCCATACCTTTCGGTGTCCGTATCTCAAAAATGGTTCGAGATACGGACTTTTCATCTCAAAACTAGCTGGGAAAGTCATAAATAATATGAGATCAACATTTTTTCCTACATCGACACGGTTCCTGAGATATAAGCAATTTAGTATTACAAGTGTTCATTTTCCGGTCCAAGGGCCATTATTATGGCCACATTCTTTGTATTCACTGTGCTTCTGAATACACCTTTTTGGGACAAACAGCATGTGCGTTTGCATTACTGTTACCGTTAGCATTTGCGTTTACATTTCGTCTTGCGTTTCTGTTACCGTTTGTGTTACCGTGTGCGTTACCATTTGCATTTGTGCTTGCGTTTGCGTTACCATTTGCATTACTGTTTCCTTTTGCATCACCATTGGTGCTACCGTTTGCATTACTGTTTGCATTTTCCATTACTGTTTTTGTTAGTGTTACCGTTTGTGTCACTGTGTACATTACCGTTTGCATTTCCATTTGTGTTTGCGTTTGTATTACTGTTTTTGTTACTGTTTCCTTTTGCATCACCATTGGCATTACCATTTGTGTTTGCCTTAGTGTTGCCATTTACGTTTTCGTTTGTGTTACCGTTAGTGTCACTGTGTACATTACCATTTGTGTTTGCATTTGTGCTTGTGTTTGCATTCCCATTTGCATTACTGTTTCCTTTTGTGTCACTGTTGCCGTTACTGTTACCATGTGCGGTTGCGTTTCCATTTGCCGTACCATTACCATTTGCTTTTTTGTTACCGTTTGCATTTCCGTTACCATTACCATTTGCTTTTGTGCTTGCATTTCTGTTGTTGTTCGCATTACTGTTTCCATGTGCATCGCTGTTGCTGTTTGCATTTGCGTTTGTGTTACCATTTGCATTTCCATTACCATTTGCGTTATCTTTTCTGTTTGTGTTTGTGCTTATGTTTGACTGCCGTTTTTGGTACAGTTTGTGTTATTGCTTCCATTTGCATCACCATGTGCATTTACGTTTGTGTCACACTTAGAATTATTGGTAGCATTTGTGTAAACGTTTGTGTAACCATTTGCATTTCCATTATCATAACCATTACTGTTTGCATTCACATTTACGTTGCTGTTACTGGTACCATTACCATTTGCCTTTGTGGCACAGTTAGCATAACTGTTACGGTTTGTGTTTCTGCTACCATTACCATTAGTGTTTGCATTTCTGTTTCTATTTGCTTTACTGTTAGTGTTAGTGCTTGCATTTGCATTTTCCGCTTCCATCACTGTCACTGTTACTGCTATTGTTACCGTTTGCATTTCTGTTACCGTTTGCATTCCCATTGAATTTAGTACAACCGTATGCACTTGCACTTACTGTACATTTTCGTTACCATAACTGTTTACGTTACTATCAGTGTTACTGTTTGCATTACTGTTACCATTAGTATTACTCTTACTATTACTGTTACCATTAGTGTTACTGTTAGGGCCATTATGGAGAAATGGACAGCACTGTGGGAGCGCAGGGCCCAAAGGCCCTATGTCCCCAACAGCAGGTATAGCATCCTTAGTGTATAGCTACATCCCAAACAAAGTTGTAAATATTTATGTTGCAGCTGTCTGATATCAGTTGGACACAAGTTAGGACACTGAGGAGTTGAAGGTGCTCAGTCAGGCAACACTGCCCCCGCTCCCCCCATCCCAAGACCAGGTGTTATATCCTGAGTGTGCAGCCAGAGCCAAACAAAGACATAAAGATTGACAGTACATGACCCTGATAGCAGGTGTACATAAGTTAGGACAGTGATGAGTTCCAGAGACTCAGCTAGGCAACAACCCCCCAACCCCTCCCAAGATGAGGTGTTGGATCCTGAGTGTGCAGTCACAGGCCAATGAAAGCCATAAACATTAATGTAACACCTCCATGATGGCAGGTGTATAGAAGTTACAACACTGAGGAGTTGTACAGTCTCAGCCATGCAATGCCCTACCCACTGTAAGATTGGATATTGGTTCCTTAGTACACAGGTACAAGCAAATCAAAGGTGTAAACATTTAAACATTTATGTTAGAACTCTGTGATAGCAGGTGGACTCAGGTTGGTACACTGAGGAGTTTTCAATTATGAGACAGGCAACACTCCACCCCCACCCCCCCAAAATCCACCAAAACCAGGTGTTGGATTCTGAGTATGGAGTCAGAGCACAACTGAAGGTAGAAGCATTCATGTTACACCTCTCTGATAGCAGTTCCACATTAGTTTGGACACTGATGAGTTGCAGAGGCTCAGTCAGGAAACCCCCCCGCCTCCTGCCACTGAAGACCAGGTTTTTGATCCTGAGTGCACACCACAGCCAAATTGAACCCATGAACAGTAACGTTGCACCTCCCTACTAGTGACTGCACACAAGTTAGGGCATTGAGGAGTTGTACAGGCTCTGCCAGGAATGTCCCTATTCTTCCCCATATCAGGTGTTGGATCCTCAGTGCGTAGTCAGAGACCAACAAAAGCAGTACACATTGACACCACTGCACCCTGATAGCAGGCTAACACAAGTTAGGACAGTGAAGAGTCGAACAGCTCAGGCAGGCAACCCCCCCCCCAAAGACCAGGTGTTGGATCCTGAGTGCACAGCCACAGCCCAGTGAAAGCCATAAACAATGTGACAGCACCATGATAGCAGGGCACACAGGTTTGGACAGTAATGAGTCACAAAGTCTCAGCCAGGCAACCCCCCCCAGACCAGGTGTTGGCTCCTGAGTGTGCAGCCACAGCTCAATCAGAGACATTATCATTAACATTACACCTCACTGATAGTGGCTGTGCACAACTTATGACACTGAGGAGTTGCACAGATTGTCAGGCCACATCCCCCCCTCATCTGCTACACCAGTTGTTGGATCCTGAGTGCACAGCTAGGGCCCAAGGAAAAACATAACCATTTATGTTACACAACCCTGACAGCAGGTGCACGTAAGTTAGGACAGTGAGGAGTTGCAGAGGCTTAGCAAGGCAAGCCCCCCCACACACACAAATACCAGGTGTTGGATCCTGAGTACGGAGTCAGAGTCCAAGCAGAAGGCATAAGTACTCACGTCACACCTCTGTGTTAGCAGATGTACAGAAGTTAGAACACTGAGGATTTGGAGAGGCACAGCCAGGCACCCCCCCCCCATTAACAGCCATTGGATCCTGAGTGCACACTACTGGCCACTGAAAGCCACAGACATTTATGTTACACCTCCCTTATTGTGGCTTCACCCAAGTTAGGACACTGAACAGTTCCACAGGCTGTGCCAGAGTGCCTATTTATGTTGCCTTTTACATTTTCATATTCTATACAAGCTTTTAGTTGTGATGCCATACACCTGTTTTTTGGTTTTTCCTGTAACACATATTGATTACTTTTGAATGCTTACAATAAGAACGCTTCTGTTTACTTTACAAAAATATTTATTACATGATTGCTTCTTTTATTATGAGACAATTTGTTACAAAAATAAAATCTGTGAATTTTAATATTTGTTTAGAAAAAATATTATATAGAAAATATAGACTGTGTGTTTTTTTATTGATATTTTTTACACAGAAAACATTTATAAAAAAATTATTGTAAATATTTTTAAAACATTTAGAAAACATAAATAGCTGGAATAATCACCTTTATATAAAAAAAGGAAAAAAACACAATATTAATGCAATTTTCAAAAACCAAAAACAATTACAGAGGTCTGCATTTCTTGTCGAGGCGGTACAGAAAAGGCGACTTGAAAGCAATGTAGAGGTAGTGCGCAAGTGGAAACTGCCGAGACTTGCAACCTCATATCGGATGCTGTGTGGAGGCGGGGTCTTCAGCTCTGCCCAGGAGACTGTCTGTTGCTGCCTGTGGTGAAGCTGTGCTGTGCTGCACTGTGGCATCTGTAGCTGTATCAACAGGCTCAAGCAGAAGACTGACTGTTCCCTGTTGTACCTGCAACAGTAGCAGGAGGTCCACCTTTTGCTCCAGCCTGCTGACACAGCTACAGTGCCATAACAGGTGGCTGCAGCAGTGCTCAATGTTGCAGGAGCTGTAAAGAGAAAGTATGATAATCAATACATTTCATTGTTAAGTGTACTTTACTGTAATATTTTATGTAGTGCAATGGATAAAGAACATTGGTTATTTAGCAACAGTAACATCTGAGTACACAGACACAGCCCAACCTAAGTGATGAACATTTATGTTACACCTACCTGGTAGTGGCTGAACACAAGTTAGTACACTGAGGAGTAGCACAGGCTGAGCCAGGCAACTGACTTACGCCCCCAACAGCAGGTATTGCATCCTTAGTGCATAGCTACATCCCAACCAAAGTCTCTAACATTAATGTTACAACTACCTGATAACAGCTGGACACAAGTTAGGACATTGAGGAGTTACAGAGGGTCAGCCAGGAAAACCCCCCTGTCACCAACACCAGCTGTTGGATCCTGAGTGTACAGCCACACTCCAACCAAAGTGATTAACATTAATGTTCCAGCAAACTGGTAGTGGCTGCACATAAGTTAGGTCACTGAGGAGTTAACAAGTGAGCCAGGCAATGCCCCAGTCCCCCTAAGACCATGTATTGGATATTGAGTGTGCAGCTACAGTGCAACCAAAGTGATGAACATCGACGTCACACCTACTTGCTACCAGCTGCAGACAAGTTAGCACACTGAGGAGTTGCAGAGCCTTAACCAGGCAATGCCCCTACCACCGCTACAGCAGGTATTGAACCCTTGTTGCATAGCTACAGCCCTGCCAAAGTTGTTAACATGTATGTTGCAACTCCGTGATAGCAGCTGGACACAAGTTAGAACACTGAGGAGTTGGAGACACTCAGCCCTGAAACACCCCCCCCAAGACCAGATGTTGGATCCTGAGTGAGCAGCCACAGTCCAATCAAATCTAAAAACATTTACATAACAGTTCTGTGGTAGTGTCTGCATACAAGTTAAGACATTGAGGAGTTACACAGGTTCTGCTAGGCAATTCCTCCACCCTCCCCAAGACCAGATGCTGGGTACTGAGTGTGCAGCCACAGCCCAACTGAAACCATAAACATTGATGTTACAGAACTCTGACAGCAGGTGCACAACAGTTAGGACGGTGAAGATTTGCAGAGGCTAAGCCAGCCAACACCACCCCCATCATAAAGAACATGTGTTGGATCCTGAGTGAGCAGCCACAGCCTGAGCAAAGCCATAAACATTGATGTTACACATCTGTGATAGCAGCTGCACACAAGTTAGGAAACTGCAGAGTTGCACAGACTCACCCAGGCAATACCCCCACCCCTGCAGGATGAGGTACTGGATCCTGAGTGCGCAGCTGCAGTCCAAGTAAAGTGATGAACATTAATGTTACACCAACCTGGTAGTAGCTATGCACAAGTTAGGGCACTGACGAGTTGCACAGGTCAGCCAGGCAATGGCCCGTCTCCCCCAAGAGTACGTGTTGGATCATGAATGTTCAGCTACAGTGCACCCAAAGTGATGAACATTTATGTCACACCTACCTTGTAATGACTGCACACAAGTTAGGATACTGAGGAGTTCCACAGGCTTAACCAAGCAATGCCCCACCACCCAGAGACCAGGTATTGCATCCTTAGTGCATAGATATAGCCCAACCAAAGTCATTAACAATTATGTTAGAACTCTCTGATCCCAGCTGGACACAAATTTGGACACTGAGGAGTTGGAGATGGTGAGTCTGGAACACCACCCCCATCCCCCCGAGTCTAGGTGCTGTATCCTGAGTGCACAGCCACAGCCCAAGTAAAGCCATAAATATAGTTGTTGCAGCAGTCTGATAGCAGATGCACATAAGTTAGTACACTGAGAAGTTGCAGAGGCTTAGCCAAGCAATGTCCTCACCACCCAAAGACCAGGTATTGCATCCTTAGTGCATTCATATAGCCCAACCAAAGTTGTAAACAATTATGTTACAACTCTCTGATAGCAGCTGGACACAAGTTAGGACACTGAGGAGTTGCAGACTCTCAGCCTGGAAGACTACCCAAACCCCCAACCCCAAAGACTAGGTGTTGTATCGTGAGTGCACACCCACAGCCAAAGCAAAGCCATTAACATTGACGTTACAGCACTCTGATAGCAAGTACAGACAAGTTAGCACACTGAGGGGTTGCACAGTCTTAACCAGGCATTGACCCCAGCACCCCAAGAACTGGTATTTCATGCTTAGTACATAGGTGCAGCCCAACTAAAGTCATTAACATTAATGTTACAACTGGTAGACAGCAGCTGGAGACAAGTTAGGAGAGTGAGGAGTTGCAGACGCTCAGCCAGGCAACACCACCCTCCCCCCCAAGGCCAGGTGTTGGATACTGAGTGCAGAGGCACAGCCTAAATAAAGCGATACAGATTGACATTACAGCGCTCTGATAGCAGGTGCAGACAAGTTAGGACAGTTAGGAGTTGCAGACGCTCAGCCAGGCAACACCGCCCTCCCCCTCAAGGCCAGGTGTTGGATACTGAGTGCAGAGGCACAGCCTAAACAAAGTGATACAGATTGACATTACAGCGCTCTGATAGCAGGTGCAGACAAGTTAGAACAGTGAGGAGTTGCAGAGGCTAAGCCAGGCAACACTCCCCCCCACCAAGAACAGGTGTTGGATCCTGATTGCACAGCCAGAGCCTGACCAAAGCCATAAACATTCATGTTACATGTGCCTGACAGCAGCTGCACACAAGTTAGGACAGTGAAGAGTTGAACAGGCTCACCCAGGCAATGCCCCCACCCACGCAAGACCAGGTCTTGTATCCTGTGTGCGCAACTGCAGCCCAAACAAAGTGATGAATATTTATGTTACACCAACCTGGTAGTGTCTGCACACAAGTTAGGACACTGAGGAGTTGAACAGGCTCACCCAGGCTATGCCCTCAGCTTCAAAAGACCAGGTATTGGATCATGAGTGTGCAGCTACAGCACAATCAAAGTGATGATCATTAACGTGACACCAACCTGTTCGCAGCTGAACACAAGTTAGGACAGTGATGAGTTACACAGGTCAGCCAGGCAATGGCCCCACTCCCCCAGTAACACGTATTGGATTCTGAATGTATAGCTACAGTGCAACCAAAGTGATTAACATTAATGGCACACCTACCTGGTAGGGACTGCAGAAAAGTTAGTACACTGAAGAGTTGCAGAGGCTGAAACACGCAATGCCCCTACCACACCAAGAACAGGCATTGCACCCTTACTGGATAGCTACAGCTCAACCAAAGTCATAAACATTTATGTTGCAACTCCCTGATAGCAGCTGGACACAACATAGGATACTAAGGAGTTGCAGACGCTAAGGCAGGCAACACCCCCACCCCCCCAAGACCAGGTGCTGGATCCTGAGTACATAGCGAGAGCACAAACAAAGCTATAAACATTTGTGTTACAGCACTGTGATAGCTGGTGCACAGGAGTTAGTACAGTGATGAGCTGCAGAGGTGAAGCCAGGCAACTCCTCCCACCCAACAAGATCAGGTATTGGATCCTGAGTGCGCAGCCAGAGCATGAACAAAGCCATAAACATTCACATAACACATCTCTAATAGCACCTGTACACAAGTTAGGACACTGAAGAGTTGCACAGGGTGTGAGAGGCAATGGTCCCACTCTCCACAAGAACAGGTGTTGGATCCTGAGTGTGGACCTACAGCCCAACCAAAGCCATAAACATTGATGTAACAGCAACCCGATAGCAGGGGCATACAAATCAAGACACTGAGGAGTTGTAGAGGCTGAGACAGACAAGACCCTCCTCCCCCCGCCCCCCCCAAAAAAAACATGAGGTGTACTATATGTATTTAGAACCCTGCCACCATTGTGTGTACTACATTGCAACAATTACCTTCAGCACTGGTGACCTTTTCCTGCTTCACCACAGGCAATGATTGTACTTGGACAGTCTCCTTGGCTGCTGGAAATAAGAAATATACATTGTCTGAATACAGATGTGAATTTAGGTACATGACTCTGAAAACTGTTCATGGCTGTTTCCTTGGTCCTGTTATTAATCTGTGTTGGTATGTCACTATAACATTGCTGTAGGAAGGTGAAGCATTACCACTATCACAGAACATGTAAATCAATTGTAAGTACAACATATCTTTGTGTCACTTCACCCTGGGCACAGTGTCACATATTTACTATTGCTGTGTTACCTTGGGGTACATATTAGCACAGTTTAACCACCTAGTACTCACACACTGCTACAGTATGTATGATATTGTACCATTTTTACTGTTTATGGACAAAAAAAATACTCTTTTTATATCTAACTTAGCTTTGCATAACTAGCACGTGAATCTGTATGCAATTCTGCTAGTGATTTCGTACTTCTGTACTAATATATAATATTATTCAGCATACTGATGTCTGCTACTCACTTTAACAATTACTTTTATTTACAGCAGCTTGCCTTTGGAGTCACCGTAAATGTCTACACAAACATTTTCAAACACTATATCTTACCTACATTGTCTCATTCAGCAGTCTGGTGGGTGCGGATCAGTACTGACTCTCTGGCAACTACAATCTCTGGCGCTGTGTGTTATGTTGGAAATACCATACAGATAGCATTATCTGCTGTCACAAAGTTACATGTTGATCTTTCCACGATGTTGTATTGGTAAAGTATGTGTGATGTGAAGGTCTGGGTACCCAACCAGATCCATAACTAGCACTTAAAAAAATGAAGTCTGCATAAATGGTGCAAATGTACAGGAAACTTGCAGTGCTGTTTACACAGAGGGTGCTTGTCCAAAACCTGTTATTGTGTGTGTGTGCATGTATTTACTACAGTAATAACAGTGCACACTACTTCTTTCCTGTTACAGTATGGGACCATAGTGTATAGCACAGCGTTGCATTGTATAGCATTTCATTCCTTTGAAATTGCTGTTGCACCACTGTTCCAATGGTCATGGTGTGTTATTCTACCCTACTGTGGTTGAACATCATTCTAAAACCTCCAAAAACAGCACGAGTGAGTTTCATTTTGAAAGCAAAGGAACACAGACACACATATTTTACGCAGTACTATACAGTGTGAAAAACACAGTATGAACAACTCTATGCACAGCCATTGTGTACTGCTACCTTGAGGTTCTGATTTTCATGTACCTCTTGAGCTTAGGTTTCGAGATCAGAGGGAATCAGAATCTTTCTGTGGCACAACACACTAGTTGTGCATGGTTGCTGTTCCAGTATTTGCTATGTATACTAAATGCTTGTAGCAGTATTATGTTACTTTTCTCTAACATATGTGATTTTTTTAATATTGTCATATATTTCTCTTACCTTCTGACTTGACAAGGATAACACTATTGGAGTCAAACTACACGTCCTCCACAGCCTCTGATGGGGCTGGCACCACCTTTTCCTGTTCTGGGGCTCCTGCATCGTTCTGTTAGTGAATAACCACATATATATATATATATATATATATATATATATATATATATATATATATATATATATATGTTATCTCAAAAGTTCAGTACATACTACTTTAATTATTGACTATATTTTCTGCAGTTTAAGATAAGTCTTGTATTTATTACCATGAAGCATGCTGCCCCTTCCCTCCCCACCCTCCATTTTAGGTACTACAGTGGAATCTGCTTAAATGCACACCCATTCTGCAGCAAGAAAATGTGCATTTAAGCAGAATGTGCATTTATCAGAACTTCAATGTTTACTATGCTACATAAAGAAAATAACTGAGACCTGACACTAATGGCATTCCACATTCATTTATGATATCAATCTACTTAAAATGTTAAAAATGTTAAAATGTGCTGCTGTGCAGCATTGGCAAATAACTTAATGAAGCACAGTTCTATTAAAAAATATCAAAGCTGATCATCTATCCTCATTATCTGTATTGCTTGTGCACCAGAAAAAGGAAACAATCTTAGTCTGTTTGCAAATTTTCAGTGCCAGCTGAGTGATATAGGGTGTTAAATATTGCTTCACAACTGCGTATAATCACATGTGCACTTAAAAGGTGCTAACTACCTAGGCAGAGATGTGTTGGGGAACTGTGAAACTGTGCATTTAGCCAAAATGTGCACTTATCCAGTGTGCACTTAACAGATGCTTTGTGTACTATGTGAATAGTAAACAAATTGGGAAACTGGAAAAGTGTGCACTTATCAGGAATGTGCACTTATCCGATGAGCACTTAAGTGGAATACACTGTATTGGGACAGTGAGCTATGTGCAATGACATAACATTATACACCATGGACAAAAATCATTATGACATTTTCCAATACAACAGCATTATTGTCTGCTACAACATATTAAATATTACATGAGGCACACCACTCTTTAAATGTCTAATAACCAAGTCCACAGTACAGTAACACATTCAAGGAAACAATAGTTATTCTTGCTGTTAATAGTTCTGGAAAGGTGTACTACTGCAGATATGAAAACTTCTTAAAATGAACCTGTCACATTATTGACATAATATAGATTAACACATACTGGTAAGATTTACCGGACAGCATTATCTATGGTGTTGTACATATTATGATGAGTACAATATTGTTTGTATACTCACAGCATGTCAGGTGCTCCCCAGTGTCAGGCTAGCCTGCCGCTTCCCACATTTCATGGGCGAAGTAGTACCAGCCCCCATCATTTTCTGGTATGTGGCCATGCTGCTTGAGTATGCAGAATCTCTGCCTCAGCAGTTTTCACTTGCACTTGCACATTGAGGGTGTCTTTATTATGGATTTTAAAATGGTAACTCAGATGTGTGTGTATATAAGCCTCCACGCTGTGTCCAGCTGCCGATTGGTGCTCCTCATGAGCATATTGTGGTTTCCCTTCTTCTGCACCGCCTCAACAAGACAGCAGACCTTTTGTACAGTCAAAAATCTCATGGTTTCCTCAGTTTCTTATTACAAGCTAAATAAAGTGAAAAGAGATAGAATACAAACATAAGTAGATGTTGCCTGTATGTTATTCTAAGACTACATTCATTCAGTATAGAGATTCTTACTTATGCATATGTTAACAGTTTTCAAAGTTTCAATACTCCTGTATCAATGTAGTACTATACACAAATTACTGCACTGCAAGATAGGTATCACACTTCTCAGGTGCTCCATACACTAAGGCTGACACCTTGTGCAGAACCACCTGAGGTCTGATGTTATCACACCATGTTACACATGGTGTTGTGTATTACTGCTTAAATAGTCAATTGCAGTGACTGAACTATGACTGATTCAGTAGGTTTCTGACTCAGTTCTTTTTGGGTCAGTGGGTGTTACTGTAATATTACTTAATATATCTTCTTACTGCACACCACTACAATGACATATATCATGCATGCTCAATGTCACTTCTCAGGTGGTGTGTGCGCTCAACCTTCAGCCTTGTGCAGAACAGCCAGAGGTGTGCTGTTATTTCACCATGTCACAGATGCTCTCATTGATTACTACTTAAATAGTACATTGCAGTATGCTGTGACTCCACATGGTGTCCCACACCTCACTCCTATATCAGAAAAGCCAATGCCAAATTAATACTGGTCCTCAAAATCACTTTTCAGGTGCTGCATGCACTCAGCCTTCTGCCTCGTAAACTGAAACTTGAGGTGTGTCGTAATCGCAGCATGTTGCACACGATGTCATACATTAATACTTGAATAGTACATAACAGTGTACTGTGAGTCTATCTGGCCTCCCCCCACCCCCACACGCCCTGTACTCCTCTGTCAGAAAACCAAAAACACAGAACTACTGGTTCTCTATTTTTTTTCTTGAATGCCTTACACTGTTCAAAACGCAGGAAAAAAAATACAACTATTAGGTGAAGCCTCCTATCATGTGTACAACAGCCACTCAGTCACACTTCTACATGTTATGTGTTCACATGGTGCTGCAATACTCAGTGTATGAGTATGTGACATGTGTAATGTATGTAGCTTTTTCTATTTTTTGACCAAGGTTTTCTGGCTCTTAAAAGAACCATTTGTTTCACGTTCTTCTGGACACTCTGATATTTAGAGTACTGTGAGGATGCCATCTCGAAGATCTCCCCAAAAAAGGCAATTGCCAGTATGTGAGAAGTGTACACCACTTGGTAGATATAGCCAATCCTTAGAATACTTGATTTCAGGGTGACATATGGTGTGCATCCCAAACATGTGCAAATATCCAGAAATTTGTATGTTGACCATTCTCCATGCCCTGTCAAGCAGGTACATCTGTTGTTCTGCTTGCCAGACCCTCCGCTCTGTAATGTCTGAAAACAGTATCTTACAGACAGGTAACATACTCATGATAGAAGCAAGGTCCAATTTTGCTTCTGATACTAAATCTACCCATCTTTTGGTGTCTAAATCATTGCCTCTGAGATGGATCAGCAGGAAGTCTGGAGGACGTTGACTGCTCAATAGCCTGGTCATCGTTGGCATGAGATGCTCCCACCTCATACCTCACCTGCCAAACCACTTCACAGAACAATTTGGAAGCTGCAGGTCCTTGCCAAATTGACTTGTGTGAGCATAGTCACATCTCTTCTAATTAAACTGCTGCCCACCAGTAACACAGAACATTTGCTGTTTTCTGCCATTCTAAACTATTCAAAGTGAGAAGTGGACAGAGAACTACCAAAAAATCAGTGTGTCTCCAGCAGTGTCCAGTCAGCACTGAATATGAAACTGAGATTTCCCTACCTGCTTCAATATTGTTTAGGTGGGATGGCCAGACAAACAGTAACAAACAAATTATTGGCTTACAGTTTGTCTCACTAAACCAATACAATGGCTGTATCTACTATCATGACACTGAATGGTTGCAGCTGCTGTCACACAGATATATTGCAAAGTTTCTAGGAGGGAAAATACTAGCTTTTAATAGGTCACTTCAAACAATCACAAGTGAATAACACACTCATTGGTTCTCACTTCTTTCATGATACACATGCTGTCTGACTACTGCCTCCAGTTTTAGTTGTGATCTGGGCTGGCAAGTACTCAGTAACACTGTGACTTTAAACCCTTATAACTTCTTCCTGCAGTCAGATAGACAGTTCATACTACAACAGTCTAATACACCATTAAACAATGTTTTGTTTAATACTATTTTATGCAATACTGAGCTTTATTAATATTAGTCAAATGTTGTAGAAAATGGCATGCACCTACACAAGATAAGTAGCCTGTTCTCAGTGTATCCTAAGATGGCTGCTGTGTCCTTCTTTTCCAACTTTCATGTGATTGGTTGTCTGACATCACCTGTTCAATCTTCAGACACTTGCACTTTTTTTTTTACAATTCTTTTTCCCTCCTGACACAGCTTGGGAGAACTCTCTCAGGCATCCTCTCCTTTCTGCCTGCCACCTAAGATCCGCTGTGGTCTAGTGCCCTTTTCTCTCCCCTCCGCTGCCAGTACCCCCAGTTTAACCTGCCCCGGGAGGGTAGCCCGACCACTTACTTGGGCTCCTTATGAATACAGATCCTGGCAGACAGGTGGGGCCCGAGTGGAGGAGTGATGAGGCTTGGCCTAGTAAGATCCGTCACTGGGCATGGTGGAGATGTGCCATCGCCTATCCCCATGAGCCGGGTTTTTCCATTTTCTGTCCTGTTTCCCTGCCCACCCTTGCATGTGCACTCCCTGATGCTTAGCTCACGGCAACCCTGCCAGCATCGGGCATGCTGTAACATGCTGTCCCGAGCTACTGCAGCATCCCCTGGTCTCCACCAGGGGTCGCCAGAGCTCTGGACATCCAAGTGCCCTCCCCCCAGGATAGGAGAGCAGCCCAGCTGGTGCTCAATCCGATCCCTCCCCTTCCGACCCCCGGCACCCAAGCTCACTCCCAAACTTGGGTCACTGGCATGGCGTGAGGTGTGGCGCCCAGGACCTCAACCCTCAGTGCCACCGGGTCGGCCTTGACACTTGCACTTTGCATAAATAAATATTAATTTCTTGTGCTGTGTCATTGGCTTTACTGTCTGTCACTCAACTACCAGACAGCGTCTGATTGGTTCAGCTTCATAGTTGGGTGTTTTTTTCACAACAAAAAACAAAAACATGACCGCTCTTGCTGGGGAAAACTACTAAAATCATAAAAAATGACTGTTTACCATTAACACCTAACTTGTTTACTGCATTATTGCATGTGAGGTTCTGTTACATGTTCTTTTGTACTGTGCTGCACTCTGTTTTAAGGTCTCTGGCATTTTCCAACAATTTTGGGCACTTCCTTGTTGTGCTGCATCATGAGAAACACTTGATTCAGAGGTCAGATGTACATGCTTTTGTGAAAGTTTTGTGTTTGTGAAAGGATTTTGGAAAAGTATCATGATTTGCTAAATATTTTTTGAAAATATTTTGAGATACTTTCGTGATTTGTGAAAGTATTTTTCGAAACTTTCGTGTATTCGACAGTATTTTGAGAAAGTATCACAAATTGATAAACACTTTCTAAAAATACTTTCGAATACACGAAAGTATTGCAAAATGCTTTCGCAAATCACTAAAAAAATGTAAAATACTTTTGAATACATCACACTTTCGTGGTGTGACACTATTATTTCTCGCAGACTGTTATGCAGTTCCAATTATGGAAGATACAAAAGGATTGACTACTGCCTGTGTTACTCTTCTACTGTCACAAGTATTGTCTTTAACCAGTTTTTATATACATGTTTTCTATTTATGTCACAATAAAGATGTAGACTATTAACTACTATGCAATATTAGTTAACAATTGTTTCTTGGTAGTCACTATGTTTTTTTTTCTGTTTTTTATATAGGTGTCTGATAATTACCAAACATTTACGAAAACTGCATTCAAAACAGACAAGAAAATGCCATCTAGACAGAGACATACTGCTGCGCAGAGACGGAACAGGTATCATAGTACAGTGCTGCTTTAGAGTGCCAACGATTGCACACATGCTACATCAGAGTGTGTGCAGAGTAGTCGTTCTCTGCATAGGCGTAGTTTAGCGGTTACAGATTCCACAGAAATGGTACACAGTTCTTCAGCTGCAGGAGAACACTGCACAGCTGACCAACAGTTTCAGAAATCTTTTACTAGCAAGACATCTGTTGGAAAGCCATGCATGAGAAAATGTTCTCAGCAACAGCAACGGCCTATGATTGCTGCTACTCATCTGAGGAAGCAAAGCTATTACCGATCATTGGCTAATAAAGCGAAGGTCGATAGACTTATTGCAGCTGTGATAAGACATGAACACAATAGGTTAAAGAGTCATCTGTCATTGATGAAACTGTGTTTCAGAGTTCATATGTTTGTCAAAAGAGTGCTACTTATTCTTCAATGCTTATGGAGTAAAATGGCAAATATGCTGGAATGATTCAGAAAGATTGTGTACAGTGTTAAGATGAGGTTACAACACTACCCAGTCTTAAAACAACACAATTTCTATGATGTTTTCACAGGTAGCTGGCTACATACACAGCACTCAGAGGCATATTTCTGGGAAGAATCATATAACACACATAAAAAGGACAGCACGTTCTGAATTGATGAGGATGGGAAACTGTGTAATGTTCTTCCAGTGTCCCATGATATACCAGCTGAGTCAGATGATGAAAATAACTCAACTGTGCCTTCTTCTAAGCACCACTGCCTAGCATGGACATGTGATGCGACATGCAAACAGAGGCAGTCATCTTTTGACAAAGTTGAACACTTTATTAATTTGTTTGTGATCACTGATTGTAAAGACAGATATAAATTGTTTCAGACAATAGACCTCTGTAAGATCCATCCACATACTGGACTTATGAGTCATTCACTGGCATGCTTGGGCAGTGGTGTTTGTGACAGCATGTTTCAACACATGCGGATGCTAGGGGTGCATCAGTCTGGCATGCGTACCTTTGTATATAAGGTGTATGAGGTGAGATGAGCAGTTGCAGAGTATTCTCATCTAAATGAGTTGTCGCAGTCTGGTGACATGAGTGGTGCTATGAGATTTATTGAAGATGTACAATGTGGCAGGAATGTCACTGATACTATCATTGATCAGCCATCAGGTATTGATGGTGACTCTATGTCTCGGAAACAGACATTGTGAAAGTGTTTGGGAAATCCATAGCCACATTTGAGTTGACAAAGACAGAGACATTTGACTCTATGAGATTTATTGAAGATGTACAATGTGGCAGGAATGTCACTGATACTATCATTGATCAGCCATCAGGTATTGATGGTGACTCTATGTCTCGGAAACAGACATTGTGAAAGTGTTTGGGAAATCCATAGCCACATTTGAGTTGACAAAGACGGAGACATTTGACTCTGTATGTGTCTTGTGTGATTGACTGTGTTATTAGAAACAAATGGTAACAGTTAATCTGAAAACCTTGTCATCGTACAATGACATGTGATACAGACTGCTGGTGTTTCTGCTGTTGAAATGTGACTTTCAGTTGTAGCCAATCATTGTGATGTGCAAGCACTGTTTCTCCAAGGTGAAGAATAACACACTGCCACCAAGGTCATTGTTAAACAATATGGAGGCTTATATTACACCTACTGAGATTGCTACATTGAAAAAGTTTGAAAGGATTCTTATTCAGACAATGAAACCATTTCAAACTATCCTATGTTTGAATACCAGGACACGGAACATTCCACAGAAAGAGCTTAACAAGTCTCTAAAGGGTTCCATCATGTATCTTCCACTTCCTTTGCAGGAGGAGATGTCACATGATGCAGGCAACCTAATGGCAGCAGAGATCTAGGGCTCCTGTCCTTACCCTCTCATCAGTGCCTTTTTCTACCTGACCTTGGCTTGACTTCATTAAAATACTCAGGGCTATGGAGAGAGAATGCCTTCAGCATTCGTTTTCTACAAAAATCGCATCGCTATTGGGAGTTTCTCTTCCGCAATGGATGCTGATATGAAGTCGGCTGTATTCAAGCACACACTGTCTCCCTCACCTGAGAAAATGCCCAGGAAAGTGAAGCCTCAAGAGGGAGCCTCCTCCTTTAAGGGTCCGTGCTTACTCAATCGATTCTCCTTACAGAGGATTGGTTTGTGCAGGAGCTCCTACCATTTCATGAAACCCTTCTGAAAATATCACCAGAGATTAAATCTATTCAGGGGGATATGGCTGATCTGGCCAGAAGAGTCATAAATACGGAGGCCCAATCATATTCTTTGGAAAGGTGGAGAGATAAAATGGATCCAGAGATAGTTCAGTTCTATCAGCTAGTGCAAAAATTATAGCTCAAAATGGAGGACCTTGACGGCAGGAGCAGAATAAATAATATACCCATCATGGGCCTCCCTGGGTTAGAGGAAGGCTCTAATGTCATTACCTTTTTACAGAAGCTTCTGCAAAAAATAGTGGGCCCTTCCCCTCTCAACACCAACTACCAAATTGAACGAGCTCACGGGTCACTTCGGCCCTGACCTCAGCCTGGCTCACCCCCATGTCCTCTAATTCTAAAATTCTTGTGCTTTGTAGAAAAACAGCATGTGTTAACTAAGGTCAGAGAGCTCCAAGCAGTTATGTGAGAGGGCACCAAACTGAGAATGACACAGGACTTGCCATATAAAATGCGGCAGAAACGCTTAGCTTTCCATCCTACAATCAGCAAGCTTCTGGCAGCAAGTATTCCCTTTAAAATGCTCTATTCAGCAAAGCTACAGGTCCTGATCTCTACCGCCTGGATTTCCTATGACTCCCTGACTTTAGGTACTGCTGATCTAAAGACCAAGTTGCCAGACCTATTCAAGGAAGGCTGACTTCTCATTCTGAACTGTCCTGAATCTTCCTAGGAAGGATTTTCCTCCCTAAAGAAAATTTAATAATCATTGTCGCCTTATTTACCTGTCAGTTGCTTCTTCTTAAAGTCCAGGACTATCTTATTCATGGAGGGAGGCCAGATGCTGCTCAGAGTAATTCCTGTTTATCGACATGGAGGGCAGCCTAGTTCATGGAACCCCACACTTCTGAAGGGACTGTTTTCTCTGGGTATGGGAGGGACTGTTTTGATTTGGACTTTTTTTTGGTCCGTGTGTTTTTCTTTCCCCCCACCATTTCCTCACTCCCACTCGGAGAGACCTTCCCAGGACTATGGACTTTCCAAGTACTGTACCCTATTATTACCTTGTTTTGTAGTCAATCTCACTGATTTTAGGAGTTCCATGTACATCGGGGAGCTGGCGCCACTGTGAGGACTGTGTGTGATAGATCTGTCTAATTTTAGGTTTCTCTCTCTATGGGTGGTTAGAGAACTTGTCTCTGGCTGCCCTACTTGTTGGACTATTTGTGAATCATGGGAGTCCTCAAGGTCAATTCTGCCCAACTACTGACCCGTAGTCCTGCCCTGGAGCTCTTGACCTTGATTCTCTTGTCTCTCTCCTATGTCCCGCGGAGGACATAGGGTCAAGCTCATCCACTTTGTTTACAACAGGGCTTCAGTCCCCCATTTACAGGCTAAACCTCTGACATTGATGCTTTTGCTCATGGTAGGACCTCACAGCGCACCCGTTTATGGGGGGAACAGTTCCTTCACAGTCCCATTATGCTTGGTCTGGTGTATTTGGTTCCTTAAGATCTTAGTCTCTATGACAGACCAAAGCTTACAGATCCTAACAGCATTCCAGGGGTTACTCTTTTGGGTTCTGTGGTCAGGAGCTGTTTGGGGTGGATGTCCCCACTGGTTTCCCTTTAGTTTCAACTGGGGGTGTCTTTTATTAGGGGAGTCCGTTGTACATAGTTGCTGTGGTTTTGGGGGAGGTGGAGGGGACAGTTACCCCTTAAGGTTACATTTCACTTTCCGGTTTGGCTGGACTTAGGCCATAAGTTTGTTAGTATTTGGGAGGGTGGGGGCAAATCTGTTGTTGGGACGGGCTTGGTGGCACATTTCATTTTTATGTTTGCTTGCACGCATGTGCAAGAAACATAGTGCCATCATCTGAGATTCGGAGGTGTGTCACCTTCTTCTCCAATTCAGTCAGTGGGCTGGCAGGCGCGGCCCCTGTAAGCCAATGCATTTTGGAGCTGTCTATGACACGCTCCAAAATGCAGTGGCATACAGTTGAAAGGGGGAGCTACTCTTGAGTGAGCAGCGATAAGATAATGCTGCTCACGTGCAGCTCCCCAACCACACCACACAGACGCCACGCGGGCGTGCGCCCCCACACGCACGGTATAGCCAGCCCAAGTGCCCAATCCCGTCACGGGCTGTGCTGCATTCCCCACCCCCAAAGGCTCCAAAATGCCACGCTGGGTGCCCACCCCAGTGTGGCAACTAATCATATAGCCGATGGGGGTGCCCAATCCCCGTCGGCTGCACTGTCCTCCACCTCCCCAGTAGTGAGTGCCATGCTGGGAGTCCCACCCCAGCGTGGCAAACAGTCGTTAGCCGGCGGGGTGCCCAATCCCCGTTGGCTGAATAACCCCACATCCTTGTGCCACGCTGGGAGCCCACCCTAGCGTGGCAAACATCCATGTCCTCCGGTTCCCTTTGTCACCTGTAAAGGAAAAACGGTCTAATGGCGAGTCTCCCCGCCCCCTCCCACAACCTGCACCACCACGCGCACCCAGCCTCCCCACCCCTCACCCCATACTTACCTCTGGACTCCGGCGCGGCGATCTTGGTGGACGGAACACGTCTGCACTCTTCAAAGCTGACCGCGAACTGAGGAAATGCGGTAAGCTGTATAATGGGCTAAATAGGGGTTTCATCTTTATTGCATATCTCAGGCATTTTTGAATTTTGCACAAATTTTCAACATGGGGTTTTGGGACCCCTTCTCATGATTGATGTCACTGTCATGGCGTTATTCAAGCCGAAGGGTGATTTCACGCAGTGACTGCAAAATCACCCTTTGGGCCTGAATAACACCATGACAGTGACATCAATCATGAGAAGGGTCTCAAAAACCCCATGTTGAAAATTTGGTGCCAAAATTCCCAAAAATGACTATTTTACGAGCGTGTGTTGTGAAGTTCCTACGCAGCCTCGTAAGTTCGCGAATTTTCAATATTTTCACTCCAGATTTTCAACATTGCCATTTTACCACACCTTCTTATGAGTAGTATAGCTGTCATTTTTCACATCTCACCCAAAATGTGTTTTCGCCCATGTAGCGCACAATGGCGCGGTCGATTGTCTTGAAATCAATGTATAGGACAAATTAAGAAAATCACAGTGACACTGTTCATGAGGTGAGGTGTTAAAATGGCTATGTTGAAATTGGGAAAATTCAAAAATGACTGTTTCACGGCGTCGTTGTACAGTTCCTCCGCCTTTCGTGAAGGTCGTGAATTTTCAATATTTTCACTCCAGATTTTCAACATTTCCATTTTACCACACCTTCTTATGGTAGTACAGCTGCCATTTTCACATCTCACCCAAAACGTATTTTCCGCCCGTATGGCGCTACAATGGCGCCAGTTGGTATCTTGAGATCAATGTATGGGACAAATTAAGAAAATCACAGTGACACTGTTCATGAGGTGAGGTGTTAAAATGGCTATGTTGAAAATTTGGTGAAAAATCCAAAATGACTGTTTTACGAGCGTATGCTACAGTCTCACGTCACGTCGTTAGTTTGCAAATTTTCAATATTTTCACTCCAGATTGTCAACATTACCATTGTACCACACCTTCTTATGAGCAGTACAGCTGTCATTTTCACATCTCACCCAAAAGCGTGTTTCGCCCATTTAGCGCACAATGGCGCAGTCGGTGTGCTTGAAATCAATGTACAGGACAAATTAAGAAAATCACAGTGACACTGTTCATGAGCAGAGGTCTTAAAATGGCTATGTTGAAAATTTGGTGGAAAAATTCCTAAAAATGACTTTTACGAGCGTGCGTTGCACAGTTCCTATGCATGCTCGTAAGTTTGCAAATTTAATATTTTCACTCCAGATTTTCAACATGTTCATTTTATTAAACTTTCTTATGAACAGTACAGCTGCAATTTTTCATATGTCGCCCAAAATGTGTTTTCGCACATGCAGCGCACAATGGTGCTGTTGGTGTGCGAAAGCAATGTTTAGGACAGATTAAGAAAATCACAGTTACACTGTTCATGAGCAGAGGTCTTAAAATGGCTATGTTGAAAATTTGGTGACAAAAGTCCATGAAACGACTGTGTTACGAGTGAGCATTGCACAGTTTCCACGCACCCTCGTTAGTTCATGACTTTGTAATATTTTCAGTCAGATTTTCACCAGTGGCATTTTACACACTTCCTTATGAACAGTACAGCTGCCATTTTTTCACAACATGGCGAAGTGTGTTTTCACACTTTCAGTGCAGAGATGCGTGGTCGCTGTGGGAAATCATTGTTCGGCAGAGATAAAGAAAATCACAGTGACACTGTTTTCATGATCCGAGCACCAAAATGCCTGGGTTGACAATCTGCTGTGAAATCCCCAACCTAATTATATTCACGGTTCTCGTTGCACAGTTTCTATGTCGCTCGTGACTTCACCATTTTTAAATATTTTTACCACATTTGCAACATAGCCATTTTTACACCTCCCCATGAAAGAGTACAGCTGTCATTTTTACATCCTGTTCGAATATTTTGCACCTGTGGTGCTAAATGCCGTAGTCACTGTGCATAAGCAGCTTTGACTAACAAACTGATATTCCCCCTGTTCATGAGGTGGGGTCACAAAACAAACATGTTGAAAATTTGGAGTGAAAATACCAATGAATGCCTGAGGTATTAGGCTTTTCAACTATAACGCCCAACACTATAGAGAATGACAGGAATCAGGGGTGTGACTTGGGATTCTTGCCTGTGATGTTCATACCATTCCACACCCTGCAGTCACTGAGAGGCATCGAGGTATGCCTTGGACTCTTCGCCCAAAGTTCACCCCATTCTCCTAATAGCACCCGTCTCACCATATTTCCTAATGAAATGGGGTGTGCATAAGAACCAAAGACCACAAGAACACCGTGGCACTTGTCCAGTGTCTGCAGGGGGGGGTGTGGTGAAATGGCGTGGTCAAGTTATGCCTGATGACCAAACGCACACCCCAATGCCTGTCACTCTGCAGGGTGGTGGTGGGGTTGGCTTCAGTTCAATACTTCACTGCCATTCCTATTACGCAGCTCTGTAACTTCTACACTACCACTGCCAATGCCAGCAAGCAAACATTCGGCATTGACAAATGCTTGTTACTTTAGCTTTGCTATGGGTTCATGGAGAGGGTAGGGGAAGGGGGGAGGCTTTTTGGGGCACTACGTCTCGACTTTTGTTGGGGTATATTTTTCCTTAATGAGCTTGTACACATTTGTTTATATTTCAGGACATGTAATTGTTTGGGTTTCTCATGTTTCCTTGTTGGAGAGGCGGTGGGGTTATAGTAAATTCTTCTGGATTTTCAAGTTTTCTCATGCACAAGGGAAGGGTTTTGGGGTGGGGGTTGGAGTGTGCCTGGCAGGTTGTGATGTTACCTTGGTTTACTCTCAAAAGTCCTTTAACTAGGATTGCCTTAAAAGATGAGTAACATTCTTAAAATTATATTGTGGAATGTTAGGGGAGTCAGGGATCCAGTGAAAAGATCCCAGGTTCTTAAACACTGTGCCTTGCTCAACACTGGGATTATTATGTTTCAGGAGACTCATTTACTGGTGAAAGAGGCCCCATGGCTTTGTCAACAGGGAATCTCCCAGATTTTTGCATCAGGGGACTCATCAGCTAGTTGGGGTGTTGCTATTCTTGTTAAAGGCAATGTACCCTTCCAGGCTGATCTAACCCTAGAGGACCCCAACGGTAGATTCATCCTGGTCAAGGGCACCCTCATGGGTATGACGGTCATCCTTGCCTCCATCTATGGACCAGTGGGTTGTGACCCTCCATTCATTATGGACTTAGCCAATAGAATCGCTCCACTCTTGCTTGCTTCTCTGATACTAGGGGGAGACTGGAGCATCCCACCTATGCTGGATCTGGATAGATCTGGTAAGCACTTGAAACACCCATCACCACCCCAAAGGGCTCTAAGTGACCTCATGGACCTGCTCAGCCTTTGTGACCCATGGCACATCCTTAATCCTTCCCACCATCTCTTTTCTTATTACTCAGCCTTGCATCAGTCATGCTCCAGGCTGGACTTAATCCTATTTAGTTGCTCACTCCTGAACAGCTTATGCCAGGCAGGTATCGGACCCATAGTTCTGTCTGACCATTCTGTGGTCTGGGCGACTCTCACTCCGGACCAACTCCACCAGAAAGACCACACGGAAACTAAACACCCAACTACTGAAAGATAAATCAATCACTAATAAGATACAATCTCTTATTCAGGATTTCATTGAGCTTAATGAGGGATCGGTACAGAGAGAGGATATGTTGTGGTGTACTCTCAAGTGCTTCCTTTGAGGTGAGTTCATTAAGATAGCCTGTAGAAGGAAAAGTCATAGGGAAGCAGATGCCTTATCTCTCTTGTCTCAAATTAGGACCGCTGAATTATCTCTGTCTTCTGATACATCTCTTAACTCTACACAGGCCTTAGTCTCTCTCAGGAACAAATACGCAGACTTGCTATGAGAAAAGGTTGAATACACCTTTATTAAAACTAAGGTGAAATTTATGGACCAAGGAGAGAAGGCTAGCAGACTTCTTGCCCTGAGACTGCGTAAGCTAGAAAGCTCTGGTTAATCCCCTCCGTTGTAGCCCCGGATGGATCGATCAAGACAACTACCCGTGATATAGCTCAAGTTTTTGAAGACTTTTACTGCTCTCTTTATGCTCAATGGGTTTCCCCCTCATCTCCACATGAGACTGACACTTTTCTAAACTCCCTTGGTCTCCCTTCTCTTCATGAACACCAACAGTCCTCCTTATCTTCTCCAATTTACTGTCGGAAGTGGAGGAAGCAATCAGGGACTTAACCCTAGACAAGGCTCCCTGACCTGATGGCCTTCCCTCCAACTTTTACAAAACCTTTTCCAAAGAAATAGCCCCCCTATTGCTTAAACTGTGCAAGTACATTCTACCCTCTAATCTCCTAGCTCCATCTCTACTTGAAGCAATGATAGTTCTCCTTTTAAAACCAGGTAAGCCTCAGCCACATCCAGTTAGTTATCATCCAATCTCACTTATGAATTATGATATCAAGATACTTACTAAAATTCTTTCCTGGTGTCTTAGAGCAGTATGGATGCACTTATTAAGCCCTGAGCAAGTTGGGTTCATCCCGGGCAGGTCGTCGGTGGACCATTTCAGGAAACTGAGCCATATTTTCCAGACTGCCCAATCATCCCACTCCTTTATGGCGCTGATTTCCTTAGATGCTGAAAAGGCATTCAACAGGGTAGATTGGGAGTTCCTTTGGACTACCCTGTGGAAAATGGGTTTCCCTACTACTTTCCTCCAATGGCTCCAAACACTTTACTCCTCTCCAGTTGCCAGGATCTATTACATTGGATTTTTTTCTCCCTGCTTCCCTCTTTTCACAGGCACCAGGCAAGGCTGTCCCCTTTTGCCTTTCTTGTTTAATCTTTGTTTAGAGTCCCTACTATGTAGCACTAAATTATCACCCCACATTCAGGGCATCCCAATGCTTAATCTGGTCCTAACCCATTCAGTAAATGCTGATGACATTCTCTTACATTTAAACCACCCCCCTCCTCTTTAGAGCATGCCCTCCAGGAAATTAACCAGTTTAGTCACTTCTCTAATTATAAGCTTAATTACTCCAAGACCGAATTTTTCCCTTTAAATCATCTCACTTATAGGTGGGACTTCACTCAATTTGGCATGTCATGGTCTCCCAAACACATCCAATATTTAGGAATTATCCTCTCTACAGACTTCTCGATGGTCAGAAAACTAAATCTGGATGACTTGTTAGTCACCCTCCAACAGGACCTTAATATAATAATAATTATAATAAAATGTATTTGTTAAGCACCTTTCAAACATCCAAGGCACTGTACAGTTTAAATAAAACAATTACACAATAAATACAGGATAAGCATTGGGAGTCTCTCCCACTTTTGTTTTGGGGTCGTATAAATATCATAAAAATGAACATTATCCCTTAAATATGTTGAATATCTGACTTTCTGTTTCCTTCTTTCACCACATACATTCTACAATTTCTAACTTTATTTGTCTCACAAACACCCTAGGTGTTCTTTCCTTAAACTATCCCTTCCTAAAAAAATGTGGGGACTCTGTCTCCCCAACATTCTTCTATACTACTGGGCCAGTCATCTTATAAAGTTGTGGAGATGGATCTCCAACTCTGAAGGTGTTTATGTTCCAGTCTGGTTGCAGTTGGAAAATCACCTTCTAGAGATGCACAACATAAAGGTCTCATCTATTTCCTACACTCTGTGGAAAGACTTTCCCCTGCCTTTATGCCATACTGTGATAGGCATTTCTCTGAAGGCTTTTTCCCAATGTTGTTCATACTTCAAACTTTCCCCAAGGCAGGCTTTTGCCCAACCTATTATTCTCAACCCTACTATCAAGATAGATGGTTCACAAATGTCATCAGTCTGGCTACCACAACTGAAGGATGCAGTAGTTGCAGATCTTTACTCTCATGATTCCTTGATGGCTTACCCTGATATTCTCATAAAATATGATCTGAGCCAGGTGCACATTTTTAAGATTTTCCAATTGAGGCACCTATTAAGTTGCCTCTTTGATGTATCCCCTCAGATATCCAAGTTGGAACCCTTCTTGATTCAGCTGCGGGATGTCACTTCAAAACCTCACAGTATCTCGTTGCTATATGCTAGTCTTTTAACCTTTGTCCACTCAGCACCTCTCCCAGGCTCTAAAATCTGGAGTTACTTAGTGCCAGATATTTCTATCAATTGGTCATACATATGGAAAGATCTCTACCATATATTTCCCAGGACAAACTTAGACTTACCCAGTACCACATTTTGAATTATATGTATTTCATGACCGTTAAGTTGGTCAAAATAGGCCATATTCCAGACTTCACCTGCTCCAGATGTAGCAAAGCAGAAGGTAATCTGCTTCCTGTATTTTGGCAATGTGAAAAAGTGGCCCCATTGTGGCAACTTATCCAATCCAGCATGAATCCACAATTGGGCTTTGATGGGCTTTTCACCATTGAAATATGTCTCCTAGGTATATATACTGATGTCAGTGTTAAAGAGCGCAGATTTCATATTGCTCTAATTTCAGTGGCTGTTAAAAAGCTTGTGCTTAAACATTGGCTGGATCAGCTGCCTATATCCTGCAGTGAATGGCTAAAAGAACTGACCTCTTACCTCCATATTGAACGTTTGATAGCTGGTTCTCGTAATAAACTTAAACTCTTTGAAAAAAAGTGGGGCAAATTATATTCCCTATACCTGCATTAGTTCTGCCTGATTGCACTGACTCTCCATACAAAGTATTCTACAATCTCTATTGTTCATTCTCCTGGTAAGGACACACTCCTAGGGTGGGAGGTGGAGGGTGGTATGTGGGGGGTATGAGTTTTAGTTAGTTTGTTATGTTAGCCAGTTTCATACCTGTCTGTAATCTCTGTAATGTTTGACGTTTGTTAAATCAATAAAGATTTTGAATTTCAACACTTCCTTTGCAGGAAAATGTGGAAGTAATCTCCAGTGAGAACAGTCTGGTTATTCTTGTTAATGGTGTTCCAATGAAGTCCAAGGTCATCTGGTAGCATATTGTCAGTGTACAGAAGGTTAAGGAAGCTCTCACTTATTTGAAGAGCAACAATCCCTTCTATGCAGACCTTGACATTAATAGAATGAGCAGTATATCTGCTCAGTAAGGTGTGTTGGAAACAAACAAGCCAATGACTGAGAAGGTCAATGTACAAACAACTGACAGTGTGTATGAACAATACACATTACATCCGCTACATGGCAGAGATCCAGTTGGGGATAACATTGATCTGTTTCAGATGAAACAGGTGGAAGGCAACCCTGTCAACATCTGGGAGGCAACTTTGGAAGCGCGTTGTTTTCTTGATTAATTCCCCCAAGGGTCAGGTGGATGTTTAGATGATAGAGAAGTGCGTGTACAAGGTGCTGAATACCGTACCACTCAAGTACTGAGTAAGGATGGCAAAATTAGACAGAACATACAGTACTTGTTTCACTTGCTATGGGAGAGTGAGCTTAGGATACTCTCTGCATCGATTGCACATACTGTACAGCTCATGACTACACTTGATGGAATCACTGCTGTCAAGTTCATGCAGAAATTGAAGGAAAAGGATGAGACATTGCAGGTTAATTTGTCATTCATACTGTCAAATCTCCATGGCACCAAGGAATACTGGTATCGTAGACACTCAGAGGTGATGACCATGCTGCTAGAGTATGGTGCTGCCACATGGTTTGTCACACTCCGCTGTGCTGAATATACCTGGGAAGAGTTGATTCAACTCCTCAAGTGGGCAAATTCTGATGCAGAGGGCATTGCATCAATGACTCTTGGAGAGATGTGTTCACTTGACCCAGTGTCTGTCACTAGACATTTCCACAAGTGATTCCATGATATTCTGACTTTCATTTGGTTTAAGGACAATCTGCCTCTTGGTATTGTGGAACATTGCTTTTGGAGGATGGAGTATCAGGCATGAGGCACTCCTCACATTCATATGTTACTATGGATCAAGGATGCCCCATGCATAGATGAACATGAAGCAGCAGAAGTGCTAAGCTTCGTAAAGCGTTATGTTACTTGCCGCATACCAGAAAAGTATGACAGTCCTACACTGTGGAAGTTGGTGCAAAAGTCCCAATGATATATGTGTGCCAAATACTGGCGCTGTGTGGTGAAGAGTAAATCTGACTGGTACACTAGAAGTCATTTTGGATTCCTGAGACGTGTCCGTCAGAATGGTCGCATGAATGAACTCTTTTCATCAATGCGACATCACTTGAAGGCAAAATCAATAAAGAGGGTATATGAGTTACACAGAAGGGAGAAGTAGGTGTACATCAATGATTACAACCACACTCTTCTACTGATGTGGCAAGCAAACATAGATGTACCTCTAAAAAAAGGTCGTGGATGTGCACTATACATCCAGGACTCACTACAATGTCTTGCCCTCCTACCCACCCCATCCCATCCCATCCCTTGAGCATGGGGCCCAGGCCCTCACTCTGAAAATCACTATTGCACCTAACAGAGCCTCCCTGTTCCTCTCTTCTATATACATTTCTCCCTGGATCAGAAGAGTGCTTTCCACTCTGTCCTCACCTACCTACAGTCTCTCCCTGGCAAGGCAGAAATCATTGCCCTTGGAGACTTCAATATAAATTGGCTAGCTGACACATCGGCACCCTTTAGGGATGTGGCAGCTTCTCAAAACCTGTCCCAACTTGTGACCACCACCACTAGACTGAACCAGAGGTCTGGCACTGCCACTCTCCTCAATCTGGTGCTCACCAATGCACCCCATAAAGCTACCCAGGTCAGGGTTTTACCTGATGCCCTCAGTGATCACTCCCCAGTGCTTTGTGACTGGTTGTATATTACAAGAAAGTCCCCCCCAAAACTATCCTCCAATGCCGTCTCAAACCTGACAAACTTCGGGCCCTTAGACAATACCTCTCAATCAGTGACTGGTCCCCCATTGCAACCGCTTTGGAGATTGACACCGCTCTTGACCACTTCATTGACACCTTCAATTCTGCCTGTGACTGGTATGCATCCCTAAGCAAACAGGTCATCAAAGGAGTCGACACACCTTGAATGTCAGAAGCCCTATTGGACCAAATGCGTGATTGTGACAATCTATGGCATATTGCCCAGGAAACTGGTAAACCCTCTGATAGACAGCGCTACCAAGAGACGCGTAATAAATGTACTTGGAATATTCGGAAGGCCAAAGTTGAGTACTACCAAGCCTCATTCACCGCCACATGGGGCTCGGGCGCAAGTTCTGGGACTCTCTCAAAGAGCTCAGTGGTAAAGCCTGCTCTGCTCCTCCCTTCCAACTCTGGGCAAATGGATCTATCACCACAGTCCCTGCCCTGATTGCAAATACCTCTTTCTCTGACCTTAGTAGTGTTCTCCCCCCAATTTCTTCTCCCCCACCCCAGCACCCCACCTCTCCCACCTCTCCCACCACCCCCTGTTCCACTTTGAAACAATATTGCAGCGTGACACTGCCCCTTCTTCTCCTCAAGACCCTCAGCAAGTTACGATTCAGCAGTGACACACTAGATCTTAAGCTGCTTAGGCTCACCTTTAATGAAGTTCTTCTCCCACTCACCATGCTCCTGAACTGCTTCCTATCACTGAGCCAGTTCCCCTCTAAATGGAAATCAGCTCTCATTACACCCATCCTTAAGAGTGGTGACCGCACCCAGCTTTGGAACTACATACATGTGATATATCCCTCTTTTCGCAGGAGACTCCTGGTTTTGTGACTGAACTCCCCCTCTCCCTTCAGGGAAACAAAATCTCCTGCTTAAGTAAAATTCTGTCAAAAACATCCATCCATGTTATTTTTGGCAGATAAAGACACATAAATAGTAAATTAGTGATGAACAATGTAAGTTATAACTTTATACAACTAGTTGTTGATTCTTTTTAGTGCTTATCCTTGACAAAACGAAATATATTAAATGTTTTTAAATGCCTTTTTTCTTATTTTTTGATGCCATTTAAGGACAAACTCATGACATTACAGCATCTCCCTACTAGTAGGCCAATCTCCCTACTAATTTTACCCAAATCCCCCTCTTAAGTAATTTGGACATATCACATGTATGGAACTACTGCCCCATCTCAATCCTGCCCCTCCCCAAAGCTTTGGAGAAAATTATGGCCACCCAGCTTACGAACTACCTCTCCTAATACAGCCTTCTGTGTCCTGAGCAGCATGGCTTCTGGCACAACAACAGTACTACCACAGTTCTCCTGGAGTTCACTAATGCCCTCCACATATCTCTGGATACAGGCCACATTGCTGGTGCCATTTTTATAAACCTTTCCAAGGCATTTGATACGGTGCACCACACACTACTACTGGATTCCCTCACACAAATTGGCCTGTCCTCTGAGACCACTGGCTGGTTTGCCAGCTATCTGTCAGAGAGAACTCAGACAGTCAGATTTTCCCAAATCCAGTCCTCCCCCCTCCAAGTCAGGTAGGGAGTCCCTCAGGGCTCTATTCTTGGCCCCCTACTTTTCTCCCTGTTCCTCAACTCCCTACCCAAGGATTGCTCTGGGAAACTATTACTATATGCAGATGATGCCATCATCTACAGCTCCCACACTGATCCCACCACTGTTTGTAATGCACTCCAAAAATCTTTTACGGAAGCAGAATCCTGGTTTATTTGGCATAGGCTAGTTCTAAACTACAAAAAACAAAGTCTATGGTGTTTTCGCACTCCCAAAGCAGGAACAGTGGGCTAGCCCTATGCATACTGAACTCCCTCAATGACCCCCTTGAGCAGGTTACCACTTTCAAGTACCTGGGTATCACCCTAGACTCAGGGCTCACCCACCATGACCACATATGAAAACTGAGCACCGCTGTTATTGTGCGTATTGATTTACTGCACCAGTACAAGCACTGCCTCCACCTGAAGCTCTCCACCTAGCTGTCTCAGCTTCAGTACTGTCACTCATAGATGCGAGGGGCGACCGTTGGTGCAGACTCTCCTATCTCAGTTCTGTAGCTGGAGGCGAAATAAAGGGTAAGGAAAAAGGAAAGTGAGCAAGAGGCCGAGGGACAGAAGAAAAATTACTCACCTTAGTATATGTTTCTTTAATGGGTCTTGCGTTATACCCAGCAGAGGAGGTCCCAAACTTTGAACTGCGGAGTAGACAGTTAACTTCCATGCCAGGCGTGAGCCAGACTCGAGCTAGGTTGAGACTGTGTGCTGTTAACTCAAACAGTCAGATCTTTTGATAAACTCACTAGGTCCTGTGTGGGCTAAACCTACTAGTCAACTGGCTACTAAACATAAAAACTTTTTTGGTCCCAAAAAAGACCGTCAGAGACCAAAATGAAAAACACAACACAATTCACCCCAGAAAAAGAGGTGAAAAACAACAAAGTGAGCACCTGAATGCCAACACTCCTACCCACTCCCAAAGAAAAAATTACTCACCTTAATAATGTTGTACCTTCTAATGGAGTCTTGCTATATTATGACAGTAGTTTGTCCACCACTAGAACTGCTCCGGTGAAATAGTTAATACCATTCAAAATGAACTTTGAGCGAGTTCTGAAGCAGCACTATCTGGCAATTTCAAACCTGAACTGTCAGATCTTTCGACAAACTCACTAAGGTCAATGTGGAAGCTCTAACCACTGCCAAATGGCTACCTAATATTAACAACCATTGCTGGTCCCAACACCCAAGACTCAGAGTCAGGGACGAACTACTAACACAATTCTAACAACATGAGAATAAAACAACAGTATAATAAAACACACCAAACTCCCAAAGGAGAAAGCACTAAAGGGCATAAATAGTGCCACACTAAGACGCCCACCAAGTAGAGTTCTAGAAGGGCAGGCTGAGGGGAGGTCATATGCAAGACTCATGGAAAAAACACATTATAAGGTGGTAATTTTCTTCAAAAAAATAATCTTGCTATATTATGACAATAACAAACAACAACAGTACCTCCATGGAGGGCAGAACCCTGGGAATAGGCTCTGAAGAACGCTGTGCCAACCGAGCATCTCTCCTGGCCTGGACATCCAGGGTAATATAGGAAAAGTGTCCGTTTCAAGTAGCAGCCTGGCATACCTATAATATAGGGATGTCTCCTGGCAGCAACTAGAGGCAGCTGTACCCTGGTAGAATGAGCCCTCAAGCCAGAGGAATCTCTGCCCAGTTTCTGATAACACAATTGGATCAGAAGACAATCCACCTGGCAATTGATCTTAGTAGCAAGTTTGCGCTCCCAACTTCACCATAGGTAAGGAAAAGTTGGAAGGATTGAACCTGTGACCTTTCAGTACAGCTCTATATAGTAACTAGAGACTCTCAACATCAGGGCATGCAACCTCCTCTCACCAGAGAGGTGATCAGTGAAAAATACTGAAGGAGATAGATTGATTAAGATGGAAATCTGAGCCACCTTAGGTAAAACTTCTATTAGTCCCTAAGGACTACCTTATCCTATGGAAAAAAAATAAGTCAGTTTCCACTGACAAGGCTGACAACTCACTTGTCGTCTAGTAGTAATAAAGAAAAACAGTTTTCCAGTTGATACTTAAGCTCTGCGAAAACAGAGAGGATCAAAGGGGTTGCATTAACTGGGCATACAAACAGCCCAAAACTCAGGCAGGGCAGTTCCCGAAAGGAATGGATTAGTATGGAGTAATCCTTAAAAAACTTAAAAAACAGAAGGTGAGGTGGAAAGGAATGACTTTCCTGCTGACACAAAGCAGATACAGCTGCCAAATGGACTCTCAGGTAGCTGGTCTGAGAACAGGAGTTAAGATGGACCATGTAATGTAATACAACAGGTAAATCAGCAGATTCTGACAAATATTTTCCCAGCACACCAAAGAAAACCTTTTCTCCTAGAACTAAATAAACCCTAGTGGAGAACTTTCTGGAAACCTTTAGGATTCAAGAACACCTTGAGAGAGGTGTAAATCAGCAAACTCTTAACTCCTCAAGCCAGGCCTTGAGGTTGAGGTTGAGGTCGGATACAAAAACCCACCTGGGCTGGAAGTTAACAGGTTGTGAGATCCTGGGAGCAAAGGGAAGATGGATTGTCAGTGACTAGAAAGGATGGTGCCAGGACTGTCAGCCAATACGGGGCAATCGAATCCTCCTGCAGGGCTGAGATCTGATTTGACTAATACTTTGAATAGGAGGAGGAAAGGAGGAGGAAAGCATAAAGAAACTTCCCTCCCAATCAAGAGAAAGGGCATCCAGGAGACTGAGCCCAACACTGGAGGCCTGCAACAGAACAAGAGGAAGTTTGTGATTGTCTGGGGCTGCAAAAGGTCTATCTGAGGGGTGCCCCATCTGGCAAAGACATCCCAGCACTTGAAGATCCAGGGACCAGTCGTGATGGCCTAGGAAATCCTACTAGAGAGCATCCGCTAGGACATTGTCCTTCCCTGGAAGATGAACCACTGTGAGGAAGTGTTCAGGGAATAGGCCAAGACCACAACTTCATTGCCTCGGTGAACAAGGCCGGGCGGTGCCCCCGTATGTTGATGTACTACATTGTTGTGGTGTTGTCTGTTCTGACATATCACCTTGTTGAGGACAGATGCAGAAAATGCTTGAAGAGCTAAAAGACATCTCTGAGTTATGAGCAGAACTGTGGAGCAGAGATTCCCAGGACCACACTCCCTGAGTGGAAGGTACATGTGGGCTCAACCCCAGAGGAAGCATCTGTAGTGAGGTCAAAGTGTGAGCAGGGGAATGAGAGGACCCCCAATCTTAGAATTGTTCAGATCTGCCACCACTGGAAGGCCTGGATCAAGGTTGATCACTGGGACCAACTTGGAAAGGGTGTCTCTTCTCTGAGACCAATAGGTTCTCAGTGAAACTGAATGTCTCATCTAATCTGCTCCTGCAACAGCTGTAGGATGCAGACCATGTCCCAGGGCTGCAGAAAGTGTCTTGCTGGTGAGAGACAGGAGTGAAGGAGGAGGCCAAGTCACTAGAATTTGTCACCTTTCTAAGGAAGAAAAAAGCTCTGGCTAACTGGTGTCCAACTCTGCCCCTATAAAGGAGAGTACCTGGACTGGTTCCAGAACAGACTTTGGTAGATTGAGAGAAAGCCCAGGGGAGAAGCTGCTGGGTAACTTGCAGGTGAGATTTTACCTGTTCTGGAAGCTTCAGCCCTACAATGAGCCAATCGTGTAGATAAGGGAAAAAAACAACGTCCTTGCCTCCTTAAGTGAGCACTGCTGACACACTATGAATACCACTTGGGGCAGAAATAGGCAGAAGGCATTGCTCTGAACTAGTAATGACCTGAGAAAGTGGTTCAGATCTGAGGTCACTACAATAGGGAGCTTCCGATTAGAGCCGTGAAATAGGCATCCTTGAGGTCCAGAGGCTAACCAGTCCCTAGCATTAGGAGAGGTAAAAACATTGCCAAATTACATTTTGAACTTTGGTTTCAAAGATGCTTGTTCAGATATCTGGTCTAATATGGACAACATTCTCTGTCTTTTTTGGGGTATGAAGTATCTGGAATACAGACCCCACTGCCCTGGTGCAGGAGGAACCCTTTCCACTGCTCTGAAAGCCAACAGGGTTGAGACCTCCTGCTTCCAGAGCAAAGGTCTCTGAAGCACTTGCAGGAGAAAAGTCTGGTTCTCAACAGGAAACTTTTTGAAGCTGAGAACAGACCACAGCTTACTACTTCCAGAACCCACTTGTCTGAGGTTAAAGAAGCCCAATTCTGACTGAGTAGCAGCCTGCCCCCACTACGGTAAGAGGAATCAGTACAAACTTACCATCAGGGTGCCTGCTGTATGAGAGCTTTAGGCTGAGGGGTGGGGCAGGCCTGCCCTCGTCTGCCTCTGCCTCTGAAGAAGCCCTCTGAGCATAGGCAGAGGAGGCCTGAGTCTGATAAAAGGCCTACCCCTACCCCGGGGGTATGCCTCTGAGGAGTAACTCCCGCTCCTTAGCAAGCACTTTTGTAAGTGGTCCTATATTCATCCATCTTTTCATGCAATTCTCTGTCTGCTCCCAAACAAGAGGTACCACCACAGGAGAAATCCATAGCCTTAGTCTGGGTGTCCTGTGACACCAGACCTACTACACCGAGAGCCGAAGGCCAGCCTCAGAAAGATACAGATGTGACCATGACCCTAGAGAGCATCATTAACATCACAAGCAGTAGCAACAGCATGCCTTAGAAGTCTCAATGCCATCAGCAGCCACCTGTTCTAGTTACTTCGCCAGCTGGCCAGGCATACTAGCTAATGCCATAACAGTATCTATCTAGATTTCTGATACCTAGCTACATAAGCCATATAATTTGCTTGCCTGAGTCCCAGAAGAGGCTGCATATACTGTTTTTAAGCCATGGCATCAATCTTCCTGGAATCCTTGTCAGGAGGATGTGAAGCCAGAGGGATATTAGCTATCAAGGCTGCAGCCTGAACTACTAACATGACTGCATTGCTGAGAAAGAATTCTATATCAGGACTTGACAATGTACCTTCTGTCCATCTTTTATCTACAGGAAGCACAAATTGAACTTTTAAAATTTATATTGTTTGCTCCTAAAGACTATGCAAAGAATAGACAATCTCTAGACTCTGAAGAATATCCATCATTTCACAAAATCAGGCTCCACTTATGATCAACTGGCTGCTTCCATGGGAAGCTGGAGATTTCATCAACTTTTTGTAAAACATAAAATGAGATGGGGACTCAGATAACATAGGAGGAGATTCTAGAGAGGTCTGTCTGAAATATCGGTTCAATGGGCACAGACCAGCCCAGCAACCATTCATACTGTTCATAATCATCCCCCTCCTCTGGTTCGTAAAATTCCCATAACATCATATTCCTGAACCACTGGGACAGACGAACCGACCTTTTGCCAGATAAGTGAAAGCGGTTTGGAAGGAACCTGAACAGTGACTGGACAATTTGTATGGCTTTGCTATCTCTGCAGCAGTTGGAGAAGGGTTTGGACTCCAAACCTGCTGACTTTGTTTTCTTCTGGAATTGGTTCCTCAGAACCAGCTTTTCTTTGCCAGAAGTCGCTCCTGGTCAGAGGGCACTCCTCTGGTCAGTGGTACTGGACCGGGCTGGCCATCGGGTCAAGCGGACTTTTCGGCCTCTCATTCCTGAGCCTGCCCAATCTCTTTTCCAGGGTGGCTGGGGAGAGTCTTATATCTGGCAGTCTGACTGGAGGTGGTCAAACCCCAGACAATAGACAATTGTGGTGTGTGGGTCAGCCTTGAGACTTCCCAGACATCACAGTGTTAAGCAATGGGCCCTGTTTCTTTTGGTTTCTCAGACAAACATCCAGCCTAACCAGAAAAACTTGCCCTTTAAAGGCAGTGCCAGACAAAACACCACCATATAGGTTCCTAACCGTGTCACGGTATTGGAAAAAACTGTAAAAATCCGTTTTTTGAACACGATAAAACCAGAACCGACACTCTAAAATATTAAGCTATAAAGTAAATAAGTTTTAAACCAGCTGATCGGTTCAAAACCAAACGATGAACACAAGTTCCCAAGATAAAACCTTTAATTTACACGATTACACAACAGACAGAAGCTTAGACGAACGGTTTTCCGGTTAAATAAAACTATTCTCGGTTGAATCAAATCGAGAAAACACTGTTTAAACGAGAAATGAACCAAGCAGTAGGAGAAATCTCCCGAGGCGACTGTTCACTGGTAAGATAAAGAATCTGACAGTTCAGGGTTTGAAATTACACAGATAGAGCTGCTTCTTAGGCTTGTACCAAAGTTCTATTTTCGGACATAGTATTAACATTTCACCTCCGAACAGTTCTAGTGGTGGGACAAACTGCTACTGTCATAATAACAAGACTTCATGTTGTTTTGAAACAGAGGTTCTGAGAGGAGCGAGGCAGGGGAGATCAGAATATGGCAAGACTCATTAGAAGAAACAACATTACTAAGGCAGGTAATTTTCTTCAAACAACATGAAGTCTTGCTGTATTCACGACAGTAACAGAACAAAGCGAGTACCTCCATGGAGGAGAGACAGAACCTACTGGAAATAGGCTCTGAAGCACAGCTGTGCCAAACAGAGCATCATTCCTAGCCTGGATATCCAGGGGTAATGCTTAGTAAAAGGTGAACTGTTTTCCAGGTAACTGCTTGACATATCTCTAGAATGGGATGTCCCGGCCAGCCAGGAAGCAACTGTACCTCTGATGAGATGAGCCCTCAGGCACTGACGAGGAACCACCCAGTTTTTCATAGCAAGTGGATGCAAAGAACCAATCCTGGCAATGGATGTCTTTTATTGTGGGTTTCCTTTACCAACCTCACCATAAGTGAAGAACAGTTGGAGGAGTCAAGCCTGTGAAAACCAGTACATTCTATGTAGTAGCTAAGGCTCTTTCACATCTAAACTGTGCAGCCTCCTCTAAGCCAGAAGGAGAATGGTCAGTAGTACACAGGAAAGAGACATAGATTGGTTAAGGTAGAAATCTGAAACCACCTTAGGCAAAAACTTCCCATATTGATCTAAGGGATCACCTTATCTCTATGAAGGAGATAAAATCAGGCTCCACGACAAAAGCTTGTAATTCACTTATCGTCTGGCAGAAGTAATGGCTACAAACACGATTTTTCCAAGATCAGAAATAAAGCTCTGCTGAAGACAAAAGCTCAAAAGGGGTTGCATAAGCTGTAGTACAAACATTAAGGTCCCAAGCTGGAGCAGGGTCCCTGAATGGAGGGTTGCTGAAACAATCCTTGAAAAACTTGGAGGGCTGGGGGTGAGCTATGAAGAGAGAGGGCTTACCTGGAAATAAAAGCAGAAAACAGCTGCAAATTGAACATTGGTGTAGCTGGTCTCACCAGAAGCTATTTAAAGGACCATATAATCAGGACTGTGGGACAGATCCGCAGACTCTGGAAATAAACTTCCCAGGAACCATATGGAAAATCTTTCCATTTGGAATTATAAAGTAGCCCTGGTGGAAGGAGTTTCTGAAGCCTTCAGAATATCCACCACAGCAGGAAGGTGTAAATCAATAAACTCTAACTCTTCAAGAGCCAGGCCCTTCGAGATTGAGAGATTACGAGGTTTGAGTACCAAACCCTCCCTGAGCACAGGTTAACAGGTTGTAATTCCTGGGAGACACAGGGAAATGGACTGCCAGGACAGTAGGAGTGGATACAAGGTTGTCTGGCCCAGTCTGGAGCAATCAGAATCATCTTGCAGGTTGAGATCAGTTTTGACTAGCACTTTGAACAGGAGAGGAAGGGAAAAGCATGCAGAACTTCCTTCCCAACTGAGAACTAAGGCATCCAGGGGACTGGGCCCCAACACTGGGGGCCTGCAGCAAGTTGGTGATTGTCTGGGAGGCTGCAAAAGGATCTGTCTGCGAGAATTACCCCATCTGGAAAATATTACCTCAAGACCAAGGGGTCCAGTGACCATTACGAGTTGGCCACAGGAAATCTACTGAGGAGCATCTGCCAGGACATTGTCCTTGCCTGGGAAATGAACTGCCGTGAGAGGAAGTGTTCAGAGAAAGTAAGCCAGAGACCACAACTTAATTGCTTTGGTGCACAAGGCTGTGGGCAAAGTGCCTCCTTGCTAGATTGATGTACCACATTGTGGTGGTGGTGTCTGTTCACAGCCTGGATAACTTTGTTCTGAACAGATTTGGAAAAAGCGAGAAGTGCTAGAAATACTGCTCTGAGTTCCAACAGACTGATGTGAAGCAGGATTCCTGAGGAGACCACAGCCTGGGTGGTCAGGTACATACGTGAGCCCCCACTCCAAGAGGAGACATCTGTAGTAAGATTAAAAAGTGAGACTGAGTGACAAAGAGAGGACCCATGCTGTCAGATTGTTCTGATCCTACCACCATGAAGGCCTGGATCAGGGTTGAGTTACTGGATCAATTTGGTCAGAGGTCTTTCCTTTGAGACCAGAAGGCCCTCCATGGAACTGAATATCCTCATCGGCCAATCTTGTTCCCTGCACTACTGCTGTGAGGAAGCAGCCATGTACTGATAGCTGTGAAAATGCCTGCTGGTTGAGAATACCTGCAGGGGTGAATGAGGAAGCCAGAGAGACAAAGGGTCCTTGCCTGTCAGGAAGGAAAGCTCTGGCCTTTTCTGTGTCCTAGCTCTGCACCTAAGCGAGGCTGGACAGGCTCTAGAAACCGATTTAAGAAGATTGAAAGAAGCAAGAAGTGAGCAGTTGATGAGGTTATCTGCAGAAGTGTAACCTGACTTGGTCTGAGGACTGACCTACTATGTATCTGATCGTCCAGGTGAGGATGATGGCAATCTTTTGCCTTCTTGGAGAAGCAACTACCACTGCCCAGGCATTTGTGGAGACACCCTTGGAGCAGGAGTCAGGCCAGGCACTGCTCTGAACGCCAGTAATAGCCTGAAGACAGCCTCCGAACCTGAGTACTTCGAGTGGGAGCTGTTGAGAATATGGAAGTAGGCATCCTTGTGAGGTCCAGGGACACTAGACAGTCCCCTGGCCTTAGAGAGATGAGAATAATTCCCAGAGTCACCATTTTGAATTTTGGTTTTAAAAGGTGCTTGTTTAAGTATCTGAGATCCAGGATGGGCCGCCATTCTACTGTCTTTTGGGAGGAAGGAAGTACCTGGGTACAGCCTTTGCCCTGATGTGAAGTGGAACCCTTTCACAGCTCTGAGACTGGAGAGGAAGAGACCTCTGCCTCTAAGGCAGAAGTGTCTCTAAAGTAGCTCAGGTGGAGAAAGGATCTGGTTCTCATCTTTGGAAACTTTCTTGAAGCTGAGGAACCAGTTCCTGGCTACTACTTCCAGGACCCATTTGTCTGATGTCAGAGACTCCCCAGTCCTGGACAAAATAGAGATCAGCCTGTCCCTACAGGCTAGTTGAGAATCGGCCCTGGCAGCCCCATCAGGGTGCCTGTTTGGCAGGGCTTTGGGCTGAGGGTGGAAGCAGGCCTGCTTGCACCCTGTCTGCCTCTCCCTTAAAACCCCCTCTGGGCATCAAGCTGAGAGGAGGCCCTGGGCTTGGTAAAAGGCCTATGGAAAGGCCGCCCTGCCCAGGAGCCTGCCTTTGAGGTGGCCTGCCTTCCTTGGCCTGTGCACTCCCTATAGGGTGGTCCTATATTCATCCATTTTTTTTCATATAATTCTCTGTCTGCTCCCCAAACAAAGTCCCACAACAGGAAAATCCATGGCCTTAGTCTGGGTATCCTGTGACAGGCCTAGTACATCTGAGCCAAGCCATTCTTGAGAAGTGCTACAGACGGCCATGACTCTAGATGATACATCATTAGGTCACACTGGCATGGAATTGCACCTTGGATACCTCAATACCATCAGCAGCCACCTGCTCCGAGCTCATGTGGCAAGCTGGCCGAGGGACCTGTTTTGCTAAAAGCCGTAACAGTGTCCCATCTGGATTTTGATATCTGCAGTATAGGCCATATAATTGGCCTGTCTGAGTCCCAAGGATGCTGCCATGTGCCGTTTCTTTGCCATGGCATCAATCCTCCTGTAGTCCTTGTCCGGGGTGTGAAGCCAAGGGAATGTTTGCCTTATCAGAGGCTACAGCCTGCACTACTAACATGGCTGCATTGTTGTTAAGGAACTCCATGTCTGGAGCCTGACGATATACCTCTTGTCCATTCTTTTATCCACAGGAGGTATAGTGTTAGAGTCTTTAAAATCTTAAATGTCTGTTTCCCAAAAGATTTGTACAAGGGAATAGACAGCCTCCTAGACTCTAGGATATCCATCATTTCTCGTGGTCAGGCTCCTCCTGGTCATCCACAGCTTCTTCCATAGGAAGCTGGAGTTTCAACCACTTTTTATAAAACACTGAAATGGGAGGAGGACTCAAGAAAGCCTAGGAGGAACACTCCTGAAGGTCTGTCTGGGAGATGTCGGGTCAATAAGCACATCAGACTTTCAAAACCACATTCATTCTCATACTCCTCTTCCTCCTCCTCCGGTTCATAAAAATTCCTCTAAATCATACTCTTGAACCAGTGGAACCGGCCGAACCAAGCGCCTGCCTGATGGTGCTGGTTCGGTCTGAACCGGGGACAGCGACTGTACAATTTTGATCACTTTGGCTATTTCTTCAGCCGTTGGAGAGGAAAGTTTTGGCTCCACACCAGCTGATTTTTCTTTTCTAGTTCTTTTAGCCAGAACCGATTCCTCAGAATCAGCTCTGCTTTTGCCCGAAGAAGTCACGCCCTGGTCAGAGGACACTCCTTCTGAGTTGGTTTGAACGAGGCCGGGCTAGCTCATCGGTTCAGCGGACTTTGGCCTCCTTACCCTGAGCCTACCAACTCTCTTTTCTAGGGTAGCTGCAGGAAATTCTTACAAATCTGGCTGTCTGCATAGGGTGGTCAAACCCAGACAATAAGCTTATGGGTGGTGTGGGGGTCAGCCTTGGCAAGACTTCACACTGCAGTGTTGAAACCCAGTGGGCCGGTTTTCTTTTGGGTTTCTCGGACACTGTCCTGATCCTATCCAAACTTACCCTTTAGGCAATCCATGAGAGCAAGACCCTCTTATTGATTCCTGACTGTGTCATGAGTGTAGGTAGGCATGTAAAATCCGATTTTTTAGAACCGATAAGAACAGTATACACTCTAAAAGTACAAATTAAATTTTTTAAACAACTCGTCCGGTTCAAACCGAACCGATGAACAGTTACAAGTTCACACACAGAATAGAACAAAATATAACCTATCTAGTGCTCACAAATACAGACAGAAACTGAACCAGACAGATTCGGTTTAAATCGGTCGAAAACAGAAAAACGGTATAGGCAAACAGCTGGGCTGAGCAGGAGGAGAAATCTCCCGGAGGCGACTGTTCAGTGTAGTAAAGGAATTTGACGGTTTGAGTTTAAACAGCAACAGACAGAGTCTCAACCCGAGCTCGAGCTCAGCGTTCCCATGCCTGGCATGGAAAGATTATCTCATCTCCGGGGCAGTTCAAAGGTTGGGACTCACTGCTACTGTCAGAATACAGCAAGACTTCATGTTGTTTGAAAAGGAAAGGATATAAACTGAAAAAGGTATAAGCGGTGAGAGGATAGACAGAGGAGAGATTCCAACCTAAGGACATGGGGGCCTCCTTTCCAGAGGTGGCTCTGGGGGAGGAACAGAGAGAGGAAGAAAGAGAGAAGAAGAAAAGGAGGCATGTTGAGAGAGGGAACAGTGCCCACGAGGCATTGGTTGAGAGGCTTATAAGCTGAGACTAACAAGAACAAGAATCCTGTTGATAGGGACTGAGGGAGGTTCAACTGAACCACCTGAACAGATCGATACAAGGCAGATTCTCTGATCTCTCAACATGCCAGAATCCCTACATCTAGCTGAGGGGCTCACAGACTGCCGGGCAGAACCTACCTACGGGAGCCGCACCCAGAGAGGGGACTATGTCCTTAGCATCCTGTTAAGTGCTAACACAGCAGTGTATGGGAAGATTATGCCTTACTGAGGCAGCTTTGTATGAAGGATAGAGTGGGAACTCAATCAGACTCCCTAAGGCAAGGCAACAGCAGATGCTCAAGGCTGACAAGTGCAAAGCAGCAGCTAGAATGAGCTTAAAGATAATACTGCCAAGGAGTTCTAAATTTTGTTGAGGCGAGTCAGACACGGTCTCTTAAGCTGTGAAACACCACTTAGCCTGGTCAAAGGTACTTGAAGTGCACCCTAAGGGCAGTCAGAAAGGAGTTCCTCAGAATAAGAAGAAAAGTACAGACCGTGCTGTTCTCCCTCTTTACCTGAGGAAAAAGACCATTCACAAAAATGGAAAACAGAAATTTTTTTTTTTTTTGGGCATAAAGGCCAAAGAAGGAAGGAAGCGAGACTGGAGGGAGGGCCAAGTAGGAGGCCACTGAGGGAAAGTGGGTCATCAAATAATGAATGGTGAAGATACAAGAGAAGATCAAAGAATTCGGTGGAGTACGTGAATTCCATCTTCCCTTGTCAATCTTCACAATCATTACTAGCTGATACCAAGCCCCCCTTTAAAAAGGGGGTAGAAACCCTGAGACAAGACCCCCAGCCTCCTGTTGGTGAGAAACAGAAGGGTAAGACCTAGGCTAATCTAGAGAGAAGCCTGGGAAGAGCCAGAGGTACCCCGAGGGGCAGGAAGGCCAGGAAGCTCCTGCAGTAGTCTCCTAGCTCTGGAGGAAAGAAGAGTGGCCCGGAAGCGGGCCGAGTCCCCCTCGCCAGGCCAGGGGTGACAACCTTGACAGGCGAAGCCATGCGTCCATCTAATGCAGATCGCTGTCTCATGACCTGGAAGCCACCTCACTGGCGTCATAAGATGCCTGCCTGGTGTCTTGCCAGCTCCAGGCCTATAGAAGAGGCAATAGCTTGTCTGGTTTGCTCTGTATCAGGCATTGATGCTAAGATCTGAAGAGTATCGACCACAAATGCCTACTGTAGGCAGGCGTGATAAGGCCTGATGAGATGCAATGCAAGACATTGCAGAGGAAGACAACACTCTCAGCCCCCACGGTCCGAACTGTGGGAATCGAGTCGGTGGGCGGTGAAGTCGCCAGGCAGCGGGCGCCGGAAGAGTCTCTGGGTATACAAACCGAGGGCGAGTTGGGGAGAGTACCCAGGGTTCGAGGGCACAATACCCTCGTGGCAGTCAGGGGGCTGGAGAAAAGGCAGACTGGCGACTGCAGGAGCGGACAGATGCCTCCTGGAGGGAATAGGCCAGGAAGGGTACCACCAGGTGCTGGGCACTGAGATTACGCCAAGGAATTCCACGCGTCTCCCGTTCAGTATTGTCTACTTGCGTAGGAAATTGACGATCCCTCACCATCCTCGAAGGAATCGCTGATATTCAGTGAAATCAGCATCGGAGGAGAGAAGAGCAGAGGGTTCCTCTCCCTCAGAGGAGGAGGCAGTATGATGGGGCTCGAGGTCCAGAGGATTCTTGTGTGGTGGGGATAGGCGAAAGACCCGCTCATTCATATACCTGACATATGAGGGAAGGCGCTGCAGAGACCTCTAGAACTGCTCCAGGATAAGCGAGGCCGTAGGAACGACATGGCCTGGAAGAGCCGGGGTGGCTGCAGAGGAATGGGAGATGAGGCACCACGAAGAGAGCTAACTGTCCTCTGCTAGGGCTCTGAAATCCAGGGAACAGAGCCGAGCTGGTGGGATCCCGGACAACAGACCAGGTCGGAAAGCGGAACCCTGGGATGCCGAGCCTGGAAGAGCCCAGAGGGGATCCTCCCTGTGGCAGACCTGGGACACATGGATCCAGAGGGCAGCCCGCAGCAATGCCACGGAGGACCCCAGATCACGAGGAAGGCGGGGCCCAGCGCTACGGCTCCTAGCCACCCCGGGGTGGCCGACAGAGACCGAGACGCCTGCACTCTGCCCCTCGACCCCTCGGACTCAGAGAGCGCCCTCCTCCTTGACCCCAGCGATCTCCCACCCCGAGGGGCTGTAGCAGCACCAGGGTCGGTAGCTGCCACGAGCCCCCCAGGAGGAATAGCCCCTCCCTCCGCCCCTGCTCCATCGCCCCCCAGGGACCCAAGACCACCCCTAACCTGGGGGACCTCAGGGGAGGACAGCAGCGGGGACAGCGGAAGAAGCCCGCTGGGCCGCCTGGCACCTCGTGTCACCGGGGACCCTGACTCCGAAGAATCAGGTTGCCTGAACAGGTCCACGTCTGAATCATCAGCCTCCAAAGAGGAAGACATCAGCTGGATCACAATACCAGCAACCCCGGGGGTTCCCGGTGAAACAGCACCGGAGCGGTGCGGGGCGGCGCGGACGACCTCGGCCCACCCAAAGCCTGGTCCCAGCTCCCCACCGGCGCTGGCTAGGCCACCGGTGCCATCTCGGCGCCGGAACCCAACCAGCGCCTCCAGGATGGCGGGACTGGGCCTCGCGGAACAGCGGCCGTGCCAAAGGCCAGAGCGATCCCGGCGCCAGGATCGACAGGCGCCAGAGGCGGCATCGAGGTCCACGTGCAGGGGCCCAGCAGGCGTGGGCTCGACATTGGGGAGCCTGCATCGAAGAGGTGACTGCTGAGGCGGTGTCTCCGCCGCGGCCCCAGGAGGAACCTCGACATTCCTCCGACACCGCAAAAGAAGCTTCCTCTTCGGCAAGAGAAGATGAGGAAGCCTTCTCCTCTACGGACCATATAGGCCCGAGAAGGGACCCGGAGGAAGGGCCTAGAGACCTTACCTGGGAATCCCTGGAGCAACGCCATCCCCCGAAGGTCGGTGGGGCCTTGCCGATCTTGAACGCGCGGACTTCCAGGACACGACGGTCCATGGAGAAACAAGCGTCGCACGCATCCATATCGTGGTTGGGTCCCAGGCAACGGAGACAAACAGCATGCCGATCCGTGACGGAGAAATGCCGGCCACAGGAGCACAGACACATAGGGGCACGGCCCGCCTTCAATTTACGTTTTGCCCCCGAACCTGACATGATGCGAACTAAATAAGAGACAAAAACAGCAACAAAGCACTCGGCGCCATTGACAGAAATAAAAGAAATGGTCTTACCAGGAGACGGCGTCGAGCGAATATAACCTGAGAATACGAGGAGTCTTGAGTGACGAGAAAATCTTCAACTCTGGCGCGGCAGGTGCAGCCTCGTGGCGGGAGAAACAGAAATAGGGCTAAAGAGGTGCACGGCACCTAACGGCCGCCCCTATGCGCTTATGACACAATACGTCGCGCTCGAGGCGGCGCCGCTGGAGCCGAGCACCACAAAAAAAAAAAAAAAAAAAAAACACTCTGTGGCGGGTGCGCGTCCCAGCACTAACCCAAGCAGTAATGAATGGTGAAGATTGACAAGGGAAGATCTGGGTTTTCGGAGTGCCTTTGGTTTGCATTTTTCATCTGGTAGCTTTGCAGGTGAATTCATGTTTTAAGCAGTCGATGAACTTAGATTATGATGAGGCCGATCCGCAGCTCCAAGATTAGGCAGCCACAGATTTCCTGACGTCACCGGAAGTCAAGCTGCCATACATCTGACCATTCCTCGAACCTTGCCAAGTCCCTTCTCATCCTTTCCACCCACCCTGGTGTATCAATTCTGTTGCAGATCTTTGTGTCATCTGTAAAGAGACATACTTTTCTTTCCAGTCCCTCTGCAGTGTCGCTTATAAAGACATTGAAGAGGACCAGTCCTAGTATTGAACACTGCGGTACCCCACTAGTAACCCCCCTTTCTTCAGGGTGGATCCCTTTCTTCAGAGTGGACTCCATTTACTACTACCCTCTGTGTCCTGTTCTCCAGCCAATTCTTTACCCAGACTACCATCTTGGGACCCACTCCCAGGCTGGTTAACTTGTATATTAATCTTCTGTGTAGGACAGTGTCAAATGCCTTGCTAAAGTCTAGGTAAGCCATGTCCATAGCCCCTCCCTGATCTACTACTTTGGTCACCCAGTCAAAGAACTCTATTAGATTTGTCTGACATTACCTTCTCACTGTGAATCCATGCTGCCTTGGGTCCTGTGCCCCACTGGCCTCTAGGTACTCAACAATTCTTTCCTTCAGAAATGATTCCATCATTTTCCCCATCACTGAGGTTAAACTAACAGGTCTGTAGTTTCCTGCCACTGCCCTGCTCCACTTTTTTGTGAAGTGGAACAACATCTGCCCTCCTCCAGTCCTCAGGTACCACCCCATCCTCCCATGATTTGTTAAAGAAAGTAGTCAGTGGTGTCACTAGTTCTACCCTTAGTTATTTTAGAATTCTGGTATGAATCTCATCTGGCCCCACTGCTTTGTCCACCTTCAGTTTTAAGAGTTCTTTCAGAACCCTATGGTCCCCCCTTATACATTTGGCAGATGGACCAAATAGACTTGCCAGACTCCTGAAGACGAGAGAACAAACCCTCGGTCTCCTGTCCAAAGAGGATGGAACAGGAGGTCCCCGATTCCAGACTGCAGATCGTTCTGAAAGCCGGAGCATCTCAGCCATGCGTGGCAGCGAAGGCAGACCCCGACGCTGCCGCCCTGGTCCACGATCCGCATTGTCGCATTCAGGCACGCAGAACATGTGTGCCTGTGTCCATGCCCAATGTCAACACATCCAGAAGTAACATCTTTTGTGCAAAATCTGGCAAGGCATTGATAAGAAAAAATTACTCACCTTAGTAATGTTGTTTCTTCTAATGGAGTCTTGCTATATTATGACATATGCAGTTTGTCCCAGCCTTGGAACTGCTCCGGAGGTGAAAGAGTTAACTTTCCATGCCAGGCATGGAATCTTGAGCACAAGCTCGGTTGAAAACTCTGTCTGTTGTTCTTCAAACCCAAACTGTCAGATCTTTACGAGCAAAACTCACTAAGATTCTGTGTGGAAGCTGTAAACCTACACTAGCCAACTGGCAACTAAAATATAACACATTTTGGTCCCAAAACAAAGACTCAAGTCAGGGGATCAAAAATAAAATACAATACCCAAACACCCAAAAAGGAGGGGTGAAAAACACAAGGTGGGCATCACTAAGTGCCAACACTGCACTGCCCACCCACATCCCAAGAGCAGAGGTTCTGAGAGGGGCAGGCAGGAGGTCATAATATAGCAAGACTCCATTAGAAGAAACAACATTACTAAGGTGAGTAATTTTTTCTTCAAACATGAAGTCTTGCTATATTATGACATATGCAGACTACACAGCAGTACCTCCATGGAGGAGGGACAGAACCTACTTAGGAAATAGGCTCTGAAGCACAGCTGTGCCAAACCGAGCATCACTCCTAGCCTGGATGTCCAGGGAGTAATGCTTGGTGAAAGTGTGTACTGTTTTCCAGGTAGCTGCTTGACATATCTCTAAGATAGGGATGTCCCTGGCCGCAGCTAGGGACGCAGCTGTACCTCTGTTAGAGTGAGCCCTCAGGCCTGAAGGGGAACCTTACCCAGTTTTGATAAAACTGGATACAAGAGACAATCCACCTGGCAATGGATCTTTTAGTGGCAGGTTTCCCTTTACCAACCTCACCATAAGTGAGGAACAGTTGGAGGAAGTCAAACCTGTGACCCTTGGTACGGTCTATGTAGTGACTAAGGGCTCTCTTTACATCTAAACTGTGCAGCCTCCTCTCGCCAGAGGAGGAATAGTCAGCGAAGTACACTGGAAGAGATATAGATTGATTAAGGTGGAAATCTGAAACCACCTTAGGCAAGAACTTCCTGTTAGTCCTGAGGACTACCTTATCTCTGTGAAAGGAGATAAAATCAGGCTCCACTGACAAAGCATGTAATTCACTTATCGCCTGGCAGAAGTGATGGCTACTAGAAACACAGTTTTCCAAGTCAAGTACTTAAGCTCTGCTGAAGACAAAGGCTCAAAGGGGTTGCATTAGCTGAGCAATGCAAACATTAAGGTCCCAGGCAGGAGCAGGGTCCCTAAATGGAGGGTTGTGTGAAGCAATCCTTGAAAACTTGAGAATACAGAGTGAGCAGAAAGGAAGAGGGCTTTCCTGCTGAAATAAAAGCAGAGACAGCTGCCAAATGCACTTTCAGGGTAGCTGGCCTCAGCCCCAAAGTATTTAGATGGACCATATAGTCCAGGACTGTGGGCAAATCAGCAGATTCTGGGGAAATATGCTTTCAGAGCACCATATGGAAAACCTTTTCCATTTAGAATTATAAGTAGCCCTGGTGGAAGGCTTCCTAGAAGCTTTCAAGATATCGAGTACACCTTGAGAAAGGTGTAGATCAGCAAACTCTAACTCCTCAAGAGCCAGGCCTTGAGGTTGAGGGATTTGAGATTCAGAAACCAAACTCTCCCCTGGGCACAGGTTAACAGCTTGTGATTCCTGGGGAGACACAGGGGAAGGTGGACTGCTAAGGACAGAAGGAGTGGATACCAGGGCTGTCTGGCCCAATCTGGAGCAATCAGAATCATCTTGCAAGGTTGAGATCTAATTTTGACTAGCACCTTGAACAAGAGAGGAAAGGGGGGAAAGGCATAGAGGAACTTCCCTCCCCAATCGAGAAGGAAGGCATCCAGAGGGACTGAGTCCAACACTGGGGCCTGCAACAAAAAGCGGAAGTTGGTGATTCTCTGGGGCTGCAAAAGATCTGTCTGAGGGTGCCCCACCTGGCAAATACTAACCTCAGTACTAGGGGATCAGTGACCATTCGTGATGGCCCTGGGAAATCCTGCTGAGAGCATCTGCCAGGACATGTTGTCTTTGCCTGGGAGGTGAACTGCCATGAGGAGGTGTTCAGAACAAGCCAGACCACAACTTCATCGCCTCGGTGCACAAGGTCAAGACAGAGTGCCCCTTCTTGTTGATTTACCACATTGCAGTGGTGCTGTCTGTTCTGACCTGTACCACTTTGTTCTGAACAGATGAAAAAACCTGAAGTGCTAGAAAACCAGCTCTGAGTTCCAACAGATTGATGTGGAGCAGAGATTCCTGAGGGGACCACAATCCCTGGGTGGTGAGGTCGCCCATGTGAGTTCCCCATCCCAAGAGAGACGCATCTGTAGTAAGGGTCAAGGAGTGAGATTGAGGGATGAAAGGAACCCCCTGTCTCAGACTGCTCTGATCCTGCCACCACTGCAGGGCCTGGATCAGGGTTCGAGTTACTGGGATCAATTTGGTTACAGGATCTCTCTTTGAGACCAGAAGGCTCTCAAATGGAACTGGATGTCCCTCATCTGAAATCTTGCTCCTTGCACTACAGCTGTGGAAGCAGCCATGTGGGCCAAGGAGCTGTAGAAAGTGCCTTGCTGGTCGAGAGACCTGCAGAGTGAAGGAGGAGGCCAGAGCCACCAGGGTCTTTACTCTTTCTAGGGGAAGGAAAGCTCTGGCCAGATTTGTGTCCAGTTCTGCGCCTATGAAGGTGAGTAGCTGAACAGGCTCTAGAACTGACTTTGGGAGACTGAGAAGAAAACCTAGAGATGTAAGCAGCTGCTGGGTAACCTGAAGGTGTGATCTGACTTGGTCTGGAGACTGACCCACTATGAGCCAGTCGTCCAGGTAAGGAAAGATGGCAATCTTTTGCCTTCTTAAGTGAGCAACTGCTACTGCCAGGCATTTGGTGAATACCCTTGGGGCAGAGGTGAGGCCGAAGGGCATTGCTCTGAACTGGTAATGGCCTGAGGGCAGTTTGAATCTGAGGTACCTTTCGGTGGGAGCTTCTGATGAGAACATGGAAGTAGGCATCCTTGAGGTCCAGGGACGCTAGACAGTCCACTGGCCTTAGGGAAGGTAAAATAATTCCCAGAGTCACCATTTTGAATTTTGGTTTTAAAAGGTGTTTGTTTAGGTATCTTAGATCCAGGATGGGCCGCCATTCTCCTGTCTTTTTTGGGGTAAGGAAGTACCTGGAGTACAGTCCTTTGCCCTGGTGAAGGAGAGGAACCCTTTCTACAGCTCTGAGAGCCAGGAGGGTTGAGACTTCTGTTTCCAAAGCAAGAGCCTCTGATGGATTTGCAGGTGGAAAGGATCTGGTTATCATCTTTGGAAATTTTCTGAAGCTGAGACCAGTCCTCGGGTTTACTACTTCCAGGACCCACTTGTCTGATGTTAAAGACTCCCAGTCCTGACGGCAAGCCAGCCTGCCCCTACAGGTAATGGAGAATCGGCCCTGGGCATCCCATCAGGGTGCCTGTTTGCAGGAGCTCAGGCTGAGCGTGGGAGCAGGCCTGCCGTACACTCAGTCTGCCTCTCCTCTGAAGAACCCCTGGGCAAAAGCTGAAGAGGAGGCCTGGGCTTGGTAAAAGTCCTGTGAAAGAGCCTGCCCCTGCCCCTGGAAGCTGCCTCTGAGGAGTGCTGCCTCTCCTTGGCCTGTGCACTCCTATAAGTGGTCCTATACTGATCCATTTTTTCATGTAATTCTCTGTCTGCTCCCCAAACAGAGAATTACCCACAACAGGAAAATCCATGGCCTTAGCCTCATATCCTGTGACAGGCTAGTACACCTGAGCCAAGCCTTCTACTAAAAGCCACAGATGTAGCCATGACTCTTGAAGATACATCATTAGAGTCCACTGCAGCATGGAATTGCACCTTGATGCCTCAATACCATCAGCAGCCAACTGCTCCAGCTCCTTGGCAGCTGGCCAGGACCTGTTTCGCTAAAGCATAACAGTATCCCATCTGGATTTCTGGTATCTTGCAACATAGGCCATAATTTGCCTGTCTGAGTCCCAAGGATGCTGCCATGTATTGTTTCTTTGCCATGGCATCAATCCTCCTGGAGTCCTTGTCAGGGGTGTGAAGCAAGGAATATTTGCCTTATCACACTACCCCAACATGGCTGCACTGTTGTGAAAGGAACTCTGTATCAGAGCCTGACAATGTGTATCTCTTGATCATTTTTTTATCCACAGGAGGTATAGTGTTAGGAGCTTTTAAAATTTTTATTGTCTGTTTCCTAAAGGATTTATGTAAAGGAATAGACAATCTCCTGGACTCTGGGATATCCATCATTTCCACATAGTCAGGCTCCTCCTGTTCATCCACAGCTTCTTCCAAAGGGAGCTGGAGGGTTTCAGCAACTTTTTTATAAAACATAAAATGAGAAGGGGACTCAGAAAGCCTAGGGGGAGACACTCCTGAAGGTCTGTCTGGGGAGATGTCCGGTTCAATGGGCACATCCAGACTTTCAAAATCACATTCACTCTCTTCATAATCCTCCTCCCCCTCCTCCGGTTCATAAAATTCCTCTATATCATATTCTTGAACCGGTGGAACCGACCGCTTACCTGATGGTGCCAGTTCGGTCGGAACCGGGGAAAGCGACTGGACAATTTAGATCGCTTTGGCTATCTCTGCAGCGGTTGGAGAAGGAAATTTTGGCTCCACACCTGCTGATTTTCTAGTCCTCTTTGCTGGAACTGGCTCCTCCGAGTCAGCTCTTCGTTTGCCCGAGGATGTCTCGCCCTGGTCAGAGGGCACTCCCTCCGGTTCGGTTGGCACCGAACCGGGCTGGTCATCCGGTCAGCGGACTTTTTGGCCTCTCGTTCCCTGAGCCTACCAACTCTCTTATCCAGGGTAGCTGCAGGGAAATTCTTGCAAATCTGGCAGTCTGCATTGAGGTGGTCAACCCCAGACAATAAACACATGTGGTGTGTGGGTCAGCCTTGGCAAAGGCTTCCACAGACACTACAGTACTGAAACCCAGTGGCCCAGTTTTTCTTTGGGTTTCTCAGACATAATGCCAGCCTAACCAAAACTTGCCCTTTACAGCAAATCGCCACAAGACACCCTTATCGGTTCCCAACCGTGTCACGGGTCGTGGAAAAAACGTAATGAAATCCGTTTTTTTTAGAACCGATAAGAACCGGGAACCGCACTCTAAATGCAATTTAATTAAGTTTAACAACAACCTGATCGGTTCAAACTGAACCGATAATAACATTTGCAAGTTCCACACAGAGAAAATGTAAACCTATCTATTACTACTATACTAACAGACAGAGCTTGAACCAACGTTGCGTTAAAATAAGACAAATGCGGTTTAAAAAAACGAAATTACACTTTTCAAACGACAAAATGAACCTGAGCAGAAGGAGAAATCTCCGGCGCACTGTTCAGTGAGTGCGATAAAGAATCTGACAGTTTGGGTTTGAAGAACAACAGACAGAGTTTTCAACCGAGCTTCAAGGCCAAGATTCCCGTACCTGGCATGGAAAGTTAACTATTTCACCTCGGAGCAGTTCTAAGGTTGGGACAAACTGCATATGTCATAATATAGCAAGACTTCATGTTGTTTGAAGCTCCTATCCTTCTCCCAGAGCACATTTAGTCCTGGACCATATTAGTAAAGCAATTAGAGGAATGGATGGGCAGGTGGAGGCAGAAGAAAAATTACTCACCTTAGTAATGTTGTTTCTTCTAATGGATTCTTGCTATATTATGACAATTGCAGTGAGTCCCCATCTTGAACTGCTCCGGAGGTGAAATAGTTAACTTTCCATGCAGGCATGGGAACTGAGCACGATCGGTTGAAAACTCTGTCTGTTCTTCAAACACAAACAGTCAGATTTTTACAGCTAAAACTCACTAAGGCTCTGTGTGGAAGCTGTAACCTACACTAGCCAACTGGCTACTAACATAAACACTCATTTTTGGCCTCAAACAAAGACTCAAGTCAGGAGACCCAAAAATGCAAAAAAAACAACAATTCACCCAAAAGGAGGGTGAAAAACAACAAGGTGGGCATCAAAAAGTGCCAACACTGTACTGCTCCACCCACATCCCAAAACAGAGGTTCTGAGAGGGGCAGGCAGGGAGGAGGAGGTCACAATATAGCAAGACTCCACTAGAAGAAACAACATTACTAAGGTGAGTAATTTTTCTTCAAACAACATGAAGTCTTGCTATATTATGACAATTGCAGACTTCTAAAGCAGTACCTCCATGGAGGAGGGACAGAACCTACTTGAGGAATAGGCTCTGAAGCATGGCTGTGCCAAACCGAGCATCACTCCTAGCCTGGATGTCCAGGGAGTAATGCTTGGTAAAAGTGTGAACTGTTTTCCAGGTAGCTGCTTGACATATTTCTAGAACAGGAATGTCTCTGGCTGCAGCCAGAGAAGCAGCTGTACCTCTGGTAGAGTGAGCCTTCAGGCCCGAGGGGGTAACTTTACCCAACTCTCTCGTAGCAGAATTGGATACAAGAGACAATCACCTGGCAATGGATCTTTATGGCTGGCTCCCTTACCAACTTAACCATAAGTGAGGAACAGTTGGAGGAGTCAAACCTATGACCTTGGTACACTCTATGTAGTAACAAGGCTCTCTTCAGATCTAGGCTGTGCAGCCTCCTCTCACCAGAGGAGGAGAAGTCAGTGAAGACACTGGAAGAGAAATAGACTGATTAAGGTGAAAATCTGAAACCACCTTAGGTAGGAACTTTCTGTTAGTCCGGAGGACCACCTTATCTCTGTGAAAGGAGATAAACTCCTGCTCCACTGATAGCAGCGTAATTCACTTATGCGTCTGGCAGAGGTGATGGCTACCAGAAACACAGTTTTCAAGTCAAGTATTTGAGCTCAGCTGAAGACAAGGGCTCGAAGGGGGGTTGCATAAGCTGAGCAATGCAAACATTAAGATCCCAGGCAGGGGCAGGATCCCTGAATGGAGGGTTGGTGTGAAGCAATCCCTTAAAAAACTTAGAAAATACAGGATGAGCTGAAAGAGAAGAGATTTACCTGCTGAAATAAAAGACACAGCTGCCAAATGCACCTTCAGGGTAGCTGGTCTCAGCCCAAAAGAATTCAGATGGACCATATAATCCAGGACTGTGGGTAGATCAGCAGAGTCTGGGAAATATGCTTTTCGAGCACCATATGGAAAACCTTTTCCATTTGGAATTATAAGTAGCCCTGGTGGAAGGCTTCCTTGAGGCCTTCAATATATCCATTACACCTTGGGAAAGGTGTAAATCAGCAGACTCTAACTCTTCAAGAACCAAGCCTTGAGATTGAGAGATTCGGATACCAAACCCATCCCTGGGCACAGGTTAACAGATTGTGATTCCTGGGAAGGCACAGGGGAGGATGGACTGCTAAGGACAGTAGGAGTGGATACCATGGTTGTCTGGCCCAATCTGGAGCTATCAGAATGACTTTGCAGGATTGGGATCTGATTTTGACTAGCACTTTGAACAGGAGAGGGAGGAAGGCATGAGGAACTTCCCTCCCAACTGAGGCAAAGGCATCCAGGGGAGTGAGCCCAACACTGGGGCCTGCAGCAAAAAAGGAAGTTAGTGATTGTCAGGGGCGAAAAGATCTATCTGCGGGTGCCCCATCTGGCAAATACTACTCCCAAGACCAGGGGTTCAGTGACCATTCGTGCTGGCCCTGAAATCCTGCTGAGAGCATCTGCCAGGACATTGTCCTTGCCTGGGAGGTGGACTGCCGTGAGGGAGGTGTTCAGGAGTAAGCCAGAGACCTACATCTCATCAGCTCGGTGCACAAGGCTCGTAGACCAGTGCCCCTTGCTCTGATGATGTACCACATTGTAGTGGTGTTGTCTGTTCTGACCTGCATAATCTTGTTCTGAACAGATTTGGAAAAAGCTTGAAGTGCTAGAAAAACTGCTCTGAGCTCCAACAGGTTGATGTGGAGCAGAGATTCCTGGGGAGACCACAGACCCTGGGTGGTGAGGTCGCCCATGTGAGCTCCCCAGCCCGAGAGGGATGCATCTGTTGTAAGGATTAGAGAGTGAGACTGAGTGACAAAAGGAACCCCTTGTCTCAGGTTGCTCTGACCCTGCCACCACTGCAGGGCTTGGATCAGGGTTCGAGTTACTGGGATCAACTTGGTAAGAGGATCCTTTCTTTGAGACCAAAAAGCTCTCAAATGGAACTGGATGTCCTCATCTGAAATCTTGCTCCTTGCGCAACTGCTGTGAAGCAGCCATGTGACCTAGGAGCTGCAGAAAATGCCTTGCTGGGGGGAGACCTGCAGGGTGAATGAGGAGGCCAGGAGACTGAGGTCTTGCCCTGTCCAGGGGAGGAAGGCCCGGCTTCCTGTGCGTTCAGTTCTCGCGCCTATGAAGGTAAGAAGCTGGACCGGCTCTAGAACTGACTGAGAGATTCAGAAGGAAACCTAGAGAGCTAAGCAGTTGCTGCGTTATCTGAAGATGTAAATTGGTCTGGGGACTGGCCTACTATGAGCCAATCGTCCAGGTAAGGAAAGATGGCAATCTTTTGCCTTCTTAGGTAGGCAACTGCTACAGCCAGGCATTTGGTGAATACCCTTGGGGCAGAAGTGAGGCCGAAGGGCATTGCTCTGAACTGGTAGTGGCCTGAGGGCAGCTCGAACCTGAGGTACTTTCGCTGGGAGCTTCTGATGGGAATATGGAAGTAGGCATCCTTGAGGTCCAGGGAAGCTAGCCAGTCCCCTGGCCTTAGAGAGGGTAGGATAATTCCCAGAGTCACCATTTCGAACTTTGGCTTTAAAAGGAGCTTGTTTAAATATCTGAGATCCAGGATGGGCCGCCATTCTCCTGTCTTTTTTGGGGTAAGGAAGTACCTGGAGTACAAACCTTTGCCCTGGTGTAGGGAGGAACCCTTTCCACAGCTCTAGAGCCAGGAGGGAGAGACCTCTGCCTCTAGGGCTGAGTGTCTCTGATGGAGTTGCAGGTGGAAAGATCTGGTTCTCAGCTTTGGAAATATTTTGAAGCTGAGAACCAGTCCTGGCTTACTACTTCCAGGACCCACTTGTCTGATGTTAAGACTTCCAGTCCTGGACAAAAGTAAGCCAGCCTGCCCCCTACAGGTGAGAAAGAATCGGCCCTGGCAGTCCCATCAGGGTGCCCTGCTTGGCGGGGAGCTTTGGGCTGAGGGTGGAAGCAGACCTGCTTGTGCCCGCTGCTGCCTCTCCTCTAAAGAACCCCCTCTGAGCATAGGTGGAGGGAAGCTTGGGTTTGGTAAAAGGCCTATGAAAAGGCCTGCCCTGCCTCTAGGAAGCTGCTTTTGAGGAGTGGCCTGCCTTTCCTGGCCTGTGCACTCCTATAGGTGGTCCTATATTCATCCATTTTCTTCATGTAATTCTCGGTTTGCTCCCCAAACAGAGAGTTGCCTAACAAGGAAAATCCATGGCCTTAGACTCGGTATCCTGAGACAGGTAGTACATCTGAGCCAAGCCATCCTGCAGTGCCACAGATGTAGCCATGACTCTTGATGAAACATCGTTAGAGTCCACTGCAGCATGAAATTGCACCTTGGATGCCTCAGCCACCATCCATAGCCACCTGTTCCAGCTCCCTGGCAAGCTGGTCAGTGACTTCTGTTTTGCTAGGGGCAGCACAGTATCCCATCTGGATTTCTGGTGCCACAGCAGCATAAGCCATATAATTTGTCTGTCTGAGTCCCAAAGATGCTGCCATGTCGGGTTTCTTTGCCATCAGCATCAATCTTCCTGGAGTCCTTCTCAGGGGATGAAGCTAGAATAATATGCTTGTCACAGGCTGCAGCCTGCACTACCCACAGCATGGCATTGTTGAGTGGAAATCAGTGTCGGAGCCTGATAGTAATACCTCTTGTCCATCCTTTTATCCACAGGAGGTATAGTGTGAGGTTTTAAAACTTTAACTGTCTGTTTCCGAAAAGATTTATGCAAAGATAGACAGTCTCCTAGACTCTGGAATATCCATCATTTCTACATAGTCCACGGCTCCTCTTGGTCATCAACAGCTTCCTCAACAGGGAGCTGGAGAGTTTCAACAACTTTTATAAAACATGAAATGAGAAGGGGACTCAGAAAGCCTTGGAGGAGAAACCCTAAGGGTCTATCTGGAGAGATGTCGGTTCAATAGGCACATCCAGATCTTCAAAACCATATTCACTCTCCTCATATTCCTCTTCCCCTCCTCGGTTCACAAAAATCCTCAAAATCATAATCTTGAACGGTGGAACGGCAGACGAACCCCCCCCTGATGGTGTAGGTTCGGTCGAATCGAGAGAGAGACTGGACAATTTGAATTGCTTTAGCTATTTCTTCAGCAGTTGGGGAGATAACTTTTGGCTCTCGCTAGCTGACTTTCTAGTCCTTTTGCTGGAACCGGCTCCTCAGGAACCGGCTCTTCGCTTGTCGAGAAGTATCGCCTGGTCAGAGGCACTCCTCCGTTCGGCTGGTACCGAACCGGCTGGCCATCCGATCAGCGGACTTTTTGGCCTCCCTTTCCTGAGCCTACCAACTCTCTTATCTATGGTGGCAGCAGGAAATTCTGACAAATCTGGCAGTCTGAATTGGGGTGGTCAAACCCCAGACAATAACACGTGGTGTGGGTCAGCCTTAGCAAAGCTTCCCACAAACACTACAGTGTTGAAACCAGTGGGTCGGTTTTTCTTTTGGTTTCTCAGACATAATGCCAGCCTAACCAACTTGCCCGTTTATGGCAATCCGCCAAGCAAGACACCTTATCGGTTCCTAACCGTGTCACGGGTCGTGGAAAAAAATCCGTTTTTTTTTTTTTTAGAACTGATAAGAACCGGGAACCGCACTCTAAAAAAGGACTAGTAGATTTAAAGACAACCTGATCGGTTCAAACCGAACCGATAATGAATTACAAGTTCCACACAGAAAAACTAAATGTAAAACCTATCTATCTATTACTTACATTACCATAGACCGAGCTTGAACCGACCGGTTGCGGTTTAATTTCGGTTGAAAAACTGACAAAAATAATACTTTAAAACTGACAAAATGAACCAAGCAGAAGGAGAAATCTCCGGAGCGACTGTTCAGTGAGGCGGAGTAAATAATCTGACAGTTTGCGTTTGAAGAACAACAGAAAGAGTTATCAACCGAGCTCGCGCTCTAAGTTCCATGCCTGCATGGAAAGTTAACTATTTCACCTCCGGAGCAGTTCGAAGATGGGGACTCACTGCAATTGTCATAATATAGCAAGACTTCATGTTGTTTGAAGTGTTGAACACCCTTCAAGGGGCTCAGTACTCACCCACCAGTGATGAATGGTAAAGACTGACACAGCGAAGATATAAAAATTACGTACCTACCGTAGTGTGATCTTTCTGTGTATCTTCACCATTCATCACAGATGGGTACTGGTCGAGATCAGGACCCCACGGAGCCTTTGTAAATAGGATAGCGGAGTCGACGCAGCATCGGGCGCCGCCCTCGAGGCCGACTGCACTACGCGGGCGCCCGAGGATTAGCCGTGGTGTCGACTCAGCCTGCCTGCCAGTTCTGAGTCGCCGGAGAGGTAAGAGGAAGGGATGGAGGGTGGGACAAGAGAGTCCAAGGGACCGAAAAAGGAAGAGAAAAACTGAACTAAAAGGAGAAATAACGACTGAGAGGACAGCATAGAGGAAGCAAGACTAAGGGGACTGGGTAGGGGCTCCAATCTCTGGAAAAGGAAGAAGGGAGGGAAGGGGAGAGAGAATTTAGGAGAGAGTGAGGTAACAAGGATCCAGGACCCTTGTCCTCCCAGATTATATAGGAACTGCAGGGTGTAGCAAAGCTCATTTGCCAGAATTCAAGGCACAGAATAACTGGCAATACCCCAAAAGCAGTCGGCTATTCTGGAAAGGACAGGGTACAGGGACTCAGTACTCTCTCTGTAAGATATTTGGTGAAAAAAGGGGTTTTTTTTTTTTTTAAATTAGATGGATAACAGAAGAAGGGCAACCACCAGCTCTCACCCGTAGAAATGAAGATATATAGTAGAGAAGGAGTGCCACTCGAACTGTACCCCTTAGGGAAGAAAACTACCCCCTGTGTGTCCCAACTTTACCCCGCTCAAAAAGAGGGGTAGGCACAGAGGGAGGAGGATCCAGAGACTGGAGCCCCAGGGGATGGCGGGCGGGATTGTGATGAATGGTGAAGATACAGAAAGATCATAATTCACGGTGAGTGCGTAATTTTATATCTTATCTGTATCACTCTTCACCATTCATCACATGAGTGGTACCAAGCCCCGAGAGAAACTGATTAATGCACCCTAAGGGACAGGCGTCCCTAGCCCTCAGTGGGTGACACACTAAGGGGCAACCTTCTGGGCCTGAGGAGGCCCGAGTGGGGAGGCGAGGCAGGGTCTCCCGAGGCGGGAAGAATTTGCCTGACAAGCGTCGTCTCGCCCTACGGGAAAAGAGATAGTTCCCTGGTGAGCGGAGCAAATCACCTACACGGGCCAAGGGTGACAACCAGGAAAGGCGAAGCCAGGCGATCTCCTGGTGCAGATCGCTGTCCCTACTACCCTGGTAGCTACCTCACTGGCATCGTAAGATGCCCCTTGCTGATGCCTTACTAGCTCCAGGCCACGTGCAGAGAGTCCGATGGCTTGCTCCGGTCAGGCAAAGCAGCTAGGATCTGACCCAGCGCTGACCACAAGAACTTGTTGTAGGCTGCATAGTGGGCCTGATGAGCGGAGATGGAGAAAACAACCGTGCCAAGTAGAAAGTCCTCCTCCCCAGAAATCAAAATCCGAAGAGTCCTGATCTGGGGTCCGGTCACGGTGGAGGGCGCGAAGCCCGTCAGGAGTGTCCAGGTGCGTCAATCCGGACTGTGGATGAGGCATAGAACCTGGAGACTCGGGAGCGCAATACCTCTGGCTGAGGTCCCTAGGGCAGGAAACATAGAAACAGACTTTGACGGCAGATAAGGACCGCTAGGCCCATCTAGTCTGCCCATTTCCCTACTACGGATAGGCCGCAGATCCTAGTTAACCAACAGCCTATTTCTTCCTACTCCCCACAAGAATTGCGTTATGTCTGTCCCATGCATTCTTGAATTCTCCCACAGTTTTAGACCCCACAACCTCCTCAGGAAGGCTGTTCCATGCATCCACTACCCTCTCTGTGAAATAATACTTCCTCACATTGCCCTGAACCGCCCTCCTTCTATCTTTAAATTGTGTCCCCTTGTTCTTGCAAGTCTCTTTTTCTGAAAGATGCTACCCTCTTGGACTTTGTTGATTCCACTGAGGTACTTAAAAGTTTCTATCATGTCCCCCCTCTCCCTTCTTTCCTCAAGGGTATACATATTAAGCTCCTTTAGTCTCTCCTCATATGGCTTCTCTTGCAGACCCTGCACCATTTTAGTTGCCCTCCTCTGGACTGCCTCTATCCTGTCTATGTCCTTGCGGAGATGGGGTCTCCAGAACTGGACACAGTACTCAGATGAGGGTCTTACCAACTGTCTGTACAGAGGATAACAACTTCCTGTTTTCTGCTGATGATGCCTCTCCCTATACATCCCAGTATACCCCCAGCCCTCCCTATTGCCTTCTCACATTGCTTGCTAACCTTAAGGTCATCTGATATGATTACCCCAGGTCCCTTTCATTTTGTTGTTGTTACTACCTCCTACCCATTGTGTATTCTTCCCTGGGTTCTTGTTTCCCAGGTGCATTATTTACACTTCTTTGCATTGAATCCTAGCTGCCATACTTCTGACCATTCCTCCAACCTTGCCAAGTCCCTTTTCATCCTTTCCACGCCTCCTTGTGTATCAACCCTGTTGCAGATCTTTGTGTCATCTGCAAAAAGGCATACTTTTCCTTCCAGTCCCTCTGCAATGTCACTGATGAAGACATTAAAAAGGACTGGACCCAATACTGAACCCTGCGGTACCCCACTAGTAACCCCCCTTTCCTCAGAGTGGACTCCATTTACAATTACCTTCTGTGTCCTGTTGTCCAGCCAATGTTTTACCCAGGCTACCACCCTGGGTCCCACTCCCAGGCTGGTTAATTTGACTATTAATCTTTTGTGTGGGACTGTGTCAAATGCCTTGCTAAAGTCTAGGTAGGCCATGTCCACAGCCCCTCCCTGGTCTACTACTTTGGTCACCCAGTCAAAGAAATCTATTAGATTGACTGACATGACCTTCCGCTGTGAACCCATGCTGCCTTGGGTCCTGTGCTCCACTGGCCTCTAGGTACTCAACTATTCTTTCCTTCAAGTGACTCCATCACTTTCCCTACAGAGGTCAGACTGACAGGTCTGTAGTTTCCTCTTCTGTCTTGGTCCCACTTTTGTGAAGGGAAGCACATCCACCTTCCTCCAGTCCTCGGGTACCACACCATCCTCCCATGATTTATTAAAAAGAGTAGCCAGTGGTTTCACTAGTTCCTCCCTTAATTCTTTTAGAATTCTGGGGTGAATTCCATCAGGACCCATTGCTTTGTCCACCTTCAGTTTTAGGAGTTCTTGCAGAACCCTTGCTTCTGTGAAAGGACTGGGATCGACCCCCCTATCAAGAGTGCTTCTGTTAATTGGATTAGGCACTTCCCCCTCCTCTTTTGTGAATACTGAGCAGAAATATTCATTCAGTATTCCTGCTTTTTCACTGTCCCCCTCCGGAGAAGGGCCTCTGCCAGGATCGCATGGACGCCTCCCGAAAGGGAGCAGGCCAGGGCGGCACCACAAGGGTGGCAGCACCGAAATCGCCTAGAAAGGCGTGCACCGCATGCTCAGGATTGCTGACTGACAGGGGAGAAAGGTGAAGGTCCTCCATCATCCTCACGAGGAAGCGCTGATACTCGGAGAGATCAGCGGCAGGAGAGATATGGACAGATGGTTCCTCTCCCCCAGAAGAGGATGAGGAGCTGGAGGTCACCATACGTTCCGAGGGTGGTTGCTCGGGGGGAGGTTGAAAAACCTGGCTGTCCATGGCCCTAACGTAGGCAGGGAACCGAGCAGCCACCGCTCTGAACTGCTCCCAGGTGAGAGGGCCGCTAGGACCAAGAATGCCTGGGAGCGCTGGAGAATGCGGCAGAGGGATAGGGGCAGAGCCGAGAGAGGAAGTCGGCTGACCTCTGCCAGGGCTAGGGAGCGAACCATGGACACCCGAGGAGGGTGTCCCAGAAGACTCCGCAGCCGACAGCTGTACAACCACGTTGGTACTGCCTAGGCTGCGCCCATGAAAGAATCCTCCCAGTGAGGCGACCGGGGCCGTATAGATCCAGAAGGGACGGTCCCCTGCCTCCAAGAATGGGACTCCTCAAGGAACCGGAAGGGGAAGGGCGGAAGTCCGCACTTCGGCTTCGTCCAGGGCAGGGGTGGACCCCAGAGAAGGCCGTGCGCGACCCCACACCCCTCGACCCCTCAGAGTCCGAGAGGGTCCTGGTCCTCGAGAGGGCCAACCTAGGTAGCTGGCAGCTCTGGGCTGCCCCCGAAGGGGAGACCCAGGGAGCAGCACCCTCCCCTCCTGTAGACTTCCCGATGGGCCCCAAAGTTGGGCGATCGAGACACACTACGGGAGGGTACCACCACCAAGGGGTCAAGGAACCCTCCAAGGCCAGGTTGCATGGCAATGGTGGCTCGCACCATAGCCTGCTGGTCAGTACCACTGACCCCAACCTCGGGGAGAACCTGACGCTCCTCAGAAGGGGGCTGACTGACTCGTTGTCGAGACCATCGGCTCGCCCTCCTCTGCAGATAACCCCAAAGGGTGTGACTGCTCGTCCGACTCCGAAGAGGTAGAGTCTGAGGCCCTAAGCCAAACGGTAGGAGGGCGAGGAAAGCGACCTTACGAAGCCCAGAAGCCAAAGCAGTGGCGAGTGGCCCCAGGCCTTCCACAGCCCATAGCGGGGCTGACAGGCAGCGGCAGGGCAGCTCGGGCCAAGGTTCTGAGTCAGGGCCAGCCGCGGCGCCCGTCAAGTCCACTGGCACCGGGGGCGGTACTAGGAACAGAGGCAGGCGCTGGCGGCAGCCCCAGCAACGGCCTCGGCGCCGCCGCCAGGCCCCTCAGCGCCGCGAACGGCACCGAGGACCAAAGCGGCGCCGACGGCCCCGAAAGCGGACTCGGCGCTGAACACGGCACAGTCAGGCCCCTCGGCGCCGAGGACAGCGCTGAGGCGAGACATAGTGAAAGGCGACGTTGAATCCAGGGTCATGGCGCCGCGAACCGCGCCGACAAAGCCAACAGCGCCGAGAGAGTCGGCACCCACGGCACCGTGAATGGCGCCGACTGACTGTGTCGAGGACGGCGTCGACCCGGGCCTTCTGGACCACGGGAGCGACACCGGGGGAGCCTTCACCCCCGAAGGGGCGACTGCCATAGCGGCGCCTCCCGCCTGCTCCCTGGAGGAAGCCGGATGGTCCTCCTGCGCCGCGGGAGGAGCCTCGGCCAAAGCTAGGCTGCAAGAAGCCAAGGCTCCCTCCTCCTCGGTCCGTATAGAACCGGGAGGGGACCCGGAGAAGGCGAGACAGCGGCTTGGCCCGGCAGTGAGCCCTACCCCCAGTCGGTGAGCTCGCCCTACTTTGAGCAGCGTGCTGTTCTAGGGCCTGCGGTCCATGGAGAAGCAGGCATCGCATGAATCCATGTTGTGAAGCGGGCCAAGACCGTGAGACACGGTCATACTGGTAGGTAACTGGTACTGGCAGCCTTGCTGACACCAGCGCATCAGAGCCGCCCTGCCTAGAAAGTTTCTTGCCCTCGGCACCGTGACATGACCTGCGGAAAAACACACCAAAAATAGACTCGGCGTCGCTATACTTTAAAATAAATGGAAAGATCTTACGGACGTGCCGAGTGGAGGCAGAACCCAGAACTAGCAGGAGACCGGCGGACTGTCGAATGCACAAATTCAAAGGCTAGCCCTAACAACTGTCAAAAACTTCTTCAGTGGCTTCCCACGAGGTGACCTCGGCGGCGAGAGGCGAAGAACTGGTAGGCAGGCGGAGTTGACACGGCTTAGCGGCTAATCCTCGGCCCACATAGTACGGCCGGTAGCGATAGCGCGGCTGCGACTCCGCCTATCCTTATAAAAAAAAAAAAAAAAAAAGGCTCACGGGTCCTGATCTCCGGCCAGTACCCATCTGTGATGAATGGTGAAGATTGATACAGATAAGATATGAAAATTACGTACCTACCATAATTCTTTATCTTTCTGTGAATCTTTACCATTCATTATTATATCCACCACCTTCCTCTCAAGGCCCCAGTCCCTTAGCGTTGCCTCCTCCTGCTGTAGTCCTCCTTGAGGATCCAGTTGGGTCTCCCTCTGTACCCTTAGTACCCCTTCTTATCCTAGGAGGCGGAGAGGGGACTCTTAAGAAGGAGGGGCTAGTAGGGCCTCTCAGCAAAACTGAGATGGGGGACTCCTGGTGGGCCCTATCCCTTGTTCTGGGTAGGACTTTTGGGGTCAGCCCACTCCTTTGAGGTGTACACACTCTTGTCGAGTCCACTAGTATGGGGGTAAGAATGGGGCTGACAGGGTCACCTCCTTTCCCTTCCCTCCCCGTCTTTTTACTTCTCTTCCTCCTCCTCCTCCAGCTCCCTCCCCCTTTGGGATGGAGATGTTTTCAATTAGGTGGGGTTCTCCCCCCCCAACCCTGTGGGTTCTCCAGTTTGGAAGAACGGCAACTGGGGGGAGGTGTGAGGATTCCTTACCGGGGTGGATTTTCCAGCCAGTAGGGGGTTGGAGGAAAGAGAGAGAGATCTTCTCCATAGTCGCCAAGTCTTTTCCTGGAAGGGAGTAATAAGACTGAGTTGCAGACCCTGTAGCAACTGCCTGTAGCCTAGTTGCCAGTCTGCTTCTGGAGGCATTTTTCCTGGTCACTCTCGAGCTCTGAGTCTCTCAAGACACTTGGTGGATGGGCCTCCTTCCCTTCTTCCTCCCATCTCTCCCCCCTTTCCTTCCCTGTCCGTTATGGCCGTCTAGGGACTGTGCCTTTTGCCCATACCCTCTCAGAACCTCCTCCTCCTCTGTCCTGTCGGCCTATTTCTTTTCAGTTTTATCTTTTCTTATACTGTCCCTCGGGCTTCCTTGCCCTGCCCTTGTCTATCCCTCCGTCCCCCCCATCTCTCCAGTGAGAGAACTTGGTGGAGGGAGCCAAGACTGTTTCTAGCCAACCTGAGCGGCTACACGAGTGCGTCGGCCTCATAGAGTGGCGCTGATGGCACCAGCTCCTCCCCACAGGGTGCTGTGCTCCAGCTTACACCCAACCAGTGATGAATGGTAGAAGACACAGAAGATCAAAATTACGGTAGGTACATAATTTTCATTTTTGGCCAGCTAATTTATGTTTCATGATTTTTATGTGCTCATCTAAACAAAAACACAGAATTTGACAGCAGTTAAGGACAGCTTGGCTCACCCAGTCGGCCCATTTTCTGCTACCTGCATTATTAATACAAACCATACTTTATCTATAGCTCTTTCTCCCTCCCTCTTCCTTTCCACTACGATTCATCTGTGTTTGTCCCATTCATTCTTGAACCTCCAACGGTTTTCACACCCACCTCTGCTGGAAAATTGTTCCAGGAATCCACCACTCTTTCAGTGAAGTACTTCCGCACATCTCTCCTGAATCCACCTCCCTCCAGCTTCATGAGTATGTCCCTTGTTCTTGATCACCTCTTCCTCTGAAAAAATGCTTCCCTCCTGTAACTTGTTTACCCGTGAGATATTTAAAGGTCTCTATCACAACCCTCTCCCATCTCTGCCAGGGTGTACATACCGAGTTAAGAGTCTTCTCTTCATAGGACTTTTGATGCAGAACCTCCACCATTTTAGCTGCCCTCCTCTGGACTGCCTCGACTCTATGTCCTTCCAGAGATGTGGTCTCCAGTACAGGACACAGTATTCTATGTGGGGTGTTACCAGCAATCTATACAGGGACTACACCGCCTCCCACTTTTTACTGCTGATACTCCTCCCTATGCACCCCAGAACCTCACTAGCCCTCTCAATTGCCTTGTCGCACTGCCTGTCCACCTTCAAGTCATCAGATATGACTAACCCCCAGGTCTCCTTCCTGCTTGCTATTTATCAATACAACTCCACCCATTTTGTACTCTGCCCCTGGGTTTCTGTGCCCAAAGTGCATTATTTTGTTCTTCATACTGAAACCCAGCTGCCACACTCTTGACCATGCCACTCGTTTTCTCAGGATTCTCTGGACTTTGAATTACACTAGATTTCAACAAAGATTCCCCTACTCTTTGAGAAGTGCCATGCGATCCTTAAAGAGCTGGTGACATATTCAGGAGAACCTTAACAAAACCTAATATTCAGACACAGTCCAGCTTGTATTTCCCATTAACTGTAGTCCTCCTCCCCATTAGTTATTATTGAGGTAATCTGTATGAAAACAGGATCTTTGTTCCTGAAGAGTTTGTCTATTCCTGCTGCTTTCTCCCTACCTGAAGTCACAGAGCACTGATATCACAGTCACTCCCATGGCAACAGATTGGGATGTCAAAACAGAGAATTATGACTTGAAGTAGGGAGTAAGCTATAGAGAAGATGGACTCTAAAGAAACTCTAAGCAATGAAGATCATATATTCATGCAAATTTCCTTAGTAATAAATAACAGGGAAAAGAAATATATAAACTATAAATGGAATGCAGGCAGAATCAGTACCTAATTATTATGCTTTTTGAAGTATTCTTTGAGGCATCAGTAGCTCTTTCATATCCACCTGAACAACCACTAAAACAGAGATGGGACATTGATTTAATGTCTCATTCAAAGGATAGCACAACTCACCCCAACTGCATAACATATAGAATAATGCAGGGGTTGTGTGTTTAATGAGTTTTACACACACTCTGAGGTGCTGGATGCTACCTAAACCCCTGAGGCAAGAAGCTGAGGGTTTATTTAAACATTCAACACCGAGGAGGTGTGTAAAAAGGAAAGTACGTACCTACCGTAATTCTTGATCTTCTCTTGTATCTTCACCATTCATTACTTCCTGGGTGTAAGCCGATGGCGCACCCGTCACAGAGCTTTTTTTTTTTTTTTTAAAGTTGCCCTAGCGGCGCCCTCGGGAGGCGTCATCGTCATGCGCGGGGTGACCGTTAGTAGCGACAAACTCCTCCTCCAACTCAGTTCTGTGAGCCGGAGGCAAAAATGAAAGCAGAAAATATAGATAGCGAGGCAAGATAGCAGGGATAGCAAAAGCAAGGAAGAATGAACTGAAAAGGAATAAGCCGATGGAGGAAGGACAGGGAGATAAGAACATCCTAGCCTAGGAGTGCAGGGCCTCCTTACCCGAGGCGACTCTAGGAGGAGATGAGTAAGAAATGAGAAAATAGAAGAAGAAGAAGAAGAAGAGAGATGGGATGTTGAAGGGACCAGAATGCCCAATGAGCATAGTTAGCTTGTAGCTGAAGGCTCGACTAAAGGGAAGCAAGAATCCCGGAGATAGAGCTGAAGAGAAGGTTCACCGAACCGCTAGACAGACTCAGGAGGGCATAGTCCTCATCTTCAACATGCCATTGTTCTTGACACCCACCTCGGGCTCCTGGCAGCGAGAGGCCTTTAATTGGGAGGCGGCCGAGGAGGAAGAATAAAACCCCAGCAGCATGAGAGGCGCTGCTCAGGGGTTCAGAAATGGAAAATGTAAGCCTTTCAGGCGTTCCAAAATAAGCAGGACTCAGACTGACTGGCTAGGTGACAGGAAGCTTAGAGCTGGCTAAATTGGATATGGTCAGCAGAGCTCTACTATAAAAATTGTCAGGAGGACACTAAGGAGAAACCACTTAGCAAAACAGCGAGAAGGATAGCCTACCTTCTCATTTGCCTTCTTGTTTGATTTCTCCTATTCCTCTTTTTTTTTTTTACAGATAGAAAAAAAATTTTTACAACTAGATGCATGACCCAGATACCAAGATGCCTATAGCAGTCGGGAGAGAGTTCCCGCAGCATTTTTTTTTTTTTTTAGAGAAAGGAACAGGCGTGCTAGTTCTCTGCTCTGCAAGGCAAGAATAGAGGGGGATTAGATTTCAGGGCAACTACCTGAACACGGGATTGCAGGATCAAAACTGAATAGCCTGAGCCAGGCCAAACAACCCCAGAGGTATCTTGCCATAAGAATAGCAAGAGATAGTTGTGCAGTCTGATCGCCAATGCAATCCACGAGATGGCCCATGAATCTTAGAGTAAATAATTTTTCTGGATTTTAAACCCCAAGAAGATTTTTTTTTTTTTTTTACTTTTTTTTTGGAAAATGAAGCAATTTTCCCTATATTTTATATAATGCAGAGAGAGGAAGGAGACGGGAGGTGGAGAAGCCACAGGAAGAGGCCACTGAGGGGATGGTGGGCGGGCGTAAGTAATGAATGGTGAAGATACAAGAGAAGATCAAGAATTACGGTAGGTACGTAATTTTCCTATCTTCCCTTGTCAATCTTCACCATTCATTACTTCCTGGGTGAGTACCAAGCTCCTCTTCCCCAGGAGAAGAGGCCATACCTGAGGGAACAAGACCCCAGCCTTCTGCTGGTGAGAAACAGAAGGAAGACCTGGCTTATCCAGAAAGCCTAAGTGGGAGAAAGAGCTAGGAGGTGCCTCCCGAGGGCGAGGAGGCGGAGGGCCCTGTAAAAGTCTCCTAGCTCTGGATGAGAAAAAGACGGGTCCCCGGAAGGCGGAGCGCATCACCCTCGCGGGCCAGGGGTGACAACCTGGAGGCAGCCATGCCGTCCGCCTGATGCAGATCGCTGTCCCCGAAGCCTGGAAGCCACCTCATTGGCGTCATAAGATGCCCTTGCTTGTGTCTTGCCAGCTCCAGGCCTACCGGAGAGGCAGCAGCTTATCTGGTTTGCTCCGTGTCAGGCATAGATGCCAGCAGCTGGGACATCATCGACCACAGATGCGGTTGTAGGCAGCGTGGTGAGCCTGATGTGATGCAATACATGCACTGCCTGCGAAGAGAACACTCTTCGCTAGCAGTCGAACTGGAGAGTCCGAATCGGTGGTGACGGTGCGCCGAACAACAGCGCCCAGAAGGAGTATCAGGTATACCAAACCTGAGGACGGGTTGGGAAGGAACCTAGAGACTCAGAGGGGCACAATACCTACGCTGGCAGTCCGCCGGGCTGGGAAGAAAGCGGCAGGAACTGCCAGGACGGATAGAGCGCCTCCTGGAAGAGATAGGCCAGGAAGGTACCACCAGATGCTGGGCACTGAATTCACCAAGGAATTCACACAATCCGCTCGGGTATTGTCTCCGAACGAGGAAATCCGAAGATCCCCACCATCCTCGAGGAAACGCTGATATTCTGTGAAATCAGCATCGGAGGACAGATGAGCAGGGTTCTCTCCCTCAGAGGAGGGAGGCGAGGATGATGGGGAACTGGAATGTCCAGAGGATTCCTGCGGCGGTGGGGAGAGTCGAAAGACCCGCTCATGCATGTAACTAACATATGAGGGGAAGGCGGCCGCAGAACCCCTGAACTGCTCCCAGGATAACGGACCCGTAGGACCGACATGGCCTGGGAGCGGGGGTGGTGAAGGCAGAGAGATGGGAGAGGGGCACCTCCGAGGAGGCAACTGCTCTCTGCGAGGGCTCTGGAATCCGGGGAAGGGAGCTCTAGCAGGAGGGATCCGGGATATCAAACCAGGCCATGAAGCGGAACTCTGGGAGCGGAACCTGGAAGAGCCCTGGGAGAAACTCCCTGTGGCAGCCTTGGACTGCATGGATCCAGAAGGGCAGTCCCACAGCGCCCAGAGGACACCCTAGAACCCTGGGGGAGGCGGGAGCTCTGCTCCTGGCTCCTGGCCACCCCTGAGGTGGCCAAGAGGACCGAGCAGCGGACGCCTGCCCTCAACCTCCAGTTCGAGGCCCTCCTCCCGACTGCACGTTCCCCTAACCCCAGAGGAGGTAACAGCACCCGGGGTAGCTGTCCACGGACCTCAGAGAGAGCCTCCCTCCGTCCACCCGTCTGCCCCGGGACTCTCGGCCACCCCAGCCGAGAACCCTCAGGAGAGGCGGCAAGAGGGACAGAGGGAGGGCCCTGCGCCGCCTGGTACCCCTAGCCCACGAGGACCCAGATTCGAAGAATGGGGATGCCAGGATGGGTCCACATCTGAGTCATCGTCCTCCGAGGAGGCCGAGACCAGCTGGACCTCGATGCTGGCTACCCAGGGTCCCGAGGCCCGCAGAGGCATGACGGCCGGTACCGAGTCTTGACACCGCTGCCTCAACCGCCCGGCAGCATGAAGGCCCAACCCCACCCCAGCGGCTCCGGCAGACCAGCACCGCCCGGAGGAGGAAGGCCACGGCGTCGGGGAAGGCGGCGGCACGTCGCGGCGCCGCCAGGCTCATCGGCACCCCGAGCGGCGCCGAGGCCAAAGCGGCACCGCCCAGCGGCGCCGCCCTGATCACCAGCGCCGCGAGCGCCGGGATCAAAGCGGCGCCTGACGGCGCCGCTCGATCACCCGGCACGCGGCGCTGGGATCTGAAGCAGCGGCGGCGAGCGGCGCGCCGATCACCGGCGCACGAGCGGCGCGGGATCCAAAAGCAGGCGCCGCGAGGCGGCGTCAGTCCACCGGGCGGGCCCAGCCAAGGGCCTCGACACGAGAGGCCTGCACCTCGAAGGTGACTGCCGAGGCAGTGTCAGCGCTGCGGCCCGGAGGAGCTCCGGCGCTCCCCAACACCCGGAAGGGCCTCCCCTTGACAAGAAGGAGAGACCCCCTCCTCCTCGGACCGTATAGGCCAGGGAGGGACAGGGAAAGGCCTAAGGATCTCGCCCGAGATTCCCAGCGCTTGGCCGTCCCCGAGAGTCGCGGGCCTTGCCGAGCGTCTGTAGCGGACTTGAGGGCCTTGACGGTCCATCGAGAAACAAGCGTCGCTTGAATCCATATTATGGTTTGGGGTCCCAGGCAACGAAGACAGACGTCATGCCGTCCGAGACGAGAAATGCCGCCGCAGGAGCACCCGGACGCATAGGGCACGGCCCGTCTGAAGAACGCTTTCGCCCAGAACCGGACATAGCGAAATAAACAAGATTAAACACAGTCGGAAATACACCTGGCGCGTACAAAGGAAAGAAAAGAACAGTCTTACCGTGAAGCCAGGTGTAGAAAAAAGTCGGATCGCACTTTTCGGTTCTTCGCGAACAGGTGCTGCCTGACGGCGGGAGAAACAGAACTGAGTTGGAGAGGGTCGGTCGCTATAACGGCCGCCCTCGCGCATGGCGTCGCTCTGGGGGCGGGCCGTTAGGCAACTTGAAAAAAAAGCTCCGTGACGGGTGGCGCCTCCGCTTACACCCAGGAAGTAATGAATGGTGAAGATTGACAAGGAAGATCTCAAGTTAAACACAAAACCCTGTGTTTATTTTATATAATTGCTGGGCAGCTTTTCTCGACACAATAATTGTATAAAAATAAACTGCCATCAGTGGTGTGGAGAAGCAAGTCGGGAGTGGAGGAAGCGCGGTCAGTGCTCAAGCGGTCCAGAAACATTTTTTTTTTTTTTTTAAATTTAGAACAGGAGGCAAGTTTCCTTTTAGAAAAATTACTTAGCATAGAGTCACTGCAGTGTAGATTCCAGGTCTCAGCGTAGTGCTGAACTTGCAGCGACTGTCAGGCACCATGGTTAGTGGAGGCGTGGGCGTTGGAGCCAACACATATTAGCCATTATAACCTGCAGTTATAGCAATGAATTATATGATTTTCCACTGGAGAAAACACTCCCAGTTATTGCATCCCCTTAATACTGCATTCAGGTGCCAATGTTTATGGTACGAGTTGAATCCTGAGTGGGGGCTATACAAATAAAAACATACATACTCTTAATTTTGTTTCAGGGTTGCTAACTTGAAGGCATTACTGTTTTTGACAAAATATTTTATTTTTATGGCTTACCTGCAGGAAGCTGATCGCCATTAAAACTAGGCAGTAAGAGCCAATTCCACCAGTATAAACTTCGGTCATATCCCTCTGAAGGAGGAATTGTTTTAACACTAAAATCAACGGACGCAGCAAGGGATTTTCCTGTGGGTGACATAAAAAAAGACAAAGTTACTCACACTTGTAACATCTTTCCTTCTAATGGAATAGAACAGCCAGACAAACCTGTGCATCATCTCTGCAAGATGCACACTGCATCGGAACTTAGAATGCTCAAAGATGCACTCTCTCTCACTCTGCTGGTCTTGAGCCTGCCAGTATTTATTCCAATGGCAGATTTTTTAGATGAAAAGGCCAAGATGCTAGAAACCAATTTGAAATAAATATTTCAATTACAGCAATAAAAAGTTCAGAATTAAAAAGTTTTAATGATACAGAAAAACAAAACTTCAGACAATCTGTACAATGTTTTAAGCCTGTGGGTGTCTCTGACATGCCAAATTAAGAGAGATCCCAGCAAATAAATACAGAACAATTCCAAAAACAGTAAGAGCCCAATAGTATAAAACGTCTCTTCCCTCACAACACCATGCTACAGATCAAATCGCAGTTTCCTGTAACAGGAACCAGTTAAGCTGAAAAGACACAAATGGAAAATGAAAGCCCTCCATTTCATATATTCTAAGCAGGGAAAAATTAAACCACTTATGAAAAAAATAAAGTGGTTCATTTTAATAAAAACAGCCAATTTAGAAATAAGGCAGACAGCCAAGGTGATCTTCAGTTCTTGGGAATCAAAACGAGAACCAACATACAGCAACAGTCCCTAATGCAAAGTAATCGAGGAACTAACTAAAAATCAGCAAGACACAGACAATTTTTTCCAATTTTTCCGTTTTCTCCGACCCAGGTCCCCAGCAATCGTGGAAGTGTGTGCTGCGTCGGGTACTCGCACTCAGGTGTTGGACTCGGCCCCTTCCACACCATCCCTGGCAATTGCTGCTCGCCTCCCACCTATGCTATCCATTGGACCTCCACCCGATGGGAGTAAAACTATTAGGAAGTGCAGAAAACCTTCAGGAGAGCTGCCTTTCAGCTGCTCAATCCTGCTCCCCACCCCACCCGGCTCTTTGGCGACCGAGGTCATTCCCGAACCGGGTCACTAGTGTGACATGACATATGGCGTCCAACACCTCCGCCTCTCTGCGCCACGGGCTGGCAAGAAAAAATGACTTACCACTATAATCTTGTTTCTTCCCAGCGATGCTCAGATAGTCATAACTTTATGCAGTAAGCCCGAGGTTGGACTGCCGGAAGATGGAACACATGCAAATGAGTAGAATTCTTTGCATGTGAGCATCTTTCAAACACTGCCTCAACCAACTGCAGTGTTCTAACCTCTTCAGATTTGTAAGGAGCCTGGAAGTCGGGCCTTGGAAATTATCCTAATTAAAAATTAATAAAGTGAGGCTTACCCTAATTAAAGTATGGTATTAACATAAACCTCCCAGAGAAAGGAACAATAAGAAAAAATTACTCACCTTAGTAATGTTTCTTCTAATGGAGTCTTGCTGTATTCTGACAAATTGCAGTGAGGTCCAGCCTTGAACTGCCCGGAGATGAAAGAGTTAACTTTCCATGCCAGGCATGGGCAGCTGAGCTCGAGCTCGGTTGAGACTCTGTCTGTTGCTGTTTGAACTCAAACAGTCAGATCTTCTGAGCTATACTCACTGGTGTCCTGTGTGGAAGCTGTAAACCTACACTAGCCAACTGGCTACTAAATGTAATAAACAGATTTTTTGGTCCCAAAACAAAGACTCAAGTCAGGAAACCCAAAAAATGAAACAAACACAACACCCACTCACCCAAAGTAAAGGGGTGATAAATAAAGGGTGGGGCACCTCTTGAGTGCCAACACTGCTACTGCCCACCCACATCCCAAAACAAAGGTTCTGAGAGGGGAGGCGGGGGTCAGAATACAGCAAGACTCCATTAGAAGAAACAACATTACTAAGGTGAGTAATTTTTTCTTCAAACAACATGAAGTCTTGCTGTATTCTGACAAATTGCAGACTACCAAGCAGTACCTCCATGGAGGAGGGACAGAACCTACCTAGGAAATAGGCTCTGGAGCACTGCTGTGCCAAACCGAGCATCACTCCTAGCCTGGATATCCAGAGAGTAATGCTTGGTAAAAGTGTGAACTGTTTTCCAGGTAGCTGCTAGACATATCTCTAAGATAGGAATATCCCTGGCAGCAGCCAGGGAAGCAGCTGTACCTCTGGTAGAGTGAGCCCTCAGGCCTGAGGGTGGAGTCCTGCCTAGTTTTTCATAGCAAAATTGAATGCAAGAGACAATCCACCTGGCAATAGATCTCTTAGTGACAGGTTTTCCCTTACCAACCTCACTATAAGTGAGGAACAGTTGGAGGGAGTCAAACCTGTGACCCTTGGTACGCTCTATGTAATAGCTAAGGGCCCTTTTGACATCCAAACTGTGCAGCCTCCTCTCCCCAGAGGAGGAATGGTCAGTGAAGAAAATGGGAAGAGGCATAGACTGGTTAAGGTGGAAGTCTGAAACCACCTTAGGTAAAAACTTCCTATAGTCCTGAGGACCACCTTATCTCTATGGAAAGAAAAATCAGGCTCCACTGACAGGGCTTGTAACACGCTTTAGCCCTGGCAGAAGTGATAGCCACCAAGAAAACAGTTTTCCAAGTCAAGTACTTAAGCTCTGCTGAGGACAAAGGCTCAAAAGGGGGTTGCATAAGCTGGGCAATGCAAACATTAAGGTCCCAAACAGGGGCAGGGTCCCTGAATGGAGGATTGGTATGAAGCAATCCCTTGAAAAATTTAGAGAATACAGGATGAGCTGAAAGGGAAGAAGGCTTACCTGCTGAAAGGAAAGCAGAGACAGCTGCCAGATGCACTCTTAGTGTAGCTGGTCTGAGTCCCAAGCTATTTAGATGAACCATATAGTCAAGGACTGTGGGCAGGCCAGCAGACTCTGGAGAAATATGCTTCCCAGTGCACCATACAGAGAATCTTTTCCATTTGGAGTTGTAAGTGTTTCTGGTGGAAGGCTTCCGAGAAGCCTTTAGGATATCCATAATACCTTGAGAGAGGTGCAAATCAGCAAACTCTAACTCTTCAAGAGCCAGGCCTTGAGATTGAGAGATTTGAGATTCGGATACCAAACCCTCCCCTGAGCACATGTTAACAGGTTGTAATTCCTGGGAAGAGACAGGGGAAGGTGGACTGCTAAGGACAACAGGAGAGGGTACCAGGGCTGTCTGGCCCAGTCTGGAGCAATCAGAATCACCTTGCAGGGTTGAGATCTGATTTTGACTAACACCTTGAACAGGAGAGGGAAGGGGTGAAAAGCATACAGGAACTTCCCTTCCCAATTGAGAATGAGGGCATCCAGGGGGACCGAGCCCAACAATGGGGGCCTGCAGCAAAAGAGAGGAAGTTGTGATTGTCTGGGGCTGCAAAAAGATCTATCTGTGGGGTGCCCCATCTGGAGAAGATCACCTTCAAAACCAGGAGTTCAGGGACCATTCAGTGATGGCCCTGAGATATCCTGCTGAGAGCATCTGCCAGGACACTGTCCTTGCCTGGGAGGTGTACTGCTGTAGAGGTGTTCAGGAAATAGGCAAGAGACCATAACTTCATTGCCTCTGTGCACAAGGCCGTAGACAGAGTGCCCCCTTGCTTGTTGATATACCACATTGTGGTGGTATTGTCTGTCCTGATCTGAACTACTTTGTTCTGAACAGACTTGGAAAAAGCTTGAAGTGCTAGAAACACTGCTCTGAGTTCTAACAGATTCACGTGAAGCAGAAATTCCTAAGGAGACCACAACCCTTGGGTGGTCAGGTCTCCCAAGTGGGCTCCCCACCACAAGAGGGAGGCACCTGCAGTAAGGATTAGAGAGTGAGACTGGGTGACAAAGGAACTCCCTGTCTTAGACTGTCCTGATCCTGCCACCACTGTAATGCCTGGATCAGGGTTGAGTCACTGGAATCAGTTTGGTCAGAGGGTCCTTTTTCTGAGACCAAAAAGGCTCTCAAGTGGAACTGAATGTCCCTCATCTGAAATCTTGCTCCCTGCACAACTGCTGTAGAAGCAGCCATGTGCCCCAGGAGATGAAGAAAAATGCCTCCAGTGAAATAAGGGTCCTTGCCCTGTCCAGGGAAAGAAGGCTCTTGCCTTTACTGTATCTAGCTCTGCGCCTATGAAGGTGAGGAGCTGTACAGGCTCTCTAGAACTGACTTTGAAAAATTCAGAAGGAAACCTAGAGAAGTAAGCAGTTGCTGAGTTATCTGTAGGTGTAACTTGACTTGGTCTGGGGACTGGCCTACTATGAGCCAGTCGTCCAGGTATGGGAAGATGGAAATCCTTTTTCTTCTTAGGAAGGCAACTACTACTGCCAGGCATTTTGTGAACACCCTTGGAGCAGAGGTTAGGCGAATGGCATTGCTCTGAATTGGTAGTGGCCTGAGGGCAGCTCGAACCTGAGGTATTTTCGATGGGAACTTCTGATTAGAATATGGAAATAGGCATCTTTCAGGTCCAGGGAGACTAGCCAGTCCCCTGGCCTTACAGAGGGTAGAATTATTCCCAGAGTCACCATTTTGAACTTTGGCTTTAAAAGGTGCTTGTTTAAATATCTGAGATCCAGGATGGGCCGCCCTTCTCCTGTCTTTTTTGGGGTGAGGAAGTACCTGGAGTACAATCCTTTCCCTCTGTGTAGGGTGGAACCCTTTCTATAGCTCTGAGAGCCAAGAGGAAGAGACCTCCACCTCTACAGCAAGTGCCTCTGAAGGATTTCGGGTGGAAAGGATCTGGTTCTCATCTTTGGAAATGTTTGAGCTGAGAACCAGTCCCTGGCTTACTACTTCCAGGACCCATTTGTCTGATGTTAAAGACATTCAGTCCTGGACAAAGTAAGCCAGCCTGCCCCTACAGGTAGTGGAGAATCGGCCCTGGAAAACCCATCAGGGTGCCTGTTTGGCAGGGGCTTTAGGCTGAGGGTGGAAGCAGGCCTGCTTGTACCCGTCTGCCTCTCCTCTAAAGAACCCCTATGAGCATAAGCAGAAAGGAGGCCTGGGCTTGGTAGAAAGGCCTATGAAAAGGCCTGCCCCTGCCCTGGGATGCTGCCTCTGAGGAGTGGCTTGCCTTTCCTTGGCCTGAGCACTCCTGTAGGTGGTCCTTACTCATCCATTTTCTTCATGTAGTTCTCTGTTTGCTCCCCAAACAGAGAATTACCTAACAAGAAAATCCATGGACTTAGTCTGGGTATCCTGAGAAAGGCTAGTACATCTGAGCCAAGCCATCCTACGAAGGGCCACAGATGTAGCCATGACTCTAGAGGAAACATCATTGGAGTCCACTGCAGCATGGAATTGCACCTTGGATGCCTCAATACCATCTGCAGCCACCTGCTCCAGCTCCTTGGCAAGCTGGCCAGGGACCTGTTTAGCTAAAGCCATTACAGTGTCCCATCTAGATTTCTGATATCTAGCTGTATAGGTCATATAATTAGCCTGCCTGAGTCCCAAGGATGCTGCCATGCACTGTTTCTTTGCCATGGCATCAATCCTCCTGGAGTCCTTATCTGGGGGTGTGTGAAGCCAAGGGTATATTTGCCTTATCACAGGTTGCAGCCTGCACTACCCAAACGTGGCTGCATTGCTGGGTAAGGAACTCCGTATCTGAGCCTGAGAGAGTATACCTCTTGTCCATTCTCTTATCCATAGGAGGTATAGAATTAGGAGTCTTTAAAATTTTCATTGTCTGTTTCCCAAAGGACTTATGAAGGGGAATAGACAGCCTCCTGGACTCTGGGATATCCATCATTTCAACATAGTCAGGCTCCTCCTGGTCATCCACAGTTTCTTCCATAAGAAGCTGAAGAGTTTCAGCCACTTTCTTGTAAAACATGAAATGGGAAGAGGACTCAGAAAGCCTAGGAGAAGACACTCCTGAAGGTCTGTCTGGGGAGATGTCCGGGTCAATGGGCACATCCAGACTTTCATAATCACACTCACTTTCCTCATACTCTCCTTCCTCCTCCGGTTCATAAAATTCCTCTAAATTATAATCCGGAACCGAACGAACCGAGCGCCTCCCTAATGGTGCCGGTTCGGTCTGAACCGGGGATAGCGACTGAACAATTTTTATCGCTTTGGCTATTTCATCAGTGGTCGGAGAAAGAACTTTTGGATCCGCACCGGCTGATTTATCCCTTCTTGTTCTCTTAACCAGAACCGACTCCTCGGAATCGGTTCTCCTTTTGCCCGAAGAAGTTTCGCCCTGGTCAGAGGGCACTCCTTCTGGTTCGGTTGGAACCGAACCGGGCTGGCCATCCTGGTCAGCGGACTTCTTGGCCTCCCTTTCCCTGAGCCTACCAACTCTTTTTTCCAGGGTAGCTGCAGGAACATTTTTACAAATCTGGCAGTCTGAATCGAGGTGATCAAACCCCAGACAATAAACACAGGTGGTGTGGGGATCAGCCTTAGCAAAGACTTCCCCACACACACTACAGTGTTGAAACCCAGTGGGCCCCAGTTTTCTTTGGGTTTCTCAGACATGGCCAGTCCTAGAAAACGTGCCCTTTTTTGGCAATCCATGGGCAAGACACCCTTAATCGGTTCCTGACCGTGTTACGGGTCGTGGAAAAAAACATAATAAAGCCCGTTTTTTTTAGAACCGATAAGAACTGGTTACCACACTCTAAAAGCAGAATAAAGTTTTTTAAAACATCCTGATCGGTTCAAACCGAACCGATCCCACGTTCACAAGTTCCACACAGAATAACAACAAAAATAAGCCTATCTAGTACTCACGAAACCACAGAGACTGAACAGATAGGTTACGGTTTAAATTCGGTCGGAAACCGAGAAAACCGGTACTTTAACTGACAAATTGAACCGAGCAAAGGAGAATTCTCCGGAGCGACTGTTCAGTGAGGCAGAGTAAAGAATCTGACGGTTTGAGTTCAAACAGCAACAGACAGAGTCTTAACCGAGCTCGAGCTCAGCATTCCATGACTGGCATGGAAAGTTAACTCTTTCATCTCCGGGGCAGTTCGAAGGTTGGACCTCACTGCAATTTGTCAGAATACAGCAAGACTTCATGTTGTTTGAAAGTACAGTTACATAAGAATTTACTGTGACAGTAGATCTTCGAGAGAGGCTCTGGCAGTAGGTAATTACATATAGGACTGACGCCGGCAAGCGGCAGGACCCCACGGAAAAATTTCTAGCTAGCAGTCCCTGGCAAGGGTCCTCCCCCATGTCAGGTGACCGGCGTCAGAAGATGTCGGTAAAAAGGGGTGGTCCCTCACGCCTGCCTTCCAGTTCTTTCCCGCCAAGGGCCAACAAAGTCCAGACAAGATATAAGCGGATATTTTTGTAAATGGAAAAGGAGCTAAAAAAGCTTAGGGAGGGGACGGAGGGTGGGAAGGTATTACCTACTGCAAGAGACTCTCTCAAAGATCTACGGTTACGGTAAGTTCTTGCGTAACTGTACTATCTTACTTCGAGAGGGCTCTTGCAGTAGGTAATTACATACAGGACTGAGTCCCAAGCAGTCTGGAACAAGAAGCACGGGAGGAGGAAAGCTACTCAAAGTAGACCCTCTAGCTGTGAAGGCCTTAAGAAAGGAGGCCTTGCAGGAGCAGCCAGCCTGAAGCCAGCTCTCTGGAGAGGCAATATCCAAACTTAATGTTTTGTAAAGGTATGGGCGGAGGCCCAGGTGGCAGCATCACAGATGTCTGCCGCCGACACATTCTTGAAACAAGCCACTGAGGCAACGACTCATCTGGTGGAGTGGCCTCTGACTTGACCCGGGAGGGTCTTGTTGTACTAGTCATAACAGAAAGTGATGCAATGAGCCAACCATTTGGATAGGCATTGCTCAGAAAAAGCACTGCCTTCCCTTTTTGGAGCAAAAGAGACAAAGAGTTGATCTCTCTTTCTGAGATCCTTCGTCCTGTTAGTGTAGTATCTCAGAATCCGGTGAACATCCATAGTATGTAACAAATACTCCCCTTGATTGGAGTACTGCGTAAAAAAGGCGGGTAACTCCATGGACTGGTTCAGAGTAGATTCCGCTACCACCTTGGGGAGAAACTTAGGATTGGTATGCAGAGCCACACGTTTCTTGTGGAAAATTAAATATGGAAATTTACACATAAGGGCCTGGAGCTCGGAAATCCTCAGAGCAGAGGTAATGGCCACAAGAAAAAGCGTCTTCCAGGAAAGGAACTTCAAGTCTGTGGAAACTGCCGGCTCAGATGGAGGCAGAGTTAGTTTCTCAGGAACAAAATTCAAATCCCAAGGAGGGGCGGGAACTCGGATAGGTCTCAGGTGGAGAACCTCTCTGAGGAAAGTCGTAAGAGACTTGCAGCTCAGCAAACGTTCTGTCTGCAAAGGGAACATGATAGGCCGAAATGGCCACCATGTGGACTTTCAGGGAGGAATGACTAAGACCCAGATTGAAGAGATGGCGCAGGTACTCTAGCAGACGACCAACAGGGCAGGAGAAAGGTTCAACGTCTTTTGAAGCAGCCCAAATTATGAATCTTTTCCACTTCATGGCATAACGGACCTGGTGAAACATAGAAATATGGACTTTGACGGCAGATAAGGACTGCTTGGCCCATCTAGTCTGCCCATTTCCCTACCTACAGGATAGGCCGCAGATCCTAGTTAACCAACAGCCTATTTCTTCCTACCCTCAACAAGAATTGCCTTATGTCTGTCCCATGCATTCTTGAATTCTCCCACAGTTTTAGACCCCACAACCTCCTCAGGAAAGGCTGTTCCATGCATCCACTACCCTCTCTGTGAAATAATACTTCCTCACATTGCCCCTGAACCGCCCTCCTATCTTTAAATTGTGTCCCCTTGTTCTTGCAAGTCTCTTTTTGAAAGATGCTACCCTCTTGGACTTTGTTGATTCCACTGAGGTACTTAAAAGTTTCTATCATGTCCCCCTCTCCCTTCTTTCCTCAAGGGTATACATATTAAGCTCCTTTAGTCTCTCCTCATATGACTTCTCTTGCAGACCCTGCACCATTTTGGTGCCCTCCTCTGGACTACCTCTATCCTGTCTATGTCCTTGCGAGATGGGGTCTCCAGAACTGGACACAGTACTCAGATGGGGCCTCACCAACTGTCTGTACAGAGGGATAACAACTTCCTGTTTTCTGCTGATGATGCTCTCCCTATACATCCCAGTATACCCCAGCCCTCTCTACTGCCTTCTCACATTGCTTGCTAACCTTAAGGTCATCTGATATGATTATCCCCAGGTCCCTTTCATTTTTGTTGTTGTTACTACCTCCCCACCCATTGTGTATTCTTCCCCTGGGTTCTTGTTTCCCAGGTGCATTATTTTGCACTTCTTTGCATTGAATCCTAGCTGCCATACTTCTGACCATTCCTCCAACCTTGCCAAGTCCCTTTTCATCCTTTCCACTACTCCTTGTGTATCAACCCTGTTGCAGATCTTTGTGTCATCTGCAAAAAGGCATACTTTTCCTTCCAGTCCCTCTGCAATGTCACTGATGAAGACATTAAAAAGGACTGGACCCAATACTGAACCCTGCGGTACCCCACTAGTAACCCCTCTTTCTTCAGAGTGGACTCCATTTACAATTACCTTCTGTGTCCTGTTGTGCAGCAATGTTTTACCAGGCTACCACCCTGGGACCCACTCCCAGGCTGGTTAATTTGACTATTAATCTTTGTGTGGGACTGTGTCAAATGTAGTGGAGGTTTCTAGCCTCCACCAGAATCTCCGCCACCTGGGGAGAAACTCCAAAGCGCCTGAGCTAATCTGCAGGAGCCATGCATGAAGTCGAAGGGACTTGAGACCTGGATGGACCAGGGTCCCTGATCCTGGGTCAGCAAACCTTGTGACAGAGGAAGAGGACGGCGTTTCCTCTGAGGAATTGTTGCAGAAGAGAGACCAAACTTGCCTGGGCCAAAAGGAGCGATCAGAATCATTTTGCTCCTTCTGACCCAAGTTTCTGTCTTTCCAATCTAGAGACAGAGCGTCTCTCCAGAAAATGCCTCGCTTTTGACCGAGCGAGCAGAAGACTGGAAGCTTTGCGTTTTGAGGGGAAGCAAACAGGTCTACCTGTGGTGTTCCCCAGCGTAGAAAGATATCGTCTAGGACCCCTTGATCCAGTTCCCACTCGTGGGCCCGGGAAGACGAGCGACTCAGCTTGTCTGCCAAGGTGTTTTGCGACTCCCGGAACATGAATTGCCGTGAGGTGAAGGTCGTGCTGTACTGTCCAGTTCCACACTCTCATTGCTTCCCTGCAAAGAGGGTAGGATCGAGTACCTCCCTGTTTGTTGATGTACCATACCACACACATATTGTCCATCTGGACGGCTAGGTGGCCTGGAAGGAGATACAGGTGGAGGGCTTGGAGGGCATACAGCATTGCCCGAAGCTCTAGCACATTGATGTGAAGGGTTTGTTCGAGCTTGGACCAAAAGCCCTGGGTCCGATGAGGACCGAGATGGGCTCCCCAACCTTTGCCCGAGGCATCTGTAGTCAGAGTCTGGGAGGGGGGAGGAATGAAGAATTTACCCCCCCCCCCGAAACAGGTTCCTTCCGACATCCACCACTGCAAGTCTCGAACCATGGGAGAGGAGACCAGAACTAGCTGATCCAAGTCGTCCGCCAATTGATCCCATTGGGAGCGAAGCGTCCACTAGGAAACCCTCATGTGGAGCTGAGCGCGAGGAACTGTCGGGATAGCAGCCGCCATGAGCCAGAGAAGGCGAAGAACCAACCTTGCAGTGACTCGCCTGTGGCCGGACAACAGGCTTACCAGAGTCTGAATAGTGGCCGCAGTGTCCGGTGGCAGGAAGGCCCTGCCCAGGGTCGTGTCCAGTATCGCCCCGATAAACTGGAGTCTCTGGGATGGGATCAAATGAGACTTGGAATGGTTGATGGTAATACCCAAGCAGGCAAAGACCTGTTGGGTAAGGGAAAGGCAGTGCAGGAGTTCCTCCCTGGATGAGGCCGCCAGGAGCCAGTCATCCAGGTGCGGAGAAAACCTACTCCGGATCATGAGTGAGCGCCACCACTGCCAGGCATTTGGTAAATACTCTGGGAGCCGAGAAGAGGCCAAATGGAAGTGCCTTGAACTGGTAGTGGTCCCCCTGGAAAGCAAAACGGAGATATTTGCGGTGGGATGGGCAAATGGAGATATGCAGGTAGGCATCCTGCATATCCAGAGTGCACATCCACTGGCCAGGGCAGAAGGCTCTGCAGTGAGAGCATTCTGAACCTCTTGTATTCCATGAACAGGTTCAGGGAACAGAGATCTAGGATGTGTCTTACATCTCCTGTCTTCTTCGGGACCAGAAAGAAATGGGAATAGTAACCCGTTCCCCGGAGGGAAGGGGGGACAGGTTCTATCGCATCTTTCAGCAACAGAGCTGAAACCTCTTCCTGGACCAGAGGAAGATGTCCCAGAGAGTACTCTATTGAGTGTCCTTCTGCGACTAGTTGGAGCACCCATGAATCTGTTATCCTCTCCCAGCCCGGAAGGTGGAGGGAGAACCTCCCTCCTACCGGTTCCTCCGGGAAGCCAGAAGGCTGTGCGAGAGGGAAGGAGTTAGGTGGTATGGGGCAGCGCCGCAGCTGAAGCACCTGCTGCTTTTTTGGGCGGAGGGGGCTTGGCAACTGAGGGGGCCCAGCGTTTAGTGGCCCGCTTTCCTGGAGGTTTCGCCTTTGGCCGATTCAGTCTGCGAAAGGGACGGCGCTGCAGTTGATGGGGATGGTACACAGAGTCAACGGACTTTAGTGCCATTCTTTTCTCCTGCAGATCGGTAATGATGTCCTTGACATCACCTCTGAAAACACCGACCCCAGGGCGCTACATGGATAAAGAGGACTGCACTTCCGGAACCAACATGACACGCGAGAAGTCAAGCATGACATCGTAAGCCTCACAGGTGAATGCTGAGCTCCATCCAGCAGTGTCCACTGCATCGTAAGTCGCATGAAGCGTGTGTCGACTGGCCGAACGTGCAGAGCGGACAAGGTCAGACAGTTCCTGCTTGACTTGAGAGTCCGGCAGGGAGTCTAACTTGGTTTCCACCTCAGAAAGAATTGCCTTCTGGTAGTCCCCATGTGACCGACATAGTTCAGGGGCCTGATCCCAAGCGTGGAAGAAGCGAAAATCTTCTTTCCATACTGGTCCAGAAGCGAGATGTTTTATCAGGTGGCGACGAGCTAAGGTGTTTTGGATTAGCTGACCCGGCCGTGGTGGCGCAAATCACGACCAAGTCAGCTCCGAGTGGAAATCTAAAAAGTGGCACCCTCTGAAGCCTGGTATGCCTTCGGGCTCCGAGGAAGAGGGCTAATGCCGATGGTTGTTTCAAATAGTGGTAACAAGGTGGGCATGAGGCTCAATCCAGGGTGGCAGCAAGGTGGGAGCTGTGATGGGCACATCCAGATGCTCAGCGAGTTTCAACCGCTGTGGGTCTGGCTCAAGGACTGCCACTTATGTAGTGCCTAGATTTGATGTAGGAGTTCCGTGAAAGAAGGATCTTCCGGAGGTCCTTGGCCTGGGCTTTGGCCGGACAGCGGGCTCGTCGTCTTTCCGGAGCAGCCATTGGGCGTCTGAGGCGTCAGAGGAGGAGAAGAAACTGAAAGATGACTCCTTTCCGTCTGAGGTAGAAACGGACCCTTGGGAAGCCCTCGGGAAGCGTGTCCTGCCCCTCTCTGGACCCAGAGTGTTTATCCCTGGTGTCTGGAGGAGAGGGAGTTTGTTGCTGTGGACATACGGGAACCTGAACCGGCACCGACGTCGGAAGACGACTGTCCATCTCTCTGGTGAGCTGGGCATTGGCCTCAGCCCACCAGGAGGCTAAGTCTCCTGCAAATCCACTGGTGGCTGGGGGACGGTGGAGGAGGAGGGATAAGGGTATGGGTTATACCCATAGGGTGAGTATCCATAACCCGCCGGAGGGTAGGCCGGCACGCGGTACTGCGGTCCTGGATATGACGGGTCAGTACCCAGGATCTGGGGGCTGCTGGAGCAGACGGTCCACTGGCGAACTGCAGCAGAAGGCCCGGGTGGAGGGCCCGCGCCGCTGCATGCGAAGCGGGATGTCGCCTGGGCCGGTGTCTGAGGTGCTGGCGTTGGAACCGCATTCGGGGAACAGACGCCAGATCTGGACGGAGGTGGAACCAGGACCTCAGCCTCGCCTGGGGACAGAGGAAAAGTCCCAGGGTCAGGCAGAGGAGACTCAGGGTCCCCAGAGGGCAACGAAGGCTGAAGGGAGCCAGGAACGACGGGCGTAGGAGGTTCCGGCGTCAGCTCATCCGCTGTGCGGACATTGGGTGGACTGACGTGCGTCTTGTCAGCGGGATCCGGGCGGAAGTCGGAGGGGCCGGTGTATGACTTAACGGATCCTTCGCCAGAGGCAGGCCGCGAAGGAGGGGCAGTCTGGTCTGGTGGAAGAGTCGTCGTGCGCCACCCCGAAAGGTCGGTCGACTTACCAACCTTCTCCATGCGAACGGAGGAGCCGACGTCCGGCTTATTGGAGCCGCCCATGCCGGTAGGCCGGGAAACCACGGCTTGACCGGGGACGGAAGCCTCCAAGAGCGCAGAGGCGCCCGAAGGGCCCGAGCCAGACGGGCAGGCCGATGCCACCTTCGAAAGTTCTAAGGCGGCCGTCGAGGAACGGTCGTTACTTCAACACAGCGACTTCAAGAGTCGCGGTGGCAGAGGAGCCCCTGTCCCGAGCTTTTCCTTGTCCTTTCTCTGGCGATGGCCTTCGGGGAAGTTGACACCGGTAACTTTTTGAGTTCCTTTTCCATGGAGCTCATCTTTCTGAGAATGTGGGCTTCCAGGACTGCTGCGCCTTCTCCGGGTGGCCACGTTGAAACTCAGGCAGTGCTGCACTTTGACTTGACGGTCGGGCCTAGACAAAAAAGGCACAAGGAATGGCCGTCCTTGTTCGGGATTTGTGCTCGCAGGGTGTAGGGGACGACATACACCAATGGATGACTGACAATTATAGTAGAAAAAGTGAAAAAACTCGGTAAAATAACAGGCGTAAAGGGCCTGAGGCAGGGAACTTTTCCAGCGTTGGCATAAATACTTGACGGAAAGAACTGGAAGGCGGGCGTGAGGGACCGCCTTTATACCGGCGCTCCTGATGCTGGTCACCTGAATTGGGGCGGTCCTCACCAGGGACTGCTAGCTAGAAATTTTCGTGGGGTCCTGCACCACGCGCCAGTCCAATATGTAATTACCTACTGCAAGAGCCCTCTCAAGTAAGATTAACAATTACCATAACCAACATCTGAGAAACTCTAAAGAAAAAACACATGAAAACTCTGTTTAAAAATGTCAATAAGTGCAGAAGATATGCACACATTATATATATATATATATATATATATATATATATATATATATATATATATATATATATATATATATATATACATACATATACATACACACACACACACACATACACACATGTATGTGTAACACACACACACACACACACACACACATATAGCTTAGTGGCACCAGCATGAGGAGTGCAGAGGCTGAAGTTCTGGGAGGGAAGTTATGAATATCTGAGTATCACTGGGAAGAAACAAGATTGCTATGCTAAGTATTTTTTTCTTCTAACACCAGTAATGCTCAAGATATTCATAACTTTATTCAAACTACCAAGCAGTACCACTGGAGATGGGCACAGAACTTATTTTGGAAACAGATTTTGCAGGACTGCTGTGCCAAACCTAGCATCACTTCTGGATAAAATATCCAGGTTGTAATGCTTTGTAAATGAGTGTACTGTTTTCCAGGTAGATGCTTTGCAAATATCTACTAAGGGAACCTCCCTGGCAGCTGCCAGGGTAGCAGCTGTTCCTCTTGTAGAGTGTGCCCTCAACCCATTTGGGGGCTCCTTACCTGCTTTCATGTAGCAGGATTGAACACACTGGACCATCCATTGAGAGATGGACCTTTTGAGGCTGGATTGCCTTTCCTACATTCTCATGTGTCAGGAATAATTGTTTCAGTATCCTGCCTATGGCCTTTAGTGGCTGTCATGTAATAGCTGAGAGCCCTTTTCACATCCAGACTGTGAAGTCTTTTTCGCTAGAGCTGGTATGGTCTGTGAAAGACAGGAAGAGTGATGGATTGGTTCAGATGAAAATCTGAAACCACTGTACAGAGAAATCTACTGTTGTGCTGAGGGTACCTTGTCTCTGTGAAATGAGATATAGTCCTGATCGATGCAGAGAGCCTGAAGCTCACCAATTCTTCTTGCAGATGTAAATCGCTACTAGAAAAACTGTATTCCATGTAACATATTTCAGATGAGCTGTGGCCATGGGCTCGAAGGGAGGGCCCACCATGAGTTTAGCTATACACATACAGGTCCCAAGCTGGCACTGGTACCCTGTGAGGGGGATGCAAGTGCGTCAAGCCTTTAAAGAACCTCTTGAAAATGGGTTCTGATGCCACTGTCACCTTTGCACCAACAGAAAGATAAGCAGACACTGCTGCAAGATGAACTTTTAAAGAACTGGGTTGTAAATCCTGGGAATGCAAATGAGCAAGATAGTCCAAGACAGCTGGAACTCCAGCTTGAATTGGCACTAAATCCCTAGCTGAACACCAGAAAGAAAATCTCTTCCATTTGGAAGAATAGGTTTTCTGAAACCCTTTAGTATATTCAGTACAGGTTCAGAGATTAAATCAGCATACTCTAGCTCCTCAACAGCCAGGCCTTGAGATTGGGGGCTTGAGGTTTGATACAACAGAGTTCCCCGACTGAAGTCAGATTGAGTCTCTGACGCAAATGTACTGGTTTGGTGACAGACACGGAGAGCAGAAGAGAGTACCATGGCTGCCTGAACCAATCTGGAGCTATCAAGATCAGAGAAGCAGAGTGGGATCTGAGTTTCAGTAACACTCTTAAAACCGGAGGGAAGGCATACAGGTACTTCCCTGACCAGTCCAGAGTAAGCACATCCAGGGGAAGTGTGCCCTGAACTGGTGGTCTGCAACGGTATTGTGGTAGCTGGTGGTTCTGGCGGGACGCGAACAAATCTATCTCAGGAGTGCCCCACCTCCTGAAAATAACTTGCATCACGTGTTGGTTTAGTGTTCGTTCGTGATAGGCCTGCTTGATTCGACTCTGTGCATCTGCCAGAGTGTTGCCCTTTCCTAGCAAGTGGATTGCCTGCAAGAATACTTCCAAGGAGTACTCCAGAGTCCAAATTTTCATGGCTTCTGTGCAGAGAAGGCCCGACGTGGTACCTCCCTGCTTGTTTATATAACACATTGTGTGGTATTGTCCGCTCTGATCTGTACCACCATGCCCAGCACCACAGGAAAAAATGCCTTTAAAGCTAGCAACACTGCTCAGAGTTCCAGCAAGTTTATATGCTGAAGGGACTCTGCTGCTGACCAGGTACCCATGGTTGTGTGCTCCCCTAAGTGGGCACCCCCGCCCAAGAGGGATGCATCTGTTGTGAGAACCAGTGAGGGATTCTCTTTCTGAAAGGGAATTCCTTGCCTTAAGCTGAATTCCTTCTTCCAACACAAGACGACCTGCAACAGTGCCCTTGTTACTGGAATGAGCTTTGAAAAGGATCTCTTTTGATTCCAGTGAGCCCTGAGTTGAAACTGAATGTCACTCATCCAAAATCTGGATCCCTGCACTGTGCCTGTGGATGCAGCGATATGGCCATAGTTGCAGAAACTGCCTGGCAGTTTTGGCTATGCAGCATGAAAGAATTTGCTATTGACTGAAGATTTTGTACTCTTTCCAGGGGCAAGAAGGCTCAGCCCTGCAGAGTGTTGATTTCTGCCCCTATGAATGGCAATATCTGTGCAGGACTAGGACAGATTTTTTCTGGTTTACTATGAAACCCAGGGACTCCAGGAGGTCCAGAGTGATTTTTCTAGAGAATTTCTGACTTGGTTTGGAGATTTGCCCACCACCAGCCAGTCGTCCTAATAGAAAAACAGTTACTCCCTGTCTTCGAAGATGTGCCACCACAGCTGCTAGGAATTTTGTAAATATCCTAGGTACTGAGGAAAGGCCGAAGGGTAGGGTTGAAAAGAAAAAATTACTCACCTTAGTAATTGTGCTTCTTCTAATGGAGTCTTGCTGTATTCTGACACATTGCAGTGATCCAACCTTTGAACTGCCCCGGAGAACAAAAAGTTAACGTTCTATGCAGAGCATAGAATGCTGAGCTGAAGCTTGGCTGAAGTTTCTGTTTAAGTGTTTCAAACTCAAACCGTCAGATTCTTATGAGCCCAACTAACTAAAATTCTATGTGGAAATTGTAAAATTTCCTACTAGCCAACTGCAGAACAAAATTTTTGGATTCCCAAGGAAGACTCAAGTCAGGAAACCCAAAAACCAAAACCAATCTAATACAAATAATAGTAATAAATCAGCACCCAAACGAAAAGGAGGAGGGTGTAAACAAAAAACACCCCTGGGGTGCAACACTGCACCTGCCCACCCACTTCCCAAAAACAGGTTCTGAGAGGGGAGGCAGGAAGGGAGGTCAGAATACAGCAAGACTCCATTAGAAGAAACACAGTTACTAAGGTGAGTAATTTTTCTTCACACAACATGAAGTCTTGCTGTATTCTGACTATATTACAAACTACCAAGCAGTACCTCCAGGAGGAGGACAGAACCTACTTTGGGAATAGGCTCTGAAGTACCTGTGCAAACCAAGCATCACTCCTAGCCTGGATATCCAGAGGTAATGCTTGGTAAATGTATGGACTGTTTTCCAGGTGGCTGCTTGACAAATTTCTAAGAGAGGATATCCTGGGCAGCAGCCAGGTAAGCAGCTGTACCTCTTGTGGAATGAGCCCTCAGGCCTGAGGGTGGAGTTTCTCCCAGTTTTTCATAGCAGAATTGTATACAAGACACAATCCACCTGGCAATAGATCTCTTGGTGGCAGGTTTGCAGTTTCCAACTTCTCCATAAGTGAGGAACAACTGAAGGGAGTCAAACCTGTGACCCTTAGTACGCTCTATGTAGTAACTAAGGGCTCTTTTAACATCTAAACTGTGTAGCCTCCTCTCTCCTGAGGAAGAATGATCAGTGAAGAAGACAGGAAGAGACACACAGACTGGTTTAAATGGAAGTCTGAAACTACTTTGGGCAAGACCTTCTATTGGTTCTAAGGACCACTTTATCCTTATGAAAGGAGATAAAATCAGGTTCCACTGACAGGGCTTGCAATTCACTGATACACCTGGCAGAGGTGATGGCTACCAAGAACACAGTTTTCCAAGTGAAGTAATTAAGCTCTGCTGAAGACATAGGCTCAAAACGGGGTTGCATAAGTTCAGCAATGCAAACACTCAAATTCCAGGCAGGGGCAGGGTCTCTAAAAAGAGGATTAGTGTGAAGCAGTCCTTAAAAAATTTACAAAACACAGGATGAGAAAATAGTGAGGAAGACTTCCCACAGACAAAACATAGAAACAGCTGACAAGTGTACCTTGAGAGTAGCTGGTCTGAGGCCTAGGCCATTAAGATGGACCATATAATCCAGAACCGTGAGGGCAATCCAGCAGTATCTGGAGAAATATGTTTTAGAACACCAAATGCTGAATCTCTTCCATTTGGAGTTGTAAGTCTTTCTGGTGGAGGGCTTTCGAGAAGCTTTGAGAATATCCAGAACCCCTTGGGAAAGATGCAGAACTGCAAACTCTAACTCTTCAAGAGCCAGGCCTTGAAATTGAGAGACTGAAGATTGGGGTACCAAATCCTCCCCGAGAGGATGTTAACAGGTTGTAATTCCTGGGAAGAGACAGTGGAAGATGGACTGCTAGGGACAGCAACAGGGGGTACCAGGGCTGTCTGGCCCAATCTGGAGCAATGAGAATCACCTTGCAAGGCTGAGACCTTATTTTGACTAAAACTTTGAACAGGAGAGGGAAGGGAGGGAAGGCATACAGAAACTTCCCTTCCCAATTCAGAATCAGGGCGTCCAGGGGGACTGAGCCCAAGACTGGAGGTCTGTAACAAAAGAGAGGGAGTTGGTGATTGTCTGGGGCTGCAAAGCGTTCTATCTCTGGAGTACCCCACCTTGAAAAAACCACTTTCAACACCTGACAGTCCAGGGACCATTCGTGATGGCCCTGAGAGATCCTGCTCAGTGCATCTGCTAGCACATTGTCCTTCCCTGGAAGGTGAATTGCTACCAGACAGCTTTGCAGGGAATAAGCCAGGGACAACAACTTCATGGCTTCCATGCACAAGGCCGTGGACAGAGTGCCTCCCTGCTTATTGATGTACCACATGGTGGTGGTGGCGTCCGTTCTGACCTGAACCACCTTGTTCTGTAGTGACAGAGAAAGCTTTTAGGGCCAGAAAAACTGCCCTGAGCTCTAGGAGACTGATATGGAGAAGAGATTCTTGGGGGGACCACAGCCCCTGAGCAGTGAGGGACTCCAGATGGGCTCCCCAGCCCAGAAGAGAAGCGTCTGTAGTAAGGACCACTGAACAAGGCTGAGTAGCAAAAGGAACACCTTGTCTTAAATTGTCCTGATCCTGCCACCATTGGAGGGCTTGGATCAAGGTCAGAGTCACTGGGATCAGTTTGGTAACGGAATCCTTCCTCAGAAACCAAAAAGCTCTCAAGTGGAACTGAATATCTCTCATCTGGAATCTTGCCCCTTGGACTACTGCTGTTGAAGCTGCCATGTGGCCCAAGAGCTGGAGGAAATGCCTTGCTGGTCAAGATACCCAAAGGTTGAAGGAAGAGGCTACTTCCATAAGAACCCTTGCCCTTTCTAGAGGAAAAAAGGCTCTTGCTCTGAGTGTGACCAGCTCTGCCCCTATAAAGGTAAGAAGCTGGACCGGTTCGAGAACTGACTTGACTTGAAAGAAATCCTAGAGAACTGAGCACTTGCTGGGCCACTTGCAGGTGAAACTTGACTTGGTATGGAGACTGACCCACTATTAGCCAATCGTCCAGATATGGGAAAATGGAAATCTTTTGCCTTTTTAGAAGGGCAACTACTACTGCCAGGCACATTGCGAAAACCCTTGGGGCGGAGGTTAGGCCAAAGGGCATTGCTCTGAACTGATAGTGGCCTGAGGACAACTTGAACCCGAGGTACTTTCTGTAGGAGCACCTGATGGGAATGTGAAAGTACACATCTTTGAGGTCCAGGGAGGCTAACCAGTCCCCTGGCCTTCGAGAGGGAAGGATTATTCCCAGAGTTACCATCTTGAACTTTGGTTTTAAAAGATGTTTGTTTAGATATCTTAGGTCTAGGATGGGTCGCCACTCCCCTGTTCTTTTTGAGGTCAGGATGTACCTGGAGTACAGTCCTTTGCCCCAGTGTAGGGTAGGTACTCTCTCTCTGGCTCTTAAAGCTAGAAGAGAAGAAACCTCTGCCTCTAGGGCAAGGGTTTCCGAGAGATTTGCAGGTGGAAAAGATCTGGCTCTCATCTTTGGAATTTTTCTGAAGCTGAGAACCAGTCCCTGGCTTACTACTTCCAGGACCCACTTGTCTGATGTAACAGACATCCAGTCCTGGACAAAGTAAGCCAGCCTGCCCCCTACTGGAATAGGAGAGTCAAACCGGGCAGGCTCATCAGGGTGTCTGCTTGGCAGGGGCTTTAGGCTGAGGGTGGATGCAGCCCTGCTCATCCCCCTTCTGCCTCTCCCTCTGAAGAACCCCCTCTGTGAAAAGGAAGAAGAGGCCTGTGCTTGGTAAAAGGGCCTTTGAAAAGGCCTGCCCCTGCCCCTATACTGCTGCCTTTGAGGAGTTGCCTGCCTCTCCTTGGCCTGAGCACTCCTGTAAGTGGTCCTGTATTCATCCATTTTCTTCATGTAATTCTCTGTCTGCTCCCCAAACAGAGAATTACCCACTACAGGAAAATCCATGGCCTTAGCCTGGGTGTCCTGCAAGAGGCTAGTACATCTGAGCCAAGCCATTCTCCGAAGAGTCACAGATGTAGCCATCACTCTTGATGACACATCATCAGAGTCCACAGCAGCATGAAACTGAACTTTAGATGCCTCAATCCCATCTGCAGCCACCAGCTCCTTGGCTAGCTGGGGGAAGGCCTGTTTAGCCAGTGCCAGTACAGTGTCCCACCTGGACTTCTGGTTCCTAGCTGTATAGGCAATATAATTCGCCTGACTGAGTCCCAGGGAGGATGCCATGTACAGCTTTTTTGCCATGGCATCAACCTTCCTAGAGTCTTTGGGTGGTGTGAAACCAAGTGAATGCTTGCCTTATCACAGGCAGCAGCCTGCACAACCCCAACATGGCTGCACTGGTGATATAAACACAGGCTACTCTGTAACAGGAGTTCTAGGAATGGTATATGTTGTTCATCCACACTGTCTGGAAGGTTCCTTGCTGCTTTAAATCTTGCCGGAAGGTCTTCAAGCTGGCTCCTCCTACCCACCCGGGTGGTAAAACTCTCGGCTCCGCCCCATGACACCAGATCTAGCCCACTGGAAGCCAGGTTGTGCGTCGAAAGCTGGGGATGCCGGGTGGGTCATGTGGATAAACAACATATAGCATTACTAGAACTCCTGTTACAGGTGAGTAACCTGTATTTCTAAGGACATGGATATGTTGTTCATCCACACTGTCTGGCAGACTCCTAGCAGTTCTCCAGGAGGAGGGAGGCAAGGCGCACACCCCCTACTTGGGGAATAAAGACTGAAGAACAGAGGTCCCAAAACCAGCATCCCGGCGTGACTCAAGGTCGATGTGGTAATGGATAATGAAGGTGTGTGCTGACTTCCAGGTAGCAGCCCTGCAGATTTCCTGGATAGGGACGTCCCTGGAAGCAGCCACCGAAGCAGCGGTATGGTGGGTAGAATGAGCTCTTATCCCTTTGGGAGGCTCCATGCCTGCCAACCTGTAGCAGAGCTCTATGAGGGAGGTGACCCACCTGCCTAACGTCCGCTTGGCTGCAGGTCTGCCAGGTGCGGCTTCAGCATAGGTGACAAACAGCTGGCGAACCTCTAGCCGAACTTCAGCCGCTCGCTCCTTATAATAAGAGAGTGCTCTTCTAGGGTCCAAAGTATGGAGCCTATATTCGGCCTCCGATGTGTGATTGGGGTAGAACACCGGCAGAGTCAACACCTAGTTAAGGTGAAACTCCAACACCACCTTCGGAAGGAACTTCAGGTGGGGGCGCAGGACAACCTTGTCCCTGTGGAAGATCAGATAGGGAGACTCGATGGAAAGCACCTGGAGCTCTCCCATACTTCTGGCTGACGTGATAGCCACCAAGAAGGCGGTCTTCCACGACAGGTGAGAGACGTCACACCTGTGCATCGGTTCGAATGGCTTGCCCATGAGCTTAGTCAATACCAGCAGTAGATCCCACGGAGGTGGAGCTTCTCGCACCAGAGGGGATATGTGATCAAGGCCTTTGAAAAAGCGCCCAACCACCTTCTCCTGCACCACCGACTGCTTCCCGGCCCACGCCCGGTAAGCAGAGATGGCTGCCAGGTGCACCTCAAGGGTCGTCGACCGAAGCCATAGCTGAGAAAGGGACCACAGGTAGTCCAGAATGCTTGTCAAGCAACAGGAGGAAAGGTCCAACCCCTTATCCTGACACCAAATGGAGAATCTCTTCCATTTAAAGGCACAGCATTTCCTGGTCGACTCCTTACGGGATGCCTCAACAACGTTGAGGACCTCGTTGGAAAGACCCAAGGCCTGGAACTCTAGCCGCTTAGGAACCAGGCCGTCAGGTGCTGGGACTGAAGGTCCGGATGGAATACCTTCCCCTGGTTGACTGAGATCAGGTCCGGGCGGGCTGGAAGCCGCCTCGGGAGCCTGCAGCTGAGGCTGAGGAGATCTGGATACCAGAATTGGCGGGGCCAGTCTGGGGCTACCAGAATCACCTGCGCCTTGTCCCTCCTCGCCTTAAGAAGCGCCTTGTGGATCAAGTGAGATAGGGGAAAGGCGTAGAAGAGGCCCAGGGTCCACGGCCTCAAGAAGGCATCCCCCCCTGCAGCGAGCCCTGCTGAGGGAGGCAGGCATGAATCAGCCTCAACTTCGCATTCTCCCTGGAAGCAAACAGGTCCACCTGAGGCGTGCCCCAGTGGGAGAACAGATCTTGTACTACCTCCAGCAAGAGAGACCACTCATGGGACGCAGCTCCTATCCGGCTTAGGGCATTGGCCAGAATGTTGGAGGCTCCTGCCACATGGATGGCAAGGAGATCAGCCTCCAGGCTGCGCACGAGAAACCAAGTGCGGAGAGCTTCCCTGCACAGAGGCATGGAGCACGTCCCGCCCTGGCGGTTTAGGTAGTACATGGTCGTGGTATTGGCCGTCTGGACCTGAACCACTTGACCCCGTACAAACGGAGCAAAGGCGGTGAGGGCTAGATGAACCGCTCGAAGCTCTAGCAGGTTGATGTGGCATCGTGGCTCCCGAGGGGACCAGAGGCCATGCGCTCTGTGCTCCCTCAGATGGGCACCCCGACCCATCAGAGAGGCGTCGGTCGATAGAGAGACCGCCGGCTCGGGGCAGACAAACGGGATGCCCTCTTGCAGATGAGCTGTAACGATCCACCACTGGAGAGCATTCCACATCTCCTGTGTCACTGTCACTGACTGATCCAAAGGACCGGAGTGCTGTGAACATTGGCTGGCCAGTCCCCACTGTAGGGGACGCATGTGCCAATGGGCCCAACAGACCACGCTGGTGCAGGCCGCCATGGGCCAGGAGGCGCAGGAAGTCCCGGCAGGGCGCAATTTCCCAACCTGAAATGACTGGGCAAAGGAGGAAAGAACCTCGGCCCTGTCCGCGCGGAGCCGTGCACTGGCTCGCATGAGAGTCGAGCTCTGCCCGATGAATTGGATCACCTGCTTTGGCTACGAGTTCTGACTTAGCCTCGTTGATGAGCAGGCACATGAGAGCAGACCTGGAGTGCCAGATCCAGGACTGCTCCACCTCCGATCTGGAGGAGGCCGCAATCAGCCAGCCGTCCAGGTAAGGGTACACCTGGACCCTTGATTGCCCGCAGGAATACTGTCACTACTGCCATGCATTTGGTGAAGACCCTGGGAGCTAGAGGAAGGCAGATGGGCATGGCCCGGAACTCAATGAGGGACTCCTCTGCTCTGAGCGGAGGAATCGCTGGTAGGGACGGACAGATTGGGACGTGAAAGAACATGTCCTGGAGGTCCAGAGAACAGAACCACACTTCGTTCCAAGGATGGAATGATCTGAGACAGAGTGACCATTCTGAAGGTTCGAGACCTTAGGAACCTGTTCAGGTCGTGCAGGTCTAGAATGGGGCGCCAGCCCCCCATCCGTTTCAGGACCAGGGAATACCTGGACACAAACCCTGGATCTGGTGGAGGATCCGCCACCTTCGGAGCAGGGCAATGTCGGCTCGGCGGGATAACAGAAAGGCTGCGGTCCCCGCGGCCCCGTAGAGGCGGCAGCCGGAAGGGTGGGGCCTGCTCAACTCAGAGGCAGACCCCTTCCTACCACCTCCAACACCCAGCGGTCTGTGGTGATAGCGGACCAAGTGAAAGAAAGTGACGGAGCCGTCCCCAGAGGGGAACAGAGAAGCGGCAGGCTGGGCGACACCCCTCAACCCATCATTGGGTAGGCTTGGAGGAAAGACCGGCTGAGGGACCTCCTGGGCCTTTTCCTCCCGCTTCCTGCTGGAGGAAGCTGCAGGCTTGATTTGGGGTGCCAAGTGCAGCCTACTGGCCTGATGCTGGTGCTGCTGGGCGGACGCCTCCACAAGGGCAGAAGGGCAAAAGGGCTCATGCTGCTGCGGCAGCCTTTGTTCTTCTGGGCAGGCGTGACCGAGTCCAAGGTGGCACTGGACTTCTCAATTCTCTGGAGGTGGCCTTCCACCCCAGGCCCGAACAACTCGGTACCCAGGAAGGGAATGTCTGCCAACTTGTGCTGGGTATCCACCGTGAAGGTGGAGATCCGCAGCCAAGCTCTGCGGCGCATGGCCACTGCAGCCACTACTGACCGAGCACAGGAGTTTCCAATATCGAGAGCCATTTGGAGCTGCTGTTCGCCCACTCTGCCCTTCCCTGATCCCGCACCTGCTTGACCGTAGTCTGGAGGTCAGCGGAGATGAGGATCACCTCATCCAGGGAGTCCATAAGGCGTGGGAGAAGTGTGCAATCGAATGCGGCGAACTGGCCTGGCGGAGGCCTAGGGAGGGGCCCTTGGCATTACCTTCGCCTGACATAGAACAGCTTTTGGACTCCTTTCGGGAGGCTTGTCCACGCCCTAGCGCTCCCGGAACACCAGAAAACACTACCGTAAGGGACTCGTACTTCCTGGCCATTCCGGCCGAAGGAGCAGGAAAAGAAGCTGGCCGCTGCCATAACTCAAGGCTGGGCCAACAATGGCTTCAGCCACCGGAAAGGCCTCCGTGGGAGAATCCCTGGGTCAGTATCTCCGTGAGGATACTTGGCCCGCTTAGATACGGGCTTGAGCTGCATCCCAGTGGACTCTGAGATAAGCCGAAGCAAACCCATGAACGAGGATGGGCTCTCGTCCATCGACTGTCCCCCGGAGGACTCCAGGTCAAGGGGCCTGGAGAACAGGGAAGAGTCGTCATCAGACTCCAAGGAGTCTGCGAACAGCTGCCTAGGGCCTGTGCCACCCACCACCTGCCAAGGACGGTCGGGAGTGAGGGTGACCGACAACCAGTGGGGCAGTCCCTGACCCGACCGAAAATCCTTGGTCGGAGCCCCAGATTTCGGTTGTGGAGGTGGTGGTTCCACCACAATCGTTGGGGAAGCTGGTTTTGACCTAACAACCAGCGCCGGTTTGGGCTCCTCGACCACCGCAAGGGGTTGTTTTGGCCTTTCAGGTGACAGCCACTTAATGGCTGGGGAAGATGACAGCATCGGCTTGTTCCCGGTCAGAAGGAGCTGCTGCCACATTAAGTCCTCGCAGCGTCGATGCAATTTGCGCCGAAGCCTCTCCTCCTCCGAGGAGGAAGACGAGGACAAGCGGCGCTGCCGCTTACCTCGGTACCGAGACAGAGACCGCTGGTGTCGGTGGGATCGGCTGGACCGAGAAGAGGTCCGAGACCAAGACCGAAAGCGTCAGTGTTTCCAGGTGGGTCTGAGAGGTGCTGAGGAAACCCGTTCCTCCTCGGCTCAGGACCCTTAACCGGGGACTCCGGCACAGGAAGCGCAGGCAAGTCCTCGGTTTCCACCGGGGGAACTGGTGAAGAAGGGCTGTCGGCTTCTCCAGTCGACAGCCCGTCCGACAGGTCGAGAAAAATCTCGACCGCGTCGACTGGTGTCTTGGCCAGCTGAGCTGACGGGGACACCGTGAAGCTAGTGGCCTTAGCCGTAACCTCGACCGAAGTCTAAAGTCGACTGTCCGGGGAAGGGGACCTCTCCCGCTCCCACGAACGTAGATGGTGGGACTTACCCTTCGAGTCCTTCTTCTTGGACCAAGAGGAGTGTCCTGATGGCCCCTCACCTTTCGTGGAGAGGGACTGGCAAAGCTCCTTAAAAGAAGCCACATAGGAGGAGACCAAGGATAGAGGAATAAATGCTGCGACCGAGGAAGACGAAGATGCAGCCTGGGCCGCCTCCTCCTCGAGGGCGATCATCTGTTCAAGTTGCTCAGCCAAGCCAGCCGCCGCAGAAACTGCCCAATGGGCCTCCTTCGACTTCACCGGCGGTATACGTCTCTCGGGGCACCCAAGTTGGAGCCTGGCAGCACGATCTTCGACGACATTTGCCGAGAAGGACTTGCACAAATCGCAGGCCTGCGGATCGTGGTCAAGCCAGAGGCAGTAGAAGCACGTGAAGTGCAGATCGGTCCTAGATATCTTCTGCCCGCATGGGCACCGCCGAAAACCGGGAGTCGATTTGTCAATCGCAGCTGCGAAGGAAGAAGCAGACATTAAGTCTAGAAAACTTTAACATTAGTTTCGGGTGAACCGAAGTGTTTGGATCCAGTCTAAACGCAGAGCGCTAAGGAGGGAACCTGAGCTTCCAAGCGGTAAGGAAGATCTGGCGTCATGGGGCGGAGCTGAGAGTTTTACCACCCGGGTTGGTGGGAGAGCCAGCTTGAAGACCTTCCGGCCAAGATTTAAGCGGCAAGGAACCTGCCAGTAAGTGTGGATGAACAACATATCCATGTCAATGCAAAGCATCATGGGCTGCATATGCAAATCACCACAGAATGTTATGCTGGTCCAACCAGTTTCTATCATTTATTAACCAACATTTAAACTAACAAAAAAAGGGGGAGAACAGGCTAATAATGCCATCTCTAAATACTTCACCATCACAGAAAGTGAATGTTCTTTCATTTAATGCAAGATTGCTTAACAAAAGCAAAATGGCAGAACTGGAGTTAAAGATACATGAATTTAACATAGGACTTATTGCCATTACTGAAACATGGGGAAACTCAGATAAACAGTGGACAATGAATATCCCAGGGTTTAAACTTTACTATAAAAATAGAACTGATAATCACATAGGTGGAGGGGTGAGTCTTTATGTTACGAATAGTATACCATCTTTTGAACCCTCCTTATTGACTCAGACCGAAAGCATCTGGGTTTATTTACAACCCAATGGTCACCCCCAGATCCTAGTTGGCACATGTTACGGCCCCCCCTCTTCAGACATAGCATATCTTAAACAACTAACCTTGAAATTACCCAAATAGCAGATAAAGGGTCAGTGATTGTTCTGGGTGACTTCAATCTCCTACTATAATTGGGATACATTATCAGGCACTAATCAATATGATTTACAATTAATCTCAACAGACACTGACCTTGGCCTCACTCAACTAGTTAGAGAACCCACACGTGGGACCAATACATTGGACTTAGTGATAACCAATATGGAGACCTCCCTGTCCAACCTACAAGTTTTGGATCCATTAAGTAATAGTGATCACTTGACAATTCAATTTTCCATTTCTCTGATTCATAATACCCCTATAAATAAATGCACAATAAAATAATATGAGAAGGCAAATTTCATAAAATTGAACAAACAATTGGCAGGAATACCATGGGACTCATTACTTTCACCACTTAATATCAACGATGCATGGAACACATTTAAGGACATTGTATATGATCTAGAAAAACAACATATCCCAGTAAGAAGGAAATACAACAAAGGCAAAATTCCTGCTTGGTATAATAATAAAATAAAAAAACTAAGTAATCATAAACGTAAACTATTCATTCGTTTAAAAAAGTGTCAATCTGAATTATTAGAGGGAAAGTTACTAGAATATAGGAAAGCAGTTAAAGACCTTAAAACGTTAATTACCTTATCTAAACGGAATTTAGAATTCAGAATAGCTCACACTAAGGACTCACACAAGAGTTTCTCATACTTAAACAGTAAAAAGGGAGAAACAAAAAAAATAGGCCCATTAATCATAGGCAATACCACCATTCTTTCTGATAAGGTTACTACAACCGAATTCAACAAATACTTCTGTTCAGTTTTCGAACAAGATACTGAACCTATAATATATGCGAAATCTGGTTATTTACCTAGTTATACCATTACTATATCTGATACCCTCAAGCTTCTGGATACACTAAAATCTACAACAAGCCCAGGCCCCGATAACATAACCCCCAAATTTCTTATGGGAACATACAACTATATTGCTACTCCACTCACCACTATCTTTAATAAATCTCTTAGCGAGTCCAATGTACCCTCAGACTGGAAAACTGCCACCATCACGCCAATCTTCAAAAAAGGGTCTCATCATAAAGCAGAAAATTATAGACCCATTAGCCTTACCTCTATTCCATATAAGCTATTAGAAAAAACAGATTAAAAACTTGATCGAAGAGGAGATGTTGGTATTGAATTTAAATGATATTATGCAACATGGGTTTAAAGCTGGGCATTCCTGTACCACTAATCTGCTAGCTTTTTATAACTCAATCAGCATGAACCTTGATTTAAATATTCCAGTAGACGTTATACTGCTTGATTACAGTAAGGCTTTTGACAAGGTTTCACATTCCATATTAATAAATAAACTTATATCACTAGGTTTTTCTAACTGTATTGTGTCCTGGGTCAATAATTGGCTCTATAAAAGAACACAGACCGTTAGGGTAAACGGGAAACATTCCGACGAAGGATTGGTGTTGAGTGGTGTCCCCCCAGGGCTCAGTATTGGGTCCCACACTGTTTGAGATATTTATTAGCGACCTCACTATTTATCAAACAATACTTTATCAAAATTTGCAGATGATACTAAACTGGGTGGACCAGTGGACAGTGACTTAAATAGGAACACCCTTATAAATGATCTTAAGAGAATTGAACTATGGGCAGCAACTAACAGAATGTCATTCAACGTATCTAAATGCTCAGTGTTGCATATGGGTAAAAATAACATTAAGCAAACATATTACATTAATAACACAATAGTTAGGGAATCTTTCATAGAGAAAGATCTGGGTATTCTTGTAAACAATAAGCTGTCTTCTTCCAACCATTGTAATAAAGTTGCTAATCAAACTAATGCCCTTTTAGCAGAATAAATAAACATTCACTCTTAAAACTGAGGAGTGTATTATGGCTTTGTACAGGACCCATATTAGACCCCACTTGGACTATGGTTCACCTTTCTGGAGTCCTTATTTGGCTATGGATATCACTAGAGTTGAGAAGGTTCAGAGAAGGGCAACAAAAATAATACCACATCTTTCTTCATTGGACTACTCAACTAGGCTTCAAAGAACAGGGCTTTATTCCCTTGAATTTAGAAGATTAAGGGGTGACTTACTCCAGTTATTTAAGATCATACATTCACCTATGTTAATGAGTTTATGTGGATTATCCTTTTCGTCTAGAAAGATTGTAGCCAGAATACATAATAAACAAATAGTGATTAACAAAACCAGAACAAACAAAAGACAGCAGTTTTTTTTACTGTTAGAGCCCCGAGAGTTTGGAATACTTTGCCGCAGGACATTGTTGACTGTCAAAATATAAACACCTTTAAAGTTAAACTTGACAAATGGCTCCTGGAAAGAACATAATCCACCAATGATCCACATGTGGAGGACATCCTCGATGGGCTTGCCTTCTTTGTCCACTCTACCAAGTAACCAAGTAACTTTAAGCAGAATTGCATGGTGCCGAAAGGCCTCTCTCCACAGTTTGCAAAGGTGCTAACAGAAGACAGACACGTGTTCAGTCCTACCAGGACTCATCAGTATGCCTCGTCTGTTTGACACCCCAGTGGAATGGACCAGCTACCCTAAGACAGTGTGTCTTGGATATGTTGTGGTGAACCCATTAAAATAAAAAACTATTTAAAAGACAAAGAACCTCTGTGCGCAGACACTGAGGCAAGGGTTACCCCAAAGGGCATTTGGCTGGGAAGCCAAGTTTCAAGAAAATACAAAATCACACATGCCCACACAATGTTATGCTGGTCCAACTTTAAGCAGAATTGCATGGTGCCGAAAGGCCTCTCACACTGTCTTAGGGTAGCTGCTCCATTCCACTGGGGTGTCAAACAGACGAGGCATACTGATGAGTCCTGGTAGGACGAAACACGTGTCTATGTCTTCTGTTAGCACCCTTTGCAAACTGTGTGAGAGGCCTTTCGGCACCATGCAATTCTGCTTAAAGTTGAACCAGCATAATATTCTGTGGTGATTTGCATTGTGTGGGCATGTGTGATTTTGTATTTTCTTGAAACTTGGCTTCCCAGCCAAATGCCCTTTGGGGTAACCCTTGCCTCAGTGTCTGCGCACAGAGGTTCTTTGTCTTTTAAATATCCATGTCCCTAGAAATACTCAGTTTCTGAGCCTGAGAGTGTATACCTCTTGTCCATTCTTCTGTCCACAGGAGGTATAGAATTGGTAGACTTCAGAATTTCTTGTGTCTGTTTCCCAAAAGATTTGTGAAGGGGAATAGACAGTCTCCTGGACTCTGGGATGTCCATCATTTCTACATAATCAGGCTCCTCCTGATCCTCCATTGCCACTTCCATAGGAAGCTGGAGGTCTCAGGCACCTTTCTGTAGAACAAAGTGGGAAGGGACTCAGAAAGCCTAGGAGGATACACCTGAGCGTCTGTCTGGGGAGACAGGCACATCTAGACTTTCACCATCACCATCATCATCTTCAAACTCACCTTCCTCCTCAAACTCCGGTTCATAAAATTCTTCCAAAGTATAATCGTGAACGGGCCCTGCCAAAAGGTGCGGATCGGTCAGAACCAGGCGAAGCGATTCCACAATCTGAATCGCTCTGGCCATTTCTTCGGCGGTCGGAACATGGACTTCTGGATCCGAACAGGACGATTTTTCTTTGCGCTTTCTTTTAGTCAGAACCGACCCCTCAGGATCGGCTCTCCTTTTGCCCGAAGAAGTATCACCCTGGTCAGAAGGCACTCCTTCTGGTTCGGTCGGAACCAAACTGGGCGGGGCTGGCCATCCGAGTCAGCGGACTTCTCTGCCTCCTTTTCCCTCAGTCTACCTAATCTCTTTTCCAGAATAGATGTAGGAAATTTTTTTGCAAATTTGGCAGTCTGAATCAAGGTGGTCAAACCCCAGACAATAAACACAGGTGGTGTGGGATCGGCCTTAACAAAGACCTCCCCACACACTCTGCAGTGTTGAAACCTAGTGGGACCGCACACTAAAGTTACACAAGAATTAAACAAATGATCGGTTCGGCCGAACTGATCCACACTTTAAAAGTTCCACACAGAAACACAGTACAAAACCTATCTAGTACTCACGGTACCACAGACAGAGACTGAACCGACTATGCGGAAACTTTTCGGGTTAGAAACAGGCGAAAAACAACACTTAAACTGACTTTCGAATCGAGCTGCAGGAGAAATCTCCGGGCGACTGTTCAGTAGGGAGTAAAGAATCTGACGGTTAGCGTTCAAGCGAAACAGACAGAGACACCAACTGAGCTCGAGCTCAGCATTCTATGCTCCGCAGAAATGTTAACCCTTTGTTCTCCGGGCAGCTTAAAGGCTGGGGCTAACTGCACTTGTCAGAATACAGCAAGCCTTCAAGTTGTTTGAAAACATGCGGCAGATGGGGGCAGCAGTTTGAATATTTCACAAGCCCATGATGAATCCACCATTAGCATATAGTTCAATTCTCCGGGCAGTACTACTGAGCAGGCTAACTGCAGAGAGTTATAAATATGAAGAATAACACAGGGTAAGGACTCATGTGTTTGGGTCCTGATGCGATCATGAGCGAGTGATGACCACTGACTCTGCTTCTGGGATGATGGACAGAAAGAAAAAGTTACTCACCTTAGTAATTGCTTTTCTTCTCATGGAGTCTTGCTATATTATGACTATATGCAGTCAGCCACTGCAGCTGAACTGCCCGGAGGGAAAGAGTTAACTCCAGAGAGTCTGAGTTCCACAGTGTGAGGCGCTATACCAAAACTCTATCTGGCCAGTTTCAAATGAAACTGTCAGATCTTCTGAAAGCTAACACTAAGCAACAAGTCTGTGTGGAAAGCTCTACACTAGCCAAGTGGCTACCTACTAGTAGGAATAACAACAATATAAACAACAATATAAACAGCAATAATAATAATAACAATGAATAATAGCATTATTAGTTTCTCCTAACAAGCACTATTAGACCCCCTTCCCCAAGACTCAAGTCCAGGAAGGGGCCAACATATTACTTAAAACAAAATACCTAATTCCTAACCCTAAATAAAGGGGGTGAAGGGAAGAACTAAAATGGCATGACACAGTGCTTGCACTAATTTGCCACCCCTACCCAAGTAGAAGTTCTGAGAGGGGCAGGAGAGGGTGGTCATAATATAGCAAGACTCCATGAGAAGAAAAGCAATTACTAAGGTGAGTAATTTTTTCTTCAAACACCATGAAGTCTTGCTATATTATGACTATATGCAGATTACACAGCAGTACCTCCATGGAGGAGGGTCAGAACCTACTTAGGAAATAGCTCTGAAGCACAGCTGTGCCAAGCGAGCATCTCTCCTGGACTGAATATCCAGGGAATAATAAAAGTGTGAACTGTTTTCCAAGTAGCAGCTTGACAGATTTCCAGAATGGAATATCTCTAGCAACCGCTAGAGATGCAGCTGTACCCTGGTGGAGTAAGCCCTCAGTCCTGAGGGGTTCTCTACCTAGTTTTTGATAACAAAATTGGATGCAAGAGACAATCCACCTTGCAATTGTTCTCTTAGTAGCAGGTTTCCCTTTGCCAACCTCGCCATAGGTAAGGAAGAGTTGGAGGATTCGAACCTGTGACCCTTGGTGCTGCTCCAAATAGTAGCCTAAGGCTCTTTTGACGTCCAAGCTGTGCAGACTCCTCTCACCTGAGGAAGAATGCTCAGTGAAAAATACTGGAAGAGAGATGGATTGGTTCAGGTGGAAATCTGAAACCACTTTGAGCAAAAAACTTTCTGTTAGTCCTGAGGACTACCTTATCTCTCTTGGAAAGAGATAAAATCTTCTTCACTGACAGGGCCTGTAGTTCACTTATCGTCTGGCAGAAGTGATAGCCACTAGGAAAACAGTTTTCCAAGTCAGAAACTTGAGCTCTGCTGAGGACAGAGGCTCAAAGGGGGTTGCATTAACTGAGCAATGCAAACATTCAGGTCCCAAGCGGGAGCTGGTTCTAAAAGGAGGGTTGGTGTGAAGTAACCCTTTAAAAAACTTGGAAAGCATAGGGTGAGAAGAAAAGGAAGCAGGCTTCCCTGCTGACAGAAAAGCAGAGACAGCTGCCAGATGAACCTTTAAGGTAGCTGGCCTAAGGAATTTAAATGGACCAAATAGTCCAGTAAAATGGGCAGCTCAGCAGATTCTGGGATAATCTGCTTCTCAGAGCACCAGATGGAAAACCTTTTCCACTCAGAATTGTAAGTGGCCCTAGTGGAAGGCTTCCTTGAAGCCTTTAAAATATCCAAAACACCTTGAGAAAGGTATGTCAGCAAATTCTAACTCCTCAAGAGCCATGCCTTGAGATGGAGGGATTTGAGGTCCGGATACCACACTCTCCCCTGTGCACAGGCCAGTAAGTCGTGGACTCTGGGCAAGCTCAGGGCAGGGTGGACGGTCAAGGACAGAAGCAGTGGGTACCAGGGCTGTCTGGCCCAATCTGGAACAATCAGAATCACCTTGCAGGGCTGAGATCTGATTTTACTAGTACCCTGAAAAGAAGGAAAGCGGGGAAAGGCATGCAGGAACTTCCTTTCCAATCCAACTGAAAAGGCGTCCAGGGGACTGATCCCAGCACTGGAGGCCTGCAACAAAACAGAGGAAGTTGGTGGTTGTCTGGGGCTGCGAAAGATCTATCTGAGGGTGCCCATCTGGCAAAGACTGACCCCAGCACCTGAGGATTCAGAGCCCATTCGTGATGGCCCTGAGAAATCCTGCTGAGGGCATCCGCCAGACATTGTCCTTCCCTGGAAGGTGAACTGCTATCAGGGAGGTGTTCAGGAGTAAGCCAGAGACCACAACTTCATTGCTTGGTGCACAAGGCTGATGACCGAGTGCCCCTTGCTTGTTGATGTACCACATTGTTGTGGTGTTGTCTGTCTGACTTGAACTACTTTGTTCTGGACAGAAGCTGAAAACGCCTGAAGAGCTAAAAGGACAGCTCTGAGTTCCAAAAGATTGATGTGGAGCAGAGATTCCTGGGAGACCACACTCCTGAGTGGACAGGTCGCTCAAGTGAGCCCCCACCACCTAACAGGGAAGCATCCGTGGTGAGGAGTGGAAACGGGAATGAAAGGAACCCCTTGTTTTAGATTGCTTTGATCCTGCCACCAGTGTAAGGCCAGGATCAGGGTTTGAGTCACTGGAACCAATTTGGAAGGGGTCCCTCCTTTGAGACCAATAGGCCCTCAAATGGAACTGAATGTCCCTCATCTGGAATCTTGCTCCTTGCACTACAGCTGTGGAAGCAGCCATGTGCCCTAGGAGTTGCAGAAAATGACTTGCTGGTGAGAGACCCGCAGGGGTAAAGGAGGATGCCAGGGCAATGAGTCTGTCTACCCTTTCCGGGGAGAAATGCCTGGCTAACTTTGTGTTCAATTCTGCACCTATGAAAGTTAGTACCTGAACTGGTTCGAGAACTGACTTTGGTAAATTCAGCAGGAATCCCAGGAAGTGAGAAGCTGCTGGGTGACTTGCAAGTGGGATTTTACCTGATCTGGGGACTGACCCACTATGAGCCAGTCGTCCAGGTAGGGAAACACAGCAATCCTTGCCTTCTTAAATGAGCCACTACCACAGCTAGACATTTCGTGAATACCCTTGGCGCAGAGGTAAGTCAAGGCATTGCCCTGAACTGGTAGTGGCCTGAGGGTAGTTCGAACCCGAGGTACTTTCTCGTGAGAAGGCCTGATCAGAACATGAAAATAGGCATCCTTGAGGTCCAGGAAGCTAACCAGTCCCTGGCCTCAGGAGAACAAAATCATTGTCAGAGTTAACATTTTGAACTTTGGTTTCAAAAGATGCTTGTTCAGGTACCTTAAATCTAAAATGGGCCGCCATTCTCCTGTCTTTTGGGGTAAGAAAGTATCTTGAGTACAGCCCTTGCCCTGATGGCAGAGGGACCCTTTCTACTGCTTTGCAGTCCAAAAGAAGAAACCTCTGCTTCCAAAGCAAGGGCTTCTGAAGGATTTGCAGGTGGAAAATGTCTAGCTCTCATCTTGGAAACTGTTTGAAGCTGAGAACCAGACCCTGGCCTATTACCTCCAGAACCCACCTGTCCGAAGTTAGGGACACCCAGTTCTGGCTGAAATAAACCAACCTGCCCCCCACTGGTACAGGAGAATCGGCCCTGGGCACCCCATCAGGGTGCCTGCTTGGCAGTAGCCTTAGGCTGAGGGAAGGGGGACGGTTTACTTGTGCCCCGTCTACCTCTGCCTCTAAAGAAACCCCTCTGTGCAAGTGCAGAGGAGGCCTGAAATTGGTAAAAAGGCCTGTGGAAGGCCTGCCCCTACCTCTGGGGCGTGCCTCTGGAGTGGCATGCCTCTCCTTAGCCTGGGCACTTTTGTAGGTAGTTCTGTATTCATCCATCTTTTTCATATAGTTTTCTGTTTGTTCCCCAAACAGAGAATTACCCACAACAGGAAAATCCATAGCCTCTGACTGAGTATCTTGGGACAGATTAGTGCATCTGAGCCATGCCAACCTCTCGGAAAGCTACAGAAGTGGCCATGACCCTAGAGAAACATCATTAACATCAACAGCAGTATGAAATTGAACTTTAGAGGCTTCAATGCCATCAGCAGCCACCTGTTCCAACTCACTAGCCAGCTGGCCATGGGCCTGCTTGGCCTAACTGCAATACTGTGTCCCACCTAGATTTCTGATATCTAGCCACATAAGCCATATAATTTGCCTGCCTGAGTCCCAAAAAGCTGCCATATACTGTTTTTTCGCCATGGCATCAATCTTCCTGGAATCCTTATCAGGAGGATGTGAGGCCAGAGGAATATTAGCCTTGTCACAGGCTGCAGCTTGTACCACACCTACATGACTACACTGCTCAGTGAGAAGTCTGTATCAGAACCTGACAAGGTATATCTTCTGTCCATTTTTTTATCTACAGGAGGGACAGAATGAGGATTTTAAAATCTTTGTTTGCTTCCTAAATGACTTATGCAAAGAATAGACAACCTCCTAGACTCTGGTATATCCATCATTTCTACATAATCAGGCTCCTCTTGCTCATCCACAGCTTCCTCTAAAGGAAGCTGGAGGGTTTCTGCAACCTTTTGTAAAACATAAAATGAGAAGGGACTCAGACAGAATAGGAGGAGATTCTAAAGGTCTGTCTGGAGAAATGTCCGTTCAATGGGCACGTCCAGACCCTCCTAGCCACACATGTAATGATCAAATTCAGTCCCCCTCTCCTGTGGTTCATAAAATTCCTCAACATCATACTCCTGAACCACTGGCACTGAACGAACCAACCTTTTACCAACTGTAGGTGGTTCTGCAGGACCCTGAGACAGTGACTGGACAATCTGTATGGCTTTAGCTATTTCTGCAGGAGTTGGAGAGACAATTTTGGACTCCAAACCTACTGATTTCTTAGTCTTTTCACTGAGACTGGTTCCCTGAACCAGCTTCCTTTGCCGAGAAGTCTCACCCTGGTCAGAGGGCACTCCCTCTGGTCCAGTGGGTACTGGACCAGGCTGGCCATCGGGTCAGCGGACTTCTTGCCTCGTTCCCTGAGCGGCCCAATCTCTTTTCAGGGTGGCTGCAGGGAATTTTTACACACCTGGCAGTCTGACAGGTGGTGGTCAACCCCAGACAATAAACACAAGTGGTGTGTGGGTCAGCCTTGGCAAGGCTTCCCACAGACATCAAAATGTTGAAACCCAGTGGGCCGGTTTTTCTTTGGGTTTCTCAGACATAATGCCAGCCTAACCAAAAACTTGCCCTTTTGATGGCAGTGCCAGGCAAGACACCCTTATCGGTTCCTAACCGTGTCACGGGTATTTGAAAAAACCTATTTTAAAAGCAAGGTTTTTTTAGAACCGATAAGAACCGGGAACCGCACTCTAAAAGCCCAACCACACTTTAAAACGTTAAATTAAGCAAACCGATCGGTTCAAAACCGAACCGATAACTGAATTTCCACACAGACTTTAAATTTTCTACTTACGGTTTACCAGATAGAGCTTTTAACCGAAATGCGGTAAAATAAATACTTTTTGCCGGTTCAAATGAACCGAAAATACTCGCTTGAACCGAGAAATGAACCGATGTGAAGGAGCTGATCTCCGGAGCGACTGTTCAGTGAAGCGGAGTAAAGAATCTGACAGTTTCATTTGAAACTGGCCAGATAGAGCTTTGGTATAGCGCCCTCGCGCTGTGGAACTCCAGACTCTCTGGAGTTAACTCTTTCCTCTCCGGGGCAGTTCAGCTGCAGTGGCTGACTGCATATAGTCATAATATAGCAAGACTTCATGGTGTTTGAAGGGGGTGATCCAGGGGACCCTGATATAAGCAGTCTGCTTTACAGGGGACTGCTGTAATAGCTGAAGGCTGATGCCAGGCAGCTAGCATGGCATTCTGATGTGGGGGTACCACTAAGACCGGCTCCTCTGGCAGCTCAAGATATTCTGCCATATCTTTACATTGTCTGATGTTCTGTAGTAGAGAATCCCATGATCTTGTGTTTCTGAACCATCATCTCGCTAAAGGTCGGGTCATCTGGAGAGGACGCTGCGGAGGGGATACTGTAGGCAGGTCCTCATTCAGAGAAGAGATTTCCGAGTAGGGGGACTCAGGATTCGGGAAATTCTGATCTTGGAACTCTTCTTCCTCTATGTCACCAGGGAGATTCACCGGCAGTTCAGGTTCATCTGACAAATAGTCTTCCATATAAGGAGGAGACAACCAGGGTGGCAGTATATCCCTGTTACCATGAAATCATCTAGGCGTAGGAGATTGAGACCTTAGAGGATCATCTAGCTCTCCCGGGTCAGAGGGCTGGGAGTAGCGCATGGCATGCAAGATGTGCTTTACTAACATGGTGATGTCCCGTTCTTGAGAAGGGGGGGTGAGTAGCAGGGCAGGGTGAGAAACAATTGGGGTGATAGAGGGGATGGGACGGGCAGTATGAGCTGGTCTTGCCCCTGGGTAGTATGAACCAGGGTCTTAGTCCGTTTTCCCCTTGTACGAGGCCACCTGTGAAGGTGGAGGGGCACCGAGTAAGGCAAAAGCCATGGGTTTGCCTCTGAGGAATGTGGGATCTCGTTAACAAGCCCATAGAGTTGTTTTCACTGAAAATGTCAGATGCTGTTGACGGGAGAGGAGCCCCCAACCGACTGAGCAGGCAGAGCCTGCACAGCATTTAAAGTGCTGGAAAGCGCCGTCTACGAGAGGGTATGAGCCCCCGTCGATGAAGAAGCTGAAGGATGATGCACCGTCGACGGAGGAGCACCAGAAACGTTGGCCATCAACTCTCTTCTGCCTAGGATGAGAACCAGAGCTGGGGGGAGCCCTTGTTACAAGCCCCCTGGTTCCCTAACAGAGACATTTTCTGCTCCATTAAAAGATGTTGAATTTCCAGCAACCAGCGTCAACAGGTTGCTTGGTTAAACTTCTGACAGGAGCTACAGGAATTGGTGTCGTGTGTGGGTCCCAGACACCTTACACAAGTTGTGTGGTTGTCAAATCAGTATATCTTCCTACCGCAACAGCAGGAACGAAACAGTTTGTTTGTTTGAAAAGCCTTAAGACATTCACTTTGGAAATCCAATTATCATCGATGACTGCTAGACAGAAGTTGATCTAGCTGCTGTGCAAGCTGAAGACGGCGGGAAAATGAACAGAGGATACCAGGGACCGCCCACACTTAGAAAAGAAAAATGAAGAGGTCACGTGTAGGAGGTCCCTGTTACAAAACTGCTAGAAGAGTTGCCGTGTCAGAGCGACCTCTGCTGGAAACTCCCAAAAGTAATGACCTACTGCAAGAGACAATTCCATGGAAGATCTACTGTTACAGGTGAGTAACTTGTGTTTCTAGGGAGGTAGTGATGCTGTTCTATCCACACTGTTTGGCAGACTCCTAGCAGTTTTCTGGAAGGAGGGAGGCAAAGTGCATATCCCCTACTTAGGGAACAGAGGCTGGAGACCTGAGGCCCAAAACCAGCATCCCAGCATGACTCCAGGTCGATGTGGTAATGGGAAATGAAGGTGTTTGCTGACTTCCAGGTAGCAGCCCTGCAGATATCCTGGATAGGCATGTCCCTAGAAGTGGACACCAAAGCAGCGGCATGGCAGGTGGAATGAGCCCTTTGCCCTATGGGAGGGGGCGTGGGGAGGGTTTGTGGATCCCTGGTGTCAGCAACGCCCAGCAGAAGCTGGGTACGCTGTAGCCTGGGGACCACGTCAAGATGGGTAGAAGTGATGATGGATATCCAGCAGGTGAGTGCGGTAGTGCGCGAGCCTCATGCTGGACGTCACTGCACATCCACCCCTCCAGGTGGGGGGGGGTCACGCTCACAAAATACAGGTTACTCACCTGTAACAGGAGTTCTAGGAATGGTATATGTTGTTCATCCACACTGACTGGCAGGTTCCTTGCCGCTTTAAATCTTGCGGAAGGTCTTCAGCTGGCTCCTCCACCCACCGGGTGGTAAAACTCGGCTCCGCCCCATGACGCCAGATCTAGCCCGCTGGAAGCCAGGTTGTGCGTCAAGCCGGGAGGTCGGGTGGTCAGGGATGAATAACATATACCATTCCTAGGGACTCCTCTGTTACAGGTGAGTAACCTGTATTTCTAGGGACATGGATATGTTGTTCAATCCACACTACTGGCAGACTCTAGCAGTTCTCCGGGAGGAGGAGGCAAGGCACACACCCCCTACTTAGGGAATAAGGACTGAGAACCGAGGTCCCAAAACCAGCATCCGGTGTGACTCAAGGTCGATGTGGTAGTGGGTAATGAAGGCATGTGCCGACTTCCAGGTAGCAGCCCTGCAGATATCCTGGATAGGGGCATCCCTGGAAGCAGCCATCGATGCAGCGGTGTGGCGGGTAAAATGAGCTCTTATCCCTCTGGGAGGCTCCATGGCCGCCAACCTATAGCGGAGATCTATGCAGGAGGTGACCCACCCGCTCATCGTCCGCTTGGCTGCAGGTCTGCCAGGTGCGGCTTCAGCGTAGATGACAAACAGCTGGCGAACCTCTCCCAAACTTCTCAGCCCCACGCCCCTGAGAAGGCGAAAGGCCACCAACTAGGGTCCAAATGGAGCCCGTATTCGCCTCCGAGGTGTGAATGGGGTAGAACACTGACAGAGTCAACACCGGTTAAGGTGACTCTCGACACCACCTTCGAAAGGAACTTGGTGGGCGCAGGACAACCTTGTCCCTGTGGAAGACCAGAGAGGGAGACTCGAAGGAAGCACCTGGAGCTCTCCCATCCTTCTGGTTGATGTGGTAGCCACCAAGAAGGTGTTCTTCCACAACAGGTGGGAGAATCGCACCTGTGCATTGGTTCGAATGGCTTGCCCGTGAGCTAAGCCAATACCAGCGGTAGATCCCACGGAGGTGGAGATTCTTGCACCGGAGGGGATGTGTGATCAAGGCCTTGGAAAAGCGCCAGACCACCTTTCCTGCGCTACCGACTGCCTTCCGGCACCGCTCGGAGGGTAGAGGTGGCTTCCAGGAGCACCTTAAGGGTCGTCGACCGAAGCCCTTGCTGAAGAAGAAGAAAGGACCACAGGTAGTCCGGAATGCTCGCCAAGGAACAGGAGAAGGGACCAGGCCCTACCCTAACACCAAATGGAGAAAATCTTCCATTTGAAGGCGTAGCATTATCCGGTCGACTCCTGACGGGACGCCTCAACAACGTTGAGGACCTCGCCGGAAGACCCAAGGCCTGGAAACTAGCCACACAGGAACCAGGCCGTCAGGTGCAGGGATTGAAGGTCCGGATGGAATACCTTCCCCTGATAACAGAGATCAGGTCCGGGCGGGCTGGAAGCCGCCTCAGGAGCCTGGAGCTGAGACTGAGGAGAGCTGGCTACCAGAATCACCTGCGCCTTGCCCCTCCTCGCCTTGAGAAGCACCTTGTGGATCAAGGGAAATGGGGGGGAAGGCGTAGAAGAGGCCCGGGGTCCACGGCCTCAAAAGGCATCCCCCTACAGCGAGCCCTGCTGAGGGGGGTGGGCATGAAACAGTCTCGCCCTCGCATTCTCCCTGGAGGGAAAAAGGTCCGCCCGAGGCGTGACCCAGTGGGAGAAAGATTTTGTGCTACCTCCGGCAGGAGAGAACCCCTCGTGAGGCGCAGCCCCATCTGACTTAGGGCATCGGCCAGGGTGTTGGAGGCTCCTGCCATCGAAATGGCTAGGAAAATCGCCTCCAGGCTGCGCCCGAGACCATATGCGGAGAACCTGTTTACATAACGGCAAGGTGCGCGTCCGGTCCTGGTGGGTTAGGTAGCACATGGTTGTGGTATTGTCCGCCTGGACCTGAACCACTTGACCACATATAAACGGAGCGAAGGCGGTGCGAGCTAGGTGGACCGCATGAAGCTCCAGCAGGTTGAAATGGCATCGGGACTTCCGAGGGGACCAGAGGCAATGAACTCTGTGCTCCCCTTGATGGGCACCCCAACCCATCAGAGATGCAACGGTCAAAGAAGAATGTCGACTTGGGGCGGACAAACGGGATGCCCTCCTGCGGATGTGCTGGAACGGTCCGCCATTGGAGAGCGTTCCACATCTCCTGGGTCACTGTCACGGGCTGGTCCAAAGGATCGCAGCGTTGTGACCACTAGCTGGCCAGCCCCACTGAAGGGGACGCATGTACCAACGGACCACGCTGGTGCAGGCCGCCACGAGGCCCAGGAGGCGCAGGAAGTCCCGGGCAGGGCGCGATTGCCCAATCAGACATGATTGGGTAAAGGAGTAAGAACCTCGGCCCTGTCCGCCAGGAGCCGAGCTCTGGCGCGAAGAGTCGAACTCTCCCCAATGAAAAGAATTACCTGCTTTGGCACGAGTTCCGACTTGGCTCCGTTGAAGAAGAGGCCCATCTGAGAGCAACCTAGAGGGCCAGAACTCCGGACCGCTCCACCTCCGCTCTGGAGGGGGTTGCAATCAGCCAGCCATCTGGGTAGGGGTACACCCGGACCCTTCGGCGCCGCAGGAATGCTGTCACCACTGCTATGCATTGGAGAAGACCCTGGGAGCTGGGAAGAGGCCGAAGGGTATGGCTCGGAACTCGTAAAGAGATCCCTCCGCTCTGAAGCGGAGAAGTCTCTGAAGAAACGGACGGATCGGAACGTGAAGAATGCGTCCTGGAGGTCCAGGAAACAGAGCCACATGCCTCATTCCAAGGATGGGATATCTGAGTCAGAGTGACCATCCAGAAGGTCCGAGACCTTAGGAACTTGATCAGGTCATGCAGGTTGAGAATGGGGCGTCAGACCCCCGTCCGTTTGGGGACCAGGAAGTACCTGGACACAAACCCTGGGTCTGGAGGAGGATCCGCCACCTTCCTGATCACCTCTTTTACGAGGAGCAGGGCAATATCGGCTCGGCGGGCCGACAGAGAAGCTGCGGACCCCGTGGCCCCCCGAGGGGCGACGGCTCGGAAGGGTGGAGCCTGCTCGAACTCCAGAGGCAGGCCCTTTCCTACCACCTCCAAAATCCAGCGGTCCGTGGTGATAGCGGACCAGGCAGAAAGGAAGTGGCGGAGCCGTCCCCCCACGGGGTAGGACCCAGGTAGGGGTGACGAGGCCGGGGGCGACGCCCCTCAGCCCGTCATTGAGCAGGCTTGGAGGAGGGACTGGCCGAGGGAGCTCCTGGGCCTTTACCTCCTAGCTTCCTTTTAGAGGAAGCCGCTGGCTTGGGTTCGGGGTGCCAAGCGCAAGCCTGCTGGCCCTCTTGCTGGTGCTGATGGGCCAGTCATGCCGCAGGGGCCGAAGGACGAAGGGGCTTACGCAGAGGTTGCCGGTGGCCCTTGTCCCTCTGGGCGGGGGTGACAGAGTCCAGAGTGGCATTGGACTTCTCGGTCCCCAGGAGGTGTCCCTCCACTCCAGGGCTGAAGAGGTCAGTCCCCAAGAAGGGGATGTCCACCAACTTGTGCTGGGTATCCGCCGAGAAGGTGGATATCCTCAGCCATGCCCTGCCGGCGCATAGCCACGGCCCGCTACTGACCTAGCACAGGAATCACCTATGTCCAGAGCAGTCTGAAGCTGCCAGCAGCCACCGCCCTACCCTGGTCCCACACCTGCTGGACCGTGGTCCGCAGGGTCGGGCGGAGATGAGGTATCACCTCATCCAGGGAGCCCAAGAGGCGTGGGAGAAGTGTGCCATCAGCGGCCGAGCTGGCCTGTCGGGAGGCCTAGGGAGGGCAGCGTGAGCCGTCGCCCGACATAGTCCATCCTTTTGGACTCTTTGTCGGGAGGCCTATCCACATCCACGGTTTACGGAGCTGGAAGATGTTATCGGTATTCAACCCCTCAGCTGAGGGGTGCTCCGAGCAGGGCAAGAACCCGACAGGGACTGCATACTTCCTGGCCATCCTGGCCGAGGCCAGAGACAGGAAGTAGGCCACTGCCAAGTTCCAAGGCTGGGCCGACAATGGCCTCAGCCACAGGGAAGGCCTCCGAGGGTGAATCCCCTCGGTCTAGGATCTCCGTCAGGGGAAAATAGGCCCATTTAGACACGTGCTCGAGCTACATCCTGGTGAACTCCGAGATGAGCCTAAGCAGACCCAGGAAGGACGATGGGCTGTCATCCAAAGACCGGTCCAGGGAGGACTCCAGGCCTACCTGCCTGGGGAACACAGAAGAGTCATCGGACTCCGAAGGGTCTACAAAGAGCTGCCTCAAGCATGAGCCTCTCTTCACCCGCCAAGGGGCGGCGGGGAGTGAGGGTGACCGACAACCTGCGGGACAGGCCGTGACCCGACCGAGGTTCCACCACAATCGGTGGGGCAGCAAGATTTGGTCGAACAGCAGGCCCGGAAGTGGGCACCTCGACTGCAGCAAGCGGTTGCGTCGGCCGTTCAGGCGGCAGCCACTTGATAGACGGGGAATGAATCGGAGTCGATTGATTCCCGGACAACAGCAACTGCTGCCATATAAACTCCTCGTAACGTCGACGTCATCTGCGTCGAAGCCTCTCCTCATCCGAGGAGGAAGACAAGGAGGAACAGTGTTGCCACTTAACTCGGTGCCCCGACCGAGACCGCCGGAGTCGGCGGGAGCGGCTTGACCGAGAAGAAGACAGAGACCAAGATCCTCGGTAAAACCGAGGGCGGGTCTGGGAAGGAGTGGGGGACACCCGCTCTTCCCTCGGCTCGGACACTTTGACCGAGGACTGCCGCCCCGAAGGCGCAGGCAGAACCTCGGCCTCCACCGGGGAAACCGGCGAAGGGTTGATGGCTCTTCCAGTCAACCACCCGGGTGACGGGTCGAGAGAAAACTCGACTGCGTTGACGGGAGTCTCGGCCGGCTGACCTGACGGGGACACCGTGAAGTCAACGGCCTGAGCCTCAACCTCGACCCAAGTCGGCGGTCGGCAGTCAGAAGGAGACTCTCGCTCCCACAAACTCCGACGATGGGACTTACACCGCGACTCCCTCGACCTGGGACGACAGGCAAGTCCCGATGGCCCCTCTCCCTTCATGGAGAGGGACTGGTGAAGCTCCTTGAACGAAGCCGAAGGAAAGGAACTCAGAGAGACCAGGACAAATGCCGCAACCGAGGAGGAGGGAGATGCGGCCTTGGCCGCCGCCTCCAGGGCGATAGAGTGTTCGACCTGCTCAGCCGAGTCAGCCGTCACGGACACCGCCCGACGAGCCTCTATGGATTTTACCGGCGGGGAAAAATCCTCGGGGAACCCAAGCCTCAATCGGGCCACATGATCCTCCAGGATGTTGGTCGAAAGGGTGCGGCACAACTCACAGACTTGCGGGTCATGGTCCAAGTCGAGGCAGTATATGCGTGGAGTGCGGATCAGTCCTGGAGATATTCCACCCACTAGAGGCGCCTCCGAGGCGGAGCAATTGTCCATTGCAGCGCGAGGGAAAGAAGACGAAGTTTAGAAAACTTCAAAACTAAATTCGGATGAACGAAGAATCAGGAACCAGTCGAATACGCGGGCGCTAAGGAGGGAACCTGAGCTTCAAGCGGTAAGGAAGATCTGGCGTCATGGGCGGGCCGAGAGTTTACCACCGGGTGGGTGGGAGGAGCCAACGAAGACCTTCTGGCAAGATTTAAGTGGCAAGGAACCTGCCAGTAAGTGTGGATTGAACAACATATCCATGTCCCTAGAACAAGGAAACACCCTGCACCGCCGAGTAGATGACGCCCGCCCACCTTGTCTGATTCTCTCCACCCCTTGCCTTACCTGCAGCTAACTGGATTTCAAGGAGCACCAAAGTAGGAGTGGTGGCCCCGCCTTGAGGGGTACAAGCTGGGGGGGAGGGGGGTCACTGCAAGGTAAGTTTGAGGGTCCGAGTACTGCAGGGGAGACTCGGGATGGGGGGCTCTCAGGTGGGCAGGAGAAAGCCGGGTCGTCCGAGGAAGTCTTGGGTAGCAGTGACCAGAGGGAAAAATAAGTTGGGGGACAATTAATTTTGACTGTCCCATAGAATTTGTACCTAGCTTCTGGGTCCTAGTACCCACTAATGCTTTTTCACTTGGTACCTGTCCCAGACCCCGACTTAGGACCCCGAGGATAACTGGGTGTCTGGGACTGGCAGACAGGTGGTTATTTCAACCCCTGTTAATAAAGAAATTTCTTCTCCCACATTTTCTTTATTTAAGCTATGTCTATGCTCCCCCCATCAGTCTCGAAAGGAAGCAGGTTAAATCCTATTATAAGAGAGGTTACATATCTACCTATTCAAAAAGGAAGCCTAGGGATGATAAACCCAGCTGCCTTCTGCTATTCTTGTTTGTGACTAGTATGTTACAATGTGGAAACTTAGAGAAGACGTCCCCATGGCAATACTTAGCAATAAAGCATAACCAAGGTTATGTTAATAGTCTATTAATCACCTCTCAGGGTGTACTGTGCAACGTAGGCAGCCGAGTGCCACATGCCTCAGAGGGTATCAATTGACCATTAACAATCCCTGAGAGTGCCCTATTGCTATTATAATAAAACATGTTTTAAACAGTGTTCAACCTTATTCAGCATATGGTTAAGAGTCTACATGTATGTTAATAAAAGATTAACATAAGGCTGTTAGAATGTTTGCAGCCAATCAGAAAGCTCCATTTCTCAGACCTTTTTTTATAATGAACAGAAAAAGCATTAGAAGTAGTTATGAAAAAAATAGTAAGATCTTCCTCCAAAAATTATTCAAACCATTAAAACCCCATCTTATGTGATAGATTGTGGTGAAAAAATTAGACTATGGAAGCTTAGTAAGGAAGGGCTACTGTCCATGGGAAGACAACAGTTGTACCATAGGATATATAAAACAGCAACTGACACATGAATATTTCCAGAATGTTCCCCTACAAAAAATGGGATTTGCCCTAGCAGTTTTAACTGACAAAAGGATACCAAGAAATATGTGGGATGTTAGTTGGTTGTGCTCTCATGGCAGACTAGGAGTCTGTGGGAACTTAAAACACAAAGCCATTCAGGATAGATATTGTCTTAAACAAACAGGAAGAAAAAACCATGCAGCATTTCTTTTCTGAATGTTCAGACACTAAACTAATGTGGGATACATTAGCTAATGAGTGGCAATGGCCTATTTTGTTTTCTCCCCTGGGGCCCCCAGACGGCCCTTCTTATCAAGGCATCCTGTCATCCGGCCAGCACTGGTCTCCACTGAGGGCATCACCACTTACCCCACCACTTACCCCCTGTTGCAGGGCAGCAGGGGTTGATCAACTCCCCCTCCGAGACCAGATCAGCACTGGTGATCCCTTCGGAGCCAGCGACAAGACTGGACAGCCATCAAGCCGCAATGACTGCGGTGCCTCTTTTTCCTTGTTCTGGCCATGGAGGTGGGTCGTGCAATGCCGGCAGGGGGCACAGCACACACGTGTCCACATTTCGCCCGCCCACTGGCTGCTCAACCATCTGATCCATTATATGCAGGACCAGGCGTGTCAGCATTCACCTGAGCTACCACCAGAAGAGGCAGATGGGACATCAGTTTAACATCTCATCTGAAAGACGGCACCTCAGAAGTGCAGCAACCCCCAATGCTGCACTACAGTGTCAGTATTGGGATAGTAACCCAAGTGCCTGGTGTGGGGATATAACCCACAGCCTTCTGATGTCCCAGACTCAGAGGCGAGTGTGCTACCTGCTGAGCCACTGACACTGACTACTGCTGGTACTGGCAAAACTCATGGGAAAGCCATTCAAACAGATGCAAAGGTGTGAGATGTCACACCTGTCATGGAAGACTGCCTTTTCCAGTCAGCCAGAAGGATTGGGGGCTACAGGCGCTCTCTGTTGAGTCTCCTCACGGAAGACTGCTGGTGGATACTCCCATAAGTAATGACTTACTGCAAGAGACAGTCCTCGGAAGATCTGCTGTTAAGGCAAGTTCTTACGTAACTGTACTTTCTAGGAGTGGTATATGTTGTTCATCCACACTGACCCATCCAACCTCCCCGGCTTCAACGCACGGGGTGCAATGAGTGGTGCATAGGCCCGGGTCCTGGAAGCAGAAGAGCAGGGCCTGGGAGAGTTCCACATGCCTAGCAGAGAGAAGCAGAATCGGGCTGGGCTGTTAATAGCAGCCCTAGTGAATCCCCAGACCCAGCAAGAGTGCCTGGGCCAGGGAGCAGCAGGTGTACCGAGAGCTCTAATGGAACACTGGGATTGCTGTAGAAGAAAAATTGGGCTAGGCCCTAAAGAAGCCCAGACCCAGCAAGAGAGCCCGAGTCTGGGAGCAGCAGGGGTACTGTGAGTGGGTCACAGGCCTGCTATGGAAGTCCAGGGTTGCTGACAGCAAGTCCCAGGTCCTGGACCCAAAGAAAGAAATCAGTTCAAGTTCGAGTCGAAGACTGCAACTCAGGAGGTCAGGAGAACTGAACGTGCGAGCTGAAGCCGGCAGGAAAATGAACAGAGGGTACTGGGGAGCCATCCACTCTTATACATATCCACAGGAAGTGATGTTGTGTGGGCGGCCCCCACAGAAGACTGCTGGAAGAAGCTGCCATGTGACAGTGCCACCTGGTGGATACTCCCATAAGTAATGACTTACTGCAAGAGATCTGTCTGTAGAAGATCTACTGTTACACGTGAGTAACCTGTTTTTTCTAGGATTGTGGATATGCTGTTCTATCCACACTTCTTGGCAGACTCCTAGCAGTTCTCCGGGAGGGGGAAGGCAAGACGCACACCCCCTATTAAGGAAAAAGGGACTGGAGAACTGAGGCTCCAAAACCAGCACCCTGGCGTGACGCTAGGTCAATGTGGTACTGGGAAATGAAGGTGTGTGCTGACTTCCAGGAAGCAGCCCTGCAGATTTCCTGGATAGGGAAGTCCATAGAAGCAGCCACAGATGCAGTGGTATGGCGGATGGAATGAGCCTTAAGCCCTACGGGAGGCTCCCTACCCACCAACCTATAGCAGAGGTCAATGCAAGATGTAATCCATCAAGCTACTGTCTGCTTGGCTGCAGGTCTGCCAGGTGCAGCTTCAGCGTAGGTGACAAACAGCTGGCGAACCTCTACCGAACTTCCGCCGTTCACTCTTTGTAGTAGGCAAGCGTTTGTCTCCAGTCCAAAGTATGGAACCTGTACTCGGCTTCCGAGGTGTAACTGGGGTAAAACACTGGCAGAGAAAGCACCTGGTTAAGGTGAAACTCCGACACCACCTTCTAAAGGAATTTCAGGTAGGGGCGCAGGACAACCTTGTCACTGTGGAAAACCAGGTAAGTAGACTCAATAGAGAGCGTCTGTAACTCCCCAGTCCTTCTGGCTGATGTGAAAGCCACCAAGAAGGCGGTCTTCCACGACAAATGTGAGATGTCACATTTGTGCATCGGTTCGAATGGCTTGCCCATGAGCTTTGCCAAAACCAGCAGTAGATCCCACTAAAGTGGAGGCTCATGCACCGGAGGGGATATGTGATCTAGGCCTTTGAAGAAGTGCCACACTGCCTTCTCCTGCACCACTGACTGCTGACTGGCACATGCTCGATAAGCAGAGATGGCTGCCAGCTGCACCTTTAGGGTCGTCGACCGAAGTCCTTGCTGGGAAAGGGACCAAAGATCATCCAAAATGCTAGCCACTGGACAGGATGATGGGTCTAACCCTTTGCCCTGTCACCAGATGGAGAATCTCTTGCATTTAAAGGCATAGCATTTTCTGGTCAATTCCTTACGGGAAGCCTCAACAACGTTGAGGACCTCGTCGGAGAGACCCAAGGCCTGGAACTCTAGCTGCTTAGGAACCAGGCCGTCAGGTGCAGGGATTGAAGGTCCAGGTGGAGTACAGTCCGGGCATGCTGTAAGCCGCCTCAGGAGCCTGGAGCTGAGGCTGAGGAGATCTGGATACGAGAACTGGCGTGGCCAGTCTAGGGCTACCAGGATCACCTGTGCCGTCCCTCCTGAGCTTGATGAGCATTTTGTGAATTGAGGGAAGGCATAAAAGAGGCCTGGGTCTATAACCTCGAGAAGGCATCCCCTGCAGCGAACCCTGTTGAGGGGGGGCGGGCATGACACAGCCTCAGCTTCGCGTTCTCCCTAGAGGCAAACAGGTCCACCTGAGGGGTGCCCCAGTGGGAGAACAGATCTTGTACTACTTCCTGGCAGAGAGACCACTCGTGAGATGCCCCGCCCATCCGGCTGAGGGCATCTGCCCGCTGATTCGAGGTTCCTGCCACGTGAATGGCTATGAGATCTGCCTCTAGGCTGAGAACAAGGGACCAAATGCGGAGAGCTTCCTTACAGAGGAGCAAGGAGTGCGTCCCGCCCTGCCTGTTGAGACAGTACATGGTCGTGGTGTTGTCCGTCTGGACCTGGACCACTCGACCCTGAACAAACTGAGAGAATGCGGTCAGGGCTAGCCGAACAGCTCGAAGCTCCAGCAAGTTGATGTGGTATCAGGACTCCTGGGGGGACCAGAACCCGTGGACTCTGTGCTCCCACAGATGAGCACCCCAACCCATCAAAGAGGCGTCTGCCGTCAGGATGACTGTCAGCTCTGGGCGGACAAACGGGATCCCCTCCTGCAGGTGGGATGGGATGAGCCACCACTGGAGGCTTCCCCATATCCTCTGGGTCATAGAGACCATCTGGTCGAGATGACATGAACACTGAGACCACTAGCTGGCCAGTTCACATTGGAGGGAATGCATATGCCAGCGGGCCCATCAGACCACGCTGGTGCAGGCCACCATGTAGCCCAGAAGACGCAGGAAGTCCCGGGCAGGGCGCAACTGCCCAACCAGAAATGACTGGACAAAGGAGGAGAGAACCTCCACTCTGTCCGCCAGGAGCCGAGCTCTGGCTCGGCAGGAGTCGAGCTCTACCCCGATGAAATGAATCACCTGCAAAGGCACAAGTTCCAATTTGGCCTCTTGATCAGGAGGCCAAGGTGAAACAAGTCTGCAGAGCCAGATCCTGTACTGCTCCACCTCCCACCTGGAGGTACTGCTGTTAGTCCAGTCGTCAGGTAAGGCTGGACCCTTCGGCGCCTCAAGTAAGCCGCCACCACTGCCATGCATTTGGTGAAGACCCTGGAGGCTGAAGACAGGCCAAAGGGCATGGCTTGGAACTTGTAAAGGGTTCCCTCGGCTCAGAAGCAGAGGAACTGTCGATGGGATGGACAGATCGTGACGTGAAAGAATGCATCCTGAAGATCTAGGGAGCAGAACCACATGCCTTGCTCCAGAGATGGTATGCTCTGAGCCAGAATTACCATCCGGAAGGTGTGGGACCTGAGGAACTTGTTCAGGTTGTGCAGATCTAAAAATGGGGCACCAGCCCCCCGTCCGTTTTGGTACCAGGAAGTACATGGAAATGAACCCGGGGTCTGCTACTCTGCGCACCACCTCCTTGAAGAAGAGCAGAGAGAAGTCATCTCGGAGAGCCAACTGAGAGGCTGCAGACACCAGATCCCCCCGTGGGGCGCGGGCTCGATATGGATGGGCCTGCTCCAATTCCAGAGGCAGGCCTCGACCAACCACTTCCAGAACCCAACGGTCCACAGTGAAAGTGGATGAGGAGGAAAGGAAGTGGCTGAGCCGGCCCCCCAAGGGAGGTCCCAGGGGAGGTGTGATGGGATTGAAGGAGGCGCCCCCCAACCCGTCACTGAGCAGGCTTGGAGGAGGGTCCGGCGGAGACGCTGCTGGGACCTTCCCCACGGGCTTCTCCGCTGGGATGCTGTTCGATCTCTAGTAGAGTGAGCGACACCTACCTTCTAATTTAACTGGAGCCGGAATAGCAATGACTAAGCATGCCACTAACCATGAAGGAGATACATCACATGACAGGTTGACCCAGCCGGTGTCGCTGAAAGAAACGAACAGTTGCTGAGTTCATGGACATCCTTGGTTCTATCTAAATAGAACCGCAAGGCTCTCTTAACATCCAAGGAATGAAGAGCTGTCTCTTCATTTTGGAAATTAGCTAAGAAGCTGAGTCCCAGAGGTTGGTTCAGATGAATTCTGACACAGTCTTGGAAGAAATTTAGGATGAGGTACTGAGGAATCACCTTGTCCTTATGGAATACAGTATACTGAGGGCTCAGAACCAGTGCATGTATTCTGGGAGACTCCCATGGGCTGAGGTAATGGCCACCAGGAAGGCAGTCCTCCAGGTAAGAAATTTTAACTCACAGGTAGCTAAGGGTTCGAAGGCTCCTGAGTGAGCATGTCCAGCACCAGGTTAATGTCCCAGGCTGCAACTGACGCTTAACAGGGGGTCTGTATGGAGAATCCTCTAGAAATCCTCTTCACTATAGGTAACTGAGCCAGAGTTAAGGAAGAAACCGCTCATGGAACGCTTGAGATGGCACTAAGGTGAACTTTAACTGTGGAGCATTGAAGACCTAAGTTTGATAGGTCCCAAAAGATACTCCAGAACCCTGCCAGGAGGACAGGAAAAGGGATTCCAAGAGGATTTTGTAACCAGAGAAAAACGCTTCCATTTGGAAGCGATGCTGGGTGGCTGGCTTCCGGAAAGCAGCCAGAAGGATGTCTGAGACTCTCACGAGACGCTGAACCCATTCTACTTCTATCTCTTCAGGAGCCAAGCATGAAGGTGAAGTGATTTCAGGTTGGGATGGACCACTCGAACCCTGAGTCAGAAGACTGATTTGCAGAGGAAGTGGTCTCGGAGAGGCTGCCAACATACTGTTGAGTAGAGGAAACCATAGTTGCCGAGGCTGGAAGGAGCAATGAGAATCATCTTGGTCCCCTGAGACTCGAACTTGAGGAGTACTCTCTGGATTAGAGGAAGTGGTGGAAAGGCTAAAGAAAGCTGCTTTGTCCACCGCAGCCTGAACGTATCCTGACAGAAAATGCCAGGCCCTGGATTTCTGGAGCAGAAGAGAGGCAGTTTTATGCTGAGTGGGGATGCAAAAGGTCCAGGTCTGGAGTCCCCCACTTTGAACAGGGACCGAGCCACGGGTTGATCTGAGAGACCACCGTGAGGGTCTGCCTCCGCTCTGCTGAGGTGATCTGCTGGTCGCGTATACCTGGCAGATAAACCGCTTAATCAGAGACTTGTGCCCAAGCACCACTCCCACACCCCTCATTGCTTCCCTGCAAAGGGATAAGAATGAGCACCGCCTTGCTTGTTGATGTAATACATCACTGCTTTGTTGTCCGCTTGAAGGAGAATGTTCTTGTGACAAAGGACATCCTTCAGAGCTCGGATTGCATAGAGGGACCGCCTCATCTCCAGGACATTTATGTGGAGATGAGTTTCAACTGAGTCCATACACCTTGAGTGTGGAGGGAGAGACAGTGAGCCCCCATCCCATTAGCGATGCATCTGTGGTGATGGAGATCTGATGATCCGGGGAGCAAAGGGGAATCCTTCCAGGAGATTGTTTCTTGAGACCACCAGGTGAGAGACCCTCAAGGGGCTCCGCCACTGATGGGATAAGACTGGGGGTGAGAGGTCGGGACCACTGAGTGGAGAGCATCCACTGGGTGGTTCTCATGTGCAGTCGGGCCAGAGGGACAGTAGACCGAGGACGCCATGAGACCTAACATGCGCTGCATCGAGAGCTGTAACCGATTGGTTCTCCTGATGTAACGGGGCTACAATGGATGTCGAGTCTTCTGTCCTCTGGAAGGAAAGCCTTCGCCTGAAGAGGTGTCTAGAAGCCGCCCCTATGAAAAGGAGCCTCTGGGAGGGTTGCAGTTGAGATTTTTTCAAATCCAGCAGAACCCCATGGACGGAGAAGACGAGAAGTCGCTGCACGGCTTCCAAAGTCCCTTGGCCGGAAGGGCTTGCTAGAAGCCAATCGTCCAGGTAGGGAAACACTCTCGAGTCCGACTTTCCTGAGATGCGCCACGAGAACTGCACAACACTTTTGTAAAACCTCACAAGCGCGAGGATAGCCCAAAGGGCAGGACTCTGAACTGATAATGCTTGACCCAAAGCTACAAACCTGAGGAATTTATGTGGGTCGGGTGGACGGGATATGCTGGTAAGCATCCTGCATATCCAGAGAGGCCAGCCAGTCGTGCTGATGCAGCAAGGGTAATAGGGTACCTAGGGAAATCATCTTGAATTTCTCCCTGGGGAGGAATTTGTTTAACTTTCTGAGGTCTAGAATGGGGCGCATCCCCCCAGATTTCTTTGGAACCAGAAAGTAATGGGAGTAGAACCCTGTGTTTCGCAGATGCGGGGCACCAGTTCTATTGCCCTGTTGTTCAGAAGGCCCTGGATCTCCGCGGAGGAGATCTGATTGAGAGGGCCGAAGGCAACCTGGCTGTCGGATGGGAGGACACCGGGGTTCCAAGAAATTGAGAGAGTAACCTCATAATTATCCAAGAACCCATTTGTCTGAGGTTGCGGACTCCACCGGTTGCAGAAGCACATCAGACGACCTCCCATCTGAGGAGAAAGTTCCACTCGGGCAGAGAGTGGATGGAATTGGGCCAACGATTATAAGGTAGCGCTTGGGAGCTTCTTTAGGTCCTCATGCTTCTGCTGCGCTCTTCTTTGAGGTTGGCAGGTTGGCTTTTATGGAAGCTTCCCTGCCTCTGCCTCGAAAGGATTGGACGTATCATGAAACTGACGTTTGTTCACATGCCCCCGAGAGGGGTAGGCGGAGGTCTGGGCCAACTTAATGGCCGATCTAGTCTCTGAGTGGCCTCTAAGGCTTGCTCCACCTGAGGGCCAAAAAAGAAAGGAGCCATCAAAAGGCAGCGCCATCACCTGCTGCTGAGCATCATTCGTGAAGCCAGAAGCACGCAGCCAGGAATGGCGCCGAGTACAAATCCTCGCTGCTGTTGAGCTTAGAAGCAGTGTCGAAAGCATCCATGGCGTGCTTGACCTGTTGGTTATTGGACTCAATACTCTATTAGCGGCCAGAAGAAGCTCTGACTTGGAATCCGAATCTGAAGAGCTCAAAACCATTCTTTCTATAGAGTGCCACAGGATATACTCTATACTGAGAAAAATAGCCTCTGATAACTGGCAATACGCATACTTAGAGTGGAGGCAAAGACTTTTACCTAATGTATCAATCTTACGCAGACTCTTTGTTAATAGGTCGAGCTGTAGTAGTTTGAGGAAGAACGACCTTGTCATTCTTCGCCAGGACTACAATAGGATCCGCAGCGTTTGGGATGCCAAAATGGGACGATCCTTGGGAGCTGAATACTTCTTATCAATGGATTTAGCCACTGAGGGAATAAGAGCAGGGTTATTCTATACCATTTGAGACAGCGTCTCGAAGGAAGGCTGAATCGGAGGAGTCAAACTGTAGGGATCTCAGGCATGAAGATACTGGAGTCTTAATATCTTCCCAGGATCGATGTCTGTAGTCTGGAGAGAAAGAGGGATCCCAGGTTCTTCAACAGAGACTTAAAGGACAGGTCCCCACCACAGGCTCTGTAGCAAAGAAAGATCCTGTTTCCTCCACTTCATCACCCAACCAAGGTCTGGGTCAGGCTCAACATCATCTCCTGATGGTCCAGAAAGGACTGTTTGGACAGGAAAGGAGTGAAAATTAGGAGAGGAGGAAATGGCAGAAAAACAGAGAGTCCCTAAGGACGCCGGCCGAGACGGCAAAACGGGCTGAAGACGGCATCGAGGGAGGCGTGACGGCGCCAAGAGGCATCGCTGGCCCGCAAAATTTCGGGCGGCGCCAAGGACGACGCCGGGCAAGATAGCGCGCTAACGCGCGCTGCTTGACGCCGCTGAGACGACGCTACGAACGCGCGCCGGCGATCTAACGGTGTACTACCAGCGCGCCGCTGAGATAACGCGGGCGCCACTAACGGGCGCTGAGATTACGCGCGCCGCTTAACGGCGCCGCAAGTCCGGGCGTTTCCGAAAACGGGCGCCGACACGGGCCACAGACTCCTGCAGAAGGCGCCGAAAAGCCCCGGGAACCTGGAAAACAAGAGAAGGAAAAATACCAGGAGATAAGGGCATCGTGAGGCCCCCGCGCAGCCATGTGAGGGGGGAAACACTTGCACGGAGTCGCTAGCAATCAAGAAGGCGCCTACGACTAGGAAGGTCCAACCGCCCCTACTCTGATCGCCAGAGGAGCCGAGGGTCTCGAGGTAACCGAGCCAGGCAGAAGAACCAACCTCCGAGCCCATCGCCCATAAGAGCGCCCACTGATGAAACTGCTCATCTGGAGCCCTACCTATAGGCGGGAGGGGCTCCGATGTCGGAGCGACGATTATCGGAGCTGGCGACTCGAAGAAGGAGACCGGCAACTCACGATAACCGACCGTCGACCAGACAGACATACCAGAGGGCGACCTCGAAAGATGCCTTCTTTGACCTGTGGGGCCAAGAAGAGTTTCGAGGCTGAACGGGCGCCAGAATGCACCGCTTATTTTTATGCCGGCGGGGACCGCCTCATCCCCGGCATCAGACTGACCGTAGTCGGAACCCCGCTGAGGAGAAGGAGGCTGACCGACCAGCCCGCTGACTGAACAGCTTTCATACAAGAAGTCTCCACCGTCACCTGACCTGCTCATGGTCGACTCCGTCCAGTAGGCGAGACTTCTTCAAGTAAGTTAAATTTAAATATTAGAAAAATTTTCACGAAAATAGAATAAAACTAAGCGATACTACTATCGTGATAATGTAAAAAAAACAAACTGAAAACTATCGCTAGTTTGAAGTTTTGACTCCCAAACAATGACGGCGGTAAATCACTGAACGCATCGACGTGAGGAAAAAGAGAACTGAGGCGGTTGGAGGGTCGTCGCCGAGATGGTCATTACCGCCGAGCCGCTGCTCAAGGGCGCCGCGGTTCGCCACTGCTACTGCAATTCTCCAGCAAAGTTTGCTCCCCGAGCGGGTCTTAGTGCCTCCGCGCCAAACCCACTAGTGTGAATGAGTGGTGGAGACTTATGTCCAGGAAGATCTGGGGATTCTGGAGGACGTCCTCTTTATACAATGCCTGATGTCAGGGGGGCCATGGTTGAGGCGGTCCCCGCTGGATACTGCTAGCTAGAAAATTTATGTGGGTCCATGCCTGCCAGTTTCAGGCCTAATGGTGTAACCTGCTGCAAGAGCTGTTTCTCGTAGTAAGAACTCCAATGTGTAAACAAAAATTGGGTCTCTGCATTTTCAGTCTCTGCACCCCTGTTGTGGAACTCTTTTCCCCTTCATATTCAAAATGCAAATTATTTGTGGTCATTTAAGGTATTGTTAAAACACTATTTAATGTCTGAAGTTGTTTTGTAACTGTATTAAGCAATTCTTTGTTATGCATAACTCTTGTGACTGTATTATGTGATATGATATGTTATTATGTCTTGTAATGTATTCCGGGTCGGACCTGAAAAAGTACCATCGGTCCAGTGTCCTTACCCGGTTAACAAATTAAAAATAAATAAAAATGTGCGGGAGATGCCTGGTGGAAAGGGACACATATTTCCACTATCTTTGGAAATGTGACAAAGTGGACAAGTACTGGAGACAGATCTCCATTGAAATAATGAATATATGGAGTAGAGAGACAGCAATGACCCCTGCCTCCTTGCTGATGGGCTTGGAGAGAGAAGCCATGGAGGGGTGGGTCCTCTATCCCAGATGGATGAGGGTAATGTTGGTTCTGGCTACAAAAATCTTACTAAACACATGGGTCTCGTGTATACATCCCACCACCCAAATGCGGCGGAATTTACTGTTAGCAATTTTGGCCACGGAGAGGCTCACCTTTGCAATGAAGGTAAGGGAAAAACTGTTTAATAGGGAAAGGGCACAGTTTGCCATTTCGTCTCTCACCGGTAGTGGCCTAATTTCAGCATGGAATCATTCTAAATACATAGTGGTGGATAAGTATATAGGAGGCGCCCACTAATATAACAATGGGCCATAGTAAATATCAATCAGCAGGAATTATTGAAATATGTTAGATATGTACAGGCACGAATGGCAAAATCACTGCAGATTACAGTCACTTAGTTGGATTATTTTTTTTATTTTTGTAATTTTTGTTGGGGCATTAGTTGGGGGGGTTAACAATTAACTTGCTAACTTGTTAGCTTTTCATTGTTATCTGCACTTTTGTTCCTTAACTTAAGTTAGGCTAACACTATATAAATTAGTGGATGCTGATTATATGAGTGGAAACCATAACACACATCGAATGAATAATGGAATCAGATGTAAGAGCAAGGTTGTAATAGGATTGGCAAAGTACCAACACAAACCAGAATGACAAGACCCAAGAGTGGATTTGATGTAAATGTTATTTGTAACTGCTATTTGTAGCTATATGTAACTTGTATTTTTTTTCTCTACTTGAAAATACTATTAAAAAAATGTATACAAAAAGCTGCAGATGTACAAACTTTCCTGGCAGCCATCAGGGTATCCACTGCCCTTTTTGAACCCCTGTTTTAGCAGTTTCTCATGGCAGGAGTCAGGCTGCTAGCTGCATTACCTTCAGGTCTGGATACAGAATGGGTCCTAGGGAGAGAAGGCCCCCAGACAGGGAGTCGCAACAGCGCGTGCCAAACTAAATTTACAAGGTCTCAGAACCATGGCCTTCTTGTCCATTCTGTAGCTATCAGAAGTAAGCTTCCTTTTTTAACTATTTTTATCTCCACCACACTCAGGCATCCTTCCGAGGTGTACTCTCGATGACAGCCTCTACTCCCTAATTGAACCCCACTATGGACCAGAGAGACTCCCCTGACCACCCAGGCAGACCTAGCCCCCCGGATCATCCCCCGGGGCAGGCCCATCCTCCTGTGACGGTCTTTCTGTAATTAGAAAGGTTTTACCTGAGTGGCAGGATGGCCGTGGAGTCCTCTGATCGCAGGGCGCCATTGGGATGTGGGCTGTGTCCCTGGAATCCCCATCATCTCCGCAAGCGTGGAGGGGAATTTTTCTTGAGTTTTCTGTCCCCTGTGGAGCATGGCCAGCAAAGCAATGTGGTGTCATAGCTCTGCCCTTCAGGCATATGCCACATTGCTACGTTTGGTGACCTCCAGCCGCCAGCCAGAGGTTGCTCAATGAGAGGACGCTCCAGCCTCCCCCCGGTGCAGAAAGAGCAGTCCACCAGACATTCTCGAGCCTCTTCCTCCCCTGCCGGCCCCAGCCACCCGGGCCCGCTTTTGAACCCGGGTCGCCGATATGGCGTGAGGTGTGATGTCCAGCGCCTCAACCCTCAGCGCCACCAGGCCAACAAGCTTCCTTTTGAGTGTCTTATTTTGTGAATGGCCATGGTGAGGAGTGGCAGAGGAGAGAAGGCATTTATTTATGACTTTGGTAGCCGGGTAGATGCGCTGATCCCAGGGACCGTTTTCATGCATGACTCGGGTAATATATGCCCTACAGAAATCCCACGTCTGTGACGAAGCATTCACTGCTTCCCCCTGTGGACACTGGTACCCACTTCTGTACCTCAGCATTTTACCTCAGTATTTTAGCTGGAGGCAAACAGGTCAATCTGAAGGTGCCCAAACCTTCTGCACAGAAGGTCAAACACCTGCAGATTCAACATCCACTCCCCTGGATGGACAGTCTCTCGGCTCAGCCAATCGACCTGGATGGTCAACTCTCCTGGCCGGTGAACTTTAAAGAGTTAGACAATTCTTCTTGGCCCACAGTAGCAGTTTGGTTGCTTATACTAGCATCTCCCTGCTTCTTGTGCCTCCTTGACCATTTATGTACGCTACTGTGGTGGTGTTGTCCAACCTTACTTTCACAGCTTCTCACCATACCAGCCTGTGAAAGTGAAGGAGAGTTCTAACACGCTGATGTGTAGCTGTTCCTCGCGCAGAACAAAACCCTGGACTGGAACTTGGTACAAGACTCCACCCAGCCCAACAAACTGGCATCGATGTCAGGATCAGCTCTGGAGGAACTTCTAAGGAAGATCCCTTGCTTACGGTATCTGAGTTCTTACCAATTCAGCAACCGTCAAAGAGGTTGAGTAAGTGGGATCATGGGAATCATGGCTTCCAAGTCCTCAAAGATCATGTTCCAGACTGCTAGCATTCCATTTTGAAGGGGCCGTATGTGTAAGTAGACCCACGGAACTAGTTCTCCTGCTGCAGTCATCAATCCCAAAATCCACAGTAGTCTGCGAGCAGAAGCAGAGGACTGACTTCTCAACCACTGAGCCGCTAGTCTCAGGGATCCCTTTCTGACTGTCGAGAGGCAGACCTTGCACTCATCCGTCCTGAACACCATGCCCAAATGTTACAGGTCCTGGGACGGGTTAAGGCAACTCTTCTCCCAACTGGTTACCAAACCGTAGGACTCCAGTATCTACAGGGACCTGGTTACTGACTTCCTTGCTAGCTGAGTAGAGAATGCTCAAATTAGCAAGTTGTCCAGGCAGGGATGTCCCTCTTGCCTCACTTGAGCCACCAGTACTTTCAGGACCTGTGGGAAGACCCTGGGAGCTGTTGCCAGCCCAAAAGAGTGCACCCTGTACTGGAAGTGTTACCCCAGAATCGTGAACCTGAACCTCTGGTGAGACTGAAGAATGGGGATGGGGAGACATGCATCCCTCAGGTCTATGGATGCTAGGTAATCCCCTGTCTGAGCAGCCCATAAGACTGACTGCAGGGATTCCATCTTGAAGGTCGTGTACCAGACAAAGTTGTTTAAGTGTTTCAGGCCCAGAAGTGGTCTGAATCCTCCTCGACTTCTGGGAAGCACAAAGTATATAGAGTAGAATCCACTAGCTTCTTCACTGGGGGGAATCGGGACAACAGCCCCAATTTGTTTGAAGTGATCCAAGGGTTGAGACACTGCCTGTTTCTTCAATGAGTCCTGTGGCACAAGGGACTTCAGTAAGCACCCCATTGTGGAAACCATCACAAACCTGACTGTGTAACCCAATGCCACTATCTCTAGTACCCATGTGTCTGACATTATCTGGGCCCATTTTAAATACAAATTCTGTAGTCTTCCACCAAGGTAACGGGGGCTGAGATGAGCCCGTGTACCTTCATTGTGAGTTGCCACTTCTTCATCCTGCACCTCCATTACGCTTGTGGGCAAAGGCTCCTCTGTTACGGTTTCCCATAATAATAATAATAATAAAGTTTATTTAAGTGCCTTTCAATATCTCGAAGCGCTGTACAGTAATAATATAGACAAAACACATTTCCAAATACATATAATATAAAATCACAATAAAACAGGAAATGCCTTCCCCCATAAAAAAGTATTTAGTGCCTGCTTAAAACTCCCCACTGTCCTGCACTCCCGGAGCTGACGGGCAGAGAATTTCAGAAGGTAGGTGCTGCAAATCCAAAGGCACGCCAAGGCCAGATGACTTTAAATTAATCCCTCGAATTCCAGCAACCCTCGCCAGTTTAGCCGAGCTGTCGCAAAGGGGTGTAAGGAACCAGAAGCTCTCAAGTTGTCTGGACCCAATCATTGTAGGGCTTTGCAAGTCAATAGACTTACTTTAAAGGTGATCCGCCACTGTATTGGCAGCCAGTGCAGAAGCGCGCAACACAGGGGTGATATGAGATCTTCTAGAAGCCCCAGTCAACAAGCATACTGCCGCGTTCTGCACTAGCTGCAGGCGGCGGATATCAACCCCAGAAAGCCACAGATAAAGGGAGTTGCAGTAATCAAGGCATGTACCAAAACGGGCAGGTCACTGGATGGAACAAGGTGCTTAATTCTGACAATGTTCCTAAGATGGAAAAAGGCCAGCTTGATGACTGCCGATACCTGATGTCGAAGAGTTGGACCATCGTCAAGCTCCACTCCCAGGTTACACACCCGTTCAGAGGTGAGAATCTGGGCCTCTCCCAGGACTAAACCGGAAGGGAGCCCAGTCCTCAATCCCTCTACCCTATGACCCGGGTCCACAACCAAAATCTCAGTTTTTCCTGGGTTCAACTTTAAACCGCTGGAATTCATCCAATCTTGGATTTCTGCAAGGCAGTTGTTCAGAACTGAGATAGCACCAACCTGGTCAGGCGAAAAGACAGGCAGAGCTGGGTATCATCGGCATAGCAGTGAAACCTCAGCTCATACCGTCTTACAATGTCTCAGAGAGGTAGCAAATATACTATGAATAACATGGGGACAGCACGAACCCTAAGGTACCCCGCAAGGCAGAGAGAAAGCCCCGGATGAAAACAAACCAGAGATCACACTCTGCGTTCTCCCAGCGAGGAAAGATGAAAACCATCTGAGGACTGTACCCGACAGCCCACAGATGAACCTCAGGCGTTCGAGCAGAACCCCATGATCCACAGTATCAAAAGCTAATGACAGATTCAGGAGAACCAAGATAGAATGGTGTCTCCGATCTCTCGCCATCAGGAGATCATTGAGCACCCGAACCAGAGCAGTCTCAGTACTGTGCCTCTTACGAAAACCAGATTGGAGAGGTTTGTATAAATTATGGATGTTTAAATGGTTATCCATTTGAGCAGCCACAACTTTCTCAATAACCTTCCCCACAAAAGGGAGGTTAGAGATAGGCCTGTAGTTGACTAGGTTCTCAGAGTCTGAAGAAGCTTTCTTCAGAAGGGGGATCACCACCCCCTCCTTCAGGGAGCTAGGAAACTCACCCAAATCTAGAGAGCACCGGACAATCAGAGCTAAGACCAGGCCAATGATCTCACTACAACCCAAAATCAGGGAAGTAGGGCCAGGGTCTAAACTACAGCATGTGGGACGATCTCCTGACAATCCTCATAATGTCTCACGAATCCGCACGCCAAAGGTACTCCAGGAAACTCCGGCTCTGTGACAGAGCACCGATCAACAGCAACCCCTTAGAGTGGAGCTGGTGGCATTCCCTCCTGATATGTGAGTACTTATTATGAAAATGGCATAATCTCAATACAATCAGTTTGTGTAAAACTTCGACGGAACTGCCGATGGTTGATGCACAGCCTGTCAACAGTTCTGAACAGTTGAGCCAGTCGAGTTTAGGCGATAGAAATTTCCTGGACAGAATTCTGCCTTCTTATGGGAAATTTCTGTTTGGTAGAGTTTATAATGCTCTAGCAAAATACGGTGGTCGGCATCAGCGGCAGTCTTCCTCCAACAACGCTCTAACCAACGCCCCAATTTCCTCAGATGGAATAGGATCCCTTATTCCTCTGGTTCCAGATATTCTGGCAAGGACAAACACCACCTCAAAACTGCCTCTGTTGACCACCACCTCGACCCCTTGGGGTTGAGCTTGCTTTCTGCTGCTACTTCGACACTGGCAGTTGGCCCTTATTATCTTGGTACATCTTTCAAAATGTCATCCAGGCCTGATCTGAATAACAGTCCTCCCTCAAAAAGACAGGTTAAAGAGCTTGGTTTTTGATGCCTAGTGTGTGATCCAATGTCGGAGCCTTACACCCACAAAGCTGACACAATGTGATAAGCGGAGCGTGCAGGCATTCATAGCTTTCCACTATAGCACCCCTAAAAGGCAGAAGCCATGGATACCAACTGTAAATGTCCCCCAAGTCTGGGATAACGAAACTACCCAAAGCAAAAATCCAGGAGTTTAAGGCTCTGGAAACAATAAAAGATGCACAGAAGGTGCAAAGATTTACTCCATCTGAAGCAAAGGCTCTTCTGCTCATGGTGTTGACTCGCTTATCATGCAAACTGCTTAAGACTGGAGAGCCTTCAACTGGTGTATTTGTGTGCATAACAGAATTTTGCCAGCCTTATCTGCAAGAGGAGGGTTTTCCCATTTCTGGGATGTCTCCTACATAAATGGTTAAAATCCCACCCATGGCCTGGGCAGATGTTTTCGCTGTTCAGTGCCTTCCCATTCCTGTTCAATAATCTGATCACAGTGCACAAAGCTTGGAAAACACTTAGGAGGGGAGAAGGATGCAGATAAGATCAGATTCACATCTAGTGCCTCCACCTCCTTTAACTGTAGTGTCCTACAAGTCTCCGTTATGAGGCAGGATAGTGATCTTTATATCAAACAGGAAGGGATCGGAATCTCTTAGGTTCGTACACTCCCCTTCCTCCTCATCTTTCAGAAGCGGCTCTCCTCCTCAAAAGCAAACTGGGGTCAGTATTTCCCTCACAACCACCTATATCATTATCTTGACCTTGCTTCATCAAGGTCAGGGACAACCTGCATATCTTGGTGAGCAGGCTTATCCTGCTCTGGTACACCTGGCCATGCTTGTATGCCCCCATCCCGATCTGAGGAACCCGCCTTGGGCTCGGGTGTGTTGGTAGGGGATGTCCTGCAGGACATCGGGACTCAGTATCTCATTAAAACCTCGATAGCGATTTCAGCAACTCTTCCTGTTATTGCCGTGGTGCCCCCACCACACTTGAGGTCGGAATGGGGAGATCAACCGACAGATTGGCGCTATGCAATTAGCACACCAGGAGATTAAAGACGAGAGTCTCATTACCCTACTGCAGGTCTTACATCATTTAAAAACTACAGGTGTGCAATAAGCCATGGTGCCAGTGGATTTTTATTGTAATATCCCAAGAAATAGGTTTTTAGTTATTTATTTCAGATTGGGATTAATACCTTTGAGTCGAAGACTCGTCTACAAAACTTCCAGGTCATACAGATACACAAGACAAACAAACAATAGTTAGGTTACAAAACGTTCCACAGATTCCACAGTAGGTTTGCAGTGTAGGTTCTAAAGGGGTGTACATACATACATTGGTTGCATAGAAATTAATGAACCCGCAAGCCAGGACTAGGTTAGAATTTAGAGTGGACAGTGGAAACTGTATCCTGAACAAAACAGATTGAATGTTAAGGCAATAACAGAGTAAGTGTGGGGTAAAGCAAGAGGACTAGGATCCATATCATTGCTCTGTACAGAAGCAGCCAGAGAAGGCTTTGTCAGCACATGTCAATGGAGGAGGAGAGTGGTGGAGAGTAGCAACGTGGTAGGGGTGAGCAGAAGGAAAAGGGGTTGATGGGACGAGTGAAAGGGGAATTGTGTAGGTGAGGAGGGCAGGTGGGGTGGGGATGGGTGGTAAACAGGGAGTAGGCACGTAGAGAGGAGGAGGAGGAATGTGGCATGGGAGGGGCAGTGTAAGGGTGGAGATGCAAGGTGAGGGAACGGTGGTGGGGCAGTGGGAGCAGCAAGGCACTTAACTAGTGTCCGGGGGTAGGCAAATGTCAGATGAAATGAGGTTAGTGGAAACATTTGCAGACATTCTCAAGGGCTAAGAGGGCACGGAGTCCCGATTTGAACTGGCTAACCTTACTACTCCTCATCAGGTCCTTGGGGAGTTCACTGAGCCCACTGGGCCCACTGAATAAGAGAGATCTCTGGCCTGTGCTTTCACTTAAATGGCACCACCAAGCCCCTTTACCGCATTCAGAGTCCTAATAGTAGGTTGAGCGGTTCTGAAAAGGCAGGAAGTTGAACTAGGGGCGAGTCCTAGCACTGACTTCTTAGCCAGTAGACACGCTTGGTATACAACCCTATTGTAGAGAGGAGCCAGCAGGTCACTTGATAGAGGGCACAAGCACGTGTCCAGTGATGAACCCCATAAGTAGGCGTACAGGCTTTGTTAAGTAGGTTTTACTCTTTTGAGAGCAGTATCAGTACCGGCTCTATAGATAACAAGGCCGTAGTCAATTGTGGATAAGATGTAGCAGCATGTGATCAGCTTCAGGGCTTCCGGTGTAATGTAATGACAGTGCCTGTAGAGGACACCAAGCTTTGCATTGGCAGTCTTAACAACATGGTCGACATGGTTTCTGAACGACAGCGTGTCATCAAGATGGACCCCAAGATAGCTGAAGGTGCAAACTTCCTCCAGTGTGTCACCTTTGGGACTCTGGACCTGTAGCGCCCAAACTATTTTTGTTCTGTTGGATGGAGAAAAGCATGCTCTTCGCTTTTTATAGTTAGCAAAAGTTTGTTACGGGAGAACCATTTTCAAGTCGGTGGATACTGTCTTGCATTTCAGAGAGATCTTGGCAGGTTTTTCCTTTAACAGAGATGACTGTATCATCAGCATTTAAAAGTACAGTTACGTAGGAACTTACCATAACAGTAGATCTTAGACAGAGGTTCCTTCAGTAGGTCATCACATATAGGACTGCGCCACCTGGCCTCGGACCATATGACAGACTTTTCTAGTAATACCTGACGGGGCCCAACTCTTGACGCCACGTGACCGATGTCAGCATGACTGTATATAGTGGATGGTCCCCACGCCAGCCTCCAGTTCTCCCACCGAACCAGTAAGACGCCTTGCAGCAGGAATGAACAGGAATTGAGTCCCTGTAAAACATAAAATGAGGGAAGGAGGGAGGAAAATATGACCTACTGAAGGAACCTCTCAAGATCTACTGTATGCAAGTTCAACGTAACTGTACTATCTTTGAGGGTTCCTCAGTAGGTCATCACATATAGGACAGAGTCCCAAGCAGTCCCTCCATGGAGAGACAGAGAAACTGGGGAAGCTAATCTAACAGAACTGAAGTCCAGAATGGACCCAGCCTAGAACACAAGGCTCTGCAGGACTGCTAGACCAAAGCCAGCCCTCCGCCTAGAAGCAATGTCCACACTGTAATGTTTGGTAAAGGTGTGGACAGAACTCCAAGTAGCGGCAGCACAAATGTCCGCCATAGAAATGTTCCGTAGGAAGGCCGCGGAGGCAACCATGTCCCTAGTAGAATTACCTCTTATGGAACCCGGAAGAGGCTTATCGTACTTTTGGTAACAGTACCGAATGCAGTTGCCTAGCCATTTGAAAAGACACTGCTTAGAAACCGGTTTGCCCCTTGACCACAGGGCAAAAGAAACAAACAACTGGTTGCAGGAGTGAAACTCTTTAGTCCGGTGGATATAACAACAGAGAATCCGATGGACATCCATTGTGTGAAGGAGTGCCTCACCCCTGTTAGAGAGGGATGGATAATAAACCAGAAGCTCTACTGATTGGTTCAGTGTGGTTTCTGACACCAACTTGGGAAGGAACCTCGGATGCGTTCTGAGGACCCCCTGGTCCCGATGGAAAATCAAATATGGCTCCTTGCAGACTAGAGCGTGAAGCTCCAAATCCTTCAGGCTGAGGTGATAGCTACTCAGAAAAGCACTTTCCATGAAAGGAAGTGCAAATCACAGCTCATAGTCGGTTTGAAAGGAGGAAGGGTGAGCTTTTCCAAGACGAAGTTCAAGTCCCAAGGTGGAGCTGGGCTGCGGATGGGGGATTTCAGATGGAGGATCCCTTTCAGAAAGGTCTTTGATACCTCCAACTGAGCCACGGGTTTACCATCCAGTAGCTCGTGGTATGCGGAAATAGCAGAGATATGGTCCTTTAAAGAAAAACAGGACAGACCGATTACTGAAGGAGGTATTCCATGACTTGGGGGGGCTGAACAGGAGAAGGGATTCCAACCCTTAGCAGCCGCCCAGACCGAAAACCACTTCCACTTCATGGTGTAAGTGGAACGGGTGGACGGTTTTCTGGCCTCGGTGAGGACCTGAGCAACTCTAGAGGAGACACCAAAGTAGAAAATTGCTGTGTCTGTAGGAGCCACGGATGAAGATGCAGAGTCCTGAGCCCCGGATAAACCAGCCTGCCTTGATCCTGAGTCAGGAGGTCATGAGTCACTGGAAGTGGAACCGGTGGTTCCCTGGAGAGCTGTTGTAACAGCAAGAACCAGATTTGTCTCGGCCAGAGAGGGGCGATGAGGATCATTCTTGCCCTCTTGGCTTGAAGTCTGAGGAGAACCCTCTGCAGAATGGGAAAAGGAGGGAAAGCATACAAGAATTTCCCTGTCCATGATAGAGACAATGCGTCGTTCCAGAAAGCACCTTGCTCTGCAGCAAGCATGCAAAACTTGGGAAGCTTTGCATTGAATTGGGAGGCGAAGAGGTCAATTTCCGGACGCCCCCATTCTGGAAGCTGAATCCACCACTTCCTGTTGCATTCCCATTTGTGGGCGGGGATCAGAGTTCTGCTGAGACTGTCCGCCAGGATGATGAGAATGCCTGGAATGTGCATGGCCACCAGGACTAGATGATGCTGGACTGCCCAGTTCCACATCCGGGTCCCTCCTGCAAAGAGGGTACGACCGGTTCCTTCTTGTTTGTTGATGTACCAAACTACCGACATATTGTCAGTTTGGATCAGCAGTGTTCCCTTGGGTAGCAGGGTCTAAAAGGCCTGTAAGGCATACAGGACTGCCCTGGGCTCCAGAACATTGATGTGGAGAGAAGTCTCCAGGCCTGACCAAAGGCCTTGAGCTTGATGTTCCCCCCAAGGTGAGCTCCCCACCCCATATTCGAGGCATCTGTGGTGAGGGTAGCTGCCGGTGCAGGGTTTCGGAACGGAAGTCTCATGGAAAGACTGAGAATCTCCCACCACTATAAATCCCCCTGGACCGCTGAAGAGACCAGGACCGGATGGTCCAGGTCATCTAGGAGGTGTTCCCACTGCACCCATAATGACCACAGAGTGATTCTCATGTGTAGCCTTGCTAGGAGAACGGTCGTGATGGAGGCCACCATCAGTCCCAAAAGACGAAGGACCTCCCGAGCAGGGATGGTCTGGAGGGAGGCTACTTTTCGAGCCTGACTGACCACGGTGTCCACCCTGTTTGAAGGGAGGAAAGCTCTGCACTGGACGGTATCCAGAACTGCCCCAATAAACTGCAGTCTCTGGGCAGGGACCAGACATGACTTGGGAACGCTGACCATGATCCTGAGTCAGCTGAATAGGTCCAGTGTGAAAGAAAGAGTTTCCAACAAAAGATCCCTGGACGGGGCGGATATCAGCCAGTTGTCCAGGTAAGGGAACACTGCAATACCCCTGCAGCGCAGGAATGCTGCCACCACCGCCAGGCACTTAGTAAAAACCCAAGGTGCCCAAGACAGACCAAAGGGAAGCACCGAACTGGAAATGCCTCCTTGGAAACAGAAACGCAGGAATCAACGGTGGCTGGGGAAAATGGGGATGTGCAGGTAAGCATCCTGCATGTCCAGGGTGCAAAGCCAATGATTCTCCATCAGTAGAGGAAGAAGGCCCTGGAGCGTCAGCACGCAGAATTTCTTGTACTCGACATACTGACTGAGCTGACTCAAGCAGAGTATGGGTCTGAAGTCCCCGGTCTTTTTTAGAACCAGGAAGAAATGGGAATAAAACCCTTTTCCCCTTTGCCCGAAGGGAACTCGCTCAATTGCTTCTTTGAGCAACAGAGAATTGACCTCCTCGCCAACGAGAAGGGCCTGGTCCTGGGAATAAGAGGACTTCTGCGGAGGAGAGTCCGGAGGAATGTCCAGAAACTCTGTGTGTCCGATGTACACGATTTGCAGGACCCACTCATCTGAGGTTATTGCCCTCCACTCCTGCGCGTGGTGGACGAACCCACCCCCCACCTGCTCCCCGTCGAGAGACTGAGGATGCAGTGGAGCCGGAGAGTCAAGAAGTGGTGGGATGTTCAGGAGGAGGTCCCCCTGAACGTCGCTGATTCTCGGGGGCAGGGGGTGTAGCGGCACCGTAGAATCTTACGCTTCCTGAAAATGCTGCCTGAGCATTCTTCCGCTGCCTCCCGGTCCTTTCCAAAAAAAGGGCTGCTGCAGTTGCTGGGTGCCTGATCGGTACGTGGACCTAACTGATCTAAGGGCCACACCCTTGTCCTGTAGATCCATTATGATGTCCTTGGTATCCCCACCAAAAAGTACTGAGCCCCTAAAGGGGGCGCCCTGAATTGCTGACTGGACTTCATTGGCGAGCCCAGAGAGACGAAGCCAGGACTGCCGCCTAAGGGCAATGGCAGTTGCCGAGGTACGGGCCACTGAATCGACAGAGTCACAAGTGGCTCGAAGAGCATGCCTACAAGAGATCTTGGAGAGGTGGAGATCTTTGGCAAGTTCCTCGAGGAGCGAAGGGTCCACTGATTGGACCTTCGCCTCTGGCCTGACCACAGTCTGTTTTTGGTGGGACACCATGTGGGCCACGTAACTAAGGGAACGAAGGGTGCACATGACCGACGAGTAGACCTTCTTCCTAAACTGGTTCATCAGCCTCGACTGTGTCAGGAGGTGTCGTGCTCATATGCTTAAGAGCTGTGGAGTGGTCATGAGCAGCCGAAATTACCACAGAGTCTGCCTTGTGATAAGCCTTCAGAAAAGGGCATCCTTTGGCAGCTGGTAGAGCCTGTCCCCCCTCTTGGGGACAGCCGGGATAGAATGAGGCATCTGCCAGATGGTGGTGGTGAGGTCTTGATGAGGTGCCATCCATGGGGGGACCGTAATAGAGGGCACAGACTCTAAGTCCACATGTTCCGCTAGTCTCTGCCGCATAGGATCCTGGTCCTCCGACTCCCAGTCGAAATGATCCCTTAAGGCCCTCAAGAGGTCCGAAAAGGAAGGATCCTCTGGAGGGGACTTCAGGGAGGTCCTTCCTTTCGTATCCTCAGGATCCTCATGCTCCTCCTCTGAGGAATCTTCCCTCCCATCAGAACTATCTTCTGCTTCCTCGACAGGACGATGACTGAAGACCCGCAGGGGAGCATCCTGCTGAGTCTTCCCCAAGACATGGATGGTAGAAATAGAACTGCTCGGGGAAGGAGACCTAGGAAGCTGCGGTTGTGGGAGTCTAGTTTCCAGATCCGTAACCAACTCAGATATGGCCCCCTGCCACCAAGACTGAATCATGGTCTTGAAATCCGGAACCACTTTTGGGGGGGGGGGGAGAAGGAGGAGGAGGTGCAACCAGAGGGGATAGTACCCTGGAAACCCATAGAGGAGAATATGGGTTGAATCCATGGTGGAACTGCCCCAAAATGGCTCCAATCAGGAGTGGAACCCCCCAGGTAGGGATCCCCAGATACCCAAAGGGGTAATGGGGGACAGTTCGGGGTCTGGAATTTATTTATTTATTAAATTCTCAGATTACAAATACCTCTGAGCAGAAACTGCTTGTTTACAAAGGTTCCACGTCAAAGGATGAGGGTCAACATACATACAGAGGTAGTAAAAGAATGCACAATAAACAACCAAAACAACTAAAAGAAAAATAAAGATACTAGGTTATAACATACTTTGAGATAATATTCATATAACAAGCAGCTTGAGTAGGCAGCTGGCTGTGTTAACAATAAAGAGATAGAGGCACCACAGGTTGATTAGTATTGCAGAAATGCGACCAGGAGAGGAAGTTGGCAGGCTAATGGGCCATTGTCCGATGGTGGTGGAAAATGTCTTGTACCAGTGGAGATGTGAAGCAGGAAAGGAGTCACAAGAAGGCCCAGTGCCAGAGGGAATGAGACTGGGAAAGGCGGGCTGTGAGACATGAGTGAGCTGGGAGGTGTTTAGAGAGATCTCTGTTCAGAGAAGCAGTCACATTGAGTGGCAGAGGTGAGGTAAAGTTTGAGATTCCTTTGAAGGGTCCAAGTGTAGTAGAGAAAGTGCTTCTTTATTGAGGGAATTGAACCACTGAGCGGCTCTATAGATAAAGGACGGCTGACCCATGGAGGTACGAATCCGGGAACCTAGGTTAGAGATTGGGCACCACGTGTTTGTTGAGTGCCACTGTAGGTAGTAAGGAGTGAGCTAACACCAGGTGGCATGAGACCAAGGAGAATCTTTTTGGAAATAAGCAGGTCTGGTATTGTATTCTGCTGCGAGGGGTAGCCAGCTGGCTTGTGCATAGAGGTCACAGGTGTGAGTTTGTCGGGTTGCACCCGTCAGTAGTCTACAGGCTTTGTTGAGAGCAACTGAGATCCTGCGGAGGACACTTGTTGAGGCAGAGCCATAGATGGCAAGGCCGTAGTCAATGATAAATCCCCAACATTGTATCTGGCGTCGGGAGGACCCAAGTCGGACCTGCCGTTGTACAGATTGGAAGAGGGTCTGGCGTCAGGACAGCCCACGTCAGAGGGACCAACGTCGGCACTGGCACTACCTGATCCGGCGCTGGAAAAGGATATGGCGTCGGAGGGGCCGGCGTCGGTACTGGACTAGAGAGCTCTGGCGTTGGGGCCAGGTCCGTTGGGGCCAGAGGTGAAAGCCGATCCCGATGAGGGGCTGTCGCCGGATCACCTCAGGTTAGGAAAGGTGCTGGTATCCTGCCAGAAGGCGGAGAGGCTCCCACAGATAGGCCAAACGGCCGTGAAGGAGCCTCCTGATCCGGGACCCCAGCAGTGGAATGTGGAGATGTACCCAAAACATCAACAGGATCGATGGTGCCTACGATCCGATTGCCCGATGCGTCTGAGGGTGAATGCGAGGACGTGGGTGAGGAAGGAGGAGGAGGAGGGAGAGGAGCTTTCTCCCTCTGGTCCCACCGGACGTCGGGAGAGGCACCGTTAGGCCCCGATGGGGGAACAGAGCCTCTGAAGTCGTCAGAGATGGCCAGCTTAGCGGGTAAGGTCAGGCGGTCAGGGGTGGAGCCCCCAGCCGACTTAACCGTAGCAAGGAGACTGCCCCCGGCCAGGGGAGTTGGCTTACCGGCCGCCGTGCGGTCCTTGGAGGAACTGGGGGCTGACTTATTGGCAGAGGCGGCGTGGTCGCCAGAGGAGCTGGCGGCCAACTTATCCGCTGAAGTCTTATCCAACTTACTGTCCGTCTGTTTCCTGGGCAGTAGCTGGGCCTTGCTTGTCAATGGCTCGGCCGTCCATGGAGCGAGCCCGTCCCTAGACTTCTGTGTTTTTTAGAACAGGAAGATTTTTCGGATTGCAGTCCCTGAGGCGCCCATCTTTTCTCAAGGAGGCCAAACGAGTTTTAAGAAGGTGGTCCTCCAATGCCTGCTGTCTCCGCTTTTGGTGGCCTGGTTGAATGACTGGCACTCTAGGCAGGAGGAGGTAGGATGGTCTGGGCCTAGGCAGAGAACACACTTGGTGACCATCTTTGATGCAGGGATCTGCATGCCACAAGACAAGCACTTTTCTTCAGAGAAGACATCAAGTAGAAGGAACTAAATAATTTGAAAATTGCGAGGTAAAATACCGATGAGATAGAAACTTTCACGACGATCGCTAATGGAAGTCTGTGATACGACTGACACGAGGCAACGGCGGGAAAGAACTGGAGGGCGGGCGTGGGGACCACCCACTATAAACAGTCACACTGACGCTGGGGTAACGTGACATCAGGTGGGCGGTCCCCCGTCGGGTATTGCTAGAATAGTCTGCCCTGTGGTCCGACGCCAGGTAGCGCCAGTCCTATATGTGATGACCTACTGAAAGAACCCTCTCGAAGTAAGATCATAAAATATGTGAAACTGCTGTATACTTACAGTTACATAATGTGATTACACTGCACCAAGTGTCCTATTCAGCAGCAGGAGAAGGGGGGGAAAGCTAAGAAAAAATTAAAAATACTAGGAACACACTGAGAACAAGTACCTGGCAGGAGACTAGTGTTCTGGTCTTTCAATCTGCCAAGAAGAAAGCGTGCTCATTTATGCAAAGGTAGAAAGTTTCCCCGATAGCATGAAGTAAAGAAAAACACAGGGAGCTCGATCACATGCGAATGAGTGCATGACCTAGTGACAGCACTCCACTGTGGGCGATATGGCCACATCGATGAACGCGCGCCCAGCCTAAGGGTGCGAAAACTGTCAGAGGATTGTGATCGGAATAAACTCCATAGAAAATCAGTGCAAGCCTCTGCTGGGAAATGGCCCAAGGGCCAACTGCCACACGGCTGAAAGCAGCCATTAAACAAAACACTACAGGTGCTATAAAGAAGAGTTACATAAGAACTTGCCCTAACAGTAGATCGTCGAGGGGATCTCAGTCATCAGGATACACTGTAGGAACCTTTGCTGTTGGTGAAGGGGAATCCACATGGAAGATTTTCAGCAGTACAACTGGGGCCACCAACACTGTCTATGTCTGCCAACATCACCAACCCTATATAGGCGTGGGCAGACCCCCCCCCCAGTTATTTTCCTCCAAAGATGAATGGAGCAAGACTCATGCCCTGGGGAACCGAGGTGAGACAGAGGGACCCAGATCTAGATAGAAAAAATGCAAACAGCAGATAGCCAGGTCCTGAACAGGAGCCCCAAGAAAGGGGATGGTGGGAGGGAAATCAGACCTGATGATCGAGATCCTCAAGATCTACTCGTTACAGTAAGTTCTTACATAACTGTTCCATCTTCTTCGGGGCATCTCGTCATCAGGTTACATGGTAGGAAAGGTACCAAGCAGTGACAAGGGTGAACAGACAGGGAGGCCTGATCTTCATAAACTTAAGACAGAAGTCCTTGTAGCACAACTCTGCCAAACCCTGCACGGGCTCTTGAAGCAATGTCCAGATTGTAATGCTTGGTGAAAGTGTGGACTGTACTCCAAGTGGCAGCAGAGCAAATGTCAGTGGCTGAGACCCCTTTGAAACAAGCCACGGAGCTGAGAGTACTAAGCCAGGACCGGGCAACGGATTGGGGGTATCAGATGCTGAATGCTGCTAAGGATGGTACAGGAAATATCCAGCTGAGCAATCGTGCAGTCATACACAGACTCATGAAAGGCAGAAATAGTCGAAAAGTGGACCTTGAGGGAGGAATACTGGAGACCTGAGTGTGACAAAGAAATTAGGTAATCCAGGACACGATTCACTGGACATGAGAATAGGTCTAGGGAATGGATGGAAAACCGCTTCCACTTCATGGTTTAAGTGGCACAGGCGGAAGGCTTGTGGGCAGCCAACATAAGTTCGCCATCCTGTTAGAAACACTGAACCTGGTGATGGCTATGTCCTCAACAGCCATGCACGCAGATGGAGGGACCCAAGGTTGGGATGGATCAGGGTCCCCCGATTCTGGGTCAGCAGATTCCTGCAAAGGGGCAGAGGGACCAGAGGCTCCTCCGCCAGCTGCTGAAGCAGAGGGAACCATATCTGACGAGGCCAGAATGGGGCTACCAGAATCATGCTGGCCCCTTCCATTTGTAGCTTGATCAGCACCCCAAGTATTAGTTGAAAGGAGGAATGCATATAGAAATTTCCGCTTCAAGAGAGGACAGTGCCTCGCCAGAAAACTCCAGGCCCTGGATCTAGCGAGCAGTATTTGGGCAGTTTTGCATTGAGTGGGGAAGCAAAAAGGTCCAATTCTGGACAACCCCATCAGTTGAACAGATCTTCTGCTACAGATAAGAGAAACTGCCATCCTTGCTTGCTGGACAAGAGTCCTGCTGAGACTGTCCACCAGGGTGTTTTGGGACACCTGGTACATGGACCACAGTGTGTCAGACTGTGCACCAGTGCCCAATACCACACTCTCATGGCCTCCCTGCAAAGGGGGTATGAGTGAATTCTGCCCTACTTGTTGATGTAGTAGACTAAGATTGCCCGACTGCATCAGCAGTTGGCCTGGAGCAAGGCGCTCCTGAAAAGCCTGCATGGCATAGAGCACCGCTCTGATTTCCAGGGCACTGATATGCAGGGTGGTTTCCCACTGGGACCAGGAGCTCTGGGTTTGAAGGAGGCCCAGGTGTGCTCCCAAGCCTAGACACGAAGCATCCATGGTTAGGATCCGATGCGGGGAAGAAATCTGGAAAGGAACCCCTTGAAGATTTTATTTATTTATATATTTGAAATTTTGGTAACCGAGTAAGACCACTGAGACAATTACAGTCTCTTTTTCATGGCTGACCCGGGAACACAACGCACGTACCAAGCAATTACAGCAAAATTCAGGAAGAGACTGATTGCAGAGGAAGTATGCTATGTACAAAATATTAGGTCACAGTGAAAAGAGATTATTTACAAAATATACTATGCATAACTATGTACAGGTGAAGACAACATCAGCATACATAGCAAGCATGAATAAATGCACATTTATGGGGTCAATCCACCACTTCAATACCTTGCGAACTAGGAAGGAGTCCAGAACTAGTTGGTCCAGCTTGTCCGTGCGCTGGTCCCATTAAACTTCGAGGGTCCACTGAAGGATGTGCATGTGAAGTCTGGCCAGGGGAACAGTGGCAATGGCCACTACTATTAAGCATAATAGCCTTAGGTAAGTCTGGCAGGGATGTACGGATCGGGAGCGACTTCTTGAGCCTGGGCCATAATGCATTCTGCTCTGTTCTGGGGCAAGAAGGCCTTCCCTTGCTCGGAGTCAAGGACCGTCCCCATGTACTGCAGTCTTTGGGACAGTACTAGAACAGACTTGGGCAGACTGACCGTGGTGCCCAGAGAGTGGAAGCGCTGCAGAGTGCTCTCCAGAGTCAGCAGGAGAGGTTCCCTGGGCAGGGTCTTGAGAAGCCAATCGTCCTCTCTTCTGAGAGCTGCTGTAACCGTTGCTAAGTATTTGGCAAAAACATGCAGCGCAGACGATGAGCCAAAGGGCAGCACTTTAAACTGGTAAATGCTCGCCCTGAAAGGCGAAACGAAGAAACCTCCTGTGAGGAGAAAAGACCGAAATGTGCTGTGAGCAGAGACAGTCCCCAGTTTTGAGGAGGGGCATGAGGCCTGGCAAAGTTACTATCTGGAACTTTTTGTACTGGACAAAGAGAGTGAGGTCCTTGAGAACTGAATTAGGTCTCCAATCTCTGGTCTTTTTGGGGACCAGGAAAAGCATGGAATAAAGCCGCTGGTTTCTGTGTTGCCTTGGCACCAATCTGATTGCCTGATTGTGCAGAAGAGACTGTACACCTCCTCCCGGAGAGCAGACAAGTGGTCAGGAAGACAGTGTGAGGGTGGTAGTGGGGTATCTGGAGGTTGAATAGGCTCCAAGGTGTGACTGCTCTCACGATCTGCAGGATCCAAGCATCTGAAGTTATGGTTCTCCACTGATTCATATGGAGGAAAACTGACCCTTGACCACCACCTCCTGGTCTGGACCACAGGAGGGTGTCTGGCAAGGAGTCAAGCTAAAGTGGGACCAGCTGTGGAGGCTGATCTGTCATTTCTGGATGCTTGGCTGCTGTTCCAGTATTAGAGGTGGACAAGGAAGACTGGGCTCTGTGCTTGCCCTGGGTGCGGAGGCCTGAGTCTGGTCTACTGGCTCAGATCGCCCTCTACCACAAGGCTGAGTGTGGTAGAGAAAACTGACAGACCTGATGGCTGTGCCAAAGGCCTGCAGATCATTAATGATGTCCTGGACATCAGGGCGTCAAGAGCTTGATGCCACTGAAAGGGCATTAAGCACCTTGTTTTGCATATCAGCTGCAAAGTCAGAGACCCTAAGCCATGAGTGCCTACTAAGCATATGCCAGTGGTAGCTGTCCTGGCCGCTGGGTCAGCCATATCATAAGGCCCTGAGGAGATGTTTATTGACATCTTCTGCAGTTTGCAGGCACTGCAGCAATTCTTGCTTCTGGGTGCCATCGGAGAGGGGCTTGAGCAGCAGCTTTGCCCTTGCTTCAGTTGGCATTCTGGAATTTAACCATTTGTGACAGATAGTTTACAATCCTTAGGCCTACAGTAGAGAAGGCATAAACTCTTTTACCCCAGAGGTCAATCCTGCGGGATTCCTTGTCTGGGAGGAGGGAATTAAGGTGCTTTGGCACCTTATGACCCGTCATGAGCTGCCTTGATGACCACAGAGTTAGTTTCAGCCTGGGCAGCAAAATAAGGAAGGCCCTGAGGAGCACTGTAAAGCTTGTCTGCTGTGTGTGGCATAGCTAGCACCATGTCTGACCTGTGCCAGGCTGCGTAAGTGGCATTTTTCAGGGCTAGTAACACAGAAGGAATAATCTTAGTGAGAGATTCAGGAACCTCCAGGAAGTCCGCAGGTCCTTCCTGGTGGAATCCTCCTCCTTAGTCTGCAAGCCCATAGTGGCAGACAATTGTTTTGTGACATTGAAAATGCGGCATCCTCAGGAGGAGACAGTGGAGCATGCTCGACAGAGTTCTCACTGACTGAAGTGGCAGTGGACTGATCAGAGATGTCTTCCTCTTCATCCTCTATATGTCATCAGGGAGGATGAGATCAGGACGGTACTCCTCCTTGATGTGGAGCTCCTTGTCCAAGTCTGGCATCAGAGTGGTTGTTGGCCAAGTGGAGCCTCCCATGGTCGACAAACAGGTGACGACGAAGTTGCCGTTGACGAGGGCCTACTGAAGGCACCTAGCTGCTGAACTGGTACATTAATAAACTTGATGAGTACTTTGTTCAGATCCATGGTCGATTGGGGTGGGGGTTCGATGGCACAGCAGCCAACGACCCTCTGTCCTGAGAGCCTGTAGCCCTCGAAGAGGAAAGGGCAGAGCTTGATGTAGTCATCGACGAGCCAGTCAACTGAGGAGGGGCCAATGACCCAAAGGTTGATGGCCGAACGCCCTGCGAGTCTGGCAGTGAAGCTGTTGGTATGGTTCTGGAAGGAACAGAGACCTGGACAGGTGGTCTCAATCTTCTTAGCTGCTCCACCCTCTGGCACATTTCCCCTGTACTGGATAGTCTCAGCAGGCATTTTTATATGCTACTGCTTCAAAGCTTTGCTCTCTGTGAGTATATCAAGAAAAGGTGCATTAGTAACTGTGTGAATAACACCTCACACACCTGCAGGCAGTATCATCTTCCTTCCAAGTCCAAACACAATCAGGACAGGTAGCAGCACTCTGTATAGCTAATACAGTATATGTAGTTTATTCTAGTAAAGACAAAAGGTAACTTTTTCTTTTTCCACTCAGGAATTAAAGCAACGTAGGGGAAAAGGGCACAGGTAACCCCTACTTTAAATACAGATCACCTGTGTCTGGACAACTTAAGTACTGTAATGTGTTACTACTTACAATTTTTTTTATATATAAGGGCAGAGACAACCATAGAACATTGACAAACAAAGGTGCCTACAACAATATGGATGGGATCAGCAATCTCTTGTACTATATTAATATGTAGTTGTTTATATTGCACTGGTCAAGTACTAAACAATGCTGTAACAGGGAAAGGGTAACCAAAGTCAAGTAAAAGAGGAACACCACAATACAGAGGCAAGCTCCAGCAATAAAATACAGGGGAGCAATTCACCAAAGCACTGAAACTGTATAGACAAGTTAAGGTGATCAACTAAAAAGTACTTAAGTTTCCATACAAAAAAATATAGACTTGTTGCTTTTCACAGTTTAAGTGACACACACAACTTAACAGCAAATAGAACGGACCACAGGAAAAAAAAAAAAAAAAAAAGGGATCAGCAATATGTGTCAATTCAAAACTTCAGAATTCACAACTAAAAGCAGAAGAATGGTATATAAATGAAATTACGTACCTGCCGTAATTCTGATCTTTCTGTGTATCTTCACCCTTCATCACCTTTGGGTACTTGGCCGGAGTCATGACCCCGAGGCTTTGTGGGGATGAGGCGGATCGCGTACATCGGCATCGCCTCGAGGCTGACGGACTGCGTGGGCGCTTGCAGGTTGGCCGTTGGGTGTCAAGCGATCAGCCCTCCGCCAGTTCTGAGTCAGAGAGGTTAGAAAAGGGTTGGGAGGGTGGGACAAGGAAGTCCAAGGGACAGACAAAGCAAAGATATAAAACTAAAAGGAGAAATAAACGACTGAGAGGACAAAGAAGTTCGAAGACTAAGAGGGATTGGGTAGGGCCCCAATCTCTGGAAGTAGAAAGGAGGAGGGAGGGAGGGTTAAGGTTTTAGAAGGAAAAATTTAGAAAGGGGTGGGGAAGACAGGAGAAACCTACCTCTGTAACCTTGACCTCTCTCCAGTTTATACAGGAACTGCTAAGCAGCCAAGATGCTAACTGCCAGAATTGCAGGCACAGAATTACTGGCAAAACTCCTATAAGAAGAATCAGCTATTCTGGAAGAAAAGACAGAAAACAGGGATATCCCCCACCTCCCCAAAAAAAAGGGATTTTGGTGCAAGAAAACTAGTTTGTTAAATTAATTGAGGTTATGTCCACAGGGCAAGGAAATCAGAGGAAATCAAGGATTGACGGGAGAAGGAAAGAAAAAGGCAACTGCAACCTCACCCCACAGGGTGGAGCCAACACTGAAGGAGTGCCCCCACCCTGACCACCCTACCCTAAAGAAAACTATCCCCAGTGCTCCCAGTTTACCCCACTCCTGACTCCGCAGGAGCGGGGGACACAGAGATGGAGAAGGACCCAGAGACTGAGGCCCCAGGGGATGGAGGGTGGGATTGTGATGAATAGTGAAGATACACAGAAAGATCAGTATTATGGTAGGTACATAACTTCCTCATCTTATCTGTGTCAATCTTTACCATTTATCACCTTTGGGTGAGTGCCGAGTGCCCCCGCAGGGGGTTTTTAACCTTAAGGGTCTAAGTCCCTTAGCTCTCAGTGGGTGGACACACCAAGAGGGAGAACCTTCATGCGTCTGGAGAGGCCCGAGAGTGTGAAGAGTGAGACAGGGACACCCCCAGAGGGGGTAGAAAGTTGCCCCAACAGACGCCGCCTCACTCTACGGGAGAAGAGTTAGGTTCTCTGGTGGGTGGAGTTAATCACCCTACACCGAGCCAAGGGTGACAACCGGGAAAGATGCATCCATGCCACCTGCCTAGTGCAGATCGCTGTCCCTACGACCCTGGTAGCTACCTCATTGGCATCACACGAGGCCCGTGCTTGGTGCCTTGCTAGCTCCAGGCTATGCACAGAGAGTGCAATGGCTTGTCTAGTTTTCTCCGTGTCAGGCATGGAGGCTAAGAGCTGACCCAGCCTAAACGACAGGAATTTGTCATAAGTTGCATAGGCCTGATGTGCTAAAATAGAGCAGCAACCATGCCAAGTAGAATCAGTCTCCCAAGAAGTCAAATCCAAGAGTCTATATCTGGGGGCCGGTCACGTGAGGCGCGAAGCCCATCAGAGTGTCCAATTGTGTCAATCCTGAGAATGAGACATGGAACCTGAGACTGGGCACAATACCGCTGGCAGAGATCCTAGGGCAGGAACTCTGGAAAAGGGGTCTCTGCCAGAACGCAACGACGCCTCCCGAAAGGGAGCAGGCCAAGGGGTCACCACGAGGGTATCCTCAATGAAATCGCCCAGAAAGGCATGAGCCGAGGGAGGGGTGATGTGCAGGTCTCTAACATCCTCATGAGGAATCGCTGATACTCAGCGAGATCAGCAGCTGAAGAGATGTGGACAGATGGCTCCTCTCCCCCAGAAGAAGGGGATGAAGAGTCAGATGACCTTGAAAGTTCAGTTGCTGGCTGCTCAGGGGGAGGTTGAAAAGCCTGTCCGTCCATAACCCTAACATAAGAGGGAAACTGAATAACTACTGCTCTGAACTGCTCCCAGGAGAGAGGTCTGCTAGAACCAAGAATGCCTGGGAGCACAGGAGAATGTGGCAGAGGGATGGGGGTAGAGCAGACAATGGGAATCAGCTGACCTCCGCCTGGGCTAGGAGCTCTTAGGAAGGAAGGAGTCTCGAAAACTCCACAGCCGACAGCTGATCAACCAAATTGGAACTGCCTAGGCTGCGCCCTGAAGAATCCCCCCTGTGAAGCGACCGGGGCTGTGTAGGTCCAAAAGGATGGTCCACTACCTCCAAAGGGAAGGGCGGAGAACCGCACTACAGCTTCTCCCAGAGCCCGGGTGGGCTTCAGAAAAAGGCCGCAGCACAGATCCCTTGCCCCTTGACCCCTCAGAATCAGAGAGCGCCCGCCTCCTCCTCGAGCCAGCCAGCATAGGCAGCTGGCAACCCTGGTCAGCCTGCGGAGGGGCTATCCATGGAGCAGCACCCTCCCTTCCCGTGGGTGCTCTGATCGGCCCCAAAGTTGGGTGATCCAGGCACACCACCTGAGGAGGTACCACCGCTGAGGGGTCAGAGAACCCTCCAAGGCCAGGTTGCAGGGCAATGGTGGCCTGCACCACTGCCTGCTGGTCAGAACCCCTGGCCCTGGCAGTCACCGTCTGCTCCTCAGAGGGAAGGGGCTGTCTCCAGCCTGTCGAGGACACTACCAGAGTGTCCACACCAGCAGCCAACTCCAGGAAGCCAGACTGCCCGTCTGACTCAGAGTCAGACTCCTCCTCTGAAGAGGTGGAGATCGAAGTCCTGTGCCAAACAGTGCATGGACGCCCGCTGCCATCCCTACTGAACAGGGAACCAGAACCAGAGACTGCACCAGAGTCTACGCCGGTGCCCGCCTCTGCACTGCGGACGGTGCCAAAAGAGGACACGGCCCCAACAAGGGCAGCGGTCTCGGAGCCGAAGCCCGTCACGGAGCCGTCCCAACCCCCGGCGCCACAAGCAGCATTGAGACTAGCAATGGCGCTGACAACGGCCCCGACCGCGCTGGCCAGAGACCCCATGGCACCAACCCGTCCCCATGGCGCGCAGCGCGCCAAGACAGAGAAGGTGACAATGCCGCCCCAACGGGTGCCGCGCTCCTACTTCATGGCGCTAGGTTCATGTTCGGAGCTGTGAACAGCTCTCGAACTGGACACGGCACTGCAAACGGCACCGGGGCGAGAAACAGGGATGGCGACATAGAGCCTCTCATGGTGCCGCAAACAGCGCCGACAGCAGCAATGGCGCCAAGTGGTGGACCAGCCCAAGACAGTGGCGACAGACGGTTGTCGACCCAGGCATTCCGAGCCGCAGGTACGACACCGGGGGGGGGGACCTTCACCCTCGAAGGGGCGATTGCCAAGGCTGTGTCTCCCGCCTGTCCCCTGGGGGGGGGGCCAGACTGGGCCTCCTACACTGCAGAAGGGGCCTCTGCCACAGCCAGGCTACAAGAGGCAGAGAGCACCTCCTCCTCCTTGGTCCGTACAGAACCGGGAGGGGACCCGAAGAAAAAACCGATAGAACGCGGCTTGGCCAGACAAGTGCACGCCCGACCCCCGAAAGTCGGCGGCGCTCACCCCACTTTCCACGCGCATTGCTCGATGACCTGGTGGTACATGGAGAAACAGGTGTCGCACAATTCCATGTCGTGAAGCAGGCCAAGACACGCGAGACAATGGTCATGCTGGTCGGTGACGGAGTACTTACGGCCACAGGGCACTGTTGCATGGGGGGCCATCCCATCTTGGAAGTCTTCTTGTCCTCCGACCTAGACATGACCTACAAGAAAGAAACACCAAACTAGACTCGACGTCGCAAAATAAAATAAAATAAAATGGAACAATCTTAACAGGCGACGTTGAGAAGGCTAACAGAACCAGCAGGAGACAGGGAGCCGACGGACTGCGGCACGAAGTCGAGAAGGTGAAAAATCGAACTGCATAGAGAGGTAGGCCTCAAACTATTCTTCTGCAAAGCGTCCCACTTGGTGACCTAGATGGCAGGAGATGAAGAACTGGCGGCAGAGCGGAGTCAACACCCAACGGTCAACCCGCGAGCACCACACAGTACGGCGCCGATGACGCGTCGACTCCGCCCATCCCCCCAAAAAAATGCTACCGAGGGGTCATGACCTCCAGCCAAGTATCCAAAGGTGATGAAAGGTGAAGACTGACACAGATAAGATCACAAGCCAATAGGAGCAGGAAAGTACAGTTACGCAAGAACGTATCGTAACAGCAGATCTTCGAGAGAGGCTCTTGCAGTAGGTAAGAACATATAGGACTGAAGCAGACAGGCATCAGGACCCCACGGAAAAATTTCTAGCTAGCAGTCTTTGGCAGGGGACCGCCCCTATGTCAGGTGACCGGTGTCAGGCAACGTCAGTATAAAGGGGCGGTCCCCCATGCCCGCCTTCCAGTTCTTTCCCGACAAAGGCCCAAAAAAGGCAAGACAAGAGAAAAGCGGATATTTCCTTTCCTGGAAAAGGAGATGGAAAAGCTAAGGGGGATGGAGGGCAGGAAGGCATTACCTACTGCAAGAGCCTCTCTCGAAGATCTACTGTTACGGTAAGTTCTCACATAAAGTACAGTTACGTAAGAACTTACCGTAACAGTAGATCTTCGAGAACAGCTCTTGCAGCAGGTTACACCATTAGGACTGAAGCCGGCAGGCGTCAGGACCCCACGGAAATCTTCTAGCTAGCAGTCTTCAGCGGGGACCGCCTCCGACGCCGGTCCCGCCCCCGACGTCAGGCATAGTACATAAGGAGGCGGTCCCGCCAGAATCCCCAGTTCTCCCGACGGAGACTCCCGGCCGCTGGATGACATCAGAAAGGGAGACCGAGGACCCGCCATCAGATGGCCAAGACTAAAACGATCTTGCTCAGCGTAGGCTGGAACTTACCTCCTCCAAGGGGGAATGGTGGGCGGGAAGGTACCTGCTGCAAGAGCTGTTCTCGAAGATCTACTGTTACGGTAAGTTCTTACGTAACTGTACTATCTTCTTCGAGATACAGCTCTTGCAGCAGGTTACACCATTAAGACGGATTCCCAAGCAATGGCGCCTAGAAAAGCCATCGGAAGGAGGCAACACTGATACCGCAACATGTCCTGAGCCTAGGACAGGAGACCCTGCAGGACAGCAAGTCCGAAACCAGCTCTTCGCCGTGAGGCGATATCAAGGCTATAATGCCTGATAAAAGTGTGCACTGAGCTCCAGGTGGCTGCAGCACATATGGCTGATGTGGATACATTTTTTAGAGCTGCAAAAGAGGTAGCCACTCCCCTTGTCAAATGGCCCTTAACCACCCCTGGTAAGGGTTTCTGTCTACTGTTGTAGCAAAGGGAAATGCACTGGATTAGCCAGCGAGAAAGGGTCTGTTTCGAGACTGGGTCTCCCAACATCCTCTCAGCAAAAGAGACAAACAGCTGTTCCATTTGCAGTGCTGTTTGGTCCTGGTCAAGTAGTATCGAAGACACCGGTGAACATCCAGGGTGTGAAGCAGTGTTTCTCCTCGATTAGCGAACTTAGGGAAGTACACTGGTAAATCAATGTCCTGGTTAAGTGTGAGGGCTGAGACCACCTTAGGCAGGAACTTGGGATTCGTCCTCAGGGACACCCTGTCCTGGTGGAAAATTACATAAGGCCTTGCACATTAGAGCGCAGAAGTTCGAGATTCTTCTCACCAAGTAACAGCAACCAAAAATAGTTCTCACAACAGAAAACGCAGCTCGCAATCTGCAGCAGGTTCAAAAGGTGGCAGCATAAGCTGCTCCAGGATGAAAGGCAGGTCCCAAGGAGGGACAGGATCCCAATGGGTGGCATAAGGTGGAGAACCTCTTAAGAAGGTCTGGGACATATCCAACTGTGTTGGTCATGCTGGTTCTCACCGGAGTGTGGTAGGTCGAGATTGCACAAAGGTGCACCTTGATCGAGGAGTAAGCCAACCCTGATTGAAAAAGGAGAGCAGGTAGTGCAGAAGTAATTTCTCTGACAGTCGAAAGGAGAGACCGCATGCTTGAGACCACAGGCAAAACCTACGCCCATTTCATGGCTATGTAGCGTGGTGTCACTGTGTTTCTGGCAACAGAAAGTACTCCCGCCACCTCCTGCGACCCCAGGACTAGAAAATGGCTATGTCTCTAGGAGCCAAGCGTGCAGGTTCAGTGAATGTAAGTCCGGTGGACTAGTGAACCCCTCCTGAGACAGTAGATGGGAGCTGATTGGCAAGGAAGGAGGTTCCCGGACAGGTGACGGAAAGGAACCAAATCTGTCTGGGCCAAAAGGCGTATCAAAATCAGCGTCGTGGCTCCCTGCTAAGTTTGAGAAGGACACTCTGGATCAATGGGAAGGGAGGAAAGGCATAGAGGAATCTGCCCGCCCAGAAGAGAGAGAGAACGCATCTCGCCAGAAAACACCAGGCCCTGGATCTAGCGAGCAAAAATTGGTCAGTTTTGCGTTGGATGGGGACGCGAACAAATCCAATTCTGGAGTGCCCCATCTGTGAAACAGATCCTCTGCCACCTCCTGCAGAAGTTCCCACTCGTGGACCCTGGCATGGGAACGGCTCAGGCTGTCTGCGACGGTGTTGTCTACTCCGGGAACGTGAACTGCAATGAGGTTTGCTCGTGTCACACTACCCATTCCCACACTCTCACGGCCTCCCTGCAGAGGGGTAGGAGTGTGCCTCCTTGTTTGTTGAGGTAGTACATCACCGCTGTATTGTCCGTTTGTAATAGAAGAGTACTCGGTGGAATGTCCGACTGGAAGGCTTGCAGGGCATAAAGGACCGCTCTCATCTCTAATATGTTGATATGGAGATGAGCTTCCTGAGTAGTCCATGTTCCCTGAGACTTCACCCCGTTCAAGTGCGCTCCCCACCCCAGCCCTGAGGTGTCTGTGGAGAGTGTCACCACTGGGGACGGAGCTGAGAACGGAACCCCCACAGAGAGGGTACCTGGATCTAGCCACCATTGCCAATCCCGAATCACGGCCTTCATGATTCTGACTGGCTGCTGCAGATGGTCTTGCCTTTGGTCCCATTGCACTCTGAGCATCCACTGGGTTACCCGCATGTGGAGCCTTGCCATCGGGACTGTTGGAATGGCCTCAGCCATGTGACCGGGCAAGCGAAGGACCAATCTGGCTGGGACGGTCTTTTTCGCTGATAGGTCCCTTATGGAAGGACCTGATGCGTTCCGCCCTGTCTTCGGGAAGAAAAGCTTTCCCTTGGGTGGTGTCCAGAACTGCCCCTATGAATTGCAGTTTCTGGGACGGTACCAGGAGAGACTTCTCGTAGTTGATTAAGATGCCCAGAGACTGAAAAAGGATCTGGGTGTGCTGGACAGCTATCAACAGCGCCTCTTCGGAGGAGGCCATGAGAAGCCAATCGTCGAGGTACGGGAACACAGTGGCCCTGTCTCTCAGAGATGCTGCCCACGACTGCCATGTACTTGGTAAAGACCCTGGGGCGCGCATGACAGCCCGAAAGGAAGCGCCTCGGAATTGATAGTGGCCGAGAACTCAAGCGCAGGAACTCCTGTGCGCTTGAGCGATGGGATGTGCAGGTAGCGTCCCCAGTATGTCCAGGGACGCCAGGAATGCGTCCTTCTTCAGCATGGGGATTAGGCCTGGGAGGGTCACCATGCGGAAGCGCTTGTAGGCGCATCACATATTGAGGTCGCTTAGGTCCAAGATTGGACGGAGGTCCCCTGTTTTCTTTGAACCAGGAAGAAGTGGAATAATATCCTGCTCCTCTCTGGTTCACTGGGACGTGCTCCAAAGCTTCTTTCTGCAGCAGCGTGAGCACTTCTTGCCTGATGAGCAGGGCGCATGACCCGAGTAACGGAGAGCAAAGGAGGTCTTGTGGGTGGCTTGTCTGAGAATTCTATAAAGTGGCCTTTGACCACTTGTAACACCCACCTGTCGGTGGTGATCGACTGCCACCCTGGGAGGTGGTTTATGTGCACCCCGACCTTCATCTTCCCTGCTGATCCTGAGGGGCGGGGCCGGAAGGAGTCATGCTGTGGCGGCGGAGGGTCCTGCAGGTTGGGCCGACTTGGTGGGACGTTGGCCTCTACCTGAGGACGACTTGCCCTGGGCTTTCCAGGTAAAGGAGCCCTTCTGTTGCAGGCGGAACGAGGCTGCTGTCTCTGAGTCCGCCGCGAAGCGACTCTGGTTCCTAATGAAGGAACTGAGCCCAGATCTGTACATGGCCTGGACAGATCTATTGGCTTCCCAGTTTCTGCAGTTTGGTGACGCACCTTCTCGACGCTTCACCAAACAAGACTTTGCTATGAAAGGGGCATCCAGAATGTTCTTCTGACGTCCGATAAACCGAGCCATGAGTGTCTCCGGAGGCATATGCCTGAGGCTGCCGCCTGACCGAGGAGTCCGCGAATCGCACGCGGCTCGGAGCACTGGGTCCCCATGCCTGAACCCTAGGAGGAGTTGGAGAAGTTCTCCTTTGGGCCACCGCCTTGCAATTTCTCTGCCAGGTCCTGTCCCTGTTCCCACAGCCGCTCTGAAATTGAACCATGTGGGTAAGGTAGTTCAGGACCCGATCGCGCATGGTCGCAGCGCCGCGTGAAGAGCGCTCACCCACCGCGCTCAGTTGCTGACCCGGGTCCGTGGCTGCGTGTTTCAGCTGTTACGGTCTCTGGGACCGGCCGTGAGAGGCTGTGATGACCAGGAGTCGGCCAGAGGATGATTAGCCGGGCACTGGTCCTCCCTTGGGGCCTTGTACAGGTGGTCAGCCTTCTTCGGCATCACCGGAGCGAAGTGGACGCTTTCCACGCCGCCTTGGTGACGCCCACAAAGGTGTCCACCAAGGGTGGTACCACCACAGGCTTAGGATCTTTCTGTCAAGATAACGAGCTAGGCGTAGCTTTTCGGGGTCAAGTTCTTCTGCGTCCCACCCCATGTTCTCTTGGATATGTCTCATAATCTCAGAGAATGAGGGGTCATCCGGAGGAGACCTAGGAAGTTCACGTGGGTCCGGAGAGGGGACGCTAATGGGAGAAGGAGATCTGGAACCATCCGAGATGTCCGATCATGAGCCCTCCGTAGACGGGGAGTAGCGGCGTCTTCTGGGTCTCTTGGGGCTGGGTGAACCAGAAGAGGATCTGGACGGAGGCCTTCTCTTGTCTGTAGGTCTGCCCCTAGAAGGTCCGGCTGGCTCCTGTGGGGAGGTACCCGCCTGCTGCCCCACTGGGTGAAGGAGGGGCGCTGGGCTGGTGGTGCCGAGGAGGCCGTATGGTGACCACATCCTTTTGATGGTGTCCCACCAGAAAGTGAATAACTCCTTCACTTCAAGATGTTAAGTCTCGACAACGGGCCGCCGCCGTGGCCTGTCGCCGGTTCCCGCGCTGGCCCCTGGGGTCTCCGGTTTGGGAGGGCTCCGTGGAGCTCGACAGGTCCGGGCGCCGCCTGGTCCTCGGGCTGAGTGGATTCCTCCTCCGTCAACGCCTCCTGGCCGACGCCGGTGGGCGGCGTGTGTTCTTCTCGCTGCTGTATCGGACGTCGGTCCCCCAGCCGGTGTCCGGGTAGGAGAGTGCCTGACCAGCGACGGGTGTCGGACTGTCCTCGGTTCCCGGGATCTATGGTGTTTGGCCAACGTCGGGGGAGCCGACGTCTGGTCCGACGTCCTCTTAAGGGAGGTCAGCTCCTTAGTCTTCCATTGAGGGGGAGGCGGCAGGGAAACTGACCGGACGTCGGGGGCCGAGTGACGCTTGTGGTGATCCCCAGACTTAGACGAGGCCTTGGAAGAAGAAGAAGGCCTAGAAGTCTTAGCAGGTCGCAGGGAGGAAGAACCGCTGACAGACTTGACCACGACCGGGGGAGGCTGAGAGCGGGCCCAAGACGGAGAGTGGTCGGACCTGGAGCTGGAGCTGCGGGAGTCCGAGGCCCTAGAAGGGGATCTAGGTCTCACCTTCTCCCTGTGCTTCTCATGGTGCCTGCGGGATTTTTCCAAAGATTCCCCCTTGGAGGAAGGTTCCATGGCCTTGAGCTTCTCTTCTAAAAGGTAAGCCTGGAGAGCCTTCTGTCGGCGGATCCGGGTCCGGCTGTTGAAACCCTGACAGAAAGAACAAGCCTGGGTGTCGTGGTCTGGGTCCAGGCACCGGACGCAGGCTAATGTGGGTCTTTGAATGGAATTTGTTTCCTACAGGCGACTTGGTTCGAATGGCCCACGGAGGTTGGGGAGGACATCAGACAGAAGAATGAATCTGGAGGAAGAGATTCTTGAAGAATTCTTGGTTGAAGAAATGGTAGAACAAATTTCCTGACTGTCAACGCTAGATACTGAACCAAGGGTCAGACATGCAAATCGACGATGGAAAGAACTGGGGATTCTGGCGGGACCGCCTCCTTATGTACTACGCCTGACGTCGGGGGCGGGACAGACGTCGGAGGCGGTCCCCACTGAAGACTGCTAGCTAGAAGATTTCCGTGGGGTCCTGATGCCTGCCGGCTTCAGTCCTAATGGTGTAACCTGCTGCAAGAGCTGTATCTTGAAGAAGATCTGTACTATCTTACTTCGAGAGGGCTCTTGCAGTAGGTAATTACATATAGGATAGAGTCCCAAGCAGTCTGGAACAAGGAGAAGCACATGGGAGGATGAAAACTACACAACCACAGAACCTCCAGCTGTAAGGGTCTCAAGAAAGGAGACCTCGCAAAACAGCAAGCCCGAAGCCTGTGCTACGGTGAGAGGCAATGTCCAAACTGTAGTGTTTCATAAAGGTAAGGACAGAAGTCCAAGTGGCAGCTGCACAAATGTCAGCCGCTGACACATTCTTGAAACAAGCTGCAGAGGCAGCGACACCCCTGGTGGAGTGGCCTCTGACTTGACCCGGCAGGGTCTTGTGATACTTGTCGTAACAGAAAGTGATGCAATGAGCCAGCCATTTAGATAGGCATTGCTGTTAACAGCATTGCCTTCTCTTTTGTGAGCAAGAGAGACAAAAAGCTGATCAGATTTCCTGAAATCCTTCGTCCTAGTAGTGTAATATCACAGTATTCTGTGAACATCCAAAGTATGCAAGAGGTACGCCTTGATTGAGTGTGAGCAGAAGAAAGCAGGTAGCTCAATGGACTGATTCAGCATAGATTCCATTACCACCTTAGGGAGAAACTTAGGTTGGTACGCAGAGCCACAAGTTCCTTGTGAAAAATCAAATACAGGAATTTGCACATAAAGGCCCGAAGCTCAGAAATACGTCGAGCTGAAGTAATGACCACTGGGAAGAGAGTCTTCCAGGATAGGAACTTCAAGTCTGCTGAGGCTGCCGGTTCAAAAGGAGGCAGGGTAAGCTTCTCAAGAATAAAATTCAGATCCCAAGGAGGGGCAGGAATGCGACTAGGGGGTCTCAAATGGACAACCCCTCTAAAAAAAGTCTTCAAGACTTTCAGCTGCGCAAAATTTCTGTCCCCGAAAGGAACATGGTAAGCGGAAATAGCCGCCATGTGAACTTTCAAAGAGGAATGGCTGAGACCCAGGTCAAAGAGATGATGCATATAGTCCAGAATTCTCCCAACAGGGCACGAGAATGGCTCGAATCTCATGGAAGAGGCCCAAATCAAGAACCGCTTTCATTTCATGGCATAGGTAGATCTAGCGGAAGGCTTTCTGGCCTCCACCAGAATCTCAGCCATAAGCAGAGACACCTTAATCGGGCTTGAGCTATGTTTGCAGGAGCCATGCATGCAACTGAAGGACTTGAGACCTGGATGAACTAGGGTCCCTGATCCTGGGTCAACAAAGTTGCGACAGAGGAAGAGGAAGTGGAGGTTCCTCTGAATACTGCTATGAAGACGGAACTAAACTTGCCTGGGCTAGAAAGGAGCGATTAGGATCATGCGAGCTCCTTCTGAGCCGAGTTTGTGTAAGACCGGAATCAAGGGAATCGGGGAGGGGCATAGACTAATCTGTCCTTCCAGTCTAGAGACAGAGCGCCCTTCAAAATGTCTCGCCCTTGAACGAGCGAGCAGAAGGCAGGAGGTTTTGCATTGTGAGGACACGCGAACAGGTCTACCTGAGGTGTTCCCCAGGGCAGGAAGAGATCGTCTACTACCCCCGATCCAGTTCCCATTTGTGAGCCTTTGCTGATGACCGGCTGAGGTGTCTGCCAGTGTATTTTCAACCCCCGGAACATGAACCGCCGTCAGGTGAAGCTTGTGTTGCATAGCCCAATCCAAAACTCTCACTGCCTCCCTGCATAGAGGGTTGGAACGCGTTTCTCCCTGCTTGTTGATGTACCAGACTATGCACATATTGTCTGTCTGGACAGCCAGATGACCGGGAAGCACATACAAGTTCAGAGCTTGAGAGCATACAGACCAGCCCTGAGCTCAAGCAACGCTTATAAAAAAGATCTGCTCGAGCCTGGACCAGGAGCCCTGAGTCCTGTGAGACCCTAGATGGGCTCCCACCCTCTCCAGAGGCATCTGTTGTCAAAGTTTGGAAGGGAGGGAGGCTTGAGGCAGAAGGGAACTCCTCAGCAAAGGTCTTCTTGAACCATCCACCATTGCAAGTCCCGAACCATGGGGTTGGAAACCAGGACTTCTTGGTCTAGGTCGTCCAACATCTGGTCCCACTGAGACCAAAGTGTCCACGGAGAGATCCTCATATGGAGCCGAGAGCGAGGGACTGTCGGAATAGCAGCCTCCGTGAGCCCGAGGAGGCGAAAGACTGACCTGGCACTGACCTACCTGCGACTGGACAGCAGGCTTGCATGAGCCTGGAGGGTGTCCACCCTGTCCGGTGGCAGAAAGGCTATGCCAGTGGTCGTGTCCAGGATCACCCGAATGAACTGGATCCTCTGAGAGGGGACCAGATGGGACTTGGCTTGGTTGATGGTGATACCCAGGCTGGTAAAAACCTGCAGGGTAAGGGAAAGAGAGTGTAGGAGATCCTCCCTGGACAGGGCCGCCAGGAGCCAATCGTCCAGGTACAGGAAAACCTGCATTCCCTGGGTACGCAGGTGAGCCGCTAGCACGAAAAGGCATCTGGTGAACACTCAGGGCGCCGAGGAAAGACCAGATGGGAGGGTCTTGAACTGGTAGTGGTCCCCCTAGAACAAAAACCTAAGGAATTTGTGGTGGGAAGGGCGTATAGGGATATGCATGTAGGCATCCTGCATGTCCAGTGCACATAGCCACTGTCCCTGCCAAAGTAAGGGCAGAAGGATGTGCAGGGACAGCATTCTGAACCGTTTGTACTCCACAAACATGTTCAGGGAACTGAGGTCTAAAACAGGCCTCATGTCTCCCAATTTCTTTGGAACCAGGAAGAAATGGTAGTAGTAGCCTGTCCCCTCAAGGTGGCTGACAGGCTCTATCGCCGCCTTCAAAGGAAGGGAGGCTATTTCTTCCCGAACCAGAGGAAGATGTCTCGGGAGTAAGACAACCTGGGGGTGGTTTTCTGGCTGGGTTCTGAAGAAACTCAATTGAGGGTCCTGCTGCTATCAGCTGGAGCACCAAGTATCTGATGTAATCCTCTCCCAACCCGGTAGATAAAAGGAGAACCTCCCTCCTACTGGTTCCTCTGGTAGGTCCTGAGGCTGTGAGAGAGGAGAGGAGTCAGGAGGTGTGGGGCAACGCCGCGACTGAAGCTCCCGCCGCTTTTTTGGGCGGGGGGAGGGATTGGCAGCTGGAGGGGCCAGACGTTTGCTGGCCCGCCTGCCCTGAGGTTTTGCTTTGGGCTGAGAACGTCTGTGAAAAGGGCGGCGCTGTCCGAGGGGGCCTGTACAAAGAGTCAACAGACTTGAGCCCAGAGCCCTTCTCTTGCAGGTCAGTGATTATGTCTGACATCCCCACCGAACAGCACAGAACCCCTGAAGGGCGCAACCTGAATAGCGGACTGTACTTCAGGGACCAAACCCGACACCCGGAGCCAGGTATGACGCCGAGGACCTATGGTGAAAGCAGAGCTCCGACCAGCTTCGTCCACTGCATCACACGTGGCACGGAGCATGTGCCAACTGGCCGAACGAGCAGATCGGACTAGATATGAAAATTACGTACCTACCGTAATTCTTGATCTTCTTGGACGAGTCTCCACCACTCATTCACACTAGTGGGATTAGCGCCGGAGGCACTAGGACCTATCGGGAGCAAACTTTTTGCTGGAGGGTCGGCGCGAGAGATGGCGCTGCGAGGCACGGCACCACGAGCCGCGGCTCGAGCAGTAATGACTATCTCGGCGACGACCCTCCAACCGCCTCAGTACCTTTTTTACCAAGGAGGTGCAGCGCAACTAATGTAAAGAGTAAATCTAACCTTAAAAAACGGACATAAGATAGTCCGTATGACCCGTGTAAGAAGGGTCAACAAAGAAGTCTTCACAGCCTAAAGATTTGAGGGAGTGAAGACCAACACAGCGGTGAGCTCGGGGGATGGAGGGTGGGCGTTTGAATGAGTGGTGGAGACTCGTCCAAGAAGATCAAGAATTACGGTAGGTACGTAATTTTCCTATCTTCCTGGACATAAGTCTCCACCACTCATTCACACTAGTGGGAGAGTACCAAGCTGATGATCCCCCAAAAGGGCGGCAGGAGAGCCAGAGCTCACGCGACTAAGACAGAAGTCCATTAAGGATAGTTCTGCCGAATGCGGAATGACGCCTGGCATGAACATCCAGTGCATAATGCTTAACGAAGGTATGCACTGAGCTCCAGGTGGCGGCGTTGCAGATATCTGCAATTGGAACATTGCGACTTCCGCTTAGGATGTCAGCGATCGCTTCTAGTAGAGTGAGCGACACTCTACCCTCTAATTTAACTTGAGCTATGGATAGCAATGCCAAGGCATGCCACTAACCATGATGAGATGCATCTGATAGCGACAGGTTGACCCAGCCGGTGTCGCTGAAAGAAACAAACAGTTGCTGAGTCTTTAACATCCTTGGTTCTATCTAAATAGAACCGCAAGGCTCTTTAACATCCAAGGAATGAAGAGCCTGCTCCCTTCATTTTGGAAATTAGCGAAGTAAGCGGAAGTACCAGAGGTTGGTTTAGATGGAATTCTGACACAACCTTGGGAAGAAATTAGGATGAGTACGGAGAACTACCTTGTCTTTATGGAATACAGTATACGGAGGGTCCGTAACCAGGGCATGTATCTCAGAGACCCTGCGGGCTGAGGTAATGGCCACCAGGAAGGCAGTCTTCCAGGTAAGAAATTTTAGCTCACAGGTAGCTAAGGGTTCGAAAGACTTCCGAGTGAGCATGTCCAACACCAGGTTAATGTCCCAGGCTGCAACTGGACGCTTAACAGGGGGTCTAGTATGGAGAATCCCCTTAAGAAATCTCTTCACCATAGGTAACTGAGCCAGAGTTAAGGAAGAAACCGCTCATGGAACGCTGAGATGGCACTAAGGTGAACTTTAACTGTGGAGTACTGAAGACCTAAGTTTGACAGGTCCAAAAGATACTCCAGAACCTTGCCAGGAGGACAGGAAAAGGGATTCCAAGAGATTTTGTACACTAGAGAGAAAAACGCTTTCCATTTGGAAGCGTGACGCTAGGTGGCTGGCTTCCGAGCAGCCAGAAGGATGTCTGAGACTCTACGAGACGTTGAACCGATTCACTTCTATCTCTTCAGGAGCCAAGCATGAAGGTGAAGTGATTTCAGGTTGGATGGACCAACGAACCCGGAGTCAAAAGACTGATTTGCAAAGGAAGTGGTCTCGAGAGGCTGCCAACATACTGTTGAGTAGAGGAAACCATAGTTGCCGAGGCCAGGAAGGAGCAATGAGAATCATCTTGGTCCCCTGAGACTCGAACTTGAGGAGCACTCTGGATTAGAGGAAGCGTGGAAAGGCGAAAGAAAGCTGCTTTGTCCACCGCAGAGCCTGAACGCATCCTGACAGATGTCATAGGCTGTGGGTGTAATGATGGACACTGACACAAAAGGTAATGTGGCAAGGCTAAAAAGTGCCAAGCCTAAAGCTTTATTAAAGTAACAGCAAAAAAAAGAAAATACAAAACTATTAACTTTGCAGGAATACAGAAAGAAACATAAAAGGTACAAAATAAATGAATGTTTCCACAGGCAATATCAGCAAACGAAAAGGTCAGCCTGGGATTTCAGTTATCTTAGTCTGTAAGTGCAGACTCCCAAATGGATCAGTACTGGCTGATCCTAAAACGAATCTGAAGGTATCACAAGAATGAGTCCCTTTATCCTAGGGAATCATCAGGTGATCACTCCAGACTCCCCCCTATACTCTTCAATACAAATTTTCATTTATAAAACATTTTTATTTCATTCTAAGCCAAGGGACATTCAATATATCTTTTATTACAAAACATTGACATCCCTGAAATGAAATATAATACAGGTTTAACTAAAAAAGTACTCTTACCAAGTTTAGCCCCTCCTCAACCTATCCACAGTATAACTATAGTGAGAAATGGGCCGCTGCCTCCTAGGGAAACAGCAAGAGCAACAAGTGCAAATGGCTGCAAGGATTACCTCTGGCTAAAGGCCTGAATATCCATTATGTGGTGTTTTACTCTAATATTAACAGGAGCCAGACTGCTATGAAAAGGAGTAAAACTGAAAGAGACCATCATTTATTTTACAATATCTGAAATACTGTATATTTTTGTTTAAGATTCTTTTGGGAGGCTAAACATATTGCAGCACAAGCAAACAAAAGCAGTCCCTTTAATTTCAAATCTGTTATGTTTAAAACCATTTGTGCTGTTGGCATTTTGCCTTTCCATGTCACCTTACTAAAATAATAAAGTTAAACAGTAAGGAAAAGTTAACTGTTTTGGGGTCAAAATAGTGTTGCTAAGGCATATCTAGGGAACCTTACAACAACACACTAAGGGATTGGGTGACCAGCAGGCAGACTCTGAATCCTTTTACTATCTTTATTTTTCTCTGCCTAAATAAACTAAGTGCTTGTACTGTGAGGAGAATTCCCCTATATTTGGCATTCACATTTGTTTCCTGGGCATTGCTTAAACATGAAGAGGAACTACTAGCCCAAATATGCTAAACCCCAGGTCTATACACTGTAGCCTATCATGGGGACTGAAGCTCCATACCTGTCTTTTAATGAAATGAAAGTGATAGAAAGGGCCTCTTATCCAGGTGGCCTGCCTGGAAAAAGGGAATTAAAAAGGGGGAAGTAAAGGAAAGGACAGTAAAGATATTCAGAGAGTGCTACTGCAGTAGACTTGTGAAACAGAATTAGACAGGTATTTGGAGATTTAACAGCACACTTTCACAACAGAAAATGCCAGGCCCTGGATTTCTGGAGCAGAAGAGAGGCAGTTTTGCGTTGAGTGGGGATGCAAAAAGGTCCAGGTCTGGAGTCCCCCACTCTTTGAACAGGGACCGAGCTACGGCTGGATCGAGAGACCACTCGTGAGGGTCTGCCTCCGTTCTGCTGAGGTGATCTGCTAGGTCGTTTTGTATACCTGGCAGATAAACCGCTTGAATCAGAGACTTGTGCTCCAAGCATCACTCCCACACCCTCATTGCTTCCCTGCAAAGGGATAAGAATGAGCACCGCTTGCTTGTTGATGTAATACATCACTGCTTTGTTGTCCGCTTGAAGGAGAATGTTCTTGTGACAAAGGACATCCTTCAGAGCTCGGATTGCATAGAGGGACCGCCCATCTCCAGGACATTTATGTGGAGATGAGTTTTGAACTGAGTCCATACACCTTGAGTGTGGAGGAGAGACAGTGAGCCTCCCCATCCCATTAGCGATCGCTGTGGTGATGGAGATCTGATGATCCGGGGAGCAAAGGGGAATCCTTCCAGGAGATTGCTTTCTTGAGACCACCAGGTGAGAGACCTTCAAAGGGCCTGCCACCTTGATGGGATAAGACTGGGGTGAGAGGTCGGGGACCACTGAGTGGAGAGCATCCATTGGGTGGTTCTCATGTGCAGTCGGGCCAGAGGGACAGTGAAGACCGAGGACCTATGAGACCCAACATGCGCTAGCATCGAGAGAGCTAAACCGATTGGTTCTCCCTGATGTAACGGGCCATTCAAGGATGTCGAGTCTTCTGTCCTCTGAAGGAAAGCTCACTGAAGGTGTCTAGAAGCTGCCCTATGAAAAGGAGCCCCTGAGGGTTGCGGTTGAGATTTTTTCAAATTCAGCAGAACTCCCATGGACGCAGAGAAGACGAGAAGTCGCTTTGTACGGCTTCCAAAGTCCCTTGGCCGGAAGGGCTTGCTAGAAGCCAATCATCCAGGTAGGGAAACACTGGAGTCCCGACTTTCCTGAGATGCGCCTGGAGAACTGCACAACACTTTGTAAAACTCACAGCACCGAAGATAGCCCAAAGGGCAGGACCCTGAACTGGATAATGCTGGCCAAAGCTACAAACCTGAGGAACTTGCGGTGGTCGGGTGGACGGGGATATGCTGGTAAGCATCCTGCATATCCAGAGAGGCCAGTCAATCGTGGTTGATGCAGCAAGGGTAACAGGGTACCTAGGAAATCATCTTGAATTTCTCCCTGGGGAGGAATTTGTTTAACTTTCTGAGGTCTAGAATGGGGCGATCCCCAGATTTCTTTGGAACCAGAAAGTAATGGGGTAGAACCCTGTGTTTCAGATGCGGGGCACCAGTTCTATTGCCCTGTTGTTCAGAAGGCCTGGATCTCCGTGAGGAGGTCTGACTGAGAGGCCACAACCTGGTTGTCAATGCCTGGGAGGACAATTCGGGGTTTCCAAGAAATTGAGAGAATAACCCTGAGATATCCAAAGGACCATTTGTCCGGGGTTATGGACTTCACTGGTTGTAGAAGTACATCAGACGACCTCCCACTGAGGAGAAAGTTCCACCCGGCAGAGTGGATGGAACTTGGGCCAACGACTATAAGGTAGCGCTGGGAGCTTTAGGCCCCGCGCTTTCCAGCGCTTTTGAGGTTGGGCAGGTTGGCTTTTATGGAAGCTTCCCTGCCTCTGCCTCGAAGGACTGACGACTATGAAACTGACGCCTGTTCACATGCCCCCGAGAGGGGGCAGGCGGAGGTCTGGCCAACTTAATGGCCGATCTAGTCTTCTGAGTGGCCTCTAAGGCTTGCTCCACCTGAGGGCCAAAAAGAAAGGAGCCATCAAAAGGCAGCGCCATCACCTGCTGCTGAGCATCATTCGTGAAGCCAGTGAAGCACGCAGCCTGGAATGGCGCCGAGTACAAATCCTCGCTGCTGCTGAGAGAAGCAGTGTCGAAAGCGCCCATGGCGGCTTTGACCTGTTGGTTATTGGACTCAATACCTCTAATAACGGTCAGAAGAAGCTCTGACTTGGAATCCGAATCTGGAAGAGCTTCAACCATTCTTTTCATAGAGTGCCACAGGATATACTCATACTGAGAAAAATAGCCTTGATAACTGGCAATACGTATACTTAGAGTGGAGGCAGCAAAGACTCTCTTACCTAATGTATCAATCTTACGAGACTCTTTGTTAATAGGTCGAGCTGTAGTAGTTTGAGGAAGAACGACCTTGTCATTCTCTGGCAGGACTACAATAGGATCCGCAAAGGCTTGGGATGCCAAAATGGGACGATCCTTGGGAGCTGAATACTTCTTATCAATGGATTTAGCCACTGAGGGAATAAGAGCAGGATTATTCCATACCATTTGAGACAGCTGCCTTGAAGGAAGGCTGGATCGGAGGAGTCAAATCCGTGGGATCTCCAAGCATGAAGATACTGGAGTCTTAATATCTTCCCAGGATCGATGTCTGTAGTCTGGAGAGAAAGAGTGGATCCCAGGTTCTTCAACAGAGACTTAAAGGACAGGTCCCCACCACAGGCTCTGTAGCAAAGAAAGATCCTGTTTCCTCCACTTCATCACCCAAACAAGGTCTGGGTCAGGCTCAACATCATCTCCTGATGGTCCAGGAAGGACTGTTTGGACAGGAAAGGAGTGAAAATTAGAGAGGAGGAAATAGCAGAAAACAAGGAGAGACCCTAAGGGCTGCCGGCACCGAGACGGCAAAACGGCTAAAGACGGCACCGAGGAGGCGACGTACCGAAGAGGCATCGCTAAGCCTGTAAGCGCCGGCGGGCGCTGCTGGATTTATTAACGCTGCACGGCGCCGACGGGCGCCGCTTCTATCCAACGGCACCACCGGGCGGCATCATGAGACCTCACAAACCGCTGACGGGCGCTCAAGACCCAGTTGCACCGAAAACGCGCGCCGACAAGCCAACAGACTCCCGCGGAAGGCGCCAGAAAAGCCCCAGGAACCTGGAAAGCTAGAGAAGGAAAAAACAGAGATAAGGGCATCGGTGAGGCCCCGCGCCGCAGCCATGTGAGGGGGGAACACCTAGCACGGAGTCGCTGGCACCGGCAAGGCGCGCCACGCTACTCAGGAAGGTCCAACCGCCCCTACCTGATCGCCGGAGGGGCCCGAGGGCCCGAGGCAATCGAGCCAGGCAGAAGAACCAACCTCCGAGCCCACTGCTCCATAAGAGCGCCCACTGATGAAACTGCTCATCTGGAATCCTACCTATAGGCGGGAGGACTCCGGGCGCTCTAGGACGACGACACCGGAAGTCATGGATTCAAGAAGTGAGACCGCAACTAGCAACGATAACCGAAAGGCCGACGCCGCAGACATACCAGAGGGCTACTTCTCGAGTGATGCCTTCTCTTTGACCCAGGGCCTAAGAAGAGCTCAAGGCGTCGAACGGTGCCAGAATGCGACCGCTTATTTTTATGCCGTCGGGGACCGCCCATCCCGGCATCGGACTGACCGCTGTCGGAACCCCGCTGAGGAGAAGGAGGCTGACCGGACCCAGCCCGGCTGACTGAACAGCTTTCATACGAAGTCTCCCTACTGTCACCTGACCTGCTCATGGTCGACTCCGTCCAGTAGGCCGAGACTTCTTCAAGTAAAATTTAAATATTAGAAAAATTTAACGAAAATAGAATAAAATTAAGCGATACTACTTATCGTGATAAAGTTACAAAAAAACAAACTGTAAACTATGCGCTAGTTTGAAGTTTGACTCCCGACAGGCGAGCGACGTCGTCACTGAAGCGCACTCGACGCGTGGAAAAAGGAACTGGAGGCGGTTGGAGGGTCGCCGAGATGATCATTACCGCCGAGCCGCTGTTTGTGCTGGGTACCGCTCTCTCGCACCGACCCTCCAGCAAAAAGTTTGCTCCGATGGGTCTTAGTGCCTCCAGCGCTAATCCCACTAGTGTGAATGAGTGGTGGAGACTTATGTCCAGGAAGATATAGTTTCCATGTCACATATTCGAGCTCAGCTGATGCCAGGGGTTCAAACAGTGGCTGCATCAACTGGCCAATGATATGTTAAAATCCACACAGGAGGGGTCCCTGTGAGGGGATGTACATGGAATAACCTTTGAAGAATTTCCTGAAACCTGGTTAGCAGCCAGGATGCCCTTTCCAGCAGAGAGGTAACCCAAACAGCTGCCAAGTGCACTTTCAGGTAGAAGGCCAAAGGCACAGGGAATGAAGATGTGCCAAATATTCAAGGACTATTGACAGATCGGCCTGCAGAGGAACTCTGTGCATCTGCCTACACCAGAGAGAGAATCTCTTCCACTTAAAAGAGTAAGTTGTTCTGGGGAAGGTTTCTCAAAACCTCAACACGCCTCTGAGAGGTGTAGGCTGGCGTATTCCAAGTCCTCAGTAGCCAAGCCTCGAGTCTGAGGGACTGCAAGTTGGGGCACAGGACCCTGTCCTGGGAGGATGACAGCAGGTTGTGTCTCCTGGGTAGAGAAACTGGTTTGGAGATTGGCAAGCTCAACAGCACAGGATGTAGCAATTGCGGTCTGGCCCAGTCTGAAACAATGAGAATCAGAGTTGCTGATGGACCCTGAACTTGTTCAGCACTCTGAATATCAAGGGAAATGTTAGGAAGGCATACAGAAACTTCCCCATCCAGTCCATCAGCAGTGCATCCAATGGCATCTGTGTCCACTGCCGGAGGCCTGCAACAGAACAGAGGAAGCCGATTGTCTGCGGCCGCAAAGAGGTCCATCTCTGAGTGCCCCATCTTCTGAATACCACCGGCACAATCTGTTTAGCGACCATTCGGTGATGGTTCTGGTTGATTCTACTGAGGGCATCTGCCAGGATATTGTCTTTCCTGGCAAGTGAACCGAAAGGGATACCACCATGGTGTAGGCCAAATTCCATATCTTCATGGCCTCTGTGCAGAGGAGGAGGACCTTGTTCCCTTGCTTGTTGAGGTAATACAATTGTTGTTGTTGTATTGTCTGTCCTGACCTGAACTGCCTTGTCTTGCAGCATGGAGGCGAAGGACTGATACCTAGATAAACTGCCCAGAGTTCGAGCAGGCTTATGTAAGCAGGGACTTTGCTGGGACCAAGTTCCATGGGCAGTTTGCTCCCCATCCAAGGAGGGAGGCATCTGTTGTCAGAATTGCTGTTGGTGGCATCTGGAGGAAAGGCGTGCCTTTTCCTGCCACCATTGCAAGGCTTGGAGAAGGGTTCCTGTAACTGATACCATCTTTGACTGGGAGTCTCATTCTTGAGACCAGTGAGCCCTGAGGTGAAACTGGATGTCTCATTTGAAATCTGGACCCTGACACTGTTGCTGTGGTAGCTGCCATATGGCCCAGCAACTGAAGGAAATGCCTTGCTGGTCTGAGGGGTGTGCAGCTGGAAGGAACTTACTAGTTGCACTATGCTGGCCACCGTGCCCTGAGGAAGGAATGCCCTTTGTTTCAGTGTCCAACTCTGCTCCTATGAAGTCTAAAGCTGTACTGGAACGAGTACTGACTTTTTCCCGTTTATCAGGAAGCCCAGCATGCTTAGTGTATCCTGAGTGATGGTCAGTGCCCTTTCCACCTGCTGTGAGGACTGACCTACCACCAACCAGTCATTCAGGTATGGGAAGACTGTAATCCCTTGTTTTCACAGATGTGCCACCACCACTGCTAAACACTTGAACAACCTGGGGGCCAAAGACAAGCCGAAGGTCATGGCCCTGAACTGGTAATGCCCCAATGGCAATGTGAACCTTTGGTACTTCCTGTGTGCCAGCCTGATTGGAATATGGAAGTATGCATCCTTTAGGTCTATGAATGTCAGATAGATACAGGTTACTCACCTGTAACAGGAGTTCTAGGAATGGTATATGTTGTTCATCCACACTGACTGGCAGGTATCCTTGCTGCTTTAAATCTTGCCGGAAGGTCTTCAAGCTGGCTCCTCCCACCCACGCTGGTGGTAAAACTCTCGGCTCCGCCCCATGACGCCAGATCTGGCCCGCTGGAAGCTCAGGATGTGCGCCGGGCCGGAGAAGCGTAGGGAATGTAGGGATGAACAACATATACCATTCCTAGAACTCCTATTACAGGTGAGTAACCTGTATTTCTAGGGACATGGATATGTTGTTCATCCACACTGTCTGGCAGACTCCTAGCAGTTCTCCGGGAGGAGGGAGGCAAGGCGCACACCCCTTACTTAGGGAAAAGAGACTGGAGAACCGAGGCCCCAAAACCAGCATCCCGGCGTGACTCAAGGTCGATGTGGTAATGGGTGATGAAGGTGTGTGCTGACTTCCAGGTAGCAGCCCTGCAGATTTCCTGGATAGGGACGTCCCTGGAAGCAGCCACCGATGCAGCAGTATGGTGGGTAGAATGAGCTCTTATCCCTCTGGGAGGCTCCATGCCCGCCAACTTATAGCAGAGATCTATGCAGGAGGTGACCCACCTGCCTATCGTCCGCTTGGCTGCAGGTCTGCCAGGTGCGGCTTCAGCATAGGTGACAAACAGCTGGCGAACCTCTCCCGATTTCAGCCATGCGCTCCTTATAGTGGCGAGCTCTTCTAGGGTCCAGAGTATGAGCCTATATTCAGCCTCCGAGGTGTGATTGGGGTAGAACACCGCAGAGTCCACCTGATTCAGGTGAAACTCAGACACCACCTTTGGAAGGAATTTCGGGTGGAGGCAAAGGACAACCTTGTCCCTGTGGAAGACCAAATAAGGAGACTCGATGGAAAGTGCCTGGAGCTCTCCCATCCTTCTGGCTGACATTATAGCCACCAAGGCGGCGGTCTTCCACGACAGGTGGGAGACATTGCACCTGTGCATCAGTTCGAATGGCTTGCCCATGAGCATGGTCAACACCAGCAGTAGATCCCACGGAGGTGGAGGTTCTCGCACCAGAGGGGATATGTGATCAAGGCCTTTGAAAAAGCGCCAGACCACCTTCTCCAGCGCCACCAACTGCTTGCCGGCCCGTGCCCGGTAGGCAGAGATGGCTACCAGGTGCACCTTAAGGGTCGTTGACCGAAGCCCTAGCTGAGAAAGGGACCACAGGTAGTCCACAATGCTAGCCAATGGACAGGAAGAGGGGTCCAACCCCTTGTCCTGACGCCAAATGGAGAATCTCTTCCATTTAAAGGCATAGCATTTTCTGGTCAACTCCTTACGGGACACCTCAACAATGTTGAGGACCTCGTTGGAAAGACCCAAGGCCTGGAACTCTAGCCGCTCAGGAACCAGGCTGTCAGGTGCAGGGATTGAAGGTCCGGATGAAGCACCTTCCTCCTGTTGACTGAAATCAGGTCCTGGCGGGCTAGGAGCCGCCTCGGGAGTCTGGAGTTGAGGCTGAAGAGATCTGGGTACCAGAACTGGCGAGGCCAGTATGGGGCTACCCGAATCACCTGCACCTTGTCCCTCTTCACCTTCAGAAGCACCTTGTGGATCAAGGGAAATGGAGGGAAGGCTTAGAAGAGGCCCAGGGTCCATGGCCTTGAGAAGGCATCCCCCTGCAGTGAGCCCTGTTGAGGGGGGCAGGCATGAAACAGCCTCAGCTTCATGTTCTCCTTGGAGGTGAACAGGTCCACCTGAGGGGTGCCCCAATGGGAGAACAGGTCTTGAACTACCTCCGGCAGGAGAGACCACTCGTGAGATGCAGTGCCTATCCAGCTGAGGGCATCGGCCAGACTGTTCGAGGCTCCTGCCACATGGATGGCTAGGAAATCTGCCTCCAGGCTGATCTCGAGAAACCTAATGCGGAGAGCTTCCTTGCACAGAGGCAAGGAGTGCGTCCTGTGCTGACAGTTGAAATAGTACATGGTCGTGGTGTTGTCCGTCTGGACCTGAATCACTTGACCCCATACAAATGGAATGAAGGTGGTGAGGGCTAGCCATACCGTTCAAAGCTTCAGCAGGTTGATGTGGCATCGAGACTCCAGAGGGGAACAGAGGCTGTGGGCCCGGAGCTCCCCCAGATGGGCACCCCAACCCATCAAAGAGGTGTCGATCGTAAGAATGACCATCGGCTCGGGGCGGACAAATGGGATACCCTCATGCAGATGAGCTGGGACGAGCCACCACTGCAGGCCTTCCCACATCTTCTGGGTCACGGTTACTGGCTGGTCCAAAGGACCGGAGCGCTGAGACCACTAGTGGGCCAGCCCACATTGCAGGGGATGCATATGCCAGTGGGCCCAACAGACCACGCTGGTGCAAGCCGCCATGAGACCCAGAAGGTGCAGAAAGTCCCAGGCAGGGTGCAGTTGCCCAGCCTGAAATGACTGGGCAAAGCAGGAAAGGACCTCAGTCCTGTCCGCCGGGAGCCGGGCTCTGGCTTGAAGACAGTCAAGCTCTGCCCTGATGAACTGAATCACCTGCGATGGCACGAGTTCCGATTTGGCCTCGTTGATCAGGAGACCAATTTGAGAGCAGATCTGGAGGGCCAGATCTCTGGACCGCTCCACCTCCAACCTGGAGGGGGCTATCATCAGCCAGTCGTCCAGGTAAGGGTACACCCAGACCCCTTGGCGCTGCAGGAATGCTGTCACCACTGCCATGCATTTCATGAAGACCCTGGGAGCTGAAGAAAGACCGAAGGGCATGGCCCGGAACTCGTAGAAGGATCACTCTGCTCTAAAGCAGAGGAATCACCGATGTGACGGACGGATTGGGACATGAAAGAACGTGTCCTGGAGATCCAGAGAGCAAAACCACATGCCTAGTTCCAAGGATGGTATTATCTGAGCCAGAGTGACCATCCTGAAGGTGCGCGACCTGAGGAACTTGTTCAGGTCGTGCAAGTTAGAGAATGGGGGCCAGCCCCTTGTCCGCTTTGGGAACAGGAAGTACCTGGACACAAACCCTGGGCTTGGAGGAGGATCCACCACCTTGCTGATCACCTCCTTGTGGAAGAGCAGAGCTATGTCAGCTTGATGAGCCGACAGAGAGGCTGTGGAACAGTGGCCCCGAGGCGGCAGCTCGACAGGGAGGGTCGCTCGAATTCAGAGGCAGACCCCCCGACCAATTCCAGCACCCAACGGTCCATGGTGAGAGGGAACAGGCGGAAAGGAAGTGGCTGAGCTGTCGCCCCATGGGGGGGACCCAGGGGAGGAGTGACAAGGTTGGGGATGGCACCCCTCAACCCATCACGGGGCACGCCTGGAGGAAGGGCTGGCCGAGGAGCTGCCTGGACCTTTCCCCCCAGGCTTCCTGTTGGATGAAGCAGCAGGCTTGGCCTTGGGGCGCCAAGTGTGAGCCTGCTGGCCCTGTTGCTGGTGCTGCTGGGCTGGACGTGCCACAGGGGCGGAAGGGGGAAAGGGCTTACGCTGTTGCTGGCAGCCTTTGTCCTTCTGGGCAGACATGACTGAGTCCAAGGTCACGCTGGACTTCTCAATCCTCTGGAGATGGCCCTCCAACCCGGGCCCAAACAAGTCAGTGCTCAGGAAGGGGACAGCTTGTGCTGGGTATCTGCCCTGACGATGGAGATCCACAGCCAAGCTCTGTGTCGCATGGCTACTGCAGCCGCTACTGATCAGGCACAAGAGTCTCCAATGTCAAAGTAGTCTGGAGCTGTTGGTTGACCACCGCCTCTTCCCTGATCCTGCTTGACCGTCGCTTGAAGGTCAGCCGGGAGATGAGGAAGCTCATCCAGGGAGCCCAAAAGGGCGTGAAAAGTGTGCCATCGGTAAAGCCGAGCTAGCCTGTCGAAGGCCTAGGGAGGAGGCAGCATAAACTTTGCACCCGAGTAGTCCAGCTTTTGCACTCCTTGTCATTCTCTACATCTCGCGCATTTCCAGAGCACCGAAAACACTATCGGTTACCAGCCCTTCAGCCCAGGGGTGCTCCAAAAACCAGAGAGGGAACCGGTCAGGACTCGTGCTTGAGCGCCATCCTGGCCAAGGCGCAGGACAGTATGCAGGCTGTTGCCACAACTCCAAGGCCAGACCAACAATAGCCTTCGCCACGGAAGGCCTCCGTGGGGGAATCCCCTAGGTCCAAAATCTCTGTGAGGGAATATCTGGCCCGTTTCTGCACAGGTTCGAGCTGCATCCCAGCAGATGCTGAGATGAGCCGAAGAATACCCAGGAACGAGGATGGGCTCTCGTCCACAGACAGACCCCCGGAGGATTACAGGTCAAGGGGCCTGGAATACAGGGAGGAGTCATCTGACTCCGAGAACAGCTGCCGAGCGCCTGAGCCACCCTCCACCCGCTGAGACCGATTGGGGGTGAGGGAGACCGACAACCTGTGGGGCAAGCCCTGACCCGACAGAGAATCCTTGGTCGGGGCTCCAGTCTTCGGTTGTGGGGGAGGTGGTTGGACCACAATGGGTGGAGCAGCCGGTTTCGGCTGAGCAATTGGTGCCGGACTAGGCTCCTCGACCAAGGAACCGATGGCGAGAGGTTGCTTCGGCCGTTTGGGCGACAGCCACTTAATTGCCTGAGAAGGCGATGGAGCCTGCTTGTTACCAGCCAATAAGAGCTGCTGCCACATCATATTCTCATAGCGCCAACGCAACTTGTGCCAGAGCCTATCCTCCAAAGAGGAAGATGAGGAAGAGCGGCGGTGCCACTTTCCATGATGTCAGGACAGAGACCGCCGATGTCAGTGGGACTTACCTGACACGGAGGGGAACCGAGACTGTCGGTGGAACCCGCTCATCCCCCGGTTCAGGGTCCTTGACCGGGAGACTTTGGAGGCCAAGGCAAGTCCTCGGTAACTACTGGGTGTACCGGTGAAAGAGGGTTATCGGCTTCTCCAGTTGACAACCTGTCCAACGGGTCGAGAAAAATCTCAACCGCATCAATGGGTGTCTCTGGCAGCTGACCCGACAGGGACACCGAAAACCCAGTGGCCCTAGCTGCAACCTCGACCAAAGTCAATAAGAGACGCTCCGCGGAGCGAGATCTTTCCCGATCCCACGAACGTCGACAGTGGGACTTACCTTTTGGTTCCTTTTTTCTTTGACCAACTGAAGTGAGTCCCCGAGGGACGCTCTCCCTTGGTGGAGAGACAGACTGACAAAGCTCGTTAAAAGAAGCAGTGTAGGAGGAACCCAAGGAGAGTGGGATAAACGCCGACGCTAAGGAAGATGAAGACGCAGCCTGGGCCGCCGCGTCCTCGAGGGAAATTAACTGCTCCAGCTGCTCCACAGAGCCCGCAGCAGTGGACACTGCCCAACGGGCCTCGTTTGACTTCACCGGCGGAAACCGTTTTTCCCGGTGCCCCAGTTGGAGTCAGGCAGCATGGTCTTCAAGAACCGAAGCCAAAAGGACTTGCAAAGATCGCAGGCCTGTGGATCATGGGCAAGCCCCAGGTAGTAGACGCATGTGCCATGCAGGTCGGTCCGAGACATCATCTGCTGCCAAGGGCACCGATGGAAGCCAGGAGTAGATTTCGAATCCATCGCAGCCGAGAAGGAAGGAGAAGACTTAAGTCTCCTAAATTTTAAGACCATTTTTGGTAAAACTGAAGGTTTAGGATCCAGGCCTAAAGACGCAAGAGCGCTAAGGAGGGAACCTGAGCTTCCAAGCGGTAAGGAAGAACTGGCATCAAGGGCGGAGCAGAGAGTATTACCACCGGTGAGAGAAGCCAGCTTGAAGACTTTCAGGCCCATCTAAAGCGGCAAGGAACCTGCCAGACAGTGTGGACTGAACATATCCACGTCCCTAGAAATAAATTTAGTGTAGAAAACTGCAGAAAATAAACTTCTTCAAGACAGATAAAGGAGAGCTCTCCGAGGTGCCTGTACTTAGTGAACGGAGTAAAGAATCTGACGGTTACAGAATGTTGATCAGGAACAGTGGTTTGAAAACCGAGCTTGAGCCCAACGTTCCATCACTAGCATAGGTTTGGTTAACAATTTTGGCTCTGGGGCAGTACAAAGGAAGGACAATAGTGCATAAGTCAGAATACAGTAACATTTCCTGGAATTTGAAGCAGCTACATTAGTCTTATCATAGGGGGAGCGGATGGTGAGACAGAGTTCGGGTACTCCTGTGAAACTGCCAGAGTACGGATAACCGAATTATATCCACACTCATAGAATGTAGGGGTTTTAAGCAAGTGTGTGTGTGTGTGTGTGTGTGTGTGTGGTGGAGGGGGATAGGGTAATTTTTGCCATGTGACTGTTTCATGTGCATATTACCCGCAATCCTGGTAAGTTGCAGCTTGATTAATGTGCCCAAAGGCGGTGATTACCAAAATGTAGTTTATTGCATTCCTATGTGATTAATACTATGTTAATGAAGTCCCATGTGGCAAGGTTTTCGCCAGTGAGAAGGCAGAATTTGCCAGATACCATTTTTTGAATCAAACACAAACAGTTCTGAAACCTGTAGATTACCAGAATTTGCACATACCTTTTATAAGTGGATCTTCTATGCATAACATGGATGGTCGGTAACCGTTTGTCATGGATTTCATGATTTCCTCTTTGGCAACGTAAGAACTTCCTGTCCTACTGATTCGAATGCCAGTTTTCATGTAATTAAAATGTTTGCCATACAATTCAAAGAATTCTATCAGAAGCATTCCAAGATTTTCAGATCTTCCAGCATCTGTCCTCGGATGCAACTACAGTGTTGAATGTAACAAGTTACAATTGGTTACTACTTTTTCAATAGCGGGCATTCATTAAAGTGTTAGAGAGACAGATACATCAATTACAAGTACAAAAAAAGACACGATTGGGTGCTGGTAGCTGTGTCACAACTGCAATTCCCAGGAGTGTAGTAACGCAAAAGGCCTTAGCAGACAACTACTAAGACTATGGGTTGTTCTACTGTACTTATAAAATGGGTAACTAGGAAAATAAAACAAGGTACAGATTACAAAGAGTTGGAAAAATGAAAAGATATTTAAATTGTAAGTAAAACAGTCCCGTGCCCATTGAGAGTCACTGGAGAGAGCTGGCTGGTTTACTACTAGTGTGCAGGAAAAATGACTACTGTTTTAAATCTTAATATTCTAAAAGGATTGTTAGCATGCTGATTTAAATTGCACTGCACTGCACGCAGGTGGGTTAACATTTCATTTTTGTTGTTGGTAGTTGTCTCTCCAGGCACGGCTTTGGACCAATCAGGTTACAGCTCTTCCCCCTACCCATTTTTTTCTGTTAACTTTTTCTAAAAGAGCAAATATCTTGCCCTTTTCCAGTACCTCACCCCAGAAGCATAAAAATCCCTTATCAGGCTGCGAGTCCACTGTGATAAAATTTCAATCTTTCTGAGCCCCCATTAGGAAGGGAAGGGATCATAATTTGGCTCCATGGAGCCAAGTTGCGATGATCCCTTCCACTTCCTAGTACCACTATAGTTTGCGGTCCGCCCCGCACCACGTTTTGTGACATCACTATTTGTAGGGCATGGTGTGCACGTCATATACTTTAATGTGGCCTTTTTTAAAGTTACATTTTGGTTCTTTAGATTGCCAGCAGTAACTAATCATGGCCACTGCTTAACTAATACGGACTTGTTAGTTAAGCAGTGGCCATGATTAGTTCTTACTGGCAATTAAATTACCAAAATGTAACTTTAAAAAATGCCCCATTAAAGTATATGGAGTGCGCCCCCATGCTCTATAAGAAAAAAATTACCTTAGTATTTGTGTTTCTTCTAATGGAGTCTTGATGTATTCTGACAATTGCAGTTAGCCCCAGCACTTGAACTGCCCTGGAGAGTATAGGGTTAAATTTCTATGCAGGGCATAGAACGTTGAGCTCGAGCTCGGCTGAAGACTCTGTCTGCAGTACTTTGAATCCAAACAGTAAGATTCTTACGAGCTAAAAACTCACTGACCTATCAGAATGTAGAAATTGTAAAATTTATCCTAGCCAACTGGCAACTAACAGTCTAGGTTCCCAAAGGAAGACTCAAGTCAGGAAACCCAAAAACCAGGTAATAAAGCATAACAAATTCTTAATAACCAAACTAAAGCACCCAAACAGGAAGTGTGCTGGAAACACCCTTGGGGTGCAACACTGCACCTGCCCACCCACTTCCCAAAAACAGGTTCTGAGAGGAGGCAGGAGGAGGTCAGAATACAGAAGACTCCATTAGAAGAAACACAATTACTAAGGTAAGTAATTTTTCTTCAAACAACATGAAGTCTTGATGTATTCTGACAACTGCAGACTACTACAGTACCTCCAAGGAGGAGGACAGAACCTCACGTTGGGAATAGGCTCTGAAGCACTGTTGTACGAAATCTAGCATCACTCAGAGCCTGGATATCCAGGAGTAATGCTTGGTGAAGGTATGAACTGTTGTCCAGGTGGCTGCTTGGCAAATTTCTAACAAAGGAATATCCCTGGCACAGCCAGAGATGCAGCTGCACCTCTAGTGGAATGAGCCCCTCAGGCCTGAGGGAGGAATTTTTCCCGTTTCTCATAACAGAATTGGATACAGGACTCAATCCACCTGGCAACAGTTCTCTTGGTGGCAGGTTTGCCCTTACCTACTTCCCCATAAGTGAGGAACAACTGGAGGGAGTCAAACCTGTGACCCTCTGTATATTCTATATAGTAACTAAGGGCTCTTTTAGCATCTAAACTATGTAGCCTTCGCTCTCCTGAGGAAGCATGACCAGTGAAGAACAAAGGAAGAGACATGGATTGGTTTAAGTGGAAATCAGAAACCACTTTGGGTAGGAACCTCCTACTGGTTCAACGGACCACCTTGTCCCTATGGAATGAGATGAAGTCCGGTTCAACTGACAGCTTGCAATTCACTGATACGTCTGGCAGAGGTAACAGCAACCAAAAGAAAAAATTACTCACCTTAGTAATGTTGTTTCTTCTAATGGAGTCTTGCTATATTATGACTATTGCAGTTTGTCCCAGCCTTAGAACTGCTCCGGAGGTGAAAGAGTTAACTTCCATGCAGAGCATGGAGCTTAGAGCGCGAGCTGGGTTAGGCTGGTTTCAAACCGAAACCGTCAGATCTTTACGAGCAAAAACTCACTAAGGTTCTGTGTGGAAGCTGTAACCTACACTAGCCAACTGGCCACTAATATATCAACACATTTTTCTTGGTCCCAACACAAAGACTCAAGTCAGTGGACCAGAAAAAAGATAAAATAACTAAATAAACACAACACCCAAACATGAAAGAGGGCATCAATAAATGCCAACGGAGGACTACCCACCCCATACCCAAAGCAGGAGTTCTGAGAGGGGCAGGCTGGGGAGGTTAATATAGCAAGACTCCATTAGAAGAAACAACATTACTAAGGTGAGTAATTTTTCTTCAAACAACATGAAGTCTTGCTATATTATGATTATTGCAACACACAGCAGTACCTACATGGAGGAGGAAACCTACTTAGGGAACAGGCTCTGAGCACAGCTGTGTTAAACCGAAAGCATCCCTCCTGGCCTGAAACATCCAGGAGTAATGCTTGGTGAAAGTGTGTACTGTCTTCCAAGTAGCTGCCTGACATATCTCCAAGATAGGGATGTCTCTAGCAGCAGCTAGAGATGCAGCTGTACCTCTGGTAGAGTGAGCCCTCAGACCTGAGGGGAACCTTACCCAGCTTTTGATAGTAAAATTGATACAAGAAACGATCCACCTGGCAATGGATCTTTAGTGGCAGGTTTCCTTTCCCAACCTCACCATAAGTGAGAAACAGTTGGAGGAGTCAAACCTGTGACCCTTGGTACGCCTATGTAGTAACTTAGGGCCCTCTAACATCTGTTGTGCAGCCTCCTCTCACCAGAGGAGGAATGGTCGGTGAAGAACACTGGAAGTGAAATAGATTGGTTAAGGTGGAAATCTGAAACCACCTTAGGCAAAACTTCCTGTTAGTCCTGAGGACTACTTTATCCCTGTGAAAGGAAATAAAGTCAGTTTCTACTGATAAAGCCTGTAACTCACTTACACGCCTGGCAGAAGTGATGGCTACGAAAACACAGTTTTCAAGTCAATACTTAAGCTCTGCCAAGACAGAGGCTCAAAGGGGTTGCATTAGCTAAGCAATGCATACATTAAGATCCCAAGCAGGCAGGGTCCCTAAATGGAGGATTGGTGTGAAGCAATCCTTTAAAAACTTGGAAAATACAGGATGAGCAGAAGAGAAGAGGCTTCCTGTTGAAATGAAGGCAGAGACAGCAGCCAAATGCACTTTCAGGGTGGTGGTCTCAGACCCAAAGAATTAAGATGGACCATTTTGTCCAATACAGTGGGTAAATCAGCAGATTCTGGGAAACATGCTTCCCAGAACACCATGGAAAACCTTTTCCACTTGGAGTTATAGGTAGCCCTGGTGGAAGGCTTCTAGCAGCCTTCAGGATTTCGAGAACACTTTGAGAAAGTTGCAAATCAGCAAACTCTAACTGCTCAAGAGCCAAGCCTTGAGGTTGAGGGATTTGAGATTAGGATACCAAACTCTCCCTGAGCACAGGTTAACAGATTGTGGTTCCTGGGAGACACAGGAAGATGGACTGCTAAGGACAGAAGGAGTGGGTACCAGGGCTGCCTGGCCCAGTCTGGAACAATCAGGATCATTTGCAGGGCTAAGACCTGATTTTGAGTAGTACTTTGAACAGGAGAGGGAAGGGGAAAGGCATAAAGAAACTTCCTTCCCAATCGAGGAGAAAGGCATCCAGGGAACTGAGCCCAACACTGGGGCCTGCAACAAAACAGTGGAAGTTGATGATTGTCTGGGGCTGCGAAAAGATCTATCTGAGGAGTGCCCCATCTGGCAAACACTATCCCAGAACTACGGGATCCAGTGACCATTCGTGATGGCCCTGGGAAATCCTGCTGAGAGCATCTGCCAGGACATTGTCCTTGCCTGGGAGGTGAACTGCTATGAGGGAAGTGTTCAGGGAGTAAGCCAGAGACCACAACTTCATCGCCTCGGTGCACAAGGCCGAAGACAGAGTGTCCCCTTGTTTGTTGATGTACCACATTGTAGTGGTGTTGTCTGTTCTGACCTGTACCACCTTGTTCTGAACAGATGCAGAGAAAACCTGAAGTGCTAGAAAAACAGCTCTGAGTTCCAGCAGATTGATGTGGAGCAGAGATTCCTGAGGGACCATAATCCCTGGGTGGAGAGGTCGCCTATGTGAGCTCCCCATCCCAAGAGGGATGCATCTGTAGTAGGGTCAAGGAATGGGACAGAGGAATGAAAGGCACCCCTGTCTCAGATTGCTCTGATCCTGCCACCACTGAAGGGCCTGGATCAGAGTTCGAGTCACTGGGATTAACTTGGATAGAGGATCTCTTCTTGAGACCAGAAAGCTCTCAAATGGAACTGAATGTCCCTCATCTGAAATCTTGCTCCTTGCACCACAGCTGTGGAGGCAGCCATGTGCCCTAGGAGCTGCAGGAAATGCCTTGCTGGTCGAGAGACCTGCAGAGTGAAGGAGGCGGCCAGGGCCACTAAGGTCCTTACCCTTTCCAAGGGAAGGAAGGCCATGGCCTGCTTTGTGTCCAGTTCTGCACCTATAAAGGTGAGTACCTGGACAGGTTCCAAAACTGACTTTGGGAGGTTGAGAAGAAATCCCAGAGCGGTAAGCAGCTGCTGGATAACTAGCAGGTGTGATTTGACCTGGTCTGGAGACAGACCCACAATGAGCCAGTCGTCCAGGTAGGGAAAAATGGCAATCTTTTGCCTTCTTAGGTGAGCGACTGCCACTGCCAGACATTTTGTGAACACCCTTGGGGCAGAAGTGAGGTCAAGGGCATTGCTTTGAACTGATAATGGCCTGAGGGCAGTTCGAATCTGAGGTACTTTCGATGGGAGCTTCTGATAAGAACATGGAAGTAGGCATCTTTGAGGTCCAGGAGGCTAGCCAGTCCCTGGCCTTACGGAGGTAAAATCATTCCCAGTGTCACCATTTTGAACTTTGGCTTTAAAAGGTGCTTGTTTAGATATCTTAGATCCAGGATAGGCTGCCACTCTCCTGTCTTTTTCAGGGTAAGGAAGTACCTGGACTACAGACCCTTGCCCTGGTGAAGGGGAGAAACCTTTTCTACAGCTCTGAGAGCCAAGAGGGTTGAGACTTCTGTTTCCAAAGCAAGAGTCTCTAAAGGGTTTATAGGTGGAAAAGATCTGGCTCTCATCTTTGGAAATTTCTTGAAGCTGAGAACCAGACACTGGCTCACTACTTCCAGGACCCACCTGCCTGAAGTTAAAGACTGCCAGTCCTGGACGAAGTGAGCCAATCTGCCCCCTACAGGTAGTGGAGAGCCGACCCTGGGCATCCCATCAGGGTGCCTGTTTGGCAGGGGCTTTAGGCTGAGGGGTGGGAGCAGGCCTGCTCGAACCCTTGTCTGCCTCTCCCTCTGAAGAACCTCCTCTGTACATAGGCTGAAGAGGAGGAGGCCTGGGTCTGGTTAAAAGGCCTGTGAAAAGGCTTACCCCTACCACTGGGGGGCTGCCTCTGAGGAGTGGCTTGCCGTGCCTTGGCTTGTGCACTCCTGTAAGTGGTTCTATATTCATCCATTTTCTTCATATAATTCTCTGTCTGCTCCCCAACAGAGAATTTCCCACCACAGGAAATCCATAGCCTTAGACTGGGTATCCTGTGACAAAGTAGTACACCTGAGCCAGGCCAATCTCCGAAAGCCACAGATGTAGCCATGACTCTAGAGGATACATCGTTAGAATCCACTGCAGCAACGGAATTGCACCTTAGATGCCTCAATACCATCAAGAGCCACCTGCTCCAGCTCCTTAGCGAGCTGGCCAGGACCTGTTTGGCTAAGGCCATGACAGTATCCCATCTAGATTTCTGTTATCTTGCAACATAAGCCACATAGTTAGCTTGTCTGAGTCCCAAGGATGCTGCCATGTATTGTTTTTGGCCATGGCATCAATCTTCCTGGAATCCTTGTCAGGAGGATGTGAAGCCAGTGGAATATTAGCTTTATCACAGGCTGCAGCCTGAACTACCCCAACATGACTGCATTGCTGTGAAAGAAAATCTGTATCAGGACCTGACAAAGTGTACCTCCTGTCCATCTTTTTATCCACAGGAGGCACAGAATCAGGAGCTTTTAAAATTTTTATTGTTTGTTTTCTAAAGGATTTATGTAAAGGGATGGACAACCTCCTGGACTCTGGGATATCCATCATTTCCACATAGTCAGGCTCCTCTTGCTCATCCAAAGTCTCCTCTAAAGGAAGCTGGAGGGTCTCAGCAACTTTTTTATAAAACAAAATATGAGAAGGGGACTCAGAAAGCCTAGGGGGAGACTCACCTGAAGGTCTGTCTGGGGAGATGTCCGGTTCAATGGGCACATCCAGACTTTCAAAGTCACATTCACACTGATCATAATCCTCATCCCCCTCCTCTGGTTCATAGAACTCTTCTATATCATAATCCTGAACCACTGGAACCAACCAAACCGACCTTTTGCCAGACAGTGGCGGTTCAGAGGGGACGGGGACTGGACAATCTATATTGCCCTGGCTATCTCAGCAGCAGTTGGAGAAGGAATTTTGGACTCCAAACCTGCTGATTTTTTAGATTTCTTTGCTGGAACTGGCTCCTCAGAGCCAGCTGCTTGCCCGAGAAGTCTCGCCCTGGTCAGAGGCACTCCCTCCGTTCGGTTGGCACCGAACCGGGCTGGCCATCCGGTCAGCGGACTTTTGGCCTTCGTCCCTGAGCCTGCCACTCTCTTGTCCAGGGTGGCTGCAGGGAATTTTTACAAATCTGGCAGTCTGAATTGAGGTGTCAAACCCCAGACAATAGGGCACATGGTGTGTGGGTCAGCCTTGGCAAAGGCTTCCCACAGACACCACATGGGCCCGGTTTTCCTTGGGTTTCTCAGACATGATGCCAGCCTAACCAACCAACCTGCCCTTTTGATGGCAGTGCAGTAAGACACCCTTATCGGTTCCAAACCGTGTCACGGGTCGTGGAAAACCGTAATGAAACTGCTTTTTTAGAACCGATAAGAACCGAACCGTGACTCTAAAAAGCCTTAAAAGCTTTAAACTTATATTTAACATATAACTCGATCGGTTCAACCGAACCGATAATACTTTTACAAGTTCCACACAGAAAAACCCTATCTATTACTTACGATTACCATAGACAGAGCCTGAACCGATCGGTTTTGCGGTTAAAATAATGAAATTGCGGTTAAATTAAACCGAGAAATAGCGTTTTAAACCGAAGAAGTGAACTGAGCAACAGGAGGAATCTCCAGAGCGACTGTTCAGTGAGGCGGAGTAAAGAATCTGACGGTTTCGGTTTGAAACCAGCCAAACAGAGCTTCTGAACCGAGTCATGCTTAAGCTCCATGCTCTGCATGGAAGTTAACTTTTCACCTCGGAGCAGTTCTAAGGCTAGGCAAACTGCAATAGTCATAATATAGCAAGACTTCATGTTGTTTGAAAGCTCTTGCCTTAACAGTATCCAGCTCTGCTCCTATAAAAGTGAGAAGCTGTACAGGTTCGAGAACTGACTTGGAAAGGTTGAGAAGAAACCTCAAGGAAATGAGTGCTTGCTGGGTCACTTGGAGGTCTGACTTGACTTGGTCTGGGGACTATCCCACAATGAGCCAGTCATCCAGATATGGAAACACTGAAATCTTCTTCCTTCTTAAAAAGGCCACCACTACTGCCAGGCACTTTGTGAACACCCTTAGAGCTGATGTTAGGCCAAAGGGCATTGCTGAAGGCAATTTGAACCTGAGGTACTTTCTACGGGAACACCTGATGGGAATGTGAAAATAGGCATCCTTGAGGTCCAAGGAGGCTAGCCAGTCCCCTGGCCTTAGAGAGGGAAGAATTATTCCCAGAGTCACCATTTTGAACTTTGGTTTTAACAGATGCTTGTTCAGATATCTTAAATCCAGCATGGATCGCCACTCCCCTGCCTTTTTTGGAGTAAGGAAGTACCTGGAGTACAGACCTTTGCCCTAGTGTAGGTAAGGCACCCTTCTCCATGGCCCTTAGAGCCAACAGTGATGAAACCTCTGCTTGCAAGGCAAGGGATTCAGAGGTGCTTGCAGGTGGAAAAGATCTGGGCCTCAGCTCTGGAAATCTTTTGAAGCTGAGGACCAGTCCCTGGCTTACCACTTCCAGGACCCATTTGTCTAAAATAACAGACTTCCAGTCCTGGACGAAGTAAGCCAGCCTGCCTCCTTCTGGTATGGGGGGAGTCAACCCGAGCTGACACCTCAGGGTGTCTGCTTGGCAGAAGCCTTAGGTTGAGGGGTGGATGCAGCCTTGCTCATCCCCCTTCTGCCTCTCCCTCTAAAGAACCCCCTCTGGGAAAAGGGAGGAGAGGCCTGCGCTTGGTAGAAAGGCTGTGAAAAGGCCTGCCCCTGCCTTGCTGCCTTTGAGCAGTTGCCTGCCTATCCTTGGCCTGTGCACTCCTGTACGTGGTCCTGTATTCGTCCATTTTCTTCATGTAATTCTCTGTCTGCTCCCCAAACAAAGAATTACCCACCACAAGGAAATTCATGACCTTAGCCTGGGTGTCCTGTGAAAGGCTAGTACATCTGAGCCAAGCCATTCTCCGAAGAGCCACAGATGTAGCCATGACTTTTTTTTTTTTTTTAAACTTTGGGACACCTATTTGCCCCATTTATACCCCCTCCTGTACTCCCCTCAGTGCTCCACTCCTTCAGGCATTGCTCATGTACCTCCTAGGTCCACTACCATGGTATCTGTCCCCTAGAGTGCCCGGTAACTCCTTACCTCCTCCTCCTACTCGTAGAGTACCTGCACAGCGGAGATCTGCCCGTGGGTTCTGGACCTGGATGGCTGTTAGGAGCGGCCGTCATCTAGGCTCACTGAGGCATTTTCTGTTTTCTGTGGTTCCCCCAGCCCTCCCATGGGACGCAGACATGAGGATGCACGTCCATAGGAGGCGACGTGCTGACGCACGCCTTCTCCCAAGCGCCTGACAGCCCTCCCTCCCGACTCCAGTGAACGGAATAGTCAGACCCCGGGAGAGCCCATGCTTCACCGCTCTCGGAAGCGGGTGCGCATGGCACCCCTGGTAACCCTCCCCAAAGGGAGGAGAGCATCCGTTGGGACACTCGATCCTCCCTTCCCACCCCCCCACCGACCCGAGTCCGTTCCCCAAACTGGGTCGCCGGTGCAGTGTGAGGTGTGGCGTCTAGCACCTCAACCCTCAGTGCCACTGGGCCGGCTAGCCAGGACTCTTGATAATACATCATTGGAGTCCACAGCAGCATGAAACTGAACCTTGATGCTTGATCCCATCAGCAGCCACCCCTCCAGCTCCTTGGCCAGCTGGTGGGAAGCCTGCTAGCCAGAGCCAGTACAGTGTCCCATCTGGACTTCTGGTACCTGGCTGTATAGGCCATGTAATTAGCCTGCCCGAAGTCCCAAAGAGGATGCCATGTACTGTTTATTTGCCATGGCATCCAACTTCTTGGAGTCTTTATCTGGGGGGTGTGAAGCCAAGGGAATGCATGCCCTGTCACAGGCTGCAGCCTGCACTACCCCAACATGGCTGCATTGCTGGTAAAGAAACTCCACATTCGAGCCTGACAGAGTATACCTCTTGTCCATCCTTCTGTCCACAGGAGGTATAGAGTTAGGAGACTTTAGAATGTTTCACGTCTGCTTCCCAAAATACTTATGAAGGGGAATAGACAGTCTCAGACTCTGGGATATCCATCATTTCAACGAAGTCAGGCTCTTTTTGGTCTTGCACAGCCTCCTCTATAGGAAGCTGGAGGGTTTCTGCCACTTTCCTGTAAAACAGAAAGTGGGGAAGGGACTCAGAGAGCCTAGGAGAGGAAACACCAGAAGGTCTGTCTGGGGAGATGTCCGGTTCTATAGGCACATCCAGACTTTCAAGCACTCATCATCATAATCCACATTGTTCACAGTCCCACTCTCAAAATCTGGTTCATAAAAACCTTCAGGGCAAAATCCTGAACCGGAGGAACCGACTGAACCAAACCCCTACCAACCAGGACTGGATCGGTCGGAAACGGACGAAACGATTCCACAATCCGAATCGCTCAGGCAATTTCTTCCGCAGTCGGAACATGGATATCTGGATCCGAACCGACAGATTTTTTCTTTCTTTTCCTTTTTGCAGGAAATGACCCCTCAGGATCAGCTTTCCTCTTGCCTGAAGAAGTATCGCCCTGGTCAGAGGGCACTCCTTCTGGTTCGGTGGTAACCGAACCAGGCTGGCCTTCCGGGTTAGCGGATTTCTCGGCCTCTTTCTCCCTAAGTCTACCTAATCTTTTCCAGGGCAGACTTGGGAAAATTCTTACATATTTGGCAGTCTGAATCGAGGTGGTCAAACCCCAGACAGTAAACACAGGTGGTGTGGGGATCGGCCTTAGCAAAGATCTCCCCACACTCACTGCAGTGCTGAAACCCAGTGGGGCCGTTTTTTTCTTGGGTTTCTCAGACATGGCCAACTTAACCAAACTTACCCTTTTTTCGGCAACCGCCAGGCAAGACTCTCTTACCGTTTCTAATCAGTGTTATAGGTGTTTGAAAAAAAAACCCGCTAAAAACACTTTTTTTTTTAAACCATTAAGAACCGTAACCACACTCTAAAATAACTAAAATCAAAGATCTTAAAGGATCAGTTCAGCGAACTGATCGGGACTTTACAATTTCCACAATCTAAAAACACTACCAAGTACTTACTGTACCGCAGACAGAGTGAACCAAATCACGGTAAAATAATTCGAAAACCAAGACTTTAACCAACACTTTAACAGAGTCTTTGAACCGAGCAACAGGGAAATCTCCAGAGCGACTGTTCAGTGAAGCAGAGTAAAGAATCTTGACGGTTTGGATTCAAAGTACTGCAGACAGAGTCTTCAACCAAGCTCGAAGCTCAACGCTCTATGCCCTGCATAGAAATTTAACCCTATACTCTCTGGGGCAGTTCAAGTGCTGGGGCTAACTGCAATTGTCAGAATAAAGCAAGACTTCATGTTGTTTAAAATAATAATGTCACAAAACTACGTAGCATGGGGGCGAACCGCAGACTACAGTGGTACTAGGAAGTGGAAGGGATCAGTGCGTCTCGGCTCCACGGAGCTAAACTAAGAATCCCTTTCCTTCCTAAATGAGGCCCAGAAAAACTGAAATGTTATCACCAGTGAACTCTCAGTCCGGTAAGGGTTTTTATGCTTCGGGGCACCAAGATGTTTTGCTGCAAATTTCAAACAATTTTTTCCTGCTTTTGGACTTCTATAGCCTGTTACCCGACTGATGCGTAATTCATGTGAGCCATAAAATACAGGTTACTCACCTGTAACAGGAGTTCTAGGAATGGTATATGTTGTTCATCCACACTTATTGGCAGGTCCCTTCCGTTTAAATCTTGCGGAAGGTCTTCGTTGGCTCCTCCCACCCACCCGGTGGTAAACTCCGCCCGCCCATGACGCCTAGATCTAGCCCGCTGGAAGCTAGGTTGTGCGTCAAGCCGGGAGGTTGGTGGAATGTGGGATGAACAATATATACCATTCCTAGAACTCCTGTTACAGGTGAGTAACCTGTATTTCTAGGGACATGGATACGCTGTTCATCCACACTATTGGCAGACTCCTAGCAGTTCTCCGGAGGAGGAGGAAAGGCGAACACCCCTACTTAGTTAAAAAAACTGGAGAACCGAGGCCCTGACCAGCACCCCGGCACGACCCAAGGTCGATGTGGAAGGGGAACGGTAAAGCCTGCTTCCGGGCAGAAGCCCTGCGGATATCCTGGACTGGAGAGGCCTTGGAAGCAGCCACCGATGCAGCGGAAGGATGGGTAAAAAGAGCGCTTATCCCTCTGGGAGGCTCCATGCCCGCCCGCCTATAGTGGAGACCTTTGCAGGGGTGACCCGCCCGCTTGTCTTCCACTGGGCTGCAAATCTGCCAGATGCGACTTCAGCGAAGATGATGAACAGCTGGTGAACCTCTCCCGAACTTTAGCTTTACGCTCCCAAGAGGGGAGCGTTAAACGGTTCCTATGGAACCTGAATACGGCCTCCGAGGTGTGAATGGGGATAAACCCCGGCAGAGGCAATACCCCCGAAGGGAAGACTCCGCCACCGCCTCGAGGGACTTCGGTGGGGCACAGGACAACCTAGTCCCTGTGGAAGACTGGATAGGGAGGTTAAAGGAGCGCCTGAACTCTCCCTGCCTTCTGGATGGCGGAGCGCCCAAGAAGGTGTTCTTCCACAACAGGTGGGGAAACTCGCACCTGTGCAAAGGTTCGATGGCTTGCCCATGAGCTAAGCCCATACCAGCAAGGATCCCACAGAAACGGGATACTCTCCCAAAAGGAGGCGGATCGAGGCCCAGAAGTGCCAGACCACCTTCTCCACACACCACCAGCTGCCTCGGCCGCCTCGAAGACAGGGGTGACCTGTAGAAGCACCTAGAGGGTCGCCGGTCAAGCCTGGTTTAAGGATGGACCGCAGATGGTCCGAATGCTCGCCTGGGACAGGGAGAGCACGCCCTATCCCATCATCAAAAGGGAGAACTTCTCCCAGAGGACGAGCATCTTGGCCGACTCTAGCAGGACGCCCGAAGGTCGAGGACCTTGTCGAAGACCCTAGGCCTGGCCCCTAGCTGCAAAGGGGTCGGCCTACAGGTGCAGGGATTGAAGGTCCAGATGGATAACCTTCCCCTGAAAAGGAAAGACAGGACCGGGCGGACTAGAGGCCGCCTCGGGAGCCTGGGGCTGAGACAGAGGAGAGCTGGATACCAGAACTGGCAATCCAGTCTGGGGCTACCAGCATCACCTGCGCCAAGTCCCTCCTCGCCTTGCCCGTAGGTCAAGGGAAATGGGGGAGAGGCACGGAGGGGCCCGGGGTCTGTGGCCCTGATGGCATCCCCTGCAGCAGGCCTTGCTGAGGGGGCGGGCAAAAAACAGTCTCGGCCTGGTATTCTCCCCGGAGGGAAGACGAAGAAGATCCTGTGCTACCTCCGGCAGGGGAGACCACTCATGAGGCGCAGCCTATGCCCGGCTCAGGGCAGCAGCCAGGGAATCGGGTTCCTGCCATCAAATGGCTGGGAACCCTCAACTGCGCAACAACCCAATGCAGAGAACCTCCTTGCACCGAGACAAGGGGATCGACCGAACCTGGCGGAGTAGGTAGCACATGGTCTTGGTATAGACCTACTTGGACTTAGACCTGTAGACCCCGTACAAGCGGAGTGAGCGGTGCAGGCTAAGCGGACCGTCTGTCTCCAGCGAGCAGGAAGGACATCAGGACTCGCGAGAGGACCAGAGGCGGAGCACTCTGTATTCCCCAAGATGGGCACCCCACCCATCCGAGAAGCATCGGTCGGAGAAGACCGCCAACTCAGGGCAAACGAGCAGGATGATCTCCTGTCAAGTTGGAACGTCCAAGGGGCTCTCTTAACTCCTGGCTGTAGTCACTAACTGGTCCAAGGGACGCAGCGCTAGACCCTGGCTGGCCCCTTCCACTAAGGGAAGGCCGCCTGAGGCCCAGGAGGAGCAGGAGGTCCTGGCAGGACGTAATTTCCCGGCCAACCCGACCAGCAAAGGAGGAAGAACCTCAGCCCTGTTCGCCCGAAGCCGAGCTCGGACTCAAAAGTCGAGCTTAGTCCCGAAGAAGCTTCACCGCTAAGATAAGAGTTCTCACTTGGCTCCCGAAAACGGGAGACCAGTCTGCCTTCCGGGTGGGGTGACATCTGGACCCTTCAGTGCCACAGAGACTGCTGAGCAAAGAAGTGCTAGGAACTCGTAAGGAGCTCCCCCGCAAGAAGGGGTGGAGCCTCCCCAGAAACGGACGGAACGAGGGGTAGGTACATCCTGGAGACCAGGAAATAGCCACACGCCACGTTCTGAGGATGGGATGTCTGAAGAAGAGAGACCATCCAGGCGTCCGGGAGAATGGGCGCAAGCTCCCGTCCGTATGAGACCAGGAATACCTGGACGCGAACCCAGGGTTGAATGGGGGGCCGGGGGTCCACAGCCTTCCTAATCACCACTAACTAGAGAGCCAGGCATGTCGGACGACTGACACGGGCAGTGAACTCAAGATCCCCATGGGGCAACGGCTCAAAAGGGGAACCGCTCGCAACCTGCGGCAGGATCCACCTTAAAACCTCCAGAACGAGGTTCGAGCCGCCTCCCATGGGGAAACCCGGCTGGGACGACGCCGGGTCAGGCAATGCCCTTGGCCCGCCACTGAGCAGGCTTAGAGGGGAAGGAGCCAAGGAGCCCCTCAGTTTCCCGCTTCCCTGCTTCCTTTTGGAGGAAGACGCTGGTCTGGCAACAGGCCGCCCAGCGCATGCCTGCTGGCCCTTATGCTGGGCCGGGGGGGGCCCCAGGGCTCAGGTGGCAAAGGGGCTTACGCAAAGGCTGACGGCTGCCCTTGACCCTCCAGGCGAGAGTGACCAAGTCCGAAGTGGCATCGGACTTCTCGGGCCCATGGATGTATCCCTCCACTCCAGGGCCGAAAAGGTCAGTCCCCAAGAAGGGGATGTCCGCCAACCGTGCTGGGTTTCCAAAGAGAAGGAGGATAACCTCAGCCACACCCTGCAGCGCATGGCTACCGCGGCCACACGATCTGGCACAGGAGTCGCCTAGATCCAGAGCCGCCTGAGCTGCTGCTTCGCCACTGCCCTACCCCTGGTCACGCACGCGTCGAACTGCGGTCCGCAGGTCACCTGGGAGATGAGGGAGAACCTCGTCCAGGGAGCCCAAAAGAGTGTGGGAGAAATGTGCCATCAGTGCAACCGAGCTGGCCTGACGGAGGCCAGGAGGACACAGCGAAAACTCCACGCCCCACATAGTCCATCCTTCTGACCCTTGTCGGGGCTGTCCACATCCCCAGCGCTTCCAAGACATTGGAAAACGCTGTCGGATTACCGCTTCAGCCGAGGGGTGCTCAGAGAAACCGGGCAGAGAACCGACAGGGATAGGGTACCTGAGCCACCCTGGCCAAGGCGAGGGCAGGAAGTAGGCACGCCATGGCTCCAAGGCTGGGCCCACGATAGCCTCAGCCACTGGGAAGGCTCAGAGAAATAACCCCCTCGATCCAGAATCTCCATAAGGGGGTAAGGTGCCCGACTGGAGACGGGCTCGAGCTGCATTCCAGTAAATTCTGAAATGAGCTGAAGTAGACCCTTCGAAGACGATGGGCTGTCTACTGGATGTTCCCGGGAAGACCCCGGGTCCTCCCTGTTAGGAAACACGGCAGAGCCTGCTTCAGGTTCCGAAGGATCTGCAAAAAGCTGCGGCAGGCCCGAGGCACTCTTCGCTCGCCGGGGCGGGCAGGAGTGAGGGGACCGAGTGACCTGAAGGACAGACCATGGCATGGCTCGAACTCCGCTGAAGGCGGAGGGGCAGCAGGGTCGGACGAGCAACCGCCCTGGAGAAGGCCCTCGACCGATTTGAACGAAGCTGCACTGCCGCGGCTGCTTGCTATCCGAGAATGAATCGTCGATTGAAACCAGACAACAACTGCTGTTGCCATATAAGTTCCTCGTAACACCGACGCCAACGGTATCGAAACCGCCTCATCCGAGGAGGGGGACAAGGAAGAACGGCAGTTAACTTAACCCGGTGCTCGACCGAGAACGCGAGAGATCGGGCGTGAGCTGCTAGACCGAGAGGTTGACCGAGACCCAAACTGGGGACCGAGGGCGGCCTGGGAAGAAGCGGGTCACCCGCCTCCCTCGGCTCGAAGAAAGGACCGAGGGCTGTCGACCTGGGGGAGAGACAGAGCTTCAGCTTCCGCCGAAGGGGCGAGGGAAGACGGCATCAGCAGACCCCCAAAGACGGGTCGAGACTCACAATGTCGACGGGGAACCTGGCCGGCTGACCTGACGGGGATACCGTGAGGCCAGTGGTGACGCCGAATCCCCGACCGGGTTGAGAGTCAATCACGAGAGGGGAGAGATCCCGCCTCCCTACCGAGTAAGAGACCCCGCCTATGCCCTTAGCCATAGGCTCAGCGACAGGGTTCCAGGTTCCTCCCTTGGAGGAGCCGGGAATGACAAAGCTCCCTGAACAAAGCTGCATGAGATGAATCCAAGGAGAGCGATAAGCTCCGCAATCCGAGGGAGAGGGGGGAACCGCCTTCCTCGGCAGGATCAGACTGCAGAGAAACAGTCAAGCAGACACCCGGCCAAGTTCGATGGAATCTCCGGAGCGGAGAAAACTACCGATGTCCGAGCCTGAACGGGCCGCGTCTCCAGAGAGCTGACCGAAGGGCAGAACAAAAGTTGCAAGCCTGAGGATCGTGGATCCAAGTCCAGGCAAAAAGCACGTGGAGGCGAGTCCTCCTGGAGGAACTAACCGTACGCCTCTCGGGGCCGGAAAAAGCCATCGCCGTAGCGAAGAAGAAAAGATCGAAGATTCAAAGGACACTTCAATAAATTCGAAGACCGAACTTTTCAGGAACCAGTCGAAAACGCAGAGCGCTAAGGAGGGAACCTGAGCTTCCAAGCGGTAAGGAAGATCTGGCATCATGGGGCAGAGCCGAGAGTTTTACCACCCAGGTGGGTGGGAGGAGCCAGCTTGAAGACCTTCCGGCAAGATTTAAAGCGGCAAGGGACCTGCCAATAAGTGTGGATGAACAACATATCCATGTCAGTAGAATAAATGTTTTTTGGTAGCCCTTTTAAGAAGGGAAGGGATTGTAAATCATGCCGAGACCGATGGCAGCTGATCCCTTCCACTTCCCAGTCCTTCAGACATGACCCCATCGCTCAGATGTTTAGTGACATCTAATCATAGAATGCATGAGGGTGCACCCACTGAAGTCTATGGGGCTTATTTAGAAAACTTTTTTTTTTTTTTTTTTTAAGTGATCAGTCCATTTCTCTTTATATGAAAGCCACCACTCAACTAGTAGAAGATCTATTAGTTGAGCGGTGGCTTTTATATATACCAGTATAAATCACTGCCATGGAGGTGGACCCATGAATATTTATGAATTGAACTGGCCAATGAGAAAAGACCAAGAGGCTGTGCTGTCTGCAGACTGCCCAGAGAGCATCAGAATTTTTTCTCCGCTGACTAAGAAACACTGCATCTGAGGTGCTCTCTCTCTCTCTCTCTCTCTGTTCTAGAGAAACACTTTTTACCTTGAAAAAGGGTAATACTTGTGCTGTTCTGTGAGAATTTGCTTTATTTTTTCACTGGTTTCGTGTTTTTTTTAATGGTTCCTGGGAACCGCGTTTTCCCCTTTTCTCCACGGTTCCCTTTTCAGTTTTCTGAGGTAAATGTTTACCGTGTCTACGGTTTTTCGACAGTTCTTTATTTTAAATCAATAGCAGTTCCCTTTTTTCACCAAGAACTGCTACTTTCTTTGGTTTCCTAGCGCTTCTTGTTATATTTTGAACCGCAGTTCTTACTGCTAGGGAACCGACCATTAAAATTAAATCTTCCCTATTGGGAACTGTCATTTTCAATGTTCTGAACTACTGGCATGTCAGAACAGCATAAAAAGAGAACTGGACCCACAGGTTTTTAAACTGTGTGACGTTCCACAGGATAGTGGCTAAGGCTGACACCCACGACTTGTGTTTACAGTGCTTAGGTCCAGCTCATTTTTTGTACTCTTTGTTCAAACTTCTGTTAAAACATTCTTTCCTCCTGGTCACTCTCCACTCTGTTCTCCCTACGGATTTGAAGGTTTGGGAAGCCATGATACCCAACTTCATTTAACTGGATGCAGATCTGGAAAGACTTCTATTTATATAATACACAGGACAGACTCAGACTCACTTAATACCACATTTTAAATACTTTGTATTACACACCAGTCAAATTAGCCAAAATGGGTTCTCTCCCCTTCCCCACTTGCACCAGATGTAGCAAAGAAGAGGGCAACATTCTGCATATCTTGTGGTACTGTGAAAAAGTAACACCCCTCTGGCAACTGATCAAATCTAAGATTGATCCCCTTTTGGGGTTGGACGACCTATTCACTCCAGAAGTTTGCATTATAGGTGATTACGCCAATATCAGTGTCAAAGAGAGAAGATACCATATGGCCATTAAGAACCTGGTCCTTAAACACTGGCTAGATCAACTGATCATCTTCTACAATGAATGGCTAAACTAACTTTCTTTTTGTTTTTGGATGGAGCGCCTAACTGCCAGCTCGTAACAGACAAACTGTTTCATAAGAAATGGGGCAAACTTTATGCTCTATACCTGAACTAATATAGCCTTGGCTCCTTTGACTCCTATTATATAAATTTAACCTATCTTGCTTGGTTATGTATTGTACTTCTACGCACTTACCAGCACACCGGGTGGGGGAGGGAGGGTTGGGGAGTTTTGTTTTGTCCTGTCAATCTCAATATTTCATTCTGGTTTTGTATGTTGCTGATGCTGGTCTTATATTTAAACCTTAATAAAGGTTGAATAAATAAAAAAATAAAAAACTTCTGTTCAAAACACTTGGGAACAGAGCTAAAAGACTGAGGATGATGGCTGACAAGGAACCGATGCGCAGGCCTTCTAACACTAAGGGTGCTGATGAAGTACCCCTAAACCTAAAAATACTTCTAGTAAAGGTGCTGTTGAAGTGCCTTCCAGACCTAAACAGAATAATAATAAAGGCACTGATGAAGTGCCATCCAAAGACAAAAATGGCAGCAAGGGTGCTGATGAGGCACCTAGCAAACCTAAGAATATTAAGCGCACTGATGAAGTGCCAGCCACAAAGAGAAAATCTGATCAGGCTACTGATTAAGTACCTGCAAAAACGATTTATAAAGAAAAACATACCACTGCCACTCCCACACCCCATGGAGAGTCCATCAGTGGGCAAGAAACAAAGAGAAAACTAAAAATAGAGAGTCACAGGGTCAAAATCCCACTGATATACCTGGAGATTTGCCCTCAGTAGAAGAGATGGCTAAAGCTTGGCACTTGTACCAAACTCTGCAGAGCATGAGGTCCATGTTTCAAACCCTGCCTGTATTCTCCCCAGTGCAATTCCCCGAATGCAAGTGACTTTCCACGGCAGGAGAAGGACCATTATGGAGATGATGCTGATGCAGGGTGAAATCTTTTAGAACCAGATATTTCCCGACCCTAATTTTGGAGCTTCCCCTAGTGACCAGGAAGATGCTTCCTCTATGTTTTCCTGCAGCATATGGTGGATACCCTGGATCTCCTCTTACAGGAGTCCACTCAGGATGAAGAGGTGGATGAGGATTATAGGGTCCGGGAGATGATGGGCCTTCCTCCTCCAAAGAGGACTGTGTGCCTTAAATTATTCTTTCTTCCAATACCCACCATCTGTACAACATGGAGTGCATGCAGTATGGTGTTCTTTTTTCTATATAGCAGTGTTGACGTATTAATGGGAAAAGCTTGCTATCCTTATGGTGACCAAAGATTTTTAAAAAAATCACATGTTAATATACTATTGTTACCAGGATGTATGGTTTTAAATTCACAACTTCTGGACATAGATTCACTGCTCTGCGTATTCAACTGCAAAAGGGACCTCTTAGGCATTCGTGTATCAACACTAAACCTAATAACATTTTTTTTTTTTTTTTAAATATCTTTATTATTGTTGCATAAATATACCAACATAAGAGATGACAACCTAATCAAAACATTAATTTGATACGGATTCCGAAGTTTTGGTGTGGTAATTTTTTAACCAAAAAACAAATGACAGTTTAAACAGTCTTGTACTGTAACAATATAGTTAAATTGTGGAGGAGGAAAAATATTGCATGTTTCATTCCAAGTAATATCCTTAGTCATGTGCAAAGTTATAATTCGTAAATAATCTTTCACAACTTAATGCTTTGTGAACCGCATATTATGTTGCTTATTGCAGCACCGTTTTGTAGAGCGACTTGCCATCCTAGAGATTTGACAGTGACAATATGAAGCTGGATGGTTTATATGAGGAATAATCCATGCTACTTCCTTAAAATCATCACACCTGATACCCTGGTCCTCTTGAGGGGCACCCACAGCAGCTCTATGTCTGGTTGGCCTCCCAACCGTACCTGCTCGATGTTCCTTGTGCATGTACTCTACGGTATTTTAAGTTGCCTCATGTCTCATTTTGAAATGTCTGTATATTATTTACCTGTTCCTTTGTGCTATGTACTCTGCTATTTTGAATTGCCTCTTCTGCCACATTTTGAACTGTATGTATATCTGTCTACCATGAACTCTGCACAACCGGTTCTGTAAATTGTTTTCGTTATTTCCTTGTAACCTCCCAGGTCGCACCTGGAAATAGGCATCTGTGTTTGTCCAGCGTGCTTACCAAAAGCTAAATAAATAAAATATATAAATATATATAGGGCTTTTAAAAAAAAAAAATACTATGAAGCTCCTCCAGACTCCAACCTCTTTTTCCACCTCCTCTAGCTGCCGGCCACCCAATGTTCAGCCCGGTCACCGGGCAAACTGCTCCACCCCCACATCGGCCTCGGGTCCTCCGATACCCGTGGCTTGCCTGGTGGGGCTGCGGGATGGGAGAGCGAGGCATCCGTCAGAGACCGTGAATTGGTCGGAGGACTGGGCTGGGCTAATCAAAGCCGCTGGGCGGGTTTATGGAGGGTGGCCGCAGCCGCCCATTTTCCTCTTTTTCCGGGAGGTGGGTCGCAATGACGCCCAGCGCCCGCCCCGCTCCTACAATTTTGAGCGGGTAGCGTGGGTGCTCCTAGCCTCCGCTAGAGTCCCCATCGCCCGGATGCTACCCCATCTCTTCCCCGAGAAGAGAGAGCAGTCCAACGGACGCCAATCTTCTCCCGCCGCCCTCCGATTTACCAGGTCTGCTCTGAACCTGGGTCGCCGCGCCGCAAGCGGAAATTCAACCGCTGCGCCGACGAGCTGCTGACTCCAACCTCTTGTCTGGAGTAGATAAAAGATGGGCAAGAAATACAGGTTACTCACCTGTAACAGGAGTTCTAGGAATGGTATATGTTTGTTCATCCACACTGTCTGGCAGGTTCCTTGCCGCTCTAAATCTTGCCGGAAGGTCTTCAAGTTGGCTCCTCCCACCCACCCGGTGGTAAAACTCCGCTCGCCCCATGACGCCAGATCTAGCCCGCTGGGCCGGCCAGCGTCGCCGGGAGGCTGAGAATGGGGATGAACAACATATACCATTCCTAGAACTCTGTTACAGGTGAGTAACCTGTATTTCTAGGGACATGGATATGTTGTTCATCCACACTGTCTGGCAGACTCTTAGCAGTTCTTCGGGAGGAGGAGGCAAGGCGCACCCCTACTTAAGGAATAATGACTGGAGAACCAAGGCCCCAAAACCAGCATCCCAGCGTGACTCAAGGTCGATGTGGTAGTGGGTAATAAGTGTGCTGACTTCCAGGCAGCAGCCCCAGATTTCCTGGATAGGGACGCCCCTGGAAGCAGCCATCGATGCAGCGGTATGGCGGGTAGAATGAGCTCTTATCCCTCTAGGAGGCTCCATGCCCGCCAACCTATAGCAGAGATCTATGCAAGAGGTGACCCACCTGCCTATCGTCCGCTTGGCTGCAGGTCTGCCAGGTGCGGCTTCAGCGTAGGTGACAAACAGCTGGCGAACCTCTCCCCAAACTTCAGCCGTCCACTCCTTGTAATAAGCGAGCGCTCTTCTAGGGTTCAAAGTATGGAGCCTATATTCGGCCTCCGAGGTGTGATTGGGGTAGAACACCGGCAGAGTCAACACCTGGTTAAGGTGAAACTCCGACACCACCTTCAGAAGGAATTTCGGGTGGGGGCGCAGGACAACCTTGTCCCTGTGGAAGACCAGATAAGGAGACTCGATGGAAAGCGCCTGGAGCTCTCCCATCCTTCTGGCTGACATGATAGCCACCAAGAAGGCGGTCTTCCACGACAGGTGAGAGATGTCACACCTGTGCATCGGTTCGAATGGCTTGCCCATGAGCTTAGCCAATACCAGCAGTAGATCCCACGGAGGTGGAGGTTCTCGCACCGAGGGGATATGTGATCAAGGCCTTGAAAAAGTGCCCGCTACCTTCTCCTGCCTCCATCGACTGCTTCCCGGCCCGCGTCCGGTAAGCAGAGATGGCTGCCAGGTGCACCTTAAGGGTCATCGACTGAAGCCCTTGCTAAGAAAGGGACCATAGGTAGTCCAGAATGCTTGCCAAGGGGCAGGAGGAAGGGTCCAGGCCCTTGCCCTGACACCAAATGGAGAATCTCTTCCATTTAAAGGCGTAGCATTTTCTGGTCCACTCCTTACGGGAAGTCTCAACACCGTAGAGGACCTCATCAGAAAGACCCAAGGCCTGGAACTCTAGCCGCTCAGGAACCAGGCAGTCAGGTGCTGGGATTGAAGGACCGGATGGAATACCTTCCCCTGATTGACTTGAGATCGGGTCCAGGCGGGCTGGAAGCCGCCTCGGGAGCCTAGAGCTGAGGCTGAGGAGATCTGGATAACAGAACTAGCGGGGCCAGTTTGGGGCTACCAGAATCACCTGCGCCTTGTCCCTCCTCACCTTGAGAAGCACCTTGTGGATCAAGGGAAATGGGGGAAAGGTGTAGAAGAGGCCTGGGGTACACAGCCTCGAGAAGGCATCCCCCTGCAGCAAGCCCTGCTGAGGGGGGCCGGCATGAAACAGCTTCAGCTTCGCATTCTCCCTGAAGGCAAACAGGTCCACCTGAGGCATGCCCCAGTGGGAGAACAGATCTTGTACTACCTCTGGCAGGAGAGACCACTCGTGGACGCAGCTCCTATCTGGCTTAGGGCATCTGCCAGAATATTGGAGGTTCCTGCCACATAGATGGCAAGGAGATCCGCCTCCAGGCTGCGTACGAGGGACCAAATGCGGAGAGCTTCCCTGCACAGGGGCATGGAGTGCGTCCCGCCCTGGCGGTTTAGGTAGTACATGGTCGTGGTATTGTCCATCTGACCTGGACCACTTGACCCCTGCATAAACGGAGCAGGCGGTGAGGGCTAGATGAACCGCTCAAGCTCCAGCAGGTTGATGTGGCATCGGGACTGCCGAGGGGACCAAAGGCCATGCGCTCTGTGCTCCCCCAGATGAGCACCCCAACCCATCAGAGAGGCATCGGTCGATCAAGAGACCGTCGGCTCGGGGCGGACAAACGGGATGCCCTCCTGCAGATGAGCTGGAACGGTCCACCACTGGACAGCGTTCCTTATCTCCTGGGTCACTGTCACTGGCTCATCCAAAGGATTGCAGCACTGTGACCATTGGCTGGCCAGTCCCCACTGTAGGGGATGCATGTGCCAACGGGCCCAACGGACCACGCTGGTGCAGGCCACCATGAAGCCCAGGAAGTCCCGGGCAGGGCGCAATTTCCCAACCTGAAATGATTGGGCAAAGGAGAAAAGAACCTCAGCCCTGTCCACCGGGAGCCACGCTCTGGCTCGCAGAGAGTAGAGCTCTGCCCCAATGAATTGGATAACCTGCTTTGGCACGAGTTCTGACTTTGCCTCGTTGATAAGGAGGCCAACTTGAGAACAAACCTGGAGGCCCAGATCCCTGGACCGCTCCACCTCCATGCTGGAGGAGGCCGCAATCAGCCAGTCATCCAGGTAGGAGTAGACCCAGACCCTTCGGTGCTGCAGGAATGCTGTCACCACTGCCATGCATTTGGTGAAGACCCTAGGAGCTAGAGCCAAATGCATTTATAAGCAAGTAGGAATAGCAGCAGGTGCAATTGCAGAGTCAAACTGAAAATAGAGATAAACGGAGACACCCTAGTAACTAAGGGCAGGCAGTTACCACACACTGGCAAAAAAATAAGGTTGTGCAATGTCTACATAATAGCATAAAAGCCATTCAGCAATAATTAAACTGCTGATCAAAAGCTTATGCAGACAGGTAACTTCATAAGAAATCTGTAGGCATATCTGAAAAAAAAGAAATCACAAAACATGTCCAGATGCTCCATGATAATATTTTTTTATTTTTTATTTTTTTTAGTCTTTGGTAGCGGGTTAAGGCCCACTAGGCACAAGTGCCTGTTTTCAGGGGCGACCTGGGAGCACTGGGCAGTTAAGTGACTTGTTCAGAGTCACACAGTATGCAAGTGGAGACTGTGAGAATCAAACTCAGGTCTAGTCTGCTGGATGTACCAAGCTCGTTCACACCTCGTTACTCTAACCTCTAGGCTATAATATAGTTTTACACAAATGCTGTGTCAGTTAGGCAAAGCTCTGTGCGACGGAATGAAAGAAAAGCCATCATTTTCTAAACTCTGGTTTAGTCGGGAAGTCAGCTCTATTTCAGGCAGTGATGGCAGTCAATTCTGTATCTAGTCAGGTGTTGTGGATCCTTTGCCAGTCAACTGCCCATCACAAGTAGTGGTTTATTCTACCCCTTTTATTTTTCCTGGTTTGGATTTGATTCTGACAGCCATCCATAAATATGCATCATGAATGCATTCATCTATAATCGGCAATCTGTTTTGGCATGGGCAATTTGTTTATAAGGAAATTAAAAAAAAATATTCTGTTAACAGCAATTTACATAGTTTTATGCTATAGCTCCAATTTCTGTAAGGCACACTGCTGTGGCGAGTCACCAGTACGCTTTTACATGACAGCAGTTTTCCGATTATAGTTGGATTATTGAGACAAAGAAGCCCACAGGTTAACAGTGACTCAAACCACAATCTTCTAGATTACAGTTTTTACTTTTATCATTCCTCGACTTCATCATCACAAATACTTCTTCACTTCCACCCTGTAGACGGGCTCTTGATACTCCTTTTTTGCCTAGTGGGTCCTAGAAGCAGTGCATGTGAAGGCTAGCAAATACATGATATGTAGAGTAGTGGACTGATGATCACTTTCGCTTGCTACCATCTTGGTGCCCCCACAATGACTGACTTGCCCTCCCTGGCTCCCAAACCTGGCTCTGCCACTGCGCTGCTTGCAGAGGAAAGCTTTGCCCCAGAGGGCTGCCCCCCTTGTTAACATCACCACCAGTGCACCCATGGAGCTGGTCTGTATTGATTTTCTGAGTTTGGAGTCAGATCAAAAAATATTAGTAATGTGCTGGTGGTCACTGACCATTTTACGAGATATGCTCAAACTTTCCCCACCAAGAACCAGAAGGCATCCACTGTGGAAAAAGTATTTGTAGGAAACTTTTTTGTTCACTATGGGGCTCCACAAAGAATCCATTCTGATCAAGGAAGAGACTTTGAGAGTCATCTGATCAAAGAGATGCTTTCTCTGTGGGGAGTACGAAAGTCCAGAACCACCTCTTACCACCCCAGGGGACCCACAGCCTGAACGTTTCAACTGCACTTTGCTAGATATGTAGGCACCTCCACCCAAAGGACAAGCCTAGATGGAGCCAACAAATCAGCACCCTGGTACATGCCTACAACTGCACCAAAAGTGATGCCACTGGGTTCTCCCCTACTGCCTGATGTTTGGAAGAGAAGCTCGACTGCCGGTAGATGTGTGCTTTGGGGTCTCTCCTGATGGGGTTCGAGCTGACAAATATTTACAGTATGTGCAAAGTTAAAGGCCCAGCTAAATCATGCTCAACTGGCTCAAACCATGGCTGCCAAAAGAAATCTGGCCAACAAAAGAAAGGTATGATAAAAGGTGAAAGCACAGGAACTCCAGGAGGGAGATCGGTATTGCTAAGAAATCTGGGACTGCATGGCAAACACAAGATTGCTGACAGATGGCACCATCTCCTCACTTTGTAGTGGGCAAATTAAATGATCTGCCTGTGTATAAAGTAAGGCCTGAGAATAATTCAAAAGATGTTAAAACAATGCATAGAAATAATTTACTGCCCATTGGACAAATCTTGATTGAGTCCGAGCCCCCAGAAAATGCCCCCTCTGGACCAGTGACTAGAGCTGCTGCTAAGAAAAAATCAAGAAAGTCTGCACCTACAGAAGCTGAGTTAAAGTGTTCCCCTCCACAAGTCCCAGTTGAACATGACTGTCAGTCCATGTCAGAGGAAAGTGAGTGTGGTTTTGAACACTACCCTTCTTACGAACTAAGTCAATTGTTTCAGGGCAATCCCTTAGTCAATTCTGGAGATGAAGCTGGGCCTTCTGCACTGTCTAAGCCCCCAGCTTTGTCCCTGGAGCCAATGCTCCCAGAAAGTGAAGTGCAAAGCATTAAGTCAGATGATATGGAATCATTGTGTATGGTTGAACTGTATGAGCTTTCAGAGGAGGAAAATGATGGATTGGAACAGACTGGTGACATACCAGAACAAGAAGAGTGTGTTGAGTGCCCTGATAATTCACTGTCAGTGTCAGAAAGCTCTCCATGTGAGCCAAGTGTTGTGGGCTCAGAGATTGTAACTCCTGGAGCTGAAAGTGCCCCAAGTTCTAGCCTCTCTACCCAATTGGAGACTCCCCTGACAAGTGAGGACAATGCTGAAAATGAGGCTCAGAGTGCAGAGACTGTAACAGTTCCCCCTAGAAAGACTGGTCGAGCAGTAAAGCCTGTGGTGCACCTCAGTTATGATTCCCCTGGGAGGCCTGTGGACTTGCCTCTCAATGTTGTCCATAAAGGAGTGTATGTGTCCCTAAGCTCATTGCCCAAACTGAACATCAGTGCGAACTCCAAGTTACTTATATTACCCTCTAGGTATGGTGCCACTGCCCCATCTGGCCCCAAGGTAGCTGATAGGGAAGGGCCCCCTCTCTTCAGGTTTCATGTACAAGAGGTAATAACCTGAGTTATGGTACAATGTGTGTGTAATACTGTGTAAAGAGTGACATACTGCAAAGTTTCAGAAATGTGCTTCTGGTAAAGTGATATATTGACTGATGACTACATGTATAAGCCTAATGTGATACTGATGTAAATGTATATGGGTGTATTGAAACTTATGGAGGTACTTGCTTGACGCGGACGCCAAGCTTTCCCAGGCCAGGAAGAGTGTAACCCCCCTGCAAATGGGGGTTCCCAAAAAGTCTTCCAGGAGCTTGCTTGAATGCTCCAAGCCTGAATGGTGTTTAAGGCGTTTATCTGTGAGTGCTTTTAGAGCCTCTGGTACTGTCTCTTTAAGAGCTGTCTGCTTGCAGACATAATTAGTTTGTATGGGGAGACTGTGTGTTTTCCTGCTTGAGTCCCACTCGAGCTACTGCCAAATCGCTCCATTTCTGCCATTGCTAAGTGGGCAGAAGGAGCACTCTGCAAAGATGTCATTGTTTGCTTGTAACCTGTTAGAGTAATAATGAAAATGCAGTTTGATTTAACCTGCTTTCTTGAAGCAAGGACAGTACAGAGTAGCTCCTTCATGTTGGTTCTGAACTGCTGAATTGGACCAGTCATGGTGGGGATCTTTTAAAATGGACCTGCTCTGGGTGAATCAGAACTTGGACTCTCCTCTGGAGTCTGCTGTAAGGGGATTGTAAGGGCAGTGACTCTGGGAAATGTAGTGTTGACTTCGGCGCCTTTTTTCCACCAACAGGGAGTTTACTGTGAGTGACAGCCAAACCAGCCAACTGAACTGGAAGGAACTCAAAGGAAATGCCGGCTCTGTCTACTGGAAAGATCAGATCAGTTTGGACTGTGAAGAGACAGGGAGCTGTGTGCTTCTTCGGTGTGTAGTTTTAGCGCGGGAATCTCGTGTAAGGCCCTAAGTTTCGGTCTGCAGTTTGTGCAAGCACCTGTTCGGACTGAATCCGACCTGTGAAGAGAATCAAGGAGATCTGAAGAGCAGAAACCAGGCTCACCCTGTAGAGGACTGGAGAAATTGCAGAATTGCGCTCGGTCTGTCAAGAACTGAATCTGCTGTGTGTTCTCCCGTGTATTGTGCAGTAATTGCAATCGGGATCGAGAAGCAGCCTGCCTGGTATAGTACTTTCCTTATACATATAAATGTGTGTAGTGCTTGTGGAGAATCGCATTTCAAATCCCCTGTACAGTGACTAGAGTGCATGAAGCTGGAAGTAAACCCCAGCTTAATCCAGACTACATCCATTTGCTCTAAACTGCAGTGAGGTCCAGTCACTAGGACCTTGTTCACATGGTCTGTTCCTCCTGGCAATCCAGGACAATCTGCCTTCCATCCAGTTCCCAGCATTGAGTTTGTGAGCACAAAGCAGGGTAGCTCCCTGACATCTGTTTATCGAATTGCAAGTGTGTCATCTAATTGTTGCTTTTTTCATTTCTTCACGAACTGAGCCCTCCGGTTCCGGATTACAATTGGGTATTGTGCAAGTGTTTTTCCATCACAGGGCCCCAATCAGCTGCATCGATCCTGGCTAGCCCCCCCATCCTGGGTACCCAGTGAAAGTGACAATTTGGGACTCTGAATACACGTACAGTACTGTGATTATTAATGTGTTTAACCTAATTAACCTGATTTGCCCATCCTTGTTATATCCTCCTGAATAAATCAGATTTGTTTGTTTCAGCAAAGTTACACTGTCTGAAGTATTCATTTATGTTAAAGTATTGTTCTGTGGCTTTTGCACTGTATCATCTTGTTTTACAGGGTGTCCCCAGAGTCCAGTCGACAGAGCCAGTCCTGGGGGTAAGTGTACATTGTGAAGATGTTCCTAATGCATTGTGTGGGCCACTAGTGGGAAGAAAAGGGGGTTGCAGTGTCCCAGAGGGCTGTGACCAAGTCATACCAGACAGTATTAACCCTGACCTCTGGGTGGAGGCACCCCATTGGACCCAGGTCCCTCAACCTGTTAGTAGTCAGTCAGGCAGGGTAGCAGCCCTTGGGATAGTGCCACCTGGGGTTACACACTGCTCTAATAAATGATCAGTAAACAGTTACACCTTTCAACAGAGCTCCTTCATGTAATTAGCGATGACAGAAACGGAGTGATTATCAGGCAGCCCGGGCAGGACTCGAGCATGGAAACACTCAGCCCCCTCCCAGATCAATTATTACTGCAATCTAGGCAGCCCTTAAAGAGACAGTACACAGAGGCTGTACAGGCACTCTCTGGCAAAAACATTTAACTGCTAAAATGCAGGACGCTAGCCTGGCAGTGAGCATTTAGGCAAGCTCAAGGAAGACTTTTCAGGAACCCCCATTTGTAGCGGGGTTACATGTGGTTTTATAGTGGTTTATTCTTTATATTTCACTACAAAAATTTATATATATTTCTATATGTTTATCTTGTTGCACACCTATTTGAACAGCCAGTAGGACTGCTGAGGACTGATGCATTTATGGTGGAATCCACACTCCAGCTGGACTTTGATCTGATAATGTCCAGCAGTGGCTACATACTAACCAACTGTTTTTAAATGCTAAGAAAATAGTCTCCATGACCTTCAGCACTAGGCAGAGATTCTCTAGGCTCCCCTGTACCTCCTCCTTCCACGCTCTAGATGAAACCATGTTAGAAGACACTGCCTCCTTCAGATACCTTGGGGTCTGGCTTGATAAACACCTAGACTTTTCTAGTCATGTGGACACAATTCACAGGAAACTGCTCCCCAAGCTGAGTGCCTTATACCAGAATGCTGAATGCGTCCCCCTATCAGCCCAGATAGAAATTCTACTGAGAATGATACTTCCAACATTTGACTATGGTGATGTAGTCTACAGTGCCACCCCCAAAACCACCTTAGCCAGACTGGACACCCTCTTCTACTCCTTCTGCCACTTCGCCCTTGACTGCCCACCTTACACTCACCACTGTTCCATATACCAATCCCTGGCACTCTCCTCCCTCACTGATCATCGCCTGTCTCATTGCACAAATTTTACCAACAAGTTCTGGCTCGGAGAGCTCCCTTCCTATCTAGTCACCCACTCTCCCTCCTGCCTGCCACTTGTTCTCTAAGGAGTAGCTCTGCCCGCACCCTTGCCATCCCCTCCAGGACTACAACTGCTAGGCAAAAATCCTTCACCTACCGCTTGCTCAAGCTTTAGAACTTTCTTCCCACCATCAGTAGAAATGCTCCCTTGTCCTGCGCTCTTCTCACTCCTGCACTTGCACACTGCCCCCCATGCAACTGCACCTAATCTCTTGAGCTTGCTCCCTACCCTGCACCTAAACATCTCCCTACCCCTCCCTTTTTGTACCCCTTGCTAACTCTCCCCCTACCCTATGACTACTGAATCAAGTCAACAATGTTATGTGTATGTAATGCCTATGTTTTTGCACGTATGATGTATATTAACTCTGTATTCCGCATGTAGCACTTGTTCTGCTTTGCTTATTGTACCAAATTGTTCTGTTCTCTGTGTTATCCCACTTCCTTCCCCCAGGACGCATCTGGAAATGAGCAATACTGCTTAGTATGTCTTCCTGGTGAAACCTTTCACTAAATAAATAAATACATTTATTATATGTAATTCTTGCCAGTACTGCGTCTTTAAACTAGTGGTTTAAATGACACCAGCTGATTAATTGGCTCCTCCCTCTAATGATGCAGCACATTGTGCAAAACCGGTAAGCGTTCTCAGCACACTTGTGTTTGGGCTTTTTTGGGGGCAGTATCTTTATACTTTAATAAATAGCTTGTTGCAGTTCTGGAGTTGTGCTGGTTTTGTCTTTGCACTGATATATTGTTACCCTGCACACTCCATTGTGGTTGAGCTGTTTTGCCTTTCTACTGACCTGAGGCACCCTTTTTAATAGAAAATCAGAGACCTGCTCAAATAAACACCCTAGCACTATGTGGCAGACGGGCCCCAATCCAAGCACAGGTAGTGAAAAGGAAGAGCAGGTTTGCCAATTTGAAAGCCACAGCTTAACAGGCATGGTTTTAATTTTGGGGTGCTTCCAGTCACCAGGTAGCCCCAACCTGCTATGCAGAACTGCAGCCAAGAGTTAGAAGTCAAAGAGTCTTCAGAGCTTTTTAGTTGTTTCCTTCGATGGCACAGCAAGGACTGGAGAGTTGCTGCTGTCCAGAATACTCATGTGCCCAACATTCCAGGCTGATTCAGCCTTTGGGCTATGCCATTTCCCCTAGTAGGGGTGCACAATACCCATCTGTAATGACTAGCCATTGACAATGTGAAGCACTACAGAAATCCTTTTCTCCTTGAGGTTTTCTTATTTTAAACAGCTGAAAGTGCCAATATTTTGTTTTAAATAATATTTAATTAAATATCTCCTTCTGGCCAATTTGCAGCTATTATCGCTTTGGTGCCCAGGAACCAAGATGCGTTTGGTGATTTTCATTTTATTTAGTACTTTAACTTCATATTAACAAAACAAAAAAATGTAAGAAGTTTGTGTCTATTGGAAACCGAACAGCAATCTCTGCTTTTTGTTTTTGAAACCGGGTTTGTCATGATTGGCATATCTGACAAGCCCAAAAAGAAAACAGGACTTACTGGCTTTAAACATTGTGTAAGTGCTTCAGTCTCCTGGCTAAGGTGGATTGCCATGAGTTGTGTTTAAGGTGCCTGGGATCAGACCACTCTTTCTCTGATAGTGAGCTTTGAATTAAGTTCTACCAATAGGGCCAAAAATTGAAGACGGTTTCTCAGTGCATCTACACACCACCTAAGCCCACTGATGAGGGTCCATCTTTTCATAGCAAGCAGAAGGAAAAGCCTGCTAAAGGTGCTACAGAGTCCAGATTGTCTGAATGGGGGAACCCTGAGTTAAGTAAACATCAAAGACTCTCAGAGCAGGTTCCGGAGATAGTACTTTTTTGGTGGGTTTTGTCATGATTGGCATGTCTGATAAGCCCATAAACAAAACCGGACTTACTGGCATTAAAAATTGTGCAAAGTGCTTCAATCTCCTGGCTAAGGTGGACTGCCATGAGTTGCATTTAACGTGCCTGGGTCTGGACCATTCCTTCACTGATTGTGAGCTTAGAATTAAGTTCTGCCAAAAGGGCCAGAAAATTGAAGACTTAATGGTTTCTCAGTCCGCTCCACATCACCTAAGCACACAGATGAGGGTCCATCCTTTCATAGCACGCAGAAGGAAAAGCCTGCTAAAGATGCTACAGAGTGTCTGAATGGGGAACCCTGAGTTAAGTAAACATAAAAGACCCTCAGGCAGGTTCCAGAGACAGTACTTGCTAAGAAAAACAAAAAGAAAAGCATATCACTGCCTCCTCCCGAAGAAGGAAAGGAGTTGTCGGTGGATGGAAACAGAATGCTCTCTATGGAGGACATGGCAAGGCATGGCAGTTCTCCAGGCCTTTCAGGCTATGGGGTCAAGTACAGGCATGCCAGTTCCCTGTCCGGTTCCCACCCTGGTTCCAGAGCATCAGGGTGCTAAATTCTATTATAAAGAGAAGGAGGAAGAGGAGCTGACGGAGCCCAATTGTTTTCCTGAGCAGGAGTTTGGATCTCCTCCCTGGGGCCAGGACAATTTTTCTTCACAATGTGCTTTTGTGAGGCATATGGTGAACACTCTCAACTTTTCCACCCAGGAGATTGTGGAGGATAAGGATGAGATAGAGTTTTTGGACATAATGGGCTTAACCCCAACCAAGAGGTTGCTCCTTCTGATGCATAAACCCCTTAAGAAGGCAACATGTAGGCTGTTACAGACTCCCACTTTCACCTCTAATATTGACAAAATGATTAAAAAGAAGTATCAACTTGATAAATGAGATGCTGAGTATGTCATTTCCCATCCTGATCATGAAGGGGTAGTGCATGCAGCGGCCTGTGATAAGGCAAATGTTTCCCCACTCTACCCAGCCCTCAGACAAGGATTCAAGAAGCTGGATAGTATGGGAAGAAAGTCTATGCTTCTGCTTCCCTGATACTATGTCATGCAGCATATATGGCTTATAGTGCCCTGTTTCAGAAAGCTCTATGGTGCTCCGTCCTGGCCATGAGTGAAATGACTTCTAGGGATTTGGCAAAAGATTTGGCAGACACTGCAAAACCAATCCTGGATGCTACTAAGTACCAGTTTCATATGGCAGTGAACACCAATGACACTGCCTCCAGGGTCATGGCCCATGCAATATCTTTAAGAAGGTTTGCTTGGCTCAGGACTACAAACCTGTCCCAAGATACTCAAGCAAAGACCATGGGTTCTCCATGTGAAGTAAATTCTCCATTTGGTGACGAGACAGAGGCATATATGAAAAAGGTGGAGGAGTATAAAGCCACCTATAAAAGCAACACTGAGAAGGAAAAGGCCTCTACTCCCTATAGGCCTCATGAAAGGAGAGGGAGAGGTAGAGGTTATTTTCCCCATGGTTTCCTGCCTTATGACTTCTCCCAGCTGAGAGGCTTTTCAGAGGCAGGAGGAGGAGAGGCTCCAAAGGTGATGACCCACCCCCAGCACCTAAGGGTCAGATCAAGCAGAACTCCTGACAAGTCCATACAGGTCGCCCATCCATTCCCAGTGGGGGGAAGGCTGGCTCACTTTTCTCAGGAATTGAAGAACATTACCATAGACAAGTGGGTCCTGGAAGTAGTGAGCCAGGGGCTCACCCTGCAGTTCTGAAAATTCCCCAGGTTGCAGGTTTGCAGAAACATTATGCCCCTCACCCCAGTAGAAAAGACCCTATTTGAGTTAGAGGTCAAAAGGTTGCTGCAGGCAAAAGCAGCCAATAAAGTCGCCCCATCTCAGTGGGGAAGCGCCTTCACTCAAGGTACTTCCTCACCCACAAGAAAAATGGGGAGTGGCAACCCATTTGGGATCTCGGATATCTGAACGAACACCTCAAAAAGGAGAAGTTCAACCTAGGCGGCAACCTAGTTCCAAAGAAACTTGAAGTAGTTACTAGCATACATGGGCAGACTAGGTGGGCTGAAGGTCCTTATCTGCTGACAACATCTATGTATCTATGTAAGTTCAAGATGGTAACCCTGGCTGCAGTGATCCCATTCCTTCAGCAAGGAGACTGGCTAAGGTCTCTGGACCTGAAAGATGCCTACTTTCATATTCCAATCAGGCCCAGTCACAGAAAATATTTAAGATTCTGGGTAGGGACTGGTCACTGCCAGACTGCAGCCCTCCTTTGACTCTCCTCAGCTCCCAGGGTGTTTACAATATGCTTAACCATAGTGGTAGCACACCTCAGGAGACAGGGAATACAGTTTTCCTTACCTAGATGGCTGGTTGGTCATAGGAAAATCACACCAGGAGGTCAAGGCCTCTTCTCCTTCTCAGAGTACTCTGGAGGATCTGGGTTTCATAAACACACCCCAAAGTCCACAAAAGAGCCATTTCAAGTGCTGGAGTTCACAGGAGCAGAACTTGATGCCCTTCAAGGAGGGCCTTCTCCCTCAACACAGAGTGAGAATCTCATCAATCTGGTGAAGTCCTTCATCCTGAGTCAGCCCAGGTCAGCAAGAGACTTCCTCCAACTGTTTGCCATATGGCCTCCTCCACAGCAGTGGTGGCAGGGGCCAGGTTCTAAATGAGAGACATCCACTACCATCAAAGGGTCTACTGGTTCAAAACATGACCTCTCTCAAGGTTAGTGCCTGTGATGAAGTCTCTATTAAGAGCACTAAACTGGTGAAAAGAAGAGGGCAACCTCAGAAAAGGCATGCACTTCCTACAGCAGTAACTCATAGTAGTTCTGATAACAAATGCCTCCCTTCTAGGCTGTAGGACCAGAAATGCCTCAGAGAGGAATAGGGACAGGAGTAGTAGGAGGAGATAGGTCATGAAGGACCAGGCCAGGTCCTCTGCCAGGGCTACAAGAGTGTACAGGTGACCTATCCTGGAGGGAGGGGCTGTGCAACTCATCCATCTGGGTATGCCCAACTGTAGAGAGCCAATCTGGATGGTGCCCTTGGGGGGAGTAGCCCCAGGGTGGGAGGTCAGAGCCATAGAGGTCCCACAGGGTGGCCACTATTTCTACCTACTGCAGGCCCAGATGGTTCTGAAGGGGTCCGAGGACCAGAGATGGCACTACGACTCCTGCTAGAGTTCCCAGCCACTGCAGAGTGCAGAGTCGACCAGTACCTATCAACACCCACCTCACCTGAGAGGGTGCTGCTCCTTAGACTAGTCCTCTTAGAACCCCAGCATCAGAAACCTGCAGCAAGAGGGACCCGCTGCCATGAGCAATGGCAGAACCCCACCAGCACCGCAAACAGCACTGGAGCTGGATTAGGCGCAGCCGCAATGACACTGGAACCCAATCTGGTACTGTGTCTGGCACTGCCATTCCCTCTGGCATTGGAATTGGCACTAGAGGCATCACTGGCTCTGAAAGTGGCACCATAGGACACAAGGGAGGTGGCACCGCTTCTGGCACTGGAACAAGAAGAGCTTCTAGAAGATACGGATGCAAAGGCCCAGGACTAGGCCAAGAAAGGTCCCTATCCTTGCAGAAGAGGACCCAGCCGTGGGGGTGCTAATGCCCCACTCACTGGCACCAGCCTTAATGCCAGGAGCTGAAGTGGTGCAGGCCCAACATATAGCTTTGCCACCACCACTGGGGAGTTCAGACCCCTGAGGGGGTACCGGACTGGGAAGGATGCAAAACCAGCCCCTTTGGAGGGCACCAGCTGTCCCACAGATCCCTCCCCCAGGCCTCCCATCTCAACAAAAGGAGGACTATCAGAAGCCTGGTCTCCCTCAGTACATATAGTACCGGGGAAGGGCTTAGAGGACGATCGCAGGGAACGCACCTTCGAATCCCTTGTATGACTCCTATCTCCAAAGGTGGGGGTTTCCCGTCCCTATCTCATCACTGGGTTTTCAAGGATGTGGAGGTCCATGGAAAAGCAGGCGTTGCAACAATCCATGTCATGCTAAGATCCGAGGCAGCTCCAACACCAATCATGATGGTCCCGAACAGACATATTTCTCCCACAGGGGTACCTATGCATGGGGAGAGAATCTGTTCTCTTTTTGGTGGTCTTATGCTTCTAGGCCTCTAAGAACTGGACATGCATGATCGAATCCTCACGGAAAAAAGAAATGAGCAAAAATAGAACTTGGCACAGTACTAAGTAGAAAGAGACAGAAGAAGTGGTGCAGGACATCGGAAAATTGTACAGCATCAAGTTCTGTCAACGGACAGAGCTGTGATGCAGTGGAGTTCCTTCCTCAATGGTGGGAAGAACAGAACAGAGGAGGCTGTGGGCTGGCATTGGTTATTGGCCAGTCCACAAGCACCATGTCATATGTCTACCTAGTGGGTGGCACAGTCTGTGATGCTGACCCCCTTCCTCCATACACTCCATGGGGTCCTAGTGCTTCGGCCTAAGACCCAACAGTGTTGAATGGTGAAGATTGATTCTTGAAGGCCTTTGGCACCTGTGTCGCTGACGGTGTACTGAAGGAGTTGACGGGGAGGATGAGTCCCAATGTTGACATACCAGCCATACTATAGCTGGTAGTGCAGTGCCAAGCCCTGACCTTGGTGTAATGTCAATGGTTGGGGGAGGTGATCGTACAGCTGCGTAGCAGTTGATAGCACAGAGGTAGTACCTGCTGGGCGGAGGGCTATCTGGAATACACTGAGGAGGTTTTCTGGTTCTCCCTGTCCCAGTGTATCTGTTTATGGCTCCCTGATGATTTGTCTTGGGATTTAGAAGATCCAGACTCAGTAAACTGGGCCAGCGACATGGCGGTGCTCTTCTTCTGAAGCTCTTTCTCAATCATGCCCACTTTCTTCTCAAGGAGATGCTTCTCGAGGGCCCCTTTATGACATTGCCTGGTCACAGAGTTGAAGCGCTGGCAGATAAGACAGGATTTCACATTGTGGTCTGGACATCTGCAAGATACAGATGTTGTGGAGTCAGCGATGTCGCTTCTCACTGCAGTCACAGTATCGAACAATTTCACAGTTCCTTCAACAACATACAGGTCATCAAAATCACTGTAAAAGTGATTACTTTTTTCATAAAAGAAAACAGAATGGTAGCTACTGCAGTGGCATTTGTCAGTGGTCCAATGAGTATGGCTTACGGCAGGAAAAGAACAGAGGAGAGGAGAGGAGGATGCCCACATTTATGTAACAGCCGACGCCTGACATCGGTCGTGGGTGGCCCTTGATGGATTGCTTGCAGATGTTTTCCATGTGGTCCTAGTGCCTGGCAGCTTATAGTTCCATGGGTGTGGCCTGATGGTAAATATCCTCAAAGATCATGTGGTTCACCACCTCCTAATGCAAAGACCACTTTGCGATATCTCCCCACCTGGCTGAGGGCATCCACCAGCCGGGTTGCCAACTTTGTGGCATGAATTGCCAGGAGATCTGCGCCTGTTGCACACAAGGGTCCAGATACAGAGGGCCTCCTGACACAAGGGAAAGAAATGTGTGCCACCCTGCTTGTTCAGGTAGAACATAGTGATGGTGTTATCTGTCTGGACGTGCACAACCTAACCCCAGACAAAAGGAGATAATTCTGTCAGAGCTAGATGCACTGCACAGGGCTCCAGCAGGTTGGTGCTGTAATGGGACACTCTGGGGGTCCAGAACTCACAGGCTTTTTGTTCCCCTAGGTGGGATCCCCATCCCACCAGAGATGCATCTGTAGACAGAATGACTGACTGCTCTATGCGGACAAACGTGACTCCTTCCTCCAGATGTCGAGGAACTGGCCACCACTGGATGGTGTCCCAAATCAGCTGTGTCACTTTAACCGGCTGGTCCAAATGACAGACCAGTGATTACCCAGCTCTCACTGAAAGTGGCATATCCACCAGCAGTCCCCAGGACCACACAGGTGCAGGACACCACTCTAGCAGTCGCAGGAAGTCATGATCAGGGCAAGAGCACCCAACTAGAAATAATCAGGCAAAGGATATAAGATCCAGTGACTGGTCCACAGGGAGTCAGGCCTTGGCCTGGAGAAAGTTTATCTCTGCTCCGATTAAGTGAATCACCTTTGAGGGACTGAGTTCAGACTTGGCCGGACTGACCACAAGGCCCAAGTCTCTGTAGTTCTGGTGGGCCAGGTCCCTGGACAGCTCCACTGCCTCCTTGGATGGACTGGCTATTAGCCAGTTGTCCAGGCAGAGGATACCTGACTCAAGATGCCACCACAGCCATGCACTTGGTGAAGACCCTGGGTACTGGAGAGAGGCTAAACAAAACACTGGTAAGAACCCCTTCTGCACAGAACTGGTGGTACGGCCAGTGGGACCACCGGACTGGAATGTGGAAGAATGTGTCCTGGAGGTCCAGGGGGCAGAACCACATGCCATGCTCCAGAGATGGTATAATTTGGTTCAGAGAGACCATCCTGAACTTGCTCTTCCAGCAGTACTGATTGAGACCATGAAGATCCAGGATGGGGTACGAGATCCACCATCCATTTCAGGACCAGAAATTACCTGGACATGAAGCCCTGACCTGCCATGAAGTGTGGGACACAAGCTATGACTCCTTTCACTAGTAGTTAAGCAATGTTCTCCATGAGGGCAGACTGCAGGCCCTGTGACTCCATGGACTCCTGTGGCATGTGGGGTTGGTAAGGTGAGAGAAACTCAAAATCGAGAGGCAACCCTTTACCTACCACCTCTAGGACCCACTTGCCTGAGAAAATTATGGACCAAGCATGCCAGAAGTGCTCCGCCAATTCACCCACGGGGAGCTGGGGCAGAAACTGGGCTGGTGGGAGGTAGACACCACCAACCACTCAGTGGGCAGCTTTGAAGGGCTCCAGAACATAGTCATTGCACTTCCACACACACAATAAGACTGCAATTACAGACAAATAAAGTTCAACAGTAATTATTCTCACCAGTGGAAGAAATAAAACAAAGACAAAATTGCTGCAGTGCAGCTCCTAACGTTTCACACTACCAAGTTCTTTGTCAAAGCACTTGATAATGTGAAACGTTAGGAGCTGCACTGCAATTTTATCATGTTTTATTTCCTCCACTGGTGAGAATAAAAACTTGTTGAACTTTATTTGTCTGCAACTGCAGTTTTATTGTGTGTGGGAGTGCCATGACTTATGGTTCTGGAGCTCCATCTTTGTCATAGAGCACTTCAAATTGTCTGGTTGCAGCTCTTCTTGTTTTTGTTTTAGTTTTGAAGGGCACCTGTGCCTGCTGCCAGAGGAGCACCACTGCCCTACCTCTTTTTGGGGCCCTGACCAGGAACTTGGTCTTGAAGCACAAATCTGTGAGAGCTCCTGCTGGTGGTTGCTGCGACAGAAAGGGCTGAAACTAAAAGGCTTTTCTTTGGTGTCTGCCCTTTCTGCTCCTTCTGTGAGGAGGTCACAGAATCTAGGGTTGCACATGACTTCTCAATCCTGGTGAGGTGTTCTTCCACACGGGAGCCAAAGTGGCTGGTGCCCAAGAAGGGACATCAGCCAACTTATGCTCGTGTCGGCCATGAAGGAGGAAATCCTCAGCCAGGTCCTGCAATGCACCACGACAGTTGCTGCCAAGGCACAGGCGTAAGAATTGCCCACATCCAAGGCCATCTGAAGCCTGTGTTTAACCAGTACTTGATCCTGGTCTCAGACCACTTTCACTGCCATCTGCCTGTCAGCAGGCAGACAAGGGAGGACAGTACTGAGGACCCCCATACGGGACTCACCAAAGTGGGCCATCATCAGGGTGTAATTCATCTGAAAGAGACCAAGTGATGATGCAGTATAAACCTTTTTGGCTGCATGGTCAAGCTTTTTAGACTCCTGGGGGGAGGGGCTTGTCCACATCCCCAATATTACTGGATTTTCAGAAGACTGTGTTGGCAACCAGACCCTTGGCCAAGGGGGGGGGTCCAAAGATTCAGACAAAGTGCCAGTAGGGACCACATACTTGAGGATCACTCAGGCAGAGGGTGCTGGGCAGGAAGCTGGATGCTGCCAAACCTCCAGCACTGGTCCCAGGATGGCCTCGGGACCAGGGGATTCATCTAGGTCCAGTATCTCCATGAAGGGATAGTTTTTTCTATATAGGTTTTTATCACTCCATGGCAGGCTGGGTGGCTGTATCAACCCTGTCCCATAATCCTCAGCCATCCTGAGTCTCCGTCCATCCTCAGAGACTGGGCAGGCCAACAGTGCTACCGGAAAAAGCTTCATTAAGCCCATCCTCCATTTTTTCTTCCTGATTTTCTCCCTGGGGCTCAGTGTTACATACAATGACCACATAAATGCACTTGACCTCAGCGGAGGAGCTCCAGCAGTCTGTATACCAGCCCTTCCCATTAACTATGGGACTCTTATGTGTCAATACCTGGCTTCCACCAGGTGGCAGTCAAGGGGTGAGACATGGGATCCACCCTCCCTGAGGGAAGAGAGCCATCCTATGGATGCTCAGTCTTGCCTCTACTGGCCAGGCCCACAAGTGACCCAAGTCCCTTCCCGAACCCAGGTCACTGACACTGTGTCAGGGAGGCAAGGATGCCTCAATCTCTTGTGCCACTGGCCCAGCTTCCATGAAGGGACACAGCCCTTTTCTGGGCTGGTTCCAAGGGAACCTCCATGGACTCAGACATAAGTCTGAGAAGAGACCCAGAAGACACCGGCTGTGGTCAGTAGTCAGGTCTTCGACCAATTCCTGGTCAAAAGCATGAGTCCTCAAAGAATGCATACAGGACTATTCAGAGCTGGATGAGGAATCCTCAAATATGGTCCTTGTCTGTTTGCCACTATGCACCACTCGAAGCTCAGTAAAGTGTGTGATCTCCACCAACAACCGGCCTGGTAAGCTGGTAGTCAGACAGGAGTCCTTGGAAGGGATTCCTGGATGGGATGTCATGGAGGCGGCTCCACCAGTACCAGTGGGGAGATACATGTTAGAGATAGCTGTCTCTGTAGGACCATTATGGGCTGAACTGGTGGTTGCCAGGTGACTGCAAGGAGTCAAGAGTAAAGCCATACCCTGCCTTACCAAGACCCATTGCTGCCAGACAAACCCTTCATAGTGCCACTATATACAGCAGTGGAGCCTCTCATTGTCCCAGTGTGAATAGGAGTGCCGATGGTCATGCCTCCAAGTTGAATGAGATTGAGAACACAAGGAATCCTTCAACCTTGATCTGGACTTCGAGTGTTGACTATATTGATGACATCGACGGCACGGCTGAGGCAGTACAGTCTGCCTCTCCATTGTTCAGCCATTCGACCCCAGAGGGATGCAACTCCTGAGAGACAGCTGCTCCTAGACCTCTTGCATGAGGCCCGACAGAACCAGGGTTCTGCAGATCAAGTCATCCTCAATCCCCTCTGACAATGGATCAATACAGTCAAGAAATATTTCCACCGCTTGCTCAACCCATGTCGCGACTGACAAGCTCAATGGAGCACCATGAAACAAGTAGCTTTGCCTGCAACCAAAGGTTCAACCAAAGCCACATGCTCAACAGGCATCGCACGGTCAGGGGAGTCAAGGGAGCAGAAGGAGCACACTCTTACCCGATCCTATGACAGCTGTTGGGACATTTTGGATTTCTTGCTCTTACTGTGGTGGGCAGGGCTTTCTCTGATAGTCTGGAGGGTCTTGCACATCTCTTTGAGTTGTCAGTGAAAACCAGGCACACACTGACCCCAATGGGAACAGCATGGTGACCAACAAGGTATCCCTATGGCCTTAGCTACTGCTTCTTCCATGGCTGACATCTGGGCTGCAGACCCTGCAACAGTGGGGGCCAACTTACATGCCTGCTTCTATTTCATTGGAAGGTCCTGCTCGGTCAGCTGACTGAGAAGGTGGGTGTAGTGTTCTTCCAGGGAGGAGGGAAGCAAAGCCTGGCATAGGTCTCAGGCAGCAACATTGTGCTGTTTGCCAAGACAGTAGATGCAAGACAAGTGCAGATCCATCTAAGACATCTGGTTGCACTGGACGCACTGTTTAAAACCAGGAACTGGCTCAGGAGCCCTACAATCCATGATATCAGTGTTTGAGATGGAGCCGAGGATATACTTTTGTGAAATAGATGAAAAAGTTAGTCAAATGGCACACTTGAAACCAATTTGGGCCTACATGACATGCAGAGCTGCAATGAAGGAGACCTGACTCTTCCAGCGGAAAGGAGAATCTAATGCCATGGGACAGAGACAAGGAATATACCACCTAGGAGGTGGGAGGATATGGAAATTATGCACCTACTGTAATTCTTGATCTTCTTGGACCAAGCAACTTCTCCACCACTCATTCACACTAATGGTACTACAGTGGAGGTGCTAGGGCCAGTGGGAGCCAAAAATCTTCAGAAGGGCCAGCGCTGACATAGGATTACATGCACAGTGCCAGCAGACTGCCTCACGTCCATACAGGCTATCTCGGCATCTACCCTCCAACTACTCCTGTACCTTTTGACTGATGAGGTGAAGTGGAAACTAATCTAATCCGGCATAAAATAGCCCATATGACCTGTGTAAGAAGGGTCAACCCAACAATATCTTCACAGCTAAGCTAACAAGAGAGTGAAGACCAGAAATGAAAATTACTCTACTATAATTCTTAATCTTCTCTTGTATCTTCACCATTCATTACTATTGGGTGTAAGCTGGAGGTGCGCACCTGCCAGGAGTTTTGGGGAGGAAGGAGTCCGTAGGTAAGCAGCCCCACATGGCTGACGACTGCATGGCACACACGGGTTGGCTGTTAGACACCGTAGACTCCTCCATTCCAGTTCTGTTGAGTCAGAGAGGAGAAACAGTTTTTAGAGAAAGAGAGTGAGGCAAGAGAGCCAAGGGATAGACAAAGGAAAGGATATAAACTGAAAAAGGCATAAGCCGATTAGAGGACAGAAAGAAGAGAACCCTACAATAAGTGGCCATGGGGCCTCAATCCTTGGGCAGTCTCAGCAGAAGGAGAAGACAGAGGATAGAAAGAAGAAAGATAGAAGAGGTGGAAGTAAAATATAAAGGGGGGAGGGAGGAGGGGTCTCCGCTGCAATAAAATGGAAGACCACTGGCTTGAGACTTTCAAAACCCCTGTGGGAATGAAGACAAGGGAGCAAGGATCCCGCTAGTTACAGAGGTTATAGAACCAAAGTCTGAGGGGGATTAATGGTCTTGTCAGCCCTGGCAGAGGCAGATCTCTCCTCCCACTCTTTACCCATAATTGTTATGAAAATCCTAGAGCCTAGGTCTCGCAGACTGTACCTTGGAGGGTGATCAGACCTGCTCTGAGGAGGAGTGAGTCCTGACTTAGGTGTAGGGAAAGAAATCTGATAGAAGTTTTCCTATTGGAGTACTGGCATAGTTCCCATGTCAGGAGAAGAAAACCATGGGACATCCATGTGCCATAAGAAAAAGAGAGGAGAAAATCCCAAACCTCCTAGGACTGCACTGATGTAAATGACAGCCAGAGGGTGACATAAGCCAGAGGATTATCCAAGCCCCAAGATGGTGACATCCTCGCATCAAGAAGAGAATCTGAGGAGTTCCCCAGAGGTTAGGGTGAAGATCCACTTGTCATCCACCAGGTTGAACACTCTGTGACCTTTAGAGAAGGAAATGGAGCTCTGAGGTACCAGGGGACTCAGCCCCAATTGGCCTCTAGGAGGGGAAGGCAGCAGGGTGGAGGCGACACCCAAGAACTGCAGCCCATGAGGGATGGAGGTGGGATTCAGCAATAAATGGTAAAGATACAAAAGAAGATCAAGAATTACGGTAGGTACATAATTTTCATATCTCCCTGTCAATCTTCACCATTCATTACTGTTGGTGAGTACCAAGCGCCTGGAGGACTCTGCACAGCCCTGAGGACCAGATCCTCAGCCCCTGTGGGTGAAGTGCAGAGGGGAGACCCAAAGCCCTATGAGACCCACAAGACCTAAGGCTGTTCAGGATGAGGAGGTGTCCCCTGTGGCTGGGGGAACAGAATGCGCCCCTGTATGGTCCTCCTTGCCTTGTGGGAAAAAAGTCGGGTCCCCCAGAAAATGGAGGAAATCACCCTACACTGGGCAATGGGTGACTACCTTGATAGACAAAGCCATACCATCCACCTAATGCAGATTGCTGTCCCTGCAAGTCTGTATACCACCTCACTGATGTCGTAAGATACCCTTGCTTGGCGCCTTGCAAGCTCCAGACCCTGAGTAGAGAGGGAATTGGCCTGTCTAGATTGCACCGTATCAGGCAAAGATGCCAGAACTTGCAACAGCATCGACCACAGATGTCAGATATAGGCAGTATGGTGAGACTGATGAGAAGCTATACACAGTAGCACATGAGCTGAAGAGAAAACTCTTTGCCCCCACCTGTTGAATTGTTCAGAACCGATCTGGGGTCAGGCATGTGCCAGGCGCTGAAGCCCGAAGGAGTGTCTAGGGATGCCAGCCCTGAAGTCAGGTGAGGTAGGAACCTAGAGACTCTTGGGAGTGCAATACCATCTCCTGCAGTCCGCTAGGGCTGGGGAAGGGTGACTGGAGACCGCCAGGTGCAGATAGATGCTTCTTGGAAAGGGATGGGCCAGGAGGGCACCACCAGGTGGTGGGTCCTGAATTCACTCAGGAATGAGTGCATCTCTAGCTTGGTATTGCTTCTCAGCATGTGAGAAATGCGAAGCTCCTGGACCAGCTCAAAGGAACTGCTGATACTCAGTGAAATCAGCGTCAGAGGATAGGTGGATGGAAGGTTCTCTCTCGGAAGAGGGAGACGAAGAGGAAGAGGAGCTTGAATGTTCAGACTCCTCCTGCGGTGTGGGAGACAGGTGAAAAACCTGTTCATCCATGGCCCTGACATAAGTGGGAAAGGCCACCGAGGTGGCTCTGAACATCTCCCAGGTTAAGGGCCCCATAGGACCCACATGGCCTGGGAGAGGAGGAGGAGTCTGCAGAGGGATGGGAGATGGGCACCAAACTGATAGTGCCTGGCTTCTGCCAGGGCTCTGAGACCTAGAGACTGGCCCCATTGGACAGGGGGACCCTGGGGCTAAACTGGGTGGCGAAGGCTGTGTCTAAGATAGCAAACTCTGGAAGAGCCCTGAGGGAGAATCTCCCTGTGACATGACTGGGGTTGTATGGATCCAGAAGGGTAACCCTCTGCCCTGCTAATTAAGGATGCCTCCTAGACCTTGAGGGAAAGGTGAGGTTCAACGCTTCAAATCCTCCCCACTCCCCACAGGGAAGTGGAGGGGGTACCCGAGCTTCGCCACGGCCCCTCAACCCCTCAGACTCAGAGACTGCCCTCTTCCTTGACCCCAGCGAAGTTGGGCCCCCCAATCCCACAGACCCCCCCCAAGGGAGACCGCAGAGGAGGGGACACAGTCCCACCGAGCCAGGGCAGCACCAGGAGTGGCAGCCATGGCCTCCCTAGCAGAGGACACCTCACCCTGAGCCCCCAGACCACTGTCCCCAATGGATCCACACTGGCTGGCCTCAGCTGTAGGATCCACCGGAGTACAGACTCGGGGCTCTGGGACAGAGGTTGCTGGGCTGCCTGGTACTGTGTCCCAAGGGGCTCTCTGACTTCGAGAGTCAGGGTGCCAGTCCAGATCAGCCTGTGAGTCATCTTCCTCTGAAGAGGAAGTGACCAGGCAGACCTCAGGCTAGCGACCCCAGGAGGGCCCCTGGCAATGGTACCCGCCATGCCACCCTTGGCACTGCCCCAATCACTGGCACCATTCACAGCACCAGGAGGTGGCCAAGGGTCCACCAGCACCAGGCCCAGCAGCCATGGGACGGACACTGGTGGAGTCTGCACCTGTGGAGGTGACTGCCGGGGCAGTGCCAGCAACACGACTCCACAGGGAATCGCATTGCTCCTCCAACACCACAAAGAGGCCTCCCTCAGCAAGGCTAGAATTGGAGGAAGCCTGCTCCTGCCAGGCCACATAGACCCAGGAGGAGACCCAGAGGAAGGGTCAAGTGTTCTGGCTTTGGCAACCCACAAGCGATGACACCCTCTGAAAGTTGGCGGAGCCCTGCCGACTTTAAATGTATGAACTTTGAGAACACGGTGGTCCATGAAGAAGCGTGCATCACAATGGTCCATACTGTGACTGGGTCCCAGGCATCACAAGCAAACATCTTGCTGGTCCCAAAATGGAAAAATGCTGGCCACAAGGGCACCAATGCATGGGGCATGGCCGACTTCAGATTTTCTCTTGGCCCCCGAACCAGACATGATGCGAAAATAATATAATTAAACTCTAGCAAATGAGCCCGGCACAGTCAGAAGAAATAAAAGGAACAGGCTTACCGGATTACCAATGGCGTCATGTGGTTCAGTATAGGGATGAAGAACTGGTGAAGCAGCATCGAATGGCGAAGGCCTATGATGCAGATTAAATTCAGCTTACTCATGCAGCAGGTGTGACCTCAATATCAAGAGAAACAGAACTTGGATGCAGGAGGAGTCTACGGCACTTAATGGCCAACCCGGGTGAGCTGTGCATTCCGTCAGCCTCGTAGGTGGCGCCATCGGTGCCAACTCCTCCCCTCCCTCAAAAAAAACACTCCTGTGGCGGGTGCATGCCTACGGCTTACACCCAACAGTAATGAATAGTGAAGACTGACAAGAGAAGATCAGGATGAGTGAGCTCATGAGATGGTGGGTGGGTGTGTGAATGAATGGTGGAGACTTCATCCAAGAAGATCAGGAATTACGGTAGGTATGTAATTTCCATATCTTCCTGGACTAAAAGTCTCCACCACTCATTCACACTAATGGGAGAGTACCAAGCTAAAAACCAATCCCTCGAGCAGGATGGCAGGAGACAAAGCTCTTTCAGGACAGAAGTCCATTAAGGATTGTCTTGCCGAAGGAAGCGTACTGTCTGGCATGGACATACATAGCATAGTGCTTCACAAAGGTGTGTACCGAGCTCCAAGTCACCACTTTGCAAATATTCTGCCGCAACCACTCTTGGTAGAGTGGCGAAACAGGCCTTTCCAACTTGATTCGCACCATAGAGTAGCAGTGACGAAGACATGCCACCAACTATGCAGAAATGCATCTATCGGCAACAGGCTGGACCCAGCCAGGCCATGCTGAAAGATACGAAAAGTTGCTTGGAATTGCAAATCTCTTTAGTTCTGTCAATGTAGAATCACAGTACCCTTTTGACATCCAAAGAGTGAAAGGTGTGTTCTCCATCATTCTAGAAGTTGGCAAAATAGGTTGGAAGAGCCAATGGCTGATTAAGGTGAAATTCCGAAACCACCTTGGGTAGGAATTTGGGGTGAGTCCGAAGTACCACCTTGTCCTTGTAAAATACAGTGTAAAGAGGGTCTGTGACCAAGGCATGTATGTCAGAGACTCTGCGAGTGGAAGTGATGGCCACCAGGAAGGCAGCCTCCCAGGTCAGAAATTTCAAGTCACAGGTGGAATAAGGCTCAAAGGGCTTATGGGTGAGCATGTCTAACACAAGGTTTTATCCCATATAGCCACCAGTTTTCTGACTGGGGTCTAGTGTGTAGGATGTCCTTGAGGAATCTCAACTAGAGGTACTGTAACTGAGCCAGCGACATGTTCTGCACTAACTTATGGTAGGTGAAATCGCACAAAGGTGTACCTTCACTGTCACGTATTGCAGGCCTGCATTTGACAGGTCTAAGAGGTACTCCAACACTATATTCGGTGGGCAACAAAATGGGTCCAGTGTGGACTTTATGCACCAAATGAAAAACTGCTTCCACGTTGCCGTGTAAGTTTTCCTAGTGGAGGGCTTACACACTGCTAAGAGGATTCTTTGAGAGACCTTAAACCCACCCACTTCTATCTACTCAGGAGCCAGGCATGGAGATGAGTGGAACACAGGTTGGGATGTACCAGGGGTCCCTGTGTCAGGAGGTCCGTTCATAGAGAAAGTTGCCTCGGAGGGACTTCCGACAACCTGCTGATCAACTGAAACCATATCTGTCGATGCCAGAATGGGCTGATGAGAATCATCCTGCCCCCTTGTGCCCCCAGTTTGACCAGCACCTTCTGAATTAATGGAAGAGGAAGAAATACGTACAGAAAGCATCTTGTCCACCACAGTCTGAATGCATCCTGACAGAAAATGGCAGGTTCTGGATTTCTGGAGCAGAATACAGGTAGCTTTGCGTTGAGTAGGGATACAAAAAGGTCCAGGTCTGGACTGCTCCACTCGTCGAATAGCAATTGCACGATGTCTGGAGTGAGCAACCATTTGTGTGGATCCACTTCTGTCCTGCTGAGGTGATCCACTAGGTCATTCTGAATTCCTAGCAGGTAGACTGCCTGAATCAAGGCATTGTGCTCGAGGCACCATTCCCACACCCTCATGGTCTCCCGGCACAGAGGGTATGAGTGCACTCCACCCTGCTTGTTGATGTAATACATCACAGCCTTTTTGTCCATCTGAAGGAGCATTACTTTGCAACAGAGGACATCCTTCAGGGCTCATGTAGCATATAGAATGGCTCTCATCTCTAAGACATTTATGTGTAGATGAGACTCCTCCTGGCTTCACTTTCTCTAACTGTGGAGGTCTTGACAGTGAGCCCCCCCCCAGCTGATCAGAGACACATCCATGGTGATGGTGATCTGAGATTCCAGTGGGGCAAAGAGTAGACCATGAAGAAGCTTTTCTTCCTGTATCCACCATGCAAGTGATCCTGTCAGAGGCTCCGTCACTTTTATGTGGAAGGACTGCAGGTGTGTGGGTGGTGACCACTGAGTGTTGAGCATCCACTGTGTGGTCCTCATGTGTAGCCGGGCAACAGGCACCATTAAGGCAGATGATGCCATGAGACCAAACATCCACTGCATCAAGAGTGCTTGAGCTGTGTTGTTCCCCCTGATATAGCGAGCCATCTGGAGAATGCCATTTCTCCTGTCCTGTGGAAGGAAAGCCCATGTCCTGGAGGTGTCCAGGAGCGCTCCTAAGAAGAGGAGCTGCTTGGAGGGCTAAAGCTGGGATTTTTCAGATTCAGTAGCACCCCATGGAAGTAAGGAACTGAGAAGCTGTGGCAACTGCTTCCTCGTCTCCTGTCTGGATGGGCTTGCTAGGAGTCAATAGTCCAGGTACGGATACACTTGAATGCCAAGTTTCTGAGGTGCACCATGAGAACTGTGAAGCACTTTTAAAGATTCAAGGTGCCGAGGAGAGCCAAAGGGCAGGTCTCTGAACTGTAGTGCTGACCTACAGCCACAAAACAGAGGTACTTGTGGTGACTTGGATGCACTGAAACATGCTGGTAGGCATTCTGTATGTATGTCCAGGGATGCCAACCAGTCATACTGATGAATCAGCAGAATTAATGTTCCTAGGAGATCATCTTGAACTTCTCCCTGAACAGATATTTGACAACTTTCTGAGGTCAAGAACTGGCGCATGCCGTTTTCTTTGGACCCAGGAAGTAATGAGAGCAGAACCCCATGTTCTGTTCTGCCTGTGGAACCACTTCTGCTGCCCTGTTTTTCAGAAGGCCCTTTATCTCGGAAGTAAGAAGGTCTGACTGAGCAGTAGACAGACTATGCTGCCACTTGGGTGGAAGATCTGGGAGAATCATTGCAAAATTGAGAGCGTATTCCTCTTGAATAATCCTGAGGACCCATTTGTCCATTGTGATGGATTTCCACTGATTGTAAAACTGAGTCAGGTGGCCTCCCACTGCCATAGTGGTATCCACCTAAGGCAGCTAAGGTGGGAACTGGACTGGGTTTTCAGAGGGTGGCACTAGGCACTTTCAGGCCCTGTGCTTTTTACTGTTTTCTTTTGCAGCTGAGGAGTTTGGTTTCTATTAAAGGCTCCTCTGCTTTTGCCTCGAAAGGACTGCCTGTTACGAAACTGTTGACAGTTTCCACCCCTTTGAAGGGCTGCAGGAGCTGGTCTGGCTGTTTTAATGGCAGTCCTGGTTTTCTGAGTGGTCGCTAATGCTTGTTCCACTTGAGGGCTGAACAAATAAGCAACATCAAAGGGAACATTTATCACCTATCGCTGAGCCTCGGGTGAGAAGCCTGACGTTCTGAGCAGGTGTGCCACCTGATGCAGATACCTGCAGCCACTGCTCATGCAGCAGCATCATAGGCATCAATAGCAGCCTTCAGCTGATGGTTGTTGAATTCTATGCTCCTGGTAATCATTTGGAGAAACCCCAAATTGACCTCCGACTCTGGGAGGCTCTCGACTACGTCCTTAATGGAGTTCCACAGTGTGAACCCATATTGAGAGAAATGACCCTGATTGCTAGCAATATGCATCCCTAAGGTTGCGGCTGTGAAAACACAGTCTTTATTCATAGGTCATGTCGAGGTCTCCTGAGGGAGGACAACTTATCTCTGCAAGCACTACCAAGGCATCCGTAAGGGCTGCGATGCCAGGAAGAGTCTGTCCTTAGGTGGAGCGTATTTCCTGTTCATGGCTTAGCCACAGGACGGGATAAGCACTGGTTTGGCCCACACCATCTCTAACAGGGTTTCAAAGGATGGCGGGGACAGGAGGCATGATGTCCATAGGAATGATAGGAACGTGAAGATACTGGAGAAGTAGAAGTTTCCCTGGGTCCACCTCATAGGTCTGAAGAGCCAGAGCTGATCCTATGTTCCTAAGGAGAGACTGGAAAGACAGATCCTCCACTATGGACTCAGCTGAGACAGAAGGCTTGCTTTCCAGGTTGTTGCCTGAGTCATCTCTGGCATCATCCGATAGAACCAGATCAGGATCAGACTCATTGTTGTCATCCTCCAGCCCTGAGACGTCAGGGGCAAATCCTGCTAAACCGAGGCCTGGACCAGGTGAGGGATACATGGGAGTTATCGGGACCTGTACTGGTGTCAGCACACTGCATCGAAGTACCCAGCACTGAGGCAGACGTCGCACATGGCACTGAGGCTGATGCCGCATGCGGCACAGATGCCAGACACGGCACCGAAACCAGTACCGCACATGGCACCGAAGTCGACACCGCATGCAGCATTAAAGCCTCACTTCATGCAGCACTGAAGCCGGGACTGCATGCAGTGCCAATAAACCCCTCCTTGCCGAAACCAGCACTGAAGAGGTCTATGTCACATGTGGCACTGAAGGACACACTATGCCACACATGATGCCAACAACTCTGGACCCCTGCCAGATCTAGAGGAAAAGGGGGAGGAAAATGGCACCTGTGCCAGCCCCTACGTGGAAATTTGGTGAGAGGGGTAGGCATTTGGAACCAGCACTGGTGGTGTCGGTACTGGAGAGGGAGAAATCTCCATCACCAGCACTGAACGCACACCCTGTCCCAACTGCCCCAGCCCAGCAGCCCAAGACCAAGGCCCCAGAGCCAGGTCCACAGGCAAGAGCAGACAAGACAGATGCTGTACCCACTGCTCCATAAGAGTGGCACAGTGGTGAAACTGCTCACCAGAAACCCATCAGAGGACAGAGAGGGGCTCCAGTGTTGAGATTCCTGGCTGCTAAAAACGGAGACCACCATTGGGCCCAGGAGGGGTTGGGGTAGTTCCACCCTTCACAACTGAGTACCTCTTAGCAGACATACCAGAGGGTGACCTCGGGTGGTAGTGTCTCTTCTTCCTCCTACAGGAAGAAGAACTCGAGGTTGAACAGCGCCGGTCCTCGACCAAGATCGGGAATATGCCCACTTCTTTTGTGTGCTTCAGGAGGACTGTCCTACCTTCCAAGCACTAGACTGCCTGTGGTCATACTCCCCTCCGCAAAGGGTGGCAGACCAGACATAGCCCCACTGCAAGAAGAACTTTCCAGCAAAGTCTTCCTACCGGTCATCGAACAGTCCATCGTTGACTCCGCTTGATGACAGGCCGAGAAAGGTTTCTTCAGAAGAAGTTTTTTTTTTTTTTACTAAAATAAAATAATACTAAAAATACTAAATGAACTGAACGACTATATTCTGATGTTGTATAGACGCATTCGACTCCTGGCAGGTGAGCGACGTCATCACTGAAGTGCACTCGATGGTGGGGACAAAGGAACTGAGGCGGTTGGAAGGTCAACACTGAGATAGCCTATATGGATGCGAGGCAGTCTCGTGGCACCACGCATGCACAGTTCTATCTCGGCACCAGCTCTCCTGAAGATTTTTGGCTCCTGCTGGATCCCAGCGCCTCAGGCATAGTCCCAATAGTGTGAATGAGTGGTGGAGACTTTTAGTTCAGGAAGATCTTAAGCTTGAAGACTGTCCAGGAAGAAAAAATTACTCACCTTAGTAATCTTGTTTCTTCCAAGGTATTCTTCAAAATGATTAACTAGCAGTGAGCCTCCAGTGTTGAACTGCCCCAGAGAAATTTTGGAACAGTATGCAAATGATGGAACATCTATTGGCTCATGCCACCATTCAAATTTGCTGCCCTTACCAACTGCTGTGTTCTAGAACACTCAGATTTCCTTGGAGCCTGCTAGTGGAGACTCCTAATATAAGCTATCCTAACATTGTTAAATGATAATTATTAAACAATCCCCTTTTCCTGTCCCCTGGAATGTCAGATAGGGCTAAACTAGTAGAACAAAGAGCCATCTGGTTTTAAAAGATTAAGAAAAACCCAGGATGACCAACAGTATAGTAAACCAGCCATGATGCAGAGGGCAGCTGGTTCTGGAAGGGGAGGTAGGGAGGGAGAGTTAATCATACTGAAGAATACCTTAGAAGAAACAAGATTACTAAGGTGAGTAATTTTTTCTTTTAACCCAAAGAATTCTTCAATATGATTAACTGTAGCAGACTATGAAGCAGTACCTTTGGAGGTGGGTGCAGAACATTACTTAGGAAACAAGCTCTGCAGCACTGCTGTGCCAAACCTAGCATTACCCCTGGATTGAATGTCCAGACTGTAATGCTTGGTGAAAGTGTGTACTGTGTTCCAGTAGCTGCTTTACAGATTTCAGAAGAAGAATATCCCTGGCAGCTGCAATTGTAGCAGCTGTTCCCCTTGCAGAACGTGCCCTCAGGCCTGCTGGGGTCTCCTTACCAGCTTTGCTGTAGCAAAACTGGATACCTGCTACTATCTACCACGAGACTGTTCTTTTAGTAGCTGGCTTTCCTTTTTCCACATCCCCATAAGCCAGAAACAATTGCCGTCTATCCTGCCTATGGCTCTAGTGTGGTCAAGATAATATCTGAAAGCTCTCTTAATGTCCAGGATGTGCAGTCTCCATTCCCCTAAACTGGAATGGTCAGTGAAGAAGGCTAGCAGAGTGATAGTCTGATTCAAATGAAAATCCAATACTACTTTAGGGAGTAACTTCCTATTTGTCCTGAGGACCACCTTATCCGTGTGGAAGGATACTGTATGTAGTCCCGCTTATACATCGAGGTTGTAGCTCACTTATCCTGGCTGAGGTAATGGCCACTAACAATATGGTTTTCTAAGTGACAAACCTCAGGTGTGCTGAAGACATAGGCTCGGGGGGGAGGGGTCCCATGAGTGCAGCAATGCAAACATTAAGGTACCAGGAAGGCACTGGTTTCCTATTGGGAGGTGCAAGGTTGCCAGTCCTTTGGAAAACTTCTTGAAAATAGGATTGGCTGCTAAAGAAATTCCCTTGCCAGCCAAAAGACAGGTTGAGAATGATGCCAGGTGGAAATTAAGGGTTGAGGACTGTAGGCCCAAGAGTCAAATGGGTGAGATAGTCCAGAAAGACTGGTATGTCCGACTGGCTGGGTATTAAGTCCTTGGTGCCACACCAGATAGAAAACCTTTTCCATTTTGCAGCATAGGTTTTCTTTGTAGCCGGCTTCCTGGAGCCTCTAAACACCCTAAGAACACTTTCAGAGAGTTGAAAGTTAGCATTCTCTAAGTCCTCAAGAGCCGGGCCTTGAGCCTGAGTGACCTGTGGTTCAGATACAGGATCCTACCCTGAGAGGAGGTCAGGAGGTTGTGCCTCTGAGGAAGGCTGATAGGTTGGACTACTGACAGAAAGAGAAGTAGGGAGTACCATGGTTGTCTGGCCCAGTCTGGGGCTATCAGAATCATGGTTGCTGATTGAGACCTGAGCTTTATCAGCACCCTGGGAAGTAATCGGAATGGAGGGAATGCAAAGAGATACATCCCTGTCCAGTCCAATACCAGTGCATCCAGTAGTACTGTGCCTTGCTGCTGGAGGCCTGCAACAGAACCTGGGTAGCTGATGATTCTCTTCTGAGGTGAAGACATCTATCTCTGGAGTTCCCCATCTCTGAAAATCCACTTCTAGTACTTGTCTGTTGAGGGACCACTCATGGTGGTTTGGCTGATTCTGTTGAGGCATCTGCCAGAGTATTGTCCTTGCCTGGCAGATGAATGGCCACCAGGGACACCTGCAAGGAGTAAGCCAACCCCATATCTTCGTTGCTTCTGTGCACAAGATGTTGGACCTTGTACTTCCCTGCTTGTTGATGTAGTACATAGTGGTGGTATTGTCTGTTCTGACTTGCACTACCTTGTCCTTTACCAGAGAGGTGAAGGACTAAAGAGCTAGTAGAACTGCTCTGAGCTCCAACAGGTTTATGTGTAGCAGTGATTCTGCTGGGGACCATGTACCATGTACTTTATGATGTCTCAGACATGCCCCCAATCCAGGAGGGAGGCATCTGTTGTGAGCACCAAGGAGGGAGATTCTGCCCTGAATGGAACCCCCAGCCAGAGGTTGCTTTTGTCTTTCCACTACAGCAGAGCCTGCAGACGTGTGTTTGTTACAGGGACCAACTTTGCCAGGAGTCCCTCCTTTGACACCAGTGTGCTCCGAGATGGAGCTGAATGTCCCTCAACTGGAATATGAAGACTTGGACTGGTTCTCTAGCTGCAGCCATATGACCTAGCAGCCTTAGGAAGTTCCTTGCTGGCTGTGGTCTGTTGAGGATGAAGGAACTTGCAGTTGGAAGAACATTGCTTACTCTGTCCTGAAGAAGAAAGGCTGTCCCTTGCTGAGTATCCAGTTCTGCCCTATGAATGTCAGTACCTGAGTGGAATGAAGGACAGACTTTGGATGTCCATTGATGAACCCCAGTGACTCTAGGGTATCCTGAGTTAACCTGAGGGCATCCTTTACCTGCTGTGGGACTGATCCACAACTAGCCAGTCCCCAGGTGGGGACACTGTTATGCCCTGCCTTCTCAGGTGTGGCACCACCACTGCAGGCTACTTTGTGAAAACTCTGGGAGCAGGAGGTTGGGCCAAATGGCAGAGCTGTGAACTGGTAATGCCCTGAATGAAGCCTGAACCTGAGATATTTTCTGTGAGATTCCTGATTGGGATGTGAATGTAGGCATCCTTGAGATCCAGGGATGCCAGCCAGTTTCCTTCCTGAAAGGTAGAGAGAATCATTGCCAGAGTTACCATCCAGAACTTTGGCTTTGTCGAATGTCTGTTTAGTGCTCTGAGATCCAAAATGGGTCACCACTCACCATTCTTTTCAGTGTGAGGAAGTATCTTGGTAGAATCCTTTTCCCATCTGCAATGCCGGTTCCACTTCCCTTGCTGCCAGACAGCCTGACACTTCTTGTTCCAAGAGTGCCCTTTCTGAGGGAGATGCTGGCCTAAAGGGGTTTGACCTTAGCTTGGGCGAGGATCTGAAGCTGAGGGCTAGTCTCTGACTCACTACTTCCAGAATCCACTTGTCTGTGGTGCTCGTTTCCCAAACTGGGAAGTAGTGCGCCAGCCTGCCCCCTACCGGTAGTGGGAAGGCAACCCTGACCTGTGGATCAGGGAGTCTGTTTTGCCTGGGCTGTAGACTGAGTGGACTAGTCACCATACCTGGAGCCCCTTCTGCCCCACCCCTGAAATACCCCCTCTGCTGTTGGTTGAGGTGGCTTGGGCCTGAAAGAAAGGTCTGCCGTAGCCTGACTTTCCTCTACCTCCCCTTCCCTGAGCCCTGTAGGAGGTAGAGGCCTTTTCTTTGGCTGCATTGCTCCTATAAGTGGTGTATTCATCCACTTTTTTCATGTAGGCTTCCGTCTTATCTCAGAACAGGGAATTGTTTTTACAAGGGAAATCAATGACCTTGTTCTGTGTATCCTGGGTGAGGTTTGTGGTCTTCAGTCAAGCAATCCTCCTTAAAGCTACTGTTAAGGCTATCCACCTAGCTGCAGTATGATTCACATCAACTGTCATATGAAACTGGTATTTAGTGGCCTCTAAAACCAGCATGGCTGTCTCAATCATTTTCGAAGCAATGGCAGGTGATGCCTTCTCAGCCAGAGCCATCATAGAATTCCACAGATGTTTCTGATACCTGGCTGCATATGCCATGTAATTTGCTTGCCTCATAGACAAAGAAGCAGCCAAGTATCCCTTCTTTGGCATGCTGTCCAGCGTTCTTGAATTCTTTTTCAGAGGATGAGAGGACAGTGGCACTTTGTCCTGTCACAGGCAGCTGCATGCACTACCCTTCATGGTCAAGGTGTTGAAACAGGAACTCTGCTCCTGAGCTATCCAGTTGATATTTCGTCAGCTTTTTATCAACTGGAGGAATTGAATTCAGTCTGCAGTACCTTTAGGGACATGTTTCTTTAGGGATTTCTGGATGGGCAGAAGGAGCCTTTTGTTAGAGCCAAGCTCATCATATCCAGAAAATCCACCTCTTCTTCCTCCTCCACTGTATCATTAGTGGGTATGTCCAGGGCCTCCACCATTTGCTTGACAAAATAAAAATGGGAGGCGTAATCCTCTGGCAGCCCTGGTGGAGACTCAAACTCCTGATGCGGATAAACCTCTGGTTTGATGGGTTCCTCCTCATCCTCATCATACTCCTAGTATGAGAGGTCTTTGGACATCTGAACCGGCCCTTGAACTGGTGGTTTAACTGGGGCCAGAACTGAGAGTGGTTCTGATGGAACTGGTGTTGCTGGTTGTAGAACTGGGACCAAGCCCTGTAACACCTGTAAAATTTGCAAGGCTTGAGCTACTGCCTCAGCCAAAGGCATATTCAGTTTCAACACTGAGGGCTCCTTTGGCTTTTCGCCTGGAGGCTCAGTGTGCTACTTTTTACACTTTTTCTTCACTGGAAACAGTTCTGGAACCGGGTCAGTGGTTCTTTTTATCTTGGAACCTTCACATTTTTCAGGGGCTTTAGTCTCTGCATTTTTATCTTTAGGAGGAGAAGATGATTGGTCAAGAACTGACCCACTCAGTTCCTGTGTGGATGCTATATGTTTTTTTAATCATTCCTGGTGCTTTTCCACAGTTTTAGCCAGGAAAGTTTTACATATATCGCAATCAGCCTGGAAGTGGGAGGGACCTAAGCAGAGCAGACATAACTCGTGTTTTGTCTGCTTTAGCAAAAATGTTCCCATACTTAATGCAATTTTTAAAACCTGTGGGGCCTATCTTCTTTTTAAGCTTATCAGACATAACCAAGATACCCCCTCCCCCCAAAAAAAACAACACAACAGACAGTTACAAGTAAAAGAGAAGAGGTTTTCCCCTTTTATGTTGATTCGCGTGATGCGAAGAAACATATGCTGCGGAGGTTTGTACAGAAGCAGGTTGTGGAGGCGCTGCACTGTTGTGGTCAATGCCCCCACAGTCTGCAGAGGCTTGCCCTGTTCCCCAATGCCGTGGCAGCTGCTGCTGACACTAGTTCAGCCAGCGGCCACAACTTTCTAAAAAAACAGCCACTGCAATCAGCGGCCACCTCGTCATTGCAGCGTCAGTCATCCGCTGCAATGAGGGAGCGACCCGTCATTGCAGGGCGGGATGTAAACCCCTGAGATTGTTTGTGAACATGGTGGTGGCTTGCCGCCATGTTCTCAAACAATATAACTGCCCCTTCACCATGTTTAGTTGCCGACGGGGACCCCAAACCCCGTCGGCATTCTGTACCCCCCCCAGTTTTGTTCCTGCCGACAGGGTGCCCAATCCCCATCGGCTGTAGTGCCCCCTGCTTGTTTTGTTGCCGACGGGGAGCCCCACCCCGTGGGCAGTCTGTCACCCCCCTTTTGTTCCCGCCGACGGGTGCCAGTCCCTGTCAGCATAACGATACCCCTTAGGCGCCAACGGGGTGCCCACCCCGTCAGCTACTGCTGCCCCGAATCAGAAAGCCACTGCTGGCACATGGAGCCCACCCCAGTGTGTCAGAGGCCCCTGCAAGTGGAAAACGGTCCCGCGACGTCTGCTTTTTTTTTTTTTTTTTCCTGCAGGAAACTGTCCCTCGCGCCGCCTCCCTGCCTCCCACCTGCACCCACCCACTGCACGCCCTGCCTCCCCACACACCCTCACCCCATACTTATCTTAGGAGCTCAGTGCGACGATCTTCGATGGACCGGGAACACGCCTGCACTCTTCAAAGCCGACCGCCGAACTGACAAAATGCCGGTAAGCTGTATAATGTAATACATAGGGGGTTTTCAACTTTACTGCATATCTCGGCCATTTTTGGGAATTTTTTCACCAAATTTTCAACATGGGGTTTTTGGGACCCCTCTTCATGAATTTTTGATTGTCATGGCGTTAATCGCCCCTGAAAGATGATTTCGTGGTCACTGCGCAGGAATCACCTTTCGGGACCGGTTAATGAAATGACAGTGCCAGTGTTCATGAGGAGGGCTCTCAAAAAGTCTATGTTGCAAATTTGGTGGAAAAAATAGAAAAAAATGACTGTTTTACGAGCATGCGCTGCGCAGTTGCTACACACCCTCATAACTTCGTGAATTTGCAATATTTTCACACCAGATTTGCAGCATTGGCATTTTGTCACACCTCCTTGTGAACAGTATAGCTGTCATTGTTCACATCCTGGCAGAAATGTGTTTTCGCACTTCTGGCGCAGAATAGCGCAGTCACAGCGGGAAATCAGTGTTCAGGACAGATTAAAAAAATGACAGTGACACTGTTCATAAGTAGAGGTCCTGAAATGGCTATGTTGAAAATTGGTAATGGTACTCCATAAAATGACGCTGTAAGTGCAGCATGCGTTGTGCAGTTTGCACGCATGCTCGTGAGTTCGAAATTTATAATATTTTCACTCAGATTTCCAAAATTGCTATTTTCCCACCTATTTATGAACAGTAAAGCTGTCATTTTCACCATCCTGGCTGAAATGTGTTTTCGCACTTCCGGCACAGAATAGAGCGACCGCTATGGGAAATCACTGTCTGGGACAGATTAAGAAAATGAGAGTAATACTGTTCATAAGCAGAGGTCCTAAAATGCCTATGTTGAAAATTTGGTGATAATATCCCATCAAATGACTGTGTTACAAGTATGTGTTGCACACTTTCCATGCACCCTTGTAACTTCACAGATTTGTAATGTTGTCACGCCACATTTTCACCAGTGGAATTTTTTCACACCTCCTTTGAGCAGCACAGCTGTCATTTTCCACATCCTGACTGAAATGTGTTTCCACAGTTCCGGTGCAGAATAACACAGTCGCTGTGGGAAATCACTGATCAGGACAGATTAAGAAAATGACAGTGGCACTGTTCATGAGCAGAGGTCCTAAAATGCCTATGCTGAAAATAGGGTGACGAAATTCCATGACATGACTGTGTTACAAGCTTGCGTTGACCTGTTTCCACACACCCTTGTAACATCGCAATTTTGTGATATTTTCACCCCACATTTTCAACAGTGGCATTTTTCCACACCTCCTTATGAACAGTACAGTTGCCATGTTTCACATTGTGGCTACAATGTGTTTTTGCACTCCTGCCACAGATTAGCACGGTCACTGTGGGAAATCACTGTGTGGGACACATTAAGATCGAACGAGTGAGGGGGGGGAGTGACCGTGCTCAACTGAGCTCTGTCAGGACTGCTATGGATTTGTTTGTGGGCAGAGAAAGGGCCCAACGCAAGAGCCCAGTACAAAAGGGCAGCCTGCAGCACTGGGAGAAATAAAATGAGAGAGCGAGTGAGGAAGGGGGAATGAGCGAACTCACCAGAGCTCTTTCAGGACTGCTGCGGATTTCTTTGTGGGCAGAAAAAGGCATCAATGCAGGCAGGGGCCCAGCACAAAAGGCCAGCCTGCAGCAGTGGGAGAAACAGTATGAGCGAGTGAGATACGGGGACTGAGTGAGCTCAACAGAGCTCCGTCAGGACTGCTGCAGATTTCTATGTGTGCAGAAAAAGGTGCCAATGCAGACAGGAGTCCCGTACAAAAGGGCCGCTTGCAGCACCAGGACAAACAGACTGAGCGTGTGAGAGGGGGAGACTGAGCGACCTCAACACAGCTCTGTCGGGACACCTGTGGATTTGTTTGTGGGCAGAGAAAGGGCACAACATAAGAGTCCAGTACAAAAGGGTAGCCTGCAGCACTGGGAGAAACAAAACGAGAGAGCGAGTGAGGGAGGGGGTATGAGCGAATTCACCGGAGCTCTTTCAGGACTGCTGTGGATTTCCTTGTGGGCAGCAGAAGGCATCAATGCAGGCAGGGGCCCAGTACAAAAGGCCAGCTTGCAGCAGTGGGAGAAACAGTATGAGCAACTGAGACAGGGGGACTGAGTGAGCTCAACGGAGCTCTGCCAGGACTGCTGCGGATTTCTTTGTGGGCAGAAAAAGGCGCCAATGCAAGCAGGAGTCCCGTACAAAAGGGCCGCTTGCAGAGTCAGGACAAACAGAATGAGCGTGTGAGACAGGGAGACTGAGCAACCTCAACAGAGCTCTGTCAGGACAGCTGTAGATTTGTTTGTGGGCAGACAAAGGTGCCAGTGCATGCAGGGGCCCAGTACAAATGGGCAGCCTGCACTGGCGGGGAAACCAGAATGAGCGAGTGACAGAGGGGGAGTGAACGAGCTCAACAGAGATGTATTGTAAGTGCTGCAAATTTCTTTGTGGGCAGAAGAAGGCGGTAACGCAGGCAGGAGTCCAATGAAAAAGGGCAGCCTGCAGTGCCGGCAGAAATGGAATGAGTGAGTGAGAGAAGGGGAGTGTGTGAACGAGCTAAACGGAGCTTTGTCGGGACTGCTGCAGATGTCTTTGTGGGCAGACAAAGGCGCCAACAGAGGCAGGAGCCCAGTACAAAAGGGCAACCTACAGCACCAGGACATACAGAAAGAGTGAGTGACACAGGGGGAGTGTGCAACCTTAACGGAGCTCTGTCATGACTGCTGAGGATTTGTTTGTTGGCAGGAAAAGGTGCCAATGCAGGCAGGAGCCCAGTACAAAAGGCCACCCTGCAGTGCTGGCAGAAATGGAACAAGCAAGTGAGAGAGAGAGTCAGCAGGCTCAACAGACCTGTGTTGGGACTGCTGCAGATTTCTTGTAGGGCAGAGCCCCAACAGAGGCAGAAGCCCAGTACAAAAGGGCAGCCTGCAGCACCAAGAGAAACAGAATGCACAAGTGAGAGAGGGGGAGTGAGCCACCTTAACGGAGTTCTGTTGGGAAAGCTGCAGAACTCTTAGTGGCCAGAACGAGGTGCCAATGCAGGCAGGAGCCCAGTACAAAACAGCAGCCTGCAGCACTGGATGAAACAGACTGAGCAACTGACAGAGGGCCACGAGCGTGGTCAAAACACCAACTAATCAACATTCGGCGTTGACAAATGCTTGTTTAGTGATTCAGCTTTTTTAAACTGAACGATACTACAAAAGTTTCAGAAATAAAACCAAAACTACAACAAAGAACTCCAATAGGGTCCTAAACGAAATAACTTTACATTTTTTAAACTTATTATTTTACTGATGGGTCAGTTTGCACACATACAGATACACTTTTCTCTGCACAATCAACATTCTTGTGCAGGGACCAAGTTTTATCTAATTTATCATTATACATTGCATATTTAATGGATCTGTGGTTAACAAGAAGTTACAATTCACATTATACCTTCGCCATTGAAATTACCCTCTCCCTCCTCATTCATCTGCAGAGGGGGACCTGCAGACATTTGCATCAAAAAGGACCTACATAATGTTTTCCATCTGCACAACATGATAAAGTGTTAAAATAGTTTCTTCCACGGGAGCCCAAGTACTACACTGACTGTATAAGGTATAGTACTTGAAGAGCCCCACTTTTTTGCCTTGATGTCTTCAGAGGTACCCTCCCTGAGAGTATGTTTAACCTGCCCAACTCCACCCCACACGGAGTTGACTGCAGTTGTAAACAAACCCTCTGGGAGCCTCCCACTGTGCACTGTGCGCCCCAACCCCCTCCTTTGCTATTGTGAAAGCAGCTCGCTCTTCATTTCAGCCAAGACACAGAGCTTCAGTGGTTCCTATTTGTTTTTTGGATCCTCAGCTTTCTCAAGTGGTAAGTTCACAGTGATCTGGCTGGTTTAAGGTCCTGTTTGGCAGTCAAAGTAATGTGATGGATTGTGGGTTATGCCTATGAAAATGACATATAATATAGTGATTTTCATGGGGAGGGGTGCCATCCTTATCAATTTTGTTGCAAAATTGCACAAAGGTGAAAGTGTTCCGAATATCATTTCTAGAATAGGCTGACGACTATATAGGCATTGCACTTTCTTTGGCTGTACCATGAAAGCTGCAAAAGTGGAGTATCAGGAGCAAAACAGTCTGTCACTCCCAGGCTCATACAAAGTGCCTGGACCACTTCAAGTGTTTGAAGGTCGTGTGCAAAATATGGATGAGCTGTGAGTGATCTTGCACAATTATAGTCTTGCATGACCCTGACAAAGTTGATTGCTCCAAACACAGAACTGTGCATATAGCAATGAATTTCATTTAGTGTCTGATATTCTATATCAATGAGAGTCATTTAAAATTCAGCAGTATATGTCAGAATTAATTTCATCCAGGTATGCCTATAGATCACGCTGTACAATCAGTTCCCAAAGTCGTCGTGTGGTGTGCTGCCACATTCGATTGCAATAGCAACCAATTTTGTCATGGTCATGCATCACAACGGGTCACACATTTGTAGCCTTACAAAACTGTCTCCTAATTCTATAGGATATTTACAAGGGCAGCATTTCTTATCACTTTGTGAGAACCCCTTTCATCTACGTCAAGCGCTGGTCTATATACTTCAGCATATGGCAGCAATGTGAATGTCCCTTGTCAGCTGCCCACACTGAATGGCACATACAGTTCTAACAATGAATTAGTGGACACCAGTGAACTAATACAGCCCACCATCTCAGGTAAGATTTCATGCATTGCAAATTGCAATGCAGTCTGAGCTAGTGTTCCCAGCTGTTCGGGTCCTGATTCTGAGTTTTACTGGTCTGCTGCCCGCACAGTTGTTGTGCCCCCTTGTCAACTGTTCAAGATTCTGCTAGCCTGTATTGGTAAAACTAATGTGAAAAATTAAAAAAATGAAGGAAAAAAAAAGGTTTGCCCCAAGTCACTGCTTTGTGCCGCTTTTTGCCCCACTTTCATTTTCCATGCTGCCAGTGTGTGAACCAAGAGAACAGCTTGTCAAGTCAATATAGGTTCAAACAGCACCCTACTTTATTCGTTTCAGGAGTTACTAATAATGATTTCCGTAAAAACAATCACTATACCTTTTTGTGTAAGAGTTTATTTATTACACAAGGTAATTTGGTCGGTAGTGAAACTAATTATTGCATTACTGTTCTGTGCTCATCCAGAAAATGCGACCTTGGTGTGCTGCTATTCTCCTCCTAAAACAAGCTAGCACCATCCTAATGCATTTTCTTTAGAACCACAGTAGAAAGAAAGTATTTTCAGTCTGACTATAATAATTAAGCATTGAGAACAATCTCTACCCTACTGGTCATGTAAAGAGCACCCACCTGTGATTATGGCTGACCTTAGATGCTTAATACTTGTCAACACCTGTACTTATATGTTACTTCCCTTTTGCCTGTATGATTATGCCTGATGTATACTCCTGATGTCGTTGTATTGTACCTTGATATTGCCTATATGTTTTCCTATGTACATTGCCTGTATGTTCTCCTATGTACCTTGTAATCTCCTGGGTCGCACCTGAAAATAGGCACTTGGCTGTCTAGTGTGCTTATCTGGTAAACTAAAGCAAATAAATAAAACTTCAGATAGGTGGCCAGTTGTAGGGATGACTATTTTAGAAAATGACAAGCACTTAGTCCATCAACGCATGTGTTCAAAAGGCCCAGTTTATGAGCAGAGTTTCGTATGGTTTCTGAAAAGAGGGCTGGGAAGATAATATTCATTGTGCTGATGTATAAGTCACACTTGAAATGGGAATTGAGTTATTTACCTGTAATGACAACACTCTCTATATTATATAAGCAGACCTCCACTAGGAAAGGGACTGGTTTTAAATAAAACTCTCTACATATGTTCAGTTACATGCCATACCTACCCAGAAAATCACTATTTTCTAGTCACTAGAAAACTACCTGTGATTGTATGTATGTATAATCTGGGTATGTATGGCATGTATCTAACTATGCGTGGAGATTTTTATAATAAGGCAAAAACAAGATCCACTTCACAAAAATGAAGTCTACTATTAACATAGAAATGTTAATAATGCAGGTAAATGGCTAAATCCGTTTCAAATGACATATATAGCAGCTCAGTGAATAATATCTTCCTAGTCCTCCTTTCATAAACCATTAATATTGCCAGTAAATGGCTAGAAACTCACTCAAAAATCACTATTTTCTAGCTGAGAGAGCTTGTAGTGCCATTCATCAGTAAGGTTTGTATGAGTGCTACAAGTGGCAGTGATTATTGTGGGGCAGAATCTCTGAGGCACTCCATCCTAAACTTGCCAAAGAGTGTCTGATACAGTAATTTGCAGCTAGACTTCGCCTCAGAGCAGCTGCTCCACTCTGCAGAGCTTTCCCCCCTCCCTCTGTCTCTCCTTCTGTCTCTCGCTGGGTATGTTTTTTTTTTTCGGGCAGGCCAGCAGAGCTGCGCTCATTAGCTTGTTCTATAATTACATGGTGTGGTTTTAGTGTAAAATTCCATTTAATTTCCCCGTAAATATAAATTGTGGGTTAGTAGTTAAATGGATTATCTGCCCTAAGGAAGCTTTCATTTACATTACAAATTCATCCAAAAAAACGAGCATTTAGGAAGGTCAACAGGTGAAAACAGTCAAAGAGTCCGAACGGGCACTAAGGGATTAAATTATTTTTTGTAAGTTTAATACAGGGGGTACGGCGCATTTGATTGATACATAAAAATGGTGAACATTCCTGAAGACACTTGGGATGTAAATGTTTTCATCAACTGTGACTGAATGATTGCCTTTACAATTCCAGATATGTAAGTATTTTCCCAATTATCCAGGTGTGCACTCAAACATAACGTTTTTGTGTTCAGTTTGCCATGAAATGTTAAGCCATATTGTGCTCTGTTCTACTATTTGTCTCATAGGAAACATTACTGTGATCATATAATCAGCACCTACTGTCTGCTTCCAAGGGAGCATGTGGGCTCGATATAACTATATATGTCAACCTTTGTTAGCAGCTGGCATCATCTCAACTGACATGGAGTCCATATTTGTTTCAATCTATGTTTAATGAAAGACGGACTTAGAATTGCACTCTGTGCCATTCCCTTCTGATTTTCATTTTGTTTCTGCATTTGATTCTTATGATAATATATATTGAGCCCACTCTGCAATGCACAGACTACTGTTTAATGGATAATGGAAACTGGTAACATTGTGTTTTTGAACTACATGAACAACGTATTATAGCAGTGTATTTTGTACCAGATCTTGCTTTCTGCTGAAACGGAGAACTTTAAGTTTTCCCCTGACATACTCTGCACTATCAATGTCTACTGATACTTTTCCCTGGATAGATTACAACAGCAGAGGAGGGCCAGTAAAAATCAAGCTTCACAGCTCTTTGGTACAGGGCAGAAGGAAAAGTTTATAATGCAACTCAGAAAGTAAAAAAAAAAACATGTGTCTCCCTTTTCTGAATACTCTGGTGTGTGTGTGTGTGTGTATATGTGTGTGTGTGTGTATGTGCATATGCCAATTTGTTTTTCACATTACGGACTTCTAAATAAATTTATTTTTTGACTGCATAGGCAGAGCACTGCAGGCATGTTGTTATCACTCTAGGAGACATAAGGGACCATTACTGTATTCGGTCCCAGTTCTCTTCTACAGTGATGCACCTTTTGTCCTCAGTGCAGAGATCATTGGTGGTGTGTGGGTGGTTTTTCCACTGCCCCTCCCCTCCACGGCTGCAGTTCCTATCTGTGGTACAGAAGCCCCCACCCGGTGCACTTCTTTAATGTTATACTTCCACATTTCGCCATGTCACACATGTGCAAGCGGCTCACGGCAGAAATGCTTGCTGTGCCCAAGATGGCCACTGTATCTTATTGCACATGTGTGAACTCCACTGACCATCTTGGACACAGCAGACATTTACACCCCGAACTCGATAACACTGAGACCCTTTCCACTATCACCTCCATGCTTTCTTAATGGCTTCATGCAGATGTGTAGGCTCTGTCCAGAGTTTGTTTAAAATAGGCTTTTCTCCTGAGATCTTGTATTGAGTGTCCAAGCACCCGTAGCCATGGACCATTTCTTGTGTGCAATCCTGTCTCCATCCTGCTTCTTTGCCTGTCAAGACATGGTTATCTCAACCAGTGTTTACATTCAACCTGGTTATGAGCAAGAATAATGCAAAAGCAACAGTGAACCAACAACAAAACTTTTGTGCTTCTGACAGGTTTTAATAATTTCTCCTTCTTAAGGGTATTTATTTCTGCTTGAACCTGATTTTCTGGGAAAAGGGCTTGTCTCTTTGGTGTTCACAGGGTCACCCTCCCTTTTAATCAAGTGCCTGGGTATATTGTTCCCATCCTCCTCAGTGCTCACCAAACCTGTCCAGTGTTAGCATCAGCCTGGCTGTCAGAGACTCCATTTCATATATTTGGGTTACTCTAAGTCTCCATCCTCCTGGTTCCTGAGGGGCAGAGTCTAGCCAGTGAGCTGTGATTGCCTTAAGCGCTGCTAAAATCATACAATTGAATGCTTCTTTTTTCTTTCTACCCCTGATCCCTGGTGGACATCTACCTAGCAAGGACATGCCGCCTGAACCTGGCATCTCCACTCCCCAAATCTTGGTCAGCTCCGCTCAGACCCTTCCCCAGTATGTGTGAAATTCTGGACAAGACCATAGAACATGGTAGTGTGTCCCCCTACACCCACAGTTTCTCCAACACGTGTCAGTGTTAGTTGTCCCAAAGTGCTTCATCATTGCTGGGACATAGAAGAACCTCTGAATCACCTTCCACCTATACTCTCTCCAGTTCTTTTTTTTTTTTTTATATTTTTTACAGTATTTATTGAGTTTGTAAGCAAAACTTTCACAACTAGAATACATAGAAGGATAGCAGTACATGTCCATGCAGCTAAATTCACTTACAAAGAATAGGTGAAGACACCTCCTCATGCGATACATCATAAGGGACAACCTATAAGGTAAAAGCATTTAACAATAATATTCTATTGCATGCAGCCATGGAAGGATGAAGGGGGAGCAGAATAAGGAAAATATAGAAAGTATTACCTTTTTAACAAAGTGACTTAAAGTTATAATGATCCCCCCCAAAGCTATCAAATTGTACATACATAGCAGAAATCCCCCAGCTCCCAAGAGGAAAACAAAATTAGCTAGTACCAACATATAGTGTTATATGAACCTCAGAACAAGAAGAAGTAGGTAACCCAAATAATATACTGTTATAACAATTATGGTCATTCCAGAGGAAAACCCCTCCAGTATTAAACTTTATAGAATCTGAAATATGAGCTAACAAGTCATGTATGTCCCCTAAGAAATTAGTCTCTTAAATCCAGAAAACGATGGGCCAAAATGAAGGGGAAAATAAAAACAAGCGGGCCGATACCAAATTGAACATACAGACTATCAATCTGTGCTCAGAACTTACGAAACAGACTGCATCTCCAGAGTTTAATCATCATCAGATGAGTTCCTGACACCTTTCTCCTCTGCCAATTCTTGTTCGATATGGTGAACTAGCTAATCCACATCTTTAACATCATTGAAAAGGTATTGCTGGCTATTCCATACCAGCCAAAGCTTGGCTGGGAGCAGCAACTGATGCTGTATTTTCAATCTTCGCAGATGTCCTTGCAGTCCATCAAAAGCCTTGCGGCACTGACAAGTGCTGTAGGAAAGGTCAGGGAAAAAGCAGCAACGTGTTTTCTCTGTATTTCAGGGACCTGCAATGTCTAACCAGAGCAAGTGCCTGATCTCTGTCTCCGATTCCTGTGCATACTATCATGAGGGTTCTCAGGGCTGTAGGATCCATGGCAGCCCTCCTTGGAGTGATGCGGTAAGCTTTTTCAAGGAAGAGGTGGGGATCTTCCTTGGAAAAGTCCAGAATGGCGGGCAAAAAAGTTGTAGTGAATACAAGGTAATCATCCTTCGGCAGTTTCATTCAGCCCCACCACCCTGAGATTCCGCTCTCTCGCTGATTCTCTAGTTTCCAATCGCTGATGCAAAAGAGTATTTTCTTTGATTAATTTAGTGGTGGCATCAGTGGATTTGAGAACAGAGGCTTCCAAGCGCTGAACAATATTTTCACAATGGTCCATGTGGGTCTCGAGAGCAGCTACCTTGGGCTAAGTGTGTCAAATTTTTTATCCAGGTCCTGCACAGTTCTAACCAGTTGGCGAAGGGTGGCATGGATAGCTGCTAGCGATGCCTCTTCAGGCTATGGATCCACAGAGTCCGAGGTCGAACTTTGTTGCCCAGGCCGCTCCTCACAGTTCAATTTCTTGGGAGCAAAAAAGTCTGCCGGTGGGGCATTAGATCCTCTGATTTTCCCCATCTTTCAAATATTTAAGGTACCAATCTCTCCTATAGCAGGTTTAGGCACTAAAAATATTGGTTTTATCAAAATATGAATTATTTATCAGTTTCCCTTGGGAGCTCGGGTGTTTTGCTGCTTCCTCCTTGGCTGCTTAGCAGCACCCCCTACTTTCTCCAGTTCTGGGAGGCTGACACTCTCCATCCCTTCACAGTTTCCTGTCACATTTAGTCTGATATTGTTTCTCCCCCCTCTTCTTCCCACTTTTGCCTCACTCTGGCCAATGTTGTACCCCTGGACTGTATGAGTAGTTTGTACACTAGTGATATGTATCCCATTCTGTCTTTAATGACAGCTGCCCAGTACAGGAAATTCTCCCATTCTGTTTTGTCTCTCACTATTTGTAGTTCCCCTTGTATCCCCTGCAAATAGCTCTGTAATTGTAGGAATCTATAAAAGTCAGGTCTACCTAACCCATATCTATCTGCTAGTTGTTGATAGGTCACTAGGTGTCCCCTTTTTATTAACTGCTCATACCTAGTTAACTTTTTCCTGTTCCATTCCCTAAATCTGGGGTCCTCCCTACCGGGGATAAAGTCTGTGTCTCCCATAATTAGAGTGAGGGGTCCTATCTCATTCGGGGTATAAGTTTTATTCTTTATTTCCAAGAGGATACATAGGGAATGTCTCACCCAAGGGTTCTGAATTTTTTAATCTACTCCTCGGATATTTTTGCTGTAAGCAAGGTGTACAGAAGCATCAGAAGATCTGCAGTCTCTTCCATGAGGTACCACCAAGAATCCCATCTCTGTTTGATCCAGGTGACTAAATAGGGTGTCTGGGCAGCTAGGAAGTACAATTATATGTCTGGCATTCCCACCCCTCCTTCGTCCCTGGGTAGTGTCATCCTGCCCTTCTTAATTCTCAGTCTTTTCCCTCACCAAATAAATCTTTGTAGTGCCTTATTCAGCTGGGCCCAATATGCTGTTGGTATTTTAATAGGTAGTGTCTGAAAAAGGAATAGATATCTAGGTAGCATATTCATTTTAAGAATCTGTATCACTTAACATTTTTTTTGCACAGAAATACAGAAAAATGCAGTTTATCAATGGTTCAAAAAACCACTGAGGAACTGGGAACTAAACTAAAATACTACTAAAAACTATACTAAATAGCGTTACTAAGAGTAGAAAGTAAAGGCAGCAGTTCCAATGGTAAATTAAAAATGAATACTTGGGGTGTGGCCAGCTACCAAGCATACAGGAGCCTAATAACGGAGCTCCACACAGGCAAGCCTATTAAACTAAAATTTACTAAAATAAACCACCGACAGAGCAATAAAAAACTGAAATCTCAAAACAGGGCAACAAACTGAGCCAAACAATATTTTTCTGAAGTCTGTAACATACCTGCTCTTGGAGCAATGGGGAACAAATAGAGTGGCCACTGGAGGTAAAGGGCCCGACAAAAAGCCTAAGCCAACCACCAATGCAGAATTGAGATTGGGGACAGGAGAGGAGGTCTGCCTCAACCTCAAATGTAGCACTGCTAAAAGCACTTCAACGCTTAGACAAAGATTGGAGGATTTTACTCACAATTTAAAGTTTGGACATGAAGGTGGGCATGTTGGAACTACTAAGTCAGCTTCCACAGGAGCAGCTAGATGATGACAGTATCCATGGGTCTAACCAAAGAGAATATAGTGATGCGACGAAGGTTGAAGAACTTAGAGAATGTTGCCAGAGCGACTCATATAAGGATCTTGGGAATACCAGAGGGGTCTGAGGGGGAAAATATTTCTTACCCTTTCTACAAGCCTTTTTCAGAGAGGTTTTACAATTGTAGGAAATGGTCGAGATCCATAAGGCCTACAGAATCAGCCCACGTGTCGGACGAAGTTGAGTAGCAATGAGCCAGCTATTACCACAAACTCTCCTTGTGATTCTGGGATTGGTGAGAGAAAAATATTTAATAAAGAACATGGCAAAACAACCAGCCCCACTGAACTGGGAAGATACACCGGTCCATATTCTTTCCGACTTGAGCTTTGCTACGAGGCAGTGTCAGAAAGGTTTCGACGGTATAAGAGCCCATCTTCACCAGTTAGGAATCCATCATGTACTCCTGATGCCAGCCAGTTTACGGATCACATATGGGAAGAAATCTTACCAGTTCGATGAACCAGAAACGGCAACCAAATTACTGGAACGTATAGAAAGGGAATTTGGAGCAAGAAAAGAAGATTCAGAGAGTGACTCTGGGGACAGAGAGTAATGACTCTAGGAGTTTAAATTCCAATGTCAAATTTAAATAGCTCAGGAACAGTTTGATTTGCCTCTTGGTCAGTCTAAAAGTGAAACCAGCAGAGAACAATGTAATTTCTTCTCCATGGATGATTGATCTCAGGGCACAATGGACTACAGTATGTTAACTGACTGTTAATTAAGATATTCTTTAGCAGAAGGATGGGTGCTTACGGACTCTGTGCAGACCATGGTTTAAACATTTAACTTAGCATATTATTATGTTACTGGCTTTTTGCCTATGATCGTTTGACTGAAAGTGGTTTATATTAATATAATTGGTTAGAGAACTCATTTCAGAGTTCTTATTAAGAGAGGCTAGATGGGATCTTGTTTAGCTGCGTTTCTGATTATTGCTATAAAAGTTCACTAAATAAGGGATAGTCTACCTATATATAGGGTTTTCGATAATATTATTTATGATGTGATGGTTTTCCCTGCTCATGGCAGTAATGGCCTGTGTAAAGGTTTCAAATAATAATAATAATAATAATCAGGTTTACCCCATGTGTGGTAACGCCACTTAGGGGCCGTGATATCCTTTTCTGTAATAATAGTGACATGCATTACATGTAATGAAAGTGTATTCCTGGAGCCTACCTAAGAGGGCAGTGTACTGTGTAACTCAGGCAGCTAAACCAATAAAAATAAAGTACAAAAAAAAAAAAGGAATGCTTATATTTTGGGTGAAAAATAAAGAATTCTTTCACAATGATGAGGAGCAGTCTCCGAGGCATCCTAGCAGGTGAAGAAAGAAATCTAAGCATTATAGAATGCAGCAGTTGGTAAGCGCAGCAGCTTTGAAAGGTGGCACAAGCCAATAGATGTTCCATCATTTGCATACCGTTCCAAAATTTCTCCGGGGCAGTTCAACACTGGAGGCTGACTGCTACAGTTAATCACATTGAAGAATTCCTGGGGTTAGAAGAACACCTCTTAAAGTGAGACTGCCTATGTGTGGCAAGTGAACCATGCCCATGTCCCTAGACCTTGGTTCTATAGCACATTTGTGTATTAAAACATGCACCTCTTTCAAAAGGGACAAATGTCTCAGAGGGTAACTGGAAGGAGGCAGAGAATGCTCTAAAGGGATCTCTTAAAGCTCCAGAGCATGCCCCCCTTGCAATTATCTCCAGCACCCATTTGTCTGTTATGACCTCCTGAGATGTAGGGAGAATAGGCCCCCTACAACCACCCCTAGAGGCAACAGTGGTGTAGAGATAATCTGAATTGAGTCAGGCTGAACTGGTGGGGACAGCTCCACTGGCTCCAATGGCCTTGGGTGCTTTGGAATGAGCACCTGGGGGTAGGGGGCTTGGCAAGGGCCCACTACCCTTAACTCAGCCTTGCTGACTGTGGGCTTGGTTGCTACCCTCTGGCAGCAGGCTGGCGAAAGGATCCCCTTCCATGACCCCTACCAGGCATGCGATAAAGGGATCTGACAGACCTTGGTGTAATTTAAGATGTCTGAAGGACTCACAATGCTCTTCAACATCATAGTCAGTCTACTCCCTCTAGAGGTGGCATTTAAAACTACTTGCTGTACATCATTTGCAAATCCAGCTACTGTTAGCCAAGAATAACACCTCATGCAAATTGCGAGACCATGGCAGAAGCATCACACACATCATGTGCTGAGCAGAGCAAGTATTTGCCAACCTCAGCACCAGAAATTAAGTTTTAATCAATTCATTCTGGCAGAGCCTGGCTGCAGCTTTAGTAGCCTTCCACAGGCTATCCTGATATTTGATCATATAGGCCTGGTAATTTGCAGTTCTAAGGCCTGGTGAGGCGGAGGCATATGTGTTCTTGCCCATCACATCCAGGCTTTTGGATTCTTTGTCAGGAGGCAGAGTACTCATGTGGTTAGGTGTCCTGGATCCATCATGGCAGCCACAATAAATAATCACCAAGTCTATTTTTGGTTGGTTGGCATAACAAGGCTTGGCAGAAGGAGCAGGATACTGCTTGTCAGCCTTTCTTGGTATAGCTGGCAATGAGTTAGACTTGTACCATGCAGCAAATGCAGCATCCTCCAATGCAGGATAAACAGGAAGAATAATGCCTGGAGTACAAAGTACCACCAAAACCTCCATAAATTGTTCCCAGACTCCTGTTTATGGATTGGACATTTTTGACGTATTTTCATACTGTACATTACATCAATTACTGCACGTATGTCAATAAGAGATAATTGTTTTCTGTTGGCACATCTAGATTCTGAGGCTCTGACACAAGCTGGTAAAGTTTCAAGCAAGTCTCCATTTATATGCAAATGAGGCACTTATAATACAACCCTTCCCACTGGTGTCACTGGAGCAGCAGCTCGAAAGAAAGCATAAGGTTTTCAATGCTTCCTATCCGTTTTTAGGTCTGCAATGGCTTAAGACAGTCCTGTCACACACCACTCGTAGCCTTTATTTGTAGTATCATATAATACATCTAAAATTATTTAATTCAAAAGAAAAAAATATTTTTCTGCTCATCTCTCACTGTAAGACAGTTGTAACATGTTGTGGGGAGGAGTGGACAGAATGCTTCCTTTACACAGATGATGCATCCTCCTCTTTCAACAGCTGGAGAAATGGAGAGCTAGATCACTTAGTTTAAGAGGGTATTTTTACATTTCAAATGCTCCTTAAACCACAACTGTTGACTATAAATATTAAGAAAGGAATGAATATGACATGGGAGGAGTGAAGTAAGCAAATACACAGCATCAAAAATGCAAGACTTCCCATTAAGGTGGAAGCCTAAAGTGGATGTTGGTGGCCTGTGAATCCACACTAGTTATGCCAATCCTGGACTATGCAGTCAACTTTATTTTAGCCCAAGAATAGGAAAGTACAGTTATGTAAGAACTTACCGTAACAGTAGATCTTCGAGAGGAGCTCCTGCAGCAGGCAAAATCGGTAGGACTAAGCCGCCAGGCACTAAGACCCCACAAAAAAAGTATAGCTAGCAGTATAGAAATGGGTGACTGCCCCCTGACGTCGGCTCATCCCCGTTGGCCAATGGTATATAAGGGCCGGTCCTCTAGTCCTATCTCAGTTCTCCCACTGGAGACCCAGCAAGCACAGATAGGAGACCAAGGAGGGACCTAGGAAAAAGCACTCACAGGGGGAAGGAGCGCCTGCTGCAGGAGCTTCTCTCAAAGATCTACTGTTATGGTAAGTTCTTACATAACAGTACTATCTTACTTCGATGCTAGCTCGTATAGCAGGCAACACTGATAGGACTGAGTCCAAGCAGTACCCGGAAACAAACTCTGTCAACAGGGAGGAGGAAAGAAACAGTGGCGTCAATCCTTCAGAAATGGAGACCTGCAGGACCACAAGGTCAAGCCTGCCCTGTGTCTGGAAGCGGTGTCCAAACTGTAGTGCTTGATGAAAGTGTGGATGGAACTCTAAGTGGCAGCTGCACAAATATCCGCCACTGAGACCTCCGCAGCTTAAGTGAAGGAGTCAGACACTCCCCTTGTGGAAAGGCTTTAAACAGGGCCCAGTAAAGGCTTGTCATATTTCTGGTAGCAGAACACAATGCAGTTAACCATTTGGATAATGTCTGCTTAGAAACTGGAGCACCTAAGGTCCTCAGGGCGAAGGAGACAGATAACTGATCCGATTTTCTGAAAGAATGGGTGTGATTCTGATAACAGAGCACCCTATGGACATGCAGAGTATGAAGTAAGGTCCCCCCTCAATCTGAGTACTCTGGGTAATAAACAGGCAAGTGGATGTCCTGGTTCAGCACAAATTCAGATACCTCCTTGGGCAAAATGTAGGATTGATCTGCAAAGACACCCTGTCCTTGTGGAAAACTAAAAAGGCTCTTTCACATCAGAGCCTGAAGCTTGGAAATTCTTTGAGCAGAAGTAACAGCAACTAAAAAAACAGGTTACTCACCTGTAACAGGAGTTTTAGGAGTGGTATATGTTGTTCATCCACACTGTCTGGCAGGTACCTTGCCGCTTTAAGATGGGCCAGAAACTCTTCAAGCTGGCTTCTCCCACCCACCCAGGTGATGAAACTCTTGGCTCCGCCCCATGACACCAGATCTAGCCCGCTGGAAGCCAGGTTGTGTGCCAAAGCTGGGGAGGTTGGGTGGGTCTGTGTGGATGAACAACATATACCACTCCTAAAACTCCTGTTACAGGTGAGTAACCTGTAGTTCTAGGGGTGTGGATATGTTGTTCTATCCACACTGTCTGGCAGACTCCTAGCAGTTCTCTGGGAGGAGGGAGCAAGGCACAAACCCCCTACTTAGGGAAGAGGGACTGGAGAACTGAGGTTCCAAAACCAGCATCCCAGCGTGACTCAAGGTCAATGTGGTAATGGGATATGAAGGTGTGTGCTGACTTCCAGGTAGCAGCCCTGCAGATTTCCTGAATAGGATGTCCCTGAAGCAGCCACCAATGCAGCAGTACGATGGGTGGAATGAGCCTAAGCCCTAAGGGAGGCTCCCTACCCACAAACCCATAGCAGAGATCAATGCAGGAAGTGATCCACCTGCCAATCATCCACTTTGCTGCAGGTCTGCCAGGTGCAGCTTCAGCGTGGTGACAAACAGCTGGTGAACCTCTCCCGAACTTCTGCTGTCGCCTTTGTAGTAATCGAGCGCCTTCTCAGGTACAAAGTATGGAGCCTGTACTCAGCCTCCGAGGTGTGACTGGGGTAGAACACTGGCAGAGTCAACACCTGGTTCAGGTGAAACTCTGACACCACCTTCAGGAGAAATTTTGGGTGGGGGCACAGGACAACCTTGTGCCTGTGGAAGACCAGGTAGGGAGCTTAGATGGAAAGCACCTGCAGCTCCCCAATCCTTCTGGCTGACGTGATAGCCACCAAGAAGGCACTCTTCCACGACAGGTGAGAGATGTCACAACTGTGCATTGGTTTGAATGGCTTGCCCATGAGCTTGGCCAATATCAGCAGTAAATCCCACAGAGGTGGTGGTTGGTGCACCAGAGGAGATATAAGATTTAGGTCTTTGAAAAAGTGCCAGACCACCTTCTTCTATGCCACCAATTGCTTGCCGGCCTGCACCTGATAAGCAGAGATGGCTGCCAGGTGCACCTTGAGGGTAGTCGACCGAAGCCCCTGCTGGGAAAGTGACCACAGGTAGTTCAGAATGCTAGCCAGTGGACAAGACGAGAGGTCCAACCCCTTGCCCTGACACCAAATGGAGAATCTCTTCCATTTGAAGGCATAGTATTTTCTGGTCAACTCGTAGCGGGATGCCTCAACGATGTTGACCTCGTCGGAAAGACCCAAGGCCTGGAACTCTAGCCGCTCAGGAACAAGACCATTAGGTGCAGAGATTGAAGGTCCAGATGGAGTACCTTCACCTCGTTGACAGGGAGCAGGTCCAGGCAGGCTGGAAGCTGCATCGGGAGCCTGGAGCTGAGGCTGAGGAGATCGGGATAACAGAACTGGCGAGGCCAGTCTGGGGCTACCAGGATCACCTGCACCTTGTCTCTCCTGATCTTGAGGAGCACCTTGTGGATCAAGGGCAGAGGAGGGAAGGCGTAGAAGAGGCCCGGGTCCATGGCCTGCAGAAGGCATCCCCCTGCAATGAGCCCTGCTGAGGGGCGGGCATGGTACAGCCACAGCTGGCGTTCTCCTGAGGTGAACAGGTCCACCTGAGGTGTGCTCCAGTGGGAGAACAGGTCTTGTACTATCTCCGGCAGGAGAGACCACTCACGAGATGCATCGCCTATCCGGATGAGGGCATCGGGCAGATTGTTTGAGGCTCCTGTCACATGAATGGCTAGGAGAACCGCCTCCAGGCTGAGCACAAGAGACCAATGTGAAGAGCTTCCTTGCATAGAGGCAAGGAGTGCATCCCACCCTGTCTGTTGAGATAGTACATGGTCATGGTGTTGTCCGTCTGGACCTGGACCACTTGACCCCGAACAAACGGAGCAAAGGCAGTCAGGGCTACCTGGACTGCTCGGAGCTCCAGCAGGTTGATGTGGCATCGGGACTCCTGAGGGGAGTCTGTGGCTCTGTACTTCCCAGATGGGCACCCCAACCCATCAGAGAGGTGTCGGTCATCAGGATGACCATCGGCTCGGGAGGACAAACGGATTCCCTCTCGCAGATGAACTGGGATGAGCCACCACTGCAGGCCATCCCACATCTCCTGGGTCACAGAGACTGGCTGGTCTAGATGATGTCAGCAGTGAGACCACTGGTGGGCCAGCCGCCACCGCAGGAGGTGCATATGCCAGTGGACCCAATGGACCACGCTGGTGCAAGCCGCCATGAGACCAAGAAGGCACAGGATGTCCTGGGCAGGGTGCAATTGCCCAACCAGAAATGATTGGGCAAAGGAGGAAAGGACCTCGACCCTGTCCGCCGGGAGCAGAGATCTGGCTTGGTGAGAGTCGCGCTCCATCCCAATGAACTGAATCACCTGCAAGGGCATGAGTTCCAACTTGGCCTCATTGATGAGGAGGCAGAGTTGAGAGCAAGCCTGGAGGGCCAGATCTCTGGACTGCTCCACCTTCAACCTGGAGAGACCTGCTATCAGTCAGTCATCCAGATAAGGGTAGACCTGGACCCCTCGGCACTGCAGGAATGCTGCCACCACTGCAATGCATTTGGTGAAGACCCTGGGAACTGATGAAAGGCCAAAGGGCATGGCCCAGAACTTGTAGAGGTTTCCTCTGCCCAAAACGGAGGAACCGCTGATGAGACAGACTGATTGGGACATGAAAGAACCACATGTCCTGTTCCAGGGATTGTATTATCTGAGCCAGGGTTACCATCCGAAAGGTGCATGGCCTTAGGAACTTGTTCAGGTCATGCAGACTGAGAATGGGGCACCAGCACCCTGTCCATTTTGGAACCAGGAAGTACCTGGAAACAAACCCCGGGCAGGGAGGATGATACGCAACCTTGCTGACTACCCCCTTGTGGAGGAGCTGGTCGATGTCATCTCGGAGAGCTGACTGGGAGGCTGCGGACCAGGTAGCCCCCCATGGGGTGTGGGTTCGAAAAAGGGAGGGACCTGCTCAAACTCCAGAGGCAGGCCCCTGTCGACCACTTCCAGCACCCAGCGATCTGTGGTGATAGTGGACCAGACAGAAAGGAAGTGGCTGAGCCGGTCCCCCATGGGGGACCCAGGGAGGAGAGCGATGCTGGGGACGGCACCCCACAACCCATCACTAGGAAGGCTTGAAGGAGGAGGGGGACCGCCGAGGAGCCACCGGCCCTTCCCCAGGCTTCCTGACCGAGGAAGCGATGGACTTGGCTCTAGGGTGTCAGGTTTGAGCCTGCTAGCCCTGCTGCTGGGCAGGTCTTGCTGTAGGAGTGGAGGGACAAAAGGGCTTACACTACTGATGGTGGCCTTTGTCCTTCTGTGTAGATGTGACCAAATCTAGGGTGGCATTGGATTTTTCAATGCACTGGAGGTGGCCTTCCACACCAGGCCTAAACAGATTGGTGCCCAGAAAGGGAACATCTGTGAGCTTGTGGTGGGTGTCTGCTGTGAAGGTCAAAATCTGTAACCAAGCCCTGCGGTGCTTGGCCACTGTGGCCACTACCAAATGGGCACAAGAGTCTCCAAAGTCCAGAGCTGTCTGGAGCTACTGCTTTGCCACCACCCTTCCCTGATCCCGGACCTGCTTGACCGTGGTCTAGAGGTCAGCCAGGAGATGAGGGAGCACATCATCAAAGGAGCCCAACAGGCCATTAGAGAAGTGTGCCATCATAACAGCCAAGCTAGCCTGGCGAAGGCCCAAAGAGGTGGCAGCGTACACCTCTCTCCCCGAGTTGTCCAATTTCTTGGACTCCTTATTTAGGGGCTTGTCCACATCCCTTGTGTTGCCCGAACACCTGAAGACAGAATCTGCCACCAACCCCTCGGCTGAGAGGTGCTCTGAGAAGCCGGAGAAAGAGCCAGTAGGGACAGCATACTAGCGGGCCATCCTGGCTGATGGTGCTGGGCAGGAGGCTGGGCGCTGCCAGAGTTCCAACGCCGGGCCCACAATAGCCTCAGCTACGGGGAAGGCCTCCATGAAGGAGTTCTCATTGTCCAGAATCTCCGTAAGGAGATATCTGGCCCATTTCTGCATGGGTTTGAGCGGCATCCCAGTGGACTTTGAGATGAGCCAAAGGATACCGAAGAAAGAGGTGGGCTCTCGTCCACAGAAAGATACCCCTGAGGGTTCCAGGTCAACTGGACAGGAATGCAATGAGGAGTCTTCAGACTCCAAAGAGTCCGCGTACAGCTGGTGACTGCCTAAGCCACTCTCCACTCATTGAGGGCGACTGGGGGTGAGAGTGACCGACAATGGATAGGGAAAACCTTGAGCCGACCAAGAATCCCTGGTCAGCGCCTGATTCTTTGGCTGGGGAGGCAGTGGTTCCACCACACTGGGTGGGGCAGCCAGTTTTGCCTGATCCGTCGGCACCAGGACCAGGTCCTCGACCAGGGAACTGGTGGCAGGAGTCGGCTTCTGCCGTTTAGACGACAGCTACTTACTTGCTGGTGTGGAAGTCAGCATCGGCTTGCTGCCGGCCAAAAGGAGCTGTTGCCACATTAGATCCTCATAGCGCCGATGCAACTTGCGCTGGAGCCTCTCCTCAGCCGAGGAGGATGAGGAAGAAGAGTGGCGGCACCACTTTCCACGATGTCGGGACCGAGACTGCCGACATTGGTTGGATTTCCCTGAAGTGGAGGAGAACCGAGACCAAGACAGTCAGTGGTGCCGGCGGTGGGCCGAGGAAGGAGCGGGGGAAACCTGCTGCCCCTCCAGTTCAGGGTCCTGGGCTGGGGATTTTAGCTCAATGGTATGAGGCAAGTCCTTGGAAGGCACTGAAAGCACCAGTGTCAGAGAGATAGTTGTCAGCCTTCTCGGTTGATAACCTATCGGTGGGCTCAAGAAAATCTCGGCTGTGTCAACAGGCATCTTGGCCGGGTTGGTTCAGACTGGGCAACCGTGAAAACCAGTGGCCCGGCTGCAACATTAAGCAAAGTTGAGAGCTGATAGTCCGGAAAACGAGATCTCTCCTGCTCCCAAGAGCGTCAACAGTGGATCTTACCTTTCTTTGGATCCTCCTTCTGGGACCAAGGGGTGTAAGACCCAGAAGGACCCTCCCCTTTAGTCGAGAGGGACTGGCACAGCTCCCGAAAGGAAGCCATGTAAGAAGAGCCTAGTTGGAGTGGAATAAAGGCCAAAGAGGAGCTCGCTGCGGCCTGGGCTGTCTCCTTCTCGAGGGCAGTGAGCTGTTCAAGCTGTTCCAGTTGTTCCCACACAGCCCACCACCAAGGACACCACCAACAGAGCCTCTTCAATTTGACTGGTGGGTAGCATTCTCCGGTCACCCCAGCTGGAGTCAGGCAGCGCGGTCTCGAGCACCAACAGAGAAAGGACAGACACATCTCACAAGCCTGCAGATCGTGGCGTGCCTGAGGCAATAAATGCACAAGGCGGGGTCGATGCACGACATCTTCTGCCTGCAGGAGCACCGTGGAACCCGGGTTGTCTTGTCCTCCATGTCAGCCATGAGGGAAGAGGGTGAAGACTGAACTCGAATGAGTTTCAAAGTAAGTTTAGGAAAAAAATACAAAGTTTTTAGAGCCAGGGCCTGCAAAACGCGAGAGCACTAAGAAGGGAACCTGATGCTTCCAAGCCGTAAGAAGGATCTGGCATCATGGGGTGCAGCCGAGAGTTTCATCAGCTGGGTGGGTGGGAGGAGCCAGCTTGAAGACTTTCTGACCCATCTTAAAGCGGCAAGGTACCTGCCAGACAGTGTGGATAGAACAACATATCCACGCTCCTAGAAATAATGCTTTCCATGACAGAAAGCGTAGCTCGCTGACAGGTGACAAGGGAACTGGACAAAGGCCGTGCAGTGGATGTCCTGTATTTGGATTTCAGCAAGGCCTTTGATTCCGTGCCACATGGGAGGCTGGGGAGGAGCTGGAATATATACTGTAGGGGTGGGAACAAAGATGGTAAACTGGATCAACAACTGGCTGGAGGGAAGGTAGCAAAGGGTGGTGGTGGTGGGGACACTCATCACCGAGGGATGTGACAAGCGAGGTGCCGCAGGGATCAGTACTGGGACTAGTGTTGTTCAGTATTTTCATATCTGATACCTCCCATGGGGTCCGGAGTAAGATCAGTCTCTTCGCAGACAACACAAAGATGGGAGCTGTGGTAGATGACATCGAAGGGTGGAGGGGGCTGCAGGAGGACCTGACCAAACTACAGGAGTAGTCGGTTGGATGTATGGCAGTTAGGGTTTAATGCCAAATAGTGCAAGGTATTGCACTTCGGGGCTAAGAACCAGGGGAGGAGCTATCAGCTGGGGGGAGGGTGTACAGCTGGAATGCACCGAGAAGAACGTAAGGGTGCTTATAACGGTAAGTATGAACAACTCAGGTCAGTGCAGAAAGGTGGCAGCAAAAGCCAATAGGATGCTGGGGTGCATAGCGAGGGAATCTCCACTAGAAAAGGGAGTTGATCCTGTCCTTCTACAGGCTGCTGGTCAGGCCACACCTGGAATACTGCATGCAGTTCTGGCGCCCATTCCTGATGAAGGGCATCAGATTGCTGGAGGGTGTACAGGGTAGGGCGACAAAAATTATCCAGGGATTAGAGAGATACTCCTATGAGGAGAGGCTGGGCAAGCTGAACATGTATTCCCTGGAGGAGAGGAGGGCTGAGGGCATGATCAAAACAGTACAGTTACGTAGGAACTTACCGTAACAGTAGATCTTCGAGAGAGGTTCCTTCAGTAGGTCATCACAAGTAAGACTGACGTTGCCTGACATTGGGCCGCACGGCAAACTTTTCTAGCAATCCCTGATGGGGGGATCCGCCCAACCGACGTTATGTGACCGACACGCCAGCGTGACGGGTATAGTGAGCAGTCCCCACGCCCACCTCCAGTTCTCTCTGCTGGAGCCAGGAAGAGGCCTAACAGCAGGAGCGAAAAGGATTGGAGACCCTGTAAAATTAAAATGAGGGGAAGGAAGGAGGCAGGGAAAAATATGACCTACTGAAGGAACCTCTCTCGAAGATCTACTGTTACAGTAAGTTCCTACGATCTGTACTATCTTACTAGAGGGTTCCTTCAGTAGGTCATCACAAGTAGGGACTGAGTCCCAAGCAGTCCCTCTAAGGAGGACCGAGAAACTAGGGAGGGGCAAACAAAATCCACAGAAAAGACTGAGCTCGAAAAGGACCCAGCCTAGGACAACAGACCCTGCAGGACAGCTAGGCCAAAGCCAGCCCTCCACCTAGAAGTAATGTCCAAACTGTAATGCTTGGTAAAGGTATGGACAGAACTCCAAGTAGCAGCAGTACAAATATCCGCTGCAGAAACATTATGAAGGAAGGCTGCAGAACCGGCCATGCCCCTAGTAGAATGACCCCTGATAACACCCGGGAGGGGTTTGTCATACTTTTGATAACAGTATCTGATGCAGTTACCCAACCATTTGGAAAGGCCCTGCTTGGAAACCGGTTTGCCTCGAGTTCGAGATGCGAAGGAGACAAACAATTGGTCACAAGAGCGAAAGTCCTTGGTTTGGTGTGTGTAACACCGGAGAATCCGGTGCACATCCATCATATGGAGGAATGCCTCAGCCCTGTTAGCGGGAGCCGGATAATATACCGGAAGCTCTACCGATTGGTTCAGAGTAGCTTCCGATACCACCTTTGGAAGGAACTTCGGATGGGTTCTGAGAACCGCCCTGCCCTGGTGAAAAATACGGTAAGGCTCCTTATAAACCAATGTGTGAAGCTCCAAAATTCTTCGAGTTGAAGTGATGGCAACCAGAAACAATGCCTTCCAAGATAGGAAGCATATGTCACAGCTCATTGCTGGTTCGAAAGGAGAAAAGATGAGCTTTTCCAGGACAAAATTCAGGTCCCATGGTGGTGTTGGGCTGTGGATGGGGGGGTTTCAGATGGAGAATCCCTTCCAAAAGAGTCTTTGAGATATCCAACTGAGCCACGGGTTTACCATCCACCAGCTCATGGTACGCCGATATAGCCGAGAAGAGATGCACTTTCAGAGAGGAATAGGCTAGACCTGAGTCCGATAAGTGAAGGAGGTATTCCATGACTTGTGGTGCCGAGCAAGAAAAAGGGTTCCAGCCCTTCACGGTCATCCAAATGGAAAACCACTTCCACTTCAATGCATAAGTGGAATGGGTGGAAGTTTTTTTGGCTTTGACAAGGATCTGTGCCACTCTAGAGGATACCCCAAAGCGAGATATGGCTATGTCTGCAGGAGCCATGCATGCAAATGCAGGGTCCTGAGCCCCAGATGAACCAGATGACCTCGATCCTGAGTAAGGAGGTTGTGTGTCAATGGAAGTGGAACGGTGGTTCCTGGACAGCTGCTGAAGCAGCGGAACCAAATCTGTCTTGGCCAAAGAGGAGCTATAAGAATCATCTTTGCCTTCTCCGTCTGTAGTTTGAGGAGGACCCTCTGCAGAATGGGAAATGGAGAGAAGGCGTATAAAAATTTCCCTGTCCAGGATAGAGACAACGCATTGCTCCAGAAAGCACCTGGCTCTGGAACGAGTGAGCAAAACTTGGGAAGTTTTGCGTTGAATTGAGAGGCGAATAGGTCGAGTTCCGGCTGCCCCAATTTTGGAAGATAGATTCTGCCACTTCCTGATGAAGTTCCCACGTGAGCAGGGGTCCTTGATCTGCTGAGACTGTCCGCCAGGACATTTAGAACTCCGACATGTGCGTAGCCACTAGGAACAAGTGATGCAGGACTGCCCAGTTCCACTACCTGGTCGCTTCCCTTCAAACAGGGTATGACTGGTTTCCTCCTTGTTTGTTGATGTACCAAACCACTGACATGTTGTCCATTTGGATCAGCAGTGTTCCCTCAGGCAGCAGGGGTTGAAAGGCCTGTAAGGCATACAGGACTGCCCTGAGCTCTAGAACACTTATGTGAAGAGAAAGTTCCAAGCTGGACCAAAGTCCCTGGGCTTGGTGGTCCCCAGATGCACACACCCCACCCCATGTTCAAGGCATCCATGGTGAGTGTGGCTACGGGCACTAGTCTTCAAAATGGAAGACCCAAGGAAAGAGGTGTGGATTCATCCACCATAGAAGATCCTTCCGACCACTGAGGAGATGAGGACCGGATGGTCCAGATCATCCAAAAGCTGGTCCCAGTGCACCCTCAGGGACCACTGAGTGATCCTTATGTGGAGCCTGACTAGGGAACGGTACAAATGGAAGCTGCCATGAGGGCTAACAGGCGAAGGACCTCCCTGGCCGGGATGGTCCGGCAGGATGTCACCTTGGTGGCCTGATGGACCAGAGTCTCCACTCTGTCCGGAGGAAGGAAAGCTCTGTACTGGACCATGTCGAGGACCGCCCCAATAAACTGTAGTCTCTGGGTGGGAATGAGGTATGACTTGGGCCTGTTGACAGTGACCCCAGGTCAACTGAACAGGTCCAGGGTAAATGACAGAGCCCCCAATAATGCCTCCCTGGAAGGGGTTGCTAGCAGCCAATCATCCAGGTAGGGAAGCACTGCAATACCCCTGCAGCGTAAAAACACCACAACCATCGCTAGGCACTTGGTAAAAACCCGAGGTGCCGAAGACAGGCCAAAGGGGAGTGCTCGAAACTGGAAGTGCTCCCCCCGGAACATGAAACGCAGGAACCAACGGTGGTTGGAGAAAATAGGGATATGTAGGTAGGCATTCTGCATATCCAGGGCGCAGAGCCAGTGATTCTCCAACAGTAGCGGCAGAAGGTTCTGCAGTGTCAGCATGCAAAACTTCTTGTACTCAACAAAATGATTCAGCTGACTGAGATCTAGAATGGGTCGGAAGTCCCCGTTCTTTTTCAGAAACAGGAAAAAAAGGGAGTAGAAGCCTTTTCCTGTTTGCCCTGGAGGGACTCACTCAATCGCTTGTTTTAGCAAGAGCAAATTTATTTCCTCTTGGATGAGGAAAGCCTGGTCCCAAGAGTATGAGGACTTCACCGGAGGGTTTCCCAGAGGAATTTCCAGGAACTCTATAGTGTGACCTGAGACCACTATTTGCTGTACCCACTTGGAGGAGGTAATCGCCCTCCACTCCTGCACGTGGAGAGTGAACCTTTCCCCCATCTGCTCCTCGCCGAGAGGCTGAGGAGGCAGTGGGGCCAGGGAGTCAAGATGTGGCAGGTCTGTCAGGGGGAGGACCCCCTGACTGATGCAGATTCTTGGAGGCAGGGGGTATGGTACCCGTGGCCTTCAGCTTGCCTTGGCGATGCACTGAGTGGATCTCCCCTGCCGCCAGGTCCTCTTCCGAAAGGGTTGCTGCTGTCTACGTTGAGGAGCACCCAACGGTACATCGACCAAACAGATCTAAGGACAGCACCCTTGTCCTGTAGTTCTGTAATTATGTCTTTGGTGTTGCCTCTGAACAGTACCAATCCCTGGAAAGGAGCATCCTGAATTGCCAGCTGAACCTCGTTAGCGAGGCCAGACAGGTGAAGCCAGGAGTGCCGTCTCAGGGCCATGGCAGTCGCTGAGGTATGGGCCATGGAATCGACCAAATTGTAAGTGGCCCGTAAAGCATGCCTACAAGAAATCTTAGAGAGGTGAAGGTCCTTGGCGAGTTCCTCCTTGAGAGGTGAAGGATCCATAGACTGGGCCTTCACCTCCAACCTGGCCATGGTCACTTTTTGGTGGGACACCATATGGGCCACGTAACTGAGGGAGCGGAGCGTGCATGTGGCCAAAGAATAGACTTTTTTGCCAAACTGGTCCACCTGCCTCGACTCCTTAACTGGAGGAGTAATGCTCAAGCGTTAGGCATAGCGGAGCGATCATGAGCCACTGAAATTACCATGGAGTCTGCCTTCAGATGGGTCTTCAAAAAAGGAGCATCCTTAGGCACCCGGTAAAGCCTGTCCACCCGCTTGGGGACAGCCAGGATAGAGTGAGGCATCTGCCAGATAGTGGTGGTGAGGTCTTAGTGGGGGGCCATCCACAGAGGAACTGGGACTGGAGACAGGGACTTCAAATCGAGGTGCTCCGCGAGACTCTGTCTCATTGGGTCCTGTTACTCTGACTCCCAATTGAAATAATCTCTGAGGGCCCTCAAGAGATCTGAGAAGGAAGGATCCTCAGGTGGCGATTTTGGTGAGGTCTTGCCTCTCAGCTTGGGTTCCTCCACGATTTCCTCCTCCGAAGAGTCCTCTCTCCCATCAGAACTATTGTCGGCCTCCTCCACTGGACGACATTCAAAACGAGAGGGACTGTCCAGTCAAGTCTTCCCAGAGGTGGACAGTCGGACCCGAACTGCTCAGGAAGGGACCTATGAAACAGTGGAGGTGGGAGTCTTGTTTAGGTCCAAAACCAACTCCGACCTCACTCTCTGCCACCAAGACTGTAAGAAAGACTTGAAATCTGGCATAGCCGGAGGGGGTGGAGGAGGAGTTGGTTGAGGCTGGGGGGGGAGGATGTGGAGGGGGAACAGCAACTGGTGGAGGGTAATACCCATGTGGACCCATGTAATGGGTATATGGATGATAACCCTGATAAAACTGTCCCATTGGATTCCATCCAGGAGTGGGAACCTCCGGGTAAGGATACCCAGGATACCCGTGTGGGTAATGGGGGACAGTGAGGGGATGGTTATAGAACCCCATTGTCAGCTCTGACGTTGGGGGAACCCACGTTGGACCCGCTGTAGTATATATTAAATTAGGGTCCAGCGTTGGAACAGTCCATGTTCTAGGGACCGATGTTGGCACCGGCGCCACCCGATACGGTGCCGGAAAAGGATCTGGCATCGGTACCAGACGAAGTGTCTCAGTGGTAGGAGTCGGGTCCGGCGTCGGGGCCAATGGAATAGGCCTGACCACCGGGCCTAGCATCGGGACTGTTGTAGGGACCGGCGGCATTGGAGGTGCTGGCGGTCCAGGCCTCGGGACTGCTGTAGTAACGGGGGCGGCGTTGGAGTCGCCAGTGGTCCCGGCGTCGGAACTGTAGTGACTGATGGCGCTGGAAGCATCCGCAGTCCATCATCAGGCTGAGGAGGGGCCTCCAAAGAAAGGCCATCTGGCCGAGGAGAAGTCTCCTGACTCTGGTCCCCAGCGGGAGAGCATGGGGAAGAACCCCGGAAATCGGCTGGTTCACCAGCGACCCCATCAGTCTCACTGGACGTGTCCAAAGTAGAATGAGAGGACACAGGTGAGGGAAGAACAGGAGGGAGCGGAGCTATCTCCCTTCGGTCCCACCGGACGTCAGTAGGAGCGCTAGACGGCCCCGACGGGGGAACCGAGCTGTGCGGTCATCGGGGACGGCCAGCTCAGTGGGCGTGGTTGGGCAATCGGGGAGCCGGCGACCGACTTATCTGCATGAAGTGTCTCCTTATCTGGGTGCCTCGACGGTGGCTGGGCCTTGCTGGTAGAGGGCCTGACGTTGTCCACAGAGCGAGCCCGCTCCCTCATCTTCTCCTTGTGTTTCTTAGGGGAAGATTTGTCGGACGAGTCCCTAAGCTTGTTCATCTTCTTCTCAAGTGAAAGTAGACTGGCCTTGAGAAAATGGGCCTCCAATGCCTGCTGTCTCTGCTTTTTGGTAGCCTGATTGAAGGACTGACAGTCGGGGCAGGAGGAGACTGGATGGTCTGTGCTTAAGCAGATGATGCACTTCAAAGCCTGTCTTTGTGTGGTATCTGAGTGCCACACTTGTACCACTTCTTCTTCGAAGACATGTACCTAAATGTACTAAAAGGAAATAGCAAGTTTTGTAGAAAACCGCGTGAAAAACACTTTCCATGGACACTGAATGTGGTCTGTGAAGCGACTAACCGCGGCGATGGTGGAAGAAGAACTGGAGGGTGGGCATGGGACCGCCACAGCCTGATAATCACGCTGCCGTCTGTCACGTGACATCGGGTGGGCGGTCCCTCATCAGGATTGCTAGAAAAGTTCGCTGTGTGGCCCGACATCAGGCGGCGCCAGTCCTGCTTGTGATGCCCTACTGAAGGAACCCTCTCGAAGTAAGATCTTTAAATACCTAAAGGGAATAAACAAGACTAGTACAGAAGGGACTTTCCAGATCAGAAGGGGGAGGGTCACGAGGGGCACCAGCCGAGACCTGGGGGAGTCTCCGGATGGAAGTCAGGAGACAGTATTTCACAGAGAGGGTGGTGGACAAGTGGAATACTCTAAGGAGGTAGTAGCCTGTAGCATGGTAGATGGTTTTAAGAGGGGATGGGACACAGTGGAGGGGGGGTAATTATGAAGGGAAGGGGAATGGTGGGTGGGGCAGCTGCAAGGTGAGGGGTTAGCTGCACAATCGAGCAGACTTGATAGACTGTGGGGCCTGTATCTGCTGGTGTTTTTGTATGTTCATACGACTGGGCCAGTTCGAAGGGAGGCAAATACAGGTTACTCACCTGTAACAGGAGTTCTAGGAATGGTATATGTTGTTCATCCACACTGTCTGGCAGGTTCCTTGCCGCTTTAAATCTTGCCGGAAGGTCTTCAAGCTGGCTCCTCCCACCCACCCGGTGGTAAAACTCTCGGCTCTGCCCCATGACGCCAGATCTAGCCCACTGGAAGCCAGGTTGTGTCGAGCCGGGGGTCAGGTGAGAATAGGATGAACAACATATACCATTCCTAGAACTCCTGTTATAGGTGAGTAACCTGTATTTCTAGGGACATGGATATGTTGTTCATCCACACTGTCTGGCAGACTCCCAGCAGTTCTCTGGGAGGAGGGAGGCAAGGCGCACACCCCCTACTTGGGAAATAAAGACTGGAGAACCGAGGCCCCAAAACCAGCATCCCGGCGTGACTCAAGATCGATGTGGTAGTGGGTGATGAAGGTGAGTGCTAACTTCCAGGTAGCAGCCCTGCAGATTTCCTGGATAGGGACATCCTTGGAAGCAGCCACCGATGCAGCGGTATGGCAGGTAGAATGAGCTCTTATCCCTCTGGGAGGCTCCATGCCCGCCAACCTATAGCAGAGATCTATGCAGGAGGTGACCCACCTGACTATCGTCCGCTTGGCTGCAGGTCTGCCAGGTGCAGCTTCAGCGTAGGTGACAAAACAGCTGCATGAACCCCTCAACTTCAGCCGGCCCGGCCTTTATAATAAGCAAGCGCCTTCTAGGGTCCAAAGTATGGAGCCTATATTCAGCCTCCTAGGTGTGATTGGGGAAGAACACTGGCAGAGTCAACACCTGGTTAAGGTGAAACTCCGACACCACCTTTGGAAGGAATTTCGGGGTGGAGGCATAGGACAACCTTGTCCCTGTGGAAGACCAGATAAGGAGACTTGATGGAAAGTGCCTGGAGCTCTCCCATCCTTCTGGATGATGTGATAGCCACCAAGAAGGCGGTCTTCCATGACAGGTGAGAGATGTCACACCTGTGCATCAGTTCGAATGGCTTGCCCATGAGCTTAGCCAATACCAGCAGTAGATCCCACGGAGGTGGAGATTCTCGCACCGGAAGGGATATGTGATCAAGGCCTTTGAAAAAAGCGCCCGACCACCCTCTCCTGTGCCACCGACTGCTTCCCGGCCTGCACCTGGTAAGCAGAGATGGCTGTCAGGTGCACCTTAAGGGTCGTCGACCGAAGCCCTTGCTGAGAAAGGGACCACAGGTAGTCCAGAATGCTTGCCAAGGAATAGGAGGAAGGGTCCAGGCCCTTGCTCTGACACCAAATGGAGAATCTCTTCCATTTGAAGGCATAGCATTTTCTGGTCAACTCCTTATGGGATGCCTCAACGACGTTGAGAACCTCGTCGGAAAGACCCAAGGCCTGGTACTCTAGCCGCTCAGGAACCAGGCCGTCAGGTGCAGGGATTGAAGGTCCAGATGGAATACCTTCCCCTGATTGACTGAGATCAGGTCCGGACGGGCTGGAAGCCACCTCGGGAGCCTGGAGCTGAGACTGAGGAGATCTGGATACCAGAACTGGCGGGGCCAGTCTGGGGCTACCAGAATCACCTGCGCCTTGTCCCTCCTCATCTTGAGAAGCACCTTGTGGATCAAGGGAAATGGGGGAAAGGGGTAGAAGAGGTCCAGGGTCCACGGCCTCAAGAAGGCATCCCCCTGCAGCAAGCCCTGCTGGGGGGGGCATGAAACAGTCTCAGCTTTGCATTCTCCCTGGAGGCAAACAGGTCCACCTGAGGCGTGCCCCAATGGGAGAAGAGATCTTGTACTACCTCCGGCAGGAGAGACCACTCGTGAGACACAGCCCCTATCCAGCTTAGGGCATCAGCCAGGGTGTTGGAGGCTCCTGCCACATGAATGGCGAGGAGATCCGCCTCCAGGCTGCGCACGAGTGACCAAATATGGAGAGCTTCCCTGCACAGAGGCATGGAGCGCGTCCCGTCCTGGCGGTTTAGGTAGTACATGGTCGTGGTATTGTCCGTCTGGACCTGAACCACTTGACCCCATAGAAACGGAGCGAAGGTGGTGAGGGCTAGACAAACCACTCGAAGCTCCAGCAGGTTGATGTGGCATCGGGACTCAAGGGACCAGAGGCCATGAGCTCTGTGCTCCCCCAGATGGGCACCCCAACCCATCAGAGAGGCATCGGTCGATAGAGACACCGTCGGCTCGGGGCGGACAAATGGGATGCCCTCCTGCAGATGTGCTGGAACGGTCCACCACTGGAGAGAATTCCACATCCTCTGGGTCACTGTCACTAGCTGATCCAGCGGATCGAAGTGCTGTGACCATTGGCTGGCCAGCCCCCATTGAAGGGGATGCATGAACCAACGGGCCCAATGGACCATGCTGGTGCAGGCCGCCATGAGGCCCAGGAGGCGCAAGAAGTCCAGGGCAGGGCACAATTGCCCAACCTGAAATGATTGGGCAAAGGAGGAAAGAACCTCGGCCCTGTCCACAGGAGCCATGCTCTGGCTCGTAGAGAGTTGAGCTCTGCACCGATGAACTGTATCACCTGCTTTGGCACGAGTTCCAACTTGGCCTTGTTGATGAGGAGGCCAACCTGAGAGCAAACCTGGAGGGCCAGATCTCTGGACCACTCCACCTCCGCTCTGGAGGGGGCTGCAATCAGCCAGTTGTCCAGGTAGGGGTACACCTGGACCCTTCAGCACCACAAGAATGCTGCCACCACTGCCATGTATTTGGTGAAGACCCTGGGAGCTAGGGAAAGGCCGAAGGGCATGGCCCGGAACTCATAAAGGGATCCCTCTGCTCTGAAGCAGAGGAATCTCTGGTGGGATGGATGGATTGGGACGTGAAAGAACGCAACCTGAAGGTCCAGAGAACAGAACCACATGCCTCATTCCAAGGATGGGATTATCTGAGCCAGAGTGACCATCCTGAAGGTCCGAGACCTTAGGAACCTGTTCAGGTCATGCAGGTCGAGAATGGGGCGCCAGCCCCCCAACCGTTTTGGGACCAGGAAGTACCTGGACACAAATCCTGGGTCTGGAGGAGGATCCGCCACCTTCCTGATCACCTCTTTTTCGAGGAGCAGGGTGATATCGGCTCGGCGAGCCGACAGAGAGGCTGGGGACCTCGTAGTCCCCCGAGGGTGACGGCTCAGAAGGGTGGGCCCCTTCCAACCACCTCAACACCCAACGGTCCGTGGTGATAGCGGACCAGGTGGAAAGGAAGTGGTGGAGTCGTCCCCCCACGTGGAGAACCCAGGGGGAGTGACGAGGCTGGGGGCAACACCCTCAACCCGTCACTGGGTAGGCTTAGAGGAGGGACCAGCCGAGGGACCTCCTGGGCCTTTACCTCCCTGCTTCCTGTTGGAGGAAGCTGCGGGCTTGGGTTTGGGATGCCAAGTGCGAGCCTGCTGGCCCTGGTGCTGGTGCTGTTGGGCGGACTGTGCAGCAGGCGCAGAAGGACAAAAGGACTTGTGCTGCTGCTGTCGGCGGCCTTTGTCCTTCTGGGCGGAGGTGACCGAGTCCAGAGTGGCATTGGACTTTTCGATCCGCTGGAGGTGACCTTGCACTCCAGGGCCAAAGAGGTCGGTCCCCAAGAAGGTGACATCCGCCAATTTGTGCTGGGTATCCGCCGTGAAGGTGGATATCCTCAGCCATGCTCTGCGGTGCATGGCCACCGCAGCCTCAACCAGTCTGGCACAGGAGTCTCCAATGTCCAGAGCCATTTGGAGCTGCTGTTTCACCACCGCCCTTCCCTGATCCCACACCTGCTTGACCGTGGTCTGCAGGTCGGATGGGAGATGAGGGATCACCTCATCCAGGGAGCCCATGAGGGCATGGGAGAAATGTGCCATCAGCACGGCCGAGCTGGCCTGGCGGAGGCCAAGGGAGGACACAGAGTACACCTTGCGCTCGGCATAGTCCAGCTTTTTGGACTCCTTGTCGGGGGGCTTATCCACATCCCTAGCATTCCCGGAACGCCGGAAAACGCTATTGGTGACTAACCCCTCCACAGAGGGGTGATCCGAAAAACTGGACAAAGAGCCGGTAGGGACCGCATACTTCCTGGCCATCCTGGCCGAAGGCGCAGGACAGGAAGCAGGCCACTGCCAGAGCTCCAAGGCTGGGCCAACAATGGCTTCAGCCACCGGAAAACCTCCGTGGGTGAATCCCTCGGTCCAGTATCTCCATCAGGGATGCTTGGCCCCGCGGATCTGAGCCGCGAGCTGCAGCCCCGTGGACTCCGAGATAAGCGAAGCAAACCCATGAAGGACGATGGGCTGTGCCCATCAACTGGCTCCCTCAGAGGACTCTAGGTCAATGGGCCTGGAGAACAGGAGGAGTAGTCATCGGACCGAGGAGTCCATGAAGAGCTGCTCGGCCTGAGCCACCCTCCACCTGCCGAGGATGGTCAGGAGTGAGGGTGACCGACAACCTGTGGGGCAGGCCCTGACCTGCGGAGAGTCCTTGGTGGCGCCCGATTTTTGCTTGTGGAGGCGGAGGTTCCACCACAATCAGTGGGGCAGCTGTTTTCGGCCAAACAACCGGCCCAGGCTTGGGCACCTCAGCTACAGCGAGGGGTTGTTTCGGCCGCTCGGGTGACAGCCACTTGATAGCCGGGGAAGGCGACGGCATTGGCTTGTTCCCAGACAGAAGTAACTGCTGCCACATCAGGTCCTTGTAGCGTCGATGCAACTTGCGCCGAAGCCTCTCCTCTTCCGAGGAGGAAGACGAGGATGAGCTGCGCCACTTACTTTGGTGCTGAGACCGAGACCGCAAATGTCGGCGGGATCGGCTGGACCGAGACGATGTCCGAGACTGAGACCGAGATCCTCTGCGTTTCCGAGGACGGGTCTGGGAAGGGGCGGGGGACACCCGCTCTTCTCTCGGCTAGGAAGCCTTAACCGGGGACTGCGGCACCAGAGGTGCAGGCAAGTCCTCGGTCTCCGCTGGGGGAACCGGTGAAGAAGGATTGTCGGCTTCACCAGTCGACAGCCCATCCAATGGGTCGAGAAAAATCTCGACCGCGTCGACGGGTGTCTCAGCCAGCTGACCTGACAGGGACACCATGAAGCCAGCAGCCTTAGCCGCAACCTCAACCAAAGCAGAGTGTCGACTGTCTGGGGAAGGGGACCTCTCCCGCTCCCACAAATGCCAACAATGGGACTTACCCTTTGAGTCCTTCTTTTTTGGACTGAGAGGAATGTCCTGATGGCCCCTCTCCCTTCATGGAAAGAGATTGGCAAAGCTCCTTGAAAGAATCTGAATACGAGGTACCCAGAGAGAGCAGGATAAATGCTGCGACCGAGGAAGAAGATGATGCGGCCTGTGCCGCCTCCTCCTCAAGGGCGATCATCTGCTCGAGTTGCTCAGTCGAGCCAGCTGCCACGGTAATTGCCCAGTGGGCCTCCTTCGACTTAACCGGCGGAGAGCGCTTCTTGGGGCACCCAAGCTGTAACCAGGCAGCACGGTCTTCCAGGACGCTGGCCGAAAACGAATGGCATAACTCGCAGGCCTGCGGGTCATGTTCTAGGCCGAGGCAGTAGACGGACGTGGAGTGCGGGTCTGTCCTGGACATCTTCTGCCCACAAGGGCACCGCGCCGAAATCCGGGAGTTGATTTGTCCATTGCAGCTGTGAGGGAGAAACTTGACCAAAGTCTTGAAAATTTTAAAATAAGTTTCGGGCGAACCGAGGAATTAGGATCCAGTCTACACGCAGAGCGTTAAGGAGGGAACCTGAGCTTCCAAGCAGTAAGGAAGATCTGGCGTCATGGGGCGGAGCCGAGTTTACCCAGGTGGGTGGGAGGAGCCAACTTGAAGACCTTCCGGCAAGATTTAAAGCAGCAAGGAACTTGCCAGACAGTGTGGATGAACAACATAACCATGTCCCTAGAAGAAAAAATTACTCACCTTAGTAATTGCTTTTCTTCTCATGGAGTCTTGCTATATTATAACAAAAGCAGTCAGCCACTGCAGCTGAACTGCCCCGGAGAGGAAGGAGCCAACTCCAGAGGATCTGGAGTTCTACAGTGCGAGGGCGCTGTGCCAAAGCTCTATCTGGCAAGTTTCAAATGAAACTGTCAGATCTTTCTGAAGCTAACCTTAAACAACAAGTCTGTGTGGAAAAACTCTACACTAGACAAATGGCTACCTACTAGTAGTAATAACAACAATATAAACAACAAAAGAAACACCAATAGCCATAATAACAATGAATAATGGTATTATAGTTCGTTTTACCACCCTTGACAAGCACCATGGAACCCCCTTCCCCAAGACTCAAGTCCAGGAAGGGGTCAATATATAACCTAAACGAAACAACCTAGTTCCTAACCTAAAGGAAGAGGGTAAGGAAACAACTACAATGGCATGACACAGTGCTTGCACTAATTTGCCACCCTACCCAAGTAGAAGTTCTGAGAGGGGCAGGAGGGAGGGTGGTTAAATATAGCAAGACTCCATGAGAAGAAAAGCAATTACTAAGGTGAGTAATTTTCTTCAAACACCATGAAGTCTTGCTATATTATAACAAACAGATTACACAGCAGTACCTCCATGGAGGAGGGTCAGAACCTACTTAGGAAATAGGCTCTGAAGCACAGCTGTGCCAAACCGAGCATCTCTCCTGGACTGGACATCCAGGGAATAATGCTTGTAAAAGTGTGAACTGTCTTCCAGGTAGCAGCTTGACAAATCTCCAGAATGGGAATGTCTCTAGCAGCCGCTAGAGGCATGGCTATACCCTGGTGGAGTGGGCCCCTCAGTCCTGAGGGGTTCTCTACTAGTTTTTGGTAACAAAATTGGATACAAGAGACAATCCACCTTGCAATTGTCCTCTTAGTGGCAGGTTTCCTTACCAACTTCGCCATAAGTAAGAAAGAGTTGGAGGGATTCAACCTGTGACCTTTGGTGCGTCCAGATAGTAGCTAAGGCTCTTTGACGTCCAAGCTGTGCAGTCTCCTCTCACCTGAGGAAGAATGCTCAGTGAAAAATACTGGGAGAGAGATGGATTGATTCAGGTGGAAATCTGAAACCACCTTAGGCAAAAACTTTCTATTAGTCCTGAGGACTACCTTATCTCTGTGGAAAGAGATAAAATCTTCTTCCACTGACAGGGCCTGTAATTCACTTATGCATCTGGCAGAAGTGATAGCCACTAGGAAAACAGTTTTCCAAGTTAGATACTTGAGCTCTGCTGAGGACAGAGGCTCAAAGGGAGGTTGCATTAACTGAGCAATACAAACATTCAGGTCCCAGGCAGGAGCTGGTTCCCGAAAAGGGGGGTTAGTATGAAGTAACCCTTTAAAAACTTGGAGAACACAGGGTGAGAAGAAGGGAGGCAGGCTTCCTGCTGACACAAAAGCAGAGACAGCTGCCAGATGAACCTTCAAGGTAGCTGGCCTAAGGCCTGGGAATTTAAATGGACCAAATAGTCCAGTAGAATGGGAAGATCAGCAGATTCTGGAATAATCTGCCTCTCAGAGCACCAGATGGAAAACCTCTTCCACTTAGAATTATAAGTGGCCTAGTGGAAGGCTTCCTTGAAGCCTTTAAAATATCAGGACACCTTGAGAAAGGTGTAAATCAGCAAATTCTAACTCCTCAAGAGCCAGGTCTTGAGATGGAGGGATTTGAGGTCCGGATACCACACTCTCCCCTGTGCACAGGCCAGCAAGTCATGGACTCTGGGCAGGCTCAGGGCAGGGTGAACTGTCAAGGACAGAAGCAGAGGGTACCAGGGCTGTCTGGCCCAATCTGGGGCAATCAGAATCACTTTGCAGGGTTGAGATCTGATTTTCACTAGCACCCTGAAAAGAAGAGGAAAGGGGGGAAAGGCATACAGGAACTTCCCTTCCAGTCCAACAGAAAGGCGTCCAGAGGACTGAGCCCAGCACTGGAGGCCTGCAACAAAATAGAGGAAGTTGGTGGTTGTCTGGGGCTGCGAAAAGATCTATCTGAGGGTGCCCCATCTGGCAAAGACAGACCCCAGCACCTGTGGATTCAGAGCCCATTCGTGATGGCCCTGAGAAATTCTGCTGAGGGCATCCATCGGGACATTGTCCTTCCTGGGAGATGAACTGCTATCAGGGAGGTGTTCAGGAGTAAGCCAGAGACCACAACTTCATTGCTTCGGTGCACAAGGCTGAAGACCAGGTGCCCCTTGCTTGTTGATGTACCACATTGTGGTGGTGTTGTCTGTCCTGACTTGAACCACTTTGTTCTGGACAGAAACTGAAAACACCGAAGAGCTAAAAGACAGCTCTGAGTTCCAAAAGATTGATGTGGAGCAGAGATTCCTGAGAGACCACACCTCCTGGAGTGGACAGGTGCCTAGTGAGCTCCCACCCTAACAGGAGGCATCCGTGGTGAGGGTGAGGGAGTGGGAAATGGAATGAAGGAACCCCTTGTCTTAGATTGCTTTGGTCCTGCCACCAGTGGAGGGCCAGGATCAGAGTTTGAGTCACTGGGACCAATTTGGTAAGGGGGTCCTTCCTTTGAGACCAATAGGCCCTCAAATGGAACTGAATGTCCCTCATCTGGAATCTTGCTCCTTGCACTACAGCTGTGGAAGCAGCCATGTGCCCCAGGAGTTGCAGAAAATGCCTTGCTGGTCGAGAGACTCGCAGGGTAAAGGAGGATGCCAGGGCCATGAGTCTGTCTACCCTTTCGAGGAAGAAATGCCCTGGCTAACTTTGTGTTCAATTCTGCACCTATGAAAGTTAGGACCTGAACTGGTTCCAGAACTGACTTTGGTAAATTTAGCAGGAATCCCAGGGAAGTGAGAAGCTGCTGGGTGACTTGCAAGTGGGATTTTACCTGACCTGGAGACTGACCCACAATGAGCCAGTCGTCCAGGTAGGGAAACACAGCAACCCCTTGCCTTCTTAAGTGAGCCACTACCACAGCGAGACATTTTGTGAATACCCTTGGCGCAGAGGTAAGGCCGAAAGGCATTGCCCTGAACTGGTAATGGCCTGAGGGCAGTTTGAACCTGAGGTACTTTCGGTGAGAAGGCCTGATCAGGACATGAAAATAGGCATCCTTGAGGTCCAGGGAAGCTAGCCAGTCCCTGGCCTTAGAGAAGCAATATCATTGCCAGAGTCAACATTTTGAACTTTGGTTTCAAAAGATGCTTGTTCAGGTACCTTAAATCTAGAATGGGCCGCCATTCTCCTGTCTTTGGGGTAAGAAAGTATCTTGAATAAAGCCTCTTGCCCTGATGGCAAGGAGGAACCCTTTCCACTGCTTTGCAGTCCAGAAAGAAGAAACCTCTGCTTCCAAAGCAAGGGCTTCTGAAGGATTTGCAGGTGGAAAATGTCTGGTTCTCATCTTTGGAAAGTGTTTGAAGCTGAGAACCAGACCCTGGCTTATTACCTCCAGAACCCATCTGTCCGAAGTTAAGGACAGCCAGTTCTGGCTGAAATAAGCCAACCTGCCCCCCACTGGTACAGGAGAATCGGCCCTGGGCACCCCATCAGGGTGCCTGCTTAGCAACCTTAGGCTGAGGGAGGGGATGGTTTACTTGTGCCTCGTCTACCCCTGCCTCTGAAGAAACCCTCTGCTAACAGCAGAGGAGGCTTGAATTGGTAAAAGGCCTGTGAAAAGGCCTGCCCCTACCTCTGGGAGCATGCCTTTGTGGCGTGGCATGCCTCTCCTTAGCCTGGGCACTTTTGTAGGTAGTTCTGTATTCATCCATCTTTTCATATAGTTTTCTGTTTGTTCCCAAACAGAGAGTTTCCCACTACAGGAAAATCCATAGCCTTTGACTGAGTATCTTGGGACAGATTAGTGCATCTGAGCCATGCCAACCTATGAGAAGCTACAGAAGTGGCCATGACCCTAGAGGAGACATCATTAACATCAACAGCAGTATGAAATCGAACTTTAGAGGCTTCAATGCCATCAGCAGCCACCTGTTCCAATTCACTAGCCAGTTGGCCATGGGCCTGCTTGGCTAACTGCAATATTGTGTCCCACCTAGATTTCTTATATCTAGCTACATAAGCCATATAATTTGCCTGCCTGAGTCCCAAAAGCTGCCATATACTGTTTTTGCCATGGCATCAATCTTCCTGGAATCTTTATCAGGAGGATGTGAGGCCAGGGAATATTAACCTTGTCACAGGCTGCAGCTTGTACCACACCTACATGACTACACTGTTCAGTGAGGAAGTCTGTATCAGAGCCTGACAAAGTATACCTTCTGTCCATTTTTTTATCTACAGGAGGGACAGAATGAGGATTTTTAAATCTTTGTTGTTTGCTTCCTAAATGACTTATGCAAAGGAATAGACAACCTCCTAGACTCTGGTATATCCATCATTTCTACATAATCAGGCTCCTCTTGCTCATCCACAGCCTCCTCTAAAGGAAGCTGGAGGGTTTCTACAACCTTTTTGTAAAACATAAAATGAGGAGGGGACTCAGACAGAATAGGAGGAGATTCTAAAGGTCTGTCTGGAGAAATGTCCGGTTCAATGGGCATCGTCAGACCCTCCCAGCCACACATATTGATCAAATTCCTCCTCCCCCTCGTGGTTCATAAAATCCTCAACATCATACTCCTGAACCACTGGAACTGAATGAACCAACCTTTACCAACTGTTGGTGGTTCGACAGGTCCCTGAGACAGTGACTGGACAATCTGAATGGCTTTAGCTATCTCTGCAGCAGTTGGAGACACAATTTTGGACTCCAAACCTACTGATTTCCTTGTCTTTTAACTGGGACTGGTTCCTCTGAACCAGCCTTCCTTTGCCCAAAGAAGTCTCGCCCTGGTCAGAGCACTCCCTCTGGTCCAGTGGGTGCTGGACCGGCTGGCCATCCGGGTCAGCGGACTTTGGCCTCTCGTTCCTGAGCCGGCCCAATCTCTTCTCCAGGGTGGCTGCAGGAAATTTTACACACCTGGCAGTCTTGACAGGAGGTGGTCACCCCAGACAATAGACACAAGTGGTGTGTGGGTCAGCCTTGGCAAAGGCTTCCCCACAGACATCACAGTGTTGAAACCCAGTGGGTCTGGTTTTTCTTTTGGGTTTCTCAGACATAATGCCAGCCTATCCAAAACTTGCCCTTTTGATGGCAGTGCCAGGCAAGACACCCTTATCGGTTCCTAACCATGTCACGGGTATTTGAAAAAACTTATTAAAATTCAGGTTTTTTTTAGAACCGATAAGAACCGGGAACCGCACTCTAAAAAACCCAACCAACACTTTAAAATGTTGAAATAAGCAAACCGATCGGTTCAAAACCGAACCGATAATTAACTTTCCACACAGACTTTAAATTCGGTACTACGGTTTACCAGATAGACTTTTAGCAATGCACGGTAAAATAATAACTTTTGCGGTTCATATGAACCGAAAAATACTCGCTGAACGAGAATGAACCGAGCTGAAGGAGCTGATCTCCGGAGCGGCTGTTCAGTGAAGCGGAGTAAAGAATCTGACAGTTTCATTTGAAACTTGCCAGATAGAGCTTTGGCACAGCGCCCTCGCGCTGTAGAACTCCAGATCCTCTGGAGTTGGCTCCTTCCTCTCCGGGGCAGTTCAGCTGCAGTGGCTGACTGCTTTTGTTATAATATAGCAAGACTTCATGGTGTTTGAAAGTTAAGTTTCTCTACCTTAAACAAAAGATCCCAGGGAGGGACAGGGTCCCTAATGGGAGGTTTGAAATGTAGAATGCCCCACAAAAAAGTATGGGACAGATCCAGCGGAGCAAGGGTCCTGCCCTCCACAGGTGCATGGTATGCAGAGATGGCTGACAAATGCACCTTAATGGAGGAGTAACCCAGGCCAGAATCCAACAAGGCAAGGAGGTACTCCAAAACCGAGGTCACCAGACAGGTGAAAGGATCAAGGGAATGGGCAGAAGCCCACAGGCAGAACTGTTTCCACTTCATAGCATAGATGGCTCAGGTGGAAGGCTTTCTAGCAGTCACCAGGACCTCTGCTACTCCAGGGGAGACCCCAAAATGGGAGACAGCTAGGTCTGCAGGAGCCACACATGCAGATGCAGAGACTTGAGATCTGGATGGATCAAGCTGCCGTGGTCCTGGGAGAGCAAATGCGAGCGCAGGAACAGAGGAAAGTATAATTACGTAAGAACTTACCGTAACAGTAGATCTTCAAGAAGAGCTCTTGTAGCAGGCAATAACCATATGGACTAAGCCGACAGGCACCAGGACCTCACGGAAACTTTCTAGCTAGCAGTCTCCAGCGAGGGACCACCCCCATCAGCCAATGGTATAAAGGGGGGTGGTTCCCAGCCCCACCCCAGTTCTCCCGCTGGAGATCCGGAGTCTAGAATGGAAGGAGAACTGGGTAGGTTCTTGCCAAAAGGAAAAGCAGAAAGAATACCGGGGGAAAGAGGGAGGGAAGGAAGCAGTGCCTACTGCAAGAGCTCTTCTTGAAGATCTACTGTTATGGTAAGTTCTTACGTAACTGTGTTATCTTACTTCAAGTTAGAGCTTTTGCAGCAGGCAATAACCATAAGGACTGAGTACAAAGCAATCAAGGGAGAAGGAACAGACTAGCATGGGAGGAGGTAAAAAAAAAAAAACAGCCAGCAAGGGTTTAGGAGAGCAGGCCCTGAAGAACTGCAAGACCAAAACCAGTCCTACATCTGGAAACCACGTCCAAGCTGTAATGCTCGACAAATGTGTGAACAGAGCTCCAGGTGGCAGCTGCACAAATTTCTGCAGTGGAAACTTTTCTCAAAGAGGCAAAGGAAGTGGCAACTCCCCTGGCAGAATGGCCTTTAACAAAGCCCGATAAAGGCTTTTTGTATTTTTGGTAACACAAAACTATGCAGTTAACTAACCACTTAGACAAAGTCTATTTAGAAACTGATGCTCCCTGAGTCTTGGGAGCAAATTCTACAAACAACTGATCGGTCTTCCTCAAAAGGGTGGTACGGTTCAAATAAAAATGAAGCATCTGGTGGACATCTAAAGCATGCAATAACGCTTCTCCAGTTAGAATACTCTGGATAATAGACAGGTAGGTGGATGTCCTGGTTCAAAGTAAATTCAAAAACCACCTTGGGCAAAAACTTAGGATTGGTCCACAAGGACACCCTGTCCTTATGGAAAACCAAATAGGGGTTTTTACACATCAGAGCTTGGAGCTCGGAAATCCTCCAAGCGTAAGTAACTACAACTAAAAATAACACTTGCCATGAGAGAAACCATTGCTTGCAATCCACAGCTAGTTTAAACAGGGGAAGCATAAGTTTATATTAGAGAAAGAGGAGGTCCCATGGAGGAACAGGGTTTCTGATGTGAAGTCTCAAATGCAAAATGCCCCGTAGGAAGGTAGGGGACAAATTTGGCTGAGTAAGGGGTTTACCCTCTACTGGTGCATGGTACGCAGAGATGGCAGAGAGATGCACCTTGATAGAGAAGTACCTCAGGCTTGTGTCACACAGAGAGGGGAGATACTCAAGAATGGAGTTAGCTGCGCAGGAGAAGGGATCGAGGTGACGGGTGGTAGCCCACAAACAGAACCTCTTCCATTTCATGGCATAGGTGGATCTAGTGGAGGTCTTTCTTGCTGCCACTAGAACGTTGGCCACTCTGGAAGAAAACCCATACCTAGTGACCACTAGGTCTGCAGAAGCCAAGCATGTAGATGCAGGGACCTGGAAGTCCAGATGGAGTAGAGTGCCCTGGTCCTGGGAGACCAAGTGTGAGCTCAGGAGTAGAAGAATTGTGGGTTCTGAGGCTAGCTGTTGGAGCAGAGGGAACCAAATCTGATGTGGCTAGAAGGGAGCAATGAGAATCATCTCCGCTCCCTTTGCGTGAAGTTTGAGTACCACCCTCTAAAGAATGGGAAAGGGATGGAAGGCATAAAGAAACCTCAACGCCCAACAGAGGGACAATGCATCTTGCCAGAAAACTCCAGGCCCTGGATCTAGTGAGCAGAAACTGGGCAGTTTGGCATGAAGTGGGGACACAAAGAGATACAACTTTGGTCAACCCCATCTGTTGAAAACTGCTCTGCCAATGACTGGAGGAGCTCCCACTCATGGGCTTTGGACCAAAACCTGCTTAAGCTGTCGGCTAAGATGTTTTAGACACCTGGAACATGAACAGCGGTGAGTTCTAGGTGGTGTTCCTGAGCCCTATAACAGACCCTCATTGCCTCCCTGCCAAGGGGGTAGGAATGAGTCCTTCTTCTTGCTTGTTGATGTAAAACACCACAGACATGTCCGTCTGAATGAAGAGAGGGCCCAGTAGGTCAGTCTAAAATGCTTGCAAGGCATTCAGGACTGCTCTCATTTCCAGGACGTTGAAATGTAGGGATTGCTCATCTGGGGACCAGGATCCCTGGGTCTGCTTGTCCTCCAGATGAGCACCCCAACCGAGTCCAGAGGTATCGGTCGTCAAAACTCACCTTGGGGGCTCCTGCCAGAAGAGGACCCCTTCATTGTGGCCCATCCACCAGGTCAGGGTCCGATGAACTGGGTCTGAGACTAGAACCCTCTGTTCCAGGTCATCGGATTGTTGGTTCCATTGCACCCTGAGTGTCCATTGCAGGACACTCATGTGGAGGCGAGCCATAGGAATGGTGGGTAGGGATGCCGCCATATAGCCAAGGAGCCATAGATAGACTCAGGCCAGAATGTGAGGAGCCATAGAAACCATTCAGGCCTGTCCTCGTAGGCAATCTACCCTCTCAGCAGGGAGAAAGGTCTTTGTTCTGCACTGTGTTGAGGACCACTCCAATGAATTGGAGTCTCTGGCTGGGCCATAGGGATGACTTGGAGAGATTCAGGGTGATCCCTAATTCTTGGAAGAGGGTAAAGGTGTCTCCAAGTGTGTGAAGCAGTTGACCCTTTGTGGGAGTTGTCAGAAGCCAGTCTAGGTAGGGAAAGATGTAATGACCTTGTCTTACGGGGGCTGCGGCCACCACTGCTAGGCACTTGGTCATGACTCTGGAAACAGAGGATAGACCAAGTGGTAGAGCCCAAAACTGGTAGTGTCACCCTTGTAAGAGGAAATGCAGATACCTTCTGTGGGTCGGAAACACTAGGATGTGCAGGTACGGGTTCTGCATATCTAGAGAGCACAGCCAGTCTCCCTGGTGCAGGAGAGGAATCAATCCTGGCAGAGTGACTATCCTGAACCTCCTGTACTCTATGTGCTTGTTGAGAGAACCGAGATCCAAGATGGGACGAAGGTCCCTGGTCTTTCTGGGACAAGGAAAAAGTCGGAATAAAATCTCTTTCCTCCTTGATCTGGGGAACTGGCATAATGGCCCACTTTTGATGAGGGAGACGTAAGAAGGAGGATAATGGGAGGACACCGGTGGGTTTTCTGGTGGCCTCTCCAGGAACTCCATTGTATGTCCTTTTCTTTATTAGTCTGAGGACCCACCTGTCAGTTGTTATTTTGCTCCATCCCTCGAGATAGAGGGAGAAGCGACCCCCTACTGCTTCCCCCATAAATTCCGCAGGGGGAGGGGGTCGGACACGGAGTCATTGTGAGGTTCTGGGAGTGGCAGAGGGGCTTGGGAGATCTTAGTGGCTCTGGAAGTGGAACTGCCACGGGTCTATGAGGTTGCCTTATGTTTGTAGCCCCCCCCCACTTCTGCTGAGGCTGGTTTCTGGACTGCTGACCTGAGGGCTTAAGAAAAGGCTGCTTCCTGAATGGCCTCTGGTTAGTTTTATACATTTTCTGTACAGACCAGTTGGCCTCCCTCCCCCCTCCAGAGTCCTGGAGACAGGTGATCAACTTTTCCACCTTGTCTCCAAAAAGGACTAAATCCTTGTAAGTTAGATCCATGATGCAAGCCTGCAGGTCCTGGGTGAACCCAGAGACCCTGACTATGCATCGTGCTGGAGGCAGACACCCATGGTGGGTACTCAGGCAGCTGTGTCTGCAGTGTCATTTGAGGCACGCAAAATGTGAGTGCCCATATCTGATCCAGATTTTAGAAGGTCCAGGAGCTTGGCCTTTTGATCAGAGTGTGGAAGGGCCTGAGCTATTTCTAGTCCCTTCTCCCACAGGGCATTTTGGTACTGTACCACATGGGTGAGAAAGTTAAGGGACCTAATGGAGCAAGTAGAGAAGGAGTATACCTTCTTGCCCAGCTGGTCAATGATTCTGGAATCCTGGTCAAGAGGTTGATTGCTTAAATGCTTATGCTTCTTTGACCTATTATGGGCAATGGTGATCACCACTGAGTCAGCTGTAGGGTGCTCAGCCAAGAATGGGTCATCTCTAGGCACCTTGTATAGCTGATCCAATTTTTTAGAGATGTCTGAGGTGGAGGAAGGGAGCTTCCAGATGAGCCTCGTTAAATTCTGGAAGGTATCCACTAAAGAAGGAACCACTAAAGGTTTGGGTTCCTTCTGCCTCAGGTATTTGGCTAACCTCCGCCTTTCAGGATCCAGGTCCTCCGTTTTCCATCCAATGGAGGCCTTGATGAAAAAATTACTCACAGGAGTAATCTTCTTTCTTCCATGGGGTCCTTTAGCATCAGTAACTTTTAGCACTTAGCTGGCTAGGTGCAACTGCCCCGGAGGTGTGCCTTTAAGAGATTTTTTAATGAGCGTAATGCCAGCCAATCAAAAGACAGGAGGGGGTGTGAACTGAGTGAGAGCTGTTGACTGCTTCAGAATCTTTTCAAGAAAAAACAAGGGCAAATGCCCCAAAAAAGAATTTACAGGATTCAAGAAACATGCAAATGTCCAAAAGTGGAACTAGAAACAGCAACACAAGGTAAAAACTCATCAATAACACACGCAAAATTTGGTAAAAGGTGACATTAGAGCCCTTCTCTGATAGGTGAACTGGGGAGGAAGGGTGGGAGCTTACTGATGCTAAAGGACCCCATGGAAGAAAGATTACTGCAGTGAGTAATTTTTAATTCCTACCCCAGGAGTCCTTTAGCATCAGTAACTTTTTGCAGACTACCAAGCAGTACCAAGTGGGAGATGGGCAGAGAACCTACTTAGGAAATAGGCTCTGCAGAACTTCCCCACCAGATTTGGCATCAGATCTGGTCTGCACATCCAAACTGTAGTGTTTCACAAAGGTGTGCACAGATTCCCAGGTAGCTGCTTTGCAGACATCCAGTAGGGGAATGTCCCCTGCTGCTGCAAGCGATGCTGCAGTGCCCATGGTAGAATGTACCCTGCGCCCCACTGGAGGTTGTTGACCAGCTTTCTCATAGCAGAATCTAACACAAGAGACCAACCAACAAGAAATAGTTCTCTTGGTAGCTGGTCTTCCTCTGCCTACATCCCCGTAGGTGAGGAAGAGCCTCTGGACTGTCTAGTATGCTCTAGGTAGTGAAAGATGGCTCTTTTGACATACCAGCTGTGGAGCTTTTGCTCACCAGGAGTGGATGGCTTAGTAAAGAAGACAGGCAGAGTAATGGACTGGTTCAAGTGAAACTCTGAAACCACCTTTGGCAGAAATTTCTTATTTGTCCTGAGCTCAACTTTATCGTTGTGAGGGATGATGTAATTCGGCTCAGTGCACAGGGCCTGTAGCTCTGAAATCCTCCTGGCAGACATAATGGCTACCAGGAAGATGGTCTTCCAAGTTGCAAACTTGATGTGAGCCGTGGACATAGGCTCAAAAGGTGAATTCATGAGACCATCTATGCAAAGGATCAGGCTCCAAGGAGGAACAGGCTCCCTGGTTGGAGGCTGGAGGTGCAAGAGGACTTTGAAAAACTGTTTAAAAATGTTCTGGGAAAAAACTGATTTCTTTCCCACCGAAAGGTAGGCTGAAATTGCTGCCAGGTGTAGCTCGAGTGAAGATGGTTTCAAGCCTGACGCCTGTATGTATACCAGGTAGTCTAGCAGCTGAGGGTCTGAAGCTGAGAGGGGTTTGACCTTTTCGCTTCTGCACCAGAGGGAAAACCTTTTCCATTTGGCTGCATAAGTTTTCTTAGTGTTTGGTTTTTTTTAGCCATCCTCAGTACCTTTTTTTTTTTTTTTGCCAGCTATCGCCAAACTCGGCCCTAGTCATGGCCCCCGCCACCCCCTGCATCCACATGAGCTGCGCTCTCCCCTTATGCCCCCTGATTTACCCTCCAGGGTGGGGTTGTGGCACTTACCAGTGTCATGAACGTCGGTTCTGGTTAGGGGAGCCGGCCTGGGAGCATATCGGAGGTGGTGAGGAGGGCTTCATGGAGGCGCTGGCTGGAATTTTTCTTGTCTCTGAAAGGATGTTATTTCCTCAGGAGCGGGACGCAATGATGTCCCGCAGATCTCCCCGCCTCAAACATCCTGATCGCTGGCTGCGCGAGCCCCTGCCTCCGCCAGGAGTCTTGTGTGCACTGGACATTCGTCCCCCCTCCCCCCCGGAGAAGGAGAGCTGTCCTGAGGATGTTCCATCCATCTTGCCCCAGCCGGCCCTCCAGGGACCCAGGTCCGTTCCCGAACCCAGGTTGCCGGCGTTGCAAGCGGAACTCCCACCGCTGTGCCGGCGGGCCAGCCCTAGCCATCCTCAGTATCTTAAGGACCTGTTCAGAGTACTGTGAGGATGGAAACTCTAACTCCTCAAGAACCAGGCTTTGAGGTGAAGAGAGTGTACATCTGGGTACTGCACTCCCGTCTGAGGAAGGGTCAGCAGGGAACGAGTTGGAGGCAGGCAAATGGTCTTGTTGCAGAACACTGAGAGAAGGAGAGGGTACCAGGCTTGCCTGGGCCAGTCTGGAGCCACTAGGATCATGGATGCAGGCTACTGCCTGAGTTTCAGCAAAACCCTGAATACCAGGGGAAAGGGAAGAAATGTGTATAGGAACCTCCCTGACCAGTCCAGGATCAGGGCATCCAAAGGAAGTGTTCCCGGAACTGGGGAGCCTGCAACAGTACTGAAGAAGCTAAAAACTGAGAGGCAAGGCAAGCACATCCATGTCTGGTGTGCCCCTCTGTCTGAACACTGTGGCTAGTACTCGTTTGTTCAGTGTCCATTCGCTCTGACCTTGACTGATGCGGCTTAGAACATCTGCCAGAGTACCGAGTTTGCCTGGGAGGTGAATAGCTGAGAGGCTGACTCCCAGGGAGAATGCTAGAGACCAGAGCTTCAGAGCTCCCAGAGTATTCCTGATCTGGTACCACCCTGCTTGTTTATGTAGAAAATTACAGTGGTGCTGTCCGTTCAAATTTGAACTGCCTGCCCTTCTGTCCTGGGAGCGAAAGCTTTGAGAACTAGTAAGACTGCTCTGAGTTCCAAAAGATTTATGTGCAACTGTGACTCTTCGGGAGTCCAGTTGCAGCTTACTGAGGCACAGTCTAGATGAGCTCCCCAGCCCAACAGGGAGGCATCTGTGGTGATCACCTTTGTGGGAAGAGGAGCTTGAAATGGAACCCCTACCTGCAAATTTGTAGAGTCCTTCCACCACAGCAAATTTTGGAGGAACTGCTCCGACATCGGTATTAACTTTGAAAATTTGTTGCTTCTCTGAGACCAGTGAGCTTTGAGGTAGGCTTGCAGGAGTCTCATCCTGTACCTGACCCCTGGGACTACTGCAGTCAGAGGCCATATGTCCCAGAAGTTTGAGAAAATGTCTGGCTGGTCTTGGCTGTCCCTGGGCAAAAGAATCTGCCACTGACAGGAAACTCTGAATTCTTTCCTGTGGGAGGAAAGCATATCCCTTCCGAATGTCGAGCTGGGCCCCTATGAAGGTAAGCAGCTGGGTGGGTCCCGGGTGAGACTTCTTGAGATTTACCAGGAAACCTAGAGACTCCAGAGTGTGTTCTGTGAGGGAAAGAGATTCCTTGACTTGGCAAGAAGACTTTGCTACTATAAGCCAGTTGTCCAGATGGGGTAGAGAGCGACATCCAATCTCCTAAGATGTGCTGCTACCACTGCGAGACACTTGGTAAAGACTCTTGGGGCCAAGGACAGACCGAAGGGCATTGCGGTGAACTGATAGTGACCCAAAGGAAGTTTGAACCTGAGAAACTTCCTGTGAGATCTCCTTATGGGTATGTGGAAGCAGGCATCCTTTAAGTCGAAGGAGGCTAGCCAGTCACCCTGCTGTAAGGACTGTATGACCAGTGAGAGAGTGAGCATTTTGAATTTGTTTTTTTTTCAGATGTTTGTTTAAATATCTGAGATCTGAAATAGATCGCCACTACCCAGTTTTCTTTTGTGTCAGAAAATACTTGGAGTAGAGGCCCTTGTCCTTCTTGTGGGTGGGGACCCTCTCCACTGCTCGTAAAGCCAGAAGGTTTTGTACCTCCATTTCAAAGAGCAGTATCTGTGATGGTGACAGAGGTCTTGACACCTGGGTACGCTTGACAGTGGCGGCTCTACACCAGGGCCCACCAGGGCACGTGCCCCGTTAAAAAAATGCTGTGCCCCATATGGTGCAGTGCTTCCCCCATAATAACAATATATCAGTGCCCTGGCTGCCATCTGTTGTGCCCCAGCTGTGCCCTGGTAACCATTTGTGGCTAGAGCCGCTGCTGACGCTTGAGGTCTGGCAGCTGCTTGAACTGTAATGACAGACCCTTCTCCACTATCTCCAGCACCCACTTGTCTGACAGGATGAGGGACCAGTGCTGAAGACAGTGAGAGAGTCTGCCTCCAACTGGAAACGGGGGAGGCGACCTGGACGCTCACATCAGGACTTAGACTGAGAGGCAGATGGCTGGGTAGAGGTGGATCTTCTTTGGCCCCTTCTACCCCTGCCTCTGAAAGACCCCCTGTACTGGCTAAAGTCAGATTGGGGATAGTGACTGTAAGGCCTAGGGACAAAACTTCTGCCCCTACCGCCCCTGGGACTGGATCTCTGAGGGGTGGCGGGTTTAGTCTTAGATGAATGGCTCTGCCAGGAGGCCTTGTACTCATCGACCTTTTTCGTGTAGTCAGTGTTTCTGTAATCAAACAACATATTTTGATCACAGGGAAAATCCATGGCCTTGTTCTGAGTGTCTGTGGTCAGACTGGTTGTTCTAAGCCAGGAGAAGCGTCTCAGAGATATGGCATGGGCCATCGCCTAGAGGCTGCATCATTATTGTCACCTGCCATGTGGAATTGGTACAAAGTAGCTTCCAAGGCAGTTTTTGACGTATCCACCAGCTCCTATACCATAGAATCTGATCCGTTGCGGGCAATAGCCTGGACAGATTTCCAAAGGGCTTTCTGATATTTGGCTGTGAATGTCATGTAAGAAGAAAGCCTGAGAAGCAGGAAAGCTGTGGCATACATTTTCTTTGCTATAAAGTCAGTTTTCTTGGAATCCTTGTCAGGAGAGAGGTCAAAAAGAAGACTCCAGCTTTCTCACAAGCTGCCTGCTGCACTATACTCTCATGGCTAGGGTGTGCTGACAGGAACTCTACCATTTTTAGACAATTTATATTTTCTTTCAAGCCGCTTATCAACCCCTAGTACTGAAGTGGGGTGTTGAAGCACCTTCATAGTATTTTTCTAAATGCATTATAGATAAGGACGACCAGGGTCTTTGAGGATGAAAGACCCTTCATCTCCCTATAATCTTCGTCTTCATCGACATCCGGGTTGGGCTCCTGTGTTGGGAGGTCCAGGGTATCCAGCATATTTTGTATAAATGAAAACATAGAGGAAGGATCCTCGTGGTCACCCGGGGGATCCCCAAAGCGAGGGTCCTGGGACTCCAGGGGATCAAGGCCCTCAAAATCCATGTCAGGGGCATCATAGAAATGATAATCTGCGTCACACTCACTGTCTACAGAACAGAGAACTGTGGAAGAGCACTTGCCAACCCCAGTAAATTGAGGACCCATCTTTAGAAGGGTCTAAAACAGTTGCCATGCTTTTTCCATATCTTGCACTGACGGAAGAACCTGCGCAGTTTGTAAGTGCTTTGTTTTTTCTAAATGCTTTAAGCAGCCTGTTGTCTCACTATTGGCTTTCCCAGGAGCAACGGGAGCATATCTGTCTTGACAGAGTTTCTTTTTAGCCACTTCATCAGAGGCTTGATCAAGCTTTTTTTTTTTCCATCACTCTTATTATTTTTCAATTTGTGAGGAACTTCATCTTTGGAAGCTTTATTTTTTGACTGGGATCTGGAGGGTTCCTCAGCACCTCTGCTTTTGGTATTAGTATTTTTGAATGGCCCCTCGTCGGAAACCTTTGATTTATCCTCAACCATAATTATCAAAGGTTTGTCTGCTATGTTCACCAATTTAAGCAAAGCAAACCAGTTCTGGACCTATGAACTGAGTGCAGGTTTCTGTGAAAATGCCACCGGCCAGTCCTACCCCAGTTTTTAAACTCTGTCTATTACCAGTGCCTTTTTGTTTTGGTTGTAAAACTGGGATCTATACCAGTGCCAATCTTTTTTTTTTTTTTTTTAATTCTGTTTATCCTCCTGTGGCAGGTCCTCCGTCGCCGTCCACCAACCTACCGGACTCATGGTCTTTTGGGGACTGGTGGGGCCATGCGCGCCCTGGCAGATCCCCAGAGCCAGTCCAGAGATATCATCCTCGGTGGACCCCCACTTTTCCTCCATTTTCCTCCCATGGACCTATGCCCGAGACCCCGGGAAGTGGTAATGCATGCGCGTGGAGGCACACATGCGTACCACAGCTCCAGATGGGGTCTCCTCCTCCCTCCCCCATACGGCCTAGCGACGAAGGTCCTCGGAGAGGTTCCACTTCTCCGGCCTCCACCAGAGGGCAGCCAAGCTCTGAGGTATCTGCTACCTCTATCCCCGAGGTACAGGACTACCTGTCTGCTGCCAGCTTTAGTCCTCTCCCTCCTCCCCCCCGGCCAACCTCCGATGACCCAGGCTCGTTCCCGAACCCAGGTCGCCGGTGTGGCACAAGGTGTGGCATCCACCGCCTCAACCCTCTGCACCACCGGGCCGGCCCCAGTGCCAATCTTTTTTTTTTTAAATCTATTTCTAGCTCCCGCTTTAACCCCGGAGAACTCTCTTGGGCATCCACTTACCTCCAGCTCTACCTCCGGGCCTGAAACTCACCAGCTTCCTGGCACCAGCCCAGCTATCCCCTCGACTCTGAGCCCTCCCAAGGTGGGGCCACCCTATCCTCCCAGGGTGCTCTATCTACAAATTCAGGCAGGGCTGGGCTCGGCCCAGGAGCTGGATGAGTTCGGCCAATGGAGTGTGACTGTAGGGTGGTGCCTTCGCCTATCTCCGGGAGTGGGAAATTTTCACTACTTTTATGCCTTCCCTCTCCCTTCCCCAACAGAGCCCCGATGTGCAATGATGCCAGGGAACGTCTAGCCGTGGCTCTGCAACCCTCTTCTTGAGCCCTGAAGCATTTCGGTACCTCTGGTCTCCACCAGAGGTCACCGTGGTGTCGGGCTTTATCCCTGGAACCCCCGAGGAAGGAGAGCAGTCCTCCGGATGCTCAATCCTTCCCCTCCCCTGCCGACCCCCGGCGATCCAGGCTCGTTCCCAAACCCAGGTCGCCGGCGTGGCGCGAGGTATGGTGTCCAGCACCTCAACCCTCAGCGCCACCAGGCTCCTAGTGCCAATCTTAATAGAAAACCAGTAATACTCAACTGCGCACAGGTGGCTGCTGGACCCTTACAGACAGTCCTGTCACAGATAATACCAAGGTGCAGTAAATTAACAAAAAAGGTTTCCTCATAATTGCCAATCTAGAGAGAAAAACCCCAGGCACTGTTTAAGTTTGAAATCTACTGCAGGTGCCTCGCGGTAAACCCCGCGAGGTCTGAGGTAAAAAAAACAAGGCAGCCAGCCCACCGTCGCAGTAGTTGGATTTCCGCTTGCGGCGCCGGCAACCCGGGTTCGGGAAGGGACTCGGGTTGCTGGAGGACCAGCCGGGGGAGAAGGATAGAGCATCCAATGGACTGCTCTCCTTCTCCAGGGGGTGGGTGGGGACATCACCTGGCGCTCGATGGACCCCTGGCGGTGGCCAGGGGTACTGCGGCCACCAGCATTCGACAGAACTCAGGAGGCAGGGTGGACGCAGGACGTCATTGCACGTCCCCGCCTCCCTCGCAACAACAAGGGGAAAAAACACTCCTACTCCCGCTGTCACAATGAAGCCCGCTCTGGCTGCATTACGTGCTCAGGCCGACTCCCGCCTTTCCCAAGTTCATGGCACCCTTGGTCAAGGCGCTGTGACCCCACCCTAGGGGGGAAGCCAGAGGGTTTAGGGAGGACGGCTACAATGTGAGCAGCCACAGCTGGAGTCCATGACCGGGCTGATAGTACCGGCGTGGGGATGCAGTGGGCAAAAAGTGTAAATTGAAAAAAAAAAAACAAGGTAACTGTCCCCAATTCGACAGTTCCCACAAGAAATTGGTCAAAACTGAAGGAAACTGTCGAAAATAAACACCCGTGATAAAATTAGGCTTTAAAGTAAATAGTCGCAGTAAAAATAAAGTCTAAATAACGCTGTCGCTCAAAAATAAAAATTTGCAAAGCGCTAATGAAAAAGTAAACGTTGTCACTCAGCACAGTAAAGGAAATGATTTATGAGGAAAACTTTACCCAGATAAGCACTAGGAGTTTGTCAACAAGGAAAGTTGGGAGACACCTCAGAGGCAATATGCTCAGTCCAGCGGAGAAAAAATTCTGAAGCAGTCCACAGCTCTCACTCAGTTCACACCCCCTCCTGTCTTTTGATTGGCTGGCCCCATGCTCATTAAAAAATCTCTTAAAGGGACACCTCCGGGGCAATTGCACCTAGCCAGCTAAGTGCTAAAAGTTACTGATGCTAAAGGACTCCTGGGGTAAGAAGTGCCTCATGACAGCCGGTCTGTTGGCGCAGCGGTTGGATTTCCGCTTGCGACGCCAGCGACCCGGGTTCAGGAACAGACCTGGGTCGTCGGAGGACCGGCCGGGTTGGGAAGGATTGAGCGTCCCATGGGTGGCTCTCCTTCCTGGGGGAGGCAGGGCTGCGGCGGCGTGCAGCGGCACCTGGGCGGGGCTGGTGCACGCTCACGATGGGGCACAACAAGGCCCTCTCAGGATGGGGGCGGACGCTGGCCGTCAGTGCATGTCCCCATCCTGCTTAAGGGGAACAAAAAAAAATCCACGCCTTGCGTCTCGGTGGCCGCTCTGCCCTGGAGGCCCGATTGACCACAGAGCCATTCCCCAACAGTCACAGTTCTGCGGTCCAATATCTGGGGTCGAACCGGCCCCACTCTCTGGGGGGTAAGCCAGGGATGACCGGGGGAGATGGCAATATCCGGTGGTTGGGGCTCCAGGAGTCCGTGACCAGAGTCGATGGTCGACGAGAGGCGTGGAGGCCAAAAAATAGAAAGAAAAGAAAAAAAAAAAAAAAAGAAGTGCCTCATGACATCCATAAATGACGGGTCGTCAGGAAGCGACCTAGGGTTGTACTTGTTACCTAGGGATGACAGCCAACTTCTAGGCTCTGAGTGGTCTGACTGAGGGAGATGAGCTTCAGATAGAGTATTCTGAACTGCTGGGGAAGGAGGAGGAAGAAGTGAGCCGGAGTCCGCTATGGGACAGACGTCCGTGATGGCCTGATGGAATGGGAGGAGGAACATTTGTGTCTCTGTCCCTGGTGTTTGGACCTTCCTCTGCACCTGTGGTTGGGGCTCTGGAAAGGACTCTTCGGCTCTGGAGTTGGCTGTTTCAGCTCTGGTGCTGACTCAACAACCACCAGTTCTGCTGGCTTTGGTGGGAGAAGATCCACTTTATTTCATTCCACCAAAAGTGGAACAAAGCTTTCACCTCACTAAGAGGAATCTGGGGGCGCAAAGGATCGGCCGGGAGTTGTAGGGCTGGCGTCGGCTTGGCCAGCGCTGGGGTACCTTGCAGTGTACCTGGTGGAGGGGGCTAGCTTTGGAGAGGCAAGAGTAGGGCAATTAGGTGCCTTATCGAGCTGTGGCTTGACTGACGAGGAACCTCCCTTAGAAAGGGGGAGGTGCTCATGTCTGCTGGAGACACTGAACAGGCCGGTGACAGAATCGGTGTCGTTGGGTCTGACGTCAGGCCACTTGTCAGCTTGGTAGGCGGCAGCTGATGGTGGTCCAGGGTGGATGTAGCCTCCGGTTTAGCCAGAGCCTGTGGTGTAGTCACTAGGGATTGAAAGAGAGGCATCGTGGGTCCTGGGAGGACACCTGCACCCAACAGTGTGACTGGTCTGTAGACTTGGCAGAAACCATCATTAGGATCAGGTGGACAAAGGCTGAAGTCTTGCTGCCAGACTTGTTACCGGTCCCAGCCCCTGAGGTGAAGATGGACATTGAAGGCATGGCCTTCACCTTCGGGGTGTCAGGGCTGGAGCTGAACTCCATACCCGGATTTACCTCTGTCTGTCGCCAGCACTAAGGTGGGAGGTTTCACCACCGGCTGCCCGGGAATAAGGGCAGGCTGGGATGAGTGGTCCAACCCCCGAGGGAGGAGGAACCTGAAGAGCTCGTCTTGTGATGGGGAGACCTGGAGCGGGAGTGAGTCTGGGCCTTCTCCCTATCTTTGTCCCAGGACTTGTGCTTCCCGAAGTCCTCCTTAGCCTCCCCGTGTGGCTTTGAAGATGACGAGGTCAAAACCGAAGAATATGAAGAAGGGCTTTTCCTTGAAGATGGTTTCTGCATTGCAGCTAGCTGCTTCTCAAGAAGGTGAGCCTTAAGAGCCTTCTGGTGGTAGATGTTAGTCCTTTGGTTGAACTGCTGGCAGTGCTCACAGGCCGAGGTATCATGGTTTAGGCCTAGGCAGAGAAGGCAGACCTCGTGGCTGTCTTTCGACGGTATCTACTTGCTGCACGCACACTTCAATCTTCGTTATTCGACTGAAGAAACGGGCAATGCCGGAAAAGAAGACATGCAGGAATAAATGAATATTTTTAAGAAACAATAAAACAAAAATGCTGGAAGTGAGAAGGTGGTCAAACTGCATCAAGAGGTGTCCATGGAGCCAATGCGAATGGGTTGACGGCGGGAAAAGAACTGGGATGGGGCTGGGAACCGCCCCCTTCATACCATTGGCTGACGTCAGGGCGGGCCGACGTCAGGGGCGGTCCCCCACTGGAGACTGCTAGCTAGAAGGTTTCCGTGGGGTTTTGGCACTTGGCGGCTTAAGTCCTTATGGTAATTGCCTGCTGTAAGAGCTCTAATGAAGTAAGATCTGGAGGCTCCGCTGTCAGTTGTTGGAGCAGAGGAAACTAAATCTACCGTGGCCAGTAAGGAGCAATGAGGATCATGTCCGATCCTTCCACCTTAAGCTTGAGAAGAACCTTCTGCAACAGAGGGAAATTGGGTGGGGGGAGCGTAAAGAAACCTCCTTGTCCAGCATAGGGACAACATGTCTCACTAGAAAACACTGGACTCTAGACTGAGCGAGCAAAAATTGGGTAGCTTGGGTGCAAAAAAGGTCCAACTCTGGGCATCCCCACCTGTTGAAGAGGTAGTCTGCAAATGCCTGCAGAAGCTCCCACTCGTGGGCTTTCAATCGAGATCTGCTTAGGCTGTCGGCCAAGGTGCTTTGGACGCCTGGAAGATGGACGTCCGTGAGTTCCAGACCGTGATCTATGGCCCAATAGCAAACCCTCATGGCCTTTCTGCAAAGAGGATACGAGTGGGTGCCCCCCTGTTTGTTGATGTAAAAGACCTTGGACATGTTGACCGTCTGAATCAACAGGGGGCCTGGAAGGAGATCCAACTGGAAAGCCTGCATGGCACAAAGGATCGCCCTCATCACCTGTACATTGATGTGGGGGTCCAACTCCAGTGGAGACCATGTCCCTAGAGTCTATTTTTTGGCCAGATGATCCCTCCAGCCCTACTTGGAGGCAGCTGTGGTCAGGATCTGAGAAGGTGGGTCCTTGCAGAAAAGAACTCCCTTCATCAAATTGGGGAAATCTAGCCACCACCTGAGTGTCTTCTGGACTGCCTATTTGACAAGCATCTGCTGATCCAGTTCATCCAATCACTGGTCCTATTGAACTCGAAGGGTCCATTGGAGTACCTCATATGCAGGCATGCCAGAGGGACTCTGGGAATGGAGGCCACCATGTGGCCCAGAAGGTTGAGATATGTGCCAGCTGAAATCCAGGGAGAGGAAGAAACCTGGTGGGAGCCTTTCTGCCCTGTCATCTGGTAGAAAGACCGATCCCTGTTCGGTGTCCAGAACGGCATCTATGTACTGAAGTCTGTGACTGGGCCATGGAGGGAACTTGGGAAGATTCAGGATGATACCTAGAGACTGGAAGAGGGTGAAGGTATCCACCAGAGTCCTCAGAAGCTGATCTTCGGTGGAAGCTGTGTCAAGTACTAGAAAAGTGGGTTCCCTTTCGCTTCTAGAAATTATGGTGTAGAGGGCTGGTGGGCGAAAATCATCAAACAAAAAGGAAGAAGGACCAGATGCTCCAGTAAAGATTTCAAAGCTTAGTTCAATTTATTTTCTGATATTGAGTAACGACAAGATCCTCTAACCCCATTTCACCCAGATTAGGCTTCATCAGGGGAAGGATCTTGTTAGTGTACTGATTTGTCCCTTACTTCTGTAGTCTGTTAATTACTGTTTTTCATACAGGTTCTTAAAGACACTAGAGGAAACTCTCCAAGAGTGACCAAAACTGGCAGACAAATATTTTGCTAAAATAGCTGGACACCTGAGAACTTACCATAACAGTAGATTTTCGAGAGAGGCTCTTGCAGTAGGTACTCGCAAATAGGACTAAGCTGCCAGGCATCAGGACCCCACAGAAAAATCTCTAGCTAGCAGTCTCTGGTGGGGGACCGTTCCCCCCCATCAGCTGACCAACGTCAGCCTACGTCAGTATAAAGTGGCAGTCCCCCACGGCCACCTTCCAGTTCTTTCCCATCAGAAGCCAAAGGCATGACAGGAGAAGAGGAAATGCCCCCTAAAAGAAAAGGGAAAAACTCAGGGGGATGGTGGGAGGGAAAGCAATACCTACTGCAAGAGCCTCTCTCGAAGATCTACTCTTACGGTAAGTTCTTATGTAACTGTTCTATCTTACTTCGAGAGGGCTCTGGCAGTAGGTATTTATAAATAGGACTGAGTCCCAAGCAGTCTGGAACAAGTCTGAGAAATAGGAGGAGAAATCATCAACAAACAGTCAGAAAGGCAGGAAAGGGATTCATGAAAGGAGTCCCAGCAACACCGCCAATCCGAAGCCTGCCCTGCGTCGATAGGCAACGTTCAAACTGTAATTCTTCGTAAAGGTGTGGACCGAAGTCCAAGTAGCAGCTGCACAAATGTCAGCAGCTGACACATTCCTGAAACAAGCAGCAGAGGAAGCTACCCCTCTGGTGGAGTGACCTCTAACTTGACCCAGGAGGGTCTTGTATTTGTAACAGAAACTGATGCAACTAGCTAACCACTTAGAGAGGCACTGTTTAGAGATAGCGTTGCCCTCTCTCTCGGGTGCAAAGGAAAAAAGTTGATCCATTTTTCTGAGATCCTTAGTCCTGTTAGTGTAGTATCTCAGAATTCTATGAGCATCACGAGTATGCAGAAGATACTCTCCATGATTCGAGTGAGCTGGGAGAAATACTGGGAGCTCAATAGATTGGTTGAGTGTTGATTCAGACACCACTTTAGGGAGAAACTTAAGGTTTGTACGCATGGCCACATGGTCCCTGTGGAAGATCAAGTAAGGGATCTTACACATCAGGGTTTGAAGCTCAGAAATTATTCGAGCAGAGGTAATGGCCACAACAAAGAGAGTCTTTCGTGAAAGGAATTTTAACTCCGTCTCCACTGCCGGCTCAAAGGGGAGCAGCATGAGCTTCTCCAGAATTAAATTGAGATGGGGGGGGTAGGATTGCAGATAAGGGGGTTTTAAATGAAGGACCCCTCTAAGAAAGGTCTTGGAGACCTCTGAGTGATCGTCTTATCCTCTAATGGAATATGTTAGGCCAAAATGGCAGCCATAAGAACCTTCAAAGAGGAGTAGCCGAGGCCCAGACTTAGAGATGCCGCAAGTAATCCAAAATCCTGGCTGCTGGGCAGGAAAAGGTTCCAAATCCATGGAACCAACCCAAATGGAAAAATTGCTTCCACTTCATGGCATAGGTGGATCTGGTGGAAGGTTTTCTAGCCTCTACCAGAATGTCCGCAGCTAGCGGGGACATGCCGAAGTGAGCAGTGGCTATGTCTGTAGCAGCCAGACATGAAGGTGGAGTGACTTGAGGCCTGGATGGACCAGGGTCCCCAGATCCTGAGTCAGCAATTCCTGTGACAGGGGAAGAGGGAGAGGAGGTTCCTCTGAAAACTGCTGCAGAAGAGAGAACCAAACTTGCCTCAACCAGAAGGGATCGATGAGCATCATTCGCGCCCCCTCTGCCCAAAGTCTGTTCAGGACTCTCCAGATCAAGGGAATGGAAGGGAAGGCATAGATGAATCTACCTTTCCAGTGAGCAGAAGACGGGAAGCTTGGTGTTGTCGGGGGAGGCAAACAGATCCATTTGAGTCCCTCACTGTGCGAAAATGTCATTTATCACTTCTTGCTCGAGTTTCCACTCGTGAGACTTGGCGGACGAGCGACTGAATGCATCTGCCTGGATGTTTTGCATGCCTGGAACGCGGACTGCTGTCATATGCAGGTTGTGCTGAGATGCCCAGTACCAGACTCTCATTGCTTCCCGGCACAGCGGGTAGGAGCGAGTCCTTCCTTGCTTGTTGAGGTACCAGACTACACACACGTCTGACTGTACCAGAAGGTGGGCAGGAAGAATGAAGGGAAAGAGAGCCTGAAGGGCATACAGAACCTCCCTCAGTTCGAGAACATTAATGTGTAACTTTTTCTTGAAGTGAGACCAGTTGCCATGAGTCTTGTGAGACCCTAGGTGGGCTCCCCAGCCTGCACCTAACGTGTCCACGGTCAGGGTCTGGGTGGGAAGATCGGTGCAGAAAGGGACCCACAGACTGAGGTTATCCTGAACCATCCACCACTGCAAGCCTGTGATTATCGGGTCCGACATAAGCACCTTGTGGTCTAGTTTGTCCTTGGATTGGTTCCATAGAGAACGGAGAGTCCACTGCAAGACTCTCATATGGAGTTGTGCCAGAGGGACAGTTGGGATGGCTGCAGCCATGAGGCTGAGGAGGCGAAGGACCTTCTGGGTCGCGACCCATCTGAGGGAGGACAGAGAGCGAGCTTGGTGTAGAAGAGCCTCAATTCTGTCCAGGGGGCAGAAAGGCCCTGCCCAGGGTTGTGTCCAACACTGCCCCAATGAACTGCAGCCATTCACAGGGGACCAAATGTGACTGGGTTTGGCTGACCATGATACCCAGGCTGAAGAAGACCTCCAGGGTGAAGGAAAGGTAGCGTTGGAGGCCCTCCCTGGACGGTGCTGGTAGGAGCCAGTTGTCCAGGTAAGGAAAAACTTGGACTCCCTGGGTATGCAGGAAGGCTGCCACTACCGCCAGGCATTTGGTAAGTACTCAGGGGGCCAAGAAAAGGCCAAATGGAAGGGTCCTGAACTGGTAGTGTGTCCCATGGAAACAAAACTGGAGGTATTTGCAGTGGGAAGGGCATATGGGGATATGCAGGTAAGCATCCTGCATATCCAAAGTGCACAGCCACAGACCCGACCAGAGCAGAGGAAGAAGGCTCTGTAGAGAGAGAGCATTCTGAATCTCTTGTACTTGTACTCCACATAGTGGTTTAGAGTACTGAGATCCAGGATGGGTCTCAGATTGCCTGTTTCCTTTGGTACTAGGAAGAAGAGTGACTAGTAACCCATGCCATAGTAGGAGGAGAGGGACGGGTTCTATCACTGCCTTCCGGAGAAGGGAGCCAATCTCTTAGAGTACCAATGGTATGTGCAGAGGGGAGTACAAAGACGGAGGAGATGGTCTGTGCGGTGGTTGCTGGGTAAACTCGATTGACTGTCCTATCAACACCAACTGTAGGACCCGCACATCTGTCATTATTCTCTCCCAGCCTGGTAGATAGGAGGAAAATCTTCCCTTACCAGTTCCTCTGGAGGTGTGAGAGGAAGAGGGAGAGGCAGGGAGTTAGGAGGCCAAGGGCAGAGCGGTGGCCGCGGCTCCGGGAGTCTTACGAGACTTGTTTGGGGGATCCTTGGATGCTGATGCGGCTCTGTGTTTGTTGGGACACTTAGAGTGCGTCTGCTTCTGTTGTCAGCGATTTTGACACTGAAGATGACGTTTCTGGTCCTGAGAGGGTTTGTACATGGTCTGGATCGACTTCAATGCCAAACTCTTCTCTTGTAATTCAGTGATGATGTCTTTAACATCACCTCTGAACAAAACTGATCCCCGAAAGGGAGCATCATGTATGGCAGTCTGTACCTCAGGGGCCAAACCTGAAACATGTAGCCAGGCATGATGACGTAAACTTATGGCGAAAGCCGAGCTTCTGCCTGCAGTGTCCACTGCATCAAAAGTGGCATGGAGCATGTGCCTACAGGCCGAATAAGCGGAATGGACCAGATCTCCCAGTTCCTGCTTTGTCTGAGAATCTGGGAGAGAGTACAGTTTGGATTCCACCTGACCAAGAATAGACTTCTGGTAGTCCCCCATATGTCACACATAATTAAGGGTTCTCACGCCCAGGGTAGAAAATGCATAAATCTTCCTGCCATATTGGTCCAGAAGTCTGGATTTTGTTGGGGGAGACAAGCTGAGATGTTTAGGGTTAGCACTTCTGTCATGGGCAGCGTTTATGAAAACCGAATCTGACTTTGGGTGAAGACTAAGAAAGTGTTTACCTTCAGGAGTCTGGTAAAGCCTATCTGCCTTGCGAGGAAGTGGGGCTAAAGAGGAACGTTGCTTCCAAATTGTGGAAACAAGATCCTCATGAGGCTCGATCCAGGGAGGAATCAGTGCAGAAGTTTTGGGAAAATCCAAGTGAACGGCTAATTTTTTCCATTGTGGATCTGGCTCCACTGATTGCCATTCACAGGCAGCCTGGATTTTCTTTAGTAACTCCAGGAATGAGGGATCCTCCGGAGATTTGGAAGAATCCTTAGGGTCTCTGGAGTGTGGGGCTCATCACCAGGGTCAGAGGGTTCAGAGTCTGAGTTGGTGTCTGAAGGCTCTGAAGAAGAGTACTCCATATTGAGGGGAAGATCAACCATTCTGGGAGTACCCAGAGGGTGCGCGTCCTCCCTAAGGTGAGAGCCAGAGGGTTCTGGTCTTGTGTCTGGCAAAGGTGTAGGAGTCACTTGCCGATTAACAGGATCTGGCGTAGGGGCTAGTGTCGGCTGATGTGTTTCTGCCTCCTTAGTGAGCTGGGACTTAGCCTCAGCCCACCAGGAAGCCAAAACCTCCTTAAGGTCCACCTGTGGTTGTGGAGGTGATGGGGGACTTGGATATGGGTAACTGGGAAACACGCAAAATGGGTATCCATTACCTGATGGCGGAAGGCCCGGTGTTGGGTAATGTGGCATTGGGTACTGCGGCACCAGGTAGTGCAGCGTTGGGCATTGCAGCTTGAGGTATCCTGGCACCTGGAGCTCCGAAGGAGCCGAAGGACCTGGTGTTGGCCCAGCCAGAGGACTGGATGGGTCTGGTGTCAGTCCGGAAGGTGTAGGGGCCGGTGTGGGAGGTCCTAAAGGAGGGACGGAAAGACGGGCCCTGCGGGTGGAGCAGCTCAGTCATCAGGTGTCGGTAGACTGGAGGGTGATGGCGGGTTTACCAGTGTTTGAGGCTCCGGTGAAGGGGGGAACCCCCAAAGAAACCATCCCTAAATCCTCAACCCCGGCCAGGGAAGAGGGGCAGACTCCTGGTGGGGAGGCTGCAGGGATGGAGGAAAGTACAGTTACGTAAGAACGTACCGTAACAGTAGATCTTCGAGAGGAGCTCTTGCAGCAGGCTATAACATTCAGGACTATGCCGCAGGCACTTGGACCGTCCAGAAAACTTCTCAGCCAGCAGTATACAGCAGGGACCCAGCTCCACCTCAGTTCTCCCACCAAGGCCTGCAACAAGGCCTGACAAGAGAAGGAGACAAAGCGACTGTAGATGATGAAATGGAGATGTAAATGAAGATGGATCTGCACATTTCGAGGGGGAAGGCGGGTGGGAAAGTAACACCTGCTGCAAGAGCTCCTCTCGAAGATCTACTGTTATGGTAAGTTCTTACATAACTGTACTATCTTGCTTCGAGTGGGAGCTCTTGCAGCAGGCTATAACATTCAGAACTGAATACCAAGCAGTCCATGCCAAAGAAGTAGACGACCCCGGGAGGTGGAATATGCTGACTCCAGAGACCTCAGGACAGAAGTCTTTGCAAAACAGCCAAGCCGAAGCTGGCTCGGTGTCTGGAGACGATATCCAAGCTGTAATGCTTGACAAAGGTATGCACCGAGTTCCAGGTAGCGGCCGCACATATCTCCCTGATAGAGACATTTCTCAGGGTGGCGAATGAAGCCGACACCCCTCTGGTGGAGTGACCCCTAACTGGGCCCAGTAGGGGCTTATTGTGTTTCTCATAGCAGAAGGAAATGCAGTGGACTATCCACTTCGATATTGTCTGCTTGGTCACCGGTTTACCCAAGCATTGTGGAGCAAAGGCCACAAAAAGTTGCTCTGATTGACGGTGCGCAGCCATCCGCTTGAGGTAATACCTTAAAGTCCTGTGGACATCCAGTGTGTGAAGGAGAGCCTCCCCTCTATTGGATGGGGAAGGAAAATAAACTGGAAGGTCAACCGACTGGTTGAGGGTCAACTCCGAGACCACTTTTGGAAGAAACTTAGGATTTGTTCTAAGGGAAACCCTTTTCCTGTGGAAAATCAAATAGGGCTCTTTACACATCAGAGCCTGAAGCTCAGAAAATCTTCGAGCTGAGGTAATAGCAACCAAAAAACAAACCTTCCAAGAAAGGTAACGCAGCTCACAATCTGCTGCCGGTTCAAAGGGAGGGAGGGTGAGCTTCTCCAACACATAAAGGAGATCCCAGGGTGGGATAGGATCCCGAATGGGAGGTCTCACATGCAAAATTCCTCTTAAAAAGGTGCAGGCGACATCCAATTATGCCAACGCCCTATCTCCAATGAGGGCATAATAGGCAGAGACAGCCCACATATGCACCTTGATGGAGGAGTAACTCAGGCCATTTTGATACAAGGAGAGGAGATACTGCAACGCTGAGTTCACTGGACAAGTGATGGGGTCCAAATACTGTGATGAGGCCCATAGACAAAAACGCTTCCACTTCATAGCATAAGCGAAGCGGGTGGAGGGCTTTCTCGCCGAAACTGGGACTGCCGCCACTTCCGGAGAAACCCCATATCTGTGTTGGGTTACGTCTGAAGGAGCCAAGCATGTAGGTGTAAGGACAGAAGGTCCGGATAGACCAGCGACCCCAGTTCTTGGGACAGCAACTGTGAGCATATGGGCAGCGGAACTGGAGACTCCGTGGATAACCGCTGCAGGAGTGGGAACCAAATCTGCCGTGGCCATCTGAGGGCTACAAGAATCATTCGGGCCACTTCTGCCTGTAACTTTAGTAGGACTCTCTGAATGAGAGGGAAGGGCGAGAAGGCATAGAGAAACCTCCCTACCCAGCAAAGGGATAACGCGTCTGGCCAGAAAACGCCAGGTGCGTGCTCTCGTGAGCAAAACACTGGCAGTTTGGCATTGCGTGGTGACGCAAATAGGTCCAGCTCTGGATGACCCTACTTGTTGAAGAGCTGATCTGCCATGGACTGTAGCAGCTCATACTCGTGTGCTCTGGATCGAGACCTGCTTAGGCTGTCGACCACATCGTTGAGGATGTCTGGAACGTGCACTGCGGACATCAGAATGCTCTGCTCCAGTGCCCAGTGCCATACTCTCATCGTCTCCCTGCAAAGGGGGTACGAATGAGTGCCCCCTTGCTTGTTGATGTAAAAGATAACCACCATATTGTCTGAACCAGAAGAGAGCCTGGCACCAGGTCCTCTTGAAAGGCCTGTAAGGCATAGAGAACCGTTCGCATCTTCAGTACATTGATATGAAGGGACCGCTCCTCAGGTGACCAAATCCCTTGAGTTTGATGAGCACCCAGGTGTGCCCCCCATCCCAGGTCTGATGCATCTGTTGTAAGAGTCTGACCTGGCGGCTCCGGACGAAAACTGACCACTTTCTCCAAGTTCCGCTAGTCCATCCACCAACGCAAAGTCCTCCTGACTGGCTCGGTGATCCTGATCATGAAGTCTAGATCATCGTAGCCTTGGTCCCACTGTACCCTGAGCATCCATTGTGGGATCTGCATGTGGAGGCGGGCCAAGGGAGTGACAGGAATGGCCACCGCCATGTGCCCCAGTAGCCTGAGGAAGTTCCGTGCTGGAACTTGAGGAGTTATTGAGATCCCTTCAGCAATCTCTCACAGGCGATCTCCCCTGTCCTGGGGGAGGAAGGCCATGCCTTGGATAGAATCCAGTACCACCCAATGAAAATGAGCTTTTGACTGGGCTCTGAGGATGATTTTTGTAGATTCAGGGTGATCCCCAGCTCTCGGAATAGAATATAGGTGTCTCCGAGGGCGTGAAGTAGGCCTGCCCTTGATGAGGCTGCAAGTAGCCTATCGTCTAGGTATGGGAAAACGTAGTGTCTCATGTGCCTTAGAGCCACAGCCAATACTGCCAAGCATTTTGTAAAGACTCGTGGAGCGGAAAAGAGGCCGAACGGAATAACTCGAAACCAGTAGTGCTCCCCTTGGAAGTGGAACCTCAGAAACTTCCTGTGGGAAGGGAAGACCCCGATATGCATATATGCATCTTGCATGTCTAGGGAGCAGAGCCAGTCCCCTTGGTGCAGCAGAGGAAGTAGACCCGGGAGGGTCACCATCCTGAACCTTTTGTACTCTATAAAAAGATTTAGAGAGCTGAGGTCTAGAATGGGACGAAGATCCTGTGTCTTTTTTGGAACCAGGAAGAAATGGGAGTAAAACCCCTTTCCCCGCTGATGCCAGGGGACTACCTCTATTGCCCTTTTCTGCAAGAGGGTCAGAATCTCTACTTCTACTAGTGGGATGTGAGAAGGAGGATAAAGTACAGTTACATAAGAACTTACCATAACAGTAGATCTTCGAGAGGAGCTCTTGCAGCAGACTATTACAATAAGGACTATGCCGCAGGCACTAGGACCCTCCGGTGAAACTTCTGCCAGCAGTACACAGCAAGGACCGCCCCTGACGCCGGCCCCGCCCCGACGTCGGTCTGGGTACAAGAGGGGGCGGACTCAGCTCCACCTCAGTTCTCCTGCCAAGACCCGGAAGAAGGTCTGACAAGAGAAGGAGATGAAGCAACTGTAGAAGAGAAATGAGATGTCAACTAATCATGGATCTGCACACCTCGAGGGGGAAGGCGGGTGAGGTAAGCTGCCGTAAGAGCCCTCTAAGATCTACTGTTACGGTAAGTTCTATTGTAACTGTACTATCTTACTCAAGTGGAAGCTCTTGCAGCAGGCTATTACAATAAGGACTGAATCCCAAGCAGTCCCACACACCAAAGAGGTAGACGACCCTGGGAGGTGGAATATGCTGACTCCAGAGGCCTCAGGACAGAAGCCCTTGTAAAACAGCTAGGTCGAGCCAGCTCGCATCTGGAGACGATATCCAAGCTGTAATGCTTGACGGTATGCAATCGAGTTACAGGTGGTGGCCGCACAAATGTCCTTTATAGAGACATTTCGCAGGGCGGCGAAAGAGGCTGACACTCCTCTGGTGGAGTGACCCCTGACCGGGCCCGGTAGGAATTTATTGTGTTTCTCGTAACAAAACGAGATGCAGCGAACTATCCACTTTGCAATAGTCTGCTTGGTCACCAGTCGACCCAAGCAATGTGGTGCGAAGGCCACAAAAAGTTGCTCAGATTGACGGTGCTGAGCCGTCCTCTTGAGGTAGTACCTCAAAGTCCTGTGGACATCCAATGTGTGGAGGAGAGCCTCCCCTCTATTGGAGGGGGAAGGAAAATAAACTGGAAGGTCAACCGACTGGTTGAGGGTCAACTCTGAAACCACTTTCAGAAGAAACTTAGGATTCATTCTGAGGGAAACCCTTTCCCTGTGGAAAACTAAATAGGGCTCTTTTCACATCAGAGCCTGAAGCTTGGAAACCCTTCAAGCGGAAGTAACAGCAACCAAAAAACAAACCTTCCAAGAAAGGTAACGCAGCTCACAATCCGCTGCTGGTTCAAAAGGAGGGAGGGTGAGTTTCTCCAACACAAAAAGGAGGTCCCAGGGTGGGATAGGGTCCCAAATGGGAGGTGTCATATGCAGAATTCCCCTAAGAAAGGTGCGGGCGACATCCAATTGCACCAATGCTCTGTCTCCCATGACAGCATGATAGGTGGAAATTGCCCACATGTGCACCTTGATAGAGGAGTAACTCAGACCCTTTTCGTACATGGAGAGGAGATACTGTAATGCTGAGTTCACAGGGCAGGTGACGGGATCCAAACACTGCGGCAATGCCCAAAGACAAAATCGCTTCCACTTCATAACGTAGGCGGAGTGGGTAGAGGGCTTTCTTGCCAAAACTAGGACTGCCGCCACTTCCAGAGAAACCCCGTATCTATATTGAGCTATGTCTGAAGGAGCCAAGCATGTAGGTGTGAGGACCGAAGGTCCGGGTGGACCAGCAACCCTTGGTCCTGGGACAGTAACTGCGAGCATATGGGCAGCGGAATTGGAGGTTCCATTGATAACCGCTGCAGTAGTGGGAACCAAATCTGCCGAGGCCACTTGGGGGCTACTAGGATCATTTGGACCCCTTCTGCCTGTAACTTGAGCAGCACCCTCTGAATGAGAGGGAAGGGCAGAAAGGCATACAGAAACCTCCCTGCTCAGCAAAGGGATAACGCGTCTGGCCAGAAAACTCCAGGCACGTGGTCTCACGAGCAGAACGTTGGCAGTTTGGCGCTGCATGGTGACCCAAAGAGGTCCAGCTCTGGAAGACCCCACCTGTCGAAGAGCTGGTCTGCTATGGACTGTAGCAGCTCCCACTCGTGCGCTCTGGAACATGACCTGCTAAGGCTGTCGGCCAGATCGTTAAGGATGCCTGGAACGTGCACTGCGGACAGCAGAATGCCCCGCTCCATTGCCCAGTACCAGACTCTCATTGCCTCCCTGCAAAGGGGGTATGAATGAGTGCCCCCTTGCTTGTTGATGTAGAAGATGACCACCATGTTGTCTGTCTGAACTAGAAGAGAGCCTGGCACCAGGTCCTCCTGAAAAGCCTGTAAGGCATGGAGAACCGCTCGCATTTCTAGCACATTGATGAGAATGGACTGCTCCTCAGGTGACCAAACCCCTTGCGTTCGATGAGCACCCAGATGCGCCCCCTCCACCCCAGGTCCGATGCATCTGTCATCAGAGTTTGACCTGGTAGCTCCGGACGAAAGCTGAGCCCTTTCTCTAAATTTCTGGGGTCCATCCACCAAAGCAAAGTCCTCCTGACTGGCTCCAAGATCTTGACCGGGGAGTCTACATCATCATAGCCTTGGTCCCACTGCACCCTGAGCATCCATTGTGGGACCCTCATGTGGAGGCGGGCCAAAGGAGTGACAGGGATGGCTGCTGCCACGTGCCCCATTAAACTGAGGAAGTTCCGAGCTGGAACTTGAGGAGTTATGGAGATCCGTTCTGCCATCTCTCGCAGGCAATCTCCCCTGTCCTGGGGAACGAAGGCCATGCCCTGGATGGAATCCAGGATCGCTCCGATGAAGGCAAGCTTTTGACTGGGCTCGGGATGATTTTCGATGTTCAGGGTGATCCCAGCCCTCAGAACAGAGTATAAGTGTCTTCGAGGCGCGAGAGGCCTACTCTTGTGAGGGCCATAAGCAGCCATGATCGTCGGGGAGGAACACATAGTGCCCCATGCGCCCTAGAGCCGCAGCCACCACTGATAGGCACTTGGTGAAGACTCGCGGAGCAGAAGAGAGGCCGAACGGAAGCACTTGAAACTGATAGTGCTCCCCTGGAAGTGGAACCTCAGAAACTTCCGGTGGGGAGGGTAGACCCCGATATGCATGTATGCATCTTGCATGTCGAGAGAGCAGAGCCAGTCCCCCTAATGCAGCAAGGGAAGGAGTCCTTGGAGGGTCACCATCCTGAACCTTTTGTACTCGATAAAGAGGTTTAGAGGACTGAGATCCAGAATGGGACAAAGGTCCTGCGTCTTTTTTGGGACCAGAAAAAGGTGAGAATAAAACCCCTGTCCTCGCTGATGCAAGGGGACCATCTCTATTGCCCTTTTTTGCAAGAGGGTCTGGATCTCTCCTTCTATAAGTGGGATGTGAGAAGGAGGATAATGGGAGAGCCTTGGCGGAGTGTGCGGTGGAAACTCTGTGAACTCCAGCATGTGTCCCCTCCTGATGATGTCCAAGACCCATAGGTCCGCAGTTATTGACTTCCGCCCTTCGAAATGAAGGGAGAAACAGCCCCCAACCAGCTCCCCTGGATCTTCCCGTGGAAGGGGGGGCAGAAAGGAGTCATTGGGCTGAGCCAGGAGTGGGGAGAGAGGCCTGGGAGGACTTGGGCCCACGGGCGGGAGGTCCACCAGACTGCTGGTTGCTGGATCTCCTGTGAAAGCCTCCTCTCTGCCCCCATTGGTTGCTACGGGCTTGACCTTGACCGCCTGAGGACTTGCGAAAAGGCCGTTTATGGTGTCGTCACTGGTCACTGTGGTACATCTGGCGGACCGACCAGATTGACTTGTCCGACTCCTGGAGACGGGAGATCAATGCCTCTGTCTCCTGCCCAAACAGCACGGTACCCTGGAAGGGCAAATCCTTGATACCGGCCTGCAGATCCTGGTGAAAGCCGGAGACTCTCAACCAGGCATGGCGGCGTAGGCACACTCCGGAAGCGGCTGCCCTGGCTGCTGTATCTGCCGTGTCATATGAGGCTCTCAGAACATGGGAACCTATGTCTGAGCCCGATTTTAGGAGGTTCAGGAGCTCTGTCTTATGGGCAGAGTCTGGAAGGGTCTTCATCAGCTCTTGTCCCCTCTCCCAAAGTGCATTCTGGTACTGTACCATATGCATCAGAAAGTTGAGGGAATGTATGGAACAGGTGGAAGCAGCATATACCTTTTTGCCCACCTGGTCCAAATAGCGAGACTCCAGGTCGGGAGGCTGAGAGCTGAGGTGCTTCGGCTGCCTGGACTTATCATGGGCAGCCATGATCACCAAGGAATCGGCCTGAGGGTGTTCAGCGAGAAAGGGCTCTGCCTCGGGGCCTTATATAGCCTGTCCGACTTCTTCGGAACGGCCGGGGCTGAGGCTGGATGCATCCAGGTGGTTCTGGTGAGGTCCTGGAACGTATCCACCAAAGGAGGGATGACCAGAGGTTTTGGTTCCTTTTGCCTCAGGTACTTAGCCAGTCTCCAGTGTTCCGGATCCAGGTCCTCCGTGTCCCACTCATTGGAGGCCTGGATGTGTCTCATGATGTCCATAAAGGTAGGATCATCTGGAGGTGAGCGAGGCTGGTCCTTCTCTCCCAGGGAGCGCTGCAAACTGAGAGAGGAATATGAGGTAGACGATGGTGAGGAGGATTGACTATATGACTTTGAATAGTCTGACCCTTCCCTATGGCCAGGCTCTTGCTGTCGTTGATAGCTAGGGGACTGACGTCGGCCTGAAGACCGACTACAGTCCCTGGACCGGCGACGGAGTGGAGTTAGTCGTCAGAGGACCGATGTTGGGAGCGTTCTCGCCTAGAGCGAGAAGGGTTCCTAGAGCGTGACCTAGACCGACATCGATCACCAGAGTCCCTGGAGCGACGTCGGTGGTCCTCAGACCCGGTGCGGGAACGAGCCCTGGAGAGAGGTGTAGGCGGACGCTCTGGCGACTTCCGCGGGGAAGACTCACCTCCCGGCTGTGGTTTTTCTGCTGAGTCTGGAACCAGTGTCTGGGCTGGCGTCAGGGAGGACCGCTTATGGACCTGCCCCCACCAGAAGGAAAACGGATCCTGGAGCTCGTCCTTCATGAAGATCTCAGCCGCCCGTCTCGGGAAGGAAGTTTCCGGGACGTCAGGGCGTGAAGGAGAGCCCTCCTGGGTGCCCAGGGGGGAAGAGGACTTGGGCGACGGGGACGTCAGTTCTTCCGCTGCCACTCCCACATCCTTCACCCAGCGTCGGTGCTGGTACAGATGACGGGGTGCCGCCGGGGGGCACCGGAGAGTCCTTGGGCTCCGGAGGCGTGCCTTTAGCAGGCGGTGCCGGTGCCTTAGGAGGTGGGGCTGAAGCAGGCACCTCTAAGGGCTTAGTGGTGACCCTGAGCGGGGTCACCTTAGGCTTAGCTAGCTTCTCCCCTGAAGGGCTGGCCTTAGCCTGAGAAGATTTCAGGTGCTCTTCAAACTCAAGGGATGGACCTTTTTTTGGAGATGGCTGCGATTGCGAGCGGGACCGGTGCCAGGACCGACTACAGTCTTTGCTATAGTGCTTCTTTTCTTTCCGTTTCCCCTCCGAGGAGTGCAGATCCATTTTCTGCTCCAGCAAGTAGGCTTTTAGGGCCTTGAGGCGGCGAATGCAGGTCCTGCTGGTGAAAGCCTGGCAATCAGAGCAGTTGGCAGTGTCGTGGTCCGGGCCTAGGCAAAAAACACACCGCCGATGGCCGTCCTTGGTTGGGATCTGCCTCCCACACTCACACTTGTTCAAGTGCTCTGGAGAAACAGACGCCCGAGAAGACATCCGTCGAACTCAAAAAACCATCGGGCAATGGCTGACGTCAGTAGCGGGTAGAAAGATGAAAAAGCCATCTAAAGAAACGGCAAAATAACCGACGGGCAGTGGACTGACGTTGGTGTACCTCGAAAGCGAAAAACGGCTCCAAAATTCTTGATAGAAGACAAATCCACAAAGATTTAGCTGCAACTGGCAAGCAGAAGCTGTTCCTCCTTCTTCACGTTCGGGACGCAGCGGGAATGAACTGAGGTGGAGCTGGGTCCACCCCCTCTTGTACCCAGACTGACGTCGGGGCGGGGCCGGCGTCAGGGGCGGACCCTGCTGTGTACTGCTGGCAGAAGTTTCACCGGAGGGTCCTAGTGCCTGTGGCATAGTCCTTATTGTAATAGCCTGCTGCAAGAGCTCCCACTCGAAGTAAGATCGGGAGTACTTTGGCGGAGTATTTGGGGGAAACTCCTTGAACTCCAGCGTATGTCCTCTCCTGATGATATCTAGGACCCATTGGTCCGCAGTAATTGATTTCCACCCTTCGAGATGAAGGGAGAAGCGGCCCCCGACCGTCTCCCCTGGGTCTTCCTGTGGAAGAGGGGGGGTGGAAGGCAGTCATTGGGCTGAGCCGGGTGTAGGGAGAGAGAGGCCTGGAAGGACTTGGGCCCACGGGTAGGAGCGCCTCCAGGCTGCTGGTTACTGGATCTCCTATGGAAGCCGCCTCTCTGCCCCTGCTGGTTACCACGGGCATGACCTTGGCCACCTGAGGGCTTACAAAATGGCCGCTTGCGTTGTCTTCGCTGGTCGCCGTGGTACATCTGGAGGACCGACCAGATAGACTTGCCCAACTCCTGGAGATGAGAAATCAAAGCTTCTGTCTCCTGCCCAAATAGCACGGTACCCTGGAAGGGTAAGTCCTTGATACCGGCCTGCAGATCCTGGTAAAAGCCCGAGACTCTCAACCAGGCGTGGTGCCATAGGCACACCCCGGAAGCAACTGCCTGGCTGCTACGTATCTCTTGGTGTCATACGAAGGCTCTCAGAACATGGGAGCTCTGGCCGTCTATCCGGTCTAAGATGTCCAGAAGCTCTCTTCTGATCAGAATCTGGCATGGCCTTCAAAAGCTCTTGTCCTCGCTCCCATAGCGCATTTTGGTACTGGACCATATGCGTCAAGAAATTGAGGGACCGTATGGAGCAGGTGGTGGCAGAATAAACCTTCTTGCCCACCTGGTCCAAATAGCAAGACTCCGGGTTGGGAGGCTGTGAGCTGAGGTGCTTCGGCTGTCTGGATTTATCATGGGCAGCCGTGATCACCAAGAAGTCCACCTGAGGGTGTTCAGCTAAGAAAGCTTCCACCCTCGGGGCCTTGTACAGCCTATCCGACTTCTTAGGAACAGCTGGGACGGAAGCTGGATGTTTCCAGGTAGTCCGCGTAAGGTCCTAGAAAATATCCACCAAAGAAGGGATCACCAGTGGTTTCGGCTCCTTCTGCCTCAGGTACTTTGCCAGTCTCTGGCATTCCGGATCCAGATCCTCCGTCTCCCACTTGTTGGAGGCCTGGATATGCCTCATGACGGCCATGAAGGTTAGATCATCTGGAGGCGAGCGAGGCTGGTCCTTCTCTCCAAGGGACTGCTGCAAGCTGAGAGAAGAAGATGACGCAGAAGAGGATGAGGGAGATCGACTATAAGATCTCAAATAGTTTGGCCTCTCCTTATGACCAGACTCCCGCTGTCATCGGTAACTCGAAGACCGACTCCGGTCCAGAGACCAGCGACGGAGCAGAGACCGGTGTCAGTCAGAGGACCGACGTCGGGAGCGTTCTCATCTAGAAGACCGAGAAATACTCCGAGAACGTGACCTAGGCCAACGACGGTCTCCAGAGTCCCTGGAGTGACTTCGGTGGTCTCCAGACCGGGTGCAGGAATGAGCCCTAGAAGGAGGTGTAGGCGGTCACTCCGGGGACTTCTGCGGGGAAGGCTCACCTCCCGGCTGTGGTTTGCCCACCGGATCCGCTACCAGTGTCTGGGCCGGCGACGGGGGGGGGCACTTCTGGACCTGCCCCCACCAAAAGGAAAACAGCCCCTGCAGCTCATCCTTCGAAAAAAGTTCGACCGCCCGGCCCGGAAAGGGAGTATCCGGGATGTCGGCCCGCGAAGGAGAGCCCTCCTGGAGGCCCAGGGGGAAGGAGGACTTGGGCGACGGGGATGTTGGCTCTTCCACTGCTGATCCCTCACCCTTTGCCCCTTCGACCAGTGTTGGTGGTGGTACCGACGATGGGGTGTCACCAGGGGGTGCTGGAGAGTCATTGAGCTCCGGAGGCGTGCCTTCAGCAGGTGGCACCGGTGCCTTGGGAGATGGGGCCGCAGCTTTCACCTCCAAGGGCTTGGTGGTAACCCTTAGCGGGGTTACCTTCGGCTTGGCCGGCTTCTCCCCCAAAGGGCTGGCGTTGGCCTGAGATGACTTCGGACACTCTCCTGATCCCGAAGGGCGGGCCTTCTTGGGAGAGGGCCAAGAGTGAGACCGGGACCGATGCCGGGACCGACTACGGTCTTTACCGTGACACTTCTTCTCTTTGCGTTTCACCTCGGAGGAGTGCAGATCCATCTGCTCCAGAAGAAAAGCCTTCAGGGTCTTGAAACGACGGATGCGGGTCCAGCTAGTAAAAGTCTGGCAGGCAGAGCAGGCCATGGTGTTGTGGTCTGGCCCGAGGCAGAACACGCAGCGTCAATGGCCGTCCTTGGCCAGGATCTGCCTCCCACACTTGCACTTATTTTGATAGTGTTCAGGCGAGGCCGATGACGGTGAAGACATCCATTGGGAAACTTCAAAAACCGTCAGAAACGGTCTGACGTCAGTTAAATGAGAAAAAACGTTGAAAAACAGTAAGAAAAGTGGGTTTTATAGAAAATCTTGCTGTTTTCTGGCAAGCTGATTGTAGATCTTCTCTCTTCACGTGTGGGACGTGGTGGGAAAAGAACTGAGGTGGAGCTGGGTCTTCCCCCTTTTGTACCAGGGCTGATGTTGGGGCGGGGCCGGCATCGGGAGTGGTCCCTGCTGTATACTGCTGGCTGAGAAGTTTTCTGGATGGTCCTAGTGCCTGCGGCATAGTCCTGAGTGTTATAGCCTGCTGCAAGAGCTCCCACTCGAAGCAAAATCCTAGGATGGCAGCTGATCTGGCGTCAGCTGCGGTGACTCTCTGGCATCAGGTATTGCAGGCTGGGCATTCATTGGATGAACCAATGAGTGGCTTAGCAGCCTTGTCTGGGCAGAAAATGGCAGAACTGTAAACAGACTTATTGGACCCACTCGCACCGGTAGGTAGAGGTGGCCGTAACAGGAGTGGACGCCTCCTTTGCCCCAGAGGCTCCAGTTGGGCCCGAGCACAAATCCGACAGGGGGGCTGATGCACACTTGGTAACCACCAAGGTGACCATCAGAGAGTGATCCCCGGAGGAGAGGATACCTGTAAGACCACGACTCCAGCCAAAGTCGCGGGGACTGTGGATGACTAGTCCCGGTCCTTTTTCTTGTCCCGTTTCTTATGATGGCCTTTGGGGGAGGTTGCATCTGCCTGAGTTTCTTCAATTCTTTTTCCAAGGAGGCCATCTTTTTCTTCAAAATGTGGGCTTCCAGGAACTGCTGCCATCTTCTGCAGGTGACGGAACTGAATTTCTGGCAGTGGTCGCACTCCTCCACTCAGTGGTCCATCTGTCCCAGGGGTATTCCCTCAATACCCTCCTCCTTATGAAAAGCTATAGCTAATGGTTCCATGTAAAGTCTGAAAAGAATAGGAGAAAGAGGGAAGGCTCGTAGGTGCCCCGCTGTAGAGCAGATTGGGGAGGTTAAAGCTCCATTTACTCGGATATAGGCTTGCGGGCCCTTATAAATATTTTTTGACCAGTTTTGGAAAATGTCTGGGAAACTAAAAGCCAACATGGTGTCCCAGAGAAAATCCCAGAACACACTGTCAAATGTCTTCTCAGCATCAAGATTCAGCAAAACTGCTGGAATCTTATGGGACTGTATGTGTTCTAATAGGAGAAGAGTCCTGTGAATATTATCTGTAGTGCTCCTTTCTTTAATAAATCCAGACTGGTCTGGATGGATGTATAATTGTGGGAAATAGATGGTCTAATCATGATGCCCAAATAGCCATGTAGAGTTTATAATCTACATTTAATATGGAGATAGGGCGATACAAGGAGGGATCCGTATTGTCTTTGCCCGGCTTAGGCAGGGCAGCCAGCACTGCATACTACCATGAAGGAGGGGGTGTCTCTCCACTCGCCATTTCTTGGTAGACCTACAGTAAAGTAGATAAGAAAAAATTACTCACCTTAGTAATTATGTTTCTTCTAATGGAGTCTTGCTGTATTCTGACATACTGCAGTGATTCCCAACCTTTGAACTGCCCCGGAGAACAAAGAGTTAACTTTCTATGCAGGGCATAGAATGCTGAGCTCGAGCTTGGCTGAAGTCTCTGTCTGGAGTGTTTCAAACCTAAACCGTCAGATTCTTACGAGCCCAACTAACTAAAAATTCTATGTGGAAATTGTAAAAATTCCTACTAGCCAACTGGCCGAAAAAGGTTTTGGATTCCCAGGAAAGACTCAAGTCAGGAAACCCAAAAACCAATCTAATACAAATACAAATAACAATAATAAATCAGCACCCAAACAAAAAGGAGGAGGGTGCAAACAAAAAACACCCAAGGGGTGCAACACTGCACCTGCCCACCCACTTCCCAAAAACAGGTTCTGAGAAGGGAGGCAGGGAGGGAGGTCAGAATATAGCAAGACTCCATTACAAGAAACATAATTACTAAGGTGAGTAATTCTTTCTTCAAACAACAAGAAGTCTTGCTGTATTCTGACATATTGCAGACTATCAAGCAGTACCTCCATGGAGGAGGGAGAGAACCTACTTTGGGAATAGGCTCTGAAGTACTACTGTGTCAAACCGAGCATCACTCCTAGCCTGGATATCCAGAGAGTAATGCTTGGTAAAGATATGGACCGTTTTCCAGATGGCTGCTTGACAAATTTCTGAGACAGGGATATCCCTGGCAGCAGCCAGGGAAGCAGCTATACCTCTTGTGGAATGAGCACTCAGGCCTGAGGGTGGAGTTTTTCCCAGTTTTTCATAGCAGAATTGTATACAAGACACAATCCACCTGGCAATAGATTTCCTGGTGGCAGGTTTGCCCTTTCCCACTTCTCCATAAGTGAGGAACAACTGAAGGGAGTCAAACCTGTGACCCTTGGTACGCTCTATGTAGTAACTAAAGGCTCTTTTAACATCTAAACTGTTTAGCCGCCTTTCTCCTGAGGAAGAATGATCAGTGAAGAAAACAGGAAGAGACAGACTGGTTTAAATGGAAGTCTGAAACCAATTTGGGCAAGAACCTTCTATTGGTTCTAAGAACCACTTTATCCCTGTGAAATGAGATAAAATCAGGTTCCACTGACAGGGCTTGCAATTCACTGATACGCCTGGCAGAGGTAATGGCTACCAAGAACACAGTTCTCCAAGTCAAGTACTTGAGCTCTGCTGAAGACATAGGCTCAAAAGTGGGTTGCATAAATTGAGCAATGCAAACATTCAAATCCCAGGCAGGGGCAAGGTCTCTAAAAGGAGGATTGGTGTGAAGCAATCCTTTAAAAAATCTACGGAACACAGGATGAGAAGATAGTGAGGAAGACTTCCCCACAGACAAAAATGCAGAAACAGCTGACAAGTGTACCTTGAGAGTAGCTGGTCTGAGGCCTAGGCCATTAAGATGGACCATATAATCCAGAACCGTAGGCAATCCAGCAGTGTCTCGAGAAATATGCTTCTTAGAACTCCAAATGCCGAATTTCTTCCATTTGGAGTTATAAGACTTTCTGGTGGAGGGCTTTCGAGAAGCCTTGAGGATATCCAGAACCCCTTGGGAAAGATACAGATCTGCAAACTCTAACTCTTCAACAGCCATGCCTTGAGATTGAGAGACTGAAGATTGGGGCACCAAATCCTCCCCTGAGAGGATAACAGGTTGTAATTCCTGGGAAGAGACAGGGGAAGATGGACTGCTAGGGACAGCAACAGGGGGTACCAGGGCTGTCTGGCCCAATCTGGAGCAATCAGAATCACTTTGCAAGGTTGAGACCTTATTTTGACTAAGACTTTGAACAGGGGGGAGAAGGCATACAGAAACTTCTCTTCCCAATTCAGAATCAAGGCATCCAGGGGGACTGAGCCCAAGACTGGAGGTCTGCAACAAAAGAGAGGGAGTTGGTGATTGTCGGGGGCTGCAAAGAGGTCTATCTCTGGAGTGCCCCACCTTGAAAAAAATCACTTTCAACACCTGAGGGTCCAGGGACCATTCGTGATGGCCCTGAGAGATCCTGCTTAGTGCATCTGCTAGCACATTGTCCTTCCCTGGAAGGTGAACTGCTACCAGAAAGGTTTGCAGGGAATAAGCCAGGGACCACAACTTCATGGTTTCTGTGCACAATGCCATGGACCGAGTGCCTCCCTGCTTATTGATGTACCACATGGTGGTGCTGGTGTCCGTTCTGACCTGAACCACCTTGTTCTGTACTGACTGAGAGAAAGCTTTTAGGGCCAGAAAAACTGCCCTGAGCTCTAGAAGATTGATATGGAGAAGGGATTCTTGGGGGGACCACAGCCCCTGGGCAGTGAGGGACCCCAGATGGGCTCCCCAGCCCAGAAGAGAAGCATCCATAGTAAGGACCACTGAACAAAGCTGAGTAACAAAAGGAACACCTTGTCTTAAATTGTCCTGATCTTGCCACCATTGGAGGGCTTGGATCAAGGTCAGAGTCACTTGGATCAGTTTAGTAATGGAATCCTTCCTCCGAGACCAAAAAGCTCTCAAATGGAACTGAATATCCTTCATCTGGAATCTTGCCCCTTGGACCACTGCTGTTGAAGCTGCCATGTGGCCCAAGAGCTGGAGGAAATGCCTCGCTGGGTGAGATGCCCGAAGGCTGAAAGAAGAGGCTAGGTCCATAAGAACCCTTGCCCTTTCTAGAGGAAGAAAGGCTCTTGCTCTGAGTGTGTCCAGTTCTGCCTCTATAAAGGTAAGAAGCTGGACTGGTTCAAGAACTGACTTGGGAAGGTTGAGAAGAAATTCTAGAGAAGTGAGCACTTGCTGGGTCACTTGCAGGTGAGACTTGACTTGGTCTGAAGACTGACCCACTATTAGCCAATCATCCAGATATGGAAAAATGGAAATCTTCTGCCTTCTTAGAAAGGCAACAACTACTGCCAGGCACTTTGTGAAAACCCTTGGGGCTGAGGTTAGGCCAAAGGGTATTGCTCTGAACTGATAGTGGCCTGAGGGCAATGTGAACCTGAGGTACTTTTTGTGGGAGCACCTGATGGGAATGTGAAAGTAGGCATCTTTGAGGTCCAGGGAGGCTAGCCAGTCCCCTGGCCTTAGAGAGGGAAGGATTATTCCCAGAGTTACCATCTTGAACTTTGGTTTTAAAAGATGTTTGTTTAGATATCTTAGGTCTAGAATGGGTCGCCACTCCTCTGTCTTTTTGGGGGTCAGGAAGTACCTGGAGTACAGACCTTTGCCCCAGTGTAGGGTAGGTTCTCTCTCCCTGGCTCTTAAGGCAAGAAGAGAAGAAACCTCTGCCTCAAGGGCAAGAGTTTCCGAGAGATTTTCAGGTGGAAAAGATCAAGCTGTCATCTTTGGAAATTTTCTGAAGCTGAGAACCAGTCCCTGGCATACTACTTCCAGGACCCACTTGTCTGATGTAATAGACATCCAGTCCTGGACAAAGTAAGCCAGCCTGCCCCCTACTGGAATAGGAGAGTCGACCCAGGCAGGCCCATCAGGGTGTCTGCTTGGCAGGGGCTTTAGGCTGAGAAGTGGATGCAGCCCTGCTCATCCCCCTTCTGCCTCTCCCTCTGAAGAACCCCCTCTGAGAAAAGGAAGAAGAGGCCTGTGCTTGGTAAAAAGGCCTCTGAAAAGGCCTGCCCCTGCCCTAGACTGCTGCCTTTGAGGAGTTGCCTGCCTCTCCTTGGCCTGAGCACTCCTGTAAGTGGTTCTGTACTCATCCATTTTCTTCATGTAATTCTCTGTCTGCTCCCCAAACAGAGAATTACCCACTACAGGAAAATCCATGGCCTTAGCCTGGGTGTCCTGTGAGAGGCTAGTACATCTGAGCCAAGCCATCCTCCGAAGAGCCACAGATGTAGCCATGACTCTTGACGACATATCATTAGAGTCCACAGCAGCATGAAACTGAACCTTAGATGCCTCAATCCCATCTGCAGCCACTGCCTCCAGCTCCTTGGCTAGCTGGGGAGGCGTGTTAGCCAGTGCCAGTATAGTGTCCCACCTGGACTTCTGGTACCTGGCTGTATAGGCCATGTAATTCGCCTGCCTGAGTCCCAAAGAAGATGCCATGTACTGTTTCTTTGCCATGGCATCAATCTTCCTGGAGTCCTTGTCGGGGGTGAAGCCAAGGGAATATTTGCCTTGTCACAGGCAGCAGCCTGCACTACCCCAACATGGCTGCATTGCTGATATAAGAACTCCATGTCTGAGCCTGAAAGTGTATACCTTTTGTTCATTCTTCTATCCACAGGAGGTATAGTGTTAGGAGACTTTAGGATTTTTTGTGTCTGTTTCCCAAAAGATTTGTGATGGGGAATAGACGGTCTCCTGGACTCTGGGATGTCCATCATCTCTACATAATCAGGCTCCTCTTGATCTTCCACAGCCTCCTCCATAGGAAGCTGGATGGTTTCAGCCACCTTTCTCTAGAACATAAAGTGAGAAAGGGACTCAGAAAGCCTAGGAGGCGAAACACCTGAAGGTCTATCTGGGGAGATGTCCAGTTCCACAGGCACATCCAGACCCTCACTTTCACCATCATCATCCTCAAATTCCCCTTCCTCTTCAAATTCCGGTTCATAAAAATCTTCAAGGGTATAATCTTGAACCGGGGGAACCAACCGAACCGAACCCCTGCCAGAAGGAGCTGGATCGGTAGGAACCGGATGGAGTGATTCCACAATCTGAATCACTCTGGCTATCTTTTCGTCGGTCAGAACATAATCATGTGGATCCAAACTGGTCGATTTGTCTTTTAGTTTTCTTTTTGTCGTAACCAATCCTTCGGAATCGGCTCTCCTTTTGCCCGAAGAAATATCACCCTGGTCAGGGGGCACTCCTTCTGGTTCGGTCGGAACCGAACTGGGCTGGCCATCTGGGTCAGCTGACTTCTCAGCCTCCTTTTCCCTCAGTCTACCTAATCTCTTCTCAAGGGTAGATTTGGGAAAGTTTTACATATTTGGCAGTCTGAATCGAGGTGGTCAAACCCCAGACAATAAACACAGGTGGTGTGGGGATCGGCCTCAGCAAAGACCTCCCCACACACACTGCAGTGTTGAAACCCAGTGGGCCGGTTTTTTTTCTTGGGTTTCTCAGACATGGCCAACCTAACCAACTTACCCTTTTTAAGGCAACCGCCAGGCTAGACTCCCTTATTGGTTCCTAACCGTGTCACAGGTATTAGGAAAAAAAAAGTACTAAAGCACGTGTTTTTTTTTTTTTTTTTTTAGAACCGATAAGAACCGGTTAACCACACACGAAGTAAAACACAAGATTTCACTATCAAATGGCCGGTTCAGCCGAACAGAGTCACACTTTTAGAAGTTCCACATAGAAAAACAGAACAATTCCTATCTAGTACTCACGGCATCACAGACAGAGACTGAACCGACTATGCGGATAACTTTTTCGGTTTAAAAACCGACAAAAATTGAAACTTTAACCGACTTTCGAACCGAGCTGAAGGAGAAATCTCCGGAGTGACCATTCAGTGAGGCGGAGTAAAGAATCTGACGGTTTAGGTTTAAAACACTCCAGACAGAGACTTTAACCAAGCTCGAGCTCAGCATTCTATGCCCTGCATAGAAAGTTAACTCTTTGTTCTCTGGGGCAGTTCAAAGGTTGGGAATCACTGCAATATGTTAGAATACAGCAAGACTTCATGTTGTTTGAATAGTAACCTTTGAAATGTTTTTATATCACTCGGCACTGTAACCATCCGGACTCCGACATTTCTGAGATTTAGCCAATGAAATATGCTGCGTTATTTCTTCCAGCTTAATCGGCACCTCCAACTGTTGTCTTTAGTCCTCTGTCAGTTTGAGCTAAATTTAAGGACTGCAGAAATGAATGTCGTTGTACAGCAGTGGATCCTGTGCCGGATCTAGTTATAGGGTGTTGTAATTTAAGGATAGTGGTGGTTCATTTCCTAGCACGAAGTTTGCAGGCCAGAAGTCGAGCTCCCCTCGCCCCTCCCTCATAATTACTTTGCTTCAAATACAGAAAAGCCTGTTGGACCTTATGGTCCATGATCTTCTGTATCTCCAGTTTTGTTTCCCAGATTTTAAGTTGTACTTCCTTATCCCCCTCCCTATATAATGACTGATAAATTTGTAATTCTTCCATAAGAAAAAATTACTCACCTTAGTAATTGTGTTTCTTCTAATGGAGTCTTGCTGTATTCTGACAATTTGCAGTTAGCTCCTACTGGAATTGGGGGTCGACCCGGGCTAACACATCAAGGTGTCTGCTTAGCAGGAGCCTTAGGCTGAGGGGTGGATGCAGCCCTGCTCATCCCCCTTCTGCCTCTCCCTCTGAAGAACCCCCTCTGAGAAAAGGAAGAAGAGGCCTGTGCTTGGTAGAAAGGCCTGTGAAAAGGCCTGCCCCTGCCCCTAGCTTGCTGCCTTTGAGGAGTTGCCTGCCTCTCCTATAAGTGGTCCTGTACTCGTCCATTTTCTTTATGTAATTCTCTGTCTGCTCCCCAGAGAATTACCCACTACAGGGAAATCCATGGCCTTAGCCTGGGTGTCCTGCAAAAGGCTAGTACATCTGAGCCAAGCGATTCTCCGAAGAGCCACAGATGTAGCCATGACTCTTGATGACACATCACTGGAGTCCAGAGCAGCATGAAATTGCACCTTTGATGCCTCAATCCCATCAACAGCCACCTGCTCCAGCTCCTTGGCTAGCTGGGGGGAGGCCTGTTTAGCCAGTGCCAGTACAGTGTCCCACCTGGACTTCTGGTACCTGGCTGCATAGACCATATAGTTAACCTGCCCGAGTCCCAAAGTTGATGCCAAGTACTGTTTCTTTGCCATGGCATCTATCTTCCTGGAATCTTTGGGGGGTGTGAAGCCAAGGGGATGTCTGCCGTGTCACAGGCAGTAGCCTGCACTACCCCAGCATGGCTGCATTGCTGATAAAGAAATTCCTTATCTGAGCCTGACAAGGTGTACCTCTTGTCCATTCTCCTGTCAACAGGAGGTACAGAGTTGGGAGACCTAAGAATGTTTTGTGTCCGTTTCCCAAATGACCTATGAAGGGGAATCAACAGTCTCTTAGACTCTGGGATGTCCATCATCTCTATGTAGTCAGGCTCCTCTTGATCCTCTACAGCCTCCTCAATAGGAAGCTGGAGGGTTTGAGTCCCTTTTCTGTAGAACAGAAAGTGGGGAGGGGACTCAGAAAGCCTAAGAGGGGAAACACCAGAAGGTCTGTCTGGGGAGATGTCCGGCTCCACAGGCACATCCAGACTTTCACCGTTGTAATCATCCTCTTCAAAATCCCCCTCCCCATCAAACTCCGGTTCGTAAAAATCTTCAGGGGAATAATCCTGAACTGGGGGAACCAACTGACCGAACTGAACCCCTGCCAGAAGGCGCCGGATCGGTCGGAACTGGGCGAACTGATTCCACAATCCGAATCACTTTGGCTATTTCTTCGGCGGTCGGAACATGCAGTTCTGGATCTGAACTGGCCGATTTATCCTTTCGTTTTCTTTTTATAGGAACCGATCCCTCAGGATCGGTTCTCCTCTTGCCCGAAGAAGTATCACCCTGGTCAGAGGGCACTCCTTCTGGTTCGGTAGGAATCGAACCGGGCTGGCCTTCCAGGTCAATGGATTTCTCTGCCTCCTTCATGGTTTTTTTAAAACTGATACGGACCAGTAACCACACACTAACTTTTTTTTTTTACACAAGGATTTTACTACGGGATTGGTGCAGCCGAACCAATCGGACAAATTTAAAATTCCCACACAGTTACTAATCTAAGTACTTACGGTACCACAGACAGAGTCTCAGAACGAAAAATCGGACTAAAACCGACACTTTAACCACGTTTGAACCGAGCAGAAGGAGAAATCTCCAGAGCGACTCTTCAGTGAGGCAGAGGCGGAGTAAAGAATCTGACGGTTTGGTTTCAAAAGGACACAGAGTTTTCAACCAAGCTCGAGACCAACGTTTTATGCCTGGCATAGAATTTTAACCCTTCACTCTCTGGGGCAGTTCAACAGCTGGAGTTAACTGCAAATTGTCAGAATACAGCAAGACATCATGTTGTTTGAAGGGTAGAATATCTTGTTTCTATCTGACACTTTTTCCGTACAGCATAGGTTAGGATTTCCCCTCTGAGAACTGCTTTCAAAATGTCCCATAGTATGGTAACCGTTGTCTCAGAGTATGTATTTTCTTGAAATATCTGGGGGATCCTAGTTTGCATGAATGTTTTGAACTGTGGGTCTCTCAACAGGGACTCATTAAGTCATCATAATGTTTGTCGGTGTCTTTTACCGAAATCAGTTTTTAGGAGAAGAGAATGGTGGTCTGAAAGGAGACAGAATCCCATTGAAACATCCTGTATCAAGTAGAAGACTTCACAAGAAATGAAAAAAATAATCTAATCTACAATAACTTTTAAACCTCCCTGAATAGAAAGTGTAAGCCTTCTGTGTGGGGAATAACTTCCTACACACATCCACTACACCCAGATGTTTGAATGAACTTTTCAAAAACTGCAGGGCATTACTGGTTCTGTATGTCTGGGGGTTTGTAGCATCAATGTTGGCATTACAGATCATGTTGAAATCCCCCCTATAATAAACTTCCCTTTTAAAAGTTCCAACACTTAACTCAAAAAGGTGCGCACCACCAGAAGAGTAGTTTGTTGGGGGAGGTAGACACTTACCAAAGTTACATCTTGGGAATTAAGTGAGCCCTACAAGATAGCGTATCTACCCTGGGGATCCATATAGGTGGACTGAATCTCTAATAGGGTCCCATGAGGGACTAGAATTGCAGCCCCTCTGCATTTCCACTGGGATGCAAAGATGCATAGACCCTATATCTATGTCCCCACTGCAGTTTGGTATGTTCAAGATCTGACAATTCAGTTTCTTGGATAAAATATGTGTGTGCTGGATTTTTCTGTAGATATTGCATAAATCTTGTTCTCTTCATTGGATTTTTCAAACCATTAACATTTTGTGAAAATATCTTTACAGAGGAAGAAAACAATTTTTGAAACTGTGGAGAGTGCTGCTCCCACCGAAGAGGGTTCCCACCCCAGGCAACACTCATGCACATCATCAAACAATATCAAGACATCTGCCTGACCCAGACATCCCGAAGGACCCAAAGCAGTTGACCGGAGAAGAGCATACAACCTGACCCTGGAGGTGCCCATCAGCTCCCTCAAGCACTTGTCAGACTGCTGTAAAATAAAGTCTATCCCGATACCCTTAGTACTTGTGCGTGTCTCTTTTTTTTTTATTTAAAAAAAATATTGGAAAAATAACTCTTCCCCCCCCCCTCCAAACTATCCCCTGTATAAAGTTACAAAACTCAGAACTAAGGATAAAAAACATCTTCTCTTTATTGTAAGAACTTATATATAATAAGAATTCCAAGGTTGAAGTGGGAACTAACATCCACTTCTGTGTGTCTCAACGGGCAAAGTAAAAATTCCCAAACCACTGGGGATGAAGGGTGAATACCACAACTTTCGTGGAAAAATCCTTCAAGGGACTAATTTGTCCCCAAAAAAAATACTGTCTCTGCAGGTGGAAAAAGGTGAAGAAAAAAAAAAACCGGTAAGGATAATGATGGGTATAGTAAACAGTGGCCCCATGTTTTTAGCCGCCAGTATGGTGCAGAGCTCCTCCCCTCCATTTACTAAGCTTTCCTAGGTTGAAATAAGGTCTGGTTACCCAACTCCACTCCCTTTTAGGGCAAAAGTCTAATTGCCCCCCCAAACCTTACTTTCCCCTGTATCCCCCCTCCACTGGCCCTTAATAATTAAAGGAAAGTACAGTTACGTAAGAACTTACCGTAACAGTAGATCTTCGAGAAAGGCTCTTGCAGTAGGTAATTACATATAGGACTGATGCGGTCGATTGTCAGGACCTAACGGAAAAATTTCTAGCTAGCAGTCTCTGGCGGGGGACCACCCCCATGTCAGGTGACCGACGTTATGCGGCGTCAGTATAAAGGGGCAGTCCCCCACGTCCGCATTCCAGTTCTTTCCTGCCAAAGGCCAAAAGGCAAGACGAGAGAGAAGCGGATATTTCCCTTCCTGGAAAAGCAGCTGAAAAAGTTTAGGGGGGATGGAGGGCAGGAAGGTATTATCTACTGCAAGAGCATCTCTCGAAGATCTACTGTTACATTAAGTTCTTGCGTAACTGTACTATCTTACTTAGAGGGCTTTTGCAGTAGGTAATTACATATAGGTCTGAGTCCCAAGCAGTCTGGAATAAGGAGAAGTAAATGGGGAGCTACTCAGAAGTAGACCCTCAGGTTGCGAAGGCCTTAGGAAAGGAGGCCTTGCAAAACAGCCATCCCGAAGCCTGCTCTACGGCGAGAGGCAATGTCCAAACTGTTATGTTTCGTAAAGGTATGTACAGAAGTCCAAGTGGTGGCTGCACAAATGTCAGCCACTGACACATTCTTGAAACAAGCCACAGAGGCAGCGACCCCTCTGGTGGAGTGGCCTCTAACTTGACCCTGCAGGGTTTTGTTGTACTTGTCATAACAGAAAGTGATACAATGAGCCAACCATTTCGATAGGCATTGCTTAGAAACTGCATTGCCTTCTCTTTTATGTGCAAGAGAGACAAACAGTTGATCAGTCTCTCTGAGATCCTTCGTCCTGTTGGTGTAGTATCTCAGAATTCGGTGAACATCTAAAGTATGCAGGAGGTACTCTCCTTGGTTGGAGTGCTGCGTAAAAAAGGCAGGCAACTCAATGGATTGATTCAGCGTCTATTCCGCTACCACCTTAGGGAGAAACTTAGGGTTGGTACGCAGAGCCACACATTCCGTGTGAAAAATCAAACATGAGATTTTACACATCAGGGCCTGAAGCTCAGAAATCTGTCGAGCAGAAGTAATGGCCACTAGGAAGAGAGTCTTCCAAGAAAGGAACTTTAGGTCCACTGAGGCTGCCGGCTTAAAAGGAGGCAGAGTAAGTTTCTCTAAAATGAAATTCAGATCCTAAGGAGGGGCAGGAACCCAGATAGTGGGTTGTAAGTGAAGGACCCCTCTCAAAAGGGTCTTAGAGACCTCCAGCTGAGCAAACTTTGTCTGCAAAGGGGACATGATAGGCTGAAATGGCCACCATGTGAACTTTAAAGGATGAATGGCTGAGACCCAGACCAAAGAGGTGTCGCAGGTAATCCAGAAGTCGGCTGACAGAGCACGAGAAGGGCTCGACATCATTGGAGGCAGCCCAAATAGAGAACCGCTTCTATTTCATAGCATAAGTATATCTGGTTGAGGATTTCCTGGCCTCCACCATAATCTCAGCTACTCAGGGGTAAACCCTAAATCGGGCCTGAGCTACATCTGCAGGAGTGATGTGTGCAACTGAAGTGACTTGAGGCCTGGATGGACCAGGGTTCCCTGATCCTGGGTCAGCAAAAATAGTGACAGAGAAAGAGGAAGAGGAGGTTCCTCTGAGTACTGTTGCAGAAGAGAGAACCAAACTTGCCTGGGCCAGAAAGGAGCGATCAGAATCATTAGAGCTCCTTCCGAACAGAGTTTCTGCAAGACCCTCATAATCAGTGGAATTGGGAGGAAGGCATAGACGAATCTGCCCTTCCAGTCTAGAGACAGAGCGTCTCTCCAAAAAATGCAGCGCCCTGGAGCGAGTGAGCAGAAGACGGGAAGTTTTGTGTTTTGGGGGGAAGCGAACAGGTCTACCTGTGGAGTTCCCCAGCGTAGGAAGATGTTGTCTACGACCCCCTGATCCAGTTCCCGTTTGTGAGCTAGAGCAGATGACTGGCTTAGCCTGTCTGCCAGCGTGTTCTCAATCCCTGTGACATGAAATGTCGTGAGGTGAAGGTTGTGCTGTACTGCCCAATCCCAGACTCGCATCACCTCTCGGCAAAGGGGGGTAGGAACGAGTTCCTTCCTGTTTGTTGATGTACCAGACCACACACATGTTGTCCATCTGTACCGCTACATGACCTGGAGACAGATACAGATGCAGAGCCTGAAGAGCATACAGTACTGCCCTTAGTTACAGCACATTGATGTGGAGGGACTTCTCGAGCTTGGACCAGGAGACCTGGGTCTTGTGAGTACTGAGATGGGCTCCCCGACCCTCGCCGGAGGTGTCCGTAGTCAACGTCTGTGGGGGGGGGGGGAGGAGACTGAAGGAACTCCCAGCAGAGGCCTCCTGAACCATCCACCACTGCAAGTCCCGAGCCATGGGAGTGAAGACCAGGACAAGTTGATCTAGGTCGTCCACCAGCTGATCCCATTGAGATCAAAGTGTCCACTGAGAGATTCTCATGTGGAGCAGAACGCGAGAGACTGTCAGAATCGCAGCCGCCATTAGCCCAAGGAGGCGAAGGACTGACTTAGAGCTGAACCGCCTGCGGCTGGAGAACAGGCTGACCTGGGCCTGAAGAGTGGCCACCCTCTCCGGTGGCAGGAAGGCCCTGCCAGAGATCATGTCCAGGATCGACCTGATAAACTGGAGCCTCTGGGACGGGATCAGATGGGACTTGGCTTGCTTGATGGTAATACCCATGCAGGCAAAGACCTGCTGGGTAAGGGAAAGAAAGCGCAGGAGTTCCTCCCTGGATGGGGGACTCCAGCAGCCAATCGTCCAGAGTGCGGAAACCTGCACCACCTGGGTACTCAGGTAGGCCGCTACCACCGAAAGGCATTTGGTGAACACTGGCGCTGAGGAGAGACCAGATGGAAGGGCCTTGAACTGGTAGTGGTCCCCTGGAACACAAAACGCAGGTATTTGCGATGGGAAGGGCGGATAGGGATATGCAGGTAGGCATCCTGCATATCCAAAGTGCACAGCCACAGTCCCGGCTGAAGAAGGGGCAGGAGTCTCTGCAGCGAGCGCATCCTGAACCTTTTGTACTCCATGAACAAGTCCAGGGAGCCGAGGTCGAGAATCGGCCTCACATCCCCAGTTTTCTTCGGGACTAGGAAGAAATGGGAATAGTATCTCGTTCCCTGAAGAGGAATGGGGATGGGTTCTATCGTCTCCTGAAGCAAAAGTGCTGAAATTTCTTCCTGGACCAGAAGATGATGTTCCCGAGAATACGACGACCTTGGGGGAGGGTGTCGAGGGGGTTTCTGAAGAAACTCTATTGAGTGTCCTTCTGCAATCAGCTGGAGCACCCAGGAATCTGAAGTTATCCTCTTCCAACCCAGGATCTCACTGCACTCTTAGTGTAGCTGGTCTGAGTCCCAAGCTATTAAGATGAACCATATAGTCAAGGACTGTGGGCAGGCCAGCAGACTCTAGAGAAATATGCTTCCCAGAGCACCATATAGTAAATCTATGTCTGAGGTATTCTTTACTAGGAACCCTGACAGCCCTGGTACCCTCTCTTGTTGTCCTTAGCAGTCCACCTTCCCCTGTCTCTTCCCAAGAATTACAACCTGTTAACATGTGCTCAGGGAAGGGTTTGGTACCCGAATCTCAAATCTCTCAATCTCAAGGCCTGGCTCTTGAAGAGTTAGAGTTTGTTGATTTGCACCTCTCTCAAGGTGTTCTGGACATCTTAAAGGCTTCTCAAAGCCTTCCACCAGAAACACTTACAATTCCAAGTGGAAAAGATTTACTATATGGTGCTCTGGGAAGCATATTTTGCCCTCTGACCAGGTTGAAACTTCTTTGGGCAAAGAAGAACTGACTCTGAGGAGTCGGTTCCGGTTAAAAGAAAAAGAAGGGATAAATCAGCCGGTGTGGATCCACTTCTTTCTCCGACCGCTGATGAAATAACCAAAGCGAGAAGGATTGTTCAATCGCTAACCCCCTGTTCTGACAGAACCAGCACCATCGGGAAGGGGCTCGGTTCGATCGGTTCCCCCGGTTCCAGATTATAATTTAGAAGATTTTTATGAACCGAAGGAGGAGGAAGGAGAGTATGAGAGTATGAGGATAGTGATGGTGATTACGAAAGTCTGGATGTGCCCATTTACCCGGACATCTCCCTAGACAGACCTTCAGGGGTTTCTCCTCCTAGGCTTTCTGAGTCCCCTTCCCATTTTATGTTCTACAAAAAATGGCTGAAACTCTTCGGCTTCCTATGGAAGAAGCTGTAGACGAACAGGAGGAGCCTGACTATGTTGAAATGATGGATATCCCAGAGTCCAGGAGGCTGTCTATTCCCCCTTCATAAGTCCTTTGGGAAACAGACAATAAAAATTTTAAAGACTCCTAATTCTATACCTCCTGTGGACAAGAGAATGGACAAGAGGTATACTCTCAGGCTCAGATATGGAGTTCCTTACCCAGCAATGCAGCCATGTTGGGGTAGTGCAGGCTGCTGCCTGTGATAAGGCAAATATACCCTTGGCTTCTCACCCCCCAGATAGGGACTCCAGGAGGATTGATGCCATGGCAAAGCAACAGTACATGGCAACATCCTTGGGACTCAGGCAGGCTAATTATATGGCCTATACAGCTAGATATCAGAAATCTAGATTGGACACTGTAATGGCCTTAGCTAAACAGGTCCCTGGCCAGCTTGCCAAGGAGCTGGAGCAGGTGGCTGTAGATGGTATTGAGGCATCCAAGGTGCAGTTCCATGCTGCAGTGGACTCCAACGATGTTTCATCTAGAGTCATGGCTACATCTGTGGCCCTTCGTAGGATGGCTTGGCTCAGATGTACTAGCCTGTCTCAGGATACCCAGACTAAGGCCATGGATTTTCCTGTTGTGGGTAATTCTCTGTTTGGGGAGCAAACAGAGGACTACATGAAGAAAATGGATGAATACAGGACCACCTATATGAGTGCTCAGGCCAAGGAAAGGCAAGCCACTCCCCAGAGACAGCATTCCAGGGGCAGGGGCAGGCCTTTTCATAGGCCTTTCTACCAAGCCCAGGCCTCCTCTTCTGCTTATGCTCATGGGGGTTTTTCAGAGGGAGAGGCAGACGGGGTACAAGCAGGCCTGCTTCCACCCCTCAGCCTAAAGCCCCTGCCAAACAGGCACCCTGATGGGTTTGCAGGGCCGATTCTCCACCACCTGTAGGGGGCAGGCTGGCTTACTTTGTCCAGGACTGGATGTCTTTAACAACAGAGAAATGGGTCCTGGAAGTAGTAAGCAAGGGACTAGTTTTCAGCTTCAAAAAATTTCCAAAGATGAGAACCAGATCCTTTCCACCTGCAAGTCCTTCAGAGGCACTTGCCCTAAAGGCAGAGGTCTCTTCCCTCTTGGCTCTGAGAGCCATAGAGAGGGTTCTACCCCTACACAAGGGAAAAGGATTGTACTCCAGTTACTTCCTAACCCCCAAAAAGACAGGAGAAGGGCGGCCCATCCTGGATTTCAGATATTTAAACAAGCACCTTTTAAAGCCAAAGTTCAAAATGGTGACTCTGGGAATAATTCTACCCTCTCTAAGGCCAGGGGACTAGCTAGTTTCCCTGGACCTCAAGGATGCCTATTTCCATATTCTCATCAGAAGCTCCCACCGAAAGTACCTCAGGTTCGAGCTGCCCTCAGGCCATTACCAATTCAGAGCAATGCCCTTCGGCCTAACTTCTGCTCCAAGGGTGTTCACAAAATGCCTGGCAGTAGTGGTTGCCTTCCTAAGGAGAAAAAAGATCTCCATTTTTCCATACCTGGACGACTGGCTCCTAGTAGGCCAGTCTCTAGACCAAGTCAAGTCACACCTGCAGATAACTCAGCAACTGCTCACTTCTCTAGGTTTCCTTCTGAATCTTTCAAAGTCAGTTCTAGAGCCTGTGCAGCTCCTCACCTTCATAGGGACAGAGCTGGATACAGTAAAGGCAAGAGCCTTCCTTCCCCTGGACAGGGCAAGGACCCTTATCTCACTGGCCTCTTCATTCACCCTCCAGGTGTCTCGACCAGCAAGGCATTTTCTGCAGCTCCTGGGACACATGGCTGCCTCTACAGCAGTGGTCCAGGGAGCAAGATTTCAAATGAGGGACATTCAGTTCCACTTGAGAGCCTTCTGGTCTCAGAAAAAGGATCCTCTGACCAAACTAATCCCAGTGACTTGAACCCTGATCCAGGTGTTACAGTGGTGGCAGGATCAGGACAATCTAAGACAGGAGTTCCTTTTGTCACTCAGTCTCATTCTCTAATCCTTACTACAGATGCCTCCCTCTTGGGGTGGGGAGCACACTTAGGGGACTCTGGCCACCCAAGGGTTGTGGTCTCTCAGGAATCTCTGCTTCACATCAATCTATTAGAACTCAGAGCAGTGTTTCTAGCACTTCAAGCTTTTTCCAAGTCTGTTCAGAACAAAGTAGTTCAGATCAGGACAGACAATACCACCACAATGTGGTATATCAACACAAGGGCACTCGGTCTCACGCCTTGTGCACAGAGGCAATAACGTTTAGGTCTCTGGCCTATTCCCTGAACGCCTCTCTTACAGCAGTGCACCTCCCAGGGAAGGACAATGTCCTGGCAGATGCTCTCAGCAGGATATCTCAGGGCCATCACGAATGGTCCCTGGATCCCGATTTTGAAGGTGATCTTCTCCAGATGGGGCACCCCACACATAGATCTTTTTGCAGCCCCAGACAATCACCAACTTTCTCTCTTTTGCTGCAGGCCCCCAGTGTTGGGCTCAGTCCCCCTGGATGCCCTAGTTCTCAATTGGGAAGGGAAGTTCCTGTATGCTCCCCTTCCCTCTCCTGTTCAAGGTGCTAGTCAAAATCAGGTCTCAACCCTGCAAGGTGATTCTGATTGCTCCAGACTGGGCCAGACAGCCCTGGTACCCTCTCTTGTTGTCCTTAGCAGTCCACCTTCCCTGTGTCTTCCAGGGATACAACCTGTTAACATGTGCTCAGGGGAGGGTTTGGTACCCGAATCTCAAATCTCTCAATCTCAAGGCCTGGCTCTTGAAGAGTTAGAGTTTGCCGATTTGCACCTCTCTCAAGGTGTTCTGGATATCTTAAAGGCTTCTCGAAAGCCTTCCACCAGAAACACTTACAATTCAAAGTGGAAAATATTTACTATATGGTGCTCTGGGAAGCATATTTCTCCAGAGTCTGCTGGCCTGCCCATAGTCCTTGACTATGTGGTTCATCTTAATAGCTTGGGACTCAGACCAGCTACACTAAGAGTGCATCTGGCAGCTGTCTCTGCCTTCCTCATCAGGCAAGCACTTTTCCTTTCAGCTCATCCTGTATTTTCTAAATTTTTCAAGGGATTGCTGCATACTAATCCTCCTTCAGGTACCCTGCCCTGCTTGGGACCTTAATGTTTGCATTGCTCAGCTTATGCAACCCCTTTTGAGCCTTTGTCCTCAGCAGAGCTTAAGTACTTGACTTGGAAAACTGTTTTCTAGGCCATCACTTCTGCCAGATGCATAAGTGAGTTACAGGCCCTGTCAGTGGAGCCTGATTTATCTCCTTCCATAGAGATAAGGTGGTCCTCTGACTAATAGGAAGTTTTGCCTAAGGTGGTTTCAGATTTCCACCTAATCAGTCTATGTCTCTTCCTGTTTTCTTCACTGATCATTCCTCCTCTGGGGAGAGGAGGCTCACAGTTGGATGTGAAAGGCCCCTTAGCTACTACATAGAGCGCACTAGTGGTCATAGGTTTGACTCCCTCCAACTGTTCCTCACTTATGGTGAGGTTGGTAAGGGAAAACCTGCCACTAAGAGATCTATTGCCAGGTGGATTGTCTCTTGCACTCAATTTTGCTACGAAAAGCTAGGTAGGATCCCACCCTCAGGCCTGAGGGCTCACTCTACCAGAGGTACAGCTGCTTCCCTGGCTGCTGCCAGGGATATTCCTATCTTAGAGATTTGTCAAGCAGCCACCTGAAAACAGTACACACTTTTACCAAGCATTACTCTCTGGATATCCAGGCTAGGAGTGATGCTCGGTTTGGCACAGCAGTGCTTCAGAGCCTATTTCAAAGTAGGTTCTGTCCTCTCCTCCATGGAGGTACTGCTTGGTAGTTCATATATTAGAATACAGCAAGATTTCTCATGTTTGAAGAAAAATTACCTACCTTAGTAATGTTGTTTCTTCTAATGGAGTCTTGCTGTATTCTCCTGACCTCCCCTGCCTCCCTCTCAGAACTGTGTTTGGGATGTGGGTGGGCAGTAGCAGTGTTGGCACTGGGAGGTGTCCTCACCCCCTTCTTTTTCTCACCCTTTAGTTTGGGTGTGTGGGTGTTGTGTTTTGTTTTATTTTTGGGTTTCCTGATTTGAGTCTTTGTTTTGGGACCAAAAATCTTTTTATTATATTTAGTAGCCAGTTGGCTAGTGTAAGTTTACAGTTTCCACACAGGGGATACCCAGTGAGTATAGCTCTGAAAGATCTGACGGGTTTGAGTTCAAACAGCAACAGACAGAGTCTCAACTGAGCTCGAGTTTCAGCATTCCATGCCTGGCATGAAAGTTAACTCCATCTCTGGGGCAGTTCAAAGGTTGACATCACTGCCTTGTTGGTCGAGACACCTGGAGGGTGAATGAAGAGGCCAGTGAGATAAGGGTCCTTGCCCTGTCCAGGGAAGGAAGGCTCTTGTCTTTACTGTATCCAGCTCTGTCCCTATGAAGGTGAGGAGCTGCACAGGCTCTAGAACTGACTTTGAAAGATTCAGAAGGAAACCTAGAGAAGTGAGCAGTTGCTGAGTTATCTGCAGGTGTGACTTGGATTCTTGGTCTGAGACTGGCTCTACTATGAGCCAGTCGTCCAGGTATGGAAAGATGGAGATCTTTTTCCTTAGGAAGGCAACCACTCACTGTCAGGCATTTTAGAACACCCTTGAGCAGCAGTTAGCCAAAGGCATTGCTCTGAATTGGTAATGGCCTGAGGGCAGCTCGACCTGAGGTACTTTTGGTGGGAGCTTCTGATAAGAATATGAAAATAGGCATCCTTGAGGTCCAGGAAAACTAGCCAGTCCCCTGGCCTTAGAGAGGGTAGAATTATTCCCAGAGTCACCATTTTGAACTTTGGCTTTAAAAGGTGCTTGTTTAAATATCTGAGATCCAGGATGGGCCACCATTCTCCTGTCTTTTTGGGGGTTAGAAAGTACCTGGAGTACAATCCTTTTCCCTCGTATAGGGGTGGAACCCTCTCGATGGCTCTCAGAGCCAAGAGGGAAGAGACCTCTGCCTCTAGGGCAAGTGCCTCTGAAGGACTTGCAGGTGGAAAGGATCTGGTTCTCATCTTTGGAAATTTTTTGAAGCGGAGAACCAGTCCCTGGCTTACTACTTCCAGGACCCATTTCTCTGTTGTTAAAGACATCCAGTCCTGGACAAAGTAAGCCAGCCTGCCCCCTACAGGTGGTGGAGAATCGGCCCTGGCAAACCCATCAGGGTGCCTGTTTGGCAGGGGCTTTAGGCTGAGGGGTGGAAGCAGGCCTGCTTGTACCCCGTCTGCCTCTCCCTCTGAAGAACCCCCATGAGCATAAGCAGAAGAGGAGGCCTGGCTTGGTAGAAAGGCCTATAAAAGGCCTGCCCCTGAATGTTGTCTCTGGGGAGTGGCTTTGCCTTTCCTTGGCCTGAGCACTCTATAGGTGGTCCTGTATTCATCCATTTTCTTCATGTAGTTCTCTGTTTGCTCTCAGAGAATTACCCACAACAGGAAAATCCATGGTCTTAGTCTGGGTATCCTGAGACAGGCTAGTACATCTGAGCCAAGCTTATCCCACGAAGGGCCACAGATGTAGCCATGACTCTAGAAGAAACATCATTGAGTCCACTGCAGCATGGAATTGCACCTTGATGCCTCAATACCATCTCGCAGCCACCTGCTCCAGCTCCTTGGCAAGCTGGCCAGGGACATGTTTAGCTAAGGCCATTACAGAGTCCCATCTAGATTTCTGATATCTAGCTGTATAGGTCATAATTAGCATGCCTGAGTCCTAAGGATGCTGCCATGTACTGTTTCTTTGCCATGGTACTCAATCTCCGGAGTCCTTATCTGGGGTGTTGGTCATGGGTATATTTGTCTTATCACAGGCAGCAGCCTGCACTACCCCAACATGGCTGCATTGCTGGGTAAGGAACCCATATCTGAGCCTGAGAGAGTATACCTCTGTCCATTCTCTTGTCCACAGGATGTATAGAATTAGGAGTCTTTAAAATTTTTATTGTCTGTTTCCAAAGGACTTATGAAGGGGAATATACAACCTCCTGGACTCTGGATATCCATCATTTCAACATAGTCAGGCTCTCCTGGTCATCTACAGCTTCTTCCATAGGAAGCTGAAGAGTTTCTAGTCATTTTTTGTAGAATATAAATGGAAGGACTCCAGAGCCTAGGAGGAGAAACACCTCCTCCGGTTCATAAAAATCTTCTAAATTATAATCTGAACCAGGGAACCGACTGAACCGAGCTCCTTCCCGATGGTGCTGGTCTCGGTCGGAACCAGGTAGCGACTGAACAACTTTATCGCTTGGCTATTTCATCAGCGGTCTGAGAAAGAAGTTGTGGATCCACACCGGCTGATTTATCCCTTCTTTTCCTTTTAACCAGAACCGACTCCTCAGAGTCGGTTCTCCTTTTGCCTGAAGAAGTTTCGCCCTGGTCAGAGGGCACTCTCTCTGGTTTGGTTGGAACCAAACCGGGCTGGCCATCCGGGTTAGCGGACTTCTTGGCCTCCCTTTCCCTGAGCCTACCATCTCTCTTTTCCAGGGTAGCTGCAGGAAAATTCTTGCAAATCTGGAAGTCTGAATCGAGGTGGTCAAAGCCCAGCCACTAACACAGGTGGTGTGGGGGGTCAGATCTTCAGAGAGGCTCTGCTGTAGGTAATTACATATAGGACTGATGCTGGTCGGTGTCAGGACCCAACGGAAAAATTTCTAGCTAGCAGTTCTGAGCGGGGACCACCCTCATGTCAGGTGACCGATGCTATAAAGGCCAGTATAAAGGGGCAGTCCCCACGTCCCGCATTCCAGTTCTTCCTGCCAAAGGCCAAAAGGCAAGACGAGAGAAGTTGATATTTCCCTTCCTGGAAAAGCAGCTGAAAAAGTTTAGGGGGATGGAGGGTAGGAAGATTATCTCACTTTAAGAGCATCTCTCAAGATCTACTGTTACATTAAGTTCTTAGCGTAACTGTACTATCTTACTTAGAGAGGGCTTTTGCAGTAGGTAATTACATATAGGTCTGAGTCCCAAGCAGTCTGGAATAAGGAGAAGTAAATGGGGAGCTACTCAGAAGTAGACCCTCAGGTTGTACGGCGCTTAGAAAGGAGGCCTTGCAAAACAGTTATCCCAAGCCTGCTCTCACGGCGGAGAGGCACTGTCCAAACTGTTATGTTTCGTAAAGGTATGTACAGAAGTCCAGTGGTGGCTGCACAAATGTCAGCCACTGACACATTCTTGAAACAAGCCATTAGAGGCAGCGTAATTCTCTGGTGGAGTGGTTCTAACTTGACCCCTCGCAGGGTTTTTGCTGTACTTGTCATAACAGAAAGTGATACAATGAGCCAACCATTTCGATAGGTATTGCTTAGAAACTGCATTGTCTTTCTCTTTTATGTGCAAGAGAGACAAACAGTTGATCAGTCTCTCTGAGATCCTTCAGTCTCTGTTGGTGTAGTATCTCAGAATTCGTGAACATCTAAAGTATGCAGGAGGTACTCTCCTTGGTTGGAGTGCTGCAAAAAGGCAGGCAACCCAATGGATTGATCATCTGCCTATTCCGGCTACCACCTTTAGGGAGAAACTTAGGGTTGGTACGCAGAGTCATTGATCTTCGTTGAAAATCAAACATGATTTTACACATCAGGGCCTGAAGCTCAGAAATCTGGGTCGAGCAGAAGTAATGGCCACTAGTAGAAGAGAGTCTTCCAAGAAAGGAACTTTAGGTCCACTGAGGCTGCCGGGCTTAAAAAGGAGGCAGAGTAAGTTTCTCTAAAATGAAATTCAGATCCTAAGGAGGGGCAGGAACCCAGATAGTGGGTTGTAAGTGAAGGACCCCTCTCAAAAGGGTCTTAGAGACCTCCAGCTGAGCAAACTTTGTCTGGTAAAGGGGACATGATAGGGCTGAAATGGCTACCATGTGAACTTTAAAGGATGAATGGCTGAGACCCAGACCAAAGAGGTGTCGCAGGTAATCCAGAAGTCGGCTGGATTAGAGCACGGATGGGCTGACATCATTGGAGGCAGCCCAAATAGAGAACCGCTTCTATTTCACAGCATAAGTATATCTGGTTGAGGATTTCCTGGCCTCCACCATAATCTCAGCTACTCAGGGGTAACCCTAACTGGCCCCTGAGCTACATCTGCAGGAGTGATGTGCAACTGAAGTGACTTGAGGCCTGGATGGACCAGGGTTCCCTGATCCTGGGCAGCAAAATAGTGACAGAGAAAGAGGAAGAGGAGGTTCCTCTGAGTACTGTTGCAGAAGAGAGAACCAAACTTGCCTGGGCCAGAAAGGAGCGATCAGAATCATTAGAGCCCTTCCGAACAGAGTTTCTGCAAGACCCCATAATCAGTGGAATTGGGAGGAAGGCATACCTAATCTGCCTTTCCAGTCTAGAGACAGAGCGCCTCTCCAAAATGCAGCGCCTCTGGAGCGAGTGAGCAGAAGACGGGAAGTTTTGTGTTTTGGGGGGAAGCGAACAGGTCTACCTGTGGAGTTCCCCAGCGTAGGAAGATGTTGTCTACGAACCCCTGATCCAGTTCCCGTTTGTGAGCTAGAGCAGATGACTGGCTTAGCCTGTCTGCCAGCGTGTTCTCAATCCCTGTGACATGAAATGTCGTGAGGTGAAGGTTGTGCTGTACTGCCCAATCCCAGACTCGCATCACCTCTCGGCAAAGGGGTAGGAACAGTTCCTTCCTGTTTGTTGATGTACCAGACCACACATGTTGTCCATCTGTGCCGCTACATGACCTGGAGACAGATACAGATGCAGAGCCTGAAGAGCATACAGTACTGCCCTTAGTTACAGCACATTGATGTGGAGGACTTCTCGAGCTTGGACCAGGAGACCTGGGTCTTGTGAGTACTGAGATGGGCTCCCCGACCCTCGCCGGAGGTGTCCGTAGTCAACGTCTGTGGGGGAGGAGACTGAAGGGAACTCCCTAGCAGAGGCTCTCCTGAACCATCCACCACTGCAAGTCCCGAGCCATGGGAGTGAAGACCAGGACAAGTTGATCTAGGTCGTCCACCAGCTGATCCCATTGAGATCAAAGTGTCCACTGAGAGATTCTCATGTGGAGCAGAACGCGAGAGACTGTCAGAATCGCAGCCGCCATTAGCCCAAGGAGGCGAAGGACTGACTTAGAGCTGAACCGCCTGCGGCTGGAGAACAGGCTGACCTGGGCCTGAAGAGTGGCCACCCTCTCCGGTGGCAGGAAGGCCCTGCCAGAGATCATGTCCAGGATCGACCTGATAAACTGGAGCCTCTGGGACGGGATCAGATGGGACTTGGCTTGCTTGATGGTAATACCCATGCAGGCAAAGACCTGCTGGGTAAGGGAAAGAAAGCGCAGGAGTTCCTCCCTGGATGGGGACGCCAGCAGCCAATCGTCCAGGTACGGGAAAACCTGCACCACCTGGGTACTCAGGTAGGCCGCTACCACCGAAAGGCATTTGGTGAACACTCGGGGCGCTGAGGAGAGACCAGATGGAAGGGCCTTGAACTGGTAGTGGTCCCCCTGGAACACAAAACGCAGGTATTTGCGATGGGAAGGGCGGATAGGGATATGCAGGTAGGCATCCTGCATATCCAAAGTGCACAGCCACAGTCCCGGCTGAAGAAGGGGCAGGAGTCTCTGCAGCGAGCGCATCCTGAACCTTTTGTACTCCATGAACAAGTCCAGGGAGCCGAGGTCGAGAATCGGCCTCACATCCCCAGTTTTCTTCGGGACTAGGAAGAAATGGGAATAGTATCTCGTTCCCTGAAGAGGAATGGGATGGTTCCTATCGCCTCCTGAAGCAAAAGTGCTGGAAATTTCTTCCTGGACCAGAAGATGATGTTCCCGAGAATACGACGACCTTGGGGGAGGGTGTCGAGGGGGTTTCTGAAGAAACTCTATTGAGTGTCCTTCTGCAATCAGCTGGAGCACCCAGGAATCTGAAGTTATCCTCTTCCAACCCAGGATCTCACTGCACTCTTAGTGTAGCTGGTCCGAGTCCCAAGCTATTAAGATGAACCATATAGTCAAGGACTGTGGGCAGGCCAGCAGACTCTAGAGAAATATGCTTCCCAGAGCACCATATAGTAAATCTATGTCTGAGGTATTCTTTACTAGGAACCCTGACAGCCCTGGTACCCTCTCTTGTTGTCCTTAGCAGTCCACCTTCCCCTGTCTCTTCCCAAGAATTACAACCTGTTAACATGTGCTCAGGGGAGGGTTTGGTACCCGAATCTCAAATCTCTCAATCTCAAGGCCTGGCTCTTGAAGAGTTAGAGTTTGTTGATTTGCACCTCTCTCAAGGTGTTCTGGACATCTTAAAGGCTTCTCGAAAGCCTTCCACCAGAAACACTTACAATTCCAAGTGGAAAAGATTTACTATATGGTGCTCTGGGAAGCATATTTGCCCTCTGACCAGGTTGAAACTTCTTTGGGCAAAAGAAGAACTGACTCTGAGGAGTCGGTTCCGGTTAAAAGAAAAAGAAGGGATAAATCAGCCGGTGTGGATCCACTTCTTTCTCCGACCGCTGATGAAATAACCAAAGCGAGAAGGATTGTTCAATCGCTAACCCCCTGTTCTGACAGAACCAGCACCATCGGGAAGGGGCTCGGTTCGATCGGTTCCCCCGGTTCCAGATTATAATTTAGAAGATTTTTATGAACCGAAGGAGGAGGAAGGAGAGTATGAGAGTATGAGGATAGTGATGGTGATTACGAAAGTCTGGATGTGCCCATTTACCCGGACATCTCCCTAGACAGACCTTCAGGGGTTTCTCCTCCTAGGCTTTCTGAGTCCCCTTCCCATTTTATGTTCTACAAAAAAATGGCTGAAACTCTTCAGCTTCCTATGGAAGAAGCTGTAGACGAACAGGAGGAGCCTGACTATGTTGAAATGATGGATATCCCAGAGTCCAGGAGGTGGTATATTCCCCTTCATAAGTCCTTTGGGAAACAGACAATAAAAATTTTAAAGACTCCTAATTCTATACCTCCTGTGGACAAGAGAATGGACAAGAGGTATACTCTCTCAGGCTCAGATATGGAGTTCCTTACCCAGCAATGCAGCCATGTTGGGGTAGTGCAGGCTGCTGCCTGTGATAAGGCAAATATACCCTTGGCTTCACACCCCCAGATAAGGACTCCAGGAGGATTGATGCCATGGCAAAGAAACAGTACATGGCAGCATCCTTGGGACTCAGGCAGGCTAATTATATGGCCTATACAGCTAGATATCAGAAATCTAGATTGGACACTGTAATGGCCTTAGCTAAACATGGTCCCTGCCAGCTTGCCAAGGAGCTGGAGCAGGTGGCTGTAGATGGTATTGAGGCATCCAAGGTGCAGTTCCATGCTGCAGTGGACTCCAACGATGTTTCATCTAGAGTCATGGCTACATCTGTGGCCCTTCTGTGAGGATGGCTTGGCTCAGATATACTAGCCTGTCTCAGGATACCCAGACTAAGGCCATGGATTTTCCTGTTGTGGGTAATTCTCTGTTTGGGGAGCAAACAGAGGACTACATGAAGAAAATGGATGAATACAGGACCACCTATATGAGTGCTCAGGCCAAGGAAAGGCAAGCCACTCCCCAGAGACAGCATTCCAGGGGCAGGGGCAGGCCTTTTCATAGGCCTTTCTACCAAGCCCAGGCCTCCTCTTCTGCTTATGCTCATAGGGGGTTTTCAGAGGGAGAGGCAGACGGGGTACAAGCAGGCCTGCTTCCACCCCTCAGCCTAAAGCCCCTGCCAAACAGGCACCCTGATGGGTTTGCAGGGCCGATTCTCCACCACCTGTAGGGGGCAGGCTGGCTTACTTTGTCCAGGACTGGATGTCTTTAACAACAGAGAAATGGGTCCTGGAAGTAGTAAGCCAGGGACTAGTTTTCAGCTTCAAAAAATTTCCAAAGATGAGAACCAGATCCTTTCCACCTGCAAGTCCTTCAGAGGCACTTGCCCTAAAGGCAGAGGTCTCTTCCTCTTGGCTCTGGAGCCATAGAGAGGGTTCTACCCCTACACAAGGGAAAAGGATTGTACTCCAGTTACTTCCTAACCCCAAAAAGACAGGAGAATGGCGGCCCATCCTGGATCTCAGATATTTAAACAAGCACCTTTTAAAGCCAAAGTTCAAAATGGTGACTCTGGGAATAATTCTACCCTCTCTAAGGCCAGGGGACTAGCTAGTTTCCCTGGACCTCAAGGATGCCTATTTCCATATTCTCATCAGAAGCTCCCCACCCAAGTACCTCAGGTTCGAGCTGCCCTCAGGCCATTACCAATTCAGAGCAATGCCCTTCAGCCTAACTTCTGCTCCAAGGGTGTTCACAAAATGCCTGGCAGTAGTAGTTTGCCTTCCTAAGGAGAAAAAGATCTCCATTTTTCCATACCTGGACGACTGGCTCCTAGTAGGCCAGTCTCTAGACCAAGTCAAGTCACACCTGCAGATAACTCAGCAACTGCTCACTTCTCTAGGTTTCCTTCTGAATCTTTCAAAGTCAGTTCTAGAGCCTGTGCAGCTCCCTCACCTTCATAGGGACAGAGCTGGATACAGTAAGGCAAGAGCCTTCCTTCCCCTGGACAGGGCAAGGACCCTTATCTCACTGGCCTCTTCATTCACCCTCCAGGTGTCTCGACCAGCAAGGATTTTCTGCAGCTCCTGGGACACATGGCTGCCTCTACAGCAGTGGTCCAGGGAGCAAGATTTCAAATGAGGGACATTCAGTTCCACTTGAGAGCCTTCTGGTCTCAGAAAAAGGATCCTCTGACCAAACTAATCCCAGTGACTTGAACCCTGATCCAGGTGTTACAGTGGTGGCAGGATCAGGACAATCTAAGACAGGGAGTTCCTTTTGTCACTCAGTCTCATTCTCTAATCCTTACTACAGATGCCTCCCTCTTGGGGTGGGGAGCACACTTAGGGGACCTGGCCACCCAAGGGTTGTGGTCTCCTCAGGAATCTCTGCTTCACATCAATCTATTAGAACTCAGAGCAGTGTTTCTAGCACTTCAAGCTTTTTCCAAGTCTGTTCAGAACAAAGTAGTTCAGATCAGGACAGACAATACCACCACAATGTGGTATATCAACAAGCAAAGGGGCACTCGGTCTACGGCCTTGTGCACAGAGGCAATAACGTTGTGGTCTCTGGCCTATTCCCTGAACGCCTCTCTTACAGCAGTGCACCTCCCAGGGAAGGACAATGTCCTGGCAGATGCTCTCAGCAGGATATCTCAGGGCCATCACGAATGGTCCCTGGATCCCGATTTTGAAGGTGATCTTCTCCAGATGGGGCACCCCACATAGATCTTTTTGCAGCCCCAGACAATCACCAACTTTCTCTCTTTTGCTGCAGGCCCCCAGTGTTGGGCTCAGTCCCCTGGATGCCCTAGTTCTCAATCGGGAAGGAAGTTCCTGTATGCTCTCCCCTTCCTCTCCTGTTCAAGGTGCTAGTCAAAATCAGGTCTCAACCCTGCAAGGTGATTCTGATTGCTCCAGACTGGGCCAGACAGCCCTGGTACCCTCTCTTGTTGTCCTTAGCAGTCCACCTTCCCTGTGTCTTCCAGGAATTACAACCTGTTAACATGTGCTCAGGGAGGGTTTGGTACCGAATCTCAAATCTCTCAAATCTCAAGGCCTGGCTCTTGAAGAGTTAGAGCTTGGTCAGATTTGCACCTCTCTCAAGGTGTTCTGGATATCTTAAAGGCTTCTAAAGCCTTCCACCAGAAACACTTACAATTCAAAGTGGAAAATATTTATTATAATGGTGCTCTAGGAAGCATATTTCTCCAGAGTCTGTTGGCCTGCCCATAGTCCTTGACTAGGTGGTTCATCTTAATAGCTTGGGACTCAGACCAGCTACACTAAGAGTGCATCTGGCAGCTGTCTCTGCCTTCCTCCTAGCAGGCAAGCACTCTTCCCTTTCAGCTCATCCTGTATTTTCTAAATTTTTCAAGGGATTGCTGCATACTAATCCTCCCTTCAGGTACCCTGCCCCTGCTTGGGACCTTAATGTTTGCATTGCTCAGCTTATGCAACCCCCTTTTGAGCCTTTGTCCTCAGCAGAGCTTAAGTACTTGACTTGGAAAACTGTTTTCTTGGAGGCCATCACTTCTGCCAGATGCATAAGTGAGTTACAGGCCCTGTCAGTGGAGCCTGATTTTATCTCCTTCCATAGAGATAAGGTGGTCCTCTGGACTAATAGGAAGTTTTTGCCTAAGGTGGTTTCAGATTTCCACCTTAATCAGTCTATGTCTCTTCCTGTTTTCTTCACTGATCATTCCTCCTCTGGGGAGAGGAGGCTGCACAGTTTGGATGTGAAAAGGGCCCTTAGCTACTACATAGAGCGCACCAAGGGTCACAGGTTTGACTCCCTCCAACTGTTCCTCACTTATGGTGAGGTTGGTAAGGGAAAACCTGCCACTAAGAGATCTATTGCCAGGTGGATTGTCTCTTGCACTCAACCTTGCTACGAAAGCTAGGTAGGATCCCACCCTCAGGCCTGAGGGCTCACTCTACCAGAGGTATAGTTGCTCTTGGCCGCTGCCAGGGATATTCCTATCTTAGAGATTTGTCAAGCAGCCACCTGAAAACAGTATACACTTTTACCAAGCATTACCTCTGGATATCCAGGCTAGGAGTGATGCTCGGTTTGGCACAGCAGTGCTTCAGAGCCTATTTCAAAGTAGGTTCTGTCCTCCTCCATGGAGGTACTGCTTGGTAGTTCTATATATACTAGAATACAGCAAGATTTCATGTTTGAAGAAAAATTACCTACCTTAGTAATGTTGTTTCTTCTAATGGAGTCTTGTTGTATCTCTGACCTCCTGCCTCCCTCTCAGAACCTGTTTTGGATGTGGGTGGGCAGTAGCAGTGTTGGCACTGGGAGGTGTCCTCACCCTTCTTTTCTCACCCTTTAGTTTGGGTGTGTGGGTGTTGTGTTTGTTTTCATTTTTGGCTCTTGACGTGAGTCTTTGTTTTGGGACCACAAAAATCTTTTTATTATATTTAGTAGCCAGTTGGCTAGTGTAAGTTTACAGTTTCCACACACAGGACACCCAGTGAGTATAGCTCGTAAGATCTGACCGGTTTGAGTTCAAACAGCAACAGACAGAGTCTCAACCGAGCTCGAGTTTCAGCATTCCATGCCTGGCATGAAAGTTAACTCATCTCTGGGGCAGTTCAAAGGTTGACATCACTGCCTTGTTGGTCGAGACACCTGGAGGGTGAATGAAGAGGCCAGTGAGATAAGGGTCCTTGCCCTGTCCAGGGAAGGAAGGCTTTGTCTTTACTGTATCCAGCTCTGTCCCTATGAAGGTGAGGAGCTGCACAGGCTCTAGAACTGACTTTGAAAGATTCAGAAGGAAACCTAGAGAAGTGAGCAGTTGCTGAGTTATCTGCAGGTGTGACTTGGATTTGGTCTGAGACTGGCTCTACTATGAGCCAGTCGGTCCAGGTATGGAAAGATGGAGATCTTTTTTCCTTAGGAAGGCAACCACTACTGTCAGGCATTTTGAGAACACCCTTGGAGCAGCAGTTAGGCCAAAGGGCATTGCTCTGAATTGGTAATGGCCTGAGGGCAGCTCGAACCTGAGGTACTTTTGGTGGGAGCTTCTGATAAGAATATGAAAATAGGCATCCTTGAGGTCCAGGAAAACTAGCCAGTCCCCTGGCCTTAGAGAGGGTAGAATTATTCCCAGAGTCACCATTTTGAACTTTGGCTTTAAAAGGTGCTTTGTTTAAATATCTGAGATCCAGGATGGGCCACCATTCTCCTGTCTTTTGGGGGTTAGAAAGTACCTGGAGTACTAACCTTTCCCTCGTGATAGGGGTGGAACCTCTCGATGGCTCTCAGAGCCAAGAGGGAAGAGACCTCTGCCTCTAGGGCAAGTGCCTCTGAAGGACTTGCAGGTGGAAAGGATCTGGTTCTCATCTTGGAAATTTTTTGAAGGAGAACCAGTCCCTGGCTTACTACTTCCAGGACCCATTTCTCTGTTGTTAAAGACATCCAGTCCTGGACAAAGTAAGCCAGCCTGCCCCTACAGGTGGTGGAGAATCGCCCTGGCAAACCCATCAGGGTGCCTGTTTGGCAGGGGCTTTAGGCTGAGGGGTGGAAGCAGGCCTGCTTGTACCCCTGGCCTGCCTCCCTCTGAAGAACCCCCATGAGCATAAGCAGAAGAGGAGGCCTGGTTGGTAGAAAGGCCTATGAAAAGGCCTGCCCCTGAATGTTGTCTCTGGGGAGTGGCTTGCCTTTCCTTGGCCTGAGCACTCTATAGGTGGTCCTGTATTCATCCATTTTCTTCATGTAGTTCTCTGTTTGCTCCCAGAGAATTACCCACAGGAAAATCCATGGCCTTAGTCTGGGTATCCTGAGACAGGCTAGTACATCTGAGCCAAGCTATCCCACGAAGGGGCCACAGATGTAGCCATGACTCTAGAAGAAACATCATTGGAGTCCACTGCAGCATGGAATTGCACCTTGGATGCCTCAATACCATCCGCAGCCACCTGCTCCAGCTCCTTGGCAAGCTGGCCAGGGACATGTTTAGCTAAGGCCATTACAGAGTCCCATCTAGATTTCTGATATCTAGCTGTATAGGTCATATAATTAGCATGCCTGAGTCCCAAGGATGCTGCCATGTACTGTTTCTTTGCCATGGCACTCAACTCCTCGGAGTCCTTATCTGGGTGTGTGGGCCATGGGTATATTTGCTTTATCACAGGCAGCAGCCTGCACTACCCCAACATGGCTGCATTGCTGGGTAAGGAACCCATATCTGAGCCTGAGAGAGTATACCTCTTGTCCATTCTCTTGTCCACAGGATGTATAGAATTAGAGTCTTTAAAATTTTTATTGTCTGTTTCCAAAGGACTTATGAAGGGGAATATACAACCTCCTGGACTCTGGGATATCCATCATTTCAACATAGTCAGGCTCTCCTGGTCATCTACAGCTTCTTCCATAGGAAGCTGAAGAGTTTCAGTCATTTTTTGTAGAATATAAATGGAAGGACTCAGAAGCCTAGGAGGAGAAACTCCCTCCGTTCATAAAAATCTTCTAAATTATAATCTGAACCAGGGAACCGACTGAACCGAGCTCCTTCCCGATGGTGCTGGTTCGGTCGGAACCGGGGTTAGCGACTGAACAACTTATCGCTTGGCTATTTCATCAGCGGTCTGAGAAAGAAGTTGTGGATCCACACCGGCTGATTTATCCCTTCTTTTTCTTTTAACTAGAACCACCCTCAGAGTCGGTTCTCCTTTGCCTGAAGAAGTTTCGCTCTGGTCAGAGGGCACTCTCTCGGTTTGGTTGGAACCAAACCGGCTGGCCATCCGGTTAGCGGACTTCTTGGCCTCCTTTCCTGGAGCCTACCATCTCTTTTCCAGGGTAGCTGCAGGAAAATTCTTGCAAATCTGGAAGTCTGAATCGAGGTGGTCAAACCCCAGACAATAACACAGGGGTGTGGGGGTCAGCCTTAGCAAAGGCTTCCCACACACACTACAGTGTTGGAAGCCCAGTGGGCCTGGTTTTTCTTTGGCCTCGTGACATGCCAGTCCTAACAAATTCACTTTTTTCGCAATCCGCTAGGTAAGACACTTTTATCGGTTCCTGACCGTGTTACTGGTCGTGGGAAAAAAACGTAATGAAATCCGTTTTTTTTTTTTTTTAGAACCAATAAGGACCGGTTACCACACTCTAAAAGTAGAATAAACTTTTTTGAACAAACCTGATCGGTTCAAACCGAACCGATCCCACGTTTACAAGTTCCACACAGAAGAACAAGAAAATAAACCTATTTAGTACTCACGATACCACAGACAGAGACTGAACCGACAGGCTAATGGATTAAATTCGGACGAAAACCAAGGAAAACGGCACTTTAACCGACAAACTTGAACCGAGCAAAGGAGAAATCTCCGGAGTGACTGTTCAGTGAGGCGGAGTAAAGAATCTGACGGTTTGAGTTCAAACAGCAACAGACAGTGTCTCAACCAAGCTCGAGCTCAGCGTTCCATGCCTGGCATGGAAAGTTAACTCTCATCTCCGGGGCAGTTCAAAGGTTGGACATCACAGCATATGTTGGAATACAGCAAGACTTCATGTTGTTTGAAGATGATGTTCTCGAGAATACGACGACCTTGGGGGAGGGTGTCGAGGGGGTTTCTGAAGAAACTCTATTGAGTGTCCTTCTGCAATCAGCTGGAGCACCCAGGAATCTGAAGTTATCCTCTCCCAACCCAGGAGGTGGAGGGAAAACCTCCCTCCTACCGGTTCCTCCAGAAGGCCCAGGGGCTGTGGGAGAGGAAAGGAGTCAGGTGGTGTGGGACAGCGTCGCGGCTGAAGCACCCGCTGCTTTTTTGGGCAGATGGGGCTTGGCAGCCGGAGGGGCCCGGCGTTTAGCGGCCCGCTTTCCCCTGGGGTTTCGCCTTTTGCCGATTCCGCCTGAGAAAGGCACGGCGCTGTGTTTGATGGGGATGATACATGGAGTCCACAGACTTCAGTGCAGTCCCCTTCTCCTGCAGGTCAGTGACAATGTCCTTGACATCACCATGAACAGCACCGAACCCCGGAAGGGCACTTCCTGAATAGCGGACTGCACTTCCAGGACCAACCCTGACACACAGAGCCAGGCATGATGCCGTAAGCCTACAACAAAGGCGGAGCTCCTATCAGCAGTGTCCACTGCATCGTAAGCACGAAGCATGTGCCAACTGGCTGAACGTGCAGAGCAGACGAGGTCAGCCACTTCCTGTTTGACTTGAGAGTCTGGAAGGGAGTCCAATTTGGATTCCACCTCACTAAGAATCACCTTCTGGTAATCCTCCATGTGACCGACATAAATAAGAGACCTAATACCCAGAGAGGAAGAGGCATAGATCTTCTTCCCATTCTGGTCCAGAAGACGGAATTGTCAGGTGGAGATGAGCTCAGATGTTTCAGGTTAGCTGTCTGGCCATGAGCAGCGCTAATCACGACTGAATCAGCTCGAGGGTGAGAATCTAAAAAGTCAATACCCTCGGGAGCCTGATATAGACTGTTCAACTTCCGAGGAAGCGGGGCTGAAGCCGATGGTTGCTTCCAAATAGTGGAAACAAAGTCAGCATGAGGCTCAATCCAAGGTGGCACCAATGTAGGAGCTGTCTCGGGCAGGTCCAGATGTTCAACGAGTTTCTTACGCTGTGGATCCGGCTCCGAGGAATGCCACTTGTGAACCTCCTAGATTTTGCATAGCAACTCCGTAAAGGAAGAATCCTCCGGAAGGGACTTCAGAGAAGTCCTAGGCCTGGGCTTAGATGGAGAGCGTGGCTCGTCGTCCGGCTTGGAGCAACCGTCAGAGTCATCCGAGGTGTCAGAGGAGGAGGAAAAGGATGAAGAGGAAGACTCCCTCTCCCGGCGAGGGGGAGGAACAGACCCTTGGAAGGTCCTCGGGATAGCGTATCCTGCCCCGCCCTGGAACCAGAGGGCTCACCCCTGGTGTCTGGAGGTGGGGAGGGAGTCTGTCGTTGAGGAAGTACAAGAGCCGGAATCGGCACTGTCGTTGTGAGACGACTCTCCACCTCTCTGGTGAGTTGAGCCTTGGCCTCAGCCCACCAGGAGGCCAGAGTCTCCTTGAAGTCCACTGGCGGCTGAGGGGGCGGTGGAGGAGGGGAATACGGGTAGTGATTGTACCCGTAGGCGCCGTATCCATAACCCGAGGGTGGGAAACCCGGCATCGGGTATTGAGGCATCGGGTACTGCGGCGTTGGATACTGTGGAGCCGGCTAAGACGGCGTTGGATACGACGGCGTCAGATACCAGGGAGCCGGGGGGTCTGCTGGAGACGGTCCAGCCGGAGGGCCCACGGGCGGGCCTGGAACAGGAGGCCCAGTGAGCAGAAGGCCCGGCATTGGAATGGCATCTGGGAGTGGGATGTCGCCCGTGGTGGGAGCCAGCGTCCGGGGAACTGAGGTCAGTCGGGTAAGCGAGCGGATGGCCTGATGGGGGTGCAGCAGGAACCTTGGCATCGCCCGGGGATGGAGGAGAAAAGTCCCTGGGGTCAGGCTGAGGAGACCCAGGGTCCCTGGAGGGCAGCGAAGCCTGTGGGGAGCCGGAAACGGCGGATGTGGGAGGGTCTGGCATCAGTTCAACCGCCATATGGGCATCGGGCAGGCCGAAGTCCGACTTAGTGGAATCAGGGTGTACGCCGGAGGAGCCGATGTCTGACTTATCGGACCCATCGCCCGAGGCAGGTCACGAAGGATGAGCGGCCTTGTCAGGTGGAAGAGGGGCCGTGCGCCGCCCCGAAGGGTTGGGCGACTTATCGACCGTCTCCATGTGGGCATCAGAGGAGCCGACGTCTGGCTTACCGGAGCCATCGAAGGCAGGTCGTGCCGATGGCGGCTTTACTGGGAGCGGAGGCCTCCTGCCCGCTGGAGGCACCTGAAGGCCCAAGCGCGAGCCAGACAGGTGGGCTTTTACGCCACCTTTGAAGCGTCCAAGGTAGCAGTCGCGGAGCAGTCCCCCAGAGGGGACGTTACCAGTAGCACAGCGACCCCCAAAGAAGACGCAGTGGATGAGGAGCCCTTATCCTGGTGCTTCTCCTTGTCTTTCTTCTTACGATGGCCTTTGGGGGAAGTGGATGCCTGCTGGAGCTTTTTTAACTCCTTCTCCATGGAGGACATTTTCTTCTTTAGTATGTGGGCCTCCAGGGACTGCTGCCTCCATCTGTGGGTGGCGGCATTGAATTTTAGGCAGTGTTGGCACTTCTCCACCTGATGATCCAGGCCTAGATAGAAGAGGCACTGGGAAGGGCCGTCCTTGTGCAGGAGTTGGGCGCTGCACGAGTCGCACTTATTTTTGTGCTCAGAAGGTGTACGGGACGACATACACAAACGAATACCTGACGATTTTAATCGAATTATCGAAAAAAGATGGTAAAAACTACCGACGAGAGAGCTGACGATGCTGAACTTTACTTATGAGAGCTGGCACGAGCCAACGGTGGAAAGAAATGAAATTACGTACCTACAGTAATTCCTGATCTTCTTGGACGAGTCTCCACCACTCATTCACACTAATGGGATCTCCGTCGGAGGCACTAGGACCCAGCGGGAGCAAACTTTTTTGCTAGAGGGTCGGCACCGGAGATGGAGATGCGAGGAGCGGCACCGCGAGCCTCAGTTCATGCGGTAATGACTATCTCGGCGTCGACCCTCCAACCGCCTCAGTACCTTTTTTCCCCCCCGAGGAGGTGTAGCATAACTAACCTAGAAGGGTAGCCTAACTAAAAACCGGGCATAAGATAGTCCGGAAGACCCGTATAAGAAGGGTAAAATGAAAATGAAGTCTTCACAGCCTAAAACTGAGAGAGTGAAGACCAACAACAGAGGTGAGCTTGGGGGATGGTGGGTTGGCGTGTGAATGAGTGGTGGAGACTCACCCAAGAAGATCAAGAATTACGTTAGGTACGTAAATACAGGTTACACACCTGTAACAGAAGTTCTAGGAATGGTATATGTTGTTCATCCACACTGTCAGGCAGGTTCCTTGCCGCTTTAAATCTTGCCGGAAGGTCTTCAAACTGGCTCCTCCCACCCACCTGGGTGGTAAAACTCTCGGCTCCGCCCCATGACGCCAGATCTAGCCCGCTGGAAGCCAGGTTGTGCGTCGAAGCCGGGAGGCTAGGGTGGGTCGGATGGAACAACAGCATACCATTCCTAGAACTCCCGTTACAGGTGAGTAAACCTGCATTTTTAGGACATGGATATGTTGTTCATCCACACTGTCTGGCAGACTCCTAGCAGTTCTCCAGGAGGAGGGAGGCAAGAGACACCCCTACTTAGGAAATAAAGACTGGAGAACCGAGGCCCCAAAACCAGCATCCTGGCGTGACTCAAGGTCGATGTGGTACTGGGTGATGAAGGTGTGTGTTGACTTCCAGGTAGCAGCCCTGCAGATTTCCTGGATAGGGATGTCCCTGGAAGCAGCCACCGATGCAGTGGTATGGCGGGTAGAATGAGCTCTTATCCCTCTGGGAGGCTCCATGCCCGCCAACCTATAGCAGAGATCTATGCAGGAGATGACCTACCTGCCTACCGTCCACTTGGCTGCAGGTCTGCCAGGTGCAGCTTCAGTGTAGGTGACAAACAGCTGGTGAACCTCTCCCCTCCGCTCCCTATAGTAAGCGAGCGCTCTTCTAGGGTCCAAAGTATGGAGCCTATATTTGCCTCCAAGGTGTGACTGGGGTAGAACACCGGCACAGTCGACACCTGGTTAAGGTGAAACTCCGACACCACCTTCGGAAGGAATTTCGGTTGGAAGCGCAAGACAACCTTGTCCCTGTGGAAGACCAGATAAGGAGACTCGATGGAAAGCGCCTGGAGCTCTCCCATCCTTCTGGCTGACGTGATAGCCACAAAGAAGGCGGTCTTCCACAACAGGTGAGAGATGTCACACCTGTGCATTGGTTTGAATGGCTTGCACATGAGCTCAGCCAATACCAGCAGTAGATCCCACGGAGGTGGTGGTTCTCGCACTGGAGGGGATATGTGATGAAGGCCTTTGAGAAAGAGCCCGACCACCTTCTCCTGCGCCACCGACTGCTTCCTGGCCCGCGCCCGGTAAGCAGAGATGGCTGCCAGATGCACCTTAAGGGTCATCGAACGAAGCCCTTGCTGAGAAAGGGACCACAGGTAGTCCAGAATGCTTGCCAAGGAACAGGAGGAAGGGTCCAGGCCCTTGCCCTGACACCAAATGGAGAATATCTTCTATTTGAAGGCATAGCATTTTCTGGTCGACTCCTTATGGAATGCCTCAACGACGATGAGGACCTCGTCGGAAAAACCCAAGGCCTGGAACTCTAGCCGCTCAGGAACCAGGCTGTCAGGGGCAGGGATTGAAGGTCCAGATGGAATACCTTCCCTTGATTGACAGATCAGGTCCAGGTGGGCTGGAAGCCGCCTCGGGAGCCTGGAACTGAGACTGAGGAGATCTGGATACCAGAACTGGCGGGGCCAGTCGGACTACCAGAATCACCTGCGCCTTGTCCCTCCTCGCCTCGTGAAGCACCTTGTGGATCAAGGGAAATGGGGGAAAGGCGTAGAAGAGGCCCAGGGTCCACGGCCTCGAGAAGGCATCCCCCTGCAGCGAGCCCTGCTGAGGAGGGGTGGGCATGAAAGTCTCACCTTTGCATTCTCCCTGGAGGCAAATGGGTCCACCTGAGGCATGCCCCAGCGGGAGAACATATCTTGTACTACCTCCGGCAGGAGAGACCACTCATGGGACGCAGCCCCTATCCGGCTTAGGGCATCAGCCAGAATGTTGGGGGCTCCTGCCACATGGATGGCAAGGAGATCCACCTCCAGGCTGTGCACGAGTGACCAAATGCGGAGAGCTTAACTGCACAGAGGCATGGAGCGCGTCCCACCTTGGCGGTTTAGGTAGTACATGCTTGTGGTGTTGTCCGTCTGGACCTGAACCTCTTGACCCCGTAGAAACAGAGCAAAGGTGGTGAGGGCTAGACGAACCGCTCGGAGCTCCAGCAGGTTGATGTGGCATCGACTCCCGAGAGGACCAGAGGCCGCGCTCTGCACTGTGCCCCGGTGGTGCAGACAGGAAGCTGGCCACTGCCAGAGCTCCAGGTCTGGGCCAACAATGGCTTCAGCCACTGGAAAGGCCTCCGTGGGAGAATCCCCTGGGTCCAGTATCTCCGTGAGGGGATACTTGGCCCGCTTGGATTCGGGCTTTCGATGGGCTCTGGTCCATCGACTGGCCCCCGGAGGACTTCAGGTCAATGGGCCTGTAGAACAGGGAGGAGTCATTGTTGGACTCCGAGGAGTCCGCGAAGAGCTGCCTGGGGCCTGAGCCACCCTCCACCTGCAGAGGACGGTCGGGAGTGAGTGTGACCGACAACCTGTGGGGCAGATTCTGACCCGACAGAGTCCTTGGTCGGTGCCCCTGATTTCAGTTGTGGAGGCGGAGGTTCCACCACAATTGGTGGGGCAGCTGGTTTCGGACGAATAACTGGCCCAGGCTTGGGAACCTCGACTACAGCGAGGGGTTGTTTCCACTTGATGGCCGGGGAAGGAGACGGCGTCGGCTTGTTCCCAGACAGAAGTAACTGTTGCCACATTAGGTCCTTGTAGCGTCGATACAATTTGCACCGAAGCCTCTCCTCTTCTGAAGAGGAAGACGAGGACGAGCAGCGGTGCCGCTTACTTCGGTGCCAAAACCGAGACCGCCGATGTCGGCGGGATCAGCTGGACCGAGATGAGTCCGGGACAGAGATCCTCGGTGTTTCCGAGGACAGGCCTGGGAAGGGCAGGGGACACCCGTTCTTCCCTCAGCTCGGAAGCCTTGACCGGGGACTCCGGCACGGGAGGCACAGGCAAGTCCTCGGTCTCCACCGGGGAACCGGTGTAGAAGGGCTGTCTGCATCACCAGTCGACAGCCCGTCTGATGGGTCGAGAAAAATCTCAACCGCGACGACAGGCGTCTTGGCCGGCTGACCTGACAGGGACACCGTGAAGCCAGCGGCCTTAGCCGCAACCTCGACCGAAGTCGAGTGTCGACTGTCCGGGGAACGGGACCTCTCCCGTTCCCACGAACGCCAACAGTGGGACTTACCTTTCGAGTCCTTCATTTTGGACCGAGAAGAATGTCCCGATGGCCCCTCTCCCTTCGTGGAAAGGGATTGGCAAAGCTCCTTAAAAGAAGCTGTGTAAGAGGATCCCAAAGAGAGTGGGATAAATGCCGCGACTGAGGAAGAAGATGCGGCCTGGGCCACCTCCTCCTCGAGGGCGATCATCTGCTCGAGTTGCTCAGCCGAGCCAGCCGCCGCGGACACCACCCAACGGGTAGCGCTTCTCAGGGCACCCAAGCTATAACTGGGCAGCGTGGTCTTCCAGGATGTTGGCCGAAAACGAATGGCATAACTCGCAGGCCTGCGGGTCATGGTCTAGGCCGAGGCAGTAGACGCACGTGGAGTGCGGATCCGTCCTTGACATTCTGCCCACATGGGCACCGCCGAAAACCGGGAGTTGATTTGTCCATCGCAGCCGCGAGGGAGTAATTTGACCGAAGTCTTGAAAACTTAAGAATGAGTTTCGGGCAAACCGAAGAATTAGGATCCAGTCTATATGCAGAGCGTCAAGGAGGGAACCTGAGCTTCCAAGCGGTAAGGAAGATCTGGCGTCATGGGGCGGAGCAGAGAGTTTTACCACCCGGGTGGGTGGGAGAAGCCAGCTTGAAGACCTTCCGGCAAGATTTAAAGTGGCAAGGAACCTGCCAGACAGTGTGGATGAACAACATATCCATGTCCCTAGAATTTCCATATCTTACTGGACATAAAGTCTCCACCACTCATTCACACTAATGGGAGAGTACCGAGCAAATAATCCCGAGAGGGTGGCAGGAGAGACCAAAAGCTCACAATTTTAGGACAGAAGTCCATTAAGGATGGTCCTGCCAAATGAAAGATGTCATCTGGCATGGACATCCAGGGCATAGTGTTTGACGAAAGTATGCACTGAGCTCCAGGTGGCCGCATTGCAAATATCTGCAATGGGCACGTTGAGGATTTCCACTAGGGATGCCGCGACCGCTCTAGTAGAGTGAGCGTACACTCTGCCCTCCAGCTTAACCTACGCAATAGAATAACAGTGGTGAAGGCATGCCACCAGCCACATACATCTGATAGCAACAGATTGACCTAGCCGGGTCTCGCTGAAGGAAACAAACAGTTGTTGAGCTTTGCAAAAATCTTTTGTTCCATCTAGATAGAAACGCAAACTTCTTTTGACGTCCAAGGGATGAAGAGAACGCTCTCCTTCATTTTGGAAGTTTGCAAAGTAAGTAGGAAGGACCAAAGGTTGGTTTAGATGGAATTCTGAAACAACTTTAGGGAGAAATTTAGGATAGGTCCCAAGAACTACTTTGTCTTTATGAAACACAGTATACGGAGGGTCTGTCACCAAGACATGTATCTCAGAGACCCTGAGGGCCAAGGCAAAGGCCACTAGGAAGGCTGTTTTCCAAGTGAGAAATTTTAACTCGCAGGTAGCTAGAGGCTCGAAAGGTTTTCAAGTGAGCATGTCTAGCACAAGATTAATGTCCCAGGCTGCGACTGGACGTCTCATAGGAGGTCTGGTATGTAGAATTCCCTTAAGAAACCTCTTAACTACAGGTAACTGAGCCAGTGACAAGGAAAGTACTGGCTCATGATAAGCTGAAATGGCACAAAGGTGAACTTTGACAGTAGAGTAGTGCAGACCTGAATTTGAGAGGTCCAAAAAGTACTCTAGAACTTTATCTGGTGGGCAGGAAAAAGGATTCAGAGAGGATTTTGCACACCAGAGCGAAAAATGCTTCCATTTGGCTGTGTAAGTTTTCCTAGTGGCTGGCTTGAGCGCAGCCAGAAGAATATCTGAAACTCTGCGAGAGACATTGAACCTGTTCACTTCTATCTCTTCAGGAGCCAAGCATAAAGGTGAAGTGATCTCAGATTGGGATGGACCACAGGCCCCCAAGTCAGAAGGTTTGTCTGAAGGGGAAGTGGTTTCGGAAGGGTTTCTGACATACTGTTGAGTAATGGAAACCAAAATCTGTCGAGGCAGAAGGGAGCAATGAGGATAATTTTGTCCCTCTGGGACTTGAACTTGAGAAGTACTCTCTGAATTAGAGGAAGAGGCGGAAAGGCGTATAGAAAGCGGTTTGTCCACTGCAGCCTGAACGCATCCTGACAGAAAATGCCAGGTCCTGGATTTCTGGAGCAGAAGAGAGGCAGTTTTGTGTTGAGTGGGGATGCAGAAAGGTCCAGGTCTGGAGTTCCCCACTCTGCGAATAGTGACTGAACTATGGCTGAGTCGAGAGACCATTTGTGAGGATCTGTGTCTGTTCTGCTGAGACGGTCTGCTAGTTCGTTCTGCACCCCCGGCAGGTAGACCGCATGAATTAGAGCTTTGTGCTCCAAGCACCATTCCCACACCCTCATCGCTTCCCTGCATAAGGGGCAAGAGTGAGCACCGCCCTGCTTGTTGATGTAATACACCACTGCTTTGTTGTCCGTTTGAAGGAGAATGTTCTTGTGACAGAGAATGTCTTTGAAAGCCCGGACTGCATAAAGGACGGCTCTCATTTCTAAGACATCTATGTGAAGCTGGGACTCGTGCTGAGTCCACGTACCTCGAGTGTGGAGAGTCTGAAAGTAAGTTCCCCACTCCATCAGGGATGCATCCATGGTAATGGAACTCTGATGATACAGAGGAGCAAAGGGATACCCTGCCAGAAGATTGTCCTCTTCCGACCACCAGGTGAGTGATCTCTTCAGAGGTTCTGTCACCTTGATGAGAAAGGACTGTGGGTGAGTGGTCGGGGACCACCGAGTATTGAGCATCCAATGAGAGGTTCTCATGTGAAGGCGTGCTAGGGGTACAGTGAACACCGAGGATGCCATAAGACCTAGCATCCATTGCATCGAGATAGCTGAAACTGAGCTGTTCTCTCTGATGTATTAGGCCATTTGAAAGATATCGCTCCTCCTGTCCTCTGGAAGAAATGCTTTCGCACAGGAGGTGTCCAGAAGAGTTCCTATGAAAAGGAGGCTCTGGGAGGGCTGCAGCTGTGATTTTTTGAGGTTTAGCAGGACTCCCATGGGCGTGAGAAAGTGTGAGGCCGTGGCTACGGTGTCTAGAGTTTGCTGCCTGGAAGGACTTGCTAGAAGCCAATCGTCCAGATATGGGAACACTTGTATTTCGATTTTTCTGAGATGCGCTGCGAGAATTGAACACTTTTGTAAAAACTTGCAGCACCGAGGATAGCCCAAAGGGCAGGACTCTGAACTGATAATGCTGTCCCAAAGCCACGAACCTTAGGTATTTGTGATGCTTTGGGTGAATAGGAATATGCTGGTAAGCGTCCTTCATGTCCAGGGAGGCTAACCAGTCGTGTTCGTGAAGCAAAGGCAACAGGGTTCCTAGTGATATCATTTTGAATTTCTCTTTGGGAAGAAATCGGTTTAATTTTCTGAGGTTCAAAATGGGGCGCATGCCCCCCGGTTTTCTTTGGAACCAGAAAGTAATGTGAGTAGAACCCTGTGTTCCGTTGATCCAGTGGAACTACTTCCACTGCCCTGTTGTTCAGAAGGCCTTGTATCTCGGAGGCGAGAAGTTCTGACTGAAGTACTGACAGCCTGGCTGTCGTTTGGGGGGACGATCCGTAGGGGTCTCTAAAAGATTGAGGGAATATCCCTCACGGATTATCCGGAGGACCCATTTGTCCGATGTTATGGACTTCCACCGATTGTAGAATTGAGTCCGATGACCTCCCACCACTGAGGAAGAGTCCCCCTTGGGCAGCTGAGGTGGGACTTGGGCCAACAACTCAGAAGGCAGCACTGGGTGCTTTGGGTCCTTGCGCCTTCTGTTACGTTTTCTTTTGAGGCTGAGGGGCTTGGTTTTTTATTAAAACCTCCCCTGCCTTTGCCCCGAAAGGACTGAATGTTATGAAACTGGCATTTGTTAACACCCCCTCTCGAGAGGGAGAGGGAGGAGGTCCAGCCAATTTAATGGCTGACCTAGTCTTTTCTGTGGCCTCTAGAGCCTGTTATACTTGAGGGCCGAAGAGATACACACCATCGAAGGGCAACGCCATGACCTGTTGCTGGGCATCATTTGTGAAACCTGAAGTGCGCAGCCAGGAATGACGGCGGGTACAAATGCCCATCACCGCTGCTCGGGAGGCAGTAACAAAGGCGTCCATGGCTGCTTTAACCTGCTGGTTGTTGGACTCAATACCCCTGGTTATGGTTTGAAGAAGCTCTGAATTAGTGTCCGACTCCGGTAGAGCTTCAACCGTTTGTTTGAGCAAATGCCAAAGAATATACTCATATTGAGAGAAGTAGCCCTGGTAGCTGGCAATACGCATACCTAGGGTGGAAGCAGCAAAGACTCTCTTACCTAAAGTATCTATCTTATGAGATTCTTTGTTTATAGGTCGAGCTGTAGCAGTCTGAGGAAGGACGATCTTATCATTCTCTGCCAAGACTACAATAGGATCTGCAAAGGCTTGGATGCCAAAATGGGTTGATCCTTGGGAGCAACATATTTCCTATCTATGGACTTAGCCACAGAAGGAATGAGAGCAGGATTATTCCATACCATTTGAGAAAGCGTCTCAAAGGAGGGTTGTACCAGGGGAGTTAAATCCATAGGGATGTCCGGAACATGAAGGTACTGGAGTCTCAAATGCTTCCCAGGATCGATGTCCATAGTCTGGAGAGAAAGAGTGGAATTCAAATTTTTCAGCAGAGACTTAAATGACAGGTCTTCAACCACAGACTCTGCAGCAGGACCAGAACCTGCTCCTTCCACATCATAACCCAGTCTAAGATCTGGGTCAGGCTCAATATTATCTCCTGACATTCCAGGAGGGACTGTATGGACAGGAAAGGAATGAAAATCAGCAGGAAGAAAGGAAGGAAAAGAATTCGGAGAGGAGAGGCCCTGAGGATTGGCAGGCCTCGGCGCCGAACATGGAGCCGAAAAGCCGCACAGCACCGAAAGGCTACACGGCACTGAGAAAGCCAATGGCACCGAAAACCTACATGGCGCCGAGGATGGTGCCGATAAGCCGCATGGCGCTGAAGTCGATGCCAAGCGACCCACTGGCGCCGACGGTGCCGAAACCAACCCAGGACCCTGAAAACCAGGATTTCAGGGAAAAAGAGGATGAATATCACGAGATCGAGGCATCGGTGTGGCCCCCTGCGTCGCAGCCATGTGAGGGGGGAAAAAAACACCTAAGCTCGGAGTAGACGGCACTGAAGAGGGCGCCGCGCGACTAGGGAGACCCAATCGCCCGAAGAGCCGGAGAGCCCCGGGGTGACCAGGCCAGGCAACTGGACCAACCTCCGAGCCCATTGCTCCATCAGAGTGACCCACTGATGAAACTGCTCATCGGAAGCCCTACCAGAAGGCGGGGAAGGGCTCCGATGTTGAAGAGGTCAGCAACCAGAACCAGAAACCGGCGACTCTGAAAGAGGAGACTGGCAACTAGCCCCAATGACCAACCATTGACGCGCAGACATATCAGAGGGCGGCCTCAAGTGATGCCGTCTCTTTCTTGACCTACGGGCTTTAGAAGAACTCATGGCCGAACGATGCCGAGAATGCGACCATTTTCGTTTATGCTTCCGAGGGGACCGCCCCTCCCCTCAGGCATTGGACCGTCCGTTGTCAGACCCACCTTCCGGAGAAGGCAGCGACAGGACCCAGTCCGCTGACTTAACAGCTTACACGACGCCTTCCTACCGCTACCTGACCTGGCCCATGGTCGACTCCGCCAACGTAGGCTGAGACTTCTTTCTTAAGAATAAATTACTGTAGCGGTACTTTATTCGAAAAAATGCTATAAAATAAACTGGAAACTACGCTGCTAGTTTGAAGTTTGACTCCCGGCAGGTGAGCGACATCGTCACTGAAGCGCACTCAACGGCGGGGAAAAAAGGAACTGAGGCGGTTGGAGTGTCGACACCGAGACAGTCATTACCGCACGAGCTGAGGCTCGTGGTGCCACTCTCGCGCTCCATCTCCAGCGCTGACCCTCTAGCAAAAGTTTGCCCCGCTGGTCCTAGTGCTCCGTGCAGATCCCATTAGTGTGAATGAGTGGTGGAGACTGTCCAGGAAGATCTGAAGGCAGGCGGGGACCGCCTTTATACTGGACGCCGCGATGACGCTGGTCACCTGACGCAGGCGGTCCCCGCCAGAGACCGCTAGCTAGACATTTTTCCGTTGAGTCCCGACGACGGCAGGCATCAGTCCTATATGTAATTACCTACTGCAAGAGCCCTCTCGAAGTAAGATCTCCTGTTTATATTCAGGGAGGGATGGGTATGTTCACCCTGTTGGTGGAGAGGCTGCTCTCTCTTGATGCTGAGCGGAAACCTACCCAGAAGGGGGTTAAAACCGCGTGCAAAAAAAATAGAAAATCCTGTGTATGCCAGAGAGGCTATTATACCCCCCTCCACCAATGTCACCTTAATATTTTTTTTCCCCCTTCAATTCCCATAATGTACTGTACATTAGGAAAAGCCACAACTCTGTACTGGATAGACAATACTACCCAACATCTAAAGAAAAAAAATAGTACAATAATTCCCATAGTCTAAAGCTGCCCAGAGTTTATAGGAGATGTTGGGCATTATATTTAAAGCAACAAGGGGAAGACTAACCTGGATAAGGTCACAATTAGCCGTTTTAAACTCTATAGTTGCCATTAGTGGAACCGGGCCCTTTACCAATATGACATTATTGCTCTATATTTCAAAAGAAAACAATTTCGAGAGCTACATTCTGTGTACGGATTGGACCACTTTCTCGGAATCCTGGAGCCCATGATAATCTTTTTTGTGGGTTCCTCTGAAAAGCACCGAGCCTTGGATGGGAGCATCCAAAAGTCCCTCATGGAGATCCTGCCAAAAGTTGGAGACCCTGAGCCACAAGTAAAGCACAGTTACTTAAGAACTTACCATAACAGTAGATCTTAGAGATAGGTTCTTTCGGTAGGTCATCACATATAGGACTGGCACCACCTGGCGTCAGGCCGCATGGCAGACTTGTCTAGCAATCCCTGATGGGGGACCGCCACCCGATGTCATGTGACTGACGTCAGTGTGACTGTATATAGTGGGCGGTCCCCACGCCCGCCCTCCAGTTCTCCCGCCAGAGCCAGGAAGACGCCCGACAGCAGGAGCGAACAGGATTTGGAGACCCTGTAAAACATAAAATGAGGGGAAGGAGGGAGGGAAAAATATGACTTACTGAAGGAACCTCTCTCGAAGATCTACTGTTATGGTAAGTTCTCACATAACTGTACTATCTTACTTCGAGAGGGTTCCTTCAGTAGGTCATCACATGTAGGACTGAGTTACAAGCAGTCCCTCCGAGGTGAGGCCAAGAGAAACTAGGGAAGCAGAAAACAAACTCTAACGGAAATAACTGAAGTCCAGAAAGGACCTAGTCTAGGACAGAAGGCCCTGCAGGATGGCTAGGCCAAAGCCAACCCTCCGCCTAGAAGCAATGTCCAGACTATAGTGTTTGGTAAAGGTATGGACAGAACTCCAAGTAGCAGCAGCACAAATGTCAGTCGCGGAAACGTTCTGAAGGAAGGCTGCGGAAGCAACCATGACCCTAGTAGAATGACCTCTGATGGAACCCCAGCAGAGGTTTATCATACTTCTGGTAACAGAATCGGATGCAGTTGCTTAGCCATTTGGAAAGACACTGCTTAGAAACCGGTTTGCCCTTCGATCTAGGGGCCAAAGAGACAAACAACTGATCGCAAGAGCGAAACTCCTTAGTCCAGTGTGTATAACACCGGAGAATCTGATGGACATCCATAGTGTGAAGGAGTGCCTCATCTCTGTTAGAGGGGGATGGGTAATACACCGGAAGCTCTACCGATTGGGTCAGCGTGGATTCCGACACCACCTTTGGGAGGAACCTCGGATGGGTTCTAAGGACCACCCGGTCCCGATGGAAAATCAAGTAAGGCTCCTTGAAGACTAGAGCGTGAAGCTCCGAAATCCTTCAGCATGAAGTGATGGCCACCAGAAAAAGCGCCTTCCAAGACAGGAAGCGCAGATCACAGCTTACAGCCATCTCGAAAGGAGGAAGGGTGAGCTTTTCCAGGACGAAGTTCAAGTCCCAAGGTGGGGTTGGGCTACGGATGGGGGGTATCAGATGGAGGATCCCTTTCAGAAAGGTTTTAGAGACCTCCAACTGAGCCAAGGGTTTACCATCCACCAGCTCGTGGGACACTGAAACAGCTGATAAATGCACCTTTAAGGAAGAGTAGGACAGACCAGAGTCTGACAAGTGAAGGGGGTATTCCATGACTTGAGAGGCCAAGCAAGAGAAGGGATTCCAGCCCTTTGCGGTCGCCCATATGGAAAACTGCTTCCACTTCATGGCGTAAGTGGAGCATGTAGAAGGTTTCCTGGCCTCAATTAGGACCTGTGCAACCCGAGATGAAACCCTGAAATGGGATATTGCTATGTCTGCAGGAGCCAAGCATGAAGATGCAGGGTCCTGAGCCCCAGGTGAACCAGACTGCTTTGATCCTGAGTAAGGAGGTCGTGAGTCACTGGAAGCGGAACCGGTGGTTCTCTGGAAAGCTGCTGGAGCAGCAGGAACCAGATCTGTCTCGGCCAGAGATGGGCGAGGAGGATCATCCTCACCCTCTCCGCCTGAAGCTTAAGAAGAACCCTCTGCAGAATGGGAAACGGAGGGAAAGCGGACAACAATTTCCCTGTCCAAGATAGAGACAATGCGTTGCTCCAGAAAGCACCTTGCTCTGGAACGAGTGAGCAAAACTCGGGAAGTTTTGCGTTGGATTGGGAGGCGAAGAGGTCGATTTCCGGATGCCCCCAACTTCGGAAGATGGAATCTGCCACTTCTTGATGCAGTTCCCACTCGTGAGCTAGGGTCCGAGATCTGCTGAGACTGTCCCGCCAGGACGTTTAGAACACCTGGCACACACATGGCCACTAGGGCCAGATGGTGCTGGACTGCCCAGTTCCACACCCTGGTCGCCTCCCTGCAAAGAGTGTACGAACAGGTTTCTCCTTGTTTGTTGATGTACCAAACTACCGACATACTGTCCGTTTGGATCAGCAGTGTTCCCTTCAGAAGGAGGGTCTGAAAGGCCTGTAATGCATACAGGACCACCCTGAGCTCCAGAACATTGATGTGGAGAGAAATTTCCAAGCCAGACCAAAGTCCCTGGACTTGATATTCCCCCAGGTGAGCACCCCACCCCACCCCATGTTCGAGGCATCCGTGGTGAGGGTAGCTGCTGGTGCAGGGTTCTGAAAAGGAAGTCCCAAAGAAAGACTGTGGGAATCCATCCACCACTACAAATCCTTCTGAACCGCTGAGGAGATGAGGACTGGATGGTCCAGATCTTCCAGAAGCTGGTCCCACTGCACTCGCAAGGACCACTGAGTGATCCTCATGTGGAGCCTTGCTAGGGGAACCGATGTGATGGAGGCTGCCATCAGGCCCAGAAGGCGGAGGACTTCCCGGGCCGGGATAGTCCTGTTGGAAGCCACTTTAGAGGCCTGATGGATAAGAGTCTCCACCCTGTCTGAAGGGAGGGAGGAAGGCTCTGCATTGGACTGGATCCAGGACTGCCCTGATAAACTGGAGTTTCTGGGCAGGGATAAGGGATGACTTGGGCACGCTGACCGTGATCCCTAACCAGTTGAACAAGTCCAGTGTAAAGGAAAGAGCTTCCAGCAAGGAATCCCTGGCTGGGCTGCAATCAGCCAGTCATCCAGGTAAGGGAATACCGCAATACCCTGGTGGCGCAGGAATGCCGCGACCACCGCCAGACACTTGGTAAAAACCCGTGGTGCTGAAGACAGACCAAAGGGGAGCACCCGAAACTGGAAGTGCTCCCCTTGGAAATGAAAATGCAGGAATCGGTGGTGGCTGAGGAAAATAGGGATATGTAGGTAGGCATCCTGCATACCCAGGGCGCAAAACCAGTGGTTCTCCAGGAGGAGAGGAAGGAGGCTCTGGAGAGTCAGCATTCGAAACTTTTTGTACTCGATGAACTGGTCGAGGTGACTCAGGTAGAGTATGGGTCGGAAGTCCTCTGTCTCTTTTGGAGCCAAGAAAAAATGGGAGTAGAATCCCTTTCCCCTTTGTCCTATGGGTACGTGCTCATTCGCCTTTGAGCAACAGCTAATTTACTCTCCCCCAAGGAACCCAGAAGTGCCTTGGTCCTGAGAGTACGAGGTCTTTTATGGAGGATTTCCTGGGGAAGCCCAGGAGTTTCCATGATGCCCTATGGACACTAGTTGCAGGACCCACTCATCGGAGGTAATCACCCTCCACTCCTGCGCGTTGCAGGCGAACCTCCCCACCTGCTTCCTGTCGTAAGACTGAGGAGGCAGTAGGGCCGGGGAGTCAAGAAGAGGTGGGACGTTCAGGGGGAGGGCCTCCTGAACATCTCTGATTCTTGGAGGCAGGAGGGGTGGCTGTACCCGTGGTCTTACGCTTCCCTTGGCGGCACACCCGAGCGTTCTTCCTCTGCCTCCTGGTCCTTTTCCGAAAGGGCTGCTGCTGCTGTTGAGCTCCCGATCGGTACACAGACCTAACAGACTGCAGAGCAACTCCTTTGTCCTGTAGGTCTGTTATTGATATCTTTGGTGTCCCCTCCAAAAAGGACGAAGCCCCTAAAAGGGGCATCCTGAATCACCGACTGGACTCCGTTAGCGAGGCCTGAAAGGCAAAGCCAGGAGTGCCGTCTAAGGGCAACGGCAGTTGCCGAGGTATGGGCCACAGCGTTGACAGAATTGCAAGTGGCCCACAGAGCATGTCTACAGGAGATCTTGGGGAGGCAGCGGCGATCCTTGGCAAGCTCCTCCTTTGGAGGTGAAGGATCCATGGATTGGACCTTCATCTCCAACCTGGCCATAGTCACTTTTTGGTGGGACACCATATGGGCCATGTAACTGAGGGAGTGAAGGGCGCAAATGGCCGAGGAGCAGACCTTTTTTCCAAACTGGTTCATCTGCCTCGACTCCTTGTCTGGAGGAATAGTGCTCATGTGCTTAGGAGCAGAGGAGCGATCATGAGCCGCTGAAATGACTATAAAGTCAGCCTTAGGATGAGACTTGAAGAAAGGAGCATCCTTCGGCATCCGGCAGAATCTGTCCGCACGTTTGGGTACAGCTGGAATAGACTGAGGCATCTGCCAGATGGTCGTAGTGAGGTCTGGATGGGGGCCCATCCATAGGGGAACTGGGATAGGAGACAGAGACTCCAAGTCCAGGTGTTCTGCAAGAGACTGTCTCATCGGGTCCCGTGCCTCTGACTCCCAGTCGAAGTAGTCTCTCAAGAGGTCCGAGAAGGAAGAGTCCTCCGGCGGTGACTTCGACGAGGCCTTGCCTTTCGGTTCCTTGGGGTCCTCCAGGATCTCCTCCTGCGAGGACTCTTCCCTTCCGTCTCAGCTGTCATCATCTGCCCCCCTCGACAGGACGACGAGAAAAATCCAGAAGGGAAAAGTCCTGCCGAGTCTTCAATGAGATGTGGACAGTTGGAAGCGAGCTGCTCGGGGAAGGGGCCCTAGGAAGCTGCGGTTGTGGAAGTTAGTTTCCAGGTCCGAAACCAGCTCTGAACTAGCCCACTGCCACCAAGATTGTATTAGGGTCTTGAAATCCGGAACAACCAGATGGGGGGGGGAGAGGGAGGTGGAGCCGGCTGAGGCTTAGGAGGGAGGAGGAGGAAGGGCAACCAGTGGGGGATAATAACCCTGTGGTCCCATGTAGTGGGAATAGGGGTTATACCACGGGTAGAACTGTCCCTGGTGACTCCAATCGGGAGTGGAACACCCCCCCCCGGGTAAGGATCCCTAGGATGCCCATAAGGGTAATGAGGGACAGTTCGGGGTAGGGTGTAAATGCCTGTCAGTCCTGATGTTGGGGGAACCCACGTCGGACCCACTGTGGCATAGATCAGAGGAGGGTCTGGCGTCGGGACAGTCCTTATCAGAGGAACCGATGTCGGCACCGGTGCTACCCAATCCGGCACCGGAAGGGGATTCGGCGTCGGAGGGGCTGGCATCGGCACCAGACAAAGGGGCTCTGACGTCAGAGTCAGGTCTGGTGTCGGGGCCAAAGGTATAAGCCTGACAGCCGGTCCCGGCAGAGGGACTGTCGTCAGGATTGCCAGCGTCTGAAGGGCCGGCAGCCCGCCGTCAGGCTGTGGAGGGGCCTCCAGAGAAAGGCCGACCAGCTGAGGAGGAGCCTCCTGCGCCTGGACCCCAGCAGGGGAGCGCGGAGAGGAACCCAACATATCCACAGGTTCAAGGACGTCTCCGTCGCCGGATGTGTCCATGTAAGTATGCAAGGATATGGGCAAAGAAGGAGGAGGAGGAGGGAGAGGGGCTTTCTCCCTCTGATCCCGCCGGATGTCGGGTGGGAACCAAGCCCGTGCGGTCGTCGGAGACTTAGCGGGTGGGTTGGGCAGTCAGGGGTAGAACCCCCAGCTGACTTACCAACCATAGCCGGGCAAGCAGGACTTACTGGCCGCCGCACAGTCTCCAGAGGAGCAGGAGGCTGACTTACTGGCTGAGGTAGCGTGGTCGCCGGAGAAGCTGGTGATTGACTTATCCGCCGGAGATTTATCTGAATTACCATCTGATTTCTTAGGCGGTAGCTGGGCCTTGCTCGTTGAGGGTCTGACGTCGTCCGTGGAGCGAGCCCGCTCCCTGGACTTCTTGTGTTTTTTCGAATGGGAAGATTTTTCAGACGAATCCCTAAGTCGAGCCATCTTTTTCTCTACTGAAACTAGGAGGGCTTTGAGCAGGTGGGCCTCCAAAGCCTGCTGTCTCTGTTTTTTTATGGCCTGATTAAAGGACTGGCACTCAGGGCAAGAGGAGACTGGATGGTCCGGGCCTAGGCAGATGACGCACTTCGGATGTCCGTCTTTGTGCGGGATCTGGGTGAGACACGATGAGCACTACTTCTTAGGAGAAGACATCAAAAAGAACAGTAGTTTGATGAAATAAGTAGCATGGGATTACCGTGCGATTGAAACTTTCTCGACGATCGCAAATGGAAGTCTGCAGTGTGACTGACATGAGGCGATGGCAGGAAAAAACTGGAGGACAGGCGTGGGGCCTGCCAACTATATACAGTCACGCTGATGTCAGTCATGTGATCGGGTGGGCGGTCCCCCATCAGGGATTGCTAGAAAAGTCTGCCGTGCAGCCCGACGCCAGGTGGCGCCAGTCCTATATGTGGTGACCTACTGAAGGAACCCTGTCGAAGTAAGATCGCTATAAACAGACATCCATAGCGGCAGCCTGAGCTGAGGTGTCAGCTGAATTGTAAGCACAGCGCAGGACACGCTTACCTATATTGGCCCCTGACTGGAGGAGATCAAGTAGCTCCTTAGTCTGGGAGGACTCAGGCTGACCCTTGGTCAGTTCTAAGGCTTTCTTCCACAGGGTGTTCTGGTACCTCACCATGCGAGACAAGATGTTGAGCGAGTGGATGCTGAATGTGGCCAAGGAGTAAACCGTATGGCCCAGCTGATCCAGTCGCTTGGGTTTCTTGTCTAAGGGCTGTGAACTGAGGCTTGGGTTGCTTGGACATCCCATGAGCCGCCGCGAGAATCATGGAATCGGCTCTGGGCTGCTCTGCCAGGAAAAGCTTAGTCTCAGGGGCTTTATAGAGCCAGTTAGTCTTCCTTGGAACTGTGGAGGCAGATGAAGGGTGCTTCCATGCCAACATGGTGATGTCCTGGTAGAGAAACTAAAGGAGGCAGGGCTACTGGCTTGAGGTCCTCAGTGTCAAAGCCATTTAGTGCCTGGATGTTCCTTATGACATCCATGAAGCTGAGGTCATTGGGACGTGACCAAGGCGTATCCAGAGGATGGACTGGGGTGGGGGGGGACATACTCTGAAGATTCAGAGTCCTAATGGAAGCTTCCACTACAGCTCCCTGACTTCAAGGACCTGAAATAGGACCTGTGCCTGAGACAGTCACTGGGGTGGCATCTGGAGGTGGACCTAGAGGAGGAGGAGGAGTACCTTTTCTTACTTGGGTAGACTGGGCTCCGGTGTAGGAGAGGGTTTCCACCAAACAGTCGGTTGCCTAGGTGGGGGGAGTAGGAGTTCTTGGCTAAGGCTCCTTGGGTGTCACTTCAAGCCCTTTAGGCAAAAGTCCCCTTTGAGGTTTTCCACTATGAAGTAAGAAGGGCCCCCATCTCCAACAGGGGAACCAGGGGGCTCCCTGGCCTCTGAGGAACATGCCCCGATGGCCCCATCGGGTTGCACGGTGGCGTCGGGTCTGCCGTCCTTGAGAAGTCAGGTGCCGGAGTGCCTGGTGCTGGGTTGTTTGATGGTGGGTTACCAGATGTCAGGTGCACGGTGCTGTCAGGTCTGGAGGCAGCAGCTCCTTGGGTGTCAGTCCTGCAGGGGTCGAAGGACCAGCCAGCACACGAGGAATAGGCGACTCACGGGTTGCTGAGTTGGAGTCTGTCACAGTCAGTCGAACTGGTGGGAGGCTTCTGGATACCAACCAGGGTACTGGCCAGCAGCAGCTGAGGCAGTGTCTGCCCAGGTGAGCAGACGTATGACCGGTAGTTCCACTCCTGGCACCAGGGTGGACAGTCTGACCCTATTGGTCTGAGAGAGTCCGCACCCCAGCTGGGTGGACAGCGGGAAAGGACCTGGCACCTGAAGAGGCAGTACCATCTGGACCTCCTGGCTTCTGGTCCAGTAGGATGAATATAAGACTGAAGGCACAGGGGAATTAGGGCCAAAGATGACCCTGGCCTCAAAGGTCCCTCACCGGACAGCAGCACCACAGCGGGGGGCCTAACCAACGACATCTCAGGGAAGAGAAGGCTACCGGGGGGGCAGAGTCGGACCTCCCACGGGAGGAAGAACTAGAGTTGGTCGCCGCGGGGACAGAGGACAGGAGCTCGGACGGGATCACTTCTTGTCCTGATCCCGGTGAGGATGCTTCCTGTGAGACTACTACTCTCGGTGAGAACTAAAGGATGATGATGACCCAGTAGGTCTAGAAGATTCCATGGTGGCCAGTTGCTCAAGTAGAAAACTCTTGAGGGTCTTCAGGAGGTGGATCCTAATCCTCCAGTTGAAGCTGCGGCAGTGCTGGCAGGCCTCGATGTCGTGGTTATGGACCAGGCAGAAAATGCAGGCTGAATGGCCATCAGAATGAGTAATCTGCTTGCCGCAGGCACACTTATTCATCTGCCACTGTGGAGATGAAGACGAGGATGAAGAAGCCATGCAAAAACAAGCTGAACACTGAAAAGACAAAACCAAAAAGCATGGGTAACACACAAAGAAAAAGGCAGCCGACCGTTAGCAAGAAGACATCCATGCAGTCAATGTGCGCAGGTTAACAGCAGGAAAAGAACTGAGGTAGAGCTGGGGGGGGGTGCCCCTTATATACCACTGGCCGATGTCAGGGGGCAGTCCCCCGCTGTATACTGCTGGTTAGAAGTTTTCTGTGGGGACCTAGAGCCTATCGGCTTAGTCCTACCAGTGATGCCTGCTGTAGGAACTATCCTCAAAGTAAGATCTACTATAGTAAAGACTCCCAGTCTGGCAGTGCCAACACCAGTGGCTCAAAGCAGCTGGTGTGTCCAAGAGGGTACCTTTGGATGGTGGACTATCAGTCAGCCTCCGGAAGCCTCTGCTGCGGGGAGACTCTTGCAGCTCTGTCAGCTGCTGCACTGGCCTTGTCACAGACACTGCTAGCAGAGTAAACACAGAGGCCAACACTGATACCACTGCAGACAGCTGCACTGACCCTGACAACTGCATTGTTATTAGCACTGGAGTGGAACTCAGTTAAGACACTCTGCACTGTTGATGCAGAAGTTGGCACCAAAGGTATAGACCCTGGTCAGAGTGGTCCGGTGCCAATGGCTACTAGACTGTGGTGGGTGCTCCCGCAACTGTCCAGAAGGGGATGAAGGTCCTCCCGATGCCCCTACCCGAGACTCCATCACATCAGCATAGTAGGGGGAGGGAGAGCTCAGAACCTCAACCATCTCCAGACACCAGTATGGGCACACGAGGAACCGTCTGATGATCTACCTCTGTCGCCTGTACAAAGACCTGCAACTGAAGTCTGGGATGAGCTGTCCCATCTTCAGAGCCCCAAGTTTCAATGTCTGAACGTTTAAGGAGCAGGTGTTGCAGGACTTAAGGTCGTGAGCATCTCTGAGGAAGATGGAAGCAGATAGTATGTGGGTAATGTTATTCCTGCACTGGTGTAAAAGTGTCACTGACGGCCTTGAGGCTTGGCTTTCTTGCCAGATATTACTTTATAGAAAATAAAAAATAATACGACTACACAAGTTAATTCCCACAGTGCACACGCACAGCAGCAGGAAAAACAGAACTAAGGTGGTTGGACTATCAACAGTTACTGGTTCAGACACATGGTGACCTGCACATTCAAGTGCTGACATTGTGCTGGAAGCCCTCACAAAAACATTTACTCCTATCGTGTCCTAGAGCCTCTGGCTCCAAGACCAAAGAGTGGGGCTGAGCAACTCTAAACAACTGCAAGCTTAATTAATCAAGCTGTTGGAGGAAAAAAAAAAAACATGACAAACCAGTGCTTTGGAAAGTTTATTAAAAATAATCAAAGAATAGAAAAAATGTACATAAAAATATGTCAGATTTGAGACTGTAGCATTAGTTTGTCCACAAAATCCTTTAACATGATATTATTCGTTACCTGTTGGCACAAAACCACAGCGGGAAGCCAGGCCAATTCATTTTGTTCACCATGACAGAAATGGAACATGATAATCCTATCAAATCTACCTTTAAAAAATGCACACCAATTGAAGACATTAACAGCATAAGCCAATCCTTGTTCTTTTCCCAATGTAATTCACATTTGCACTCAATATTGCTACAACTTATATGTCTGTATGTATGAATGATATACGGACGTCCTCTATTTAAATATATGTCCTAATAAGCTTTTGTTTTTGGACTATGCTCATTTTTAAATATTTTTAAATTTTTTTTTATTTTTTTAATATGTCAGGTGTTTAAGGGTCTGAGGCAATAGTATGTGCTGCGATTCTACAGTGGAATGTTGCAACAAAAAGTAACCAAACAAAACAACTTAAAAATATATTTGCATGTGACAGACCGAATGACAGAGTGGGCTTTTCCAGCTTCAAAGACATATAGTTAAACTGTCAAAGCTCTATAACCGTATTTTGCAGTTCCTATTTCTAAAAAAAAAAAAAAAACTAAATTCTACAATTGAAAGATTCTGTTTGCCACACTTTCACAGTGTCATGGTATGGCATGGATATTGTTCTCCACTACTGGGCTTTTAAACAACTGGTAGTGTTTAGTAGGCTGAAGGCCCTTCCTTTATAAACAGTCTGTGTTCAAGTTCGGTTTAAATCAGGTAACATGCAAGATGTGGCCAATACTCCACCCAACCCATGGACAACTATGGTACTTTTTAAAACTCGGGGTTCATTAGGTTGTACATTTCTGCATCCAAAGAAAAAAGATAAGACAGTGGTTGCCATGGCAAGAAATAGTTGCATAGTATACCTGTATGCATCTGTAACTTAAGTGCAGGAACGCAGTCTGGCTACCATGCATTTCCTGCGTTACGTTGCAATACTGTAAAAATACTTACTATGCATACAGCCATTGAAGTACTTTTTGATGCTCTTAACAGAACAAATGCATACTGTTATACAGATTCCATAATGGAATCAACATAATTCCTTTCTCCACGTTCCTTATGTTGGGTATCTTTCCAGCAAATGCTGTTAGGACCCAACCAAAAGCAGGTTACACTATCAACACTATGTGCAATGTCTCCTAGTTCACAATATTTTCTGATAACTAACCTTACTCGCATTTAGGAAGAGTTATAGCTCTGGCACTTTTAACTTTGCATTAATTGTCTAATGTAAAAAAAAAAAAAAAAAAAAAAAATTTAAGATTAAAAACCAGTGATCAAAACAAGACAACTTGCATTGGCCAGACCGCAGATCTACGAGAAGACATGGGATTAAAACTCCTTTGACCCGAATTACAAGTAAGACTATCCGTCTAAGTTAGTGCTTTTTTGTGAACTAAGAAGCCTCACGTGTTTTGCGAGCCAAAGTCTCTAGCAGCATTTGCTTTGAACTGCTCATCTGCAGCATCTAACCTGCCAAAAACGAAGAATCTAATAACTCGGATAATGCAACCCGGGAAAGGATCTGTAAACTTTGAATGTTTCCCTCCTCCCCCTTATATATAACTTAAGTGACATAATATGAAATTAAATTAAAAAAAATTCTGAAAAAAACAGTTATTGCACAAATGATACAAGAACACATTTTTCAATATGTACAGAATACAGAGTAAAAAGGTCTGCAGTATGTTTGATAGATAATAGTACAGGAGGTAGCACAGTTCCAGTGCCATATATACTGTATCCTGTGGACTGGATCATCTGCTACAATGACCAAGGACTGATGTTTCCTCATTTCTCACATCCAAAAAAAAAAAAGAAAGGCTCATCACCACTTGAGTCCTCAAGCTCCCATTCACATCCAAGAGATCTTTTAGTACTGAATTGAGTAGTATGAACATCGACATTGGGGAATGCAAACAAAACAAAATTCCACATTTAATAAGGCTTCACAGCTAAGCACATTTTTTTCTGTAAGATGAGTACTTTGCCCACCACACAGGAAACATGCAGAGAAATCAGCCGCAGATATTCATCCAATACCCACAAACTGATGTGCTGAGTGCTGGTCTCATATCTCCAATCTGGCATCTAAGTTTAGGCAGCTTCAGTTTTTGAGACTGGGAGGGGTTTATCCTGGTACAGTCCTTATCTGCTGAGATTGCCAGGTATGTAGTCCCTTGGGTGTTTCCTTCTCTTCCAGTTGTTTCGACTGTACTGGTGGGATCCTCTGTTACTAACAGGCTGCTTCACTCCCCCGCCAACCAAGGGGTTGTGGCAACTGCTTTGAGTATAGATTTCTTTCATGGAACATTTCTGCCCATTGTGCTGCTGAAGAAAAACAAAAATGTTACTATCAGGGTGACTAGGCACATCATATATACTGTAGTTGATACGACAAGCAATTGGGGGCACAGTCACAAAGGTATGATGAATATAAAGCTTATAAATTGGTGCTCTGCCTCAAGGGTACACAGAACAAAAAAAACTTATATCTTACCACCACCAAAAGGGTCTAGCAAAGTCTATGCCCTTCAACAGAATTGGGACCCACAGTTATATGACCCTGAGGAATGCAAGCAATGGTACATCAGATTAAAAAATATTTAAGCTCAAATTCATTTAAAATGTACAGAAAATGTTTTCACATTCCAGAACAGGCTTCATCGTTTCTGGTAACAAACATTCTAAGTACATTTTCAACTCATTTTTAGAGACCTGATGATGAGCATCATGTTGCTGACTTGAGATCTGATGCTCAGTTGCTCTGTTCTGGAGTAAAACATTGTGATGCACAAGGCTGACTCAAGATTTTACTGTATGGTGTGCTGTTTCATTACAGACTCTGTACTGTACCATGACTGGCCGAGAATTCTGAAAAAATGGTATCAGTCTTCTTTTGGCAACTAGGATGCAAAGTAATCCGGTATCAGCCCCCCAAATATACAGATATATAGTTTTTTAAGGTTATGGCAGTCACCTTGATGTGGTATATTTATTTAAAAGTTTTACCAGGAAGGCATACTGATCAGAGATACTGCTAGATTCCAGATGCATCCTGGGGTAGGGAAGAGTACAAGACAAGCAGTAAATAATGAGGTCTAAAAATACAGCAAGAAAAATACAAAATGCATACAAAACAATATAGAGTACTAGGTACAGTTCAAATAACAGTGCATCAGCTGGAATTAGTGCAAGGCAGTTGGACAGTCTATACTAAGATACGCACATTGTATCAGCACTGCTGGTCAGTGTTTTAGTTTGGCATAATAAGAGGGACTGGCCTTGGGCAGACGGTAGTGAGTTGAGGCGCTGGGTGGGGGAGGCGTGCCGAATGCCCGTGGGGAGGGAATTCCACAGTTTAGGCATGTGATATCTGAAGGCTGCCTGGCATCACTGCACCTCAGTGCACAGGCAGATAGTACAGAAGTGAGGTAGGTGGGCAGGGACTGGGTCCAGAACATGGCCACGATCCGAGTGCAGTGGGACATTCTTCAGTCCTGAAAGGAGGAGAAGGCCAGGGTCTGGTAGAAGGTGCAACAATGGGTGGAGGGTGGACAGTCCAGGGTGAAACGACAGAAGGAGTGGAAGAGTTGGACCAGTCTGGCTAGGGTGGACTTGGGAGTGGCACTGTAGACTATGTTCCTGTGGTCAAAAATAGGAAGGATCATTTTCTGTACAATGGCGCGGCGAGCCGTCAGTGGGATGCAGCCACAATTATGGTATAAAACCATCAACCTAGGACGGAGTTTTCTGTGGATGGCATCGATACGTACTAAAAAGTAAAGGTGCTGGTCAAGGCAGACTCTGAGATATCTAAAGGAGGTACAGGCCTCCAAAGATGTCCCATCCAGGGTGTGGAATCTGGGGGATGGTGGGGAGCCGCGAGAGTCTCTGCCTGGTGCTGAAGGTCATGGAGACTGTTTTCTTGGCATTGAGGGAAAGTTGATTTGCGCGAAACCAGAGCTGGACATTAATGAAGTCCTACTGTAGTCTGGTTGCCACATAGTGTATTGTGGGACCAGAAGTATGCAGCATAGTGTGGTCCGCATACATGTGAATGGATGTGTGAGAGCAAGCAGAGGGCAGGTCATTAAGGATTATACCGACCATTCCCACTTACCATAACGTGTGTGTGTGTGTGGGGAGAGAATGTTTCCAGCATTTCCTTAACAAATCCATAGCAGTCCTCCCACTCAACGGTGCAACATTAAGGGATACACGATTACAGGCATGCTGATACCATTTGTATCACAGCAAGTGGATAGTGACCTTGACTCACGAGTGGCGTAAGCTTAATGGAGCCATGAGCGAGGGTTCCGAGGTCACTGTCCACGTGTTCTGATAATTAGGCATCACACAGCGGGACATCACGTGTCCGTTTTATACAACACGGCTCTGTTTTTTGTTAATTTTCTTTTTTTTTGGTTTAGCGGCATGAGAAGCGGCGTGTACACTGTGTTGATAAACAGCAAAGACGTGTATACTGTGGTTGATAATCTTCACAGTGTACTCGTCACAAACTGGTTATCACATTGTGGTTTTGACAGGGAATTTTATGTGATACCATATCACTTCACCCCTACTGTATAAACTTGATTACAAGCTGTTATCTTAAGATTTTTTTTTTCAGCTGATGATTATTTACATTCCCACAATCCTGTCCTCTCAATTTCACCTGGCATTAATCAATGTAATCTAACATGGATGAGAAAACTCCTGAATGCAGCATTCTCCCCTTCCCCAAATTCACAAATGTATTCAAGTGCTGACATCTTTACACATGCAATTAAATGATGACTATAAAGAGTAAGCATTTTTTAAAAACCCTTTTCAGGTTTCCCAAACCAGTTGTCATACATGAAGTACTGCACTCTGGTCTGCAGCCACGACTGCCTGACCAGCCTATCAGAATATAATTCCATGCTCTTAATTAGACGACTTCTTCCAAGCCAACTGACGGATGCTCTGAGAATAATCAGTAAAAATCAGCACAGAGAGGGTTAATCACAGCGTCTGATCAAGAATCCCACACCTGCTCTCTCTCTCTCACACTCTCAGTAATGCAGGCTTCAAGCCTCTTTCCACATCAGTCGAGTTGTAGTAGAGGATCTTGGCAGTGACCCTTAAAGAAATGGCATGAGTTTCTATGGGGCCGGAGGTGGTGGATCAATACTTCATAAACAACAGAAAAAAAGGAGAGGTCTCTTGCAGTAACAGCACATAAGGCAGCTGAAAGAAGGGGGAAATAAACAAGCAAGTCTGGCAATGAGTAAGCATTAAGCCACAACAAAGGAGGCTTCTACTGGGAATTAATGCATGTTTTTTCTGAGGGGGGTGGAGGGCACAAAGGTTGAAGGCCACGTGCCTACATCCACCCAACCATGCATTAATTCCCCAGTAGAAGCCTCCTTCGGAGTGGCTAATCCACTTGTAACATGGCAAGCACCAGTGAAAAATCATGACTGATACTATTAAGTTACAGATATAGGGCCCGATATTCAAAAGTGAGCCTGGCAATGGCGCAAGTGGCTGTGCAGCGCAACTGAGTTGTGCTGGAGCAACAAAGGGATATATTCGAAAAAGAGGTGCCATGGAGCATCTCTTCTGAATATAGAAAATAAAGCACGGGGGTGCAAAGACAATGCATTGACGCATCCCACAGTCAGGCCTGCCGACCTGGAATGGGAATGCGCCAGCATAACTGGAGATGCGCCGGGTGCAATTTCCAGATATTCAGACCTGGGTGTGCAAATGGGGTCATTATACATGCAAGATGCAAATGGTGCCATTTGCATGTCATTATGGCCCCATCCGCATGAGTTGTGCAGGGCTGGCCAGTGAAATGCACCTGGCGCCCTGCACAGCATGCAGTGCTGTCAGTGGTTCCCCCTTCCCTGACCGTAACCCCGACTACCTGAAATACAGGTTACTCACCTGTAACAGGAGTTCTAGGAATGGTATATGTTATTCATCCACACTTATTGGCAGGTTCCTTGCCGCTTTAAATCTTGCCGGAAGGTCTTCAAGCTGGCTCCTCCCACCCACCCGGGTGGTAAAACTCTCGGCTCCGCCCCATGACGCCAGATCTGGCCCGCTGGAAGCTCAGGTTGTGCGTCGAAGCCGGGGAGGTCGGGTGGGTCGTATGGATGAACAATATATACCATTCCTAGAACTCCTGTTACAGGTGAGTAACCTGTATTTCTAGGGACATGGATATGTTGTTCATCCACACTTATTGGCAGACTCCTAGCAGTTCTCCGGGAGGAGGGAGGCAAGGTGCACACCCCCTACTTTGGGAATAAAGACTGGAGAACCGAGGCCCCAAAACCAGCATCCCGGCATGACTCAAGGTCAATGTGGTAATGGGTAATAAAGGTGTGTGCTGACTTCCAGGTAGCAGCCCTGCAGATTTCCTGGATAGGGACGTCCCTGGAAGCAGCCACCGATGCAGCAGTATGATGGGTAGAATGAGCTCTTATCCCTCTGGGAGGCTCCATGCCCGCCAACTTATAGCAGAGATCTATGCAGGAGGTGACCCACCTGCTTATCATCTGCTTGGCTGCAGGTCTGCCAGGTGCGGCTTCAGCGTAGGTGACAAACAGCTGGCGAACCTCTCCCCGAATTTCAGCCGTGCGCTCCTTATAATAAGCGAGCGCCCTTCTAGGGTCCAAAGTATGGAGCCTGTATTCGGCCTCCGAGGTGTGATTGGGGTAGAACACCGGCAGAGTCAACACCTGGTTAAGGTGAAACTCCGACACCACCTTCGGAAGGAATTTCAGGTGGGCGCAGGACAACCTTGTCCCTGTGGAAGACCAGGTAAGAGACTCGATGCAAAGCGCCTGGAGCTCTCCATCCTTCTGGCTGACGGATAGCCACCAAGAAGGTGGTCTTCCACGACAGGTGAGAGAGATCACACCTGTGCATTGGTTCGAATGGCTTGCCCATGAGCTTTGCCAGTACCAGCAGTAAATCCCATGGAGGTGGAGGTTCTCACCGGAGGGGAAATGTGATCAAGGCCTTGAAAAGCGCCCGACCACCTTTTCCTGCGCCACCGACTGCTCCCCGGCCCGCGCCTGGTAGGCAGAGATGGCTGCCAGGTGCACCTTTAGGGTCGTCGACCTAAGCCCTTGACTAGAAAGGGACCATAAATAGTCCAAAATGCTTGCCAAGGAACAGGAGGAAGGGTCCAAGCCCTTGCCCTGACACCAAATGGAGAATCTCTTCCATTTAAAGGCGTAGCATTTTCTGGTGGACTCCTTACGGGACGCCTCAACAACATTGAGGACCTCGTCGGAAAGACCCAAGGCCTGGAACTCTAGCCGCTCAGGAACCAGGCCATCAGGTGCAAGGATTGAAGGTCCGGATGGAACACCTTCCCCGATTGACTGAGAGCAGGTCCGGGCGAGCTGGAAGCTGCCTCGGGAGCCTGGAGCTGAGGCTGAGGAGATCTGGGTACCAGAACTGGCGGGCCAGTCTGGGGCTATCAGAATCACCTGCGCCTTGTCCCTCCTCGCCTTGAAAAGCACCTTGAGAATCAAGGGAAATGGGGGAAAGGCGTAGAAGAGGCCCGGGGTCCACAGCCTCGAGAAGGCATCCCCCTACAGCGAGCCCTGCTGAGGGGGGCGGGCAAGAAACAGCCTCAGCTTCGCGTTCTCCCTGGAGGCAAACAGGTCCACCTGAGGTGTGCCCCAGAGGGAGAACAGATCTTGTACTACCTCCGGCAGGAGAGATCACTGTGAGATGCAGCCCCTATCCAGCTCAGGGCATCGGCCAGGGTGTTGGAGGCTCCTGCCACATGAATGGCTAGGAGATCCGCCTCCAGGCTGCACACAGAGACCAAATGCGGAGAGCTTCCTGCAAAGAAGCAGGGAGCGGCCCCGCCTCTGGCGGTTTAGGGTAGTACATGGTCGTGGTATTGTCCGCCTGGACTCGGACCACTTGACCCCGGAGAAACGAGCAAAGGCGGTGAGAGCTAGGGCGGACCGCCTGGAGCTCCAGCAGGTTGATGTGGCATCGGGACTCCCGAGGGGACCAGAGGCCGTGCACTCTGTGTTCCCCCAGATGGGCACCCCAACCCATCAGAGAGGCATCGGTCGATAGAGAGACCATTGGCTCGGGGCGGACAAACGGGATGCCCTCCTGCAAATGGAATGGAACGGTCCACCACTGGAGAGCATTCCACATCTCCTGGGTCACTATCACTAGCTGGTCCAAAGGATCGCAGCGTCGTGACCACTGGCTGGCCAGTCCCCACTGAAGGGGGCGCATGTGCCAGCGAGCCCAACAGACCACGCTGGTACAGGCCGCCATGAGACCCAGGAGGTGCAGGAAGTCCCGGGCAGGGCGCAATTGCCCAACCAGAAATGATTGGGCAAAGGAGGTAAGAACCTCGGCCCTGTCCGCCGGGAGTCATGCTCTGGCTCGAAGAGAGTCGAGCTCTGCCCCGATGAACAGGATCACCTGCTTCGGCTCGAGTTCCAACTTGGCCTCGTTGATGAGAAGGCTAACCTGAGAGCAAACCTGCAGGGCCAGATCTCTGGACCACTCCACCTCCCGCCTGAGGGGGCTGCTATCAGCCAATCGTCCAGGTAGGGTACACCCGACCTTCGGCCGAGGGAATGCTGTCACCACTGCCATGCATTTGGTGAAGACCCTGGGAGCTGGAGATAAGCCGAAGGGCATGGCTCGGAACTCGAAGAGGGATCCCTCTGCTCGAAAGCGGAGGAATCTCCGATGTGACGGACAGATAGGGACGTGAAAGAACGCGTCCTGTAGGTCCAGAGAGCAGAACCACACACCGTGTTCCAGAGATGGTATTATCTGTGCCAGAGTGACCATCCTGAAGGTTCGAGACCTTAGGAACTTGTTCAGGTCGTGTAGGTCGAGAATGGGGCCGCCCCCGTCCGTTTCGGAACCAGGAAATACCTGGACATGAACCCTGGGGGTCTGAAAAGGGGGGTCCTCACTGCGATCACCTCCTTTGGAGGAGGGGAGCGATGTCGCCTGCAAGCCGCCAGTGAGGCTGCAGACTCGAGTCTCCCCCGAGGTGCGACGGCTCTGAAGGGCGGGACCTGCTCGAATTCCAGAGGCAGGCCTTTTCCCACCACCTCCAGTACCCACCTGTCCGTGGTAACAGCGGACCAGGTGGAAAGGAAGTGTCTGAGCCGTCCCCCCACGGGGGGAACCAGGGGTGAGGTGACAGGGATGGGGGCGACACCCCTCAGCCCGTCACTGGGCAGGCTTGGAGGAAGGACCGGCCGAGGGACCACCTGGGCCTTTCCTCCCTGCTTCCTGTTGGAGGAAGCCGACGGCTTGGGTTTGGGATGCCAAGATCGAGCCTGCTGGCCCTGACGTGCTGCTGGCCGGCACGCCAAGGGCGTAGAAGGACGAAAGGGCTTAGGCTGTGGCTTACGGCCTTTGTCCTTCTGAGCGGAAGAGACAGAGTCCAAGGTAGCATTGGACTTCTCGATCCTCTGCAGGTGACCTTCCACCCCAGGGCTGAAGAGGTCAATCCCCAAAAAGGGAACATCCGCCAACCTGTGCTGGGTATCCGAGGTAAAGGTGGATATCCTCAGCCAAGCCCAACGACGCATGGCCACTGCGGCCGCCACATGAGTCCCCAATGTCTAACGCAGTCTGGAGCTGCTGTTTTGCCACCGCCCTGCCCTGGTCCCGCACCTGCCTGACCGTAGTCTGCAGATCCGCAGGAAGATGAGGGACAACCTCATCCAGGGAGCCCAACAGGGCGTGAGAAAAATGTGCCATGAGGACGGACGAACTGGCCTGATGAAGGCCGAGAGAGGACACAGCGTAGACTTTTCGCCCAGCATAATCCAATTTCTTGGATTCCTTGTCGGGAGGTTTGTCTACATCCCTGGTGTTCCCGGCACGCCGGAAAACGCTGTCGGTAACCAACCCCTCGGCCGAGGGGTGTTCCGAAAAACCGGACAGGGAACCGGTAGGGACCGCATACTTCCTGGCCATCCTGGCCAAAGGCACAGGGCAGGAAGCAGGACGCTGCCAAAGTTCCAAGGCCGGACCCACTATGGCTTCGCCACCGGAAAGGCCTCAGGAGAACTCGGTCCAGAATCTCCGTGAGGGGATACCTGTCTGCAGGAACGTGGGTTCGAGTCATCCCGGTGGACTCCGAGATGAGTCGAGGCAACCCTAAGAAGGACGAAGGGCTATTGTCCACTGACTGCCCTCCCGAGGACTCCAAGTCCATGCGCTTGGAGAAGAGGGAGGAACCATCATCGGACTCAGAAGAGTCCTCAAAGAGCTGCCTCGGGCCTCAGCCACCCTCCACCTGCCGAGGTTTATCGGGAGTGAGGGTGACAGACAGCCTATGGGGCAAACCCAAGGCCGACCGAGAATTTTTGGTCGGAGCCCCAACTAATGGCTGTGGAGGCGGAGGTTCCACCAGAATCGGTGGGGCAGCTGGAATTGGCCGAACAACCGGCCTGGGAACAGGCTCCTCGGCTACAACGAGGGGTTGTTACGGCCACTAATGGCGAGGAAGACAACTGGTCGGCTTATTCCCGATCAAAGGAGCTGTTGCCACATGAGTTCCTCGTACCTCCGACGCAACTTGCGCCGAAGCCTCCCCTCGTCCGAGGAAGAGCGGCGGCGCCTCTTACCGCAGTGCGAGACCGCCTATGGCGGCGGGATCGGTCGGACCGCGAGGATATCCGAGACCGAGTCTTGACTAGGCCGAGGAAGGCGAGAGAAGTGTCGGGAACGGCACTCCCTCGGCTCGGACGATCCACGAAGCTCCGGAACCGGAGGCACAGACGAGCCGGGGATCCTCAACTCTCACCGGGGAACCGGGAGAGGGATTCTCAGCTTCTCCAACCGACAACCTGGCTCTTAACGGGTCGAAAAAATCTCGACCGGTTGCCGGGAGTCTCGTCAACTGACCTGACGGGACAACGTGAAGCCAGTGGCCGAAGCTGAGGGTCGACCAAGTCGACTGTCGACAAGGGAGGGGATCTTTCCCGCCCCCAAGAGCGCGACGGAGAACTTACTTTGCTCTTTTGGACCTGGAAAAAGGTCCGAAGAAGTTGGACCCTCACCTTCGTCGAGAGGGTCAGACAAGCTCCTAAAAGAAGCAGAGTCGAGGCACCGAGAGAGAGCGGGACAAATGCCGCAGCCGAGGTAGAAGTGGCACCGCCGCCTCCTCTTCGAGGGCGATCATCTGCTCGAGCTGATCCGCCGAGCCCGCCGCCGGACACCGCCAACCGGGCCTCTTTAGATTTCACCGGTGGAATTCTCTTCTCGGGGCGCCCCAGTTGTAATCGGGCAGCACGGTCTTCAAGGACGTAGGCCGAAAAAGAAGAGCACAAGTCGCAGGCCTGCGGGTCGTGCTCAAGGCCCAGGCAGTAGACGTACGTGGAGTGCGGATCCGTCCTAGACATCTTCTGCCCGCAAGGGCACCTCGGAAACTGGAGTCGATTTGTCCATCGCGGCCGCGGGGAGAAGACAGAAGTCTTTAGCAAAAAAAAAATTTTGATTTCCAGACTTTCAAGAATTAGGAACCAGTCAATCGCAGGCGTTAAGGAGGAACCTGAGCTTCCAAGCGGTAAGGAAGATCTGGCATCATGGGGCGGAGCCGGGAGTTTTACCACCCGGGTGGGTGGGAGGAGCCAGCTTGAAGACCTTCCGGCAAGATTTAAAGCGGCAAGGAACCTGCCAATAAGTGTGGATGAACAACATATCCATGTCCCTAGAAATAACTGTTTTACATTCCCTGGTAGTCTAGTGGTACCACCCCCCCACCCCAACTCATAACCCATATCACCTGAAATAACTTTTACATTCCCTGGTAGTCTAGTGGTACCCCCTCCCGGCCCGTAACCCTGACTGCCGAGAAATTGTCCAAATCCAATCCCTGGTAGTCTAGTGGTCCCCCACCCACAGAATCCCAGTCACCAGACCCCCCTCCCCATCAACAGTGGGCAACAAACTCACCTGCATATCTCCGTGGCTGCCCTCCAAATGACAACTTACAGTATCTGCTTCAACCAATGGTCTTGCAGTGCATACTGTAACAGTCATTCACAACTTTGTGAGCGAATGACTTCATTCACAAAGTTGTGCATGACTATTACAGTATGCACTGCAAAGCCCACTGGTCCACAGTGTGGACCAATGAGATTGCAGCAGACACTGTCAGCTGTAATTTGGTGGGCAGTCGCGGAGGTATGTGGGTGGGTTTGCTGCCCGCCAATGACCGGGTTTTGGGGGGAGCTGTGTGGGTGGGGGGACCACTAGACTACCAAGGATTGGATTTGGACAATTTCTTAGGGATCGGGGTTATGGGGAGGGAAGTACCACTAGATTACCAGGGCATTTGAGAACATTTCTTTCATGCGACCGGGGTACCACTGGACCACCAGGGAATGTAGCAACAGTTATTTCAGGTGATGGGGGTTCCGGACGGGGAGGGTGGTACCATTAAGACTACCAGGGATTATTGTGGGTACTTGTGAACGGTGTTCGGGGGGGCCACCCACGGCAGGTCACTGCTTTGATGCGTCTTGCATTGGAGCAGCTTGCCTGTGGGTGGCTTCCACTTGAGCATGATTTCTCCATGCTCAACGTTGCGCCTAGGTATGTGGCACATCTCTGGGATGTGTCGGCATATGCGCCGTACATCTCGGTTGAATATCGAGATGTGCCACATATGCATGGGCACACCCCAGAAGATACACTGCATACATTCTCTGCACACCAGTGCATTGGGAATTGCGCTGTGCAAGTCCCCTTTTGGAATATTGCCCTGCGGCACATTTCTGGGGTTGCACTGGTGCAACTCCTTTGAATATCTAGCCCATAACAAACAGTTTTAGTAAGTTTGAAAGTTTTAACTGAGGTGTTTGAAATCAAACATAAGGCTAACAAAATTTATTAATATTGTGGTGGTGGTGCAATTCTCACCTGCATACATCCACACTTTCACTTGAAGTATTAGAGTTTACAACATATTAAACAACTTTTCAAATGGCAGAAATATTAGTACAGCTATCGCTGCAACACTCGAAAGCTTTCTGAAACACTGTTTACTTGCACATTGCGGGATTTAAACTTGCAGTTATTTGAATATACTTGCCTTAGCTCGCGGTTCTCTGACTAACAGTGCGAGCGGCAAACTGTTTTTTTCCTTGAATTACTAAAACGTTTTCTTTACTACACCTAACTCGAGTTGTGGATGAAGTTTTTAACAACTACAGGGAAAAGGATTCGACAAAACCGGTATGATTTACATTGTACGTGCACTTTTAAGGGGTTTCCTGCTTTTCAAGAGTAGAATAAGTTGCTGGGGTGCTCTTATGTTGATTGCGCCATTTGCGTTCATTGTGGATTCCTGGTTCATTTTTAACAATGAGCAACAAGGAAGACTTTTGTGCAGTTCTACAACTTCCACGGGGTAGGTGGGATTAAACAGACCCTCCACTTTTTATAGTGATGCATGGTGATTTTACTGTGGTCTGCAGGGGTACAACAACTCAGAGTGGGCATTACTAGGGAATTATTGCTATCCTGAAGTAATGTCATGTGTGGTGGTTTGACCAATAGACTTGCAGTATTATCCTTCAATGTTTATTGCCATGTTACAAAAAGTTAAACACTGCAGCACAAGACAGGGAGTGGAGCAAGCTAAATAGCTCAGAGGAGACGGTCACTTAACTAAATAGCCACAACATGTCAGAAGGACCAAAATAAACACCTATGCCTATGTGCTTAGGGAGGGTACCACTTTGTGCAGCTCAGTCGGTGTAAATGAATGAATTGAGAACCTCTCTGTGGGTTCTCTGTGCAACTGCACTTGGCAGACTCGGGTGGAACTGCGAAGACATGGATCAAAATGTACTTCCCAACCCCTGCTTTTATAAGTGAGGGGTCGGATGACGCCCCTAGAGTAGTCACCTATGGCTGATATAACCTCCACTGGCCAGCATCTAAACGAAACAGCAGTGCAAAAAGTGCTACATTATTATGCCCCCCGACAGCTTGTTCACAACAAACACACTAGACTTTATATTCAATAGATCAGTTAAGCACATTAAGTGGAAAAATGTCTGTGCCAGGTATTTTACATTATTCCTATTACATGTGGGACTATTTTTCTACTTATGTTTTTTTAATTTTTAAGGATTTCTTCTGTTGCCAACTTTAATTTAAGCACCGAATGTATTCTTATTTCATTCTCATAGTCCAGGAAGATCACCCTACCTACCGGAGCACTGGTTCCAGCTAGACATAATGCAAACTCAACTACAGGTAAAATGTTTTTATACGATAGGTCATTTGTTCTGATGTACTTGAAGATCTCCAACAATCCTGAGGACGGCTCATTGTTGCTGCTGTTTCAATCGGAGACTTTAGTAGGATTAGCATAGGACTTCACACATGACAGTTCATCAAATAAAGCACAATCATCAAGAGGCAGGTTTGTCTGTGAAGTGACAGGGGGAATGCACTCCTCCTCCACAGATGCCCAGTCCAGAGTTTGCTTCAAGGGGAACCAGGAGAAAATTCCATTCTGCTTCAGCGAATCCCATTTCTCCCAAATACTTCACTCAGGGGTCATAAAAAACATCCACATGGTTGAGGAATTCTGTGGTGTCCACAAAGCCTTTGTCAGATTAACTTCCTCAACATTCCTTTCACCTTCAACCCAATGAAGCGCTCTTGCCTTTGTTCATGCAGTTAGTTTTTGAGAGTTAGCAACTCTGTGGCTGCCTCAGTGGCTGTATAATTTTACTGTTCCAATCTCTTGTTTATGTAATTGAACAGTGTCAGCTGGCCATGCAAAAACCACAGCCAAAGTTTAGAAGCTGGCTCCTCAAAGAACATCTGCAGGGTTGCTGGGCACTTTTCTTGCAACATGAAATAGGACTTCAACCTCTCGTAAATTTGCAGGATGCACTCAACAGCTGAAAGCAATGATAACCAAACGAGTGTACCTATGTCCCAAGCTATCCTTACGGCAAACTTTGACAAAGCTGCAAAACCCCTTTAATTCTTGCACTCTGACAGTGTCTATGTAAAAGTACTCATAAATTTTCACCTCCAAGCATTCCACATCAATGGGCAACATATCAGCAGCAGTTTGCATGGCATTGTGTACTATATGAGCAGTGCAGCCAATGCCTTGAATCGCTCGTCCTGTGATAGCTCTTATCTTGTACCAAACATTGCCTTTTCCAGTTCGAGCAACCACTTCAAAGTTTGTGTTGGTGCTCTCTGCACAGAAGGCTATGCACTTTGTCTCAATGCTGTGATGAGGGAATCCACAAGCGTTTCTGATGTTTCTTCTGGCAGAATTGTGAACTCCAGTAACTTTGTTTGAATGCCACTGACAGAACTCAATGCCACTGATAGGACTGAAGTATTGCACAACTGGAACCATCTTGATGTGTCCATAGCAGCACTCAGGAAGTCACCTTTGTCAATTCAGCTCTGGTTTCGTCCTGAAAAAAAGGAGCCAGTACGCTGGTCACAATCGTTTCAGTTTTAGTACAGGCTGAACTAAACTTTGGTTCAAACACCTTCTTCACCAACTCTGTGGTGCAATCCATTGACTTGAAGCTTTGTGAATTGCACAACACAATGACAGGCCCAAGTGCCCTCTTTTACTGCCAGGAAGATCACCGTCACTTGCATGCTCATTTAAAAAAAAAAAAAACCTGGTTAATGAAAAGCTGTAACTGTGCGCTATGACAGCCTTTTGATGCTTAGCTGTTTTAAGGTGACAGGTTATGTCAGTTTTTCCTTCGTGACCAACTGAGAACTGTTGAGTTGCACTGCGTGCAGATCACTTCCGTCTTCGACATCTGAAAAAAAATGTATATTCTTTTTGCAAGTCTTCACTGAAAGTACTCTTCCTTTTCCCAATTTTGTTGTTCTTTCTTCAAGTCAGATCTTGCACTCTTTAAACTGTCTTGGTAAATCTGTCCTCTTCTTCCTCCTCTCTAGACTCTGATTTCTTTCGACCTCATCACCTCGGCTCACTCACACCTCAGGCTGCAGAGGCTAGTGTCTTCTTCATTCTCTACTACCAGCTGTATAGTGTCCTCCTCCTAGTCAAGTCAGATTTTTCTAGCCAGTGCCTCAGGTCGCCGTCTCTCTGAAATTCTTCTTCTCACACACCTTTAACCAAGAAATTGGCAGGCGGAGCAAGCAAGTAGTAGAGCCAGTCTTTATTAAACTTGGTAAGTAAGTCTTCTGTCCAACCTCCCTCCTCCTCTCAAGACAATGTCTTCCTTCCTTCCTTTCCTATTTCTGTACTGTAGAGTTCTCTTTAAGAAGCTCTAACCTTTAAATTATCTTAAGTGAAGTCACTGCACTCTCTCTCTGGAAAAAAAATACAATTTCTTTCTCAGCACACCTTCCTTCCTCACATGAGTCTGACCTGTAGACTGTAGCAGACTAGAAGAGGCAGATCAGAGCAGCAAGTAGTAGAGTCACCACACACACTGACTGCACTCACTCTCACTGTCACCTGCTGTGGCCTAGATGAAACAGAACGCAGGAGAACAGCTGAAGCAGGCAGCCGGAAGCTGCTGAGCATGTCAGATGAGCTTTGTCACGCCAGGGGTCAGGTTGAGATGGGGGGGAAGAGAAGATGAAAGAGCAATGCCTCAAATATATGGGAACCACCAAGTCTTTGCAGCAGCATCACAGTACAAACATGGCTGGGAAGAGAATTCCTTGCGATGCTGCACTGCTGATTCTAGTTCTCCACAGTTAAAACTAACAAGTTCCTAGCCAGACTAGAGCTCTAAAACACTTACTCCACTCTAGCAACAAGAATCATCCGTCCGACAGTCACAGTCGGGACTCCAAAGCAAGACAAAAAAAATGATTAAGATCATCATTGATTAAAATGTTCCCCTCACCCCCAAAAGTGACTGCCCAGCCTCACACAGAGTGAACCCCCGAGAGATGCACACAATTCTATATGCAACCCCCCTGACCTGCACACTGTACACAAGCGCACACACACACACACACACACACACACAAAACATTACAAATGAAATACAGTCTCCGACTTCACAACTAAAAAATGCTGCCTTATAGTTTTAATAAATTTTACTGCTGCTCTTCCCGATCATTTGCACACAGACACTCACCTCCATTTAGGCAGTAGCTGCAGACTGTAGTCTCTGATCTCCTGAAACTCGCTCAGTTCCGACTCCACTCCATCTCCGGGCATTACTCCTCCTCCTCCTCCTCCTCCCTGGCCCGGGGCTTGGCTTCAGAGTTCTTAGCTGTTGTTGAATCAAGGCTGTCGCTGGAATGGCTTGAGTACCATGGGATTCCACAGCGAGCACAGCTACCTGCTGGTAGGCTGCAGAAGACCCACTGTCCGACCCTCACACCCCTGCTGTCCCACCGTCACTTCACCAACCGGACCCAGGACTACTCAGGCACGACCATACAAGTCACTTGACTTGGAAGTTGTTATTCTGCAGCTTGCTTCTAATCTTGCTGCTCGGCTTAAAGTTGTGACACAAAGGCTCAGCTCAGCCTCCTCCCTAACGCACAGACCAGCCACCCCCACCATCTGCAGCAGCATGCTTAAGATTTCCAGCCACTCCGAGCCTCCGCTGCTCCATTTAAGTTAACTACTATGGCTACAGTACAGTAGGGAAATGCAGAAGAACTTGAATAGCCTGCCCCACGATCAAACCGTCCAGTCAGTGACTGCTGCAAGTATGTGCTCCTCCTCTAGGGTGTAACCTGTGCTTGCCAACTGTCTCTCTCTCGTCTGTGTGCTCTGCATCCATCAACCAGCGTTTTCGAGGACACGGACACAGGGGTGGAGTTTGTCCAGTGCTAGCTGCAGCAGTGCCACAGTCGTGCTGAAATCCTCATGGCACATGATTTAAAGGTCCAGTCACTAAAACAAAACACCAACTGGAAAAGTTTCAGGTTAGTGACAGGCTTGACAGCACACATCAGCAGTGCAGCGGCGCATGGCCCAGGACAAAACCGGGACATTTCTGTAAACTTTATCAAAACGGTGGGGACACTGGGACATGCAGCCTAAAAATGCGACTGTCCCGGGAAAACCAGGACAGTTGGCAGCTTTAAGTATGGAGCAATGCTTCCCCTGGATTGGTATGCTCTGGATGATACATTGGTAGGAAGACGGTTTTGATTTAAACTCAGGCGACACACTTGGCAGAAACTTAGGATTAGTAAGCAAAGACACCCTTGTCTTTGTGGAAAATCAAATAAGGAGGCGAACACATTAGAGGATGCAGCTCTGAAATCCTTCAAGCAGAATTGAATGCAACTAAAAATAACACTTTCCAAGAAAGAAAGCGCAAGCCACAACTCACCTGCTGGCTCAAAAGGAGCCAAAGTCATCTCTTTCAAAATAAAATTCAGATCCCAAGCTAGGACTGGATTTCAAATGGGAGGCTTTATGTGTAAAATGCCTCTCAAAAACATATGGGCTACCTCCAGCAAAGCAACCGTACGGCCACCCACAGGCATGTGGAAAGCTGATACAGCAGCAAACTGCTCTTTGACTGAGGAATACTGCAGGCCTGAATCCAGTTAAGGACTCTACAACCCAACTGGGCAAGTAAATGAATCCAGGGTATGTGAAGCGGACCATAAAGCAAACCACTTCCATTTCATGGAGTGTGTCTGGTGGATGATTTTCTAGCAGCCACCAGAACATCCACCACTTTCTGTGATACTCCAAAGCGAGCTATGGCTAGGTCTTCAGGAGCCATGTGTGTAGATGAAAAAATTACTCACCGCAGTGATCTTCTTTCTTCCAAGGGGTCCTTTAGCATCAGTAACATTATCAGTTAGCTGGCTAAGTGCAACTGCCCTGGAGGTAGAGCTTTAAGATAATGAGCTCAGGAAATTAGCCAGTCAAAAAGAGTAGGGAAGTGTGCTGAGGGAGAGCAGCCTGAAGGGCTTCAGAATGTTTTCAAAGATACATGGGCACATGCCACAAAAGTGAACCAACAGGATTCAAAAAAACATGCAAATGTCCAAAACTACAAAACAGATAACCTGAGCAAGAAACAATTATAGAAACAAATCTGGTAATAAAAGTGAGATCAGAGCCCTTCTCATAAAAGGTAAACAGCGGAGGAAGGGTGGGAGCTTTCTGATGCTAAAGGACCTCTTGGAAAAAAGATTACTATGGTGAGTAATTTTTTCTTCTCACCCTGAGAGTCCTTTAGCATCAGTAACATTTGCAGATTACAGAACAGTACAAAGTAAGAGGTGGGCAGAGAACCTACTTAGGAAAGAGGCTCTGCAGAACCGCCTTGTCAAATCTGGCATCAGATCTGGACTGCATATCCAAACTGTAGTGCTTAATGAAAGTGTGTACAGATTTCCAGGTAGCTGCCTTGCAGATGTCCAGAAGGGGTATGTCTCTTGCAGCCTGCCACAGAGGCTGCAGTACCCCTGGCAGAACTTTGTAACATGCTTGTCTCAACCAGTTGTTGCTTGCCCAAGTGGCTACTGTATGTATACCTGTTGTGAAAATTTTATTTTGACTGTCTCTGTATCACTGACGTGGAGCCTTTGTAAATGAGTCTGACACAAAGGTAATTTTCTGTAATGTCAATAAATAAAAAAAAATAGAATGGCATCTGAGCCTCAGGAGGTTGTTGACCAACTTTCTCGTAGCAGAATCTAATGCAAGAGACTAACCAGTAGGAAATAGTTCTCTTGGTAGCTGGTTTTCCTCTGCCTATTTCCCCATAGGTAAGGAACAATTTGGTGGAAGTCTCTCTGAACTGCCTAGTATGTTCTAGGTAGTAAGGGAGAGCTCTTTTATCATCCCAGACTATGGAGCTTCTGCTCGCCAAGAGTGGGTTTTTCAGTAAAGAAAACAGAGTAACAGACTGGTTAAGAAGAAACTCAGAAACCACCTTAGGCAAGAACTTCCTATTTGTCCTGAGTTCAATTTTGTCTCTGTGAGGAATTATGTAATTAGGCTCAGTGCACAGGGCCAGTTACTCTGCGATCCTCCTGGCAGAGGTAATGGCCACTAGAAAAACAGATTTCCAGGTTACAAACTTGAGATGGGCAGTGGCCATAGGCTCAAAGGGGGGTCCCATGAGCCTGGCAATGCAGAGATTCAGGCTCCAGGGAGGAACTGGCTCCCTGACTGGAGGCTGAAGGTGCAAAAGGCCTTTGAAAAACTGTTAAAACACAGAATGGAGGCAAAAAAACAGACTTTTTCTTTCCCATCGAAAGGTAGGACGAAATTGCAGTCCGGTGTATCTTGAGAGAGGAGGGTCCCAAGCCTGAAGCCTGCAGATGCACTAGGTAATCCAGCATCTGAGAGTCTGAAGCTGCAAGAGGATTTACCTTTTTGCCCTTGCACCAGAGGGACAACCTTTTCCATTTGGCTACATAAGTCTTTTTTCATATTAGGCTTTTTAGCCATTCTCAAGATCTTAAGGACCTATTCAGAGTACTGAGATGGTGGGAACTCTGGCGCCTCAAGAGCCAGGCTTTGAGGTAAAGAGAGCATACGTCTGGATAATTCACTCCTGTCTGGGGAAGGGTCAACAGAGATTGAGTTGGTGGCAGACGAATGGGCCTGCTGCAGGACAGTGAGAGAAGGAGAGGGTACAAGACTTGCCTGGGCCAATCTGAAGCCACCAGAATCATAGGTGCAGGCTGTTGTCGGAGTTTCAACACCACCGTGAGTATCAGGGGAAAGGGAGGGAATGTGTATAGGAACCTCCCTGACCAGTCCAGAATCAGTGCATCCAGTAGAAGAGTTCATGGGACTGGAGGCCTGCAATAGTACTAAGGAAGCTGGAAGTTGAGGGGGAAGCAAACAGATCCACTTCTGGTGTGCCCTACCTTCTGAAGACTGTGTCTAGCACCTACTTGTTCAAAGTCTACTCGCTTTGGCTCGGGCTGATGCAGCTGAGAGCATCTGCCAGGGTGTTGTGCTTGCCTGGGTGTGGATAGCTGAAAGGCAGCCCCCAGGGAGTAGGGGAGAGACCAAATCTTTAGAGCCTCTGAACAGAGCATCCCTGAGCTGGTACCACCTTGCTTGTTTATATAAAACATTGCAGTGGTGGTGTCTGTCCTTATCTGTACAATCTGCCCTTTTATGACAGGAGCAAAGGCCTTGAGTGCCAGGAAAATAGCTCTGTGCTCCAGAAGATTTATGTGCAACTGTGACTCTTGAGAAGTCCAGGTACCACTTACTGAGAGACTGGCCAGATGAGCCCCTCAGCCTACGAGGGAGGCATCTGTTGTAATCCCCTTTGTGGAAAGAGGACCCTGGAATGGGACCCCCACTGCCAAATTTGCAGGGTCCTTCCACCAAAGCAGAGCTTAAAGAAACTGTTCTGTCACAGGTACAGTTTTGATAAGATATTGCTCCTTTGAAAGCAGCGAGCACTGAGATAGTATTGCAGGTCTCGCATCCTGTACCTGACCCCTGTGACCACTGCAGTCATTGATGCCACGTGTCCAGAGAAACCTGAGAAAATGACTGGCTGGTCTTGGCTGTCCCAGGATGAAACAATCTGCCACTGACAGGAAACTGAATTTTCTCTGGAGGGATGAAGGCACATCATTATAGGGTGCCCAGCTGAGCTCCTATGAAAGTGCGTGAGTGGCCTCCAGGTGAGATTTCTTTAGATTTACCAGGAAGCCCAGAGATTTCAGAGTGTGCTCTGTGAGGGAAAGGGACTCCTTAACCTGATGAGGAGACTTTGCCACTACAAGCCAATCATCCAAATAGGGGTTGACTGAAACACCTAGGTTTCTGAGGTGTGCTGTTACCACTGCTAGGCACTTGGTAAAAACTCTTGGAGCAGTGGACAGGCCAAAGGGCATCACAGCAAACGGACAGTGACCCAAAGAAAGTCTAAATCTGAGAAACTTCCTGCGAGACTTCCTTACGGGTATGTGGAAATAAGTGTCCTTTAGGTCCAGGGAGGCTAGCCAGTCTCCCTGCTGTAAGGACTGAATGACCAGTGACAGAGTGACCATTCTGAATTTTGGTTTTAGCAGATGTTTGTTCAGATATCGGAGATCCAAAACAGGTTTCCATTCCCTGGTTTTCTTCTGTGTCAGGAACTACCTGGAGTAAAGGCCTTTGCCCTTTTTGTGGGCAGGGACCCTCTCCACTGCTCATAAAGCCAGAAGGTATTTTTTACCTCTAACTCCAACAGAAGCACCTGTGTTGGAGTTAGGAGTTTTGATACCTGGGTATACCCGAGGTCTGGCATCTGCTTGAATTATAGTGGCATACCCTTTTCCACTATCTCCAGGACCCACCTGTCAGAGGTAATGAGGGACCAGGTTTGAAGACAGTGGGAGAATTTGCCCCCCTACTGGCAGAGGGCTTAGGCTGGGAGGCTGCTGACTGGACAAAGGTGGCTCTTCTTTGGCCCCTTCTGCCCCTCCCTCTGTAAAATCCTCTGTACTCTGAGTAGTCAGGCTGAGGATAGGGAGCATAAGGTCTGGGATAATAACCTTTGTCCCCGTTTCCCCTAGGGTGGGTTTTTTGTGGGGCAGCAGGTTTAGGCTTAGAGGAATGACTCTGCTAAGAAGCCTTATATTAATCAACCTTTTTTCATATAGTCTGTTGTCCTGGAATCAAACATGTTATGATCACAGGGAAAGTCCATGGCTTTAGACTGGGTATCTGGCATAAGACTGGTAGTTCTAAGCCAGGCAAAATGCCTCAGAGATGGCATGGGCCACGGCTCTGGAGGCAGCATTGTTGTTGTCTGCCATGTGGAAATGGTATTTTGTAGTTTCCAGGGCAGTTTTGCAGTGTCAATCAGGTCCTTCACCACTGTGTCAGACTCATTCTCGGCAATGGCCAGGACAGAGTTCTACAGTGCTTTATGATGCTTGGCTGTGAAAGCCATATAAGAGGAAAGGCGGATAAGCAGAAAAGCTGTACTGTACATCTTCTTTGCAGTAAACTCCATTTTTCTGGAGTACTTGTCAGGAGGTAAGGAAGACAGACTCCCAACTTTCTCACATGCTGCCTGCTGTACAATACCCTCATGGCTGGGGTGTACAGACAGGAACTCAGTCATTTTAAGACAACTGGTATTTTTTGTCACAGCACTTATCAATCCACCTCCACAACTCATTCACATTAATGGGACTATGCTGGAGGTGCTAGGACCCCGTGGGAGCCAAATATCTTCAGTAGGGCCGGTGCCAGGATAGGACCATGCATGCATGGCACCACGAGACTACCTTGTGTAAACTAATGAAAGAAAACATAACCCTAGTTTCTGGGTCTATGAAGACCCAGATGACCCATGTAAGAGGGGTCAATTCAACAATGTTTTCATAGCCTGCACCACGAGGAACTGAAGCTCAAAACAGAACAAGTGAGCTCAGGGAATGGTGGGTGGGTGTGTGAATGAGTGGTGGAGACTTCGTCCAGGAAGATAAAGAATTACATAGAAACATAGACTTTGACAGCAGATAAGGACCACTTGGCCCAACCAGTCTGCCCATTTCCCTACCTATTGGATAAGATGCAGATTCTAATTAACCAACAGCCTACTTCCTGCAATCCCCCACTATAATTGCCTTATGTCTGTCTCATGCATGTTTGAATTCCCCCACTGTTTTAGACCCACAACCTCTACAGGAAGGCGGTTCCATGCGTCCACCATACTCTCCGTGAAAAAGAATTTCCTCACATTACATCTGAGCCGCCCACCTCTAACTTTAAATTGTGCCCCCTTGTTCTTACACATCTCTTTTTCTTAAAGATGCTACCCTCCTGAACTTTGTTGATTCCCATGAGGTACTTAAAAGTTTCTATCATGTCTCCCCGTCCCTCCTTTCATCAAGGGCATACATATTAAGCTCTCTGTCTCTCTTCATATGGTTTCTGATAAGTACGTCATTTCCATATCTTCCTGGAGTAAAAGTCTCCACCAGTCATTCTCACTAATGGGAGAGTACCGAGCTAAAAATCAACCCCTCCCCCCGTGAAGAGTGGTAGGAGACAGAGCTCACTCGGGACAGAAGTCCTGCCGAAGAAAGTCAACTATCTGGCATGAACATCCAGAACACAGTGCTTTACACCAAGGTATGCACTAAACCCCAACTCGGCGCCTTGCAGATGTCTGCAACTGCTACATTACAAATTTCCACCAGGAAGCCACAACTGTTCCAGTGGCTAGTGAGAACTCGGTCTTCCAACCTGAGCTGTGTCATGGGTTAGTAGTGTCGAAGACATGCTACTAACCAAGTAGAAATACATCTCATGGCTACAGGCTGACCCAGCCAAGGCATTCGGAAGGATACAATAGTTGCTCGGATGCCTACCTTTCTGGTCTGTCGATGCAGAATCACAGAACCGTCTTAAAAATCAGTGATATAAAGGGGGCACCTCCTTGATTCTGTAGTTAATGAAGTAAGTAGGGAGAAGCAGAATCTGATTAATGTTAACTGAGCCAGTGACATGTTGTCTACTGGCTCAAGATAGTCCAAAAACGCAGAGAGGAGAACATTCTCTGTCGCGAAATGCAGACCTGTGTTAGACAGGTCCACGGGACACCCCAAAATTTTACTTGGTGGGCAACCAATGGACTAGACGGAAGTCTGCACACTAGAAGGTGAAGTGTAGCCACTTAGTCACGTAAGCCCTCCTGGTGGAAGGTCTATGCGCAGCTAAGAACTGTACAATTGTCTGGAAACCTAAAACTTGCTCAGTTTCATCTCCTCAGGAACCCGGCAAGGAGATGAAGGGGAGTGCAAGATGGATGGACCAAAGCCCCTGAGTCAGAGGGTCTGCTCGTAGAAGGAGTCGCATCGGGGGAATTTCTATCTGACTGTTTATCTATGCAGATTGTATCTGCTGAGGCTAGTCTGGGATGAAGAATCATCCTGCCCCTGTCTGCCTACAACTTGAGCAGCACCCTCTGAACTAATGGAAGAGGAGGAAAGCATACAGAGAAAGAAACTTGTCTACTGCGGTAAATGCATCCTGTCAGAAAACACCAGGGTCTGGATTTCTTAAGTAGGGTATGGGGCAGATTTGTGTTGAGGGGACACAGAAAGACCAGGTCCGGGCTGCCCCACTTGTCAAATGCGACTGCACAATGACTGAACTGACGCAACGTGCTCAAGACACCACTTACCTCCCCATGGCCTTCCTGCACAGATGGTAGGAAAGAGCTCCACCCTGCTTGTTGATGAAAAACATCACAGTTTTGTCATCTGTCCGAAATGGGATCATTCCGTGGCAGAAGGCCTCCTTCAGGACTTGGAAAGTGTATAAGTCAGCTCTCATCTCTAATAATTTTATGAGAAGATGAAGCTCCTCCTCTGTGCCCTGGAAATATCCAGGATGGCTCCTCTGAAAGGAGCTGCTGGGAAGATGAATCTGGCACCTTCCCTGAATCAGAAAACCCCTCCTGGAAGAAGCCACAGCAACTGCTTCCCAAGACACTAGTCCAGATCAGGTGGCTTAGAGCCAAATGTCCAGGAAGTAAAGGCTTGAATACCATGAACTCTTCAGTGAACAGGTACTTGTTTAACCTTTCAAGGTCAAGAAATGAGCACATGCCGCCTGTTATCTTGGAATCAAGCAAAGGAAGAAGGAACCTGTTTTCCGACCTGCTGTGGAGTCACTTCTGCTGCTCTGAGGCCCCGAGCCGAGGAAAAAGTCTGACAGAAAGGCAAACAGACTGGACTGCTGTGGGTCAAGAAATGAGCACATGCCGCCTGTTATCTTGGAATCAAACAAAGGAAGAAGGAACCTGTGTTCCGACCTGCCGTGGAGTCACTTCTGCTGCTCTGAGGCCCTGAGTCGAGGAAAAAGAGTCTGACAGAAAGGCAAACAGACTGGGCTGCTGCCTAGGTCTAGGAAAAATCTCTGTGAAATTAGGAGAGTATCCCTCTTGGACAATCCTGATGACCCATGCATCCGCTGGATTGGACTTCCACTACTTAGAAAAACAACACCGGTGTCCCCTGCTGCTGTTGAGAGACGACCACCTCAGACAGCAGAGGTGGGACCTGGGGCAGATCCAGAAGGATGGAACCGGGTGCTTTCGGGCCTTAGGCCCTCTGCTACAATTTTTTTTATTTTTTTTTTTGCAAACAGTTGGTTCCTGACAAAGGCTTCAAGGCCTCTACCTTGAAAGGACTGCCTGCTACAAGAATGACGATGATGTCGTCCCTCTGAGGTGCAGCAGGAGCCTGAGCACCCTCCAGAACTTAATCTGAGGACCGAACCAATAATCACAGCCAAGGAGACTTCCGGTGACGTCACAGTGCCTCCAGCAGGACAGACTTAGAGCTCTCTCCCCGAGGCAAGACTAAAACCTCAAAAATCATTTAAATCACTACAATACTTCATCAAAATGCCTCCTGGAGGTTTGAAAACGGACAGAGGGGACAAAATAAAACTTAAAGCGGGCAATAAAAGGACCAATGGCACTAGATTTGCAGACAAGCAGCAGGCCCACAGAGCGTTTCTCCCCACAGCCCACATGGGTCAGAGTACGATACTGAAGGAGATCGAAGACCTTGTCTAGATCAAGGTTTGAGATCCTTTTGAAAGAAATACAGGACTCTCATTCTGAGAACAAGAAGGAAATCAATAATTTAGCCCAGAAATTTAATAAGTTAGAATAACAAATTGAGCAGGCAGAGCAAAGAATAGCTCAAACGGAAAGTGTAGGAGAACTCATAGGCCAGGCGGTGGGCTCGTTATATCAACAAACTTTGGCTCTTCAAACGAAGTGTACAGATTTAGAGAGCAGGTCCAGGAGGGATAACCTCCGCCTCTACGGTTTGGCGGAGGGGGCAGAAATTCAGCAGATGGCCTCTTTATTGAGGACCTCCTGAAAGATATCCTCGACCTTCCAGATGGCTACCAACTTCGAATTGAGTGAGCCCACTGATCCCTTGTCCCTAAGCTCTGACCCAACTGCAAGGCCTAGATCTATTGTAATGAAATTTTCAAGCCACAGGGTTAAAGAAGACATACTAAAAAGAGCCTGGCAGAAAAAGCATCTGAGATACTTGGACTCACGGATCTCCTTGTACCAGGATTATCCCCTGGAAATACAGCAGGCTAGGCTACTGTGGGACACCTTTCTTTAGGATTCTTCGGGACAACCAGCTCTGTTTCCAGACCCCCTACTCAGCGAAACTCAAAATTTTCTGGGAAGAAGGAGTGAAAGTTTACAACTCAACTGAGGAGGTAGTGACCGCTTTGAGAAAAAGGGTATTACTCCACTGCCTTTGGAACCAGAACGCTATAAACAGAAGCAGCTGCTGCCCACGGACTGGAATATGGTTACAAGCCAGAAGAAAACAAACTTCACGTTGGAGACGACAAAAGTGCTTCTAGAAAAAGTCTCTGCATTACAGAAACAGAAAATACAGGATCTGATACAGGGCTCCTTGGGTGCAACGAGCTGAAGGTTTAACTGAGAGGTACTTTTGTCTGTTACTCATTTGCTCAACGCTTTGAACGAGTAGCCCTCCTCAGACTGCCACTGAAGGGGGCTTCAAGCTCATTTTGTTTAGTCGCTGGTGGCGGCAGTTACTCTCTAGATCAGCTTTATCAACTTACTCTACACCAACTAAATTCCCCAGTTCTATGTGTTTAGTACATTGATCCCCCTGAGAGATCTCTACATCATAACACTGAGATCTGGATTTTTACAGAAAGATATTGTGGAGCATGGTTTAATCTGCTTTTATTCCATTTGACAATCTAGAATCAAATTCCATTCTGGGCTGCCAGTTGACAGACAGACGATTCTGCAGAACTATATTAGTGGGCACTCAGGCAAGGACTGACTGCTCTTTTTGTTCCCTTTTTATTTAGCTCCCGTCAATCGGCAGGTCATAGGGATGGAAAGGGGAGGGGGTTGTCAGCATCTGATGATGTTTAAATGGGAAGATACCAAGCCTTTTACAAAAGTTGGACGGTCAGGGAGGTGAAACCGCTAGTCCCGACTGACTACGAGGGCGCCTCTGATTTCCTGGTTTTGAAAGTGGGGATTCTGAGAATATCTTACAAGTGGATAACAAAAGCTGTCTCAGGGTTTTGAAGGGGTGGACTATATTAGGCGAATGGTCACCATACTCGGGAGCTTTACCCTTAGGCGTGGGACCCCAAACAGGGGTGCCCTCTGTCTCCGCTCCTATTCGCTCTTTATATATATATATATATATATATATATATTTTTATTTAGTTGTTTAATCAGGTATAGCACATACTGAACCCCTAGCACAGAGTACAAGATTGGATCAGAATATCAAAGGTGTTATGATTAATGGATGCCACTATAAAATCTCGCCATATGCTGATGACATTCTTTTATATCTAGAAGACCCCTCAGTCTCTCCAATACAGACAATGGGGAGGTTGACAAATGTCTCCGCTTTAGCTGGGTACTCCTTAAATACTTCAAAAACGGAGATATTATCCTTTTTTTTTTATAATCCCCCTCCCAACTTACAGAATACCCTCCCCATGAGGTGGGACATGAACCAGATGAAATACCTAGGGATTAGTATAAGTACATCTACCACACAATCATTCCAACTTAATTACATCCCCCTAATAAATCAGCTGAAGTCAGATATCCAGAAATGAAACGTTCTCCCTATCCCTTTCTACGCCCGGATACAAGCAGTTAAAATGACTATTACCCAGGTTTTTATACCTGTTTCAGGGCACTCCCTGTACAACAACTAGGAAGGAATTAGAGAATTGGCAAAAAGTCTTAATGAAATATATTTGGGCTAACAAGAAACCTAGAATCAGAAAACAAACGATGTGTCTTCCAAAGGAACAGGGAGGGATGGCGGTACCCAACCTTGAGGGGATATTGGGTTGCTGCACAAATAAGGATAGCTATACTATGGGGACATACTGCATATAAAGCCATTTGGGAGGAGATTGACATGGGGGTGCATCGAACCCCCCCCCCCGGACGCCCTTATAGTCCACCCAGTGGAGCTCCCTAGGGACATGCAAGGTCTGTTTACAAGAACCAGAGTCACTCTAGAGGGCTGGAGAAGAGGGACCAGGGGTAGTGTATACCTGAGCAAGGTTTGGAGATATCAATGGTGGGTGCTAGACCCAGGGTTTGGACCTGCAACATTATACCATTGGTTTTGAGCCAAGGTCAGAGAGGGATTTCATGCTCCCTGGCAGCTATTACAGGAAGAGGGATTATTACTTATTTGGAGCAACTCAAAGATTTTATAAGCTAGCACCCTCCGATAAAATGAGAGCTATACAACTTTGTGGCTATATTAATCAAAAATGTAGAAAACAGCACTCTGGTGAAGGCTCAGGTGTTGGAGAAGAAGTATTTGAAAGCCTCTGGAAATCTGAGAATCCTTCTGGAGTGATCACCCTCTTATATAAGAGAGATACACAACAGGTTGGTGTAAATACTGAGTACATTAGATTAAGCTGGGAGCAGGAACTGAATTCAACTCTTTCCGAGAGTCTATGGGACAAGGGTCGGAGAGTATCCTCCTCACCGATTTGGAGGGAATTTTTAGGGAAATTGAGGATTAGGTACTTTAGGATACCGGTGGTGGTCTCTAGACAACATAAGGGAGTCTCTGCTACTGTATATGCTGGAGGCAGTGCGGAGACCCTATGGCCACTCACATCCATGTCTTCTGGGCATGCCCGAGTCTATCTCAATTTTGGACACATTATAAATTCCCTGAAGCAAATATTTCAGATTCAGGGTCAGTGGGGACCGGGAGTTCTGGTGTCGGGGGAAATCCCTGATGGGACTGGAGGGAGGGAAGCTGTCTATCTTTGGCAGATACTGATAGCGACTGCCATAAAAGCAATCATTAAAAAATGGCTTCAGTCTACTCCCCACGACTATTTCAGAAAGGTTTGAAGTGGTTTCGCAGATGCAACAGATGGAGGAGCTTACTTTTCCGCTCCAGAAGAGGACCCCAGCACTCCAGAACAGGTGGTCACGTTGGATGCTCTGGAGAGGCCAGGATACTTGAGGATCCCCTGCCTTTTCTGTTCCTCCATCCTTTCATCAATTTAGTTGAATTAAATAGTGAAAAGACTTCTGGATGAGATGGGATCCAGACAGGGGATCTCTCGCGCCCCCCTTCTGACCCACCCCACTATAGAGTACTCAACTGTAGGATAAATACTCACTCAGCTTTTATATGCATTCTTAGAAAAATGAGTTTGTAGTCTTACTACTAAATAAGATCAAGTGACCCAGTATTTTGTAAAGGTTTGTAGGCTGTTCTTAATTGTTTTTATTTGTGGCATTTTACAATGGGATGGTGCTGTTCTATAGTGACATAAGTTTTTGCTATATGTAACAAATGAGATGAGAATTATTTCACAGTCTGAGCCCAAATAATCTGTAAATGGGTTTCAGTGTGGAAAAAGTAACTGAACTGAAAGTATGGCATTTCTGATGTGTACCATGACTGTTAGTTATTAGATAAAAGAAATGGTTCTACATAAGAATGTATACTGGTGAGATATATATATATATATATATATATATCTACATATCTACACACACACACACACACACACACACACACACACACATAAATTCAGCCAAGGAGATGTTAATCCCCCTTGCCAATGGCAGCCACCGTAGGGGCAGTGTCACAGGGGTCTAAAATGTTTTTAGCTGATTATTGGGCTATATGCCCCTATCAAAGGAGTGGAAGAGTCCGGAAGGCTCTCGATAATTGAATTAGTGTGTTCCATGGGGTGTACTTGTACTGACGACTGAAGGAACTCCAGATGCAGAAATCTGCTTTGGTCCACAGAAGAAGCCAGAAATGTTATGGTGGACTCCATATCCCTGAGGAAAAATTGAAAAGAAGATCTTCCATCACAGATTCTGCTGATACAGAAGGCTTGCATTCCAGCCTCTAAAATGAGTCATCCGCTGCGTCACCGACAAAGCAGGACAGGGAGAGACTCATCCAGATCCACTACTAACCCAGAAGAACCTCCAAAAGGTAGGTCCAGGCCAGAATCACTAGAGACTCCACCACCCGGAATCAGTGTCCAGGAGTTCGGCACCACTTATTGGAGCCGGCACTAGTGCTGCGCGGAATGCGGAACTCTGCCAGTGGAATAGTGCAGAATAACAACTCTGCCAGTGGAAATTCCACCAGAATTTCACTGGATCCTCCACGGATTTCCGCCTACTAAGATCTGTGGAATAACATTCCGCAGAACAGCACTTTATTCCGTAACAACTTCCATGAGAATACAGAGATCCACAGAACAGTGAAACTCCGTGGAACCTCGTATCCTGAATTTGAAAAGTCTGCACAGCACCAGCCAGCTGGCTGCTGTGGCGCCCTGATGGGCATAAACACTGCGGCACCACCATAGCCCATAACGCTACCGGCACCACCCACGGCATCATCACTGACCTGAAGAAAAGGGGAGAAGGAAAGCAGTACCCAAGCCAGCCCCTGCAAAAAAAAAGGAGACGGGGTAGGCACGAGCAGTCTGTGTCGATGGCGTTGGCACAGAAGAGGGCACTGTGCACATCATGACCCAACAAACCCAGCCAAGGTCCAGTGGCTTCGAGGCCCTAAGACCCCAGAAACGGGTCCACTGGCTAGGACAACTGGGCTGATGCCGTACCGCCTGCTCTAAAACAGCGGCCCAGAGGTGAAACTGCTCACTGGAACCCAATAAGGAACATGGCTGTTAAGGGGCGGGGACCACAGAGAGGAACCCACTCGGATTGGTTCCAGGCCTACGCTCTCCACCACCAATGATCCCGCACAGATGTACCCAGAAGGTGACCTTGGTAATTGCAGCTCTTCTTCCACCAACAGGAGGAAGAAGAGCTTGAAATCAAGCGAGGCTGGGTACCCCGAACCACTATTTTTGTGCTTGAGGCGGACTGCCTGACACCTGACTGTCCGTGATCAGACCCCTCCCCTCCACAAAGGGCGGTGGACCGAACACAGCCCCGCTGCCATCACAGCTTTCAAACAAAGTCCTTCTACTGTCACTGTTACCGTCTAAGGTCAACTCCATCATGGCAGGTGAGAATTATTTCTTCTTCTTCGCCTTCTTTTTAAAGCAAGAAAAGAACACTAAAAATGGTAAGTTGAATGAATACCGAACGGCTATAGCTGCTGTCGTATAGACGAAGACTTGACTCCGGCAGGTGAGCGACATCGACACTGACGTGCACTCGACAGAGGGAGAAAAGGAACTGAGGCGGTTGGAGGGTTGACGCCGAGATAGCCTATACAGGTGCTAGCTAGTCTTGTGGTGCAGCGCAGGTGTGGTCCTATCCCGGCACTGGCCCTACTGAAGATTTTTGGCTCCCGTGGAGTCCTAGTACCTCCAGCATAGTCCCACTAGTGTGAATGAGTGGTGGAGACTTTTAGTCCAGGAAGATCATATATACCAGTGTTTGGGACTGCCAATTAAAGGAAGACTGTCAGGAGTGCAGAAGCTCTGGTTCTGGAAGGGGAGGCAGGGAGGGAGAGTTATAAATATAGACGAATATAGTGGAAGAAACAAGATTACTATGCGAGTAATTTTTTTCTTCTATCCCCAGGTATTCTTCTATAATCATAATTACATGCAGACTTCAAAGCAGTACCTTAGGAGGTGGGCAGAGAACCTATTTACTTTATTAAATATAGGATTACAAGTACCTTTGAGCCAAGGCTCTTTTACAAAGGTTCCACGTCAAAGTAGGTGCAGTGGAGAGTAGACAAGACACTGAGTTACACAGGCGTGGTAACAGTATAACAGCAATTAAATATATGTGATTAAAGAACATTTGGGCTAAACTAGTGCTAGAGTTTTGAACAGCAGTCGATAGAGTACAGAACAAGGGAAGGGAAATATGGGAAAGGTGCAGCCAGAGGCATGGTCATATTACAGACAGAAGTGCTGGAGACAAAAAGAAGAAAAGGTAAAAAATAAGGGGAGTGGGGTTCAGTGAACAGAGTAGAAGTGCAGCATTGGGGAAATAGTGAGAGTGGCAGTGCGTGAGAGGTGAGCAGGCTATTAAGTAGAACAGTCACAGGTGCTGGAGGCAGCAAGGAATAGGCGGAGTCTGGATTTGAACAGTCCAAGCATCTGCACAGACGAGAGGTCGCTGCTGAGCATGTTTATTCAACTGGAGCCCTGTAGGCAAATGATCTTTGACCCTAAGAAGTACGGCAGTGAGGGACCTTTAGAAGCTGGGTTGCAGAGCCCCTGGTGTGTCTAGGCTTGCTGCTAGAGCAAAGGAGGGCTTGGACTCCAGGTGGTGCAAGTCATTTTCTTTGCCATAATGCAGGTCTGGTATCTTACACGGTTTGACAGTCATAGCCAGCCAGATTGTGCATACAAGTCACACTTATGAGTGAGTCAGCGGGAGCCAGCGATGAGCCGGCAGGCTTTGTCGAGCATCGTGGATATGCGTCTGAGAGCCGTTTGTGAGGTGGAGCCGTAGATGATCAGGCCGTAAGCTATAAGTGAGACAACACAACTAAGGCTTCAGAAGTAAGGTGCTGCCTATGCCTGTAGAGGAGACCAAGGTTGGTATTACCGGCTTTGGCAACACTGTCGATGTGGGTACCATAGGAGAGGTGGCTGTCCAATGAAATCCCAAGATATTTAAAGGACTGAACCTGCTCCAGGTAGCTCCATGGCAGTTAGTAATAGCTGAAGGTTGTAGCTTGTATTTATTGTGAGTGCTGCAGAAAAGCATAGACTTGTTTTTTTTATAATGTAGGACCAGTTAATGCCTGCCAAACCAGTTTTCAACGGAGGTGAAGCCTTTCTGAAGGTTGTTTTGGAGGGGTTGAAGATCCTTATGCATGGCATGAATTACAGCATCATCAGTGTAGAGGATGATTTGTTCTGGGCAGGACTGTGGAAGGCTGTTCAGGAAAAAGGCATAAAAGAAGGGGCCCCATAATGGACCCCTGCAGGACTCCAGAGCAGACTGGTCTTGCATCAGAGAGGACATCTGCGATTTTGACTCTTTGGGAGCGGTTTTCCAGGTAGCTTTTGAACAAAGCTGTAGCGTCAGGGGAGAGGCCGGCTATCCGAAGCTGCTCAAGTAGAAGACCATGGTGGACGGCGTCGAAGGCCTTCATAAGATCGATGAAGACCAATCCAGCAAGGAGGCCATTGTCCAGTGAACTGTGGGTTGCACTGGTGAATTCAAGGAGGGCAGAGGTAGTGCTATGCCCTTTTCTGAAACCATGCTGTTGGGAGCATAGTATATTATGTTTATCCAGATAATCAGTGAGCTGGCCAGCTACAATATGCTCAATAGCCTTTGAGAGCAGAGGTAAAATGGAGATTGGATGATAGTTCCCACGGAGGGACTTACCTCCACTTTTGTGGACAGGCGTCACAGTTGCGGGTTTCCAGTTATCAGGGAACTGTCCAAGACTAAGGGAGAGGTTAACTATCTTAGAAGTGGTCCTATCACTTCGTAGAGGGTGAGGGACAGTAATTTGAGATCCAGTGAGTCAACACTACTTTGGGTACTGGCGATTGCTTTCTTAATATATTTGTGAGTTTCATGTCTCCGTAGGGCTTTAAAGTAGAAAGGTGGATGAGTAGAAGAGGTCAAGGGGCTGGGTGGTAGGCTGGAGTGGAGACTTCATCAAAGAAGTCGGAAGGAAGAATACTGCTGAGGTCAGTGGAAAAAGAGTTGCAGGTACTGGAGATAATAGTAGAGTCAAGCATGTTTGTCCCATCAATGACGAGCATAGAAGGTGAGGTTTTTAGGTTATTTCCCAGTAACTTCCTTGATATTGTTCCAGAAAGCTTTCCCATTGTCCCACGTATTTGTGAGGGCTTCCTTGTAGTAGGTACTTTTGTGAAGATGGATTGATTTTGTGCAGTCATTCCGGGTACGTCTGTAGTTATGAATGTTGGATGGCGAACCAGATGCCCTGGCCCGCTGGCAGAGCGAATCTCTGGATTTCAGCTGGGCGATTAGATTTACAGAGAGCCAAGGGTTGCACATGCCTTTAACTTTGCATTTTTTGAAAGGGGCATATGAGTCACAGGTGACGTTGAAGGTGTTAATGAAGTGATCCAGGGCTGAATTTACATCCCCCGCTGCGAAAACTGAGGTCCAGTCTTCCCGAATGAGGTGGGATTTAAGGTGGGGCAGCTGGCCACGTGACAGGACTAGGAAAAAGGCTCTGCAGGACTGCTGTGCCAAACCTGGCATCTCTTCTGGACTGTGTCCAAACTATAGTGTTTAGTAAAAGTGTGTACTGTTCTCTAGGTAGCTGCTTTACAGATCTCCACTAATGGAATATCTCTTGATGCTGCTATAGTAGCAGCTGTGCCCCTAGTCAAATGGGCCCTCAGGCCTGCTGGGGGCTGCTTGCCCACTTCCGAAGTAGCAAAACTGAATGCACTGGACTATCCAGTGAGAGACTGACCTCTTAGAAGCTGGGGTACCTTTACCCACATCCCCATAGGTGAGAAACAGCTGTTGCTCATCACGTCTGTTCCCTGGTGTGAGTCAAATAGTAACTTAATGCCCTTTCAACGTCCAGACTATGGAGTCTGTGCTCACCTGAACTAGTATGTTCAGTGAAGAAAACTGGCAATGTTATAGAATGATTTAGGTGAAAATCAGAAACAACATTGAGGAGGAAATTTTCTGTTTGTTCTAAGCACCACTTTATTATTATGGAAGGAGAGAGAATCCCCTTCCACACAGTGCCTGTAACTCACTTATTCTTCTAGCAGAAGTGATTGCAACCAAAAACACAGTGTGCTCTCCCAAATGAGCACCATATTCTGAGAGAGAGGCATCTGTTTTAAGGGTAACTGATGGGTTTTCTTTTTGGAAGGGTACCCCTTCCCTTAAGTTGTCTGCTTCCTTCCACCATTGCAGTGCATGAAACAGGGTTTTTGTTACAGGAATCAAGTTTTGTCATTTTGTCTTTTCTCTGGCACCAATGTGCTTGGAGATGAAATAGTGTATCTCTCATCTGATATCTTGCTCCCAGGACTGTGCCTGTTGCAGCAGTCATATGTCCCAAGATTTGCAAGAAATGCCTTGCTGGACGTGGCTCATTCAGTTTGAATGAGGTGGCCAGCTGCAGGATGCTTTTCACCCTGTCCTGAGGGAGAAAAACTCTTCCCTGTAATGTGTTTAGCTCTGTTCCTATAAAGTGCAGGACTTATACCGGAGTGAAAATGGATTTTTCTTGATTTATCAGGAATCCTAGAGATTGCAGCAGATCTAGTGTTACCTTTAGGTGATCTTGTACCTGGCTGTGGTGACTTTCCCACGACTAGCCAGTCGTCGAGATAAGGGAAGATGGGTATTCCTAGTCTTCTTAGGAATGCCACTACTACAGCCAGACACTTTGTGAACACCCTGGGTGCTGCGGTGAGGCTAAAAAGAAGAGCTGAGAACTGGTAGTGACCCGATGAAGTCTGAACCCAAGATACCTCCTGTGAGATTCTCTTATTGGGATGTGGAAGTAGGCATCCTTTAGATCCAAAGATGCCAGACAATCTCCCTGATGGATAACTGGAAAAATCAGAGCCATTATGACCATTTTGAATTCAGGGGTTTTGTTTCACCTGGGACTGAGCTTGGATAGTTTGGGAACCTCTTCTGGAGCCCCTTCTACCCCTAGTCCTGAATTACCTGGTCTGCTGTGGGTATGGCTGGAACTGTGGGACAGCCTGGACCTGATAAAAGGGCCTGCCATAGGCTGTCCTTCCTCTGCCTCCCCTTCTATAATGCCTATAAGATGAAGGAGAAGGCCTGTCTCTGGAGGAATTACTTTTATAGGTGGCCTTATACTCATCCACCTTTTCCATGTATGCTTTGGTTTGCTTACCGAATAAAGAATGATCCTCCACAGGGAAATCCATGGCCTTAGCCTGGGAATCCTGTGTTAAATTGGTAGCCCTAAGCCATGCCAGCCTTCTGAGGGCTACAGTCAGAGCAATCAAGCCGGCAGGATTATCAATGGCATCTGCTGCCATTTGAAACTCGTACTTTGCTGCTTCCAGTGCAAACCTTGCTGTCTCAGCCAGGTTATCAGAGAGAGGTGAAGGAGCCTTCTCCGACATTGCCAGTACAGGCTGCCACAGTGATTTTTGGTACTGTGCAGCATAAACCTGATAGCCTGTCTTACTCCCAGAGAAGCAGCTAAGTAGCCTTTTTTCAGACATCCCGTCTATTTTTCGAGAATCTTTCTCAGGAGGGTGAGAGGATAAGGGGACCCTCGCCTTCTCACAGGCTGCCTGCTGGACTATACCCTGATCATCAGGGTGAGAACAGAGAAAATTAGCACCCTGTCTGTTCGGTTGGTATTTTTTGTCTGCCTTCTTATCCAAAGGTGGAACAGTGTTTGCGGCCTGCAGGATTTTAAACAAGTCTTTTTTAAAGAACTTGTTTATTGGGAGAAGAATCTTCTTAGTGGGTGTTAACCCCATCATCTTCATGTATTTGGCCTCTTCATCCTCTATGACCTCTGCAGTAGCCAGGTCAAGAGCATCTACTATTTTCCTTACAAAGGAAAAATGAGAGGAAAAATCCTGTGGCCTTGGAGGAGAACAGAATTCTTGCTCTGGTGAGATCTCTGGTTCTATGAGCTCAATTTTGTCAGTTTCTGGCCCCTCATACTCCTCATATTCAGTATCTGGAACTGTGAGTTCAGGAAGAGCAACCTGGGTTTGAACCGGTTGAGGTTGGGGCAGTGCAGGCATCAGACTCTGCAGAGCCTGTAAGACCTTCATGGCCTGAGCAATCTCCTCTGCCAATGGCAGGCTTTGTGGCACAGGTGAAACCCCTTTAGGTTTTTCCTGGGGTTCAATGTGCTTGGTCTTTTTGGTTTTCTTTGCAGGAACCGGAGAGTCAGCCAGATCACTCTTTCTTTTGGCAGTACTTGCATCACCCTTATCAGGGGTGTTCAGTGAAGAGACAGCGGTTTCACTCGCAGATTTGGAAGGAGTGGGCTGGTTACAACCTGTAACCCCCTTCCTTGTTCAGTTTTTTATGCAATCTTTCCATTCTTTTTTCAGCAGTTGTCTGAGGAAAAGATTTGCAGATTTTACAATCTGCTGAGAAATTACCAGTTCCTATGCAGACCACACACACATCATGCTTGTCTGGGCTAGCAAAACATCCCCACACTTTATACAGTTTTTAAAGCCTTGGGGTCCAGTCTTTTTCTTAGATTTTTCAGACATTGCCATTCTAGGAAGAAAATCTCCAACCGCAATAAATATTCAACTTTATAAACTATTTAAACGTCTTTTGGGGTTTTTTTTGTGGTTGATTCAGGAACCAGTAAAGATTCCGATGATGAACTGAGGATTCAGAAAACCAAACCGGTTCAACGATTCAAAGGAACCAGGTTAGCGGTTCACAGAAACAGTCAGTGGTTTCAAACAATTTTAATTTTAAAAGTAAACAGTTTAAAATAAACAACTTCAAATAGTGGAAATATAAGGAAACGGATTGTGCAAAGACTATGAAGCCCTGGTTCCCCAGTGGTTATCCCGAACCGCGAGGAACTGAGAAACAAATGTAATTTTAAGTAAATAAAACTAAACTACATCTAAAGAAAATTAAGTAAATAAAGGCAGCAGTAAGAATAATAATATAAGGAGAAAGAAATCAGATACGTTGATGGAACGTTGCAGCAGATAAGGGCAGCAGTTTGAATGTGTGTCACGAGCCAATGATAGTTCTATCATCTGCATATAGTTCCATTTCTCCCGGCAGCTCTACTTAGGAGGCATACAGTTATGAATACCTGGGGTTAGAATGGACTTTGTACTCACCAGCGGGGACAGTGCTGCAGATGTCACAGTGGGTGGCCACCTGGGGAACAGTGATCACCGTATGGTGTGGTTTAATGTAAGCACTGTGGCAGAATCGAACCACACAAAGGCAAGGGGGTCCTGGACTTCAGGAGGGCCGATTCTAAAAAGATGGGTGAATGCCTCAGGGATGCCCTGGCGGGGGTGGGTGGGAGAGGAGACCATTGGTGGAGTGGAGAACAGTGGGCAGAACTAAAAGAGGGGATACTGAAGGCAACAAACCTCTGCCATCAGGCAAGGAAGCAAAAGCAAGAGGAAAAAGAGACCACTACGGTTCTCAAGATAAAAATTACTCACCTCGGTAATTATGTTTCTTCTAGTGGAGTCTTGCCGTATTCTGACAATTGCAGTTAGCTCCAGCCTTTCAACTGCCCCGGAGAACACAGAGTTAACTTTTCTATGCATGGCATAGAATGTTCATCTCGAGCTTGGTTGAAGCCTCTGCCTGTTATTCAAACTGCAACCGTCAGATCTTTATGAGCAAAAACTCACTAGGTATTCTGTGTGGAAACTGTAACATTTTTAACTAGCCAACTGGCAGAAATGTAATGATTTTGGTTCTCAAAGGAAGACTCAAGTCAGGAAACCCAAAAACAAAAACCAATCAAATGAAACAACATTCCACCCAAAGAAAAAGAGGGTGTAAAAAGGGGGGCACCTCTAGGGTGCCAACACTGCGCCTGTCCACCAACATCCCAAAATCTAGGTTCTGAGAGGGGAGGCGGGGAGGTCAGAATACAGCAAGACTCCACTAGAAGAAACATAATTACTAAGGTGAGTAATTTTTTCTTCAAACAACATGAAGTCTTGCTGTATTCTGACAACTGCAGACTACCAAGCAGTACCTCCATGGAGGAGGGACAGAACCTACTTAGGAAACAGGCTCTGAAGTACTGCTGTGCAAAACCAAGCATCACTCCTAGCCTGGATATCTAGAGAGTAATGCTTGGTAAAAGTATGGACTGTTTTCCACGTGGCTGCTTGACAAATTTCTAAGAGAGGGATATCCCTGGCAGCAGCCAGGGAAGCAGCTGTACCTCTTGTAGAATGAGCCCTCAGGCCTGAGGGTGGAGTTCCACCCAGTTTTTTCATAGCAGAATTGTATACAAGAAACAATCCACTTGGCAATAGACCTCTTGGTGGCAGGTCTGCCCTTCCCAACTTCTCCATAAGTGAGGAACTGGAGGGATTCAAACCTGTGACCCTTGGTACGCTCTATGTAGTAGCTAAGGGCTCTTAACATCCAAACTGTGTAGCCTCCTCTCTCCCGAGGAAGAATGATCAGTGAAGAAAACAGGGAGAGATGTAGACTGATTGAGGTGGAAATCTGAAACCACTTTAGGCAAGAACTTTCTGTTAGTTCTAAGGACCACTTTATCTCTGTGAAAAGAGATGAAATCAGATTCCATTGACAAGGCTTGCAATTCACTGATACGTCTGGCAGAAGTAATGGCTACCAAAAACACAGTTTTCCAAGTCATGTACTTAAGCTCTGCTGAGGACAAAGGCTCAAAAGGGGTTGCATAAGCTGAGCAATGCAAACATTAAGATCCCAAGCAGGAGCAGGATCCCTAAAGGGGGGATTAGTATGAAGCAATCCCTTGAAAAACTTACAGAATACAGGATGGGATGACAGAGAGAAAGACTTGCCTACAGACAGGAAAGCAGAAACAGCTGTCAAGTGTACCTTGAGAGTAGCTGGTCTGAGACCTTGGCCATTAAGATGGACCATACAATCCAGAACCGTAGGCAATTCAGCAGAGTCTGGAGAAATATTCTTCTTAGAACACCAAATGCTGAATCTTTTCCATTTGGAGTTGTATGTCTTTTTGGTGGAAGGCTTTCGAGAAGCTTTAAGGATATCCAGAACCCCTTGGGAAAGATGCAGATCTGCAAACTCTAACTCTTCAAGAGCCAAGCCTTGAGATTGAGAGACTGAAGATTGGGGTACCAAATCCTCCCCTGAGAGGATGTTAACAGGCTACAATTCCTGGGAAGACACATGGGAAGATGGACTGCTAGGGGACAGTAACAAGGGATACCATGGCTGCCTGGCCCAGTCTGGAACAATCAGAATCACTTTGCATGGTTGGGACCTTATTTTGACAAGCACTTTGGACAGGAGAGGGAAGGGGGGAAAAGCATACAGAAATTTCCCTTCCCAGTTCAGGATCAGGGCATCCAGGGGGACTGAGCCGAAGACTGGGGGTCTGCAACAAAAAAGAGGAAGTTGGTGATTGGGGCTGCAAAAAGATCTATCTCTGGAGTGTCCCATCTTGAGAAAATCACTTTCAACACCAGAGGATCTAGGGCCCATTCGTGATGGCCCTGGGATATTCTGCTCAGTGCATCTGCTAGGACATTGTCCTTCCCTGGAAGGTGAAGTGCTATCAGAGAGGTATGCAGAGAATAGGCCAGGGAACACAACATCATTGCTTCTGTGCACAAGGCTGTAGACCGAGTGCCTCCTTGCTTGTTGATGTACCACGTGGTGGTGGTGTCTGTTCTGACCTGGACCACCTTGTTCTGTACAGATTTGGAAAAAGCTTGCACTGCCAGAAACACTGCTCTGAGTTCCAAGAGACTGATGTGAAGCAGAGATTCCTGAGGCGACCACAGTCCCTGGGTGGTAAGTTCCCCCCAAATGGGCTCCCCAGCCTAGCAGGGAAGCATCTGTGGTGAGGACCACTGAATGAAACTGAGTGACAAATGGAACCCCTTGCCTCAAACTGTCCTGATCCTGCCACCATTGCAGGGCTTGGATCAGAGTTCGAGTCACTGGAATTAGTTTGGTAAGGGAGTCCTTTCTTTGGGACCAAAAAGCTCTTAAGTGGAACTGAATGTCCCTCATTTGGAATCTTGTGCCTTGGACCACTGCTGAAGAAGCTGCCATGTGGCCCAGTAGCTGGAGGAAATGCCTTGCTGGTTGAGACACCTGAAGGCTGAATGAAGAGGCCACTTCCATGAGGGTCCTTGCCCTTTCCAGGGGCAGGAAGGCTCTTGCTTTTACCGTATCCAGCTCTGCCCCTATGAAGGTGAGGAGCTGCACTGGTTCAAGAACAGACTTTGGTAGGTTAAGAAGAAGAAATCCTAAAGAAGTGAGCACTTGCTGGGTCACTTGCAGGTGTGACTTGACCTGGTCTGGAGACTGGCCCACTATGAGCCAGTCGTCCAAGTATGGAAAAATGGAAATCTTTTGTCTTCACAGGAAGGCAACAACTACTGCCAGGCACTTTGTGAAGACCCTTGGGGTGGATGTTAGACCAAAGGGCATTGCTCTGAACTGACAGTGGCCTGAGGGCAACTTGAACCTGAGGTACTTTCTGTGGGAGCACCTGATGGGAATGTGAAAGTAGGCATCTTTGAGGTCCAGGGAGGCTAGCCAGTCCCTTGGCCTTAGAGAGGGGAGGATAATTCCCAGAGTTATCATCTTGAACTTTGGCTTTAAAAGATGTTTGTTTGGGTATCTTAGGTCCAGGATGGGTCGCCACTCTCTTGTCTTTTGGGGGTTAGGAAGTACCTGGAGTATAATCCTTTGCCCCAGTGTAGGGTAGGTACTCTCTCTATAGCTCTGAGAGCTGGGAGAGAAGAAACCTCTGCCTCTAAGGCAAGGGTTTCTGAGAGATTGCAGGTGGAAAAGATCTGGCTCTCAGCTTGGGAAATTTTTTGAAGCGGAGAACCAGACCCTGGCTTACTACTTCCAGGACCCACTTGTCTGATGTAAGAGACATCCAGTCCTGGACAAAATAAGCCAGCCTGCCCCTACTGGGATAAGAGAATCGACCCGGGCAGACCCATCAGGGTGTCTGCTTGGCAAGGGCTTTAGGCAGAGGGGTGGATGCAGGCCTGCTCATCCCCCTTCTGTCTCTCCCTCTGAAGAACCCCCTCTGTGAGAAAGAAGAGGCCTGTGCTTGATAAAAAGGCCTTTGGAAAGGCCTGCCCCTGCCCCTGGACTGCTGCCTTTGAGGAGTTACTTGCCTTTCCTTGGCCTGAGCACTCCTGTAAGTGGTCCTGTATTCGTCCATTTTCTTCATGTAATTCTCTGTCTGCTTCCCAAACAGAGAATTACCCACTACAGGAAAATCCATGGCGTTAGCCTGGGTATCCTGTGAGAGGCTAGTACATCTGAGCCAAGTCATTCTCCGAAGAGCCACAGATGTAGCCATGACTCTTGATGATACATCACTGGAATCTACAGCAGCATGAAACTGAACTTTTGATGCCTCAATCCCATCTGCAGCCACCTCCTCCAGCTCCTTGGCAAGCTGCGGGGAAGCCTGTTTAGCTAGTGCCAGTACAGTGTCTCACCTGGACTTCTGGTACCTGGCTGCACAGGCTATATAATTAGCCTGCCTGAGTTCTAAGGATGATGCCATGTACTGCTTCTTTGCCATGGCATCAATCTTCCTGTAGTCCTTGTCTGGAGGGTGTGATGCCAAGGGAATGCTTGCCTTATCACAGGCAGCAGCCTGTACAACCCCAACATGGCTGCATTACTGATAGAGGAACTCTGTATCTGAGCCTGAAGGAGTATACCTCTTGTCCATTCTTCTGTCCACAGGAGGTATGGAATTGGGAGGCTTAAGAATTTTTTGTGTCTGTTTCCCACAAAGATTTGTGGAGGGGAACAAACAGTCTCCTGGACTCTGGGACGTCCATCATCTCTACATAGTCAGGCTCTTCCTGATCCTCCACTGCCCCCTCCACAGGAAGCTGGAGGGTATCAGCCACCGTTCTGTAAAACATGTAGTGTGAAGGGGACTCAGAAAGCCTAGGAGGAGAAACACCTGAAGGTCTGTCTGGGGAAATGTCTGGGTCAATAGGCACATCCAGACTTTCACCATCACCATAATCATCGTCCAACTCTCCTTCCTCCTCAAACGCCGGTTCATAAAATTCTTCCAGGCTATAATCTGGAACCGGGGGAACCGACCGAACCGAAACCCTGTCAAAAGGTGCCGGTTCAGTCGGAACCGGTCGAAGCGATTCCACAATACGAATCACTTTGGCTATTTCATTGGTGGTCGGAGTATGGGATTCTGGATCCGACTCGGTCGACTTGTCTTTTCTTTTTGTTGGAACCGAACCCTCGGGATCAGCTCTCCTTTTGTCTGAAGAAGTATCACCCTGGTCAGAGGGCACTCCTGGATCGGTCGGAACCGAACCGGGCTGGCCATCTGGGTCAGCAGACTTCTCGGCCACCTTTTCCCTCAGTCTACCTAATCTCTTTTTCAAGGGTAGATTTAGGAAAATGTTTACAAATTTGGCAGTCTGAATCGAGGTGTTCAAACCCCAGACAATAAACATAGGTGGTGTGGGGATTGGCCTTAGCAAAGACCTCCCCACACTCACTGCAGTGTTGAAACCCAGTGGGTCCGTTTTTTCTTTGGGTTTCTCAGACATGGCCAACCTAACCAAACTTACCCTTTTTTTGGCAACCGCCAGGCAAGACTCCCTTATCGGTTCCTAACTGTGTCACGGGTCTTGGAAAAAACCTTTCCAAACACTTTTTTTTTTTATAGAACCGATAAGGACCGGTAACCACATACTAAAGTAAGATACAAGAATCAACAAATGATAGGTTCAGCAGAACCGATCCACACTTTTACAAGTTCCACACAGAAAAACAGTACAAAACCTATCTAGTACTCACGGTACCACAGACAGAGACTGAACTGACTATGCGGAAATAAATTTCGGTTAAAAACCGACATTAAACTGACAATTCAACCAACTTTCGAACCGAGCTGCAGGAGAAATCTCCAGAGCGACTGTTCAGTGAGGTAGAGTAAAGAATCTGACTGTTAGATTTCAAAAGGAAACAGACAGAGACATCAACCGAGCTCGAGCTCAGTATTCTACGCTCTGCATACAAAGTTTAACCCTTTGTTCTCTGGGGAAGTTTAAAGGCTGGGACTAACTGCATTAGTCAGAATACAGCAAGACTTCATGTTGTTTGAAACCACTGGTGAGCTAGTTCCCACTGCAGGGTGTGCATCCACCAGTGGGCTCTCCGATCCATGCTAGTGCAAGCTGCCATGCACTCAATGAGGTACAGAAAGTCCCAGGCAGGGCACGAGTGCCCAGCCTGAAATGAACAGGCAAAGAAGGTAAGGTCCTCCACCCTGTTCCCTGGGAGGCAAGCCCTGGCTTGAATGGAGTCTAGCTCCGTCCCAATGAAGTGGATCACCTGGGTGGGGGTGTCCGACTTGGCTGAATTGACCAAGAGGCTCAAGGCTGAGCAGGTTTGGAGGGCCAGGTCCCTGGACCGCTCCACCTCTGCCTTGGAGGAACCCACAATGAGCCGGTCGCCTAGATAAGGGTAAACTTGGATGCCTCTGCGCTGCAGGAAGGCTGCTATCACTGCAATGCATTTGGATTAGACCCTGGGGGCAGAGGAGAGGCTGAATGGCATAACCGGATGGATGGTAAATGTGGAAGGTGGTGTCCTGGAGGGCCAGGGAGCAAAACCACATGTCCTACTCAAGGGACAGAATGATCTTATTCAGAGTGACCATCCGAAATTTGTGCAGCCTCAAATACTTGTTGAGGTTGTGCAGGTCCAGTATGGGCACCAACCCTTCCCTGTTCTTTTCTGAACCAGAAAGCATCTGGAGATGAATCCCCGGCACAGCATCCTTTTGCAGGAGCTGAGTAATGTCCTCCCAAAGGGAAGACAGCACGTCCACAGGCACATCATCTCCCTGTGGACATGGGCTTGGCTGGGCAGGGGATCCTAGAGTTCCAGAGGTAATCTCAGACTTAACACTTTGAGCACCCATCCATCCCAGGTGATTAGGGACCTGGCGGAAGCAAAGTGGTGGAACCAGTCCCCCCATGGGAGGTCCTGAGTGACCCTGGGCGGGAGGGGAACACCCCCCAGCCTGTCACTGGGCAGGCTCAGAGGTGGCTCTGGAGTTAATAGTCGGGGAGGGCCCCGGCCTCAGGACCTTCTAGCACCAGCACGAGCTGTGGTGGATGATCAATGGGGCTAAAACTGAAAGAGCTTCTTCTGCTGTTTCTGCCACTTAGCATCCATCTGGGAGGATGCAATGAAGTCCAAGGTGGCGCTGGACTTCTCAATGCGTGAAATGCCCATCAATGCCCGAACCGAAAAAATGGGTACCTAAGAAGGGGACATCCATCAGCTTATGCTGAGTGTTGGTAGTGAAGTTGACAACCTCAGCCATGCTCGGTGCCTCATGGCCATCACTGCAGCCACGGATCTGGCATAAGATTCACCAAAGTCCAGGACCGTCTTGAGTTGTTTGGCCATGGCTCGACCCTGATCCTGGACCATTTTAACTGCCAGCTGAACATTAGTGGGAAAGCGGGGAATAACCAGGTCCAAAATGGCAAAGAGGGCATGCAAGAAGCAGGTCATCATAACCATGACACTGGCCTGCCGAAGACCCAAGGACAAAGGAGCACAGACTTTCTTCGCTCCATGGTCCATCTTTCTAGACTCTTTGCTTGGGGGGCTTGTCAACATCTCTGATGTTGCCTAAGTGACTGAAGACTGGGTCTGCGACCAAGCCTTCAGCTGAAGTATGATCAGTGAATCCAGACAAATACCCAGTAGGTACAGCATAGTTGTGGACCATATGGGCAGACATTGATGGGCAAGAGATCGGGCGCTGCAACAGCTCCCAAGACAGACCCAGGATGACCTCCCCTATGAGGAAGACAATCCTGAGGGAGTCATCCCGTTCTAAGAGCTCCGTGAAGGGATATTTGGCCCACCTCGGAACTGGTTCTAGTGGAATCCCAGCAGATTCAGAGATCATGTGGAGTAAAGCCACAAAGGAAGAGGGGCTAGTCTCTGAGGCACCTTCCCCACTGGACTCCCGGTCGAACCCCAAAGTACAGGAAGAGTGCATGAAGGAGCCCTCAGAGTCCAAGGGTTCCTCGAATACTGCCAACCCCATGTCCCCGCTGACAATATGAGGCTCATCAGTGCAGGAAATCTGCACCAAGATACTCCCTCTGGAAGGCCCGCTGCATGGCACCTTCCCTTGGGCTGTAAAGGTGGTGGCTCCACTGTAATGGAGTAGAGGTTGGGTGAGGGCCGGGCGCGGAACGGCCGAGGGATCAGCTACCAGGAGCGCCAGGATAGGCTGTGGAGCACGGCCTTGGTCAAGGATCTAGTAATCCCACATGAGCTCTTCATATGTGCGTCTCATTTTACAGCGGAGCCATTCCTTGCCCAAAGATGAGGAGGAAGAAGAAGAGGAGTATCTGCAGCACCTCTTGGCTGAAGGCTGAGAGCAGGACCACAGAAAGTAGTGAGAGTCCAGAGATCTCGATCTGGAGAAAGAATGGGACCTCGACCATCAACGATTAGACTAACAGGGAAACGAAGCAGGAGCAGATGTAGGATGCCTTGGGGCCCAAAGGGATTAGGCTCCTGGGGGGGGAAGGAGACTACTGGTTCAGAGGGATGAACCTACCCCTCTTGAGTGAGAGCAGTCAGAACCGGGAACCTGTATAAGGAGTCACCTCCTTCATCCTGTGACAATGGGTCGAGTGAGTCTCAGCTGACAAGCCCAATGGGGTTTCTGCGAGACCAGCGGCCTGGATTAGAGAAGGAACATTGGCCAAAGCCAAGGGCTTGATGGCTGTTGAGACCACAGAAGTGCAGGAATGAGAGGCACAAGTCCTCTCTTGATCCCATGACTTGCAGCTGTTTTTTTTTTTAGATTTATCGTGCTTGAAATCTCATGGAGGGCCCTCTCCAAGAGTAGGGCGGGACTGACACAAAACCTGTAACATCCCCGAGAAAGGAAGAGCCCAAACCCAACAAGGCCAAGGTGGATGACAAAGCCAAAGTGGCCTGGGATGCTGCCTCTCTGAAAGCGGCAAGTTGAGTGACGAAACCAGCAGCCACTGATACCACCCTATGTGCCTCTTTGGATCCGACTGGGGAAGGGTTGCGTTCATCAGGACGCCCCAACACAAGGCAGGCATAACAGTCCTCCAAAGTGAAGGGATAAAGGGTTTGGCACAGACTGCAAAGCCTGCGGGTTGTGCTCAAGCCCTAGGCAGTAAATGCACATGAAGTGTGGGTTGGTGTTCAACATCTTCAGATTACAGACCCGGCACCTCTTCAAGCCAGGAATGGCTTCAGTATCTCCACATTCCATGCAGTACAGAAAAATGTAATACTCGAAAATTGAAAATGAAGTTTAGAAAAGTAGGGCCTACACCTAGCGCGGAGCTGCAATGGAGGGAACTTGAACCTTACAGCAGAAAGAAAAATCCTGATGTCACGGGCCAGTGCAGAGGAGGATACCACCAGGGTAGGTGGGAGGATCCAGCTTGAAGACCTTCCAGACCAGCTCTTAAAGGGAAAGGATCCTGCCAGAAGTGCGGACAGTGTACCATATCCACGTCTCTAGAAGTCTCTGAGATCAGCCACTCTTCCCGAGAGAAGCCTGGTCCGCCAGTTAAGAGAAGGCACCCAGTCCCGAAGACCAGTCCTCAGCCTGGCCAAGCGCCACTCTGTAATGCCAGAATCAGCAACCACTGGAGCTGGAAGACAGATGGTCCTGAGTCACAGGTGATGGCTGCGCAGGAGGTGGCATTGTAGATCCGCTAACTCTGCTACGGAGAGTGCTGCTGTGTTATTTTTCTGCAAGGTCAGATGTGTCTTGATTGACGGAAAAGAAATAAGGAGTGACAGGGTGGCCCATGTTTATACAGGGGCATCAATGTCGGATGTTATCATTGCCGGCCCCTAGTGGACTGCTTGCAAAACGTTTGTGTGGTCCAAGCACCTGATGGCCATAGTGCCATAGGTATGGCCTGATAACAGATATCATCCTCGAAGAGCTTGCAAATGTGAAACTGGACAAGGCAACTGGGCCAAATGGGGTGCATCCAAGGATATTGAGGGAACTCAAGAGAGGTGCTGGCTGCACCTCTGACAGTCCTGTTCAACCACTCGCTGGAGACCAGAGTGGTTCCAGAGTACTGGAGGAGGGCAGATGTAATCCCACTTCACAAAAGTGGTAGTAGGGAGGAGGCGGGCAATTACAGACCAGTCAGCCTGACTTCACTAGTAGGGAAATTAATGGAATCACTATTGACCTACCTAGACTCTAGCAAGGCATCTGACACAGTCCCGCACAAAAGATTAATAATCAAGTTAGCCAGCCTGGGAATGGGTCCCAGGGTGGTAGCCTGGGTAGCAAACTGGCTGCACAACAGGACACATAAGTAGTGATAGTGAATAGAACACATTCCGAAGAAAGGGGGGTTACTAGAGGAGTACCTCAGGGCTCAGTACTGGGTCCAGTCCTCTTTAACATCCTTATAGGTGACATTGCAGAGGGTCTATGTTTCTATGTCTGAGGAAAGGTATGCCTCTTTGCAGATGACACAAAGATCTGTAACAGAGTTGATACACAAGATGGGGTAGAAAAGATGAGAAGGGACTTGGCAAGGTTGGAGGAATGGTCAGACATATGGAAACTTAGATTCAATGCAAAGAAGTGCAAAGTAATGCACCTGGGAAACAAAAACCCAGGAGAAGAGTACACAATAGCAGGGGTGGCACTAATAACAACAAAAATGGAAAGGGACCTGGGGGTAGTCATATCAGATGACCTAAAAGTGGGTAAGCAATGTAAAAAGTCAGTAAGGAGAGCCATGGGGATACTGGGATGCATAGGAAGGCATCACAAGTAGAAAAAGGGAAGTGATTATCCTCTCATATAGACAGTTGGCTAGACCCCATCTGGAGTTCTGTGTGCAGTTTTGGAGACCTCATCTACGCAAGGACATAGACAGGATGGAAGCAGTCCAGAGGAGGGCAACCAAAATGGTGCAGGGTCTGCAGCAGAAACCATATGAAGAGAGACTGAGAGAGCTTAATATGTATACTCTTGATGAAAGGAGGGACAGGGCGGACATGACAGAAACTTTCAAGTACCTCAAGGGAATCAACAAAGCCCAAGACAGTATCATCTTTCAGAAAAAGAAATGTGTAAGAACAAGGGGGCACAATTTAAAGATAGAGGGGGGATGGCTCAGGGGTAATGTGAGAATTTTTTTTTTTTCACGGAGAGTGGTGGATACATGGAACCGCCTTCCTGAGGAGGTCGTCGGGTCTAAAACAGTGGGTGAATTCAAACATGCATGGGACAGACATAAGGCAATTATAGTGGGGGGTTGCAGGAAGTAGGCTGTTGGTTAACTAGAATCTGCAGCTTATCCGGTAGGTAGGGAAATGGGTAGACTGGGTGGGTCAAGTGGACCTTATCTGCCGTCAAAGTCTATGTATCTATGAAGAAAAAAAACTGTAGAATATCTTGAATTCAGTGACTTACAAAATCCGAAGCAGTATGGATTTACTGGGGGAAGGTCATGTCAAACAAACGTGATCGATTTCTCTGGCTGGGTGACCAGGGAATTAGATCATGGTGGATGTGGCCTACCTAGACTTCAGTTATGCCTTCGACACCGTTCCACATAGGAGACTCAAACAAACTGCACAGTGTAGGAGTGGGTCCAAAGGTGGTTAAATTAGGTAAGGAACTGGCTAGGGGACAGGAGACAGAGGGTGGTGGTAAATGGAGTTCACGCCGAAGTAGGGAGTGTGACCAGCAGAGTGCCACTGGGATCAGTGCTGGGACCGGTCCTCTTTAATGTCTTTATTAGCAACATTGCAGAGGGTCCAGAAAGGAAGGTTTGCCTTTTGGCAGATGACACCAAAATCTGTAATAGGGTAGACACTTGGGATGGGGTAGGGGAGGTGATGAACAGAGAACTAAAAAAGCTAGAGGAGTGGGTCAAAGGTGTGGCAACTAAGTTTCAATGCAAAGAAGTGCAAAATCATGCACTTGGAGCACAGAAACCCAGGGGAGGAGTACAAAATGGGGGGAAACAGCATTAACCACCACCAAACAGGAAAGAGACCTGGGGGTAATCATATCTGATGATTTTTTTTTTTTTGTTTGTTACTGCTTAATGCTCCCGGTTGCTGCGGCCCCTACCCAAGTAGGGAGCTCTCAACCCCATCCCCAGCTGGCACTGACCCTCACCCCCAGGGCTTCCCTCTGACGGGACCAGCAGGGTTCCCAACCCCGAAGGAGACTGGATCCGGTATGCCGCGAGCCGTGGATAGCCAGAAGAGGGACCTGTGAGGCGCCTTCCATCATGTACCGCAGCAACCAAATTTTACTCCAGTTTTTCTCCCTGTGGAGATGAGGCATGCAAGGATGCCAACAGAGGGAGCGCGCACACACCTGCAAGCACTCCTCCAGGCATTGGCCCCATCTCTGCCATCTGCAGCACTGGTGTGCTGCCCCCCCAGTCTCCACTAGGGGCCAGTCGTGACTCGACCACTGGGACCCGCTCCCCCTAGAAGGAGAGCAGTCCCTAGGACGCTCGCTCCTTCTCCGCCCCTGCCAACCCCTGGTGGCCCATGCTTGTTCCTGAACATGGGTTGCCGGCATAGCGCGAGGTAAGGCGTCCAGTGCCACAGGGCCGACTACAGCCAATGACTTAAAGGTAGTGATGGATGCCTGGAGCAGCCTCCCAGCAGAGGTGGTGATGGCAAAAACCTAACAGTATTCAAGAATGTGTAGGATAGGCACAAGGGAACATTAGTGGTAAGGGGTGGCGGGTAAAGCCGGAGATCAAGTAGTGTCTACAGTGTTATAGTAGGTAGGGAAAATGGGCAGACTAGGTGAGCCAAGCAGTCCTTAACTGCCATCAATTTCTATGTTTATATGTAACTCCTTGTAGCACAGGCACATCCTGTGGCAGTGTTCTCCTTTCTGGAGGACGAGGAGCGCAAATGGCGGTGCCTCACAGTCAAGTGGGATCGAAAGCGTAAATGTCTCAACTGCGACCCCAACTGTCCAGTTGACAGTGGACAGGGACATCTTGTGGCTGCCCGATAACATACTGACCCACATTCAGCAACATGGATGTTGGAAGTCCTGACCTCAGTTCGAGGCTTGTTTCAAGCAGGGTCAACCAGGGACACTAGTTGAGCCACGTCCTCCTGGGTGAGGAAATGGAACACCAAGGTCTGAGAGATGGCTTCTTCAGCATCATCTGACAATGGATCGATCAGGTCTAAGTAAATCTTGTCCTGCTGGTCGACTGGAGTTGAGGTCGATTTACTCAATGGCAGAGTCGAAGATTCCTCAACTTGCTTGACCTGCCCCTCGACCAAGAGGCGCTTGACATCCGCAGAGTGGTCAGGCGAGTGGAGGGACTGGGAGCACAGAGCTCTCTCTCTCTCTCTCTCTCCATCCAATGACTGGTGGAGATGGTGAGAAGACTTCTTCCATTTATCGTGCTTGGTGTTTGACTGGTGGCCTTGGAGGGCAGGGCTCTCCTTTATGGTCTGGAGGGACTGGCACAACTCACAGAATGCGTTTGCGAAGGCCCCTCCGACACTGGACCCAATCAGAAACAGTGCTGAGGATGTGCCTGCCACAGCCACTGCAGCCTCCACTTCTAGGGCGGCAAGCTGAGCTGTAGACCTGGTTGAAGCTAAGGCCTTTCTGGATATCCTGCAAGAGGTCCTTGAGGAAATCAGGGAGCAATGAAAGACACAGGCCACACCTGGCCACGTCGTGTTACTAGCCCAGGTGATACATGCATGTCTCATGCAGATTGGTGGCAGACATTTTCTGCTGTCACCGACCACAAAATTTAAATCCAGGCTTCTTGCGATCCATTATAGATCAGGAGACAGAGACAAGGAAACTGCAAATAAGCATTAAACTACTTTGAAAACTTCGAAATAATGGTTCATCAGTGGCGTGGAGCAACTCCTAAGCGTAGTAGGAAGGAAGTGACCTGTTCTTCAAGCAGAAAGAAAGATCTGATGTCATGGGGTGGAGTCTGGGGTTTTACTTACGCAGGTAGTGGAAGAAGTTTAGCTTGAGAAACATTCCAGCCAATTATCACCTTCCAGTGGAACTGCTACAGCACGACTAATATACTATATCCAATCCCCTTAAAATATACAGCTGTTTTGTGTCTAAATATTATGCTTTTCGAAGTTCTTGAGATGTCTGTGGCTTTTTAAAGATTCTTGCAGATCAAGTTTTGATAGGAGGAGCTCCCTTGTAGGAGACAGCCCTAGGTAAATTTGTTTTTTAAAAAAATTTTACTTGCGGTGGTGAATGCTTAAAAATGTCACTTTCTGCAGCTGACAACACACACTCCTAATAAACCTGATTTAAAAACAGTAGTTCATTGGATGAGGAGGACAGGCAAATTTGTCATCCCTTGTATTAGCAGCAGTGTAGCATTCATGCTGTTTCTGTGCCGAACTCAAATTCCTAACCTTTCTTACATCATCTTCAGGTAGAGGGGGTGGAGGTACTGAAGGGGCTTGCATTTGCTGCCTGGCCTGGAACATTTTCATAAATTCTTCCAGGGAAGTTGTCTGTCCAACTGAGGAACAAGTCATTCCAACTGGAGCCTCCACAGTGAGTTTATTTTATAGATCTTTCACTGGTTCAATCACACTGAAGACAACTACCTTTTACCATACTAAGGAATTTCCTCTCCGGATCCTTCAGCAATTTAACTGTGCTTTCTTTCCGTCAGTGACACCAAGAGACAAAGTGCTCACCTCTGCAGGGCTCTTAGAACTGCAGTGGTGGAGGGTTTAAATAAATCTTGTGGAGAGACATTGATTTTACTGGATTCCCTCCATGTATTTTCTACACTGTGCTTTACAAGTGAGCACTGTATGAAGAAAAGTTACGTACTCACCATAACTGGAGATCTTCCTAAATATCGTCTCCACTGTTTACCAGTTATGGGTCTGGGCCGGAGGTACTAGGACCCCGCAGGAGCAAATCTTTAGCTAGGGGGCCGACAACAGCTAGTGGGCACAGAGCGTTTGCACCTTCATGTGGTAACCGTGAAGATACAGGTACTGAAACTGACTATCACTTAGATTCTCTTTTTTCCACAGTCTTAGGACAGAATCTTTGACAAGACTCAGAATACTGTCTAGAATGCACTGGTCCCAATCACTTAAAACTAAGTTCTGGCTGCTGGCCTTCAGGACCTTATGGCACAGCCCACATACTTTTTAGAGTCTGGTGGGCCTGTGTACTTTTTTAAGTTTCAGTGGCATAAGGGGTTACCAAGAAGAAGCACAATGAAAACAGTACTGTTATGCAAGAACTTACCGTAACAATAGATCTTCAAGAGAGGTTCCTGCAGTAGGTCATTACACGTAGGACTGCATCACCTGGCGTCAGGATCACACGGCAAACTTTTCCAGCAATGCCTGGCTGAGGACCGCCCACCCGACGTGATGTGACGGACGTCAGCGTGACCTATATAGTGGGCAGTCCCCACGCCTGCCTTCCAGCTCTCCTGCCAGAGATCCTAAAAGGAATGACAGGAGAAGGAAACAGTTTCTGGAGCCCAAAAGGAAAACTGAGGAAAGGAAAAACATGACCTACTGCCGGAACCTCTCTCAAAGATCTACTATTACGGTAAGTTCTTATGCAACTGTACTATCTTTCTTCGAGAGGGTTCCTGCAGTAGGTCATTACACATAGGACTGAATCCAAAGCAGTTTCTCAGAAACAGAGACAGAGAGACACTGGAGGAAAAGCAACTGAAAGGACAGTAGAGGACCGGCCTAGGACAATAGGCCCTGCAGCACGGTTAGGCCAAACCTGGCCCCACACCTAGAGGCAATGTCCAGACTGTAATGTTTGGTGAAGATGTGGACCTAACTCCAGGTAGCTGCTGCACAAATATCTGCTGCAGATACAATTCTTAAGAGTGCTGTGGACGCAGCCATTCTTCGAGTGGAATGACCTCTGACCTCCCCAGCAGAGGTTCGTCATACTTCTCATAACAGAAGCAAATGCAGTTAGCGAGCCACTTGGATAAGCACTGCTTAGACACTGCTGAACCCATGGATTTGGGGGGCAGATGAGATGAAAAACTGGTCTGATTTTCTGGAGCTTTTAGTCCTGTGGACGTAACAACGCAGGATCCTGTGTACGTCCAGCGTATGAGGAAGAGCCTAACCTTTGTTAGAACGGTCAGGGTAATACACCAGAAGTTCAGTTGTCTGATTGAGGGTGAACTGTGAAACCACCTGGGAAGAAAAGTAGTTACATAAGAACGTACCGTAAATGCAGGTTACTCACCTGTAACAGGAGTTCTAGGAATGGCATATGTTGTTCATCCACACTTATTGGCAGGTTCCTTGCTGCTTTAAATCTTGCCGGAAGGTCTTCAAGCTGGCTCCTCCCACCCACCCGGGTGGTAAAACTCTCGGCTCCGCCCCATGACGCCAGATCTGGCCCGCTGGAGGCGTCAGGTTGCTGGCGTCGGCCGGGAGGTCGGGTGGAGTGTAGGGATGAACAATATATACCACTCTAGAACTCCTGTTACAGGTGAGTAACCTGTATTTTAGGACATGGATATGTTGTTCATCCACACTGTCTGGCAGACTCCTAGCAGTTCTCCGGGAGGAGGGAGGCAGGGCACACCCTACTTAGGGAATAAAGACTGGAGAACCGAGGCCCCAAAACCAGCATCCCGGCATGACTCAAGGTCGATGTGGTAATGGGTAATGAAGGTGTGTGCTGACTTCCAGGTAGCAGCCCTGCAGATTTCCTGGATAGGGACGTCCCTGGAAGCAGCCACCGATGCAGCAGTATGGCGGGTAGAATGAGCTCTTATCCTCTGGGAGGCTCCATGCCCGCCAACTTATAGCAGAGATCTATGCAGAGGTGACCCACCTGCCTATAAATCCGCTTGGCTGCAGGTCTGCCAGGTGCGGCTTCAGCGTAGGTGACAAACAGCTGGCGAACCTCTCCCCGAATTTCAGCCGTGCGCTCCTTATAATAAGCGAGCGCCCTTCTAGGGTCCAGAGTATGGAGCCTATATTCGGCCTCCGAGGTGTGATTGGGGTAGAACACCGGCAGAGTCAACACCTGGTTAAGGTGAAACTCCGACACCACCTTCGGAAGGAATTTCGGGTGGGGGCGCAGGACAACCTTGTCCCTGTGGAAGACCAGGTAAGGAGACTCGATGCAGAGCGCCTGGAGTTCTCCCATCCTTCTGGCTGACGTGATAGCCACCAAGAAGGCGGTCTTCCACTACAGGTGAGAGTTCACACCTGTGCATTGGTTCGAATGGCTTGCCCATGAGCTTTGCCAGTACCAGCAGTAAATCCCATGGAGGTGGAGGTTCTCGCACCGGAGGGGAAATGTGATCAAGGCCTTTGAAAAAGCGCCAGACCACCTTCTCCTGCACCACCGACTGCTCCCTGGCCTGGTAAGCAGAGATGGCTGTCAGGTGCACCCTTAGGGTCGTCGGCCTAAGCCCTTGACGAGAAAGGGACCATAAATAGTCCAAGATGCTTGCCAAAGGACAGGAGGAAGGGTCCAAGCCCTTGCCCTGACATCAAATGGAAAATCTCTTCCATTTGACGGCATAGCATTTCCTGGTCGACTCCTTACGGGACGCCTCAACAACATTGAGGACCTCGTCGGAAAGACCCAAGGCCTGGAACTCTAGCCACTCAGGAACCAGGCCGTCAGGTGCAGGGATTGAAGGTCCGGATGGAACACCTTCCCCTGATTGACTAAGAGCAGCTCCGGGCGAGCTGGAAGCTGCATCGGGAGCCTGGAGCTGAGGCTGAGGAGATCTGGGTACCAGAACTGGCGGGGCCAGTCTGGGGCTATCAGAATCACCTGCGCCTTGTCCCTCCTTGTTTTGAGAAGCATCTTGTGAATCAAGGGAAATGGGGGGAAGGCGTAGAAGAGGCCCGCGGTCCATGGCCTCGTATAGGCATCCCCCTGCAGTGAGCCCTGCTGAAGGGGGTTGGCATGGAACAGCTTCAGCTTCGCGTTCTCCCTGGAGGCAAACAGATCCACCTGAGGTGTGCCCCAATGGGAGAACAGATCTTGTACTACCTCCGGCAGGAGAGACCACTCGTGAGATGCAGCCCCTATCCGGCTCAGGGCATCGGCCAGGGTGTTGGAGGCTCCTGCCACATGAATGGCTAGGAGATCCGCCTCCAAGCTGCGCATGAGTGACCAAATGCGGAGAGCTTCCTTGCATAGAAGCATGGAGCGCGTCCCGCCCTGGCGGTTTAGGTAGTACATGGTCGTGGTATTGTCCGTCTGGACTCGGACCACTTGACCCCGGAGAAACGGAGCAAAGGCGGTGAGAGCTAGGCGGACCGCTCGGAGCTCCAGCAGGTTGATGTGGCATCGGGACTCCCGCGGGGACCAGAGGCCATGCGCCCGGTGTTCCCCCAGATGGGCACCCCAACCCATCAGAGAGGCATCGGTCAATAGAGAGACCGTCGGCTCGAGGCGGACGAACGGGATGCCCTCCTGCAGATGAGATGGAACGGTCCACCACCGGAGAACGTTCCACATCTCCTGGGTCACCGTCACTAGTTGGTCCAATGGATCGCAGCGTTGTGACCACTGGCTGGCCAGTCCCCACTGAACGGGGCACATGTGCCAGCGTGCCCAACGGACCACGCTGGTACGGGCCGCCATAAGACCCAGGAGGCGCAGGAAGTCCCGGGCAGGGCGCAACTGCCCAACCAGAAATGACTGGGCAAAGGAGGTAAGAACCCCGGCCCTGTCCGCCGGGAGCCGTGCTCTGGCTCGAAGAGAGTCGAGCTCTGCCCCGATAAACAGAATCACTTGCTTCGGCTCGAGTTCCGACTTGGCCTTGTTGATAAGAAGGCCGATTTGGGAGCAAACCTGGAGGGCCAGATCTCTGGACCGCTCCACCTCCTGTCTGGAGGGGGCTGCTATCAGCCAATCGTCCAGGTAAGGTACCCGGACCCTCGGGCGCGCGGAAAGCTGTCACCACTGCTATGCATTTGGTGAAGACCCTGGGAGCTGGAGACAGGCTGAAGGGCATGGCTCGAACTGAGGATCCTCCGCCGAAAGCTTAAGGAATCTCCGATGTGACGGATGGATAGGGCGTGAAAGAAGCGTCCTGCAGGTCCAGAGAACAGAACCACACGCCGTGTTCCAGGGATGGTATTATTTGAGCCAGAGTGACCATCCTGAAGGTTCGAGACCTTAGGAACTTGTTCAGCTCGTAGGTCTAGAATGGGCGCAGCCCCGTCCGTTTCGGAACCAGGAAGTACCTGGACACAAACCCCGGGTCTGAGGGAGGGTCCGCCACCTCCTTGATCACCTCCTTTTGGAGGAGGAGAGCGATGTCGGCCCAACGAGCCGACAGTGAGGCTGCGGACCCCGAGGTGCGACGGCTCTGAAGGGCGGGACCTGCTCGAATTCTAGATGCAGGCCTTTTCCCACCACCTCAAGCACCCACCTGTCCGTGGTAATAATGGACCAGGCGGAAAGGAAGTGCCGGAGCCGTCCCCCCACGGGGGGAACCTGGGGTGAGGTGATGGGGTTGGGGGCAACACCCCTCAGCCCGTCACTGGGCAGGCTTGGAGGACGGACCGGCCGAGGGACCTCCTGGGCCTTTACCTCCTTGCTTCCTGTTGGAGGAAGCCCCGGCTTGGGTTTGGGATGCCAAGCCCGAGCCTGCTGGCCCTGACGTTGCTGGGCCGGACGCGCCACGGGCGCAGAAGGACGAAAGGGCTTAGGCTGTGGTTTGCGGCCTTTGTCCTTCTGAGCGGAAGAGACCGAGTCCAAGGTAGCATTGGACTTCTCGATCCTCTGCAGGTGACCTTCCACCCCAGGGTCAAGAGGTCGGTCCCCAAAAGGGAACATCCGCCAACTTGCTGGGTATCCGAGTAAAGGTAGATATCCTCAGCCAAGCCCGACGACACATAGCCACTGCGGCCGCCACAGACCTGGCACATGAGTCCCCAATGTCTAAAGCAGTCTGGAGCTGCTGTTTGGCCACTGCCCTGCCCTGGTCCCGCACCTGCCTGACCGTGGTCTGCAGATCCGCGGGAAGATGAGGGACGACCTCATCCAGGGAGCCCAACCAGGCATGAGAGAAATGTGCCATGAGGATGGCCGAACTGGCCTGGCGAAGGCCGAGGGAGGACGCAGAATAGACTTTTCACCTGGCATAGTCCAATTTCTTGGACTTCTTGTCGGGAGGTTTGTCCACATCCCTAGCGTTCTCGGCACGCCGGAAAACGCTGTCGGTAACTAACCCCTCAGCCGAGGGGTGTTCCGAAAAAACGGACAGGGAACCGGTAGGGACCGCATACTTCCTGGCCATCCTGGCCGAGCGCGAGGGCAGGAAGCTAGGCTGCCAGAGCTCCAAGGCCGGGCCCACTATGGCCTCAGCCACCGGAAAGGCCTCCGTGAGGGGAATCCTCGGTCCAGAATCTCCGTGAGGGATACCTGGCCTCTTAGAACGGGTTCGAGCTTCATCCCGGTGGACTCCGAGATGAGCCGGGCAATCCCAGGAAGGACGGGAGCTATCGTCCCACCGACTGTCCTCCTGAGAACTCCAAGTCCATTCGCTAGAGAAAAGGGAGGAATCGCTTCCGACTCGGAAGAGTCCTCAAAGAGCTGCCTTGGGCCTGAGCCACCCTCCACCTGCCGAGGTCGATCGGGAGTGAGGGTGACAGACAGGCTATGGGGCAGTCCCTGAGCCGACCGAGAATTTTTGGTCAGAGCCCCAACCAACAGCTGTGGAGGCGGAGGTTCCACCGGAATCGGTGGGGCAGCTGGTTTTGGCTGAACAACCGGCCTGGGTACAGGCTCCTCGGATAAAATGAGGGGTTGTTTCGGCCGCTCCGGTGACAGCCACTTAATGGCCGGGGAAGAAAACGGTGTCGGCTTATTCCCGGTCAGAAGGAGCTGTTGCCACATGAGTTCTCATATTTAGACGCAACTTGGCGCCCTTCCCTCGTCCCGGAGAAGAGGACGAAGGGTGCAGCGCCGCTGTCGCTGTGCCGAGACCGACGGCCTATCGACGGCGGGATCGGCTGACCACTTAAGAAGTCCGAGATCGAGAACCCGGCTTTGCCGAGGACGCAGTGGGGAGGTGTCGCTGGGAACCGGCACCCTCGGTTCGAAGATTCAGCCGGCTCGGGAACCGAGGCACAGACGAGAGCCAACGGGGTCCTCAACTCCCACCGGGGAAGCGGGAGAGGGATTCTCGGCTTCTCCGTGAAACCAGTCCAACGGGTCGAGAAAAATCCTCGACCGCTGCCGACGGAGTCTCGGTCAACTGGCCTGACGGGACACCGTGAGACCAGTGGCCGGCGTGAAGTCGATCAAGTCGCACGCCAACAACTCGGGAGGGGATCTTTCCGCCTCCCAAGAGTGTCGACGGTGAGACTTACCCTTGTCTCTCTTTTTGGACCGAGAAAACGGTCCAGAAGAAGTTGGTCCCTCACCTTTAGTAGAGAGGGTAAGACAAAGCTCCTTAAAAGAAGCTGAATAAGAGGCACCGAGAGAGAGCGGGACAAATGACGCAGCCAAGGTAGAAGCAGCCCGCGCCACCTCCTCTTCGAGGGCGATCATCTGCTCGAGCTGATCCGCCGAGCCCGCCGCCGGACACCGCCGACCAGGCCTCTTTTGACTTTACCGGAGGAAATCGCTTCTCCGGACGCCCCAGTTGTAAACGGGCAGCACGGTCTTTGAGGACGTAGGCAGAAAAGGAGGAGCACAGGTCGCAGGCCTGCAGGTCGTGCTCAAGGCCTAAGCAGTAGACGCACGTGGAGTGCGGATCCGTCCGAGACATCTTCTGCCCGCAAGGGCATCTCCGGAAACCGGGAGTCAATTTGTCCATCGCAGCCGCGAGGGAGAGAGAGAAGACCAAGTCTTTTAGCAAAAACTTTTAATTTCAAAATTCGAAGAATTAGGAACCAGTCTTATACGCAGAGCGTTAAGGAGGGAACCTGAGCTTCCAAGCGGTAAGGAAGATCTGGCGTCATGGGGCGGAGCCAAGAGTTTTACCATCCGGGTGGGTGGGAGGAGCCAGCTTGAAGACCTTCCGGCAAGATTTAAAGCGGCAAGAAACCTGCCAATAAGTGTGGATGAACAACATATCCATGTCCCTAGAACAGTAGATATTCGAAAGAAGCTCTTGCAGCATGCAACACATGTAGGACTGATGCCATCTGGTGGCAGATCTCGGCAATTCTTATTCCAGCAGTACCTAAGGGACCGCCCTCCCGATGTCGGCTCCACCCCCAACGTCACCCAGTATAAAGGGAGGTGATGGTCCCCATGTGCTCCAGTTCTTGCCTGCCTAAAGGCAGGCCCGCATGAAGCAATATGCAGTAAAACAGAGATCCCAGGTAAAGTATACTCTCCTTTACAGCAAAAGGTCATGGCCATAGCAGAAGAGACCTGATCCTGGGGGAAGGAGGGGGCCAAACAATACGTGCTGCAAGAGCTTCTCTGGAAGATCTACTGTTTTGGTACGTTCTTACGTAACTGTACTATCTTACTTCGACAAGAAGCTCTTGCAGCAGGTAACACATGTAGGACTGATTCCCAAGCAGTACAGAACTAAAGACAACCCTTGGGAGGGGGAAAGGAAAGGCAGACACACCGGAACAGGAGGGACCCCTCAAGAGAACAGGCCCTGCTGGACCCCAAGGCCGAATCCTGCTCTTCACTTGGAGATAATGTCCAGGCTGTAGTGCCTGACAAATGTATGAACAGAGTGCCAAGTGGCAGCAGCACAGATGTCTGTAGCAGACACTTTTTTCATGACTGCAAAGGAAGTGGCAACAGCCCTAGTGGAATGTGTCTTAACCGAACCCAGAAGAGGTTTACCATGCTTCTGCTAACAGAAAGATATGCAGTTTACCAGCCAACTGGAGAGTGGTTGCTTGGTAACTGGGCACCCCAAGGACCTGTCTACAAAGGACACAAACAAATGACCAGATTTCCTGATCTCCTTCTTACTGGACAGGTGACAAAGTAGTGCCCTGTGCACATTCGAAGTGTGAAAAAGCGCTTCCCCACTGTTAAGAATATTCCAGAAATAGAACAGACTGGTTTAGCGTGAGCTCTGAACCCACCTTCGGCAGAAACTTTGAATTGGTACAAAGGTCCACCCTATCTCTGTGAAAAACCAAATAGGGTTCCTTGCACATCAAGGCATGGAGCTCCGAGATGCGTTTCCCCGAGGTTATAGCTACTAAAAGCAGAGTTTTCCAAGAAAGAAAATGGAGCTCACAAGTCATAGCTGGTTCGAAGGGAGGGAGCATAAGTTTCTCCACAATGAAAAGTAGATCCCAAGGAGGTACGTGATCCCGACTGTGGGGTCTGATGTGTAAGATGCCTTGCAGAAAGGCCGTAGACACCTCCAGTTGAGCCACCATTCTGTTTTGCATGGGCTGGTGATGAGCAGAAACAGCAGCCCGATGTACTTTAATGGAGATGTAGCTTAAACCGGACTCCAAAAGGAATAGCAGGTATTCTAAAACTGTGTTAACAGGACAGACCAGAGGATCCACTTTCCTCGTCGTGGCCCACAGGCAGAAGCGTTTCCATTTCATGGTGTAAGTGGCCCTGGTGGTGGGCTTACATGTGTCAACCAGAACTTGAGCTACTTTATCAGATACCCCAAATCTGAATTTTGCTAAGTCCTGAGGAGTCAAGCATGCAGGTGAAGGGAGCTCAGGTTGGGATGAACCAAGGCCTCGTTGTCCTACGCACGTAGCTAGGTTGAGACTGGAAGAGGAACAGGAGGCTCCACCGTCAAACGCTACAGTAAGCAGGGGAACCAAATTTGCCTGGGTCACAGAGGAGCTATCAGGATCACTTTCTCTGAGCTTTGAGGAGTACCTTCTGTATCAAGAGAAAGGGAGGAAAGGCATAAAAGAACCTTCCCTTCCAGGATAGGGACAATGCGTCTTGCCAGAAAGCTCCAGACTCTGGATCTACTGAGTAAAAAAATACAGGTTACTCACCTGTAACAGGAGTTCTAGGAATGGTATATGTTGCTCATCCACTCTGTCTGGCAGGTTCCTTGCCGCTTTAAATCTTACCGGAAGGTCTTCAAGCTGGCTCCTCCCACCCACCCGGGCCGTAAAACTCTCGGCTCTGCCCCATGTTGCCAGATCTAGCCCGCTGGAAGCCAGGTTGTGCGTCGAAGCCGGGGAGGCTGGGTGGGTCGGGTGGATGAACAACATATACCATTCCTAGAACTCCTGTTATAGGTGAGTAACCTGTATTTCTAGGGACATGGATATGTTGTTCATCCACACTGTCTGGCAGACTCTAGCAGTTCTCAGGGAACAGGAGGCAAGGCACACACCTACTTGGGAAATAAAGACTGGAGAACCGAGGCCCCAAAACCAGCATCCCTGCGTGACTCAAGGTCGACGTGGTAGTGGGTGATGAAGGTGTGTGCTGACTTCCAGGTAGCAGCCCTGCAGATTTTCTGTATAGGGACGTCCCTGGAAGCAGCCACAGATGCAGCGGTATGGCGGTAGAATGAGCTCTTATCCCTCTGAGAGGCTCCATGCCCGCCAACCTATAGCAGAGATCTATGCAGGAGGTGACGCATCTGCCTATTGTCCACTTGGCTGCAGCTCTGCCAGGTGCGGCTTCAGCGTAGGTAACACAGCTGGCGAACCTCTACCCGAACTTCAGCCGTCCGCTCCTTATAGTAAGTGAGCGCTCTTCTAGGGTCCAAAGTATGGAGCCCATATTCGGCCTCCGAGGTGTGACTGGGGTAGAACACTGGCAGAGTCAACACCTGGTTAAGGTGAAACTCTGACACCACCTTCGGAAGGAATTTCGGGTGGGGGTGCAGGACAACCTTGTCCCTGTGGAAGACCAGATAAGGAGACTCTATGGAAAGTGCCTGGAGCTCTCCCATCCTTCTGGCTGACGTGACAGCCACCAAGAAGGCGGTCTTCCATGACAGGTGAGAGATGTCACACCTGTGCATCGGTTCAAATGGCTTGCCAATGAGCTTAGCCAATACCAGCAGTAGATACCAAGGAGGTGGAGGTTCTCGCACCGGAGGGGATATGTGATCAAGGCCTTTGAAAAAGCACCCAACCACCTTCTCCTGCGCGGGCCCACGCCCGGTAAGCAGAGAGGCTGCCAGGTGCACCTTAAGGGTCGTCGACCGAAGCCCACGGTGAGAAAGGGACCACAGGTAGTCCAGAATGCTTGCCAAGGAACAGGAGGAAGGGTCCAGGCCCTTGGCCTGACACCAAATGGAGAATCTCTTCCACCTGAAGGTGTAGCATTTTCTGGTCGACTCCTTACGTGACGCCACAACGACGTTAAGAACCTCGTCGGAAAGACCCAAGGCCTGGAACTCTAGCCACTCAGGAAGCAGGCTGTCAGGTGCAGGGATTCAAGGTCCAGAAGGAATACCTTCCCCTGATTGACTGAGATCAGATCCGGGTGGGCTGGAAGCTGCCTCGGAAGCCTGGAGCTGAGACTGAGGAGATCTGGATACCAGAACTGGCGGGGCCAGTCTGGGGCTACCAGAATCACCTGCGCCTTGTCCCTCCTCGCCTTGAGAAGCACCTTATGGATCAAGGGAAATGGGGGAAAGGCGTAGAAGAGGCCCGGGGTCTACGACCTTGAGAAGGCATCCCCCTGCAGTGAGCCCTGCTAAGGGGGGCCGGCATGAAACAGTCTCAGTTTCGCATTCTCCCTGGAGGAAAACAGGTCCATCTGAGGCGTGCCCCAGTGGGAGAATAGATCTTGTACTACCTCCGGCAGGAGAGACCACTCGTGGGACGCAGCCTCTATCCGGCTTAGGGCATAGGCCAGAGTGTTGGAGGCTCCTGCCACATGGATGGCAAGGAGATCTGCCTCCAGGCTGCGCATGAGTGACTAAATTCGGAGAGCTTCCCTGCACAGAGGCATGGAGCGCGTCCTGCCCTGGCGGTTTAAGTAGTACATGGTCGTGTTATTGTCCATCTGGACCTGAACCACTTGACCCCGTAGAAATGGAGCGAAGGTGGTGAGGGCTAGACGAACCGCTCGAAGCTCCAGCAGGTTGATGTGGCATCGGGACTCCAGAGGGGACCAGAGGCCGTGTGCTCTGTGCTCCCCCAGATGGGCACCCCAACCCATCAGAGAGGCATCGGTTGACAGAGAGACAGTCGGCTCAGGGCGGACCAACGGGATGTCCTCCTGCAGATGTGCTGGAATGGTCCACCACTGGAGAGCGTTCCACATCCCCTGGGTCACTGTCACTAGCTGATCCAGAGAATCGAAGTGCTGTGACCATTGGCTGGCCAGCCCCCATTGAAGGGGACGCATGTACCAAATGGGCGCAACGGACCACGCTGGTGCAGGCTGCCATGAGGCCCAGGAGGCTCAGGAAGTCCCGGGCAGGGCGCAGTGGCCCAACCTGAAATGACTGGGCAAAGGAGGAAAGAACGTCGGCCCTGTCCGCCGGGAGCCATGCTCTGGCTCATAGAGAGTTGAGCTCTGCCCCGATGAATTGTATCACCTGCTCTGGCATGAGTTCAGACTTGGCCTCGTTGATGAGGAGGCCAACCTGAGAGCAAACCTGGAGGGCCAGATCTCTGGACCGTTCCACCTCCGCTCTGGAGGGGGCTGCAATCAGCCAGTCGTCCAGGTAGGGGTACACCTGGACCCTTCGGCGCCACAGGAATGCTGTCACCACTGCCATGCATTTGGTGAAGACTCAGAGCAAGGGAAAGGCCGAAGGGCATGGCCCAGAACTCGTAGAGGGATTCCTCTGCCCTGAAGCGGAGGAATCTCCGGTTGGACGGACAGATTGGGACGTGAAAGAACGCGTCCTGGAGGTCCAGAGAACAGAACCACCACCTCGTTCCAAGGATAGGATTATCTGAGCCAGAGGGACCATCCTGAAGGTCCGAGACCTTAGGAACCTGTTCAGGTCATGCAGGTTGAGAATGGGGCACCAGCTCCCCATCCGTTTTGGGACTAGAAAGTATCTGGACACAAACCCCGGGTCTGGAGGAGGATCCGCCACCTTCCTGATCACCTCTTTTTCGAGAAGCAGGGCATTATCGGCTTGGCGAGCTGACAGAGAGGCTGCAGACCCCGTAGCCCCCCGAGGGGCGACGACTCGGAAGGGCGGGGCCTGCTCGAACTCCAGGGGCAGGCCCTTTCCTACCACCTCCAACACCCAGCGGTCCGTGGTGATAGCGGACCAGGCGGAAAGGAAGTGGCGGAGCCATCCCCCCACAGGGGAAACCCAGGGGGGAGTGAGGAGGCTGGGGGCGACACCCCTCAACCCGTCACTGGGCAGGCTTGGAGGAGGGACCAGCCGGGGGACCTCCTGGGCCTTTTCCTCCCTGCTTCCTATTACAGGAAGCCGCAGGCTTGGCTTTGGGGTGCCAAGCGCGAGCCTGCTGGCCCTGATGCTGGTGCTGTTGGGCCGAACGTGCTACAGGCGAAGAAGGGCGAAAGGACTTATGTTTTTGTTGTCAATGGCCCTTGTCCTTCTGGGCGGAGGTGACAGAGTCCAGAGTGGCACTGGACTTTTCGATGGGCCGAAGAGGTCGTTCCCCAGGAAGGGGACATCCGCCAGTTTATGCAGGGTATCCGCCGTGAAGGTGGATATCCTCAGCCATGCTCTGCAGCGCATGGCAACCGCGGTCGCAACTGATCTGGCACAGGAGTCTCCAATGTCCAGAGCCGTTTGGAGCTGCTGTTTTGCCACCGCCCCTTCCTGGTCCCGTACCTGCTTGACCGTGGTCTGCAGGTCAGCCGGGAGATAAGGGATCACTTCATCCAGGAAGCCCATGAGGGCGTGGGAGAAATGTGTCATCAGTACGGCCAAGCTGGCCTGGCGGAGGCCAAGGGAGGACGCAGCGTACACTTTGCGCCTGGCATAGTCCAGCTTTTTGGACTCCTTCTTGGGGGGCCTATCCACATCCCTAGCATTCCCGGAACACCAGAAAACGCTATCAGTGACCAACCCCTTGACGGAGGGGTGTTTCGAAAAACTGGACAAAGAGCCGGTAGGGACCGCATACTTCCTGGCCAAAGGCGCAGGACAGGAAGCCGGGCCGCTGCCAGAGCTCCAGGCTGGACCAACAATGGCTTCAGCCACTAGAAAGGCCTCGGCTGATCCTTCGTCCAGTATCTCCATTAGGGGACACTTGGCCCGCTTGGACACGGGCTCGAGCTGCATCCCGTGGACTCCGAGATGAGCCGAAGCAGACCCATAAAGGACAATGGGCTTTCGTCCATCCACTGGCCCCTGAAGGACTCCAGGTCAATGGGTCTGGAGAACAGGGAGGAGTCGTCGGACTCCGAGGAGTCTGCAAAGAGCTGCCTGGGGCCTAAGCCACCCTCCACCTGCCGAGGACGGCTGGGAGTGAGGGTGACCGACAACCTGTGGGGCAGACACTGACCCGACCGAGAGTCCTTGGTCAGCGCCCCCGATTTCGGTTGTGGAGGCGGAGGTTCCACCACAATCGGTGTGGCAGCTGGTTTCGGCCGAACAACTGGCCCAGGCTTGGGCACCTCGACTACAGCGAGGGGTTGTTTCGGCTGCTCGGGTGACAGCCACTTGATGGCAGGGGAAGGCGAGCGTCGGCTTGTTCCCGGACAGAAGTAACTGCTGCCACATCAGGGTACTATAGGCCGACGCACTTGCGCCAAGCCTCCTCTTCTGAGGAGGGGAAGATTAGGACGAGCGCGCGCCTGCTTACTTCCGTGCCGAGACCGCCGATGTCAGTGGGATTGGCTGGACCGAGACGATGTCCGAGACCAAGATCCTCAGTGTTTCCGAGGACGGGTCTGGGAAGGTGCGGGGGACACCCACTCTTCCCTCTGCTCAGAAGCCTTGACCGGGGACTCCGGCACAGGATGCGCAGGCAAGTCCTCGGTCTCCACCGGGGGAACTGGTGAAGAAGGGCTGTCTGCTTCACCAGTCGACAGCCCATCCGACGGGTCAAGAAAAATCTCGATGGCGTTGATGGCTGTCTCGGCCGGCTGACCTGACGGGGATACCGTGAAGCCAGCGGCCTTGGCCGCAACCTCGACCAAAGTAGAGTGTCGACTGTCCAGGGAAGGGGACCTCTCCCGCTCCCAAACACGCCGATGGTGGGACTTACCTTTCGAGTCCTTCTTTTTGGACCGAGAAGAATGTCCCGATGGCCCCTCTCCCTTCGTGGCAAGGGATTGGCAAAGCTCCTTAAAAGAAGCTGTGTAGGAGGATCCCAAAGAGAGCGGGATAAATGCAGCAACTGAGGAAGAGGATGATGCGGCCTGTGCCGTTCCTCCTCGAGGGTGATCATCTGCTCGAGTTGCTCAGCCGAGCCAGACACCGCGGACACCGCCCAAAGGGCCTCCTTTGACTTAATCAGCGGGTAGCGCTTCTCCGGGCGCCCATGCTGTAACCGGGCAGCGCAGTCTTCCAGGAGGTTGGCCGAAAACGAACGGCATAACTTGCAGGCCTGCGGGTCAAGGTCTAGGCCGAGGCAGTAGACGCACGTGGAGTGTGGATCCATCTCGGACATTTTCTGCTCACATGGGCATTGCCGAAAACTGGGAGTCTATTTGTCCATCGCAGCCATGAGGGAGTAATTTGACCAAAGTCTTGAAAATTTAAGAATAAGTTTCGGGCGAACCGCAAAATTAGGATCCAGTCTACATGCAGAGCGTTAAGGAGGGAACCTGAGCTTCCAAGCGGTAAGGAAGATCTGGCATCATGGGGCGAAGCCGAGAGCTTTACCACCCGGGTGAGTGGGAGGAGCCAGCTTGAAGACCTTCCGGCAAGGAACCTGCCAGACAGTGTGGACGAACAACATATCCATGTCCCTAGAACTGGTCAGTTTTGTGTTGGATTGAGATGCGAACAGATCTAGTTCTGGTGTCCCCCACGTGGTAAACAAGCTGTCCGCTACGCTTTGCAGTAAGGCCCACTCGTGGGTGAGGGGTCTTGTTCTGCTGAGAGCATCCGCCAACATGTTCAGGGAGCTTGAAATGTGAATGGCTGAGATACTGAGGTGATTCGCCATTGCCCAATCCCACACCCTCGTAGCCTCCCGACAGAGAGGATAAGAGTGAGTGCCTCCCTGTTTGTTGACATAAAACACTACCGGGGTGTTATCCATCTGTAAGTGGAAGTGGCCCGGGTCTAAAACCAGAGCCAGTGCGTAAAGAACTGCTCTCAATTCTAGCACAATGATATGAAGGTTCTCCTCTGATTGGAACCATAGACCTTGAGTTCTGTGGTTCCCCAAATGCGCGCCCCATCCTGTCCCTGACGCATCTGTGGAAAGGGTCTGGTTAGGAGGTTCGGGTCGAAACGGGAGACCCTTCAGAAGGTTCTGTGGAGCCCTTCACCAACGGCGTTCCCGACGGATGGCTCTGTGACCCCTATAGGCATCTCTAGATCGTCCCTGCTCTGGTCTCATTGGACAAGGAGTGTCCACTGGATTGTGCGCATGAGCAACCTGTGCTGGACTGAGACAATGGCTGCGGCCATGTGGCCTAACGGCTGAAGGAGAAGCCTGGTCGGGACTCTGGAGGCTGAACAAACATGAGCAGACAATTCCCGGATGCACTCTGCTCCATCTATGGGGAAGAAGACTCTTCCTAAGGGAGTATCCAAGACAGCTCCTATGAACTGGAGCCTCTGGGAAGGGAAGAGGTGAGACTTTTCTGGGTTCACAGTAATGCCCAGGTTCTGACAGAGCATTAGAGTGTTGTGTATGGTCTCCACGAGGTGGGACCTTGAAGGACCCAAACAGGAGCCAATCGTCCAGAAAGGGGAAAACAAAGTGACCCTTCTCTGCGAAGGGCCACGGCTACTACCACGAGACACTTCATGAAAACTCTGGGGGCAGAAGAGAGACCGAAGGGGAGGACCTTGAACTGGAAGGAACTTCGTTCGAACCTGAATCTCAGGAACCTCCAATGGTTTTTGGCGATCAGAATGTGCAGGTAAGCATCCTGCATGTCCAGAGATGCCAGACAGTCTCCTGCTGAAATCTTGGGAAGGAGACTGGGCAATGAGACCATGCAGAATCTCTTGTATGAGACCCACTGGTTCAAGTCGCTGAGATTGAGGATGGGTCTTATGTCCCCGGTCCTCTCTGGAACCAAGAAGAAGTGGAAGTAAACATCCCCCCCCCGCCCCCAGGTCTTTCTCTGCTGGGGGAACCCTTTCTATGGCTTGTTTGGCCAGAAGAGACCAACTCTCCTGCCAGATAGGAGCTCTGTGGTCTCTTGGATAATGGGACGGGGGGCGGTGGTCTGTTCGGTGATATGGAATCGAACTCCATGAGGTCGAAGACCCACTGGTCAGAGGTCATTTCTCTCCAAGCTACGGCATAAAGAGAAAAGCGACTTACCACTGGCTCTCCTGACATGTCTGGGAGAAGGGGGGGGGTCACCTGGATAGTCAGGCTTGGGGGGGGGCGGCAGGTCTAGCCTGTCGGGAGGCATAAGGAAAGGAGCCTCTGGCCCCGCCTCTATGACTAAAGCTTCCCTGCTGAGACGGTTGCGGATGGCAGAGCTGCTGAGGCTGATGACCCCCTTGGCCATGAAAATGGGACTTGCAAAATCGTCCTGGCTTTGGGCGGTACATGGACTGCACAGTATGGACAGCCCTACTGGAGTCCTGTAGTCTTGAGATGAACTTCTCTAGCTCTTTGCTGAAGAGCAAAGAGCCTTTAAAGGGGGCATCCTGAAGGTTGGACTGCACATCTGGGTCGAACCCTGAGACCCAGAGCCAGGAATGGTGCCCAAGACAAATGCCAGAAGTGGCCACCCTTGCCGAAGTATCCGCAGAGTCGTACACTGCCCTCAGGATGTGGGTACCCATGTCCGAACCAGCCTGTAGGAGCTTAGCAAGCTCTGCCTTTTGTGGGCAGTCGGGCATACCTTGCAGTATGTCCAGTCCATGGTCCCAAAGGGCATTCTGGAGCTGGACCATACGTGTCAAGAAATTGAGGCTACGGATATTGCAGGTGGCAGAAGAGTACACCTTATGACCTAAGGAATCCAGATGCTTCGACTCCCTGTCAGGCGGCTGGCTGATCATATGCTTGTGCCTCTGCAAACAATCATGTGCTGCCGAGATTTCCACGGAGTCAGCAATGGGTTGCTCGGCAAGAAAGAAAAAATTACTCACCTTAGTAATGTTTATTCTAATGGAGTCTTGCTATATTATGACATATGCAGTGAGTCCCAACCTTCGAACTGCTCCGGAGGTGAAAGAGTTAACTTTCCATGCCAGGCATGGAACTTTGAGCACGAGCTCGGTTGAAAACTCTGTCTGTTGTTCTTCAAACTCAAACTGTCAGATCTTTACGAGCAAAACTCACTAAGGTTCTGTGTGGAAGCTGTAAACCTACACTAGCCAACTGGCTACTAAATATAAGAACACATTTTTTGGTCCCAAAACAAAGACTCAAGTCAGGGGATCCAAAAAATGAAAAACACAACACCCAATCACCCCAAAAAGGAGAGGTGAAAAAACAAGGTGGGCATCTACTAAGTGCCAACACTGCACTGCCCACCCACATCCCAAAAGCAGAGGTTCTGAGAGGGGCAGGCAGGAGGGAGGTCATAATATAGCAAGACTCCATTAGAAGAAACAACATTACTAAGGTGAGTAATTTTTTCTTCAAACAACATGAAGTCTTGCTCTATTATGACATATGCAGACTACACAGCAGTACCTCCATGGAAGAGGGACAGAACCTACTTAGGAAATAGGCTCTGAAGCACAGCTGTGCCAAACCGAGCATCACTCCTAGCCTGGATGTCCAGGGAGTAATGCTTGGTAAAAGCGTGAACTGTTTTCCAGGTAGCTGCTTGACATATCTCTAGGATAGGGATGTCCCTGGCAGCAGCCAGAGACGCAGCTGTACCTCTGGTAGAGTGAGCCCTCAAGCCTGAGGGAGGAACCTTACCTAGTTTTTCATAGCAAAATTGGATACAAGAGACAATCCACCTGGCAATGGATCTTTTAGTGACAGGTTTCCCTTTACCAACCTCACCATAAGTGAGGAACAGTTGGAGGGAGTCAAACCTGTGACCCTTGGTACGTTCTATGTAGTAACTAAGGGCTCTTTTGACATCTAAACTTGTGCAGTCTCCTCTCACCAGAGGAGGAATGGTCAGTGAAGTACACGGGAGAGACAGATTGATTAAGGTGGAAGTCTGAAACCACCTTAGGCAAGAACTTTCTGTTAGTCCTGAGGACCACCTTATCTCTATGAAAGGAGATAAAATCAGGCTCCACTGACAATGCTTGTAATTCACTTATGCGCCTGGCAGAAGTGATGGCTACCAAAAACACAGTTTTCCAAGTCAAGTACTTAAGCTCTGCTGAAGACAAGGGCTCAAAAGGGGGTTGCATAAGCTGGGCAATGCAAATATTAGATCCCAGGCAGGGGCAGGGTCCCTGAATGGAGGGTTGTGAAGCAACCCCTTGAAAACTTGGAGAATACAGGATGAGCTGAAAGAGAAGAGGGTTTACCTTGTTGATAAGAAGGCAGACACGGCTGCCAGGTGCACTTTTAGGGTAGCTGGTCTCAGCCCCAAAGTATTCAAATGCACCATATAATCCAGGACTGTGGGTAAGTCAGCAGATTCTGGGGAAATATGCTTGCCAGAGCACCATACTGGAAAATCTCTTCCATTTGGAATTATAAGTAGCCCTGGTGGAAGGCTTCCTAGAAGCCTTCAAGATATCCAATACACCTTTGGAGAGGTGTAGGTCAGCAAGCTCTAACTCTTCAAGAGCCAGGCCTTGAGATTGAGAGATTTGAGGTTCGGGTACCAAACTCTCCCCTGAGCACAGGTTAACAGGTTGTGATTCCTGGGAAGACACAGGGGAAGGCGGACTGCTAAGGACATAAGGAGTGGGTACCAGGGCTGTCTGGCCCAATCTGGAGCAATCAGGATCATCTTGCAGGGTTGAGATCTGATTTTGACTAGCACCTTGAACAGAAGAGGGGGGGGGGCATAGAGAAACTTCCCTTCCCAACTGAGAAGGAAGGCATCCAGAGGGACTGAGCCCAACACTGGGGGCCTGCAGCAAAAAAGGGGAAGTTGGTGATTGTCTGGGGCTGCAAAAAGATCTATCTGCGGGGTGCCCCATCTGGCAAACACTACCTCCAGTACTAGGGGATCCAGTGACCATTCGTGATGGCCCTGGGAAATCCTGCTGAGAGCATCTGCCAGAACATTGTCCTTGCCTGGGAGGTGAACTGCTGTAAGGGAGGTGTTCAGGGAATAAGCCAGAGACCACAACTTCATTGCTTCGTGCACAAGGCTGTGGACCGAGTGCCTCCTTGTTGTTGTTGATGTACCACATTGTAGTGGTGTTGTCTGTTCTGACCTGTACAACTTTGTTCTGAACAGATGTGGAAAAACTTGAAGTGCTAGAAAAACTGCTCTGAGTTCCAACAGATTGATGTGGAGCAGAGATTCCTGAGGGGACCACAATCCTGGGTAGTGAGGTCGCCCATGTGAGCTCCCACCACAAGAGGATGCATCTGTAGTAAGGATTAAGGAGTGAGACTGAGGGTGAAGGGACCCCTGTCTCAGATTGCTCTGGTCCTGCCACCACTGAAGGGCTTGGATCAGGGTTCAGTCACTGGGATCAATTTGGTTAGAGGGTCTCCTTTGAGACCAAAAGGCTCTCAAATGGAACTGGATGTCCCTCATCTGAAATCTTGCTCCCTGCACTACTGCTGTAGAAGCAGCCATGTGCCCCAGGAGCTGCAGAAAATGCCTTGCTGGTTGAGAGACCTGCAGGGTGAAAGAGGAGGCCGGAGAGACCAGGGTCCTTGCTCTTTCCAGAGGAAGGAAGGCTCTGGCCTCTTTTGTGTTCAGTTGTGCACCTATGAAGGTGAGAAGCTGGACAGGCTCTAGAACTGACTTTGGAAGATTGAGAAGGAAACCTAGAGATGTGAGCAGTTGCTGAGTTACCTGAAGGTGTAGTTTGACTTGGTCTGGAGACTGGCCTACAATGAGCCAGTCGTCCAGGTAAGGAAAGATGGCAATCTTTGCCTTCTAAGTGGGCAACTGCTACTGCCAGGCATTTTGTGAATACCCTCAGGGCAGAGGTAAGGCAAGGGCATTGCTCTGAACTGGTAATGGCCTGAGGGCAGTTCGAATCTGAGGTACCTTCGATGGGAGCTTCTGATAAGAACATGGAAGTAGGCATCCTTGAGGTCCAGGGACGCTAGCCAGTCCCCTGGCCTTAGAGAGGGTAAAATAATTCCCAGAGTCACCATTTTGAATTTTGGTTTTAAAAGGTGCTTGTTGAGGTATCTGAGATCCAGGATGGACCGCCATTCTCCTGTCTTTTTTGGGGTAAGGAAGTACCTGGAGTACAACCCTTTGCCCTGGTGTAGGAGTGGAACCCTTTCCACAGCTCTGAGAGCCAGGAGGGTAGAAACTTCTGTTTCTAGGACAAGTGCCTCTGATGGATTTGCAGGTGGAAAGGACCTGGTTCTCATCTTTGGAAATTTTTTGAAGCTGAGAACCAGTCCCTGCCTTACTACTTCCAGGACCCACTTGTCTGATGTTAAAGACATCCAGTCCTGGACAAAGTAAGTCAGCCTGCCCCCTACAGGTAGTGGAGAATCGGCCCTGGCCACCCCATCAGGGTGCCTGCTTGGCAGGGGCTTTAGGCTGAGGGGTGGAAGCAGGTCTGCTTGTACCCCGTCTGCCTCTCCCTCTAAAGAACCCCCTCTGGGCATAAGCTGACGAGGAGGCCTGGGCTTGGTAAAAAGGCCTATGAAAAGGTCTGCCCCTGCCCCTGGAAGGCTGCCTTTGAGGAGTGGCCTGCCTTTCCTTGGCCTGTGCACTCCTATAGGTGGTCCATTTTCTTCATGTAATTCTCTGTCTGCTCCCCGAACAGAGAATTACCCACAACAGGAAAATCCATGGCCTTAGTCTGGGTATCCTGCGACAGGCTAGTACATCTGAGTCAAGCCATCCTGTGAAGAGCCACAGATGTAGCCATGACTCTTGATGACACATCATTAGAGTCCACTGCAGCATGAAATTGCACCTTAAGATGCCTCAATACCATCAGCAGCCACCTGCTCCAGCTCCTTGGCAAGCTGGCCAGGGACCTGTTCTGCTAGAGCCATAACGGTGTCCCATCTGGATTTATAGTATCTAGCAACATAAGCCATATAATTTGCCTGTCTGAGTCCCAAGGATGCTGCCATGTACTGTTTCTTTGCCATGGCATCAATCCTCCTGGAGTCCTTGTCAGGGGGTGTGAAGCCAAGGGAATATTTGCTTTGTCACAGGCTGCAGCCTGCACTACCCCAACATGGCTGCATTATTGTGTAAGGAACTCCGTATCAGAGCCTGACAATGTGTACCTCTTGTCCATTCTTTTATCCACAGGAGGTATAGTGTGAAGAGTTTTGAATTTTACTGTCCGCTTCCAAAAGATTTATGCAAAGGAACAGACAGTCTCCTAGACTCTGGGATATCCATCATTTCTACATAGTCAGGCTCTCTTGATCATTCACAGCTTCCTCCATAGGGAGCTGGAGGTTTCAGCCACTTTTATATAAACATAAAATGAGAGGGGACTCAGAAAGCCTAGGGGAGACACTCCTGAAGGTCTGTCTGGGGAGATGTCCGTTCAATGGGGCATCCAGACTTTCAAATCCACATCTACTCTCCTCATACTCCTTCCCCTCCTCCGGTTCATTAAATTCCTCTAAACTATATTCTTGAACCGGTGGAACCGACTGAACCGTACGCTTACCTGATGGTGCCGGTTCGGTGGGAACCGGGGAAAGCGACTGGACAATTTTAATCACGTTGGCTATTTCTTCAGTGGTTGGAGATGGAAATTTTGGCTCCACACTTGCTGATTTTCTAGTCCTTTTTGCTGGAACCGACTCCTCCGAGTCGGCTCTCCTTTTGCCCGAGGAAGTCTCGCCCTGGTCAAAGGGTATCCCTTCGGTTCGGTTACAACCGAACCGGGCTGGCCATCCGGTCAAGGACTTTGGCCTCTTCTTTCCTGAGCCTGCCAACTCTCTTATCCAGGGTAGCTGCAGGAAAATTTTTGCAAATCTGGCAGTCTGCATTGAGGTGGTCAAACCCCAGACAATAAACACAGGTGGTGTGGGGGTCAGCCTTGGCAAAGGCTTCCCCACAAACACTGCAGTGTTGAAACCCAGTGGGCCCGGTTTTTCTTTTGGGTTTCTCAGACATAGTGCCAGCCTAACCAAAACTTGCCCGTTTATGGCAATCCGCCAAGCAAGACTCTCTTATCAGTTCCCAACCGTGTCACGGGTCGTGGAAAAAAACGTAATGAAATCCGTCTTTTTTTTTAGAACCCATAAGAACCGGGAACCGCACTCTAAAAGACAGATTAATGTATTTACAACAACCTGATCGGTTCAAACCGAACCAATAATACCGTTTACAAGTTCCACACAGAAGTAAATGTAAAACCTATCTAGTACGATACCACAGACAGAGCTTGAACCGACTGGTTGCGGTTTAAATTCGGTTAAAAAAACGAAAAAATTAATACTTTAACCGACAAAATGAACCGAGCAGAAGGAGAAATCTCCGGAGCGACTGTTCAGTGAGGCGGAGTAAAGAATCTGACAGTTTGAGTTTGAAGAACAACAGACAGAGTTTTCAACCAAGCTCGTGCTCAAAGTTCCATGCCTGGCATGGAAAGTTAACTCTTTCACCTCCGGAGCAGTTCGAAGGTTGGGACTCACTGCATATGTCATAATATAGCAAGACTTCATGTTGTTTGAAAGCATGGTTCTTGGGGGACTGGTATAGAGTCTGGAGACTGTCGATCGGACGAGTCCTCCAAGGAATCCTCCCCCACGAGTCCGGGATCTCCGGATCATTGATGGGCTTGAAATCTGGGAGATGGATCTAGTGAGGGGTAGCCCCCGAAACGTGAACTGTGGACCGAACCGAGCTCACTGGGGACAAAGACCTGGGAGGGGGATAGGAGCCTGGTAGGGAGACGGCTCTACAGGTCCGAAACCAACTCCATCCTGGCCTCCTTCCACCAGGACTGAATCATCATCTGGACGTCCTGGGGCGGAGCCTGAGGAGGAGGTGGAGGAGGAGGAGGGGTAGGAGGCACATGGGTAGGAAGGTAATGATACTCATGGGCACCCAAGCCCTGATAATGATGGTGAGGGTACCCTTGGTAAAACAGGAATCCCGGATAGTGATGTCCAGAGCAACAGAGATCTGGAGGAGGACCTGCTAAGGGAAGGTCCAGTGGGAACCCGTGAGGGTAACTGGGGACATTAAAAGGCCTGGAAGGACCTGGGAAATTCCCGTACGTCAGAGTACCAGACAACATGGGTACTGGCGCGAACCTCACCATTGTGAAGATGGGAGGCGGGGCCGGCATCGCAAAAGGATCTGGCATCGGGGCCGGTCATAGAGGTTTTGACGGCAGAGCTGGGTCCGGCACAGGGACAGAAGTTAGGACCAGATGAGACGGCTCCGGCGTAGGGTTGGGCCTGGACGTCAGAGGAACCAGGGATGGATCCAGTGCTGGGGACGGATGAAGGGGTCCCGATGGAGGGACCTGTCCTTCTTCCGTCAGGGGTGCAGAGGGAACGGGAATTGATGTAGAGGGGCCCTGAGGAGCCCCGTGAGGACAGTCATCAGCGGAGGAGCCTCTAACCCTTCGTCCCCCATGGGGGACTGATGAATGGAAGCAGGAGTAAGGGTCACATCCAACTGTTCATCACTCTCTTCCCGACCCGGGGCGGCAGGGAGCAAAGCAGGAGCCACGGGGGCTTGGAGCTCAGTCGGACGCCGGTAAATTGGCAGAGGCCACTGACGGACAAGCAATGTCTGGACGAGAAAGGAATCCCTTGCCAGCTTATCGGCCACAATCGGGTGAGTCCCAGAGGAGCGGTCCTCAACTTATAGGTAGCCAGGCAGGCCCCAGAAGAGCCAGGGATGACTTATCGGCGGATACTGGGCATCCACCGGAGAAGCCGGCTGGCGGCTTACCAGTAGAAATCGGGAGCAGTGCAGCAGTCAGGCCTGGAGTGTCTCTGGACGCAACCTGGACTACCACTATGGAGGCGGCGGGGGAAGGGCCTTGCTGGTAGGTCTACTAGAGTCCGGATGGTCTTTATCCTCATGGCGCTCCCTGTGTTTCTCTTTCTTTTTCTTCTTGGCCTCTGGAGAAGGTGAAGAAGCGGATTCTCGAAAGGCGCTCCATTTCTTTTTCGAGTGTGCTCATCCCAGTTTTTAAGAGATGGGCCTCTAGGGCCTGCTGCCTTCTCTGGCGGGTTGCCTGACTGAAGAGCTGGCAGTCTGGGCAAGCCACGGTGTCGTGGTCCAGGCCTAGGCAGAAAAGACACCTTCGGTGACCGTCCTTGTGTAGGATTTGAGCACCGCAATCTTCACACTTCTTCATGGCCTTGGATGATGGAAGAGAGAAGAAATGCAAACTCGTTTTAAAAGAAAAAAGGTGCATCTTAAACGCATTCGACTAGGCAGTTTTATGGCGAGGTACCATGCACATGACGACGGCGGGAAGGAACTGGAAAGTGGGAATGGGGACTGCCCACTATATAGGGTCACGCTGACATCTATCACGTGACAGGTGGGCGGTCCCCAGCCAGGCATTGCTGGAAAATTTTGCCGTGCGGTCCTGACGCCACGTGGTGCAGTCCTATGTGTAATGACCTACTGCAGGTAGCCTCTCTAAGCAAGATCTTATTCTACAACTGCAGTTTGGAACTCCCTATGATGGTAAGATGCCATGCCTGGATTTCACCAGGGAATCTTCAGATTCACTCAAAAGAGATTTCACTGAGTAAAGTCCAGGGCAAAATTCTTCTTGTGAGCATGACGAAATAACAATCACCTTGACTGGCAGGATGCTGAGCAGGACAACTTAATGGCTGACTGGTTGATACTCATTCACATGTCAAGGAGGTGCAACAGGGTCCGGAATCATTAGGATTGAAAGATGTGGCATCACAACATGACTGGCCAGTTTGTTGACAGTCTCGACAGGACATCTGCCCTCTAACTCTGTCTCCATCAAGAGAGTTTGAAGTTAGCCGGCCCGGTGGCGCTGAGGGTTGAGGCGCTGGTCGCTACACCTCGCGCCACGCCGGCGACCCGTGTTCGGGAACGAGCACGGGCTGTCGGGGGTCGGCGGGGAGGAGATGGATTGAGCGTCCGGAGGACTGCTCTCCATCTCCGAGGTGGGGGGATTCGGGTGGCTGGTGCTTGCCTGACCCCTAGCGGAGGCTGAGGATCGACAACACGCAGCCGCAGAGACAGGAGGCCGGGATGTGGCAGGCGTCTGATAGTGCGCGCACGGAGCGTCTAGCGCAGAGCCTTCAGTCGCTACAAGGCCATTGCATGCCACGCCCGCCTGGAGAAAATCGGGAAAATGAGCCTGCAGCACGATCGTCAGTTCCTCTGGCCGCCATTCCCGGAGGACGCCTCGTGGCATGGACCCGTTCTGGTGGGTTGAGTCGCTCCCCACCACCCTGCCGCGAAGGGTAAGTCGCGGGGTGCTGAAGGGGGGGGGTCTCATGTCCGGGGATGGCGCCGGAGGAACGGCGGAGTGTGGGGTAGAGGCTCCTGAAAAAAAAAAAAAAGAGAGTTTGAAGTTGCACTTCTTCCTCAAACTGAAGAGGGGCAAGTATGCAGCTCATTCATGACTCCTCGATTCTGAGCTCAGTGTGGGCCAAGATACATTTTAGTAATAATAACATTTATTTTAAAAGCACTGTTCACCAAGTATCAAAGCACTGTACACTTTTAATAGTAAACGTACAAAACATTTAAAAACAGATATACATATCTTCCAATTAAAACCAATAAGATAAATAAAACCACAGGACACTATGTATTAATCAGAGTTAGTTATTTACAAGGGCCTACTCAAACAGATGCGCTTTTAATGCCATTTTAAAACTCTCCACTGTTAGGTGCACTCCAATCCGATGAGGTAGAGAGTTCCACAGGGTAGGGGCTGCAAATGCCCGCACCCCGAAGATTTCAACCGAAACCTGGGAACCTTTAGCAATCCCTCATCGGCAGAGCAGAGCGATCAGAAGGGGCAGTAGGGATGAAGGAGCTCTTGCAGGTAGTTCGGTCCCTGTCTGTGTAGGACTTTACAGGTCAGCAAGCCAATCTTGAAGGTGATCCGCCACTGAATTGGCAGCCAGTGCAGTTTGCGCAGCACAGGTGTAATGTGTCTGGATCGGGATGACCCAGTCAACAACCTGGCCTCAGCGTTCTGCACCAACTGCAAGCAACGGATATCAACCCCCGGAAGCCCTAGGTGAAGGGAGTTATAGCAGTACAGGTGTGAGGTCAAAAAGGCATGGATCAATGTTGGAAGGTCACCAGACAGAACTAGATGCTTAATCTGAGCGATATTCCTCTGATGGTAAAGAGAGGACTTGACCACGGTCATTTTAGTTACCGACAATGCTGAAGTAGAATTAAGTGAGATTCTGGTTCCTTGCTCTTATTTGGCGTAACTACCCTGCTTACCTGACAGCTTGGAGAGCTGGCACTTGCTCTGCACCAAAGACTCGAGCAGCATGGCACACAGACAAGTCTTCTGGCTATGCAGCCAGCTTAATCAAGTCAGGCAGATGTCATGATGAGGATCCATTCTTGACATCTTGTGTCAGTGACACCATTACCTGAAGCTGGGAGTCCTTCTCCTGGATACATGTTTATCAGTGCCAGCAGACCTGCTTTAGAATGAGCAGCACTGCTGCCTGGGAAGCTCTAACAGAGAGCAGTGGTGGAGAAAAAGACTGAAATGATGGGGAAATTGGGAGTACACATCTGAAAACATGAGTAAAAAGAGCTACAGAAAAGGCGGCCTTTCATTTTCAGTGGCATGATCTGGAAACATGGGAGTGGTGAGGACAAAAGATGAAGTGGAGAAGCTGAATCTCTAGCCAATTGGCTTTGAGGCCTCAGCACATGTTCATATTATCTCACAAGTGTAACTAGGTAGAAGGAATCCAGTGAGTTCTATCAGTAATTTGCACTACCTTCTGGACATACTAGTCAGTTTTAGGGCAAAAGAAGAAAATGTACTGTGAACCGACATTGGTTGATTATTTTAAATAAGCACTACCTTATCAGTGTATGAAAAAAAGTGTTCCAAGTGGTATTTATAATGAAACAAAAACACATTGATAGTTTTGGAATTTTAAATCATAAAGAAGAGAGTCAGATTTCATTTGAGAAATAAACTGTAGGCATACCTTCAGAAGTAAACGGGGGCTTGGAAGAGGGCTGGGTGATGCAGAGGGGATAGCAGGAGGGGGCATGTAGTGTGCAACTTTCAAAGAAGATGGCCCTTCAATACGAACCTGCCTGACTGGCATTGGAGGAACAGCAAAATGTGTTCCTCTGATATGAATCCCAGCCTGAAATGGAAATTAAATATTGCTTTTACAGTGTAATGCACAGTGACATTGTAAGACAGGGCAGTGAACTGGACATTTATTTTACAGGTGAGACCGTTCAGCACTAATATTAGACGCACACAAATTATTCAAACTAAAGAAATGGATGCAGCAAGCATTAAGAATCTGCAAATGTTCCCTCTGACTTGTCTTTTGTTGTTTAATATCTTTATTAAAATTTGTCTCATGTTGCACATGCATTACATATTTTTTTTTCAAAATTCATAATCGTCAGCTTGCATACCAAGACATTACTACACAAAGTGCAGCACCATAAAGATTAACATGGATGTTCCATACTGTATCACTTCTGTGCATAGTTAATAATCTGGTTATCTTGGGCGCTAGACAGCATAACCAGAGAGAAATAACAAAACAAAAGTTAATGTCCTTAAAGAACAAAGGACAACAGACAAAGTGTACTAATACCACATGACAAACTAGAAAGTGTTTTGCTCGAAACAATTTCATCAATGCCTATTTGAGGTGTATTGGCTCTCAGTGCCATTGACCCGTCTCCTCAGGTCAGTGCCCAACCTGCATGCCCCTTACTCCCACTAACCACAAGAACTCTGATAACAACTATGCTGTTTCCTCTTCTCTCAGTAGCAGTTTCTCTCCAGGGGTGAAAGCATTCAAGAATTTGTCCCGGTCGCTCATAAATCTCTCCTGCCTTCCCTTTAATGCATACATTAACCTGTCCACTGCTAACGTTTTGATGGCCAACACTTTCCAGTGGTCAGTTGTCTGGACAGAGTTGGCAACCCAGAGATTCTGTATTGTCTGTATCCCCTGTTGAACAACCACCAATAGAATTCTCAACCACTTGGGGAAAAGGCCCCACTCACCATCCCCCAGTTCCTCCACACCTAGCAGTAGTGACCTTGGGGAACTCTCTGTTGGATGACCCTCCATTCTGGAGAGCTCATGTGCTATCCCTTTCCAGTACTTCAGCTTAGGGTAATCCCAGTAGTAGCGGAGGAATGTACCCCAGGCCGCTCCGCATTTTCCACAGTTCGGAGGCACCCCTGGGTAGAATTCATGAACTACGCTAGGCGGGTAGTACAGGCGGTGTAAGAAATGAAAATGACGTACCTACCGTAATTCTTGATCTTCTCTTGTATCTTCACCATTCATTACTGCTTGGGTAATGCCGGAGGCTTGCATCCGCCACGGAGTTTTTTTTTGGAAGTCGGCTCAACGGTGCAGCTTTGAGAGCGACGCACTGTGTCATGCGCGAGGGTACCGTTAGGTGCCGCAGACTCCTCCTCCATCTCAGTTCTGGTAGCCGGAGAGGCGAAAACAAAGGGTAAGGAAAAAGAAGAGCGAGGCAAGGGAGCCGAGGGACAGAAAAAGGAAAAGATATAAACTGAAAAAGGAATAATCCGGTAGAGAACAGACAGAGGAGAGAGAATTCCTACCTTAAGGGACCGCAGGGCCTCCTTTCCGGGGTGGCTCTAGGGGAGGAACAGATAGAGAGAAAGAGAAAAGAAGAAGAATAAGGAGAAGAAAAGAAGGCATGCTGAAAGGAGAGAACAGTGTCCATAGACGCATTGGTTGAGAGGCTTATAAGCTCGAGACTAAAACAAGGGAGCAAGAATCCCTGCTGATAGGACTGAGAGAAAGTTCAACTGAACCGCCTGCAGAGATCGGACATAAAGGGCAGATTCTCGAATCTCTCAACATGCCAAGTCCCTATATCCTAGCTGAGAGCTCACAGACTGCCCGGGCAGAAAATCTGTTCCAGAAAGAGTGCCCAACTAGGAAGGGGACTATGCCCCTTAGCACCCTGTTAAGTGCTAACACAGAAGAGTATGGGGAAGGATTATGCCCTACAGAAGGCAGCTTTGTATGAAAGGATAGAATGGGAACTCAATCAGACTCCCTAAGGCAAGGCAAGGCAAGAGCAACCGCTCAAGGCTAAGAAGTGCCAAATGCACCAGCCAGAATGAGCTGAATAATAAAACCTGCCAGGGGGATCTAAATATTTTGAGGCCGAGCCAGGGCACGGTCTCTTAAGCTGCGAAAGGTGTAACGTGATCAAGGTGCCCAGAGGTCGCACCCTAGGGGCAGTCAGAAAGAGTTCCCTTAGAATAGGTGAAACACAGACCCTGCTCGTTCCTCTTTACCTTGAGGAAAAAAGATCCATTCAATAAGAACGGAAAACATAAAGTTTTTTTTTTGGCATAAAGGCCAAAGGGAGGGAGATGAACGAGACGGGAAGGGGAGACGCCACAGTAGGAGGCCACTGAGGGGAAGGTGGGCGGGTATCAGTAATGAATGGTGAAGATACAAGAGAAGATCAAGAATTACGGTAGGTACGTAATTTCCATATCTTCCCTTGTCAATCTTCACCATTCTATACTGCTTGGGTGAGTACTAAGCCCCTCCCCCCAAAAAAAAGGGGGGGGTAGAAACCCTGAGGGAGCAAGACCACCAGCCTCCTGTTGGTGAGAAGCAGAAGGGGAAGACCCTGGGGCTAATCAAGAGAGAAGCCTATGGGGAAGAAGAGCTAGGAGGTGCCCCCCGAGGACGTGGAGACGGAGGAAGCCCCTGCAGAAGTCTCCTAGCTCTGGGGGAAAAGAGATGGGTCCCCCGGAAAGCGGAGCGAATCACCCTACGCCGGGCCAGGGGTGACAACCTTGATAGACGAGGCCATGAGGTCCGTCTAATACAGATCGCTGTCCCTGCAAGCCTGGAAGCCACCTCACTGGCGACATAAGATGCCCTTGCTTGGTGTCTTGCCAGCTCCAGGCCTACAGCAGAGAGGGCAATAGCTTGTCTGGTTTGCTCCGTATCAGGCATTGATGCTAAGATTTGGGAAAGCATCGACCACAAATGCCTACTGTAGGCAGCATGATGGGCCTGATGAGATGCAATGCAAGACATCGCACGAGAGGAAGAGAACACTCTTCGTCACCACCGGTCGAACTGTAGAGAATCCGAGTCCGGTGGATGGTCATGCACCAGGCGGCGCCCGGAGGGAGTCTCTAGGTATGCCAATCCCGAGGGTGGGTTGGGGACAGTACCTAGAGATTCCGAAGGGGCACAATACCTACGTTGGCAGTCTGCCGGGGATGGAGAAAGGGCGGCTGGCGACTGCCAGGAATGGATAGACGCCTCCTGGAAGGGAATAGGCCAGGATAGTACCACCAAGTGCTGGGCACTGAATTCGCCAAGGAATTCACGCGTCTCCCGTTCAGTATTGTCTCGCCTAACATAGGAAATTCGAAGATCCCTCACGATCCTCGAAAGGAATCGCTGATATTCAGTGAAATTAGCATCGGAGGAGAGATGAGCAGTGGGTTCCTCTCCCTCAGAGGAGGGAGACGAGGATGATGGAGAGCTTGGGTGTCCAGAGGACTCCTGCGGCGGTGGGGATAGGAGAAAAACCCGCTCATTCATGTACCTAACATATGAGGGCAAGGCCGCCAGGAACCTCTGAACGTCTCCCAGGATAACGGGCCCGTGGGACCGACATGGCCTGGGAGGCGGGTGGCTGCAGGGGAATGGGAGAAGGGCACCTACGGTGAGGCAACTGTCCTCTGCTAGGGCTCTGGAATCCGGGTAACGGAGCCCGAGCTGGCAGGATCCCGGACAACAGACCAGGTCGCAAAACGGAACCCTGGGGATGCGTAGCCTGGAAGAGCCCAGAAGGGGATCCTCCCCTGTGACGAACCTGGGACTGCATGGATCCAGAAGGGCAGCCCACAGCAATGCCACCAGAGGGGTCCCTGGGGTCCAAAAGGGAAAGACGGGGCCCAGTGCTACGGCTCCAAGCCACACCCCGAGGGGATGGCAGGTAGAGACTGGAACGCCTGAACCCTGCCCCTCGAACCCTCGGACTCTGAGAACGCCCTCCTCCTCGACCCCAGCGAGCTCCCACCCCGAGGGGGTGCAGCAGCTGCCATAACCACCTCAGGAGGGAGAGCCCCTCCCTCCACCCCGGCCCCATCGCCCCCCCCCGGGACTCCAGACCACCCCCAGCCTGGGGGGCCTCAGGGGAGGACGGCAGTGGGGACAGAGGAATAGGCGTGCTGGGCCGCCTAGCACCTCGTGCCACCGGAGACCATGACTCCGAAGAGGCAGGGTGCCAGGATGGCTCCACATCTGAATCATCAGCCTCCGAGGAGGACGAGACCAGCTGGACCACAATACTGGCAACCCCAGGGGTCTCTAGTGAAACGGCGCCTGCAAACGGTGCCGACGCACCTGACCCCGGCGACACTCAGGGCCCGGCCCCGCCCTCAATGGTGCCGGCCAGACCCACGGCTCTGCCATCAGCGCCGGGACCCACTCGGCACCGCCAGAAGAGCGAACTGGCCTCACGAGCGCTGGCGCGCTGAAGGCCAACACGGCGCCACCAACGGGCGCCTATCTCGATCACGGGCGCCGCCGAAAAGTTGGGATCTGAAACGGCCGAAAGCGGCGCCGAGGGTCCATCGATGCCGGGCCCAGCAGGTGGGCCTCGACAATGGAGAAGCCTGCACCTCCGGGAGGTGACTGCCGGGACACGGGGAACCCCGGCGTTCCTCTGACACCGCAAAAGAAGCTTCCTCTTCAGCAAGAGAAGATGAGGACGCCTCCTCCTCTACAGACCGTATAGGCCCGAAAGGGGACCTGGAGGAAGGGCCTAGAGACCTTACCTGGGAATCCCTGGAGCGGCGCCGTCCCCCGAAAGTCGGCAGGGCCTTGCCGATCTTGAACGCGCAGACTTCTAGGACGCGACGGCCCATGGAGAAACAGGCATCGCACGCATCCATATCGTGGTTGGGTCCCAGGCAACGAAGACAAACATCATGTCGATCCGTGACGGAAAAATGCTGGCCAGAGGAGCACCGACGCATAGGGGCGTGGCCCACCTTCGACTTACGTTTTGCCCTCGAACCCAACATGATGCAAAAAAATTAGAACAAAACAGCAAAAGCTCTCGGCGACGAAGAAATTATAAAAAGAACGGTCTTACCGGGTTTTGACGGAAGTTCGAGAAGGAGTCTGGATTGAATCCGGCCTAACTGTCACTAACCGCGTAGCAGGTGCAGCCTCAACGGCGGGAGAAACAAAACTGAGATGGAGGAGGAGTCTGCGGCACCTAACGGCCACCCCTTGCGCATGACGCAGCACGTCACTCTCGAGGGCGGCGCCGTTGGAGCCGACTCCCCCCCAAAAAAAAACTCCCGTAGTAGGTGAGCGCTTCTGGCACTACCCAAGTGGTAATGAATGGTGAAGATTGACAAGGGAAGATCTGATATTGCATTTCCTTAAATTTATTACAGAGAAGGAGGCTCATGTGTGAGGCCAATACTTGTTCCCAACTGGAGTCTTATTACTATGCTGAGATCTCTTTACAACCACTGTTTAACCTTATGGGTATCTCCCTGGAAAATATTTCTATTTAGCGTCGTTGCCTGGCCCAACAGCTCTTTCTCATGTGTTCGAGCCCCCAAAGAACAGGTTACTCACCTGTAACAGTAGTTCTAGGAGTGGTATATGTTGTTCATCCACACTGTCTGGCATTGTCCCTTTCCCCTTCAAATCTTGCGGAAGTCTTCAAGCACAGCTCCTCACACCCACCAGTGGTGGTAAATACCCCTCGGCTCAGATCCCATGGCCCAGATCTAGCCTGCTGAAGCCAGGTTGTGCCTTAAGCCGGGAGGTCGGGAGGCAGGTGGGATGAACACATATACCACTCCTAGAACTACTGTTACAGGTGAGTAACCTGTTTTTCTAGGAGCGTGGATATGTTGTTCATCCACACTGTCTGGCAGACTCCTAGCAGTTCTCCGGGAGGAGGGAGGCAAGGCGCACACCCCCTACTTAGGAAACAGAGATTGGAGAACCGAGGCCCCAAAACCAGCATCCCGTCGTGACTCTAGGTTGATGTGGTAATGGGTAATAAAGGTGTTTGCTGACTTCCAGGTAGCAGCCCGACAGATTTCCTGGATAGGGATGTCCCTGGAAGCAGCCACCAAAGTAGCAGTATGGCGGGTAGAATGAGCTCTTATTCCTCTGGGAGGCTCCTTGCCCACCAATTCATAACACAGACTTATGCATGATGTAATCCATCTTGAAATAGTCCGTTTAGCTGCAGGTCTGCCAGAAGCAGCTTCAGCATAGGTGACAAACAGCTGGCGAACCTCTCCCCGAATTTCCGCCGTCCTCTCCTTATAGTAGGAGAGAGCATGCCTGAGGTCCAGAGTATGGAGCCTGTACTCGGCATCCAAGGTGTAGTTAGGGTAGTATACCGGCAGAGTCAACACCTGGTTGAGGTGAAACTCTGACACCACCTTTGGAAGGAATTTGGTGGGGGCACACGACAACTTTGTCCCTGTGAAAGACCAGATAAGGGGAGTCCACTGAAAGCGCCTGGAGCTCCCCTGTCCTTCTGGCTGACATGACAGCCACCAAGAAGGCAGTCTTCCACAAGTGCGAGAGCTCACACTTGTGCATGGGTTCGAATGGCTTGCCCATGAGCTTGGCCAAAACCAGCAAAAGATCCCACGGAGGTGGAGGTTCACGACCGGAGGGGATGGATCCAGGCCTTTGAAAGCGCCGATCATCATCTCCTGAGCTAACTGCCGGGCTGACCGCCCGCCGCCCGGAGCAGAGAAGGCTGCCAGGTGCACCCTAAGGGTCGATGACCGAAGACCCCCTTTGGAGAGGGACCAAAAATAGTCTAGAATGTTAGCCACAGAGCAGGAAAAGGGGTCCAGGCTTTTACCCTGACACCAAATGGAAAATCTTTTCCACTTGAAGGCATAACATTTCCTGGTTGATTCTTTTCGAGATGCCTCCACCACGGTGTAGACATCCTTAGAAAGACCCAAAGCCTGGAACTCTAGCTGCTCAGGAACCAGGCTGTGAGGTGCAGGGATTGGAGGTCCGAGTGGAAGACCTTCCCCTGGTTCAGCGATATCAGGTTCGGGCGTGTACACAGCCGCTCCGGGGTCCTGCGGTTGAGGCTGAGGAGAGCTGGATACCAGAACTGGCGTGACCAATCTGGGGCTACCAGAATCACCTTTGCCTTGTCTCTCCTCACCTTGAGTAACACCTTGTGGATCAAGGGAAATGGAGGGAAGGCGTAGAAGAGGCCTGGGGTCCACGGCCTCGAGAAGGCATCCCCCTGCAGTGAACCCCGCTGAGGGGGGCAGGCATGGTACAGCCTCAGCTTGGTGTTCTCCCTGGAGGCAAACAGGTCCACCAACTGTTTGCCCCAATGGAAGAACAGGTTGTAAGCTACCTCTGGATGGAGAGACCACTCGTGGGATGTCCAGCCTATGCGGCTGAGAGCATCCGCCAGTTGGTTCGCGACTCCTGCCACATGGATGGCTAGGAGATCCGCCTCCAGCCGGCTGACGAGGGTCCAGATCCGGAGCGCCTCCTTGCACAGCAGACGGGAGTGCGTGCCGCCCTGTTTGTTGAGGTAGTACATGGTCGTGGTATTGTCCATCTGGACTTGAACCACTTGACCCTGGAGCTGAGGAGCGAAAGCTGACAGGGCCAGTCTGACTGCTCTGAGCTCCAGCAGGGTGATGTGGCATCGGGACTCCTCGGGGGTCCAGAACCCGTGGGCCCTATTATACCCCATGTGGGCTCCCCAGCCCATGAGTAAGGCGTCGGTCGTAAGGACAACCATCAGCTCGGGGCCAACAAACGGGACTCCTTCCTGCAAATGACTCGAGACGGTCCACCATTGAAGAGCGTCCCACATCCTCTGGGTGACTGATCAGCTGGTCGAAGAGACCCTGACGCTGAGACCACTGGGCAGCCAGCTCCTATTGAAGGGGGGTGCATGTGCAGTCTGGCCCAACGGACCACTGAGGTGCACGCCGCCATGTAACCCAAGAGGCACAGGAAGTCCCGGGCAGGGCGCAAGTGCCCAACCAACCCGAAATGATTGGGCAAAGGAGGAGAGAACCTCCGCCCTGTCCGCCGGGAGCCGACCTCTGGCTTGACAACAGTCGAGCTCTGCCCCGATGAAGCCCATCACCTGAGAAGGTACGAGTTCTGATTTGGCCTCGTTGATCAGAAGGCCCAAGTGAGAGCAGGTTCGGAGGGTCAGGTCCCTGGACCTCTCCACCTCCTGAAGGGAGGAACCCGCCAGAAGCCAGTCGTCTAGATAGAGGTAAATACGGACCCCTAGACGCCGTAGATGGGGCTGCCACCACTGCGATGCATTTGGTGAAGACCCTTAAGGGCCGATGACAGGCCGAACAGCATGGCTCTGAACTCGTAGAGGGTCCCTTCGACCCTGAAGCGGAGGAACCGCTGATGGGACGGACGGATTGGGACGTGGTAAAAAGCGTCCTGAAGATCCAGTGTACAGAACCACATGTTTTGCTCCAGGGATGGTATGATCTGGTTCAGAGTTACCATCCGGAAGGTGCGAGACCTGAGATGCCGATTCAGGTCGTGGAGATCTAGAATGGGGCGCCAACCCCCCCCGTCCGCTTGGGCACCAGGAAGTACCTGGAGACGAAGCCTGGGTCTGAAGGAGGATCCGGCACCGGGGCAACCGCCTCTTTGAGGAGGAGTTGCGCAATGTCTTCCCAAAGGGCAGACTGGTGCCAACTGAGATCCTTTCCTCCCGTGGGGCATGGGCTCGGCTGGGGGGCTACTGCTCGAACTCTAGGGGCAGCCCCTGCCCGACGACTTCCAGAACCCACCTGTTCGAAGTGATACGGACCAGGCGGAAAGGAAGTGGCGGAGCCGGCCCCCCACGGGAGGACCCAGAACTGGCGTGATGGGTGTGGGAAAGGCCACCCCACCGCCACTGTGCAGGCTTAGAGGAGGAGGCAGCTGGACCAGCTGCCCTTATGGGCTGTTGGGGACCTTGCTTGGGCCTAGGGTGCCAAGCTTGAGCCTGCTGCTGTTGTTGACCTCCCCGGAAGGAGGGCTGTCTGACCACAGGGGAAGAATGCCGAAAAGGCTTCTTCTTGCGCTTCTGCTGGTTCTTGCCTGAGGCACCCTTAGCAGAGGTGGCATCTAAGGTGGCATTAGACTGCTCAATGCGCTGAAGATGACCTGCCACTCCTGGACCAAAGAGGCTGGTGCCAAGGAAGGGCACGTCAGCTAGCTTGTGCTGAGTATCCACGGGAAAGGAGGATAACCTCAGCCAAGCCCTGTGGCGAGAGGCAACTGCTGCCGCTAGTGAACGGGCACAGGAATCCCCAATGTCCAGAGCTGTCTGGATCTGTTGTTTGGCAACAGCCCGGCCCTGGTCCCGGACCTGCTTGACCATGGTCTGAATGTCTGCTGGGAGGCGAGGTAGAACTTCATCCAGCGACCCCAAAAGTGCATGAGAGAAGTGTGCCATGATCACTGCTGAGCTTGCCTGATGAAGGCCCAAGGATGATGCCGCGTAGACCTTCCGGGCCGAGTAGTCCACAAGGTTGGACTCCTTGTCCAGAGGGCGGTCAGTATCCACAGAGCTGCCCGTTCGCCTGAATACTGAGGCAGTCACAAGGCTTTCCGCTGAGGGGTGCTCAGTAAACCCCGCAAAGGACCCTGTGGGCACCGCGTACTTGGGGGCCATGTGGGCAGATGGAGCCGGGCAGGAAGCTGGACGCTGCCAAGAGTTCCAGAGCCGGGCCAACTATGGCTTTGGCTACTGGAAAGGCCTCCATCGGGGTATCCCCCCTTTTAAGAATATCCGTGAGGGGATATTCTGCCTTTTTCTGAATAGGCTGCAGAGGCATTCCTGTGGACTCTGAAATGAGCAGAAAGATGCCCTGAAAGGAGGAAGGCCCTTCTTCCAAGCCCGACACCGACAGCTCGTCATGAGAATGAAGGCTGGTATTATCCGAATCGGAGGAATCCAGATACAAAGGCTTCCCTCCCAAATCTCCCTCAATACGCCTTGGGCAATCAGGGGTGACCGTAATAGACAGCCTATGAGGGAGACCCGAAGACTGTCGGTTCTCCTTAGAGGGAACCCCTCCCAGGGGCTGTTTTGGTGGAGGTTCCACCAAAATTGGTGGGGAGCCTGTAAGGCGCCGAGCCGAAGGCGCATGGGGCCACCGAAGGGAACCGAGCCCTGGAGGTCAAGATGACGGGTGTCGGCCGAAGAGGCTGAGGCCAAGTGACAGCCGGAACCGCCGGGGTAGATGGTTTCTGGCCTGTTAGCAGAAGTTGCTGCCACATAAGATCCTCATAGCGTCGACGGGAGTTTCCGTCGAAGCCTCTCCTCATCAGAGGAGGATGAGGAACGGTGGCGGCGCCTCTTCCAGGAGTGTTTGTGTCCTTTCTTGGATCTACCAACCGAAGAGGACTTACTCCTCAATCGAGACAGACGGCGTCGGCTCTGTCGGTCCGGGGAAGATGGGCTCGGTGAAAACCGAGGTTCCGGCTCCTGGCCCTCGATTAGGATACCCGCAGGACAGGTTTCCTCGTTGGGGAAAGAGAGAATAGGCGTTCTCTCCAGAGAGTCATCGACAGGCGTCGGCGACAACGGCTCGATCGGGTCAAGAGAGAGATCTCGGCCGGTTCAGCCGTGTCCTCGACTTCAGTGCCTTGTCCAGACGGAAGGTCTGAAAAACCGGCAGCCGAGGAGGCGATCTCGACCGTAGTCGAGACCCCTTGCTCCTGGAAGTCGGACCACTCTCGGTCCCAGGAGCGTCTTCTTCAGCTCAAAGAAGACTGTTTCGGATCCTTCTTTTTTGATCGGGAGGAGTGCGAGCACGAGGGCTCCTCACCCTTTGTAGGGAGAGACTGGCACAAATCCCGAAAGGATCCTGTGAAAGTGGAGCCCAAATTGAGCGGCACGAAGAAGCTTCGGTTGGCCGAAGCTTGGGTAGCTTCTTCCTCAAAAGCTGCCATCTGCTCGAGCTGCTCGACGGATCCCACAGCCGCAGAAACTGCCCACCTGGCCTCCTTAGATTTCACCGGTGGACTGCGAAGCTCCGATCACCCCAGCTTCAGGTGCGCCTGACGGTCCTCCAGAACGGTGGGATGGAAGGCAGCACAAATAGTGCATTGCGAGGAATCATGTACTGTACCGAGGCAATAAACGCACGAGAGGTGGGGGTCGGTGCGCGACATTTTTTGTCCACAAGGACACCGGCGAAACCCGGGGGACGACTTGTCATCCATGTCCGAAAGGTTCGGATCCGAGTCGTATACTCTTACGAGTTTCAAAGCAAGAAGATGCAGTGAAAACAGTCGATTAGACTCCACGGCCTCAATCGCTGCAAAACGCACGAGGGAACCTGTATCTTCCAGCAGAAAGGAAGATCTGGCGTCATGGGGCGGAGCCGAGGTATTTACCACCCGGGTGGGTGGGAGGAGCCAGCTTGAAGACTTCCAGCAAAATTTAAAGGGAAAGGAACAATGCCAGACAGTATGGATGAACAACATATCCACTCTCCTAGAATTTCCCTTTCACCATTGGTGGAAATTCTGCTGAAAAAGTCTATTTAACCTGTGCAGTAATCCCCGACTTGAAAACATTTAAACAAATGCAAGGCAGGTATAACCAGCCCCAATTGCAGCTCCCCTCCGCTTAATAGCCCCCAGGCCTCGAGAACCAACACAACCAGTGGGCTGGCGTCACCCAGGCACCTGTATGCTTGCACTCCTCCCTCTCCAAATATGCTGAAACTCTTCCAGGACACCTTCCCTCATCCAAGTCGAGCCAAGCAGCTGCCCCACTTCTACTGACCCAGTTATGTACGTACCTACGCTGTGTGGCTAAAAAGTATCCCTTAATGTCTGGGAAATTCATGCCTCCTTTTTCCCTTGAGGCTTTAAGTCTTTTTAGACTAATTCTCGACTTTTCTGCCCTCCCAAATAAAATCTGTGAAACTCTTTTAATGTCCTTATTCGTGAGGCAGCTGGGCACCATTTGCATAATATAAAGGATTCTGGGCAGGATATTCATTTTGAGAAGATTAATTCTCCCTAGCCATGAGACCGGCAATGCCCTCCATCTAACCAAGGTCTTTCAGGATTGTCTCAAAGAAAGGTGAGTATAGTTTAACTCGTATAAGCTACCTAACTCTTTCCCCAACTTAAGCTGCTGACAGAATTAGAATATACAGGAATTCTGGACTGATGAATCAATCCATGGCACAGCAAGAGTTAATACCTAAATATGTGAATGCCCTATCTACCAATCTAAGGACTCAAGCAGTCCCCCTTCCCCAGTTCTTCCATTCAAATACATTAACTCTGACTTACGTAGGTTTAATTTGTACCCTGAGAACTTTGCAAAGTGATTCACACTTTGTGGGAGGGCAGGTATGGACTGTTCAGGCTTTGTTATGAAAAGCAAGATATCATCTGCGTACAAGGCGATAGTGTGTTGAACGCCTGTGTCCCCTGGAATGCCCACTATCAGTGAGTCACTTCTTATATTAATATCCAGCGGCTCTATTGAGATAGCAAATAGTAAGGAAGGAAGCGTACTGCCTATAGTGCCCCCACATGCCAGAGCTCTTTGGATTGGAGGCCATTAACCAGCACCTTTGCCACTGGCACCCTCATAAAAGGCTCTCACCAGTTGTATATATCCATCTCCCAGACCAAATCATTTCATGACATTCATTATGTATGCCCACTCTATCCTATCAAATGCCTTTTCGGCATCCATGGACAGTACACAGGCCTGCCCAGGGTGCTGACTTCCCCAACAAATCACATTTAGTAGTCTTCTCATATTATGGTAAGATAATTTTCCCTGTACAAAACCCGTCTGATCAGGGTGGACTATGAAGTGGAGCATCTTTTCAAGTCGGAGGGCCAAGACTTTTGTCATAATCTTATAGTCATAATTTAGAAGGGAGATTGGTCTGTATGATGAACACACCGCTAGGTCCTTGTCTGGCTTAGGAAGTACACAGATGTTAGCCTCCCAGCACGTTCTAGGTAGTCCACTCTCCCCCCACGCTTCCTCCATCAAGTCCCGAAGCAGTTCGGCCAGCTCCCTGTGTAATTCTTTATGATATTCTGCACCAAGTCCATCACGGCCTGCTGCCTTTCCCTCTCTGAAGGGTCCCGATGGCTTTGGCCACCTCATCATTTTGACTAGGAATGGTTTACCCCTCCAGGAATGCTTCCATTAAGTGCTCCGATTCTTAACATTCTACTTCGTACAATTTTTCGTAATAATCTGTAAAACATTCTAATTTGTGCATCTTCATGTACAAAGTTTCCCTCTCTATTCCTGATATTCACCATTCTTTTAGTCATTTTATCACCCTTCATAAGATGCACTAACAATGGGCCCAGCTAGTTTCCCCATTCACTAATTTTTTGCCTTGTGAATAGCATTCTGGCTTCAGCCTCCTCCGATAGGCATATATTTAAGGGCTTCCTAGCCACCTGTAATTCCTGTAGTACTCCCACATCCCCCATTGCAACTGCTTTCCATTCCAGGTCCCCAATTTTCTTCTCTAGGTCTTCTTGCTTCTGCCTTCTTTCTTTCTCTTTCTTTCTTTCTTTAGTGTAGCTGTGTATCCAATGACCACCCCCCTCATATAAGCCTTCCCTGACTCCCAGTAGCTACCCACTGTATCCACCATCCCCTTACTGTGTTCCACATAGGTTTTCCACTGTGTTTCAATATACTCTCGAAACTCTTTCTTTGCTAAGAAATAGGTAGGGAACCTCCACCCTCCCCATCCTTCTTCACGCCGTGTCGGGAGCACATCAATCTGTACCATGGCGTGATCTGAGAGAAAAATAGGGCTGTGTTTCACATCTATTAGCTTGGTGTAAAGTTCTCGAACATATATATAGTCCAGTCTGGACCATGATGCATGGGGGTGAGAAATTAAAGTATACTCCTGGGCCCCAGGGTTGGCTGTCCAACAGGTGTTCACCATATTCAGATCTGCAGGCCCCAGCTACCACTGCTTAATGGCTGCTACCTCCCTGGACCTCGTCCCAGAGTAATCCAACCTGGGGTCAGCCACGCAATTGAAATCCCCACCCATTATTAAATTAGGGAATTGTTCCTTGGTGATCAGATCTATGATGTTTTGATAGAAGGCAGGGTGACTGAGGGAGCATAGACGTTGCTAAGCGTCACTTCCCTTCCATATACTTCTCCAACCACAAAAATAAATTGACCCACAAAGGGATCATTAGTTCGGTGGAGCACGAATGGAAAACTTCTGTGCAATAATACTGCAACCCCTGTCTTTTGGGGAATTATATTAGGACGCCTGGCAGACTCCCATCCTCCCACTAATTTAGTATGTTCCATTTGGGGTCAGGTGAGTTTCCTGAAGCAGTGCAACACTGACCCCCTTCCGTCTAAGGGCAGAAAACATCTCAGCCCGCTTAGCCGGGGATGTAAAACCCTTAACATTCCAGGATGATTAGTGGTGGACTGATCCTTAACCATGTTCATGGCACCTCATTTCCATTGACACCCCAATTTGAATTGTCTTTAAAGCAGCAATCTATATCAATACTTGGGGGGGGAGGGAGGCACTACTACCACTTTTTTTTTATTAGTCTTTTTCTTTGTTAAAAAAAAAAAAAAAAAAAGAATATAGAATACATAACGGGTTGAAATGGAATAACACATTTATCTCCACTAGTGAGTGTTAAGACCCATAACTCATGAGTGATGAAGCCACAAGTTAGTCATAAAGGTCTTACAACTCATGTGGAGATAAATGTGTTACTCCGCTACAACCCATTATTGTAGTTGCTATATATACGAACACACACACTTGGGGCGGGGGTAAAAATGGCAAAATAAACAAGACAACTTGGCAAGAAAGATCAGTAACGTCAACATATCAAAAATATGTTGTTGTTAGTGTTGTCACATTGGTAATTGTTTAAGTTACTGTCACCACAGTGGAACACAATCAAAGAGCAGCCTTCACAATGGCCGATGACAACACAATGCCTAGTACTGCACTAAAGCCTACAAGAAGGAGATTAAATAATACAGTTATTACAAGTACCATTTATTGTAACAACTTTTTTTTTTGTACTTTGTAACAGCGCTGAACTGATTACATTTATCAAGGGAAGAGCCAGTTCTGCCAAAAGGTGGGAACTTTATTATTTGTATTTTTATAAGAAAAATTAGAAAAAAAATGCAGGTGTTTTGGAGGATCTGGAAATTAACAGATTTTAACTTTAAGGCATTAAATACTAAATGTAGAACATTTCACTGCTGGAAGACTGCACATCCTTATTGGTTTATTAAAGGTTATATAATAAAAAATTTACTCTTGACATTAAAACCTGGAAAAGATAGGGTTAAGAGCGATCTGTATAGTAATGAATTTTCAAAGAATATTGGTGGAAAGGATACCATCTGATGTACGTCTATGTCCAAGGATCCGGAGGAAGTAATGGGTACACTAGGAAACTGTTTTTGGTTTACAATTGAACCTTTCCGTGAATAAAACTTTTTAAAAATTGTACTGGTGAGTGGATCTTGTATCTCTGTGTTTGGACTAGGCCTCAGAGACATCCAATGCCTTCTGCTGAGCTGCAGAGGAACCCGCGCCAGGAACAGTGCTAGTTACCTTCTTGACACCAGGAGTGGTATTGAGCCCCCCCCATGCCAGAAGGAGAACCTGATCTGGCACCGATAAGGAAAACCATAGCAAAAGACGGCATCAAAATCAGAGGCCCAGAACCAGGCACAGTAAGGTCTCTCTCATCACCAAAGTCTTGAAGGGCGAGGCCTCCTCCGGGTCATCACACTGCTCAGGGGAGGAAATCCAGATCATCTGCACTGGATGCCTAGAAGGCTCGGTTCCAGTGACCTTCCCCCTCCTAGCGCAGCTAGCAGTGTCAGAAGGGAAATGAAAATTACGTACCTACCGTAATTCTTGTATCTTCACCATTCATTACTGCTTGGGTTAAGCCGGAGGAGTGCACCCGCTACGGGGTTTTTTTTTTTTTTTGAGTCGGCTCCAACGGCACCGCCCTCAAGGATGACGTACCGGGTCATGCGCGAGGGGCGGCCGTTAGGTGCCGCAGACTCCTCCTCCATCTCAGTTCTGTTAGCCAGAGAGGCGAAAATAAAGTGTAAGAAAAAAGAAAGTGAGGCAAGAGAGCCGAGGGGTAGAAAAAAGGAAAGGAAATAAACTGAAAAAGTAATAAGCCGATGGAGAATAGACAGAGGAGAGAGAATTCCTACCCTAAGGGACCGCAGGGCCTCCTTTCCGGAGCGGCTCTAGGGGAGGATCAGAGAGAGGGAGAGGAAGTAGAAGAAGAAGAAGAAAGAAAGAAAGAAAGAGGCACGTTGAGAAGGAGAACAGTGCCCATCGAGCATTGTTGGTTAAGAGGCTTATAGGCTCGAAACTAATAAGGGAACAAGAATCCCAGTTGTTAGGACTGAGGAGAGGTTCCACCGAACCTCCTGAACAGACCCAAGAGAGGGCAAACTCTCTGAACTCTCAACATGCCAAGTCCCTTCATCCTAGTTGAGGGCTCCTAGACTGTTCGAACAGAACCTGTTCCGGAAGAGCGCCGATCCAGGAAGAGGACTAAGTTCCTTAGCACCCTGTTAAGTGCTACCACAGAAGAGTATGGAAAAAAACATGCCTTCTCGGAGGCAGTTGGTAAGAAAAATAGAGAGGAACTCAATCCGACTTGCTAAAACAAGGTAGACAGAGGCTTGAAGCTGACAAGTTCAGTCAGCAGCTGGAAAAGCTTTGAAAAATAATGCCTGCCAGGGGGATTCCAAACTTTGAGGAGGCCAAGACAGGACATGGCCACCAGGCTGTGAAACTACATGACCTGAAGAAGATAAGGAATCGCACCATAGGGCAGTCAGAAAGAGTTCCCTCAGATTAAAGAAATTCGCAACCGTAGTTGTTCCTCTCTACCTTGAGGAAAAAAGCGAATCCATTCACAAGAATGAGGGAAAAAAAGAGATTTTTTTTTTTGGGCATAAAGGCCAAGGGAGGAGAGAGGAACGAGACGGGAGGAGGAGACGCCACAAAAGGAGGCCACTGAGGGGAAGGTGGGTGGGTATCAGTAATGAATGGTGAAGATACAAGAGAAGATCAAGAATTACGGTAGGTACGTAATTTTCATATCTTCCTTGTCAATTTCACCATTCATTACTGCTTGAGTGAGTACTAACCCCCTCCTTGACAAAAAGGGGGTAGAACCCTGAGGGAACAAGACCCCAGCCTCCTGTTGGTGAGGAACAGAAGGGAAGACCCTGGCTAACACAAGGGAAGCCTAAGTGGGAGAAGAGCTAGGAGGTGCCTCCTGAGGACGGGGAGACGGAGAAAGCCCCTGCAAAAGCCTCCTAGCTCTGGAGGAGAAAAGACGGGTCCCCCGGAAAGAGGAGCGGATCACCCTACGCCAGGCCAGGGGTGACAACCTTGATAGACGGAGCCATGCCGTCCGCCTAATGCAGATCACTGTCCCTGGAAGCCACCTCATTGGCGTCATAAGATGCCCTTGCTTGGTGTTTTGCCAGCTCCAGGCCTACAGTGGAGAGGGCAATAGCCTGTCTGGTTTGCTCTGTATCAGGCATCGATGCTAGGAGCTGGGAGAGCATCGACCACAGATGCAGATTGTAGGCAGCGTGGTGAGCCTGATGTGATGCAATGCAAGCCACCGCACGAGAAGAAGAGAACACTCTTCGCCCCCACCGTCGAACTGTAGAGAATCCGAATCTGATGGGCGGTCGTGCGCCAGGCGGCGGCGCCGCCCGGAAGGAGTCTCTAGGTACACCAAACTCGAGGACGGGTTGGGAAGGGTACCCAGGGATTCCGAGGGGGCACAATACCTACGAAGACAGTCTGCCGGGGCTGGAGAAAGGGCGGCTGGCAACTGCCAGGAACGGATAGACGCCCCCTGGAAGGGGATAGGCCAGGAAGGTACCACCAGGTGCTGGGCACTGAATTCTCCAAGGAATTCTCGCGTCTCCCGTTCAGTATTGTCTCGCCTAACGTAAGAGATTCGAAGATCCCTCACCATCCTCGAGAGGAATCGCTGATATTCAGTGAAATCAGCGTCGGTAGAAAGATGAGCAAGGGGTTCCTCTCCCTCAGAGGAGGAAGACGAGGATGATGGAGAGCTCGAATGTCCAGAAGATTCCTGCGGCGGTGGGGAGAGTCGAAAGACCCGATCATGCATGTATCTAACATATGAGGTGAAGGCCGCCAGAGAACCTCTGAACTGCTCCCAGGATAACGGCCCCGTAGGACCGACATGGCCTGGAAGAGCGGAGGGTGGAAGCAGAGGTACTGGAGAAGGGCACCTACGAAGAAGGAACTGATCTCTGCCGGGGCTCTGAAACCCGGGAACGGAGCCCGAGCTGGCGGGATCCCGGACAACAAACCAGGCCGCAAGACGAGACCCTGAGGATGCGACGCCTGGAAGAGCCCGGGTGGGAACCTCCCCTGTGACGAACCTGGGACTGCATGGGTCCAGAAGGGCAGTCCACAGCAACGCCACCGGAGGTAACCCTGGGGCCCAAGAGGGAAGGGCGGGGTTCGGCGCTACGGCTCCTAGCCACCCCACGAGGGGTGGCCAGCAGAGACCGGGACACCCGTCCCCTGCCCCTCGACCCCTCGGATTCTGAGAGAGCCCTCCTCGACTGCAGCGTTCCCCCACCCCGAGGGGAGGCAACAGCACCCGGGAGGGCAGCTGTCACAGGTCCCCTAGGAGGGGGATCCTCCTCCTCAGTCCCCACCACATCACCCACCTGGGACCCAGGGCCACCCCTTGTCCGAGGACCCTCAGGGGAGGAAGGAAGAGGGGACAGTGGAAGGGGCCCGCTGCGCCGCCTAGCACCCTGTGCCAACGGGGACCCTGACCCCGAAGAGTCAGGGTGCCAGGATGGGTCCACATCCGTGTCATCGGCCTCCGAAGAGGACGAGACCAGCAGGACCTCAATGCTGGCAACCCCAGTGATCCCCAGAGCAACGGCGCCGCAAACGGTGCCGGTGCCAGGGATGGCGCCGGACGACCCCCACCAACTCATGACAGCCAGGCCCGGTCCTGGCTCCCCTGCCGCACCAGTTAGGCCCACGGCGCCGCTCCCGGCGTCGGAACCCAACCTGGCGCTGCCGGGAGCACAGACTGGGCCTGCGGTGCCGTGAGCGGCACCGAGGGCCAGAGCGGCGTCGTCTTGATCACCGGCGCTGCAAGCGGTGCCGGGATCTGAAACGGCACCGGAGGGCGGCGTCGAGGGTCCACCGGTGCCAGGCCCAGGAATCGTGGGCCTCGACACTGGGGGAGCCTGCACCTCCGAGGAGGTGACTGCCGAGGCGGTGTCCCCGTCGCGGCCCCAGGAGGGACCACGACGTTCCCCTGACACCGCGAGAGAAGCTTCCTCTTCGGCAAGAGAAGAGGAGGAAGCTTCCTCCTCCGTGGACCATATAGGCCCGGGAGGGGACCCGGGGGAAGGGCCTAGAGACCTTACCTGGGAATCCCTGGAGCAACACCGTCCCCGAGGCGGCGGGAGCCTACCGAGCTTGCAGCGTGACTTCAGGAGACCATGACGGTCCACGGAGAAACAAGCGTCGCACGCGTCCATGTCGTGGTTGGGTCCCAGGCAACGGAGACAGACATCATGCCGGTCCGAGACGGAGAAATGCTGGCCACAGGAGCACCGATGCATAGGGGCGCGGCCCACCTTCAATTTACGCCTTGCCCCTGAACCGGACATGATGCGAACTAAACAAGTAAAAAAAGAGATAAAGCACTGGCGCCGCAAAATAGAAATAAAAAGAACGGTCTTACCAGAATGCGGCGTCGAGTGGATGTCTGAGAAAAAACAAGGAGTCTTCTAGCTGAGGAGAAACCAGATTACTGAATGCTACCGTGCAGCAGGTGCAGCCTCGACAGCGGGAGAAACAGAACTGAGATGGAGGAGGAGTCTGCGGCACCTAACGGCCGCCCCTCGCATGCAGCGTGCGTCCGTTGCTGAGGGCGCCCGCTGTTGAGCCGACTCAAAACAAACAAAAAACTCCTGTAGGGTGCGGCCTCCGGCTTAACCCAAGCAGTAATGAATGGTGAAGACTGACAAGGGAAGATCTCGGTTTTACAGTTGGCGTCACCCCACTCACTGGTACCAGCCTGAGTGGCTTGAGTGCCTCGAGTGCCAGGAGCTGAGGTATCACCAGACCTCAACACCAAGGTGCCCACCGGTGTAGGCACAGTATATAGCTTCGGTTGCACCACCAGGGGTGTCTGTGGCCCTGAAAGGGCTATGTACTGGGAGGGGTGCTGAACTAGCCCCCCAGGGGAGCCGGACTGTCCACTTGACCCCTTCCCTCAGGCCCTCCCGTCTCGATAGGGAGAGGGGGACGGGCCAGATCACCCTCAGCACGTATAGTGCTGGGGAGAGGCTCAGGACAAGAGCCCAAGGACCCTACCTTGGAGTCCTGTGTCAGACATCTGTCTCTGAAGGTGGGGGCTCGAGACTCCACCACATCATGCAGATTTCAAGGGTACGGTAATCCATCGAGAAACAGGTGTCACACCAATCCATATCGTGACAAGGTCCAAGGCAGGCTGCACACCTGTCATCCCTATCCCGGATGGATATATGTCCCCAACAGGAACACCAATGCACAGAGGGTTCATCCATTCTTTTCTTGGGCTTCCTTTTTCTTGAACTTCTAGGACTCGAATGACTGACAGAAAAAGAAAAATGAGGACAGAAAAACAAGAGAGACTAGGCACTGTAAAGAACATAGGGTAGAAAGACAAGCAAATAGGATGTCGTAAAGACAAAGAATTGAGGAGGTGATGCAGATTAAATTTGCTCCAATGGTAGTCCCACAGTGTTGCTTTTTTGGCAGGAAAAAAAGAGAACTGAGGTGAGGAGGGGGTCAGCATCAATTACTGGTCAGTCCATGAGCACGACGTCATACATCTGCCTCGTGGGTGGTGCTGTCGCCGACATTTGCTCACTTGCTTTAAGCTGTGAAAGCTTTTTCTAGGGACGTGGATATGAGGTTATATCCACACTTCTGGCAGCGTCCTTTCCCTTTAAATCTTGCCGGAAACTCTTCAAGCTGGCTCCTCCCACCCACCCGGGTGGTATAACTCTTGGCTCCGCCCCATGATGCCTTACCTTCCTTTCTGCTGGAAGAAGCAGGTTCCCTCCTTACTGCTCCCATGTTGTGTAGGCCCTGGCGTTCAAATCTTCGGATTTATGTCCACAACTTAAACTCATTCGAGTTTTGTCTTCAGCTCGATCTTCAATCGCGACTGCGATGGAGGATAAATCCTTGCCTGGATTTCGCCGGTGCCCATGCAGGCAGAATATGTTGCGTACCGACCCAAATGCCTCGTGCATTTACTGTTTTGGCCACAATCACGATACTTAGGCCTGCCACATTGCCAGTTGTTTCACGTGATGATTCATGAGGATTGCGCTGCCTGCCAGAAATTGGGCCGCACGGAGAAATGTCATCCGTCGGTCAAATCCAAGAATGTGTGCTGGGTGGTCTCCGTGGCTGCGGGGTCTGCTGAGCAGCTGAAGCAAATCACAGCCTCCTAGGAGGCGGCGGCCCAGGTCGCTGCATAATTCTCTTCTCTTTTGGCTTTTGTTCCACTTCAGTTGGGCTCCACTTATTCAGCATCCTTCAAGGAGTTGTGCCAGTCCCTCCTGACCAAGGGGCAGGGCCCATCCAAATCTCACAGTTCCTGTTCATGCAAGGAGTCCAAGAAAGATAAAGAAAAGACTCATTGTCTATGGTCCTGGGACCAGGAGTGTTCTAGCTCTCGGGAATCTCCAGTTTTGAATATGGTCAAAACTGCGGCCTTGGCCACTGGCTTCATGCAAACCCTGCCAGGACACGGCTGAGATTTTTCTTGACCCAGTCAAAAGGTTGTCGTCCAAAGAGGTTGACAACTCTTTATTCAGGACTCTGGTCCTGCTAGTGACCACTGAAGGGGCAGCCCAGCCAACTGACTGGACCCCCCAGTCATCGACACAGAACAGGGGGAGCCACAAGTCTCCCTGCCTCTGATGCACCCAGTCGACACTACCAACGACCGAGGTAGAGGTCTTCTTCATCCTCTGGGTTGAGCAGGTCTTGCCAACATTGGCTGTCTCGCTCTCGGCACAATGGGAAGCGGTACCGCTGCTATTCGTCTTTCTCCTTGGGTGAGGAGAGGCATTGGCGCAAGTTGCGTCAACGCCATGAAAAACTTATGTGGCAACAGTTCATGTTGACCGGGCTGAAGACGACTCTGGCTCCCACCCTGGCCATCACCTGGCTGTCAAATGACAGTCCAACACTCCCAGTGGGGCTGGTTGACACCATTTCTCCCCCAGTGGAGCTGTTTCAGACCGTTTCAGTTCAGTTGAAGCAGGCTTCTCCACCCATCGTGGTGGAGCCACCACCCAAGCTGCCGACAACCAGGACTCCATCCTTGGAGTCTCGGCTGGCTAAGGGCCTTGCCCATCAGCTGTCAGTCACTCTCACACCTGACCACCTGTGGTGGGTAGAGAGTGACTCAGATGGTCACCCACTTTATGCAGAGTCCAAGGATTCATTTTTGCACTCCCGTCTTCTCAACAGGGAGTCGATGGGGATCTTTTGATGGAGGAAGGACCCACTTCGTTCATGGGCATTGTCTGTATAATCTCAGAGTCCACGGGGATGAAGAAAACATTACTTACCATAGTAATCTTGTTTCTTCCAAGGTAATCTTACTGTATTCTGACAAATGCAGTATGGTCTCACTACAGGACTGCCCCGGAGCCAAAATGGTTAATAGAACGTATGCTAATAGTGGAATGTTAGGCTCAAGCTCGATTTTCAAATAACTGTCCCTGGTTGCACTTTCTGCAACAGTCAGATTCTTATGAAGCATGCAGAAGCTAAATAGTACTAGCTAACTAATCTAAACTTGACTAACCAAAAATATCCCTACTTAGGATAACACCTCTTAAATAACGGAGGGCATCTCTAAGACTCAAGTCAACAGATGCCCAAGAAACTAATAGGTACCCACAGGTTTCCAACATCAGTTGTACAGACAGTGTGCAGTGCCCTGTAGGTCACAGCAGGGGAGAAAGGGTGGGAGCTCAGAATACAGTAAGATTCCCTTAGAAGAAACAAGATTACTATGGTAAGTAATGTTTTCTTCAAACCCCAGGAAATCTTACTGTATTCTGACAAATGCAGACTACCCAAGCATTGCCTTTGGAGGCGGGCAGAGGACCTATTTAGGAAACAGGCTCTGCAGAACTGCTGTGCCAAACCTGGCATCACTCCTGGCCTGGGTATCCAGGCAGTAATGTTTAGTAAATGTGCAAACTGTTTTCCAGGTAGCTGCTTTACAGATGTCCAGCAAAAGGATACACTTTGAAGCTGCTATTGATGCAGCAGTCCCTCTGGTGGAGTTGGCCCCGAGCCCTTTTGGGGGGGGGGGGGGTGCTGTTTGCTCAGTTTACCATAACAGAATTGGATACATACCACAATCCACCTTGCTATGGATCTCTTCATGACCGGTTGACCTTTTCCCACTTCTCCATAGGTCAGAAAAAGTTGGGTCCTATCCCCTCTGTGACACTTTGTATGCTCCAGGTAGTAGCCTATAGCTCTTTTAACATCTAGACTGTGCAGTCTACGTTCCACTGAGGAGGAATGGTCAGTGAAGAGGACTGGCAGTATGATGGACTGACTGATGTGGAAGTCAGACACCACCTTAGGAAGGAACTTATTATTGATCTTAAGGACCACCTTGTCCCTATGAAATGCAACATAATTGGTCTCCATGGACAAGGTTTGGATCTCACTGATCCTCCTGGCTGAGGCAATAGCAACTAGAAACACAGTTTTCCAAGTTGCATACTTGAGATCAGCCGATGACATGGGCTCAAAATGGGCTCATCAGCTGTGCTATACAAATGTTCAAACCCCATACTGGGGTGGGAGTTCTATGTGGTGAGTGCAGATGTAGCAACCCATTAAAGAACTTTCTAAACATGGAATTGGAGGCCAGAGATGATGCCCTGCCTGCTGACAAGTAGGCAGAGACCACAGCCAGGTGTACTTTCAATGTGGATGGCCTAAGGAATGAAGATGGGCTGAGTAATCCAGGACTACTGACAACCCTGCCTAAGTGGGATCCAGATTTTTATTCTGGCAACAGACAGAAAATCTTTTTTTATTTGGATGTATAAATCTTCCTGGTAGAGGGCTTTCTAGAAACTCCCAAGGACCTCCATGACCCCTTCTGAGGGATGCAGGTTGGCATACTCTAGGTCCTCAAGAGCCAGGCCTTGAGCCTGAGGAACCAAAGGCTGGAGTACAGGATCCTGCCCTGGGAAGAAGTCAGCAAGTTGGCCTCCTGGGGAGGCTTGACTGGCTTGGCTACTGACAGTGCCAGAACCAGGGAGTACCATGGCTGCCTGGCCCAATCTGGGCCAATAAGAATCACTGTGGCTGACTGGGATCTGAGCTTGTTCAGGACTCTCAACAGCAAGGAAAATGGAGGAAAGTCATACAAGAACTCCCCTGTCCAGTCTAGAATCAGTGAATCCAGTGGTACTGAACCCTTCACTGGGGGCCTGCAGCAAAACTTTGGGAGCTGGTAGTTGTCTGGGGAAGCAAAGACATCTATCTCGGGGGTGCCCCACCTTTTGAACACTATCTGTAGTACCTGCTTGTTCAAGGACCATTCGTGATAGCTCTGATTTATCCTGCTCAGTGCATCTGCCAGCACATTGTCTTTTCCTGGTAAGAGAACTGCTGACAGCAGAACCTCTAGAGAATAAGTCAAACTCCGTATTTTCATGGCTTCCGTTCACAGGGGTGTGGACCTTGTGCTTCCCTGTTTGTTGATGTAGTACACTGTGGTCGTGTTGTCTCTTCTGACTTGAACCACCTTTCCCTGTAGCATGCAGGCGAATGCCTGAAGTGCTAAGAAGACTGCTCTGAGCTCTAGCAGGTTCATGTGAAGTAATGACTCCTGTTTGAGCCATGTACCGTGAACAGTATGCTCCCCACCCTAGTAGGTAGGCATCTGAGGCGAGTACCAAGGAAGGCTGCTCCTGGAGGAATGGAACTCCCAGCCTGAGGTTTTTCATGTCCAACACCACTGAAGAGCTTGCAGAAAAGTTTATGTAACTGGAACCAGCTTTGACAATGAATTTGTTTTCTGGTGCCAGTAGTGCCTAAGATGGTATTGGACATCTCTCATCTGAAATCTTGCTCCTGATACTGTACCTGTTGAAGCTTCCATGTGGCCCAGCAATTATAGAAAATGCCTGGCTGGTCTGAGACTCTGAGGCTTGAAGGAGCCTGCCAGCTGTATCAGGGTGTTTGCCCTTTCCTGTGGAAGAAAAGCCTTTCCTCTCGCTGAGTCCAGTTCGGCCCCTATGAACTCCAGGAGTTATACTGGTTGTAGCACAGACTTTTTTAGGTTGATCAGGAACCCGAGAGACTGTAATTCCTGTGTTAGTACCAGAGACTGCTTTACCTGTTGAGGGGACTGCCCTATGACTAGCCAGTCGTCCAGATAGGGAAAAAATACAGGTTACTCACCTGTAACAGAAGTTCTAGGAATGGTATATGTTGTTCATCCACACTGTCTGGCAGGTATCCTTGCCGCTTTAAATCTTGCCGGAAGGTCTTCAAGCTGGCTCCTCCCACCCACCCGGGTGGTAAAACTCTCGGCTCTGCCCCATGACGCCAGATCTGGCCCGCTGGAAGCTCAGGTTGTGCGTCGAAGCCAGGGAGGTCGGGTGAGTCGTATGGATGAACAACATATACCATTCCTAGAACTCCTGTTACAGGTGAGTAACCTGTATTTCTAGGGACATGGATATGTTGTTCATCCACACTGTCTGGCAGACTCCTAGCAGTTCTCCAGGAGGAGGTAGACAAGACGCACACCCCCGATACTTACTTGGGAAAGAGACTGGAGAACCGAGGCCCCAAAACCAGCATCCCGGTGCGACTCAAGGTCGATGTGGCAATGGGTGATGAAGGTGTGTGCTGACTTCCAGGTAGCAGCCCTGCAGATTTCCTGGATAGGGACGTCCCTGGAAGCAGCCACTGATGCAGCAGTATGGCGGGTAGAATGAGCTCTTATCCCTCTGGGAGGCTCCATGCCCGCCAACTTATAGCAGAGATCTATGCAGGAGGTGACCCACCTGCCTATCGTCCGCTTGGCTGCAGGTCTGCCAGATGCGGCTTCAGCGTAGGTGACAAACAGCTGGCGAACCTCTCCCGAATTTCAGCGCATGCGCTCCTTATAGTAGTGTCGGCCTTCTAGGGTCCAAAGCATGGAGCTATATCCGGCCTCCGAGGTGTGATTGGGGTAGAACACCGGCAGAGTCAACATTTGGTTAAGGTGAACCCGACACCACCTTCGGAAGGAATTTCGGGTGGGGGCACAGGACAACCTTGTCCCTGTGGAAGACCAGGTAAGGAGACTCGATGGAAAGCACCTGGAGCTCTCCCATCCTTCTGGCTGACGTGATAGCCACCAAGAAGGCGGTCTTCCATGACAGGTGAGAGAGTTCACATCTGTGCATTGGTTCGAATGGCTTGCCCATGAGCTTTGCCAGTACCAGCAGTAGATCCCACGGAGGTGGAGGTTCTCGCACCGGAGGGGAAATGTGATCAAGGCCTTTGGAAAAGCGCCAGACCACCTTCTCCTGCGCCACAGACTGCTTCCCGGCCCGCGCCCGGTAAGCAGAGATGGCTGCCAGGTGCACCTTAAGGGACTTCGACCTAAGCCCTTGCTGAGAAAGGGACCACAGGTAGTCCAATATGCTCGCCAAGGAACAGGAGGAAGGGTCCAGGCCCTTGCCCTGACACCAAATGGAAAACCTTTTCCATTTGAAGGCGTAGCATTTTCTGGTCGACTCCTTACGGGACGCCTCAACTATGTTGAGGACCTCGTCGGAAAGACCCAAGGCCTGGAACTCTAGCCGCTCAGGAACAGGCCGTCAGGTGCAGGGATTGAAGGTCCGGATGGAATACCTTCCCTGACTGACTGAGAGCAGGTCAGGCGAGCTGGAAGCTGCCTCGGAAGCCTGGAGCTGAGGCTGAGGAGATCTGGGTACCAGTACTGGCGGGGCCAGTTTGGGGCTATCAGAATCACCTGCGCCTTGTCCCTCCTTACTTTGAGCAGCACCTTGTGCATCAAGGGGAATGGGGGAAAGGCGTAGAAGAGGCCCAGGGTCCACGGCCTCGAGAAGGCATCCCCCTGCAGAGAGCTCTGCTGAGGGGGGCCGGAATGGAACAGCCTCAACTTCGCATTCTCCCTGGAGGCAAACAGGTCCACCTGAGGTGTGCCCCAATGGGAGAATAGATCTCGTACTACCTCCAGCAGGAGAGACCACTCGTGGGAGGCAGCCCCTATCCAGCTTAGGGCATCGGCCAGGGTGTTGGGAGGCTCCTGCCACATGAATGGCTAGGAGATCCGCCTCCAGGCTGTGCACGAGTGACCAGATGCGGAGAGCTTCCTTGCATAGAAGCATGGAGCGTGTCCCGCCCTGGCGGTTTAGATAGTACATGGTCGTGGTATTGTCCATCTGGACCCGGACCACTTGACCCCGAAGAAACGGAGCAAAGGTGGTGAGAGCTAGGCGGACCGCTCGGAGCTCCAGCAGGTTGATGTGGCATCGGGACTCCCGCGGGGACCAGAGGCCGTGCGCTCGGTGTTCCCCCAGATGGGCACCCCAACCCATCAGAGAGGCATTGGTCGATAGAGAGACCGTCGGCTCGGGCGGACGAACGGGATGCCTTTCTGCAGATGAACTGGAACGGTCCACCACTGGAGAGCGTTCCACATCCCCTGGGTCACCGTCACTAGCTGGTCCAATGGATCGCAGCGTTGTGACCACTGGCTGGCCAGCCCCCACTGAAGGGGGCGCATGTTCCAGCGGGCCCAACGGACCACGCTGGTACAGGCCGCCATGAGACCCAGGAGGCGCAGGAAGTCCCGGGCAGGGCGCAATTGCCCAACCAGAAATGATTGGGCAAAGGAGGAAAGAACCTCGGCCCTGTCCGCCGGGAGCCGTGCTCTGGCTCGAAGAGAGTCGAGCTCTGCCCCGATGAAAAGAATCACCTGCTTCGGCTCGAGTTCCGACTTGGCCTCGTTGATGAGGAGGCCGACCTGAGAGCAAACCCGGAGGGCCAGGTCTCTGGACCGCTCCACCTCCTGTCTGGAGGGGGCTGCTATCAGCCAGTCGTCCAGGTAAGGGTAAACCCGGACCCCTCGGCGCCGCAGGAATGCTGTCACCACTGCCATGCATTTGGTGAAGACCCTGGGAGCTGGAGATAAGCGAAGGGCATGGCTTGGAACTTGAAGGGAACCTTCCGCTCAGAAGAGAAGGAACCTTTGATGGGACGGACGGATAGGGGCGTGAAAGAACGCGTCCTGTAGGTCAGAGAGCAGAACCACCACGCCGTGTTCAAGGATGGGATTATCTGAGCCAAGTGACCATCCTGAAGGTTCAAGACCTTAGGAACTTGTTCAGGTCGTGTAGGTTGAGAATGGGGCGCCAGCCCCCCGTCCGTTTCGGAACCAGGAAGTACCTGGACACGAACCCCGGGTTTGATGGAGGGTCCGCCACCTCTCTTATCACCTCCTTCTCGAGGAGGAGAGCGATGTTGGCTCGGCGAGCTGACAGCGAGGCTTCGGACCCCGAGGTGCGACGGCTCTGAAGGGTGGGGCCTGCTCGAACTCCAGAGGCAGGCCCTTTCCTACCACCTCCAACACCCACCTGTCTGTGGTAATAGCAGACCAGGTGGAAAGGAAGTACCGGAACTGTCCCCCCACGGGGGGAACCTGGGGTGAGGTGACGAGGTTGGGGGCGACACCCCTCAACCCATCACTGTGCAGGCTTGGAGGACGGAACGGCCGAGGGACCACCTGGGCCTTTACATCCCTGCTTCCTGGAGGAAGAAGCCGCAGGCTTGGGTTTGGGACGCCAAGCGCGAGCCTGCTGGCCCTGGTGTCACTGGGCCGGGCGTGCCGGGGGCGCAGACGGATGAAAGGGCTTGGGTTGAGGTCTGCGGCCCTTGTCCCTCTGAGCGGATGATACCGAGTCCAAGGTGGCATTGGACTTTTCGATCCTCTGGAGGTGGCCTTCCACTCCAGGGCCGAAGAGGTCGGTCCCCAAGAAGGGGACATCCGCCAATTTGTGCTGGGTATCCGCTGTGAAGGTGGATATCCTCAGCCATGCCCGACGGCGCATAGCCACTGCAGCTGCTACTGACCTGGCGCATGAATCACCGATGTCCAAAGCAGTCTGAAGTTGCTGCTTGGCCACTACCCTGCCCTGGTCCCGCACCTGCTTGACCGTGGTCTGCAGGTCACCCGAGAGATGAGGACCACCTGCCCAGGGAGCCCAACAGGGCATGAGAAAAAATGTGCCATCAGTGCGGCCGAGCTGGCCTGACGAAGGCCAAGGGAGGGCGAGCGTAGACTTTCGCCCGCATAGTACAATTTCTTGACTCCTTGTCGGAGGTTTGTCCACGTCCTTAGTATTTCCCGCACGCCGAAAAGCTGTCGGTAACTAACCCCTCGGCCGAGGATGTTCCGAGAAACCGGACAGGGAACCGGTAGGGACCGCATACTTCCTGGCCATCCTGGCCGAAGGCGCAGGGCAGGAAGCAGGACGCTGCCAGAGCTCCAAGGCCGGGCCCACAATGGCCTCAGCCACAGGGAAGGCCTCCGTAGGGGAATCCCCTCGGTCCAATATCTCCGTGAGGGGATACTTGGCCCGCTTGGATCTGGCTTCGAGCTGCATCCCGGTGGATTCGAGATGAGTCTGAGCAACCCCAGGAAGGACGAAGGGCTGTCGTCCAGCGACGACCTCAAGAGACTCCAAGTCCACTCGCTTGGAGAAGGTCGTCGTCCCGGACTCGGAAGAGTCCGAAGACCCTGGGCCGGAGCCACCCTCCACCTGCCGAGGGCGATCGGGAGTGAGGGTGACCGACAGCCTATGGGGCAGACCCTGAGCCGACCGAGAATTCTTGGTCGGAGCCCCAAACCGCGGCTGTGGAGGCGGAGGTTCCACCGGAATCGGTGGAGCAGCTGGTTTTGGCCGAACAACCGGCCTGACAACAGGCTCCTCGGGTAAAACGGGGGGTTGTTTCGGCCGCTCCGGTGACAGCCACTTAATGGCCGGGGAAGGCGACGGCGTCGGCTTATTCCCGGTCAGAAGGAGCTGTTGCCACATGAGGTTCTCGTATCGTCGATGCAACTTGCGCGAAGCCTCCCCTCATCGAGGAGGAGGAAGAAGAGACGGCGGCCGAGACCAAGACCACCTGTGATGGCGGGATCGGCTGGACCGCGAAGAAGTCCGAGACCGAGAACCTCGGCTTTTCCGAGGACGGTGCGGAGAGGGGGCGGGTGGAACCGACTCCTCCCTCGGCTCGGAGGGAACACCCAAGGGCTCTGGAACCGGAGGCACTGGCAAGCCCACGGGATCCTCAACTCCCACCGGGGGAACCGGGGAAAGGGGATTTTCGGCTTCGCCGGTCGACAACCCGTCCAACGGGTCGAGAAAGATCTCGACTGCGTCGATGGGAGTCTCGGTCAACTGACCTGACGGGGACAACGTGAGACCAGTGGCCGAAGCTGAACGATCGACCGAAGTTGATGGCCGACAACTCGGGGAGAGGGACCTTTCCCGCTCCCAAGAGCGTCGACGAAGAGACTTACCCTTGCCTTTCTTCTTGGACCGAGAAGAAGAAGGTCCAGCAGATGTTGGTCCCTCTCCCCTAGTGGAGAGGGACAGACAAAGCTCCTTAAAAGAAGCTGTGTAAGAGGAACCCAGGAGGCGGAGATAAAAGCTGCGGTCGAGGAAGATCGGCCTTGCATACCTCCTCTTCGGGGCGAACATCTGCTCTAGCTGATCTGCTGAGCCCGCCCCAAAACCAACCGACCGGGCCTCTTTTGACTTAACCGGTGGAAAACGTTTCTTGGGGCGCCCCAGTTGTAAACGGGCGGCACGGTCTTCGAGGACGTAGGCTGAGAAGGAAGAGCACAGGTCGCAAGCCTGCGGGTAGTGCTCGAGGCCTAAACAGTACACACACGGGAGTGCAGATCCGTCCGAGACATCTTCTGCCCACAAGGGCACCGCCGAAAACCGGAAGTCGATCTGTCCATCGCAGCCGCGAGGGATAGAAGACCGAAGTCTTAAGCAAAAGACTTTTAAATTCGGAAAACCGAAGAATTAGGAACCAGTCTTATACGCAGAGCGTTAAGGAGGGAACCTGAGCTTCCAAGAGGTAAGGAAGATCTGGCATCATGGGGCGGAGCTGAGAGTTTTACCACCCGGGTGGGTGGGAGGAGCCAGCTTGAAGACCTTCCGGCAAGATTTAAAGCGGCAAGGATACCTGCCAGACAGTGTAGATGAACAACATATCCATGTCCCTAGAAACTGCTACTCCTTGCCTCCTGAGGTGTGCCACAACCACAGCCAAGCATTTCGTGAACACCCTTGGAGCAGAAGCAAGTCCGAAAGGCATTGCCTTCAACTGGTAGTGGCCCGATGGCAGTCCGAATCTGAGGAACATTCTGTGAGACTGTCTCATTGGGATGTGAAAGTAAGCATCCTTTAGATCCAGGGATGCCAATCAATCCCCTTGCCTTAAGGTTGGCAGAATTGTAGTCAGGGTAACCATCTTGAATTTTGGTTTCAGCAGATGCCTCTTTAGGTATCTAAGAGCCAATATGGGTCGTCACCCCTGTTTTCTTGGTTGTGAGGAAGTACCTTGAATAGAGACCGTAGGTTCATCTGAAGTGGAAGCGATTTCGGGGAGGTTTCTGATAATCTGTTGAGTAATGGAAACCAGGTCTGATGAGGCCAGAAGAAAAAATTACTCACCTTAGTAATGTTGTTTCTTCTAATGGAGTCTTGCTATATTATAGACATTAGCAGTTTGATCCAGCTCTAGAACTGCCCCAGAGTGAAATGGTTAAAACCATTTCAAAATAGAATTTTGGCACGAGAGCAGCTCTATCTGTGTCATTTCAAACTTGAACTGTCAGATCTTTACGAGCCAAACTCACTAAGGTCTGTGTGGAAGCTGTAACCTACACTAGCCAAATGGCTACCTAAATAATAACAACCATTCATGGTCCCAACACCCAAGACTCAAGTCAGGGACCAGAAATACTAACACCATTCTAATAATATGAAAATGGAACATAAGTATAATAAAACACACACACGCATACACATACACCCCCAAAGTCCCAAAGGGGACAAAATGCTAATAGGACATAAGTAGTGTCCACACTAAGTTGCCCGCATCCCACCAAGTAGAGGTTCTGAGAGGGGCAGGTTGAGGGGGAGGTCTATAATATAGCAAGACTCCATTAGAAAAAAACGACATTACTAAGGTGAGTAATTTTTTCTTCAAACAACATGAAGTCTTGCTATATTATAGACATTAGCAGAATACACAGCAGTACCTCCATGGAGGAGGGCAGAACCTACTTAGGAATAGGCTCTGAAGAACAGCTGTGCCAAACCGAGCATCTCTCCTGGCCTGGACATCCAGGAGTAATGCTTGGTAAAGCGTGTACCGTTTTCAAGTAGCAGCCTGTCAAATCTCTAATAAAGGATATCTCTGGCAGCAGCTAGAGATGCAGCTGTACCTTGGAGAATGAGCCCTCAAACCGGGGCTCTGCCCACTTTCTGATAACAAAATTGGATACAAGAGACAATCCACCTGGCTATTGATCTCTTAGTGGCAGGTTTGCCTTTCCCAACTTCACCATAGGTAAGGAAAATTTGGAGGGATTCGAACCTGTGACCTTTGGTACGCTCTATATAATAACTAAGAGCTCTCTTAACATCCAGGCTGTGCAACCTCCTCTCACCCGAAGAGGAGTGATCAGTGAAAAATACTGGAAGGGAGATAGATTGATTAAGATGGAAATCTGAAACCACCTTAGGCAAAAACTTCCTATTAGTACTAAGGACTACCTTATTCCTGTGGAAAGAAATAAAGTCAGTCTCCACTGACAAGGCTTGCAATTCACTTGCTGTCTGGCAGAAGTGATAGCCACTAGAAAAACAGTTTTCCAAGTTAGGTACTTAAGCTCTGCAGAAGACAGAGGTTCAAAGAGGGTTGCATTAACTGGGCAATGCAAACATTAAGGTCCCAAGCAGGGGCCGTTCCCGAAAGGAGGATTAGTATGGAGTAATCCCTTAAAAACTTGGAAAACACAGGATGAGAGGAAAGAGGGATGACTTTCCTGCTGACACAAAAGCAGACACAGCTGCCAAATGAACTCTCAGGGTAGCTGGTCCGAGACCCAAGGAATTAAGATGTACCATGTAATCTAACAAAATGGGCAATTCAGCAGATTCTGGGGAAATATTTTTCCAGCACACCAAATGGAAAACCTTTTTCCATTTAGAACTATAAGTAGCCCTCGTGGAAGGCCTTCTGAAGCCTTTAGGATCTCAAGAACACCCTGAGAGAGGTGTAAATCAGCAAACTCTAACTCCTCAAGAGCCAGGCCTTGAGGTTGAGGGATTTGAGGTCCGGATACCAAACCCTTCCCTGGGCACAAGTCAACAGATTGTGATTCCTGGGGAGGCACAGGGGAAGATGGACTGTCAGAGACAGAAGGAGTGGGTACCAGGGCTGCCTGGCCCAATCCGGGGCAATCAGAATCACCCTGCAAGGCTGAGATCTGATTTTGACTAGTACTTTGAATAGGAGAGGAAAGGGGGGGAAAGCATAGAGGAACTTCCCCTCCCAATCCAGAAGAAGGGCATTCAGGGAACTGAGCCCAGTACTGGAGGCCTGCAACAGAACAGAGGAAGTTTGTGATTGTCTGGGGCTGCAAAAGATCTATCTGAGGGATGCCCCACCTGACAAAAACTATCCCCAGCACTTGAGGATCCAGGGACCATTCGTGATGGCCCTGGGAAATCCTGCTGAGGGCATCCGCTAGGACATTGTCCTTCCCTGGAAGATGAACTGCTATGAGGGAAGTGTTCAGGAATAGGCCAGAGACCACAACTTCATTGCCTCGGTGCAAAGGCCAAGACAGAGTGCCCCTGTTTGTTGATGTACCACATTGTTGTGGTGTTGTCTGTTCTGACTTGTATCACCTTGTCGGGACAGATGCAGAAAAAGCTTGAAGAGCTAAAAGACAGCTCTGAGTTCCAGCAAACTGATGTGGAGCAGAGATTCCTGGGGGGACCAGACTCCCTGAGTGGAAAGGTCGCCCATGTGGGCTCCCCAACCCAGAAGGGAAGCATCTGTAGTGAGAGTCAAGTCGTGAGAAGGGGAAATGAAGGGGACTCCCGCTCTTAAATTGCTCTGATCCTGCCACCACTGGAGAGCTAGGATCAAGGTTCGAGTCACTGGGACCAACTTGGAAAGGGGGTCTCTTCTCTGAGACCAAAAGGTTCTCAAGTGAAACTGAATGTCTCTCATCTGAAATCTGGCTCCTGCACAACAGCTGTGGATGCAGCCATGTGCCCCAGGAGCTGCAGAAAGTGTCTTGCTGGTCGAGACCTGCAGAGTGAAGGAAGAGGCCAGAGCCACTAAATTCCTTACCCTTTCTGGGAAGAAAGGCTCTGGCTAGCTTGTGTCCAATTCTGCCCCATAAAGGTGAGTACCTGGACTGGTTCCAGAACCCGACTTTAGTAGGTTTACAGAAAACCAGGGAGGTGAGAAGTTGCTGGGTGACCTGCAGGTGAGATTTTACCTGTTCTGGGGACTGGCCTACAATGAGCCAGTCGTCTAGATAGGGAAAAACAGCAATCCTCTGCCTCCCTAAGTGGACCACTGCCACTGCTAGACACTTTGTGAATACCCTTGGAGCAGAGGTAAGGCCGAAGGGCATTGCTCTGAACTGGTAATGACCTGAGGACAGTTCGAATCTGAGGTACTTTCGATGGGATCTTCTGATTAGGACATGGAAATAGGCATCCTTGAGGTCCAGGGAGGCTAGCCAGTCCCCTGGCCTTAGGGAAGGTAAAATCATTGCCAGAGTTACCATTTTGAACTTTGGTTTCAAAGATGCTTGTTCAGATATCTGAGATTTAAAATGGCGCCATTCTCCTGTCTTTTTGGGGTAAGGAAGTATCTGGAATACAGACCCTGCCCTGATGCAGGAGGAACCCTTTCCACTGCTCTTGAGCTAACAGGGATGAGACCTCTGTTTCCAGAGCGAGGTCTCTGAAGTACTTGCAGGTAGAAAAAGTCTGCTTCTCAATTTGGGAAATTTTGAAGCTGAGAACCAGACCCTGGCTACTACTTCCAGAACCCACTTGTCTGAGGGTTAAAGAAGCCCAATTCTGACTGAAGTAAGCCAGCCTGCCCCCACTGGTACAGGAGAATCGGCCCTGGGCACCCCATCAGAGTGCCTGTTTCGCAGGAGGCTTTAGGCTGGGGGTGGGAGCAGGTCTGCCACCCCTCGCCTGCCCCTGCCTTCTGAAGAAGCCTCTGAGCATAGGCAGAGGAGGCCTGAGTCTGGTAAAGGCCTGTGAAAAGGCTCTCCCTACCCCTGGGGCATGCCTTTGAGGAGTGGCTTGCCGCTCCTAAGCCTGGGCACTCTTGTAAGTAGTCCTATATTCATCCATCTTCTTCATGTAATTCTCTGTCTGCTCTCCAAACAGAGAATTTCCCACCACAGGAAAATCCATAGCCTTAGTCTGGGTATCCTGTGACAAACTAGTACACCTAGAGGCCAACCTACAAAAGCTACAGATGTGGCCATGACCCTAGAGGAAACATCATTAACATCCACAGCAGCATGAAACTGAACCCTAGAGGCTTCAATGCCATCAGCAGCCACCTGTTCTAGTTCACTAGCCAGCTGGCCATGGGCCTGCTTGGCCAACTGCATAACAGTATCCCATCTAGATTTCTGATACCTAGCTACATAAGCCATATAATTTGCTTGCCTGAGTCCCAGAGAGGCTGCCATATACTGTTTTTTTGCCATGGCATCAATCTTCCTGGAATCCTTGTCAGGAGGATGTGAAGCCAAGGAATATTAGCTTTATCACAGGCAGCAGCCTGAACTACTAACATGACTGCATTGCTGAGAAAGGAATTCTGTATCAGGGCCTGACAATGTATACCTTCTGTCCATCTTTTATCTACAGGAGGCACAGAATTAGGAGCTTTTAAAATTTTAATTGTTTGTTTCCTAAAGACTTATGTAAAGGAATAGACAATCTCCTGAACTCTGGAATATCCATCATTTCTACAAAATCAGGCTCTCTTGCTCATCCACAGCCTCTTCTAAAGGAAGCTGGAGAGTTTCAGTAACTTTTATAAAACATAAAATGAGATGGGGACTCAGACAGCATAGGGGAGATTCTAAAGGTCTGTCTGGGGAGATGTCGGTTCAATGGGCACACAGACCTTCCAGCCACATTCATACCTGCTCATAATCCTCCCCCCTCCTCTGGTTCATAAAATTCCTCAATATCATAATCCTGAACCACTGGGACAGGACGAACCGACCTTTTACCAGATAGTGGTGGTCGGACGGACCCTGAGACAGTGACTGGACAATTTGTATGGCTTTTGCTATCTCTGCAGCAGTTGGAGAAGGAATTTTGGACTCCAGACCTGCTGATTTTCTTGTTTTCTTTACTGGAATTGGTTCCTCAGAACCAGCTTTTCTTTGCCCGGGAAGTCTGGCCCTGGTCAGAGGCACTCCCTCTGGTTGGTTGGCACCGAACCGGCTGGCCATCCGGGTCAGCGGACTTTTGGGCCTCTCTGCCCTGGAGCCTGCCCAATCTTTTTCCAGGGTGGCTGCAGGAAATTCTTACATACCTGGCAGTCTGACTGGAGGTGGTCAAACCCCAGACAATAAACACATGTGGTGTGTGGGTCAGCCTTGGCAAAGACTTCCCCACAAACATCACAGTGTTGAAACCCAGTGGGCCCGGTTGTTCTTTTGGGTTACTCAGACATAATGCCAGCCTAACCAAAAACTTGCCCTTTTAACGGCAGTGCCAGGCAAGACACCCTTATCGGTTCCTAACCGTGTCACGGGTATTGGAAAAAAACGTAATAAATCAGTTTTTTTTAGAACCGATAAGAACCGGGAACCACACTCTAAAATAGTAACTTTTAGTTTTAAATGAGTTTTAAACCCACTGATCGGTTCAAAACCGAACCGATAACACCAAGTTCCACACAGACAAAACCTTCATTTACTTACGGTTACCACAGATAGAGCTTGAACCGAACGGTTTTGCGGTTAAAATAAAACTATTCTCGTTAAATCCAACCGAGAAAACACTTTTAAACCGAGAAATGAACCGAGCAGAAGGAGAAATCTCCGGAGCAACTGTTCACTGAGGCGGAGTAAAGAATCTGACAGTTCAAGTTTGAAATGACACAGATAGAGCTGCTCTCGTGCCAAAATTCTATTTTGGAATGGTTTTAACCATTTCACTCTGGGGCAGTTCTAGAGCTGGATCAAACTGCTAATGTCTATAATATAGCAAGACTTCATGTTGTTTGAATGGGAGATGAGAATCATTCTACCCTCCCCGTGCCTCCAGTTTCAGCAGCACCCTCTGAACTAAGGGAAGAGGAGGAAATGCGTACAGAAAGCGTTTTGTCCACTGCAGTCTGAATGCATCCCGACAAAAAACACCAGGTCCTGGATTTCTGGAGCAGAAGAGAGGCAGGTTTGCATTAAGTGGGGATGCAGAAAGGTCCAGGTCCGGAGTTCCCCACTGTTTGAAGAGAGATTGCACAACGTTTGCATTGCGAGACCACTCGTGATGATCTGTCTTCATTCTGCTGATACGGTCCGCCAGATCGTTCTGGACTCCTGGCAGGTAGACTGCCTGGATCAGAGATTTGTGCTCCAGGCACCATTCCCACACTCTCATCGCTTCCCTGCATAAGGGGTAAGAGTGTGCTCCACCCTGCTTGTTGATGTAGTACATCACTGTCTTGTTGTCCATTTGAAGGAGAATGGTCCTGTGACAGAGTATGTCCTTCAAGGTCTGGACTGTGTATAGGACAGCTTTCATTTCCAGAACATTTATTTGAAGTTGAGACTCGTCCTGGCTCCACTGACCCAGGGTGTGGAGATCCTGGCAGAAAGCTCCCCATCCTAGCAGAGACGCATCCATGATGATGGAGATCTGAGGATCCAGAGGGGCAAAGGGATAACCTTCCTGAAGGTTGTCCTCCTGAGACCACCAGGTGAGCAACCGTTTCAGCGGTTCAGTCAACTTGATGTGAAAGGATTGTGAGTGTGTGGTTGGCGACCACGGAGTGCTGAGCATCCACTGAGTACTTCTCATGTGAGGACGAGCCAGAGGCACAGTGAACACGGAGGATGCCATGAGACGCAGCATCCACTGTATCGAGAGAGCTCGGACTGAGCTGTTTTCTCTGATGAAATGGGCCCATCTGGAGGACGGCGCTCCTTCTGTCCTCCAGAAGAACAGGTTACTCACCAGTAACAGTAGTTCTAGGACTGGTACATGTTGTTCATCCACACTCTTTGGCATGTCCCTTTCCCTTTAAATCTTGCCGGAAAGTCTTCAAGCTGGCTCCTCCCACCACCCGGTTGGTAAATACCTTGGCTCCGCCTCATGACGCCAGATCTTAGCGCGCTGGAAGCAAGGTGATGTGCCTAAAGCTGGGGAGGTCGGGTGGGTGCGTGTGGATGAACAACATATACCACTCCTAGAACTACTGTTACAGGTGAGTAACCTGTTCTTCTAGGAGCGTGGATATGAGGTTCATCCACACTCTTTGGCAGACTCCTAGCAGTTCTCCGGGAGGAGGGAGGCAAGGCGCACACCCCCTACTTAGGAAACAGAGATTGGAGAACCGAGGCCCCAAAACCAGCATCCCGGCATGACACAAGGTCGATGTGGTAGTGGGAAATAAAGGTGTTTGCTGACTTCCAGGTAGCAGCCCGACAGATTTCCTGGATAGGAATGTCCCTGGAAGCAGATGCGGTAGTATGGCGGGTAGAATGAGCTCTTAACCCTCTGGGAGGCTCCTTGCTCGACTCATATAGCACAGACCTATGCATGATGTGATCCATCTTGCAATGGTCCGTTTGGCTGCAGGTCTGCCAGAAGCGGCTTCAGCGTAGGTGACAAACAGCTGGCGAACCTCTCCACGAATTTCTACTGTTCTTTCCTTATAGTAGGAGAGCGCACATCTCAGGTCCACAGTATGGAGCCTGTACTTGGCATCCGAGGTGTAGTTAGGGTAGAATACCGGCAGAGTCGACACCTGATTAAGGTGAAACTCTGATACCACCTTCGGAAGGAGTTTCGGGTTGGGGCACAGGACAACTTTGTCCCTGTGAAAGTCCAGATAAGGTGAGTCCACCGAAAGCGCCTTGAGCTCCCCTGTCCTTCTGGCTGACGTGATAGCCACCAGGAAGGCCGTCTTCCATGACAAGTGTGAGAGCTCACACTTGTGCATGGGTTCGAATGGCTTGCCCATGAGCTTTGCCAAAACCAGCAAGAGATCCCACGGAGGTGGAGGTTCACGCACTGGAGGGGATATGTGATCCAGGCCTTTGAAGAAGCGCCTGACCACTGTTACCTGTGCCAATGTCGGCTGACTGACCCGCACCCAGTAAGCAGAAATGGCTGCCAGGTGCACCCTAAGGGTCGAGGACCGCAGACCCCCTTTGGAGAGAGAACAAAAGGTAATCTAGAATGTTAGCCACAGAGCAGGATAAGGGGTCCAGACTCTTACCCTGACACCAAATGGAAAATCTCTTCCATTTGAAGGCATAACATTTCCTGGTCAATTCCTTCCGAATTGCCTCCACCAGTGTAGACTCCTCGGAAAGACTCAGATCCTGGAACTCTAGTCGCCCAGGTACCAGGCTTTGAGGTGCAGGGATTGAAGGTCCGGATGGAAGACCTTCCACTGGTTTAATGATATCAGGTCCGGGTGTGTGCAAAGCCGCTCCGGGGGCCTGCAGCTGAGGCTGAGGAGATCTGGATACCAGAATTGGTGCGGCCAATCCAGTGCTACCAGAATCACCTTCGCCTTGTCCCTCCTCACCTTGAGTAACACCTTGTGGATCAAGGGAAATGGAGGGAAGGCGTAGAGGAGGCCTGGGGTCCACGGCCTCAAAAAGGCATCCCCCTGCAGTAAGCCCTGCTGAGGGGGGCGGGCATAGTACAGACTCAGCATGGCGTTCTCCCTGGAGGCAAACAGGTCCACCAACGCTTTTGCCCCAATGGGAGAACAGACTGTAAGCTACCTCTGGATGGAGGGACCACTCATGGGATGTCTGACCTAGGCGGCTGAGAGCATTCGCCAGTTGGTTCAAGACTCCTGCCACATGGATGGTTGGGAGATCCGCCTCCAACCGGCTGACGGTGCAGATGCAGAACACCTCCTTACACAGCAGACGGGAGTGCGTGCTGCCCTGTTTGCTGAGGTAGTACATGGTCATGGTATTGTCTGTCTGGACTTGAACCACTTGACCCTGGAACTGAGGAGCGAATGCTGACAGTGCCAGTCTGACTGCTCTGAGCTCCAACAGGTTGATGTGGCATCGGGACTCCTCTGGGGTCCAGAACCCTTGGGCCCTGTTGTCCCCCATGTGGGCTCGCCAGCCCATGAGAGAGGCGTCGGTCGTGAGGACAACTGTTGGCTTGGGGAGGACAAATGAGATTCCTTCCTGCAACTGTTCTGGGATGGTCCACCATAGGAGAGTGTCCCACATCTTCTGGGTTACTGTGATCAGCTGGTTGAATTGACCATGGCACTCAGTCCACTGGGCAGCCAGCTCCCACTGGAGGGGGCGCATGTACTACCTAGCCCAACGGACCACTGAGGTGCATGCCGCCATGTAACCCAGAAGGCGCAGAAAGTCCTAGGCAGGGGGCAAGAGCCCAACCAGAAATGATCAGGCAAAGGAGGAAAGAATCTCCACCCTGTCCGCCAGAAGACGGGCTCTGGCTTGACAAGAGTCGAACTCTGCCCCGATGAAGCCCATCACCTGAGACGGCACGAGTTCCGACTTGGCCTCATTGATCAGTAGCCAAGCTGAGAGCAGGTTCTGAGAGCCAGATCCCTGGATCTCTCCACCTCCCGAAGGGAGGAACCCGTCAGAAGACAGTCATCGAGATAAGGGTAATTCAAACTCCTCGGCACTGAAGATGGGCTGCCACCACTGCAATGCACTTGGTGAAGACCCGCGGGGCTGATGACGAGCCAAACGGCATGGCTTGGAACGCGTACAGGGTCCCCTGAAGCAGAGGAACCGCTGGTGGGATGGACGGATTGGGATGTGAAAGAACGCGTCCTGCAGATCCAGAGAACAAAACCACATGTTTCGCTCCTGGGATGGTATTATCTGGTTCAGAGTTACCACCCGGAAGGTGCGAGACCTGAGATACTGATTCAGGTCACAGAGATCTAGGATGGGGCGCCAACCCCCCATCTGCTTGGGCACCAGGAAGCACCTGGATACGAAGCCTGGCTCTACAGGTGGATCTGGCACTGGAGCTACCAACTCCTTGCTAAGGAGCTGAGCTATGTCACCCCAAAGAGCCGACTGCGTGCAAGCTGAGATCCTTTCCTCATAAGGGGCTCGGCTGGGCTGGTACTGCTCGAATTCCAGAGGCAGTCCCTGCCCGACCACTTCTAGAACCCACCTGTCCGAAGTGATATCGGACCAGGTGGAAAGAAAGTGGAGGAGCCGACCCCCCAAGGGAGGACCCAGGGCAGGTGTGACGGCAGTAGGGGTGGCAACCCCCAACCCGTCACTGAGCAGGCTTAGAGGAGGAGGAGGAAGCTCCTGGACCAGCGCCTCGGCCTCCTTTACAGGGCTGTTGAGGGCCCTGCTTGGGCCTAGGGCGCCAAGCTTCAGACTGCTGCTGCTGTTGGTGCCGCTGACCTCCTTGATAGGAGGGCTGCCTGACCACAGTGGAGGACTGCCGAAATGGCTTCCTCTTCCGCTGGTACTTGCATGAGGAACCCTTAGCAGAAGTGGCATCCAAGGTGGCACTGGACTGTTCAATACGCTGAAGGTGGCCTGCCACTCCTGGGCCAAAGAAGTCGGTACCAAGGGAAGGCACATCAGCTAACTTGTGCTGGGTATCCACTGGTAAGGAGGATAACTGCAGCCAAGCCCTGTGGTGGGTGGCCACTGCGGCTGCTAAAGAGCGGGCACAAGAATCCCCAATGCCTAGGGCCGTCTGGAGCTGCTGTTTGGCGACAGCACGGCCCTGATCACGGACTTGTTTGGCCGTGGTCTGCATGTCTGCGGGGAGGTGAGGAAGTAATTCATCCAGTGACCCTAGGAGGGCATGGGAGAAGTGTGCCATGATTACAGCCGAACTGGCCTGACGAAGGGCCAAGGAAGAGGCCGTGTAGACCTTACAGGCAGAGTGGCCCATGTTCTTGGACTCCTTGTCTGGAGGTTGGTCGGTGTCGGCCGAGCCACCAGTACGTCCAAAGACAGAAGCAGTCATCAGGCTCTCAGCCGAGGGATGTTTCGTGAATCCCGGTAGGGATCTCATAGGTACCGCATACTTACGGGCCATATGGGCAGACGGAGTTGGGCAGGAGGCTGGACGCTGCCAAAGCTCAAGGGCTGGATCAGTAATGGCTTCAGCCACTGGGAAGGCCTCTGTCAGTGTATCCCCCCTCTCTTAAGGATATCTGTAAGGGGGTACTCCACCTTTTTCTGGATAGACTCCAGGGGCATTCCGTTGGAATCGGAAATGAGGCGGAGGATGCCCTGAAAGGAGGAAAGACCTTCCTCCAGGCCTGCCGAGAGTGACTCCTCATCACCCGGATGGGAGTGCAAACTGGTGGCATCCGAATCCGAAGAGTCAGGATACAGCGGTCTCCCGCACATGTCCCCCTCGATACGCAGAGGATGGTCAAGGGTAACAGTGATGGACAGGCATCTGGGAAGCCCGGTGTCTGGACGGTCCCCTTTCGAGGGAGCCCCTGAGACAGGCTGCTTAGGTGGTGGTTCCACCCTAATCAGTGGTGAGACTGGTATGGGCTTAGGAATAACGGTCGGCCTCACATGTGGAGGAACAGAAGATTTCAGGTCCGAAGGGGTTGGTGTCGGCCCTTGAGGCGCAGGCCACGTAATGGCCGGGGTGGACAGCGCAGCCGGCTTCTGTCAAGCCAAACTCAGCTGTTGCCACATAAGCTCTTCATAGCATCGACAGAGTTTCCATCAAAGTCTCTCCTCGTCCGAGGAGGATGAGGACCTGTAGTGGCACCTTTTTAGAATATCGGTGGCCTTTCTTCAGTTTTCCCGCTGAAGAAGGAGACCGAATCCTCGATCGAAACCGACGCGGTCGACCACGATTGGGAGAAACTGGGCTTGGTGAAAATCGAAGGCTCCGGATCAATTCCCTTGATGGGAACACCCAAAAGAAGTGTCTCGTCATCGGGGAAAGAAAGGACTGGGGTCCTCTCTAAAGAATCGTCGACCGGAGTTGGCGAAATCGGCTTGATCGAGAACAATCTCAGCCGGATCAGCCGATTCCTCAGTCTCTGCCTGGCCAGATGGAAGATCAGTAAAGCCGGCGGCCGAGGAAGCGATCTCTACCGAAGTCAAGGTCGCAGTGTCCTGGGACTCGGACCACACTCGGTCCTAGGAAAGTCTCCCTTTCCAAGACCTTGGAACCTTGTCCCTCTTCCGAGGGCGAGAGGAGTGCGAACCCGAGGGAGCCTCACCCCTGGTGGGGAGAGACTGGCACATCTCAATGAAGGAACCTGTGAAGGAAGAACTGAGGTTGAGAGGCACAAAGAAACTTCGGCTGGCCGGAGCTTGGGCAGCTTCTTCTTCCAAGGCCTTCATCTGCTCTAGCTACTCGGCGGATCCCGCAGCCGTGGAGACCGCCCACCTCACTTCCTTCGATTTCACTGGCGGGTTCCTTTTCTCCGGTCTCCCCAGCTTAAGGCGTGCCATGTGGTCGTCGAGGACATTGGGATGGAAAGCCAAGCAAAAGGTACAGGTGGTGATGTCATGACCGACACCTAGGCAGTACACGCAGGTAAGGTGGGGATCGGTGCGCGACATTTTCTGGCTGAATGTACACCAGCGAAAACCAGGGAACGACTTGTCCTCCATATGCAATGTGCTATTATAGGAATCGAAAACTCTGACGAGTTTGAGAGATAAATTCGGTAAAAACCGACAATGCGAATCCAGGGCCTACGATGGCTAGAGTTAGCACGAGGGAACCTGATTCTTCCAGCGGAAAGGAAGATCTGGCATCATGGGGCGGAGCCGAGATTTACCACCCGCGTGGGCGGGAGGAGCCAGCTTGAAGACTTTCCAGCGAGATTTAAAGGGAAAGGGACATGCCAAAGAGAGTGGATAAATACAGGTTACTCACCTGTAACAGGAGTTCTAGGAATGGTATATTGTTCATCCACACTGTCGGGCAGGTTCCTTGCCGTTTTAAATCTTGCCGGAAGGTCTTCAAGCTGGCTCCTCCCACTCACCCAGGTGGTAAAACTCTCGGCCCCGCCCATGACGCCCAGATCCAACCCGGGCTGAAGCCAGGCGCCGGTTGGAGGTCAGGATGAACAACATATACCATTCCTAGAACTCCTGTTACAGGTGAGTAACCTGTATTTCTAGGGACATGGATATGTTGTTCATCCACACTGTCTGGCAGACTCCTAGCAGGTCTCCAGGAGGAGGGAGGCAAGGTGCACACCCCCTACTTAGGAAATAATGACTGGAGAACAGAGGCCCCAAAACCAGCATCCCGGCGTGACTCAACGTCAATGTGGTAGTGGGTAATGAAGGTGTGTGCTGACTTCCAGGTAGCAGCCCTGCAGATTTCCTGGATCAGGACGTCCCTGGAAGCAGCCACCGATGCAGAGGTATGGCGGGAAGATTGAGCTCTTATCCCTCTGGTAGGCTCCATGCCCGCCAACCTACAGCAGAGATGTATGCAGGAGGTGACTGGAGACCACCTGCCAATCGTCCGCTTGGCTGCAGGTCTGCCAGGTGCGGCTTCAGCGTAGGTGACAAACAGCTGGTGAACCTCTCCCCAAACTTCAGCCGTCCGCTCCTTGTAATAGGCGAGCGCTCTTCTATGGTCCAAAGTATGGAGCCTATATTCGGCCTCCGAGGTGTGAATGGGGTAGAACACCGGCAAAGTCAACACCTGGTTAAGGTGCAACTCCGACACCACCTTCGGAAGGAATTTCAGGTGGGGGCACAGGACAACCTTGTCCCTGTGGAAGACCAGATAAGGAGACTCTATGGAAAGCGCCTGGAGCTCTCCCATCCTTCTGACTGACATGATAACCACCAAGAAAACGGTCTTCCACGATAGGTGAGAGATGTCACACCTGTGCATTGGTTCGAACGGCTTCCCATGAGCTTAGCCAATACCAGCAGTAGATCCTACGGAGGTGGAGGTTCTCGCACCAGAGGGGATATGTGATCAAGGACTTTGAAAAAGTGCCCGACCACCTTTTCCTGCGCCACCGACTGCTTCCTGGCCTGCGCCCGGTAAGCAGAGATGGCTGCCAGGTGCACCTTAAGGGTCGTCGACCGAAGTCCAAGTTGAGAAAGGGACCACAGGTAGTCCAGAAAGCTTGCCAAGGAGCAGGAGGAAGGGTCCAGGCCCTTACTCTGACACCAAATGGAGAATCTCTTCCATTTAAAGGCGTAGCATTTTCTGGTCGACTCCTTACGGGAAGCCTCAACAACGCTGAGGACCTCGTTGGAAAGACCCAAGGCCTGGAACTATAGCCGCTCAGAAACCAGGCCGTTGGGTGCAGGGATTGAAGGTCCAGATGGAATACCTTCCCCTGACTGACTGAAAGCCGCCTCGGGAGCCTGGAGGTGAGACAGAGGAGATTTGGATACCAGAACTGGCGGAATCACCTGTGCCTTGTCCCTCCTTGCCTTGAGAAGCACCTTGTGGATCAAGGGAAATGGGGGAAAGGCCTAGAAGAGGCCCAGGGTCCACGGCCTCGAGAAGGCATCCCCCCTGCAGTGAGCCCTGTCAAGGGGGCGGGCGGGCATGAAATAGCCTCAGCTTCGCATTCTCCCTGGAGGCAAACAGGTCCACCTGAGGCATGCCCCAGTGGGAGAACAGATCTTGTACTACCTCCGGCAGGAGAGACCACTCGTGGGGCGCAGCTATCTGGCTTAGGGCATCGGCCAGAATGTTGGAGGCTCCAGCCACATGGATGGCAAGGAGATCCGCCTCCAAGCTGCGCACGAGGGACCAAATGCAGAGAGCTTCCCTACTCAGGGGCATGAAGCGCGTCCCACCCTGACGGTTCAGGTAGTACACAGTCGTGGTATTGTCCGTCTGGACCTGGACCACTTGACCCCGTACAAATGGAGCGAAGGCAGTGAGGGCTAGACGAACCGCTCGAAGCTCCAGCAGGTTGATGTGGCATCAGGACTCCCGAGGGGACCAAAGGCCGTGCGCTCTGTGCTCCCCCAGACAGGCACCCCAACCCATCAGAGAGGCATCGGTCGATAGAGAGACCGTCGGCTCGAGGCGGACAAACGGGATGCCCTCCTGCAGATGTGCTGGAACGGTCCACATCCCCTGGGTCACTGTCACTAGCTGATCCAAGGGATCGGAGTGCTGTTACCATTGGCTGGCCAGCCCCCACTGTAGGGGACGTATGTACCAACGGGCCCAACGGACCATGCGGGTGCAGGCCACCAGAAGGCACAGGAAGTCCTGGGCAGGGACGCAATTGCTCAACCTGAAATGACTGGGCAAAGGAGGAAAGAACCTCAGCCCTGTCCGCTGGGAGCCGTGCCCTGGCTCATAGAGAGTCTAGCTCTGCCCCGATGAATTGAATCACCTGCTTTGGCACAAGTTCCGACTTGGCCTCGCTTGATAAGGAGGCCAACCTGAGAGCAAACCTTGAGGGCCAGATCCCTGGACTGCTCCACCTCCCTTCTGGAGGAGGCTGCAATCAGCCAGTCGTCCAGGTAGGGGTACACCCGGACCCTTCGGTGCCGCAGGAATGCTGTCATCACTGCCATACATTTGGTGAAGACCCTGGGAGCTAGGGAAAGGCCGAAGGGCATGGCCCGGAACTCATAGAGGGATCCCTCTGCCCTGAAGCGGAGGAAACTCTGGTGGGACAGATGGATTGGGACGTGAAAGAAATGAAAATTACGTACCTACCGTAATTCTTGATCTTCTCTTGTATCTTCACCATTCATTACTGATTGGGTTAAGCCGGAGGAGTGCACCCGCTACGGGATTTTTTATTTTTTTTTTTATTTGAGTCGGTTTCAACGGCGCCGCCTCCAGTGTGACGTGATTCAGATCACGCGCGCGGCAGCCGTTAGGTGCCGCAGACTCCTCCTCTATCTCAGTTCTGTTAGCCGGAGAGGCGAAAATAAAGGGTAAGAAAAAAGGAAAGCGAGGCAAGAGAGCCGAGGGATAGAAAAAGGAAAGGATATAAACTGAAAAAGGGATAAGCCGGTAGAGAATAGACAGAGGAGAGAGAATTCCTACCCTAAGGGACCGCAGGGCCTCCTTTCCGGGGCGGCTCTAAGGGAGGAACAGAGAGAAGGAAAGAGAAAGTAGAAGAAGAAGAAGGAGAAGAAAAAAAGGGGCATGTTGAGAGGGAGAATAGTGCCCATCGAGCATTGGTTGAGAGGCTTATAGGCTCGAGACTAACAAGGGAGCAAGAATCCCAGTTGTTAGGACTGAGGAGAGGTTCAACCAAACCACCTGAACAGATCCGAATGAGGGCAGACTCTCTGGACTCTCAACATGCCCAGTCCCTTCATCCTAGTTGAGGGCTCCTAGACTGTCCGGGCAGAGCCTGTTCCGGGTAGAGCGCCCAGCCAGGAAGGGGACTAAGTCCCTTCGCACCTTTTGTTAGGTGCTAACACAGCAGTGTATGGAAAAGACTATGCCTTCTCAAGGCAGTTTTGTATGAAAATAGAGTGGAACTCAATCAGACTCCTAGGGCAAGGCAGGCAGACGCTCAGAGCTGACAAGTTCAGCAGCAGCTAGAAGAGCTAGAAATAATACCTGCCAGGAGGATTCTTGGATTTGCGGGCCAGGACAGGCATGGCCACTTGGGCCGTGAAACTGCATGACCTGAAGAAGGTAAGGAATCGCACCCAAAGGGTGGTCAGAAAGAGTTCCCTCAGAAGTAGAGAAAATTATAACCGTGCTCGTTCCTCTTACCTTTAAGAAAAAAGGGAGATCCATTCACTAAGAATGTGAAAATAGAAAATTTTTTTTTTTTTTTTGGCATAAAGGACAAGAAAAGTAAGAGGAACGAGACGGGAGGGGGAGACACCACAGAAGGAGGCCACTAAGGGGAAGGTGGGAGGGTATCAGTTATGAATGGTGAAGATACAAGAGAAGATCAAGAATTACGGTAGGTACGTAATTTTCTTATCTTCCCTTGTCAATCTTCACCATTCATTACTGCTTGGGTGAGTACCAAGCCCCCTCCCCCATAAAAAAAGGGGGGGTAGAACCCTGAGGAACAAGACCCCAGCCTTCTGTTGGTAGAAACAGAAGGAAAGACCCTGGCTAATGCAGAGAGAAGCCTATGTGGGAGAAGGAGGTGCCCCGAGGACGGGGAGACTCAGGAAGCCCCTGCAGAAGTCTCCTAGCTTTGGAGGAAAAGAGATGGGTCCCCCGGAAAGCGGAGCGAATCACCCTATGCCGGGCCAGGGGTGACAACCTTGATAGACGAAGCCATGCCGTCCACCTAATGCAGATCACTGTCCCCATAAGCCTGGAAGCCACCTCATTAGCGTCATAAGATGCCCTTGCTTGGTGTCTTGCCAGCCCAGGCCTATAGCAGAGAGGGCAATAGCCTGTCTGGTGCTCCTGTATCAGGCATTGATGCTAAGAGCTGGGAGAGCATCGACCACAGATGCCGATTGTAGGCAGCTGGTGGAGCCTGATGTGATGCAATGCAGGCCACCCACTTGCGAGAGGAAGAGACACTCTTAGCCCCCACGGTGATCCAAACTGAGGAATCCGAGATCGGTGGACGGTGGGTATGAGGGCGGCGCGCCAGAAGGAGTCTCTAGGTATACTAAACCCAGGATGGGTTGGGAAGGGTACCCAAGGATTCGAGGGGCAATACTATCCTTCGACGACAGTCTACGGGGCTGGAGAAGGGGCGGCTCGACTGCCAGGAACGGATAGGCTACTCCTGGAAGGGAAAGGCCAGGAAGGTACCACCAGGTGCTGGGCACTGAATTCTCCAAGGAATTCACGCGTCTCCTGTTCAGTATTGTCTTGCCTAACGTAAGAGATTCGAAGATCCCTCACCATCCTCGAAAGGAATCGCTGATATTCAGTGAAATCAGCGTCGGAGGAAAGATGAGCAAGGGGTTCCTCTCCCTCAGAGGAGGGAGACGAGGATGATGGGGAGCTCAAATGTCCAGAAGATTCCTGCGGCGGAGGGGAGAGTCGAAAGACCTGCTCATGCATATATCTAATGTATGAGGGGAAGGCCGACGCAGAACCTCTAAACTGCTCCCAGGATAACGGACCCGTAGGACCGACATGGCCTGGAAGAGCGGGGGGTGGTTGCAGAGGTACTGGAGAAGGGCACCTGCGAAGAGGCAAATGACCTCTGCTAGGGCTCTAAAATCCGGGGAACGGAGCCCGAGCTGGCGGGATCCCGGACAACAAACCAGGTCGCAAAATGGAACCCTGGGGATGCAAGGCCTGGAAGAGCCCAGAAAGGGATCCTCCCCTGTGACGAACCTGGGACTGCATGGATCCAGAAGGGCAGTCCACAGCAACGCCACCGGAGGGAGTCCCAGGGCCCAAGAGGGAAAGGCGGTTTGCGCTACGGCTCCTAGCCACCCCACGAGGGGTGGCCGGCCGAGACCACGACGACTGTCCCCCGCCCATTGACCCCTCGGACTCCGAGAGAGCCCTCCTCCTCGACTCCAGCGTTCCCCCACCCCAAGAGATGGCAACAGCACCCGGAAGGGTAGCTGTCACAGACCCCCTAGGAGGGAGAGCCCCAGTCCCCACCACATCACCCCTCCAGGACCCGGGGCCACCCCTAGCCCAAAGGTCCTTAGGGGAGGACGGGAGTGGAGACAGCAGGAGGGGCCCGCTGTGCCGCCTAGCACCACGTGTTATTGGGGACCCCGACCCCGAAGAGTCAGGGTGCCAGGAAGGGTCCACGTCTGAGTCATCGACCTCCGAAGAGGACGAGGCCAGCAGAACCTCCACGCTGGCAACCCCGGGGGTCCCCGGAGGAACGGCGCCGGTGCTAGGGACGGCGCTGGATGACCCTAGCCCACTCGCGACTGCTAGGCCTGGTCCCGGCTCCCCTGCTGCACCAGTTAGGCCCATGGTGCCGCCCCCAGCGCTGGAACCCAACCCAGCACCACAGAGAGCGCAAACCTGGCCTGCGGCGCCGCCTACGGCACCGTCTTGATCACCGGTCCTACAGTGCCAGGCCCAGCAGGCGCGGGCCTCGACACTGGGGAGCCTGCCTCGGTGACTGCCGGCGGTGTCCCGTTGCTGCCCGGGAGGGACCACGACGTTCCCCCGACACCGCGAGAGAAGCTTCCTCTTCGGCAAGAGAACAGGAGGAAGCCTCCTCCTCCTCGGACCGTATAGGCCCGGGAGGGGACCCGGAGGAAGGGCCTAGAGACCTTACCTGGGAATCCCTGGAGCGACGCCGTCCCCCGGAGGTTGGCGGGGCCTTGCCGAGCTTGAACGCACGGACTTCGAGGACACGACGGTCCATGGAGAAACAGGCGTTGCACGCGTCCATGTTGTGGTTGGGTCCCAGGCAACGGAGACAGACATCATGCCGGTCCGAGACGGAAAAATGCCGGCCACAGGAGCACCGACGCATAGGGGCGTGGCCCGCCTTCGACTTACGCCTTGCTCCCGAACCTGACGATGCAAACTAAACAAGGAAAAAAAGCAATAAAGCACTCGGCGCCGTAATAAAGAAAAGAAAGGAACGGTCTTACCGGTATACGGCGTCGAGAGAGTCGTCTGAGAGAAAACGAGGAGTCTTGAGGTATTAGAAACCGAAAACACTATTCGCTACCACGCAGCAGGTGCAGCCTTGATGGCGGGAGAAACAGAACTGAGATAGAGGAGGAGTCTGCGCACTCCATGCCGCCGTCGCGCATGACACAATACGTCAGACTCAGGGCGCCTGAGCCGACTCCAAAAAATAAAAAATCCAGAAGGGTGCGCCCCGCTTAACCCAAGCAGTAATGAATGGTAAAGATTGACAAGGGAAGATCGTGTCCTGGAGGTTCAGAGAACAGAACCACATGCCTCGGTCCAAGGATGGAATGATCTGAGCTACAGTGACCATCCTGAAGGTTCGAGACCTTAGGAACCTGTTCAGGTCATGCAAGTCTAGAATGGGGCGCAAGCCCCCCGTCCGTTTCGGGACCAGGAAGTACCTGGACACAAACCCTGGGTCTGGTAGAGGATCAGCCACCTTCCTGATCACCTCTTTTTTGAGGAGCAGGGCGATGTCAGCTCGGCGAGCCGACAGAGAGGCTGTGGACCCCGTAGACCCCTGAGGGGCGACGGCTCGGAAGGGCGGGGCCTGCTTGAACTCCAGAGGCAGGCCCTTTCCTACCACCTCCAACACACAGCGGTCCGTGGTAATAGCGAACCAGGCGGAAAGGAAGTGGCGGAGCCGTCCCCTCATAGGGGAAACCCAGGGGGGGAGTGACGAGGCTGGGGGCGACACCACTCAACCTGTCACTACGCAGGCTTGGAGGAGGGGCCGACCGAGGGACCTCCTGGGCCTTTTCCTCCCTGCTTCCTATTAGAGGAAGCCGCAGGCTTGGCCTTGGGATGCCAAGTGCTAGCCTGCTGGCCCTGATGCTGGTGTTGTTGGGCCGGACGTGCCGCAGGTGCAGAAGGGCGAAAGGACTTATGTTGCTGACGACGGCCCTTGTCCTTCTGGCCGGAGGTGACAGAGTCCAGGGTAGCGTTGGACTTTTCGATCAGCTGGAGGTGGCCTTCCACTCCAGGGCCAAACAGGTCAGTCCCCAAGAAAGGGACGTCTGCCAGTTTATACTGGGTATCCGCCGTGAAGGTGGATATCCTCAGCCATGCTCTGTGGCGCATGGCCACTGCGGCCGATACTGATTGGGCACAGGAGTCTCCAATGTCTGGAGCCATTTGGAGCTGCTGTTTCGCCACTGCCCTTCCCTGATCCCACACCTGCTTGACCGTGGTCTGCAGGTCGGCCGGGAGATGAGGGATCACCTCATCCAGGGAGCCCATGAGGGCATGGGAAAAGTGTGCCTTCAGTATGGCCGAGCTGGCCTGGTGGAGGCCTAGGGAGGACGCAGCATACACCTTGCACCCGGCATAGTCCAGCTTTTTGGACTCCTTGTCGTTGGGCTTATCCACATCACTAGCATTCCCGGAATGCCGGAAAACGCTATCCGTGACCAAACCCTCCGCGGAGGGGTGCTCCAAAAAAACGGACAAAAAGGCGGTAGGGACCGCATACTTCCTGGCCAAAGGCGCAGGGCAGGAAGCAGGCCGCTGCCAAAGCTCCAAGGCTGGGCCAACAATGGCTTCAGCCACCAGAAAAGCCTCCGTGGGCGAATCCCCTCGGTCCAGTATCTCCGTCAGGGGATACTTGGCCGCTTGGATATGGGCTCGAGCTGCATCCTGGTGGACTCCGAGATGAGCCGAAGCAGACCTATGAACGACGATGGGCTCTCATCCATCGACTGCCCCCTGGAGGACTCCAGGTTAAGGGGCATGGAAAACAGGGAGGAGTCATCGTCAGACTCAGAGGAGTCCACGAAGAGCTGCCTGGGGCCTGAGCCACCCTTTACCTGCCAAGGATGGTCGGGAGTGAGGGTGACCGACAACCGGTGGGGCAGACCCTGACTCAACCAAGAGTCCTTGGTCTGCGCCCCCGATTTCGGTTGTGGAGGCGGAGGTTCCACCACAATCGGTGGGGCAGCTGGTTTCAGCTGAACAACTGGCCCAGGCTTGGGCACCTCGACAACCGCGAGGGGTTGTTTCGGCCTTTCGGGTGACAGCCACTTGATGGCCCGGGGAAGGCGACGGCGTCGGCTTGTTCCCGGACAAAAGGAGCTGCTGCCACATTAGGTCCTTGTAGTGTCAACGCAATCTGCGCCGAAGCCTCTCCTCTTCCGAGGAGGAAGACGAGGACGAGCAGCACCGCTGCTTACCTCGGTGCCGAGACCGCCGATGTCGGCGGGATCGGCTGGACCGAGACGAAGTCCGAGACAGAGACCCTCGGTGTTTCTGAGGGCGGGTCTGGGAGCAAGCGGGGGACACCTGCTCTTCCCTCAGCTCGGGGGCCTTGACTGGGGACTGCGGCACAGGAGGCACAGGCAAGTCCTCGGTTTCCACTGGGGGAACCGGTGATGAAGGGTTGTCGGCTTCACCAGTCGACAGCCCATCCGACGGGTCGATAAAAATCTTGACCGCGTCGACGGGTGTCTCGGCTGGCTAACCTGACGGGGACACCGTGAAGCCAGCGGCCTTAGCTGCAACCTTGACCGAAGTCGAGTGTCGACTGTCTGGGGAAGGGGACGTCGACGGTGGGACTTACCCTTCGAGTCCTTTTTCGACCGAGAAGAGTGTCCCAATGGCCCCTCTCCCTTCGTGGAAAGGGACTTGCAAAGCTCCTTAAAAGAAGCTGTGTAGGAGGATCCCAGAGAGAGCGGGATAAATGCCACGACCAAGGAGGATGAGGCCGCCTCCTCCTCAAGGGCGATCATCTGCTCGAGTTGCTCAGCCAAGCCAGCCACCGTGGACACCACCCAACGGGCCTCCTTGGACTTCACAGGCGGGTAGCGCTTGTCGGGGCGCCCAAGCTGTAACCGGGAAGCACGGTCTTCCAGGACATTGGCCGAAAACGATGGACATAACTCGCAGGCCTGCGGGTCGTGATCAAGGCCGCCCTGGACATTTTCTGTCCGCATGGGCACCGCTGAAATCTGGGAGTCGATTTGTCCATCGCAGCCACGAGGGAGTAATTAGACCGAAGTCTTGAAAACTTTAGAATTATTTTCGGGCCAACCTAAGAATTAGGATCCAGTCTATACGCAGAGCGTTAAGGAGGGAACCGGAGCTTCCAAGCGGTATGGAAGATCTGGTGTCATGGGCTGGAGTCGAGAGTTTTACCACTCATGTGGGTGGGAGGAGCCAGCTTGAAGACCTTCAGGCAAGATTTAAAGTGGCAAGGAACCTGCCAGACAATATGGATGAACAACATATCCATGTCCCTAGAAATAAAGGATTCTCTCTGCAGATGAAGAATAAGTAGCAAAAGACAAACTCAAAGGGATAAAGACTGTTCACCCATGCACACATCCTTTGTAGTAACGAACAAAGAAAAAAAGAGAGACAGACAATATGAAATACAAGATTAAGTTGTCTAAATATTGTTTACCAAAGTTTCTTTTCAAAAGAAAATGGATAAAAAGAAGATTCATGGTGGCGGATCTATAGTGCTTTCCGCAATACTGACATACTACAGGAGAACTTCAGGGAGACATTAAAATTATATTTAAAAGGTACTTTTGCTGGACAAAATCAACAGTAATTAATATGATTTGACAGACTATTTTGAGAAAGTACAGGAGGTGAAAATGGGTTGAAATAAAGTGATGATTGTTTCAATATCGAAAAACCATCCTCTAGCTTATAGAGAACAGAATGAAAGTAATCTGGTCTGCTGAAAAAAGCAGCGAGTCACCCTGGGAAGCTGTGTTCGTTGCAATGCAAGCAATGGAGGCAAAAATGTTGTCCACTCTTGAAAGACTCATATCTTGGTAATTCAATTTATGTGGTTGCAGAAACTGCCAAGAACGGCAGACCAGGTCTCCACACATTTCTTGGCCACCAAAGCAAAGAGCGCACAAGACACCTCGAAAATGCATTGTAGGGTGTAAGTCCTGGAAAGACTTGAAGGTCGACACATTTGAGAATATTTGGGGTAGCAAAAGAGTTTTAGGGTTAACACAACAAACGTTTTCTGAAACAGTGGGTCCTGCACATGATATAACTGACTGATGAATAGACTGTCTCAGCCGGTTGATTCGGAAGGCATATAGATTCAATGGGGTCCACTCTAAACGCAGAGGACTCTAGTGGTGGTGTCTGTAGGGAGAACCGGGATAGACTACTCCAGGCAGCAAGACAGTCAGAATCTCTGCACCACAAAGAATGGATGGTGCATTCTGTAATTCCTGATTTTTCTGAAGTTACGAATAACAGCTGAAAACTAATTCAATGCTGCAAATCAGCAACTGTACAGCCAGTGCGAGACCCATGCACTCCTACCACCAGTGAGGTTCCATACCATCTCTGGGGCATTACTCTCAGCCGAGATGACTACAAAAAGTGTAACCTTTAAGTGAGTGATTACTGGGGTTAGAAAAATCACCTTACCCTTAGAAGGGACAGCAGCTACAATCAGTGTGTAGCCTCAGGAAAGAACCGTAAAGGGGAAAAAAAGGCTAAAAACACAGTGGTTACTGCTAATTACTTTCTTATAATAACCAGAGAGCATTTTTCCCCATAGGGAAACTGGGTCATTATTCACCATTATAACGGCGAATACACACCGGATTCCCTTGCTCCATGAATGCACTTGCCACAGCTCTCCCCTTATGCAGGCATCTAATACCCCCGAGTGACAGTTGTTGCAGCCAAGTAAGTGTATTTATTAAAAAAAAAAAACTTGCCTCCGCTCTCAGCAATTCAAACCTCCAGTCCTTGCTCGGATAAACATTTTAAAAACACAACAAAAAAGGTTTCAGCAGCCGCTCAGCTGCAAACAGTGCTCCACATCCAGACCAGACTGCGCCTGCTTTATTTTATTTAATTGCTGTGGTGAGAAAATGCTCCCCAGCAATTATATAAATAAAACATGGGGTGGTGTGTTTAACTCGAGATTTTATAACCCCCAATGATGGATGCTTAAATAAACCCCTCGAGCTTCGCTCTCGGGTTTATGTAGCATTCAACACCGGGGGGGTGTAAAATCTTGTTAAACACACCACCCCACATATTATTCTATATGTTCTCAGCCACCAAAGAAAAACCTGACGTACATACACAGTTGTTGCCACATTCACAGTGGGCAGTCACACGCATGAGAATGAGCAAGGGGAGTGCAAGCACATTTTAAACAGGCAAACAGAGCACAAGTGCTGACCCAGCACCTCAGTGTTGGCAAGGCACAGGTCAGGAAACATAGGAAAACCAGGACCAGTTAAAAAATTCGCAAATAGTGTTTTATTATTAATAACAATAAACTAAAAAAAAAATAAAATTGTTCAGAATAACTATTTACAATGGCAGTACAAACATAGAAAGCAGTTATTTTTCTTCTCAATTTCAAATCTCAGTCTCTCTTGCAAAAACACTGCTGCTCTTTTTTATACGTCTTTGTACTAGTTCATTAAGAAAACAACATGCTTCTCACACAATGTTCTTGACAGTTTCAGCAAGTGCAGCAAAAAGAACACTGTGACCCAGAACTGACCTCTTGTTACATCTCTGAAAAAGACTTGAAAACAGCATTTCAGGATAACCCCTTCAGTTCCGAATAGATTTTTGCAATCATTTCAACATTATAACTATATAAAGCTTTACATAAAGTGGTCCCAATATCAATTACATTTCCACAAAATGATTCACATATATTTTTATACCAGCAGATATGCAAAAGGGAAGAAAAGACAGAACAGCAAGTGAAAGTAGAGAGACAGCAAGAGGCAGAGAACTGCAAAACCAATTGGGTGATCAAGTTCTAGGTCTTACGAGAAAATCTGGTTGTGCAACCAGACAGAGAAGAGACAGAAAAGGAGAGAACAGAAATGAAAATTACGTACCTACCTTAATTCTGATCTTTCTGTGTATCTTCACCATTCATCACAGATGGGGTACTGGCCGGAGATCAGGACCCCGCGGGAGCTTTTTTTTTTTTTAGGGAGTAGGCAGAGCGACACAGCATCGGCAACCGCCGAGGCTGACGTGACCGCGTGGCGCCCGAGGGTTGGCCGTTAGGCTGTGTCGACCCGCCTGCCTACCAGTTCTGAGTCGCCAGAGAGTAAGAAGAAGGGATGGAGGGTGGGACAAAAGAGTCCAAGGGACAGAAAAAGGAAAGGATAACTGAATTAAAAGGAGAAATAACGACTGAGAGGACAGCAAAGAAGAGATAAGACTAAGGGGATTGGGTAGGGGCCCCAATCTCTGGAAGCGGAAGAAGGGAGGGAGGGGACAGAATTTAGGAGAGAGTGAGAGGTATCGAAGTATCTGAGACCCTTGTCCATCACCAGATTGTATAGGAACTGCAAGGAGTAGCAAAGCTCTCTGCCAGAATTCAAGGCACAGAATAACTGGCAAAATACCCCAGAAGCAGAGTCGGCTATTCTGGAAGAAGGACAGGGTACAGGGATTTAGTACTCTCTCAGGAAAAACTGTTTGGTGAAAAAGGGTTTTTTTTTTTTTTGACAGTTGGATGGAAACCAGAAGGAGGGCAACCACCAACTCCCACCCCAACGGGGTGGAAACATGTAGTAGAGAAGGAGTGCCTCTCGAGCTGTACCCTTTAAAGGAGAATACCCCCCCTGTGTGTCCCTACTTTACCCCGCTCTTAAAGAGAAGAGGGGGAGCCACAGAGAGGGAGGAGGACCCAGAGCTGAGGCCCCAGGGGATGGTGGGTGGGGTTGTGATGAATGGTGAAGATACACAGAAGATCAGAATTACAGTAAGTGCGTAATTTTCACATCTATCGTCAATCTTCACCATTCATCTAGATAGGTGATACAAGCCCCTCCGAAGGGGGCTGTTCTTTTATACCCTAAGGGACAGAGTCCCTTAGCCCTCAGTGGGTGACACACTGGGGGGGGAACCTTCAGGGCCTGGGGAGGCCCAAGAGTGGGGAGAGGGAGACCGGGTCCCCCCGGAGGGGGAAGGAGGCTGCCCCGACAAGCACCAACTCACTCTACGGGAGAAAAGGTAGGTTCCCTGGTGGGCGGAGCAAATCACCCTACGCCGGGCCAAGGGTGACAACCGGGAAAGACGAAGCCACGCCGATCTTCTAGTGCAGATCGCTGTCCCTACGACTCTGGTAGCTACCTCGTTGGTGTCGTAAGATGCCCTCGCTTGGTGCCTTGCTAGCTCCAGGCCATGTGCAGAGAGCGCGATGGATTGTCTGGTTTGCTCCGAGTCAGGCAAAGAAGCTAGAACCTGACCTAGCCTGGACCACAAGAACCTGTTGTAGGCTGCATAGTGGGCCTGGTGAGCAGAAATAGAAAGGAGCAACCATGCCGAGTAGAAGGTCCTCCTCCCCCAAAAATCAAAATCTGAGGAGTCTTGATCCGGGGGCCGGTCATGGTGGAGGGCGCGAAGCCCATCAGGAGTGTCCAGATGCGTCAAGTCAGACTGCGGATGAGGCATAGAACCTGGAGACTCCAGGGTAGCACAATACCTCTGGCTGAGGTCCCTAGGGGCAGGAACTCCGGAGAAGGGCCTCTGCCAGAAACGCAAGGACACCTCCCGAAAGGGAGCAGGCCAGGGCGGCGGCACAAGGGTGGCCTCGCCAAAATCGCCTAGAAAGGCGTGCGCCGCATGCTCAGGATTGCTAGCAGTAGAGGGTGAAAGGTGCAAGTCCTCCAACATCCTCACGAGGAAGCGCTGATACTCAGAGATCAGCAGCCGGAGAGATGTGGACAGAAGGTTCCTCTCCCCCAGAAGAGGGGGCTGAGGAGCTGGAAGTCACCATATGTTCCGAGGGTGGCTGCATGGGGGGGGGAGGTTGAAAAACCTGGCTGTCCATAGCCTAACATAGGCAGGGAACCGGGCAGCCACCGCTCTGAACTGCTCCCAAGTGAGAGGGCCGCTAGGACCAAGAATGCCTGGGAGCACAGGAGAATGTGGCAGAGGGTAGGGCAGAGCCGAGAAAAGAAGTCGGCTGACCTCCGCCAGGGTTAAGGAGCGGACCATGAGCACCCAAGGAGGGTGCCCCGGAAGACTCCACAGCCGACAGCTGTACAACCACATTGGTACTGCCTTGGCTGCGCCCAGAAGAATCCCCCCAGTGAGGCGACCGGGGCCGTATAAGTCCAGAAGGACGGTCCCCTGCCTCAAAAAAATGGGACTCCCTCAAGGAACTCGAGGGGGAAGGGTGGAAATCCGCACTTCGGCTCCGTCCAGGGCCCGAGTGGACCCCAGAGAAAGGCCTAGGCGCTGACCCCACACCCCTTGACCCCTCAGAGTCCGAGAGAGTCCTACTCCTCGAGAGGGCCAGCCTAGGTAGCTGGCATCTCTGGGCAGCCCCCGAAGGGGAGACCCAGGGAACAGTACCCTCCCCTCCTGTAGGATTCTCGATGGGCCCCAAAGTTGGGCGATCAAGACACACCACTGGAGGAGGTACCACCACCGAGGGGTCGATGAAACCCCCAAGGTCAGGTTGCAGAGCAATGGTGGCTCGCACCATTGCCTGCTGGTCAGCACCACTGACCCTAGTCTCAGGGGCCACCTGACTCTCCTCAGTAGGAGTCTGGCTTCGACTCGTCGACGAGATCACAGGAGTGTCCTCCTCCGCAGTCAACCCAGAAGGGTGTGACTGCACGTCTGACTCTGAGCTCGACTCCGAAGCTCTGAGCCACACAGTAGGAGGGCGGGCAGAACCAAACTTGCCAGCGAGCCCGGCAGCCAGAGTTGTGGCCGAGACAGCACCTGTGCCCTCCGTAACCCCGCGAGCGGGAACCTCAGGAGGCACCAGGGCAGCTCGGACCAAAGGTCCAGAGCCAGGGCTAGACGCAGTGCCGTCAAGTCCACCAGCACCGGGGGCGGTACCAGGGACGGCGCCGACAGCAGTCCCAGCAGCAACCTCGGCACTGGCGACAACACCGCCAGGCCCCATGGCGCCGCCAGTGACACCGAGGACCGAAGTGGCATCGACGAAGGCCCCGAGGGCAGACCCGGCGCCGACCGACCCCAGGCGCAGCGGCACGAGGGCGTGGAGACGGCGCCGAGGACGGCACCGACAGATGAAGTCAAGTCCCCATGGCAAAAAGAGGATGCCAGATCTTGTCCCACGGCACCACGAGCAGCGCCGGCACCGTGAACGGCATCGACAGGGGCCCACGGCGCGAGTCGGCGCCAACAGGCCCACAGCACGCGAACGGCGCCGACCCGGGCCTTTCGAGACGGGAGCGACACCGGGAGCCTTCACCCGTGAAGGCGATTGCCGCCTCCCGGAGAAGCGGGACGGGCCTTCCTGCGCCGGGAGGAGCCTCGCACATGACAGGCTACAAGTAGCCGAGGCTCCTTCCTCCTCAGTCCGTATAGAACTTGGAGGGGACCCGGAGGAAGGGACGAGAGGGCGCGGCTTGGCCCGACGAGTGCGAACCCTACCCCCGAAAGTCGGCAGAGCTCGCCCCACTTTCAACGCACGCTGTTCGAGGACCCGGTGGTCCATGGAGAAGCAGGCGTTGCATGAGTCCATGTCATGAAGCGGGCCAAGACACGCAAGACACCGGTCGTGCTGGTCGGTGATGGAATACTTTCGGCCGCACGGGCACAGACGCATGGGGGCCGACCCGCCTTTGAAGACTTTGCTCCATCAGACATGACTCACGGAGAAAAAACACCATGAACAGACTTGATGTCGCAGAATTTCAAATAAAAGGAAAGATCTTACCGGCGACGTCAAGTGGAGGCAGAACCCTGAGCCGGTAGACGACCAACGGACTGAACGTCGATTTCTAAACAGGCTGAAGGCCTAAAACTGTAGAGAAGCTTCCCACGAGGAGACCTCGATGGTGGGAGACAAAGAACTGGTAGGCAGGCGGAGTCGACACAGCCTAATGGCCAACCCTGAAGGGTCACGCAGTACGTCGGCCTCGAGGCGGCGCCGATATGTGTCTGCTTCCTACCCTTTAAAAAAAAAAAAGCCCCGCAGGGTCCTGATCTCCGGCCAGTACCCCATCTGTGATGAATGGTGAAGATTGACACAGATAAGATCAGATCCTTGCATTTAAACTCTTTCTTCATAACAACTGGAACAGGGTCGTATTCAACCGTATCACACTCAGCTGTTAGAGAAAGCGCATGAAGGCAGCACTCATGCTATGGACAACTAAGCAGATTCAGGACTGACAAGAAAAAAGGCAATAGTACAAATAAATAAATGCCAAACCAAATCGAAGACATCAACATCAAGAGTGAACTGTATAACAAGGAGAAACCAAAGTCTGTGTCTCTACCCCAGAAAACAATCCAACTGCACCCAGCACCATCAGAAGCAGCCTCACTGCCACAGAGAAACCTGTACATTCCCTTAGCGACACCAAATCAAAAATTACATATTCAAAAAAACATATCCATAGACAATTTACCTCAGGGAACATACTGGGAAGGGGGTCTCAAACCTTTGACATTTATTTTTTTTTTGGGGGAGAATAACATCATGCCTACCAAACAGAAAACTTACCTGTCACACCAGGAACTCAGAGAAAAAAAAAAATACTATATCAAAAGCAGGTAGAAAAAAAACAAATTATTCACCTACAACAGTAGTTCTAGGAGTGGTATATGGTGTTCATCCAAACTTTAGGCAGTGTTCCTTTACTGTGCCCTCCCCCCCTCACCAGGGAATGCTGCAGAGGGATGTGCCCTCAAGGTCTTGGACCCCAGGCCTCCTTTATGCCTTCCCTCCATTTCCCTTGATCCACAAAGTATTGCTCAAGGCCAGGAGATACAGGGCTCAGGTGATCTTGGTGGCTCTGGACTGGCCATGCCAGCTCTGGAACCACGATCTACTCAGCCTCAGCAGCAGGCCTCCAAAGTGTCTTCCTCTCTGCCCGGACCTGCTCTCCAGTCAGGGGAAGGTACTCCATCTGGACCTTCAATCCCTGAACCTGACAGCCTGGTTCCTGAGCAGCTAGAGTTCCAGGCTTCGGGTCTCTCCGGAGATGTCCTCAACGCAGTCAAAACTTCTTGGAAGGAGATGACCAGGAAGTGCTATGCCTTCAAATGAAAGAGGTTCTCCATTTGGTGCCAGGCAAAAAGCTCGACTCCTTATCTTGCCCAGTGACTAGCATTCTCAATTACCTCTGGTCCCTCTCTCTGTCGGCCCTTAGGTCAACGGCCCTCAAAGTACACCTGGCAGTCATCTGTCTACTGGGCATGGTCCGTTAAGCAGTTGGTGGGACGGAGAAAGTGTGTTGGCGCTTTTTCAAAAGCCTTGACCACTTTTCTCCTCCTTTGTGAGAATTACCACCACCTTGGGACTTGTTGCAGGTGTTGGTAAAGCTCATGGGCAAGACATTCGAACTGATGCACAGGTGTGAGATGTCTCACCGGTCGTGGAAGACCACCTTCTTGGTGACTTTCACGTCAGCTAAAAGGATCAGAGAGCTCCAGACGCTCTCAGTGAGGCCTCCTTATCTGGCCTTCCACAGGCACAAGGTTGTACTTCACCCCAACTCAAAGTTCCTCTCTAAGGTTAAGATCTGCAGCGAGTGCTCACTTATTACAAGGGATGCACGACTGGAGTTTGGGGAAATGTTATCTAGTTGCCACCTACGCTGAAGCCACACCAGTTAGTCGGGCAGCTAAGTGGATGATTGGCAGGTGAACTGTATCCTGCATCTACCTCTGCTATAGGCTGGCGGATAGGAAGCCTTCTGTAGGGCTCATTCCACTGCCATACCGCTGCCTCAGTGGCTGCTTCCAGGGATGTCCATATCCAGGAAACCTGCAGGGCTGCTGCCTGGAAGTCATCACACACCTTCATTTCCAACAACCACGCTGACCTTGAGTCACGCCAGGATGCTGGTTTTGGGACCTCAGCTCTCCAATCTCTGTTCCCTAAGTAGGGGGTGTGCGCCTTGCCTCTCTCCTCTCGGAGAACTGTTTGAAGTGTGGCTAGGACACCATATCCAAGTTTGCAGAAAAACAGGTTACTCACCTGTAACAGTAGTTCTAGGAGTGGTATATGTTGTTCATCTACACTGACCCACCCGACCTCCTCTGCCAAGTGGCACACCAGTCTTGCTCCCAGTGGGCAAGATCTGACATAATGGGCTTGTGGTGAGGGGATCGGAATCTGGAAGGGCTGCCTGGAACCCATGCAGCTCCTGCCTCCCCAGGTTACCCCATATTTCAATTTAAAATAAAAAAAAATGAAGGCATCACATGCCATGAAGAGCTCAGTCTCAAGCTGCCTGCCAATCACTGCTATAGAAAGACAGAGGAACTTGAAGCCTCGGAACATTAAGCAGACAAATGTTCCAAGTTTTAGGCACAACGTCTTAAAACTATAGCTGTATCAGTGACCCCTAGTCAAAGAGCAAATATACCTGTGAGTAACTACTGCCCACTGAAGCAGTGGAGTGACACAGAAATGGAAATTACATACCTATCATAATTCTCGATTTTCTTGGACAAAGTCTCCACCACTCATTCACACTAATGGGACTACGCCGGAGGTGCTAGGACCCAGCGGGAGCCAAAAATCTTCAGGAGGGCCGGCACCAGGGTAAGACTGTGCACGTGCAACGCCATGAGACTGGCTCACGCTGTATAGGTTACCTCGGCGTCGACCCTCCAACCGCCTCAGTACCTTTTTTACCAAGGAGGTGCAGCGTAAACTAACCTATTCTAGATTTAAATAGTCCGCATGTCCCGTGTAAGAATGGCCAACTCAACAGTGTCTTCACAACCCAAACAACAAGGAGGTGAAGATAAGAAACTGGATGAGTGAGCTTGGGGATGGTGGGTGGGCATGTGAATGAGTGGTGGAGACTTCATCCAAGACTATCAAGAATTACGGTAGGTACGTAATTTCCATATCTTCCTGGACATAAAGTCTCCACCACATACTCACACTAATGGGAGAGTACTGAGCTAAAATAATCCCCCCGAGACGAGTGGCAGGAAAGAGGAGCTCACTTAGGACAGAAGCCCATTGAGAATTGTCCTGCCAAAGGACTGATACTGCCTGGCATGGACATCCAAAGCGTAGTGCCTTACGAAAGTTTGCAGGGAGCTCCAAGTGACCACACTGCAGATATCCGCAATGGGCATGTTTCGGATTTCTGCCAGAGATGCCGCAACTGCTCTGGCAGAATGTGCGTACAGTATACTCTGTCTTCCAGCTTAACCTGTGCCATGGAGTAGCCATTGGTGAAGCATGCCACTAGCCATGCTGAAATGCAACTGATAGCAACAGGCTGACCTAGCCAGGGCGTGCTGAAGGAGACAAACAGTTGTTTTGGTGTGCAGATTTTAGTTTTGTCTAAATAGAACTGCAAAGCTCTCTTCACATCCAGAGAATACAGGGCACGCTCCCCCTCATTGTAGAAGTTCGAGAGGCAGGTTGGAACGACCAAGGGCTGATTCAGATGGAATTCCGAGACAACCTTGGGGAGAAACTTAAGGTGGGTTCTAAGAACCACCTTGTCTTTGTGAAATACAGTATATGAAGGGTTTGTGACTAAAGCATGTATTTCAGACACACTGCGTGCGGAGGTGATTGCTACAAGGAAGGCGGTCTTCCAAGTCAGAAACTTTAGCTCACAAGTAGCTAGGGGATTGAAAGTTTTACAGGTAAGCATGACTAGCTCAAGACTGATGTCCCAGGAGGCTACCGGTCATCTGACCAGTGGCCTAGTATGCAGAATGTCCAGAATATATGGGCTCATGGTGCGCAGAGATCGCGCAGAGGTGAACCTTCACAGTTGAGTATTGCAGGCCTCTGTTTGAGAGGCCTAGATTATACTCTAGGACTTTGGTGGGCAGGAAAAAAGGATGCAAGGAGGATTTTGCGCACCAAATGGAGAACCGCTTCCATTTAGCCGTGTAAATTTTTTGAGTAGCTGGCTTGCGTGCAGCTAACAGAATATCTGAGACCCTACCAGAAACGTTAAACCTGTTCACCTCTATCTCTTCAGGAGCCAGGCATGGAGGTGAAGGGACTTCAGGTTGGGATGGACCAGAAGGTTCGTATGAAGTGGAAGCTGTTTTGGAGAAGTTTCCAATAATCTGTTGATTAATGGAAACCAGATCTGATGAGGCCAGAATGGGGCGATGAGGATCATTCTGCCCCCCTGTGCCTCCAGTTTGAGCAACACCCTATGAACTAGGGGCAGAGGAGGAAATGCACACAGAAAGCGTCTTGTCCACTGCAGTCTGAATGTATCCCGACAAAAACTGCCGGGTTCTGGATTTCTGGAGCAGAAGAGAGGCAGTTTTGCACTGAGTGAGGACGCAAAAAGGTCCAGGTCTGGAGTTCCCCACTCTTCGAAGAGTGACTGCACGATGTTTGTGTCGAGAGACCATTCGTGAAGGTCTGTCTCCGTTCTGCTGAGAAGATCTGCCAGATCGTTCTGCACTCCCGGCAGGCAGACCACCTGGATCAGTGCTTTGTGCTCCAGGTACCACTCCCACACTCTCACTGCTTCCCTGCATAAGGGGTAGGAGTGTGCTCCGCCCTGCTTGTTGATGTAGTACATCACTGCTTTGTTGTCCGTTTAAAGGAGAATGATCTTGTGACTGAGTATGTCCTTCAAGGCTTGGACTGCATATAGGACGGCTCTCATTTTTAGAACATTTATGTGAAGCTGAGACTCGTGCCGACTCCATTAACCCTGAGTGTGGAGATCCCGGCAGTGAGCTCCTCAACCCAGTAGGGATGCATCTGTGGTGATGGAGATATGGGATTCTAGATGGGCGAAGGGATAACCTTCCAGAAGGTTGTCTTCCCGAGTCCACCAGGTGAGTGACCGTTTTAGAGGTTCCGTCACCTTGATGTGAAAGGACTGTGGGTGCGAGGTCAGTAACCACAGAGTACTGAGCATCCACTGAGTAGTCCTCATGTGAAGACAAGCCAGAGGCACAGTGAACACTGAGGATGCCATGAGATGCAGCATCCACTGCATAGAGAGAACTCAAACCCAATCATTCTCTCTGATAAAGTGGGCCATCTGAAGGATGTTGCTCCTCCTGTCCTCCGGAAGAAAGGCTTTTGCGCTGGAGGTATCCAGAAGGGCTCCTATGAAGAGGAATCGTTGGGAGCGCTATAGCTGTGACTTTCCCATATTTAGCAGGACTCCCATGGACATGAGGAAATTTGAAGCCGTAGCCACGGCTTCCTGAGTCTCTTGTCTCGAAGGACTTGCTAGAAGCCAATCGTCCAGATACGGGAACACCTGAATTCCAAGCTTCCTGAGATGCACTGAGACAACTGCAAAGCACTTTGTAAAGACCTGAGGTGCAGAAGATAGCCCAAAGACTAGGACTCTAAACTGGCAGTGTTGACCCAATGCCACAAATCTGAGGTATTTGTGGTGGTTTGGGTGTATGAGAACATGCTGATAGGCGTCCTGTATGTCCAGGGAGGCCAGACAATCGTTTTGATGAATCAGAGGTAAAAGTGTACCAAGTGATATCATCTTGAACTTTTCCTTGGGAAAAAAAATGTGTTTAACTTCCTGAGATAGAGAATAGGGTGCATGCCACCTGTTTTCTTTGCAACTAGGAAGTAATGGGAGTAAAAACCTGTGTTCTGCTGGTCCAGCAGGACTACTTCTACTGCTATGCTGTTTAGAAGGCCTTGAATCTCGGAAGCAAGAAGGTCTGACTGAGAGAGACAGACAGCTTGGGCTATCATTTGGGTGGGTGATCTGGAGGGGTTTCTGAAAGATTAGAGAGTACCCCTCCCGGATTAGATGCGACTGACTTCCACTGACTGTAAGACTCAGTCAGATGCCCTCCTACTGCTGAGGAAGAGTCCCCCTTGGACAGCTGAGATATGACTAGGGCTGGAGTCTCAGAGGGTGGCACTAGGCGTTTTGGGGCCCTGTGCCTTCTGCTGCATTTTCTTTTGTGCTTGAGGGGTTTGGTTTTTGTTGAAGCCCTCTCTGCTTTTACCATGAAAGGACTGACGTTATGAAACTGACGCCGGTTCCCGCCTTTGAGAGGCTGCGGGTGGTGGTCTGACCATTTTGATAGCCATTCTAGTCTACTGTGTAGCCTCTAGCGCCTGCTCGACCTGAGGACCAAACAGGTACATACCATCAAAGGCAAAGCAATAATCCTCTGGTGGGCATCATTTATAAATCCTAATGTGCACAGTCAAGAATGGTGTCGGGTGCATATACCGTCCGCTGCCGCTCTTGAGGCAACGTCAAAGGCATCCATGGCAGCTTTAAGCTGGTGGTTATTGGATTCAATGCCTCTAGTAATGGTTTAAAGAAGCTGTGTGTTAACTTTCGAATCTGGGTGGGCTTCTACCATGGCCTTGAGCAAATGCCAGAGTATATACTCATACTGAGAGAAGCAACTCTCGTAGCTAGCAATGTGCATGCCCAGGGTGGAAGCAGCAAAGACTCACTTTCCCAAAGTGTCAATTTTATGAGACTCTTTGTTTATCGGACATGCCACAGATTCTTGAAGAACGGCCTTGTCATTCTCTGCCAGGACAACTATGGCGCCAGCAAAGGCTTGTGCGGCCAGAATGAGCTGATCCTTGAGAGGAGCATATTTCTTATCTATGGACTTAACCACAGAGGGAATAAGATCAGATTATCCAACACCATTTGCGAGAGTCTCAAAAGAGGGTTGCATGAGGGGAGTCAATTCTCCAGGAATATCCAGAACATGCAGGTACTGCAGACGCAGCAATTTCCCAGGATCGATCTCCGAAGTCTGGAGAGAGGGAGTGGTATTCACGTTTCTAAGCAGAGACTTATAGGACAGGTCCTCGACCAGAGGCTCTGCTGTAAGAGAAGGTTTATTCACCACCCCTAGAGAGAAATAGTCGTCAAAGTCATCCTCCAATCGAAGATCAGGATCAAGTTCAATATCATCTACTAGTCCCAAAGAGACTGTATAGATAAGAAATGGAGGAAAAAGAGGAGGAAGAAGAGCACCATGAATCGGGAGTCGAAAAATGAAAATTACGTACCTACCGTAATTATGATCTTTCTGTGTATCTTCACCATTCATCACCTTTGAGTACATGGCTGGAGGTCATGACCCTGGGGGAAGTCATTTTTTTCTTTTCTTGGTAGGCGGAACCGACGCACCATCGGCGCCGCCCTTGAGGCCGATGCATTGCATGGCGTTTGCAGGTTGGCCGTTAGGCGCTGTTGGCTCTGCCTGCCTGCCAGTTCTGAGTCGCCAGAGAGTTAAGAGGAATGGAGTGGAGGGCGGGACAAGGAAGTCCAAGGGACAGAAAAAGGAAAAGATATATAAACTAAAAGGAGAAATAATGACTGAGAGGACAGAAGAGAAAGAAGTCGGAAACTAAAGGGATTGGGAGGGTCCCCAATCTCTGGAAATAGAGGGAGGGAGGAAGGGTGGGATAAAGAATTTCGGAAGTAGGATGAAAGGGGAGAAGGTTAAACACATCCCAGACCGTGGTCCATCTCCAGAATGGATAGGAATTGCAAGAAGTAGCCAAAGGCTTCTTGCCAGAATTCAAGGCACAGAATGGCTGGCAAAAACTCCATTTGAGCAGAATCGGCTATTCAGGAAGAAGGACAAGGCACAGAGAATTAACACCCTCTCGAGGAAAGATTTTTGTTGAAAAAGGAAAAGGATCCCCCCCCCGGTAATAAAGGATAGTCCAAAGGACAAGGAAAAAATAAGATGGACAGGAACAAGGAGAAGGAGAGACTGGAGGGCAACTGCCAACTCCCACCCCACTGGAGAAGGAGTGCCCCCCCATGCTGACCACTCTCCCCAGAACATTATCCCCATTATGTGCCCCTGTTTACCCCACTCCTGAAAAAGAAAGGAGGGGGGCGAGGTTGGGCACAGAGAGGAAGGGAGACCCAGAGAGTGAGGCCCCAGGGTGATGGAGGGCAGGATTGTGATGAATGAAGATACACAGAAAGATCATAATTACGGTGGATACGTAATTTTCATATCTTATCTGTGTCAGTCTTCACCATTCATCACCTTTGGCTGAGTGCTGAGCCCCCCCGAAGGGGGGTTTCTTTTACACCCTAAGGGACAGAGTCCCTTAGCTCTCAGTGGGTGACACACTACGAGGGAGAACCTTCAGGGCCTGGAGAGGCATGAGAGTGGGCAGAGTGAGACAGAGACCCCCCCGAGGGGGAAGGAAGTTGCCCTGACAAACGCTGTCTCTGGTGAGTGAAATTAATCACCCTACGCCAGGCCAAGGGTGACATCCGGGAAAGACGCAGCCATGCCATCTGCCTAGCGCAGATTGCTGTCCCTACAACCCTGGTAGCTACCTCGCTGGCAACATACGATGCGATCGCTTGGTGACTTGCTACCTCCAGGCCGCGTGCAGAGAGTGCAATGGCTTGTCTGGTTTGCTCCGTGTCAGGCAACTAGGCTAGGAGCTGACCTAGCCTGGACCACAAGAACCTGTCATAGGCTGCATAGTGGGCCTGATGTGCAGAAATAGAAACAACAACGTGCGAGTGAGAAAGCCCTCCTACCCCAGAAGTCAAAATCCGAGGAGTCTTGATCTGGGGCCGGTCCACGTGAAGAGCGCCAACCCCTCGGGAGTGTCCAACAGCGCCAATCCGACTGCGATGAGGCATGGAACCTGGAGACTCCGAGGGGGTTCAAGCATACGCCGCCTCCTGAAAGGGAGCAGGCTGGGGTGGCACCACAAGGGTGGCCTCGCTGAAATTGCCTAGAAAGGCGTGCGCCGAGTACTCTGGATTGCTTAAAGTGGCAGGGGTGAGGTGCAAGTCCTCCAACATCCTCACAAGGAAACACTGATACACAGTGAGATCAGTGGCTGGATAGATGTGGACAGAAGTCTCCTCTCCCCCATAAGAGGGGGATGAAGAGTTGGAGGGCACCGACTGCTCAGAGGTCGGCTGCTCGGGGGGGAGGCTGAAAAACCTGACTGTCCATTGCCCTGAAGTAAGCTGGGAACCGAGCAGCCACAGCCCTGAACTGCTACCAGGAGAGGGGCCTGCTAGGACCAAGAATGCCTGAGAGCGCTGGAGAATGTGACAGAGGGATAGGGACAGAGCCGAGAAGAGTTGTCGGCTGACCTCCGCCTGGGCTAGGGAGTGGACCAAGAGCACCCGAAGAAGAAGGTGCTCCAGAAGACTCCACAGCCAACAGCCGAACAACCATTTTGGTACTGCCTTGGCTGCGCCTGGAAGAATACCCCGTGAGGTGACCGGGGCTGTATAGATCCAGAAGGATTGTCCCCTACCTCAAAAGAACGGGTCTCTCTCAAAGAGATCGAGGAGGAAGAGCGGAGATCCGCACTGCGGCTTCTCCCAGAGCCCAGGTGGACCCCAGAAAAAGGTTGCCATGCAGACCCCCATGCTCCTCAATACCACGGAATCCAAGACAGCCCTCCTTCTCAACAAGGCCAGCTTAGGTAGTTGACAGCCCTGGCCAGCACCAGAGGGAGCTATCCAGGGCACAGTACCTTCCCCTCCCATAGGTGCCCTGATCGGACCCCAAGTTGGGCGATCCAGGCACACCACAGGTGGGGGTACCACTGCTGAGGGGTCAGTGAACCCACCAAGACCGGGCTGCAGAGCAAAGCTGGCCTGCACCAGTGCCCACTGGTCAGCACCCCTGATCCCAGTCTCGGCAGCCACCGACCCCACCTCAGAAAGGGTTTGACTCCAGCTTGTCGAGGACACTACAGGCTGCCCACACCAACAGTCAACCCCAAGGAGTCAGACTGCTCGTCTGACTCCGCCTCCGAAGAGGCAGAGGATGAGGCCCTGTGCCAGAACGTAGGAGGGCACCCGCTGCCATCCTTGCCAAATGAGGTGCCAGAAACAGAGACCACGACCGAGCCAGTGCCAGGGCCACCCACAGCACTGCAAACAGTATCTGCGGAGGACACAGCCCTGGCCCAAACAGCAGCCCTGGAGTCAGAACCCGTCACGGCGCCATCCAGCCCCACAGTGCTGAGGGCAGGGGCGGTGCCGTCGACAGCGGAATCCAAAGGCCCCACGGCACCATGTCCCGAGCCAGATACGGCGCTGTGTTCAACCTGCTAAAGGAGTCAAAGACGGCACCGTAGAGACTCCCACTGCTCCACTAGCACTATTGGCACCATGAACGGTGCCGACAGCAGTCACAGCACCGAGCGACAAACCGGCGCAGATGACTGCTCCATCAAGGCAAATGGCGCCGAGGCCCGAAAACGGCGCCAACCGACAGCGTTGAGGATGGCGCCAACCCAGGCCTTGAGAACTGCAGGTCCGACACCAGGGGAGCCTTCACCCCTGAAGGGGTGATTGCCTTGGCGGTGCCTCCTGCCCCCCGAAAGGAGTGGGACAAGCCTCCTGCACCGAGGAAGGAGCCTCGGCAACGGCCAGGCAACTAGAAGCCGAGGCTCCCTCCTCCTTGGTCTGTGTAGAACCAGGAGGGGACCCAGAGGAAAGGCCAAGAGTGCGTGGCTTGGCCGACAGATGCGCACCCGACCCCAAAAGTGTTGAACTTACTTCGTCACTCGACCTGGCGGTCCATGAAGAAACAGGCGTCGCACAAATCCATGTCGTGAAACGGGCCAAGACACATAAGGCAACAGACCTGCTGGTCGGTAACGGAAAATTTACAGCCGCAAGGGCACCGTCACATTGGGGGCCGTCCCATCTTCGAAGTCTTCTTGCCCTCCGACCCAGACAAGACCTACGAGGAAAAAAAAAAAACCCACCAAAATCAGACTCGACGTCGCCAAGAATAAAAATAAATGGAAAGGTCTTACCAAGCGATGTTGAGTAAGACAACTAGAACAGGCAGGAAAGGAGCCAATGGACTGCGGCACGGAGGAATAATACAGACTGAAAATCGCAATTGCGTAAGTAGTAGGCCTCAAGTTCTGCAGAGTTTCCCATGAGGTGACTTCGACGGCGGGAGACTAAGAACTGGCAGGCAGGCAGAGTCGACAGTGCCTAACGGCCAACCTGCGAGCGCCACGCAATGCGTCGGCCTTGAGGGCGGTGCCGATGGTGCATCGGCTCCGCCTACCAAAAAAAAAAAAAGCTCCCGCAGGGTCATAACCTACAGCCATGTACCCAAAGGTGATGAATGGTGAAGACTGACACAGATAAGATCCCCGGTGTCGCGTGCGGCACCACAGACGCTCCCAGTGCCAGAACAGAAGGCGGTGCCAAACCAGAGGCTCCCAACCCCCGACACGCTGAAGAAAGTCTGAGAAATTCAGCAGGAGATAAAGGCGCCAGTGTAAACCAATGCACCACAGCTCTATGAGGTAGGAAAACACTAGAGTGCGGCGTCGACAGCACCGAAGAAGGCGCCGCACAACTAGGAAGCCCTAACTGCCCCACCCACACATCCGAAACAGACAGGCCCCAAGACCCTGGTGACAAACTTGCTGGCTTGGGCAGACAGGACAACCGCCGAACCTACTGCTCCATAACAGCAGCCCAATGGTTAAAACTCCTCACCAGAGGACCCCCAGGGGGTTGGGAGGGACTCCAGAATAGAGGATGATGGTAACCAGAAAAAGAATCCGGAGGAGACCCCAGAAAGGACGGAGTCAGGCCCCTGCTGCCGGTAACCGACCATCGAGACGCAGACATACCAGAGGGCGACCTCGAGCGGTGCCATTCCTTTTTTCATCTGGGAGGCCTAAGAAGAACTCGACGCAGAGCGGTGCAGAGTTCTTGACGAGGAACAAAAACAGGATGGCTTCTTTTTGTGTTTTCGGAAAGACCGTCCATCCCCCCCCCACCCGAGCACTGAACTGCCTGTAGTCAGAGCCCCCCCCACGCCCAGTAGAGGCGGTGGACCGAGACCCCAGAACACAGCTTTCATGCGAAGTCTCCTCATCGTCACCTGCCCCGCTCATGGTCGACTCCGACGAACAAGGGCTGAAGACTTCTTTAAAGAAAAATTTACTTATTAACATTATTTACTTATTTTTTTTTAAACTGATAAATACAATAAAGCAAATCAATACTGAAACTATAGCTGCTGTCATATAGATGTGAAGTTTTGACTCCCGGTGGGCGAGTGATGTCACTGAAGCACACTCAATGGCGGGCCAAAAGGAAGTGAGGTGGTTAGAGGGTCGACGCTGAGGTAGCCTACATGGAGCGAGCCAGTCTTGTGGCCCCACACATGCGTGGTCCTATCCCGGCGCCAGCCCTCCTGAAGATTTTTGGCTCGCGCTGGGTCCTAGCGCCTCTGACATAGTCCCATTAGTGTGAAAGAGTGGTGGAGACTACAGTCCAGGAAGACTACATAATTGCAAAGGATAGTGATGCAAAAACAGTGATGGGTACCCCACAGAACTGCCACCCTTTAGGACTATGCACAAAAGGAAAACAGGTTACTCACAGGTAACAATAGTTCTAGTAGTAGTACAGTATATGATCATCCCCACTTTCTGGCAGTGCCTTTCCCTTTAAGACTTTGATGGAATGTCTTCAAGCTGGCTCCTCCCACCCACCCGGGTGGTGTCTCAGTCGGCTTCACCCCATGACACCAGATATTGTCCGCTGGAAGCAGTGTTGTGCGCCAAAGCCAGGGGAGGTCGGGTAGGTCCGTGTGGATGATCATATACCACTCCTAGAATGACTGTTACAGATGAGTAACCTGTTTTTCTAGGGACGTGGATATGATATTCTATCCACACTTACTGGCAGACTCCTAGCAGTTCTCCGGGAGGAGGGAGGCAAGGTGCACATCTCCTATTTAGGGAAAACAGATTGGAAGAACTGAGGACCCCAAAACCAGCATCCCAGTGTGACTCAAGATCGATGTGGTAGTAGTGAATGAAGGTGTGTGCTGACCTCCAGGTAACTGCCCTGCAGATTTCCTGGATAGGAACATCCCTGGAAGCAGCCACCGATGCAGCTGTACGGCAGGTGGTATGAGCAGCTCCCTACCTGCCAACCTATAGCAGAGGTTGATGCAGGATACAATCCACCTGCCAACTGTCTGCTTAGCTGCAGGTCTGCCAGCTGCGGCTTCAGCGAAGGTGACAAAACAGCTGGCAAACCTCTACCCAAACTCCAGTCGTGTGCACTTTGTAGTAAGCTATCTCTTGCCGCAGGTCCAAAGTATGGAGCCTGTGCTCAGCCTCTGAGGTGTGACTGGTAAAATACACCAGAAGATTAATCACCTGGCTAAGGTGAAATTCCCACACAACCTTCGGGAGGAACTTCGAGTTGGGGCACAGGACAACCTTGTCCCTATGGAAGATCAGGTATGGAGATTTCACTGAAAGTGCCTGGAGCTCACTAATCTTTCTGGCTGTCGACGAGGCACAGGTCAGGAAGCATAGAGAAAACCCAGGAGCAGTTGTAAAATTCCACAAAACTATTTGTAGTTGCAGTAACATAAAATAAACCTGTTCAGAATAACTATATACAAAAGCAAAATAAAATCTCTTGTGAACAAAAGCTCCCTTGCAGCTCAGCTCAGCTGTTTTTACAAGGCTTTTTCAACCCCAATCCTCTGCAAGCATCCTGTTCCTCGTAAATTTCAGAAGCTGCTAGAAATGGAAATTACATACCTACCTTAATTCTTGATCTTCTTGTACGAAGTCTCCATCACTCATTCACACTAATGGGATCTGCCGGAGGCGCTAGGACCCAGAGGGAGCAAACTTTTTTGCAGGAGGGTCAGCGCCAGAGATGGAGCCGTGAGCCTCGGCTTGTGCGGCAATGACTATCCCGGCGTCGGCCCTCCAACCGCCTCAGTACCCTTTTTTCCAAGGAGGTGCAGTGTAACTAACCTAGAAGGATAGCCTAACAAAAACCGGACATAAGATAATCCGGACGACCCGTATAAGAAGGGTCAAGAAAGAAGTCTTCACAGCCTAAGATTGAGGGAGTGAAGACCAACAACAGAGGTGAGCTCGGGAGATGGTGGGTGGGCGTGTGAATGAGTAGTGGAGACTTCGTCCAAGAAGATCAAGAATTACGTTAAGTTCGTAATTTCCATATCTTCCTAGACATAAAGTATCCACCACTCATTCACACTAATGGGAGAGTACTGAGCTAATAATCCCCCGAGAGGGTGGCAGGAGAAACCAAGAGCTCACAAAGTTAGGACAGAAGTCCATTAATGATGGTTCTGCCAAACGATATATGTCGCCTAGCATGGACATTCAGGGCATAGTGCTTGACGAAAGTATGCACTGAGCTCCAGGTAGCCGCACTGCAAATATCTGCAATGGGCACGTTGCGGATTTCCGCCAGGGATGCCGCGACTGCTCTAGTAGAGTGAGCGTACACTCTGCCCTCCAGCTTAACCTGCGCCATGGAATAACAGTGGTGAAGGCATGCCACCAGCCATGCTGATATGCATCTGACAGCGACAGGTTGACCCGTCCGGATTTCGGTGAAGTAAACAAACAGTTGTTGTGCTTTGCGAATTTCTTTTGTTCTATTTAAATAGAAACGCAGAGCTTTTCTGACGTCCAAAGAATGAAGGGAACGCTCTGCTTCATTTTGGAAGTTTGCAAAGTAAGTAGGAAGGACCAAAGGCTGGTTTAGATGGAATCCTGAAACAACTTTAGGGAGAAACTTAGGATGGGTCCTAAGAACTACTTTGTCTTTATGAAACACAGTATACGGAGGGTCTGTGACCAAGGCATGCATCTCAGAGACCTTGTGGGCCGAAATAATGGCCACCAGGAAGGCAGTTTTCCAAGTGAGAAATTTCAGCTCACAGGTAGCTAGAGGCTCGAAAGGCTTTCGAGTGAGCATGTCTAGTAGAAGATTAATGTCCCAGGCTGCGACTGGATGTCTGATAGGGTGTCTGGTATGCAGAATTCCCTTAAGAAACTTCTTAACCACAGGTAACTGAGCCAGTGACAAGGAAAGTACTGGCTCATGATGAGCTGAAATGGCACAAAGGTGAACCCTGACTGTAGAGTATTGCAGACCTGAATTTGAGAGGTCTAAAAGGTACTCTAGAACTTTATTGGGTGGACAGGAAAAAGGATTCAAAGAGGATTTTGCATACCAGAGCAAAAAATGCTTCCATTTAGCTGTATAAGTTTTTCTACTGGCTGGCTTGCGAGCAGCCAGAAGAATATCTGAAACTCTGCGAGAGACATTGAACCTGTTCACCTCCATCTCTTCAGGAGCCAAGCGTGAAGGTGAAGCGAACTCAGATTGGGACGGACCACAGGCCCAAGTCAGAAGGTTCGTCTGAAGGGGAAGCGGTTTCGGAGGGGTTTCCAACATACTGTTGAGTAATGGAAACCATATCTGTCGAGGCCAGAAGGGAGCAATGAGGATTATTTTGTTCCCCCGGGACTCAAACTGGAGAAGTACACTCTTAACAGTGTCAGTGGCTCAGTAGGTAGCACACTCGCCTCTGAGGCTGGGAGATCAGAGGGCTGTGGGTTCAGTTCCCACATCTGGAACTTGGGTTAATATCCCAGTACTGACACTGTAGTGCAGTATGAGAGGAGTGCTGCACTTCTGAGGTGCCGTCTTTCGGATGAGACGTTAAACCAAGGTCTCATCTGCCTGGATTGGTGGTAGTTCAGGTGGATGTTAAAGATCCCATGGCACTTATCGAAAAAAGAGTAGAGGAATTTCCCTGGTGTCCTGGCCAAATTTCCCTCATTCACTAAAAATACTACCAACAGCTTAATCTGGTTCAAGGTCAGTTGGCATTCATCTGTATCCCCCTCCCCCGGGTCATGCCTGAAAATAGGCAGGATTTGTCTAGCGCACGTACCCAGTCAACAAAAACTAAATAAACAAATGAATAAATAATAAGAAGAAGAGGCAGAAAGGCGTATAGAAAGCGTCTCGTCCACTGCAGCCTGAACGCATCCTGGCAGAAAATGCAAGGCCCTGAATTTCTGAAGCAGAAGAGAGGTAGTTTTGTGTTGAGTGAGGATGCAAAAGAAAAAATTACTCACCTTAGTAATGTTGTTTCTTCTAATGGAGTCTTGCTATACTATGACATATGCAGTTTGTCCCAGCCTTAGAACTGCTCCGGAGGTGAAAGAGTTAACTTCCATGCCAGGCATGGAATCTTGAGCGCAAGCTCGGTTGAAAAAACTCTGTCTGTTGATCTTCAAACTGAAACTGTCAGATCTTTACGAGCAAAACTCACTAAGGTTCTGTGTGGAAGCTGTAAACCTACACTAGCCAACTGGCTACTAAAATATTAACACATTTTTCTGGTCCCAAAACCAAGACTCAAGTCAGGGGATCCAAAAAATAAAATAAAATACAACACCCTAACACCACAAAAGAGAGGGGTGAAAAACACAAGGTGGGCATCATTAAGTGCCAACACTGCACTGCCCACCCACATCCCAAGAGCAGAGGTTCTGAGAGGGGCAGGTGGGGGGGGAAGTCATAATATAGCAAGACTCCATTAGAAGAAACAACATTACTAAGGTGAGTAATTTTTTCTTCAAACAACATGAAGTCTTGCTATATTATGACATATGCAGACTACACAGCAGTACCTCCATGGAGGAGGGACAGAACCTACTTAGGAAATAGGCTCTGAAGAACAGCTGTGCCAAACCGAGCATCACTCCTAGCCTGGATGTCCAGGGAGTAATGCTTGGTGAAAGTGTGTACTGTTTTCCAGGTGGCTGCTTGACATATCTCTAAGATAGGGATGTCCCTGGCCGCAGCTAGGACGAGCTGTACCTCTGGTAGAGTGAGCCCTCAGGCCTGAAGGGGAACCTACCCAGTTTTTGATAGCAAAATTGGATACAAGAGACGATCCACCTGGCAATGGATCTTTTAGTGGCAGGTTTTCCTTTACCAACCTCACCATAAGTGAGGAACAGTTGGAGAGAGTCAAACCTGTGACCCTTGGTACGCTCTATGTAGTAACTAAGGGTTCTCTTTACATCTAAACTGTGCAATCTCCTCTCACCAGAGGAGGAATGGTCAGTGAAGTACACTGGAAGAGATATAGATTGATTAAGGTGGAAATCTGAAACCACCTTAGGCAAGAACTTCCTGTCAGTCCTGAGGACTACCTTATCTCTGTGAAAGGAGAGAAAATCAGGCTCCACTGACAAAGCTTGTAATTCACTTATGCGCCTGGCAGAAGTGATGGCTACTAGAAACACAGTTTTCCAAGTCAAGTACTTAAGCTCTGCTGAAGACAAAGGCTCAAAGGGGGGTTGCATTAGCTGAGCAATGCAAACATTAAGATCCCAGGCAGGAGCAGGGTCCTTGAATGGAGGGTTGGTGTGAAGCAATCCCTGAAAAACTTGGAGAATACAGGGTGAGCAGAAAGAGAGAGGGCTTACCTGCTGAAATAAAAGCAGAGACAGCTGCCAAATGCACTTTCAGAGTAGCTGGCCTCAGCCCCAAAATATTTAGATGGACCATATAGTCCAGGACTGTGGGCAAATCAGCAGATTCTGGGGAAATATGCTTTCCAGAGCACCATATGGAAAACCTTTTCCATTTAGAATTATAAGTAGCCCTGGTGGAAGGCTTCCTAGAAGCTTTCAAGATATCGAGTACACCTTGAGAAAGGTGTAGGTCAGCAACTCTAACTCCTCAAGAGCCAGGCCTTGAGGTTGAGGGATTTGAGATTCGGATACCAAACTCTCCCCTGGGCACAGGTTAACAGATTGTGATTCCTGGGGAGACACAGGGGAAGGTGGACTGCTAAGGACAGAAGGAGTGGATACCAGGGCTGTCTGGCCCAATCTGGAGCAATCAGAATCATCTTGCAAGGTTGAGATCTGATTTTGACTAGCACCTTGAACAAGAGAGGAAAGGGGGGAAGGCATAGAGGAACTTCCCTCCCAATCGAGAAGGAAGGCATCCAGAGGGACTGAGCCCAACACTGGGGGCCTGCAACAAAAAAGCGGAAGTTGGTGATTGTCTGGGGCTGCAAAAAGATCTATCTGAGGGGTGCCCCACCTGGCAAATACTAACCCCAGTACTAGGGGATCCAGTGACCATTCGTGATGGTCCTGGGAAATCCTGCTGAGAGCATCTGCCAGGACACTGTCCTTGCCTGGGAGGTGAACTGCCATGAGGGAGGTGTTCAGGAATAAGCCAGAGACCACAACTTCATTGCCTCAGTGCACAAGGTCAAGACCGAGTGCCCCTTGCTTGTTGATGTACCACATTGTAGTGGTGTTGTCTGTTCTGACCTGTACCACTTTGTTCTGAACAGATGCAGAAAAAACCTGAAGTGCTAGAAAAACAGCTCTGAGTTCCAACAGATTGATGTGGAGCAGAGATTCCTGAGGGGACCACAAACCCTGGGTGGTGAAGTCGCCCATGTGAGCTCCCCATCCCAAGAGGGAGGCATCTGTAGTAAGGGTCAAGGAGTGAGATTGAGGGATGAAAGGAACCCCCTGTCTCAGATTGCTCTGATCCTGCCACCACTGCAGGGCCTGGATCAGGGTTCGAGTTACTAGGATCAATTTGGTTAGAGGATCCCTCCTTTGAGACCAGAAGGCTCTCAAATGGAACTGTATGTCCCTCATCTGAAATCTTGCTCCTTGCACTACAGCTGTGGAAGCAGCCATGTGACCAAGGAGCTGTAGAAAGTGCCTTGCTGGTCGAGAGACCTGCAGAGTGAAGGAGGAGGCCAGAGCCACCAGGGTCTTTACTCTTTCTAGAGGAAGGAAAGCTCTGGCCTGCTTTGTGTCCAGTTCTGCGCCTATGAAGGTGAGTAGCTGAACAGGCTCTAGAACTGACTTTGGAAGACTGAGAAGAAAACCTAGAGATGTAAGCAGCTGCTGGGTAACCTGAAGGTGTGATTTGACTTGGTCTGGGGACTGACCCACTATGAGCCAGTCGTCCAGGTAAGGAAAGATGGCAACCTTTTGCCTTCTTAAGTGAGCAACTGCTACTGCCAGGCATTTGGTGAATACCCTTGGGGCAGAGGTGAGGCCAAGGGCATTGCTCTGAACTGGTAATGGCCTGAGGGCAGTTCGAATCTGAGGTACTTTCGTGGGAGCTTTGATGAGAACATGGAAGTAGGCATCCTTGAGGTCCAGGGGCACTTAGCCAGTCCCCTGGCCTTAGGGAGGATAAAATAATTCCCAGAGTCACCATTTTGAATTTTGGTTTTAAAAGGTGCTTGTTTAGGTATCTTAGATCCTGGATGGGCCACCATTCTCCTGTCTTTTTTGGGTTAAGGAAGTACCTGGAGCACAGTCCTTTGCCCTGGTGTAGGGGAGGAACCCTTTCTACAGCTCTGAGAGCCAGGAGGGTTGAGACTTCTGTTTCCAAAGCAAGAGCCTCTAATGGATTTGCAGGTGGAAAGGATCTGGTTCTCAGCTTTGGAAATTTTTTGAAGCTGAGAACCAGTCCCTGGCTTACTACTTCCAGGACCCACTTGTCTGATGTTAAAGACTCCCAGTCCTGGACAAGTAAGCCAGCCTGCCCCTACAGGTAATGGAGAATCAGCCCTGGGCATCTTATCAGGTGCCTGTTTGGCAGGGGCTTTAGGCTGAGAGGTGGGAGCAGGCCTGCTGCGTCCCCGTCTACCTCTCCTCTGAAGAACCCCCTCTGGGCATAAGCTGAAGAGGAGGCTTGGCTTGGTAAAAAGGCCTGTGAAAAGGCCTGCCCCTGGAAAGCTGCCTCTGAGGAGTGGCTTGCTTCTCCTTGGCCTGTGCACTCCTATAAGTGGTCCTATACTCATCCATTTTCTTCATGTAATTCTCTGTCTGCTCCCCAAAAAGAGAATTACCCACAACAGGAAAAACCATGGCCTTAGCCTGGGTATCCTGTGACAGGCTAGTACACCTAAGCCAAGCCATTCTACGAAAAGCCACAGATGTAGCCATGACTCTTGAAGATACATCATTAGAGTCCACTGCAGCATGGAATTGCACCTTGGATGCCTCAATACCATCAGCAGCCACCTGTTCCAGCTCCTTGGCAAGCTGGCCAGGGACCTGTTTCAGCTAAAGCCATAACAGTATCCCATCTGGATTTCTGGTATCTTGCAACATAGGCCATATAATTTGCCTGTCTGAGTCCCAAGGATGCTGCCATGTATTGTTTCTTTGCCATGGCATCAATCCTCCTGGAGTCCTTGTCAGGGGGGTGGGAAGCCAAGGGGATATTTGCCTTATCACAGGCTGCAGCCTGCACTACCCCAACGTGGCTGCACTGTTGTGAAAGGAACTCCGTATCAGAGCCTGACAATGTGTACCTCCTGTCCATCTTTTTATCCACAGGAGGTAAAGAATTAGGAGCTTTTAAAATTTTTATTGTCTGTTTCCTAAAAGATTTATGCAGAGGAATAGACAATCTTCTGGACTCTGGGATATCCATTTCCACACAGTCAGGCTCCTCCTGTTCATCCACAGCTTCTTCCAAAGGGAGCTGGAGGGTTTCAGCAACTTTTTTATAAAAGAGAAAATGAGAAGGGGACTCAGAAAGCCTAGGGGGAGATACTCCTGAAGGTCTGTCTGGGGAGATGTCCGGTTCAATGGGCACATCCAGACTTTCAAAATCACATTCACTCTCTTCATAATCCTTCTCCTCCGGTTCATAAAATTCCTCTATATCATATTCTTGAACCGGTGGAACCGACCGGTTACCTGATGGTGGTGGTTCGGACGGAACCGGGGAAAGCGACTGGACAATTTGGATTGCTTTGGCTAACTCTGCAGCGGTTGGAGAAGGAAATTTTGGCTCCACACCTGCTGATTTTTTAGTCCTCTTTGCCGGAACTGGCTCCTCCGAGTCAGCTCTTCGTTTGCCCGAGGAAGTATTGCCCTGGTCAGAGGGCACTCCCTCTCGGTTCGGCTGGCACGGACCGGCTGGCCATCTGGGTCAGCCGGACTTTGTTCTCGCCCCTGAGCCTACCAACTCTCTTTCCAGGGTAGCTGCAGGAAATTCTTGCAAATCTGGCAGTCTGCATTGAGGTGGTCAAACCCAGACAATAAACACATGTGGTGTGTGGGTCAGCCTGGCAAAGGCTTCCCACAGACACTACAGTGCTGAAACCCAGTGGGCCGGTTTTCTTTTGGGTTTCTCAGACATAATGCCAGCCTAACCAAAAGCGTGCTCTTTTCCGGCAAATCGCCAAGCAAGACACCCTTATCGGTTCCCAACCGTGTCACGGGTCGTGGAAAAAACTGTAATGAAACTGCTTTTTATTTTTAGAACCGATAAGAACCGGGAACCGCACTCTAAATGTAATTTAATAAGTTTTAACAACAACCTGATCGGTTCAAACCGAACCGATGACAACGTTTACAAGTTCCACACAGAGAAATGTAAAACCTATCTATTACTTACGATACCACAGACGGAGCTTGAACCGACCGGTTGCGGTTAAAATATACAAATGCGGTTCAAAAAAACCGAGAAATAACACTTTTTTAACCGGCAAATGAACCGAGCAGTAGGAGGAATCTCCGGAGCGACTGTTCAGTGAGGCGGAGTAAAGAATCTGACAGTTTTAGTTTGAAGATCAACAGACAGAGTTTTTTCAACCAAGCTCACGCTCAAGATTCCATGCCTGGCATGGAAGTTAACTCTTTCACCTCCGGAGCAGTTCTAAGGCTGGGACAAACTGCATATGTCATAATATAGCAAGACTTCATATTGTTTGAAAGGTCCACGTCTGGAGTTCCCCACTCTGTGAATAGTGACTTAACTATGGCTGAGTCGAGAGACCATTCATGAGGATCTGTCTCTGTTCTGCTGAGACAGTCTGCCAGTTCGTTCTGCACTCCCAGCAGGTAGACCGCATGAATTAGAGCCCTGTGCTCCAAGCACCATTCCCACACCCTCATCGCTTCACTGCATAAGGGGCAAGAATGAGCACCACCCTGCTTGTTGATGTAATACATCACTGCTTTGTTGTCCGTTTGAAGAATGTTCTTGTGACATATAATGTCCTTCAAAGCCTGGACTGCATAAAGGACGGCTCTCATTTCTAAGACATTTATGTGAAGCTGGGACTCATGCTGAGTCCACATACCTTGAGTGTGTAAGTCTGACAGTGAGCTCCCCACCCCATCAGGGACGCGCCTGTGGTAATGGAAATCTGATGATCCAGAGGAGCAAAGGGATACCCTTCCAGAAGACTGTCCTCTTGTGACCACCAGGTGAGTGATCTCTTCAGAGGTTCTGTCACCTTGATGAGAAAGGACTGAGGGTGAGTGGTCGGGGACCACTGAGTACTAAGCATCCACTGAGAGGTTCTCATTTGAAGGCGTGTGCTAGGCGTACAGTGATCACCAAGGATGTCATGAGGCCTAGCATCCGTTGCATCAAGATAGCTGAAACCGAGCTGTTCTCTCCGATGTATCAGGCCATCTGAAGGATATCGCTCCTCCTGTCCTCTGGAAGTAATGCTTTCGCACAGGAGGTTTTCAGAAGAGTTCTTATGAAAAGGAGACTCTGGGAGGACTGCAGCTGCGATTTTTTGAAGTTTAGCAGGATTCCCATGGACATGAGAAAGTGTGAGGCCGTGGCTAGAAGCCAGTCGTCCAGATATGGAAACACCTGTATTCCGATTTTTCTGAGATGCGCTGCGAGAATTGCACAACACTTTGTAAAAAACTGGTGGCGCTGAGGATCGCCCAAAGGGCAGGACTCTGAACTGATAATGCTGTCCCAAAGCCACAAACCTTAGGTATTTGTGATGCTCTGGGTGAATAGGAATATGCTGGTAAGCCTCCTGCATGTCCAGGGATGCTAACCAGTCGTGTTAATGATGCAAAGGCAACAGGGTTCCTAGCGATATTTTGAATTTCTCTTTGGGAAGAAATTTGTTTAATTTTCTGAGGTCCAAAATGAGGCGCATGCCCCCAGTTTTCTTTGGAACCAGAAAGTAATGGGAGTAGAACCCTGTGTTCCATTGATCCAGCGAAACTACTTCCACTGCCCTGTTGTTCAGAAAGCCTTGTATCTTGGAGGCGAGAAGTTCTGACTGAAGTACTGACAGCCTGGGCTGTTGTTTTGGGGGAGGATCCGGAGGGGTCTTTAAAAGATTGAGGGAATACCGCTCGTGGATTATCCGGAGGACCCATTTATCCGATGTTATGGACTTACACCGATTGTAGAATTGAGTCAGACGACCTCCCACCACTGACGAAGAGTCCCCCTCAGGTAGCTGAGGTGGGACTTGGGCCAACAACTCAGAAGGCGGCACTGGGCGCTTTGGGTCCTTGCGCCTTCTGTTGCATTTTCTTTTGAGGCTGGGGGGGCTTGGTTTTTATTAAAACCTCCCCTGCCTTTGCCTCGAAAGGACTGACGGCTGTGAAACTGGCACTTATTAACACCCCCCAAGAAGGGCCAGGAGCCGGTCAAGCTAATTTAATTGGTGATCTGGTCTTCTGTGTGGCATCTAGAGCCTGTTTTACTTGAGGACCGAAGAGATACACACCATCGAAGGGCAACACCATGACCTGTTCGGCATAATTCGTGAAGCCTGAAGAGCGCAGCCAGGAATGATGGCGGGTACAAATGCCCGCCGCTCGGGAGGCAGCATCAAAGGCGTCCATAGCGGCTTTAACCTGCTGGTTGTTGGATTCGATACCCCTAGTTATGGTCTGAAGAAGCTCTGAATTAGTGTGAGACTCTGGCAGAGCTTCAACCATTTGTTTGAGCGAATGCCAAAGAATATACTCATATTGAGAGAAATAGCCCTGTTGCTAGTGATACGCATACCCAGGGTAGATGCAGCAAAGACTCTCTTACCTAAAGTATCTATTTTACAAGATTCTTTATTTATAGGTCAAGCTGTAGTAGTTTGAGGAAGGACGGCCTCATTCTCTGCCAAGATCTGCCAATAGGATCTGCAAAGGCTTCAGAGGCCAAAATAGGTCGATCCTTGGGAGCAGCATACTTCCCATCTATGAACTTATCCACAGAAGGAATGAGAGCAGGATTATTCCATACCATTTGAGAAAGTGTCTCAAAGGAGGGTTGTACTGGGGGAGTTAAATCCATAGGGATGTCCGGAACATGAAGGTATTGGAGTCTTAAAGCTTCCCAGGATTGATGTCCATAGTCTGAAAAGAAAGAGTGGAATTAATATTTTTCAGCAGAGACTTAAATGACAGGTCCTCGACCACAGGCTCTGCAACAGGAGTAGGTCCTGCTCCTTCCACATCATCACCGCCCAGTCTAAGATCTGGGTCAGGCTCAATATCATCTCCTGACAGTCCAGGAGGGACTGTATGGACAGGAAAGGAATGAAAATCAGCAGGAAATAAGAAAAGAAAAGAATTTGGAGAAGAAAAGCCCTGAAGATTGACAGATGAAAAGCCAGGCCTCTGCGCCGAAGAAGAACACGGCACAAAGAAATGCAACGGCGCTGAAAAGACAGCGCCGAGCGACCCACCGACACCAACAGCGCCAAAATCAACCCAGGGCCCCGAAAATTAGGATTTGAGGGAAAAGAAGGAAGAGTACCAGGAGATAGCGGCATCGGTGTGGCCCCCTGCGCCGCAGCCATGTGGGGACACCTGAGCGCGGAGTAGACGGCACCAAAGAAGGCACCATGCGACTAGGGAGGCCCAACTGCCCTGCCCAATCCCCCGAAGAGCCCGAGACCAGGTAGCTGGACCAACCTCCAAGGCCCACTGCTCCATCAGAGCGGCCCACTGATGAAACTGATCGGAAGCCCTACCAGAAGGCGGGGAAGGGCTCCAATGTCAAGAGGTCGGTGACCAGACTCAAACCAGCAACTCCAATGCAGGAGACTGGCAACTGACCCCACTGGACCGACCGTCATCGCAAGAGATTACATCAGAGGACTCACCGAGAATGATGCCTTTTCTTTTTGACCCACGGTCAAGAACAGCTCGAGGTCGAACGTGTGCCGAGAATGCTGCAATCGCTTTTCTTTATAGCTCGGGGACCGCCCCTTCCCTTGGGCATTGGACCGTCCATTGTCAAGCCCCCCCTTCTGGAGAAGGCGGCGGACTGGACCCAGACCAGCTGACTGAACAGCTTTCATACGAAGCCTCCCTACTGTCACCAGACCCGCTCATGGTCGACTCTGTCAATGTAGGCTGAGACTTCTTTCTTTGATAAGAATAATTAACGTAAGCGGTACTTTATTCGAAAAATACTACAAAATAAACTGAAAACTATGCTGCTAGTTTGAAGTTTGACTCCCGACGGGCGAGTGTCATTGTCACTGAAGTGCACTCGACGGTGGGAAAAAAGGAACTGAGGCGGTTGGAGGGTCGACGCCGAGATAGTCATTACCGCGCGAGCCGAGGCTCATGGCGCCGCTCCTCGCGGCTCCATCTCTGGCGCCGGCTCTCCTGCAAAAATGTTTGCTCCTGCTGGGTCCTAGCACCTCCAGCGTAGATCCCATCAGTGTGAATGAGTGGCGGAGACTATGTCCAGGAAGATCTGATTTCTTTTGGTTTATTATAAAACCCAGGGACTCTAAGAGGGCATGAGTGATTCTTAGGGAATTCCTTACTTGGTCTGGTGAGTTTTCCACCACCAACCAATCATCTAGGTATGGGAAGACAGTCACTCCCTGTCTTCATAGATATGCCACTACAGCAACTAAGCACTTTGTGAATACCCTTGCTGCTGAGGAGAGACCAAAAGGGAGAGTTGAAAACTGACAGTGGCCTGAAGGAACCGGAGATATTTTCTGTAAGATTCCTTTATGGGGATGTGGAAATAGGTGTCTTTCAACTCCAGTGATGCCAGCCAGTCCCCTTTTTGGATTGCTGGCAATATCCGAGCCAAAGTTACCATTTTGATATTTTTTTCAGATGCTTGTTCAAAGTTCTTGAGATCCAGTATTGGCCGCTACTCCCCACTTTTCTTTGTTGTTAGGAAGCATCTGGAGTAAAAGTCCTTTCCTCTCAGGGTGGTAGGAACCGATACCACTGCTCTGAGTTGTAACAATTTCTGAACCTCTGCTTCTAGTAGTGTCCTTTCTGCTAGAAGAGGTGAGCAGGAAACCCTGGTCTTCTGTGGAGGAAAAGTTCTGAAGTCCAGAGACAGATCCTGACCCACTACCTCCAGCACCCACTTGTCTGTGGCGATGCTTAGCCAAGCCTGGAGGAAGTGGGAGAGTCTGCCTCAGACAGGGAGGGAGGAAGCGGCCTGAGCCTCAGGGGTTTTGCTTTGATTGAGGTTGAGGTTGGGTTTGAGAGCCCCTCCTGGTGCCCCTTCTACCCTAGAGTATCTCTGTTGTGGATACTGCTGGTACTGGGGCACAGCTACTGGCTGGAAAAAAGGGTCTGGTCATAAAAGACCTTCCTCTGCCTCCCCATAGGGCCTAGTGAATGGAGAAGCACACTCCTTAGCAGAGTTGCTTCTATAAGTTGCCTTATACAGATCCATTTTTTTCATGTATGCAACCGTGGATTCCCCAAAAAGAGAGTTTCCCTCTAAAGGAAAATCCAGGGCCTTGAATTGAGTATCCTGAGTAAGGTTAGTGGCCCTTAGCCAAGCAAACCTTTTCTGTGCCACAGTGTTAGCCATCCATCCGGCTGCAGTGTCACTGGAATCAGCAGCCATCTGGAACTGGTACTTAGCAGCCTCTAGCACAAACCTGGCAGTTTCAGCCACGTCTTCAGACAAGGGTGAGGGGGCTTTCATGGACATGTCCAGTACCGATTGCCACAGGGATGTTTGATACTGGGAAGCATAAGCTTGAAAAGAAGCCTGTCTCATGGCCAAAGAGGCTGATAAATAGCCTTTTTTGGCCATGCTATCTATTTTCTTGGAGTCCTTGTCCGGAGGGTGGGAGGACAGGGGGACTCTGGCTTTGTTGCATGATGCCTGCTGTATAACCCCTTGATGGTGTCACCTTAATCAGTGCCAGCGGCTCAGTAGGTAGCACACTCGCCTCTGAGGCCGGGAGATCAGAGAGCTGTGGGTTCAGTTACCACATCTGGAACTTGGGTTAATATCCCAGTACTGACACTGTAGTGCACCATGAGAGGGGTGCTGCACTTCTGAGGTGCCATCTTTTGGATGAGACGTTAAAACCGAGGTCCCATCTGCCTGGATTGGTGGTAGTTCAGTTGGATGTTAAAGATCCCATGGCACTTATCGAAAAGAGTAGGGGAAGTTCCCCGGTGTCCTGGCCAAATTTCCCTCACTCACTAAAAATACCACCAACAGCTTAATCTGGTTCAAGGTCAGCTGGCATTCATCTGTATCCCCCTCCTCCGGGTCGTGCCTGAAAATAGGCAGGATGTGTCTAGTGCACTTACCCGGTCAACAAAAACTAAATAAATAAATAAATGGTCAGGATGGGAGAAAAGTAAATCAGCTCCCGTCCAACTGATATTTTTCATCTATTCTCCTATCAATAGGAGGAACAGAATTAGGGGTCTGTAGAAGTTTTAGGGTGTCTTATAAAAAAAAAAAAATGTATAGACTGGTAAGAGGAGGGCTTTTGTGGGTGTTAAACCCATCATATTTAAATATTCTAATTCCTCCTCATCTTCAATCTGTTCTATGGTAGCAATATCAAGAGCATCTGCCACTCTCCTCACAAATATGAAATGTGAGGAGTAATACTCTGACATCCTGGGAGGAGAACCAAAATCCTGCTCGGGTGACACCTCTAGGGGAATTGGTTCATCATCTTGAAAAGGATCATCATCCTCCTCAAAATATTGCTCCTCCTGTAAAGGGGGCAACACACCACTGCTAGCCTGGGGACCCTGGGTAGAGGCAGGCTGCTGGGGAATGATATTTTGCAGTGCCTTTAAAAGCCTGGGCTATCTCTTGAGCAGAGGGCATAGCAGGCACCAGTGCAGAAGTCCCTGGTTTAGCAGGAGAAGATTCGGCGTGCTTAATTTTCTCGAGTTTCTTTGAGGAAACCGGGGAGTCAGCCGGTTCTTTACCTTGTTTTGCCCCTTTTTCGACCGTCTCAGGGGCAGGGGTAAGCACATTTGTGGGTTCAGTCACAGCAGATTGGGGTATCAGCTGGTCAGAGGCAGAGGGACCCCTAGGAAAGCTTTTATTTAGCCTTTCAAAGTGTTTTTCCACTTTTTTTTCCAGGAAAGTTTTACATACTTCACAATCCTGGTCCAGATGTTTGAACCCCAGACAAGCCACATATAAGGAGTGTTTGTCTGCCTTAGCAAATACATCTCCACATTTTAAGCAATTCCTAAAACCAGGTTCTCCGGTTTTCTTTTTAGGTTTCTCTGACATGGTAATGTCAAAAACCAGAAAACACCAGCCGCTAATACAAAGTAAAGGTGGTTTATATATACAGTGTATATATATATATATATCTTTTTTAATGGTTCCGGGAACTGATAGGAACTGAACCCAGGAGAGGATTGAGGAAGTGGGAAGGTTGAGCGAGGAGACTGGGGAGTTTGAGGCCTTCTCCAAAGTGCTTCCAGTACCCTGTGCAAGCAGTGAGAAAGGAGAGGATTAGAGAGTTGAACACATGGTTGGTAGAATGGTGTCGAAGTAAGGGGTATGGGGTTGTGGGCAGCTGGGGAAGTACCTGGGATGATAATAATGTGTTTGCAAGGGACAGGCTGCACTAGAGTGGGAAGGGAAGGAGGTATTAAAGCAAAGACTGGAGATTGGTATATTGCGGCAAGGGTGGATTTAAACTAGATTGGGGGGGTGGCAAGTGGACAGCAGGTAGGCAGGGATCCAGAGTGGAGTCACAACCTACCCCCCAGGGCTAGCACGGAAGGGCTCAGGGAGGCCAAAAAAGGAATGAGTAGAAGGGACGAGATGGAGGCTAGTGAGGGGAAAGGGGCATTATGGAGGGTAGTCTCACTGAATGCAAGAAGCCTAGGAAACAAATCCGCTGAGCTACAGACACTCTTAGCAGTGTGGAGGGTGGATACTGCAGCTGTCACAGAAACGTGGGCAACTGAGCACCAGGACTGGGATCTGGCAATCTCAGGATATAAATTATACAGGAAGGACCGTGGGTGACAGTCTATGTGAGGGACGGGATCAAATGCACAAGGGACGAGGGAGAAAAAAGAACAGAGGCAATCTGGCTTCAGCTCCTAGACTCAAGGGGTAGGAAACTGAGGTTTGGGGTAATATACAGGCCGCTGTCTCAGTCTGAGAAGCTTGACAGGGAGCTAGCGGGACAAATCAAAAAGGTATGTGGGAAAAAGGGAAGGTGGTCATCGTGGGGGATTTCAAGTTGCCGGGGGTTCACTGGAGCATCTGGTCCCCTCCAGTGCTAGGGAGCAAGTGCTCCTGGATGCAATCCAGGAGGGTCTCCTGACACACTTGGTTACTGTACCTACCAGGCTAAAGAACACTTTAGAACTGGTATTGTCGAATGGGGAGGCAGTGAGGGAAATAAAGATAGAGGACCCACTATCCAACAGCGATCACCAAACGGTGTGGTTTAATATCACGATGGGTGGGGAGCTAGAGAAATCAACTACTCGGGTGGTAAACTTCAGGGGAGTGGACTTTGGGAGGATGCAGGAAGTACTTAAGGGGAAACTGGAAGGCATAAGGCGTGAGAAGGATGTGGAGCTGAAATGGGATATTAACGGGGGGGGGGGGGAGTCTACAGAAGCAACAGAAGCCTGCACCAAGGCACAGAGCAAAAGAAGCAGAGCAAGAAAACCATGCTGGTTGAACAGCGAGGTTGTGGAGGTGGTGAGGGCAAAACGAGTAGCTCACCAGAGGTTTAGGAGGACAGGGAAGGAAGTGGACTGGGAGGAATATGCAAGATGGTCCAGGGAGGTGACCAGAAATGTGAGAAAAGCCAAAGCCCAGAGGGAGCTGAGATTAGCACAGGGAATTAATGGGGGGGAGAAACACTCTTCAAATACATCAGAGAAAAGAAAGTGCAAAGAGACAATAGTGAGAATAAAAAGGTGGGGAGTGAATGGAAAGGGTAGGAACAGGCAGGAGCACTGAATGAATACTTTGTTCCATGTTCACAGAAGAAAAGGGGGACCACTACCAACATGGGCTGGGAGGGTGGGGACAGGAGGAGAGGAGGCGACAGATTGAATTAAGGCAAGTAGAATCCTAGAGGGACTGAGGGCACTGAAGGTAGACAAGGCACCAGGGCTAGATGGTATCCACCCCAGGGTGCTGAGAGAAATGGCGAAGGCGCTGGCGGATCTGTATAGCACCTCACTGGAGTCGAGATATGTGCCACTGGACTGGAGGATGGCACATGTAGTGCCATTACACAAGAGCGGGCCAAGGGATGAACCAGGTAATTATCGACCAGTAAGTCTCACCTCCATAGTGTGCAAACTCATGGAAACAATACTAGAGGAAAGACTGGTGTCGTACCTGGAAGACAATGGCCTCCAGGATGTGAGGCAGCATGGGTTTGTTTCAGGGAAGTCTTGTCAAACCAACCTGATACAATATTATGACTGGGTGACAGGTGAACTGGATAAGGGTCATGCAGTGGATGTTCTTTACTTGGACTTCAGCAAGGCCTTCGATTCTGTGCCTCGTGGGTGGCTTAGGGGGAATTTAACTGGTGTAGGAGTAGGGGCAAAAATGACAAACTGGATTACAAGCTGGCTGAGTGGGAGGCTACAACGGATGGTGGTGAGAGGGGAGCTCTCAACTCCAAGGCCGGTGACGAGTGGGGTGCCACAGGGCTCTGTGTTGGGGCCAGTATTGTTTGGGCTCTTCATATCAGACATTGGACATGGGGTGGTGAGTAAGGTAAGTCTGTTTGCCGACGACGGCAAAATCGGAGCAGTGGTGGATGGAGAAGAGGAGAGGAAGCAGCTGCAGGGGGACCTTCACAAGCTAGAGGAGTGGTCAGAGAGGTGGCAGCTGGGGTTCAATGCAAAGAAGTGTCAGGTTATGCACTTTTGGGTGAAGAACCCAAGGAGAAAATACTGGCTTGGGGGGGGGGGGTGTAAAGCTGGGAATCACTGAGAAGGAGAAGGACCTTGGGGTAACGATAACTGGGACCATGAACAACACTGCCCAGGGCAGGAGAGCGGCTGCAAAAGCGAACAAAATGCTAGAGTGCATGGCGAGGGGTTTTTCGTCCAGGCGAAGTAAGGTGATCTTGTCCCTCTACAGGTAGCTGGTAAGGACGCACTTAGAGTACTGTGTGCAGTTTTGGAGGCCATACCTAAAGCGTGACATCAGGCTGCTGGAGGGGGTGCAGAGGAGGGCAACAAAGATGATATGTGGAATGGAGGGCAGAGACTATGACAGCAGGCTGGGAGACCTAAATATGTACACCCTGGAGGACAGAAAGGCACAGGGGGGACATGATAGAGATATTCAAGTATCTGGGGGGAATCAATAAGGATGGGGCAGATGTGGTCTTTAAATTAAGGAGGAGGAGGGTCACCAGGGGGCACGGGCTAAGAATGGAGGTGGGGCGAGATCAGGAAGGAAATGAGGAGACACTATTTCACAGAGAGGGTGGTAGCAAAATGGAATGCCCTACCAGAATGGGTGGTATTATGTAAATCTGTGAACAGCTTCAAGAGGGCATGGGACAGGGAAAAGTGAGGGTAGGGGGTGGCAGTGGGATGACAAAAGGGAGTGAGGTTGGTGCAGCTGCAGACTAGGGGTGTTGGCTGCACACTCGAGCAGACTTAGATAGACTTGGTGGCCTGTTTCTGCTGGCACATTCATATGTGCATATTGATGAAGCGGTTCTGTAACCAACAAAAAGCAGTTTCAAGAATAATGAAATACACTCAAAAACTAAACTAACAATAGACAAAAAACAAGGCTCTTTAATCAGAGAACCCCGATGAATTAAACAACTAACCCGGTTCCCACACGGTTATCCCAAACCGAGAAGAACCAAAAAAATATGTAATTTAAGCAATAAACAAGATTTACAATAACAATCAGTAGAGGCAATAAAAGAAATACAGGTTACTCACCTTTTAACAGGAGTTCTAGGAATGGTATATGTTGTTCATCCACACTGTCTGGCAGGTTCCTTGCCGCTTTAAATCTTTCCAGAAGGTCTTCAAGCTGGCTCCTCCCACCCACCCGGGTGGTAAAACTCTCAGCTCTGCCCCATGCCGCCAGATTCAGCCCGCTGAAGCCAGGCTAGCGTCAAGCCGGGAGGTCGAGAGACAGGGATGAACAACACATACCATTCCTAGAACTCCTGTTACAGGTGAGTAACCTGTACTTAGGGACATGGATATGTTGTTCATCCACACTGTCTGGCAGACACCTAGCAGTTCTCCAGGAGGAGGGAGGCAAGGCGCACACCCCCTACTTAGGGATTAGAGACTGGAGAACCGAGGCCCCAAAACCAGCATCCCGGCGTGACCCAAGGTCGATGTGGTAGTGGGTAATTAAGGTATGTGCAGACTTCCAGTTAGCAGCCCTGCAGATATCCTGGATAAGGACATCCCTGGAAGCAGCCACCGATGCAGCGGTATGACAGGTCAAATGAGCTCTTATCCCTCTGGGAGGCTCCATGCCCGCCAACCTACAACAGAGATCTATGCAGGAGGTGACCCACCCGCTCACCGTCCGCTTGGCTGCAGGTCTGCCAGGTGCGTGCTTCAGCGTAGGTGATAAACAGCTGGCGAACCTCTCTCGAACTTCAGCCGCCTGCTCTTAAGAAAGCGAGCCAACTAGGGTCCAATATGGAGCCCATATTCGCCTCCGAGGTGTGATCGGGTAGAACACCCACAGAGTCAACACCTGGTTAAGGTGAAGCTCCGACACCACCTTCAGAAGGAACTTCGGGTGGGGCACAGGACAACCTTGTCCCTGTGGAAGACCAGATAGGGAGACTCGAAGGAGCGCCTGGAGCTCTCTCGTCCTTCTGGTTGGCGTGATAGCCACCAAGAAGGCGGTCATCCACAACAGGTGGGAGATATCACACCTGTGTATTGGTTCGAATGGCTTGCCCGTGAGCTTCGCCAATACCAGCAGTAGATCCCACGGAGGTGGAGGTTCTCGCACCAGAGGGGAAATGTGATCAAGGGGTTAGAAAGCACCGAACTACCTTCTCCTGCGCTACCGACTGCTTTCTGGCCCGCGCAAGGAGGGCAGAGATGGCTGCCAGGTGCACCTTAAGGGTCGTCGACCGAAGCCCTAGCTAAGAAAGGACCACAGGTAGTCCGGAATGCTTGCCGAGGAACAGGAGAAAGGGTCCAGACCCTTTCCCTAACACCAAATGGAGGAACTCTTCCATTTGACGGCATAGCATAATCTGGTCGACTCCTGATGGGACGCCTCAATAACACTGAGGACCTCGCCAGAAGACCCAAGGCCTGGAATCTAGCCACTCAGGAACCAGGCTGTCAGGTGCAGGGATTGAAGGTCCGGATGGAATACCTTCCCCTGATAACAGAGATCAGGTCCGGGTGGGCTGGAAGCCGCCTCGGGAGCCTGGAGCTGAGACTGAAGAGAGCTGGATACCAGAGCTGGCGGAACCAGTCTGGGGCTACCAGAATCACCTGCGCCTTGTCCCCTCCCCCCCGAGAAGCACCTTGTGAATCAAGGGAATGGGGGGGAGGCGCAGAAGAGGTCCGGGGTCCACGGCCTCGAAAAGGCATCCCCCTGCAGCAAGCCCTGCTGAGGGGGGGCCGGCATGAAACAGTCTCGGCTCCGCACTCTCCCTGGAGGGAAAAAGGGTCCGCCCGAGGCATGACCCAGCGGGAGAACAGATCTTGTGCTACCTCCAGCAGAAGAGAACCCCTCGTGAGACGCAGCCCCTATACGGCCTAGGGCATCGACCAGGGTGTTGGAGGCTCTTGCCACCTAAATGGCTGGGAATCCGCCTCCAGGCTGCGTACGAGATCATATGCGGAGGGCCTCCTTACATAACGGCAAGGAGCGCGTCCGGTCCTGGTGGTTTAGGTAGCACATGGTCGTGGTATTGTCCGTCAGGATCTGAACCACTTGACCCCGCAGAAACGGAGCAAAGGCGGTAAGAGCTAGGTGGACCGCTCGGAGCTTCAGCAGGCTGATATGACATCGGGACTCCCAGGGGACCAGAGGCCGTGCGCTCTGTGCTCCCCCTGATGGGTACCCCAACCCATCAGAGATGCATCGGTCGATAGAGAGACCGTTGACTCGGGGCGGACGAATGGGATGCCCTCCTGCAGATGTGCGGGAACGGTCCACCACTGGAGAGCATTCCACATCTCCTGGGTCGCTGTCACGGGCTAGTCCAATGGATCGCAGCGTTGTGACCACTGGCCGGCCAGTCCCCACTGAAGGGGACGCATGTACCAGTGGGCCCAACAGACCACGGTGGAGCAGGCCCTAATAAGCCCAGGAGGTGCAGGAAGTCCCGGGCAGGGCGCGATTTCCCAACCAGAAATGATCGGGCAAAGGAAGAAGTACCTCGGCCCTGTCCGCCGGGAGCCGAGCTCTGGCTCGAAAGAGTCGAGCTCTGCCCCAATGAATAGTATCACCTGCCTCAGCACGAGTTCCGACTTGGCCTCATTGAAGAGGAGGCCAATCTGAGAGCAGCCTGGAGGGCCAGAACTCTGGACCGCTCCACCTCCACTCTGGAGGGGCTGCAATCAGCCAACTGTCCAGGTAGGGGTACACCCGGACCCTTCGGCGCCGCAGGAATGCTGTCACGACTGCCATGCATTGGTGAAGACCCTGGAAGCTGGAGAGAGGCCGAAGGGCATGGCCCAGAACTTGTAAAGGGATCCCTCTGCTCTGAAGCGGAGGAATCTCTGATGAGACGGATGGATCGGAACGTGAAGAAGGTGTCCTGGAGGTCCAGGGAACAGAACCACATGCCTCATTCCAAGGATGGTATTATCTGGCCAGAGTGACCATCCTGAAGGTCCGAGACCTTAGGAACCTGTTCAGGTCGTGCAGGTCGAGAATGGGGCGCCAGCCCCCCATCCGTCTGGGGACGAGGAAATACCTGGACACGAACCCCGGGTCTGGAGGAGGATCCATCACCTTCCTGATCACCTCTATATCGAGGCACAGGGCAATATCGGCTCACCGAGCTGACAGCAAGGCTTCGGACCCCGTGGTCCCCGGAGGGGGGGAGAAACGGCTCGAAAGGGAGGGGCCTGTTCGAAAACAGGAGACAGGCCCTTACCTACCATCTCCCATACCCAACAGTCCGTGTGACAGCGGCAGGGAAGTGGCGGAGCCGTCCCCCCAAGGGGGGCCGAGGGAAGGGTGGCGAGGTTGGTGGCAAAGCCCCCGACCCATCACTGAGCAGGCTTGGAAGAGGGACCGGCTGAGGGAGCACCTGGGCCCTTACCTCCTTGCTTCCCATTAGAGGAAGCCACTGGCTTGGGTTTGGGATGCCAAGCGCAAGCCTGCTGGCCCTCATGCTGGTGCTGATGGGCCGTTCATGCCGCAAGGGCCGGAGGACGAAGGGACTTATGCTGATGTTGCCGACGGCCCTTGTCCCTCTGGGCGGAGGAGACAGAGTCCAGAGTGGCGTTGGACTTTTCGATCCACTGGAGGTGTCCCTCCACTCCAGGGTCGAAGAGGTCAGTCCCCAAGAAGGGGATGTCCGTCAACTTGTGCTGGGTATCCGCCAAGAAGGTGGATATCCTCAGCCACGCCCTGCAGTGCATGGCCACTACTGACCTGGCACAGGAATCACCTATGTCCAGAGCAGTCCGAAGCTGCTGTTTAGCCACCGCCCTTCCCTGGTCCTGCACCTGACAGGCCGTAGTCCGCAGGTCGGTAGGGTGATGAGGGATCATCTCATCCAGGGAGACCATGAGGGCGTGGGAGAAGTGTGCCATCAGCGCGTCCGAGCTGGCCTGCCGGAGGCAGAGGGAGACGAGACGTAAACCTTGCGCCTGATATAGTCCAGCCTTTTGACCCTTGTCGGAGGCCTATCCACGTCCCCGAGCGCATTCGAACGCTGGAAGACATTATCGGTAACTCAACCCTCAACAGAGGGGTGCCCGAGAAACCGGCAAAGAGCCGATAGGGACCGATACTTCCTGGCTATCCTGGCCACATTCAAAGGGACAGGAAGCAGAACGCCAAGAAGCTCCAGGCTGGGCCAACAATGGCCTCAGCCACAGGGAAGGCCTCCGTGGGCGAATCCTCGGTCTAGAATCTCCATCAGGGGATAATAGGCCCATCTAGACACGCGCTCGAGCTGCATCCCGGTAAACTCCGAGATGAACCTAAGCAGACCCAGGAAGGACGATGGGCTATCATCCAGAGACTGGCCCCGGGGGGACTCCAGGCCCCCCCGCCTGGGGAACACGGAGGAGTCGTCATCGGACTCCGAAGGGTCTGCAAAGAGCTGCCTCAGGCCTGAGTCACCCTTCACCTGCCGAGAGCGGCTGGGAGTGAGGGTGACCAACAACCTGCAGGGCAGGCCGTGACCCGGCCGAGGTTCCACCACAATCAGTGGGGCAGCTAGATTTGGTCGAACAACCGGCCCAGAAATGGGCATCTTGACTGTGGCGAGTGGTTGCTTCGGCCGTTCAGGAGGCAGCCACTTGATGGCCGGGGAATGAATCGGAGTCAATTGATTCCCAGACAACAGCAACTGCTGCCACATAAGCTCCTCGTAACGTTGACACAATCTGCATTGCAACCTCTCCTCACCCGAGGAGGATGACAAGGAGGAATGGTGTTGCCACTTAACTCGGTGCCCAGACCGAGACCGCCGAAGTCGGCGGGAGCGACTTGACCAAGATGAAGACAGAGACCGAGCCTCTTGGTGAAACCGAGGGCAGGTCTGGAAGGCGGGACACCCGCCTTCCTCTGCTCGGATGCTTTGATCGAGGACTGCCGCCCCGAAGGCGCGGGCAGAACCTCATTCTCCGCCGGGGGAACCAGCAGAGAAGGGTTGACGGATCTTCCAGTCGACCACCCGGTTGACGGGTCGAGAGATAACTCGACTGCGTTGACGGGAGTCTCGGCAGGCTGGCCTGACGGGGACACCGTGAAGCCAACGGCCTGAGCTGCAACCTCGATCGAAGTCGACGGTCAGCTGTTCAGAGAAGGAGAGCTCTCCCACTCCCACAAACGCAGACGATGGGACTTACCCTTCGACTCCCTCGTCTTGGGCCGAGAGGCATGTCCCGATGGCCACTCTCCCTTAGTGGAAAGGGACTGGGGAAGCTCCTTGAACGAAGCTGAATGAGAGGAACTCAGAGAGAGAGTGGAATAAACGCTGCGACCGAGGAGGAGGAGGAGGAGGGAGATGCGGCCTGGGCCGCCTCCTCCTCAAGGGCGATAAAATGCTTGAGCTGCTCAGCCGAGTCAGCTGCCGCCCAACAAGCCTCTTTGGGTTTTACCAGTGGGGAAAAATCCTCGGAGCGCCCAAGCCCCAATCGGGCAGCACGATCCTCCAGGATGTTGGCCGAAAAAGCATGGCACAACTCGCAGACCCACGGGTCGTGGTCCAAGACGAGGCAGTATATGCACGTGGAGTGCGGATCAGTCTTGGAGATATTCCGCCCGCCAGGGTGCCTCCAAGAGCTGGGAAGAAAAAATTACTCAACTTAGTAATGTTGTTTCTTCTAATGGAGTCTAGCTATATTATGACATATGCAGTGAGTCCCAACCTTCGAACTGCTCCGGAGATGAAAGAGTTAACTTTCCATGCCAGGCATGGAATGCTGAGCTCGAGCTCGGTTGAAACTCTGTCTGTCTGTTCTTCAAACTCAAACCGCCAGATCTTTACGGCTAAACTCACTGAGGTCCTGTGGAAGTTGTAAACCTACACCAGCCAACTGGCTACTAAACATAAGAACACATTTTTGGTCCCAAAACAAAGACTCAAGTCAGGAGACCCAAAAAATGAAAAACACAACACCAAGTCACCCCAAAAAAGGAGGGGTGAAAACAACAAGGTGGGCATCTACTAAGTGCCAACACTGCACTGCCCACCCACATCCCAAAAATGAAAATTACGTACCTACCGTAATTCTTGATCTTCTTGGACGAGTCTCCACCACTCATTCACACTAGTGGGATTAGCGCTGGAGGCACTAGAACCCATCGGGAGCAAACTTTTTGCTGGAGGGTCGGCGCGAGAGATGGCACCGCGAGGCACGGCGACGCGAGCAGCGGCTCGAGCGGTAATGACTATCTCGGCGACCAACCTCCAACCGCCTCAGTACCTTTTACCAAGGAGGTGCAGCTAACTAACGAAAGAGTAAATGTAATTCTTAAAACGGACATAAGATAGTCCGTGACGACCCGTGAAAGAAGGGTCACAAAGAAGTCTTCACGGCCTAAAGATTTGAGGGTGAAGACCAACACAGCGTGAGCTCGGGGATGGAGGTAGGAGTAGTGAGATGAGTGGTGGAGACTCGTCCAAGAAGATCAAGAATTACGGTAGGTCGTAATTTTCATATCTTCCCTGGACATAAGTCTCCACCACTATTCACACTAGTGGAGAGTACCAAGCTGATAATCCCCAAAAGGGCCAGAGAGCCAGAGCTCACGCGACTCAAGACAGAAGTCCATTGAGGATAGTTCTGCCGAATGGAATGACGCCTGGCATGAACATCCAGTGCATAGTGCTTAACTAAGGTATGCACTGAGCTCCAGGTAGCGGCGTTGCAGATATCTGCAACTGGAACATTAATTTCGCTAGGGATGCCGCTGACCGCCTAGTAGAGTGAGCGTACACTACCTTCTAATTTAACTTGAGCCATGGAATAGCAATGTCAAAGGCATGCCACTAACCATGATGAGATGCATCTGATAGCGACAGGTTGACCAGCCGGTGTCGCTGAAAGAAACAAACAGTTGCTGAGTCTTAGAACATCCTTGGTTCTATCTAAATAGAACCGCAAGGCTCTCTTAACATCCAAGGAATGAAGATCGCTCCCCTTCATTTTGGAAATTAGCGATAGCAGGAAGTACCAAAGGTTGGTTTAGATGGAATTCTGACACAACCTTGGGAAGAAATTTAGGATGAGTCACGGAGAACTACCTTGTCTTTATGGAATACAGTATCACGGAGGGTCCGTAACCAGGGCATGTATCTCAGGACCCTGCGGGCTGAGAAATGGCCACCAGGAAGGAAGTCTTCCAGGTAAGAATTTTAGCTCACAGGTAGCTAGGGGTTGAAAGGCTTCGGTGAGCATGTCCAGCACTAGGTTAATGTCCCAGGTTGCAACCGGACGCTTAACAGGGGGTCTGGTATGAAGAACCCTTAGAAATCTCTTCACCATAGGTAACTGAGCCAGAGTCAAGGAAGAAACCGCTCATGGAGCTGAGATGGCACTAGGTGAACTTTAACTGTGGAGTACTGGAGACCTGAGTTTGATAGGTCCAAAAGACACTCCAGAACCTTGTCAGGAGGACAGGAAAGGTTCCAAGAGGACCTGCACACCAGAGAGAAAAAGCATTTCCATTTGGGCGTCGTTTCGGATGGCTGGCTTCGAGCAGCCAGAAGGATGTCTGAGACTCTACGAGCGTTGAACCGATTCTTCTATCTCTTCAGGAGCCAAGCATGAAGGTGAAGTGATTTCAGGCAGGATGGACCAGAACCCTGAGTTAAGATTGATTTGCGAAGGAAGTGGTCTGAGAGGCTGCCAACATACTGTTGAGTAGAGGAAACCATAGTTGTTGAGGCCAGGAGGGCAATGAGAATCATCTTGGTCCCCTGAGACTCGAACTGGAGTACTCTCTGGATTAGAAAGCAGTGGAAAGGTGTAAAAAGCGCTTTGTCCACTCAGCCTGAACGCATCCTGACAGAAAAATGCCAGGCCTTGTTTCTGGAGCAGAAGAAGGCAGTTTTGCTGAGTGGGGATGCAAAAAGGTCCAGGTCTGGAGTCCCCCACTCTTAACAGAGACTGAGCTACGGGCTGGATTGAGAGACCACTGTGAGGGTCTGCCTCCGTCTCTGAGGGTGATCTGCTAGGCTCGCTTTGTATACCTGGCAGATAAACCGCTTGAATCAGAGACTTGTGCTCCAAGCACCACTCCCACACCTCATTGCTTCCCTGAAAGGAGATAAGAATGAGCACCGCCTTGTTGATGTAAGTACATCACAGCTTTGTTGTCCATTTGAAGGAGAATGTTCTTGTGACAAATGACATCCCTCAGAGCTCGGATCGCATAGAGGACCGCGCTCATCTCCAGGACATTTATGTGGAGATGAGTTCGAACTGAGTCCATACACATGAGTGTGGAGGGAGTGACAGTGAGCTCCCCATCCCATTAGCGATGCGTCTGTGGTGATGGAATCTGACTATCCGGGAACAAGGGGAATCCTTCCAGTAGATTGCTCTCTTAGAGACCAGGTGAGAGACCTAAGGCGCGCCACCTGATGGGATAAGACTGGGGGTGAGAGGTCGGAGACCACTGAGTGGAGAGCATCCATTGGTGGTTCTCATGTGCAACCGGCCAAGGACAGTGAACACCGAGGACGCCATGAGACCCAACATGCGTTGCATCGAGAAGCTGTAACCGATTGGTTCTCCCAATGTAACGGGCCATCCGAAGGATGCCAGTCTTCTGTCCTCTGGAAGGAAAGCCTTGACGGAAGAGGTGTCTGAAGCTCCCTGAAGAAAAGGAGCCTCTGAGGCTGCAGTTGAGATTTTTCAAATTCAGCAGAACTCCCATGGACGTGAGAAGACGAGTAGTCGTCATGCACGGCTTCCAAAGTCCCTTGGCTGGAAGGGCTTGCTAGAAGCCAATCGTCCAGGTAGGGAAATACTCGGAGTCCGATCTTCCTGAGATGCGCCGCGAGAACTGCACAACACTTTGTAAAAAACTCGCGGCGCCGAGGACAGCCCAAAGGGCAGGACTCTGAACTGATAATGCTGACCCAAAGCTACAAACCTGAGGAACTTGCGGTGGGCCGGGTGGACGGGGATATGCTGGTAAGCATCCTGCATATCCAGAGAGGCCAGCCAGTCGTGCTGATGCAGCAAGGGTAACAGGGTACCTAGGGAAATCATTTTGAATTTCTCCTCAGGAGAAATTTGTTTAGCTTCTGAGGGTCTAGAATGGGGCATCCCCAGATTTCTTTGGAACCAGAAAGTAGAAAGGAGAACCCTGTGTTTGCGCAGAGATGGGGCACCAGTTCTATTGCCCTGTTGTTCAGAAGGCCCTGGATCTCGGCGGTGAGGAGGTCTGACTGAGAAGCCAACAACCTGGGTTGTAGTCACTGGGAGGACAATTCGGGAGGTTCCAAGAAATAGAGAATAACCTCGCGAATGATCCGAAGGACCCATTTGTTCGGTGTGGACTTCACTGGTTGTAGAAGTACATCAGACGACCTCCACTGGAGGAGAAGCCCACCTCGGGCAGAGTGGATGGAACTTGGGCCAGCAATTCATAAGGTGGCGCTGGGGCTTTAGGCCCCGCGCTCTGCTGCGCCTTCTTTTGAGGTTGGGCAGGTTGGCTTATGGAAGCTTCCCTGCCTCTGCCGTCGAAAGGACTGACGACTTATGAAACTGACGCCTGTTACATGCCCCGAGAGGGGTAGGCGGGAAGGTCTGGCCAATTTAATGGCGATCCTAGTCTTCTAATTGGCCTCAAGGCTTGCTCCACCTGAGGGCCAAAAGATAGGAGCCATCAAAAGGCAGCGCCATTACCTGCTGCTGAGCATCATTCATGAAGAAGCCAGAAATGCACAACCTAGAAATGGCGCCCGAGTACAAATCCCTGCGGCTGCTGAGTGAGAAGCAGTGTCAAAGCGTCCATGGCGGCTTTGACCTGTTGGTTATGGACTCAATACATCTAATAACGGTCAGAAGAAGCTCTGACTTGGAGTCCGAATCGGAAGAGCTTCAACCATTCTTTTCATAGAGTGCTGAGGATATATACTCATACTGAGAAAAATAGCCATAATAACTGCAATACATACTTAGAGTGCAGTGGGCAAAGACTCTCTTACCTAATGTATCAATCTTCTGAGGAACTCTACTGTTAATGAAGTAGAGCTGTAGTAGTTTGAGGAAGAAACGACCTTGTCATTCTCTTGCCAGGACTACAATAGGATCCATAAAGGCTTGGGATGCCAAAATGGGACCATCCTTGGAGCTGAATACTTCTTATCAATGGATTTAGCCACTGAGGAATAAGAGCAGGATTATTCCATACCATTTGAGACAGCGCCTCAGAAGGAAAACTGGATTGGAGGAGTCAAATCCGTAGGGATCTCTGAAGCGAATGAAGATACTGGAGTCTTAATATCTTTCCGGGATCGATGTCTGTAGTTTGGAGAGAAAGAGTGGATCTCAGATTCTTCAACAGAGGCAGGGACAGATCCTGGGCACAGGCTCTGTATGAAAGATTCTGTTTCACTCTTCATCACTAACCGAGAAAGGTTGGGTCCGAGCTCAACATCATCTCCTGATGGTCCAGAAAGGACTGTTTGGACAGGAAAGGAGTGAAAATTAGGAGAGGAGGAAGTGCCCAGAAAAACAAGGAGAGAGAGTCCCGAGGGCCCGAGCCGAGCTGACAACGGGTTGAAAGCGGCACCCGAGGAGAAACGCGGCGCCGGAAACCTGTGACACCGCCTGCAGCTCCTGGCTGACGCCCCTTGAGCGGCTACATGAGCGGCGCCGCCCGGCAGCGATTGCCGTCAGGCTAACGCTGCGAGACCAGCAGGCGCCCAGCGGACAACATCCACAAGACAGCGGCACCAAAGCGCGCCGACAAGCCAGCAGACCCTGCGGAAGGCGCGGAAGAGCCCCAGGAACCTGGAAGCTAGAAAAGAAAAAAACAGGAGATAAGGGGCATCGGTGAGGCCCCTGCACCCGCAGCCATGTGAGGGGGAAACACCTGAAAGACGGGAATCAGCTGGCACCGGAAGAAGGCGCCACGCGACCAGGGAAGATCCAACCGCCTACCTGATCGCCGAGAAGCCCGAGGGCTCCGAGGCAACCGAGCCAGGCAGAAGAACCAACCTCCGAGCCCACTGCTCCACAAGAAGCGACCCACTGATGAAACTGCTCATCTGGAGTCCTACCTATAGGCGGGGAGGGCTCCGATGTGAGAGATGACGATTACCAAAGTTGGCGACTCCGAAGGAGACCGGCAGACCAGCAGCGATAACCGGCGTCGCCAGCGCAGACATACCAGAGAGGCGAACCTCGGTGATGCCTTCTCTTTTTGACCTGTGGGCGAAGAAGCTCGAGGCCGAGCGATTGCGAGAATCGACCCGTTTATTTTTTATGCTGGCGGGGACGCCCCATCCCCGGGCATCGGACTGACCGTTACCGGAACCCGCTGAGAAGAGGAGGCTGGTGACCCGGACCCAGCCCGGCTGACTGAACGCTTTCATCACAGTCTCCCTACCGTCACCTGACCTGCTCGTAGTGGAGCTCCGTCCAGTAGGCGAGACTTCTTCCAGTAAAATTTAAATATTAGAAAAATTTAACGAAAATAGAATAAAATTAAGCGATACTACTATCGTGATAAAGTTACAAAAACAAACTGAAAACTAAGCGCTAGTTTGAAGTTTGACTCAACGAAGCGGCGGCGGTCGTCACTGAAGCACACTGTGGCTGGAAAAACTTCAGGCGGTTGGAGGTAGTAGCCGAGATAGTCATTACCGCTCGAGCTGCTGCTCGCGGGGCGCTGCAGCCCTCACGGCGCCATCTCTCTCGCCAACCTCCAGCAAAAAGTTTGCTCCTCGATGGGTCCTAGGTGCCTCCGGCGCGAAATCCCACTAGTGTGAATGATGGGTGGAGACTTATGTCCAGGAAGATACAGAGGTTCTGAGAGGAGCAGGCGGGGTGGGAGGAGGTCATAATATAGCAAGACTCCATTGAAGAAACAACATTACTAAGGTGAGTAACTTTTCTTCAAACAACATGAAGTCTTGCTATATTATGACACTGTCTAACTACACAGCAGTACCTCCGTGGAGGAGGGACAGAACCTACTTAGGAAATAGGCTCTGAGCACAGCTGTGCCAGAACCGAGCATCACTCCTAGCCTGGATGTCCAGGGGTAATGCTTGAGTAAAAGTGTGAACTGTTTTCCAGGTAGCTGCTTGACATATCTCTAGAATAGGGATGTCCTGGCAGCCAGGGGAAGCAACTGTACCTCTGGTAGAGTGAGCCCTCAGGCTTGAGGGAGGAACCTTACCCAGCTTTTCATAACAAAGTGGATACAAGAGACAATCCACCTGGCAATGGATCTTTTAGTGGCAGGTTTCCTTTACCAACCTCACCCATAAGTGAGGAACAGTTGGAGGAGTCAAACCTGTGACCCTTAGTACAGCTCTATGTAGTAACTAAGGGCTTTCTTCACATCTAGCTGTGCAGCCTCCTCTCGCCAGAGGAGGAATGGTCAGTGAAGTACACTGGAAGAGATACAGACTGATTAAGGTGGAAATCTGAAACCACCTTAGGCAAGAACTTCTTGTTAGTCCTGAGGACCACCTTATCTCTATGAAAGGAGATAAAATCAGGCTCCACTGACAAAGCATAATTCACTGGTACGTCTGGCCGAAGTGATGGCTACCATAAACACAGTCTTCCAGTCAAGACTACTTAAGCTCTGCTGAAGACAAGGGCTCAAGGGGGTTGCACAAGCTGGGCAATGCAAACATTAAGATCCCAGGCAGGGGCAGGGTCCCTGAATGGAGGGTTGGTGTAGAACAATCCCTTAAAAACTTGGAGAATACAGGATGAGCTGAAAGAGAAGAGGATTTACCTGCTGAAATAAAAGCAGACACAGCTGCCAGATGCACTTTTAGGGTAGCTGGCCTCAGCCCCAAGGTATTTAAGTGGACCTTATAATCCAGGACTGTGGGTAAATCAGCAGATTCTGGGGAAATATGCTTCCCAGAGCACCATATGGAAAACCTCTTCCATTTGGAATTATAGGTAGCCCTGGTGGAAGGTTTCCTAGAAGCCTTCAATACGTCCATTACACCTTGGGAGAGGTGTAGATCAGCATAAACTCTAACTCTTCAAGAGCCAGGCCTTGAGATTGAGAGATTTGTGAGGTTCAGGTACCAAACCCTCCCTGAGCACAGGTTAACAGGTTGTGATTCCTGGGAAGACACAGGGAAAGATGGACTGCTAAGGACAGTAGGAGTGGATACCAGGGTTGTCTGCCACAATCTGGAGCAATCAGGATCATCTTGCAGGATAGAGATCTGATTTTGACTAACACTTTGAACAGGAGAGGAAGGGAAAGGCATAGAGAAACTTCCTTCCAATTGAGAACTAAGACATCCAGAGGACTGAGCCCAACACTGGGGCCTGCAGAAAAAGGGGAAATGTGGTGATTGTCTGGGGCTGCAAAAAGATCTATCTGCTGGGTGCCCCATCTGGCAAATATTACCTCCAGGACCAGGGGTCCAGTGACCATTAGTGATGGCCCTGGGAAATCCTGCTGAGAGCATCTGCCAGGACATTGTCCTTGCCTGGGAGGTGAACTGCCGTAAGGGAGGTGTTCAGGGAGTAAGCCAGAAACCACAACTTCATTGCTTCGGTGCACAAGGCCGTAGACCGAGTGCCTCCTTGCTAGTTGATGTACCACATTGTGGTGGTGTTGTCTGTTCTGACCTGTACAACTTTGTTCTGAACAGATTTGGAAAAAACTTGAAGTGCTAGAAAAACTGCTCTGAGTTCCAACAGATTGATGTGGAGCAGAGATTCCTGAGGGGACCACAATCACTGGGTAGTGAGGCTCTACAGAGGGATGCATCTGTAGTAAGGATTAAGGAGTGAGACTGAGTGACAAAGGAACCCCTTATCTCAGATTGCTCTGATCCTGCCACCACTGTAGGAGCTTGGATCAGGGTTGAGTTACTGGGATCAATTTGGTTAGAGGGTCTTTCCTTTGAGACCAAAAGGCTCTCAAATGGAACTGGATGTCCCTCATTTGAAATCTTGCTCCCTGCACTACTGCTGTAGAAGCAGCCATGTGCCCCAGGAGCTGTAGAAAATGCCCTGCTGGTCGAGAGACCTGCAGGGTGAATAATAAAACCAGAGAGCCAGGGTCCTTGCCCTGTCCAAAGGAAGGAAGGCTCTGGCTTTCTCTGTGTTCAGCTCTGCGCCTATGAAGGTGAGGAGCTGGACAGGCTCTAGAACTGACTTTGAAAGATTCAGAAGGAAACCTAGAGAGGTGAGCAGTTGCTGAGTTATCTGTAGATGTAACTTGACATGGTCTGGAGACTGGCCTACTATGAGCCAGTCGTCCAGATAAGGGAAGATGGCACTTTTTTGCCTTCTTAGGGAAGCAACTGCTACTGCCAGGCATTCTGTGAATACCCTTGGAGCAGAGGTGAGGCCAAAGGGCACTGCTCTGAACTGGTAATGGCCTGAGGGCAGCTCGAACCTGAGGTACTTTCGATGGGAGCTTCTGATGAGAATATGGAAGTAGGCATCCTTGAGGTCCAGGGACGCTAGCCAGTCCCCTGGCCTTAGAGAGGTAGAATAATTCCCAGAGTCATCATTTTGAATTTTGGTTTTAAAAGGTGCTTGTTTAAATATCTGAGATCCAGGATGGGCCACCATTCTCCTGTCTTTTTTGGGGTAAGGAAGTACCTGGAGTACAACCCTTTGCCCTGGTGTAGGGGTGGAACCCTTTCCACAGCTCTGAGAGCCAGGAGGGAAGAGACCTCTGCCTCTAGGGCAAGTGCCTCTGGTGGATTTGCAGGTGGAAAGGATCTGGTTCTCATCTTTGGAAATTTTTGAAGCTGAGAACCAGTCCCTGACTACTACTTCCAGGACCCACTTGTCTGATGTCAGAGACTCCAGTCCTGGACAAAGTAAGTCAGCCTGCCCCTACAGGTGAGCTGAGAATCGGCCCTGGCAACCCATCAGGGTGCCTGCTTGGCAGGGGCTTTAGGGTGAGGGTGGAAGCAGGCCTGCTTGTATCCCGTCTGCCTCTCCCTCTAAAGAACCCCCCCGGGCGTAAGCTGAAGAGGAGGCCTGGGCTTGGTAAAAAGGCCTATGAAAAGGCCTGCCCCTGCCCCTGGAAGGCTGCCTTTGAGGAGTGGTCTGCCTTTCCTTGGCCTGTGCACTCCAATAGGTGGTCCTATACTCATCCTTTTTCTTCATGTAATTCTCTGTCTGCTCCCCAAACAGAGAATTACCCACAACAGGAAAATCCATGGCCTTAGTCTGGGTATCCTGTGACAGGCTAGTACATCTGAGCCAAGCCATTCTGCAAAGTGCCACAGATGTAGCCATGACTCTTGATGACACATCATTACAGTCCACTGCAGCATGGAACTGCACCTTGGATGCCTCAATACCATCAACAGCCACCTGCTCCAGTTCCTTGGCAAGCTGGCCAGGGACCTGTTTTGCTAGAGCCATAACAGTATCCCATCTGGATTTCTGATATCTAGCAACATAAGCCATATAATTTGCCTGTCTGAGTCCCAAGGATGCTGCCATGTACTGTTTCTCCGCCATGGCATCAATCCTCCTGAAGTCCTTGTCAGGGGGGTGTGAAGCCAAGGGAATATTTGCCTTGTCACAGGCTGCATCCTGCACTACCCCAACATGGCTGCATTGTTGTGTAAGGAACTCCGTATCAGAGCCTGACAATGTGTACCTCTTGTCCATTCTCTTATCCACAGGAGGTATAGTGTGAGGGGTTTTTAGAATTTTACTGTCTGTTTCCCAAAAGATTTATGCAAAGGAATAGACAGTCTCCTAGACTCTGGGATATCCATCATTTCCACATAGTCAGGCTCCTCTTGATCATCCACAGCTTCCTGCATAGGGAGCTGGAGGGTTTCAGCCACTTTTTTATAAAACATAAAATGCGAAGGGGACTCAGAAAGCCTAGGAGGAGACACTTCTGAAGGTCTGTCTGGGGAGATGTCCGGGCATACTCCTATTCCCCCTCCTCTGGTTCATAATATTCCTCTAAATCATACTCCTGAACCGGTGGAACCAGCCGAACCGTACGCTTACCTGATGGTGCCGGTTCGGTCAGAACCGGGGAAAGCGACTACACAATTTTAATCGCTTTGGCTATTTCTTCAGTGGTTGGAGAGGAAAGTTTGGGCTCCACACCTGCTGATTTCCTAGTCCTTTTTGCTGGAACCGACTCCTCAAGAGTCGGATCTCTTTTTGCCCGAGGAAGTCTCGCCCTGGTCAGAGGGCACTCCCTCCGGTTCGGTTGGAACCGAACCAGGCTGGCCATCCGGTTCAGCGGACTTTTTGGCCTCCCTTTCCCTGAGCCTACCAACTCTCTTTTCCAGGGTAGCTGCAGGAACATTTTTACAAATCTGGCAGTCTGCATTGAGGTGGTCAAACCCCAGACTATAAACACAGGTGGTGTGGGGGTTAGCCTTGGCAAAGACTTCCCCACAGACACTGCAGTGTTGAAACCCAGTGGGCCCGGTTTTTCCTTTAGGTTTCTCAGACATAATGCCAGCCTAACCAAACTTACCCGTTTATGGCAATCCGCCAGGTAAGACCCTCTTATCGGTTCCTAACCGTGTCACGGGTCGTGGAAAAAACCGTAATAAAATCCGTTTTTTTTAGAACTGATAAGAACCGGTAACCACACTTTAAAAGACAGATTAATATATTTTAAACAACCTGATCGGTTCAAATCGAACCGATAAACCGTTTACAAGTTCCACACAGAATAGAAATTAATGTAAAACCTATCCAGTACTCACAATACCACAGACAGAGTCTGAACTGACCGGTTGCGGTTTAAATTCGGTCGAAAACCGAGAAAAACAATACTTTAACCGACAAAATGAACCGAGCAGAAGGAGAAATCTCCGGAGCGACTGTTCAGTGAGGCAGAGTAAAGAATCTGACGGTTTGAGTTTGAAGAACAGACAGAGTTTCAACCAAGCTCGAGCTCAGCGTTCCATGCCTGGCATGGAAAGTTAACTCTTTCACCTCCGGAGCAGTTCGAAGGTTGGGACTCACTGCATATGTCATAATATAGCAAAACTTCATGTTGTTTGAAATGAATTATCCATCGCAGCCGCAAGGGAAAGGAAGATCGAAGTTTAGAAAAACTTCGAAACTAAATTCGGACGAACCGAAGAATCAGGAACCAGTCGAAAAACACAGAGCGCTAAGGAGAGAACCTGAGCTTCCAAGCGGTAAGGAAGATCTGGAGTCATGGGGCGGAGCAGAGAGTTTTACCACCCGGGTGGGTGGGAGGAGCCAGCTTGAAGACCTTCCGGCAAGATTTAAAGCGGCAAGACACCTGCCAGACAGCGTGGATGAACAACATATCCATGTCCCTAGAAACAGAAGTTTTTTAAAGTTCTGAATCATCTTTCAGGCGAAAGAGTAAGACGACCACGCCGAGCGACCAAGACTTTCAGGAGGAGAGAAAAATCTGAAGAGGTCAGAACACTACAGTTGGTAAAGGTAGTATTTGAAAGATTCTCACATGCAAAGAATTCTATTCATTTGCATGTGTTCCATCTCTCTGGGCAGTCCAACCCTCCAGGCTTACTGCATAAAGTTATGAATATCCTGAGCATTGCTGGGGTTAGAAACAGAATGGTATTTTGTACAGAATTTGTACACTTCCCACCACCCAAGATCAGGCTGAACAAATGAAAATTACGTACCTACCGTAATTGTGCTCTCTCTGTGCATCTTCACCATTCATCACATAAGGGTTCAGGGCCGGAAGTCATGACCCCGCAGGAGCTTTTTTTTTTTCATAGGCGGAGCAGATGCACCATCAGCGCTGCCCGAGGCTGACGTATTGCGTGGCGCTCGCGGGTCAGCCGTTAGGTGCTGTTGACTCTGCCTGCCTGCCATTTCTGAGTTGCTGGAGTGGAGGGTGGGACAAGGATGTCCAAGGAACAGGAAAAAGGAAAGGATATAAAACTAAAAGAAGAAGTAACGACTGAGAGGACAGAAAGAGAAGCTGGGAACTAAAGGGATTGGGAGGGGTCCCAATCTCTGGAAATAGAGGAGGGAGGTAGGGTGGGGTAAAGAATTTAGAAGGTAGGAAAGGAGGAGAAAGGGTAAACATATCCCATACCCTGGTCCGTCTCCAGATTGTATAGGAACTGCAGGGAGTAGTCAAAGGCTTCCAACCAGAATTCAAGGCACAGAATAGCTGGCAAAAACTCCAGATAAGCAGAGTCGACTATTCTGGAAGAAGGGCAGGGCACAGGGGATTAACACCCTCTGAAGGAAAAAGGTTTTGGTGAAAATGGAAAAATATATATTTTTTAAGGGTAATCCAAGGACAAAAAAAAAAAAAATTAGATGGATGGGATAAAGGAGGAGGAGGGAGAATGGAGGGCAACTGCCAGTCCCACCCACAGGGGTGGGCAAAGCACTGGAGAAAGAGTGCCCACCATGCTGATCACTCTCCTCAGAACCTTATCCCCATGTGCCCTGTTCACCCCACTCCTAAAGGGGGTTAGGAAGCAGAGAGGGGAGGTGGACCCAGAGATTGGGGCCCCAGGGCGATGGAGGGCGGGATTGTAGTGAATGGTGAAGATACACAGAAAGATTACAATTACGGTAGGTACGTAATTTTCATATCTTATCTGTGTCACTCTTCACCATTCATCACATATGGGTGGGTGCCGAGCCCCCCCGAAGGGGTTTTCTTACCACCCTAAGGACAAAGTCCCTTAGCTCTCAATGGGTAACACACTAAGAGGGAGAACCTTCAGGACCTGGGGAGGCCAGAGAGTGGGAGAGAGGAGACGGGACTCCCGAGGGCAGGAAGATGCCCGACAAATGCCGTCTCACACTCACGGGAGAAGAGATAGGTTCTCTGGTGAGCAGAGTTAATCACCCTCGCCGGCCAAAGTTGACAACCGGAAAGATGCACCCATGCCATCCGCCTAGTGCAGGTTGCTGTCCCTATGACCCTGGTGGCCACCTCCTCGCTGGCATCATAGGATGCCCGCCAGCCTTGCTAGTCCAGGCCACGTGCAGAGGGCGCAATGACTTGTCTGGTTTGTCTCGTGTCAGGCAACGAGGGCTAGGAGCTGACCTAGCCTAGACCACAAGAACCTGTCATAGACTGCACAGTGGGCCTGATGTGTAGAGATGGAAAGCAACAACCATGTCGAGTAAAAAGCCCTCCTACCCCAGAAGTCAAAATCTGAGGAATCTTGATTTGGGGGCCGGTCACAGTGAAGGGCGCAAAGCCCATCAGGAGTGTCCAACTACGTCAATCCGGATGAGGCATTGAACCTGGAGACTCCCGGGGGGGGGGCCCTAGGGGCAGGAACTCCGGAGAACAGCCTCTGCCAGGAATGCAATGATGCCTCCCGAAAGGGAGCAGGCCAAGGGGGCACCACAAGGGTGGCCTCACTGAAATCGCCTAGAAAGGCATGCGCCGAGTGCTCTGGATTAGTTACAGTGGCAGGGGTGAGGTGCAAGTCCTCCAACATCCTCACAAGAAAACGCTGATACTCAGTGAGATCAGCGGCTGGAGAGATGTGACAGAAGGCTCTCCTCCAGAAGAGGGGGATGAAGAGTTGGAGGGCACCACTTCAGAGGGCGGCTGCTCGGGGGGAGGTTGAAAAACCTGTCTGTCCATCACCCTAACGTAAGCTGGGAACCGAGCAGCCACAGCCCTGAACTGTTCCCAGGAGAGAGGCCCACTAGGACCAAGCATGCCTGCCTGGGAGTGCAGGAGAATGTGGCAAAGAAATGGGGACAGAGCCAAGAAGAGATGTTGGCTGACCTCCACCAGGGCTAAGGAGCGGACCAAGAGTACCCAAAGAAGAAAGTGCTCTGGAAGACTCTACAGCCAACAGCTGAACAATCATTTCGGTACTGCCTTGGCTGCGCCTGGAAAAATCCCCCCTGTGAGGCGACTGGGGCCGTACAGGTCCGGAAGGACGGTCCCGACCTTAAAAGAATGGGGCTCTCTCAAAGAGACCGAGGAGGAAGAGCGGAGATCCGCACTATGGCTTCTTCCTGAGCCCAGGTGGGCCCCAGAAAAAGGTCGCCATGCAGACCCCGTGCCCCTCGCCCCCTCGGAGTCAGGGAGAGCCCTCCTCCTCGAGTGGGCCAGCCTAGGTAGCCGACAGCCTTGGCCAGCACTCGAGGGAGCTATCCAGGGCGCAGCACCCTCCCCTTCCGTAGAAGCCTTGATCAGCCCCAAAGTTGGGCGATCCAGGCACACCACCGGGGGGGAAGGGGGGTACAACTGCTGAGGGGTCACTGAACCCACCAAGACCAGGCTACAGAGAAATGGTGGCCTGCACCACTGCCTGATGGTCAGCACCCTGACCCCAGTCTCGCAGCCACCGACCCCACATGAGAAGGGGCTGACCCAGCCTTGAGACACTACAGGGTTGCCACACCAACAGTCAACCCAAAGGAGTCAGACTGCTCATCTGACTCAGAGCCCGCCTCTGCAGAAGTAGAGGCCCTGTGCCAGACCGTAGGAGAGTGCCCGGTGCCATCCCTGCCAAACTGGGTGCCGGACTCAGAGACCACGCCTGAGCCAGTGCCCGCCACAGCACTGCGAGCGGTGCCCGCGGAGGATACGGCTCTGGCCCGAACAGGAGCCCCAGTGTCAGAACCAGTCACGGTGCCATAGGGCCCCACAGCGCTACAAGAGGCGCCGAGGATGGGGACGGCGTCAATGACGGCTCAGACGGTGCCATCCGCACCAAGGACGGCGCTGCCCAGCTCCACGGCACCGCGAATAGTGCCTAGGGCAGGGATGGTGCCGACAGCAGAATCTGATGCCCCCACGGTGCACAGTCCATGGCACCGTGCTCAACCTCTGTGCTGTGAACGGCACTGAGGCGAGAAGAAGACAAAGACGGTGCCGTAGGGCCTCCCACGGCGCATCTAGTAGTATCGGTGCTGCAAACGGTGCCGACAGCAGCCACGGCACCAAGAGACAAACTGGCACTGACGATGGCTCTGTCAGAGCCCATGGCACTACCGAACGGCGCTGACAGACGGCATTGACCCTGGAGCTAACCGCTGGGAGCCTTCACCCCAAAGGCGTGATTGCCTTGGTGGCGCCTCCTGCCCGCCCCCGAAAGGAGTGGGACGGGCCTCTGCAATGGCCAGGCTACAAGAAGCCGAGGCTCCCTCCTCCTCAGTCTGTGTAGAACCAGGACGGGACTGGAGGAAAGGCCGAGAGTACATGGCTTGGCCCGAGTGCGCACCCGACCCCCAAAAGTCGGCAGAGCTCGCCCCACTTTCCACACGCGTTTTTCGATGACACGGCCGTCCATGGAGAAGCAGGCGTCGCACGAATCCACGTCGTGAAGCAGGCCAAGACACATAAGGCAACGGTCGTGCTGGTCAGTGATGGAATACTTACTCGCAAGGCCCTCCAACCAGACATGACCTAGGAAAAAAAAAACACCAAAACAGACTCTACGCCGCCAAGAATAAAAATAAATGGAAAGATCTTACCAAGCTGACGTCAAGTAGGCAACTAGAACCATCAGGAATGGGACCGACGGACTGTGGCACGGAAGAATAACAGCAGAGCGAGAAACTGCGTGGTAGACCTCAGGTTCAGTAGAGCTTCCACGAGGTGACCTCGATGGCGGAAGATGAAGAACTGGCAGGCAGGTGGAGTCGACAGCCTTAACGGACAACCCGAAGCGCCACTAATACATCGGCTCGGGAGGGTGCCAATGGTGCTCAAAAGAAAAGAAAGGGTTCTCATGGGTCATGACCTCCGCCCTGAACCCATATGTGATGAATGGTGAAGACTGACAAAGACAAGATCTAGTGGTTCCCACAAAGTACAGACAAGACCTATTTCTTGCTCATGATATTCCTAGTGCTGGGCATGCTGGGAGAGAAAGAACTTTGGCCAGACTTTCGCAGCGTTTCTTTTGGCCTGGTATCCATGACTCTGTTGCAGACTACTGTCAAAGTTGTCCTGAGTGCCAACAAGTTATTCAGGTTAGCAAGAGAGATCAGGCACCTCTTAGGCCCCTGCCTTGGTTTCCCAGCCATTCGAGCAAACTGCAATGGATATTGTTAGTCCCTTAACCAAAAGTTCTAAGGGAAACAGATTCATCTTAGTCCTATGCTATTTTGCTAGCAAGTATTTGGAGGCCTATCCGTTTAGGACTATCACAACTTTTAAGATAGCTGAAAGACTACTTGATTATTGTAGCAGAATGGGGATTCCTAAGGTGATACTCACCGATAGGGGTGCAAATGTTAGCGCACCCTTACTTACAGAGCTCTATAGGCTGCTTGGGATCACTGCTGTAAGAACAACTCCATATCACCCACAAACGGATGGCCTTGTTGGAAGGTTCAACCAGACTTTAAACGTGTTTACGGAAATATGTGGATGATGAGGTAAAGTACTGGGACCACTATTTACCCCTTTTCTTATTTGCCTATCGGGAGGTCCCACAAGCCTCCACTGGGTTTTCACTGTTTCATTTGCTATACAGTAGAAATCCCTATGGACCCCTTGCTATGGTGAAGGAGGCATAGGAGGGTGACCTCCAAATAAAGCATGTCAGCATCTTGGAGTATATGACAGAACTTCCTAACATGTTACTTACAGATACCAAACAAGCTCATAAGAATAATGTGGAGGCCCAAGTAAAACTGAAGACCGTGTATCATCTAAAAACTCATGAAAAAGAGTTTGCACCAGGTGACAAGGTTCTACTCCTGTTGTCATCCTCTGAGAATAAGTTACTAAAGAAGTTGCAAGGCCCTTATAATATTTTGGAAGAAAGTGGGCCTGTCACATATAAACTCGAAACTCCAGGACAACAATCCTCAAATAAAATATATCAGGTTAACTTACTAAAAGATGGCAAGACGGCTGGCCGGTGGCACTGAGGGTTGAGGCGCTGGACGCCATACCTCGCTCCATGCCGGCGACCCGGGTTCAAGAGCCGACTCGGGTTGTCAGTGGGTCGGCCGGGGGGAGACAGACTTGAGCGTCCAATGACAGCTTGCCGTATCCGGGGAGGGATCAGACCGATGTCAGATACTTGCACGACCCCAAGTGGAGGCTCGAGGAAATGCAAGCTCCAATTTGGGAGTAGAGGGATGGCCAATGAGCAGCCAGGACGTTGGCGTTTGCGCCTTCCGTCAGGGAGCCACATGCTACTCAGGAGAGATGAAAATGAGAAGCGAGCTGCCACAGCGGGAAGATGGAGACTGAGGCCGTGCCCACGATCTGCCAGATCCCAACCAGCAGCCCCTGACTGACGAAATGTCCAGTATCGGTAGCTGCCCCTACCTTGTCCCTGCCGGGGTAGAACCGCTGCCACATGGGGCTTGAGGGTCTGACTGGTAGAGGGTTCCTGGCAGTGGGATGTCCACTTGCTCTCCCCTGGAGGGTAGGAGGTGGCAGGCAAGGGGGAGAGATAAAAAGTAATTACAAAAAAAAAAAAAAAAAAAAAGATGGCAAAAGCGAGTAGAACCAAAACCTTGTTACGTATATACAGATAACCAGGATACAGCCTTAGACACAGTCTGTCAGAGACTGGAGAAAGCAGAAGACGTCAAGAATGTGGTTAACTCTCAATTAACCGAACAACAACAAAATTATATTAGTCAACTTCTTAATAAGTTTTCTGCTGTCTTCACCACCAAACCAAGTCAAGCCATTAATCGACACACCAAATTAACACTGCCGCCTCACCTATACGGCAGAAGGCATATAGGCTGCCTGAAAACTCTGTGCAGAGATTAGAAAAGAAATTTACAAATTATTAGATTTAGGGATTATTGAACCATCTGTAAATCCCTGGTCATCCCCGATGATCACTCTGCCGAAAAGGAAGGGGTATCCACCTCTGCTAGATTTCAGAAAACTGAATTTGGTTTCACAATATGATGGCTATCCTATACCTAGGATGGATGACATCATCGACCAAATAGGCCAAGCTCGTTATATTTCACGTTACACCTCACAAAAGGGTACTGGCAGATACCCTTAGACCCACATTCTAATAATAAAACTGCCTTTAGTGTTCTATGACCAAGGAATATTCAAAACATCTGAACAGTTACAAAGAGTTTTCCCTCCCTCGACAGGATTTTTTCTGCTACCTTCAGATAAGACATTTTTTAGATATAAAGGTGAGATTGAATATCCCAATTCAGCAGACTCCCTTGGTAGGTAACCTCATATTTCTGACGATGGAGACGGGCTCATACCCACCTAGTCTCCCGACTTTATAGAGCACATCAGGGAGATATCTCCCAACATGTGGACCTGGTCCAGTTTCACGGGGAAGCAGAATTGGCCATATCCTTTGCCCCCTGGACTGGCTACGTATCTGGAGACACCAGCACAAAACTTTCTATTCTTATACGTGGAGAGAATTGTCCTGGAAGGTAGCAGCCAGATATGTCTTAACTCCACAACAGGCAGGTAAATACTCACTGTCTGGAGACTCATCCTGCTGGAGGTTCCTGTGGGTGTGAGGTGGTGACACATTCCCACATATTCTGGTTCTGCTCAGTCCTAAACCCTTTTTGGTCTGAGGTTAGTAACAAAGAAAAAATTACCCACCTTAGTAATTATGTTTCTTCTAATGGAGTCTTGCTGTATTCTGACATATTGCAGTGATTCCCAACCTTTGAACTGCCCTGGAGAACAAACAGTTAACTTTCTATGCAGGGCATAGAATGCTGAGCTCGAGCTCAGTTGAAGTCTCTGTCTGGAGTGTTTTGAACTTAAACAGTCAGATTCTTACGAGCCCAACTAGCTAAAAATTCTATACGGAAATTGTAAAAATTCCTACTAGCCAACTGGCCGAAAAAGATTTGGATTCCCAAGGAAGACTCAAGTCAGGAAACCCAAAAACCAATCTAATACAAATAATAATAAATCAGCACCCAAACAAAAAGGAGGAGGGTGCAAACAAAAACACCCTGGGTAATCACTGCACCTGCCCACCCACTTCCCAAAAACAGGTTCTGAGAGGAGGCAGGGAGGAGGTCAGAATACAGCAAGACTCCATTAGAAGAAACATAATTACTAAGGTGAGTAATTTTTCTTCAAACAACATGAAGTTTTGCCATATTCTGACATACTGCAGACTACCAAACAGTACCTCCATGGAGGAGGGACAGAACCTACTTTGGGAATAGGCTCTGAAGTATTGCTGTGCCAAACTAAGCATCACTCCTAGCCTGGATATCCAGGGAGTAATGCTTAGTAAAGGTATGGACTGTTTTCCAGATGGCTGCTTGACAAATTTCTGAGAGAGGGATATCCCTTGCAGCAGCCAGGGAAGCAGCTGTACCTCTTGTGGAATGAGCCCTCAGGCCTGAGGGTGGAGTTTTTCCCCAATTTTTCATAGCAGAATTGTATACAAGACACAATCCACCTAGCAATAGATCTCTTGGTGGCAGGTTTGCCCTTTCCCACTTCTCCATAAGTGAGGAACTGGAAGGAGTTAAACCTGTGACCCTTGGTACGCTCTATGTAGTAACTAAGGGCTCTTTTAACATCTAAACTGTGTAGCCTCCTCTCTCCTGAGGAAGAATGATCAGTGAAGAAAACAGGAAGAGACACAGACCGGTTTAAATGCAAGTCTGAAACCACTTTGGGCAAGAACCTTCTATTGGTTCTAAGGACCACTTTATCCCTGTGAAAGGAGATAAAATCAGGTTCCAATGACAGGGCTTGCAATTCACTGATACGCCTGGCAGAGGTAATGGCTACCAAGAACACAGATTTCCAAGACAAGTACTTAAACTCTGCTGAAGACATAGGCTCAAAAGGGGACTGCATAAGTTGAGCAATGCAAACATTCAAATCCCAGGCAGGGGCAGGGTCTCTAAAAGGAGGATTGGTATGAAGCAATCCTTAAAAAAATTTACAGAACACAGGATGAGAAGATAATGAGGAAGACTTCCCCACAGACAGAAACGCAGAGACAGCTGACAAGTGTACCTTGAGAGTAGCTGGTCTGAGGCCTAGGCCATTAAGACCGACCATATAATCCAGAACCGTAGGCAATCCAGCAGTGTCTGGAGAAATATCTTAGAACACCAAATGCTGAATCTCTTCCATTTGGAGTTGTAAGTCTTTCTGGTGGAGGGCTTTCGAGAAGCCTTGAGGATATCCAGAACCCTTGGGAAAGATGCAGATCTGCAAACTCTAACTCTTCAAGAGCCATGCCTTGAGATTGAGAGACTGAATACTGGGGTACCAAATCCTCCCCGGAGAGGATGTTAACAAGTTGTAATTCCTGGGAAGAGACAGGGGAAGATGGACTGCTTGGGACAGCAACAGGGGGTACCAGGGCTGTCTGGCCCAATCTGGAGCAATCAGAATCACCTTGCAAGGTTGAGACCTTATTTTGACTAAAACTTTGAACAGGAGTGGGAAGGGGGAAAGGCATACAGAAACTTCGATTCCCAATTCAGAATCAGGGCGTCCAGGGGGACTGAGCCCAAGACTGGAGGTCTGCAACAAAAGAGAGGGAGCTGGTGACTGTCTGGGGCTGCAAAGAGATCCATCTCTGGAGTGCCCCATCTTGAAAAAATCACTTTCAACACCTGAGGGTCCAGGGACCATTCGTGATGGCCCTGAGAGATCCTGTTCAGTGCATCTGCTAGCACACTGTCCTTCCCTGGAAGGTGAACTGCTACCAGAGAGGTTTGCAGGGAATAAGCCAGGGACCACAACTTCATAGCTTCTGTGCAAAAGGCCGTGGACCAAGTGCCTCCAGCTTGTTGCTGCACCACATGATGGTGGTGTTGTCCGTTCTGACTTGAACCACCTTTTCTGTAGTGACTGAGAGAAAGCTTTTAGGGCCAGAAAAACTGCCCTGTGCTCTAGGAGATTGATATGGAGAAGGGATTCTTGGGGGAACCACAGCCCCTGGGCAGTGAGGGACCCCAGATGGGCTTCCCAGCCCAGAAGAGAAGTATCCGTGGTAAGGACCACTGAACAAGGCTGAGTAACAAAAGGAACACCTTGTCTTAAATTGTCCTGATCCTGCCACCATTGGATGGCTTGGATCAAGGTCAGAGTCACTGGGATCAGTTTGGTAGGGACTCCTCCTCCTGAGACCAAAAGCTCTCAGGTGGAACTGAATATCCCTCATCTGGAATCTGCCCCTTGGACCACTGCTGTTGGGCTGCCATGTGGCCCAAACGCTGGAGGAAATGCCTTGCTGGTTGAGATACCAAGGCTGAAAGAAGAGGCTTTCCATAAGAACCCTGCCTTTTCTAGAGGAAGAAAGGCTCATGTTTAAGTGTGTCCACTTCTGTCCCTATAAAGGTAAGAAGCTGGACTGGTTCGAGAACCGACTTGGGAAGGTTGAGCAGAAATCCTAGAGAAGTGAGCACTTGCTGGGTCACTTGCAAGTGAGGCTTGACTTGGTCTGGAGACTGACCCACTATTAGCCAATCATCCAGATATGGAAAAATGGAAATCTTTTGTCTTCTTAGAAAGGCAACTACAAATGCCAGGCACTTTGTGAAAACCCTTGGGGCTGAGGTTAGGCCAAAGAGCATTGCTCTGAACCGATAGTGGCCCGAGGGCAACTCGAACCTGAGGTACCTTCTGTGGGAGCACCTGATGGGAATGTGAAAGTATGCATCTTTGAGGTCCAGGGAGGCTAGCCAGTTCCCTGGCCTTAGAGAGGGAAGGATTATTCCCAGAGTTATCTTGAACTTTGGTTTTAAAAGATGTTTGTTTAGATATCTTAGGTCTAGGATGGGTCACCACCTCTGTCTTTTGGGGTCAGGAAGTACCTGAGTACAGTCATTTGCCCCAGTGTAGGGTGACTCATTCTATGGCTCTTAAGGCTAGAAGAGAAGAAACCTCTGCTTCTAGGGCAAGGGTTTCCAAGAGATTTGCAGGTGGAAAAGATCTCGCTCTCATCTTTGGAAATTTTCTGAAGCTGAGAACCAGTCCCTGGCTTACTACTTCCAGGACCCACTTGTCTGATGTAATAGACACCCAGTACTGGACAAAGTAAGCAAGCCTGCCCCCTACTGGAATAGGAGAGTTGACCCGGGCAGGCCCATCAGGGTGTCTGCTTGGCAGGGGCTTTAGGCTGAGGAGTGGTTGCAGCCCTGCTCATCCCCCTTCTGCCTCTCCCTCTGAAGAACCCCCTCTGAGAAAAGGAAGAAGAGGCCTGTGCTTGGCAAAAAGGCCTTTGAAAAGGCCTGCCCCTGCCCCCTAGACTGCTGCCTTTGAGGAGTTGCCTGCCCCCTCCTTGGCCTGAGCACTCCTGTAAGTGGTCCTGTACTCATCCATTTTCTTCATGTAGTTCTCTGTCTGCTCCCCAAACAAAGAATTACCCACTACAGGAAAATCCATGGCCTTAGCCCTGCCCCTAGGAATCTCTGCCAGTGATACTGCCGCTCCAGTCTCCAGGTTCAATGCCTCATCCGCAGTCCGATTGATGCAGTTGGACACTCCTGATGGGCTTGCACCTTTCACCATGACCGTCCCCAGTCCTGCGAGAGAGGCTAAGGCATCTGAGCCAAGCCATCCTCCTCAAGAGCCACAGATGTAGCCATAACTCTTGATGACACATCAGAGTCCACAGCAGCATGAAACTGAACCTTAGATGCCTCAATCCCATCTGCAGCCACCGCTTCCAGCTCTTGGCTAGCTGGGGGAGGCCTGTTTAGCCAGTGCCAGTACAGTGTCCCACCTGGACTTCTGGTACCTGGCTGTATAAACTACATGTAATTCGCCTGCCCAAGTCAAAGATGATGCCATGTACTGTTTCTTTGCCACGGCATCACTCTTCCTGGAGTCTCTTGGTCTGAAGGCTAAAGGAATATTTTGCCTTTATCACAGGCAGCAGCCTGCACTACCCTAACATGGCTGCATTGCTGATATAAGAACTCTGTGTCTGAGTTCTGAAAGTGTATACCTCTTGTCCATTTTTCTATCCACAGGAGGTATAGTGTTAGAGACTTTAGATTTTTGTGTCTTGGAGGAAGAGACAGTCTCCTGGACTCTGGGATGTCCATCATTTCTACATAATCAGGCTCCTCTTGATCTTCCACAGCCTCCTCCATAGGAAGCTGGAGGGTTTCAGCCACCTTCTGCAGAACATAAAGTGAGAAGGGACTCAAAGCCTAGGAGGGGAAACACCTGAAGGTCTGTCTGGGGAGATGTCCGGTTCCACAGGCACATCCAGACCCTCACTTTCACCATCGTCATCCTCAAATTCTGGTTCATAAAAATCTTTGAGGGTATAATCTTGACCGGGGACCAACACGAATCCGAACCCCTGCCAAAAGGAGCCGGATCTAGGAACTGGGACGGAGCGATTCCACATTTGAATCACTCTGGCTATCTTTTGGCGGTCAGAACATGAACTCTGATCCGAACGGTCGATTTGTCTTTGCGTCTTCTTTTTGTTGGAACCGATCCCTCAGAATCGGCTCTGCTTTTCGAAAAGTATCGCCCTGGTCAGAGAGCACCCCTTCTGGTTCGGTCAGAACCGAACCAGGCTGGCCATCCGGTCAAGCGGACTTCTCGGCCTCCTTTTCCTCAGTCTACCTAATTTTCCTCAAGGGTAGATTTGGGAAAGTCATCATATTTGGCAGTCTGAATCGAGGTGGTCAAACCCCTGAGACAATAAACACAGGTAGGCGTGGGGATCGCCTTAGTAAATACCTCCCCACACTCACTGCAGTGTTGAAACTCAGTGGGCCTTTTTTTTTTCTTGGGTTTCTCAGACATAGCCAACCTAACCAACTTACCCTTCTTATGGCAACCGCCAGGCAAGACTCCCTAACTGTGTCATGGGTATTGGAAAAAAAGTACTAAAACATGTTTTTTTCTGAACCGATAAGAACCAGTAACTACACACTAAGTAAAACACAAAACACAAGATTTCACTATCAAATGGCCAGTTCAGCCGAACGAAAGCGCACTTTTCAGTTCCACACAGAAAAACAGAACAATTCCTATCTCAGTACCCACGGCACTACAGACAGAGACTGAACCGACGATATGGATAGCTTTTTCGGTTTAAAAACGACTAAAAGGAAAATTACGCACTTACCGTAATTCTTGATCTTCTGTATCTTCACCATTCATTACTTAAGGGTGTAAGCCGGAGGCGCGGCACTCCGCCACGTGAGCTTTTTTTTTTTTAAAGTTGGCCTAACGGCACCGCTCGAGGACGCCATGCGCCATGCGCGAGGGTGGCCGTTAGTAGCATCACTCCTCCTCCAACTCAGTTCTGTGGTCGGAGGAGGCAAAAGTGAAAGCAGAGAATATAGATAGTGGGCAAGATAGCCGAGGGTACAGCAAAGGAAGAATGAACTGAAAAGGAATAAGCCGAGGGAGGAAGGACAGAGAATTTCGAGAATTTATTACTGAACGGATAAGGTCCGAGGTCCAGGGCAGAACCACGCCTCATTCCCAAGGATGGTATTATCTGGGCCAGAGTGACCATCCTGAAGGTCCGAGACCCAGGAACCTGTTCAGGTCGTGGCAGGTCGAGAATGGAAGCGCCAGCCCCCATCCGCCTGGGACGAGGAACCTGGACAACTCGGTTTGGAGAGGATCCATCACCTTCCTGATCACCCCTATCGAGGCACAGGGCAATATCGCTCACTGAGCTGACAGCAAGGCTCGACTCGTGGTCTCGGGGAGAGAACGGCTGGAAGGGAGGGCCTGTCGAAAACAGAGACAGGCTCACTCACCATCTCCCATACCCAACAGTCCGTGTGACAGCGGCAGGAAGTGGCGGAGCTGCCTCTCAAGGGGCCGAGGTGGCGGTTGGTGGCAAAAGCCCCCACCCATCACTGAGTAGGCTTGAAGAGGGACCGCTGAGGGAGCACCTGTCTTACCTCCTGCTTCCCATTGAGGTCACTGGCTTGGGTTTGGGCGCCAAGCTTTAGCCTGCTGGCCCCTGGTGCTGATGGGCCGCTGCGCCGCATGGCCGGAGGACTAAGTGACATGATGTTGCTGACGTGCCTGTCCCTCTGGGCGAGGAGACAGAGTCCAGAGTGGCGTTGGACTTTTCGATCCACTGAGGTGTCCCTCCACCCAGGGTCGCGAGGTCAGTCCCTAGGGATGTCCGTCACTTGTGCTGGATCCGCCACAGGGATATTCAGCCACGCCTGCAGTGTGCTACTACTGACCTGGCACAGGAATCATTTATGTCCAGAGCAGTCCAAGTTGCTGCGCCAGCCCTTCCCTGTCCTGCACCTGACAGTCTGAGTCCCAGGCTGTAGGGTGATGAGATCATCTCATCCAGGGAGACCATGAGGGCGGGAGAAGTGTGCCATGTGCTGCCGGTGGCCTGGCGGAGGCAGAGGAGGAGGAGCGAAACCTTGCTCGATATAGTCCAGCCTTTTGACTCCTTGTCGGAGGTTTATCCACGTCCCGAGCTGCCTTGGAACGCGGAAGACATTATCGTAACTAACCTCAACAGAGGGTGCCCGAGAAACCGGGCAAAGAGTCATAGGGACTGTGCTTCCTGGATATCCTGGTCGACGTGTGACAGGAAGCAGCCAGCCTGCTGGGCTGCCTGCAGCCACAGGGAAGGCCTCCTGTATAATCCTGTCTAGAATCATCAGGTAATAGGCCCATCTGACACGCTGGCTGGCTGCATCCTGCAACCCGATGAGCCAAGAGACCCAGGCGACGATGGCTATCATCCAGAGACTGGCCTGGGACGAGGCCCCCGGGGGCACGGAGGAGTCGCCATCGACCGCGGGTCGCAAAGAGTTGCCTCAGCCTGAGTCACTCACCCGCCGAGATGCTGGCGAGGTACTAACAAATCGCGGGCAGGCCGTGACCAAGGCCGAGGTCTCCACCACAATCAGTGGGGCAGCTAGACTTGGTTTTAACAACCGCCCAGAAATGGGCATCTTGACTGTGGCGAGTGGTTGCTTCGTTGCTCAGGAGGCAGCTACTTGATGGCCGGGAATCGGAGCCATTGATTCCAGACAACAGCAACTGCTGCCACATAAGCCCTCAACGTTGACACACTCGTATGCAACCTCTCTCACCCGAGGAGGATGACAAGGAATTGTGTTCCACTTAACCGTGCCCAGATCATCGTCAAGTCGGCGGAGCGATTGACCAAGATGAAGACAGAGACCGTTTCTTGGTAAACCGGGGGCAGGTCTGGGAAGGGCGGGACACCCGCCTTCCCTCTGCTCGTGCTTTGATCAGACCAAGGCGCTGGCAGAACCCTTACCCTCCGCCGGGGAACCCAGCAGAGAAGGGTTGACGGATTCCAATGACCACCCGGACGGTGGTCGAGATAACTGACTGCGCTGACGGAGTCTCGGCAGGCTGCCTGACGGGAGACCGTGAAGCCAACGCCTGAGCTGCAACCCTCGATCGGTCGACGGTCAGCTGTTGTGAGAAGGAGAGCCTCCCACCCCACAAACGCAGACGATGGATCCTCCTCGACTCTGCCTTGCGAGGCTGTCCCATGGCCACCTCCTTAGTGAAAGGATGGGGAAGCCTTGAACGGCTGAATGAGAGGAACCTAGAGAGTGGAATAAACGCTATGCATGAGGAGGAGGAGGAGAGGGAGATGCTGCCCTCCTCAAGGGCTTATAAAATGCTTGAGCTGCTCAGCCGAGTCAGCTGCCGCCCAACGCCTCTTTGGGTTTTACCAGTGGGGAAAAACTGAGCGCCTAAGCCCCAATCGGCAGCATCATCTCCAGGATGTTACCAAAAGACAAGTGTCAATTTTGAGACCCACGGGTCGTGGGTCCAAGACGAGGTATATGCACGTGAGTGGATCAGTCTTGGAGATATTCCCGCCAGGGTGCCTAAGAGCTGGGAAGAAAAATTACTCAACTTAGTAATGTTTTTTCTAATGGAGTCTAGCTATATTATGACATATGCAGTGAGTCCCAACCTTGAACTGTTCGAGATGAAAGAGTTAACTTCTGTGCCAGGCATGGAATGGAGCTCGAGCTCGGTTGAAACTCTGTCTGTCTGTTCTTCAAACTCAAACCGTCAGATCTTTACGGCTAAACTCCTGAGGTCCTGTGTGGAAGTTGTAAACTCCACTAGCCAACTGGCACAAATATAAGAACACATTTTTGTCCCAAAACAAAGACTCGTCAGAGACCCAAAAATGAAAAACACAACACCAAGTCAAAGAGAAACAGGTGGCATCTACTATGCCAACACTGCACTGCCCACTCATATCCCAAAATGAAAATCACGTACTCCATCAGAATTTTGGATCTTCGGACGAGTCTCCACCACTATTCACACTAGTGATTAGCGCTGAGGCACTGAACCATCGAGCAAATCTTTGCTGGAGGGTCGGCGCCAGAGATGGCACTGGGCGAGGCACGGCGTCGGTGAGCAGCGGTTCTCGAGCTGTAATGACTATCTCGGCGATTTCCACCCTCCAACTTTCAGTACCTTTTTACCAAGGAGGTGCATGCAACCAACGCAAAGAGTAAATAACTTCAAAAACGGACATAAGATAGTCCAGACACCCGTGAAAGAAGGGCTGGGACAAAGAAGTCTCACGGCCTAAAGATTGAGGGAGGAAGACCACAGCGGTGAGCTCGGGATGGTATGGATGAGTGGGAGACCGTCTAAGAAGATCAAGAATTGTAGGTACGTAATTTCATATTCCTGACATAAGTCTCACCACTCATTCACTAGTGGAGTACTGTTGATAATCTCAAAAGGCCAGAGAGCCAGAGTCACGCGATAAGACAGAAGTCCATTGAGGATAGTTCGCTTACGCGGAATGACGCTTGTACAATATTCAGTGCATAGTGCTTAACGGCTGCATGCATGAGCTCCAGGTGTAGCGGGCGTTGCAGATATCTGCAACTGAAATATGTAATTTCCGCTTAGGGATGCCGCTGACCGCCTCTAGTGCAGAGTGAGCGTATTAATTTGCACCTTCTAATTTAACTTTGAGCCGGAATAGCAATGTCAAAGGCATGCCACTAACCATGATGAGATGTATCTGATAGCGACAGGTTGACCAGCCGGTGTCGTTGAAAGAAACAAACAGTTGCTGAGTTCAAGTATCCTTGGTTCTATCTAACAGAACCGCATGCTCTTAATATCCAAGGAATGAAGAGTCGCTCCTTCATTTTGAAATTACTAAGTAAGTTGAGTACCAAAGGTTGGTTTAGATGGAATTTGACACAACCTGGGAAGAAATTTAGATGAGTATGAGAACTACCTTGTCTTTATGGAATACAGTATACTGAGGGTCCGTAATCAGGCATGGTCTCAGAGACCCCCTGGCTGAGGAATTGTCACCAGGAAGGAAGTCTTCCAGGTAGAAATTTTAGCTCACAGGTAGCTAGGGTTCGGAAGGCTTCCGAGTGAGCATGTCCAGCACCAGGTTAATGTCCCAGGTTGCAAACCGACGCTTAACAGGGGGTCTGGTGGCGAAGAATCCCCAAGAAATCTCTTCACTATAGGTAACTGAGCCAGACAAGGAAGAAACCGTGCTCATGAACGCTTGAGATGGCACTAAGGTGAACTTTAACTGTGGAGTACTGGAGACCTGAGTTTGATAGGTCCAAAAGACACTCCAGAACCTGTCAGGAGGACAGGAAAGGGATTCCAAGAGACCGGGACACTAGAGAGAAAACGCTCCATTTGGAAGCGACGCTGGTGGCTGGCTCGAGCAGCTAGAAGGATGTCTGAGACTCTACGAGAGACGTTGAACCGATTTACTTATCTCTTGAGGAGCATGAAGGTGAAGTGATTTCAGTTTGATGGACCAACTAACCCTGAGTTAAAAGATGATTTGTAAGGAAGTGGTCTCGAGAGGCTGGCAACATACTGTTGAGTAGAGGAAAGCTGTTTGAGGCCAGGAGGATAATGAGAATCATCTGGGTCCCTGAGACTGAATGAGGAGTACTTCGGATTAGAGAAAGCAGTGAAAGGAAGAAATGCTTGTCCACCGCAGCCTGAACGATCCTGACAGAAAATGCCAGGCCTTGATTTCTGGAGCAGAAGAGGTAGTTTATGCTGAGTGGGGGCGCAAAGGTCCAGGTCTGGAGTCCCCACCTTGAACAGAGACTGAGCTACGCTGATTGAGACCACTGTGAGGGTCTGCCTCCGTTTTCTGAGGTGATCTGTTAGGTCGCTTTTGCACCTGAGATAACCGCTGAATCAGAGACTTGGCTCAAGTACTACTCCACACCCTCATTGCTTCCCTGCAAGGGATAAGAATGTGTACCGCTTGCTTGTTGATGTAATACATCACAGCTTTGTTGTCCATTTGAAGGAGAGAATGTTCTGTGACAAAGGACATCCCTCAGAGCTCGATCGCAGGACCGCCTCATTCTGGGACATTATGGGAGATGAGTCAACTGAGTCCATACACCTGAGTGTGAGGAGGACAGAGCCCCCATCCCATTAGCGAGCAAGCGCCTGTGGTGATGGAGATCTGATGATCCTGGGAGCAAAGGGAATCCTTCCAGGAGATTGTTTTCCTTGAGACCACCAGGTGAGAGAGACCTCAAGGGGCCACTTGATGGGATAAGACTGGGGTGAGAGGTCGGAGACCACTGAGTGGAGAGCATCCATTGTGGTTCTCATGTGCAACCGCCAAGGGTACAGTAACACCGAGACGCCATGAGACCCACCATGCGCTGTTGAGAGAGCTGTAACCATTGGTCTCCCCAGAACGGCCATCCGAAGGATGTCTAGTCTCTGTCCTGAAGGAAAGGCTCATGGAAGAGGTGTCTAGAAGCCCCATGAAAAGGAGCCCTGGTGGGCTGCAGTTGGATTTTTCAATTCAGCAGAACTCCATGGACGTGAGAAGACGAGAAGTCGTATGCACGGCTTCCAAAGTCCCTTGGCTGAAGGCTTGCTAGAAGCCAATCGTCCAGGTAGGAAATGCTGAGTCCATCTTCCGAGATGCGCCATGGGAACTGCACAACACTTTGTAAAACCGCTAGGCCGAGGACAGCCTAAAGGCAGACTGAACTGATAATGCTGGCCCAAAGCTACAAACCTGAGGAACTTATGTGGGCCGGTGGACGGGATACAAGCATCCCATATCCAGAGAGGCTAGCCAGTCGTGGGTTGCTGCAAGGGTAATAGGTACCTAGGGAATATTGAATTTCTCCTGGGGGAAATTTGTTTACTTGAGGTCTAGACTGGGCGATCCCAGATTTCTTGGAACCAGTAAAGGAGAACCCTGTGTTTCGTAGATGCGGGCACCAGTTCTATTGTCTGTTGTTCAGAAGGCCCTGATCTCGTGTGAGGAGGTTGACTGAGAAGCCAACAACCTGGTTGTCATGCCTGGGGAGGACAATTCGGGGTTTCCAAGAAATTGAGAGAATAACCTCGCGAATTATCCGGCGACCCATTTGTTCGGGTTGCGGACTCTCTACCGGTTGTAGAAGCACATCAGACTTACCTCCCACCGGAGGAGAAAGTTCCACTCGGCAGAGTGATGGAACTTGGGCCAGTAATTCATAAGGTGGCGCTGGGGCTTTAGGCCCCTCGCGCTTCTGCTGCGCCTTCTTGAGGTTGGGCAGGTTGGCTTTATGAGCTTCCCTCTGCCTCGAAAGGACTGACATATGAAACTGACGCCTGTTCACATGCCCCCAGAGGTAGGCGGAGGTTCGGCCAATTTAATGGCCGATCTAGTCTTCTGAGTGGCCTCTCTATTTGCTCCACCTGAGGGCCAAAAAGATAGGAGCCATCAGCAAAGCATACCTGCTGCTGAGCATCATTTGCGGAAGTACGTATCTTCGGAATGGCGCTTTGGCACAACTCCGCGGTTGCTGAGTGAGAAGTGCGCAGCGCCCATGCGTGCTTTGACCTGCTGTTATTGACCTACTCTAACACCCGTCAGAAGAAGCCTGACTTGAGTCCTAATCTAGAAGAGCTTTCCAACCATTCTTTCATAGAGGCCAGGATATATACTCATACTGAGAAAATAGCCTTGATAACTGGCAACACGATACTTAGAGTGGAGGACAAAGACTCTTACTAATGTATCAATCTTATGTGACTCTTTTAATAGGTCGAGCTGGTAGTTTGAGGAAGAACTATTGTTGTTCTCTGCCAGGACTACAATAGATCCGCAGGCTTGGGATGCCAAATGACGATCCTTGGGAGCTGAATACTTTATCAATGGATTTAGCTGAGGAATAAGAGGATTATTCATACCATTTGAGACAGCGTCAAGGAAGGCTGATTGAGGAGTCAAACTGTAGGGACTTCATATGAAGATACGGAGTCTTGGTACTTTCCAGGATCGATGTCTGTAGTTTGGAGAGAAAGAGGATCTCAGGTTCTTCAATGGAGATTTGTGGGACAGGTCTCGATTACGGCTCTGTAGAAGAAAGATCTGTTTCTCCACTTCATCACCAAGGCTGGGTCAGGCTCAACATCATCTCCTGATGGTCCAGAAAGGACTGTTTGACAGGAAAGGAGGAAATTAGAGAGGAGGAAAGAAAAACAAGGAGTCCCCGGGCCCCGCGCCGAGACGCAAACGGGGTTGAAAACGGGATCGTAGGGCGGCGGCGCCAAGAGGCACGCGCACCGCACACGCTTTCCTGGCGCAGCCACAACGGCCTCAGACGGCGCCGCGGCCGACGGGCGCCAGACCCAGGGCGCTGGCGAGACCACGCTGGGCCATGACAGCCAAGACCCAGCGGGAGTTCAAAACGGCACTGACAAGCTGGCCAGACTCATGGAAGGCGCCAAGAGCCCCAGAAACCTGGAAAGCTAGAGAAGGAAAAAATAGAGATAAGGGCATCGGTGAGGCCCCTGCGCCCGCAGCCATGTGAGGGGGAACACCTGAAGTCGGAATTCGCTGGCACCGAAGAAGGCGCCACGCGACTAGAAGGTCCAACCGCCTACCTGATCGCCGAGGGGCCCGAGGGTCCGAGGCAACCGAGCCAGGCAGAAGAACCAACCTCCAGAGCCCACTGCTCCATAAGAGCGACCCACTGATGAAACTGCTCATCTGGAGTCCTACCATAGGCGGGAGGGCTCCGATGTCGAGGATGACGTTACCAGAAGTTGGCGACTCGAAGAAGGAGACCGCAACCAGCAACGATAACCGAGCGGCCGACGCAGAGACATACCAGAGGGCGCACCTCGAGTGATGCCTTCTCTTTTGACCTGTGGGCGAAGAAGGCTCGAGGCCGAGCGATTGCGAGAATCGACCCGTTTATTTTTTATGCTGGCGGGGACGCCCATCCCCGGGCATCGGACTGACCGTTACCGGAACCCCGCTGAGGAGAAGGCTGAGCTGACCCGGACCCAGCCCGGCTGACTGAACAGCTTTCATCACAGTCTCCCTACCGTCACCTGACCTGCTCATGGTGGACTCCGTCCAGTAGGCGAGACTTCTTCAAGTAAGTTAAATTTAAAATATTAGAAAAATTTAACGAAAATAGAATAAAATTAAGCGATACTACTATCGTGATAAAGTTACTAAAAAACAAACTGAAAACTATGCGCTAGTTTGAAGTTTGACTCACGACAGGCGAGCGACGTCGTCACTGAAGCGCACTCTACGGCAGGAAAAAAGGAACTGAGGCGGTTGGAGGGTCGTCGCCGAGATAGTCATTACCGCTCGAGCTGCTGCTCTCGGGGCGCTGCGCCCTCACGGCGCCATCTCTCTCGCGACCTCCAGCAAAAAGTTTGCTCCTCGATGGGTCCTAGGTGCCTCCGGCGCTAAATCCCACTAGTGTGAATGAGTGGGAGGAGACTTATGTCCAGGAAGATACAGAGGTTCTGGAGAGGAGCAGGGGGGGGAGGGGGAGTCATAATATAGCAAGACTCCATTAGAAGAAACAACATTACTAAGGTGAGTAACTTTTCTTCAAACAACATGAAGTCTTGCTATATTATGACACATGCAGACTACACAGCAGTACTCCGTGGAGGAGGGACAGAACCTACTTAGAAATAGGCTCTGCTACAGCTGTGCTAAACCGAGCATCACTCCTAGCCTGGATGTCCAGGGAGTAATGCTTGGTAAAAGTGTGAACTGTTTTCCAGGTAGCTGCTTGACATATCTCTAGAATAGGATGTCCCTGGCAGCAGCCAGGAAGCAGCTGTACCTCTGGTAGAGTGAGCCCTCAGGCCTGAGGGAGGAACCTTACCCAGCTTTTTCATAACAGAATTGGATACAAGAGACAATCCACCTGGCAATGGATCTTTTAGTGGCAGGTTTCCCTTTACCAACCTCACCATAAGTGAGGAACAGTTGGAGGGAGTCAAACCTGTGACCCTTGGTACGCTCTATGTAGTAACTAAGGGCTTTCTTCACATCTAAGCTGTGCAGCCTCCTCTCGCCAGAGGAGGAATGGTCAGTGAAGTACACTGGAAGAGATACAGACTGATTAAGGTGGAAATCTGAAACCACCTTAGGCAAGAACTTCTTGTTAGTCCTGAGGACCACCTTATCTCTATGAAAGGAGATAAAATCAGGCTCCACTGACAAAGCTTGTAATTCACTGATGCGTCTGGCCGAAGTGATGGCTACCATAAACACAGTCTTCCAAGTCAAGTACTTAAGCTCTGCTGAAGACAAGGGCTCAAAGGGGGGTTGCACAAGCTGGGCAATGCAAACATTAAGATCCCAGGCAGGGGCAGGGTCCCTGAATGGAGGGTTGGTGTGAAGCAATCCCTTAAAAAACTTGGAGAATACAGGATGAGCTGAAAGAGAAGAGGATTTACCTGCTGAAATAAAAGCAGACACAGCTGCCAGATGCACTTTTAGGGTAGCTGGCCTCAGCCTCAAGGTATTTAAGTGACCTTATAATCCAGGACTGTGGGTAAATCAGCAGATTCTGGGAAATATGCTTCCCAGAGCACCATATGGAAAACCTCTTCCATTTGGAATTGTAGGTAGCCCTGGTGGAAGGTTTCCTAGAAGCCTTCCAATACGTCCATTACACCTTGGGAGAGGTGTAGATCAGCAAACTCTAACTCTTCAAGAGCCAGGCCTTGAGATTGAGAGATTTGAGGTTCAGGTACCAAACCCTCCCCTGAGCACAGGTTAACAGGTTGTGATTCCTGGGAAGACACAGGGAAAGATGGACTGCTAAGGACAGTAGGAGTGGATACCAGGGTTGTCTGCCCCAATCTGGAGCAATCAGGATCATCTTGCAGGATAGAGATCTGATTTTGACTAACACTTTGAACAGGAGAGGGAAGGGGGGAAAGGCATAGAGAAACTTCCCTTCCCAATTGAGAACTAAGACATCCAGAGGGACTGAGCCCAACACTGGGGGCCTGCAGCAAAAAAGGGGAAATTGGTGATTGTCTGGGGCTGCAAAAAGATCTATCTGCTGGGTGCCCCATCTGGCAAATATTACCTCCAGGACCAGGGGGTCCAGTGACCATTTGTGATGGCCCTGGGAAATCCTGCTGAGAGCATCTGCCAGGACATTGTCCTTGCCTGGGAGGTGAACTGCCGTAAGGGAGGTGTTCAGGGAGTAAGCCAGAAACCACAACTTCATTGCTTCAGTGCACAAGGTCGTAGACCGAGTGCCTCCTTGCTGGTTGATGTACCACATTGTGGTGGTGTTGTCCATTCTGACCTGTACAACTTTGTTCTGAACAGATTTGGAAAAAACTTGAAGTGCTAGAAAAACTGCTCTGAGTTCCAACAGATTGATGTGGAGCAGAGATTCCTGAGGGGACCACAATCACTGGGTAGTGAGGTCGCCCATAGAGGGATGCATCTGTAGTAAGGATTAAGGAGTGAGACTGAGTGACAAAGGGAACCCCTTATCTCAGATTGCTCTGATCCTGCCACCACTGTAGGGCTTGGATCAGGGTTCGAGTTACTGGGATCAATTTGGTTAGAGGGTCTTTCCTTTGAGACCAAAAGGCTCTCAAATGGAACTGGATGTCCCTCATTTGAAATCTTGCTCCCTGCACTACTGCTGTAGAAGCAGCCATGTGCCCCAGGAGCTGTAGAAAATGCCCTGCTGGTCGAGAGACCTGCAGGGTGAATGATGAAGCCAGAGAGACCAGGGTCCTTGCCCTGTCCAAAGGAAGGAAGGCTCTGGCTTTCTCTGTGTTCAGCTCTGCGCCTATGAAGGTGAGGAGCTGGACAGGCTCTAGAACTGACTTTGAAAGATTCAGAAGGAAACCTAGAGAGGTGAGCAGTTGCTGAGTTATCTGTAGATGTAACTTGACATGGTCTGGAGACTGGCCTACTATGAGCCAGTCGTCCAGATAAGGGAAGATGGCACTTTTTTGCCTTCTTAGGGAAGCAACTGCTACTGCCAGGCATTCTGTGAATACCCTTGGAGCAGAGGTGAGGCCAAAGGGCACTGCTCTGAACTGGTAATGGCCTGAGGGCAGCTCGAACCTGAGGTACTTTCGATGGGAGCTTCTGATGAGAATATGGAAGTAGGCATCCTTGAGGTCCAGGGACGCAGCCAGTCCCCCTGGCCTTAGAGAGGGTAGAATAATTCCCAGAGTCATCATTTTGAATTTTGGTTTTAAAAGGTGCTTGTTTAAATATCTGAGATCCAGGATGGGCCACCATTCTCCTGTCTTTTTTGGGGTAAGGGTACCTGGAGTACAACCTTTGCCCTGGTGTAGGGGTGGAACCCTTTCCACAGCTCTGAGAGCCAGGAGGGAAGAGACCTCTGCCTCTAGGGCAAGTGCCTCTGGTGGATTTGCAGGTGGAAAGGATCTGGTTCTCATCTTTGGAAATTTTGAAGCTGAGAACCAGTCCCTGGCTACTACTTCCAGGACCCACTTGTCTGATGTCAGAGACTTCCAGTCCTGGACAAAGTAAGTCAGCCTGCCCCTACAGGTAGCTGAGAATCGGCCCTGGCAACCCATCAGGTGCCTGCTTGGCAGGGGCTTTAGGGTGAGGGGTGGAAGCAGGCCTGCTTGTATCCCGTCTGCCTCTCCCTCTAAAGAACCCCCCCGGGCGTAAGCTGAAGAGGAGGCCTGGGCTTGGTAAAAAGGCCTATGAAAAGGCCTGCCCCTGCCCCTGGAAGGCTGCCTTTGAGGAGTGGTCTGCCTTTCCTTGGCCTGTGCACTCCAATAGGTGGTCCTATACTCATCCTTTTTTTCATGTAATTCTCTGTCTGCTCCCCAAACAGAGAATTACCCACAACAGGAAAATCCATGGCCTTAGTCTGGGTATCCTGTGACAGGCTAGTACATCTGAGCCAAGCCATTCTGCAAGTGCCACAGATGTAGCCATGACTCTTGATGACACATCATTACAGTCCACTGCAGCATGGAACTGCACCTTGGATGCCTCAATACCATCAACAGCCACCTGCTCCAGTTCCTTGGCAAGCTGGCCAGGGACCTGTTTTGCTAAGAGCCATAACAGTATCCCATCTGGATTTCTGATATCTAGCAACATAAGCCATATAATTTGCCTGTCTGAGTCCCAAGGATGCTGCCATGTACTGTTTCTCGCCATGGCATCAATCCTCCTGAAGTCCTTGTCAGGGGGTGGCCAAGGGAATATTTGCCTTGTCACAGGCTGCATCCTGCACTACCCCAACATGGCTGCATTGTTGTGTAAGGAACTCCGTGATCAGAGCCTGACAATGTGTACCTCTTGTCCATTCTCTTATCCACAGGAGGTATAGTGTGAGGGTTTTAGAATTTTTACTGTCTGTTTCCCAAAAGATTTATGCAAAGGAATAGACAGTCTCCTAGACTCTGGGATATCCATCATTTCCACATAGTCAGGCTCCTCTTGATCATCCACAGCTTCCTGCATAGGGAGCTGGAGGGTTCAGCCACTTTTTATAAAACATAAAATTGCAGGGGACTCAGAAAGCCTAGGAGGAGACACTTTGAAGGTCTGTCTGGGGAGATGTCCGGCATACTCCTATTCCCCTCTGGTTCATAATATTCCTCTAAATCATACTCCTGAACGTGGAACCAGCTTGAACTGTGACGCTTTACTTGATGGTGCCGGTTGGTCAGGAACCAGAAAGCGACTTACACAATTTTAATCGCTTGGCTATTTCTTCAGTGGTTGAGAGGAAAGTTTGGGCCCACACCTGCTGATTTCCTAGTCCTTTGCTGGAACCGACCTCAAGAGTCGGATCTCTTTGCCCGAGGAAGTCTCGCCTGGTCAGAGGGCACCTCTCCGTTCGTTGGAACCGAACCAGGCTGGCCATCCGGTTCAGCTGACTTTTTGGCCTCCCTTTCCCTGAGCCTACCAACTCTCTTTTCCAGGGTAGCTGCAGGAACATTTTTACAAATCTGGCAGTCTGCATTGAGGTGGTCAAACCCCAGACTATAAACACAGGTGGTGTGGGGGTTAGCCTTGGCAAAGACTTCCCCACAGACACTGCAGTGTTGAAACCCAGTGGGCCCGGTTTTTCCTTTAGGTTTCTCAGACATAATGCCAGCCTAACCAAACTTACCCGTTTATGGCAATCCGCCAGGTAAGACCCTCTTATCGGTTCCTAACCGTGTCACGGGACGTGGAAAAAACCGTAATAAAATCCGCTTTAGAACTGATAAGAACCGTAACCATCACTTTAAAAGACAGATTAATATATTTTAAATAACCTGATCGGTTCAAATCAACCGATAAACCGCTTACAAGTTCCACACAGAATAGAAATTAATGTAAAACCTATCCAGTACTCACAATACCACAGACAGAGTCTGAACTGACCGTTGGGTTTAAATTCGCCTAAAACCGAGAAAACAATACTTTAACCGACAAATGAACTGAGCAGAAGGAGAAATTCCGAGCGACTGTTCAGTGAGGCAGAGTAAAGAATCTGACGGTTTGAGTTTGAAGAACAGACAGAGTTTCAAACCAAGCTCGAGGCTCAGCGCCCATGCCTGGCATGGAAAGTTAACTCTTCACCTCCGGAGCAGTTCAAGGTTGGGACTCACTGCATATGTCATAATATAGCAAAACTTCATGTTGTTTGAAATGAATTATCCATCGCAGCCGCAAGGGAAGGAAGATCAAGTTTAGAAAAACTCAAACTAAATTCGACGAATCAAGAATCAGGAACCAGTCGAAAAACACAGAGCGCTAAGGAGAGAACCTGAGCTTCCAAGCGGTAAGGAAGATCTGGAGTCATGGGGCGGAGCAGAGAGTTTTACCACCCGGGTGGGTGGGAGGAGCCAGCTTGAAGACCTTCCGGCAAGATTTAAAGCGGCAAGACACCTGCCAGACAGCGTGGATGAACAACATATCCATGTCCCTAGAAACAGAAGTTTTTTAAAGTTCTGAATCATCTTTCAGGCGAAGAGAGTAAGAGCGACCACGCCGAGCGACTCAAGACTTTCAGGAGGAGAGAAAATCTGAAGAGGTCAGAACACTACAGTTGGTAAAGGTAGTATTTGAAAGATTCTCACATGCAAAGAATTCTATTCATTTGCATGTGTTCCATCTCTCTGGGCAGTCCAACCCTCCAGGCTTACTGCATAAAGTTATGAATATCCTGAGCATTGCTGGGGTTAGAAACAGAATGGTATTTTGTACAGAATTTGTACACTTCCCACCACCCAAGATCAGGCTGAACAAATGAAAATTACGTACCTACCGTAATTGTGCTCTCTGTGCATCTTCACCATTCATCACATAAGGGTTCAGGGCCGGAGGTCACTGACCCATGGGGAGCTTTTTCATAGGTGAACAGATGCACCATCAGCGCTGCCCGAGGCTGACGTATTGCGTGGCGCTCGCGGGTCAGACGTTAGGTGCTGTTGACTCTGCCTGCCTGCCATTTCTGAGTTGCTGGAGTGGAGGGTGGGACAAGGATGTCCAAGGAACAGGAAAAAGGAAAGGATATAAAACTAAAAGAAGAAGTAACGACTGAGAGGACAGAAAGAGAAGCTGAGAACTAAAGGGATTGGGAGGGGTCCCAATCTCTGGAAATAGAGGAGGGAGGTAGGGTGGGGTAAAGAATTTAGAAGGTAGGAAAGGAGGAGAAAGGGTAAACATATCCCATACCCTGGTCCGTCTCCAGATTGTATAGGAACTGCAGGGAGTAGTCAAAGGCTTCCAACCAGAATTCAAGGCACAGAATAGCTGGCAAAAACTCCAGATAAGCAGAGTCGACTATTCTGGAAGAAGGGCAGGGCACAGGGGATTAACACCCTCTGAAGGAAAAAGGTTTTGGTGAAAATGGAAAAATATATATTTTTTTAAGGGGTAATCCAAAGGACAAAAAAAAAAAAATTAGATGGATGGGATAAAGGAGGAGGAGGGGAGAATGGAGGGCAACTGCCAAGTCCCACCCCACAGGGGTGGGCTTAAGCACTGGAGAAAGAGTGCCCACCATGCTGATCACTCTCCTCAGAACCTTATCCCCCATGTGCCCCTGTTCACCCCACTCCTAAGGGGGGTTTGGGCACAGAGAGGGAGGTGGACCCAGAGATTGGGGCCCCAGGGCGATGGAGGGCGGGATTGTAGTGAATGGTGAAGATACACAGAAAGATTACAATTACGGTAGGAACGTAATTTTCATATCTTATCTGTGTCACTCTTCACCATTCATCACATATGGGTGGGTGCCGAGCCCCCCCGAAGGGGTTTTCTTACCACCCTAAGGACAAAGTCCCTTAGCTCTCAATGGGTAACACACTAAGAGGGAGAACCTTCAGGACCTGGGGAGGCCAGAGAGTGGGGAGAGTGAGACGGGGGACTCCCCCGGAGGGGGCAGGAAGATGCCCCGACAAATGCCGTCTCACTCTACGGGAGAAGAGATAGGTTCTCTGGTGAGCAGAGTTAATCACCCTACGCCGGGCCAAAGTTGACAACCGGGAAAGATGCACCCATGCCATCCGCCTAGTGCAGGTTGCTGTCCCTATGACCCTGGTGGCTACCTCGCTGGCATCATAGGATGCCCTCGCTTGGTGCCTTGCTAGGTCCAGGCCACGTGCAGAGTGCGCAATGACTTGTCTGGTTTGCTCCGTGTCAGGCAACGAGGCTAGGAGCTGACCTAGCCTAGACCACAAGAACCTGTCATAGACTGCACAGTGGGCCTGATGTGTAGAGATGGAAAGCAACAACCATGTCGAGTAAAAAAGCCCTCCTACCCCAGAAGTCAAAATCTGAGGAATCTTGATTTGGGGGCCGGTCACAGTGAAGGGCGCAAAGCCCATCAGGAGTGTCCAACTACGTCAATCCGGATGAGGCATTGAACCTGGAGACTCCTGGGGCCTTAGGGGCAGGAACTCCTGAGAACAGCCTCTGCCAGGAATATGCAATGATGCCTCCCAAAGGGAGCAGGCCAAGGGGGCACCACAAGGGTGGCCTCACTGAAATCGCCTAGAAAGGCATGCGCCGAGTGCTCTGGATTAGTTACAGTGGCAGGGGTGAGGTGCAAGTCCTCCAACATCCTCACAAGAAAACGCTGATACTCAGTGAGATCAGCGGCTGGAGAGATGTGGACAGAAGGCTCCTCTCCTCCAGAAGAGGGGGATGAAGAGTTGGAGGGCACCGACTTCTCAGAGGGCGGCTGCTCGCGGGGAGGTTGAAAAACCTGTCTGTCCATCACCCTAACGTAAGCTGGGAACCGAGCAGCCACAGCCCTGAACTGTTCCCAGGAGAGAGGCCCACTAGGACCAAGCATGCCTGCCTGGGAGTGCAGGAGAATGTGGCAAAGAAATGGGGACAGAGCCAAGAAGAGATGTTGGCTGACCTCCACCAGGCTAAGGAGCGGACCAAGAGTACCCAAAGAAGAAAGTGCTCTGGAAGACTCTACAGCCAACAGCTGAACAATCATTTCGGTACTGCCTTGGCTGCGCCTGGAAAAATCCCCTGTGAGGCGACTGGGGCCGATGATAGGTCCGGAAGGACGGTCCCGACCTTAAAAGAATGGGGCTCTCTAAGAGACCGAGGAGGAAGAGCGGAGATCCGCGACTATGGCTTTCTTCCTGAGCCCAGGTGGGCTCCCAGAAAAGGTCGCGCCATGCAGACCCCGTGCCCCTCGCCCCTCGGAGTCAGGGAGAGCCCTCCTCCCGAGTGGGCCAGCCTAGGTAGCCGACAGCCCTGGCCAGCACTGAGGGAGCCATCCAGGCGCAGCACCTCCTCCCTCGAGAAGCCTTGATCAGCCCCAAAGTTGGGCGATCCAGGCACACCACCGGGGAGGGGGGTACAACTGCTGAGGGGTCACTGAACCCACCAAGACCAGGCTACAGAGAAATGGTGGCCTGCACCACTGCCTGATGGTCAGCACCCCTGACCCCAGTCTCGGCAGCCACCGACCCCACATGAGAAGGGGGCTGACTCCAGCTTGTCGAGGACACTACAGGGTTGCCCACACCAACAGTCAACCCAAAGGAGTCAGACTGCTCATCTGACTCAGAGCCCGCCTCTGCAGAAGTAGAGGCCCTGTGCCAGACCGTAGGAGAGTGCCCGGTGCCATCCCTGCCAAACTGGGTGCCGGACTCAGAGACCACGCCTGAGCCAGTGCCCGCCACAGCACTGCGAGCGGTGCCCGCGGAGGATACGGCTCTGGCCCGAACAGGAGCCCCAGTGTCAGAACCAGTCACGGTGCCATAGGGCCCCACAGCGCTACAAGAGGCGCCGAGGATGGGGACGGCGTCAATGACGGCTCAGACGGTGCCATCCGCACCAAGGACGGCGCTGCCCAGCTCCACGGCACCGCGAATAGTGCCTAGGGCTGGGATGGTGCCGACAGCAGAATCTGATGCCCCACGGTGCACAGTCCATGGCACTCGTGTTCAACCTCTGTGCTGTGAACGGCACTGAGGCGAGAAGAAGACAAAGACGGTGCCGTAGGGCCTCCCACGCGCATCTAGTAGTATCGTAGCTGCAAACGGTGCCGACAGCAGCCACGGCACCAAGAGACAACTGGCACTGATTAGGCTCTGTCAGAGCTCATGGCGCCATTTAACGGCGCTGACAGACGGCATTGACCCTGGAGCTAACCGCTGGGAGCCTTCACCCCAAAGGCGTGATTGCCTTGGTGGCGCCCTGCCCGCCTCGAAGGGAGTGGGACCTGGCCTCTGCACGGCCAGGCTAAGAAGCCGAGGCTCCCTCCTCCTCAGTCTGTGTAGAACCAGGACGGGACTGGAGGAAAGGCCGAGAGTACATGGCTTGGCCCGAAAAGCACTGACCCCCAAAAGTCGGCAGAGCTCGCCTACACTTTCCACACGCTTTTGATGACACGCCGCCCATGGAGAAGCAGGCGTCGCACGAATCCACGTCGTGAAGCAGGCCAAGACACATAAGGCAACGGTCGTGCTGGTCAGTGATGGAATATTTACGGCCGCAAGGGCCCTCCAACCGAGACATGACCTACGAGGAAAAAAAACACCAAAAACAGACTCTACGTCGCCAAGAATAAAAATAAATGGAAAGATCTTACCAAGCGACGTCAAGTAGGCAACTAGAACCATCAGGAATGGGACCGACGGACTGTGGCACGGAAGAATAACAGCAGAACGAAACTGCGTAGGCGGTAGACCTCAAGTTCAGTAGAGCTTCCACGAGGTGACCTCGATGGCGGAAGATGAAGAACTGGCAGGCAGGTGGAGTCGACAGCGCCTAACGGACAACCCGCAAGCGCCACGCAATACATCGGCCTCGAGGGCGGTGCCAATGGTGCGCCAAAAGAAAAGAAAAGGGCTCCTGCGGGGTCATGACCTCCGGCCCTGAACCCATATGTGATGAATGGTGAAGACTGACAAAGACAAGATCTAGTGGTTCCCACAAAGTACAGACAAGACCTATTTCTTGCTCATGATATTCCTAGTGCTGGGCATGCTGGGAGAGAAAAGAACTTTGGCCAGACTTTCGCAGCGCTTTCTTTTGGCCTGGTATCCATGACTCTGTTGCAGACTACTGTCAAAGTTGTCCTGAGTGCCAACAAGTTATTCAGGTTAGCAAGAGAGATCAGGCACCTCTTAGGCCCCTGCCTTGGTTTCCCAGCCATTCGAGCAAACTGCAATGGATATTGTTAGTCCCTTAACCAAAAGTTCTAAGGGAAACAGATTCATCTTAGTCCTATGCTATTTTGCTAGCAAGTATTTGGAGGCCTATCCGTTTAGGACTATCACAACTTTTAAGATAGCTGAAAGACTACTTGATTATTGTAGCAGAATGGGGATTCCTAAGGTGATACTCACCGATAGGGGTGCAAATGTTAGCGCACCCTTACTTACAGAGCTCTATAGGCTGCTTGGGATCACTGCTGTAAGAACAACTCCATATCACCCACAAACGGATGGCCTTGTTGGAAGGTTCAACCAGACTTTAAAACGTGTGTTACGGAAATATGTGGATGATGAGGTAAAGTACTGGGACCACTATTTACCCCTTTTCTTATTTGCCTATCGGGAGGTCCCACAAGCCTCCACTGGGTTTTCACTGTTTCATTTGCTATACAGTAGAAATCCCTATGGACCCCTTGCTATGGTGAAGGAGGCATAGGAGGGTGACCTCCAAATAAAGCATGTCAGCATCTTGGAGTATATGACAGAACTTCCTAACATGTTACTTACAGATACCAAACAAGCTCATAAGAATAATGTGGAGGCCCAAGTAAAACTGAAGACCGTGTATCATCTAAAAACTCATGAAAAGAGTTTGCACCAGGTGACAAGGTTCTACTCCTGTTGTCATCCTCTGAGAATAAGTTACTAAAGAAGTTGCAAGGCCCTTATAATATTTTGGAAGAAAGTGGGCCTGTCACATATAAACCTCGAAACTCCAGGACAACAATCCTCAAATAAAATATATCAGGTTAACTTACTAAAAGATGGCAAGGAGCTGTCGGTGGCACTGAGGGTTGAGGCGCTGGACGCCATACCGCCCATGCCGGCGACCCGGGTTCAAGAGCCGACTCGGGTTGTCAGTGGGTCGGCCGGGGGGAGACAGACTTGAGCGTCCAATGACAGCTTGCCGTATCCGGGGAGGGATCAGACCGATGTCAGATACTTGCACGACCCCAAGTGGAGGCTCGAGGAAATGCAAGCTCCAATTTGGGAGTAGAGGGATGGCCAATGAGCAGCCAGGACGTTGGCGTTTGCGCCTTACGTCAGGGAGCCACATGCTACTCAGGGAGAGATGAAAATGAGAAACTGACTGCCACAGCCGGGAAGATGGGGAGACTGAGGCCGTGCCCACGATCTGCCAGATCCCAACCAGCAGCCCCTGACTGACGAAATGTCAGTATCGGGGAGCTGCCCCTACCTTGTCCCTGCCCGGGGGAGTGCTACATGGGGCTTGAGGGTCTGACTGGTAGGGGTTCCTGGCAGTGGGATGTCCACTTGGTCTCCCTGGAGGGTAGGAGGTGGCAGGCAAGGGGAGAGATAAAAGTAATTACAAAAAAAAAAAAAAAAAAAGATGGCAAAAGCGAGTAGAACCAAAACCTTGTTACGTATATACAGATAACCAGGATACAGCCTTAGACACAGTCTGTCAGAGACTGGAGAAAGCAGAAGACGTCAAGAATGTGGTTAACTCTCAATTAACCGAACAACAACAAAATTATATTAGTCAACTTCTTAATAAGTTTTCTGCTGTCTTCACCACCAAACCAAGTCAAGCCATTAATGCGACACACCAAATTAACACTGCCGCCTCACCTATACGGCAGAAGGCATATAGGCTGCCTGAAAAACTCTGTGCAGAGATTAGAAAAGAAATTTACAAATTATTAGATTTAGGGATTATTGAACCATCTGTAAATCCCTGGTCATCCCCGATGATCACTCTGCCGAAAAAGGAAGGGGGTATCCACCTCTGCTTAGATTTCAGAAAACTGAATTTGGTTTCACAATATGATGGCTATCCTATACCTAGGATGGATGACATCATCGACCAAATAGGCCAAGCTCGTTATATTTCCACGTTACACCTCACAAAAGGGTACTGGCAGATACCCTTAGACCCACATTCTAATAATAAAACTGCCTTTAGTGTTCTATGACCAAGGAATATTCAAAACATCTGAACAGTTACAAAGAGTTTTCCCTTCCTCGACAGGATTTTTTCTGCTACCTTCAGATAAGACATTTTTAGATATAAAGGTGAGATTGAAATCCCAATTCAGCAGACTCCCTTGGTAGGTAACCTCATATTTCTGACGATGGAGACGGGCTCATACCCACCTAGTCTCCGACTTTATAGAGCACATCAGGGAGATATCTCCCAACATGTGGACCTGGTCCAGTTTCACGGGAAGCAGAATTGGCCATATCCTTTGCCCCTGGACTGGCTACTGTATCTGGAGACACCAGCACAAAACTTTCTATTCTTATATCGGAGAGAATTGTCCTGGAAGGTAGCAGCCAGATATGTCTTAACTCCACAACAGGCAGGTAAATACTCACTGTCTGGAGACTCATCCTGCTGGAGGTTCCTGTGGGTGTGAGGTGGTGACACATTCCCACATATTCTGGTTCTGCTCAGTCCTAAACCCTTTTGGTCTGAGGTTAGTAACAAAGAAAAATTACCCACCTTAGTAATTATGTTTCTTCTAATGGAGTCTTGCTGTATTCTGACATATTGCAGTGATTCCCAACCTTTGAACTGCCCTGGAGAACAAACAGTTAACTTTCTATGCAGGGCATAGAATGCTGAGCCTGAGCTCAGTTGAAGTCTCTGTCTGGAGTGTTTTGAACTTAAACAGTCAGATTCTTACGAGCCCAACTAGCTAAAAATTCTATACGGAAATTGTAAAAATTCCTACTAGCCAACTGGCCGAAAAAGATTTGGATTCCCAAGGAAGACTCAAGTCAGGAAACCCAAAAACCAATCTAATACAAATAATAATAAATCAGCACCCAAACAAAAAGGAGGAGGGTGCAAACAAAAAACACCCCTTGGGTGCATCACTGCACCTGCCCACCCACTTCCCAAAAACAGGTTCTGAGAGGGGAGGCAGGGAGGGAGGTCAGAATACAGCAAGACTCCATTAGAAGAAACATAATTACTAAGGTGAGTAATTTTTTCTTCAAACAACATGAAGTTTTGCCATATTCTGACATACTGCAGACTACCAAACAGTACCTCCATGGAGGAGGGACAGAACCTACTTTGGGAATAGGCTCTGAAGTATTGCTGTGCCAAACTAAGCATCACTCCTAGCCTGGATATCCAGGGAGTAATGCTTAGTAAAGGTATGGACTGTTTTCCAGATGGCTGCTTGACAAATTTCAGAGAGGGATATCCCTGGCATGAAGCAATATACCTCTTGTGGAATGAGCCCTCAGGCCTGAGGGGGTGAGTTTTTCCCCAATTTTTCATAGCAGAATTGTATACAAGACACAATCCACCTAGCAATAGATCTCTTGGTGGCAGGTTTGCCCTTTCCCACTTCTCCATAAGTGAGGAACTGGAAGGAGTTAAACCTGTGACCCTTGGTACGCTCTATGTAGTAACTAAGGGCTCTTTTAACATCTAAACTGTGTAGCCTCCTCTCTCCTGAGGAAGAATGATCAGTGAAGAAAACAGGAAGAGACACAGACCGGTTTAAATGCAAGTCTGAAACCACTTTGGGCAAGAACCTTCTATTGGTTCTAAGGACCACTTTATCCCTGTGAAAGGAGATAAAATCAGGTTCCAATGACAGGGCTTGCAATTCACTGATACGCCTGGCAGAGGTAATGGCTACCAAGAACACAGATTTCCAAGACAAGTACTTAAACTCTGCTGAAGACATAGGCTCAAAAGGGGACTGCATAAGTTGAGCAATGCAAACATTCAAATCCCAGGCAGGGGCAGGGTCTCTAAAAGGAGGATTGGTATGAAGCAATCCTTAAAAAAATTTACAGAACACAGGATGAGAAGATAATGAGGAAGACTTCCCCACAGACAGAAACGCAGAGACAGCTGACAAGTGTACCTTGAGAGTAGCTGGTCTGAGGCCTAGGCCATTAAGACCGACCATATAATCCAGAACCGTAGGCAATCCAGCAGTGTCTGGAGAAATATGCTTCTTAGAACACCAAATGCTGAATCTCTTCCATTTGGAGTTGTAAGTCTTTCTGGTGGAGGGCTTTCGAGAAGCCTTGAGGATATCCAGAACCCTTGGGAAAGATGCAGATCTGCAAACTCTAACTCTTCAAGAGCCATGCCTTGAGATTGAGAGACTGAATACTGGGGTACCAAATCCTCCCCGGAGAGGATGTTAACAAGTTGTAATTCCTGGGAAGAGACAGGGGAAGATGGACTGCTTGGGACAGCAACAGGGGGTACCAGGGCTGTCTGGCCCAATCTGGAGCAATCAGAATCACCTTGCAAGGTTGAGACCTTATTTTGACTAAAACTTTGAACAGGAGTGGGAAGGGGGAAAGGCATACAGAAACTTCCCTTCCCAATTCAGAATCAGGGCGTCCAGGGGGACTGAGCCCAAGACTGGAGGTCTGCAACAAAAGAGAGGGAGCTGGTGATTGTCTGGGGCTGCAAAGAGATCTATCTCTGGAGTGCCCCACCTTGAAAAAATCACTTTCAACACCTGAGGGTCCAGGGACCATTCGTGATGGCCCTGAGAGATCCTGTTCAGTGCATCTGCTAGCACACTGTCCTTCCCTGGAAGGTGAACTGCTACCAGAGAGGTTTGCAGGGAATAAGCCAGGGACCACAACTTCATAGCTTCTGTGCAAAAGGCCGTGGACCAAGTGCCTCCAGCTTGTTGCTGCACCACATGATGGTGGTGTTGTCCGTTCTGACTTGAACCACCTTTTCTGTAGTGACTGAGAGAAAGCTTTTAGGGCCAGAAAAACTGCCCTGTGCTCTAGGAGATTGATATGGAGAAGGGATTCTTGGGGGAACCACAGCCCCTGGGCAGTGAGGGACCCCAGATGGGCTTCCCAGCCCAGAAGAGAAGTATCCGTGGTAAGGACCACTGAACAAGGCTGAGTAACAAAAGGAACACCTGGTCTTAAATTGTCCTGATCCTGCCACCATTGGAAGACTTGGATCAAGGTCAGAGTCACTGGGATCAGTTTGGTAAGGGACTCCTCCTCCTGAGACCAAAAAGCTCTCAGGTGGAACTGAATATCCCTCATCTGGAATCTTGCCCCTTGGACCACTGCTGTTGAAGCTGCCATGTGGCCCAAACGCTGGAGGAAATGCCTTGCTGGTTGAGATACCCGAAGGCTGAAAGAAGAGGCTTTCCATAAGAACCCTTGCCTTTTCTAGAGGAAGAAAGGCTCATGCTCTAAGTGTGTCCACTTCTGTCCCTATAAAGGTAAGAAGCTGGACTGGTTCGAGAACTGACTTGGGAAGGTTGAGCAGAAATCCTAGAGAAGTGAGCACTTGCTGGGTCACTTGCAAGTGAGGCTTGACTTGGTCTGGAGACTGACCCACTATTAGCCAATCATCCAGATATGGAAAAATGGAAATCTTTTGTCTTCTTAGAAAGGCAACTACAAATGCCAGGCACTTTGTGAAAACCCTTGGGGCTGAGGTTAGGCCAAAGAGCATTGCTCTGAACCGATAGTGGCCCGAGGGCAACCCAACCTGAGGTACCTTCTGTGGGAGCACCTGATGGGAATGTGAAAGTATGCATCTTTGAGGTCCAGGGAGGCTAGCCAGTTCCCTGGCCTTAGAGAGGGAAGGATTATTCCCAGAGTTATCTTGAACTTTGGTTTTAAAAGATGTTTGTTTAGATATCTTAGGTCTAGGATGGGTCACCACTCCTCTGTCTTTTGGGGTCAGGAAGTACCTGAGTACAGTCATTTGCCCAGTGTAGGGTACGCATTTCTATGGCTCTTAAGGCTAGAAGAGAAGAAACCCCTGCTTCTAGGGCAAGGGTTTCAAGAGATTTGCAGGTGGAAAGATCTCGCCTCATCTTTGGAAATTTTCTGAAGCTGAGAACCAGTCCCTGGCTTACTACTTCCAGGACCCACTTGTCTGATGTAATAGACACCCAGTACTGGACAAAGTAAGCAAGCCTGCCCCCTACTGGAATAGGAGAGTTGACCCGGGCAGGCCCATCAGGGTGTCTGCTTGGCAGGGGCTTTAGGCTGAGGAGTGGTTGCAGCCCTGCTCATCCCCCTTCTGCCTCTCCCTCTGAAGAACCCCCTCTGAGAAAAGGAAGAAGAGGCCTGTGCTTGGCAAAAAGGCCTTTGAAAAGGCCTGCCCCTGCCCCTAGACTGCTGCCTTTGAGGAGTTGCCTGCCCCTCCTTGGCCTGAGCACTCCTGTAAGTGGTCCTGTACTCATCCATTTTCTTCATGTAGTTCTCTGTCTGCTCCCCAAACAAAGAATTACCCACTACAGGAAAATCCATGGCCTTAGCCCTGCCCCTAGGAATCTCTGCCAGCGATACTGCGCGCCCCCCCAGTCTCCAGGTTCAATGCCTCATCCGCAGTCCGGATTGATGCAGTTGGACACTCCTGATGGGCTTCGCACCCTTCACCATGACCGGTCCCCAGTCCTGCGAGAGGCTAGTACATCTGAGTCAAGCCATCCTCCGAAGAGCCACAGATGTAGCCATAACTCTTGATGACACATCAGAGTCCACAGCAGCATGAAACTGAACCTTAGATGCCTCAATCCCATCTGCAGCCACCGCTTCCAGCTCCTTGGCTAGCTGGGGGGAGGCCTGTTTAGCCAGTGCCAGTACAGTGTCCCACCTGGACTTCTGGTACCTGGCTGTATAGGCCATGTAATTCGCCTGCCCAAGTCCCAAAGATGATGCCATGTACTGTTTCTTTGCCACGGCATCAATCTTCCTGGAGTCTTGTCTGGGGTGTGAAGCTAAAGGAATATTTGCCTTTATCACAGGCAGCAGCCTGCACTACCCTAACATGGCTGCATTGCTGATATAAGAACTCTGTGTCTGAGCCTGAAAGTGTATACCTCTTGTCCATTTTTCTATCCACAGGAGGTATAGTGTTAGGAGACTTTAGAATTTTTTGTGTCTTGGAGGGGAAGAGACAGTCTCCTGGACTCTGGGATGTCCATCATTTCTACATAATCAGGCTCCTCTTGATCTTCCACAGCCTCCTCCATAGGAAGCTGGAGGGTTTCAGCCACCTTTCTGTAGAACATAAAGTGAGAAGGGGACTCAAAGCCTAGGAGGGGAAACACCTGAAGGTCTGTCTGGGGAGATGTCCGGTTCCACAGGCACATCCAGACCCTCACTTTCACCATCGTCATCCTCAAATTCTGGTTCATAAAAATCTTTGAGGGTATAATCTTGACCCGGGGGAACCAACCGAACCGAACCCCTGCCAAAAGGAGCCGGATCAGTAGGAACTGGACGGAGCGATTCCACAATTTGAATCACTCTGGCTATCTCTTTGGCGGTCAGAACATGAACCTCTGGATCCGAACCGGTCGATTTGTCTTTGCGTCTTCTTTTTGTTGGAACCGATCCCTCAGAATCGGCTCTGCTTTTTCCCGAAGAAGTATCGCCCTGGTCAGAGGGCACCCTTCTGGTTCGGTCAGAACCGAACCAGGCTGGCCATCCGGGTCAGCGGACTTCTCGGCCTCCTTTTCCCTCAGTCTACCTAATCTCTTCTCAAGGGTAGATTTGGGAAAGTTTTTACATATTTGGCAGTCTGAATCGAGGTGGTCAAACCCCCAGACAATAAACACAGGTGGCGTGGGGATCGGCCTTAGTAAATACCTCCCCACACTCACTGCAGTGTTGAAACTCAGTGGGCCTGTTTTTTTTCTTGGGTTTCTCAGACATAGCCAACCTAACCAACTTACCCTTCTTATGGCAACCGCCAGGCAAGACTCCCTAACTGTGTCATGGGTATTGGAAAAAAAGTACTAAAACATGTTTTTTTCTGAACCGATAAGAACCAGTAACTACACACTAAGTAAAACACAAAACACAAGATTTCACTATCAAATGGCCAGTTCAGCCGAACCGAGCCGCACTTTTACAAGTTCCACACAGAAAAACAGAACAATTCCTATCTAGTACTCACGGCACCACAGACAGAGACTGAACCGACTATGCGGATAGCTTTTTCGGTTTAAAAACGACTAAAAGGAAAATTACGCACTACCGTAATTCTTGATCTCTCTGTATCTTCACCATTCATTACTTACAGGGTGTAAGCCGAGGCGCTGCACTCCGCCACGTGAGCTTTTTTTTTTTTTAAGTTTGCCTAACGGCACCGCGAGTGACGCCATGCGCTGTGCGCGAGGGTGGCCGTTAGTAGCACTCACCTCCTCCAACTCAGTTCTGTGAGCCGGAGAGGCAAAGTGAAAGCAGAGAATATAGATAGTGAGGCAAGATAGCCGAGGGATAGCAAAGCAAGGAAGAATGAACTGAAAAGGAATAAGCCGATGGAGGAAGGACAGAGGAGATAAGAGTATCCCTAGCCTAGGACTGCGGGCCTCCTTACCTGGGCGACTCTAGGAGGAGAGATAAGTAAGGAAATGAGAAAATAGAAGAAGAAGAAGAAAGAGAAGAGAGAGATGGGATGTTGAAGGGACCAGAATGCCCAACGAGCATAGTCAGCTTACAGCTGAAGGCTCAACTAAAGGGGAAGCAAGAATCCCCGGAGACAGAGCTGAAGAGAAGGTTCACCGAACCCGCTAGACAGACTCAGGAGGGCATAGTCCTCATCTTCAACATGCCATTGTTCTTGATACCCACCTCGGGCTCCTGGCCGCAGAAGGCCTTTAACTGGAGGACACCCGAGGAGGGAAGAATAAAACCCAGGCAGCATGAGAGCGCTGCTCAGGGGTTTAGAAATGGAAAATGTAAGCCTTTCAGGTGTTTTAAGATAGAAATGGGACTCAGACTGACTGGCCAAGGCAGGTCAAGGCTTAGGCTGGCTGGGATTGCATATGGTCAGCACTGCTCTTCTGTAAAAATTGTCCAGGAGGACGCTAAAAAGGAGAAACCAATAAGCAAAACAGCAAGAAGGATAGCCTACCTTCTCATTTGCCTTCTTGTTTGTTTTTCCTTTTTTACAGATAAAATTTTGTAGACTAGATGCATGACCCCGATACCAAGATGCCTATAGCAGTCGAAGAGAGTTCCCTCAGCATTTTTTTTTTTTTTTGCAAAAGAAAAAGGAATAGACGTCTCGTCTCTCTGCTCTGCAAGGCAAGAATGGGGGATTTGATTTCAGGGCAACTATCTGGAACACGGAATTGCAGGATCAAACTGAATAGCCTTAGCCAGGCCAAAAAACCCAGAGGTATCTTGCCAGAAGAATGGCAAGAGATAGTTGTGCAGTCTGATTCCAATGCAATCCACTAGATGGCCCATGAATCTTAGAGGTAATTTTTCTGGAAATTAGAAACCCCCCACCCCCAAAGAAAGATTTTTTTTTTTTTTGGAAAATTAGGCAATTTTTCCTATATTTTAAGAAAAGTTTTTTTTTTTTGTTTGTTTTTTATGCAGAGAGGAAGGAGACGGGAGGTGGAGAAGCCACAGGAAGAGGCCACTGAGGGATGGTGGGAGGTTGGTAATGAATGGTGAAGATACAAGAGAAGATCAAGAATTACGGTAGGTAATGTACTTTTCCTATCTTCCCTTGTCAATCTTCACCATTCATTACTTCCTGGTGAGTATAAGCTCCTCTTCCCTGGAGGGGAAGAGGCATACCCTGAGGGAACAAGACCCCCAGCCTTCTGTTGGTGAGAAACAGAAGAGAAGACCCTGGCTATTCAGAAAGCCTAAGTGGGAGAAGAGCTAGGAGGTGCCTCCCGAGGGCAAGGAGACGGATGGAGCCCCGTAAAAGTCTCCAGCTCTGATGAGAAAAGACGGTCCCCGGAAGGTGGAGCGCATCACCCCACGCCGGCCAGGGGTGACAATCTGAAAGACGGCCATGCCGCCTGCCTGATGCAGATCGCTGTACCGCAAGCCTGGAAGCCACCTCACTGGCGCTATAAGATGCCCTTGCTTGGTGTCTCGCCAGCTCCAGGCTCACCGCGGAGAGGGCAACGGCTTGTCTGGTTTGTTCGTGTCAGGCATAGATGCCAGCAGCTGACATCATCGACCACAGATGCCGGTTGTAGGCAGCGTGGTGAGCCTGATGTGATGCGATACATGCACTGCATTTAGAAGAAGAGAATACTTTCTCGCCTCAACGGTCTGAACTGGAGAGAGTCCGAACCGTGGCGGTCGTGGCGCCAGGCAACGGCGCCCAGGAGGAGTATCCAGGTATACCAAACCTGAGGACGGGTTGGGAAGGAACCTAGAGACTCAGAGGGGCACAATACCTATGCTGGCAGTCCGCTGGGGCTGGAGGAAGCGCAGGAACTGCCAGGGACCGGATAGACGCCCTGGAAGGGATAGGCCAGGAAGGTACCACCAGATGCTGGGCACTGAATTCACCAAGGAATTCACGCTGCCTCCTGCTCGGGTATTGTCTCTCCGAACGAGGAAACTGGAGATCCCTCACCATCCTCGAGAGGAAACGCTGATATTCTGTGAAATCAGCATCGGAGGACAGATGAGTAGGTCTTCCTCTCTCAGAGGAGGGAGACGAGGATGATGGGGAACTGGAATGTCCAGAGGATTCTCGGCGGTGGAAGAGTCGAAAGACCCGCTCATGCATGTATCTAACATATGAGGGGAAGGCCGCAGAACCTCTGAACTGCTCCCAGGATAACGGACCCGTAGGACTGACATGGCCCGGGAGCGGGGGTGGTGAAGGCAGAGAGATGGGAGAGGGGCACCTCCGAGGCAACTGCTCTCATGGGCTCTGAATCCGGGAAAGGAGCCCAGTAGGAGGGATCCCGGATATCAAACCAGCCGCAGAACGGAACTCTGGGGAAGCGGAGCCTGAAGAGCCCTGGGGAGAAACTCCTGTGACGACGCTTGGGACTGGGATGGATCCAGAAGGGCAGTCCGCACAAACGCCGCCAGAGGACACCCTAGAACCCTGGGGGGAGGGGTGGGCCTGCACTGATGCCTTGGCCACCCCTGAGGTGGCTAAAGAAGACCGCGCAGGCCGCCTGCCCCTCAACCCCTCGGATTCCGAGGGGCCCTCCTCCCCGACTGCAACGCCCCTGTCCCCAGAGGAGGCAACACACCCCTGGGGTAGCTGTCACTGCCTCCAGAGAGGGAGCCCCTCCCATCACCCCCCCGCCTGCCCCCGGACTCGGCCACCCCAGCCGAGGAACCCTCAGGAGACAACGGCAGGGGACAGAGGGAGGGGCCCGCTGCGCCGCCTGGTACCCCAGCCACCGAGGACCCAGATTCGAAGAATGGGGTGCCAGGATGGGTCCACATCTGAGTCATCGCCTCCGAGGAGGACGAGACCAGCAGGGACCCATGCTGGCCACCCCAGGGGTCCTGGGAGGCCACGGGCCGCCGGTCAGCCTCGCAATTAAGTGCGACGCCGCCGCCCCCACGCCGCAGCAGAAAGGTTCCACCTCACACCCCGAGCGGTCCGCAGGCCCGGCACCGCCCTGGAGGGGCCGCCGCGGCGGCCGGAGGCGAGCGCACCGCCGGGCGTACTATGTCCATCGGCACCGCCAACGGGCGCCGAGGCCAAAACGGCATCGCTTAACCGCGCCGCTTCCGACACCGGGCGCCGTGAACGCACCGATCCAGAAAGCGAGCCGCCATCACCGCGCCGCTGATTTGAACGGGCGCTGCTGGATTACCGGCACCGCAACGGTGCCGGATTCAAAACGGCGCCGCGAGGCGGCGTCAGGGTCCACTCAAGCAGGGCCCAAAAGCCAAGGGCCTCGACATGGGGGAGCCTGCACTCGAAGGTGACTGCTGAGGCGGTGTCAGCGCTATGGCCCCGGAAGGGCTATGACGCCCCAACACCGCACAAGGGGGCCTCCTCGCAAGATAGGATGAGGAGACCTCCTCCTCGGACCGTAGTAGGCCCGGAGGGGACCCGGGAAGGGCCTCAAAGATCTCGCTCAGATTCCCGTGAGCGACGCCGCCTCGAAGTCGGCGGGGCCTTGCCGAGCTTGAACGCTGGACTTCGAGGACGCGACGGTCCATCGAGAAACAGGCGCTGTACGAATCCATATCATGGTTGGGTCCCAGGCAACGAAGGCAAACGTCATGCTGGTCCGAGATGGAGAAATGCCGGCCACAGGAGCACCGACGCATAGGGGCGCGGCCCGTCTTCGACAAACGTTTAGCTCCAGAACCGGACATAACGCGAAAATAACGAGATCAAAAACACACTAGGAAATACACCCGGCGCCGAAAGAAAGAAAAAGAACAGTCTTACCGTATCGGCGTCGAGTGTCAGGAAAAAACGGGAGTCGGTAACTACTACGCAGATACTACTTGAGCGCTTCCCGGACAGGTGCTGCCTCGACGGCGGGAGAAACAGAACTGAGTTGGAGGAGGAGTCGGTCGCTACTAACGGCCGCCCCTCGCGCATGACGTCACTCTCGAGGGCGGTGCCGTTAGGCAAACTTTAAAAAAAAAAAAAGCTCCCGTGGCGGATGCGTGCCTCCGGCTTACACCCAGGAAGTAATGAATGGTGAAGATTGACAAGGGAAGATCTGAAACTTTGACTTTCGAGCCGTGCTAAAGGAGAAATCTCCAGAGCGACCGTTCAGTGAGGCGGAGTAAAGAATCTGACGGTTTAAGTTTGAAACACTCCAGATAGAGACTTCAACCGAGCTCAGCATTCTATGCCCTGCATAGAAAGTTAACTCTGTTCTCCGGGGCAGTTCAAAGGTTGGGAATCACTGCAATATGTCAGAATACAGCAAGACTTCATGTTGTTTGAATTAGAGGAATTGTTCCTGGAGCTGGGCACACTCACACCTGAGAGGGCCGTCCTCCTACACCCCCGGAAGCAACAGCACAAGAAAAAAACTCATATCTCCTTAACATTGTCCTTGCTGCACCTAAAAAAAAAAGTATCACTTGTCTCTGGCTCTAACCTGAACCCCGTAGTATTCAATCCTGGGAAAATACCATTTATGACATCTATAAAGTGGAATCCCTCACAGCCAAGCTACAAAATCGAGTTCCAGAATTAATGAATAATTGGATTCCATGGTTTTAGAGTATCCTCCCAATCATGTCCAGATTTAGCCCCATAAGAATAGGAGCCCCAGAGTTGGGTGGCCCACACAGCAACATGGTGGTCTGGGCTGGCCAGCCCCTCCTTATTTTATGTCTCTCATTAATTTATCTCCTTTAGGTCTCAACTATTTACAGAAGAGAAGCCCATCTCCAAAGATTCAAGATGACTACTGAAGTTGCAGACCAAAGAACATCCGATCATGCCACTCCCACTACTCCCCTGGGTGGTCCCCATGCCCCCCTGGAGCTCAACGAACACCTTTCTCTTTTTTTGAGATGCCTCAAGGTCATATGGAACTGTATCTGATAGTATTATTTTGAGAAATTATCTCAAGATTACTGTAACTAAACCCCTGCACCATATAGTATCTACTTTCACCCCTGCTTTATTTTTTAGGCTACAGAGGCTGACTACATACTAGCCTATACTTGGGGTCTTTTATACCTTTTTGTACCATTATCTGTCAAATACCCTGTATAATTCAAATATATACACTACTGTATTGTAGCATCTATGCTGAACTGGGAAAAAACCAACAAATAAAAAATTAAAAAAAAAAGCCTTTTGTACCCCTATGGTCTCTTTCAGTTTGTGTATATGCCCTTTGGCTTACACGGAGCCCCTGCAACCTTTCAACATTACATGGATCAGTTGTTGGCACCACAAGCACAGTATTGCTCTGCTTACTTAAGACAATGTGGTTATCCATAGTAATGATCGGACATCCCATCTTGACCAATTTAGTAAGGTTATACGAACCATCCAGTTAGCAGGGCTCATAATAAATCCCTCAACGTGCTGCTTGGTCATGCAGGAAACTAGATACTTGGGGTTTTATCTTGGGAAATGGGGTCATTCGACCTGAAATTGATAAAGTAACAGCGGTAGCGAATTGTCCTGTTCCTGAAACTAAAACAGAAGTTAGATCCTTTTTGGGATTTGCAGGATATTATCGACGCTTCGTTCCTGATTTCGCTACCATTGCTACACCACTAACAGAGTTAATGAAAAAAAATTTGCCTAATAAAGTTCCCTGGTCTGACACCAGTGATAGAGCTTTCCAATCTATTAAAGCAGCTCTGAGCACATCACCTATGTTGCGATCCCCTGATTTTACACAGCCCCTTGAGGTTCACATCGATGCCTCAGATACTGGGCTGGGAGCTGTACTGTGTCAAAACATCAAGGGAGAAAAGCATCCTATCCTTTACATTAGTTGAAAACTATTCCCAAGGGAACATAAGTACGCTACTATTGAAAACGAATGTTTGGCAATTAAATGGCCTATTGAAGCTCTGAAATTTTATCTGTGGGGCGGGGGCAGTAAGTTTACTCCCATTACCAACCATAACCCCTTTGCTGGCTGCAACAAATGAAGGATAAGACTGCTTGTATCCTCAGATGGTATTTGGCACTACAGCCCTATACTTTTTAAATTAAACACAGGTCTGGAGCTAAACACAAAAATGCTGATTTCTTGTCCAGGTATGGTGCTGGATAAAATGTTATACCCCAGGGTGAAGGTATATGTAAATATATGTGTATGAAGCTAGGTAGCTCTGTAGAATGTGTAGTCTACGTCCTACTTGTATTATTTAGGGTGCGTCTCCTGTGAGGGTGGGTGGAAGCCCCATCCCATTCCCACGAGAATATGGATTCTTAAAGTCCAGTCAAACCATTCAAGACTGGTTTGGTTTTGAATAAGGGGGGTGTTTGTGGTGGAATCCATCCCCCCCCCTTTTTTTAACCGTGCAATACGGTCCAGAACCTGAAGTCCTTGTCTTTGCCTTCTGTCAGCCTTTTTTGTTGTTTCTTTGTTCTTAGTCTGTTGCACAACAGTGTCATTTGTTTGTCCCTTTTTATTCCTGTCTTCACTATGTCTACCACTTTCTGTAGTCCTATTGTGGTGTGTTGGCCACTTGCTATAATAGGACACTTTTCTGTGTGACTTCAGCCCTTTTGGTACTGCAGGGTACGACTAAAATAAAGTACAGACCATGGATGCATGTCAGTACCCTTAGGAGACCGCTTTAGTTTTAGTGTTCTGCTTTTCCCCCTGTATCGGACCAGTGGTCCGTTTGGATTCGTGCAAACCCCTCTCTTGTTTTTGCCTCACAGATGTGTTTGCAGCTGTTCCCGATGACTAGGTGATAGCCACTAGTCAGTGGGATGTATCCTGTGTACTCCCCATTTCGCCACAAGTCCTGTATCCCCCCCACCATAAGCGAAGGCTGAGTCAGCCACTCAGTCTGGTTAAACAATTGTGGCAGTTCTGTGTAGTATGGGGTTCGTTGCTGAACCTTTCTTTTGCTCAGCTTGCCCCTTTGCTGCAGGGAAAAGAACTGGTACCTCTAAACAAATATAAATGCAGCAGGAAATATGTGAAATTAAAAGGTGCTCCTTACTTTAGCTTGCTGCTTTCTAGATAGAGGGTGCGGTCTGTTAGCCAGGTAGGAACGCGCACACCAGCTGAAAGGTGTGTCAGTATAGGGAGTGAGTGGCATAATGTGAGCCGATTTTATTCTTTTAGCGAAGCTACAACTCTCGAACTGGGTGGAGTTTCAGGTAATATAGCCCACATTTTAGTTACTACAGGGAAATTAAGCTACACAAATCGTTGGAACATGAATGAAATACCCTAATACTGATTATTCTCATGGAGGAACAAGAAGTGATATGCATGATGTTAAATGTCTAAAGCTATGTGTATAATAGGGATGCATTTGTCTAATTGCTGGGAGGGATTTCAATTTAGGGGAGGGGGTCATAGACCTATATGAGGGCTAAGCGGAGACTCCCAGGTTAGATGTTCGCTGGGAGAGGACCTGTTTGGTTCTCCCAGGGAGATCTCTGTTAGAGGTCAGGCACAGACTGATGTTGGCAGATAGTCCTCGAGTTCTAGCCAAGCTGTGCTTTTTTTATTTTCTTTTACATGTTTATGTAAAGTGATTTGTTTGCTTGTATTCTTTTCATATATTGTTTTGTTTTCAATAAAAATCATACCTGCTAGGTATGTTGTACCCGATATACTGTCTCCTGTGAAAATTATTTCATCCCACCCATGATAGGCTAGGTAAGGAGTCAGGCTGAAGTGGCCCCTGCGGCCAGAGCCTCCCCTCTTCTTCTGGGGGCCTTCACAGAGAGGGAGGAAGGGGTGGGAAAGGCAGACACTGCTCTACGTTTGCCGAGGCTTAGGGTCAGGCTTTGGTCTGTGAGTGGCATGACGAAAGGGCACTCTCTGCCCACTTTTCAGTTGGGTGTTATACAAAGAGAGTGCCGACAGCTAAGTCTGGTTGGAAGCCTGCAGGTCTGAAAGTATATGCTGCACGTCCGCCCCCAAAAGTCTGTAGCCTCTAAATGGGACATTAAGGATGGACTGTTGTTGGCCGGCCCGGTGGCTCCGAGGGTTGAGGCGCTGGATGCCACACCGGCAGGTCTTCAGGGGTCGTGGGATGAGGAAGGATCGAGCGTCCCATGGACTGCCTCCTTCCTCGGGGTTCGCACACCAGTGCAGCAGCAGCCCCTGGAGGCAGTCGGAGATTGCACTGCCCGGCAGATGCAGGGGGACTGAGCTGCAGCGAACGTCTTTTGGATATGCACCGGAGCGTATGTACGCAGAGCAGGGTATCATTGCACATCCGAGCTCAAAGGGCTTGCAACCTAGAAAAAAAAAAAAAAAAAAAAAACTATCCTCGGGTGAGGTGACGGCGATCATCAGTAGCCCCGGCCACACATCCAGAGCCAGCCGTTTCTCCGCCTCTTCCTGGGGATTCTAGGGAATCTTCATGGGGGAGGGAGGGAGAGCCTGGAACCCCCCCATCCCCTTTACCTGATGCAGCTGGTGGAGTAAGGCTCAGGCGGGTGGTTGAGCTGAACAGCTGAGTACGGGACCCTGAGGGAAGCCCCAAAGGTAGGGTGCAAAAACAGAATGTACAAAAAAAAGGATGGACTGTTGCACATCCTTGGCAAAGCCTGAGAATCTGAGCCAAGAATGCTTCTTGAGGCAAATGCAAGCTGTGGCAGCCCGAGCTGAAGCATGTGTGGCTTTGTAAGCTGATCTCGTCAGATGCTTACCAATGTTGACCCTGACTGAAGGACCTGAAGCAACTCCTGCGTCTGATGGTCCTCTGGAAAAACCCTGGCTGCCTCTCTGGCCCATCTTCAGAGCTGGTTTTGAAACTTGACCATATGGGCAACACAGTTTAAATCCCTAATGACCAGAGTATCTGAGGCAGTTCCTTTTTCCAATCAGGTCCAGCATTCTGGACTCCTTGTCTGGAAGGAGAGAGCCGAGATGCTTTGGCTTTTTAGTCCTATCATGGGCAGCATTAATGACCACAGAGTCAGCCTGAGGCTGCTCAACAAAAAATGGTTTCCCCGCAGGGGCCTGGTACAACTTGTCCACCTTCCTGGGCATGGCAGGGACCAGGCTGCATCTATACCAGGCAGCCACGGTGACATCCTCGAAAGTCTGCGGGGGAGATGATGAGAGGAGGAGTGTCTGGCAACTCCAGTTGGACAGACTGTGCTGGGCAGGGTCTTGTTCCTCTGCCTTGAACCCCATAGTGGCCGGGCAACTGACACATAACCGAGACAACAGAAGGGTCACCGGGGGAGACTGAGGGATGTACCTTGGGGGTTCTTCACCTCAGAAGATGCTATGGAAGTAGAAAGTGAGGGTCTGGCACCCCCATCATCCCTGCTAACCCACTCGTCATCGGGATGAAGAAGGTCTGGGTGGTACTTGTCTTCCCCCTGCCCAGGATGAGGTGGAGTAGTCATCACGGTACAAGGGCCAGAGCACTGTCTCGAGGGGCACAAAGTCATGGGGGAAGGCGAGGCCAATGTGACACAAGCCCTTGTGGAAGCACAAGGCAGGCTTGCACAAAATCCCACAGGGAATACAGCACATACTCTAAGTCCACCAAAACTGGCACTGGGATGCCAAACGGCATCAGCTGCAGTGGCAGAGGGACTGGAGTTTGTGGTGGGTTTGGGAAGGGAAATCAAGTAGGTTGAGGCACTGGCGTTGGCCCTACGGCCTGTGTCATCAGATTCTAAGGAGGAGCGGATGACTGAGAAATGACCTGGGGTGATGCCAGTGGAGACTGGGACCTCGAGGCCGAAACCAATGACGGCATCGGGGAAGTAGGCTAAACCCCCAATAGTGTTGAGCCGGTGCTGACCAAGTCTGAACCGGCAGAACCACCTGACTGATGGCCCGCAAAGAATAAGGGCCTGAAAGGTTGGCTGGGCCGAGGAAGTACCAGACGCCAATGAATCCGCACCCGCCGGATTAACACTGGCCGGTGGGGGGCTTGCCACAGCGAGCCCTGTTGGAGAGGGCAGATGATGGAAGGGGGTCCACTCCCTTAGTGGAAGACAGCCCTGCTATGGTCGATGCCCATTGTAGTGACTGGCAATGATCCATGGAAGACCACTCCTTAGCCCAGTCCTTATCCTGGTGCTTATGCTTTCCCAGCTAAGTTGTCTCGGGACTTAGATGACTGGGAACCCGAGGACTAGGCTGGCAAAGCAGTGGAACTCTTGGCTTGAAGTTCCTTCTCCATGTGGGTCACCTCCTGTTGGAGCAGGAAGATCTCTAGGGTCTTCTAGGGGCGCTTCCTCGTAGTCTGGTTGAAGTGGCGACAGAGTTTGCAGGCCTGCACATTGAGGTCCAGACCCAGGCAGTGGACGCAGGCACCATGGCCATCCTTCTCCTCTCAGGCACAGATTCGAAAGAGCTTTTCGGAGATGGAGTTCAGCATAAAAAGTAAGAGAAATCACGTTGGAAACAAAGTGATTGCAAGTTCTAGGGAGAGAAAAATGAAGATAACAGTACAACAGAAAAGGTGGTCGAATGAAGCTGTCAGTATCTTCCATGAATTCCAATGTTCAATGGCTGACAGTTGGAAAAGAACTGAGGAGGGTGCAGGGTCACCGAAGCTTATATGGCAACGACGTCGACAGCGTGAGACATCGGTGTGGGCGGCCCCCCAGTAGACTGCTAGCTAGAAATGTTTCCATGTGGTCCTAGTGCCTGGCGGCTGCAGTTCTGTACATGTGGCCTGCTGCAAGAGATACCCTTGATGAAGATGATGTTAAGAGGCACAGCAGAGGAGTCCACAAGCAATTATGGGTCCAATTCATAAAGCGCTAACCCAGCATCTTAGGCAATAAAGCCACACTGGGTGGCCCTGGTATCCCGAGTGGGAATTACACATTCTGATGGTGGCTGACAGGGCTAGTAGGGCATGCCAACGGGATACAGGGGGACAACCTACATACGTTCTCCTTCCACCATGGTTCTGTCCTCCCCAGCAACTACTACCAGTCCAACAAGGCATGCAGTACAGGGAATCTGGCACCACATTTTGTTTTTCGTAGCTAGAACAATGAATTTTTCACTATGGGGATATTGCAGGCTATCACAAAAACCACTGCTTAGCACAGACCTGGGGATCCACTTAACAGCCATCTAGCAATTCTTATTGGAAGCCCAGTGTATCATCCAGCCCCCTTCTCCCTAATGACCCCCTGCCACCACACAGACCTCCACATATGAAAATCAGGACACCTGGGGGCTATGAATTCTGCTAAGCAGAAGTGGCTCTGGGTGCAGAGCTCCCCACCCAGATATATGCAAACTATGCACATTCCATGTTTTTTAAGGAAACTGACAATACGATCCATGGTATGCACCTGTTACATACTGGTGTGGGACTTGCAAACAGTCAGTCGTAAGACATATGGCACTATGCCAGGTTGCAAGTATGTACAAGGAGCAGTGCATCCATGAACCTGTAACCACTTTGGTGAAAGATGGAAGTCAACTTACAGCCTTCCCTGGCAGTCCCGAGGACCCCACCCACATCTCCTGTCTATACTTAATGGTTTTCAGTCAACTTTCCACCACCCCTGCCCCTTTTTTGCAGTTCCACCATCTACCATCTAATGAGCACATGGAGTTGTCCAATATCTGTGCCCCGCCTGTCCTCTAATGTAAGTCGCAACCTTTCCGACACACCTATCGCCTGCCTGTATTAGTTATACAGGTATGGGATTTAGCAGACATCTGCTACCTGGTTTCCAAGGGTTGCCATGCTTCCTGAACGTCCTCCGGGTAATTTTCATGGTGACATCTACTCCATTCACTGCACAATCTCAGTGTGTTTAGTGGTCACCCAAGGAACGGGCATGGCACTCGTGCATAGCATGACGTGGGTTTCGAAGTCGTGACTGGCTGTTGTGAACACTCTACGACAGCCCCTTGAAAGTGAATGGGACCCACATAGTTTTACTTTCCAGAAATAATTAAGTCACTGGTCATTCATGCCAAAACAGGTTCTGTTTCAGAGAGTTGTCTATCAACTCTGTCAATCAATTACTGAACCCGAGTGTGCTAAATCTGCTTTTTAGTGGCTACAGCAGTCCCTGGTTAAGTACAACAAAAGGTGCTCTTACCAGATTACTAGCTGTCATTAGCAATGCCCCAGTCAAGGTTGAAGGGATTGGTGCTAAAGGAGTCGTCTGTGGAGCCAGTACAATGTTTAACTGGTGAATATTTGGAGTTGTGCTGGGTGGTGTATCAGAATCCTTGGAAAAGGAAAAAAGTTGCAAAGTTAGAATATAAATTATTTTTATAATGTAGGTGAGAGTCAAACCTTATAGATAATTTTAGCCACTGAATCACTCAAAGAAGATTAATCCTTTCTTTCAACATTAGGTGGGCCATCAGCATTTATTTCCACTTTGGGTTGGTCACAATGGAAAACAACCAATTAGAACAGCTTATACTGTTATCACAAAGGCCTCTGCTACACACAAAACAGAGCAGCAAAATCAAATAGTTCAAACTTCATAAAGAGAACTAATATAAAAACTATTAGTTTTAAAACACTGTATAAATTGGACACACAATGGTCCTACTTAGAATATGACATTTATCATCACTTATGAGGACCATGACTTTCCTAACAGTCATGGCTCTGCCATGTGAGAGCTTTTGTACTGCCTTTTTACTCAGAGATATACAAAGTATTTTGATTCAGACCACTGTGCACTCCATATTTATTTACAATGGCAGTGTAAATAAAAAGTCAAACATATCGAGGTTATTTTCCATATATTTCATGCCAGGTGGGCGATTTGGAAGGGGGTGGGACACTAGCACCAGGTATTTATACATTTCATGCTGGGCAAATGGAGGGAGAGAGGGACCACTAGAACCAGGGACAGCTACAGCTATCATGGACTGCCGGGGATGGGGGGGGGCTACCAGCCTCCACTACCCATGCAAATGAGCCCATAATGGGCATGCAAATGCCCCTTAGCGCCTTGCATGCCCAATGGGCTCATCTACATGGGTACCTTTGAAAACTGCTGATAGCACTTCGGTGCTATCAACTCTTGCAGGCAACTTCAGGCCCCATGTCGGGACGGTACTGCCCAACATGGTGCTGTGCCGGCCTGGCCCTGTATTTAGTCAGGTATCACACAACTGAATATGCCATCCTGGAACCCTGGGCTATTGCAAAGCACAGTGCAAACCTTTGCACTACACTGTGCGCCTTAATGAATACTGGGCCTCAGAGATCTAGAAGAGGCCACAGATCCCCTGACCACTTTAGGAGTAGGAGTATCTGGAATAAAAACCTGTGTTCTTCTGTTCTAGAAGGACAGTTTCTATTGCCCATTTTTGATGCAGGGTCTGTACTTCCTCTAGCAACAGGGATATGGGTACATTTTCACCAATGGTGGATGATCTGAAGAGTTGCCCAGAAGCTTTAGAGCATGACCCTATTCTGTGATATCCAGAATCCATTTGTCTGTAGTCACATCCCTCCTGTGGTCCAAGCAGAGGGACAGGCGACTCCCTTCAACCCACTACAAACCCACCATGAAGGTAAAGGTGGTTGAGGGGCACAGAAAAAGTCATGCTGAGCCGTTCGGACAGGAGCCACCGACTCCGCTACCTCTAGGTGCTTCTGAATGGGCACCTGGGGTTGAGATGGGGACTGGCAAAGCCCCAGCACCTTTGCCTCTTTGCTTCTGTCTGTAGGCCATGTGCTGGTCCACGATAGCAGATGGGTGAAAGTTATTCCTTTCTCCTACCCCTGGAATGGGTATGGAACAGGAACTGTACTGACTTCAGAATCTTGCCAGATGAGTGAAGATTTCTCAAAGCATCTTCTACATCCTGTCCAGCTTCTGCCCTCTCAATGGAGCACTGAGAACTGTTTGCTGCACATCGGTTGCAAAACCCCACTACGCTAAAGCAAAGAATATCAGCTGAGACATACACCAACAGCAGCAGCAGCCCTGGTAGAGGCATCGGAAATATAGACCATGCGGATCAAATGCTTTCCCACATCAGCACCAGCAGTAAGAGCTTTCGGTAACTCTTGCTCAGTAGACCGTTCAGGCAAGGCTTGGGCAGCAGCCTTAGTGTTCCACGAGAGAGTGTTCTGATATTCAATTATATGGGCCTAGGAATTAGCAATATGCAGACCCAATAAGGTAGAGGCATATGTACACCTGCCAATAACCTCCAACCTTCTGGATTCTTCATCAGGAGGAAGGGAACTCTGTCATAAGTGCCCAGGACCGGTCATGGGTATCTTTTATCACCACTGGGTCAGTCTCAGGCTGGTATGCATAAAAGGGCTTTCCAGAAGGGGTAGTATACATTTTGTCTGCCTTTCTGGGCATAGCTGGTGTATGGTTTGGCCTAGACCAGGCCACATAAGTGGCATCCTCCAAGGCTGGAAACTGTGCAAGAACCACAGCAGAGGGGGACTGTAACATTTCCAGAAATGCCAGCAGGCTCTTTCTGCTGGAATCCTGTTCCTCTTAACTGAAACCCACAGTAGCCTGTTTTTGCTGCACCATGCTGAAAAATGAGGGCTACTGTGGAGGTGACCTGGGTGTGTTCACAATGGAGTCCTCGCTACAGGAAGAGACTTCTGAGCTGGTGCCCTGTCTGTAGAGGTTCTCAGCATAGTCTTTGTGATCATCTGACTTATTCTCCTGCATTATTAGATCAGGGTTGTACTCCAATTACTCATCGACCATCATCGAAGGGAAATAAAGACCGTGTTGGCCACAGGTGAGGAGGTCTATTTGGCAAGGGAGTACCTTGCTGCATCAATGGGGTATCTGTGGTAGTCCCCATCGACAGGCTCCCTGGAACAAGGAAGTCAGACAGTAGACCACTTATGTCTGAGAAAATGATAAGCACTTGTCTGAGTGTCGGCACTACTTTAGTTAATAGGCACGACTGAAATAAGTCAAAATCGGAGGTTGGATCTCTGTCAACAATGGCTATGTACCAGCCATAGTTGGCCCAGCAGTGACCAAACTAAGCCCCGACCGTAGCATCTTGTCAATGGCTGGGGGTAGATGGATTTGCTGCTGGAGCTGTCGTCACTGAAGCAGAGATTGTACCTGTAGTCTGCAGGAGCGACCTGGAGTGTGCTGGATTGGGCAATATGGATTTTTCTTAGAGCTGCTTCTCCAATCTCTCCAAAGTCTTTTGGAGAAGGTACTTCTCTAAAGCTCCTTTTCTGTGTCACGTGTTTGCAGAGTTGAACCCCTGGCAAATCTCACAAGCTTTCTACTATGAGTGGTGCCTAAACAACAGAGACATCACGAGACTCTCTGGTGTTTATCTCTCCACACTCAGAGTACTGGAAGAGTTTTGATGATTCTTTCAAATGACATACAAGTTGTCCAAAATCACTATAAAAAAGTGATTACTTAGATTACAGAGCCAAAAAAAAAAAAAAAGAAAAAAAGAAAGCAGTTATAAGCAGTGACGTTTCCAGGGGGTTCAAAGAGTCTGACTGATGGAGGGAAAAGCACTGTGGAGAAGGGGCCACCCACATTCATGTATATGCCGATGTCCTGGCCCCTTACTGAATATTTGCAAAAATTTCCATGTAGTCCTAGTGCCTGGCACCTATAGTTCCAAAGGTGTGACCTGATGAGAGATATACAGGTTACTCATCTGTAACAGGAGTTCTAGGAATGGTATATGTTGTTCATCCACACTGTCTGGCAGGTTCCTTGCCGCTTTAAATCTTGCCGGAAGGTCTTCAAGCTGGCTCCTCCCACCTACCCAGGTGGTAAAACTCTCGGCTCCGCCCCATTATGCCAGATCTAGCCAGCTGGAAGCCAGGTTGTGCGTCGAGGCCGGGTGGGTCATGTGGATGAACAATATAGATTTATTTTAGAACCCTGTTACAGGTGAGCAAATACAGGTTACTCACCTGTAACAGGAGTTCTAGGAATGGTATATGTTGTTCATCCACACTGTCTGGTAGGTTCCTTGCTGCTTTAAATCTTGCCGGAAGGTCTTCAAGCTGGCTCCTCCCACCCACCTGGGTGGTAAAACTCTCGGCTCCGCCCCATGACACCAGATCTAGCCTGCTGGAAGCCAGGTTGTGCGTCGAAGCCGGGGAGGTCGGGTGGGTTGTGTGGATGAACAACATATACCATTCCTAGAACTCCTGTTACAGGTGAGTAACCTGTATTTCTAGGGACATGGATATGTTTTTCATCAACACTGTCTGGCAGACTCCTAGCAGTTCTCCGGGAGGAGGGAGGCAAGGCGCACAACCCCTACTTAGGGAATAAAGACTGGAGAACAGAGGCCCCAAAACCAGCATCCTGGCGTGACTCTAGGTCGATGTGGAAGTGGGTAATAAAGGTATGTGCCGACTTCCAGGTAGCAGCCCTGCAGATTTCCTGAAGAGGGACGTCCCTAGAAGCAGCCACCGAAGCAGTGGTATGGTGGATAGAATGAGCTCTTATCCCTCTGGGAGGCTCCATGCCCGCCAACTTACAGCAGAGATCTATGCAGGAGGTGACCCACCTGCCTATCGTCCACTTGGCTGCAGGTCTGCCAGGTGCGGCTTCAGTGTAGGTGACAAACAGCTGGCGAACCTCTCCCCGAACTTTAGCCGTCGCTCCTTATAATAAGCGAGCGCTCTTCTAGGGTCCAAAGTATGGAGCCTATATTCGGCCTCCGAGGTGTGATTGAGGTAGAACACTGGCAGAGTCAACACCTGGTTAAGGTGAAACTCCGACACCACCTTCAGAAGAATTGCGGGTGAGCAGGTCAACTGCTGTCCTGTGGAAGACCAGATAAGGAGACTCGATGGAAGCGCCTGGAGCTCTCCCATCCTTCTGGCTGACGTGATAGCCACCAAGAAGGCGGTCTTCCACGACAGGTGAGAGATGTCACACCTGTGCATCGGTTCGAATGGCCTGCCCATGAGCTTAGCCAATACCAGCAGTAGATCCCACGGAGGTGGAGGTTCTCGCACCGGAGGGGATATGTGATCAAGGCCTTAGAAAAAGCGTCCGACCACTCTCTCCTGCGCCACCGACTGCTTCCCGGCCCGGTAAGCAGAGATGGCTGCCAGGTGCACCTTAAGGGTTGTCGACCGAAGCCCTTGCTGAGAAAGGGACCACAGGTAGTCCAGAATGCTTGCCAAGGAACAGGAGGAAGGGTCCAGGCCCCTTGCCCTGACACCAAATGGAGAATCTCTTCCATTTGAGGCGTGTATTCTTAGTCGACTCCTTACAGGGACGCTCGACGGCGTTGAGGACCTCGTTGAAAGACCCAAGGCCTGGAACTCTAGCCGCTCAGGAACCAGGCTGTCAGGTGCAGGGATTGAAGGTCCGGATGGAATACCTTCCTGCTTGACTGAGATCAGGTGCAGGCGGGCTGGAAGTGCCTCGGGAGCCTGGAGCTGAGACTGAGGAGATCTGGATACCAGAACTGGCGGGGCCAGTCTGGGGCTACCAGAATCACCTGGCCTTGTCCCTCTCGCAGAGAAGCACCTTGTGGATCAAGGGAAATGGGGGACAGGCGTAGAAGAGGCCCGAGGTCCACAGCCTTGAGAAGGCATCCCCCTGCAGAGCCCTGCTGAGGGGGGCAGGCATGAAACAGTCTCAGCTTTGCATTCTCCCTGGAGGCATCCACCTGAGGCATGCCCCAGTGGGAGAAGAGATCTTCTACCACCTCCGGCAGGAGACACCACTCGTGAGACGCAGCCCCTATCCGGCTTAGGGCATCGGCCAAGGTATTGGAGGTTCCTGCCACATGAATGGCGAGGAGATGCGCCTCCAGGCCGCGCATCAGTGACCAAATGCGGAGAGCTTCCCTGCACAGAGGCATGGAGCGCGTCCCACCCTGGCGGTTCAGGTAGTACATGGTCGCGGTATTGTCCGTCTGGACCTGAACCACTTGACCCCGTAGAAATGGAGCAAAGGTGGTGAGGGCTAGATGAACTGCTCGAAGCTCCAGCAAGTTGATGCGGCATCGGGACTCCCGAGGGGACCAGGGGCTCTGCGCTCTGTGCTCCCCCAGATGGGCACTCCAACCCATCAGAGAGGCATCGGTCGACAGCGAGACAGTCGGCTCGAGGCGGACAAACGGGATGCCCTCCTGCAGATTTGATGGAACGGTCCACCACTGGAGAGCATTCCACATCCCCTGGGTCACTGACACTAGCTGATCCAGCAGATCAAAGTGCTGTGACCATTGAATGGCCAGTCCCCATTGAAGGGGACACATGTACCAGCAGGCCCAAAGGACAACGCTGGTGCAGGCCGCCATGAGGCACAGGAAGTCCCGGGCAGGGCGCGACTGCCCAACCTGAAATGACTGGGCAAAGGAGGCAAGAACCTCGGCCCTGTCCGCCGGGAGCCATGCTCTGGCTCAGAGAGTCGAGCTCTGCCCTGATGAAATGTATCACCTGCTTTGGCAAGAGTTCCGACTTGGCCTCATTGATGAGGAGGCCAATCTGAGAGCAAACCTGGAGGGCCAGATCTCTGGACCACTCCACCTCTGCTCTGGAGGGGGCTGCAATCAGCCAGTCGTCCAGGTAGGGGTACACTCGGACCCTTCGGCGCCGCAGGACTGTCACCACTGCCATGCATTTGGTGAAGACCCTGGGAGCTAGGGAGAGGCCGAAGGGCATGGCCCAGAACTCATAAAGGGATCCCTCCGCTCTGAAGCGGAGGAATCTCTGATGGGACGGACGGATTGGGACACTAAAGAACGCATCCTGAAGGTCCAGGGAACAGAACCACATGCCTCATTCCAAGGATGGGATTATCTGAGCCAGAGTGACCATCCTGAAGGTCCGAGACATTAGGAACCTGTTCAGGTCGTGCAGGTCGAGAATGGGGCGCCAGCCCCCCCGTCCGTTTTGGGACCAGGAAATAGCTGGACACAAACCCAGGGTCTGGAAGAGGATCCACCACCTTTCTGATCAGCTCTTTTTCGAGGAGCAGGGCCATATCAGCTCGTTGGGCCGACAGCGAGGCTGCGGACCCCGTGGCCCCCCGAGGCGTGACTCGGAAGGGTGGAGCCTGCTCGAACTCCAGAGGCAGGCCCTTTCCTACCTCCAACACCCAGTGGTCCGTGGTGATGGCGGACCAGGCGGGAAAGAAGTGGCGGGCCGTACCCAGGGGGCACCGGGCGGTGGCTGGGGCAACACCCCTCAACCCCTCACTGGGCAGGCTTGGAGGATGGACCGGCTGAGGGACCTCCTGGGCCTTTACCTCCCTGCTTCCTGTTAGAGGAAGCTGTGGGCTTGGGTTTGGGATGAAAAAGCGCGAGCCTGCTGGCCCTGGTGCTGTTGGGCCAGATGTGCCGCAGGCGCAGAAAGACGAAAGGACTTGTGCTGCTGCTGTTGGCGACCTTTGTCCTTCTGGGTAGAGGTGACTGAGTCCAGAATGGCATTGGACTTCTCGATCTGCTGGAGGTGACCTTCCACTCCAGGGCTGAAGAGGTCGGTCCCCAAAAAGGGGACGTCCGCCAATTTGTGCTGGGTATCTGCCGTGAAGGTGGATATCCTCAGCCACGCTCTGCGGCGAATGGCCATCGTGGCCGCAACCGATCTGGTACAGGAGTCTCCTATGTCCAGAGCTGTTTGGAGCTGCTGCTTTGCCACCGCCCTACCCTGGCCCCGAACATGCCAGACTGTGGTCTGCAGGTCGGCCGGGAGATGAGGGATCACCTCATCCAGGGAGCCCATTAGGGTATGGGAGAAGAGTGCCATCAGCATGGCCGAGCTGGCCTGGCGGAGGCCAAGGGAGGACGCAGCGTGCATCTTGCGCCCGGCCAAGTCCAGCCTTTTGGACTTCTTGTCGGAGGCTTGTCCAGTCCCCTAAGCGTCCCGGAACGCCGAAAACGCTGTCGGTGACTAACCCCTCTGCAGAGGGGTGTTCCAAAAACCCGGCAAGAGCGGTGAGGAACCGCATACTTCCTGGCCATCCTGGCCGAGGGCACAGGACAGGAAGCAAGCCGCTGCCAAAGCTCCAAGGCTGGGCCTACAATGGCCTCAACCACCGGAAAGGCCTCCGTGGGTGAATCCCCTCGGTCCAGTATCTCCGTCAGGGGATACTTGGCCTGCTTGCATACGGGCTCGAGCTGCATCCCGGTGGACTCTGAGATGAGCCGAAGCAAACCCATGAAGGACGATGGGCTTTCAGCCAGTGCCTGGCCCCCGGAGGACTCCAGGTCAACCGGCCTGGAGAACAGGGAGGAGTTGTCGGACTCGGAGGAGTCCGCGAAGAGCTGCCTAGGGCCTGAGCCACCCTCCACCTGCCGAGGACGGTCGGGAGTGAGGGTGACCGACAACCTGTGGGGCAGGCCTTGACCCAAGAGTCCTTGGTCGGTGCCCCCGATTTTGGTTGCGGAGGCGGAGGTTCCACCACAATCGGTGTGGCAGCAGGTTTTGCGGCCGAACAACCGGCCCAGGCTTGGGCATCTCGACTGCAGTGAGGGGTTGTTTCGGCCGCTCGGGTGACAGCCACTTGATGGCCGAGGAATGCGTCGGCGTCGATTTGCTCCCGGACAAAAGTAACTGCTGCCACATCACGTCCTTGTAGCGTTGACGCAATTTGCGCCGAAGCCTCTCCTCTTCCGAGGAGGAAGACTAGGAATGGCGGCACCCACTACCTGGTGCGAGACCGAGCTGCGATGTAGGCGGGATCGGCTGGACCAAGAAGAGTCCGAGACCGAGACCAAGATCCTCGGTGTTCCAAGGACGGGCCTGGGAAGGAGCGGGGGACACCCGCTCTTCCCTCGGCTCGGACACCTTGACCAGGGACTGCTGCACCAGGGGCGCAAGCAGATCCTCGGTCTCCACCGGGGGAACCGGCGAAGAAGGGTTGTCGGCTTCACCAGTTGACAGCCCGTCCGACGGGTCGATAAAAATCTCGACCGCGTCTACGGGAGTCTCGGCCGGCTGGCCTGACGGGGACGCCGTGAAGCCAGTGGCCTTAGCCGCAACCTCGACCGAAGTAGACAGTCGGCTGTCCGGGGAAGGGGACCGCTTCCGCTCCCACGAACGCCAACGATGGGACTTACCCTTACAATCCTTCTTTTTGGACCGAGAGGAAGGTCCCGATGGCCCCTCTCCCTTCGTGGAAAGGGATTGGCAAAGCTCCTTAAACGAAGCTGAATATGAGGTACCCAAGGAGAGCAGGATAAATGCCGCGACCGAGGAGGAAGAAGATGCGGCCTGGGTCGCCTCCTCCTCGAGGGCGATCATGTGCTCGAGCTGCTCAGCTGAGCCAGCCGCCGCGGTAACCGCCCAATGACTTCGACTTTACCGGCAGGTAGCGCTTCTCGGGGTGCCCTAGCTTTAACCGGGCAGCGTGGTCCTCCAGGACGTTGGCCGGGAACGAACAGCATGATCGCAGGCCTCCGGGTCGTGTTCTAGGCCGAGGCAGTAGACTCACGTGGAGTGCGGGTCCATCCTGGACATCTGCTGCCCACAAGGGCACCGCCGAAAACCGGGAGTCAATTTGTCCATCGAAGCCACAAGGGAAAAGGATGACCGAAGTCTTGAAAGTTTTAAAATGAGTTTCGGACGAACCGAAGAATTAGGATCCAGTCTATCACGCAGAGCGTTAAGGAGGGAACCAGAGCTTCCAAGCAGTAAGGAAGATCTGGCATCATGGGGCGGAGCCGAGAGTTTTACCACCCGGGTGGGTGGGAGGAGCCAGCTTGAAGACCTTCCAGCAAGATTTAAAGCGGCAAGGAACCTGCCAGACAGTATGGATGAACAACATATCCATGTCTCTAGAACCTGTATTTCTAGGGACATGGATATGTTGTTCATCAACACTGTCTGGCAGACTCCTAGCAGTTCTCTGGAAGGAGGGAGGCAAGGCGCACACCCCCTACTTAGGGAATAATGACTGGAGAACCGAGGTCTCAGAACCGGCATCCTGGCGTGACTCAAGGTCGATGTGGTAATGGGTAATGAAGGTGTGTGCTGACTTCCAGGTAGCAGCCCTGCAGATTTCCTGGATAGGGACGTCCCTGGAAGCAGCCACCGATGCAGCGGTATGGCGGATAGAATGAGCTCTTATCCCGCTAGGAGGCTCCATGACCGCCAACCTATAGCAGAGATCTATGTAGGTGGTGACCCACCTGCCTATCATCCAATTGGCTGCAGGTCTGCCAGGTGCGGCTTCAGCGTAAGTGACAAACAGCTGGCGAACCTCTCCCCGAACTTCAGCCGTCCGTTCCTTATAATAAGCGAGCGCTCTTCTAGGGTCCAGAATATGGAGCCTATATTTGGCCTCCGAGGTGTGACTGGGGTAGAACACCGGCAGAGTCAACACCTCGTTAAAGTGAAACTCCGACACCACCTTCGGAAGGAATTTGGGGTGGGGGCGTGAACAACCTTGTACCTGGGGAAAAACAGATAAGAAGACTCGATGGAAAGTGCCTGTAGCTCTCCCATCCTTCTGGCTGACGTGATAGCCACCAAGAAGGTGGTCTTCCACGACAGGTGAGAGATGTCACACCTGTGCATCAGTTCGAATGGCTTGCCCATGAGCCTAGCCAATACCAGCAGTAGATCCCATGGAGGTGGAGGTTCTCGCACCGGAGGTGATATGTGATCAAGGCCTTTGAAAAAGCGACCGACCACCTTCTCCTGCACCACCGACTGCTTCCTGGCCCGTGCCCGGTAAGCAGAGATGGCTGCCAGGTGCACCTTAAGGGTCGTCGACCAAAGTCCTAACTCAGGAAGGGACCACAGGTACTCCAAAATTCTTGCCAAGGAACAGGAGGAAGGGTCCAACCCCCTTGCCCTGACACCAAATGGAGAATCTCTTCCATTTGAAGGCATAGCATTTCCTGGTTGACTCCTTACGGGAAGCCTCAACAACATTGAGGACCTTGTCGGAAAGACCCAAGGCCTGGAACTCTAGCCGCTCAGGAACCAGGCCATCAGGTGCAGGGATTGAAGGTCCAGATGGAATACCTTCCCCTGAGTGACAGATCAAGACCGCGCAGGCTGGGAGCCGCCTCAGGAGTCTGGAGCTGAGGAGATCTGGATACCAGAACTGGCGGGGCCAGTCTGGGGCTACCAGAATCACCTGCGCCTTGTCCCTCCTCGCCTTGAGAAGCACCTTGTGGATCAAAGGAAATGGGGGAAAGGCATAGAAGAGGCCCGGGGTCCATGGCCTCGACAAGGCATTCCCCTGCAGCGAGCCCTGCTGGTGGGAGGGGGGGCATGGAACAGCCTTAGCTTCGCATTCTCCCTGGAGGCAAACAGGTCCACCTGAGGCATGCCCCAGTGGGAGAACAGATCTTGTACTACCTCCGGCAGGAGAGACCACTCATGGGACACAGCTCCTATCCGACTTATGGCATCGGCCAGAATGTTGGCGGCTCCTGCCACATGGATGGCAAGGAGATCCGCCTCCAGGCTGCGCACGAGGGACCAAGTGTGGAGAGCTTCCCTGTTCAGGTCGTGCAGGTCTAAAATGGGGCGCCAGCCCCCTCCCCCGTCCGTTTCGGGACCAGGAAGAACCTGGACACAAACCCTGGGTCTGGTGGAGGATCCGCCACCTTCCTGATCACCTCCTTTTGGAGGAGCAGGGCAATGTCAGCTTGATGGGCTGATAGAGAGGCTGCGGACCCCATAACCCCCCATGGGGCGACGGCTCGGAAGGGCGGGGCCTGCTCGAACTCCAGAGGCAGACCCTTTCCTACCACCTCCAACACCCAACGGTCTGTGGTGATAGAGGACCAGGCGGAAAGAAAGTGGTGGAGCCGTCCCCCACGCGGGGAACCGAAGTGGTTGGGGGCGACACCCCTCAACCCGTCACTGGGCAGGCTTGGAGGAAGGACCGGCCGAGGGACCTCTTGGGCCTTTTCCTCCCGGCTTCCTGTTGGAGGAAGCTGCAGACTTAGCTTTGGGGTGCCAAGTGCGAGCCTGCTGGCCCTGATGCTGGTGCTGCTGGGCCGGACGTGCCACAGGGGCAGAAGGGCAAAAAGACTTATGCTGCTGTCGGCAGCCTTTGTCCTTCTGGGCAGACGTGACTGAATCCAAGGTGGCACTGGACTTTTCAGTTCTCTGGAGGTGGCCTTCCACCCCAGGCCCTAAGAAGTCAGCACCCAGGAAGGGGAAGTCTGCCAACTTGTGCTGGGTATCCGCCATAAAGGTGGAAATCCATAGCCAAGCTCTGCAGCACATGGCCACTGTGACCGCTACTGACCGGGCACAGGAGTCTCCAATATCAAGAGTTGTTTGGAGCTGCTATTTCGCCACTGCCCTTCCCTGATCCCACACCTACTTGACCGTAGTCTGCACATCAGCCGGGAGATGAGGGATCACCTCATCCAGGGGGCCCATAAGGGCGTGGGAGAAGTGCGCCATCAGTACGGCCGAACTGGCCCGACGGAGGTAGAAGGAGGACGCAGCATATACTTTGCGCCCGGCATAGTCCAGCTTTTTGGACTCTTTGTTGGGGGGCTTGTCCACATCCCTAGCGTTCCCGGAACGCCGGAAAACACTGTCGGAAACCAACCCCTCTGCAGAGGGGTGTTCCGAGAAACCGAACAGAGACCCGGTAGGGACTGCGTACTTCCTGGCCATCCTGGCCGAAGGAGCAGAACAAGAAGCCGGCCACTGCCATAACTCCAAGGCTGGGCCAACAATGGCTTCAGCCACTGGAAAGGCCTCCATGGAGGAATCTCCTCGGTCCAGTATCTCCGTGAGGGGATACTTGGCCTGCTTGGATACGGGCTCGAGCTGCATCCCGGTGGACTCCGAGATGAGCTGAAGCAGACCCATGAACGATGATGGGCTCTTGTCCATTGACTGCCCCGCAGAGAACTCCAGGTCAAGGGGCCTGGAGAACAGGGAGGAGTCGTCGTCAGACTCTGAGGAGTCTGCGAAGAGCTGCCTAGGGCCTGAGCCACCCTCCACCTGCCGAGGATGGTCGGGAGTGAGGGTGACCGACAACCGGTGGGGCAGTCCCTCACCCGACCGAGAATCCTTGGCCAGAGCCCCCGATTTCGGTTGTGGAGGCGGAGGTTCCACCACAATCTGTGGGGCAGCTGGTTTCAGACGAACAAACAGCCCAGGTTTGGGCACCTCGACCACCGCAAGGGGTTGTTTCGGCCTTTCAGGTGACAGCCACTTAATGGCCAGGGAAGGCGTCGGCTTGTTTCCGGACAGAAGGAGCTGCTGCCACATTAAGTCCTCATAGCATAGACGCAATTTGCGCCAAAGCCTCTCCTCCTCCTTTGAGGAAGACGAGGACGAGCGGCCCCGCTGCTTTCCTTGGTGCCGAGACCAAGACGCTGGTGCCGGCTGGACGAGACAAGGTCTGAGACTGAGACCATTGGTGTTTCCGAGGGTGGGTCTGGGAGGGAGCGGGGGAAGAGACCATTGCTCCCTCGGCTCGGGAGCCTTGACCGGGGACTCTGGCACAGGCAAGTCCTCGGTTTCCATGGGGGAACCGGTGAAGAAGGGTTGTCGGCTTCGTCAGTCGACAGCCCGTCCAATGGGTCGAGAAAATTCTCGACCGCGTCGACAGGTGTCTCGGCCGGATGACCTGATGGGGACACCATGAAGCCAGCGGCCTTAGCCGCAACCTCAACCAAAGCAGAGTGTCGACTCTCTGGGGAAGGGGACCTCTCCCGCTCCCATGAACGTCGATGGTGGGACTTACCCTTCAAGTTCCTCTACTTGGACCGAGAGGAGTGTCTCGATGGCCCCTCACCTTTCGTGGAGAGGGATTGGCAAAGCTCCTTGAAAGAAGCTGTATAGGAGGATCCCAAGGAGAGCAGGATAAATGCCGCGACCAAGGATGATGAAGATGCGGCCTGGGCAGCCTCCTCCTCCTCGAGGGCGATCATCTGCTCGAGTTGCTCATCCAAGCCAGCCACCACAGAAACCGCCCAATGGGCCTCCTTGGACTTCACCGGTGAATAACGTTTCTCAGGGCGCCCAAGTTGGAGCTGGGCAGCACAGTCTTCGAGGACGTTTGCCGAAAAAGGCTTGCACAACTTGTAGGCCTGCGGATCGTGGTCAAGCCCGAGGCAGTAGACCCACGTGGAGTGCGGATCGGTCCTGCACATCTTCTGCCCGCATGGGCAATGCTGAAAAGTGGGAGTCAATTTGTCCATCGCAGCTGCGAAGGAGGAAGCAGACCGAAGTCTAGAAAACTTTAAAATTATTTTCAGGTGAACCGAAGAGTTTGGATCCAGTCTGAACGCAGAGCGCTAAGGAGGGAACCAGAGCTTCCAAGTGGTAAGGAAGATCTGGCGTCATGGGGCGGGGCTGAGAGTTCTACCACCCGGGTGGGTGGGAGGAGCCAGCTTGAAGACCTTCTGGCAAGATTTAAAGTGGCAAGGAACCTGCCAGACAGAGTGGATGAACAACATATCCATGTCCCTAGAAATGATAATTCCACTCTAAGTGGATGACAAAGTAAATATTCTCACTGTAGGTCCCTTCGGTATAGGTGACTGACAACAGTTCATTACAAGACTTGAATGTACGCCAATAATTCTTTTATATAAAACTTACTGTGAATCAATTAAACATCAGCACTTCCAACTTTTTCCACAAACCCATACTATTGCATAAATCAAATATAGCATGGGCCTAATAAAGGAATAATGCATGACAGGGTGTGGGTTGTGCTGGAATAACATACGCCTACGGGGGTGGGCACGAGGCTGCAGGCCGAGTGCATCCAATGCCCCAGGCGTGACGTTATCCCAAATGACACATACCCTGGGGTGCATTATTCCTATTATACAATGGCTTGCTGTTATACATAAAATAAAAAAATAATTTTTAAGAATGTTTTTATTAGAGTGGAATAATATTTTTGTTTCTTAAGAGGAGATGCAAAAAAAAGGGCTCATCTACAGTGGCAATCATTATGACAGTAGAGCTGTGGCGTCGTGCTGGGATAACGCCATGGGTTCAGCCCCAAACCGACCAATCACAGTCCAAGATTCTTTCTTGTCATTGTGTAATAAAATGTGGCTATGATTACTTATGATCTGTGACTCAAGATGTTATGGGGCTACAGATCACTTGTAAAATATCACACTTTTTTTTATGAGGCCCATGCCAAATGCTATATTTAAACACCACCAGTGGAGATAAAAATACGTTAGCAAGTGATGTTGAAGACTGGGGATATGACAATGGAATAATGAACCAATCAATGGGTTTCACAATGCTGAAGACATTATAGCACTGAATCAAGCAGCTGAAAACGAACAGCACAGCTAAAATCTTTTAAAAACAGCATATTTAAAGAGGGAGTCTGGTCAAAATTTCTACCAGACAATTCAGAATTAGAATCGGCAATCTCATTGCCTCTTCTAAAAAGCCAGTTTCTGTGAAGAGCTACTGATGCCGTAAGGACTCGCAGCCTAGTCCTCGCAGCAATCAACCATAAAGGACTTATCTACCCAAGATTACATGAAACTGCAGTTCAGTAATTTGAAAGAGGAGAGCAAACAGTCTGTGATTACAGGGCATTCATTTGCAGAACGTGCAGATGCAAGGTACTTGAATATGACTGGGGGCGGGGGGAGTTGGAAAGCAGCAGTAAGCATGGCTTTAAAATGCCAAAGTTGTGTTCAGTTTTGTTGAATGCTGCAGGAATGACATGTCAGAATGCTGCCAGGTTGCAGTTTTTGCATTCAGCAATGACACTATCTCAGAAAATAACTGAGATGCACAATTTTGGAATGTGGTAGGTATGATGTAGACAGCCAGCTCAGAGTACACTGAGTGCTGTATTAAATTTGTTTTTATTACATATAAAATATATGATGGGAAGGTCAGTTTGAGGAAACTACTGTCTAACTGGAACTGACACATCAAACCCCCCCCACGGATAAGCTCAAAGGACAGGAGGTATTTTAAACTGCAGAGATCTGGGGTGCAATTACCTTGTCAATTTGCTTTCATCCCAGGAAATAAGATTAGCCATTCATAATGCCCTCAGGGAGATCCTTAGGCTTGCATAGTTGCCAGGAAGGACTTGTGGAGAGGGGTGTCACAGAGAGGCTAGAATGGACACTGAAGAGGTCTGATGTCTGGGCCAGGCAGGATCCAGACGACTTTGTAAGGTCAAATACACATTTCCCAGGAAGCCTTGGGAGGACATCATAGAACCTGTTTATTTATGTGTGTGTGTGTGTGTCTATATATGTGTGTGTATATATATATACACACATATATGTGTGTGTGTGTGTGTGTGTGTGTGTCAGAACAAAAACCAGTTCTGACCAGTTACCCTGAGGAGAGGGAAATTGAGTATGTCACTTATTTTTTTAAATCTTGTTGGGACATCTTGTGTGGTAACATATAACTTAATACACCAAGGCGGAGTTTAATGATCTCAGAGAGGAGGCTGGCTCAGAACTTTTTTTATCCAACTGAACAAGCCTTAGAGAGACACAATTTCTGACTGAGAGAAGAGAGACCCTCAAAGCACTGAAAAAAGAAAAAAAAAACTCACCTTAGCAATTATATTTCTTCTAATGGAGTCTTGCTGTATTCTGACAATTGCAGTGATTCCCAACCTTTGAACTGCCCCAGAGAACTAACAGTTAACTTTCCATGCAGGGCATGGAACGCTGAGCTCGAGCTCGGTTTAAATCTCTGTCTGGAGTGTTTTGAACTTAAACCGTCAGATTCTTACGAGCCCAACTAAACTAAAAATTCTATGTGGAAATTGTAAAAATTCTACTAGCCAAATGGCTGAAAAAAGTTTTGGATTCCCAAGGAAGACAAGTCAGGAAACCCAAAAACCAAAACCCAATGTACTAAAAATAATAATAAATAAGCACCCAAACAAAGGGGAGGAGGGTGCAAGCAAAAAACACCCCTTGGGTGCAACACTGCACCTGCCCACCCACTTCCCAAAAACAGGTTCTGAGAGGGGAGGCAGGACAGAATACAGCAAGACTCCATTACAAGAAATATAATTACTAAGGTGAGTAATTTTTTCTTCAAACAAGAAGTCTTGCTGTATTCTGACAATTGCAGACTACCAAGCAGTACCTCCAAGGAGGAGGGACAATATCTACTTTGGGAATAGGCTCTTATGTACTGCGGTGCCAAACCGAGTATCACTCCTATCCTGGATATCCAGAGAGTAATGCTTGGTAAAGGTATGGACTGTTTTCCAGATGGCTGCTTGACAAATTTCTAAGAGAGGGATATCCCTGGCCGCAGCCAGGGAAGCAGCTGTACCTCTTGTGGAATGAGCCCTCAGGGTGGAGTTTTTTCCAGTTTCTCATAGCAGAATCGTATACAAGACACAATCCACCTGGCAATAGATCTTCTGGCGGCAGGTTTGTCCTTTCCCACTTCTCCATAAGTGAGGAACAACTGGAGGGAGTCAAACCTGTGACCCTCGGTACGCTCTATGTAGTAACTAAGGGCTCTTTTGACATCTAAACTGTGTAGCCTCCTCTCTCCTGAGGAAGAAAGATCTGTGAAGAAAATGGAGAGACACAGACTGGTTTAAATGGAAGTCTGAAACCAGTTTGGGAAAGAGCCTTCTATTGGTTCTAAGGACCACTTTCTCCCTGTGAAAGGAGATAAAATCAGGTTCCACTGACAGGGCTTGCAATTCACTGATACGCCTGGCAGAGGTAATGGCTACCAGGAGCACAGTTTTCCAAGTCAAGTACTTAAGCTCTGCTGAAGACATAGGCTCAAAGAGGGGTTGCATAAGTTGAGCAATGCAAACATTCAAATCCCAGGCAGGGGCAGGGTCTCTAAAAGGAGGATTGGTGTGAAGCAATCCTTTAAAAAATTTACAGAACACAGGATGGGAAGATAGTGAGGAAGGCTTCCCCAGAGACAAAAATGCAGAAACAGCTGACAGGTGTACCTTGACGGTAGCTGGTCTGAGGCCTAGGCCATTAAGATGGACCATATAATCCAGAACCGTAGGCAAGTCAGCAGTGTCTGGAGAAATATGCTTCTTAGAACACCAAATGTTGAATCTTTTCCATTTGGAGTTATAAGTCTTTCTAGTGGAGGGCTTTCGAGAAGCCTTGAGGATATCCAGAACCCCTTGGGAAAGATGCAGATCTGCAAACTCTAACTCTTCAAGAGCCATGCTTTGAGATTGAGAGACTGAAGAGTGGGGTACCAAATTCTTCCCTGAGAGGATGTTAACAGGTTGTAATTCCTGGGACGAGATAGAGGAAGATGGACTGCTAGGGACAGTAACAGGGGGTACCAGGGCTGTCTGGCCCAATCTGGAGCAATCAGAATCACCTTGCATGGTTGAGACCTTATTTTTACCAAAACTTTGAACAGGAGCGGGAAGCGGGGAAAGGCATACAGAAACTTCCCTTCCCAATTGAGGATCAAGGCGTCCAGAGGAAGTGAGCCCAGGACTGGAAGTCTGCAACAAAAGAGAGGGAGATGGTGACTGTCTGGGGCTGCAAAGAGATCTATTTCTGGAGCGCCCCACCTTGAAAAAAAAATCACTTTAAAAACCTGGGGGTCCAGGGACCATTCATGGTGGCCCTGAGAAATCCTGCTCAGTGCATCTGCTAGCACACTGTTCTTGCCTGGAAGGTGAACTGCTACAAGAGAGGTTTGCAGGGGAATAAGCCAGGGACCACAACTTCATGGCTTCTGTGCACAAGGCCAGGAACAGAGTGCCTCCCTGCTTGTTGATGCATCACATGGTGGTGGTGTTGTCCGTTCTGACTTGAACCACCTTGTTCTGAACTGACTGTGAGAATGCTTTTAGAGCCAGAAAAACTGCCATGAGCTCTAGAAGACTGATGTGGAGAAGGGATTCTTGGAGGGACCACAGGCCCTGGGCAGTAAGGGACCCCAGGGGGCCTCCCCAGCCCAGGAGAGAAGCATCCGTGGTAAGGACCACTGAACAAGGCTGAGCAAAAAAAGAAACACCTTGCCTTAAATTGTCCTGATCCTGCCACCACTGGAGGGCTTGGACCAAGGTCAGAGTCACTGGAATCAGTTTGGAAAGGGAGTCCTTTCTCCGAGACCAGAAAGCTCTCAGGTGTAACAGAATATCCCTCATCTGGAATTCTGCCCCTTGGACCACTGCTGTTAAAGCTGCCATATGGCCCAAGAGCTGGAGGAAATGCCTTGCTGGTCGAGATACCTGAAGGCTGAAATAAGAAGCTAGTTTCTTAAGAGCCCTTGCCCTCTCTAGAGGAAGAAAGGCTCTTGCTCTGTGTGTCCACTTCTGCCCCTATAAAGGTAAGAAGCTGGACTGGTTCGAGAACTGACTTGGGAAGGCTGAGAAGAAATCCTAGACAAGTGAGCACTTGCTGGGTCACTTGCAGGTGAGACTTGACTTGGTCTGGAGACTGACCCACTATTAGCCAATCGTCCAGGTATGGAAAAATCAAAATCTTTTGCCTTCTTAGAAAGGCAACTACTGCTGCCAGGCACTTTGTGAAAACCCTTGGGGCTGAGGTTAGGCCAAAGGGCATTGCTCTGAACTGATAATGGCATGAGGGCAACTCGAACCTGAGGTACTTTCTGTGGGAGCACTTGATGGGAATGTGAAAGTAGGCATCTTTGAGGTTCAGGGAGGCTAGCCAGTCCCTTGGCCTTAGAAAGGGAAGGATTATTCACAGAGTTATCATCTTGAACTTTGGTTTTAAAAGATGTTTGTTTAGATATCTTAGGTCTAGGATGGGTCACCACTCCTCTGTCTTTTGGGGGTCAGGAAGTACCTGGAGTACAGTCCTTTGCCCCAGTGCAGGGTAGGTACTCTCTCTCTATAGCTCTTAAAGCTAGGAGAGAAGAAACCTCTGCCTCTAGGGCAAGGGTTTCCGAGAGATTTGCAGGTGGAAAAGATCTGGCTCTCATCTTTGGAAAAGTTTGAAGCTGAGAACCAGTCCCTGGCTTACTACTTCCAAGACCCACTTGTCTGATGTAACAGACATCCAGTCCTGGACAATGTAAGCCAGCCTGCCCCCTACTGGAATAGGAGAGTCGACCCGGGCAGGCCCATCAGGGTGTCTACTTGGCAGGGACTTTAGGCTGAGGAGTGGATGGAGCCCTGCTCATCCCCTTTCCGCCTCTCCCTCTGAAGAACCCCCTCTGAGAAAAAGAAGAGGCTTGTGCTTGGTAAAAAGGCCTTTGAAAAGGTCTGCCCCTGCCCCTAGACTGCTGCCTTTGAGGAGTTGCCTGCCTTTCCTTGGCCTGAGCACTCCTGTAAGTGGTCCTGTACTCATCCATTTTCTTCATGTAATTCTCTGTCTGCTCCCCAAACAGAGAATTACCCACCACAGGGACATCCATGGCCTTAGCCTGGGTATCCTGTGAGAGGCTAGTACATCTGAGCCAAGCCATCCTCCGAAGAGCCACAGATGTAGCCAAGACTCTTGATGACACATCACTGGAGTCCACAGCAGCATGAAATGGCACTTTAGATGCCTCAATCCCATCTTCAGCCACCTCCTCCAGCTCCTTTGCTATCTGGGGAGAGGCCTGTTTAGCCAGTGCCAGTACAGTGTCCCACCTGGATTTCTGGTACCTAGCTGTATAGGCCATGTAATTCGCCTGCCTGAGTCCCAAAGAAGATGCCATGTACTGCTTCTTTGCCAATCTTCCTGGAGTCCTTGTCAGGGGGAAGTGAAGCCAAGGGAATATTTGCCTTGTCACAGGCAACAGCCTGCACAACCCCGACATGGCTGATATAAGAACTCCATATCTGAGCCCGAGTGTGTATACCTCTTGTTCATTCTTTTATCCACAGGAGATATAGTGTTAGGAGACTAAGATTTTTTGTGTCTGTTTCCCAAAAGATTTATGGAGGGGAATAGACAGTCTCCTGGACTCTGGGATATCCATCATCTCTACATAATCAGGCTCTTCTTGATCTTCCACAGCCTCCTCCATAGGAAGCTGGAGGGTTTCAGCCACTTTCCTGTAAAACATAAAATGGGAAGGGGACTCAGAAAGCCTAAGAGTGGAAACACCTGATGGTCTGTCTGGGGAGATGTCCGGTTCCACAGGCACATCCAGACCTTCACTTACATCATCATCGTCAAATTCCCCTTCCTCTTCAAACTCTAGTTCATAAAATTCTTCAAGGGTATACTCTTGAACCGGGGAAACCAACCGAACCGAACCCCTGCCAGAAGGAGCCGGATCAGTCGGAACCGGACGCAGCGATTCTACAATCTCAATCACCCTGGCCATCTCTTCGGCCGTCGGAACATGAACCTCTGGATCTGAACCGGTCGATTTATCTTTGTGCTTTCTTTTGTCGAACCGATCCTCAGAATCGGCTCTTCTTTTGCCCGAAGAAGTATCGCCCTGGTCAGAGGGCACTCCTCCCGGTTAGGTCAAAACCGAACCGGGCTGGGCATCCGGGTCAGCAGACTCCTCTGCCTCCTTTTCCCTCAGTCTACCTAATCTCGTCTCAAGGATACATTTGGGAACATTTTTACATATTTGGCAGTCTGAATCGAGGTGGACAAACCTCAGACAATAAACACAGGTGGTGTGGGGATCGGCCTTGGCAAAGACCTCCCCACACTCACTGCAGTGTTGAAACCCAGTGGGCCCAGTTTATTTCTTCGGTCTCTCAGACATGGCCAACCTAACCAAACTTACCCTTTTTTCGGCAACCGCCAGGCAAGACTCCCTTATCAGTTCCTAACCGTGTCACGGGTATTGGAAAAAACTGGTTAAAACACTTTTTTTTTTTTAAAGAACCGATAAGAACCGGTAACCACACACTAAATACAGCAAAATTCACAATCAAATGGTCGGTTCAGCCGAACCGACTGCACTTTTACAAGTTCCACACAGAAAACATAGAACAATTCCTATCTAATACACATGGCACCACAGACAGAGACTGAACCGACTATGTGGATACTTTTTTTCAGTTTAAACCGAAGAAAAACTGAAAATTTTAACAGACTTCGAACAGAGCTGAAGGAGAAATCTCCGGAGCAACTGTTCAGTGAGGCGGAGTAAAGAATCTGATGGTCTGAGTTCAAAACACTCCAGAAAAAGACTTCAATTGAGCTTGAGCTCAGCGTTCCGTGCCCTGCCTGGAAAGTTAACCCTTAGTTCTCCGGGGCAGTTCAAAGGTTGGGAATCACTGCAATTATCAGAATACAGCAAGACTTCATGTTGTCTGAAGAACAGAAGGGCTTACGCTGCTGCTGGCGGCCTTTGTCCTTCTGGGCAGACGTGACTGAGTCCAAGGTGGCATTGGACTTCTCGATCCTCTGCAAGGTGACCCTCCACCTCGGGACCGAACAAGTCGGTACCCAGGAAGGAAACGTCTGACAGCTTGTGCTGGGTATCTGCCGTGAAGATAGAGATCCACAGCCAAGCTCTGCAGAGCATGGCCACTGTGGCCGCTACTGACCGTGCACAAGAGTCTCCAATGTCAAGAGCAGTTTGGCGCTGTAGCTTTGCCACCGCCCTTCCCTGATCCTGCACCTGCTTGACCATAGTCTGGAGGTCAGCCGGGAGATGAGGAATCACCTCATCCAGGGAACCCAAAAGGGGCGTGGGAAACGTGTGCCATCAGTATGGTCAAACTGGCCTGACGAAGGCCTAAGGAGGACGCAGCGTAAACTTTACCACCGGAGTAGTCCAGTTTCTTGGACTCTTTAGCAGGTGGCTTGTCCACATCCCGAGTGTTTCCGGAGCGCCGGAAAACACTGTCCGTCACCAACCCCTCCGCAGAGGGGTGCTCCGAGAATCCAGAGAGTGAGCCAGTGGGAACGGCATACTTCCTGGCCGAGGGAGCTGGACAAGAAGCCGGCCGCTGCCATAGCTCCAGGGCCGGACCAACAATAGCTTCGGCCACAGGAAAGGCCTCCGCAGGATAATCTCCTCGGACCAGTATCTCCGTGAGGGGATACTTGGCCCACTTTGACACGGGTTCGAGCTTCATTCCAGTAGATTCTGAGATGAGTCGAAGCAGTCCCATGAATGAGGATGGGCTCTCGTCCACTGACTGTCCCCCAGAGGACTCTAGGTGGAGAAGCCTGGAGAATAGGGAAGAGTCATTGTCAGACTCCGAGGAGTCTGCAAACAGCTGCAGAGGGCCTGAGCCACCCTCTACTTGCCAAGGACGGTCAAGAGTGAGGGTGACCGACAACCGGTGGGGCAGTCCCTCACCCGATTGAGAATCCTTGGTTGGAGCCCCCGATTTTGGTTGTGGAGGCGGAGGTTCCACCACAATCTGTGGGGCAGCTGGTTTCGGCCGAACAACCTATGCCGGCTCCTCAATGACCACCACTTAATGGCCGGGGAAGGTGACAGTCGGCTTGCTCCCAGTCAAAAGGAGCTGCTGCCACATCAGATCCGCGTAGTGCCGACGTAACTTGCTCCAAAGCCTATCCTCTGAGGAGGACGATGACGAGGATGAGTGGCGTCGCCACTTCCCTTGGTGCCGAGACTGAGACCGCCGATGTCAGCGGGATCGGCTGGACCGAGAGGAGGTCCGAGAGCGAGACCCTTGGTGTTTCCGAAGGTGGGTCTGGGAAGAAGCGGGGGAAACCCGTTCCTCCCCTGGCTCAGGAACCTTAACTGGGGACTCCGGCACAGGAGACACAGGCAAGTCCTCGGTTTCCACCGGGGCAACCGATGAAGAAGGGTTGTCGGCTTCTCCAGTTGACAGCCCCTCCAACGGGTCGAGAAAAATCTCGACTGCATTGACGGGTGTCTCGGCCGGCTGACCTGATGGGGACACCGTGAAGCCAGCAGCCTTAGCCGCAACCTTGACCAAAGCAGAGTGTTGACTATCCGGGGAAGGGGACCTTTCCCGCTCCCACTAACGTTGACGGTGGGACTTGCCCTTTGAGTCCTTTTTCTTGGACTGAAAGGAGTGTCCCGATGGCTCCTCTCCCTTAGTAGAGAGGGACAGACAAAGCTCCTTGAATGAAGCCAAGTAGGAGGAGCCCAAGGAGAGCGGGATAAATGCTGCGACCGAGAAAGAAGAAGATGCGGCTTGGGCTGCCTCCTCCTCAAGGGCGATCATTTGCTCAAGTTGCTCAGCCGAGCCCGCCGCCGGACATCGCCCAATGGGCCTCCTTCGACTTAACTGGAGGAATACATCTCTTGGGGCGCCCAAGTTGAAGTCTAGCAGCACGGTTTTCAAGAACGTTGACCGAGAAGAAAAAATGACTCACCTTAGTAATGTTGTTTCTTCTAATGGGAGTCTTGCTATATTATGACATATGCAGTGAGTCCCAACCTTCGAACTGCTCCGGAGGTGAAAGAGTTAACTTTCCATGCCAGGCATGGAACTTAGAGCACGAGCTCAGTTGAAAGCTCTGTCTGTTGTTCTTCAAACTCAAACTGTCAGATCTTTACGAGCAAAACTCACTAAGGAAGCTGTAAATCTACACTAGCCAACTGGCTACTAAATATAAGAACACATTTTTTGGGTCCAAAACAAAGACTCAAGTCAGGGGATCCAAAAAATAAAAATACAACACCTGAACACCCCAAAAAGGAGGGGTGAAAAAACAAGGTGGGCATCTACTAAGTGCCAACACTGCACTGCCCACCCACATCCCAAGAGCTGAGGTTCTGAGAGGGACAGACAGGGGGAGAGGTCATAATATAGCAAGACTCCATTAGAAGAAACAACATTACTAAGGTGAGTAATTTTTCTTCAAACAACATGAAGTCTTGCTATATTATGTCTATATTCAGCAACAGTACCTCCATGGAGGAGGGACATAACCTACTTAGGAAATAGGCTCTGAAGCACAGCTGTGCCAAACCGAGCATCACTCCTAGCCTGGATGTCCAGGGAGTAATGCTTGGTAAAAGTGTGAACTGTTTTCCAGGTAGCTGCCCGACATATCTCTAGGATAGGGATGTCCCTGGCAGCAGCCAGAGATGCAGCTGTACCTCTGGTAGAGTGAGCCCTCAGGCCTGAAGGAGGAACCTTACCCAGTTTTTCATAGCAAAATTGGATACAAGAGACAATCCACCTGGCAATGGATCTTTTAGCGGCAGGTTTCCCTTTACCAACCTCACCATAAGTGAGGAACAGTTGGAGAGAATCAAACCTGTGACCCTTGGTACGGTCTATGTAGTAACTAAGGGCTCTTTTGATATCTAAACTGTGCAGTCTCCTCTCGCCAGAGGAGGAATGGTCAGTGAAGTACACAGGGAGAGACACAGATTGATTAAGGTGGAAGTCTGAAACTACCTTAGGCAAGAACTTTCTGTTAGTCCTGAGGACCACCTTATCTCTATGAAAGGAGATAAAATCAGGCTCCACTGACAATGCTTGTAATTCACTTATGCCTGGCAGAAGTGATGGCTACCAAAAACACAGTTTTCCAAGTCAAGTACTTAAGCTCTGCTGAAGACAAGGGCTCAAAAGGGGGTTGCATAAGCTGGGCAATGCAAATATTAAGATTCCAGGCAGGGGCAGGGTCCCTGAATGGAGGGTTGGTGTGAAGCAACCCCTTGAAAAACTTGGAGAATACAGGATGAGCTGAAAGAGAAGAGGGTTTACCAGCTGATAAGAAAGCCGATACGGCTGCCAGGTGCACCTTTAGGGTAGCTGGTCTCAGCCCCAAAGTATTCAAATGCACCATATAATCCAGGACTGTGGGTAAGTCAGCAGATTCTGGGAAATGTGCTTGCCAGAGCACCATATGGAAAACCTCTTCCATTTGGAATTATAGTAGCCCTAGTGGAAGGCTACACAAGCCTTCCAAGATATCAATACACCTTGGGAGAGGTGTAGGTCAGCAAACTCTAACTCTTCAAGAGCCAGGCCTTGAGATTGAGAGATTTGAGATTCGGGTACCAAACTCTCCCCTGAGCACAGGTTAACAGGATGAGATTCCTGGGAAGACATAGGGGAAGGTGGACTGCTAAGGACATAAGGAATGGGTACCAGGGCTGTCTGGCCCAATCTGGAGCAATCAGGATCATCTTGCAGGGTTGAGATCTGATTTTGACTAGCACCTTGAACAGAAGAGGGAAGGGGGTGGAGGAAGCATAGAGAAATGTCCCTTCCCAACTGAGAAGGAAGGCATCCAGAGGGACTGAGCCCAACACTGGGGGCCTGCAACAAAAAAGGGGAAGTTGGTGATTGTCTGGGGCTGCAAAAAGATCTATTTGCGGGGTGCCCCATCTGGCAAATACTACCTCCAGTACTAGGGGATCCAGTGACCATTCGTGATGGCCCTGGGAAATCCTGCTGAGAGCATCTGCCAGGACATTGTCCTTGCCTGGGAGGTGAACTGCCGTAAGGGAGGTGTTCAGGGAATAAGCCAGAGACCACAACTTCATTGCTTCGGTGCACAAGGCCGTAGACCGAGTGCCTCCTTGCTTGTTGATGTACCACATTGTAGTGGTGGTGTCTGTTCTGACCTGTACAACTTTGTTCTGAACAGATGTGGAAAAAACTTGAAGTGCTAGAAAAACTGCTCTGAGTTCCAACAGGTTGATGTGGAGTAGAGATTCTGGGGGACCACAATCCCTGGGTAGTGAGGTCGCCCATGTGAGCTCCCACCCCAAGAGGATGCATCTGTAGTAAGGATTAAGGAGTGAGACTGAGGGTGAAGGGGACCCCTGTCTCAGATTGCTCTGGTCCCTGCCACCACTGAGGGCTTGGATCAGGGCTCGAGAAGGAAACCTAGAGATGTGAGCAGTTGCTGAGTGACCTGAAGGTGTAGTTTGACTTGGTCTGGAGACTGGCCTACTATGAGCCAGTCATCCAGGTAAGAAAAGATGGCAATCTTTGCCTTCTTAAGTGGGCAACTGCTACTGCCAGGCATTTTGTGAATACCCTCAGGGAAGAGGTGAGGCCGAAGGGCATTGCTCTGAACTGGTAATGGCCTGAGGGCAGTTCGAATCTGAGGTACTATCGATGGGAGCTTCTGATAAGAACATGGAAGTAGGCATCCTTGAGGTCCAGGGACGCTAGCCAGTCCCCTGGCCTTAGAGAGGGTAAAATAATTCCCAGAGTCACCATTTTGAAATTGGGTTTTAAAAGGTGCTTGTTTAGGTATCTGAGATCCAGGATGGGCCGCCATTCTCCTGTCTTTTTTGGGGTAAGGAAGTACCTGGAGTACAACCCTTTGCCCTGGTGTAGGGTTGGAACCCTTTCCACAGCTCTGAGAGCCAGGAGGGTAGAAACTTCTGTTTCTAGGGCAAGTGCCTCTGATGGATTTGCAGGTGGAAAGGACCTGGTTCTCATCTTTGGAAATTTTTGAAGCTGAGAACCAGCCGCCTTACTACTTCCAGGACCCACTTGTCTGATGTTAAAGACTTCCAGTCCTGGACAAAGTAAGTCAGCCTGCCCCCTACAGGTAGTGGAGAATCGGCCTGGCCACCCCATCAGGGTGCCTGCTTGGCAGGGCTTTAGGCTGAGGGGTGGAAGCAGGTCTGCTTGTACCCAGTCTGCCTCTCCTCTAAAGAACCCCTCTGGGCATAAGCTGACAGCAGGCCTGGGCTTGGTAAAAGGCCTATGAAAAGGTCTGCCCTGCCCTGGAAGGCTGCCTTTGAGGTGGCCTGCCTTTCCTTGGCCTGTGCACTCCTATAGGTGGTCCTATACTCATCCATTTTCTTCATGTAATTCTCTGTCTGCTCCCAAACAGAGAATTACCCACAACAGGAAAATCCATGGCCTTAGTTTGGGTATCCTGTGACAGGCTAGTACATCTGAGCCGAGCCATTCTGCAAAGTGCCACAGATGTAGCCATGACTCTTGATGACACATCATTAGAGTCCACTGCAGCATGGAATTGCACCTTGGATGCCTCAATACCATCAGCAGCCACCAGCTCCAGCTCCTTGGCAAGCTGGCCAGGGACCTGTTTTGCTAGAGCCATAACAGTATCCCATCTGGATTTCTGATATCTAGCAACATAAGCCATATAATTTGCCTAACTGAGTCCCAAGGATGCTGCCATGTACTGTTTCTTTGCCATAGCATCAATCCTCCTGGAGTCCTTGTCAGGGGGTGTGAAGCCAAGGGAATATTAGCCTTGTCACAGGCTGCAGCCTGCACTACCCCAACATGGCTGCATTGTTGTGTAAGGAACTCCGTATCAGAGCCTGACAATGTGTACCTCTTGTCCATTCTTTTATCCACAGGAGGTATAGTGGGAGGAGTTTTTAGAATTTTTACTGTCTGTTTCCCAAAAGATTTATGCAAAGGAATAGACTGTCTCCTAGATTCTGGGATATCCATCACTTCTACATAGTCAGGCTCCTCTTGATCATCCACAGCTTCCTCCACAGGGAGCTGGAGTGTTTCAGCCACTTTTTTATAAAACATAAAATGAGAGGGGGACTCAGAAAGCCTAGGGGGAGACACTCCTGAAGGGCTGTCTGGGGAGATGTCCGGTTCAATGGGCACATCCAGACTTTCAAATCCACATTCACTCTCCTCATACTCCTCTTCCCCTCCTCCGGTTCATAAATTCCTCAATCATATTCTTGAATCAGATGACCAACCGAACCGTATGCTTACCTGATGGTGCCGGTTCGGTCGGAAACGAGGAAAGCGACTGGACAATTTTAATCGCTTTGGCTATTTCTTCAGCGGTTGGAGATGGAAATTTTGGCTCCACACCTGCTGATTTTCTAGTCCTTTTTGCTGGAACCGACTCATCTGAGTCGGCTCTCCTTTTGCCCGAGGAAGTCTCACCCTGGTCAGAGGGCACTCCCTCCGGTTCGGTTACAACCGAACTGGGCTGGCCATCCGGGTCAGCGGACTTCTTGGCCTCTCTTTCCCTGAGCCTACCAACTCTTATCCAGGGTAGCTGCAGGAAAATTTTTGCAAATCTGGCAGTCTGCATTGAGGTGGTCAAACCCCAGACAATAAACACAGGTGGTGTGTGGGTCAGCCTTGGCAAAGGCTTCCCCACAAACACTACAGTGTTGAAACCCAGTGGGCCCGGTTTTTCTTTTGGGTTTCTCAGACATAGTGCCAGCCTAACCAAAACTTGCCCGTTTATGGCAATCCGCCAAGCAAGACCCTCTTATCGGTTCCCAACCGTGTCACGGGTCGTGGAAGAAACCGTAATGAAATCCCTTTTTTTTAGAACCGATAAGAACCGGGAACCGCACTCTAAATGACAGATTTAATGAATTTACAACAACCTGATCGGTTGAAACCGAACCGATAATACCGTTTACAAGTTCCACACAAAAATAAATGTAAAACCTATCTAGTACTTACGATACCATAGACAGAGCTTGAACCGACCAGTTGCGGTTTAAATTCGTTAAAAAATGAAAAATTAATACTTTAACCGACAAAATGAACCGAGCAGAAGGAGAAATCTCTGGAGCGACTGTTCAGTGAGGCGGAGTAAAGAATCTGACAGTTTGAGTCTGAAGAACAACAGACAGAGCTTTCAACCGAGCTCGTGCTCAAAGTTCCATGCCTGGCATGGAAAGTTAACTCTTTCACCTCCGGAGCAGTTCAAGGTTGGGACTCACTGCATATGTCATAATATAGCAAGACTTCATGTTGTTGAAGGACTTTCACTACTCGCAGGCCTGCGGATCGTGATCGAGCCCAAGGCAGTAAACACACGTGGAGTGCGGATCGGTCCGAGACATCTTCTGCCCACAAGGGCACCGCCGAAATCCGGGAGTCGATCTGTCCATCGCATCCACGAAGGAAGAAAAAGACCTACGTCTAGTAAATTTAAGTATGGGTTTTGGTTTACCCGACAAGGTAGGATCCAGGCTTAAAACGCAGAGAGCAAAGGAGGGAACCTGAGCTTCCAAGTGATAAGGAAGATCTGGAGTCATGAGGCGGAGTCGAGTTTTACCACCGGGTGGGTGGGAGGAGCCAGCTTGAAAACCTTCCGTAAGATTTAAAGTGGCAAGGAACCTGCCAGTAAGTGTGGCTAGAACAACATATCCATGTCCCTAGAACAGAGAATTACCCACCACAGAAAAATCCATGGCCTTAGCCTTGGTGTCCTGTGAGAGGCTACTACATCTGAGCCAAGCAAACCTCCTAAGAGACACAGATGTAGCCATGACTCATGATGCCACATCATTCGAGTCCACAGCAGCATGGAATTGCATTCTGGATGCCTCAGTCTCATTAGCAGCCACCTCCTCCAGCTCCTTGGCTAGCTGGGGGGAAGCCTGTTTAGTCAGCTCCATAACAGTATCCCATCTAGACTTCTGGTACCTGGCTGAGTAGGCCATATAATTAGCCTGCCTGAGTCCCAAGGATGATGCCAAGTATTGTTTTTTGGCCATAGCATCAACCTTCCTCAAGTCTTTATCTGTGGGGTGTGATGCCAGGGGTATGTTAGCCTTGTCACAGGCTGTAGCCTGCACTACCCCAACATGGCTGCACTGGTGGGACAAAAACTCTACCTGAGCCTGAAAGCATACACCTCCTGTACATTCTTTTTTTTCCACAGGAGGTAAAGAATTTAGTTTGCAGAATTTTTTGTGTCTGTTTCCCCAAGGATTTATGGAAGGGAGCAGACAACCTCCTGGACTCTGGGATGTCCAGCATCTCCACAAAGTCAGGCTCCTCTTGTTCCTCGACAGCTTCAACCAAGGGAAGCTGGAGGGCATCAGCCACCTTCTTGTAGAACAAATAGTGGGATGGGGACTCAGAAAGCCTGGGAGGGGAAACGTTAGAAGGCCTGTCTGGGGAGATGTCCGGTTCAATGGGCTCATCCAGACCACCATCATCACCATCACCATCATCATCTCCTTCCTCCCCCTCCCACTCTGGTTCAAAAAATTCATCCGGAACATATTCCGGAACCGGGGGAACCAACAGAACTGAGCACCTCCTGAGAGGCGCCCGACCGGACGGAACCGGACGAAGCGATTCCACAATACTTATCGCCCTGGCTACTTTTTCGGCGGCTGGATTATGCGGTTCTGGATCCGAACTGGCAGATTCCTTTACGTTTCGACAGAACCGACCCCTCAGGGTCGGATCTCCAAGAGGGGTATCACCCCGGTCAGTGGGCACTCCCTCAGGTTCGGTAAGAACCAAACCGGGCTGGCCATCAGGATTAGCGGACTTCTCAGCCTCCTTTTCCCTGAGCCTATCCAACCTGTTTTCTAGGGTGGCCTATGGGAAATTTTTTACAAATTTGGCAGTCTGAATCGAGGTGGTCATACCCCAGACAATAAACATAAATGGCGTAAGGGTCTGCCTTAGCAAAGGCATCCCCACATTCACCACAGTGTTGAAACCCAGTGGACCCGGTTTTCTTCTTGGGTTTCTCAGACATGGCCAGACTACAAAACTTACCCTTTACAGCTTGATTGCCAGGTAAGACACTCCTATCAGTTACCAACTGTGTTACGAGTCATGAAAAAAAAAAACGTGCAAAATGACGTCTTTTTGAAACTGGTAGGAACCGGTACACCACTACACAGAATGAATAAAAGAAACTCTCAATTGGTTCCGAACTGATCCACAGGTTTTACAATTTCCACAGAATATTTTATTTTAACAAAACAGTCCACTACCTACTACCACTTACACTACTGTACTGCAGGCGGGATCTGAAGCCGAAAAACAACAAATCGGTTGAATAAACGAAAGGATTCTTAACGAACCGACCGAGCGAAGGAGCAATCTCTGGACGACTGAACAGTTAGGCGGAGTAAAGAATCTGACAGTTACACTTTGAAGCACTACAGACAGAGGTTTGAAACCAGCTCGAACTCAACATTCTATGCTTCCTGCATAGCTTAACTCTTTCCTCTCCGAGGCAGTTCAAGTGCTGGGGCTAACTGCATATGTCAGAATACAGCAAGACTTCATGTTGTTTGAAACAAGCATACTTTTCCCTCCAGTCCCTCTGTAATGTCGCTTATGAAGACACTGAATAAAACTGGACCAGCACTGATCCCTGTGGAACCCTGCTGGTCACCCCCACTGATTTTATGCCATTTACTACCACCATCCGGGTCCTGCCTTTTATCCAGCTACCAACCCGTTTTACCACTTCAGAGCCCACACCCAGATTCCCCAATTTGTTAAGCAACGTTCTGTGAGGAATGGTGTCAAAAGCCTTACTGAAATCCAGATAGGCCACATCCACTGCCCCTCCCTGATCCACCACCATGGTCACCCAAGGAAATCGATAAGATTAGTCTGACAGAACCTACCCTCAGTGAATCCATGCTGCCTTGGGTCTTTTGCACCGCTCGATTCCAGGAACTTCACTACCCGCTCCTTAAACAGGGACTCCATCAGCTTCCCCACCACTGAGGTCAGGCTTACAGATCTGTAACTGCCTGCCTCCTCCCTACTTCCAGTCTTGTGCAGGGGAACCACCTCTGCCCTCTTCCCGTCCCAAGGTACCTCCCCCGTCTCTAGTGACTGGATGAACAGGGTTGTCACTAGACCTGCTAGGACTTCCCAGAGTTCTTTCAGCACTCTGGGGTGACTCCCGCCTGGCCCCACTGTCTTGTCTGTCTTTAATTTTCCTAGTTCCTTCAAGACTCTATCCACCGTAAATGGGCTGGTGTCCACCTCTTAACCCTGTACATCTTTCCTTGTGAGTCTTGGCCCCTTCCCTGCCTCTTCCTTGGTAAATACTGAGCAAAAATATTTGTTCAGTACTTCAGATTTTCAAGGTCATCTTCCACCCACCCCCACCCTCTCTCCTTCTTTAGCCTAACAATACCATTTCTGGTCTTCTTCCTCTCACTAATATAACGTTAGAAAGTCTTGTCCCCCTTCTTAATAGCCTGTGCTATTTCTTCGACCGTTCTTGCCTTAGTCCCTCTGACAGATTTCCCAGCTTCTCTCTGCTTGTGCAAGCAATGTTTTGCTGCAGATAATGACATTTCAGAGGTGTGTCACTGACTAGCCCCAATGCAGGTCAAGCTGTGTTGGGCTCATCCTTGACAGACCAATGATCATGCAAGCTAAATATGACAGTGGTTCACAGCTTATGGGCGGAAACTTTTTTGTACTCCTCCCACATCCCTCCTGGCGACCATGCCTTTGGGCCACCTGGGCCCCACTACCACCCTCCTCCACCGGCCGACATCACACTGCCGCTTGGTACCACCAACTGATCCCCCCCGGTGACCTGAAGTGACCCTTCATTGGATGACCCCCCCTTCCGGGGGAGAACTGTCCGTAGGCACAATTAGTTAGCTCTGGGATCAGTAGGGCGGGCAGCATGGGGCTATCCTGGATTCGTGGTGTGCTGTGGACCGGTGGCTGTCATCCGGTCAGTCAGGGGGTATTTTCTCATTTTCTGGCATGCCCACAAATCACTGATTGGGCCTTGCATAAGCGGCAACCTGCGGCGGGGGGTGGTGTCGGGTCAGCATATCCTCAAGCCCATCTCCACTCCACCTGCAGGTGCCGAGGCCCCTGCTCTCACTCTCCAGAAGGAAGTGACCAACCCATTTGTGCTGGCCTCAGATCCTGGTACCCAGACTCTGTGTGCGAACCCGGTGTCACCAGCATGCAGAGTGGACCCCTTCGCACGGAGCCGGCAAAGGGCAGAAACTGTGTCGCTGAAACAAATAAACAGCTCTAATGAGACAGCACTGCACCCACTCATTTGCGACTTTCTGCAAAGTAAATGGAGGGCAATGAATACCAATGCCCGTAGTCTGGGCAACAAGCTCCCTGAGCTGGTGGCCTTGATGGAAGAGGGATGCCTGGATATCATAGCAGTCACAGAAACATGGTACACAAAGAACCATGACTAGGATGCTAACATACCAGGGTACATAACCTACAGGAGAGACAAGCAGGGGAGAAGAGGGGGAGGAATAGCTCTCTATGTAAAGGAAGGGATAAAAGCAACTGAACAAAAGAGTAAACAGGGAGGAGAGGAGGCACTGTGGGTCACTTTGGAGACTGGAAAGGGCACCGCAATCCGCACAGGGGTTATGTATAGACCCCATGTCAGGGGGAGGAAATGGACAAGGATATGATAGAAGGCATTCTTAGGATGGCAGAGAAGAAAATTACTCACCTTAATAATGTTGTTTCTTCTAATGGAGTCTTGCTATATTATAGACATTAGCAGTTTGATCCAGCTCTAGAACTGCCCGGAGTGAAATGGTTAAAACCATTCCAAAATAGAATTTTGGCACGAGAGCAGCTCTATCTGTCATTTCAAACTCAACTGTCAGATCTTTACGAGCCAAACTCACTAAGATCGTGTGGAAGCTGTAACCTACACTAGCCAAATGGTTACCTAAATAATAACAACCATTGATGGTCCCAACACCCAAGACTCAAGTCAGGGGACCAGAAATACTAACACCATTCTAATAATATGAAAATGGAACATAAGTATAATAAAACACACACACTACACATACACACACCCCAAAGTCCCAAAGGGGACAAAATGCTAACAGGACATAAGTAGTGCCCACACTAAGTTGCCCGCACCCCACCAAGTAGAGGTTCTGAGAGGGGCAGGTTGGGGGGGAGGTCTATAATATACCAAGACTCCATTAGAAGAAACAACATTACTAAGGTGAGTAATTTTTTCTTCAAACATGAAGTCTTGCTATATTATAGACATTAGCAGAATACACAGCAGTACCTCCATGGAGGAGGGGCAGAACCTACTTAGGGAAAAGGCTCTGAAGAACAGCTATGCCAAACCGAGCATCTCTCCTGGCCTGGACATCCAGGGAGTAATGCTTGGTAAAAATGTGTACCGTTTTTAAAGTAGCAGCCTGGCAAATCTCTAATAAAGGGATATCTCTGGCAGCAGCTAGAGACGCAGCTGTACCCCTGGTAGAATGAGCCCTCAAACCGGGGGGGGAGGCTCTGCCCATTTTCTGATGATAAAATTGGATACAAGAGACAATCCACCTGGCTACTGATCTCTTAGTGGCAGGTTTGCCTTTCCCAACTTTACCATAGGTAAGGAAAAGTTGGAGGGATTCGAACCTGTGACCTTTGGTACGCTCTATATAATAACTAAGAGCTCTCGTAACATCCAGGCTGTGCATTCTCCTCTCACCCGAAGAGGAGTGATCAGTGAAAAATACTGGAAGGGAGATAGATTGATTAAGATGGAAATCTGAAACCACCTTAGGCAAAAACTTCCTATTAGTCCTAAGGACTACCTTATCCCTGTGGAAAGAAATAAAGTCAGTCTCCACTGACAAGGCTTGCAATTCACTTATGCGTCTGGCAGAAGTGATAGCCACTAGAAAAACAGTTTTCCAAGTTAGGTACTTAAGCTCTGCAGAAGACAGAGGTTCAAAAGGGGGTTGCATTAACTGGGCAATGCAAACATTAAGGTCCCAAGCAGGGGCCAGTTCCCGAAAGGGAGGATTAGTACGGAGTAATCCCTTAAAAAACTTGGAAAACACAGGATGAGAGGAAAGAGGGGATGACTTTCCTGCTGACACAAAAGCAGACACAGCTGCCAAATAAACTCTCAGGGTAGCTGGTCTGAGACCCAAGGAATTAAGATGTACCATGTAATCTAACAAAATGGGCAATTCAGCAGATTCTGGGAAATATTTTTCCAGCACACCAAATGAAAAACCTTTTCCATTTAGAACTATAAGTAGCCCTAGTGGAAGGCTTTCTGAAGCCTTTAGGATCTCAAGAACACCCTGAGAGAGTGTGTAAATCAGCAAACTCTAACTCCTCCAGAGCCAGGCCTTGAGGTTGAGGGATTTGAGGTCCGGATACCAAACCCTTCCTGGGCACAAGTCAACAGATTGTGATTCTTGGGGAGGCACAGGGAAGATGGACTGTCAGAGACAGAAGGAGTGGTACCAGGGCTGCCTGGCCCAATCCGGGGCAATCAGAATCACCCTGCAAGGCTGAGATCTGATTCTGACTAGTACTTTGAATAGGAGAGAAAAGGGGGGGAAGCATAGAGGAACTTCCTCCCAATCCAGAAGAAGGGCATCCAGGGAACTGAGCCCCAGCACTGGAGGCCTGCAACAGAACAGAGGAAGTCTGTGATTGTCTGGGGCTGCAAAAAGATCTATCTGAGGATGCTCCACCTGGCAAAAACTATCCCCAGCACTTGAGGATCCAGGGACCATTCGTGATGGCCCTGGGAAATCTTGCTGAGGGCATCCGCTAGGACATTGTTCTTCCCTGGAAGATGAACTGCTATGAGGGAAGTGTTCAGGAATAGGCCAGAGACGACAACTCATTGCCTCGGTGCACAAGGTCAAGACCGAGTGCCCCCATGTTTGTTGATGTACCACATTGTTGTGGTGTTGTCTGTTCTGACTTGTATCACCTTGTCGTGTACAGATGCAGAAAAGCTTGAAGAGCTAAAAGACAGCTCTGAGTTCCAGCAAATTGATGTGGAGCAGAGATTCCTGGGGACCAAACTCCCTGAGTGGAAAGGTCGCCCATGTGGGCTCCCCAACCCAGAAGGGAAGCAACTGTAGTGAGAGTCAAGTCGTGAGAAGGGAAATGAAGGGACCCCCGCTTAATTGCTCTGATCCTGCCACCACTGGAGAGCTAGGATCAAGGTTCGAGTCACTGGGACCAACTTGGAAAGGGGGTCTCTCTCTGAGACCAAAAGGTTCTCAGTGAAACTGAATGTCTCTCATCTGAAATCTGGCTCCTGCACAACAGCTGTGGATGCAGCCATGCCCCAGGAGCTGCAAAAGTGTCTTGCTGGTCGAGAGACCTGCAGAGTGAAGGAAGAGGCCAGAGCCACTAAATTCTTACCCTTTCTGGGGAAGAAAGGCCCTGGCTAGCTTTGTGTCCAATTCTGCCCTTATAAAGGTGAGTACCTGGACTGGTTCCAGAACCGACTTTGTAGGTTTAGCAGAAAACCCAGGAGGTGAGAAGCTGCTGGGTAACCTGCAGGTGAGATTTTACCTGTTCTGGGACTGGCCTACAATGAGCCAGTCGTCTAGATAGGGAAAACAGCAATCCTCTGCCTCCTTAAGTGGGCCACTGCTTAGACACTTTGTGAATACCCTTGGAGCAGAGGTGGCTCAAGGGCATTGCTCTGAACTGGTAATGACCTGAGGGCAGTTCAATCTGAGGTACTTTGATGGGATCTTCTGATTAGGACATGGAAATAGGCATCCTTGAGGTCCAGGGAGGCTAGCCAGCCCCCTGGCCTTAGGGAAGGTAAAATCATTGCCAGAGTTACCATTTTGAACTTTGGTTTCAAAAGATGCTTGTTCAGATATCTGAGATCTAAAATGGGCCGCCATTCTCCTGTCTTTTTTGGGGTAAGGAAGTATCTGGAATACAGACCCCTGCCCTGATGCAGGGGAGGAACCCTTTCTACTGCTCCGAGAGCTAACAGGGATGAGACCTCTGTTTCCAGGCGAGGGTCTCTGAAGCACTTGCAGGTAGAAAAGTCTGCTTCTCAACTTGGGAAACTTTTTGAAGCTGAGAACCAGACCTGGCTTACTACTTCCAGAACCCACTTGTCTGAGGTTAAAGAAGCCAATCCTGACTGAAGTAAGCCAGCCTGCCCCCACTGGTACAGGAGAATCGGCCCTGAGCACCCCATTAGGGTGCCTGTCTAGAGGAGCTTTAGGCTGGGGGTGGGAGCAGGTCTGCCCACCCCTCGTCCTGCCCCTGCCTCTGAAGAAGCCCCTCTGAGCATAGGCAGAGGAGGCCTGAGTCTGGTAGAAAGGCCTGTGAAAAGGCCTACCCCCTACCCCTGGGGCATGCCTTTGAGGAGTGGCTTCCGCCTCTTAGCCTGGGCACTCTTGTAAGTAGTCCATATTCATCCATCTTCTTCATGTAATTCTCTGTCTGCTCTCCAAACAGAGAATTTCCCACCACAGAAAATCCATAGCCTTAGTCTGGGTATCCTGTGACAAGCTAGTACACCTGAGCCAGGCCAACCTCACTAAAAGCTACAGATGTGGCCATGACCCTAGAGGAAACAGCATTAACATCCACAGTAGCATGAAACTGAACCTTAGAGGCTTCAATGCCATCAGCAGCCACCTGTTCTAGTTCACTAGCCAGCTGGCCATGGGCCTGCTGCCAACTGCATAACAGTATCCCATCTAGATTTCTGATACCTAGCTACATAAGCCATATAATTTGCTTGCCTGAGTCCCAGACAGGCTGCCATATACTGTTTTTTGCCATGGCATCAATCTTCCTGGAATTCTTGTCAGGAGGATGTGAAGCCAAGGAATATTAGCTTTATCACAGGCAGCAGCCTGAACTACTCACACATGACTGCATTGCTGAGAAAGGAATTCTGTATCAGGGCCTGACAATGTATACCTTCTGTCCATCTTTTTATCTACAGGAGGCACAGAATTAGGAGCTTTTAAAATTTTAATTGTTTGTTTCTAAAAGACTTATGTAAAGGAATAGACAATCTCTAGACTCTGGAATATCCATCATTTCTACAAAATCAGGTTCCTCTTGCTCATCCACAGCCTCTTCTAAAGGAAGCTGGAGGGTTTCAGCAACTTTTTTATAAAACATAAAATGGGATGGGGACTCAGACAGCATAGGGGGAGATTCTAAAGGTCTGTCTGGGGAGATGTCCGGTTCAATGGGCACACCCAGACCTTCCCCAGCCACATTCATACTGTTCATAATCCTCCTACCCCTCCTCTGGTTCATAAAATTCCTCAATATCATAATCCTGAACCACTGGGACCGGACCAACCGACCTTTACCAGATAGTGGTGGTTCGGACGGACCCTGAGACAGTGACTGGACAATTTGTATGGCTTTGCTATCTCTGCAGCAGTTGGAGGAGAATTTTGGACTCCAGACCTGCTGATTTTCTTGTTTTCTTTACTGGAGTTGGTTCCTCAGAACCAGCTTTCTTTGCCGAGAGTCTGGCCCTGGTCAGAGGCACTCCCTCTGGTTCGGTTGGCACCCGAACCCGGGCTATACATCCGGGTCAGCGGACTTTTTGGCCTCTCGTTCCCTGAGCCTGCCCAATCTTTTTTCCAGGGTGGCTGCAGGGAAATTCTTACATATCTGGCAGTCTGACTGGAGGTGGTCAAACCCCACACAATAAACACATGTGGTGTGTGGGTCAGCCTTGGCAAAGACTTCCCACAAACATCACAGTGTTGAAACCCAGTGGGCCGGTTTTCTTTTGGGTTTCTCAGATATAATGCCAGCCTAACCCAAAAACTTGCCCTTTAACGGCAGTGCTAAGTAACACCCTTATCGGTTCCTAACCATGTCACGGGGATTAAAAAACGTAATAAACTGCTTTTTTAGAACCGATAAGAACCGGAACCGCACTTAAAATAGTAACTTTTAGTTTTAAATGAGTTTTAAACCCACTGATCGGTTCAAAACCGAACCGATAACTTACAAGTCCCACACAGACAAAACCTTCATTTATTTACAGTTACCACAGATAGGCTTGAACGAACGGTTTATGGTTAAATTAAACTATTCTCGGTTAAATCCAACCGAGAAAACACTTTTAAACCGAGAAATGAACCGAGCAGAAGGAGAAATCTCCGAGCGACTGTTCACTGAGGCGGAGTAAAGAATCTGACAGTTCAAGTTTGAAATGACACAGATAGAGCTGCTCTCGTGCAAAATTCTATTTTGGAATGGTTTTAACCATTTCACTCCGGGCAGTTCTAGAGCTGGATCAAACTGCTAATGTCTATAATATAGCAAGACTTCATGTTGTTTGAAAGGGGAGATGCTGTTGATGGGAGACCTGAATATGCCAGATGTTAACGAGCACATTTGCTGCAGCCACATACAAGAGCAGGGCCATTCTCGATGCCCTACAGGCGGCAGGCCTCAGACAGCTAGTTTCGGAACCCACTCGTGAGGGAGCAATCCTAGCCCTCGTACTCTCAAATGGGGGCAGTGAGAGGATCTGAGATTTAGAAGTGGGTTGCCATCTGGGAACAAGTGACCATCAAACAGTGTTGTTCACATTAAACTCAGGTACAGAGTCAAGCCATACAAAAGTGAGGGTACTGGACTTCAGGAGGGCTGACTTTGGCAAGATGGGAGAGTGCCTCAGAAAAGCACTAGCAAACAGGCTAGAAGGAGGGGTGGAGCAACAATGGGGAATCATCAAAACTGCCATCACAGAGGCAACAAGCCTTTGTGTGAAGCAAATAAACAAATCAAAATGAAAGAAAAAGCCACTATGGTTCTCAAAAGAGGTGGCTTGCAAAGTCAGGGAGAAAGACAGCATTCAGTAAGTATAAGGAAACACAGAAGGAGCAGGACAGAGAGCTGTACCAGTTAAGGCAGAGAAGCAGGAGGGAAGTCAGAATAGCAAAGGCCCAAACTGAGGAAAAGATAGCCAACTCGGTAAGAAGGTGGAATAAAACCTTTATAGGTACATCAGAGAGCGAGAAAGACAAAGGGAGGGATATGAGGATGAATAGAACAAATGGTGGTGGGCAGAGGGGACAGTGAAAAAGCAGGGATACTGAATGAATAGTTCTGCTCAGTATTCACAAAAGAGGAGGGGGGGGGGGAGAGCCTAATCCAATTAACAGAAGCACTCTTGATAAGGGGAGATATTGCTGATGGGTGATCTGAATATGCCAGATGTTAACTGGAGTGCAGTTGCAGCTGCCACTTCGAAGAGTGCAGTTATTCTAGATGCCCTACAGGGGGCATGCCTTAGACAACTAGTACTGGAGCCCACTCGAGAGGGAGCAATATTAGACTTGATTCTCTCAAATGGAGATGGAGAGAGGATTACAGATGTAGAAGTGGGTAGCCATCTGGGAACTAGCGACCCATCGAACAGTATGGTTCACAATAAACACAGCAATAGAGTCAAGCCATACAAAGACAAAAGTACTGGACTTTAGGAGGCTGACTTTGCCAAAATGGGTGAGTGCCTAAGGAATGCACTAGCAAATGGGCAGGAAGGAGGGGTGGAAGAACAATGGGAATAATAAAACTGCCATCACAGAGGTAACGAGCCTTTGTGTGAAGCAAATAAACAAAACAAGACGATGTAAGAAACCACTATGGTTCTCAAAGGAAGTGGCAGTGAAGGTTCAAGAAAAAAGAAAGCATTCAGGAAGTACAAGAGATCGCAGAAGGAGCAGGACAGAGAACTGTATCAGTTAAAGCAAAAGGATGCTGGGAAGGCAGTCAGAACAGCAAAGGCCCAAACCGAGGAAAAGATAGCCAACTCCAGTTAAGAAGGGGATAAAACCTTTATAGGTACATCAGGGAGCAAAGGAAGACCAAGGAGGGATAGTGAGGCTTAATAAAGGGGAGGGTGGGCAGAGGGTGACGGTGAAACGGCAGAGATACTAAACAAATATTTTTGCTCAGTATTTACAAATGAAGAGGGGGAGGTACATAAAACAAACAGTAGTAACACTCTGGATACAGAAGCTGATATCAGCCCATTTACAGAAGAAAGGGTTCTGAAAGAACTCTTAAAACTGAAGGTGGACAAAGCAATGGGGCCTGATGGGATTCATCCCAGAATGCTACAAGAACCAAGGGTAGAACTAGTGACACCACTGACTACCCTTTTAACAAATCATGGGAGGATGGGGTGGTAACCGAGGACTGGAGGAGGCAGATGTGATTCCTTCACAAAAGTGGAGCAAAGCAGAAGCAGGAAACTACAGACCTGTTAGTTTAACCTCAGTGATAGGAAAAGATGGAATCACTTCTGAAGGAAAGAATTATCAGCATCTAGAGGCCAGAGGGGCACAGGACCCCAGGCAGCATGGATTCACAGCGGAAGGTCATGCCAGACAAATCTGATAGATTTCTTTGACTGGGTGACCAAAGTAGTAGATCAGGGAGGGCTGTGGACATGGCCTACCTAGACTTTAGCAAGGCATTTGACACAGTCCCACACAAAAGATTAATATACAAGTTAGCCAGCCTGGGAGGGGGTCCCAAGATGACAGCCTGGGTAAAGAATTGGCTGGAGAATAGGACACAGAGAGTAATAGTAAATGGAGTCCACTCAGAAGAAAGGAGGTTACTAGTGGGGTACCGCAGAGGAGTTCAGTATTAGGACCGGTCCTCTTCAATGTCTTTATGTGACATTATGGAAGGACTGGAAGGAAAGTATGTCTCTTTGCAGATACACTAAGATCTGCAACAGAGTCGATGCACAGGGTGGGGTGGAAAGGATGAGAGGGACTTGGCAAGGTTAGAGGAATGGTCAAATGTATGGCAGCTTAGATTCAATGCTAAGGAGTGCAGGTAATGCACCTGGGAAACAAAACCCAGGGAAGAGTACACAATGGGGGTGAGATACTAACAACAAAAAAAATAGAAAGGACCTGGGGTAGTCATATCAGATGACCTAAAGGTGGGCAAGCAATGTGAGAGGGCAGCAAGGAGGGCTGGGGGTTACTGGGATGCACAGGGAGAGGCATCACCAGTAGAAAACAGGAAGTTATTATCCTCTGTACAGACAGCTGGTGAGACCCCATCTGAGTACTGTGTGCAGTTCTGGAGACCCAATCTCGCAAAGACAGACAGGATGGAAGCTGTCAGAGGAGGCAACTCAAAATGGTGCAGGGTCTGCAACGAAGACATATGAAGAGAGACTTAGGAGCTTAATATGTATAGCCACGAGGAAAGGAGGAGGGGGGACATGACAGAAACTTTCAAGTACCTCAAGGGAATCAACAAAGTCCAAGAGGGTAGCATCTTTCAAAAAAGATGTGTGCAAGAACAAGAGGCACAATTTGAAGATGGGGGGCAGCTCAGAGGTAATTTAAGGAGTATTTTTCACAGAGAGGGTTGTGGATGCATGGAGCGGCCTTCCGGGAGGAAGGATTGTGGAGTCAAAATCAATCGTGGAATTCAAGCATGCATGGGACAGTCATAAGAGCAAATCTAGGGTGTGGGGTAAGAAGAAGTAGGCTGCTGGTTAACTAGGATCTGCAGCTTATCAGTAGGTAGGAAATGGGCAGACTGGGTGGGCCAGCGGTCCTTATCTGCCGTCAAATTCTATGTTTCTATGATGGGAGGTTGATCCCAGCCCTTTCACAGAAAGGGTTCTGCAAGAACTCCTAAAACTGAAGGTGGACAAAGCAATGGGCCCGATGGAATTCACCCCAGAATTCTAAAAGAATTATGGGGAAACTAGTGAAACCACTGACTACTCTGCTTTAATAATTCATGGAGGATGGTGTGGACCCGAGGACTGGAGGAAGACAGATGTGATTCCCCTTCAAAGTGGGACCAAGACAGAAGCAGGAAACTACAGACCTGTCAGTTTGACCTCTGTGGTAGGGAAAGTGATGGAGTCACTTCTGAAGGAAAGAATAGTTGAGTACCTTGAGGCCAGTGGGGCACAGGACCCAAGGCAGCGGGAAGGTCACGTCAGATGAATCTAACAGATTTCTTTGACTGGGTGACCAAAGTAGTAGACCAGGGAGGGACTGTGACACGGCCTACCTTGACTTTAGCAAGGCATTTGACAGTCCCACACAAAAGATTAATAGTCAAATTAACCAGCCTGGGAGTGGGTCCCAGGTTGGTAGCCTGGGTAAAACACTGGCTGGACAACAAGACACAGAAGGTAATTGTAAATGGAGTCCATTCTGAAGAAAGAGGGGTTACTAGTGGGGTACCGCAGGGTTCAGTACTGGGTCCAGTCCTTTTTAATGTCTTTATAAGTGACACTGCAGAGGGACTGGAAGGAAAAGTATGCCTCTTTGCAGATGACACAAAGATCTGCAACAGGGTTGATACACAAGGAGGCGTGGAAAGGATGAGAAGGGACTTGGCAAGGTTGGAGGAATGGTGAGAAGTATGGCAGCTAGGATTCAATGCAAAGAAGTGCAAAAGAATGCACCTGGGAAACAAGAACCCAGGGGAAGATTACACAATTGGGGGAGGTAGTAACAACAACAAAAAAGGAAAGGGACCTGGGGTAATCATATCAGATGACCTTAAAGTTAGCAAGCAATGTGAGAAGGCAGTAGGGAGGGCTGGGGGTATACTGGGATGCATAGGGAGAGGCATCACCAGCAGAAAACAGGAAGTTGCTATCCTCTGTACAGACAGTTGGTGAGACCCCATCTAGAGTACAGCATCCAGTTCTGAGACCCCATCTCCGCAAGGACATAGACAGGATAGAGGCAGTCCAGAGGAGAGGCAACTAAAATGGTGCAGAGTCTGCAAGAGAAGCCGTCGAGGAGAGACCAAAGGAGCTTATATATATATACCCTTGAGGAAAGAAGGGAGAGGGGACATGATAGAAACTTTTAAGTACCTCAGTGGAATCAACAAAGTCCAAGAGGGTAGCATCTTTCAGAAAAAGATGTGCAAGAACAAGGGGACACAATTTAAAGATGGGGGGGCGGTTCGGGGCAATGTGAGGAAGTATTTATTCAGAGAGAGGGTAATGGATGCATGGAACAGCCTTCCTGAGGAGGTTGTGGGGTCTAAAAAGGTGGGAGAATTCAAGAATGCATGGGACAGACAAAAGACAATTCTTGAGGGGGGTAGGAATAAATAGGCTGTTGGTTAACCAGGATCTGTGGCCTATCTTGTAGGTAGGGAAATGGGCAGACTAGGTGGGCCAAGTGGTCCTTATCTGCCATCAAAGTCTATGTTTCTATGAAAGGGACAAGTGCTCTCTTATGCAACGGAAAGGGGACAAGTGCTCTCTCACTGGAGCGCTTCATTCATTTGGTTGCCCCCCTTCCCTTCCCCATCTGCTCCTGTTTGTGTTCCCTCCCCACTGTCTATACCCTCCCACACCCCATTTCCCTTACCCGTATCTTGTTTGCACTCCCCAGTTCCTCACGGCTCCTTTGGGAGTTTCCTTTGTTCTAGGCCCTGCTCTGGTGGGGCTGCCGCTCCTTTCCCTGTCGGCACTTCCAGAAAAAGCATTTCCGAAAATTGGGATTTTTGTCCCGGTCTGAGATTTTGGTCATGACTGGTCCTGGTTTAGCCAGTGATATGATCCACCTGTCTCACACTCCCCCATCTTCTCAGCAGATCCTGCACGCCAACTGCCATCCCAAGAAGATGATCCAATCCCTGCCATGCATACCTGCTGGCCTGTCGCCCTTAACTTGAACGAGGATCAGGTAAGAGGTCACAGCTCGGGTCCAATCAGACTGCAAGTAACAAGTCAATACGTTGCACTAGGGGATCTTTTACGAACTACCCGGCTCCAACAGAGTGTCCCCATGCCGTCACCGTGTAGTGGGTGACAGATTCTGACTCGTGACCATGTCACTGTCTGGGAACAGCTCACCCGTTTGTTTTTAAGTTTGTGGCGGTTTGCTCTGTGTACCTTGTTTGCTGGGGAATGGGTTGGGGATGCTGAATCATGCGTAGATGGGCAGCAGCGTCAGGATGCACCCCAATGGCAACGGACCTTCAGCCAGCAAGAGAGCACTTGGAGATAGAGACGAAAGGAACAAGGGTAGTTTAGATGTCTTACTCCCATATAGTTATTTAAGCAATAACCCACAAAGGGGTGTGAGTTATTGGGGGAGTTGCCATGGCTGGAGTGGTTTGCCCACGAGGCATAGCCGAGTGGGTAAATCCCCGCCAGACGTGGTGATAACCCACATCTTCCAAGTGGCTTACTGCAATTATACCATGGTTAATTTTTTTTACTATGATAAAAAGTAACTTTTAAAGAGGTTGCTTTGTTTTCTATTTTTATTGTATTTATTGCTGTGCTGCAGATGATTAGGAATATATACTCAACAGCCATTGGTCATCAGACGATTTCATTGGCTGTTCACTTATGTCTGTGGTATAATTTGAGATAGAAATAGCCGTATTATCTATCTAGCCAATGCCCCCCCGCTACCATTAAGATGTAGCTGAAACAGGCTAATTACTGAACACAAAAACTAACCCACACTGTGGCCACCCCCCCCTTAGGCCACAGCTCCAGAGCCACTTCTCTGACCTATGCCAATGTTTTCACTGGGAATGGGAACATCATTATAAGAGAAGTTTCAGGGGGCACAAATATTTGAACACCTCTCAGAAATCTGAAAGCCCATGTGTTCAATGGAGCATACTCGCGTGTTTCAAACACCAGCTGCTACCTGCTACGCCTTAAAATGCAAGTTGTCATCTTTCCTACCAGCTTGAGTTCAGTCTCCTCATCCAGTGCTTTTAGGTGGCCTTCTCTAAGCCTCAACTTTAAGGCATCAGCCTCAAACTCCCTCTTTTCTCTTTCTGTCTGCTACTGGGGTCATTCATGTTAGAGATGGACTCAGATAAACAGAGTGGCAGTATAGACATGGCCACTATTTCAGAAATATGTAGTGTCACCACCTGAAGTTCACAATATCCGCAAAGCCTAGTGGTCCTTGCTTGCTTAAAGTAACAAAGTGCTTAGTGTTGTCATATAGCAGAATGTGAAAACGGAACTCCTAGGATCAGATTTAAAAAAAATATGCACCTTGAAATGATTTTCCTTACAGAGTCTATACAGTTTTCAGTGCCAAAATTCTACCTGGACTTCAGAGTGACTAATACAGTGGTGGTCACACAGTTACTTGTGGCCATACCTCTCAACCTTTCTTCACCAAAATGTGTGACAAGATGTGTGACAAATGAGCAAAATGTGTGACATATCATCTAACATGACACTGCAAGCTCAGAACACTACAGCTACCACTGCACTAATGTTCATAATGTTTTTTGATAACTGAGCATAATACATTACTATGAATTTCTGCTTTAAAGTCTCAGTGGGGAATGTGGAATATCAACTTCCCCATGATAGACAAAGGGTTTCTGAGAGGTAAAATGAGTGACGTCAGGAGTGTAGCCAGACTACAAATGGCTAAAAGAAAAACATGAATAAATACAGGTTACTCACCTGTAACAGGAGTTCTAGGAATGGTAAATGTTGTTCATCCACACTATCTGGCAGGTTCCTTGCTGCTTTAAATCTTGCCGGAAGGTCTTCAAGCTGGCTCCTACCACCCACCTGGGAGGTAAAACTCTCAGCTCCACCCCATGACACCAGATCTAGCCCGCTGGAAGCCAGGTTGTGCGTCGAAGCCGGGTGGGTAGTGTGGGTGAACAACATGTACCAACCCTAGAACTCCTGTTACAGGTGAGTAACCTGTATTTCTAGGGACATGGATACGTTGTTCATCCACACTATCTGGCAGACTCCTAGCAGTTCTCCGGGAGAAGGGAGGCAAGGCGCACATCCCCTACTTAGGGAATAAGGACTGGAGAAGCGAGGCCCCAAAACCAGCATCCCGGCGTGACTCAAGGTCGATGTGGTAATGGGTGATGAAGGTATGTACTGACTTCCAGGTAGCAGCCCTGCAGATTTCCTGGATAAGGATGTCCCTGGAAGCAGTTACCGATGCATCGGTATGGTGGGTAGAATGAGCTCTTATCCCTCTGGGAGGCTCCATGCCCGCCAACCTATAGCAGAGATCTATGTAGGAGGTGACCCACCTGCCTATCGCCTGCTTGGCTGCAGGTCTGCCAGATGCGGCTTCAGCGTAAGTGACAAACAGCTGGCGAACCTCTCCCGAACTTCAGCCGCCTGCTCCTTATAATAAGCAGCTCTTCTAGTGTCCAAGCATGGCGCTATATTCGGCCTCTGAGGTGTGATTGGGTAGAACACCGCAGAGTCAACACCTGGTTAAGGTGAAACTCCGACACCACCTTCAGAAGGAATTTCGGGTGGGGCGCATGACAACTTTGTCCCAGTGGAAGACCAGATAAGGATACTCGATGGAAAGTGCCTGGAGCTCTCCCATCCTTCTGGCTGACGTGATAGCCACCAATAAGGCGGTCTTCCATGACAGGTGAGACAAGTCACACCTGTGCATCGGTTTGAATGGCTTGCCCATGAGCTCAGCCAATACCAGCAGTAGATCCCACGGAGGTTGAGGTTCTCGCACCGGAAGGGATATGTGATCAAGGCCTTTGAAAAAGCGCCAGACCACCTTCTCCTGCGGCACCGACTGCTTCCCAGCCTGCCAGGTCGATGAAACCCCCAAGACCAAGTTGCAGAGCTATGCTGGCTCGCACCACTGCCTGCTGGTCAGCACCACTGACCCTAGTCTCGGGGCCACCTGACTCTCCTCAGCAGCGGGTTGGCTCCGACTTGTCGATGAGACCACAGTGCTGCACTCTCCCCGCAGTCAACCCGAGGGTGTGACTGCTCATCTGACTCGAGCTCGACTCAACTCCGAAGAGGTAGAGTCCGAAGCTCTGAGCCAAACCGTAGGAGGGCGGGCAGAACCAACCTTGCCACCGGGCCTGGCAGCCAGAGTTGTGGCCGGGTCGGCGCCCGTGCCCTCCGCAACCCCGTGAGCGGGACCTACAGGAGGCACTGGGGCAGCTCGAGCCAAAGGTCCAGAGCCAGGGCCAGACGCAGCGCTGTCGAATCCACCAGTACCGGGGGCGGTACCAGGGACAGGGACAGTGCCGACAGCAGCCCCAGCTGCATCTCGGCGCGCAGACAATGACACCGCCCGCCCCACGGCACCGAGGACCAAAGCGGTGCAGATGACGGCCCAGAAGGCAGATCCAGCGCCGAACACGCCACCGACCGGACCCTCGGCACCGAGGACGGCACCGACAGACGGAGTCGAAGGCCCTACGGCGCCGAGCCATGGCAAAGGAGGACACCGGATCCGGTCCCACGGCACCACGAGCGGCGACGTGAACGGCATCGACAGGGCCGAGCGCCGAGTCGGTGCTGACGCTGACAGGGCTCATGGTGCCATGAACGGCGCCGAAGGCTCAGATGGCGCCCGACTGACAGCGCGACCAGGCCTTCCGAGCCGTGGGAGCGACACCGGGAGCCTTCACCCCGAAGGAGCAACTGCCATGGCGGCGCCTCCGCCCGCTCCCGGAGAGAAGCGGAGCGGCCTCCTGCACTGCGGGAGGAGCCTCGGCGATGGCCAGGCTACAGTAGCCGAGGCTCCCTCCTCTCGGTCAGTATAGAGACAGGCGGACCGGAGGAAGGGCCGAGAAGGCTGACTTGGCCAGCCAGTCGAACCCTACCCCAGTGGTGGGCTCGGCCCACTTTCTCTGTGCGCTGTTAGGACTGGCGGTCCATGGAGAAGCAGGTGTGTATGAGTCCATGTCGTGAAGCGGGCCAAGACACGCAAGACACTGGTCGTGCTGGTTGGTGACGGAAAACTTTTGGCCGCACGGGCAACGACGCATGGGGGCCCTCCGACCGAGACATGACCTACGGAGAAAAAAACACCAAAACAGACTCGACGTCGCAGAATTCAAATAAAAAGGAAAGATCTTACCGGGCAACGTCAAGTGGAGGCAGAACACAGAACCGGCAGGCAACTGACAGACTGAAAACGTCAATCTCGAAAGGCTGAAGGCCTAAAATTCTTGACAGAAGCTTCCCATGAGGCGACCTCGACGGCGGGAGGCGAACTGGTAGATAGGCGGTCGACACAGCCTAACAGCCAACCCTTGAGCGCCATGATGCGCTGGCCTCGAGGCGGCTCAGATGGTGTATCGCTCTACCTACCCCTTTAAAAAAAAAAAGCTCCGGGTCCTAACCTCTGGCCAGTACCAATCTGTGATGAATGGTGAAGATTGACACAGATAAGATTACGAGGTACCCAAAAGGCGGGATAAATGCAGCGGACCGAGGAGGGAGGAGGATGCGTGCCTGGGCATGCCTCCTCCTGAGGGCGATCCATCTGCTCAAGCTGCTCCAGCCGAGCCAACCGCCCACAGTAACTGCCCAATGGGCCTCTTCACTTTTCCGGTGGATAGCGCTTCAAGGAGCCCAAGCTTCAACCGGCAGCGGTCCTCAAGACATTGGCCGAGACGAACAGCACAGACTCAGAGCCTGCGGTCGTGTTCCAGGGCCGAGGCAGACGACATGAGTACAGATCCGCCCTGACATCTGCTGCCCACAAGGGCACCACCGAAACCGGAGTCGATTTGTCCATCGCAGCCACGAGGGAAAAGGAAGACCAAGTCTTGAAAATTTTAAAACTAGTTTCGGACGAACCGGAGTTAGGATCCAGTCTATCGCGCAGAGCATTGAGGACGGAACCTGAGCTCAGCTGCAAGGGAAGATCTGGCGCCATGGGCGAGCCGAGAGTTTTACCTCCCCGGTGGGTGGGGGAGCCAGCTGAAGACCTTCCGGCAAGATTCAAAGCGGCAAGGAACCTGCCAGATAGTGTGGATGAACAACATATCCATGTCCCCAGAAATGATACTTCAGGTTGCCATACCCGACAATAATCAATACCTTTCTGAGGTGGCAGCCTTGGAAGTGGCTGGGGGTGCGCAGGGGTCTGTCCCTTATTTTTAAAATCCAATGTTGACAACCCTAGATGAGTCCTGATACTGAAACTTTAAAGAGATCTACCACGTAAACTTAATTTGGATTTGCACCTGCCTGATTGGTGCCTTACCCCTTCAAAATGATCTTGCTGCTATTTCCAAAAATACTGGAACAGGTTTTAGTTACATCCCTTGTAAGTTACCCCAATGGGTCTCCACTTCCTGTTTCTTTCACGCCACACTCTGCCCCAACATTCAGCAAAGTTATGATGTGACGCCAGAGAGCGAGGAGGAGCTCCATTTTAGTCTGTGGGAGTACCTTTTGGGTTGTTTTTCTATATTGTAATGGGCAGTTGGTGATGAAGCGTGGGCGCCGATCAACTAACAAGACCCTTGTTAGTCGACCAGTGCCCACGTTTCATCACCAAATCTAGGTTACTCACCTGTAACAGGAGTTCTAGGAATGGTATATGTTGTTCATCCACACTTATTGGCAGGTTCCTTGCGCTTTAAATCTTGCGGAAGGTCTTCAAGCTGTCCTCCCACACCCACCGGGTGGTAAAAACTCTGGCTCAGCCCCATGGCCTTAGATCTGGCCCACTGGAAGCTCAGGTTGTGCGTCGAAGCCGGCGAGGTCGGGAGAATGTAGGGATGAACAACATATACCACCCTAGAACTCCTGTTACAGGTGAGTAACCTGTATTTCTAGGACATGGATATGTTGTTCATCCACACTTATTGGCAGACTCCTAGCAGTTCTCCGGGAGGAGGGAGGCAAGCACACCCCAACTTAGGGAACAGAGATCTGAGAACCGAGGCCCCAAAACCAGCATCCCGGCGTGACTCAAGGTCGATGTGGTAGTGGGTAATAAAGGTGTGTGCTGACTTCCAGGTAGCAGCCCTGCAGATTTCCTGGATAGGGACGTCCCTGGAAGCAGCCACCGATGCAGCAGTATGGCGGGTAGAATGAGCTCTTATCCTATGGGAGGCCTCCATGCCGCCAACTTATGCTTAGCCGATCTATGCAGGGAGGTGACCCACCTGCCTATCGTCCGCTTGGCTGCAGGTCTGCCAGGTGCGGCTTCAGCGTAGGTGACAAACAGCTGGCGAACCTCTCCCCGAATTTCAGCTGTGCACTCCTTATAATAAGCGAGCGCCTTTCCAGGGTCCAGAGTATGGAGCCTATATTCGGCCTCCGAGGTGTGATTGGGGTAGAACACCGGCAGAGTCAGCACCTGGTTAAGGTGAAACTCCGACACCATCTTCGGAAGGAATTTCAGGTGGGGGCGCAGGACAACCTTGTCCCTGTGGAAGACCAGGTAAGGAGACTCGATACAAAGCGCCTGGAGCTCTCCCATCCTTCTGGCTGACGTGATAGCCACCAAGAAGGCGGTCTTCCACGACAGGTGAGAGAGATCACACCTGTGCAGTGGTTCGAATGGCTTGCCCATGAGCTTTGCCAGTACCAGCAGTAAATCCCACGGAGGTGGAGGTTCTTGCACCGGAGGGGAAATGTGATCAAGGGCTTTGAAAAGCGCCCGACCACCTTTTCCTGCGCCACTGACTGCTCCCCAGCCCGCGCCCGGTAAGCAGAGATGGCTGCCAGGTGCACCTTTAGGGTCGTCGACCTAAGCCCTTGACTAGAAAGGGACCATAAATAGTCCAAAATGCTTGCCACAGAACAGGAGGAAGGGTCCAAGCCCTTGCCCTGACACCAAATGGAGAATCTCTTCCATTTGAAGGCATAGCATTTTCTGGTCGACTCTCATCGGGACGCCTCAACAACATTGAGGACCTCGCCGGAAAGACCCAAGGCCTGGAACTCTGGCAGCTCAGGAACCAGGCCGTCCAGGTGCAGGGATTGAAGGTCCGGATGGAACACCTTCCCTGATTGACTGAGAGCAGGTCCGGGCGAGCTGGAAGCTGCCTCGGGAGCCTGGAGCTGAGGCTGAGGAGATCTGGGTACCAGAACTGGCGGGGCCAGTCTGGGGCTATCAGAATCACCTGCGCCTTGTCCCTCCTTGCCTTGAGAAGCACCTTGTGAATCAAGGGAAATGGGGGAAAGGCGTAAAAGAGGCCCGGGGTCCACAGCCTCGAGAAGGCATCCCCCTGCAGCGAGCCCTGCTGAGGCGGGCATAAAACTGCCTCCAGGAGAAGCGGCTGAGGCTAACAGGTCCACCTGAGGTGTGCCCCACTGGGAGAACAGATCTTGTACTACCTCCGGCAGGAGAGACCACTCGTGAGATGCAGCCCCTATCTGGCTCAGGGTATTGGAGGCTCCTGCCACATGAATGGCTAGGAGATCCGCCTCCAGGCTGCGCACGAGTGACCAAATGCGGAGAGCTTCCTTGCATAGAAACATGGAGCGTGTCCCGCCCTGGTGGTTCAGGTAGTACATGGTCGTGGTATTGTCCGTCTGGACTCTGACCACTTGACCCCGGAGAAACGGAGCAAAGGCGGTGAGAGCTAGGCGGACCGCCGGAGCTCCAGCAGGTTGATGTGGCATCGGGACTCCCTGGGACCAGAGGCCGTGCACTCGGTGTTCCCCAGATGGGCACCACAACCCATCAGAGAGGCATCGGTCAGAGAGGCCGTCGGCTCGAGGCGGACAAACAGGATGCCTCCTGCAGATGGAATGGAGCGGTCCACCACTGGAGAGCGTTCCCACATCTCTGAGATCACTATCACTAGCTGGTTCAAGGACGCATACAGACCACTGGCTGGGCTGTCCCCACTGAAGGGGGCGCATGTACCAGTGTGCCCAACGGACCACGCTGGTACAGGCCGCCATGAGACCCAGAAGGCGAGGAAGTCCCGGGCAGGGCGGATTGCCCAACCAGAAATGATTGGGCAAAGGAGGTAGAACCCGGCCCTGTCCGCGGAGCCGTGCTCTGGCTCAAGAGAGCTCTGCCTCGATGAACAGGATCACCTGCTTGCCTCGAGTTCGACTTGGCCTTGTTGATGAGAAGGCCAACTTGAGAGCAAACCTGGAGGCCAGATCTCTGGACCGCTCCACCTCCGTCTGGAGGCTGCTATCAGCCAATCGCCCAGGTAAGGGTACACGGACCCCTCAGCGCTCGGAGAATGCTGTCACCACTGCCATGCATTTGGTGAAGACCCTGGGAGCTGAAGATAAGCCGAAGGGCATGGCTCGAACTCGAGAGGGATCCTCCGGCGGAGGAATCTCCGATTGACGGACGGATAGGACGTGGAAAGAACGCGTCCTGTAGGTCAGAGACAGAACCACCGCCCGTGTTCCAGAGGTGGTATTATCTGTGCCACAGTGACCATCCTGAAGGTTCGAGACCTTAGGAACTTGTTCAGGTCGTGTGGAGTCGAGAATGGGGCACCAGCCCCGTCCGTTTGGAACCAGGAAATACCTGGACCCCGAACCCCGGGTCTGAAGGGGTCCTCCACCTCCGTGATCACCTCCTTTTGGAGGAGAGGCGATGTCGGCTCGGCAAGCCGCCAGTGAGGCTCTGGACCCCGAGGCCCCTGAGGTGCGACGGCCTGAAGGCGGGGCCTGCCTCGAATTCCAGAGGTAGCCTTTTCCACCACGTCCAGTACCCACCTGTCCGTGGTAACAGCGGACCAGTGGAAAGGAAGTGTCTGAGCCGTCCCCCAGGGGAATCCAGGGGTGGTGACAGGATGAGGCACACCCTCAGCCCGTCATGGGCAGGCTTGGAGGAGGGACCAGCAAAAGGACCTCCCGGGCCTTTACCTCCCTGCTTCCTGTTGGAGGAAGCCCGGCCCAGCTGGGTTTGGGATACCAAGTCGAAGCCTGCTGGCCCTGACGTTGCTGGGCGGGCGCTGCGGGCGCAGAAGGACCGAAAGGGCTTAGGCTGTTGCTTGCGCTAGTCCTTCTGAGCGAAAGAGACCGAGTCCAAGGTAGCAGTGGACTTCTCGATCCCTGCAGGTGACCTTCCACCCCAGGGTCAAGAGGTCAGTCCCAAAAGGGAACATCCACCAACTTGTGCTGGGTATCCGAGGTAAGGTGGATATCCTCAGCCAAGCCGGTGACGCATGGCCACTGCGGCCGCCACAGACCTGGCACATGAGCCCCCGATGTCTAATGCAGTCTGGAGCTGCTGTTTGGCCACCGCCCTGCCCTGATCCTGCACCTGCCTGACCGTAGTCTGCAGATCTGCGGGAAGATGAGGGACAACCTAATCCAGGGAGCCCAACAGGGCGTGAGAAAAATGTGCCATGAGGACGGCCGAACTGGCCTGACGAAGGCCGAGAGACGACGCAGCATAGACTTTCCACCCGGCATAATCCAATTTCTTGGATTCCTTGTTGGGAGGTTTGTCCACATCCTCATGCGCCCAGCACGCCAGAAAACGCTGTCGGTAACCAACCCCTCGGCTGAGGGTGTTCCAAAAACGGACAGGAACGGTAGGGACGCATACTTCCTGGCCAACCTGGCCGAAGGTGCAGGGCAGGAAGCTGCCAAAGTTCAAGGCCGGACCCACTATGGCCTGGCCACGGAAGAGCCTCTGTGGGAGAATCCCTCGGTCCAGAATCTCCGTGAGGGGATACCTGGCCCGTTTAGAAACGGGTTCGAGCTTCATCCCGGTGGACTCAGAGATGAGTCGAAGCAACCCTAAGAAGGACGAAGGGCTATCGTCCATTGACTGCCCTCCCGAGGACTCCAAGTCCATGCGCTTGGAGAAGAGGGAGGAACCATCATCGGACTCAGAAGAGTTCTCAAAGAGCTGCCTCGGGCCTGAGCCACCCTCCACCTGCCGAGGTTTATCGGGAGTGAGGTGACAGACAGCCTGGGGCAGAGCAAGGCCGACCCGAGAATTTTGGTGGAGCCCCAACTAATGGCTACAAAGGGGATTGGTTATCAGCTCAGTGACAGCCACTTAATGGCCGGGGAAGATGACTGGGTCGGCTTATTCCCGGTCAAAAGGAGCTGTTGCCATGAGTTCCTCGATACCTCTGGCAACTTGCGCGAAACCCGCCCCGTCCGAGGAAGAGCGGCAACACCGCTTGCCGTGTGCCGAGACGAGACCGCCAATGGCGGCGGGATCGGTTGGACCGCGAGGATGTCCGAGACCGAGAGTCTCGACTAGGCGAAGAAGCGAGGAGAAGTGTCGAAATCGCACTCCTCGGCTCGACGATCCCACCAAGGCCCGGAACCGGAGGCACAGACGAGCCGACGGGATCTCAACTCCCACCGGGGAACCGGGAGAGGGATTCTCAGCTTTGCAGCCGACAACCCATCTAACGGGTTGAGAAAATCTCGACCGCGTTGGCGGGAGTCTCGTCAACTGGCCTGATGGGGACACCCGTGAAGCCAGTGGCGAAGTCGACTGTCGACAAGGAGGGGATCTTTCCCGCTCCCAAGAGCGCCGTCGAGAGACTTACTTTGCTCTTTGGACCTGAAAAGGTCCCGAGAAGTTGGACCCTCACCTTGGTCGAGAGGGTCAGACAAAGCTCCTTAAAAGAAGCCGAGTACGAGGCACCGAGAGCAGAACAAATGCCGTAGCCGAGGTAGAAGCGGCCCGCGCCGCCTCTCTGAGGGTGATCATCTGCTCGAGCTGATCTGCCGAGACCACCGCCAGCGATGCCACCCAATCGGGCCTCTTTAGATTTCACCGTGGAATTCTTTCTCTGGGGCGCCCCAGTTGTAATCGGGCAGCATGGTCTTCAAGGACGTAGGCCGAAAAGGAAGGGCACAAGTCGCTGGCCTGCGGGTCGTGCTCAAGGCCCAGGCAGTAGACGCACGTGGAGTGCGGATCCGTCCTAGACATCTTCTGCCCGCAAGGGCACCTCCAAAACCGGAGTCGATTTGTCCATCACAGCCGCGAGGAGAAGAAGACCAAGTCTTTTAGCAAAAACTTTTGATTTGAACTTTCAAGAACTAGGAACCAGTCTTAACACGAAGCGTTAAGGAGGGAACCTGAGCTTCCAAGCGGTAAGGAAGATCTGGTGTCATGGGGCAGAGTCATGAGTTTTACCACCGGTGGGTGGGAGGAGCCAACTTGAGGACCTTCTGGCAAGATTTAAAGTGGCAAGGAACCTGCCAATAACTGTGGATGAACAACATATCCATGTCCCTAGAACTGCCCATTACAATATAGAAAAATTACCCAAAAGGTACTCCCCCATAGACTAAAATGGAGCTCGTCCCCGTGCTATCCCTGGCATCAAGTCATAACTTTGCGGAGTGTGGGTGGCTAAAAAAACAGGAAGGAGGAAAGACCCAGTAGGGGTAATTTTACTAAGGATATAACTTAAAACCCGTTTGAGTATTTTTGGAAACGGCAGCAGCAGGATCATTTCGAAGGGCTAAGGCACCGATCAGGCAGGTGCAAATGCTGAGACTGGTAAGTCTCTAATTTTTGCATGTGGGCAGGTCAGGACAAGCTAATAAAAGGAAATCAGTACTGGCAGTGCCAGTGGTACTTTTTTTGCAGGCTTTCTGCTGTGCTTCTACTTAATATTTTCTTCTTGGCATCCTTCATTCCTTAGGCACTAGTTCAGCGAGTGGGAGGGTGCGTGGGTGGCGAGTTTGCAATAGCCAGAAGGCAGCTCTGTGATTGGCTTTGCAGGTCAAGCCTGGGAACATTGTGTAGTCTGTCTGATCGGGTTGGGTGGGTGGTTGGACCAAAGCAGAGTGTTGACTATCCGGGAAGGGGACCTTCCCGCCCCACTAACGCTGACGTGGGACTTGCCCTTGAGTCCTTTTTCTGGACTGAAAGGAGTGTCCGATGGCTCCTCTCCCTTAGTAGAGAGGGACAGACAAAGCTCCTTGAATGAAGCCAAGTAGGAGGAGCCCAAGGAGAGCGGGATAAATGCTGCGACCGAGAAAGAAGAAGATGCGGCCTGGGCTGCCTCCTCCTCAAGGGCGATCATTTGCTCCGGTTGCTCAGCCGAGCCCGTCACCGGATCGCCCAATGGGCCTCCTTCGACTTAACTGAGGAATACATCTCTTTGGGGCGCCCAGTTGAAGTCTAGCAGCACGGTTTTCAAGAACGCTGACCGAGAAGAAAAAATGACTCACCTTAGTAATGTTGTTTCTTCTAATGGGAGTCTTGCGCTATTATGACATATGCAGTGAGTCCCAACCTTCAACTGCTCGGAGGTGAAAGAGTTAACTTTCCATGCCAGGCATGGAACTTAGAGCACGAGCTCAGTTGAAAGCTCTGTCTGTTGTTCTTCAAACTCAAACTGTCAGATCTTTTGAGCAAAACTCACTATGAAGCTGTAAATCTACACTAGCCAACTGGCTACTAAATATAAGAACACATTTTTGGGTCCAAAACAAAGACTCAAGTCAGGGATCCAAAAATAAAATAATCACCTGAACACCCCAAAAAGGAGGGTGAAAACAAGGTGGGCATCTACTAGTGCCAACACTGCACTGCCCACCCACATCCCAAGAGCTGAGGTTCTGAGAGGGACAGACAGGGGGAGAGGTCATAATATAGCAAGACTCCATTAGAAGAAACAACATTACTAAGGTGAGTAATTTTTTCTTCAAACAACATGAAGTCTTGCTATATTATGACATATGCAGACTACGCAGCAGTACCTCCATGGAGGAGGGACATAACCTACTTAGGAAATAGGCTCTGAAGCACAGCTGTGCCAAACCGAGCATCACTCCTAGCCTGGATGTCCAGGGAGTAATGCTTGGTAAAAGTGTGAACTGTTTTCCAGGTAGCTGCCCGACATATCTCTAGGATAGGGATGTCCCTGGCAGCAGCCAGAGATGCAGCTGTACCTCTGGTAGAGTGAGCCCTCAGGCCTGAAGGAGGAACCTTACCCAGTTTTTCATAGCAAAATTGGATACAAGAGACAATCCACCTGGCAATGGATCTTTTAGCGGCAGGTTTCCCTTTACCAACCTCACCATAAGTGAGGAACAGTTGGAGAGAATCAAACCTGTGACCCTTGGTACGGTCTATGTAGTAACTAAGGGCTCTTTTGATATCTAAACTGTGCAGTCTCCTCTCGCCAGAGGAGGAATGGTCAGTGAAGTACACGAGGGAGACACAGATTGATTAAGGTGGAAGTCTGAAACCACCTTAGGCAAGAACTTTCTGTTAGTCCTGAGGACCACCTTATCTCTATGAAAGGAGATAAAATCAGGCTCCACTGACAATGCTTGTAATTCACTTATGCGCCTGGCAGAAGTGATGGCTACCAAAAACACAGTTTTCCAAGTCAAGTACTTAAGCTCTGCTGAAGACAAGGGCTCAAAAGGGGGTTGCATAAGCTGGGCAATGCAAATATTAAGATCCCAGGCAGGGGCAGGGTCCCTGAATGGAGGGTTGGTGTGAAGCAACCCCTTGAAAAACTTGGAGAATACAGGATGAGCTGAAAGAGAAGAGGGTTTACCAGCTGATAAGAAAGCCGACACGCTGCCAGGTGCACCTTTAGGGTAGCTGGTCTCAGCCCCAAAGTATTCAAATGCACCATATAATCCAGGACTGTGGGTAAGTCCAGCAGATTCTGGGAAATGTGCTTGCCAGAGCACCATATGGAAAACCTCTTCCATTTGGAATTATAGTAGTCCTAGTGGAAGGCTTCCAGAAGCCTTCAAGATATCCAATACACCTTGGGAGAGGTGTAGGTCAGCAAACTCTAACTCTTCAAGAGCCAGGCCTTGAGATTGAGAGATTTGAGATTCGGGTACCAAACTCTCCCCTGAGCACAGGTTAACAGGATGAGATTCCTGGGAAGACATAGGGGAAGGTGGACTGCTAAGGACATAAGGAATGGGTACCAGGGCTGTCTGGCCCAATCTGGAGCAATCAGGATCATCTTGCAGGTTGAGATCTGATTTTGACTAGCACTTTGAACAGAAGAGGAAGGGGTGGAGGAAGCATAGAGAAATGTCCCTTCCCAACTGAGAAGGAAGGCATCCAGAGGGACTGAGCCCAACACTGGGGGCCTGCAACAAAAAAGGGGAAGTTGGTGATTGTCTGGGGCTGCAAAAAGATCTATCTTCGGGGTGCCCCATCTGGCAAATACTACCTCCAGTACTAGGGGATCCAGTGACCATTCGTGATGGCCCTGGGAAATCCTGCTGAGAGCATCTGCCAGGACATTGTCCTTGCCTGGGAGGTGAACTGCCGTAAGGGAGGTGTTCAGGGAATAAGCCAGAGACCACAACTTCATTGCTTCGGTGCACAAGGCCGTAGACCGAGTGCCTCCTTGCTTGTTGATGTACCACATTGTAGTGGTGGTGTCTGTTCTGACCTGTACAACTTGTTCTGGAACAGATGTGGAAAAAACTTGAAGTGCTAGAAAAACTGCTCTGAGTTCCAACAGGTTGATGTGGAGTAGAGATTCCTGAGGGGACCACAATCCCTGGGTAGTGAGGTCGCCCATGTGAGCTCCCCACCCCAAGAGGGATGCATCTGTAGTAAGGATTAAGGGGTGAAGGGGACCCCCTGTCTCAGATTGCTCTGGTCCTGCCACCACTGAAGGGCTTGGATCAGGGTTCGAGAAGGAAACCTAGAGATGTGAGCAGTTGCTGAGTGACCTGAAGGTGTAGTTTGACTTGGTCTGGAGACTGGCCTACTATGAGCCAGTCATCCAGGTAAGGAAAGATGGCAATCTTCTGCCTTCTTAAGTGGGCAACTGCTACTGCCAGGCATTTTGTGAATACCCTCAGGGAAGAGGTGAGGCCGAAGGGCATTGCTCTGAACTGGTAATGGCCTGAGGGCAGTTCGAATCTGAGGTACTATCGATGGGAGCTTCTGATAAGAACATGGAAGTAGGCATCCTTGAGGTCCAGGGACGCTAGCCAGTCCCCTGGCCTTAGAGAGGGTAAAATAATTCCCAGAGTCACCATTTTGAAATTGGGTTTTAAAAGGTGCTTGTTTAGGTATCTGAGATCCAGGATGGGCCGCCATTCTCCTGTCTTTTTTGGGGTAAGGAAGTACCTGGAGTACAACCCTTTGCCCTGGTGTAGGGTTGGAACCCTTTCCACAGCTCTGAGAGCCAGGAGGGTAGAAACTTCTGTTTCTAGGGCAAGTGCCTCTGATGGATTTGCAGGTGGAAAGGACCTGGTTCTCATCTTTGGAAATTTTTTGAAGCTGAGAACCAGTCCCTGGCTTACTACTTCCAGGACCCACTTGTCTGATGTTAAAGACTTCCAGTCCTGGACAAAGTAAGTCAGCCTGCCCCTACAGGTAGTAGTGGAGAATCGGCCTGGCCACTCCCATCAGGGTGCCTGCTTGGCAGGGCTTAGGCTGAGGGGTGGAAGCAGGTCTGCTTGTACCCAGTCTGCCTCTCCCTCTAAAGAACCCCTCTGGGCATAAGCTGACGAGCAGGCTGGGCTTGGTAAAAGGCCTATGAAAAGGTCTGCCCCTGCCCCTGGAAGGCTGCCTTTGAGGAGTGGCCTGCCTTCCTTGGCCTGTGCACTCCTATAGGTGGTCCTATACTCATCCATTTTCTTCATGTAATTCTCTGTCTGCTCCCCAAACAGAGAATTACCCACAACAGGAAAATCCATGGCCTTAGTTTGGGTATCCTGTGACAGGCTAGTACATCTGAGCCGAGCCATTCTGCAAAGTGCCACAGATGTAGCCATGACTCTTGATGACACATCATTAGAGTCCACTGCAGCATGGAATTGCACCTTGGATGCCTCAATACCATCAGCAGCCACCAGCTCCAGCTCCTTGGCAAGCTGGCCAGGGACCTGTTTTGCTAGAGCCATAACAGTATCCCATCTGGATTTCTGATATCTAGCAACATAAGCCATATAATTTGCCTAACTGAGTCCCAAGGATGCTGCCATGTACTGTTTCTTTGCCATAGCATCAATCCTCCTGGAGTCCTTGTCAGGGGGTGTGAAGCCAAGGGAATATTAGCCTTGTCACAGGCTGCAGCCTGCACTACCCCAACATGGCTGCATTGTTGTGTAAGGAACTCCGTATCAGAGCCTGACAATGTGTACCTCTTGTCCATTCTTTTATCCACAGGAGGTATAGTGGGAGGAGTTTTTAGAATTTTTACTGTCTGTTTCCCAAAAGATTTATGCAAAGGAATAGACTGTCTCCTAGATTCTGGGATATCCATCACTTCTACATAGTCAGGCTCCTCTTGATCATCCACAGCTTCCTCCACAGGGAGCTGGAGTGTTTCAGCCACTTTTTTATAAAACATAAAATGAGAGGGGGACTCAGAAAGCCTAGGGGGAGACACTCCTGAAGGGCTGTCTGGGGAGATGTCCGGTTCAATGGGCACATCCAGACTTTCAAATCCACATTCACTCTCCTCATACTCCTCTTCCCCCTCCTCCGGTTCATAAAATTCCTCAATCATATTCTTGAACCGGTAGAACCAACCGAACCGTATGCTTACCTGATGGTGCCGGTTCGGTCGGAAACGGGGAAAGCGACTGGACAATTTTAATCGCTTTGGCTATTTCTTCAGCGGTTGGAGATGGAAATTTTGGCTCCACACCTGCTGATTTTCTAGTCCTTTTTGCTGGAACCGACTCATCTGAGTCGGCTCTCCTTTTGCCCGAGGAAGTCTCACTTGGTCAGAGGGCACTCCCTCCGTTCGGTTACAACCGAACTGGGCTGGCCATCCGGTCAGCGACTTCTGGCCTCTTTCCTGAGCCTACCAACTCTTATCCAGGGTAGCTGCAGGAAAATTTTGCAAATCTGGCAGTCTGCATTGAGGTGGTCAAACCCCAGACAATAAACACAGGTGGTGTGGGTCAGCCTTGGCAAAGGCTTCCCCCAAACACTGCAGTGTTGAAACCCAGTGGGCCGGTTTTTCTTTTGGGTTTCTCAAGACATAGTGCCAGCCTAACCAAAACTTGCCCGCTTATGGCAATCCGCCATGCAAGACCCTCTTATCGGGTTCCCAACCTGTCACGGTCGTGGAAACCGTAATGAAACTGCTTTTTAGAACCGATAAGAACCGGGAACCGACTCTAAATGACAGATTTAATGAATTTACAACAACCTGATCGGTTGAAACCGAACCGATAATACCGTCTACAAGTTCCACACAAAAATAAATGTAAAACCTATCTAGTACTTACGATACCATAGACAGAGCTTGAACCGACCAGTTGCGGTTTAAATTCGGTTAAAAAAATGAAAAATTAATACTTTAACCGACAAAATGAACCGAGCAGAAGGAGAAATCTCTGGAGCGACTGTTCAGTGAGGCGGAGTAAAGAATCTGACAGTTTGAGTCTGAAGAACAACAGACAGAGCTTTCAACCGAGCTCGTGCTCAAAGTTCCATGCCTGGCATGGAAAGTTAACTCTTTCACCTCCGGAGCAGTTCGAAGGTTGGGACTCACTGCATATGTCATAATATAGCAAGACTTCATGTTGTTTGAAGGACTTTCACAATTCGCAGGCCTGCGGATCGTGATCGAGCCCAAGGCAGTAAACACACGTGGAGTGCGGATCGGTCCGAGACATCTTCTGCCCACAAGGGCACCGCCGAAATCCGGGAGTCGATCTGTCCATCGCATCCACGAAGGAAGAAAAAGACCTACGTCTAGTAAATTTAAGTATGGGTTTTGGTTTACCCGACAAGGTAGGATCCAGGCTTAAAACGCAGAGAGCAAAGGAGGGAACCTGAGCTTCCAAGTGATAAGGAAGATCTGGAGTCATGGGGCGGAGTCGAGAGTTTTACCACCCGGGTGGGTGGGAGGAGCCAGCTTGAAAACCTTCCGGTAAGATTTAAAGTGGCAAGGAACCTGCCAGTAAGTGTGGCTAGAACAACATATCCATGTCCCTAGAACAGAGAATTACCCACCACAGAAAAATCCATGGCCTTAGCCTTGGTGTCCTGTGAGAGGCTACTACATCTGAGCCAAGCAAACCTCCTAAGAGACACAGATGTAGCCATGACTCATGATGCCACATCATTCGAGTCCACAGCAGCATGGAATTGCATTCTGGATGCCTCAGTCTCATTAGCAGCCACCTCCTCCAGCTCCTTGGCTAGCTGGGGAAGCCTGTTAGTCAGCTCCATAACAGTATCCCATCTAGACTTCTGGTACCTGGCTGAGTAGGCCATAATTAGCCTGCCTGAGTCCCAAGGATGATGCCAAGTATTGTTTTTGGCCATAGCATCAACCTTCCTCAAGTCTTTATCTGTGGGGTGTGATGCCAGGGGTATGTTAGCCTTGTCACAGGCTGTAGCCTGCACTACCCCAACATGGCTGCACTGGTGGGACAAAAACTCTACCTGAGCCTGAAAGCATACACCTCCTGTACATTCTTTTTTTTCCACAGGAGGTAAAGAATTTAGTTTGCAGAATTTTTTGTGTCTGTTTCCCCAAGGATTTATGGAAGGGAGCAGACAACCTCCTGGACTCTGGGATGTCCAGCATCTCCACAAAGTCAGGCTCCTCTTGTTCCTCGACAGCTTCAACCAAGGGAAGCTGGAGGGCATCAGCCACCTTCTTGTAGAACAAATAGTGGGATGGGGACTCAGAAAGCCTGGGAGGGGAAACGTTAGAAGGCCTGTCTGGGAGATGTCCGTTCAATGGGCTCATCCAGACCACCATCATCACCATCACCATCATCATCTCCTTCCTCCCTCCCACTCTGGTTCAAAATTCATCCGGAACATATTCCGAACCGGGGAACCAACAGAACTGAGCACCTCCTGAGAGCGCCTGACCGGACGGAACCGGACAAGGTTGATCTCCACAATACTTATCGCCTGGCTACTTTTTCGTGGCTGGATTATGCGGTTCTGGATCCGAACTGGCAGATTTCTTTATGTTGACAGAACCGACCTTTCAGGGTCGGATCTCCAAGAGGGGTATCACCCGGTCAGTGGGCACTTCAGGTTCGTAAGAACCAAACCGGGCTGGCCATCAGGATTAGCGGACTTCTCAGCCTCCTTTTCCTGAGCCTATCCAACCTGTTTTCTAGGGTGGCCTATGGGAAATTTTTACAAATTTGGCAGTCTGAATCGAGGTGGTCATACCCAGACAATAAACATAATGGCGTAGGGTCTGCCTTTAGCAAAGGCATCCCCACATTCACACAGTGTTGAAACCCAGTGGACCCGTTTTCTTCTTGGGTTTCTGACATGGCCAGACTACAAAACTTACCCTTTACAGCTTGATTGCCAGGTAAGACACTCCTATCAGTTACCAACTGTGTTACAGAATATGAAAAAAAACGGCAAATGACGCTTTTGAAACTGGTAGGAACCGTACTACTACACAGAATGAATAAAAGAAACTCTCAATTGGTTCCAACTGATCCACAGGTTTTACAATTTCCACAGAATATTTTATTTTAACAAAACAGTCCACTACCTACTACCACTTACTGTACTGCAGACGGGGATCTGAAGCCGAAAAAACAACAAATCGGTTGAATAAACCGAAGGATTCTTAACCGAACCGACCGTAGCGAAGGAGCAATCTCTGGACGACTGAACAGTTAGGCGGAGTAAAGAATCTGACAGTTACACTTTGAAGCACTACAGACAGAGGTTTGAAACCGAGCTCGAACTCAACATTCTATGCTTCCTGCATAGCGTTAACTCTTTCCTCTCCGAGGCAGTTCAAGTGCTGGGGCTAACTGCATATGTCAGAATACAGCAAGACTTCATGTTGTTTGAAACAAGCATACTTTTCCCTCCAGTCCCTCTGTAATGTCGCTTATGAAGACACTGAATAAAACTGGACCAGCACTGATCCCTGTGGAACCCTGCTGGTCACCCCCACTGATTTTATGCCATTTACTACCACCATCCGGTCCTGCCTTTATCCAGCTACCAACCCGCTTTACCACTTCAGAGCCCACACCCAGATTCCCCAATTTGTTAAGCAACGCTCTGTGAGGAATGTGTCAAAAGCCTTACTGAAATCCAGATAGGCCACATCCACTGCCCCTCCCTGATCCACCACCATGGTCACCCAAGGAAATCGATAAGATTAGTCTGACAGAACCTACCCTCAGTGAATCCATGCTGCCTTGGGTCTTTGCACCGCCGATTCCAGGAACTTCACTACCCGCTCCTTAAACAGGGACTCCATCAGCTTCCCCACCACTGAGGTCAGGCTTACAGATCTGTAACTGCCTGCCTCCTCCTACTTCCAGTCTTGTGCAGGGGAACCACCTCTGCCCTCTTCCCGCCCCAAGGTACCTCCCCGCCTCTAGTGACTGGATGAACAGGGTTGTCACTAGACCTGTTAGGACTTCCCAGAGTTCTTTCAGCACTCTGGGGTGACTCCTGCCTGGCCCCACTGTCTTGTCTGTCTTTAATTTTCCTAGTTCCTTCAAGACTCTATCCACGTAAATGGGCTGGTGTCCACCTCTTAACCCTGTACATCTTTCCTTGTGAGTCTTGGCCTCCCTGCCTCTTCCTTGGTAAATACTGAGCAAAAATATTTGTTCAGTACTTCAGATTTTCAAGGTCATCTTCCACCCACCCGCCACCCTCTCCCTTCTTTAGCCTAATACCATTTCTGGTCTTCTTCCTCTCACTAATATAACGTTAGAAAGTCTTGTCCCTTCTTAATAGCCTGTGCTATTTCTTCGTCTGCTTGCCTTAGTCCCTCTGACAGATTTCCAGCTTCTTCTGCTTGTGCAAGCAATGTTTTGCTGCAGATAATGACATTTCAGAGGTGTGTCACTGACTAGCCCCAATGCAGGTCACTGTGTTGGGCTCATCCTTGACAGACCAATGATCATGCAAGCTAAATATGACAGTGGTTCACAGCTTATGGGCGGAAACTTTTGTACTCCTCCCACATCCCTCCTGGCGACTATGCCTTTGGGCCACCTGGGCCCCACCACCACCCTCCTCCACCGGCCGACATCACACTGCCGCTGCTACCACCAACTGATCCCCCGTGACCTGAAGTGACCTTCATTGATGACCTTCTTCCGGGGAGAACTGTCCAGGCACAATTAGTTAGCTCTTGGGATCAGTAGGGCGGCAGCATGGGGCTATCCTGGATCTGTGGTGTGCTGTGGACCGGTGGCTGTCATCCGTCAGTCAGGGGTATTTTCTCATTTTCTGGCATGCCCACAAATCACTGATTGGGCCTTGCATAGGCGGCAACCTGCGGCGCGGGGTGGTGTCGGAGCCATATCCTCAAGCCCATCTCCACTCCACCTGCAGGTGCCGAGGCCCTGCCCCCACCCCTCCAGAAGGGAAGTGACCAACCCATTTGTGCTGGCCTCAGATCCTGGTACCCAGACTCTGTGTGCGAACCCGGTGTCACCAGCATGCAGAGTGGACCCCTTCACAGACGGAGCCGGGCAAAGGGCAGAAACTGTGTCGCTGAAACAAATAAACAGCTCTAATGAGACAGCACTGCACCCACTCATTTGCACTTTCTGCAAGTAAATGGAGGGCAATGAATACCAATGCTCGTAGTCTGGGCAACAAGCTCCTGAGCTGGTGGCCTTGATGGAAGAGGGATGCCTGGATATCATAGCAGTCACAGAAACATGGTACACAAAGAACCATGACTAGGATGCTAACATACCAGGGTACATAACCTACAGGAGAGACAAGCAGGGAGAAGAGGGGAGGAATAGCTTCTCTATGTAAAGGAAGGGATAAAAGCAACTGAACAAAAGAGTAAACAGGAGGAGAGGAGGCACTGTGGGTCACTTTGGAGACTGGAAAGGGCACCGCAATCCGCACAGGGGTTATGTATAGACCCCCATGTCAGGGGGAGGGAATGGACAAGGATATGATAGAAGGCATTCTTAGGATGGCAGAGAAGAAAAATTACTCACCTTAATAATGTTGTTTCTTCTAATGGAGTCTTGCTATATTATAGACATTAGCAGTTTGATCCAGCTCTAGAACTGCCCCGGAGTGAAATGGTTAAAACCATTCCAAAATAGAATTTTGGCACGAGAGCAGCTCTATCTGTCATTTCAAACTCGAACTGTCAGATCTTTACGAGCCAAACTCACTAAGATCGGTGTGGAAGCTGTAACCTACACTAGCCAAATGGTTACCTAAATAATAACAACCATTGATGGTCCCAACACCCAAGACTCAAGTCAGGGGACCAGAAATACTAACACCATTCTAATAATATGAAAATGGAACATAAGTATAATAAAACACACACACGCAGCACACACATCACCCAAAGTCCCAAAGGGACAAAATGCTAACAGGACATAAGTAGTGCCCACACTAAGTTGCCCGCACCCCACCAAGTAGAGGTTCTGAGAGGGCAGGTTGGGAGGTCTATATATACCAAGACTCCATTAGAAGAAACAACATTACTAAGGTGAGTAATTTTTTCTTCAAACATGAAGTCTTGCTATATTATAGACATTAGCAGAATACACAGCAGTACCTCCATGGAGGAGGGCAGAACCTACTTAGGAAAAGGCTCTGAAGAACAGCTATGCCAAACCGAGCATCTCTCCTGGCCTGGACATCCAGGGAGTAATGCTTGTAAAATGTGTACCGTTTTTAAAGTAGCAGCCTGGCAAATCTCTAATAAAGGGATATCTCTGGCAGCAGCTAGAGACGCAGCTGTACCCCTGGTAGAATGAGCCCTCAAACCGGGGGGGGAGGCTCTGCCCATTTTCTGATGATAAAATTGGATACAAGAGACAATCCACCTGGCTACTGATCTCTTAGTGGCAGGTTTGCTTTTCCCAACTTTACCATAGGTAAGGAAAAGTTGGAGGGATTCGAACCTGTGACCTTTGCACGCTCTATATAATAACTAAGAGCTCTCAGAACATCCAGGTTGTGCATTCTCCTCTCACCAAGAGGAGTGATCAGTGAAAATACTGGAAGGGAGATAGATTGATTAAGATGGAAATCTGAAACCACCTTAGGCAAAACTTCCTATTAGTCCTAAGACTACCTTATCCCTGTGGAAAGAAATAAAGTCAGTCTCCACTGACAAGGCTTGCACCACTTATGCGTCTGGCAGAAGTGATAGCCACTAGAAAAACAGTTTTCCAAGTTAGGTACTTAAGCTCTGCAGAAGACAGAGGTTCAAAAGGGGCTGTATTAACTGGGCAATGCAAACATTAAGGTCCCAAGCAGGGCCAGTTCCCGAAAGGGAGGATTAGTACGGAGTAATCCCTTAAAAACTTGGAAAACACAGGATGAGAGGAAAGAGGGGATGACTTTCCTGTTGACACAAAAGCAGACACAGCTGCCAAATAAACTCTCAGGGTAGCTGGTCTGAGACCCAAGGAATTAAGATGTACCATGTAATCTAACAAAATGGGCAATTCAGCAGATTCTGGGAAATATTTTTCCAGCACACCAAATGGAAAACCTTTTCCATTTAGAACTATAAGTAGCCTCTAGTGGAAGGCTTTCTGGAAGCCTTTAGATCTCAAGAACACCCTGAGAGAGTGTAAATCAGCAAACTCTAACTCCTCCAGAGCCAGGCCTTGAGGTTGAGGGATTTGAGGTCCGGATACCAAACCCTTCCCTGGGCACAAGTCACAGATTGTGATTCTTGGGGAGGCACAGGGAAGATGGACTGTCAGAGACAGAAGGAGGGTACCAGGGCTGCCTGGCCCAACTGGGCAATCAGAATCACCCTGCAAGGCTGAGATCTGATTCTGACTAGTACTTTGAATAGGAGAGGAAAGGGGGAAGCAGAGGAACTTCCTCCCAATCCAGAAGAAGGGCATCCAGGGAACTGAGCCCAGCACTGGAGGCCTGCAACAGAACAGAGGAAGTCTGTGATTGTCTGGGGCTGCAAAAAGATCTATCTGAGGGATGCTCCACCTGGCAAAAACTATCCCCAGCACTTGAGGATCCAGGGACCATTCGTGATGGCCCTGGGAAATCTTGCTGAGGGCATCCGCTAGGACATTGTTCTTCCCTGGAAGATGAACTGCTATGAGGGAAGTGTTCAGGGAATAGGCCAGAGACGACAACTTCATTGCCTCGTGCACAAGGTCAAGACCAGTGCCCCCATGTTTGTTGATGTACCACATTGTTGTGGTGTTGTCTGTTCTGACTTGTATCACCTTGTCGTGTACAGATGCAGAAAAGCTTGAAGAGCTAAAAGACAGCTCTGAGTTCCAGCAAATTGATGTGGAGCAGAGATTCCTGGGGACCAAACTCCCTGAGTGGAAAGGTCGCCCATGTGGGCTCCCCAACCCAGAAGGGAAGCAACTGTAGTGAGAGTCAAGTCGTGAGAAGGGAAATGAAGGGACCCCCGCTTAATTGCTCTGATCCTGCCACCACTGGAGAGCTAGGATCAAGGTCTCGAGTCACTGGGACCAACTTGGAAAGGGGGTCTCTCTCTGAGACCAAAAGGTTCTCATGAAACTGAATGTCTCTCATCTGAAATCTGGCTCCCTGCACAACAGCTGTGGATGCAGCCATGTGCCCCAGGAGCTGCAGAAAGTGTCTTGCTGGTCGAGAGACCTGCAGAGTGAAGGAAGAGGCCAGAGCCACTAAATTCCTTACCCTTTCTGGGGAAGAAAGGCCCTGGCTAGCTTTGTGTCCAATTCTGCCCTTATAAAGGTGAGTACCTGGACTGGTTCCAGAACCGACTTTGTAGGTTTAGCAGAAAACCCAGGGAGGTGAGAAGCTGCTGGCAACCTGCAGGTGAGATTTACCTGTTCTGGGACTGGCCTACAATGAGCCAGTCGTCTAGATAGGGAAAACAGCAATCCTCTGCCTCCTTAAGTGGGCCACTGCTAGACACTTTGTGAATACCCTTGGAGCAGAGGTAAGGTCAAGGGCATTGGTCTGAACTGGTAATGACCTGAGGGCAGTTCAATCTGAGGTACTTTCGATGGGATCTTCTGATTAGGACATGGAAATAGGCATCCTTGAGGTCCAGGGAGGCTAGCCAGTCCCCTGGCCTTAGGGAAGGTAAAATCATTGCCAGAGTTACCATTTTGAACTTTGGTTTCAAAAGATGCTTGTTCAGATATCTGAGATCTAAATGGGCCGCCATTCTCCTGTCTTTTTGGGGTAAGGAAGTATCTGGAATACAGACCCCTGCCCTGATGCAGGAGGAACCCTTTCTACTGCCCGAGAGCTAACAGGGATGAGACCTCTGTTTCCAGAGGCGAGGTCTCTGAAGCACTTGCAGGTAGAAAAGTCTGCTTCTCAACTTGGGAAACTTTTGAAGCTGAGAACCAGACCCTGGCTTACTACTTCCAGAACCCACTTGTCTGAGGTTAAAGAAGCCCACCCTGACTGAAGTAAGCCAGCCCGCCCCCACTGGTACAGGAGAATCGGCCCTGAGCACCCCATTAGGGTGCCTGTTTTGAGGAGCTTTAGGCTGGGGGTGGGAGCAGGTCTGCCCACCCCCTGCCTGCCCCTGCCTCTGAAGAAGCCCTCTGAGCATGGGCAGAGGAGGCCTGAGTCTGGTAGAAAGGCCTGTGAAAAGGCTCTCCCCTACCCCTGGGGCATGCCTTTGAGGAGTGGCTCACGCTCTTAGCCTGGGCACTCTGTAAGTAGTCCATATTCATCCATCTTCTTCATGTAATTCTCTGTCTGCTCTCCAAACAGAGAATTTCCCACCACAGGAAAATCCATAGCCTTAGTCTGGGTATCCTGTGACAAGCTAGTACACCTGAGCCAGGCCAACCTACGAAAAGCTACAGATGTGGCCATGACCCTAGAGGAAACAGCATTAACATCCACAGTAGCATGAAACTGAACCTTAGAGGCTTCAATGCCATCAGCAGCCACCTGTTCTAGTTCACTAGCCAGCTGGCCATGGGCCTGCTTGGCCAACTGCATAACAGTATCCCATCTAGATTTCTGATACCTAGCTACATAAGCCATATAATTTGCTTGCCTGAGTCCCAGACAGGCTGCCATATACTGTTTTTGCCATGGCATCAATCTTCCTGGAATTCTTGTCAGGAGGATGAAGCAAGGAATATTAGTTTTATCACAGGCAGCAGCCTGAACTACTCCCAACATGACTGCATTGTTGAGAAAGGAATTCTGTATCAGGGCCTGACAATGTATACCTTCTGTCCATCTTTTTATCTACAGGAGGCACAGAATTAGGAGCTTTTAAAATTTTAATTGTTTGTTTCTAAAAGACTTATGTAAAGGAATAGACAATCTCTAGACTCTGGAATATCCATCATTTCTACAAAATCAGGTTCCTCTTGCTCATCCACAGCCTCTTCTAAAGGAAGCTGGAGGGTTTCATCAACTTTTTATAAACATAAATGGGATGGGGACTCAGACAGCATAGGGAGATTCTAAAGGTCTGTCTGGGAGATGTCCGGTTCAATGGGCACACCCAGACCTTCCCAGCCACATTCATACTGTTCATAATCCTCCTCCCTCCTCTGGTTCATAAAATTCTCAATATCATAATCCTGAACCACTGGGACCGGACCAACCGACCTTTACCAGATAGTGGTGGTTCGGACGGACCCTGAGACAGTGACTGGACAATTTGTATGGCTTTTCTATCTCTGCAGCAGTTGGAGGAGAATTTTGGACTCCAGACCTGCTGATTTTCTTGTTTTCTTTACTGGAGTTGGTTCCTCAGAACCAGCTTTCTTTGCCGAGGAGTCTGGCCCTGGTCAGAGGGCACTCCCTCTGGTTCGGTTGGCACCGAACCGGGCTGGCCATCCGGGTCAGCGGACTTTTTGGCCTCTCGTTCCCTGAGCCTGCCCAATCTTTTTTCCAGGGTGGCTGCAGGGAAATTCTTACATATCTGGCAGTCTGACTGGAGGTGGTCAAACCCCACACAATAAACACATGTGGTGTGTGGGTTAGCCTTGGCAAAGACTTCCCCACAAACATCACAGTGTTGAAACCCAGTGGGCCCGGTTTTTCTTTTGGGTTTCTCAGATATAATGCCAGCCTAACCAAAAACTTGCCCTTTTAACGGCAGTGCAAGGTACAGACACCCTTTATCGGTTCCTAACCATGTCACGGGTATTGGAAAAACGTATAAACTGCTTTTTTAGAACTATAAGAACCGGAACCGCACTCTAAAATAGTAACTTTTAGTTTTAAATGAGTTTTAAACCCACTGATCGGTTCAAAACCGAACCGATAACTTACAAGTCCCACACAGACAAAACCTTCATTTATTTACGTTACCACAGATAGAGCTTGAACGAACGGTTTTATGGTTAAATTAAACTATTCTCGGTTAAATCCAACCGAGAAAACACTTTTAAACCGAGAAATGAACCGAGCAGAAGGAGAAATCTCCGAGCGACTGTTCACTGAGGCGGAGTAAAGAATCTGACAGTTCAAGTTTGAAATGACACAGATAGAGCTGCTCTCGTGCAAAATTCTATTTTGGAATGGTTTTAACCATTTCACCCGGGCAGTTCTAGAGCTGGATCAAACTGCTAATGTCTATAATATAGCAAGACTTCATGTTGTTTGAAAGGGGAGATGCTGTTGATGGGAGACCTGAATATGCCAGATGTTAACGAGCACATTTGCTGCAGCCACATACAAGAGCAGGGCCATTCTCGATGCCCTACAGGCGGCAGGCCTCAGACAGCTAGTTTCGAACCCACTCGTGAGGGAGCAATCCTAGCCCTCGACTCTAAATGGGGGCAGTGAGAGGATCTGAGATTTAGAAGTGGGTTGCCATCTGGGAACAAGTGACCATCAAACAGTGTTGTTCACATTAAACTCAGGTACAGAGTCAAGCCATACAAAAGTGAGGGTACTGGACTTCAGGAGGGCTGACTTTGGCAAGATGGGAGAGTGCCTCAGAAAAGCACTAGCAAACAGGCTAGAAGGAGGTGGAGCAACAATGGGGAATCATCAAACTGCCATCACAGAGGCAACAAGCCTTTGTGTGAAGCAAATAAACAAATAAATGAAAGAAAAGCCACTATGGTTCTCAAAAGAGGTGGCTTGCAAAGTCAGGGAGAAAGACAGCATTCAGTAAGTATAAGGAAACACAGAAGGAGCAGGACAGAGAGCTGTACCAGTTAAGGCAGAAGGAAGCAGGGAGGGAAGTCAGAATAGCAAAGGCCCAAACTGAGGAAAAGATAGCCAACTCGGTTAAGAAGGTGGAATAAAACCTTTTATAGGTACATCAGAGAGCGTAGAAAGACAAAGGGAGGGATATGAGGATGAATAGAACAAATGGTGGGTGGGCAGAGGGGGACAGTGAAAAAGCAGGGATACTGAATGAATAGTTCTGCTCAGTATTCACAAAAGAGGAGGGGGAGAGCCTAATCCAATTAACAGAAGCACTCTTGATAAGGGGAGATATTGCTGATGGGTGATCTGAATATGCCAGATGTTAACTGGAGTGCAGTTGCAGCTGCCACTTCGAAGAGTGCAGTTATTCTAGATGCCCCTACAGGGGCATGCCTTAGACAACTAGTACTGGAGCCCACCTAGAGGGAGCAATATTAGACTTGATTCTCTCAAATGGAGATGGAGAGAGGATTACAGATGTGAAGTGGGTAGCATCTGGGAACTAGCGCACCATCGAACAGTATGGTTCACAATAAACACAGCAATAGAGTCAAGCCTACAAAGACAAAAGTACTGGACTTTAGGAGGCTGACTTTGCAAAATGGGTGAGTGCCTAAGGAATGCACTAGCAAATGGGCAGGAAGGAGGGGTGGAAGAACAATGGGAATAATAAAACTGCCATCACAGAGGTAACGAGCCTTTGTGTGAAGCAAATAAACAAAACAAGACAATGTAAGAAACCACTATGGTTCTCAAAGGAAGTGGCAGTGAAGGTTCAAGAGAAAAAGAAAGCATTCAGGAAGTACAAGGAATCGCAGAAGGAGCAGGACAGAGAACTGTATCAGTTAAAGCAAAAGGATGCTGGGAAGGCAGTCAGAACAGCAAAGGCCCAAACCGAGGAAAAGATAGCCAACTCAGTTAAGAAGGGGGATAAAACCTTTTATAGGTACATCAGGGAGCGAAGGAAGACCAAGGGAGGGATAGTGAGGCTTAATAAAGGGGAGGGGGGGTGAGGGTGACGGTGAACGCGAGAGATACTAAACAAATATTTTTGCTCAGTATTTACAAATGAAGAGGGGGAGGTACATAAAACAAACAGTAGTAACACTCTGGATACAGAAGCTGATATCAGCCCATTTACAGAAGAAAGGGTTCTGAAAGAACTCTTAAAACTGAAGGTGGACAAAGCAATGGGGCCTGATGGGATTCATCCCAGAATGCTACAAGAACCAAGGGTAGAACTAGTGACACCACTGACTACCCTTTTTAACAAATCATGGGAGGATGGGGTGGTAACCGAGGACTGGAGGAGGGCAGATGTGATTCCCCTTCACAAAAGTGGGAGCAAGCAGAAGCAGGAAACTACAGACCTGTTAGTTTAACCTCAGTGATAGGAAATGATGGAATCACTTCTGAAGGAAAGAAATTGCCAGTATCTAGAGGCCAGAGGGGCACAGGACCCTAGGCAGCATGGATTCACAGCGGAAGGTCATGCCAGACAAATCTGATAGATTTCTTGACTGGGTGACCAAAGTAGTAGATCAGGGAGGGGCTGTGGACATGGCCTACCTAGACTTTAGCAAGGCATTTGACACAGTCCCACACAAAGATTAATACAAGTTAGCCAGCCTGGGAGGGGGTCCCAAGATGACAGCCTGGTAAAGAATTGGCTGAGAATAGGACACAGAGAGTAATAGTAAATGGGTCCACTCAGAAGAAAGGAGGTTACTAGTGGGGTACCGCAGGGGTTTCAGTATTAGGACTGGTCCTCTTCAATGTCTTTATGTACATTGTGGAAGGACTGAAGGAAGAGTGATGTCTCTTTGCAGATGACACTAAGATCTGCAACAGAGTCGATGCACAGGGTGGGGTGGAAAGGATGAGAAGGACTTGGCAAGGTTAGAGGAATGGTCAAATGTATAGGCAGCTTAGATTCAATGCTAAGGAGTGCAAGGTAATGCACCTGGGAAACAAAACCCAGGGAAGAGTACACAATGGGGGTGAGATACTAACAACAAAAAAATAGAAAGGGACCTGGGGTAGTCATATCAGATGACCTAAAGGTGGGCAAGCAATGTGAGAGGGCAGCAAGGAGGGCTGGGGGTTACTGGGATGCACAGGAGAGGCATCACCAGTAGAAAACAGGAAGTTATTATCCTCTGTACAGACAGCTGGAGAGACCCCATCTGGAGTACTGTGTGTGTTCTGGAGACCCAATCTCCAAAGACAGACAGGATGGAAGCTGTCCAGAGGAGGGCATTCAAAATGGTGCAGGGTCTGCACCGAAGACATATGAAGAGAGACTTAAGAGCTTAATATGTATAGCCACGAGGAAAGGAGGGAGGGGGGACATGACAGAAACTTTCAAGTACCTCAAGGGAATCAACAAAGTCCAAGAGGGTAGCATCTTTCAAAAAAGATGTGTGCAAGAACAAGAGGGCACAATTTGAAGATGGGGGGCAGCTCAGAGGTAATTTAAGGAAGTATTTTTCACAGAGAGGGTTGTGGATGCATGGAGCGGCCTTCCGGGAGGAAGGATTGTGGAGTCAAAATCAATCAGTGGAATTCAAGCATGCATGGGACAGTCATAAGGCAAATCTAGGGTGTGGGGTAAGAAGAAGTAGGCTGCTGGTTAACTAGGATCTGCAGCTTATCAGTAGGTAGGAAATGGGCAGACTGGGTGGGCCAGCGGTCCTTATCTGCCGTCAAATTCTATGTTTCTATGATGGGGGGGGGTTGATCCCAGCCCTTTCACAGAAGTAAGGGTTCTGCAAGAACTCCTAAAACTGAAGGTGGACAAAGCAATGGGGCCCGATGGAATTCACCCCAGAATTCTAAAAGAATTAAGGGGGGAAACTAGTGAAACCACTGACTACTCGTTTTAATAATTCATAGGAGGATGGTGTGGACCCGAGGACTGGAGGAAGACAGATGTGATTCCCCTTCACAGAAGTGGGACCAAGACAGAAGCAGGAAACTACAGACCTGTCAGTTTGACCTCTGTGGTAGGGAAAGTGATGGAGTCACTTCTGAAGGAAAGAATAGTTGAGTACCTTGAGGCCAGTGGGGCACAGGACCCAGCAGCGGAAGGTCACGTCCAGATGAATCTAACAGATTTCTTTGACTGGGTGACCAAAGTAGTAGACCAGGGAGGGACTGTGGACACGGCCTACCTTGACTTTAGCAAGGCATTTGACAGTCCCACACAAAAGATTAATAGTCAAATTAACCAGCCTGGGAGTGGGTCCCAGGTTGGTAGCCTGGGTAAAACACTGGCTGGACAACAAGACACAGAAGGTAATTGTAAATGGAGTCCATTCTGAAGAAAGAGGGGTTACTAGTGGGGTACCGCAGGGTTCAGTACTGGGTCCAGTCCTTTTCAATGTCTTTATAAGTGACACTGCAGAGGGACTGGAAGGAAAAGTATGCCTCTTTGCAGATGACACAAAGATCTGCAACGGGGTTGATACACAAGGAGGCGTGGAAAGGATGAGAAGGGACTTGGCAAGGTTGGAGGAATGGTGAGAAGTATGCAGCTAGGATTCAATGCAAAGAAGTGCAAAGAATGCACCTGGGAAACAAGAACCCAGGGAAGATTACACAATTGGGGGAGGTAGTAACAACAACAAAAAGGAAAGGGACCTGGGGGTAATCATATCAGATGACCTTAAAGTTAGCAAGCAATGTGAGAAGGCAGTAGGGAGGGCTGGGGGTATACTGGGATGCATAAGGAGAGGCATCACCAGCAGAAAACAGGAAGTTGCTATCCCTCTGTACAGACAGTTGGTGAGACCCCATCTAGAGTACAGCATCCAGTTCTGGAGACCCCATCTCCGCAAGGACATAGACAGGATAGAGGCAGTCCAGAGGAGGGCAACTAAAATGGTGCAGAGTCTGCAAGAGAAGCCGTACGAGGAGAGACCAAAGGAGCTTAATATATATACCCTTGAGGAAAGAAAGGAGAGGGGGGACATGATAGAAACTTTAAGTACCCAGTGGAATCAACAAAGTCCAAGAGGGTAGCATCTTTCAGAAAAAGATGTGCAAGAACAAGGGACACAATTTAAAGATGGGGGGGAAGCTGTCGGGGCAATGTGAGGAAGTATTTATTCAGAGAGAGGGTAATGGATGCATGGAACAGCCTTCCTGAGGAGGTTGTGGGGTCTAAAAAGGTGGGAGAATTCAAGAATGCATGGGACAGACAAAAGACAATTCTTGAGGGTAGGAATAAATAGGCTGTTGGTTAACCAGGATCTGTGGCCTATCTTGTAGTAGGGAAATGGGCAGACTAGGTGGCTAAGTGGTCCTTATCTGCCATCAAAGTCTATGTTTCTATGAAAGGACAAAGTTTCTTATGCAACGGAAAGGGACAAGTGCTCTCTCACTGAGCGCTTCATTCATTTGTTGCCCTCCTTCCCTTCCATCTGCTCCTGTTTGTGTTTCCTCCCCACTGTCTATACCTCCCACACCCCATTTCCTTACCCATATCTTGTTTGCACTCCCCAGTTCCTCACGGCTCCTTTGGGAGTTTCCTTTGTTCTAGGCCCTGCTCTGGTGGGGCTGTCGCCTTTCCTGTCGGCACTTCCAGAAAAGCATTTCCGAAATTGGGATTTTGTCCCGGTCTGAGATTTTGGTCATGACTGGTCCTGGTTTAGCCAGTGATATGATCCACCTGTCTCACACTCCCCCATCTTCTCAGCAGATCCTGCACGCCAACTGCCATCCCAAGAAGATGATCCAATCCCTGCCATGCATACCTGCTGGCCTGTCGCCCTTAACTTGAACGAGGATCAGGTAAGAGGTCACGGCTCGGGTCCAATCAGACTGCAAGTAACAAGTCAATGCGTTGCACTAGGGGATCTTTTTCGGAAACTGCCGGCTCCAACAGAGTGTCCCCATGCCGTCACCGTGTAGTGGGTGACAGATTCTGACTCTCGTGACCATGTCACTGTCTGGGAACGGCTCCACCCGTTTTGTTTTTAAGTTTGTGGCCGGTTTGCTCTGTGTACCTTGTTTGCTGGGGAATGGGTTGGGGATGCTGAATCATGCGTAGATGGGCAGCAGCGTCAGGATGCACCCCAATGGCAACGGACCTTCAGCCAGCAAGAGAGCACTTGGAGATAGAGACGAAAGGAACAAGGGTAGTTTAGATGTCTTACTCCCATATAGTTATTTAAGCAATAACCCACAAAGGGGTGTGAGTTATTGGGGAGTTGCCATGGCTGGAGTGGTTTGCCCACCCAGGCATAGCCGAGTGGTAACCGCCAGACGGGTGATAACCCACATCTTCCAAGTGGCTTACCGCAATTATACCATGGTTAATTTTTTTACTATGATAAAAGTAACTTTTAAAGAGGTTGCTTTGTTTTCTATTTTTATTGTATTTATTGCTGTGCTGCAGATGATTAGGAATATATACTCAACAGCCATTGGTCATCAGACGATTTCATTGGCTGTTCACTTATGTCTGTGGTATAATTTGAGATAGAAATAGCCATATTATCTATCTAGCCAATGCCCCCGCTACCATTAAGATGTAGCTGAAACAGGCTAATTACTGAACACAAAAACTAACCCACACTGTACCATTCCTTAGGCCATGCTCCAGAGCCACTTCTCTGACCTATGCCAATGTTTTCACTGGAATGGGAACATCATTATAAGAGAAGTTTTAGACACAAATATTTGAACACCTCTCAGAAATCTGAAAGCCCATGTGTTCAATGGAGCATACTCGCGTGTTTCAAACACCAGCTGCTACCTGCTACGCCTTAAAATGCAAGTTGTCATCTTTCCTACCAGCTTGAGTTCAGTCTCCTCATCCAGTGCTTTTAGGTGGCCTTCTCTCTAAGCCTCAACTTTAAGGCATCAGGCCTCAAACTCCCTCTTTTCTCTTTCTGTCTGCTACTGGGGTCATTCATGTTAGAGATGGACTCAGATAAACAGAGTGGCAGTATAGACATGGCCACTATTTCAGAAATATGTAGTGTCACCACCTGAAGTTCACAATATCCGCAAAGCCTAGTGGTCCTTGCTTGCTTAAAGTAACAAAGTGCTTAGTGTTGTCATATAGCAGAATGTGAAAACCGAACTCCTAGGATCAGATTTAAAAAAAATATGCACCTTGAAATGATTTTCCTTACAGAGTCTATACAGTTTTCAGTGCCAAAATTCTACCTGGACTTCAGAGTGACTAATACAGTGGTGGTCACACAGTTACTTGTGGCCATACCTCTCAACCTTTCTTCACCAAAATGTGTGACAAGATGTGTGACAAATGAGCAAAATGTGTGACATATCATCTAACATGACACTGCAAGCTCAGAACACTACAGCTACCACTGCACTAATGTTCATAATGTTTTTTGATAACTGAGCATAATACATTACTATGAATTTCTGCTTTAAAGTCTCAGTGGGGAATGTGGAATATCAACTTCCCCATGATAGACAAAGGGTTTCTGAGAGGTAAAATGAGGACGTCAGGAGTGTAGCCAGACTACAAATGGCTAAAAGAAAACATGAATAAATACAGGTTACTCACCTGTAACAGGAGTTCTAGGAATGGTAAATGTTGTTCATCCACACTATCTGGCAGGTTCCTTGCTGCTTTAAATCTTGCCGGAAGGTCTTCAAGCTGGCTCCTACCACCCACCTGGGAGGTAAAACTCTCAGCTCCACCCCATGACACCAGATCTAGCTCCGCTGAAGCCAGGTTGTGCGTCGGCTGGTGGGAATGGTGGTGAACAACATGTACCAACCCTAGAACTCCTGTTACAGGTGAGTAACCTGTATTTCTAGGGACATGGATACGCTGTTCATCCACACTATCTGGCAGACTCCTAGCAGTTCTCCGGGAGAAGGAGAGGCACATCCCCTACTTAGGAATAAGGACTGAGAAGCGAGGCCCCAAAACCAGCATCCCGGCGTGACTCAAGGTCGATGTGGTAATGGGTGATGAAGGTATGTACTGACTTCCAGGTAGCAGCCCTGCAGATTTCCTGGATAAGGATGTCCCTGGAAGCAGTTACCGATGCATCGGTATGGTGGGTAGAATGAGCTCTTATCCCTCTGGGAGGCTCCATGCCCGCCAACCTATAGCAGAGATCTATGTAGGAGGTGACCCACCTGCCTATCGTCTGCTTGGCTGCAGGTCTGCCAGATGCGGCTTCAGCGTAAGTGACAAACAGCTGGCGAACCTCTCCCCGAACTTCAGCCGTCTGCTCCTTATAATAAGCGAGCGCTCTTCTAGTGTCCAAAGTATGGCGCCTATATTCGGCCTCTGAGGTGTGATTGGGGTAGAACACCGGCAGAGTCAACACCTGGTTAAGGTGAAACTCCGACACCACCTTCAGAAGGAATTTCGGGTGGGGCGCATGACAACTTTGTCCCAGTGGAAGACCAGATAAGGATACTCGATGGAAAGTGCCTGGAGCTCTCCCATCCTTCTGGCTGACGTGATAGCCACCAATAAGGCGGTCTTCCATGACAGGTGAGACAAGTCACACCTGTGCATCGGTTTGAATGGCTTGCCCATGAGCTTAGCCAATACCAGCAGTAGATCCCACGGAGGTTGAGGTTCTCGCACCGGAAGGGATATGTGATCAAGGCCTTTGAAAAAGCGCCAGACCACCTTCTCCTGCGGCACCGACTGCTTCCCAGCCTGCCAGGTCGATGAAACCCCCAAGACCAAGTTGCAGAGCTATGGTGGCTCGCACCACTGCCTGCTGGTCAGCACCACTGACCCTAGTCTCGGGGGCCACCTGACTCTCCTCAGCAGCGGGTTGGCTCCGACTTGTCGATGAGACCACAGTGCTGCACTCCTCCGCAGTCAACCCCGAGGGGTGTGACTGCTCATCTGACTCGGAGCTCGACTCCAACTCCGAAGAGGTAGAGTCCGAAGCTCTGAGCCAAACCGTAGGAGGGCGGGCAGAACCAACCTTGCCACCGGGCCTGGCAGCCAGAGTTGTGGCGAGGTCGGCGCCCGTGCCCTCCGCAACCCCGTGAGCGGGACCTACAGGAGGCACTGGGGCAGCTCGAGCCAAAGGTCCAGAGCCAGGGCCAGACGCAGCGTCGTCGAATCCACCAGTACCGGGGGCGGTACCAGGGACAGGGACAGTGCCGACAGCAGCCCCAGCTGCATCCTCGGCGCAGACAATGACACCGCCCGGCCCCACGGCACCGAGGACCAAAGCGGTGCAGATGACGGCCCAGAAGGCAGATCCAGCGCCGAACACGCCACCGACCGGACCCTCGGCACCGAGGACGGCACCGACAGACGGAGTCGAAGGCCCTACGGCGCCGAGCCATGGCAAAGGAGGACACCGGATCCGGTCCCACGGCACCACGAGCGGCGACGTGAACGGCATCGACAGGGCCGAGCGCCGAGTCGGTGCTGACGCTGACAGGGCTCATGGTGCCATGAACGGCGCCGAAGGCTCAGATGGCGCCGACTGACGGCGTCGACCCGGGCCTTCCGAGCCGTGGGAGCGACACCGGGGGAGCCTTCACCCCCGAAGGGGCAACTGCCATGGCGGCGCCTCCCGCCCGCTCCCGGGAGGAAGCGGAACGGGCCTCCTGCACTGCGGGAGGAGCCTCGGCGATGGCCAGGCTACAAGTAGCCGAGGCTCCCTCCTCTCGGTCAGTATAGACGACAGGCGGACCGGAGGAAGGGCCGAGAGCGCTGACTTGGCCAGCCAGTCGAACCCTACCCCAGTGGTGGGCTCGGCCCACTTTCTCTGTGCGCTGTTCGAGGACTGGCGGTCCATGGAGAAGCAGGTGTCGCATGAGTCCATGTCGTGAAGCGGGCCAAGACACGCAAGACACTGGTCGTGCTGGTTGGTGACGGAAAACTTTTGGCCGCACGGGCAACGACGCATGGGGGCCCTCCGACCGAGACATGACCTACGGAGAAAAAAACACCAAAACAGACTCGACGTCGCAGAATTCAAATAAAAAGGAAAGATCTTACCGGGCAACGTCAAGTGGAGGCAGAACACAGAACCGGCAGGCAACTGACAGACTGAAAACGTCAATCTCGAAAGGCTGAAGGCCTAAAATTCTTGACAGAAGCTTCCCATGAGGCGACCTCGACGGCGGGAGACGAACTGGTAGATAGGCGGAGTCGACACAGCCTAACAGCCAACCCTTGAGCGCCACGCAGTACGTTGGCCTCGAGGGCGGCTCAGATGGTGTATCGGCTCTACCTACCCCTTTAAAAAAAAAAAAAAAAAGCTCCCGCGGGGTCCTAACCTCTGGCCAGTACCAATCTGTGATGAATGGTGAAGATTGACACAGATAAGATTACGAGGTACCCAAAGAGAGCGGGATAAATGCCGCGACCGAGGAGGAGGAGGATGCGGCTGCCTGGGCCGCCTCCTCCTCGAGGGCGATCCATCTGCTCAAGCTGCTCAGCCGAGCCAACCGCCACGGTAACTGCCCAATGGGCCTCTTTCGACTTTACCGGTGGATAGCGCTTCTCGGGGCGCCCAAGCTTCAACCGGGCAGCGCGGTCCTCCAAGACATTGGCCGAGAACGAACAGCATCAGACTCAGAGCCTGCGGTCGTGTTCCAGGCCGAGGCAGTAGACGCACATGGAGTACAGATCCGTCCTGGACATCTGCTGCCCACAAGGGCACCGCCGAAAACCGGGAGTCGATTTGTCCATCGCAGCCACGAGGGAAAAGGAAGACCGAAGTCTTGAAAATTTTAAAACTAGTTTCGGACGAACCGAAGAGTTAGGATCCAGTCTATCATGCAGAGCATTAAGGACGGAACCTGAGCTTCCAAGCGGTAAGGAAGATCTGGCGTCATGGGGCGGAGCCGAGAGTTTTACCTCCCGGGTGGGTGGGAGGAGCCAGCTTGAAGACCTTCCGGCAAGATTCAAAGCGGCAAGGAACCTGCCAGATAGTGTGGATGAACAACATATCCATGTCCCCAGAAATGATACTTCAGGTTGCCATACCCGACAATAATCAATACCTTTCGAGGTGGCAGCTTGGAAGTGGCTGGGAGTGCGAGGGTCTGTCCCTTATTTTTAAAATCCAATGTTGACAACCCTAGATGAGTCCTGATACTGAAACTTTAAAGAGATCTACCACGTAAACTTAATTTGGATTTGCACCTGCCTGATTGGTGCCTTACCCCTTCAAAATGATCTTGCTGCTATTTCCAAAAATACTGGAACAGGTTTTTAGTTACATCCCTTGTAAAGTTACCCCCAATGGGTCTCCCACTTCCTGTTTCTTTTCACCGCCCACACTCTGCCCCAACATTCAGCAAAGTTATGATGTGACGCCAGGGAGAGCACGGGGAGGAGCTCCATTTTAGTCTGTGGGGAGTACCTTTTGGGTTGTTTTTCTATATTGTAATGGGCAGTTGGTGATGAAACGTGGGCACCGATCAACTAACAAGACCCTTGTTAGTCGACCAGTGCCCACGTTTCATCACCAAATACAGGTTACTCACCTGTAACAGGAGTTCTAGGAATGGTATATGTTGTTCATCCACACTTATTGGCAGGTTCCTTGCCGCTTTAAATCTTGCCGGAAGGTCTTCAAGCTGGCTCCTCCCACCCACCCGGGTGGTAAAACTCTCGGCTCCGCCCCATGACGCCAGATCTGGCCCACTGGAAGCTCAGGTTGCGTCAAGCCGGCGAGGTCGGGAGAATGTAGGGATGAACAACATATACCACCCTAGAACTCCTGTTACAGGTGAGTAACCTGTATTTCTAGGACATGGATATGTTGTTCATCCACACTTATTGGCAGACTCCTAGCAGTTCTCCGGGAGGAGGGAGGCAAGGCGACACCCCAACTTAGGGAATAAAGACTGAGAACCGAGGCCCCAAAACCAGCATCCCGCGTGACTCCAAGGTCGATGTGGTAGTGGGTAATAAGGTGTGTGCTGACTTCCAGGTAGCAGCCCTGCAGATATCCTGGATAGGGACGTCCCTGGAAGCAGCCACCGATGCAGCAGTATGGCGGGTAGAAAGAGCTCTTATCCCTATGGGAGGCTCCATGCCCGCCAACTTATAGCAGAGATCTATGCAGGAGGTGACCCACCTGCCTATCGTCCGCTTGGCTGCAGGTCTGCCAGGTGCGGCTTCAGCGTAGGTGACAAACAGCTGGCGAACCTCTCCCCGAATTTCAGCTGTGCACTCCTTATAATAAGCGAGCGCCCTTCCAGGGTCCAGAGTATGGAGCCTATATTCGGCCTCCGAGGTGTGATTGGGGTAGAACACCGGCAGAGTCAGCACCTGGTTAAGGTGAAACTCCGACACCATCTTCGGAAGGAATTTCAGGTGGGGGCGCAGGACAACCTTGTCCCTGTGGAAGACCAGGTAAGGAGACTCGATACAAAGCGCCTGGAGCTCTCCCATCCTTCTGGCTGACGTGATAGCCACCAAGAAGGCGGTCTTCCACGACAGGTGAGAGAGATCACACCTGTGCAGTGGTTCGAATGGCTTGCCCATGAGCTTTGCCAGTACCAGCAGTAAATCCCACGGAGGTGGAGGTTCTTGCACCGAGGAAATGTGATCAAGGGCTTTGAAAAGCGCCTCACCACCTTTTCCTGCGCCACTGACTGCTCCCCAGCCCGCGCCCGGTAAGCAGAGATGGCTGCCAGGTGCACCTTTAGGGTCGTCGACCTAAGCCCTTGACTAGAAAGGGACCATAAATAGTCCAAAATGCTTGCCACAGAACAGGAGGAAGGGTCCAAGCCCTTGCCCTGACACCAAATGGAGAATCTCTTCCATTTGAAGGCATAGCATTTTCTGGTCGACTCCTTACGGGACGCCTCAACAACATTGAGGACCTCGTCGGAAAGACCCAAGGCCTGGAACTCTAGCCAGCAGAACCAGGCCGGCCAGGTGCAGGGATTAAGGTCCGGATGGAACACCTTCCCTGATTGACTGAGAGCAGGTCCGGGCGAGCTGGAAGCTGCCTCGGGAGCCTGGAGCTGAGGCTGAGGAGATCTGGGTACCAGAACTGGCGGGGCCAGTCTGGGGCTATCAGAATCACCTGCGCCTTGTCCCTCCTTGCCTTGAGAAGCACCTTGTGAATCAAGGGAAATGGGGGAAAGGCGTAAAAGAGGCCCGGGGTCCACAGCCCTGAGAAGGCATCCCCCTGCAGCGAGCCCTGCTGAGGGGGGCGGGCATAAAACTGCCTCCAGGGAGAACGCGAAGCTGAGGCTAACAGGTCCACCTGAGGTGTGCCCCACTGGGAGAACAGATCTTGTACTACCTCCGGCAGGAGAGACCACTCGTGAGATGCAGCCCCTATCTGGCTCAGGGTATTGGAGGCTCCTGCCACATGAATGGCTAGGAGATCCGCCTCCAGGCTGCGCACGAGTGACCAAATGCGGAGAGCTTCCTTGCATAGAAACAAGCGTGTCCGCCTGGTGGTTCAGGTAGTACATGGTCGTGGTATTGTCCGCCTGGACCTGACCACTGACCTCGGAGAAACGGAGCAAAGGCGGTGGAGAGCAGGCGGACCGCCTGAGCTCCAGCAGGTTGATGTGGCATCGGGACCGCTGGGACCAGAGGCCGTGCACTCGGTGTTCCCCAGATGGGCACCACAACCCATCAGAGAGGCATCGGTCGAGAGAGACCGTCGGCTCGGGCGGACAAACGGGATGCCTCCTGCAGATGGAATGGAACGGTCCACCACTGGAGAGCTGCCCACATCCTGAATACTATCACTAGCTGGTCCAAGGATCGCATACAGACCACTGGCTGGGCTGTCCCCACTGAAGGGGGCGCATGTGCAGTGTGCCCAACGGACCACGCTGGTACAGGCCGCCATGAGACCCAGAAGGCGAGGAAGTCCCGGCAGGGCGGATTGCCCAACCAGAAATGATTGGGCAAAGGAGGTAAGAACTCGGCCCTGTCCGCCGGAGCCGTGCTCTGGCTCAAGAGAGTCGAGCTCTGCCCCGATGAACAGGATCACCTGCTTCGCTCGAGTCTCGACTTGGCCTTGTTGATGAGAAGGCCAACTTGAGAGCAAACCTGGAGGGCCAGATCTCTGGACCGCTCCACCTCCGGCCTGGAGGAGCTGCTATCAGCCAATCGCCCAGGTAAGGGTACACTGACCCTCAGCGCGCAGGAATGCTGTCACCACTGCCATGCATTTGGTGAAGACCCTGGGAGCTGAAGATAAGCCAAGGGCATGGCTCGAACTCGAAGAGGATCCTCCGCCAAAGCGGAGGAATCTCGAGCGTGACGGACGGATAGGGACGTGGAAAGAACGCCAGCCCTGTAGGTCCAGAGAGCAGAACCACACGCCGGTTCCAGAGGTGGTATTATCTGTGCCACAGTGACCATCCTGAAGGTTCGAGACCTTAGGAACTTGTTCAGGTCGTGTAGGTCGAGAATGGGGCACCAGCCCCGTCCGCTTGGAACCAGGAAATACCTGGACACGAACCCCTGGGTCTGAAGGGGGTCCTCCACCTCCGGATCACCTCCTTTTGGAGGAGGAGAGCGTCGTGCTCGGCAAGCCGCCAGTGAGGCTATGACCCCGAGGCCCCTGAGGTGCGACGGCTCTGAAGGGCGGGCCTGCTCCGAATTCCAGAGGTAGCCTTTTCCCATCACGCCCAGTACCCACCTGTCCGTGGTAACAGCGACCAGGCGGAAAGGAAGTGTCTGAGCCGCCTCCACGGGGAATCCAGGGTGAGGTGACAGGATGGGGCACACCCTCAGCCCGCCACTCGGCAGGCTTGGAGGAGGACCAGCCAAAGGACCTCCCGGGCCTTTACCTCCTGCTTCCTGTTGGAGGAAGCCGACGGCTTGGTTTGGGATACCAAGCAGCCTGCTGGCCCTGACGTTGTTGGGCCGGCGCTGCTGGCGCAGAAGGCGAAAAGGGCTTAGGCTGTTGCTTGCGCTTTTGTCCTTCTGAGCGGAAGAGACCGAGTCCAAGGTAGCAGTGGACTTCTCGATCCTCTGCAGGTGACCTTCCACCCAGGGTCAAGAGGTCAGTCCCCAAAAGGGAACATCCACCAACTTGTGCTGGGTATCCGAGGTAAAGGTGGATATCCTCAGCCAAGCCGCGTGACGATGGCCACTGCGGCCGCCACAGACCTGGCACATGAGCCCCGATGTCTAATGCAGTCTGAGCTGCTGTTTGGCCACCGCCTGCCCTGATCCTGCACCTGCCTGACCGTAGTCTGCAGATCTGCGGGAAGATGAGGGACAACCTAATCCAGGAGCCCAACAGGGCTGAGAAAATATGCCATGGAGGACGGCCGAACTGGCCTTGACGAAGGCCGAGAGACACGCGAGCATAGACTTTCCACCCGGCATAATCCAATTTCTTGGATTCCTTGTTGGGAGGTTTGTCCACATCCCTGGCGCTCCCAGCACGCCAGAAAACGCTGTCGGTAACCAACCCCTCGGCTGAGGGGTGTTCCAAAAACGGACAGGGAACCGGTAGGGACCGCATACTTCCTGGCCAACCTGGCCGAAGGTGCAGGGCAGGAAGCTGCCAAAGTTCCAAGGCCGGACCCACTATGGCTTCGGCCACCGGAAAGGCCTCTGTAGGAGAATCCCCTCGGTTCAGAATCTCCGTGAGGGGATACCTGGCCCGTTTAGAAACGGGTTCGAGCTTCATCCCGGTGGACTCAGAGATGAGTCAAGCAACCCTAAGAAGGATTTAGGGTATATCGTCCATTGACTGCCCTCCCGAGGACTCCAAGTCCATGCGCTTGGAGAAGAGGAGGAACCATCATCGACCTCAGAAGAGTTCTCAAAGAGCTGCCTCGGCCTGAGCCACCCTCCACCTGCCGAGGTTTATCGGGAGGAGGGTGACAGACAGCCTATGGGGCAAACCCAAGGCCGACCGAGAATTTTGGTCGGAGCCCAACTAATGGCTGTGGAGGCGGAGGTTCCACCAGAATCGGTGGGCAGCTGAATTGGCCGAACAACCGCCTGAGAACAGACTCTCGACTCAAACGAGGGTTGTTTCGTGCTCGCGTGACAGCCACTAATGGCCGGGAAGATGACTGGTCGGCTTATTCCCGGCCAAAAGGAGCTGTTGCCATGAGTTCCTCGAACCTCTGACGCAACTTGCGCGCAAGCCGCCCTGGTCCGAGGAAGAGCGGCAGCAGCGCTTGCCGGTGCCGAGACCGAGACCGCCAATGGCGGCGGATCGGTTGGACCATGAGGATGTCCGAGACCGAGAGTCTCGACTAGGCCGAAGAAGGCGAGAGAAGTGTCGAATCGGCACTCCTCGGCTCGACGATCCCACAAGGCTCCGGAACCGGAGGCACAGACGAGCCGACGGATCTCAACTCCCACCGGGGAACCGGGAGAGGGATTCTCAGTTTGCAGCCGACAACCCATCTAACGGGTTGAGAAAATCTCGACCGCTTGGACGGGAGTCTCGGTCAACTGGCCTGATGGGGACACCGTGAAGCCAGTGGTCGAAGTCGACTGTCGACAAGGAGGGGGGATCTTTCCCGCCTCCCCAAGAGCGCCGTCGAGAGACTTACTTTGCTCTTTGGACCTGAAAAGGTCCCGAGAAGTTGGACCCTCACCTTGGTCAGAGGGTCAGACAAAGCTCCTTAAAAGAAGCCGAGTACGAGGCACCGAGAGAGCAGAACAAATGCCGTAGCCGAGTAGAAGCGGCCCGCGCCGCCTCTTCGAGGGTGATCATCTGCTCGAGCTGATCTGCCGAGACCACGGCCAGCGATGCCCCCAATCGGGCCTCTTTAGATTTCACCGTGGAATTCTTTCTCTGGGGCGCCCAGTTGTAATCAAGCAGCATGGTCTTCAAGGACGAGGTCAAAAAGGAAGGGCACAAGTCGCTGGCCTGCGGGTCGTGTCAAGGCCCAGGCAGTAGACGCACGTGGAGTGCGGATCCGTCCTAGACATCTTCTGCCCGCAAGGGCACCTCCAAAAACCGGGAGTCGATTTGTCCATCACAGCCGCGAGGAGAAGAAGACCGAAGTCTTTTTAGCAAAAAACCTTTTGATTTCGAACTTTCGAAGAACTAGGAACCAGTCTTAAACGCAGCGCGTTAAGGAGGGAACCTGAGCTTCCAAGCGGTAAGGAAGATCTGGTGTCATGGGGCAGAGCCGTGAGTTTTACCACCCGGGTGGGTGGGAGGAGCCAGCTTGAGGACCTTCTGGCAAGATTTAAAGTGGCAAGGAACCTGCCAATAACTGTGGATGAACAACATATCCATGTCCCTAGAACTGCCCATTACAATATAGAAAAATTACCCAAAAGGTACTCCCCCATAGACTAAAATGGAGCTCGTCCCCGTGCTATCCCTGGCATCAAGTCATAACTTTGCGGAGTGTGGGTGGCTAAAAAAACAGGAAGGAGGAAAGACCCAGTAGGGGTAATTTTACTAAGGATATAACTTAAAACCCGTTTGAGTATTTTTGGAAACGGCAGCAGCAGGATCATTTCGAAGGGCTAAGGCACCGATCAGGCAGGTGCAAATGCTGAGACTGGTAAGTCTCTAATTTTTGCATGTGGGCAGGTCAGGACAAGCTAATAAAAGGAAATCAGTACTGGCAGTGCCAGTGGTACTTTTTTTGCAGGCTTTCTGCTGTGCTTCTACTTAATATTTTCTTCTTGGCATCCTTCATTCCTTAGGCACTAGTTCAGCGAGTGGGAGGGTGCGTGGGTGGGCGGAGTTTGCAATAGCCAGAAGGCAGCTCTGTGATTGGCTTTGCAGGTCAAGCCTGGGAACATTGTGTAGTCTGTCTGATCGGGTTGGGTGGGTGGTTGACAGCATTGTTTGTCAGCCAGTTGCCTACCCCAGCTGCAGACTCCAAGCAAAGTCCAGTCAGAGTCACCCACACCCCTGACTCCAGGAAAAAAATATTTTTTTTCCCCTGGAGTCAGGAGCAAGAAGACCTAACAAGAAAAAATTACTCACCATAGTAATCTTTTTTCTTCCAAGGTGTCCTTTAGCATCAGTAACTATTGTAGTGAGCGAACTAGATAATACTGTCCCTGAGGTGGAAATTACGGTAATGAGTTTACGAATTAGCCAATCAAATTGAAGCTTGAGGGTGTGCTGAGCAGGCAGAGAGAGGAAAGCTCCAGAATTTTTTCAAAGCTAGAATGGGCACATGCCAACAAAGGATTGAACCAACAGGATTCAAAAATATATAACAAGAACAATAAACAAGAAACTTGGATCAAAATATGATTCAAAATTTAAAATGACCAAATTGCTAGAAGACAAGAATCAGAGCCCTCTTCTGAAGGTTATTCTGGGGAGACAGGGTAGGAGCTTACTGATGCTAAAGGACACCTTGGAAGAAAGAAGATTACTAAGGTAAGTCATTTTTTCTTCTCACCCCAAGGGTCTTTTAGCATCAGTGACTATTGCAGACTACAAAGCAGTGCAGTTGGGAGGCGGGTAGAGAACCTACTTAAGAAGGAGGCGCTGCAGAACTGCCTTGCCAAATTTGGCATCAGATCTAGACTGTACATCCAAGCAATAGGGCTAAGTGAATGTGTGCACAGTCTTCCAAGCAGCTGCTTTACAGACATCCAGTAAGGGTATGTCACTTGCAGCTGCCACTGAGTTAGCAGTGCCCCTAGGTAGAGTGGGCCCTGAAACCCTCAGGGGGTTGTTTACCAGCCTTGTCACAGCAGAATGGAATACATGAGACTATCCAAAGAGAGGCAGTTTTCTTAGTGGCTGGTTTCCTTTACCTACCTCCCCAACGGTGAGGAACAACTGGGTGGATGGGCCCCTGAACTGGTTGGTGTGATCCAAATAGTAAAGCAGGGCCGTTCTGACATCCAGGCTTTGGAGCTTCTGCTCCCCTGGAGTGGATTTCTCAGTAAAGAATGCAGGTAAGTTGATGGAATGGTTACGGTGAAACTCAAACCACCTTAGGCAGGAAATTTCTGTTCGTCCTGAGCTCAGTCTTATCCCTATGAGGGATAATGTAGTTGGGCTCAGTGCAGAGAGCCTGTAAAAATTCTTCTTGCAGAGGTAATGGCTACTAGAAATACAGTTTTCCAAGTGACATACTTCAGGTGAGCCATAGCCATGGGTTCACAGGGTGGCTCCATGAGCTTGGCAATACAGAGATTCACGCTCCAAGGAGGGACACTTTCCCTGACTGGAGGCTGGACATGAGGAAGACCTCTGAAAAACTGTTTAAACACTGGCAGGGAAAAAACAAATTTAGTCTTCCCAATAGAAAGATAAGCTGAGCTAACAGCCAGATGAAGGCCTCAAACCTGAAGCCTGTAAGTGCACTAAATAGCTTGATCTGGTTCAATTTCAGTTGGTTACCATCTGTATCCACCCCTCTACCCCCCGGTCGCACCTGAAAAAGGGACTTCTAGTCTCAGTGGGCCTACCAGGTCAACAAAATTCAATAAATAAAAATTAAAATGAAATAATCCAGGAGATTAGAAATTAAAGCCTTAAAGGGATTAATGTGTTTGTTCTTGCACCAGAGGGAGAATCTCTTCCATTTGGCTGCATAGGTTTTTTTTGTATTAGGTTTTTTGGACACCCTCAGACTCTTTAGAACTTGCTCAGAGTACTGAGTGACAGAAAACTCTAACTCCTCAAGAGTCGAGCTTTGAGGTGAAGAGATTCCAGATTTGGATAAATCACCTATATCTGAGGAAGAGTTAGAAGGGAGTGACCGGAGTGGAAAACGATTGGGCTTGCTGCAAGAAAGGGTTATCAGGAGAGGATACCAGTCTTGCCTTGGCCAATCTGGTGCCACCAGTATAACTGTTGCAGGTTGAGCTTTTGAGTTTCAGCAATACTCGGAAAATCAGGGGGAAGGGTGGAAAGGCATAAAGGAACTTCCCTGACCAGTCCAGGACTAGGGCATCTGTCAGAAAAGTCCCCAGAGCTGGAGACATACAACAATACAGAAGAAATTGATGGTTGAGGTAACAGGAAAAAAGATCTATTTCTGGTGTGCCCCACCTTCTGAACACTGGCCAGCACTTGCTTGTTCAGACACCATTCGCTGTGCCCCTGGTTGATGCGACAGAGCATCCACCAAGGTATTGTCCTCGCCTGGAATATGTACGGCTGACGTCCAGATCGTAGGCTAAACCCCAGATTCTCGTGGCTTCCACGCACAGAATGCTGGACCTTGTGCCACCTTGCTTATGTAAAACAAGGAGATTCCAACGGATAGGCTGGCAGATTCATTCCACCAGCCCAGAGAGTGAAGGAATGTCTGTGACTGGAACCAGTTTGCACAGTGAACTTTTGCTTTGGGACCAATGAGACTGTAGGTGCTGCTGTACGATCGTTATTCTGAATCTGACTCCTGAAACCACAGCTGTCATAGATGCCATGTGTCCTAGAAGCCTTTGGTAGTGTCTGGCTGGCCCAGGATGAAAGAATTTGCCACTGACCGAAAAGTTTTGAATTCTTTCCAGAAGAAGGAAGCTCTGCTCTGCAGAGTGTTCAGTTGTGCTCCCATGAATGTATGGAGTTGTGCTGGTTCCAGGTGGGATTTCTTTTGGTTTGTAAGAAACCCCAAAGAGTGCAGTATGTCTCTTGTCAGGGAGAAAGCCTCCTCCAATAGTACAGAGGTTTGTTTGCTTGTTTTTTAACCAAGACAGACACACTAAGCTGAAAGCTTGTTTACAGGTGCGACCTGGGAGCAAAAGGAAGTTAAGTGACTTGCTCAGGGTCGCACAGTATACAAGTGGGGGCTATGGGATTCAAACCCAGGTCTCCAGGTTTGCAGCTCAGAGCTTTAAACCACTGTGCTATACTGCCTCCCCACTTTTTTCTCCACTATGAGCCAGTCGTCCAGGTAAGGATAGACTGAAATCCCCTTTTTTCTTAAATGTCCTGCCACTACAGCCAGACATTTTGTGAATACTCTTGGTGCAGATGTCAGGCCGACAGGCATGGCTGCAAACTAGTAGTGCCCTGAAAGAAGTATGAATCTCAGAAACGTTCTGTGGGACTGCCTTACTGGGATGTGAAAGTAGGCGTCCTTGAGGTCTAGGGAGGCTAGCCAGTCTCCCTGTTGTAGAGCATGTATTACCATTTTTAAGGTTACTATTTTGAATTTGTGTTACATAGGATGCTCGTTCAAGTATCTGAGGTCTAAAATAGGTTGCCAATCCCCATTTTTTTTGTGCCAGGAAGTATCTGTGGTAGACACACTTGCCCTGTTGATGGGCGGGTACACTCTCTACCACCATTGCTGCCGGAAGGTGTTTTACCTCTAGCTCTAACAGAAGCCTTTCTTTTTTGTTTTTGAAACTCATTTTTATTCAAATATAAAATATACAACGTTGACAGAAAGTCTGACCCAAACTACATGTCCATGATGCAATATTATACCGAATAATAACAATACCTCTGTTTTGTGCATCAGTTATTAAAAGCTTTAAATTCATAGAACTGTCAGTATGTTCTAGTAACCCCTTAAGTAACACAATCGGGTATAAAAACAATTGTTAACTCACAAAGCAAATAAGCAGGCCTGGATTTCATACAGAGTTAAAAAAAATCAAGGAAAATACAGATTTTACATAGATTATCAAATATTTAACCATTTCTACTCATATCGACACGATCCACAAGAAACTGCATCCCAAATTGGGAGTCTTATATCGCAACAGGGGCTGCATCCCTCTGTCAACCCACAAGGCAATTGTACAGAAAATGATTCTCTCTCAGACTATGGGGATGTAGTCTACAGTGCAGCTCCTAAGTCCGCCCTAGCCAGACTAGACCCTTTCTTCCATTCTTTCTGTCATTTTGCCCTGAACTGCCCTCCCACAACCCACCACTGTGCCCTCTACAGGTCTCTAGACCTACCATTGCTCCAGGATCGTAGACAGGCACACTGTGCCAGGACCACAGTCAAATTCTGGACTCAGTCCCTCCCCCCCACCTTGAGTTGGCCCTCTCAGTTCAACCCCAACCTGCGTACTCACTCAGAGATACAGACTCCCGGCTTCTCCATGTCCCACATATGACCACATCCAAAGGCCAAGCTGCCTTCAATTACCACATGCCTAATTTTGGCACACTGACACCACTCCAAACCTCAACTACCTCCTCAAGACGCATTTCTCCTCCACCTGCAATTGCTTCTAACACTACTGTGGGGCCAGTGTCTCCCACTCTCCAATATAATTTTACCACTTGCTGTGCAGTACTCTGGCCCCTTGCTAAGTGTTTACAGACCACTGTTGAGTTAGTATTGTAATTATGATTGTCCTCTGTGCTACCGTAACTATCTGTACTATTTTTGGGCCTCTGGCAATTGTATTCTAATGTGTACACTATGTATATATTCTATGTAAGGCAAAATGTGTAATCCGACGCTCATGATTTATGCAAATCTCCCATGCTTGTTGCTCATATCTACTGTAACCACCACAGTTATTGTATTGTACTGTATATTCCATGTTATTATATTGTTTATTCTCCACTCCCTCCACCCCCAGGACATCTAGAATCGAGCGGTACTCCGCTCAGTATGCCTTCCTGGTAAAACTTTGAAATAAATAAATGAGCATTACAAAGGGGGTGATATTTCACTTCTCCCTTTCATTTGCTTTTCTGTCTTCATTTTGAAATTTCGCAAGGAAAGTGGTGGGAGGACTGGGTTTGTGCCCTAATATAATATCCACTATTTAAACAACTGTCCATCTACCTTAAAGGCAAAGGATGAACCTATAACATTAAAGATTACGCATTGGGATTAAGTGAACCTGGTTATCTGCATTCCCTAATGCTCATCTGAAGTGGAGTAAAAAGACTGTTCTCTAGATTTAATTACTAGAGCTATTTTGCCCTCTGTCCTCTACCCATCTAAACCATAGATTCCATGTACTTCTCTTCTCTCAGGTATACTCTGGCAGTCAGCCTCTCAATGTCACAAATTTGCAACATCCTGTTATGCCACTCCTTAAGGGTGGGGTGGGGATTGGCACTCAGCCAATGAGACATTATGCTTTTCAGTGCTGCCACTAGGAAGGCAAGTGCTAATCTTCTCTGAGAGGGAGGTAGCCCCACAACAGTGGGAGTACCAAGAACCGAATCAGAAAAATCATCTGAGATATCAACCTGTGTAATCTGCCACACTACCTCTCTCACCGAGCACATCACCACAATTTTGCCAACACTGGCCGGTGTCAGTTGTATGATATTCGTATGTTATTGTGAGGGTAAGGAAATATCCCATTAGAATTTTCCAAAATAATTCTTTCCAACCAGGGGAGGAGGTGACTCTCCATCCCACTCTCAACCATTTTTCCCCCAGTCTTCCCAGGAGATTCTACTGGGGATCTCCCTCTCCCATGCCTCCTTTACCCTTTCTAGAGGATCTGGACACATTTCATTCAGCATATGATAGAGTTCAGCTATACATCTCACCTTCCTCCTCAGGGTAACTATGCCATGAATGAAATCCTCCCAGTGGACCTGGGCCTGCTCAATAGGGCGTCATGGTCCTCATTTTCAATAAAATGCCGGATTTGCAGAAACCTAAAGAAATCTTGTTTATGCAACTGGAATTTAGCTTTCACCTGTTGGAAAGACACACATATACAATTTTCCAGGAGTTGCGCAAAGCGCGTGAGACCTTTGGTCTCCCACAAGGCATATTCCTGGTCTAACCTGGAAGGGAGAAAATCTGAATGATACCTGATCAGTGGACAGAGGGCCCAGAGAAGGAACCGAGGCTAGTTTACGCCTTACTTGACCCAAAGTTTTTACAGAGTGCCTGACCCATGGATTATATATCACACCCCATGGAAGTCCTGCCGAGTCTGCGCAAGCTAGAGTAAAGAGTGGCTGAGGGATCCCTCTCCACCTCTTCATTCTACCACCCTGAGGCTCAATGTTTTGCCCAGGTGCAAACTGCACCATCTGGCTCGCTAAATAATAATTCTCTAAGTCTGGCAAGCCCAGATCCCCACTTGTCTTAGATTTCTGCAAAGTTTTCATAGCTATACGGGGTCTGCGTCCTCCCCACAGAAACTTGCTTACCCCAGCATTAACTTTGGACCAACAGTTAAGTGGCATGAGTATTGGCAAGGTGGAGAATAATAATAATAATCTTTATTTATAATGCGCCTTTCAAAATCAAGGCGTAGTACACATTTAAAATAAATTCACAATAAAACATCATGATAAAATAGCTAAAACAAGTTCAATCAATCCATGTCGACACCATCCCTATATGCCTTATTCCATAAAAAAAAAAAGACTTCAATGCTTGTTTAAAGCGCCCCCCAGTCATACACTCTCTAATCCAACGGGGTGGAGAATTCCAGAGGGTCGTGTACATAAACATAAAAGCCCGGGCCTCAGAAGATTTTGAACTACCGAATCTCCAGCAACCTCGTTATTTTAGCGAGCAGTCGCCTCGAGAGGTAAGGAACCAGAAGCTCTTTCAGGTAGTCAGGCCCAGTCCGTGTAGGGCTTTATAAGTCAGTAAACCAACTTTAAAGGTGATCCGCCACTGAACCGCAGTCAGTGCAGTTCCCGCAGCACCGGTGTAATGTGGGAAGAACGAGGAATCCCCATTAACAACCGGGCTGCGGAGTTCTGCACCAGCTGTAAGCGGCGGATTTCAACCCCTGGAAGCCCAAAGTAAAGGGAGTTGCAATAATCCAAACGTGAGGTCACAAAGGTGTGGATCAATGTAGGCAAGTCCCCAGACGGAACAAGGTGCTTGATCCTAGCGATGTTCCTCAGATGGTAAAAGGATAACTTGACGACAGCCGACACCTGAGAATGTAATGTCAGTTACTAGTCAAGAATCACCCCTAGATTGCGCACCTGTTCAGAGATAGGGAGCTCAACATCCCCAAGGAATAAACCTGTGGGATGATTTGCTCCCCACCCCCCTAACCGGTGACCAGGATCCACAACCATCACCTCCGTCTTCCCAGAATTCAACTTCAGCCAGTTGAACCTCATCCAACCTTGGATCTCGCCAAGGCAGTTATTAAACACAGAGTGCTCCATTCTGGTATGGTGCAAAAGACAGGTAGAGCTGGGTACCATCGGCATAACAATGAAACTCCAGCCCATATCGTCTTACAATGTCTCCGAGGGGATGCATGCACACCGCAAACATGGGAGACAGCACTGAGCCCTAAGGCACCCCACAGGACAGAGAGGTAGGATCGGAGGAAAACACCCCTGACACCACCTTGTGAGTTCTACCAGTGAGGAAAGAAGTAAACCATCTGTGAACCAAACCTGAAAGCCCACAGATGCATCTCAGGTGCTCAAGCAACACCGCATGGTCCACAGTATCAAATGCAGATGACAGATGAAGCAGAACCAAAATGGACCTTTTTTCTGGTCTCTCGCCATAAGGAGATCATTGAGCACCCGAACCAGCGCAGTCTCGGTGCTATGCCCCTTTCAAAAAACAGATTGAAGAGGGTCATAGATGCTATGGATGGTCAAATGGTTGGCCAACTGATCAGCCACTACTTTCTCAATTACCTTCCCCACAAAGGGAAGGCTAGAGATAGGCCTCTAGTTAGCGAGAGAGTCTGGGTCCAAAGAAGCCTTCTTCAACACCGGTGTCACCACTGCCTCCTTCAGGGAGCAGGGGTACTCACTAGAGTCTAGGGAGCACCAGACTATCTGCGCCAGAACCGGGATGATAACCTCCCCACAGCCCATTATCAGGGCTGCAGGACCCGGGTCTAAACTACAGCATGTAGTGCGCATACCCTGGACAATCCTCATAACATCCACGATTTTCAGCCTTTTGAAGGAACTCCGGGAGAAAAGAGGGATAGTGACTGGGGTCTGGTCTACAGCAACTCCCACAGAGAGCGCTACGAGGGTCTCCGCCCTGATGTGATCCATCTTATCTGCAAAGAACCGAACAAGCTCCTCACACTGCAATTGTGAAAAGGCTCTACGAACCTGTAGACAGGCTGGGTTGCACAGCCTGTCTACAGTTCAAAAGAGCTGGGCTGGTCGGTTCTGAGCAGCATCAATTTCCCTTGACAGGAAATACAGGTTACTCACCTGTAACAGGAGTTCTAGGAATGGTATATGTTGTTCATCCACACTGTCTGGCAGGTATCCTTGCCGCTTTAAATCTTGCCGGAAGGTCTTCAAGCTGGCTCCTCCCACCCACCTGGGTGGTAAAACTCTCGGCTCCGCCCCATGACGCCAGATCTGGCCCGCTGGAAGCTCAGGTTGTGCGTCGAAGCCGGGGAGGTCGGGTGGGTCGTGTGGATGAACAACATATACCATTCCTAGAACTCCTGTTACAGGTGAGTAACCTGTATTTCTAGGGACATGGATATGTTGTTCATCCACACTGTCTGGCAGACTCCTAGCAGTTCTCCGGGAGGAGGGAGGCAAGGCGCACACCCCCTACTTAGGGAAAAGAGACTGGAGAACCGAGGCCCCAAAACCAGCATCCCGGCGTGACTCAAGGTCGATGTGGTAATGGATGATGAAGGTGTGTGCTGACTTCCAGGTAGCAGCCCTGCAGATTTCCTGGATAGGGACGTCCCTGGAAGCAGCCACCGATGCAGCAGTATGGCAGGTAGAATGAGCTCTTATCCCTATGGGAGGCTCCATGCCCGCTAACTTATAGCAGAGATCTATGCAGGAGGTGACCCACTTGCCTATTGTCCGCTTGGCTGCAGGTCTGCCAGGTGCGGCTTCAGCGTAGGTGACAAACAGCTGGCGAACCTCTCCCCGAATTTCAGCTGTGCGCTCCTTATAGTAAGCGAGCGCCCTTCTAGGTTCCAGAGTATGGAGCCTATATTCGGCCCGAGGTGTGGACTGGGGTAGAACACCGCAGAGTCAACACTCTGTTGAGGTGAAACTCACACCACCTTCGGAAGGAATTTCGGTGGGGGCGAGACACCTTGTCCCTGTGGAAGACCAGGTAAGGAGACTCGATACAGAGCGCCTGGAGCTCTCCCATCCTTCTGGCTGACGTGATAGCCACCAAGAAGGCGGTCTTCCATGACAGGTGAGAGAGTTCACACCTGTGCATAGGTTCGAATGGCTTGCCCATGAGCTTTGCCAGTACCAGCAGTAGATCCCATGGAGGTGGAGGTTCTCGCACTGGAAGGGAAATGTGAGCAAAGCCTTTGAAAAAGCGCCAGACCACCTTCTCCTGCGCCACTGACTGCTTCCCGGCCCGCACCCGGTAAGCAGAGATGGCTGCCAGGTGCACCTTAAGGGTCGTCGACCTAAGCCCTTGCTGAGAAAGGGACCAAAGGTAGTCCAATATGCTCGCCAAGGAACAGGACGAAGGGTCCAGGCCCTTGCCCTGGCATCAAATGGAAAATCTCTTCCATTTGAAGGCGTAGCATTTTCTGGTCGACTCCTCACGGGACGCCTCAACTACGTTGAGATCCTGGCCGGAAAGATCCAAGGCCTGGAACTCAGCCGCCAGGAGCCAGCCGCCAGGGTGCAGGGATTGTGTCCGGATGGAATACCTTCCTGATTGACTGAGAGCAGGTCCGGGCGAGCTGGAAGCTGCCTCGGGAGCCTGGAGCTGAGGCTGAGGAGATCTGGGTACCAGTACTGGCGGGGCCAGTCTGGGGCTATCAGAATCACCTGCGCTTTGTCCCTCCTTGCTTTGAGAAGCACCTTGTGCATCAAGGGGAACGGGGGAAAGGCGTAGAAGAGGCCCGGGGTCCACGGCCTCGAGAAGGCATCCCCCTGCAGCGAGCCCTGCTGAGGGGGGTGGGCATGGAACAGACTCAGCTTCGCATTCTCCCTGGAGGCAAACAGGTCCACCTGAGGTGTGCCCCAATGGGAGAATAGATCTTGTACTACCTCCGGCAGGAGAGACCACTCGTGGGACGCAGCCCCTATCCGGCTTAGGCATCGGCCAGGTGTTGGAGGCCCCTGCCACATGAATGGCTAGGAGATCCGCCTCCAGGCTGCGCACGAGGGACCAGATGTGGAGAACTTCCTTGCATAACAGCATGGAGCGCGTCCCGCCCTGGCAGTTCAGACAGTACATGGTCGTGGTGTTGTCCGTCTGGACCTGAACCACTTGACCCCGTAGAGACGGAGCGAAGGCGGTGAGAGCTAGACGGACAGCTCGGAGCTCCAGCAGGTTGATGTGGCATCGGGACTCCGAGGGGACCAGAGGCCGTGCGCTCGGTGTTCCCCCAGATGGGCACCCCAACCCATCAGAGATGCATTGGTCGAGAGAGAGACCGTCGGCTCGGGGCGGACGAACGGGATACCCTCCTGCAGATGTGGTGGAACGATCCACCATTGGAGAGAGTTCCACATCTCCTGGGTCACTGTCACGGGCCGGTCCAACGGATCATGATGTTGTGACCATTGAAGGGGACGCATGTACCAACGGGCCCAACGGACCACGCTGGTGCAGGCCGCCATGAGGCCCAGGAGGCACAGGAAGTCCCGGGCTGGGTGCAATTGCCCAACCAGAAATGATTGGGCAAAGGAGGAAAGAACCTCAGCCCTATCCGCCGGGAGCCGTGCTCTGGCTCGCAGAGAGTCGAGCTCCTGCCCCGCTGAACAGAATCACCTGCTTTGGCACGAGTTCCGACTTGGCCTGCTTGATGAGGAGGCCAACCTGAGAGCAAACCTGAGGGCCAGATCTCTGACCGCCCACCTCCAATCTGAGGGGCTGCTATCAGCCAATCGTCCAGGTAAGGGCACACCTGACCCTCGGTGTCAAGAGGAATGCTGTCACCACTGCCACGCATTTGGTGAAGACCCTGGGAGCTAGGGAGAGGCCGAAGGGCATGGCCCAGAACTCGTATAGGGATCCCTCCGCTCTGAAGCGGAGAAATCTCTGATGGGACGGATGGATTGGAACGTGAAAGAACGCATCCTGGAAGTCCAGGGAGCAGAACCACATGCCTCGTTCCAAGGATGGGATTATCTGAGCCAGAGTGACCATCCTGAAGGTCCAAGACCTTAGGAACCTGTTCAGGTCGGCAGGTCGAGAATGGGGCGCCAGCCCCCCGTTCGTTTTGGGACCAGGGTACCTGGACACAAACCCCGGGTCTGGAGGAGGATGCCACCTTCCTGGATTACCACTTTTTCGAGAGCAGGGCAATATTGCCTGGCGGGCTTACAGTGAGGCTGCGGACCCCTGGGGTCCTCGAGGGGCGACGGCTCGAAAGGTGGAGCCTGTTCAACTCCAGAGGCAGGCCTTTCCAACCACCTCCAACACCCAGCGGTCCGTGGTGATAGCGGACCAGGCAGAAAAGGAAGTGGCAGAGGGGAGACAAGGTTGGGGGCGGCACCCTCAACCCGTCACTGGGCAGGCTTGGAGGAAGAACCGCCAGGGACCTCCGGCCTTTACCTCCTTGCTTCCTGTTGAGGAAGCCGCTGGTTTGGGCTTGGGACGCCAAGAGCCTGCTGGGCCCTGTTGCTGGTGTTGCTGGGCCAGTCGAGAAGCTAGGACCAAGGACGTAAAGGACTTCTGCTGTTGACGGCGGCCTTTGTCCCTCCTGGGCGGAGGGTGACCAAGTCCAGAGTGGCATTGGACTTCTCGATCCGCAGGAAGTGTCCTCCACCCAGGGTCGAAGCTGTCAGTCCCCAAGAAGGGACGCCCGCCAACTTGTGCTGGGTATCCGCCGTGAAGGTGGATATCCTCAGCCACGCCCTGCGTCGCATGGCCACCTCGGCCACTACTGACCTGGCACAGGAATCACCTATGTCCAGAGCAGTCTGGATCTGCTGCTTCGCCACCGCCCTACCCTGGTCCCGCACCTGGCGGACCGTGGTCTGCAGGTCAGGCGGGAGATGAGGAACAACCTCATTCAGGGAGCCCATGAGGGCGCGGAAGAAGTGTGCCATCAGCACGGCCGAGCTGACCTGTCGGAGGCAGAGGGAGGACGCAGCGTACACCTTGCGCCCGGCAAAGTCCAGCTTTTTGGACTCTTTGTCAGGGGGCTTGTCCACATCCCGAGCGTTACCAGAACGCCGGAAAACGCTGTCGGTGACCAACCCTCGCAGAGGTGTTCCGAGAAACCAGGTGTAAGAGTCAGGGACCAAGATACTTCCTGGCCGTCCTGGCCGAGGGTGCAGGACAGGAAGCATGCCGCTGCCAAAGCTGGGCCGACAATGGCCTCAGCCACCGGAAAGGCCTCCGTGGGGGAATCCCCTCGGTCCAGAATCTCTGTCAGGGGATACTTCAATTGCTTGGACACGGGCTTGAGCTGCATCCCGGTGGACTCCGAGATGAGTCGAAGCAGACCCAAGAAGGACGATGGGCTATTGTCCACTGACTGGCCCCTGGAGGACTCCAGATCGAACTGCCTGGAGAACAGGGAGGAATTGTCGTCGGATTCAGAAGAGTCTGCGAAGCGCTGCCTCGGCCCTGAGCCACCCTCCACCTGCCGAGAATGGTCGGGAGGAAAAAATTACTCACCTCAGTAATGTTGTTTCTTCTAATGGAGTCTTGCTATATTATGACTATTGCAGTTTGTCCCACCATTAGAACTGCTCCGGAGGTGAAAGAGTTAACTTCCATGCAGGGCATGGAACTTAGAGCGAGCTCTGTTAGAGAAGCTCTGTCTGGGATATTTCAAACCGAAACTGTCAGATCTTTACGAGCAAAACTCCATGGCGTTCTGTGTGGAAGCTGTAACTACACTAGCCAACTGGCTACTAAAATATTAAACATTTTCCTGGTCCCAACACCAAGACTCAAGTCAGGGGACCAGAAAAGATAAGATAAAATAAAATAAAACATAACACCCAAACACCCCAAAAATAAGGGGTGGAAAACATAAAAGGGGCATCAATAAGTGCCAATAGTGAACTGCCCACCCCATACCCCAAGCAGAAGTTCTGAGAGGGGCAGGTTGGGGAGGTCTTACACATAGCAAGACTCCATTAGAAGAAACAACATTACTAAGGTGAGTAATTTTTTCTTCAAACAACATGAAGTCTTGCTATATTATGACTATTGCAGACTACACAGCAGTACCTCCATGGAGGAGGGAAGAACCTACTTAGGAATAGGCTCTGAATCACGGTTGTGTTAAACCGAGCATCCTCCTGGCCTGGATATCCAGGGAGTAATGCTTGGTGAAAGTGTGTACTGTTTTCCAAGTAGCTGCTTGACATATCTCAAGATAGGGATATCTCTGGCAGCAGCTAGAGACGCAGCTGTACCTCTGGTAGAGTGAGCCCTCAGGCCTGAAGGGGAACCTTACCCAGTTTTTGACAGCAAATTGATACAAGAGACAATCCACCTGGCAATGGATCTCTTAGTGGCAGGTTTCTTTCCCAACCTCACCATAAGTGAGAAATAGTTGGAGGGAGTCAAACCTGTGACCCTTGGCACGCCTATGTAGTAACTTAGGCCCTCTTAACATCTGTTGTGCAACCTCCTCTCACCAGAGGAGGAATGGTCAGTGAAGAACACGGAAGTGAATAGATTGATTAAGGTGGAAATCTGAAACCACCTTAGGCAAAACTTCCTGTTAGTCCTGAGGACTATCTTATCCCTGTGAAAGGAAATAAAGTCAGTCTCCACTGACAAAGCTTGTAACTCACTTATGCTCCTGGCAGAAGTGATGGCTACTAGAAATACAGTTTTCCAAGTTATACTTAAGCTCTGGCCAAGACAGAGGTTCAAAGGGGTTGCATCAGCTGAGCAATGCAAACATTAAGATCCCAGGCAGCTGCAGGGTCCCTGAATGGTGGATTGGAATGAAGCAATCCCCTAAAAACTTGGAAAATACAGGGTGAGCAGAAAGAGAAGAGGTTCACTGTTGAAAATAAAAGCAGAGACAGCTGCCAAATGCACTTTCTGGTAGCTGGTCTCAGTCCCAAAGAATTAAGATGGACCATATAGTCCAAAACAGTGGGCAAATCAGCAGATTCCGGGGAAATATGCTTCCCAGAACACCATATGGAAAACCTTTTCCATTTGGAATTATAAGTAGCCCTAGTGGAAGGCTTTCTAGAAGCTTTTAAGATTTTGAGAACACCTTGAGAAAGTTGTAGATCAGCAAACTCTAACTCGTCAAGAGCCAGGCCTTGAGGTTGAGGGATTTGAGATTCATTCGGATACCAGACTCTCCCCTGGGCACAGGTTAACAGATTGTGGTTCCTGGGGAGACACAGGGGAAGATGGACTGCTAAGGACAGAAGGAGTGGGTACCAGGGCTGCCTGGCCCAGTCTGGAGCAATCAGGATCATCTTGCAGGGCTGAGATCTGATTTTGACTAGCACCTTGAACAGGAGAGGGGGGGAAGGCACAGAGAAACTTCCCTTCCCAATCGAGGAGAAAGGCATCCAGTGGGCCTGAGCCCAACACTGGGGGCCTGCAACAAAAAAGTGGAAGTTGATGACTGTCTGGGGCTGCAAAAAGATCTATCTGAGGGGTGCCCCATCTGGCAAAAACTATCCCCAGTACTCGGGGATCCAGTGACCATTCGTGATGGCCCTGGGAAATCCTGCTGAGAGCATCTGCCAGGACATTGTCCTTGCCTGGGAGGTGAACTACTATGAGGGAAGTGTTCAGGAATAAGCCAGAGACCACAACTTCATCGCCGGTGCACAAGGTCAAGACCGAGTGCCCCTTGTTTGTTGATGTACCACATTGTAGTGGTGTTGTCTGTTCTGACCTGTACCACTTTGTTCTGAACAGATGCAGAAAAACCTGAAGTGCTAGAAAACAGCTCTGAGTTCCAACAGATTGATGTGGGCAGAGATTCCTGAGGGGACCACAATCCCTGGGTGGAGAGGTCTCATGTGAGCTCCCCATCCCAAGAGGGACGATCTGTAGTAAGGGTCAAGGAGTGAGATAGAGGATGAAGGGCACCCTTGTCTCAGATTGCTCTGATCCTGCCACCACTGAAGGGCCTGGATCAGGGTTCAGAGTCACTGGGATCAACCTGATAGGGAATCCCTTCTTGAGACCAAAAGGCTCTCAAATGGAACTCAATGTCCCTCATCTGAAATCTTGCTCCTTGCACTACAGCTGTGGAAGCAGCCATGTGTCCTAGGAGCTGTAGGAAATGCCTTGCTGGTCGAGAGACCTGCAGAGTGAAGGACGAGGCCAGGGCCACCAGGGTCCTTACCTTTCTAGGGAAGGAAGGTCTGGTTTGCTTTGTGTCCAGTTCTGCACCTATAAAGGTGAGTACCTGGACAGGTTCCAGAAGTGACTTTGGAAGATTGAGAAGAAAGCCCAGAGAGGTAAGCAGCTGCTGGGTAACTTGCAGGTGTGATTTGACCTGGTCTGGAGACTGACCCACAATGAGCCACTCGTCTAGGTAGGGAAAGATGGCAATCTTGCATTCTTAAATGAGCAACTGCTACTGCCAGGCATTTTGTGAATACCCTTGGGGCAGAGGTAAGGCCGAAGGGCATTGCTCTGAACTGATAATGGCCTGAGGGCAGTTGGATCTGAGGTACTTTCGGTGGGAGCTTCTGATAAGAACATGGAAGTAGGCATCCTTGAGGTCCAGGGAAGCTAGCCAGTCCCCTGGCCTTAGGGAGGCTAAAATCATTCCCAGAGTCACCATTTTGAATTTTGGTTTTAAAAGGTGCTTGTTCAGATATCTTAGGTCCAGGATGGCCCGCCACTCTCCTGTCTTTTTTGGGGTAAGGAAGTACCTGGAGTACAGACCCTTGCCCTGGTGTAGGGGAGAAACCCTTTCTACAGCTCTGAGAGCCAGGAGGGTTGAGACTTCTGTTTCCAAAGCAAGAGTCTCTAGAGGGTTTGCAGGTGGAAAATATCTGATTCTCATCTTTGGAAATTTTTTGAAGCTGAGAACCAGACCCTGGCTTACTACTTCCAGGACCCACTTGTCTGATGTTAAAGACTCCCAGTCCTGGACGAAGTAAGCCAGCCTGCCCCCTACAGGTAATGGAGAACCGGCCCTGGGCATCCCATCAGGGTGCCTGTTTGGCAGGGGCTTTAGGCTGAGGGGTAGGAGCAGGCCTGCTTGTACCCCGTCTGCCTCTCCCTCTGAAGAACCCCCTCTGAACATAAGCTGAAGAGGCGGCCTGGGTTTGGCGTAAAGGCCTGCCTCTACCCCTGGGGGGCTGCCTCTGAGGAGTGGCTTGCCGTTCCTTGGCTTGTACACTCCTATAAGTGGTTCTATATTCATCCATTTTCTTCATATAATTCTCTGTCTGCTCCCCAAACAGAGAATTTCCCACCACAGGGAAATCCATAGCCTTAGCCTGGGTATCCTGTGACAAACTAGTACACCTGAGCCAAGCCAATCACCGAAAAGCCACAGATGTAGCCATGACTCTAGAGGATACATCATTAGAATCCACTGCAGCATGGAATTGCACCAGATGCCTCAATACTATCAGCAGCCACCTGCTCCAGCTCCTTGGCAAGCTGGCCTAGGGGCCTGTTTGGCTAAAGCCATGACAGTATCCCATCTAGATTTTTGTATCTTGCAACATAAGCCATATAGTTTGCTTGTCTGAGTCCCAAGGACGCTGCCATGTATTGATTTTAGCCATGGCATCAATCTTCCTGAGTCCTTGTCAGGAGGATGTGAAGCCAGGGAATATTAGCTTTATCACAGGCTGCAGCCTGAACTACCCCAACATGGCTGCATTGCTGTGAAAGAAATTCTGTATCAGGACTGATAAACTGTACCTCCTGTCCATCTTTTTATCCACAGGAGGCACAGAATTAGGAGCTTTAAAATTTTTATTGTTTGTTTCTAAAGGATTTATGTAAAGGAATAGACAATCTCCTGGACTCTGGATATCCATCATCTCTACAAAGTCAGGCTCCTCTTGCTCATCCACAACTTCCTCCAAAGGAAGCTGGAGGGTTTCAGCAACTTTTTTATAAAACAGAAAATGAGAAGGGGACTCAGCAAGCCTAGGGGGAGATTCTCCTAAAGGTCTGTCTGGGGAGATGTCCAGTTCAATGGGCACATCCAGACTTTCAAAGTCACATTTACAGTGTTCATAATCATCCTCCCCCTCCTCTGGTTCATAAAACTCCTCTATATCATATTCTTGAACCGGTGGAACCGACCGAACCGACCTCTTGCCAGATAGTGGCGGTTCGGACAGAACCGTGGAAAGTGAGTGGACAATTTGGATTGCCCTGGCTATCTCTGCAGCAGTTGGAGAAGGAATTTTGGACTCCACACCTGCTGATTTTCTAGTTCTCTTTGCTGGAACTGGCTCCTCAGAGTCAGCTTTACGATTGCCCGAGGAAGTCTGGCCCTGATCAGAGGGCACTCCCTCCGGTTCGGTTGGCACCGAACCGGGCTGGCCATCCGGTCAGCGGACTTTTGCCTCTCGCTCCCTGAGCCTACCAACTCTTATCTAGGGTAGCTGCAGGAAATTCTTGCAAATCTGGCAGTCTGCACTGAGGTGGTCAAACCCAGACAATAAACACATGGTGTGTGGGTCAGCCTTGGCAAAGGATTCCCCACAGACACTACAGTGTTGAAACCCAGTGGGCCCGGTTTTTCTTTTGGGTTTCTCAGACATAATGCCAGCCTAACCAAAAACTTGCCCTTTTTTTCGGCAGTGCCAGGCAAGACACGCTTATCGGTTCCCAACCGTGTCACGGGTCGTGGAAAAAACCGTAATGAAATCTGTTTTTTTTAGAACCGGGAACCGCACTCTAAATGCTTCAGAATAAAGTTTCCACAAAACCTGATCGGTTCAAACCGAACCGATAAACATTTACAAGTTCCACACAGAAATAAACCTATCTATTACTTACAATACCATAGACAGAGCTTGAACCGATCGGTTTGCGGTTAAAATAATGATAATCGTGGTTGAATTTAACCGAGAAAAAACTCTTTAAACCGAGAAAATGAACCGAGCAGTAGGAGGAATCTCCGGAGTGACTGTTCAGTGAGGCGGAGTAAAGAATCTGACAGTTTCGGTTTGAAATATCCCAGACAGAGCTTTCTCTAACCGAGCTCGCGCTCTAAGTTCCATGCCCTGCATGGAAGTTAACTCTTTCACCTCCGGAGCAGTTCTAATGGTGGGACAAACTGCAATAAGTCATAATATAGCAAGACTTCATGTTGTTTGAATGAGGTGACCGACAACCTGTGGGGCAAGCCGTGACCCGACCGAGAATTCTTGGTCGGTGCCCCGACTGGGTGTGGAGGTGGAGGTTCCACCACAATTGGTGGAGCAGCTGGTTTCGGCCGAGCAACTGGCCCTGGAGCGGGCAACTCGACTGGAATGAGTGGTTGCTTCGGTCGTTCAGGCGACAGCCACTTGATGGCCGGGGTCGGCTTAGACCTGGACAGCAGCAACTGCTGCCACATAAGGTCCTCATAGCGCCGGCGCAACTTGCGCCGCAGCCTCTCCTCACCCGAGGAGGACGACGAGGAAGAATGGCATCGCCGCTTACTTCGGTAATGAGACCCGAGACCGCCGATGTCGGCGGGAACGGCTGGACCGAGAAGAGGTCCGAGACAAACACACTCGGGGAGACCGAGGGTGGGTCTGGGAAGGGGCAGGGACACCCGCTCTTCCCTCGGCTCGGGCACTTTAACCGGGGACTAGGGTCCCGAAGGAGCAGGCAGATCCCCGGTATCCACTGTGGGAACCAGTGAAGGAGGGTTGTCGGCTTCTCCAGTTGACAGCCCGTCTAACGGGTCGAGAAAAATCTCGACTTCGTCGATGGGAGTCTCGGCAGGCTGGCCTAATGGGGGCACCGTGAAGCCAGTGACCTCAGCCGCAACCTCGACCGGAAATCTATAGTCGGCCCGCCGAAGGGACCTCTCCCGCTCCCCACGAGCGCCCGGCCGTGGGACTTACCTTTCGACCTTTTTTCTTAGGCCGAGAAGAATGTCCCAAGGCCCTCTCCTTCGTGGAAAGGGACTGACAAAGCTCCTTGAACGAAGCCGTATACGAGGAACTCAGAGAGAGCCGGATAAATGCCGCGGCCGAGGAGGAAGATGTGGCCTGGGCCGCCTCCTCGAGAGCGATCATCTGCTCGAGCTGCTCAGCCGAGCCAGCCGCCGCGGACACCGCCCAACGAGCCTCTTTAGATTTTACCGGCAGAAAAAGTTTCTCGGGGCGCCTGAGCTTCAAACAGGCAGCGCGATCGTCCAGAACGCTGGCTGAGAAAGAGTGGCACAACTCGCAAGCCTGTGGGTCGTGATCTAATCCTAAGCACTAGACGCACGTGGAGTGCGGATCCGTCCTGGACATCTTCTGCCCGCAAGGGCACCTCCGAAAGCCGGGAACAGGTTTGTCCATCGCAGCCGCGAGGGAAGAAGAAAACCGAAGTTTAGAAAACTTCAAAACCAATTTCGGATGAACCGAAGAGTTAGGATCCAGTCTAAAACGCAGAGCGCTAAAGAGGGAACCTGAGCTTCCAAGCGGTAAGGAAGATCTGGCGTCATGGGGCGGAGCCGAGAGTTTTACCACCTGGGTGGGTGGAAGGAGCCAGCTTGAAGACCTTCCGGCAAGAATTAAAGCGGCAAGGATACCTGCCAGACAGTGTGGATGAACAACATATCCATGTCCTTAGAACTCTCCAATAAGTGTAACAGCCTGGGTAGGGAAGTCTCCAGGTGCCTTAAGAAAAAAATAGAATCATCTGCGTATAGGGCCATCTTTTGCTCCAGGTCACCCCTACATCACTCCCTCAATAAGTTGATCCTGGTAGACCGCAGCAGCCAGTGGTTCCAGAAAAATTGCAAAGAGCAGAGGAGACAGGAGGCATCCCTGCCTAGTTCCTCTTTTAACTGGGAATCTCCCGGAATTGATCCCGTTCACTCTGACCTGGGTTTGAGGTGAGGTGTAGAGGTTAGAAACCAATTTCAAAAATCAGAAACCAAATTTCATCTTCTCCATGGACTTGTGTAAGAATTGCCAATTCACCCTATCAAAAGCCTTTTCAGCATCCATGGAGACGGCTAAATGAAATACCCCCTGTCCTCACAGAGCTGAAATGATTTTTAGTAATATTCTGATATTGTTCTGGATGAATATACTAGAGACGAATCCAGTCTGATTAGGATGTATGATTTTTGGGACTATTCCTTTCAGGCAGTCCGCCAGGATCCCCATGAAAATGCTCAAATTAAGAAGCTAGATTGGGCTGTATGAACCACACTGAACTGGATCTTTCCCCTCCTTAGGCAAAACTGAAATCTGGGCGTACTGTCAGGAGTCTGGGACCCCCAGCCCCCCAGATGTGACGAAAACAAGCTTGAAATGGTGGAATTACTTCTTTGTGAAAGACTCTGTAAAATTCAGAGGACAGGCCATATAGTCCTGGAGACTTCCCTGTTTTCAGCTGTTTGATTTTGTCTAGTATTTCCTGCCTCAAAATCGGACTTTCAAGGAAGTCTCTGTCCTCCTGGTTCAAGTGTGGCAGGACCAATGGGGGACAAAAACTTCTCAGTCAAGACACTATCGGAGTCACTAAGATCAGGACTATACGGTTGCCTGCAATATTTTGCAAACACCTATGATACTGAGGTGGATCTACACCAAAGCATTCCCCTTTTCCCAGTCATGCATCCTTAGAACTGCCCCCTTACATGGTTGTTTTCTTAAGGCAAAAGCCAATAACTTTCCTGCCCTATTCCCTTATTCATAAAACTTTTGATCAGTCCACCTCATAGCTCCTTCTATTTGTAATGCTTGTAATCGTTCCAGGGCTACTTTCCTGGACTGCCATGCTTCTTTATCCGGGGGGGGGGGCTAAGGTCAATCTGAGCCTAAATTCTGCCTCCCGCAAGTCCTCCTCCAAACGCTCCCAAGTTTCCATCCTCTCTTTTTTTTTTTTTTTTTAGCTTGGAACTATGGGAAATTATACAGCCACAAAGGTAAACCGTAAGAGCAACCCATCTCATTGTTGGGAAGACGGACTAGGGACCATTCATGCTTAGATAGGACTTAATTCCTTCAGACATCTCCTTTTGAAGTCCCATGAACTGAGTAGGCCTATGTTTAACCACCAGTTTGAGTTTCAGACTGTAGCGGTGAGGCAGAAGTGCAAGCAAACAGGAGAATGGTCAAACTATGTCATGTGAAGGACAGAGCATTCCCGAAGACAGGACCTCCACTCCACAAGGAGAAGAAACATGTCTATACAGGAGTAACTCATGTCTGTGAAAAGAAAGAATAATCTCTCTTGTTTGGGTGGTCCTCCTACCAGGCATCCATTAACCCAGATATATCGAAGAGCCTCTTCAGGAAACTCCCCCTACAGCAATCTGAACTGGGAGGCCCCCTTCTTCTCCTATCCCAATGGGCAAATAGTACCCTACTGAAGTCCTCCCCTGTAACGTAGAGAGCTTCACGCTATTCCATCGTATTTATTAACAGTTGCCTAAGAAATCTTTTGTTGGCTTTCTCTTCATTAGGAGCATACAAGCATACTAGGACACACTTTGTAGTAAAAAGCATCGCCTGTATTTTCACAAACCACCCACCAGGGTCCACTGTTACCTTTTTCATCTGAAGTGGAGTATTTTTTCTTATTAAAATCACAGTCCCTCTTCTGTGGGGATAAGTCAGCCATTCGGCCGCATGGACTTCTCCCATCCAGCACCGTTTTAGTTTTTGATGCTCAGACTCCATTAGGTGGGTCTCCTGTACATATGCAAGATCCACCTTTTGTCTCCCCAACTCCTGTAATATGAGTGACCTTTTCACTGGCCCATTTAGCCCCTTTACATTATATGTCATGATTTTCAACTCAGTCATAATTATTGTTATCTAAAGTTTGAATCTCTTCCCAAGGGCTCCAGCTCACATACCCCCTTCCTCCCCTCCTCTGCATTCCCCTCATTTGAAGAGCATACCCTCTGATTAGCCTCCAGGTAACAAGAACTTGCAACACGAAAGTATAGTTATGTAACACAGAAACAGAATGACGGCAGATAAGGACCGCTTGGCCCACCTAGCCTGCCCATTTCCCAACCTAGAGGATAAGCTGCAGATCCTATTTAACCAACAGCCTACTTCTTCCTACCCCCACAAAAATTGCCTTATGTCTGTCCCATGCATTCTTGAATTCTCCCACAGTTTTAGACCCCACAACCACCTCAGGAAGGCTGTTCCATGCGTCCACCACTCTCTCTGTGGAAAAATACTTCCTCACATTGCCCCTGAGCTATCCCCTCTATCTTCAAATTGTGTCCCCTTGTTCTTGCACATCTCTTTTTCTGAAAGATGCTACCCTCTTGGACTTTGTTGATTCCACTGAGGTACTTAAAAGTTTCTATTATGTCCCCACTCTCCCTCCTTTCCTCAAGGGTATACATATTAAGCTCTTTTACTCTTGCCTCGTATGACTTCTCTTGCAGACCCGGCACCATTTTAGTTGCCCTCCTCTGAACTGCATCCATCCTGTCTATGTCCTTGCGGAGATGGGTTCTCCAGAACTGGACACAGTACTCCAGGTGGGGGTCTCACCAACTGTCTGTACAGGGGATAACAACTTCCTGTTTTCTGCTGGTGATGCCTCTCCCTATACATCCCAGTATCCCCCAGCCCTCCCTACGCATTCTCCATAGCTTGCCAACACGTAAGGTCATCTGATAAAATTACCCCAGGTCCCTTTCCATTTTTTTTTGTTGTTACTACCCCAACTGTGTAATCTTCCCTGGGTTTTTGTTTCCCAGGTGCATTATTTTACACTTCTTTGCATTCAATCCAAGCTGCCATACTTCTGACCATTCCTCCAGCTTGCCAAGTCCCTTCTCATCCTTTCCACGCCTCCTTGTTTATCAACCCTGTTGCAGATCTTTGTGTCATCTGCAAAGAGGCATTCTTTTCCTTCCAGTCCCTCTGCAATGTTACTTATAAAGACATTAAAAAGCACTGGACCCAGTACTGAACCCTGCGGTACCCCACTAATAACCCCTCTTTCTTCAGAGTGGACTCCATTTACAATTACCTTCTGTGTCCTGCTGTTCAGACAATGTTTTACCCAGGTTACCACCCTGGGTCCCACTCCCGGCTAGTTAATCTGACTATTAATCTTTTGTGTGGGACTGTGTCAAATGCCTTGCTAAAGTCTAGGTAGGCCATGTCGACAGCCCCTCAAGGTCTACTACTTTGGTCACCCAGCCAAAAAATAAGGTTACTCACCTGTAACAGGAGTTCTAGGAGCGTTATATGTTGTTCATCCACACTTTGTGGCAGGTTCTTTGCTGCTTTAATTCTTGCCGTAAGGTCTTCAAGCTGGCTCCTCCCACCCACCCGGATGGTAAAACTCTCGGCTCCGCCTCATGATGCCAGATCTAGCCCACTGGAAGCCAGATTGCACTTCGAAGCCAGGGAGGTCGGGTGGGTTGTGTGGATGAACAACATATACCACTCCTAGAAAGTACAGTTACGTAAGAACTTACCGTAACAGCAGATCTTCGAGAGGGCTCTTGCATACGTAATTACATATAGGACTGGCGCGGCCAGCGCAGTGGACCCTGAAAAATTTCCTAGCTAGGTCCCGGTGACCGCCCCCATATCAGGTGACGGCGTCATTCAGCGTCGGTATAAAGGCGGTCCCAGACATCCGCTCTTCAGTTCTTTCCGCCACAGGCCGGAAGACCCGGACGAGAGAGAAGCAGATATTTCCCTCAATGGAAAAGGAGCTGAAAAAGCCTGGGGGATGGAGGCGGGAAGAGTCTACTGCAGAGCCTCTGAAGATCTGTGTTACGGTAGAGTTCCAACGTAACTGCTATATCTTACAGAGGCTCTTGCAGTAGGTATTGCATATAGGACAGAATCCCAAGCAGTCTGGAACAAATGAAAGGCACCGGGAGGAGGAACTACTCCACAAAGTAGCAAATAATCTAGCAGGTCTCAAGAAAGGAGGCCTTGCCAGACAGCTAACCCGAAGCCTGCTCTACGGTGAGAGGCAATGTCCAAACTGTAATGTTTAGTAAAGGTATGGACTGAAGTCCAAGTGGCGGCAGCACAGATGTCTGCCGCAGACACGTTCTTGAAACAAGCTGCAGAGGCAGCAACTCCACGAGTGGAGTGACCTCTGACTTGAACCGGGAGGGTCTTGTTGTACTTGTCATAACAGAAAGTGATGCAATGGGCCAACTATTTTGATAGGCATTGCTTAGAGACAGCATTGCCTTCTCTTTTGTAAGCGAAAGAGACGAACAACTGATCAGTCTTTCTGAGATCCTTCGTCCTATCGGTGTAGTATCTCAGAATCCTGTGAACATCCATGGTATGGAGCAAGTATTCTCCTTGATTGGAGTACTGCGTGAAGAAAGCAAGTAATTCAATAGACTGACTTAAGGTAGATTCCGCTACCACCTTCGGAAGAAACTTAGGATTCGTGCGAAGAGCTACTCGTTCTTTGTGAAAAATCAAATAAGGGATTTTGCACATCAGGGCCTGGAACTCGAAAATTCTGCGAGCAGAAGTAATGGCCACCAAGAAGAGCGTCTTCCACGATAAAAACTTCAGGTCTGCGGAAGCCGCAGGCTCAAAGGGAGGAAGGGTAAGTTTCTCGAGGACAAAGTTTAAGTCCCAAGGCGGAGCTGGAGTCTGGACAGGGGGCCTGAGATGAAGGACCCCTCTGAGGAAAGTTTTGGATACCTCCAGCTGGGCAAATGCCTTATCAGTGAAAGGGACATGGTAGGCTGAAATAGCTGCCATATGGACTTTCAAAGAGGAGTGACTGAGACCCAGGTCGAAAAGATGACGCATGTATTCAAGCAGAATGGTCACAGGACAGGAAAAGAGCTCCACATTCCTGGACGCAGCCCAGATAGAAAATCTTTTCCATTTCATGATGTAGGTGGACCTAGTGGAGGGTTTTCTAGCCTCCACCAGAATCCTGGCCACCTTAGGAGAAAGCATCAAAATGAGATTGAGCTAGGTCTGCAGGAGCCATGCATGAAGTTGAAGGGACTTAAGTCCCGGATGGACCAGGGTCCCCTGATCCTGGGTCAGCAATTCTGGAGATAAAGGAAGAGGAAGAGGAGGAACCTCTGAGTATTGTTGTAGGAGAGAGAACCAGATTTGCCTGGGCCAGAAAGGAGCGATCAGAATCATTCTCGCTCCTTCAGCACACGAGGGACCCGAGGAACTGGGGGAAAGCATAGACGAATTTGTCCTTCCAGCTTAGAGATAGAGCGTCGCTCCAGAAAGCGCCTCGCTGTGGAGCGAGCGAGCAAAAGATTGGAAGCTTTGCGTTTTGGGAGGAAGCGAACAGGTCTATCTGAGGAGTCCCCCAAATCTGGAAGATGCTTTTCAGAACTTTTTCGTCCAATTCCCACTAGTGTGGTAGAGCCGACGAGTGACAGTCTGTCTGCCAGGACACTGTCGACTCCTGGAACATGGATCGTCGTGAGGTGAAGGTTGTGAAGCGTTGCCCAATCCCAAACCCTCATCGCTTCCCTGCACAGCGAGTAGGACCGAATCCCTCCCTGCTTGTTGATGTACCACACCACGCAGATGTTGTCCGTTTGGACAGCTAGGTGACCGGGAAGGATGTATTGGTGAAGGGCCTGGAGAGCATACAGCACTGCTCGAAGCTCGAGCACGTTGATGTGGAGAACTATCTCCAACTTTGACCATAGGCCCTGGGTTCGGTGATAGATTCTCTCGAACCATCCACCATTGCAAGTCTCTTACCATCGGCGAGGAGATCAGAACCAGATGATCTAGGTCGTCTACCCGTTGATCCCACTGAGATCGGAGAATCCACTGAGAGATTCTCATGTGGAGGCGTGAGCGCTGAACTGTCGGGATGGCCGCCACCATAAGCCCCAGTAGACTGAGCACTGACCTTGCCAGAACCCTCCTGTGTTCCGATAGGAGGGAAATCTGGGACTGGAGGGAGGCCCCCCTGTCCGGAGGCAGAAAGGCCTTGCATATTGTTGTGTCGAGGATTGCCCCGATGAACTGGAGCCTCTGTGAAGGATCCAGGTGAGACTTGGAATGGTTGATGGTAATACCCAGGCCAGTGAAAACCTGCTGGGTGAGGGAGAGAAAATGCTGGGGGATGTTCCTCCCTGGATGGGGCCGCCAGGAGCCAGTCGTCCAGTAGGGAAAAACCTGAGCTCCCAAAGAATGCAGGTGGGCCGCTACCACCGCCAGGCATTTGGTAAAGACTCAGGGAGCCGAGGAAAGACCAAATGGAGCACCAGGTGGTAGTGGTCCCCTGGAATGCAAACCTGAGGTACTTTCGTCTTGAAGGCGAATGGGAGGATGTGCAGTACGCATCCTGCATATCCAGTGCACAATAGCCATTGGCCCAGCGCAAGCAGGGCAAGAGGGTTTGAAGGAGAACATCCTGAACCTCTTGTATTCACATATAGGTTCAGGAGCTGAGATCGAGAATGGGTCTGAGATCTCCTATCTTCTTTAGTGCGGAAGAAATAGGAATAGTAACCCGTCCGTGGAGTTGAGGGGACGGGCTCTATAGCCCTGTTTCGCAAGGAGAGCAGAGATTTCTTCCCTGACCAAAGGAAGATGGTCCCTTGAGTAAGAGGAGTCTGGGGTGACGTGGAGGCTTCTGTAGAAACTCTATGGAGTGCCCCTCTGCTATGATCTGAAGCACCCATGAATCAGAGTTATCCCTCTCCCAACCTGGAAGGTGGAGGGAGAATCTCCTCCTGCCTCGGTTCCTCCGGGGTGTCCAGAGGCGGTGGGAGAGGGAAGGAGTCAGGTGGTGTGAGGCAGCGCCGCAGCTGGGGCACCCGTTGCTTTTTTGGGCGGTGGGGGCCTGGCAGCTGTGGGGGCCCGATGTTTAGTGGCCCGCCTTCCCTGAGGTTTCGCTTGAGGCTGGCTGTATCTGCGAAAGGGACAACGCTGTGGGGGATGGGGACGGTACATTGAATCAAAAGATTTAAGGGCCATCCCCTTCTCCTGCAAATCAGTGATGATGTCCTTGACATCACCACCAAAAAGCACAGAACCCCTGAAAGGTGCTTCCTGGATCACTGACTGCCCCTCCGGGACCAGGCGTGACACAGGAGCCATGCATGGCCGAAGACTTGCTAATAAGCATAGAGCTCAGTCCTGCAGTGTCCACTGCATCGTAGGTCATCCTCAAAATATGACGACTGGCCGAACGAGCAGGACGGACCAGGTCGGCTAACTCCTGCTTGACTTGGGAGTCAGGCTAAGAGTCAATCTTAGATTCTGCCTGGGTAAGGACAGCCTTTTGGTAATCCCCCAAACGTGCTACATAATTCAGGGCCCTAATCCCCAGTGTGGAAGCGTAGATCTTCCTTCCATACTGATCCAGAAGGCGGGATTCCTTGTCGGGGGGAGACGAGCTCAAGTGTTTCGGGTGTGCTGATCGGCGTGGCCGCGCTAATACAACCAAGTCTGTCTTGAGGGGTGAGTCTAAGAAGTCTACACCCTCCGGAGCCTGGTATAGCCTGTTCAACTTCCTGGGAAATGGGGCTAAAGCAGACGGTTGCTTCCAAATAGTGGAAAGAAGGTGGGCGTGAGGCTCGATCCAGGGTGGCACTAGAGTAGGAGCCGTAAGGGGCAAGTCCAGATGTTCGGCGAGTTTAACCTGTTGAGGATCTGGCTCTAAGGAATGTCACTGATGGACTTCCTGGATCTTCCTGAGCAACTCCGTGAAGGAAGGATCCTCCGGAGGAGACTTTGGAGGAGTCCTCGGCCGGGGCTTGGGCCGGAGGCGTGGCTAAATCGTGCTTTCTCGGAACAGCCATCCGAGGAGTCGAGAGAAGAGGAAGAAGAATACAGCCAGAGTAAGACCCCCTAGCTCGTCTAGGGGTGAGGCAGGTTCCTTAGGGGTAATCCTAGAAAGCATGTTCCTGCTCTCTGGATCCGGGCAAAACCCGGGAATCCGGAAGAGTGGAGAGGGAGTGTGCCATCTGGCGTCACAGGGGCAGGGGTGGCACTGCGCCGTAAGACAGCTCACGACTTCCTTGGTGAGCTGAGCCTTGGCCTCAGCCACCAGGAGGCAAGAGTCTCGGAAGATCCACCGCGGCCTAAGGGTGGTTGGTGGTGCAGGAGAGGATAGCTGCATGGGAAGAAATCCGCAGGGAGAGTATCCAGTAACCCGGCTGAGGATATACTGGAGCCTGGTACTGCGGCGTCGGGTACTGCGGTGTCAGAGTCGGCGCCGGGTACTGCGGCACAGGATACTGCAGACCTGGGAAAACCGGCGTCTGATAGGACGGTGGATACCCAGGCACTGGAGGAGCTGCCAGAGCAGACGGCCAAGCCGGGTACTCCACGGGCGGATCAGCCGGGATAGGCCCGTGGGGTGGAGGGCCCGATGGAAGAAGAATATCCCCGCCTTGGCGTCGGAGGGGCGGTGGCCGGGCGCTGGCGTCAGGAGGTCGACATCAGATCCGGCTGCTGGGAAGAGGATCGGATGGCCCAAGATCCCACGAAGCCTCGTCCGGGGCGGAGGGAAAAATCCCAGGAGGTCGGGCAGGGGGACTGGGGACTCCCAGCTGGCAGTGAGGCTGCAGGGGCCTGATGCGACAGGCAAAGCAGGGTCTGCTGAGGCTCCGAGGCCCAGGCGCACGTCTGAGAGCGACTATGGCGCAAGGGCGAATCCAGGCGGGCGCTATAGGAGCCGGCGTCCGACAGGAGGGTCCCTCGTGAGCAGGCCGAGATGAAGGCCCGGTCGAGAGGACACTACTCTGCTCGCCGCCCTGAAGGTTCCAGCGATCTGCGGCCTTCTCGGCGTGCGTCGAACAGACATCCGGCAAGGAGGTGCCCGCGCAGTAGGCTGCAAGCCTGCGGTGGTACTAGGGCTGGAGCCTCCTTTTGCCCGGAGGCACCCGGCGAACTCCGAGCGTGAACCCGGCGGGCAGGCGGCGCCTCCTCCAAAGCCTTGGAGGCTGCCGTCGGCGACCCTGGAGGGATAACTTACCTTGTTGATTCCAGCCAGAGGCAGGGGGACCTTCTCCGGTGCCTTTCCTTGTCCCTTCTTGTGCCTTCAGGGAGGTCGGCGAGCTGCCGAAGTTTCTTCAACTCCTTCTCCGCAAGCGGACATCATCTTTTTGAGAGATAAGCTTGGGGACTGCTGGCGTCGTCTGCGGGTGGCGTGTTGAAAGCATGAAGGCAGTGCAGACACTTAGCCGACCCGCGTGGTGGGGCCCTAAGCAGAAAGGCAGAAGGTGACCGTCTTTAATGAAGAAAAATTACTCACCTTAGTAATGTTGTTTCTTCTAATGGAGTCTTGCTATATTATGACAGTAGCAGTTTGATCCAGCTCTAGAACTGCTCGGAGGTGAAATGGATAAACCATTCCAAAATAAATTTTGGCCACAAGCTCTAAACAGCTCTATCTGTGTTAATTTCAAACCTGAACTGTCCAGATCTTACGAGCCAAAACTCACTTAAGGTCTGTGTGGAGCTGTAACCTACACTAGCCAAATGGCTACCTAAATGATAACAACCATTGCTAGTCCCAACACCCAAGACTCAAGTCAGGGACCAGAAATACTAACTACAATTCTGATAATATGAGAATAAAACATAAGTATAACAGAACACACACACACACACAAAGCCCAAAGGAGACAAAAATGCTAACAGGAATAAAGGGTGCCCACATCCAACTTACCGCACCCAAGTAAAGGTTCTGAGAGGGGCAGGTGGGGGAGGTCATAATATGCAAGACTCCATTGAAGAAACATTACTAAGGTGAGTAATTTTTTCTTCAAACAACATAAAGTCTTGCTATATTATACAATAACAGGAAACTACAGCAATACCTCCATGGAAACGAGGCAGAACCTACGCAGGAAGATAGACTCCCAGAGAACAGCTGTACCAAACAAGGCATCTCTAGCCTGGACATCAGGGAGTAATGCTTGGTAAAAGTGTGTACCATTTTCCAAGTAGCAGCCTGGCAAATCTCTAATATAGGGATGTCTCTGGCAGCAGCTAGAGGCCCAAGCTAATGCCTGGTAGAATGAGCCCTCAAATCGGGGGGACGGACTCTGCCTGGTTTCTGATAGCAAAATTGGATACAAGAGACAATCCACCTGGCAATTGATCTCTTAGTGGCAGGTTGCCTTTCCCAACTTCACCATAGGTAGAAAAGTTGGAGGGATTCGAGACCTGAGGACCTTAGAGTCGCTCTATATAGTAACTAAGAGCTCTCAACATCCAGGCTATGCAACCTCCTCTCACCAGGCGAAGGTGATCAGTGAAAAATACTGGAAGGAGATAGATTGATTAAGATGGAAATCTGAAACCACCTTAGGCAAAAACTTCCTATAGTCCAAAGGACTACCTTATCCCTGTGGAAAGAAATAAAGTCAGTTTCCACTGAAAAGGCTTCACAACTCACTTGTCGTCTGGCAGAAGTGATAGCCACTAGAAACAGTTTTCAAGTTAGGTGCCAAGCTCTGCAGAAGACAGAGGTTCAAGGGGTTGCATTAACTGGGCAATGCAAACATTCAGGTCCCACAACAGGGCGGTTCGCAAAGGGTGGATTAGTATGGAGTAATCCCTTAAAAAACTGGAAAACACAGGATGAGAGGAAAGGGGATGACTTTCCTGCTGACACAAAAGCAGATACAGCTACCAAATGAACTCTCAGGGTAGCTGGTCTGAGACCAAGGAATTAAGATGTACCATGTAATCTAACACAGTGGGCAAATCAGCAGTTCTGGGAAATATTTTTTCCAGCACACCAAATGGAAAACCTTTTCCATTTAGAACTATAAGTAGCCCTAGTGGAAGGCTTTCTAGAAGCCTCTGGGATCTCAAGAACACCCTGAGAGAGGTGTAAATCAGCAGACTCTAACTCCTCAAGAGCCAGGCCTTGAGGTTGAGGGATTGAGTCTGGATACAAACCCTTCCCTGGGCACAAGTCAACAGGTTGTGATTCCTGGGGAGGCAAAGGAAGATGGATTGTCAGTGACAGAAGGAGTGGGTACCAGGGCTGCCTGGCCCAATCCCGGGCAATCAGAATCACCTGCAAGGCTGAGATCTGATTTTGACTAATACACTGAATAGGAGAGGAAGGGAGGAAAGCATAGCTTTCCTCCCAATCCAGAAAGGGCATCCAGGGGAACTGGGCCCAGCACTGAGGCATGCAACAGAACAGAGGAAGTCTGTGATTGTCTGGGGCTGCAAAAGATCTATCTGAGGGTGCCCATCTGGCAAGACTATCCCCAGCATGAAGATCCAAGGGACCAGTCGTGATGGCCTGGGAAATCCTACTGAGAGCATCCGCTGGACACTGTCCTTCCCTGGAAGATGAACTGCTATGAGGAAGTGTTCAGAGATAGGCCAGAGACCACAACTTCATTGCCTCGGTGCACAAGGCCGAAGACCGAGTGCCCCCTGTTGTTGATGTGCCGCATTGTTGTGGTGTTGTCTGTTCTGACTTGTATCACCTTGTGAGTGGACAGATGCAGAAAATGCTTGAAGAGCAAAAAAGACAGCTCTGAGTTCCAGCAAATTGATGTGGAACGCAGAGATTCCTGGGGGACCACCCCTGAGTGGAAAGGTCGCCCGTGTGGGCTCCCAGCCAAGAAGAGAAGCATCTGTAGTGAGAGTCAGAGTCGTGAGTAGGGAAATGGAGGACCCCCAATCTTAAATTACTCTGATCCTGCCCATCACTGGAGGCTAGGATCAGGTTCAGTCACTGGGACCAACTTGGAAGGGTCTCTTCTCTGAGACAATAGGTTTTCAAGTGAAACTGAATGTCTCTCATCTGAAATCTTGCTCCCTGCACAACAGCTGTGGATGCAGCCATGTGCCCCAGGAGCTGCAGAAAGTGTCTTGTTGGTCAAGAGACCTGCAGAGTGAAGGAGGAGGCCAGAGCCACTAGAATTCCTTACCCTTTCTAAGGGAAGAAGGCTCTGGCTAGCTTGTGTCCAATTCTGCCCCTATAAAGGTGAGTCCCTGGACTGGTTCCAGAGACAGAACTTTAGTAGATTTAGCAGAAAGCCCAGGGGGTGAAGCTGCTGGGTGACCTGCAGGTGAGATTTTACCTGTTCTGGGGACTGACCTACAGCGAGCCAATGCGTCTAGAGGAAAGCAGCAATCCTTTGCCTCCTTAAGTGAGCCACTGCCACTGCTAGACACTTTGTGAATACCCTTGGGGCAGAGGTAGGCCGAAGGGCATTGCTCCTGAACTGGTAATGACCTGAGGGCAGTTCGAATCAAAGTACTTTCGTTGGGAGCTTCTGATTGGGACATGGAAATAGGCATCCTTGAGGTCAGGGGCTAGCCAGTCCCTGGCCTTGGGAGGAGTAAAATCATTGCCAGAGTTACCATTTTGAACTTTGGTTTCAAAGATGCTTGTTCAGATATCTGAGATCTAATATGGAACATGTTCTCCACTGTATCTTTTGGGGTAAGGAAGTATCTGGAATACAGACCCTGCCCTGGTGCAGGGGGACCCTTTCTACTGCTCTGAGGCTAACAGGGATGAGACCTCTGCTTCCAGAGCAAGGGTCTCTGAAGCACCTCGGGTAGAAAGAAAAATTACTCACCTTAGTAATTGCTTTTCTTCTCTTGGAGTCTTGCTATATGACCAATATATACAGTCAGACACTGCAGCTGAACTGCTCAGGAGAGGAAGAGTTAACTCAGAGGTCAAGGTTCCACAGACCTTGAGGTAGTATCAAAAGCTCTATCTGGGCGGTTTCAAGTGAGAACTGCTCAAGATCTTTCTGAAAGCTAACATAAGCAACAAGTCTGTGTGAAAGCTCTACACTGCAAAGTGGCTACCTACTAGTAGGAATAACAATATAAACAGCAATAATAATAATAACAATGAATAATAGTATTATTAGTTTCTCCCTAACAAGCACTATTAGACCCCTTCCCCCAAGACTCAAGTCCAGGTAGGGGGCCAACATACTTAAAACAGAAATACCTAATTCCCTACCCTCAATAAAGGGGTGAGGAAGAACTAAAATAGCTAGGACAGTGCTTGCACTAATTTGCCACCCTACCTAAGTAGAAGTTCTAGAGAGGGGGCAGGAGGGGTGGTCATAATATAGCAAGACTCCATGAGAAGAAAAGCAATTACTAAGGTGGTAATTTTTTTTCAAACACCATGAAGTCTTGCTATATTATGACTACTATCAGATTACACAGCAGTACCTCCATGGAGAGGGTCAGAACCTACTTAGAAATGAGGCTCTCAGTAAACAATAGCTGTGCCAAAAGCCAGCATCTCCTGAACTGAATATCCTAGAGAATAATGCTTAAAAAGTGTGAACTGTTTTCCAAGTAGCAGCTTGACAGATTTCCAGAATGGGAATATCTCTAGCAGCCGTAGAGATGCAGCTGTACCACTGAGGAGTGAGCCCTCAGTCCTGAGGGGTTCTCTACCTTTTGATAACAAAATTGGATACAGAGAGACAATCCACCTTGCAATTGTCCTCTTAGTGGCAGGTTTCCCTTTGCCAACCTCTGCCATAGGTAAGGAAGAGTTGGAGGATTCGAACCTGTGACCATTAGTGCGTTCCAAATAGTAGCTAAGGCTCTTTTGACGTCCCAAGCTGTGCAGACTCCTCTCACCTGAGGAAGAATGCTCAGTGAAAATACTGGAAGAGAGTGGATTGGTTCAGGTGGAAATCTGCGAAACCACTTTAAAGGCAAAACTTTCTGTTAGTCCTGAGGACTACCTTGTCGCTGTGGAAAGGAATAAATCTTCTTCCACTGACAGGGCCTGTAACAGTTCACTTATGCGTCTGGCAGAAGTGATAGCCACTAGGAAAACAGTTTTCAAGTCAGAAACTTGAGCCTGCTGAGAACAGAGGCTCAAAAGGGGTTGCATTAACTGAGCAATGCAAACATTCAGTTCAAGCGGGAGCTGGTTCTCAAAAGGAGGTTGGTGTGAAGTAACCCTTTAAAAACCCTGGAAAGCTCGGGTGAGAAGAAGAAAGGAAGCAGGCTTCCCTGCTGACAGAAAAGCAGAGACAGCTGACAGATGAACCTTTAAGGTAGCTGGTCTAAGGCTCTAAGGAATTTAAATGGACCAAATAGTCCAGTAAAATGGGCAGATCAGCAGATTCTGGGATAATCTGCTTCTCAGAGCACCAGATGGAAAACCTTTTCCACTTAGAATTGTAAGTGGCCTAGTGGAAGGCTAAACTTGAGCCTTTAAAATATCAAAACACCGTGAGAAAGGTGTAAGTCAGCAAATTCTAACTCCTCCAGAGCCATGCCTTGAGATGGAGGGATTTGAGGTCCGGATACCACACTCTCCCCTGTGCACAGGCCAGTAAGTCGTGGACTCTGGGCAAGCTCAGGGCAGGGTGGACTGTCAAGGACAGAAGCAGTGGGTACCAGGCTGTCTGGCCCAATCTGGAGCAATCAGAATCACCTTGCAGGGCTGAGATCTGGTTTTTACTAGTACCCAGAAAAGAAGGGGAAAGGGGGAAAGGCATACAGGAACTTCCCTTTCCAATCCAACTGAAAAGGCGTCCAGGGGACTGATCCCAGCACTGGAGGCCTGCAACAAACAGAGGAAGTTGGTGGTTGTCTGGGGCTGAAAGATCTATCTGAGGGTGCCCCATCTGGCAAGGCTGACTAGCACCTGAGGTTCAGAGCCCATTCACGATACGGCCCTGAGAAATCCTGCTGAGGGCATCCGCTTAGCACATTGACCTTCCTGGAAGGTGAACTGCTATCAGAGGTGTTCAGGAGTAAGCCAGAGACCACAACTTCATTGCTTCGGTGCACAAGGCTGGTGACCGAGTGCCCCTTGCTTTGTTGATGTACCACATTGTTGTGGATGTTGTCTCATCCTGGACTTGAACTACTTTGTTCTGGACAGAAGCTGAAAACGCCTGAAGAGCTAAAAGGACAGCTCTGGTTGCCAAAAAGATTGATGTGGAGCAGAGATTCCAGGGGAGACCACACTCCCTGAGTGGACAGGTCGCCCAAGTGAGCTCCCCACCCTTACAGGGAAGCAGGGAGTGGGAAACGGGAATGAAAGGAACCCCTTGTTTTAGATTGCTTTGATCCTGCCACCAGATAAGGCCAGGATCAGGGTTTGGGTCACTGGAACCAATTTGGAAAGGGGGTCCCTCCTTTGAGACCAATAGGCCCTCAAAATGGAACTGAACGTCCCTCATCTGGAATCTTGCTCCTGCACTACAGCTGTGAAGCTGACCATGTCCCAAGGAGTTGCAGAAATGCCTTGCTGGTGAGAGACCACAGAGGGTAAAAGGAGGATGCCAGGGCAATGAGTGCTCTACCCTTTCCAGGGGAGAAATGCCTATGCTAATCTTGTATTTCAATTCTGCACCTATGAAAGTTAGTACCTGAACTGGTTCGAGAACCGACTTTGGTAAATTCAGCAGAATCCCAGGGAAGTGAGCAGCTGCTGGATGACTTGCAAGTGGGATTTGCCTGATCTGAGGACTGACCCACTATGAGCCAGTCGTCCAGGTAGGGAAACACAGCAATCCTTGCCTTCTTACAATGAGCCACTACCACAGCTAGACATTTGGCGAATACCCTTAGGCGCAGAGGTAAGGCGAAGGGCATTGCCTGAACTGGTAGTGGGCCTGAGGGTAGTCTGCCACCTGAGGTACTTTCGTGAGAAGGCCTGATCAGAACATGAAAATAACAGCATCCTTGAGTCCAGGGAAGCTAACTAGTCCCCTGGCCCTTGTGGGAGAGCAAAATCATTGTCAGAGTTAACATTTTGAACTTTGGTTTCAAAGATGCTTGTTCAGGTACCTTAAATCTAAAAATGGGCTGCCATTCTCCTGTCTTTTTTGGGGTAAGAAAGTATCTTGAGTACAGCCTTGCCCTGATGCAAGGAGGGACCCTTCCACTGCTTTGCAGTCCAAAAAGAAGAAACTCTGCTTCAAAGCAGGGCTTCCTGGAAGGATTTCAGTGGAAATGTCTGGCTCTCATCTTCGAAACTGTTTGAAGCTGAGAACCAGACCTCGCCCATTACCCAGAACCCACCTGTCCGGGTTAGGGACACCCAGTTCTGGCTGAATAAACCAACCTGCCCCCACTGGTACAGGAGAATCGGCCCTGGGCACCCCATCAGGTGCCTGAAGGCTACAGTAGCCTTAGGCCGAGGAGGGGACGCTTGACTTGTGCCCTGTCTACCTCTGCCTCTAAAGAAACCCTTCTAGCAAATGCAGAGGAGGCCTGAGGATGGTAAAAGGCCTGTGGAAAGGCCTGCCCCTACCCTCTGGGGCGTGCCTCTGGGGTGGCAGCCTCCTTAACCTGAGCACTTTTGCAGGTAGTTCTGTATTCATCCATCTTTTTCATATAGTTTTCTGTTTGTTCCCAAACAGAAATTACCCACAACAGGAAAATCCATAGCCTTTGACTGAGTATCTTGGGACAGATTAGTGCATCTGAGCCATGCCAACCTCACGGAAAGCTACAGAAGTGGCCATGACCCTAGAGGAAACATCATTAACATCAACAGCAGTATGAAATTGATCTTTAGAGGCTTCAATGCCATCACAGCCACCTGTTCCAACTCACTAGCCAGCTGGCCATGGCCCTGCTTACTAACTGCAATACGTCCCACCTAGATTTCTGATATCTAGCCACATAACCATATAATTTGCCTGCCTGAGTCCCAAAGAAGCTGCACATACTGTTTCTTCGCCATGGCATCAATCTTCCTGGAATCCTTAACAGGAGGATGTGAGGCCAGAGGAATATTAGCCTTGTCACAGGCTGCAGCTTGTACCACACCTACATGACTACACTGCTCAGTGAGGAAGTCTGTATCAGAGCCTGACAAGGTATATCTTCTGTCCATTTTTTTTATCTACAGGAGGGACAGAATGAGGATTTTAAAATCTTTGTTGTTTGCTTCCTAAATGACTGCAAAAGGAATAGACAACCTCCTAGACTCTGTATATCCATCATCTCTACATAATCAGGCTCCTCTTGTCATCCACAGCTTCCTCTAGAAGCTGGAGGGTTCTGCAACCTTTGTAAACATAAAATGAGAAGGGACTCAGACAGAATAGGAGGAGATTCTAAAGGTCTGTCTGGAGAAATGTCCGGTTCAATGGGTACGTCCAGACCCTCCCAGCCACACATGTAATGATCAAATTCGCCCTCCTCTCCTGTGGTTCATAAAATTCCTCAACATCATACTCCTGAACCACTGGCACTGAACGAACCAACCTTTACCAACTGTAGGTGGTTCGGCAGGACCGGAACAGTGACTGGACAATCTGTAGGCTTAGCTATTTCTGCAGCAGTTGGAGAGCAATTTGGACTCCAAACCTACTGACTTCTTTGTCTTTTTTCACTGAGACTGGTTCCCTAAACAGCCTTCCTTTTGCCCGAGGAAGTCTAACGCCCCTGGTCAGAGACTCCTCTGGTCAGTGGGTACTGGACCGGGCTGGCTCATCGGGTCAGCACGGACTTCTTGGCTTCTCGCTCCCTGAGCCGGCCCAATCTCTTTTCCAGGGTGGCTGCAGGAAAATTTTACACACCTGGCAGTCTGACAGGTGGCCAGCCCCTCAGACAATAAACACAAGTGGTGTGGGTCAGGCTCAAAGCGGTTTCCCCACAGACATCACAGTGTTGAAACCCCAGTTGGCCCAGTTTTCTTTTGGGTTTCTCAGACATATAATGCCAGCCTAACCAAAAATCTTGCCTCCTTTGATGGCAGTGCTAGGCAAGACCCTTTATCGGTTCCTAACTGTGTCAACGGGTATTTGAAAAACCTATTTTTAAAAGTAAGGGTTTTTAGAACCGATAAGAACTGGAACCGCACTCTAAAAGCCCAACCACACTTTAAAACGTTAATTAAGAACCGATCGGTTCAAAACCGAACCGATAATTGAATTTCCACACAGACTTTAAATTTTCTACTTATGGTTTACCAGATAGAGCTTTTAACCAAATGCGGTAAAAAAATACTTTTGCCGTTCAAATGAGCCGAAATACTCGCTTGAACCGAGGAAATGAACCGATGAAGGAGCTGATCCCGGAGCGACTGTTCAGTGAAGCGAAGTAAGAATCTGACAGTTTCATTTGAAACTGGCCAGATAAACTTTGGTATAGCGCCCTCGCTGTGGAACTCAGACTCCTGGAGTTAACTCTTTCCTCTCCGGGGCAGTTCAGCTGCAGTGGCTGACTGCATATGGTCATAATATAGCAAGACTTCATGGTGTTTGAAAGTCTGCTTCTCAACTTGGGAAACTTTTTGAAGCTGAGAACCAGACCCTGGCTTACTACTTCCAGAACCCACTTGTCTGAGGTTAAAGAAGCCCAATTCTGACTGAGGTCAAGCCAGCCTGCCCCCTACCGGTACAGGAGAATCGGCCCTGGGCACCCCATTAGGGTGCCTGCTTAGCAGGAGCTTTAGGCTGGGGAGTGGGAGAAGGTCTGCCCACCCCTCGCCTGCCTCTGCCTCTGAAGAAGGCCCTCTGAGCATAGGCAGAGGAGGCCTGAGTCTGATAAAAAGGCCTGTGAAAAGGCCTACCCCTACCCCTGGGGGTACGCCTTTGAGGAGTGGCATGCCGCTCCTTAGCCTGGGCACTCTTGTAAGTAGTCCTATATTCATCCATCTTTTTCATGTAGTTCTCTGTCTGCTCCCCAAACAGAGAATTTCCCACCACAGGAAAATCCGTTGCCTTAGTCTGGGTATCCTGTGACAGACTAGTACACCTGAGCCAGGCCAACCTATGAAAAGCTACAGATGTGGCCATGACCCTAGAGGAAACATCATTAACATCCACAGCAACATGAAACTGAACCTTAGAAGCCTCAATGCCATCAGCAGCCACCTGTTCTAGTTCACTAGCCAGCTGGCCATGGGCTTGCTTAGCTAATGCATAACAGTATCCCATCTAGATTTCTGATACCTAGCTACATAAGCCATATAATTTGCTTGCCTGAGTCCCAGAGAGGCTGCCATATACTGTTTTTTGCCATGGCATCAATCTTCTGGAATCCTTGTCAGGAGGATGTGAAGCCAGGGAATATTAACTTTTATCACAGGCTGCAGCCTGAACTACCCCAACATGACTGCATTGCTGAGAAAGGAATTCTGTGTCAGGACCTGACAATGTGTACCTTCTGTCCATCTTTTTATCTACAGGAGGCACAGAATTAGGAGCGTTTAAAATTTTTATTGTTTGCTTCCTAAAAGACTTATGTAAAGGAATAGACAATCTCCTAGACTCTGGAATATCCATAATTTCTACAAAATCAGGCTCCTCTTGCTCATCCACAGCTTCCTCTAAGGGAAGCTGAAGGGTTTCAGCAACTTTTTTGTAAAACATAAAATGAGATGGGGACTCAGACAGCATAGGGGGAGATTCTAAAGGTCTGTCTGGAAAGATGTCCGGTTCAATGGGCACACCCAGACCTTCCCAGCCACATTCATACTGTTCATAATCATCCTCCCCCTCCTCTGGTTCATAAAATTCCTCAATATCATATTCCTGAACCACTGGGACCGGACGAACCGACCTTTTGCCAGATAGTGGTGTGCAGACGGACCCCGTAAGTGACTGGACAATTTGTATGGCTTTTGCTATCTCTGCAGCAGTTGGAGAAGGGTTTTGGACTCCAGACCTGCTGATTTTCTTTTTTCTTTACTGGAAGTGGTTCCTCAGAACCAGCTTTTCTTTGCCGAGAAGTCTACGCCCTGGTCAGGGCGACTCCCTCCGGTTCGGTTGGCACGCGAACCCGGCCAGCCATCGGGTCAGCGGACCCCAGCCTCTCATTCCCTGAGCCTGCCCAATCTTTTTTCCAGGGTGGCTGCAGGAGAATTCCTGCATATCTGGCAGTCTGACTGGAGGTGGTCAAACCCCAGACAATAAACACATGTGGTGTGGGTCAGCCTTGGCAAAGACTTCCCACAAACATCAGTGTTGAAACCCAGTGGGCCCGGTTTTTCTTTGTTTCTCAGACATAATGCCAGCCTAACCAGAAAACTTGCCCTTTTAATGGCAGTGCCAGGCAAGACACATTATCGGTTCCTAACCGTGTCATGGGTATTGAAAAACCGTAATAAATCCGCTTTTTAGAACCGATAAGAACTGGAACCGCGACTCTAAAATGTTAATTTTAGTTTTAAATGAGTTTTAAACCAGCTGATCGGTTCAAAACCGAACCGATAACTTACAAGTTCCACACAGACAAAAACCTTTAATTTACTTACGGTTACCACAGATAGAGCTTGAACCGAACGGTTTTGCAGTTAAAATAAAACTATTCTCAGTTGAATCCAACCGAGAAAACACTTTTTAAACCGAGAAATGAACCGAGCAGTAGGAGAAATCTCCGGAGCGACTGTTCACTGAGGCGGAGTAAAGAATCTGACAGTTCAGGTTTGAAATAACACAGATAGAGCTGCTTCTTAGAGCTCGTGGCCAAAATTCTATTTTGGAATGGTTTTAACCATTTCACCTCCGGAGCAGTTCTAGAGCTGGATCAAACTGCTACTGTCATAATATAGCAAGACTTCATGTTGTTTGAAGCAGCTGGTCAGATGAGTCGTACTTATTCTTTGAAGGGACGACATATACCGACGCTCACCTGATGATAGAAGTATAAAATACAATACTGAAAACTTTTTGGAAAAAAGACAGTAACAGGACTGGCGATATGAACTTAACATGAAGAGGCGCTGCATGAGCTGGACGGGAAAGAACTGGAAGGCGGGCTCTGAGCTGCCCTTTATACCGACGTCGAATGACGCCTGTCACCTGACGTGGGGGCGGTCCCCGACCGGCAGTGCTAGCTAGAAATTTTTCTGTGGGGTCCTGCTGCCGGCCGGCGTCAGTCCTATATGTAATTACCTACTGCAAGAGCCCTCTCGAAGTAAGATCTCTTGTTACAGGTGAGTAACCTGTACTTCTAGGGACGTAGAGATGTTGTTCAATCCACACTTTGTGGCAGACTCCTAGCAGTTCTCCAGGAGGAGGGAGGCAAGGCACGTATTCCCTATACTTACTTGGGGAATAAGGACTGGAGAACCGAGGTCCAAAAACCAGCATCCTGGCGTGACTCGAGGTCAATGTGGTAATGGGAAATAAAGGTGCGTGCTGACTTCCAGGTAGCAGCCCTGCAGATTTCCTGGATAGGGACATCCCTAGAAGCAGCCAACGAAGCAGCGGTATGGCAGGTAGAATTAGCTCTTATCCCTTTGGGAGTCTCCATGCCCACCAACCTATAGCAGATATCTATGCAGGAGGTTACCCACCTGCTTATCATCCACTTGGCTGCAGGTCTGCCAGGTGCAGCCTCAGAGTAGGTGACAAACAGCTGGAGAACCTCTCCCCGAACTTCAGCCATCCGCTCCTTATAATAAGCGGGTGCCCTTCTAGGGTACAAAGTATGGAGCCTATATTCGGTTCCCGAGGTGTGACTGGGATAGAACACCGGCAGAGTCAAAACCTGGTAAAGGTGAAACTCCGACACCACCTTCGGAAGGAATTTGGGGCAGGGGTGAAGGACAACTTTGTCCCTGTGGAAGACCAGATAAGGAGACTCTACGGAAAGCGCCTGGAGCTCTCCCATTGTTCTGGCTGACGTTATAGCCACCAAGAAGGTGATCTTCCACGATATGTGGGAGACATCGCACCTGTATATCAGTTCGAATGGCTTGCCCATGAGCTTAGCCAGTACCAGCAGTAGATCCCACGGAGGTGGAGGTTCTCGCACCGGAGGGGATATGTGATCAAAGCCTTTGAAAAAGTGCCCGACCACCTTCTCCTGCACCACCGACTGCTTGCCAGCCCGTGCCCGGTAAGCAGAGATGGCTGCCAGGTACACCTTGAGGTCGTTGACCGAAGCCCTAGCTGAGAAAGGGACCATATGTAGTCCAAAATACTACCCAAGGGACAGAAAGAGGGGTCCAACCCCTTGTCCTGACACCAAATGGAGAATCTCTTCCATTTAAAGGCATTGCATTTTCTGGTCGACTCCTTACGGGACGCCTCAACAACATTAAGGACCTCGTCGGAAAGACCCAAGGCCTGGAACTCTATCCGCTCAGGAACCAGGCCATCAGGTGCAGGAACTGAAGGTCCGGCTGAAGAACCTTCCCCTTGTCTACTGAGATCAGGTCCGGGCGGGCTGGAAGCTGTCTCGGGAGCCTGGAGCTGAGGCTGAAGAGATCTGGGTACCAGACCTGGCGAGGCCAGTCTGGAGCTACCAGAATCACCTGCGCCTTGTCCCTCTTTGCCTTGAGAAGCACCTTGTGGATCAAGGGAAAGGAGGGAAAGTGTAGAAGAGGCCCGGGGTCCACGGCCTCGAGAAGGCATCCCCCTGCAGCGAGCCCTGCTGAGGGGGGCAGGCGTGAAACAGCCTCAGCTTCACATTCTCCCTGGAGGTGAACAGGTCCACCTGAGGGGTGCCCCAATGGGAGAACAGTTCTTGCACTACCTTCGGCAGGAGTGACCACTCGTGAGATGCAGCGCCTATCTGGCTGAGGGCATCGGCCAGACTGTTGGAGGCTCCTGCCACATGGATGGCTAGGAGATCTGCCTCCACGCTGATCACGAGAGACCAGATGCAGAGAGCCTTCTTGCACAGAGGCCAGGAGTGTGTCCCACCCTGATGGCTGAGGTAGTACATGATTGTGGTGTTGTCCGTCTGGACCTGAACCACCTGACCCCGTACAAATGGAGCGAAGGCAGTGAGGGCTAGCTGAACCACTTGAAGCTCCAGCAGGTTGATGTGGCATCGATACTCCTGAGAGGACCAGTGGCCATGGGCCCGGAATGCCCCCAGATAGGCACCACAACCCATCAGAGAGGCATCGGTTGAAAGAGTGACCGTCGGCTCGGGGTGGACAAATGGGATACCCTCCTGCAGATGAGCTGGGACGAGCCACCACTGCAGGCATTTCCCACATCTTCTGGGTCACTGTCACTGGCTGGTCCAGATGACCGGAGCGCTGTGACCACTGGCTGGCCAGCCCCCATTGCAGAAAGTGCATACGCTAGCGGGCCCAATGGACCACTCTGGTGCAGGCCGCCATGAGCCCCAGAAGACGCAGGAAGTCCCGGGCAGGGCGCAAGTGCCCAACCATAAATGACTGGGCACAGGAGGAAAGGACCTCCGCCTTGTCTGTCGGGAGCCGAGCTCTGGTTCAAAAGGAGCTGAGCTCTGCCCCGATGAACTGAATCACCTGCGATGGCACGAGTTCCGATTTGGCCTCGCTGATCAGGAGGCCAATCTGAGAGCAGACCTGGAGGGCCAGACCCCTGGACCGCTCCACCTCCAACTTAGAGGGGGCTGCAATCAGCCAGTCGTCCGGGTAATGGTACATCTGGACCCCTTGGCACCACAGAAATGCTGTCACCACTGCCATGCATTTGGTGAAGACCCTGGGAGCTGGAGAAAGGCCGAAGAGCATGGCCGGGAACTCGTAAAGAAATCCCTCTGCTCTGAAGTGAAGGAATCGCTGATGAAACAGACAGATTGGGACATGAAAGAACGCGTCCTGGAGATCCAGACAGCAAAACCACACACTTAGTTCCAAGGATGGAATGATCTGAGCCAGAGTGACCATCCTGAAGGTGCGCGGCCTTAGGAACTTAATCAGGTCATGCAGATCGAGAATGGGGCACGAGTCCCCCATCCGTTTTGGGACCAGGAAGTACCTGGACACAAACCCTGGGTCTGGAGGAGGGTCCGCCACCTCCCTGATCACCTCCTTTTGGAGGAGCAGGGCAATGTCAGCTCGAGACAAGCCGACAAAGAGGCTTCAGAACCCATTGCCCCCTGTGGGGTGATGGCTCGATAGGGAGGGGACTGCTCGAACTCCAGAGGCAGACCCCTGTCGACCACTTCTAGCACCCAGCGGTCCATGGTGATAGTGAACCAGGCGGAAAGGAAGTGGAGGGCGTCGCCTCCACGGGGACACAGGGGAGGATGGACGAGGCTGAGGGCAACACCCCTCAACCCGTCACTGGACAGGCTTGGAGGAAGGACCGGCCGAGGGGCCTCCTGGGCCTTTCCTTCCAGGCTTCCTATTGGAGGAAGCGGCAGACTTAGCCTTAGGGTGCCAAGTGTTAGCCTGCTGGCCCTGATGCTGGTGCTACTGGGGCGGACGTGCCGTAGGAGTGGAAGGGCGGAAGGACTTAGGCTGCTGCTGGCGGCCTTTGTCCTGCTGGGCCGACATGACAGAGTCCAAGGGGGCACTGGACTTCTCGATCCTCTGGAGACGGCCTTCCACCCATGGCCCAAACAAGCCGGTGCCCAGGAAGGGAACGTCTACCAGCTTGTGCTGGGTGTCCACCGTGAAGGTGGAGATCCGCAGCCAAGCTCTGTGGCGCATAGCTACTGCGGCTGCTACTGACCGGGCACAAGAGTCATCGATGTCCAAGGAGGTTTGGAGCTGCTGTTTAGCCACCGCCCTTCCCTGATCCTGAACTTGCTTGACCATAGTCTGAAGGGCAGCCGGGAGATGGGGAATCACCTCATCCAGGGAACCCATAAGGGAATGTGAGAAATGTGCCATCAGTACAGCTGAGCTAGCCAGTCGAAAGCCTAGGGAGGAAGCAGCGTAAACCTTCCACCCCGAGTAATGAAGCTTCTTGGATTCCTTATCAGGCAGTCTGTCCACATCCCTAGCGTTCCCAGAACACACTATCGGTCACCAGCCCCTCTGCAAAGGGGTGCTCTGAGAAACTGGAGAGTGAACCGATGGGGACTGGCGACTTGCGAGCCATCCTGGCAGAAAGCGCGAGACAAGCAGCAGGCCGCTGCCACAACTCCAGGGCTGAGCCAACAATGGCTTTGGCCACTGGGAAGGCCTCCATAGGAGAATCTCCTTGGTCCAGTATCTCCATTAAGGGATACCTGGCCCATTTCTGGATGGGTTCGAGCTGCATCCCAGTAGCCTGAGATGAGTTGCAGAATACCCAGGAAGAAGGATGGGCTCTTGTCCACCGACTGACCCCCAGATGATTCAAGGTCAATGGGCCTGGAGTACAGGGAGGAGTCATTGTCAGACTCTGAAGAGTCTGCAAACAGCTGCCGAGCACCTGAGCCATCCTCCACCTGCTGAGGTCGATCGGGAGTGAGGATGACCGACAACCTGTGGGGCAAGCCCTGACCCGACAAAGAATCCTTGGTCAGGACCCCAGTCTTCGGTCGAGGAGGCAGTGGTTCCACCATAATGGTCGGAGCAGCTGGTTTCAGCCGGACAACCGGCGCCGGAGTCAGCTCCTCGATTTCTACGAGGAGTTGCTTTGGTCGCTCCAGTGACAGCCACTTAATTGCTGGAGAAGACGATGGAGCCGACTTGTTACTGGTCAATAAAAGTTGCTGCTACATCATGTCCTCGTAGCGCCAACGTAACTTATGTCAGAACCTATCCTCCGAAAAGGACAAAGAAGACGAGCGGCGGCACCACTATCCATGGTGTCGAGACAGAGACCGCCGACGTCGGCTGGATCTACTCGACTTGGAAAAGGACAGAGAACTTCGGGGTCATCGAAGGTGGGTCAAAGAGGGGGCCGGGAAACCCGTTCATCCCCTGGTTCAGAGTCCTTTATTGGGGATTTCAGCACAGGAGGCACGGCAAGTCCTCGGTTACCACCAGGGGAACCGGTGAAGAAGGGTCGTCGGCTTCTCCAGTCGACAAACCGTCTAATGGGTCGAGAAAAATCTAGACCACGTCGACGGATGCCTCAAGCCGGCTGACCTGACAGGGACACCGTGAAGCCAGCGGCCTTAGCCGCAACCTCGACCAAAGTCGAGAGCCGACGGTCCAGTGAAGGGGATCTCTCCCGCTCCCACGAACGTCGACGGTGGGACTTACCTTTTGGTTCTTTTTTCTTAGACCGACTGCAATGTCCCAATGGCCTTTCTCCTTTGGTGGAGAGGGACTGGCAAAGCTCCTTATAAGAAGCGGTATAGGAGGAGCCCAAGGAGAGCGGGTTAAACGCCGCAACCGAGGAGGAAGATGACACGGCCTGGGCCACCTCCTCCTCGAGGGCGATCAACTGCTCCAGGTGCTCCATGGAGCCCGCAGCCACGGACACCACCCAACGGGCCTCCTTTGACTTCACTGGCGGGTACCGTTTCTCAGGACGCCCAAGTTGCAGACTGGCAGCGTGGTCCTCTAGAACCGAAACCGAGAAGGACTTGCACAGATCGCAGGCCTGTGGATTGCGGGCAAAACCCAGGCAGCAAACGCACGTGTAGTGTGGATCAGTCCCGGACGTCTTCTGCCCACAAGGGCACTGACGGAAGCCGGGAGTGAATTTGTCCATCGCAGTCACGAGGGAAGAAGACTACTGAAGTCTTGTAAACTTTAAAACAATTTTTGGTAAACCCGAAGAGATAGGATCCAGGCCTAAAACACAGAGCGCTAAGGAGGAAACCTGAGCTTACAAGCGGTAAGGAAGATCTGGCGTCATGGGGTGGAGTCGAGGGTTTTATCACCCGGATGGGTGGGAGGAGCCAGCTTGAAGACTTTCCGGCAAGAATTAAAGCAGCAAGGAACCTGCCACAAAGTGTGGATTGAACAACATATCCACATCCCTAGAAATCAATTAGATTCGTCTGACATGACCTTCCCGCTGTGAACCCATGCTGCCTTGGGTCGTGTGCCCCACTGGCCTCTACGTACTCAACAATTCTTCCCTTCAGAAGCGATTCCATCACTTTCCCTGCCTCTGTCTTGGTCCCACTTTTGTGAAGGGGAATCACATCTGCCTTCCTCCAGTCCTCAGGTACCACGCCATCCTCCCATGATTTGTTAAAAAGGGTAGTCAGTGGTGTCACTTGTTCTCTGCTTAATTCTTTTAGAATTCTGGGGTGAATTCCATCTGGCCCCATTGCTTTGTCCACCTTCAGTTTTAAGAGTTCTTTCAGAACCCTTTCTTCTGTGAAAGGACTGGGATCGACCCCCCTATCCAGAGTGCTTCTGTTAATTGGACTAGGCACCTCCCCCACCTCCTCTTCAGTGAATACTGAACAGAAGTATTCATTCAGTATCCCTGCTTTTTCAGTTTCGCTCTCTGCCTATTTGGAGTTGTAAGTCTTTCTGGTGGAAGGCTTTCGAGAAGCCTTAAAGATATCCAGAACCCCCTGAGAGAGATGCAGATCAGCAAACTCAAACTCTTCAAGAGCCAGGCCTTGAGATTGAGAGATCTGAGGTTCGGATACCAAATCCTTCCCTGAGAGGATGTCAACAGGTTGTAATTCCTGGGAAGAGATGGGGAAGATGGACTGCTAAGGACAGCAACAGTGGGTACCAGGGCTGTCTGGCCCAGTCTGGAGCAATCAGAATCACTTTGCATGGTTGAGACCTGATCTTGACTAGCACTTTGAACAGGAGAGGGAAGGGGGGGGGAAGCATACAGGAACTTCCCTTCCCAATTCAGAATCAAAGCATCCAGGGGGACTGAGCCCAAGGCTGGGGGACTGCAACAAAAAAGAGGAAGTTGGTGATTGTCTGGGGCTACACAGATAGATCTCTTTGGAGTGCCCCATCTGGAGAAAATCACTTCCAAAACTAGGGGATCTAGGGTCCATTCGTGATGGCCCTGAGATATCCTGCTGAGAGCATCTGCTAGGACACTGTCCTTCCCTGGGAGGTGAACTGCTATCAGAGAGGTTTGCAGGGAATAGGCCAGAGACCACAACTTCATTGCTTCTGTGCACAAGGCCGTAGGCCGAGTGCCTCCTTGCTTGTTGATGTACCACATTGTGGTGGTATTGTCTGTTCTGATCTGGACCACCTTGTTCTGTACAGATTTGGAAAAGGCTTGCAGTGCCAGAAACACTGCTCTGAGTTCCAAGAGACTGATGTGTGAAGCAGAGATTCTTGAGGTGACCACAGCCCTTGGGTGGTAAGATCCCCCAAGTGGGCTCCCCAGCCCAGCAGGGAGGCATCTGTGGTGAGTATTACTGAATGAGACTGAGTGACAAAAGAAACTCCCTGTCTTAAATTGTCCCGATCCAGCCAAGCGAAAAAAACGACACTTTAACCGACTTTTTTGAACCGAGCAAAGAAGAAATCTCCAGAGCGACTGTTCAGTGAGGCGGAGTAAAGAATCTGACGGTTGGAGTTTAAACAGCAGCAGACAGAGGCTTCAACCGAGCTCGAGCTCAGCATTCCATGCCCTGCATGGAACTTTAACTCTTTTGTTCTCCGCGGCAGTTCAAAGGTTGGCAATCACTGCAATAGTCAGAATACAGCAAGACTTCATGTTGTTTGAATGCAGATTTCACTCTGCTTTAAATGTTCATGTCTTAGCAAAATTTCACCACACTCAATACAAGGTTAGAAACCAGGATCACCAGTTTTTCTTCTCGTTTTTTTCTGACGTTCTCAATAAAAAAAAAACAAAAAAAAAAACGATAAAAGTTGCAAGCCAAAAATATTTTTAAATTTAAAGTATATTTAGCAACTGCGGTCAGTTCCGGAACCAATGAGGAACCAATCGGAAACTGGAAACCGAGGTAAATGTGAACTGAAGCTATCGGTTCAGGAACCGGTATTAGTGGTTCTTAAAACAAGTTAAATTTTTTTTTTTTAAGCAATTATTTTACCAGGTGAGACACATTAAGCTGAAAGCTTGTTTGCAGGTGCAACCTGGGAACTCAAGGAAGTTAAATGACTTGCTCAGGGTCACACAGCATGCACCTAGGGGGCTGTGGGATTCAAACCCAGGTCTCCAGATTTGCAGCTCAGAGCCTTAACCCACTGTGCCATACTGCCTCTATTAACAACATTAAACTTAACTAATGGAGTTTTTTTAGTCAGTAAACAATAAATATAAAATAAACCTCGGTTTACCCCCGATTATACCGAACTGGAAGAAACTAAGACAAATTACAATTTAAAAACTAAAACTATGGTTTAACTTAAAACTACAAAAAGTAAAAGGCTGCAAATGAAATATAAAGAATACTTATATGTATTTTATAAGTTTTCTCATGACAGAACAATATGATGGAGAGGATCTCAGAGCGTCTAGTCTTGATAGGTGGAGAGAGAGAAATCTGAGGGGTTTAGAACTAAGGCAGTTAGAGGGCAGCATTTGAAAAGTGGCATGCGCAAAAGATTCCATCATTTGCATATGTTCAATCTCTCCAGGCAGCTCTATCTTTAAGGGTCACTGCAAGAGTTATGAATACCTGAGCACTACTGGGGTAGGAATAATTCTTTAGGTATGCCCACTCTGCAGAATATTTTGGCAAGCTCTGCTGACACTTTTGCAGCTGTAACAATACGCACTGGAACTGCTGCTGGGTATCGAGCAGCATAGTTGCATACTACCAGGATAAATCTATTACCCTTTTTACTTTTGTCTAAAGGACCAACCACATCCATTGCAATTTTCTCAAAAGGCACATCTATTAAGGGTAGGGGCAAATGGTCTTTTCTAGCGACGGGCTACTTTCTGACACTCAGCTCAGGAATTACAATAGGTAGAAACACCTTCATAAAATTCCAGGCCAAATCTACACACAATCTGGCAAAGGTACGATCCTTCCCTTCCCAGAGTGACCAGCCATAGGATTATCATGTGCTATCTGTAACAACTCTGTTCTATACTTCTGTGGTATAATCAATTGTTCTGTCTGTTCCTGTGTCTGAGGTTTAACTCAAACTCTGTACAGTAACCCATTACATTTTTTTTTTTTTTTTTTTTAAACATTGGCCCACCCTGTTTTGGTTTCACCCCCAGCTGCATAAAATAACCCTGGAGAGAAACACTGCTAGCTTGTTCTGAAAGAAAATCACAATCAGTTATCAATTTAGTTTCAGCATTTTCACATTTTAACCCTTTATGTCCATCAGTCATTTGTTGCCACACTTTCTTCAGGCATCATCTTTCTTTCCTGGATTTCTGGATCTTGGAGCTGTGCTCAAACAAGTCCGAATCAAAAGAAAAAATTACTCACTTTAGTAATGTTGTTTCTTCTAATGGAGTCTTGCTATATTATGATATATGCAGTGAGTCCCAACCTTCGAACTGCTCCAGAGGTGAAAGAGTTAACTTTCCATGCCAGGCGTGGAACGCTGAGCTCAAGCTCGGTTGAAACTCTGTCTGTTGTTCTTCAAACTCAAACTGTCAGATCTTTATGAGCTAAACTCACTGAGGTCCTGTGTTGAAGCTGTAAACCTACCCTAGCCAACTGGCTACTAAACATAAGAACACATTTTTTCGTCCCAAAACAAAGACTCAAGTCAGGAGACCCAAAAAATGAAAAACACAACACCCAGTCACCCCCAGAAAGGAGGGGTGAAAACAACAAGGTGGGCACCTACTAAGTGCCAACACTGCACTGCCCACCCACATCCCAAACACAGAGGTTCTGAGAGGGAGGTCATAATATAGCAAGACTCCATTAGAAGAAACAACATTACTAAGGTGAGTAATTTTTTCTTCAAACAACATGAAGTCTTGCTATATTATATTATATCTGAGACTACAGAGCAGTATCTCCATGGAGGAGGACAGAACCTGCTTAGGAAATAGGCTCTGAAGCACAGCTGTGCCAAACCGAGCATCACTCCTAGCCTGGATGTACAGGGAGTAATGCTTGGTAAAAGTGTGAACTGTTTTCCAGGCAGCTGTTTGACATATCTCTAGAATAGGGATGTCCCTGGCAGCAGCCAGGGAAGCAGCTGTACCCCTGGTAGAATGAACCCTCAGGCCTGAGGGAGGAACCTTACCCAGTTTTTCATAACAAAACTGGATACAAGAGACAATCCATCTGGCAATGGATCTTTTAGTGGCAGGTTTCCCTTTACCAACTTCACCATAATTGAGGAACAGTTGGAGGGAGTCAAACCTGTGACCCTCGGTACACTCTATGTAGTAAATAAGGGCCCTCTTCACTTCTAAGCTGTGCAGCCTCCTCTCGCCAGAGGAAGAATGGTCAGTGAAGTACACTGGAAGAGATATAGATTGATTAAGGTGGAAATTGGAAACCACCTTAGGCAAGAACTTCCTGTTGGTCCTGAGGACCACCTTACCTCTGTGAAAGGAGATAAAATCAGGCTGCACTGACAGAGCTTGTAACTCACTTATGCGGCTGGCAGAAGTGATGGCTACCAGAAGAAAAAATTACTCACCTTAGTAATGTTGTTTCTTCTAATGGAGTCTTGCTATATTATGACAGATGCAGTTTGTCCCACCATTAGAACTGCTCCGGAGGTGAAAGAGTTAACTTCCATGCAGAGCATGGAACTTAGCAGAGCTCAGTTAAAGAAGTCTGTTAGGGTGGTTTCAAATCAAACCATCAGATCTTTACTTACAAAACTCACTAAGGCTCTGAGTGGAAGCTGCTGTAACCTACACTAGCCAACTGGCTACTAAAATATTCACACATTTTCCTGGTCCCAACACCAAGACTCAAGTCAGGAACCAGGAAAATAAGATAAAATAACTAAATAAAACACAACACCCAAAAATAAAAGAGGGCATCAATAAATGCCAACAGTGGACTGCCCACCCCATACCCGAAGTAGAAGTTCTGAGAGGGGCAGGCAGGGGGGGAGGTCATAATATAGCAAGACTCCATTAGAAGAAACAACATTACTAAGGTGAGTAATTTTTCTTCAAACAACATGAAGTCTTGCTATATTATGACAGATGCAGACTACACAGCAGTACCTCCATGGAGGAGGGACAGAACCTACTTAGGAATAGGCTCTGAAGCACGGCTGTGCCAAACCGAGCATCCCTCCTGGCCTGGATATCCAGGGAGTAATGCTTGGTGAAAGTGTGTACTGTTTTCCAAGTAGCTGCTTGACATATCTCTAAGATAGGGATGTCTCTAGCAGCAGCTAGAGATGCAGCTGTACCTCTGGTACAGTGAGCCCTCAAGCCTGAGGGGGGAACCTTACCCAGCTTTTGATAGCAAAATTGGATACAAGAGACGATCCACCTGGCAACGGATCTCTTAGTGGCAGGTCTCCCTTTCCCAACCTCACCATAAGTGAGAAATAGTTGGAGGGAGTCAAACCTGTGACCCTTGGTACGCTCTATGTAGTAACTTAGGGCCCTCTTAACATCTAAGCTGTGCAGCCTCCTCTCACCAGAGGAGGAATGGTCAGTGAAGAACACTGGAAGTGAAATAGATTGGTTAAGGTGGAACCGAAACCACCTTAGGCAAAAACTTCCTGTTAGTCCTGAGGACTACCTTATCCCTGTGAAAGGAAATAAAGTCAGTCTCCACTGATAAAGCCTGTAACTCACTTATGCGCCTGGCAGAAGTGATGGCTACTAGAAATACAGTTTTCCAAGTCAAATACTTAAGCTCTGCCGAAGACAGAGGCTCAAAGGGGGGTTGCATCAGCTGAGCAATGCAAACGTTAAGATCCCAAGCAGGGGCAGGGTGCCTGAATGGAGGATTGGTAAGCAATCCCTTAAAAAACTTGGAAAATACAGGGTGAGCAGAAAGAGAAGAGGGCTTCCCTGCTGAAATGAAGGCAGAGACAGCTGCCAAGTGCACTTTCAGGGTAGCTGGTCTCAGTCCCAAAGAATTAAGATGCACCATATAATCCAATACAGTGGGTAAACCAGCAGATTCCGGGGAAATATGCTTCCCAGAACACCATATGGAAAACCTTTTCCACTTGGAGTTATAGGTAGCCCTAGTGGAAGGCTTCCTAGCAGCTTTCAGGATTTCGAGAAAACTTTGAGAAAGTTGTAGATCAGCAAACTCTAACTCCTCAAGAGCCAAGCCTTGAGCTCGAGGGATTTGAGATTCGGATACCAAACTCTCCCCTGAGCACAGGTTAACAGATTGTGGTTCCTGGGGAGACACAGGGGAAGATGGACCGCTAAGGACAGAAGGAGTGGGTACCAGGGCTGTCTGGCCCAGTCTGGAGCAATCAGGATCATCTTGCAGGGCTGAGACCTGATTTTGACTAGTACTTTGAACAGGAGAGGAAGGGGAAAGGCAAAAGGAACTTCCTTCCAATCGAGGAGAAAGGCATCCAGGGGACTGAGCCCAAAACTGGGGCCTGCAACAAAAAGTGGAAGTTGATGATTGTCTGGGGCTGCAAAAAGATCTATCTGAGGAGTGCCCCATCTGGCAAAAACTATCCCTAGTACCAGGGGATCCAGTGACCATCCGTGATGGCCCTGGGAAATCCTGCTGAGAGCATCTGCCAGGACATTGTCCTTGCCTGGGAGGTGAACTGCTATGAGGGAAGTGTTCAGGGAATAAGCCAGAGACCACAGCTTCATCGCCTCGGTGCACAAGGTCAAGACAGAGTGCCCCTTGTTTGTTGATGTACCACATTGTAGTGGTGTTGTCTGTTCTGACCTGTACCACTTTGTTCTGAACAGATGCAGAAAAACCTGAAGTGCTAGAAAACAGCTCTGAGTTCCAACAGATTGATGTGGAGCAGAGATTCCTGAGGGGACCATAACCCCTGGGTGGAGAGGTCGCCCATGTGAGCTCCCCATCCCAAGAGGGATACATCTGTAGTAAGGGTCAAGGAGTGGGACAGAGGGATGAAAGGCACCCACTGTCTCAGATTGCTCTGATCCTGCCACCACTGAAGGGCCTGGATCAGGGTTCGAGTCACTGGGATTAACTTGGATAGGGGCTCTCTTCTTTGAGACCAGAAAGCTCTCAAATGGAACTGAATGTCCCTCATCTGAAATCTTGCTCCTTGCACTACAGCTGTGGGAAGCAGCCATGTGTCCTAGGAGCTGTGGAAATGCTGCTGGTCGAGAGACCTGCAGAGTAGGACAGGCCAGGGCCACCAGGTCCTTACCCTTTCCAGGGAAGGAAGGCTCTGGCCTGCTTTGTAGTCCAGTTCTGCGCCTATAAAGGTGAGTACCTGGACAGGTTCCAAAACTGACTTTAGAGATTGAGAAGACAGCCCAGAGAGGAAAGCAGCTGCTGGGTAACTAGCAGGTGTGATTTGACCTGGTCTGGAGACTGACCCACAATGAGCCAGTCGTCCAGGTAGGGAAAAATGGCAATCTTTTGCCTTCTTAGATGAGCAACTGCTACTGCCAGACATTTTGTGAACACCCTTGGGGCAGAGGTGAGGCCGAAGGGCATTGCTCTGAACTGATAATGGCCTGAGGGCAGTTCGAATCTGAGGTACTTCTGATGGGAGCTTCTGATAAGAACATGGAAGTAGGCATCCTTGAGGTCCAGGGAAGCTAGCCAGTCCCCTGGCCTTAGGAGGGTAAAATCATTCCAGAGTCACCATTTTGAATTTTGGTTTTAAAAGGTGCTTGTTTAGATATCTTAGATCCAGGATAGCCGCCACTCTCTGTCTTTTTGGGGTAAGGAAGTACCTGGAGTACAGAACCTGCCCTGGTGTGGGAGAAACCCTTTCTACAGCTCTGAGAGCCAGGAGGTTGAGACTTCTGTTTCCAAAGCAAGAGTCTCTAAAGGGTTTGCAGGTGGCAAAGATCTGGCTCTCATCTTTGGAAATTTTTTGAAGCTGAGAACCAGACCCTGGCTCACTACTTCCAGGACCCACCTGTCTGATGTTAAAGACTCCCAGTCCTGGACGAAGTAAGCCAGCCTGCCCCCTACAGGTAATGGAGAGCCGACCCTGGACATCCCATCAGGGTGCCTGTTTGGCAGGGGCTTTAGGCTGAGGGGTGGGAGCAGGCCTGCTCGTACCCCGTCTGCCTCTCCCTCTGAAGAACCCCATCTGAGCATAGGCTGAAGAGGAGGAGGCCTGGGTCTGGTAAAAAGGCCTGTGAAAAGGCCTGCCCCTACCACTGGGGGGCTGCCTCTGAGGAGTGGCCTGACGTTCCTTGGCTTGCGCACTCCTATAAGTGGTTACATATTCATCCATTTTCTTCATATAATTCTCTGTCTGCTCCCCAAACAGAGAATTTCTCACCACAGGAAAATCCATAGCCTTAGACTGGGTATCCTGTGACAAAGTAGTACACCTGAGCCAGGCCAATCTACGAAAAGCCACAGATGTAGCCATGACTCCAGAGGATACATCATTAGAATCCACTGCAGCATGGAATTGCACCTTAGATGCCTCAATACCATCAAGAGCCACCTGCTCCAGCTCCTTTGCAAGCTGGCCAGGGACCTGTCTGGCAAAGGCCATGACAGTATCCCATCTAGATATCTGGTATCTCGCAACATAAGCCATATAGTTTGCTTGTCTGAGTCCCAAAGATGCTGCCATGTATTGTTTTTTGGCCATGGCATCAATCTTCCTGGAGTCCTTGTCAGGAGGATGTGAAGCCAGGGAATATTAGCTTTATCACAGGCTGCAGCCTGAACTACTAACATGACTGCATTGCTGTGAAAGAAAATCTGTATCAGGGCCTGACAAAGTGTACCTCCTGTCCATCTTTTTATCTACAGGAGGCACAGAATTAGGAGCTTTTAAAATGTTTATTGTTTGTTTCCTAAAAGATTTATGTAAAGGGATGGACAATCTCCTGGACTCTGGGATATCCATCATCTCTACATAGTCAGGCTCCTCTTGCTCATCCAAAGCCTCCTCTAAGGGAAGCTGGAGGGTTTCAGCAACTTTTTTATAAAAGAGAAAATGAGAAGGGGACTCAGAAAGCCTAGGGGGAGATTCACCTAAAGGTCTGCCTGAGGAGATTTCCGGTTCAATGGGCACATCCAGACTTTCAAAGTCACATTCACTCTGATCATAATCATCCTCCCCCTCCTCTGGTTCATAAAACTCTTCTATATCATATTCTTGAACCGGTGGAACCGACCTTTTGCCAGATAGTGGCGGTTTGGAGGGAACCAGGGACAGTGACTGGACAATCTGTATTGCCCTGGCTATCTCTGCAGCAGTTGGAGAAGGAATTTTGGACTCCACACCTGCTGACTTTCTAGTTCTCTTTGCTGGAACTGGCTCCTCAGAGTCAGCTTTACGTTGCCGAGGAAGTCTGGCCTGGTCAGAGGGCACTTCCGGTTCAGCTGGCACCCGAACTGGGCTGGCCATCCGGGTCAGCGGACTTTTTGGCCTCTCGCCCCTTGAGCCTACCAACTCTCTTATCTAGGGTGGCTGCAGGGAACTTCTTGCAAATCTGGCAGTCTGCATTGAGGTGGTCAAACCCCAGACAACAAACACATGTGGTGTGTGGGTCAGCCTTGGCAAAGGATTCCCCACAGACACTACAGTGTTGAAACCCAGTGGCCCCGGTTTTTCTTTTGGGTTTCTCAGACATAATGCCAGCCTAACCAAAAACTTGCCCTTTTGATGGCAGTGCCAGGTAAGACACCCTTAATCGGTTCCCAACGTGTCATGGGTCGTGGAAAAAAAACGTAATGAAATCCGTTTTTTTTAGAACCGATAAGAACCGGGAACCACACTCTAACAAGCCTTAAAAGGCTTTAAAACCAAGTTTAAATACAATTCGATCGGTTCAAACCGAACCGATAAACATTTACAAGTTCCACACAGAAAACCTATCTATTATTTACAATACCATAGACAGAGCTTGAACCGATCGGTTTGCGGTTAAAATAAATAATATCGTGGTTAAATTCAACCGAGAAAAAACGTTTTAAACTGAAGAAATGAACCGAGCAGCAGGAGGACTCTCCGGAGCGACTGTTCAGTGAGGCGGAGTAAAGAATCTGACGGTTTCGGTTTGAAACCACCCTAACAGAGCTTCTTTAACCGAGCTCGCGCGCTCTAAGTTCCATGCTCTGCGTGGAAGTTAACTCTTTCACCTCCGGAGCAGTTCTAATGGTGGGACAAACTGCATCTGTCATAATATAGCAAGACTTCATGTTGTTTGAAACACAGTCTTCCAACTCAAGTACTTAAGCTATGCTGAAGACAAGGGCTCAAAGGGGGGTTGCACAAGCTGGGCAATGCAAACATTAAGATCCCAGGCAGGGGCAGGGTCCCTGAATGGAGGGTTTTGTGTGAAGCAATCCCTTGAAAAACTTGGAGAATACAGGATGAGATGAAAGAGAAGAGGGTTTACCTGCTAAAAGAAAAGCAGACACAGCTGCCAGATGCACTTTTAGGGTAGCTGGCCTCAGGCCCAAGGTATTTACGTGGACCATATAATCCAGGACTGTGGGTAAATCAGCAGATTCTAGGGAAATATGCTTCCCAGAGCACCATATGGAAAACCTCTTCCATTTGGAATTATAGGTAGCCCTGGTGGAAGGTTTCCTAGAAGTCTTCAGCATATCCATTACACCTTGGGATAGGTGTAGATCAGCAAACTCTAACTCTTCAAGAGCCAGGCCTTGAGATTGAGAGATTTGAGGTTCGGGTACCAAACGCTCCCGAGCACAGGTTAACAGGTTGTGATTCCTGGGAAGACACAGGGGAAGATGGACTGCTAAGGACAGTAGGAGTAGATACCAAGGCTGTCTGGCCCAGTCTGGAGCAATCAGGATCATCTTGCAGGGTTGAGATCTGATTTTGACTAGCACTTTGAACAGAAGAGGGAAGGGGGGAAAGGCATAGAGAAACTTCCCTTCCCAATTGAGAAGTAAGGCATCCAGAGGGACTGAGCCCAACACTGGGGGCCTGCAGCAAAAAAGGGGAAGTTGGTGATTGTCTGGGGCTGCAAAAAGATCCATCTGCGGGGTGCCCCATCTGGCAAATACCGCCTCCAAGACCAGGGGGTTCAGTGACCATTCGTGATGGCCCTGGGAAATCCTGCTGAGAGCATCTGCCAGGACATTGTCCTTGCCTGGGAGGTGAACTCCCATAAGAGAGGTGTTCAGGGAGTAAGCCAGAGACCACAACTTCATTGCTTCGGTGCACAAGGCCGCAGACAGAGTGCCCCCTTGCTTGCTGATGTACCACATTGTGGTGGTGTTGTCTATTCTGACCTGTATAACTTTGTTCTGAACAGATCTGGAAAAAGCTTGAAGTGTTAGAAAAACTGCTCTGAGTTCCAACAGATTGATGTGGACCAGAGATTCCTGAGGGGACCACAATCCCTGGGTAGTGAGATTGCCCATGTCAGCTCCCCACCCCAAGGGGGATGCATCTGTAATAAGGATTAAGGAGTGAGACTGAGGGACAAAAGGAACCCCCTGTCTCAGATTGCTCTGATCCTGCCACCACTGTAGGGCTTGGATCAGGGTTTGAGTTACTGGGATCAATTTGGTTAGAGGGTCTTTCCTTTGAGACCAAAAGGCTCTCAAATGGAACTGGATGTCCTCATTTGAAATCTTGCTCCCTGCACTACTGCTGTAGAAGCAGCCATGTGCCCCAGGAGCTGCAGAAAATGCCTTGCTGGTCGAGAGACCTGCAGGGTGAATGAGGAGGCCAGAGAGACCAGGGTCCTTACCCTGTCCAAAGGAAGGAAGGCTCTGGCCTTCTCTGTGTTCAGCTCTGCGCCTATGAAGGTGAGGAGATGGACAGGCTCTAGAACTGACTTTGAAAGATTCAAAAGGACACCTAGAAAGGTGAGTAGTTGCTGAGTTATCTGTAGATGTAACTTGACTTGGTCTGGAGACTGGCCTACTATGAGCCAGTCGTCCAGGTAAGGGAAGATGACAATTGTTTGCCTTCTTAGGGAAGCAACTGCTACTGCCAGGCATTTTGTGAATACCCTTGGAGCGGAGGTGAGGCCAAAGGGCATTGCTCTGAACTGGTAATGGCCTGAGGGCAGCTCGAACCTGAGGTACTTTCGATGGGAGCTTCTGATGAGAATATGGAAGTAGGCATCCTTGAGGTCCAGGGACGCCAGCCATCCCTGGCAGAGAGGGTAGAATAATTCCCAGAGTCACCATTTTGAATTTTGGTTTTAAAGGTGCTTGTTTAAATATCTGAGATCCAGGATGGCCGCCATTCTCCTGTCTTTTGGGAGTAAGTACCTGGAGTACAACCTTTGCCCTGGTGTAGGGTGGAACCCTTTCCACAGCTCTGAGAGCCAGAGGGAAGAGACCTCTGCCTCTAGGGCAAGTGCCTCTGATGGAGTTGTAGGTGGAAAGGATCTGGTTCTCATCTTTGAAACTTTTTGAAGCCGAGAACCAGTCCCTGGCTTACTACTTCCAGGACCCACTTGTCTGATGTCAGAGACTCCCAGTCCTGGACAAAGTAAGCCAGCCTGCCCTACAGGTAGCTGAGAATCGGCCCTGGCAACCCCATCAGGGTGCCTGCTTGGCAGGGCTTTGGGCTGAGGGTGGAAGCAGGCCTGCTTGTAGCCCGTCTGCCTCTCCCTCTAAAGAACCCCCTCTGGGCATAAGCAGAAGAGGAGGCCTGGGCTTGGTAAAAAGGCCTATGAAAAGGCCTGCCCCTGGGAAGCTGCCTTTGAGGAGTGGCATGCCTTTCCTTGGCCTGTGAACTCCTATAGGTAGTCCTATACTCATCCATTTTCTTCATGTAATTCTCTGTCTGCTCCCCAAACAGAGAATTACCCACAAATGAAAAATCCATGGCCTTAGTCTGGGTATCCTGTGACAGGCTAGTACATCTGAGCCAAGCCATTCTGCGACGTGCCACAGAGGTAGCCATGACTCTTGATGACACATCATTTGAGTCCACTACAGCATGGAATTGCACCTTGGATGCCTCAATACCATCAGCAGCCACCTGCTCCAGCTCCTTGGCAAGCTGGCCAGGGACCTGTTTTGCTAGAGCCATAACAGTATCCCATCTGGATTTCTGATATCTAGCAACATAAGCTATATAATTTGCCTGTGTGAGTCCCAAGGATGCTGCCAAGTACTGTTTCTTTGTCATAGCATCAATCCTCCTGGAGTCCTTGTCCGGAGGGGTGTGAAGGCAAGGGAATATTTGCCTTGTCACAGGCTGCAGCCTGCACTACCCCAACACGGCTGCATTGTTGTGTAAGGAACTCCGTATCAGAGCCTGACAATGTGTACCTCTTGTCCATTCTCTTATCCACAGGAGGTATAGTGTGAGGAGCTTTTAAAATGGTAAAAGTCTGTTTCCCAAAAGATTTATGCAAGGGAATACACAGTCTCCTAGACTCTGGGATATCCATCATTTCCACATAGTCAGGCTCCTCTTGATCATCCACAGCTTCCTCCATAGGGAGCTGGAGGGTTTCAGCCACTTTTTTATAAAACATAAAATGAGAAGGGGACTCAGAAAGCCTAGGAGGAGACACTCCTGAAGGTCTGTCTGGGAGATGTCCGGTCAATGGGCACATCCAGACTTTCAAATCCACATTCACTCTCCTCTACTCCTCTTCCCCCTCCTCGGTTCATAATACTCCTCTAAATCATACTCTTGAACCCGTTGGAACCCGGCGAACAGGCGCTTACCGATGGTGCCAGTTCAGTTGGAACCGGGAAAGCGACTGGACAATTTGATCGCTTTGGCTATTTCTTCAGCGGTTGAGAGAAAGTTTGGCTCCACACCAGCTGATTTCCTAGTCCTTTTTGCTGGAACCGACTCCTCAGAGTCGACTCTCCTTTTGCCCGAGGAAGTCTCGCCCTGGTCAGAGGGCACTCCCTCCGGTTCGGTTGGAACCGAACCGGGCTGGCCATCCGGTTCAGCTGACTTTTTGGTCTCCCTTTCCCTGAGCCTACCAACTCTCTTTTCCAGGGTAGCTGCAGGAAAGCTTTTACAAATCTGGCAGTCTGCATTGAGGTGGTCAAACCCCAGACAATAAACACAGGTGGTGTGGGGGTCAGCCTTGGCAAAGACTTCCACACACACTGCAGTGTTGAAACCCAGTGGGCCCAGTTTTTCTTTTGGGTTTCTCAGACATAGTGCCAGTCCTAACCAAACTTACCCATTTATGGCAATCCGTCAGGTAAGACCCTCTTATCGGTTCCCAACCGTGTCACGGGTCGTGGAAAAAAACGTAATAAAATCCGTTTTTTTTAGAACCGATAAGAACCGGTAACCACACTTTAAATGACAGATTAAGATATTTTAAACAACCTGATCGGTTCAAACCGAACCAATAAACCGTTTACAAGTTCCACACAGAATAGAAACTAATGTAAAACCTATCTAGTACTCACAAATACCACAGACAGAGTCTGAACCGACCGGTTGCAGTTTAAATTCGGTCAAGAACCAAGAAAAACAATAGTTTAACCGACAAAATGAACCGAGCAGAAGGAGAAATCTCCGGAGCGACTGTTCAGTGAGGCGGAGTACAGAATCTGACCGTTTGAGTCTGAAGAACAACAGACAAAGTTTCAACCAAGCTCGAGCTCAGCTTTCCATGCCTGGCATGGAAAGTTAACTCTTTCACCTCCGGAGCAGTTTGAAGGTTGGGACTCACTGCATATGTCATAATATAGCAAGACTTCATGTTGTTTGAATCACTGAAAGGAAACGTGTCCCCACCGTCTGAAATTTTCTTTGCCTGAGCTCGTCACCACTGCTGCTGAAACATTAGGATTTACTCCCTCTTTAATCAACTCAGTAAATCCTGCAAAGTCAAAAGTCATTTCCAATAAGCACAGGTACAGGTAACTTACGTACTGCCCCCACTTTCATCTGGTGCAAAACACCCTTAACGGTCAGAGTCACTAGGGTGGTGGGATAGTATCAAGTGTCCCCGTGGATGTAGATGACACCAGTACCTGGTTCCATTGCACAGTGTTTTCCCAGCACTTTAACATGCACTAGAGTCTGTCTGCATTCTGAATCAATGAGTCCCTTCACAGTCTTATCCCCCACCTTCACATCTGTTAAGTATTTGACCCAATTTGCCAAGAAGAAATCTGCTCCAGTGCCACTGCCCTTACTACGGCAGTTTCTTGCAAAATGGGCTGGCTTATTACAGTTACAGCAGATAACATGTCTTTCGGCACAGATTTGTTACCCCCACCAGAGTTCTTATCAGGCTTGGAGTTTAAATGGGAAAAGGAGTGTCTTACCAGAGCTTGGCTGTTAGCTCACTGATGTGGTATCTGACTGGCCATTTGGTAGTCCTCAGCCAAAGAAATACAGGTTACTCACCTGTAACAGGAGTTCTAGGAATGGTATATGTTGTTCATCCACACTTATTGGCAGGTTCCTTGCCGCTTTAAATCTTGCTGGAAGGTCTTCAAGCTGGCTCCTCCCACCCACCCGGGTGGTAAAACTCTCGGCTCCGCCCCATGACGCCAGATCTGGCCCGCTGGAAGCTCAGGTTGTGCGTCGAAGCCGGGGAGGTCAGGTGGGTCATGTGGATGAACAACACATACCATTCCTAGAACTCCTGTTACAGGTGAGTAACCTGTATTTCTAAGGACATGGATATGTTGTTCATCCACACTTATTGGCAGACTCCTAGCAGTACTCCAGGAGGGAGGCAGCACACCCTACCTTAGGAATAAAGACTGGAGAACCGAGGCCCCAAAACCAGCATCCCGCGTGACTCAAGGTCAATGTGGTAATGGGTAATAAAGGTGTGTGCTGACTTCCAGGTAGCAGCCCTGCAGATTTCCTGGATAGGGGCGTCCCTGGAAGCAGCCACCGATGCAGCAGTATGACGGGTAGAATGAGCTCTTATCCTCGGGAGGCTCCATGTCCACCAACTTATAGCAGCGATCTGGCAGGAGGTGACCCACCTGCCTATCGTCCGGCTTGGCTGCAGGTCTGCCAGTGTGCGGCTTCAGCGTAGGTGACAAACAGCTGGCGAACCTCTCCCAATTTCAACCGTGCGCTCCTTATAATAAGTTAGCGCCCTTCTAGGGTCAGAGTATGGAGCCTATATCAGCCTCCGAGGTGTGATTGGGGTAGAACACGGCAGAGTCAGCACCTAGTTAAGGTGAAACTCCGACACCACCTTCGGAAGGAATTTCGGGTTGGGGCGCAGGACAACCTTGTCCCTGTGGAAGACCAGGTAAGGAGACTCGATGCAAAGCGCCTGGAGCTCTCCCATCCTTCTGGCTGACGTGATAGCCACCAAGAAGGCGGTCTTCCACAACAGGTGAGAGATCACACCTGTGCACTGGTTCAAATGGCTTGCCCATGAGCTTTGCCAGTACCAGCAGTAAATCCCAAGGAGGTGGAGGTTCTCGCACCGGAGGGGAAATGTGATCAAGGCCTTTGAAAAGCGCCCGACCACCTTTTCTTGCACCACCGACTGCTCCCCGGCCCGCGCCCGGTAAGCAGAGATGGCTGCCAGGTGCAACTTTAGAGTCGACGACCTAAGCCCTTGACTAGAAAGGGACCATAAATAGTCCAAAATGTTTGCCACAGAACAGGAGGAAGGGTCCAAGCCCTTGCCCTGACACCAAAAGAAGAATCTCTTCCATTTGAAGGCATAGCATTTTCTGGTCGACTCCTTACGGGACACCTCAACAACATTGAGGACCTCGTCGGAAAGACTCAAGGCCTGGAACTCTAGCTGCTCAGGAACCAGGCCGTCAGATGCAGGGATTGAAGGTCCGGATGGAACACCTTCCCCTGATTGACTGAGAGCAGGTCCGGGCGAGCTGGAAGCTGCCTCGGGAGCCTGGAGCTGACGCTGAGGAGATCTGGGTACCAGAACTGGCGGGGCCAGTCTGGGGCTATCAGAATCACCTGCACCTTGTCCCTCCTTGCCTTGAGAAGCACCTTGTGAATCAAGGGAAATGGGGGAAAGGCGTAAAAGAGGCCCGGGGTCCACAGCCTCGAGAAGGCATCCCCCTGCAGCGAGCCCTGCTGAGGGGGGCGGGCATAAAACAGCCTCAGCTTCGCGTTCTCCCTGGAGGCAAACAGGTCCACCTGAGGTGTGCCCCAGTGGGAGAACAGATCTTGTACTACCTCCGGCAGGAGATACCACTCGTGAGATGCAGCCCCTATCCGGCTCAGGGCATCGGCCAGGGTGTTGGGCTCCTGCCACATGAATGGCTAGGAGATCCGCCTCCAGGCTGCGACGAGAGACCAAATGCGGAGAGCTTCCTTGCATAGAAGCATGGGCAGCGTCCCGCCCTGGCGGTTCAGGCAATACATGGTCGTGGTATTGTCCGTCTGGACTCGGACCACTTGACCCGGAGAAAGCGGAGGAAAGGCGGTGGAGCTAGGCGGACCCTCGGAGCTCCAGCAGGTTGATGTGGCATCGGGACTCCGCGGAGACCAGAGGCCGTGCACTGAGTGTTCCCCAGATGGGCACCCCAACCCATCAGAGAGGCATCGGTCGATAGAGACCGTCGGCAAAGAGCGGACAAGCAGGATGCCCTCCTGCAGATGGAATGGAGCGGTCCACCACTGGAGGCGTTCCACATCTCTTGGTCACCTATCACTAGCTGGTCCAAAGGATCGCAGGCGTTGTGACCACTGGCTGGCCAATCCCCACTGAAGAGGGTGCATGTGCCAGTCGCCCAACAGACCCACGCTGGTACAGGCCGCCATGAGACCCAGAAGCCCAGGAAGTCCCGGGCAGGCGCGATTGCCCAACCAGAAATGATTGGGCAAAGGAGGTAGAACCTCGGCCCTGTCCGCCGGGAGCCGTGCTCTGGCTCGAAGAGTTGAGCTCTGCCCGATGAACAGGATCACCTGCTTGACTCGAGTTCGACTTGGCCTCGTTGATGAAAGGCCAACTGAGAGCAAACCTGGAGGCCAGATCTCTGGACGCTCCACCTCCGTCTGGAGGAGGCTGCTATCAGTCAATCGTCCAGGTAGTGCACACGGACCCGCGCGCAGAATGCTGTCACCACTGCCATGCATTTGGTGAAGACCCTGGGAGCTGGAGATAAGCGAAGGGCATGGCTCGAGAACTAGAGAGGATCCCTCCGCTCGGGCGGAGGAATCTCGATGTGACAGACGGATAGGGACGTGAAGAATCATCCTGTAGGTCAGAGGCAGAACCACACGCCGTGTTCCAGAGATGGTATTATCTGCATGAGTGACCATCCTGAAGGTTCGAGACCTTAGGAACTTGTTCAGGCAGTGTAGGTCGAGAATGGGGCGCCAGCTCCCAGTCTGTTTCGGAACCAGGAAATACCTGGACACGAACCCCGGGTCTGAAGGGGGGTCCTCCACCTCCGTGATCACCTCCTTTTGGAGGAGGAGAGCGATGTCGGCTCGGCTGAGCCGCCAGTGAGCTCTCGGACCCCGAGGCCCCCCGAGGTGCGACGGCTCTGAAGGGCGGGGCCTGCTCGAATTCCAAAGGTAGGCCTTTTCCCACCACCTCCAGTACCCACCTGTCCATGGTAACAGCGGACCAGGCAGAAAGGAAGTGTCTGAGCTGTCCCCCCAAGGGGTGAACCAGGGATGAGGTGACAGGGATGGGGGCGACACCCCTCAGCCCGTCACTGGGCAGGCTTGGAGGAGGGACCGGCCAAGGGACCTCCCGGGCCTTTACCTCCCTGCTTCCTGTTGGAGGAAGCCGACGGCTTGGGTTTGGGATACACCAAGGTCGAGCCTGCTGGCCCTGACGTTGTTGGCCGGGCGCGCCGCGGGCGCAGAAGGACGAAAGGGCTTAGGCTGTGGCTTGCGGCCTTTGTCCTTCTGAGTGGAAGAGATCGAGTCCAAGGTAGCATTGGACTTCTCAGTCCTCTGCAGGTGACCTTCCACCCCAGTGCCGAAGAGGTCAGTCCCCAAAAAGGGAACATCCGCCAACTTGTGCTGGGTATCCGAGGTAAAGGTGGAGATCCTCAGCCAAGCCCAACGACGCATAGCCACTGCGGCCGCCACAGACCTGGCACATGAGTCCCCGATGTCTAACGCAGTCTGGAGCTGCTGTTTGGCCACCGCCCTGCCCTGGTCCCGCACCTGCCTGACCGTAGTCTGCAGATCTGCGAGAAGATGAGGGACAACCTCACCCAGGGAGCCCAACAGGGCGTGAGAAAAATGTGCCATGAGGACGGCCGAACTGGCCTGCCGAAGGCCGAGAGAGGACGCAGCATAGACTTTCCACCTGGCATAATCCAATTTCTTGGATTCCTTGTCGGGAGGTTTGTCCACATCCCTGGCGTTCCCGGCACGCTGGAAAACACTGTCGGTAACCAACCCCTCGGCCGAGAGGTGTTCCGAAAAACCAGACAGAGAACCGGTAGGGACGCATACTTCCTGGCCAACCTGGCGAGGCGCAGAGCAGGAAGCAGGATGCTACCAAAGTTCAAGGCGGACCCACTGTAGCCCGGCCACGGAAAACCTCGTGGGAGATCCCTCGGTCCAGAATCTCCGTGAGGATACCTGGCCCATTTAGAAACAGGTTCGAGCTTCATCCCAGTGGACTCCGAGATGAGTCAAAGCAACCCTAAGAAGGACGAAGGGCTATCGTCCATTGACTGCCCTCCCGAGGACTCCAAGTCCATGCGCTTGGAGAAGAGGGAGGAACCATCATCGGACTCAGAAGAGTCCTCAAAGAGCTGCCTCGGGCCTGAGCCACCCTCCACATGCCGAGGTTTATCGGGAGTGAGGGTGACAGACAGCCTATGGGGCAAACCCAAGGCCGACCGAGAATTTTTGGTTGGAGCCCCAACTAATGGCTGTGGAGGCGGAGGTTCCACCAGAATGGATGGGGCAGCTGGAATTGGCGAACAACCCGGCCTGAGAGCAAACTCCTCGACTAGCGAGGGTTGTTTCGGCTGCTCGGTGACAACCACTTAATGGCGGGGGAAGGCGGCTGGGTGAAGCTTATTCCCGTCAAAAGGAAACTATTGCCACATGAGTTCCTCGTACCTCCAGCCCCGCCTTGCATGACCTCCCCTAAATCGAGGAAGGCGAAGTGGCGGCGCCACTTGCCCTTGATGCGAGACCGAGACCGCCTATGGCGGCGGATTAGTTGGACCATGAGGATGTTCGAGACGAGAGTCTCGACTAGGCCGAGGAAGGCGAGGAGAAGTGTCGGGAATCGGCACTCCTCGTCGGATCGATCCCACCAAGGCTCGGAACCGAGGCACAGACGAGCCGAGGATCCTCAACTCCCACCGGGGAACCGGGAGAGGGATTCTCAGCTTCTCCAGCCGACAACCCGTCTAACGGGTTGAGAAAAATCTCGACCGCGTCGACGGGAGTCTCGGTCAACTGGCCTGACAGGGACACCGTGAAGCCAGTGGCCGAAGCTGAGGGGTCGACCGAAGTCGACTGTCGACAAGGGGAAGGGGATCTTTCCCGCTCCCAAGAGCGTCGACGGAGACACTCACTTTTGCTCCTTTTGGACCTGGAAAAAGGTCCTGAAGAAGTTGGACCCTCACCTTTGGTCGAGAGGGTCAGACAAAGCTCCTTAAAAGAAGCCGAGTACGAGGCACCGAGAGAAGGCGGGACAAATGCCGCAGCCGAGGTAGAAGCGGCCCGTGCCGCCTCCTCTTCGAGGGCGATCACCTGCTTGAGCTGATCCGCCGAGCCCGCCGCCGCGGACACCGCCAATCGGGCCTCTTTAGATTTCACCGGTGGAATTCTTTTCTCTGGGCGCCCAGTTGTAATCGGGCAGCACAGTCTTCAAGGACGTAGGCCGAAAAGGAAGAGCACAAGTCGCAGGCCTGCGGGTCGTGTTCAAGGCCCAGGCAGTAGACGCACGTGGAGTGCGGATCCGTCCTAGACATCGTCTGCCCGCAAGGGCACCTCCGAAAACCGGGAGTCGATTTGTCTATCACAGCCGCCAGGAGAAGAAGACCAAGTCTTTTAGCAAAAACGCTTATTTCGTAACATCAAGAATTAGGAACCAGTCTTAAACGCAGCGCTGCTAAGGAGGGAACCTGAGCTCAGCGGTAAGGAAGATCTGGCGTCATGGGGCGGAGCCGAGAGTTTTACCACCCGGGTGGGTGGGAGGAGCCAGCTTGAAGACCTTCCGGCAAGATTTAAAGCGGCAAGGAACCTGCCAATAAGTGTGGATGAACAACATATCCATGTCCCTAGAAACAGCCTTTTTCCCACTCTCTGGTCAGTGTTCCTTTACACAAAAATGAAAATTACGTACCTACCGTAATTATGATCTTTCTGTCTATCTTCACCATTCATCACAGATGGGTATCTGCCAGAGGTGGGGACCCCGCGGGAGTTTTTTTTTTTTTTTTTAGAGTGGCGGAGCTGACACACCATCAGTGCCGCCTTGGGGCCCGACACGTACTCGTGGCGCTCGCGGAGTTGGCCGTTAGGCTGTGTGACTCCGCCTGCCTGCCAGTTCTGGAGTCGGAGAGGTAAGAGGAAGGGAGTGGAGGGTGGGACAAGAGAGTCCAAAGGACAGAAAAAGGAAAAGATGTATGAACTAAAAGGAGAAATAATGACTGAGAGGACAGAAAGAAAGAGGTTAGAAACTAAAGGGGATTGGGAGGGGCCCCAATCTCTGGAAGCGGAAGGGGGGGGTAGGGTGGGTAAAGAATTTAGGAGAGGGGAGAAGGATAAGATATCCCGGACCCTGGTCCATCTCTAGACTGTATAGGAACTGCAAGGAGTAGCAAAGCTATCTGCCAGAATTCAAGGAATGGAATAACTGGCAAACACTCCAGATAAGCAGAGTCAGCTATTCTGGAAGAAAGACAGGATACAGGGATTCAGCACCCTATCAAGGAAAGATTTTTGGTGAAAAAAAGTTTTTTTTTTTTTTAGGAGAAATAGGTTGGATGGAAACAGGGAGGAGGAAAGAAGGAGGGTAACTACCAACCCCCACCCCACAGGCGTGGAGTCAAGGTACTGGAGAAGGAGTGCTGCTCGAGCTATCCACTCTTCCTGGAAAAATACTCCCGCGTGTCCCTATTTTACCCCACTCCTAAGGAGAGGGGGAGTCACAGAGAGGGAAGGGGACCCAGAGACTGAGGCCCCAGGGGGATGGAGGGTGGGATTGTGATGAATGGTGAAGATACACAGAAAGATCATAATTACGGTAGGTACGTAATTTTCATATCTTATCTGTGTCAGTCTTCACCATTCATCACAATAGGACAGTACCGAGCCTCCCGAAGGGGTTTTCTTTACACCCTAAGGGACAAGGTCCCTTAGCTCTCAGTGGGTGACACACTAGGGAGACCTTCAAGGCCTGGAGAGGCCGAGAGTGGAGAGAGAGAGAGAGATGGAGTCCCCGGAAGAAGAGTTGCCCGATGGCGCGCGTCTCACTCTTCGGGAGAAGAGGCAGGTTCCCTGGTGGGCGGAGTTAATCGCCCTACGCCGGGCCAAGGGTGACAACTGGGAAAGACGTAGCCATGCCATCCGCCTAGTGCAGATCGCTGTCCCTACGACCCTGGTAGCTACCTTGCTGGCATCATAGGATGCCCTCGCTTGGTGCCTTGCTAGCTCCAGGCCACGTGCAGAGAGTGCAATGGCTTGTCTGGTTTGCTCCGTGTCAGGCAATGAGGCTAGAGCTGACCTAGCCTGGACCACAAGAACCTGTCTTAGGCTGCATAGTGAGTCTGATGTGCAGAGATAGGGAGAAGTAACCGTGCCGAGTAGAAAGTCCTCCTATCCCAGAAATCAAAATCCAAGGAGTCTTGATTTGGGGGCCGATCACAGTGAAGGGCGCGAAGCCCATCAGGAGTATCCAACTGCGTCAATCCAGACTGTGGATGAGGCATGGAACCTGGAGACTCCAGGGGTGCGCAATACCTCTGGCTGAGAACCCTTGGGGCAGGAACTCCGAAGAAGGGCTTCTGCCAGGAATGCAACGACACCTCCCGGTGACAACAGGCGGCACCACAAGGGTGGCTCTTGCCAAAATTACTCTAGAAAGGCGCACTGAGTGTTCAGGATTGCTAATAGTGGAAGGAGTAAGGTGCAAATCCTCCAACATCCTCACGAGGAATCGCTGATACTCAGAGAAATCAGCAACCGGAGAGATGTGGACAGAGTGTTCCTCTCCCCCTGAAGAGGGGGATGAGGAGCTGGAGGTCACCATCTGTTCAGTGGGTGGCTGCACGGGGGAAGGTTGAAAAACCTGGCTGTCCATTGCCTTAACATAAGCAGGGAACCGTGCAGCCACCGCTCTGAACTGCTCCCAGGTGAGAGGCCCGCTAGGACCGAGGATACTTGGGAGCGTAGGAGAGTGTGGCAGAGGGAAGGGGACAGAGCCGAGAAGAGATGTCGGCTGACCTCCGCCTGGGCTAAGGAGCGGACCGTGGGCACCCGCAGAAGAAGGTGCCCCGGAAGACCCCATAGCAGACAGCTGAACAACCACATCGGTCCTGCCTTGGCTGTGCTCGAAAGAATCCCCCACTGTGAGGCAATCGGGGCCATATAGGTCCAGAAGAACGGTCCCCTACCTCAAAAGAACAGGACTCTCTCAAAGAGACAGAGGAGGAAGAGCGGAGATCCACGCTACGGCTTCTCCCAGGGCCCGGGTGGACCCAAGAAAAAGACCGACGCGCCGACCCCACACCCATCGACCCCTCGGAGTCTGAAAGAGCCCTCCTCCTCGAGAGGGCCAGCCTAGGTAGCTGGCATCTCTGGGCAGCCCCTGAAGGGGTTATCCAGGGTGCAGTACCCCCCCTGCAGGCACTCCGATCGGCCCCAAAGTTGGGCGATTAAGGCACACCACTGGAGGGGGTACTACAACTGAGGGGTCAGTGAAACTTCCAAGACCAGGCTGCACAGCTATGGTGGCATGCACCACTGTCTGCTGGTAAGCACCCCTGACCCTAGTCTCAGTAGCCACCAACCTCACCTCAGAAGGGGGTTGACTCAGACTGGTCAAAGAGACTACTGGGCTGCCCACCTCAACAGCCAACCCTGAGGGGTCAGACTGCATGTCTGACTCAGAGCTCAACTCAGTCATCGAGAAGGAGTTGGAAGCCCTGTGCCAAACTGTGGGAGGGCGGGCAGTGCCATCCTTACCAACAGGCCCAGAGATCACAGCTGTGCCCGAGTCGGTGCCAGCGCCTCCCGCAGTCCCGCGAGCGGAATTCGAGGGAGGCATGGCCCCAGCCCGAGCCAGAGATCCAGAGCCGGGACCAGTCACGGCACCATCTGGTACCACAGCACTGTGAGCAGCGCTGAGGACGGAGATGGTGCCAACGACAGCCCCAGCAGCACTGCCGATGGCGCCGCCCGGCTCCCCGGCATTGCGAATGGCACCAAGGGCAGGGGCGGCCCTGAGGATGGCACCGAAGGTGGACATGGAGCTGAGCATGGCGACGCCCAAACACGGCATCGACTGAGGAAAACGAGGCATCTAACGGCGCTGAGCTCCTGGCGACATGGCGCTGCTCAACCTTGGTGCCGGTGGGACGGCTCCGAGGCGCAGATATGGAGAAGGACGCGCCGCAGTAGATCTCATAGCGCCACCAGCAGTGTTGGAGCCACGGCGGCTCCAACAGAGATCATGGCATCGCTTGACAGGTCGGCGCCAGCGGCTGGCCCGTCTAGCGCCTCTGCTCCGCCGAACGCGCTGAGGCCTCAGGCGGCACCGCCGACAGCGCCGAGCCGTGGGAGTGACACCAGGGGAGCATTCACCCCTGAAGGGGCAACTGCCATGGCGGTGCCTCCCGCCCACTCCCGAGAAGGAACGGGACAGACCTCCTGCGCTGCGGAAGAAGCATCAGCAACGGCTAGGCTACAAGTAGCCAAGGCTCCCTCCTCCTCGGTCCATATAGAACCGGGAGGGGACCCAGAGGAAAGGCCGAGAGAGCATGGCTTGGCCCGAAGAGTGCGCCCGACCCCCGAAAGTTGGTGGAGCTCGTCCCACTTTCCAGGTGTGTTATTCAAGGACCCGGCGGTCCATGGAGAAGCAGGCATTGCATGAATCCATGTCGTGAAGCGGGCCAAGACACGAGAGACACCAGTCGTGCTGGTCGGTGACGGTGAAATTTCGGACGCATGGGCACCGTCGCATGGGGCGACCTGTCTTGGAAGATTTCTTGCCCTCCGACCAAGACATGACCTACAAGGAAAAAAAACAGCAAAAACAGACTCGACATCGCAAAAAAGAATAATAATGGAAAGATCTTAGCGGGCGACGTCGAGTAAAGCAACACAGAACCAGCAGGAATCACCGACGGACTTCGGCACGATATACTTCGTAACAGTAGAACACCGCGAAGCAGGCCTCAAATTTCTTCAGCTTCCACACGAGGTGACCTCTATGGCGGGAGACAAAGAACTAGCAGGCAGACGGAGTCGACACAGCCTAACGGCCAACTTGTGAGCGCCACGCAGTGCGTCTGCCCCCGAGGGTGGCGCCGATGGTGTGTCGGCTCCGCCTACCCCCCCCAAGAAAAAAAAAAAAAAAAAAAGGCTCCCACGGGGTCCTAACCTCCGACAGATACCCAACTGTGATGAATGGTGAAGATTGACACAGATAAGATCTGCACATCTGTAGGCAGGATGTTGATGAATTGCTCCATGGCAAATGTGTCTGATCTGTGGGACCGTTTTCCTCTCTGGTTGGATCCATTTTATCAGGAGTTCTCAGAGTCGGGTGAAGGCTTCTCGAGGATTGTCGACTTAGCTGTACTTCAGAGATCAGAATCTCTGCCTGTATGTCTCTCCGGAAATGACATACCTTTTCAGGATTTCGCTTTTCACCAGGTTATAGTTTTCTGACTGTGCAGTGATATACCACTGTAGGCAAGTTGGGCTTTTCTGGTCAGGTAGGGTACCAGTCTGACTGTCCACTGCTGCTTTGGCCATTGGCAGGCTGTAGCAACTCTTTCAAAAGTTGTCAGGTATGCCTCAATATCATCTGAGGGATGTAACTTTGTAAGTTTAATGGCTTTTAAGTTGCTTGCATTTTGTTGCTAGTCTGGATCTGTGCTGGATCCTCTGCCTTTGCCAGCTTGCAAGGCATCCAGCCATCACTGCTCCAGTCGCTGCATCTAGTCTCTCCTCTGTGCTTCTAAATGTTGAATCCCTTTTTGTCTCTGCTTCTCAGTCTCTTTTTGTTGTATAGCCCATCATTTGAAAAAGTCCATCAGACATTTAGGTTCTCACTGCCTGTTCTTTTTCCATAAACTAGTGCTGGCTGTACAATCTCAAACTGGACTTCTGTCTGCTAGTTTGGCTGCCATTCTCCAAGTAATCACTCCTGGGCTTGCTGCTGCAGAATCCATACCTTCCTCTGTGCGTTCTTTGTACTAGGTCCAGTACTCGCAGACAAAACTCCTGTCTTAGGGTATGCACAGCTTAAGTTCCACTTAGTCCGACACCATCTGTCATCGAGGCACAGGTTAGGAAGCATAGGAAACCAGAAGCAGTTGTAGAATTCACCAAAATGTATTTACATTGGCAGTAAAATAAAATAAACGTGTTCAGTATAACTATTTACAAAGGCAAAATAAAAAAAAAGTTTTCTTTCAGTCTCTGTGTCCCTCGTTCTCTAAATCTTGCTTGCAGTTGCAGCTTAGCTCTTTTATAAGTCATTTCAACCCCTAGTCTTAGCAAGTGTTCTCTTTTTTGTAAATATCAGGCAGAAGCTGCTAGTACACAGTGTGCTTTGAGCTGAGGCCCCTTCTGCAGCTTTTGCAAAAGGCTGGAAGATTTGCACTCAAGTAACCTCTAGAGTTTACAACAGCTTTCTGCAATCTCAAAATATAATTATATATATTTCAACAGGAACACTATATTCTTTCTAAACAAGAGATATCCCAACATCAGTTACATTTCCACATACTGATTTGCATTTATTTTTATATCAGTGGGTATGTAAGGGAGGAAAAGGCAGACAGCAAGAGAGGACTGCAAGACAAAGAGAGGCAAAGAATTGTGAGATTGTCGGGGTGATCAAATCCAAAGTCTCATAGGAAAATCTGGTTGCGCAACCAAAGAAGAGAGAGAAAAGGAAAGATCCTTGCATTTAAACACTTTCTTCATAACAACTGGGACAGGGTCCTATTCCACCCTATCATAGGGAGAAGGTCAGACCAGCGATGAGATTCTTCCCTGAAATCCTGCGGGTTCCCAGTAAAGGGGCTGCCCTGAATCTAACCCCCTCAACCACTCAGACTCTGAGAGAGCCCTCTTCCTTGCTATCAGCTGAGACAACTGACTACTGAGACAGAGCCGAAGGTGGAGTACCCTCCCCTACCTGAGGTGCTCCAGTCAGCCCAGAAGTAGGGCTAGCAAGAACTACTACAGGAGGGGGTACGCCTCCCAAGGTGGCAGACTGATCACTAACTCCAGGCTGCCCTGTGGTGCCCCCCAAGGTACCTGAGGACTGGTCGGTGCCACTGACCCAGAGTCAGCAGAAGCCATCTGCTCCTTGGAAAGGGGCTGAACTGGAGCCTATGCGCTGGAGAAAGAAGAAGAAAAAATTACTCACCTTAGTAATGTTGTTTCTTCTAATGGAGTCTTGCTATATTATGACAAGTGCAGTTTGTCCCACCACTAGAAATGCTCCGGAGGTGAAAGAGTTAACTTCCATGCACAGCATGGAGCTTAGAGCGAGAGCTTGGTTAAAGAAGCTCTGTTAGGGTGGTTTCAAACCGAAACTCTCATATCTTTACAAGCAAAAACTCACTAAGGTTCTGTGTGGAAGCTGTAACCTACACTAGCCAAATGGCTACTAACATATTCACACATTTTCCTGGTCCCAACACGAAGACTCAAGTCAGTGGACCAGAAAAATAAGATAAATAACTAAATAAACACAACACCCAAACATGAAAGAGGGCATCAATAAATGCCAACAGTGGACTGCCCACCCCATACCCAAAGTAGAAGTTCTGAGAGGGGTAGGCTGGGGGGGAGGTCATAATATAGCAAGACTCCATTAGAAGAAACAACATTACTAAGGTGAGTAATTTTTTCTTCAAACAACATGAAGTCTTGCTATATTATGACAAGTGCAGACTACACAGCAGTACCTCCATGGAGGAGGGACAGAACCTACTTAGGGAATAGGCTCTGAAGCACGGCTGTGCCAAACCGAGCATCCCTCCTGGCCTGAATAACCAGGGAGTAATTCTTGGTGAAAGTGTGTACTGTTTTCCAAGTAGCTGCTTGACATATCTCCAAGATAGGGATGTCTCTAGCAGCAGCTAGAGATGCAGCTGTACCTCTGGTAGAGTGAGCCCTCAGGCCTGAGGGGGGAACCTTACCCAGCTTTGATAGCAAAGTGGATACAAGCGATCCACCTAGCAATGGATCTCTTGGTGGCAGGTCTCCTTTCCCAACCTCACCATAAGTGAGAAATAGTTGGAGAGTCAAACCTGTGACCCTTGTGCAGCTCTATGTAGTAACTTAGGGCCCTCTTAACATCTAGCTGTGCAGCCTCCTCTCACCAGAGGAGGAATGGTCAGTGAAGAACACTGGAAGTGAAATAGATTGGTTAAGGTGGAAATCTGAAACCACCTTAGGCAAAACTTCCTGTTAGTCCTGAGGACTACCTTATCCCTGTGAAAGGAAATAAAGTCAGTCTCTACTGATAAAGCCTGTAACTCACTTATCGCCTGGCAGAAGTGATGGCTACTAGAAATACAGTTTTCCAAGTCAATACTTAAGCTCTGCCAAGACAGAGGCTCAAGGGGGTTGCATCAGCTGAGCAATGCAAACATTAAGATCCCAAGCAGGGGCAGGGTCCCTGAATGGAGGATTGTGTAAAGCAATCCTTAAAAACTTGGAAAATACAGGGTGAGCAGAAAGAGAAGAGGGCTTCCCTGCTGAAATGAAGGCAGAGACAGCTGCCAAGTGCACTTTCAGGGTAGCTGGTCTCAGTCCCAAAGAATTAAGATGGACCATATAGTCCAATACAGTGGGTAGATCAGCAGATTCCGGGAAATATGCTTCCCAGAACACCATATGGAAAACCTTTTCCACTTGGAGTTATAGGTAGCCTTGGTGGAAGGCTTCCTAGCAGCCTTCAGGATTTCGAGAACACTTTGAGAAAGTTGCAGATCAGCAAACTCTAACTACTCAACAGCCAAGCCTTGAGGTTGAGGGATTTGAGATTTGGATACCAAACTCTCCCCTGAGCACAGGTTAACAGATTGTGGTTCCTGGGGAGACACAGGGGAAGATGGACTGCTAAGGACAGAAGGAGTGGGTACCAGGGCTGCCTGGCCCAGTCGGGAGCAATCAGGATCATCTTGCAGGGCTGAGACCTGATTTTGACTAGTACTTTGAACAGGAGAGGGAAGGGGGGAAAGGCATAAAGAAACTTCCCTTCCCAATCGAGGAGACAGGCATCCAGGGGGACTGAGCCCAACACTGGGGGCCTGCAACAAAAAAGTGGAAGTTGATTGTCTGGGGCTGCAAAAAGATCTATCTGAGGAGTGCCCCATCTGGCAAACACTATCCCCAGTACTAGGGGATCCAGTGACCATTCGTGATGGCCCTGGGAAATCCTGCTGTGAGCACCTGCCAGGACATTGTCCTTGCCTGAGAGGTGAACTGCTATGAGGGAAGTGTTCAGGGAATAAGCCAGAGACTACAACTTCATTGCCTCGGTGCACAAGGCCGAAGACCGAGTGCCCCCTTGTTTGTTGATGTACCACATTGTAGTGGTGTTGTCTGTTCTGACCTGTACCACCTTGTTCTGAACAGATGCAGAAAAACCTGAAGTGCTAGAAAAAGCTCTGAGCTCCAACAGATTGATGTGGAGCAGAGATTCCTGAGGGGACCATAACCCTGGGTGGAGAAGTAGCCCATGTGAGCTCCCATCCCAAGAGGGATGCATCTGTAGTAAGGGTCAAGGAGTGGGACAGAGGGATGAAAGGCACCCTTGTCTCAGATTGCTCTGATCCTGCCACCACTGAAGGGCCTGGATCAGGGTTCGAGTCACTGGGATTAACTTGGATAGGGGATCTCTTCTTTGAGACCAGAAAGCTCTCAAATGGAACTGAATGTCCCTCATCTGAAATCTTGCTCCTTGCACTACAGCTGTGGAAGCAGCCACGTGTCCTAGGAGCTGCAGGAAATGCCTTGCTGGTCAAGAGACCTGCAGAGTGAAGGACGAGGCCAGGGCCACTAAGGTCCTTACCCTTTCCAAGGGAAGGAAGGCTCTGGCCTGCTTTGTGTCCAGTTCTGCGCCTATAAAGGTGAGTACCTGGACAGGTTCCAAAAACTGACTTTGGAAGATTGAGAAGAAAGCCCAGAGAGGTAAGCAACTGCTGGGTAACTAGCAGGTGTGATTTGACCTGGTCTGGAGACTGACCCACAATGAGCCAGTCGTCCAGGTAGGGAAAAATGGCAATCTTTTGCCTTCTTAGAAGAGCAACTGCTACTGCCAGACATTTTGTGAACACCCTTGGGGCAGAAGTGAGGCCGAAGGGCATTGCTCTGAACTGATAATGGCCTGAGGGCAGTTCGAATCTGAGGTACTTTCGATGGGAGCTTCTGATAAGAACATGGAAGTAGGCATCCTTGAGGTCCAGGGAAGCTAGCCAGTCCCCTGGCCTTAGGGAGGGTAAAATCATTCCCAGTGTCACCATTTTGAACTTTGGTTTTAAAAGGTGCTTGTTTAGATATCTTAGATCCAGGATAGGCCACCACTCTCCTGTCTTTTTTGGGGGTAAGGAAGTACCTGGAGTACAGACCCTTGCCCTGGTGTGGGGGAGAAACCCTTTCTACAGCTCTGAGAGCCAAGAGAGTTGAGACTTCTGCTTCCAAAGCAAGAGTCTCTAAAGGGTTTGCAGGTGGAAAAGATCTGGCTCTCATCTTTGGAAATTTTTTGAAGCTGAGAACCAGACCCTGGTTCACTACTTCCAGGACCCACCTGTCTGATGTTAAAGACTCCCAGTCCTGGACGAAGTAAGCCAGCCTGCCCCCTACAGGTAATGGAGAGCCGACCCTGGTCATCCCATCAGGGTGCCTGTTTGGCAGGGGCTTTAGGCTGAGGGGTGGGAGCAGGCCTGCTCGTACCCCGTCTGCCTCTCCCTCTGAAGAACCCCCTCTGAGCATAGGCTGAAGAGGAGGAGGTCTGGGTCTGGTAAAAAGGCCTGTGAAAAGGCCTGCCCCTACCCCTGGGGGGCTGCCTCTGAGGAGTGGCTTGCCGTTCCTTGGCTTGTGCACTCCTATAAGTGGTTACATATTCATCCATTTTCTTCATATAATTCTCTGTCTGCTCCCCAAACAGAGAATTTCCCACCACAGGAAAATCCATAGCCTTAGACTGGGTATCCTGTGACAAAGTAGTACACCTGAGCCAGGCCAATCTACGAAAAGCCACAGATGTAGCCATGACTCTAGAAGATACATCATTAGAATCCACTGCAGCATGAAACTGCACCTTAGATGCCTCAATACCATCAAGAGCCACCTGCTCCAGCTCCTTTGCAAGCTGGCCAGGGACCTGTTTGGCTAAGGCCATGACAGTATCCATCTAGATTTCTGGTATCTTAACATAAGCCATATAGTTTGCTTGTCTGAGTCCCAAGGATGCTGCCATGTATTGTTTTTGGCCATGGCATCTATCTTCCTGAGTCCTTGTCAGGAGGATGTGAAGCCAGGAATATTAGCTTTATCACAGGCTGCAGCCTGAACTACTAACATGACTGCATTGCTGTGAAAGAAAATCTGTATCAGGACCTGACAAAGTGTACCTCCTGTCCATCTTTTTATCTACAGGAGGCACAGAATTAGGAACTTTAAAATTTTTATTGTTTGTTTCCTAAAAGATTTATGCAAAGGGATGGACAATCTCCTGGACTCTGGGATATCCATCATCTCTACATAGTCAGGCTCCTCTTGCTCATCCAAAGCCTCCTCTAAGGGAAGCTGGAGGGTCTCAGCAACTTTTTTATAAAACAAAAAATGAGAAGGGGACTCAGAAAGCCAAGGGGGAGATTCATCTAAAGGTCTGTCTGGGGAGATGTCCGGTTCAATGGGCACATCCAGACTTTCAAAGTCACATTCACACTGATCATAATTGTCCTCCCCCTCCTCTGGTTCATAAAACTCTTCTATATCATATTCCTGAACCGGTGGAACCGACCGAACCGACCTTTTGCCAGATAGTGGCGGTTCGGAGGGAACCGGGGACAGTGACTGGACAATCTGTATTGCCCTGGCTATCTCTGCAGCAGTTGGAGAAATTTTGGACTCCAAACCTGCTGATTTTTAGTTTTCTTTGCTGGAACTGGCTCCTCAGAGCCAGCTTTTCGTTGCCAGGAAGTCTCGCCCTGGTCAGAGGGCACTCCTCCGGTTCTGGTTGGCACGAACCGGGCTGCATCCGGTCAGCGGACTTTTTGGCCTCTCGTTCCCTGAGCCTGCCCACTCTCTTGTCCAGGGTGGCTGCAGGGAAATTTTTACAAATCTGGCAGTCTGAATTGAGGTGGTCAAACCCCAGACAATAGACACATGTAGTGTGTGGGTCAGCCTTGGCAAAGGCTTCCCCACAGACACTACAGTGCTGAAACCCAGTGGGCCCGGTTTTTCTTTTGGGTTTCTCAGACATGATGCCAGCCTAACCAACAAACTTGCCCTTTTAATGGCAGTGCCAGGCAAGACACCCTTATCGGTTCCAAACCGTGTCACGGGTCGTGGAAAAAACTGTAATGAAATCCGTTTTTTTTAGAACCGATAAGAACCGGGAACCGCACTCTAACAAGCCTTAAAAGGCTTTAAAACCAAGTTTAAGTACAATTCGATCGGTTCAAACCGAACCGATAACAATTTACAAGTTCCACACAGAAAAACCTATCTATTACTTACAATACCATAGACAGAGCTTGAACCGATCGGTTTGTGGTTAAAATAAATAAATCGCGGTTAAATTCAACTGAGGAAAAGCGTTTTAAACCGAGGAAATGAACCGAGCAGCAGGAGGAATCTCCGGAGCGACTGTTCAGTGAGGCGGAGTAAAGAATCTGACGGTTTCGGTTTGAAACCACCCTAACAGAGCTTCTTTAACCGAGCTCGCGCTCTAAACTCCATGCTCTGCATGGAAGTTAACTCTTTCACCTCCGGAGCAGTTCTAGTGGTGGGACAAACTGCACTTGTCATAATATAGCAAGACTTCATGTTGTTTGAATCAGTGCATTCCGAAAAATCCGGGAGCCTATCTGGGTTAGCCTCAGCATCGTCCTCCCCAGAGGAGGCTCGAACCCAGACCATTCCCCGATCCTTCCCAGCCACGGCACCGCAAGCCAGCCCTGTGCTGCCAATGGCACAGTCCCCATCCCCAGCACCACAAACGGCACAGGAGTCTGAGACGGAGCCAGCCCCGTGCCACCCCGATCCCGCCACTGAAGACAGCATCCGCCCGGACCCAGAGGCCTCAAACCACAATGCCATGGAGCCCTCAGCTCCGAAGAGGCAACTGCCTGGATGGTGCCTAATGCCTGACCACCAAGGGGCCAGGCCGGGCCTCCTGCACCGTGGAAGGGGTTTCCGCCAAGGCAAGGCTAGAACTGGTGGAAAGCCCATCCTCCATGGGCCATACAGAACCGGGAGGGGACCCGGAGAAAGGGTCAAGAACCCTGCTTTCGGCGACCCGGGTACGTGCCAGTCCCCCCGGAAGTCAGTGGCGCTGGTCAGACCTTCAACACGTGCAACTCCAACACACGACAATCCATGGAGAAACAGGTGTTGCATTTATCCATGTCGTGGCTCGGTCCTAAGCACGCAAGGCAACAGTCATGCTAATGCATGAGGGAGTACAGTCGGGCACAGGGACACCAACGCATCGGAGGCCAAGTCGCCCTAAAAGATTTATTTTATTTTACCCCTGAACAAGACAGGACCGGACGGAAAAATAACAACCAAAATCAGCACTCTGTGTCGAGGGAGAAAATAAAAAGGAAAGACCTTACCAGTCGATCGCCAAGGAACAAAGCAGCAGAACTAGGACTTTTCTTCACCGATGGACTAGGCGGCAGAACAATGGCGCTCACTCAATGGCGAGAGAAGCAGAACTAGGGCTGAAGAGGGACTGACAATGGTTACTGGCCAACCCACGGGTGCCATGTAATACGTTGGCATTGAGGGCGGCGCCGTTCTGACATGGACTCCTCCCCTTGCAAAAAAAAAAAGACTTCCATGGGGTCCTGATCCTTCAACTCACTACCCAACAGGGATGAATGGTGAAGACTGACACAGACAAGATCTTAGGATTGGTATGTTTTAGCCACCACAAGAGTGTTCACTACTGGATCCAAAACTAGGATCTCATGGTCTAGAAGATTGTTTGATCCCTGCTCCCATTGCACTCTGAGGGTCCACTGGGAGACCCTCATGTGGAGTCTAGCTAAGGGGACTGAAGGAATGGCCACCACCATGAGCCCTAGCTGCCGAAGAATCGTTCTGGCTGATACCTTGTTCTGTGAGGCCACCTTGTGTACCTGGTGCTGCAATGTAGTTATCCAGTCTCGCGGCAGGAAAGCCTTGCCCTGTACTGTGTCCAAAACTGCCCCAATAAATTGGAGCTGTTGAGCAGGGACCAGGTGGGATTTGGCATAGCTGACTGTAATGCCGACCCGGAGGAAAGTGTCCAGGGTAAGATGCAGAGACTTGGCTAGGGTCTTTCTGGATGGAGCCGAGACCAGCCAATCGTCCAGGTATAGGAAAACTTGGACACCCTGCCTGCGTAAAAAGGCTGCTACCACTGCTAGGCATTTCGTGAACACCCTGAGGGCCGAAGAAAGGCCAAAGGGTAGGGCTTTGAACTGGAAATGTTCCCCCTGAAAACAAAAGCGGCGGAATTTGCGGTGTGGTGGACAGATCGGGATGTGCAGGTATGCATCCTGCATATCCAGGATGCAGAGCCACTGACCATTCTGTAAGAGAGGAACTAGGCTGGGATGAGATGGCATTCTGAATCTCTTGTATTGAACAAAGGGGTTCAGAGAGTTCAGATCTAGAATTGGTCAGAGGTCACGTGTCTTCTTGGGAACCAGGAAGAAATATGAGTAGTGTAGTCATCTTTCCCTTGATGTTTTACGGGAACTGGTTCTACTGCTGCTTTTTCCAGCAGGGATGTGATCTCCTCTCTTGCCAAGGGTAAGTGGTGGGGTGGGTAAAATTAATGACTCTGAGGTTTTGTTGGAGTCTGTCTATGAATTCTACTGTATGGCCTTTTGCCACTAGCTGAAGCACCCATGAGACCGTTATTTTCTCCCACTCTGGTGGGTGGCAGGAGAATCTGCCCCCTACCGGCTCCTCTGGCGTGTGAATCCTGTGAATATCCATGGTGTGGAGCAAGTATTCTCCTTGGTTGGAGTACTGCGTGAAAAAGGCAGGTAATTCGATAGACTGATTTAAGGTAGATTCCACTACCACCTTCGGGAGGAACTTAGGATTCGTGCAAAGAGCAACTCGTTCTTTGTGAAAAATCAGATAAGGGATTTTGCAAATCAGGGCCTGAAGTTCGGAAATTCTACGAGCAGAAGTAATGGCCACCAAGAAGAGCATCTTCCACGATAAAAACTTCAAGTCTGCGGAAGCCGCAGGCTCAAAGGGAGGAAGAGTAAGTTTCTCAAGGACAAAGTTTAAGTCCCAAGGGGGAGCTGGAGTCCGGACAGGGGGCCTAAGATGAAGGACCCCTCTAAGAAAGGTTTTGGATACCTCCAGTTGGGCAAATGCCTTATCAGTGGAAGGGACATGGTAGGCTGAAATAGCCGCCATATGGACTTTCAAAAAAGAGTGACTGAGACCCAGGTCGAAAAGATGACGCATGTAATCAAGGAGAATGGTCACAGGACAGGAAAAGGGCTCCACGTTCCTGGACGTAGCCCAGATGGAAAATCTTTTCCATTTCATGGCGTAGGTGGACCTGGTGGAGGGTTTTCTTGCCTCTACCAGAATCTCAGCCACCGTAGGAGAAACACCAAAGAGAGATTGAGCTAGGTCTGCAGGAGCCATGCATGAAGTTGAAGGGACTTGAGTCCCGGATGGACCAGGGTCCCCTGATCCTGGGTCAGTAATCCTGGAGATAAAGGAAGAGGAAGAGGAGGAACCTCTGAGTACTGTAGAAGAGAGAACCAGATTTGCCTGGGCTAGAAAGGAGCGATCAGAATCATTCTCGCTCCTTTCAAAGCAAGTTTCTGCAGCACATGAGGGACCAGAGGAATTGGGGGAAAAGCATAAACGAATCTGTCCTTCCAGCTTAGAGATAGAGCATTGCTCCAGAAAGCGTCTCACTGTGGAGCGAGTGAGCAAAAGGTTGGAAGCTTTGCGTCTTGGGAGGAGGCGAACAGGTCTATCTGAGGAGTCCCCCAAATCTGGAAGATGCTTTTTAGAACTTTTTCGTCCAGTTCCCATTTGTGTGGTAGAGCAGACGAGCGACTTAGCTTGTCTGCCAGGACACTGTCAACTCCCAGAACATGGATCGCCGTGAGGTAAAGGTTGTGAAGCGTTGCCCATTCCCAAACCCTAATCGCTTCCCTGCACAGCGGGTAGGACAGAGTCCCTCCCTGCTTGTTGATGTACCACACCATGCACATGTTGTCCGTTTGGACAGCTAGGTGACCGGGAAGGATGTATTGGTGAAGGGCCTGGAGAGCATACAGCACTGCTCGAAGCTCGAGCACGTTGATGTGGAGAACTCCAGTTTTGACCATAGGCCCTGGGTTCGGTGAGGGCCCAGATGGGCTCCCCAACCTTCGCCTGAAGCGTCCGTGGTCAGAGTCTGATCGGGGGAGGATGAAAAAAGGGGACCCCCCGGAATAGGTTCTCTCGAACCATCCACCATTGCAAGTCTCTTACCATCGGCGAGGAGATCAGAACCAGATGATCTAGGTTGTCTACTCGTTGATCCCACAGAGTGGAGAGACCACTGAGAGATTCTCATGTGGAGGCGCGCACGGAACCGGCGGGATGGCCGCCGCCATAAGCCCCAGTAGACGGAGGACCGACCTCGCCGGAACCCTCCTGTATTCCGATAGGAGGGAAATCTAGGACTGGAGGGAGGCCCCCCTGTCCGGAGGCAGGAAGGCCCTGAACATTGTCGTATCGAGGATTGCCCCGATGAACTGGAGTCTCTGAGAAGGATCCAGGTGAGACTTGGAATGGTTGATGGTGATACCCAGGCCAGTGAAAACCTGCTGGGTGAGGGAGAGGAAATGAAGGAGTTCCTCCCTGACGGGGCCGCCAGGAGCCAGTGGTCCAGGTAGGGAAAAACCTGAACTCCCAAAGTATGCAGGTGGGCCGCTACCACCGCCAGGCATTTGGTAAAGACTCGGGGAGCCCAGGAAAGACCAAAAGGGAGCGCCCGGAATTGGTAGTGGTCCCCCTGGAACGCAAACCTGAGGTACTTTCGGTGTGAACGGCGAATGGGGATGTGCAGGTACGCATCCTGCATATCCAGTGCACAAAGCCATTGGCCGGCCGAAGCAGGGGCAAGAGGGTTTGAAGGGAGAGCATCCTGAACCTCTTGTATTCCACATATAGGTTCAGGGAGCTGAGATCGAGAATGGGTCTGAGATCTCCCATCTTCTTTGGTACAAGGAAGAAATGGGAATAGTAACCTGTCCCGTGGAGGTAAGAGGGGACGGGCTCTATAGCCTGTTTCGCAAAGAGAGCAGAGATTTCTTCCCTGACCAAAGGAAGATGGTCCCTTGAGTAGGAGGAGTTCAGAGGGGGGTAACGGGGAGGTTTCTGCAGAAACTCTATGGAGTGCCCCTCGGCTATGATCTGAAGCACCCATGAATCCGATGTTATCCTCTCCCAACCCGGAAGGTGGACGGAGAATCTCCCTCCTACCGGTTCCTCTGGGGAGTCCGGAGGCGGTGGAAGAGGGAAGGAGTCAGGTGGTGTAAGGCAGTGCCGCAGCTGGGGCACCAGACGTTTAGTGGCCTGCCTTCCCTGAGGTTTCGCTTGAGGCCGGCTGCGTCTGCAAAAGGGACGGCGCTGTGGGGGATGGGGACGGTACACTGAATCAACAGATTTAAGGGCCGTCCCCTTCTCCTGGCAGTCAGTGATGATGTCCTTGACAACACCGCCAAAAAGCACAGAACCCTTGAAAGGTGCTTTCTGAATTGCTGACTGCACCTCAGGGACCAGACCTGACACACGGAGCCATGCATGATGCCGAAGACTTATGGCGAATGCAGAGCTCTGTCCTGCGGTGTCCACTGCATCGTAGGTCGTCCTCAGAATATGACGACTGGCCGAACGAGCAGAACGGACCAGGTCGGCTAACTCCTGCTTGACCTAGGAGTCAGGCAAGGAGTCAATCTTAGATTCCGCCTGGGTAAGGACAGTCTTCTGGTAATCCCCCATATGAGCTACATAATTTAGGGCCCTAATCCCCAGTGTGGAAGCAGCATATATCTTCCTTCCATACCTGAGTCAGAGGCGTATTCCTTATCCGGGAGGCAGAGCTCAAATGTTTGGTGTGCTGACCCGGCCGTGGTGGCGCTAATCACAACCGAGTCAGCACGGGGGTGAGAATCTAAAAAGTCTACACCCTCCGGAGCCTGGTATAGCCTGTTGGACTTCCGAGGAAGTGGGGCTAAAGTCGATGGTTGTTTCCAAATAGTGGAAACAAGGTGGGCATGAGGCTCGATCCAGGGTGGCACTAGAGTAGGAGCTGTAAGGGGCAAGTCCAGATGTTCGGCGAGTTTAACTCGTTCAGGATCTGGCTCTAAGGAATGCCACTGATGTACTTCCTGGATCTTTCTGAGCAACTCCGTGAAGGAAGGATCCTCCGGAGGAGACTTCGGAGGAGTCCTCGGCCGGGGCTTGGACAGAGAGCGCGGCTTGTCGTCTTTCTCGGAACACCCATCGATGGCCTCCGAGGAGTCAGAAAGAGAAGAAGAAGAGGAAGAATTCGAAGCAGAGTAGGACTCCCCGACTCGTCTAGGGGGAGGAACGGGTTCCTTAGGGTAGATCCCCGAACGCGTGTCCTGCCCCTCTCTGGATCCCGAGGGCAGAGCCCGGGAATCCGGAGGCGGAGAGGGAGTGTGCCGTCTAGGGCGTAGGGGACCAGGGGGTGGCACCGTCGCCGTAAGATGGCTCTCGACTTCCTTGATGAGCTGAGCCTTGGCCTCAGCGCACCAGGAGGCCAGTCTCTCCTGAAGATCCACCGGCGGCCTAGGGGGCGGTGGAGGAGGAGGAGGAGGGGGACAGTTGTACGAATGAAATTCATAAGGAGGGTATCCGTAACCCGGCTGCGGGAATACCGGAGCGGGGTACTGCGGCGTCGGGTACTGCAGCGTCAATGGAGTTGGCGCCGGTACCTGCGCGCAGGATATGTGGACCTGGGTAAACCAGCGCCAGATACGACGGCGGATACCCAGGCGCCAGAGGAGCTGCCGGAGCAGACGGCCCAGCCGGGAACTCCACGGGCAGATCAACCGTGATAGGCCCGTGGGGTGGAGGGCTCGATGGAAGAGGAATATCCCCCGCCGGCGTCGGAGGGGCCGATGTCGGAACCGGCGTCGGCGGGGCCGGTGTCTGAGCCGGCATCAGAGGAGCCGACATCAGATCCGGTTCTGTAGGAAGAGGGTCGGACGGTAGCCCAGGATCCCGAGCCTCGTCCGGGGACGGAGGAGAAAAATCCCCGGGGTCAGGCAGGGGGGACTCTGGCTCCCCTGACGGCAGCGAAGACTGCGGGGAGCCTGGTACGACAGACCAAGCAGTGTCTGCCATAGGCTCCGAGGCCCGGCACACGGAGGAGCCGACGGGTGACTTAGGGGCCGAGTCCCCACGGACGCCAGAGGAGCTGGACCGAGGAAGAGAAGAGGCCCGGTCCGATGGGGACACTGCCGTGCACCGCCCTGAAGGGTCGGGTGTCTTAGCGGCCTTCTCCCAGCGGACGTCAGAGGAGCAGACGTCCGGCTTATGGGAGGCACCCGCACCAGTAGGCCGCAAGCCAGCGGCAGTACTGGGGGCTAGAGTCTCCTTTGGCCCGGAGGCACCCGGCGGGCTCGAACGCGAACCCGACGGGCGGGCCGAAGCCTCCTCCAAAACTTTGGAGGCTGCCATCGGGCGATCCCTCGGAGGGGTGTTACCTTGCCCGCGACTCCGGCCGGAGTCGCGGAGGAGGAGGCCTTCTCCCGGTGCCTTTCCTTGTCCAGCTTCTTGTGCCCTTCAGGGAGGTCGACGCCTGCCGAAGTTTCTTCAACTCCTTCTCCATCGTGGACATCATCTTCTTGAGGAGATGGGCTTCGAGAGACTGCTGGCGTCGTCTGCGGGTGGCTGCGTTGAAATGAAGGCAGTGCGGACACTTGTCGACCGCGTGGTCGGGGCCTAGACAGAAAAGGCAGAGGGAGTAACCATCTTTGTGAGGCAGTTGGGCGCCGCACGAGTCGCACTTATTTTTTGAAGGAGACGACATATATACCGACTTTCACCTGACGATAGGAAAAAATAGAAAATACTGAAACTTTTGGAAAAAACGGCGAACTAACAGGACTGAGCGATAGGAACTTAACTCATGAGGCGCCAGAGAGCTGACGGTGGAAAGAACTGAAGAGTGCGTCCGGGACCGCCTTTATACCGACATCGGATGACGCCAGTCACCTGATCGGGGCGGTCCTCGCCAGGGACTGCTAGCTAGAAATTTTCCCGTGGGGTCCTGCTGCTGGCCGGCGTCAGTCCTATATGTAATTACCTACTGCAAGAACCCTCTCGAAGTAAGATCTTTACTTACTGGTCCCACTCGTACCACTAGGCCTTGAAATCTTTAAAGTCATAGAGGAGGTGGATGCCTCCTGATCCCAAGAGACTCCCATCGGGCCCAGGCTGGACAGGTAAGTCGACAGCCATTTGGTAGCCACCAAAGCGGTCGAAGGTGGATCCCGGAGTTACCTTAAGGGCCACAACTCCAGTGGGAGGCGGTGAGATGACTGGGGACCCTTCCCAATCCTGATGTCTCTCCCTATCCTTTTTATGGTGGCCCTCTGGAGAGGACGAAGATTGCCTGAGTTTCTTCAGCTACTTCTCCATATTGGCCATTTTTTCTTTAAAAATGTGGGCTTCCAGGGACTTCTGCCTACGTTTACGTATGACAGCGTTAAACTTCTGGCAATGCTCACACCCTTCAACCTCAATGCTGGCAACCCCAGGGGTCCCCGGAGCAACGGCGCCGGTGCCAGGGACGGCGCCGGACGAACCCAGCCCACTCGCGACAGCCAGGCCCAGTCCTGGCTCCCCTGCCGCACCAGTTAGGCCCACGGCGCCGCTCCCAGCGTCGGACCCCAACCCGGCACCGCAGGGAGCACAAACCGGGGCTATGGCGCCGGGATCCGAAACGGCACCGGAGGGCGGCGTCGAGGGTCCACCGGTGCCAGGTCCAGAATCGTGGGCCTCGACACTGGGGGAGCCTGCACCTCCGAGGAGGTGACTGCCGAGGCGGTGTCCCCGTCACGGCCCCGGGAGGGACCACGACGTTCCCCCGACACCATGAGAGAAGCTTCCTCTTCAGCAAGAGAAGAGGAGGAAGCTTCCTCCTCCAGGATCAGAGTAGGGCCCGGAGGGGACCCGGGAAGGCCCAGAGACCCTACCTGGGAATCCCTGAGCGACGCCGTCCCTCAAGGTCGGCGGGCCTTGCTGAGCTTGAACGCGTGGACTTCGAGGACACGACGGTCCATGGAGAAACAAGCATCGCAGGCGTCCAAGTCATGGTTGGGTCCCAGGCAACGGAGACAGACATCATGCTGGTCCGAGACGGAAAAATGCCGGCCACAGGAGCACCGACGCATAGGGGCGCGGCCCGCCTTTGACTTACGCCTTGCTCCCGAACCGGACATGATGCAAACTAAACAAGGAAAAAAAGGCAATAAAGCACTTGGCACCGCAGTATAGAAAGAAAAAGGAACGGTCTTACCGGTATACGGCGTCGAGTGAATGGTCTGAGAAAACGAGGAGTCTTGAGGTTGGAAGAACCGAGAAACTATTCGCTACCGTGCAGCAGGTGCAGCCTCGATGGCGGGAGAAACAGAACTGAGATGGAGGAGGAGTCTGCGGCACCTAACGGCCACCGCGGCATGACGCGTGATTCGCCCCGAGGGCGGCGCCGCTGGAGCCGACTCCAAAAAAACAAAACAAAAAAAAAAAAAACTCCTGTAGCAGGTGCGCGCCTGCGGCTTAACCCCAAGCAGTAATGAATGGTGAAGATTGACAAGGGAAGATCAAAGGTATTTGCGATGAGATGGGCGAATGGGAATGTGCAGATAAAGCATCCTGCATATCCAGACCACAAAGCCATTGACCCGGCCGGAGGAGGGGCAGAAGGCTCTGCAAAGAGAGCATCCTGAACCTTTTGTACTCTACGTAAAGATTCTGGGGAACTGAGATCTAAAATTGGTCTGAGATCTCCTGTCTTCTTTGGGACCAGGAAGAAATGTGAATAGTACCCTGTCCCCTGAAGATGAAGGGGGACAGGCTCTATCGCTTGCTTCAGCAGAAGAGCCAGGATTTCCTCCTGGACCAAAGGAAGATGTTCCAATGAATACGACGACTTCAGAGGGGAGTGGCGGGGTGGTTTCTGAAGAAACTCTATGGAGTGTCCTTCTGCTATGAGCTGGAGCACCCAAGAATCTGTGGTTGTTCTCTCCCATCCCGGAAGGTAGAGGGAAAAACCTCCTCCCTCCTACCGGTTCCTCCGGGGAGTCAGGAGGCAGTGGGAGAGGAAAGGAGTCAGGTGGTGTGGGGCAGCGCCGCAGCTGAAGCACCCGCTGCCTTTTTTGGGTGGTGGGGGCTTGGCAGCTGCAGGGTCCGGCGTTTTGGGGCCCGCCTTCCCTTTGGCCAATTCAGTCTGCAAAAGGGACGGCGCTACTGCTGATGGGGATGGTACATGGAATCAACTGACTTCAGAGCCGTCCCCTTCTCTTGCAAATCGGTGATGTCCTTGACATCACCCCCGGAAAGCACCAACCTTCGGAAGGGTGCTTCCTGGATAGCAGATTGCACCTCCGGGACCAAACCTGACACGCGGAGCCAAGCATGACGCCACAGGCCTATAGCGAAAGCTGAGCTCCGCCCAGCACTGTCCACTGCGTCGTATGTAGCGCGTAGCATGTGTCAACTGGCCGAACGAGCAGAACGGATGAGATCAGCCAACTCCTGCTTGACTTGGGAGTCAGGCAAGGAGTCCAGTTTTGCTTCCGCCCGAGTCAGGATGGCTTTCTGGTAGTCCACCATGTGGCCGACATAGTTCAAGGCCTGGATCCCCAGTGTGGAGGAAGCGTAAATCTTTCTCCCATACTGGTCCAGAAGGCAAGATTCCTTATCAGGAGGTGACGAGCTAAGATGTTTAGGGTTCGCTGACAGGCCGTGAGCCGCGCTAATCACGACTGAGTCGGCATGAGGGTGAGAATCCAGGCAATCAACACCCTCTGGAGCCTGATATAGCTGGTTCGACTTCCTAGGATGTGGGGCTAAGGCTGACGGCTGTTGCCATATTGTGGTAACAAGGTCAGCGTGAGGCTCTATCCAGGGTGGCACCAAGGTAGGAGCTGTCGCGGGCAGATCCAGATGTTCAGCGAGTTTCAGACGTTGAGGATCTGGTTCCAGGGAGTGCCACTGATGAATCTCCTGGATTTTCCTAAGCAACTCCGTAAAGGAAGGATCTTCAGGAAGAGACTCTGGAGGAGTCCTTGGTCTGGGCTTCGACGGAGAGCGAGGCTCGTCGTCTCTCTCGGAGCAGCTGTCGGAAGAGTCCAAGGAGTTCAAGAGCGAAAAAGAGGATGAAGAAGAGAAGGACTCCCTTTCCCAACCTGGGGGAGGAACGGACCCCCTTGGGAAGTCCCCGGGAAGCGTGTCCTGCCCCTCTCTGGATCCAGACGGAAGAACCCTGGACCGGAGGTGGTGAGGGAGTGTGCCGCCTCGGGCGATTGGGAACCTGGGACGGCACCGTCGCCAGAAGGCAGCTCTCGACCCCTTTGGCGAGCTGAGTCTTGGCCTCAGCCCACCAAGAGGCCAGAGTTTCCTGCAGGTCCACCGGCAGCTGCGAGGGCGGTGGAGGAGGAGGAGGAGGAGGAGGTGGGGGATAAGGATATGGGTTATAACTGTATGGAGCGTATCCAAAACCTGGCTGTGGGTAGCCCGGCGTCGGGTATTGTGGCGCTGGATACTGCGTTCCCGGGTACACCGGCGTCGAATAAGACGGAGGATACCCGGGAGCCGGTGGTGGGGGGGAGGGTTCCAGAGCAGATGGCCCGGCCTGGGACCTCGCGGGCGGGTACATAGTGGAGAGCCCGGAGGGCCCAATGGGAGCAGAATATCTCCCGGAGTCGGTAAGGCCAACGTCACTGCCGACAGCGGAGGCCCTGGCGCCGGAGGTACCGACGTCGGAGGGGCCTGCATCGGAGCCGGCGTCCGGGAAGCCATCAGGTCCGGCGCTCCAGGTAGAGGAAGGACTGATGGAGGCAAAAGATCCCCAGCTTCGTCCAGGGACGGAGGGGAAAAGTTCCCGGGGTCAGGTTGGGGAGACTCTGGTTCCCCAGACGGCAGCGAAGGCTGTGCAGAACAGGGAACGATGGACGTTGGGGGGTCCGTCGTCGGTTCATTCGCCGGCCGGACGTCGGACAAGCCGACGTGAGGCTTAGTGGTGAGCTCGGCGGGCGCCGGAGGAGCCGACGTCCGACTTACGACAGCCGTCACCGGAGACAGGACGTGTAGAGTGATCGGCCTGGTCCGGTGGAGAGGAGGCCACGCGTAGCCCCGGAAGGTCGGATGTCTTACCGGCCCTCTCCGGGTGGACGTCAGAAGAGCAGACGCCCGGCTTACCGGAGTCGCCCACGGTGGTAGGCTGCGAGCCTGCGGCCGAACCGGGGCGGAGGCCTCCAACTGCCTGGAGGCACCTGCAAGGCCTGAGCGCGAGCCAGACGGGCGGGCAGACGCCACCTCAGAAACCTTCGAGGCAGCCGTCGCGAAGCGATCCCCCAGAAGGGATGTTACCTGTGTCCCAGTGACTCCCGAGAGAGAGGCGGTGGAGAAGCCCTTGTCCTGTTGCCTCTCCTTCGTCCGATGTCCTTCGGGGGAAGTGGACGTCTGCCTCAGTTTTTTGAGCTCCTTCTCCATAGAACTCATTTTCTTCTTTAGGATATGGGCTTCCAGGGATTGCTGCCGCCTTTTCCGGGTAGCTGAGTTAAAGCTGAGGCAGTGCTGGCACTTCTCGACCGGGTGATCAGGGCCTAGGCAGAACAGGCACAGGGAGTGGCCGTCCTTGTGCGGTAGTTGGGCACCGCACGAATCGCACTTATTCTTGTGCTCGGAGGGTATAGGGGACGACATACACCAACGATAGTACTGACGTTAGTCAAAAATATAGAGTTTTGCAAAAACGCACGGCTGTAGGGCTGACTACACCTAACTTTTCACAGTGAGATGCACGAGCTAACAGCTGGAAAGAACTGGAAGGGCGTGGGCATCCGGGACCACCCCTTTATAACGACATCTCCCCACACCGGTCACCTGACGTAGGGGCGGTCCCTCGCCAGGGACTGCTAGCTAGAAATTTTTCCGTGGGGTCCTGCCGCCTGCTGGCGTCAGTCCTACATATATGTAATTACCTACTGCAAGAGCCCTCTCGAAGTAAGATCTCAGCGTTTGAGCCACATAAAGTGTACCTCTTATGCATTCTTCTATCAACAGGAGGTACAGAATTAGGAGACTTTAAATTGTTTTGTGTCTGTTTCCCAAATGATTTGTGCAAGGGAATACACAGTCTCCTGGACTCTGGGATGTCCATCATCTCTACAAAACCAGGCTCCTCTTGATCATCTGTAGCTTCCTCCATTGATAGCTGAAGAGTTTCAGCCACTTTCCTGTAAAACATATAGTGGGGAAGGGACTCAGAACGCCTAGGAGGGAAAACACCAGAAGGTCTGTCTGGGGGGATATCCAGTTCAATGGGCACATCCAGACTTTCTGCGCCATCATAGTCATCTTCAGAATCCCCCTCCTCCTCAAATTCCAGTTCAAAAAAATCTTCAGGGACATATTCCTGAACCAGTGGAACCTACCAAACCGAGCCCCTAGCCAACAGAGTGGGATCGGATGTAACCGGGCCAAGCGATTCAACAATCCAAATCGCTCTAGCAATCTCATCAGCGGTCGGAACATGAACCTCTGGATCTGAACCGGCTGATCTGTCTTTCCTTTTTGTAGGAACCAATCCCTCAGGATTGGCTCTCCTCTTGCCCGAAGAAGCATCGCCCTGGTCAGAGGGCACTCCTCCTGGTTCGGTCAGAACTGAACCGGGCTGGCCATACGGGTCAGTAGACTTCTCGGCTTCCTTTTCCCTAAGTCTATCCAATGTCTTTTCCAGAGTAGACTTAGGAACATTTTTACAAATTTGGCAGTCTGTATCGAGGTGGTCAAACCCCAGACAATAAACAGGTGGTGTGGGGATCGGCCTTAGCAAAGACTTCTTCACACTCACTGCAGTGTTGAAACCCAGTGGGCCCGTTTTTTTCCTTGGGTTTCTCAGACATGACCAACCTAACCAAACTTACCTTTTTTCGGCAAACGCCAGGCAAGACTCCCTTATCGGTTCCTAACCGTGTCACGGGTATTGGAAAAAATGTTTAACACACTTTTTTTTTTTTTAGAACCGATAAGGACCGGTAACCACACACTAAAGCAAAGAAAGAAAATTCAATATAAGGTACTGGTTCAGCCAAACCGATCAAAAAAGCCTACAATTTCCACAAAGTAAATCAGAAAACTATCCAGTATGCACGATATCGCAGACAGAGCCTAAACCGACAGTGCGGAATAATTTTGGCTTAAAACTGACACTTTAACAGACTTTTGAACCGAGCAGAAGGAGAAATCTCCGTAGCGACTGTTCAGTGAGGTGGAGTAAAGAATTTGACAGTTGGGTTTCAAAGGGCTGCAGACAGAGACCTCAACCGAGCTCGAGCTCAATGTTCTATGCACTGCATAGAAAATTAACCTTATACTCTCCGGGACAGTTTAAAGGTTGGAGCTAACTGCAGATTGTCAGAATGCACCAAGACTTCATGTTGTTTGAAACACTATACATGATGACTTCTTTAGTATAACAAAAATAATTAAAAGGAACAGTGGAACCAAATGAAAAAAAGCAGTTCCCGGAACCCGAGGGGAACCACGAAAAACAGAAAATAACATTCTGCACACCACAAAAGTAAATAAAACAGTTTTTTGCAGCTACCAAGTCCTAGGAAAGTTTTTCCTTGGCCAAGAGAGACAGCACCTCAGAGGCAGCGTTGCTCAGTCAGGAGGAGGAAAACATTCTGGAGCCTCCTCACTCTCCCTGCTCAGCACACCTTCAAGCTTCAATTTGATTGGCTAATTCATAAACTCATTACCATAATCTCCACCTCCAGGGCAGTACTACCTAGTCAGCTCACTGCAATAGTTACTGCTGCTAATGGACCCCTGGGGTGAGAAAAGTGCATTTTGGCTTCACTGAAAGCCCCAAAACTCAACACAGAGCATCTAAACTCCCAAACCTCAGCCTTAATGTGTCCCCCTTGAGCCTCCCAGATATTTGGTAGCCTTACTAATAATCTTTGAACAAATTTACCTCAGCCACTCAGAACATTATGCTTCTGGTATGGCCAGAAAGAACAGGTTACTCACCTGTAACAGCAGTTCTAGGAGTGGTATATGTTGTTCAACCACACTCTCTGGCATGTCCCTTTCCCCTTCAAATCTGGCCGGAAGTGTTCAAGCTGGCTCCTCCCACCCACCCGGGTGGTAAATACCTCGGCTCCACCCCATGGCACCAGATCTTTAGCCCGCTGGAAGCAAGATTGTTCTCCTAAAGCCGGGGAGGTCAGGTGGGTGCGTGTGGATGAACAACATATACCACTCCTAGAACTACTGTTACAGGTGAGTAACCTGTTCTCCTAGAAGCGTGGATATGTTGTTCATCCTCACTCTCTGGCAGACTCCAAACACTTCTCCGGGAGGAGGGAGTCAAGGCGCACACCCCCTACTTGGGAAATAGAGATTGGAGAACCGAGGCCCCAAAACCAGCATCCCGGCGTGACTCAAGGTCGATGTGGTAGTGGGTAACGAAGGTGTTTGCCGACTTTCAGGTGGCAGCCAGACAGATTTCCTAGATATGGATGTCCCTGGAAGCAGCCACCAATGCAACAGTATCGGGGGTAGAATGAGCTCTTATCCCTCTGGGAGGCTCCTTGCCCGCAAACTCATAGCACAGAACTATGAATGATGTAATCCACCTTGCAAAGGTCCATTTGGCTGCAGGTCTGCCAGAAGAGGCTTCAGCGTAGGTGACAAACAGCTGATGAACCTCTCCCAATTTCTGCTGTTCCCTCCTTATAACAGGAGAGAGCACGTCTCAGGTCCAAAGTATGGAGCCTGTACTTGGTGTCCAAGGTGTAATTAGGGTAGTACACCTGCAGAGTTAGCACCTGGTTAAGATGAAACTCTGACATCACCTTCGGAAGGAATTTGGGTGGGGCGCAGGACAACTTTGTCCCTGTGTAAGACCAGATAAGGAGCCCATCAGCGCCTGGAGCTCCCTGTACTTCTGGCTGACCTGACAGCCACCAGGAAGGCAGTCTTTCACAAGTGTGAAGGCTCATACTTGTGCATGGGTTCGAATGGATTGCCCATGAGCTTTGCCAAAACCAGCAAAAGATCCCACGGACGTGGAGGTTCACGCACCAGAGGGGATATGGGAGCCAGGCCTTTAAACAAGTGCCCGACCACTGTCTCCTGTGCCAATGTCGGCTGATCGGCCCGTGCCCGGTAAGCAGAAATGGTTGCCAGGTGCACCCTAAGGGTCGATGACCACAGACCCCCTTTGGAGAGAGAGACCAAAGGTAGTAGAGAATGTTAGCCACAGAGCAGGATAAGGGGTCCAGACTCTTACCCCGAGACCAAATGGAAAATCTCTTCCATTTGAAGGCATAACATTTCCTGGTCGATTCCTTACGAGATGCCTCCACTATGGTGTAGACATCCTCGGAAAGACCCAGAGCCTGGAACTCTAGCCGCTCAGGTACCAGGTTGTGAGATGCTGGGGTTGAAGGTCCAGATGGAATACCTTCCCCTGGTTGAGAGATATGAGGTCCAGACATGTACAAAGCCACTCTGGGGGCCTGCAGCTGAGGCTGAGGAGATCTGGGTACCAGAACTAGCGCGGCTAGTCTGAGGCTACTAGAATCACCTTCGCCTTGTCCCTCCTCACATTGAATAACACCTTGTGGATCAAGGGAAATGGAGGGAAGGCGTAGAGGAGGCCTGGGGTCCATGGCCTTGAAAAGATATCCCCCTGCAGCGAGCCCTGCTGAGGGGGGCGGGCATGGAACAGCCTCAGCTTGGTGTTTTCCCTGGAGGCAAACAGGTCCACCAATGGTTTGCCCCAGTGAAAGAACAAGTTGTGAGCTACCTCTGGATGGAGAGATCACTCGTGGGATGTCTGGCCTATACGGCTGAGATCATCCGCCAGCTAGTTCGAGACTCCTGCCACATGAACGGCTAGGAGATCCACCTCCAACCGGCGGACGAGGGTCCACATGCAGAGCGCCTCCTTGCAAAGCAGATGGGAGTGTGTGCCGCCCTGTTTGTTGAGGTAGTACATGGTGGTGGTATTGTCCGTCTGGACCTGAACCACTTGACCCCGGAGCTGAGGAGCGAAAGCTGACAGTGCCAGTCTGACTGCTCGGAGCTCCTACAGGTTGATGTGGCATCGGGACTCCTCGGGGGTCCAGAACCCGTGGGCTCTGTTGTCCCCCATGTGGGCTCCCCAGCCCATGAGAGAGGCATCGGTCGTGAGAACAACCGTCAGCTCGGGGTGGACAAACGGGATCCCTTCCTACAACCTGTCTGGGGCAGTCCATCACTGGAGAGCGTCCCACATCTTCTGGGTCACAGTGATCAGCTGGTCGAAATGACCGAGGCGCTGAGTCCACTGAGTGGCCAGCTCCCACTGGAGGGGAGGACATGTGCCATCTGGCCCAACGAACCACTGAGGTGCACGCTGCCATGTAACTCAGAAGGCGCAGGAAGTCCCAGGCAGGGTGCAAGTGCCCAACCCGAAATGACTGGGCAAAGGAGGAAAGAAACTCTGCCCTGTACGCCAGGAGCCAAGCTCTGGTTTGACGAGAGTCGAGCTCTGCCCCGATGAAGCCCAGTCACCTGAGGGCATGAGTTCTGACTTGGCCTCGTTGATCAGGAGGCCTGGTTCGGAGAGCAAGATCCCTGGATCTCTCCACCTCCTGGAGGGAAGAACCTGCCAAGAGCTACTCGTCGAGATAAGGGTAAATTCAAACTCCTCGATGCCGGAGATGGGCTGCCACCACTGCAATGCACTTGGTAAAGACCCCCGGGGCCGATGACAGACCGAATGGCATGGCTCGGAACTCGTACAGGATCCCCCTGACCCTGAAGCGGAAGAACCGCTGATGGGACGGACAGATTGGGCCGTGGAAGAATGCATTCTGCAGATCCAGTGAACGGAAATGGAAATTACATACCTACCGTAATTCTTGACCTTTAATGGGAATCTACGGCGCTAGGACCCAGCGGGAGCAAACTTTTTGCAGGAGGGTCGGCGCCAGAGATGGAGCCACGAGGAGTGGCGCCGCGAGCCTCAGCTCGTGCGGCAATGACCATCTCGGCGTCAACCCTCCAACCGCCTCAGTACCTTTTTTTCTGAGGAGGTGCAGCGTAACTAACCTAGAAGGACAGCCTAACCAAAAACCAGACATAAGATAGTCCGGAAGACCCACATAAGCAGGGTCAAGACAGAAGTCTTCACAGCCTACAGACTGAGGGAGTGAAGACCAACAACAGAAGTGAGCTCGGGGGATGGTGGGTGGGCGTGTGAATGAGTGGTGGAGACTTCGTCCAAGAAGATCAAGAATTACAGTAGGTACGTAATTTCCATATCTTTCTGGACATAAAGCCTCCACCACTCATTCATACTAATGGGAGCGTACCGAGCTAATAATCCCCCGAGAGGGCGGCAGGAGACACTAAGAGCTCACAAATTTAGGACAGAAATCCATTAAGGATGGTTCTGCCAAACTAAACAGGTCGTCTGGCATGGACATCCAGGGCATAGTGTTTGATGAAAGTATGCACTGAGCTCCAGGTGACTGCATTACAAATATCTGCAATGGGCATGCTGCGGATTTCTGCCAGGGATGCCGCGACTGCTCTAGTAGAGTGAGCGTACACTCTGCCCTCCAGCTTAACCTGCGCCATGGAATAACAGTGGCGAAGGCATGCCACCAGCCATGCTGAAATACATCTGACAGCGACAGGTTGACCCAGCCAGATCTTGCTGAAGGAAACAAACAGTTGCTGAGCTTTGCGAAAATCTTTTGTTCTATCTAAATAGAAATGCAAAGCTCCTTTGACGTCCAAGGAATGAAGAGAATGCTCCCCTTCATTTTGGAAGATTGCAAAGTAAGTAGGAAGGACCAAAGGTTGGTTTAGAAGGAATTCTGAAACCACCTCAGGGAGAAACTTAGGATGGGTCCTAAGAACTACTTTGTCTTTATGAAACACAGTATACGGAAGGTCTGTGACCAAGGCATGCATCTCAGAGACCCTGCAGGCCGAGGTAATGGGCACCAGGAAGGCCGTTTTCCAAGTGAGAAATTTCAACTCACAGGTAGCTAGAGGCTCGAAAGGTTTTCGAGTGAGCATGTCTAGCATAAGATTAATGTCCCAGGCTGCAACTGGACGTCTGATAGGTCGTCTGGTATGAAGAATTTCCTTAAGAAACCTCTTAACCACAGGTAACAGCCAGTGACGAGGAAAGTACTGGCTCATGATAAGTTGAAACGGCACAAAGGTGAACCATGACTGTACAGTATTGCAGACCTGAATTTGAGAGGTCCAAAAGGTACTCTAAAACTTTATTTGGTGGGCAGGAAAAGGATTCAGAGAGGAGTTTTTGCACACCAAAGCGAAAAACCCTTCCATTTGTCTGTATAAGTTTTTGGTGGCTGGCTTCTTGGCGCAGCCAGAAGAATGTCTGAAACTCTGCGAGAGACATTGAACCTGTTCACTTCTATCTCTTCAGGAGCCAAGTGTGAAGGTGAAGCGATCTCAGATTGGAATGGACCACAGGCCCGAGTCAGAAGGTTCGTCTGAAGGGGAAGCGGTTTCGGAGGGGTTTCCGACATACTGTTGAGTAACTGAAACCGTATCTGTCAAGGCCAGAAGGGAGCAATGAGTATCATTCTGTTCCCCTGGGAATCAAACTTGAGAAGTACCCTCTGAATTAGAGGAAGAGGCGGAAAGGCGTATAGAAAGCATTTTGTCCACTGCAGTCTGAACGCATCCTGACCGAAAATGCCAGGCCCTGGATTTCTGGAGCAGAACAGAGGCAGTTTTGTGTTGAGTGAGGATGCAGAGGTCCAGGTCTGGAGTTCCCCACTCCGCGAATAGTGACTGAACTATGGTTGAGTCGAGAGACCATTCGTGAGGATCTCTGTTCTGCTGAGATGGTCTGCCAGTTCATTCTGCACTTCCGGCAAGCAGACCGCTTGAATTAGAGCCTGGTGCTCCAAGAACCATTCCCACACTCTCATCGCTGCCCTGCATGGGGGTAAGAGTGAGCACCACCTTGCTTATTGATGCAACACATCACTGCTTTGTTGTCCATTTGAAGGAGGACGTTCTTGTGACAGAGAATGTCCTTCAAAGCCCGGACTGCATAAAGGACGGCTCTCATTTCTAAGACATTTATGTGAAGCTGGGACTCGTCCTGAATCCACATACCTCGAGTGTGGAGAGTCTGACAGTGAGCTCCCCACCCCATCAGGGACACGTCTCTGGTAATGGAAATCTGGTGCTCCAGAGGAGCAAAGGGATATCCCTCCATAAGAGTGCCCTCTTGCGACCACCAGGTGAGTGACTTCTTCAGAGGTTCTGTCACCTTGATGAGAAAGAACTGAGGGTGAGTGGTTGGGGACCACTGAGTACTGAACATCCACTGAGTGGGTCTCACGTGAAGGCGTGCTACGGGTACAGTTAACACAGAGGACGCCATGAGACCTAGCATCCGTTGCATCGAGATAACTTGAACCGAGCTGTTCTCTGATGTAATGGGCCATCTGCAAGATATCGCTCCTTCTGTCCTCTGGTAGAAATGCTTTCGCACAGGTGGTGTCCAAAAGAGTTTGTATGAAAAGGAGCCTCTGGGAGGGCTGCAGCTGCGATTTCTTGAGATTTAGCAGGATTCCCATGGATGTGAGAAAGTCTGAGGCCGTGGCTACGGCGTCGAGAGTTCCCTGCCTGAAAGGGCTTGCTAGAAGCCAGTTGTCCAGATATGGGAACACTTGTATTCCGATTTTTCTGAGATGCGCTGCGAGAACTGCACAACATTTTGTAAAAACTCGCGGCGCCGAGGAAAGCCCAAAGGGCAGGCCTCTGAACTGATAATGCTGTCCCACAGCCATGGACCACAGGTATTTGTGATGCTTTGGGTGATCAGGAATATGTTGGTAAGCATCCTGCATTTCCAAGGAGGCTAACCAGTCGTGTTGATGAAGCAAAGGTAACAGGGTTCCTAGCGATATCATCTTGAATTTCTCTTTCGGAAGAAATTTGTTTAATTTTCCTGCCACGGACGACTCATCATCCCCCGGATGAGAGTGTAATCCAGTGTCAGCGTCCAAAGAGTCTGGGTACAAAAGTCTCCCGCCTAGGTCTCCCTCGATACTCCGAGGGCGATCGGGGATGACCGTGATTGACAGACGTTGGGTGTAACAAGGGATAAAGAAGTTTGTCTCAATATTTCAGGCAAACCTCATTTTGGTCTAAAACATAATGTATCTGTGTAACAAATATTGACCTATGAAGCTGGATCATATAAAACTTGTGAAGCCACAAGACAAACTAAGCCACAAGTTGCAATATTAAAGTGCCTTTTGACATTTGTGCTGACCATGTGAGTAATAGCAAACAGTTGTCTTAAGTGATTGCAAAGCAGAAACACAGAATAGTGTTTAAATTATCCCTTCTGACTATCTTTAGTGTTTATTATTATCAGGACAGGCCAAAATGCTTGTATGCACATTCCTAAGTCCAAACCTATTTTTTCCTCCTAGACCTTGGTAACTGATAGTGACAGTTGTTACTAGCCATATATAATAATAGAATGTACACTATCTATACATTTGTGCTGACCAAGGATGAGCTCATACATATACCAAAAGGAGAATTGCCTTGTAAGTTGATGTTTGTACTTATGAACCAATCATAGACAACCATAGGAAATGATGATGCAGTCTTCCACTATATAAGCAAGTCAGCACACACTGTTATTTTGAAGAATGAAGAAAGTACCACTTGTAATCTCTCGCTGTGATTATTATAATCATTAAATTCTTCCACCATCAGTCTCGTCTCCGTTCGTCTCATTTGTAATTGATAATTTAAGTACACTAACACAACGCCTACATTTGGTGCCGTGACTCGGAATGCTGGTGCAGTACGCTCTGGAGCCCCCCATAGCAGGGTGATGACGCTCGGAGACGCAGTGCTGTTGGCTTAAAGCGAGAGAAAAAGGTGCACACAGACAGTTTTAGCCACTTGCTAATCAGGTGATGTATGCTTTCCAATTTCTTTAAATAAAGTAATGTTTAACTCTGTAGGAACTCATGGGGCAGAGTAAGGTAAGTGAAGGTGCTGGGACTTGCAAGCCCGGACCTCACAGGGGAGCCGTAAGACACAGCCAGACGGACTGGGGCACCAGTGTGCAGGGTGGACCTGGCAGTGAAGGCTAGGCAGGCACAAAGAAGAAAAATGAGTATGAAAACATTAATAGGTTGTTTCTTAGGGAAACACCTAAAGGGGGGAGCATACAAACCATGATCAACAGGCACAGCAGTATTTTAATAAAAAAATAAAAAAAAAAGAGAAACTAGCAAATACTGTACAAAGTCTGTGATAATATAGCCAGGTGGTAATTCGTTAACACATGAGACTAAAAAAAAAAAAAAGCTGCATGAGCAGCAAGATGCAATAATCCAGCTACAGTCAAAAATAGTTAGTTTAGAAATGCAAATAAGTCAAGAGCCAAAATCCCTGCAAGAGAAAAACCAACAACTAAAGTTAGTTAGTAAAGGTACAGGGAGACCTTTGTCTTTTAGATAGGGATAATTCTCTTTTATTGATTACAATATAAACTATAACACAGCTTCTGTTAATAAATAGCACGTTTGTAAGATGTAAATGTCTTAAAATCTAAAAAAAAAAGCACTTTACAGCGTGCTAACTCCTGTATCTGAGCAGTTAAAATGTAGGAGTAAAAAGTCAGATATGGCAAACTTGCGCCGTCAGCCAGAGGTATTGGCAAGGCATACTAACTTAATGCCCAAAGACCTTGCCTCTTCTAATGTTAAAGAGTTTGATTCTAAAAACTCTCAGTATGCTGTGGGGTGGATTAGAGCAAAGGCTAGCCACTTGTTCTTCTGTGATTGCTACCATAACCAAACAAACCACCGGAGTTGTTTGGCATGATTAATAATGTTATCAGTAACACTAAGCGTTTCTGAAGGACAAAAGATTCTCATTAAAAATGATGTTGGCATACTTTTAAATATGGTATTCAAGTGTCCTTGGATAAAAAATGTTTAAGTTAATTACATAAAAAGTTGTTTTCATTTCCTGTGCAATGTAACATCAGCCAAGAAGTCTAAACATACTGCCTTTCCTATGCAGTGGATTAATACCTTAAGCTGCAACATTAAAAACAATGTTGCTACCATACAGCAACATTCCGGTAGAAAAACCCACTTTACATTTGATGGGGGAAGGGACAACCCTGATTCTAAATGCCCGTGGCTGTAATATTTTCAGCATCATATATCTAAAACACGTACAGTTTTCTAATAACACTATGGGCATTACCTCAGCAAACTGGTGTCAAATAATGTCAGTCTTATTTTATGTTAAGTATCTCTTGTTGTGTATGTATATGTGTGGGTACTGTCTTGGCCAGCAGTTTCATTTCGTGCTCTATTATTATTTAAAGATATTTTAATATCAGTAGTGTTCAAGGACACTACAAAAATAACTGGGTTTGAGCGACCCTTGCATGGACACTGTGTGACCTTTTGCATTTTATATGACCTTCTTGTGTTTCAACTACCAGTTCAGACTTGATATGTATTCCATACCTAAAGCACAATTTTTCACAAAATGTGTGTTTTTATGAAAACACACCAAGAGTGAACCATGCAATTTAACTTTTTATTACATAACTAGCATTCTAAGTAAAAAGGAACAAACTTTTTTTTTCCCTTTTTTCTCTTTTCATTTGCCAAAACTTAGGCTCTGTCACACCACTCTTTACAAAAACCAAAAGGACTATTGCATAAATCAAGTCATTATTACCTCTGCAAGTGTAATGTTTTTAGCAAAACTACATCTATTTGTAAAACTTTAAATCAACTGAAAAAGATCCAGTCAGTTTAAACTCTGCAATCAAGCTTATTGTTTCTACTTACTATAAAGTTAAGTCTGGGGTAGGGGCAATCCCCTAACTTCAGCAAGAAGATTCTTCTCCAATTGATCTTCAAGCAAGACGTCCATTTTCTTCACTGCTGTTTGTTCCAAACATGGCTGGTACTTTATGCAAACCTATTGCTTTACTATGGACTGTGTTTTTAATGGTTTATTGTAAACCATTACTTTTTTATTGGCTGTTAATCTGTGTGCCAGGGTGTAATCATTTGTGCTGACCATGTGAGTAATAGCAAACAGTTGTCTTAAATGACTGAAAAGCAGAAACACAGAATAGTGTTTAAATTATCCCTTCTGACTATCTTTAGTGTTTATTATCATCAGGACAGGCCAAAATGCTTGTATGCACATTCCTAAGTCCAAACCTATTTTTCCTCCTAGACCTTGGTAACTGATAGTGACAGTTGTTACTAGCCATATATAATAATAGAATGTACACTATCTATACATTTGTGCTGACCAAGGATGAGCTCATACATATACCAAAAGGAGAATTGCCTTGTAAGTTGATGTTTGTACTTGTTTTGAACCAATCATAGACAACCATAGGAAATGATGATGCTGTCTTCCACTATATAAGCAAGCCAGCACACACTGTTATTTTGAAGAATGAAGAATGTACCACTTGTAATCTCTCGCTGTGATTATTATTATAATCATTAAATTCTTCTGCCATCAGTCTCGTCTCCGTTCGTCTCACTTGTAATTGATAATTTAAGTACAACACCACAACGCCTACATCGGGGAAGCCTGGTGTCTGGTCGGTCCTCTTTCGAGGGAGCCCCTTCCTGAGGCTGCTTAGGCGGTGGCTCCACCAAAATCGGTGGAGAGACCGGAACAGGCCGAGCTGGATACGGGCCAGCCCCATGGTGGAACCGATGCCTCTGGTTCCGGTGTCGGCCTAGGAGGTGGGTGTCAAGTGCTTCTGCCCGGTCAAAATCAGCTGTTGCCACATCAAATCCTCATAGCGCCGATGGAGTTTCCGTCAAAGCCTCTCCTCATCCGAGGAGGATGAGGATCAGTGGCGGCGCCTCTTTTTTGAATATTTGTGACCCCTTTTCAGCCGTTCGACCGAAGGGGTCCTGGTCCTAGATCGAGATAGACAGGGTCGGTTCGGTCGATACTGGAGTCGTGAAAACAGAGGTTCCAGCACCTTTTCCCTGGTCGGAACACCCGAGGGCAGTGTGTCCTCATCGGGAAAGGAAAGGACAGGAGTCCTTTCTATGGAATCGTTGACCGGAGTCGGCGATAAAGGCTCGATCAGGTCGAGAGTAATCTCGGCTGGTTCAGCCATTTCCTCAGTCTCGGTCCCTTGGCCAGACAGAAGGTCCGTAAAACCAAGGGAGCGATCTTGACTGAAGTCGACACCGCATGTTCCTGGGTCTCAGACCTCTCCCGGTCCAAGGAGCGTCTCCTTTTAGAAGACGACTTTGGGTCCTTATCCCTCTTCCGAGGGTGGAAGGAGTCTTGAGCCGAGGGCACCTCACCCTGGTGGAAGACTGGCACAACTCCTAAAGGGCCCATAAAAGTAGAGCCAAGGTTGAGAGAGTGCGAAAAAACCCCGACTGGCGAAGCTTGAGCAGCTTCCTCCTCAAAAGTCTTCAAGCTGCTTAGGATCCACGGCTAGAAACCGCCCTGCCCTCCTCTTTCGATTTCACGGTGAGTTTCTAAGCTCCGGTCTCCCCAATTTTAGGCGCACCTTGCGGTCGTCCAGAACGTTGGGATGGAAGGCCAAACAAAAGGTACAAGACATGGTGTCACGTACGATACCTAGGCAATAGACATACGAGAGGTGGGGATCAGTGCGAAACATCTTCTGGCCGCAGGTACACCGGCAAAATCCAGGGGACGATTTGTCCTCCATGTCCGATGTGCTGTAATCAGTCATTAATTCTGATGAGTTTAAGAGTAATTTGCGGTAAAAACTGACGTTGCGAATCCAGGGCCTACAAATTGCTAAAGTAGCACGAGGGAACCTGAATCTTCCAGCGGAAAGGAAGATCTGGCGTCATGGGGCACAGCTGAGGTATTTACCACCCAGGTGGGTGGGAGGAGCCAGCTTGAAGACTTCCAGACAGATTTAAAGGGGAAAGGGGCATGCCAGAGTGTGGATGAACATATCCACATTCCTAGAATGTTTCTTACTGAAGTAGATCAAGACTGTTATTCTGAGACCCAACAGTAGTTTCTAGCTCCACCAAGCAGGCACACTTGACAGTTCACTTGAACTGTGCTGCTACAACCACAGAGACCATGATACTGCATGTGTGCATGACTGTTAACTGGTCCCACTGACTCCAGCTCACAAAGAAGCAGAATAGCTCGCTTGGACTGGGCAGCATGAACTAGGAAAGTACAGTTACATAAGAACTTTCCGTAACAGTAGATCTTCGAGAGAGGCTCTTGCAGTAGGTATTCGCCAACAGGACTAAGCCGTCAGGACCCCACAGAAAAATCTTCTAGCTAGCAGTCTCTGGCAGGGGATCGCCCCCACGTCAGCTGACCAGCGTCAGCACGAGTCAGTATAAAGGGGCGGTCCCCACACCTGCTTTCCAGTTCTTCCATCAGAGGCTGAAAGAGCATGACAGGAAAGAGGACATGCCCCCTAGAAAGAAAAAAAAACAACTCAGGGGGACGGAGGGAGGGGAAAGTAATACCTACTGCAACAGCCTCTCTCGAAAATCTACTGTTACAGTAAGTTCTTATGTAACCGTACTATCTTACTTCGAGAGGGCTCTTGCAGTAGGTATTCACCAATAGGACTGAGTCCCAAGCAGTATGGAACAAATTTGAAACCAGGGAGGAGGAGAAGTAATATCCACAAACAAACAGAATGGCAGAATAGGGACTCAAGAAAGGAGCCCCTGCAAGACCGCTAAACTGAAACCTGCCCTGCGGCAAAAGGCAACGTCCAAACTGTAATGCTTAGTAAAAGTATGGATGGAAGTCCATGTCGCGGCTGCACAGATTTCTGCAGCTGACACATTTCTGAAAGAAGCAGCAGAGACAGGCCCCCCTCTGGCAGAATGACCTCTTACCTGACCCGAAAGGGTTGTGTTGTACTTGTCATAACAGAAAGTGATACAATTAGCTAACCACTTAGAGAGGCGCTGCTTGGAAATGCGGTGCCTTCCTTCTTGGGAGCAAAAGAAATGAAAAGTTGATCCGTTTTCCTGAGATCCTTGGTTCTGTTAGTACAGTATCTCAGAATTCAGTATGCAAAAGATACTCTCCATGGTTAGAGTGAGCCGGGAAGAAGACCAGGAGCTCAATGGACTGGTTCAGGGTGGACTCAGCTACCAGTTTAGGAAAGTACAGTTAGGCAAGAACATACCGAAACAGTAGATCTTAGAGAAGAACTCCTGCAGCAGGTTACACCATTAGGATTATGCTGCCAGGCACTAGGACTCAAGAGTAAACTTCTAGCCAGCAGTACCCTGCAGGGGACCACTCCTAACATCAGTCCGCCCCCGACGTCAGCTTCCTCATAAAGGAGGCGGTCCCCAGCCCCACCTCAGTTTGCCCAACGGAGACCCGAAGGACAGCCAGCCAGAGAAACTTGAGGCAGAAGCTGAAAGTTCCCATAGCATAGTAGGTGGCTCGAAGCATAGACCAACCTAGCCAAGTGGAAATGGTCTCCTAGTTCCTGTTTGGTCTCAGAATCTGGAAGAGAATCTAATTTAGATTCTACATGATTGAGAATGGACTTCAGGAAAGCCCCCATGTGGGCCACATAATTGAGGGCCCTAATGTCCAGGGTAGAAGAGGCGTAGACCTTTTTCCCATATTGGTCCAGAAGCTTAGATTCCTTGTCAGGTGGTGAAGAGCTCAAATGTTTAGGACGAGCAGTTCTGTTGTGGGCAACACTGATGACTGAATCTGACTTAGGGTGAAGGCTAAGAAAATCTGTCTTCTGGAGACTGGTAGAGCCTATCCGCCCTGCAAGGGAGGGAAGCCAAGGAGCAAAGCTGCTTCCAAATAGAGAAAACAAGATCCTTGCGAGGTTCGATCCAGGGTGGAATCAGGTTGGGTGAAGACTTGGTCAGATCCAAATATATGGCTAACCTCTGCCACTGGGGATCTTACTCCACCATCTTCCAATCATAAGCCACCTGGATTTTCTTTAATAACTCGATAAAGGAAGGATCCTACAGATGGGATTTAGGAGAATCCTTCTGTTTAGGAGTCTCTGGAGTATGAGGCTCATCTCCTGGGTCAGAGGGCTTGAAATCACTATCGGGCTCTGAGGACTCCTGAGAGGATGAAGTAACTACTGGAGGTAGGGGAAGTTCAACCCACTGAACACATCCAGCGGTCGGGAGAATTCCCTAGGGTGAAAGCCAGTTGAGGGTTCTGGTCTGGCATCCGGTAACGTCAGAGGGGTCTCCTCTGGCCAGTGTGCAGGAGCTGGCATTGGGTCTGGGCGTCGGCTGACCTTTATCCCGTTCCGAAGTGAGATGGGATTTGGCTTCAGCCCACCAGGATGACAGTACCAACTTCAAATCTACCTGCGGCTGAGGAGGGGACTCTGAGAAATGGGTAATTTGGGAACCTGTAGTATTGGTACCCGAAACCCAATGGCGGGATGCCTGAGTTAGGGAATCCAGGTGCCGAGTACTATGGCATCAGGTATTGTGGTGTAGGGTATCCCAGCGCTGGAGGATCTGAAGAGCCAATGATTCTGGCAGAGGCCCAACCAGAGGACCAGATGGGTCTGGCGTTGGCCCGGGTGGAGGGAGCGGAAATGAAGGCCCCATAGGAGGGTCTGGAAAAATGGTCCTACCCGGCCCAGGCCAGGAGTAGAATGTCGGCTGTCGAGACAGCAGCAAGCCTGAAAGTGATGGTGGAGGGACTGTTGTCAGATCCGGTCGGAGGTTCTGGCGTTGGGGGCGATGGCGGATGAATCTCTTGGTCCTCATCCCCAGCCAGGGAAGGAGGGTCCAACTCCCTGAGGCGGCGGCAGGGATGGAGGAGCCTCCAAAGGCAGCTGGTCAGCTGCTGCGACCTCCGAACGTCAGGTGTAGCGTCAGGACCTGGCGGGGTTCTAGCTAGGCATTTGTTGGACTGGCTGACGGGTGACTTATTAGCAGCAGCCGGGCGGGAAGCGGCGGGCAGGGTTTGACTTATCGGACCCTCACACTGGTGGCTTCGTGTGGAAGAAGCGAGCCATAGCAGGGTGGAGGCCTCCTTGCCCGGAGGCTAGCCCCAACTGAGGGGGATGCATACTTGGACACCCCACCAAAGCAGCCATCGAAGAATGGTCCCCCGGAGGGGAAGATAGCTGTAAGGCCGTGACTCCAGTCAAAGTCAATGGGGCTGTGGATGAAGAATCCCTGTCCCAATTCTTCTTGTCCCATTTTTTCTTATGGTGGCCTTCAGGAGAGGTCGGCATCTGCCTAAGTTTTTTCAATTCTTTTTCCATGGAGACCATATTTTTCTTTAGAATATAGGCTTCCAGGGACTGCTGCTGACTTTTACAGGTGACAACTGAATTTCTGGCAGTGGTCGCACTCCTCCACATGGTGGTCTGGGCCTAGACAGAAGAGGCACAGGGAATGGCCGTTCTTATGTGAGACCTGGAATCTGCACGAGTCGCACTTGTTTTTATGCGAGTCGGAGGGCATCAGGGACGACATATACAGCCGATTAAACTAGACAATCTAAAAAAGAAACTTCGAAGAAGTAAGAATGGGAGTAAATACGCATCCAAAATGGTGACGCTAATAGTGCTGTTCTTCCACGAGGTACTTTCGCAAGCCAACGGTGGGAAAGAATTGGAAGGCAGGCATGGGGATCTCCCCTTTATACTGACACATGCTGATGCTGGTCAGCTGATGTGGGGGTGGTCCCCGCCAGAGACTGCTAGCTAGAAGATTTTTCCGTGGGGTCCTGATGCCTGACAGCTTAGTTCTACTGGTGAACACCTATTGCAAGAGCCCTCTCGAAGAAAGATCTGAAATATCCTTTATACACGGTAGAGGGTAGAACTCTAACTGAATATATTAGATCTTTTCCAGTTAATCTGTAATTCAATTTAGCTAAGGTTTAAAGAGGGAAGGATACATGGCAAATGTGATCGTATAGGGTAAATATGATCCATATAGCGGTCTTCCTAGAATCTGCATCCAAGTATTGAGACATAATCCAGCCTTTTTCATCCCCCATCTTAGCCATGGCAGTACTCGAGGAAACAGTACTCGGTGTGGGGGGGGGAATAAATAAGAGATCAATTAAAATGACAAAGTGGATTACATTCTGGCCACTAACTTCTATGCTGCGTGTAAAAATGTCTGGCAACCATGGGGATGTGATGTCTCCTTAATTACATGGCTCACTGCTGAGTTCCTCCAATTGTTGCTTGGGGTGGGAGTAAGTACACTCTTCCTTCATGTGTCTGTGGAGGGCTATGTGCGGAGAGCAGTATGATCTGTTGCAGTACCGTCAGGATGCCGGGACAGCCTAATTACACTCTGCTCCGTCTCTCTCACTGGACCTTTCATTACTGTTCTTATGTTATGCTCAGCGACATGCGCCTGACTCCCCTTATGTCTTTCTCTGCCCATTTCCACCTTATATTTAAAAAAAAAACAAAAAAAAAACGTAGCCATCTGCAATTAGCATGGTACAGTTATATTAGGACTTTAGGGCCTGCGCGCCCCCCCCCCCCAGTCTACCCTCTGTTTTCAACATCTTTCTGCTCTGAAAGCTGCTCTTACAGTATTGATAAACACTGTGAACCAGTAAATTATAAACAGCAAATACAAGCAAGCAATGTTCATCATCGACAAATGCCTGTTTTACTTACTGATTACTGCAGTGCAGTATCAAGGCTAATTTTACTGACTTGTAAGTTGACATTTCCTGTAACCAGAAATGCCAGACTCCCTCTGCAGCTGATGTCAGAGGAGGGCTGCAGCAGTGGGAGATTCAATAGCCTGCAGTGAATGTATAAGCTGTAATCTTCTGTTTGCAGTCTGTTGTTCTCCTGGGGTTAGGTACAGTCACAGAAGACTGTACTAAGCCCAGTGAGCACAGCAGGACAGCAAACATCTAATTTTAGCTTAGAAAATCTTTAACATGTATACTGCGGGCTACTGAATTTCACAAGCTCTGCAGCCCTCCTCTGATGTCAGCTCCAGGGGATTCTGGAATGTCTGGTTACACGAAATGGCATCTTAGCAAAATTAGCCTAATACATTCTATTATGCTGCAGCATACAGTAACTAAAACAATGTTTTTATAAACAAAGTGCAAACTGGGTTCAGCCTCACACTTGAGTGTGCGGCTCGTACTGCTGACAGTTCCCCTTTAATTTAGGGGTGCTCCCTGTCACCAGGCAGCCGCAACCTGCTATGCAGAATTGCAGCCCCAAAGCTAGAAGTCAAAATCTTCTCCAGAGAAGCTTTTTAGTGGCTTCCCCTTTTATGGTACAGCAAAGACTGGAGAGGTCCTGCTGTGCGCAATGTTCATGTACCCAAGATTCTATTCTGCTACCTGTAATAATAACCCATTGACAATGTGGAGCACCACAGAAAGCAACAAGCTGAGCCTTTCAGGCAAATGTATGGGAGAATGTTAAGGGGAGGGAAAACAGGAGCAAGGAGGGAAAGGAAGGAATCTTAGCTGGTATCGGAGGGTAAAATCATTTGACAGACTGTATGCCATCACGCTGGATGACCATTTATCACACAAAGGTATCACTACTGGTGTTTTTAAAATGCATTTATTACCACACTTACAAGATTGCAGTACATACTGAGATCCACGGTGTCGGGAATGTACTATTTATCACCACTAAATCTGCATCTATTACTTACAATGTCACTGCCAGACAATGAGGATACTGAGGATGCAGACGATCCTGAAGAGAGCTGCTGGGGACTAGAGAGAGACATGGGAGAAGGCTGGCTATATGGGGATTCCGAATTCCTTATCTGGTTCTGATCTTCAGGGATATTTCCATTATTCTGAGATGCATCGTCTGACTTCCTGTTATCTGTATATACAGAGATTGGTAACATGATGGTTAAGTGGTTATTACAGCATGAAGAGAGGCATTTACTGACAACTATTCTCTCCTGTACACTGCAGTGATATTGATTTAGGTGACGAAGTACTTCTGATAGGTGAGGTGTTAGTCACTGGAAACTGAAGCCCTCTACAGGCCAAGTACAGTGCACATGGGCATAACGTGCTGGGTGAATAAGCCTGTATTATTTGGAGGAGACACTATATTTATTACATCTAGGGTCTTGACCAAGCAAAGACTGCCAACAGTCCGTGGTTTGAAATAGGTAGGCAAAATGGGCAGACTGGGTGGGCCATACAGTACTTAACTGTCATCAACTTCTATGTTACCCAGTATCCTATTATGGGATGTAATACTATGGAGAGGAATTAAGTTTTTTTTTTCTATGCTGGTTGAAATGGCAAAAAAATATTTTCACCACCAAAAAAGGCAACATTAGCCTTTTTTGTTGGGAAATTCGTAACATATCAACACCAAATTAAGCATCTAGGCATTAGACGTAAATTTAATAACATGTTTGTATTAAAAAAAAAAAGAAAGAAAATTGTTGTATAAATATACTTGCCCCATTTTATTCAAGGTGCTTTGGTGAGGTTTGGGATGAATCTTAAGAAAAAATTACTCACCTTAGTAATTATGTTTCTTCTAATGGAGTCTTGCTGTATTCTGACAACTGCAGTGATTCCCAACCTTTGAACTGCCCCGGAGAACAAAGAGTTAACTTTCTACGCAGGGCATAGAATGCTGACCTCGAGCTCGGTTGAAGTCTCTGTCTGGAGTGATTCAAACCTAAACCGTCAGATTCTTACGAGTCCAAATAAACTAAAAATTCTATGTGGAAATTGTAAACATTCTTACTAGACAACTGGCTGAAAAAGTTTTGGATTCCCAAGGAAGACTCAAGTCTGGGAACCCAAAAACAAAACCCAATGTACTATAAATAACAACAAAAAATTCAGCACCCAAACAAAAGGAGGAGGGTCCCTGGGGTGCAACACTGCACCTGCCCACCCACCCACGTCCCAAAAACAGGTTCTTAGAGGGGAGGCAGGGAGGGAGGTCAGAATACAACAAGACTCCATTAGAAGAAACATAATTACTAAGGTGAGTAATTTTTTCTTCAAACATGAAGTCTTCTTGTATTCTTACAATTGCAGACTACCAAGCAGTATCTCCAAGGAGGAGGGACAGAACCTACTTTGGGAATAGGCTCTGAAGTACCGCTGTGCCAAACCTAGCATCACTCCTAGCCTAGATATCCAGAGAGTAATGCTTGGTAAAGGTATGGACTGTTTTCCAGGTGGCTGCTTGACAAATTTCTAAGAGAGGGATACCCCTGGCAGCAGCCAGGGAAGCAACTGTACCTCTTGTGGAATGAGCCCTCAGGCCTGAGGGTGGAGTCTTTCACAGCTTTTCAAAGCAGAATTGTATACAAGACACAATCCACCTGGCAATAGATCTTTTGGTGGCAGGCTTGCCCTTCCCCACTTCTCCATAAGTGAGGAACAACTGGAGGGAGTCAAACTTGTGACCCTTGGTATGCTCTATGTAGTAACTAAGGGCTCTTTTGACATCTAAACTGTGTAGCCTCCTCTCTCTTGAGGAAGAATGATCAGTTAAGAAAACAGGGAGAGACACAGACTGGTTCAAATGGAAGTCTGAAACCACTTTGGGCAAGAACCTTCTATTGGTTCTAAGGACCACTTTATCCCTGTGAAATGAGATAAAATCAGGTTCCACTGACAGGGCTTGCAATTCACTGATGCGCCTGGCAGAGGTAATGGCTACCAAGAACACAGTTTTCCAAGTCAAATACTTAAGCTCAGCTGAAGACATAGGCTCAAAGGGGGGGTTGCATAAGTTGAGCAATGCAAACATTCAAGTCCCAGGCAGGGGCAGTGTCTCTAAAAGGAGGATTGGTGTGAAGCAATCCTTTAAAAAATTTACAGAACACAGAATGGGAAGATAGTGAGGAAGACTTCCCCACAGACAAAAACGCAGACACAGCTGACAAGTGTACCTTGAGAGTAGCTGGTCTGAGGCCTAGGCCATTAAGATGGACCATATAATCCAGAACCGTAGGCAATTCAGCAGTGTCTGGAGAAAATGAAAATTACGTACCTACCGTAATTCTGATCTTTCTGTGTATCTTCACCATTCATCACAGATGGGTACTGGTCGGAGATCAGGACCCTCACGGGCACTCTCCAAAAAAAAAAAAAGGGAGTAGGCGGGCCGACAGCATCGGCGCCGCCTCGAGGCCAACGTACTGCGTGGCGCCGAGGGTGGCCGTTAGGCTGTGTCGAACTCCTTCGCCTACCAGTTCTGAGCCGGAGAGGTTAGAGGAAGGATGGAGGGTGGGACAAGAGAGTCCAAGGGACAGAAAAGGAAAGGAAAAACTGAACTAAAGGAGAAATACGACTGAGAGGACAGCAGAGAAGAGATGAGACTAAGGGGATTGGGTAACGGTCCCAATCTCTGGAAGCGGAAGAAGGGAGGGGAGAAATTTTAGGAGAGAGTGAGAGGTAACAAGGATCCGAGACCCTTGTCCGTCACCAGATTGTATAGGAACTGCAAGGAGTAGCAAAGCTCTCTGCCAGAATTCAAGGCACAGAATAACTGGCAATACCCCAGAAGCAGAGTCGGCTATTCTGGAAGGAGGACAGGGTACAGGGATTTAACACTCTCTCAGGAAAGATGTTTGGAGAAAAAAGGAGATTTTTTTTTGAAACAGTTGGATGGAAACCAGAAGGAGAACAGAAGGAGGGCAACACTAACCCACCCCATCGGGTGGAGACATGTAGTAGAGGAAGGGCGCTAGGCTGTACCCTTTAAAGGAGAATACCCCTGTGTGTCCCTACTTTTGCAGCTCCAAGGAGCCACAGAGGAGAGGGGCCCCGAGACTGAGGCCCCAGGGAGATGGTGGGCGGGGTTGTGATGAATGGTGAAGATACACAGAAAGATCAGAATTATGGTAGAGTACGTAATTTTCATATCTTATTTGTGTCAATCTTCACCATTCATCTGAATAGTGATACCAAGCCCCCGAGAGACTGATTCATTACACCTAAGGGACAAAGTCCCTTGGCCCTCAGTGGGTGACACATTAAGGGGGGGGAACCTTCTGGGCCTGAGAGTGGGAAGAGCGAGACGGGGTCCCCCCAAAGGGGGAAGGAAGCTGCCCCCAACAAGCACCATCTCGCTCTACGGGAGAAGAGGTAGGTTCCCTGGTGGGCGGAGCAAATCACACTACGCCGGGCCAAGGGTGACAACCGGGAAAGACGTAGCCACGCCGATCTCCTGGTGCAGATCGCTGTCCCTACGACCCTGGTAGCTACCTCACTGGCGTCGGAAGATGCCCTCGCTTGATGCCTTGCTAGCTCCAGGCCACGTGCAGAGAGCGTGATGGCTTGTCTGGTTTGCTCCTAGTCAGGCAAAGCAGCTAGGATCTGACCTAGCGTGGACCACAAGAACCTGTTGTAGGCTGCATAGTGGGCCTGGTGAGCGGAAATAGAAAGGAGCAAATGTGCCGAGTAGAAGGTCCTCCTCCCCCAAAAATCAAAATCCGAGGAGCCTTGATCCGGGGGCCAGTCACGGTGGAGGGCACGAAGCCCATCAGGGGTGTCCAGATGTGTCAATCCGGACTGCGGATGAGGCATAGAACCTGGAGACTCCGGGGGAGTGCAATACCTCTGGCTGAGGTCCCTAGGGGCAGGAACTCCGGAGAAGGGCCTCTGTCAGAAACGCAAGGACGCCTCCCGAAAGGGAGCAGGCCAGGGCGGCACCACAAGGGTGGCCTCGCCAAAATCGCCTAGAAAGGCGTGCGTCACATACTCAGCATTGCTAACAGAAGAGGGAGAAAGGTGCAAGTCCTCCAGCATCCTCACGAGGAAGCGCTGGTACTCTGAGAGATCAGCAGCCAGAGAGATGTGGACAGAGGGCCCCTCTCATCCAGAAGAGGGGGATGAGGAGCTGGAGGTCACCATACGTTCCGAGGGTGGCTGCACGGGGGGAGGTTGAAAAACCTGGTTGTCCATAGCCCTAACGTAGGCAGGGAACCAAGCAGCCACCGCCCTGAACTGCTCCCAGGTGAGAGGGCCAAGAATGCCTGGGAGCACTGGAGAATGTGGCAGAGGGATAGGGCAGAGCCGAGAAAGGAAGTCGGCTGACCTCCGCCAGAGCTAGGGAGGCGGACCATGAGCACCGAGAAGGGTGCCCGGAAGACTCCACAGCCGACAGCTGTACAGCCACGTTGGTACCTTGGCTGTGCCAGAAATCCCCAGTGGGGCAGGGGCCGTAAAGTTCAGAAGGATGGTCCCCTGCCTCAAAGAATGGGACTCCCTCAAGAAACCGGAAGGGAAGGGTGAAATCCGCACTTGGCTTGCCTGGAGTGGACCCAGAAGGCGGCGCACTGACCCCACATCCTCGACCCCTCAGAGTCCGAGAGATCCTCCTCCTCGAGGGCCAGCCTAGGTAGCTGGCATCTCTGGGCTGCCCGAAGGAGACCCAGGAAAACACCCTCCCTCCTGCAGGCTTCTCGATGGGCCACAAAGCTGGGCGATCAAGACACACCACTGGAGGGTACCACCACCAGGGTCAATGAAACCCCAAGGCCAAGTTGCAGAGCAGTGGTGGCACGCACCACTGCCTGCTGGTCAGCACCACTGGCGAGCCTCGGGCCACCTGACTCGCCTCAGTAGGGGCTGGCTACGACTCGTCGGCGAGACCACCGGGCGCCCTCCTCCCAGAACAACCCCAAAGGTGTGACTGCCCATCTGACTCGAGCCCGACTCTGAAGAGTGAGGTCAGGGCTCTGAGGCAAACAGTAGGAGAGCGAGGCGAGAGCCAACTTTGCCAGGGCCCGGCAGCTAGAGCTGTGTCGGCACCGCGCCCTCTTGCAACCCGTGGTGAGGGGCTCACAGAAAGCCCAGGGCAGCTCGGGCCAAGGTCAGAGCCAGGGCCAGATGCGGCACCGTCAAGTCCACTAGTACGGGGCGGTACAGGAACAGAGGCAGGTGCGACAGCAGCCCTAGCAACAACCTCGGCGCGGAGCACCACCACCAGGCCCCTGGCGCCAGCGGCCCTGAAGGCGGACTTGGCGCCCGAGGTCTTCAGAGCACGCAGTGGCACGAGGCGTGGACGGCGCCCGAGGGCGGCACCGACAGCTGAAGCGAAGGCCCTCGGCTGGCCGCGCAGGCAGGCACCGTGCTCAACCTCGGTGCGGGATGGCGTAAAGCGAGACATGGCGAAGAAGGCGGCGGATCCTGTCCCGCCTGCGAGCAGCATCGGAGCTGGGAGCGGCGTTGACAGGGGCTACGGTGCCGGAGCAGTCGGTGCCGTTGGGCCTGGCGCCCTGAGCGGCACCGAGGCTCGAAGGTACCGACCAAAGGACGTCGGGACCACACCGTGCAGGCCTTCCGAGCCAGGAGGCGACACAGGGAGCCTTCACCCTGAAGGCGGTGCTGTGGCGGGCGCCTCCGCCCGCTCCCGGAAGAAGCGGGACAGGCTTCCTGCACGCAGAAGGAGCCTCGGCAATGGCCAGGCTACAAGTAGCGAGGCTCCCTCCTCCTCGGTCCGGAGAGAACTGGGAGGGACTCAGAGGAAGGGCCGAAGCCGCGGCAGCCCGGCAGTCGAACTACCCTGAAAGTCGGCTGAGCTCGCCCCACTTTCAACGCGCGCTGTTCGAGGACTTGGCGGCATATGGAGAAGCAGTCGTCACACGAATCCATGTCGTGAAGCGGGCCGAGACACCGGTCGTGCTGGTCGGTGACTGAATATTTTCGGCCGCACGGGCACTGACGCATGGGGGGGCCGACCCGCCTTAGAAGACTTTTTGACCTCCGACCGAGACATGACCTACGGAGAAAAAAACACCACAAAACAGACTTGACGTCGCACAATTTGAAATAAAAGGAAAGATCTTACCGGCAATGTCGAGTGGAGCTGAACCCAGAACGGTGAGCGACCGGCGGACTGGCGTCGATTTCTTTTGAGCAGGCTGAAAGGCCTAAATTACAGCAAAGCTTCCACGGCGACTCTCGGCGGCGGAGGCAGCGAAGAACTGGTAGGCAGGTGGAGTCGGCACAGCCTAACGACCAACCCTCGAGCGCCACGCAGTACGTCGGCCTCGAGGGCGGCGCCGATGCTGTCGGCTCCGCCTACCAAAAAAAAAAAAAAAAGCTCCCACAGGGTCCTGATCTCCGGCCAGTACCCATCTGTGATGAATGGTGAAGATTGACACAGATGTTTCTTAGAACACCAAATGCTGAATCTTTTCCATTTGGTGTTGTAAGTCTTTATGGTGGAGGGCTTTCGAGAAGCTTTGAGGATATCCAGAACCCCTTGGGAAAGATGCAGATCTGCAAATTCTAACTCTTCAAGAGCCATGCTTTGAGATTGACGTCGGTATAAAGGGGCAGTCCCGGACGCCCGCCTTCCAGTTCTTTCCCGCCACAGGCCCCGACGAGAGAGAAGCAGACATTTCCCTCAATGGGAAAGGAGCTGAAAAAGCCTAGGGGGATGGAGGGTGGGAAGGTATTACCTACTGCAAGAGCCTCTCTCGAAGATCTACTGTTACGGTAAGTTCTTACGTAACTGTACTATCTTACTTCGAGAGGGCTCTTGCAGTAGGTAATTACATATAGTACAGAATCCCAAGCAATCTGGAACAAATGAAAGGCACCGGGGGGAGGAACTACTCCAAGAAGTAGCTAACAACCTTGCAACCCTCCAGATAGGAGGCCTTGCAAGACCGCTAACCTGAAGCCTGCTCTACGGCGAGAGGCAATGTCCAAACTGTAATGTTTAGTAAAGGTATGGACGGAAGTCCAAGTGGCGGCAGCACAGATGTCTGCCGCAGACACATTCTTGAAACAAGCTGCAGAGGCTGCTACTCCACGAGTGGAATGACCTCTGACTGATCAGTCTTCCTGAGATCCTTCATCCTATCGGTGTAGTATCTCAGAATCCTGTGAACATCCATGGTATGGAGCAAGTATTCTCCTTGGTTGGAGTACTGCGTGAAAAAGGCAGGTAATTCAATAGACTGATTTAAGGTAGACTCCGCTACCACCTTCGGAAGAAACTTAGGATTCGTGCGAAGAGCTACTCGTTCTTTGTGAAAAATCAGATAAGGATTTTGCACATAAGGGCCCTGAAGCTAATGATTCTCGAACAAAAGTAATGGCCACCAAGAAGAGCATCTTCCACGATAAAAACTTCAAGTCTGCGGGAGCCAGCAGGCTCAAAAGGAGGAAGGGTAAGTTTCTCGAGGACAAAGTTCAAGTCCCAAGGGGGGGCTGGAGTCCGAACAGGGGGCCTGAGATAAAGGACCCCTCTGAGAAAGGTCTTGGATACCTCCAATTGGGCAAAAGCTTTATCAGCGAAGGGAACATGGTAAGCTGAAATAGCAGCCATGTGAACCTTCAAAGAGGAGTGACTGAGACCCAGGTTGAAAAGATGATGCAAATAATCAAGCAGAATGGCCACAGGACAGGAGAAAGGCTCCATGTTCCTGGAGGCAGCCCAAATGGAAAATCTTTTCCATTTCATAGAGTAGGTGAACCTAGTGGAGGGTTTTCTAGCCTCCACCAGAATCTCGGCCACCTTAGGAGAGACGCCAAAACGAGATTGGGCTAGGTCTGCAGCAGCCACGCATGAAGTTGAAGGGACTTGAGTCCCGGATGGACCAGGGTCCCCTGATCCTGGGTCAGCAATCCTCGAGATAAAGGAAGAGGAGGAACCTCTGAGTATTGTTGTAGAAGAACCAGATTTGCCTGGGCCAGAAGGGAGCGATCAGAATCATTCTCGCTCCTTCCAATGCCAGTTTCTGCAGCACACGAGGAACCAGAGGAATTGGGGGGGGAAAGCATAGACGAATCTGTCCTTCCAGCTTAGAGACAGAGCGTCGCTCCAGAAACGCCCGCTCTGGAGGAGCGGCACAAGGTGGGAAGCTTTATGCTTTGGAAAAGGCACAGGTCTATCTGTGGAGTCCCCAAATCTGGAAGATGCTTTTAGAACTTTTGGTCTAGTTCCCACTCATGTGGCAGAGCGGAGAAACGACTTAGCTTGTCTCTTGAGGACACTGTCGACTCCCGGGACATGGATCGCCATGAGGTGAAGGTTGTGAAGCGTTGCCCATTCCCACACCCTCATCGCTTCCCTGCACAGCGGGTAGGACCGAGTCCCTCCCTGCTTGTTGATGTATCACACCACGCACATGTCTGTTTGGACAGCTAGGTGACTGGGAAGGATGTATTGGTGAAGGACCTGGAGAGCATACAGCACTGCTCGAAGTTCGAGCAAACTGATGTGGAGAGTTCGCTTCAATCTGGACCATAACCCCTGGGTTCGGTGAGGACCCAGATGGGCTCCCCAACCTTCGCCTGATGCGTCCGTGGTCAGAGTCTGGGCGGGGGGAGGATGAAAGAAGGGGACCCCCGGAACAGGTTCTCTCGAACCATCCACCATTGCAAGTCTCTTGTCATCGGCGAGGAGATCAGCAACAGATGATCTAGGTCGTCTACAAGTTGATCCCACTGAGAGATCCTCATGTGGAGGCGGGCACGTGGAACCGTCGGGATGGCAGCCGCCATAAGCCCCAGAAGACGGAGCACCGACCTCGCCAGAACCTTCTTGCATTCCGAAAGAAGGGACATCTGGGACTGGAGGGAGGCCCCCCTGTCCAAGGCAGGAAGGCCCTGCACACTGTCGATCGAGTTGCCCCGATGAACTGGAGTCTCTGGGAAGGGTCCAGATGAGACTTGGAATGGTTGATGGTGATACAGACCAGTGAAAACCTGCTGGGTGAGGGAGAAAATGCTGGGAGTTCCTCCTGGACGAGGCACGCCAAGAGCCAGTCGTCAGGTGAGAAACCTGAACTCCCAAAATGCTTAGGTGGGCCGCTACCACCGCCAGGCATTTGGTAAAGACTCGGGGAGCCAAGGAAAGACCAAAGGGAGCACCGGGTGGTAATGGTCCCCGGGCATAAACCTGAGGTACTTTCAGTCGAGGCGAATGGGGATGTGCAGGTATCGTCCTGCATATCCAGTGCACAAAACCATTGTCCGGCCGGAGAAGGGGCAAGAAGGTTTGAAGGAGAGCATCCTGAACTTCTTGTATTCCACATAGAAGTTCAGGGGCTGAATGAGAATGGGTCTGAGATCTCCGTCTTCCTGGTACAAGGAAGAAATAGAAATTAATAACCCGTCCCGTGAAGATGAGAGGGCGGGTTCTATAGCCTCTTAGAGAGCAGATATCTCTTCCCTGACCAGGGAAGATGGTCCCTTGAGTAAGAGGAGTTCAGGGCGGGGTGGCGTGGAGGTTTCTGCAGAAACTCTATGGAGTGCCCCTCTGCTATGATCTGAAGCACCCATGAATCCGATGTTATCCTCTCCCAGCCCGGAAGGTGGAGGGAGAACCTCCCTCCTACCGGTTCCTCCGGGGAGTCCGGAGGCGGTGGGAAGGAAGGAGTCAGGTGGTGTGAGGCAGCGCCGCAGCTGGGACACCTGCTGCTTTTTGGGCGGCAGGGCCCGGCGTTTAGTAGCCCGCCTTCCCTGGGAGTTTAAGCTTGAGGCCAGCTGCGTCTCTGCAGAAAGGCGGCACTGTATGGGGATGGGGCGGTATATGGAATTTGACAGGTTGAGAAAGGGGCGGTCCTTCTCACCTGAAGCAGTGTGTGATGATGTCCTTGACATCACCACCCGAAACACCGAACCTCTGAAGGTGCTTCTTGAATTGATAACTGCACCTCCGGGACCAGACCTGACACACGGAGCCATGCGTGATGCTGAAGACTTATGGCGAACACGGCGCTCTGTCTTGCGGTGTCCACTGCATCGTAGGTCGTCCTCAGAATGTGATGACTGGCCAAACGAGCAGAACGGACAAGGTCAGCTAACTCCTGCTTGACTTGGGAGTCAGGCAAGGAGTCAATCTTAGATTCCGCCTGGGTAAGGACAGCCTTCTGGTAATCCCCCATATGTGCTACATAATTTAGGGCCCTGATCCCCATTGTGGAAGAAGCACAGATCTTCCTTCCATACTGATCCAGAAGGCGAGATTCCTTATCCGGGGGAGAAAAGCTCAAATGTTTCGGGTGTGCTGACCGGCCATGAGCAGCGCTAATCACAACTGAGTCTGCATGGGGGTGAGAGTCTAAAAAGTCTACACCCTCCGGAGTCTGGTATAGCCTGTTAGACTTCCGGGAAGTGGGCTAAAGCCGACGGTTGTTTCCAAATGGTGAAACAAGGTGGGCATGAGGGCTCGATCAGGGTGGCACCAGAGTAGGGGCCGTAAGGGGCAAGTCCAGATGTTCGTCGAGTTTAACCCGCTGAGGATCTGGCTCTAAGGAATGCCACTGATGGACCTCCTGGATCTTCCTGAGCAACTCCGTGAAGGAAGGGTCCTCCGGAGGAGACTTCGGAGGAGTCCTCGGCCGGGGCTTGGACAGAGAGCGAGGCTCGTCGTCTTTCTCGGAACATCCATCAGGGGAATCCGAGGAGTCCGAGAGAGAAGAAGAAGAAGAATTTGAAGCAGAGTAAGACTCCCTAACTCGTCTAGGGGGAGGAATGGGTTCCTTAGGAGGATCCCCGAACGCGTGTCCTGCCCCTCTCTGGATCCCGAGGGGAGAGCTCAGGAATCCGCAGGTGGAGAGGGAGTGTGCCATCTGAGGCGTACAGGGGCCGGAGGTGGCACCATCACCGTGAGGCGGCTCTCGACTTCCTTGGTGAGCTGAGCCTTTGCCTCAGCCCACCAGGAGGCCAGAGTCTCCTGAAGATCCACCGGCGGCCTGGGGGGCGGTGAAGGAGGAGGAGGGGGATAGTTGTATGGGTGATATCCGTAAGGTGAGTATCCGTAACCCGGCTGCGGGAAGACTGGAGCTGGGTACTGCGGCGTCGGCGCCGGGTACTGCGGCGCAGGATACTGTGGGCCCGGGTAGACCGGTGTCGGATAGGACAGTGGATACCCAGGTACGGAGGGAGATGCGGAGCAGGCGGCCGTGAGGAACTCCCAGGGCGGATCAACGTGATAGGCCCGATGGGGTGGAGAAACCCGATAGGAGAGAATATCGCCCGGCGTCGGAGGCGGCGTCGGAACGGCATCAGCGGGCGGCGTCAGATCCGGTTCTGTAGGAGGGATCTGACAGCGAAAGCATCCCAAGCATTGCCGGGGCGGAGGAAAAGTCCCGGGGTCAGGCAGGGTATTCGGGCTCCCTGGACAGCAGCGGCTGCGAGGGACCTGGGACGACAGATGGTGCAGGGTCTGTCATAGGCTCCGAGGCCTGGCGCATGTCGGAGAAGCAGGCGATGCGACAGGGGCATCGTCAGCGGATACCAGAGAGCAGGCGTCCGACAGGGGTCCTCGTCAGGCGGACGGGTGGGAAGAGCCCAGTCGAGGGGACACTGCATCGCGCCGCCCGAAGGGTCGGGCGTCTGCGGCCTTCTCGGGCGGGCGTCGGAGGAGCCAGCCGTCGACGCTATGAGGCGCCCGCGCAGTGACCGCAAGCCTGCGGCGGTACTGAGGACAGGAGCCTCCCTTTGCCTGGAGGCACCCGGTGGGCTCGGCGCGAAAGCCAGGTGGGCGGACGGCCTCCTCTCCAAAGCCTTGCAGGCTGCGTCAGGCGATCCCCGGAGGACGTTACCTGCGGCTCCAGCTGGAAGTCGCGGAAGAACCTTCTCCCGGTGCCTTTCTTTGTCCCACTTCTTGTGTCCTTCAGGGAGGTGAGGCGCCTGCGAGCTTCTTCAACTCCTTCTCCATTGCAGACATCTTCTTTTTGAGAATGGGCTTCCAAAGACTGCTGGCGTCGTCTGCGGATGGCAGCGTTGAAATGCAGGCAATGCAGGCACTTGTCGAGCCGCGTGGTGGGGCCTAAACAAAAAGGCAGAGGAGTGACACGTCTTTGATGAGGCAGTTGGGCGCCGCCGACTACCGCACTTATTTTTTGAAGGGGCGACATAAACCGGCGTTCACTGCGAATAAAATACAGAATACTGATACTTAGTAAAACCGGCGAAGCAACAGGGCTGAGCTTATGAACTTCACCGCACTTCTGCACTAATGACAGCGGGAAGAACTGGAAAGCGGGCGTCCGGGACGCCCCTATACCGGCGTCGTGCAGCGCGGTCACTAACTGTCGGAGACGGTCCCATAGGAACTGCTAGCTAGAAATTTTTCCGTGGGGTCCGGCTGCCTGCAGCGTCAGTCTATATATATACCTACTGCAAGAGCCCTTTCGAAGTAAGATCACCTTGACTTAATTGTCCTGATCTTGCCACCACTGGAGGGCTTGGATCAAGGTCAGAGGCACTGGAATCAGTTTGGTAAGGGAATCCTTTTTCTGAGACCAGAAAGCTCTCAGGTGGAACTGAATATCCCTCATCTGGAATCTTGCCCCTTGGACCACTGCTGCTGAAGCTGCCATGTGGTCCAAGAGCTGGAGGAAATGCTTTGCTGGTTGAGATACCCGAAGGCTGAAGGAAGAAGCTAGTTCCATTAGAACCCTTGCCCTTTCTAGAGGAAAAAGGCTCTTGCTCTGAGTGTGTCCAGTTCTGCCCCTGTAAAGGTAAGAAGCTGGACTGGTTCAAGAACTGACATGGTAAGGTTGAGAAGAAATCCTAGAGAGTGAGCACTTGCTGGGTCACTTGTGCGTGAGACTTGACTTGGTCTGGAGACTGACCCAATATTATGCGTCCAAATAAGGAAAAATGGAAATCTTTTGCCTTCTTAGAAAGCAACTACTACTGCCAGGCACTGTGAAAACCCTAGGGGCTGAGGTTAGGCCAAAGGGCATTGCTCTGAACTGATAGTGGCCTGAGGGCAACTCTCGAACCTGAGTACTGTCTGTGGGAGCACCTGATGGGAATGTGAAAGCAGGCATCTTTGAGGTCCAGGGAGGCTAGCCAGTCCCCTGGCCTTAGAGAGGGAAGGATTATTCCCAGAGTTATCATCTTGAACTTTGGTTTTAACAGATGTTTGTTTAGATATCTTGGGTCTAGGATGGGTCGCCACTCCCCTGTCTTTTTTGGGGTCAGGAAGTACCTGGAGTACAGTCCTTTGCCCCAGTGTAGGGTAGGGTAGGTTCTCTCTCTATAGCTTTTAAAGCTAGGAGAGAAGAAACCTCTGCCTCTAGGGCAAGGGTTTCCGAAAGATTTGCAGGTGGAAAAGATCTGGCTGTCATCTTTGGAAAATTTTTTGAAGCTGAGAACAGTCTGACTACTACTTCAGGACCCACTTGTCTGATGTAACAGACATCAGCCCTGGATTAAGTAAGCCAGCCTGCCCCCTACTGGAATAGGAGAACCGACCCGGTCAGGCCCATCAGGGTGTCTGTGGCTAGGATCCTTAGGCTGAAGTGGATGCAGCCCTGTTCATCCCCCTTCTGCCTCTTCCTCTGAAAGAACCCTCTCTGTGAAAGGAAGAAGAGGCCTGTGCTTGGTAAAAATGCCTATGAAAAGGCCTGCCCCTAGACTGCTGCCTTTGAGGAGTTGCCTGCCTCTCCTTGGCCTGAACACTCCTGTAGATGGTCCTGTACTCATCCATTTTCTTCATGTAATTCTCTGTCTGCTCCCCAAACAAAGAATTACCCACTACAGGAAAATCCATGGCCTTAGCCTGGGAATCCTGCGAGAGGCTAGTACATCTGAGCCAAGCCATTCTCCGAAGAGCCACAGATGTAGCCATGACTCTTGATGAGACATCATTAGAGTCCACAACACCATGAAACTGAACTTTAGATGCCTCAATCCCATCTGCAGCCACCGCCTCCAGCTCCTTGGTTAGCTGGGGGGAGCCCTGTTTAGCCAGTGCCAGTACAGTGTCCCACCTGGACTTCTGGTACCTAGCTGTAGAGGCCATATAATTCGCCTGAGTCCCAAGGAAGATGCCATGTACAGCTTTTTTGCCATGGCACCAATCTTCCTAGAGTCTTTGTCTGGGGGGTGTGAAGCCAAGGGAATGCTTGCCTTATCACAGGCAGCAGCCTGCACAACCTCAACATGGCTGCATTGCTGATATAAAAACTCAGTTTCTGAGCCTGAGAGTGTATACTTCATGTCCATTCTTCTATCCACAGGAGATACAGAAGAAAAAATTACTCATCTTAGTAATTGCTTTTCTTCTCATGGAGTCTTGCTATATTAGGACTTAATGCAGTATGCCCTTGGCTTTGAACTGCCCCGGAGATGAAATAGTTAACTCCAGTGTAATCTGGAGTTCCACAGCACGAGGGCGCTATCCAAAGCTCTATCTGGGGAGTTTGAACCTAAACTGTCAGGTTCTTTACGAAGCTAAACTAACATAGCAAGTCTGTGTGGAAAACCTCACACTAGCCATTGGCTACCTACTAGTAGTAGTAGAACAACAGAACACAACAACAAACACATAATGAGAACAATATTACCTATTATTGTTAGGATAACCCTGACAAGCACTAATAGGCCCCTCTCCCAAAAGACTCAAGTCCAGAGGGCCCATCTACCACTCAACAAAAACAGAATTATCTAGTTCCTTAACCCAAAAGAAGAAAGGGGGGACTAGAAAGCTAAAATGGCATGACACAGTGCTTATGGCTAAATTATCAACCCCATACCCAAGTAGGAATTCTGGGGGTTGTCCTAATATAGAAGACTCACGAGAAGAAAAGCAATTACTAAGGTGAGTAATTTTTCTTCAAACACCATGAAGCCTTGCTTATTTAGGACTTAATGCAGATTATACAGCAGTACCTCCATGGAGGAGGTCAGAACCTACTTAGAGATAGGCTCTGAAGCACAGCTGTGCCAAAGCAGCGTCTCTCCTGGACTGGGCGTCCAGAGAATCACTTAGTGAAAGTGTGGACTGTCTTCCAGGTAGCAGCTTGACAGATTTCAAGATAGGAATATCTCTAGCAGCCGCTAGAGATGCAGCTGTACCCTGGTGGAATGAGCCCTCAGGCCTGAGGGAGGTTCCTTACCTAGTTTTTGGTAACAGAACTGGATACAAGAGACAATCCACCTAGCGATTGTCCTCTAGTAGCAGGTCTCCCTTACCCACTTCTCCATAGGTAAGGAAGAGCTGGAGGATTGAACCTATGACCCTTGGTACGTTCCAAATAGTAGCTAAGAGCTCTTTAACGTCCAAACTGTGCAGCCTCCTCTCACGGAGGAAGAGTGCTCGGTAAAAATACTGGAGAGAGATGGATTGGTTAAGATGAAAATCTGAAACCACTTTAGGTAAAAACTTTCTGTTAGTCCTGAGGACCATTTTATCTCTGTGGAAGGAAAAAATCCTTTTCCACTGACAAGGCTTGTAATTCACTTATACGCCTAGCAGAAGTGATAGCCACTAGAAAACAGTTTTCCAAGTTAAAAACTTGAGGTCTGCTGAAACCAGAGGCTCAAAGTGGGGTTGCATTAGCTGGGCAATGCAAACATTCAGGTCCCATGCAGGAGCTGGTTCCCGAAAGGAGGTTAGTATGAAGTAACCTTTGAAAAACTTGGAAAACACAGGGTGAGAGGAAAGGAGACTGGTTTCCTGCAAAACAAAAATAGAAACAGCTACCAAATGAACCTTCAAGGTAGCTGGTTTGAAGCCTAAAGATTTAAGTGGACCAAATAGTCCAACAAAATAGACAGAGTCAGCAGATTCTGGAGCAATCTGCCTCTCAGAACCAAAATGAAAATCTCTTCCACTTAGAATTATAGTGGCTTTAGTGGAAGGCTTCCAGAAGCCTTCAAAATATCAAGACACCTTGAGAAAGGTGTAAATCAGCAATTCTAACTCCTCAAGAACCAGGCCTTGAGGTGGAGGGAATTGAGGTCCGGATACCACACTCTCCCCTGTGCACAGGTCAGCAGATCGTGGGTCAGGGAGGGCGAAATGAGAGGGACAGGAGAAGAGGGTACCAGTGCTGCCTGGCCCAGTCTGGAGCAATCAGAATCACTCTGCAGGGCTGAGTTCTGATTTTTACCAGTACCCTAAAGAGGAGGGGGAATGGAGGGAAAGCATAGAGGAACTTTCCCTCCCAATTCAGCTGAAAGGCATCCAGAGGAACTGATCCCAGAACTGGAGGCCTGCAACAAAACAGGGGAAGTTGGTGGTTGTCTGGGGCTGCGAAGAGATCTATCTGAGGGGTGCCCCAACTGGCAAAGACCGACCCCAGCACTTGAGGATTCAGAGCCCATTCGTGATGGCCCTGAGAAATCCTGCTGAGGGCGTCCGCTAGGACATTGTCCTTCCCTGGGAGGTGAACTGCTATCAGAGAGGTGTTCAGGAGTAGGCCAGAGACCACAACTTCATTGCTTGTTGCACAAAGCTGAAGAGCGAGTGCCCCTTGTTTGTTGATGTACCACATTGTTGTGGTATTGTCTGTCCTGACTTGGACTACCTTGTTCTGGACAGCCTCCGAAAAACCTGGAGAGCTAAGAAGACAGCTCTGAGCTCCAGTAGGTTGATGTGAAGCAGAGATTCCTGAGGGGACCACACTCCCTGAGTGGAAAGGTCGCCCAGGTGAGCCCCCAACCCAGCAGGAGGCTCCATGGTGAGGGTGAGGGAATGAAGAACAGGTAAAATGGGACCCCTATAGACAGGTTGCTTTGATCCAGCCACCATTTTAGAGCTAGGATCAAGGTCTTGGTCACTGGGACCAATTTGGTAAGGGGTCCTCCTTTGAGACCAATAGGACCTCAAGTGGAACTGAATGTCCCTCATCTGAAATCTTGCTCCTGGCACGACAGCTGTAGAAGCAGCCATGTGCCCTAGGAGTTGTAGAAAATGCCTTGCTGGTCGGGAGACCACGAGGGTGAAGGAAGATGCCAGGGCAATGATTCTGTCCACTCTTTCGAGGGAGAAATGCCCTGGCTAACTTTGTGTTCAACTCTGCCCTATAAAAGTTAGTACCTGAACTGGTTCGAGAACTGACTTTGGAACATTCAACAGGAACCCCAGAAAGGTGAGAAGTTCCTGGGTGATTTGCAAGTGGATTTACCTGCTCTGGTGACTGACCCACAATGAGCCAGTCGTCCAAGTAGGGAAACACAGCTACCCCTTGCTTCTTAGATGGCCACTACTACAGCTAGACATTTTGTGAAAACTCTTGGAACAGAAGTGAGTCCGAAGGGCATTGCCCTGAACTGGTAGTGGCCAGAGGGCAGTTCGAACCTGAGGTACTTTCGGTGAGAGGCCCTGATTAGGATATGGAAATAGGTGTCCTTGAGGTCCAGGGAAGCTAACCAGTCCCCTGGTCTCAAGGATGGCAAAATCATTGCCAAAGTTAGCATTTTGAACTTTGGTTTTACAAGATGTTTGTTCAGAAATCTTAAATCCAAGATGGGCCGCCAATCTCCTGTCTTTTTTGGGGCCAGGAAATACCTTGAGTACAGACCCTTGCCCTGATGGCAAGGGAGGACCCTTTCTACTGCTTTGCAGTCCAAAAGAGAACAAACCTCTGCTTCTACCGCAAGGGTTTCTGAAAGACTTGAAGGAGGAAAGTGTCTGGCTCTCATCTTGGGAAATTGTTTGAAGCTGAGAACCAGACCTTGGCTTACCACTTCCAGAACCCATTTGTCCGAGGTTAGGGACAACCAGTTCTGGCGTAAACAAGCCAGTCTGCCCCCACGTGCACAGGAGAGTCGGCCCCAGACACCCGGCCAGGGTGCCTGCTTGGCAGGAGCAGCTTTAGGCTGGGAGAGGAGAGGGCCTGCCTGTGCCCGCCTTCCTCTGCCTCTGAAAAACCCCTCTGCGCAAAATCAGAGGATGCCTGAAATTGGTAAAAGGCCTATGGTAAGGCCTGCCCCTACCCTGGTGCATGCCTTTGAGGAGTGGCATGCCTCCTTAGCTTGGCACTTTGTAAGTAGTTCTGTATTCATCCATTTTTTCATGTAATTTTCTGTTTGTTCCCAAACAAAGAATTTCCTATGACAGGAAAATCTATAGCCTTTGACTGGGTATCTTGGGACAGATTAGTGCATCTGAGCCATGCCAACCTACGGAGAGCTACAGAAGTGGCCATGACCCTAGAGGAAACATCATTAACGTCAACAGCAGCATGAAATTGAACTTTAGAGGCTTCAATGCCATCAGCAGCCACCTGTTCCAACTCACTAGCCAGCTGGCCCTGAGCCTGCTTGGCCAACTGCAATATAGTGTCCCATCTAGATTTCTGATATCTAGCCACATAAGCCATATAATTAGCTTGTCTGAGTCCCAAAGAAGCTGCCACATACTGTTTTTCGCCATGGCATCAATCTTCCTGGAATCTTTATCAGGAGGATGTGAGGCCAGGGAATATTAGCCTTGTCACAGGCTGCAGCTTGAACAACACCTACATGACTACACTGCTCAGTAAGGAAGTCTGTATTAGGGCCTGACAAAGTATACCTTCTGACCATTTTTATCTACAGGAGGACAGAAAAAGATTTTTAAAATCTTAATGGTTTGCCTCCTAAATGACTTATGCAAAGGAATAGACAACCTCCTAGACTCTGGAATATCCATCATTTCCACATAGTCAGGCTCCTCTTGCTTGTCCACAGCCTTCTAAAGGGAGCTGAGAGTTTCGCTACCTTCTTATAAAACTTGAAATGTGAAGGGACTCAGACAACAAAGGCGGAGACTCAAAGGTCTGTCTGGAGAAATGTCCGTTCTATGGGCACTTCCAGACCTTCCCAATCACAATTACAATCATCAAAATCTTCCTCCCCTCCTGTGGTTCATAAAATCCTCAACATCATAATCCTGAACCACTGGACCTGAGCAGACCCTTTTACCAACCATGGGGTTTCGACAAGTCCCTGAGACAAAGACTGGACAATCTGAATGGCTTTAGCTATTTCTGCAGCAGAAGGAGAGACAAACTGGACTCACACTAACTGATTTCTTTTTTTACTTTGACTGGTTCCTCAGGACCAGCCTTTCTTTTGCACGAGGAAGTCTCTCCCTGGTCAGAGGGCACTCCCTGTGGTCCAGCCGGAGCTGGACCGGGCTGGCCATCTGGGTCGGCGGACTTTCTGGCCTCTCGTTCCCTGAGCCGGCCCGATCTCTTTTCCAGGGTGGCTGCAGGGAAATTCTTACACACCTGGCAGTCTGACAGGAGGTGGTCAGCCCCCAAACAATAGACACAAGTGGTGTGTGGGTCAGCCTTGGCAAAGCCTTCCCCACAGACATCACAGTGTTGAAACCCAGTGGGCCCGGTTTTTCCTTTGGGTTTCTCAGACATAATGCCAGCCTATCCAAACTTGCCCTTTTTCCCCGGCCTTGCCAGGAGATAAAGACACCTTATCGGTCCCTAACGTGTCACGGTATTGGAAAACCCCAGAAAATAAAAGGTTTTTTTAGGACCGATAAGAACCGGGTACCTCACTCTAAATGCAAAGAAAATGAGTTTTTAAGCAAACCGATCGGTTCAGAGTGAACCGATAATGAGTTTCCACACAGACTTAAATTTTCTTGTACTTACTGTTACCAGATAGAGCTTCAGACCAAAACCGCGGTAATTTTAAAATACTTGCCAGTTCAATGAACCGATAAAACAATAAAACCGCAAAACAAACCGAGCTGAAGGAGCTGGTCTCCGGGCGACTGTTCAATGAAAGGAGTAAAGAATCTGACAGTTTAGGTTCAAACTCCCCAGACAGAGCTTTGGATAGCGCCCTCGCGCTGTGGAACTCCAGATTACACTGGAGTTAACTATTTCATCTCCGGGGCAGTTCAAAGCCAAGGGCATACTGCATTAAGTCCTAATATAAGCAAGACTTCATGGTGTTTGAATTGGTAGACTTCAGAATTTTTTGTGCCCGTTTCCCAAAGGATTTGTGGAGGGGAATACACAGTCTCCTGGACTCTGGGATGTCCATCATTTCTACAAAATCGGGCTCCTCCTGATCCTCCATTGCCTGGAGGGTCTCAGCCACCTTTCTGTAGAACATAAAGTGGGAAGGGGACTCAGAAAGCCTAGGAGGGGATACACCTGAAGGTCTGTCTAGGGAGATGTCCGGTTCCACAGGCACATCTAGACTTTCACCATCACCATCATCATCTTCTTCAAACTCCCCTTCCTCCTCAAACTCCGGTTCATAAAATTCTTCCAAAGTATAATAGTGAACCGGGGGAACCGACCGAACCGAGCCCCTGCCAAAAGGTGCCGGATTGGTCGGAACCTATTTCTTCAGCGGTCGAAACATGGACTTCTAGATCCAAACCGGACGATTTTTCTTTGCGCTTTCTTTTAGTCGGAATCGACCCCTCGAGATCGGCTCTCCTTTTGCCCGAAGTATCGCCCTGGTCAGAGGGCACGCCTGGGTTTGGTGAACCGAACCGAACCAGACCATCCGGCCACGGACTTCTCGACCTCCTTTTCCCTCAGTCTACCTAATCTCTTTTCAAGGGTAGATTTGGGAAAATTTTTGCAAATTTGGCAGTCTGAATCGAGGTGTTTAAACCCCAGTCAATAAACACAGGTGGTGTGGGGATCGGCCTTAGCAAAGACCTCCCCACATTCACTGCAGTGTTGAAGCCCAGTGGGCCCGGTTTTTTTCTTGGGTTTCTCAGACATGGCCAACCTAACCAAACTTACCCTTTTTTTGGCAACCGCCAGGAAAGACTCCCTTTTCGGTTCCTAACCGTGTCAAGGGTCTTGGAAAAAAATGTTTTGAAACACATTTTTTTTAGAACCAATAAGGACCGGTAACCACACACTAAAGTTACACAAGAATTAAGCAAATAATCGATCCACACTTTTTATAAGTTCCACACAGAAAACACAGTACAAAACCTATCTAGTACTCACGGTACCACAGACAGAGACTGAACCGACTATGCAAGAAACTTTTTCGGTTAGAAACCAACAAAAAAACGACACTTCAACCAACTTTCGAACTGAGCTGCAGGAGAAATCTCCGGAGCGACTGTTCAGTGAGGCAGAGTAAAGAACCTGACGGTTAGCTTTCAAAGGGAAACAGAAACATCAACCGAGCTCGAGCTCAGCATTCTATGCTCTGCATAGAAAGGTTAACCCTTTGTCCTCCGGGGCAGTTTAAAGGCTGGGGCTAACTGAACTTGTCAGAATACAGCAAGACTTCAAGTTGTTTGAATAGAACGATCCTTAAGAGGGGCGTATTTCCTGTCTATGGACTTGGCCACAGAGGGAATAACTGCTGGATTATCCCACACCATTTGAGAGAGCATCTCAGAAGAAGGCTACACAGGAGTAGTCAATTCCACAGGAATATCCTGAATGTGCAGAAACTGCAAACGCAGCAGTTTTCCAGGATCAGTCTCTGAAGTCTGGGGAGAGAGAGAGAGAGAGAGCGCGCAAGCCGTGTTCAAGTTCTTAAGCAGAGACTTAAAGGAGAAGACCACCCAGAATGTGCAAAAACATATGTTATGTAGAGTGTTTTGATATGTATGTTAAGTCCTAGTGTGTCCTTCACTCTGTCTGCTATTAGGAGTTTTTCCTAAATTAGCCTGCTAGCTGCATGGTAGTTTTACGACCCCTGGGGATCTTCATCACAAATAGGATTATTAGCTTTCTTTCTCCTACGATGCACCCTGGCTCATGTGATAGTGATGTAGCTATGCCCTTAGATTTAACAGGGTCTGTCAAGGCTCAGCAACAAAGATAATACTTCTTTCAGAGAAGTCACATTGCTAGATTTTGGGTGAGTGTAATCATTATTATTTTTTGACATTAGTACCTTGTCCTGCTATGTTACAACCTATAAGGTGATGTTCAATTTTTGCTACTTAGTACTGGTGCAAAAACTGAAAGTGACAGAGGAATAGAGTAAACAGTGACATGATTCAAACACACACACACACACACACACACACACCAGAACATAACAGGACAAGGTACTGATATCAAAAAATAATAATGATTACACTCACCCAAGATCTAGCAGTGTCTCTTCTCTGAAATAAGTATTTTCTCTGTGGCTGAGCTGTGACAGACCCTGTAACAAGACACTGGCTTCCTGCAGGGGCAATTAGACATCACACCAAAGGGCACTCTGGGAAGACTATCTGGGACAAGAGGCCATAAAAGAAACCAGAATGGCAACCTCCAAGGGCAAAAAAAACGGGGAAAGTTAGAAAAAACATCTCTAACAGCAAGAGGAAAAGAAAACACTGGGAACTGGTTAGCGTACAGAAAAAAAGACTACTACATTTCTTTTTCTGATTTTAACATGGAGTTTTCCTTTAAAGGCAATGTCCTCAACCAAAGGCTCTGCTGGAAGAGATGGTTTATTTGCCACCTCCAGAGAGGAACTGTCATCAAAGTCGTCCCCCAATCAAAGATCAGGATCAGTCCTGAAGGGACAGAGTATGGAGGAAAAAGAGCTCCGTGAATTGGAGTAGAGAACCCTGGTGCACCATGCCGCACTGAAGGTGCCCCTGGTACCGACACAGGGTGCGGTGCCGAAAACACAGACGGCGCCGGCACAGGACGCAGTGTCAAGCACAGCGCCAGCACCAGAGGAGTCTGTGCCGCACCCAGCGCCGCAGGATCAGAGGCTTCTAACACCGCACTCGGGGAGGGAAATCTGAAAACTGCAGTAGGAGAAAAAGGCACCTGTGCTGGCCCCTCCGCCACAGCCATGAGGGGAAAAGCACCAGAGCACAGCGTCGACAGCACCGAAGAAGGTATAGCATGACTAGGAAGCCCCAACCACCCTGCCTGCAGGTCTGAAACCGGAAGGCCCGAAGGCCTTGAGACTGACTACGCCCGGCCCGGCAGACGGGACAGCCACCGAACCCACTGCTCAATAAGAGCGTCCCAATGATGAAAATGTTCACTAGAGGATCCCCTGGAGACTCTGAGTCGAAATGCTGGTCACCAGGAGCTGAGGCCAGGAGACCCGGAGGAGTCTGAGTTGAACCCCTGCCCCTGGCCCCGAGCAATCAGGTTCATTCATGCTCTGTCTGTAGTTTGAGTACCCTCTGCAGAATGGGAAACAGAAGTAAAGCATAAGAATCTCCCTGTCTAAGAGAGAGACAACGCGTCGTGCCAGAAAGCACCATGCTCTGGAACGAGCGAGCAAAAGCTGAGAAGTTTTGCGTTGGATGGGGAGGTGAAAAGGTCGAGTTCAGGTTACCCTCATTTCTGAAACAGTGATTCTGCCACTTCCTGATTTAGTTCCCATTGGTGAGCAAGGGAGAAAGATCTGCTGAGACTGTCCACTAGGACATTTTGCACTCCTGGAATGTGCACTGCTGTGAGAGACAGATCGCGCTGGACTACCCAGTTCCACACTCTCATCGTCTCCCTGCAAAGGGGGTGCGAACGAGTGCCTCCCTGCCTGTTGATGTAGCAGACGACTGACATGTTGTCCATCTGGATTATCAGTAATCCCCTTGGGAGAACAGACAAACACTTGAAGCACGTACAAGACCTCTCTCGTCTCCAGAACACTGATGTGCCAGGACATCTCAAAGTGAGACCATAGTCCTGGAGCTTGGTGGCCCCCCATATGAGCCCACAACCCAGACTGGAGGCATCTGTGGTTAGAATTCCAGGGTGGGGGGCTGGGCCTCAAAACGGGAGACCCAAAGTCAGGATTGAGGGATCCCTCCACCAAACTAAATCTTTCCGAAGGGCGGAGGAAATTAGGACTGGATGGTCCAAATCATCCTGAAGTTGATCCCACTGAACCTGCAGGGACCACTGAGTGACACTCGTGCAGCCTTGCCAGGAGAAGCATGGAGATGGAGGCCGCCATCAAACACAGTAACCAGAGAACCTCTCGGGCTGGGAGAGATCTGGAAGAGGCTACCAAAGTAGCCTGCTTGATCAATGTTTCCATCCTGTCTAAGGGATCAAGCGAAGACTTGGGGATGTTGACCGTGATCCCCAGTCTGGAAAACAAATCCAGGGCAACGAAAGGGCCTCCAAAAGGGAGTCCCTGGATGGAGCGAAAATCAGCCAGTCATCCAGATAGGGCAAAAATCGCTACGCCCTGGCGTTGCAAGGCAGCAGCCACTACCACTAGGCACTTGGTAAAAGCCTTGGGTGCCAAGGAAAGGCCAAAGTGGAGGGCTCGAAACTGGAAGTACTCCCTTTGGAAGGAAAAACGCAGGAAGCGGCAGTGGCTGGGAAAAATCGGGATGTGCAGGTAGGCATCCTGCATGTCCAGTGCACATAACCAGTATTTCTCCTGAAGAAGAGGCAGGAGGCTCTGGAGGGTTAGCATCCCAATTTCTTGTACTTAGCCAGACAAAGCCGGAGTCTGCTGAGGTCAGTGGGTACTTAGGTCACCACTCTTTTGGAACCAGAAAAAAAGTGGGAGTAAAACCCCCGCCCTCTGTGACAAAGAGGGACTGGCTCTATTGCTTTTTTTAACAATAGAGCCTGCATTTCCTCCCTTATGAGAATGGTCTGGTCTCGAGAGTAGGCTGACCTTCACAGTGGAGGCTCTGGAGGAGGCTCCAGAAACGTCAGGGTGTGTCCTTGGGACACTAGCTGCAGGACCCAAGCATTGGAGGTGATACTCTGCCACTCCTACGCGTGGAGAGCAAACCTCCCCCCTACCAGCTCCTCGCACAGGGGCTGTGGAGGGAGTGGGGTCGGAGAGTCAGGAGGTGGCAGGATGAGCAGGAGGAGGACCCCCAGATCGTCAATGGTTTTTGGAGGCAGGAGGGGTGGAGAAAGTTCCCGTGACCCAGACGACGATTCCGGGCTTGTTTATGCTGCCTCCAGGTCCTTTTCAGAAAGGGTTGCTGACCTTGTGCACCCAAACGGTACATGGACCTTATGGACCTAAGGGCCTGACTGCGGTCCTGAAGGTCCGTGATGATATCCTTGGTGTGACCACCGAAAAGTACCGATCCCCTGAAGGGAGCGTCATGAATCGCCCTGTGGACCTCATTGGCAAGGCCAGATATGTGAAGCCAAGCATGCCGCCGAACGGAGACTGCGGTCGCCGAGGTACAGGCCACTGCATCGACAGTTGTAGGTGGCCCGAAGAGCATGCCTGCAAGAAATTTTGGAGAGGAGAATGTCCTTGGCGATATCCTCCTTGAGGTCCGAGGGTTCCATGGATTGGATCCGAGCCTCTAGCTTGGTCAAGCTGGCTTTTTGGTGAGACACCATGTGGGCTACATAATTTAGGGACCGTAATGCGCATATAGCCGAGGAGTAGACCTTTTTTCCGTACTGGTCAATCTGCCCGGACTTCTTAGCCTCCAGAAAAGTGCTCATGTGCTTGGAGGCTGTGGAGCAATCATGAACTGCAGAGATTACCACGGAGTCTGTATTTGAGGGTGCACACTTAGGAAAAGGGCCCCAATAGGTGCCTGGTACATCCTTTCTGTCCTTTTGGGTATGGCCGGGATGGAATGAGGCAGTTGCCAGATTGTGCTGGTGAGGTCTTCATGAGGTCCGACCCAAGGAGGAACAGGAATCTGGGACAGAGACTCTAGGTTGAGGTGTTCTGCGAGCCTTTGCCACATGGGATCCTGTCCCTCAGATCCTCAAGAGGTCTGAAAAGGAAGGATCCTCTGGAGGGGATTTGAGAGAGGTCTTCCCTTTAGGGACTGGGTATTCTTGATCTGAAGACTCCTCTGATGAATCCTCCCCTGAATCAGTATCGTTTCCTGGTGAACCTAAATCCGGAAGAGTACTATCCCGAAGGGTAGTTCCCATAACGTGAACTGTTGACAGGACCAAGCTCATGGGGGATAGGGACCAGAGAGGAGAACGAGGTGTTGGGAATCGACTCTCCAGATCTGTCACCAACTCCGTCCCTGCCTCCTTCCACCAGGACTGGATAACGGTCCTGAAGTCCGGCTGAGAAGTCTGAGAGGATGGAGGAGGGGGAAGAAGGGACAGCATGGGCAGGCGGGTAATGGTACCCATGGTATCCCAGAAGATGATATCCCCGATATGGGGAGCATCCCGGATAGTAGTGTCCCACAGAATGCCAGTGTGGTGGTGGGCCTACTGGGGGCTGGTCCACGGGGTACCCCAAGGGGTAGTGCAGGACAGAAAGGGGTCTCGAGTAAAGATCCAACGTCAGAGGGGCTGACGCTGGGGAAGCCCACAAAGGACCTGCTGTGGTATAGATTAGAGGCGGGGCCGGTGTCAGAAATGGATCCGGTGTTGGGAAAGCAGGCGTCAGAATCCAACATAGAGGTTCCGACATGGGAATCTGGTCCGCCGTGGAAACTGGAGGCGGTGGCAGACTTACAGGCTCCAAGGAGACTGTCATCGGAGGGTCCGGCACTGGATTATGTTTCGCTGGCTCCGATGGAAGAGCCATGTCCAGCATCGGGACAATCACCGGAGATGGGACGGTGTTCCCAGAATGGATTGGAAGTCCCTCCCATGAAGGACCTGATGGTGGCAGAGGACCCTCTTTCCCAGACACCCAAATGGGCGAGCAGGAGTCGGAACCTGAAGTCTGTTATATGTCCAGGTGACCGGCGCTCCCTTCTCCCCCTTGGGGTAGCAGAAGCGAAACCTGGGCTGCCGGCAGGTGAGAAGTGGGAAGAGAGACAGTCTTCCCTGGGCTGATCTGGATGTTGGGTGAGACAACAGAAGTCCCTGACAGGAAAGCCTTGTCTGTGCGGTCGCCGGAGGCGGCCAACTGACCAGACAGTGGAGCCGGGCGGGAGGGGGCAGCACCTCCTGCCAACTTAATGGTTGAAGCAGGCCGGGTTCCTGAGGAGCGGGAAGCAGACTTATCTGGGACAGACTTAGCAGCAGATGTGGCACGGTCGCCAGAGAAGCCTGTGGCCGACAAACATGGAGATGAGTAGCAGAGTCTTTGGTGTTCCCCCAGCATCCCCAGACGTGGCCTGGACAACCCTTATCACAGATGGCCAGGGAGGGGGAACCCTTGCTGCTTGAAGGCCTGGGAACTGCTCCCAGTGCCTCTTTTTCTTGCGTTTCCCCAGAGAGAAAGATGAATAATCCCTCAGTCGCTTCATTTGAGTCTCGAGCAAGGCAACTGTGACTTCAGTAATTGGGCCTCCAGAGCCTGCGACTTCCGCTTGCGGGTGGCCTGTTTGAAAGGTTGGCAGTGTGGGCAAGACGCGGTGGGATGGTCCAGGCCTAGGCAGATGCCGCACTTGTGGTGGCTCTCTTTGTGCCGAAAACCTCACACTTCTTCTGAGGCGGCGAAGACACAGAAGTAAGGAAACGACCGAGAAACTCAGAAAGGAATAAAGAAAAGGCACATAAATAACAGCGATCGCTGTGGAAGTCTACCGCGAGGTAACATACACGAGGCAATGGCAGGAAAGAACTGAAGGGCGGCGTGGGGACCGCCCACTGTATAGGGTTACGCTGACATCTGTCACGTGAAGTCGGGTGGGCGGTCCCCCGCAAGGCATTGCTGGAAAAGTCTGCTGTGCAGTCCAGAAGCCAGATGGCGCTAGACCTACTTGTAATGACCTACTGCAGGAACCCTCTCGAAGTAAGATCACCTAAAACTGAAGGTGGACAAAGCAATGGGGTCTCATGGGATTCACCCAGGAATTCTAAAAGAACTAAGGGGAGAACTAGTGACACCACTGACTACCCTTTTTTAACAACTCATGGGAGGATGGTGTGGTACCTGAGGACTGGAGGAGGGCGGATGTGATTCCCCTTCACAAAAGTGGGAGCAAGACAGAGGCAAGAAACTACAGACCTGTTAGTTTGACCTCAGTGGTAGGGAAAAAGATGGACTCACTTCTGAAGGAAAGAACTGTGGCGTTCCTAGGGGCCAGTGGGGCACAGGAACCAAGGCAGCATGGATTCACAGCAGGAAAGTCATGTCAGATGAATCTAATTGATTTCTTTGACTGGGTGACCAAAGTAGTAGACCAGGGAGGGGCTGTGGGCGTGGCCTACCTAGACTTTAACCACACTTGTAAGATGCCAAAGTCCCAGAGTTCCCTTTTAAAATATATATATATTTTTCTTTCTATAGTGAGTTAATCCACTCAGGGAGGTCCCAGTACCAGATACAATTTATAAGTGTAACAGTGTGAGGAAACCTCTACCCAAAAACAAAAGAACAGTAAAGATCCAACTTTCCAGCTCTTGTATATATTTTTCTCATATAGTTGACGTACGTTTCAGGGCTACTGTCCCTTCATCAGAACTTTTTTTTACAAGCTATAGAATTAATGAAAAATTAAACATCAGAATTTGTAATGTTAAGACATGTACCAAATCTTCATATTATATCACAAACTCACTTTAGAGAATTACTACAGGGTAAACATACCTGCTTATAAATAAAATATAAAGCAGATTTGTCCATCTATATTCCATGTTTTTAAATTCAGAGTGAGTGTCAAGTTTGAGCTACGGGGGACGTGAGAGGGCTAGAGTTACAAAACAAAATTATAAACTTGAACAGTTAAGGACTTGTACTTATAAACTTTATTCTCATTCTTATTTTTTATTAGATTTATCTCATGTTAACTATGGTTACATTCATCAATTTATTTAAATTTATCTTTGCCTTGAAAACTTCTTTAAATTCTGAATTTGTGATATAATTTGAAGATTTGTCTTAACATTACAAATTCTGATGTTTGATTGTTCATCAATTCTACAGCTTGTAAAAAAGTTCTGTTGAAGGGGTAGAGGTTTCCTCATGCTGTTACACTACCTAGACTTTAGCAAGGCATTTGACACAGTCTCACACAAGAGATTAATAAACAAGTTTGCCAGCTTTGGAGTGGGTCCCAGGGTTGTAGCCTACGTAAAACACTCTCTAGACAACAGAACGCAGAGGATAATAGTAAATGGAGTCCACTCCGAAGGGTTACTAGTGGGGTACCGCAGGGTTCATTAGTGGGACCAGTCCTCTTTAATGTCTTTATAGGTGACACTGCAGTGGGACTGGAAGAGAAAGCTTGCCTCTTTGCAGATGACACAAAGATCCGCAACAGGGCTGATGCACAAGAGGGGGTGGAAAGGATAGGAAGGGACTTGGCAAGGTTGGAGGAATGGTCAAAAGTGTGGCAACTTAGATTCAACGCAAAGAATTGCAAAGTAATGCACCTGGGAAACAAAAACCCAGGGGAAGAGTACACAACGTGGGGTTGAGGTACTGACAACAACAAAAATGGAAAGGGACCTGGGGGTAGTCATATCAGATGACCTAAAGGTGAGCAAGCAATGTGAGAAGGCAGTAAGTACGGCTGAGGCGATACTGGGATGCATAGCGAGAGGCATCACCAGTCGAAAACAGGAAGTTGTTATCCCTCTGTACAGACACAGTTGTGAGACCGCATCTGGAATACTGCGTGCAGTTCTGGAGACCTCATCTCCGCAGCAGAAGCCATATGAAGAGAGACTAAAGGAGCTTTATATGTATACCCTAGAGAAAAGGAAGGAGAGGGGGGACATGATAGAAACATTTAAGTACCTCAAGGGAATCAAAGTCCAAAAGAGTAGCATCTTTCAGAAAAAGATGTGCAAGTACAAGGGGCACAATTTGAAGACAGAGGGGGGACGGCTCAGGGGCAATGTAAGGAAGTATTTTTTCACAGAGAGGATAGCGGATGTATGAACCAGCCTTCCTGAGGAGGTTGTGGGGTCAAAAACAGTGGGGGAATTCAAGAATACATGGGACAGACAAAGCAATTCTTGTGGGTTGTAGGATTAAGTAGGCTGTTGGTTAACTAGGATCTGCAGCTTATCCAATAGGTAGGTAAATGGGCAGACTGCGTGGGCCAAGCGGTCCATATCTGCAGTCAAAATCTGTTTTATGTAGTGGCAGTAATTAAAAATCTCAAACATAAATCCTCAGGTACGGATGGCTTTGTGGCCGAATTTTACCAGAAATTCCAGGCTGAGCTGACCCCTCTGCTCCTACAGATCTGTAATGTTTCCCACACTCAAACAGCTAGTCCTGACTGCTGTGGCAACTACTGACCCATCTCCCATTTGAATTTGGAAGTAAACATTTTCAGATGATAGCCAACCATCTTCAGCTGATCATTACCCAGATGGTACATCCAGACCAGGTGAGATTCATGCCAGGCAGACATCTGCATGATAAAATCTGCAGATTAGTTACCACCATAGCTGGCATGCGGAAAGGACCAGATGGGGTATAGGCAGTGGTAGTAGCAGTGGATGCCAAGAAGGCATTCGTCATCTGGAATGGGAGTTTTCTGGACACGGTCCTTCAAAAATTTAATTTTGGTACTAAATTCAGGGCTTCGATATCTGCCTTATACCCCAAACCACTGGCCCAGATAAGACTGAATTGGGCACTGTCCTCAGACTTCTCCATTAGAAGGGGCACGAGACAGTGGTGCCCTCTGTCCCCACTCTTGTTCGCCCCGAGCACTGAGCCCCTGGCAGAGGCATTCAGGTCCAGCTCAGACATAACTGGTATTAAAATAGGTTGCGTGGACAACTGCATATCCTTATATGCAGATGATACCCTTCTATATCTGCAATTTCACTTCCAAAAGCATTTCCTCTTCTAGCTAAATATAGTAATATATCTGGTTTTAAAATAATAATAAAAAAGAAATCTGAAATTTTATCCATAGGAGCCCCGGTTGCACCGGAAACTAAAACATTAATCTAAAATGATCCACTAAAGGGTTCAAATATCTGGGAGTTCAGATTACTGCACTCCTTAGCAAACTATGTCAAGCAAATCGTATGCAATTGTTGGAAGCATCCACCAGGACTGCAGTAGATGGGCAGCACTGCCACCCTCCTTAATGGGTCGCCCAGAATCAGTCCGATGACATACCCCCCGCTCTTTTATTTGACACTCTACTCATCCGTCCCACTAAGATATTTTGGACTAACATTCATAAAATCATAAAAAAAGTTTATTTTTGGGGAGGGGGAAGGATGGTCAGTTCTTGACCTTGATAAAGAGAAAGGTGGTTTAGGAATTCCTGACCTAAGTGCATATTACAGGGCTGCACAACTACAATTTCTGGCAGCTTACCATGGGGGCAGTCATCTATCCTTTTCAGCAAGTGGGACCCCAAAATAGCTGGTACCCTGCTTACTCCATGGCTCAAGACCTTGGTACTCACATGGAGGGAAGTGGTGAAGGATTTGAAGTTGGAGAACATGGTACTTAAAGGGAATCTGTACATTTCATTATGAAATTATTGTAAAGGTTACTATGAAGATCCATTATGTAAATTGCTGGGTTACATTTAGAAAATGTTTTCAGTAAGACAGAAAAATGCTTTTTAAATAGGGATGTAGAGGCATCCATTTTGTGGACAGGAAGGGCGTCGTGATGATGTCACTGCCTCACCAGTGTTAGTGTGCAGTGCAGCAGGAGAGAAATGGAAATTACATACCTACCGTAATTCTTGATCTTCTTGGATGAAGTCTCCACCACTTATTCACACTGATGGGAGATTGTCGGAGGCACTAGGACCCAGCGGAGCAAACTTTTCAGAGGGCCAGCTCCCTGAGATGGAGCTGTGAGGAAGTGGCACTGAGCACCGCCAGCGGCACGACTATCTCAAGGCCGACTTCCAACCGCCTCAGCACCTTTTTTCAGAGGAGATGCAGCATAACTAACCTAGAAGGACCAACCTAAAAATCGAACATAAGATAGTCCGAATGACCCGTGTAAGAAGTGTCAACAAAGTCTTTACAGCTCAACCACTGAGGAAGTGAAGACCAAAAACAGAGAAGTGAGCTCGGGTGATGGTGGGTGGGCGTGTGAATGAGTGGTGGCGACTTCATCCAAGAAGATCAAGAATTACAGCAGGTATGCAATTTCCATATCTTCCTGGACATAAAGTCTCCACCACTCATTCACACTAATGGGAGAGTAACGAGCCAATAATCCCCCGAGACGGGATGCAGGAGATAAAGAGCTCTCATACTTGGGACAGAAGTCCGTTGAGAATAGTCCTGCCAAATGACAGATGTCGTCTGGCATGGACATCCAAGGCGTAGTGCTTAACGAAAGTGTGCATTGAACTCCAAGTAGCTGCATTGCAAATATCTGCAATGGGCATGTTGCGGATTTCCGTCAGAGATGCCGTGACTGCTCTGGCAGAGTGAGCGTACACACTGCCTTCCAGCTTGACCTGTGCCAAAGAATAGCAATGGCGAAGGCATGCCACCAGCCACGCTGAAATGCATCTAACAGCGACAGGTTGACTCAGCCAGATCTCGCTGAAGGAAACTAACAGTTGTTGAGCCTTGCAAATTTCTTTTGTTCTATCTAGATAGAATCGCAGCATTCTCTTAACATCCAGTGAATGAAGGGTACACTCTTCTTCATTCTGGAAGTTCGCTAGGTAGAAAGAACTAAAGGTTGGTTTAGATGGAATTCTGAGACAACCTTAGGGAGAAACTTAGGGTGAATCCTAAGAACTACTTTGTCCTTGTAAAATACTGTGTGTGCGTGTGTGTGTGTGGGTGGGGTTCTGTGACCAGTGCATGTATTTCAGAACCTCTACGGGCTGAAGTGATGGCCATCAGGAAGACCTTTTTCCAAGTGAAGAACTTCAAGTCGCAAGTAGCTAGAGGCTCAAAAGGTTTACGAGTGAGCATGTCTAGCACAAGGTTAATGTCCCAGGCTGCGACAGGACGTCTGATAGGAGGTCTAGTATGCAGAATGTCCCTAAGAAACCTCTTAGCTACAGGTAGCAGAGCCAGTAACATGGAAAGTACCGGCTCATGATATGCTGAAACGGCACAAAGATGAACTCTGACTGTGGAGTACTGCAGACCTGTATTTGAGAGGTCTCTCTCTTTTTTTTTTTTTAAATATCTTTATTTAGATTTTACAACATATATACAGACAGGTCATCCAGATCAGTGAGATTAACTTCATTTAGACAAATATTAAAACACTCAGCTTAGATAAAATACTTTAGGTCTCTATAGTCGAGGGCAATATATCTATACTTAGTGTCTATGGGGGTAGATAATCCAGAGGCATTTCGTCCTGGCATTGAGGCAACGAGGCAAAAATTAAGATCTTCTGGACCGATGATCACTTCAATTATTACAGAGGAGAAGGATCAGGCGAGTTCCAAGGTACCGCACTCTGTATGCTTCGGGCCTGTCTCTGGTGCGATTATGTCCTGTATTTAATGAATAAGAATTTCTTGAGGGTACATTCAAATGGCAGACCGCAGGCTCCCAAATTGGAAACCCCCCAAACAGCTCCCCACTGGTTCACTGGGGGGGGGCGCCTTCCCAGAGGCACCCCACCCATTACGGGTCCCCTACCTAAGGTGTAAAAGTGGGGTCTTTTAACATGTAGTATATTTGCCACCTGGCCCATCTGGTAGTGAACTTTTCTTCTTGATTATTTAGGCTGTATGTTATTTTCTCCATGGTGTAGATTTGTCTAGTAATATCCCACCAATCCTATATTGTGGGAAAGTACAGTTACGTAACAACTTACCGTAACAGTAGATCTTCGAGAACAGCTCTTGCAGCAGGTAACACCATTAGGAATGAAGCCGGCAGGCGTCAGGATCCCACGGAAATCTTCTAGCTAGCAAGCTTCAGCGGGGACTGCCTCCGACATCGGTCCCGTCCCCGACGTCAGGCGTAGTACATAAGGAGGCGGTCCCGCCAGAATCCCCAGTTCTCCCGCCGGAGACTCCTGGCCGCTGGATGACATCAGAAGAGGAGACCGAGGATCCGCCATCAGAAGAAGAAGAAAGAGCGTTAGCTCCTGCCAAGGCCTGGATAGGCCATACCTCCTCCAAGGGGGAATGGTGGGCGGGAAGGTACCTGCTGCAAGAGCTGTTCTCGAAGATCTACTCTATGGCAAGTTCTTCGTAACTGTACTCTCTTACTTGAGATACAGCTCTTGCAGCAGGTAACACCATTAGGACTGATTCCCAAGCAATAGCGCCTCTAAGCATTCTGGGAGGAGGCATAACGGAGAGATCTTGAACAAATCCTGACTCTAGGACAGGAGACCCTGTAGAACGGCAAGGCTGAAACAGTCTCTCTGCCGTGAGGTAATATCCAGGCTATAGTGCCTAATAAATGTGTGCACTGAGCTTTAAGTAGCCGCGGCACAAATGGCCGAGGCGGAGACCTTGCACAGTGCTGCAAAGGAGGTAGCCACCCCCTTTTGTCGAGTGGCCCCGGACTGTGCCCGGAAGGGGCTTCTGTTTGTTGTTGTAGCAAAAGGAAATACACTGGACAAGCCAGCGAGAAAGGGTCTGCTTTGAGACTGGTTGGCCCAACATCCTCTCAGCGAAGGATACGAACAGCTGCTAAGACGTGCAAAGCTGTTTAGTCCTGTACAAGTAGTACCTTAAGGAGCGGTGAACACCCAGGGTGTGAAGCAATGCCTCTCCTCTATTAGTGTACTTGGGAAAGTACACAGGCAAATCGATGTTCTGGTTAAGAGTAAGGGCAGAGACCACCTTCGGCAGGAATTTAGGATTCGTCCTCAAAGACACTCTGTCCTGGTGGAAAATTAAATAAGGTTCCTTACACAAGAGAGCATGTAGCTCGGAAATTCTCCTTGCTGACGTGACAGCAACTAAAAATAACGTTTTCCACGACAGAAAACGCAGCTCGCAATCTGCGGCAGGTTCAAAGAGGCGTGAGCTGTTCCAGGGCGAAGAGTAGGTCCCAGGAGGGACGGGATCCTTGATGGGTGGCCCAGGTGTAACACACCGCTCAGGAAGTCCCGAGAGGCATCGAGTTGTGCCACTGTGCGCTGACCTATCGGGAAGTGGTAGGCCGAAATCGCACAGAGGTGAACTTTAATAGAGGAGTAGGCAAGACCCAAGTGGAAGAGGGAAAGCAGGTATTCCAGAACTGATCTCACTGGGCATTCTAAAGGGGAGAGGCCACGTGCCTGAGACCACAGGCAAAATCGGCGCCATTTCATGGCGTATGCTGCATGCGTTGCCGGCTTTCTGGCAGCGGAGAGAACTTCCACCACCCCTTGCGAGACCCCGTGTCACATAATGGCTATGTCTCGAGGAGCCAGGCATGCAGGTTCAGTGAGCATAAGTCCGGGTGGACTAGTGAACCCTCCTCTTGAGACAACTGCGTCAGCATGGGGAACCAGATCTGCCTGGGCCAGAAAGGCGCTACCAGGATCATTGTTGCGTGCTCCCTGCGTAGTTTGAGAAGAACTCTCTGGATCAATGGGAAGGGAAGGAAAGCGTAGAGGAATCTGTCCGCCCAGGAGAGGGACAACGCGTCTCGCCAGAAAACACCAGGCCCTGGATCTAGCGAGCAAAATTGGGCAGTTTGCGTTGGATGGGAAGCGAATAAGTCCAACCTGAGTGCCCCAGAAGAAACAGATCCTCTGCTACCTCCTGAAGGAGTTCCATTCATGGACTCTGGCCTGGGAACGACTCAGGCCATCTGCGACAGTGCTGTCCACGCGGGAACATGAACTGCAATCAGGCTCGCGCCGTGTCGGATTACCCAATCCCACACTCTCATAGCTTCCCTGCAAAGGGGGTTAGAGTGTGCGCCTCCTTGTTTGTTGAGGTAATACATCACCGCTGTATTGTCTGTCTGAAGCAGAAGAGTACTCGACGGGATTTCTGACTGAAAAGCCTGCAGGGCATAAAGGACCATCCTCATCTCCAGAATGTTGATGTGGAGGTGAGCTTCCTGAAGGGTCCACGTTCCCTGGGACCTCACCCCGTTCAGGTGTGCTCCCCACCCCAGCCCTGAGGCATCTGTGGAGAGGATTACCTCCGGGGACGGCGCTGTAAACGGTACACCTGCAGAGAGTGTCCCTGGGTCTAGCCACCATTGCCAGTCTCGAATCACTGCGTTTGTGATTCTGACCGGATGCTGCATGTGGTCTTGCCTTTGGTCCCACTGCACTTTGAGCATCCACTGAGTTACCGCATATGGAGCCTTGCCAAAGGGACGGTTGGAATGGCCGCAGCCATGTGTCCGAGCAGGCAAAGGACCAGCCTGGCGGGGACAGTCTTCTTCGCTGAGAGATCTCTGATGAGGGAGCTGATGTGTTCCACTCCTTCCTCGGGAAGAAAGGTTTTCCCTTGGACGGTGTCCAGAACTGCGCCTATGAACTGCAGCTTCTGGGACGGTACAAGGAGAGACTTCTCATAGTTGATAAGAATGCCCAAAGACTGGAAAAGAGCTTGGGTGTTCTGAATAGCCAGCAATAGCGCCTCTTTGGAGGTGGCCATGAGAAGCCAGTCGTCCAGGTACGGGAACACGTAGAGGCCCTGTCTCCTTAGAGACGCTGCCACGACTGCCATACACTTGGTAAAGACCCTGGGGGCTGATGACAGTCCGAAGGGAAGAGCTCAGAACTGAAAGTGGTGGCTGAGAAACTCGAAGCGCAGGAACCTCCTGTGCGCTCGAGCTACGGGGATGTGCAGGTAGGCATCCTGCATGTCCAGGGACGCTAGGAAGGCGTCCTTTTTCAGCATGGGAATGAGTCCTTGGATGGTCACCATGCGAAAACGTTTGTAGGCGACCGACATGTTGAGGTCGCTGAGGTCCAGTATTGGACGGAGGTCCCCTGTTTTCTTCGGAACCAGAAAGAAGTGGGAATAGTAGCCAGATCCTTTCTGGTTCTCCGGGACGTACTCCACCGCTCCCTTTTGAAGGAGCGCAAGTACTTCTTGCCTGATGAGCGATCTGTGCTGACCCGAGTAACGGGAGAGCAGAGGAGGTCTTGTGGGTGGCTTGTCCATGAATTCTATAAAGTGGCCTCGTCTGACCAATTGAAGAACCCACCTGTCGGTGGTTATAGACTGCCACCCTGGCAGGTGGTCCGCAATATGACCCCCGACCTTGGTGTCCCGTTGATCCTGAGGGGCGGGGGCCGGGAAGGAGTCATGCTGTGGCGGCTGAGGGTCCTGCAGGCTGGGCCGACTTTGCAGGGCGTTGGCCTCAGCCTGCGGACGACTTCCCCTGGGCTCTGCGGGAGAAGGAGCCCCTCTGTTGCGGACCGGTGCGGGACTGCTGTCTCTGCATCCGGCCTCGAAAAAACGGCTCTGGTTCCTGTGAAAGGAACTGAGCTTGGGTCTGTACATGGCTTGGACAGACCGCACCGCCTTCCCGGCCTCTTGAAGTTTGGTGAGGACCTTCTCTGAGGACTCACCAAAAAGAACTTCTCCGTGGAACGAGGCATCCAGAATGTTCTTCTGGATGTCCGGGGTAAATCCAGAGACACGGAGCCAAGAGTTTCTCCGGAGGCATATGCCTGAGGCTGCCGCTCTGGCCGAGGAGTCCGCGGAATCATACGCGGCTCGCAGCACCTGGGTTCCCACATCCGAACCCGTGCGCAGGAGTTGCAGCAGCTCCTCCTTCTGCTCACCTTCTGGCATCTTTTCTGCCAGATCCAGTCCCTGCTCCCACAAGGCATTCTGAAACTGGACCATGTGGGTTAGATAGTTGAGGGACCTAATGGCGCAGGTAACGGATGCATACGTGCGCCTGCCCATATTGTCCAGTTGCTTGGACTCTGGGTCCAGTGGCAGGGTGCTCAAATGTTGCGGCCTCTGGGACCGGTCATGTGAGGCTGTAATGACCAGTGAATCGGCCAGAGGATGTGATGCCAAGTACTGGTCCTCCCCTAGGGGCCTTGTACAGGCAGTCAGCCTTCCTCGGCATCGCCGGGAGCGAGTGTGGACGTTTCCACGCTGCCTTGGTGACATCCACGAAGGTGTCCACCAAGGGTGGCACCACCACAGGCTTTGGATCTTTTTGCCGAAGATACCTAGCAAGGCGTAGTCTCTCGGGGTCAAGTTCCTCTGTGTCCCAGCCCATGTTCTCCTGGATATCCCTCAATCTCTGAGAACGATGGGTCATCCGGAGGAGATCTTGGGAGCTCACGTGGGTCCGGAGAGGGGACGCTGATGGGAGAAGGGGATCTGGATCCGTCCGAGAAGTCCGATCCCATGTCCTCCGTCGAAGGCGAACGGCGGCGTCTTCTGGGTCTCTTGGGGCTGGGTGACCCTGAAGAAGATCTGGACGGAGGTCTCCTCTTGTCTGGTCTGCCCCTAAGAGGTTCCTCAGGCTCCTGGGGGGAAGGTACTCGGCCTGCTGCCCCGGATGGGGTGGGGGGCGCTGGGGCCGGTGGAGTCACGGGTGGAGGAAGAGGAGGAGGAGGTGTGGGAACCACGACCTTCATTATGGTATCCCACCAGTAGGTGAATAGCTCCTTAACCTCTGAAATACTGAGGCCCGACGACGGACCGGGCGCCGGTGGTCGGTCGTCGGGTTCCGGCGTCGGCTACCCAGGGATCTCTGGTTCAGGAGAGGGTTCCCTTGGGGGTGCGACAGGACCGGGTTCACCCGTCTGGTCCTCGGGCTGGGTCAGCTCCTCCTCCGTAAGCGCCTCCTGACCGACATCGGTGGGAGGCGTAGGTGTTCTCTCTACAGGAACGGGCGTCGGTCCCCCGGCCAGCGTCCGTGGTGGTGAAGGCCTGACCGGCGATGGGTGTCTGGCGGTCGTCGGGTCTTGGGACCGGTGGTGCTTGGCCGACGTCGGATCAGACGTCCTTTTTAGCGAAGTCAGCTCCTTGGTCTTCCGCTGGGGTGGAGGGGGCAAGGAGACTGACCAGGCGTCGGGGTCCGGGTGACAGGAGCCGGACTTGTGGTGTGGTGGCGGTCCCCTGACCTCGGCGAGGCCTTGGAAGCAGAAGAAGAAGGAGGCCTGGAGGTATTGGCCGGAGGTAGAGAAGCAGGACCCAAAGAAGTCTTCACCGCAGCCGGGGGAGGCTGAGCGCAGGCCCGGGAAAGGGAGCGGTCTGACCGGGAGCCGGAGCTACGGGAGTCGGAAGCCCTAGAAGGGTATTTTGATTTCACCCTCTCCCTGCGCTTTTCGAGGTGTCGCCGGGCTTTCTCAGATGATTCGCCCTTGGAGGCAGAATCCATGGCCTTAACTTTTTCTTCGAGAAGAAACGCTTGTAGGGCCTTCTGGCGATGGATCAGGGTCCGGCTATTGAATCCCTGACAGAAGGTACAGGCCCGGGTGTCGTGATCTGGGCCTAGGCACCGAGACGCAGGCCAAATGCGGGTCTTTAAAAGGGATTTGCTTCCCACAGGCGCACTTTGACGGATGACCTTCCGTGGAGGTTGGAGAGGACATCAGATGGCAGACTTCGTAGAAAAAAAGGAGTTTTCCAAGTTGGAAAGAACTTTACCAGGCGTCGCTCGCTAGAAACAGACCGAAGGGTCGAGACATGCAAGTCGACGGCGGGAAAGAACTGGGGATTCTGGCGGGACCGCCTCCTTATGTACTACGCCTGATGTCGGGGGCCGGACTGATGTCGGAGGCGGTCCCCGCTGAAGACTGCTAGCTAGAAGATTTCCGTGGGGTCCTGACACCTGCCGGCTTCAGTCCTAATGGTGTTACCTGCTGCAAGAGCTGTATCTCGAAGTAAGATCCTTAGGTGTCAGCCACAACTTTGTAATGGATTTCTTCGCCGAGGTAAATAGTATAAGAAGTAAGTATCTGGTGATTGGGCCACGTAAGTTTTTAGGGAACACGAAAAACAAAAACATTTACATGGTCAGTTGGAGCTGAGGATCCAACATTTCCTGTAGGTGGGATTGCAAGAGAGCAAAGTAGGGTCTCAAGAGCGGGCATTCCCACATAATGTGGGTGTGATTTGCCCTCATGTTACCACATAGGCGACAGCATGTACCTGAGTGAGTTGATCTGAAGTGGCTAGTGATTACCGGGGTTCTAAAGTATCAGACTAGGGTTTTCCACATGAATTCCTGCCACATGTGAGAGCTGGTAACTCTTGCTGAATATCGCCAGGTTCATTGCCAGTCTTCGGGTGTTATTCGATAGCCTGATTCTTGAATCCATTGCTCGCGGATGTTATCAATATAGGAATAGCTCCGTATGTTCAGGGATTGATAGTACAGCGATACCAGGTGTCTTTGTTTTAGGGTTTTGTTGAGAACGACTTGGTTTTGTATTAACAGTGGGAGCTGCTCATGTTCCCAAACTACTCGAGGTAGGCTATCGGCACAATGTCTAAGTTGCAAATATCGGTAGAAATCCCGATGCGGTAAATTGTATTTTCTCTGAATTTCCATGTAGGTTCACATTACACCCTGGGTCACTATTTGTCCCAGGTATCTCAGAACCCTCCTTTCCCATTGCCGAAAACTGCCATCTAGGCTGTTTGAGGGAAAGTTACTCAAGCTAGTGATTGGGCATATGAGTGGTAGGAAGGTTGTCAGCTGGTAGGTTTTTTTAATGCTCTGCCAGCCTTGTAGCGAGGCCGCAGGCCAAGGGTTTATGTGTTTGTACGAGGTCCTGTCTCCCTCATGTTGGTACAGGACTCAGTAATATGTATGATCATCCATCAATGCTCACTCTATGTCTATCCAATGTGGGGTGGTTGTTTTGATTTGCCTGGACATCAAGTTTACCGCTTGCTGGTAGAGTCTGAGATCCGGGAGGGCCAATCCTCCTCTGCTACGGGGGAGAGTGAGAATTTTTAGGCGTACCGGGGTTTTTGATTGGCCCAGATAAATTTAGTAATGTGGCGGTTCAATTCTCTAAAGGTCTTTAGAGGAAGGTGTATGGGAATATTTTGAAATAAATACAAAGATCTCGGGAGGTTGATCATTCTGACTAGGTCAATCCTCCGAGCCAGACCCAAGGGGAGAGTTGCCCGTGAGACTAGATCTGTTTTCAGCTGCAACACAAAGGGAGAGTAGTTATGCCTGTAGTACACCGAGGAGGGGGATTTAGGGATAGATACTCCCAGGTATCTTAGTTTTTCCAGGTTCCACCTTCCCGGAATATCGGTCTGCACGTTTGGCGAGGGTGAGTAGTGAAAGGTGAGCAGCTCCGTTTTAGTGAAGTTCAGTTTATAGCCAGAGACCAACCTAAAGGAATCCAGAATTTGCTTGACTGTGGAAAGAGATTGTTCGGGGTTCCGTAGGTACAAAAGGATGTCATCCGCGTAAAGGGCAATCCGGTGTTCATTACCTCCCAATTCCACCCCCTCTATTCCCCTAGCTTCTCTGATCTTCTGAGCCAAAGGCTCAATGAAGACCGCAAACAGCAAATATATAGGGGGAAGTAACTGGAGTGATGCCCATTTACCTTCACGCAGGCCTGAGGAGAAGAGTAGATGTTTTGAAGGGCTGTAATTAATGTGTGTGTGTGTGGGGGGGGGCGAGCTTATGTAAGGTTGCATAAAGGAAAGGCCATGCCACCCTGTCAAATGCCTTTTCAGCATCTAGGCTGACTAGTATAGTTGGGGTTCCACTAGTTTGCATGTGATGGACCACATGGAGGGTCTGTCTAATGCTGTCAGTGGCAGTGCGGGACAGAACAAATCCGGTTTGATCTTTATGGATTAGTAGAGGGAGCACCTGATCCACCCGATGAGTCAATATACTCATGAATAGCTTATAGTCTTGGTTAAGTTCGGATATGGGCCTATAAGAGGTACATAATTGTGGATTCTTGTCAGGTTTAGGGATTACAGAAATCGTAGCGTACAACCAAGATTTGGAGATTCCCTCAGGACCAGTTGTATACACTGAGGAGATTAGGGAGGTATGTGTCTTGAATACTTTGTAAAACTCAGCCTCACACCCATCCGGTCCGAGTGACTTTGGTGACTTGGCATTTGCCAATAGCACTGGACAATTCCACTTCCGTTATCGGGGAAGTCAGGGCTTCACTTTGGTCTTCTGTAAGTCGTGGCAGGGTGATTGACTGTAGGAATTCAGCTATCTGTTGTGCGGATGCTGTATGTTCAGGGGTGTACAGGGACTTGTACAGGGTAGAAGCCTCCACAATATCATGCGTCCTATTGGGGTGTTGGCCTCCCAAGGGGTGATGCACTTAAGATCGTGGACGCTTTTTTTTGCTTCCGGATTTGATACGCTAACAACCACGTAGCTCTCGGGCCCACACTGTAAAACTTCTGGCACAGTGAAGTCAGAGCTACCTCTGTTTGTTGTTGAATGAGCCGATCCAGCTCATATCTGGTTTGTCGCAGTTGGGGGAGTATGGACGTATCCCAGTTTGTGGGCCATCTGTAGAAAGTGGAGGGTATCCTCCAACTTAAGTCTTTGAGCTCTGCATTGTCTTTCCCGCTCTGCAGTATATTTTATTATGTGTCCCCAGAGTATGGTCTTAATCGTGTCCCAGTAGACTGCGGGGGTGGAATCCACAATCAGATTCTCGGCTTTTATCTCTAGAATTTTCTCTGTGAGAAACTCACAAAACTGCTTAGAGCGCAGGTAATATGGGTTTAGCCTCCAAAGTGTCTTCTTGGGCTGAAGTTCAAAGTCCCATGTGGACATCTGGGGGCATGGTCTGAGATAGAAATATCCCCAATTTGAACATCGTGCAATGACCCTAGGTTCTCCACCTGAGTGTAAACCTGGTCAATATGGGAGTAAGTATGATGAACTGAGGAATAGTAGGTGTAATTCCTCGAGTGGGGGTGAAGCCTCCTCCAAGCATCACACCATCCTGTCTCACTCACGAATTTCTTGAAAAATCTTTGGGTTGCTGACTGTTTAGGGGGTTTCCTGTTGGTGTAGTCCAAATTAGGGTCAATAGTGAGGTTAAGATCACCAACCATCATGTTCTGTACAATCTTGTCAAGCAGAGATTTCATGTGGGGCACCAAGATGCCCGGGGGGAAATATACATTTACCAAAGTTACCAGTTTATTGTTTAACGTGCCCAGGTGAACTCGGCTTTGAAGGGAATGCTTGGGGAAATTATTATGGCCACAGCTCTACATCTCCCTGCTTTGGTGGAAGAGTAGAAAACCTGTCCCTGGCTCAGCTTGGCCAATTTTGCATGTTCAGTAGGATTCATATGGGTTTCCTGCAGGTATGTCAAGTTGGCCTTAGAGCGCCTGACAAAGGCTAGGGTCCTAGATCTTTTAATAGGCGAAGCCAAGCCATTAATATTAAGGGAGAGTAATTTCACCTTAGGGGAACACATGTTGTCAATTGGGACATCCTCTCTAGTCCAAACCCCACCTCCCTCTGGTGGAGCCCTAGGTCTGCCATTCCTGGAGCATACCCTCGCTGTGCTTACTTGCTCAGATCTGGTGACTAGAACATTACAACAGTAACCACAAAACAGTGGGTAATGACCACTAATTACATCAAGAAACACATAACAAATGAACATTTCAATAACCCTAAACTTTACCATGAAATTAAACTGGTACTTCCACTAACCAGGAGGTCCTGATCCAGTGTTAAGGAGAACCTTACCAATTGCCCAGGGTCCCTGGGCTTTAGCACTTTGTGCTAAGTGGAATTAGGCGATGTATACAGGCACCACTCATGGCCGCTTAAGATACCGACTGTAACCTGTCGGGGGAAGTACTCTTCTGAGGAGTCGATCGCCCCTATGGGCTCCAAAAGGATACTGATCCGGAGTCCAGTGCGCCCCCCTCTGCAGACTGTGGGGGGGGGAGCAGAGCAGCCGCCACAAGCCACATGGCCGGTCCCGGCCCTCCATATTGCAGTCCCGCAAACCGGGCTCGGCATGACACCTCCCCGTCCGACCCAGACCGACTGCAGGGACCCTCCCCCCATGTCTGGCCTGCGTCCGACAAGGACATCATCCGCCCCCCCAACACCAACAGGGGAAAAGAGGTGTTCAGGCTTGCAAGTTGTATACCTGTAATAGCTGTAGGTATTCAGAAGTCAGGGATTCCGGAGTAAGTTCGGGCTCTCCACCGCACCCCCAAATTGGTCATCACCACAACCCTTTGCAGTTAAAAGGAGCCCCTTGGCCTCCGGGATCAGAATATGCAGGCCATCCCTCATAGACCTCGGAGTGTCCTTCTCGAGTGCCCCCCACCCATCAGGCAGCATACCACCTGGGGGCTATGGTGTCCGCCACCCCCATCCAACATCATAAAATGAAAATTACTTACCTACGTAATTCTTTATCTTCTCTTGTATCTTCACCATTCATTACTGCTTGGTAGTGCAAGTCGCTACCGCTACAGGAGATTTTTTTTTTTTTTTTTTTTGAGTCTGCTCCAACAGCGCCACTCCCGAGAGCGACGCGCTGCGTCATGCGCGAGGGGTGTCCATTAGGTAACGCAGACTCCTCCTCCATCTCAGTTCTGGTAGCCGGAGAGGCGAAAACAAAGAGTAAGGAAAAAGGAGAGCAAGGCAAGAGAGCAGAGGACAGAAACAAAAAATTACTCACCTTAGTAATGTTGTTTCTTCTAATGGAGTCCTGCTATATTATGACAATTGCAGTTTGTCCTACCATTAGAACTGCTCCGGAGGTGAAAGAGTTAACTCCATTCCATGAATGGAACTTAGAGCACGAGCTCTAAAGAGAAGCTCTGTCTGTGTAGCTTCAAACCTAAACTGTCAGATCTTTACGAGCAAAAACTCACTAAGGTCTGTGTGGAAGCTGTAACCTACACTAGCCAACTGGTTACCTAAATATTAACACCCATTGCTGGTCCCAACACCAAAGACTCAAGTCAGGGGACCAGAAGAAAAAATTACTCACCTTAGTAATGTTGTTTCTTCTAATGGAGTCTTGCTATATTATAGACATTAGCAGTTTGATCCAGCTCTAGAACTGCCCCGGAGTGAAATGGTTAAAACCATTCCAAAATAGAATTTTGGCAGGAGAGCAGCTCTATCTGTGTCATTTCAAACTTGAACTGTCAGATCTTTACGAGCCAAACTCACTAAGGTCTGTGTGGAAGCTGTAACCTACACTAGCCAAATGGCTACCTAAATAATAACAACCATTGATGGTCCCAACACCCAAGACTCAAGTCAGGGGACCAGAAATACTAACACCATTCTAATAATATGAAAATGGAACATAAGTATAATAAAACACACACACAGCGTACACATACACCCCCAAAGTCCCAAAGGGGACAAAATGTTAACAGGACATAAGTAGTGCCCACACTAAGTTGCCCGCACCCCACCAAGTAGAGGTTCTGAGAGGGGCAGGTTGGGGGGGAGGTCTATAATATAGCAAGACTCCATTAGAAGAAACAACATTACTAAGGTGAGTAATTTTTTCTTCAAACAACATGAAGTCTTGCTATATTATAGACATTAGCAGAATACACAGCAGTACCTCCATGGAGGAGGGGCAGAACCTACTTAGGGAATAGGCTCTGAAGAACAGCTGTGCCAAACCGAGCATCTCTCCTGGCCTGGACATCCAGGGAGTAATGCTTGGTAAAAGTGTGTACCGTTTTCCAAGTAGCAGCCTGGCAAATCTCTAATAAAGGGATATCTATGGCAGCAGCTAGAGATGCAGCTGTACCCCTGGTAGAATGAGCCCTCAAACCGGAGGCTCTGCCCACTTTCTGATAACAAAATTGGATACAAGAGACAATCCACCTGGCTACTGATCTCTTAGTGGCAGGTTTGCCTTTCCCAACTTCACCATAGGTAAGGAAAAGTTGGAGGATTCGAACTCTGACCTTTGGTACGCTCTATATAATAACTAAGAGCTCTCTTAACATCCAGGCTGTGCAACCTCCTCTCACCCGAAGAGGAGTGATCAGTGAAAAATACTGGAAGGGAGATAGATTGATTAAGATGGAAATCTGAAACCACCTTAGGCAAAAACTTCCTATTAGTCCTAAGGACTACCTTATCCCTGTGGAAAGAAATAAAGTCAGTCTCCACTGACAAGGCTTGCAATTCACTTATCGTCTGGCGAAGTGATAGCCACTAAGAAAAACAGTTTTCCAAGTTAGGTACTAAGCTCTGCAGAAGACAGAGGTTCAAAGGGTTGCATTAACTGGGCAATGCAAACATTAAGGTCCCAAGCAGGGGCGGTTCCCTAAAGGAAGATTAGTATGGAGTAATCCCTTAAAAACTTGGAAAACACATGATGAGAGGAAAGAGGGGATGACTTTCCTGCTGACAAAAAAAGCAGACACAGCTGCCAAATGAACTCTCAGGGTAGCTGGTCTGAGACCCAAGGAATTAAGATGTACCATGTAATCTAACAAAATGGGCAATCTAGCAGATTCTGGGGAAATATTTTCCCAGCACACCAAATGGAAAACCTTTTCCATTTAGAACTATAAGTAGCCCTAGTGGAAGGCTTTCTGAAGCCTTTAGGGATCTCAAGAACACCCTGAGAGAGGTGTAAAATCAGCAAACTCTAACTCCTCAAAAGCCAGGCCTTGAGGTTGAGGGATTTGAGGTCCGGATACCAAACCCTTCCCTGGGCACAAGTCAACAGATTGTGATTCCTGGGGCGGCACAGGGAAGATGGACTGTCAGAGACAGAAGGAGTGGGTACCAGGGCTGCCTGGCTCCATCCGGGCAATCAGAATCACCCTGCAAGGCTGAGATCTGATTTTGACTAGTACTTGAATAGGAGAGGAAAGGGGAAAGCATGAGGAACTTCCCTCCCAATCCAGAAGAAGGGCATCCAGGGGAACTGAGCCCAGCACTGGAGGCCTGCAACAGAACAGAGGAAGTTTGTGATTGTCTGGGCTGCAAAAGATCTGAGGATGCCCCACCTGGCAAAAACTATCCCCAGCACTTGAGGATCAGGGACCATTCGTGATGGCCCGGGAAATCCTACTGAGGGCATCCGCTAGGACATTGTCCTTCCCTGGAAGATGAACTGCTATAAGGGAAGTGTTCAGGGAATAGGCCAGAGACCACAACTTCATTGCCTCGGTGCACAAGGCCGAAGACCGAGTGCTGCCCTGTTTGTTGATGTACCACATTGTTGTGGTGTTGTCTGTTCTGATTTGTATCACCTTGTCGTGGACAGATGCAGAAAAAGCTTGAAGAGCTAAAAAGACAGCTCTGAGTTCCAGCAAATTGATGTGGAGCAGAGATTCCTGGGGGGACCAAACTCCCTGAGTGGAAAGGTCGCCCATGTGGGCTCCCCAACCCAGAAGGGAAGCATCTGTAGTGAGAGTCAAGTCGTGAGAAGGGGAAATGAAGGGGAACCCCGCTCTTAAATTGCTCTGATCCTGCCACCACTGGAGAGCTAGGATCAAGGTTCGAGTCACTGGGACCAACTTGGAAAGGGGTCTCTTCTCTGAGACCAAAAGGTTCTCAAGTGAAACTGAATGTCTCTCATCTGAAATCTGGCTCCCTGCACAACAGCTGTGGATGCAGCCATGTGCCCCAGGAGCTGCAGAAAGTGTCTTGCTGGTCGGAGACCTGCAGAGTGAGGAAGGAAGAGGCCAGAGCCACTAAATTCCTTACCCTTTCTGGGGAAGAAAGGCTCTGGCTAGCTTTGTGTCCAATTCTGCCCCTACAAAGGTGAGTACCTGGACTGGTTCCAGAACCGACTTTGGTAGGTTTAGCAGAAACCCAAGGAGGTGAGAAGCTGCTGGGTGACCTGCAGGTGAGATTTTACCTGTTCTGGGACTGGGCCTACAATGAGCCAGTCGTCTAGATAGGGAAAACAGCAATCCTCTGCCTCCTTAGTGGGCCACTGCCACTGCTAGACACTTTGTGAATACCCTTGGAGCAGAGGTAAGGCCAAGGGCATTGCTCTGAACTGGTAATGACCTGAGGGCAGTTCGAATCTGAGGTACTTTCGATGGGATCTTCTGATTAGGACATGGAAATAGGCATCCTTGAGGTCCAGGGAGGCTAGCCAGTCCTCTGGCCTTAGAGAAGGTAAAATCATTGCAGAGTTACCATTTTGAACTTTGGTTTCAAAAACGCTTGTTCAGATATCTGAGATCTAAAATGGGCATCACTCTCTGTCTTTTTGGGGTAAGGAAGTATCTGAATACAGACCCCTGCCCTGATGCAGGGGAGAACACTTTCCACTGCTCTGAGAGCTAACAGGGATGAGACCTCTGTTTCCAGAGCGAGGGTCTCTGAAGCACTTGCAGGTAGAAAAGTCTGCTTCTCAACTTGGGAAACTTTTGAAGCTGAGAACCAGACCCTGGCTTACTACTCCAGAACCCACTTGTCTGAGGTTAAAGAAGCCCAATTCTGACTGAAGTAAGCCAGCCTGCCCCACTGGTACAGGAGAATGGCCCTGGGCACCCCATCAGGGTGCCTGTTTCGCAGGAGCTTTAGGCTGGGGGGTGGGAGCAGGTCTGCCCACCCCTCGTCTGCCCTGCCTCTGAAGAAGCCCCTCTGAGCATAGGCAGAGGAGGCCTGAGTCTGGTAGAAAGGCCTGTGAAAATGCCTACCCCTACCCCTGGGGGCATGCCTTTGAGGAGTGGCTTGCCGCTCCTTAGCCTGGGCACTCTTGTAAGTAGTCCTATATTCATCCATCTTCTTCATGTAGTTCTCTGTCTGCTCTCCAAACAGAGAATTTCCCACCACAGGAAAATCCATAGCCTTAGTCTGGGTATCCTGTGACAAACAAGTACACCTGAGCCAGGCCAACCTATGAAATGCTACAGATGTAGCCATGACCCTAGAGGAAACATCATTAACATCCACAGCAGCATGAAACTGAACCTTAGAGGCTTCAATGCCATCAGCAGCCACCTGTTCTAGTTCACTAGCCAGCTGGCCATGGGCCTGCTTGGCCAATTGCATAACAGTATCCCATCTAGATTTCTGATACCTAGCTACATAAGCCATATAATTTGCTTGCCTGAGTCCCAGAGAGGCTGCCATATACTGTTTTTTTGCCATGGCATCAATCTTTCTGAATCCTTGTCAGGAGGATGTGAAGCCAAGGAATATTAGCTTTATCACAGGCAGCAGCCTGAACTACTCAACATGACTGCATTGCTGAAAAGGAATTCTGTATCAGGGCCTGACAATGTATACCTTCTGTCCATCTTTTTATCTACAGGAGGCACAGAATTAGGAGCTTTTAAAATTTTAATTGTTTGTTTCCTAAAAGACTTATGTAAAGGAATAGACAATCTCCTAGACTCTGGAATATCCATCATTTCTACAAAATCAGGCTCCTCTTGCTCATCCACAGCCTCTTCTAAAGGAAGCTGTAGGGTTTCAGCAACTTTTTTATAAAACATAAAATGAGATGGGGACTCAGACAGCATAGGGGGAGATTCTAAAGGTCTGTCTGGGGAGATGTCCGGTTCAATGGGCACACCCAGACCTTCCCAGCCACATTCATACTGTTCATAATCCTCCTCCCCCTCCTCTGGTTCATAAAATTCCTCAATATCATAATCCTGAACCACTGGGACTGGACGAACCGACCTTTTAACAGATAGTGGTGGTTCGGACGGACCCTGAGACAGTGACTGGACAATTTGTATGGCTTTGCTATCTCTGCAGCAGTTGGAGAAGAATTTTGGACTCCAGACCTGCTGATTTTCTTGTTTTCTTTACTGGAATTGGTTCCTCAGAACCAGCTTTTCTTTGCCGAGGAAGTCTGGCCTGGTCAGAGGGCACTCCCTCTGGTTCGGTTGGCACCGAACCGGGCTGGCCATCGGGTCAGCGGACTTTTTGACCTCTCGTTCCCTGAGCCTGCCCAATCTTTTTTCCAGGGTGGCTGCAGGGAAATTCTTCATACCTGGCAGTCTGACTGAGGTGGTCAAACCCCAGACAATAAACACATGTGGTGTGTGGGTCAGCCTTGGCAAAGACTTCCCCACAAACATCACAGTGTTGAAACCAGTGGGCCGGTTTTCTTTTGGGTTTCTCAGACATAATGCCAGCTAACCAAAAACTTGCCCTTTTAACGGCAGTGCTAGGCAAGACACCTATCGGTTCCTAACCGTGTCACGGTATTGGAAAACCGTAATAAATCCGCTTTTTTTAGAACCGATAAGAACTGGAACCGTGACTCTAAAAATAGTAACTTTTAGTTTTAAATGAGTTTAAACCCACTGATCGGTTCAAACCGAACCAATAACTTACAAGTTCCACACAGACAAAACCTTCATTTACTTACGGTTACCACAGATAGAGCTTGAACCGAACGGTTTTGCGGTTAAAATAAAACTATTCTCGGTTAAATCCAACCAAGAAAACACTTTTTAAACAGAGAAATGAACCGAGCAGAAGGAGAAATCTCCGGAGCGACTGTTCACTGAGACGGAGTAAAGAATCTGACAGTTCAAGTTTGAAATGACACACATAGAGCTGCTCTCGTGCCAAAATTCTATTTTGTAATGGTTTTAACCATTTCACTCCGGGGCAGTTCTAGAGCTGGATCAAACTGCTAATGTCTATAATATAGCAAGACTTCATGTTGTTTGAACTAATAGTATAATTTAACAATATGAGAGAGATATAAGGAAAAAAATGAAAAACACCACACCCCCAAACCCCAAGAAGGGGTGAAAACACATAAAAAGGGCATAAAATAGTGCCCATACTAGGCTGCCCACCCCATACCCAAGTAGAAGTTCTGAGAGGGGCAGGTGGGGGAGGTCATACATAGCAAGACTCCATTAGAAGAAACAACATTACTAAGGTGAGTAATTTTTCTTCAAACAACATGAAGTCTTGCTATATTATGACAATTGCAGACTACACAGCAGTACCTCCATGGAGAGGGACAGAACCTACTTAGGAATAGGCCTGAGCACAGCTGTGCCAAACCGAGCATCTCTCCTAGCCTGGACATCCAGGGAGTAATGCTTGGTGAAAGTGTGTACCGCTTTCCAAGTAGCAGCTTGACATATCTTCAATATAGGGATGTCTCTGGCAGCAGCTAGAGACGCGGCTGTACCTCTGGTAGAATGAGCCCTCAAGCCACAGGGGGGATCTCTGCCCAGTTTCTGATAATAAAATTGGATACAAGAGACAATCCACCTGGCAACTGATCTCTTAGTGGCAGGTTTCCCTTTCCCAACCTCACCATAAGTGAGAAAAAGTTGGAGGATTCAACCTGTGACCCTTGGTACGTCTCTATATAGTAACTAAGGGCCCTCTTAACGTCCAAACTGTGCAATCTCCTCTCACCAGAAGAGGAATGTTCAGTGAAAACACTGGAAGGGAGATAGATTGGTTAAGATGGAAATCTGAAACCACCTTAGGCAAAAACTTCCTGTTAGTCCTGAGAACTACCTTATCCCTGTGGAAAGAAATAAAGTCAGTTTCTACTGACAAAGCATCGCAACTCACTTATGCATCTAGCAGAAGTGATAGCCACTAGGAAAACAGTTTTCCAAGTTAGATACTTAAGCTCTGCAGAAAACAGAGGTTCAAAAGGGGGTTGCATTAACTGGGCAATGCAAACATTAAGGTCCCAGGCAGGGGCCGGATCCCAAAAAGGTGGATTAATATGAAGTAATCCCTTAAAAAACTTGGAAAATACAGGGTGAGCGGAAAGAGAGGATGGCTTTCCTGCTGAAACAAAAGCAGAGACAGCTGCCAAATGAACTCTCAGGGTAGCTGGTCTGAGACCCAAGGAATTAAGATGGACCATGTAATCTAACACAATGGGCAAATCAGCAGATTCTGGGGAAATATGTTTCCCAGAACACCAAACAGAGAACCTTTTCCACTTAGAATTATAAGTAGCCCTAGTGGAAGGCTTCCTAGAAGCCTTTGGGATTTCAAGAACACCTGGAGAGGTGTGGGTCAGCAATTCTAACTCCTCAAGAGCCAGGCCTTGAGGTTGAGGGATTAAGGTTTGGATACCAAACTCTCCCTGGGCACAGGTTAATAGGTTGTGATTCCTGGGGAGACACACGGGGAGATGGAATGTCAGGGACAGAAGGAGTGGGTACCAGGGCTGCCTGGCCCAATCTGGGGCAATGAGAATCACCCTGCAAGGCTGGGATCTGATTTTTACTAACACCTTGAATAGGAGAAGGAAGGGAAAAGCATAAAGAAACTTCCTTCCCAATCCAGGAAAGAAGCGTCCGGTGGGACTGAGCCCAACACTGGGGCCTGCAACAGAACAGTGGAAGTTGGTGATTGTCTGGGGCTGCAAAAGATCTATCTGAGGGTGCCCATCTGGCAAAAGACTATCCCCAGTACTTGAGGATCCAGAGACCATTGTGATGGCCCTGAGAAATCCTGCTGAGAGCATCTGCTAGGACATTGTCCTTTCCTGGAAGGTGAACTGCTATGAGTGAAGTGTTCAGAGAATAGGCCAGAGACCACCACTTTATTGCCTCGGTGCACAAGGCTGAAGACCGAGTGCCCCCCTGCTTGTTGATGTACCACATTGTTGTGGTATTGTCTGTTCTGACTTGTACCACTTTGTTCTGGACAGAAGCAGAAAACGCTTGAAGTGCTAAGAAGACAGCTCTGAGTTCCAGCAAATTGATGTGGAGCAGAGATTCCTGGGGGGACCACACTCCCTGAGTGGAGAGGTCGCCCATGTGGGCTCCCCACCCCAGGAGGGAAGCATCCGTAGTGAGGGTCAAAGTGTGAGAAAGGGGAATGAAGGGGACCCCCAGTCTTAAATTGCTCTGATTCTGCCACCACTGGAGGGCCTGGATCAAGGTTCGGGTCACTGGGACCAACTTGGAAAGGGGGTCTCTTCTCTGAGACCAATAGGCTCTCAAGTGAAACTGAATGTCTCTCATCTGAAATCTTGCTCCCTGCACTACAGCTGTGGACGCAGCCATGTGCCCCAGGAGCTGCAAAAAGTGTCTTGCTGGTCGAGAGATCTGCAGAGTGAAGGAGGAGGCCAGAGCCACCAAGTTCCTTACCCTTTCTAAGGGAAGAAAAGCTCTGGCCAGATTTGTGTCCAATTCTGCACCTATGAAGGTGAGTACCTGAACTGGTTCCAGAACCGACTTTGGTAGATTTAGCAGGAAGCCCAGGGAGGAGAGAAGCTGCTGGGTGACTTGCAGGTGAGATTTTACCTGTTCTGGGGACTGGCCTACAATGAGCCAATCGTCCAGATAGGGAAAAACAGCAATCCTTTGCCTCCTTAAGTGAGCCACTGCTACTGCCAGACATTTTGTGAATACCCTTGGGGCAGAGGTAAGGCCGAAGGGCATTGCCCTGAACTGGTAGTGACCTGAGGCAGTTCGAATCTGAGGTACTTCGTGGGAGCTCTGATTAGGACGTGAAAAATAGGCATCCTTGAGGTCCAGGGAAGCTAGCCAGTCCCCTGGCCTTAGAGAGGGTAAATCACTGCAGAGTTACCATTCTGAACTTTGGTTTCAAAAGATGCTTGTTCAGATATCTGAGGTCTAAAATGGGCGCCATTCTCCTGTCTTTTGGGGTAAGGAAGTATCTGGAGTACAGACCCTTGCCCTGGTGTAGAGGAGGAACCCTTTCTAGCGCTCTGAGAGCTAACAGGGTTGAGACCTCTGCTTCTAGAGTAAAGGTCTCTAAAGAGCTTGCAGGTGGAAAGACCTGATTCTCATCTTTAGAACTTTTGAAGCTGAGAACCAGACCCTGGCTTACTACTTCCAGAACCCACTTGTCTGAAGTTAAAGACACCCAGTTCTGACTGAAGTAAGCCAACCTGCCCCCTACTGGTAAAGGAGAATCGGCCCTGGGCACCCCATCAGGGTGCCTGCTTGGCAGGTGCTTTAGGCTGAGGGGTGGGGCAGGCCTGCCCACGCCCCGTCTGCCCCTGCCTCTGAAGAACCCCCCCTGAGCATAAGCAGAGGAGGCCTGGGTTTGGTAAAAAGGTCTGTGGAAAGGCCTACCTCTACCCCTGGGGGTGTGCCTCTGAGGAGTGGCCTGCCGCTCCTTGGCCTGGGCACTTTTATAGGTAGTCCTATATTCATCCATCTTCTTCATATAATTCTCTGTCTGCTCCCCAAACACAGAATTTCCCACCACAGGAAAATCCATAGCCTTAGTCTGGGTATCCTGTGACTACACCTGAGCCAGGCCAACCTACTAAAAAGCTACAGATGTGGCCATGACGCTAGAGGAAACATCATTAAAATCCACAGCAGCATGAAACTGCACCTTAGAAGCCTCAATGCCATCGGCAGCCACCTGCTCCAGCTCACTAGCCAGCTGGCCAGGGGCTTGTTTGGCTAAATCCATAACAGTATCCAATCTAGATTTCTGATACCTTGCTACATAAGCCATATAATTTGCTTGCCTGAGCCCCAGGGATGCTGCCATGTACTGTTTTTTTTTTTTTTTGCCATGGCCTCAATCTTCCTGGAATCCTTGTCAGGAGGATGTGAAGCCAGGGGAATATTAGCTTTATCACAGGCTGCAGCCTGAACTACCCCAACATGACTGCATTGCTGAGAAAGGAATTCTGTATCAGGACCTGACAGAGTGTACCTCCTGTCCATCTTTTATCTACAGGAGGCACAGAATTAGGAGTTTTAAGATTTTTATTGTTTGTTTCCTAAATGACTTATGCAAAGGAATAGACAATCTCCTAGACTCTGGAATATCCATCATTTCTACAAAATCAGGCTCCTCTTGCTCATCCACAGCTTCCTCCAAAGGAAGCTGGAGGGTTCAACAACTTTTTGTAAAACATAAAATGAGAGGGGACTCCAGAAAGCATAGGGGAGATTCTAAAGGTCTGTCTGGGGAGATGTCGGTTCAATGGGCACACCAGACCCTCCAAGTCACATTCTACTGTTCACAATCATCCTCCCCTCCTCTGGTTCATAAAACTCCTCAACATCATATTCCTGAACCGATGGAACCGACCGAACCGACCTTTTACCAGATAGTGGCGGTTCGGACGAACCGAGAAAGTGACTGGACAATCTGAATAGCTCTTGCTATCTCTGCAGCAGTTGGAGTAAGAATTTTGGGCTCCAAACCTGCTGACTTTCTTGTTCTCTTACTGGAACTGGTTCATCCGAGCCAGCTTTTCGTTTGCCGAAGTCTCACCCTGGTCAGAGGCACTCCCTCGATTCGGTTGGCACCGAACCGGGCTAACTTTCCTCGGTCAGCGGACTTTTGGCTCTCGCTCCTGAGCCTGCCCAATCTCTTTTCCAGGGTGGCTGCAGGAAATTTCAAAATCTGCCAGTCTGACTGGAGGTGGTCAAACCCCAGACAATAAACACATGTGGTGTGGGTCAGCCTTGGCAAAGACTTCACCAGAACATCACAGTGCTGAAACCCAGTGGGCCGGTTTTCTTTTGGGTTTCTCAGACATAATGCCAACCTAACCAGAAAAACTTGCCCTTTAAATGGCGTGCCAGGCAAGACACCCTTATCGGTTCCTAACCGTGTCACGGGTATTGAAAAGCGTAATGAAATCCGGTTTTTAGAACCGATAAGAACCGGGAACCGCACTCTAAAATCTCAAATTTAAAACTTTAAGTTTTAACTTAAGCTGATCGGTTCAAACCCAACCGATAAAACTTACAAGTTCCACACAGAATTAAAATATGAATTACTTACGATACCACAGACAGAGCTTGAGCCAATCGGTTTGCGGTTAAAATAAAACTATTCTCGGTTGAATCGAACCGAGAAAACACTGTTTAAACCAGAAATGAACCGAGCAGTAGCGTAAATCTCCGGAGCGACTGTTCAGTGAGGCGGAGTAAAGAATCTGACAGTTTAGGTTTGAAGCTACACAGACAGAGCTTCTCTTTAGAGCTCGTGCTCTAAGTTCCATTTATGGAATAGAGTTAACTCTTTCACCTCCGGAGCAGTTCTAATGGTAGGACAAACTGCAATTGTCATAATATAGCAAGACTTCATGTTGTTTGAAAAGGAAAGGATATAAACTGAAAAAGGAATAAGTCGGTAGAGAACAGAGAGAATGCCTACCCTAAGGGACCGCAGGGCCTCCCTTCTGGGGCGGCTCCAAGGGAGGAAAAGATAGAGAGAAAGAGAAAAGGAAGAAGAAGAAGGAGAAGAAAGGGAAGAAAACAAGGTATGCTGAGAGGGGAGAACACTGCCCATAGATACATTGGTTGAGAGACTTATAAGCTCAGAACAAAAAACAAGGGAGCAAGAATCCCTCCTGACAGGACTGAGAGAAGGTTCAACAACCGCCTGTACAGATTGGACACAAAGGACAGATTCTCTAACCCCCTATCATGCCAACCCCCTACACTCTAGCTGAGAGCTCACAGACTGCCCAGGCAGAAAATCTGTTTCGGAAAGAGAGCGCCCAACTAGGAAGGGGATTAAGCCTCTTAGCACCCTGTTAAGTGCTAACACAGGGGTGTATGGGGAGGGATTAAGCCCTACAGAAGGCAGCTTTGTATGAAAGGATAGAGTGGGAACTCAATCAGACTCCCTGAAGGCAAGGCAAGAACAACCGCTCAAGGCTAATGAAGTGCCAGAAGCACCAACCAGAATGAGCTGACAATAATACCACCTGCCAGGGGGAACCTAAATTTTTTTGAGGCCGAGCCAAAGAGACGGTCTCTTGAGCTGTGAACTGAGCATCGTGGTTAAGGGGCCCAGAGGTCACCCCTAGGGACAGTCAGAAAAGGTTCCCTCAGAATAGGTGAAAAAGACCCTACTCGTTCCTCTTTACCTTGAGAAAAACAGATCCATTCAAGAAGAACAGAAAACAGAATGATTTTTTTTTTCTGCATAAAGGCCAAAGGAAGGGAGAGGAACGAGATGGGAGGGGGAGACGCCACAGTAGGAGGCCACTGAGGGGAAGGTGGGTGGGTATCAGTAATGAATGGTGAAGATACAAGAGAAGATCAACAATTACGGTAGGTACGTCATTTTCATATCTTCCCTTGTCAATCTTCACCATTCATTACTGCTTGGGTGAGTACCAAGCTCCCCCCCCCCCGATATGAAACCCTGAAGGGAAGACCCCACCCTCCTGTTGGTGAGAAACAGAAGGGGAAGACCCTGGGCCAATCAAGAGAGAAGCCTATGGGGGAGAAGAACTAGGAGGTGTCCCCCGAGGACGGGGAGACGGAGGAAGCCCCTGCAGAAGTCTCCTAGCTCTGGAGGAAAAAAGATGGGTCCCCCGGAAAACAGAGCGAATCACCCTACGCCGGGCCAGGGGGTGACAACCTTGAAAGACAAAGCCATGCCGTCCGTCTAATACGGATCGCTGTCCCTGCAAGCCTGGAAGCCACCTCATTGGCGTCATAAGATGCCCTTGCTTGGTGTCTTGCCAGCTCCAGGCCTATAGCAGAGAGGGCAATAGCTTGTCTGGTTTGCTCCGTGTCAGGCACTGATGCTAAGATTTGGGAAAATGAAGGCAGACAGGAAACCAGCACCGTAACCAAGGCTCATATAAACAAAGTCTCATTCGAGACTAATAGTTCTTTAATTGACTCACCGACTCCAGAATCATGAATGACTGTATCCACAGTAGATTTTAATGATCCAAATAGAGTAAAATCCACGGTGAAATACAGGGAAGAACAAACAACTCAGCACACAGCTATACACTTCCTGGTGTGATGTCTCGTCACCAGACACGTTTCACCCAATCAGGGTGAGACATCACACCAGGAAGTGTATAGCTGTGTGCTGAGTTGTTTGTTCTTCCTTGTATTTCACCGTGGATTTTACTCTATTTGGATCATTAAAATATACTGTGGATACAGTCATTCATGATTCTGGAGTCGGTGAGTCAATTAAAGAACTATTAGTCTCGAGTGAGACTGTTTATATGAGCCTTGGTTATGGTTCTGGTTCTCTGTCTGCCTTCATCATTACTGTTTAAACCTGAGCACGACCTGCCTAGGTGCGTCGCGATCTTTGTGCACCATAAGATTTGGGAAAGCATCGACCACAAATGCCTACAGTAGGCAGCACGGTGAGCCTGATGTGATGCAATGCATGACATCACACGAGAGGAAGAAAACACTCTTCACCCCCACCGGTCAAACTGTAGAGAATCTGAGTCCAGTGGATGGTCGTGCGCCAGGCGGCGGTGCCCGGAGGGAGTCTCTAGGTATGCCAATCCCGATGGTGGGTTGGGGAGAGTACCTAGAGATTCCGATGGGGCACAATACCTACGTTGGCAGTCTGCCGGGGCTAGAGAAAGGGCGGCTGGTGACTGCCAGGAACGGATAGACGCCTCCTGGAAGGGAACAGGCCAGGATAGTACCACCAAATGCTGGGCACTGAATTCGCAGAGGAATTCACGCGTCTCCCGTTCAGTATTGTCTCGCCTAATATAGGAAATCTGAAGATCCCTCACCATCCTCGAAAGGAATCGCTGATATTCAGTGAAATCAGCATCGGAGGAGAGATGAGCAGTGGGTTACTCTCCCTCAGAGGAGGAAGACAAGGATGATGGAGAGCTTGAGTGTCCTCAGGACTCCTGCGGTGGTGGGCATAGGCGAAAAACCCACTCATTTATGTACCTAACATATGAGGGGAAGGCCCGGAGAACCTCTGAACGTCTCCCAGGATAACGGGCCCGTGGGACCGACATGGCCTGGGAGAGCGGGGGGGGTGGCTGCAGAGGAATGGGAGAGGGGCACCTACGGCGAAGCAACTCTCCTCTGCTGAGGCTCCAGAATCCAGGGAACGGAGCCCGAGCTGGCGGGATCCCAGACAACAGACCAGGTCGCAAAACGGAACCCCAGGGATGCGAAGCCTGGAAGAGCCTAGAAGGGGATCCTCCCCTGTGACGAACCTGGGGCTGCATGGATCCAGAAGGGCAGCCCACAGCAACGCCACCAGAGGGGTCCCTGGGGTCCAAGAGGGAAAGACGGGGCCCAGCGCTACGGCTCCTACCCGAACCCCGAGGGGTGGCAGGTAAAGACCGAGACACCTGAACCCTGTCCCTCGACCCCTTGGACTCAGAGAATGCCCTCCTCCTCGACTCCAGTAACCCCCCAACCCGAGTGGGTGCAGCAGCACCAGGGTCGGCAGCTACCACGACCCCCTCAGGAGGGACAGCCCCTCCCTCCACCTCCGCTTCATCCCCCTCCCAGGGACCCCAGACCACCCCCAGCCTGGGGGGGCCTCAGGGGAGGACGGTAGCGGAGACAGAGGAATAGGCACGCTGGGCCATCTAGCACCTTGTGCTACCGGAGACCCTGACTCCGAAGAGTCAGGGTGCCAGGACGGGTCCACATCTGAGTCATCATCCTCCTCCAAGGAGGAAGAGACCAGCTGGACCCCAATACTGGCAACCCCAGGGGTCTCCAGAGAACGCGCCTCGGATCACCTCGGACCCCGCAAATACTCCAGACCCGCCCGACTCCCAACGGCACCGCCAAACCCACAGCACCGACCTCGCACCGGACCCCACCCGCACCGGCTAGAAGAGCCGACTCAGGCCCACGGCACCGCTGGAGAGCCAACACGGCGCCATCTCAATCATCCCGCCACCGAAACGGCGCCCCGGGAAGGCGGCGCCGAGGTTCCACCGATGCCGGGCCCAGCAGACGTGGGCCTCGACACTAGGGAAGCCTGCACCTCCGAGGAGGTGACTGCCGAGGCTCCGGAGGGGACCCCGGCGTTCCTCCGACACCGCAAAAGCTTCCTCTTCGGCAAGAGAAGATGAGGAAACCTCCTACTCTACAGACCGTATAGGCCTGAGAGGGGTCCCGGAGGAAGGGCCTAGAGACCTTACCTGAGAATCCCTGGAGTGGCACCGTCCCCTGAAAGTCGGCGGGGCCTTGCCGATCTTAAACATGCGGACTTCTAGGACGCAGCGGTCCATCGAGAAACAGGCGTTGAACGCATCGATTTGTGGTTGGGTCCCAGGCAACGAAGACAAACATCATGTCGGTCCGTGACAGAAAAATGCCGGTCACAGGAGCACCGACGCATAGGGGTGCGGCCCGCCTTTGACTTACGTTTTGCCCCCGAACCTGACATGAAGCGAAAATGAGACTAAAACAGCAAAAGCTCTCGGCGCCGAAGAAAGTTAGAAAAAGAACGGTCTTACCGGTGACGGCGTCGAGAAAAAACAGGAGGAGGAGTCTGGAAATTCGATGACACAGAAGGCCTAAACTGTATCTGACCACGCAGCAGGTGTAGCCTCGACGGCAGGAGAAACAGAACTGAGATGGAGGAAGAGTCCGCGGCACCTAACGGCCGCCACATGACGCGCTGCCGCTCGCTGGCGGCGCTTGTTGGGAGCCACTCCAAAAAAAAAAATCTCCTCAGAAGGGTGCGCACCGCACTACCCAAGCAGTAATGAATGGTGAAGATTGACAAGGGAAGAGCAATACTTTATAGTTTCCCAGTCCCTCCCTCCCCGCCTCCCATTCCAAATTCTTATTGTCTGTGGTGGAGTCCGTAAATGCATAATGCCACTTATTTGTCCTCCAGTCACTTGTGGCAGACCATTATGTGAGTAAGGTCACACAATCTCATTTATATAGCCTTGGCACAGGCTTGCCATCTATCCCCTTCTTTTTTACCCCCTGCCCCCCTTCTCTATTCCCATACCCTCCCCTCGCTCTTCAGATTCCCCTCCTCCCTGCCTCTCACTAGGTGGTATATAGGTATTAAACATGCTTTGATAGGTCTTGCCTGGTCACCAAGCGGCCTGCATATGCATTTCATCCTTCCCTCCTTCCAGGGCTGAGGCAGTTCTCTTATCGAACAGATTACTCTTGCCCACCCCCACAGACCCCTCCGTACTCTCCCTCTGTCCCCTCCTACTCCATCTCCCTCCCAACCCCCCCCATACCCTGCATCTCCTCCAAGGTCCCCTGTGTCATATCTCGAACTTCGAAGTCCGGTCCCCCCCAGCCGATGGGCTCAGTACCGAGCAGCCACACAAGGACCCGAGCTCACATGCGGTCTGCCGACCTTCAGGGCATACCTCCAACCCTCCCTCGGAGCACTCAGCATTGTCGAGTCTCCCCCCCCCACCCGAGGAGCAGGAGCCACAACATCCTTTAAGGCTATGCCGCCACCCACCTCCCACCTCCATCGCGATCCCCTCCAACCAGGAAGAAACATTCTTACCTCCCAGAGGCCAGCACCCTTCCCTGATGTGCAGAGTAGATTCTTCAGTGAAAAGGAACCCCCCTCACATGGAGTGCCCCGCCTACCCCCCATCCCCCACTGGGAATTGAATAACACAATGCTTATGTCCGTTGCTGTGACTAGGCCATCCCTCTACTGCCTTTCAGAATAAAATGTTCAGGGAATACTTGCGGCCCCCTCATGTTGCTGCACCTGTTTTTCCCATCTGCTGCTCCATCATGGCCGGCTGGGACGCTCGCAGTGCACCAATGATCTTCTGGAGGGCCTCCACGCCCTGCCTGGATCTCGTGTTTCTCTGCCCGCTGTTCCACATCTTCTGGGCTATCTTGGAGGCCACGGAGGGTTCCCAACTCATGTTGGGCTGGGGGACATCTATGTTTCTCTTCTTGAGCTCTGCAACCGCCTCCTCAGCCGTCTCGTAGGTGCGCAGGCCGTCCAGGAAAAGGACAGTCATTCTAGAGGGATAAGGCATGCAAAACTTGATGTCAGCTGTCTCCAGTGCTCTCATTATCAGGGTATAAGCGCGCCTTCACGCTATTATTTCAAGGGCAAAATCATTGTCGAAATGCAGTCTTTGCATCTCAAAAAAGACTTTCCCCTTCCTCCAGGCCGTATGTAGGACAGTCTCCTTCTCCTGGTACCTTAGAAAGTTTATCAGGGTGGTGCGGGGGCCAGAGCCCGGCGGCGGCCTAGGGCCCAGGGTGCAATGTGCCTGCTTCAGCTCCAGAGTGATATTCTCGGGCACGTGAAGCAGCTCCTTTAGCAATTTCTGCAGGAAGGGGATCATTTCTGTTCCTTCTGCGCCCTCAGGGATCCCGGATAGCCTCACATTCCTCTGACTACGGCACTCCGCGTCCTTGGCTCGAGACTGTAGGACTTTGATATCTCTGTGGAGCTGAACTATGGCGCGCGCCACGTCCACCAGCCTTCCCTCTGCTTCTGTCACTCGGGTCTCGCTGCTTTCCTGACACTGCTCCAGTTTACCTATGTCTGTGCATAGTGCTGTTGCGGTCGATTTCATTTCCCGACAAAAGTCCCTGATCTCTGCCACCATCTGAGACATTTGCTTCTGGAGTATCGTGTGGGGGGCCTGATCAGGCGCTGCATTACTCCGGCGCAAGGTCAACGAGGCCCGGGAGTCTTCACACTCTGACCCCTCGTCTTGCGATCTCTCCTCTTCTTGATGCGCTAGTAGCGAAAATTTCGCCTCCCCTCACTTCTTAGGCATTTTCGGTTGCCCTCCGAGTTCGGTGCTGAATGGATGGCTGTGGATACGTTGAATTAGGAGGGATGTTATAGGGATCACTCAGGGAGCCACTTAATCTAGGCTGCCATAGTGTCCGTGACGTCACCAGAAGTCCTATTTGAGAGGTCTAAAAGGTACTCCAAGACTTTATTTGGTGGGCAAGAAAAAGGGTTCCAAGACTATTTTGCACACCAGATAGAGAAACACTTCCATTTGGCTGTGTAGGTTTTTCTAGTGGCCGGATTACGCGTAGCCAAAAGAATACCTGAAACCCTACGAGAAGCATTGAACCTATTCACCTCTCTCTCTCTTCAGAAGCCGAAGGTGAAGTGACCTCAGATTGAAAAGGACCACGGGACCCTGGGTCAGAAGGTTCATCTGAAGGGGAAGCATCTTCGGGGTGGGTTTACGACAGACTGTTGAGCAGCAGGAACCATATCTGCCGAGGCCAGAAGGGGGCAAGGAGAATCATTCTGCCCCCCTGAGACTCCAATTTGAGTAGTACCCTCTGAATTAGGGGAAGGTGGAGGAAAGGCATATAGAAAGAGACTTGTCCACTGCAGACTGAACACATCCTGACAAAAAAATGCCAGGTCCTGGATTTCTGGAGCAGAAGAGAGGCAGTTTTGCATTGAGTGGGGATGCAAAAAGATCCAGGTCTGGAGTTCACCACTCTTTAAAGAGTGACTTGAACGATGGTTAAGTTGAGAGACCACTTGTGAGGATCAGTCTCCGTTTTGCTGAGATGGTCTGCCAGCTCGTTTTGTACTCCTGGCAGGTAAACCACCTGAATCAGAGCCCTGTCTTCTAGGCACCATTCCCACACTCTCATTGCTTCCCTGCCTAATGGGTAAGAGTGTGCGCTGCCCTGTTTGTTGATGTAGTACATCACTGCTTTGTTGTCCATTCGAAGGAGAATGTTCTTGTGACAGAGTATGTCCTTCAATGCTTGGATTGCATAGAGGACGGCTCTCATTTCCAGGACGTTTATGTGGAGTTGTGACTTGTCCTGAGTCCACGTACCCTGGGTGTGGAGATCCTGGCAGTGGGCTTCCCAACCCATCAGGGATGCGTCCGTGGTAACTGAGATCTGATGATCCATAGTGACAAAGGGGTATCCTTCCAGAAGATTGTCCTCTTGTGACAACCAGGCAAGCGACCTCTTCAGAGGTTCCGTCACCTTGATGAGAAAGGACTGAGGGTGAGTGGTTGGGGACCACTGAGTACTGACCATCCACTGAGAGGTTCTCATGTGGAGATAAGAAAACGGTACAGTGAACACCGAAGATGCCATGAGACCCAGCGTCCATTGCATCGAGATAGCTCGAACCGAGCTGTGTTCTCTGATGTATCGGGCATTCTGTAAGATAACGCTCCTTCTGACCTCTGGAAGAAAAGCCTTCGTACAGGAGGTGTCCAGAAGAGTTCCTATGAAGTGGAGCTTCTGGGAGGACTGCAACTGCGATTTATTGAGAATCAGCAGGACTCCCATGGACATAAGGAAGTCTGAGGCCGTGGTCACGGCCTCCAGAGTCTCTTGCCCGGAGGGACTTGCTAGGAGCTAGTCATCCAGATATCGGAACACTTGTATTCCAATTTTCCTGAGATGCGCCTCGAGAACTGCACAACACTTTGTAAAAACACGAGGCGCCGAGGATAGCCCAAAGGGCAGGACTCTGAACTGATAGTGTTGACCCAATGCCACGAACTTTAGGTATTTGTGGCGCTTTGGGTGTATGAGAATGTGATGGTAGGTATCCTGCATGTCCAGGGAGGCTAGTCAATCATGCTGACGAAGCAAAGGTAATAGGGTACCTAGTGATATCTTAAACTTCTCCTTGTGAAGGAACTTGTTTAACTTTCTGAGATCCAGAATGGGGCGCATGCCACCTGTTTTCTTCGGGCCTGGAAAGCAATGGGAGTAGAAACCTGTGTTTTGTTGATCCAGTGGAACTAGTTCTACTGCCCTGTTGTTCAGAAGGCCTTGTACCTCGGAAGCAAGAAGGTCTGACTGTACTGCCGACAGCCTGGGCTGTCGTTTGGGAGGATGATCTTGAGAGGTTTCCAAAAGATTGAGCGAGTACCCCTCGCAGATTATCCAGAGGACCCATTTGTCTGATGATATAGATTTCCACTGGTTGTAGAACTCAGTCAGCCATCCTCCCACTGCTGAGGAGTCGTCCCTCTCGGACAGCTGAGGTGGAACCTGGGCCAGAAACTCAAAGTGGCACTGGGCGCTTTGGGCCCTTGTGCCTTCTGCTTCTCCTTCCTTTGTGGTTGAGGGTTGTGGTTTTTGTTAAAACCTCTTCTGCCCCGAAAGGACAGATGGTTGTGAAATTGATGCTTGTTCGCACCTCCCTGGGAAGGGGCGGGTGCAGGTCTAGCTGTCTAAAATGGCAGACTTAGTCTTCATTGTGGCCTCCAGAGCTCGCTCCACCTGGGGCCCGAACAGATACATACCGTCAAAAGGTAAAGCCATGACCTGCTGCTGAGTGTCATTTGTGAAGCTCGAAGTACGCAGTCAAGAGTGGCGGCGGGTGCAGATGCCAACCGCCACTGCCCGGGAGGTGGTTTCGAAAGCGTCCACTGCAGCTTTAACCTGTTGGTTACTGGACTCGATACCCCCTAGTTATGGTCTGAAGTAGCTCGAGTTAGCTTCTGATTCGGGCAGAGCTTCTACCATTTCTTTGAGCGAATGCCAAAGGACATACTCATATTGAGAAAAATAGCCCTGGTAGCTGGCAATACGCATACACAGGGTCAAGGAAGCAAAGACTCTCTTACCGAAGGTGCCTATCTTGCGAGATTCTTTGTTTATAGGTCAGGCTGTAGATCCCTGTAGATTCTCTGCCAAGACTACAATGGCATCAGCAAAGGCTTGAGAGGCCAATATGGGGCGATCCTTTGGAGAAGCATACTTCCTATCTATGGACTTGGCCACGGAAGGAATGAGAGCCGGATTCTTCCACACCATCTGTGAGAGGGTCTCGAAAGAAAGCTGTACCGGAGGAGTTCAACTGATAGGGATTTCCGGGACATGAAGTTACTGGAGTCATAAAAGCTTCACAGGATTGATTTCTGTAGTCTGGAGAGAAAGAGTACAATTTAAATTTTTGAGCAGAGACTTAAAGGAAAGGTCTTCAACCACAGGCTCTGCAGAAGGATTGATCCCTGCTCCCAGGGCAGTATCATCAACATCATCACCCAGGCGAAGATCTGGGTCAGGCTCAAAATCATCTCCTGATAGTCCAGGGGGACTGTATGGATAGTAAAGGAGTGAAAATCAGGAGGAAAAACAGAAGAAGAAAGATTTTGAGTCGAGAACCCCTGAAGACTGGTTGGCACCGCACCAGCCTCAGGTGCCGAAGAGGAAAATGGCGCAGAGAACAGGGAGGGAGGCACCAGTCGAAGTGGCACCCCGCACAGCGCCGACAGAGCCCATGGCGCCGTGTATGGCGCCGACAGAGTCCATGGCACCGTGCACAGCGCCAAGAGTGTCCCAGAGGTCAGAAAATACAGGTTACTCACCTGTAACAGGAGTTCTAGGAATGGTATATGTTGTTCATCCACACTTATTGGCAGGTCCCTTGCCACTTTAAATCTTGCCGGAAGGTCTTCAAGCTGGCTCCTCCCACCCACCCGGGTGGTAAAACTCCTCGGCTCCGCCCATGACGCCAGATCTAGCCGGCTGGAAGCCAGGTTATGCGTCGAGGTCAGGAGGCAGTAGGATGTAGGATGAACAACATATACCATTCCTAGAACTCCTGTTACAGGTGAGTAACCTGTATTTTAGGACATGGATATGTTGTTCATCCACACTTATTGGCAGACTCCTAGCAGTTCTCCGGAGGAGGGAGGCACCGCACACCCTACTTAGGTAAAAAGACTGGAGAACCGAGGCCCAACAATATCCCGCGTGACCCAAGGTCGATGTGGAAGGGGACGTGTATAGCCTGCTTCTGGGTAAACCTCATGATATCCTGACAGGAGTATTCAGGAAGCAGCCACCAATGCAGCGGAAGGACGGTAAATGAGCACTTACCCTCTGGGAGGCTCCATGCCCGCCTCACGATAGCGAGACTCATGCAGGAGGTGACCCCACCGCTGTCGTCCGCTTGGCTGCAGGTCTGCCAGGTGCGGCTTCCAGCGAGATGACAAACAGCTGACGAACCTCCCGAACTTCAGCCCTACGCTCCCTGGGTAGGCGAGCGTTAAATAGGGTCCCAATGGATCCTATATACGGCCTCCGAGGCGTGAATGGGGATGAACCCTGGCAGAGACAACACCCGGCTAGGGAAAGACTCCGCCACCGCCTACGGAAGGAACTTCGGGTGGGGCGCAGGACAACCTTGTCCCTGTGGAAGACCAGATAGGGAGATTCAAAGGAGCGCCTGGAACTCTTCCCCTCTTTCTGGATGGCAGAGTAGCCCCAAGAAGGTGTTCTTCCACAACAGGTGGGGAACTCACACCTGTGCAAAGGTTCGAATGGCTTGCCTGTGAGCTAAGCCCATACCAGCGAGGATCCCACAGAAATGGGGATACTCTCCCCAAAGGGGAGGTGTGATTGAGGCCAGAAAAGTGCCAGACCATCTTTCATGCCACTGACTGCCTCCGGCCTGTGCCCGGAAGACAGGGTGACCTCAACAGAAGCACCTAGAGGGTCAGCCGGGTCAAGCCCTAGTTCAAAGAAACAGACCAAGAGATGGTCCGGAATGCTGCCGAGGGACAGGAGAGGGCCCAGACCCTATCCCAACCCCAAATGGAGAACTCTTCCATCTGAAGGCGAGCATGCTTTGGCATGATTTCTAGCAGGACGCCTAAACGCCGAGGACCTTGCCAAGGATTCCAAGGCCTGGCCCCTGCCACAGGGACCAGGCCTTCAGGTGCAGGGATTGAAGGTCCAGATGAAAACCTTCCCTGAAAACAGAGGTCAGGACCGCGGGCTGGAAGCCGCCCTGAGCCTGGGGCTGAGACTGAGGAGAGCTGGATACCAGAGCTGGCAATCCAGCCTGGGGCACCAGCACGCCTCAGATAGTCCTCCTCGCCTTGCCCGTGGGTCAAGGGAAATGGGGGAGAGCCGTAGAAAAGGCCCGGGGTCCGCGGTCTCGATGGCATCCCCTACAGCAACCTTGCTGAGGGGGTGGGCATGAGACAGTCTCGGCCTCGTATCCTCCCTGGAGGGAAGGAGGGAGAAGATCCTGTGCTACCTCCAGCAGGGGAGACCACTCGTGAGGTGCAGCCTATGTCCAGCTTAGGGCATCAGCCAGGGAGCTGGAGGCTCCTGCCATCGAATGGCTAGGAAACCACCTCCGGCTGCGTGAAAGACCCAATGCGGAGAACCTCCTTACGCAGAGGCAAGGGTCTCGACTGAACCCGGCGGGGTAGGCAGCACATGGTCGTGGTGTTGTCCGCTTGGACTTAAACCACTAGACCACGCACAAACGGAGCGAGCGGTGCAAGCAAGCGGACCGCCTGGAGCTCCAGCGGGTAGGAAGACATCGGGACTCTCGAGAGGACCAGAGGTGGAGCACTCTGTATTCCCCTATATGGGCACCACCACCCATCCGAGAAGCATCAGTTGGAGAAGACCGTCGACTCAGGGCGGACGGACAGGATGGTCTCCTTCAAGAGCTGGAACGGTCCGAGGGAGAGCGTTCCCCTAACTCCTGGGCTGTGATCACGAACTGGTCCGAAGGAACGCAGCACTGTGACTGCTGGCTGGCCAGTCCCCACTAGGGGAACGCATGAACCAGCGGGTCCAACAGACCACGCTGGAGCCGGCCACCGCGAGGCCCAGGAGGAGCAGGAGGTCCCGGCAGGGCGCAATTGCCCAGTCAGACCTGACTAGGTAAGGGAGGAAGAACCTCAGCCCTGTCCACCAGGAGCCGAGCTCGGACTCGAGAGTCGAGCCTCGTCCCGAAGAAGGATCACCCGCTAAGACACGAGTTCCAACGTGGCTCCGATAACAGGAGACCAGCCTGAGATCCAGAACTCTGGATCGTCCCCTTCCATCCTGGAAGGGTTGTAGTCAGGCTGCCATCCGGGTGGGGTTACGCCCGGGCCCCTCGATGCCGCAGAAAGCTGCTGAGCAGAGACTGAAGGGACTGGCCTGGAACTCGTAAGGAGATCCCCCGCTTAGGAAAGGGAGGAGTCTCCCAAGAAACGGACGGAACGAAGAGTAAGTACGTCCTGGAGGTCCAGGAGCGAAGCCACACGCCTCGTTCTGAGGATGGGATATCTGAGGCAGAGAGACCATCCAGACGTGCGGAAGAATGAGGCGCAAGCCCCCCGTCCGTTTGAGACCAGGGATACCTGGACACGAACCCAGGGTCTGAAGGAGGATCCGTAACCTTCCTGATCACCTCTATTTAGAGGGCCAGGCAAGTCGGCTCAGTGGGCCGACAACGAGGCTGTGGACCCCAAGACCCCCATGGGGCAACGGCTCAAAAGGGTGGAACCTGCTCGCATTCCCAAGACAGGGCCTTCCCTTAGCACCTCCGACACCTAGAGGTCCGGGAAAGCGGACCAGGTGGAGGAGATGTGACGCCTCCCCACGGGAACTCGGTAGCGATGGGTTCGGGACAGCGCCTCAGCCAATCACTGAGCAGGCTTGAGGAGAAAGTGGCCTAGGAGCCTCGAGCCTTTACCTCCTGCTTCCATTTGGAGGAAGACGCTGGTTTGGAGTTAGGCTGCCCAGCGAAGCCTGCTGGCCCTCGTGCCAGTCGAGCCGCAGGGACCGGGGGGGGGGGCAAAGGGGCTTACGGAAAGGCTGCCAGCTGCCCTTGTCCCTCCGGGCGGGACTGACCGAGTCCGGAGTGGCATCGGACTTCTCAGACCCCTGGAGGTGTCCCTCCACTCCAGGGCCGAAAAGGTCAGTCCCCAAGAAGGGGATGTCCGCCAACTTGTGCTGGGTTTCCAAAGAGAAGGAGGATAACCTCAGCCACGCCCTGCGGCGCATGGCCACTGCGGCCACCACCGATCTGGCACAGGAATTTCCTAAATCCAGAGCAGTCTGGAGCTGCTGCTGCTTCGCCACTGCCCTACCCTGGTCCCGCACCCGCCGGACCGTGGTCCGCAGGTCGGCCGGGAGATGAGGGAGCACCTCGTCCAGGGAGCCCAAAAGGGCGTGGGAGAAATGTGCCATCAGTGCAGCCGAGCTGGCCTGTCGGAGGCCTAGGGAGGATGCAGCGTAAACCTTGCGCCCGACATAGTCCATCCTTTTGGACTCCTTGTCAGGGGGCCTATCCACATCCTGAGCGTTCCCAGAACACTGGAAAACATTGTCGGTCACTAACCCCTCAGCCGAGGGGTGCTCCGAGAAACCGGGCAAAGAACCGACAGGGACAGAGTACTTCCTGGCCATCCTGGCCGAGGGTGCAGGGCAGGAAGTAGACCGCCGCCAGAGCTCCAAGGCCGGGCCCACAATGGTCTCAGCCACCGGGAAGGCCTCCGAGGGTGAACCCCCTTGGTCTAGAATCTCCTTAAGGGGCCCGTTTGGACACGGGCTCGAGCTGCATCCCAGTGAATTCCGAGATGAACTGAAGCAGACCCATGAAGGACGATGGGCTGTCGTCCACAGAACGTTCTGGAGAGGACCCTGGGTCCTCCCGACTAGGGAACATAGAGGAGTCGACTTCGGACTCCGAGGGGTCTGCAAAAAGCTGCCTCAGGCCTGAGTCACTCGTCGTCCGCCGAGGGCGGGCGGGAGTGAGGGGGACAGACAACCTGCGGGACAGGTCATGACCTGGCCGAGGTTCCACCGAGGGCGGGCAGCAAGGATCGACGCAACAACCGCCCCGGAGAGGGCACCGACTGCAGCGCAGCAGTTGAATCGTCGATCAAGCGGGCAGTTGCTGGTTAGCCGGGAATGAATCGGGTCGATTGATTCCCAGACAACAACTGCTACCACATGAACTCCTCGTAACGTCGACGCCATCGGCATCGAAACCACTTCTCATCTGAAGAGGGGGACGAGGAAGAACGGCAGTGCCACTTAACTCGGTGCCCTGACCGAGAACGCCGAGGTCGGCGTGAGCGGCTAGACCGAGAGGAGGACCGAGACCCGAATCCTCGGGGGAACTGAGGGCGGGCTTGGGAAGGAGCGGGCGCTCGGCCTCCTCGGCTCGAAGAAAGGGCCGAGGTCTGTGGATCCAAAGGCAGGTAGACTCAGCCTCCGCCGGGGAACCGCGGCGATGGCGGCTCTAGCAGAAGACAGCCCAAATGACGGTCGAGAGACTCGACAATGTCAACGGGAGTCCTGGCCGGCTGACCTGACAGGGACACTGGAAGCCAGCGGCATGAGCCGCACTCTACCGCAAGTCGAACGTCAGCCGCAGGAGAGGGGAACCTCCGCCCCTCCAGCGACCGATGAAGGACCTAGCTCATGGCACCTGGGACTTGGGCCGAGAGGCAGGTCCCGAAGGTCCCTCTCCCTTCGAGGAAAGGGACTAGCGAAGCTCCTTGAACGAAGCTGCATGACGAGAACTCAAGGAGAGTGGGATGAGCGCCGCGACCGAGGAAGAGGTAGGGGCAGCCGCCCCCTCCCCGGAGGAAGGAAGATCGAGCTGCTCAACCGAGACAGCCGACGCGGACACTGCCTGACGAGTCTCCGAGGAATTTTCCGGAGCGGGAAAAATTTCAGGTCGCCCGAACACGAAACGGGCCGCACGATCCTCCAGAGAGCTGGTCGAAAGGGCACAGCAAAAATCGCAAAGTTGTGGATCATGATCCAAGTCAAGGAAGTAAACGCACATGGAGTGCGGGTCTTTCCTGGAGGAATTAGCAGGGCGCCTCCAAGAGCCGGAAAACGCACCATATCGCCGAGCGAAAGAAGATCAGTTTCAGAAAACTTCCAATAATTTCAAGACCAAAATTTCAGGAACCAGTCGAAAACGAGAGCGCTAAGGAGGGAAACCTGAGCTTCCAAGCGGTAAGGAAGATCTGGCGTCATGGGCGGAGCCGAGATTTTTACCACCCGGGTGGGTGGGAGGAGCAGCCAGCTTGAAGACCTTCCGGCAAGATTTAAAGCAGCAAGGAACCTGCCAATAAGTGTGGATGAACAACATAACCATGTCCCTAGAAACTGCGATTTGAAGAAAAAGAGGGAAAAATGGCAGAAGATAGAGGCATCGGTGTGGACCCCTGTGCCGCAGCCATGTGAAGGGGATAAACACCAGAGCGCGGAGTTGACGGCACCGAGGCAGTCGTGTGACTAGGAAGGCCCAACCGTCCTACCCGTCCCTCCGGGACCAAATGGCCCGAAGGCCCCGGCGTTGGAGTGACCGGCTCGAGCAACTGGACCAACCTCCGAGCCCACTGCTCCATAAGAGCAGCCCACTGGTAAAACTGCTCATCAGAGGCTCTCCCAATAGGCAGGGATGAGCTCCGGTGTCAAGGAGGTTGGCTACCAGAAACAGAAACCGGCGACTCTGACAGAGATGGAGACCACTGCCTGGCACCAATAACCGGCTGTCTACGCACAGACATACCAGAGGGGGACCTCGAGTGATACCTTTTCTTCTTCGACCTATGTGTCGAAGAAGAACCCGAGGCCGAACGTACAGAGAAGGGGACCATTTCCTTTATGCTTTCTGGGACCGCCCTCCCTAGCATTGGACCGCCCATTGACCTCTTCCGGGAGGGTGGCAGACCAGACCCAGCTGACTGAACAGCTTACACGAAGTCTCCTCACCAGATACCTGACTCGACTTGTCGACTCCGGCCGATGGAGGGCTGAAGACTTCTTGCAGAATCATTAAAATTAATAATATAATCGGTACTGATTCAAAATAATCTACAAAACAATAAACTGAACTATTGCTACTAGTGAAGTTTAACTCCTGGAGGGCGAGCGTCGTCGTCACTGAAGTGCACTTGATGGAGGGAAAAAAGGAACTGAGGCAGTTGGAGGGTCGACGCCGAGATAGTCATTACCGCACAAGCTGGGGCTCGCAGTGCCACTTCCTCGCGGCTCCATCTCAGGCGCCGTCCCTCTTGAAAAAGTTTGCTCCAGCTGGGTCCTAGCACTTCCGGTGAACTCCCATTAGTGTGAATGAGTGGTGGAGACTTTATGTTCAGGAAGATCAGTTCTGCTGTGCTGTCAGGGATTCTATTATATTCTGAGGAACACGCAGGATTTTACATTTGGCAGAGTGCAAGAAAAGAAACCAGTGCTTCTCTTCATGATAGAACAGGATCCCCCCTATCTGTAGGAGCAGTTTGTTTTAACCTGCTTAACTGCATACTGTTAGAGCTGGTGAGGCAGTGACATCACCACAGCACCCTTCCTGCCCACAAAATGGATCACATCACACTTCATCATTTTTTTTATTGTATTTATTTCTGCACCTTGAAGGCCCCCATCTGACAGACTCCCCCAGCCCCGTCCCCCGGAATTACTGGAACTTACCTTACACCCGACCCGACAGCGGCGCCTGTGGGGAGGCGATCGCCATCCTCTGCCAGTGAGATTTTCTCCTCCATTTTCTCCCAAGAGCCCCGGGAGTTGGTACGCATGCGTGTGGAGGCATGCATTAGTCCCACGGCCCCAGTAACAGCCCCTTTCCTCCCACCCCATTGGCCTAATGCCTGGCTCCTCCCTAGGCCTGTGCTGTCCCCAGCCTCCACCAGGCGGCAGCCATTAACCAGGAGTCACCACCCCATCTCCCCGGAGAGGAGAGCTTGCCTTTTGCTCTATCCAGGCCCCCTCCCTCGGCCGGGCTCGTTCCTGAACCTGGGTCGCCGGGCCAGCCTACCACATCACAATTTTAAATGTATTTTTCTGTCTTACTGTAAACATTTTCTAACTATAACCTAGCAATTTACATACTGGATTCTCATGGTAACCTTCACTATAATTTCATGAGGAAATGTACGGATTCCCTTGAAGCATGTAGTGATTAGGTCATGCTAGGACTTCCCTCTGGGGAGAGACAATCCAGTGTTTATCCAGTGGGGTAGGAGAGGTCTGGTTCGAATGTCCCAGTTATTTACAGGGGACACCCTAAAGAGTTATGGTCAACGGCAAAACGAATTTGGCTTACCACACAAAGATTTTTACAGTTACCTGCAGATCAGACATTATTTGATGTTGGGAGGCAGGCAGGAGCCACCTGGGACCCCAGGTACACATCCATTGACACAAGTTTATTTTTGGGTTATTGGAGGGAATGGGACGAAAGACCCACCTGATTTCAAAGTTGTACAAGCTGTACAAAAGAGACCACGCTGGTCAAAGAACAGTACTACAGAAGTGGGAGGATGAGGTGGGAATAACTCTGTCCCTGACAAAATGGGATCAGATCAGGGAACTGGCACATAAGACCAATGCTTCCCCCTTGTGGAGGGAGTTCAGATGGCAAGTCCTAACTAGATAGTTCAGACCCCCTCGTTATAACATAGCATTTTGGGAAGATTTCCCTCTGATAGATGTTGGAAAGGGTGTGTACAACTGGGGACCCACCAACATATTTTCTGGGGATGCCCTAAACTTAGAAGATTTGGGGAGAAAGTTCAAGATCAAATGGGTTCCATAATGAAAATCCAAATCCCAGATCAATTTCAGGTATTACTGCTTGGAGAACCCTCACCAGGGTTACACGGGGCTAAAGCAAAATACCTGTTTAACATACTGGTTGCAGCCGAGCATAAGGCCATTACTAAGCAGTAGTTCTCTGACAAACCACAAGGGTTGGGCAATGGTTGACGTGTTGTCAACAAATAAAGGACAAGGAGAGGCTGACTGAGTATCTCAGACTACAGAGAGACCTACATAAAGCCAGATGGCTACCTTTCTTCGAATTTATGAGTACCCAAGAAAGACTTGTACTCCTAGATAGTCTGGCTAGGGAGGCGCTAGGCCAGTGAGTAAGGTGTTGATTCTGAATAAGAAGTTCTGGCAGTTCATGTGGATAATCCCTCCCTGTGGTGCCCTCCCAGTGCGAGTGGCCGAAGGGTTGGAGAGGTTATAAACCGAACACCTACTGATTACTGTACAAATGTATTAACTAATCTACATACTAACTGTTTTAAATGTTATATTCCTTTTGACGATGAATTTATTATGTTGAATCATGTCTCTGCTGCTGGGGTGGGGGGAGGGAGAGAGAGTTTTAGAGGTACCTTTGTTCCCTTTTAAATTTTTGCTCATCATTAAGTCAATGTCTTTCTGTTGTGTAATTTGTATATTCCTTCTCCCCCTTTTTATTTCTTGTTTACCGCATTTTTGTCTCTATTGTTAAATGAAAAATTAAAATAAAAAAACTGCAATCAAAAAAAAAAAGAAGTAGAGGCCTCCATAGGCGAATCCAGAACTTCTGACAGCAGGAAAATTAGGCAGTTGGGGGTCAGTGTCACTATTTATACACTATTGGTGTGCAACGCAATACACTGTGCCATGCACGTAGTGATGCTGGTTTCTAAAGTTCTACTTCCACAAGGTCCTTGTGCCTCAGCTTAATAACAAAGGGTTGGGCTCCATGGAGAAGACTGATTCTTGATAGATCATGACTTCCAACTCTGTGGTCATTTCATTTTGTGAAGCTGAGGGCAAAAATCACTTAGCATTTGGATTATTCTGTCCCCTGCTTCACTCAATTACCACCTTGTTAATCACTGGCACTCGTGCGTTATCCTCTCTATGAGACACCCCCAAAAATCAACTGACAAACTCGAGTTCAATCAGTGGTCCTGTCAGTTTCCAACAGACTTTGGGTACAAGCAGCAGAAAGCAGTGCAACTCACCACAGGTGTGACAGGATTCCAGATTTATACTGTCTCCCCATTTTATTCTGATCTCTTCCCTGTAGTCAATCACTTCTTGGGTTATCTTGATTATTCGACCTAGTGTGCTGCAATATAGTAAAAAAAAATACACTTCAATTAAGTACTTTTTATTCTAGTTTCCATTTCTTCTACCTTTACCATACCTTCACACCCCATCCTCCACTAACACGGCTGCTGCAGTCCCACAGAGTTCTTCCCTCTGTGGCAAAGGTATCAGAGGGAAGGCCTTTCTCCCCCAAAACACATCCACATCCAGCTTTGCTGACTGCAGACCACGAGTCCGTGACATACCAACAGCTATCATCTTCTGTGGAAATAGGGATTTTGCTTTTTTCTGACAACTAGTTTCCTCACTCCTGCCACTGGCATAGGCATCATTACTTTACTGGTCTCGCTGACCCAAGTGCAGTGGGTGCTGTGGTACTGTAACCTGCCTCTAACTCTCCCTGACCAAGGAAAACTGCTGAACAGCAGCTACTTCTGCCTCGCCTGCCTCCTGGTGCAAGCCACACGAGTGTGCTCCCAGGCCCAGGTTGCCTAAATGGCAGTGCGATGCCACTGAGCCATCAGGGGGCTGGTCCCATAAACAGTAGTTTTTTTAATGTCCAGGGAATAACCAGCCTTCCTTAACAGCACCCTGCTTCTGTTCTTATTTGGAAACTTACCAAAAGTTCAATTTCAACTTGGCCTTGGTCCTGTTTTGTTCTCTTCACTGAGCAGTTGCCATTTCAGAGGGTCAAAATTATGTTTTGCAACCACCAGCTAACAGAGCTAGTGACTGGGGAAATGTATTAGCCCCCCAGACTTTTACATTGGCCCAGCTGGTGTACTTGGTGAAATGTTACCTTCTCCAGTACAATCCAGCATAGCTAGCTAAAGGAAAATCTTACTTGACCGATACAAAATCTACAAGTTACTTGGGTACTGGACTGGTGCCAATTTCAACCCCTGCCATCTCTGGGAAGCAAAAACCATTGAGCAGAGAATCAAGTGCAGCTAGGACTCATGCTCCACTTTGCTTAGAAGTCTCAGGAATGTAATCCAAGCCCAAACAATCAAAACGCAGTTAACGCTCATCTGTTTTACACACCCACCTAATCCAGGTCACGGTACCTAAACACGTTCCCTGGCTTTCCTAATATAGCCTGCATAGATCTTGAAAAAGAAATGCATGTGTGCCAGAGCAAAACTTCTGGCCAGAACCAGCCAAGCAGTAGACTGCCATCTGCCAAAATGGTATGAATATAAGGTCCACAAGTCCCAAGGACATGAGGTGGTCTCTCCAATAATTAAGGATGTTCCTGAAAGGAAAATACTCAAAATAATCTTTGAGCTCCTCTCAGTCCTGTGGCCTAGTCAGAATCAGCAAAGGATCATTATGCAGGCTCAAACCTGTCTGAAGGTATAGTGCAAGAAGAAAAAAATTACTCACTGCAGTAATGTTGTTTCTTCTCAGGAATCCCTCGCTATGTTTACACTAAAGCAGCATCATCCGACTCGAGAGTGCTACCCTGGATTTAGGGCTTTATGACAATAATGGAACTTAAAATAAGAGTTCACACTCTGCAGTATGGTCCCTCACCCCATAGCTCTCCAATGACAGACCTGTTTCTAAACCTAGGGAGCTGCGATCACTAAAACTAACTCCTACCAAAACTTCCTAGAACTTGAAAATAATTTTAAACAATACAAATTTAAGACATATCATGCGGAAAAAATATTTTTAAATAACAGTTTGCAACGGTCAAGGAACTGCAATAGTAATGCTCAAACAACCTTAATGAAAAGAACTGATTCTTGTGTGAACTCATCTTCAGGTTTTGGAAGGGAAGGCAGGTTTAGAGTGTGTAAACATAGTAAAGTATCCCTGAGAAAAAAAACATTACTACGGAGAACAACATCACTAGGGTATTTATTTAGTTCTAACCCCAGGAATCCCTCACTTAGTGTTTACATTAAAGAAGACCCTACAGCATTACCTTGGGAGTCTGGATTCAGAACCTACTTAAGAAAAAAGGTTGTACAAGAATGCAGTACCAAAGCTGGCATCCCTTTAGGACTGCGTGTCCAGACAATAGTGCTTTGTGAAGGTGTGCACGGTTAGCTTACAAATGTCCAACAGGGGGATGCACCAGAGGCAGAGGTACCCCTTGCAGAATGTGCCTTTATGCATCTGGGGGTATTTTCCAGCTTTTTCATAAAAAAAACTGTATGCAGCTCACGTCAGAAGTGTTGGATTGGTGGCTTGGTCTTTCTTATCTGATCATGCCCCTCCCTTTCTCCAAATGAAAATGAAAATTACGTACCTACCGTAATTCTTGATCTTCTTGGACGAGTCTCCACCACTCATTCACACTAGTGGGATTATCGCCGGAGGCACTAGGACCCATCGGGAGCAAACTTTTTGCTGGAGGGTCGGCGCGAGAGACGGCGCCGCGAGACACGTCGCCGCGAGCAGCGGCTCGAGCGGTAATGACTATCTCGGCGATTGACCTCCAACCGCCTCAGTACCTTTTACCAAGGAGGTGCAGCGAACTAACGAAAGAGTAAACCCAATATTAAAACGGACATAAGATAGTCCGTGACGACCCGTAAGAAGGGTCAGCAAAGAAGTCCTCACGGCCTAAAGATTTGAGGGAGTGAAGACCAACAGCGGTGAGCTCGGGATGGAGGGCGTGAATGAGTGGTGGAGACTCGTCCAAGAAGATCAAGAATTACGGTAGGTACGTGACTTTCATATCTTCCTGGACATAAGTCTCCACCACTCATTCACACTAGTGGGAGAGTACCAAGCTGATAATCCTCAAAAGGGCGGCAGGAGAGCCAGAGCTCACGCTGGCCTAAGATAGAAGCTCATTAAGGATAGTTCGCCGAATGCGGAATGTCGCCTGGCATGAACATCCAGTGCATAGTGCTTAACGAAGGTATGCACTGAGCTCCAGGTGGCGGCGTTGGTATATATCTGCAATTGAACATTGCTACATTTCCGCTAGAGATGCCAGCGATCACTCTAGTAGAGTGAGCGCATACTCTACCTTCTAATTTAACTTGAGCCATGGAATAGCAATGTCGAAGGCATACCACTAACCATGATGAGATGCATCTGATAGCGACAGGTTGACCCAGCCGGTGTCGCTGAAAGAAACAAACAGTTGCTGAGTCTTTGAACATCCTTGGTTCTATCTAAATAGAACCGCAAGGCTCTCTTAACATCCAAGGAATGAAGAGCTTGTTCCCTTCATTTCGGAAATTAGCTAAGTGGAAGTACCAGAGGTTGGTTTAGATGGAATTCTGACACAACCTTGGGAAGAAATTTAAGATGAGTAATGAGAACTACCTTGTCTTTATGGAATACAGTATACGGAGGGTCCGTAATCAGGCATGTATCTCAGAGACCCCTGGCTGAGGTAATGGCCACCAGGAAGGCAGTCTTCCAGGTAAGAAATTTTAGCTCACAGGTAGCTAAGGGTTCAAAGGCTTCGAGTGAGCATGTCCAGCACCAGGTTAATGTCCCAGGCTGCAACTGGACGCTTAACAGGGGTCTGGTATGAAGAATCCCTTAAGAAATCTCTTCACTATAGGTAACTGAGCCAGAGTTAAGGAAGAAACCGCTCATGGAACGCTGAGATGGCACTAAGGTGAACTTTAACCGTGGAGTACTGAAGACCTAAGTTTGATAGGTCCAAAAGATACTCAGAACCTTGCCAGGAGGACAGGAAAAGGGATTCCAAGAGGACTTTGCTACACCAGAGAGAAAACGCTTCCATTTGGAAGCGTGCTGGGTGGCTGGCTTCCGAGCAGCCAGAAGGATGTCTGAGACTCTACGAGAGCGTTGAACCGATTCACTTCTATCTCTTCAGGAGCCAAGCATGAAGGTGAAGTGATTTCAGGTTGGGATGGACCAACGAACCCTGAGTCAAAAGACTGATTTGCAAGGGAAGTGGTCTCGGAGAGGCTGAAAACATACTGTTGAGTAGAAGAAACCATAGTTGCCGAGGCCAGGAAGGAGCAATGAGAATCATCTTGGTCCCCTGAGACTCGAACTTGAGTACTCCTCTCTGGATTAGAGGAAGCGGTGGAAAGGCGTAAAGAAAGCGTTTTGTCCACCGCAGCCTGAACGCATCCTGACAGAAAATGCCAGGCCCTGGATTTCTGGAGCAGAAGAGAGGCAGTTTTGCGTTGAGTGGGGATGCAAAAAGGTCCAGGTCTGGAGTCCCCCACTCTTTGAACAGGGACCGAGCTACGGCTGGATCGAGAGACCACTCGTGAGGGTCTGCCTCGCTCTGCTGAGGTGATCTGCTAGGTCGCTTTGTATACCTGGCAGATAAACCGCTTGAATCAGAGACTTGTGCTCCAAGCACCCTCCCACACCGTCATTGCTTCCCCTAAGGGATAAGAATGAGCACCGCCTTGCTTGTTGATGTAATACATCACTGCTTTGTTGTCCGCTTGAAGGAGAATGTTCTTGTGACAAAGGACATCCTTCAGAGCTCGGATCGCATAGAGGACCGCCTCATCTCCAGGACATTTATGTGAGATGAGTTTCAACTGAGTCCATACACCTTGAGTGTGGAGGAGAGAGACAGTGAGCTCCCCATCCCATTAGCGGCGCGCTGTGGTGATGGAGATCTGATGATCCGGGGAGCAAAGGGAATCCTTCCAGGAGATTGTTTCTTGAGACCACCAGGTGAGAGACCTTCAAGGGGCTCGCCACCTTGATGGGATAAGACTGGGGTGAGAGGTCGGGACCACTGAGTGGAGAGCATCCATTGGGTGGTTCTCATGTGCAGTCGGGCCAGAGGTACAGTGAAGACCGAGGACGCCATGAGACCAACATGCGCTGCATCGAGAGCTGTAACCGATTGGTTCTCCCTGATGTAACGGGCCATCCGGCAGGATGTCGAGTCTCTGTCCTCTGGAAGGAAAGCCTTCATGGAAGAGGTGTCTAGAAGCGCCCCTATGAAAAGGAGCCCTGAGAGGTTGCAGTTGAGATTTTTCAAATTCAGCAGAACTCCCATGGACGTGAAAAAGACGAGAAGTCGCTTGCACGGCTCTGAAGTCCCTTGGCCGAAAAGGGCTTGCTAGAAGCCAATCGTCCAGGTAGGGAAACACTCGGAGTCCGACTTTTCTGAGATGCGCCACGAGAACTGCACAACACTTTGTAAAAATCTGGCGCCGAGGATAGCCCAAAGGGCAGGACTCTGAACTGATAATGCTGACCCAAAGCTACAAACCTGAGGAACTGTCGTGGTCGGGTGGACGGGATATGCTGGTAAGCATCCTGCATATCCAGAGAGGCCAGCCAGTCGTGTTGATGCAGCAAGGGTAACAGGGTACCTAGGGAAATCATTTTGAATTTCTCCTGGGAGGAATTTGTTTAACTTTCTGAGGTCAGAATGGGCGATCCCCAGATTTCTTTGGAACCAGAAAGTAATGGAGTAGAACCTATGTTTCGAGATGCGGGGCACCAGTTCTATTGCCCTGTTGTTGAGAAGGCCCTGGATCTCCGGGTGAGGAGGTCTGACTGAGAGGCCGACAACCTGGGTTGTCGCCTGGGAGGACAACTGGGGGTTTCCAAGAAATTGAGAGAATAACCTTCATAATTATCCGAAGGACCCATTTGTCCGGTTATGGACTTCACTGGTTGTAGAAGCACATCAGACACCTCCACCGGAGGAGAAAGTTCCACCGGCAGAGTGGATGGAACTTGGGCCAACGACTCATAAGGTGGCGCTGGGGCTTTAGGCCCCTGCGCTTGCTGCGCTCTTCTTTTGAGGTTGGGCAGGTTGGTTTTATGGAAGCTTCCTGCCTCTGCCTCGAAAGGACTGGACGATCTATGAAACTGACGTCTGTTCACATGCCCCGAGAGGGGCAGGTGGAGGTCTGGGCCAATTTAATGGCCGATCTAGTCTTCTGAGTGGCCTCTAAGGCTTGCTCCACCTGAGGGCCAGAAAGAAAGGAGCCATCAAAGGCGGCCATTACCTGCTGCTGAGCATCATTAAGTGAAGCCAGAAGTCGCGGCCAGGAATGGCGCCGAATACAAAATCTCACGGCTGCTGAACGAGAAGCAGTGTCGAAAGCGCCCATGGCGGCTTTGACCTGTTGGTTATTGGACTCAATACTCTAATAACGGCCAGAAGAAGCTCTGACTTGAAGTCCGAATCTGGAAGAGCTTCAACCATTCTTTTCATAGAGTGCCACAGGATATACTCATACTGAGAAAAATAGCCTTGATAACTGGCATACGATACTAGAGTGGAGGCAGCAAAGACTCTCTTACCTAATGTATCAATCTTTACGAGACTCTTGTTAATAGGTCGAGCTGTAGTAGTTTGAGGAAGAACGACCTTGTCATTCTCTGCCAGGACTACAATAGGATCCGCAAAGGCTTGGGATGCCAAAATGGGACGATCCTTGGGAGCTGAATACTTTTATCAATGGATTTAGCCACTGAGGGAATAAGAGCAGGATTATTCCATACCATTTGAGACAGCGCTCAAGGAAGGCTGGATCGGAGGAGTCAAATCCGTAGGGATCTCCAGCATGAAGATACTGGAGTCTTAATATCTTCCCAGGATCGATGTCTGTAGTCTGGAGAGAAAGAGGATCCCAGGTTCTTCAACAGAGACTTAAAGGACAGGTCCTCACCACAGGCTCTGTAGCAAAGAAAGATCCTGTTTCTCCACTTCATCACCCAACCAAGGTCTGGGTCAGGCTCAACATCATCTCCTGATGGTCCAGGAAGGACTGTTTGGACAGGAAAGGAGTGAAAATTAGGAGAGGAGGAAATAGCAGAAAGACAAGGAGAGTCCCCGAGGGCCCCCGGCGCCGAGACGGCAAAATGGGCTGAAGACGGCACCGAGAAGGCGCACATGCCTGCTTTTCCTCATGCTCCGGTTTGCAAATCTATTCACTTTTAAGACTTTCATCACTGAATGCCACATTTCCTTGATGCGTTCTTTTCAAATACAGGGTTATTTTGTTAGAAAAATAAGCAGAAAGTGGCAGATTTGCGCTCCTGTGCACTTTGAATGGTGCAACAGGATCACGGCAAGGAACTTCCGGTTTTCCGGACATGCAGCATGGATTTCAAAGGACTCTGGTTTAGTTATAAAGGCTTTATTTATTAAAACTTCACAGAAACAGGCATTAGAATTTAGTTATTTTATGAACTACCGGCTTACATTTCTGAAATTTTTTTTTTTTTTTTTACAAATCCAGTCAGAAGGGAGTGTCTTCTTGGCTTACAGCACACTTCCTGTCTCACGTCTTTGATGGGGACTAGCACGTTGTTGCAGAAGCTCAGTTTCATTAAAACTGCAGCAGCTGTACTATACAGAGCACTATTTGGTTTGTAAACATTATATTCTACAAAACTGTCACTTTACTTTTTTAAATTTGGGTTCTATATTAAAACTAAATGGCTCGTAAATGCAGCTCAACCTGTCAAGGAACAGCATGTCTTACTGTGTGCAGTCAAATTGAACACAGTAGCACACATGTCAACCAAATGTACATATCTTGAAAACTAAAAATGCTACACCTACACAACCAGCAGCAAAGTTGTTCAGGAGACTAAGACCTTTACAATGAGGGTAATCACCAAGCAGAAATCATTATACTTTTTAAATTATGGCCATTTGAGTACCCGAATTTCAATGTTTTTGTGGCAAATCTAACACTTCAAATGGCCATACTTTAAAAAGTATAATGATTTCAACTTAGTGGTTACCCTCATTGTAAAGGTCTTATTCTGCTGTACAACTTTCCTACTGTGTGTTTTCCAGTAGCTCATGCAGTTTTCCAGATATTTACACTTGCTTGACATTTGTGCAAAGATGCTTAGAATTATGTGCAGTGCATTAGGAACTTCACAGCAAAACAGCCTGGAGTTCCATCACCAACATTCCAAAGTCAGAATAGAGTAGAATGAGTTAAAACCAGGAAAAAAAAAAAAAAACATTCCCAACTGGAGATAAAGCAATATTAAAATACCCCAAAAGGTCAGAAACACCTGAAGAGGGGTGAAGACCATAAGTCTTGTTTATCAAACCTGTACCACTCTGTGGCAACATATATACAGTCATAGTGATGTACCCTTTTACGGTAGTGCAGCATGCAGGAGTGCAGAGGCTTAAGTTCCGGAAGGGGAGGTAGGGTGGAATGTTATGAATACCTGAGTATCCCTGGGAAGAAACAAAATTACTAAGGTGAGTAATTTTTTCTTCTAACCCCAGTAATATTCACGTATTCATAACTTTCTGCAGACTACAAAGCAGTACCACTGAAGGTGGGCACAGAACACTTATTTTTCGGAAAAGACTTTGCAGGACTGCTGTGCCAAACCTAGCATCACTTCTAGACTGGATATCCAGGTTGTAATGCTTCGAAAAGGTGTGTACTGTCTTCCAAGTAGCCGCTTTACAGCTATCAGCCAGTAGAAAATCTCTTGTAGCTGCCAGAGTAGCAGTTGTTCCCCTGGTGGAATGCACCCTCAATCCTGTTGGGGGCTCTTTACCAGCTTTTGTATAGCAGAATTAAATACACTGGACTATCCAGCGAGAAACAGATCTCTTAGAAGCTGGATTACCTTTTCCCTCATCCCCATAGGTAAGAAACAACCTAGGTCCTTGGTAGATGTCATGTAATAACAGAGAGCTCTCTTTACATCCAGACTATGAAGCTTTCTTTCACCAGAAGTGGAATATTCAATGAAAAAGACAGGTAGGGTAATGGATTGGTTAAGGTGAAAATCAGAGACTACCTTGGGTAGGAACTGTCTATTCATTCTCAGGACTATCTTATCTCTGTGAAAAGAGAAATCATCTTGCTCTACACAAAGAGCCTGACGCGCACTTACCCTTCTTGCAAAAGTCCCTACCACTAGGAAAATTGTTTTCCAAGTGACACATTTCAGGTGTGCCATAGCCATAGGCTCAAAGGGGGACCCCATGAGCTTGGATATACAAACATTAAGGTCCCATGCTGGCAGAGGTGCCCTGTGAGTGGGTGCAAATGGGCTAAACCCTTTAAGAACCTCAAAAAAATGGATTCTGAAGCTAATGTTACTCTGGCACCAGCAGAAATGTCGACAGACAATGCTGCAAAGTGGTGGACCTTGAGAGAACTGGGCTGTAGACCCAGGGAATGTAAATGAGAAAGATAATCTAGGACAGCTGGAACCCCAGCCTGTAGTGGCACCAAATCTTTAGTCAAACACCAGACTGAAAATCTTTTCCACTTTGAGGAATTTGTTTTCTTAGTAGAAGGTTTCCTGTAACGCCTCAGAATGTGAAGCACCGATTCAGAAAGTCGTAAATCAGCATATTCTAGTTCCTCAAGAACCAAGTTTGAGGCTGAGGAACCTGGGGTTCGGGTTCGTGTACAGCAGGGCTCCCTGGCTGGAGGCCAAGAGGCTGTGCCTCACAGGGAGTCGTACTGCCTTGGCCACAGATGTGGACAGCAGCAGAGAGTACCATGGCTGCCTGGGCCAATCCGGAGCTATTAAGATTAGAGATGCTGAGTGGGATCTGAGCTTGAGCAGCACCCTGAAGACCAGGGGAAAAGGAGGGAAAGCATACAGGTACCTCCCCGACCAATCTAGAGTCAGGGCATCCAGGGGTAGAGTACCCTGATCTGGTGGCCTGCAGCAATACTGTGGCAGGTGGTGGCTCTGATGGGATGCGAACAGGTCTATTTCTGGAGTGCCCCACCTTCTGAAGATCACCTGCACCACTTGCCTGTTCAGAGTCCATTCGTGATGGGCCTGGTTGATCCAACCTAAGGCGTCTGCCAGGATATTATCCTTTCCTGGTAAATGGATCGCCTGCAGGGATACTCCCCAGAGAGTATGCCATGGTCCACATTTTCATGGCCTCTGTGCAAAGGGGGCCTGACCTGGTGCCTCCTTGCTTGTTGATTAGTACATTGTGGTGGTATTGTCTGTTCTGACCTGTACCAGTACTGAAAAAGCTTTCAGAGTCAGAAAAACAGCTCTGAGTTCCAGCAGATTTATATGCTGAAGGGACTCTGCAGCTGACCAAGTACCTTGGGTTGTATGGTTTCCCAGATGGGCCCCAACCCAAGATGGATGCATCTGTTGCAAGAAAAACCGAGGGAGATACTCTCTGAAATGGAACCCCCCTCCCTTAGACTGGGTTCTTCCTTCCACCACTGTAAAGCCTGCAGCAAAGTTCTTGTCACTGGAATGGGCTTTGAGAGAGAGTCTTTTCTTTAACTCCAGTGAGCCCGGAGGTGGAACTGGATGTCCTTCATTTGAAACCTAGAACCGAGCACTGTGCCTGTGGATGCACCATATGGCCCATGAGTTGCTAAAACTGTCTTGCAGTCTTGCTTTTTTGCAATGTGAATGCGTTTGCCACCAGCTGGAGACTTCTGACCCGGTCTAGAGGGAGGCAGACCCTGCCTTGCAGGGTGTCTATCTCTGCCCCTATGTACTGCAACTTTTGTGCAGAAAAAAGGACAGACGTGGGTTAAATTTACCGAATCTCCTGAATTATGCTCAAGCTTCTAAATTAAAGATCTTATTCTCCTGGATGAACCCCAATTATATTATGCCCTGGAAGCAGTTTGAGATGACTTGGACTGGCATAAAAGACCTGACGGACTGTCTCTTTGGACATCCCCTTGGTTGCATACCTTTCTTTAGATTCCCACAATACACTGCAGAGGTGTTTAAGAAGTGGCTGATTGTACTCAATAAAAGATTATTGCCCATGGAGGCACTTTTTCCGAGATCTCTTATGGTGAGCAGTGCCTTTCCACCCAATTCTTTGGATAGGTCTTTAACCCGGTGGTATAAATATAATATCAAACATTTTTCAATTATTAGGCCCACAGGGCCTTTATTCATTTGTCCAGCTCCAGGCTCAGTATAAAATACCCCAGGGCTTCTTTCATAAGTATTTGCAGCTAAAATCTTATTTGCGGCCAATGGAGGAAGCACTGGCAGCAGTGGCTGAAAACCCCCCACTAATAATAAAATTACTCCTATCACAGAGACATGGTACCACTCTAGACCACGGTATCAGTCTTGCATACCTTGCTTTGGGAGAAAAACCAGAAGACTTTACTGAGTAGATTAGTGCCCATTGATCCTTGGAATTGGGGACTGACCTACCAGTTACTAACTGGAAGATGGCCTCCCCATATTGGAAAGAGTTTGCATGGAAATTACGATACAGATTTTTCCGCACTCCTGCTGTGGTAGCTAGTTTTACAGGTGATCCTGAAGGAAAGTGCTGGAGGGGATGTGGAGCAGTACATGCAGACCAGATTCATATTTTGAAACTGCAGCATGCTGGGTCTTTATTGGGGGGAGGTAGTGCAGGAGCTGGTGGCAATATATGAAAACCCAGGTCTTCTTTCCTCTGAGTATATACTGACAGCTATTACCCTATTTGGTCTAAAAGTACAGAAGAATGTATACCTGCAAACTACATTGCTAATATTGGCAGCAAAAAAGGTAATAACCAGACTATGGGGAACAAATAGGCTGTCAACTAAGGAAGAGTGGCTAAACTTGACAAGAGAGATATATAGGATGGAGAGGATGGTGGCCAGAGTACTGGATAGAGTGGAGGTACTTGATACAAAATGGAGAAAATGGATTATTTATCAGTTAAGCACTAATTCAGACTTAGTTCCCTGAAGCTAATCAAATCTATACTGGAGAAATGTTAAAATGAGACATGTCTAGATCATGCGATTAATTAGTACCGATGCTGGGTTTTGTTTTTTTTTTTGTTTTTTTTTTTTTTTTTTTAAGTCCAATGTATAACTATATAAACTGAACGAATATACCTATCTAAAATATCTTGTATAATGTATAAATGTCATCATGCCTAATAAAAATTTTATTATTAAAAAAAAAAAAAAAAAGGAATGAGGACTGACTTTTTGTCGTTGATGAACCCCAAGGACTCCAATAGTCCCTGGGTGAGCTGTAAATACTGAGTGACCTGGTCGGGCGTTTTGCCCACCACCAGCCAATCATCCAGATAAAGAAAAACTGTCACGTCCTGCTTTCGAAGGTATGCCACCACTGGTGCTAAACACTTTGTGAATACCCTTGGGGCCGAAGAAAGGCCAAAAGGCAGGGTTGAAAACTGGTAATGGCCTGAAGGGAGTCTGAACCCGAGATTTTCTGTGAGGCTCCCTTATGGAAATGTGGAAATAGGCATCTTTTAAATCTAGTGATGCCAGCCAATCCCCTCTTTGGATTGTTGGCACGATCAGTGCCAAAGTTACCATTTTGAATTTTGGCTTTTTTAGGTGCCTGTTTAGGGCTCTGAGATCCAATATAGGCCACCACTCCCCACTTTTCTTTGTGGTGAGGAAGTATCTGGAGTAAAAGCCCCTTCATCTCAGTAGGTTTGGAACAGGTTCCACTGCTTTTAGCAGTAACAAGTTTTGAATCTCTGCCTCCAGCAGATTCTTGTCTACCAGGAGAGGTGTACTGAAACCCCTGGTTGCTAGAGGAGGAAGGGATTTGAAGTCCAAAGACCGACCCTGACCCACTACCTCTAGGACCCACTTATCTGTGGTAATGTTCAGCCAAGCCTGGAGGAAGTGGGATAGTCTGCCTCAGACAGGGAGTGAGGAAGCGGCCTGCACTTCAGGGGGTCTGCTTGACTTGGGGCTGAGGCTGTGCTTGTGACCCGCACCTTGAACCCCTTCGATCCTAGTCCTTAAAGAACCCCTCCTGTGGATACTGTTGATACTGGGGTGTGGCCACTGGCTGGAAAAAGGGCCTGGTGTGGAAGGACCTGCCCCGGCCTTCCCTTCCATAAGGCCTAGTGGATGGAGAAGTTTTCTCTTTACTAGAGTTGCTTCTGTATGTGGCCTTGTACTCATCCACCTTTTTCATATATGCCACTGTTGATTCTCCGAAAAGAACATTCCCCTCTAGAAGAAAATCAAGGGCCTTAGACTGAGTATGAGAAGTAAGATTTGTGGCTCTCAGCTAGGCAAATCTCCTCTGGGCTACCGTGTTTGCCATCCATATGGCTGCAGTGTCATTTGTATCAGCAGCCATCTGGAATTAGTATTTAGCCACCTCTAGCCCAAACCTAGCTGTTTCAGCCAGGTCATCAGACAGGGGTGAGGAGACTTTCTAAGAAATGGCCAAGACAAACTGCCACAGGGGATTTCTGATACTGGGCAGCGTAGGCCTGAAAATTTGACTGTTAAATGGCTAAAGAAGCTGACAGATACCCCCTTCTTAGCCATACTGTCGATTTTTCTGGAGTCCTTATCTGGTTTGTGGGAAGCCAAAGGGACACTAGCTTTGTCACAGGCAGCTGATGGTCTGGATCGGAAAAGCGGAACTCTGCCCTGTCCCGCTCCATCTGATATTTTTTATCCATCCTCTTATCCAAAGGGAGGACAGAATTTGGGGTCTGAAGCAACTTACGAGCATCTTTTTAAAGAATTTATTAACAGGGAGGAGGAGGAGGAGGGCTTTGGTGGGGGTTAAACCCATCATCTTAAGATATTCTGTCTCCTCATCATCCTCAGTTTCTCTCTTGTGGAGATGTCCAAAGCATCTTCCATTTTCCTCACAAAAGTGAAATGGGAGGAACAGTCCTCAGATGTTCTAGGAGGAGAGCCAAATTCTTGTTCCGGGGATATCTCAGGTAAAATGGGTTCCCTTCCTCCTCCTCCTCCTCCTCACATTCACTGTATTCCTCTTCTCCAGGAAATGGAACTATGCCTGCACTGCCAGGGTGTCCTGCTGGGACAGACGGCTGCTGAACTGGAGGCACTAAGCCCTGTAATGCCTGAATGACCTTAAAGGCCTGGGTAATTTCTTGGGGAATAGGCATAATATTGGCAGTTAGGATTTGGGGGTTCTGTGTGCTTTAATTTTCATGCTTTTTTTTTGAGGGAACCGGGAAGTCAGATGGTTCAGAAGCCCTATTGGTACCCTTATCACCCATCTCAGGGGTAAAGGTAAAACAAGACGTGGTTTCACCCACAGTAACAAAGGGTATCGGCTGGTCAGAGCCGGACGGACCCCTGGGGAGTTTCTTTTTCAGCCATTACAGGCGTTTTTCTATACTTTTTTCATGGAATGTCAAACAGATCTCACATTCCTCCTTCAGATGTTCATATGCAAGGCAGGCCACACACAGGGTGTGATTATCTGCTTTGGGAGAAACGTCCCCACATTGTGTACAATTTTTAAAACCAGGCTCACCGGTCTTTTCCTTCAATTTTTCTGACAATGAACTGATAAAAAGGTAACCGCTAAGTGAGAAAGATTTAAATAATAACACTTAGTGGTTGTGGTCGGTTCCGGAACCGATTAGGAACTGAACCGATAAAGAATTTGGAACTGGGATTAGCAGTTCAGTAACCGATAAAAGTGGTTACAAAAAAACAATTTTTAAAACAAAATTTAGGCAAAACTAATGGGGTTTTTTAGTCAGAAAACCCTGATAAACCTAAAACTAACCCGGTTCACTCCCGGTTATACCGAACCGAGAGGAACCGATAAAAAAACTAACTAACTACTAAAACTAAGTTTAAATACAGCAAGACAACACGTATAAGGCAGCAAATGAATAGAAAGATACTTATATATATTTTTATAAAAGTTTCTTCATGTCAAAACAGTTGACTGAAGAGCGACACTCCGAGCGACCAGACTGTTCAGGCGGAGAGTGAAATCTGACAAGTTTGGAACACTGGCAGTTAGTACAGGGCAGCATTTGAAAAGTTGTCACGTGCAGAGAAATGAAAATTACGTACTTACTGTAATTCTTGATGATCTTGGATGCAGTCTCCAGCACTCATTCACAATAATGGGATAGCGCCAAAGGTGCTAGGACCAAGCAGGAGCCAAAAATTTTCAGAAGGGTCGTCGCAGAGACAGGACCATGCATGCTTGGCACCATGAGACTAGCTCGCACCTGAGTAGGATATCTCGAAGTCGACCCTCCAACCGCCTCAGTACCATTTCGACAGAGGAGGTGCAGCGTAACTAGTAAAAAAATAACTTATCCTAACCTTCTGGGCCTGAAAGGTCCTGATGACCCTTGCAAAAAGGGTCAATTGAGCAATGTCTTCATAGTGCAACCACAAGGCCGTGAAGATCAAAAAAACAAAACGAGTGAGCACATGGGATGGGGTGGGCGTGTGAATCAGTGGTGGAGACTGCGTCCAAGAAGATCAAGAATTAACGGTAAGTATGTAATTTCCATATCTTCCTGGACTGCAGCCTTCACTACTCATTCACACTAATGGGAGAGTACCAAGCTAAAACCAACCCACTCAGTGTAGGGCGGCAGGAGATAGGGCTCACTCAAAAAGGACATCCAAGGACTGTCCTATTGAGCAAAGAGCTGTCTGGAAAGAAGATCCAGAACATAGTGCTTACAAAGGTATGCACTTGAGCTCCAACTCGCCACTTTACAAACGACTGCAACGGACTCAAAACTAAACTCCGTCAGAAGGCCACAACCACTCTAGAAGAGTGGTGAGAACCCAGCTTCTCAATCTGGTCTAAGCCAAAAATGAACAGTGTCGAAGACATGCTCTCTAAACTAATCTAAAACATCTCAAGGCAAGAAGGTGATCCAACTGAGACAAGCGGAAGCTACACAAAAAATGCTGGAGTGTAGCCCTTCATTCTGTGAAGAAAGTCATAGCACTGCTGAAACAATCAGAGTGAAGGGAGCACTCTCTTCCTTCTATAGGTAAGGCAAAAAGTTTTACTAACTGAAAGAACCGGAGGTAAAGTCTACTGGTTCAAGGCAGACTGAGAAAACGCAGATGGATACCCCCATTACCAAGTATGGCTGGCCTGTGAACAACAGGTCCAAGAGGCACTAGAACCCCTTACTTGGTGAGCAATCGGAGGTCCAGGTGGGGTTAGCCCATCAATGGAGAAAGGTTTCCACTTAGTCACTTAAGCCTTCCTGATGGAAGGCCAAAGCACAACTTAGAAGCCTCTTTTGGTGGTTTGGGAGAACCAGAGCCTACCAACTTCTTATTCCAAGAGGAATCATTCTGCCCGTTTGCCTACAGCTCTAGTTGCAGTCTCTGAACTAAGGGAAGAGAGGGAGAGTGTACAGAAGGATGCGTCCACTGCGGAGAAGCATTCCGACAGGAAAAACAGGGTCTGGATTTCTGAGGCAAGACAGGGGCAGATCTGCGTCGAGAGGGGACACAGAAAGTATCAAGTTCAGGATGACCCATTTGTTTAAAGTGACCACCTAACGACTGAAGTGACTCAACGTGGAGGCGCACCACTCGCCCCGGCCTTCCTGAATTGAGTAGGAAAAAACTCTAAATTGCTTGCTGATGACAAATGAACAACACAGTTTCATCACCTGCTCAAAGTGGGTAACTTCGTGTCAGAAGGTCTCCTTTGCCCTGGAGGTAACTAGGGGAGCTCCTAAAAGAAGGAGCTGCTGGGAAGTTGAAACTAACACTTCCCTCTAAATGGAAAAACTCTTCCTGGGAAAGGAGCTGAGCAACTGTTTCCAAAGCGTCTAGTCCAGAGCAAGTGGCACAAAATCAATGTGCAGGAAGTGAAGGTATGAATACTGAGAACCTGTCTCTTGAACAAGGACCTACTTGACCTTTACAGACGAGAAGGGAGCATGCCATCTGTAAACTTGGAGCAAGCAAGGAAGTAGGAACCTGTGTTCCGACTCGCTGGCTCTGATCAAGAGATCAGGGTCTGAAGAAACAAAACCAACAGACTGGGCTGCTGCCTAGGTCTAGGGAGCATCTCTAAATTAAGAGCAAATCTCCCTCGGAGAAAAGCGATGACCCATATCTCCACTGGACTGGACTTCTCCAAGAAATAGAAGAAGTCAGGTGCTCTCCACTGTAGTGTAGAGACGACCGCCTCAGGCAGCTGAGGTGGAACCTGGGCTGGATCCAGAAGGATAGTATCGGATAGTTTTGGGCTAGGCCGTGTGTGTGTGTGTGTTTATGTGTGTGTGTGTATATATATATATATATATTTTTTTTTTCAATTAGTTAGAGCCTGACAAGGCTCTCAGGCTTCTACCTTGAAAGGACAACCTGATACAAGAATGACAAAGATGTCGTCCATCTGAGGGACAGGGGGAATCTAGAAACCAGGACTGGATCAATAGTCATAGCTGAAGAGATGTTAATCACCCGTTGCCGATGAAGCCACCGAAGAGACAGTATCACAGGGGGGCTATATACCCCTCTCAAAAGATGCAGAAGAGTTCGGAAGGCTCCCGACCATTGAATTAGTGTGTTCCACAGGGTGTAATTGAACTGGCGACTGAAGAGAGTCCAGATGCAGAAGTGTTTGATCCATGGAAAAAGTCTGAGATGTTAAGGTGGACTCCATATCCCTGAGGAAGAACTGAAAAGAAGAACTTCCGTCACAGACTCTGCTGATAGAGAAGGCTTACCCTCCAGTTTCTAAAATTAGTCATCCACTGCATCACCGACAAGTAGGACAGGGAGAGACTCATCCAGATGCACTTCTATCCCAGAAGGACCTCCAAAAGGAGGTCTAGGTCAGAATCACTAGAGACTTCGCCACCGGGAAAGATGCAGAGGAGCTCGACACCACTTAAGGAGCTGACCAAGTGCTGAGCGGAATGCAGAACTCCGCCGGCAGAATAGCGCAGAACAAGAGTCCCACCAGCGGAAAACCGCCTGAACGACACAGGATCCCATGCGGACTGCCACCCACTAGGATCTGCAGACATATTCTGCAGAACAGGACTTCATTCTGCGGAAAACTCCTCGCAACAACTTTCGTAGAAGAGGAGGTCCGAGGAAGGAAAACTCCGCCACCTGCTGGACAGCACCAACCGGCACTACCCGTGGCACCGGCATCACCTGTGGCACCAGACACTTGTGGTACTGCCTGCGGAGCCGTCCGGCACCAGCGGCGCTGCCTGTGGCGTTGCACAGCACCAATGGCACCGTCCACGATGTTGCGTGGCACAGATGGCACCAAATGGCATCATCCACGGTGGTACAAATGGCACTGACGGTACCAACGGCTCTGTCCATGGTGCCACATGGCACGAGTGGCGTCGTCCATGACACCGTGCGGCACCAACCATGGCACTCTGCAGCCCAGTGGCGCCACCCGCGGCAGCACTAATGGCAATGCCAGCGGTGCCATCACCCGAAGATCCTAAGGAAAAGGAGAGAAGGGAAAGCATTACCCATGCTGGCCCCTGCATGGAAAAAAGGGGAGGGGGTAGACACGAGGGGTCGACGCGATGGCGAAGGCACCAGAGATAGCACCATGCACATCCTGACTCAATCGGCCTGGTCCAGCGGCTCTGAGGCACGGAGGCCCCAGAACCGGAAACACTGGCCAGAAAACTGGACAGAAGTCGAACCCCTGCTCCAAAGAAGTGGCCCAAAGGTGAAACTGCTCACCGAAACTCCTTCAAGGACAGGAATGGAATCAGATATCGAAGAATGTGGCCGTTAAAAGCGAGGCCAAGAGGAACCCACCAAAGTCAGCTCAGGCCTACCACCCCTCACCACCAATTCCCGCGCAGACGTACCAGAGGGCGACCTCAAGTGGTACTGATTCTTCTTCCCCTAAGGAGGAAGTAGAGCTTGAGGTCAAGCGGAGCCGGATCCCTGGAACCACCAGATTTGTGCTTCAGTAGACTGTCCTCCCCCAGCATAGGACTGCCCGTGGTCGGACCCCCCTTCGCAAAGAGCGGCGGACCAGACACAGCCCCTCTGCCATAACAACTTTCAAACAAAGTCTTCCTACTGTCACTGCTACCGTCTAAGGACGACTCCGTTGATGGCAGGTGAGAATTTCTTTTTCCTTCTTCATAATCTTTTACTTCTTAAAATAAGAAAACAATACTAAAATGTTAATTTAAACAAATACTGAACGTCTTAATGCTGCTATCGTACAGACGAAAACTCTGACTCCGGCAGACAAGCAACGTCGACATCCAAGCGCACTCGACGGGCGTGGAGAAAAAATTAACCGCGGCGGTTGGAGAGTTGATGCACCAGATAGCCTACACAGCCACCTAACTACTCTTGGGGTGCCACGCATGCATGGCCCTATCTTGGCGCCAACCCTTCTGAAAATTGTTGGCTCACGCTTGATCCTAGCACCTCCGGCGCTATCCAATTAGTGTGAAAGAGTGGTGGAGACTGCAGTCCAGGAAGATCTCTACCATTTGCATGTGTTCTATTCTCTCCGGGCAGTCCTACCTAAAGGGCTTACTGCAGAAAGTTATGAATACCTGAGTATTACTGGGGTTAGAAAGGCAGAGTTTACTTAGGTATGAGGACAGTCCCTACAGACTGCTAATAATCCATACAGCACATTAATATAATGAAAGTAGGAACAATTGTACTTTTCTAGAACCCTACTGCATTCAACTAGATATAAAATCCACATCAGCTTTTCAAACTCAAAAACTCTGGGGCCAACATATAAATTATCAGCCACCTAGTACAATTATACAACTTAGCAGTTGGAGCAATAGGCATTCTGACTGAAATAGAAAAGCCTATTATTGCAAGATAGGACATAAAATATAGAATAAATTATGGGGTGGTGTGTGTAACGAGAAGTTTAAAACACACCTGAGGGGTTAGATGCTGAATAAACCCCGAGAGCTTGCTGAATAAACCCCGAGAGTGAAGCTCGAGGGGTTTGTACATGCATCTAAACCCGAGGGTGTGTGTAAACTTCGAATTTACACATACACTGCCCCATATTTTATTTTATATAATTGCTGGGTCTCCCCTTTTTGGCCACAGCAATTATATAAAATAGCAGTTTCAGTGCGGTCACGCTCCAGGTCGGTTTTTCGTCCGGATCTTACATTTAGATTTTCGGAGGTTTCACGTGTGTTTTTTTTTTTTTAAATAATTAAAACTGGTATGCTGTAGAAAATAACGTTTTTTTTTTTTTAAATGTGACTTACCGCCGTGCCGTGATTCTTTGGCGGCTAGGTTGTGGTCGAGCAGAGAGCGGCGAGCCAGAAAGGGAAAGACTACAGCAGACGCATGCGCAGAGTTAGAAGAACCGTGCACGTTTGCCGTTATAAACGCTCCTTTATAACAGCAAATTACGCCACAGTCTACCTATGGCAAAAAGAGGAGACCCGTTAATTATAAACAGGTTACTCACCTGTAACAGTAGTTCTAGAAGTGGTATATGTTGTTCATTCACACTCTTTGGCATGTCCCTTTCCCCTTTAAATCTTGCCGGAAGTCCTCAAGCTGGCTTCTTCCACCCACCCGGGTGGTATATACCTCGGCTCCGCCCCATGACGCCAGATCTTAGCCCACTGGAAGGAAGGCGATGCGTCTAAAGCCGGGAAGGTTGGGTGGGTGCGTGTGGATAAACATATACCACTCCTAGAAAGTACAGTTATGTAAGAACTTACCGTAACAATAGATCTTTAAGAGAGGCTCTTGCAGTAGGTAATTACATATAGGACTGACGTCGGCAGGCGGCAGGACCCTCACGCAAAAATTTCTAGCTAGCAGTCCCCCCACGTCAGATGACCGGCGTCAGACGGCGTCGGTATAAAGGGGTGGTCCCCGATGCCCGCCTTCCAGTTCTTTCCCGCCACAGGCCCAGACGAGAGAGAAGCAGATATTTCCCTCAATGGAAAAGGAGCTGAAAAAGCCTAGGCAGATGGAGGGTGGGAAGGTATTACCTACTGCAAGAGCCTCTCTCGAAGATATACAGGTTACTCACCTGTAACAGGAGTTCTAGGAGTGGTATATGTTGTTCATCCACACTTTCTGGCAGGTATCCTTGCCGCTTTAAATCTTGCCGGAAGGTCTTCAAGCTGGCTCCTCCCACCCACCGGGTGATAAAACTCTTGTCCCCGCCCATGACACCAGGATCTGGCCCGCTGGAAGCTTCACAGGGCCAGCGTCGAAGCGGGAGGTCGGGTGGGTAGTGTGGATGAACAACATATACCATTCCTAGAACTCCTGTTACAGGTGAGTAACCTGTATTTCTAGGGACATGGATATGTTGTTCATCCACACTTTCTGGCAGACTCCTAGCAGTTCTCTGGGAGGGGGGAGGCAAGGCGCACACCCCCTGCTTAGGAAATAGAGACTGGAGACCCGAGGCCCCAAAACCAGCATCCCGGCGTGACTCAAGGTCGATGTGGTAGTGGGTTATAAAGGTAGGTGCCGACTTCCAGGTAGCAGCCCTGCAGATATCCTGGATAGGGGCGTCCTTAGAAGCAGCTACCGATGCAGCGGTATGGCGGGTAGAATGAGCTCTTATCCCTCTGGGAGGCTCCATGCCCGCCAACCTATAGCAGAGATCTATGCAGGAGGTGACCCACCTGCTTATCGTCTGTTTGGCTGCAAGTCTGCCAGGTGCAGCTTCAGCGTAGGTGACAAACAGCTGGCGAACCTCTCCCCGAACTTCAGCTGTGCGCTCCTTATAGTAAGCTAGCACCCTTCTAGGGTCCAGAGTATGGAGCCTATATTCGGCCTCCGAGGTGTGATTGGGGTAGAACACCGGCAGAGTCAACACCTGGTTAAGGTGAAACTCCGACACCACCTTCGGAAGGAATTTCGGGTGGGGGCGCAGGACAACCTTGTCCCTGTGGAAGACCAGGTAAGGAGACTATGGAAAGCACCTGGAGCTCTCCCATCCTTCTGGCTGACGTGATAGCCACCAAGAAGGCAGTCTTCCACGACAGGCGAGAGATATCACACCTGTGCATTGGTTCGAATAGCTTGCCCATAAGCTTTGCCAATACCAGCAGTAGATCCCATGGAAGTGGAGGTTCACGCGCCGGAGCGGATATGTGATCCAGGCCTTTGGAAAAGCGCCCGACCACCTTCTCCTGCGCCACCGACTGCTTCCCGGCCCGCGCCCGGTAAGCAGAGATGGCTGTCAGGTGCACCTTTAGGGTCGTCGACCTAAGCCCTTGCTGAGAAAGGGACCATAGGTAGTCCAAGATGCTTTGCCAAGGAATAGGAGGAAGGGTCCAGGCCCTTGCCCCGACACCAAATGGAGAATCTCTTCCATTTGAAGGCATAGCATTTTTTGGTCGACTCCTTACGGGACGACTCAACTACATTGAGGACCTCGTCGGAAAGACCCAAGGCCTGGAACTCTAGCTGCTCAGGAACCAGGCCGTCAGGTACAGGGATTGAAGGTCCGGATGGAACACCTTCCCCTGATTGACTGATAACAGGTCCGGGCGAGCTGGAAGCTGCCTCGGGAGCCTGGAGCTGAGGCTGGGGAGATCTGGATACTAGCATTGGCGGGGCCAGTCTGGGGCTACCAGAATCACCTGTGCCTTGTCCCGCCTCGCCTTGAGAAGCACCTTGTGGATCAAGGGAAATGGGGGAAAGGCATAGAAGAGGCCCGGGGTCCACGGCCTCGAGAAGGCAACCCCCTGCAGCAAACCCTGCTGAGGGGGGCAGGCATGAAACAGCCTCAGCTTCGCATTCTCCCTGGAGGCAAACAGGTCCACCTGAGGTGTGCCCCAGTGGGAGAACAGATCTTGTACTACCTCCAGCAGGAGAGACCACTCGTGGGACACAACCCCTATGCGGCTTAGGGCATCGGCCAGAGTGTTGGAGGCTCCTGCCACATGGATGGCTAGGAGATCCGCCTCCAGGCTGCGCACAAGTGACCAAATGCGGAGAGCTTCCTTGCACAGAGGCATGGAGCGCGTCCCACCCTGGCGGTTTAGGTAGTACATGGTCGTGGTATTGTCCATCTGGACCTGAACCACTTGACCCCGTAGAAACGGAGCAAAGGTGGTGAGGGCTAGACGAACCGCCCGAAGCTCCAGCAGGTTGATATGGCATCGACTCCCGAGGCCGTGCGCTCTGTGCTCCCCCAGATGGGCACCCCAACCCATCAGAGAGGCATCGGTCGATAGAGAGACCGTCGGCTCGGGGCGGACAAACAGGATGCCCTCCTGCAAATGGACTGGAACGGTCCACCACTGGAGAGCGTTCCACATCCCCTGGGTCACCGTCACTAGCTGGTCCAATGGATCGCAGTGCTGTGACCACTGGCTGGCCAATCCCCACTGAAGAGGACGCATGCGCCAGCGGGCCCAACGGACTGCGCTGGTACAGGCCGCCATGAGACCCAGGAGGCGCAGGAAGTCCCGGGCAGGGAGCGACTGCCCAACCAGAAATGACTGGGCAAAGGAGGAAAGAACCTCGGCCCTGTCCAATGGGAGTCGTTCTCTGGCTCGAAGACAGTCAAGCTCTGCCCCGATGAAATGCATCACCTGCTTCGGCCCGAGTTCCGACTTGGCCTCGGTGATGAGAAGGCCGATCTGAGAGCAAACCTGGAAGGCCAGATCTCTGGACTGCTCCACCTCCGGTCTGGAAGGGGCTGCTATCAACCAATCGTCCAGGTAAGGGTACACCCGGACCCCTCGGCGCCACAGGAATGCTGTCACCACTGCCATGCATTTGGTGAAGACCCTGGGAGCAAGAGAAAGGCCGAAGGACATAGCTCGGAACTCGTAAAGGGATCCCTCCGCTCGAAAGCGAAGGAATCTTTGGTGAGTCGGACGGATAAGGACGTGAAAGAACGCGTCCTGTAGGTCCAGAGAACAGAACCATACACCTCGTTCCAGGGATGGTATTATCTGAGCCAGAATGACCATCCTGAAGGTCCGAGACCTTAGGAACCTGTTCAGGTTGTGCAGGTCGAGAATGGGGCGCCAGCCCCCCGTCCATTTTGGGACCAGGAAGTACCTGGACACAAACCCCGGGTCTGAGGGAGGGTCCGCCACCTCTCTGATCACCTCTTTCTCGAGGAGCAGAGCGATGTCGGCTCAGCGAGCCCACAACGAGGCTACGGACCCAGAGGCCCCTTGGGGGGCGACGGCTCGGAAGGGCGGGGCCTGCTCGAACTCCAGAGGCAGGCCCTTTTCTACCACTTCCAGCACCCACCGGTCTGTGGTGATAGCGGACCAGGCGGAAAGGAAGTGGCGGAGCCGTTCCCCCACGGGGGGAACCCAGGGTGGAGTGACAAGGTAGGGGGCCACACCCCTCAACCCGACACTGGGCAGGCTTGGAGGAGGGACCGGCCGAGGGACCTCTTGGGCCTTTGCCTCCCTGCTTCCTGGAAGAGGAAGCCGCAGGCTTGGCTTTGGGATGCCAAGTGTGAGCCTGATGCTGCTGGGCCGGACGTACCGTGGGCGCAGACGGACAAAAGGGCTTGGGTTGCGGTCTGCGGCCCTTGTCCCTCTGGGCGGAGGAGACCGAGTCCAGAGTGGCATTGGACTTTTCGATCCTCTAGAGGTGACCCTCCACTCCAGGGCCGAAGAGGTCGGTCCCCAAGAAGGGGACATCCGCCAACTTGTGCTGGGTATCCGCTGTGAAGGTGGATATCCTCAGCCATGCCCGACGGCGCATGGCCACTGCGGCCGCGACTGACCTGGCACATGAGTCGCCGATGTCCAGAGCAGTCTGAAGTTGCTGCTTGGCCACTGCCCTGCCCTGGTCCCGCACCTGCTTGACCGTGGTCTGCAGGTCAGCCGGCAGATGAGGGACTACCTCATCCAGGGAGCCCAACAGGGCGTGAGAGAAGTGTGCCATCAGCACGGCTGAGCTGGCCTGACGAAGGCCAAGGGAGGACGCAGCGTAGACTTTGCGCCCGGCGTAGTCCAACTTCTTGGACTCCTTGTTGGGAGGCTTGTCCACGTCCCTGGCGCTTCCGGCATGCCGAAAGACGCTGTCGGTAACCAACCCCTCGGCTGAGGGGTGTTCCGAAAAACCGGACAGGGAACCGGTACGGACCGCGTACTTCCTCGCCATCCTGGCCTAAGGCGCAGGGCAGGAAGCAGGATGCTGCCAGAGCTCCAAGGCCGGGCCGACAAAGGCCTCGGCCACCGGAAAGGCCTCCGTGGGTGAATCCCCTCGGTCCAATATCTCCGTTAGGGGATACTTGGCCCGCTTGGATACAGGCTCGAGCTGCATCCCGGTGGACTCCGAGATGAGCCTAAGCAAACCCATGAAGGACGATGGGCTATCGTCTAGCGACTGACCTCCGGAGGAATCGTCGGACTCGGACGAGTCCACAAAGAGCTGCCTAGGGCCTGAGCCACCCTCCACCTGCCGAGGGCGGTCGGGAGTGAGGATGACAGACAGCCTATGGGGAAGGCCCTAACCCAACGGAGAATTCTTGGTCGGGGCCCCAAATTTCGGCTGTGGAGGCGGAGGTTCCACCAGAATCGGTGGGGCAGCCGGTTTCGGTCGAGCAACAGGCCCGGGGGCAGGCGCCTCGGCTAGGGCGAGGGGTTGCTTCGGCCGCTCCGCTGACAGCCACTTGATGGCCGAGGAAGGCGACGTCGTCGGCTTGCTCCCGGACAGAAGGAGCTGTTGCCACATGAGGTCCTCGTAGCGCCGACGCAACTTGCGTCAAAGCCTCTCCTCGTCCGAGGAGGAAGACGAGGACGAGCAGCGACGCCGCTTACTCTGGTACCGAGACCGCCTATGCCGGCGGGATCGGCTGGACAGTGAAGATGTCCAAGACCGAGAACCTCGGTGTTTCCGAGGAGGGTTCCGGGGCAGGGCGGGGGAGACCCGCTCTCCCCTCGGCTTGGCAGTTTTGACCATGGACTCCAGAACCGGAGGCACAGGCAAGTCCTCGGCCACCTCGATCTCTGCCGGGGGAACCGGGGAGTGAGGGTTGTCTGCTTCACCAGTCGACAACCCGTCCGACAGGTCGAGAAAAATCTTGACTGCGTCAACGGGTGTCTCGGCCAACTGACCTGATGGGGACGCCGTGAGGCCAGTGGCCAAAGCCGAAGGATCGACCGAAGTCGAGGGTCGACTACCCAGGGAAGGGGACCTCTCCCGCTCCCAAGAGCGTCGACGGAGGGGCTTACCTTTAGAGCCCTTCTTCTTGGACCAAGAGGAAAGTCCTGATAGCCCCTCTCCCTTGGTGGAAAGGGACTGACAGAGCTCCTTAAAAGAAGCTGAATAGGAGGATCCCAAAGACAGCGGGATAAAGGCCGCGGCCGAGGAAGACAAAGATGCGGCCTGTGCCGCCTTCTCCTCGAGGGCGATCATCTGCTCGAGCTGTTCTGCCGAGCCAGCCGCCGGACACTGCCAAACGGGCCTCCTTAGACTTCACCGGCGGGTAACGTTTCTCGGGGCGCCCAAGTTGTAAACGGGCAGCGCGGTCCTCCAGGACGTAGGCCGAGAAGGAAGAGCACAGGTCGCAGGCCTGCGGGTTGTGCTCAAGGCCTAAGCAGTAGACGCACGTGGAGTGCGGATCCGTCAGAGACATCTTCTGCCTGCATGGGCACCTCTGGAAACCGGGAGTCGATTTGTCCATCGCAGCCGCGAGGGAAATATTTGACCGAAGTCTTGAAAACCTTAAACTTTATTTCGGGTAAACCGAAGAATTAGGAACCAGTCTTATACGCAGAGCGTCAAGGGGGAACCTGAGCTTCCAAGCCGTAAGGAAGATCTGGCATCATGGGGCGGAGCCGAGGTTTTATCACCCGGTGGGTGGAGGAGCCAGCTTGAAGACCTTCCGGCAAGATTTAAAGCGGCAAGGATACCTACCAGAAAGTGTGGATGAACAACATATCCATGTCCCTAGAACTACTGTTACGGTAAGTTCTTACGTAACTGTACTGTCTTACTTCGAGAGGGCTGTTGCAGTAGGTAATTACATATAGACAGAATCCCAAGCAGTCTGGAACAAGTGAAAAGGCACCGGGAGGAGGAACTACTCCAAGAAGTCGCAAACAAGCCTGCAAACCTCAAGATAGGAGGCCCTGCAAGACAGCTAACCCGAAGCCTGCTCTACAGCGAGAGGCAATGTCCAAACTGTAATGTTTAGTAAATGTATGGACGGAAGTCCAAGTGGCGGCAGCACAGATGCCTGCCGCAGACACATTCTTGAAACAAGCCGCAGAGGCTGCTACTCCTCGAGTAGAGTGGCCTCTGACTTGACCCGGTAGGGTCTTGTTGTACTTGTCATAACAGAAAGTGATACAATGAGCCAACCACTTTGATAGTCATTGCTTGGATACAGCATTGCCTTCCCTTTTGTGTGCAAAAGAGACAAACAACTGATCAGTCTTTCTGAGATCCTTCGTCCTATCGGTGTAGTATCTCAGAATCCTGTGGACATCCATGGTATGGAGCAAGTATTCTCCTTGGTTGGAGTACTTCGTGAAAAAGGCAGGCAATTCAATAGACTGATTTAAGGTAGACACCGCTACCACTTTTGGGAGAAACTTAGGATTCGTGCGAAGAGCTACTCTTTCTTTGTGAAAGATCAGATAAGGGATTTTGCACATAAGGGCCTGGAGCTCAGAAATTCTGCGAGCAGAAGTAATGGCCACCAAGAAGAGCGTCTTCCACGATAAGAACTTCAAGTCTGCGGAAGCCGCAGGCTCAAAGGGAGGAAGGGTACGTTTCTCGAGAACAAAGTTCAAGTCCCGGGGGCAGCTGGAGTCCGAACAGGGGGGTCTGAGATGAAGGACCCCTCTGAGAAAGGTCTTGGATACCTCCAATTGGGCAAAAGCCTTATCAGCAAAAGGGACATGGTAGGCTGAAGTAGCCGCCATGTGGACTTTCAAAGAGGAATGACTGAGACCCAGGTCGAAAAGATGACGCAGATAATCAAGCAGAACGGCCACAGGACAGGAGAAAGGCTCCACATTCCTGGAGGCAGCCCAAATGGAAAATCTTTTCCATTTCATGGCGTAGGTGGACCTAGTGGAGGGTTTTCTAGCCTCCACCAGAATCTCGGCCACCTTAGGAGAGACACCAAAGCGAGATTGGGCTAGGTCTGCAGGAGCCATGCAAGAAGTTGAAGAGACTTGAGTCCCGGATGGACCAGGGTCCCCTGATCCTGGGTCAGCAATCTTCGAAATAAAGGCAGAGGAAGAGGAGGAACCTCTGAGTATTGTTGTAGAAGAACCAGATTTGCCTGGGCCAGAAAGGAGCGATCAGAATCATTCTCGCTCCTTCCAATGCCAGTTTCTGCAGCACACGAGGGACCAGAGAAATTGGGGGAAAAGCATAGATGAATCTGTCCTTCCAGTTTAGAGACAGAGCGTCGCTCCAGAAAGCGCCTTGCTCTGGAACGAGCGAGCAAAAAATTGGAAGCTTTGCGTTTTGGGAGGAGGTGAACAGGTCTATCTGTGGAGTCCCCAAGTCTGGAAGATGCTTTTAGAACTTTTGTCCAGTTCCACTCGTGTGGCAGAGTCAAGAACCACTTAGCTTATTCTAGCGGACACTGTCGACTCCCAGAACATGGATCGCCGTGGTTGGGAAGAGTTGCCATTCCAAACCCTCATCGCTTCCCTGCACAGCGGTAGGACCGAGTCCTCCCTGCTTGTTGATGTACCACACCACGCATTACAGTTGTCTGTTTGGACGGGTAGGTGGACCGAAGGATGTATTGGTGAAGGGTTGGAGAACATAGCACTGCTCAAGCTCGAGCACATTGATGCGGAGAGCTAACACCAATTTTGGACCATAAGCCCTGGTTCGTGCGGACCCAGATGGGCTCCCCAATTCGCCTGATGCGTCCTGCGGTCAGAGTCTGAGCGGGGAGGATGAACAAGGACCCCGAATAGGTTCTCTCTCGAACCATCCACCATTGCAAGTCTCTATCATCGGCAAGGAGATCAGTACCAGATGATCTAGGTCGCCTACAAGTTGATCCCACTGAGAGCTGAGAGTCCACTGAGAGATCCTCATGGAGGCGCTGCGGGCTGAACCATTGGGATGGCAGCCATAAGCCCCAGGAGACGGCACACCGACTGCCGGAACCCTCCTGCATTCCGATAGAAGGGAAATCTGTGACTGGAGGCAGGAAGGCCCTGCACATTGTCGTATCGAGGATTGCCCCGATGAACTGGAGTCTCTGGGAAGGGTCCAGGTGAGACTTGGAATGGTTGATGGTGATACCCAGGCCAGTGAAAACCTGCTGGGTGAGGGAGAGAAAATGCAGGAGTTCCTCCCTGGATGGGGCCACTAGGAGCCAGTCGTCCAGGTAGGGAAAACCTGAACTCCCAAAGCACGTGAGGTGGGCCGCCACCACCGCCAGGCATTTGCAAAGACTCGGGGAGCCGAGAAAGACCAAAAGGGAGTGCCCGAATTGTAGTGGTCCCCTGGAACGTAAACCTGAGGTACTTTCCTGCAGAAGGGCTTAATGGGGATGTGCAGGTATGCATCCTGCATATCCAGTGCACAGCCATTGGCCTCGTCAAGCAGGGCAAGAGGATTTGAAGGAGAGCATCCTGAACCTCTATTCCACATATAGGTTCAGGGAGCTGAGACGAGAATGGTCCGAGATCTCCGCCTTCTTTGGTACAAGGAAGAAATGGAATAGTAACCCCGTCCCGTGAAGGTGAGGGGGACGGTTTCTGTGGCTGCTTCATGAGGAGAGCAGAAATTTCTTCCTTGACCAAAGGAAGATGGTTCCTTGAGTAAGAGGAGTTCAGAGGGGGGTGACGAGGGGGTTTCTGCAGAAACTCTATGGAGTGCCCCTCTGCTATGATCTGAAGCACCCATGAATCCGATGTTATCCTCTCCCAACCTGGAAGGTGGAGGGAGAATCTTCCTCCTACCGGTTCCTCCGGGGAGTCCAGAGGCGGTGGGAGAGGGAAGGAGTTGGGTGGTGTGAGGCAGCGCCGCAGCTGGGGCGCCCGCTGCTTTTTTGGGCGCAAGGGGCCTGGAGCAGTTGGGGCCTGGTTTTGTGGCCCCGCCTTCCTCGAGGTTTCACTGAGGTTGACCGCGCTCGCGAAAGGGGACGGGCGCGCTATGGGGATGGGGACGGCACATTGAATCAACAGACGGCGGGTCGGCCCCTTCCTGCAGGTCAGTGATGATGTCCTTGACATCACCACCCGAAAAGCACAGAACCTCTGAAAGGTGCTTGGATTGCTGACTGCACCTCTGGGACCAGACCTGACACACGGAGCCGTGACGCCAAGACTTACAGCGAATCTAAGAGTCTGGCCCACGGTGTCCACTGTGTCGTAGGTCATCTCAGAATGAGCGACTGGCCGAATGAGCAGAACGGACCAGGTCGGCTAACTCCTGCTTGACTTGGGAGTCAGGCAAGGAGTCAATCTTAGATTCTGCCTGGGTAAAGACAGCCTTCTGGTAATCCCCCATATGCGCTACATAATTTAGGGTCCTGATCCCCAGTGTGGAAGAAGCATAGATCTTCCTTCCATACTGATCCAGAAGGCTAGATTCCTATCCAGGGAGAAAAGCTCAACAGCCTGGGTCTGCTGACCGGCCGTGAGCAGCGTTAATCACAACCGAAGTCTGCATGGGGTGAGAGTTCAAAAGTCTACACCCGAGTCTGGTATAGCCTGTTAGACTTCCCGGGAAGTGGGGCTAAAGCCGACGTTTGTTTCCAAATGGTGGAAACAAGGTGGGCATGAGGCTCGATCCAGGGTGGCACTAAAGTAGGAGCCGTAAGGGGCAAGTCCAGATGTTCGGCGAGTTTAACCTGCTGAGGATCTGGTTCTAAGGAACACCATGGATGGACTTCCTGAGCAACTCCGTGAAGGAAGGATCCTCCAGAGGAGACTTTGGAGGAGTCCTCAGCCAGGGCTTGGACGGAGAGCGAGGCTCGTTGTCTTTCTCAGAGCATCCATCAGAGGAATCCGAGGAGTCACAGAGAGAGAAGAAGAAGAGGAATTTGAAGCAGAGTAAGACTCCCTAGCTCATCTAGGGAGGAACGGGTTCCTTGGGGAATCCTCGGATGCGTGTCCTGCCCTCTGGATCCAGAGGGGAGAGCCCAGGAATCCGGAGGCGGAGAGGGAGTGTGCCATCTGGGGCGTACAGGAGCCAGGGGTGGCACTGTCGCCGTAAGATGGCTCTCGACTTCCTTGGTGAGCTGAGCCTTGGCCTCAGCCCACCAGGAGGCCAGAGTCTCCTGGAGATCCACCAGCGGCCTGAGGGGCGGTGGAGGAGGAGGAGGGGGATAGTTGTAGGGATGAAATCTGTAAGGAGAGTATCCGTAACCCGACTGCGGGAATACCGGAGCTGGGTATTGCAGCGTTGGGTACTGCGGCGTCGGTGGAGTCGGCGCTGGGTACTGTGGTGCAGGATACTGTGGACCCGGGTAAACCGGCGTCTGATAAGACGGCGGATACCCAGGTACCGGAGGAGCTGCTGGAGCAGACTGCCCAGTAGGGAACTCCACAGGTGGATCGACCGTGATAGGCCCGTGGGGTGGAGGGCCCGATGGAACAGGAATATCCCCCGCCGGCGTCGGAGGGGCCGGTGTCGGAACCTGCGTCGGCGGGGCCGGTGTCAGATCTGTCTCTATAGGAGGGGGATCAGACGGCGGAAAACATCCCGAGCTCGGCTTCGATGGCGGGAAAAGTCTCGGGTCAGGCAGGGAGTACACTGGTCCTCGGACGGCATCGGGCGCTGCGGGAACCTGGAATGACAGACGGAGCAGGGTCTGCCATAGGCTCCTGACGGCGCACATCGTGGAGGAGCCGACGTGGTGACTTGGGCCAAATCCCAGCGAACACCAGAGGAGCTGTGTCCGACTGGGTCCCTCGCGGAGGCGGGCCAAGGATGGGAAGAGGCCTAGATCCGAGGGGGACATTGCCGGCACCGCCTGGCGGCCGGGCGCCTTAGCGGTTTTCCCGAGGACGCCGGAGGAGCCAACGTCCGGCTTGTGGGAGATGCCCGCGACAGAGGCCGCAGCAAGTCTGGCGGCGGCACGTGAGAGAAGCTCTTTTGTCCAGAGGCGCCCGTGGGCTCAACGCGAACCCGACGGGCGGGCTAACGCCTCCTACAAAGCCTGGAGGCTGCCGTCGGGCGATTCCCCGAGGACGTTATCTTGGCCACGCCTCCAGCCGGAGTCGCTGGAGGAGGAGGCCTTCCCGTGCCTTTCTTTTGTCCCGGGCTTCTTGTGTCCTTCAGGGAGGTTCATGTCTGCCGGGCTTCTTCAACTCTTTCCATTGCGGACATCATCTTTTTTGAGGAGATGGGCTTCAGAGACTGTTGGTGTCATTGGCTGGTGGCTGCGTTGAAAATGTAGCAGTGCGATAATTTTACACAATTCATGGGTCGGAGCCTAAACAAAGGTGGCAGGGAGTGACCGCCTTTTGTGAGGCAGCTGGCACCCCACTTCCAGTCACACTTATTTTTTTGAAGGTGACGGCATCAAACCAACGCTCACCTGACAAAGAAAATACAGAATACTGATACTTTCATAAAACCGGCGAAGCAACAGGACTGAGCTTTATGAACTTTACCGGGCGAGAGCTGCACGAGCTTGGACGGGCGGAAAGAACTGAAGGCGGGCGCCTGACCGGCCTTTATACCGACGACGCCTCACGCCGGTCACCTGATGTGGGAGCGGTCCCGCCAGGGACTGCAAGAATAGAAATGCTCGGGTCCTGCCGCTCGTCAGTCCTATATGTAATTACTCTACTGCAAGAGCCGCTCAAGTAAGATCTACTGTTAGCAGGTGAGTAACCTGCTTTTCTAGGAGCGCAGATATGTTGTTCATCCACACTCCTTGGCAGACTCCTAGCAGTTCTCCGGGAGGAGGGAAGCAAGGCGCACACCCCCTACTTAGGAAACAGAGACTGGAGAACCGAGGCACCAAAACCGACGTGACTCAAGGTTGATGTGGTAATGGGTAATGAAGGTGTTTGCTGACTTCCAGGTAGCAGCCCGACAGATTTTCTGGATAGGGATGTCCCTGGAAGCAGCCACGGATGCAGCAGAATGGCAGGTAGAATGAGCTCTTATCCCTCTGGAAGGCTCCTTGCCCGCCATCTCACAGCAGACCTATGCATGATGTAATCCATCTTGCAATAGTTCGTTTGGCTTCAGGTCTGCCAGAAGCGGCTTCAGCGTAGGTGACAAACAGCTGGCGAACCTCTCCCCGAATTTCCGCCGCCTTCCTTGTAGTAGGAGAGAGCAAGTCTAAGGTCCAGGGTATGGAGCCTGCACTGGGCGACATATGTGTAGTTAGGTAGTAGACCGGCAGAGTCAACACTCGGTTAAGGTGAACTCTGACACCACCTTCGGAAGGAATTGGTGGGGGCGCAGGACAACTTTGTCCCTGTGAAAGACCAGATAAGGAGAGTCCACCGAGAGCGTATGGAGCTCCCCAGTCCTTCTGGCTGACGTGATAGCCACCAGGAAGCAGTCTTCAACAACATGTGTGAAAGCTCACACTTGTGCATGGGTTCGAATGGCTTGCCCATGAGCTTTGCCAAAACCAGTAGAAGATCCCACGGAGGTGGAGGTTCAGGCACTGGAGGGGATATGTGATCCAGGCCTTTAAAAAGCCCACCACAGCCTCTCCGTGCCATCAGTGACTGACCGACTCGCTCGTAAAGCGGAAATGGTCGCCAGGTGTACCCTAAGGGTAGATGGCCGAATACCCCCTTTGGAGAGAAACCAAAGGTAGTCTAAAATGTTAGCCACAGAGCAGGATAAGGGGTCCAGACTCTTACGCTGACACCAAATGGAAAACCTTTTCCATTTGAAGGCATAAATGAAAATTACGTACCTACCGTAATTCTTGATCTTCTTGGACGAGTCTCCACCACTCATTCACACTATTGGGATCTGCGTCGGAGGCATTAGGACCCATCGGGAGCAACTTTTGCTGGAGAGTCGACACCAGAGATGGCGCCGAGAGGACGCTGCGTCATGAGCCTTAGCTCAGCAGAAAGAATGACTATCTCAAGGCCTACTCCCCAAGCTTCAGTAATTTTTTACCAAGGAGGTGCAGCGAATTAACCCAGAAGGTAGCTTAACTCCAAAAACGGACATAAGATAGTCCGGACGACCCGTAAGAAGGGCTATCAAAGAAGCTCTTGGAGGCTCAAAGATTTGAGGGAGTGAAGACCAACAAAGAGGTGAGCTCGGATTGAGAGCGTAGAATGAGTGGTGAGACCGCCCAAGATCTAAGAATTACGGTAGGTATGTACTTTTCATATCTTCCGACATAAGTCTCACCACTCATTCACACTATTGGGAGAGTACTGAGCTAATAATCCCTGAGAGCGTGCAGGAGAAACCAAGAGCTCACGCTTTCTTAAGACAGAAGTCCATTAAGGATGGCTCTGCCAAAGGAAGAATGTCGCCTGGCATGGACATCGAAAGTGCATAATGCTTAACGAAAGTATGCACTGAGCTCCAGGTGGCTGCATTGCAGATGTCTGTACGGGCACGCTATGGTTTTCGGCTAGGGATGCCACCACGCTTGTGTAGAGTGAGCATAAACTCTACCTCCAACTTAACCTGCGCCATGGAATAGCAGTGACGAAGGCACGCCACTAGCCATGTTGAGACACATCTAATAGCTGACAGGTTGACCCAGCCGGGCTCACTGAAGGAAACTAACAGTTGCTGGGCTTTACGAAAACTCTTGGTTCTATCTAAGTAGAAACGCAAGGCCCTCTTAACATCCAGAGAATGAAGAGAGTGCTCTTCATTTTGGAAGTCCGCAAAATAAGAGGGAAGGACCAAAGGTTGGTTAAGATGAAATTGGACACAACCTGGGAAGAAATTTAGAATGAGTATGGGACTACTTTGTCCTTATGGAACACAGTATACGGAGGGTCTGTGACCAGGGCATGTATTCTCAGAGACCACGGGTTGAGGTAATGGCCACTAGAAGGCAGTCTTCCAGGTGAGGAACTTAACTACAGGTAGCTAGAGGCTCAAAGGGTTTCCGGGTGAGCATGTCTAGCACAAGATTAATGTCCCAGGCTGCAACCGGACGCCTTGTAGGGGGTCTGGTGCAGAATGCCCCAAGAAATTCTTAACCATAGGTAACTGAGCCAGTGAAAGAGAAAACCGCTCATGATACGCTGAAATGGCACTAAGGTGAACCTTAACTGTAGAGTACTGGAGATCTGAATTTGAGAGGTCCAAAAGGTACTCTAAAACTTTATCCAGAGGGCAGGAAAAGGATTCAAAGAGACTTTGCACACCAGAGGGAAAAACGCTTCCACTTAGCCGCAGCTCGAGTGGCTGGCTTCACAAGAGCTAGAAGGATATCCGAACTCTCTTCAAGAGACACTGAACCGACGATTTCTACCTTTTCAAGAGCCAAGCGTGAAGGTGAAGAGATCTCAGATTGGGATGGACCACCGTCCCTCAGTTAAAAGGTTCATCTGCAGCGAAGTGGTCTCGAGGAACTGCCAACATACTGTTGAGAAGTGGAAACCACAGTTGTCGAGGCCAAAAGGGAGCAATGAGAATCATCTTGTTCCCTGAGACTCGAACTTGAGTATACTCTGAATTGGAGGAAGAGGCGAAAGAGTGAAGAAAGCGCTTTGTCCACCGGAGCTTTGAACGAATCCTGACAAAAATGCCTGGCCCCTGATTTCTGGAGAAGAGAGGCAGTTTTATGCTGAGTGGGGACGCAAAAGGTCCAGGTCCGGAGTTCCCACTCTTCAATAGTGACTGAAGCATGGTTGAGTCGAGAGACCACTCGTGAGGATCTGTCTCTGTTCTGCTGAGACGGTCTGCCAAGTCGTTTGTACACCTGGCAGGTAGATTGCTTGAATTAGAGCCTTGTGCTCCAAGCACCATTCCCAGACCTCATCGCTTCTCTGCATAAGGGGTAAGAATGAGCACCGCCTGCTTGTTGATGTAATACATCACTGCTTTGTTGTCCGCTTGGAGGAGAATATTCTAGACAGAGAATGTCCTTCAAAGCTCGGACCGCATAAAGGACGGCCTCATCTAGAACATTTATGTAGCTGGGACTTGAGTTGAGTCCACACACCAGAGTGTGGCGAGCCTGACAGAGCTCCCACCCCATTAGTGAGGTGTCTGTGGTAATGGAGATCTGATGGTCCAGAGGGGCAAACGGGTATCCCTGCAGGAGATTGTCCTTCGAGACCACCAGGTGAGAGACCTCCATAGGGTTCTGTCACCTTGATGAGATAGGATCATGGGTGAGTGGTTGGAGACCACTGAGTACTGAGCATCCACTGTGGTTCTCACGTGCAGACGGGCCAGAGGTACAGTGAACACTGAGGATGCCATGAGGCTCAGTGCATCCGCTGCATCGAGAGCCTGTAACTGACCTGTTCTCTCCGGCGTAACGGGCCATCAGAAGGACATCGCCTTCTGTCCTCTGGGAGAAAAGCTTTGCACAGAATGTGTCCAGAAGGGTCCCTATGAAAAGGAGCCTCTGGGAGGGCTGCAGCTGTGATTTCTGAGGTTCAGCAGGACCCCATGGACGAAGGAGGTGAGAGGTCGCCTCATGGCATCCAGAGTCCCTTGCCTGGAAGGACTTGCCAGAAGCCAATCGTCCAGATAAGGGAACACCTGTATTCCGAAGTTTGAGGTGCGCAGCGAGAACTGCACAACACTTTGTAAAACTTATGTGCCGAGGATAGCCCAAAAGGCAGGACTCTGAACTGATAATGTTGTCCCAGAGCCACAAACCTCAGGAATTTGTGATGTCTCGGTGAATGGGAATGTGCTGGTAAGCATCCTGCATGTCTAGGGAAGCTAACCAGTCGTGTTGATGAAGCAAGGGTAACAGGGTTCCTAGAGAATCTATTTTGAATTTCTCCTTGGGGAGAAATTTGTTTAGCTTCTGAGATCTAGAATGGCGATTCTCCAGACTTCTTTGGAACCATAAAGTAATGAGAGTAGAACCCATGTTTCGCTGATGCAGCTGCACAAGTTCTACTGCCCTGTTTAGAAGGCCCTGAATCTCGGCGAGAAGGTCTGACTGAAGGGCAGACAGCCTGGGCTGCCGCTTGGGGAGGACAATCTGAGGAGTTTCCACAAATTGAGTGAGTACTCTCGTCGATTATCCGGGACCCATTTGTCTGAGGTTATGGACTTCATTGGCTGTAGAAGTGCATCAACACCTCCCACCGGAGAGGAAAATCCACCTCTGCAGTTGAGGGACTTGGGCCAGCACTATAAAGTAGCACTGCTTGGGCTCTGCGCTTGCTCGTTTCTTTGAGGTTGGGCAGGTTGGTTCTTATGGAAACCACTCTGCCTCTGCCTCAAAGGACTGACTGTTATGAAACAGACGCTACTGGCATACCCTCCAGAGGGGCAGGAGGGGTCCAGCCAACTTAATGGCTGACCTAGTCTTTGTGTAGCTTCTAGAGCTTGCTCGACCTGAGGACCAAAAAGATATGCACCATCAGGGCAAGCCATTACCTGCTGTTGCGCATCATTGGTGAAGCTGGAGGCGCAGCCAGGAATGGCTGCATGGTGCAAATACCAGCAGCTGCTGAATGGTGTTTAGGCGTAAAGCGCCCATGGCTGCTTTAACCTGTTGGTTGTTAGATTCAATACCCCTGGTAATGGTTTGGAGAAGCCTGGTTTGAATCCGACCCGAAGAGCTTCAACCATTTGCTTGAGAGAGTGCCACAGAATATACTCGTACTGAGAAAAATAGCCCTGGTAACTGGCAATACGCATACTTAAGGTAGAAGCAGCAAAGACTCTCTTACGTAAGGTGTCTATCTTACGAGATTCCTTGTTGATAGGTCGAGCTGTAGTGGTTTGAGGAAGGACGACCTTATCATTCTCTGCCAGGACTACAATAGGATCCGCAAAGGCTTGGGATGCCAAAATGGGACGATCCTTGGGGGCTGAATATTTTCTATCAATGGATTTAGCCACCGATGGAGAGAGCAGGATTATTCCATACCGTTTGAGACAGCGTCTCAAAGGAAGGCTGAATCGGAGGAGTCAAATCTGTAGGGATCTCCGAGGCGTGAAGGTATTGGAGTCTTAGCAATTTCCCAGGATCGATGTCTGTAGTCTGGAGAGAAAGTGTGGAAATCATATTCTTCAGCAGACACTTAAATGACAGGTCCTCGACCACAGGCTCTGCAGCAGTAAAAGATCCTGCTTCGTCCACCTCATCGCCCAGCCGAAGGTCTGGGTCAGGCTCAACGTCATCTCCTGACAGTCCAGAAGGGACTGTATGGACAGAAAAGGGATGAAAGCCAGAAGAGGAAGGAGTAAAAGAGACAAAAGGAAAGTCTCCGAGAGCCCCTGGCGCCAAGGAGGAGCACGGCGCTGAGAACGACGCCGATGAACCACGTGGCACCGCAAACGGCGCCAAGAAGCCGCACAGCGCCGAGGATGGCGCCGCGGCACAACACAGTGCCGAACGGCCGCAAGCGACGCGCCGAAGGCGCTCCCAGAGACCGAAAGGAAAAATTACTCACCTTAGTAATTGCTTTTCTTCTCATGGAGTCTTGCTATATTAGGACTTATTGCAGTTAGCCACTGCACTTGAACTGCCCCGGAGAGGAAAGAGTTAACTCCAGAGAATCTGGAGTTCTAAAGCGCGAGGCGCTATACCAAAGTTTATCTGGGCAGTTTCAAATGAAACTGTCAGATCTTTAATAAGCTAACACTAAGCAACAAGTCTGTGTGGAAAGCTCTACACTAGCCAAATGGCTACTACTAGTAGTAATAACAACAATATAAACAACAATAGAAACAACAATAATAAGAATGAATAATGGTATTATTAGTTTTCCTTCCTGACAAGCACTATTAGGACCCCCCCTTTCTCCAAAGACTCAAGTCCAGGAAGGGGGCCAACAAATCACTCAACACAGAAAACCCTGGTTCCCTAACCCTAAATAAAAGAGGGTGAAGGAAGAACTACAATGGCATGACACAGTGCTTGCACTAATTTGCCACCCCACCCCAGTGGAAGTTCTGAGAGGGGCAGGTTGGGTGGTTCTATTATAGCAAGACTCATGAGAAGAAAAGCAATTACTAAGGTGAGTAATTTTTTCTTCAAACACCATGAAGTCTTGCTATTAGGGACTTATTGCAGATTACACAGCAGTACTCCATGGAGGAGGGTCAGGAACCTACTTAGGAAATAGGCTCTGAAGCACAGCTGTGCTAAAACGAGCATCTCTCCTGGACTGAAACCAGGAATAATGCTTGGTAAAAGTGTGAACTGTCTTCCAAGTAACAGCTCGACAGATTTCCGACTGGGAATATCTCTAGCAGCCGCTAGAGATGCAGCTGTACACCTGGTGGAGTGAGCCCTCACTCCTGAGGGGGCTCTCCACCTAGTCTTTGATAACAAAAATGGATACAAGAGACAATCCACCTTGCAATTATCCTCTTAGTGGCAGGTTCCTTTGCCAACCTCGCCTAGGTAAGGAAGAGTTGAGGATTCAAACCTGTGACCCTTGGTGCGCTACAAATAGTAGCATAAGGCTCTTTTGACGTCCAAGCCGGCAGTGCTCCTCCCACCTGAGGAAGAATGCTCAGTGAAAATCCTGGGAGAGAGATGGATTGGTTCAGGTGGAAACCTGAAACCACTTAGGACAAACCCTGTGTTAGTCCTAGGGACTGTCTTATCCCTGTGGGGAGAGAAAATCTTCTTCCACTGCAGGCCTGTAGTTCACTTATGGCCTGGCAGAAGTGAAACCACCAGAAAAAAACATTTTCCAAGTGAGAAGCTTGAGCTCTGCTGGGACAGAGGTCCAAAGGGGTTTGCATTAACTGAGCAATGCAAACATCTGGCTCCATGCAGGAGCTGGTTTCAAAAAGGAGGGTTGGTGTGAAGACCCCTTAAAAACTTGGAAAACACAGGCTGAGAAGAAAAGAAGCAGGCTTCCCTGCTTGCAGAAAAACAGAGACAGCTGCCAGAGGAACCCTTAAGGTAGCTGGCCTAAGACCTAGGAATTTAAAATGGACCAAAAAGTCTAGAAAATGGGCAGATAAGCAGACTGTGGTATAATCTGCTTCTCACACCAGACTGGAAAACCTGTTCCACTTAGAATTGTAAGTGGCGCCAGTGAAAAGCTTCCTTGAAGCCTTTAAAATATCCGCACCTTGAAAAAGATAAATCAAGAATTCTAACTCCTCAAGAGCTGCCTTGAGAAGGAGGAATTTGAGGTTCGATATCACACTCTCCCTTGTGCAAAGGCCAGTAAGTCATGGACTCTGGGCAAGCTCAGGAGTAGGGTGGCCTGTCAAGGACAGAGACGATGGGTACCAGGGCTGTCTGGCCCAGTTTGGAACAATCAGAATCTTTGCAGGGCTGAGATCTGATTTTACTAGTACCCTGAAAGAAAGGGAAAAGGAGGAAAGGTGAACAGAAACTTCCCTTTCAATCCAAGTGAAAAGCGCCCAAGGGGCTGATCCCAGCACCGGAGGCCTCAAAAACAGAGAAAGTTAGTGGTTATCTGGGGCTAAAGATCTATCTGAAAATGAGCCCCATCTGGCAAGGACTGAACCCAGCACCTGAGGATTCAGAGCCCAATCCGTGATGGCCCTGAGAATCCTGTTGAGGGCATCTGCCAGGGCATTGTCCTTCCCTGGGAGGTGAACTGCTATCAGGGAGGTGTTCAGGAGTAAGCCAGAGACCACCACTTCATTGCTCGGTGCACAAGGCTGATGACCCAGTGCCCCCCTGCCTGTTGATGTACCACATTATTGTGGTGTTGTCTGTCCTGACTTGAACTACCTTGTTCTGGACAGAAGCTGAAAACTCCAAGAGCTAGAAGACAGCTCTGAGTTTCAAAAATTGATGTGGAGCAGAGATTCCTAGGGAGACCACACTCCCCTAGTGGAAAGGTCGCCTAAGCGAGCTCCTCACCCTAACACAGGAGCATCCGTGGTGAGGGAATGAAGAGGACCCCTAGTTTTAGATTACTTTGATCCTACCACCAGTGTAAGGCCAGGATCAGGGATTGGGTCACTAGAACCAATTTGGAAAGGGAATCCTCCTTTGGGACCAATAGGCCCTCAGATGGAACTGAATGTCCCTCATCTGGAATCTTGCTCCCTGCACTACAGCTGTGGAAGCAGCCATGTGCCCTAGTAGTTGTAGCAAATGCTTTGCTGGTCAAGAGACTCGCAGAGTAATGGAAGATGCCAGGGCAAAGAGACTGCCTACCCTTTCAGAGGGGAGAAATGCCCTGGCTAACTTTGTGTTCAACTCTGCACCTATGAAAGTTAGTACCTGAACTGGTTCGAGAACTGACTTTGGTAAATTCAGCAGGAATCCCAGAAAGGTGAGAAGCTGCTGGTGACTTGCAAGTGGATTTTACTTGATCTGGAGACTGACCCACTAAGAGCCAGTCATCCAGGAAAGGAAAAAAGCAATCCTTGCCTTCTTAAAGAGCCACTACCACAGCTAGAATTTCTTGAATACCCTTGGCGCAGAGGTAAGGCCAAGGGCATTGCCCTGAAGTGGTAGTGGCCTGAGGGTAACCTGAGGTACTTTCGGTGAGAAGGCCTGATCAAGACATGAAAAAATAGGCATCCTTGAGGTCCAGGAAAGCTAGCCAGTCCCCCTGGCCTCAGCCAGAGTTAACATTTTTAACTTTGTTTTCAAAATATGCTTGTTTAGGTACCTTAAATCTGAGATGGGCCGCCAATCTCCTGCCTTCTATAGGGTAAGAAAGTATCATGAGTACAGCCCCTTGCCCCGGTGGCAAGGAGGGAACCTTTCTACTGCTTTGCAGTTCAGAGGAGAAGAAACCTCTGCTCCCAAAGCAAGGGATTCAGAAGGATTTGCAGGGACCTGTCTGGCTCTCATCTTTGGAAACTGTTTGAAGCTGAGAACCAGACCTATTACTTCCAGAACCCACTTGTCCGAAGTTAGGACACCCAGTTCTGGCTGAAATAAAACCAACCTGCCCACTGGTATAGGAGAACCGGCCCTGGGCACCCCATCAGGGTGCCTGCTTGGCAATAGTCTTAGGCTAAGGGAGGGGGACGGCTTACTTGTGCCCTGGCTATCTCTGCTCTGAAGAGACCCTCTGGCGAAAGCAGAGGAGGCCTGAGCCTCTACCTGGGCACTTTTGTAGGTAATCATCCATGTTTTCATATAGCTTTCTGTTTGTTCCTCAAACAGAGAATTACCCACAACAAGAAACAAATCCATAGACTTTGACAGAGTATCTTGGGACAGATTAGTGCATCTGAGCCATGCCAACCCACGGAAAGCTACAGAAGTGGTCATGACCCAAGAGAAAACAAGATTAACACCAACAGCAGTATGAACTTGAACTTAGAGGCTTCAGTGCCATTAGCAGCCACCTGTTCCAACTCGGCTAGCCAGCTGGCCATGGGCCTGCTTTCTAACTGCAATATCAGGCCCCACCTAGATTTCCAAATTCAGCCACATAAGCCATACAACTTGCCTGTCTGAGTCCCACAGAAGCTGCCATATACTGTTTTCTGTTATGGCATCAGTCCTCCTGGAACTTATTCAGGAGGATGTGAGGCCAGGGAACTAGCCTTGACACAGGCTGCAGCTTGTACCACACCTACATGACTACACTGCCCAGTGAGGAAGTCTGTAACAGAGCCTGACTAAATACACCTTCTGTCCATTTTTTATCTTACAGGAGGAACAGAAAGAGGAATCTTATAAAATCTTGTTGTTTACTTCCTAAATGACTTATGCAAAGGAAAGACAACCTCCTAGCCCATCATTCCTACATAATCAGGCTCCCTTTACTCATCCATAGCCTCCTCAAAGGAAGCTGGGGAATTCTGCAAGCTTTTTGTAAAACATAAACTGAGAAAAGGACTCAGACAGAATAGGAGGAGATTCTAAAGTCTGTCTGGAGAAATGTCCGCTATGGGCACGCCCAGACCCTACCAGCCACACATGTATTGATCAAATTTCTCCTCCCACTCCTGTGGTTCATAATTCTCAACATCATAAACCTGAACCACTGGAACTGAACGAGCCACCTTTACCAACTGTAGATGGTCTGGACAGGACCTAGAAACAGTGACTGGACAATCTATATGGCTTAACTACTTCTGCAGCAGTTGAGAGACAATCTTGACTCCAAACCTACTGATTTCTCTGTCATATTTTTTTTTTTTTTAAACTGGTTCCTCTGAACCATCCTTTTGCCCAAGGAAGTCTAGCCCTGGTCAGAGGGCATCCCTCTGGTCCAGTGGGTACTGGACCGGCTGGCCATCCGGTCAGCGGACTTTTTTGGCAGTTCCCTGAGCCGCCCTATCTCTTTCAGGGTGCTGCAGAGAAATTTTAAACACCTGGCAGTCTGACAGGAGGTGGTCAGCCCTCAGACAATAAACACAAGTGGTGGTAGGACAGCCTTGGCAAAGGCTTCCCAAAGCATCACAGTGTTGAAACCCAGTGGGCTCTGCTTTTTTGGTTTTCAGACATAATGCCAGCTCAACCAAAACTTGCCCTTTTATGGTCAGTACAGGCAAGACACCTTATCGGTTCCTAACCGCTTTCATGGGTATTTGAAAACCCTATTTAAAATCAAGGTTTTTTAGAACCGAAAGAACCGGTACCGACTCTAAAAGCCCAAAAACTTTAAAACGTTAAAATAAGAAACCGATCGGTTCAAAACCGAACCGATAACTAAATTTCCACACAGACTTTACATTTTGTACTTACGGTTTATCAGATAGAGCTTTAACCGAATGCGGTAAAATAATTATTTTTGCCGGTTCAAATGAACTAAAATACTGCTTGAACCGAGAAATGAACCGAGCTGAAGGAGCTGATCTCGAGCGACTGTTCAGTGAAGCGGAGTAAAGAATCTGGCAGTTTCATTTGAAACTGCCCAGATAGAGTTTTGGCATAGCGCCTGGCTGTAGAACTCCAGACTTCTGGAGTTAACTCTTCCTCCAGGGCAGTTCAAGTGCAGTGGCTAACAATAAGTCCTAATATAGCAAGACTTCATGGTGTTTGAAAACAGGTTTTGAAGGAAAAGAGCAGGAGATAAGGGCATCGGTGTGGCCCCTGTGCGAAGTCATGGGAAGACACTCTGCACGGAGTCAATGCATCAAGAAGGTACCGTGCGACTAGGAAAGTCCAATTGTTCTACCTGGTCGCCCAGAGAGCCCAAGGCCCACGAACGATCGAGCCAGGTAGCTCGAACCAACCTCCGAGCCCATTGCTCCATAAGAGCGCCCACTGATGAAAATGCTCATCTGAAGACCTACCTGCGGGCGGGTAGGACTCATGTCGAAGACGCCGGCTACCAGAAGCCGCTGTTGGCGATCTGGCGAGGAGACCGCAACTAGCCCCGATAACTGAACGCCTGGCGCGCAGACGTATCAGAGGGCTAATTTCGAGTGATGCCTTCTTTAGACCTGTGGGTCAAGAAGCAGCTTCGAGGCCGAACGGTGCCGAGAATGCGACTGCTTGGCTTTATAAGCTTGGGGACCGCCCATCCTCGGCATTGACTGACTGTTGTCAGACCCCTTCCGGAGAAGGCGGCGGACCGACCCAGCCCGACTGACTGAATAGTTTCATACGAAGTCTCCCACCATCACCCTGACCTGCTCATGGTCGACTCCGTCAGTGTAGGCTGAGACTTCTTTATCGTTTTTATTTAAAAATAAGAATAACTTAAGCGATACTGTATCGAGATAATACTACAAAATAATAAAAACTGAAAACTATGCTGCTAGTTTGAAGTTTGATTCCCGACAGGCGAGCGACGACGTCACTGAAGTGCACTCAACGGCAGGAAAAAAGGAACTGAGGCGGTTGGGGAGTCGACGCCGAGATAGTCACTGCCGCGCGAGCTAGGGCTCGCGGCGCTGTTCCTCAGGCGCCATCTCTGGCTGACTCCCAGCAAAAGTTTGTTCCGATGGGTCCTAGTGCCTCCGGCGCAGATCCCAATAGTGTGAATGAGTGGTGGAGACTTATGTCCAGGAAGATATGGAAATTACGTACCTACCGTAATTCTTGATCATCTTGAACGAGTCTCCACCACTCATTCACACTAATGGGAATAGCACTGGAGGCACTAGGACCCAGCGGGAGCAAACTTTTTGCTGGAGGGCCGGCACCAGAGATGGAGCCGCAAGGAGCGGCACCGCGAGCCTCAGCTCATGCAGTAATGACTATCTCGGCGTCGACCCTCAAACCGCTGGTCAGTCCCCGAGGAGGTGCAGCGTAACTAACCTAGGATAGCTTAACCAAAACACCGGACATAAGATAGTCCGAAGACCCGTATAAAGAAGGGTCAACAAAGAAGTCTTCATGGCCTAAAGACTGAGGGAGTGAAGACCAACAACAGAGGTGAGCTCGGGGGATGGAGGGTGGGCGTGTGAATGAGTGGTGGAGACTCGTCCAAGAAGATTTTTTTTTTTTTTTTTTTTTTTTTTTATTCAATTCGGATGAATACCTTTGAACCGGGGGCTCGTTTACAAAGGCTCCAAGTCAACAAGGAATACAAGACATTTACAGGTGATGAAACATTGCAGAACAGAAAGACATCAACTAACAAGTGGTATTAGAGTGCAGTTACAACACTAAGCAGGGTACAAGAAATAAGGAGAAACAGGACCACACTTCAAGAGAAACATATTAATGCAGCACTAATTAAGTGCAGTACAGTGTTTAACAATCATGTTACAGTTCAGACAGGGTGCTCCCAGTCTACAGAAAATACAGGTTACTCACCTGTAACAGGAGTTCTAGGAATGGTATATGTTGTTCATTCACACTCTCTGGCAGGTATCCTTGCCGCTTTAATTCTTGCCCGAAGGTCTTCAAGCTGGCTCCTCCCACCCACCCCGGTGGTAAAACTCTCGGCTCCGCCCCATGATGCCAGATCTGGCCCGCTGGAAGCTCAGGTTGTGCGTCGAAGCCGGGGAGGTCAGGTGGGTCGTGTGGATGAACAACATATACCATTCCTAGAACTCCTGTTACAGGTGAGTAACCTGTATTTCTAGGGAAATGGATATGTTGTTCATCCACACTGTCTGGCAGACTCCTAGCAGTTCTCTGGGAGGAGGGAAGGCGCACACCCCCAATACTTACTTGGGAAGAGAGACTGGAGAACTGAGGCCCCAAAACCGGCATCCCGGCATGACTCGAGGTCGATGTGGTAGTGGGTAATAAAAGGTATGTGCCGACTTCCAGGTAGCAGCCCTGCAGATATCCTGGATAGAGACGTCCCTGGAAGTAGCTACTGATGCAGCGGTATGGCGGGTAGAATGAGCTCTTATCCCTCTGGGAGGCTCCATGCCCGCCAACCTGTAGCAGAGCTCTATGCAGGAGGTGATCCACCTGCCTATCATCCGCTTTACTGAAGGTCTGCCAGGTGCTTCAGCGTAGGGTGACAAACAGCTGGCTTAACCTCTCCTCGACTTCAGCCGCCCGCCTCATAATAAGCGAGTCGTCTAGGTCTAAAGTATGGAGCCTATACTCTGCCTCCGAGTTGTGATTGTAGAACACCGGCAGAGTCAACACCTGGTTAAGGTGAAACTCCGACACCACCTTCGGAAGGAATTTCGGGTTGGGGCGCAGGACAACCTTGTCCCTGTGGAAGCCCAGGTAGGGAGGCTCGATGGAAAGCGCCTGGAGCTCTCCCATCCTTCTGGCTGATGTGATGGCCACCAAGAAGGCGGTCTTCCACGACAAGTGTGAAAGATCACACCTGTGCATTGGTTCGAATGGTTTGCCCATGAGTTTGGCCAATACCAGCAGTAGATCCCACGGAGGTGGAGGTTCTCGCACCAGAGGGGAAATGTGGTCAAGGCCTTTGAGGAAGCGCCCGACCACCTTCTCCTGTGCAATTGACTGCTTGCCGGCCCGCGCCCGGTAAGCAGAGATGGCTGCCAGGTGCACCTTAAGGGTCGTCGACCAAAGCCCTTGCTGAGAAAGGGACCACGCGTAGTCCAGAATGCTTGCCAAGGGGCAGTTGGAAGGGTCCAAGCCCTTCCCCTGACACCAAATGGAAAACCTCTTCCATTTGAAGGCATAGCATTTTCTGGTCGACTCCTTACGGGACGCCTCAACGACGTTGAGGACCTCGTCGGAAAGACCCACAGCCTGGAACTCTAGCCGCTCAGGAACCAGGCCGTCAGGTGCAGGGATTGAAGGTCCGGGTGGAATACCTTCCCCTGATTGACTGAAATCGGGTCCGGGCCGGCTGGAAGCCGCCTCGGGAGCCTGGAGCTGAGGCTGAGGAGATCTGGATACCAGAACTGGCGGGGCCAGTCTGGGGCTACCAGAATCACCTGCGCCTTGTCCCTCCTCGCCTTGAGAAGCACCTGTGGGTCAAGGGAAATGGGGAAAGGCATAGAAGAGGCCCAGGGTCCACGGCCCGAAGGCATCCCCGCAGCGAGCCCTGCTGAGGGGGTGGGCATGGAACAGACTCAGCTCAGATTCTCCTGGAGGCAACAGGTCCACCTGAGGCGTGCCCCAGTGGGAGAAGAGATCTTGTACTACCTCCGGCAGGAGAGACCACTCGTGAGACGCAGTCCCTATCCGGCTTAGGGCATCGGCCAAGGAGTTGGAGGCTCCTGCCACGTGAATGGCTAGGAGATCTGCCTCCAGGAGGCGTAATAGGGACCAAATGCGGAGAGCTTCCTTGCATAACAGCAAGGAGCGTGTCCCTCCCTGGCAGTTCAGATAGTACATGGTCGTGGTGTTGTCCGTCTGGACCTGAACCACTTGACCCTGTAGAAACGGAGCGAAGGCGGTGAGAGCTAGATGGATCGCTCGGAGCTCCAGCAGGTTGATGTGGCATCGGGACTCCCGAGCGGACCAGAGGCCGTGCGCTCAGTGTTCCCCTAGATGGGCACCCCAACCCATCAGAGATGCGTTGGTCGAGAGAGAGAGACCGTCAGCTCGGGGCGGACGAACGGGATACCCTGCTGCAGATGAGCTGGAACGATCCACCATTGGAGAGCGTTCCACATCTCCTGGGTCACTGTCACGGGCCGGTCCAACGGATCGCGGCGTTCTGACCATTGGCTGGCCAGTCCCCACTGAAGGGGACGCATGTACCAACGGGCCCAACGGACCACGCTGGTGCAGGCCGCCATGAGGCCCAGGAGGTGCAGGAAGTCCCGGGCAGGGCACAATTCGCCAACCAGAAATGATTGGGCAAAGGAGGAAAGAACCTCGGCCCTGTCCGCCAGGAGTAGTGCTCTGGCTTGCATAGAGTCGAGCTCTGCCCCGATGAACAGAATCACCTGCTTTGGCATGAGTTCCGACTTGGCCTCATTGATTAGGAGGCCAACCTGAGAGCAAACCTGGAGGGCCAGATCTCTGGACCGCTCCGCCTCCGGTCTGGAGGGGGCTGCTATCAGCCAATCGTCCAGGTAAGGGTACACCCGGACCCCTCGGCACCGCAGGAATGCTGTCACCACTGCCATGCATTTGGTGAAGACCGTGGGAGCTAAGGAGAGGCCGAAGGGCATGGCCCGGAACTCGTATAGGGATCCCTCCACTCTGAAGCGGAGGAACCTCTGATGGGACGGACGGATTGGGACGTGAAAGAACGCGTCCTGGAGGTCCAGGGAACAGAACCACATGCCTCATTCCAAGGATGGGATTATCTGAGCCAGAGTGACCATCCTGAAGGTCCGAGACCTTAGGAACTTGTTCAGGTCGTGCAGGTCGAGAATGGGGCGCCAGCCCCCTGTCTGTTTTGGGACCAGGAAGTACCTGGACACAAACCCCGGGTCTGGAGGAGGATCCGCCACCTTCCTGATTACCTCTTTTCGAGGAGCAGGGCAATATTGGCGGCAGGCCAGTGAGGCTGCGGACCCTGTGGCCCCCCGAGGGGCGACGGCTCGAAAAGGCGGAACCTGCTCAAACTCCAGAGGCAGGCCGTTTCCTACCACCTCCAACACCCAGCGGTCCTTGGTGAGAGCGGACCAGGCGGAAAGGAAGTGGCGGAGCCGTCCCCCCACGGGGGGAACCCAGGGGGGAGTGACGAGGATGGGGGCGGCATCCCTCAACCCGTCACTGGGCAGGCTTGGAGGAAGAACCAGCCGAGGGACCTCCCAGGCCTTGCACCGCTTGCTTCCTGTTGGAGGAAGCCGTCGGCTTGGGTTTGGGACACCAATCGCGAGCTTGCTGGCCCTGTTGCTGGTGCTGCTGGGCCGGTCGAGGAGCAGGGACCGAAGGACGAAAGAAAAAATTACTCACCTTAGTAATGTTGTTTCTTCTAATGGAGTCTTGCTATATTATGACAGATGCAGTTTGTCCCACCTTTAGAACTGCTCCAGAGGTGAAAGAGTTAACTTCCATGCAGTGCATGGAACTTAGAGCGTGAGCTCGGTTAAGAAAGCTCTGTCAGGGTAATTTCAAACCGAAACCGTCAGATCTTTACGAGCAAAACTCACTAAGGCTCTGTGTGGAAGCTGTAACCTACACTAGCCAACTGGCTACTAAAATATTCACACATTTTCCTGGTCCCAACACCAAGACTCAAGTCAGGGGACCAGAAAAAATAAGATAAAATAAATAAAACACAAAACCCAAACACCCCAACAAGAAAGGGTGGAAAACATAAAAGGGGGCATCAATAAGTGCCAACAGTGGACTGCCCACCCCATACCCAAAGTAGAAGTTCTGAGAGGGGCAGGCTGGGGGGGAGATCATAATATAGCAAGATTCCATTAGAAGAAACAACATTTACTAAGGTGAGTAATTTTTTCTTCAAACAACATGAAGTCTTCCTATATTATGACTGATGCAGACTACACAGCAGTACCTCCATGGAGGAGGGACTGAACCTACTTAGGGAATAGGCTCTGAAGCACAGCTGTGCCAAACCGAGCATCCCTCCTGGCCTGGATATCCAGGGAGTAATGCTTGGTGAAAGTGTGTACTGTTTTCCAAGTAGCTGCAAGACATATCTCTAAGATAGGGATGTCTCTGGCAGCAGCTAGAGATGCAGCTGTACCTCTGGTAGAGTGAGCCCTCAGGCCTGAAGGGGGAACCTTACCCAGGTCTTGATAGCAAAATTGAATACAAGAGACAATCCACCTGGCAATGCATCTCTTAGTGGCAGGTCTCCCTTTCCCAACCTCACCATAAGTGAGAAATAGTTGGAGGGAGTCAAACCTGTGACCCTTGGTACGCTCTATGTAGTAACTTAGGGCCCTCTTAACATCTAAGCTGTGCAGCCTCCTCTCACCAGAGGAGGAATGGTCAGTGAAGAACACTGGAAGTGAAATAGATTGGTTAAGGTGGAAATCCGAAACCACCTTAGGCAAAAACTTCCTGTTAGTCCTGAGGACTACCTTATCCCTGTGAAAGGAAATAAAGTCAGTCTCCATAGATAAAGCCTGTAACTCACTTATACACCTGGCAGAAGTGATGGCTACCAAAAATACAGTTTTCCAAGTCAAATACTTAAGCTCTGCTGAAGACAGAGGTTCAAAGGGGGGTTGCATCAGCTGAGCAATGCAAACATTAAGATCCCAGGCAGGGGCAGGGTCCCTGAATGGAGGATTGGTATGAAGCAATCCCTTAAAAAACTTGGAAAATACAGGGTGAGCAGAAAGAGAAGAGGGCTTCCTGCTGAAATGAAAGCAGAGACAGCTGCCAAATGCACTTTCAGGGTAGCTGGTCTCAGTCCCAAAGAATTAAGATGGACCATATAGTCCAAAACAGTGGGTAAATCAGCAGATTCCGGGGAAATGCGCTTCCCAGAACACCATATGGAAAACCTTTTCCACTTGGAGTTATAGGTAGCCCTGGTGGAAGGCTTTCTAGAAGCTTTCAAGATTTCGAGAACACCCTGAGAAAGCTGTAGATCAGCAAACTCTAACTCCTCAAGAGCCAGGCCTTGAGGCTGAGGGATTTGAGATTCGGATACCAGACTCTCCCCTGAGCACAGGTTAACAGATTGTGGTTCCTGGGGAGACACAGGGGAAGATGGACTGCTAAGGACAGAAGGAGTGGGTACCAGGGCTGCCTGGCCCAGTCTGGAGCAATCAGGATTATCTTGCAGTGCTGAGATCTGATTTTGACTAGCACCTTGAACAGGAGAGGGAAGGGGGGGAAGGCATAGAGAAACTTACCTTCCCAATCGAGGAGAAAGGCATCCAGGGGGACTGAACCCAACACTGGGGGCCTGCAACAAAAAAGTGGAAGTTGATGATTGTCTGGGGCTGCAAAAAGATCTATCTGAGGAGTGCCCCAACTAGCAAAAACTATCCCCAGTACTAGGGGATCCAGTGACCATTCGTGATGGCCCTGGGAAATCCTGCTGAGAGCATCTGCCAGGACATTGTCCTTGCCTGGGAGGTGAACTGCTATGAGGGAAGTGTTCAGGAATAAGCCAGAGACCACAACTATCGCCGGTGCACAAGGCCAAAGACCGAGTGCCCCTTGTTTGTTGATGTACCACATTGTAGTGGTGTTGTCTGTTCTGACCTGTACCACCTTGTTCTGAACAGATGCAGAAAAACCTGAAGTGCTAGAAAAACAGCCTGAGTTCCAACAGATTGATGTGAGCAGAGATTCCTGAGGGGACCATAACCCTGGGTGGAGAGGTTGCCCATGTGAGCTCCCCATCCCAAGAGGGACGATCTTGTAAGGGTCAAGGAGTGATAGAGGGATGAAGGGCACCCCTTGTCTCAGATTGCTCTGATCCTGCCACCACTGAGGGGCCTGGATCAGGTTCGAGTCACTGGGATTAACTTGGATAGGGAATCTCTCTTCGAGACCAGAAGGCTCAAATGGAACTGAATGTCCCTCATCTGAAATCTTGCTCCTTGCACTACAGCTGTGGAAGCAGCCATGTATCCTAGGAGCTGCAGGAAATGCCTTGCTGGTCGAGAGACCTGCAGAGTGGAAGGACGAGGCCAGGGGCCACCAAGGTCCTTACCCTTTCTAGGGGAAGAAGGCTCTGGCTTGCTTTGTGTCCAGTTCTGCACCTATAAAGGTGAGTACCTGGACAGGTTCCAGAAGTGACTTTGGAAGATTGAGAAGAAAGCCCAGAGAGGTAAGCAGCTGCTGGTAACTTGCAGGTGTGATTGACCTGGTCTGGAGACTGACCCACAATGAGCCAGTCGTCCAGGTAGGAAAGATGGCACCTTTTGCCATCTTAGATGAGCAACTGCTACTGCCAGACATTTTGTGAATACCCTTGGGGCAGAGGTAAGACCGAAGGGCATTGCTTGAACTGATAATCGCCTGAGGGCAGTTCAATCTGAGGTACTCTGGTGGGAGCTCTGATAAGAACATGGAAGCAGGCATCCTTGAGGTCCAGGGAAGCTAGCCAGTCCCCTGGCCTTACGGAGGGTAAAATCATTCCCAGAGTCACCATTTTGAATTTTGGTTTTAAAAGGTGCTTGTTCAGATATCTTAGGTCCAGGATGAGCCGCCACTCTCCTGTCTGTTTTGGGGTAAGGAAGTACCTGGAGTACAGACCCTTGCCCTGGTGTAGGGGAGAAACCCTTTCTACAGCTCTGAGAGCCAGGAGGGTTGAGACTTCTGTTTCCAAGGCAAGAGTCTCTAAAGGGTTTGCAGGTGGAAAGGATCTGATTCTCATCTTTGGAAATTTTTTGAAGCTGAGAACCAGACCCTGGCTCACTACTTCCAGGACCCACTTGTCTAATGTTAAAGACTCCCAGTCCTGAACGGCAAGCCAGCCTGCCCCTACAGGTAATGGAGAGCCGGCCCTGGGCATCCCATCAGGTGCCTGTTTGGCAGGGGCTTTAGGCTGAGGGGTGGGAGCAGGCCTGCTTGTACCCCGCCTGCCTCTCCCTCTGAAGAACCCTCTGAACATAGGCTGAAGAGGAGGCCTGGGTCTGGTAAAAAAGGCTCAGAAAAGGCTGCCCCTCACCCCTGGGGTTGCCTCTGAGGAGTGGCTTGCTGCCTTTGGCTTGTAGCACCTATAAGTGGTTCTATATTCATCCACTTTTCATATAATTCTCTGTCTGCTCCCAAACAGAGAATTCCCCACCACAGGAAAATCCATAGCCTTAGACTGGGTATCCTGTGACAAAGTAGTACACCTGAGCCAAGCCAATCCACTAAAAGCCACAGATGTAGCCATGACTCTAGAGGATACATCATTAGAATCCACTGCAGCATGAAATTGCACCTTAGATGCCTCAATACCATCAGCAGCCACCTGTTCCAGCTCCTTGGCAAGCTGGCCAGGGACCTGTTTGGCCAAGGCCATGACAGTATCCCATATAGATTTTTGGTATCTCGCAACATAAGCCATATAGTTTGCTTGTCTGAGTCCCAAAGACGCTGCCATGTATTGTTTTTTGGCCATGGCATCAATCTTCCTGGAGTCCTTGTCAGGAGGATGTGAAGCCAGGGGAAAAATACAGGTTACTCACCTGTAACAGGAGTTCTAGGAATGGTATATGTTGTTCATCCACACTCATTGGCAGGTATCCTTGCCGCTTTAAATCTTGGGCCGGAAGGTCTTCAAGCTTGCTCCTCCCACCCACCCGGTGGTATAACTCTCGGCCCATGACGCCAGATCTGCCCGCTGGAAGCTCAGTTGTCAAGCCGGGAGAAAGAGGGTCAGGATGAACAACATATACCATTCCTAGAACTCCTGTTACAGGTGAGTAACCTGTATTTCTAGGGACATGGATATGTTGTTCATCCACACTCATTGGCAGACTCTAGCAGTTCTCCGGGAGGAGGGAGGCAAGACGACACCCCCAATACTTACTTGGGAAAGAGAGACTGGAGAACTCGAGGCCCCAAAACCAGCATCTTGGCGTGACTCAAGGTCGATGTGGTAATGGGTATGAAGGTGTTTGCTGACTTCCAGGTAGCAGCCCTGCAGATTTCCTGGATAGGGACGCCCTGGAAGCAGCCACCTGCAGCAGTATGGCGGGTAGAATGAGCCTTATCCTCTGGGAGGCTCCATGCCCGCCAACTTATAGCAGAGATCTATGCAGGAGGTTACCCACCTGCTTATCGTCCCGCTTGGCTGCAGGTCTGCCAGATGCGGCTTCAGCGTAGGTGACAACAGCTGGGCGAACCTCCTCGAATTTCAGCCGTGCGCCCTTATAATAAGCGAGCGCCTCTAGGGTCCAGAGTATGGAGCCTATATTCGGCCTCCCGAGGTGTGATTGGGGTAGAACACCGCAGAGTCAACACCTGGTTAAGGTGAAACTCCTACACCACCTTCGGAAGGAATTTCGGTGGGGCAAGAGGACAACCTTGTCCCTGTGGAAGACCAGGTAAGGGAGACTCGATGGAAAGCGCCGGAGCTCTCCCATCCTTCTGGCTGACGGATAGCCACCAAGAAGGCGGTCTCCACGACAGGTGAGAGAGAGACACCTGAGCATAGGTTCAATGGCTTGCCCAAGAGCTTTGCCAGTACTAGCAGTAGATCCCACGGAGGTGGGGGTTCCTGAAGACTGAGGGGAATGATCCAGGCCTTTGAAAAAGCGCCAGACCACCTCTCCCATGCGCCATCGACTGCTTCCCGGCCCGCGCCGTAAGCAGAGAGATGGCTGCCAGGTGCACCCTTAGGGTCGCCGACTCCAAGCCTCTGACTAGAAAGGGACCATAAAGAGTCCAAGATGCTTGCCAAGGAACAGGAGGAAGGTCCAAGCTTGTTTCTGACACCAAATGGAAAACCTTTTCCATTTGAAGGCATAAGCATTTTCTGGTCGACTCCTTACGGACGCCTCAACTACATTGAGGACCTCGTCGGAAAGACCCAAGGCCTGGAACCTAGCCGCTCAGGAACCAGGCGCGCAGGTGCAGGGATTGAAGGTCCGGATGGAACACCTTCCCTGATTGACTGAGAGCAGGTCCGGGCGAGCTGGAAGCTGCCGCTGAGTCCTGGAGCTGAGACTGAGGAGATCTGGTACCAGAACTCGGCGAGGCCAGTCTGGGGCTATCAGGAATCACCTGCGCCTTGTCCCTCCTCGCTTTGAGAAGCACCTTGTGGATCAAGGGAAATGGGGGAAAGGCGTAAAGAGGCCCGGGTCCACTGCCTCGAGAAGGCATCCCCTGCAGCGAGCCCCTGCTGAGGGGGCGGCATGGAACAGACTCAGCTCTGCTGCTCCCTGAGGCAAACAGGTCCACCTGAGGTGTGCCCCAATGGGAGAACAGATGCTGTACTACCTCCGCAGGAGAGACCACTCGTGGATGCAGCCCCTATCCGCCCAGGGCATCGGCCAGGGTGTTGGAGGCTCTGCCACGTGAATGGCTGAGATCCGCCCAGGCCGCGACAAGTGACCAAATGCGGACAGCTTCCTTGCATAGAAGCATGGAGCGCCCCGCCTCGGCGGTTTAGATAGTACATAGTCGTGGTATTGTCCGCCTGACCGGACCACTTGACCCCGGAGGAACGGAGCAAAGGCGGTGGAGAGCTGGGCGGACGCGCCTGAGCTCCAGCAGGTTGATGTGGCATCGACTCCTGCTGGGACCAGAGGCCATGAGTCTGCAGTTCCCCAGATGGGCACCAACCCATCAGAGAGGCATCGGTCGATAGAGAGACCGCCGCTCGGGCGATGTAACAGGATGCCTCCTGCAAATGATCTGGAACGTCCACCACTGGAGAGCTTCCCATATCCCCTGTGTCACCGAACAAGCTGGTCCAAAGGATCGCAGCGTGCAGGACCACTGGCTGGCCAGTCCCCACTGAAGGACGCGATGTTCCAGCGGCCCAACGGACCACGCTTGGTGCAGGCCGCCATGAGACCCAGGAGGCGCAGGAAGTCCCGGTAGGCGCAATTGCCCAACCAGAAATGATCGGGCAAGGAGGAAAGAACCTGGCCCTGTCCGCGGGAGCCGCGCCTGGCTCGAAGAGAGTCGAGCTACCGATGAATAGAATCACCTGCTTGGCTCGAATCCGACTTGGCCTCATGGATAAGGAGGCCCAGTTGAGAGCAGACCTGAGGGCCAGATCTCTGACCACCCGCCTCCTTCCTGGAGGGAGCTGCTATCAGCCAGTCGCCCAGGTAAGGGTACACTCGGACCCCTCGGCGCCGCAGGAATGCTGTCACCACTGCCATGCATTTGGTGAAGACCCTGGGAGCTGGAGACAAGCCGAAGGGCATGGCTTGGAACTCGAAGAGGGATCCTTCCGCCGAAGCGAAGGAATCTCTGGTGAGACGGACGGATAGGGACGTGAAAAAACGCTGGCCCTGCAAGTCCAGAGAGCAGAACCACACGCCGCGCTCCAAGGATGGTATTATCTGAGCCAGAGTGACCATCCTGAAGGTTCGAGACCTTAGGAACTTGTTTAGGTCGTAGAGTGAGAATGGGGGCGCCAGCCCCCGTCCGCTTCTGAACCAGGAAGTACCTGGACACAAACCCTGGGTCTGAAGGAGGGTCCACCACCTCTTTATCACCTCCTTCTGGAGGAGGAGAGCGCTGTCGCTCCGACGAGCCGCCAGTGAGGCTGGGATCCCAGGCCCCGAGGGGCTTGCTCTGAAGGGTGGTGCCTGTCGAATTCCAGAGGCAGGCTCTTCCCACCACCTTCAAGACCCACCTGTCCGTGGAAACAGCTGACCAGGCGGAATGGAAGTGCCGGAGCCGCCTCTCCATGGGGACCTAGGGGTAAGGTGGACGGGAATGGGGTGACACCCCTCAGCCCGTCACTGGGCAGGCTTGGAGGAGGGACCGCCGACCTCCTGGGCCTTTTCCTCCCTGCCTCCTGTTAGAGGGAAGCCGGGCGGTTTGGGTTTGGGATGCTAAGGTCGGAGCCTGCTGGCCCTGACGTTGCTGGGTCAGGCGCCAAAGTCCAAAAAGGACCAAAGGGCTTTAGGCTGTGGTTTGCGCCTTTGTCCTTCTGAGCGGAAGAGACCGAGTCCAAGGTAGCTGACCTCTCGATCTCTGCAGGTGACCCTCCACCCCAGGGCCGAAGAGGTCAGTCCCCAAAAGGAACATCCGCTAACTTGTGCTGGGTATCCGAAGTAAAGGTGGATATCTCAGCCAAGCCCCGCCGACGACAGCCACTGCGGCCGCCACCGATCTGGCACATGAGTCCCCTATATCCAAAGCAGTCTGGAGCTGCTGTTTGGCCACTGCCCTGTCCCTGGTCCCGCACCTGCTTAACCGTAGTCTGCAGATCGGCGGGAAGATGAGGATGACCTCATCCAGGGAGCCCAACAGGGCATGAGAAAATGTGCCATGAGGACGGCCGAACTGGCCTGACGAAGGCCGAGAGAGGACGCAGCGAGACTTTTCGCCCACATAGTCCAATTTCTTGACTCCTTGTCAGAGGTTTGTCCACATCCGGCGCTGTCGTGGCGCTACCGGAAAACGCTGTCGGTAACCAATCCCTCAGCAGAGGGGGTGTTCCAAACCGACAAGGAACCGTAGGGATCATGATATTTCTGGCCATCCTGGCCGGATAGAGGGCGCTGCCAAAGCTCCAGTGCCGGACCCACTATGGCCTCGGCCACCGGAAAGGCCTCCGGAGGATCCCTCGGTCCAGAATCTCCGTGAGGGTTACCTGGCCTATTTGGAACGGGTTCGAGCTCCATCCCGTGACTCCGAGATGAGTCGAGCAGTTCTAGGAAGGACGATCGGCTATCGCCCATTGACTGACCTCCTGAAGACTCAAGTCCAGTCGCTGAGCAGGGAGAATCATCTTCGGACCTCGGAAGAGTCCTCAAGAGCTGCTCTGGCCTGAGCTACCCTTCACCGCCGAGGTCGGTCGGGAGTGAGGGTAACTGACAGCCGATGGGTAGACCCTAGCCACCGAGAATCTTGGTCGGAGCCCCAATTGGTGGCTGTGGAGGCGGAGGTTCCACCGGAATCGGTGGAGCAGCTGGTTTTGGACCGAACAACCGCTTGGGTATAGGCTCTCGGATAAGTCGAAGGGGTGTCGGCCGCCCGGTGACAGTACTCAATGGCCAGGAAGGCGATGGGGTCGGCCTACTCGCCAGGAGGAGTTGTTATAACATAAGGTCTCGCATTGCCGACGACTTACGCCGGGCTTCCTCATCCGAGGAGGAGGAGGAGAGACGACAGCGGCGACGCCGCTTAATGCAGTGTCGGTATCCGATCGCCTTCATGACGGTGGATTGGCTGGACCGCTGGCGAGGTCCGAGACCGAGAGTCCCGAATTCCGAGGTCGGTGCGGGGAGGTGTCGGCCGGAACCGCACTCCTTCGGCTCGGATGGTCCATCCGAGGCTCGGAACCGAGGCACAGGCGAAGCCCACGATTCTCACCCTCCCGGGAACTCGGGAGAGGGGAATTCGGCCGCGTTAAAGGCGACAGCCTGCCCAATGGGTCGGTAGAAAATCGACTTCATCGGTGGGAGTTCTCGTCAACTGACCTGACGGGACACCGTGGAGGCCAGTGCTAGTCGGCCGAGCGGTTTCCACTGGGCCGACGGCCCATTTTGCCCGGGAGGGACCTTTCCGCCTCCCAAGAGCGCCGACGGAGGGACTGGCCCTGTCCTCTTTTTGGACCGAGAATAAGGTCTCAGAACGAGGCCCTTCTTAGTGGAGAGGGATAGACAAAGCTCCTTAAAAGAAGGTAAGAAGACCAGAGAGCGGGATAATGCCGCGTTAAGAAGATACCGTCTATGGGCCTCCTCTTCGAGGGCAACCATCCGCTTGATGCTGACCGGGCGAGCCCTTGTGGATACCTGCCAACCGGGCTCTTTGACTTCACCGGAGGGAACGCTCGGACGTGCCTAGTTGGGTCGGGCGCATGGCTTCTCGGGACGAGGGCCGAAAGATGAGCACAGGTCGCGGTCCGGGTCGTGCTCAGGGCCTAAGCAGAGACACGTGAGGTGATCCGTTCGAGACATCTTTCGCCCGCATACATTCGAAACTGGAGTCGATTTATCCGAGTTACAGGGATAGAAGACTGAAGTCTTTTCAAAATTTATTTTAAATTCTCAAACGGAGAAATAGGAACTAGTCTCTAGAGCGTTATGGGGAACCTGAGCTCACGGGTAAGGAAGATTGGTGCCATGGGGCGGAGCCGAGTTATACTACCCGGTGGGTGGAGGAAAGTTTGAAGACTCGTGATTTAGGGTAAGGATACTGCCAATGAATGTGTGGATGAACAACATATCCATGTGTCCCTAGAATTAACTTTATCACAGTCGTGTAGCCTGAACTACCCCTAACATGATTGCATTGCTGTGAAAGAAATTTGTATCAGGATTCCGATGAAAGTGTACCTCCTGTCCATCTTTTATCCACAGGAGGCACTGAATTAGGAGCTTTAAAATTTTTATTGTTTGTTTCTAAAAGATTTATGTAAAGGGATGATAATCTCCTGGACTTGGGATATCCATCATCTCTACAAAGTCAGGTTTCTTTTGCTCATCCAAAGTTTCTCTAAAGGAAGCTGGAGGGTTTCTGCAACTTTTTATAAAACAGAAAATGAGAAGGGGACTCTAGGAAGCTCTAGGGTATTTCACCAAAGGCCTGTCTGGGAGATGTCCGTTCAATGGGTACATCCAGACTTTCAAAGTCACATTCATACCTGATCATAATCATCCTCCCTCCGCTGTCATAAAAACCTCTATATCATATTCTTTTGAACTGTGGAACCGACCGAACCACCTTTTGCTCATAGATAGTGGCGGTTCGAGGAACCGGGGAAAGTGACTGACAACTGTGTTGCCCTGGCTATTCTGCTGCAGTTGGAGAAGGGATTTCGGACTCACACCTGCTGACTTTCTAGTTCTCTTTGCTGAACTGGCTCTCAGAGTCAGCTTTACGCTTGTTCGAGGAAGTCTGGCCCTGGTCAGAGGGTAGCACCTCCCTCTGGATTCGGGTTGGCACCAACCAGGCTGGCCATCCGGTCAGTGGACTCTTTGGCCTCTCTCCCCTGAGCCTAACAACCTCTTATCTAAGGGTAGCTGCAGGGAAATTCTTGCAAATCTGGCAGTCTGCATTGAGGTGGTCAAACCCTAGACAATAAACACATATGAATTGTGTGGGTCAGCCTTGGCAAAGGCTTCCCACAGACACTACAGTGTTGAAACCCAGTGGGCTCGGGTTTTCTTTTGGTTTCTCAGAATAATGCCAGCCTAACCAAAACTCTGCTCTTTGTTGGACAGTGCCAGGCAAGATACCTTTATCGGTTCCCAACCGTGTCATGGGTCGTGGAAATAAACCGTAATGAAATCTGCTTTTTTAGAACCGATAAGGAACCGGAACCGCACTCTAACAAGCCTTAAAATGCTTCAGAATGAAGTTTAAATACAATTTGATCGGTTCAAACCGAACTGATAAACATTTACAAGTTCCACACAGAAAACCTATCTATTACTTACAATACCATAGACAGAGCTTGAACTGATCGGTTTATGTTAAAATAGTGAATATCGATGTTGAATTTAACAGAGAAAACTCTTTAAAACCGAGAAATGAACCGAGCAGCAGGAGGAATCTCCGGAGCGACTGTTCAGTGAGGCGGAGTAAAGAATCTGACGGTTTCAGTTTGAAATTACCCTGACAGAGCTTTCTTAACCGAGCTTGCGCTCTAAGTTCCATGCACTGCATGGAAGTTAACTCTTTCACCTCCGGAGCAGTTCTAATGGTGGGACAAACTGCATCAGTCATAATATAGCAAGACTTCATGTTGTTTGAAGGACTTCTGCTGCTAACGGCGGCCTTTGTCCCTCTGGGCGGAGGTGACAGAGTCCAGAGTGGCATTGGACTTCTCGATCCGCTGGAGGTGTCCCTCCACTCCAGGGCCGAAGAAGTCAGTCCCCAAGAAGAGGTCAGTCCCCAAGAAGGGGACGTCCGCCAACTTGTGCTGGGTATCCACCGTGAAGGTGGATATCCTCAGCCACGCCCTGCGTCGCATGGCCACTGCAGCCGCTACTGACCTGGCACAGGAATCACCTATGTCCAGAGCAGTCTGGAGCTGCTGCTTCGCCACCACCCTACCCTGGTCCCGCACCTGGCGGACTGTGGTCTGCAGGTCAGGCGGGAGATCAGGAACGACCTCATCCAGGGATCCCATGAGGGCGTGGGAGAAGTGTGCCATCAGCACAGCCGAGCTGGCCTGTCGGAGGCCGAGGGAGGACGCAGCGTACACCTTGCGCCCGGCAAAGTCCAGCTTTTGGACTCCTTGTCGGGGGGCTTGTCCACATCCCGAGCGTTACCGGAACGCCAGAAAACGCTGTCGGTGACCAACCCCTCAGCAGAGGGTGTTCGGAAACCGGCAAAGAGTCGGGACCGCTTACCCCCTGGCCATCCTGGCTGAGGGCGCAGAACAGGAAGCAGGCCGCTGCCAAAGCTCCAAGGCTGGGCCGACAATGGCCTCAGCCACCGGAAAGGCCTCCATGGGAGAATCCCCTCGGTCCAGAATCTCAGTCAGGGGATACTTGGCCCATTTGGATACGGGCTCGAGCTGCATCCCGGTGGACTCCGAGATGAGTCGAAGCAGACCCAGGACGATGGGCTATCGTCCACTGACTGGCCCCCAGAGGACTCCAGATCGCACTGCCTGGAGAACATGGAGGAATCGTCGTCGGATTCCGAAGAGTCTGCGAAGAGCTGCCTCGCTCTGAGCCACCCTCCACCTGCCGAGGACGGTCGGGAGTGAGGGTGACTGACAACCTGTGAGGCAGGCCATGACCCGACCGAGAATTCTTGGTCGGTGCCCCCGACTTTGGTTGTGGAGGCGGAGGTTCCACCACAATCGGTGGACCAGCTGGTTTCGGCTTAGCAACCGGCCCTGGGGCGGGCAACTCGACTGGAACGAGTGGTTGTTTCGGTCGTCCCGGCGACAGCCACTTGATGGCTGGAGTCTTGGCTGGGGTCGGCATAGGCCCGGATAACAGCAAGTGCTGCCACATCAGATCCTCGTAGCGCCGGCGCAACTTGTGCCGCAGCCTCTCCTCACCTGAGGAGGAAGAACGGCGTCGCCGCTTACTTCGGTTATGGGACCGAGACCGCCAATGTCGGCGGGAACGGCTGGACCGAGAAGAGGTCCGAGACAGAGACAGAGACCCCCGGGGGGGACTGAGGGTGGGTCTGGGAAGGGGCGGGGGATACCCGCTCTTCCCTCGGCTCGGGAACTTTAACCGGGGACTGCGGTCCTGAAGGAGCAGGCAGATCCTCGGTATCCACCGGGGAACTGGCGAGGCTGGGTTGTCGGCTTCTCCAGTCGACAGCCCGTTTAACGGATCGAGAAAAATCTCGACTTCGTCGACGGGAGTCTCGGCAGGCTGGCCTGACGGGGGCACCGTGAAGCCAGCGGCCTCAGCCACAACCTCGACCAAAGTCGACGGTCGGCTGCCCAGGGAAGGGGACCTCTCCCACTCCCACGAACGCAGACGATGGGACTTACCTTTCGAATCCCTTTTCTTGGGCCGAGAAGAATGTCCCGAAGGCCCCTCTCCTTTTGTGGAAAGGGACTGACATAACTCCTTGAATGAAGCTGTATACGAGGAACTCAGAGAGAGCGGGATAAATGCCGCGGCTGAGGAAGAAGCAGATGCGGCCTGGGCCGCCTCCTCCTCGAGGGCGATCATCTGCTCGAGCTGCTCAGCCGAGCCAGCCGCCGTGGACACCACCCAACGAGCCTCTTTGGATTTAACCGGCAGAAAACATTTCTCAGGGCGCCCAAGCTTCAAACAGGCAGCGCGATCGTCCAGAACACTGGCCGAGAAAGAACGGCACAACTCGCAAGCCTGCGGGTCGTGATCTAGGTCTAAGCAGTAGACGCACGTGGAGTGCGGATCTGTCCTGGACATTTTCTGCCCGCAAGGGCACCTCCGAAAGCCGGGAACAGATTTGTCCATCGCAGCCGCGAGGGAAGATGAAGACCGAAGTTTAGAAAACTTCAAAATCAATCTCGGACGAACCGAAGAATTAGGATCCAGTCTAAAACGCACAGCGCTAAGGAGGGAACCTGAGCTTCCAAGCGTGAAGGAAGATCTGGCGTCATGGGGCGGAGCCGAGAGTTTTATCACCCGGATGAGTGGGAGGAGCCAGCTTGAAGACCTTCCGGCAAGAATTAAAGCGGCAAAGATACCTGCCAGAGAGTGTGGATGAACAACATATCCATGTCCCTAGAATGCATGTTTTAGCAGCCAAGGTGAGGCTTTGTCAAGGGGAGGTAGTAGGTGGTGGGAGAGGGAAGTGGGCAGTTGTGGAACAGGAGGGTGGGAGTGAGAGAGGGTAACGTTCGACGGGTGTGAGAACCGCTGTCAGAGGCCATGGGTTAACAGAAACACTGGCAGTCAGATTTGCTGGCAAGAAGAGATCGAAGCCCATTTTTAAAGTAGCCAAGTCTGGGGGAGTCAAGAATTACGGTAGGTACGTAATTTCCATATCTTCCTGGACATAAGTCTTGTGAGGGAATTTTTATATATCCTAAAGCTATATTTGCTATTATATGCCTTGAAGCTATGCTTGCGTTGAAAGCCATGCTGTAACAAAGTCATAATGAATGTAGTAGAAATTTCTGAGTTCATGTTTTTTACAGGGTTATAGAATGATACTGAGGTTATTTGAGGTACATTTGTAAAACAGAAAGCAAGATAAAACTGAGCAGAATTATTGTACCAGCCTGAATAACAGGCTCGGACAAAATATAAGATAACAGCATGCTTGGGCAAAATATAAGATAACAGCACGTTGAGGCATTGAAGGCAAGCTGTACGTTGCTATGGTGTGAGTGAAACTCATTGTTTCTCTCAGGTCAGATTGACCCAGGCATATGTATCAAGCAGTATTGGGAAAGAAATGAAATAAGCAGTGGAAAAGTACCTCATACATATCAACTTGTTTTCTGTTACATTGCTGAAAAACTTGTTATGCTGTCTTATGATTGGCTTATACTGAAATGTTGGTATTTTTTCAAGATAAGAAGTGCAAAATCTAGCTTATAAAAAGCTGCTGTAAACTTTAATCAGGGAGCTTTCTCCTTTGCAGAATCTCCCGCATGCATGTGTAAGGTTTGATCAAATAAAGCGACGTTAAGACAAAACCCAGTGGTGTGGTTTTTGCCCCGTGACGACAGGAGTGGTTGCTCAGGTAATACTTGCAGTGAGAGAATTTGCGATCACAGTTTTGGCATAGTCAGCAGGATGAGTTCTTCGGTCCGTGTCACCTCGTGATCGGGTTGTTTCCCTTGGACAAAAAGGACATTTTTGTGGAACCCCATCAGGACGTGACTCCTAGGGGCCCGCGACACTCATCATCACTGTAAGTACATAGTATACCTTGGAGCGAGTGTGCACTATAAAGGACAGGCCTAGATAAAATGGGAAACAAGGGAACAAAAATAACCTAGGTCCAGAGTTAGTATTATCTGGACCAGCAAAATGTATGGTTGATAAGTTTGGCCAGGATTCGGTCTCGGAGATAGGACAATGGCATAAGTTGACCAGGGGAATATTTCCCCTTATAGGTACTTTTAGTATAGATGTACTAAAGGAAGCAAGGATAGCACTGGAAGAAAAAGAAAAGAGCAAACAAAAAGGGTGCAAGGTAGACTGGTCAAGGTTTAGAATATGGGAAAGAGAGGCAGAAAGGCGACAGGAAAATCAAGTAAAGGGATTAATGGTAAAGCAAGAGGAGGAAGAAACTGAACGCCGTAGGAGGGTGTTTCACTATCACGATACCCCCCCACCATATCAGCCCCTTCCACCAACTGTTCCACCGGAACCACAGGCAGGGATGGTGCCAGAAGGGCCACCAATACAGGGAGTAGTGCAGCCTGTACAACAGGCTGCCTCAGCTGTGCAGGCTGCCCTTCCTGCTCAGCAAGTACAGGTGGCCCAACCAGCCCAAGCAGTACAACCAGCACAGGTCAGACAACAGGCTGCCCTACCAACTCAGGTCCCACCAATCCAGAAACAGCCTGTTCAACCTCCCTGTGACTCTGATGCGGAGGTTGCGTCAGAACCCCCAATGGTCCCCACACCTGTTCAGTTGGACACTGACTCGGATGAGGAGATAAAATAGAGGGACGGAAAAGGACCTGGTTGAAGCAGTGGAATCTATGTCACTGGTGGGGAAGGTACAGGGCAAGGGAGATGGGAAGGCTTGGGTGTTTAGGCAAACTGATGCAAGGACTAAGGGCCCAAAACAGGCAGGGGGAAGAAAGAAACTAAAACAGCAGTTGCCTTTGATACGTTATCCCAACCCACAACCCGAGGCAGGGAGACTGGCTGCCAATGACCAGCCTGCAGTCCCTAAATACATTGAAGTGGACCGCCCAGGCCCTGAAAGATATACCAAAGCCTCAGAATAACACAGAAGAATATATCAAGGAGTTAACAAACTTAATCAAAATGTATGAACTATCTACGACTGAGGTTGGAGAATGTTTTAGACGAACACTAAAGGGCATGTGGGAGGAAGTAAAAGAGGCCTGGGACCCAGAGAAGCTAAGGGCCAAAATTATGCCACAATTTAATGCTGTGTGTATAAACTACGGAAAAATACAGGATGTGATAGACTGGCCTGCATCCGGATACGACAGAAAGATGAGGAATCAGCACGTGATTACAAGGAAAGATTGCAGGGGTTTTAGGCAATTTTCCGTATTGACCAGATAATCCCGTATACCAGCATCAATTGGGTATGGCTTTTTACGCTGGACTGAGTGAGCCAATTAGATTGGGAGTTACCACAGTGTGCATTGGATGGGAGACAATGAAAATGGCTTACCTAGTGTCAGATAAGGAATATGCTGAGAGACAGCAGAAGGAGATACAAAAGGAGAAGAAAGAAAGCTGGAAAAGGCTCAGCTAATGTATTTTGAAAGAGACAATAAGCAGCCCCAACCGGGAGGTGGAAATGGCAACAGAAGACAAGAGAGGACGAAATAATGGAGGTTATCCACAGGGAGGAGGGGGAAAAGGGCAACCATCGGAAGGATCGGCAGGACAAAGACCAGGACCGGGAGGTGGTATCATCTGCTTTGCTTGTGGAGAACAGGGACACATAGCAAGAAATTGTGTAAAGGCAAACCAGTGGCAGCGTAATCAAGATTCCAATGCCCTCTTGTTTCCGGCCACCACCCCTCCTGCTCCACGCAAGTGGCAGCCAAATCAGCAGCAAGGATGGGGTGGAAACTCGGATCCTCAGTTCTGACTAATAATGTTGGCTTTGCCAATGACAGCTGAAGGTTGAGGAACCTCCCTCCCTTTTCACAAATGCTATGTGCTTCAACAACGCCAGAAGGTAGTCCAGTAATAGACTTAATAATCATGAACACCAAGTTGACCTTCTTGATAGACACAGGTGCCTCGATGTCAGTAATTCAAAGAAGCAAATTAAATGCACCCTTATCCAGTCGAATGGTGACAACAATAGGGGCATCAGGAGTACCACAAAGAGAGCAATTGACAATCTCATTACTGGTTCGGTGTGGAAAAATGGAATTACATCATATTTTCCTCAGTAGCACGACCTGTCCTATGAATTTATTGGGAAGGGATCTCCTGTCAAAGGTAAATGCACAAATTACTTGTACCTCAGAGGGGGTCAATATAGAAGCACCAGGAATAGGCTTGTATCCATGTATAGCCGAAAGAACAGGGGATTGGCTGTATAGCTGGGAACTGACAGAACCAAGGGAAATGTGTTGGTTACAAGGGTGAGCAGAAGAAATAACACATCGTAGGTTGCAGTTACAAACAGATTTACATTGCACTACACACTATGCAGTAGGGGGTCGGGACATGGATTACGAATGCTAAGAGTGGGGAAAACAGCTCGTAGAGCAGACCATCTGGGTGTCAGAGATATATGTGGCAAAGAATGCTAGTAGCCTCAGTCAGGCTAAATGCAGAGCAATTAAAAGTATTCCAAGTGCCAGGGTCATACCCGCATTATTTCTTTGGCCAGAGAACCCCCTTGAGTGGAAGGAATTGGGGCCATGGGTAGCAGAAATGGTACAGTTATGTGATTGGGAACGTGTAGGAAGCAAAGCTAATATCAAAGGCTGGAAATTGGGTGAAAATACATAATCAACAGAAAAGTTCAGGTACGAAGTGGAGGAAAAGAAGTGAATGTACTAAAGGTTTGTGAAGAAATAGGCATGCAGGAGAGTGTAAGTTGGATAAATGAGTTACCAGCAAAGCTATGGGCAAAACAAAGTATGATGTGGGATTACTGAAGAATACACAACCCCTTATGGTCAAGCCAAAGTCCTCTTACAGACCGAATAGGCATCAATATCCGCTGGGTAAAGAGGCGGAGGAGGGAATAGCCCTAGTGCATGCAGCATTAGTGGAAAGGGGAGTAATCGTCCCCTGCCCATATGCAACGGTAAATACACCAATTTTACCAGTGAGAAAGCCAAATGGAAGTTACCGCTTTGTGCAGGACCTGAGAGCGGTACATGAAGCAGTACATGTATCGCACTCTCAGTAGTGCCAAACCCGATTACAGTATTGTCATCCATTCCACATAACAGCTGTTATTTCACAGTCATTGATTTAGCAAATGCTGCTTTTATAGTATCCCCTGAGAACCCAGTAGCCAGGAATGGTTTGCATTCACCTACAAGGAAAGTGGACTGGACTCGCATGCCCCAAGGCTATGCTGAGTCTCCAGCAGTATTCTCAGCTCAAATGAGAGAGAATCTATCCGCTTTTGTGCCCCCATTGGGCAGTACCCTAATACAGTATGTGGATGATTTATTGCTTGCTAGCCCCAGTAAGGAAGCAAATGAACAGGATACAAAAGCTTTATTACTTTTCTTGGCAGAGAATGGGTATAAAGTGTCTCGAGAAAAATTGCAATTGTGTAAAGAGCAAGTGAAATATTTGGGTCATGTGTTGTCTGGCAGTGGTAGCAAGTTAGACCGAGAGAATTAAAAACATAGCAGCATGGCCACGCCTAGTTACAAAGCAGCAAATGATGTCTTTTGGGTATGGTGGGCTATTGCAGAGCTTGGATCGTGGATTATGCTATGTTGGCACAACCCCTCCATGAAGCCATATATGGCACAAAAATGCAGATGAATGAGGAGATCAGGTGGACACCTGGTCTAGAGACCAGTTTTGCAAAACTTAAAAATGTATTGATCACAAGTCCCTGTTTGGGACTATCAAATTATGAGAAGGGTTTCAATTTGTTTGTAAATGGAAAGGGAGGTTACATGTCAGCTGTCTTGACACAGGAACATGGAGGGGGGCAGAGGCCCATAGCATATTACTCAAGCGCTTTGGACTCAGTGGTATGTGGGATGGTCTTGCTTGCAGCGGTGCGCAGCAGGCTACTGAAGCGGTGTTGGTACGCGTGGATCTGGTAGGATTCTGTGCTTTGACGGTGCATGTGCTCATTCTGTAGATTCTATTCTGCTACAAGCTCGCACAGCTCATTTAATGCCTGCACGGTTGCTCCCGTATCAAAATGTGTTACTAACATGTTCAATATAACTTTGAAAAGGTGCACCATTTTAAACCTAGCGACGTTGCTCCCACCCGGAGGAGGGGAGGAGCATGACCGTGGGCAAGTAATTGACTTAGACTGTAAGCCTCGACCGGATATCACTGACGTACCCATACAAAACGCAGACTTAGAATTATTTGTTGACGGCTCAGCACAAAGAGACTAAAAAGGATCCCCTTGGTAGGTTATGTAGTGTACTCAAAACTATGTCGTGGAAGGAGCTAAGTTACCCCCACGAACGTCAGCCCAAGCTGCTGAACTCATAGCTCTGATGAGAGCTTGTATAATAGCCGAGGGTAAAACAGTTAACATATATACAGATAGTCACTATGCATTTGGGGTAGCTCATGATTTTGGCACCCTATGGAAACATAGAGGGTTTTTAACAGCAGCTGGAAAACCTATTACACATGCGAATTTGGTTAAAAAATCTTTTGTTAGCAATCCAGAAGCCAGAAAAGTTAGCAATTGTAAAATGTCAAGCCCATACTTCTAACCAAGATTTTGTTTCTGCAGGAAATTCGAGGGCTGATGCAGCTGCAAAGGAAGCAGCTCTTTCTGGGAGTGTTCCGAAATTTCAAATGTCCTTGACTATAACTAACCAACTTGATTTATTCTCAGTAAAGGATGTTGCAACTTTACAACAGTCGGCCAGTGCAAAAGACAAACTGTAAATTTGATGCTAGCACTAAGGTGTGGACAAACCCCGATGGCAGGCTCTGCCTGCCCTCGGCAGTATTTCCCTTTTTGGCAAAATTGGCCCATGGGGCCGATCATGTTTCAAAAAGTGGAGTGGTCGATCTTGTAAATAAACATTGGTATGCTGTTGGCTTTACCGTATATGCTGAAGATTTTTTAAAAAGTGTGTAATATGTATGTAAATAATGTTGGCAGAGGACCCAAGTAACCCCTCTGCCCATCCTTTTCCTACAGGACCTTTTGAACATTTAATGATGGATTTTATTGAGCTAAACCCGTGTGAAGGGTATAAATATTGCTTAGTGATTATAGATATATGTTTTCAAAGGGGTAGAAGCGCTCCTAGTATGGAAAACCACGGCCTGTACAGTAGCAAAGGCCCTGATTAGAGAAATCATACCAAGGTGGGGGATCTCACCCGGCTCTCCAGCCGATAATGGCTCGTGATTTTGCAAATGAAGTTATCAGAACCTTGTGTGAGGCACCGCAAGTGGATTTACGAACGGCACTGTGCATACCACCCACAATCGGAGGCAGTAGAAAGGGCAAATCAGACATTAAAGCTAAAATTGACCAAGATTATGGCAGATACTGGCCTTAGTTGGGTAAAGGCACTACCAATAGCCCTAATGAGTATGAGGGGAGAGCTGGCTCCATGGGATTATCACCTCATGAAATTTTGATGGAAGGCCCTCAGAATGACAAATGTCCCTTCCCACAAAACCAATAACATTGCACGGTTTAGATAATGAAATGATTGCTTATTGTTTATCTCTTAATGCTGTTTTAAGATCTCTATCCTAGGGTAAAAGCTGTACTTCCAGTTCCCTTGGAGGGACCCTGCATAGGATACAGCCAGAGACTTCGTGGTTATCAAGGACTCAAGAAAAGTGGTGCTGCTCTAGGTGGCGAGGACCGCTTTCAATGCTCCTGACTACCGCCATTGCCATAAAGATCGCGGAGAGAAACGGATTCACGCATCTCATTGTCGCTTGGTGACAGCCTCATAGTCGATACCATTGCACAGTGAACTGAGCAACCATGAAAATTGTTATCGTTCTGTTTTCGTTGCGACTATCGCTGCTATTTTTGCTATGAGCTTGGATTCGAGGGAGGCAACTGCTCTCGCTAGCACAGAGCCATTGCACATTACGAACACTTGGTGGACTTTAATGAACTTACATGCTAATAATGCTAATGTCTCGATTGCTATGTATGCACTAGCCTCCTTTCTCTGCAGCCGTAGGGCTCCACCTAAAACCCAAGCCTGTAAATAGCACTGAGGCCAGCGAGATTCTCGGTGCCATCAGGGGAAGAAACATCACTACTGCCCCAGATTATGCTACAAACAAAATAAAGAATCTAAGTGTGTTTCGGGGGCATGATTTTACTGCATGGTACAGTCCACCGAATGATACAAATGTGTCAACCCCGTTGTATCTAGACGTTAGACAGCAGAAAATATCAGCCAGGCTCTGCCTGTGTAATAAACAATTAACCATGAGTTTAGTGCCACTGGGATGGTCCACGTGACAATATTGTAGGCACTACAACAGCACCACCAAGTCCGAATCCACCATAACCAACTGCTCTCAAGCCGATGCCCACACAGTACATCCTGATTTTCACTGCCGTGGGCAGTCTGTCAGGTCTATACTGGGCATGCGGATAGGGCCTATCTTTTTCTACCTAGGGGTGGACGGCTGCTGCCATCTAGCTACACTTCACCCCGCGCCCATGTATATATGTACAATGCATCTGCTATACATCAGCAGTAAGCTATATAAATCAAATTTAAAAAGGGAGGTGCCGGACGCCGATAAACGTGTCCCAATGGGAGAAAATTTGGGGCGGAATCTTCCCATGGTGGGGTGTTGTTCAAAACATGCATTACATTGACCAGTTAAGCTTATGAGTTAGAAACGCATTAATGATACCTTGAAATCAACTGACTTGCTGACAGCTGAAATTAAAGCCCTAGAATCAATAGCTTTGCAGAATAGAGCCGCACTTGATTATGTATTAGCCTTCAAGAAGGGGTGTGCGCCATTATAGGGGAAGAATGCTGCACCTATATACCAGATAATTCCCAAGAACTTGAGCAAGTAATTGAGGGAATACTTAACGCTACAGCAACGTGTTCTAAGTGAGCATGCACCTGTATCGCAGGGCTGGGACCCCTGGTCATGGTTCTCAAGCATATTCTGTGACTGGGGCACTACCTCCTCCACTGGGTGGCAGTAATCGTGGTGGTGATACTGGCATTATGGCTCCTGACTGTGTTGCTCAAATTTCTTTGCGATAACCGTAGCACCTTGTCGCCACATGCCATCACCCAGCTGCACCCCTTACTACACCCCTAGCGAATTAGCCGGGGTGTTCCCGTTCTGTGATGTACCAGATGTGACTAAAGTATAATAGTTAACAAGTTGATACAAAGTATGAAAAGGGGGGAAGAGTGTGAGGGACTTTTTATATATCCTAAAGCTATATTTGCTATTATATGCCTTGAAGTTATGCTTGCGTTGAAAGCCATGCTGTAACAAAGTCATAATGAATGTAGTAGAAATTTCTGAGTTCATGTTTTTTACAGGGTTATAGAATGATACTGAGGTTATTTGAGGAACATTTGTAAAAACAGAAAGCAAGATAAAACTAAGCAGAACCGGTTGTACCAGCCTGAATAACAGGCTCGGACAAAATATAAGATAACAGCACGTTGAGGCATTGAAGGCAAGCTGTACGTTGCTATGGTGTGAGTGAAACTCATTGTTTCTCTCAGGTCAGATTGACCCAGGCATATGTATCAAGCAGTATTGGGAAAGAAATGAAATAAGCAGGAAAAGTACCTTCACATATCAACTTGTTTTTCTGTTACATTGCTGAAAACTTGTTATGCTGTCTTATGATTGGCTTATACTGAAATGTTGGTATTTTTTCAAGATAAGAAGTGCAAAATCTAGCTTATAAAAAGCTGCTGTAAACTTTAATCAGGAGCTTTCTCCTTTGCAGAATCTCCCGCATGCATGTGTAAGGTTTGATCAAATAAAGCGACGTGAAGACAAAACCCAGTGGTGTGGTTTTTGCCCCCTGACGACCGGAGTGGTTGCTCAGGTAATACTTACAGTGAGAGAATTTGCGATCACAGTCTCCATCACTCATTCACACTAATGGGAGAGTACCGAGCTAATAATCCCCCGAGAGGGCGGCAAGACAGACCAAGAGCTCACAGTTTCAGGACAGTCCATTAAGGATGGTTCCGCCAAACGAAAGATGTCGTCTGGCATGGACATCCAAGGCATAGTGTTTAACGAAAGTATGCACTGAGCTCCAGGTAGCCGCACTGCAAATATCTGCAATGGATACGTTGAGGATTTCCGCTAGAGATGCCGCGACCACCCTAGTAGAGTGAGCGTACACTCTGCCCTCCAGCTTAACCTGCGCCACGGAATAACAGTGGCGAAGGCATGCCACTAGCCATGCTGAGATACATCTGATAGCGACAGGCTGACCCAGCCGGGTCTCGTAGAAGGAAGCAAACAGTTGTTGAGCTTTACGAAAGTCTTTTGTTCTATGTAGATAGAAATGCAAAGCTGTCTTGACATCCAAGGAATGAAGAGAACGTTCTCCTTCATTTTGGAAGTCCGCGAAGTAAGAGGGAAGGACCAAAGGTTGGTTTAGATGGAATTCCGAAACAACCTTAGGAAGAAATTTAGGATGGGTTCTAAGGACTACTTTGTCTTTGTGGAACACAGTATACAGAGGGTCTGTGACCAAGGCATGCATCTCAGAGACCCTGCGGGCTGAGGTAATGGCCACCAAGAAGGCAGTTTTCCAGGTGAGAAATTTTAGCTCACAGGTAGACAGAGGTTCGAAAGGTTTCTGAGTGAGCATGTCTAGCACAAGATTAATGTCCCAGGCTGCGACTGGATGTCTTATAGGAGGTCTGGTATGCAGAATTCCCTTAATAAACCTCTTAACCACAGGTAACTGAGTCAGTGACAAGGAAAGTACTGGCTCATGATAAGCTGAAATGGCACAAAGGTGAACCTTGACTGTAGAGTAATGCAGACCTGAATTTGAGAGGTCTAAGAGGTACTCCAAAATTTTATCTGGTGGGCAGGAAAAGGGATTTAAAGAGGATTTTGCACACCAGAGCGAAAAACACTTCCATGTGGCTGTGTAAGTTTTCCTAGTGGCTGGCTTCCGCGCAGCCAGAAGAATATCTGAAACCCTGCGAGAGACATTGAACCTGTTCACTTCTATCTCTTCAGGAGCCAAGCGTGAAGGTGAAGCGACCTCAGGTGGGGATGAACAACAGGCCCCTGAGTCAAGAGGTTCATCTGAAGGGGAAGTGGTTTCGGCGGAGCTGCCGACATACTGTTGAGTAGTGGAAACCACATCTGTCGAGGCCAGAAGGAAGCAATGAGGATCATTTTGTCCCCCTGGGATTCGAACTTGAGAAGTACCCTCTGAATTGGAGGAAGAGGCGGAAAGGCGTATAGAAAGTGTTTTGTCCACTGCAGCCTGAACGCATCCTGACAGAAAATGCCAGGCCCTGGATTTCTGGAGCAGAAGAGAGGCAGTTTTGTGTTGAGTGGGGATGCAAAAAGGTCCAGGTCTGGAGTTCCCCACTCCGCGAATATTGAATGAACTACGGCTGAGTCGAGAGACCATTCGTGAGGATCTGTCTCTGTTCTGCCGAGGCGATCTGCCAGTTTGTTCTGCACTCCTGGCAGGTAGACCGCTTGAATTAGAGACTTGTGCTGCAAGCACCATTCCCACACTCTCATCGCTTCTCTGCATAAGGGGTAAGAGTGAGCACCGCCCTGTTTGTTGATGTAGTACATCACTGCTTTGTTGTCTGTTTGAAGGAGAATGTTCTTGTGACAGAGAATGTCCTTCAATGCCCGGACCGCATAAAGGACGGCTCTCATTTCTAAGACACTTATGTGAAGCTGGGACTCGACCCGAGTCCACGTACTCTGAGTGTGGAGAGCCTGACAGTGAGCTCCCCACCCCATCAGGGATGCGTCTGTGGTAATGGAAATCTGATGATCCAGAGGAGCAAAGGGATACCTTTCTAGGAGATTGTTCTCTTGCGACCACCAGGTGAGTGACCTCTTTAGAAGTTCTGTCACCTTGATGAGAAAGGACTGTGGGTGAGTGATTGGGGACCACTGAGTACTGAGCATCCACTGAGCAGTTCTCATGTGAAGGCGTGGTTAGGGTACAGTGAACACCGAGGATGCCATGAGACCTAGCATCCGCTGCATCGAGCGAGCTGGAACCGACTTGCTCTCCCTGATGAGACTGGCCATCTGAAGGATATCGCTCCTCCTGTTCTCTGGAAGAAAAGCCTTCGCACAGGAGGTGTCCAGAAGAGTTCCTATAAAAAGGAGCCTCTGGGAGGGTTGCAGCAGCGATTTTTTGATGTTTAGCAGGACTTCCATTGACGTGTGAAAGCGTGAAGCTGTGGCTATTGCTTCCAGAGTTCCCTGCCTGGAAGGACTTGCCAAAAGCCAATCGTTCAGATAAGGGAACACCTGTATTCCGATCTTTCTGAGATGTGCTGCGAGAACTGCACAACACTTTGTAAAAACTTGTGGCGCCGAGGATAGCCCAAAGGGTAGGACTCTGAACTGATAATGTTGTCCCAGAGCCACAAACCTTAGGAGTTTGTGATGCTTTGCGTAAACAGAAATCTAATGGTAAGCATCCTGCATGTCTAGGGAGGCTAGCCAGTCGAGTTGATGAAGCAAAGGTAACAGGGTTCCTAATGAAATCATTTTGAATTTCTCCTTGGGCAGAAATTTGTTTAGTTTTCTGAGGCCCAAAATGGGGCGCATGCCCCTGGTTTTCTTTGGTACAAGAAAGTAATGAGAGTAGAACCCTGTGTTCCGTTGATGCAGCGGAACTACTTCTACTGCCCTGTTGTTCAGAAGGCCCTGTATCTCAGCGGCGAGAAGGTCTGACTGAAGGGTTGATAGCTTGGGCTGTCGTTTGGGAGGACGATCCGGAGGGGTCTCCACAAGATTGAGTGAATACCCCTCACGGATTATCCGGAGGACCCATTTGTCTGAGGTTATCAATTTCCATTGATTATAGAAGCGCGTCAGACGACCTCCCACCGCTGAGGAAGAGTCCACCTCGGGCAGCTGAGGTGGGACTTGGTACAACAACTCAGAAGGCGGCGCTGGGCACTTTGGGTACTTGCACCTTCTGTTGCGTTTTCTTTTGAGGCTGGGGGGCTTGGGAGGCCTTTGCCTCAAAAGGACTGACGGTTATGGAACTGGCATTTATGAACACCCCCTCGAGAGGGGACAGGAGGAGGTCGAGCCAACTTAATGGCTGACCTAGTCTTTTGTGTAGCTTCTAGAGCCTGTTCTACTTGAGGGGCAAAGAGATACTGTACACACCATCAAAAGGCAACGCCATTACTTGCTGCTGTGCATCATTTGTGAAACCTGAAGTGCGTAGCCAGGAATGACGGTGGGCACAAATGCCGGCTGCCACCGCTCGGGAAACAGTATAGAAAGCATCCATTGCCGCTTTAACCTGCTGGTTGTTGGATTCGATACCCCGGTAATGGTATGGAGTAGCTCTGACTGTGTCCGAATCCGGTAGAGCTTCAACCATTTGTTTGAGTGAGTGCCAAAGGATATACTCATATTGAGAGAAATAGCCTTGGTAGCTGGCAATACGCATACCCAGGGTGGAAGAAGCAAAGACTCTCTTACTCAAAGTGTCTATCTTACGAGATTCTTTGTTAATAGGTTGAGCTCTAGTAGTCTGGGGAAGAACGACCTTATCATTCTCTGCCAAAACTACAATAGGATCCGCAAAGGCTTGGGACGCCAAAATAGGAAATACTCAGCCCCCAAGGATCGACCTATCTATGGATTTAGCCACCGAAGGAATGAGAGCGGGATTACTCCATACCATTTTAGACAGCATCTCAAAGGAGGGCTGTACCGGAGGAGTCAAATCCGTAGGGATCTCCGGATGGAGGTATTGGAGTCGTAGCAATTTCCCAGGATCGATGTCTGTAGTTTGGAGAGAAAGAGTGGAAATCAAATTTTTCAGCAGAGACTTAAAAGACAGGTCCTCGACCACAGGCTCTGCAGCAGGAATGGATCCTTCCACTTCATCACCCAGCCGAAGGTCTGGGTCAGGCTCAATGTCATCTCCTGACAGTCCAGGAGGGACTGCATGGACAGGAAAGGAGTGAAAATAAGAGGGAAATGAGGAAGAAAAAGTGTTAAAGGAGGAGTCCTGATAAAGTGGATGACGTCCTAAGAACCCCCAGCGCAGAAAACACGCATGGCGCCGACGAAGCGCACGGCACCGATGATGGCGCCGAGAAGCCAGACGATGCTGTGACTCCACACGGCCCGGACGACGACGCCGAAGTGCATGGCACCAAGAAACTCAACGGTGCCGAAAGACGCATCGGCGCTCAAGACTGCGCCGAAGCGCAAGCATCGGCAATCGGCGAGAGAAACACCCCAAGACCAAAACAGGATTTGAGGAGAAGGGAGGAAGAAGAGCAGGAGATAGAGGCATCAGTGTGGCCCCCTGCGCCGCAGCCATATGAGGGGGGAACACCTAAGCACGGTGTGGACGGCACCGAAGATGGCGCTGCGCGACCAGGGAGGCTCAACCGCCCTACCTGGTCTCCCAAGAAGCCCGAAGGCCCCCCCGAGTGACCGGGCTAGGTAGCTGGACCAACCTCCAAGCCCACTGCTCCATAACAGCAGTCCACTGATGAAACTGCTCATCTGAAGACCTATCAGAGGGCAGGGTAGGGCTACGATGTCGAGGACGTTGGCTCCCAGAAACAGAAGCAGGCGACTCCGAAGGAGGAGACCAGCAACTAGCTCCAATAACTGACCGTCTACACGCAGACATATCAGAGGGCGACCTCGAGTGATGCCTTCTCTTTTTTGACTTGTGGTCCGAAGAAGAGTGAGGCTGAACGGTGCCGAAAATGCGACCGTTTATTTTTATGCTTTCAAGGGGATCCCCGACCCTCTCGAGCATCAGACTGACCGTTGTCAGACCCCCCCCCCCCCGGAGAAGGCGGCGGACCGGACCCAGCTCGGCTGACTGAACAGCTTTCATACGAAGTCTCCCTACCATCACCTGACCCGCTCATGGTCAACTCCGTCAATGTAGGCTGAGACTTCTTTGTAAATAAGAATAAAGTTAAGCGATACTTATTCGAGATATTATTACAAAACAAAACTGAAAACTATGCTTGAAGTTTGACTCCCGGCAGGCGAGCGATGTCACTGAAGCGCACTCGATGGAGGGAAAAAAGGAACTGAGGCGGTTGGAGGGTCGATGCCGAGATAGTCATTACCGCACGAGCTGAGGCTCATACACGCCTCGTATACATCACTGGCGCGGCCTCCAGCAAAAGTTTGTTCTCGCTGGGTCCTAGTGCCTCCGTCGCTATTCCCATTAGTTTGAATGAGTGGTGGAGACTTATGTCCAGGAAGATCATTGCCTGGTCGATTCCTTACAAGATGCCTCTACCACAGTGAAGAAATCCTCGGAAAGGTCCAGAGCCTGGAACTCTAGCCGCTCAGATACCAGGCTGTGAGGTGCAGGGACTGAAGGTCCGGGTGGAAAACCTTCCCCTGGTTCAATGATATCAGGTCTGGGTGTGTACAAAGCCGCTCCGGGGCCCTGCAGCTGAGGAGATCTGGATACCAGAACTGGTGGGGCCAATCTGGGGCTACCAGAATCACCTTCGCCTTGTCCATCCTCACCTTGAGTAATACCTTGTGGATCAAGGGAAATGGAGGGAAAGCACAGAGGAGGCCTGGGGTCCACGGCCTCGAAAAGGCATCCCCCCACAGTGAGCCCTGCTGAGGGGGGGCGGGCATGGTACAGCCTCAGCTTGGTGTTCACCCTGGAGGCAAACAGGTCCACGAACGGTTTGCTCCAATGGAAGAACAGACTGTAAGCTACCTCTGGATGGAGAGACCATTCATGGGATGTCTGGCCTATGCGGCTGAGAACATCCGCCAGCTGGTTCGAGACTCCTGCCTCACGGATGGCAAGGAGATCCGCCTCCAACCGGCTGACGAAGCTCCAGGTCCAGAGCGCCTCCTTGCATAGCAGACGGGAGTGCGTGCCGCCCTGTTTGTCGAGGTAGTACATGGTCGTGGTATTGTCCATCTGGACTTGAACCACTTGACCCCGGAGGTGAAGAGCGACAGCTGACAGTGCCAGTCTGACTGCTCTCAGCTCCAACAGGTTGATGTGGCAACAGGACTCCTCAAGGGTCCAGAACCTGTGGACTCTGTGGTCCCCCATGTGGGCTCTCCAGCCCATGAGGGAGGCATCAGTCGTGAGGACGACCGTCTGCTCAGGGCGGACAAACGGGGTCCCTTCCTGCAGACAACTTGGGACGGTCCACCATTGGACAGTGTCCCACATCTTCTGCGTGACAGTGACCAGCTGGTCAAAAAGACCCTGATGCTGAGTCCACTGAGCGGCCAACTCCCACTGGAGGGGGCACATGTGCAACCTGGCCCAACGGACCACTGAGGTGCATGCCACCATGTAACCCAGAAGGTGCAGGAAGTTCTGGGCAGGGCACAAGTGCCCAACCAGAAATTATTGGGCAAAGGAGGAAAGAACCTCTGCCCTGTCCTCCGGAAGCCGAGCTCTGGCTTGACGAGAGTCGAGCTCTGCCCCGATATAGCTCATCACCTGAGAGGGCACAAGTACAGACTTGGCCTCGTTGATCAGGAGGCCTAACTGGGAACAGGTTCGGAGGGCCAGGTCCCTGGAACTCTCCACCTCCTGCAGGGAGGAACCCGCCAGGAGCCAATCATTGAGGCAGGGGTAGATACGAACCCCTTGAAGCCGTAAATGGGCAGCCATCACTGCAATGCATTTGGTGAAAACTCTAGGGGCTGATGAAAGGCTGAACAGCATGGCTCGGAACTCATACAGGGTCCCTTCGACAATGAAGCAGAGGAACCGCTGGTGGGACGGACGGATTGGGACGTGAAAGAACGCATCCTGTAGATTCAGTGAACAGAATCACATGTTTCGCTCCAGAGATGGTATGATCTGATTCAGAGTTACCATCCGGAAGGTGCGAGACCTGAGATATTGATTCAGGTCGTGGAGATCTAGGGTGGAGCACCAACTCCCCGTCCGCTTGGGCACCAGGAAGTACCTGGACACGAAGCCTGTGTCTGTAGGAGGAGCCAGCACTGGAGCTACCGCCTCCTTGCAGAGGAGCTGAGCAACGTCGTCCCAAAGGGCCGACTGAGAGCCAACTGAGATCCTTTCCTCCCGTGGGGCACGGGCTTGGCAAGGAGGGTACTGCTCGAACTCTAGAAGCAGTCCTGACCAACCACTTCCAGGACCCACCTGTCCGAAGTGATACCGGACCAGGCGGAAAGTGATGGAGCCGGCCCCCCACGGAAGGACCCAGAACTGGCGTGACGGGAGTAGGGGTGGCCACCCCCAACCCATCACTGTGCAGGCTTAGAGGAGGATGAGGCTCCTGGACCAGCACCTCAGCCTCCTTTGCAGGGCTGTTGGGGACCCTGCTTGGGTCTAGAGCGCCAAGCTTGAGCCTGCTGTTGCTGCTGACCTCCCTGGAAGGGGGGCGGGCTGACCGCAGGAGAAGAGTGCCGAAAAGGCTTCTTCTTGCACTTCTGCTGGTTCTTGCACGAAGAACCCTTTGAAAAAGTGGCATCCAAGGTGGCACTGGACTGCTCTATGCGCTGCAGGTGACCTGCCACTCCCGGACCGAAGGGGTCAGTGTCAAGGAAGGACACGTCAGCTAGCTTGTGCCGAGTATCAGCAGGAAAAGAGGATAATCTCAACCAGGCCCTGTGCAGAGTGGCTACTGCGGCTGCTAGTGAACGGGCACAGGAATCTCCAATGTCCAAAGCCGTCTGGAGCTGCTGTTTTGCAACAGCACGGTCCTGGTCGTGGACTTGCTTAACCGTGGTCTCCATGTCCACTGGGAGATGAGGGAGGACTTCATCTAGCGACCCCAGGAGGGCGTGAGACGTGTGCCATGATCACTGCCGAGCTGGCCTGACGAAGGCCCAAGGATGAGGCCGCATATACCTTCCAGGTAGAATGGTCCGCTACCCATGTGTCTAAACACTGAGGCAGTCACAAGGCTCTCGGCCGAGAGATGCTCAGTGAAGCCTGCAAAGGTCCCCATAGGTACAGTGTACTTGTGAGCCATGTGGGCAGACGGAGCTGGGCAAGAGGCAGGGCGCTGCCATAGCTAAAGGGCCGGGCCAACAATGGCTTCTGCCAATGGGAAGGCCTCAGTCGGGGTATCCCCCCTCTTAAGGATATCCGTGAGAGGATATTCTGCCTTCTTTTGGATAGGCTGCAAGGACATACCGGTGGACTCAGAAATAAGTCGAAGGATGCCCTGGAAAGAGGAAGGACCTTCCTCCAGGCCTGTCACTGACAACTCATCATCAGGGTGTGAGTGAAGACCAGTGGTATCAGTGTCCAAGGAGTCGGGATACAGGGGTCTCCCACCTATGTCCCCTTCAATACGCCGAGGGCGATCGGGAACAACAGTGATGGACAGACAACGGGGCAGGCCCGTATCTGTCCGATCCTCCGAGGGGGGCCCCTCCCTGAGGCTGCTTAGGTGGTGGCTCCACCAAAATTGGTGGGGAGACCGGAACAGGCCGAACAGGAATGCGTGCCGGTCCTACCAGAAGGAGAACCGGAGTCCTCGGTTCCGGAGGAGTCTGTGTCGGCCTAAGAGGCTGGGGCCTACTAATGGCCAGTGTAGCCTGAGTAGCTGGCTTTTGACCGGTCAGAATTAGCTGTTGCCACATGAGGTCCTCATAACATCGGAGCTTCCATCGAAGTCTCTCCTCGTCTGAGGAGGATGAGGATCGGTGGCGGCACCTCTTCCGGAGTGTTTGTGACCATTTTTCGGTTTTTCAACCGATGGGGTCCCAAGTCCTTGATCGAGATCGACAGTGTCGGCTCTGTCGATCGGGAGAGGCCGGATTCAGTGAAAACCGAGGTTCCGGCTCCTGACCCTCAATCGGGATACCCGAAGGACAGGTCTCCTCATCGGGGAAAGAAAGGATGGGTGTCCTCTCCAGTGAGTTGTTGAGTGGGGTCGGCGACAACAGCTCAATCGGGTTGAGAGAAATCTCGGCCGGTTCTGCCGTATCCTCAGCCTCGGTGCCTTGGCCTGACGGAAGGTCCGAGCAGCTGGCGGCCGAGGAAGCGATCTCGACTGAGGTCGAAACCGCCAGGTCCTGAGAATATGACCGCTCTCGGTCCCAGGAACGTCTTCTTCAGACAGAAGATGATTTAGGGTCCTTGTCCCTTTTCTTAGGGTGGGAGGAGTGCAAGCCCGAGGGTGCCTCACTCTTGGTAGGGAGAGACTGGCACAGCTCCTGAAAGGACCCAGTGATGGTGGAGCCCAGGTTAAGCAGCAAGAAAAAACCTCGGCTGGCCGAAGCTTGAGCAGCTTCCACTTCGAAAGCCGCCATCTGGTCGAGCTGCTCGGCGGATCCCACGGCCATGGAACCCGCCCACCTGGCCTCCTTCGATTTCACCGGTGGACTGAGAAGCTCTGGTCTCCCTAGTTTTAGGCGCGCCTTGCGGTCGTCCAGGACGTTGGGATGGAAGGCCAAACAGATGGTGCAAGCAGTGGTGTAATGCACGACACACAAGCAATAAATGCACGAGAGGTGGGGATTGGTGCGAGACATTTTCTGTCCTCAAGGACACCAGTGGGACGACTCGTCCTCCATGTCCGATGCGCTTAGATCGGAATCAAACTCCTACGAGTTTCAAGGAAAGCAAATGCGGTGAAAACTGTTGACTAGAATCCAGGGCCTACGGTACTTGTAGAAGTAGCACGAGGGAACCTGAATCTTCCAGCGGAAAGGAAGATCTGGCGTCATGGGGCGGAGCCAAGGTATATACCACCCGGGTGGGTGGGAGGAGCCAGCTTGAAGACTTCCAGAAAGATTTTAAAGGGAAAGGGAAATGCCAAAGAGTGTGGATGAACAACATATCCACGCTCCTAGAATGAAAATTACATACCTACCATAATTCTTGATCTTCTCTTGTATCTTCGCCATTCATTACTGCTGGGTGTAAGCCGGAGGCGCACACCTGCTATGGGAGTTTTCTGTGTTTTTTTTTTGAGAGAAGAGTTTGTGTCAACGGCGCTGCTCTCGAGAGCGACACACGATGTGGTGCAAGGGGCAGTCGTTAGGCGCCACAGATGCGAAATAAGGATGAGAAAAGGAGAGCAAGGCAAGAGAGCCGAGGGATAGGCAAAGGAAAGGATATAAACTGAAAAAGGAATAAGCCGACAGAGGACAGGAAAGGGAAGAACCCTACCTTAAAGGGACCGGAGGGCCTCACTCCTGGGGCGACTCTGAGGGAGGAACAGATGAGAGAGGAAGAAAGAAAGAAGGAAGAAGAAGGAGAGAGGGGGATGTTGGGAGGAGGGAAAAATTCTGCAAAATTGTGAGTTAATTGGCTTAAAGGTTTATAAGCTCGGAACCAAAGGGCAAGGGAGCAGTGATCCCAAACAGAAACTGGCCTACGAAGGTTCGACCGAACCTTTTGCAGAGCTTGATACACAAAAGGCAGACATTCCACACCTCCTACCACCCCCAACCCCTTAGTCAAGCCGAGAGCCCATAGATTGCCAAGGCAGCTAATCTGTTCCGGAGGAAGAGCGTCCAAATAGGATAGGAGAAAGGACCCCACTAGCACGTTGTTGTGTGCTAAAACTGGTATGGGGGGTATCTGAAGTCCTACAGAGGGTACCCCTTTGGGAAGGTGGACAAAAACAGAGTAGGAAACTCGTTCGGACTCCCCGGGAGGCAGAGGCAATAATCAGATCATCAGTTCAAGGGCAATTTGAAATGCTGGAACAGAGCTCGTCTAGCATAGGCTGGCGTAAATAGGACAAGATCCAGAGATGCCAGCAGGTTCCTAGACCAAAGGAACAGGACCGTTTAAGAAGTAGCTCTGTTAACTGGTGATTGAGCAACATGGCCTAAGAAGGGGCCAACAGGTCACCTTGAAGAGCAATCAGAAAGCATTCCCTCAGGAGAAAGACAAATTCTACTCATTCCCCTCCCTTTCCAGACTTATGCTACCTGTGCTGAGAGAAGAACGGAAGACCCAAGTTTAGGGATTAGGCTCTAAGGCTATGAGGAGGAAGAATGAGCAGGGTGGAGGGGACGCCCAAAAAGGAGGCCCATGAGGGGAAGGTGGGCGGGATTCAGTAATGAATGGTGAAGATACAAGAGAAGATCAACAATTACGGTAAGTATGTAATTTTCATATTCTTCCCTTGTCAATTTTTACCATTCATTACTGCTGGGTGAGTACCAAGCCCCCCCCCCCCCGGGGGGACCAGAGTAACCCTGAAGGAACAAGACCCTCAGCCTCCTGCTGGCGAGAAACAGGAAGAAGAGACCCTGGCCGTACTAGACTGGAAGCCTAAGGCCGAGGAGAGCTAGGTGGTGTCCCCTGAAGATGAGGAGACGGAGGAAGCCCCTGCAGTAGTCTATCCCTGGAAGAAAAGAGGCAGGTCCCTCGGAAAGCAGAGCGAATCACCCTATGCCGGGCCGGGGCGACAACCTTGCTAGACGAAGCCATGCCGTCCGCCTAATGCAGATCGCTATCCCTGCAAGTCTGGAATCCATCTCATTGGCGTCAAAGGATGCCCTTGCTTGGTGCCTTGCCAGTTCTAGCCCTATAGTGGAGAGGGCAATGGCCTGTCTAGATTGCTCCGTATCAGGCATTGCTGCCAGAAGTTTAGAGAGCATCGACAACAAGTGCCTGTTATAGGCAGCATGGTGAGCCTGATGTGATGCAGTGCACAGCATCGCACGAGAAGAAGAGAACACTCTTCGCCCCCACCAGTCAAACTGTAGGGAATCTGAGTCCGGTGGTTGGTCGTGCACAAGGCGGCGGGGCCTGGAAGGAGTATATAGGAACACCAATCCCAAGGGTGGGTTGGGGAGAGAACCGAGGAACTCAGATGGAGCACAATACCTTCTCTGCAGTCTGCCGGGGCTGGGATAGGGTTGGCTGCAGACTGCCAGGTGCGGATAGACGCCTCCTGGAAGGGAATAGGCCAGGATGGAACCACCAAATGCTGGGCACTGAATTCATCAAGGAATTCACGTGTCTCCCACTCAGTATTGTCACGTCTGACATAGAAGACACAGAGAACCCCAACCATCCTCGAAAGGAAGTACTGATAATCAGTGAAATCAGCATTGGAAGAAAGGTGAGCAGAGGGTTCCTCTCCCTTTGAGGAGGGAGAAGAGGAAGATGGGGAAAGTACAGTTACGTAAGAACTTACCGTAACAGCAGATCTTCGAGAGAGGCTCTTGCAGTAGGTAATTACATATAGGACTGAAGCCGGCAGGCGTCAGGACCCCACGGAAAAATTTCTAGCTACTCTTCTATTGGAGTCTTGCTGTATTCTGACTAATGCAGTTAGCCCCAGCCTTTAAACTGCCCCGGAGAACTTAGGGTTAACTTTCTATGCAGAGCATAGAATGCTGAGCTCGAGCTCTGTTGGTGTCTCTGTCTGTTTCCTTTGGAAATCCAACCATCAGATCTTTACGAGCAAAAGCTCATTAGCTATCCTATGTGGAAATTGTAAAATTTTATTAGCCAACTGGCAACAAAAAGTTTTGGATTCCCAAAGGATTACTCAAGTCAGGAAACCCAAAACAAAAAACCCTTCAATAAAATACAAAAAAAAAAAAAAAAAGATAAACACCCAGGCAAAAAAGCAGGGTGTGTAAAGGAGCACCCCTGAGGTGCAACACTGTGCCTGACCCCCCACTTCCCAAAAAACAGGTTCTGAGAGGGGAGGCGGGGGAGAGGTCAGAGTACAGCAAGACTCCAACAGAAGAAACATAATTACTAAGGTGAGTAATTTTTTTTCTTCAAACAACATGAAGTCTTGCTGTATTCTGACTAATGCAGACTACCAAGCAGTACCTCCATGGAGGAGGGACATAACCTACTTTGGGAATAGGCTCTGAAGTACTGCTGTGCCAAACAGAGCATCACTTCTAGCCTGGATATCCAGAGAGTAATGCTTGGTAAAGGTATGGACTGTTTTCCAGGTGGCTGCTTGACAAATTTCTGAGAGGAATATCCTTGGCAGCAGCCAGGGAAGCAGCTGTACCTCTTGTAGAGTGAGCCCTCAGGCCTGAGGGTGGAATCTTTCTCAATTTCTTATAGCAGAATTGTATACAAGACACAATCCACCTGGCAATAGTTCTCTTGGTGGCAGGTTTGCCCTTTCCCACTTCTCCGTAAGTGAGGAAAAACTGGAGTGACTCAAACCTGTGACCCTTGGTACGCTCTATGTAGTTGCTAAGGGTTCTCAACGTCTAAACTGTGTAGCCTCCTCTCTCCTGAGGAAGAATGATCAGTGAAGAAAACAGGAAGAGACAGACTGATTCAAGTGGAAATCTGAAACCACTTTGGGCAAGAACCTTCTATTGCTTCTAAGGACCACTTTTTCTCTGTGAAAGGAGATAAAAATCAGGTTCCACTGACAGGGTTTGCAATTCATTGATACGTCTAGCAGATGTAATGGCTACCAAAAACACAGTTTTCCAAGTCAAGTACTTAAGCTCTGCTGAGGACATAGGCTCAAAAGGAGGTTGCATCAGTTGAGCAATGCAAACATTTAAATCCCAGGTAGGGGCAGGGTCTCTAAAGGGAGGATTGGTATGAAGCAATCCTTTAAAAAATGTACGGAACACAGGATGAGATGATAGTGAGGAAGACTTCCCCACTGACAGAAAAGCAGAAACAGCTGACAAGTGTACCTTGAGAGTAGCTGGTCTGAGGCCTATGCCATTAAGATGGACCATATAGTCCAGAACTACAGGCAATTCAGCAGTATCTGGAGAAATATGCTTCTTAGAACACCAAATGCTGAATCTCTTCCATTTGAAGTTATAAGTCTTTCCGGTGGAGGGCTTTCGAGAAGCTTTGAGAATATCCAGAACCCCCCTGAGACAAATGCAAATCTGCAAACTCTAACTCTTCAAGAGCCAATCCTTGAGATTGAGAGACTGAAGATTGGGGTACCAAATCCTCCCCTGAGAGGATGTTAACAGGTTGTAATTCCTGGGAAGAGACAGGGGAAGATAGACTGCTAGAGACAGCAACAGGGGGTACCAGGGCTGTCTGGAGCAATCAGAATCACTTTGCAAGGTTGTGACCTTATCTTGACTAAAACTTTGAACAGAAGGGGGAAGGGAGGGAAGGCACACAGAAATTTCCCTTTCCAGTTCAGAACCAGAGCATCCAGGGGGACTGAGCCCAAGACTGGGGGTCTGCAACAAAAGAGAAGAAGTTGATGATTGTCTGGGGCTGCAAAAAGATCGATCTCTGGAGAGCCCCACCTTGAGAAAAATCACCTTCAATACCAGAGGGTCCAGGGACCATTCATGATGGCCCTGTCAGATCCTGCTCACTGCATCTGCTAGCACACTGTCCTTACCTGGAAGGTGAACTGCTATCAGAGAGGTCTGCATGCAATAAGTCAGCGACCACAACTTCATGGCTTCTGTGCGCAAGGCCATAGACCGAGTGCCTCCCTGCTTGTTGATGTTTGTTTAGGTATCTTAGGTCTAGGATGGGTCGCCACTCCCCTGTCTTTTTTGGGGTAAGGAAGTACCTGGAGTACAGACCATTGCCCCAGTTTAGGGCAAGTACTCTCTCTATGGCTCTTAAGGCCAGCAGAGATGAAATCTCTGCCTCTAGGGCAAGGGTTTCTGAGACCCCTGCAGGTGGAAAAGATCTGGCTCTCATCTTTGGAAATTTTATGAAGCTGAGAACCAGTCCCTGGCTTACTACTTCCAGGACCCACTTGTCTGATCTAACAGATATCCAGTCCTGGATGAAGTAAGCCAGCCTGCCAGCTACTGGTATAGGAGAGTCGAGCCGGGCAGGCCCATCAGGGTGTCTGCTTGGCAGGGAACTTAGGCTGAGGAGTGGATGCAGCCCTGCTCATCCCCCTTCTACCTCTCCCTCTGAAGAACCCCCTCTGTGAAAAGGGAGAAGAGGCCTGTGCTTGGTAAAAAGGCCTATGAAAAGGCCTGCCCCTGCCCCTAGACTGCTGCCTTTGAGGAGTTGCCTGCCTTTCTTTGGCCTGAGCACTTCTGTAAGTGGTCCTGTACTCATCCATTTTCTTCATGTAATTCTCTGTCTGCTCCCCAAACAGAGAATTACCAACTACAGGAAAATCCATGGACTTAGCCTGGGTATCCTGTGAGAGGCTAGTACATCTTAGCGAAGCCATTCTCCGAAGAGCCACAGATGTAGCCATGACTCTTGATATATCACTGGAGTTCACAGCAGCATGAAACTGGACTTTTGATGCCTTGATCCCATCTGCAGCCACCTCCTCCAGCTCCTTGGCTAGCTGGGGGGAGGCCTGTTTAGCCAGTGCCAGTACAGTGTCCCACCTGGACTTCTGGTACCTGGCTGTATAGGCCATATAATTCGCCTGCCTGAGTCCCAAGGAAGATCCCATGTACTGTTTTTTTGCCATAGCATCAATCTTCCTGGAGTCTTTGTCTGGGGGTGTGAAGCCAAGGGAGTGTTTGCCTTATCACAGGCAGCAGCCTGCACAACCCCAACATGGCTGCATTGCTGATAAAGCAACTCCGTATCGGAGCTTGAAAGTGTATACCTCTTGTCCATTCTTCTATCCACAGGAGGTATAGAATTGGGAGACCAAGATTTTTTGTGTCTGCTTCCCAAAAGATTTGTGAAGGGGAATAGACAGTTTCCTGGATTCTGGGATGTCCATCATTTCCACATAATCAGGTTCCTCTTGATCCTCCATTGCCTACTCCATAGGAAGCTGGAGGGTCTCGGCCACCTTTCTGTAGAACATAAAGTGGGAGGGGGACTCAGAAAGCCTAGGAGGGGAAACACCTGAAGGTCTGTCTGGGGAGACGTCCGGTTCAATAGGCACATCCAGACTTTCACCATCACCATCGTCATCCTCAAACTCCCCCTTCCCCTCAAACTCCAGTTCATAAATTTCTTCAGGGGTATAATCGTGAACCGGGGGAACCGACCGAACCGAGCCCCTGCCAAAAGGTGCCGGATCGGTCGGAACCAGGAGAAGCAATTCCACAATCCTAATCGCTCTGGCTATTTCCTCGGCGGTTGGAACATGGACTTCTGGATCTGAACAGGACGATTTTTCTTTGCGTTTTCCTTTTGTCAGAACTGAACCCTTGGGATTGGCTCTTCTTTTGCCCGAAGAAATATCGCCCTGTTCAGATGGCACTCCTCCTGGTTCGGTCGGAACCGAACCGGGCTGGCCATCTGGATCAGCAGACTTCTTGGCCTCCTTTTCCCTCAGTCTACCTAATCTCTTCTCAAGGGTAGATTTGGGAAAATTTTTACAAATTTGGCAGTCTGAATCGAGGCGTTCAAACCCCAGACAATAAACACAGGTGGTGTGGGGATCGGCCTTAGCAAAGACCTCCCCACACTCACTGCAGTGTTGAAACCCAGTGGGCCCATTTTTCTTCTTGGGTTTCTCAGACATGGCCAACCTAACCAACTTACCCTTTTTTTTGGCAACCACCAGGCAAGACTCCCTTATCGGTTCCTAACCGTGTCACATGTCTTGGAAAAAAAACGTACCAAACACCTTTTTTTTTTTTTTAGAACCGATAAGGACCGGTAACCACACACTAAAGTAAGATACCATATTTAACAACTGATTGGTTCAGCCGAACCGATCCACACTTTTACAAATTCCACACAGAAAAAACAGTATAAAACCTATCTAGTACTCTGGGGACTGGTGCCGCTGTACAGCAGCAGGTGTGTGTACCACATGCACAGTGCCTATCACTTCATTGGCCCTTAGAAAGTTCTGGAATGCACAGGGTCCTAGTGCCCCTGCCACAGACCCATAAATGGGAATCAAAAAAGAATGATTTTTGGGAAGATCTGAATCCATGACATCAGAATGACCATTACATTAGACCTAAAGTACCGTACACAATAACTGGCAACTTACTGATGAAAGATCAATGTATAAAAAAAGTATGATTATTTACATTTCGGAAATGAAAAAACTTGCCTGTCAGAACCTCTGTTTGGAAATGACTCTGAAGGTGGGAATACTACCCGGTTAAGTGCACCGTAGGCAATATCAAATGCCTGTTTCACAGCCATGGCTCCATAGGCACTCCTTCCAACATCATATCCTACAACAAATACACAGGAGCTTTAATAAAAAAATAAAATGGAACTGCTAGTGTTTCGATATCGTACAAGTTATTATTGGTAACAGTATATAAATTTTAGAAAGACTACTAAAAATCTTTAAACTTTTCCAATCGGAGACCGTTTAACATAGTTCACTTAAAATGGAATAGAGAAGAAACCATGAGAAACACGGTAGACACATTACAGAACTAGACAGCAAGCTTGGTTTACTTATGAAAGTAAGAGAATCCACAAGATGATATTCCAAGGCTGGTTTTCTAATTGTTTCTTGTTCTATAACTGCTGTTCTATTATTGTATCTTAACGCAGCTGTCCCTAAACTGAATAACCCTGAAGAAGCGTGCATGTGCGAAACGGGTCGGACATTTTGATGTGTGGATATGTTTGCTCTACCTGCATGGCACTCTGTTTCTACACGCAGCACAATTTTGCAAGTAAAAACTGATTTATGAATGGTTGATGGTGCTGTGTTTTTTTTGTCCTGTAAGTGTTTTCTTGATACCAGCATCTTTCTATCCTAAAAATTTGGAAACAATTGGTTCGGCAGCTTAAAAGGTCTAGAACAGTGTTGGGCAACCGAAGATAATCAGAGAGCCACAGATGCGACCCTCAAACACCCCCAAGAGCCACAAGACCTTCGTCCACCATAGTCACAAACCAAATTTAAACATTTAAATTAATATTAAGCTATATATAACAGAGGATGACGACTACATTCCAGTTAAAAACTGTGCTGTAATCATTTTCGAGTGGTTGCCAGGACATCATAATAAACCTTAGGGGCGCAGCGCGAGAGGTTTATTAATGTCCAGATAACCACGAGTGGTGATTTCGGCATGGTTATTAACTGCAATGTAGTCATTTTTTTATAGTGTATGGGCTAAAAACAGCCAAAAAACGAGGACTGTCCTTACTTTTTCATGTTTGCACACAGTGCCACTCTCCATCAGGACCTGCATTCACCGCCGCGGTGATGCTAAATCAAATCCACGCAAGTGCAGATCCGGTCCCGATGTTATGTGTAACACCCCTGTTACCCGGGGTTACTAGAATCCCAGTAAGACCCAGTGGTAGGCAGGGAAGGCAGCTTGTGAAACTCCAGTTAAATGGATTTCACACTGTCTCGCTCTGTTCTCAGTCTCAGCTGAGACTGAGGGATGACATCACCATAGAACTATCGCAGCTGCATGAGCCACATTGGAATCTGCAGAAGGGAGTTAAGTTAAAATGTTGGGAGTTTTGAACAGTCAGTGTGGGAGTTGTGTGAGCAGTGAAGAAGAGAGGAGCACAGCTGTCTGTGCACAGGCTCTTGGAGCCTAAGCTCTGATACAGAGATACTTCTAGGGAAAGGTGTGCGTTTCCGCATGAAAAGGAACACAGTAAGCTGTTCTTGAAGTGGTGGAGACCGCTGATTCTGGTCTCTCTGCCCCATCCCTCAGGGGATGGGGGTGGAAGGTGTGCCTGCTATTCCAAGGGCAACCCCCTGGTACCTGCTGGAGAAGAAGCTGCCTTATTTTTTTCTGAAATGTGTTGTGGCACAAGAAGATGTCAAGATTCACCTGTGGGGCACCTGCAACCAAAGGGTGAGTTCTGCTCTTATCAAAGGGTCTATGTTTCACCTGAACTGTGTTAAACTGGAGATTGGACTGCTGAATTAGTGGGAGGGCTAGAGGAATAGGCTTAGCCAAAGTAAAAGTATGTTCAAGTCCAGCACAAAGGGAAAGTCAAGACATGTAGAGGAGATGTGCCATACGTCTACCCTTTAATCTACATTGCCAAGCTTTCACAAGAGTCGTTTAATGTCCAGAGAAATGGCCGGGTATGGATTGTGGGAGCTGGAGGTGGGAAACCCCCCACCTTTAGTAACCAGGTCCACCTCTACGGATTTGGTCTGTGGATTTCTACTTTGCCTCATGCACTTGGCCAGTGATGATGGAAGTACTCAGACGTGCGATTGGAAGGAAAATTTCCCTTAAGGAGTCGAAGGCTCTAAGGTGGTTTTGGGAGCCACCAACCGAAAATTTGGCTCACTGCCATATGGACCAGGATCGAGTGGCCGGCAGGGGAGCCGGGCCAGGGAAAAACCCAAATAGTGTACAAGTCGGGCTATGTACCCAAAGCTGCGTGCAAGTCCGGGCTGTGTGCCTGGTGGGTTCAGAGCCTGAGGGCTGAAATGTTGAAGAAGTGTTCTGTTATCTCTTATCTGCATTACCAGGAATGTAGCCCCGTTGGGGTCCGGCTATGCTTTGTTTGTTCAGTTTGGATGTGAATAAAAGCCACACTTTAGAATCCCATTCCTGGTATTGGACATTACAGTTATTGCTTCCTGTGTTCGGATTTACTTGGGTGCCCCTGTGCAGAGTAGCCAAACCTAGGTCCCTTTTGCCGAGTAACCTAGTCCTCCCCAAACCCAGACCCCACCAGGTACTGCTGTCAGCTTCAACAGCATACCACCTGTAGTTTGCAAAAAGGCAGGGGTCAGGGGCTTACATATGGTATCGATGTCACACAGTCAAGATGGGTTAACAACCTCTTGACATCACGACGATACCTTTGCACTATAACATGGTTGATTTTGCTGGTTAATAATGGCTCCCCATATATTATATGTCCATCAAAGCCTTCAGTCCATCTCCCTTGTCTAGCTTTGCCCACACAGCCTCCTGGTATATTTCTGGATGGATAAGGGGGCTGCAGGTTGCCCACCACTGGCCTAGAAGCCTGAAAATGTTACAAAAAAAATCTAAGTCCTCCTTTGCTCACTGATCGTGTAAAAATGGCCAAGTTGAAACCTGAAACATTTTGGTTAGTTAAGGGCCTGACCCTTGGAAGATTTACTGATGGGTAGCTTAACAAAGACCTGTGTATTTTTAATAAGTTTTTTTAAATGATTAAGAACATAAAATTGCATTTTCACATATGCGCATTTTTGTCACAAAAGTTTTCATAAGATGCATTTCATAATAGTAGTTTCCATTTTCATGAGGCAAAATCCTTTTTAATATAATACAGCTTGGCTTTTTGAGAATCTTTGGAGTTATGAAAGTGGGTATAATGAGAGAACTGGTTTTTAAACAAAAACACACCCATATACTAAGACCTGTAGTATTAAATCTGTGCAGTCAACCGAAATAGCAGCAAGGTTGATTACTTTTTTTTTTTTTAAACAGCAAAAAGCAATGTTTGCTATGGGAGGGCGGTTAAGTTGCATGGATGTGAACTACATACCACAAACAGGAAGTACAGTTACGTAAAAACTTACCATAACAGTAGATCTTTGAGGAGAGTCTCTTGCAATAGGTAATACACTGGGGTATCCAGCAGAGGTTGCTGTGGCGTACGGCAGGTCTTCAAGCAGTCTTTTCCAGGGACCACACACAAATGACATCAACTTCCCGTTTCCTATATAAGTGACGGCGGTCCCTGGTATCCTTGGTTCCCCTGCCGGATTCAGCTCACAAAGCGAGAACAGAGGGAAAGCAGAGGTACTAAGAGTCCCAACCCTTAGTCACTGGACCAGAACTTGCTCTCAGAGAGGGAGGGAGGGGGATGGAGGGCCGGAACAAACCTACTGCAAGAGACACTCCTCAAAGATTTACTGTTACGATAAGTTTTTACATAACTGTACTATCTTCCATGGAGTGGTCTCCTGCAGTAGGTAATACTTTTGGGATGAATCCCAAGCAGTAATGCCCACGTATGAGGACTGTTATGAAAGGAGACAAAGGAAATAAAATCCCACACTCTGAGAAACCAAAATTAAAGGACTGCTCACCATATGGATTTAAACAAAGTGCTTCATTTTATTGATAAGGTGCCATGTGCCAGACCCTGACATGTTTCAGAACCATGTTCCTTTATCAAAAGGTCCAGCATTGGGGGCGCTGTGGTGGTCTCCTCTGCAGAGGCTGTGGCGTTGGTGCTGCCATGGCCTCCATGGTGGGGATGGGGATCTCTTCTGTGGTCTCCCTCAGGGGGAGGGGTGCCTGCAGAATTGGGGGGCCCCTTGTCATTGGATATGAGGAAAAGGGTGGCCTCGGAGTCTGAGGGGCCGGGGTGAGGTGTGGAGACGTTCCTCCATTACCCTGCAGGGAGGAGCCGAAGCGCTGAACCCCACTTCTCCTCCGAGCCTTCGGGGATGCCCTTGGTGGGCAGCACTGAAGGTTGCCCTTCTGGAACCATGCAACCTCAGTCGCATCACAGGAGGGATTCTCCCCCAGGGCTTAGCCAGGATTTGTTTCAACACTGCAGCGTTCACTCACTGGATCGACGACCCCTGGGTTCCCCCACATGGGGGCAATCTGCAGCTGGGTCTCGAAGCCCTGGCAGAGGCCGGACACTTTCTGTAAGGTACCCTTCTCCGATCCCTCTGCAGACACCTCCCCATCTCCCAGACCACATAGGTCCTACGGGGCCCTTAACCTGGGAGCAGTTCAGAGCCACTGCAGTGGCCTTCTCTAGGTATGTTAGAGCCATGGACGAGCAGGTCTTTCGCCTTTCTCCCCACTGAAGGAGGACTCTGAGCACCTGAGTTCCTCGGCTTCCTCCTCCAAGGAAGAGGACCGTTCAGTGTACCTTTCATTCAATGCTGTTTTCACTGAATATCAGCTGTTTCTCTCGAGGCTAGTACAGTAACTCTGTATATCCTGCATGGTAAGATGCAATACCGAGCAGGAGATGTGCTCCTTCCTGAGCGATTTAGTGCTCACCACCTTGTGGTACCATCCTGGTCTATTCCTTTCCAGGAAGCGTCGATCCGCACCTGGCAGTCTCCAGCCCCAGCGGACTGCTGGAGAAGGTACTGCGCTCCCCAGTAGTCTCTCTGTTCTGTGCCTCACTCGCCTTCAGGGCTGACTGCCTTAGACACTCCTTCCAGTCTTCAACACCCGGTGCACGACTGACCACCGGATCGGGACTTCGCAGAGTTCGACCAATGAGGTAGAAGAGTTTTCTTTTTAGCTGGTGTGCTGGTTTGCATCAGTTCACATCAAGATCGCCACGCTGCCTACAACAGGCACTTGTGGTCGATGCTGGTACAGGTGTTAGCATCCCTGCCTGATGCGGAGGGATCTAGGCAAGCCATTGCCCTCTCTACACAGGTTCTGGAGCTTGCAAGACACCAAGCAAGGGCATTTTATGATGCCAGTGAGGTGGCCTCCAGACTGGCAGGGACAGTGATGTGTAGACCGATGGCATGGCTTCGTCAGTCCAGGTTGTCACCCGCTGCCCGGCATAGGGTGATCTCCTCTGCCTTCTGGGGGACCCGTCTCTTTTCTCAAGGGGCAAGGAGGATACTACAGGGGCTTCCCCAGCCATAGGTGACACTCTTCCTGACCAGCCTTAGTCCTTGCTGGTCTAGTACGGCTGTAGGGTCTCCCCCTCCTGCGCCTCACCCGCAGGAGGCTGAGGGATCTGTTCCCTCAGGGATGTGCCAGGCCCCCTCTGGGGGGGCTTGGTACTCACCCAGCAGTAATGAATGGTGAAGACTGACATGGGAAGATATGGAAATTACGTACGTACCGTAATTCTTGACCTGCTCTTGTATCTTCATCATTCAATACTGATTCCCCCACCACCACCCCCTTATAGATCTCGGTTCTTGGGGATCCCCTCTACCATGCTCGCCTTCCCCTCCTAGAGGCCAGATGGGGGCCAGAGTCCCCCTAGTACCTCAGGGCTCTCTGTTCCTTCTCTGAAAAGTCACAGAGTGTTCAACCTGGAGGATGGTGAGTAGGGTATTCACCCTAACTTCTGAGGGAACTTCCTCAGGTTCTCTTCTCAATGCACTAGGGTGTCCCCCTCTTGGGGCTTGGATAATCCTCTGACTTATGTCACCCTCTGGTTGTCATTATATCAGTGCAGTCCTAAGAGAGTCCATGGGATTTTCCTCCCTCTCTTTTTCTTGGCACGGGTGGCCCGTGGTTCTCATTTCCTGAAGCGGGGACTACACCTGTACTCCCATGGGAAAACTTCTACCAGATTTCTTTCCCTACACCAAGTCAGGACTCACTCCTCCTCCTCCTCTTCTTAGCAGGACTGACTGCCCTCCAAAGGACAGTCTGTGAGTCCTAGGCACTAGGATTCATAATGTTTATGGATAAGGGTGGGAAGAGAAGTCTGCCTTCACCAAGTCTGACAAGACCATTAATCCCTTCAGACCTTGGTTTAATAACCTCTTTTACTGTTGGGATCCTTGCTCCCTTGTCTTCAGTCCCATAGGGGTTTTGAAACTCTCACGCCAGTGATCTTCCAATTTATCATGGCAGACAGCCCTCCCCCTTCCCCCCGTTATCTTTTACTTTCATCTCTTCTTTCTTTCTATCCTTTGTCTTCTCCTTCTTCTAGACTGCCCAAGGATTGAGGCCCCATTGCCGCTTAGGTTAGGGTTCTCTCCTTTCTGGCCTTTAGTCGGCTTATGCCTTTTCCAGTTTACATCCTTTCCTTTGTCTCTCGGCTCTCTGTCCTCATTCTTTTTCTTTGGAACCGGCTTCTTCCTCTCTGGCTCAACAGAACTGGGAAGGAGGAGGAGGAGTTTATGGCACCTAACGGCCAATCCATGTATACAAGATTGCCGCTTACATGGGTGGCCATCGGAGCAGACTCTTCTCAAAAAAAAAAATTTGCTAGGTGCACACATCCGCTTACATCCAGCAGTAATGAATGGTGAAGATACAAGAGAAGATCATGAATTATGGTAGGTACGTCATTTTTATTTTCTGGCGGCTGTCATTTCTGCTCGACGTATTTCCAAGCTTCATGCCCTCGTGTGTAGGGAACCTTACTTGATTTTCCACAAAGACAAGGTGGTCCTTCGTACCAACCCTTCCTTCCTAAAGTAGTCTCCAAACATACTTTAAATCGGTCCTTGGAGCTTCCGGTCTACTATCCTGACAAATCCAATCAGGGTAAACATCTACTACATACTTTGGATGTCCATTGTATATTATGCTACTGTACTAATCGGACAAAATCAATTAGAAAGACGTCTTAACTGTTCGTCTCTTTTGCCCCACGTCATGATGGCCTCCCAGTTGCTAAACATACTCTTTCATCCTAGCTGGCAAATTGTATTATATTTTGTTGCAAAGAACGATGGGACCGGCACCGCACAAAGACCAAACCAGCATATGCTGAAAGCCAGGGCTGTAACTGCAGAACCAATATTTGTAAACACTCAGCAAAAGTTAGAATAGTGCACAAGCGAAGGTTCTCATTTTCAAGGACTGCAGGCACTTCACCAGTTATCAGATGATAGATCCTTTATTCCATTAATCCATAAAATCCAATGTTTAAATATGGTGAAAAATAAGTGCAAAGCAGTGCAAAATCCATATAAAAGCCCAAGCCCATTCCTCCCGCTTTAAACATCCAACAACCAGCAAAATTCACATGGTACACGCTCAGTCACCTGACATGTTTAACTTCAAAGTGCTTTCTCAAAAGGGAATGCAATCCTTGAAAATGAGAACCTTCGCTTGTGCACTATTCTAACTTTTGCTGAGTGTTTGTGTATTACTTACTAGACTTGGCACGCCTTACCCCTGGTGCAACAGTTCAACTTTGTGACTTTTATTACATTTTGTTACAAAAAATACAACAAGCCTTCACCTGGACTTGTCCAAGCCCACTCCACTAGAGCTATGGCCACCACTGCGGCTTGCTTTAAAGAAGCCTCCATTTCAGATATCTGCAATGCAGCTACCTGGTCCACGATTCATACATTCACAAGGCACTACAATCTGGATATTGCCTCACGACGTAGGGCGGCCTTCGGACGTGCAGTCCTACAAAGTCTCCTTTCATAACAAAAAAGAGCAAAGAGGTTGCACATGGGAAGCAGGTGCAGGGATAGAAAATATAGCAAAAGGAAAAAAAATCCCGCACTCTGCCAAACCAAAATTAAACAGGCCCTGATGCGTTTCGGAACCATGTTCCTTTATCAAAGGGTCTACATGTGTTTTTAATAATGCATCACACAAATATTTGTGTGATGCATTATTAAAAACACATGTACAGAAAGAAAAAATTACTCACCTTAGTAATGTTGTTTCTTCTAATGGAGTCTTGCTATATTATGACAATTGCAGTTTGTCCCAGCCTTAGAACTGCTCCGGAGGTGAAAGAGTTAACTTCCATGCCAGGCATGGAACTTGGAGCGCGAGCTCGGTTAGAGAAGCTCTGTCTGTATAATTTCAAACCGAAACTGTCAGATCTTTACGAGCAAAACTCACTAAGGTTCTGTGTGGAAGCTGTAAACCTACACTAGCCAACTGGCTACTTAAATATTAACACATGTTCCTGGTCCCAACACCAAGATTCAAGTCAGGGGACCAGAAAATAAGATAAGATAAGATAAAACACAACACCCAAACACCCCAAAAAGAAGGGGTGGAAAACACAAGATGGGCATCAATAAGTGCCAACACTGGACTGCCCACCCCATCCCCAGCGTAGAGGTTCTGAGAGGGGCAGGCTGGGAGGTCATAATATAGCAAGACTCCATTAGAAGAAACAACATTACTAAGGTGAGCAATTTTTTCTTCAAACAACATGAAGTCTTGCTATATTATGACAATTGCAGACTACACAGCAGTACCTCCATGGAGGAGGGACAGAACCTACTTAGGAAATAGGCTCTGAAGCACAGCTGTTCCAATTGAGCATCCCTCCTGGCCTGGATGTCCAGGGAGTAATGCTTAGTGAAAGTATGTACTGTTTTCCAAGTAGCTGCTTGACATATCTCTAAGATAGAGATGTCCCTGGCCGCAGCTAGAGACGCAGCTGTACCTCTGGTAGAGTGAGCCCTCAGGCCTGAAGGGGGAACCTTACCCAGTTTTTGATAGCAAAATTGGATACAAGAGACAATCCACCTGGCAATGGATCTCTTAGTGGCAGGTTTCCCTTTCCCAACCTCACCATAAGTGAGAAAGAGTTGGAGGGAGTCAAACCTGTGACCCTTAGTCCGCTCTATGTAGTAACTAAGGTCCCTCTTAACATCTAAACTGTGTAGCCTCCTCTCGCCAGAGGAGGAGTGGTCAGTGAAGAACACTGGAAGAGAAATAGATTGATTAAGGTGGAAATCTGAAACCACCTTAGGCAAAAACTTCCTGTTAGTCCTGAGGACTACCTTATCCCTGTGAAAGGAGATAAAGTCAGTCTCCACTGACAAAGCTTATAACTCACTTATGCGCCTGGCAGAAGTGATAGCTACTAGAAACACAGTTTTCCAAGTCAAGTACTTAAGCTCTGCCGAAGACAGAGGTTCAAAGGGGAGTTGCATCAGCTGAGCAATGCAAACATTAAGATCCCAGGCAGGGGCAGGGTCCCTGAATGGTAGATTGGTATGAAGCAATCCCTTGAAAAACACAGGGTGAGCAGAAAGAGAAGAGGGCTTCCCTGCTGAAATAAAAGCAGAGACAGCTGCCAAATGCACTTTCAGGGTAGCTGGTCTCAGCCCCAAAGAATTTAGATGGACCATATAGTCCAAGACAGTGGGCAAATCAGCAGATTCTGGGGAAATATGCTTCCCAGAGCACCATATGGAAAACCTTTTCCATTTAGTGTTATAAGTAGCCCTGGTGGAAGGCTTCCTAGAAGCTTTCAAAATTTCGAGAACACCTTGAGAAAGGTGTAGGTCAGCAAACTCTAACTCCTCAAGAGCCAGGCCTTGAGGTTGAGGGATCTGAGACTCTGATACCAAACTCTCCCCTGGGCACAGGTTAACAAATTGTGGTTCCTGGGGAGACACAGGGAAGATGGACTGCTAAGGACAGAAGGAGGGGTACCAGGGCTGTCTGGCTCAATCTGGAGCAATCAGAATCATCTTGCAGGGTTGAGATCTGATTTGACTAGCACCTTGAACAGGAGAGGGAAGGGGGAAGGCATAGAGGAACTTCCTTCCCAATCGAGAAGGAAGGCATCCAGGGGGACTGAGCCCAACACTGGGGGCCTGCAACAAAAAAGCGGAAGTTGATGATTGTCTGGGGCTGCAAAAAGATCTATCTGAGGGGTGCCCCACCTGGCAAAAACTAACCCCAGTACTAGGGGATCCAGTGACCATTCGTGATGGCCCTGGGAAATCCTGCTGAGAGCATCTGCCAGAAATTGTCCATGCCTGGGAGGTGAACTGCTATGAGGGAGATGTTCAGGAATAAGCCAGAGACCACAACTTCATTGCCTCGGTGCGCAAGGGTCAAGACCGAGTGCCCCTTGTTTGTTGATGTACCACATTGTAGTGGTGTTGTCTGTTCTGACCTGTACCACTTTGTTCTGAACAGATGCAGAAAAAACCTGAAGTGCTAGAAAAACAGCTCTGAGTTCCAACAGATTGATGTGGAGCAGAGATTCCTGAGGGGACCACAATCCCTGGGTGGAGAGGTCGCCCATGTGAGCTCCGCATCCCAAAAGGGACGCATCTGTAGTAAGGGTCAAGGAGTGAGATTGAGGGATGAAAGGAACCTCTTGTCTCAGGTTGCTCTGATCCTGCCACCACTGTAGGGCCTGGATCAGGGTTCGAGTTACTGGGATCAACTTGGATAGGGGATCTCTTCTTTGAGACCAAAAGGCTCTCAAATGGAACTGAATGTCCCTCATCTGAAATCTTGCTCCTTGCACTACAGCTGTGGAAGCAGCCATGTGTCCTAGGAGCTGTAGAAAATGCCTTGCTGGTCGAGAGACCTGCAGGGTGAAGGAGGAGGCCAGGGCCACCAGGGTCCTTACCCTTTCTAGGGGAAGGAAGGCTCTGGCCTGCTTTGTGTCCAGTTCTGCGCCTATGAAGGTGAGTAGCTGGACAGGTTCTAGAACTGACTTTGGAAGATTGAGAAGAAAACCTAGAGAGGTAAGCAGCTGCTGGGTAACCTGCAGGTGTGATTTGACCTGGTCTGGAGACTGACCCACAATGAGCCAGTCTAGGTAGGGAAAGATGGCAATCTTTTGCCTTCTTAAGTGAGCAACTGCTACTGCCAGGCATTTTGTGAATACCCGCGGGGCAGAGGTAAGGCCGAAGGGCATTGCTCTGAACTGATAATGGCCTGAGGGCAGTTCAAATCTGAGGTACTTTCGGTGGGAGCTTCTGATAAGAACATGGAAGTAGGCATCCTTGAGGTCCAGGGAAGCTAGCCAGTCCTCTGGCCTTAGGGAGGGTAAAATCATTCCCAGAGTCACCATTTTGAATTTTGGTTTTAAAAGGTGCTTGTTCAGATATCTTAGGTCCAGGATGGGCCGCCATTCTCCTGTCTTTTTTGGTGTAAGAAAGTACCTGGAGTACAGTCCCTTGCCCTGGTGTAGGGGAGAAACCCTTTCTACAGCTCTGAGAGCAAGGAGGGTTGAGACTTCTGTTTCCAAAGCAAGAGTCTCTAGTGGATTTGCAGGTGGAAAAGATCTGATTCTCATCTTTGGAAATTTTTTGAAGCTGAGAACCAATCCCTGGCTTACTACTTCCAGGACCCACTTGTCTGATGTTAAAGACTCCCAGTCCTGGACGAAGTAAGCCAGCCTGCCCCCTACAGGTAATGGAGAATCGGCCCTGGGCATCCCATCAGGGTGCCTGTTTGGCAGGGGCTTTAGGTTGAGGGGTGGGAGCAGGCCTGCTCGTACCCCGTCTACCTCTGCCTCTGAAGAACCCTCTCTGAACATAAGCTGAAGAGAAGGCCTGGGCTTGGTAAAAAGGCCTGTGAAAAGGCCTGCCCCTGCCCCTGGGGGGCTGCCTCTGAGGAGTGGCTTGCCTATCCTTGGCCTGTGCACTCCTATAAGTGGTTCTATATTCATCCATTTTCTTCATATAATTCTCTGTCTGCTCCCCAAACAGAGAATTTCCCACCACAGGAAAATCCATGGCCTTAGCCTGGGTATCATGTGACAGACTAGTACACCCGAGCCAAGCCAGTCTACGAAAAGCCACAGATGTAGCCATGACTCTAGAAGATACGTCATTAGAATCCACTGCAGCATGGAATTGCACCTTAGATGCCTCAATACCATCAGCAGCCACCTGTTCCAGCTCCTTGGCAAGCTGGCCAGGGGCCTGTTTGGCTAAAGCCATGACAGTATCCCATCTGGATTTCTGGTATCTTGCAACACAGGCCATATAATTTGCCTGTCTGAGTCCCAAGGACGCTGCCATGTATTGTTTTTTAGCCATGGCATCAATCCTCCTGGAGTCCTTGTCAGGAGGGTGTGAAGCCAGGGGAATATTAGCCTTATCACAGGCTGCAGCCTGCACTACCACAACATGGCTGCATTGCTGTGAAAGAAACTCTGTATCAGGACCTGACAAAGTGTACCTCCTGTCCATCTTTTTGTCCACAGGAGGCACAGAATTAGGAGCTTTTAAAATTTTTATTGTTTGTTTCCTAAAGGATTTATGTAAAGGATAGACAATCTCCTGGACTCTGGGATATCCATCATCTCCACATAGTCAGGCTCCTCTTGCTCATCCACAGCTTCTCCAAAGGGAGCTGGAGGTTTCAGCAATTTTTTATAAAACAGAAAATGAGAAGGGACTCAGAAAGCCTAGGGGAGACTCTCCTAAAGGTCTGTCTGGGAGATGTCCGGTTCAATGGGCACATCCAGACTTTCAAAATCATATTCACACTGTTCATAATCGTCTCCCCTCCTCCGGTTCATAAAACTCCTCTATATCATATTCTTGAACCGTGGAACCGCCAAACCGACCTTTACTAGATAGTGGCGGTTCAGACGGAACCGGGAAAGCGACTGGACAATTTGGATCGCTTATTATCTCTGCAGCAGTTGGAGAAAGAATTTTGACTCCACACCTGCTGATTTTCTAGTTTCTCTGCTGGAACTGGCTCCTCTGAGTCAGCTTGCTTGCCGAGGAAGTCTCGCCTGGTCAGAGGGCACTCTCTGGTTCGGTTGGCACCAACCGGCTGGCCATCCGGTCAGCGGACTTTTGGCCTCTTGTTCCCTGAGCCTACCAACTCTTATCCAGGGTAGCTGCAGGGAAATTCTTGCAAATCTGGCAGTCTGCATTGAGGTGGTCAAACCCCAGACAAACACATGTGTGTGTGGGTCAGCCTTGGCAAAGGCTTCCCACAGACACTACAGTGCTGAAACCCAGTGGGCCTGGTTTTCTTTTGGGTTCTCAGACATAATGCCAGCCTAACAAAAACTTGCCCTTTTCCGCAAATGCCAGCAAGACACACTTATCGTTCCCAACCTGTTAATGGTCGGGAAAAATGTACTGAAACTGCTTTTTTTTAGAACCGATAAGAACTGGGAACCGTGACTCTAAATGACTTAAAATGATTTTTGAATAATGTTTTAAAACAACCTGATCGGTTCAAACCGAACCGATAACACATTTACAAGTTCCACACAGAAAGTAAAACCTGTCTATTACTTACAATACCACAGACAGAGCTTGAACCGACCGGTTTGCGGTTAAAATAAATATAATCGCGGTTGAATTAACCGAGAAAAAACACTTTTTAACCGAGAAATGAACCAAGCAGTAGGAGGAATCTCCAGAGCGACTGTTCAGTGAGGCAGAGTAAAGAATCTGACATTTTCGATTTGAAATTATACAGACAGAGCTTCTCTAACCGAGCTCGAGCTCCAAGTTCCATGCCTGGCATGGAAGTTAACTCGTTCATCTCCGGAGCAGTTCTAAGGCTGGGACAAACTGCAATTGTCATAATATAGCAAGACTTCATGTTGTTTGAAATAGTAATGTTGCACATGATTGAAACTAAACTGCACTGCTATGCTGGTCAAAAAAAAAATGCAGCGAGTCCACCATACAACACACAGGGACAATGCAAAACCTGTCAATTTACCAATAAACCCATACAGAATGAACCACACTACACACACATTGCACAGATAGTACTAGGGGGACGTGGGACCCTTATAGAGTACAGTACTGTATAAGGGTCCCACCACGTTCCCCTAGTACTTTCTGTGCCATCTGTACACAGTGACACTACTATACACACAGTTTATTCAGCTTTAAATTTAATTTTATTTTAGTATTCCGTTTTAAAATAAAATAAAGTACAAAGCTAGTAGGGTTATTTTGTGGACAATTTCTAACTTGAATAACAGGATGGACTAAGGTAAACTGTCTCATCAGTGCTCACCCTTGCACACTGCAGCTAGACACCGCCCATGATCGCATACACAGCATGTCAGTGAGACACTAACTGCAATGAAGGATCTGATGGCAGGTGGAGGATAATGCTACTACTGCCAGTCGGGGCCTCCGATTTTACATGGTAGCTCATCCAGACTACAAGCCCACCGCGTGTCATTGACGACACCAGCAGTCAAGAAATGTTTACCATTTTTTTCAGTAGCACTGAAAATACACCCAGAAATAACGATTTCTGCAGCAACAAGAGCAACTGCATAAGAGCAGGGGAAACTGCTGCAAAAATGTATTAAAATTAGTGTCCACACACACAGATGCAAAGAAGCACAGTACTGACAAAAACATACAGCGGCATGAGATCACATTCCTTCCTAACCTGCACACCCTGCTACCCAGCACAATTATTAACCATCAAGCGAAGCAGAAATACGACAAGAAACCTAAGAAGGGAATCTATGTCTGAACTTGAAGTAAAGTAGGTTTTTTTAGTCTCCTCTCGAGTATTACCTTGTCCCCGAGAATATGCAAAATAGTACCCACTGCCGCAGATAAAGCCTGTCTGTCCACCTTGTGCCTGCTGCGCTCCGAGAAGAGTTCCCGTCCATTAACAAAGTACAGGGTCAGGTTTAGAACAACAGCCAAGCACTAAATGTCATCTGGGTGGGCACTGTGGAGGCTACTAATGCGCGCTTGCCATACTCGCTTAATTTCACTGACACTCGGTGGGGACAGGCAAAGGAAATACAGGTTAATCACCTGTAATAGGAGTTCTAGGAATGGTATATGTTGTTATCCACACTTACTGGCGGCTTCCTTGCCGCTTTAAATCTTGGCGGAAGGTCTTCAAGCTGGCTCCTCCCACCCACCCGGGTGGTAAAACTCTAGGCTCCGCCCTATGACGCCAGATCTAGCCCGCTGAAAGCCAGGCTGCATGTCGGCCGGGAGGTCTGTAGGTTTATGGGATGAACAACATATACCATTCCTAGAACTCCTGTTACAGGTGAGTAACCTGTATTTTGAGACATGGATATGTTGTTCAATCCACACTTACTGGCAGACTCTAGCAGTTCTCCGGGAGGAGGGAGGCAAGGCGCGCACCCCCTACTTAGGGAATAAGGACTGGAGAACCGAGGTCCCAAAACCAGCATCCCGGCGTGGCTCTAGGTCGATGTGGTAATGGGTAATAAAGGTGTGTGCTGACTTCCAGGTAGCAGCCCTGCAGATCTCCTGGATAGGGACGTCCCTGGAAGCAGCCACCAAAGCAGCGGTATGGCGGGTAGAATGAGATCCTATCCCTTTGGGAGGCTCCATGCCCGCCAACCTATAGCAGAGATCTATGCAGGAGGTGACCCACCTGCCTATCGTTCGCTTGGCTGCAGGTCTGCCAGATGCGGCTTCAGCGTAGGTGACAAACAACTGGCAAACCTCTCCCCGAACTTTAGCCGTCCGCTCCTTGTAATAAGAGAGCAATCTTCGGAGGTCCAAAGTATGGAGCCTATATTCCGCCTCCGAGGTGTGATTGGGGTAGAACACCAGCACAGTGAACACCTGGTTAAGGTGAAACTCCGACACCACCTTCGGAAGGAATTTCGGATGGGGGCGCAGGACAACCTTGTCCCTGTGGAAGATCAGATAAGGAGACTCGATGGAAAGCGCCTGGAGCTCTCCCATCCTTCTGGCTCATGTGATAGCCACCAAGAAGGCAGTGTTCCACGACAGGTGAGAGATCTCACACCTGTGCATCGGTTCGAATGGCTTGCCCATGAGCTTAGCCAGTATCAGCAGTAGATCCCACAGATGTGGAGGTTCTCGCACTGGAGGGGATATGTAATCAAGGCCTTTGAAAAAGTGCCCGGCCACATTATCCTGCGCCACCGACTATTTCCCAGCCCATGCCCGGTACGCAGAGATGGCTGCCAGGTGCACCTTAAGGGTCGTCGACCGAAGTCCTAGCTGAGAAAGGGAACACAGGTAGTCCAAAGTGCTGGCCAAGGAACAGGAGGAAGGGTCGAACCCCTTATCTTGACACCAAATGGAGACTCTCTTCCATTTGAAGGCATAGCATTTTCTGGTCGACTCTTTACGGGATGCCTCAACAATGCTGAGGACCTCGTCGGAAAGACCCAAGGCCTGGAACTCTAGCCGCTCAGGAACCAGGCTGTCAGGTGCTGGGACTGAAGGTCCGGGTGGAGAACCTTCCCCTGGTTGACTGAGATCAGGTCCGGGCGGGCTGGAAGTCGCCTCGGGAGCCTGGAGCTGAGGCTGAGGAAATCTGGATACCAGAACTGGCGGGGCCAGTCTGGGGCTACGAGAATCACCTGCGCCTTGTCCCTCTTCGCCTTGAGAAGCACCTTGTGGATCAAGGAAAGCGGAGAAGAGGCCTGGGGTCCACGGCCTCAAGAAGGCATCCCCCTGCAGCGAGCCCTGCTGAGGGGGACGGGCATGAAACAGCCTCAGTTTCGCATTCTCCCTGGAGGCAAACAGGTCCACCTGAGGTGTGCCCCAGTGGGAGAACAGATCGTGTACTACCTCCGGCAGGAGAGACCACTCGTGAAATGCAGCACCTATCCAGCTTAGGGCATTGGCCAGAGTGTTGGAGGCTCCTGCCACATGGATGGCTAGGAGATCAGTCTCCAGTCTGCTCATGAGGGACCAAGTGCGGAGAGCTTCCTTGCACAGGGGCAAGGAGTGCGTCCCACCCTGGCGGTTTAGCTAGTACATGGTCGTGGTATTTTCCATCTGGACCTGGACCACTTGACCCCATACAAACGGAGCGAAGGCAGTGAGGGCTAGTCAGACAGCTCAAAGCTCCAGCAGGTTGATGTGGCATCGAGACTCCTGAGGGGACCAGAGGCCGAGCGCTCTGTGCTCCCCCAGATGGGCACCCCAACCCAGAGAGGCGGTCGTTAGAGTGACCATCGGTTCGGGGCGGACAAACGGGATGCCCTCCTGCAGATGAGCTGGAACGATCCACCACTGGAGAGCATTCCACAGCTCCTGGGTCACTGCCAATGGCTGGTCCAGAGGACCGGATTGCTGTGACCTCTGGCAGGCCAGTCCCCACTGTAGGGGACGCATGTGCCAACGGGCCCAACGGACCACGCTGGTGCAGGCCACCATGAGGCCCAGGAAGTCCCGGGCAGGGTGCAACTGCCCAACCAGAAATGATTGGGCAAAGGAGAAAAGAACCTCGGCCCTGTCCGCCAGGAGCCGTGCTCTGGCTCGAAGAGAGTCGAGCTCTGCCCTGATGAATTGAATCACCTGCGTTGGCACGAGTTCCGACTTGGCCTCGTTGATGAGGAGGACAATGTGAGAGCAGACCAGGAGGGCCAGATCCCTTGACCGCTCCACCTCCGGTCTGGAGGGAGCTGCAATCAGCCAGTCATCCAGGTAAGGGTACACCTGGACCCTTCGGCGCCGCAGGAATGCTGTCACCACTGCCATGCATTTCGTGAAGACCCTGGGAGCTGGAGAGAGGCCGAAGGGCATGGCCCGGAACTCGTAAAGAGACCCCTCTGCTCTGAAGCAGAGGAATCACTGGTGGGATGGATGGATTGGGACGTGAAAGAATGTGTCCTGGAGGTCCAGGGAACAGAACCACACGCCTCGTTCCAAGGATGGAATGATCTGTGCCACAGTGACCATTCTGAAGGTTTGAGACCTTAGGAACTTGTTCAGGTCAAGTAGGTCTAGAATGGGTGCCAGCCCCCCCGCCCCGCCTGGCTGGACCAGAAAATACCAGGACACAAACCCTGGGTCTGGTGGAGGATCCGCCACCTCCCTGATCACCTCCTTCTGGAGGAGCAGGGCAATGTCGGCTCAACGAGCCGACAGAGAGGCTGCAGACCCCATAGCTCCCTGTGGGGCGACAGCTCAATAGGGTGGGGCCTGCTCGAATTCCAGAACCAGACCCTTCCCTACCACCTCCAACACCCAGCAGTCCACGGTGACAGCGGACCAGGCGGAAAGGAAGTGGTGGAGCCGTTCCCCCACAGGGGGAACCCAGGGGGGGAGTGATGAGGCTGGGGGCGACACCCCTCAACCCGTCACTGGGCAGGCTTGGAGGAAGGACCGGCCGAGGGACCTCCTGGGCCTTTCCCTCCCGGCTTCCTGTTGGAGGAAGCTGCAGGCTTGGCTCTGGGGTGCCAAGTGCGAGCCTGCTGGCCCTGATGCTGGTGTTGCTAGGCCGGACGTGCCGCAGGGGCAGGAGGCCGAAAGGGCTTACGCTGCTGCTGGCAGCCTTTGTCCTTCTGGGCAGACGAGACTGAGTCCAAGGCAGCATTTGACTTTTCGATCCTCTGCAAATGACCCTCCACCCCGGGACCGAACAAGTCAGTACCCAGGAAGGGATCGTCTGCCAGCTTGTGCTGGGTATCCACCGTGAAGGTGGAGATCCGCAGCCAAGCTCTGCGGCGCATGGCCACTGCGGCCGCTACTGACCGGGCACAAGAGTCTCCAATGTCAAGAGCAGTTTGAGCTGTTGCTTTGCCACCGCCCTTCCCTGATCCCGCACCTGCTTGACCGTAGTCTGGAGGTCAGCCGAGAGATGAGGAATCACCTCATCCAGGGAGCCCAAAAGGGCATGGGAAAAGTGTGCCATCAGTATGGCCGAACTGGCCTGTCGAAGGCCTAAGGAGGATGCAGCGTAGACTTTACGCCTGGAGTAGTCCAGTTTCTTGGACTCTCTATCGGGTGGCTTGTCCATGTCCCGAGCGTTTCCGGAGCGCCGGAAAACACTGTCGGTCACCAACCCCTCCGCATAGGGGTGCTCCGAGAATCTGGAGAGTGAGCCGGTGGGAACGGCATACTTCCTGGCCATCCTGGCCGAGGGAGCGAGACACGAAGCCGGCCGCTACCATAGCTCCAGGGCTGTGCCAACAGTGGCTTCAGCCACAGGAAAGGCCTCCGTAGAAGAATCCCCTTGGTCCAGTATCTCCGTGAGGGGATACCTGGCCCGCTTTGTCACGGGTTCGAGCTTCATCCCAGTAGATTCTGAGATGAGCCGAAGCAATTCCATGAACGAGGATGGGCTCTCACCCACCGACTGTGCCCCAGTGGACTCCAGGTCGAGGGGCGTGGAGAACAGGGAAGAGTCATCGTCAGACTCTGAGGAGTCTGCAAACAGCTGCCGAGGGCCTGAGCCACCCTCCACCTGCCGAGGACGATCGGGAGTGAGGGTGACCGACAACCGATGGGGCAACCCCTGACCCGATCGAGAATCCTTGGTCGGAGCCCCAGATTTTGGTTGTGGAGGCGGGGGTTCCACCACAATGGGTGGTGCAGCTGGTTTTGGATGAACAACCGGCGCCGGCTCCTCGATGACCACGAGGGATTGTTTCGGCTGCTCAGGTGACAGCCACTTAATGGCCAGGGAAGGCGACGGAGTCGGCTTGTTCCCAGTCAAAAGGAGCTGCTGCCACATCAGATCCTCGTAGCGCCGACGCAACTTGCGCCGGAGCCTATCCTCTGAGGAGGACAATGACGAGGATGAGCGGCGCCGCCGCCTCGGTGCCGACCGAGACCGCCGATAAAGAAGCGGATCGGCTGGACCGAGAAGAGGTCCGAGACACAGACCTTCGGTGTTTCCGAGGGTGGGTCTGGGAGGAGCAGGGGAAACCCATTCCTCCATCGGTCTGGAACCTTAACCGGGACTCCGCACAGGAGGCACAGGCAAGTCCTCGGTTTCCACTGGGGAACCGTGAAGAAGGGTTGTCAGCTTCTCCAGTTGACAGCCCGTCCGACGGGTCGAGAAAATCTCACCGCGGCCGATGGGTGTCCCCGCCGGCTGACCTGACGGGGACGCCGTGAAGCCAGTGGCCTTAGCCACAACCTCGACTGAAGTAGAGTGTCGACTGTCCGGGGACAGGGACCTCTCCTGCTCCCACAAACGTCGATGGTGGGACTTACCCTTAGAGTGCTTTTTCTTGGACCGAGAGGAATGTCCCGATGGCCCCTCTCTCTTAGTAGAGAGGGATTGACAAAGCTCCTTGAAAGAAGCCGAGTAGAAGGAGCCCAAGGAGAGCGGGATAAATGCCGCGACCGAGGAAGAAGAAGATGCAGCCTGGGCCACCACCTCCTCGAGGGCGATCATTTGCTCAAGTTGCTGAGCCGAGCCCGCCGCCGGACACCGGCCAGCGGGCCTCCTTCGACTTTACTGGAGGAATACGTGTCTCGGGGCACCCAAGTTGAAGTCTGGCAGCACGGTCTTCAAGAACATTGACCGAGAAGGACTTGCACAATTCACAGGCCTGCGGATCGTGATCGAGCCCAAGGCAATAAAAGCACGTGGAGTGCGTATCGGTCCGAGACATCTTCTGTCCACAAGGGCACCGCCGAAATCCGGGAGTCTATTTGTCCATCGCAGCCGCGAAGGAAGAAAAAGACCGAAGTCTAGTAAATTTAAGTATGAGTTTCGGTTTAACCTAAGAGTTTGGATCCAGGCCTAAAATGCAGAGCGCAAAGGAGGGAACCTGAGCTTCCAAGTGGTAAGGAAGATCTGGCATCATGGGGCGGTGCCGAGAGTTTTACCACCCGGGTGGGTGGGAGGAGCCAGCTTGAAGACCTTCCGGCAAGATTTAAAGCGGCAAGGAACTTGCCAGTAAGTATGGATTGAACAACATATCCATGTCCCTAGAAATGATCATTTTGGGTTTTCTTGGAGGCGGACCGAGTAACTTTTTGGTACAGCAGATCTAAACTCTGGAGGTTGCCATTTGGAGAGGAACCACACCAAAATGACACACTCAAACAAATATTATAGAAGCGTATTTAATATGCTATTAATGTTAAAAATGGAGCGTAAATGCAGTTTTTTCAAGTGTAAATACACCCTGTACACAGCTTATCTGGAGCCCTGGTGGCAGTGCTTGCAACCTGGCTCCACAAGGAACAGAGTCCAGTTCATTTGGGTACCCGAAAGGAGTGGGAGTGGAATCACTTTTGATGTTGTGAGGGGGTACTGGAGAAACGAAGTGTCACCAATAGAGCCCTCAAGTCCTCTTGAACAATAGGTATACGATCGGATGTCAGGGAGGACAAAGGGGCGGTGCTTGGAAATAAATTCAAGAGTATGACCCGACTTCTGTATTATCTGGAGTACCCATTCGTCTGACATGATCTTGTGCCCGGCCCAGCCTCTAAATGGACGGCAAAAAAAACAACTGCTCACAGCCTCCGGGGCTGGGTCGAGGAGGGGTGGGAAAAGAAAAACCCTAGTGGGTCAATAGGTGTCAGGCTGCCCAGCCTCCCCGGCAAGGTGGGGGTGGGAGCCATGGGCGACGGAGGTGTAGCCTCTTGTTAGTTGAGTACGAACTCCACAGCCGCCTGTATTGGTATCTCTGCATTTTCCACCTTTTTCAAAATAGGAAGAGGATAAGAGTACGGTAGGTTGTATGTGAAGTATGGTACATGCCATGAACCGTATGTAGAGTTCTGCCTGATGCCTTTTAAATCATCCAGTAATGTTTGAGTACCTGGCCCAAATAACTTGGACCCATTAAAAAGGGGCCTTATCTATTTTATGTTGCACATCAGACGTAAGTCCTGAAGAGAGGAGCCCGGTGTGGCATCGCAAAGAAATGCCAATAGCTGACAGCTGGGCCGAGGTACTGACGGCATCATAGGCTGACCTGGGTAGGTGATGAGAATTAGCATTACTAGCTGACATAGTAGCCAATAAGAAAAAATTACTCACCTTAGTAATCTTGTTTCTTCAAATGCAGTCTTCTATATTCATAACTCTCTGCAGTCTGCCTCCTAAGTAGAACTGCCCGGAGCAAATGGAATTTTATGCAAATGATGGAACTACCATTGGCTCGTGACACTTAGTCACACTGCTGCCCTTATCTGCTGCAACATTCAATCAATGTCTCAGATTTCTAAGGAGCTTACAAGGCAACCCACACTATACTACCCAACTACACCTTTATAGTGCAACTACTAAAACTGTCTAAGACAGCAAAAATCTATATAACATTAACAATACTAATATTAACAAGACCCCTTTCTGAAGTGCCAGAATCACCTGGAAAAAGAAAGGAAGACAATTCCCACCAGGATTAAAACATGTATGCCTGTGTTTGGGAGTAATAAGCCAAAAAGACAGATAGGAATGCAGAGGCTCTGGTTCTGGAAGGGGAGACGGAGGGAGAGTTATGAATATAGAAGAATACATTGGAAGAAACAAGATTACTATGGTGAGTATTTTTTTCTTCTAACCTCATGTATTCTTCTATATTCCTAACTCTCTGCAGACTTCAAAGCAGTACCTTTAGAGGTGGGCAGAGAACCTATTTAGGAAAGAGGCTCTGCAGAACTGCTGTGCCAAACCTGGCATCACTACTGGACTGTATGTCCAAACTGTAGTGTTTAACAAAAGTGTGTACTGTTCTCCAAGTAGCTGCTTTATAGATCTCCACCAAGGGAATACCCCTTGAGGCTGCTACAGAACCAGCTGTGCCCCTAGTAGAATGGGCCCCGAGGCATGTTGGTGCCTGTTTTCCAACTTTTAAATAGGAGGTGGGAAAAGAAAAACCCTAGTGGATCAATAGGTGTCAGGCTGCCCAGCCTCCCCGGCAAGGTAGGGGGTGGGAGCCATGGGCGACGGAGGTGCAGCCTCTTGTGAGTTGTGAGTCTGAAGTGCCAGAATTACCTGGAAAAAGGAAGGAAGACTCAATTCCCACCAGGATTAAAACATGTATGCCTGTATTTGGGAGTAATAAACCAAAAAGACTCCGATAGGAATGCAGAGGTTCTGGTTCTGGTTCCTTCCTTTTTCCAGGTGATTCTGGCACTTCAGAAAGGGGTCTTGTTAATATTAGTATTGTTAATGTTATATAGACTTTTGCTGTCAGACAGTTTTAGTAGTTGCACTATAAAGGTGTAGTTGGGTAGTATAGTGTGGGTTGCCTTGTAAACTCCTTAGAAATCTGAGACGTTGATGGAACGTTGCAGCAGATAAGGGCAGCAGTTTGAATAAGTGTCACGAGCCAATGATAGTTCCATCATTTGCATAAAGTTCCATTTGCTCCGGGCAGTTCTACTTAGGAGGCAGACTGCAGAGAGTTATGAATATAGAAGACTCCTAGCAAAACATGAATACACTGGACTATCCAGTGAGATATACATCTCTTGGATGCTGGGGTATCTTTCCCCACATCCCCATATGTGAGAAAAAGCTGTTGCTCATCACCCCTATGATCCCTGGTGTGGGTCACATAGTAACTTGATGCCCTTTTTACATCCAGACTATGGGGTCTGCACTCACCTGAGCTGGCATGTACAGTAAAGAAGACTGGCAGTGTTACAGAATCATTCAGGTGGAAATCACAAGCTACTTTAGGAATAAATCTCCTGTTAGTTCGAAGCACTACTTTATCATTGTGAAATGAGAGGTAGTCCTTCTCCATACAGAGCGCTTGTAGTTCACTTATCCTTCTGGCAGAAGTGATAGCAACCAGAAACACAGTTTTCCATGTGACATATTGAAGATGAGAAGGAGACATGGGCTCAAAAGGAGGTTTCACGATCTGAGCAATGCATATGTTCAGGTCCCGCCACCGGCACTGGTTCCTTAATAGGAGGGTGCATTATGGCACAAACCTTTGAAGAACTTTTTGAAAATGGGATTAGCTGCTATGGAAACACCTTTCCCAACAGAAATGCAAGCTGAAACTGATGCCAGGTGTACTTTTAGGGATGTGTATTTTAACTCCCGAGAATGCAAGCATGTGAGATATTCCAGTAACGTTGGAATTTCTGCCAGGGCAGGAGAAATCTCCTTGGCATCACACCAAACAGAGAACCTTTTCCATTTTGCAGAATAGGTTTTCTTAGTGGAAGGCTTCCTGTATCCTTTCAGGATATTCAGGACAATTTGAGAGAGAGATTTAGATTTGAATATTCTAAGTCCACGAGAACCAAGCCTGGAGTCTGAGACACTCGAGTTTCAGGTACAGGATTTTCCCTTGGTGGGAGGTCAAGAGATTCTGCCTCCTGGGAAGATGCATCGGTCTGGACACCGACACGGACACTAGTAAGGGGTAAAATGGTTGTCTGGCCCAGTCTGGTGCTACTAGGATCAAAGATGCAGGTTGTGACCTGAGCTTGATCAGGACCCTGAAGATGAGAGGAAAGGCGTACAGGCACCTTCATGACCAGTCTAGAGCCAGGGCATCCAGTGGAATTGTGCCCTTGGCTGGTGGTCTGCAACAGAACAGGGGTAGGAGGTGGTTCTCTTGGGAGGCAGAGAGATCCACTTCTGTTGTGCCCCATCTTCTGAACACTGAGTCCAGTACTTGCTTATGGACCATTCATGATGTGCCTGGTTGATTCTGCTTAGAGCAACTGCCAAGGTGCTGTCCTTTCCTGGTACATGAATGGCCTACACGGAGGCCTTTAGTGAGTAGGCCAAATTCCATATATTCATGGCCTTTGTGCACAGGGGTTCTGACCTTGTTTCCCCTTGTTTGTTAGTGTAGTACATTGTGGTGGTGTTGTCTGTTCTGACCTGCACCACTTTGTCCTGTGCCAGATGAGAAAAAACTTTTAAAGCCAGAAATACTGTTCGGAGCTCCAACAAGTTTATGTGGAGGAGTGACACTGCATCTGACCAGGTGCCATGGGTAGTGTGCTCTCCCAAGTGAGCACCCCATCCTAACAGAGCAGCATCTGTTGTAAGGATAACTGATGGGTTTTCCCTCTGAAAAGGAACCCCTTCTCTTAGATTGTGTGCTTCCTTCCACCACTGCAGAGACTGAAGCACAGTTTTTGTTACTGGAATTAGTTTTCACATTTTGTCTTCTTTAACACCAGCATGCTCAGTGATGAAACTGAATGTCCCTCATTTGGTATCTTGCTCCCAAGACCACTCCTGTTGCTGCAGCCATATGTCCCAAGACCTGCAAGTATTGCCTTGTTGGACATGGCTTGCCCAATTGGAATGAGATAATCAGTTGCAGGATGCTCTGTACCCAGTCTTTGGGAAGGAACGTTCTTTCTTGCAAAGTGTCCAGTTCTGCTCCAATGAAGTACAGGACCTGTACTGGATTGAAAATGGATTTTTCCTGATTTATCAGGAACCCCCGAGACTGTAACAGATTTTGTATTGTTACCAGGCGATCTTTCACCTGTTGTTTTCACTTTCCAATGACTAGCCAGTCATCAAGGCAGGGAAAAACTGAGATTCCTAATCTCAGGTATGCCACTACCACTGCCAGACATTTTGTGAACACCCTGGGCGCTGAGGTGAGACCAAAGTGAAGGGCTGAGAATTTGTAGTGACCTGAAGGAAGTCTGAAGCCGAGGTACTTCCTGTGAGACTCTCATATTGAAATGTGAACATAGGCATCCTTCAAATCCAAAGATGCCAGCCAATCTCCTTTTGCGATGACTGGCAAGATCAGGGAAAAAGTGACCATTTTGAACCTTGATTTTACTAGATACCTGTTCAGAAGACGGAGGTCTAGAATAGGCCGTCATGCCCCATTTTTCTTTTTCCCCACTGGACCTTGAGATGCTACTGCAGGACCCTCACGTGTAGTCTGGCGAGGGGTACTGTGGTAAAGTACAGTTACATAAGAACTTACTGTAACAGTAGATCTTTGAGAACAGCTCTTGCAGCAGGTTACACCATTTGGACTGAAGCCAGCAGGTGCCAGGACCCCATGGAAATTTTCTAGCTAGCAGTATCCAGTGGGGACCGCCCCCGATGTCAGGCATCGTATAAAAGGGGGTGGTCCCCCAGAATCCCCAGTTCTCCCGCCGCAGACTCCCAGCCATTCGATGACATCAGAAGTGGAGACTGAGGATCCACCATCAAAAGGTATTCAGAATGGTGTTAGAAACACCTAATCAACTCCCCAGCCAGGGAGTTATATTGCATTTTTCACAGTAATATTTGACTTCCTTGCCCGTACGTATTGTATATACATTTTTTTTACTAAGTATTCTGTGTATTACTTGCTCACTGGATGATGCAGTCTCACATTGTACACTGTGCCTATGATTTGTTTGTTTGTACCAAGTCTTCTCATGTCTGATATTGAAACCATGTACTCGCTGTTCTCAAATGGACCTATGCATCAAACCTGTATATTGTGTCTACTATTGTTGCTTGTATCAAATCTGTTTCATGTCTACTACTGTTACCTTGTACTCCACTGTCACCCTGCGCCATGTGTCATGGCCCGGATCGTGCCCTGAAAACGGTCCCTGGGATCAGTGCACTCACCCGGTTATCAAAGTCATAAATAAATAATCCTAGAACAGAGATGTCGGAACAACTCTACCTCCAGAGGGGATGGTGGGAGGGAAACTACCTACTGCAAGAGCTGTTCTCAAAGATCTACTGATACGGTAAGTTCTTACGTAACTGTACTATCTTACTTCGAGAAACAGCACTTGCAGCAGGTTACACCATTAGGACAGATTCCCAAGCAATAGTGGAAATCCCTCGCAGGTGGGAGGAGGCTAGGTAGAGATCACGAGTTGAACCGAAGCCTAGACCAAAACCAGCTCTTCGCTGTGAAGCCAAATCCAGGCTGTAATGCCTGATAAAGGTGTGCATGGTGCTCCAAGTAGATGCTGCGCAGAAGGGTGAAGTGGACATGTTCTTCATGGCCGCAAAGGAGGTAGCCATGCCCCTGGTGGAATGACCCTTGACCGCGCCTGGTAAAGGTTTGTTACGTTTTCTGGTAACAGAATGCGATACAATGAATGAGCCACCTTGACAGCGATTGTTTAGAAACTGGAGCCCCCATCATCCTGTGGGTGAAGGAGACGAAAAACTGATCAGATTTACCGTGGTGCCTGGTTCTGGTCAGGTAGTATCTTAGACATCGATGCACATCTAGAGTGTGCAACATGGCCTCTCCTCTATTAGAGTATTTAGGAAAGTACACTGGTAAGTCGATGTCCTGATTTAGAGTGAGAGCTGAGACCACCTTAGGTAGAAATTTTGGATTTGTCCTTAGGGACACCCTGTCCTGGTGAAAAAACAAATAAGGTTCTTTGCACATCAGTGCGTGAAGTTCAGAAATCCTTCTGGCCAAAGTAACGGCAACTAAAAATAACGTCTTCCAAGTTAGGAGACTTAGCTCGCAATCCGCGGCTGGTTCAAAAGGCGGCAGCGTGAGCTGCTCCAGGACAAAAGGTAAATCCCATGGAGAATAGGATCCTTAATCGGAGGTCTAAGGTGGAGAACACCTCTCAGGAAGGCTCATGCTGTGTCCAACTGAGTTATGGGACGTTGGCCTATAGGTGTATGATAGGCTGAGATGGCACAAAGGTGTACTTTTATCGAGGAGTAGGCCAAGCCTGCCTGGAAGAGAGACAGCAGGTAGTCCAGGACCGACCTTTCCAGACAATCCATAGGGGAGAAACCTGGGACAGCTGGTACAGCAGAGGGAACCAAATCTGTCTGGGCCAAAAAGGCGCGATAAATATCAGCGTCGCTTGCTCTCTGCGGAGTTTCAATAAGACCCTCTGGATCAACGGGAATGGAGGAAATGCGTAGAGGAATCTGACCATCCAGGAGAGGGACAATGCGTCTCGCCAGAAAACACCAGGCCCTGGATCTAGCGAGCAAAGATTGGGCAGTTTTGAGTTGGATGGGGACATGAAAAGGTCTAACTCTGGTGTGCCCCATATGTGAAACAGATCCTCTACTACCTCCTGGAGTAGTTCCGATTCGAGGACTCTGGCCTGAGAGCGACTCAGGCTGTCTGCAATGACATTGTCCACTCCTGGGACATAAACAGCAATGAGGTTTGTGCAGTGTTGTAAAACCCAATCCCACACCCTCATTGCCTCCCTGCAAAGTGGGTAGGAATGGGTGCCTCCTTGCTTGTTGAGGTAATACATCACCGTAGTATTGTCTGTTTGTAGCAGCAGAGTACCCGGTGGGATCTCCGACTGGAAGGCCTGCAGGGCATAGAGAACTGCTCTCATTTCTAAACTATTTATGTGCAGATGAGTTTCCTGGGGCGTCCACGAGCCCTGAGATCTGACCCCGTCGAGGTGAGCTCCGTAACCAAACCCTGAGGCGTCCGTGGAGAGCATCACAATCGGAGATGGTACAATGAAGGGCACCCCAGCTGACAGGTTCTTTGAATCTAGCCACCATTGCCAATCCCGGATGACGGCATTCGTGATCCAAACTGGGAGCTGCAAATGGTCTTGCTTTTGATCCCATTGTACCCGTAACATCCACTGGGTCACCCGCATGTGGAGACTGGCTAGCTGGACTGTTGCAATGGCTGCAGCCATGTGTCCGAGCAGGCAAAGGACCAGTCTGGCTGGGACAGTCTTCTTTGCCAAGATGTCCCTGATGAGGGATCTGATGTGTTCCGTTCGGTCCTGGGGCAGAAAAGCTCTCCCTTGGACAGTGTACAGAACTGCTCCTATAAACTGCAGAGTCTGTTACGGAACCAGGCGTGACTTCTCCCGATTGATAATGAAGTCCAACGTCCTGAACAGGGATTCAGTACAGTGAATTGTGGACATCAGGGCCTCCCGAGAGGGTGCCATGAGGAGCCAGTCGTCCAGGTAGGGGAACATGTAGTGCCCTTGTCTCCTTAGAGCCTCCGCTATGACTGCCATCCGCTTCGAAAACACCCGAGTTGCTGATGACAGTCCGAAAGGGAGGGCTCGGAACTGATAATGGCAACCTAGAAATTCGAGGCGCAAGAACTTCCTGTGCGCTCGATCAATGGGCATGTGCTGGTAGGCATCCTGCATGTCCAAGGACGCTAGGAAGGCGCCCTGCTTGAGCATGGGTATCAGACCGGGAAGGATCACCATGCGGAAGTGTTTGCAGAGGATCGAAATGTTGAGATCACTGAGGTCCAGTATCGGACGAAGGTCCCCTGTCTTTTTGGGAACCAGAAAGAAGCGGGAATAGTAACCTGCACCTCCCTGGTTCCTCTGTATGTGCTCTATAGCTTCCTTTTTCTAAAAGCGCGAGCACCTCCTGCTGTATGAGCAGTGTGTGCTGACCCAAATAACGGGAAAGCAGGGAAGGTCTTGACGGTGGATGGTCGAGGAATTCTATAAAGTGACCTCTCTTGACCATTGGAAGTACTCACCGGTCGGCGGTAATCGACTGCCACCCTGAAAAGTGGCGGCGGTGCGACCCCTACCTTTCTTCCGTTGATCCGGAAGTCATGCTGTGGTAGCATTTTTTCCCCGCAGGGCTGCGCCGGTTTGGTATACCGCTGACCTCTGCCTGGGGAAAATTTAGGTTGGGCCTTGCGGTGGAAGGTGCCCCTTTGCCGCTGGCTGGACCGTGGCTGCTGTTGTCGTTGCCTGCCGCGAAAACAGTTCTGGTTCCTACGAAAGGAACCAGATTTTGGATCTATACATGGCCTGTACAGATCTTACTGCCTTCCCGGCATCCTGAAGCTTGGTGATGACCTTTTCAGAGGGTTCACCGAACAGGACTTCTCCATTGTAAGGGACGTCAAGAATACTCTTCTGTACGTCCAGGGTAAAACCGGAGACATGGAGCCAGGAGCGTCTCTGGAGACAGACGCCTGAAGCTGTTCCCCTTGGCGGACGAGTCTGCCGAATCATATGCGGCTCGTAACACTTGGGTCCCCACATCTGACCCTGTGCGGAGGAGGTTCAAGAGCTCCACCTTCTGTTCGCCATCCAGTAGTTTTTCAACTAGGTCCTGACCCTGTTCCCACAGGGCATTCTGAAACTGAACCATATGAGACAGACGGTTCAGGGACCTGATGGAGTATGTAGCAGCCGCATACATGCGCCTCCCCAGGGCATCCAACTGCTTGGATTCCTGGTCCGGTGGCTGTGTGCTCAGATGCTGTGGTCATTGGGACCTGTCATGAGAGGCCGTAAGGACCAGGGAATCAGCCAGAGGTTGTTGCACCAAGTACTGGTCCTCTGTCGGGGCCCTGTACAGGCGGTCAGCTTTCTTTGGCACTGTGGGTGGAGGCGACACTTCTACGCAGCCTTGGTGACGTCGCCAAGGTGTTCACTCAAGGGTGATTACCACAGGCTTAGGTTTCTTCTGTCAAGGTAACGAAGTTATGTGCCGCCTCTCGGGGTCAAGCTCTTCCAAATCCCATCCCATGTTCTCCTGGATGTGCCTCATGATCTCGGAAAAGGAGGGATCATCCAGACGTGACCCGGGCAGGTCTTGTGGGTCAGGTGATGGGATGCTGATTGGAGAAGACAACCTGGAGATATCAGAAGTGTCACGTCTAGAATCCTCCCCTGGCGGAGTGGACCATCGAGGTCTGGGTCGCTTAGGACTGGGAGACCCTGAGGGAGATCTTGAGGGGGGGTCTTCTCCGTTCTTTAGATCTCCTAGGAGGTGGAGTGTGCTCCTTGGGGGTTGGGGGTCTTCCTGCTGGCCACTGTGGTGGAGGAGGAGTAGCAGGAGGTGAAGGTGTAGGAGGAACAAGTTTCACTGGGATCACATCCTTCTTTATTGTGTCCCACCAAAAAGTAAAAAGATCTTTTACCTCTTGAATGTTCATACCGGACGACGGACCTGGCGCCGGTGGTCTGTCGCTGGTTATGCCGGGTCCAAGGAGTCTCCGAATTGGTGTAGACTCTCTCCGCGAAGCCTGGTGTCCTCAGTGTCACCTGCCTGGTCGTCAGGCAACGTCACGTCCTCCTCTGTAGAGTCCCGATGACCGGTGTCCACCGGTGACGGGGAGGCAGTCTTCGGCTCTGGCGAACGTGTCACCAACGTCAGGTGCTTAACAGACGTCTGATCCGATGGGCGTTAGCCTGATGGAGGGTCGGAAGCCCGCTCCGGGTCCATCGTCCGTTTCAAGGATGTCAGGTCCTCAGTCTTCCTAAGAGGGGGGATGCAGACCCCTGGGTGGCTGGGAGACCGATCTGGTGTCGGGGTCCCAGCGTCTCTCTGAAGAAGATTTGGAAGACTTGGACTGGTGACGGTCTGAAGACTTCGATGAGGCCCGGGAAGGTGCTGAGGAAGCAGAGGGCCTGGAGGTCTTGACTGGGTGCAAAGAAGCCGAAGTACTGCCTGCGGACTTGACCTTTACTGGAGGGGTCTGAGAACAAGCCCTGGAAGGAGCGCGGTCTGAGCGCGTGGAGCCTGAGCTGGTGCACAAGTCCAAAGCCCGATGAGGGGATCTGGACCTGGCCTTCTCCCGATGCTTGTTCCGGTGTTTGTGGGACTTAGAGGAAGATTGACCTCTGGAGGCAGGGTCTTTATCCATACTTGTTAACTCTTCTTCCAAGAGAAACCCCTGAAGTGCCTTCTGGCGGCTGATCCTGGTGCGACTGTTGAACCCTTGAAAAAGGAGCAGGCCTTGGTGTAGTGGTCCAGGCCTAAGCACCGCAGGCAGGACGAATGAGGATCCTTGAAAGAGATCTGTTTGCCGCAGGCACACTTGGAAGGATGTCCTTCTGAAGGAGTTGGAGATGCCGACATTTAATGGTAAACTGAAAGTTTGAGTCATCGTACGCTAGAGTGGGACCATGAGGCCGATGCTGGTGAGTCAACGGTGGGAAAAGAAATACAGGTTACTCACCTGTAACAGGAGTTCTAGGAATGGTATATGTTGTTCATCCACACTCATTGGCAGTATCCTTGCCGCTTTAAATCTTGCCGGAAGGTCTTCAAGCTTGCTCCTCCCACCCACCCGGGTGGTATAACTCGGCTCGCCCCATGACGCCAGATCTGGCGGCTGGAAGCTCAGGTTGTGCGCCGAGCCGGGAGGTCGTAGGTGTCGAGATGAACAATATATACCATTCCTAGAACTCCTGTTACAGGTGAGTAACCTGTATTTCTAGGGACATGGATATGTTGTTCATCCACACTCATTGGCAGACTCCTAGCAGTTCTCCGGGAGGAGGAGGCAAGACGCACACCCCATATACTTACTTGGGAAAGAGAGACTGGAGAACGAGGCCCCAAAACCAGCATCCCGCGTGACTCAAGGCTCTATGTGGTAGTGGGTAATGATAGTGTTTGCTGACTTCCAGGTAGCAGCCCTGCAGATTTCCTGGATAGGGACGCCCTGGAAGCAGCCACCACTTGCAGCAGTATGGCGGGTAGAATGAGCTCTTATCCTTCTGGGAGGCTCCATGCCCGCTAACTTATCAGAGATCTATGCAGGAGGTTACCCACCTGCTTATCGTCCGGCTGCTGCAGGTCTGCCAGATGCGGCTCACAGCTGCGTGAGGGTGATGCTGCTACGACCTCCCTCAATTTCAGTCAGGGCCTTATAATAAGCTGCGCCTCTTCAGGGTCCAGAGTATGGAGCCTATTCGGCCTCCGAGGTGTGATTGGTAGAACACCGCAGAGTCAACACCTGGTTAAGGTGAACTCACACCACATAAGGAATTTCGGGGGGCGCAGGACAACCTTGTCCCTGTGGAAGACCAGGTAAGGACTGATGGAAAGCGCCTTGGAGTTTCTCCCATCCTTCTGGCTGACGGATAGCCACCAAGAAGGCGGTCTTCCACGATAGGTGGAGAGAGCAATACCCTGCATAGGTTCGAATGGCTTGCCCATGAGCTTGCCAGTACCAGCAGAGATCCCACGGAGGTGGGGATTTCCAAGACCGAGGGGAAATGTGATCAAGGCCTTGAAAAGCGCCAGACCACCTTCCTGCGTGCCATCGACTGCTTCCTCGGCCCGCGCCTCGTGCAAGCAGAGGATGACTGCCAGGTGCACCTTTAGGGTCGCTCGACCTAAGCCCCTGACTAGAAAGGGACCATAAACAGTCCAAGATGCTTGCCAAGGAACAGAGAAGGGTCCAAGCCTCTCATCCTGACACCAAATGGAAAACCTTTTCCATTTGAAGGCATAGCATTTTCTGGTCGACTCTACGGGACGCCTCAACTCATTGAGGACCTGTCGGAAAGACCCAAAGCCTGAACTCTAGCAGCCAGGAACCAGGCCGTCGGGTGCAGGGATTAAGTCCGGATGGAACACCTTCCTGATTGACTGAGAGCAGGTCCGGCGAGCTATGAAGCCGTGAAGGAGTCTGGAGCTGAGACTGAGGAGTCTGGTACCAGAACTGGCGAGGCCAGTCTGGGGCTATCAGAATCACCTGGCGCTTTTGTCCTCCCGAGAAGCACCTTGTGGATCAAGGGAAATGGGGGAAAGGCGTAAAAGAGGCCCGGGTCCATTGCCCTAGGTAGTGTCCTCGCAGCCAGCCCCTGCTGAGGGGCGGGCATGAAACAGACTCACTTCGCTGCCTCCATGGAGGCACAAACAGGTCCACCTGAGGTGTGCCCCAAAGGGAGAACAGATGCTGTACTACCGGCAGGGAGAGACCACTGGGATGCAGCCCCTATCCGCCCAGGGCATCGGGCCAGGGTGTTGGAGGCTCCTGCCACGTGAATGGCTAGGAGATCCGACCTGGGCGCGCATCGAGTGACCAAATGCGGAGAGCTCTTGCATAGAAGCATGGCGCTGTCCTTCGCCCTGGCGGTTTAGATAGTACATGGTCGTGGGTATTGTCCGCCTGACTCGGACCACTTGACCCCTGGAGGAACGGAGCAAAGGCGGTGAGAGCTATGCGGACCGCCGGAGCTCCAGCAGGTTGATGTGGCATCGGACTCCCAGGGACCAGAGCCATGAGCCCGTGTTCTCCAGATGGGCATCCCCAACCCATCGAGAGGCATCGTCGACAGAGAGACCGCCGTCGTGACGGACGAACGGGATGCCCTCCGCAAATGAGTCTGGAACGTCCACTACTGGAGAGCGCCCACATCCCCTGTGTCACCAGCTGCTGGTCCAAGGGATCGAGCGTTAGGACCACTGGCCGGCCAGTCCCACTGAAGGACGTATGTTCCAGCGGGCCCAACGGACCACGCTGGTACAGGCCGCCATGAGACCCAGGAGGCGAGGAAGTCCCGGCAGGCTTAACTGCCCAACCAGAAATGATCGGGCAAAGGAGGAAAGAACCTCGCCCTGTCCGCCGGGAGCCGGGCTCTGCTCGAAGAGAGTCGAGCTGCGCCCGATGAATAAAATCACCTGCTTCGCTCGAGTCTGGACTTTGGCCCTGCTGATGGGGAGGCCCAGTTGAGAGCAGACCTGGAGGGCCAGATCTCTGACCACTCCGCCTCCTTCCTGGAGGAGCTGCTCAGCCAGTCGTCCAGGTAAGGGCACACCGACCCCCCGGCCAAGGGGAATGCTGTCACCACTGCCATGCATTTGGTGAAGACCCTGGGAGCTGGAGAGCAAGCCGGCGGTATGGCTTGAATCAAGAGAGATCCTCCACGGAAGCTGAAGGAATCTCTGGTGACCTGGACTTGATAGGGACGTGAAAAACGCTGCCTGCAAGTCCAGGAGCAGAACATACGACGCTCGCCTAGGATGGTATTATCTGAGCCAGAGTGACCATCCTGAAGGTTCGAGACCCTTAGAACTTGTTTAGGTCGGGTAGGGTCGAGCATGGGCGCCAGCCCCGTCCGCTTCGGAACCAGGAAGTACCTGGACACAAACCTGGGTCTGAAGGAGGGTCCACCACCTCTTCACCACCTCCTTCTGGAGGAGGAGAGTGATGTCAGCTCGACGGCCGCCAGTGAGGCTGGGGATCCCGAGCTCGAGGCGACGGCTCTGAAGGGTGGTGCCTGCTCAATTCCAGAGGCAGGCCTCTTCCCACCCACTTCCAAGACCCACCTGTCCGTGGTAACAGCGGACCAGGTACGGAAGCGCTGAGCCGCCTTCCAGGGGACCCTAGGGGGTAAGGACGGGATGGGGCGACACCCTCAGCCTGGTCACTGGGCAGGCTTGGAGGAGGGACCGTGCCGAGGGACCTCCTGGGCCTTTCCTCCTGCCTCCCTGTTAGAGGAAGCCATGTGTTTGGGTTTGGGATGCTACAGTCGAGCCCATGGCTCTGACGTTGCTGGGCTGGGATGGCTGCAGAAGGACTAAAGGGTTTAGGCTGTGGTCGGTGCCTTTGTCCTTCTGAGCGAGACCGAGTCCACGGTGGCTGACTTTCGACCTCTGCAGGCACCTTCCACCCAGGGCCGGCAGGTCAGTCCTCAAAGGGAACATCCGCCCAATCCCAAAGCTTGGTATCCGGCAAGGTGGATATCTCAGCTAAGCTCGGCTGACGCATGCTACCGGTGTCGCCACCGATCTGGCACATGAGTCCCCTATATCCAAAAGCAATTGAGCTGCTGTTTTAGCCAATGCCTGCCCTGTCCCCACCTGCTTAACCGTAGTCTGCAGATCGGCGGAAGATGAGGGATGACCATCCAGGAGCCCAACAGGCATGGGAGAAAATGCCATGAGGATTCGTCGGAACGGCCTGGACGGCGTCGGAGAGGCTTAGCGTAGACTTTTTCGCCTGCTAGTCCAATTTCTTGACCCCTTTGTCAGGAGGTTTGTCCACATCCTGGCGTTGTCGTTGCCGGTGAAATGCTGTCTGGTAAATCAAACCCCTGCAGAGGGTGTTCAAAACCGGACAAGGAACCGGGGACTCGTGATACTTCTTGGCCATCCTGGTCAAGGCGAGGGCAGAAGCAGGGTGCGCCAAAGTTCCAGTGCCGGGACCTACTATGGCCTCGCCACCGAAAGGCCTCCGGCTGAGAACTCGTCCAGAATCTCCGTGAGGGGGATACCTGGTCTGCTTTGAAACGGGCCCTCGAGCTCCATCCCGCAGACTCGAGATGAGCCGGGCAAGTCCTAGGAAGGACCTATCACACATCGCCCATTGACTGACCTTCCTGAAGAATTTCAAGTCCAGTCGCTGGAGAAGAAGGAGGAATCATCTTCGACTGGAAGAGTCCTCAAGAGCCTGCCTCTGGCCTGAGCCACCTTCACCCAAGCCGAGGTCGGTCGGGAGTGAGGTAACTGACAGCCGAGGGGTAAACCTTTAGTTCTGACCGAGACTTGGTCGGAGCCCCACCGCGGCTGGAGGCGGAGGTTCCAACGAATCGGTGGGAGAAGCTGGTTTTGCTTCAACAACTGCCTGGCATAGGCCTCGACAAGTCGAGGGGGCGCCCGCCCCGGTGACAGCCACCTAATGGCCGGGAAGCGCTGGTCGGCTTATTCCTGCCAGGAGGAGCTGTTGCAACATAAGGTCTCGACTGGCCGACGTAATTTACGCCGGGCTTCCTCATCCGGTGAGGAGGACTGGTATGAGCGGCGACGCCGCGTATCAGAAATGCCTGGACTGACCGCGACTGTTGGAACGGCTGGACTCAAGAGGTCCGGAGACCGAGGCTCGAGAGTCCCGAATTTCCGGTGGTGCGCGGGAGGTGCGTCGAACCGCACTTCTTCGCTCGGAAGGTCCATCCGAGGGCTCCGGAACCGGAGGCACAGACGAGCCCACTGGATTCAACTCTCCCGGGAACCGGGAGAGGGGAATCTGGCCGCGCGGCGAGCCCGTCTAATGGGTTTCCAGAAAATCTCGACTCATCAGTGAGTCTCGTCAACTGACCTGACTGGGACACCGTGAGGCCAGTGGCCAGTCGGCGCGGCTCACCAAGCCGACGGACGACGGCTCCGGGAGAGGGGACCCCTTCACTCCCAAGAGCCGCCGACGGAGGGATTCTACCCTGTCCTCTTTGGACCAACAAGGTCCAGCGACGCAGCCCTCTCCTTTAGTGGAGAGAGGGACAAAGTTCAAAAGAAGCCGTGGTAGGAAGAACCCAGAAGGGATAAATGTCACGTTGAGGAAGATACGCACCAAGGCCGCTCGCTTCTTCGAGGATTCGACCATCCGCCGAGCTGATCCGCCGGAATTCGTCAGTGACACCGGCTAACCGGCCCTCCTTGACCTTCCGGAGGGGAACGCCGACGCCCAGTTGCACCGGGCAGCACGGTCTCGAGGTCGAGGCCGAAAGATGAGCACAGGTCGCAGTTTCGCGGGTCGTGCTCAAGGCCCAGGTAGACACACGTGATGTGGATCCGTCTGAGACATCTTCGTTCGCATGGGTATCTCCGAACCGAGTCGATTGTCCATCGAGCCGCAGGATCAAGACTGTTTTTGCAAATTTTTATTTTAAACTGCAAACGGAGAAATAGGAACTAGTCGAAACGTAGAGCGTTATGGAGGAACCTGAGCTCAAGCTGTAAGGAAGATCTGCGTCATGGGGCGGAGTCGAGTTATACCACCTGGTGGGTGGAGGAGCGTTGAAGACCTTCCGCAAGATTTGAAGGGCATGATACTGCCAATGAGGTGGATGAACAACATATCATGTCTAGAAAGGAAAATTACGCACTACCGACTCTTGATCTCTTGACCAGTCTCCACCACCATTCACTAGTGGGTTTGGCCGGAGGCACTCAGATCGGGAGCAAACTTGCTGGCGGCGCGAGAGACGGCGCCATGAGACACGCGCCTGCCGCAGCTGCTGTCGAGTGTAATGACCATCTCGGCGACGACCCTCCAACCGCCTCAGTACCTTTTACCAAGGAGGTGCAGCTAACGTAAAAGTAAACTCATTAAAAACGGATATAAGATATCCGGTGACCCGTAAGAAGGTTGAAAGAAGTCCTCACGCCTAAAGATTTGAGGAGTGGCGACCAATACAGCTGTGAGCCTGGATGGATAGGTGGAATGAGTGGTGGAGATCGCCAAGAAGATCAAGAATTACGTAGGCACGTACTTTTCCTATCTTCCTGACACAGTCTCCACCACTATTCGCCCTGGTGGGAGAGTACCAGCTGATAATCCCAAAGGGCGCAGAAAGCCAGAGCTCACGCCTAAGATAGAAGCCCATTAAGGAGGTTCTGTCGATGCGGAATGTCGCTGGTAGAACATCCAGTGCATAGTGCTTAACGAAAGTATGCACTGAGCTCCAGATGTATGCTGGTATATCTCTGCACTGGAGCATTGTGATTTCCGCTGGGATGCTGCGATCGCGGTAGAGTGAGCGACACCTACCTTCTAATTTAACTTGAGCCGGAATAGCAATGACTAAGCATGCCACTAACTATGAAGAGATACATCACATGCCAGGTTGACCCAGCCGGTGTCATAAAGAAACTAATAGTTGTTGAGTCTTGCGTCCTTGGTTCTATCTAAATAGAACCGTTGTTGTCTTTAACATTCAAGGAATGAAGAGCTCTTCATTTTGGAAATTAGCTGATAAGCTGGTACCAGAGGTTGGTCTGATGGAATTCGACAACCTTTGGAAGAAATTAGATGAGCATGAGAACTACCTTGTCCTTATGGAATACAGTATACTTGAGGGTCCGTAACCAGCATGTATTCCTGAGACCCCGTGGCTGAGGTAATGGCTACCAGAAGGTAGTCTTCCGGTAAGAAATTTTGTTCCACAGGTAGCTAAGGGTCTGAAGGGTTTCTAGTGAGCATGTCCAGCACCAGGTTAATGTCCCAGGCTGCAACTGGACGCTAACAGGGGTCTGGTATGGAGAACTTTAAGAAATCTCTTCACTATAGGTAATTGAGCCAGAGTTAAGGAAGAAACCGCTCATGGAACGCTGAGATGGCACTCTGGTGATCTTTAACTGTGGAGTATTGAAGACCTAAGTTTGCTAGGTGGTCAAAAGATACTCTAGAACCTTGCCAGAGGACAGGAAAGGGATTCAAGAGGATTTTGGACACCAGAGAAAACGCTTCCATTTGAAGCTGCGTTTCTGGTGGCTGGCTTCCGAGCAGCCAGAAGGATGTCTGAGACTCTACGAGACGTCTCGAACTGATTCTACTTCTCCTTCAGGAGCCAAGCATGAAGGTGAAGTGATTTCAGGTTGGGATGGACATTCAACGAACTCTGAGTCAGAAGACTGATTTGCAAAGGAAGTGGTCTCGGAGAGGCTGCGCAACATACTGTTGAGTAGAGGAAACCAGTAGTTGCCGAGGCATAGGAAGGAGCAATGAGAATCATCTTGGTCCCCTGAGACTCTAACTTGAGGAGTACTCTCTGGATTAGAGGAAGTGGTGGAAAGGCTGAAAGAAAGCTTTGTCCACCGCAGCCTGAACGCATCCTGACAGAAAATGCAGGTCCTGGATTTCTGGAGAAGAGAGGCAGTTTTTGCTTGAGTGGGGATGCAAAGGTCCAGGTCTGGAGTCCCCACTCTTTGAATAGGGACCGAGCCACGGGTTGATCGAGAGACGACTGTGAGGGTCTGCCTCCTGTTTGGCTGAGGTGATCTGCTAGGTCGCTTTGTATACCTGGCAGATAAATCTTGACTCAGAGACTTTGTGCTCAAGCACCACTCCCACACCCCTCATTGCTTCCCTGCAAAGGGGATAAGAATGAGCACCGCTTCTGCTTGTTGATGTAATACATCACTGCTTTGTTGTCCTGCTTGAAGGAGAATGTTCTTGTGACAAAGGACATCCTTCTAGAGCTCGGATTGCATAGGAGGACCTTCCTCATCTCCAGGACATTTATGTGGAGATGAGTTTCTAACTGAGTCCATACACCTTGAGTGTGGAGGGAGAGACAGTGAGCCCTCATCCCATTAGCGATGCATCTGTGGTGATGGAGATCTGATGATCCGGGGAGCAAAGGGAATCCTTCCAGGAGATTGTCTTCTTGAGACCACTCAGGTGAGAGACCTCTCAAGGGGCTCCGCCACCTGATGGGATAAGACTGGGGTGAGAGGTCGGGGACCACTGAGTGGAGAGCATCCACTGGGTGGTTCTCATGTGCAGTCGGGCCAGAGGGACAGTAGTTAACGAGGGACGCCATGAGATCTAACATGCTGCCATCGAGAGAGCTGTAACCGATTGGTTCTCCTGATGTAACGGGGCTACACGAAGGATGCTCGAGTCTTCTGTCCTCCTGGAAGGAAAGCCTTCTCACGAAGAGGTGTCTAGAAGCCGCCCTTCCATGAAAGGCGAGCTCTGGAGGGTTGCAGTTGAGATTTTTTCAACCAGCAGAACTCCCATGGACGTGAGAAGACTGGTAGTCGCTTTGCACGCTTCCAAAGTCCCTTGCCGTGAAGGGCTTGCTAGAAGCCAATCGCCCAGGTAGGGAAACACTTGAGTCCGACTTTCCTGAGATGCGCCCGAGAACTGCACAACACTTTGTAAAAACTCCCATGGCGCCGAGGATAGCCCAAAGGGCAGGACTCTGAACTGATAATGCTGGACCCAAAGCTACAAACCTGAGGAATTCTGCGTGGGTCGGTGGACGGGATAGTGCTGGTAAGCATCCTGCATATCCAGAGAGGCCAGCCAGTCGTAGTTGATGCAGCAAGGGTAACAGGGTACCTAGGGAAATCATCTTGAATTTCTCCCTGGGAGGAATTTGTTTAACTTTCTGAGGTCTAGAATGGGGCGCATCCTCCAGATTTCTTTTTGGAACCAGAAAGTAATGGAGTAGAACCCTGTGTTTCGCGAGATTGCGGGGCACCAGTTCTATTGCCCCTGTTGTTCAGAAGGCCCTGGATCTCCGCGGGGAGAGGAGATCTGATTGAGAGGTCGACAACCGCTGTCGTATGGAGGACACCGGGTTCCAAGAAATTGAGAGAGTAACCTCATGAATTATCCAAGAACCCATTTGTCTGAGGTTGTGGACTCTCACTGGTTGTAGAAGTACATCAGACGACCTCCCACTGGAGGAGAAAGTTCCACTGGGAGAGTGGATGGAACTTGGGCCAACGATTATAAGGTAGCGCTTGGGAGCTTTAGGTTCTGGCGCTTTCTGCTGGCGCTTTCTTTTGAGGTTGGCAGGTTGGCTTTTATGGAAGCTTCCTGCCTCTGCCTCGCCAAAGGATCGACGCATTATGAAACTGACGTTTGTTCACATGCCTCCCGAGAGGGGCAGGCGGAGGTCTGGCCAACTTAATGGCCGATCTAGTTCTCTGAGTGGCCTCTAAGGCTTGCTCCACCTGAGGGCCAAAAAGAAAAGGAGCCATCAAAAGGCAGCGCCATCACCTGCTGCTGAGCATCATTCGTGAAGCGTTAAGCACGCAGCCATGAAATGGCGCCGAGTACAACCTCACTTGCTTGCTGAGCTGAGAAGCAGTGTCGAAAGCATCCATGGCGTCTTTGACCTGTTGGTTATTGACTCAATACCTCTATTAGCGGCCTGAAGAAGTTTGACTTGGAATCCGAATCTGAAGAGCTCAAATCCATTCTTTTCATAGAGTGCCACAGGATATACTCATATTGAGAAAATAGCCCTTGATAACTGGCAATACGACATGTACTTAGGAGTGGAGGCAAAAGACTCTTTACCTAATGTATCAATCTTACGAGACTCTTTGTTAATAGGTCGAGCTGTAGTAGTTTGAGGAAGAACGACCTTGTCATTCTCTGCCAGGGACTTACAATAGGATCCGCAGCGTCTTGGGATGCCAAATGGGACTATCCTTGGGAGCTGAATACTTCTTATCAATGGATTTAGCCACTGAGGGAATAAGAGCAGGGTTATTCTATACCATTTGAGACAGCGCCTCGAAGGAAGGCTGAATCGGAGGAGTCAACCTGAGGGATCTCCAAGCATGAAGATATTGAGTCTTAATATCTTCCCAGGATCGATGTCTGTAGTCTGGAGAGAAAGAGGATCCCAGGTTCTTCAACAGAGACTTAAAGGACAGGTCCTCCACCACAGGCTCTGTAGCAAAGAAAGATCCTGTTTCTCCACTTCATCACCCAACCGAGGTCTGGGTCAGGCTCAATATCATCTCCTGATGGTCCAGAAAGGACTGTTTGGACAGGAAAGAGTGAAAATTAGAGAGGAGGAAATGGCAGAAAATGAGAGTCCCTTGCGGAAGCGCCAGCGCCAGCGAGATCGGCGCAAACGGGCTGAAGACGGCATGAGGAGGCGACGGCGCCGAAGAGGCATCGCTGGCCTCGCGAACGCTTTCGGGCGGCGCCAAGGACGACGCCGGGCAAGACAGCGGGGTTAACGCGCCGCGGGATAACGCCATGACCGGCGCCATGGACGACGCTAGCGAACGCGCGCCAGCCGATCCAACGGCATTCACCAGCGGCGCTTCATGAGCTAACGCTGGCGCCACTCAACGGCGCCGAGATTACGCTGGCGCCGCTTAACGGCGCCGCAGTTCGGGCGTGTCCCGAAAACGGGCGCGCCGACACGGCCACAGACTCCTGCAGAAGGCGCCGAAAAGCCTCTGGGAACCTGGAAAACAAGAGAAGGAAAATACCAGGAGATAAGGGCATCGTGAGGCCTCGCGCGCAGCCATGTGAGGGGGGAAACACTTGCCATCGGAGTCGCTAGCACCAAGAAGGCGCCGCGCACTAGGAAGGGTCCAACCGCCCCTACTCTGATCGCTAGAGGAGCCTTAGGTCTCGAGGTAACCGAGCCAGGCAGAAGAACCAACCTCCGAGCCCATCGCCTCCATAAGAGCGCCCACTGATGAAACTGCTCATCTGGAGCCCTACCTATAGGCGGGAGGGGCTCAGATGTCGAGACGACGATTATCGGAAGCTGGCGACCAAGAAGGAGACCGCAACTAGCAACGAGAACCGGTCGACGCCAAGACATACACCAGAGGGCGACCTCGAAAGATGCCTTCTTTGACCTGTGGGGCCAAGAAGAGTTTCGAGGCTGAACGGGCGCCAGAATGCGACCGCTTATTTTTATGCCGGCGGGGACCGCCTCATCCCCGGCATCAGACTGACCGTAGTCGGAACCCCGCTGAGGAGAAGGAGGCTGACCGACCAGCCCGCTGACTGAACAGCTTTCATACAAGAATCTCCTACCGTCACCTGACCTGCTCATGGTCGACTCCGTCCAGTAGGCGAGACTTCTTCAAGTAAGTTAAATTTAAATATTAGAAAAATTTTCACGAAAATAGAATAAAACTAAGCGATACTACTATCGTGATAATGTACAAAAACAAACTGAAAACTATCGCTAGTTTGAAGTTTGACTCCCAAACAATGACGGCGGTAAATACTGAAGCCCTTTCGGCGATGGAAAAAGGAACTGAAGGCGGTTGGAGGTCGTCGCCGAGATGGTCATTACCGCCGAGCCGCTGTCAGGGCGCCGCGGTCTCGCGCACTGCTACTGCAATTCTCCAGCAAAGTTTGCTCCCGATGGGTCTTAGTGCCTCCGGCGCCAAACCCACTAGTGTGAATGAGTGGTGGAGACTTATGTCCAGGAAGATCTGGGGATTCTGGAGGACGTCCTCTTTTATACAATGCCTGATGTCAGGGGCGGGGCCGAAGTTGGGGGCGGTCCCCGCTGGATACTGCTAGCTAGAAAATTTATGTGGGGTCCTGGCGCCTGCCAGTTTCAGGCCTAATGGTGTAACCTGCTGCAAGAGCTGTTTCTCGTAGTAAGAACTCCAATGTGTAAACAAAAACTTGGGTCTCGTGCATTTTCAGTCTCTGCACCCCTGTTGTGGAACTCTTTTCCCCTTCATATTCAAAATGCAAATTATTTGTGGTCATTTAAGGTATTGTTAAAACACTATTTAATGTCTGAAGTTGTTTGTAACTGTATTAAGCAATTCTTTGTTATGCATAACTCTTGTGACTGTATTATGTGATATGATATGTTATTATGTCTTGTAATGTATTCCGGGTCGGACCTGAAAAAGTACCATCGGTCCAGTGTCTACCCGGTTAATAATTAAAATAAAAATAAAATGTGCGGAGATGCCTGGTGGAAAGGGACACATATTTCACTATCTTTGGAAATGTGACAAAGTGGACAAGTACTGGAGACAGATCTCCATTGAAATAATGAATATATGGAGTAGAGAGACAGCAATGACCCCTGCCTCCTTGCTGATGGGCTTGGAGAGAGAAGCCATGGAGGGGTGGGTCCTCTATCCCAGATGGATTGAGGGTAATGTTGGTTCTGGCTACAAAAATCTTACTAAACACATGGGTCTCGTGTATACATCCCACCACCCAAATGCGGCTGAATTTACTGTTAGCAATTTTGGCCACGGAGAGGCTCACCTTTGCAATGAAGGTAAGGGAAAAACTGTTTAATAGGGAAAGGGCACAGTTTATGACCTCGCTCTCACCGGTAGTGGCCCTAATTCTCAGCATGGAATCATTCTAAATACATAAGTGGTGGATAAGTATATAGGAGGCGCCCACTAATATAACAATGGGCCATAGTAAATATCAATCAGCAGGAATTATTGAAATATGTTAGATATGTACAGGCACGAATGGCAAAATCACTGCAGATTACAGTCACTTAGTTGGATTATTTTTTTTAATTTTGTAATTTTTGTTGGGGCATTAGTTGGGGGGGTTAACAATTAACTTGCTAACTTGTTAGCTTTTCATTGTTATCTGCACTTTTGTTCCTTAACTTAAGTTAGGTTAACACTATATAAATTAGTGGATGCTGATTATATGAGTGGAAACCATAACACACATCGAATGAATAATGGAATCAGATGTAAGAGCAAGGTTGTAATAGGATTGGCAAAGTACCAACACAAACCAGAATGACAAGACCCAAGAGTGGATTTGATGTAAATGTTATTTGTAACTGCTATTTGTAGCTATATGTAACTTGTATTTTTTTCTACTTGAAAATACTATTAAAAAAATGTATACAAAAAGCTGCAGATGTACAAACTTTCCTGGCAGCCATCAGGGTATCCACTGCCCTTTTTGAACCCCTGTTTTAGCAGTTTCCTCATGGCAGGAGTCAGGCTGCTAGCTGCATTACCTTCAGGTCTGGATACAGAATGGGTCCTAGGGAGAGAAGGCCCCCAGACAGGGAGTCGCAACAGCGCGTGCCAAACTAAATTTACAAGGTCTCAGAACCATGGCCTTCTTGTCCATTCTGTAGCTATCAGAAGTAAGCTTCCTTTTTTAACTATTTTTATCTCCACCACACTCAGGCATCCTTCCGGTGTACTCGATGACAGCCTCTACTCTAAGTGAACCCACTATGGACCAGAGACCTGACCACCCAGGCAGACCCTAGCCCCGGATCATCCCCGGGCAGGCCCATCCTCCTGTGACGGTCTTTCTGTAATTGAAAGGTTTTACCTGAGTGGCAGGATGGCCGTGGAGTCCTCTGATCGCAGGGCCATTGGGATGTGGGCTGTGTCCCTGGAATCCCCATCATCTCCATAAGCGTGGAGGGAATTTTCTTGAGTTTTCTGTCCCCTGTGGAGCATGGCCAGCAAAGCAATGTGGTGTCATAGCTCTGCCCTTCAGGCATATGCCACATTGCTACGTTTGGTGACCTCCAGCCGCCGCCAGAGGTTGCTCAATGAGAGGACGCTCCCGAGCCCTCCCTGGGAAGAAAGAGCAGTCCACCAGACACTCGATCTCTTCCCTTCCCTGCCGACCCCCAGCCACCCGGGCTCGCTTTTGAACCCGGGTCGCCGATATGGCGTGAGGTGTGATGTCCAGCGCCTCAACCCTCAGCGCCACCAGGCCAACAAGCTTCCTTTTGAGTGTCTTATTTTGTGAATGGCCATGGTGAGGAGTGGCAGAGGAGAGAAGGCATTTATATGACTTTGGTAGCCGGGTAGATGCGCTTGATCCCAGGGACCGCTTTCATGCATGACTCGGGTAATATATGCCCTACAGAAATCCAATGCCTGTGATTAAGCATTCACTGCTTCCCTGTGGACACTGGTACCCACTTCTGTACCTCAGCATTTTACCTCAGTATTTTAGCTGGAGGCAAACAGGTCAATCTGAAGGTGCCCAAACCGCACAGAAGGTCAAACACCTGCAGATTCAACATCCACTCCCTGGATGGACAGTCTCTCGGCTCAGCCAATCGACCTGGATGGTCAACTCTCCTGGCCGGTGAACTTTAAAGAGTTAGACAATTCTTCTTGGCCCACAGTAGCAGTTTGGTTGCTTATACTAGCATCTCCCTGCTTCTTGTGCCTCCTTGACCATTTATGTACGCTACTGTGGTGGTGTTGTCCAACCTTACTTTCACAGCTTCTCACCATACCAGCCTGTGAAAGTGAAGGAGAGTTCTAACACGCTGATGTGTAGCTGTTCCTGCGCAGAACAAAAACCCTGGACTGGAACTTGGTACAAGACTCCACCCAGCCCAACAAACTGGCATCGATGTCAGGATCAGCTCTGGAGGAACTTCTAAGGAAGATCCCTTGCTTACGGTATCTGAGTTCTTACCAATTCAGCAACCGTCAAAGAGGTTGAGTAAGTGGGATCATGGGAATCATGGCTTCCAAGTCCTCAAAGATCATGTTCCAGACTGCTAGCATTCCATTTTGAAGGGGCCGTATGTGTAAGTAGACCCACGGAACTAGTTCTCCTGCTGCAGTCATCAATCCCAAAATCCACAGTAGTCTGCGAGCAGAAGCAGAGGACTGACTTCTCAACCACTGAGCCGCTAGTCTCAGGGATCCCTTTCTGACTGTCGAGAGGCAGACCTTGCACTCATCCGTCCTGAACACCATGCCCAAATGTTACAGGTCCTGGGACGGGTTAAGGCAACTCTTCTCCCAACTGGTTACCAAACCGTAGGACTCCAGTATCTACAGGGACCTGGTTACTGACTTCCTTGTTAGCTGAGTAGAGAATGCTCAAATTAGCAAGTTGTCCAGGCAGGGATGTCCCTCTTGCCTCACTTGAGCCACCAGTACTTTCAGGACCTGTGGGAAGACCCTGGGAGCTGTTGCCAGCCCAAAAGAGTGCACCCTGTACTGGAAGTGTTACCCCAGAATCGTGAACCTGAACCTCTGGTGAGACTGAAGAATGGGGATGGGGAGACATGCATCCCTCAGGTCTATGGATGCTAGGTAATCCCTGTCTGAGCAGCCCATAAGACTGACTGCAGGGATTCCATCTTGAAGGTCGTGTACCAGACAAAGTTGTTTTAAGTGTTTCAGGCCCAGAAGTGGTCTGAACTCCTCGACTTCTGGGAAGCACAAAGTATATAGAGTAGAATCCATAGCTTTTTCACTGGGGAATCGGACAACAGCCCCAATTTGTTTGAAGTGATCCAAGGGTTGAGACACTGCCTGTTTCTTCAATGAGTCCTGTGGCACAAGGGACTTCAGTAAGCACCCATTGTGGAAACCATCACAAACCTGACTGTGTAACCCAATGCCACTATCTCTAGTACCCATGTGTCTGACATTATCTGGGCCCATTTTAAATACAAATTCTGTAGTCTTCCACCAAGGTAACGGGGGCTGAGATGAGCCCGTGTACCTTCATTGTGAGTTGCCACTTCTTCATCCTGCACCTCCATTACGCTTGTGGGCAAAGGCTCCTCTGTTACGGTTTCCCTAATAATAATAATAATAAAGTTTATTTAAGTGCCTTTCAATATCTCGAAGCGCTGTACAGTAATAATATAGACAAAACACATTTCCAAATACATATAATATAAAATCACAATAAAACAGGAAATGCCTTCCCCCATAAAAAAGTATTTAGTGCCTGCTTAAAACTCCCCACTGTCCTGCACTCCCGGAGCTGACGGGGCAGAGAATTCCAGAAGGTAGGTGCTGCAAATCCAAAGGCACGCGCGCCAGATGACTTTAAATTAACCCTCGGAATCTCCAGCAACCCCTCGTCAGCTGAGCGGAGCTGTCGCAAAGGGGTGTAAGGAACCAGAAGCTCTCAAGTTGTCTGGACCCAATCATTGTAGGGCTTTGTAAGTCAATAGACTTACTTTAAAGGTGATCCGCCACTGTATTGGCAGCCAGTGCAGAGCGCGCAACACAGGGGTGATATGAGATCTTCTAGAAGCCCCAGTCAACAAGCATACTGCCGCGTTCTGCACTAGCTGCAGGCGGCGGATATCAACCCCAGAAAGCCACAGATAAAGGGAGTTGCAGTAATCAAGGCATGTACCAAAACGGGCAGGTCACTGGATGGAACAAGGTGCTTAATTCTGACAATGTTCCTAAGATGGAAAAAGGCCAGCTTGATGACTGCCGATACCTGATGTCAAGAGTTGGACCATCGTCAAGCTCCACTCCCAGGTTACACACCTGCTCAGAGGTGAGAATCTGGGCCTCCCCAGGACTAAACCGAAGGGAGCCCAGTCCTCAATCCCTCTACCCTATGACCCGGGTCCACAACCAAAATCTCAGTTTTTCCTGGGTTCAACTTTAAACCGCTGGAATTCATCCAATCTTGGATTTCTGCAAGGCAGTTGTTCAGAACTGAGATAGCACCAACCTGGTCAGGCGCAAAAGACAGGCAGAGCTGGGTATCATCGGCATAGCAGTGAAACCTCAGCTCATACCGTCTTACAATGTCTCAGAGAGGTAGCAAATATACTGCGAATAACATGGGGGACAGCACCGAACCCTAAGGTACCCCGCAAGGCAGAGAGAAAGCCCCGGATGAAAACAAACCAGAGATCACACTCTGCGTTCTCCCAGCGAGGAAAGATGAAAACCATCTGAGGACTGTACCCGACAGCCCACAGATGAACCTCAGGCGTTCGAGCAGAACCCCATGATCCACAGTATCAAAAGCTAATGACAGATTCAGGAGAACCAAGATAGAATGGTGTCTCCGATCTCGCCATCAGGAGATCATTGAGCACCGAACCAGAGCAGTCTCAGTACTGTGCCTTTCGAAAACCAGATTGGAGAGGTTTGTATAAATTATGGATGTTTAAATGGTTATCCATTTGAGCAGCCACAACTTTCTCAATAACCTTCCCCACAAAAGGGAGGTTAGAGATAGGCCTGTAGTTGACTAGGTTCTCAGAGTCTGAAGAAGCTTTCTTCAGAAGGGGGATCACCACCCCCTCCTTCAGGGAGCTAGGAAACTCACCCAAATCTAGAGAGCACCGGACAATCAGAGCTAAGACCAGGCCAATGATCTCACTACAACCCAAAATCAGGGAAGTAGGGCCAGGGTCTAAACTACAGCATGTGGGACGCATCTCCTGGACAATCCTCATAATGTCTACGAAATCCGGCACGTCAAAGGTACTCCAGGAAACTCCGGCTCTGTGACAGAGCACCGATCAACAGCAACCCCTTAGAGTGGAGCTGGTGGCATTCCCTCCTGATATGTGAGTACTTATTACGAAAATGAGCATAATCTCATCACAATCAGTTTGTGTAAAAATCCTCGACGGAACTGCCGACTGGCTGGGATGCACAGCCTGTCAACAGTTCTGAACAGTTGAGCCAGTCGGTTCTGTGCGACAGAAATTTCCCTGGACAGGAATTCTGCCTTCTTATGGGAAATTTCTGTTTGGTAGAGTTTATAATGCTCTAGCAAAATACGGTGGTCGGCATCAGCGGCAGTCTTCCTCCAACAACGCTCTAACCAACGCCCCAATTTCCTCAGATGGAATAGGATCCCTTATTCCTCTGGTTCCAGATATTCTGGCAAGGACAAACACCACCTCAAAACTGCCTCTGTTGACCACCACCTCGACCCCTTGGGGTTGAGCTTGCTTTCTGCTGCTACTTCGACACTGGCAGTTGGCCCTTATTATCTTGGTACATCTTTCAAAATGTCATCCAGGCCTGATCTGAATAACAGTCCTCCCTCAAAAAGACAGGTTAAAGAGCTTGGTTTTTGATGCCTAGTGTGTGATCCAATGTCGGAGCCTTACACCCCACAAAGCTGACACAATGTGATAAGCGGAGCGTGCAGGCATTCATAGCTTCCACTATAGCACCCCTAAAAGGCAGAAGCCATGGATACCAACTGTAAATGTCCCCCAAGTCTGGGATAACGAAACTACCCAAAGCAAAAATCCAGGAGTTTAAGGCTCTGGAAACAATAAAAGATGCACAGAAGGTGCAAAGATTTACTCCATCTGAAGCAAAGGCTCTTCTGCTCATGGTGTTGACTCGCTTATCATGCAAACTGCTTAAGACTGGAGAGCCTTCAACTGGTGTATTTGTGTGCATAACAGAATTTTGCCAGCCTTATCTGCAAGAGGAGGGTTTCCATTTCTGGGATGTCTCCTACATAAATGGTTAAATCCCACCCATGGCCTGGGCAGATGTTTTGCTGTTCAGTGCCTTCCCATTCCTGTTCAATAATCTGATCACAGTGCACAAAGCTTGGAAAACACTTAGGAGGGGAGAAGGATGCAGATAAGATCAGATTCACATCTAGTGCCTCCACCTCCTTTAACTGTAGTGTCCTACAAGTCTCCGTTATGAGGCAGGATAGTGATCTTTATATCAAACAGGGAAGGGATCGGAATCTCTTAGGCTCCGTACACTCCCCCCTTCCTCCTCATCTTTCAGAAGCGGCTCTCCTCCTCAAAAAGCAAACTGGGGTCAGTATTTCCCTCACAACCACCTATATCATTATCTTGACCTGCTTCATCAAGGTCAGGGACAACCTGCATATCTTGGTGAGCAGGCTTATCCTGCTCTGGTACACCTGGCCATGCTTGTATGCCCCCATCCCCCGATCTGAGGAACCCGCCTTGGGCTCGGGTGTGTTGGTGGGGATGTCCTGCGGGACATCGGGACTCAGTATCTCATTAAAGAGCACGATAGCGATTTCAGCAACTCTTCCTGTTATTGCCGTGGTGCCCCCACCACACTTGAGGTCGGAATGGGGAGATCAACCGACAGATTGGCGCTATGCAATTAGCACACCAGGAGATTAAAGACGAGAGTCTCATTACCCTACTGCAGGTCTTACATCATTTAAAAACTACAGGTGTGCAATAAGCCATGGTGCCAGTGGATTTTTATTGTAATATCCCAAGAAATAGGTTTTTAGTTATTTATTTCAGATTGGGATTAATACCTTTGAGTCGAAGACTCGTCTACAAAACTTCCAGGTCATACAGATACACAAGACAAACAAACAATAGTTAGGTTACAAAACGTTCCACAGATTCCACAGTAGGTTTGCAGTGTAGGTTCTAAAGGGTGTACATACATACATTGGTTGCATAGAAATTAATGAACCCGGCAAGCCAGGACTAGGTTAGAATTTAGAGTGGGACAGTGGAAACTGTATCCTGAACAAAAACAGATTGAATGTTAAGGCAATAACAGAGTAAGTGTGGGGTAAAGCAAGAGGACTAAGGATCCATATCATTGCTCTGTACAGAAGCAGCCAGAGAAGGCTTTGTCAGCACATGTCAATGGAGGAGGAGAGTGGTGGAGAGTAGCAACGTGGTAGGGGTGAGCAGAAGGGAAAAGGGGTTGATGGGACGAGTTGGAAAGGGGAATTGTGTAGGTGAGGAGGGCAGGTGGGGTGGGGGATGGGTGGTAAACAGGGGAGTAGGCACGTAAGAGGAGGAGGAGGAATGTGGCATGGGAGGGGCAGTGTAAGGGGTGGAAGATGCAAGGTGAGGGAAACGGTGGTGGGGCAGTGGGGAGCAGCAAGGCAATTTAACTAGTGTCCGGGGGGTGGTAGGCAACAAGCCAGATGAAATGAGGTTAGTGGAAACATTTGCAGACATTCTCAAGGGCTAAGAGGGCACGGAGTCCCGATTTGAACTGGCTAACCTTACTACTCTCGATCAGGTCCTTGGGGAGTTCACTGAGCCACTTGGGCCCACGGAATAAGAGAGATCTCTGGGCCTGTGCTTTTCACTTAAATGGCACCACCAAGCCCCCTTTTACCGCATTCAGAGTCCTAATAGTAGGTTGAGCGGTTCTGAAAAGGCAGGAAGTTGAACTAGGGGCGAGTCCTAGCACTGACTTCTTAGCCAGTAGACACGTTTGGTATACAACCCTATTGTAGAGAGGGAGCCAGCAGGTCACTTGATAGAGGGCACAAGTACGTGTCCAGTGATGAACCCCCATAAGTAGGCGACAGGCTTTGTTAAGTAGGGTTTTTACTCTTTTGAGAGCAGTATCAGTACCGGCTCTATAGATAACAAGGCCTTAGTCAATTGTGGATAAGATGTAGCAGCATGTGATCAGCTTCAGGGCTTCCGGTGTAATGTAATGACAGTGCCTGTAGAGGACACCAAGCTTTGCATTGGCAGTCTTAACAACATGGTCGACATGGTTTCTGAACGACAGCGTGTCATCAAGATGGACCCCAAGATAGCTGAAGGTGCAAACTTCCTCCAGTGTGTCACCTTTGGGACTCTGGACCTGTAGCGGCCCAAACTATTTTTTGTTCTGTTGGATGGAGAAAAGCATGCTCTTCGTCTTTTTATAGTTAAGCAAAAGTTTGTTACGGGAGAACCATTTTTCAAGTCGGTGGATACTGTCTTGCATTTCAGAGGAGATCTTGGCCAGGTTTTTTCCTTTAACAGAGATGACTGTATCATCAGCATTTAAAAAGTACAGTTACGTAGGAACTTACCATAACAGTAGATCTTAGACAGAGGTTCCTTCAGTAGGTCATCACATATAGGACTGGCGCCACCTGGCGTCGGACCGCACGGCAGACTTTTCTAGCAATACCTGACAGGGGCCCGCACACCCGACGTCACGTGACCGATGTCAGCATGACTGTATATAGTGGATGGTCCCCACGCCAGCCCTCCAGTTCTCCCACCGGAACCAGTAAGACGCCTTGCAGCAGGAATGAACAGGAATTGAGTCCCTGTAAAACATAAAATGAGGGGAAGGAGGGAGGGAAAAATATGACCTACTGAAGGAACCTCTCTCGAAGATCTACTGTTGCGGCAAGTTCCAACGTAACTGTACTATCTTTGAGAGGGTTCCTTCAGTAGGTCATCACATATAGGACAGAGTCCCAAGCAGTCCCTCCATGGAGAGACAGAGAAACTGGGGAAGCTAACTCCAACAGAACTGAAGTCCAGAATGGACCCAGCCTAGAACACAAGGCTCTGCAGGACTGCTAGACCAAAGCCAGCCCTCCGCCTAGAAGCAATGTCCACACTGTAATGTTTGGTAAAGGTGTGGACAGAACTCCAAGTAGCGGCAGCACAAATGTCCGCCATAGAAATGTTCCGTAGGAAGGCCGCGGAGGCAACCATGTCCCTAGTAGAATTACCTCTTATGGAACCCGGAAGAGGCTTATCGTACTTTTGGTAACAGTACCGAATGCAGTTGCCTAGCCATTTGAAAAGACACTGCTTAGAAACCGGTTTGCCCCTTGACCACAGGGCAAAAGAAACAAACAACTGGTTGCAGGAGTGAAACTCTTTAGTCCGGTGGATATAACAACAGAGAATCCGATGGACATCCATTGTGTGAAGGAGTGCCTCACCCCTGTTAGAGAGGGATGGATAATAAACCAGAAGCTCTACTGATTGGTTCAGTGTGGTTTCTGACACCAACTTGGGAAGGAACCTCGGATGCGTTCTGAGGACCCCCTGGTCCCGATGGAAAATCAAATATGGCTCCTTGCAGACTAGAGCGTGAAGCTCCAAAATCCTTCAGGCTGAGGTGATAGCCACCAGAAAAGCACTTTCCATGAAAGGAAGTGCAAATCACAGCTCATAGTCGGTTTGAAAGGAGGAAGGGTGAGCTTTTCCAAGACGAAGTTCAAGTCCCAAGGTGGAGCTGGGCTGCGGATGGGGGATTTCAGATGGAGGATCCCTTTCAGAAAGGTCTTTGATACCTCCAACTGAGCCACGGGTTTACCATCCAGTAGCTCGTGGTATGCGGAAATAGCAGAGATATGGTCCTTTAAAGAAAAACAGGACAGACCGATTACTGAAGGAGGTATTCCATGACTTGGGGGCTGAACAGGAGAAGGGATTCCAACCTTAGCAGCGCCCAGGATCGAAACCACTTCCACTTCATGGTGAGGTGGAACGGTGGACGGTTTTCTGCTCGTGAGGACCTGAGCAACTCTAGAGGAGACACCAAAGTAGAAAATTGCTGTGTCTGTAGGAGCCACGGATGAAGATGCAGAGTCCTGAGCCCCGGATAAACCAGCCTGCCTTGATCCTGAGTCAGGAGGTCATGAGTCACTGGAAGTGGAACCGTGGTTCCCTGGAGAGCTGTTGTAACAGCAAGAACCAGATTTGTCTCGGCCAGAGAGGGCGATGAGGATCATTCTTGCCCTCTTGGCTTGAAGTCTGAGGAGAACCCTCTGCAGAATGGGAAAAGGAGGGAAAGCATACAAGAATTTCCCTGTCCATGATAGAGACAATGCGTCGTTCCAGAAAGCACCTTGCTCTGCAGCAAGCGAGCAAAACTTGGGAAGCTTTGCATTGAATTGGGAGGCGAAGAGGTCAATTTCCGGACGTCCCCAATTCTGGAAGCTGGAATCCACCACTTCCTGTTGCAATTCCCATTTGTGGGCCGGGGATCAGAGTTCTGCTGAGACTGTCCGCCAGGATGATGAGAATGCCTGGAATGTGCATGGCCACCAGGACTAGATGATGCTGGACTGCCCAGTTCCACATCCGGGTTCCCTCCCTGCAAAGAGGGTACGACCGGGTTCCTTCTTGTTTGTTGATGTACCAAACTACCGACATATTGTCAGTTTGGATCAGCAGTGTTCCCTTGGGTAGCAGGGTCTAAAAGGCCTGTAAGGCATACAGGACTGCCCTGGGCTCCAGAACATTGATGTGGAGAGAAGTCTCCAGGCCTGACCAAAGGCCTTGAGCTTGATGTTCCCCCCAAGGTGAGCTCCCCACCCCATATTCGAGGCATCTGTGGTGAGGGTAGCTGCCGGTGCAGGGTTTCCGAACGGAAGTCTCATGGAAAGACTGAGAATCTCCCACCACTATAAATCCCCCTGGACCGCTGAAGAGACCAGGACCGGATGGTCCAGGTCATCTAGGAGGTGTTCCCACTGCACCCATAATGACCACAGAGTGATTCTCATGTGTAGCCTTGCTAGGAGAACGGTCGTGATGGAGGCCACCATCAGTCCCAAAGACGGCAGACCTCCAGCAGGGATGGTCTGGAGGAGGCTACTTTTCGAGCCTGACTGACCACGGTGTCCACCCTGTTTGAAGGGAGGAAAGCTCTGCACTGGACGGTATCCAGAACTGCCCCAATAAACTGCAGTCTCTGGGCAGGGACCAGACATGACTTGGGAACGCTGACCATGATCCTGAGTCAGCTGAATAGGTCCAGTGTGAAAGAAAGAGTTTCCAACAAAAGATCCCTGGACGGGGCCGATATCAGCCAGTTGTCCAGGTAAGGGAACACTGCAATACCCCTGCAGCGCAGGAATGCTGCCACCACCGCCAGGCACTTAGTAAAAACCCAAGGTGCCGAAGACAGACCAAAGGGAAGCACCGGAACTGGAAATGCTCTCCTTGGAAACAGAAACGCAGGAATCAACGGTGGCTGGGGAAAATGGGGATGTGCAGGTAAGCATCCTGCATGTCCAGGGTGCAAAGCCAATGATTCTCCATCAGTAGAGGAAGAAGGCCCTGGAGCGTCAGCACGCAGAATTTCTTGTACTCGACATACTGACTGAGCTGACTCAAGCAGAGTATGGGTCTGAAGTCCCCGGTCTTTTTTAGAACCAGGAAGAAATGGGAATAAAACCCTTTTCCCCTTTGCCCGAAGGGAACTCGCTCAATTGCTTCTTTGAGCAACAGAGGAATTCGACACTCCTCGCCAGCGAGAAGGGGCCTGGTCCTGGGAATAGAGGACCTGCTGGAGGAGAGTCCGGGGGATGTCCCGTACTTGTGTGTGATGTCCCATTTGGTACACTACCTCCACCCTCGCTGCAGGGACGAACCCCCACCTGCCCCCTCTTCGAGACTGAGGACGGGTGAGCCGGAGAGTCAAAAGTGGTGGGATGTTCAGGAGGAGGTCCCCTGAACGTCCGCTGACTGGGGCAGGGGGTGTGGCAGTATGCACCGCGAACCTTACGCTTCCTTGGCATGCTCCTGAGCATTCTTCCGCTGCCTCCCGTCCTTTCCAAAAAAAGGGCTGCTGCAGTTGCTGGGTGCCTGATCGGTACGTGTGGACCTAACTGATCTAGGGGCCACCCTTGTCCTGTAGATCCATTATGATGTCCTTGGTATCCCCACCAAAGTACTGAGCCCCTAAAGGGGCCTGAATTGCTGACTGGACTTCATTGGCAGCCCAGAGAGATTAGCCAGGACTGCCGCCTAAGGGCAATGGCAGCTGCCGAGGTACGGGCCACTGAATCGACAGGAGTCACAAGTGGCTCAAGAGCATGCCTACAAGAGATCTTGGAGAGGTGGAGATCTTTTGGCAAGTTCTCGAGGAGCGAAGGGTCCACTGATTGGACCTTCGCCTGGCCTGACCACAGTCTGTTTTGGTGGACACCACGTGGGCCACTGAATTCAAGGAACGAAGGGTGCACATGACCCACGAGTAGACCTTCTTCCTAAACTGGTTCATCAGCCCTCGACTGTGTCAGGAGGTGTCGTGGCTCATATGCTTAAGAGCTGTGGAGTGGTCATGAGCAGCCGAAATTACCACAGAGTCTGCCTTGTGATAAGCCTTCAGAAAAGGGCATCCTTTGGCAGCTGGTAGAGCCTGTCCCCCCTCTTGGGGACAGCCGGGATAGAATGAGGCATCTGCCAGATGGTGGTGGTGAGGTCTTGATGAGGTGCCATCCATGGGGGGACCGTAATAGAGGGCACAGACTCTAAGTCCACATGTTCCGCTAGTCTCTGCCGCATAGGATCCTGGTCCTCCGACTCCCAGTCGAAATGATCCCTTAAGGCCCTCAAGAGGTCCGAAAAGGAAGGATCCTCTGGAAGGGACTTCAGGGAGGTCCTTCCTTTCGTATCCTCAGGATCCTCATGCTCCTCCTCTGAGGAATCTTCCTCCCATCAGAACTATCTTCTGCTTCCTCGACGGACGATGACTGAAGACCGCAGGGGAGCATCCTGCTGAGTCTTCCCCAAGACATGGATGGTGAAATAGAACTGCTCGGGAAGGAGACCTAGGAAGCTGCGGGGTTGTGGGAGTCTAGTTTCCAGATCCGTAATCAACTCAGATATGGCCCCCTGCCACCAAGACTGAATCATGGTCTTGAAATCCGGAACCACTTTTGGGGGAGAAGGAGGAGGAGGTGCAACCAGAGGGGGGGATAGTACCCCTGGAAACCCATAGAGGGAGAATATGGGTTGAATCCATGGTGGAACTGCCCAAAATGGCTCCAATCAGGAGTGGAACCCCCCAGGTAGGGATCCCCAGATACCCAAAGGGGTAATGGGGGACAGTTCGGGGTCTGGAATTTATTTATTTATTAAATTCTCAGATTACAAATACCTCTGAGCAGAAACTGCTTGTTTACAAAGGTTCCACGTCAAAGGATGAGGGTCAACATACATACAGAGGTAGTAAAAGAATGCACAATAAACAACCAAAACAACTAAAAGAAAAAATAAAGATACTCGGTTATAACATACTTTGAGATAATATTCATATAACAAGCAGCTTGAGTAGGCAGCTGGCTGTGTTAACAATAAGAGATAGAGGGCACCACAGGCAGTTAGTATTGCAGGAAATGCGACCAGGAGAGGAAGTTGGCAGGCTAATGGGCCATTGTCCGATGGTGGTGGAAAATGTCTTGTACCAGTGGAGATGTGAAGCAGGAAAGGAGTCACAAGGAAGGCCCAGTGCCAGAGGAATGAGACTGGGAAAGGCGGGCTGTGAGACATGAGTGAGCTGGGAGGTGTTTAGAGAGATCTCTGTTCAGAGAAGCAGTCACATTGAGTGGCAGAGGTGAGGTAAAGTTTGAGATTCCTTTGAAGGGTCCAAGTGTAGTAGGAAAGTGCTTCTTTATTGAGGGAATTGAACCACTGAGCGGCTCTATAGATAAAGGACGGCTGACCCATGGAGGTACGACATCCGGGAACCTGAAAGGTTAGAGATTGGGCACCACGTGTTTGTTGAGTGCCACTGTAGGTAGTAAGGAGTGAGCTAACACCAGGTGGCATGAGACCAAGGAGAATCTTTTTGGTAAATAAGCAGGTCTGGTATTGTATTCTGCTGCGTAGGGGTAGCCAGCTGGCTTGTGCATAGAGGTCACAGGTGTGAGTTTGTCGGGTTGCACCCGCTAGTAGTATTACAGGCTTTGTTGAGAGCAACTGAGATCCCGCGGAGGACACTTGTTGAGGCAGAGCCATAGATGGCAAGGCCGTAGTCAATGATAAATCCCCAACATTGTATCTGGCGCGGGAGGACCCAAGTCGGACCTGCCGTTGTACAGATTGGAAGGGGTCTGCGTCAGGACAGCCCACGTCAGAGGACCAACGTCGGCACTGGTCACTCACCTGGATCCGCGCTGAAAAGGATATGGCGTCGAGGGGCCGGGCCGTACTGGACTAGAGAGCTCTGGCGTTGGGGCCAGGTCCGGCGTTGGGGCCAGAGGTGAAAGCCGATCCCGGATGAGGGGCTGTCGTCGGGATCACCGGTGTCAGAAAAGGTGCTGGTATCCTGCCAGAAGGCGGAGAGGCCTCCACAGATAGGCCAAACGGCCGTGAAGGAGCCTCCTGATCCGGGACCCCAGCAGTGGAATGTGGAGATGTACCCAAAACATCAACAGGATCGATGGTGCCTACGATCCGATTGCCCGATGCGTCTGAGGGTGAATGCGAGGACGTGGGTGAGGAAGGAGGAGGAGGAGGGAGAGGAGCTTTCTCCCTCTGGTCCCACCGACGCCGGGAGAGGCACTGCTAGGCCCCCGGCGTGGGGGAAGCCCAGAGCCTCTGAAGTCGCCAGAGATGGCCAGCGAAGTGGTAAGGTCAGGCGTCAGGGGTGGAGCCCCCAGCCGACTTAACCGTAGCAAGGAGACTGCCTCCCCGCCAGGAGTTGGCTGCATCGGGTTGCCGCCGCAGGCGGTCCTTGGAGGAACTGGGGGCTGACTTATTGGCAGAGGCGGCGTGGTCGCCAGAGGAGCTGGCGGCCAACTTATCCGCTGAAGTCTTATCCAACTTACTGTCCGTCTGTTTCCTGGGCAGTAGCTGGGCCTTGCTTGTCAATGGCCTGGCGTCGTCCATGGAGCGAGCCCGGTCCCTAGACTTCTCTGTGTTTTTTAGAACAGGAAGATTTTTCGGACGAGTCCCTGAGGCGCTCCATCTTTTTCTCCAAGGAGGCCAAACGAGTTTTAAGAAGGTGGTCCTCCAATGCCTGCTGTCTCCGTCTTTTGGTGGCCTGGTTGAATGACTGGCACTCTAGGCAGGAGGAGGTAGGATGGTCTGGGCCTAGGCAGAGAACACACTTCTGGTGACCATCTTTGTACGGGATCTGCATGCCACAAGACAAGCACTTTTTCTTCAGAGAAGACATCAAGTAGAAGGAACTAAATAATTTGAAAATTGCGAGGTAAAATACCGATGAGATAGAAACTTTCACGACGATCGCTAATGGAAGTCTGTGATACGACTGACACGAGGCAACGGCGGGAAAGAACTGGAGGGCGGGCGTGGGGACCACCCACTATAAACAGTCACACTGACGTTGGTAACGTGACATCAGGTGGGCGGTCCCCCGTCGGGTATTGCTAGAATAGTCTGCCCTGTGGTCCGACGCCAGGTAGCGCCAGTCCTATATGTGATGACCTACTGAAAGAACCCTCTCGAAGTAAGATCATAAAATATGTGAAACTGCTGTATACTTACAGTTACATAATGTGATTACACTGCACCAAGTGTCCTATTCAGCAGCAGGAGAAGGGGGGAAAAGCTAAGAAAAAATTAAAAATACTAGGAACACACTGAGAACAAGTACCTGGCAGGAGACTAGTGTTCTGGTCTTTCAATCTGCCAAGAAGAAAGCGTGCTCATTTATGCAAAGGTAGAAAGTTTCCCGATAGCATGAAGTAAAGAAAACACAGGAGCTCGATCACATGGGCGGGTGCATGACCTAGTGACAGCACTCCACTGTAGGCTGATATAGCCGCGATGAGACGGCGCCCAGCCTAAGGGTGCGAAACTGTCAGAGGATTGTGATCGGAATAAACTCCATAGAAAATCAGTGCAAGCCTCTGTTGGGAAATGGCCCAAGGCCAACTGCCACACGGCTGAAAGCAGCCATTAAACAAAACACTACAGGTGCTATAAAGAAGAGTTACATAAGAACTTGCCTCAACAGTAGATCGCCGAGGGATCTCAGTCATCAGGATACACTGTAGGAACCTTTGCTGTTGGTGAAGGGGAATCCACATGGAAGATTTTCAGCAGTACAACTGGGGCCACCAACACTGTCTATGTCTGCCAACATCACCAACCCTATAGGCGAAGCAGACCCCTCAGTTATTTTCCTCCAAAGATGAATGGAGCAAGACTCATGCCCTGGGGAACCGAGTGAGACAGAGGGACCCAGATCTAGATAGAAAAAATGCAAACAGCAGATAGCCAGGTCCTGAACAGGAGCCCCAAGAAAGGGGATGGTGGGAGGGAAATCAGACCTGATGACCGAGATCCCCTCGAAGATCTACTGTTACAGTAAGTTCTTACATAACTGTTCCATCTTCTTCGGGGGCATCTCGGTCATCAGGTTACATGGTAGGAAAGGTACCAAGCAGTGACAAGGGTGAACAGACAGGGAGGCCTGATCTTCATAAACTTAAGACAGAAGTCCTTGTAGCACAACTCTGCCAAACCCTGCACGGGCTCTTGAAGCAATGTCCAGATTGTAATGCTTGGTGAAAGTGTGGACTGTACTCCAAGTGGCAGCAGAGCAAATGTCAGTGGCTGAGACCCTTGAAACAAGCCACGGAGCTGAGAGTACTAAGCCAGGACCGGGCAACGGATTGGGGGGTATCAGATGCTGAATGCTGCTAAGGATGGTACAGGAAATATCCAGCTGAGCAATCGTGCAGTCATACACAGACTCATGAAAGGCAGAAATAGTCGAAAAGTGGACCTTGAGGGAGAATACTGGAGACCTGAGTGTGACAAAAGAATTAGGTAATCCAGGACTACGATTCACTGGACATGAGAATAGGTCTAGGGAATGGATGGAAACCGCCCACTTCATGGTTTAAGTGGCACAGGCGGAAGGCTTTGTGGCAGCCAACATAAGTTCCGCCATCCTGTTAGAAACACTGAACCTGGTGATGGCTATGTCCTCAACAGCCATGCACGCAGATGGAGGGACCCAAGGTTGGGATGGATCAGGGTCCCCCGATTCTGGGTCAGCAGATTCCTGCAAAGGGGCAGAGGGACCAGAGGCTCCTCCGCCAGCTGCTGAAGCAGAGGGAACCATATCTGACGAGGCCAGAATGGGGCTACCAGAATCATGCTGGCCCCTTCCATTTGTAGCTTGATCAGCACCCCAAGTATTAGTTGAAAAGGAGGGAATGCATATAGAAATTTCCCGCTTCAAGAGAGGGACAGTGCGTCTCGCCAGAAAACTCCAGGCCCTGGATCTAGCGAGCAGTATTTGGGCAGTTTTGCATTGAGTGGGGAAGCAAAAAGGTCCAATTCTGGACAACCCCATCAGTTGAACAGATCTTCTGCTACAGATAAGAGAAACTGCCATCCTTGCTTGCTGGACAAGAGTCCTGCTGAGACTGTCCACCAGGGTGTTTTGGGACACCTGGTACATGGACCACAGTGTGTCAGACTGTGCACCAGTGCCCAATACCACACTCTCATGGCCTCCTGCAAAGGGGGTATGAGTGAATTCTCCTCTACTTGTTGATGTAGTAGACTAAGATTGCCCGACTGCATCAGCAGTTGGCCTGGAGCAAGGCGCCTCCTGAAAAGCCTGCATGGCATAGAGCACCGCCTGATTTCCAGGGCACTGATATGCAGGGTGGTTTCCCACTGGGACCAGGAGCTCTGGGTTTGAAGGAGGCCCAGGTGTGCTCCCAAGCCTAGACACGAAGCATCCATGGTTAGGATCCGATGCGGGGAAGAAATCTGGAAAGGAACCCCTTGAAGATTTTATTTATTTATATATTTGAAATTTTGGTAACCGAGTAAGACCACTGAGACAATTACAGTCTCTTTTTCATGGCTGACCCGGGAACACAACGCACGTACCAAGCAATTACAGCAAAATTCAGGAAGAGACTGATTGCAGAGGAAGTATGCTATGTACAAAATATTAGGTCACAGTGAAAAGAGATTATTTACAAAATATACTATGCATAACTATGTACAGGTGAAGACAACATCAGCATACATAGCAAGCATGAATAAATGCACATTTATGGGGTCAATCCACCACTTCAATACCTTGCGAACTAGGAAGGAGTCCAGAACTAGTTGGTCCAGCTTGTCCGTGCGCTGGTCCCATTAAACTTCGAGGGTCCACTGAAGGATGTGCATAGGAAGTCTGGCCAGGAACAGTGGCAATGGCCACTACTATTAAACATAATAGCCTTAGGTAAGTCTGGCAGGGATGTCTGCGGATCGGGCGACTCTTGAGCCTGGGCCATAATGCATTCTGCTCTGTTCTGGGGCAAGAAGGCCTTCCTTGCTCGGAGTCAAGGACCGTCCCCATGTACTGCAGTCTTTGGGACAGTACTAGAACAGACTTGGGCAGACTGACCGTGGTGCCCAGAGAGTGGAAAGCGCTGCAGAGTGCTCTCCAGAGTCAGCAGGAGAGGTTCCCTGGGCAGGGTCTTGAGAAGCCAATCGTCCTCCTTCTGAGAGCTGCTGTAACTGCTAATAAGTATTTGGCAAAAACATGCAGCGCAGACGATGAGCCAAAGGGCAGCACTTTAAACTGGTAAATGCTACCCTGAAAGGCGAAACGAAGAAACCTCCTGTGAGGAGAAAAGACCGAAATGTGCTGTGAGCAGAGACAGTCCCCAGTTTTGAGGAGGGCATGAGGCCTGGCAAAGTTACTATCTGGAACTTTTGTACTGGACAAGAGAGTGAGGTCCTTGAGAACTGAATTAGGTCTCCAATCTCTGGTCTTTTTGGGGACCAGGAAAAGCATGGAATAAAGCCGCTGGTTTCTGTGTTGCCTTGGCACCAATCTGATTGCCTGATTGTGCAGAAGAGACTGTACACCTCCTCCCGGAGAGCAGACAAGTGGTCAGGAAGACAGTGTGAGGGTGGTAGTGGGGTATCTGGAGGTTGAATAGGCTCCAAGGTGTGACCGCTCTCTACGATCTGCAGGATCCAAGCATCTGAAGTTATGGTTCTCCACTGATTCATATGGAGGGAAAACTGACCCTTGACCACCACCTCCTGGTCTGGACCACAGGAGGGGTGTCTGGCAAGGAGTCAAGCTAAAGTGGGACCAGCTGTGGAGGCTGATCTGTCATTTCTGGGATGCTTGGCTGCTGTTCCAGTATTAGAGGGGGTGGACAAGGAAGACTGGGCTCTGTGCTTGCCCTGGGTGCGGAGGCCTGAGTCTGGTCTACTGGCCTTCAGATCGCCCTCTACCACAAGGCTGAGTGTGGTAGAGAAAACTGACAGACCTGATGGCTGTGCCAAAGGCCTGCAGATCATTAATGATGTCCTGGACATCAGGGCCGAAGAGCTTGATGCCACTGAAAGGGGCATTAAGCACCTTGTTTTGCATATCAGCTGCAAAGTCAGAGACCCTAAGCCATGAGTGCCTACGAAAGCATATGCCAGTGGTAGCTGTCCTGGCCGCTGGGTCAGCCATATCATAAGGCCCTGAGGAGATGTTTATTGACATCTTCTGCAGTTTGCAGGCACTGCAGCAATTCTTGCTTCTGGGTGCCATCGGAGAGGGCTTGAGCAGCAGCTTTGCCCTTGCTTCAGTTGGCATTCTGGAATTTAACCATTTGTGACAGATAGTTTACAATCCTTAGGCCTACAGTAGAGAAGGCATAAGCTCTCTTTTACCCAGAGAGGACCAATCCTGCGGAGTTCCTTGTCTGGGAGGAGGGAATTAGGTGCTTTGGCACCTTATGACCCGGTCATGAGCTGCCTTGATGACCAGAGAGTTAGTTTCAGCCTGGGCAGCAAAATAAGGAAGGCCCTGAGGAGCACTGTAAAGCTTGTCTGCTGTGTGTGGCATAGCTAGCACCATGTCTGACCTGTGCCAGGCTGCGTGTGGCATTTTCAGGGGCTAGTAACACAGAAGGAATAATCTTAGTGAGAGAGATTCAGGAACCTCCAGGAAGTCCAGGTCCTTCCTGGTGGAATCCTCCTCCTTAGTCTGCAAGCCCATAGTGGCAGACAATTGTTTTGTGACATTGAAAATGCGGCATCCTCAGGAGGAGACAGTGGAGCATGCTCGACAGAGTTCTCACTGACTGAAGTGGCAGTGGACTGATCAGAGATGTCTTCCTCTTCATCCTCTATATGTCATCAGGGAGGATGAGATCAGGACGGTACTCCTCCTTGATGTGGAGCTCCTTGTCCAAGTCTGGCATCAGAGTGGTTGTTGGCGGCCCAAGTGGAGCCTCCCATGGTCGACAAACAGGTGACGACGAAGTTGCCGTTGACGAGGGCCTACTGAAGGCACCTAGCTGCTGAACTGGTACATTAATAAACTTGATGAGTACTTTGTTCAGATCCATGGTCGATTGGGGTGGGGTTGATGGCACAGCAGCCAGCGACCCTCTGTCCCTGAGAGCCTGTAGCCCTCGAGAGAGAAAGGGGCAGAGCTTGATGTAGTCATCGACGAGCCAGTCAACTGAGGAGGGGCCAATGACCCAAAGGTTGATGGCCGAACGCCCTGCGAGTCTGGCAGTGAAGCTGTTGGTATGGTTCTGGAAGGAACAGAGACCTGGACAGGTGGTCTCAATCTTCTTCGCTGCCTCCACCCCTCTGGCACATTTCCCCCCCTGTACTGGATAGTCTCAGCAGGCATTTTTATATGCTACTGCTTCAAAGCTTTGCCTCTCTCTGTGAGTATATCAAGAAAAGGTGCATTAGTAACTGTGTGAATAACACCTCACACACCTGCAGGCAGTATCATCTTCCTTCCAAGTCCAAACACAATCAGGACAGGTAGCAGCACTCTGTATAGCTAATACAGTATATGGTAGTTTATTCTAGTAAAGACAAAAAGGTAACTTTTTTCTTTCCCCACTCAGGAATTAAAGCAACGTAGGGGGGGAAAAGGGCACAGGTAACCCCTACTTTAAATACAGATCACCTGTGTCTGGACAACTTAAGTACTGTAATGTGTTACTACTTACAATTTTTTTTATATATAAGGGCAGAGACAACCATAGAACATTTGACAAACAAAGGTGCCTACAACAATATGGATGGGATCAGCAATCTCTTGTACTATATTAATATGTAGTTGTTTATATTGCACTGGTCAAGTACTAAACAATGCTGTAACAGGGAAAGGGTAACCAAAGTCAAGTAAAAGAGGAACACCACAATACAGAGGCAAGCTCCAGCAATAAAATACAGGGAGCAATTCACCAAAGCACTGAAACTGTATAGACAAGTTAAGGTGATCAACTAAAAAGTACTTAAGTTTCCATACAAAAAATATAGACTTGTTGTTTTCACAGTTTAAGAGACACAACTTAACAGCAAATAGAACGGACCACAGGAAAAAAAAAAAAAAAAAAAAGGGATCAGCAATATGTGTTCAATTCAAAACTTCAGAATTCACAACTAAAAGCAGAAGAATGGTATATAAATGGAAATTACGTACCTGCCGTAATTCTGATCTTTCTGTGTATCTTCACCCTTCATCACCTTTGGGTACTTGGCCGGAGGTCATGACCCCGAGGGAGCTTTTTGTGGGGGATGGGACGGAGTCGACGCACATCGGCATCGCCTCGAGGCTGACGTACTGCGTGGGCGCTTGCAGGTTGGCCGTTAGGGTGTCAAGCGATCAGCCCTCCGCCAGTTCTGAGTCGCCGTGAGGTTAGAAAAGGGTTGGGAGGGTGGGACAAGGAAGTCCAAGGGACAGACAAAAGCAAAAGATATAAAACTAAAAGGAGAAATAAACGACTGAGAGGACAGAAGAAGTTCGAAGACTAAGAGGGATTGGGTAGGGGCCCCAATCTCTGGAAGTAGAAAGGAGGAGGGAGGGAGGGTTAAGGTTTTTAGAAGGAAAAATTTAGAAAGGGGTGGGGAAGACAGGAGAAACCTACTCTGTAACCTTGACCTCTCTCCAGTTTATACAGGAACTGCTAAGCAGCAGCCAAGATGCTAACTGCCAGAATTGCAGGCACAGAATTACTGGCAAAACTCCTATAAGAAGAATCAGCTATTCTGGAAGAAAAGACAGAAAAACAGGGATATCCCCCCCACCTCCCCCCAAAAAAAAGGAGATTTTGGTGCAAGAAAACTAGTTTGTTAAATTAATTGAGGTTATGTCCACAGGGCAAGGAAATCAGAGGAAATCAAGGATTGACGGGGAGAAGGAAAGAAAAAGGGGCAACTGCCAACCCTCACCCCACAGGGGTGGAGCCGAAACACTGAAGGAGTGCCCCCACTCCTGACCACCCTACCCCTAAAGAAAACTATCCCCCTATGTGCCCCAGTTTACCCCACTCCTGACTCGCAGAAAGCGGGGGGACACAGAGATGGAGAAGGACCCAGAGACTGAGGCCCCAGGGGGATGGAGGGTGGGATTGTGATGAATAGTGAAGATACACAGAAAGATCAGTATTATGGTAGGTACATAACTTCCTCATCTTATCTGTGTCAATCTTTACCATTTATCACCTTTGGGTGAGTGCCGAGTGCCCCCGCAAGGGGTTTTTAACCTTAAGGGTCTAAGTCCCTTAGCTCTCAGTGGGTGGACACACCAAGAGGGAGAACCTTCATGCGTCTGGAGAGGCCCGAGGTGTGAAGAGGAGACAGGACCCCCAGAGGGTAGAAAGTTGCCCTAACAGACTACCACTCTCTAAGGGAGAAGAGTTAGGTTCTCTGGTGGTGGAGTTAATCACCCTACACCGAGCCAAGGGTGACAACCGAAAGATGCATCCATGCCACCTGCCTAGTGCAGATCGCTGTCCCTACTGACTCTGGTAGCTACCTCATTGGCATCACACGAGGCCCGTGCTTGGTGCCTTGCTAGCTCCAGGCTATGCTGAGAGAGTGCAATGGCTTGTCTAGTTTTCTCCGTGTCAGGCATGGAGGCTAAGAGCTGACCCAGCCTAAACGACAGGAATTTGTCATAAGTTGCATAGTGGGCCTGATGTGCTAAAATAGAGAGCAGCAACCATGCCAAGTAGAACGTCGTCCTCCCCAAGAAGTCAAAATCCGAAGAGTCTATATCTGGGGGCCGGTCACGGTGAGGGGCGCAAGCCCATCAGAGTGTCCAATTGTGTCAATCCTGAGAATGAGACATGGAACCTGAGACTGGGGCACATACAGCTGGCAGAGATCCCTAAGGGCAGGAACTCTGGAAAAGGGGTCTCTGCCAGAAACGCAACGACGCCTCCCGAAAGGGAGCAGGCCAAGGGGTCACCACGAGGGTATCCTCAATGAAATCGCCCAGAAAGGCATGAGCCGAGTGGGAGGGGTGATGTGCAGGTCCTCTAACATCCTCATGAGGAATCGCTGATACTCAGCGAGATCAGCAGCTGAAGAGATGTGGACAGATGGCTCCTCTCCCCCAGAAGAAGGGGATGAAGAGTCAGATGACCTTGAAAGTTCAGTTGCTGGCTGCTCAGGGGGAGGTTGAAAAGCCTGTCCGTCCATAACCCTAACATAAGAGGGAAACTGAATAACTACTGCTCTGAACTGCTCCCAGGAGAGAGGTCTGCTAGAACCAAGAATGCCTGGGAGCACAGGAGAATGTGGCAGAGGGATGGGGGTAGAGCAGACAATGGGAATCAGCTGACCTCCGCCTGGGCTAGGGAGCGCCCTAGGGAAGGAAGGAGCTCCGGAAAACTCCACAGCCGACAGCTGATCAACCAAATTGGAACTGCCTAGGCTGCGCCCTGAAGAATCCCCCCTGTGAAGCGACCGGGGCTGTGTAGGTCCAAAAGGATGGTCCACTACCTCCAAAGGGAAGGGCGGAGAACCGCACTACAGCTTCTCCCAGAGCCCGGGTGGGCTCCAGAAAAAGGCCGCAGCACAGATCCCTTGCCCCTGACCCTCAGAATCAGAGAGCGCCCGCCTCCTCTCGAGCCAGCCAGCATAGGCAGCTGGCAACCCTGGTCAGCTCGCGGAGGGGCTATCCATGGAGCAGCACCTCCTTCCCGTGGGTGCTCTGATCGCCCCAAAGTTGGGTGATCCAGGCACACCACCTGAGGAGGTACCACCGCTGAGGGGTCAGAGAACCCTCCAAGGCCAGGTTGCAGGGCAATGGTGGCCTGCACCACTGCCTGCTGGTCAGAACCCCTGGCCCTGGCAGTCACCGTCTGCTCCTCAGAGGGAGGGGGCTGTCTCCAGCCTGTCGAGGACACTACCAGAGTGTCCACACCAGCAGCCAACTCCAGGAAGCCAGACTGCCCGTCTGACTCAGAGTCAGACTCCTCCTCTGAAGAGGTGGAGATCGAAGTCCTGTGCCAAACAGTGCATGGACGCCCGCTGCCATCCCTACTGAACAGGGAACCAGAACCAGAGACTGCACCAGAGTTCACGCTGTGCCCGCTTCTGCACTGCGGACGGTGCCAAAGAGGACACGGCCCAACAAGGGCAGCGGTCTCGGAGTCAAGCTCCGCCACGGAGCCGCCCCAACCCCGGCCACAAGGCAGCATTGAGACTAGCATGGCGCTGACAACGGCCCCGACCGCTGGCCAGAGACCCCATGGCACCAACCCGTCCCCATGGCGCGAAGCGGCTCCAAGACAGAGAAGGTGACAATGCCGCCCCAACGGTGCCGAGCTCCGAAATCCTCATGGCGCCAGGTCCATGTTCGGAGCTGTGAACAGCTCCCGAACTGGACACGGCACTGCAAACGGCACCGGGGCGAGAAACAGGGATGGCGACATAGAGCTCTCATGGTGCCGCAAACAGCGCCGACAGCAGCAATGGCGCCAAGTGGTGGACCAGCCAAGACAGTGGCAGACGGTTGTCGACTCAGGCATTCCAGCCGCAGGTACGCATACCGGGGGACCTTCAACCAAGGGGCGATTGCCAAGGCTGTGTCTCCCGCCTGTCCCTCTGGGGCCAGACTGGGCCTCCTACACTGCAGAAGGGCTCTGCCACAGCCAGGCTACAAGAGGCAGAGCACCTCCTCCTCCTTGGTCCATTACAGAACCGGAGGGGACCGAAGAAAACCGATAGAACGCGGCTTGGCCAGACAAGTGCACGCCCGACCCCCGAAAGTCGGCGGCGCTCACCCCACTTTCCACGCGCATTGCTCGATGACCTGGTGGTACATGGAGAAACAGGTGTCGCACAATTCCATGTCGTGAAGCAGGCCAAGACACGCGAGACAATGGTCATGCTGGTCGGTGACGGAGTACTTACGGCCACAGGGCACTGTTGCATGGGGGGCCATCCCATCTTGGAAGTCTTCTTGTCCTCCCGACCCAGACATGACCTACAAGAAAGAAACACCAAACTAGACTCGACGCCGCAAAATAAAATAAAATAAAATGGAACAATCTTAACAGGCGACGTTGAGAAGGCTAACAGAACCAGCAGGAGACAGGGAGCCGACGGATCTGGCACAAGTCGGAAGGTGAAAAATCGAACTGCATAGAGAGGTAGGCCTCAAACTATTCTTCTGCAAAGCGTCCCACTTGGTGACCTAGATGGCAGGAGATGAAGAACTGGCGGCAGAGCGGAGTCAACACCAACGGTCAACCCGCGAAGCACCACACAGCACGGGCCGATGACGCTGGCCGACTCTCTCATCCTCCAAAAAATGCTACCAAGGGTCATGACCTCCAGCCAAGTATCCAAAGGTGATGAAAGGTGAAGACTGACACAGATAAGATCACAAGCCAATAGGAGCAGGAAAGTACAGTTACGCAAGAACGGATCGTAACAGCAGATCTTCGAGAGAGGCTCTTGCAGTAGGTAAGAACATATAGGACTGAAGCAGACAGGCATCAGGACCCCACGGAAAATTTCTAGCTAGCAGTCTTGATGGGACCGCCCCTATGTCAGGTGACCGTGTCAGGCAACGCCAGTATAAAGGCGGTCCCCATGCCCGCCCTTCCAGTTCTTTCCACAAAGGCCCAAAAAGGCAAGACAAGAGAAAAGCGGATATTTCTTTCCTGAAAAGGAGATGGAAAAGCTAAGGGGATGGAGGGCAGGAAGGCATTACCTACTGCAAGAGCCTCTCAAGATCTACTGTTACGGTTAGTTCTCACATAAAGTACAGTTACGTAAGAACTTACCGTAACAGTAGATCTTCGAGAACAGCTCTTGCAGCAGGTTACACCATTAGGACTGAAGCCGGCAGGCGTCAGGACCCCACGGAAATCTTCTAGCTAGCAGTCTTCAGCGGGGACCGCCTCCGACGTCGGTCCCGCCCCCGACGTCAGGCATAATACATAAGGAGGCGGTCCCGCCAGAATCCCCAGTTCTCCCACTGGAGACTCCCGGCCGCTGGATGACATCAGAAAGGGAGACCGAGGACCCGCCATCAGATGGCCAAGACTAAAACGATCTTGCTCAGCGTGAGGCTGGAACTTACCTCTCCAAGGGGAATGGTGGGCGGAAGGTTCTGCTGCAGAGCTGTTCTCAAGATCTACTGTTACGTAAGTTCTTACGTAACTGTACTATCTTCTTCGAGATACAGCTCTTGCAGCAGGTTACACCATTAAGACGGATTCCCAAGCAATGGCGCCTAGAAAAGCCATCGGAAGGAGGCAACACTGATACCGCAACATGTCCTGAGCCTAGGACAGGAGACCCTGCAGGACAGCAAGTCCGAAACCAGCTCTTCGCCGTGAGGCGATATCAAGGCTATAATGCCTGATAAAAGTGTGCACTGAGCTCCAGGTGGCTGCAGCACATATGGCTGATGTGGATACATTTTTAGAGCTGCAAAAGAGGTAGCCACTCCCCTTGTCAAATGGCCCTTAACCACCCCTGGTAAGGGTTTCTGTCTACTGTTGTAGCAAAGGGAGATGCACTGGATTAGCCAGCGAGAAAGGGTCTGTTTCGAGACTGGGTCTCCCAACATCCTCTCAGCAAGAGAGACAAACAGCTGTTCCATTTTGCAGTGCTGTTTGGTCCTGGTCAAGTAGTATCGAAGACACCGGTGAACATCCAGGGTGTGAAGCAGTGTTTCTCCTCGATTAGCGAACTTAGGGAAGTACACTGGTAAATCAATGTCCTGGTTAAGTGTGAGGGCTGAGACCACCTTAGGCAGGAACTTGGGATTCGTCCTCAGGGACACCCTGTCCTGGTGGAAAATTACATAAGGCTCCTTGCACATTAGAGCGTGTAGTTCGGAGATTCTTCTCGCCGAAGTAACAGCAACCAAAAATAGCGTTTTCCACAACAGAAAACGCAGCTCGCAATCTGCAGCAGGTTCAAAAGGTGGCAGCATAAGCTGCTCCAGGATGAAAGGCAGGTCCCAAGGAGGGACAGGATCCCTAATGGGTGGCATAAGGTGGAGAACTCCTCTTAAGAAGGTCTGGGACATATCCAACTGTGCTACCGTGCGTTGGCCTACCGGAGTGTGGTAGGCCGAGATTGCACAAAGGTGCACCTTGATCGAGGAGTAAGCCAACCCTGATTGAAAAAGGGAGAGCAGGTAGTGCAGAAGTAATTTCTCTGGACAGTCGAAAGGAGAGACCGCATGCTTGAGACCACAGGTAAAACCTACGCCCATTTCATGGCTATGTAGCGTGTGGTCACTGTGTTTTCTGGCAACAGAAAGTACTCCCGCCACCTCCCGCAGACCCTCAGGACGTTAAAATGGCTATGTCTCTAGGAGCCAAGCGTGCAGGTTCAGTGAATGTAAGTCCGGTGGACTAGTGAACCCTCCTCCTGAGACAGTAGATGGGAGCTGATTGGCAAGGAAGGAGGTTCCCGGGACAGGTGACTCGAGAGGGAACCAAATCTGTCTGGGCCAAAAAGGCGCTATCAAAATCAGCGTCGGGTGCTCCCTGCGAAGTTTGAGAAGGACACTCTGGATCAATGGGAAGGGAGGAAAGGCATAGAGGAATCTGCCCGCCCAGAAGAGAGAGAGAACGCATCTCGCCAGAAAACACCAGGCCCTGGATCTAGCGAGCAAAAATTGGTCAGTTTTGCGTTGGATGGGGACGCGAACAAATCCAATTCTGGAGTGCCCCATCTGTGAAACAGATCCTCTGCCACCTCCTGCAGAAGTTCCCACTCGTGGACCCTGGCATGGGAACGGCTCAGGCTGTCTGCGACGGTGTTGTCTACTCCGGGAACGTGAACTGCAATGAGGTTTGCGCCGTGTCATACTACCCATTCCCACACTCTCACGGCCTCCCTGCAGAGGGGGTAGGAGTGTGTGCCTCCTTGTTTGTTGAGGTAGTACATCACCGCTGTATTGTCCGTTTGTAATAGAAGAGTACTCGGTGGAATGTCCGACTGGAAGGCTTGCAGGGCATAAAGGACCGCTCTCATCTCTAATATGTTGATATGGAGATGAGCTTCCTGAGTAGTCCATGTTCCCTGAGACTTCACCCTGCTCAAGGGGCCTCCCACCCCAGCCCTGAGGTGTCTGTGGAGAGTGTCACCACTGGGGACGGAGCTGAGAACGGAACCCCCACAGAGAGGGTACCTGGATCTAGCCACCATTGCCAATCCCGAATCACGGCCTTCATGATTCTGACTGGCTGCTGCAGATGGTCTTGCCTTTGGTCCCATTGCACTCTGAGCATCCACTGGGTTACCCGCATGTGGAGCCTTGCCATCGGGACTGTTGGAATGGCCTCAGCCATGTGACCGAGCAAGCGAAGGACCAATCTGGCTGGGACGGTCTTTTTCGCTGATAGGTCCCTTATGGAAGGACCTGATGCGTTCCGCCCTGTCTTCGGGAAGAAAAGCTTTCCCTTGGGTGGTGTCCAGAACTGCCCCTATGAATTGCAGTTTCTGGGACGGTACCAGGAGAGACTTCTCGTAGTTGATTAAGATGCCCAGAGACTGAAAAAGGATCTGGGTGTGCTGGACAGCTATCAACAGCGCCTCTTCGGAGGAGGCCATGAGAAGCCAATCGTCGAGGTACGGGAACACAGTGGCCCTGTCTCCTCAGAGATGCTGCCACGACTGCCATGTACTTGGTAAAGACCCTGGGGCCGATGACAGCCCGAAAGGAAGCGCCTCGGAATTGATAGTGGCCGAGAACTCAAGCGCAGGAACTCCTGTGCGCTTGAGCGATGGGATGTGCAGGTAAGCGTCCCCAGTATGTCCAGGGACGCCAGGAATGCGCCCTTCTTCAGCATGGGGATTAGGCCTGGGAGGGTCACCACGCGGAAGCGTTTGTAGGCGACCGACATATTGAGGTCGCTTAGGTCCAAGACTGGACGGAGGTCCCTGTTTTTTGGAACCAGGAAGAAGTGGGAATAATATCCTGCTCCTCTCTGGTTCACTGGGACGTGCTCCAAAGCTTCTTTCTGCAGCAGCGTGAGCACTTCTTGCCTGATGAGCAGGGCGTCCTGACCCGAGTAACGGGAGAGCAAAGGAGGTCTTGTGGGTGGCTTGTCTGAGAATTCTATAAAGTGGCCTTTTTTGACCACTTGTAACACCCACCTGTCGGTGGTGATCGACTGCCACCCTGGGAGGTGGTTTGCGATGCGACCCCCGACCTTCATTTCCCGTTGATCCTGAGGGGCGGGGGCCCGGAAGGAGTCATGCTGTGGCGGCGGAGGGTCCTGCAGGTTGGGCCGACTTGGTGGGACGTTGGCCTCTACCTGAGGACGACTTGCCCTGGGCTTTCCAGGTAAAAGCCCTTCTGTTGCAGGTCGGAACGAGGCTGCTGTCTCTGAGTCCGCCGCGAAGCCGACCTGGTTCCTACTGAAGGAACTGAGCCCAGATCTGTACATGGCCTGGACAGATCTATTGGCCTTCCCAGTTTCTCGCAGTTTGGTGACGACACCTTCTCGACGCTTCACCAAACAAGACTTTGCTATGAAAGGGCATCCAGAATGTTCTTCTGACGTCTGATCAACCGAGCCATGAGTGTCTCCGGGCATATGCCTGAGGCTGCCGCCTGACCGAGGAGTCCGCGAATCGCACGCGGCTCGGAGCACCTGGGTCCCCATGCCTGAACCCGCGCATGGAGGAGTTGGAGAAGTTCTCCTTTGGGCCACCGCCTTGCAATTTCTCTGCCAGGTCCTGTCCCTGTTCCCACAGCCGCTCTGAAATTGAACCATGTGGGTAAGGTAGTTCAGGACCCGATCGCGCATGGTCGCAGCGCCGCGTAAGAGCGCTCACCCACCGCGTCAGTTGCTGACCCGGTCCGTGGCTGCGTGTTTCAGCTGTTACGGCCCTGGGACCGGCCGCGAGAGGCTGTGATGACTAGGAGTCGGCCGAGGATGATTAGCCGGGCACTGGTCCTCCTTGGGCCTTGTACAGGTGGTCAGCCTTCTTCGGCATCACCGGAGCGAAGTGGACGCTTTCCACGCCTGCCTTGGTGACGCCCACAAAGGTGTCCAACCAAGGGTGGTACCACCACAGGCTTAGGATCTTTCTGTCAAGATAACGAGCTAGGCGAGCTCGGGTCAAGTTCTTCAGGGCCCCACCCCATGTTCTCTTGGATATGTCTCATAATCTCAGAGAATGAGGGGTCATCCGGAGGAGACCTAGGAAGTTCACGTGGGTCCGGAGAGGGGACGCCAACGGAGAAGGAGATCTGAACCATCCGAGATGTCCCATCATGAGCCCTCCGTAGACGGGGAGTACGGCGCTCTGGGTCTCTTGGGGCTGGGTGAACCAGAAGAGGATCTGGACGGAGGCCTTCTCTTGTCTGTAGGTCTGCCCCTAGAAGGTCCGGCTGGCTCCTGTGGGGGAGGTACCCGGCCTGCTGCCCCACTGGGTGAAGGAGGGGGCGCTGGGGCTGGTGGTGCCGCAGGAGGCTGCATGGTGACCACATCCTTTTTGATGGTGTCCCACCAGAAAGTGAATAACTCCTTCACTTCCAAGATGTTAAGGCCCGACAACGGGCCGGCCGCCGGTGGCCTGTCGCCGGTTCCCGCGCTGGCCCCTGGGGTCTCCGGTTTGGGAGGGCTCCGTGGAGCTCGACAGGTCCGGGTCCGCCCGCCTGTCCTCGCCGTGAGTGGATTCTCCTCCGCTACCCTGGCCGACGCCGTGGGCGGCGTGGTTCTTCGCTGCTGTATCGACGCCGGTCCCCAGCCGGTGTCCGGTAGGAGTGTTCGACCAGCGACGGTGTCGGACCGTCCTCGTCCCGGGATCTATGGGTTTGGCCAACGCCGGGAGAGCCGACGCCTGGTCCGACGTCCTTCTTAGGGAGGTCAGCCTTAGTCTTCCATTGAGGGGAGGCGCAGGAAACTGACCGGACGTCGGGGCCGAGGACGCTTGTGGTGATCCCTAGACTTAGACGAGGCCTTGGAAGAAGAAGAAGGCCTAGAAGTCTTAGCAGGTCGCAGGGAGGAAGAACCGCTGACAGACTTGACCACCACGGGAGGCTGAGAGCGGCCCAAGACGGAGAGTGGTCGGACCTGGAGCTGGAGCTGATGGAGTCCGAGGCCTCTAGAAGGGGATCTAGGTCTCACCTTCTCCCTGTGCTTCTATGGTGCCTCATGGATTTTTTCCAAAGATTCCCTTGAGGAAGGTTCCATGGCCTTGAGCTCTCTTCTAAAAGGTAAGCCTGAGAGCCTTCTGTCGGCGGATCCGGGTCCGGCCGTTGAAACCCTGACAGAAAGAACAAGCCTGGGTGTCGTGGTCTGGGTCCAGGCACCGGACGCAGGCCTAATGTGGGTCTTTGAATGGAATTTGTTTCCCACTGGCGCACTTGGACGAATGGCCTCCACGGAGGTTGGGGAGGACATCAGACAGAAGAATGAATCTGGAGGAAGAGATTCTTGAAGAATTCTGGTTGAAGAAATGGTAGAACAAATTTCTGGATCGTCAACGCTTAGATACTGAATCAAGGGTCAGACATGCAAATCGACGATGGAAAGAACTGGGGATTCTGGCGGACCGCCCTTATAGTACTACGCCTGACGTCGGGGGCGGACAGACGCCGGAGGCGGTCCCACTGAAGACTGCTAGCTAGAAGATTCCGGGGTCCTGATGCCTGCCGGCTTCAGTCCTCATGGGGAATCCTGCTGCAAGAGCTGTATCTTGAAGAAGATCTGTACTATCTTACTTCGAGAGGGCTCTTGCAGTAGGTAATTACATATAGGATAGAGTCCCAAGCAGTCTGGAACAAGGAGGAGCACATGGGAGGAGGAAAACTACACAACCACAGAACCTCCAGCTGTAAGGGTCTCAAGAAAGGAGACCTCGCAAAACAGCAAGCCCGAAGCCTGTGCTACGGTGAGAGGCAATGTCCAAACTGTAGTGTTTCATAAAGGTAAGGACAGAAGTCCAAGTGGCAGCTGCACAAATGTCAGCCGCTGACACATTCTTGAAACAAGCTGCAGAGGCAGCGACACCCCTGGTGGAGTGGCCTCTGACTTGACCCGGCAGGGTCTTGTGATACTTGTCGTAACAGAAAGTGATGCAATGAGCCAGCCATTTAGATAGGCATTGCTGTTAACAGCATTGCCTTCTCTTTTGTGAGCAAGAGAGACAAAAAGCTGATCAGATTTCCTGAAATCCTTCGTCCTAGTAGTGTAATATCACAGTATTCTGTGAACATCCAAAGTATGCAAGAGGTACGCCCCTTGATTGGAGTGCTGCGTAAAGAAAGCAGGTAGCTCAATGGACTGATTCAGCATAGATTCCATTACCACCTTAGGGAGAAACTTAGGGTTGGTACGCAGAGCCACAAGTTCCTTGTGAAAAATCAAATACAGGAATTTGCACATAAAGGCCCGAAGCTCAGAAATACGTCGAGCTGAAGTAATGACCACTGGGAAGAGAGTCTCCAGGATAGAACTTCAAGTCTGCTGAGGCTGCCGGGTTCAAAAGGAGGCAGGGTAAGCTTTCAAGAATAAAATTCAGATCCCAAGGAGGGCAGGAATGCGACTAGGGGTCTCAAATGGACAACCCTCTAAAAAGTCTTCAAGACTTTCAGCTGCGCAAATTTCTGTCCCCGAAAGGAACATGGTAAGCGGAAATAGCCGCCATGTGAACTTTCAAAGAGGAATGGCTGAGACCCAGGTCAAAGAGATGATGCATATAGTCCAGAATTCTCCCAACAGGGCACGAGAATGGCTCGAAATCCTATGGAAGAGGCCCAAATCAAGAACCGTTTCCATTTCATGGCATAGGTAGATCTAGCGGAAGGCTTTCTGGCCTCCACCAGAATCTCAGCCACAAGCAGAGACACCCCGAATCGGGCTTGAGCTATGTTTGCAGGAGCCATGCATGCAACTGAAGGGACTTGAGACCTGGATGAATCAGGGTCCCCTGATCCTGGGTCAACAAAAGTTGCGACAGAGGAAGAGGAAGTGGAGGTTCCTCTGAATACTGCTGAGAAGACGGAACTAAACTTGCCTGGGCTAGAAAGGGCGATTAGGATCATGCGAGCTCCTTCTGAGCCGAGTTTGTGTAAGACCTCGGAATCAAGGGAATCGGGGAGGGGCATAGACTAATCTGTCCTTCCAGTCTAGAGACAGAGCGCCCTTCAAAATGTCTCGCCTTGAACGAAGCGAAAGCAGAAGGGCAGGAGGTTTTGCATTGTGAGGACACGCTAACAGGTGTTACCTGAGGTGTTCCCTAGGGCAGGAAGAGACTGCCTACTACCCCGATCCAGTTCCCATTTGTGAGCCTTTGCTGATGACCGGCTGAGGTGTCTGCCAGTGTATTTTCAACCCCGAACATGAACCGCCGTCAGGTGAAGCTTGTGTTGCATAGCCCAATCCAAAACTCTCACTGCCTCCCTGCATAGAGGGTTGGAACGCGTTTCTCCCTGCTTGTTGATGTACCAGACTATGCACATATTGTCTGTCTGGACAGCCAGATGACCGGGAAGCACATACAAGTTCAGAGCTTGGAGAGCATACAGACCAGCCCTGAGCTCAAGCACGTTTATAAAAAGAGTCTGCTCGAGCCTGGACCAGGAGCCCCGAGTCCTGTGAGACCCTAGATGGGCTCCCCAACCCTCTCCAGAGGCATCTGTTGTCAAAGTTTGGAAGGGAGGGAGGCTTGAGGCAGAAGGGAACTCCTCAGCAAAGGTCTTCTTGAACCATCCACCATTGCAAGTCCCGAACCATGGGGTTGGAAACCAGGACTTCTTGGTCTAGGTCGTCCAACATCTGGTCCCACTGAGACCAAAGTGTCCACGGAGAGATCCTCATATGGAGCCGAGTGCTAGGGACTGTCGGAATAGCAGCCTCCGTGAGCCCGAGGAGGCGAAAGACTGACCTGGCACTGACCTACCTGCGACTGGACAGCAGGCTTGCATGAGCCTGGAGGGTGTCCACCCTGTCCGGTGGCAGAAAGGCTATGCCAGTGGTCGTGTCCAGGATCACCCAATGAACTGGATCCCTGAGAGGGACCAGATGGGACTTGGCTTGGTTGATGGTGATACCCAGGCTGGTAAAACCTGCAGGGTAAGGAAAGAGAGGAGATCCTCCTGACAGGGCCGCCAGGAGCCAATCGTCCAGGTACAGGAAAACCTGCATTCCCTGGGTACGCAGGTGAGCCGCTAGCACGAAAAGGCATCTGGTGAACACTCAGGGCGCCGAGGAAAGACCAGATGGGAGGGTCTTGAACTGGTAGTGGTCCCCCTAGAACAAAAACCTAAGGAATTTGTGGTGGGAAGGGCGTATAGGGATATGCATGTAGGCATCCTGCATGTCCAGTGCACATAGCCACTGTCCCTGCCAAAGTAAGGGCAGAAGGATGTGCAGGGACAGCATTCTGAACCGTTTGTACTCCACAAACATGTTCAGGGAACTGAGGTCTAAAACAGGCCTCATGTCTCCCAATTTCTTTGGAACCAGGAAGAAATGGTAGTAGTAGCCTGTCCCCCGAAGGTGGGCTGGGACAGGCTCTATCGCCGCCTTCAAAGGAAGGGAGGCTATTTCTTCCCGAACCAGAGGAAGATGTTCCGGGGAGTAAGACAACCTGGGGGGTGGTTTTCTGGCTGGGTTCTGAAGAAACTCAATTGAGGGTCCTGCTGCTATCAGCTGGAGCACCCAAGTATCTGATGTAATCCTCTCCCAACCCGGTAGATAAAAGGAGAACCTCCCTCCTACTGGTTCCTCTGGTAGGTCCTGAGGCTGTGAGAGAGGAGAGGAGTCAGGAGGTGTGGGGCAACGCCGCGACTGAAGCTCCCGCCGCTTTTTTGGGCGGGGGGAGGGATTGGCAGCTGGAGGGGCCAGACGTTTGCTGGCCCGCCTGCCCTGAGGTTTTGCTTTGGGCTGAGAACGTCTGTGAAAAGGGCGGCGCTGTCCGAGGGGGCCTGTACAAAGAGTCAACAGACTTGAGCCCAGAGCCCTTCTCTTGCAGGTCAGTGATTATGTCTGACATCCCCACCGAACAGCACAGAACCCCTGAAGGGCGCAACCTGAATAGCGGACTGTACTTCAGGGACCAAACCCGACACCCGGAGCCAGGTATGACGCCGAGGACCTATGGTGAAAGCAGAGCTCCGACCAGCTTCGTCCACTGCATCACACGTGGCACGGAGCATGTGCCAACTGGCCGAACGAGCAGATCGGACTAGATATGAAAATTACGTACCTACCATAATTCTTGATCTTCTTGGACGAGTCTCCACCACTCATTCACACTAGTGGGATTAGCGCCGGAGGCACTAGGACCTATCGGGAGCAAACTTTTTGCTGGAGGGTCGGCGCGAGAGATGGCGCTGCGAGGCACGGCGCCGCGAGCAGCGGCTCGAGCAGTAATGACTATCTCGGCGACGACCCTCCAACCGCCTCAGTACCTTTTTTACCAAGGAGGTGCAGCGCAACTAATGTAAAGAGTAAATCTAACCTTAAAAAACGGACATAAGATAGTCCGTATGACCCGTGTAAGAAGGGTCAACAAAGAAGTCTTCACAGCCTAAAGATTTGAGGGAGTGAAGACCAACACAGCGTGAGCTCGGGGATGGAGGGAGGCAGGAATGAGTGGTGGAGACTCGTCCAAGAAGATCAAGAATTACGGTGGCACGTAATTTTCCTATCTTCCTGGACATAAGTCTCCACCACTCATTCACACTAGTGGAGAGTACCAAGCTGATGATCCCCCAAAAGGGCGGTAGGAGAGCCAGAGCTCACGCCGACTAAGACAGAAGTCCATTAAGGATAGTTCTGCCGAATGCGGAATGACGCCTGGCATGAACATCCAGTGCATAATGCTTAACGGGTATGCACTGAGCTCCAGGTGGCGGCGTGAGATATCTGCAACTGAACATTGCGACTCGCTTAGGATGTCACATCGCTTCTAGTAGAGTGAGCGACACTCTACCCTCTAATTTAACTTGAGCTATGGAATAGCAATGCCAAGGCATGCCACTAACCATGATGAGATGCATCTGATAGCGACAGGTTGACCCAGCCGGTGTCGCTGAAAGAAACAAACAGTTGCTGAGTCTTGAATATCCTTGGTTCTATCTAAATAGAACCGCAAGGCTCTTTAACATCCAAGGAATGAAGAGCCTGCTCCCTTCATTTTGGAAATTAGCGAAGTAAGCGGAAGTACCAGAGGTTGGTTTAGATGGAATTCTGACACAACCTTGGGAAGAAATTTAGATGAGTACGGAGAACTACCTTGTCTTTATGGAATACAGTATAATGGAGGGTCCGTAACCAGGCATGTATCTCAGAGACCCTCATGGCTGAGGTAATGGCCACCAGGAAGGCAGTCTTCCAGGTAAGAAATTTTAGCTCACAGGTAGCTAAGGGTTCAAAGACTTCCGAATGAGCATGTCCAACACCAGGTTAATGTCCCAGGCTGCAACTGGACGCTTAACAGGGGTCTAGTATGGAGAATCCTTAAGAAATCTCTCTTCACCATAGGTAACTGAGCCAGAGTTAAGGAAGAAACCGCTCATGGAACGCTGAGATGGCACTAAGGTGAACTTTAACTGTGGAGTACTGAAGACCTAAGTTTGACAGGTCCAAAAGATACTCCAGAACCTTGCCAGGAGGACAGGAAAAGGGATTCCAAGATTTTTGTACACTAGAGAGAAAAACGCTTCCATTTGGAAGCTGACGCTAGGTGGCTGGCTCTCGAGCAGCCAGAAGGATGTCTGAGACTCTACGAGACGTTGAACCGATTCACTTCTATCTCTTCAGGAGCCAAGCATGAAGGTGAAGTGATTTCAGGTTGGGATGGACCAACGAACCCGGAGTCAAAAGACTGATTTGGTAAAGGAAGTGGTCTCGGAGAGGCTGCCAACATACTGTTGAGTAGAGGAAACCATAGTTGCCGAGGCCAGGAAGGAGCAATGAGAATCATCTTGGTCCCCTGAGACTCGAACTTGAGGAGCACTCTCTGGATTAGAGGAAGCGGTGGAAAGGCGTAAAGAAAGCGTTTTGTCCACCGCAGCCTGAACGCATCCTGACAGATGTCATAGGCTGTGGGTGTAATGATGGACACTGACACAAAAAGGTAATGTGGCAAGGCTAAAAAAAAGTGCCAAGCCTAAAGCTTTATTAAAGTAACAGCAAAAAAAAAGAAAATACAAAACTATTAACTTTGCAGGAATACAGAAAGAAACATAAAAGGTACAAAATAAATGAATGTTTCACAGGCAATATCAGCAAAACGAAAGGCAGCCTGGGATTTCAGTTATCTTAGTCTGTAAGTGCAGACTCCCAAATGGATCAGTACTGGCTGATCCTAAAACGAATCTGAAGGTATCACAAGAATGAGTCTCCTTTATCCTAGGGAATCATCAGGTGATCACTCCAGACTCGCCCCTATACTCTCAATACAAATTTTCATTTATAAAACATTTTTATTTCATTCTAAGCCAAGGGACATTCAATATATCTTTATTACAAAACATTGACATCCCTGAAATGAAATATAATACAGGTTTAACTAAAACAGTACTCTATCAAGTTTAGCCCTCCCTCAACCTATCCACAGTATAACTATAGTGAGAAATGGGCCGCTGCCTCCTAGGGAAACAGCAAGAGCAACAAGTGCAAATGGCTGCAAGGATTACCTCTGCTAAAGGCCTGAATATCCATTATGTGTGTTTTACTCTAATATTAACAGGAGCCAGACTGCTATGAAAGGAGTAAAACTGAAAGAGACCATCATTTATTTTACAATATCTGAAATACTGTATATTTTTGTTTAAGAGTTTCTTTTAGAATTATCATTGCAGCACAAGCAAACAAAAGCAGTCCTTTAATTTCAAATCTGTTATGTTTAAAACCATTTGTGCGGTTGGCATTTGCCTTTCCATGTCACCTTACTAAAATAATAAAGTTAACAGTAAGGAAAAGTTAACTGTTTTGGGGTCAAATAGTGTTGCTAAGGCATATCTAGGGAACCTTACAACAACACACTAAGGGATTGGGTGACCAGCAGGCAGACTCTGAATCCTTTTACTATCTTTATTTTTCTCTGCCTAAATAAACTAAGTGCTTGTACTGTGAGGAGAATTCCCTATATTTGGCATTCACATTTGTTTCCTGGGCATTGCTTAAACATGAAGAGGAACTACTAGCCCAAATATGCTAAACCCCAGGTCTATACACTGTAGCCTATCATGGGGACTGAAGCTCCATACCATGTCTTTTAATGAAATGAAAGTGATAGAAAGGGCCTCTTATCCAGGTGGCCTGCCTGGAAAAGGGAATTAAAAAGGGGAAGTAAAGGAAAGGACAGTAAAGATATTCAGAGAGTGCTACTGCAGTAGACTTGTAAACAGAATTAGACAGGTATTTGGAGATTTAACAGCACACTTTCACAACAGAAAATGCCAGGCCCTGGATTTCTGGAGCAGAAGAGAGGCAGTTTTCGTGGGTGGGGATGCAAAAGGTCCAGGTCTGAGTCCCCACTCTTGAACAGGGACCGAAGCTACGGCTGGATCGAGAGACCACTGTGAGGGTCTGCCTCCGTTCTGCTGAGGTGATCTGGTTAGGTCGTTTGTATACCTGGCAGATAAACCGCTTGAATCAGAGACTTGTGCTCCAAAGCATCACTCCCACACCCTCATTGCTTCCCTGCAAAGGGATAAGAATGAGCACCGCTTGCTTGTTGATGTAATACATCACTGCTTTGTTGTCCGCTTGAAGGAGAATGTTCTTGTGACAAAGGACATCCTTCAGAGCTCGGATTGCATAGAGGGACCGCCTCATCTCCAGGACATTTATGTGGAGATGAGTTTTGAACTGAGTCCATACACCTTGAGTGTGGAGGGAGACAGTGAGCTCCCCATCCCATTAGCGATGCGCCTGTGGTGATGGAGATCTGATGATCCGGGGAGCAAAGGGGAATCCTTCCAGGAGATTGCTCTCTGAGACCACCAGGTGAGAGACCTTCAAAGGGCCCGCCACCTTGATGGGATAAGACTGGGGGATGAGGTCGGGGACCACTGAGTGGAGAGCATCCATTGGGTGGTTCTCATGTGCAGTCGGGCCAGAGGGACAGTGAAGACCGAGGACGCCTATGAGACCCAACATGCGCTGATCGAGAGAGCTGTAACCGATTGGTTCTCCTGATGTAACGGGCCATTCAAGGATGTCGAGTCTTCTGTCCTCTGAAGGAAAGCCTCATGAAGGTGTCTAGAAGCTGCCCTATGAAAAGGAGCCCTGGAGGGTTGCGGTTGAGATTTTTTCAAATTCAGCAGAACTCCCATGGACGCAGAGAAGACGAGAAGTCGCTTTGTACGGCTTCCAAAGTCCCTTGGCCGGAAGGGCTTGCTAGAAGCCAATCATCCAGGTAGGGAAACACTCGGAGTCCGACTTTCCTGAGATGCGCCGTGAGAACTGCACAACACTTTGTAAAAACTCGCGGCACCGAAGATAGCCCAAAGGGCAGGACCCTGAACTGATAATGCTGGCCCAAAGCTACAAACCTGAGGAACTTGCGGTGGGTCGGGTGGACGGGGATATGCTGGTAAGCATCCTGCATATCCAGAGAGGCCAGTCAGTGTGGTTGATGCAGCAAGGGTAACAGGGTACCTAGGAAATCATCTTGAATTTCTCCCTGGGGAGGAATTTGTTTAACTTTCTGAGGTCTAGAATGGGGCGATCCCCAGATTTCTTTGGAACCAGAAAGTAATGGGAGTAACCCTGTGTTTCATAGATGCGGGGCACCAGTTCTATTGCCCTGTTGTTCAGAAGGCCCTGGATCTCCGGTGAGGAGGTCTGACTGAGAGGCCACAACCTGGGTTGTCGCCTGGGAGGACAATTCGGGGTTTCCAAGAAATTGAGAGAATAACCTCTGAATTATCCAAAGGACCCATTTGTCCGGGGTTATGGACTTCACTGGTTGTAGAAGTACATCAGACGACCTCCCACTCGAGGAGAAAGTTCCACCCGGCAGAGTGGATGGAACTTGGGCCAACGACTATAAGGTAGCGCTTGGGAGCTTTAGGCCCCCGCGCTTTCTAGGCGCTTTTGAGGTTGGGCAGGTTGGCTTTATGGAAGCTTCCTGCCTCTGCCTCGAAGGACTGACGACTATGAAACTGACGCCTGTTCACATGCCCCCGAGAGGGGCAGGCGGAGGTCTGGCCAACTTAATGGCCGATCTAGTCTTCTGAGTGGCCTCTAAGGCTTGCTCCACCTGAGGGCCAAAAAGAAAGGAGCCATCAAAGGCAGCGCCATCACCTGCTGCTGAGCATCATTCGTGAAGCCAGAAGCACGCAGCCAGGAATGGCGCCGAGTACAAATCCTCGCTGCTGTTGACTAGAAGCAGTGTCGAAGCGCCCATGGCGGCTTTGACCTGTTGGTTATTGGACTCAATACCTTTAATAACGGTCAGAAGAAGCTCTGACTTGAATCCAATCTGGAAGAGCTTCAACCATTCTTTTCATAGAGTGCCACAGGATATACTCATACTGAGAAAAATAGCCTTGATAACTGGCAATACGTATACTTAGAGTGGAGGCAGCAAAGACTCTCTTACCTAATGTATCAATCTTACAGACTCTTGTTAATAGGTCGAGCTGTAGTAGTTTGAGGAAGAACGACCTTGTCATTCTCTGGCAGGACTACAATAGGATCCGCAAAGGCTTGGGATGCCAAAATGGGACGATCCTTGGGAGCTGAATACTTTTTATCAATGGATTTAGCCACTGAGGGAATAAGAGCAGGATTATTCCATACCATTTGAGACAGCTGCCTTGAAGGAAGGCTGGATCGAGGAGTCAAATCCAGGGGATCTCCAAGCATGAAGATACTGGAGTCTTAATATCTTCCCAGGATCGATGTCTGTAGTCTGGAGAGAAAGAGTGGATCCCAGGTTCTTCAACAGAGACTTAAAGGACAGGTCCTCGACCACAGGCTCTGTAGCAAAGAAAGATCCTGTTTCCTCCACTTCATCACCCAACCGAAGGTCTGGGTCAGGCTCAACATCATCTCCTGATGGTCCAGGAAGGACTGTTTGGACAGGAAAGGAGTGAAAATTAGGAGAGGAGGAAATAGCAGAAAAACAAGGAGAGACCCCAAGGGCTGCCGGCACCGAGACGGCAAAACGGGCTAAAGACGGCACCGAGGAGGCGACGTACCGAAGAGGCATCGCTAAGCCTGTAAGCGCCGGCGGGCGCTGCTGGATTTATTAACGCTGCACGGCGCCGACGGGCGCCGCTCTATCTAACGGCACCACCGGGCGGCATCATGAGACCTCACAAACCGCTGACGGCGCGCTCAAGACCCAGTTGCACCGAAAACGGCGCCGACAAGCCAACAGACTCCCGCGGAAGGCGCCAGAAAAGCCCCAGGAACCTGGAAAGCTAGAGAAAGGAAAAAACAGAGATAAGGGCATCGGTGAGGCCCCTGCGCCGCAGCCATGTGAGGGGGGAACACCTAAGACGGAGTCGCTGGCACCGGCAAGGCGCCACGCCACTCAGGAAGGTCCAACCGCCCCTACCTGATCGCCGGAGGGGCCCGAGGGCCCGAGGCAACCGAGCCAGGCAGAAGAACCAACCTCCGAGCCCACTGCTCCATAAGAGCGCCCACTGATGAAACTGCTCATCTGGAATCCTACCTATAGGCGGGAGGACTCCGGGCGCTCTAGGACGACGACACCGGAAGTCATGGATTCAAGAAGTGAGACCGCAACTAGCAACGATAACCGAAAGGCCGACGCCGCAGACATACCAGAGGGCTACCTCTCAGTGATGCCTTCTCTTTGACCCAGGGGTCAAGAAGAGCTCAAGGCCGAACGGTGCCGAGAATGCGACCGCTTATTTTATGTCGTGGGGGACCGCCCATCCCCCGGCATCGGACTGACCGCTGTCGGAACCCCGCTGAGGAGAAGGAGGCTGACCGGACCCAGCCCGCCGACTGAACAGTTTACACAAGTCTCCCTACCGTCACCTGACCTGCTCTATGGTCAACTCCGCCCAGTAGGCCGAGACTTCTTCAAGTAAAATTTAAATATTAGAAAAATTTAACGAAAATAGAATAAAATTAAGCGATACTACTTATCGTGATAAAGTTACAAAAAACAAACTGTAAACTATGCGCTTAGTTTGAAGTTTGACTCGACAGGCGAGCCGACGTCGTTACTGAAGCGCACTCGACGGCGGGAAAAAAGGAACTGAGGCGGTTGGAGGGTCGTCGCCGAGATGATCATTACCGCTCGAGCCGCTGCTTGCGCGGCGCCGTCTCTCGCGCCGACCCTCCAGCAAAAAGTTTGCTCCCGATGGGTCTTAGTGCCTCCAGCGCTAATCCCACTAGTGTGAATGAGTGGTGGAGACTTATGTCCAGGAAGATATAGTTTTCCATGTCACATATTCGAGCTCAGCTGATGCCAGGGGGTTCAAATGGTGGCTGCATCAACTGGCCAATGTATATGTTAAAATCCCACACAGGAGTGGGGTCCCTGTGAGGGGGATGTACATGGAATAACCCTTTGAAGAATTTCCTGAAAACCTGGTTAGCAGCCAGGGATGTGCCCTTTCCAGCAGAGAGGTAACCCGAAACAGCTGCCAAGTGCACTTTCAGGGTAGAAGGCCAAAGGCACAGGGAATGAAGATGTGCCAAATATTCAAGGACTATTGACAGATCGGCCTGCAGAGGAACTCTGTGCATCTGCCTACACCAGAGAGAGAATCTCTTCCACTTAAAAGAGTAAGTTGTTCTGGTGGAAGGTTTCCTCAAAACCTCCAACACGCCTTCTGAGAGGTGTAGGCTGGCGTATTCCAAGTCCTCAGTAGCCAAGCCTCGAGTCTGAGGGACTGCATGTTGGGGCACAGGACCCTGTCCTGGGAGGATGACAGCAGGTTGTGTCTCCTGGGTAGAGAAACTGGTTTGGAGATTGGCAAGCTCAACAGCACAGGGTGTAGCAATTGCGGTCTGGCCCAGTCTGAAACAATGAGAATCAGAGTTGCTGATGGACCCTGAACTTGTTCAGCACTCTGAATATCAAGGGAAATGTTAGGAAGGCATACAGAAACTTCCCCATCCAGTCCATCAGCAGTGCATCCAATGGCACTGTGTCCACTGCCGGAGGCCTGCAACAGAACAGAGGAAGCCGATTGTCTGCGGCCGCAAAGAGGTCCATCTCTGGAGTGCCCCATCTTCTGAATACCACCGGCACAATCTGTTTAGCGACCATTCGTGATGGTTCTGGTTGATTCTACTGAGGGCATCTGCCAGGATATTGTCTTTCCCTGGCAAGTGAACCGCCGAAAGGGATACCACCATGGTGTAGGCCAAATTCCATATCTTCATGGCCTCTGTGCAGAGGAGTGAGGACCTTGTTCCCCCTTGCTTGTTGAGGTAATACATTGTTGTTGTTGTATTGTCTGTCCTGACCTGAACTGCCTTGTCTTGCAGCATGGAGGCGAAGGACTGGATACCCAGATAAACTGCCCAGAGTTCGAGCAGGCTTATGTGAAGCAGGGATTCTTGCTGGGACCAAGTTCCATGGGCAGTTTGCTCCCCATCCAAGGAGGGAGGCATCTGTTGTCAGAATTGCTGTTGGTGGCATCTGGAGGAAAGGCGTGCCTTTTCCTGCCACCATTGCAAGGCTTGGAGAAGGGTTCCTGTAACTGATACCATCTTGACTGGGAGTCTCATTCTTGAGACCAGTGAGCCCTGAGGTGAAACTGGATGTCTCATTTGAAATCTGGACCCTGACACTGTTGCTGTAGTAGCTGCCATATGGCCCAGCAACTGAAGGAAATGCCTGTGCTGGTCTGAGGGTGTGCAGCTGGAAGGAACTCACTAGTTGCACTATGCTCAGCCACCGTGCCCTGAGGAAGGAATGCCCTTGTTTCAGTGTCCAACTCTGCTCCTATGAAGTCTAAAGCTGTACTGAACGCAGTACTGACTTTTTCCCGCTTATCAGGAAGCCCAGCATGCTTAGTGTATCCTGAGTGATGGTCAGTGCCCTTTCCACCTGCTGTGAGGACTGACCTACCACCAACCAGTCATTCAGATATGGGAGACTGTAATCCCTTGTTTTCACAGATGTGCCACCACCACTGCTAAACACTTGAACAACCTGGGGCCAAAGACAACGAAGGTCATGGCCCTGAACTGGTAATGCCCTAATGGCAATGTGAACCTTGGTACTTCCTGTGTGCCAGCCTGATTGGAATATGGAAGTATGCATCCTTTAGGTTCTATGAATGTCAGGATAGATACAGGTTACTCACCTGTAACAGGAGTTCTAGGAATGGTATATGTTGTTCATCCACACTGACTGGCAGGTATCCTTGCTGCTTTTAAATCTTGCCGAAGGTCTTCAGTTGGCTCCTCCCACCCACGCTGGTGGTAAAATCCCTGCTCCCCATGACGCCAGATCTGGCCCGCTGGAAGCTCAGGATGTGCGCCGGCCGGAGGTCAGGAATGGTGGATGAACAACATATACCATTCCTAGAACTCCCATTACAGTAGTAACCTGTATTTCTAGGACATGGATATGTTGTTCATCCACACTGTCTGGCAGACTCCCAGCAGTTCTCCGGGAGGAGGGAGGCAAGGCGACACCCCTACTTAGGGAAAGAGACTGGAGAACCGAGGCCCCAAAACCAGCATCCTGGGCGTGACTCAAGGCTCGATGTAATGGGTGATGAAGGTGTGTGCTGACTTCCAGGTAGCAGCCCTGCAGATTTCCTGGATAGGGACGCCCTGGAAGCAGCCACCGATGCAGCAGTATGGTGGGTAGAATGAGCTCTTATCCCTCTGGGAGGCTCCATGCCCGCCAACTTATAGCAGAGATCTATGCAGGAGGTGACCCACCTGCTATCGTCCGCTTGGCTGCAGGTCTGCCAGGTGCGGCTTCAGCATAGGTGACAAACAGCTGGCTAACCTCTCCCGAGTCTCAGCCATGCGCCCTTATAGTAAGCTTAGCCTCTAGGGTCCAGAGTATGGAGCCTATATTCAGCCTCCGAGGTGTGATTGGGGTAGAACACCGGCAGAGTCAACACCTGATTCAGGTGAAACTCAGACACCACCTTTGGAAGGAATTTCGGGTGGAGGCAAAGGACAACCTTGTCCCTGTGGAAGACCAAATAAGGAGACTCGATGGAAAGTGCCTGGAGCTCTCCCATCCTTCTGGCTGACATTATAGCCACCAAGGCGGCGGTCTTCCACGACAGGTGGGAGACATTGCACCTGTGCATCAGTTCGAATGGCTTGCCCATGAGCATGGTCAACACCAGCAGTAGATCCCACGGAGGTGGAGGTTCTCGCACCAGAGGGGATATGTGATCAAGGCCTTTGAAAAAGCGCCAGACCACCTTCTCCAGCGCCACCAACTGCTTGCCGGCCCGCGCCCGGTAGGCAGAGATGGCTACCAGGTGCACCTTAAGGGTCGTTGACCGAAGCCCTAGCTGAGAAAGGGACCACAGGTAGTCCACAATGCTAGCCAATGGACAGGAAGAGGGGTCCAACCCCTTGTCCTGACGCCAAATGGAGAATCTCTTCCATTTAAAGGCATAGCATTTTCTGGTCAACTCCTTACGGGACACCCTCAACAATGTTGAGGACCTCGTTGGAAAGACCAAGGCCTGGAACTCTAGCCAGGAACCAGGCTGTCAGGTGCAGGGATTGAAGGTCCGGATGAAGCACCTTCCTCCTGTTGACTGAAATCAGGTCCTGGCGGGCTAGGAGCCGCCGGAGTCTGGAGTTGAGGCTGAAGAGATCTGGGTACCAGAACTGACAGGCCAGTATGGGGCTACTCCTAATCACCTGCACCTGTCCCCTCTTCACTCTTCAGAAGCACCTTGTGGATCAAGGGAAATGGAGGAAGGCTTAGAAGAGGCCCAGGGTCCATGGCCTTGAGAAGGCATCCCCTGCAGTGAGCCCTGTTGAGGGGGAGGCATGAAACAGCCTCAGCTTCATGTTCTCCTTGAGGTGAACAGGTCCACCTGAGGGGTGCCCCAATGGGAGAACAGGTCTTGAACTACCTCCGCAGGAGAGACCACTGTGAGATGCAGTGCCTATCCAGCTGAGGGCATCGGCTAGACTGTTCGAGGCTCCTGCCACATGGATGGCTAGGAAATCTGCCTCCAGGTTGATCTCGAGACCACGCGGAGAGCTTCCTTGCACAGAGGCAAGGAGTGCGCCCCAGTGCTGACAGTTGAAATAGTACATGGTCGTGGTGTTGTCCGTCTGGACCTGAAATCACTTGACCCCATACAAATGGAATGAAGGTGGTGAGGGCTAGCCATACTGCTCAAAGCTTCAGCAGGTTGATGTGGCATCGAGACTCAGAGGGGACAGAGGCTGTGGGTCTGAGCTCCCTAGATGGGCACCCCAACCCATCAAAGAGGTGTTTATCGTAAGAATGACCATCTAATGCGAAGCGGACAATGGGATACCCCAGCAGATGAGCTGGGACGATGTTACCACTGCAGGCCTTCCCACATCTTCTGGGTCACGGTTACTGGCTGGTCCAAAGGACCGGAGCGCTGAGACCACTAGTGGGCCAGCCCACATTGCAGGGGATGCATATGCCAGTGGGCCCAACAGACCACGCTGGTGCAAGCCGCCATGAGACCCAGAAGGTGCAGAAAGTCCCAGGCAGGGTGCAGTTGCCCAGCCTGAAATGACTGGGCAAAGCAGGAAAGGACCTCAGTCCTGTCCGCCGGGAGCCGGGCTCTGGCTTGAAGACAGTCAAGCTCTGCCCTGATGAACTGAATCACCAGATGGCACGAGTTCAGATGGCCTCGCTGATCAGGAGACCACTTGAGAGCAGATCTGGAGGGCCAGATCTCTGGACCGCTCCACCTCCAACCTGGAGGGGGCTATCATCAGCCAGTCGTCCAGGTAAGGGTACACCCAGACCCCTTGGCGCTGCAGGAATGCTGTCACCACTGCCATGCATTTCATGAAGACCCTGGGAGCTGAAGAAAGACCGAAGGGCATGGCCCGGAACTCGTAGAAGGATCACTCTGCTCTAAAGCAGAGGAATCACCGATGTGACGGACGGATTGGGACATGAAAGAACGTGTCCTGGAGATCCAGAGAGCAAAACCACATGCCTAGTTCCAAGGATGGTATTATCTGAGCCAGAGTGACCATCCTGAAGGTGCGCGGCCTGAGGAACTTGTTCAGGTCGTGCAGTTAGAGAATGGGGCGCCAGCCCCCTTGTCCGTTTTGGGAACAGGAAGTACCTGGACACAAACCCTGGGCTTGGAGGAGGATCCACCACCTTGCTGATCACCTCCTTGTGGAAGAGCAGAGCATGTCAGCTTGATGAGCCGACAGAGAGGTTGTGGAACAGTAGCCCCGAGGCGGCGAGCTCGACAGGGGGTCCGTCAATTCCAGAGGCAGACCCCTGCCGACCAATTCCAGCACCCAACGGTCCATGGTGAGAGTGGAACAGGCGGAAAGGAAGTGGCTGAGCTGTCGCCCCATGGGGGGGACCCAGGGGAGGAGTGACAAGGTTGGGGATGGCACCCCTCAACCCATCACGGGGCACGCCTGGAGGAAGGGCTGGCCGAGGAGCTGCCTGGACCTTTCCCCCCAGGCTTCCTGTTGGATGAAGCAGCAGGCTTGGCCTTGGGGCGCCAAGTGTGAGCCTGCTGGCCCTGTTGCTGGTGCTGCTGGGCTGGACGTGCCACAGGGGCGGAAGGGGGAAAGGGCTTACGCTGTTGCTGGCAGCCTTTGTCCTTCTGGGCAGACATGACTGAGTCCAAGGTCACGCTGGACTTCTCAATCCTCTGGAGATGGCCCTCCAACCCGGGCCCAAACAAGTCAGTGCCCAGGAAGGGGACAGCTTGTGCTGGGTATCTGCCCTGACGATGGAGATCCACAGCCAAGCTCTGTGTCGCATGGCTACTGCAGCCGCTACTGATCAGGCACAAGAGTCTCCAATGTCAAAAGTAGTCTGGAGCTGTTGGTTGACCACCGCCCTTCCCTGATCCTGCTTGACCGTCGTTTGAAGGTCAGCCGGGAGATGAGGAAGCACCTCATCCAGGGAGCCCAAAAGGGCGTGTGAAAAGTGTGCCATCGGTAAAGCCGAGCTAGCCTGTCGAAGGCCTAGGGAGGAGGCAGCATAAACTTTGCACCCGGAGTAGTCCAGCTTTTTGCACTCCTTGTCATTCTCTACATCCTGCGCATTTCCAGAGCACCGGAAAACACTATCGGTTACCAGCCCTTCAGCCCAGGGGTGCTCCGAAAAACCAGAGAGGGAACCGGTCAGGACTGCGTACTTGAGCGCCATCCTGGCCGAAGGCGCAGGACAGTATGCAGGCCGTTGCCACAACTCCAAGGCCAGACCAACAATAGCCTCGGCCACAGGGAAGGCCTCCGTGGGGGAATCCCCTAGGTCCAAAATCTCTGTGAGGGAATATCTGGCCCGTTTCTGCACAGGTTCGAGCTGCATCCCAGCAGATGCTGAGATGAGCCGAAGAATACCCAGGAACGAGGATGGGCTCTCGTCCACAGACAGACCCCCGGAGGATTACAGGTCAAGGGGCCTGGAATACAGGGAGGAGTCATCTGACTCCGAGAACAGCTGCCGAGCGCCTGAGCCACCCTCCACCCGCTGAGACCGATGGGGGTGAGGGAGACCGACAACCTGTGGGGCAAGCCCTGACCCGACAGAGAATCATGGTGGGCTCAGTCTTCGGTTGTGGGGAGGTGGTTGGACCACAATGGGTGGAGCAGCCGGTTTCGCTGAGCAATTGGTGCCGGACTAGGCTCCCACTGGGGAACCTGCGAGCGAGGTTGCTTCGCCATTGGGCGACAGCCACTAATTGCCTGAGAAGGCATGGAGCCTGCTTGTTACCAGCCAACAAGAGCTGCTGCCACATCATATTCTCATAGCGCCAACGCAACTTGTGCCAGAGCCTATCCTCCAAAGAGGAAGATGAGGAAGAGCGGCGGTGCCACTTTCCATGATGTCAGGACAGAGACCGCCGATGTCAGTGGGACTTACCTGACACGGAGGGGAACCGAGACTGTCGGTGGAACCCGCTCATCCCCCGGTTCAGGGTCCTTGACCGGGAGACTTTGGAGGCCAAGGCAAGTCCTCGGTAACTACTGGGTGTACCGGTGAAAGAGGGTTATCGGCTTCTCCAGTTGACAACCTGTCCAACGGGTCGAGAAAAATCTCAACCGCATCAATGGGTGTCTCTGGCAGCTGACCCGACAGGGACACCGAAAACCCAGTGGCCCTAGCTGCAACCTCGACCAAAGTCAATAAGAGACGCTCCGCTGAGCGAGATCTTTCCCGCTCCCACGAACGTCGACAGTGGGACTTACCTTTTGGTTCCTTTTTTCTTTGACCAACTGAAGTGAGTCCCCGAGGGACGCTCTCCCTTGGTGGAGAGACAGACTGACAAAGCTCGTTAAAAGAAGCAGTGTAGGAGGAACCCAAGGAGAGTGGGATAGCGCCGGCGCTAAGGGAGATGAAGACGCAGCCTGGGCAGCAGCGTCCTCGGGAAATTAACTGCTCCAGCTGCTCCACAGAGCCCGCAGCAGTGGACACTGCCCAACGGCCTCGCTTGACTTCACCGGCGGAAACCGCTTCATGCCCCAGCTGGAGTCAGGCAGCATGGTCTTCAAGAACCGGCCAAAAGGACTTGCAAAGATCGCAGGCCTGTGGATCATGGGCAAGCCCCAGGTAGTAGGCATGTGCCATGCAGGTCGGTCCGAGACATCATCTGCTGCCAAGGGCACCGATGGAAGCCAGGAGTAGATTTCGAATCCATCGCAGCCTCGAAGGAAGGAGAAGACTTAAGTCTCCTAAATTTTAAGACCATTTTTGGTAAAACTGAAGGTTTAGGATCCAGGCCTAAAGACGCAAGAGCGCTAAGGAGGGAACCTGAGCTTCCAAGCGGTAAGGAAGAACTGGCATCAAGGGGCGGAGCAGAGAGTATTACCACCCGGGTGAGAGAAGCCAGCTTGAAGACTTTCAGGCCCATCTTAAAGCGGCAAGGAACCTGCCAGACAGTGTGGACTGAACATATCCACGTCCCTAGAAATAAATTTAGTGTAGAAAACTGCAGAAAATAAACTTCTTCAAGACAGATAAAGGAGAGCTCTCCGAGGCGTCTGTACTTAGTGAAGCGGAGTAAAGAATCTGACGGTTACAGAATGTTGATCAGGAACAGTGGTTTGAAAACCGAGCTTGAGCCCAACGTTCCATCACTAGCATAGGTTTGGTTAACAATTTTGGCTCTGGGGCAGTACAAAGGAAGGACAATAGTGCATAAGTCAGAATACAGTAACATTTCCTGGAATTTGAAGCAGCTACATTAGTCTTATCATAGGGGGAGCGGATGGTGAGACAGAGTTCGGGTACTCCTGTGAAACTGCCAGAGTACGGATAACCGAATTATATCCACACTCATAGAATGTAGGGGTTTTAAGCAAGTGTGTGTGTGTGTGTGTGTGTGTGTGTGTGTGTGTGGTGGAGGGGGATAGGGTAATTTTTGCCATGTGACTGTTTCATGTGCATATTACCCGCAATCCTGGTAAGTTGCAGCTTGATTAATGTGCCCAAAGGCGGTGATTACCAAAATGTAGTTTATTGCATTCCTATGTGATTAATACTATGTTAATGAAGTCCCATGTGGCAAGGTTTTCGCCAGTGAGAAGGCAGAATTCCAGATACCATTTTTGAATCAAACACAAACAGTTCTGAAACCTGTAGATTACCAGAATTTGACATACCTTTTATAAGTGGATCTTCTATGCATAACATGGATGGTCGGTAACCGTTTGTCATGGATTTCATGATTTCCTCTTAGCAACGAAGAACTTCCTGTCCTATTGATTCGAATGCCAGTTTTCATGTAATTAAATGTTTGCCATACAATTCAAAGAATTCTATCAGAAGCATTCCAAGATTTTCAGATCTTCCAGCATCTGTCCTCGGATGCAACTACAGTGTTGAATGTAACAGTTACAATTGGTTACTACTTTTTCAATAGCGGGCATTCATTAAAGTGTTAGAGAGACAGATACATCAATTACAAGTACAAAAAGACACGATTGGGTGCTGGTAGCTGTGTCACAACTGCAATTCCAGAGTGTAATGCTTGTAAAGGCCTTAGCAGACAACTACTAAGACTATGGGTTGTTCTACTGTACTTATAAAATGGGTAACTAGGAAAATAAAACAAGGTACAGATTACAAAGAGTTGGAAAAATGAAAAGATATTTAAATTGTAAGTAAAACAGTCCGTGCCCATTGAGAGTCACTGGAGAGAGCTGGCTGGTTTACTACTAGTGTGCAGGAAAAATGACTACTGTTTTAAATCTTAATATTCTAAAAGGATTGTTAGCATGTTGATTTAAATTGCACTGCACTGCACGCAGGTGGTTAACATTTCATTTTTGTTGTTGGTAGGTCTCTCCAGGCACGGCTTTGGACCAATCAGGTTACAGCTCTTCCCTACCCATTTTTTCTGTTAACTTTTTCTAAAAGAGCAAATATCTTGCCCTTTTCCAGTACCTCACCCAGAAGCATAAAAATCCCTTATCAGGCTCACGAGTCCACTGTGATAAAATTTCAATCTTTCTGAGGCCCCATTAGGAAGGGAAGGGATCATAATTTGGCTCCATGGAGCCAAGTTACGCTGATCCTTCCACTTCCTAAATACCACTATAGTTTCTTGGTCCGCCCCGCACCACGTTTTAATGACATCACTAACACAGCAAGGGCATAATTATTGCCACGTCACTATACTTTAATGTGGCCTTTTTAAAGTTACATTTGGTACTTTAGATTGCCAGCAGTAACTAATCATGGCCACTGCTTAACTAATACCGGACTTGTTAGTTAAGCAGTGGCCATGATTAGTTCTTACTGAAATTAAATTACCAAATGTAACTTAAAAAAATGCCCCATTAAAGTATATATGGAGTGCGCTTCTATGCTCTATAAGAAAAATTACCTTAGTATTTGTGTTTCTTCTAATGGAGTCTTGATGTATTCTGACAATTGCAGTTAGCCCCAGCACTTGAACTGCCCTGGAGAGTATAGGGTTAAATTTCTATGCAGGGCATAGAACGTTGAGCTCGAGCTCGGCTGAAGACTCTGTCTGCAGTACTTTGAATCCAAACAGTAAGATTCTTACGAGCTAAAAACTCACTGACCTATCAGAATGTAGAAATTGTAAAATTTATCCTAGCCAACTGGCAACTAACAGTCTAGGTTCCCAAAGGAAGACTCAAGTCAGGAAACCCAAAAACCAGGTAATAAAGCATAACAAATTCTTAATAACCAAACTAAAGCACCCAAACAGGAAGTGTGCTGGAACACCCTTGGGGTGTAACACTGCACCTGCCCACCCACTTCCCAAAACAGGTTCTGGAGGGGAGGCAGGAGGAGGTCAGAATACAGCAAGACTCCATTAGAAGAAACACAATTACTAAGGTAAGTAATTTTTTCTTCAAACAACATGAAGTCTTGATGTATTCTGACAACTGCAGACTACCAAGCAGTACCTCCAAGGAGGAGGACAGAACCTACGTTGGGAATAGGCTCTGAAGCACTGCTGTGCCAAATCTAGCATCACTCAGAGCCTGGATATCCAGGGAGTAATGCTTGGTGAAGGTATGAACTGTTGTCCAGGTGGCTGCTTGGCAAATTTCTAACAAAGGAATATCCCTGGCCACAGCCAGAGATGCAGCTGCACCTCTAGTGGAATGAGCCCTCAGGCCTGAGGGAGGAATTTTTCCCTGTTTCTCATAACAGAATTGGATACAGGACTCAATCCACCTGGCAACAGTTCTCTTGGTGGCAGGTTTGCCCTTACCTACTTCCCCATAAGTGAGGAACAACTGGAGGGAGTCAAACCTGTGACCCTCTGTATATTCTATATAGTAACTAAGGGCTCTTTTAGCATCTAAACTATGTAGCCTTCGCTCTCCTGAGGAAGCATGACCAGTGAAGAACAAAGGAAGAGACATGGATTGGTTTAAGTGGAAATCAGAAACCACTTTGGGTAGGAACCTCCTACTGGTTCAACGGACCACCTTGTCCCTATGGAATGAGATGAAGTCCGGTTCAACTGACAGCTTGCAATTCACTGATACGTCTGGCAGAGGTAACAGCAACCAAAAGAAAAAATTACTCACCTTAGTAATGTTGTTTCTTCTAATGGAGTCTTGCTATATTATGACTATTGCAGTTTGTCCCAGCCTTAGAACTGCTCCGGAGGTGAAAGAGTTAACTTCCATGCAGAGCATGGAGCTTAAGCCATGAGCTAGAATTTAGGCTAGTTTCAAACCGAAACCGTCAGATCTTTACGAGCAAAAACTCACTAAGGTTCTGTGTGGAAGCTGTAACCTACACTAGCCAACTGGCCACTAATATATCAACACATTTTTCTTGGTCCCAACACAAAGACTCAAGTCAGTGGACCAGAAAAAAAAGATAAAATAACTAAATAAACACAACACCCAAACATGAAAGAGGGCATCAATAAATGCCAACGGAGGACTACCCACCCCATACCCAAAGCAGGAGTTCTGAGAGGGGCAGGCTGGGGGGGAGGTCATAATATAGCAAGACTCCATTAGAAGAAACAACATTACTAAGGTGAGTAATTTTTTCTTCAAACAACATGAAGTCTTGCTATATTATGATTATTGCAGACTACACAGCAGTACCTACATGAGGAGGGACAGAACCTACTTAGGGAACAGGCTCTGAAGCACAGCTGTGTTAAACCGAAAGCATCCCTCCTGGCCTGAAATATCCAGGAGTAATGCTTGGTGAAAGTGTGTACTGTCTTCCAAGTAGCTGCCTGACATATCTCCAAGATAGGGATGTCTCTAGCAGCAGCTAGAGATGCAGCTGTACCTCTCGGTAGAGTGAGCCCCAGACCTGAGGGGGAACCTTACCCAGCTTTTGATAGTAAAATTGATACAAGAAACGATCCACCTGGCAATGGATCTTTAGTGGCAGGTTTCCTTTCCCAACCTCACCATAAGTGAGAAACAGTTGGAGGAGTCAAACCTGTGACCCTTGGTACGCTCTATGTAGTAACTTAGGGCCTCTTAACATCTGCTGTGCAGCCTCCTCTCACCAGAGGAGGAATGGTCGGTGAAGAACACTGGAAGTGAAATAGATTGGTTAAGGTGGAAATCTGAAACCACCTTAGGCAAAACTTCCTGTTAGTCCTGAGGACTACTTTATCCCTGTGAAAGGAAATAAAGTCAGTTTCTACTGATAAAGCCTGTAACTCACTTATACGCCTGGCAGAAGTGATGGCTACGAAAACACAGTTTTCCAAGTCAATACTTAAGCTCTGGCCAAGACAGAGGCTCAAAGGGGTTGCATTAGCTAAGCAATGCATACATTAAGATCCCAAGCCGGGGCAGGGTCCCTAAATGGAGGATTGGTGTGAAGCAATCCTTTAAAAAACTTGGAAAATACAGGATGAGCAGAAAGAGAAGAGGGCTTCCCTGCTGAAATGAAGGCAGAGACAGCAGCCAAATGCACTTTCAGGGTGGCTGGTCTCAGACCCAAAGAATTAAGATGGACCATTTTGTCCAATACAGTGGGTAAATCAGCAGATTCTGGGGAAACATGCTTCCCAGAACACCATATGGAAAACCTTTTCCACTTGGAGTTATAGGTAGCCTGGTGGAAGGCTTCCAGCAGCCTTCAGGATTTCGAGAACACTTTGAGAAAGTTGCAAATCAGCAAACTCTAACTGCTCAAGAGCCAAGCCTTGAGGTTGAGGGATTTGAGATCGGATACCAAACTCTCCCTGAGCACAGGTTAACAGATTGTGGTTCCTGGGGAGACACAGGGGAGATGGACTGCTAAGGACAGAAGGAGGGGTACCAGGGCTGCTCTGCCCAGTCTGGAACAATCAGGATCATTTTGCAGGGCTAAGACCTGATTTTGAGTAGTACTTTGAACAGGAGAGGGAAGGGGGGAAAGGCATAAAGAAACTTCCCTTCCCAATCGAGGAGAAAGGCATCCAGGGGAACTGAGCCCAACACTGGGGGCCTGCAACAAAACAGTGGAAGTTGATGATTGTCTGGGGCTGCGAAAAGATCTATCTGAGGAGTGCCCCATCTGGCAAACACTATCCCAGAACTACGGGATCCAGTGACCATTCGTGATGGCCCTGGGAAATCCTGTGAGAGCATCTGCCAGGACATTGTCCTTGCCTGGGAGGTGAACTGCTATGAGGGAAGTGTTCAGGAGTAAGCCAGAGACCACAACTTCATCGCCTCGGTGCACAAGGCCGAAGACAGAGTGTCCCTTGTTTGTTGATGTACCACATTGTAGTGGTGTTGTCTGTTCTGACCTGTACCACCTTGGTTCTGAACAGATGCAGAGAAACCTGAAGTGCTAGAAAACAGCTCTGAGTTCCAGCAGATTGATGTGGAGCAGAGATTCCTGAGGGACCATAATCCCTGGGTGGAGAGGTCGCCATGGAGCTCCCCATCCCAAGAGGGATGCATCTGTAGTAGGGTCAAGGAATGGGACAGAGGAATGAAAGGCACCCCCTGTCTCAGATTGCTCTGATCCTGCCACCACTGAAGGGCCTGGATCAGAGTTCGAGTCACTGGGATTAACTTGGATAGAGGATCTCTTCTTTGAGACCAGAAAGCTCTCAAATGGAACTGAATGTCCCTCATCTGAAATCTTGCTCCTTGCACCACAGCTGTGGAGGCAGCCATGTGCCCTAGGAGCTGCAGGAAATGCCTTGCTGGTCGAGAGACCTGCAGAGTGAAGGAGGCGGCCAGGGCCACTAAGGTCCTTACCCTTTCCAAGGGAAGGAAGGCCATGGCCTGCTTTGTGTCCAGTTCTGCACCTATAAAGGTGAGTACCTGGACAGGTTCCAAAACTGACTTTGGGAGGTTGAGAAGAAATCCAGAGCGGTAAGCAGCTGCTGGATAACTAGCAGGTGTGATTTGACCTGGTCTGAGACAGACCCACAATGAGCCAGTCAGTCCAGGTAGGGAAAAATGGCAATCTTTTGCCTTCTTAGGTGAGCGACTGCCACTGCCAGACATTTTGTGAACACCCTTGGGGCAGAAGTGAGGTCAAGGGCATTGTTTGAACTGATAATGGCCTGAGGGCAGTTCGAATCTGAGGTACTTTCGATGGGAGCTTCTGATAAGAACATGGAAGTAGGCATCTTTGAGGTCCAGGAGGCTAGCCAGTCCCTGGCCTTACGGAGGGTAAAATCATTCCCAGTGTCACCATTTTGAACTTTGGCTTTAAAGGTGCTTGTTTAGATATCTTAGATCCAGGATAGGCTGCCACTCTCCTGTCTTTTTCAGGGTAAGGAAGTACCTGGACTACAGACCCTTGCCCTGGTGAAGGGGAGAAACCTTTTCTACAGCTCTGAGAGCCAAGAGGGTTGAGACTTCTGTTTCCAAAGCAAGAGTCTCTAAAGGGTTTATAGGTGGAAAAGATCTGGCTCTCATCTTTGGAAATTTCTTGAAGCTGAGAACCAGACACTGGCTCACTACTTCCAGGACCCACCTGCCTGAAGTTAAAGACTGCCAGTCCTGGACGAAGTGAGCCAATCTGCCCCTACAGGTAGTGGAGAGCCGACCCTGGGCATCCCATCAGGTGCCTGTTTGGCAGGGCTTTAGGCTGAGGGTGGAGCAGGCCTGCTCGAACCCTTGTCTGCCTCTCCCTCTGAAGAACCTCTCTGTACATAGGCTGAAGAGGAGGAGGCCTGTCTGGTAAAAGGCCTGCGAAAAGGCCTACCCCTACCACTGGGGGCTGCCTCTGAGGAGTGGCTTGCTCCTTGGCTTGTGCACTCCTGTAAGTGGTTCTATATTCATCCATTTTTCTTATATAATTCTCTGTCTGCTCCCCAACAGAGAATCTCCCACCACAGGAAAATCCATAGCCTTAGACTGGGTATCCTGTGACAAAGTAGTACACCTGAGCCAGGCCAATCTCCGGAAAGCCACAGATGTAGCCATGACTCTAGAGGATACATCGTTAGAATCCACTGCAGCACGGAATTGCACCTTAGATGCCTCAATACCATCAAGAGCCACCTGCTCCAGCTCCTTAGCGAGCTGGCCAGGGACCTGTTTGGCTAAGGCCATGACAGTATCCCATCTAGATTTCTGTTATCTTGCAACATAAGCCACATAGTTAGCTTGTCTGAGTCCCAAGGATGCTGCCATGTATTGTTTTTTGGCCATGGCATCAATCTTCCTGGAATCCTTGTCAGGAGGATGTGAAGCCAGTGGAATATTAGCTTTATCACAGGCTGCAGCCTGAACTACCTCAACATGACTGCATTGCTGTGAAAGAAAATCTGTATCAGGACCTGACAAAGTGTACCTCCTGTCCATCTTTTATCCACAGGAGGCACAGAATCAGGAGCTTTAAAATTTTTATTTTGTTTTCTAAAGGATTTATGTAAAGGGATGGACAACCTCCTGGACTCTGGGATATCCATCATTTCCACATAGTCAGGCTCCTCTTGCTCATCCAAAGTCTCCTCAAAGGAAGCTGGAGGGTCTCAGCAACTTTATAAACAAAATATGAGAAGGGGATCAGAAAGCCTAGGGGAGACTCACCTGAAGGTCTGTCTGGGAGATGTCCGTTCAATGGGCACATCCAGACTTTCAAAGTCACATTCACACTGATCATAATCCTCATCCCTCCTCTGGTTCATAGAACTCTTCTATATCATAATCCTGAACCACTGGAACCAACCAAACCGACCTTTTGCCAGACAGTGGCGGTTCAGAGGGGACGGGACTGGACAATCTATATTGCCCTGGCTATCTCAGCAGCAGTTGGAGAAGGAATTTTGGACTCCAAACCTGCTGATTTTTAGATTTCTTTGCTGGAACTGGCTCCTCAGAGCCAGCTGTTGCCCGAGAAGTCTCGCCCTGGTCAGAGGAGTCCCTCCGTTCGGTTGGCACCGAACCGGGCTGGCCATCCGGTCAGCGGACTTTTTGGCCTTCTCCCTGAGCCTGCCCACCTCTTGTCCAGGGTGGCTGCAGGAAATTTTTACAAATCTGGCAGTCTGAATTGAGGTGTCAAACCCCAGACAATAGGGCACATAAGTGTGGGTCAGCTTGGCAAAGGCTTCCCACAGACACCACATGGGCCCGGTTTTCCTTGGGTTTCTCAGACATGATGCCAGCCTAACCAACCAACCTGCCCTTTTGATGGCAGTGCTAGGAAGACACCTTATCGGTTCCAAACCGTGTCACGGGTCGGGAAAACCGTAATGAAACTGCTTTTTTAGAACCGATAAGAACCGAACCGTACTCTAAAAAGCCTTAAAAAGCTTTAAACTTATATTTAAATACAACTCGATCGGTTCAACCGAACCGATAATACTTTTACAAGTTCCACACAGAAAAAACCCTATCTATTACTTACGATTACCATAGACAGAGCCTGAACCGATCGGTTTTGCGGTTAAAATAATGAAATTGCGGTTAAATTAAACCGAGAAATAGCGTTTTAAACCGAAGAAGTGAACTGAGCAACAGGAGGAATCTCCAGAGCGACTGTTCAGTGAGGAGGATAAGAATCTGACGGTTTCGGTTTGAAACCAGCCAAACAGAGCTTCTGAACCGAGCTCGCGCTCTAAGCTCCATGCTCTGCATGGAAGTTAACTCTTTCACCTCCGGAGCAGTTCTAAGGCTGGGGCAAACTGCAATAGTCATAATATAGCAAGACTTCATGTTGTTTGAAAGCTCTTGCCTTAACAGTATCCAGCTCTGCTCCTATAAAAGTGAGAAGCTGTACAGGTTCGAGAACTGACTTGGAAAGGTTGAGAAGAAACCTCAAGGAAATGAGTGCTTGCTGGGTCACTTGAGGTCTGACTTGACTTGGTCTGGGGACTATCCCACAATGAGCCAGTCATCCAGATATGGAAACACTGAAATCTTCTTCCTTCTTAAAAGGCCACCACTACTGCCAGGCACTTTGTGAACACCCTTAGAGCTGATGTTAGGCCAAAGGGCATTGCTGAAGGCAATTTGAACCTGAGGTACTTTCATGGAACACCTGATGGGAATGTGAAAATAGGCATCCTTGAGGTCCAAGAGGCTAGCCAGTCCCCTGGCCTTAGAGAGGGAAGAATTATTCCCAGAGTCACCATTTTGAACTTTGGTTTTAACAGATGCTTGTTCAGATATCTTAAATCCAGCATGGATCGCCACTCCCCTGCCTTTTTTGGAGTAAGGAAGTACCTGGAGTACAGACCTTTGCCCTAGTGTAGGTAAGGCACCCTTCTCCATGGCCCTTAGAGCCAACAGTGATGAAACCTCTGCTTGCAAGGCAAGGGATTCAGAGGTGCTTGCAGGTGGAAAAGATCTGGGCCTCAGCTCTGGAAATCTTTTGAAGCTGAGGACCAGTCCCTGCACACCACTTCCAGGACCCATTTGTCTAAAATAACAGACTTCCAGTCCTGGGCCAGTAAGCCAGCCTGCCTCCTTCTGGTATGGGGGGAGTCAACCCGAGCTGACACCTCAGGGTGTCTGCTTGGCAGAAGCCTTAGGTTGAGGGGTGGATGCAGCCTTGCTCATCCCCCTTCTGCCTCTCCCTCTAAAGAACCCCCTCTGGGAAAAGGGAGGAGAGGCCTGCGCTTGGTAGAAAGGCTGTGAAAAGGCCTGCCCCTGCCTTGCTGCCTTTGAGCAGTTGCCTGCCTATCCTTGGCCTGTGCACTCCTGTACGTGGTCCTGTATTCGTCCATTTTCTTCATGTAATTCTCTGTCTGCTCCCCAAACAAAGAATTACCCACCACAAGGAAATTCATGACCTTAGCCTGGGTGTCCTGTGAAAGGCTAGTACATCTGAGCCAAGCCATTCTCCGAAGAGCCACAGATGTAGCCATGACTTTTTTTTTTTTTTTTTTTTAAACTTTGGGACACCTATTTGCCCCATTTATACCCCCTCCTGTACTCCCCTCAGTGCTCCACTCCTTCAGGCATTGCTCATGTACCTCCTAGGTCCACTACCATGGTATCTGTCCCCTAGAGTGCCCGGTAACTCCTTACCTCCTCCTCCTACTCGTAGAGTACCTGCACAGCGGAGATCTGCCCGTGGGTTCTGGACCTGGATGGCTGTTAGGAGCGGCCGTCATCTAGGCTCACTGAGGCATTTTCTGTTTTCTGTGGTTTCCCCCAGCCCTCCCATGGGACGCAGACATGAGGATGCTACGTCTAGAGGCGACGTGCTTGACGCACGCCTTCTCCCAAGCGCCTGACAGCCCTCCCTCCCGACTCCAGTGAACGGAATAGTCAGACCCCGGGAGAGCCCATGCTTCACCGCTCTCGGAAGCGGGTGCGATGGCACCCTGGTAACCTCTCCCAAAGGGAGGAGAGCATCCGTTGGGACACTTCGATCCTCCTTCCCACCCCCCCCCGACCCGAGTCCGTTCTCAAACTGGGTCGCTGTGCAGTGTGAGGTGTGGCGCGCCTAGCACCTCAACCCTCAGTGCCACTGGGCCGGCTAGCCAGGACTCTTGATAATACATCATTGGAGTCCACAGCAGCATGAAACTGAACCTTGGATGCTTCGATCCCATCAGCAGCCACCCCCTCCAGCTCCTTGGCCAGCTGGTGGGAAGCCTGCTTAGCCAGAGCCAGTACAGTGTCCCATCTGGACTTCTGGTACCTGGCTGTATAGGCCATGTAATTAGCCTGCCCGAGTCCCAAAGAGGATGCCATGTACTGTTTATTTGCCATGGCATCCAACTTCTTGGAGTCTTTATCTGGGGGGTGTGAAGCCAAGGGAATGCATGCCCTGTCACAGGCTGCAGCCTGCACTACCCCAACATGGCTGCATTGCTGGTAAAGAAACTCCATATTCGAGCCTGACAGAGTATACCTCTTGTCCATCCTTCTGTCCACAGGAGGTATAGAGTTAGGAGACTTTAGAATGTTTCACGTCTGCTTCCCAAAATACTTATGAAGGGGAATAGACAGTCTCAGACTCTGGGATATCCATCATTTCAACGAAGTCAGGCTCTTTTTGGTCTTGCACAGCCTCCTCTATAGGAAGCTGGAGGGTTTCTGCCACTTTCCTGTAAAACAGAAAGTGGGGAAGGGACTCAGAGAGCCTAGGAGAGGAAACACCAGAAGGTCTGTCTGGGGAGATGTCCGGTTCTATAGGCACATCCAGACTTTCTAAGCACTCATCATCATAATCCTCACATTGTTCACAGTCCCACTCCTCAAAATCTGGTTCATAAAAACCTTCAGGGGCAAAATCCTGAACCGGAGGAACCGACTGAACCAAACCCCTACCAACCAGGACTGGATCGGTCGGAAACGGACGAAACGATTCCACAATCCGAATCGCTCAGGCAATTTCTTCCGCAGTCGGAACATGGATATCTGGATCCGAACCGACAGATTTTTTCTTTCTTTTCCTTTTTGCAGGAAATGACCCCTCAGGATCAGCTTTCCTCTTGCCTGAAGAAGTATCGCCCTGGTCAGAGGGCACTCCTTCTGGTTCGGTGGTAACCGAACCAGGCTGGCCTCCGGTTAGCGGATTTCTCGGCCTCTTTCTCCCTAAGTCTACCTAATCTTTTCCAGGGCAGACTTGGGAAAATTTACATATTTGGCAGTCTGAATCGAGGTGGTCAAACCCCAGACAGTAAACACAGGTGGTGTGGGATCGGCCTTAGCAAAGATCTCCCACACTCACTGCAGTGCTGAAACCCAGTGGGGCGTTTTTCTTGGGTTTCTCAGACATGGCCAACTAACCAAACTTACCCTTTTTTCGGCAACCGCCAGGCAAGACTCTCTTACCGGTTTCTAACCGTGTTACAGGTGTTTGAAAAAAAAAAACCCGCTAAAAACACTTTTTTTTTTTTTAAACCATTAAGAACCGGTAACCACACTCTAAAATAACTAAAATCAAAAGACCTAAAGGATCAGTTCAGCCGAACTGATCGGGACTTTTACAATTTCCACAATCTAAAAACACTACCCAAGTACTTACTGTACCGCAGACAGAGTGAACCAAATCACGGTAAAATAATTCGGAAAACCAAGACTTTAACCAACACTTTAACAGAGTCTTTGAACCGAGCAACAGGGGAAATCTCCAGAGCGACTGTTCAGTGAAGCAGAGTAAAGAATCTTGACGGTTTGGATTCAAAGTACTGCAGACAGAGTCTTCAACCAAGCTCGAGCTCAACGTTCTATGCCCTGCATAGAAATTTAACCCTATACTCTCTGGGGCAGTTCAAGTGCTGGGGCTAACTGCAATTGTCAGAATAAAGCAAGACTTCATGTTGTTTAAAATAATAATGTCACAAACCACGTAGCATGGGGGCGAACCGCAGACTACAGTGGTACTAGGAAGTGGAAGGGATCAGTGCGTCCCTGCTCCACGGAGCTAAACTAAGAATCCTTTCCTTCCTAAATGAGGCCCAGAAAACTGAAATGTTATCACCAGTGAACTCTCAGCCGGTAAGGGTTTTTATGCTTCGGGGCACCGAAGATGTTTTTAATGTCAAATTTCAAACAATTTTTTCCCTGCTTTTGGACTTCATAGCCTGTTACCCGACTGATGCGTAATTCATGTGAGCCATAAAAATACAGGTTACTCACCTGTAACAGGAGTTCTAGGAATGGTATATGTTGTTCATCCACACTTATTGGCAGGTCCCTTGCCGCTTTAAATCTTGCCGGAAGGTCTTCAAGCTGGCTCCTCCCACCCACCCGGGTGGTAAAACTCTCGGCTCCGCCCCATGACGCCAGATCTAGCCCGCTGGAACCAGGTTGTGGCGTCAAGCCGGGAGGTTAGGGTCAGGTGGATGAACAATATATACCATTCCTAGAACTCCTGTTACAGGTGAGTAACCTGTATTTCTAGGGACATGGATACGTTGTTCATCCACACTTATTGGCAGACTCCTAGCAGTTCTCCGGGAGGAGGGAGGAAAGGCGCACACCCCTACTTAGTTAAAAAAACTGGAGAACCGAGGCCCTGACCAGCACCCCGGCACGACCCAAGGTCGATGTGGAAGGGGAACGGTAAAGCCTGCTTCCGGGCAGAAGCCCTGCGGATATCCTGGACTGGAGAGGCCTTGGAAGCAGCCACCGATGCAGCGGAAGGATGGGTAAAGAGCGCTTATCCTCTGGGAGGCTCCATGCCGCTGCGCCTATAGTGGAGACCTTTGCAGGGGTGACCCGCCCTTGTCTTCCACTGGGCTGCAAATCTGCCAGATGCGACTTCAGCGAAGATGATGAACAGCTGGTGAACCTCCTCGAATCTTTATTACGCCCAAGAGGGAGCTGCTAAACGTTCCTATGGAACCTGAATACGGCCTCCGAGGTGTGAATGGGGATAAACCCCGCAGAGGCAATACCCCGCAAGGGAAGACTCGCCACCGCCGGAGGGACTTCGTGGGGCACAGGACAACCTAGTCCCTGTGGAAGACTGGATAGGGAGGTTAAAGGAGCCTGAACTCTCCCTGCCTTCTGGATGGCGGAGCGCCCCAAGAAGGTGTTCTTCCACAACAGGTGGGGAAACTCGCACCTGTGCAAAGGTTCGGATGGCTTGCTCATAGCTAGCCCATACCAGCAAGGATCCCACAGAAACGGGATACTCTCCCAAAAGGAGGCGGATCGAGGCCTAGAAGTGCCAGACCACCTTCTCCACACTCCACCAGCTGCCTCGGCCCTCGAAGACAGGGGTGACCTGTAGAAGCACCTAGAGGGTCGTCGGCCGAAGCCCTGGTTTAAGGATGGACCGCAGATGGTCCGGAATGCTCGCCCGGGGACAGGGGAGAGCACGGCCCTATCCCATCATCAAAAGGGAGAACTTCTCCCAGAGGACGAGCATCTTGGCCGACTTCTTAGCAGGACGCCTCGAAGGTCGAGGACCTTGCCGAAAGACCCTAGGCCTGGCCCCTAGCTGCAAAGGGGTCGGCCTACAGGTGCAGGGATTGAAGGTCCAGATGGATAACCTTCCCCTGAAAAGGAAAGACAGGACCGGGCGGACTAGAGGCCGCCTCGGGAGCCTGGGGCTGAGACAGAGGAGAGCTGGATACCAGAACTGGCAATCCAGTCTGGGGCTACCAGCATCACCTGCGCCTAAGTCCTCCTCGCCTTGCCCGTAGGTCAAGGGAAATGGGGAGAGGCACGGAGGCCCGGGTCTGTGGCCTGATGGCATCCCCTGCAGCAGGCCTTGCTGAGGGGCGGGCAAAACAGTCTTCGCCTGGTATTCTCCCGGAGGGAAGACGAGAGATCCTGTGCTACTCCGCAGGGAGACCACTCATGAGGCGCAGCCTATGTCCGCCTCAGGGCAGTAGTTAGAATCGGTTCCTGCCATCAAATGGCTGGGAACCCTCAACTGCGAAACAACCCAATGCAGAGAACCTCCTGCACCGAGACAAGGGATCGATCAACCTGGCGGAGTAGGTAGCACATGGTCTTGGTATAGACCTACTTGGACTTAGACCTGTAGACCCCGTACAAGCGGAGTGAGCGGTGCAGGCTAAGCGGACCGTCTGTCTCCAGCGAGCAGGAAGGACATCAGGACTCGCGAGAGGACCAGAGGCGGAGCACTCTGTATTCCCCAAGATGGGCACCCCACCCATCCGAGAAGCATCGGTCGGAGAAGACCGCCAACTCAGGGCAAACGAGCAGGATGATCTCCTGCCGAAGTTGGAACGGTCCAAGGGAGCGTTCTCTTAACTCCTGGGCTGGGTCACACTGGTCCAAGGACGAGCGCGAGACCCTGGCTGGCCCTTCCACTAAGGGAAGGCCGCCTGAGGCCCAGGAGGAGCAGGAGGTCCTGGCAGGACGAATTTCCCGCCAACCCGACCAGCAAAGGAGGAAGAACTCAGCCCTGTTCGCCCGAAGCCGAGCTCGACTCAAAAGTCGAGCTTAGTCCCAAGAAGCTTCACCGCTAAGATAAGAGTTCTCACTTGGCTCCAAAACGGGAGACCAGTCTGCCTTCCGGGTGGGTGACATCTGGACCCTTCAGTGCCACAGAGACTGCTGAGCAAAGAAGTGCTAGGAACTGTGGGAGCTCCCCCGCAAGAAGGGGTGGAGCCTCCCCAGAAACGGACGGAACGAGGGGTAGGTACATCCTGGAGACCAGGAAATAGCCACACGCCACGTTCTGAGGATGGGATGTCTGAAGAAGAGAGACCATCCAGGCGTGCGGGAGAATGGGCGCAAGCTCCCGTCCGTATGAGACCAGGAATACCTGGACGCGAACCCAGGGTTGAATGGGGGGCCGGGGGTCCACAGCCTTCCTAATCACCACTAACTAGAGAGCCAGGCATGTCGGACGACTGACACGGGCAGTGAACTCAAGATCCCCATGGGGCAACGGCTCAAAAGGGGAACCGCTCGCAACCTGCGGCAGGATCCACCTTAAAAACCTCCAGAACGAGGTTCGGAGCCGTCCCCCCATGGGGAAACCCGGGCTGGGACGACGGGGCCGGGGCAATGCCCCTTGGCCCGTCACTGAGCAGGCTTAGAGGGGGAAGGAGCCAAGGAGCCCCTCAGTTTCCCGCTTCCCTGCTTCCTTTTGGAGGAAGACGCTGGTCTGGCAACAGGCCGCCCAGCGCATGCCTGCTGGCCCTTATGCTGGGCCGGGGGGGGCCCCAGGGCTCAGGTGGCAAAGGGGCTTACGCAAAGGCTGACGGCTGCCCTTGACCCTCCAGGCGAGAGTGACCAAGTCCGAAGTGGCATCGGACTTCTCGGGCCCATGGATGTATCCCTCCACTCCAGGGCCGAAAAGGTCAGTCCCCAAGAAGGGGATGTCCGCCAACTCGTGCTGGGTTTCCAAAGAGAAGGAGGATAACCTCAGCCACACCCTGCAGCGCATGGCCACTGCGGCCGCCACCGATCTGGCACAGGAGTCGCCTAGATCCAGAGCCGTCTGGAGCTGCTGCTTCGCCACTGCCCTACCCTGGTCACGCACGTGCCGAACCGTGGTCCGCAGGTCACCTGGGAGATGAGGGAGAACCTCGTCCAGGGAGCCCAAAAGAGTGTGGGAGAAATGTGCCATCAGTGCAACCGAGCTGGCCTGACGGAGGCCTAGGGAGGACACAGCGTAAACCTTACGCCCCACATAGTCCATCCTTCTGACCCTTGTCGGGGCTGTCCATCCCCAGCGCTTCCAAGACATTGGAAAACGCTGTCGGATTACCGCTTCAGCCGAGGGGTGCTCAGAGAAACCGGGCAGAGAACCGACAGGATAGGGTACCTCAGCCACCCTGGCCGGCGCAGGGCAGGAAGTAGGTCACGCCATGGCTCCAAGGCTGGGCCCACGATAGCCTCAGCCACTGGGAAGGCTCAGAGAAATAACCCCCATCCAGAATTCTAGAGGTAAGGTGCCCGACTGAGACGGGTTCGGCTGCATTCCAGTAAATTCTGAAATGAGCTGAAGTAGACCCTTCAAGACGATGGGCTGTCTACTGATGTTCCCGGAAGACCCCGGGTCCTCCCTGTTAGGAAACACGGCAGAGCCTGCTTCAGGTTCCGAACGATCTGCAAAAAGCTGCGGCAGGCCCGAGGCACTCTTCGTCTGCCGGGGGCGGGCAGGAGTGAGGGGACCGAGTGACCTGAAGGACAGACCATGGCATGGCCTGAACTCCGCTGAAGGCGGAGGGGCAGCGAGGGTCGGACGAGCAACCGGCCCTGGAGAAGGCTCCTCGACCGATTTGAACGGCTGCCGACCATGCGGCGGCTGCTTGCTATCCGAGAATGAATCGTCGATTGAAACCCAGACAACAACTGCTGTTGCCATATAAGTTCCTCGTAACACCGACGCCAACGGGTATCGAAACCGCCTCATCCGAGGAGGGGACAAGGAAGAACGGCAAGCTACTTAACCCGGTGCTCGACCGAGAACGCGAGAGATCGGGCGTGAGCTGCCAGACCGAGAGGTTGACCGAGACCCAAATCCTCGGGGGGACCGAGGGCGGGCCTGGGAAGAAGCGGGGCTCACCCGCTCCTCCCTCGGCTCGGAAGAAAGGACCGAGGGCTGTCGACCCGAAGGGGAGGACAGAGCCTCAGCTTCCGCCGAAGGCGGAGGGAAGACGGCATCAGCAGACCCCCCGAAAGACGGGTCGAGAGACTCGACAATGTCGACGGGGAACCTGGCCGGCTGACCTGACGGGGATACCGTGAGGCCAGTGGCCGAAGCCGAATCCTCGACCGAGGTTGAGAGTCGAATCACGAGGAGGGGAGAGATCCCGCCTCCCTACCGAGTAAGAGACCCCGCCTATGCCCTTAGCCATAGGCCGAGCGACAGGGCTCCAGGTTCCCCCTCCCTTGGAGGAGCGGGAATGACAAAGCTCCCTGAACAAAGCTGCATGAGATGAATCCAAGGAGAGCGGGATAAGCTCCGCAACCGAGGGAGAGGGGGGGAAAACCGCCCCTTCCTCGGCAGGATCAGACTGCAGAGAAACAGTCGAAGCAGACACCCGCCGGTCCGATGGAATCTCCGGAGCGGAGAAAACTACCTGATGTCCGAGCCCCGAACGGGCCGCGCGGTCCTCCAGAGAGCTGACCGAAGGGCAGAACAAAAGTTGCAAGCCTGAGGATCGTGATCCAAGTCCAGGCAAAAGCACGTGGAGTGCGAGTCCTCCTGGAGGAACTAACCGACGCCTCGGGCAGGAAAGCCATCGCCGAGCGAAGAAGAAAAGATCAAGATTCAAAGGACACTTCAATAAATTCGAAGACCGAACTTTTCAGGAACCAGTCGAAAACGCAGAGCGCTAAGGAGGGAACCTGAGCTTCCAAGCGGTAAGGAAGATCTGGCATCATGGGGCAGAGCCGAGAGTTTTACCACCCAGGTGGGTGGGAGGAGCCAGCTTGAAGACCTTCCGGCAAGATTTAAAGCGGCAAGGGACCTGCCAATAAGTGTGGATGAACAACATATCCATGTCAGTAGAATAAATGTTTTTTGGTAGCCCTTTTAAGAAGGGAAGGGATTGTAAATCATGCCGAGACCGATGGCAGCTGATCCCTTCCACTTCCCAGTCCTTCAGACATGACCCCACGTTCAGATGTTTAGTGACATCTAATCATAGAATGCGCAGGGGTGCACCCCACTGAAGTCTATGGGGCTTGTTTAGAAAACTTTTTTTTTTTAAGTGATCAGTCCATTTTCGTTATGAGGAGCCACCACCAACTAGTAGAAGATCTATTAGTTGAGCGGTGGCTTTTATATATACCAGTATAAATCACTGCCATGGAGGTGGACCCATGAATATTTATGAATTGAACTGGCCAATGAGAAAAGACCAAGAGGTTGTGCTGTCTGCAGACTGCCCAGAGAGCATCAGAATTTTTTCTCCGCTGACTAAGAAACACTGCATCTGAGGTGTCTCTCTCTCTCTCTCTCTCTGTTCTAGAGAAACACTTTTACCTTGAAAAGGGTAATATTTGTGCTGTTCTGTGAGAATTTGCTTTATTTTTCACTGGTTTCGTGTTTTTAATGGTTCCTGGGAACGCGTTTCTCATCACGGTTCCCTTTTCAGTTTTCTGAGGTAAATGTTTACCGTGTCTCACGGTTTTCAAAGTTCTTTATTTTAAATCAATAGCAGTTCTCTTTTTCACCAAGAACTGCTACTTTCTTTGGTTTCCTAGCTTCTTGTTATATTTTGAACCGCAGTTCTTACTGCTAGGGAACCACTATTAAAATTAAATCTTCCCTATTGGGAACTGTCATTTTCAATGTTCTGAACTACTGGCATGTCAGAACAGCATAAAAGAGAACTGGACCCACAGGTTTTTAAACTGTGTGACGCTCCACAGGATAGTGGCTAAGGCTGACACCCACGACTTGTGTTTACAGTGCTTAGGTCCAGCTCATTTTGTACTCTTTGTTCAAACTTCTGTTAAAACATTCTTTCCTCCTGGTCACTCTCCACTCTGTTCTCCCTACGGATTTGAAGGTTTGGGAAGCCATGATACCCAACTTCATTTAACTGGATGCAGATCTGGAAAGACTTCTATTTATATAATACACAGGACAGACTCAGACTCACTTAATACCACATTTTAAATACTTTGTATTACACACCAGTCAAATTAGCCAAAATGGGTTCTCTCCCCTTCCCCACTTGCACCAGATGTAGCAAAGAAGAGGGCAACATTCTGCATATCTTGTGGTACTGTGAAAAAGTAACACCCCTCTGGCAACTGATCAAATCTAAGATTGATCCCCTTTTGGGGTTGGACGACCTATTCACTCCAGAAGTTTGCATTATAGGTGATTACGCCAATATCAGTGTCAAAGAGAGAAGATACCATATGGCCATTAAGAACCTGGTCCTTAAACACTGGCTAGATCAACTGATCATCTTCTACAATGAATGGCTAAACTAACTTTCTTTTTGTTTTTGGATGGAGCGCCTAACTGCCAGCTCTCGTAACAGACAAACTGTTTCATAAGAAATGGGGCAAACTTTATGCTCTATACCTGAACTAATATAGCCTTGGCTCCTTTGACTCCCTATTATATAAATTTAACCTATCTTGCTTGGTTATGTATTGTACTTCTACGCACTTACCAGCACACCGGGTGGGGGAGGAGGGTTGGGGAGTTTTGTTTTGTCCTGTCAATCTCAATATTTCATTCTGGTTTTGTATGTTGCTGATGCTGGTCTTATATTTAAACCTTAATAAAGGTTGAATAAATAAAAAAAAATTAAAAAAACTTCTGTTCAAAAACACTTGGGAACAGAGCTAAAAGACTGAGGATGATGGCTGACAAGGAATCCGATGCGAGGCCTTCTAACACTAAGGGTGCTGATGAAGTACCCCCTAAACCTAAAAATACTTCTAGTAAAGGTGCTGTTGAAGTGCCTTCCAGACCTAAACAGAATAATAATAAAGGCACTGATGAAGTGCCATCCAAAGACAAAAATGGCAGCAAGGGTGCTGATGAGGCACCTAGCAAACCTAAGAATATTAAGCGCACTGATGAAGTGCCAGCCACAAAGAGAAAATCTGATCAGGCTACTGATTAAGTACCTGCAAAAACGATTTATAAAGAAAAACATACCACTGCCACTCCCACACCCCATGGAGAGTCCATCAGTGGGCAAGAAACAAAGAGAAAACTAAAAATAGAGAGTCACAGGGTCAAAATCCCACTGATATACCTGGAGATTTGCCCTCAGTAGAAGAGATGGCTAAAGCTTGGCACTTGTACCAAACTCTGCAGAGCATGAGGTCCATGTTTCAAACCCCTGCCCGTGTATCTCCCCCCCCCCAGTGCAATTCCCTCGAATGCAAGTGACTTTCCACGGCAGGAGAAGGACCATTATGGAGATGATGCTGATGCAGGGTGAAATCTTTTAGAACCAGATATTTCCCGACCCTAATTTTGGAGCTTCCCCTAGTGACCAGGAAGATGCTTCCTCTATGTTTTCCTGCAGCATATGGTGGATACCCTGGATCTCCTCTTACAGGAGTCCACTCAGGATGAAGAGGTGGATGAGGATTATAGGGTCCGGGGACATGGGCCTTCCTCCTCCAAAGAGGACTGTGTGCCTTAAATTATTCTTTCTTCCAATACCCACCATCTGTACAACATGGAGTGCATGCAGTATGGTGTTCTTTCTATATAGCAGTGTTGACGTATTAATGGGAAAAGCTTGCTATCCTTATGGTGACCAAAGATTTTAAAAAATCACATGTTAATATACTATTGTTACCAGGATGTATGGTTTTAAATTCACAACTTCTGGACATAGATTCACTGCTCTATGATTCAACTGCAAAGGGACCTCTTAGGCATTCGTGTATCAACACTAAACCTAATAACATTTTTTTTTTTTAAATATCTTTATTATTGTTGCATAAATATACCAACATAAGAGATGACAACCTAATCAAAACATTAATTTGATAAGGATTCAAGTTTTGGTGTGGTAATTTTTAACCAAAAACAAATGACAGTTTAAACAGTCTTGTACTGTAACAATATAGTTAAATTGTGGAGGAGGAAAATATTGCATGTTTCATTCCAAGTAATATCCTTAGTCATGTGCAAAGTTATAATTCTAGAATAATCTTTCACAACTTAATGCTTTGTGAACCGTATATTATGTTGCTTATTGCAGCACTGTTTTGTAGAGCGACTTGCCATCCTAGAGATTTGACAGTGACAATATGAAGCTGGATGGTTTATATGAGGAATAATCCATGCTACTTCTTAAAATCATCACACCTGATACCCTGGTCCTCTTGAGGGCACCCACAGCAGCTCTATGTCTGGTTGGCCTCCCAACCGTACCTGCTCGATGTTCCTTGTGCATGTACTCTACGGTATTTTAAGTTGCCTCATGTCTCATTTTGAAATGTCTGTATATTATTTACCTGTTCCTTTGTGCTATGTACTCTGCTATTTTGAATTGCCTCTTCTGCCACATTTTGAACTGTATGTATATCTGTCTACCATGAACTCTGCACAACCGGTTCTGTAAATTGTTTTCGTTATTTCCTTGTAACCTCCCAGGTCGCACCTGGAAATAGGCATCTGTGTTTGTCCAGCGTGCTTACCAAAAGCTAAATAAATAAAATATATAAATATATATAGGGCTTTTAAAAAAAAAAAATACTATGAAGCTCCTCCAGACTCCAACCTCTTTTTTTTTTTTTTCCACCTCCTCCTAGCTGCCGGCCACCCAATGTTCAGCCCGGTCACCGGGCAAACTGCTCCACCCCCACATCGGCCTCGGGTCCTCCGATACCCGTGGCTTGCCTGGTGGGGCTGCGGGATGGGAGAGCGAGGCATCCGTCAGAGACCGTGAATTGGTCGGAGGACTGGGCTGGGCTAATCAAAGCCGCTGGGCGGGTTTATGGAGGGTGGCCGCAGCCGCCCATTTTCCTCTTTTTCCGGGAGGTGGGTCGCAATGACGCCCAGCGCCCGCCCCGCTCCTACAATTTTGAGCGGGTAGCGTGGGTGCTCCTAGCCTCCGCTAGAGTCCCCATCGCCCGGATGCTACCCCATCTCTTCCCCGAGAAGAGAGAGCAGTCCAACGGACGCCAATCTTCTCCCGCCGCCCTCCGATTTACCAGGTCTGCTCTGAACCTGGGTCGCCGCGCCGCAAGCGGAAATTCAACCGCTGCGCCGACGAGCTGCTGACTCCAACCTCTTGTCTGGAGTAGATAAAAGATGGGCAAGAAATACAGGTTACTCACCTGTAACAGGAGTTCTAGGAATGGTATATGTTTGTTCATCCACACTGTCTGGCAGGTTCCTTGCCGCTCTAAATCTTGCCGGAAGGTCTTCAAGTTGGCTCCTCCCACCCACCCGGTGGTAAAACTCCGCTCGCCCCATGACGCCAGATCTAGCCCGCTGGGCCGGCCAGCGTCGCCGGGAGGCTGAGAATGGGGATGAACAACATATACCATTCCTAGAACTCTGTTACAGGTGAGTAACCTGTATTTCTAGGGACATGGATATGTTGTTCATCCACACTGTCTGGCAGACTCTTAGCAGTTCTTCGGGAGGAGGAGGCAAGGCGCACCCCTACTTAAGGAATAATGACTGGAGAACCAAGGCCCCAAAACCAGCATCCCAGCGTGACTCAAGGTCGATGTGGTAGTGGGTAATAAGTGTGCTGACTTCCAGGCAGCAGCCCCAGATTTCCTGGATAGGGACGCCCCTGGAAGCAGCCATCGATGCAGCGGTATGGCGGGTAGAATGAGCTCTTATCCCTCAGGAGGCTCCATGCCCGCCAACCTATAGCAGAGATCTATGCAAGAGGTGACCCACCTGCCTATCGTCCGCTTGGCTGCAGGTCTGCCAGGTGCGGCTTCAGCGTAGGTGACAAACAGCTGGCGAACCTCTCCCCAAACTTCAGCCGTCCACTCTTGTAATAAGGAGCGCTCTTCTAGGGTTCAAAGTATGGAGCCTATATTCGGCCTCCGAGGTGTGATTGGGGTAGAACACCGGCAGAGTCAACACCTGGTTAAGGTGAAACTCCGACACCACCTTCAGAAGGAATTTCGGGTGGGGCGCAGGACAACCTTGTCCCTGTGGAAGACCAGATAAGGAGACTCGATGGAAAGTGCCTGGAGCTCTCCCATCCTTCTGGCTGACATGATAGCCACCAAGAAGGCGGTCTTCCACGACAGGTGAGAGATGTCACACCTGTGCATCGGTTCGAATGGCTTGCCCATGAGCTTAGCCAATACCAGCAGTAGATCCCACGGAGGTGGAGGTTCTCGCACCGAGGGGATATGTGATCAAGGCCTTTGAAAAAGTGCCCGACCACCTTCTCCTGCGCCACCGACTGCTTCCCGGCCCGCGTCCGGTAAGCAGAGATGGCTGCCAGGTGCACCTTAAGGGTCATCGACTGAAGCCCTTGCTAAGAAAGGGACCATAGGTAGTCCAGAATGCTTGCCAAGGGGCAGGAGGAAGGGTCCAGGCCCTTGCCCTGACACCAAATGGAGAATCTCTTCCATTTAAAGGCGTAGCATTTTCTGGTCCACTCCTTACGGGAAGTCTCAACACCGTAGAGGACCTCATCAGAAAGACCCAAGGCCTGGAACTCTAGCCGCTCAGGAACCAGGCAGTCAGGTGCTGGGATTGAAGGACCGGATGGAATACCTTCCCCTGATTGACTTGAGATCGGGTCCAGGCGGGCTGGAAGCCGCCTCGGGAGCCTAGAGCTGAGGCTGAGGAGATCTGGATAACAGAACTAGCGGGGCCAGTTTGGGGCTACCAGAATCACCTGCGCCTTGTCCCTCCTCACCTTGAGAAGCACCTTGTGGATCAAGGGAAATGGGGGAAAGGTGTAGAAGAGGCCTGGGGTACACAGCCTCGAGAAGGCATCCCCCTGCAGCAAGCCCTGCTGAGGGGGGCCGGCATGAAACAGCTTCAGCTTCGCATTCTCCCTGAAGGCAAACAGGTCCACCTGAGGCATGCCCCAGTGGGAGAACAGATCTTGTACTACCTCTGGCAGGAGAGACCACTCGTGGACGCAGCTCCTATCTGGCTTAGGGCATCTGCCAGAATATTGGAGGTTCCTGCCACATAGATGGCAAGGAGATCCGCCTCCAGGCTGCGTACGAGGGACCAAATGCGGAGAGCTTCCCTGCACAGGGGCATGGAGTGCGTCCCGCCCTGGCGGTTTAGGTAGTACATGGTCGTGGTATTGTCCATCTGGACCTGGACCACTTGACCCCTGCATAAACGGAGCGAAGGCGGTGAGGGCTAGATGAACCGCTCAAGCTCCAGCAGGTTGATGTGGCATCGACTGCCGAGGGGACCAAAGGCCATGCGCGCCTGTGCTCCCCAGATGAGCACCCCAACCCATCAGAGAGGCATCGGTCGATCAAGAGACCGTCGGCTCGGGGCGGACAAACGGGATGCCCTCCTGCAGATGAGCTGGAACGGTCCACCACTGGACAGCGTTCCTTATCTCCTGGGTCACTGTCACTGGCTCATCCAAAGGATTGCAGCACTGTGACCATTGGCTGGCCAGTCCCCACTGTAGGGGATGCATGTGCCAACGGGCCCAACGGACCACGCTGGTGCAGGCCACCATGAAGCCCAGGAAGTCCCGGGCAGGGCGCAATTTCCCAACCTGAAATGATTGGGCAAAGGAGAAAAGAACCTCAGCCCTGTCCACCGGGAGCCACGCTCTGGCTCGCAGAGAGTAGAGCTCTGCCCCAATGAATTGGATAACCTGCTTTGGCACGAGTTCTGACTTTGCCTCGTTGATAAGGAGGCCAACTTGAGAACAAACCTGGAGGCCCAGATCCCTGGACCGCTCCACCTCCATGCTGGAGGAGGCCGCAATCAGCCAGTCATCCAGGTAGGAGTAGACCCAGACCCTTCGGTGCTGCAGGAATGCTGTCACCACTGCCATGCATTTGGTGAAGACCCTAGGAGCTAGAGAAAGGCCGAAGGGCATGGCCTGGAACTCATAGAGGGACCCCTCTGCCCTGAAGTGGAGGAATCGCTGGTGGGACGGACGGTTTGGGACGTGAGAGAACACGTCCTGGAGGTCCAGAGAACAGAACCACACGCCTCGTTCCAAGGATGGAATGATCTGAGCCAGAGTGACCATCCTGAAGGTTCGAGACCTTAGGAACTTGTTCAGGTCTAGAATGGGGCGCCAGCCCCCCGTCCGTTTCGGGACCAGGAAGTACCTGGACACAAACCCTGAGTCTGGTGGAGGATCCGCCACCTTCCTGATCACCTCCTTTTCGAGGAGCAGGGCAATGTCAGCTTGACGAGCCGACAGAGGCTGCAGACCCCGCAGCCCCCCGTGGGGCAACGGCTAGGAAGGGCGGGGCCTGCTCGAACTCCAGAGGCAGACCCTTTCCTACCACCTCCAACATCCAGCGGTCCGTGGTGATAGCGGACCAGGCGGAAAGGAAGTGGCGGAGCCGTCCCCCCACGGGGGGAACCCAGGGGGGAGCGACGAGACTGGGGGAGACACCCCTCAACCAGTCACTGGGCAGGCTTGGAGGAAGGACCGGCCGAGGGAAGTCCTGGGCCTTTTCCTCCCTGCTTCCTGTTGGAGGAAGCTGCAGGCTTGGCTTTGGGGTGCCAAGCGCGAGCCTGCAGGCCCTGATGCTGGTGTTGCTGGGCCGGATGTGCCGCAGGGGTGAAGGTCGAAAGGACTTATGTTGCTGACGACGGCCCTTGTCCTTCTGAGCGGACGTGACCGAGTCCAAGATGGCATTGGACTTTTCAACCTCTGGAGGTGGCCTTCCACTCCAGGGCCAAACAGGTCGGTCCCCAAGAAGGGGACGTCCGCCAATTTCTGCTGGGTATCCACCGTAAAGGTGGATATCCTCAGCCAGGCTCTGCGGCGCATGGCCACTGCGGCCACTACTGACCGGGCACAGGAGTCTCCGATATCTAGAGCCATTTGGAGCTGCTGTTTCGCCACTGCCCTTCCCTGATCCCACACCTGCTTGACCGTAGTCTGCAGGTCAGCCGGGAGATGAGGGCTCACCTCATCCAGGGAGCCCATGAGGGCGTGGGAGAAGTGCACCATCAGTACGGCCGAGCTGGCCTGACGGAGGCCGAGGGAGGATGCAGCGTATTCCTTGCACCTGGCACATTCCAGCTTTTTGGACTCCTTGTCGGGGGGGCTTATCCACATCCCCAGCGTTCCCGGAGAGCCGGGAAAACGCTATCGGCGACCAACCGCTACGCAGAGGGTTGTTCCGAAAAACCGGACAAAGAGCCGGTAGGGACCGCATACTTCCTGGCCATCCTGGCCGAAGGCGCAGTACAGGAAGCCGGCCGCTGCCAAAGCTCCAAGGCTGGGCCAACAATGGCTTCAGCCACTGGAAAGGCCTCCGTGGGAGAATCCCCTCGGTCCAGTATCTCCGTGAGGGCATACTTGGCCCGCCTGGATACGGGCTCGAGCTGCATCCCGGTGGACTCAGAGATGAGCCGAAGCAGACCCATGAACGATGATGGGCTGTCGTCCATCGACTGCCCCCCCGGAGGACTCCAGGTCAAGGGGCCTGGAAAACAGGGAGGAGTCGTCGTCAGACTCCGAGGAGTCTGCGAAGAGCTGCCTGGGGCCTAAGCCACCCTCCACCTGCCAAGGACGGTCAGAAGTGAGGGTGACCGACAACCGGTTGGGCAGACCCTGACCCAACCGAGAATCCTTGGTTGGAGCCCCAATTTCCGTTGTGGAGGCGGAGGTTCCACCACAATTGGTGGGGCAGCTGGTTTTGGCTGAACAACCAGCCCAGGCATGGGCACCTCGACCACTGGAAGGGGTTGTTTCGGCCTTTCGGGTGACAGCCACTCAATGGCCGGGAAAGGCGACGGCGTTAGCTTGTTCCCAGACAAAAGGAGCTGCTGCCACATTAAGTCCTCCTAGCGTCGACGCAATTTGCGCCGAAGGCTCTCCTCTTCTGAGGAAGAAGAGGACAAGCGGCACCACCGCTTTCCTCAGTGCCGAGACAGAGACTGCCGGTGTCGACTGGACCGAGATGAGGTCAGAGACCGAGACCCTCTGCGTTTCCGAGGGTGGGTCTGGGAGGGAGCGGGAGACACCCGCTTCTCCTCGCTCGAGCCTTGACGGGACTCCGGCACAGGAAGCGCAGGCAAGTCCTCTGTTTCCACCGGGGGAACCGGTGATGAAGGGTTGTCGGCTTCACCAGTCGACAGCCCATCCGACGGGTCGAGAAAAATCTCGACCGCATCGACGGGTGTCTCGGCCGGCTGACCTGACAGGGACACCGTGAAGCCAGCAGCCTTAGCTGCAACCTCGACCGAAGTAGAGTGTCGACTGTCTGGGGAAGGGGACCTCTCCCGCTCCCACGAACGTTGACAGTGGGACTTACCCTTAGAGTCCTCCTTTTTAGACTGAGAAGAGTGTCCCGATGGCCCCTCACCCTTCTTGGAGAGGGACTGGCAAAGCTCCTTAAAGGAAGCTGTGTAGGAGGATCCCAAACAGAGAGGGATAAATGCCGCGACCGAGGAAGATGAGGATGCGACCTGGGCCGTCTCCTCCTCGAGGGCGATCATCTGCTCAAGTTGCTCAGCCGAGCCAGCCGCCGCAGACACCGCCCAACGAGCCTCCTTGGACTTCAACAGCGGATAACGTTTCTCGGGGTGCCCAAGTTGTAGCCGGGCAGCACGGTCTTCAAGGACGTTGGCCGAAAAAGACCTGCACAACTCGCAGGCCTGCGGGTCGTGGTCAAGCCCGAGGCAGTAGACGCACGTGGAGTGCGGATCCATCCTGGACATCTTCTGACCGCATGGGCACCGCTGAAAACCAGGAGTCGATTTGTCCATCGCAGCCACGAAGGAAGAATTTGACCGAAGTCTTGAAAACTTTAAAATTCTTTTCGGGTGAACCGAAGAGTTAGGATCCAGTATATACGCAGAGCGTTAAGGAGGGAACCTGAGCTTCCAAGCGGTAAGGAAGACCTGGCATCATGGGGCGCAGCCAAGAGTTTCACCACCCAAGTGGGTGGGAGGAGCCAGCTTGAAGACCTTCCGGCAAGATTTAAAGCGGAAAGGAACCTGCCAGACAGTGTGAATGAACAACATATCCATGTCCCTAGAAATATCAGATTTCCAAACTTGACATTGATTTTCTTTGTATGTAAACCCCAGTCATAAGGGGGTTGTACAGCAGGCTGCTTGCGACAAGGCTAATGTCCCCCTCTATTCTCAGCCACCCAAGAAAGAGTCCAGGTGCCTGGACTTCATGGCTAATAAGTCCTATACTTCAGCACCTCTCCTGCTACGCCTTTCCTCATACATGGCCTATACAGCCAAATACCAGAAGGCCCTCTGAAGTTCTATCATAGTCATTGCCGGGCACAAACCAGACACAATGGTTCAAGACATTATGGAAACAGCAACGACTGCCCTGGAGGCTACTAAGTTCCAGATCCACATGGCAGCAGATACTAATGATACAGCCTCGGGAGTTATGGCCCAGGCCATCTCCCTTAGGCACTTCGCCTGGCTTAGGATAACCAGCCTGTCCAAAGCAATGGATTTTCCTTGTGACTAGAATTCTCTCTTTGGTGACAGAACTGAGGCCTACATGGAAAAAAAAAAGTAGATGATGCAGAACCTTTGTAAAAGAACCTCTGGTTCAAAGGTATTTGTAATCCTAGTACTCAACAAAATAAATTAAAATAAAAAAATAAATTAATACAAAATGGCCTACCAAAGCAATACAGCCAAAGGTAAGCCTGCTAGTAACCAAAGAGCACAGGGCAGAGGGACTGGGGGTAGGGGCTACTTCCCTAGACCTTTCTTCCCCTATCCTGTGCCAAACTACTCTCAGATGAGTTTTTTTTTCCCCAGAGGGAGAGGCAGACGAAGACAAAGGATGGATACCACCACCCCTACTCCTGCCTCTCAAGCTAAGCCCCGATTCCAATTATCCAGGTGACCTCCCCTCTAGCAGTAGGGGGCAGGCTCTCCCACTACCTCCAGTTTTGGACCCTCATAACCTCAGACAAGTGGGTCCTGGAGGTAGTGGAAAAGGGCATGTCCCTTCAATTCAAAAAATTTCCATCTCTCAGGGGTCCCTTTCTGTCAAAAATGGAAATTATTTACTTACTGTAATTCTTGATCTTCTTGGACGAAGCCTCCACTACTCATTCACATTAATGGGAGTATGCTGGGGGCGTTAGGACCACGTGGGAGCCAAAAATTTTCAGGAAGACTGGTGCCGGGATAGGACCATGCATGTGTGGCACCACGAGACTAGCTCGTTCCTGTATAGGATATCTTGGTGTCGACCTTCCAACCGCCTCAGTACTTTTTCCACTGAGGAGGTGCAGCGTAAACTAACGCAAGAAAACCTAACCCTAACTTCCAGGCATGCGAAGGCCCAGATGTCGCATACAAGCATGGTCAATTCAGCAATGTCTTCACAGCCTGAACAACAAGGAAGTGCAGGACAAACCAGAACGAGTGAGCTCGGGGGATGGTGGGTGAGCATATGAATGAGTGTAGACTTTGTCCAAGAAGGTCAAAAATTACAGTAAGCACGTAATTTCCATATCTTCCTGGACTAAAAGTCTCCACCACTCATTCACACTAATGGGAAAGTACAGAGTTAAAAATCAACTCCCTACTGAGAAGGGTGGTAGGAGACAGAGCTCACTCAGGACAGAAGTCCATAAGGACTGTCCTGCCAAAAAAGTTAAAGAAAAAATTACTCACCTTAGTAATGTTGTTTCTTCTAATGGAGTCTTGCTATATTATGACATATGCAGTTTGTCCCAGCCTTAGAACTGCACCGGAGGTGAAAGAGTTAACTTTCCATGCCAGACATGGAATCTTGAGCGCGAGCTCGGTTGAAAACTCTGTCTGTTCTTCAAACCAAACTGTCAGATCTTTACGAGCAAAACTCACTAAGATTCTGTGTGGAAGCTGTAAACCTACACTAGCCAACTGGCTACTAAATATTAACACATTTTTGGTCCCAAAACAAAGACTCAAGTCAGGGATCCAAAAATAAAATACACACCCAAACACCCCAAAAAGAGGGTGAAAACACAAGGTGGGCATCTATTAAGTGCCAACACTGCACTGCCCACCCACATCCCAAGAGCAGAGGTTCTGAGAGGGGCAGGCAGGGAGGTCATAATATAGCAAGACTCCATTAGAAGAAACAACATTACTAAGGTGAGTAATTTTTTCTTCAAACAACATGGAAGTCTTGCTATATTATGACATATGCAGACTACACAGCAGTACCTCCATGGAGGAGGGACAGAACCTACTTAGGAAATAGGCTCTGAAGCACAGCTGTGCCAAACCGAGCATCACTCCTAGCCTGGATGTCCAGGGAGTAATGCTTGGTGAAAGTGTGAACTGTTTTCCAGGTAGCTGCTTGACATATCTCTAAGATAGGATGTCCTGGCCGCAGCTAGGGACGAGCTGTACCTCTGGTAGAGTGAGCCCTCAGGCCTGAAGGGGAACCATACCCAGTTTTGATAACAGAATTGGATACAAGAGACAATCCACCTGGCAATGGATCTTTTAGTGGCAGGTTTCCTTTACCAACCTCACCATAAGTGAGGAACAGTTGGAGGAGTCAAACCTGTGACCCTTGGGTGCAGCTCTATGTAGTAACTAAGGGCTCTCTTTACATCTAAACTGTGCAGCCTCCTCGCCAGAGGAGGAGGAATGGTCAGTGAAGTACACTGGAAGAGATATAGATTGATTAAGGTGGAAATCTGAAACCACCTTAGCAAGAACTTCCTGTTAGTCCTGAGGACCACCTTATCTCTGTGAAAGGAAATAAAATCAGGCTCCACTGACAAGCTTGTAATTCACTTATATGCCTGGCAGAAGTGATGGCTACTAGAGAAACACAGTTTTCCAAGTCAAGTACTTAAGCTCTGCTGAAGACAAAGGCTCAAAGGGGTTGCATAAGCTGAGCAATGCAAACATTAAGATCCCAGGAAGGAGCAGGGTCCCTGAATGGAGGGTTGGTGTGAAGCAATCCCTTGAAAAACTTGGAGAAAACAGGGTGAGCAGAAAGAGAAGAGGCTTCTGCTGAAATAAAAGCAGAGACAGCTGCCAAATGCACTTTCAGGGTAGCTGGCCTCAGCCCCAAAGTATTTAGATGGACCATATAATCCAGGACTGTGGGCAAATCAGCAGATTCTGGGGAAATATGCTTTCCAGAGCACCATATGGAAAACCTTTTCCATTTGGAATTATAAGTAGCCCTGGTGGAAGGCTTCCTAGAAGCCTTCAAGATATCTAGTACACCTTGAGAAAGGTGTAGGTCAGCAAACTCTAACTCTTCAAGAGCCAGGCCTTGAGGTTGAGGGATTTGAGATTCGGATACCAAACTCTCCCTGGGCACAGGTTAACAGATTGTGATTCCTGGAAGACACAGGGAAGGTGGACTGCTAAGGACAGAAGGAGGATACCAGGGCTGTCTGGCCCAATCTGGAGCAATCAGAATCATCTTGCAAGGTTGAGATCTGATTTTGACTAACACCTTGAAAAGAGGGGGAAGGGGAGAAAGGCATAGAGGAACTTTCCTTCCCAGTCGAGAAGGAAGGCATCCAGAGGGACTGAGCCCAACACTGGGGGCCTGCAGCAAAAAAGCGGAAGTTGGTGATTGTCTGGGGCTGCAAAAAGATCTATCTGAGGGGTGCCCCACCTGGCAAATACTACCTCCAGTACTAGGGGATCCAGTGACCATTCGTGATGGCCCTGGGAAATCCTGCTGAGAGCATCTGCAGAACGTTGTCCTTGCCTGGGAGGTGAACTGCCACAAGGGAGGTGTTCAGGGAATAAGCCAGAGACCACAACTTCATTGCCTCGGTGCACAAGGCCGAAGACCGAGTGCCCCCTTGCTTGTTGATGTACCACATTGTAGTGGTGCTGTCTGTTCTGACCTGTACCACTTTGTTCTGAACAGATGCAGAAAAATCCTGAAGTGCTAGAAAAACAGCTCTGAGTTCCAACAGATTGATGTGGAGCAGAGATTCCTGAGGGGACCACAATCCCTGGGTGGTGAGGTTGCCCATGTGAGCTCCCCATCCCAAGAGGGACGCATCTGTAGTAAGGGTCAAGGAGTGAGATTGAGGGATGAAAGGAACACCCTGTCTCAGATTGCTCTGATCCTGCCACCACTGCAGGGCCTGGATCAGGGTTCGAGTTACTGGGATCAATTTGGTTAGAGGATCTCTCCTTGAGACCAGAAGGCTTCAAATGGAACTGATGTCCTCATCTGAAATCTTGCTCCTTGCACTACAGGTGTGGAGGCAGCCATGTGCCCTAGGAGCTGTAGAAAGTGCCTTGCTGGTCGAGAGACCTGCAGAGTGAAGGAGGAGGCCAGAGCCATCAGGGTCTTTGCTCTTTCTAGAGGAAGGAAAGCTCTGGTCTGTTTTTGTGCCCAGTTCTGTTTCTATGAAGGTGAGTAGCTGAACAGGCTCTAGAACTGACTTTGGAAGATTGAGAAGAAAACCTAGAGATGTAAGCAGCTGCTGGGTAACCTGAAGGTGTAATTTGACTTGGTCTGAGACTGACCCACTATGAGCCAGTCGTCCAGGTAAGGAATATGGCATCTTTTTGCCTTCTTAAGTGAGCAACTGCTACTGCCAGCATTTGTGAATACCCTTGGGGCAGAGGTGAGGCCGAAGGGCACTGCTCTGAACTGGTAATGGCCTGAGGGCAGTTCGAATCTGAGGTACTTTCGTGGGAGCTTCTGATGAGAACATGGAAGTAGGCATCCTTGAGGTCCAGGGATGCTAACCAGTCCCCTGGCCTTAGGGAGGGTTAAATAATTCCAAGAGTCACCATTTTGAATTTTGGTTTTAAAAGGTGCTTGTTTAGGTATCTGAGATCCAGGATGGGCCGCCATTCTCCTGTCTTTTTTGGGGTAAGGAAGAACCTGGAGTACAGTCCTTTGCCCTGGTGTAGGAGAGGAATCCTTTCTACAGCTCTGACAGCCAGGAGGGTTGAGACTTCTGTTTCCAAAGCAAGAGCCTCTGACGGATTTGCAGGTGGAAAGGATCTGGTTCTCATCTTTGGACATTTTTTGAAGCTGAGAACCAGTCCCTGGCTTACTACTTCCAGGACCCACTTGTCTGATGTTAAAGACTCCCAGTCCTGGACGAAGTAAGCCAGCCTGCCCCCTACAGGTAATGGAGAATCGGCCCTGGCCATCCCATCAGAGAGCCTGTTTGGCAGGAGCTTTAAGGCTGAGGGGTGGGAGCAGGCCTGCTCGTACCCCACCTGCCTCTCCCTCTGAAGAACCCCCTCTGGGCATAGGCTGAAGAGGAGGCCTGGGCTTGGTAAAAAGGCCTGTGAAAAGGCCTGCCCCTGCCCCTGGAAAGCTGCCTCTGAGGAGTGGCTTGCCTTCCTTGGCCTGTGCACTCCTATAAGTGGTCCTATACTCATCCATTTCTTCATGTAATTCTCTGTCTGCTCCCAAACAGAGAGTTACCCACAACAGGAAAATCCATGGCCTTAGCCTGGGTATCCTGTGACAGGCTAGTACACCTGAGCCAAGCCTTTCTGCGAAAAGCCACAGATGTAGCCATGACTCTTGAAGATACATCATTAGAGTCCACTGCAGCATGGAACTGCACCTTGATGCCTCAATACCATCAGCAGCCACCCGCCCAGCTCCTTGGCAGCTGGTCAGGGACCTGTTTCGCTAGAGCCATAACAGTATCCCATCTGGATTTCTGGTATCTTGCAACATAGGCCATATAATTTGCCTGTCTGAGTCCCAAGGATGCTGCCATGTACTGTTTCTTAGCCATGGCATCTATTCTCCTGGAGTCCTTGTCAGGGGTGTGAAGCCAAGGGAATATTTGCCTTATCACAGGCTGCAGCCTGCACTACCCCAACATGGCTGCATTGCTGTGAAAGGAACTCCGTATCAGAGCCTGACAATGTGTACCTCTTGTCCATTTTTTTATCCACAGGAGGTATAGTGTGAGGAGCTTTTAAAATTTATATTGTCGGTTTCCTAAAAGATTTATGTAAAGGAATAGACAGTCTCCTAGACTCTGGGATATCCATCATTTCTACATAGTCAGGCTCCTCCTGTTCATCCACAGCTTCTTCCAAAGGGAGCTGGAGGGTTTCAGCCACTTTTTTATAAAACATAAAATGAGAAGGGACTCAAAGTCTAGGGGAGACACTCCTGAAGGTCTGTCTGGGGAGATGTCCGTTCAATGGGCACATCCAGACTTTCAAAATCACATTCACTCTCTTCATAATCTTCCTCCCTCCTCCGGTTCATAAAAATCCTCTATATCATATTCTGAACTGGTGGAACCGACCGCTTACCTGATGGTGCCGGTTCGGTCGGAACCGGAGAAAGCGACTGGACAATTCTGATCGCTTTGGCCATCTCTGCAGCGGTTGGAGAAGGAAATTTTGGCTCCACACCTGCTGATTTTCTAGTCCTTTTTGCAGGGACTGACTCCTCTGAGTCAGCTCTCCGCTTGCCAGAGGAAGTCTCGCCCTGGTCAGAGGGCACTCCCTCCGGTTCGGTTAGCACCGAACCGGGCTGGCCATCCGGGTCAGCGGACTTCTTGGCCTCTCGTTCCCTGAGCCTACCAACTCTCTTATACAGGGTACATGCAGGGAAATTCTTGCAAATCTGGCAGTCTGCATTGAGGTGGTCAAACCCCAGACAATAAACACATGTGGTGTGTGGGTCAGCCTTGGCAAAGGCTTCCCCACAGACACTACAGTGCTGAAACCAGTGGGCAGTTTTTCTTTTGGTTTTCAGACATAGTGCCAGCCTAACCAAAAATCTGCCTGTTTACAGCATCGCCAAGAAGATACCCTTATCGGTTCCCAACCGTGTCACGGTCGTGGAAAAACTGTAATGAAATCCGCTTTTTAGAACCGATAAGAACCGGAGCCGACTCTAAATGCAATTTAACAAAGTTTAAACACAACCTGATCGGTTCAAACCGAACCGATAATATCGCTTGCAAGTTCCACACAGAAATAATGTAAAACTTATTCTATTACTTACGATAGCACAGACAGAGCTTGAACCGACTGGTTGGGTTAAATATAAAACAAAATACAGTTTAAAACAGAATTACATGCGTTTAACCGACAAAATGAACCGAGCAGTAGGAGAAATCTCCGGAGCGACTGTTCAGTGAGGCAGAGTAAAGAATCTGACAGTTTGAGTTTGAAGAACAACAGACAGAGTTTTCAACCGAGCTCGCGCTCAAGATTCCATGCCTGGCATGGAAAGTTAACTCTTTCACCTCCGGAGCAGTTCTAAGGCTGGGACAAACTGCATATGTCATAATATAGCAAGACTTCATGTTGTTTGAACATAGTGCTTTACAAAGGTATGCACTGAGCTCCAAACTGCTGCCTTGCAAAGGTCTGTAACAGGTATATTATGAATCTCCGCCAGGAAAGCCGCAACCACTCCAGAGGAGTGATGAGAACTCTGCCTTCCAGCTTGAGCTGTACCATGGATTAGTACTGTCGAAGACATACTACTAACCAAGCAGAAATAGAAATTACGTACCTACCGTAATTATGATCTTTCTGTGTATTTTCACCATTCATCACAATGGAGTACTGGCCGGAGATCAGGACCCCGCGGGAGCCTTTTTTTTTTTTTTTTTAAAGAATAGGCGGAGTCGACGCAGCATTGGCGCTGACAGGCCGACGACTCACGCGGGCGCTTGAGTATTAGCCGTTAGTTGTGTCGACCGCTGCCTACCAGTTCTGAGTCGCGGAGAGGTAAGAGAGGAAGGGATGGAGGGTGGGACAAGAGAGTCCAAGGGACAGAAAAAGGAAGAGAAAACTGAACTAAAGGAGAAATAACGACTGAGAGGACAGCATAGAGGAAGAGACTAAGGGATTGGGGCCCCATCTCTGGAAAAGGAAGAAGGAGGAGGGGAGAGAGAGAATTTAGGAGAGAGTGAGAGGTAACAAGGATCCAGGACCCTTGTCCGTCAAAAGACTGTACAGGAACTGCAAGGAGTGGCAAAGCTCATTTGCCAGAATTCAAGGCACAGAATAACTGGCAATACCCCAAAAGCGGAGTCGCTGTTCTGAAGAAGGACAGGGTACAGGGACTCAGTACTCTCTCTGTAAAGATACTTGGTGAAAAAAAGGGATTTTTTTTTTTTTTTTAAATAGATGGATAACAGAAGGAGGGCAACCACCAGTTCTCACCCCATAGGGGTGAAGATAAGTAGTAGAGAAGAAATGCCACTCGAACTGTACCCCTTGGGGAAGAAAACTACCCCCCTGTGTGTCCCAACTTTACCCCGCTCAAAAAGAGGGGTAGGCACAGAGGAAGGAGGATCCAGAGACTGGAGCCCCAGGGGGATGGGGAGGGATCGTGATGAATGGTGAAGATACATAGAAAGACTGCAATTACGGTAGGTAATGACTTCTATATCTTATCTGTGTCAATCTTCACCATTCATCACAGATGGTGAGTACTGCCCCGGGGGGGTTGATTAATTGCACCCTAAGGACAGTGAACCTTATCCCTCAGTGGGTGACACTACTAAGGGGGGACCTTCTGGGCCTGGAGGAGACCCGGAGTGGGAGAGCGAGACGGGTCCCCCCGGAGGGGGAAGGAATTTGCCTCGACAAACGTTGTCTCGCCCTACGGGAAAAGAGATAGGTTCCCTGGTGAGCGGAGCAAATCACCCTACGCCGGGCCAAGGGTGACAACCAGGAAAGGCGAAGCCACGCCGACCTCCAGGTGCAGATCGCTGTCCCTACTACCCTGGTAGCTACCTCATTGGCGTCGTAAGATGCCCTTGCTTGGTGCCTTGCTAGCTCCAGGCCATGTGCAGAGTGCGCGATGGCTTGCCTGGTTTGCTCCGAGTCAGGCAAAGCAGCTAGGATCTGACCCAGCGCTGACCACAAGAACCTGTTGTAGGCTGCATAGTGGGCCTGATGAGCGGAGATGGAGAGAAGCAACCGTGCCGAGTAGAAAGTCCTCCTCCCCCAGAAATCAAAATCCGAAGAGTCCTGATCTGGGGGCCGGTCACGGTGGAGGGCGCGAAACCCGTCAGGAGTGTCCAGGTGCGTCAATCCGGACTGTGGATGAGGCATAGAACCTGGAGACTCTGGGGGAGCTCAATACCTCTGGCTGAGGTCCCTAGGGGCAGGAACTCCGGAGAAGGGCCTCTGCCAGAAACGCATGGACGCCTCCCGAAAGGGAGCAGGCCAGGGTGGCACCACAAGGGTGGCCGCACCAAAATCACCTAGAAAGGCGTGCGCCGCATGCTCAGGATTGCCCACGGACAGGGGAGAGAGGTGAAGGTCCTCCAGCATCCTCACGAGGAAACGCTAATACTCGGAGAGATCAGCGGCAGGAGAGATATGGACAGACTGTTCCTCTCCCCCTGAAGAGGGGGATGAGGAGCTGGAGGTCACCATGCGCTCTGAGAGTGGCTGCTCAGGGGGAGGTTGAAAAACCTAGCTGTCCATGGCCCTAACGTAGGCAGGGAACAGAGCAGCCACCGCTCTGAACTGTTCCCAGGTGAGAGGACCGCTAGGACCAAGAATACCTGGGAACACTGGAGAAGGCGGCAGAGGGGGAAGGGGCAGAGCTGAGAGAGGAAGTCGGCTGACCTCTGCCAGGGCTAGGAAGCGGACCATGGACCCCCGCGGAGGGTGTCCTGGAAGACTCCACAGCTGACAGCTGTACAACCACGTTGGTACTGCCTAGGCTGCGCCCAGAAGAATCCAAGTGAGGCGACCAACAGATAATCCAGAAGGACGGTCCCCTACCTCCAAAGAATGGGACTCTCAAGGAACCCGCAAGGAAGGGCGAAGTCCCACTGCTTCGGCCCAGGCCCGGTGGGTCCCAGAGAAAGGTCGACGCTACCAACCCCACACCCCCACCCCTCGGAGTCCAGAGAGTCCTAGTCTCGAAAGGGCCAGCCTAGGAAGCTGGCAACTCTGGCTGCCCCCGAAGGGGAGACCCAGGGAGCAGCACCCTTCCCTCCCGTGGGCTTCCCGATAGGACCCAAAGTTGGGCGATCGAGACACCACCGGAGGAGGTACCACCGCCGAGGGGTCAAGGAACCCCCCCAAGGCCAGGTTGCATGGCAATGGTGGCACGCACCACAGCCTGCTGGTCAGTACCACTGACCCTAACCTCGGGGGGGAACCAGACGCACCTCAGTAGGGGGCTAACTGAGACCCGTCGCGGAGACATCCGGCTCGTCCTCCTCTGCAGACAACCCCGAAGGGTATGACTGCCCACTCGACTCCGAGCCCGACTCCGAAGAGGTAGAGTCTGAGGCCCCAAGCCAGATGGTAGGAGGGCGAGGGAAGGCGACCTTACCAAAGGGCCCAGAAGTCAAAGCAGTGGCCAAGGCGGCACCTGCACCCTCCACAGCCCCGCAAGCAGCACTGGCAGAAGGCGGCAGGGCAGCACGGGCCAAAGGTCCTGAACTAGGGCCAGCTGCGGCACCGTCAAGTCCACCGGCACCAGGGGCGGTACCAGGAACAGAGATGGCACCGACAGAAGCCCCAGCAACAGCCTCGGCGCCGCCGACGCCGCCAGGCCCCTCGGCGCCGACGACGCCGCCAGGCCTCTCGGCGCCGCAAGCGGCATCGAGGACCGAAGCGGCGCCGACAACTCCGAGGGCGGACTCGCACCGAACACGGCACTACTCAGATTTCGGTGCCGCAAGCGCACCGAGAGCACCAACGGGCGCCGAGGATGGCACCGACGGACGACTCCAAAGGTTCCCACGGGCGCCGCGTTCAACCTCGGCGCTGGAGTACGGCGCTGAGGCGAGATATATGGCGAAGGTGACACCGATTCCAGGGCTACGCGCCGCGAGCAGGATGGCGTCTAGAGATGAGTCGGGCGCCGCCAGGCCCACAGCACCGGGTGAACGGCGCCGGGCGTCGACGGGCGCCGACCCGGGCCCGGATCGCAGAGAGCTACACCGGAGGAGCCTTCACCTCGAAGGGTGATTAAGCAGGCGGCACCTCCCGCCCGCCTCCAGGGAGGAAGCGGACAGGTCTCCTGGCAAGAGCGGAGGGAGCCTCAGCCAAGGCTAGGCTACAAGAGGCCGAGGCTCCCTCCTCCTCGGTCCGTATAGAACCGGGAGGGGACCCGGAGGAAAGGCCGAGAGAGCGCTGCTTGGCCCGACGAGTGCGAATCCTACCCCCGAAAGTCGGGGGAGCTCGCCCTTACTTTAAATGCGCGCTTGTTCGAGGACGCCGCGTCCATGGATAAGCAGGCGCCACACAATCCATGTCGGAAGCGGACTAAGATGACGAGAGACACCGGTCATGCTGGTCGGTAATCTGAGCACTTGCGCCGCACGGGTACCGACGCAGGGGGGCCGCCCTCCTTAGACGCATTTACGTTCGACCGCCGACATGACCTACTGAAAAACACCAAAAACAGACTCGACGTCGCTTATACTGTAAAATAAATGGAAAGATCTTACCAGCGACGTCGAGTAGGGCAGACTAGAACTAGCAGGAACCGACGGACTGTCGACGACAAAAGGCTAAGGCCTAAAAGTTTGAAAATTTCTTCAGCTGGCTTCCCACGAGGCGACCTCGACGGCGGGAGATGAAGAACTGGTAGGCAGGCGGAGTCGACACAGCTTAACGGCTAATCCTCGAGCGCCACGTAGTACGTCGGCCTCGAGGGCGGCGCCGATGCTGCGTCGACTCCGCCTATTCTTAAAAAAAAAAAAAAGCTCGCGGGGTCCTGATCTCCGGCCAGTACCCCATTGTGATGAATGGTGAAGATTGACACAGATAAGATATGCATCTCATGGCAACAGGCTGACCCAGAAAAGGCATTTGGAAGATGCAATAGTTGCTCGGATACGTACCTCCTCATTCTGTCGATGTAGAATTGAAGAAACCTCTTAACATTCAGAGAGATAAAGCGAACGCTCTCCTTCATCTGGAGTTAACGAAGTAAGGAGGGAGAAGCAAAACTTGAGTAATGGTAACTCAGCCAGTGACATGTTGTCTATTGGCTCAAGATGGTCCGAAAATGCGGAGAGGTCAACATTCTCTACCGAGAAATGCAGACCTGTGTTCGACAGGTTCACGAGGCACCCCAAAACTTTACCTGGGGGCAACTAAAAGGATCCAGATGAAACTCTGCACACCAGAAGGTGAAGTGAAACCACTTAGCTGCCCAAGACCTCCTGGTGGATGGTCTATGCGCAGCTAAGAAAAACTCTACGATTGTCTGGAAACCTAAAACTTGCACACTTTCATCTCCCTCAGGAGCCCGGCATGGAGATGAAGGGAGCGCAGAAAGGATGGACCAAGTCTCTGTGTCAGAGGGTACACTTGTAGAGGGAGTCACCTCGGGGGAACTTCTGACCGACCGTTTACGCAAATTATATCTACCAGGGCCAGTCTGGGATGATGAGAATCATCCTGCCTCTGTCTACAACTTGAGCAGCACCCTCTGAACCAAGACTGAATACATCCTGACAGAAACACCAAGGTCTGGATTTCTGAAATAGGATAGAGGCAAAATTGCGTTGAGAGGAGACGAAGAAAGGACCAGGTCCTGACTGCCCCACTCGTCGAATAGAGACTGCACAATGACTGAACTGATGCAACGTGCTCAAGGCGACGGTCTCACCTCCCCACGGCCTTAATGCACAAAGGGTAGGAGAGTGTTCCACCCAGGTTGTTAATGAAAACATCACAATTTTGTCATCTGACCGAAGCGGAATCACTTCGTGACAGAGGGCCTCCTTCAGAACTTGGAAAATGTATAAGACAGCCCTCATCTCATTTTATGAGAAGATGATGCTCCTATACACCAGGCTTCACACCTGAATGTGAAGGTCTTGACAGTGAGCTCACCCACCAATTAGAAGAGCAACCGTGGAGATGGTGATCTGGGATTTAGAAGGTAAGGGTAGACTGAGCGGAAGCTAGGCCAACTGCATCTATCATACAGGTAATTTTGTCTGAGGGTCTGTTATTTATGTGGATGCATAGTCGGAGACCACTATTTGTTGCGGTCGAAGGCATAAGTCCAGCATCCACTGCATTGAGAGGGCCCGGACAGAGTCGCTTTCCATGAAGTAATGAGACATTTGAAATGTCATTTCTTCTGTTCTCAGGAGGAATAATCCTCGCCCTGGAGATATCCAGGAGGGCTCCTATGAAAAGGAGCTGCTGGGAAGGTGAATATGGCACCTTCCCTGATTCAGAAAACCACCTCCTGGAAGAAAGCAAGTGAGAAGCTGTGGCAGCTGCTTCCTGAGACTCTAACACGGATCAGAGCCACACATCCAGGAAGTGAAAGCTTGAATACCAAGGTTGTAGTGAACCCCTCATTGAACATGTACTTGTTTAACCTTTCAAGGTCGAGAAAAGGGAGCATGCCGCCTGTTATCTGAGGAACAAGCAAAGGAAGTAAGATCCTGTGTTCTGACTTGACGAGGAACAACTTCTACTGCGTCGAGAGGCGTCCACCTCAGACAGCTGAAGTGGGACTTGGGCCGGATCCAGGAGGATGGTACTGGGCCCTGTGCCATCTGCTGCTTTTTTTTTTTTTTTTTTTCAGATGAGGAGTTGGTTCCTGACAAGGGTTTCCAAGCCCCTACCTTGCAAGGACTGGCTGTTACAAGAATGACAATGGAGTCTGAGCGCCCTCCAGAGCTCAATCTGATGGGTGACCCAATAATCACTGCCAACAGTAGCCACCCTAGGGGCAGTGTCATAGGGGTCTACAAAAGCTTTAGCTGATAATAGGGCTATAAGCCCCTATCAATGGCGCGGCAGAGCCCAGAAGGCCCTCGACCACAGAATTTAATGTGTTCCACAGGGTGTACTTGTAATGAAGACTGAAGGAACTCCAGATGTAGAAGTCAGCTTCAGTCCACAAAGGAAGTCTGAAATGTTATGGTGGACCCCATATCCCTGAGGTAAAACTCCATCACAGGCTCTGCTGATACAGAAGGCTCACCTTCCAGCCTCTAAAACGAGTTATCCACTGCGTCTCCGACAAAGCAGGTCAGGGAGAGACTCATCCAGATCCACTTCTATACCATCTATGAAAGTTTCCTGGACTAAGAAACTGGAAAACATCACCAGCAGATATTGGGATTCTCATTATAAATCAATTTTGGAAGCCATCACAATCAAAGCAAGTACAGCTAAGAAATTCTACAAGCTCTGACCTGGGGAGTGCAAACTCAATCCACATTTCCGTCTACCTCGTTGTTAAAGGGATCTGCATGTCTTTCAGAACCATTCACAACTATTTAACCAAAGGGACTGACAAAGGGTTTTAACTTCCTGCATATGTCCCAGGCCAGTGTTCCAGGAATTTAACACATCCTTTGTCTTGCTATTATAGATCAAACAGTTTACTGGTCCTTTTCCTGTGGATTTGATTATTTTACATCATTTGGCAAAGGGGCATATCCTCCCCCTGAAGGCACACCACCAAAATTGATCTGTCCCTGCTCATGTGTGAGCCTTGGGCTCATCTAGCCACTTTGTATACAACTATTCCAATGTTGCATTTTCGACATTACCACCTGGCATGCTACTGTTCAAAAAAGAAACGCAACCTCTCTCTGACTGAACTCCACCTATGCACCCTGAAACTTGTGCTCCTCCTCCTGCTATCAGGGACTGTTCACCCTAACCCGGGACCAAACACCTCCAACCAAAACAAACCAACAGGCACTCTCTCAATTATGTGCCTGAACATCTGCAGTTTACTTCCTAAGCTTGATGCACTGCAAGCCTTTACCACCCAACACAACCCGGACAGTCTGTCAGTAGTTGGAACTTAGCTCACCTCAAAGATTCCTGACCAGGCAATCACCCTTCCTGGCTACAATGTCTTCCGGGTTGATCATAAGTCCAAAAGAGGTGGAGGGTGTGCCTTATATGTGAAAGACACTCTCCGAGGACACCCCATTGATCCCAATCTTCCAGCAACTCCTGCTCAGATTCTTCCCATCAGACTCCTATTAGGCGCCCACAATAAGGCCCTCACAGTTGTCACTGTTTACATACCTCCTAAGGAACAGGGACCTGGTCTAACCGCTGTACTTGATTGTCAAATCCCACCCATCGGACTCCGAAATCATCCTTCTTGGTGACTTTAACATTAATTGGCTCTCAGCTGAAGGTGGGTCGTTTAAGGACTCTGTTATATCAGCTAACCTGACTCAAATGGTTGACTACGCAACCAGAAAGAACTACAGAACTGGGACCTGCACCCCACTCGACTGGATCCTAACCAACCACCCTCTCTGATCACGAAAACCTCAGCCCTCCCTGACTCACTCAGTGACCACTCTCCCATCAGCTGTACCTGGTCAAACAAATTCTATAAGCCCCCTCCAAAAATCATCACCAGTACCCTGTGGTCAGCTACCCCACCTCAAATCGCACCTCCGTCTGCAGGACTGGTCCCCCATCTTCAAGGCAACAGTTACTAATACTGCACTGGAGCAATTTATTCACATTTTCAATGAAGCCTGTAATAAATTTGCCCCCCTCAAAAAGCGTAAAGTTAAATCGCTCAGTAACCCTTGGCTGTCAGGAGACCTCCTAATAAAACTTAAATCCAGGGGCCACCTCTGGGAACTGGCTAGAAACTCCGGTAAGCAACTCGACATCCAGAATTATAAACGGGCAAGGAACGACTGCCCCAAATCCATTCGGCAACAGAAATCTAACTACTATAAAAATGTCCTCACCAACTCCTGGGGAAATGGGAGGGATTTCTGGAAAAACATTAAAGAAGTCACTGGGAAGCAGTCAAAATCTTCGATGAACATACTCAACATAAATGGGCACACTACACTCTACCCTAGAACTATTGAGAACACTTTTAATATCGCTTTCACTGACCTTAACAGTGTTCTCCCCTCTGACTTCTTCCAAGATGCGTCAACTTCCACCCCAACTCCTCCACCCTCGCCTGTCTCCCACTTTTCTACTTTAAAGCACTAAAGAAACATCAAGTCCGAAACTACGTTGTCAAAGCCATCAGCAAATCTAGAACAAGCAATGACACACTTGACCTCAAGCTACTGGTCTCAACGCTTGACGAGGTACTTGGGCCCTCACCAAGACCTTTAATCTCTCTCCCTTATCCCTGACAAATTGAAAATGGCCACTGTTACCCCGATCACAAAAGTGGTGATAAGACTGACCAAGCGAACTTCCACCTTATCTCCATTCTGCCTCCCTTATCGAAGGCACTGGAACGTATAGTAGCAGACCAACTTACCGAGCATCTGGACAATTATAATATTCTCTGTAAACAGCAACATGGCTTTAGAAAAGGTCATAATACATCCTCTGCCTTACTCGAATTCTCCGGCCCCATTAACAGCTCCCTCGACAATGGACAACTGGTGCTATTTTCATCGACCTGACTAAAGCCTTCAATACTGTCCACCACTCCCTCCTTCTGAGCCAACTAAAAAATGCTTGTCTCTACAATGATTCAATCTCTTGGTTCAAAAGCTATCTTGAAAACCGCTCCCAGCATGTAAAAATCGGGGATGTGCACTCTGATTCCACATCTGTCCTCTATGGAGTCTCCCAGGGTTCAGTACTGGGCCCCCTACTCTTCAGCCTGTTCCTTAACACCCTACCGGACTCCTGCACTGAACATATAACCCTGTATGCCAATGATGCAGTAATCCTTGCCATACACCAGGACCCGGAGAAATTGCAAGAAAATCTCCAACTTGGCTTCTCCTCGGTTGAGAATTGGTTCACAAAGCACAAACTGATCCTCAATCAAAAAAAAAAAAAAAAAAAAAGGCAATGATCTTCAGCAGCTCCCATAATAAACATAAGCACTTGCAACTCTCCGTTATCACCAGACAAGGTGCCGTACTGGAACAGGTAAAAAAATAAATACCTTGGGATCACCCTTGACCCTCACCTCTCCTACACTGCCCACATTGACCATGTCGCCAAAGCCGCTAACTCCCGGCTAGGCCTGCTATTCCGTCATAGGAAACACCTGACACCCGAAGCTGTCGCTGTCCAGAGCTCCATCATATCCATCATTGATTATGGCATTATTTACGGCTCTGCTACAACCACCGCACTCAAACGTGTATCCACCGTCCTCAACAAGGCCTGTCAACTTGTCACTGGCTCCCAACGCCTAACTCACACCTGTGACCTCTATTCTCAAACTGGATGGTTGAATCTTGCCAATTGCATAAAACACTAAAAGTACAGTTACATAAGAACTTACCGTAACAGTAGATCTTCGAGAGAGGCTCTTGCAGTAGGTAATTACATATAGGACTGATGCCAGCCGGCCGCAGGACCCCACGGAAAATTTCTAGCTAGCAGTCCCTGAGAATCACTGGCCAGTGACTGGCGCCATACTTACATCGGCATAAAGGGCGTCCCAGACGCCCGCCTTTCCAGTTCTTTCCCCGCCCACAGGCCAGGAAGCCCAGACGAGAGAATGGATGATTCCATTCCCGAAAAGGAGCTGAAAAAGCCTAGGGAGATGGAGGCGGAGGTTTACGAAGAGCCTTCAAGATCTACTGTTACGGTAAGTTTACGTAACTGTACTATCTACTTCGAGAGGGCTCTTGCGTAGGTAATTACATATAGGACTGAATCCCAAGCAGTCTGGAACAAAGAAAACGCGACCGGAGGAGGAAACTACTCCAAGAAGTAGCTCTAGCTGTGCAAACCTCAAGACAGGAGGCCTTGCAAAACAGCTGCCAGCCCGCCTTCACGACGCAGAGGCAATGTCCAAACTGTAGTATTCTCAGAAGGTATGGACGGAAGTCCAGGTAGCAGCAGCGATATGTCAGCTGCAGAAATATTCTTGAAACAAGCCGCAGAGGCAGCTACCTCTTGTGGAGTGGTTCTCTGACTTGACCCGAGGGTCTTGTCGCATTTGGTCATAACAGAAAGTGATGCAATGAGCCTAACCACTTAGACAGGCATTGCTTGAAACAGCATTGCCTTCCCTTTTGTGAGCAAAAGAGACTAACAACTGATCAGTCTTTCTGAGATCCTTCGTCCTGTTGGTGTAGTATCTCAGAATCCGTGAACATCCATAGTATGGAGTAAATATTCCCTTGGTTACAGTACTGTAAAAAGGCAGGAAGCTCTATGGACTGATTTAAGGTAGACTCTGCTACTACTTTAGGTAGAAACTTAGGATTGGGCGAAGAGCAACTCTGCTCTTTGTGAAAATCAAGTAAGGGATTTTGCACTATCAGGCCTGAAGCTCGAGATTCTTCTTGTTTTCAAAGTAATGGCCACAAGAAGAGCGCCTTCCACGAAAGAAATTTCAAATCTGGAAGCTGCAGGTTCAAAAGGAGGAAGAGTAAGTTTCTCGAGACAAAATTCAAGTCCCAAGGGGGGCAGGGGTAATGGATGGGGCCTCAGATGGAGGACCCTCTGAGAAAGGGTCTTGAGACCTCCAGTTGAGCAAAGTTTATTCATGTAAGGGAACATGGTAGGCTAACATAGTCGCCATGTGAACCTTCAAGGAGGAAATGGCTGAGACCCAGATTGAACAGAGATGATGCAAGTAGTCTAGCAGAAAAGCCACTGAACAGGAGAAAGGCTCCTCGCTCTTGGAGGGTGCCCAAGAATCTCTTCCATTTCATGGCATAAGTGGACCTGGTGGATGGCTTTCTAGCCTCCACTAAAATCTCCGCCACTTTGGGGAGACTCCAAACGGGATTGGGCTAGGTCTGCAGGAGCCATGCATGGAGTTGAAGGATCTGAGCCCTGGATGCACCAGGGTCCCCTGGTCCTGGGTCAGCAAACCTTGAGACAGAGGAAGAGGAGGATCCTCTGAATATTGTTGTAGAAGAGAAAACCAGATTTGCCTGGGCCAGAAAGGAGCAATCAGAATCATTCGCGCTCCTTCTGTGGCTAGTTTCTGTAATACTCATGGGAACAGAGGAATTGGGGGAAAAGCATAGACGAATCTGTCCTTCCAGTCTAGAGACAGAGCGTCGCACCAGAAAGTGCCTCGCCTGGAACGAAAGCAAGCAAAGGTGGGAAGTTTATGCTTTTGGGAGGCGAACAGGTCCACTCAAGTGAGTCCCCAAAGCTGAAAAGATGCTGTCTAGTGCACCCCTTGATCCAGTTCCCACTCGTGAGCCAGGGCAGAGAGGCGGCTTAGCTTGTCTGCCAGAGTGTTGTCGACCCCTGGAACATGAATCGCCGTTAGGTGAAGGTCGTGTTGTGTTGCCCAATCCCAAACCCTCAATGCCTCCCTGCATAGAGGGTAGGACTGAGTTCCTCCCTGTTTGTTGATGTACCACACTACGCACATGTCCGTCTGAACGGCTAGGTGGCCAGGGAGAATGTATTGGTGAAGGGCTTGGAGAGCATACAACACAGCCCGAAGCTCTAGCACATTGACGTGGAGAGCTTGTTCCAGCTTGGACCAGGAGCCCTGGGTCCGATGAGAACCTAGATGGGCTCCTCAACCTTCGCCTTGACGCCTGTGTGTCAGAGTCTGGGGGGGAGGATGAAAGAAGGGGACCCCTCAAACAGGTTCTACTCAACCATCCAACTATTGAAAGTCTCGCACCATTGGCGATGAGATCTTGAACTAATTGATCTAGTCGGCCCATGTTGATCCCATTGAGAGCTAAGAGTCCACTGAGAGATCCTCATGTGGAGTCGAGCTCGGGGACGGGCGGAATGGTGGCTGCCATGAGCCCAGAAGACGGAAGGACCGATCTCGCCGAGACCCTCCTGTGTTCTGATAGCAGGGAAATCTGGGATTGAAGAGAGGCCGCCCTGTCCGGAGGCAGGAAGGCCTTGCTGACAGTCGTATCGAGGATGGCCCGATGAACTGTAGTCTCTGGGAAGGATCCAGATGAGACTTGGAATGGTTGATGGTAATACCCAGGCAGGTGAAAACCTGCTGGGTGAGGGAGAGAAAATGCAGGAGTTCCTCCCTGGACGAGGCCGCCAGGAGCCAGTCGTCCAGGTAAGGGAACACCTGTACTCCCATTGTACGCAGGTGGGCTGCTACCACAGCCAGGCATTTGGTAAATACTCGGGGGGCCGAGGATAGACCAAAGGGGAGCGCCTTGAATTGGTAGTGGTCCCTGAAATGCAGAAACCAAGATACTATGAGAAAAGTATGGGAATGTGCAGATAGGCATCCTGCATATCCAGTGCACAAAGCCACTGACCCGTCCGAGGAGGGCAGAAGGCTCTGCAGAGAGAGCATCCTGAACTCTTTGTATTCTACATAAAGATTCAGGAACTGAGATCTTGAATTGGTCTGAGATCTCATCTTCTTTGGGACCAGGAAGAAATGGGAATAGTAACCCGCTCCTGAAGATGCAGGGGACGGGCTCTATCGCTGCTTCAAGAGAAGAGCCGAAATTTCTTTCTCGGACCAAAGGAAGATGTTCCTTGAATAGGCCGACTTCAGAGGTGGTGTGGCGGGTGGTTTCTGAAGAACTCTATGGAGTGCCCTTCCGCTATAAACTGGAGCACCCAAGAATCTGGTTATCCTCTCCCATCCCGGAAGGTGGGGAAAACTCCTCCTACCGGTTCCTCTGGAAAGTCCAGAGGCGGTGGGGAGGAAAGAGTCAGGTGGTGGGCAGCAGCCGCAGCTGGAAGCACCCGCGCTGCTTTTGGGTGGGGCCCAGCAGCCAGTCTGATAGTTTGCGGCCTGCCTTCCTGTGGTTTCGCCTTTTACCGACCTGCTCAGCGGAAGGGCGCTGCTGTTGGGGACGGCACATGGAATCCACGGATTTCAGAGCTGTCGCCCTCTCCTGAAAATCGGTGATGATGTCCTTGACATCACCCACGAAAAGCACTGACCCCCAAAAAGGTGCTTCCAGAATAGCAGATTGCACCTCCGGGACCAAACCTGACACGCGGAGCCAGGCATGACGCCGTAGACCCACGGCAAAAGAGAAGCTCCGACCGGCAGTGTCCACTGCATCGTATGTTGCCCGCAAAATGTGGCGACTGGCCGAACGAGCAGAACGGACGAGGTCGGCAAACTCCTGTTTGACCTGGGAGTCAGGCAAGGAATCCAGCTTGGATTCCACCTGGGTAAGGACAGTCTTCTGGTAGTCCCCATGTGGGCGACGAATTCAGGGCCGAATTCCCAGTGTGAGGAGGCGTAAATCTTTCTTCCATACTGGTCCAGAAGGCTAGATTCTCATCCGGGGAGACAAGCTCAGACAGTTTGGATGTGGCCGATCGGGCCGTGAGCGGTGCTAATCACACCGAAGCCGGCCTGAGGGTGAGAGTCTAGGTAGTCCATCCCCTCAGGAGCCTGGTGCAGCCTGTTTGACTTCCTGGGAGTGGCTAATCACCAGCGGTTGTTTCCAAATCATGGTAACAAGGTCGGCGTGAGGCTCAGTCCAGGGTGGCACTAACGTTGGAGCTGTCACGGGCAGATCCAGATGTTCGGCGAGTTTAAGTCGCTGAGGATCTGGTTCCAAAGAGTGCCACTGGTGTACCTCCTGGATTGTTCTAAGCAACTCCGTGAAAGACGGATCCTCCGGAGGCGACTTCGGAAGGGTCCTTGGCCGGAGCTTAGACGGAGAGCGGGGCTCGTTGCCTCTCTCGGAGCATCCCTCGGAGGAGTCCGAGGAATCAGAGAGGGAAGAAGAAGAGGAAGTAGAATAAGACTCCCTTACGTGACTTGGGGAGGAACGGTTCCTTGGGTGGTACCGTGAACGCACGCGTCCTCCTCTCTGGACCCAGAGGGAAGAGCCTGGAGTCCGGGAGGTGGTGAGGAGGTGCTCGCCTCGGACGTGACGGGAGCCGGCACCGCTGCCGTGAAGGCGGCTCTACCTCCCTGGTGAGTTAAGCCTTGCCTGCCCACCGAGGCCAGAGTCTCTGCAGATCCACCGGGGCCGTGGGAGGTGGAGGAGTAGGGGGAAAAGTGTACGGGTTGTACCCATAAGGCGAGTATCCAAAACCCGGCTGCGGGAAACCCGGCATCGGGTACTGCGGCGTCGGAAAGACCAGTGTCGGGTAGTGCGGCGCTGGATACTGTGGTCCCGGGTACGACGGCATTGGATAAGATGGCGGGTACCCGGGAGCTGGGGGGGCTGCCAGAGCAGACGGCCCAGTCGGCGGCCTCACGGGCAGGTCCACATTAGAGGTCCCGGAAGGAGGAGGGCCCGACGGAGGGGGAACATCCGGAAGCTGGATGTCTCCTGGGGCCGGTAGAACCGGCGTCGGGGCCGGCGTCCGGGGGGTCGACGTCAGATCCGGTTCCGGAGGAGGAGGAGGAAGATCCCCCGCATCGTCCGGGGATGGAGGGGAGAAATCCCTGGGGTCAGGCTGGGGTGACCCAGGCTCTCCAGACGGCAGCGAAGGCTGCGGAGAACCGGGTACGACGGACTTGGAAGGGTCCGTTGTCGGTTCTGTCGCCCAGAGCATGTCGGAGGAGCCGACGTGCGGCTTAGGGGCGAGTTCCTGGCGGGCATCGGAGGAGCTGGCATCCGGCTTACGGGAGCCGTCACCAGAGGCAGGCCGAGGGGTAGGATCAGCCCGGTCCGAGGGGGGGGGGGCATGCACCGCCCCAAAGGGTCGGGCATCTTATCGACCCTCTCCCTGTGGACATCGGAGGAGCCGACGTCCGACTTAGAGGAGTCGCCCACACCAGTAGGCCACAAGCCTGCGGCTGAACCGGGGGCGGAGGCCTCCTTTCGCCCGGAGGCACCCGCAAGGCCCGAGCCAGACAGGCGGGCCAACGCTCCTACCAAAACCCTTGGAGACGGCTTGAGCCGGTCCTCTGGGAGTGGACGCTATTTGTCCCCATGCCTCCAGCGGGAGACGCAGTAGAGGAGGACTTCTCCTGGTGCCTCTCCTTGTTCTTCTTTTTCCGATGTCCTTCGGGGGAAGCAGACGCCTGCCTCAACTTTTTCAACTCCTTTTCCATAGAAGACATCTTTTTCTTGAGGAGATGGGCTTCCAGGGACTGCTGGCACTGTTTACAGGTAGCCGCGCTGAAGCTGAGGCAATGCTGGCACTTCTCGACCGGGTGATCGGGGCCTAGGCAGAAAAGGCACAGGGAATGGCCATCGTTGTGTGGCAGTTGGGCGCCACACGAGTCGCACTTGTTTTTGTGCTCGGAAGGTGTAGGGGACTACATACAACCGAAAATGTACCACTACTGATAAAAGAATAACTATTTTTCGGTAAAAACTACCTAAAGGTAGGGCTTAATGAGATAACTTTACCGCGAGGATTGCTGCACGAGCTAACGGCGGAAAGAACTGGAAGACGGCGCCGGACCCCTTTATACCGACGTCTGATGACGCCGTCACCTGATTCAGGGGCTGGTCCTCGCCAGGGACAGCTAGCTAGAAATTTTTCGGGTCCTGTCGCCAGTCAAGGCCAGTCCCATATGTAATTACCTATTGTAAGACCCCTCTCGAAGTAAGATCTTGTATTACTACTAAGAAAATCTTGCAGGGCCTTGCCCCCCCGGAGTCTGTGCCCTCGTACAACCGAGAATCCACACCCGCCATACCAGGGGATCGAAACCTCAGCTTCGCAAATCCCGTGATTGTGCACAACACAAGGCCAAAGATCCTTTGTTTACCGGGCTGCTAGTTGGCACAACGGTCTTCCCAGCGACATCTCATCCTCACTATCGCTCAGCACTTTTAAGACTTGGCTCTGCCTAACACTCACTGCCTCCAACCTCTGTGACTGTTGTGGTTAAATATGTCTTTTGGTTCCATAGCTGAAGATGACATTTTGGATCCACATCTACTCCTGCTCTTTGCCAGCACCCACCCCTCCTATCTTCACCTCCCCTGCTGGCCCATGACAAATGCCACCCGGCTGCACTACCTCTATTCTTGCCCGCCTCCCAACTCTTCTCTCTCTGTCTCCCCCCCCCCACCTCCTTTTTTTCTCCCATCCTCTCCCTGATTTCACCCTCCTCCTTTCCCTTTCCCCTCCCCAAAGTTTCACTTTATTGTTCTTTTTTCCTCTACAAGACTATGTTTTTTTTTTTTATTATTTTATAAACTGTTATCTTTGCTTATGTTTGTCTCAATTGTACCAATGACATGGAACCTTTGTAAAAGAGCCTCGGCTCAAAGTTATTTGTAATACTAGAACAAATAAATAAATAATAAAGACCTCAAAAGATAGGTCCAGGCCAGAATCACAAAAGCCTCTGCCACCCAGAACAGCGTCGAGGAGTTCGGCGCCATTCATGAAGCCGGCATTAGTGCTGGCCGGAAGAAAAAATTACTCACCTTAGTAATTGCTTTTCTTCTCATGGAGTCTTGCTATATTAGGACTTATTGCAGTTAGCCACTGCACTTGAACTGCCCCGGAGAGGAAAGAGTTAACTCCAGAGAATCTGGAGTTCTAAAGCGTGAGGGTGCTATACCAAAGCTCTATCTGGGCAGTTTCAAATGAAACTGTCAGATCTTTACGAAGCTAACACTAAGCAACAAGTCTGTGTGGAAAGCTCTACACTAGGCAAATGGCTACCTACTAGTAGTAATAACAACAATAGAAACAACAATAACAATAATAAGAATGAATAATGGTATTATTAGTTTTCCCCCCTGACAAGCACTATTAGGAACCCCCCCTTCCCCCAAAGACTCAAGTCCAGGAAGGGGGCCAACAAATCACTCAACCAGGAAACCCTAGTTCCCTAACCTAAATAAAAGAGGGTGAAGGGAAGAACTACAATGGCATGACACAGTGCTTGCACTAATTTTCTTTTAATGGGGAAGTTCTGAGAGGGGCAGGTTGGGTGGTTCCTAGCAAAAAGACTCCATGAGAAGAAAGAAAAAATTACTCACCTTAGTAATTGCTTTTCTTCTCATGGAGTCTTGCTATATTAGGACCTTTGCAGTATGCCCCTGGCTTTTGACTGCCCCGGAGATGAAATAGTTAACTCCAGAGAAATCTGAGTTCCACAGCGCAGAGCGCTATTGAAAGCTCTATCTGGGTTGTTTGAACCCAAACTGTCAGGTTCTTTACGAGGCTAAACTAACATAGCAAGTCTGTGGAAAAGCCTTACACTAGCCATTAGCTACCTACTCAACAGTAGAACCACAAAACACAACAATAAAGAAAAATATGTAACCCCTGCAAATGGGGGTTCCCAAAAGACTTCAGGAGCTTGCTTGAATGCTCCAAGCCTGAATGGTGTTTGGCATTTAAGCCATTTATCAGTGAGTGTTTTAGAGCCTCTGGTACTGTCTCTTTAAGAGCTGTCTGCTTGCAGACATAATTAGTTTGTATGGGGGACTGTGTGCTTCTCTGAGTACCACTCGAGCTGCTGCCAATTCACTTCATTTTTGCAGTCACTAGGAGTGCAAAGGGAACCTATCTGAAAGATGTAACTGTTTGCCAGAAATCATTTAGAGTAATAATGAAATTACAGTTTGTCTAACCTGCTTTCTTTGCAGTCAGAACTGTGTCTGCTAGTTCCCCATTCTAGTTTTGAACTGCTGAACTGGACCAATCAGTGTGGGGTAAGCTAGCTCTAAAATGGAGCCTTGGACCGAATCAGAACTTGGACTCATAATCTGAGCCAGCCACAAGAGGATTGTATGGGCAGTGACTCTGGGAGATGTAGTTTAGACTTCAGTGCCTTTTGGACCAACAGCAGCAGTCTATTGTGAGTGACAGCCAATCCAGTCAAGAACTGGGAGGAACTCAAAGGAAGTGCCCGGTTTTGTCGGGTTGGAGTTTCAGTTGAGCTTTGGCAGTGAAGAAGGAAGGAGCCCTGTGCTTTTCAGTGTGCAGTTTTAGTCAAAAACGGTGTAAGGCCCAGAGTTCCGGTCTGCAGCTTGTGTAACAGCTTGTTAGGACTGAATCGTCCTGTGAAAAGAATCAAAGGATCTCTGAAGAGTAGAAACCAGGCTCACCCTGTAGAAGACTGAAGGAATTGCTGAAAATTGCACTCGATCTGTCAGGAACTGAATCTGCTGTGTGTCTCCGGTATTGTGCAGTAGTGCGATTGGGATACAGATGCAGCCTGCCTGGTATATGCTTCTTTATATGGATGTGTGAAGAGGTTTGTGTACCTCAAGTGAGCCCTGCTGACATTGAAGGACCCCATCTTATTTGGAGGTCGTGGAGTACTAATTCAGGGTCGCTCCTGTTGAATTGCCACATTAAATCCAAATGGAATTACTGTACGCTGACTGTTTAATTTTCCTTTTCTCTGGTGAAAGGGCCCCTACCAGCTGCCACGGTTTGGACTAGCCACTTAGGGCTTGGGTACCCAGGGATAGTAACTGATAGGGATAGGCCTGTGCACAGAGCCATAGGTAGATTATTAGAGTGATAAGCTAATTAACCTGATTTCCCTCGTCCTTGTTATATCCCCTAAATAAATCAGAGCTGCTTGTTTCAGCAAAGTTATACTGCCTGAGGTATTTGTCTATGTTAAAGTACTGTACTGTGATTGTTGCACTGTATCTCATTTCACAGGAGGTCCCAGTGCGGAACCAGACCTGGGGGTAAGTGTATACTGTGAAGGTAATTCTGATATATTGTGTGGGCCACTAGTGGAAGAAAGGGGGGTTGCAATGTCCCAGAGGGCTGTGACCAAGTTAGTTTAACTATTGCAAACCCTGACCTCTGGGTGGAGGCACCCGCCATTGGAACCAGGCCCCTCAACCTGTTAGTGGCAAATCAGGCAGGGGTAGTAGCCTCTGGGATAGCGCCATCTAGGGGTTACAACAGTATCACGTATTATTGTTAGGATAACCCTTGACAATCACTACTAAGGCCCCCTCTGCCCAAAGACTCAAGTCCAGAGAGGGGCCCAGCTACCAATTAACAAAAACAGAAACTATCTAGTTCCTAACCCAAGAAAGAAAGAGGGGAGAACTAGAAGCTAAACAGGCATGACACAGTGATTGCACTAATTTGCCAACCCCATACCCAAGTAGGGATTCTGAGAGGGGTAGGAGGGGGTAGTCCTATATGCAAGACTCCATGAGAAGAAAAGCAATTACTAAGGTGAGTAATTTTTCTTCAAACACCATGAAGTCTTGCTTATTAGGACCTTTGCAGAGCACACAGCAGTACCCCCATAGGAGGAGGGTCAGAACCCACTTAGAAATAGGCTCTGCAGGACAGCTGTGCTAAAGCTAGCATCTCTCCTGGACTGGACATCCAGGAATAATGCTTAGTGAAAGTGTGGACTGTCTTCCAGGTAGCAGCTTGACAGATTTCCAAAATGGGAATATCTCTAGCAGCCGCTAGAGATGCAGCTGTACCCCGTAGGAATGAGCCCTCAGGCCTGAGGAGCTCTTGCCCAGTTTTGATAACAGAACTGGATACAAGAGACAATCCACCTAGCAATCGACCTCCTAGTAGCAGGCCTCCCTTACCCACATCTCCATAGGTAAGGAAGAGCTGGAGGATTCGAACCTGTGACCCTTGGTACGATCCAAATAATAGCTAAGGGCTCTTTTACGTCCAAACTGTGCAAGCTTCTCTCACCAGAAGAGGAGTGCTCAGTAAAAATACTGGAAGAGAGATGGATTGGTTAAGATGAAAATCTGAAACCACCTTAGGTAAAAACTTTCTGTTAGTCCTGAGGATCACTTTATCTCTGTGGAAAGAAATGAAATCCTCTTCCACTGACAAGGCTTGCAATTCACTTATACGCCTAGCAGAAGTGATAGCCACTAGAAAAACAGTTTTCCAAGTTAAGAACTTGAGATCTGCCGAATCCAGAGGCTCAAAGGGAGGTTGCATTAGCTGGGCAATGCAAATATTCAAGTCCCATGCAGGGGTTGGTTCCCGAAAGGGAGGATTAGTATGAAGTAACCCTTTGAAAAATTTTTGCAAACACAGGGTGAGAAGAAAGAGAAACTGGTTTCCTGCAGAAATAAACCAAACAGCTACCAAATGAACCTTTAAGGTAGCTGGTTTGAGGCTCAAGGAATTCTAAGGGACCAGGTAGTCCAACAAAATAGGGCAGGTCAGCTGATTCTGGGGTGATTTTACTCAGAACACCAAAATGAGAATCTCTTCCATTTAGAATTATAAGTGGCTCTAGTGGAAGGCTTTCTGGTGGCCTTCAAAATATCAAAGACACCCTGAGAAAGGTGTAAATGAGCAAACTCTAACTCCTCAAGAACCAAGCCTTGAGGTGGAGGGAGTTGAGATCCGGATACCACACTCTCCCCTGTGCACAGGTCAGCAGGTCGTGAGCCCTGGGCAAGGTCAGGGGAGGGTGGAATGACAGGGACAGAAGAAGAGGGTACCAAGGCTGCCTGGCTCAGTCTGGAGCAATCAGAATCACCCTGCAAGGCTGAGTTCTGATTTTTACTAAAACCCTGAAGAGGAGGGAACGGAGGAAAGCATAGAGGAACTTTCCCTCCCAATCCAGCTGAAAGGCATCCAGGGGACTGACCCCAGAACTGAGGGTCTGCAGCAAAACAGGAAGTTGTAGGTTGTCTGGGCTGCAAAAGATCTATCTGAGGAGTGCCCCAGCTGGCAAAGATTGACCCCAGCACTTGAGGTTCAGAGCCCATTCGTGGTGGCCCTGAGAAATCCTGCTGAGGGCGTCCGCTAGGACATTGTCCTTCCTGGGAGGTGAACCGCTATCAGAGAGGTGTTCAGGAATAGGCCAGAGACCACAACTTCATTGCTTTGGTGCACAGGGCTGAAGAGCGAGTGCCCCTTGCTTGTTGATACCACATTGTTGTGGTATTGTCTGTCCTGACTTGAACAACTTTGTTCTGGACAGTTTCTGAAAAACCTGGAGAGCTAGGAAGACAGCTCTGAGCTCCAGCAGATTGATGTGAAGCAGAGATTCCTGAGGGACCAAACTCCTGAGTTGAAAGGTCGCCCAGGTGAGCCCCCAACCCAACAGAGGGACGCATCCGTGGTGAGGATGAGGGAGTGAGGGACAGGAAGGAATGGGACCCCGAGGACAGGTTGCTCTGATCCAGGAACCACTGGAGAGCTAGGATCAGAGTCTTGGTCACTGGGACCAATTTGGTAAGGGGGTCCCTCCTTTGAGACCAATAGGATCTCAAGTGGAACTGAAATACAGGTTACTCACCTGTAACAGGAGTTCTAGGAATGGTATATGTTGTTCATCCACACTCATTGGCAGTATCCTTGCCGCTTTAAATCTTGCCGGAAGGTCTTCAAGCTTGCTCCTCCCACCCACCCGGTGGTATAACCTCGGCTCCGCCCATGACGCCCAGATCTGGCCGCTAGAAGCTCAGGTTGTGCTGTCGGCGGGAGGTGGGGAGGAGTGTGGATGAACAACATACCACCTCCCTAGAACCCTGTTGTATGAGTAACCTGTATTTATATGGATATGTTGTTCATCCACACTCATTGGCAGACTCCTAGCAGTTCTCCGGGAGGAGGGGAGCAAGACGACACTTGCTATACTTACTTGGGAAGAGAGATGGAGAACCGAGGCCCCAAAACCAGCATCCCGGCGTGACTCAAGGTCGATGTGGTAGTGGGTAATGAAGGTGTTTGCTGACTTCAGGTAGCAGCCCTGCAGATTTCCTGAGAGAGGGCGTCCCTAGAGCAGCCACCGTTTGCAGCAGTATAAGCGGAGTGAATGGCTCTTATCCTCTGGGAGCTCCATGCCCGCCAACTTATAGCAGAGATCTATGCAGGAGGTTACCCACCTGCTTATCGTCAAAACAGCTGCAGGTCTGCCAGATGCGGCTTCAGCGTGGGTGACAAACAGCTGGCGAACCTCTCCCCGAATTTCAGCGTCGCTCCTTATAATAAGCGCCCTTCTAGGGTCCAGAGTATGGAGCCTATGTTAGACCTCGAGGTGTGATTGGGGTAGAACACGGCAGAGTCAACACCTGGTTAGTGAAACTCCGACACCACCTTCGGAAGGAATTTGGTGTGGGGCGCCAGGACAACTCTGTCCCTGTGGAGACCAGGTAGGAGACTCGATGGAAGCGCCTGGAGCTCTCCCATCCTTCTGGCTGGCGTGATAGCCACCAAGAAGGCGGTCTTCCACGACAGGTGAGAGAGAGCACCATGCATAGGTTCAATAGGCTTGCCCATGAGCTTTGCCAGTACCAACGGTAGATCCCACGGAGTGGGGTCCCGCACTGGAGGAATGTGATCAAGGCCTTTGAAGCATGGACCACCTTCCCTCGCCGCACGACTGCTTCCCGGCCCGTGATAAGCAGAGATGTTCTAGGTGCACCCTTAAGTCGTCGACTAAGCCCTTGACTAGAAGGGACCATAAATAGTCAAGATGCTTGCCAGGAACAGGAGGAAGGGTCAAGCCCTGCCTGACACAAATGAAGACCTTTTCCATTTGAAGGCATAGCATTTTCTGATTCGACTCTCATGAGGGACGCCTCAGCTACATTGAGGACCTCGTGGAAAGGGCCAAAGCCTGGAACTCTGGCAGCTCCGGAACCCAGGCCGTCAGGTGCAGGGTTGAGGTCCGGATGGACACCTTCCCCCTGATTGACTGAGAGCAGGTCCGGGCGAGCTGGAAGCTTCTGTGAGGTCCTGGAGCTGAGACTGAGAGATCTGGTACCAGAACTGGCGAGGCCAGTCTGAGGACTATAGAATCACCTCGCCTTGTCCCTCCTCGCTTGAGAAGCACCTTGTGGATCAAGGAAATGGAAAAGCGTAAAAGAGCCAGGGTCCATTGCCTCGAGAAGGCATCCCCTGCAGCGAGCCCTGCTGAGGCGGGCATGAAACAGACTCAACCGCGTTCTCCATGGAGGCAAACAGGTCCACCTGAGGTGTGCCCAAAGGGAGAACAGATGCTGTACTACCTCCGGCAGGAGAGACCACTCGTGGGATGCAGCCCCTATCGGCTCAGGGCATCGGCCAGGGTGTTGGAGGCTCCTGCCGCGTGAATGGCTAGGAGATCCGCCTCCAGGCTGCGCGCGAGTGACCAAATGGAGGCTTCCTTGCATAGAAGCATGAGTAGCGTCCCGCCTAGCGGTTTAGATAGTACATGGTGTGGTATTGTCCGTCTGGACTCGGACCACTTGACCGGGGAGCGGAGCAAAGGCGGTGAGACTGGGCGGACGCTCGGGCTCCAGCAGGTTGATGTGGCATGGGACTCCGGTGGGGACCAGAGGCCAGGCAGTGTTCCCCAGATGGGCACCCCACCCATCAGAGGCATCGATTGACAGAGAGCCAGATCGGCTCGGGCGAGACTGAGCAGGATGCCCTCCTGCAAATGATCTGGAATGGTCCACCACTGGAGGCGTTCACATCCCCTGTGTCACCGACACAAGCTGGTCGGGGATCGCAGCGTTGTGACCACTGGCTGGCAGTCCCCACTGAAGGGGCCATGTTCCAGCGGGCTCAGCGGACCACGCTGGTACAGGCCGCCATGAGACCCAGGGGGCAGGAAGTCCGGGCAGGCGTAATTGCCCAACCAGAAATGATCGGGCAAGGAGGAAAGAACCTCGGCCCTGTCCGCGGGAGCCGCTCTGGCTCGAAGAGAGTCGAGCTGCGCCCGATGAATAAAATCACCTGCTTGACTCGAGTTCCGACTTGGCCTCGTTGATAAGGAGGCCAGTTGAGGAAACAGACCTGGAGGCCAGATCTCTGGACCACTCCGCCTCCTTCCTGGAGGGAGCTGCTATCAGCCAGTGGTCCAGGTAAATGGTACACCGGACCCCTGGCCTTATGAAGATACTGTCACCACTGCCATGCATTTGGTGAAGACCCTGGGAGCTGAGACAAGCCGAAGGAGCTGGCTTGGGCTCGAAGAGAGATCCTTCACTTCGGAGCGAAGGAGAATCTGGTGGGAAGACGGACGGATGGGGCCGTGAAAAAAGCGCGTCCATGCACAAGGTCAGAAACAGAACCACAACGCCCGCGTTCAAGGATGGTATTATCTGAGCCAGTGACCATCCTGAAGGTTCGAGACCTTAGGACTTGTTTAGTGGTGCTTGAGTGCAGAGTGGTGCGCCAGCCCCGTCCGTTCGGAACCAGGAAGTACCTGGACACAAACCCTGGGTCTGAAGAGGGTCCACCACCTCTCTTTACCACTCCTTCTGGAGGAGGAGGCGATGTCGGCTCGGCGAGGCCGCCAGTGAGCTGGGATCCCGAAGCCCCCGAGGCGAGCGGCTCTGAAGGGTGGTGCCTGCTCAATTCCAGGGAGGCTCTTCCCACCACCTCAAGACCCACCTGTCCGTGGTAACAGCGGACCAGGCGGAGCGGAAGGTGCGGAGCCGTCCCCTAGGGGACCTAGGGTAAGGTGGCGGGGATGGAGGCGACACCCCTCAGCCGTCACTGGGCAGGCTTGGAGGAGGGACGGCCGAGGGACCTCCTGGGCCCTTTCTCCCTGCCTCCTGTTAGAGGAAGCCGGCGGCTTGGGTTTGGGATGCCAAGGCCGAGCCTGCTGGCGATTGGGCAGGCGGGGAGGCTGGAGACCCAAGGCTAGGCTGTGATTTCGTACTTTGTCCTTCTGGCGGAAGGGACCGATCTAGGTGGCATTGGACTTCTCGATCCTCTGCAGTGACCTTCCACCCAGGGCCGAGAGGTCAGTCCCCAAAAGGGAACATCCGCCAACTTGTTGGTTATCCGAGTAAAGGTGGATGTCCTCCAGCCAAGCCATGACATAGCCACTGCGGCCGCCTGCGATCAGCACATGAGTCCCCATCAGCAGTCTGGAACTGCTGTTTGGCCACTGCCCTGCCCTGGTCCCGCACCTGCTTAACCGTAGTCTGCAGATCGGTCGGGAAGATGAGGATGACCTCATCGGGGGGCCCAACAGGCATGGGGAAAAATGTGCCATGAAAGACGGCGAACTGGCTAGCCGAAGGCAGGAGAGGGCCTTGGCGTGAACACCGTGACCTTAGTCCAATTTCTTTGGACTCCTTGTCAGAGGTTTGTCCCACATCCCTGGCGTTGCAGCCTTGGCAGCTATCGATGCTCAACCCCTCCAGCAGAGGGTGTTCCGAAGCGGACAAGGAACGGTAGGGACGCATACTTCTGGCCATCCTGGCCGAAGCGCGAGGAGCAGGAAGCAGGGCGCTGCCAAAGTTCCAGTGCTGGACCCACTGTGGCCTCGGCCACGGAAAGGCCTCCGTCGGAGAATTCGGTCCAGAATCTCCGTGAGGATACCTGGCCCGTTTGGAAGCGGGTTCGAGCTCCATCCCGGTAGACTCCCGAGATGAGCGAGCAGTCCTAGGAAGGACGACGGGCTGTCGTCCATTGGCTGACCTCCTGAAGACTCCAAGTCCAGTCGCTTGGAGAAGATGAGGAATCATCTTCGGACTCGGAGGAGTCCTCGAAGAGCTGCCTCTGGCTTGAACCACCCTTCACCAGCCGAGGGTCGGTGTGGGAGTGAGGGGTGACTGACAGTCGATGGGGTAAACCCTTAGCCGACCGAGAATCCTTGGTCGGAGCTCATGGTGGCTGTGGAGGCGTGGAGGTTCCACCTCAATCGGTGGAGCAGTTGGTTTGGCCGAACAACCGCCTGGGTATAGGCCCTCGGCAAGTCGAGGGCCAGTCGGCCGCCCGTGACAGTTGATTAATGGCCGGGAAGCGCCCGGAGTCGGCTTATTCCCGCCAGGAGGGCTGTTGCAACATAAGGTCCTCGTGCCGTCGGCCGTAATTCGCGAAGCCTCCTCATCCGAGGAGGAGGGCGAGACAGCCGGCAGCGCCGCTTACCGTGATGCCGAGACCGGGGCCGCCTGTCGGTGGGGAGCGGCTGGACCCCTTGAAGAAGGTCCCAGACCCGGACCGAGAGTCCGGAATTTCCGGGGTCGGGTGCAGGAGGTGTCGGCCGAACCACACTCCTCTCGCCGGAAGGTCCATCCAGGGCTCCGGAACCGAGGCACAGGGCGAGCCCATTGATCTCACCCCCGGGAACCGGGAGAGGGGAATTCGCTGCTAAAGGCGACAGCCTGCTCAATGGGTCGAGAAAAATCTCACTTCATCAGTGGGAGTCTCGGCCAACTGACCTGACGGGACACCGCGGAGGCCAGTGGTCAAGCCGAGCGGTCGATCAAGCCGACGGCCGACGGCCTGGGAGAGGGACCTTTCCGCCTCCCAAGAGCGCCGACGGAGGGACTTACCTGTCCTTCTTTTGGACCGAGAAAGGTCCAGCAGACGCGGGCCCTTCTCCTTTAGTGGAGAGGACAGACAAAGCTCCTTAAAGGAAGCCGTGTGGAAGAACCCAGAGGCGGGATAAATGCCGCGGCCGAGGAAGAATCTGACCACGCGCCGCCTCCTCTTCGGGGCGACCCATCCGCTCGAGGCGATCCGCCCGAGCCCGCCCGCGCGGACACCGGCCAACCGGGCCTCCTTTAATTTCACCGAGGGAACGCTTCTCGGGACGTCACGAAGGTAATCGGGCAGACATGCGGACTGTCGGGGACGTGGGCCGAGAAAGATGAGCCCTGAGTCGCCAAGCCTGCGGGTCGTGCTCAAGGCCTAAGCAGTAGACACACGTGAGTGTGGAATCCGTCTGAGACATCTTCTTGCCCGCATGGGCATCTCCGAACTGGAGTCTATTTATCCATCGTGTCCGAGGGATCGAACTGAAGTCTTTTGCAAAATATTATTTTTAAATCCGCAAACGGAGAAATAGGAACTAGTCACAAACGCAGAGCTGCTAAGGAGGGAACCTGAGCTTCCAAGCGTAAGGAAGATTCAAGGCCATGGGGCGGAGCCGAGGTTATACCACCCGGTGGGTGGGAGGAGTAAGCTAAGACCTTCCGCAAGATTTAAAGCAAGGATACTGCCAATGAGTGTGGATGAACAACATATCCATGTCCCTAGAATGTCCCTCATCTGGAATCTTGCCCTGGCACAACAGCTGTAGAGGCAGCCAGTGCCCTAGGGAGTTGCAGAGTGCCTTGCTGGTGGTGGGAGACCTGCATGGAGAAAGAAGATGCCAGGGCAATGAGTTTGTCCACTCTTTCGGAGGGAGGAATGCCTGGCTAACTTTGTGTTCAGCTCTGCACCTATAAAAGTTAGTACCTGAACTGGTTCGAGAACTGACTTTGGAACATTCAGTGGAACCCAGAAAGATGAGGAGTTCCTGGGTGATTTGTAAGTGGGATTTACCTGCTCTGATGACTGACCCACAATAAGCCAGTCGTCAAGTAGGGAAACACAGCTATCTTTGTCTTTTCTAAGTGGGCCACTACTACAGCTAGACATTTTGTGAAAATCTTGGAGCAGAAGAGTCCGAGGCATTGCCTGAACTGGTAGTGGCCGAGGGCAGTTCGAGCTGAGGTACTTCGGTGAGAGGCCTGATTTAGAATATGAGTAGGCATCCTGAGGTCCAGGGAAGCAAGCCAGTCCCCTGGCCTCAAGGATGGCAAATCGTTGCTAAAGTCAGCATTTTGAACTATGGTTTTACAAGATGCTTGTTCAGAAATCTTAAATCAAGATGGGCCAGATCTCCTGTCTTTTTGGGGTCAGGAAGTACCTTGAGGCAAAGACCCTTGCTCTGGTGGCAAGGGGACTCTTTCCACTGCTTTGCAGTCCAAAAGACAGGAAACCTCCGCCTAGTGTGTGAGGGTTTCTAAATGACTTGAGGGGGAAAGTGCCTGGCTCTCATCTTGGGAAACTGTTTGAAACTGAGAACCAAGCCTTTGGTTTACCACCTCAGAACCCATTTGTCCGAGGTTGGGACAACCAGTTCTGGCAGAAATAAGCCAGTCTGCCCCACCGGTACAGGAGAGTCGGCCCCAGACACCCCTGTCAGGGTGCCTGCTTGGCAGGAGCAGCTTTAGGTTGGTGAGGCCTGCTCAGCCCCTGCCTGCCTCTGCCTCTGAAACTTCTCTCTGCTAAAAAGCAGAAGCAGCCTGAATTGGTAAAAAGGCTCATTGTAAGGCCTGCCCTTACCCCTGGTGGCATGCCCATGTTGAGGGCATGCCTCTCCTTAGCTTAGGCACTTTTGTAAGTAGTTCTGTATTCATCCATCTTTTCATGTAATTTTCTGTTTGTTCTCCAAACAGAGAATTTCCTATAACAGAAAATCTATAGCCTTTGTCTGGGTATCTTGGGACAGATTAGTATCTGAGCCATGCCAACCTGGCGGAGGCTACAGAAGTGGCCTATGACCCTAGAGGAAACATCATTAACATCAACAGCAGCATGAAATTGAACTTTGAGGCTTCAATGCCATCAGCAGCCACCTGTTCCAACTCACTAGCCAGCTGGCCATGGGCCTGCTTGGCCAACTGCAATATAGTGTCCCATCTAGATTTCTGATATTCTAGCCACATGCCATATAATTAGCCTGTCTGAGTCCCAAAGAAGCTGCCACATACTGTTTTTTTTCGCCATGGCATCAATCTTCTGGAATCCTTATCAGGAGGATGTGAAGCCAGGGAATATGTACTTGTCTCAGGCTGCAGCTTGCACCACCTACATGACTACACTGTTCAGTAAGGAAGTCTGTATTAGGCCTGACAACGATACCTTCTGTCCATTTTTTATCTACAGGAGGGACAGAAAAGGATTTTTTAAATCTTAGTGGTTTGCCTCCTAAATGACTTATGTAAAGGAATAGAAACTTCTAGCCTCTGGAATATCCATCATTTCCACATAGTCAGGCTCCTCTTGCTCATCCACAGCCTCTTCTAAGGGCAGCTGGAGAGTTTCTGCTACTTTCTTAAAATCTGAAATGAGGATGAGGACTCAGACAATAAAGGGGAGACTCAAAGGTCTGTCTGGAATGTCCCAGTTCTATTGGCACTTTCAGACCTTCCCAATCACAATTACAAACATCAAAATCTTCCCCCTCCTGTGGTTCATAAAAATCCCCAACATAATCCTGAACCACTGGACCTGAACGAGACCCCCTTTTTCCAACCAGAGAGGGTTCAACAAGTCCCTGAGACAAAGACTGGACAATCTGTATGGCTTTAACTATTTCTACAGCAGAAGGAGAGACAAAACTTGACTCCACACTAGCTGATTTCTTTGTCCTTTTTGCTTTGACTGGTTCCTCAGGACCAGCCTTTCTTTTGCCCGAGGAAGTATCGCCCTGGTCAGAGGGCACTCCCTCTGGTCCAGCCGTAGCTGGGCCGGGCTGGCCATCCGGGTCAGCCGGACTTTTCGCTCTCTGCCCTGAGCCTGCCCAATCTCTTTTCCAGGGTGGCTGCAGGAAATTTACATACCTGGCAGTCTGACAGGAGGTGGTCAGCCCCAGACAATAGACACAAGTGTGTGTGGGTCAGCCTTGGCAAAGGCTTCCCCACAGACATCACAGTGTTGAAACCAGTGGGCCGGTTTTTCTTTTGGGTTTCTCAGACAGTGCTAGCCTAACCAAACTTGTCCTTTGTTTCCAGGCTCACAGGACAAGACACCCTTATCGGTTCCTAACCGTATTTACGGGTATTTGAAAAAACACTTTTAATTGCAGGTTTTTAGGACCGATAAGAACCGGGTACCTACTCTAAATGCAAAGAAAACAATTTTTAAAGAACTGATCGGTTCAGAGCGAACGATAATGAGTTTCACACAGACTAAAATTATTTACTTACGGTTACCAGATAGAGCTTTAAACCGAAACCGCGGTAATTTAAACACTTTCTCGGTTAAATGAACCGATAAAAATACTTTAAACCGCAAACGGACTGAAATGAAGGAGCTGGTCTCCGGAGCGTCTGTTCAGTGAAAGGAGTAAAGAATCTGACAGTTTGGGTTCAAACAACCCAGATAGAGCTTTAATAGCTCTCGCATTGTGGAACTCCAGATTTCTCTGGAGTTAACTATTTCATCTCCGGGCAGTCAAAAGCCAGGGGAATACTGCGAAGGTCCTAATATAAGCAAGACTTCATGGTGTTTGAAAGCAATTACTAAGGTGAGTAATTTTTTCTTCAAACACCATGAAGTCTTGCTATATTAGGACTTATTGCAGATTACACAGCAGTACCTCCGTGGAGGAGGGTCAGAACCTACTTAGGAAATAGGCTCTGAACCACAGCTGTGCCAAAAACGAGCATCTCTCCTGGACTGAAATCCAGGGAATAATGCTTGGTAAAAGTGTGAACTGTCTTCAAGTAACAGCCTCGAAGATTTCAGAATGGGAATATGTCTAGCAGCCACTAGAGATGCAGCTGTACACCTGGTGGAGTGAGCCCTCAGTCCTGAGGGGGCTCTCCTACCTAGTCTTTGATAACAAAATGGATACAAGAGACAATCCACCTGCAATTGTCCTCTTAGTGGCAGGTTCCCTTTGCCAACCTCGCCCTAGGTAAGGAAGAGTTGGAGGGATTCAAACCTGTGACCCTTTGCAAGCATAAATAGTAGCATAAGGCTCTTTTGACGTCCAAGCTGTGCAGTCTCCTCTCACCTGAGGAAGAATGCTCAGTGAAAAATCCTGGGAGAGAGATGGATTGGTTCAAGTGAAACCTGAAACCACTTAGGGACAAACCTGTGCTAGTCCTAGGGACTGTCTTATCCCTGTGGGGAGAGAAAAATCTTCTTCCACTACCAGGCCTGTGGTTCAATTATGCGCCTGGCAGAAGTGAAACCACCAGAAAAAACATTTTCCAAGTGAGAAGCTTGAGCTCTGCTGGGACAGAGGTTCAAAGGGGTTTGCATTAACTGAGCAGGTAAACTACTGCCCCTGCAGGAGCTGGTTCCCCAAAGGAGGGTTGGTGAAGCAACCCTCAAAAACTTGGAAAACACAGGTTGAGAAGAAAAGGAAGCAGGCTTCCTGCTTGGAGAAAACAGACAGCTGCCAAAGGAACCCTTAAGGTAGCTGGCCTAAGACCTAAAGAATTTAAAATGGACCAAAAGTCCAGAAAATGGGCAGATAAGCAGACTGTGGTATAATCTGCTTCTCAGCGCACCAGACTGAAAACCTGTTCCACTTAGAATTGTAAGTGGCGCCAGTGAAAAGCTTCCTTGAAGCCTTTAAAATATCCGCGACACCTTGAAAAAGTGTAAATCAGCAATTCTAACCTCAAGAGCTGCCTTGAGTAGGAGGAATTTGAGGTTCGGATACCACACTCTCCCTTGTGCAAAGGCCAGTAAGTCGTGGACTCTGGGCAAGCTCAGGGTAGGGTGGACTGTCAAGAACAGAGACAATGGGTACCAGGGCTGTCTGGCCCAGCTTGGAACAATCAGAATCGCTTTGCAGGGCTGAGATCTGATTTTTACTAGTACCCTGAAAGAAAGGGAAAAAGGAGGAAAGGTGAACAGAAACTTCCCTTTCCAATCCAAGTGAAACGCGTCCAGGTGGGCTGATCCCAGCATTGGAGGCCTCAACAAAACAGAGAAAGTTAGTGGTTATCTGGGGCTGCGAAAAGATCTATCTGAAATGAGCCCCATCTGGCAAGGACTGACCCAGCACCTGAGGATTCAGAGCCCAATCGTGATGGCCCTGAGAACCTGTTGAGGGCATCTGCCAGGGCATTGTCCTTCCCTGGGAGGTGAACTGCTATCAGGGAGGTGTTCAGGAGTAAGCCAGAGACCACCACTTCATTGCTTCGGTGCACAAGGCTGATGACCGAGTGCCCCCTGCTCTGTTGATGTACCACATTATTGTGGTGTTGTCTGTCCTGACTTGAACTACCTTGTTCTGGACAGAAGCTGAAAACTCCTAAGAGCTAGAAGACAGCTCTGAGTTCCAAAAGTGATGTGGAGCAGAGATTCTTAGGAGACCACACTCCCCTAGTGGACAGGTCGCTAAGTGAGCTCCTCACCCTAACACAGGAGCATCCGTGGTGAGGGAATGAGAGGGACCCCTAGTTTTAGATTGCTTTGATCCTGCCACAGTGTAAGGCCAGGATCAGGGATTGGGTCACTAGAACCAATTTGGAAAGGGAATCTCTCCTTTGGGACCAATAGGCCCTCAGATGGAACTGAATGTCCCTCATCTGGAATCTTGCTCTCTGCACTACAGCTGTGGAAGCAGCCATGTGCCCTAGTAGTTGTAGCAAATGCTTTGCTGGTCAAGAGACTCGTAGAGTAATGGAAGATGCCAGGGCAAGAGACTGCCTACCCTTTATAGGGAGAAATGCCCTGGCTAATCTTTGTGTTCAACTCTGCACCTATGAAAGTTAGTACCTGAACTGGTTCGAGAACTGACTTTGGTAAATTCAGCAGAAATCCCAGAAAGGTGAGAAGTGCTGGGTGACTTGCAAGTGGGATTTTACTTGATCTGGAGACTGACCCACTAAGAGCCAGTCATCAGGAAAGGAAATAAAGCAATCCCTTGCCTTCTTAAAAGAGCCACTACCACAGCTAGAATTTCTTGAATACCCTTGGCGTAGTAGGTAAGGTCAAGGCATTGCCTGAACTGGTAGTGGCCTGAGGGTAACCTGAGGTACTTTGGTGAGAAGGCCTGATCAAGACATGAAAAATAGGCATCCTTGAGGTCCAGGAAAGCTAGCCAGTCCCCTGGCCTCAGCCAGAGTTAACATTTTAACTGTTTTCAAAAGATGCTTGTTCAGGTACCTTAAATCTGAGATGGGCCGCCAATCTCCTGCCTTCTATAGGTTAAGAAAGTATCATGAGCACAGCCCCTTGCCCCGTGGCAAGAAGGACCCTTTCTACTGCTTTGCAGTTCAGAGGAGAAGAAACCTCTGCTCCCAAAGCAAGGGATTCGAGGATTTGCAAGTGGACCTGTCTGGCTCTCATCTTTGGAAACTGTTTGAAGCTGAGAACCAGACCTATTACTTCCAGAACCCACTTGTCCGAGTTAGGGACACAGTTCTGGCTGAAATAAAAACCAACCTGCCCACTGGTATAGGAGAATGCCCAGGGCACCCCATCAGGGTGCCTGCTTGGCAAAGTCTTAGGCTAAGGGAGGGGATCGGTTTACTTGTGCCCTGTCTATCTCTGCCTCTGAAGAGACCCCTCTGGCGAAAGCAGAGGAGGCCTGAGCCTCTACCTCGGGCACTTTTGTAGGTAATCATCCATGTTTTTTCATATAGCTTTTGTTTGTTCCTCAAACAGAGAATTACCCACAACAAGAAACAAATCCATAGACTTTGACAGAGTATCTTGGGACAGATTAGTGCATCTGAGCCATGCCAACCTACTGGAAAGCTACAGAAGTGGTCATGACCCTAGAGAAACAAGATTAACACCAACAGCAGTATGAACTTGAACTTAGAGGTTTGTGCCATTAGCAGCCACCTGTTCCAACCTGCTAGCCAGCTGGCCATGGGCCTGCTTGGCTAACTACCATTTTCGTCCCACCCTAGATTTCCAAATCTAGCCACATAAGCCATACAACTTGCCTGTCTGAGTCCCACAGAAGCTGCCATATACTGTTTTCTTCATGGCATCAATCCTCCTGGAATCCTATTCAGGAGGATGTGAAGCCAGGGAACTATCCTGACACAGGCTGCAGCTTGTACCACCCTACATGACTACACTGCTCAGTGAGGAAGTCTGTAACAGAGCCTGACGAATACACCTTCTGTCCATTTTTTATCTTACAGGAGGGACAGAAAGAAGAATCTTATAAAATCTTAGTTGTTTACTTCCTAAATGACTTATGCAAAGGAAAGACAACCTCCTAGCCCATCATTCCTACATAATCAGGCTCCCCTTTACTCATCCATAGCCTCCTCTAAAGGAAGCTGGGGGGATTCTGCAAGCTTTTTGTAAAACATAAACTGAGAAAGGGACTCAGACAGAATAGGAGATTCTAAAAGTCTGTCTGGAGAAATGTCTGCTTAAGTGGGCACGTCCAGACCCTACCAGCCACACATGTATTGATCAATTTTCCTCCTCCCACTCCTGTGGTTCATAACAATTCCTCAACATCATAAACCTGAACCACTGGAACTGAACGAGCCACCTTTTACCAACAGTAGATGGTTCGACAGGACCTAGAAACAGTGACTGGACAATCTAGATGGCTTAACTACTTCTGCAGCAGTTGGAGAGACAATCTTGGACTCCAAACCTACTGATTTCTCTGTCATATTCTTATTTCTTTCTTTTTTTTTTTTTACTGGTTCCTCTGAACCATCCTTTTGCCCGAGGAAGTCTAGCCCTGGTCAGAGGGCACTCCCTCTGGTCCAGTGGGTACTGGACCGGGCTGGCCATCCGGGTCAGCGGACTTTTTGGCCAATAGTTCCCTGAGCCGGCCCTATCTCTTTTCAGGGTGGCTGCAGAGAAATTTTAAACACCTGGCAGTCTGACAGGAGGTGGTCAGCCCCCAGACAATAAACACAAGTGGTGTGTGGGACAGCCTTGGCAAAGGCTTCCCCACAGCATCACAGTGTTGAAACCCAGTGGGCCCGGTTTTTCTTTTTGGGTTTCCCAGACATAATGCCAGCCTAACCAAAAACTTGCCCTTTTTATGGCCGTGCCAGGCAAGACACCCTTATCGGTTCCTAACCGTTTCACGGGTATTTGAAAAAACCCCATTTAAAATCAAGGTTTTTTTAGAACCGATAAGAACCGGGTACCGCACTCTAAAAGCCCAAAACTTTAAAACGTTAAAATAAGCAAACCAATCGGTTCAAAACCGAACCGATAACTAAATTTCCACACAGACTTTTCATTTTGTACTTACGGTTTACCAGATAGAGCTTTAACCGAAATGCGGTAAAATAATTACTTTTTGACGGTTCAAATGAACCGAAAATACTCGCTTGACCGAGAAATGAACCGAGCTGAAGGAGCTGATCTCCGGAGCGACTGTTCAGTGAAGCGGAGTAAAGAATCTGACAGTTTCATTTGAAACTGCCCAGATAGAGCTTTGGTATAGTGCCCTCGCGCTTTAGAACTCCAGATTCTCTGGAGTTAACTCTTTCCTCTCCGGGGCAGTTCAAGTGCAGTGGCTAACTGCAATAAGTCCTAATATAGCAAGACTTCATGGTGTTTGAATGCAGAATTCCACCAAAAAAATCAGCACAGAATAACAATTCCGTCAGCAGAATGTCCGCTGGAATTTCACTGGTTCCTCCGTGGAGCCCCACTACTGAGATCCACAGAAAAATATTCCCCGGAAAAGCAACTTATTCTGTGGAAAACCATTCTGCAAAATTTCCGCAGAAGCTGAGATCGGCAGAAAAAAGGAAATTCCGAGGAACTTCGTTCCACCAGAATTCCACACAGCACCAGTCGGCACCACTCGCTGTGCCCTCACCACCCGAGGTGCCAGCACCACATGCGGTACCGCGTGGTGTCAGGCATCCTGGCCCCAGATCTGAAGAAAGTGGGAGAAGGAAAGCGGTACTCGTGCTGGCCCCCGCAGAAAAGGTGAGGAGGTAGGCACCCGGGGTCGGCGTTGATGCTGGCACCGAAGACACTGCACACATCCTGCCCACCCGACTCTGCCGAGGACCAGTGGCTCTGAGAACCAAAGACCCCAAAACTGGGTCCACTGGCCAAATCAACAGGGCAGATGTCAAACCCCTGCTCTAAAAGAACGGCCCAGAGGTGAAACTGCTCACCAGAGCCCCTTCGAGGGCTGGGACGGGGCCCGGTGTCGAAGATCGCAGCCGTTAAGAATGAGGCCACAGAGAACCTCGCGGCAGTCAGGTCAGGCCTGCCACTCGCCACCGACGACCCCGTGCAGACATACCAGAGGGTGACCTCGAGCGGTACTGTTTCTTCTTCTACAGACAGGAGAAAGAGCCTGAGGTCAAGCGGAGCTGGGAACCAGAACCGCTTTTTTTGTGCTTCGAGCAGATCGCCCCCCCCCGGCCCGAGCACTGGACTGCCTGTGGTTGGACCCCCCTTCACAAAGGGTAGTGGACCTGACAGCCCCACTGCCATCACAGCTTTCAAACAAAGTCTCCCTACCATCACCGCTACCGTCTAAGGTCGACTCAGTTGATGGCAGGCTGAGAATTTCTTCTTCTTGTTCGTCATTTTTTAAAATAAAAAATGAACACAAAAGTAGTAAATTAATCGAATACTGAGTGGCTATAGCTGCTGTCATATAGACGAAGACTTGACTCCCGGCAGTTGAACGACATCGACACTGAAGCGCACTCAGCGGGAGAAAAGGAACTGAGGCGGCTGGAGGGTCGACCGAGATGGCCTATACAAGCGCAAGCTGGTCTCTCGGTGCCGCGCATGTGTGGTCCTATCCCAGCGCCGGCCCTCCTGAAGATTTTTGGCTCCCACGGTCTCCTAGCACCTCTGGTGTACTCCTATTAGTGTGAATGAGTGGTGGAGACTTTTAGTCCAGGAAGATCAGGGATGAAGGTGAAAACACAGTGTTGAAAGACGAAGGCCTAGTGGCGTATTTCTAAATTTATTCGAAACTCGAGCAGCAGGTGCGGTCTTGACGCGGGAGAAACAGAACTGGGATGCAGGAGGAGTCTACAGTGCCGAACAGCCAAGCCTGGGTGCTCCAGCGCAGGCGTCAGTCAGGTAGACGGTGCCGCTGGCGCAGTCTCCTCCCTCCAAAAAAAAAAAAAAACACTCCCATGGTGGGTGTGCGGCTCCAGCTTACACCCAGCAGTAATGCATGGTGAAGACTACAAGGGAAGATCACTTGAAGTCAGAGTTTTACAAGATGCGCTGTGAGTACTGCAAAGCACTTTGTAAAGATTCGAGGCACCGAGGATAGCCCAAAGGGCAGGACCCTGAATTGGTAGTGCTGCCCTAAAGCCACAAATCGGAGATACTTGTGGTGGCTTGGGTGTACGAGAACATGTTGGTAGGAGCCCTGCATGTCCAGGGAGGCCAGTCAATTGTTTTGATGAATCAGAAGTAAACGTATACAGAGTGATATCATGAATTTCTCCTTGTAAAGGAATTTGTTTAACTTCCTTAGATCGAGAATAGGGCAGCGCATGTCGCCTGTTTTCTTTGAAACTAGGAAGTAATGGGAGTAGAAATATGTGTTCTGTTGATCCTCCGGAACTACTTTTACTGCCCTGTTGTTCAGAAGGCCTTGGATCTCAGAAGTAAGAAGGTCTGACTGAGTGACAGACAGCTTGGGCTGTTTGGGTGAATGATCAGGAGGTGTTTCCGAAAAATTTAGAGTAACCTTCGCAGATTATCCTGAGCACCCATTTGTCCGATGTGACTTGACTTCCATTGGTTGTAAAACTGAGTCAGACACCCTCCTACTGCTGAAGAAGAGTCCCCCTCTGACAACTGGGGTGGGACTTAGGCTGGAATCTCAGAGGGTGGCACTAGGCATTTTCGGGCCCTGTGCCTTCTGCTGCGTTCTCTTTTGTGGCTGGGGGGCTTGATTTTTGTTGAAGCCCCCTCTACCCTTGCCACGAAAGAACTGATGGTTATGAAACTGCTGGCAGTTCCTGCCCCGTTGAGGGGCAGCAGGGGCCGGTCTGGCTGTTTTGATAGCTGTCCTAGCTTTCTGTGTGGCCTTGAGTGTCTGAGGACGAAACAGATAAGCTCCATCAAATAGTAAACTCATAACTCTGTTGGGCATCATTCGTGAATGCTGATGTATGTAACCACGAGTGGCATTGGGTGCATATTCCAGCTGCTGCTGCTCTAGGAGCAGTGTCAAAGGCATCCATAGCAGCCTTAAGTTACTGATTGTTGGATTCAGTACCTCTAGTAATGGTGTGGAGAAGCTCTGTGCTAACGTCAGACTCCGGAAGAGCTTCCACAGTAGCTCTGAGTGAATGCCAAAGGGTATACTCATACTGAGAGAAATAACCCTGGTAGCTAGCAATATGCATACCCAGGACAGAGACAGCAAAATCTCACTTCCCCAAAGTGTCTATCTTATGAGATTCCTTGTTTACTGGATGAGCCATAGATTCCTGAGGGAGGACGACTGTCATTCTCTGCCAAGACAACTATTGCGTCAGCAAAAGCTTATGAGGCCAAGTTAGGATGATCCTTTTTTTTGGGGGGGGGCGCGTGCTTCCTGTCTATGGATTTAGCCACAGAGGGAATAAGAGCTGGATTATACCACACCATTTGTGATAGTGTCTCAAAGGAGGGCTGCACCAGAAGAGTCAATTCCACAGGATTGTCCGGTACGTGCAAATATTACAGACACAGCAACTTCCCCAGATCAGCCTCCGAAATCTGAGAGAGAGAGAGAGAGAGAGAGAGAGTGAGAGAGTGTGTGTGTGTGTGAGACTGGATATCATGTTTTTCAACAAAGACTCAAAGGATAGGTCCTCAACCAGAAGCTCCGCTGAAGGACAGCGTTTACTTGCCACTCTGACAGATGAACCTTCATCCAAGTCTTCTTCTAATCGTAGATCACGATCAGGCTCAATATTGTCTTCTACTAGCCCAGGAGGGACAGTATATATACAAGAAAGAGAGCAGAAGGAGATGCTCCGTGAATTGGAGTAGAAAATCCTGGCACCAAAGACAGAGCCACCACATGGTGCAGCACTAGCCTCGGGAGGGTCGCTGGGCACCGGACCTGGCACCACGCAAGTGCCAGGTGATCCAAACAGAACTCTCTAAGTACTCAAGGAAGAAGATCTGACAGGATTAGTTGGAGAAAATGGTACCTGTGCTGGCCCCTGTGCCACAGCCATATGAGGGGGCACCAGAGCACGGCGTCACCGGCACCAAAGGCGGCGCCGCACGACTAGACAGACCAAGCTGCCATGCCCGCAGGTTCAAAATCCCTAGGCCCAAAGGCCCCGGGGATGACCCCGCAGGCTCAGACAGCCGGGACAACTGCCAAACCCACTGCTCCCTAAGAGCGGCCTAGTGATGCAACTGCTCACCGGAGGACCCCACAAGGGGTGAGGAAAGACTACAGAGTTGAGGATTTCAGCTACTTGGAACAGACTGGTTCAAAAGGAGACAGGGTCAACTTTTCCAAAATATCAATCAATCAAAATCTTTATCCAGGCAAACATCATTGAGCAGAACTCTTTTACAAGATGGACCTGGTTAGAACAGGGTTGGGTAACATCCATCATAAAACATATAGATACATATAAATAAGTATATAAACACAAACACAATGGTGCATTAATAGGGGAGTCAAATGATAAAAGGAAGACAAGGCAAGCCATAACAGAGGAGGATTCAAATACAAGGGGGCAGGTCCACCACTGAACCATGCAACTGTATATAAACCATGTTCTCTGTATAGAAGTACCAGTTAGTTAATTTACCAGGGGCAGTCACTAGTACTAGCCATGAAAATGGCTTGGAGAACCACCAACTAATAGCAGATGGGGTACCAGGAGGAGTATGTAATATGTAGTAGGATAAACATTGTGAGAAGTAAAGTCCCAAGGATAGGTCGGTAGAACTGATGTGGCTGTGGGGGCTACGGTGAGGGGAAAGGAGTTAGGGCTTTTATAGTATGATTACGTGTAGATTGCGGATGAGTGCAGTACAGAGTTGTGAAAAGAAGGCTGGAGAAAGCAGGAAGATAGACCAGTATCAAAGGGAGGACAGAGGCAGCAAGGTATTACATGAAAGCATGATGAGAGGCCAAGGAGGAGACAAGCACTAGAAGTAATTTGTTCATGGTTAAATGGTACAGGTTAGCATGATGACAACGTATGGTCATGGGAAATAATTGCACTGATCATTTCTGTGACGTGAATATAAGAGCTTGAAAGATGATATGCTGATGGGTGATCTCAGTTAGTTTTTTTTGCAATTTATTCCACAAGGAGGACAGTGTAAAGCTTATAGCAGCCCTGACAAAGCAAGAGTTAACTTTGGGAACCATCAGTAGGAGAGATCTGCAACTTCTCAGGGCGTAACTGCCTATTGGTTTTATAGGAAGACAGTCTGTAATGTATTGGGGCAGTTTTTTGGAGATGGCTCTCAGGGTCCATAAGGCTACATTTTTATCGCGCCTGAATTGAAGAGAACTCCACCCCACTGACTGATATAGGGAGCAGTGGTGAGTGGAATAAGGCAGGCCTGTGATGAACCTCAAAGCTCTATGATATAATGTGTCAAGTTTGGTGAGGTAGGAAATGGGACAGTGACTGTAGAGGATGTCAGCATAATCTATCAAGGATAGAAAGGTTGATTGTACCAGCTGTAGTCTGGCATCTCTAGTTAAGAAGCGGGCTATCCTAAAGAACAGGCCAAGTCTCTGTCGTAATTTTTTGAGTAATTCTTCAACATACTCTATAAAGGAGAGCCTATGGTCCAGCCATACTCCCAGATATTTGAATTTAGGGACAAATTCCAACTTCTCGCCAAGAATTGTAGTAATCTGCGGCACAGGATCTGATAGGGCTGAATTTGCCATTTGGGCAGAGGGAGAAAAGAGCATTGCTTTTGTTTTCTTGGCGTTAAGTAATAGTTTTTTGTTTAGGAGTTGGTGTTGCAGCAGGTTTAACTCAGATTGAAGGTCATTACATGCAGATTGTAATGATGGGCGGCTTACGTAAAGAACTGCGTCATCTGCAAACAGATGAATGTTGGCCTTAGTTATGCTTTCATCAATATTGTTGATGTATATTGCAAATAAGATCGGTCACAAGATAGAACCCTGGGGAACACCTCTTAGGAGAAGTCTGAGAGTTGAGAGATCTTCCAGTTTCACCTGCTGGAAACGATCAGAGAGGTACTTGTTGAACCACTGTAAAGATAATGGGTCAGCACCTAGTGAGGTCACAAGTCACAAGCCAGGACAGGGGAACGGATTGGGGGTTTCAGGTGCAGGATCAGAAAGGTACAGGGCACATCAAGCTGAGCGATTGTGTGGTCACCCACAGGCTCATGAAAGGCAGAAACAGCCAAAAGGTGGACCTTGAGGGAGGAATACTGGAGGATTGAGTCAAAGAAATCATGTAGTACAGGACAGGTGAAATGGTCTAGGGAACGTTTGGCAGCCCAAATGGCAAAACACTTTCACTTCATGGCATAAGTGGTACGGGTGGAAGGCTTGCAGGTGGCCACCAGGACGTCTGCTACCCTGTTAGAGACCCCAAACCTGGCAATGGCTATGTCCTCAGGAGCTACACATGCAGATGGAGGGACCACAGGTTGGGATGGACAACAATCCCCGGATCCTGAGTCACCAGATTCCTGCAAAACAGCATGGTGACCAGAAGCTCCTCCGCCAGCTGCTGAAGCAGAGGGAACCATATCTGGCGAGATCAGAATGGTGCTACCAGGATCATGCTGGACCCTTCCATTTGCAGTTTGATCAGCACCCTCTGTGTTAGTGGAAACTGAGGGAATGCGTACACACATTTCCCACTCCAAGAAAAGGATGCATCTTGCCAAAAAACTCCAGACCATGGATCTAGCAAGCAAAATTTGGGCAATCTGCATTGAGTGGGGAACGCAAAAAGGTCCAAATTTGGGCAACCCCATCTGTTGAACAGATCTGCTATGGATGAGAGAAGCTGAACTGAGTCCTGCTGATACAGTCCACCAGGGTGTTTAGAACGCCTGGCACATGGATCACAGAGTGTCAGACTGTGCTCCAGGGGCCACTCACTCTCACACTCGCATGGCCTTCCTGCAAAGGGGGTATGAGCGAGTTCAGACCTGCTTGTTGATGTAGCAGACTACACTCAGACTGCCCAACTGCACCAGCAGCTAGCCTGCAGCAAGGTGCTCCTGAAAAGCCTGCATGGCAGAGAGCACTGCTCTCATCTCCTGGACGTTGATATGCAGGGCGGCTTCCACTGAGATCATGAGCCCTGGGTTTGAAAGGGACCCAGGTGAGCTCCCAGGCCTAGACCCGAAGCATCCGTAGTTAGATCTGATGTGGGGAAGAAATCTGGAAGGGGGATCACTTGCAGAAGAAATAAATTCCAAGAGAATCTTACTGTATTCTGACATATGCAGTATGGTCTCACCATAGGACTGCCCCTGAGCCGAAATGGTTAATAGAACCTACACTAATGATGGAATGCTATGCTTGAGGTCGGTTTTCAAACCACTGTCCCTGGAATACATCCTGCAACCGTTGGATTATTATGGAGCAAGCATAATAAAGTACAGTTACGTAAGAACTTACCGTAACAGTAGATCTTTGAGAGAGGCTCTTGAGGTAGGTAACCATTAGGACTAAGCTGCCAGACACTTGGACCACATGGAAAATTTTAGCTAGCACTGTCTGACAGGGACAACCCACCAGTCACATGACCGATGTCAGCATGCTGCTATATAGTGAGCAGTCCCCACGCCCGTCCTACATTTCTCCCGCCAGAGACCTAGAAAGGTGTGACAGGAGAGAGAAGTGGGCTCCTGGAGCTGTATAGAAGATATATAAGGAGAAGTAGCAGAAGAAACACAGTGGGAAGGAGGGAAGGAAAGCAGTACCTACTGCAAGAGCCTCTCTCGAAGATCTACCTGTTGCATTAAGTTCTTATGCAACTGTACTATCTTACTTCGAGAGGGCACTTGCAGTAGGTAATAACCATTAGAACTGAATGCCAAGCAGTCAAATTCAGACAAATCTGAAACATGGGAGGCAGGAAAAGGTCTGCAGTAGGCAGGGATCTAAGATAATGGCCCCTGAAGGACGACTAAGCCAAAGCCCATCCTGCACCTAGAAGCATGTCCACACTGTAATGCTTAGTGAAGGTGTGGATAGAACTCCAAATGGCTGCCGCACAGATATTGGCGGCAGTGACGTTCCTGGAGCACACAGTAAAGGCAGCCATGCCGCTGGTAGAATGCCCTATGACTTCCCCGGAAGTAGTTTATTATACTTCTTATAACAAAAAAGAATGCAGATTGCCAACCATTTGGATAAACACTGTTTAGAAACTGCAGCACCCTCTCGTTTGGGTGCAAAGGAAACTAATAAGTAATAAGTGATCAGTTTTGCGGACTGACTTTGTCCGGTAAGTGTAGTAACGCAGAATTCTATGTATATCAAGCGTATGTAGAGTCGTTTCTCCCCGATTTAAATGTTCAGAGTAGTACACTGGCAAGTGAATGGTCTGATTTGAGGTAAATTCAGAAACCACGTTAGGTAAGAAGAAAAAATTACTCACCTTAGTAATTATGTTTCTTCTAATGGAGTTTTGCTGTATTCTGACTATTACAGTTAGCCCCAGCACTCAAACTGCCCCAGAGAGTAGAGGGTTAATTTATATGCAGAGCACAGAATGCTGAGCTCGATCGAGCTCGGTTCAAACCTCTGTCTGCTGCACTTTGAAGCACAACCGTCAGATTCTCATGAGCTAATACTAACAAACTACTATATGGAAATTGTAAAATTTTTACTAGCCAAATGGCAACCAAATATTTTGGATCCCCAAAAGATGCAAGTCAAGAAATCCAAAATCAAAAACCAGGTAGCGAACAACTTAAGACTACGAAATTAATAATATAACCCACTCCCCCTCTCTAAAAGGAGGGAGTGCCCAAATGCACCCCTTGGATGCAACACTGCACCTGCCAGCCCACTTCCCAAAAACAGGTTCTGAGAGGGGAGGCAGGGAGGAAGATCAGAATACAGCAAGACGCCATTAGAAGAAACAATTACTAAGGTGAGTAATTTTTTTCTTCAAACAACATGAAGTTTTGCTGTATCCTAACTATTGCAGACTACCAAGCAGTACCTCCATGGAGGAGGGAATCTAACTTACCTTGCGAATAGGCTCTGCAATATTGCCGAGCATCACTCCTAGCCTGGATGTCCAGGGAGTAACGCTTGGTAAATGTATGGACTGTTTTCCAGGTGTCTGCTTTACATATCTCTAGCAAAGGAATATCCCTGGCCGCAGCCAGGGAAGCAGCTGTACCTCTAGTCAAATGAACCCTCAGGTATAAGGGAGTTATTTTGCCTAGCTTCTCATAGCAGAATTGAGTACAAGAGACAATCCACCTGGCAATAGTTCTCTTAGTGGCAGGTTTTCCCTTCCCCACAAGTGAGAAACAGATGGAGGGAGTCAAACTTGCGAGCCTTAGTACACTAAATGTAGTAACTAAGGGCTATTTCAACATGCAAAATGTGTAAACTTCTTTCTCCTGAAGAAGCATGATCAGTGAAGAACACAGGGAGAGACAGATTGGTTCAGATGAAAATCTGAAACCACTTTAGGTAAAAACCTCCCATTAGTTACAAGGACCACCTTATCTCTATGGAATGAGATAAATCAGGCTCCACTGACAGAACTTGCAATCCACTGATACGCCTGGCAGAGGTAACAGCTACCAGTAACACAGTTTTCCAAGTCAAGTACTTAGCTCTGCTGAAGACAAAGGCTCAAAAGGGGGTTGCATAAACTGAGCAATGCAAACATTAAGATCCCAAGCAGGGGTAGGATCCCTAAAGGAGGGACTGGTATAAAGCAATCCCTTGAAAAATTTACAGAATACAGGGTGAGATGACAGTGAGGAAGGCTTTCCCACTGACAGAAAACAGAAACAACTGACAAATGTACTTTGAGAGTAGCTGGTCTGAGGCCTAGGTCATTAAGATTAACCATATAATCCAGAACTGTAGACAATTCAGCAGTGTCTGGGGAAATATGCTTCTTGGAACACCAAATGCTAAATCTTTTCCATTTGGAGTTATACGTTTTTCTGGTGGCAGGCTTTCGAGAGACTTTGAGAATATCCAGAACCCATTGGGACAGATGCAAATCTGCATACTCTAAACTCTTCAAGAGCCATGCCTCGAGATTGAGACACCGAAGATTGAGGTTCCAAATCCTCCCCTGAGAGGAAATCAACAGGTTGTAATTCCTGGGAAGATGGACTACTAGGGACAGCAACAGGGGGTACCAAGGCTGCCTGGCCCAGTCTGGAGTAATCAGAATCACTTTGCAGGGTTGTGACCTTATCTTGACTGGAACCTTGAACAGTAGAGGGAAGGCATATAGAAATTTCCCTTCCCAGTTCAAAAATCAGACCATCCAGAGGGACTGAGCCCAAGACTGAGGGTCTGCAACAAAACAGAGGAAGTTGGTGATTGTCTGGGGCCACAAAGAGACCTATCTCTGGAATGCCCCACCTTGAAAAAATCACTTTCAACACCAGAGGGTCCAGGGACCATTCGTGATGGCCCTGGGAAATCCTGCTCAATGCATCTGCTAGCACACTGTCCTTCCCTGGAAGGTGGACTGCTATCAGAAGGGTCTGCAGAGACTAAGCCAGGGACCACAATTTCATGGCTTCCGTGCACAAGGCCATGGACCAAGTGTCTCCCTGCTTGTTGATGTACCACATGGTGGTGGTGGTGTTGTCTGTCCTGACCTGAACCACCTTGTTCTGCACTGACAGAGAAAGCTTGAAGGGCCAGAAGGACAGCCCTGAGTTCCAAGAGATTATATGAAGAAGGGATTCCTGAGGGGACCACAGTCCCTGGGCTGTGAGAGCCCCCAGATGGGCTCCCCAACCCAACAGAGAAGCATCCATGGTTAGGACCACAGAGAGAGACTGAGTGACAAATGGGTCTCCTTGCCGGAGGTTGCCCTGATCCTGCCACCACTGGAGAGCCTGGATCAGAGTCTGAGTCACTTGAACTAGTTTGGTTAGAGAATCATTCTTCTGAGACCAAAAGGCTCTCAGGTGAATACTGAATGTCCCTCATCTGAAATCTGGCCCCTTGGACCACTGCTGTATAAGCTGCCATGTGGCCCAGAAGCTGAAGGAATTGCCTTGCTGGCCGAGAGACCAGAAGGTGGAATGAAGAAGCCAGCTCTACAATAGCTCTTGCCCTTTCCAGGGGAAGAAAAGCTCTTGCTTTGACTGTATCCAGCTCTGCCCCTATGAAGGTGAGAAGCTGTACAGGCTCGAGAAATTAATATTACGTACCTACAGTAATTGTTGATCTTCTCTTGTATCTTCACCATTCATTACTGCTTGGGTTGTGCCAGAGGCGCGCACCCGATATAAATTTATTTTTAATTTTTTGTGAGTTGACTCAATGGCGCCCAATGACAGCAGCTGCATCATGCGAGGGGCGGCTGTTGGGTGCGCCAGACTCCTCCTCCATTTCAGTTCTGGCACCCGGAGAGGTGAAAACAAAGGGTAAGGAAAAGGGAAAGCGAGGCAAGAGAGCCGAGGGACAGAAAAAGGAAAGGATATAAACTTAAAAAGGAATAAGCCGGTAGAGGACAGAAAGAAAGAGAGAGAGAATGCCTACGCTAAGGGACCGCAGGGCCTCACTTCTGGGGTGGCTCCAAGGGAGGAACAGATAAAGAGAGAGAGAAAAGGAAGAAGAAGAAGAAGAAGAAGAAGGGGAGAGAACAAGGGATGTTGAGAGGAGAACACTGTAGATAATATACTGGTTGAGAGGCTTATAAGCTGGAACCAAAAACAAGGGAGCAAGAATCCTCCTGATAGGACAGAGAAGGTTCAACTGAACCGCTTGTACAGATTGGACACAAAGGCGGATTCTCTAACCTCCCGTCATCCAACCCCTCACGCTCTAGCTGAGGGCTCACAGACTGCCCAGGCAGAAATTCTGTTCCGGAAGAGAGCGCCCAACTAGGAAGGGGAATAAGCCCCTTAGCACCTTGTTAAGTGCTAACACAGATGTGTGTGGGGAAGGGGTAAGCCCTACAGAAGGCAGCTTTGTATAAAAGGATAGAGTGGGAACTTAGTCGGAGTCCCTGAAGGCAAGGCAGGAACAACAGGTCAAGGTAAATGAAGTGCCAGAAGCACCAACCAGAAGAAGCTGACACAATAATAATTAATACCTGCCAGAGGGAACCTGAAAAATTGGGGCCGAGCCATAGAGGGACAGTCTCTTCAGCTGTGAACTGAACAACATGGCTAAGAAGCCAAGAGGTCACCCCTAGGGGCAATCAGAAAGAGTTCCTTCGCGATAGAATAAATCCTACTTGTTCCCCTTTACCTTGAGGAAAAACGATCCATCCAGAAAAGAACGGAAAATCAAGATCTTTTTTTTTTTTGGCTTAAAGGCCAACGAGGAAGGGAGAGGAATGAGTAGGGAGGGGGAGACGTTGCAGTAGGAGGCCACTGAGGGGAAGGTTGGTGGGTATCAGTAATGAATGGTGAAGATACAAGAGAAGATCAACAATTATGGTAGGTACGTAATTTTCATATCTTCCCTTGTCAATCTTCACCATTCATTACTTGAGGTGATATAAGCTCCCCAAGGGGTTAATAGAAACCCTGATGGAACGAGACCCTCAGTCTCCTGCTGGTGGGAAACAGGAGGGGAAGACCCTGGGCTAATCAAACAAGAAGCCTATGGCGGAGGAGAGCTAGGAGGTGTCCCCCGGGGACGGGGAGATGGAGGAAGCCCCTGCAGAAGCCACCTAGCCCTGGAGGAAAAAAGACTGGTCTCTCGGAAAGTGGAGCGAATCACCCTACGCTGGGCCAGGGGTGATAACCTTGATAGATGAAGCCATGTCGTCCGTCCAATACAGATCGCTGTCCCTGCAAGCCTGGAAGCCACCTCATTGGCGTCGTAAGATGCCTTGCTTGGTGTCTTGCCAGCTCCAGGTCTATAGCAGAGAGGGCAATGGCCAGTCTAGATTGCTCCAAATCAGGCATTGATGCTAGAAGCTGGGATAGCATCGACCATAAATGCCGATTGTAGGCAGCATGTTGCGCCTGATGTGAGGCAATGCACAGCATCGCACGAGAAGTAAAAAAGAAAAAATTACTCACCTTAGTAATTGGGTTTCTTCTAACAGAGTCTTGCTGAATTCTGACACTCTGCAGTTAGCTCCAGCCTTTAAACTGCCCCGGAGAACATAGGGTTAATTTTCTATGCAGTGCACAGAACGTTGAGCTCGAGCTCGGTTGAGGTCTCTGTCTGCAGCCCTTTAAAACCCAACCATCAGATTCTTATGATCAAAAACTCAGTAACTACACTATGTGGAAACTGTTACATTTTTACTAGCTAACTGGCAACAAAGAGTTTTGGATTCCCAAGAAAGACTCAAGTTAGGAAACCCAAAACCAAAAACCAATCCAAATAAGGATAAATACAACAAAACACCCAAACAAAAGGGGAGGGTGTGTAAGAGGCACCTCTGGGGTACAACACTGCACCTGCCCACCCACTTCCCAAAAACCAGGTTCTGAGAGGGAGGCAGGGAGGGAGGTCAGAATACAGCAAGACTCCATTAGAAGAAGCACAATTATTAAGGTGAGTAATTTTTTCTTCAAACAACATGAAGTCTTGCTGTATTCTGACTTATCTGCAGACTACTAACAGTACCTCCATGGAGGAGGAAGAACCTACTTTGGGAATGGCTCTGAAGTACTGCTGTGCCAAACCGAGCATCACTTCTAGCCTGGATATCCAGAAAGTAATGCTTGGTAAAGGTATGGACTGTTTTCCAGGTGGCTGCTTGACAAATTTCTAAGAGAGGGATATCCCTGGCAGCAGCCAGGGAAGCAGCTGTACCTCTTGTAGAGTGAGCCCTCATGCCTGAGGGTGGAATCTTTCCCAGTTTCTCACAGCAGAATTGTATACAAGACACAATCCACCTGGCAATAGTTATCTTGGTGGCGGTTTGCCCTTTCTCACTTCTCCATAAGTGAGGAACAACTGGAGGGAATCAAACCTGTGACCCTTGGAACGCTCTATGTAATAGATAAGGGCTCTTTTAACATCTAAACTGTGTAGTCTCCTCTCTCCTGAGGAAGAATGATTAGTGAAGAAGACAGGAAGAGACACAGACTGATTCAAGTGGAAGTCTGAAACTACTTTGGGTAAGAACATTCTATTGGTTCTAAGGACCACTTTGTCCCTATGAAAGGAGATAAAATCAGGTTCCATTGACAGGGCTTGCAATTCACTGATACGTCTGGCAGAGGTAATGGCAACCAAATACACAATTTTCCAAGTCAAGTACTTAAGCTCTGCTGAGGACATAGGCTCAAAAGGAGGTTGCATAAGTTGAGCAATGCAAACATTTAAGTCCCAGGCAGGGGCAGGATCCCTAAAGGGAGCATTGGTATGAATCAATCCCTTGAAAAATTTATACAACACAGGATGAGATGATAGTGGGGAAGACTTCCCCACTGACCGAACAGCAGAAACAGCTGACAAGTGTACCTTGAGAGTAGCTGGTCTGAGGCCTAGGCCATTCAGATGGATCATATAATCCAGAACTGTAGGCAATTCAGCAGTCTCGAGAAGGATGCTTCTTGGAACACCAAATGCTGAATCTCTTCCATTTGGAGTTATAGGTCTTTCTGGTGGCAGGCTTTCGAGAGGCTTTGAGAATATCCAGAACCCCCTGAGATAGATGCAAATCTGCATACTCTAACTCTGCAAGAACCATGCCTTGAGATTGAGAGACTGAAGATTGGGGTACCAAATCCTCCCCTGAGAGAAGGTTAACGGGTTGTAATTCCTGGGGAGAGACGGAGGAAGATGGACTGCTCGAGACAGCAACAGGGGGTACCAAGGCTGTCTGGCCCAGTCTGGAGCAAGTAGGATCACTTTGCAAGATTGTGGCCTTATCTTGAATAGAACTTTGAACAGTAGAGGAAAGGCATACAGAACTTTCTCTTCCCAGTTCAGAATTGGAGCATCCAAAGGGACTGAGCCCAAGACTGGGGGGTCTGCAACAAAAAAGAGGAAGTTGGTGATTGTCCGGGGCTACAAAGAGATCTATCTCTGGAGTGCCCCACCTTGACAAAAATCACTTTCAACACCAGAGGGTCCAGGGACCATTCGTGATGGCCCTGGGAAATCCTGCTCAGTGCATCTGCTAGCACACTGTCCTTCCCTAGAAGGTGGACTGCTATCAGAGAGGTCTCCAGGGAATAAGTCAGGGACCATAATTTCATGGCTTCTGTGCACAAGGCCGTGGCCAGAGTGCCTCCCTGCTTGTTGATGTACCACATGGTGGTGGTGTGGTCTGTTCTGACCTGAACCACCTTGTTCTGCACTGACTGAGAGAAAGCTTGCAGGGCCAGAAAAACTGCCCCGAGTTCCAGGAGATTGATATGAAGAAGGGATTCCTGTGGGGAACACATTCCCTGGGCAGTGAGAGCCCCCAGATAATCCACCCAGTCAGAAGGGAAGCATCCTGATAAGGACCACCGAATGAGACTTGGTGACAAATGGGACCCCTTGCCTTAAATTGCCCTGATCCTGCCACCACTGAAGAGCTTGGATCAGAGTCCGAGTCACTGGAATCAGTTTGGTAAGAGGATCCTTCCTTTGGGACCAAAAGGTCCTCAGATGGAACTGAATGTCAGTCATCTGAAACCTTGCCCATTGGACCACTGCTGTAGCAGCTGCCATGTGGCCCAAGAGCTGAAGGAAATGCCTTGCTGGTCGGGATACCTGAAGGCTGAAGGAAGAAGCCAGTTCTATAAGAACTCTTGCCCTTTCCAGGGGAAGAAAGGCTCTTGCTTTGACAGTATCCGTCTCTGCCCCTATAAAAGGTAAGAAGCTGCACTGGTTTGAGAACTGACTTGGGAAGGTTGAAAAGAAATCCTAGAGAAGTTAGCACTTGCTGGCTCACTTGCAGATCTGACTTGACTTGGTCTGGAGACTGACCCACTATGAGCCAGTCGTCCAGGTATGGAAAAATGGAAATCTTTTGCCTTCTTAAAAAGGCAACAACTACTGCCAGGCACTTTGTGAAAACCCTTGGAGCTGATGTTAGACCAAAGGGCATTGCTTTGAACTGATAATGGCCTGAGGGCAACTTGAACCTGAGGTAGTTTCTGTGGGAGCACCTGATGGGAATGTGAAAATAGGCATCTTTGAGTTCCAGGGAGGCTAGCCAGTCCCCTGGCCTTAGAGAGGGAAGAATTATTCCCCAAGTCACCATCTTGAACTTTGGTTTTAAAAGATGTTTGTTCAGGTATCTTAGATCTAGGATGTGTCGCCACTCCCCTGTCTTTTTTGGGGTAAGGAAGTACCTGGAGTACAGACCTTTGCCCCAGTGTAGGGTAGGAACTCTCTCTATGGCTCTTAAGGCCAGAAGAGATGAAACCTCTGCCTCTAGGGCAAGGGTTTCAGAGAGACCTGCAGGTGGAAGAGATCTGGCTCTCATCTTTGGAAATATTTTGAAGCCGAGAACCAGTCCCTGGCTTACTACTTCCAAGGCCCATTTGTCTGAGGTAACAGACATCCAGTCCTGGACAAAATAAACCAGCCTGCCCCCTACAGGAATAGGAGAGTCAACCCGGGCAGACCCATCAGGGTGTCTGGTTGGCAGGGGCCTTAGGCTGAGGAGTGGATGCAGCCTTTCTCATCCCCCTTCTGCCTCTCCCTCTGAAGAACCCCTTCTGTGAAAAGGGAGAAGAGGCCTGTGCTTGGTAAAAAGGCTTATGAAAAGTCCTGCCCCTAGGTTGCTGCCTTTGAGGAGTTGCCTGCCTCTCCTTGGCCTGAGCACTCCTATAAGTGGTCCTGTACTCATCCATTTTCTTCATGCAATTCACTGTCTGCTCCCCAAACAGAGAATTACCCACCACAGGAAAATCCATGGCCTTAGCCTGGGTGTCCTGTGAAAGGCTAGTACATCTGAACCAAGCCATCCTCCGAAGACACACAAATGTAGCCATGACTCTTGATGACACATCACTGGAGACCACAGCACCATGAAATTGTACCTTTGATGCCTCAATCCCATCAGCAGCCACCACCTCCAGCTCCGAGGCTAGCTGGGGGGAAGCCCGCTTAGCCAGTGCCAGTACAGTGTCCCACCTGGACTTCTGGTACCTGGCTGCATAGGCCATATAATTAGCCTGCCTGAGTCCCACGGCAGATGCCATGCACTGTTTCTCTACCATGACATCTAGCGTCCTAGAGTCTATATCTGGGGAGGTGTGAAGCCAAGGATATATTAGCCTTATCACAGGCTGCGGCTGCACAACCCCAACATGGCTGCATTGTTGATACAAGTACTCTGTACCAGAACCTGATAAAGTGTACCTTTCGTCCATCCTTCTGTTGACAGCAGGTACAGAATTTGGAGTTTTTAAAATCTTTTGTGTCTGTTTCCCAAAAGACTTATGAAGAGAAATAGACAGTCTCTTGGACTCAGGGATGTCCATCATCTCCACATAATCAGGTTCCTCTTGTTCCTCTACAGCTTCTTCCACAGGGAGCTGGAGGGTTTCTGCCACGTTCCTGTAAAACATGTAGTGGGAAGAGGACTCAGAAAGCCTAGGAGGGGAAACACCAGAAAGCCTGTCTCGGGAGATGTCCTGTTCAATGGGCTCATCCAGACCTTCCACACCACTGTCATCATCATCATAATCTTCATCCCCCCCAAAACCGGTTCATAGAAATCTTCTGGGGCATAATCTTGAACCGGAGGAGCCAACCACACCGAGTGCCTGCCAGAAGGTGCCGGATCAGACTGAACCGGGTGAAGCCATTCTATAATCCTTATCGCTTTGGCAATCTCTTCGGTGGTACGGAAAATGGATCTCTGGATCCAAACCGGTCGATTTTTCTTTTCTTTTTCCTTTTGTAGGAACCGACCCCTCAGGATCAGCTCTCCTCTTGCCCGAAGAAGTATCGCCCTGGTCAGAGGGCACTCTTTCAGGTTCGGTCGGAACCGAACCGGGCTGGCCATCCGGGTCAGCGGACTTCTCGACCTCCTTATCCCTGAGCCTACCTAATCTTTTTTCCAGGGTTGTCTTAGGGAAATTTTTACAGATTTGGCAGTCTGAATAGAGGTGGTCAAACCCCAGACAATCAACACAGGTGGTGTGGGGATCAGCCTTAGCAAAGACCTCCCCACACACACTGCAGTGTTGAAACCCAGTGGGCCAGTTTTTTCTTTTGGGTTTCTCAGACGTAGCCATCCTAACCACAAACTTATGGTTTTTATGGCAAACCACCAGGCAAGACAGCCTTATCTGTTTCTAACCGTGTCACAGGTATTGGAAAAAAAACACACGAAAATTTTTTTTTTTAAACCGATAAGAAAGGAAAATTACGTACCTACCGTAATTCTTGATCTTCTTGGACGAGTCTCCACCACTCATTCACACTAGTGGGATTTCGCCGGGAGGCACTAAAGACAATCAGACCAACTTTTGCCGGAGTGGTCGTGCGAGAGGCAGGCGCTGAGACACGGCGCCACTTCAGCAGCGGCTCGAAAGGTAATGACCATCTCACGACCCACCCTCCAACCGCCTCAGCTAATTTTTACCAAGGAAGGTGCAGGTAATCAACGAAGAGTAAACTAACATTAAAAAAGCGGACATAAGATGAGTCCGTATGACCCGTGTAGAAGGGCAGCAAAGAAGTCCTCATGGCCTAAAGATTTGAGGTGAAGACCAATACAGTGGTGAGCTCGGGATGGAGGGTGGGAGTGTAGAATGAGTGGTGGAGACTCGGCCAGAAGATCAAGAATTACATGAGGTACGTAATTCTCCTATCTTCTGGACATGAGTCTCCACCACTCATTCACACTAAGTAGGAGAGTACCAAGCTGATAATCCCCCAAAGGGGTGGAGAGCCAGAGCTCACGCATCTAGATAGAAGCCCATTAAGGATAGTTCTGCGAGATAAAGATATAAGCCTAGCATGAACATCAGTGCATAGTCTTACGAGGTATACTGAGCTCCCAGATGGCGGGCGTGCATATATCTACAATTGCAACATTGCGATTTCGCTTCAGGGATGCCGCGACCGCCCTAGTAAGTAGCGTACACTCTACCTTCTAATTTAACTTGAGCCATGGAATAGCAATGGCGAAGGCATGCCACTAACAATGAAGAGATGCATCTAATAGCGACAGGTTGGCCCAGCGGTGCGCTGAAAAACGAACAGTTGCTGAGTCTTCCGAACATCCTTGGTTCTATCTAAATAGAACACATAGGCTCTCTTAACATCCAAGGAATGAAGAGCTCGTTCCTTCATTTTGGAAATTAACGATAACGGGAAGTACCAGAGGTTGGTTTAGATGGAATTCTGGACCTGACCTTGGGAGAAATTTAGGATAAGTCCGGAGAACTACCTTGTCTTTATGGAATACAGTACCGGAGGGTCGTAACCAGGGCATGTATCTCAGAGACCCTGCGGGCTGAGGTAATAGCCACCAGGGAGAACAGTCTTCCAGGTAAAATTTTAGCTCACAGGTAGCTAAGGGTTGAAAGGCTACGAGTGACATGTCCAGCACCAGGTTAATGTCCCAGGCTGCAACTGGACGCTTAACAGGGGTCTGGTATGGAGAATCCTTGAAATCTCTTCACCATAGGCAACTGAGCCAGGTTAAGGAAGAAACCAGCTCATGGAGCCTTGAGATGGCACTAAGGTGAACTTTAACTGTGGAGTACTGAACACTAAGTTTGACAGGTCCAAAAGATACTCCAGAACCTTGCAGGACAGGAAAGGGATTCCAGAAGTTTTGCACCAGAGAAAACGTTTCCATTTGGAGCGCCGTTTTCGGTGGCTGGCTTCGAGCAGCCAGAAGGATATCTGAGACTCGAGGGCGTTGAACCGATTCACTTCTATCTATTCAGGGCCAAGCATGAAGGTGAATGATTTCAGGTTAGGATGGACCAACGAACCGGAGTCAAAGACCGGTTGCAAAGGAAGTGGTCTCGGAGCTGCCAACATACTGTGAGTAGAGAAACCATAGTTGCGAGGCCAGGAAGGACAATGAGAATCATCTTGGTCCCCTGAGACTCGAACGAGGGAATACTCTCTGGATTAGAGGAAGCGGTGGAAAGGCGTAAAAGCGTTTTGTCACATGGCTGAACATCCTGACAGAAATGCCAGGCCCTGGATTTCTGGAGCAGAGAGGCAGTTTTGCGTTGAGTGGGGATGCAAAAGGTCCAGGTGGAGTCCCCCACTCTTTGAACAGGGACGAACTACGGCTGGATCGAGACCACTCGTGAGGTCTCTACACCGTTCTGCTGAGGTGATCTGCTAGGTCGTTTTGTATACCTGGCAGATAACCAGCTTGAATCAGAGACTTGTGCTCCAAGCACCACTCCCACACCCTCATTGCTTCCCTACAAGGGAGATGAATGAGCACCGCCTGCCTTGTTGATGTAATACATCACTGCTTTGTTGTCCGTTTGAAGGAGAATATTCTTGTGACAAAGGACATCCTTCAGGCTTCAGGATTATAGAGGACGCTCTCATCTCCAGGACATTTATGTGGAGATGAGTTTGAACGAATCCATACCATGAGTGTGGAGGGAGACAGTGAGCTCCCATCCCGTAGCGATCGTCTGTGTGATGGAATCTGATGATCAGGGGGAGCAAGAGAATCCTTCAGGAGATTGCTCTCTTGAGACCACCAGGTGAGAGACAACCAGAAGGAAATCCGTCACCTTGATGGGATAAGACTGGGGGTGAAAGGTCGGGACCACTGAGTGGAGAGCATCCATTGGGTGGTTCTCATGTGCAGTCGGGCCAGAGGGACAGTGAAGGCCGAGGACGCCATGAGACCCAACATCCGTGCATCGAGAGAGCTGTAACGATTGGTTCTCCCTGATGTAAGCGGGCCATTAAAAGATGTCGAGTCTTCTGTCCTCTGGAAGGAAGCCTTCGCTGAAGAGGTGTCACAAAGCGTCCCTGAAAAAACACCGGAGGGTTGCAGTTGAGATTTTTCAAATTCAGCAGAACTCCCATGGGCGTGAGAAGGCGAAAATCGTTTGCCACGACAAAGTCCCTTGGACGGAAGAACTAGCATGAAGCCAATGGTCAGGTAGGTAAACTATCATGCCGGTCGGGTGGGCGGGGATATGCTGGTAAGCATCCTGCACTATCCAGAGGCCAGCCAGTCGTGCTGATGCAGCAAGGTAACAGGGTACCTAGGAGAAATCATCTTGAATTTCTCCTGAGAGGAGGAATTTGTTTAACTTTCTAGAGGTCTAGAATAGGCGCATCCCCAGATTTCTTTGGAACCAGAAAGTAATGGGAATAGAACCACTGTGTTTCGCAGATGCAGGGGCACCAGTTCTATTGCCCTGTTGTTAGAAGGCCCTGGATCTCGCGGTGAGAGGTCTGACTGAGAGCCGACAACCTGGGTTAATGCGTCTGGGAGGACAATTGGGGGGTTTCCAAAGAAATTGAAGGAGTAACCTCATGAATTATCAAAGGTTGTTGTCGAGTTATGAACTTCCCACTGAAATTTGTAGAAGTACATAGGACGACCTCCCACAGGAGGATAAAAGTTCCACCTCGGGCAGAGTGGATGGAACTTGACCCAGCGACCTCATAAAGGTAGCAGCTGGAGCTTTAGGCCCTAAACTTTCTCACTACGTCTTCTTTTGAGGTTGGGCAGGTTGGCTTTTATGGAAGCTTCCCTGCCTCTGCCTGAAAGGACAGCGACGCTATAGAACTGACGTCTGTTCCATGCCCCGAGAGGAGAAAGGAGAGTCTAGCCAGACAATGGCCGATCTAGTCTTCTGAGTGGACTCTAAGGCTTGCCTCACCTGAGGCCAAAAAAGGAGCCATCAAAGGCAGCGCCATCACCACTGCTGAGCATCATTCGTGAAGCCAGAAATCACGCAGCCAGGAATGGCGCAGTACAAAAATCCCTACGGCTGCTGAGGCGAGAAGCAGTGAGAAAGCGTCCATGACCTTTGACCTGCTGGTTATTGGACTCAATACCTCTAATAGCAGTCAGAAGCAGCTCTGACTTGGAATCCGAATCTGGAAGAGCTTCAACCATTCTTTTCATAGAAGTGCCACAGGATATACTCATACTGAAAATGAGCCTTGATAACTGTGTCGCATACTTAGAGTGGAGGCAGCAAGACTCTCTTACCTAATGTATCAATCTTACGAGACTCTTTGTTATTAAGTAGAGCTGTAGTAATTTGAGGAAAAACGACCTTGTCATACTCTGCCAGGACTACAATAGGATCCATAAAGGCTTGGGATGCCAAAATGGGACGATCCTTGGGAGCTGAATACTTCTTATCAATGGATTGATACTGAGGAATAAGAGCAGGATTATTCCACACCATTTGAGACGTAGCGTCTCGAAGGAAAACTGAATCAGAAGAGTCAAATCTGAGGGATCTCGAGCATGAGATACTGGAGTCTTAATACTCTTCCAGGATCGTGTCTGTAGTCTGGAGGAAAGAGTGGATCCCAGGTTCTTCAACAGAGACTTAAAGGACAGGTCCTCGACCACAGGCTCTGTAAGGAAAGATCCTGTTTCCTCCACTTCATCACCCAACGAAAGTCTGGGTCAGAGCTCAAGATCATCTCTGATGGTCCAGAAAGGACTGTTTGGACAGAAAGGAGTGAAAATTAGGAGAAGGAGAAATAGCAGAAAACAAGAGAGTCCCCAAGAACTGCCCGGCGCCGAGGCGGCAAAGCGGGCTGAAAACTGACACCCGAGGAGGCGCCTGGCGCCCGAAGAACACAAGCCGCAAAGCGCCCGGCGCGCACAGACAACGCAGCGCACTGGCGGCAGCGACAGCGCCACGGCACCTGAACAGACGCCTTGAGCGGCACCGCGGGCGCCCATGACAGCGCCGCCCGATCAAGCGGCACCACTGGCGGCGCCGCCAAAGACCCAGCGGCGCCGCTAAGACGGCTGCGGCCGACAAACCAACAGACCCTGCGAAGCGCCCGGAAAAAAGCCCAGGAACCTGGAAAGCTAGAGAAGGAAAAAAACAGGAGATAGGGCATCGGTGAGGCCCCTGCGCAACCATGTGAGGAAACACCTAAGTGCTGGTCGCTGGCACCGAAGAAGGCACGACTGAGTCACCGCCCTACCTGATCGCCCGGAGGGGCTGCGAGGGCAACCGAGCCAGGCAGAAGAACCAACCTCCGGGCCATTGCTCCCAAGAAGGCCCACTGATGATACTGCTCATCTGAGTCCCTACCTATGGCGGGAGGGACTCCGATGTCGAAGACGGCGATTACACGGAAGTTGGCGACTCCGAAGAAGGACCGGCAACTAGCGATAACCGGCGTCGGCAGCGCAGACGCGCCAGGGCGACCTCGGTAGATACCTTCTCTTTTTGACCTGTGGGCGAAGAAGGATTTCGAGCCGAGCAGGTGCGAAATCGACCGTTTATTTTATGCGGCGGGGGAGGCCGCCCATCCGCAGACATCGGACTGACCGTTAGCCGGAACCCGCTGAGGAGAAGGAGGCTGACGGACCAGCCGGCTGACTGAACAGCTTTCATCGAGATCTCCCTACCGTCACCTGACCTGCTCATGAGTCGACTCCGTCCAGTAGGCCGAGACTTCTTCAAGTAAAATTTAATATTAGAAAAATTTAGCGAAAATAGAATAAAATTAGCGATACTACTTATCGTGATAAAGTTACAAAAAACTGAAAACTATCGCTAGTTTGAAGTTTGACTCCGACAATGACGGCGTCGTCACTGAAGCGCCTTTCGGCGGTAGGAAAAAAGGAACTAGTGACGGTTGGAGGGTAGAGTCGCCGAGATGGTCATTACGCTCGAGCCACTGCTCTCACGCCCGTGTCACGCGTGAGCGCCGTCTCTCGCGCCGACCCTCCAGCAAAAAGTTTGCTCCCGATGGGTCTTAGTGCCTCCGGCGCTAATCCCACTAGTGTGAATGAGTGGTGGAGACTTATGTCCAGGAAGATCCGGTAACCCCGCACTAAGTTTAGAAACAAAGACAGAATATATAATTCACTAAACGGCCAGTTCAGCCAAACCGGCCGAAAAATCTATTTTTACAATTTCCACAAGCTCACAATGTCTAGTTCACTACCTAGAACTTACTGTACCACAGAGAGAGATCTGAACCGAAACTTGTAAAAAAATAATCTGTGAAACCAAGGACTTAGCTGGGCCAGTGGCACTGCAGGTTCTGACACTAGATGCCTCACCTCGCGCCCGTCTCTGAACTGGGTTCAGGAGCGAGGTCGGGGAGATAGGATTAGCGTCTGTGTGCTCTCCCTTCCCGGGAGAGATTTAGGATGGTGTCGCTCTTGACCAACTCCTGGCATTGGCCAGGGGTGGCCATAAGGGGCAGCGCCGCCAGAAGTCAGACGAGGCGGAGCTCGGCGGACGCTGATCGCCACTGCGACCGAGCCCCGTGGGAGGGGAACAGAAAAAGCGAAAATCCCCGGAGCGACCGATAGGCGATGGCAGGTCCAGTGGTCGGTCCCCACATCAAATGCCGGGCCTCACAGCTCCACAGAGGCACTCCCTCTGCTCCCTGGTCGCCCCACTAAATTGTAGATAGAGCGCCAGAGGAAACTGCGGTCCTGCCCTGTGGGGACTCGGAGCCAGGGGGGTTAAGACAGCCAGGTGGAGTCTGGGGGCTTCAGGTGGACGGGACAAGACCAAACAGAGTGCCCTGCCAGAGAAAGTTCAGATCTCCGGAGTAGGAGGGATAATGGGGAAAAGAAACCCAAAAAAAAAACGAGGACTTTAACCGACTTTCGAACAGCGAGCAAAGGAGAAATCTCCGGAGTGACCATTCAGTTAGGCGGAGTAAAGAATCTTTTTTTTTTTTTTTATTTAACAAATCTTTATTTTCAAGCACCAGGTTAAGTACAAAGGACAATCTAACAGCTGAAACAATAGGTGCAGATACAACAAAACAATACAGTCCCACCCTCAACCCCCTTCCCAAGAACTACACACCATTATTCACCATATAGCTGCAATATTAGAGGAGACTCATATCAATTATGCTTCCAGGTTATCAAAATAGCTTCCAAATTGCCCCACAACGAAGTAAAGGCTTTGACTCTATCTTGCATAAGTGCAATGTGCCTTACTAGTTGCAGTGCCAACGTAATCTCCCTATACCATTCTAAAACCGAAGGAGATTTCCCATCTGTCCAATGTCTAATTATTATTAGTTTAGCTGATGCAGCAACAAGTGCCATATGTGCTCTCCTACACCTAGGGGTACCAGCTGGAAAGTAATTAGTCATACAAATTTCAGGAGTGAAGAGCTCTCTCAAACCAAGGATAGGGTCCCGGAGTAAAGAATCTGACGGTTGTGCTTCATAGTGCAGCAGACAGAGGTCTGAACTGAGCTCGAGCTCAACGTTCTATGCTCTGCATAGAAATGAACCCTCTACTCTCCGGGGCAGTCTGAGTGCTGGGGCTAACTGCAATAGTCAGAATACAGCAAGACTCCCTGTTTGAAACACCAGGCGCGTGCTCTCGCGAGCAAAAAACTGGCAGTTTGGCACTGCGTGTAGACGCAAAGAGGTCCAGCTCCGGACGACTCCATGTGTCGAACAGCTGGTCCGCTACGGATTGTAGCAGCTCCCACTCATGTGCCTTGGACTGAGACCTGCTGAGGCTGTCTGCCAAGTCATTTTGGATGCCTGGAACATGGATGGTAAACAGTAAAATGTGATGTTCCAGTGCCCAATACCAGACTCATCGCCTACCTGCACAGGGGGGTAGGAGTGGGTTCCCCCTTGCTTGTTGATGTAAAAGACAACCACCATGTTGTCAGTCTGTACGAGAAGAGAGCCCGGCATGAGATCCTCTTGAAAAGCCCTTAAGGCACTAAGGACCGCTCACATTTCCAGAACATTGATGTGGAGGATGCGTTCCTCCAGAGTTCAGACTCCTCGAGCCTGGTGATCCCTGAGGTGCGCCCCCAGCCCAAATTAGAGGCATCTGTCATCAGAGTTTGGCTTGGGGGCTCCTACAGAAAAGGAATCCCTTTGTCTGAAGTCAAAGGGTCCAACCACCAACGTAGGGTCCTCCTGACCGGCTCTGAGATCCTGACAAATGGTCTAGACCATCGGAGCCTTGGTCCCACTGCACCCTGAGCATCCACTGTGGGTGCCTCATATGGAGGCGGGCCAAAGGAACTACTGAGATGGCCACCGCCATATGCCCCAGAAGTCTGAGGAAGGTCCTGGCTGGGACTCGTGGGGTTACCAGGACAGAACTGGCCACCTCTTTCAGGTGATCTCCTCTTTCTTGAGGAAGAAAAGCCATGCCCTGGGCTGAATCCAGGACCACACCTGTAAAGGCGAGTCTTTGGTTGGGCTCTGGAGAAGACTTTGGTAGGTTCAGGGTGATCCCCACCTCTCGGAACAATGTATAAGTGTCTCTGAGAGCTCGAAGCAGGCACTCTCGATGGGGCCGCTAGGAGCCAGTCGTCAAGGTAAGGAAAGACGTAATGTTCCCTGAACCTTAGAGCCACAGCTACCACTGCCAGGCACTTGGTGAAGACTCGAGGAGCGGAGGAGAGGCCGAATGGAAGAACCCGGAACTGATAATGTTCCCCCTGGAAGTAGAACCTCAGGAACTTCCTGTGAGGGGAAAGACTCAGATACGCATGTAAGCATCTTGCATATCCGGGGAACAGAGCCAGTCTCCCTCGTGCAGCAGAGGAATGAGACCTGGAAGGGTCACCATACTGAACCTTCGGTATTCTATATAAACGTTTAGAGAGCTGAGGTCCAGGATGGACCGAAGATCTTGCATCTTATTTGGAACCAGGAAAAAAAATGGGAGTAATATCCCTTTCCCTGCTGCCTCGGAGGACCTGGCTCTATTGCCTTTTTTTGCAAGAGGGCCTTGATTTCTCCTATGAGAGGAATGTGAGAAGGAGGGTATCTCAAGGACCTTGGTGGAGTTTCTGGAGGGATCTGGGTGAAATGGAAATTACGTACCTACCGTAATTCTTGATCTTCTTGCACGAAGTCTCCACCACTCATTCATACTGATGGGATCTATGCCGGAGGTGCTAGGACCCAGCGGGAGCAAACTTTTTCAGGACGGCTGGCACCAGAGATGGAACCACGAGGAGCAGCGCCGCTAGCCTCGGCTCATGCGCAATGACTATCTCAGCATCGAACCTCCAACCTACTCAGTACCCCCGAGGAGGTGCAACGTAACTAACCTAGAAGGATAGCCTAACAAAAACCAGACACAAGATAGTCCGGATGACCCGTATAAGAAGGGTCAGCAAAAGTCTTCACAGCCTAAAGGTTGAAGGAGTGAAGACCAGCAACAGAGGTGAGCTCGGGGGATGGTGGGTGGGCGTGTGAATGAGTGGAGACTTTGTCCAAGAAGATCAAGAATTACGGTAGGTAGGAAATTTCCATATCTTCCTTGACATTAAAAGTCTGTACCCCTCACTCACACTGATGGGAGAGTACTGAGCTAATAATCCCCCAAGAGGGCAGCAGGAGAGACCAAGAGCTCACAATTTTAGGACAGAAGTCCATTAAGGATGGTTCTGCCAAACGAAAGATGTCACTTGGCATGGACATCGAGGGCAAGTGTTTGATGAAAGTATGCACTGAGCTCCAGGTAGCCACTTTGCAAATATCTGCAATGGGTACGTTGCAGATTTCCGCCAGGGATGCCGCGACTGCTCTAGTACAGTGAGCGTACACTCTGCCCTCCAGCTTAACCTGCTCCATGGAATAACACTGGTGAAGGCATGCCACCAGTCATGCTGAAATGCATCCGACAGCGACAGACTGACCCAGCTGGGTCTCGCTGAAGGAAACAAACAGTTGTTGAGCTTTGCAAATTTCTTTTGTTCTATCTAAATAGAAACACAGAGCTCTTTTGACATCCAAAGAATGAAGGGTACACTCGCCTTCATTTTGGAAGTTCGCAAAGTAAGTAGGTAGGACTAAAGGTTGGATTAGATGGAATTCTGAAACAACCTTAGGGAGAAACTTAGGATGGGTCCTAAGAACTACTTTGTCCTTATGAAAGACAGTATACGGAGGGTCTGTGACCAAGGCATGTATTTCAGAGACCCTGTGGGTTGAGGTAATGGCCGCCAGGAAGGCCATTTTCCAAGAGAGAAATTTCAGCTCACAGGTAGCTAGAGGCCCGAAAGGCTTTCGAGTGAGCATGTCTAGTACAAGATTAATGTCCCAGGCTGCGACTGGACATCTGATAGGAGGTCTGGTATGCAGAATACCCTTAAGAAACCTCTTTACTGGTAACTGAGCCAGTGACAAGGAAAGTACTGGCTCGTGAGAAGCTGAAATGGCACAAAGGTGAACTTTAACTGTAGAGTGTTGTAGACCTGAATTTGAGAGGTCTAAAAGGTACTTTAGAACTCTATCTGGAGGGCAGGAAAAAGGATTCAAAGAGGATCTTGCACACCAGAGAGAAAAACGCTTCCATTTGTCTGTGTAAGTTTTTCTAGTGGCTGGCTTACGCGCAGCCAAAAGAATATCTGAGACTCTGCGAGAGACATTGAACCTGTTCACTTCAATCTCTTCAGGAGCCAAGCGTGATGGTGAAGCGACCTCAGATTGGGATGGACCACAGGCCCCTGAGTCAAAAGGTTCATCTGGAGGGGAAGTGCTTTCAGAGGGTTTTCCAACATACTGTTGAGTAACGGAAACCATATCTGTCGAGGCCAAAAGGGAGCAATGAGGATCGTTTTGTCCCCCTGGGACTCGAACTTGAGAAGTACCCTCTGAATTAGAGGAAGAGGAGGAGGAAAGGCGTATAGAAAACGTTTTGTCCACTGCAGCCTGAACGCATCCTGACAGAACATGCCAGGCCCTGGATTTCTTGAGCAGAACAGAGGCAGTTTTGTGTTGAGTGGGGATGCAAAAAGGTCCAGGTCTGGAGTTCCCCACTCTGTGAATAATGACTGAACTACAGTTGAGTCTAGAGACCACTCGTGAGGATCTGTCTCTGTTCTACTGAGATGGTCTGCCAGCTCGTTCTGCGGTCCCGGCAGGTAGACCGCCTGAATTAGAACCTTGTGCTCTAGACACCATTCCCACACTCTCTCTGCTTCCCTGTATAAAGGGTGAGAGTGTGCACTGCCCTGCTTGTTGATGTAATACATCACTGCTTTGTTGTCCGTTTGAAGGAGAATGTTCTTGACACAGAGAATGTCCTTCAAAACGCAGACTGCATAAAGGACGGCTCTCATTTCTAAGACATTTATGTGAAGCTGGGACTTCTCCTGAGTCCACGTACCTTGGGTGTGGAGATTCTGACAGTGAGCTCCCCACCCCATCAGGGAAGCATCCGTGGTAATGGAAATCTGATGATCCAGGGGAGCAAAGGGATACCCTTCCAGAAGATTGTTCTCTTGCGACCACCAGGTGAGTGACCTCTTCAGAGGTTCTGTCACCTTGATGAGAAAGGACTGAGGGTGAGTGGCTGGGGACCACTGAGTACTGAGCATCCATTGAGTGGTTCTCATGTGGAAGCGTGCTAGGGGTACAGTGAACACGAGGAGGCCATGAGACCCAGCATCCGTTGCATCGAGATAGCTGTTCTCTCTGATGTATCGGGCCACCTGTAGGATATTGCTTCTTCTGTCCTCTGGTAGAAAAGCTTTCCCACAGGAGGTGTCCAGAAGAGTTCCTATAAAAAAGGAGCTTCTGGGAGGGCTGCAACTGCGATTTCTTGAGATTCAGCAGGACTCCCATGGACGTGAGAAAGTCCGAGGCCGTGGCTACGGCGTCGAGAGTTCCTTGTCGGGAAGGGCTTGATAGAAGCCAGTAGTGCAGATATGGGAACACTTGTATTCCGATCTTTCTGAGGTGCGCTGTGAGAATTGCACAATACTTTGTAAAAACTTGCGGCGCCGAGGATAACCCAAAGGGCAGGACTCTGAGCTGATCATGCTGGCCCAAAGCCACAAACCATAGGTATTTGTGATGCTTTGGGTGAATGGGAATATGCTGGTAAGCATCCTGCATGTCCAGGGAGGCTAGCCAGTCGTGTTGATGAAGCAAAGGTAACAGGGTTCCTAGCAAAATAATTTTGAACTTTACCTTGGGAAGAAATTTGTCAAATTTTCTGAGGTCCAAAATGGGGCGCATGCCCCCGGTTTTCTTTGGAACTAGAAAGTAATGGGAGTAGAACCCTGTGTTCCGTTGATCCAGTGGAATTATTTCTACTGCCCTGTTGTTCAGAAGGCCTTGTATCTCGGAAGCGAGAAGCTCTGACAAATATTGACAGCCTGGGCTGTCATTTGGGGGGGTCTCTGAAAGATTGATGGAATACCCCTCGCGGATTATCCAGAGGACCCATTTGTCCGATGTTATGGACTTCCACTGGTTGTACAACTGAGTCAGATGACCTCCCACCACCGAGAAAGAGCACCCCTCGGGCAGCTGAGGTGGGACTTGGGCCAGAAACTCAGAAGGCAGCACTGGGCGCTTTGGGCCCTTGTATTTTCTGTTGCGCTGTCTTTTGAGGCTTGGGGGCTTGGTTTTTATTAAAACTTCCCCTGCCCTTGCCTCGAAAGGACTGACTGTTGTGAAATTGATGCTTACTAACACTCCCTCCTCCCCCCCACCAAGAAGGGGCAGGAGCAGGTCGAGCCAATTTAATGGCAGACCTAGTCTTTTGTGTGGCCTCTACAGCTTGCTCTACTTGAGGACTGAAGAGATACATACCGAAGGATAACGCCATGACCTGTTGCTGGGCATCATTCGTGAAGCCTGAAGTGCGCAGCCAGGAGAGACGGCGGGTACAAACGCCCGCCGCCGCTCGGGAGGCAGTATCGAAAGCGTCCATGGCTGCTTTAACCTGCTGGTTGTTGGACTCGATAACCCTGGTTATGGTTTGAAGAAGCTCTGAATTAGTGTCCAACTCTGGTAGAGCTTCTACCATTTGTTTGAGCGAATGCCACAGAACATACTCATATTGAGAGAAATAACCCTGGTAGCTGGCAAAACGCATACCCAGGGTGGATGCAGCAAAGACTCTCTTATCTAAAGTATCTATCTTACAAGATTCTTTGTTTTTAGGTCGGGCTGTAGTAGCCTGAGGGAGGACAACCTTATTCTCTGCAAAGACCACAATAGGGTCCGCAAAGGCTTGGGAGGCCAAAATGGGTCGATCCTTGGGAGCAGTGTATTTTCTATCTGTGGACTTAGCTACAGAAGGAATGATAGTGGGATTATTCCATACCATTTGAGAAAGCGTCTCAAAGGAAGGCTGCATCAGGGGAGTTAAATCCATAGGGATCTCTGGGACATGAAGGCACTGGAGCCTTGAAAGCTTCCCAGGATCGATCTGTAGTCTGGAAAGAAAGAGTGGAATTCAAATTTTTCAGCACAGACTTAAATGACAGGTCCTCGACCACAGGCTCTGCAGTAGGATTAGATTCTGTTCCTTCCCCATCATCACCCAGCCTAAGGTCTGGGTCAGTCTCAATATCATCTCCTGACAGCCCAGGAGGGACTGTATGGACAGGAAAGGAGTGAAAATCAGAAGGAAAAGAGGAAGGAAAAAGGTTCGGAGTCAAGAAGCCCTGAAGACTGGAAGACGTCACACCAAGCCTCGGCGCCAAAAAATAGCACAGCACCGCCTGACCCATGGCGCAGACAGAGTCCCCGGGGCAACAAGCCCAATGGTGCCGAGGACAGCACCGACAAGCCCAATGGCGCTAACAAGCCCACTGCACCGAGGACGGGTTCGAAGGCCGCAAGACGTAAAGTGGAGGATCACCGACAGATGCATCGGGCGCCAAGGACAGCGCCAAGCGACCCACTGACGCCTAAGGTGCTGAAACCAACACAGGGCTCCGAAAACTAGGATTTGAGGAGAAAGAAGGAAGATTACCAGGAGACAGAGGCATCGGTGTGGCCCCCTGCGCCGCAGCCATGTGAGGGGGGGGGGAAACACCTAAGCGCAGAGTTGACAGCACCGAAAAAGGTGCAGCACGACTAGGGAGGCCCAACCACCCTACCTGATCCCCCGAGGGCCCCAGAGTGACCGGGTCAAGCACCTGGACCAACCTCGGAGCTAATTGCACCATCAGAGCGGCCCACTGATGAAACTGTTCATCTGAAGCCCTACCAAAAGGCGGAGAAGGGCTCCGATGTTAAAGAGGTCGGTGACCAGAAACCAGCAACTCCGGAAGTGGCCAGCAACTGATCCCAATGACCGACTGTCAACGTGCAGACATACCAGAAGGCGACCTCGAGTGATGCCTTCTCTTTTTTTTGACCTGTGGGCAGAAGAAGAGCTCGAGGCCGAACGGTGCCGAGAATGCAACAGTTTTCTTTTATGCTCCCAAGGTGACCGCCCCTCCCCTCGGGCACTGGACCGTCCGTTGTCAAACCCCCCTCCGGAGACTGTGGCGGACCGGACCCAGCCCGGCTTACTGAACAGCTTTCATATGAAGTCTCCCTACCGTCACCTGACCCACTCATGGTTGTCTCTGTCAATGTAGGCTGAGACTTCTTTCTTAAATAAGAATAAATTATAGTAAGCGGTACTTATTCGAGATATACTACAAAATAATAAACTGAAAACTATGCTGCTAGTTTGAAGTTTGACTCCCGGCAGACGAGTGACGTCGTCACTGAAGCGCACTCAACAGCGGGGGAAAAAAGGAACTGATGCGGTTGAAGGGTTGACACCAAGATAGTCACTGCCGCTCCTCGCTGCTCCATCTCTGGCGCCGGCCCTCTTGCAAAAAGTTTGCTCCCACTGGGTCCTAGCGCCTGCGGCGTTGATCCCATCAGTGTGAATGAGTGATGGAGACTATGTCCAGGAAGATCTCCAGCGTTTGACCTCTCCTTATGATGTCCAAGACCCACTGGTCTGATGTAACAGAGCTCCATCCCTCCAGATGAAGGGAGAAGCGACCCTTTGCTACCTTCCCTGAAGCCTCCACCGGGGGGGGGGGTCAGTGGCGAGTCACTGTGCAGAGCGAGGGGTGTGAAGAGAGGTGTGGGAGGACTTGTGGGGCCTCGAAAAGGTGTGCCACCAGGCTGCTGGTTGCCGGCCTTCCTTTTGAGGCCACCTCTTTGTCCCTGGTTGTTGCAACGGGCTTGCTGGCCTGAGGGTTTACGAAAGGGCCACTTCCAGAAGTGTCTTAGAAACATAGAAACACAGAATTTGACGGCAGATAAGGACCGCTTGGCCCACCCAATCTGCCCATTTCCCTACCTAATGGATAAGCTGCAGATCCTAGTTAACCAACAGCCTACTTCTTCCTACCCCAACCCCCTAGAATTGCCTTATGACTGTCCCATGCATTCTTGAATTCCACCGGTTTTGACTCCACAACCTCCTCAGGAAGGCAGTTTCATGCATCCATAACCCCCTCTGTGAAAAAATACTTCCTTACATTACCTCTGAGCGGCCCCACACCCCCAATCTTCAAATTGTGCCCCCCTGTTCTTGCACACCTCTTTTTCTGAAAGATACTACCCTCTGGGATTTTGTTGATTCCCTTGAGGTAACTGAAAGTTTCTGTCATGTCCCAACGATCCCTCCTTTCTCCTTAAGGCTATACATATTAAGCTCCTTAAGTCTCTCTTCATATGTCTTCTGATGCAGACCCTGCACCATTTTAGTTGCCCTCCTCTGGACTGCCTCCATTCTGTCTGTCTCTTTGCGGAGATTGGGTCTCCAGAACTGCACACATTACTCCAGATGGGGTCTCACCAGCTGTCTGTGCAGAGGCATAACAACTTCCTGTTTCCTACTGGTGATACCTCTCCCTATACATCCCAGTATCCCCCCAGCCCTCCTTACTGCCCTCTCACATTGCTTGCCCACCTTTAGGTCATCTGATATGACTTCCCCCAGGTCCCTTTCCATTTTTGTTGTTGTTAGTATCTCACCCACCACTGTGTACTCTTCCCCTGGGTTTTTGTTTCCCAGATGCATTACTTTGCACTTCTTAGCACTGAATCTAAGCTGCCATACATTTTTTTTTTTTTTTTATAATTCAAGTTTATTGAAACTCCAGAGTCTGAGTACCATCACAAGCCATACAAACTGCAAATATTTACAGATTTCATAAGCGATGTATAACATTAGTTCAAAGTTAGTTGAGTTTCCAAAACTTAATTCATTTTCTTTTCTGGGATACATACTCTTCTTCTAACTATAAGATAAGGTCAGAGACAGCAGCTCATTTCTACTTATTCCCCAGTTTTATTATAGTCTTTTTATGTTCCTTTCTTCCCATGTCTCCCTCCCTCCACCCCAGGCCCTCAGGCCACTCTAGGTTCCCGAAGCTAGCTCCCATCTGTCCATTTATTCACATATGTGTTCACCCTGTTATTTATCTTATATGTTAATTCTTCCATTTTTCTTATTTCTTTTATAATAGAGTGCCAAAGGGGTAAGTCAGGCACATCCAGGGAGAGCCATTTTTTGGTGATTGACTTATGGGCTGCTGCCAATAGTACTCCCCAGAGGTACATACCATCGGCTCCTTTAATTTCATCAGGAGGTATTCCCAGAACTAGGTTCTTAATTGTTAGTTGTGTGTTGCAGGAGAATATATTCTCCAGAATTCTGGAGATCCCCTGCCAGAAAGGACGTATAGCATCACACTCCCAAAAAATATGGGAGTGATGAGCCACTTGGACACCACAGCCCCTCCAACAAAGTGGGAATATTCCTGTATCCCACTTACTTAAACTTTCAGGTGTGTGGAAGTACTCGATTCTTATTTTCCAGGCAAATTCACGCCAGTTAGATGAAAGTGTGGTTTTATTTACAATCTGGAATATTGCCCTCCATTCCTCTTCTGTTATTTTTAGTCCCATTTCCTGCTCCCACTTATTTTTAATTCTAAGGGATTGTCTAGGGTGCAGCTGCTTTAATGCTCTGTAAAGAGTTGATATGTGTCCCTTCGCAAGGGCCCCCTCCTGAATAGATGCCATGACCTCCAAGAGGTTCTTTACTTCGGGTTTCAATTCTTGTAATTTCTTAAGCGTGTATATATGTGTTCTAAGTTGTAGGTATCTATAATGATCTTGGTTCCTTAGATGGTATGTTTGTTTAATGGAGTGAAAATCTAGAATTGTGTTCCCCAAGATCATCTGACCCAGACTGGTAAAACCCAATTTGGCTCACCTTCTGAAGGAGTGGTCCATCTTAGCTGGGAGGAAGTACTGGGACCAAGCGAACCAATATAGAGGCTACATTTCCTTAAAAAGATCGTACTTTGTCCATCATCTGTGGATCATTTTTATGGTGCCTTCGACTGTTGAAGGGGGATGCGGTGTCCCTTCGAGTACAGAGGCGTCCGCAATCCTCGCTCCAAGAGGAGGACCCTCAGTTAAATGAGGCTCAATGTCTTTCCAGTGGGCCTCATATGTTTTAGTTGACCAGAGTAACGCATTCTTAAGGTAAGTGGCCATACAGTAATCTTCTAAGACAGGGACCATTCTACCGCCATCAGCTTTATCTGTCTGGAGTAGTGCCATTCTTACCCTGGGTCTGTCCGGGTGCCAAACAAACCTGCCAATCAGTCTCTGCCATTCTTTAAAATACTTCTTTGGAATAAATATTGGTAGGGATTGGAAGAGATACAAAAATCTGGGTAAGATGTTTAGGGTAATTGTTTGGATTTTAGAATATAATGGTAAGTTAAGAAGTTGCCATCTAGCTACGTCTTGTGTAATTTGCGATTGCAGTGGGCCATAATTTGCAGTAAAGAGTCCCCCTATGTGTTTTGTCAGTTGTATCCCCAGATATTTAATTTTCTGTTTGTTCCACTTAAGAGGTAGTAACTTAATTACCTCAGGTGAAGGGTTGTAAAAGAATTTCAGGATGTCTGTCTTTTCTTTATTTAGTGAGTAGCCTGCGTGTCCACCAAATTCTTCCAAAAGGTTCCAGATCTTTGGGATTGATTTATCAGGGTTTGCAAAATATAGAAGGACAGCGTCCACATATAATGAGATCTTATGTTCGGTATCTCCGATCCTAATGCCCTCCACCTCTGGTTCCCCGTATAGCAGAAGCTAAAGGCTCAATGTATAGAGCAAATAGTATGGGGGAGAGGGGACACCCCTGTCTAGTCCCTCGGCCGAAGGAAGAATCTATCCGAGATGCTACCATTTAACCTATATATAAACGTGGGAGAGCAGCGTATAGACTCTTAAGGGTATCAGTCATGTTCTGGGGGATACCAAAATGCTCCAAGGGGGTAAAAAGGAAAGGCCAGGATACCTTGTCAAACGCTTTTTCTGCATCCAGGCTCATAAGGCATGTTGGGGTTCTATCTATGGAGACTTTATGATATTGATGGTATGCCTGATGCTGTCTGGGGCTTGACGTCCGGCCATAAATCCTGTTTGGTCTTTATCTATTAAGGATGGAAGAAGGGCGTTTAATCTGGAAGCTATGATGAAGGTAAAAATCTTGTAATTAACGTTAAGTAGGGAGATAGGTCTGTAAGAAGTGCACTCAGATGGGTCCTTGCCCGGCTTGTGTAAAACTGAAATATTAGCGTAGTTCCATGATGGGGGTGCCTCTCCTCCTGTCCAGATCTCATTAAAAACTCTGAGCAGTTGTGAAGCAAGCTCCCTTCTAAGTTTTTTATACATGTCTCCACTAAAACCGTCGGGTCCGGGACATTTCCCAGGTTTAAGTCTTGTAATAGCTTGGTCCAACTCCGTCATTTTTACGGGGGTAGTCAGGGTCTCTTTTTGATCTTGGGAAAGAGTGGGCAGGTTCAGAGATTCCAGAAAATTAGTCTTTTCCTCATTAGAGGACTCTGGATGGGGTTTATAAAGTTGCTTGTAATATTCTACAAATGACTCCATAATTTTCCCGATTGTAGATCAAGGCCCCAGTTTTAGGATGTTTGATCTTTACAATGGTGGCCCTGGCCTGCCTCTGCCCAAGTCTGATAGCAAGCATTTTAGTTGCCCATGAGCCTCCCTCATAATAAGATTGCCATAAGTAGGCAAGTGATTTCTCTACTTCTATTAGGTGAAGCTTATGCAAACGGGACTTGATGTCTTTAATTTGGTCATCTAATTGTTTTGTCCATCTTACTTTTTGCTGCGTTTCTAGGTCTCGGAGTTGGAGGTTAAGTTGCTCTAATTGCACCCTCCTTTCCTTCTGTTTGTATGTCCCTATAGCAATGAGCTTCCCCCTCATCATTGTTTTAATTGTATCCCAGAGTATCTGCGGGGAGACCTCTTTCTCAGAGTTATATGAGTGTCTGAGACACTACCTCCGAGAGTTTCTTTAGGGTGCCTTTATCTCTCAGCAGAGAGGTGTTTAATCTCCACTGAGATTTCTTTTTTGGGAGACCGAGGTCCCAGTGCAAAAATAGGGGCTGAGGGTCTGAGTAAATTGCCGAACCCACTTGAAGGTGCCCAAAATTGGAGAGGTCTCTGGTCTGAGTAAGGAACAGGTCTATTCTCAAATAAATTTTGTAGCGGAGGGAATAGTACGTGTAATCCCTAGCCAAGGGGTATCTTTCCCTCCATATGTGTCTTAGTCCCATCTCCTTCAACAGCCGAAGAAAAAGTTTGGCAGTCCTGTTGCTCTGTGTGGGGATCAGGGATGTGGTGTCCAAGTGCCTATCCAGGGTGAGGTCCCAGTCCCCTTCCAAAAGCAGTATACCCTTGGTTCTCTCTAGTATCGTCTGAATAAGTTCTGAGTAAAAGGAGATGGAAAAGCCCGGGGGGGTGGGGGCGCGTAAACGTTAGCTAGCGTTACATACTCCTCCTGAATACGACCTATGACAATTCGTATCTACGCTCCGGGTCAGCCTACGTACCCTCCTCAAGCAGGATGGAGTCGGAGATTAATAATGCTAAACCTCTTCTTCCCTCTATCTAACGAGGCATGGTAGATTTTGGGGTAGGCCATAGACTTAAGTTTAGTAGCTTCATGGGGAGCGAGGTGCGTCTCTTGTAAGAAGACAAAATGGCTGCGTTGTTCACCAATATACTTAAGTACTCTTTTTCGCTTAATTGGGCTATTAAGCCCGTTAACATTGTAAGTTAAAACTTTCATTCCTATGTCTGACATGTTCCCTTCCCAAAGCTTTCAGAAATCACAACACTTTTCTTAGACTATAATTTGCTTCAGTATTGACTAAGAGGCTGGCAGACGCAATCTAAACTACATGTATAATCGAAATTCCAGGAAAACCGTATCTTGGATGCTATCCTGACTCAAGATGAACTATTTACATAGTATTTAAATATGTCCTGTTATGTACATAAGCGGGCTTCCAAGGTTTTAAGAGCCAAATCTGGCTACCAGGGGGCACTTAGTTATGTGCCTAGTACCCATCAGGTGTAGTGGGTACTTTCACTCTAGAGAATGACTATAAGATTCCCCTGAGTTTAATCTACGTCAGGACTCCAAGGCTATGTGATTGAAACCGCCTTGCCCAAGATCGGAGCAACCACAGCTGAAGGTGACATTAGGGAAAAGAAATCCCCTTTTACTATTTCGACCTCATGCTTATTTATAAAGGTTGTACTTGGGCTATAATCTAAGTATAAACGTAAAGCTTAGACCTCAAGGGGCCGCTCGTGGTCCTATTGTAGGCCACGTATCACAAGGGGTCGCCTCCCGCACACGGAACAAAGATTCAGTGACCAAGTTATGAATTATTCACTAAATTGAGGAGATGGGCCCAGATTCCAACTTCAGTTAGTAGACCAGCCCCAAAATAACAAAAAGAACTGCCTAATTGACTAAAGGTAGTCATCCAATGCAGCCCCCGATCTCGTTTAACATTTTAAACCCTTTAGAGTATTTAGGAGTTTAACATATCAAAAATTTGACTATATAGCAAGACAGATTAAGCTAGAAACGATAAGTATAAGTAAATCCTGCAATTTTTAAGGATATATGCGTACCAGGTTATTCATTCAGTCCTCCTGGGGGGTGACAGATGATTCCAGGCATAGTCACTCGAGCAGCAGGAGCTCCGGTGTATGTAACTAATGTATTGTCCTTCCCCAACCCCTTATTTCAGTATTCCGATCATGGGTGTAATGTAAGAGCATGCCTGAAGAGGACAGCAGTCAGTTCAGATGAGGTAGCAGGAGTCTCAGTCCGAATAAATGTCACTGGGCACATCCAATGCCCTCTGGTCTCGAGGCACTGTGTAGATCGAGAAAAGGTATGGGTTACAAGTTCATCTTTGCTGTTATTCAGGTGGTGCTTTCACACTCTATTTCGGGTGTTGGTCTGTTTTTCGTACGGTTGTTTCCGATGTTCTCATCTACTTGTGTGGAGAGAATCCGTTGTGCCGCAGGGGAATCGAATGGTTTCATGATCGCAGCCAGATCTACACGGAGGTTTGTCTGTTGGTCAAACTGCTGGGAGCCCTTGCGTTTGCTGCCTCTCTGTGCCACTGACCACGGTGCTCGAAGCAGTTCCTCTTCCATTTGCTCCTTAAACAATGTAGGTAAAGAAATCCCCAGGTTTTGCAGATATGATTGAGCAGACAGTAAATCCTCAAAGGTCCTGGGACCTCAATCTGTTTCCACTCAGAGGCGTGCTGGATGTAGGATTTGTGCTTTTTGCCCTTTACTTCTCAGTTGTTTCATGACAAGCCAAAGTTTTCTTCTATTCTCTTGTACCCATGCAGTGTAATCATTGTCAAGAGAAATGCGGTTTTGTTAATAGGTGTTATCTCTCATTTTCCAGGCTTCGTTCAGGAGTTCTTTTGTGGCATAATAAGTTAGGCGGACGACGAATGAACGAGGTCGGGCGCCTGCATTAGAAGGCCTGGGGGCTAGCGATCGATGAGCTCCATCAATATTGAGATCGTAGTCTTGCAAGAGGCCCGGTGCTTCTCTAAGGACTGTCTGAATGAAGGAAGCTACATTAGGGGCCTTATCCTCTGTCCCTTTGGGGATGCCATAAATTCTAATGTTCTGCCTCCTGCTGCGGCCTTCTAGCTCGTCAATTTTGTGATTCAGTTCCCTTTCTCTGGCTACGAGGTAGAGAAGAAAAAAATTACTCACCTTAGTAATTGCTTTTCTTCTCATGGAGACTTGCTATATTATGACTATATGCAGTCAGCCACTGCAGCTGAACTGCCCCAGAGAGGAAAGAGTTAACTCCAGAGAGTCTGGAGTTCCACAGCGAGAGGGCGCTATACCAAAGCTCTATCTGGCCAGTTTCAAATGAAACTGTCAGATCTTCTAAAGCTAACACTAAGCAACAAGTCTGTGTGAAAGCTCTACACTACCAAGTGGCTACCTACTAGTAGGAATAACAACAATATAAACAGCAATAATAATAATAACAATGAATAATAGTATTATTAGTTTCTCCTAACAAGCACTATTAGACCCCCCTTCCCCAAGACTCAAGTCCAGGAAGGGGCCAACATATTACTTAAAACAGAAATACCTAATTCCCTAACCCTAAATAAAGGGGTGAAGGGAAGAACTAAATGCATGACACAGTGCTTGCACTAATTTGCCACCCTACCCAAGTAGAAGCTCTGAGAGGGCAGGAGGGAGGGTGGTCATAATATACAAAATTCCATGAGAAGAAAAGCAATTACTAAGGTGAGTAATTTTTCTTCAAACACCATGAAGTCTTGCTATATTATGACTATATGCAGATTACAGCAGTACCTCCATGGAGGAGGGTCAGAACCTACTTAGAAATAGGCTCTGAAGCACAGCTGTGCCAAACGAGCATCTCTCCTGGACTGAATATCCAGGGAATAATGCTTGGTAAAAGTGTGAACTGTTTTCCAAGTAGCAGCTTGACAGATTTCCAGAATGGGAATATCTCTAGCAACCGCTAGAGATGCAGCTGTACCCCTGGTGGAGTGAGCCCTCAGTCCTGAGGGGGGTTCTCTACCTAGTTTTTGATAACAAAATTGGATACAAGAGACAATCCACCATGCAACTGTCCTCTTAGTGGCAGGTTTCCCTTTGCCAACCTCGCCATAGGTAAGGAAGAGTTGGAGGGATTCGAACCTGTGACCCTTGCTGCGTTCCAAATAGTAGCTTAAGGCTCTTTTGACGTCCAAGCTGTGCAGACTCCTCTCACCTGAGGAAGAATGCTCAGTGAAAAATACTGGAAGAGAGATGGATTGGTTCAGGTGGAAATCTGAAACCACTTTAGGCAAAACTTTCTGTTAGTCCTGAGGACTACCTTATCTCTGTGGAAAGAGATAAAATCTTCTTCCACTGACAGGGCCTGTAGTTCACTTATCGTCTGGCAGAAGTGATAGCCACTAGGAAAACAGTTTTCAAGTCAGAAACTTGAGCTCTGCTGAGGAGAGGCTCAAAGAGGGGTTGCATTAACTGAGCAATGCAAACATTCAGGTCCCAAGCGGAGTTGGTTCTCAAAAGGAGGGTTGGTGTGAAGTAACCCTTTAAAAAACCTGGAAAGCACAGGGTGAGAAGAAAAGGAAGCAGGTTTCCCTGCTGACAGAAAAGCAGAGACAGCTGCCAGATGAACCTTTAAGGTAGCTGGCCTAAGGCCTAAGGAATTTAAATGGACCAAACAGTCCAGTAAAATGGGCAGATCAGCAGATTCTGGGATAATCTGCTTCTCAAAGCACCAGATGGAAAACCTTTTCCACTTAGATTGTAAGTGGCCCTAGTGGAAGGCTTCCTTGAAGCCTTTAAAATATCAAAACACCTTGAGAAAGGTGTAAGTCAGCAAATTCTAACTCCTCAAGAGCCATGCCTTGAGATGGAGGGATTGAGGTCCGGATACCACACTCTCCCCTGTGCACAGGCCAGTAAGTCGTGGACACTGGGCAAGCTCAGGGCAGGGTGGACGGTCAAGGACAGAAGCAGTGGGTACCAGGGCTGTCTGGCCCAATCTGGAGCAATCAGAATCACCTTGCAGGGCTGAGATCTGATTTTTACTAGTACCATGAAAAGAAGGGGAAAGGGGGGAAAGGCATACAGGAACTTCCCTTTCCAATCCAACTGAAAGGCGTCCAGGGGGACTGATCCCAGCACTGGAGGCCTGCAACAAAACAGAGGAAGTTGGTGGTTGTCTGGGGCTGCAAAAAGATCTATCTGAGGGGTGCCCCATCTGGCAAAGACTGACCCCAGCACCTGAGGATTCAGAGCCCATTCGTAATGGCCCTGAGAAATCCTGCTGAAGGCATCCGCCAGGACATTGTCCTTCCCTGGAAGGTGAACTGCTATCAGGGAGGTGTTCAGGGAGTAAGCCAGAGACCACAACTTCATTGCTTGAGTGCACAAGGCTGATGACAGAGTGCCCTTGTTGTTGATGTACCACACTGTTGTGGTGTTGTCTGTCCTGACTTGAACTACTTTGTTCTGGACAGAAGCTGAAACGCTGAAGAGCTAAAGGGCAGCTCTGAGTTCCAAAAGATTGATGTGGAGCAGAGATTCCTGGGAGAACACACTCCCTGAGTGGACAGGTCGCTCAGTGAGCTCCCACCTAACAGGGAAGCATCCGTGGTGAGGGTGAGGAGTGGGAAACGGGAATGAAAGAAACCCTTGTTTTAGATTGCTTTGATCCTGCCACCAGTGTAAGGCCAGGATCAGGGTTTGGAGTCACTGGAACCAATTTGGAAGGGGTCCCTCCTTTGAGACCAATAGGCTCTCAAATGGAACTGAATGTCCCTCATCTGGAATCTTGCTCCCTTGCACTACAGCTGTGGAAGCAGCCATGTGCCCTAGGAGTTGCAGAAAATGCCTTGCTGGTCGAGAGACCCGCAGGGGTAAAGGAGGATGCCAGGGCAATGAGTCTGTCTACCCTTTCCGAGGGAGAAATGCCTGGCTAACTTTGTGTTCAATTCTGCACCTATGAAAGTTAGTACCTGAACTGGTTCGAGAACTGACTTTGGTAAATTCAGCAGGAATCTCAGGAAGTGAGAAGCTGCTGGTGACTTGCAAGTGGGATTTTACCTGATCTGGGACTGACACACTATGAGCCAGTCGTCCAGGTAGGGAAACACAGCAATCCCTTGCCTTCTTAAATGAGCCACTACACAGCTAGACATTTCGTGAATACCCTTGGCGAGAGGTAAGGCCAAGGGCATTGCCCTGAACTGGTAGTGGCCTGAGGGTAGTTCGAACCTGAGGTACTTTCGGTGAGAAGGCCTGATCAGAACATGAAAATAGGCATCCTTGAGGTCCAGGAAAGCTAACCAGTCCCTGGCCTCAGGGAGGCAAAATCATTGTTCGAGTTAACATTTTGAACTTTGGTTTCAAAAGATGCTTGTTCAGGTACCTTAAATCTAAATGGGCCGCCATTCTCCTGTCTTTTTGGAGTAAGAAAGTATCTTGAGTACAGCCCTTGCCCTGATGGCAAGGAGGACCCTTCTACTGCTTTGCAGTCCAAAAGAGAAGAAATCTCTGCTTCCAAAGCAAGGGCTCTGAAGGATTTGCAGGTGGAAAATGTCTGGCTCTCATCTTGGAAACTGTTTGAAGCTGAGAACCAGACCCTGACCTATTACCTCCAGAACCCACCTGTCCGAGTTAGGGACACCCAGTTCTGGCTGAAATAAACCAACCTGCCCCCACTGGTACAGGAGAATCGGCCCTGGGCACCCCATCAGGGTGCCTGCTTGGCAGTAGCCTTAGGCTGAGGGGAGGGGGACGGTTTACTTGTGCCCCGGCTACCTCTGCCTCTAAAGAAACCCCTCCGTGCAAATGCAGAGGAGGCCTGAAATTGGTAAAAGGCCTGTGGAATGGCCTGCCCTACCTCTGGGAGCGTGCCTCTGTGGAGTGGCATGCCTCTCCTTAACCTGGGCACTTTGTAGGTAGTTCTGTATTCATCCATCTTTTTCATATAGTTTTCTGTTTGTTCCCCAAACAGAGAATTACCCACAACAGGAAAATCCATAGCCTTTGACTGAGTATCTTGGGACAGATTAGTGCATCTTAGCCATGCCAACCTACGGAAAGCTACAGAAGTGGCCATGACCCTAGAGGAAACCTCATTAACATCAACAGCAGTATGAAATTGAACTTTAGAGGCTTCAATGCCATCAGCAGCCACCTGTTCCAACTCACTAGCCAGCTGGCCATGGGCCTGCTTGGCTAACTGCAATACTGTGTCCCACCTAGATTTCTGATATCTAGCCACATAAGCCATATAATTTGCCTGCCCGAGTCCCAAAGAAGCTGCCATATACTGTTTTTTCGCCATGGCATCAATCTTCCAGGAATCCTTATCAGGAGGATGTGAGGCCAGAGGAATATTAGCCTTGTCACAGGCTGCAGCTTGTACCACACCTACATGACTACACTGCTCAGTGAGGAAGTCTGTATCAGAACCTGACAAGGTATATCTTCTGTCCATTTTTTATCTACAGGAGGACAGAATGAGGATTTTTAAAATCTTTGTTGTTTGCTTCCTAAATGACTTATGCAAAGGAATAGACAACCTCCTAGACTCTGTATATCCATCATTTCTACATAATCAGGCTCCTCTTGCTCATCCACAGCTTCCTCTAAAGGAAGCTGGAGGGTTCAACCTTTTGTAAAACATAAAATGAGAAGGGACTCAGACAGAATAGGAGGAGATTCTAAAGGTCTGTCTGGAGAAATGTCCGGTTCAATGGGCACGTCCAGACCCTCCCAGCCACACATGTAATGATCAAATTCGTCCTCCCTCTCCTGTGGTTCATAAAATTCCTCAACATCATACTCCTGAACCACTGGCACTGAATGAACCAACCTTTTACCAACTGTAGGTGGTTCGGCAGGACCCTGAGACAGTGACTGGACAATCTGTATGGCTTTAGCTATTTCTGCAGCAGTTGGAGAGACAATTTTGGACTCCAAACCTACTGATTTCTTTGTCTTTTTCACTGAGACTGGTTCCCCTGAACCAGCCTTCCTTTTGCCCGAGGAAGTCTCGCCCTGGTCAGAGGGCACTCCCTCTGGTCCAGTGGGTACTGGACCAGGCTGGCCATCCGGGTCAGCGGACTTTTTGGCCTCTCGTTCCCTGAGCCGGCCCAATCTCTTTTCCAGGGTGGCTGCAGGAAAATTTTTACACACCTGGCAGTCTGACAGGAGGTGGTCAGCCCCCAGACAATAAACACAAGTGGTGTGTGGGTCAGCCTTGGCAAAGGCTTCCCCACAGACATCACAGTGTTGAAACCCAGTGGGCCCGGTTTTTCTTTTGGGTTTCTCAGACATAATGCCAGCCTAACCAAAAACTTGCCCTTTTGATGGCAGTGCCAGGCAAGACACCCTTATCGGTTCCTAACCGTGTCACGGGTATTTGAAAAAACCCATTTTAAAAGCAAGGTTTTTTTAGAACCGATAAGAACCGAGAACCTACTCTAAAAGCCCAACCACACTTTAAAGCGTTAAATTAAGCAAACCGATCGGTTCAAAACCGAACCGATAATTGAATTTCCACACAGACTTTAAATTTTCTACTACGGTTTACCAGATATAGCTTTTAACCGAAATGCGGTAAAATAAATACTTTTTCCGTTCAATTGAACCGAAAATACGCTTGAACGAGAAATGAACCGATGTGAAGGAGCTGATCTCCGGGCGACTGTTCAGTGAAGCGGAGTAAAGAATCTGACAGTTTCATTTGAAACTGGCCAGATAGAGCTTTGGTATAGAGCCCTCGCGCTGTGGAACTCCAGACTCTCTGGAGTTAACTCTTTCCTCTCCGGGGCAGTTCAGCTGCAGTGGCTGACTGCATATAGTCATAATATAGCAAGACTTCATGGTGTTTGAAGAAGTAGTTCTTGCCGATCAGACTGCCCCGAGACACAAGTTAGGCAGAGTTCAAGCTGGTCGGTGCGATGTTCTACTTTGTTAATGTCCGTTCCTATTTCCGCTAGTGTTTTGTCTATCTTTTCAACTGTTCGGGCTGTCTGCATAATGGTAGCAATGAGGTCTTTATCTGCCATGTCAGATTGAAGTTCTGGTGACATGCTTTCCCCTGCGGCCTCCTCACTAGGCACCCCGCTTGTTTTTTCTCTGGCTAGAAGCTCCTGTAGCCGCGAAAATGAAAATTACGTACCTACCGTAATTCTTGATCTTCTCTTCTATCTTCACCATTCATTACTGATTGTGTTAGTGCCGGAGGCACGCACCCGCTAAGGGAATTTTTTTTTTTTTTTTGTAGTCAGCTCCAACGGCGCCGCCCTCGAGCACGATGTACTGCATCATGCGCGAGGGGCGGCCGTTAGGTGCCGCAGACTCCTTCTCTATCTCAGTTCTGGTAGCTGGAGAGGCGTAAATAAAGGGTAAGGAAAAAAGGAAAGTGAGGCAAGAGAGCCGAGGGACAGAAAGAAAAAATTACTCACCTTAGTAATATTGTTTCTTCTAATGGAGTCTTGCTGTATTCTGACAGTAGCAGTGAGTCCCAAACTTTGAACTGCCCCGGAGATGAAACAGTTAACTTTCCATGCCAGGCGTGGAACGCTGAGCTCGAGCTCGGTTGAGACTGTCTGTTGCTGTTTAAACTCAAACAGTCAGATCTTTACGAGCTAAACTCACTAAGGTCCTGTGTGGAAGCTGTAAACCTACACTAGTCAACTGGCTACTAAACATAAAACACATTTTTGGTCCCAAAAAAAAGACACGCTAGGAGACCCAAAAATGAAAACACAACACCAATTCACCCCAAGAAAAAGGGGTGAAAACAACAAGGTGGGCACCTACTGAGTGCCAACACTGCACTGCCCACCCACATCCCAAAAGAAAAAATTACTCACCTTAGTAATGTTGTTTCTTCTAATGGAGTCTTGCTATATTATGACAGTAGCAGTTTGTCCCACCACTAGAACTGCTCCGGAGGTGAAATGGTTAATACCATTCCAAAATAGAACTTTGAGCACGAGTTCTAAGAAGCAGCACTATCTGTGTAATTTCAAACCTGAACTGTCAGATCTTTACTGAGCAAAAACTCACTAAGGTCTGTGTGGAAGCTGTAACCTACACTAGCCAAATGGCTACCTAAATATTAACAACCATTGCTGGTCCCAACACCCAAGACTCAAGTCAGGGGACCAGAACTACTAACACAATTCTAACAACATGAGAATAAAACAACAGTATAATAAAACACACACACCCCAAACTCCCAAAAGGGGAGAAACGCTAAAAGGGCATAAAATAGTGCCCACACTAAGTTGCCCACACCCCACCCAAGTAGAAGTTCTGAGAGGGGCAGGCTGGGGGGGAGGTCATAATATAGCAAGACTCCATTAGAAGAAACAACATTACTAAGGTGAGTAATTTTTTCTTCAAACAACATGAAGTCTTGCTATATTATGACAGTAGCAGACTACACAGCAGTACCTCCATTGAGGAGGGGCAGAACCTACTTAGGGAATAGGCTCTGAAGAACAGCTGTGCCAAACCGAGCATCTCTCCTGGCCTGACATCCAGGGAGTAATGCTTGGCAAAAGTGTGACCGCTTTCCAAGTAGCAGCCTCGCATACCTATAATATAGGATGTCTCTGGCAGCACTAGAGACGTAGCTGTACCCTGGTAGAATGAGCCCTCAAGCCAGAGGGGAATCTCTGCCCAGTTTCTGATAACACAATTGGATACAAGAGACAATCCACCTGGCAATTGATCTTAGTGGCAGGTTTGCCTTCCCAACTTCACCATAGGTAAGGAAAAGTTGAGGATTGAACTCTGTGACCTTGTGCACGCCTATATAGTAACTAAGAGCCTCAACATCCAGGCTGTGCAACCTCCTCTCACCAGAAGAGGAGTGATCAGTGAAAATACTGGAAGGGAGATAGATTGGTTAAGATGGAAATCTGAAACCACCTTAGGTAAAACTTCCTATTAGTCCTAAGGACTACCTTATCCCTGTGGAAAAATAAAGTCAGTTTCCACTGACAAGGCTTGCAACTCACTTGTGGCCTAGCAGAAGTGATAGCCACCAGAAAAACAGTTTTCCAAGTTAGATACTTAAGCTCTGCAGAAAACAGAGGTTCAAAAGGGGTTGCATTAACTGGGCAATACAAACATTAAGAGTCCAGGCAGGGGCGGTTCCCGAAAGGGGTGATTAGTATGGAGTAATCCTTAAAAACTTGGAAACACAGGGTGAGTGGAAAGAGGGGATGACTTTCCTGCTGACACAAAAGCAGATACAGCTGCCAAATGGACTTCAGGGTAGCTGGTCTGAGACCCAAGGAGTTAAGATGGACCATGTAATGTAATACAACAGGTAAATCAGCAGATTCTGGGGAAATATTTTCCCAGCACACCAAATGGAAAACCTTTTCCATTTAGAACTATAAGTAGCTCTAGTGGAAGGCTTTCTGAAGCCTTTAGATTTCAAGAACACCTTGAGAGAGGTGTAAATCAGCAACTTAACTCCTCAAGAGCCAGGCCTTGAGGTTGAGGGATTTGAGGTCCGGATACCAAACCTTCCCTGGGCACAAGTTAACAGGTTGTGAATCCTGGGGAGGCAAAGGGAAGATGGATTGTCAGTGACAGAAGGAGGGGTACCAGGGCTGTCTGGCTCAATCTGGGCAATCAGAATCACCCTGCAAGGCTGAGATCTGATTTTGACTAATACTTTGAATAGAGAGGGAAGGGAGGGAGGATAAAAGAAACTTCCCTCCCAATCCAGGAGAAGGGCATCCAGGGGGACTGAGCCCAACACTGGAGGCCTGCAACAGAACAGAGGAAGTTTGTGATTGTCTGGGGCTGCAAAAAGGTCTATCTGAGGGGTGCCCCATCTGGCAAAGACTATCCCCAGCACTTGAAGATCCAGGGACCATTCGTGATGGCCCTGGGAAATCCTGCTGAGAGCATCCGCTAGGACATTGTCCTTCCCTGGAAGATGAACTGCTATGAGGGAAGTGTTCAGGGAATAGGCCAGAGACCACAACTTCATTGCCTCGGTGCACAAGGCCGAAGACCGAGTGCCCCCCGTATGTTGATGTACTACATTGTTGTGGTGTTGTCTGTTCTGACTTGTATCACCTTGTTGAGGACAGATGCAGAAAATGCTTGAAGAGCTAAAAAGACATCTCTGAGTTCCAGCAAACTGATGTGGAGCAGAGATTCCCAGGGGGACCACACTCCCTGAGTGGAAAGGTCGCCCATGTGGGCTCCCCAACCCAGAAGGGAAGCATCTGTAGTGAGAGTCAAATTGTGAGCAGGGGGAATGAAGGGGACCCCCAATCTTAAATTGTTCTGATCCTGCCACCACTGGAAGGCCTGGATCAAGGTTCGAGTCACTGGGACCAACTTGGAAAGGGTGTCTCTTCTCTGAGACCAATAGGTTCTCAAGTGAAACTGAATGTCTCATCTGAAATCTTGCTCCCTGCACAACAGCTGTGGATGCAGCCATGTGTCCCAGGAGCTGCAGAAAGTGTCTTGCTGGTCAGAGACCTGCAGGGTGAAGGAGGAGGCCAGAGTCACTAAATTTGTCACCCTTTCTAAGGGAAGAAAAGCTCTGGCTAGCTTTGTGTCCAACTCTGCCCCTATAAAGGAGAGTACCTGGACTGGTTCCAGAACAGACTTTGGTAGATTTAGCAGAAAGCCCAGGGAGGTGAGAAGCTGCTGGGTAACTTGCAGGTGAGATTTTACCTGTTCTGGGCACTGGCCTACAATGAGCCAATCGTCTAGATAGGGAAAAACAGCAATCCTTTGCCTCCTTAAGTGAGCCACTGCTAGACACTTTGTGAATACCCTTGGGGCAGAGGTAAGGCCGAAGGGCATTGCTCTGAACTGGTAATGACCTGAAGGTAGTTCGAATCTGAGGTCCTTTCAATGGGAGCTTCCGATTAGGACGTGGAAATAGGCATCCTTGAGGTCCAGAGAGGCTAACCAGTCCCCTGGCATTAGGGAGGTAAAACATTGCCAGAGTTACCATTTTGAACTTTGGTTTCAAAAGATGCTTGTTCAGATATCTGAGGTCTAATATGGCGCCATTCTCCTGTCTTTTGGGGTAAGGAAGTATCTGAATACAGACCCCTGCCCTGGTGCAGGGAGGAACCCTTCCACTGCTCTGAGAGCCAACAGGGTTGAGACCTCTGCTTCAGAGCAAAGGTCTCTGAAGCACTTGGTAGGAGAAAGTCTGGTTCTCAACTTGGGAAACTTTGAAGCTGAGAACCAGACCCTGGCTTACTACTTCCAGAACCCACTTGTCTGAGGTTAAAGAAGCCCAGTTCTGACTGAAGTAAGCCAGCCTGCCCCTACCGTAAAGGAGACTGCCCTGGGCACCCCATCAGGGTGCCTGCTTAGCAGGAGCTTTGGGCTGAGGGGTGGGAGCAGGCCTGCCCACCCCTCGCCTGCCTCTGCCTCTGAAGAAGCCCTCTGAGCATAGGCAGAGGAGGCCTGAGTCTGTAAAAGGCCTACCCCTACCCCTGGGGGTATGCCTCTGAGGAGTGGCTTGCCGCCCTTAGCTTGGGCACTTTTGTAAGTAGTCCTATATTCATCTCTTTCATGTAATTCTCTGTCTGCTCCCAAACAGAGAATTTCCCACCACAGGAAAATCCATAGCCTTAGTCTGGGTATCCTGTGACAGACTAGCACACCTGAGCCAGGCCAACCTATGAAAAGATACAGATGTGGCATGACCCTAGAGGAAACATCATTAACATCCACAGCAGTATGAAACTGTACCTAGAAGTCTCAATGCCATCAGCAGCCACCTTGTTCTAGTTCGCTAGCCAGCTGGCTATGGGCTTGCTTGGCTAATTCCATAACAGTATCCCATCTAGATTTCTGATACCTAGCTACATAAGCCATATAATTTGCTTGCCTGAGTCCCAGAGAGGCTGCATATACTGTTTTTTCGCCATGGCATCAATCTTCCTGGAATCCTTTGTCAGGAGGATGTGAAGCAGGGGATATTAGCTTTATCACAGGCTGCAGCCTGAACTACCCCAACCATGACTGCATTGCTGAGAAAGGAATTCTGTATCAGGACTTGACAATGTGTACCTCTGTCCATCTTTTTATCTACAGGAGGCACAGAATTAGGAGCTTTAAAATTTTTATTGTTTGCTTCCTAAAAGACTTATGCAAAGGAATAGACAATCTCCTAGACTCTGGAATATCCATCATTTCTACAAAATCAGGCCCTCTGCTCATCCACAGCTGCTTCCATGGGAAGCTGGAGGGTTTCATCAACTTTTTTGTAAAACATAAAATGAGATGGGGACTCAGATAGCATAGGGGGAGATTCTAGAGGTCTGTCTGGGGAAATGTCCGGTTCAATGGGCACACCCAGACCTTCCCAGCCACATTCATACTGTTCATAATCATCCTCCCCCTCCTCTGGTTCATAAAATTCCTCAACATCATATTCCTGAACCACTGGAACCGGACGAACCGACCTTTTGCCAGATAGTGGCGGTTTGGACGGAACCTGAGACAGTGACTGGACAATTTGTATGGCTTTTGCTATCTCTGCAGCAGTTGGAGAAGGGGTTTTGGACTCCAAACCTGCTGACTTTGTTTTCTTTACTGGAATTGGTTCCTCAGAACCAGCTTTTCTTTGCCCGAGAAGTCTCGCCTGGTCAGAGGGCACTCCCTCTGGTCCAGTGGGTACTGGACCGGGCTGGCCATCCGGGTCAGTGGACTTTTTATCTCTCATTCCCTGAGCCTGCCCAATCTCTTTTCCAGGGTGGCTGCAGGAAATTTTACATATCTGGCAGTCTGACTGGAGGTGGTCAAACCCCAGACAATAGACAGTGGGGTGTGTGGGTCAGCCTTGGCAAAGACTTCCCCACAGACATCACAGTGTTGAAACCCAGTGGGCCCTGTTTTTCTTTTGGGTTTCTCAGACATAATGCCAGCCTAACCAGAAAAACTTGCTCTTTAAACGGCAGTGCCAGGCAAGACACCCTTATCGGTTCCTAACCGTGTCACGGGTATTGGAAAACGTAATAAAATCCGCTTTTTTAGAACCGAGAAGAACCGGAACCGTGACTTAAAATGTTAAACTTTAAAGTAAATAAGTTTTAACCTAGCTGATCGGTTCAAAACCAAACCGATAGACTTACAAGTTCCACACAGATAAAACCTTTAATTTACTTACGACATACAGACAGAGCTTGAACCGAACGGTTTTATGGTTAAATAAAACTATTCTCGTTGAATCAAATCGAGAAAACACTGTTTAAACCGAGAAATGAACCAAGCAGTAGGAGAAATCTCCGAGCGACTGTTCACTGAGGCGGAGTAAAGAATCTGACAGTTCAGGTTTGAAATTACACAGATAGAGCTGCTTCTAGAGCTTGTGCTCAAAGTTCTATTTTGGAATGGTATTAACCATTTCACCGGAGCAGTTCTAGTGGTGGGACAAACTGCTACTGTCATAATATAGCAAGACTTCATGTTGTTTGAAACAGAGGTTCTGAGAGGGGCAGGGGAGATTCAGAATATAGAAGACTCCATTAGAAGAAACAACATTACTAAGGTGAGTAATTTTTCTTCAAACAACATGAAGTCTTGCTGTATTCTGACAGTAGCAGACTACAAAGCAGTACCTCCATGGAGGAGGGACAGAACCTACTTTGGAAATAGGCTCTGAAGCACAGCTTAAACCGAGCATCATTCCTAGCCTGGATATCCAGGGAGTAATGCTTGCAAAAGTGTGAACTGTTTTCCAGGTAGCTGCTTGACATATCTCTAGAATAGGATGTCCCTGGCAGCAGCTAGGGAAGCAGCTGTACCTCTGGTAGAGTGAGCCCTCAGGCCTGAGGGAGGAACCTACCCAGTTTTTCATAGCAAAATTGGATACAAGAGACAATCCACCTGGCAATGGATCTTTTAGTGGCAGGTTTCCTTACCAACCTCACCATAAGTGAAGAACAGTTGGAGGGAGTCAAACCTGTGACCCTTGGTACATTCTATGTAGTAGCTAAGGGCTCTTTTCACATCTAAACTGTGCAGCCTCCTCTCGCCAGAGGAGGAATGGTCAGTGAAGTACACAGGAAGAGACATAGATTGGTTAAGGTAGAAATCTGAAACCACCTTAGGCAAAAACTTCCTGTTAGTCCTGAGGATCACCTTATCTCTATGAAAGGAGATAAAATCAGGCTCCACTGACAAAGCTTGTAATTCACTTATGCGTCTGGCAGAAGTAATGGCTACCAGAAACACAGTTTTCCAAGTCAAGTACTTAAGCTCTGCTGAAGACAAAGGCTCAAAAAGGGGTTGCATAAGCTGAGCAATGCAAACATTAAGGTCCCAAGCTGGAGCAGGGTCCCTGAATGGAGGGTTGCTGTGAAACAATCCCTTGAAAAACTTGGAGAATACAGGGTGAGCTGAAAGAGAAGAGGGCTTACCTGCTGAAATAAAAGCAGAAAACAGCTGCCAGGTGCACATTCAGTGTAGCTGGTCTCAGCCCCAAGCTATTTAAAAGGACCATATAATCAAGGACTGTGGGCAGATCAGCAGACTCTGGGGAAATAGGCTTCCCAGAGCACCATATGGAAAATCTTTTCCATTTGGAATTATAAGTAGCCCTGGTGGAAGGTTTCCTAGAAGCCTTCAGAATATCCACTACACCTTGGGAGAGGTGTAAATCAGCAAACTCTAACTCTTCAAGAGCCAGGCCTTGAGATTGAGAGATTTGAGGTTTGGGTACCAAACCCTCCCCTGAGCACAGGTTAACAGGTTGTAATTCCTGGAAGACACAGGGAAGATGGACTGCTAAGGACAGTAGGAGTGGATACCAGGGCTGTCTGGCCCAGTCTGGAGCAATCAGGATCATCTTGCAGGGTTGAGATCTGATTTTGACTAGCACTTTGAACAGGAGAGGGAAGGGGGAAAGCATACAGGAACTTCCCTTCCCAACTGAGAACTAAGGCATCCAGGGGGACTGAGCCCAACACTGGGGGCCTGCAGCAAAAAAGGGGAAGTTGGTGATTGTCTGGGGCTGCAAAAAGATCTATCTGCGGGGTGCCCCATCTGGAAAATATTACCTCCAAGACCAGGGGGTCCAGTGACCATTCGTGTTGGCCCTGGGAAATCCTGCTGAGAGCATCTGCCAGGACATTGTCCTTGCCTGGGAGGTGAACTGCCGTGAGGGAGGTGTTCAGGGAGTAAGCCAGAGACCACAACTTAATTGCTTTGGTGCACAAGGCTGTAGACCGAGTGCCTCCTTGCTAGTTGATGTACCACATTGTGGTGGTGGTGTCTGTTCTGACCTGGATAACTTTGTTCTGAACAGATTTGGAAAAAGCTTGAAGTGCTAGAAATACTGCTCTGAGTTCCAACAGACTGATGTGAAGCAGAGATTCCTGAGGAGACCACAACCCCTGGGTGGTCAGGTCGCCCACGTGAGCCCCCCCACTCCAAGAGGGAGACATCTGTAGTAAGGATTAAAGAGTGAGACTGAGTGACAAAGGGAACCCCTTGTCTCAGATTGTTCTGATCCTGCCACCACTGAAGGGCCTGGATCAGGGTTCGAGTTACTGGGATCAATTTGGTCAGAGGGTCTTTCCTTTGAGACCAGAAGGCCCTCAAATGGAACTGAATGTCCCTCATCTGAAATCTTGTTCCCTGCACTACTGCTGTAGAAGCAGCCATGTGCCCCAGTAGCTGTAGAAAATGCCTTGCTGGTTGAGATACCTGCAGGGTGAATGAGGAGGCCAGAGAGACAAGGGTCCTTGCCCTGTCCAGGGGAAGGAAAGCTCTGGCCTTTTCTGTGTCTAGCTCTGCACCTATGAGGGCGAGGAGCTGGACAGGCTCTAGAACCGATTTTGAAAGATTCAGAAGGAAACCCAAAGAAGTGAGCAGTTGATGAGTTATCTGCAAGTGTAACCTGACTTGGTCTGGGGACTGACCTACTATGAGCCAGTCGTCCAGGTAAGGGATGATGGCAATCTTTTGCCTTCTTAGAGAAGCAACTACCACTGCCAGGCATTTTGTGAATACCCTTGGAGCAGAAGTCAGGCCAAAGGGCACTGCTCTGAACTGGTAATGGCCTGAGGGCAGCTCGAACCTGAGGTACTTTCGATGGGAGCTTCTGATGAGAATATGGAAGTAGGCATCCTTGAGGTCCAGGGACACTAGACAGTCCCCTGGCCTTAGAGAGGGTAGAATAATTCCCAGAGTCACCATTTTGAATTTTGGTTTTAAAAGGTGCTTGTTTAAGTATCTGAGATCCAGGATGGGCCGCCATTCTCCTGTCTTTTTTGGGGTAAGGAAGTACCTGGGTCAACCCTTGCCCTGATGTAGGGGTGGAACCTTTCACAGCTCTGAGACTTGGAGGGAAGAGACCTCTGCCTCTAAGGCAAGTGTCTCTAAAGGATTTGCAGGTGGAAGGATCTGGTTCTCATCTTTGAAACTTCTGAAGCTGAGAACCAGTTCCTGGCTTACTACTTCCAGGACCCATTTGTCTGATGTCAGAGACCCCAGTCCTGGACAAAGTAAGTCAGCCTGTCCCCTACAGGTAGTTGAGAATCGGCCCTGGCAACCCCATCAGGGTGCCTGTTTGGCAGGGGCTTTGGGCTGAGGGGTGGAAGCAGGCCTGCTTGTACCCTGTCTGCCTCTCCCTTTAAAGAACCCCCTCTGGGCATAAGCTGAAGAGGAGGCCTGGGCTTGGTAAAAAGGCCTATGGAAAGGCCTGCCCCTGCCCCAGGAAAGCTGCCTTTGAGGAGTGGCCTGCCTTTCCTTGGCCTGTGCACTCCTAGGTGGTCCTATATTCATCCATTTTTTCATGTAATTTCTGTCTGCTCCCAAACAAAGAATTACCCACAACAGGAAAATCCATGGCCTTAGTCTGGGTATCCTGAGACAGGCTAGTACATCTGAGCCAAGCCATTCTTCAAGTGCCACAGATGTAGCCATGACTCTAGATGATATCATTGAGTCCACTGCAGCATGGAATTGCACCTTGATACCTCAATACCATCAGCAGCCACCTGCTCCAGCCTGGCAGCTGGCCAGGACCTGTTTTGCTAAAGCCGTAACAGTGTCCCATCTGGATTTTGATATCTAGCAGTATAGGCCATATAATTGGCCTGTCTGAGTCCAAGGATGCTGCCATGTACCGCTTCTTTGCCATGGCATCAATCCTCCTGTAGTCCTTGTCCGGGGGGTGTGAAGCCAAGGGAATGTTTGCCTTATCACAGGCTACAGCCTGCACTACCCCAACATGGCTGCATTGTTGTTAAGGAACTCCATGTCTGAGCCTGACAATGTATACCTCTTGTCCATTCTTTTATCCACAGGAGGTATAGTGTTAGGAGTCTTTAAAATCTTAAATGTCTGTTTCCCAAAAGATTTGTACAAGGGAATAGACAGCCTCCTAGACTCTGGGATATCCATCATTTCTACGTAGTCAGGCTCCTCCTGGTCATCCACAGCTTCTTCCATAGGAAGCTGGAGGGTTTCAGCCACTTTTTTATAAAACATGAAATGGGAGGAGGACTCAGAAAGCCTAGGAGGAGACACTCCCGAAGGTCTGCTTGGAGATGTCCGGGTCAATAGGCACATCCAGACTTTCAAACCACATTCACTTTCCTCATACTCCTCTTCCTCCTCCTCCGGTTCATAAAATTCCTCTAAATCATACTCTTGAACCAGTGGAACCGGCCGAACCAAGCGCCTGCCTGATGGTGCTGGTTCGGTCTGAACCGGGGACAGCGACTGTACAATTTTGATCACTTTGGCTATTTCTTCAGCCGTTGGAGAGGAAAGTTTTGGCTCCACACCAGCTGATTTTTCTTTTCTAGTTCTTTAGCCAGAACCGATTCCTCAGAATCAGCTCTGCTTTTGCCGCAAGTCACGCCTGGTCAGAGGACACCCTTCTGGTTCGTTTGAACCGAACCGGCTGGGCCATCCGTTCAGCTGGACTTTTCTTTCCTTACCTCTGGAGCCTACCAACTCTCTTTTCTAGGGTATTGCAGGAAATTCTTGCAAATCTGGCTGTCTGCATTGAGGTGGTCAACCTCAGACACAACACAGGTGGTGGGGCTGGCCTTGGCAAAGACTTCCACACACTGCAGTGTTGAAACCCAGTGGCCCGGTTTTTCTTTTGGGTTCGGACACTGTGCCAGTCCTATCCAAACTTACCTTTTATGGCAATCCGCCAGGCAAGACCCTCTTATTGATTCCTGACTGTGTCATAGGTCGGAAAAAACGTAATAAAATCGCGATTTTTAGAACCGATAAGAACTGTAACTACACTCTAAAAAGTACAAATTAGAATTTTTTTAATAACTCATCGGTTCAAACCGAACCTTGATGAATGCTTACAAGTTCCACACAGAATAGAACAAAATATAACCTATCTAGTGCTCACAACATACACAGACAGAAACTGAACCGACAGGTTACGGTTTAAATTCGGTCAGAAACAGAGAAAAGCAGTACTTAAACCGACAAACTGAACTGAGCAGAAGGAGAAATCTCCGGAGCGACTGTTCAGTGAGGCGAAGTAAAGAATTTGACGGTTTGAGTTTAAACAGCAACAGACAGAGTCTCAACCGAGCTCGAGCTCAGCGTTCCATGCCTGGCATGGAAAGTTAACTCTCATCTCCGGGGCAGTTCAAAGGTTGGGACTCACTGCTACTGTCAGAATACAGCAAGACTTCATGTTGTTTGAAAAGGAAAGGATATAAACTGAAAAAGGTATAAGCCGGTAGAGGATAGACAGAGGAGAGAGAATTCCAACCCTAAGGGACCGCAGGGCCTCCTTTCCAGGGTGGCTCTAGGGGAGGAACAGAGAGAGGGAAAGAGAAAGAAGAAGAAGAAAAGGAGGCATGTTGAGAGGGAGAACAGTGCCCATCGAGCATTGGTTGAGAGGCTTATAAGCTCGAGACTAACAAAGGAGCAAGAATCCTTGTTGATAGGACTGAGGGGAGGTTCAACTGAACCACCTGAACAGATCCGATACAAGGGCAGATTCTCTGATCTCTCAACATGCCAAGTCCCTACATCCTAGCTGAGGGCTCACAGACTGCCCGGGCAGAACCTGTTCCGGGGAGAGCGCCCACCCAGGAAGGGGACTATGTCCCTTAGCATCCTGTTAAGTGCTAACACAGCAGTGTATGGGGAAAGATTATGCCTTACTGAAGGCAGCTTTGTATGAAGGATAGAGTGGGAACTCAATCAGACTCCCTAAGGCAAGGCAACAGCAGATGCTCAAGGCTGACAAGTGCAAAGCAGCAGCTAGAATGAGCTTAAAGATAATACCTGCCAGGGATTCTAAATTTTGTTGAGGCTGAGTCAGGGCACGGTCTCTTAAGCTGTGAAATCTGCATAACCTGATCAAGGTACTTAGAAGTCGCACCCTAAGGGCAGTCAGAAAGAGTTCCCAGAATAAGAGAAAAGTACAGACCGTGCTCGTCCCTCTTTACCTTGAGGAAAAAAGGAACCATTCACAAAGAATGGAAAACAGAAATTTTTTTTTTTTTTTGGGCATAAAGGCCAAAGAAAGGAAGAGGAACGAGACTGGAGGGGGAGACGCCAAAGTAGGAGGCCACTGAGGAAAGTGGTGAGAGTCAATGAATGGTGAAGATACAAGAAGATCAAGAATTACGGTAGGCAATGCACTTTCACATCTTCCTTGCTCAATCCACCATTCATTACTTACAGGATAAGCCCTCCCCTTAAAAAAAGGGGGTAGAAACCCTGAGGAACAAGACCCCAGCCTCCTGTTGGTGAGAACAGAAGGGTAAGACCCGGCCATCTAGAGAGAGTCTATGGCGGAAGAGCCAGGAGGTACTTCGAGGACGGGAAGACGGAGGAAGCTCCTGCAGTAGTCTCCTAGCTCTGGAGGAAAAGAGAAGGGTCGCCCGGAAAGCGGAGCGAGTCCCCCTACGCCAGGCCAGGGGTGACAACCTTGACAGACGAAGCCATGCCGTCCATCTAATGCAGATCGCTGTCCTCGCAAGCCTGGAAGCCACCTCACTGGCGTCATAAGATGCCCTTGCTTGGTGTCTTGCCAGCTCCAGGCCTATAGCAAAGAGGGCAATAGCTTGTCTGGTTTGCTCTGTATCAGGCATTGATGCTAAGATCTGAAAGAGTATCGACCACAAATGCCTACTGTAGGCAGCGTGATGAGCCTGATGAGATGCAATGCAAGACATTGCATGAGAGGAAGACAACACTCTTCGCCCCCACCGGTCGAACTGTAGGGAATCCGAGTCCGGTGGACGGTCGTGCGCCAGGCAGCGGCGCCCGGAAGGAGTCTCTAGGTATACCAAACCCGAGGACGAGTTGGGGAGAGTACCCAGGGATTCCGAAGGGGCACAATACCTACGTCGGCAGTCCGCCGGGGCTGGAGAAAGGGCGGCTGGCGACTGCCAGGAACGGACAGATGCCTCCTGGAAGGGAATAGGCCAGGAAGGTACCACCAGGTGCTGGGCACTGAATTCGCCAAGGAATTCACGCGTCTCCCGTTCAGTATTGTCTCGCCTAACGTAGGAAATTCGACGATCCCTCACCATCCTCGAAAGGAATCGCTGATATTCAGTGAAATCAGCATCGGAGGAGAGAAGAGCAGAGGGGTTCCTCTCCTCAGAGGAGGGAGACGAGTATGATGGAGCCCTGAGAGTCCAGAGGATTCTTGTATGTGGGGGATAGTTAAAGACCGCTCATTCATATACCTGACATATGAGGGGAAGGCCGCTGCAGAACCTCTGAACTGCTCCCAGGATAACGGGCCCGTAGGAACGACATGGCCTGGAAGAGCGGGGGGTGGCTGCAGAGGAATGGGAGATGGGCACCTACGAAGAGGCAACTGTCCTCTGCTAGGGCTCTGAAATCCAGGGAACAGAGCCCGAGCTGGTGGGATCCCAGACAACAGACCAGGTCGGAAAACGGAACCCTGGGGATGCGAAGCCTGGAAGAGCCCAGAAGGGGATCCTCCCCTGTGACGAACCTGGGACTGCATGGATCCAGAAGGCAGCCCGCAGCAATGCCACCGGAGGGGACCCCGGAGTACGAGAGGGAAAGGCGGGGCCCAGCGCTACGGCTCTAGCCACCCCCGAGGGGTGGCCGACAGAGACCGAGACGCCTGCACTGCCCCCACCCTCGGACTCAGAGAGCTCCTCCTGACCCCAGCGATCTCCCACCCCGAGGGGCTGTAGCAGCACCAGGGTCGGTAGCTGCCACGAGCCCCAGGAGGGAATAGCCCTCCTCCGCCCCTGCTCCATCGCCCCCAGGGACCCAAGACCACCCCAACCTGGGGACCCCAGGGAGGACAGCAGCGGGGACAGCGGAAGAAGTCAGGCCGCCTGGCACCTCGGTGGCACCGGGACCCTGACCAAGAATCAGGTTGCCTGAACAGGTCCACGCCTGAATCATCAGCCTCCAAAGAGGAAGACATCAGCTGGATCACAATACCAGCAACCCCTGGTCCTCGTGAAACAGCACTACTTAACGGTGCCGAGGCGGGCGCCGACGACCTCGCCCACCCGCAAAGCCTGGTCCCAGCTTTCACCGGCGCCGGGTTAGGCCCACGGTGCCGCCCGCGCCGGAACCCAACCCGGGCGCCCAGGATAGCGAATTGGCTCGTGGAACCGCGAGCGGTGCCAAAGGCCAGAGCGATCACCGCGCCAGGATCCCAAACGGGCGCCAGAGGGCGGCATCGAGGGTCCACTGCAAGGGCCCAGCAGGCGTGGGCTCGACATTGGGGAGCCTGCATCAAGAGGGTGACTGCTGAGGCGGTGTCTCCGCCATGCCCCAGGAGGAACTCGCATTCCTCCGACACCGCAAAGAAGCTTCCTCTTCGGCAAGAGAAGATGAGGAAGCTTTACTCCCACGGACCATATAGGCCCGGAAGGGACCCGAGGAAGGGCCTAGAGACCTTACCTGAATCCTGAGCAACGCTATCCCGAAGGTCGGTGGGCCTTGCCGATCTTGAACGCGCGACTTCCAGGACACGACGGTCCATGGAGAAACAAGCGCCGCACGATCCATATCGTGGTTGGGTCCCAGGCAACGGAGACAAACAGCATGCCGATCCGTGATGGAGAAATGCCGCCACAGGAGCACAGACACATAGGGGTACGGCCCGCTTCAATTGCACGCTTTGCCCCCAACCTGACATGATGCTAACCAAATAAGAGACAAAACAGCAACAAAGCACTCGCGCCATTGACAGAAATAAAAGAAATGGTCTTACCAGGAGACGCGCCGAGCAATATAACCTGAGAATACGAGGAGTCTTGAGTGACGAGAAAATCTTCAACTCTGGCGCGGCAGGTGCAGCCTCGTGGCGGGAGAAACAGAAATAGGGCTAAAGAGGTGCACGGCACCTAACGGCCGCCCCTATGCCCTTATGACACAATCGTCGGCGCTCGAGGCGGCGCCGTTGGAGCCGAAGCACCACAAAAAAAAAAAAAAAAAAAAAACTCCTGTGGCGGGTGCGCCTGCCAGCACTAACCCAAGCAGTAATGAATGGTGAAGATTGACAAGGGAAGATCTGGGTTTTCGGAGTGCCTTTGGTTTGCATTTTTCGATCTGGTAGCTTTGGCAGGTGAATTCATGTTTTTAAGCAGTCGATGAACTTAGATTATGATGAGGCCGATCCGCAGCTCCAAGATTAGGCAGCCACAGATTTCCTGACGTCACCGGAAGTCAAGCTGCCACACATCTGACCATTCCTCGAACCTTGCCAAGTCCCTTCTCATCCTTTCCACCCACCCTGGTGTATCAATTCTGTTGCAGATCTTTGTGTCATCTGTAAAGAGACATACTTTTCTTTCCAGTCCCTCTGCAGTGTCGCTTATAAAGACATTGAAGAGGACCAGTCCTAGTATTGAACATCATGGGTACCCCACTAGTAACCCCCTTTCTTCAGGGTGGATCCCTTTCTTCAGAGTGGACTCCATTTACTACTACCTCTGTGTCCTGTTCTCCAGCCAATTTTTACCCAGACTACCATCTTGGGACCCACTCCCAGGCTGGTTAACTTGTATATTAATCTTCTGTGTAGGACAGTGTCAAATGCCTTGCTAAAGTCTAGGTAAGCCATGTCCATAGCCCCTCCCTGATCTACTACTTTGGTCACCCAGTCAAAGAACTCTATTAGATTTGTCTGACATTACCTTCTCACTGTGAATCCATGCTGCCTTGGGTCCTGTGCCCCACTGGCCTCTAGGTACTCAACAATTCTTTCCTTCAGAAATGATTCCATCATTTTCCCCATCACTGAGGTTAAACTAACAGGTCTGTAGTTTCCTGCCACTGCCCTGCTCCACTTTTTTGTGAAGTGGAACAACATCTGCCCTCCTCCAGTCCTCAGGTACCACCCCATCCTCCCATGATTTGTTAAAGAAAGTAGTCAGTGGTGTCACTAGTTTCTACCCTTAGTTATTTTAGAATTCTGGTATGAATCTCATCTGGCCCCACTGCTTTGTCCACCTTCAGTTTTAAGAGTTCTTTCAGAACCCTATGGTCCCCTTATACATTTGGCAGATGGACCAAATAGACTTGCCAGACTCCTGAAGACGAGAGAACAAACCCTCGGTCTCCTGTCCAAAGAGGATGGAACAGGAGGTCCCCGATTCCAGACTGCAGATCGTTCTGAAAGCCGGAGCATCTCAGCCATGCGTGGCAGCGAAGGCAGACCCCCGACGCTGCCGCCCTGGTCGCCGTATCCGCATTGTCGTACGAGGCACGCAGAACATGTGTGCCTGTGTCCATGCCCAATGTCAACACATCCAGAAGTAACATCTTTTGTGCAAAATCTGGCAAGGCATTGATAAGAAAAAATTACTCACCTTAGTAATGTTGTTTCTTCTAATGGAGTCTTGCTATATTATGACATATGCAGTTTGTCCCAGCCTTGGAACTGCTCCGGAGGTGAAAGAGTTAACTTTCCATGCCAGGCATGGAATCTTGAGCACAAGCTCGGTTGAAAACTCTGTCTGTTGTTCTTCAAACCCAAACTGTCAGATCTTTACGAGCAAAACTCACTAAGATTCTGTGTGGAAGCTGTAAACCTACACTAGCCAACTGGCAACTAAAATATTAACACATTTTTTGGTCCCAAAACAAAGACTCAAGTCAGGGGATCCAAAAAATAAAATACAATACCCAAACACCCAAAAAAGGAGCGGGTGAAAAACACAAGGTGGGCATCACTAAGTGCCAACACTGCACTGCCCACCCACATCCCAAGAGCAGAGGTTCTGAGAGGGGCAGGCAGGGGGGGAGGTCATAATATAGCAAGACTCCATTAGAAGAAACAACATTACTAAGGTGAGTAATTTTTTCTTCAAACATGAAGTCTTGCTATATTATGACATATGCAGACTACACAGCAGTACCTCCATGGAGGAGGGACAGAACCTACTTAGGAAATAGGCTCTGAAGCACAGCTGTGCTAAACCGAGCATCACTCCTAGCCTGGATGTCCAGGGAGTAATGCTTGGTGAAAGTGTGTACTGTTTTCCAGGTAGCTGCTTGACATATCTCTAAGATAAGGATGTCACTGGCCGCAGCTGGGGACGCAGCTGTACCTCTGTTAGAGTGAGCCCTCAGGCCTGAAGGGGGAACCTTACCCAGTTTTTGATAAAACTGGATACAAGAGACAATCCACCTGGCAATGGATCTTTTAGTGGCAGGTTTCCCTTTACCAACCTCACCATAAGTGAGGAACAGTTGGAGGAAGTCAAACCTGTGACCCTTGGTACGGTCTATGTAGTGACTAAGGGCTCTCTTTACATCTAATTGTGCAGCCTCCTCGCCAGAGGAGGAATAGTCAGCTAAGTACACTGGAAGAGATATAGATTGATTAAGGTGGAAATCTGAAACCACCTTGGCAAGAACTTCCTGTTAGTCCTGAGGACTACCTTATCTCTGTGAAAGGAGATAAAATCAGGCTCCACTGACAAAGCATGTAATTCACTTATGCGTCTGGCAGAAGTGATGGCTACTAGAAACACAGTTTTCCAAGTCAAGTACTTAAGCTCTGCTGAAGACAAAGGCTCAAAGGGGGGTTGCATTAGCTGAGCAATGCAAACATTAAGGTCCCAGGCAGGAGCAGGGTCCCTAAATGGAGGGTTGGTGTGAAGCAATCCCTTGAAAAACTTGGAGAATACAGAGTGAGCAGAAAGAGAAGAGGGCTTTCCTGCTGAAATAAAAGCAGAGACAGCTGCCAAATGCACTTTCAGGGTAGCTGGCCTCAGCCCCAAAGTATTTAGATGGACCATATAGTCCAGGACTGTGGGCAAATCAGCAGATTCTGGGGAAATATGCTTTCAGAGCACCATATGGAAAACCTTTTCCATTTAGAATTATAAGTAGCCCTGGTGGAAGGCTTCCAGAAGCTAAGATATCGAGTACACCTTGAGAAAGTGTAGATCAGCAACTCTAACTCCTCAAGAGCCAGGCCTTGAGGTTGAGGGATTTGAGATTCAGAACCAAACTCTCCTGGGCACAGGTTAACAGCTTGTGATTCCTGGGGAGACACAGGGGAAGGTGGACTGCTAAGGACAGAAGGAGTGGATACCAGGGCTGTCTGGCCCAATCTGGAGCAATCAGAATCATCTTGCAAGGTTGAGATCTAATTTTGACTAGCACCTTGAACAAGAGAGGAAAGGGGGGAAAGGCATAGAGGAACTTCCCTCCCCAATCGAGAAGGAAGGCATCCAGAGGGACTGAGTCCAACACTGGGGGCCTGCAACAAAAAAGCGGAAGTTGGTGATTCTCTGGGGCTGCAAAAAGATCTGTCTGAGGGGTGCCCCACCTGGCAAATACTAACCTCAGTACTAGGGGATCCAGTGACCATTCGTGATGGCCCTGGGAAATCCTGCTGAGAGCATCTGCCAGGACATTGTCTTTGCCTGGGAGGTGAACTGCCATGAGGAGGTGTTCAGGAATCAAGCCAGACCACAACTTCATCGCCTCGGTGCACAAGGTCAAGACAGAGTGCCCCTTGCTTTGTTGATTTACCACATTGCAGTGGTGCTGTCTGTTCTGACCTGTACCACTTTGTTCTGAACAGATGCAGAAAACCTGAAGTGCTAGAAAACCAGCTCTGAGTTCCAACAGATTGATGTGGAGCAGAGATTCCTGAGGGGACCACAATCCCTGGGTGGTGAGTGCTCATGTGAGTTCCCATCCCAAGAGAGACGATCTGTAGTAAGGGTCAAGGAGTGAGATTGAGGATGAAAGGAACCCCTGTCTCAGACTGCTCTGATCCTGCCACCACTGCAGGGCCTGGATCAGGGTTCGAGTTACTGGGATCAATTTGTTACATGGATCTCTCTCTTGAGACCAGAAGGCCTCAAATGGAACTGGATGTCCCTCATCTGAAATCTTGCTCCTTGCACTACAGCTGTGGAAGAGCCATGTGGCCAAGGAGCTGTAGAGTGCCTTGCTGGTCGAGACCTGCAGAGTGAAGGAGGAGGCCAGAGCCACCAGGTCTTTACTCTTTCTAGGGAAGGAAAGCTCTGGCCAGATTTGTGTCCAGTTCTGCGCCTATGAAGGTGAGTAGCTGAACAGGCTCTAGAACTGACTTTGGGAGACTGGGAAGAAAACCTAGAGATGTAAGCAGCTGCTGGGTAACCTGAAGGTGTGATCTGACTTGGTCTGGAGACTGACCCACTATGAGCCAGTCGTCCAGGTAAGGAAAGATGGCAATCTTTTGCCTTCTTAAGTGAGCAACTCTGCTGCCAGGCATTTGGTGAATACCCTTGGGCAGAGGTGAGGCCGAAGGGCATTGCTCTGAACTGGTAATGGCCTGAGGGCAGTTTGAATCTGAGGTACCTTTCGGTGGGAGCTTCTGATGAGAACATGGAAGTAGGCATCCTTGAGGTCCAGGGACGCTAGACAGTCCACTGGCCTTAGGGAAGGTAAAATAATTCCCAGAGTCACCATTTTGAATTTTGGTTTTAAAAGGTGTTTGTTTAGGTATCTTAGATCCAGGATGGGCCGCCATTCTCCTGTCTTTTTTGGGGTAAGGAAGTACCTGGAGTACAGTCCTTTGCCCTGGTGTAGGAGAGGAACCCTTTCTACAGCTCTGAGAGCCAGGAGGGTTGAGACTTCTGTTTCCAAAGCAAGAGCCTCTGATGGATTTGCAGGTGGAAAGGATCTGGTTATCATCTTTGGAAATTTTCTGAAGCTGAGAACCAGTCCTGGTTTACTTTACTTCCAGGACCCACTTGTCTGATGTTAAAGACTCCCAGTCCTGACTGGCAAGCCAGCCTGCCCCCTACAGGTAATGGAGAATCGGCCCTGGGCATCCCATCAGGGTGCCTGTTTGGCAGGAGCTCAGGCTGAGCGTGGGAGCAGGCCTGCTCGCACTCCAGTCTGCCTCTCCTCTGAAGAACCCCTCTGGGCAAAAGCTGAAGAGGAGGCCTGGGCTTGGTAAAAGTCTCTGTGAAAGGCCTGCCCCTGCCCCTGGAAGGCTGCCTCTGAGGAGTGCCGCCTCTCCTTGGCCTGTGCACTCCTATAAGTGGTCCTATACTGATCCATTTTTTCATGTAATTTCTGTCTGCTCCCCAAACAGAGAATTACCCACAACAGGAAAATCCATGGCCTTAGCTCATGATCCTGTGACAGGCTAGTACACCTGAGCCAAGCCATTCTACTAAAAGCCACAGATGTAGCCATGACTCTTGAAGATACATCATTAGAGTCCACTGCAGCATGGAATTGCACCTTGATGCCTCAATACCATCAGCAGCCACCTGCTCCAGCTCCTTGGCAAGCTGGCCAGGACCTGTTTCGCTAAAGCCATAACAGTATCCCATCTGGATTTCTGGTATCTTGCAACATAGGCCATATAATTTGCCTGTCTGAGTCCCAAGGATGCTGCCATGTATTGTTTCTTTGCCATGGCATCAATCCTCCTGGAGTCCTTGTCAGGGGGGTGTGAAGCCAAGGGAATATTTGCCTTATCACACTACCCCAACATGGCTGCACTGTTGTGAAAGGAACTCTGTATCAGAGCCTGACAATGTGTATCTCTTGATCATTTTTTTATCCACAGGAGGTATAGTGTTAGGAGCTTTTAAAATTTTTATTGTCTGTTTCCTAAAGGATTTATGTAAAGGAATAGACAATCTCCTGGACTCTGGGATATCCATCATTTCCACATAGTCAGGCTCCTCCTGTTCATCCACAGCTTCTTCCAAAGGGAGCTGGAGGGTTTCAGCGACTTTTTTATAAAACATAAAATGAGAAGGGGACTCAGAAAGCCTAGGGGGAGACACTCCTGAAGGTCTGTCTGGGGAGATGTCCGGTTCAATGGGCACATCCAGACTTTCAAAATCACATTCACTCTCTTCATAATCCTCCTCCCCCTCCTCCGGTTCATAAAATTCCTCTATATCATATTCTTGAACCGGTGGAACCGACCGCTTACCTGATGGTGCCAGTTCGGTCGGAACCGGGAAAGCGACTGGACAATTTAGATCGCTTTGGCTATCTCTGCAGCGGTTGGAGAAGGAAATTTTGCTCCACACCTGCTGATTTTCTAGTCCTCTTTGCTGGAACTGGCTCCTCCGAGTCAGCTCTTCGCTTGCCCGAGATGTCTCGCCTGGTCAGAGGGACTCTCCGGTTCGTTGGCACCGAGCCGGGCTGGTCATCCGGTCAGCGGACTTTTGGGCTCTCGCTCCCCTGAGCCTACCAACTCTCTTATCCAGGGTAGCTGCAGGGAAATTCTTGCAAATCTGGCAGTCTGCATTGAGGTGGTCAAACCCTCAGACAATAACACATGTGGTGTGGGTCAGCCTTGGCAAAGGCTTCCACAGACACTACAGTACTGAAACCCAGTGGCCCAGTTTTTCTTTGGGTTTCTCAGACATAATGCCAGCCTCAACCAAAAACTTGCCCTTTTACAGCAAATCGCCAGCAAGACACCCTTATCGGTTCCCAACTGTATCACTGGTCGTGGAAAACGTAATGAAACTGCTTTTTTAGAAACCGATAAGAACCGGGAACCGCACTCTAAATGCAATTTAATTAAGTTTAACAATAACCTGATCGGTTCAAACTGAACCGATAATAACATTTGCAAGTTCCACACAGAGAAAAATGTAAACCTATCTATTACTACTTATACTAATGACAGAGCTTGAACCATAGTTCTGTTAAAATAAGACAAATGCGGTTTAAAAAAACGAAATTACACTTTTCAAACGACAAAATGAACCTGAGCAGAAGGAGAAATCTCCGGGCGCACTGTTCAGTGAGGCGATAAAGAATCTGACAGTTTGGGTTTGAAGAACAACAGACAGAGTTTTCAACCGAGCTCGCGCTCAAGATTCCGTGCCTGGCATGGAAAGTTAACTATTTCACCTCCGGAGCAGTTCTAAGGTTGGGACAAACTGCATATGTCATAATATAGCAAGACTTCATGTTGTTTGAAGCTCCTGTCCTTCTCCCAGAGCACATTTTAGTCCTGGACCATATTCGTAAAGCAATTAAGGGAATGGATGGAGCAGGTGGAGGCAGAAGAAAAAATTACTCACCTTAGTAATGTTGTTTCTTCTAATGGATTCTTGCTATATTATGACAATTGCAGTGAGTCCCCATCTTCGAACTGCTCCGGAGGTGAAATAGTTAACTTTCCATGCAGGCATGGAACTTAGAGCACGAGCTCGGTTGAAAACTCTGTCTGTTCTTCAAACACAAACAGTCAGATTTTTACGAGCTAAAACTCACTAAGGCTCTGTGTGGAAGCTGTAAACCTACACTAGCCAACTGGCTACTAACATAAACACTCATTTTTTGGCCTCAAACAAAGACTCAAGTCAGGAGACCCAAAAATGCAAAAACAACACCAATTCACCCAAAAGGAGGGTGAAAAACAACAAGGTGGGCATCAAAAAGTGCCCACTGTACTGCTCCACCCACATCCCAAAAACAGAGGTTCTGAGAGGGGCAGGCAGGAGGAGGAGGTCACAATATAGCAAGACTCACTAGAAGAAACAACATTACTAAGGTGAGTAATTTTTCTTCAAACAACATGAAGTCTTGCTATATTATGACAATTGCAGACTCAAAGCAGTACCCCATGGAGGAGGGACGAACCCACTTAGGAATAGGCTCTGAGAGTATTGTGTTGTAAACCGAGCATCACTCCTAGCCTGGATGTCCAGGGAGTAATGCTTGGTAAAAGTGTAACTGTTTTCCAGGTAGCTGCTTGACATATTTCTAGAATAGGAATGTCTCTGGCTGCAGCCAGAGAAGCAGCTGTACCTCTGGTAGAGTGAGCCTTCAGGCCCGAGGGGGTAACTTTACCCAACTTCTCGTAGCAGAATTGGATACAAGAGACAATCCACCTGGCAATGGATCTTTAAGTGGCTGGCTTCCCTTTACCAACTTAACCATAAGTGAGGAACAGTTGGAGGGAGTCAAACCTATGACCCTTGGTACACTCTATGTAGTAACTAAGGGCTCTCTTCAGATCTAGGCTGTGCAGCCTCCTCTCACCAGAGGAGGAGAAGTCAGTGAAGTACACTGGAAGAGAAATAGACTGATTAAGGTGGAAATCTGAAACCACCTTAGGTAGGAACTTTCTGTTAGTCCGGAGGACCACCTTATCTCTGTGAAAGGAGATAAACTCCTGCTCCACTGATAACGCTTGTAATTCACTTATGCGTCTGGCAGAGGTGATGGCTACCAGAAACACAGTTTTCCAAGTCAAGTATTTGAGCTCAGCTGAAGACAAGGGCTCGAAGGGGGGTTGCATAAGCTGAGCAATGCAAACATTAAGATCCCAGGCAGGGGCAGGATCCCTGAATGGAGGGTTGTGTGAAGCAATCCCTTAAAAAACTTAGAAAATACAGGATGAGCTGAAAGAGAAGAGATTTACCTGCTGAAATAAAGCAGACACAGCTGCCAAATGCACCTTCAGGGTAGCTGGTCTCAGCCCCAAAGAATTCAGATGGACCATATAATCCAGGACTGTGGGTAGATCAGCAGAGTCTGGGAAATATGCTTTTCGAGCACCATATGGAAAACCTTTTCCATTTGGAATTATAAGTAGCCCTGGTGGAAGGCTTCCTGAGGCCTTCAATATATCCATTACACCTTGGGAAAGTGTAAATCAGCAGACTCTAACTCTTCAAGAACCAAGCCTTGAGATTGAGAGATTCGGATACCAAACCCATCCCTGGGACACAGGTTAACAGATTGTGATTCCTGGGAAGGCACAGGGGAGATGGACTGCTAAGGACAGTAGGAGGGATACCATGGTTGTTTCAGCTCCAATCTGGAGCTATCAGAATGACTTTGCAGGATTGGGATCTGATTTTGACTAGCACTTTGAACAGGAGAGAAAGGGAGGAAGGCATAGAGGAACTTCCCCTCCCAACTGAGGGCAAAGGCATCCAGGGGAGTGAGCCCAACACTGGGGGCCTGCAGCAAAAAAGAGGAAGTTAGTGATTGTCAGGGGCTGCAAAAAGATCTATCTGCGGGGTGCCCCATCTGGCAAATACTACTCCCAAGACCAGGGGTTCCAGTGACCATTCGTGCTGGCCCTGGGAATACCTGATGAGCATCTGCCAGGACATTGTCCTGCCTGGGAGGTGGACTGCCGTGAGGGAGGTGTCTAGGAGTAAGCCAGAGACTACAACTTCATCGGCTCGGTGCACAAGGTCGAGACCGAGTGCCCTTGCTTGCTGGATGTACCACATTGTAGTGGTGTTGTCTGTTCTGACCTGCATAATCTTGTTCTGAACAGATTTGGAAAAAGCTTGAAGTGCTAGAAAACTGCTCTGAGCTCCAACAGGTTGATGTGAGCAGAGATTCCTGGGGAGACCACAGACCCTGGGTGGTGAGGTCGGCCATGTGAGCTCCCCAGCCCGAGAGGATGCATCTGTTGTAAGGATTAGAGAGTGAGACTGAGTGACAAAGGAACCCCTTGTCTCAGGTTGCTCTGACCCTGCCACCACTGCAGGGCTGGATCAGGGTTCGAAGTTACTGGGATCAACTTGTAAGAGGATCCTTTCTTTGAGACCAAAAGCTCTCAAATGGAACTGGATGTCCCCATCTGAAATCTTGCTCCTTGCAACTGCTGTGGAAGCAGCCATGTGACCCAGGAGCTGCAGAAAATGCCTTGCTGGGGGAGACCTGCAGGGTGAATGAGGAGGCCAGGGAGACTGGGGTGTTGCCCTGTCCAGGGGGAGGAAGGTCTCCTGTGCTCAGTTCTGCCCTTTATGAAGGTAAGAAGCTGGACCGGTCAGAACTGACTGAGAGATTCAGAAGGAAACCTAGAGAGGGCAGTTGCTGCGTTATCTGAAGATGTAAATTGGTCTGGGGACTGGCCTACTATGAGCCAATCGTCCAGGTAAGGAAAGATGGCAATCTTTTCTTCTTAGGTAGGCAACTGCTACAGCCAGGCATTTGGTGAATACCCTGGGGCAGAAGTGAGGCCAAGGGCATTGCTCTGAACTGGTAGTGGCCTGAGGGCAGCTTCAACCTGAGGTACTTTCGCTGGGAGCTTCTGATGGGAATATGGAAGTAGGCATCCTTGAGGTCCAGGGAAGCTAGCCAGTCCCCTGGCCTTAGAGAGGGTAGGATAATCTCAGAGTCACCATTTGAACTTTGGCTTTAAAAAGGAGCTTGTTTAAATATCTGAGATCCAGGATGGGCCGCCATTCTCCTGTCTTTTTGGGGTAAGAAGTACCTGAGTACAAACCTTTGCCCTGGTGTGGGGAGGAACCCTTTCCACAGCTCTCCGAGAGCCAGGAGGGGAGAGACCTCTGCCTCTAGGGCGAGTGTGTCTCTGATGGAGTTCAGTAGGTGGAAAAGATCTGGTTCTCAGCTTGGAAATATTTTGAAGCTGAGAACCAGTCCCTGGCCATTACTTCCAGGACCCACTTGTCTGATGTTAAAGACTTCCAGTCCTGGACAAAGTAAGCCAGCCTGCCCCCTACAGGTAGAGAAGAATCGGCCCTGGCAATCCCATCAGGGTGCCTGCTTGGCAGGGGCTTTGGGCTGAGGGGTGGAAGCAGACCTGCTTGTACCCCGTCTGCCTCTCCCTCTAAAGAACCCCCTCTGAGCATAGGCGGAGGAGGAAGCTTGGGCTTGGTAAAAAGGCCTATGAAAAGGCCTGCCCCTGCCTCTAGGAAGCTGCTTTGAGGAGTGGCCTGCCTTCCTTGGCCTGTGCACTCCTATAGGTGGTCCTATATTCATCCATTTTCTTATGTAATTCTCGGCTTGCTCCCCAAACAGAGAGTTGCCCACAACAGGAAAAATCCATGGCCTTAGACTGTATCCTGAGACAGGGTAGTACATCTGAGCCAAGCCATCCCTGCTAGTGCCACAGATGTAGCCATGACTCTTGATGAAACATCATTAGAGTCCACTGCAGCATGAAATTGCACCTTGGATGCCTCAATACCATCCATAGCCACCTGTTCCAGCTCCCTGGCAAGCTGGTCAGTGACTTGTTTTGCTAGGGCCAGCACAGTATCCCATCTGGATTTCTGGTACCTAGCAGCATAAGCCATATAATTTGTCTGTCTGAGTCCCAAAAGATGCCATGTACGGTTTCTTTGCCATAGCATCAATCTTCCTGAGTCCTTCTCAGGGGTGTGAAGCTAGGGGATTAGCTTGTAGCACAGGCTGCAGCCTGCACTACCCCCACATGGCTGCATTGTTGAGTGAGGAAATCAGTGTCGGAGCCTGATAAGGTATACCTCTTGTCCATCCTTTTATCCACAGGAGGTATAGTGAGGAGTTTTTAAAACTTTAACTGTCTGTTCTCGAAAAGATTTATGCAAAGGAATAGACAGTCTCCTAGACTCTGAATATCCATCATTTCTACATAGTCCGCCCCTCTTGGTCATCAACAGCTTCCTCAACAGGGAGCTGGAGAGTTTCAGCAACTTTTTATAAAACATGAAATGAGAAGGGACTCAGAAAGCCTTGGAGGAGAAACCCTAAGGGTCTATCTGGAGAGATGTCCGGTTCAATGGGCACATCCAGATCTTCAAAACCATATTCACTCTCCTCATATTCCTCTTCCCCCTCCTCCGGTTCACAAAAATCCTCAAAATCATAATCTTGAACCGGTGGAACCGGCCGAACCGAACCCTCCCTGATGGTGTAGGTTCGTCGGAACCGGGAGAGACTGGACAATTTGAATTGCTTTAGCTATTTCTTCAGCAGTTGGGAGATAATTTTGGCTCTACGCTAGCTGACTTTCTAGTCCTTTTGCTGAACCGCCTCAGAACCGGCTCTTCGCTTCGCCCGAGGAAGTATCGCCTGGTCAGAGGAGACTTCCTCCGTTCGGCTGGTACCGAACCGGCTGGCCATCCGATCAGCGGACTTTTGGCTCTCCTTTCCTGAGCCTACCAACTCTCTTATCTATGGTGGCAGCAGGAAATTTTGACAAATCTGGCAGTCTGAATTGAGGTGGTCAAACCTCAGACAATAGACACGTGGTGTGGGTCAGCCTTAGCAAAAGCTTCCCACAAACACTACAGTGTTGAAACCCAGTGGGTCCGGTTTTTCTTTGGGTTTCTAGACATAATGCCAGCCTAACCAACTTGCCCGTTTATGGCAATCCGTAAAGCAAGACACATTATCGGTTCCTAACCTGTCACGGGTCGTGGAAAAACTGTTTTTTTTTAGAACTGATAAGAACCGGGAACCGCACTCTAAAAAAGGACTAGTAGATTTAAAGACAACCTGATCGGGTTCAAACCGAACCGATAATGAATTACAAGTTCCACACAGAAAAACTAAATGTAAAACCTATTCTATCTATTACTTACATTACCATAGACCGAGCTTGAACCGACCGGTTGCGGTTTAATTTCGGTTGAAAAACTGACAAAAATAATACTTTAAAACTGACAAAATGAACCAAGCAGAAGGAGAAATCTCCGGAGCGACTGTTCAGTGAGGCGGAGTAAATAATCTGACAGTTTGGCGCTTGAAGAACAACAGAAAGAGTTATCAACCGAGTCACATCTAAGTTCCATGCCTGCATGGAAAGTTAACTATTTCACCTCCGGAGCAGTTCGAAGATGGGGACTCACTGCAATTGTCATAATATAGCAAGACTTCATGTTGTTTGAAGTGTTGAACACCCTTCAAGGGGCTCAGTACTCACCCACCAGTGATGAATGGTAAAGACTGACACAGCGAAGATATAAAAATTACGTACCTACCGTAATTATGATCTTTCTGTGTATCTTCACCATTCATCACAGATGGGTACTGGTCGGAGATCAGGACCCCACGGGAGCCTTTGTAAATAGGATAGGCGGAGTCGACGCAGCATCGGCGCCGCCTCGAGGCCGACGCACTCACGTGGGCGCCGAGGATTAGCCGGTGCCAGCCACCCCTGCCTGCCAGTTCTGAGTCGCCGGAGAGGTAAGAGGAAGGGATGGAGGGTGGGACAAGAGAGTCCAAGGGACCGAAAAAGGAAGAGAAAAACTGAACTAAAAGGAGAAATAACGACTGAGAGGACAGCATAGAGGAAGCAAGACTAAGGGGACTGGGTAGGGGCTCCAATCTCTGGAAAAGGAAGAAGGGAGGGAAGGGGGGAGAGAGAATTTAGGAGAGAGTGAGAGGTAACAAGGATCCAGGACCCTTGTCCGCCACCAGATTGTATAGGAACTGCAGGGTGTAGCAAAGCTCATTTGCCAGAATTCAAGGCACAGAATAACTGGCAATACCCCAAAAGCAGAGTCGGCTATTCTGGAGAAGGACAGGGTACAGGGACTCAGTACTCTCTCTGTAAAGATATTTGGTGAAAAAAAGGGGAGTTTTTTTTTTTTTTTAATTAGATGGATAACAGAAGAAGGGCAACCACCAGCTCTCACCCCGTAGGAGTGAAGATATGTAGTAGAGAAGGAGTGCCACTCGAACTGTACCCCTTAGGGAAGAAAACTACCCCCTGTGTGTCCCAACTTTACCCCGCTCAAAAAGAGGGGTAGGCACAGAGGGAGGAGGATCCAGAGACTGGAGCCCCAGGGGATGGCGGGCGGGATTGTGATGAATGGTGAAGATACACAGAAAGATCATAATTACGGTAGGTACGTAATTTTATATCTTATCTGTATCACTCTTCACCATTCATCACAGATGGGTGAGTACCAAGCCCCCCGGAGGGGGCTGATTAATTGCACCCTAAGGGAGGACGCCCCTTAGCCCTCAGTGGGTGACACACTAAGGGGGCAACCTTCTGGGCCTGAGGAGGCCCGAGAGTGGGGAGAGCGAGACGGGGTCTCCCGGAGCGGGAAGGAATTTGCCCTGACAAACGTCGTCTCGCCCTACGGGAAAAGAGATAGGTTCCCTGGTGAGCGGAGCAAATCACCCTACACCGGGCCAAGGGTGACAACCAGGAAAGGCGAAGCCAGGCCGATCTCCTGGTGCAGATCGCTGTCCCTACTACCCTGGTAGCTACCTCACTGGCATCGTAAGATGCCCTTGCTTGGTGCCTTGCTAGCTCCAGGCCACGTGCAGAGAGTCCGATGGCTTGCTCCGAGTCAGGCAAAGCAGCTAGGATCTGACCCAGCGCTGACCACAAGAACTTGTTGTAGGCTGCATAGTGGGCCTGATGAGCGGAGATGGAGAGAAACAACCGTGCCAAGTAGAAAGTCCTCCTCCCCAGAAATCAAAATCCGAAGAGTCCTGATCTGGGGTCCGGTCACGGTGGAGGCCGAAGCCCGTCAGGAGTGTCCAGATGCGTCAATCCGGACTGTGGATGAGGCATAGAACCTGGAGACTCCGGGGGAGCGCAATACCTCTGGCTGAGGTCCCTAGGGGCAGGAAACATAGAAACAGACTTTGACGGCAGATAAGGACCGCTAGGCCCATCTAGTCTGCCCATTTCCCTACCTACAGGATAGGCCGCAGATCCTAGTTAACCAACAGCCTATTTCTTCCTACTCCCACAAGAATTGCGTTATGTCTGTCCCATGCATTCTTGAATTCTCCCACAGTTTTAGACCCCACAACCTCCTCAGGAAGGCTGTTCCATGCATCCACTACCCTCTCTGTGAAATAATACTTCCTCACATTGCCCCTGAACCGCCCTCCTTCTATCTTTAAATTGTGTCCCCTTGTTCTTGCAAGTCTCTTTTTCTGAAAGATGCTACCCTCTTGGACTTTGTTGATTCCACTGAGGTACTTAAAAGTTTCTATCATGTCCCCTCTCCCTTCTTTCCTCAAGGGTATACATATTAAGCTCCTTTAGTCTCTCCTCATATGGCTTCTCTTGCAGACCCTGCACCATTTTAGTTGCCCTCCTCTGGACTGCCTCTATCCTGTCTATGTCCTTGCGGAGATGGGGTCTCCAGAACTGGACACAGTACTCCAGATGGGGTCTTACCAACTGTCTGTACAGAGGGATAACAACTTCCTGTTTTCTGCTGATGATGCCTCTCCCTATACATCCCAGTATACCCCCAGCCCTCCCTATTGCCTTCTCACATTGCTTGCTAACCTTAAGGTCATCTGATATGATTACCCCCAGGTCCCTTTCATTTTTGTTGTTGTTACTACCTCCCTACCCATTGTGTATTCTTCCCCTGGGTTCTTGTTTCCCAGGTGCATTATTTTGCACTTCTTTGCATTGAATCCTAGCTGCCATACTTCTGACCATTCCTCCAACCTTGCCAAGTCCCTTTTCATCCTTTCCACGCCTCTTTGTGTATCAACCCTGTTGCAGATCTTTGTGTCATCTGCAAAAAGGCATACTTTTCCTTCCAGTCCCTCTGCAATGTCACTGATGAAGACATTAAAAAGGACTGGACCCAATACTGAACCCTGCGGTACCCCACTAGTAACCCCCCTTTCCTCAGAGTGGACTCCATTTACAATTACCTTCTGTGTCCTGTTGTCCAGCCAATGTTTTACCCAGGCTACCACCCTGGGTCCCACTCCCAGGCTGGTTAATTTGACTATTAATCTTTTGTGTGGGACTGTGTCAAATGCCTTACTAAAGTCTAGGTAGGCCATGTCCACAGCCCCTCCCTGGTCTACTACTCTGGTCACCCAGTCAAAGAAATCTATTAGATTCGTCTGACATGACCTTCCCGCTGTGAACCCATGCTGCCTTGGGTCCTGTGCTCCACTGGCCTCTAGGTACTCAACTATTCTTTCCTTCAGAAGTGACTCCATCACTTTCCCTACCACAGAGGTCAGACTGACAGGTCTGTAGTTTCCTACTTCTGTCTTGGTCCCACTTTTGTGAAGGGGAAGCACATCCACCTTCCTCCAGTCCTCGGGTACCACACCATCCTCCCATGATTTATTAAAAAGAGTAGCCAGTGGTTTCACTAGTTCCTCCCTTAATTCTTTTAGAATTCTGGGGTGAATTCCATCAGGACCCATTGCTTTGTCCACCTTCAGTTTTAGGAGTTCTTGCAGAACCCTTTCTTCTGTGAAAGGACTGGGATCGACCCCCCTATCAAGAGTGCTTCTGTTAATTGGATTAGGCACTTCCCCCTCCTCTTTTGTGAATACTGAGCAGAAATATTCATTCAGTATTCCTGCTTTTCACTGTCCCCTCCGGAGAAGGGCCTCTGCCAGGATGTGGACGCCTCGAAGGGAGCAGGCGAGGCGGCTTTCTAAGGGGTGGCCCTTCCGAAATGCACTAGAAGGCGTGCACCGCATGCTCAGGATTGCTGACTGACAGGGGAGAAAGGTGAAGGTCCTCCATCATCCTCACGAGGAAGCGCTGATACTCGGAGAGATCAGCGGCAGGAGAGATATGGACAGATGGTTCCTCTCCCCCAGAAGAGGGGGATGAGGAGCTGGAGGTCACCATACGTTCCGAGGGTGGTTGCTCGGGGGAGGTTGAAAAACCTGGCTGTCCATGGCCCTAACGTAGGCAGGGAACCGAGCAGCCACCGCTCTGAACTGCTCCCAGGTGAGAGGGCCGCTAGGACCAAGAATGCCTGGGAGCGCTGGAGAATGCGGCAGAGGATAGGGGCAGAGCCGAGAGAAGAAGTCGGCTGACCTCTGCCAGGGCTAGGGAGCGAACCATGGACACCCGAGGAGGGTGTCCCAGAAGACTCCGCAGCCGACAGCTGTACAACCACGTTGGTACTGCCTAGGCTGCGCCCAGAAGAATCCTCCCAGTGAGGCGACCGGGGCCGTATAGATCCAGAAGGACGGTCCCCTGCCTCCAAAGAATGGGACTCCCTCAAGGAACCGGAAGGGGAAGGGCGGAAGTCCGCACTTCGGCTTCATCCAGGGCCAGGGTGGACCCCAGAGAAGGCCGTGCGTCGACCCCACACCCCTCGACCCCTCAGAGTCCGAGAGGGTCCTGGTCCTCGAGAGGGCCAACCTAGGTAGCTGGCAGCTCTGGGCTGCCCCCGAAGGGGAGACCCAGGGAGCAGCACCCTCCCCTCCTGTAGACTTCCCGATGGGCCCCAAAGTTGGGTAATCGAGACACACACTACGGGAGGGGGTACCACCGCCAAGAGGTCAAGGAACCCTCCAAGGCCAGGTTGCATGGCAATGGTGGCTCGCACCATAGCCTGCTGGTCAGTACCACTGACCCCAACCTCGGGGAGAACCTGACGCTCCTCAGAAGGGGGCTGACTGACTCGTTGTCGAGACCATCGGCTCGCCCTCCTCTGCAGATAACCCCAAAGGGTGTGACTGCTCGTCCGACTCCGAAGAGGTAGAGTCTGAGGCCCTAAGCCAAACGGTAGGAGGGCGAGGAAAGGCGACCTTACCGAGAAGCCCAGAAGCCAAAGCAGTGGCCGAGGTGGCCCCCGTGCCTTCCACAGCCCCGAAAGCGGGGCTGACAGACGGCGGCAGGGCAGCTCGGGCCAAAGGTTCTGAGTCAGGGCCAGCCGCGGCGCCGTCAAGTCCACTGGCACCGGGGGCGGTACTAGGAACAGAGACGGCGCTGACGGCAGCCCCAGCAACGGCCTCGGCGCCGCCGCCAGGCCCCTCAGCGCCGCGAACGGCACCGAGGACCAAAGCGGCGCCGACGGCCCCGAAAGCGGACTCGGCGCTGAACACGGCACAGTCAGGCCCCTCGGCGCCGAGGACAGCGCTGAGGCGAGACATAGTGAAAGGCGGCGTTGAATCAGGGTCATGGCGCGCACACGCGCCGCGCCAAGCCAACAGCGCCGAGGCGAAGTCGGCACCCACGGCACCGTGAATGGCGCCGACTGACTGTGTCGAGGGCGGCGTCGACCCGCGAACCTTCTGGACCCGCAGGGCGACACCGAGAGCCTTCACCCGAAGGGGCGACTGCCATAGCGGCGCCTCCCGCCTGCTCCCTGGAGGAAGCCGGATGGTCCTCCTCGCCCGCGGAGGAGCCTCGGCCAAACTAGGCTGCAAGAAGCCAGGCTCCCTCCTCCTCGGTCCGTATAGAACCGGAGGGGACCCGGAGAAAGGCGAGACAGCGGCTTGGCCCGGCGAGAAGAACCCTACCCCAGTCGTGAGCTCGCCCTACTTTGAGCAGTGCTGTTCTAGGGCCTGTGGTCCATGGAGAAGCAGGCATCGCATGAATCCATGTTGTGAAGCGGCCAAGACCGTGAGACACGGTCATACTGGTAGGTAACTGGTACTGGCAGCCTTCTGACACCCGCGCATCAGAGGCCGCCCTGCCTTAGAAAGTTTCTTGCCCTCCGACCGCGACATGACCTGCGGAAAAACACACCAAAAATAGACTCGACGTCGCTATACTTTAAAATAAATGGAAAGATCTTACCGGCGACGTCGAGTGGAGGCAGAACCCAGAACTAGCAGGAGACCGACGGACTGTCGAATGCACAAATTCAAAGGCTAAGGCCTAACAACTGTCAAAAACTTCTTCAGTGGCTTCCCACGAGGTGACCTCGACGGCGAGAGACGAAGAACTGGTAGGCAGGCGGAGTTGACACAGCTTAACGGCTAATCCTCGAGCGCCACATAGTACATCGGCTTCGAGGGCGGCGCCGATGCTGCGTCGACTCCGCCTATCCTTTAAAAAAAAAAAAAAAAAAGGGTCCCACGGGGTCCTGATCTCCGGCCAGTACCCATCTGTGATGAATGGTGAAGATTGATACAGATAAGATATGAAAATTACGTACCTACCATAATTCTTTATCTTTCTGTGAATCTTTACCATTCATTATTGTATCCCACCCACCTTCCTCTCAGAAGGCCCCAGTCCCTTAGCGTTGCCTCCTCCCTGCTCGCAGTCCTCCTTGGGGATCCAGTTGGGTCTCCCTCTGTACCCTTAGTACCCCTTCTTATCCTAGGAGGCGGCGGAGGGGACTCTTAAGAGGAGGGCTAGTAGGGCCTCTCAACCAAAACTGAGATGGGGGGACTCCTGGTGGGCCCCTATCCCTTGTTCTGGGTAGGACTTTTGGGGTCAGCCCACTCCTTTGAGGTGTACACACTCTTGTCGAGTCCACTAGTATGGGGGGGTAAGAATGGGGCTGACAGGGTCACCTCCTTTCCCTTCCCTCCCCGTCTTTTTACTTCTCTTCCTCCTCCTCCTCCAGCTCCCTCCCCCTTTGGGATGGAGATGTTTTCAATTAGGTGGGGTTCTCACCCCCCCCCCAAACCCTGTGGGTTCTCCAGTTTGGAAAAACGGCAACTGGGGGGAGGTGTGAGGATTCCTTACCGGGGTGGATTTTCCAGCCAGTAGGGGGTTGGAGGAAAGAGAGAGAGATCTTCTCCATAGTCGCCAAGTCTTTTCCTGGAAGGGAGTAATAAGACTGAGTTGCAGACCCTGTAGCAACTGCCTGTAGCCTAGTTGCCAGTCTGCTTCTGGAGGCATTTTTCCTGGTCACTCGAAGCTCTGAGTCTCTCAAGACACTTGGTGGATGGGTCCCTCCTTCCCTTCTTCCTCCCATCTCTCCCCCCCTTTCCTTCCCTGTCCGTATGGCCGTCTAGGGACTGTGCCTTTTTGGCCATACCCTCTCAGAACCTCCTCCTCCTCTGTCCTGTCGGCCTATTTCTTTTTCAGTTTTTATCTTTTTCTTATACTGTCCCTCGGGCTTCCTTGCCCTGCCCTTTGTCTATCCCTCCGTCCCCCCCATCTCTCCAGTGAGAGAACTTGGGTGGAGGAGCCAACGGCTGTTTCTGGCCAACCCGCGAACGCCACGCAGTGCGTCGGCCTCATGGGTGGCGCTGATGGCACCAGCTCCTCCCCCACAGGGTGCTGTGCTCCAGCTTACACCCAACCAGTGATGAATGGTGAAGACACAGAAAGATCAAGAATTACGGTAGGTACATAATTTTCATTTTTGGCCAGCTAATTTATGTTTCATGATTTTTATGTGCTCATCTAAACAAAAACACAGAATTTGACAGCAGTTAAGGACAGCTTGGCTCACCCAGTCGGCCCATTTTCTGCTACCTGCATTATTAATACAAACCATACTTTATCTATAGCTCTTTCTCCCTCCCTCTTCCTTTCCACTACGATTCATCTGTGTTTGTCCCATTCATTCTTGAACCCCCAACGGTTTTCACACCCACCTCTGCTGGAAAATTGTTCCAGGAATCCACCACTCTTTCAGTGAAGTACTTCCGCACATCTCTCCTGAATCCACCTCCCTCCAGCTTCGTAGTATGTCCCCTTGTTCTTGATCACCTCTTCCTCTGAAAAAATGCTTCCCTCCTGTAACTTGTTTACCCCCGTGAGATATTTAAAGGTCTCTATCACAACCCTCTCCCATCTCTGCCAGGGTGTACATACCGAGTTAAGAGTCTTCTCTTCATAGGACTTTTGATGCAGAACCTCCACCATTTTAGCTGCCCTCCTCTGGACTGCCTCGACTCTATGTCCTTCCAGAGATGTGGTCTCCAGTACAGGACACAGTATTCTATGTGGGGTGTTACCAGCAATCTATACAGGGACTACACCGCCTCCCACTTTTTACTGCTGATACTCCTTCCTATGCACCCCAGAACCTCACTAGCCCTCTCAATTGCCTTGTCGCACTGCCTGTCCACCTTCAAGTCATCAGATATGACTAACCCCCAGGTCTCCTTCCTGCTTGCTATTTATCAATACAACTCCACCCATTTTGTACTCTGCCCCTGGGTTTCTGTGCCCAAAGTGCATTATTTTGTTCTTCATACTGAAACCCAGCTGCCACACTCTTGACCATGCCACTCGTTTTCTCAGGATTCTCTGGACTTTGAATTACACTAGATTTCAACAAAGATTCCCCTACTCTTTGAGAAGTGCCATGCGATCCTTAAAGAGCTGGTGACATATTCAGGAGAACCTTAACAAAACCTAATATTCAGACACAGTCCAGCTTGTATTTCCCATTAACTGTAGTCCTCCTCCCCATTAGTTATTATTGAGGTAATCTGTATGAAAACAGGATCTTTGTTCCTGAAGAGTTTGTCTATTCCTGCTGCTTTCTCCCTACCTGAAGTCACAGAGCACTGATATCACAGTCACTCCCATGGCAACAGATTGGGATGTCAAAACAGAGAATTATGACTTGAAGTAGGGAGTAAGCTATAGAGGAAGATGGACTCTAAAGAAACTCTAAGCAATGAAGATCATATATTCATGCAAATTTCCTTAGTAATAAATAACAGGGAAAAGAAATATATAAACTATAAATGGAATGCAGGCAGAATCGTACCTAATTATTATGCTTTTTGAAGTATTCTTTGAGGCATCAGTAGCTCTTTCATATCCACCTGAACAACCACTAAAACAGAGAGATGGGACATTGATTTAATGTCTCATTCAAAGGATGGCACAACTCACCCCAACTGCATAACATATAGAATAATGCACGGGGTTGTGTGTTTAATGAGTTTTTACACACACTCTGAGGTGCTGGATGCTACCTAAACCCCTGAGAGCGAAGCTCGAGGGGTTTATTTAAACATTCAACACCGAGGGAGGTGTGTAAAAAAGGAAAATTACGTACCTACCGTAATTCTTGATCTTCTCTTGTATCTTCACCATTCATTACTTCCTGGGTGTAAGCCGGAGGCGCGCACCCGTCCCAGAGCTTTTTTTTTTTTTTTAAAGTTGCCCTAGCGGCGCCCTCGGGAGGCGTCATCGTCATGCGCGAGGGGGACCGTTAGTAGCGACCAACTCCTCCTCCAACTCAGTTCTGTGAGCCGGAGAGGCAAAATGAAAGCAGAAAATATAGATAGCGAGGCAAGATAGCCGAGGGATAGCAAAGCAAGGAAGAATGAACTGAAAAAGGAATAAGCCGATGGAGGAAGGACAGAGGAGATAAGAACATCCTAGCCTAGGGAGTGCAGGGCCTCCTTACCCAGGCGACTCTAGGAGGAGAGATGAGTAGGAAATGAGAAAATAGAAGAAGAAGAAGAAAGAGAAGAGAGAGATGGGATGTTGAAGGACCAGAATGCCCAATGAGCATAGTTAGCTTGTAGCTGAAGGCTCACTAAAGGGAAGCAAGAATCCTCGGAGATAGAGCTGAAGAGAAGGTTCACCAACCCGCTAGACAGACTCAGGAGGGCATAGTCCTCATCTTCAACATGCCATTGTTCTTGACACCCACCTCGGGCTCCTGGCAGCGGAGGCCTTTAATTGGGAGGCGGCCGAGGAGGAAGAATAAAACCCCAGCAGCATGAGAGCGCTGCTCAGGGGTTAGAAATGGAAAATGTAAGCCTTTCAGGCGTTCCAAAATAAGCAGGACTCAGACTGACTGGCTAGGTGCGGCCAAGGCTTAGGCTGGCTAAGATTGGATATGGTCAGCAGAGCTCTACTATAAAAATTGTCCAGGAGGACACTTAAGGGAGAAACCACTAGCAAAACAGCGAGAAGGATAGCCTACCTTCTCATTTGCCTTCTTGTTTGATTTCTCCTATTCCTCTTTTTTTTTTTACAGATAGAAAAAAAATTTTTTTCAACTAGATGCATGACCCAGATACCAAGATGCCTATAGCAGTCGGGAGAGAGTTCCCGCAGCATTTTTTTTTTTTTTTAGAGAAAGGAACAGACGTGATTCGCCTCTGCTCTGCAAGGCAAGAATAGAGGGGATTAGATTTCAGGGCAACTACCTGAACACGGGATTGCAGGATCAAAACTGAATAGCCTGAGCCAGGCCAAACAACCCCAGAGGTATCTTGCCATAAGAATAGCAAGAGATAGTTGTGCAGTCTGATCGCCAATGCAATCCGAGATGGCCCATGAATCTTAGAGTAAATAATTTTTCTGGATTTTAAACCCCAAGAAGATTTTTTTTTTTACTTTTTTTTTTTTTGGAAAATGAAGCAATTTTCCTATATTTTATATAATGCAGAGAGAGAAGGAGACGGGAGGTGGAGAAGCCACAGGAAGAGGCCACTGAGGGATGGAGGGAGGTGAAGTAATGAATGGTGAAGATACAAGAGAAGATCAAGAATTACGGTAGGTACGTACTTTTCCTATCTTCCCTTGTCAATCTTCACCATTCATTACTTCCTGGGTGAGTACTAGCTCCTCTTCCCAGGAGGGAAGAGGCCATACCCTGAGGGAACAAGACCCCAGCCTTCTGCTGGTGAGAAACAGAAGGAGAAGACCCTGGCTTATTCAGAAAGCCTAAGTGGGAGAAGAGCTAGGAGGTGCCTTCCCGAGGACGAGGAGACGGAGGAGCCCTGTAAAGTCTCCTAGCTCTGGATGAGAAAAGGCGGTCCCCGGAAGGCGGAGCGCATCACCCTACGCCGGGCCAGGGGTGACAACCTGGAGAGACGAAGCCATGCCGTCCGCCTGATGCAGATCGCTGTCCCCGCAAGCCTGGAAGCCACTCATTGGCGTCATAAGATGCCCTTGCTTGGTGTCTTGCCAGCTCCAGGCCTACCGCGGAGAGGGCAACGGCTTGTCTGGTTTGCTCCGTGTCAGGCATAGATGCCAGCAGCTGGGACATCATCGACCACAGATGCCGGTTGTAGGCAGCGTGGTGAGCCTGATGTGATGCAATACATGCACTCGCACGCGAAGAAGAGAACACTCTTCGCCCCCAACGGTCGAACTGGAGAGAGTCCGAATCCGGTGGGCGGTCGTGCGCCAGGCAACGGCGCCCAGAAGGAGTATCCAGGTATACCAAACCTGAGGACGGGTTGGGAAGGGAACCTAGAGACTCAGAGGGGGCACAATACCTACGCTGGCAGTCCGCCGGGGCTGGGGAAGAAACGGCAGGGAACTGCCAGGACCGGATAGACGCCTCCTGGAAGGGGATAGGCCAGGAAGGTACCACCAGATGCTGGGCACTGAATTCACCAAGGAATTCACGCGACACCCGTTCGGTATTGTCTCTCCGAACGTAGGAAATCGAAGATCCCCACCATCCTCGAGGAAACGCTGATATTCTGTGAAATCAGCATCGAGGACAGATGAGTAGGGTTCCTCTCCCTCAGAGGAGGGAGACGAGGATGATGGGGAACTGGAATGTCCAGAGGATTCCTGCGGCGGTGGGGAGAGTCGAAAGACCCGCTCATGCATGTAACTAACATATGAGGGGAAGGCCGCGAGAACCCCTGAACTGCTCCCAGGATAACGGACCCGTAGGACCGACATGGCCTGGGAGCGGGGGTGGTGAAGGCAGAGAGATGGGAGAGGGGCACCTCCGAGGAGGCAACTGCTCTCTGCGAGGGCTCTGGAATCCGGGGAAGGGAGCTCTAGTAGGAGGGATCCCGGATATCAAACCAGGCCGCAGAACGGAACTCTGGGGAAGCGGAACCTGGAAGAGCCCTGGGAGAAACTCCCTGTGCGACGCCGACTGCATGGATCCAGAAGGGCAGTCCACACAAACGCCCAGAGGACACCCTAGAACCCTGGGGGAGGGCGGCTCTGCTCTATGGCTCCTGGCCACCCCTGAGGTGGCCAAGAAGACCGAGCAGCAGGACGCCTGCCCTCAACCCCTCGGATTCCAGAGAGGCCTCCTCCCCACTGCAACGCTCCTCTAACCCCAGAGGAGGTAACAGCACTCGGGGTAGCTGTCACCGACCTCCAGAGGGGGAGCCTCCGCCGCCCCCCCACGCCTCCCCCGGGACTCTCGGCCACCCCAGCCGAGGAACCCCAGGAAGCGGCAAGGGGGACAGAGGGAGGGCCCGCTGCGCCGCTTGGTACCCCTAGCCACGAGGACCCAGATTCAAGAATGGGATGCCAGGATGGGTCCCATCTGAGTCATCCGCTCCGAGGAGGACGAGACCAGCAGGACCTCGATGCTGGCTACCCCAGGGGTCCCCGAGGGGCACGGGCCGCCGAACGCCCCGTACCGGAAGTGACACCGCCGCCTCAGCACGCCGGGCAGCATGAAGGCCCAACCTCACACCCCAGCGGCTCCGCAGACCCGCACCGCCCGGGAGGGAGGGAAGGCCACCGGCGCCGGAGGCGAGCGGCACCGCTGGCGGCGCCGCCAGGCTCCCGGCACTCACGAACGGCGCCGAGGCCAAAACGGCACCGCTAACGGCGCCGCTTGATCACTCAGCGCCGCTAACGGCGCTGGGATCCAAAGCGGCGCTGATAACGGGCGCCGTTCGATCACCGGCACCGCGAGCGGCGCTCGGGATCTGAAACGGCGGCGAACGGGCGCCGGTTATCACCGCACCGCGAATGCGCCGGATTCAAAACGGCGCCGAGGCGACGCCGAGGGTCCAACGCCGGGCCCAGCCAAGGGCCTCGACACTGGGAGCCTGCACTCGGAGAGGTGACTGCCGAGGCAGTGTCAGCGCTATGCCCGGGAGGGGGCTACGACGCCCCCAACACCGCGGAAGGGGCCTCCCTTGACAAGAAGGGAAGAGGAGACCCCTCCTCCTCGGACCGTATAGGCCCGGAGGGACCCAGGGAAAGGCCTCAAGGATCTCGCCCGAGATTCTCGCTGAGCTTACTGCCCCCGAAGTCGGCGGGCCTTGCCGAGCTTGTACGCTGACTTCGGGGACGCCACGGTCCATCGAGAAACAAGCGCCGCATTTAATCCATATTATGGTTGGTCCCAGGCAACGAAGACAGACGTCATGCCGTCCGAGACGAGAAATGCCGCCGCAGGAGCACCCGGACGCATAGGGCACGCCCGCTCTGAAGAACGCTTTCGCCCAGAACCGGACATAACGCAAATAAACAAGATTAAACACAGTCGGAAATACACCTGGCGCCGTAAAGGAAAGAAAAGGAACAGTCTTACCGTGAGCGCCGAGTGTAGAAAAAGGAGTCGGATACGCACTTTTCAGGTTAGCTACCGCGAACAGGTGCTGCCTGACGGCGGGAGAAACAGAACTGAGTTGGAGAGAGTCGGTCGCTATTAACGGCCGCCGCGCGCATGACGCCGCTCTGGGGGCGGGCCGTTAGGAAGAAATTTGAAAAAAAAGTTCTCGTGACGGGTGCGCCTCGCTTACACCCAGGAAGTAATGAATGGAGAAGATTGACAAGGAAGATCTCAAGTTAAACACAAAACCCTGTGTTTTATTTTATATAATTGCTGGGCAGCTTTTTCTCGACACAATAATTGTATAAAATAAAACTGCCGTAGTTGGTGTGGAAGAAGCAAGTCGGGAGTGGAGGAAGCGCAGTCAGTGCTCAAGCGGGTCCAGAAACATTTTTTTTTTTTTTTTATTTAGAACAGGAGGCAAGTTTCCTTTTTAGAAAAATTACTTAACGCAGAGTCACTGCAGTGTAGATTCCAGGTCTCAGCGTAGTGCTGAACTTGCAGCGACTGTCAGGCACCATGGTTAGTGGAGAGCGTGGAGCGTTGGAAACCCAACACATGTTCGCCATTATAACCTGCAAGTTATAACGGCTAATTATAACCCAGTTTTCCACTGGAGAAAACACTCCCCAGTTATTGCATCCCCTTAATACTGCATTCAGGTGCCAATGTTTATGGTACGAGTTGAATCCTGAGTGGGGGCTATACAAATAAAAACATACATACTCTTAATTTTGTTTCAGGGTTGCTAACTTGAAGGCATTACTGTTTTTGACAAAATATTTTATTTTTATGGCTTACCTGCAGGAAGCTGATCGCCATTAAAACTAGGCAGTAAGAGCCAATTCCACCAGTATAAACTTCGGTCATATCCCTCTGAAGGAGGAATTGTTTTAACACTAAAATCAACGGACGCAGCAAGGGATTTTCCTGTGGGTGACATAAAAAAAGACAAAGTTACTCACACTTGTAACATCTTTCCTTCTAATGGAATAGAACAGCCAGACAAACCTGTGCATCATCTCTGCAAGATGCACACTGCATCGGAACTTAGAATGCTCAAAGATGCACTCTCTCTCACTCTGCTGGTCTTGAGCCTGCCAGTATTTATTCCAATGGCAGATTTTTTAGATGAAAAGGCCAAGATGCTAGAAACCGAATTTGAAATAAATATTTCAATTACAGCAATAAAAAGTTCAGAATTAAAAAGTTTTAATGATACAGAAAAACAAAACTTCAGACAATCTGTACAATGTTTTAAGCCTGTGGGTGTCTCTGACATGCCAAATTAAGAGAGATCCCAGCAAATAAATACAGAACAATTCCAAAACAGTAAGAGCCCAATAGTATAAAACGTCTCTTCCCTCACAACACCATGCTACAGATCAAATCGCAGTTTCCTGTAACAGGAACCAGTTAAGCTGAAAAGACACAAATGGAAAATGAAAGCCCTCCATTTCATATATTCTAAGCAGGGAAAAATTAAACCACTTATGAAAAAAATAAAGTGGTTCATTTTAATAAAAACAGCCAATTTAGAAATAAGGCAGACAGCCAAGGTGATCTTCAGTTCTTGGGAATCAAAACGAGAACCAACATACAGCAACAGTCCCTAATGCAAAGTAATCGAGGAACTAACTAAAAATCAGCAAGACACAGACAATTTTTTTCCAATTTTTTCCGTTTTCTCCACGACCCAGGTCCCCAGCAATCGTGGAAGTGTGTGCACGTCGAGGCGTACTCGCACTCCAGGTGTTGGACTCGGCCCCTTCCACACCATCCCTGGCAATTGCTGCTGCGCCCTCCCACCTATGCTATCCATTGGACCTCCACCCGATGGGAGTAAAACTATTGGGGGGGGGGGTGCGCAGAAAACTTCCGGAGAGCTGCCTTTCAGCTGCTCAATCCTGCTCCCCACCCCACCTCGCTCTTTTGACGACCCGAGGTCATTCCGAACCCGGTCACTAGTGTGACATGACATATGACGACAACACCTCCGCCTCTGCGCAACCGGCTGGCAAGAAAAAATGACTTACCACTATAATCTTGTTTCTTCCCAGCGATGCTCAGATAGTCATAACTTTATGCAGTAAGCCCGAGGGGTTGGACTGCCCGTAGAGATGGAACACATGCAAATGAGTAGAATTCTTTGCATGTGAGCATCTTTCAAACACTGCCTCAACCAACTGCAGTGTTCTAACCTCTTCAGATTTGTAAGGAGCCTGGAAGTCGGGCCTTAGGAAATTATCCTAATTAAAAATTAATAAAATTGGGGCTTACCCTAATTAAAGTATGGTATTAACATAAACCTCCCAGAGAAAGGAACAATAAGAAAAAATTACTCACCTTAGTAATGTTTCTTCTAATGGAGTCTTGCTGTATTCTGACAAATTGCAGTGAGGTCCAGCCTTCGAACTGCCCCGGAGATGAAAGAGTTAACTTTCCATGCCAGGCATGGAACGCTGAGCTCGAGCTCGGTTGAGACTCTGTCTGTTGCTGTTTGAACTCAAACAGTCAGATCTTCTGAGCTATACTCACTGAGTGTCCTGTGTGGAAGCTGTAAACCTACACTAGCCAACTGGCTACTAAATGTAATAAACAGATTTTTTGGTCCCAAAACAAAGACTCAAGTCAGGAAACCCAAAAAATGAAACAAACACAACACCCACTCACCCAAAGTAAAGGGGTGATAAATAAAGGGTGGGGCACCTCTTGAGTGCCAACACTGCTACTGCCCACCCACATCCCAAAACAAAGGTTCTGAGAGGGGAGGCGGAATAGAATACAGCAAGACTCCATTAGAAGAAACAACATTACTAAGGTGAGTAATTTTTTCTTCAAACAACATGAAGTCTTGCTGTATTCTGACAAATTGCAGACTACCAAGCAGTACCTCCATGGAGGAGGGACAGAACCTACCTAGGAAATAGGCTCTGGAGCACTGCTGTGCTAAACCGAGCATCACTCCTAGCCTGGATATCCAGAGAGTAATGCTTGGTAAAAGTGTGAACTGTTTTCCAGGTAGCTGCTAGACATATCTCTAAGATAGGAATATCCCTGGCAGCAGCCAGGGAAGCAGCTGTACCTCTGGTAGAGTGAGCCCTCAGGCCTGAGGGTGGAGTCCTGCCTAGTTTTTCATAGCAAAATTGAATGCAAGAGACAATCCACCTGGCAATAGATCTCTTAGTGACAGGTTTTCCCTTACCAACCTCACTATAAGTGAGGAACAGTTGGAGGGAGTCAAACCTGTGACCCTTGGTACGCTCTATGTAATAGCTAAGGGCCCTTTTGACATCCAAACTGTGCAGCCTCCTCTCCCCAGAGGAGGAATGGTCAGTGAAGAAAATGGGAAGAGGCATAGACTGGTTAAGGTGGAAGTCTGAAACCACCTTAGGTAAAAACTTCCTATTAGTCCTGAGGACCACCTTATCTCTATGGAAAGAGAAAATCAGGCTCCACTGACAGGGCTTGTAACTCGCTTATGCGCCTGGCAGAAGTGATGGCCACCAAGAAAACAGTTTTCCAAGTCAAGTACTTAAGCTCTGCTGAGGACAAAGGCTCAAAAGGGGGTTGCATAAGCTGGGCAATGCAAACATTAAGGTCCCAAACAGGGGCAGGGTCCCTGAATGGAGGATTGGTATGAAGCAATCCCTTGAAAAATTTAGAGAATACAGGATGAGCTGAAAGGGAAGAAGGCTTACCTGCTGAAAGGAAAGCAGAGACAGCTGCCAGATGCACTCTTAGTGTAGCTGGTCTGAGTCCCAAGCTATTTAGATGAACCATATAGTCAAGGACTGTGGGCAGGCCAGCAGACTCTGGAGAAATATGCTTCCCAGTGCACCATACAGAGAATCTTTTCCATTTGGAGTTGTAAGTGTTTCTGGTGGAAGGCTTCCGAAGCCTTTAGGATATCCATAATACCTTGAGAGAGGTGCAAATCAGCAAACTCTAACTCTTCAAGAGCCAGGCCTTGAGATTGAGAGATTTGAGATTCGGATACCAAACCCTCCCTGAGCACATGTTTAACAGGTTGTAATTCCTGGGAAGAGACAGGGAAGGTGGACTGCTAAGGACAACAGGAGAGGGTACCAGGGCTGTCTGGCCCAGTCTGGAGCAATCAGAATCACCTTGCAGGGTTGAGATCTGATTTTGACTAACACCTTGAACAGGAGAGGGAAGGGGTGAAAAGCATACAGGAACTTCCCTTCCCAATTGAGAATGAGGGCATCCAGGGGGACCGAGCCCAACAATGGGGGCCTGCAGCAAAAGAGAGGAAGTTGTGATTGTCTGGGGCTGCAAAAAGATCTATCTGTGGGGTGCCCCATCTGGAGAAGATCACCTTCAAAACCAGGGGATTCAGGGACCATTCGTGATGGCCCTGAGATATCCTGCTGAGAGCATCTGCCAGGACACTGTCCTTGCCTGGGAGGTGTACTGCTGTAAGAGAGGTGTTCAGGAAATAGGCAAGAGACCATAACTTCATTGCCTCTGTGCACAAGGCCGTAGACAGAGTGCCCCCTTGCTTGTTGATATACCACATTGTGGTGGTATTGTCTGTCCTGATCTGAACTACTTTGTTCTGAACAGACTTGGAAAAAGCTTGAAGTGCTAGAAACACTGCTCTGAGTTCTAACAGATTCACGTGAAGCAGAAATTCCTAAGGAGACCACAACCCTTGGGTGGTCAGGTCTCCCAAGTGGGCTCCCCACCACAAGAGGGAGGCACCTGCAGTAAGGATTAGAGAGTGAGACTGAGTGACAAAAGGAACTCCCTGTCTTAGACTGTCCTGATCCTGCCACCACTGTAATGCCTGGATCAGGGTTCGAGTCACTGGAATCAGTTTGGTCAGAGGGTCCTTTTTCTGAGACCAAAAGGCTCTCAAGTGGAACTGAATGTCCCTCATCTGAAATCTTGCTCCCTGCACAACTGCTGTAGAAGCAGCCATGTGCCCCAGGAGATGAAGAAAAATGCCTCCAGTGAAATAAGGGTCCTTGCCCTGTCCAGGGGAAAGAAGGCTCTTGCCTTTACTGTATCTAGCTCTGCGCCTATGAAGGTGAGGAGCTGTACAGGCTCTAGAACTGACTTTGAAAAATTCAGAAGGAAACCTAGAGAAGTAAGCAGTTGCTGAGTTATCTGTAGGTGTAACTTGACTTGGTCTGGGGACTGGCCTACTATGAGCCAGTCGTCCAGGTATGGGAAGATGGAAATCCTTTTTCTTCTTAGGAAGGCAACTACTACTACTGCCAGGCATTTTGTGAACACCCTTGGAGCAGAGGTTAGGCCGAATGGCATTGCTCTGAATTGGTAGTGGCCTGAGGGCAGCTCGAACCTGAGGTATTTTCGATGGGAACTTCTGATTAGAATATGGAAATAGGCATCTTTCAGGTCCAGGGAGACTAGCCAGTCCCCTGGCCTTACAGAGGGTAGAATTATTCCCAGAGTCACCATTTTGAACTTTGGCTTTAAAAGGTGCTTGTTTAAATATCTGAGATCCAGGATGGGCCGCCCCTTCTCCTGTCTTTTTTGGGGTGAGGAAGTACCTGGAGTACAATCCTTTCCCTCTGTGTAGGGGTGGAACCCTTTCTATAGCTCTGAGAGCCAAGAGGGAAGAGACCTCCACCTCTACGGCAAGTGCCTCTGAAGGATTTGCGGGTGGAAAGGATCTGGTTCTCATCTTTGGAAATGTTTTGAAGCTGAGAACCAGTCCCTGGCTTACTACTTCCAGGACCCATTTGTCTGATGTTAAAGACATTCAGTCCTGGACAAAGTAAGCCAGCCTGCCCCCCTACAGGTAGTGGAGAATCGGCCCTGGAAAACCCATCAGGGTGCCTGTTTGGCAGGGGCTTTAGGCTGAGGGGTGGAAGCAGGCCTGCTTGTACCCCGTCTGCCTCTCCCTCTAAAGAACCCCCTATGAGCATAAGCAGAAAGGAGGCCTGGGCTTGGTAGAAAGGCCTATGAAAAGGCCTGCCCCTGCCCCTGGGATGCTGCCTCTGAGGAGTGGCTTGCCTTTCCTTGGCCTGAGCACTCCTGTAGGTGGTCCTGTACTCATCCATTTTCTTCATGTAGTTCTCTGTTTGCTCCCCAAACAGAGAATTACCCACAACAAGAAAATCCATGGACTTAGTCTGGGTATCCTGAGAAAGGCTAGTACATCTGAGCCAAGCCATCCTACGAAGGGCCACAGATGTAGCCATGACTCTAGAGGAAACATCATTGGAGTCCACTGCAGCATGGAATTGCACCTTGGATGCCTCAATACCATCTGCAGCCACCTGCTCCAGCTCCTTGGCAAGCTGGCCAGGGACCTGTTTAGCTAAAGCCATTACAGTGTCCCATCTAGATTTCTGATATCTAGCTGTATAGGTCATATAATTAGCCTGCCTGAGTCCCAAGGATGCTGCCATGCACTGTTTCTTTGCCATGGCATCAATCCTCCTGGAGTCCTTATCTGGGGGTGTGTGAAGCCAAGGGTATATTTGCCTTATCACAGGTTGCAGCCTGCACTACCCAAACGTGGCTGCATTGCTGGGTAAGGAACTCCGTATCTGAGCCTGAGAGAGTATACCTCTTGTCCATTCTCTTATCCATAGGAGGTATAGAATTAGGAGTCTTTAAAATTTTCATTGTCTGTTTCCCAAAGGACTTATGAAGGGGAATAGACAGCCTCCTGGACTCTGGGATATCCATCATTTCAACATAGTCAGGCTCCTCCTGGTCATCCACAGTTTCTTCCATAAGAAGCTGAAGAGTTTCAGCCACTTTCTTGTAAAACATGAAATGGGAAGAGGACTCAGAAAGCCTAGGAGAAGACACTCCTGAAGGTCTGTCTGGGGAGATGTCCGGTCAATGGGCACATCCAGACTTTCATAATCACACTCACTTTCCTCATACTCTCCTTCCTCCTCCGGTTCATAAAATTCCTCTAAATTATAATCCGGAACCGAACGAACCGAGCGCCTCCCTAATGGTGCCGGTTCGGTCTGAACCGGGGATAGCGACTGAACAATTTTTATCGCTTTGGCTATTTCATCAGTGGTCGGAGAAAGAACTTTTGGATCCGCACCGGCTGATTTATCCCTTCTTGTTCTCTTAACCAGAACCGACTCCTCGGAATCGGTTCTCCTTTTGCCCGAAGAAGTTTCGCCCTGGTCAGAGGGCACTCCTTCTGGTTCGGTTGGAACCGAACCGGGCTGGCCATCCGTGTCAGCGGACTTCTTGGCCTCCCTTTCCCTGAGCCTACCAACTCTTTTTTCCAGGGTAGCTGCAGGAAAATTTTACAAATCTGGCAGTCTGAATCGAGGTGGTCAAACCCCAGACAATAAACACAGGTGGTGTGGGGATCAGCCTTAGCAAAGACTTCCCCACACACACTACAGTGTTGAAACCCAGTGGGCCCAGTTTTTCTTTTGGGTTTCTCAGACATGGCCAGTCCTAAGAAAAACGTACCCTTTTTTTGGCAATCCGCCAGGCAAGACACCCTTATCGGTTCCTGACCGTGTTACGGGTCGTGGAAAAAAACATAATAAAGCCCGTTTTTTTTAGAACCGATAAGAACTGGTTACCACACTCTAAAAGCAGAATAAAGTTTTTTAAAACATCCTGATCGGTTCAAACCGAACCGATCCCACGTTCACAAGTTCCACACAGAATAACAACAAAAATAAGCCTATCTAGTACTCACGAAACCACAGAGACTGAACAGATAGGTTACGGTTTAAATTCGGTCGGAAACCGAGAAAAACCGTACTTTAACTGACAAATTGAACCGAGCAAAGGAGAATTCTCCGGAGCGACTGTTCAGTGAGGCAGAGTAAAGAATCTGACGGTTTGAGTTCAAACAGCAACAGACAGAGTCTTAACCGAGCTCGAGCTCAGCATTCCATGACTGGCATGGAAAGTTAACTCTTTCATCTCCGGGGCAGTTCGAAGGTTGGACCTCACTGCAATTTGTCAGAATACAGCAAGACTTCATGTTGTTTGAAAGTACAGTTACATAAGAATTTACTGTGACAGTAGATCTTCGAGAGAGGCTCTGGCAGTAGGTAATTACATATAGGACTGACGCCGGCAAGCGGCAGGACCCCACGGAAAAATTTCTAGCTAGCAGTCCCTGGCGAGGGTCCTCCCCCATGTCAGGTGACCGGCGTCAGAAGATGTCGGTATAAAGGGGTGGTCCCTCACGCCTGCCTTCCAGTTCTTTCCCGCCAAGGGCCAACAAAGTCCAGACAAGATATAAGCGGATATTTTTGTAAATGGAAAAGGAGCTAAAAAAGCTTAGGGAAGGGACGGAGGGTGGGAAGGTATTACCTACTGCAAGAGACTCTCTCAAAGATCTACTGATTCGTAAGTTCTTGCGTAACTGTACTATCTTACTTCGAGAGGGCTCTTGCAGTAGGTAATTACATACAGGACTGAGTCCCAAGCAGTCTGGAACAAGAAGCACACGGGAGGAGGAAAGCTACTCAAAGTAGACCCTCTAGCTGTGAAGGCCTTAAGAAAGGAGGCCTTGCAGAGCAGCCAGCCTGAAGCCCGCTCTACGGCGAGAGGCAATATCCAAACTGTAATGTTTTGTAAAGGTATGGACGGAGGCCCAGGTGGCAGCATCACAGATGTCTGCCGCCGACACATTCTTGAAACAAGCCACTGAGGCAACGACTCATCTGGTGGAGTGGCCTCTGACTTGACCCGGGAGGGTCTTGTTGTACTAGTCATAACAGAAAGTGATGCAATGAGCCAACCATTTGGATAGGCATTGCTCAGAAAAAGCACTGCCTTCCCTTTTTGGAGCAAAGAGACAAAGAGTTGATCTCTTTCTGAGATCCTTCGTCCTGTTAGTGTAGTATCTCAGAATCCGGTGAACATCCATAGTATGTAACAAATACTCCCCTTGATTGGAGTACTGCGTAAAAAAGGCGGGTAACTCCATGGACTGGTTCAGAGTAGATTCCGCTACCACCTTGGGGAGAAACTTAGGATTGGTATGCAGAGCCACACGTTTCTTGTGGAAAATTAAATATGGAAATTTACACATAAGGGCCTGGAGCTCGGAAATCCTCAGAGCAGAGGTAATGGCCACAAGAAAAAGCGTCTTCCAGGAAAGGAACTTCAAGTCTGTGGAAACTGCCGGCTCAGATGGAGGCAGAGTTAGTTTCTCAGGAACAAAATTCAAATCCCAAGGAGGGGCGGGAACTCGGATAGGTCTCAGGTGGAGAACCTCTCTGAGGAAAGTCGTAAGAGACTTGCAGCTCAGCAAACGTTCTGTCTGCAAAGGGAACATGATAGGCCGAAATGGCCACCATGTGGACTTTCAGGGAGGAATGACTAAGACCCAGATTGAAGAGATGGCGCAGGTACTCTAGCAGACGACCAACAGGGCAGGAGAAAGGTTCAACGTCTTTTGAAGCAGCCCAAATTATGAATCTTTTCCACTTCATGGCATAGACGGACCTGGTGAAACATAGAAATATGGACTTTGACGGCAGATAAGGACTGCTTGGCCCATCTAGTCTGCCCATTTCCCTACCTACAGGATAGGCCGCAGATCCTAGTTAACCAACAGCCTATTTCTTCCTACCCTCAACAAGAATTGCCTTATGTCTGTCCCATGCATTCTTGAATTCTCCCACAGTTTTAGACCCCACAACCTCCTCAGGAAAGGCTGTTCCATGCATCCACTACCCTCTCTGTGAAATAATACTTCCTCACATTGCCCCTGAACCGCCTCCTATCTTTAAATTGTGTCCCCTTGTTCTTGTAAGTCTCTTTTCGAAAGATGCTACCCTCTTGGACTTTGTTGATTCCACTGAGGTACTTAAAAGTTTCTATCATGTCCCCCCTCTCCTTCTTTCCTCAAGGGTATACATATTAAGCTCCTTTAGTCTCTCCTCATATGACTTCTCTTGCAGACCCTGCACCATTTTAGTTGCCCTCCTCTGGACTACCTCTATCCTGTCTATGTCCTTGCTGGAGATGGGGTCTCCAGAACTGGACACAGTACTCCAGATGGGGCCTCACCAACTGTCTGTACAGAGGGATAACAACTTCCTGTTTTCTGCTGATGATGCCTCCCTATACATCCCAGTATACCCCAGCCCTCTCTACTGCCTTCTCACATTGCTTACAACCTTAAGGTCATCTGATATGATTATCCCAGGTCCCTTTCATTTTTGTTGTTGTTACTACCTCCCCACCCATTGTGTATTCTTCCCCTGGGTTCCTGTTTCCCAGGTGCATTATTTTACTTCTTTGCATTGAATCCTAGCTGCCATACTTCTGACCATTCCTCCAACCTTGCCAAGTCCCTTTTCATCCTTTCCACGCCTCCTTGTGTATCAACCCTGTTGCAGATCTTTGTGTCATCTGCAAAAAGGCATACTTTTCCTTCCAGTCCCTCTGCAATGTCACTGATGAAGACATTAAAAAGGACTGGACCCAATACTGAACCCTGCGGTACCCCACTAGTAACCCCTCTTTCTTCAGAGTGGACTCCATTTACAATTACCTTCTGTGTCCTGTTGTGCAGCCAATGTTTTACCCAGGCTACCACCCTGGGACCCACTCCCAGGCTGGTTAATTTGACTATTAATCTTTTGTGTGGGACTGTGTCAAATGTAGTGGAGGGTTTCCTAGCCTCCACCAGAATCTCCGCCACCTGGGGAGAAACTCCAAAGCGGCCTGAGCTACGTCTGCAGGAGCCATGCATGAAGCCGAAGGGACTTGAGACCTGGATGGACCAGGGTCCCCTGATCCTGGGTCAGCAAACCTTGTGACAGAGGAAGAGGAAGCGGCGTTTCCTCTGAGAATTGTTGCAGAAGAGAGAACCAAACTTGCCTGGGCCAAAAAGGAGCGATCAGAATCATTTTTGCTCCTTCTGACCCAAGTTTCTGTCTTTCCAATCTAGAGACAGAGCGTCTCTCCAGAAAATGCCTCGCTTTTGAACGAGCGAGCAGAAGACTGGAAGCTTTGCGTTTTGAGGGGAAGCAAACAGGTCTACCTGTGGTGTTCCCCAGGTGAAAGATATCGTCTAGGACCCCTGATCCAGTTCCCACCAGGCCCGGAAGACGAGATACTCAGCTTGTCTGCTAAGGTGTTTATGCACTCGGAACATGAATTGCCGTGGAGGTGAAGGTCGGCTGTACTGTCCAGTTCCACACTCTCATTGCTTCCCTGCAAAGAGGGTAGGATCGAGTACCTCCTGTTTGTTGATGTACCATACCACACACATATTGTCCATCTGGACGGCTAGGTGGCCTGGAAGGAGATACAGGTGGAGGCTTGGAGGGCATACAGCATTGCCCAAGCTCTAGCACATTGATGTGAAGGGTTTGTTGAGCTTGGACCAAAAGCCCTGGGTCCGATGAGGACCGAGATGGCTCTCAACCTTTGCCCGAGGCATCTGTAGTCAGAGTCTGGGAGGGGAGGAATGAAGAATTTACCCCCGAAACAGGTTCCTTCCGACATCCACCACTGCAAGTCTCGAACCATGGAGAGGAGACAGAACTAGCTGATCCAAGTCGTCCCGCTAATTGATCCCATTGGGAGCGAAGCGTCCCACTAGGAAACCTCATATGTGGAGCTGAGCGCGAGGAACTGTCGGATAGCAGCCGCCATGAGCCAGAGAAGGTGGAAGAAACCAACCTTGCAGTGACTTCGCCTGTGGCGGACAACAGGCTTACCAGAGTCTGAATAGTGGCGCAGTGTCCGGTGGCAGGAAGGCCCTGCCCAGGTCGTGTCCAGTATCGCCCGATAAACTGGAGTCTCTGGGATGGGATCAAATGAGACTTGGAATGGTTGATGGTAATACCCAAGCAGGCAAAGACCTGTTGGGTAAGGAAAGAGCAGTGCAGGAGTTCCTCCTGGATGAGGGCCGCCAGGAGCCAGTCATCCAGGTGCGGAGAAAACCACTCCGGATCATGAGTGAGCGCCACCACTGCCAGGCATTTGGTAAATACTCTGGGAGCCGAGAAGAGGCCAAATGGAAGTGCCTTGAACTGGTAGTGGTCCCCTGGAAAGCAAAACGGAGATATTTATGTGGATGGGCAAATGGAGATATGCAGGTAGGCATCCTGCATATCCAGAGTGCACATCCACTGGCCAGGGCAGAAGGCTCTGCAGTGAGAGCATTCTGAACCTCTTGTATTCCATGAACAGGTTCAGGGAACAGAGATCTAGGATGTGTCTTACATCTCCTGTCTTCTTCGGGACCAGAAAGAAATGGGAATAGTAACCCGTTCCCCGGAGGGAAGGGGGGACAGGTTCTATCGCATCTTTCAGCAACAGAGCTGAAACCTCTTCCTGGACCAGAGGAAGATGTCCCTGAGAGTACTCTATTGAGTGTCCTTCGACTAGTTGGAGCACCCATGATGTTATCCTCTCCCAGCCCGGAAGGTGGAGGGAGAACCTCCCTCCACCGGTTCCTCCGGAAGCCGAAAGGCTGTGCGAGAGGAAGGAGTTAGAGTGGTATGGGGCAGCGCCGCAGCTGAAGCACCTGCTGCTTTTTGGGCGGAGGGGCTTGGCAACTGGGGGCCCAGCGTTTAGTGGCCCGCTTTCCTGGAGGTTTTCGCCTTTGGCCGATCTAGTCTGCGAAGGGACGGCGCTGCAGTTGATGGGGATGGTACACAGAGTCAACGGACTTTAGTGCCATTCTTTTCTCCTGCAGATCGGTAATGATGTCCTTGACATCACCTCTGAAGAGCACCGACCCCCGGAAGGGCGCTTCATGGATAAGAGGACTGCACTTCCGGAACCAACCTTGACACGCAGAGTCAAGCATGACATCGTAAGCCTACGGTGAATGCTGAGCTCCATCCAGCAGTGTCCACTGCATCGTAAGTCGCATGAAGCATGTGTCGACTGGCCGAACGTGCAGAGCGGACAAGGTCAGACAGTTCCTGCTTGACTTGAGAGTCCGGCAGGGAGTCTAACTTGGTTTCCTCCTCAGAAAGAATTGCCTTCTGGTAGTCCCCCATGTGACCGACATAGTTCAGGGCCCTGATCCCAAGCGTGGAAGAAGCGAAAATCTTCTTTCCATACTGGTCCAGAAGGCGAGATGTTTTATCAGGTGGCGACGAGCTAAGGTGTTTTGGATTAGCTGACCGGCCGTGAGTGGCGCAAATCACGACCAAGTCAGCTCGAGAGTGGGAATCTAAAAAGTCGACACCCTCTGAAGCCTGGTATAGCCTGTTCGACTTCCGAGGAAGAGGGGCTAATGCCGATGGTTGTTTCCAAATAGTGGTAACAAGGTGGGCATGAGGCTCAATCCAGGGTGGCAGCAAGGTGGGAGCTGTGATGGGCACATCCAGATGCTCAGCGAGTTTCAACCGCTGTGGGTCTGGCTCCAAGGACTGCCACTTATGTAGTGCCTAGATTTGATGTAGGAGTTCCGTGAAAGAAGGATCTTCCGGAGGAGTCCTTGGCCTGGGCTTTGACGGACAGCGAGGCTCGTCGTCTTTCTCGGAGCAGCCATTGGAGGCGTCTGAGGCGTCAGAGGAGGAGGAAGAAACTGAAGAAGATGACTCCCTTTCCCGTCTGAGGGTAGAACGGACCCCTTGGGAAGCCCTCGGGGAAGCGTGTCCTGCCCCTCTCTGGACCCAGAGTGTTTATCCCTGGTGTCTGGAGGAGAGGGAGTTTGTTGCTGTGGACATACGGGAACCTGAACCGGCACCGACGTCGGAAGACGACTGTCCATCTCTCTGGTGAGCTGGGCATTGGCCTCAGCCCACCAGGAGGCTAGAGTCTCCTGCAAATCCACTGGTGGCTGGGGGGACGGTGGAGGAGGAGGGGGATAAGGGTATGGGTTATACCCATAGGGTGAGTATCCATAACCCGCCGGAGGTAGGCCGGCACGGAGCCTGCGGTCCTGGATATGACGGGTCAGTACCCAGGATCTGGGGGGCTGCTGGAGCAGACGGTCTCCAAGGGAACTGGCAGAGAAGGCCCGGGTGGAGGGCCCGCGCCGCTGCATGCGAAGCGGGATGTCGCCTGGGCCGGTGTCTGAGGTGCTGGCGTTGGAACCGCATTCGGGGAACAGACGTCAGATCTGACGGAGGTGGAACCAGGACCTCAGCCTCGCCTGGGGACAGAGGGGAAAAGTCCCCAGGGTCAGGCAGAGGAGACTCAGGGTCCCCAGAGGGCAACGAAGGCTGCAGGGAGCCAGGAACGACGGGCGTAGGAGGGTCCGGCGTCAGCTCATCCGCTGTGCGGACATTGGGTGGACTGACGTGCGTCTTGTCAGCGGGATCCGGGCGGAAGTCGGAGGGGCCGGTGTATGACTTAACGGATCCTTCGCCAGAGGCAGGCGCAAGGGGAGGGCAGTCTGGTCTGGTGGAAGAGTCGCCGTGGCGCCACCCCAAAGGTCGGTCGATTTACCAACCTTCTCCATGCGAACGGAGGAGCCGACGTCCGGCTTATTGAGCCGCCATGCCGGGTAGGCTGGGAAACCACGGCTTGACCGGGGACGGAAGCCTCCAAGAGCGCAGAGGCGCCCGAAGGGCCCGAGCCAGACGGGCAGGCCGATGCCACCTTCGAAAGTTCTAAGGCGGCCGTCGAGGAACGGTCGTTACCTTCAACACAGCGACCCCCGAGGGAGTCGCGGTGGCAGAGGAGCCCCTGTCCCGGTGCTTTTCCTTGTCCTTTCTCTTGCGATGGCCTTCAGGGGAAGTTGACACCTGCCGAACTTTTTTGAGTTCCTTTTCCATGGAGCTCATCTTTCTGAGAATGTGGGCTTCCAGGGACTGCTGCCGCCTTCTCCGGGTGGCCACGTTGAAACTCAGGCAGTGCTAGCACTTTGACTTGACGGTCGGGGCCTAGACTAAAAAGGCACAAGGAATGGCCGTCCTTGTGCCGGATTTGTGCTCTAGGGTGTAGGGGACGACATACACCAATGGATGACTGACAATTATAGTAGAAAAGTAGAAAAACTCGGTAAAATAACAGGCGTAAAGGGCCTGAGGCAGGGAACTTTTCCAGCGTTGGCATAAATACTTGACGGAAAGAACTGGAAGGCGGGCGTGAGGGGACGCCCCTTTATACCGGCGCTCTGATGCTGGTCACCTGAATTGGGGCGGTCCTCACCAGGGACCGCTAGCTAGAAATTTTACGTATCCCAAGCTCCCGTCAGCGCCAGTCCAATATGTAATTACCTACTGCAAGAGCCCTCTCAAGTAAGATTAACAATTACCATAACCAACATCTGAGAAACTCTAAAGAGAAAACACATGAAAACTCTGTTTAAAAATGTCAATAAGTGCAGAAGATATGCACACATTATATATATATATATATATATATATATATATATATATATATATATATATATATATACATACATATACATATACACACACACACACATACACACATGTGTGTATACACACACACACACACACACACACATAAGCTTAGTGGCACCAGCATGAGGAGTGCAGAGGCTGAAGTTCTGGGAGGAAGTTATGAATATCTGAGTATCACTGGGAAGAAACAAGATTGCTATGCTAAGTATTTTTTTCTTCTAACACCAGTAATGCTCAAGATATTCATAACTTTATTCAAACTACCAAGCAGTACCACTGGAGATGGGCACAGAACTTATTTTGGAAACAGATTTTGCAGGACTGCTGTGCCAAACCTAGCATCACTTCTGGATAAAATATCCAGGTTGTAATGCTTTGTAAATGAGTGTACTGTTTTCCAGGTAGATGCTTTGCAAATATCTACTAAGGGAACCTCCCTGGCAGCTGCCAGGGTAGCAGCTGTTCCTCTTGTAGAGTGTGCCCTCAACCCATTTGGGGGCTCCTTACCTGCTTTCATGTAGCAGGATTGAACACACTGGACCATCCATTGAGAGATGGACCTTTTTGAGGCTGGATTGCCTTTTCCTACATTCTCATGTGTCAGGAATAATTGTTTCGTATCCTGCCTATGGCCTTTAGTGGCTGTCATGTAATAGCTGAGAGCCCTTTTCACATCCAGACTGTGAAGTCTTTTTTCGCTAGAGCTGGTATGGTCTGTGAAAGACAGGAAGAGTGATGGATTGGTTCAGATGAAAATCTGAAACCACTGTACAGAGAAATCTACTGTTGTGCTGAGGAGTACCTTGTCTCTGTGAAATGAGATATAGTCCTGATCGATGCAGAGAGCCTGAAGCTCACCAATTCTTCTTGCAGATGTAAATCGCTACTAGAAAAACTGTATTCCATGTAACATATTTCAGATGAGCTGTGGCCATGGGCTCGAAGGGAGGGCCCACCATGAGTTTAGCTATACACATACAGGTCCCAAGCTGGCACTGGTACCCTGTGAGGGGGATGCAAGCCAAGCCTTTAAAGAACCTCTTGAAAATGGGTTCTGATGCCACTGTCACCTTTGCACCAACAGAAAGATAAGCAGACACTGCTGCAAGATGAACTTTTAAAGAACTGGGTTGTAAATCCTGGGAATGCAAATGAGCAAGATAGTCCAAGACAGCTGGAACTCCAGCTTGAATTGGCACTAAATCCCTAGCTGAACACCAGAAAGAAAATCTCTTCCATTTGGAAGAATAGGTTTTCTGAAACCCTTTAGTATATTCAGTACAGGTTCAGAGATTAAATCAGCATACTCTAGCTCCTCAACAGCCAGGCCTTGAGATTGAGGGGCTTGAGGTTTGGATACAACAGAGTTCCCCGACTGGAAGTCAGATTGAGTCTCTGACGCAAATGTACTGGTTTGGTGACAGACACGGAGAGCAGAAGAGAGTACCATGGCTGCCTGAACCAATCTGGAGCTATCAAGATCAGAGAAGCAGAGTGGGATCTGAGTTTCAGTAACACTCTTAAAACCGGAGGGAAGGCATACAGGTACTTCCCTGACCAGTCCAGAGTAAGCACATCCAGGGAAGTGTGCCCTGAACTGGTGGTCTGCAACGGTATTGTGGTAGCTGGTGGTTTCTATGGACGCCGAACAAATCTATCTCAGGAGTGCCCACCTCCTGAAAATAACTTGCATCACGTGTTGGTTTAGTGTTGCTCATGATAGGCCTGCTTGATTCGACTCTGTGCATCTGCCAGAGTGTTGCCTTTCCTAGCAAGTGGATTGCCTGCAAGAATACTTCCAAGGAGTACCTAGAGTCCAAATTTTCATGGCTTCTGTGCAGAGAAGGCCCGACGTGGTACCTCCCTGCTTGTTTATATAACACATTGTGTGGTATTGTCCGTTCTGATCTGTACCACCATGCCCAGCACCACAGGAAAAAATGCCTTTAAAGCTAGCAACACTGCTCAGAGTTCCAGCAAGTTTATATGCTGAAGGGACTCTGCTGCTGACCAGGTACCCATGGTTGTGTGCTCCCCTAAGTGGGCACCCCCGCCCAAGAGGGATGCATCTGTTGTGAGAACCAGTGAGGGATTCTCTTTCTGAAAGGGAATTCCTTGCCTTAAGCTGAATTCCTTCTTCCAACACAAGACGACCTGCAACAGTGCCCTTGTTACTGGAATGAGCTTTGAAAAAGGATCTCTCTTTTGATTCCAGTGAGCCCTGAGTTGAAACTGAATGTCACTCATCCAAAATCTGGATCCCTGCACTGTGCCTGTGGATGCAGCGATATGGCCCAGTAGTTGCAGAAACTGCCTGGCAGTTTTTGGCTTGTGCAGCATGAAAGAATTTGCTATTGACTGAAGATTTTGTACTCTTTCCAGGGGCAAGAAGGCTCAGCCCTGCAGAGTGTTGATTTCTGCCCCTATGAATGGCAATATCTGTGCAGGGACTAGGACAGATTTTTTTCTGGTTTACTATGAAACCCAGGGACTCCAGGAGGTCCAGAGTGATTTTTTCTAGAGAATTTCTGACTTGGTTTGGAGATTTGCCCACCACCAGCCAGTCGTCCTAATAGAAAAACAGTTACTCCCTGTCTTCGAAGATGTGCCACCACAGCTGCTAGGAATTTTGTAAATATCCTAGGTACTGAGGAAAGGCCGAAGGGTAGGGTTGAAAAGAAAAAATTACTCACCTTAGTAATTGTGCTTCTTCTAATGGAGTCTTGCTGTATTCTGACACATTGCAGTGATCCAACCTTTGAACTGCCCCGGAGAACAAAAAGTTAACGTTCTATGCAGAGCATAGAATGCTGAGCTTGAGCTTGGCTGAAGTTTCTGTTTAGAGTGTTTCAAACTCAAACCGTCAGATTCTTATGAGCCCAACTAACTAAAAATTCTATGTGGAAATTGTAAAATTTCCTACTAGCCAACTGGCAGAACAAAATTTTGGATTCCCAAGGAAGACTCAAGTCAGGAAACCCAAAAACCAAAACCAATCTAATACAAATAATAGTAATAAATCAGCACCCAAACGAAAAGGAGGAGGGTAAACAAAAACACCCTGGGTGCACACTGCACCTGCCCACCCACTTCCCAAAAACAGGTTCTGAGAGAGGAGGCAGGAGGAACAGGATATAGCAAGACTCCATTAGAAGAAACACAGTTACTAAGGTGAGTAATTTTTTCTTCACACAACATGAAGTCTTGCTGTATTCTGACATATTGCAAACTACCAAGCAGTACCTCCAGGGAGGAGGGACAGAACCTACTTTGGGAATAGGCTCTGAAGTACTGCTGTGCCAAACCAAGCATCACTCCTAGCCTGGATATCCAGAGAGTAATGCTTGGTAAATGTATGGACTGTTTTCCAGGTGGCTGCTTGACAAATTTCTAAGAGAGGGATATCCCTGGGCAGCAGCCAGGTAAGCAGCTGTACCTCTTGTGGAATGAGCCCTCAGGCCTGAGGGTGGAGTTTCTCCCAGTTTTTCATAGCAGAATTGTATACAAGACACAATCCACCTGGCAATAGATCTCTTGGTGGCAGGTTTGCAGTTTCCCACTTCTCCATAAGTGAGGAACAACTGGAAGGAGTCAAACCTGTGACCCTTTAGTACGCCTATAGTAACTAAGGGCTCTTTTAACATCTAAACTGTGTAGCCTCCTCTCTCCTGAGGAAGAATGATCAGTGAAGAAGACAGGAAGAGACACACAGACTGGTTTAAATGGAAGTCTGAAACTACTTTGGGCAAGACCTTCTATTGGTTCTAAGGACCACTTTATCCTTATGAAAGGAGATAAAATCAGGTTCCACTGACAGGGCTTGCAATTCACTGATACACCTGGCAGAGGTGATGGCTACCAAGAACACAGTTTTCCAAGTGAAGTAATTAAGCTCTGCTGAAGACATAGGCTCAAAACGGGGTTGCATAAGTTCAGCAATGCAAACACTCAAATTCCAGGCAGGGGCAGGGTCTCTAAAAAGAGGATTAGTGTGAAGCAGTCCTTAAAAAAATTTACAAAACACAGGATGAGAAAATAGTGAGGAAGACTTCCCCACAGACAAAAACGCAGAAACAGCTGACAAGTGTACCTTGAGAGTAGCTGGTCTGAGGCCTAGGCCATTAAGATGGACCATATAATCCAGAACCGTAGGCAATCCAGCAGTATCTGGAGAAATATGCTTCTTAGAACACCAAATGCTGAATCTCTTCCATTTGGAGTTGTAAGTCTTTCTGGTGGAGGGCTTTCGAGAAGCTTTGAGAATATCCAGAACCCCTTGGGAAAGATGCAGAACTGCAAACTCTAACTCTTCAAGAGCCAGGCCTTGAAATTGAGAGACTGAAGATTGGGGTACCAAATCCTCCCCGAGAGGATGTTAACAGGTTGTAATTCCTGGGAAGAGACAGTGGAAGATGGACTGCTAGGGACAGCAACAGGGGGTACCAGGGCTGTCTGGCCCAATCTGGAGCAATGAGAATCACCTTGCAAGGCTGAGACCTTATTTTGACTAAAACTTTGAACAGGAGAGGGAAGGAGGGAAGGCACAGAAACTTCCCTTCCCAATTCAGAATCAGGGCGTCCAGGGACTGAGCCCAAGACTGGAGGTCTGTAACAAAAGAGAGGGAGTTGGTGATTGTCTGGGGCTGCAAAGCGCTCTATCTCTGGAGTACCCCACCTTGAAAACCACTTTCAACACCTGATAGTCCAGGGACCATTCGTGATGGCCCTGAGAGATCCTGCTCAGTGCATCTGCTAGCACATTGTCCTTCCCTGGAAGGTGAATTGCTACCAGACAGCTTTGCAGGAATAAGCCAGGGACAACAACTTCATGGCTTCCATGCACAAGGCCGTGGACAGAGTGCCTCCTGCTTATTGATGTACCACATGGTGGTGGTGGCGTCGTTCTGACCTGAACCACCTTGTTCTGTAGTGACAGAGAAAGCTTTTAGGCCAGAAAAACTGCCCTGAGCTCTCAGGAGACTGATATGGAGAAGAGATTCTTGGGGACCACAGCCCCTGAGCAGTGAGGGACTCCAGATGGGCTCCCAGCCCAGAAGAGAAGCGTCTGTAGTAGGACCACTGAACAAGGCTGAGTAGCAAAGGAACACCTTGTCTTAAATTGTCCTGATCCTGCCACCATTGGAGGCTTGGATCAGGTCAGAGTCACTGGGATCAGTTTGGTAACGGAATCCTTCCTCAGAAACCAAAAAGCTCTCAAGTGGAACTGAATATCCTCATCTGGAATCTTGCCCTTGACTACTGCTGTGAAGCTGCCATGTGGCCCAAGAGCTGGAGGAAATGCCTTGCTGGTCAAGATACCCAAAGGTTGAAGGAAGAGGCTACTTCCATAAGAACCCTTGCCTTTCTAGAAGGAAAAAGGCTCTTGCTCTGAGTGTGACCAGCTCTGCCCTATAAAGGTAAGAAGCTGGACGGTTGAGAACTGACTTGACTTGAAAGAAATCCTAGAGAACTGAGCACTTGCTGGGCCACTTGCAGGTGAAACTTGACTTGGTATGGAGACTGACCCACTATTAGCCAATCGTCCAGATATGGGAAAATGGAAATCTTTGCCTTTTAGAAGGGCAACTACTACTGCCAGGCATATATGAAAACCCTCGGGGTCGGAGGTTAGGCCAAAGGGCATTGCTCTGAACTGATAGTGGCCTGAGGACAACTTGAACCCGAGGTACTTTCTGTAGGAGCACCTGATGGGAATGTGAAAGTACACATCTTTGAGGTCCAGGGAGGCTAACCAGTCCCTGGCCTTGAGAGGAAGGATTATTCCCAGAGTTACCATCTTGAACTTTGGTTTTAAAAGATGTTTGTTTAGATATCTTAGGTCTAGGATGGGTCGCCACCCTGTTCTTTTTGAGTCAGGATGTACCTGGAGTACAGTCCTTTGCCCCAGTGTGGGGTAGGTACTCTCTCTCTGGCTCTTAAGCTAGAAGAGAAGAAACCTCTGCCTCTAGGGCAAGGGTTTCGAGAGATTTGCAGGTGGAAAGATCTGGCTCTCATCTTTGGAATTTTCTGAAGCTGAGAACCAGTCCTGAGTTTACTACTTCCAGGACCCACTTGTCTGATGTAACAGACATCCAGTCCTGGACAAAGTAAGCCAGCCTGCCCCTACTGGAATAGGAGAGTCAAACCGGGCAGGCTCATCAGGTGTCTGCTTGGCAGGGCTTTGGGCTGAGGAGGATGCAGCCCTGCTCATCCCCTTCTGCCTCTCCTCTGAAGAACCTCTGTGAAAAGGAAGAAGAGGCCTGTGCTTGGTAAAAGGGCCTTTGAAAAGGCCTGTCCCTGCCCCTAGACTGCTGCCTTTGAGGAGTTGCCTGACTCTCCTTGGCCTGAGCACTCCTGTAAGTGGTCCTGTATTCATCCATTTTCTTCATGTAATTCTCTGTCTGCTCCCCAAACAGAGAATTACCCACTACAGGAAAATCCATGGCCTTAGCCTGGGTGTCCTGCGAGAGGCTAGTACATCTGAGCCAAGCCATTCTCCAAGAGTCACAGATGTAGCCATCACTCTTGATGACACATCATCAGAGTCCACAGCAGCATGAAACTGAACTTTAGATGCCTCAATCCCATCTGCAGCCACCAGCTCCTTGGCTAGCTGGGGAAGGCCTGTTTAGCCAGTGCCAGTACAGTGTCCCACCTGGACTTCTGGTTCCTAGCTGTATAGGCAATATAATTCGCCTGACTGAGTCCCAGGGAGGATGCCATGTACAGCTTTTTTGCCATGGCATCAACCTTCCTAGAGTCTTTGGGTGGTGTGAAACCAAGTGAATGCTTGCCTTATCACAGGCAGCAGCCTGCACAACCCCAACATGGCTGCACTGGTGATATAAACACAGGCTACTCACCTGTAACAGGAGTTCTAGGAATGGTATATGTTGTTCATCCACACTGTCTGGAAGGTTCCTTGCTGCTTTAAATCTTGCCGGAAGGTCTTCAAGCTGGCTCCTCCTACCCACCCGGGTGGTAAAACTCTCGGCTCCGCCCCATGACACCAGATCTAGCCCACTGGAAGCCAGGTTGTGCGTCGAAGCTGGGGATGCCGGGTGGGTCATGTGGATAAACAACATATAGCATTACTAGAACTCCTGTTACAGGTGAGTAACCTGTATTTCTAAGGACATGGATATGTTGTTCATCCACACTGTCTGGCAGACTCCTAGCAGTTCTCCAGGAGGAGGGAGGCAAGGCGTACACCCCCTACTTAGGGAATAAAGACTGAAGAACAGAGGTCCCAAAACCAGCATCCCGGCGTGACTCAAGGTCGATGTGGTAATGGATAATGAAGGTGTGTGCTGACTTCCAGGTAGCAGCCCTGCAGATTTCCTGGATAGGGACGTCCCTGGAAGCAGCCACCAAGCAGCGGTATGGTGGGTAGAATGAGCTCTTATCCCTTTGGAGGCTCCATGCCTGCCAACCTGTAGCAGAGCTCTATGAGGGAGGTGACCCACCTGCCTAGCGTCCGCTTGGCTGCAGGTCTGCCAGGTGCGGCTTCAGCATAGGTGACAAACAGCTGGCGAACCTCTAGCGAACTTCAGCCGCCGCCTTATAATAAGAGAGTGCTCTTCTAGGGTCCAAAGTATGGAGCCTATATTCGGCCTCCGATGTGTGATTGGGGTAGAACACCGGCAGAGTCAACACCTAGTTAAGGTGAAACTCCAACACCACCTTCGGAAGGAACTTCAGGTGGGGGCGCAGGACAACCTTGTCCCTGTGGAAGATCAGATAGGGAGACGCGATGGAAAGCACCTGGAGCTCTCCCATACTTCTGGCTGACGTGATAGCCACCAAGAAGGCGGTCTTCCACGACAGGTGAGAGACGTCACACCTGTGCATCGGTTCGAATGGCTTGCCCATGAGCTTAGCCAATACCAGCAGTAGATCCCACGGAGGTGGAGCTTCTCGCACCAGAGGGGATATGTGATCAAGGCCTTTGAAAAAGCGCCCAACCACCTTCTCCTGCACCACCGACTGCTTCCCGGCCCACGCCCGGTAAGCAGAGATGGCTGCCAGGTGCACCTCAAGGGTCGTCGACCGAAGCCATAGCTGAGAAAGGGACCACAGGTAGTCCAGAATGCTTGTCAAGCAACAGGAGGAAAGGTCCAACCCCTTATCCTGACACCAAATGGAGAATCTCTTCCATTTAAAGGCACAGCATTTCCTGGTCGACTCCTTACGGGATGCCTCAACAACGTTGAGGACCTCGTTGGAAAGACCCAAGGCCTGGAACTCTAGCCGCTTAGGAACCAGGCCGTCAGGTGCTGGGACTGAAGGTCCGGATGGAATACCTTCCCCCTGGTTGACTGAGATCAGGTCCGGGCGGGCTGGAAGCCGCCTCGGGAGCCTGCAGCTGAGGCTGAGGAGATCTGGATACCAGAATTGGCGGGGCCAGTCTGGGGCTACCAGAATCACCTGCGCCTTGTCCCTCCTCGCCTTAGAAGCGCCTTTGGATCAAGTGAGATAGGGAAAGGCGTAGAAGAGGCCCAGGGTCCACGGCCTCAAGAAGGCATCCCCCCCTGCAGCGAGCCCTGCTGAGGGAGGCAGGCATGAATCAGCCTCAACTTCGCATTCTCCCTGGAAGCAAACAGGTCCACCTGAGGCGTGCCCCAGTGGGAGAACAGATCTTGTACTACCTCCAGCAAGAGAGACCACTCATGGGACGCAGCTCCTATCCGGCTTAGGGCATTGGCCAGAATGTTGGAGGCTCCTGCCACATGGATGGCAAGGAGATCAGCCTCCAGGCTGCGCACGAGAAACCAAGTGCGGAGAGCTTCCCTGCACAGAGGCATGGAGCACGTCCCGCCCTGGCGGTTTAGGTAGTACATGGTCGTGGTATTGGCCGTCTGGACCTGAACCACTTGACCCTGTAGAAACGGAGCAAAGGCGGTGAGGGCTAGATGAACCGCTCGAAGCTCTAGCAGGTTGATGTGGCATCGTGGCTCCCGAGGGGACCAGAGGCCATGCGCTCTGTGCTCCCTCAGATGGGCACCCCGACCCATCAGAGAGGCGTCGGTCGATAGAGAGACCGCCGGCTCGGGGCAGACAAACGGGATGCCCTCTTGCAGATGAGCTGTAACGATCCACCACTGGAGAGCATTCCACATCTCCTGTGTCACTGTCACTGACTGATCCAAAGGACCGGAGTGCTGTGAACATTGGCTGGCCAGTCCCCACTGTAGGGGACGCATGTGCCAATGGGCCCAACAGACCACGCTGAGGCAGGCCGCCATGAGGCCCAGGAGGCGCAGGAAGTCCCGGGCAGGGCGCAATTTCCCAACCTGAAATGACTGGGCAAAGGAGGAAAGAACCTCGGCCCTGTCCGCCGGGAGCCGTGCACTGGCTCGCAGAGAGTCGAGCTCTGCCCCGATGAATTGGATCACCTGCTTTGGCACGAGTTCTGACTTAGCCTCGTTGATGAGCAGGCCAACTTGAGAGCAGACCTGGAGTGCCAGATCCCAGGACTGCTCCACCTCCGGTCTGGAGGAGGCCGCAATCAGCCAGCCGTCCAGGTAAGGGTACACCTGGACCCTTCGGTGCCGCAGGAATACTGTCACTACTGCCATGCATTTGGTGAAGACCCTGGGAGCTAGAGGAAGGCAGATGGGCATGGCCCGGAACTCGTAGAGGGACTCCTCTGCTCTGAAGCGGAGGAATCGCTGGTGGGACGGACAGATTGGGACGTGAAAGAACATGTCCTGGAGGTCCAGAGAACAGAACCACACACTTCGTTCCAAGGATGGAATGATCTGAGACAGAGTGACCATTCTGAAGGTTCGAGACCTTAGGAACCTGTTCAGGTCGTGCAGGTCTAGAATGGGGCGCCAGCCCCCCCCCCCATCCGTTTCAGGACCAGGAAGTACCTGGACACAAACCCTGGATCTGGTGGAGGATCCGCCACCTTCCGGAGCAGGGCAATGTCGGCTCGACGGGATAACAGAAAGGCTGCGGTCCCCGCAGCCCCCCGTGGGGCGACGGCTCGGAAGGGTGGGGCCTGCTCGAACTCCAGAGGCAGACCCCTTCCTACCACCTCCAACACCCAGCGGTCTGTGGTGATAGCGGACCAAGTGAAAAGAAAGTGACGGAGCCGTCCCCCCCACGGGGGGAACCCAGGGGGAAGCGACGAGGCTGGGGGCGACACCCCTCAACCCATCATTGGGTAGGCTTGGAGGAAAGACCGGCTGAGGGACCTCCTGGGCCTTTTCCTCCCCGCTTCCTGCTGGAGGAAGCTGCAGGCTTGGATTTGGGGTGCCAAGTGCGAGCCTACTGGCCCTGATGCTGGTGCTGCTGGGCCGGACATGCCACAGGGGCAGAAGGGCAAAAGGGCTCATGCTGCTGCCGGCAGCCTTTGTTCTTCTGGGCAGACGTGACCGAGTCCAAGGTGGCACTGGACTTCTCAATTCTCTGGAGGTGGCCTTCCACCCCAGGCCCGAACAACTCGGTACCCAGGAAGGGAATGTCTGCCAACTTGTGCTGGGTATCCACCGTGAAGGTGGAGATCCGCAGCCAAGCTCTGCGGCGCATGGCCACTGCAGCCACTACTGACCGAGCACAGGAGTTTCCAATATCGAGAGCCATTTGGAGCTGCTGTTTCGCCACTGCCCTTCCCTGATCCCGCACCTGCTTGACCGTAGTCTGGAGGTCAGCCGGGAGATGAGGGATCACCTCATCCAGGGAGTCCATAAGGGCGTGGGAGAAGTGTGCAATCGAAATGCGGCGAACTGGCCTGGCGGAGGCCTAGGGAGGGGCCCTTGGCAGTACACCTCACGCCCGCATAGAACAGCTTTTGGACTCCTTTCGGGAGGCTTGTCCACGCCCTAGCGCTCCCGAACACCAGAAAACACTACCGGTAAGGGACTGCGTACTTCCTGGCCATTCCGGCCGAAGGAGCAGGAAAAGAAGCTGGCCGCTGCCATAACTCCAAGGCTGGGCCAACAATGGCTTCAGCCACCGGAAAGGCCTCCGTGGGAGAATCCCCTCGGTCCAGTATCTCCGTGAGGGGATACTTGGCCCGCTTAGATACGGGCTTGAGCTGCATCCCAGTGGACTCTGAGATAAGCCGAAGCAAACCCATGAACGAGGATGGGCTCTCGTCCATCGACTGTCCCCCGGAGGACTCCAGGTCAAGGGGCCTGGAGAACAGGGAAGAGTCGTCATCAGACTCCAAGGAGTCTGCGAACAGCTGCCTAGGGCCTGTGCCACCCACCACCTGCCAAGGACGGTCGGGAGTGAGGGTGACCGACAACCAGTGGGGCAGTCCCTGACCCGACCGAAAATCCTTGGTCGGAGCCCCAGATTTCGGTTGTGGAGGTGGTGGTTCCACCACAATCGTTGGGGAAGCTGGTTTTGACCTAACAACCAGCGCCGGTTTGGGCTCCTCGACCACCGCAAGGGGTTGTTTTGGCCTTTCAGGTGACAGCCACTTAATGGCTGGGGAAGATGACAGCATCGGCTTGTTCCCGGTCAGAAGGAGCTGCTGCCACATTAAGTCCTCGCAGCGTCGATGCAATTTGCGCCGAAGCCTCTCCTCCTCCGAGGAGGAAGACGAGGACAAGCGGCGCTGCCGCTTACCTCGGTACCGAGACAGAGACCGCTGGTGTCGGTGGGATCGGCTGGACCGAGAAGAGGTCCGAGACCAAGACCGAGAACGTCAGTGTTTCCGAGGGTGGGTCTGAGAGGGTGCGGGGGAAACCCGTTCCTCCCTCGGCTCAGGACCCTTAACCGGGGACTCCGGCACAGGAAGCGCAGGCAAGTCCTCGGTTTCCACCGGGGGAACTGGTGAAGAAGGGCTGTCGGCTTCTCCAGTCGACAGCCCGTCCGACAGATCGAGAAAAATCTCGACCGCGTCGACTGGTGTCTTGGCCAGCTGAGCTGACGGGGACACCGTGAAGCTAGTGGCCTTAGCCGTAACCTCGACCAAGTCTAAAGTCGACTGTCCGGGAAGGGGACCTCTCCCGCCTCCCACGAACGTAGATGGTGGGACTTACCTTCCAGTCCTTCTTCTTGGACCAAGAGGAGTGTCCTGATGGCCCCTCACCTTCGTGGAGGGACTGGCAAAGCTCCTTAAAAGAAGCCACATAGGAGAGACCAAGGATAGAGGAATAAATGCTGCGACCCGAGGAAGGCGAAGATGCAGCCTGGGCACTTCTCCTCCTCGAGGCGATCATCTGTTCAAGTTGCTCAGCCAAACCGCCGCAGAAACTGCCCAATGGGCCTCCTTGACTTCACCGGCGGTATCGTCTCTCGGGGCACCCAAGTTGGAGCCTGGCAGCACGATCTTCGGCGACATTTGCCGAGAAGGACTTGCACAAATCGCTGAGCCTGCGGATGGTGGTCAAGCCAGGGCGGTAGAAGCAACGTGAAGTGCAGATCGGTCCTAGATATCTTCTGCCCGCATAGGCACCGCCGAAAACCGGGAGTCGATCGGTCAATCGCAGCTGCGAAGGAAGAAGCAGACATTAAGTCTAGAAAACTTTAACATTAGTTTCGGGTGAACCGAAGTGTTTGGATCCAGTCTAAACGCAGAGCGCTAAGGAGGGAACCTGAGCTTCCAAGCGGTAAGGAAGATCTGGCGTCATGGGGCGGAGCTGAGAGTTTTACCACCCGGGTTGGTGGGAGGAGCCAGCTTGAAGACCTTCCGGCAAGATTTAAAGCGGCAAGGAACCTGCCAGTAAGTGTGGATGAACAACATATCCATGTCAATGCAAAGCATCATGGGCTGCATATGCAAATCACCACAGAATGTTATGCTGGTCCAACCAGTTTCTATCATTTATTAACCAACATTTAAACTAACAAAAAAAGGGGGAGAACAGGCTAATAATGCCATCTCTAAATACTTCACCATCACAGAAAGTGAATGTTCTTTCATTTAATGCAAGATTGCTTAACAAAAGCAAAATGGCAGAACTGGAGTTAAAGATACATGAATTTAACATAGGACTTATTGCCATTACTGAAACATGGGGAAACTCAGATAAACAGTGGACAATGAATATCCCAGGGTTTAAACTTTACTATAAAAATAGAACTGATAATCACATAGGTGGAGGGGTGAGTCTTTATGTTACGAATAGTATACCATCTTTTGAACCCTCCTTATTGACTCAGACCGAAAGCATCTGGGTTTATTTACAACCCAATGGTCACCCCCAGATCCTAGTTGGCACATGTTACCGCCCCCCCTCTTCAGACATAGCATATCTTAAACAACTAACCTTGGAAATTACCCAAATAGCAGATAAAGGGTCAGTGATTGTTCTGGGTGACTTCAATCTCCCTACTATAAATTGGGATACATTATCAGGCACTAATCAATATGATTTACAATTAATCTCAACAGACACTGACCTTGGCCTCACTCAACTAGTTAGAGAACCCACACGTGGGACCAATACATTGGACTTAGTGATAACCAATATGGAGACCTCCCTGTCCAACCTACAAGTTTTGGATCCATTAAGTAATAGTGATCACTTGACAATTCAATTTTCCATTTCTCTGATTCATAATACCCCTATAAATAAATGCACAATAAAATAATATGAGAAGGCAAATTTCATAAAATTGAACAAACAATTGGCAGGAATACCATGGGACTCATTACTTTCACCATAATATCAACGATGCATGGAACACATTTAAGGACATTGTATATGATCTAGAAAACAACATATCCCAGTAAGAAGGAAATACAACAAAGGCAAAATTCCTGCTTGGTATAATAATAAAATAAAAACTAAGTAATCATAAACGTAAACTATTCATTCGTTTAAAAAAGTGTCAATCTGAATTATTAGAGGGAAAGTTACTAGAATATAGGAAAGCAGTTAAAGACCTTAAAACGTTAATTACCTTATCTAAACGGAATTTAGAATTCAGAATAGCTCACACTAAGGACTCACACAAGAGTTTCTCATACTTAAACAGTAAAAAGGGAGAAACAAAAAAAATAGGCCCATTAATCATAGGCAATACCACCATTCTTTCTGATAAGGTTACTACAACCGAATTCAACAAATACTTCTGTTCAGTTTTCGAACAAGATACTGAACCTATAATATATGCGAAATCTGGTTATTTACCTAGTTATACCATTACTATATCTGATACCCTCAAGCTTCTGGATACACTAAAATCTACAACAAGCCCAGGCCCCGATAACATAACCCCCAAATTTCTTATGGGAACATACAACTATATTGCTACTCCACTCACCACTATCTTTAATAAATCTCTTAGCGAGTCCAATGTACCTCAGACTGGAAAACTGCCACCATCACGCCAATCTTCAAAAAGGGTCTCATCATAAAGCAGAAAATTATAGACCCATTAGCCTTACCTCTATTCCATATAAGCTATTAGAAAACAGATTAAAACTTGATCAAGAGGAGATGTTGGTATTGAATTTAAATGATATTATGCAACATGGGTTTAAAGCTGGGCATTCCTGTACCACTAATCTGCTAGCTTTTTATAACTCAATCAGCATGAACCTTGATTTAAATATTCCAGTAGACGTTATACTGCTTGATTACAGTAAGGCTTTTGACAAGGTTTCACATTCCATATTAATAAATAAACTTATATCACTAGGTTTTTCTAACTGTATTGTGTCCTGGGTCAATAATTGGCTCTATAAAAGAACACAGACCGTTAGGGTAAACGGGAAACATTCCGACGAAGGATTGGTGTTGAGTGGTGTCCCCCAGGGCTCAGTATTGGGTCCCACACTGTTTGAGATATTTATTAGCGACCTCACTATTTATCAAACAATACTTTATCAAAATTTGCAGATGATACTAAACTGGGTGGACCAGTGGACAGTGACTTAAATAGGAACACCCTTATAAATGATCTTAAGAGAATTGAACTATGGGCAGCAACTAACAGAATGTCATTCAACGTATCTAAATGCTCAGTGTTGCATATGGGTAAAAATAACATTAACAAACATATTACATTAATAACACAATAGTTAGGAATCTTTCATAGAGAAAGATCTGGGTATTCTTGTAAACAATAAGCTGTCTTCTTCCAACCATTGTAATAAAGTTGCTAATCAAACTAATGCCCTTTTGCGCAGAATAAATAACACATTCACTCTTAAAACTGAGGAGTGTATTATGGCTTTGTACAGGACCCATATTAGACCCCACTTGGACTATGGTTCACCTTTCTGGAGTCCTTATTTGGCTATGGATATCACTAGAGTTGAGAAGGTTCAGAGAAGGGCAACAAAAATAATACCACATCTTTCTTCATTGGACTACTAACTAGGCTTCAAAGAACAGGGCTTTATTCCTTGAATTTAGAAGATTAGGGTGACTTACTCCAGTTATTTAAGATCATACATTCACCTATGTTAATGAGTTTATGTGGATTATCCTTTTCGTCTAGAAAGATTGTAGCCAGAATACATAATAAACAAATAGTGATTAACAAAACCAGAACAAACAAAAGACAGCAGTTTTTTTTACTGTTAGAGCCCCGAGAGTTTGGAATACTTTGCCGCAGGACATTGTTGACTGTCAAAATATAAACACCTTTAAAGTTAAACTTGACAAATGGCTCCTGGAAAGAACATAATCCACCAATGATCCACATGTGTGGAGGACATCCTCGATGGGCTTCGGCCTTCTTTTGTCCACTCTACCAAGTAACCAAGTAACTTTAAGCAGAATTGCATGGTGCCGAAAGGCCTCTCACACAGTTTGCAAAGGGTGCTAACAGAAGACAGACACGTGTTTCGTCCTACCAGGACTCATCAGTATGCCTCGTCTGTTTGACACCCCAGTGGAATGGACCAGCTACCCTAAGACAGTGTGTCTTGGATATGTTGTGGTGAACCCATTAAAATAAAAAACTATTTAAAAGACAAAGAACCTCTGTGCGCAGACACTGAGGCAAGGGTTACCCCAAAGGGCATTTGGCTGGGAAGCCAAGTTTCAAGAAAATACAAAATCACACATGCCCACACAATGTTATGCTGGTCCAACTTTAAGCAGAATTGCATGGTGCCGAAAGGCCTCTCACACTGTCTTAGGGTAGCTGCTCCATTCCACTGGGGTGTCAAACAGACGAGGCATACTGATGAGTCCTGGTAGGACTTAAACACGTGTCTATGTCTTCTGTTAGCACCCTTTGCAAACTGTGTGAGAGGCCTTTCCGCACCATGCAATTCTGCTTAAAGTTGAACCAGCATAATATTCTGTGGTGATTTGCATTGTGTGGGCATGTGTGATTTTGTATTTTCTTGAAACTTGGCTTCCCAGCCAAATGCCCTTTGGGGTAACCCTTGCCTCAGTGTCTGCGCACAGAGGTTCTTTGTCTTTTAAATATCCATGTCCCTAGAAATACTCAGTTTCTGAGCCTGAGAGTGTATACCTCTTGTCCATTCTTCTGTCCACAGGAGGTATAGAATTGGTAGACTTCAGAATTTCTTGTGTCTGTTTCCCAAAAGATTTGTGAAGGGGAATAGACAGTCTCCTGGACTCTGGGATGTCCATCATTTCTACATAATCAGGCTCCTCCTGATCCTCCATTGCCACTTCCATAGGAAGCTGGAGGGTCTCAGGCACCTTTCTGTAGAACAAAGTGGGAAGGGGACTCAGAAAGCCTAGGAGGGGATACACCTGAACGTCTGTCTGGGGAGACAGGCACATCTAGACTTTCACCATCACCATCATCATCTTCAAACTCACCTTCCTCCTCAAACTCCGGTTCATAAAATTCTTCCAAAGTATAATCGTGAACCGGGCCCCTGCCAAAAGGTGCCGGATCGGTCAGAACCAGACGAAGCGATTCCACAATCTGAATCGCTCTGGCCATTTCTTCGGCGGTCGGAACATGGACTTCTGGATCCGAACAGGACGATTTTTCTTTGAGCTTTCTTTTAGTCAGAACCGACCCCTCAGGATCGGCTCTCCTTTGCCCGGCAGTTATCACCCTGGTCAGAAGGCACTCCTTCTGGTTCGGTCGGAACCAAACTGGGCGGGCTGGCCATCCGAGTCAGCGGACTTCTCTGCCTCCTTTTCCCTCAGTCTACCTAATCTCTTTTCCAGAATAGATGTGGGAAATTTTTTTGCAAATTTGGCAGTCTGAATCAAGGTGGTCAAACCCCAGACAATAAACACAGGTGGTGTGGGGATCGGCCTTAACAAAGACCTCCCCACACACTCTGCAGTGTTGAAACCTAGTGGGACCGCACACTAAAGTTACACAAGAATTAAACAAATGATCGGTTCGGCCGAACTGATCCACACTTTTTAAAAGTTCCACACAGAAACACAGTACAAAACCTATCTAGTACTCACGGTACCACAGACAGAGACTGAACCGACTATGCGGGAAACTTTTTCGGGTTAGAAACAGACGAAAAAACAACACTTAAACTGACTTTCGAATCGAGCTGCAGGAGAAATCTCCGGAGCGACTGTTCAGTGAGGCGGAGTAAAGAATCTGACGGTTAGCGTTCAAACGGAAACAGACAGAGACACCAACTGAGCTCGAGCTCAGCATTCTATGCTCCGCATAGAAATGTTAACCCTTTGTTCTCCGGGGCAGCTTAAAGGCTGGGGCTAACTGCACTTGTCAGAATACAGCAAGCCTTCAAGTTGTTTGAAAACATGCGGCAGATGGGGGGGCAGCAGTTTGAATATTTTCACAAGCCCATGATGAATCCACCATTAGCATATAGTTCAATTCTCCGGGCAGTACTACTGAGCAGGCTAACTGCAGAGAGTTATAAATATGAGAAGAATACACAGGGTAAGGACTCATGTGTTTGGGTCCTTTGGTACGATCATGAGCGGCAGTGATGACCACTGACTCTGCTTCTGGGATGATGGACAGAAAGAAAAAGTTACTCACCTTAGTAATTGCTTTTCTTCTCATGGAGTCTTGCTATATTATGACTATATGCAGTCAGCCACTGCAGCTGAACTGCCCCGGAGAGGAAAGAGTTAACTCCAGAGAGTCTGGAGTTCCACAGCGTGAGGGCGCTATACCAAAGCTCTATCTGGCCAGTTTCAAATGAAACTGTCAGATCTTTACGAAGCTAACACTAAGCAACAAGTCTGTGTGGAAAGCTCTACACTAGCCAAGTGGCTACCTACTAGTAGGAATAACAATATAAACAACAATATAAACAGCAATAATAATAATAACAATGAATAATAGTATTATTAGTTTCTCCCTAACAAGCACTATTAGACCCCCCTTTCCCCAAGACTCAAGTCCAGGAAGGGGGCCAACATATTACTTAAAACAGAAATACCTAATTCCCTAACCCTAAATAAAGGGGGTGAAGGGAAGAACTAAAATGGCATGACACAGTGCTTGCACTAATTTGCCACCCCTACCCAAGTAGAAGTTCTGAGAGGGGCAGGAGGGAGGGTGGTCATAATATAGCAAAACTCCATGAGAAGAAAAGCAATTACTAAGGTGAGTAATTTTTTCTTCAAACACCATGAAGTCTTGCTATATTATGACTATATGCAGATACACAGCAGTACCTCCATGGAGGAGGTCAGAACCTACTTAGGAAATAGGCTCTGAAGCACAGCTGTGCCAAAACGAGCATCTCTCCTGGACTGAATATCCAGGAATAATAAAAGTGTGAACTGTTTTCCAAGTAGCAGCTTGACAGATTTCCAGAATGGGAATATCTCTAGCAGCCGCTAGAGATGCAGCTGTACCCCTGGTGGAGTAAGCCCTCAGTCCTGAGGGGGGTTCTCTACCTAGTTTTTGATAACAAAATTGGATGCAAGAGACAATCCACCTTGCAATTGTTCTCTTAGTAGCAGGTTTCCCTTTGCCAACCTCGCCATAGGTAAGGAAGAGTTGGAGGATTCGAACCTGTGACCCTTGGTGCTGCTCCAAATAGTAGCTTAAGGCTCTTTTGACGTCCAAGCTGTGCAGACTCCTCTCACCTGAGGAAGAATGCTCAGTGAAAAATACTGAAGAGAGATGGATTGGTTCAGGTGGAAATCTGAAACCACTTTAGGCAAAAACTTTCTGTTAGTCCTGAGGACTACCTTATCTCCTGTGGAAAGAGATAAATCTTCTTCCACTGACAGGGCCTGTAGTTCACTTATCGTCTGGCAGAAGTGATAGCCACTAGGAAAACAGTTTTCCAAGTCAGAAACTTGAGCTCTGCTGAGGACAGAGGCTCAAAGGGGGTTGCATTAACTGAGCAATGCAAACATTCAGGTCCCAAGCGGGAGCTGGTTCTAAAAGGAGGGTTGGTGTGAAGTAACCCTAAAAAACTTGAAAGCATAGGGTGAGAAGAAAGGAAGCAGGCTTCCTGCTGACAGAAAAGCAGAGACAGCTGCCAGATGAACCTTTAAGGTAGCTGGCCTAAGGAATTTAAATGGACCAAATAGTCCAGTAAAATGGGCAGCTCAGCAGATTCTGGATAATCTGCTTCTCAGAGCACCAGATGGAAAACCTTTCCACTCAGAATTGTGGGTGGCCCTAGTGGAAGGCTTCCTTGAAGCCTTTAAAATATCCAAAACACCTTTGAGAAAGGTATGTCAGCAAATTCTAACTCCTCAAGAGCCATGCCTTGAGATGGAGGGATTTGAGGTCCGATACTACACTCTCCCTGTGCACAGGCCAGTAAGTCGTGGACTCTGGGCAAGCTCAGGGCAGGGTGGACTGGTCAAGGACAGAAGCAGTGGGTACCAGGGCTGTCTGGCCTAATCTGGAACAATCAGAATCACTTGCAGGGCTGAGATCTGATTTTACTAGTACCCTGAAAAGAAGGGGAAACGGGAAAGGCATACAGGAACTTCCTTTCCAATCCAACTGAAAAGGCCCAGGGGACTGATCCCAGCACTGGAGGCCTGCAACAAAACAGAGAAGTTGGTGGTTGTCTGGGGCTGCGAAAGATCTATCTGAGGGTGCCCCATCTGGCAAAGACTGACCCCAGCACCTGAGGATTCAGAGCCCATTCGTGATGGCCCTGAGAAATCCTGCTGAGGGCATCCGCCAGACATTGTCCTTCCCTGGAAGGTGAACTGCTATCAGGGAGGTGTTCAGGAGTAAGCCAGAGACCACAACTTCATTGCTTGGTGCACAAGGCTGATGACCGAGTGCCCCTTGCTTGTTGATGTACCACATTGTTGTGGTGTTGTCTGTCCTGACTTGAACTACTTTGTTCTGGACAGAAGCTGAAAACGCCTGAAGAGCTAAAAGGACAGCTCTGAGTTCCAAAAGATTGATGTGGAGCAGAGATTCCTGGGAGACCACACTCCTGAGTGGACAGGTCGCTCAAGTGAGCTCCCACCCTAACAGGGAAGCATCCGTGGTGAGGGAGTGGAACGGGAATGAAAGGAACCCTTGTTTTAGATTGCTTTGATCCTGCCACCAGTGTAAGGCCAGGATCAGGGTTTGAGTCACTGGAACCAATTTGGAAAGGGGGTCCCTCCTTTGAGACCAATAGGCCCTCAAATGGAACTGAATGTCCCTCATCTGGAATCTTGCTCCTTGCACTACAGCTGTGGAAGCAGCCATGTGCCCTAGGAGTTGCAGAAAATGACTTGCTGGTCGAGAGACCCGCAGGGTAAAGGAGGATGCCAGGGCAATGAGTCTGTCTACCCTTTCGAGGAGAAATGCCCTGGCTAACTTTGTGTTCAATTCTGCACCTATGAAAGTTAGTACCTGAACTGGTTCGAGAACTGACTTTGGTAAATTCAGCAGGAATCCCAGGAAGTGAGAAGCTGCTGGGTGACTTGCAAGTGGGATTTTACCTGATCTGGGGACTGACCCACTATGAGCCAGTCGTCAGGTAGGGAAACACAGCAACTCTTGCCTTCTTAAATGAGCCACTACCACAGCTAGACATTTCGTGAATACCCTTGGCGCAGAGGTAAGGTCAAGGCATTGCCCTGAACTGGTAGTGGCCTGAGGGTAGTTCGAACCTGAGGTACTTTCTCGTGAGAAGGCCTGATCAGAACATGAAAATAGGCATCCTTGAGGTCCAGGAAGCTAACCAGTCCCTGGCCTCAGGAGGACAAAATCATTGTCAGAGTTAACATTTTGAACTTTGGTTTCAAAAGATGCTTGTTCAGGTACCTTAAATCTAAAATGGACGCCATTCTCCTGTCTTTTGGGGTAAGAAAGTATCTTGAGTACAGCCTTGCCCTGATGGCAAGAAGGGACCCTTTCTACTGCTTTGCAGTCCAAAAGAGAAGAACCTCTGCTTCCAAAGCAAGGGCTTCTGAAGGATTTGCAGGTGGAAAATGTCTAGCTCTCATCTTCGAGAAACTGTTTGAAGCTGAGAACCAGACCCTGGCCTATTACCTCCAGAACCCACCTGTCCAGTTAGGGACACCCAGTTCTGGCTGAAATAAACCAACCTGCCCCCACTGGTACAGGAGAACGGCCCTGGGCACCCCATCAGGGTGCCTGCTTGGCAGTAGCCTTAGGCTGAGGGAGGGGACGGTTTACTTGTGCCCTGCCTACCTCTGCCTCTAAAGAAACCCCTCTGTGCAAGTGCAGAGGAGGCCTGAAATTGGTAAAAGGCCTGTGGAAAGGCCTGCCCTACCTCTGGGAGCGTGCCTCTGTGGAGTGGCATGCTCTCCTTAGCCTGGGCACTTTTGTAGGTAGTTCTGTATTCATCCATCTTTTTATATAGTTTTCTGTTTGTTCCCCAAACAGAGAATTACCCACAACAGGAAAATCCATAGCCTCTGACTGAGTATCTTGGGACAGATTAGTGCATCTGAGCCATGCCAACCTCACTGGAAAGCTACAGAAGTGGCCATGACCCTAGAGGAAACATCATTAACATCAACAGCAGTATGAAATTGAACTTTAGAGGCTTCAATGCCATCAGCAGCCACCTGTTCCAACTCACTAGCCAGCTGGCCATGGGCCTGCTTGGCTAACTGCAATACTGTGTCCCACCTAGATTTCTGATATCTAGCCACATAAGCCATATAATTTGCCTGCCTGAGTCCCAAAGAAGCTGCCATATACTGTTTTTTCGCCATGGCATCAATCTTCCTGGAATCCTTATCAGGAGGATGAGGCCAGAGGAATATTAGCCTTGTCACAGGCTGCAGCTTGTACCACACCTACATGACTACACTGCTCAGTGAGGAAGTCTGTATCAGAGCCTGACAAGGTATATCTTCTGTCCATTTTTTTATCTACAGGAGGGACAGAATGAGGATTTTTAAATCTTTGTTGTTTGCTTCCTAAATGATATGCAAAAGAATAGACAACCTCCTAGACTCTGGTATATCCATCATTTCTACATAATCAGGCTCCTTGTTCATCCACAGCTTCCTCTAAAGGAAGCTGAGGGTTTCTGCAACCTTTTGTAAAACATAAATGAGAAGGGACTCAGACAGAATAGGAGGAGATTCTAAAGGTCTGTCTGGAGAAATGTCCCGTTCAATGGGCACGTCCAGACCCTCCTAGCCACACATGTAATGATCAAATTCGTCCCCCTCTCCTGTGGTTCATAAAATTCCTCAACATCATACTCCTGAACCACTGGCACTGAAACGAACCAACCTTTTACCAACTGTAGGTGGTCTGCAGGACCCTGAGACAGTGACTGGACAATCTGTATGGTTTAGCTATTTCTGCAGGAGTTGGAGAGACAATTTTGGACTCCAAACCTACTGATTTCTTAGTCTTTTTCACTGAGACTGGTTCCCCTGAACCAGCTTCCTTTTGGCCGAGGAAGTCTCACCCTGGTCAGAGGGCACTCCCTCTGGTCCAGTGGGTACTGGACCAGGCTGGCCATCCGGGTCAGCGGACTTCTTGGCCTCTCGTTCCCTGAGCCGGCCCAATCTCTTTTCCAGGGTGGCTGCAGGGAAATTTTTACACACCTGGCAGTCTGACAGGTGGTGGTCAGACCCCAGACAATAAACACAAGTGGTGTGTGGGTCAGCCTTGGCAAGGCTTCCCACAGACATCAAAATGTTGAAACCCAGTGGGCCGGTTTTTCTTTTGGGTTTCTCAGACATAATGCCAGCCTAACCAAAACTTGCCCTTTGATGGCAGTGCCAGGCAAGACACCCTTATCGGTTCCCTAACAAGTGTCACGGGTATTTGAAAAAACCTATTTTAAAAGCAAGGTTTTTTTAGAACCGATAAGAACCGGGAACCGCACTCTAAAAGCCCAACCACACTTTAAAACGTTAAATTAAGCAAACCGATCGGTTCAAAACCGAACCGATAACTGAATTTCCACACAGACTTTAAATTTTCTACTTACGGTTTACCAGATAGAGCTTTTAACCGAAATGCGGTAAAATAAATACTTTTTGCCGGTTCAAATGAACCGAAAATACTCGCTTGAACCGAGAAATGAACCGATGTGAAGGAGCTGATCTCCGGAGCGACTGTTCAGTGAAGCGGAGTAAAGAATCTGACAGTTTCATTTGAAACTGGCCAGATAGAGCTTTGGTATAGCGCCCTCGCGCTGTGGAACTCCAGACTCTCTGGAGTTAACTCTTTCCTCTCCGGGGCAGTTCAGCTGCAGTGGCTGACTGCATATAGTCATAATATAGCAAGACTTCATGGTGTTTGAAGGGTGATCCAGGGGACCCTGATATAAGCAGTCTGCTTTACAGGGGACTGCTGTAATAGCTGAAGGCTGATGCCAGGCAGCTAGCATGGCATTCTGATGTGGGGGTACCACTAAGACCGGCTCCTCTGGCAGCTCAAGATATTCTGCCATATCTTTACATTGTCTGATGTTCTGTAGTAGAGAATCCCATGATCTTGTGTTTCTGAACCATCATCTCGCTAAAGGTCGGGTCATCTGGAGAGGACGCTGCGGAGGGGATACTGTAGGCAGGTCCTCATTCAGAGAAGAGATTTCCGAGTAGGGGGACTCAGGATTCGGGAAATTCTGATCTTGGAACTCTTCTTCCTCTATGTCACCAGGGAGATTCACCGGCAGTTCAGGTTCATCTGACAAATAGTCTTCCATATAAGGAGGAGACAACCAGGGTGGCAGTATATCCCTGTTACCATGAAATCATCTAGGCGTAGGAGATTGAGACCTTAGAGGATCATCTAGCTCTCCCGGGTCAGAGGGCTGGGAGTAGCGCATGGCATGCAAGATGTGCTTTACTAACTTAGTGATGTCCCGTTCTTGAGAAGGGGGGGTGAGTAGCAGGGCAGGGTGAGAAACAATTGGGGTGATAGAGGGGATGGGACGGGCAGTATGAGCTGGTCTTGCCCCGGTGTAGTATGAACCAGGGTCTTAGTCCGTTTTCCCCTTGTACGAGGCCACCTGTGAAGGTGGAGGGGCACCGAGTAAGGCAAAAGCCATGGGTTTGCCTCTGAGGAATGTGGGATCTCGTTAACAAGCCCATAGAGTTGTTTTCACTGAAAATGTCAGATGCTGTTGACGGGAGAGGAGCCCCCAACCGACTGAGCAGGCAGAGCCTGCACAGCATTTAAAGTGCTGGAAAGCGCCGTCTACGAGAGGGTATGAGCCCCCGTCGATGAAGAAGCTGAAGGATGATGCACCGTCGACGGAGGAGCACCAGAAACGTTGGCCATCAACTCTCTTCTGCCTAGGATGAGAACCAGAGCTGGGGGGAGCCCTTGTTACAAGCCCCCTGGTTCCCTAACAGAGACATTTTCTGCTCCATTAAAAGATGTTGAATTTCCAGCAACCAGCGTCAACAGGTTGCTTGGTTAAACTTCTGACAGGAGCTACAGGAATTGGTGTCGTGTGTGGGTCCCAGACACCTTACACAAGTTGTGTGGTTGTCAAATCAGTATATCTTCCTACCGCAACAGCAGGAACGAAACAGTTTGTTTGTTTGAAAAGCCTTAAGACATTCACTTTGGAAATCCAATTATCATCGATGACTGCTAGACAGAAGTTGATCTAGCTGCTGTGCAAGCTGAAGACGGCGGGAAAATGAACAGAGGATACCAGGGACCGCCCACACTTAGAAAAGAAAAATGAAGAGGTCACGTGTAGGAGGTCCCTGTTACAAAACTGCTAGAAGAGTTGCCGTGTCACGGCGACCTCTGCTGGAAACTCCCAAAAGTAATGACCTACTGCAAGAGACAATTCCATGGAAGATCTACTGTTACAGGTGAGTAACTTGTGTTTCTAGGGAGGTAGTGATGCTGTTCTATCCACACTGTTTGGCAGACTCCTAGCAGTTTTCTGGAAGGAGGGAGGCAAAGTGCATATCCCCTACTTAGGGAACAGAGGCTGGAGACCTGAGGCCCAAAACCAGCATCCCAGCATGACTCCAGGTCGATGTGGTAATGGGAAATGAAGGTGTTTGCTGACTTCCAGGTAGCAGCCCTGCAGATATCCTGGATAGGCATGTCCCTAGAAGTGGACACCAAAGCAGCGGCATGGCAGGTGGAATGAGCCCTTTGCCCTATGGGAGGGGGCGTGGGGGGGGTTTGTGGATCCCTGGTGTCAGCAACGCCCAGCAGAAGCTGGGTACGCTGTAGCCTGGGGACCACGTCAAGATGGGTAGAAGTGATGATGGATATCCAGCAGGTGAGTGCGGTAGTGCGCGAGCCTCATGCTGGACGTCACTGCACATCCACCCCTCCAGGTGGGGGGGGGGGGGGTCACGCTCACAAAATACAGGTTACTCACCTGTAACAGGAGTTCTAGGAATGGTATATGTTGTTCATCCACACTGACTGGCAGGTTCCTTGCCGCTTTAAATCTTGCCGGAAGGTCTTCAAGCTGGCTCCTCCCACCCACCGGGTGGTAAAACTCGGCTCCGCCCCATGACGCCAGATCTAGCCCGCTGGAAGCCAGGTTGTGCGTCAAGCCGGGAGGTCGGGTGGTCAGGGATGAATAACATATACCATTCCTAGGGACTCCTCTGTTACAGGTGAGTAACCTGTATTTCTAGGGACATGGATATGTTGTTCAATCCACACTACTGGCAGACTCCTAGCAGTTCTCCGGGAGGAGGGAGGCAAGGCACACACCCCCTACTTAGGGAATAAGGACTGGAGAACCGAGGTCCCAAAACCAGCATCCGGTGTGACTCAAGGTCGATGTGGTAGTGGGTAATGAAGGCATGTGCCGACTTCCAGGTAGCAGCCCTGCAGATATCCTGGATAGGGGCATCCCTGGAAGCAGCCATCGATGCAGCGGTGTGGCGGGTAAAATGAGCTCTTATCCCTCTGGGAGGCTCCATGGCCGCCAACCTATAGCGGAGATCTATGCAGGAGGTGACCCACCCGCTCATCGTCCGCTTGGCTGCAGGTCTGCCAGGTGCGGCTTCAGCGTAGATGACAAACAGCTGGCGAACCTCTCCCAAACTTCAGCCCTACGCTCCCTGAGAAGGCGAGCGCTCAACTAGGGTCCAAATGGAGCCTGTATTCGGCCTCCGAGGTGTGAATGGGGTAGAACACTGACAGAGTCAACACCCGGTTAAGGTGACTCTCCGACACCACCTTCGAAAGGAACTTCGGGTGGGGCGCAGGACAACCTTGTCCCTGTGGAAGACCAGAGAGGGAGACTCGAAGGAAGCACCTGGAGCTCTCCCATCCTTCTGGTTGATGTGGTAGCCACCAAGAAGGTGTTCTTCCACAACAGGTGGGAGAATCGCACCTGTGCATTGGTTCGAATGGCTTGCCCGTGAGCTAAGCCAATACCAGCGGTAGATCCCACGGAGGTGGAGATTCTTGCACCGGAGGGGATGTGTGATCAAGGCCTTGGAAAAGCGCCAGACCACCTTTCCTGCGCTACCGACTGCCTTCCGGCACGCGCTCGGAGGGTAGAGGTGGCTTCCAGGAGCACCTTAAGGGTCGTCGACCGAAGCCCTTGCTGAAGAAGAAGAAAGGACCACAGGTAGTCCGGAATGCTCGCCAAGGAACAGGAGAAGGGACCAGGCCCTACCCTAACACCAAATGGAGAAAATCTTCCATTTGAAGGCGTAGCATTATCCGGTCGACTCCTGACGGGACGCCTCAACAACGTTGAGGACCTCGCCGGAAGACCCAAGGCCTGGAAACTAGCCACACAGGAACCAGGCCGTCAGGTGCAGGGATTGAAGGTCCGGATGGAATACCTTCCCCTGATAACAGAGATCAGGTCCGGGCGGGCTGGAAGCCGCCTCAGGAGCCTGGAGCTGAGACTGAGGAGAGCTGGCTACCAGAATCACCTGCGCCTTGCCCCTCCTCGCCTTGAGAAGCACCTTGTGGATCAAGGGAAATGGGGGGGAAGGCGTAGAAGAGCCCGGGGTCCACGGCCTCAAAGGCATCCCACAGCGAGCCCTGCTGAGGGGTGGGCAAGGAAACAGTCTCGCCCCATTCTCCTGGAGGGAAAAAGGTCCGCCCGAGGCGTGACCCAGTGGGAGAAAGATTTTGTGCTACCTCCGGCAGGAGAGAACCCCTCGTGAGGCGCAGCCCATCTGACTTAGGGCATCGGCCAGGGTGTTGGAGGCTCCTGCCATCGAAATGGCTAGGAAAATCGCCTCCAGGCTGCGCACGAGACCATATGCGGAGAACCTGTTTACATAACGGCAAGGTGCGCGTCCGGTCCTGGTGGGTTAGGTAGCACATGGTTGTGGTATTGTCCGCCTGGACCTGAACCACTTGACCACATATAAACGGAGCGAAGGCGGTGCGAGCTAGGTGGACCGCATGAAGCTCCAGCAGGTTGAAATGGCATCGGGACTTCCGAGGGGACCAGAGGCAATGAACTCTGTGCTCCCCTTGATGGGCACCCCAACCCATCAGAGATGCATCGGTCAAAGAAGACTGTCGACTTGGGGCGGACAAACGGGATGCCCTCCTGCGGATGTGCTGGAACGGTCCGCCATTGGAGAGCGTTCCACATCTCCTGGGTCACTGTCACGGGCTGGTCCAAAGGATCGCAGCGTTGTGACCACTAGCTGGCCAGCCCCCACTGAAGGGGACGCATGTACCAACGGGCCCAACAAACCACGCTGGTGCAGGCAGCCACGAGGCCCAGGAGGCGCAGGAAGTCCCGGGCAGGGCGCGATTGCCCAATCAGACATGATTGGGTAAAGGAGTAAGAACCTCGGCCCTGTCCGCCAGGAGCCGAGCTCTGGCGCGAAGAGTCGAACTCTCCCCCAATGAAAAGAATTACCTGCTTTGGCACGAGTTCCGACTTGGCTCCGTTGAAGAAGAGGCCCATCTGAGAGCAACCTAGAGGGCCAGAACTCCGGACCGCTCCACCTCCGCTCTGGAGGGGGTTGCAATCAGCCAGCCATCTGGGTAGGGGTACACCCGGACCCTTCGGCGCCGCAGGAATGCTGTCACCACTGCTATGCATTGGAGAAGACCCTGGGAGCTGGGAAGAGGCCGAAGGGTATGGCTCGGAACTCGTAAAGAGATCCCTCCGCTCTGAAGCGGAGAAGTCTCTGAAGAAACGGACGGATCGGAACGTGAAGAATGCGTCCTGGAGGTCCAGGAAACAGAGCCACATGCCTCATTCCAAGGATGGGATATCTGAGTCAGAGTGACCATCCAGAAGGTCCGAGACCTTAGGAACTTGATCAGGTCATGCAGGTTGAGAATGGGGCGTCAGACCCCCGTCCGTTTGGGGACCAGGAAGTACCTGGACACAAACCCTGGGTCTGGAGGAGGATCCGCCACCTTCCTGATCACCTCTTTTTCGAGGAGCAGGGCAATATCGGCTCGGCGGGCCGACAGAGAAGCTGCGGACCCCGTGGCCCCGAGGCGACGGCTCGGAAGGGTGGAGCCTGCTCGAACTCAAGAGGCAGGCCCTTTCCTCTACCACCTCAAAATCCAGCGGTCCGTGGTGATAGCGGACCAGGCAGAAAGGAAGTGGGCGCCGTCCCCACGGGTAGGACCCAGGTAGGGGTGACGAGGCCGGGGGCGACGCCCCTCAGCCCGTCATTGAGCAGGCTTGGAGGAGGGACTGGCCGAGGGAGCTCCTGGGCCTTTACCTCCTAGCTTCCTTTGAGGAAGCCGCTGGCTTGGGTTCGGGGTGCCAAGCGCAAGCCTGCTGGCCCTCTTGCTGGTGCTGATGGGCCAGTCATGCCGCAGGGGCCGAAGGACGAAGGGGCTTACGCAGAGGTTGCCGGTGGCCCTTGTCCCTCTGGGCGGGGGTGACAGAGTCCAGAGTGGCATTGGACTTCTCGGTCCCCAGGAGGTGTCCCTCCACTCCAGGGCTGAAGAGGTCAGTCCCCAAGAAGGGGATGTCCACCAACTTGTGCTGGGTATCCGCCGAGAAGGTGGATATCCTCAGCCATGCCCTGCGGCGCATGGCCACCGCGGCCGCTACTGACCTGGCACAGGAATCACCTATGTCCAGAGCAGTCTGAAGCTGCCAGCAGCCACCGCCCTACCCTGGTCCCACACCTGCTGGACCGTGGTCCGCAGGGTCGGGCGGAGATGAGGTATCACCTCATCCAGGGAGCCCAAGAGGCGTGGGAGAAGTGTGCCATCAGCGGCCGAGCTGGCCTGTCGGGAGGCCTAGGGAGGGCAGCGTGAGCCGTCGCCCGACATAGTCCATCCTTTTGGACTCTTTGTCGGGAGGCCTATCCACATCCACGGTTTACGGAGCTGGAAGATGTTATCGGTATTCAACCCCTCAGCTGAGGGGTGCTCCGAGCAGGGCAAGAACCCGACAGGGACTGCATACTTCCTGGCCATCCTGGCCGAGGCCAGAGACAGGAAGTAGGCCACTGCCAAGTTCCAAGGCTGGGCCGACAATGGCCTCAGCCACAGGGAAGGCCTCCGAGGGTGAATCCCCTCGGTCTAGGATCTCCGTCAGGGGAAAATAGGCCCATTTAGACACGTGCTCGAGCTACATCCTGGTGAACTCCGAGATGAGCCTAAGCAGACCCAGGAAGGACGATGGGCTGTCATCCAAAGACCGGTCCAGGGAGGACTCCAGGCCTACCTGCCTGGGGAACACAGAAGAGTCATCGGACTCCGAAGGGTCTACAAAGAGCTGCCTCAAGCATGAGCCTCTCTTCACCCGCCAAGGGCGGGCGGGGAGTGAGGGTGACCGACAACCTGCGGGACAGGCCGTGACCCGACCGAGGTTCCACCACAATCGGTGGGGCAGCAAGATTTGGTCGAACAGCAGGCCCGGAAGTGGGCACCTCGACTGCAGCAAGCGGTTGCGTCGGCCGTTCAGGCGGCAGCCACTTGATAGACGGGGAATGAATCGGAGTCGATTGATTCCCGGACAACAGCAACTGCTGCCATATAAACTCCTCGTAACGTCGACGCCATCTGCGTCGAAGCCTCTCCTCATCCGAGGAGGAAGACAAGGAGGAACAGTGTTGCCACTTAACTCGGTGCCCCGACCGAGACCGCCGCAGTCGGCGGGAGCGGCTTGACCGAGAAGAAGACAGAGACCAAGATCCTCGGTAAAACCGAGGGCGGGTCTGGGAAGGAGTGGGGACACCCGCTCTTCCCTCGGCTCGGACACTTTGACCGAGGACTGCCGCCCCGAAGGCGCAGGCAGAACCTCGGCCTCCACCGGGGAAACCGGCGAAGGGTTGATGGCTCTTCCAGTCAACCACCCGGGTGACGGGTCGAGAGAAAACTCGACTGCGTTGACGGGAGTCTCGGCCGGCTGGCCTGACGGGGACACCGTGAAGATAACGGCCTGAGCATAACCTCGACCCAAGTCGGCGGTCGGCAGTCAGAAGGAGACTCTCGCTCCACAAACTCCGGCGATGGGACTTACCCCGCGACTCCCTCGACCTGGGACGACAGGCAAGTCCCGATGGCCCCTCTCCCTTCATGGAGAGGGACTGGTGAAGCTCCTTGAACGAAGCCGAAGGAAAGGAACTCAGAGAGACCAGGACAAATGCCGCAACCGAGGAGGAGGGAGATGCGGCCTTGGCCGCCGCCTCCAGGGCGATAGAGTGTTCGACCTGCTCAGCCGAGTCAGCCGTCACGGACACCGCCCGACGAGCCTCTATGGATTTTACCGGCGGGGAAAAATCCTCGGGGAACCCAAGCCTCAATCGGGCCACATGATCCTCCAGGATGTTGGTCGAAAGGGTGCGGCACAACTCACAGACTTGCGGGTCATGGTCCAAGTCGAGGCAGTATATGTACGTGGAGTGCGGATCAGTCCTGGAGATATTCCACCCACTAGGGCGCCTCCGAGAGCCGGAAAACGAATTGTCCATTGCAGCCGCGAGGGAAAAGAAGACCGAAGTTTAGAAAACTTCAAAACTAAATTCGGATGAACCGAAGAATCAGGAACCAGTCGAATACGCAGAGCGCTAAGGAGGGAACCTGAGCTTCCAAGCGGTAAGGAAGATCTGGCGTCATGGGCGGGCCGAGAGTTTTACCACCCGGGTGGGTGGGAGGAGCCAGCTTGAAGACCTTCTGGCAAGATTTAAAGTGGCAAGGAACCTGCCAGTAAGTGTGGATTGAACAACATATCCATGTCCCTAGAACAAGGAAACACCCTGCACCGCCGAGTAGATGACGCCCGCCCACCTTGTCTGATTCTCTCCACCCCTTGCCTTACCTGCAGCTAACTGGATTTCAAGGAGCACCAAAGTAGGAGTGGTGGCCCCGCCTTGAGGGGTACAAGCTGGGGGGGAGGGGGGTCACTGCAAGGTAAGTTTGAGGGTCCGGAGTACTGCAGGGGAGACTCGGGATGGGGGCTCTCAGGTGGGCAGGAGAAAGCCGGGTCGTCCGAGGAAGTCTTGGGTAGCAGTGACCAGAGGGAAAAATAAGTTGGGGGGGGGGGGACAATTAATTTTGACTGTCCCATAGAATTTGTACCTAGCTTCTGGGTCCTAGTACCCACTAATGCTTTTTCACTTGGTACCTGTCCCAGACCCCGACTTAGGACCCCGAGGATAACTGGGTGTCTGGGACTGGCAGACAGGTGGTTATTTCAACCCCTGTTAATAAAGAAATTTCTTCTCCCACATTTTCTTTATTTAAGCTATGTCTATGCTCCCCCCATCAGTCTCGAAAGGGAACAGGTTAAATCCTATTATAAGAGAGGTTACATATCTACCTATTCAAAAAGGAAGCCTAGGGATGATAAACCCAGCTGCCTTCTGCTATTCTTGTTTGTGACTAGTATGTTACAATGTGGAAACTTAGAGAAGACTGGCAATACTTAAGCAATAAAGCATAACCAAGGGTTATGTTAATAGTCTATTAATCACCTCTCAGGGTGTACTGTGCAACGTAGGCAGCCGAGTGCCACATGCCTCAGAGGGTATCAATTGACCATTAACAATCCCTGGGAGTGCCCTATTGCTATTATAATAAAACATGTTTTAAACAGTGTTCAACCTTATTCAGCATATGGTTAAGAGTCTACATGTATGTTAATAAAAGATTAACATAAGGCTGTTAGAATGTTTGCAGCCAATCAGAAAGCTCCATTTCTCAGACCTTTTTTTATAATGAACAGAAAAAGCATTAGAAGTAGTTATGAAAAAAATAGTAAGATCTTCCTCCAAAAATTATTCAAACCATTAAAACCCCATCTTATGTGATAGATTGTGGTGAAAAAATTAGACTATGGAAGCTTAGTAAGGAAGGGCTACTGTCCATGGGAAGACAACAGTTGTACCATAGGATATATAAAACAGCAACTGACACATGAATATTTCCAGAATGTTCCCCTACAAAAAATGGGATTTGCCCTAGCAGTTTTAACTGACAAAAGGATACCAAGAAATATGTGGGATGTTAGTTGGTTGTGCTCTCATGGCAGACTAGGAGTCTGTGGGAACTTAAAACACAAAGCCATTCAGGATAGATATTGTCTTAAACAAACAGGAAGAAAAAACCATGCAGCATTTCTTTTCTGAATGTTCAGACACTAAACTAATGTGGGATACATTAGCTAATGAGTGGCAATGGCCTATTTTGTTTTCTCCCCTGGGGCCCCCAGACGGCCCTTCTTATCAAGGCATCCTGTCATCCGGCCAGCACTGGTCTCCACTGAGGGCATCACCACTTACCCCACCACTTACCCCCTGTTGCAGGGCAGCAGGGGTTGACTAACTCCCCCTCCGAGACCAGATCAGCACTGGTGATCCCTTCGGAGCCAGCGACAAGACTGGACAGCCATCAAGCCGCAATGACTGCGGTGCCTCTTTTTCCTTGTTCTGGCCATGGAGGTGGGTCGTGCAATGCCGGCAGGGGGCACAGCACACACGTGTCCACATTTCGCCCGCCCACTGGCTGCTCAACCATCTGATCCATTATATGCAGGACCAGGCGTGTCAGCATTCACCTGAGCTACCACCAGAAGAGGCAGATGGGACATCAGTTTAACATCTCATCTGAAAGACGGCACCTCAGAAGTGCAGCAACCCCCCCCCCCCAATGCTGCACTACAGTGTCAGTATTGGGATAGTAACCCAAGTGCCTGGTGTGAGGATATAACCCACAGCCTTCTGATGTCCCAGACTCAGAGGCGAGTGTGCTACCTGCTGAGCCACTGACACTGACTACTGCTGGTACTGGCAAAACTCATGGGAAAGCCATTCAAACAGATGCAAAGGTGTGAGATGTCACACCTGTCATGGAAGACTGCCTTTTCCAGTCAGCCAGAAGGATTGGGGGCTACAGGCGCTCTCTGTTGAGTCTCCTCACGGAAGACTGCTGGTGGATACTCCCATAAGTAATGACTTACTGCAAGAGACAGTCCTCGGAAGATCTGCTGTTAAGGCAAGTTCTTACGTAACTGTACTTTCTAGGAGTGGTATATGTTGTTCATCCACACTGACCCATCCAACCTCCCCGGCTTCAACGCACTGGGTGCAATGAGTGGTGCATAGGCCCGGGTCCTGGAAGCAGAAGAGCCAGGGCCTGGGAGAGTTCCACATGCCTAGCAGAGAGAAGCAGAATCGGGCTGGGCTGTTAATAGCAGCCCTAGTGAATCCCCAGACCCAGCAAGAGTGCCTGGGCCAGGGAGCAGCAGGTGTACCGAGAGCTCTAATGGAACACTGGGATTGCTGTAGAAGAAAAAATTGGGCTAGGCCCTAAAGAAGCCCCAGACCCAGCAAGAGAGCCCGAGTCTGGGAGCAGCAGGGGTACTGTGAGTGGGTCACAGGCCTGCTATGGAAGTCCAGGGTTGCTGACAGCAAGTCCCAGGTCCTGGACCCAAAGAAAGAAATCAGTTCAAGTTCGAGTCGAAGACTGCAACTCAGGAGGTCAGGAGAACTGAACGTGCGAGCTGAAGCCGGCAGGAAAATGAACAGAGGGTACTGGGGAGCCATCCACTCTTATACATATCCACAGGAAGTGATGTTGTGTGGGCGGCCCCCACAGAAGACTGCTGGAAGAAGCTGCCATGTGACAGTGCCACCTGGTGGATACTCCCATAAGTAATGACTTACTGCAAGAGATCTGTCTGTAGAAGATCTACTGTTACACGTGAGTAACCTGTTTTTTCTAGGATTGTGGATATGCTGTTCTATCCACACTTCTTGGCAGACTCCTAGCAGTTCTCCGGGAGGGGGAAGGCAAGACGCACACCCCCTATTAAGGAAAAAGGGACTGGAGAACTGAGGCTCCAAAACCAGCACCCTGGCGTGACGCTAGGTCAATGTGGTACTGGGAAATGAAGGTGTGTGCTGACTTCCAGGAAGCAGCCCTGCAGATTTCCTGGATAGGGACATCCCTAAAAGCAGCCACAGATGCAGTGGTATGGCGGATGGAATGAGCCTTAAGCCCTACGGGAGGCTCCCTACCCACCAACCTATAGCAGAGGTCAATGCAAGATGTAATCCATCAAGCTACTGTCTGCTTGGCTGCAGGTCTGCCAGGTGCAGCTTCAGCGTAGGTGACAAACAGCTGGCGAACCTCTACCGAACTTCCGCCGTTCACTCTTTGTAGTAGGCAAGCGTTTGTCTCCAGTCCAAAGTATGGAACCTGTACTCGGCTTCCGAGGTGTAACTGGGGTAAAACACTGGCAGAGAAAGCACCTGGTTAAGGTGAAACTCCGACACCACCTTCTAAAGGAATTTCAGGTAGGGGCGCAGGACAACCTTGTCACTGTGGAAAACCAGGTAAGTAGACTCAATAGAGAGCGTCTGTAACTCCCCAGTCCTTCTGGCTGATGTGAAAGCCACCAAGAAGGCGGTCTTCCACGACAAATGTGAGATGTCACATTTGTGCATCGGTTCGAATGGCTTGCCCATGAGCTTTGCCAAAACCAGCAGTAGATCCCACTAAAGTGGAGGCTCATGCACCGGAGGGGATATGTGATCTAGGCCTTTGAAGAAGTGCCACACTGCCTTCTCCTGCACCACTGACTGCTGACTGGCACATGCTCGATAAGCAGAGATGGCTGCCAGCTGCACCTTTAGGGTCGTCGACCGAAGTCCTTGCTGGGAAAGGGACCAAAGATCATCCAAAATGCTAGCCACTGGACAGGATGATGGGTCTAACCCTTTGCCCTGTCACCAGATGGAGAATCTCTTGCATTTAAAGGCATAGCATTTTCTGGTCAATTCCTTACGGGAAGCCTCAACAACGTTGAGGACCTCGTCGGAGAGACCCAAGGCCTGGAACTCTAGCTGCTTAGGAACCAGGCCGTCAGGTGCAGGGATTGAAGGTCCAGGTGGAGTACAGTCCGGGCATGCTGTAAGCCGCCTCAGGAGCCTGGAGCTGAGGCTGAGGAGATCTGGATACGAGAACTGGCGTGGCCAGTCTAGGGCTACCAGGATCACCTGTGCCGTCCCTCCTGAGCTTGATGAGCATTTTGTGAATTGAGGGAAGGCATAAAAGAGGCCTGGGTCTATAACCTCGAGAAGGCATCCCCTGCAGCGAACCCTGTTGAGGGGGGGCGGGCATGACACAGCCTCAGCTTCGCGTTCTCCCTAGAGGCAAACAGGTCCACCTGAGGGGTGCCCCAGTGGGAGAACAGATCTTGTACTACTTCCTGGCAGAGAGACCACTCGTGAGATGCCCCGCCCATCCGGCTGAGGGCATCTGCCCGCTGATTCGAGGTTCCTGCCACGTGAATGGCTATGAGATCTGCCTCTAGGCTGAGAACAAGGGACCAAATGCGGAGAGCTTCCTTACAGAGGAGCAAGGAGTGCGTCCCGCCCTGCCTGTTGAGACAGTACATGGTCGTGGTGTTGTCCGTCTGGACCTGGACCACTCGACCCTGAACAAACTGAGAGAATGCGGTCAGGGCTAGCCGAACCGATCGAAGCTCCAGCAAGTTGATGTGGTATCAGGACTCCTGGGGGGACCAGAACCCGTGGACTCTGTGCTCCCACAGATGAGCACCCCAACCCATCAAAGAGGCGTCTGCCGTCAGGATGACTGTCAGCTCTGGGCGGACAAACGGGATCCCCTCCTGCAGGTGGGATGGGATGAGCCACCACTGGAGGCTTCCCCATATCCTCTGGGTCATAGAGACCATCTGGTCGAGATGACATGAACACTGAGACCACTAGCTGGCCAGTTCACATTGGAGGGAATGCATATGCCAGCGGGCCCATCAGACCACGCTGGTGCAGGCCACCATGTAGCCCAGAAGACGCAGGAAGTCCCGGGCAGGGCGCAACTGCCCAACCAGAAATGACTGGACAAAGGAGGAGAGAACCTCCACTCTGTCCGCCAGGAGCCGAGCTCTGGCTCGGCAGGAGTCGAGCTCTACCCCGATGAAATGAATCACCTGCAAAGGCACAAGTTCCAATTTGGCCTCGTTGATCAGGAGGCCAAGGTCGAGGCAAGTCTGCAAGGCCAGATCCCTGTACTGCTCCACCTCCCACCTGGAGGTACTGCTGTTAGTCCAGTCGTCAGGTAAGGCTGGACCCTGCGCGCCTCAAGTAAGCCGCCACCACTGCCATGCATTTGGTGAAGACCCTGGAGGCTGAAGACAGGCCAAAGGGCATGGCTTGGAACTTGTAAAGGGTTCCCTCGGCTCAGAAGCAGAGGAACTGTCGATGGGATGGACAGATCGTGACGTGAAAGAATGCATCCTGAAGATCTAGGGAGCAGAACCACATGCCTTGCTCCAGAGATGGTATGCTCTGAGCCAGAATTACCATCCGGAAGGTGTGGGACCTGAGGAACTTGTTCAGGTTGTGCAGATCTAAAAATGGGGCACCAGCCCCCCGTCCGTTTTGGTACCAGGAAGTACATGGAAATGAACCCGGGGTCTGCTACTCTGCGCACCACCTCCTTGAAGAAGAGCAGAGAGAAGTCATCTCGGAGAGCCAACTGAGAGGCTGCAGACACCAGATCCCCCCGTGGGGCGCGGGCTCGATATGGATGGGCCTGCTCCAATTCCAGAGGCAGGCCTCGACCAACCACTTCCAGAACCCAACGGTCCACAGTGAAAGTGGATGAGGAGGAAAGGAAGTGGCTGAGCCGGCCCCCCAAGGGAGGTCCCAGGGGAGGTGTGATGGGATTGAAGGAGGCGCCCCCCAACCCGTCACTGAGCAGGCTTGGAGGAGGGTCCGGCGGAGACGCTGCTGGGACCTTCCCCACCGGGCTTCCGGAACAAGACGGCCATGGACTTGGCCCGAGGAACGAAGACTGAGCCTGCTGGTCCTGCTGCTGCTGGGCCAGTCTGGCCACAGGAGTGGATGGATGAATGAAAGAGGCTGAGGTTCGGACGCTTAGGGCCCTTGTCCCTCTGGGCAGAAGTGGAGGAGTCCAAGGTGGCATTGGACGTCTATATGTTGGAGGTGGCACTCCACACTGGGCCCAAACAGGTCGGTGCCCAAGAAGGGGACATCTGCCAGCTTGTGTTGTGTATCAGCTGTAAAGGTCGAGATACACAGCCAAGTCCTGCAGCGCATAGCCACTGCAGCTGCTAATGAATGAGCACAGGAGTCACCAATGTCCAGAGCCGTCTGAAGTTGTTGTTTTGCCACTGTCCTACAATGGTCCCGGACCTGCTTGACCGTGGTCTGGAGGTCCGCCGGGAGATGAAGGATCACCTCGTCCAGGGAGCCCAAGAGGGCATGGGAGAAATGTGCCGTGATAATGGCTGAACTGGCCAAACAAAGGCCAAGGGAGGAGGCTTCACAGACCTTCTTCCCAAAATGATCCAGTTGTTTGGATTCCTTGTCCGGGTGTCTGGCCACATCCCCTTTGTTGCCTGAGCACCAAAAGACAGAGTCGGCCACCAACCCCACCGCAGAGGGGTACTTCGACAACCCGGAAAAGGACCCCATAGGGACTGCGTACTTGTGGGCCATGCGGGCAGAAGGTGCGGGGCAAGATGCAGGATGATGCCACAGCTCCAAGACTGGACCTACAATGGCCTCAGCCACCGGAAAGGCCTCCATCGGAGTATCCCCTTTGTCCAGAATCTCTGTAAGGGGATACATGGCCCGTTTCTGCACAGGCTTGAGCTCCATTCCCATGGACTCAGAAATGAGCCGACAAATACCCATCAGCGAGGTAGGGCCCTCGTCGACGGAGAGACCCCGAAGACACTCTGCGTCAACAGGACGGGAGACCATGCATGGAACAGCCTCCCTGAGGAGGCCGTGGAGTCAAGAACAGTGGGGGAATTCAAGAATGCATGGGACAGACATAAGGCAGTCCTAGTTGGGGGGGTAGGAGGAAGTAAGCTGTTGGTTAACTAGGATCTCCAGCTTATCTGTTAGGTAGGAAAAAGGGCAGACTAGGTGGACCAAGCGGTCCGTATCTGCCGTCAAATTCTATGTTTCTCTGAGGAGTCCTCGTAAAGCGGGCGACCACCCGTGTCACTCTCAACCCACCTTGAGCAGTTAGGAGTAAGAGTGACAGACAACCGATGGCACAGGCCTTGGGCCGACCGAGAATCCTTGGTTGGAGCCCTGGACATCAGATGCTCGGACGGCAGTTCCACTTGGATCGGTGGAATAGCCGGCTTCAGCTGAGCAGACGGGGCCTTAACCGGCACCTCAGTGATGGTGGCCGTGGCCAATGACGGTCGCTCGGGCGAAAGCCACTAAATGGCCGGGGTAGAAACCGGAATCTGCTTTGACCTTCACAGGATCAACTGTTGCCACATTAGGTCTTCGTATCCCCGACGCAACTTGCGCCGGAGCCTCTCCTCACCCGAAGAGGATGAAGATGAGGAGCAGCACCGCCACTTACCATGGCACCGGGAACGAGATCGCCGATGAGGGCGATTCTTGTCTGATGTCAAAGTCGAGGAACGAGACCTCCACCGTCAGCGGGGCCAATGGGAGGCCTCAGAAGGAGTTGGGGAAACCCGCGGCTCTTCCTGGTCAGGTTCCTTGGTGGGCAGGTCCTTCCCAGCGGGCTTAGTTAACCCGTCTGAGGACACCGGAAGCACCGGCATCTAAAAGAAAGCAGTCAGCCGGATCGGGCGACAACCTGCTGATCGGCTCGAGAAAAATCTCTCCCACATCGACAGGCGTCTCAGCTGACTGGTCTGATGGGATTACCGTAAAACCAGCGGCCTCTGCCACGACTTCAACCTAAGTCGAAACAGGGGTTTCCTGTGAGCGGGACTGCTCCCAGTCCCAAGAGAGTCGACGCTGAGACTTGTCCTTTTTCAGCTCATTCTTCCGAGAGCACTATGCATGTGACCCCGAAGGGCCCTCTCTCTTGGTAGAGAGACTGGCACAATTCCTTGAAGGAAGCTGAATAGGAGGATCCCTGTTGTAGTGAAATGAAGGCCGAAGCCAAAGAGGAGCCAGCCACAGCCTGAGCCACGTCCTACTCGAAGGCCTTGAGCTGCTCAGCAGACCACGCAGCCGTGGAGACCACCCAACGGGCATCCTTGGATTTAACCGGCAGGTAACGCTTTCCCGGTCACCCCAGATTAAGTCAGGCAGCGCAGTCTTCTAGAACCGAAGGAGAAATGGGCTGAAGGTGATCACAAGCCTGTGGATCGTGGTCGTGTCCCAGGCAGTAGACGCACGCGGCGTGAGGATCAGTGCGAGACATCTTCTGCCTACGGCGCACTGGCGAAACCCAGGAACTGATTTGTCTTCCATCGCTGTAGCGAGAGAAGAAAGCTAAGACGAAACTCGAGAGAGTTTTAAAATAAGTTTTCAAAGCCAATCCGAAGATTCTAGAGCCAGGGCCTACTACACGCGGAAGCGCCAAGGAGGGAACCTGAACCTTCCAGCGGAAAGGAAGATCTGACGTCATGGGGCGGAGCTAAGGGTTATACCACCCGAGTGGGTGTGAGGAGCCAGCTTGAAGACTTTCTGGCACATCTTAAAGTGGCAAGATACCTGCCAAGAAGTGTGGATGGAACAACATATCCACAATCCTAGAAGTACGGTTTTATTAGACTGAATAACTCTATCCTAGCTACATTGGATTGTGAAGCATACGTGTTTATTATTCTATACTGGAAATCCCTATTTCTACAATCTAAAATTAAAGCCCTTCCTGGCCTCATCAATAACCCTGGTCACTGTGAACTGAGTAGACTTAAAAGGAATGCCTAACTCATCTGCTGTTTCTTCACCGAAGGTCCAAAAGAAGGGGCCCTAAACCTAACTCCTTTTAACTTGTTTTATTTCGAATAGTGATTTTATTCTAGTTTCGTGTAGGAAACATATGTCAATGTTTAACCATCCTAGGCTATGAAAAAAAGATGCTTGTTTCTTGTAGTTCTTCAGACTACAAATGTTGAGCAAAAAACTAAGTATAGCCATACAGGACTTTAACTGGGTCGATAAATGTTATGCTAGTCCTGTCCCGCCTGTGCAGCCATGCTTTTTCTTTTTTTTCCCCTCCCCCCCTTTTTTTTTTGGCTGTGCTTGGTGGACTGTTCCCAGCTTCCTCTATCTCAGAATGAACCAAGGCTTCTGAATATATCTCAGATTAGTCTCCTTCCTGTAATGGGGCAAAAGTATTTTCTAGTGGCATCTCAAAGACTGCCTGATTTTGTTTAGCCGCTGCTCTAGTCTAGTGACTCTTCTAGTTTGTATGATTTGTTCATTGTCTGTGGGGTGTTCCAGGTGTTTCTCTGTACCTGTTCCCCATTGTTCGTTTTTTCCTGTTGTCTCTCTACCTGTGTATTTGGAACCTCCATGCTTTGTTTCCCTACTCCTTGTTCTGTCCTCATCTCTTCTTCTGTGCTGTCCCCCATCCTCTGTCCCTGAAGGTTCTTCTTTTTGTAGTATATGCCCCCAATGCTAGTTTTGGGCGTTTGGACCAAATTTTCCAGATCCTATCCCTCTGTTCTGTTCCTGCTAGCCCATGGACACTGGTGATAAGCGCGTCCTTTTTCATCACATAGGTTACATTGGTATACATCATCACAAGTCACGCTTGGGTGTCCATACCCCCACACAAGCTACATTTTAGTATGTCATAGGTGCTATTCGGAGGTGCATGGGCCCCGATTTATAACAGGCCCTGGTTGTCCTCCATAAAAACACACTCCTCAGTCATTCCCTAGAAAGAAACTACTGGGTAAATGTATAATCTCTGAATTTACTTGGGACGAGTTTCACTTTTAATTTCCACCCCCCTCGTCCATAACCCCTCCAAATCAATTATAGCTTCTGGTGGACTTAAAATGTTGCATCTGTTTTGTAACTAGTGATTGATGTTGCTAACACTGACCCCCTTGTCTCGAAACATGATTGTGACCATTTTTAACAGTAGGCTTTGTCAATGGGATTACATAAAAGGGGGTCCACAGTGGAGTTTGTTTCAATGAGTTATACTTGCACCAAAATTTCTCTAATCCTGCATTTGTCTTGAAGCTTACATCAAAGGTGTCCTCAGCTGAGATGTGAATTAATGCATAAATATCAGAAGCTGGAAAATGCACTGAATTTTTTAGTGACTGTCTAGCAACATATCTGTCAGGGTGTTCTGAAAGACCACCCCTGTACCTTAGTCTTACAGCACTGCATCTAGGCACCTGTTCAAGCTTATTTTTAAAGAGGTCTGATAAGGTGGGGCCTTTATTTGCCTCCTCACATGCATTTTGTTGACCCCTAGAACCCCCTTCCTCTGGATCTTCACCAGAATTATTTGCACTTGTGTCCTCCCCTTCCCTGGCCCCTCCTGCCTCTGTTTTTTTTTTTTTGATGGTTTCTGCTGTGTAACAGTCTCAGAGGAACCCTTTTCTGTGCCATCACCCTGAATTCCTTTTCCAACCTCCCTAGTGACAGCATTACCTACAATATGAAAAACATTCTGCTTTACATGCTCATTTGTTACTTCCAAGTTTGCACTCTCATTATTGTCTATAATATCCCCCCAGTTCATAGGCCTACTATGGCCTGTCATCATAGGAGTTGTCTGTTTATCTGTTAAACCCTCTGGAGGTACCTTTTCAGACCTCTGGATCTCCGTTGCAGGCCAGGTGGAGGGTTTCAAGACGCCGTGCATCTCCTCATTCCAATTTTCGTCAGGGGTCCAAGTCCCACTTTGCGTTCGTTTCCATCCTGCGTTTGACAACGAATCATGTACTGACCATTCCTTCTGTCCTGGAGTTTGGTTTGGCTGCAGCCCGAATTGTTGTTGCACAATTTACGACATTGCTTCCGCTTGTGGATGTGCTGTTTTATCGTCTGTGTCTCCCAGAAGCGGCTCCCATGCCACCACAGAATCTTTCCCTCTCTGCTTAAGCCTTACATAGGGACATTCTCCACGATTACTTGCATTGCTTTGTGCAGATGAACCTTCTACCCTAACGGTAGGTATGAAAAATTTATTTACCATAGTAACCTTGTTTCTTCCAGGGGATACTCCAATATTCATAACTCTTCTGCAGTGTGCCTTTAAGTCAGATCTGCCCGGAGATAGAACATTATGTTAATGATGGAATCACTGGCATGAGCCACTTTTTCAAATGCTGCCACCTATCCACTGCCTACATTCTAACCTTCAGATTTTGTGGACGCCTGGAAAGACAGGGCCCAATATTCAAAAAACAAAGAATTAGATTTAAAATTCGTACACCCAACCTCCAACTGGAGGAACAATATTAATATATACTGAACAAAAACACACAAACACCTATGTCGGAATCACCCGAGAAGGAGAAAAACCATAGAATAAGTTCCAATAAAAAGTAGAATGTGGCATACATACCCTAGGGTATAGTGTGCAATGCAGAGGCCACTGATTCTTAATAGGGGAGGCAGGGTGGGAGAGTTACGAATATAGGAGTATCCCCTTGGAGAAACAAGGTTACTATGGTAAGTAACTTTTTCTTCTCACCCCAGGAATACTCCAATATTCCTAACTCTTCTGCAGACTAAGCAGCAGTACCTTTGGAGGCTGGAAGAACCTATTTGGGAAACAGGCTCAGCAGGACAGCTGTACCAAACCTGGCATCAACCCTAGCCTGCATATCCAAACTGTAATGCTTGACAAATGATGCACTGTTCGCCAGGTCGCTGCTTTGCAAATATCCACCAAGGGAACATCCCTTGCAGCTGCCAGTGTGGCAGCTGTACCCCTTGTGGAATGGGCTCTGAGCCCTGCTGGGGCTTCCTTGCCCACTTTTGAATAACAAAACTGGATACACTGAACAGTCCAACGAAAAATGGGACCTTTTAGATGCTGGATTTCCCTTTCCCACATCCCCATAAGTGAGGAAGAGCTGTGTCCTGTCCTGCCTATGGGGCTTAGTAGCTGTCATGTTGTAGCTCAAAGCTCTAGTCATCTAGGATATGCAGCCTACGTTCACCAGAAGAATAATGCTCAGTGAAAAACACTGGCAGAGTAATAGACTGATTCAAATGAAAGTCTGAAACCACCGTGGGAAGGAATTTTCTATTGGTCTGGAGGACCACCTTGTCTCTGTGAAAGGAAATGTAGACCTTTTCAGTGCATAAAGCTTGAAGCTCACTGATCCTTCGAGCTGAAGTAATGGCAACTAAAAACACTGTTTTCCATGTGACATATGTCAAAGGTGCTAAAAACATGGGCTCAGAAGGAGGAGCCATAAGTTGAGCAATACAAATATTAAGATCCCATGCTGGCACCAGTTCCCTAACTGTTGGGTACATATGAGATAGACCCATGAAGAACCTTTTAAAAATGGGGTTCGATGCCAAAGAAACAAACAGTCTTACCTGCTGAGGTATAAGCAGAGACTGAAGCCAAATTAATCTTTAGTGTAGAAGGCTGCAAGCCTAAGGAATGCAGATAAACCCAAATAGTCCAGCACAAGTGACCCTCCTGCCTGTGCTGGCACTATCCCTCTGCTGGAACACCACATAGAAAACCTTTTCCACTTTGCAGCACAAGTTTTCTTGGCAGAGGGTTTCCTATACCCCCTTAAAACATCCATGACTCCTTCAGAGAGATGTAACCCAGCATATTCTAAGTCCTCAAGAGTCAAGCTCAGAGTCTGAATGACTTGAGGTTCAGGTATAGGAGCCTCCCCTGATTGGAGGTCAGAAGACTGTGCCTCCTGGGAAGGTGTATTGGTTTGTCTACTGACATGGATAGCAATAGTGGATACCATGGCTGTCTGGCCCAGTCTGGGGCTATCAAAATCATTGTGGCTGACTGAAGCCTGATTTTCAACAGCACCCTGTACACCAGAGGAAATGCATACAGGAATCTCACTGCGACACTGTTCCACATAGAAGACTGATAAATAAGCTGGGTAGGATCGGGGTGGGTCAGAAGTTGGTCAACTGGGTGTCAAACTGGTTGACGGGCAGAAAACAGAGAGTGGTGGTAAATGGTATACAGTCAGAAGAGATGCAAGTCACAAGTGGGGTACCTCAGAGATCAGTCCTGGGGCCAGTCCTCTTCAATATCTTCATTAGTGACACTGCAGACGTACTAGAGGGTATGGCTTGTCTGTTTGCAGATGACACCAAGATCTGCAACAGAGTAGATGATACAGATGGGGTGGGCAGAATGAGAAAAGATCTGGATAAACTATCAAAATGGTTGAAAGAGTGGCAACTGGGATTGAATGCAAAGAAGTGCAAGATCATGCACATAGGGAAGAGAAACCCTGAAGCCACCTATAGGCTGGGAGAGGAGTTGCTGGCAGTCACAAAGGAAGAAAGAGATTTGAGCATCATCATCACCGATGACCTGAAATCATCCAAGCAGACCTCTAAAGCAGTAGGTAAGGCTAGGGGGATGTTAGGGTGTATTAGTAGGGGTATCAAGTCGTAAGAGGGAGGTAATAATCCCTCTTTACAAGACACTGGTTAGGCCCTATCTGGAGTACTGCATGCAGTACTGGAGGCCACACCTTCACAAGGACATTAACCAAATTGAGGCAGTCCAGAGTAGGGCAACCAAAATGGTGCAGGGATTGCATCAGAAGACATACGAGGACAGATTAATGGAGCTCAATATGTATACCCTTGAGCAAAGGAGGAAGAGAGGTGATATGATCGAGACATTCAAACACCTTAAGGGCATTAACAAGGTGAAAGAGCCTAACATGTTTAAATATAAGAAAAATAGCAAGACAAGAGGACACAGCATGAGATTAGAGGAGGCGATTAAGGGGAATGTGAGAATTCTTTTCACAGAAAGGGTGGTGGATGCATGGAACGGCCTACCTCAGGAAGTGGTGGCTATGAATACAATGCAGGGCTTCAAACAGGCATGGGATAGGCATAAGGGAGCAATACAGATGAGTATGAATAGATAGGCCACTGACAGAGTGAAGGCCGATGCCACATTTATAAGGTAGAAAAAGAAATGGGCAGACTGGATGGGCCTTGCGGTCCTTATCTGCCGTCAACTTCTGTGTTTCTATGACCAATCCAGAATGAGAGCATCCAGAGGGACTGATCCCACTGCTGGAAGCCTGCAACAGTACTATACTAAGTGGTGACTCTGATGTGAGGTAAAGAGCTCCATCTCTGGAGTGCCCCACCTCCTGAATAATGTTTGCACCACCTGTTTGTTCAGTGACCATTCGTGATAGGTGTGACAGATTCAACTTAGGGCATCTGTCAGAACATTGTCTCTGTCTGGCAGGTGAATGACTTGCAGTGAGGATCCTAGAGAGTAAACCAAGGTCCATATTTGCATTGCTTCCGTGCAGAGAAGGCTTGAACTTGTCCCCCCCCTTGCTTGTTTATGCTGTACATGGTGGTAGTGTTGTCTGTTCGGACTTGCACTACCTTTCCCTGCATCAACGGTGTGAAACCTTGCATTGTCAAAAACCCTGCCCTGAGCTCTAACAGACTGATATGTAAAGAGTCTCTGCACTTGACTAAGTGCCCTGGGTAGTGTGTTCTGCCAGATGAGCCCCCCTTCCCCAATGCTAATAGGGATGCATCTGTTGAGAACTCGGATGGAAGCTCTTTCTGGAAGGGGACCCCTTCTCTGAGGTTGGCCTCCTCCTTCCACCATTGGAGGGTCTGAATGAATGTCTGTTACAGGGACGAGTTCTGAGAAGGAATCCTTTCTTTGGCACCAATGAGCTCATAAGTGAAACTGGATGTCCCTCATCTGAAACCTGGAGCCCAGAACTGTGCCTGTGGCAGCTGCCATGTGCCCCAGGAGCTGCAGAAATTGCCTTGCAGGTCTTGGAACATTTAGTATGAAAGAACCTGCCAACTGCAGAATGCATTTTGCCCTGTTCCCTGGGGATGAAGGCTCTGCCCACCTTGGCATTCAATTCTGCTCCTATGAACTGCAGCATCTGTGAGGGGAAAGAGAACTGATTTCTCTAGGTTTAGAAGAAACCCCAGAGATTCCAGAAGTTGTAGATGCTCTGTTAACTGCTGTGGGGACTTTCCCACCACCAGCCAGTTCCAGATAAGGAAATACTGTAACATCTTGCCTTCGCAAGTGTGCCACCACCACAGTCAGACATTTGGTGAACACCCTTGGAGCCGAGGTGAGACCGAATGGTAGAGCTGAGAACTGGTAATGACCTGAAGGGAGTCTGAATCGGAGGTACTTTCTGTAAGACTCCCTTATGGGGATGTGAAAATAGGCATCTTTTAGGTCCAATGATGCCAGCCAATCTCCTTTTCGGAGTGCTGGTAGACTCAGAGGCAATGTTACCATTTTGAATTTTGGTTTTGTCAGGAACCTGTTGAGGACCCTTGGGTCCAAGATAGGCCGCAACTCTCCATTTTTCTTTGGTGTAAGGAAATACATTGACTATAGTCCTTTTCCCCTTTGCTGTGGAGGCACTGATCCCACTGCCTTTTATGACAGTAGGTGTTTGACCTCTTTTTCCAACAGTCTTCTCTCCAGAAGAGAGGCTGGTCTGAAAACCCTGTTTTTTTAGGGAGGAGAAGGACTTGAAACTTAAGGACAGTCCCTGACCCACTATCTCCAGAACCCACATGTCTGTGGTGATGGTTTTCCAAATCTGGAAATAATAGGTCAGTCTGTTCCCTACTGGCAGAGGAGAGGCAGACTGATCGAGCAAGTCAGGAATCCTGCTTAGACTGGGGCTGAGGTTGCGCACCACACCTGGCACCTCTCCTTCCCTACCCCTAAGGTACCCTTACTGGGGCTACTGGGGTGCCTGATGGACTACCATGGCCTGGTAAAAAGGCATGGAGTGAAATTGTCTGCCCCGCCTCCCCTATTATAAAGTCTAGAAGAGGTGGAGGGTTTCTCTTTTGCAGAGTTACTGCAGAAGGCGGCTTTATATTTGTCCACCTTCTTCACATAGGCCTGTGTTTGGCTGCCAAATAAGGATGTGTCCTCCAAAGGAAAATCCAGAGCTTTATTCTGGGTATCCTGTGTAAGGTCTGTGGCTCTCAACCAGGCAAACCTTCTTTGGGCAATGGTATTTGCCATCCACCTTGCAGCAGTGTCATTACTATCTGCTGTCATTTGAAACGGATATTTGGCAGTCTCCATGCCAAACCTAGCAGTTTCAGCTAGGTCTGCTGAAAAAGAGGAAAGAATTCTTTCAGCCTCAGCCAGAAATGAAAATTACGTACCTACCGTAATTCTTGATCTTCTCTTGTATCTTCACCATTCATTACTGATTGGGTTAGTGCGGGAGCGCGCACCCACTACGGGGAGTTTTTTTTTTTTTTTTTTGGAGTCTGCTCCAGCAGCAGCAGCCCTCGAGCAGAGACATACTGAGTCATGCGCGAGGGGCGGCCGTTAGGTGCCGTAGACTCTTCCTCTATCTCAGTTCTGGTAGCCGGAGAGGCGAAAATAAAGGGTAAGAAAAAAAGGAAAGCGAGGCAAGAGAGCCGAGGGACAAAAAAAGGAAAGGATATAAACTGAAAAAGGAATAAGCCGGTAGAGAATAGACAAAGGAAAGAGAATTCCTACCCTAAGGGACCACAGGGCCTCCTTTCCGGGGCGGCTCTAGGGGAGGCACAGAGAGAAGGAAGAGAAAGTAGAAGAAGAAGAAGAAAAAGAGGCATGTTGAGAGGGAGAATAGCGCCCATCGAGCATTGGTTGAGAGGCTTATAGGCTTGAAAGTAACAAGAGAGCAAGAATCCCAGTTGCTAGGACTGAGGGGAGGTTCAACCGAACCACCTGAACAGATCCGAATGAGGGCAGATTCTCTGAACTCTCAACATGCCAAGTCCCTTCATCCTAGCTGAGGGCTCCTAGTACTGCCCGGGCAGAACCTGTTCCGGGTAGAGCGCCCAACCATGAAGGGGACTAAGTCCCTTAGCACCTTGTTAAGTGCTAACACAGCGGTGTATGGGAAAGACTATGCCTTCTCGAAGACAGTTTTATATGAAAGATAGAGTGGAACTCAATCAGACTCCCTAAGGCAAGGCAGACAGACGCTCAGAGCTGACACGTTCAATCAGCAGCTAGAAGAGCTCAAATAATACCTGCCAGGAGGATTCTAGACTTTGCCGAGGCAAAGTCAGAGCATGGCCCCTTGGGCTACGAAACTGCAGAACCTGAAGAAGGTATTTAGGAATCGCACCCTAAGGGCGGTCAGAAAGAGTTCCCTCAGAATTAGAGAAAAGTACAATCGTACTCGTTCCTCTTTACTTTGAGGAAAAAAGGAACCATTCAAAAGAATGGAAAACAAAGGTTTTTTTTTTTTTTTGGCATAAAGGCCAAGGGAAGGAAGAGGAACGAGACGGGAGGGGGAGACGCCACAGAAGGAGGCCACTGAGGGGAAGGTGGGAGGGTATCAGTAATGAATGGTGAAGATACAAGAGAAGATCAAGAATTACGGTAGGTACGTAATTTTCATATCTTCCCTTGTCAATCTTCACCATTCATTACTGCTTGGGTGAGTACCAAGCCCCCCCTTAGAAAAAAGGGGGGGTAGAACCCTGAGGGAACAAGATCCCCAGCCTCCTGCTGGTGAGAAACAGAAGGGGAAGACCCTGGGCTAATCAAAAGAGAAGCCTATGGGGGAGAAGAGCTAGGAGGTGCCCCCCGAGGACGGGGAGACGGAGGAAGCCCCTGCAGTAATCTCCTAGCTCTGGAGAAAAAGAGACGGGTCCCCCGGAAAGCAGAGCGAATCACCCTACGCCGGGCCAGGGGTGACAACCTTGATAGACGAAGCCATGCCGTCCGCCTAATGCAGATCGCTGTCCCCGCAAGCCTGGAAGCCACCTCACTGGCGTCATAAGATGCCCTTGCTTGGTGTCTTGCCAGCTCCAGGCCTATAGCAGAGAGGGCAATAGCTTGTCTGGTTTGCTCCGTAACAGGCATTGATGCTAAGAGCTGAGAGAGCATCGACCACAAATGCCTACTGTAGGCAGCATGATGAGCCTGATGTGACGCAATGCAAGCCACCGCACGAAAGGAAGAGAACACTCTTCGCCCTCACCGGTCGAATTGTAGGGAATCCGAATCCGGTGGACGGTCGTGCGCCAGGCGGCGGCGCCCGGAGGGAGTCTCCAGGTATACCAAACCCGAGGGCGGGTTGGGGAGAGCACCCAGGGATTCCGAAGGGGCACAATACCTTCGTTGACAGTCTGCCGGGGCTGGAGAAGGGGCGGCTGGTGACTGCTAGGAATGGATAGACGCCTCCTGGAAGGGGATAGGCCAGGAAGGTACCACCAGGTGCTGGGCACTGAATTCTCCAAGGAATTCACGCATCTCCCGTTTGGTATTGTCTCGCCTAACGTAGGAGATTCAAGATCCCTCACCATCCTCGAAAGGAACCGCTGATATTCAGTGAAATCAGCATCGGAGGAGATATGAGCAGAGGGTTCCTCTCCCTCAGAGGAGGGAGACGAGGATGATAGAGAGCTCAAGTGTCCAGAAGATTCTTGCGGCGGTGGGGACAGGCGAAAGACCTGCTCATTCATACACCTGACATATGAGGGGAAGGCCGCCGCAGAACCTCTGAACTGCTCCCAGGATAACGGGCCCGTAGGACCGACATGGCCTGGAAGAGCGGGGGGTGGCTGCAGAGGAACCGGAGATGGGCACCTATGAAGAGGCAACTGTCCTCTGAAATCTGGAGAACGGAGCCCGAGCTGGCGGGATTCCAGACAACAGACCAGGTCGCAAAACGGAACCCTGGGAAAGTGAAACCTGGAAGAGCCCAGAAGGGGATCCTCCCCTGTGACGAACCTGGGACTGCATGGATCCAGAAGGGCAGTCCGCAGCAACGCCACTGGAGGGGACCCCGGGGTCCAAGAGGGAAAGGTGGGACCCAGCGCTACGGCTCCTAGCCACCCCCCGAGGTGGCCGCAGACTGGCACGACTGCACCCCACCCCTGGACTCCGAGAGCCCTCCCCGACCCCAGCCGCTCCCACCCAGTGGCTGCAACAGCACCAGGGAGGGTAGCTGTCACGAGCCCCCAGGAGGAAGAGCCCTCCTCCACCCCTCCCATCGCCCCCAGGGACCCAGGACCACCCCTAGCCCGCGAGGGCCCCAGGGAGGATAGCAGCAGGGCAGCGGGAGAGGCCCACAGTCACTTAGCACCACGCGGTCACCGGGGACCCCGACTTGAAGAATCAGGTTGCCAGGAAGGGTCCACGTCCAGTCATCGACCTCCGAAGAGGAAGAGACCAGCTGGACCATACTAGCAACCGGGGTCCCCACTAAACGGCGCCGGGCGCGGTTAACCCTGACCCACCCGCTAGGCCCGGCCCCAGCTCCCCAGCGGCGGCAGCTAGGCCTACGGCGTCGGAACCCAACCCGGCGCCGCCGAGAGAGCGAACCGGGCCTGTGCCGAAGGCCAGAGCGGCGCCGTGGGATCCAAAACGGCGGGGCGGCGTCGAGGGTCCACCGGTGCCGGGCCCAGCAGCTGCGGGCCTCGACACTGGGGGAAGTGACTGCCCCGGGAAGGACCACAACGTTCCTCCTCACCGCAAAAGAAGCTTCCTCTTCGGCAAGAGAAGAGGAGGAAGCCTCCTCCTCCACGGACCGTATAGGCCCGGGAGGGGACCCGGAGGAAGGGCCTAGAGACCTTACCTGGGAATCCCTGGAGCAACTCCGTCCCCCGAAGGTCGGCGCGGCCTTGCCGATCTTGAACGTGCGGACTTTGAGGACACGACGGCCCATGGAGAAACAGGCATTGCACGCGTCCATATCGTGGTTGGGTCCCAGGCAACGGAGACAGACATCATGACGGTCCGAGATGGAGAAATGCCGGCCACAGGAGCACCAACGCATAGGGGCACGGCCCGCCTTCGACTTACGTTTTGCCCCAACCCGGCTATGATGAGAACTAAATAAGGCAAAAAACAGCAATAAAGCACTCCGCGCCGTCGACAGAAAATAGAAGAACGGTCTTACCGGGAGATGGCGTCGAGCGAGAGCCACTGGAGAGAAAACGAGGAGTCTTGACGCAGAAACACTGGAACTACCGCGCAGCAGGTGCAGCCCTCGACGGAGAAACAGAACTGAGATAGAGGAGGAGTCTCGGCACCTAACGGCCGCTCACAGATGATGCACGTCGCGCTTCAAGGGCGGCGCCGTTGGAGCAGACTCCAAAAAAAAAAATCTCCTGAAGGGTGCCATCCGCACTAACCCAAGCAGTAATGAATGGTGAAGACTGACAAGGGAAGATCAGACTGCCAGAGTCTCTTCTGGTATTGAGCTGCACAGACTTGATAATTAGCCTGCCTGCTGGCCAGCGAGGATGACAAATAACCTTTCTTGGCCATACTGTCAATTTTTCGGGAGTCCTTCTCTGGAGGGTTGGAAACCAGAGGGAACTTTGCCTTGTCGCATGCAGCAGCTTGTACCACCTCCTGGTGGTCAGGGTGTGAAAATAAAAATTCAGTCTCTGTCCTGTCAAGCTGGTACTTTTTATCCAACCTTTTGCCTAAAGGAGGGACAGACCCAGGAGTCTGGAAGAGTTTTAAAGCATCTCTTTTAAAAAAACGTATTTATGGGAAGCAACAGCTTCTTAGTGGGAGTTAAACCCATCATTTCGAGAAACTCAACCTCCTCCTCTCCCATTTCACACGTAGGGATATCCAAGGTGTCTACAATTTTCCTGACAAAGCAAAATGAGAAGAGTAATCTTCTGTTGACCTGGGAGGAGAGCCAAACTCCTGTTCAGGGGAGACCTCAGGCTCTACAGGCTCACCTTCTTCCTCCTCCGCAAACTTCTCTGGAAAGTAGGGTGGATTGGGGGGTTCAGTGGTCTGAACTGGGACTGTGGGACCACAGACAGTAGACCCTGTAAAGTCTGCATGATTTTTATAGCCTGTGCGATCTCAAGATGGGAAGGCACAGCTGCATGCACCACAGAAGTCCCCTCATCAGAAGGGGGTTCAGTGTGCTTATTTTTTTCTGTTTCTTGGCTGGAACCGGAGAGCTAGCTGGTTCAGCAGGTCTCTTTTTTACCTGCATCAAGGGTAGTAACAGCTGGAGTTGTGGTTTCATACACAGACCCTGAGGGTTTCGGCTGGTCAGAGCCAGAGGGACCCTTAAATCTTCTGATCAATCTTTACAGACATTTTTCAAACGTCTTATCAGGGAAAGTTTGACAAATTTCACAGTTAGTCTTAATATGGTCAAAACCAAGGCAGAAAATACAAACAGAATGTTATCTGCCATGGCAAAAACATCACCACATTCAGTACAATTTTTGAAACCGGCTTCCCTTCTTCGTTTTTTTTCTGACATATTGTTTGAAAAACTGCAACCGCAATATACAGAATCAAAAAGTAGTATTTTAAAGTTAAAAGTAAACAACTTTTATGGTTGCGGTCGATTCAGAGACTGATTGGAAAAACCGATCGGAACAGGGAACCCAGGAAAAGGAACCAAGACTATCGGTTCAGTAACCGAGGTTATCAGTTACCCAAATATATAAAACTTTAAAATTTTAAAACAAAATTAATTGTAAACAAGGGGAAAATCCCCGATAACTAACTAAAAAGACCTAGGTTCCTCAGTGGTTATACCGAACTGTGAGAAACCGAGAAAAAAACCAAAATTAACTAAACTATGTCGGCCTGTCGGCGCAGCGGTTGGATTTCCACTCACGACGCCGGCGAGCCGGGTTCGGGAACGGACTCGGATCATCGGAGGGCCGGCCCGGGGAGAAGGATGAAGCGTCCACAAACAGCTCGCCTTCTCCGGGGGGTCGCGAGCCGGGCACCTGCTGGTCCCTGGCAGAGGCCAGGACCACAGCAGGACGTCAGGGCTCTAACTGCTGGGGGAGTGACGGACATTGGCGTTCGCCTTGACGTCAAGTGGCTAGTCACTCTCCAGGGAAGAAAACCAGTTAACAGCTCCTGGCTAGCCAGATGACGATCTCTCTATTTGCTGCGCCAGTCTTGCGACAAGACCCACCACAGCAACACCTGGAGCCAACTGCCGCAGTGCGCTCGACGGCCCCCACTAGTGCCTTCCCTCTCGGAGGAGGGAGACCCACCCGGTGAAGGGATACGCCGGGCTACCTCCAGGGGGTCACAATATGAGGTAAGGGTCGGCGTTGGAGATGGTGGGCAGACGGAAGGACCAAGGAGGCCCGAAGGAGGGGCTGGCCAGGGGGAACAGAGGAGCAAAAAAAAAAAAAAAAAATCTACCAAACTGTTACTAAAACTACAAAGATAAGAGGCAGCAAATGAAAACAAAAAATACTTGTTTTTATTTATTTAAGGCTTTTCTGACGAGATGTCGAGGAGCAGATCGAGCATCTGGTGTTGACAGGCAGAGAGAGAAATCGGAGGGTTAGAATGTAGACAGTTGATAGGTGCCAGCATTTGAAAACGTGGCTCATGCCAATGATTCCATCATTAGCATAACATTCTGTCTCCGAGCACATCTGACTTAAAGGCACACTGCAGAAGAGTTAGGAATACTGGAGTATTCCTGGGGTGAGAACCTTGTATTGCTCATATTTGGCGACTCCACGGAGTAAGACATTTGTCTCTGCTTCTGATCATGTTGTGAACACATATTTCCACGTATAAAGTCTCCAGAATTTGTTGCAGATAATTCCTCTATCTCTTCCAAGGGTAGTTCGTCCGGCACAACCTCCCCCACCTCCATCTCAATCTGTTCTGGAACCTCCATCTTGCAGGACAGACGTTCCCCCTCCTGGAGAGTAGGGGGATTTCCCCGGTGCCCTGGCCGAATTTCCCTCATTCACTAAAATTACCACCATCTAAATCTGGTTCAAGGTCAGCTGGCATTCATCTGTATCCCCTGCCCAAGGGTCGTGCTTGAAAATAGGCAGAATCTACCTAGTGCATTTACCCAGTCAACAAAAACTAAATAAATAAATCTCACGGTGGTGGTGGTGGTGGTGGTTCACGCAAAGGAAGGGAAATATGGTTGAGGCCTTTGAAGAAATGCCAGACCACCTTCTCCTGTGCCACCGTCTGCTGACCAGCGCACACACAGTAAGCAGAGTTGGCTGCAAGGTGCACCTCAAGTGTCGTAGACCAAAGACCCCCTTTGGGGAGAGACAAAAGGTAGTCAAGAAAGTTAGTCATTGGACAGGACAAAGGGCCCAGGCCCTTACCGACACCAAATGGAGAATCTCTTCCATTTGAAGGCAAAGATCCCTTCTGGTCGATTCCTTCCTGGGTGCCTCAACTACAATGAGGACATCTTGGAAGAGACCCAAGAAAAAAATTACTCACCTTAGTAATTGTGTTTCTTCTAATGGAGTCTTGCTGTATTCTGACATATTGCAGTGATCCCCAACCTTTAAACTGCCCCGGAGAACCAAGGGTTAACATTCTATGCAGAGCATAGCATGCTGAGCTCGAGCTCAGTTGAAGTCTCTGTCTGGAGTGTTTCCAACTCAAACTGTCTGATTCTTATGAGCCCAACTAACTAAAAATTCTATGTGGAAATTGCAAAAATTCCTACTAGCCAACTGGCAGAAAAAAGTTTTGGATTCCCAAGGAAGACTCAAGTCAGGAAGCCCAAAAACCAATCTAATACAAATAACAGTAATAAATCAGCACCCAAACAAAGAGGAGGAGGGTGTAAACAAAAAACACCCCTTGGGTGCAACACTGCACCTGCCCACCCACTTCCCAAAAACAGGTTCTGAGAGGGGGGAGGCAGGGAGGGAGGTCAGACTACAGCAAGACTCCATTAGAAGAAACACAATTCCTAAGGTGAGTAATTTTTTCTTCAAACAACATGAAGTCTTGCTGTATTCTGACATACTGCAGACTACCAAGCAGTATCTCCATGAAGAAGGGACAGAACCTACTTTGGGAATAGGCTCTGAAGTACTGCCGTGCCAAACCGAGCATCACTCCTAGCCTGGATATCCAGAGAGTAATGCTTGGTAAAGGTATGGACTGTTTTCCAGGTGGCTGCTTGACAAATTTCTAAGAGAGGGATATCCCTGGCAGCAGCCAGAGAAGCAGCTGTACCTCTTGTGGAATGAGCCCTCAGGCCTGAGGGTAGAGTTTTTCCTGGCTTTTCATAGCAGAATTGTATACAAGACACAATCCACCTAGCAACAGATATCTTGGTGGCAGGTTTGTCCTTTCCCACTTCTCCATAAGTGAGGAACAACTGGAGGGAGTCAAACCTGTGACCCTCGGTACGCTCTATGTAGTAACTAAGGGCTCTTTTAACATCCAAACTGTGTAGCCTCTTCTCTCCTGAGGAAGAATGTTGAGTGAAGAAAACAGGAAGAGACACAGACTGGTTTACATGGAAGTCTGAAACCACTTTGGGCAAGAACCTTCTATTGGTTCTAAGGACCACTTCATCCCTGTGAAATGAGATAAAATCAGGTTATACTGACAGGGCTTGCAATTCACTGATACGCCTGGCAGAGATAATGGCTACCAAGAACACAGTTTTCCAAGTCAAGTAATTAAGCTCTGCTGAAGACATAGGCTCAAAAGGGGGTTGCATAAATTCAACAATGCAAACATTCAAATCCCAGGCAGGGGCAGGGTCTCTAAAAGGAGGACTGGTGTGAAGCAATCCTTTAAAAAAATTACAGAACACAGGATGAGAAGATAGTGAGGAAGACTTCCCCACAGACAAAAACGCAGAAACAGCTGACAAGTGTACCTTGAGAGTAACTGGTCTGAGGCCTAGGCCATTAAGATGGACCATATAATCCAGAACCGTTGGCAATCCAGCAGTGTCTGGAGAAATATGCTTCTTAGAACAGCAAATGCTGAATCTCTTGCATTTGGAGTTATAAGTCTTTCTGGTGGAGGGCTTTCGAGAAGCCTTGAGGATATCCAGAAACCCTTGGGAAACATGCAGATCTGCAAACTAACTCTTCAGGAGCCAGGCCTTGAGATTGAGATTGAGAGACTGAAGATTGAGGTACCAAATCCTCCCCTGAGAGGATGTTAACAGGTTGTAATTCCTGGGAAGAGACAGGGGAAGACAGACTGCTAAGGACAGCAGCAGGGAGTACCAGGGCTGTCTGGCCCAATCTGGAGCAATCAGAATCACTTTGCAAGGTCGAGACCTTATTTTAACTAAAACTTTGAACATGAGTGGGGGGTGGGGCATACAGAAACGTCCCTTCCCAATTCAGAATCAGGGCGTCCAGGGGACTGAGCCCAAGACTGGAGGTCTGCAACAAAAGTGAGGGAGTTGGTGATTGTCTGGGGCTGCAAAAATCTATCTCTGGAATGCCCCACCTAGAAAAAAAATCACTTTCAACACCTGAGGGTCCAGGGACCATTCGTGACGGCCCTGAGAGATTCTGCTCAGTGCATCTGCTAGCACAATGACCTTCCCTGGAAGGTGAACTGCTACCAGAGATGTTTGTAGGGAATAAGCCAGGGACCACAACTTCATGGCTTCTGTGCACCTGGCCGTGGACACAGTGCCTCCCTGCTTGTTGATGTACCACATGGTGGTGGTGGTGTCCATTCTGACCTGAACCACCTTGTTCTGTACTGACTGAGAGAAAGCTTTTAGGGCCAGAAAAACTGCCCTGAGCTCTAGAAGATTGATACGGAGAAGGGATTCTTGGGGAGACCACAGCCCCTGGGCAGTGAGGGACTCCAGACGGGCTCCTGAGCCCAGAAGAGAAGCGTCCGTGGTAAGGACCACTGAACAAGGCTGAGTAGCAAAAGGAACACCTTGTCTTAAATTGTCCTGATCCTGCCACCACTGGAGGGCTTGGATCAAGGTCAGAGTTACTGGGATCTACTGGGATCAGTTTGGTAAGGGAATCCTTCCTCCGAGACCAAAAAGCTCTCAGGTGGAACTGAATATACCTCATCTGGAATCTTACCCCTTGGACCACTGCTGTTGAAGCTGCCATGTGGCCCAAGAGCTGGAGGAAATGCTTCACTGGTCGAGATACCCGAAGGCTGAAGGAAGAGGCTAGTTATATAAGAACCCTAGCCCTTTCTAGAGGAAGAAAGGCTCTTGCTCTGAGTGTGTCCACTTCTGCCCCTATAAAGGTAAGAAGCTGGACTGGTTCAAGAACTGACTTGGGAAGGTTGAGAAGAAATCCTAAAGAAGTGAGCACTTGCTGGGTCACTTGCAGGTGAAACTTGACTTGGTATGGAGACTGACCCACTATTAGCCAATCGTCCAGATATGGAAAAATGGAAATATTTTGCCTTCTTAGAAAGGCAACTACTACTGCCAGGCACTTTGTGAAAACCCTTGGGGCTGAGGTGAGGCCAAAGGGCATTGCTCTGAACTGATAGTGGCCTGAGGGCAACTCGAACCTGAGGTACTTTCTGTGGGAGCACCTGATGGGAATGTGAAAGTACGCATCTTTGAGATCCAGGGAGGCTAGCCAGTCCCCTGGCCTTATAGAGGGAAGGAGTATTCCCAGAGTTACCATCTTGAACTTTGTTTTTAAAAGATGTTTGTTTAGATATCTTAGGTCTAGGATGGGTCGCCATTCCCCTGTCTTTTTTGGGGTCAGGAAGTACCTGGAGTACAGTCCTTTGCCCCAGTGTAGGGTAGGTACTCTCTCTAAAGCTTTTAAAGCTAGAAGAGAAGAAACCTCTGCCTCTAGGGAAAGGGGTTCCAAGAGATTTGCAGGTGGAAAAGATCTGGCTCTCACCTTTGGAAATTTTCTGAAGCTGAGAACCAGTCCCTGGCTTACTACTTCAAGGACCCACTTGTCTGATGTAACAGACATCCAGTCCTGGACAAAGTAAGTCAGCCTGCCCCCTACTGGAATAGAAGAGTCGACCCGGGCAGGCCCATCAGGGTGTCTGCTTGGCAGGGGCTTTAGGCTGAGGAGTGGATGCAGCCCTGCTCATCCCCCTTCTGCCTCTCCCTCTGAAGAACCCCCTCTGAGAAAAGGAAGAAGAGGACTGTGCTTGGTAAAAAGGCCTTTGAAAAGGCCTGCCCCTAGACTGCTGCCTTTGAGGAGTTGCCTGCCTCTCCTTGGCCTGAGCACTCCTGTAAGTGGTCCTGTACTCATCCATTTTCTTCATGTAATTCTCTATCTGCTCCCCAAACAGAGAATTACCCACTACCGGAAAATCCATGGCCTTAGCCTGGGTGTCCTGCGAGAGGCTAGTACATCTGAGCCAAGCCAACCTCCGAAGAGCCATGGATGTAGCCATGACTTTTTTTTTTTTCTATTTATTCTTTTTCCCCCCCAAGCTGCCTGCCGCCTGATATTTCTCAGCCCAGTCACGGGCCACGGGCTTCCACTCCCCAAATCGGCCTCGGGCCCTCCGATACCGTGGCTTGCCCCCACAATGGGCTGCGGCCTCCCCTACATGCCGCAGTCTTCGGGCTAGGTCAGAGGGCTGGCCTGGGGAGCTAATCGAAGCCGTGGCGAGCTTCATTAACGGCGACTGGCAGCTAACTGATTTTCCGACTTTTTCCAGGGAGGAGGGGTTGTGCAATAACGCCTGCGTCTGCCCCGCCTCCTGTACATGCCAGTGCGGGTAGCTGTGTGACTCCTGGCCTCCGCCAGGGGTCATCGATGCTCCGGACACTTCCCCATCCTCCCCCCGGAGAAGGAGACCAGTCCCTAGGATGCTCTATCGCCCCTGCCTCCCAGCCAACCCCTCTAGCGACCCTGGTCCGCTCCCGAACCGAATTCGCCCGGCGTCACTGCGGAGAAATCCAACGCTGCGCCGACGGGCCGGCTGTAGCCATGACTCTTGATGACACATCATTAGAGTCCACAGCAGCATGAAACTGAACTTTAGATGCCTCAATCCCATCTGCAGCCACCGCCTCCAGCTCCTTGGCTAGCTGGGGGAGGCATGTTTAGCCAGTGCCAGTACAGTGTCCCACCTGGACTTCTGGTACCTGGCTGTATAGGCCATGTAATTCGCCTGCCTGAGTCCCAAAGAGGATGCCATGTACTGCTTCTTTTCCATGGCATCAATCTTCCTGGAGTCCTTGTCAGGGGGATGTGAAGCCAAGGGAATATTTGCCTTGTCACAGGCAGCAGCCTGCGCTACCCCAACATGGCTGCATTGCTGATATAAGAACTCCATATCTGAGCCTGAAAGTGTATACCTCTTGTCCATTCTTCTATCCACAGGAGGTATAGCGTTAGAAGACTAAGATTTTTTATTTCTGTTTCCCAAAAGATTTATAGAGGGGAATAGACAGTCTCCTGGACTCTGGGAAGTCCATCATCTCTACATAGTCAGGCTCCTCTTGATCTTCCACAGCCTCTTCCATAGGAAGCTGGAGGGTTTCAGATACCTTTCTGTAAAACATAAAGTGGGAAGGGGACTCAGAAAGCCTAGGACTGGAAACACCTGAAGGTCTGTCTGAGGAGATGTCCGGTTCCATAGGCACATCCAGTCCCTCACTTACATCATCATCCTCAAATTCCCTTTCCTCTTCAAATTCCGGTTCATAAAAATCTTCAAAGGCACAATCTTGAACCGGGGAAACCAACCGAACCGAACCCCTGCCAGAAGGAGCCAGATCGGTCCAGAACCGGACAGTATGATTCCATAATCCTGAATCGCTCTGGCTATCTCTACGGCGGCGGAACATGAACCTCTGGATCCGAACCGGTCAATTTATCTTTTCGTTTTCTTTTTGTCAGAACCGATCCCTCAGAATCGGCTCTCCTTTTGCCCGAAGAAGCATCTCCCTGGTCAGAGGGCACTCCTCCTGGTTCGGTCGAAACCGAACCGGGCTGGCCATCTGGGTCAGCAGACTTCTCGGCCTCCTTTTCCCTCAGTCTATCTAATCTCTTATCAAGGGTAGATTTGGGAAAGTTTTTACATATTTGGCAGTCTGAAATGAGGTGGTCAAACCCCAGACAAACACAGGTGGTGTGGGGATCGGCCTTAGCAAAGACCTCCCCACACTCCCTGCAGTGTTGAAACCCAGTGGGTCCGTTTTTTTTCTTGGGTTTCTCAGACATGGCCAACCAAACCAAACTTACCCTTTTTTCGGCAACCGCCAGGCAAGACTCCCTTATAGGTTCCTAACCGTGTCACGGGTATTGGGGAAAAAAAACGGTTTAAAACACTTTTTGTTTTAGAACTGATAAAAAGTGGTAACCACACACTAAGTAAGCACACAAATTTCTCTAACAAATGGCCGGTTCAGCCGAACCGAGCCGCACTTTTACAAGTTCCACACAGAAAAACAGAACAATTCCTATCTAGTACTCACGAGACCACAGACAGAGACTGAACCGACTATGCGGATACTTTTTTCGGTTTAAAAACAGACGAAAACTGAAAACTTTAACAGACTTTCGAACCGAGCTGAAGGAGAAATCTCCGGAGCAACCGTTCAGTGAGGCGGAGTAAAGAATCTGATGGTTTAAGTTCAAAACACCCCAGACAGAGACTTCAGCCGAGCTCGAGCTCAGCATTCTATGCCCTGCATAGAAAGTTAATTCTGTTCTCTGGGGCAGTTCAAAGGTTGGGAATCCATGCAATTGTCAGAATTCAGCAAGACTTCATGTTGTTTGAAACTAGGTTTCTTCAGGCCATTCTGATATTTAACCATGTATGCCTAGCAGTTAGCAAGTCTTAGGCTTTAGGATGCAGAAGCACAAGTTCTTTTGACCATAATATCCAGCCTCCTGGATTCTTTGTCAGGAAGCTAAATGCTGTTTTGTTTAGAAGCTCTGGAACAGTAATGAGCAGCCATGATAAACAATCAGTTTCGGAAGCATAAGACTTAACAGACAGAGCAGGGGCAGTGCAGGCAAGGTATTAGGCCAATGCCAGGCAGCAAAGGAAGCATAGAAAAGGCAGGATACACAGGAGGAATGGCAATGGAGGGCACAGTGGCAACCTCCAAACACTCCATAAAATGTTTCCTACTGTAGTCCTCCTCCTCAGCATCAAACCCCATGACATTTTGAAGTCATCTGAGTAAAGCCTAAAAAGAGGATCTCCAGGAGGAGACCTGGGAGTATACACCACTGCAGGAGGAGAAAGTGGAGCTGGAAGGCAAACCTCACTCATAGGGATCATTATCCATTTCTTCTCCCTCCAAATCCTCCTTCATATTAAGAAGATCAGGATTATGTTCCACCTCATGGTCATACAGAATGACGTCAAGAAGAATCTGTAGAGACGGTGACAAAGGCAATAGAAGCAATTAATGGTATGCTGCTGGATCCCACAGAGTGTGCCAAGAGAGGAGGCTAAGTCAATGGGACAGCTGGTATCATTGGGAGGAGTGACTGTAACAAGCACTTCAGTGCTTCAGAGAACAACATCAGCACAACATGGGAGTCTATGTCAGTAAAAAGCAACCAATGTCGAGCGGGTGGAACCCAACAACGGGTGCTACATACTGTCTGTAGTAGGTAGGGCAGCATCAGAGCTAGACCCTTACCTTGGTGTCTCATCAACAGTCCAGGGGAGGAAGAGGGCTGTAATTGTCGTCATCACCACCACTGGAGCGGATGAGGAAGAGTACCTCCCCTCCTCCAATGGAGACCTCAACCTCACTGGTACAGTAAGAGCTTTGTTCTTATGCCTATGGTGATGGCCAGGAGGAGGAGGACTTCAACGTCTTTGCCCTTAGTCTCAGACGACCATGCTGGTGACAACTTTGCCAATCACTGGGGAGTTTACTCCCTTGAGCCAGTCAAATGAAGAGGCAGTAGCCAGCTTGAAGCCCACAGTGTTGCAGGCAGCTTCCATGGCTTTGATAACAATGAAGGTTTCTACACCCTCCTTTTAGCATCTCCTTGTGGACTGGTTGAATCACTGGCAGATCCTGCAGGCCGACACTGTGCGACAGGCTCAAACACAAACTGTGTGAACATCATCCTTTTAGATCTTGTAGCCACAGGTACATAACCCAAATAAAGGTTCTTTCAATGGTGACATAAAGGCAACATCGATAGAGCAGCACAACATAAAGTTTAAGAGCACACAGTTTCTCTGCAGGTACAACAAGCAGTCAACAGCAGAAGAAGGGTGGAGCAATGGGGCCAAACCACAATTATATAGGCCCTGACACTGCACGTAAACGTTGGCAGCCCACAGCTAGCAAAAGTTTCCAAGTGGTCCCAATGCTAGTGTCTTACAGTTCCAAAGGTGTGGCCCAATGGAACATACATCCTCAATGATCAACCTTTTCCTGGTAGAAGATATAAGGATCAATACATGAAGTTGACTAGTTATTGATGCATACTGCTACAAAGAAGGAAGTCTTGATAAATTCCTCTGACGTGGGATGACAGCTCTAAAGGGGGCTTGCGCACCAAATTAAGAACTACATTAAAGGGAACATAAACCCCAATTCATTTTTTTTTTTTTTTAACTAGTATTGTAATTTGTACATGTGCGAATCTGTCTCATCACCCCAATGTATTGCTTCTGTGTTCCTTCAGCAATAATCTATTCTTTTGAAATAATTCTATTATCTTCCTTATTTAGAGCCTCTTATCTAATGCAGCTTTTCCACCACCCCATGTTTTTTTTGTTTTTTTTTTTAATTGCTTAGCAGTTCTGGAACTCTGTGGCATCCGTTAAACTGAAGACTACAATGAAGCAGAACCAAGTGACATTAGCACAACTCATACCACTGGATTCTGCTTCACTGTAGTCTTCAGCTCAGGCAACATGCTGTCTAGTACTCTGCTTTGCAATCTTGGATTGGTCTTCCACTACTGTATTCTATCAAGTTATTCTCTTTGTAATTTAGTGATTTTCCCCATGCTTCATTATACGCAGCTGCAGAACTGGGCAGAAGCAGGATACCACTGAAATCTCAGTTGGGCTAAATGGGGAAAATAAATTATTTTAATAAAGGTTTTGGATAACTGTACATCACTACTAGATTGTATACCTTCAAGCAGTTCATGATAAACTCAGCTGCATTCACACCACTGTCCACATTAAAACAGATGTCCACTTTCACTTTTGTCTCCTGATCAGTAAACTTTATTATTGGTACCTGCAAAACAATACAGAAAAAGCCATATGGTTATACTGAGATTCATTCATCCGTTTGACAGATTTAGAAATCACTACTGTTAATGAACGGCACCAAAGCATGCTATGGTCAATTTCAGTTGTGTACTTTATTCATTCAAGTACTACAATTATTTTGCAAAGGATTTTTTTTTATTTCTTTTTACTCCATCACAGGCAAAACGGGTTGCATTTTTTGTGTTTTTTTTTTTTACTTTTTGTTTACAAGATGTTATCACACTACATGAAAATAAAACTTTTGGAGCCAGTTTAAAGAGATTCACATGCAATCAGAAGTACATTACCTAAGGATGATGTATACCAACTCCACAGGTACAGCACTGGGGGAATATCATTTATGTATCAATAATAGTCAAGTCACCTCTAAGCAACCTGCAGTCAATACTCAACATACGTAACTGATTTGATTACAGTCCAGCAATTTATACAAACCAACCTGTCAGCGATGTCAACTACGGTTACACAGGTGAGTAACCTCATTTCTGCAGCTTGCTTCCAGAATGTCCCTGCTGCTGAAATGTGTCACATACAGCACTGTCCATACTTTCACTAAGTACTACAGTCTGGACATAATCTCTCAAACGTGCTGGTTTTGCTCTTGATCACATATCAATCAATCAAAATCTTTATTTATCCAGGCAGGCACCACTGAGCAAGGCTCATTTGCAAGGTGGACCTGGTCATGAATAGACCAAAGTACAGTACAGAAGCAGGTATACAAAAAGCAATAATATACAAGGAAGAAAAAGTATATACAGTGTATACAGTACAAGGTTGAAATAAATAAAAAAAAACAGCATTCAAACAACATGAAGTCTTGTTATATTATGACAATTGCAGTTTGTCCCACCATTAGAACTGCTCCGGAGGTGAAAGACTTAACTCCATTCCATGAATGGAACTTAGAGCACAAGCTCTAAAGAGAAGCTCTGTCTGTGTAGTTTCAAACCTAAACTGTCAGATTCTTTACTCCGCCTCACTGAACAGTCGCTCCGGAGATTTCTCCTACTGCTCGGTTCATTTCTCGGTTTAAACAGTGTTTTCTCGGTTCGATTCAACAGAGAATAGTTTTATTTTAACCGCAAAACCGATCGGTTCAAGCTCTGTCTGTGGTATCGTAAGTAATTCTTATTTTAATTCTGTGTGGAACCTGTAAGTTTTATCGGTTCGGTTTTGAACCGATCAGCTTGGGTTAAAACTTAAAGTTTTTAAACTTGATATTTTAGAGTGTGGTTCCCGGTTCTTATCGGTTCTAAAAAAAAAAAAAAACGGGTTTCATTACGGTTTTTTCCAATACCCGTGACACGGTTAGGTACCGATAAGGGTGTCTTGCCTGGCACTGCCGTTTAAAGGGCAAGTTTTTCTGGTTAGGCTGGCATTATGTCTGAGAAACCCAAAAGAAAAGCGCCCACTGGGTTTCAACACTGTGATGTCTGTGGGAAGTCTTTGCCAAGGCTGACGACACACCACATGTGTTTATTGTCTGGGGTTTGACCACCTCCAGTCAGACTGCCAGATTTGTAAGAAATTTCCCTGCAGCCACCCTGGAAAAAAAGAAGATTGGGAAGGCTCAGGAGCGAGGAGAACCAAGGAAGTCCGCTGGCCGGATGTCAGCCCGGTTCGTTGCCCTCTGACCAGGCGAAGACTTCTCGGGCAACGAAAAAAGCTGGCTCGGATGAACCAGTTCCAGTAAAGAGAACAAGAAAGTCAGCAGGTTTGGAGCCCAAAATTCTTACTCCAACTGCTGCAGAGATAGCAAGAGCTATTCAGATTGTCCAGTCACTTTCTCCGGTTCCGTCCGAACCGCCACTATCTGGTAAAAGGTCGGTTTGGTCGGTTTCATCGGTTCAGGAATATGATGTTGAGGAGTTTTATGAACCAGAGGAGGGGGAGGATGATTATGAACAGTATGAATGTGACTTGGAGGGTCTGGGTGTGCCCATTGAACCGGACATCTCCCCAGACAGACCTTTAGAATCTCCCCCTATGCTTTCTGAGTCCCCCTCTCATTTTATGTTTTACAAAAAAGTTGCTGAAACCCTCCAGCTTCCTTTGGAGGAAGCTGTGGATGAGCAAGAGGAGCCTGATTTTGTAGAAATGATGGATATACCAGAGTCTAGGAGATTGTCTATTCCTTTGCATAAGTCATTTAGGAAACAAACAATAAAAATCTTAAAACTCCTAATTCTGTGCCTCCTGTAGATAAAAAGATGGACAGGAGGTACACACTGTCAGGTCCTGATACAGAATTCTTTCTCAGCAATGCAGTCATGTTGAGTAGTTCAGGCTGCAGCCTGTGATAAAGCTAATATTCCCTGGCTCACATCCTCCTGACAAGGATTCCAGGAAGATTGATGCCATGGCAAAAACAGTACATGGCAGTGTCCTTGGGACTCAGGCAAGCAAATTATATGGCTTATGTAGCAAGGTATCAGAAATCTAGATGGGATACTGTTATGAGTTTAGCCAAACAAGCCCCTGGCCAGCTTGCTAGTGAGCTGGAGCAGGTGGTGCGATAACGTTGAGGCTTCTAAGGTGCAGTTTCATGCTGCTGTGGATTTTAATGATGTTTCCTCTAGAGTCATGGCCACATCTGTAGCTTTTCATAGGTTGGCCTGGCTCAGGTGTACTAGCTTGTCACAGGATACCCAGACTAAGGCTATGGATTTTCCTGTGGTGGGAAATTCTCTGTTTGGGGAGCAGACAGAGAATTATATGAAGAAGATGGATGAATATAGGACTACCTATAAAAGTGCCCAACCCAAGGAGCGGCAAGCCACTCCTCAGAGGCACACCCCCAGGGGAAGGGGTAGGCCTTTCCACAGGCCTTTTTACCAAACCCAGGCATCCTCTGCTTATGCTCAGAGGGGGTTCTTCAGAGGCAGACGGGGTGTGGGCAGGCCTGCCCCCACCCCTCAGCCTAAAGCACCTGCCAAGCAGGCACCCTGATGGGGTGCCCAGGGCCGATTCTCCTTTACCAGTAGGGGGCAGGTTGGCTTACTTCAGTCAGAACTGGGTGTCTTTAACTTCAGACAAGTGGGTTCTGGAAGTAGTAAGCCAGGGTCTGGTTCTCAGCTTCAAAAAGTTCCCAAAGATGAGAATCAGGTCTTTTCCACCTGCAAGCTCTTTAGAGACCTTTATTCTAGAAGCAGAGGTCTCAACCCTGTTAGCTCTCAGAGCGGTAGAAAGGGTTCCTCCCCTACACCAGGGCAAGGGTCTGTATTCCAGATACTTCCTTACCCCAAAAAAGACAGGAGAATGGCGGCCCATTTTAGACCTCAGATATCTGAACAAGCATCTTTTGAAACCTAAGTTCAGAATGGTAACTCTGGCAATGATTTTACCCTCTCTAAGGCCAGGGGACTGGCTAGCTTCACTGGACCTCAAGGATGCCTATTTTCCGTCCTAATCAGAAGCTCCCACAGTACCTCAGATTCAAACTGCCTCAGGTCACTACCAGTTCAGAGCAATGCCCTGACCTTACCTCTGCCCCAAGGGTATTCACGAAATGTCTGGCAGTAGCAGTGGCTCACTTAAGGAGGCAAAGGATTGCTGTTTTCCCTATCTGGACAATCTGGCTCATTGTAGGCCAGTCCCCAGAACAGGTAAATCTCACCTCCAAGTCACCCAGCAGCTTCTCTCCTCCCTGGGCTTCCTGCTAAATCTACCAAAGTCGGTTCTGGAACCAGTTCAGGTACTCACCTTCATAGGTGCAGAATTGGACACAAATCTGGCCAGAGCTTTTCTTCCCTTAGAAAGGGTAAGGAACTTGGTGGCTCTGGCCTCCTCCTTCACTCTGCAGGTCTCTCGACCAGCAAGGCACTTTTTGCAGCTCCTGGGGCACATGGCTGCGTCCACAGCTGTAGTGCAGGGAGCAAGATTTCAGATGAGAGACATTCAGTTTCACTTGAGAGCCTATTGGTCTCAGAGAAGAGACCCCCTTTCCAAGTTGGTCCCAGTGACCCGAACCTTGATCCAGGCCTCCAGTGGTGGCAGGATCAGAGCAATTTAAGACTGGGGTCCCCTTCATTCCCTTTCTCACTACGGATGCTTCCCTCCTGGGTGGGAGCCCACATGGCGACCTCTCCACTCAGGAGTGTGGTCCCCACAGATCTCTGCTCCACATCAATTTGCTGGAACTCAGAGCTGTCTTTTTAGCACTTCAAGTGTTTTTTCTTCTGTCCAGAACAAAGTGGTACAAGTCAGAACAGACAATACCACAACAATGTGGTACATCAACAAGCAGGGGGGCACTCGGTCTTCGGCCTTGTGCACCGAGGCAATGAAGTTGTGGTCTCTGGCCTATTCCCTGAACACTTCTCTCATAGCAGTTCACCTTCCAGGAAAGGACAATGTCCTAGCAGATGCTCTCAGCAGGATTTCTCAGGGCCATCACTGAATGGTCTCTGGATCCTCAAGTATTGGGGATAGTCTTTGCCAGATGGGGCACCCTCAGATAGATCTTTTGCAGCCCCAGACAATCACCAACTTCCACTGTTCTGTTGCAGGCCCCAGTGTTGGGCTCAGTCCCCTGGACGCCTTCTCCTGGATTGGGAAGGGAAGTTTCTTTATGCTTTCCCCTTCCCTCTCCTATTCAAGGTGTTAGTAAAAATCAGATCCCAGCCTTGCAGGGTGATTCTGACTGCCCCAGATTGGGCCAGGCAGCCCTGGTACCCACTCCTTCTGTCCCTGACAGTCCGTCTCCCCCTGTGTCTCCCCAGGAATCACAACCTATTAACCTGTGCCCAGGGGAGAGTTTGGTATCCGAACCTCAAATCCCTCAACCTCAAGGCCTGGCTCTTGAGGAGTTAGAGAATTGCTGACCTACACCTCTCTCAGGGTGTTCTTGGAAATCCTAAAGGCTTCTAGGAAGCCTTCCACTAGAGCTACTTATAATTCTAAGTGGAAAAGGTTCTCCATTTGGTGTTCTGGAAACATATTTCCCCAGAATCTGCTGATTTGCCCATTGTGTTAGATTACATGGTCCATCTTAATTCTTTGGGCCGAGACCAGCTACCCTGAGAGTTCATTTGGCAGCTGTCTCTGCTTTTGTTTCAGCAGGAAAGCCATCCTCTCTTTCCGCTCACCCTGTATTTTCCAAGTTTTTTAAGGGATTACTTCATACTAATCCACCTTTTCCGAATCCACCCCTGCCTGGGACCTTAATGTTTGCATTGCCCAGTTAATGCAACCCCCTTTTGAACCTCTGTTTTCTGCAGAGCTTAAGTATCTAACTTGGAAAACTGTTTTCCTAGTGGCTATCACTTCTGCTAGACGCATAAGTGAGTTGCAAGCCTTGTCAGTAGAAACTGACTATTTCTTTCCACAGGGATAAGGTAGTCCTCAGGACTAACAGGAAGTTTTTGCCTAAGGTGGTTTCAGATTTCCATCTTAACCAATCTATCTCCCTTCCAGTGTTTTCACTGAGCATTCCTCTTCTGGTGAGAGGAGATTGCACAGTTTAGACGTTAAGGGCCCTTAGTTACTATATAGAAATACCAAGGGTCACAGGTTGAATCCTCCAACTTTTCTCACTTATGGTGAGGTTGGGAAAGGAAACCTGCCACTAAGAGATCAATTGCCAGGTGGATTGTCTCTGTATCCAATTTTGTTATCAGAAACTGGAGAGATCCCCTCTGGCTTGAGGGCTCATTCTACCACAGGTACAGCCGCTGTCTCTAGCTGCTGCCAGAGACATCCCTATATTGGAGATATGTCAAGCTGCTACTTGGAAACGGTACACACTTTCACCAAGCATTACTCCCTGGATGTCCAGGCTAGGAGAGATGCTCGGTTTGGCACAGCTGTGCTTCAGAGCCTATTCCCTAAGTAGGTTCTGTCCCTCCTCCATGGAGGTACTGCTGTGTAGTCTGCAATTGTCATAATATAGCAAGACTTCATGTTGTTTGAAGAAAAAATTACTCACCTTAGTAATGTTGTTTCTTCTAATGGAGTCTTGCTATATTATGACCTCCCCCCCAGCCTGCCCCTCTCAGAACTTCTACTTGGGTATAGGGTGGGCAGCCTAGTGTGGGCACTATTTTATGCCCTTTTTATGTGTTTTCACCCCTTCTTGGGGTTTGGGGGTGTGGCGTTTTTCATTTCTTCCTTATATTTCTCTCATATTGTTAAATTATACTATTAGTTCTGGTCCCCTGACTTGAGTCTTTTGTTTTGGGACCAACAATGAGTGTTAATATTTAGGTAGCCAGTTGGCTAGTGTAGGTTACAGCTTCCACAGACCTTAGTGAGTTTTTGCTCGTAAAGATCTGACAGTTTAGGTTTGAAACTACACAGACAGAGCTTCTCTTTAGAGCTCGTGCTCTAAGTTCCATTCATGGAATGGAGTTAACTCTTTCACCTCCGGAGCAGTTCTAATGGTGGGACAAACTGCAATTGTCATAATATAGCAAGACTCCATTAGAAGAAACAACATTACTAAGGTGAGTAATTTTTTCTTATTTTACAATTGAATAAGTCAGCAGATGTACAATCAATCATAGGCATACAGGGGTTATAAGCAGAGATCTTTTGAGTGAGGCAGCTGGCAACTACACCTATAGGGGAAACAGGCCACGTGTGGGGTGGCAGGTGAGAGAGGTAAAGAAGAGGAAGGATATATTACCGACGACTGGGGGAAAAACTGGGCTAAAACCACAGAAAGTGACGATGGTTGTTGTGTACTTGTTTATTATGATAATGATGGAGGAGGGGTAGATAATTGGGACACTACTATGGATGGGGTGGGACTTTAGCCAGACTGGAGTGGACAGGGAAGGGTGGGTACAGCAAGAAGAGTTAATACGGAATGAGTGAGAGCCTGGGGTAGAAACACGGCGAGCGTCAGGATGGAAAGGGGGAGCAGCGGAATTAGTGGGTTAGCGGTGAGGAAAACATCTGCAAGGTGCTTTCATGTAGCAATCGTAGAGCGCCTTGAAGATATTCAGGCTAACAGAGAAGCTCAGCTTCAAGTTCCTTTGTAAACCATTCCACAATGTGGGTAAAGAGAAGCTTAGAGCAGCTTTGCCGAAATGAGTTTTGACCCTTAGAACTTGAAGGGCAATTAGGGAATAGCTCCTTAGAGTGTAGGTGCCTAACACACTCCAGGGAATACAATCTGAGACATATGAGGGGAGCTTGTTGGTCACTACTCTGAAGGCCCATAGGGCTGCATTTCTATTCTTTCTATAGAGAAGGGAAGTCCAGCCCAACGATGAATACAGGGAGCAGTGGTGTGTGGAAAGTGGAAGGCCAGTAATAAACCTGATAGCTCTGTGGAAAAGGGTGTCCAACTTAGCCAGTGCAGAGGTAGTGCAGTGGCTGTAGAGCAGGTCAGCGTAATCTATTAAAGACAGGAAAGTAGCTTGAACCCATTGAATCTTGGCCTCCTTTGTGAGCAGGTAGTTAATTCTGTAGAATAGTCCTAATCTTTGCCTTAGTTTCTTCTGTAGTTCTTCGAGATGGTCGGCGAAGGAAAGTTTATGATCGAGCCAAACTCCTAGATAACTGAATTTAGCTACATACCCTAGTGTTTCTCCAAGAACAGTGGTAATTTGTGGGAAACCCCCCCCCCCCCAAGCAGGAACTGCCACATGCAAGGAGGGGGAGAAGAGCATGGTGTTTTTCCTTTTCACATTGAGCAAAAGCTTTTTGTTTATGAGCTGGTATTGTAGAAGGTTAAATTCAGCTTGGAGGTCTTCACAGGCTGCTTCAGGCGTGGGACGACTCAAGTACAGTACAGTGTCGTCCGTGAATAAGTGGATGTTGGCTTTTTGATGGGGTCATTGATGTTGTTAATGTAGACTGCAAGAGGAGGGACCAAGGACAGAGACCTGGTGCACGCCCCTCAGCATAGGTTTTAATGGAGAAAGATCACCTTCAGCTTTAACCTGCTGTTTCCGTTCTCCGAGGTAGTCTGCAAACCAGCACACAGATTTATGGCCCAGGCCTAAGGTGCTTAGGGAGGAAAGAAGCAGGCTGTGATAGACTGTGGCGAATGCCTTACTAAGATCCAAGAAAACAGCACAGACATGCTTCTTGTTGTCAAGGTCTAGGAGCCAATCATTGGTCACCTTAGCTAGGGCTGTTATGGTGCTGTGCTTTGCTCTGAATCCAGACTGAACCGGGTTTAATAGGCTTCTGGATTCTAAGTATACCCCTAGCTGGCCACACACTATTTTTTCCTAGTAATTTAGACAGGATGGGGAGGAGGGAGATCGGTCTGTAATTATTTAGATCGCAGGGGTCGCCTGCTTTTAATAGAGGGATGACATGGGCCATTTTCCATTGAGGGGGGAGGCTACCCTGGGAGAGTGGCATGTTGAATAGGTGGGTGACTGGCACATAAGAACATGGTAGCACATTTCAGATAGTATGGCTCTGAAGTCGGAGCCTGCTCCCTTCCTGGTGTCCAGTTGCAGCAGTAGGTCTTCCACCTCTTTTAGAGAGAGACAGACAGACAGGAGGGGGACTCGTGGGTTGGTGGGCCCTGAGCTGTGCGGAGGTCATTGGCAGGAGAAGTATCAAATGCTAGCCCTGCCGTTGCAAAATGGTTATTGAGGGCTTCCAATATCTCCGATTGGTTAGCGATAATGCTGCCACCGGCCTTAATTTTTGCTGGAATGGAATTACCAGGTGCGTGTCCAGACATGTCTTAATGTTTTCCAGAGCTTTGAAGGATTTCTTGAGGCAGAGGCTAGCTCCGAACGACAGTAGGTGGCCTTGGCTGCTCTGACCAACTTGGTGCACTTGTTACGTGCCCTCTTAAAAATACACCAATCCGAGTCATTCTTGCTTCTTCTGGCTTTTTTCCATAAAGTATTTCTTTCTAACAGGGAAGCTTTGAGCTCAGGAGAGAACCAACAGCAGGTGCTGCTCCTGACCCGCACCTTAACCAAGGGTGCATGCTTATTTAAAGCCACACTTAAAATATTGTAAGACTGTGCCATCCTCCCGGGCTGGTTTGTACTGCTTCGGGATTGTTCCAAAGGTGTGGCCTAATAGAAGAGATATCATTGGTGAAGATAGAACAGTTAAAGGGATAGTACACCCTTACAATCTTTTTTTTTTTGTTGTTTTTATTTATCCTCCTTCCTTGCCCTCTGGTCTACCACTCCTTCCGGCTGTTCATGCCTCCTGCGACCCCCTCGCCCTGACCCCCCTCCCGACACCCCAGATCGCAGCCAACCCAGGGGTGGCCCGGCGTTTCCCTTCTCTGGGTGGGTCCCCCTCCTCCGAGGGGGAAGGCGCCGGGGGGACAACCAGCGTGCACTAGATTCAGTCCCTGTGTGCTGCTGAGGTGGGTTTGGAGGAGTCAGGGCATCTCGGACCGACAGGAGCGGCAGCCATCATCCGGCAGACCAGGAGGCTGGATTTTCTGTTTTCTCCCAGGGCGTGGCGTGCCACTGCGTCTGGGCAAAGCCGGCGTTCACTCACGCCCCATGTCGTTTTGAGGCTCTGCTGCTGGTCTCCACGGCCTCCAGAAAGGTACCAGACTACGAGCCTCGTCCCTCCCTCCCCCTGGAGTAGGCGAGCAGTTGTGGGCACGCTCAGGCCTACTCCCCAACAGCTCTCCAGCGACCCAAGTCCGTTCCGAACCCGGGTGTTCGCCCGGCGTCATGGCCCGGAAATCCAACGCTGCGCCGGCGGCGACCCCGCCACAATCTTAAACGTTATTTCCTTGTCAAAATACAGCTCTTTGCGTGTAGCTGTTAGGCATATATGTGTTTGCTTTAGTCTGTTTTCACTGTTCACACCAGCTCCATGTAACTAGCCAGGGGGTTTCCATTTTCTGGTTGTTGAAATATCATTGTCCCCAGCAACTGTATTAGCATATATAACATGACGCCATGGCAACCATTTACACAATGTATCTCTGTGTTAGAAGTACACATAACCTGAAGAAGTTCTCTAGAAACACAGATTAAATGCAGTTTAAAGAGGAGGAAAAAAAAAAAAAAGGTTACTCACCTGTAACAGTAGTTCTAGCAGTGGTATACGTTGTTCATCCACACTTCTTGGCATGCCCCTTTCCCCTTTAATTCTTGCTGGAAGGTCTTCAAGCTGGTTCCGCCCACCCACCTGGGTGGTATAACCCTCAGCTCTGCCCCATGACACCAGATCTTAGCCCGCTGGAAGCCAGGTGTGTGTGCGTCGAAGCAAGGGAGATCTGGTGGGTCCGTGTGGATGAACAACATATACCACTCCTAGAATCCTAGAACTACTGTCACAGGTGAGTAACCTGTTTTTCTAGGGACGTGGATATGTTGCTCATCCACAATTCTTGGCAGACTCCTAGCAGTTCTCCGGGAGGCGAGGCAAGGCACACACCCTCTACTTCAGGAACAGAGACTGGAGAACTGAGGCCCCAAAACCAGCATCCCAGCATGACTCAAGGTCGATGTGATAATGGGTGATGAAGGCGTTTGCTGTCTTCCAGGTAGCAGCCCGACAGATTTCCTGTATAGGGATGTCCCTGGAAGCAGCCACCGATGCAGCGGTATGGCGGGTAGAGTGAGCTCTTATCCCTTTGGAAGGCTCCTTGCCCGCCAACCTATAGCAGAGATCAATGCAAGATGTAATCCATCTTGCAATCGTCCACTTTGCTGCAGGTCTGCCAGAAGCGGCTTTAGCGTAGGTGACAAACAGCTGGCGAACCTCTCCCGAATTTCCGCCGTCCTCTCCTTGTAATAGGAGAGAGCTCCTCTCAGGTCCAAAGTATTGTTCCTGTACTCAGCATCAGAGGTGTAGTTCGGGTAGAACATAGGCAGAGTTAACACCTGGTTAAGGTGAAACTCTGACACCACATTCAGGAGGAATTTCGGGTGGGGATGCAGGACAACCTTGTCCCTGTGGAAGACCAGATATGGGGAGTCCACAGAGAGCATCTGGAGCTTCCCTGTCCTTCTGGCAGACATGATAACCACCATGAAGGCAGTCTTCCACAAGTGAGACATATCACACTTGTGCACTGGTTCGAATGGCTTGCCCATGAGCTTTGCCAAGACCAGCAGTAGATCCCACAGAGGTGGAGGTTCACACACTGGAGGGGATATGTGATCCAGGCCTTTGTACAGGAGACAGTGGTCAGGTGCTTTTTCAAACGTCGGCTGACTGGCCCGTGCCTGGTAAGCAGAGATGGCTGCCAGGTGCACCCTAAGGGTTGATGACCAAAAACCCACTTTGGACAGAGACCAAAGGTACTCTAAAATGTTAGCCACTGGACAGGACAGAGGGTCCAGGCCCCTTGCCCTGACACCAAATGGAAAACCTTTTCCATTTGAAGGCATAACACTTCCTAGTTGACTCCCTTCTGGATGCTTCCACTACTGTGAGCATATCCTCGGAGAGACCCAAAGCCTGGAGCTCCAGCCGCTCAGGTACCAGGCTGTCATGTGCAGGGATTGAAGGTCCGGGTGGAGTACCTTCCCCTGATTGACTGAGATCAAGTCTGGGTGTGCTGGAAGCCGCCTCGGGAGCCTGTTGCTGAGGAGATCTGGATACCAAAACTGGCGTGGCCAGTCTGGGGCTACCAGGATCACCTGCCCCTTGTCCCTCCTCACATTCAGAAGCACCTTGTGGATCAAGGGGAATGGAGGGGAGGTGAAGAATAGGCCTGGGGTCCACAGTCTGAAGAAGGCATCCCCCTGCAGCGAGCCCTGCTTGGGGGCGGGCAAGAAACAGCCTCAGCTTGGAGTTTTCCATGGAGGCAAACAGGTCCACCAGCGGTTTGCCCCAGTGGAAGAACAGACTATAAGCTACCTCTGGATGGAGAGCCCACTCGTGGGATGTCTTGCCTACGCGGCTAAGAGCATCGCCAGTTGATTCGAGGCTCCTGCCACGTGGATGGCTAGAATATCTGCCTCCAATCAGCTCACAAGTGTCCAGAGACGGGAGCACTTTCCTGCACAACAGCTGGGAGTGCTTGCCGCCCTGCTTGTTGAGGTAGTACATGGTCATAGTATTGTCCTTCTAGACTTGAACCACTTGACCCCGAAGCTGAGGAGCGAACGCGGACAGTGACAGCCTAACTGTTCTGAGCTCCAACAGGTTGATGTGGCAGTGGGACTCCTCGGGGGGGTCCAGAACCCACAGGCCCCGTTGGCCCCCATGTGGGCTCCCCAGCCCATGAGAAAAGCATTGGTTGTGAGGACGACAGTCAACTCGGGGTGGACAAACGGGATCCCTTCCTGCAACCGGTCTAGGACGGTCCATCACTGGAGAGCGTCCCACATCTTATGGGTCACAGTGATCAGCTGGTCGAAATGACCTAGGAGCAGGGGCCGATCTTAACATTGTTTTAATAGCCCAAACCCTAGTGCAAATTGACCAGGGCTAGTGCAGCTAACTCTCTACTTGTCCGTCTTGACTAGTGCAGATTTTCATGGCTGTTAATGAAGTTAAAAAAGTCTCTACTTTGGCAGGCTCTAGTCCTCATGCTAATCTCGCTCAATGTTCCAGATGGCCAGGTGTGATTAACAACTCATTAAGAGCTGCAATTATCTGGCAGTTCAAGAGAGGGATCCCACAGAAGACTTAATGTGAGTCATTATCACTCCACTGTTAGGACTTTCAGCAAGTGTCCAAGGTGTGATCAAGGGTAGAGTGCTGTTAAGTCACTTGCTTCCAGTTTTCTGAATGTATGTCTAACAATTTGTCCCATATTATTAAGACCAGTGCCCCTTCATTTTGAGTGTCTGTATCCAACATTTCAGTGACAACATGCAAGGAGGTATACAGGACTGGCCCTGCATGTGGTGGGTTTTATCCCAGCCTCACCATAACTTCTCTCTCCCCTCCAAATCTATTAACGTTGTTATTTCTCTGGACACCACTGCAGACCAGACTCTGAAATGACCATCCACAGATCTACAGCTGCCATTACTGGCACGTGTAGGGGGTCCCCAGCTCTTCTAAATAGACCATGCCAGCCATCACTACTCATACAGTCACACCCAGCACGTCCTTTCATCCTAAAAACAAAGCTTTAGATCATGTATGGTACAAAAATAAACCTTAATAAAATACATAATTTGAAAGCTTAAAATAGGCATTCCTGTGGTACATAGACCATCCTATATAGAAACAGAGATAGTATAGCATTATGCCTGTGTACTGTTTCCCCATGGCTGATGAAAAAACAATGTTAAAGAAAAATCTGTTATTGTTGGGGCAGAGCATATTAAAATCAATGCTTTTAAAATAAAATGTCATGGTTTTCCATTTCCCAAGCCCCTTAGGTTTGTGTAGCCCATTCCCCAAAGAAATCTTAGATGTGCTCCTAACTCACTTGAGATGGTACAAAAACTTCCAGAAGTGCAAGTCTCCAGTTGCTCATAGGCAGGGCCACTGGAAAATTGCGGAAAATTTTACCCAAAAATGCGGGGTCTTTTTTGCAGAAATTGCGGAAAAATTGCGGGGGTTCACTATACATCCCTACTGCCCCCTAATAAATCTTTTTTATGTTGGCGCACTTGTGCAGCCAACATCTTGCGAGTAGTGCAGCTTTGGAGGCGAGGTCGCTGTTGGGCAAATGCACGGCATGCATCAGTAGGTGCGTCCCTCATTCCCCAATCAGCCTGCATGCCGGCGCCACACCATGCATACATAATGTGGCGAGCACATCTAAGAAAAGGTCCGCTGCAATCCGAGCAAAGCTAGTCAGATGCAGCGGCCCTTCCCTGGACGTGCTTGCCGACACTGTGTATGTGGCGGCCGCCCAACTGCTGACTTCAGGGGTGCCAAATCCCCCTGCCAGCCTCCCGTGCCCCAATGTATGTGCCGACAGGGGAGCCTACTCCACGTCGGCATAAAGCATTCTTCCCCTCCAATTTGTTATATGCGAGGATGCCCAATCCTCGGCTCTCTCCCCCCAACTTTCCTTGTGTGCGACGGGGTGCTCAATCCCGTCTGCATAAATTACCCCCTTGTGTTGTGTGCCGATGAGGGTGCCCAATCCCCGTCTGCTGCAGCAACCCCAAACAGTTAGATGGCATGCTGGGCCCACCCCAGCGTGCCAAATACCTATATATTAAAAAAAAAAAAACACTGACCCGCGATTTTTTTTTCTTTCACCCTGTAACACAAAAACGGTCCTCGTAGTCTCCCTACCCACCACCCACACCCACCCACTGCACACCCTGCCTCCCCACACCCCATACTTGCCTCCGGAGTCTGGCGCGACGATCTTCGGTGTACCGGGAACACCTCTGCACTCTTCAAAGCCGACCGCGAACTGAGGAAATGCCAGTAAGCTGTATAATGTAATAAATAGGGTTTTTCAACTTTGATGCATATCTCTGCCATTTTTTGGAATTTCTGCAACAAATTTTCAACCTGGGGTTTCTGGGACCCATTCTCATGCTTTCTGTCACTGTATGACATTAATCGGTCCCAAAAGGTGATTTTGCAGTCACTGCGCGGAATCACCTTTCGGGACCGATTAAGACAAGGACAGTGGCAGTGTTCATGAGGTGGGCTCTCAGAAAGCCTATGTTGCAAATCTGGTGGAAGAAATCCCAAAATGGCTGTTTTCTGACTTGCGCATTATTGCAGTTGTTACACACTGTCGTAACTTCCTAAATTCACAATATTTTCATGCCAGATTTTCAACATTGTCATTTTCTACACTTCTTGTGAACAGTACAGCTGTCATTTTCTACATCCTGGCGAAATGTGTTTCTGCACTTCCGGCGCACAATAAGCAGGTCACTGTGGTAAATCAGTGTTTGGGGCAGATTATGAAAATGACAGTGACACTGTTCATGAGCAGAGGTCCTCAAATGCCTATGTTGAAGACTTGGTGACGATACCCCATAAAATGACTGTGTTACGAGCATGCGTTGCGCAGTTTGTACACACGCTAGTAACGTGCATTTGTAATATTTTCACTCTGGATTTTCACCATTGGCATTTTGCCACACCTCTTGATGAACAGTATAGCTGTCATTTTACATATCCTGCCCGAAATGTGTTTTCGCACGTCCAGTGCAGAACAGTGCGGTCACTGTGCTAAATCACTTTTTGGGACAGTTTGAGGAAATGGCAGTCGCACTGTATGTGAGCAGAGGTGCTAAAATGACTTATGTTGAACGTTTGGTCCCAAAAGTCCATAAAATGACTGTGTTACAAGCATGCGTTGCGCATTTCTCACGCACCCTTGTAACTTCGCAAATTTGAAATATTTACATGCCACATTTTCAACACTGTCACTTTTTTTTTTTTTTTTTACACCTCCTTATGAACAGTACAGCTGTCGTTTTTCACACCCTGCCCAAAATGCGTTTCCGCACTGCACTACCAAAGCCAGCGCAACATTCGGCATTGACAAATGCTTGTTACTGTTTGCTGCAGCTTGCACTGATCACATGAATTGTTGGATAAATGCATTGCAACTTGTAAATGCTTTTAATATGAAGAAATGTGTGCGTTTTTGAAATGCACTGCAAATTAATCATTATGTAGCATATATTCTAAAAATTAAGACATCTAAGTCAGGCAGTGCTAACCAGATTTTATTCAGTAATTTACAATTAATCTGTACTGAATACATCCTGAAACAACATATTTTGTCAGTTTCTAGATGTTAAATAATGAAGCCTGTTTAAACTACTTGCTTTGGTGCAAGAAAAAAATAAAACAGATAACCACGGTGTCTAATAAAGGTCTAGTAAGAAAAATGTTTATTTTGGTAAAATAATTACTGTTCTTAATCAACACTGTAAGTACATTTTAAAATCACATGATAAAAGTATAAAATCATACCAGTAGCTTTTCATTATATCATGCAATAGTTTTCAATACATTGTACTTTTTTTCTACTCGGTCTGCAGTGATTTTACTTGGTTTGCAAGTATTTTGTCTATTTGAAGGTAACTGATTAACTATACTTGTAACACGGCTCACCAGAGAGCAGGCAAATGCAGCAGCCGGATTGGCCGAAGTGGCACAGGTGACACAAACCGAACGGGTATTAACCCACAGGTAACGCCCGCTCGGTTAGTACCACCTGTGGTCACTGCAGCAGTAGAGGGGAGCCGCCTGCTCCGTCACCACCCCCTCAAGCCACCAGCGGCACTCGCAAGCCACAGCATGGTAGGGCACAAGCCGGCACCGGTCTCCCGCCCGCCGCAGGACACCCGGCCTCCACAAGGAACGGCAGATGATGTCATGCTCACCAGAGCGACGCACGGCCGCACACCCCCAACCATGAACAAATGTGCTTGGCAGGCACTCGAAAGGTGGAAGCACAGCGAACGTGTGCACTACACAGCCGTCCGCCGCCCTGCTGTGATCGCTCCTATTCCCCCGCGATCGCCGACGTATGCTGGGCCGAGCCCTGTGGCCGGTTCTGGTGACTGCTGTCACTGGGGGTGTCATACACCCTCTCGGGCAGCAAACTGTCCCTGTGCCCCTAGGGTCGCCGGCAGCGAGGTGCACACACCGGCAACATAGGCTCGTCGCTGCTGCAACAAGCCTATGTTACAAGCGCATTAATCACCTCCAGAGACCGTCTCTACTGGTGATTAATGCCCGCTGGGGGGTTGGAACCCTCGGGCTTTGCCCTCGTGCACCAATCCCCCCCCAGCGGGCATTAATCCACCGGTAGTGCCCTCCTCTGTCGGTGATTAATGCTTACTTAACCTGTTCAGCATGTTTTCAGAAATGTTTGCTTTTTGTAGACTCTGTATGTGAGTATGCAGTTGTGGCAGACTGACATGTAAGGAATCACTGTTACCAACCCCCTCAGAAGCACATTCAAGTTTATAATCAGCAGGGCCATCCAATCTCCTGACACATTTGAATCAAAATCCTTCAGATTGAAAGTATTTATACATGGCAAATCTACCCTATCATTCAAAAACAAGCACTGTGGTCAATGCTTCATTTAGGTGAATGTTGCACTTTGCACCTCTTCTCACAACTATTGTTTCAGTCTCTGAGTCAGCAAAAAGTTCTCCGATAGTCTGCTTTAACACAGATTTTAAAAGGGACACTGTCAGCTTTGTCCCTACGTTTGGCATCATTTCGTAGCAGTGTTCCCCAAAGCACACACTACAACTACCAGTGTAAAATGACCCTGCATGTCCGAAAAGTAATATTTTTACCTGATTTCTATGATTTACCATTCTTTTTCTGTCCGACCGACCCGAATGCAAGTCAGCGACCTCTGGAAGCACATCGATCCCAAAGACATGCGTCTGTAACAGAGCGCATGTACACGGAGCAATTTTTAGCATGCCCTATGGACAGAGCGGCTTAAAAGTAGTATTTCAAGACCCTAAATCGAACTGTGCCTCTTGTGACAAGAAACGAGGCATAATACAGCTAAAATATACACTTAAAGCGGAGCCTAAATCCCGCACATGACACAATCCACCTGGCAATGGTCTCTTGGTGGCAGGTTTTCCCTTACCTACTTCCCCATAAGTGAGAAACAACTGGAGGGAGTCAAACCTGTGACCCTTTGCATGTTCTATGTAGTAACCAAGGGCCCTTTTAACATCTAAACTGTGTAGCCTCCGCTCCCCTGAGGAGGTGTGATCAGTGAAGAACACAGGAAGAAACACAGACTGGTTTAAGTGAAAATCAGAAACCACTTTATGTAAGAACCTTCTATTGACTCAAAGGACCACCTTATCTCTATGGAATGAAATGAAGTCAGGCTCCACTGACGGGGCTTGCAATTCACCGATACATCTGGCAGAAGTAACAGCAACCAAAAACACAGTTTTCCAAGTCAAGTACTTGAGCTCTGCTGAGGACATAGGCTCAAAGGGGGGGTTGCATAAGCTGAGCAATGCAAATATTCAAATCCCAGGCAGCAGCAGGATCCCTAAAAAGGGGATTGGTATGAAGCAATCCTTTGAAAAATGTACAGAATACAGGGTGAGATGACAGAGAGGAAGACTTCTCCACTGACAGGAAGGCAGAAACAGCTGACAAATGAACTTTGAGAGTAGCTGGTTTGACGCCTAGGCCATTAAGGTGAACCATATAATCCAGAACTATAGACAACTCAGCAGTGTCTGGGGATATATGCTTCTTGGAACACCAAATACTGAACCTTTTCCATTTAGAGTTGTAAGTTTTTCTGGTGGAAGGCTTTCGAGAAGCTTTGAGAATATCCAGACCCACTGGGACAGATGTAAGTCTGCATACTCTAACTCTTCAAGAGCCATGCCTTGAGATTGAGTGACCAGAGACTGGGGTACCAAATCCTCCCCTGAGAAGAGGTTAACAGGTTGTGATTCTTGGGAAGAGACAGGGGAAGATGGACTGCTAGGGACAGTAACAGAGGTGCCAAGGCTGCCTGACCCAGTCTGGAGCAATCAGAATCACTCTGCATGGTTGTGACCTTACCTTGACTAGAACCTTGCACAGTAGAGGAAAAGGAGGGAAGGCATAAAGAAATTTCACTTCCCAATTCAAGGTCAGAGCATCCAGAGGGACTGAACCCAAGACTGGGAGTCTGCAACAAAACATAGGAAGTTGGTGATTGTCTGGGGCTGCAAAGAGATCTATCTCCGGAGTGCCCCACCTTGAGAAAAATCACTTTCAACAACAAAGGATCCAGGGACCATTCGAGATGGCCCTTGGAAATCCTGCTCAATGCATCTGCTATCACACTGCCCTTTCCTGGGAGGTGGACTGCTACTAGAGATGTCTGAAGGGAATAAGCCAGGGACCATATTTTCATGGCCTCCGTGCAGAAGTCCGTGGACCGAGTGCCTCCCTGCTTGTTGATGTACCACATGGTGGTAGTGTTGTCTGTTCTGACTTGAACCACCTTGTTCTGAACTGACTGAGAACGCTTCTAGAGGTAGAACAACTGCCCTGAGCTCTAGAAGATTGATGTGGAGAAGGGATTCTTGGGGGGACCACAGGCCCTGGGCAGTGAGGGACCCCAGGTGGGCTCCCCAGCACAGAAGAGAAGCATCCGTGGTAAGGACCACTGAACAAGACTGAGCAACAAAAGGAACACCTTGCCTTAAATTGTCCTGATCCTGCCACCACTGGAGGGCCTGGATCAAGGTCGGAGTCACTGGGATCAGTTTGGTAAGGGAGTCCTTTCTCTGAGACCAGTAAGCTCTCAGGTGAAACTGAATATCCCTCATCTGGAATCTTGCCCCTTGGACCACTGCTGTAGAAGCTGCCATGTGGCCCAAGAGCTGTAGGAAATGCCTTGCTGGTCGAGATACCTGAAGGCTGAAGGAAGAAGCTAGTTCCATACCCTTGCCCTTTCTAGAGGAAGAAAGGCTCTTGCTCTGAGTGTATCCAGTTCTGCCCCTATAAAGCTAAGGAGCTGGACTGGTTCGAGTACTGACTTGGGAAGGTTGAGAAGAAATCCTAGGGAAGTGAGCACTTGCTGGGTCACTTGCAGGTGAGATTTGACTTGGTATGGAGACTGACCCACTAATAGGCAATCGTCCAGGTAAGGAAATATGGAAATCCTTCGCCTTCTTAGAGAGGCAACTACTACTGCCAGGCACTTTGTGAATACCCTTGGAAAGGAGGTTAGGCCAAAGGGCATTGCTCTGAACCGATAGTGGCCTGAGGGTAACTCGAACCTGAGGTACTTTCTGTGGGAGCACCTGATGGGAATGTGAAAGTAGGCATCTTTGAGGTCCAGGGAGGCTAGCCAGTCCCCTGGCCTTAGAGAGGGAAGGATTATTCCCAGAGTTATCATCTTAAATTTTGGTTTTAAAAGATGTTTGTTCAGATATCTGAGGTCTAGGATGGGTCGCCACTCCCCTGTCTTTTTGGGGGTCAGGAAGTACCTGGAGTACAGTCCTTTGCCACAGTGTAGGGTAGGTACTCTCTCTATAGCTCTTAAAGCTAGGAGAGAAGAAGCCTCTGCCTCTAGGGCAAGGGTTTCTGAAAGATTTGCAGGTGGAAAAGATCTGGCTCTCATCTTTGGAAATTTTTGAAACTGAGAACCAGTCCCTGGCTTACTACTTCCAGGACCCACTTGTCTGTTGTAATAGGCGTCCAGTCCTGGACAAAGTAAGCCAACCTGCCCTACTGGAATAGGAGAGTTGACCGGACAGACCCATCAGGGTGTCTGTTGGCAGGGCTTTTGGGCTGGGGTGGATGCAGGCCTGCTCATCCCCTTCTGCCTCTCCCTCTGAAGAACCCCTCTGCGAAAAGGAAGAAGAGGCCTGTGCTTGGTAAAAAGGCCTTTGAAAAGGCCTGCCCCTGCCCCTAGACTGCTGCCTTTGAGGATTTGCCTGCCTTTCTTTGGCCTGCGCACTCCTGTAAGTGGTCCAGTACTCATCCATTTTCTTCATGTAATTCTCCGACTGCTCCCCAAACAGACAATTACCCACTACAGGAAAAAACACAGCCTTAGCCTGGGTGTCCTGCGAGAGGCTAGTATATCTGAGCCAAACCATCCTCCGAAGAGCCACAGATGTAGCCATAACTCTTGATGAAACATCATTAGAGTCCACAGCAGCATGAAATTGCACTTTAGATGCCTGAATCCCATCTGCAGCCACCGCCTCCAGCTCCTTGGCTAGCTGGGGGGAGGCATGTTTAGCCAGTGCCAGTACAGTGTCACACCTGGACTTCTGGTACCTGGTTGTATAGGCCATGTAATTCGCCTGCCTGAGTCCCAAAGAAGATGCCATGTACTGCTTCTTTGCCATGGCATCAATCTTCCTGGAGTCCTTGTGAGAGGGGTGTGAAGCCAAGGGAATATTTGCCTTGTCACAGGCAGCAGCCTGCACTACCCCCAACATGGCTGCATTGCTGATATAAGAACTCCGTGTCTGGGCCTGAGAGTGTATACCTCTTGTCCATTCTTCTATCCACAGGAGGTATAGTGTTAGGAGACGTTAAGATTTTTAGTGTCCGTTTCCCAAAAGATTTATGGAGGGGAACAGACAGTGTCCTGGACTCTGGGATATCCATCATCTCTACATAATCAGGCTCTTCTTGATCTTCCACAGCCTCTTCCATAGGAAGCTGGAGGGTTTCAGCCACTTTCCTGTAAAACATAAAATGGGAAGGGGACTCAGAAAGCCTAGGAGGGGAAACACCTGATGGTCTGTCTGGGGAGATGTCTGGTTCCACAGGCACATCCAGACCTTCACTTGCATCACAATCCTCAAATTCCCCTTCCTCTTCAAATTCGGTTCATAAAATCTTCAAGGGTATACTCTTGAACCGGGGAACCAACCAAACGAACCCTGCCAGAATGAGGCGGATGGGTCAGAACTGGGACAAGTGATTCCACAATCTGAATCGCCCTGGCTCTCTTCGGCGGTCGGAACATGAATCTCTGGATCCGAACTGGTCGATTTATCTTTGCACTTCCTTTTTGTCGGAACCGATCCGTCAGAATCGGCTCTCCTTTTGCCCTAAGTAGTATCACCCTGGTCAGAGGGCACTCCTTCTGGTTCGGTTGAAATCGAACTGGGCTGGCCATCCGGGTCAGCGGACTTCTCGGCCTCCTTTTCCCTCAGTCTACCTAATCTCTTCTCAAGGGTAGTTTTGGGAAAATGTTTATATATTTGGCAGTCTGAATAGAGGTGGTCAAACCCCAGACAATAAACACAGGTGGTGTGGGGATCGGCCTTGGCAAAGACCTCCCCACACTCACTGCAGTGTTGAAACCCAGCGGGCCCGTTTTTTTTTCTTGGGTTTCTCAGACATGGCCAACCTAACCAAACTTTCCCTTTTTTCGGCAACCGCCAAGCAAGACTCCCTTATCGGTTCCTAACCGTGTCACGGGTATTGAAAATAACTAGTTAAAACATGTTTTTTTTTTTTCCTTTTTTTAGAACCGATAAGAACCGGTAACCACACAATAAATATAGCAAAATTCACAATCAAATGGTCGGTTCAGCCAAACCGACCACACTTTTACAAGTTCCACACAGAAATATAGAACAATTCCTATCTAGTACTCACGGCACCAGACAGACAGACAGAAACTGAACCGACTATGCGGACAGTTTTTTGGGGTTTAAGCCAACGAAAAACTGAAAATTTTAACCAACTCCGAAACCGAGCTGAAGGAGAAATCTCCGGAGCGACCGCTGAGTGAGGCGGAGTAAAGAATCTGACGGTTTGAGTTCAAAACACTCCAGACAGAAACTTCAACCGAGCTCGAGCTCAACGTTCCATGCCCTGCATGGAAAGTTAACCCCTAGTTCTCTGGGGCAGTTCAAAGGTTCGGAATCACTGCAATTGTCAGAATACAGCTACTTCATGTTGTTTGAACTTGCTGGGTGACCTGCAGATCTGACTTGACTTGATCTGGGGACTGGCCCACAAGGAGCCAGTCGTCCAGGTATGGAAAATAGAAATCCTTTTTCTTCTTAAAAAGGCCACCACTACTGCCAGTCACTTTGTAAACACCCCTGGAGCTGAAGTTAGGCCAAAGGGCATTGCTCTGAACTGATAATGGCCTGAGGGCAATTCGAACCTGAGGTACTTTCTGTGGGATAACCTGATGGGAATGTGAAAATAGGCATCCTTGAGGTCCAATGAGGCTAGCCAGTCTCCTGGCCTCAGAGAGGGAAGAATTGTTCCCAGAATCACCATTTTGAATTTTGGCTTTAGCAGGTGCGTGTTTAGGTATCTTAAATCTAGGATGGGTCACCACTCCCTTGTCTTTTTTGGGGTAAGGAAGTACCTAGAGTACAGACCTTTGCCCCTGTATAGGGTAGGAACTCTTTATGGCACTTAAGGCCAGTAGAGAAGAAACCTCTGCCTCTAGAGCAAGGGTTTCTGATGTATTTGCAGGTGGAAAGGATCTGGGGTATCAGTTTCAGAAATTTTTTGAAACTGGGAACCAGCCCCTGGCTTACAACCTCCAGGACCCACTTGTCTGAGGTAACAGACGTCCAGTCCTGGACAAAGTAAGCCAGCCTGCCTCCTACCGGAATGGGGGAGCTGACCCCGGCTGACACATCAGGGTGTCTGCTTGAGTGGTGGATGCAGCCCTGCTCATCCCCCTTCTGCCTCTCCCTCTGAAGAACCCCCTGAGAAAAGGAAGAAGAGGCCTGTGCTTGGTAGAAAGGCCTGTGAAAAGGCCTGCCCCTTCCTTGCTGCCTCTGAGGAGTTGCCTGCCTCTCCTTGGCCTGGGCACTCCTGTAAGTGGTCCTGTACTCGTCCATTTTCTTCATGTAATTCTCTGTCTGCTCCCCAAGCAGAGAATTACCCACCACAGGGAAATCCATGGCCTTGGCCTGGATATCGTGCGAAAGGCTACTACATCTGAGCTAAGTCATTCTCCGAAGAGCCACAGATACTAACATACTAAAATGCCAGCAGAATAGGCCTAACGGTCTTTCGTGTCTGCTCGTTTGGTCAGCCCCCACCCTGGGTGCTGACCTTGCTGTCCCCCTCGCCTTCTCTGGTTTCTCCCTTCCCAGTTCCGGATATTCTTGCTGCATTGGATTTTGCTTCCTGAACCCTTCCCCTGTACCTGTCCCACCCCCTCTTGAACCCCTCCACTGTCTCTGCCTCCACCAGCCCCCTAGGTAGTGCATTCCATGGCTCCACCACCCTCTCAGTGAAGTAGCACCTCCTCCTTTCTCCCCTGAATCTTCCCCCCTCCAGCTTCCACCCATGCCCTCTAGTGGCCCCTTCCTCCTTCCTTCGAAGCACCCTGACTGTTCCTCCCCTATTTACCCTCTTCATGTACCTGAAGACCTCTATCATGTCCCCCCGGTCCCTTCTCTCTTCCAATGTGTACATATTTAGCTCTTCGAGCCTCTCCTCATAGGTCCTGTCCCCCAAGCCCCAAATCATTTTGGTTGCCCTCCTCTGGACCCTCTCCAGGAGGTTAATGTCCCTCTTTAAGTGTGGCCTCCAAAACTGCACGTATACTCCAGGTGCAGCCTCACCAAGCAGTTATACAGAGGGAGTATCACTTCCCTCCTTCTGGAGGTGATCCCTAGTGATGCATCCCAGCATCCTGTTGGCCTTGCTGCCCTCCTACAAGTCTCAGAGTTGTTCATCTTGACATCCACCACCACCCCAGGTCCCTCTCAGCCACTGAGACTTGTAGTATTCCCCAGGGTGTACACTTGGCCTGGGTTTCTGCCCCAGGTGGAGTACCTTGCATTCCCTGCATTGAACCTCAGCTTCCACTTTCTAGACCATCTTTCCAGAGCCTCCAGGTCCCCTGCAGGGCCACCCTCCCTTCCTCCCCATCCACCACCAACCCCAGTTCGAGTCATCTGCAAAGAGACTCATCTCCTCCTGATTCCTGTCCTTATGTCAGATACGTAGGCGTTGAACAGAAGGGGCCCAAGGACTGATCCCTGTGGGACCCCACTAATGACCCTCCTTGGGGATGAGACTATCCCACCAACTACGACCCTCTGGGTCCGGTCCTGGAGCCAATTGCCTATCCATCTGATCATCTGGTTTCCCACCCCCATTTCTCCTAGCTTATCCAACAGGCCCACGTGAGGAACAGAGTCAAATGCCTTGCTGAAGTCTAGAAAGAGGTAGAGATGTAGCCATGACTCTTGATGACATCACTGGAGTCCACAGCAGCATGAAATTGCACCTTTGATGCCTCAATCCCATCTGCAGCCACCTCCTCCAGCTGCTTGGCTAGCTGGGGGGGAAGCCTGTTTAGCCAGTGCCAGTAAAGTGTCCCACCTGGACTTCTGGTACCTGGCTGTACAGGCCATATAATTAGCCTGCCTGAGTCCCAAAGATGATGCCATGTACTGCTTCTTTGCCATGGCATCTATCTTCATGGAGTCTTTGTCTGGGGGGGTGTGAAGCCAAAGGGATGTTTGCCTTGTCACAGGCAGCAGCCTGCACTACCCCAACATGGCTGCATTGCTGATAAAGAAACTCCATATCTGAGCCTGACAAGGTGTACCTCTTGTCCATTCTCTTGTCAACAGGAGGTACAGAGTTGGGAGATCTAAGAATTTTTTGTGTCCGTTTCCCAAAGGACTTATGGAGGGGAATAAGTCTCAGACTCTGGGATGTCCATCATCTCGACAAAGTCAGACTCCTCTTGATCCTCCACAGCCTCCTCAATAAGAAGCTGGAGGGTTCGAGCCACTTTTCTGTAAAACAGAAAGTGGGGAAGGGGACTCAAAGCCTAGGAAGGGAAACTCCAGAAGGTCTGTCTGGGGAGATGTCCAGTTCCACAGGCACATCCATACTTTCACTGTCGTAATCATCCTCTTCAAAATCCCCCTCCTCATCAAATTCCAGTTCATAAAAATCTTCAGGGGAATAATCCTGAACTGGGGGAACCGACTGAACCGAACCCCTGCCAGAAGGCGCTGTATCGGTCTGAACCGGACGATGCGATTCCACAATCCGAATCGCTCTGGCTATCTCTTCGGCGGTCGGAACATGAAGTTCTGGAACCAAACCGGCCGATTTATCCTTACGTTTTCTCTTTGTAGGAACCGATCCCTCAGGATCGGCTCTCCTCTTGCCTGAAAAAGTATCGCCCTCGTCAGAGGATACTCCTCCTGGTTCAGTAGGAACCGAACCGGGCTGGCCTTCCGGGTCAGTGGATTTCTCGGCCTCCTTATCCCCAAGTCTGCCCAACCTTTTATCCAACGTAGACTTAGGGAAATTCTTGCAAATTTGGTAGTCTGAATCGAGGTGGTCAAACCCCAGACAGTAAACACAAGTGGTCTGGGGATCGGCCTAAGCAAAGACCTCCCCACACACACTGCAGTGCTGAAACCCAGTGGGCCCGTTTTTTTTCCTTGGGTTTCTCAGACATGGCCAACCTAACAAAACTTACCCTTTATAATGCAACAGCCAGGCCAGACTCCCTATCAGTTTCTCACAGTGTTACGGGTGTTGGAAAAAAGTTCAATTCACATTTTTTTTTTTTTTTTTTAAAACCGTCTGGACGGTAACCACACATAAACTTTTCAGAAAGATTTTTGTCTAAAGATCAGTTCAGCTGAACCAATAGAAAAACTTTAGAATTTCCACACAATAACTATCCTATGTACTTAGGGTACCACAGATAGAGTCTCGAACCGACAAACGGAACGTATTGCGGACTAAAACCGACACTTTAACCGCGTTTGAACCGAGCAGAAGGAGAAAATCTCCGGAGCGACTGTTCAGTGAGGCGGAGTAAAGAATCTGACGGTTTGGTTTCAAAGTGTCACAGACAGAGTTTTCAACCGAGCTCGAGCCCAACGTTCTATGCCTGGCATAGAATTTTAACCCTTCACTCTCTGGGGCAGTTCAAGTGCTGGAGCCAACTGCAATTGTCAGAATACAGCAAGACTTCATGTTGTTTGAATGTCCAGATTGTCATGCTTCGAGAAGGTATGGACCAAACTCCACGTTGCTGCTGCACAAATCTCTGCTGCAGAAACATTTCTTAGGAACGCTGTAGAGGTAACTATGCCTCTAGAAGAGTGACCTCTGACCTCCCTGAAAGAGGTTTATCATACTTCTGATAACAGAAGTGGATGCAGTTAGCAAGCCACTTGGATAAGTACTGTTTAGATACTGCCAACCCCAAGGATTTGGGGGTGAAGGAGACAAAAAACTGATCAGAATTTCTAGATTTTTTGGTTCAGCGGACATAAAACCTCAGGATTCTATGTACGTCCAAAGTATGAAGGACAGCCTCCCCCCTATTCAAGTGAACAGGATAATAAACTGGGAGTTCAACCGATTGGTTTAAGGTGAACTGAGAAACCACCTTCGGAAAAAACTTAGGATTTTTATGCATGACCGCCCGATCCTTGTAAAAAAATAAAATAAGGCTCGTTATGCATCAGGGCCTGAAGCTCAGAAATTCTACGAGTAGAAGTAATGGGAACCAAATACAGCGCCTTCCAAGAAAGGCAGCACGTGTCGCAGCTCATCGCTGGATCAAAGGGAGGAAGCATTAGCTTCTCTAACACAAAATTCAAATCTCAAGGCGGGGTGGGGTGGGGTTACGGATGGGAGGTTTGAGATGGAAAATCCCCTTCAGAAAGGTTTTAGAGACCTCCAACTGTGCCATGGGTTTCCCGTCCACTAGCGCATTACAGGCTGAGACAGCCCACAAGTGGACCTTAAGAGAGGAGTAAGACAGGCCAGAGTCTGACAGGTGTAATAGGTAAGCAATAAGACATGATGGGGTGTGCATTACGGCATGATAACCACACTCCTAGGGGGCGCAGTTAGGCAAGAGGCCGAAGGCAGAGTGCCGGTCGTCCATAGGAGTGCGGTTATCACACCGTAATGCACAACCCCAGAGTGTCTTATTGCGCTTATAAAATGTCCCTTTATTTTTAGAAGCAGTTTTTCTATTTTTAAACGCATTTTTTAATAAATAAAAATGTAAGTGAATCTGAGCTTTTAACATAAAATAGTCCTTCCACCTACTGGTGCTAGATTAACCTAGTGTTATACAGTGTGTGCCTCCCTGCCCACTTAAGCTTCATATTCCCCTGCCAGCCACGACAATTCAGAAATGCTGTTTTTCTCATTTTAAGTATGACACATAGCCCCCTTATTTTATTTCTTTCTCCTCACTCTGTAGAGAAAATTAAAAGGAAGCCATAACAGAGGCTTCTCAGTTCCCCAATGCTGCAAGCATGAGCGTGGTTTAAAACTGCCACACTCACTGACAGCATCATGAACTGCTCGCTCTGTCCTAAAAGATAAACAGCAGGGTGAGTCATTTACCACCTTTTCTCTTTGTCTATATAGTATTATTGGTTACTTTCTTCATTCTTTTTTTTTCCTCCTATTTCCCCACATTCAAGAAATGGAATTTTTATCATGTAATGTTTACCATGGAATACAGGAATTAAAAATTCTGCTCAGTTCTACTAGCAGAATGTTCTTCTACTAATATACTGTACACACAGACAACAAAGGCCTGTTTTACAGCCAGAGACTCAATTATCTCACTTGACAGGGAAAGCAGAAAAGATTTCCATGACGAACAGGTAAAGACAGAAGGGGAATTTTCACTGTTAGCAAACAAAACAGTTGTAATGAAAACTATAAACAATACTTAATGTTTCTAATTTGTTTATGTGTGTAAAGAGAGTGTGACAATCTGGTAAACAACATTTAATTAATTTGTTTTATTTTATATTTAAGATAACTTTAATTTTACAGCCCAGTTGAAGGTTTATACAGTGTAAAGGCAGCGGCCATGTTTGTGGTGGAAGATCAGTTCTGGTTGTAGGGAGACCGATAGAAGATAGTTCTGGTTGTAGGAGGACTGATCTGCTCATTGTGTAATGTGGTTTAGGACCAGGATGACTGTACATATACAGAGAATTAATTTACGGTCAGCTGATCTGTCGCGGCCAATGAGATTTCTAGATTTTTTCTTGCCATTTTATAAATATTCCATAATATTTGGGGTTGAGCAAGTAAAGGGATCCCAACCCCTAGATGTTGCCCAGATGGAAAACTGCTTCCATTTCTTCGCATATGTGGATCTGGTGGAAGGTTTCCTAGCTTCCACCAGGACCAGAGACACCTTCTGGGAGACCCTGAAGCGAGACCAAGTTATGTCTGAAGGAGCCACACATGAAGATGCAGGGATCTGAGTCCCGGATGCACTAGCCTGCCTTGATCCTGAGTCAACAGATCGTGTCGGACAGGGAAGGGAAATACAGGTTACTCACCTGTAACAGGAGTTCTAGGAATGGTATATGTTGTTCATCCACACTTATTGGCAGGTCCCTTGCCGCTTTAAATCTTGCCGGAAGGTCTTCAAGCTGGCTCCTCCCACCCACCCGGGTGGTAAAACTCTCGGCTCCGCCACATGACGCCAGATCTAGCCCGCTGGAAGCCAGGTTGTGCGTCGAAGCCGGGGAGGCCGGGTGGATCGTGTGGATGAACATATACCATTCCTAGAACTCCTGTTACAGGCGAGTAACCTGCATTTCTAGGGACATGGATATGTTGTTCATCCACACTTATTGGCAGACCCCTAGCAGTTCTCCGGGAGGAGGGAGGCAAGGCGCACACCCCCTACTTAGGTATACAGACTGGAGAACCGAGGCCCCGTCCAACATCCCGGCGTGACCCAAGGTCGATGTGGAAGGGGAAATCAGTATAGGCCTGTTTCCAGGCAGGAGCACTGTGGATATCCTGGACAGGAGTATCCTCGGAAGCAGCCACCGATGCAGCGGAAGGGCAGGTAAAATGAGCACTTATCCCTCTGGGAGGCTCCATGCCCGCCCACCTATAGCGGAGACCTATGCAGGAGGTGACCCACCCACTCGTCGTCCGCTTGGCTGCAGGTCTGCCAGGTGCGGCTTCAGCGTAGATGACAAACAGCTGGCGAACCTCTCCCGAACTTCAGCCCTACGCTCCCTGGGTAGGTGAGCGTTAAATAGGGTCTCATGGATCCTATACACGGCCTCCGAGGCGTGAATGGGGATGAACCCCTGCAGAGAAAATACCCAGTTAGGGAAGACTCCGCCACCGCCTATGGAAGGAACTTCGGGTGGGGCACGGAACAACCTTGTCCCTGTGGAAGACCAGATAGGGAGATACAAAGGAGCGCCTGGAACTCTCCCCTCCTTCTGGATGGCAGAGTAGCCCCAAGAAGGTGTACTTCTACAACAGGTGGGGGAACTCGCACCTGTGCAAGGTTCGAATGGCTTGCCCATGAGCTAAGCCCATACCAGCGAAGATCCCACAGAATGGGGATACTCTCCCCCAAAAGGGGAGGTGTGATCAAGGCCTAGAAAAGTGCCAGACCACCTTTTCTGCGCCACCGACTGCCTTCCGGCCCGCGCCCGGAAGACAGGGGTGACCAACAGAAGCACCCAGAGGGTCGTCTGCCGAAGCCCTGGTTCAAAAGAACGGACCGCAGATGGTCCAGAATGCTCGTCCAGGGAGGGAGAGGGCCCAGGCCCTATCCCATCATCAAATGGATAACTCCTCCAATTGGCAGACATGTTTGGCGACTTCTTAGCAGGCCTTCTCAAAGCGCCAAGGACCTTGCCGAAGATTCCAGGCCTGGCCCCTAGCCGCACAGGGACCAGGGCCTGTCAGCAGGGATTGAAAGTCTAAATGAAAGACCTTCCCTGAGAGAGAGAGAGAGAGAGATCAGGACCGGGCCGGCTGGAAGCCGCGACAGGAGCCTGGGGCTGAGACTGAGGAGAGCTGGATACCAGAGCCGGCAATCCAGTCTGGGGCTACCAGCATCACCTGCGCCTGGTCCCTCCTCGCCTTGCCCGTAGGTCAAGGGAAATGGGGGAGAGGCGCGGAAAGGCCCAGGGTCCGCGGCCTCAATGGCATCCCCTACAGCAAACCATGCTAAGAGGCGGGCATGAAACAGTCTCAGCCTCGTATTCTCCCTGGAGGGAAAGAGGGAGAAGATCCTGTGCTACCTCCAGCAGGGGAGACCACTCGTGAGGTGCAGCCTATGTCCGGCTTAGGGCATCAGCCAGGGTGCTGGAGGCTCCTGCCATCAAATGGCTGGGAAACCGCCTCCGGCTGCGTGAAAAACCCAATGCGGAGAACCTCCTTATGCCGAGGTAAGGGGCTCGACCGAACTTGGCAGGGTAGATAGCACATGGTCGTGGTGTTGTCCGCTTGGACTTAAACCACTAGACCCCGCACAATGGAGCGAGCGGTGCAAGCTAAGCGGACCGCCTGGAGCTCCAGCAGGTAGGAAAGACATCGGGACTCCCGAGAGGACCAGAGGCGAAGCACTCTGTATTCCCCTAGATGGGCACCCCCACCCATCCGAGAAGCATCGGTCGGAGAAGACCGTCGACTCAGGGCGGACGAACAGGATGTTCTCCTGCAGGAGCTGGAAGAAAAAATTACTCACCTTAGTAATGTTGTTTCTTCTAATGGAGTCTTGCTATATTATGACAATTGCAATATGACCGCAGGTTAGAACTGCTCCGGAGGTGAAATAATTAACTTTCCATGCAGGCATGGAACTTAGAGCGCGAGCTCGGTTGAAAACTCTGTCTGTTGTGCTTCAAACGCAAACTGTCAGATCTTTACGAGCTAAAACTCACTAAGGTTCTCTGTGGAAGCTGTAAACCTACACTAGTCAACTGGCTACTAACATAAACCCTCATTTTTTGGCCTAAAACAAAGACTTAAGTCAGGAGACCCAAATATGCAAAAACACAACACCAATTCACCCAAAAAGGTAGGTGAAAAACAACAAGGTGGGCATCAAAAGAGTGCCAACCCTGTACTGCCCGCCCACATCCCCAAAACAGAGGTTCTGAGAGGGGCAGGCAGGAGGAGGTCATATAGCAAGACTCCATTAGAAGAAACAACATTACTAAGGTGGTAATTTTTCTTCAAACAACATAAGTCTTGCTATATTATGTACAATTGCAGACTACACAGCAGTACCCCCATGGAGGAGGGACAGAACCTACCTAAGAAAAGCTCTGAAGCACGGCTGTGCCAAACCGAGCATCACTCCCAGCCTGGATGTCCAGGGAAGAATGCTTGGTAAAAGTGTGAACTGTTTTCCAGGTAGCTGCTTGACATATTTCTAGAATAGGAATGTCTCTGGCAGCAGCCAGAAGAAGCAGCTGTACCTCTAGTAGAGTGAGCCCTCAGGCCTGAGGGGAACTTACCCAACTTCTCATAGCAGAATTGGATACAGAGACAATACACCTGGCAATGGATCTTTTAGTGGCTGGCTTCCTTTACCAACTCCGCCATAGGTGAGGAACAGTTGGAGGGAGTCAAACCTATGACCCTTAGTGCAGCTCTATGTAGTAACTAAGCGCTCTTCACATCTAGCTGTGCAGCCTCCTCTCCCAGAGGAGGAGTGGTCAGTAGTACACTGGAAGTGAAATAGATTGATTAAGGTGGAAATCTGAAACCACCTTAGGCAGGAACTTTCTGTTAGTCCGAAGGACCACCTTATCTCTGTGAAAAGAGATAAACTCCTGCTCCCCTGACAACGCTTGTAATTCACTCTATCGTCTGGCAGAGTGATGGCTACCAAAACACAGTTTTCCAAGTCAAGTACTTGAGCTCAGCTGAAGACAAGGGCTCAAAGAGGGGTTGCATAAGCTGAGCAATGCAAACATTAAGATCCCAGGCAGGGGCAGGATCCCTGAATGGAGGGTTGGTGTGAAACAACCCCTTAAAAAACTTGGAAAATACAGGATGAGCTGAAAGAGAAGAGGATTCACCTGCTGAAATGAAAGCAGACACAGCTGCCAAGTGCACCTTCAGGGTAGCTGGTCTCAGCCCCAAAGAATTCAGGTGGACCATATAATCCAGGACCGTGGGAAGATCAGCAGAGCCTGGGGAAATATGCTTTTCCGAGCACCATATGGAAAACCTTTTCCATTTGGAATTGTAAGTAGCCCTGGTGGAAGGCTTCCTTGAGGCCTTCAATATATCCATTACACCTTGGGAAAGGTGTAAATCAGCAAACTCTAACTCTTCAAGAACCAAGCCTTGAGATTGAGATTTGAGATCGGTACCAGACCCTTCCCTGGGCACAGGTTAACAGATTGTGATTCCTGGGAAGGGACAGGGGAGGATGAACTGCTAAGGACAGCAGGAGTGGATACCAGGGCTGTCTGGCCCAATCCGGAGCTATCAGAATGACTTTGCATGATTGGGATCTGATTTTGACTAGCACTTTGAACAAGAGAAGGAGAGAAAAGGCATAGAGAAACTTCCCCTCCCAACTGAGGGCTAAGGCATCCAGGGGGAGTGAGCCCAACACTGGGGCCTGCAGCAAAAAAGGAAGTTGGTGATTGTCTGGGGCTGCAAAAGATCTATCATGGGATGCCCCATCTGGCAAATACTACTCCCAAGACCAGGGATCCAGTGACCATTCGTGTGGCCCTGGGAAATCCTGGTTGAGAGCATCTGCCAGGACATTGTCCTTGCCTGGGAGGTGAACTGCCATAAGGGAGGTGTTCAGGTGTAAGCCAGAGACCACAACTTCATCAGCTCGGTGCACAAGGCCGTAGACAGAGTGCCCTTGCCTGATGATGTACCACATTGTAGTGGTGTTGTCTGTTCTGACCTGAATACTCTTGTTCTGAACAGATTTGGAAAAGCTGAAGTGCTAGAAAAACTGCTCTGAGCTCCAACAGGTTGATGTGGAGCAGAGATTCCTAGGGAGACCACAGACCCTGGGTGGTGAGGTCGCCCATGTGAGCTCCCTAGCCCAAGAGGGACGCATCTGTAGTAAGGATTAGAGAATGAGACTGAGTGACAAAAGGAACCCCTTGTCTCAGGTTGCTCTGATCCTGCCACCAGTGTAGGGCTTGGATCAGGGTTCGAGTTACTGGGATCAACTTGGTAAGAGGATCCTTTCTTGAGACAAAAAGCTCTCAAATGGAACTGGATGTCCCTCATCTGAAATCTTGCTCCTTGCACAACTGCTGTGGAAGCAGCCATGTGTCCTAGGAGCTGCAGAAAAAGCCTTGCTGGCGGGAGACCTGCAGGGTAAATGAGGAGGCCAGGGAGACTAGGGTCTTTGCCCTGTCCAGGGGGAGGAAGGCCCTGGCTTCCTGTGTGTTCAGTTCTGCGCCTATGAAGGTAAGAAGCTGGACAGGCTCTAGAACTGACTTTGAGAGATTCAGAAGGAAACCTAGAGAGGTAAGCAGTTGCTGCGTTATCTGAAGGTGTAACTTGACCTGGTCTGGGGACTGGCCTACTATGAGCCAATCATCCAGCTAAGGAAAGATGGCAATCTTTTGCCTTCTTAGGTAGGCAACTGCTACTGCCAGGCATTTGGTGAATACCCTTGGGGCAGAAGTGAGGCTGAAGGGCATTGCTCTGAACTGGTAGTGGACTGAGGGCAGCTCGAACCTGAGGTACTTTCGATGGGAGCTTCTGATGGGAATATGGAAGTAGGCATCCTTGAGGTCCAGGGAAGCTAGCCAGTCCCCTGGCCTTAGAGAGGGAAGGATAATTCCCAGAGTCACCATTTTGAACTTTGGCTTTAAAAGGTGCTTGTTTAAATATCTGAGATCCAGGATGGGCCGCCATTCTCTTGCCTTTTTTGGGGTAAGGAAGTACCTGGAGTACAAGCCTTTGCCCTGGTGCAGGGGAGGAACCCTTTCCACAGCTCTGAGAGCCAGGAGGGTAGAGACCTCTGCCTCTAGGGCGAGTGCCTCTGATGGAGTTGCAGGTGGAAAAGATTTGGTTCTCAGCTTTAGAAATTTTTTGAAGCCGAGAACCAGTCCCTGGCTTACTACTTCCAGGACCCACTTGTCTGATGTTAAAGACTTCCAGTCCTGGACAAAGTAAGCCAGCCTGCCCCCTACCGGTAGAGGAGAATCGGCCCTGGCAATCCCATCAGGGTGCCTGCTTGGCAGGGGCTTTGGGCTGAGGGGTGGAAGCAGACCTGCTTGTAGCCCGTCTGCCTCTCCCTCTAAAGAACCCCCTCTGAGCATAGTGGAGGAGGCTTGGGCTTGGTAAAAGGCCTATGTAAGGCCTGCCCCTGCCTCTAGGAAGCTGCTTCTGAGGGTGGCCTGCCTTCCTTGGCCTGTGCACTCCCTATGGGTGGTCTTATATTAGTCCATTTTCTTCATGTAATTCTCTGTTTGCTCCCAAATAGAGAATTTCCCACAACAGGAAAATCCATGGCCTTAGACTGGGTATCCTGAGACAGGGTACTACATCTGAGCAAGCCATCCTGCAGTGCCACAGATGTAGCCATGACTCTTGATGAAACATCATTAGAGTCCACTGCAGCATGAAATTACACCTTGGATGCCTCAATACCATCCATAGCCACCTGTTCCAACTCCCTGGCAAGCTGGTCAGGGACTTGTTTCGCTAGGGCCAGCACAGTATCCCATCTGGATTTCTGGTACCTAGCAGCATAAGCCATATAAATTTGCTTGTCTGAGTCCCAAAGATGCTGCCATGTACTGTTTCTTTGCCATAGCATCAATCCTCCTTGAGTCCTTCTCAGGGGGGGTGTGAAGCTAGGGGAATATCAGCCTTGTCACAGGCTGCAGCCTGCACTACCCCCACATGGGATTTAAGAATGCATGGGATAGACAAAGGAATTCTGGAGGTCAGGGGTAAAGGGCAACAGACTTCCTGGAAAACATAAACTGAACTTACAAACTTAAATGGGCAGACTGGGTGGGCCATAGGCCCTTATCTGCCGACACTGTCTTTGTATCTATGGCTGCATTGTTGAGTGAGGAAATCAGTGTCTGAGCCTGATAAGGTATACCTCTTGTCCATCCTTTTATCCACAGGAGGTATAGTGTGAGGAGTTTTTAAAACTTTTACTGTCTGTTTCCGAAAAGATTTATGCAAAGGAATAGACAGTCTCCTAGACTCTGGAATATCCATCATTTCTACATAGTCTGGCTCTCTTGGTCATCAACAGCTTCCTCAACAGGGAGCTGGAGAGTTTCAGCAACTTTTTTATAAAACATGAAATGAGAAGGGGACTCAGAAAGCCTTGGAGGAGAAATCCCTAGGGGTCTATCTGGAGAGATGTCCGGATCAATGGGCACATCCAGATCTTCAAAACCATATTCAATCTCCTCATATTCCTCTTCCCCCTTCCCCGGTTCATAAAAATCTTCAAAATCATAATCTTGAACCAGTGGAACCGGCCGAACCGAATGCTTACCTGAAGGTGTCGGTTCGGTCGGAACCGGAGAGAGAGACTGGACAATTTGAATTGCTTTAGCTATTTCCTCAGCAGTTGGGGAGAGAACTTTTGGCTCTACACTAGCTGACTTTCTAGTCCTTTTTGCTGGAACCGGCTCCTCAGAACCGGCTCTTCGTTTGCCCGAGGAAGTATCGCCCTGGTCAGAGGGCACTCCCTCCGGTTCGGCTGGCACCGAACCGGGCTGGCCATCCGGGTCAGCAGACTTTTTGGCCTCCCTTTCCCTGAGCCTACCAACTCTCTTATCTATGGTGGCAGCAGGGAAATTGTGACAAATCTGGCAGTCTGAATTGAGGTGGTCAAACCCCAAACAATAGACACATGTGGTGTGTGGGTCAGCCTTAGCAAAAGCTTCCCCACAGACACCACAGTGCTGAAACTCAGTGGGTCGGTTTTCTTTTGGGTTTCTCAGACATAATGCCAGCCTAACCAACTTGCCCGTTTATGGCAATCCACCAAGCAAGACACCCTTATCGGTTCCCAACCGTGTCATGGGTCGTGGAAAAACGTAATGAAATCTGTTTTTTTTTTAGAACCGATAAGAACCGGGAACCGCACTCTAAAAAAGGACTAGTAGATTTTAAAATACAACCTGATCGGTTCAAACTGAACCGATAAAGAATTACAAGTTCCACACAGAAAAAATAAATGTAAAACCTATCTATTACTTACATTACCACAGACAGAGCTTGAACCGACCGGCTGGGGTTTAATTTGACTAAAACCGAAAAATAATACTTTTAAACCGACAAAATGAACCGAGCAGAAGGAGAAATCTCCGGGCGACTGTTCAGTAAAGCGAGTAAAGAATCTGACAGTTTGCATTTGAAGCACAACAGACAGAGTTTTCAACCGAGCTCGAGCTCTAAGTTCCATGCCTGCATGGAAAGTTAACTATTTCACCTCCGGAGCAGTTCTAACCTGCGGTCATACTGCAATTGTCATAATATAGCAAGACTTCATGTTGTTTGAACAGTCCGAGGGGGAGCGTTCCCCTAACTCCTGGGCTGCAGTCACGAACTGGTCCGAGGAACGCAGCACTGTGACCGCTGGTTGGCCAGTCCCCACTAGGGGGACGCATAAACCAGCGGGTCAAACAGACCACGCTGTAGCCGCCGTGAGGTCCAGGAGGTGCAGGAGGTCCCGGCAGGGCGCAATTGCCCAGTCAGACCTGACTAGGTAAGGGAGGAAGAACCTCAGCCCTGTCCGCCAGGAGCCGAGCTCAGACTCAAGCCTCGTCCCGAAGCAGCATCACCCGCTAAGAACGAGTTCCAACGTGGCTCCAGTAAAGGGAGACCAGTCTGAGCCTGGAAGGGTTGTAATCAGGCCGTCATCCGGGTCGGGTTACGCCCGGACCCCTCAATGCCGCAGAAAGCTGCTGAGCAGAGAACCAAGGGCCTGGCCAGGAACTCGTAAGGAGATCCCCCACTTAGGAAAGAGAGGAGTCTCCCAAGGAACGGACGGAACGAGGAGTAAGTACGTCCCGGAGGCCCAGGAAAGAAGCCACACACCTCGTCCTGAGGATGGGATATCTGAGGCAGAGAGACCATCCAGGCGTGCAGAAGGATGGGGCGCAAGCCCCCCCATCGGTCTGAGACCAGGAATACCTGGACATGAACCCAGGGTCAGAAGGAGGGTCCGCAACCTTCCTGATCACCTCTAATTTGAGGGCCAGGCAAGTTGGCTCAGCGGGCCGATGAAGAGGCTGTGGACCCAAGATCCCCGTGAGGCAACGGCTCAAAAGGGGGAACCTGCTCGCAACCCGTGACAGGACCTACCCTTAGCACCACCCAAGAGGAAGAGATGCGGAGCCGTCCCCCCACGGGGAAACCCGGGCAGGGACGACGGGGCCGGGGACAACGCCCCTTAGCCCGTCACTGAGCAGGTTTGGCGGAGGAAAAGGCCGAGGGAGCTCTCAGATCCTTACCCCCCTGCTTTGTTTTGAAGGAAGACGCTGGTCTGCGCCCAGCACATGCCTGCTGGCCCTCGTGTTGGGCAGTCGAGCCGCAGGGCCGAGGCAAGGGGCTTACGTAAGGCCCGGCTGCCCTTGACCCTCCGGGCGGAGTGACCAAGTCCGGAGTGGCATCGGACTTCTCGGACCCCTGGAGGTGTCCCTCCGCTCCAGGGCCAAAAAGGTCAGTCCCCAAAAAGGGGATGTCCGCCAACTCATGCTGGGTTTCCAAAGAGAAGGAGGATAACCTCAGCCACGCCCTGCAGCACGCGGCCACCACCGATCTGGCACAGGAGTCGCCCAGATCCAGAGCCGTATGGAGCTGCTGTTTCACCACCGCCCTACCCTGGTCCCGCACCCGTCGGACCGTGGTCCGCAGGTCGGCCGGGAGATGAAGGAGGACCTCATCTAGGGAGCCCAAGAGGGCGTGGGAGAAATGTGCCATCGGTGCCGCCGAGCTGGCCTGACGGAGGCCTAGGGAGGACGCAGCGTAAACCTTGAGCCCGACATAGTTCCTCCTTTTGGACTCCTTGTCAGTGGGCCTATCCACATCCCTAGCATTTCCAGATCATTGGAAAACATTGTCGGTGACTACCCCCTCAGCAGAGGGGTGTTCCGAGAAACCGGGCAGAGAACCAACAGGGACAGGATACTTCCTGGCCACCCTGGCCGAAGGCGCAGTGCAGGAAGTAGGCCGCCGCCAGAGCTCCAAGGCTGGGCCCATGATTGCCTCAGCCACTGGGAAGGCCTCCAAGGGTGAACCCCCTCGGTCTAGAATCTCCGTAGGGGGCTCGTTTGGAAACGGGCTCGAGCTGCATCCCGGTGAATTCCGAGATGAGCTGGAGCAGACCCATAAAGGATGATGGGCTGTTGTCCACAGAATGTTCCGGGGAAGACCATGGGTCCTCCCTGCTAGGAAACAGAGGAGTCGATATGGGGCTCCAAGGAGTCTGCAAAAAGCTGCCGCAGGCCCGAATCACTGGTGGGTGGGAGTGAGGGGAACAGATAACCTGCGGGACACGTCATGGCCCGGCCTGGGTTCCACCGAGGATGGTGGGGCAGCAGGGATCGGACGAGCAACCGGCCCCAGAGAGGGCACCTCGACTGCTTCGAGCGGCTGCGTCGGCCGACGGACGGCTACACTAGCAGGAGAATGAATGAGGGTCGATTGATTCCCGGACAACAACAGCTGCTGCCACAAACTCCTCCGTGGCGTACGCGCAGCGGCACAAACCCTCCTCATCCGAGGAGGGGACGAGGAAGAGCAGCAAAGCCACTTGACTCGGTGCCTGATCGAGAACGCCGAGGTCGGGCGTGAGCGGCTAGACGAGAGGAGGACCGAGACAGAGACGAATCTCGGGGAACCGAGGGTGGGCCTGGGAAGGAGTGGTAGCGCCGCTCCTCCTTCAGCTCGTAAGAAGGGCAGAGGACTGTCGGCCAAGAAGGTACAGGCAGAACCTCAGCCTCCACGGGAGAGACCGAGGGACGGCAGCACCAGCAGAAGACAGCCCAGATGACGGGTCGAGACTCCGATTAACGCCGACAGGAGTTCTGGCCGGCTGACCTGACGGGGGTACCGTGAGGCCAGTGGCCGAAGCCGCATGCTCGACTGAAGTTGAACGTCGGCCGGCAGGGGAAGGGGAACTCTCCCGCTCCCTCCAGTGCCAACTAAGGGACTTAGCCTGCAAGTCCTTGGACTTGGGCTGAGAGGCAGGTCCCAAAGATCCCTCTCCCTTCGAGGAAAGGGACTGCCAGAAGCTCCTTGAGCGAAGCAGTATGAGGAGAACTCAAGGAGGCGGGATAAGTGCATAACCGAGGAAGAGAGGAGGGCAACCCGCCTCCCGGAGAGAAGAAGATCGAGCTGCTCAGCTGAGACAGCCGATCGCGGACACTGCCCGACGAATCTCTGAGGAATTTTCAACGCGGGGAAAATTATCGGCCGCCCGGACCCCAAATGGGCATGAGACCTCAGAGAGCTGGCCGGAAGGGCACAACAAAATTCGCAAAGTTGAGGATCGTGATCCAAGTCAAGGCAGTAAACGCACGTGGAGTGCGAGTCTCTCCTGGAGGAAATAACTGGGCGCCTCCCGGAGCCTGAAAATGAATGGGCCATCGCCACAGCGGAGACGAAAAAGATCGAAGTTTCAGAAAACTTCCAATTGATTTCGAAGACCGAAATTTCCAGGAACCAGTCGAAAACGCCGAGTGCTAAGGAGGGAACCTGAGCTTCCAAGCAATAAGGAAGATCTGGCATCATGGGGCGGAGCCGAGAGTTTTATCACCTGGGTGGGTGGGAAGAGCCAGCTTGAAGACCTTCCGGCAAGATTTAAAGCGGCAAGGAACCTGCCAATAAGTGTGGATGAACAACATATCCATGTCCCTAGAACTCTGAGTTCCGCTGCCAGCTGCTGCATTATCGGAAACCAGACTTGCCTCGGCCAGAGAGGAGCTATAAGGATCATCAGAGCTCCTGCTGCCTGAAGCTTGAGATGTATTCTCTGCAGAATGGGAAAAGGAGGAAAGGCATACAAGAACTTCCCTATCCAACAAAGCAATCCATTCATGTACAAGAGACTACGTCAGAATGAGGCTGTCCGCCAGGACGCTGTGAACACCTGGAACATACATGGCTGTGAGACACAGGTCATGTTTGATTGACCAATTCCACACCCGCATCGCCTCCCTGCACAGGGGGTACGGTCGGGTGCCTCCCTGCTTGCTGATGTAACAGATCACCAACATATCTTCTGGATCAGCAGTGTTCCTCCCGATAGGATGGTCTGAAAAGTCTGAAGGGCGTAAAGAACCTCCCTCATCTCCAGAATGTTGATGTGTAATGACATCTCCAACTGGGACCACAAACCCTGAGTTCGACTGTCCCTCAGGTACGCTCCCCAACCCAGACAGGAGGTGTCCGTGGTGAGGGTCCAAAGAGATGGGGAACTTTGAAAGGGAAGACACCTGGACAGATTCGGAGGATCTAGCCACCATAGGAGATCCTTCTTGAGCGTGCCGCAGACCAGAACAGGATGGTCCAAGTCATCCAAGCGCTGGTCCCAGTGGACGTGTAACGTCCACTGGGTGATCTGCATGTGCAACCTGGCTAAGGGTACCATGGAGATGGAGGCTGCCATCAGGCTCAACAAGCGCAACGTCCTTGCCAGAAGAAATCTGGAAGTTACAACGAAGTTGACCTGCTCCAGGAGAGTCTCTGCCCTGTCAGAGGGTAGAAAGGCTCTGCACTGGACTGTATTCAAGACCACACCAATGAACTGAAGGTTCTGAGGGGGGGTCAGGGATAGACATGGGGAGATTTACAGTGATTCCCAGTCTCGAGAAAAGGTCCAGAGTGACAGAGAGGGAATCCAAAAGACTGTCCCTGGATGGGGCTGTCAATAGCCAGTCATCCAGGTAGGGGAACACTGCTATGCCCTGACGGCATAAGGCCACTGTCACCACCGCTAGGCACTTGGTGAAAACTCGGGAGTGCTGAAGAACGGCCAAAGGGGAGTGCTGTAAACTGGAAGTAAAACCACAGGCAAAAAACGGCGGTGGCCCAAGAAGACCAGAATTTGCAGGCAAGCATCCTGCATATCCAGTGCAGAGAGCCAATGGTCTTTCTGAAGAACGGGTAGGAGGCCCTGCACTGTCAGTATGCGGAATGTTTTGTATTTGATGAAAAGGTTCAGACTGCTGAGATCCAGAATGGGTCAGATCGCCAGTCTTTTTTTGGGAACAAGCAAAAGTGGTAGTAAAACCTCTTTACTCTCTAGGACAGAGGGACGGTTTCTATGGCTGCCTTCTGTCTCAGGGCCTCGATTTCTTCCACGACCAGAGGAGTCTGGCGTGGGGAGTAATGTGAGCAACCCGGAGGAGTGTCTTGGGGGGTGGGGGGGACACTCCAGAAACTCCAAAGTGTGCCCTTTTGATATGAGCTGCAGAACCCACGCATCCGTTATGCCCTTCCACTCCTGCACGTGGAGGGTGAACCTGCCTCCCACTAGCTCCATGTTTAGAGGTGGAGGAGAGGGAAGGCGGTGCAAGTCAGGAAGCTGAGGGATAAGAGGGTAGGGACCCTCCTGCTGCTCTTTGGGACTTGGCAGCTAGGGGACAGAAAAAGGAGGAACCCATAGCACGCCTCTAGATCTGCTTCCTGGAGGTGGGTTGCTTAACTTGACGCTTAAACTGGTGTCCAAAGGGCTGCTTCTTTTGAAAACCTGTCCGATACATTGATCGAATGGATCCAAGGGCCTGACCGCTGTCTTGGAGGCCCGTGATTAAATCTTTAGTATCTCCACCAAACCGGATGAATCCTCGGAAGGGGGTATCCTGTATAGCTGCTTGAACATCCGTCGAGAGCCCAGAGATCTGCAACCAGGCAAGCCTCCCGAAGCATACGGCCACTGCTTAAGAACAGGCCACCGTGTCCACCGATTCGTAAGTGGCCCACAGTGTGTGCCTGCACGGAATTTGACAGGTGAAGCTCCTTTGTGAGTTTCTCTTTCAGCTCAGAGTCCTCCATGGCCATGGTGGCCTTCTGAAAACACACCATGTGCGCCACAGTTTAACGAACAAAGGCCAAGCAATCAGTAGCAGCAGCTATAACTATGGAATCCACCTTGGGATGGGAATCCAGGAATGAGATGCCTTCGGGCGAATGATAAATGCGGTCTACCTTCATGAGGACAGCCGGGATAAAGTGTGGTAACTGCCAAACTGTGGTAGTTAGATCTTCATGTGGAGCTGTCCAGGGAGGGACCGGGATGAGCGAGACAGCCTCTAAGTCTCGATGTTCGACTAGACGCCTTCTCTTCAAGTCCTGCTCCTCTGCATTCCAACTGTTTAGAGTGTTGGGTTATGTGGAGGAGCTCACCTGAGGAGGGTCTGCCAGAGGAGACTCGGGTGATTCTTTTGCCCCAGCAGGGAGACGACAGTCTGAGCAGGATTCTGACGTGTCATCGCGGTCAGGAGGATCCTCCCCTTCTGGGGTCCCAAAATCCGGAAATGTGACCTCCTGCGGAGTGCACCAGAAATGTGCACTGTAAAGTGCTGTGAGCTAACAGGTGACGAGGAATGGGGAGGTATGATCACTGGACTCAGTAGCCTGCGTTCTAAGTCGGAAACCAGTTGGGACCTGGCGTCCTTCTACCAGGACTGGATCAGTGACTGAAAGTCCCGTTGAGGAGGTGGCGAAGGAGGCGGATAAAAATGCGCTCCAAACCTGGATACTGCTGGTGAGGGTACCCTTGGTGGTAGGGGTAACACGGATTCTGATGCCCAGGATAGTAAGCATAGGAAAAGGCTCCCATCATTGGATCCGACGGCGGAAGAACTGGCACCTGCTGCCTGGAAAAATGCGTGAAGCCTGGCATGGGGTCTTGACCCGGTGGCCTGGAAGGACCGAGAAATATACCTGACGATAGAGTAGATGACGTCGGGATAGCCGTTGGAGCAGACGTCAAGAGTAGTGTACGTCAGAATACCTGGCGTCCTGGGATCAGATGTCAGGCCTTGCATCAGGGGTTGAAATGAAGGTCCAGATGGAGGGAGCTGATGAAAAGTGTCGGGGGTGGGGGGCAGCCGACGGAAGGTGCCCCGACGTCTGGGTAATGGATGCACCGGGTAGGAAGATGAAGGCGTGGGGCCCCCTGAAAGCAGGGGATCCGGTGTGGGAAGCTCTGGGAGGTCATCGGGGAGAGACATCTGGGAATCACCACTAGGTGGGCAAGGTAAAGACCACTTCAAGGGGTCCCTCTTCCTCCTCCATCCCAGGATGTTCCACGAGGGAGGCTGAGAAGGGCTCCGTTCTGGAAGATCCTGGGGGCTAACTTAGAGAAGCCAGCACGCTCGACCGGGCATCAGGAATGTCAGCGTCAGCCTCCAACGGGTGAGCGACGTCAGAGTGGTCACCTGAAACTCGAACGACTGACTGACCACACAAAAAAAGGACCAGGTGGGTGGGGGACCCTCGACCGGTTTATAGATCAAAGTCCAGCAAACTACCGGTGTTTTCTGATGGGAATCCGGCTTAACAACCAGGCGGGCCCCGGAGGAGCCGGGGTTCGACTTAACGGAAGGTATCGGGCATTCGCCGCAGGAGCCGGCGGATGACTTACCGGGTTCAATTGGAAGGTAGACGGCAGAAACACTGAAGATTGCCCCAAAGCTGCCTGGGTCACCACAAGGGTGGGCAGTGGGGGAAGGAGCCTTGCTGGCTGATGGCCTACTAGAAGAGGATCGGTCCCGGTCCTCTGGGTGCTCCCTTTCCTTGTGCCTCTCCTTGTCTTTCTTCTTCTGCTTTGACTCCGAAGAAGGGGAAGAAGCTGTGTCCCGAAGTTTCTAAATCTCCTTCTCAAGAGTAGCCACTCTGTTTTTTAGGAGATAGGCCTCCAGAGCCTGCTGTAGTCATTTGCGAGTGGCCTGGCTGAAGGGCTGATAATTGGGAAAGGCCGCGGTGTCATGATTCGGGCCCAAGCAGAAGAAACAGCGATGATGACTGCCTTTGTGGGGAATCTGGGCTCCACACTTGTCACACTTCTTTGTCTTCGGAGTTGTAGGGGAAGAAGACAAACGGGCCAAAGAATCAGACTAAATTTGAGAAAGAAAGTAAGAAAAAAAAAAAAGATGCCGATCAACTAACCAAAGTTTACCGCAAGGTTCCAGTGCCGGTCGATGGTGGGAAAGAACTGAAAGGCGGGTGTGGGGACCATCCACTGTATTGGGTCATGCCAACATCCACCACGTGACGTCAGGTAGGCGGTACCCTGCCAGACATTGCTGGAAAAGTTTGCCGTGCAGTCCTGACACCAGGGGGCACAGTCTTATATGTGATTACCCACTGCAGGAACACTCTCTAAGTAAGATCTGTTATAGTAAGGTCTTGCATAACTGTACTATCTTCCACAGAGTAGTTTCTTACAGCAGGTAATACACTTGGGATGAATCCCAAGCAGTAAAATCAAGATGGGTGGTCGTTATGACAGAAAGCCTTGTATGACAGCTCGGTCAAAGGCAGTCCTACGGCATGAAGCAACGTCTAAGTTGTAATGTTTCATTAAAGTATGAATTGTGGACCAGGTGGCTGCATTGCAGATATTCGTGACAGAGGCCCCTTTAAAGCAGGCTGCTGTAGTGGCCATAGCTCTGGTAGAATGGGCTTGGACATGTCCTGGTAATGGCTTGTTGTATTTTGTGTAGCAAAATGTGATATAGTGTGCTAGCCAATTGGAAAGGGTCAGTTTAGTGACCGGGAGACCTTCCCTGCTTGAGGTGAAGGTAACAAAAAGTTGAGAGGTCTTCCTAATCGATTTAGTTCACTTAGTATATTATCGTAATATACAATGGACATCTGGAGTATGTGGGAGGTATTCACCTCGACTGGAGTGTTCTGGGTAACAGACTGGTAGCTCCAAGGATTGATTTAAGGTGTGTTCAGACACTACCTTAGGTAGAAAGGAATGGTTGGTATGAAGCGCCACTCTGTCTTTGTGAAAAATTTAAGTAAAGTTCTTTACACTAGGGCATGAAGCTCGGAAATACGTCAAGTCGAAGTGACTGCCACTAAGAATAGTGTTTTCCAAGAAAGAAAACGAAGGTCACAAATGGCCGCCTGTTCAAAACGTTCAAGAGTTAATTTCTCTATTAGAAAATTATGATCCCAAGAGGAGTGGGTTGTCTGATAGGTGGCTTAATATGCAACATTCCTTTTAAAAACATTTTGGCAAGGCCGCACAGTGGCACCGAGGGTTGAGTACTGGATGCCACGCTACGCCGGCGACCTAGGTTCGGGAACAGACTCAGGTCACCAGGGGATTGGAAGGGGGAGGACTGAGCGTCCCAAGACAGCTCTCCTCTCTCTGGGGTGGGCTAGCGGTTTGTATCGCTCTGCAGCGGCGCCTGTCAGGTGCAGTGCAGTTGCGGCACACAGAACAGTGTTGGAGCGCGGTGGACATCAACCACACAAGGCGCTGAACATCATTGCACTGCCGGCTCCAGGGAGGAAAAACATGACGGAAAAGAAAAAAATTACTTACCACAGTAATCTTTTTTCTTCCAAGGGAATCTTACTGTATTCTGACATATGCAGTATTGTCCATCCATTGTACTGCCCAGGTGCCGAAATGGTTAACCGAACCCATGCCAATGATGGAACATTAGGCTCGAGATTGGTTTTCAAATCACTGTCCCTGGTCAGTATTCTGTAACCGTCAGATTCTTGCAGAGCAAAACTAATGACAAGCTATCTAAGCTACATTAATAATAATAAACTTACAATTAGTAACCTTTTAACAACTATTCACAGGGCTCCAGATAAGGTGAGTACCGACCTATTTTACTCACCTCATTTTAGGAAATACTCTTCAAAAAACATTTCTAATGAGTACCAATACTCACCTAACATTTGTAAATGCACCACATCCCATATAACAGGGCTTTAGAACATAACTGGTGATTCAAAAGGAGCCATTTTTCCAGACTTACAGCACTCGCACACTGTTTACTCGCTGTACTCCTGCCTGCAACATTATCTGGAACACTGTTGGCACCCAATAAGTTCTTATTTAGAAGAATACTACATAGTTTTTAAAAATGTACTCCCTCCTACCTCCATTCCATCCAGACATTTCTATGCATATTAATTTAGTTGTACTTGCCTCACTTTCATAATAAGGGTCAAGGCATAAATTAGTGTCGAAGACTTGATTAGTGGCCTTCGCTAATCAAAGTAAAAAATGATTAGCAATTGGCTGAAGTTGATTAGCAATTAACAAAAAATTTATATTTTTGCTCAAATCCCCATAAAGTGTACTTATCTTGCTCTATACTGATAAAATACACATTTACACAAGTTTCTGAGACTGATATTGTTTTATTTAGCCATTTCCAGACAGCAATTGTGCAGTGAGCAGCACATACATTCAAGAGCTGAAAGAAAAAATTACTCACCTTAGTAATGTTGTTTCTTCTAATGGAGTCTTGCTATATTATGCCAATTGCAGTTTGTCCCAGCCTTAGAACTGCTCGGAGGTGAAAGAGTTAACTTCCATGCCATGCATGGAACTTAGAGCGCGAGCTTGGTTAGAGAAGCTCTGTCTGGATCATTTCAAACTGAAACTGTCAGATCTTTACGAGCAAAAACTCACTAAGGTTCTGTGTGGAAGCTGTAACCGACACTAGCCAACTGGCTACTTAAATATAAACACATTTTCCTGGTCCCAACACCAAGACTCAAGTCAGGGGACCAGAAAATAAGATAAGATAAAATAAAACACAACACCCAAACACCCCAAAAAAGAAGGGGTGGAAAACATAAAATGGGCATCAAGTAAGTGCCAACACCGGACTGCCCACCCCATACCCAAAGTAGAAGTTCTGAGAGGGGCAGGCTGGGGGGGAGGTCATAATATAGCAAGACTCCATTAGAAGAAACAACATTACTAAGGCGAGTAATTTTTTCTTCAAACAACATGAAGTCTTGCTATATTATGACAATTGCAGACTACACAGCAGTACCTCCATGGAGGAGGGACAGAACCTACTTAGGGAATAGGCTCTGAAGCACAGCTGTGCCAAACCGAGCATCCCTCCTGGCCTGGATATCCAGGGAGTAATGCTTGGTGAAAGTGTGTACTGTTTTCCAAGTAGCTGCTTGACATATCTCTAAGATAGGGCTGTCTCTGGCAGCAGCTAGAGACACAGCTGTACCTCTGGTAGAGTGAGCCCTCAGGCCTGAAGGGGGAACCTTACCCAGTTTTTGATAGCAAAATTGGACACAAGAGACAATCCACCTGGCAATGGATCTCTTAGTGGCAGGTCTCCCTTTCCCAACCTCACCATAAGTGAGAAATAGTTGGAGGGAGTCAAACCTGTGACCCTTGGTACGCTCTATGAAGTAACTTAGGGCCCTCTTAACATCTAAACTGTGCAACCTCCACTCACCAGAGGAGGAATGGTCAGTGAAGAACACTGGAAGAGAAATAGATTGATTAAGGTGGAAATCTGAAACCACCTTAGGCAAAACTTCCTATTAGTCCTGAGGACTACCTTATCCCTGTGAAAGGAAATAAAGTCAGTCTCCACTGACAAAGCTTGTAACTCACTTATGCGCCTGGCAGAAGTGATGGCTACTAGAAACACAGTTTTCCAAGTCAAGTACTTAAGCTCTGCCGAAGACAGAGGTTCAAAGGGGTTGCATCAGCTGAGCAATGCAAACAGTAAGATCCCAGGCAGGGCAGGGTCCCTGAATGGTGGATTGGTATGAAGCAATCCCTGAAAACTTGGAAAATACAGGGTGAGCAGAAAGAGAAGAGGATTTACCTGCTGAATAAAAAGCAGAGACAGCTGCCAAATGCACTTTCAGGGTAGCTGGTCTCAGTCCCAAAAATTAAGATGGACCATATAGTCCAAAACAATGGGCAAATCAGCAGATTCCGGGAAATATGCTTCCCAGAACACCATATGGAAAACCTTTTCCATTTGGAGTTATAAGTAGCCCTAGTGGAAGGCTTCCTAGAAGCTTTCAAGATTTCGAGAACACCTTGAGAAAGGTGTAGGTCAGCAAATTCTAACTCCTCAAGAGCCAGGCCTTGAGGTTGAGGGATGAGATTGGATACCAAACTCTCCCTGGGCACAGGTTAACAGATTGTGGTTCCTGGGGAGACACAGGGAAGATGGACTGCTAAGGACAGAAGGAGTGGGTACCAGGGCTGCCTGGCCCAGTCTGGAGCAATCAGAATCATCTTGCAGGGCTGAGATCTGATTTTGACTAGCACCTGAACAGGAGAGGAAGGCACAGAGAAACTTCCTTCCAATCGAGGAGAAAGGCATCCAGGGGACTGAGCCTAACACTGGGGCCTGCAACAAAAAGTGGAAGTTGATGATTGTCTGGGGCTGCAAAAGATCTATCTGAGGGGTGCCCCATCTGGCAAAAACTATCCCCAGTACTTGGGATCCAGTGACCATTCGTGATGGCCTGGGAAATCCTGCTGAGAGCATCTGCCAGGACATTGTCCTTGCCTGGGAGGTGAACTGCTATGAGGGAAGTGTTCGGGAATAAGCCAGAGACCACAACTTCATTGCCTCGGTGCACAAGGCCGAAGACCGAGTGCCCCCTTGTTTGTTGATGTACCACATTGTAGTGGTGTTGTCTGTTCTGACCTGTACCACTTTGTTCTGAACAGATGCAGAAAAAACCTGAAGTGCTAGAAAAACAGCTCTGAGTTCCAACAGATTGATGTGGAGCAGAGACTGCTGAGGGGACCACAATCCCTGGGTGGAGAGGTCGCCCATGTGAGCTCCCCATCCCAAAAGGGACGCATCTGTAGTAAGGGTCAAGGAGTGAGATAGAGGGATGAAGGGAACCCCTAGTCTCAGATTGCTCTGATCCTGCCACCACTGAAGGGCCTGGATCAGGATTCGAGTCATTGGGATCAACTTGGATAGGGAATCTCTTCTTTGAGACCAAAAGGCTCTCAAATGGAACTGAATGTCCCTCATCTGAAATCTTGCTCCTTGCACTACAGCTGTGGAAGCAGCCATGTGTCCTAGGAGCTGTAGAAAATGCCTTGCTGGTCGAGAGACCTGCAGAGTGAAGGAGGAGGCCAGGGCCACCAGGGTCCTTACCCTTTCTAGGGGAAGAAAAGCTCTGGCCTGCTTTGTGTCCAGTTCTGCACCTATAAAGGTGAGTACCTGGACAGGTTCCAGTACTGACTTTGGAAGACTGAGAAAAGCCCAGAGAGGTAAGTAGCTGCTGGGTAACTTGCAGGTGTGATTTGACCTGGTCTGGAGACTGACCCACAATGAGCCAGTCGTCTAGGTAGGAAAGATGGCAATCTTTGCCTTCTTAAATGAGCAACTGCTACCGCCAGGCATTTTGTGAATACCCTTGGGGCAGAGGTAAGGCCGAAGGGCATTGCTCTGAACTGATAATGGCCTGAGGGCAGTTCGAATCTGAGGTACTTTCAGTGGGAGCTTCTGATAAGAACATGGAAGTAGGCATCCTTGAGGTCCAGGGAAGCTAGCCAGTCCCCTGGCCTTAGGGAGGGTAAAATCATTCCCAGAGTCACCATTTTGAATTTTGGTTTTAAAAGGTGCTTGTTCAGATATCTTAGGTCCAGGATGGGCCGCCATTCTCCTGTCTTTTTTGGGGTAAGGAAGTACCTGGAGTACAGACCCTTGCCCTGGTGTAGGGTAGAAACCCTTTCTACAGCTCTGAGAGCCAGGAGGGTTGAGACTTCTGTTTCCAAAGCAAGAGTCTCTAGAGGGTTTGCAGGTGGAAAAGATCTGATTCTCATCTTTGGAAATTTTTTGAAGCTGAGAACCAGACCCTGGCTTACTACTTCCAGGACCCACCTGTCTGATGTTAAAGACTCCCAGTCCTGGACGAAGTAAGCCAGCCTGCCCCCTACAGGTAATGGAGAACCGGCCCTGGGCATCCCATCAGGGTGCCTGTTTGGCAGGGGCTTTAGGCTGAGGGGTGGGAGCAGGCCTGCTTGTACCCCGTCTGCCTCTCCCTCTGAAGAACCCCTCTGAGCATAGGCTGAAGAGAGGCCTGGGTTGGTAAAAAGGCCTGTGAAAAGGCCTGCCTCTACCCCTGGGGGGCTGCCTCTGAGGAGTGGCTTGCCGTTCCTTGGCTTGTGCACTCCTATAAGTGGTTCTATATTCATCCATTTTCTTCATATAATTCTCTGTCTGCTCCCCAAACAGAGAATTTCCCACCACAGGAAAATCCATAGCCTTAGCCTGGTATCCTGTGACAAACTAGTACACCTGAGCCAAGCCAATCTACTGAAAAGCCACAGATGTAGCCATGACTCTAGAGGATACATCATTAGAATCCACTGCAGCATGGAACTGTACCTTAGATGCCTCAATACCATCAGCAGCCACCTGCTCCAGCTCCTTGACAAGCTGGCCAGGGGCCTGTTTGGCTAAAGCCATGACAGTGTCCCATCTAGATTTCTGATATCTTGCAACATAAGCCATATAATTTGCCTGTCTGAGTCCCAAGGACGCTGCCATGTATTGTTTTTCAGCCATGGCATCAATCTTCCTGGAGTCCTTGTCAGGAGGATGTGAAGCCAGTGGAATATTAGCCTTATCACAGGCTGCAGCCTGAACTACCCCAACATGGCTGCATTGCTGTGAAAGAAATTCTGTATCAGGACCTGACAAAGTGTACCTCCTGTCCATCTTTTTATCCACAGGAGGCACAGAGTTAGGAGCTTTTAACATTTTTATTGTTTGTTTCCTGAAGGATTTATGTAAAGGAATAGACAATCTCCTGGACTCTGGGATATCCATCATCTCTACAAAGTCAGGCTCCTCTTGCTCATCCACAGCTTCCTCCAAAGGGAGCTGGAGTGTTTCAGCAACTTTTTTATAAAACAGAAAATGAGAAGGGGACTCAGAAAGCCTAGCGGGAGATTCTCCTGAAGGTCTGTCTGGGGAGATGTCCGGTTCAATGGGCACATCAGACTTTCAAAGTCACATTCACACTGTTCATAATCATCCTCCCCTCCTCTGGTTCATAAAACTCCTCTACATCATATTCTTGAACCGGTGGAACCCGTGAACCGACCTTTGCCAGATAGTGGCGGTTCGGATGGAACCGAGAAAGTGACTGGACAATTTGTATTGCTCTGGCCATCTCTGCAGCAGTTGGAAGAAATTTTGACTCCACACCTGCTGATTTTATAGTTCTCTTTGCAGGAACTGGCTCCTCTGAGTCAGCTTCTGATTGCCGAGGAAGTCTCGCCCCTGGTCAGAGGGGCACTCCCCTCCAGTTCGGTTGGCACGAACCGGGCTGGCCATCCGGTCAGCGGACTTTTTAGCCTCTGCATTCCCTGAGCCTACCAACTCTCTTATCTAGGGTAGCTGCAGGGAAATTCCTACAAATCTGGCAGTCTGCATTGAGGTGGTCAAACCCCAAACAATAAACACATGTGGTGTGTGGGTCAGCCTTGGCAAAGGCTTCCCCACAGACACTACAGTGTTGAAACTCAGTGGGCCAGTTTTTCTTTTGGGTTTCTCAGACATAATGCCAGCCTAACCAAAAACTTGCCCTTTTTTCGGCAGTGCCAGGCAAGACACCCTTATCGGTTCCCAACCGTGTCAGGGGTCTTGGAAAAAAACGTAAAGAAATCCGTTCTTTTTAGAACCGATAAGAACCGGAACCGCACTCTAAAAAGCTTTTAAAAGCTTCAGAATAAAGTTTCAAAACAACCTGATCGGTTCAAACCGAACCGATAAACATTTACAAGTTCCACACAGAAATAAACCTGTCTAATACTTACAATACCACAGACAGAGCTTGAACCAATCAGTTTGCGGTTAAAATAATAATAATCGCGGTTGAATTTAACCGAGAAAAAACTCTTTAAACCGAGAAATGAACCGAGCAGTAGGAGGAATCTCCGGAGCGACCGTTCAGTGAGGCGGAGTAAAGAATCTGACAGTTTCAGTTTGAAATGATCCAGACAGAGCTTCTCTAACCGAGCTTGCGCTCCAAGTTCCATGCATGGCATGGAAGTTAACTCTTTCACCTCCAGAGCAGTTCTAAGGCTGGGACAAACTGCAATTGTCATAATATAGGAAGACTTCATGTTGTTTGAAGAAGCTCATATGAAGGATGAAACTCTGGGTATCTATAGACGTGATCACTACTTGCAAGAAAAAAACTAACAAAACTGACTGAAGAGTGTTTAACAATTTTTGGAGTTTGGTTGATATTTTCTTGAACACTGACATTTTTGCCAGTATCAGCCCACCAAACTAAGCATACAAACATATTTCATAGAGAGAGTACCCAGGGGATTCCCCTGATCTCTGTCAGATCTCACAGGCCCTCAGGTTATGAGAGAAGCCCAAACCCCATACAGACACACACACAGTCATTTTTGTAGATCTTGTATCTGCTGGAGCAAAGGCTTTTCGTTCTTCGGCAGAATACAGAGATGGCAATGAAAAAAACAAACAGAAAAATAAAAATCAGCAACAGCTATATCCACACCGTTTTCCAGTAGGTCCGACAAGGATGATAGACAGTAGGAGAAACAACTGAGGAGCGTTGGGGCTGCCCACATTGTATATACACACACGTTAACACTGCACATCACTGTAAGTGGCCCCAGCTAGCAAAAAGTTTACGAGTGGTCCTGATTTTGACTGCTGACAGTTACAAAAGTGAGGCCTAATGGAGGAGATATCCTCAAAGATCTTTCAATACTACTACATCACAGAGCAGCACAGCTCTCCTTAGTCAAGGATGCACTAATGCCAGAACAAGACAGACTCTCCTGGGTAGCCCTGGAGGCACAGGGCCTACGGGCATCCATGCTTAACTCCCTCTTGTTTCCCAGGTTGACAAAAAAGAAAAAAAAAAAGAAAATCCTTCCATCCCCAAACAACCCCTTTACAAAAATGACCATTGGACTATGGGGCCCACTGCATGAATTAACTGGTCATCCACCAGCGCTCTCCCCAGAGATGAGAATATGGGAAGGCTTATGACAAAAAAGACCCCAGGTCTGACAATGAGGAATGGGAAAGGATCTCAAGTTAGTGGGAGACTTCTATGAAGGGGAACCCTACTACCCTGTCTGACACTGGCGACCAAATATAAACTTTCTAAGAGATTTTTTTGCATATATGCAAGTGCGAGCAGGGCTGACCCGGGGGGCAACCCCACCTATCCCAACTAGGTCACCATGGAAGGAGATACTGTTGGATCTCAGGCAGCAATCCATCAATAACAGATTAAGACAGATAGGGTTTAGTTTCCTGCATAGGTAATATTTCACAGCAGCCCTTAGCCACAAGAGAAAACCAGAAGCACCAAAAGTCTACTCCAGACGCCAAGTACATATGGCGTGGAAGCTGGAAGTGCCCACATATGCAGCCCATTTGGCATGAAGTCACCCACCTCCTTGCCAGGACACTGGGAATGCCACATCTCTATTCCCAAAAAACAACATAGTCATACCCACTGTGGAACTCTGGGTTGGTGATGAGGGGAAAAACTTATTGCACAGTGTTGGAGAAAGGAGATCTCCACCACACACACACACACACACACACACACACACAGAAATACACGCGCCACATCCTGGTTCCCCAGAAACAGCTCTTTTGAGCTTAACCCCCCACCCCCCCATGGCAGACAAGTGGCAACATAGTCACACCCATTGTGCAACTTAGGGTTGGCTAGAGGGGGGGGAATTTGGGCTGCACAGTGCTGGAGAAAGGAGACCCCACCACACACACGCGCACACAAATACACACACAGAGTGGCATAACGAGCATCACAGCTGATGCGGGCTGAGAGACTAGAGAAGACTCAATACTCAGTACAACATAAAATGCCTGGGTTATAAATGCTGTATTGACAGTTTCCCTGTAAAATGCCAGTGTCTCCTGCTTCCAAAGACTCACCGGAGCTTTGTCAAGTACTTTAATGGAATAAGGCTCAGCCACTCTGTGTTTTCGTAGTGCTTGCTCCAGTTGTACTAATGGGGGCCGCTCCCATTTTCCAAACACAACTAGGTCTATGTCACTGTGAAAAAAAAGCACAGCAAAGAACAGTTATCCATGAAACATAAATTGGTACGTGCCGTTCATGCCCTTGTTGCTAGTTATAAATGCCCCTGCTGTCCAATGCTCTGGGAACTCAGTTTTTATACTTTTTTTTTTTTTTGACTCCGGAACTCTCTCAGACCTCTCCACTGGGCGGTGCCGCTCTCCCAACCACTGTGAACCCCGCCATCCTCAAGGTCATTACTTTCTCCCTGGGCACCCCTTTGAGGACATAGGGTCCCAAGGAGATTGAAGGGGCAGTAGTGGGGCTCCAGTATTGGGCGTGTGGTGGCAAGGCTCTCGGGAGGGTCGGCACCTATCCAGGCTGGAGGGTTTTTTCAGTAATGTTTACGCCCCCGAGGTGGGACATGCAATGCCGCCTAGCCATAGCGTGGGTGCTCCAACCCATGTCGGACGGCAGCTGCTCGGCGTCTGCCTCAAGCCTGTAAGCCGTATGCGTAGCAGTGCCGCCGTTCTCCACGGGGCGCTGCCACTAGCTACCTGGATCCCTCCCGAGAGAGTACAGCAGTCCCTCTGGCGCTCGATCCTCTCTCCCCTGCCGACCCACGGCAGTCCGGGCTCGTTCCCGAACCCGGGTCGCCAGCGTGGCGTCTAGCGCCTCAACCCTCAGCGCCACTGGGCCGGCTAGTTTTGATATTAATCGCAGCAACACATTCATTACAGGTCAAAAGCAGGCAGACTATTAATACTCCTTCCAAATAACTATTCAACTCAGCAAGCTTCTGCAGTAATTTCTATTCCACAGTGCATGAGGAACTAGCCTAGCCAAAATATAAGTTACTCACCTGTAACGCAGATCTTCTACGGAATGGTCTCTTGCAGTAGGTAATTACTTCTGGGACGTTCCAGCAGGGGGTGCTGTCGCACGGTAGGTCTTCTAGCTGTCTTTTTCCAAGGACCGCCCACCCATGACATCATTTCCTTGCTTCCTATATAAACGTGGGGATCCCTGGAAAAGTACAGTTACGCAAGAACTTACCGTAACAGTAGATCTTAGAGAAGCTCTTGCAGCAGGTTACACATTGAGGACTGGCGCCACCTGGTGCAGTTCCAGCAACTTTCTCTAATAGTAGCGATGTAGGAACCCCATAATCATGCTCCACCCCAGCCCTATACAGGGAGGAGTTCCCCACATGCTCCTGTTCTTGAACGCCCTCGCCCCATCAGGCAAGTAAATGACAGGCAAAATAGGAACTGACCGTCAACGGACAACCCATCAAAGACGAAAAACAGCAGCCTGAAAAAGGGCCCGATCCCTGGGGGAAGGTGGGTGGAAAATATACCTCCTGCAAGAGCTTCTCTCGAAGATCTACTGTGACGGTAAGTTCTTACGTAACTATACTATCTTACTACGACGAGAAGCTCTTGCAGCAGGTCACACATTGAGGACTGAGTCCCAAGCAGTATAAACTTATAACAACCCCTGGGAGGGGGAAGAAACAGGAAAAGGACAGCAAGAGAAGGGGAGATCCCTCAGGAAACCAGGCCTTGCAGAACCGCGAGGCCAAACCCTGCTCTGCATATGGAAATGATATCGAGGCTATAGTACCTGACGAAGGTATGGACAGAACTCCAGGTAGCGGCAGCACAGATATCTGTCATCAGTACCCTCTTCAACGCTGCAAAGGATGTAGCGATAGCCCTGGTAGAGTGAGCTTTAATCAGCCCCGCTGTCGACCTATTATGCTTCTCATAACAGTAGGAAATGCGGTGAACCAACCAGCGCTAAAGCGTCTGTTTGGTGACCGGGCGACCTATGGACCATTGGGCAAAGGAAACAAAGAGCTGATCAGACTTCCTGTCTGCCTTGGTTCTAGCTAGGTAACATCTGAGAGCCCTGTGCACGTCCAAGGAATGAAGCAGGATCTCACCCCTGTTGGACTGCTCTGGGTAGTAGACCAGGAGCTGAACCGACCAATTCAAAGTGAGCTCCGAAACAACTTTTGTTAAGAACTTCGGATTGGTGCGGAGATCAACCCTGTCCTTGTGGAAAACAAGGTAGGGTTCTTTACACATTAGTGCCTGAAGCTCTGAAATGCACCTCGTCGAAGTAATTGCTACAAAAGCAGAGTTTTCAGGAAGTAAGCAAGCTCGATTTCATAGCCAGCTCGAGCAGGGGTAGAGAGCTTCTCCAGGACGAACAGAAGATCCCAGGGACGATCAGGGTCCTGATGGGAGGACTGATGTGGAGAATACCGTGTAAAAAGGCTTTGGAAACCTCCATCTGAGCCACAGTCTTACCCGAAGCAGGTAAATGGTAAGCGGAGATGGCAGCCAGGTGTACCTTGATGGAGGAATAGCTGAGGCCTTTCTCGTAGACAGAAGACAAGTATTCTAGGACAGTATTAACTGGACAGACCAATGAATCTACTTGCTTGGCTGTGGCCCAAATGCAAAAGTGTTTCCACGCTTCCATGCCTCAACAAACACCTGAGTGACCTGATCAGACACTCCAAAACGGACCTTAGCCAAGTCCTGAGGAGCCAAGCATGCAGGTGAAGAGAACGCAAGTTCAGGTGCAGCCGGGACCCTTTGTCTTGCAAGAGCAGGTGCGAGGATAGGGAAAGAGGCATTGGCGACTCTGTTGCTAGACGCTGTAGTAATAGAAACCAGATGCGACGAGGCCAAAGCAGAGCAATCAAGATGATTGTGGAAGATTCCTACTGAGCCTTGAGGAAGACCTTCTGAAGGAGGGGAAAGGGAGGGAAGGCATACTGGAACCTCCCGCTCCAACAGAGGGACAATGCGTCTTGCCAAAAAGCTCCAGGCTCTGGACCTAGAGAGCAAAAACTGGGCAGTTTTGCGTTGGATTGTGATGCAAAAAGGTCCGCCTCTGGCGTCCCCATAGACGGAAGATGCGATCTGCGACCTCTTGAAGCAACTCCCATTCATGGGCTTATGATCTTGTCCTGCTGAGCGTGTCAGCTAGCACATTTTGAATCCCAGGAACATGCACTGCTGTCAAAAACAAACTATGTTCCAGGGGCCAATCCCAAACCCGCGTGGCTTTTCTGCAAAGGGGATAGGAATGTGTGCCGCCCTGTTTATTTATGTAGAACATCACCAAAGTGTTGTCTGTCTGCAACAAAGAGATGGTCCAGTGTTAAGACCGAGGCCAGGGCTTGAAGTGCGTAAAGCACAGCTCATTTCCAGGACACTGATGTGCAGATTTGCTTCCGAGAGAGACCAGGAAACCTGGATATGATGGTTCTCCAAGTGTGTGCCCCATCCCTGGGACGAGGCGTCTGTGGTCAGAGACTGGGACGGCGCCCCGGATTGGAAGGGAATGCCCCCCAGTAGATTTTCAGACGACATCCAACAGCGAAGTTCTCGGCGGTCTGGCTCCGATATTCTGATCAAGGTGTCCAGGCTGTCTGAAGTCTGATCCCACTGGACTCTCAGGGACCACTGAATGGTCCTCATGCACAGACGTGCCAGAGGGACTGAGACTATGGCAGCGGCCATGTGTCCCAACAGCCTGAGGAGGAGCCAAGCCGGCACCTTTGAGGCTGACGAGATCTGGGACGCCATGATCCAAATGCGATCCGCTCTGTCGGAGGAAAGGAAAACCCTCCCAAGAGTGGTGTCCAGAAGAGCTCCGATGATCTGGAGAATCTAAGTAGGGGACAGATGAGACTTGTCCCTGTTCATGGTGATTCCGAGACTCTGGAAAAGTGAAGTGGAATCCCTGATAGTCTCCGACAGGCGAGACCTGGAGGGGGCCAGGAGGAGCCAGTCGTCCAAGTAAGGAAACACAAAATGGCCCCATCTTTGAAGAGCCGCAGCTACGACCGCCAGGCATTTGGTGAAGAACCTGCGGGCCGAGGAAAGACCTAAGGGGAGGACTCGGAACTGATAGTCCTCACCTTCAAACCTGAACCTGAGGAACCTTCAATGGTTTCTGGCAATGGGAATATGCAAGTAAGTATCCTGCATGTTGAGAGATGCCAGCCAATCTACCGCCGATATGAGGGGGAAGCAGAGTAGGAAGAGAAACCATCCTGAATCTCTTGTAGGAGACCCACTGATTGAGATCGCTGAGGTCCAGAATGGGTCAGAGATCTCCCGACTTCTTCAGAGCAAGGAAGAATGGGAAAAGAATCCTTTCCCTGACTCGGCCGGTGGAATCTGCTCGATGGCCCTTTTATCCAGAAGGGAGGAAATCTCCCGCTGGATCAGAGCTCTGTGCTTCCTTGGGTATTGGGATGGTGGTGGTGGTCTGTCCGGAGGAATGGATTCTAACTCTATGGAGTGCCCGAACTCCACGAGCTCCAGCACCCATTGGTCGTGGCCACGAGACCCCACGCGTCCACGTAAAGTGAAAAGCAGCCTCCGACCAGCTCCCCTGGTTGGGATACCAGAGGAAAAGGGTCACCTGAATAGTCGGGCGTTGGGTGGGGGAGGGAGGGAGGCGGCTGTTCTGGGTGGTCTAGAGGCAGAGGCCGAATTACCTCTGGCTCTGTCTCTACGATCAAAGCTCCCTCACTGCGCCTTTTGCTGAAAGCAAGGTTGCTGCGACCGATGTCCCCCACAGCCACGAAAACAAGGCCTTCATGCGCGGCCCTGTTTCGGGTGGTACATGGACTGCATGGAACGGACAGCCTTTCCGGAGTCCTGCAGCCTGGTGCCGATGCACTCCGTGTCTTCACCAAAGAGGACGGAGCCTCTGAAGGGAGCATCTAGAAGGTTGGTTTGGACGTCTGGATCGAACCCTGAAACCCAAAGTCACGCATGGCGTTGGAGGCAAATGCCAGTAGCAGCCGCCCTGGAGGAAGTGTCCGCAGAGTCATAGGCCGATCGCAAAACGTGGGTGCCCACGTCGGAGCTGGTCTGCAGCAACTTGGCAAGCTCTGCCCGCTGGGGACAATCGGGCAGGCTTTGCACAATGTCCAATCCCTGTTCCCAGAGGGAGTTCTGGAATTGGACCATATGCGTCAGGAAGCTGATGCTCCTGATACTGTAGGTGGCAGCAGAGTATACCTTACGACCCACAGAATCCAGCTGCTTCGATTCCCTATCAGGCGGCTGGGTGCTCAGATGTTTGGGCCTCTGCGAACGATCGTGAGCCGCCGAAATCACCACCAAGTCTGCAACAGGTGGATCTGCTAAAAAGGTTTGTCCGCAGGTGCCCAGTAGAGCCAGTGAGCCTTCTTTGGCACAGTGGAGGAGGAGTGAGGGCACTTCCAAGTCGCACGGGTGACATCCTGAAAGGTGTCGACCATGGGAGGGATGACCACCGGCTTTGGGTCTTTTTGGCGGAGGTATTTAGCCAGCCGCAGTCGCTCGGAGTCCAGGGCCTTGGTGTCCCAACCCATGTTGGCCTGGATGTGCCTCATCACCTCCATGAAGCTGGGGTCATCTGAAGAGGATTTAGGGAAGAACTCTGTGTCCCCTAGGTCTGGCTCCAAGTAGATGGAGGAGGAAGAATCAGAGTCTACATAGGAGGTCGTAGAAGAACAGGGTGAGGGGCTACGCCTCTTCCCTTTGTGACCCTTGTCTGGAGGAGGAGGAGAGGGAGAGCGAGAGGAACTGCTGAACCAGTTCCTCTTAGACTTTTTCTTGTACTTCTTTGGGAGAGGCACCTCGTTCCCCCCTCCCCCCACCCTCCGGTTCAACAGGATCGGGAACAGTCTCCAGAGTAGGTGGGCGCACCTGCTAGTAAATCTTTAACAGTCTCCCACCAGTGGGAAAAAGCTCCTTTATCTATGAAAGGTGTAATTTCAGTGAATCAGGTATAGACTGAGGCGCCCAAGCCCAGTACAGCCGGCCCCATCATCCAGGGGGCTGGCATCGGGTCCGAACCATTGTCGACCGGCATCGGCTTAAGGGGGGACGTCAGGGCGGCATCAGCACCACCATCGTCAGGTTCCGGCATCAGGCAGACCAGCGACCGTGGAGAAGGGGTGTCCAAACTCATGTCAGGTGTCAGGGACAGAACCGGTGTCGGTTTAACCAATATCAGCGGCGGAATAACCTTCGCTGGGACCGGGGCTGCAGGGGCTGCAGGAGTTGCAGGACGACGAGGGTCCGGCGTCCGCTTCTCCTTGTGACCTGACGGATATTGTTCCTTACCATGGGACGGACGACGGTCGGATTTGTGGCTCGAGGTTTTCTCAGCCGAATGCCGGTCAGTAGTCTGAGGCTGGCGTTGGTCCGAGGCCTTGATTTTAGGCAGCAAGGAGGAAGCCCTACCGGCCGAAGACCCTGAGGCCTTGCTCAACTCCTGGGAGTCGACTTTTGGGGAGGAAGCTGAGCGGAAGGAGCCCTCACCTGAGCCCCTGGATTTCTCGGAAGGCTGAGAGACCTTTAAAGGCTGGAGAGAAGTAAGAGTGGAACCCACAGACGAAAAGCTTTACAGTCGTAAGGCGGGAATCATCACCCGATGACCCGGACTTCAATCCCAAAGACCAATGTTTCGAGTGGGATCTCCATCTGTCCTGCTCCCGGTGCTTGTGGGTGGGTTGAGGGTCAGATTCCCCAGAGGAAAAGGCCCGTTCCATGGTGGCAAGTTTTGTTTCTGCAAGACAGGCCACAAGGGATTTCTGGCGCCGGATTCATGTCCGCGAATTAAAGGCCTGGCAATGACAGCAGGTGTCAGTGCGATGGTCGGGCCCCAGGCAGTAGAGACATGCAGAATGTCCGTCTTTCGCAGGAATCTGTGGCCCACAAGCGCACTCGTTTAAATGCGAGAACATAGATGTCGAAAATCGAATTCTGAGGAGAAATCTAATACGGTGGTGTAGAGCAATCGGTACTAGCCGGAACGCTGAACTAACCCTGACCGTGCGGCAAGAAAGAACTGGAGCACGTGGGGAACTCCTCCTTATATAGGCGACGCGGGGTGAAGCCAACGCCAGCGGGGCGCCCTACATCGGTACTACTAGAAAAAGTTGCAGGAACCGCCACAGGTGGCACCAGTCCTCAATGTGTAACCTGCTGCAAAAGCTTCCCCTCGAAGTAAGATCCTCAGTTCATTTTCCCGCCGTCTTCAGCTCGCACAGCAGCTAGCACAACTTCAGTGCAGCAGTCATTAATGAGATTTTGAATAAGACGAATGTCTAAGAAAGTTTCTACAAGCAAGCAAGCCTTGTTTCGCTCCTGCACTTGTGGCAGGAAGATTTATCGATCTGACAACAATTTATATTGTATCCGGTGTCTGGGACACACACACACACACACACACACACACACACACACACACACACACCACCTCCTGTGCTTTCTGTCAGAAATTCAACCTAGCAACTTGTCGACGACGGCTGCTTGAAATACAACGTCTTCTCATGGAACAAAGTTTCTTTGTTAAGAGACCCAGGGGGCTCGTTCCAAGGGCTCCCCCTCTTCAGGGTCTTGCTCCCAGCAGCCACAGGAGAAGAAGAAACCCTCCTCATGCTCTTGCCACGGTGCACATTGACAGTGACTTCAGCCACATGCCCACCATCGACTGAGCGTTCATTTGTGCCTTCCTCATTGACAGGAGCTACTCTCGATGACAGCACTTTCCCAGGCACTGAAAACAGTGCAAAACACTGCTATTCCGTCGATGAAGGCTTCCATCTCCTCATCGGTCACTGTTCATCATGCAGCTAAGCAAATGGCTGCTCCATCGACGGGAGCCCTTCTTCCGTCGAAACCTCTTTCATACCACAGTGACAATGGCTCCTCTGGCTCGTTGTCGACATCACGACTTCACGGGGCAAACCCATTTTATTTACCTTAACACCCCTTCACCTTCTCAGGTGCCTTCCTACCTGCCACTTTCTCAGGTGCCCTCCTACAGGGGTTTGGGAGATATGCAAAAAGACCCTGGTCTATACTTTCCTGGGGCACGTCCGGCGACCTCCCAACGGTCAATCCCCTCTCTCACACCCATTATTTCCCAGCATCCACCTGTTACTATTCCGCAGACTCAGGCACCTGATATTGGATGGATAGTGCACACAGTACTGCAATCTGTGGGCTACAGCCAGACCCCTTCTGAGGCTCCTATGCACTGCTCTCAGCGTTCTCCCCCCCCACACCTGAACGGCTCCATCCTGACCAGGTCGTACCACCCTGGTCTCCCCCACCCCCTCTATTGGAGGGCTATTTGTCAGATGAACCCAGCCTGGTGGGTGAACTGCCTGATGATACAGATGAAGGAGATCTTCTGAATTTTGACTTTCCGGACTCGGATTCTCCCTACTCCGTGGCCTCTTCCCTGGATGAGGACTTGCCAGCCCCTCTGGCCATCTCTCCTCCAGATGACCCTTCTTTCAATGAAATGATAATTCAAATACAGAAAGTCAGGGGGTTTTCCACCAGAGAACAGGATAAACAACGGAAAGACCTGGCTGAATATCTCAAATTACCCGTGGAGCCTGTCATGGTAATACATTCATTTATACCTACTTAGAATGCCATCTCTGATGTATGGCGTCAGCCTTCGGCCATTATGGCTGTCTTTCGTAAGGCTGACCAGCTGTATCAGGCTCCCTTAGGCAACCCTATTTGTCCTCAATTCCTGACACTGACTAGGTGGTCATTACAGCTGCTCATGATAGAACAAGAAAACCTAGAACACATAAGTTCTTTGCCTCCAGTTAAAGACTCTAGAAGACCTGATTACCTGGAGAAAAAAAGGTATTCGCCTCTAGCACCATGAATGTAAGAATCAAATTATATGGGCCACATGGTTAAATACCAGCGGACCCTCGGTGCCTCAGCCCACGATCTCCTCAATAAGCAACCTCCTTCCCAAGAGAAGGAGCAATTGCTCCAAACCATGTCAACCATTACTTCCATATCTCGCCACCTTCTCAGATCAGGCTATGATGTGGTTGATAACCGAGACTCATCAGTCTGCCACCAGCATCACCTTGCGGCGCCATACCTGGCTTCGTGTTTCTGGCCTGGCACCAGACATCCAACACATAGTGGTCAATGCCCCTTTCAGTGGTGACAAACTCTTTGGCCCCGGTACCCAAATCCTTCTGGATAACCTCCAAGCTTCAGGCCGTGCCCTCCGCACGGTTCAAGGCATGTACCATACGCCATGGGAGCAATGCTCTTCTTATAATAAGAGAGAGAACCATTATAAGACCTATAATAGGGGTACTTTTCAAGGATGACATCAAAACACAAGAGGCAACTCAGCTGCCACGCATCCTTCCCTGGGACTGGCCAAATTAGTTCTCAGCGACTCCATGGGGCTTTCCCCTCGCCTCCTCGTCCAAGCCTCGGAGGCGGTAGGGGGTCATTTTGCCCTTCATTGGGAGGCTTGGCAACAAATTATGAAAGACAGATGGGTACTCCAGATCATCCAAACTGGCCATAACCTGGAGTTGACTTCCTTACCCCCCCCCCCCGGAAGCTTCACTATCCTCAGGAACACCTTCCTATACTCCAGGAGGAATTTACTGTCCTAATAACCAAACAGGCCATTGTTCCAGTCCCACTGTCACAACAGCAGGGATGCTATTCCCATTTCTTCCCCATACCCAAGAGAACTGGAGAGCTCAGAACAATACTGGACTTGAGAAATCTAAATCAATACATCTAGTACTTGCATTTTCACATGATTACCTTAACATCCATCATGCCTCTGCTGAAACAAGGAGATTGGATGTGTGCCTTGGATGTGAAAGACGCATATCTTCACATTCCCATCCATCCAGCCCATCAGAAATACCTGCGCTTCCACCTGCTCGGGCACAATTACCAGCTTCGAGCCCTGCCCTTCAGCCTCACGGGTCTTTACCAAATGCTTAGTGGTGGTGGCAGGGGCATTGAGAAAGAGGGTTATTTCATCTTCCCTTATTTAGACGACTGGCTGATAAAAGCAGACACACGGGAACATCTGCTATCCTCCCTCTCGGAGACTCTTCAGCTGTTCCACGATCTTGGAATTACGGTTAACTGGCCAAAGTCCAGCCCCTTTCCATCCCAATCGTTTCAGTACATAGCAGCCATACTGGACACGGTAATCGCCAAGGCCTACCTGCCTCCTGTTCATCAGGACACCCTGATCAGCCTGGCCTAACAGATTCAGTCCCAAAAGATTGTCACTGCCAGACTCATGTTACGCCTCTTGGGGCACATGGCAGCGACCCAACCAACAGTGGAATCTGCACGTCTTCAGATGCGTTCCATCCAGTGGACCTTGCAGAATCAGTGGTGCCAGAAAACAGGACAATTCGAAGACAAAATCAGGGTGACCCTAGCTCTCAGGTCTGCTCTAACCTGGTGGACAATCAGATCCAACCTCAATTGGGATATGCCCTTCCGCACGGCCCCCCTCCCCATCAAGTTCTAACAACAGATGCCTCTTTCAAAGGTTGGGATGCTCATCTCGGTCCAAGGGCACATGGTCCTCAAATCACAGTCGCCCTCATATCAATCTTCTGGAAATGTGGGCGGTCCTTCTCTCACTGCAAGCCTTCAGGCCTTACTTGTCTCCCAGCTGCCTACTGATCCAGTCAGACAACATGACAGTCGTATTCTACCTCAACAAACAAGGAGGTACCCATTCTCGCTCCCTCTACATGGAGATGATCCAGGTCTGGCAAGAAGCAATCAAACAACATTTGACGCGAACGGCTGTCCATCTACCAGGACGTTATAACCGGTTAGCAGATCTCTTCAGCCACCAGTCCTCCACCTACGAGTGGACACTGCTCGACTCAGTCCTTCAAGACCTCTTCCATCCCTGTGGTACTCCACAGATGGGTCTATTTGCCTCTCCAGAGAACCACCAGCTCCCCAATTATTTCTCCATTATCCCGCACAACAAGGGAAGTGCTATAGATGTCCTGTCCCACCCTGGACAGGACTCTTCTTATATGCCTTCCCCACACGTTAATCAAACTACAGATGGAGCCGGCCACGATGCATCTCATAGCCACCATGTGGCCTCGACAGTCATGGTTTCCAATACAACAACTGTCAATAGCGGAACCTGTTCAGCTGCCATTCAGGCCGGACCTCTTGACAAAATGCCAAGGCTCTCTCCTGCATCCCAGTCTAATGGCCCTATGTTTTCATGCCTGGCTCCTGAGGACGCATTCATAAATAGATTGCAAGTGTCCTCTCAGGTGGCCAATATTCTGCTTGCTGCCCGAAAACCGGCTACCAGAGATACCTACAATTCTAAATGGAAACGTTTCTCCATTTGGTCAGCCTCTCAATCGCTTGACCCTTAATTCCTGCCCTCTCACGACGGTCCTAGACTATTTTATCTCCTTATCAGCAGCTGGCCTTAGCTATTCCTCTATCAAAGTCCACTTGACCACCATGTCTATTTCCATGAACCACTGGATGGCAGACTACTGTTATCAACATCGCTCAGCCAAGATGTTTTTGAAAGGCATATTACATCTAAAGCCTCCTATTCACAGTCCCACTCCCCCCCCCATGGGACTTGAATTTTATGATTGAAAAATTAACTGTGGAGCCTTTTGAACTGGCTGCCACTTGCGACCTCAGTTTCCTCTCATGGAAAACATTATTCCTTGTCACCATCAACTCTGCTAGATGCATATCCAAACTCTATGCCCTTATGTGCAGAGAACCTCATCTCGCCTTTTATAAGGACAGGGTGGTGCTTTGCACCAACCCTTCCTTTCTGCCTAAAGTAGTCTCGGAACAAACTTTGAATCAATCCCTGGTGTTGCCAGTCTTTTACCCCAATTACTTCAACCCTGGTGAACATATTCTACATACTACGGATGTCCACCGCATCCTTCGTTATTACACTAATTGGACTAAGTCCCTTAGAAAAACCTCACAACTGTTTGTTACCTTTGCCCCAGGTCGTGCAGCCTTCCGGTTGCAAAATGCACCTTCTCTTGCTGGCTAGCACACTGCATTACATTTTGTTACAAAAAATACGATAAGCCCCTACCAGGCCATGTTCAAGCCCATTCCACTAGGGCCGTTGCCGCCACTGCAGCTGGTTTTAAAGGGGCCACTATTACATACATTTGCAATGCGGTGACCTGGTCTACCATCCACACCTTTACAAGGCATTACAATCTGGATGTTGCCTCCAGGCGCAGGGCAGCCTTTGGCAGTGCCATCCTACAGGGCATCCTATCTTAACTGTCCTTTCACATGGACATAACTGCTGGGAAATCTCCCAGAAGTAATTACCTACTGCAAGAGACCATTCTGTAGAAGACAGGGTGGTTACCCAAGAACTTATAACAGTAGATCTTCAAGGAATGTCTCTTGCAGTAGGTCCGATCCCACCCTCTGTCCCCCTGCCTTCTCTAACAAGCAAATTCTGATCCAAGGACTTGGGGTTCAGACTCATTGGTGCCTTGGTTTCCCCTCGGTCCTCGCTGTGCGAGCTGAATCCGGCGGGAACTGAGGTTACCAGGGACCGGCCCCATTTATATAGGAAGCAAGGAGATTATGTCATGGGTGGGCAGTCCCTGGCAAAAGACTGCTAGAAGAGCTGCTGTGTGACAGCGCCCTCTGCTGGAACCTCCCAGAAGTAATTACCTACTGCAAGAGACATTCCTTGAAGATCTACAGTTATAGTAAGTTCTTGCGTAACCGCACTTTCTAGGAGTGGTATACAGCTCACACCCCCACACTCTAGCAGTTCCAATAAAATTATATAATCAGCTGGAATTTTTTTTTTTTTTTTTTTTCCACAAGACTATTTTTGCGCCTTGCCGGTGTCCCCCATCCGATCGACCTCCCCGTCCCCGTCCCCCGGAATCACCGGGACTTACCTTACGGCCGGTCCAGGAGCGGCGCCTGCGGGAAGTCTATCTTCACCTTGCTGGTGTATTTTCCCCTCCATTTTTCTCCCAGGGGCCCCAGGAGTAGGTGCGCATGCGCCTTACGGCCCCAGTAACAACCCCATCTCCCACCCCATTGGCCTAATGCCTGGCACCAGCTAGGCCTGAGCTGCCCCTAGCCTCCGCTAGGAGGCGGCCATTAGCCGAGGGTAGCCACCACACCTCCCCGGAGAGGAGAGCTGCCTGCCGGCAGCTCCATCGAGCTCCGTGCCCCCCCCAGCCAACCTCCGATGGCCTGGGCTCGTTCCCGAACCCAGGTTGCCGGCGTGCCATGAAGTAAGGCATCCAGCGCCTCAGCCCTCATCTCCACCAAGCTGGCCAAACTGGATGCTTTTAAGCTACGTTTCTCCCACTACCCAGGTAGTATATCCTCCAGTTCTGCCGAGATGTCAGATCTCTGCAGGCTGGAAGAAGGGATCTGTGTGCCACTTGCTGGGGGAGACCAGGTGAGTTGTATGGATGTGAACTTCATACCACTCCTATAAAGTACAGTTACTTAAGAACTTACCATAATAGTAGAACTTTGAGGGGCATCTCTTGCAGCAGGTAATACACTTGGGTCATCACCAGAGGGTGCTGTGGTGCACGGCAGCTCTCTTTCTAGCAGTTTTTTTCCAGGGGCCGCCCACACGACATCATCTTCCTGTTTCCTATATAAAAGAGTAGGTGGTCCCTGGTATCCTCAGTTCCCCCAACGGAATCAGCTTGCTAAGCGAGGACCGAGGGAGAGCCGAGTTACCATAGCTATCCCTGCCCATAAATGGATCAGAAGTTGTCCTCCTAGAGAAAGAGAGAGATGGAGGGAGGGATCGTCCCTGCTGCAAGAGATACCCCTCAAAGAGCTACTGTTATGGTAAGTTCTTATGCAACTGTACCATCTTCCATGGGGTGTTCTCTTGCAGCAGGTAATACACTTAGGATGATTCCCAAGAAGTGAATCCAAAAGGGTGGAATTATGACAGAAGGCCTTGTAGGACAGCTTATCCAAAAGTCGTCCTACGGTTCGAAGCAACGTCTAAGTTGTAGGGCCTCGTGAAGGTGTGTACTGTGGACCATGTGGCTGTGTTGCAGATATCTGCGACCGAAGCTGCCTTGAAGTAGGCTGCAGTGGTGGCCATAGCTCCGGTAGAGTGAACCTGGACAAGTTCTGGTAATGGTTTCTTATATTTCTTATAGCAAGAGCCAATACAGTGTGCCAGCCAATTGGACAGGGTCAGTTTAGTGACCAGAAGACCTTCCCTGGTTGCAGTGAAGGTAATAAACAGTTGAGAAGACTTTCTAATTGATTTGGTACGATTAGTATAATATCGTAATATATGATGGACATCCAGGGTATATAAAAGGTATTCTCCCTGGAGTGTTCAGGGTAATAGACTGGCATCTCTATGGATTGATTTAAGGTGTGTTCTGAGACCACCTTGGGTAGGAAGGAAGGATTTCTCCTAAGTGCCACTCTGTTTTTGTGGAAAATCAAGTAAGATTCTTTACACATGAGGGCACGAAGCTCAGATATACGGCGAGCTGAAGTGACAGTCCGTAAATATAACGTTTTACAAGAAAGAAAATGGAGATCATAGGGTGGACGCCGGTTCAAAAGGTTCAATGGTTAGTTTTTCTAAAAGAAAACTGAGATCCCACAGGGGGAGTGGGTCATCTAATGGGTGGTTTTATATGTAGTAATGGGTGTTTTTACATGTAACATTCCCCTTAAAAATATTTTGGCCAGATGTTGATACAGTAATCTTCCATCCAGAGGTTCATGGAAGGCCGAAATAGAGGCCAAATGGACCTTAATAGTGAAGTAGCTCAATCCTGTCTCAGCAATCAAGGCCAGGTAGTCTAACACTTTAGTCTGTGAACATGAATAAGGGTCCAATGATCGGTAAACAGCCCAAACAGAAAAGCGTTTTCCATTTGGCATTATAAGTTTCCCTGGTCGCTGGTTTGCGTGAGGCTAATAGTACATTGGCCACAGGTGAGAAGACTTGGAGATGGGCTATGAAAGCGGCCTCAGGAGCCAAGCGTGAAGGTGTAGTGATCTCAGGTTGGCAAAAAGAAGGTTTCCCCGATTCTGAGTCAACAGGTCTGGTCTGATTCGTAATGGAATGGGATCCGCTACTGTGAAATGTTGAAGTAGGGGGAACCACACCTACCGAGGGCCATAAGCGGGGCTATCATTATAGCAGGTTTGAGTTTCAGTAGAGTCCGTTGCAGCAGTGGGACGGGAGGACAGCATACAAGAAGAGTCCAGCCCACGATTAGGACAGTGCATCTATAGACAGTCCCTTTTTGTTCGGGATAATGGAACAGTATCTGGGGAGACGGTGATTGACGGGGGAGGCAAACACATAGAGTTGCAGGGTCCCCCAGAAATGAAAGATTTTCTGAAGAACTTCGTGATGAAGTGTCTATTCGTGAGTGAAAGACTGGCGACTGAGAATGTCGACCAGGGTATTGTGGTGTCCCAGTAGACGGAATGTGTTGATGTATAGTTTCCTGCCAAATTGCTATAGTCTCTGCTGAGTGTGCGGGACTTCAAACCTCCTTGTTTGTTGAGGTAAAATACCACTGAAGTGTTGTCTTATTGGATCAGCAATGGCCCCGGGGTAAGGTGGGGCCAAAAAGTCTGAAGGGCTAGGTGGACCGCCCTCATTTCCAGGAAATTTATGTGGGGATGAGTGAAGGAGCATGGCCACCTGCCCTGCAGAACCCCGGGTGTGCACCCCACACTTCTAGGGAAGCATCAGTGGTCAACATCTGTTGGAGAGAGGGATATTTGGAAGGGCATGCCTTGAAATAGGTTGGCAAGTTGGGGCCACCAGGACAGGGCGGACCGCAGAGTGGGAGTGACCAAGTTTGTCTTCGAAGTTTCCAGTTCTTTGAGACCACTGGTTTTAGAGAATCCGTTGGACTGGTCTAGTGTAGACAGGCAAATGCTACAGTAGGGACGGTAGCGGCTATGTGCCTTAGAAGGCATAACAGGTATGAGGCTGTCATAACTTGTTGAGGTTGTATCTGGGAAGTCAGAGATAAAAGCTTGCCCTGCCTGTCGACAGGGAGGTAAGCCCTGGCGGAGGCGATATCCAGGACCGCTCCTATATATTGGAGAGACTGGGTAAGGGTTGAATTGTACTTCAGCCAACTGACCGTAATCCCTAGGGAGTGAAACAAAGTGTTGCTTGAAGGGAGGAAAGCAGAGAGGTTTTGGAGTCTGCTTTTATGAGCCAGTCATCCAGATATGGGAAGACGAAGTGTCCCTCCCATCATAGGACTGCTGCCACTACCAATAGGCACTTGGTAAATACTCTCGGGGCGGATGAGATGCTGAATGGGAGTGCCGAAAATTGGTCATGTTGTCCCAACAGGTTAAAGTAAAGGAACCGGTGGTGGGCAGGGTGGATGGGGATATTCAGGCCGGCATCCTTCATATCCAAGCATAAAGCCAATCCCCTTGTTTCAACACTGGCATGATGGGGGTTAAGGTAACCATCTGGAACCTTTTGTACCAAATGTGTAGATTCAGTTGTCTGAGATTTCCAGTTCTTTTGGGCATCCGAAAAAAGTGGGAATAAAACCCTTGTTGGTGCTCTGGTGGAAGGACTGGATAGACTGCTTTCTTGAGCAGCAGAGCCTTGAGTTCCTCCTGGAGAATAGGAATGTGGTCGGGAGGATACTGGACAGAGCGGGGAGGATGAGAGGGAGGCACAGATGCGAGTTCCAGTGTGTGGCCTCTCTGAATAATCTGAAGTACCCACTCATCCGACGTGATAGTTTACCATGCCTCTGGATGGCGGGCAAAGCGACCGCCCACGGCTTCCGAGGCCTGGTTAAGGAAGCCTGGGCAACACCCCAGTTGGTCACACGGAAAGGAACTGGCCGGTTCCACCCGGAGGGTGGGAACAGGAGCCCTTGGTGGCCGAAGTGGCAGTCCTGGAAGAAGGCTGGGAACGATCACGGGATCCACCTCTGTATGAGCCTCTGTATTTATCTCTCTTTGCATGAAAATAGGATTGGGGACGGTAAGACGATTGTGAGGTATGGTACATGTCACATATTGTACATAGGGTCTGCCCTGAAGATTGAAGATCGTCTAGAAGAGTTTGGATGTCTGGACCAAAATGTTTGAACCCATTAAAGGGGGCATTAACAAACCTTATGTTGCACATCTGTATTGAACCCCAAGACGCAAAGCCAAGCATGGCGTCATTGGGTAATCCCTGTGGCTGACATGCAGGCCGAAGTATCGACCGCCTCATAACCCGAACAAAGTAAGTGTTCAGGATATGGAATTGCCAGTAGATATAGTAGCCAACAATTGATCCTGCTCCTGAGAAGGAGGGAGTTTACTGACTAGCTATATAGCGGAGGACCAGAGAGTACGCTGGTACTTGATCATATGTCCCATATAGTTTAGTATCCCACGATTCATAGTATCTCCTTGGAACACCTTTTTCCCTAGGTAATCAATCCTATGGGAATCTTTATCAGGAGTTAGGAGCTTTGGTCGTTTAGTACGATCATAACCGCAGTAATCACTACTGAATCTGCTTCAGGGGTAGTTGACAGAAAATGGATGATCAAGAGGAACCTGATAAAGGTAATCCGCTTTCCTAGGAATGGCTGGGACAGCTGAAGGCTGATTCCAGGCCACCAACATAGCATTTTGGTAGGTTTGTATAAGTGGGGGTACCACTATAACTGGCTCCTCTGGCAGTTCTAGACAGTCTGCCATGTCTTTTCTTTGTTTATCATGTTCAATAGTTGAAAATCCCATGACCTTCTGGATTTGGCCATCATCTTTTGAAAGGATGGGTCATATAGAGGAGAGGCAGCCACCTGGCGGAAAGGTCCTCGTTTAATGAGGAAGTAAAAGAAAGAGGGGACTGGGGATGGATATCTGGGGACAGAAATCTAGGACCGGTAAGTCCGCCTCCTCAAAATCTCCGGTGAAATCTGCTGGAAATTCAGCCTATAGCAATATGTAATATTAACATACTAAAACGCCAGCAGAATAGGCGTAACGGTCTTTCGTGTCTGCTCGTTTGGTCAGCGCCCACCCTGGGAGCTGACCTTGCTGTCCCCCTCGCCTTCTCTGGCTTCTCAATTCCCAGTTCCGGATATTCTCACTGCACTGGATTTTGCTTCCAGAATCCTTCCCCTATACCCATCCCAACCCCTCTTGAACCCCTTCACCATCTCTGCCTCCACCAGCCCCCTGGGCAGCGCATTCCATGGCTCCACCACCCTCTCAGTGAAGTAGCACCTCTTCCTTTCTCCCCTGAATCTTCCCCTCCAGCTTCCACCCATGCTCTCTAGTTGCCCCCTCTTCCTTCCTGCGAAGCACCCCGACTACTCCTCCCCTATTTATTTATTAGCTTTTGGTAACCGGGTAAGCACGCTAGGCAACAATCCTGCCTATTTTCAGGCACGACCCGGGAGAGTACAAGACAAAAGTACACATAATCACAGTAGTACAAATTAATAAATAAGAACAACATCAGAGTTCAAACAATATTGTACAGTATACATGCTAGGATAGATCAACAAGATAGTAATACAGGATTCCATAAGAGTCTAGGTAGTACACTAACTGTACTAGTCCCTGCAAGTAAGTACATGTCAAGAACACACTGAAAAAGCAATAATACAACAATAGGTCAAGCCCCAACCAGGAGGCCTAGTGGAGTTAGGTTTAGGAGTATTTGCAAATACCCAGGGTGTAGAGGTGAGAGAACAGCGAGCTTTTAAAGACCCAATGGGAGGCAGAATTTTTAACATGGAGGGGGAGCGAGTTCCAGAACTTTGGAGCAAAATTGGAGCACGCCTGTTCACCCATTTTTGTAGCACAAGGTCTAAGAGACAGCATTGGGACTGAGGAGGACCTGAGGGCGCGGGATTGGGAAACTGGAACAAGCAAGTCGGCCAGTGAGTCCGGGCGAGGTGGTCTAGTCAGGGAGTTGATAAGACACACAAGGGAGTAGGCCTGGAGATCCTTGGGTGACAGCCAGTTTAAGCCAGAGTAAAGGAGGCAGTGATGAGTAAGGAGAGGGGCAAATAAAGTGAATCTGCAGATATTATTGTAGGAAGTGTCCCATTTGCAGAGCACACTGGTACTGGCAGAGTAAAGAACCGGGAGAGCATATAGGAGCTGAGGGAGAAGCACTCCTCTCGCTATAGGTAGTCTGGCAGATGGTGTGAGAGAGTGGCGCACTCGGTAGGCACCACCAATTTTTGCGTTGACAGTGCAACAAACTGCGTTGACATGGGCTGAAAAAGCTGCTGGCCCTAATGACGTGTGGTCCCATCCCCCTCCAAGAAGGTTTCCTTGGGTGAGCCACCAGGTTCCCCACTAGCCCAATATACACCTCTACTGACTAATCCGGTCACCCACTAATCCTAGATACAGTCCCACAGTAAACCGGTAACCCATCTTCTTTTTTTTTTTGGTGGGGGGGGGGGAGAACCAGGCTGGGGCATGGTCCCTATCCCCCTGGAAGCGGTTAGGCGGAGGGGTAGGAGACCAGGAAATAAGACCCAGCTCCCCTGGAGTGGGGGTCTGGGAATACCTAATGGCTTACAGAACCTGCTGTACCACTGTAGCTACGTCCATGGCCGTGCCACTGGCTGAAGAATCCATGGCCTTGTACATGGCTCTCAGCGAGTGCAGACAGGCAACCTTGGCGGACATGATCGCGTCTGCCAGACTGGTTTTGGACTCAGAGTCCAGCAGAGCATTGATGGTAGGTTCCAGCTGACTAGAGTGTTTTTGGTTAAAAAAAAAAAAAAAAAGCATGTGAGCCACATAGTTTAAGGCACACATGGCCAAAGTGGAGGAAGAATATAACTTCCTGCCAAAATTGATCATTGATCAGAAGGTAAGGTGCTCATATGTCTGGGCTTGGTGGACCCATCATGAGCAGCCGCAAAGACTACGGAGTCCGCCTTTCGGTGAACACTGAGGTGATCTTGTCCACACTGGTGTTCTGTAAGTCCGGTCTGCCTTTTTGGCTCCTGCTGGGATTGAAGAGGGCATCATCCAGATGGTGGTGGATGCCAGGTCTTCACGAGGTTCTAACCAAGGAGGGGTGAGAACGGGAGCCGCCTCCTGGATATCCAAATGCTCTGCCAGACGTTGGCGTTTCGGATCTTGAATGTCTGACTTCCAACCGTAGACCTCAGCTATATTCTTGAGGAGGTCTGCGAAAGAAGGGTCCTCAGGCGGGGGACTCTGGAGATTCCTTAGGCCTGGGCTCCTCTGTGGGAGGAGTTTCAAACCCCAACCCTACAGAGTAGGAGGAATCCGAGTCCGAACCCAGATCTGAGGACCGAGAACCAGACGTCGGGTTGGGAAGCTTCCCGAGAGCCAGGAGGAGCTTTGTCTGACGACCGCCTACAGCAGGCTCCTTCGACAGGCCCGACTTAGGCTGATGCAAGTCTGCCAGGGCCCAGGGGGCATCTCTTGGAGGGGCGGAGGCTATCCAGCTCTGACACCAGCTGGGCCTTGGTCTCCGACCACCAGGACTGAAGGATAACCCAAAAGTCCGGCTGAGGCGGAGGGGGTTGGTAGGCTAGATGACACCCATGAGAGAAACCCGACAGCAGGTAACACAAAGTATGGTAGGTGTGCGTCGGGTAACCCAGTAGGGGGTAGGCAGGCAAATACTCCGGCGTCAGACTGCCCGACGGAGGGTAGCCCGGAGAAATACAAGCCAGTGTATAGTGTGGCGTCGGGTGACCCGACGTAGGGTAACCTATCAGGGAACACAACGGCGCTGCCGATGGGTCCAAAAGAGGACCCCAAGGCATGAAACCTGTCCCAGAAGGACCCAGGAGAATGTTAAATGCCGGACCAGCGGGAGGCAAGCCCAGCATTGGAGCCGGCATCCTCGGCAGAGGATCCGGCTGAGGAGGGCCCATAGGGCTCCCAGACAGACTGGACACATCAGGTCCTGAGGTGACCCAGGGAAGGTGTGAACTAATGGACGACCCCCATCCTCCGCACCTCGAAGAGCTTGGGAGGGCGAAGGTAGCTCTTCCAGAGGAGGAGAGGGTCTAGCCCGGAAGAGGGGACACAACTGGTGAAAGCTGTGGTAACCCTGGCAGTTGAGCATAGTCAGGGCCACCGCCAGACCCTGACAAAAGCTGGTCGATCGGGCGGATATCAGATGAACAGACGGCTGACTTACCGACCAGAGAGGTCGAGCAGACAGACGAACCGATGACCGGCTTATCGATTGTGCCAGGCGGGCACCAGAGACCACACAGCCCAACGTCACAGCCTGGGCCAGGTGCTCAGAGGATCCAATGTGCAGCTTACTGGACCCACCAGACAACTTGAACCCTGATGAAAGGGGCCTAAGAGTGGCGGAAGCCTTAGACAAAGCAGAGGCTCCCACAGTCACTGTAACTAGTGGCAGTGGGGTGTCCAAGGACTGCTCCTGGATATGCAGGGCAGGTTTGGAGACAGCAGTCAACTTCCTGGAAGAAGAGGGCCACTGCTTACCCGAGGGGCTCAAGGGCGTCCATGAGTGAGAGGAGGACCGGTCCTGGTCCCTGTGTGTCTCTTTGTCCCTCTTCTTGTGCTTGTGGAAGTCACAAGGAGAGGAGGAAGCGCTACAGAGCTTCTGGAGCTCCTTTTCCATTGTGGCCATCTTCAGTTTTCAGAGATGAGCCTCGAGGGCCTGCTGGCAGTGCATCCGTGTGGCCTGACTGAAACTGGAGCAGGCCTCAGTCCTTGACCTTGTGCGTCAGGCCTAGGCAAAAGAGTGAGTGGGAGTCTTTATGCAGTAGCTGCGTGCCACACAAACCGCACTTATTTTTATGCAACTCGGCAGAAAATAGAGAAGACATGCACAAAATGAAATAAAGCACTGAAGAAACAGAAAAAACGGATACTCATCCAAAGAAAGCAGTCGAACTGCAGTAACAATCTTCGCGAGGTCAGACGTGCTTAGGTCGACGGTGGGAAAAGAACTGGAAGACGGGCGTGGGGCCCATCCACTATACAGTGTCATGCCATCTGTCACGCGACATCAAGAGAGCGGTCCCCCATCAGACACTGCTAGCGAAAGTTTCTGTGTGGTTCTGACGGCAGGGGGTGCAGTCCTCAAGGTAATTACCTACTGCAAGAGCCCTATTTAAGTAAGATCTACATTTAACAATCCCGGGTAAAACTGCTGCCATCAAATTGATGGCTTTACCAAACTCCTTTTTTGCTTAAGTAACCTCCAGATGTCCATCTCCCCACACATATAGCATCGCATAGGTTATTTTCTAACAGTGTGGGAAAGCAAATGCTCATGATTTAGCAGGTTTATCCTTCGGGGCCCACTGGAAGTGGGTGGCTGGAATATGCCAGGCCTTGGGCTTACTATGCCTGTCATGAAATAAAACAAGTCCTGCACTGGTTGAACTCTTTACCCCCTTCCACCCCTGTATAGGTAGAGACAGGGCAACCACTCCTGGTTTCCACCCCTTTGGCCTTTGTTTTGAAAGGCTCCCTTCCACAAAACTACATTGCCAATATTTACTAAACAAATTTGGACCCATAGAATGAAGATGCTATACTGGGACACTCTACCTTGGTCCCTATGAACCTCTCTGGGCAACCCCAAGATTCAGATAGAGGATTCCCAAATAATCTGGCACTCATGGAAATCCAAAAGCATAAAAACATTGCCCATCTGTTAGAACCCAAGTCAGGGCCACTAAAATCTCTTCATCAACTACAACGTGAGTTTATGCTTTCTAATAGAGACTTGTGGAGGTACCTACAACTCCGACGTGCTTTTTACCCTGGTGTCCATTTGAGAAACTGGTTAGCACTACCAAAGGGCCATATGAGGGTCATCCATAAAACTCTTCAGGTCACTTCTCTACCAGATTGGGATCCTCATAGGCAATAATGGGCCTCTGAGATGCAGGACACCTTGGATCCAGATGCCTGGTCCCGCTGTTGGGTTGAAGCTCACAGTGCCTCCCCAGACCTGAAGCTTCAATTGCTACAAAAACAGATTTTAAGCAGGTGGTATAGGATGCCACAAACTGGCTCATATAGGCCTCCCCATCCTGAAGAAATGTTGGCAATGCAAAGGCTCCCCTGGTACTCTTCATCATATTCTTTGGAGCTGTACCCCAATACATGATTGGTGATCCTCTATAGTAGATACGATACAGCAAGTTTTACATACCCCCCTGCCCAGATCTCCTCACTTTGGGATTCTAGGAAATTCCACCCTGATACCTTCAGATATTATGCAATTTAAACTACTCTTATTCACAGCTGCATTGGAAGCAAAATGGCCAATTATTCTGAAGTAGAAACAATCCCCCCTCCCCAATGAAGTTTCAATGGCTCCAAGCAGTATCCATGTCGGCTTCCTATTTACAGGTATTATACTGGCACAGGGATACTCTTTACAAGTTCAATAACTCATGGACGCCCTGTTTGGGGAAAGAACAGTTAGGTAAGAAATTACCATAACAGTAGATCTTTGAGGGGATCTCGGTCATCAGGTTACACCATAAGAACCTTCACCATCCGAGATAGGGAATCCAAATGGAAGATTTTCAGCAGCACAACTGGGGCCACACATGCCGTCAGCATCTGCAACCCTATATAGGCGTGGGCGACCCCACTTCCTCCTCAGTTCTTTCCCTCCAGAGATGAAGGGAGCAAGCGTGACCCCCCCAGGGAATCAAGGAGAGACAGAGGGACCTGGCTCTAAATATAAATGATGGAATATTTGGGGCTGGCAGTATAGCCTACAGGTTAGGGTAACTAGCTGTGAATGAGCTTGGTACATCCAGCAGACCTGGGTTTGATTCCCACAACCTCCACTTGCATACTGTGTGACCGAGCAAGTCACACCCTCCCCAGTGCTCCCAGGTCGCCCCTGAAAACAGGCACTTGTGCCTAGTGGGACTTACCCGGTTACCAAAGACTAAAATAAAATACAGCAGATAGTCAGGTCCTTAACAGGAGCCCCAAGAAAAGGGACAGTGGGAGGGAAATCAGACCTGATGACAGATCCCCTCAAAGATCTACTGCTATGATAAGTTCTTACTTAACTGTTCTGTCTTCTTCGAGGGTATCTCACTCATCATGTTACACCGCAGGAACAAGTACCAAGCAGTGAATAATGCAAAAAACAGACAGACAGTCAGGAAGGCAGGAACTCCATAAACTTAGGACAGGAGCCCTTGAAGCACAACCCTGCCAAATCCTGCATGGGCTCTTGAAGCAATGTCCACAATGTAATGATTGGTAAAAGTGTAAACTGTACTCCAGGCGACAGCAGTGCAAATATCATCAGCTGACACCCCCTTGAAACAAGCCACAGAGGCAGCCATGCCTCTGTTGGAATGAGCTTTGACAGCACCAGACAATTATTTGCCGTGCTTGTTGTAGCAGAACACAATGCAATTTGCCAACCATTTGGATAAACACTGCTTAGAAACTGAAGCACCCTCTCTACCCGGGGCAAAAGAAACAAACAACTGCTTAGACTTTCTGAATTCCTTACTCCGAAGCAGGTAATACTTCAAAGTTCTACGTACTATCTACAGTACGAAGCAGTGCTTCTCCTGGATTGGCATGCTCAGGAAAATAAACAGGAAGGTGGATATATTGAGTGTAAACTCTGAAAATACCTTAGGCAAAAACTGAAGATTTGTGCGCAAAGACACTCTGTCTTTGTGGAAAATCAAATACGGCTCCTCGTACCAGAGGGCCTGAAGCTCTGAAATTCTTCAAGCAGAAGTATTTGCAACTAAAAATAATGCTTTCCAAAAGGGAATGCGCAAATCACAAGTCGCGATTGGCTCAAAGAGAGACAAGGTCAAGTTTTCCAAAATAAAATTAAAGTCCCAAGCCGAGACAGGGGAACGGATTGGAGGTTTCAGATGCAGATGTCCCTAAGAGCAATTGTGCGGTCACCCATTGGCTCATGAAAGGCAGAAATAGCCGAAAGATGGACCTTAAAGGAGGAATACTGGAGGCCTGAGTCAAAGAAATCAGGTAGTCTAGGACATGCTTCACAGGACAGATGAAGGGTCTAGGGAATGCCTGGCAGCCCAGATGGCAAACTCCTTCCACTTCATGGCATAAGTGGCATGCGTGGAAAGTTTGCAGGCAGCCACTAGGATGTCCACCATCCTGTCACAGACCCCGAACCTGGCGATGGCTATGTCCTCAGAAACCACGCATGCAGATGGAGGGACCGAGGTTGGGATGGACCAGGATCCCCCGATCCCAGGTCAGCAGATTTCTGCAAAGGGGAAGAGGGACCGGAGGTTCCTCTGCCAGTTGTTGAAGCAGAGGGAACCAAATCTGGCGAGGTCAGAATGGAACCACCATAATCATGCTGAACCCCTCCATTTGCAGCTTGATCAGTACTCTCTGTATTAGAGGAAATGAAGTGAATACATACAGAAATCTCTCGCTCCAAGAGAGGGATAACATGTCTCGCCAGAAAACTCCAGGCCCTGGATCTAGCGAGCAGAAGCTGGGCAGTTTTGCACTGAGTGGGGATGCAAGACTGTCCAACTTTGGATGACCCCATCTGTCGAACAATTCTACTACAGATGAGAGAAGCTCCCATTCGTGCATGTTGGACTGAGTCCTGCTGAGACCAGTGCTCCAGATAACTTTTTAGGCCAAGAAGTAAAAAACGTCCTAGTTTTCCAAGCTGGGAGTATTTCAGTATGCAAGATAGTATTTTGCGATGTGGTCACACTGTTCTGGTGGACTGAAGTGCGAATGCGCGAAGTCCATGGAAACACCTGGTCGTAATACTACCCAGGACTCTACACAGGGCGTAAAAAGGGCAAAAATGAGCGTAAAATACGCCGATACACCCCTTAACTGGACCACTGGCTGAGACTGTCCGCCAGGTGTTTAGTACACCTGAGACATGGACTACAGAGTGTCAGACTGTGCTCCAATGCCCAGTATCATACTCGTATAGCCTCCCTGCAAAGAGGGTACAAGTGAGTCCTGCCCCGCTTGTTGCTGTAGTAGACTACACTCTACTGCACCAGCAGTTGGCCTTGAGCAAGGTGTTCCTGAAATGTCTGCATAGCATGGAGCACCACTCATCTCCAGGATGCTGATATGCAGGGCAGCTTCCCACTGAGACGAGGAGCCCTGGGTTTGAAAGGGACCCAAAGTGGGCTCCACAGCCCAGACCAGACATCCATGGTAAGGATCTGCTGGAGAGAGGAGACCTGTAAAGGGACTCCCTGAAGAAGATTAGGGGAGTCCATCCACTACTGCAAAACTTTACAGACTGGGGAGGAGACCAGGACTAGTTGGTCCAACTCGCCCATAGGCTGGTCTCACTGCACTCGGAGGGTCCACTGAAGGATGTGCATTTGAAGCCTGGGCAGTGGAACAGTGGGAATGGCCGTAGCAATTAGACCCAAGAGCCTGAGATACAGTCTGGCAGGAATATACAGTCTCTGAGCTACTTCCTGAGCCCGAGTTAAAAAGGGATTCTGCCCTATTCTGGGTTAAGAAGGTCTTTCCCTACTCAGAGTCCAGAACCGCCAAGATGTATTGCAGTGTTCGGGACGGTACTAAAACAGATTTGGGAAGGCTGACTGTTATGCACAAAGAGTGGAAAAGCTGGAGAGTGCACTCCAGAGTCAGCCAGCCCACAGCTGATCCCTGGACGGGGCCTTGAGAAGCCAACTGTCTAGGTAAGGGAAGATGAACAGTCCCCTCTCTTCCGAGAGCTGCTCTGACTACTGCTAAGCATTTGGTAAAAGACACACGGTGCAAAGGATAAGCCAAAGGGCAGCACCTTGAATTGGTACTGCTCGCCCTGAAAGGAAAAATGAAGAAATCTGCTGTGAGGAGGAAAAACCGCAATGTACAGGTAAGCATCCTGCATGTCCAGTGAGCAGAGCCACCAGCCCCTGGTCTTGAGGAGGGGCAAGAGACCTGGTAAAGTTACTATGCAGAACATTTTGTACTGGGCAAAGAGACTAAGGTCCTTGAGATCCAAAATGGGCCTCAGATCTCTGGTCTTTTTGGGAACCAGGAGTAAAACCAGATTTCTCTGATGCTCTGGCACCAGGTAGACTGCCTGCTTGCAAAGCAAAGAGTGCACTTCCTCCCGTAGAACAGACAAGTGGGCTGGGGGATAGCTGGAGAGTGGAGGAGGGGTATCTGGAGGCTGTTGAATGAGTTACAGGGTATGACCGCTCTTTATAATCTATAGATTCCATGCATCTGAAGCTATGGTTCTCCACCGATTCAAATGGAGGGAGAACCGACCTCCGACCACCGCCTCCTGAGTCTGGCTCAGAGAAGGGGGGTCTGGCAAGGTGTCAGGCTGAGGCAGGGCCAGCTGTGGAAGCTGTTCCATAATTTCTGGGATGCTTGGCCGGCGCTCCAGAGTTAGAGGGGGTAGGCAAGGAAAACTGGGCTCTGCGCTTACCCTGGGGCCTAGGGCCTAATATATTGGCCTGTCTACGAACAGTAGAGCATCCCATACCACACGGCTGAACGGGTAGAGAAAGTAGATTGACTTAAGGGCCGTGCCAGAGGCCTACAGATCACTGATGAGGTCCTGGATTATCAGGGCCAAAGAGCTTGGTGCGACTGAATGGGGCATTGAGCACCTTGTTTTGCACATCAGCTGCAAAGCCAGAGACCCTCGGCCATGAATGCCTACGAAGGCAAATGCCTGTGGCAGCAGCCCAGGCCACCGTGTTGGCCAAATCATAGCGGGCCCGAAGAAGACGTTTGCTGACATCCTCTGCAGTTTGCAGCCCAGTAGCAATTCCTGCTTCTAGGTGCCATCAAGGAGGGCTTGGACAGTCCTCTTGCCCTTCTTCCAGCTGGCATTTTGGAACTTGACCATATGTGAAAGATAATTTACAATCCTCAAACTCAAGGTAGAAGAGGCATAAACCCTCTTACCCCAGAGATCAATCTTGCAGGATTCCTTATCTGGGGGAAGGGAGCTAAGGTGCTTGGGCGCCTTAGGTCTGTCATGGGCTGCCTTAATGACAACCAAGTAAGTTTTGGCCTGGGCTGCAAAGTAAGGAAGGCCCTGGGGGCCATTATACAATCCGTCTGCCCTGCTTGGCATAGCTGGCACTATGTCTGGCCTGTGCCAGGCTGCCATAGTGGCATTTTTCAGGGCTGGCAGCATACGAAGGAACATTTTAGGTGGAGAACCGGGAATCTCCAAGTAGTCAGCTAGGTCCTTTCTGGTGGCATCCTCCTCCTCAGTCTGGAAGCCCATAGTGGCAGGAAGCTGTTTTATGACATTATAGAAAGTAGCATGACATTATAGAAAGTAGCATACTCGGAGAGACCTTGGAGTGTGTTTAACAGAGTCCTCACTAACTGATAAGGCAGTGGACTTGTCAGAAAGGAGGATCTCCTCCTCCCCCTTTTCATCCTCCATGTCATCAGGGAGGATGAGATCAGGGTGGTACTCCTCTCCGTCTACCTCATCTGGGTCTGGCATCGAAGCAGTCATCAGAGTCCCACAGGAAGATTCCCTTGGGCAACAGATAGGCATCAAAGCCGTCGTCAATGGTGACTCCGCTAAACTGCTGGACCAGAACACTGGTAAACTTAAACAAGACCTCATTCAGGTCCAGGGTAGTCATTGACCTGGGGGGGGGGGTTTAGTTGGTACAGATGCTGGCAACCCGCCAACCAGAGCCCGACGAGCTCAACACCCACTGAGAGAAAGGGGCAGGCATCATCTGGGTGGTCACCTATGACGACCCCGTCAACGGAGGAGGGGCCCGACAACCCAGAGGTCAACAGCCGGGCACCCAGAGATTTGGGTGGAGAAGCTGCTGATAAGGGTTTGGCAGGAATGAAGATTAGGACAGCTGGCCTCTTCATCCAGGCAACGGTCATCGACAAAGAGCCCCCCTGAAGGAGAGGCCAATGGGGAACAGGATGGCCACTGGTGGGAGCGGTCGCAACGCAATCTGTCTTAAGCCTTGGAGGCCTGGGAGCTTGTGGATCCGGTGGACGACGAAATGGATGGGCCCCGGGCAGATCCCTGCCTGGAGCTGGCTACCTGTTGCTCCATCAGGAATTTCTTGAGTCTTCTTGTGTCGCCTGGTTGAATTTCTGGCACAGACCACAGTCTGAGACTTCGTGGTTAAGCCCAAGATAGCAGCCACAAACTGAGTGTTTGTCTGTAGAGATAATCTTCTTCCTGCAGCAGCAGCGCCAAAAAACAGGAAGGATTAATTCCTGACAAACAAAAAGGGAAATATCTCAATGATTTTGCAGAGAAAAATGAAGAAAAATGGCCGCATGCTGAAAAAGACGTGAAACACTGCCACGGCTCTTCCGCAGACTGTGCTTACAAGTTGACAGCAGGAAAGAACTGAGGAGGGAGTGGGGCTGCCCATGCCTATATAGGGTTACTGATGTCGGCAGACGTAGGCGGCGTGAGTGGCCCCAGTCGTACTGCTGAAAATCTGCTGTGTGGATTCCTCATCTCCGATGGGTAAGGTTCCTACTGTAACCCGATGACTGAGATATCCCCTAAGATGACTGGTGTGCCTGTTTGATCATGGGTGGATTCGGACCATCCTTTACGGTTTTGTTCTTCCTCAACAACTGATCCCTTAGGACTAGTAATTTCTAAGGTTTCATTTTTCTTTGCTGCTTTTTAGCTTGCGAAATGGAAGGAGACGCCATGGGGAGGCTGATGTTAATATTAGGTATATTGTTAAGAAATGTTTAGACCATTGATTGTTGTGTATATTTAAGTGATGGTGAACAAGAATTTCTGCAATTGGGCATTGTGCATGTTTACTTTTCATCAGATCCTTCTGCTTGTGGATTGGAAGTTTCTGCAGTTATTCAACTTCAATAAAATATTCTTACACAAAAGAACTTATAGAGATGCTGACAGCACTGTTCAACAAATCGCTGGAAACAAGTGTGGTTCCAGAGGAGGGCAAATGCAGTCCCTCTCCATAAAAGTGGGAGTACAGAGGAGGCTGGCAACTACAGGCCAGTCAGCCTGATCTCGGTGGTGGGGAAATGAATGAAATCACTACTAAAGGAAAGGACTGCATTGTTTCTAGAACCCAGCAGAGCATAGAACCCAAGCCAGTATGGATTCACAGCGTGAAGATCTTGTCACACAAACCTGATCAATTTCTTTGACTGGGTGACCAAGGAATGGCAGTGGATTTGGCCTACCTGGATTTCAGCAAGGCCTTCAACACAGTCCCACACATCAGGCTGGTAAACAAGTTGGTCACCCAGAAGTGGGCCTCAGGGTGGTTAACTGAGTCAGAAATTGGTTGAGGGATAGAAATGGTGGTGAACAGAGTTCAATCTGAAGTGAGGGGCTGACCCGCGCTGCAGCGCTGGGATCAGAGCTGGGGCCAGTTCTCTTCGATATCTTCATAAGCGACATTGCAGAGGGTCTGGAAAGGAAGGTATGCCTATTTGCAGACAACACCAAGATCTTCTGCAACAGGGTTTACACTGGGGGGGGGGGGTGAGAAGGGACCAAACAAGCTAAGGAGTGGTCTAGAGTGTGACAGCTTACATTCAATTCAAAAAAGTGCAAAATGATGCAGTTGGGGCATAGAAACCCAGGGGAGGAATACATGATTGGGGGGGTACGTACGGCCACCCAACAGGAAAGGGACCTGGGGGTAACCATATCTGATGACCTCAATGTATCTGAACAATTTGAGAAGGATGTGGGGAAAGTCAGAGGGATGCTAGGGTGCATAGGGAGATGAATCACCACCAGAAAAAAGGAAATGGTGATGCCACCGTACAGCTCATTGGTGAGACCTCAACTGGAGTACTGTGTCCAGTTCCGGAGACAATCTCTGGAAGGACAGAGTAGAGACATTTCAGAGAAGGGCAACATAAATGGGGCAAGGACTGCATCAGAAGCCGTAAGACGACAGACTCAAGGACCTCAATATGTATTCCCTGGAAGAGAGGAAGGAGAGAGAGAGAAGAGATACAATACAGACTTTCAAATATGGTGCCAGCCCGCTGGCACAAGGGTTGTGTGCCGACCTGTTGATGCCGGTGACCCGGGTTCGGGAACAGACCCGGGGTGTCGGAGGGCCAGCTGGGGGGATAAGGGCTGAGCATCCAATGACTGCTCCTCTTCTCCAATGGGGAGGGTGTTTGGCACTATATGGACACCTAGCGGAGGTTGGGTGCACCGCATGCACAGACGCCAATACGTTCGGGGGAGGACATTGGCAGTCACTGCACGTTCGAATACTGGGGAAAATACCACTGCCTGCCGCCTTGATGAAGCCTGCCCCTCAGATTAGCTCCCAGGATGGCTCCCTAACCTATCGCGTTAATTGCGGCACTTGGGGCCAGTGCCGCAACCCCACCATGGGAGGTAAGCCAGGGAGTATCAAGGAGTCATTGCCAATGTGGGTGTGGGAGTGGAGGGGTCCATGACCGTGCTGAGGTACTGGCGATAAGCAGAGAAATAAAAGAATTAAAAAAAAAAAAAAAAAAATACCTTCAAATACCTCATGGGTATAAATAAAGTACAAGAGAGTAGCATCTTCCAGAAAAAAAGATATTCAAGAACAAGAGGTCATGACGTGAGGCTAGAGGGAGGTAGACTCAGGGGTAATGTTAGGAAATTTTTTCACAGAAAGGGTAGTGGATGCAAGGAACAGCCTCGCGGTGGCGGGGGCAAAAATGGTAGAGGAATTCAAGAATGATTGGGACAGACATAAGGGAACCCTAGCAATAGGAAAGAGGGTAAGCCACAGATCAATTCGGGTCTGAGGTATATGCAGTAGGTAAGGAAAATTGGCAGACTAGGTGGGCCAAGCAGTCCTTATCTGCCATCAATTTCTACGTTTCTACATTTCTATGATGGCCTTAACATTCTCCAAACAGTAATGCTCTGAAAGACAGGCAAAGAAGTTGGAAAGTGCCTTCTCCCCCAATGGCTGTCACAGAACTGTGGTTATAATTTCAAGCACTTTATTTAATAAACAACTGCTAATGAAACAATCCCACCCCAACTCCCATTATCTCTCTTTGGAACTTACCTAGTTGGAAGGAAAAGAGCTGTACGAAAGCTGCCGAAAATCTGAACCTAAAGGAAACAGGATAAAAATGGTCAGGAGAGAGATGAAGAAAAAATTACTCACCTTAGTAATCTTGTTTCTTCTAAGGGAATCTTACTGTATTCTGACTTTTGCAGTATGGTCTCACCATAGGACTGCCCCAGAGCCAAAATGGTTAATAGAACCTATGCAAATGATGGAATGCTAGGTTCGAGCTCGGTTTTCAAATCACTGTCCCTAGTAAACAACTCTAAACAGATTCTTACGAAGCATGCACTAAGCAGTTTCCAACTAGTGGAATGATAATAATAATAGCAGCAATAACAAAAGCAACCCTGCTTAATAAGAAAATGAAGGGAAATTTTTTTTTTTTTTTTTTTTTAGAGAATTACCCCTTCTGTCAAAGAACTTCAAAACTGGCATTCCTAAAGACAAATCACAGATGCCCAGAAACTAACTATATATATTATATACACACACACACAACCCCCAAAGTTTGCAACAACTCTACACAGCTGTGCTGTAGTAACCATATGTTTCTAGCAGGGGAGGAAGCTCAGAATACAGTAAGATTCCCTTAGAAGAAATAAAATCACTAAAGTGAGTAATTTGTTCTTCAAACCCCAGGAATTCTTACTGTATTCTGACTTATGCATGTTACCAAGCAGTGCCTTTGGAGGTGGGCCTATAACCTATTTAGGAAACCGGCTCTGAAGGACTGCTGTGCCAAACCTGGCATCACCTCAGGCCTGGACATCCAAACAGTAATGTTTTGTGAATGTGTGGACGGACTGTCTTCCAAGTTGCAGCTTTGCAAATATCTGCTAGGAGAATATCTTTAGCAGCAGCTAGAGAGAAGGTAGTACCCCTAGTTGAATGAGCCCTGAGGCCTGAAGGTGGTTTCTTACCCACCTTGCTATAGCAGAACTGAATACAGGCTACAGTCCATCTAGCAATGGATCATTTTGTGGCAGGTTTTCCTTTTCCCACCTCTCCATATGTAAGGAAGAGCTGGGTTTGATCCCATCTGTGACCCTTTGTATGGTCAAGATGGTAGCTGACTGCCCTTTTTACACCCAGGCTGTGCAACTTACGCTCACCTGAATTGGAATGATCTGTGAAGAAAACTGGCAGAGTAATAGACTGGTTGCGGTGAAAGTCTGATAATACCTGTGGCAAAAACGTTCTGTTAGTTCTCAGAACTAGCTTGTCTCTATGGACTGCAATATAACCAGGCTCTGTAGACAGTGTCTTGAGTTCACTGATCCTTCTGGCAGAGGTAATGGCTACCAGAAACACTTTTCCAAGTCACATTTGAGGTCTGCTGACGACATGGGCTCAAATGGGGGCTACATAAGCTGAGCAATGCAGATATTCAGACCCCACATGGGGGTGGGCTCTCTGTGTGGTGGATGCAAATGTAACAAACCCTTAAAGAATTTTTTGAATACTGGTTGTGAGGCTAAAGTAGTAGAAGCCTTACCTGCTGATAAATAAACAAACAGAAACAGCTGCCAAATGCACCCTCAGGGTGGAAATAGTTAATCCTGTGGAGTGCAGATGGGCCATATAGTCCAGGACTATAGAAATGCTAGCTTGGGCATGGTCCAAGCCTTTACCCCGACACCAAAAGGAAAATCTTTTCCATCTAGAGGCAGAGGTTTTCTTAGTAGCAGGCTTTCTGGAAACTCTCAGTATATCAAAGACTCCATCTGAGAGGTGTAAATCTGCATACTCTAGGTCCTCAAGAGCCATGCTTTGAGTTTGAGGGATAACAAGTTGGGATATATGATTCTGCCCTGCGAGGAGGACAAAAGGTTGTACCTCCTGGGAAGATGGATTGGCTTGGCTACTGACATTGATAGGAGCATGGAGTACCAAGGCTGTCTGACCCAATCTGGGGCAAGGAGGATCATTGAGACTGACTGAAGCCTGAACTTGTTTAGTACTTTCAGCAACAGAGGGAAGGGAGGGAAAGTATATAGAAACCTTCCCGTTCAGTCCAGCAGAAGTGCATCCAGAGGAATTGTGCCCTTGTTGGGGGGCCTGCAGCAATATTCTGGGAGCCGGTGACTGTCCGTAGCTGCAAACAAATCCACCTCTGGGGTGCCCCATCTCCTGAAAATGGTCTGCAAGACCTGTTTGTTCAGTGACCACTCGTGGTGGTTCTGGTTTATTCTGCTGAGGGCATCCACCAGGACATTGTCCTTGCCCAGAAGGTGGGCAACAGAGAGACAACTTTAGGGAATATGCCAGGGACCAAATATTCATGGTTTCTGTGCAAAGTGGGGTTGACCTTGTGCCCCCTTGCTTGTTTATATAGTACACTGTAGTATTGTCTGTTCTGACTTGCACCACCTTCCCTGACTGACAAACGACTGAAGGGCCAGAAGAACTGCCCTGAGCTCTAATAGATAGATATGCAAGAGATTCCCGTTTTCCCCATGAGCAGTGTGATCCCCCAGATGCTCTCCCCACCCCAGGAGGGATGCATCTGTCATCCGCACCAGAGGAGGGACCTGCTGCAGGAAGGGAACCCCTTGTCTGAGGTTTTTTCTTTCCTGCCACCACTGCAGAGCTTGAAGAAAGGTGGCTGTGACTGGGACCAATTTTGATGGGGAATTTTTCTTTTGGGACCAGTATTCTCTTAAATGAAACTGGATGTCTGTCATCTGGAACCTGGCTCTTGGAACAACTGCTGTAGAGGCTGCCATGTGACCCAATAATTGCAGGAAGTGTCTTGCTGGCCTGGGGATGTGCAGTGCAAAAGAACTGGCTATTTGGATAAGGTTGTCCACCCTGTCTTGAGGGAGGTAGGCTATTCCTGTTTTTGTATCCAATTCTGCCCCTATAAACCTGAGTAACTGTACAGTTTCTAGGACAGACTTTCTGTGGTTCACTAAGAACCCCAGGGAGGACAGGGTGTCCTGTTTTAGAGACAATGCCTTCCTTACTTGCTGGTATGGCTGGCCCACAATGAGCCAGTCGTCCAGGTAGGGGAACACTGACGCCCCTTGTCACCTTAAGTATGCCACTACAACGGCTAAGCATTCTGTGAACACCCTTGGAGCAGAAGTCAGTCCGAAGGGCATAGCTTTGAATTGATAGTGTCCTGATGGCAACCTGAATCTTGGGTACTTCCTGTGTGATCTTCTGATTGGAATGTGAAAGTATGCATCTTTTAGATCCAGGGATGCCAGACAGTCTCGGCACAGGGTAGGTAATATGGTAGCCAGGGTGACCATCTTGAATTTTGGTTTTGCCAGACGCTTGTTTAAGAATCTGAGATCCAGAATGGGACACCACTCCCCTGTTTTCTTTATTGTATGGAAATATCTTGAATACATCCCCTTCCCTTTCTGAATGGAGGGAAATGATTCAACTGCCTGTAGCAGCAGAAGGTTTGAAACTTCCTTTTCCAGTAGGGTTGTTTCTGATGGTGAAGAGGGCTTGAAGGCCCTTGACCTCAGTTTTGGTCTAGTCTTGAAACTGAGTACAAGTCCCTGGCCCACTACTTCCAGGACCCACTTGTCTGTGGTGATGTTTTTCCACTCCTGGAAACAGTGGGCCAGTCTGCCCCCTACTGGTATTGGGGAGGCGACCCTAACAGTCTCCTCAGGGAATCTGCTTGTATTGTGCACCTGACTGGACAGTGAGGCTAGTGCGACCACTGCCCCTGCCTCTGAAGTATCCCCTGGGTTGGTACTGGGGAAAGACTTGAGGCTGAAAAAATGGCCTGTATGGAGTTCTGCCCCTACCACCCCAAGGATGGCGTTTCTGGGGGTTGGCAGCTCTCTCCTTGACTGCTGCATATTTATAAGCAGCTTTGTAGTCATGATGCAACCAAAGAAGCAAGTACTAAGGGCGTGGTGCTTCTATGTCCAAACAAGACAATTAAATCACGAAGAGGCCAAGAGCACACACAAAACCGTATCACAAGGGCACAGGTCATAAATAAATGTATTAAAAAATAAATAAAAAGTGAGAAAATTCCTGGCGCTTTCGGATGTAGTAGCATCCTAAATCCACTCGGGAGTGTCTCACTTTTTTATTTTATACTAAATGTATTTATGACCTGTGCCCTTGTGATATGGTTTGTGTGTGCTCTGCCTTTTAGTGTTTGAATAGCTTTGTAGTCATCCATTTTTTTCATATATGCCTCTGTTTGTTCTCCAAACAGAGACACAGGGTCACAGGGAATAACCATGGCTTTGTTTTGGGTGTCTTGTGGGAGGCTGGTAGTTCTAAGCCAAGCAAACCTTCTCAAAGACACTGTTGAAGCCATCTGCCTGGATGCAGTGTCATTTGAATCCACTGCCATCCTAAATTGAATCTTTGAGGCTTCAATGCCCCGTTTAACAGCTTCCTCCAGATCAGCAGCCATGGGGGAGGACCTGACTTTGCAATTTCCAATACAGTGGACCACACACTCTTTTGATACCTGGCTAAGTAGGCTATATAGGACGCCTGCCTAATAGCCAAGGAGGATCCTAAATAAACCTTCTTGGCTATAGAATCCATTCTCCTGGAGGAGTCTTTCTCAGGAGGTTGGGAGGCCAGAGGGATGCCAGCTTTACCACAAGCTGCAGCCTGCACTACACCTTCATGACTGGGGTGACCAAACAAAAACTCAGCCCCAGTCTTATCCACCCAATATTTTCTGTCCACTTTCTTATCAGTAGGAGGGACAGAAGTAGGGGTCTGTAAGATCTTCATGGTCTGCTCCTTTAAAGACTTGTGTAATAGGAGAAGCAACCTTTTTGATGGATGAATATCCATCATTTCTTTATAATCCTCTTCCTCCTCATCCTCCAAAGATTCCTGGAATGGGAGGTCGAGAGACTGGGCTACTTGCTTCATAAAAGCAAAGAAAGAAGTAAAATCTTCATTTCCCTTATCAGGGGAATCATGCCTGTGAGGATCAGGGGAAATAGCTGGTTCAATGGTTCACCATAATCCTCATCCTCATATTCCTCTTCCGGATCTTCACCAAGACCAGTATCCTCAAAAGGCTTCTCACTTTGGTCTGTTAAACAGAGAGCCTGTGAACTGGAAGTTCACGGAAACGGTTATTTATCAACCGGAACCAGAGACTGCAAGGACTGAATGATCCTGATCGCGTTCGCGATGATCTCAGCAGAAGGAACCGCGGCTGGTACCGGCTGCAGTTCCTGGTGCTTTTCTTTTTAACCACGACGGCCGGTTCAGCAGCCTTATCCGCGGTTCTTTTCTTAATGGAACTATCGCCCCTGTCACAGGCAGCCCCTCCGGTTCAGTAGGATGTTCAGTGGCCAGATTAGCAGCCTTTTCTAACATTTTTTTCCCTTAGCCTCTTTAACCTTCTTTCAATAGTAGACTAAGGGAAATTAGAACAAATTTCACAGTCTGTCTGAAGGTCGTCAAACCCCAGACAGAACAAGCAAATCAAGTGTGGATCTGCTTTTGCAAAAAGTTCCCAGCACTCTGTACAATGCTGGAAACCTGTGGGTCCTGTTCTCTTTTTAGGTTTCTGTGACATAAGCAAAACCAAAAGAAACCCTATACATTATATATATTTTGTCGGTTGTTACACCGGAAAAAAAAAAGCCAGAAGTTACCCTGGAATTCTTTTTAAATAATCACAAACTATGAATTACCCCGGTTGAAAAACAGACCCACTAACCGGGAATTACCCCAGTAAAACTGTAACTAACAGACTATAGAGAGTCAGAGTGAATTCTAACCAAATTTGAAATAAATACAAAATAAAATTTTTTAGGGAACTGTCGGTTCCCCCACAGTTAAGAAACCGGGGAGTAAAACGACTACTTACCCCTATACAACTAAAATCTAAACAATTACTATCTGTAAACCAAGGACAGTGATAAGAATACTAAATAAAATAAATTTACTAAAGGCAAAACTGAGAAAATAATGTTTCTCCAAGAGATGAAGGAGAGCTCTTCAGAGACGTCCGACTGTGGCAAGCTGAGTAAAGAATCTGACGGTTTAGAGTTGTTTACCAGGGACAGCAATTTGAAAACCAAGCTCGAGCCTAGCATTCCATCATTTGCATAGGTTCTATTAACCATTTCGGCTCCGGGGCAGTCCTATGGTAAGACCATAATGCATAAGTCAGAATACAGTAAGATTTCCTGGGGTTTGAACAGTAACATATGAAAACACTGTTAACTGGTTAATTGCATCTTATATCCACCTGCTACAGCCCAGTGTAACTACTGGGTACACTTATAATAATTACAGACCGTGGGAGCGTCATGGGACACTCCTGATCAATCACAGTGCTTCCTTCGGTTGACTGCAAGGTATTCATTTTCACAACAGTGTCTCTTGTGCTGTTCCTGTCAAACGAGCATCTGGCTAGTGTGCGCTAGGTGACATTCATATGAGGCCCTCCTAGCCCCCCATGAACATATTACAATCACACTTTACACTCTAAACTGTAAATATGTACACATTTACATTCTATTTGTACTTAACTGTTCTGTCTCATCCATCCTATACAAAATTTGTTAGAAATACCTGTTGCTGTAATTTCACTTACGCCCCACCCACCCAACCCTCTTGAAAACCAGGTGTGTAGGTTAAGCACGGCTATTCAGAGATGAAATTCTAAATTAATAAAAATATTTTGATTTTTCTCTGTCTTTCCAAGGAAAGACAGTGGGCCCCTGCCTGAAAATAGTATCAAGGTAGCTGTCAGAACATTCCAGAAATGAGGCAGCTAGTATTTACCAGAAGAAGGGTCCAGCAGGGGCTTGAAGGCCTAAAGGTAAAGTCACAGGGTCAATTGGGATGCACTCAAAGGTGCTCAAAGAACTGGTTGAACCCCTAGTAGGGCTGTTCAATAACTATTTAGACAGGAGTAGTTCCAAAAGACTGGAGGGTAGCAGATGAAGTCTGCTACAAAGGGGGCAATCAAATCAGGGAATTACAGAACTGTTAGCCTTACCTCTGCAGCGGGTAAAATGAGCGGTCACTGATCAAAGAGTACCTTGTGGACTACTTAAGAGAGCAGCGGTGTACAGGATAGCAAACAGCATGGGTTTGTGGCAGGGATGTATCGTCAAACCAACCTGAAAGTTCTCTTTCACAGGTAACAATTTGTAGGAGATAAAGGCCTCACTGTGGATTTACTCTACTTAGATTTCAACAAGGCTTCTGACTTGGTGCAAACTAAAGATTGCTGAAGGAGGAGGACCTGGGAGCAGCTAGGTACATAGATGGGTAAGAAATGGGTAAAACAGTAGAGGGTGATGGTAAACTGGGGCAAACTGGAAGAGAGGGAATTCACAAGTGGGTGCTTCGGAGATCTGTCCTGGATCCTGTCCTCTTCAATATGTTCACCTGCAACACTGGAAAGGGTATCAAGCACAAGCTGCATCTCTTTGCAGATGGCGCGAAGCTCTGCAGTAGGGTAGATACCAACAAAGGATCAGGGAGATGCAATGGGATGTACAAAGGCTAGAGAGGAAGTCTAAGGTTTGGCAGTCGAAATTCAATGCCAAGGAATGTAAGGCTATGCACCTAGGGGGAAAAATTCCCAGTACACAGTACTGGATGGGAGGGGTTAAACTGAGCACTACGGCACAGTAAAGGGACCTGGGAATCATCATTAATGACTTCCTCAAACAACCAAGCCAGTGTAACACGGCCTTTAGTAAGGCTAATATAATGCTGGAGTTTATTAGAAGGAGTACCAACAGCAGGAGGAAAAAAAAAAAAAAGAAGAGGTACTACTAACTCTATATAGGTCACTGTTGAGGCCATACATGGAATACTTCGCTCAGTCCTGGAATCCTCACCTAAGAAAGGACAGGGACAGGTTGGAAGATGGTGCAATGCAGGGTGACCAAGATGATTTGGGACCAAAAGGGCCAATCTTACCAAGATTGTCCAAAGGTACTCAACATGTTATCTCTGGAGACCGGGGAGGATATGACAAAGACCTTCAAGTTCCCGAAGCGGAATGTCAGTGGAAAGGGTGGTGAAGCCATTGAACAGTCAACCAGCAGAGGTGGTGGATATCAACTCTAAATGCCCTGAACATGTACTCCTTGGCAACCAGGCAAGAGAGGTGGGGATATGACAAAGACCTTCAGGTTCCTGACTGGAATAAACAAGGTAAACTATTCAGCAGGGGTACACAGTCCAAGAACCCCAAGTCACCAGGGAAACTGGTGGTGGTGGGGGGTTAAGAGGACTGTGAGGGAGTTCTGTATTATGGAAAGGGGGGTGGGGCCGTGGAACAGTTAGCCAGCAGGGCTGGTGGGTGCCAATACTATAAACTGTTTCAAATAGAGGTGTGCAAAACTGGGGAGGTTTTGGTTTTGGAGTCAAGGCCAATATTCATCCAACATAAAACGTGGCCTCTACTTTCACTTTAAAGTATACTATAAACAGAACACACATTACATACTGTAGAAAACCAGTTTCACAGCATAGCAGCTAGCAAGGCCCAGCTATAACAAGTTCAAGAAATTGTGTATTATTTTGAGCCAGCACTTAAGTTGAATACAGACACAGTTTTCATCTGCTTGCAGTCTAAATTCCTAGCAATAAATGACAGGAGACAAGATATGCGAATACAGGGACATAGGCTGAGGCAATGTAACAGCTGAATATTTATTTATTTGGATTTTGGTAACCGGGTAAGCCCACTGAGACCAGAGGTCCCTTTTTCAGGGGCGACCCGGAATTAGTTACATTAAGAGACGTTTAGAGGCATTATTTACAGTAATTACATAAGTTACACAAATATACATTACAACAATATACAGTACAGGGGTAGAAAATCAGGTTCACAATTAGACTCAGGCGTGATTTACAGCGATTACATTAGTTTCACAGATAAACATTAGCAACAGTATACAGAGGTAGAAGTCAGGTTCACATTCAGACATCTGGTTACCCACCAATTAGAAGGGTAGTTAGACAACAACAGAGGATTGACATCGTAGGCTTGGAAGAATACAGACCAGATGGAGGGAGGTTCAGAGCAGTTCGGCTGGCATGAGATTAAGACTTGGGAGCTAGCGGTTACAACCACAGAGACCGAGACTGAGAAGATAAAGTTTGAGTCCAGACTTGAACTGGTTAAGGGTGGGAGAGTCAGTCAAGCTAGCTGGAAGGGAGTTCCGTAGGTGGGAGGCAGCAAATTTGAAAGAGCATTTACCTTATTTGAAGCGTATCCAAGGGATGTCCATGAGGTGTTTCGCAGATGATCGCAAGGTTCGGGTTTGTTCTTTGGGAGAAGAGTAGTCCACTAAGATGGGGAGGGGTACCTAGGGTAGAGAACTTGAAGGCAAGGCAAGCGACAGGGTATGCGAGTTTGTGTCGTAGAGTGGGCCATTTAAGTTCCTTAAGTGCCTCACAGTGATGCCTCCTAGGAGAGGAGTTTGTGGTGAACCGGGCCACTCGATTATAGAGTACGGAAAGTTTGCTGAATTCCAACTCACGAAGGAACTGCAGTAGAGGGGCACCATATAGAATGGTGGGGAGTAGATTGCAGCAGGCAATTGCCCAGCGTGCAGCCAAGGATAGAGAGTTCCCTACCCGGTAGAGGAGACCAAGCTTTTGGTGTTTGGACCGGGTCATGGAGTCAGTATGGGGCCTGTAGGTCATCTCCTGGTCAAGATGGATCCCAAGGTATTTAAAGCTTGTCATGATCTCAACTCTTTTTCCTTGGTTAGTGCTGATCTGGAGCAGCTGACTTCTGTCAAGGCCCAAGTGTCTAGACCCAAACAGTACGGCTTTGGTTTCACCTTCGTTAAGAGTAACTAGCTCTGACTGAGCTTGTTCCAGCAGGCCAGAGTTTGATTTCTTACAGCCTCCACTTGCACACTGTGACACTGAGCCAAGCCACTACACTTAAACCACCCCAGTGCTCTCGGGTCACCCCTGAAAACAGGCTCTTGTGCCCAGTGGGCCGTACGTGGTTATCAAAGAATAACACACAGAAACACACACCAGAGACAGACACGTACGTAACCCTTGGCTACCTTGTTTAATCTGTTAAACAAGGTGTGCAACTGCTAACCAAAGTGACTTGGTGAGACTGAAGGAGGGTAACAGGAGGGGAGGACACTGACGGTCCAAGAGGAGATTTACAAAATAAAAGGTAGCATCATGCACATAGAATATATTGAACCCTCCCACCCTCCCTTTAGAACTGTTTTGATAAAATGACTTTTGCCAGCGATGGGCCCCACAGTTCCACTTTTTTTTTTTTTATGCAATTTGGATGTGCACGATGCTACAATTTTTTTTTTTTTTTTTTTTTTTTTAATAGTTCAACACCATGAAAAGTCAGACTGAGGTAGCATTGTGATTTGTGAAACAGAATAAACATTTTTATGTAGTGTTTGGCTTTTTCTTTTTTTTTTTTCCCCATAGATGACATCTATTCAGAAGCCACAAATTAGTCAGAAGTCAGAATGGGGTTAGCTGCTATCCAAGAGAGACTTGACGCATAGGGTACATAACTTTGGGAAGCAGTATAGCGCAGTGGTTTAAGGCTCTGAGCTGCAAATCTAGAGACCTGAGTTTGAATCCCACAGCCCCCACTTGCATACTGTGTGACCCTGAGCAAGTCACTTAACTTCCCTGTGTTCCCAGGTTGCACCTGTAAACAAGCTTTCAGCTTAGTGTCTCTCACCTGGTTAAACAATTGGAAAAAAAACCCCAAAAACTGGAAGACATCTATCAGAAATCAACATAATCATTTACAAATAAATTAAAGTTAAGCGTACAAATAAAAGATTGAAGAAAAAAATGTGCAAGTGTGTAATTCTTTCATATGTTCCCTAGAACCAAAGTAGCCCCTAGCTTTTGTAGTCTTGCTAGATAGCAGTGCAATGGCAGAAACAAAATGATTACTTGCATGTGACAGGACCTGTAGGACATGAGAGACAGGCAGATGCAACATTCCCTTTCCAGGGGCGCTGTGGAGCTTGAGAAAGATGGCAGTTTGTTGATGGAGCTTACAAGCCAGGTGTTTGCATTTTATAGAGATTAGCTGCGAATTTACATTTAAATCAGACTAAAAATGATCGGGTATTGCATCGGAACCATGTTAGCTTAAAAATGAAAAATTACATACCTACCGTAATTCCTGATCTTTCTATGCATCTTTGCCATTCATCACCTTTGGGTAATGTGGCTGGAAGTCACGACCCCGGGGGAGCTTTTTTTTTTTGGGATGGGCGAAGTCAACGCCGAGGCTGACGCATCTGTGGCGCTAGTGTGGTTGGTAAGGCTGGCCGACCCCGCCTCCCGCCAGTTCTGAGTCACCGCAGAGTAAGAAAGGGGTTGAGGAGGGACAAGAAGTCCAAGGGACAGAAAGGAAAAATATATATAAACTAAGAGAAGAAAAACAATGGAGAGGACAGAAGGAGAGTTAGAAATCTAAGGGGATTGAGAAGGGCTCCAACCTCTGGAAGCAGAAAGAAGAGGGAGGGAAGGAAAAATGAAAATTACGTACCTACCATAATTCCTGATCTTTCTGTGCATCTTCACCATTCATCACCTTTAGATAATGTAGCCAGAGGTCATGACCGGCAAGAGCTTTTTTTTTTGGGGGGCATGGGTGGAGTCAACACACCGTCAGCGCCGCCCTCCAGGTAGAAGCACTGCATGGCGCTCATGGGTTGACTGTTAGGTGTCGTCAACCCGCCCTCCCGTCAGTTCAGAGTCGCTGCAGAGCAAGAAAGGGCTGGGAAGGAAGGACAAAAAAGTCCAAGGGACAGATAAAGGAAAAGATATACAAACTAAAAGGAGAAATAAACGACTGAGAGAACAGAGTTAAAAATCTAAGGGGACTGGGAAAGGGCCCCAATCTCTGGACATAGAAGAGGAGGGAAGGAGGAAAGAATTAGAAATAGGGAGGGGGGAGGACACACCCTGAACCTTTGACCTGCCTCCAGATTGTATAGGAACTGCGAAGGAGTAGCCAGAAGGCTGCACTGCCAGAATTCAAGGCACAGAATCTCTGGCAATAAACTCCGACATAAGCAGAAGCGGCTATACTGGAAGAAAAGACAGGATACAGGGCAATACTCCCCTGAAACCAAATTTGGAGGTAAGAAACAACAGTTTCTAAAATGAATTTGAGGGATGAGTCCCCAAGGACCAGAACGGAGTAGGACAGAGGAGGAGGAGAGAGAGAAGAAGAGAGGGCAACCACCAACTCCCACCCCAAAGGGGTAGAGCTGAAGCACTGAGGAGAGAAGTGCCCCCTACCCGATCCCCTCTTGTCAGAAAGTAAAAATCTCCCTGTGCACCCAAGGTCACCCCGCTCCTGACCATCGGAAAGAAAGGGGGGGAGAAGTAGGGGCACACAGAGGGAGGGGTACCCAGAGACTGAGACCCCAGGGGGATGGTGGGTGGGATTGTGATGAATGGTGAAGATACACAGAAAGATCATGAATTACGGTAGGTACGTAATTTTCATGTCTTATCTGTGTCAATCTTCACCATTCATCACCTTTGAGTGAGTACCAAGCCCCCCACAAAAGGGGCCCTAGATCTCAAAGGACTAAGTCCCTTAGCTCTCAGTGGTGACACACTGGGAGGGAGAACCTTCACGGTCTGGAGAGGCCAGAGACTGGGGAGGTGAGGCAGGGACCCCGGAGGAGCAAGAGGTTGCCCCGACAGAAGTCGCCTCACTCTACAGGAGAAAAGATGGGTTCTCTGGTAAACGGAGGAAATCACCCTACGCCAGGCCAAGGGTGACAACCGGGAAAGACACAGCCATGCCGTCCAACTAGTGCAGACCGCTGTCCCAAAGAGTGCAATGGCTTGTCTGGTTACCTCCGAATCAGTCAGAGAGGCTAGGAGCTGACCCAGCCTGGACCACAGAAACCTATCATAGGTAGCATAGTGGGCCTGATAAGCGGCTATTGAAAGAAGTAACCATGCCTAGTAGAAAGTCCTCCTCCCCCAGAAGTCAAAATCCATGGAATCTGCATCTGGTGGCCGGTCACGTTGGAGGGCGCAAAGCCCATCGGGAGTGTCCAGCTGCGTCAGTCCTGACCGAGGATGAGGCAAACTACCTGGAGACTCCGGGGGGGGGGGAATACCTCTGGCACAAATCCCATGGGGCTGGGACTCTGGAAAAGGGTCTTTGCCAGAAACGCAATGACGCCTCCTGGAAGGGAGCAGGCCGGGGGGGGGGGGCACCACAAGGGTGTCTGCTCTGAAATCGCCTAGGAAGGCGCACATTGAATGCTCCGGATAGTGCTGAGTGGGTGGGGTGACATGCAGGTCCTCCATCATCCTCATGAGGAAACGCTGATACTCTGCGAGATCAGCAGCAAGGGAGAGGTGGACAGAGGGCTCCTGTCCTCTCAAAGGAGGATGATGAGGAAGCGGAGGACCTCAGAGATTCAGTGGCTGGCTGCTCAGGGGGAGGTTGGAACACCTCCTTATCCATGGCCCTGACAAACGAAGGGAAGTGAGCAGCCACATCCCTGAATTGTGCCCAACACAGAAGTCCACTAAGACCAAGAATGCCTGGGAGAGCAGGAGAAGGTGACAGAGGAGTTGGGGCTAAGTTGACAACAGGAATCGACTGTCCTCTGTCCGGTCAAGAGAGTGCACCTGGAGCCCCAAAGGAAGAGGCAGCTCCGGAAAACTCAAGAGCAGACAGCCAATCAACCATGCTGGAACTGCCTAGGCTGCGCCCTGAAGATTCCCCCATGAGGTGACCAGTACCATGGATTTCCAAAAGGATGGTCCCCTCCCTCCAAAGACCAGGGCCTCTCGAGGAGACCGGGAAGGAAGGGCAGGGCTCTGCACTATGACTCCTTCCCGAACCTGGGTGGGTCCCAGAAAAGGGCCGACGCATGGCACCCTGACCCCCCGGAATCTGAAAGAGCCTTCTCCTCGCAAACACCAACCTAGGCAGCTGACAACTCTGGTCACCACCTGAGAGAGTACCGCAACTGACGGGGCAGAAAACCCTCTGAACCCAGTCTGCAGAGCAATAGTGGCCTGCACCACTGCCTGCAGGTCAGCACCCGACCCTAGACTCAGGGGCAACTGCCCGCTCTTCAGCGGGGGGCTGGCTCCAGTCAGCTGAGGAAACTACCAGGGTGTCCACACAGGCCGCCAACTCCAAAGAGTCGGATAACTGGTCAGAACCAGACTGAGTCCGCCCCCGAGGAGGTAGAGACCAAAGTCCAGTGCCAGACTGTACACGGACGCCCGCTGCCATCCCGACCGAAGGAGGTACCAGTCCGGGTGTCTGCACCAGAGCCGGTGCCGAACTCTCCAACGGCACCGTAAATGGTGCCCCAAGACATGGTGCCAAGAACGGTAGCATAAATGGAGTTGATGCCTGCCATGGCGACATCCCGACCCATGGTGCTGTGAGTGGCACCGAAGTCAGGGACCGCGCCAATGACTGCACCGGCTAGCGGGCGGCCGAGGTCGACATTCCCATGGCACCGTGTCTTCACTCAGCGCCACAAGTTGCACCAGAGCTAGACACGGCGCCATCCCCAGTCTTGACGTCGCGAACAGCGCCAAGGTGGGAAACGACCAAAGACGGCGCCATAGAACCTCCCATGGCGCCATCAACACCATCAGCGCTGGAGATGGCGCCGAGCGGTGGACCAGCACCGACCACGGCTTCCCGCCTGAGAGAAACGACACTAACGGAGCCTCGCCTCGAAGGGGCAATTGTCAGAGCGGTGTCTCCTGCCTGACTCCCAGGGGGACACAGACTGGCCTCCTGCACCATGGAAGGGGCTTCCGCAATGGTGAGGCTACTAGGAGGAGAAGTCCCCTCCTCCACGGTCTCTATGGTACCAAGAAGGGACTCTGAGGAAAGGCCAAGAGACCACGGCTTGGCCCAAGTGTGCGCCCAGCCCCCAAAAGTCGAAGCTCATCCAACTTTCCACGCGTGTTGCTCAATGACACAACAGTCCATGGAGAAGCAAGCATCACACGAATCTATGTCGTGAAGCAAGCCAAGACACACGAGGCAACGATCATGCTGGTCAGTGACCGGGTACTTGCGGCTGCATGGGCACAGACGCATAGGGGGCCGCTCCGTCTTCAACGATTTCAAACAACATGAAGTCTTGCTGTATTCTGACATTATGCAGTTAGCTCTAGCACTTGAACTGCTCCAGAGAGGAAAGAGTTAACTCTATGCCAGAGCATAGAACGTTGCGCTCGAGCTCTGTTCAAACCTCTGTCTGCTGCACTTTGAAGTGTAACCATTAGATTCTTTACTCCGCCTAACTGAACAGTCGCTCCGGAGATTCCTCCTTCGCTAACGGTTCGGTCCAGTTAAAAACAACGGTTTATACCGCTATTTTTTTCCCTTTATTTCGGTTCAGATCCCTGCCTGCAGTACAGTAAGTACATAGGTAGTGGACTAGTGCTGAATGTTTTTGTGGAAATTGTAAAAACTATATTTCAACCGGTTCGGCTGAACCGGTTGTCTGTATCTTGTCTGTGTATTTTTCTTTAGCTGAATATAGTGTGAGGTATCGGTCCTTATCGGTTCTAAAAAAAAAAAAAAAACGTGTTTTTTTCCAACACCCGTAACATGGTTAGGAACTGATAAGGGGGTCTTGCCTGGCTATTGCCATAAAAAGGGTAAGTTTTAGGATGGCTTCGTCTGCGAAACCCAAGAGGAAAACTGGGCCCACTGAGTTTCAACACTGCAGTGAGTGCGGGGAGGCCTTTGCTAAGGCCGATCCCTACACCACCTGCGTTTACCATCTGGGTTTTGACCACCTGGAGTCAGACTGCGAAATTTTCCAAAATTTACCTAAAGCCACCCTGGATAAAAGATTGGACAGGCTTAGAGAAAAGGAGGCCGAAAAGTCCACTGATCCGGATGGCCAGCCCGGTTCGGTTCCGACCGAACCTGCGGGAGTGCCCACTTACCTGGGAGAGACTCCCTCGGGCAAACGGAGAGCCGATCCTGAGGGGTCGGTTCTGGCAAAAAGATATTGTCTGGTTCGGACCCAGAACTGCATCGTCCAACCGCTGAAGAAACTGCCAGGGCGATTAGTATAGATGAATCGCTCCATTCGGTTCCGAATGATCCGACGCCTCCCGGTAGGCGTTCCGTTCGGTCAGTTCCTCAGGTTCAGGATTATTCCCCTGAAGACTTTTATGAACTGGACTTGGAGGGGGATTATGATGATGATGATGATGGTGGTGGTAGTGTGGAAGGTCTGGATGAGCCCATAGAACTGGGCATCTCCCCAGACAGGCCTTCTGGCGTTTCCCCTCCTAGGCTTTCAGAGTCCCCTTCCCACTTTATGTTCTACAAAAAAGTGGCAGAAACCCTCCAGCTCCCTCTGGATGAAGCTGTCGACGAGCAAGAGGAGCCAGACTATGTGGAGATGATGGACATCACAGAGTCCAAGAGACTATCTATTCCCCTTCACAAATCCTTTAGGAAACAGACACTGAAGTTACTTAAGACTCCAAATTCTTTACCTCCTGTGGACAGGCGAATGGACAAGAGGTATATGTTGTCAGGCCCAGGTACGGAGTACTTGTACCAGCAATGCAGCCAAGTTAGGTTGTGCAGGCTGCAGCCTGTGATAAGGGCTAACATACCCTTGGCTTCACACCCAGATAGACTCCAAGACGTTGGATGGCATGGCAAAGAAACAGTACATGGCATCTTCCTTGGGACTCAAGCAGGCTAACTATATGGCCTACACAGCCAGATACCAGAAGTCCAGATGGGATACTGTTCTGGATATGGCTAAACAGGCTTCTCCCCAGCTTGACGAGGAGCTGGAGGAGGTGGCTGCTGATGGGATTGAGGCATCAAAAATCCAGTTTCATATTGCTGTGGACTCCAATGATGCGTCATCAAGAGTCATGGCTACATCTGTACTAGCCTATCACAGGACACCTAGGCTAAGGCCATGGATTTCACTGTTGTCGAGAAGTCTCTGTTTGGGGAGCAGACAGAATTATATGAAAAAGATGGACGAGTACAGGACCACCTACAGGAGTGCATAGGCCAAGGAAAGCAAGCAACTCCTCAGAAGCAGCAGGCTAGGGGCAGGCCTTTTCACAGGCCTTTCTACCAGGCACAGATCTCCTCTCCTTTTTCCCCCCAGAGGGGGTTCTTCAGAGGGAGAGGCAGAAGGGGGGATAAGCAGGGCTGCATCCTCTTCTCAGTCTAAGGCTCCTGCCAAGCAGACTCCCTGATGTGTCAGCCCAGGTAGACTCCCAATTCCTGTAGGAGGCAGGCTGGCTTACTGCTTCCAGGACTGGAAGTATGTTACCTCAGACAAATGAGTCCTGGAGGTAGCAAGCCAGGGACTGGCCCTCAACTTCAAAAGAATTTCCAAAGCTGAGGGTCAGGTCCTTTCCACCTGCAAACATCTCCGAAACCATTGGCCCAGATGCAGAGGTTTAATCTCTGCTGGCTCTCAGAGCCATAGAGAGTTCCTACACTTATCTGGAATACAGACCTTTGCCCCTGTTACTTCCTTACCCCCCCCCCAAAAAAAAGAGGGGAACTGGCAGCCCATCCTAGACTTAAGATACCTAAACAAGCACCTACTAAAGCCAAAATTCAAAATGGTGACTCTGGGAATAATTCTTCCCTTTCTAAGACCAGGGGACTGGCTAGCCTCCCTGGACCTAAAGGATGCCTACTTTCACATTTCCATCAGGTGCTCCCACAGAAAGTACCTCAGGTTCGAACTGCCTTCAGGCCATTACCAGTTCAAAACAATGCCCTTCGGCCTAACATCAGCTCCAAGGGTGTTTACAAAATGCCTAGCAGTAGTAGTAATATCCGTCTCTTAATCTCAAGGCATGCTCTTGAAGAGCTAGAATATGCAAATTTGCATCTGTCTCAAGGGGGTTCTGGACATTCTCAAGCCTTTCTAAGGAGACAAACATCTCCATATTCCCATACCTGGATGACTGGCTCATTGTGGGTCAGTCTCCAGACCAAGTCAAGTCAGATTTATAAGTGACCCAACAAGTGCTCACTTCTCTAGAATTCCTCCTCAATCTTCCCAAATCAGTTCTCGAACCAGTGCAACTCTTAACCTTCATAGGGGTAGAGTTGGATACTGTAAAAGCAAAAGCCTTTCTCCCTTTGGCAGTGGTAAAGGCCATTATAGAGCTGGCTTCCTCTTTCCATCTTCTGGTGTCTCAGCCAGCAAGGCATTTCCTTCAACTCCTGGGCCACATGGCAGCTTCAACTGCAGTGGTCCAAGGGACCAGATTTCAGATGAGGGCTATCCAGTTCCATTTGACGGCTTTCTGGTCTCAGGAAAAAGATCCTCTAACCAAGCTTATTCCAGTGACTCAGACCCTGATCCAGGCTCTCCAGTGGTGGTTGGATCAGGACGACCTCAGGCAAGGAGTCCCATTCATCACTCAGTCTCATTCTGTGGTTCTAACCACGGATGCTTCTCTCCTGGGGTGGGGAGCTCTCACAGCTCAGGGACCGTGGTCCCCTTAGGAGTTTCTTCTCCACATCAATCTTCTGGAGCTCAGGGCAGTGAACCTGACTCTGCAAACCTTCTCGGAATCAGTACAGAACAAGGTGGTTCAGGTCAGGCCAGACACCACCACCATGCAAGCCATGAAATTATGGTCCCTGGCTTATTCTCTACAGACCTCTCTGGTAGCAGTCCATCTTCCAGGGAAGGACAATGTGCTAGCATATGCATTGAGCAGGATATCCTAGGGCCATCACGAGTGGTCCCAGGACCCTCTAGTGTTAAGAGAGATTTTTTTCAAGGTGGGGCACTCCAGAGATGCATCTCTTTGCAGCCCCAGACAATCACCAACTTCCTCTCTTCTGTTGCAGACCCCCAGTCTTGGGTTCAGTCCCTCTGGATGCACTAATTCTGGATTTGGAAGGGAAATTTCTGTATGCCTTTCCTCCTTTTCCTCTACTGCTCAAAGTCCTGGTCAAGATAAGGTCACAATCTTGCAAAGTAATCCTGATTGCTTCAGACTGGGCCAGACAGCCTTGGTATCCCCTGTTGCTGTCCCTAGCAGTCCATCTTCCCCCATCTCTTCCCAGGAATCACAACGTGTTAATCTTATGCAACCCCCTTTTGAGCCTTTGTCCTCAGCAGAGCTTAAGTACTTGACTTGGAAAACTGTGTTCCTGGTAGCTATTACCTCTGCCAAGTGTATCAGTGAACTGCAAGCTCTGTCAGTGGAGCCTAATTTTATCTCATTCCTTAGAGATAAGGTGGTCCTTAGAACCAATAGGAGGTTCTTACCCAAAGTGGTTTCAGATTTTCATCTGAACCAATCCATGTCTCTTCCTGTATTCTTCATTGATCATTCTTCTTCAGGAGAGAGAAGATTACACAGTTTGGATGTTAAAAGGGCTCTTAGCTACTACATTGAGCATTCTAAGGCTCTTAGGTTTGACTCCTTCCGGTTGTTCCTCACTTATGGTGAGGTGGGGAAGGGCAAATCTGCTACAAAGAGAACTATTGCTAGGCGGATTGTTTCTTGCATACAATTCTGCTATGAAAAGCTAGGCAAAGTACCCCCCTCAGGCCTGAGGGTTCATTCGACTAGAGATACAGCTGCTTCTCTGGCTGCTGCCAAAGATATACTCTTATTAGAGATATGCAAAGCAGCCACCTGGAAAACAGTCCATACATTCATCAAGCATTACTCTCTGGATATCCAGCCTAGGAGTGATGCTAGGTTTGGTACAGCAGTACTGCAAAGCCTATTCCCAAAATAGGTTTGATACCCTTCTCCATGGAGGTACTGTTTGGTAGTCTGCATAATGTCAGAATACAGCAAGACTTCATGTTTGAAGAAAAAAAAATTACTCACCTTATTAACTGTGTTTCTTCTAATGGAGTCTTGCTGTATTCTGACCTCCCTCCCTACCTCCCCTCTCAGAACCTGGTTTTTGGGAAGTGGGCTGGTAGGCACAGTGTTGCACCTCAGGGGTGCACTTGGCACCCTCCCCTCTTTAGACAGGGGGAGTGGGTTATTTATATGTTTTGGTAATTATTTTGTTCACTACCTGGTTTTTGTTTTGGATTTCTCGACTCGAGTCTTTTGGGGATCCACAATATTTGGTTGCCTTTTTGGGTAGTAAATTTTACAATTTCCACATAGTGGGAGTAGTTGGTATTAGCTCATAAGAATCTGATGCTTACACTTCAAAGTGCAGCAGACAGAGGTCTCAACCGAGCTCAAGCTCAATGGTCTATGCTCTGGAACAGCGTTAACTCTCTCCTCTCCGGAGCAGTTCAAGTGCTGGGGCTAACTACATAATGTCAGAATACAACAAGACTCCATTAGAAGAAACACAATTACTATGGTGAGTAATTTTTTTCTTCTTGCCCCCCGACCAAGACATGATCCACAGCAAAACAAGTTAAACAAAAGACTCAACATCGCTGACAAAGAAAAGGAACAGTCTTACCACAGCGGCGTCGGGCGGTGGCAAAAACGGAACCGGGAGGAAGAATTTGTCAGCAAATAATTTTTTCGGCTTTGACACAGAAGAAAACATTACTTACCATAGTAATTGTGTTTCTTCCCAGTGATGCTAAGATATTCATAACTTTATGCAGTAGCCTTCTAAGGTAGAACTGCCCAGAGAGATGGAACATATGCAAATGATGGAATCTTTTGCATGAGCCACTTTTCAAATGCTGCATTCTTCTAACTGCCTTTGCTCTAAACCCTCAGATTGTCTAGAAGCATGGAAAGACAGGCCCACAAGGACTAAGTGTGACGATGACAATATTGAGCATGATAATAATAAAAATAATAATAAATTATAGTAAGAACTCCTTTAACACCCAGAAAAAGGGCCTCCAACAGAAGGGCATAGCATGTGAAAGAATACCCCTGAATGGCAGAATCACCTGGCAAGGGGGAATAACAATAGTGAACGCAATCAGAACATATGTGCCACACGTGGCATTTATACCCCTGAGAGCACAGTATACAGGAGTGCAGAGGCTGACGTTCTGGAAGGGGAGGTAGGGAGGGAAGTTATGAATATCTGAGAATCACTGGAAAGAAACACAATTACTATGGCAAGTAATTTTTTCTTCTAACCCCAGTAATGCTCAATATATTCATAACTTTATGCAGACTACCAAGCAGTACCCCTGGAGGTGGGTGCAGAACTCTAATTTGGAAACCGACTTTGCAGGACTGCTGTGCCAAACCTAGCATCGCCCCTAGATAAAATATCCAGATTGTAATGCTTTGTAAAGGTGTGTACTGTTTTCCAGGTAGCTGCTTTACAAATGTCCAGTAATGGAACATCCCTGGCAGCTGCTAAAGTAGCAGCTGTCCCTCTTGTGGAATGAGCCCTCAAACCTGATGGGGGCTCCTTACCAGCCTTTGAGTAGCAGAACTGGATACACTGGACTATTCATCGAGAAATTAACCTTTTGATGCTGGATTAGCCTTTCCCACATTTCATAGGTCAGGAGCAGGTGTTTCCTATCCTGCCTATGGACTGTAGTGGTTGTCAAGTAGTAGCTAAAAACTTGTTAACATCCAAACAATGAAGATTCCTTTCATTTGAACCAAAGTGATCAGTGAAAAGACAAGTAAGGTAATGGTTTGGTTCAAATGGAAATTAAAATCCATTTTAGGAAGAAACTTCCTCTTTATTTTCAGGACCACTTTGTCTCTGCGGAATGAAATGTAGCCATGTTCAATGCAGTCAGACTGGGGCTCACTGATTTCTCTGACAGAAATTACCATAAGGAAAGAATTTTCATGTGGCATATCTCCAATAAACTGAAAGCATAGGCTCAAAAAGGGAACCCATGAGCCTAACCATACACACATTTAGGTACCATGCTAGCACCGGTTCCTTGTGAGGGTGTGTGCAAATAGGATAGGCCTTTAAAGAACCTTTGGAAAACACGGTCTGGGGCACAAAGACATAGAGGAACATTCTGTCCACTGAAATACAAGTATATGCTTCTAAGGTACTGAACTGTAAGTCCAGGAAATACAATAGGTAAGATAGGCCAGCACAGATGGGACACCAGCCTGTACTATTATGTGTGAAGCCCTTAAAGAGCCCTTTTGGAGATAAGATGTTTCAAGTTGCTTCAGATCCTATCTAGCTGATATGCAGGCTGATGCTACAGCTAACTGGACCTTAAGGGTGCTGGACTGCAAGTCCAATGAATATAAATATGAAAATAATCAGACAGAGCTAGGACCCCAGCATGTGCTGGTACCAGTTCCTAGTTGAATAACAATAGAAAAAAACCTTTTCCATTTGAAGCATAGATTTCCTTAATAGAAGGACTCCTGTAACCACTTAAAATGTCCAAGACATTTTCAGAAAAATGCAATTCCACATATTGTAGCCCCCCCAAGAGCCATGCCTCGAGCCCAAGTTTTAGGTACAGGAGCCTCCCTTGGTTGGAGGTTAGCAGATTGTACCTCCGAGGAAGGTGTATTGGTTCAAACCCGGACATGGAGAGTAGCAGAGAGCACCATGGCTGCCTGGCCAGTCTGGTGCTATCAAGAGCACTGATGCTGACTGGCACCTGAGTTTAAGAAATAATCTGTACACCAGAGGGAAGAGAGGAAAAGCATGTACAGTAGATGCTTCTCTGACTAATCCAGAGCCAGAGTATCCAGAGGGATTGTTCCCGTATCTGGTGGTCTGCCACAGTACAAGGGCAAGTGGTGTTCTGGTGGGACACAAACAAGTATACCTCTGGGGTGCCCTACCTCCTGCACCACCCGACTGTCCAAATCCCATCTATGATTGGACTAGATGATTTGAGTCAGGGTATCTGCCCAGGTATTGTCCTTACCTGGCAGATGAATAGCCCCCATGGAGCATCCTATACCGACTCCCTATTATCATAACTCTTCTGCAGGCAGGGCTTGACTTTATCCATCCCTGCTTGTTTGTGTAATACATTGCAGTGGTACTGTCTCTTCTGACCCATACCACCTTCCCTGTACTAGTTGTATGGAAACCCTTGGTGCCAGTGACACTAATGTTGGCTCCAGCAGGTTTGTGTGCAGAAGTGACTATGCTGGGATGGTGCGAACCCCCAGATGGGAGTGTCACCCTAGCAGAGATGTATCTGTTGACTGAACAATTGATGGGGACTCTTGCTGAAAAAAGGGGACCCCTTTCCTCAGGTTGGTTTCTTCTTTCCACCCTTGGGTGACCTGTAACAATATCTGTTGTTATCAGGATTAGGTTTAAAGGAGGGACCTTTCCCTAGTGAACCCAGAGGTGAAACTGAATGTCCCTCATCCATAACCTGGATTCCAGGACTATGCCAGTGGCAGGTGTCATGGGGCCAGTAGCTGAAGAAACTGTCTTTTGGCTTTTTGTTTGTTCAGGCTGAATGAGCCCACTGTCAGTGGGATACATCTTGCCCTGCTGAGAGGCAGGTAGGCCCTGCCTTGCAAGATATCTAACTCTGCTTCTATGAACCGTAGTGCCTAAGCAAGCTGAAGGACAGAACTTCTCTAGATTATCAGGGACCCTAGTGACTCCAGGAGCCCCTAGGCCACTTGCTGGGTTGATTTTACAACCCCTAGCCAGTCATCTAGGTATGGGAAAAACGGACACCTTGTCTTTGAAGGTGTGTCAGAAACCCTGCCAAACACTTCGAGCAGACTCTTCGAGAGTGACCTGATGGGAGTATGCACCTGAGGTACTTTCTGTGAAATTCCCTTATGAAGGTGAGGAAATAAGCACCCTTTAAGACCAGTGATGCCAATCCTTCCCTTGTCTGGAGTGTTGGCAGAATCAGGGACAAAGTTATCATTTTGAACTTTGGCCTTGTTAAAAATGCCTGTTTAGTACCATGAAGTTGAAGACAGGCCAGCACACCCCATTCTCTTTGTGGTACCTTTTGCTGTACTAGGACAGGTTCCACTTTGTGACAGTAACATGTTTTGAATCTTTTTTTTAAACTGTTGGCAGGGATTTGAACTCTGAGCCAATCCCTAACCCACTGTGGTGCCTGAAGTACCCCTGGTGTGGGTACTGCTTATACTGAGGCACAACTCTAGCCTGATTAAAAAAAAAAAAAAAAGCTTAATGTGAAATTATCTGTCTCTGCCTCCCCTTCCATATGTTTTAGTGGAGGGGAAGCTTTCTTTTACAGAACTACAACTATAGGCGTTTTTTGTATACGTCCACCTTTGTCATATAAGCCTTTATCTTTCTTCCAAGAGGGGATGACCCTCAACTGGAAAAAACATAGCCTTGGTTTTGGTATCCTGAATGAGGTTTGTGACTCTCAGCCAGGCAAACCTCGTTGAGCTACTTAATCTGCCATTTATCTGGCAGTAGTGCCTGAAAAAGCAGCAGTCATATGACTGGTATTTGGCTGCTCCCAAACCCAACTTAACTGTTTCAGCTAGATCATCTGACAGGGAAGTCTGAGCCTTGACTGCCATAGCAAGGACAGACTGTCATAGTGACTTTTGGTATTGAGCATCAAAGGCTTGAAAGCCGTGCTGTCAATTTTCCTGAAATCCTTGTTAGGAGGAATGCCAGGGTATCTTTGCCTTGTTACATGCTGTCACTTGTACTACTCCTTGGTGGACAGGGTGGGAGAAAAAAAATTCATCTCTCTCCCTGTCCAGCTGATATTTCTTATCCAGCCTCTTTTCAGGAGGGGAAGACAGAGCTCTGAATTTGTAGAAATCTTTGAAGTACTGTATAGCAGGTTATATTGGCGCCCGTTTAATTTAGCGTGTCTGATATGCGGTACGTAATAACGCCCGTTTAAATTAGCGGATGGTTCACCTGCAATTACAGTACTTGCTGAACTCTGAAATCTGTAGAAGTCCAGGTTAGTGACCCCCTCAATGGTGCAGCTGCTCAGATGTGATGCCACACACACTTCTTGGCTGCTTAGTGGTATCACCTCCCTTGTTTACCTCCTGTTGCCATGATACATCACCCATTGTGTGCCATTTTCTCCTTAGACCTCTGCCGTATATCATGATACCACTCCTCTGGAGTTCCCTTACAGAGCACTTAACTGGCCTGATCGCATTTACTCTGGACAGCAAAAGGTCCACCTGCATCTACCTCCTCTATCAGTATGTCTGTTTCCTCTTGCACTAAGTTTTTTCTTGTGGTGTTTGCCTCCCTTATCCTACAGCATTTCAGTCATTCCTCCACCACTTCTTGTGGTGATCTGTTTCTAACACATCTTCCGATCAAACCATCCCACTGCACCTCTTTATGTGATGTAGCTTGTGTCTTGCACAATTTCTGAGAAATTCAATGCAAAACATGAATTTTCCAGACTCGGGCGCATGATGTTTGCTGCACCGACATTTGATGCAAGTTGCCAGTTTGATGCAGCTTGCATTGATCTAAGGCACCTTTGGAAATTGGGCACAGAATGTATAATGCTGTGGACCACATTATGAGAATAAATGAACAGTTGTCACAGAAAGAGGCAAAAATATGAGTAGTTAAACATGCAGTAGGATTACGAACAGCTGCATAGTAGAATGTACAGTAACTACATATATAGTAGATAATATTAGCGATCCGAATATATTAGCGGTATTTCCGTTTCAGCTAATATCACTAAAATAAAAGGAACGCTAATATTACCTTCTATATAGTATCTTTCCTGAAGAATGTATTCACAGGAAGGAAAAGCTTTTAGTGGGTGTCAGCCCAATCATTTATCACAAAACATGAAAAGTGAGGAATAGTCCTCAAATGCTCTGTGGGAATAGCCCAACTCCTGTTCAGGGAAAACGTCAGTTTAAATAGAAGAAAGGGGAACCCAGTAATCATAAACATATATTCTTTCTCTTAATAATAGGAAGACTGATCAGAGGAGAAAGACTGCTTTGCAGTAGTCTGCTGTTGAGAAACAGACACCCCTTGCAAGCCTAAAAGTTTTTTTTTTTCTCTTTTTTTTTTTTTTTTTTTTTTTTTAAACCATTCAAGGCATTTTCCACACTTTCTCCTAGAAAGCTTTACAGTTTCTGCAGGAGTTGTTAGGCTTTATAACAGACACAGAAGTCCCCAAATGCTGTCCAGCAGGAGGTTATGTGTTTGATTTATTTGAGAGAACAAGGGAGTCAACTGGTTCAATAAGTCTAGCAGGCACAGAAGTCCCCGTACGCTGTCTAGCAGGGGGTTCAGTGTGCTTAGTTTTATTTTGTTTCTTAGAAGGAACCAGGTAGTGAGCCAGTTCAGCAAGCCTCTCAAGAACTACTTGTATACCAGTCTCAGGGGTAGCAGTTACAATAATTGTTGTGGTTTCAACCACAGAAATTTAGGGTGTCTGCTGATCAGAGCTAGAGGAACCCTTAGGTGGTGATGCCTTTTTTTTTTTTTAGCCTTATCCAGGCATGTTTAAATAGTTTTCTGTGGACATGTAATGCAGGTTTCACTCTGCTTGGAAATGAACATGCCCAGAGAGCAAACAAAGACTGTTTGCCTTAACAAACATCACCACTCTCAACATATGATTCAAAACTGGGATCACCAGTTTTCTTTCTTGGTTTTTCTGACATTTTCCAATAAAACCGATAAAAGTTGTAACCGCTAAAAGAAATGTATTTAGCCGGCCCGGTGGTGCCGAGGGTTGAGGCGCTGGACGCCACACCTCGCACCATGCCGGCGACCCGGGTTTGGGAACAGACTCGGGTTGCCGGTGGGTCGGCAGGGGGAAGGAGGATTAAGCGTCCCTATGGATGCTTTCCTCCTTCGGGGAGGGATACCAGGGGTGTTTAATACACCCGACGTCCGGAGAGCGGGTGGAAGCACCGACTCTCAGGGCAACGCAGCGGCTTCCATTGGGGAGAGCCAGGGAGGGAGGACGGCCATCTGGCACTTGGCAGGCATGCGTAGCACGCCCGCCTAAGCCGGGCGCCCTCAGCGGGATGGAGGGGAGGAACAGAAAACGGAAAAAACCCACAACGTTCCTGGATGACGGCCGCTCCAGCCACCCAGTCTGCAATCACAGGCAGACCCCGCTGTGCAAGGTGCGCCGTGGAGGGAAGAGGCAGGTAGGAGTCACCGGAGGCACTCTAGGGGAAGACTCAGTGAGGGATTGGGGGGCACTGAGCAAGCCCGAAGGAGAGGAATGGTGAGGGCGACCAGGAGGGGATAAAAAAAATTAAAAAATGTATTTAAACTTCAACATTCACAGTCGGTTCCCGACCGATGAGGAACCAATCGGGACCAGAAACCCAAGTAAAATGAACCGAGGCTATCGGTTCAAAACCCAGTATTAGCGGTTCTTAAAACAAGCTAAATTAAATAAAATTAAACATAACTAACGGAGTTTTTTTAGTCAGAAAACTCCGATAAATGTAAAATACACTTCAGTTCCCCCCCGGTTATACCGAACTGGAAGAAACCGATAAACGTACAATTTAAAAACACAAAAACTACGTGTTTACTTAAAACTATAAAAGTAAGAAAGCAGCAAATGAAATGCAAAGAATACTTATATAAATTTTATACGTTTTCTCACGTCAGAACAAGATGACGAGGAGAGGATCTACGAGCGTCTAGTCTTGACAGGCGGAGAGAAAAATCTGAGGGTTTAGAGCAAAGGCAGTTAGTAGAAGGCAGCATCTGAAAAGTGGCTCATGCAAAAGATTCCAACATTTGCATATGTTCCATCTTAGAAGGCTACTACATAAAGTTATGAATATACTGAGCATTACTGGGGTTAGAAAACTAGGCCTCTTGATGGTAGCTCCTCATGAGGTGCGACCTCTATGGCAGGAGACGAAGAACTGGCAGGAGGGTGGGGTTGACACCCAACAGCCAACCCGCGAGTGCCACACAGTGCGTCAGTCTCGAGGGCGGTGCAGACGATGTGTCAACTCGGCCCATCCAAAAAAAAAAAAAACGCTCCCACGGGGTCGTGACCTCCGGCCACATTACCCAAAGGTGATGAATGGTGAAGATTGACAGAGATAAGACTGGGAAATCCCTGTAAAGATCAGCAGCAGGGATCGGGTGCAAAGTCCAAAAATGATCACGCTGTGCCAAACACGAGGTTAGCTCAGGTACGCATTGAGGAACCACCCAAGGAGACAGGAGAAGAGACTTTACAAACAATCAGATCCAAACTCTCCAATCTCATCAAGTCGGTAACCATCCTTCCTGTCAAACAAGTCTGATGGACTTACTGTTCAAGTGACTACCCTGGAGTCGAGTTGAGAGCATATCCAGACTGCGTCTGTGGAAACTGCTAAAGGGCTGATGCTGCACTCGGAGCAGTCACTACGGTGAGTAAAGAAAGCATGCAGTGGAAAGCTCATATTGAAATCCTAAATAATCAAATTTGCTCCCCAAATATACGAATCATGGGATTGCCTGAAGGTTGTGAGGGTGACCATCTTCTGCTGCTCTTAAAGGAGTTGTTTGTGCAGCAATTGGGGAGGGGAAGAGGCTACACCGAAAGCTCAACTTTTCCAGAAGACCTACTAGATAACTCAATGCGGACATCCAGACAACCCTGAGGCTCCTCATACTGTGGTAGTGGTATCAGACAGGTTGGGCTCCCATGACTATCTACTGGCCCGAGCCCATCATAAACAGATACTCCTGCAGGATGGGGGACGCATCAAACTTTTCCCCAGACATCAGCTATTCGACGAGGCAGAAGTGGAAGAAGTTCAATGGGTTACGGGCCATGCTGTAGGCAGCCTCAATCCTGCATGGAATGATTTTTCAGGCCCAACTCAGAATAGCACACCAGAAGATATTTTTTGTTCAGTGATATTGGAGAGGCTCTCAAGTGGAGCCAAAAATGTGTGGCCCCTGCAGGTCAAGCTGAAGCCACTGCCAAACACTTGTCGGATAAGAAGAAGACTTGACATTACTTACGTGGGTTACCTACATTCCTCCAGGCAGTTGAAATTAGCGCACTCAGGTAAGCAGAATTTCCATAGTAAAATCCCAGCTGGATTGAACTAATGCTGAAAGGACCTGGGGCGCTCTCATATCTGCCACAGAAGCTGTGCGGGACTTTACTACTTCCACTTTTGGGTAATCCAGAATTGGGGGTCAGCTCCTTATTTGACACCTCGTATGTTTAAATTCCTGTTGCTTCGCTGTAAGCTGGTAAAAGGTTCTATATGTATTTCTTTTTTCCTGGGGTGAATGGGCCTTGTTTAGCTCATTATGCCACCAAATTTGAAAGGTAGGTTTTCTCCGTTAATGAGTACCTAAGTTGTACTTGCATAATTCATTTCCAGACATTTGGTATCAACAAAACTACAAGAAATGTGTTCTCAGCGCCAAAAGAGTAGTAGTTATATTACTTATTCACAGGCTATAAAAGTCTGTCAACTAAGGGTACTGCATATTTTGTGCACAAATGTGACAGAGCATGGTATTATTCTTCTCAGTCTGTGAGAGTAAGGACTTTCAGGACTCTGATATTAGGACTTTCCGGGACTTTAACCATACATATGAATCTGCCAGCAGAAACGGGCCTTATGGTCTATCAAGTCTACTCGAGTGCGTAGCTAGCGTCCCTAGATCGCAGCTGCCCCCCCCCCCGGCAATTCCTCATTACTACTTACCCAGACACCCCCCTTGCCCTATACCATGCCCTTTTGAAAGTGCCCACCATCCTACGTGATACCACCTTATCTGGTAGGGTATTCCATTTCGACACCACCCTTTCCATTAAATAAAGTCTCCTTATCTCTCTCCTAAATCTGCCTCCCCCTCCAATCGTAACCTGTCTTGTGTCCCTTCCTTAGCATAAATAACTCATCTGTGCCAGATTTGTTGACCCCTTCAGATACTTGAACGTTTCAATCACATCCCCTCGACCCCTCTTCCAATCACATCCCTTTAACCCCTTTTCTCCTCCAAGGTGTACAAACTCAGATGCCTCAATCTGTCCTCATAGGGTTTGCCTTCCATCCCCTGTATCATTTTTGTCAACCTACGCTGCACCCCCTCCAAACAGCCTGATACCGTTCTTTAGATATGGCCAGCAGTACTGCACGCAGTACTCCAAGTGAGGCCTGACCAACGATCTGTAGAGGGGCAGGATCATATCCTTATGCCTGGACGAGATCCCCCTGGCAATACACCCTAGCATCTTGCTGTTCCTGAATATACCCCAGCATCTTGCTGCTCTTGGGTTCAGTTCACAGTTTAAGTAACTATATAAATTTTAGATCTTCACTTTGGTATCCTCCCAAGGACATACCGATTAGCACTGATGTACTACATGTGAATATTAAGAGGAGTGGCGCCCTCAGAGAACCGTTACTTTGTAATATCCTTGCTTGGAATCCAAACTGTATGTTTTGTTTTTTTTTAAATAATGATATGTTTTATTTCCGAAATATGCAAAACAAGATCTGAATGTAGTGTTTTCACTGAATAGCTTATATGATTATAGAACTACATAGATCTACTTTATATATAGGAATGCTATACGATATTAATCATTTCAGTATTCTTAGCCAATCTAGAGCACTGCTTTATATGTAAATATAAAAATTACTTGTATTATTTTACTAGAAATAAAAAAAACTTCTAGTGACAAAAAATAAACAAAGTTTGAAGAAAAAAAAACAACAATAATATTCCCTCCCCCCCAACGTACTGAGCCAGTAATAATATTATTCTTCAACATCACTGCCAATAGGCACATCATCAATACTGTCTGAGCAGTGTCTTGGAAGTGCCCCCCAGTATCCTGCAAATATACCATAGTCTTAGTTTAACAGAAGTTAGAATTTCAACGCTTCTGGAAGCAGTTTTCTCCTCCTAGTACTAGCAACACAGCCAGCGGTGCTAAATATTCTTTCTGAATACACACTTGTTGCTGGGCAACTTAAACAGTAAAGGGCCACTTTTTGTAATGTTGGCCAGACTGCACTCTCTTCATGCCAATACTGAAAGAGGGTTATCTCCAACATTTATCTTTCTGGGATCCGTTAAGCAGTCATGCACTATACTGCTTGCTGAGTAGCTTGTGATGTCAGAAGTAACTGCACTGTCGTTACGTCTTCCAGTCTTGCCCAAATATTGTCCAAGGAGGCACCATACAAATTGGCCCTGGTTCCGACTCATAATGCAAGGCTTTTCGGAAGCGCTGTGGAGCACACCTACCAACAAGAAGTGTGGAGCGAAACCTCCTTGAAATCGAAATTTCAAAGCTAAAAAACTGTGGCGTTTTGGGCTAAAAAACAAAATCGGATTCTGCCAATTAAGTGGAGTTGATCGATATCAAATTTAGGAAGGGTCGCACTTCTAAACCAGCGGGAGCCACTACAAAAGCTCAGCTACCAGCAGACATGAGCATGGCGGGTGAACCGTAACCTCAGCATGGGCCAGAACCACCTTGGAAGGCCCTTCAGAAATCAATGCAGGCCAACAGACAAAATTTAGCTGGCCTTAACCCGCATGTCTGAACAAGATGTTAAAATTGATACAGCTGCAAAAATGGCTGGAGCGGCAGAGTTGATGGCTACAAAAGCCCTGGCAACTACTTCGAAAATGGCTCAGGAAAATTCACACTTATAGACTGGAGTTCTTGGAAAACGTGCAACGGGCCCAAAATGTCCAAATTGTTGGATTGCAGGAGAACTGCAAGGGGAAGAATCTGCTCGATTTTTTTGCATACCTGGCTGCCAGCAACTTTATGTCTTGAAGCTGATCTCCCAGCAAACAGCTTTCTTAAAGCTTACCGCATCTCTCCTAGAGCTGCCACCGGCCAGCATTACCGCGGACCATTCTGCTACAAACTGTGGGGTCTCAAACAAGAGATATAAATTTTACAAGCTGCCAGAGGATCTGGATCTTTGGCCTACCAGGGAAAGCCAATCCACTTATTTCCAGACCTGTCCTTTGTGACCCATACCCGGAGGAAAAAGTTAGATGGAGTGAGAGCCAGACTTAGGAGCCTCGGCATCACACTCTCTCTCCTGATGCCGGCTCATCTGAGAGTGTTCTATGGCGGTCACTCGTACCAGTATACAGATCCAGAGGAAGCAGGTAAAAACTTAGAGGCAATTAGAGAAAAATTTGCCAGAGCCAGACTGGAGGAATCGGGAATCTGAAGAGGACATTTGAAATAGAATGTAGAGCTGGTTGAGACTGTCTTTTTCCAATTAAAATATAACAGTTTAACTGGCCTGCGCTGGGGTACTTGTGGGGAAAAATGTTTAAGCAGGACCACGAGGTTAAGGCCCGAATGTTGATGGTTCATCTTCCCTGGGGTTATATTATATGGATAGATGGGCTCTTGCTTCAGGGGTTAGTTGGTCACCTTTCAACTAAAAATGGGATTTAATATTTTATAGTTACTCTCTGGGTAGTCTAGGGTTAACTTCCATTATTATAATAGATTATAGAGGCAGTGACTCTCACTGCGCAGTTGGTATGGTGAAGACTTTCTGTTCTCCAGGAATTGTGTGTAATGTCCTGGCTTATTAGCTGTGACGTTAATTCATAAAATTAGACGGATTTATTTCTCTCACGGATCACAAACTCTTTCAGCACTACCATAAATGGAAGGGAGTCATATCAGCACTGGATGATGAGTTAACATTTTCAAGTAAACTTTTCATTTTGTATCAGGAACGACCACCCATAGTTTTGTAGAATGCAGCGTATCTTGGACAATTACATTACTGAACTTCAGTTTTGGAATACCCCCACATCCACAAACTTGACTGCACAGACTAAGCACACTGCGTACACTAGATGCATCGTCTGATTACTGTTGTGATCTCTTGCATGAAATAATTATATGCAATTGTTTTTACCATAAAAGCAATAAAGCACAATTTCAAAAAAATAATGCAAGGCTTTTCTTATTCTTCTGCCATCACTTGGAAGGCAGCAGGGCTATTATGATCAGCAGCTGCAGCACTTCTATTTGGAGTTTCTGTTGCCATGTGTAGAGCAAGTTTATTAATAAGCATTTCTTTATAATGGCTGCAGTCTATGCTATCAAACTGGAGAAGACCGGGCAAACTGGTTTCAAAACATGGATCCAACATTGTTATCACAATGTTTAGATTCCAAAATTATGGCAATCCTGTGGTCCATTTTCAAAGACGACGACAGCTTTTCAGCAAGAGCAACACACCTCTGCTTGCACCCTGCTCTTCAGATGTTTCTTGGAATCTTTCCAGTCTCTGCATGAGAAGGCGTATCAATGAAATTACTTGACTTACGGTTGCACTGTCAGCACTTGCTTCATGTATGGCTCCCTCAAATGGCTGTAGCAACTAACAAATATAAGATTCCACTGCCCAGAGGAGAGTCTAACGTCCCTTTTCCCTCCTGCATGGTTCATGACATACTAGCACAGTTTTGAGTTGTTCTTGGAGCCTCTACAACATAAATGGTGGCGTTCAACCTATTGGCAACCTCCTGCTTTAGCTAGTCAATTGTTAAGTTATTCGTTTTTTGCAGTTCCCACAAAATTTGATAAGCCTTTGCAGTGTGCCTAAAGTGACCTCATTTCTTACATCCAGCACCCAGCATATTCTGCACATGCCAGTCTTCACTGAAAAGTCCTGTACCACTAGACAGAGAGAGAGAGAGAGTGTGAGTGAGTGTGTGTGCGCGCAAAAAGCATGGTAAATACAGAACCCCACCATCCTTTAATTTTGACTATCAGGCCCTCCTTGTAAATGAGCCTGCTCAGTGGAGACTTTTCATGTCCGTAAACTTGAACTTGATGCTTTCACAATGTTAGCTCCAGTGTCTGCAACCACAAATCCTAGGGAAAGGCAAATAATTCTTTAGCTCCTATGAGATGTTCACACCGATGTGACTTTCTTTAACACAGCTTGCAATACAGAAGGCAGTCTATTTGTAAGGACTACTGGTCCCAGCTTGCGGGGGCAGAGGCTGTTGCAGAGAAAAATGATAGTGGGCACAGTGACAGCCATGTAGTCTACTGTTTGACCACTTTTCCACAAATCTGGTATGTGTACTTCAACAGCCAGTGACTGCAAGAAAAAATTACTCACCTTAGTAATGTTTCTTCTAATGGAGTCTTGCTATATTATGACCATTGCAGTTTGTCCCACCATTAGAACTGCTCCGGAGGTGAAAGAGTTAACTCCATTCCATGAATGGAACTTAGAGCACGAGCTCTAAAGAGAAGCTCTGTCTGTGTAGTTTCAAACCTAAACTGTCGGATCTTTACGAGCAAACACTCACTAAGGTCTGTGTGGAAAGCTGTAACCTACACTAGCCAACTGGCTACCCAAATATTAACACCCATTGCTGGTCCCAACACAAAAGACTCAAGTCAGGGAACCAGAACTAATAGTATAATTTAACAATATGAGAGAAATATAAGGAAAAAATGAAAAACACCACACCCCCAAACCCCAAGAAGGGGTGAAAACACATAAAAAAGGGCATAAAATAGTGCCCACACTAGGCTGACCACCCCATACCCAAGTAGAAGTTCTGAGAGGGGCAGGCTGGGGGGGAGGTCATAATATAGCAAGACTCCATTAGAAGAAACAACATTACTAAGGTGAGTAATTTTTTCTTCAAACATCATGAAGTCTTGCTATATTATATTTCAATTACAACTACACAGCAGTACCTCCATGGAGGAGGGACAGAACCTACTTAGGGAATAGGCTCTGAAGCACAGCTGTGCCAAACCGAGCATCTCTCTAGCCTGGACATCCAGGGAGTAATGCTTGAGTGAAAGTGTGTACCGTTTTCAAGTAGCAGCTTGACATATCTCCAATATAGGGATGTCTCTGGCAGCAGCTAGAGCGGCTGTACCTCTGGTAGAATGAGCCCTCAAGCCAGAGGGGGAATCTCTGCCCAGTTTCTGATAACAAAATTGGATACAAGAGACAATCCACCTGGCAACTGATCTCTTAGTGGCAGGTTTCCCTTTCCCAACCTTACCATAAGTGAGAAAAAGTTGGAGGGATTCGAACCTGTGACCCTTGGTACGTTCTATATAGTAACTAAGGGCCCTCAACGTCCAAACTGTGCAATCTTCTCTCACCAGAAGAGGGATGTTCAGTGAAAAACACTGGAAGGGAGACAGATTGGTTAAGATGGAAATCTGAAACCACCTTAGGCAAAAACTTCCTGTTAGTCCTGAGGACTACCTTATCCTATGGAAAGAAATAAAGTCAGTTTCTACTGACAAGGCTTGCAACTCACTTATCGTCTAGCAGAGTGATAGCCACTAGAAAACAGTTTTCCAAGTTAGATATAAGCTCTGCAGAAAACAGAGGTTCAAAGGGGTTGCATTAACTGGGCAATGCAAACATTAGGTCCCAGGCAGGGGCGGATCCGAGAAAGGTGGATTAGTATGAGTAATCCCTTAAAAAACTTGGAAAATACAGGGTGAGCGGAAAGAGGATGGCTTTCCTGCTGAAACAAAAGCAGAGACAGCTGCCAAATGAACTCTCAGGGTAGCTGGTCTCAGGCCCAAAGAATTAAGATGGACCATGTAATCTAACACAATGGGCAAATCAGCAGATTCTGGGAAATATGTTTCCCAGAACACCAAATGGAGAACCTTTCCACTTAGAATTATAAGTAGCCTAGTGGAAGGCTTCCTAGAAGCCTTTAGGATTTCAAGAACACCCTGAGAGAGGTGTAGGTCAGCAATTCTAACTCCTCAAGAGCCAGGCCTTGAGGTTGAGGGATTTGAGGTTTGGATACCAAACTCTCCCTGGGCACAGGTTAATAGGTTGTGATTCCTGGGAGACACAGGGGAGATGGACTGTCGGGACAGAAGGAGTGGGTACCAGGGCTGCCTGGCCCAATCTGGGGCAATCAGAATCACCCTGCAAGGCTGGGATCTGATTTTTACTAACACCTTGAATAGGAGAGGGAAGGGGGGAAAAGCATAAAGAAACTTCCCTTCCCAATCCAGGAGAAGGGCGTCCAGGGGGACTGAGCCCAACACTGGGGGCCTGCAACAGAACAGTGGAAGTTGGTGATTGTCTGGGGCTGCAAAAAGATCTATCTGAGGGGTGCCCCATCTGGCAAAAACTATCCCCAGTACTTGAGGATCCAGAGACCATTCGTGATGGCCCTGAGAAATCCTGCTGAGAGCATCTGCTAGGACATTGTCCTTTCCTGGAAGGTGAACTGCTACAGTGAAGTGTTCAGGAATAGGCCAGAGACCACAACTTCATTGCCTCGGTGCACAAGGCCGAAGACCGAGTGCCCCCCTGCTTGTTGATGTACCACATTGTTGTGGTATTGTCTGTTCTGACTTGTACCACTTTGTTCTGGACAGAAGCAGAAAACGCTTGAAGTGCTAAAAAGACAGCTCTGAGTTCCAGCAAATTGATGTGGAGCAGAGATTCCTGGGGGGACCACACTCCCTGAGTGGAGAGGTCGCCCATGTGGGCTCCCCACCCCAGGAGGGAAGCATCCGTAGTGAGGGTCAAAGTGTGAGAAAGGGGAATGAAGGGGACCCCCAGTCTTAAATTGCTCTGATCCTGCCACCACTGGAGGGCCTGGATCAAGGTTCGGGTCACTGGGACCAACTTGGAAAAGGGGTCTCTTCTCTGAGACCAATAGGCTCTCAAGTGAAACTGAATGTCTCATCTGAAATCTTGCCCCTGCACTACAGCTGTGGACGCAGCCATGTGCCCCAGGAGCTGCAAAAGTGTCTTGCTGGTCGAGACCTGCAGAGTGATGAGGAGGCCAGAGCCACCAAGTTCCTTACCCTTCTAAGGGAAGAAAGCTCTGGCCAGATTTGTGTCCAATTCTGCACCTATGAAGGAGAGTACCTGAACTGGTTCCAGAACAGACTTTGGTAGATTTAGCAGGAAGCCCAGGGAGGGTGAGAAGCTGCTGGGTGACTTGCAGGTGAGATTTTACCTGTTCTGGGGACTGGCCTACAATGAGCCAGTCGTCCAGATAGGGAAAAACAGCAATCCTTTGCCTCCTTAAGTGAGCCACTGCTACTGCCAGACATTTTGTGAATACCCTTGGGGCAGAGGTAAGGCCGAAGGGCATTGCTCTGAACTGGTAGTGACCTGAGGGCAGTTCGAATCTGAGGTACTTTCGGTGGGAGCTTCTGATTAGGACATGAAAATAGGCATCCTTGAGGTCCAGGAAGCTAGCCAGTCCCTGGCCTTAGAGGAGTAAAATCATTGCCAGAGTTACCATTCTGAACTTTGGTTTCAAAAGATGCTTGTTCAGATATCTGAGGTCTAAAATGGGCCGCCATTCTCCTGTCTTTTTTGGGGTAAGGAAGTATCTGGAGTACAGACCCTTGCCCTGGTGTAGGGGAAGAACCCTTTCTACTGCTCTGAGAGCTAACAGGGTTGAGACCTCTGTTTCTAGAGTAAAGGTCTCTAAAGAGCTTGCAGGTGGAAAAGACCTGATTCTCATCTTTGGGAACTTTTTGAAGCAGAGAACCAGACCCTGGCTTACTACTTCCAGAACCCACTTGTCTGAAGTTAAAGACACCCAGTTCTGACTGAAGTAAGCCAACCTGCCCCCTACTGGTAAAGGAGAATCGGCCCTGGGCACCCCATCTGGGTGCCTGCTTGGCAGGTGCTTTAGGCTGAGGGGTGAGGGAGGCCTGCCTGCGCCCAGTCTGCCTCTGCCTCTGAAGAACCCCTCTGAGCATAAGCAGAGGAGGCCTGGGTTTGGTAAAAAGGCCTGTGGAAAGGCCTACCCCTACCCCTGGGGGTGTGCCTCTGAGGAGTGGCTTGCCGCTCCTTGGCTTCGGCACTTTTATAGGTAGTCCTATATTCATCCATCTTCTTCATATAATTCTCTGTCTGCTCCCCAAACAGAGAATTTCCCACCACAGGAAAATCCACAGCCTTAGTCTGGGTATCCTGTGACAAGCTAGTACACCTGAGCCAGGCCAACCTACGAAAAAACTACAGATGTCCATGACTACTGGAAACATCATTAAATCCACAGCAGCAAAATTGCACCTTAGAAGCCTCAATGCCATCGGCAGCCACCGCTCAGCTCACTAGCAAGCTGGCCAGGGAAGCTTGACTAATCATCCGTAATAAGCATCCCATCTAGATTTCTGATACCTTGCTACATAAGCTATATAATTTGCTTGCCCGAGTCCCAAGGACGCTGCCATGTACTGTTTTTGCCATGGCATCAATCTTCCTGGAATCCTTGTCAGGAGGATGTGAAGCCAGGGGAATATTAGCTTTATCACAGGCTGCAGCCTGAACTACCCCAACATGACTGCACTGCTGAGAAAGGAATTCTGTATCAGGACCTGACAGTGTGTACCTCCTGTCCATCTTTTTATCTACAGGAAGCACATAAGAAAAAATTACTCACCTTAGTAATTGCTTTTCTTCTCATGGAGTCTTGCTATATTATAACAATAGCAGTCAGCCACTGCAGCTGAACTGCCCCGGAGAGGAAGGAGTTAACTCCAGAGGATCTGGAGTTCTACAGCGCGAGGGCGCTGTGACCAAAGCTCTATCTGGCAGTTTCAAATGAAACTGTCAGATCTTTACGAAGCTAACATCAAAGGACGGAAAGTCTGTGTGGAAAAACTACACTAGCCCATGGCTACCTACTAGTAGTAATAACAACAAAGAAACACCCAGAGCCATAATAACAAAAATTGATGGTATTATGGTTTGTTTTACCACCCTTGACAAGCACATATGAAACCCCCCCTTCCCCCCAAGACTCAAGTCCAGGAAGGGGGCAGTATAAATAACCTAAATGAAACAATCTAGATCCCTAACCCAAAGGAAAAGAGGGTAAGGGGATAACTACAATAGCATGACACAGTGCTTGCACCAATTCGCCACCCCTACCCAAGTAGAAGTTCTGAGAGGGGCAGGAGGAGGTGGTTATAATATAACAAGACTCCATGAGAGAAAAGCAATTACTAAGGTGAGTAATTTTTCTTCAAACACCATGAAGTCTTGCTATATTATAACAATAACAGATTACAACAGTACCTCCATGGAGGAGGGTCAGAACCTACTTAGGAAATAGGCTCTGAAGCACAGCTTGTGCCAAACGAGCATCTCCTGGACTGGACATCCAGGGAATAATGCTTGGTAAAGGTGTGAACTGTCTTCCAGGTAGCAGCTTGACAAATCTCCAGAATGGGAATGTCTCTAGCAGCCGCTAGAGACGCAGCTGTACCCTGGTGGTGGGCCCTCAATCCTGAGGGGTACTCTACCCAGTTTCTGATAACAGAATTGGATACAAGAAACAATCCACCTTGCAATTGTTCTCTTAGTGGCAGGTTTCCCTTGCCAACCTAGCCATAGGTAAGAAAGAGTTGGAGGATTCGAACCTATGACCTCTGGTGCGCTCTAAATAGTAGCTTAAGGCTCTTTTGACATCCAAGCTGTGCAGTCTCCTCTCACCTGAGGAAGAATGCTCAGTGAAAAATACTGGGAGAGAGATAGATTGATTCAGGTGGAAATCAGAAACCACCTTAGGCAAAAACTTTCTATTAGTCCTAAGGACCACCTTATCTCTGTGGAAAGAGATAAAATCTTCTTCCACTGACAGGGCCTGTAACTCACTCATGCGTCTGGCAGAGGTGATAGCTACTAGGAAAACGGTTTTCCAAGTTAAATACTTGAGCTCTGCTGAAGACAGAGGCTCAAAGGGGGGTTGCATTAACTGAGCAATGCAAATATTCAGGTCCCAGGTGGGAGCTGGTTCCCGAAAAGGAGGGTTAGTATGAAGTAACCCTTTAAAAAACTTGGAGAACACAGGGTGAGAAGAAAGGGAGGCAGGCTTCCCCACTGACACAAAAGCAGAGACAGCTGCCAGATGAACCTTCAGGGTAGCTGGTTTAAGGCCTAGGAAATTCAGATGGACCAAATAGTCCAGTAGAATGGGAAGATCAGCAGATTCTGGGATAATCTGCCTCTCAGAGCACCAGATGGAAAACCTCTTCCACTTAGAATTATAAGTGGTCCTAGTGGAAGGCTTCCTTGAAGCCTTTAAAATATCCATGACACCTTGAGAAAGGTGTAAGTCAGCAAATTCTAGCTCCTCAAGAGCCAAGCCTTGAGGTGGAGGGATTTGAGGTCCGGATACCACACTCTCCCCTGTGCACAGGCCAGTAAGTCGTGGACTCTGGGCAGGCTCAGGGCAGGGAGGACTGCCAAGGACAGGAGCAGAGGGTACCAGGGCTGTCTGGCCCAATCTGGGGCAATCAGAATCACTCTGCAAGGTTGAGATCTGATTTTACTAGTACCCTGAAAAGGAGAGGAAAGGGGAAAGGCATACAGGAACTTCCTTTCCAGTCCAACAGAAAGGCGCCAGAGGGACTGAGCCCAGTACTGGAGGCCTGCAACAGAAAAGAGGAAGTTGGTGGTTGTCTGGGGCTGCGAAAAGATCTATCTGAGGAGGCCCCATCTGGCAAAAGACAGACCCCAGCACTTGTGGATTCAGAGCCCATCCGTGATGGCCCTGAGAAATTCTGCTGAGGGGTGCCGCCAGGACATTGTCCTTCCCTGGGAGATGAACCGCTATCAGGAGGTGTTCAAGGAGTAAGCCAGAGACCACAACTTCATTGCTTGAGTGCACAAGGCTGAAGACCGAGTGCCCCTTGCTTGTGATGTACCACATGTGGTGGTATTGTCTGTCCTGACTTGAACCACCTTGTTCTGGACAGAATCTGAAAACACCCGAAGAGCTAAAAAGACAGCTCTGAGTTCCAAAAGATTGATGTGGAGCAGAGATTCCTGAGGAGACCACACCCCCTGAGTGGCAAGGTCGCCCAGGTGAGCCCCCCACCCTAACAGGGAGGCATCCGTGGTGAGGGTGAGGGAGTGAGAAATGGGAATGAAGGGAACCCCCTGTCTTAAATTGCTCTGGACCTGCCACCAGTGGAGGGCTAGGATCAGAGTTTGAGTAACTGGGACCAACTTGGTAAGGGGGTCCTTCCTTTGAGACCAATAGGCCCTCAAATGGAACTGAATGTCCCTCATCTGGAATCTTGTGCCCTGCACGACAGCTGTGGAAGCAGCCATGTGCCCGAGGAGTTGCAGAAAATGCCTTGTTGGTCGAGAGACCCGCAGGGTAAAGGAGGATGCCAGGGCATGAGTCTGTCCACCCTTTCCGAGGGAAGAAAAGCCCTGGCTAACCTTGTGTTCAATTCTGCGCCTATGAAAGTTAGGACCTGAACTGGTTCCAGAACTGACTTTTGTAAGTTTAGCAGGAATCCCAGGAAGTGAGAAGCTGCTGGGTGACTTGCAAGTGGGATTACCTGACCTGGAGACTGACCCACAATGAGCCAGTCGTCCAGGTAGGGAACACAGCAACCCCTTGCTCTTCTTAAGTGAGCCACTACTACAGCGAGACATTTTGTGAATACCCTTGGCGCAGAGGTAAGGCCGAAGGGCATTGCCCTGAACTGGTAGTGGCCTGAGGGCAGTTCGAACCTGAGGTACTTTCGGTGAGAAGGCCTGATCAGAACATGAAAATAGGCATCCTTGAGGTCCAGGGAAGCTAGCCAGTCCCCTGGCCTTAGGGAAGGCAATATCATTGCCAGAGTCAACATTTTGAACTTTGGTTTCAACAGATGCTTGTTCAAGTATCTTAAATCTAGAATGGGCCGCCATTCTCCTGTCTTTTTTGGGGTAAGAAAGTATCTTGAATAAAGCCCCTTGCCCTGATGGCAAGGAGGAACCCTTTCCACTGCTTTGCAGTCCAGAAGAGAAACCTCTGTTTCCAAAGCAAGGGCTTTGAAGATTTGTAGGTGGAAAATGCTCTAGCCTCATCTTTGAAAGTGTTTGAAGCCGAGAACTGAGACCCTGGCCTATTACCTCCAGAACCCATCTGTCCAAGTTAGGGACAGCCAGCTCGCCGAAATAGGCCAACCTGCCTCCCACTGGTACAGGAGAACCGGCCCTGGCACCCCATCAGGGTGCCTGCTTAGCAGCAGCCTTAGGCTGAGGGAGGGGACGTCCACTTGTGCCTCGCCTACCCCTGCCTCTGAAGAAACCCTTCTGCTAGACAGCAGAGGAGGCCTGAAATTGTAAAAAGGCATGGAAAAGGGCCTGCCCCTACTTCTCTGGGAGCATGCCTTGTGGCATGGCATGCTTCTCCTTAGCCTGGCACTTTTTGTAGGTAGTTCTGTATTCATCCATCTTTTCATATAGTTTTCTGTTTGCTCCCCAAACAGAGAATTTCCATACAGGAAAATCCATCAGCCTTTGACTGGTATCTTGGGACAGATTAGTGCATCTGAGCCATGCCAACCTACGGAAAGCTACAGAAGTGGCCATGACCCTAGAGGAACATCATTAACATCAACAGCAGTATGAAATTGAACTTTAAAGGCTTCAATGCCATCAGCAGCCACCTGTTCTAACTCACTAGCCAGCTGGCCACTGGCCTGCTTGGCTAACTGCAATACTGTGTCCCACCTAGATTTCTGATATCTAGCCACATAAGCCATATAATTTGCCTGCCTGAGTCCCAAAGAAGCTGTCATATACTGTTTCTTCGCCATGGCATCAATCTTCCTGGAATCCTTATCAGGAGGCTGTGAGGCCAGAGGAATATTAGCCTTGTCACAGGCTGCAGCTTGTACCACACCTACATGACTACACTGCTCAGTAAGGAAATCTGTATCCGAGCCTGACAAAGTATACCTTCTGTCCATTTTTTTTTTTTTTTTTTTTTATCTACAGGAAGGACAGAATGAGGATTTTTTAAAATCTTTGTTTGCTTCCTAAATGACTTATGCAAAGGAACAGACAACCTCCTAGACTCTGGAATATCCATCATTTCCACATAATCAGGCTCCTCTTGCTCATCCACAGCCTCCTCTAAAAGGAAGCTGGAGGGTTTCTGCAACCTTTTGTAAAAAATAAAGAAAGAAGGGGACTCAGACAGAATAGGAGATTCTAAAGGTCTGTCTGGAGAAATGCTCGGTTCAATGGGCACGTCCAGACCCTCTCCAGCACACATGTATTGATCAAATTCCTCCTCCTCCTGTGGTTCATAAAATCCTCAACTTCAAAATCCTGAACCACTGGGACTGAACGAACCAACCTTTTACCAACTGTTGGTGGTTCTACAGGTCCCTGAGACAGTGACTGGACAATCTGAATGGCTTTAGCTATCTCTGCAGCAGTTGGAGACACAATTTTGGACTCCAGACCTACTGATTTCCTTGTCTTTTACTTGGGACTGGTTCCTCTGAACCAAGCCTTCCCTTTGCCAGTCTACGCCTGGTCAGAGGGCACTCCCTCTGGTCAGTGGGTACTGGACCGGGCTGGCCATCCAGGTCAGCGGACTTTTGGCCTCTCGCTCCCTAAGCCGCCCAACTCTTCTCCAGGGTGGCTGCAGGAAATTTTACACACCTGGCAGTCTGACAGGAGGTGGTCAACCCCAGACAATAAACACAAGTGGTGTGGGTGGCCTTGGCAAAGGCGTCCCCACAGACATCCACAGTGTTGAAAGCAGTGGGCCGGTTTTCTTTTTGGGTTTCTCAGACATAATGCCAGCTAACCAAAACTTGCCCTTTTGATGGCAGTGCCAGGCAAGACACTTATGGGTTTCCTAACTAGTGTCACGGGTATTTGAAAAAGCGTTATAATTCCGTTTTTTTAGAACCGATAAGAACCGGAACCGCACTCTAAAACCCAACTGTACACTTTTAAAATGCAGAAAAAAAAACAACGATCGGTTCAAAACCGAACCGATAATTAATTTTCCACACAGACTTAAATATTAGTACTTGGTTACCAGATAGAGCTTTAAAACCGAAATGCGGTAAAATAATGACTTTGCCGGTTCAAATGAACCGAAAATACCTGCTTGAACCGAGAATGAACCGAGCTGAAGGAGCTGATCTCCGAGGCGACTGTTCAGTGAGTAGGTAAAAATCTGACAGTTTCATTTGAAACTGCCAGATAGAAACTTTGGGCACAGTGCCCCTGCAGCTGTAGAACTCAGATCCTCTGGAGTTAACTCCTTCCTCTCCGGGGCAGTTCAGCTGCAGTGGCTGACTGCTATTGTTATAATATAGCAAGACTTCATGGTGTTTGAATTAGGAGTTTTTAAGATTTTTATTGTTTGTTTCCTAAATGACTTATGCAAAGGAATAGACAATCTCCTAGACTATATCCATCATTTCTACAAAATCAGGCTCCTCTTGCTCATCCACAGCTTCCTCCAAAGGAAGCTGGAGGGTTTCAGCAACTTTTTTGTAAACATAAAATGAGAGGGGGACTCAGAAAGCATAGGGGGAGATTCTAAAGGTCTGTCTGGGGAGATGTCCGGTTCAATGGGCACACCCAGACCCTCCAAGTCACATTCATACTGTTCATAATCATCCTCCCCCTCCTCTGGTTCATAAAACTCCTCAACATCATATTCCTGAACCGATGGAACCGACCGAACCGACCTTTTACCAGATAGTGGCGGTTCGGACGGAACCGGAGAAAGTGACTGGACAATCTGAATAACTCTTGCTATCTCTGCAGCAGTTGGAGTAAGAATTTTGGGCTCCAAACCTGCTGACTTTCTTGTTCTCTTTACTGGAACTGGTTCATCCGAGCCAGCTTTTTGTTTGCCCGAGGAAGTCTCGCCCTGGTCAGAGGACACTCCCTCCGGTTCGGTTGGCACCGAACCGGGCTGGCCATCCGGGTCAGCGGACTTTTTGGCCTCTCGTTCCCTGAGCCTGCCCAATCTCTTTTCCAGGGTGGCTGCAGGGAAATTCTTACAAATCTGGCAGTCTGACTGGAGGTGGTCAAACCCCAGACAATAAACACATGTGGTGTGTGGGTCAGCCTTGGCAAAGACTTCCCCACAGACATCACAGTGTTGAAACCCAGTGGGCCCGGTTTTTCCTTTGGGTTTCTCAGACATAATGCCAGCCTAACCAGAAAAACTTGCCCTTTAAACGGCAGTGCCAGGCAAGACACCCTTATTGGTTTCTAACCGTGTCACGGGTATTGGAAAAAAACGTAATGAAATCCGTGTTTTTTAGAACCAATAAGAACCGGGAACCGCACTCTAAAATCTCAAGCTTAAAAACTTTAAGTTTTAACCCAAGCTGATCGGTTCAAAACCGAACCGATAAAACTTACAAGTTCCACACAGAAATAAAATATGAATTACTTATGATACCACAGACAGAGCTTGAACCCGATCGGTTTTATGGTTAAAATAAAACTATTCTCAGGTTGAATCGAACCGAGAAAAACACTGTTTAAACCGAAATGAACCGAGCAGTAGGAGAAATCTCGGAGCGACTATTCAGTGAGACGGAGTAAAGAATCTGACAGTTTAGGTTTGAAACTACACAGACAGAGCTTCTCTTTAGAGCTCGTGCTCTAAGTTCCATTCATGGAATGGAGTTAACTCTTTCACCTCCGGAGCAGTTCTAATGGTGGGACAAACTGCAATTGTCATACTATAGCAAGACTTCATGTTGTTTGAAGGCACTGTTTACCTTCTGGTGCAGTTACCTGTAAACAGCTGGCACGGCCTTTCTGGAGAAATAAGTCGGTGATGGCAGCTGATAGGTCAGCAAGTTTCATCACCTCCCAAAACCTGGCAGAGTCTGCAATAAAAAATAGTCACATGTCCAATGCAATTATTACAGATACTGCTTTATTTAACTCAAGAGTAGCTGGATGGCTTTGGCCATGTTTAGTTTTGTTCAAAAGCCTGCTGCACTGTTAGCTGTTTGAGGTGCGACTGGCACACTAAAACAGGCTGGAGGAGACAGAAAACTCAATTCTGTTGTCAATTGAGGAGCTTTATGATTCTGATAAAGACCTAGCAGATAAAAAGGGTGATGCAGTCAAAGTCCTGCTTGGTGTCTGAGGGGTTCGTTCTATGTGGAAACATTTAGCTATACTACCAGTGTAAGTAACCAGTGGTAACCTGTACAGACACTGCCATGTCACCTTGTGACTTATTCCTGGCCCACTGAAGTGGACGCACCTACTGTAAGTGTCTTAAGGCTGATGTGCCAAGTTGTTGCTTCGTCTGCCTTCCTCTGCTGAAAGAAGCCTTACATAAGCAGCATATTCCATGCATACCATTCTTTGGGTCAAGGTGAAAACAACCGGAAGATGATATCTCTGTTTTTGTCTCTGGCATTACACGTAAGCACTGATATCCAACAGAGTGGGCGGTGTTGGGAAATACCAGACTGCCCAGGGGCATAAGAAAAAAATTACTCACCTTAGTAATTATGTTTCTTCTATTGGAGTCTTGCTGTATTCTGACAAGTGCAGTTAGCACCAGCCTTTAAACTGCCCCGGAGAACAGAGGGTTAAACTTTCTATGCAGAGCACAGAATGCTGAGCTTGAGCTCAGTCGATGTCTCTGTTTCCCACTGAAAGCTAACCGTCAGATTCTTACGAGCAACACTCTAATAGGTATTCTATGTGGAAATTGTAAAAAAAAAAAAAAAAAACTTTAAATAGCCAACAGGCAACAAAAAGATTTAGATTACCAAAATAAGACTCAAGTCAGGAAACCCAAAACACAAACCAAACAGCAATATAATAAAATAAACACCCAAACAAAAGAAGAGGGTGTAAAAAGGGGCACCCCTGAGCTGCAACACTGCACCTGCCCACCCACTTCCCAAAGCAGGTTCTGAGAGGGGAGGCAGAATACAGCAAGACTCCAATAGAAGAAACATAATTACTAAGGCGAGTAATTTTTTCTTCAAACAACTTGAAGTCTTGCTGTATTCCGACAAGTGCAGACTAGTCACACAGTACCTCCATGGAGCGAGGGAAGAGAACCCACTTTGGGAATAGGCTCTCAGTACTACTGTGCTGAACCGAGCACTTACCCAGCCTGGTTATCCAGAGAGTAATGCATGGTAAAGGTATGGACCGCTTTTCCAGGTGGCCGCTTGACAAATTTCTAAAAGAGGGATATCCCTGGTAGCAGCCAGGGAAGCAGCTGTACCTCTTGTAGAGTGAGCCCTTAGGCCTGAGGGTGGAATCTTTCCCAGTTTTTCATAGAAGAATTGTATACAAGACACAATCCACCTGGCAATAGTTCTCTTGGTGGCAGGTTTGCCCTTTCCCACTTCTCCATAGGTGAGGAACAACTGGAGGGAGTCAAACCTGTGACCCTTGGTACACTCTATGTAGTAACTAAGGGCTCTTTTGACATCTGAACTGTGTAGCCTCCTCTCTCCCGAGGAAGAATGATCAGTGAAGAAAACAGGAAGAGACAGACTGGTTTAAATGGAAGTCTGAAACCACTTTGGGCAGTAACTTCCTATTGGTTCTAAAAGGACCACTTTATCCCTGTGAAAGAAAATAAAATCAGGTTCCACTGACAGGGCTTGCAATTCATTGATACACCTGGCAGAAGTAATGGCTACCAAGAACACAGTTTTCCAAGTCAAGTACTTAGGCTCAAAAGGAGGTTGCATAAGTTGAGCAATGCAAACATTCAAATCCCAGGCAGGAGCGGGGTCTCTAAAAGGAGGATTGGTGTGAAGCAATCCTTTAAAAAATTTATAGAACACAGGATGAGAAGATAGTGAGGAAGACTTCTCCACAGACAAACGCAGAAACAGCTGACAAGTGTACCTTGAGAGTAGCTGGTCCGAGGCCTAGGCCATTAAGATGGACCATATAATCCAGAACCGTAGGCAATTCAGCAGTATCTGGGGAAATATGCTTTTTAGAACTCCAAATGCTGAATCTTTTCCATTTGGAGTTATAAGCCTTTCTGGTGGAGGGCTTTCGAGAAGCTTTGAGAATATCCAGAACCCCTTGGGAAAAAATGCAGAACTGCAAACTCTAACTCTTCAAGAGCCATGCCTTGAGATTGAGAGACTGAAGATTGGGGTACCAAATCCTCCCGAGAGGATGTTAACAGGTTGTAATTCCTGGGAAGAGACAGGGGAAGATGGACTGCTAGGGACAGCAACAGGGGGTACCAGGGCTGTCTGGCCCAATGTGGAGCAATCAGAAGCACCTTGCATGGTTGAGACCTTATTTTAACCAAAACGTTGAACAGGAGTGGGAAAGGGGAAAGGCATACAGAAACTTCCCCTCCCAATTCAGGATCAGGGCGTCCAGAGGGACTGAGCCCAGGACCGGAGGTCTGCAACAAAAGAGAGGAAGTTGGTGATTGTCTGGGGCTGCAAAGAGATCTATCTCTGGAGTGCCCCACCTTGAAAAAAATCACTTTCAACACCTGGGGGTCCAGGGACCATTCGTGACGGCCCTGAGAAATCCTGCTCAGTGCATCTGCTAGCACACTGTCCTTGCCTGGAAGGTGAACTGCTACAAGAGAGGTTTGTAGGGAATAAGCCAGGGACCACAACGTCATGGCTTCCGTGGACCGAGTGCCTCCCTGCTTGTTGATGTACCACATTGTGGTGGTGGTGTCTGTTCTGACTTGAACCACCTTGTTCTGTACTGACTGTGAGAACGCTTTTAGAGCCAGAAAAACTGCCCTGAGCTCCAGTAGACTGATGTGGAGAAGGGATTCTTGGGGGGGGGGGACAACAGCCCCTGGGCAGTAAGGGACCCCAGATGGGCACCCCAGCCCAGGAGATAAGCATCCATGGTAAGGACCACTGAACAAGGCTGAGTAACAAAAGGAACACCTTGTCTTAAATTGTCCTGATCCTGCCACCACTGGAGGGCTTGGATCAAGGTCAGAGTCACTGGGATCAGTTTGGTAAGGGAATCTTTCTGAGACCAAAAAGCTCTCAGGTGGAACTGAATATCCCTCATCTGGAATCTTGCCCTTTGGACCACTGCTGTTGAAGCTGCCATGTGGCCCAAAAGCTGAAGGAAATGCCTTGCTGGTCGAGATACCTGAAGGCTGAAGGAAGAAGCTAGTTCCATAAGAACCCTTGCCCTTTCTACAGGAAGAAAGGCTCTTGCTCCGAGTGTGTCCAGTTCTGCCCCTATAAAGGGAAGAAGCTGGACTGGTTCGAGAACCGACTTGGGAAGGTTGAGAAGAAATCCTAGAGAAGTGAGCACTTGCTGGGTCACTTGTAGGTGAGACTTGACTTGGTCTGGAGACTGACCCACTATTAGCCAATCGTTCAGATAAGGAAAAATGGAAATATTTTGCCTTCTTAGAAAGGCAACTACTACTGCCAGGCACTTTGTGAAAACCCTTGGGGCTGAGGTTAGGCCAAAGGGCATTGCTCTGAATTGATAGTGGCCTGAGGGCAACTTGAACCTGAGGTACTTTCTGTGGGAGCACCTGATGGGAATGTGAAAGTAGGCATCTTTGAGGTCCAGGGAGGCTAGCCACTCCCCTGGCCTTATGGAGGGAAGGATTATTCCCAGAGTTATCATCTTGAACTTTGGTTTTAAAAGATGTTTGTTCAGATATCTTAGGTCTAGGATGGGTCTCCACACCCCTGTCTTTTTGGGGGTCAGGAAGTACCTGGAGTAGTCCTTGCCCAGTGTGGGGTAGGTACTCTCTACAGCTTTTAAAGCTAGGAGGAAGAAACCTCTGCCTCTAGGGCAAGGGTTTCTGAGAGAATTTGCAGGTGGAAAGATCTGGCTCTCATCTTTGGAAATCTTTTGAAGCTGAGAACCAGTCCCTGACTTACTACTTCAAGGACCCACTTGTCTGATGTAATAGACATCCAGTCCTGGACAAAGTAAGCCAGCCTGCCCCCTACTGGAATAGGAGAGTACCCGGCAGGCCCATCAGGGTGTCTGCTTGGCAGGCTTTAGGCTGAGGAGTGGATGCAGCCCTGCTCATCCCCCTTCTGCCTCTCCCTCTGAAGAACCCCCTCTGAGAAAAGGAAGAAGAGGCCTGTGCTTGGTAAAAAGGCCTTTGAAAAGCCCTACCCCTGCCCCTAGACTGCTGCCTTTGAGGAGTTGCCAGCCTTTCCTTGGCCTGAGCACTCCTGTAAATGGTCCTGTACTCATCCATTTTCTTCATGTAATTCTCTGTCTGCTCCCCAAACAGAGAACTACCCACTACAGGAAAATCCATGGCCTTAGCCTGGGTGTCCTGCAAGAGGCTAGTACATCTGAGCCAAGCCATCCTCCGAAGAGCCATGGATGTAGCCATGACTCTTGATGACACATCATTAGAGTCCACAGCAGCATGGAACTGAACTTTAGATGCATCAATCCCATCTGCAGCCACCACCTCCAGCTCCTTGGCTAGCTGGGAGGAGGCCTGTTTAGCCAGTGCCAGTACAGTGTCCCACCTGGACTTCTGGTACCTGGCTGTATAGACAATGTAATTAGTCTGCCTGAGTCCCAAAGAAGATGCCATGTACTGCTTCTTTGCCATGGCATCAATCTTCCTGGAGTCTTTGTCAGGGGGGTGTGAAGCTAAGGGAATATTTGCCTTGTCACATGCAGCAGCCTGCACTACCCCAACATGGCTGCATTGCTGATATAAGAACTCCGTGTCCGATTCTGAAAGTGTATACCTCTTGTCCACTCTTCTAACCACAGAAGGTATAGTGTTAAAAGACTTTAAAATGTTTTGTGTCTGTTTGCCAAAAGATTTATGGAGGGGAACAGACAGTCTCCTGGACTCCGGGATGTCCATCATCTCTACATAAATCAGGCTCTGCTTGATCTTCCACAGCCTTCGCCATAGGAAGCTGGAGGGTTTCAGCCACTTTTCTGTAAAACATAAAGTGAGAAGGGGACTCAAAGCCTAGGAGGAGAACACCTGAAGGTCTCTCTGGGGAGATGTCCGGTTCCACAGGCACATCCAGACCCTCACTTACATCATCATCCTCAAATTCCCCTTCCTCCTCAAATTCCGGTTCATAAAAATCTTCAAGGGCATAATCTTGAACCGGGGGAACCAACCGAACCAAACCCCTGCTAGAAGGAGCCAGATCGGTCAGAACCAGACAGAGCTATTCCACAATCTGAATCGCTCTGGCTATCTCTTCGGTGGTCGGAACATGAACCTCTGGATCCGAACCGGTCGTTTTGTCTTTGCGTTTTTTTTTTTTTTGTTGGAACCGATCCCTTGGAATTGGCTCTCCTTTTGCCCGAAGAAGTATCGCCCTGGTCAGAGGGCACTCCTCCTGGTTCGGTCGAAACCGAACCGGGCTGGCCATCCAGGTCAGCAGACTTCTCAGCCTCCTTTCCTCAGTCTACCTAATCTCTTCTTCAAGGTAGATCTGGGAAAGTTTTACATATTTGGCAGTCTGAATCGAGGTGGTCAAACCCCAGACAACAAACTTACAGGTGGTGTGGGATCAGCCTTAGCAAAGGCCTCCCCACTCACTGCTCTAGTGTTGAAACCAGTGGGCCAGGTTTTTCTGGGTTTCCCAGACATGGCCAACCCTAACCAAACTTACCCGCTTTTCAGCGACCACCAGGCAAGACTCCTCCTTATCGGTTCCTAACTGTGTCACGGGTATTGGGGAAAAAAAAAAAAAAAAAAAAAAACAGTTCAAAAACACGTTTCCTTTTTTAGAACCGATAAGAACTGGTAACCACACACTAAGTAAGCACATAAATTTCACCAACAAATGGACGGTTCAGTCGAACTGAGCCACACTTTTACAAGTTCCACATAGAAAACAGAACAATTCCTATCTAGTACTCACGGCACCACAGACAGAGACTGAACCGACTATGCGGAAACTTTTTTCGGTTTAAAAACAGATGAAAACTGAACAATTTTACCGACTTTAGAACTGAGATGAAGGAGAAATCTCCAGAGTGACCGTTCAGTGAGGCGGAGTAAAGAATCTGACGGTTTAAGTTCAAAACACTCCAGACAGAGACTTCAACAGAGCTCGAGCTCAGCACTCTATGCCCTGCATAGAAAGTTAACTCTGTTCTCTGGGGCAGTTCAAAGGTTGGGAATCACTGCAACTATCAGAATACAAGACTTCATGTTGTTTGAAACATTTACTTTTCACTGAAACAGCAAGGCAATGGTCATGTGATGTCAATTTGTTGTTAATGACAACTCTAAGGTCAAGTTCCTTGTCAGAGCTTTTAAGTATCCATTGGTTAAGGATATATTTATAATGTGGAATTTTTTTTTTTTTTATATACACAAAAGTAGTTAACTGCCCATTTGCCCATATTTAAGGACATACCATTAAAGGTTGCCCATTTTTCTAATCTTGCAAGATCTCTAACCATAGAAAAATGTTTTTCGATTTTGTCAACTCAACCCCCCCCCCAGTTTTGCATCAGCAAATTTGATTAAATTCTCAATGTGTGTGTTCATATCTGTAACAAAAATATTAAATAGGATCAGCCCCAGAACCGACCCCTGCAGCATGCCACTCCCAATAATTCTTTCCTCAGATATCTGATTATTAATGCTTACACATAGAGTTCTATCTGAAAGCCAAGCCTGAATTCGTCTAAATAATATTACCATCCAATTTATATCCAGGAAGTTTTTCTATCAAGATTTCAAATGCTTTAGAAAAATCCAGCAGTGTTACATCTTAAGGACGCCCATATCCAAATGTACACTAATCTGGTTGTAGAAGGAAACTAAGTTAGATGGACATGATCTTCCTTTAATGAAGCCATGCTAACAGGGGTGTAAAATCAGCGAGAGATGCTTTTAAATAGGTCTTCACATGTTCCACTGTTTTACAGCAATGAGATGCAAGGCTGATTGGCCTATAGTGCGCAACTCTACCCCATTACCCTGCTTAAATATTGGCACAACTATAGCATTGGTCCAGTCCGCAGGCAGTTTACCAGTTCTTTGAAAAAGATTAAATATTATAGATATGGACTATGCAAGTTCTAATGCTGCATTGTTTTAGTAAGGGTGCATTAATATTATCTGGGCCTGGACTTGATGAACCATTAAAAAAAAAAAAAAAAAATTAAGAGCTCAGTGTAAACCTCATCATGATGGACACTGAATTCACTCTCCAATAATAAGGCAGGAATGACAACATTAGCTTCCCTTGGTGAGAAAAGTGAACAGAAATAGGTGTTAAACATATTTGCGATTTTACCCTCATCCTCTATGATAATATTATTGGGATCCATGATTGGTTCCACTGTCCTATTAGTGTACCTACAACTAGTATTGAAATATGAATAAAATAGTTTACTATCCTTTGAATGCACAACTTGAAACTCAATATTTGCTTTTGACTAATTTCCTTTTTTTTTTTTTTTTTTAATTCTTTGTTGCTTTAAGTAACCCAATTTACTACTTTCTGCGTTTGATATTTTAACATATAGTATGCTTTATGTTAAATTTTAAGCTGTTTCTGAATCTGTAGAGTAAACCAACTTGGTACTTCACCTTTTGCACTGTATTTCTTTTTTAATGGTACAAATTTATTTTTCAATTTCATGTAAAATTACCTTAAACAGCCAAGCAGTATCAGTCTTGTAATACAAGTATATCCCAATAATTTTCCTTAAAGCTTGCTGAGTCATGGTATAGTTAGCCTTCTTGTATTCCCTAAATACGGTTTGATTATTTAATTGACCTATTAGTAGCCAGTGTACACATTATGACATTGTGATCACTACTTGACAGTGGGCCAATGACATTAATTTTGAAACTTTCCTCCGAAATGCTGGTAATTATCAAATCAAGTATGTTTTTATTCCTGGTTGAATCATGTATGAGCTTTTCTAACCCTGCGCTCACACACAAATCAATAAAGTCTTTCTCATACCCTGATTTAGCTGTATGGTCAGACCGTCAATTTCAGGTAGACTGAAATCTCCCAAAAATCATAACATCCCCCATTTCTGAAGCTCGTGAAATTTGATCAAGTATAGCTACATTAGCCACCATAATAGCATTGGGGGCCTATAACAGTTCCCAATCAGTAACGTCTTTATATCTGGCATCATTACCTTAACCCATAAGATTTCAATATCTATACCTGGATTAGTGTTACGTATGATTAAATATAACGAAATGGAGTTGTCAACATATAGACAGACACCCCCTCTTATTCAGATTACCTCCATCTTTACGATAAAGTGTATATCCATTTATTTCAGTCATCAAATCTGATGAAGTGTCCCACAAGGTATCAAAGATTCCAATAATATTAACATCATTTTGTATTACAAGTGCTTGTAGTTCACATTTTTGAAGGTTGTTTAAACTTCTAGCATTTGTCATTAATATATTACAGCCTCTCTGTCTTCTTATGGTATAATAATTACTGGTTCACATTTTTTCCCATAGTAAAAACCAGTTATAATTTGCCGTTATAACGGCAAACGCGCCGCTTTTACTATGGTAAAAGCACAAGCAACAGCAGCTCCACTTCTTCAGAGCTTTTCTTTTTAGCACTGTCTGGGGCTGTAAATGAATTTACTTCTCTTTTTTTTCTTTTTTGTTAAGCAGGTCGGCGAGAGACAGACTGCATGTACTTTTATGCTGGCATAGTAAAGAGCAGCAGGGCTCATTCAGGGACCTTTCTATTGTGCCTAACGCTCTCATCCGTTTTTATTCACTGCCACCGCTCCACTACTGTCTGCACCTCCTCCGTGGCTCCATCTCCCTTATGCTCTGGCTCTTTGGCAGGCTACTGCTGAAAACTGACCAATTTTAACTTAAAAAATTAGATGTTCAGCACCCTCACTGCCGGATCGCCGTCGTCATGGAACCGCCTTACAGGTACTGCTCCTCCCCTTCTTGTCACTGCCTCTCACCATATTTTATATAATTGCTCAGGCAAAAACAGGACCCCAGCAATTATAAAAATAAAATATAGGGTTGATGTGTATAAAACTCGATTTTTACACACACACTAGCTAGATGGATTTATAAAACCCTCGGCTTCCTCTGGGTTTATGTAGCATCCCACAACTCGGGTGTGTGTAAAATCTCGTTACACACATCACCCCATATATTATTCTCTATATTAACTTCTCTTAAAATAGCAGATGGATAGCCTCTCACTCCTTCCCCCCACTAATCAGTTTAAATGTTGGTTTATGTATGCCAAAATTCTCTTACCCAATACCAGACTACCCCTTTTACTTAAATGTAATCCGTCCAAAGCAAATAAATGAGGTATTTCTACAAAACCTTCCCAATGTGTCACACATCCAAATCCATGATTTAAACATCAAAAATGTAACCAATTATTTATGGTTTTGATTTTGAAAGAGCCAAGGTCGCTCTCGGAACTGGCAGAATTTCTGTATATCTGACGTCGCAGTCATGTGCCAATAACACTTCACTCAAGACTGTGAAATTTTTTTTTTTTTTTTTTTTTTTTTTAAATTACTTCCACACTGGTGTTAATATTATTAGTCCCAATATGGACCACAACCAATGGTTTACCCCCACTGTCTTTAAGAATAGAATTGATCATGGTAGTTAGATTTGTGATCTTTGCTCCTCTAAAACTACTACAGGTCCCATTTGTCTCATCATTGCATACTAGTCAGTCAATATGTTTAATAATAGAATCACCAAGTATGTACATTTGACGTGGGGTATTTATTGGTGCAGGATTATTATTTGTGGTGTTATTAGAGGGATTAGTTGCTGCAGATAATATTGGGTGGGACTGGTTCAAAGCTACTGCAGATTGGGGTATTATGTGATCTATTACATTCTGATGTATAGTTTCCAGATTAACTTCAGATTCAATATCCATATCAAATATGGCAGTAGGAACCGATGGGGGCTCGTTACTTGCTGTAGCAATCTGTGGATCGTGTGTCTTGGTGACATCCAATGTGGCAGTAGGCACTGAAAGGGGCTCATTACTTACTATGGGAATTTGTACCTCCTGTGTCTTGCTGTTATCCCCATTCATTAGGGTGTTCATATTTGATGTTAACGACCCATCTGGATCAATTGGTACAAATCTGTTACAAAGAGGTAGTTCAAACTGCATTGCTCTCCTTCCCTTTTTAGATGGACTACCCAATGCCTGGGTCCATCCTTCTTGATTACTATTCTCATAGTCCAGTTCCCTTTTCTCTTCGTTTATTTGGTCTCTGGCTTTCACTGGTATCTGGTGCTATCACATCGGGGTCAACAGTACTTCTAATAATTATTATTAGATTCTTGGGGAACCTGCATTTTATCTATTAGGTTTAACCTTTGTTGGCTACTTTGTTCTCTTATAATTGTATTCAGTTGTGTTTTAAACTTCTTAATGTTTTCCTCTAGTTTAGCACTATACATGCACTTTGTACATGTTGTCCCATCATCAGTTAATTCACTTTATGTGGTGGTGTACATATAACAGGTATAGCACTTATATAGACCCACTCCCCCGCTGCTGTTTGTAACTTCTCTGCCATCTTCCAACATGCTGCAGTATACAGAAATGCCACGCACACAATGCACTATGCTAAGCATATACTTACAATATCCCCCACATTTACCGTGTAACACGCGGACACACGCAACATGTCTTAGCATGCATCTTCACATGTGGCAAGCGTGTGCTCGCCCCGCTCAAACGGGGCTCATCTTAAATGCTAGCGGAACCCGGAAGCTGTTAGGTCACGTGATCTCCCTAGCGACTGTAACCATACAAACCAACACCCTCTAAGTGGTGAAATCCCCTTACTTTTGTCCACATGGACCATTAAAAGGCGATGCCAGAAACTGCAGGCAATAAGTACAGGTCAGTAAAAATCATCCGATTAATTGCTGGTAACAAGTCTGTGTTCCCGACCAAATGAGGAGGGAAAGCCATGATCCGAACACTGGACTGGCGCTGGGTATTTTCAAGGGCCTCCACCTAGGCCCAGAGGAAAGCAAGATCCCTCCAAACTGCATTCCTCTCCTACTGACGACCAGACTCTCCTAGGTTGGTTCAGTAATCAATGCGGTGTTAAGTTTGAATGCACATTTCCATCTCTCCAAACTCTGCCTCAACTGCTGCAAGGTGATGGTTGGTCTCGTCTCCTGAAGTTTTTGCAGCATGGCTAAGATTCGCATGGTCGGCAGATCCAAGGCTCTTGGAATCGGTAGATGTGTTCGGCCCAGCCCAGAACCCTGCAGGCCTGTCGCTTGTGAAAGGAAGACATACAAGCTTTGAGATTGCTGTATAGACTCCCATTTCTGACTCATCGTGGTTCTCGAGGGAGTAGCATGTACAACAATGTGGGCAGGTAGGAAATTGCCACTCTACAGACAGGTAAAGCAAGCACATATCTGAAGTATCCATCAAAGCTAAGGGTTATCACGTCAGCCATGTTTGCCACTCCGTGACGCGCTGTCTCTCCCCACCCCCCCACACCAGCATGTCTATGTTCATTTCTATATTTCGATTATTTTCCTCAACCACCTCACTGGACTGCGACTGTGAGCGAACCGAGGAGGACCTATCCTTGCACAGATTCTTATACCAGTGCCTTCGTTTCCAAGCTGACTTGTCCCAGGGCTTAGAGGACTGGGAGCCCATGGACAGGTCTGGTGAGGCGAAGGAGCTTCTGGCCTGGAGCTCCTTAATTCACGCAATCTTCTGCTGAAGCAGAACATTTTTTTAAAAGCCTTCTGCTAGTGCAGCCAGGTAGGCTGGTTGAATCAGCTGCAGATTTCACAGGCCTTAACGTCATGGACTGGGCCTAGGCAGGTGACACAGGCATCACGATCGTACTTAAAGATCTGGTAACCACACCCGCAGTAGCGAAATAGTTTTTCGGGGTTGGTCGACAAAATCTCTTTAAAATAAAGTAATTGCAAACACTAGGGCGAGAAAAGAAAAATTATTAATAGAAATGTGGCAGACAAATGAAGTGGAAGCGTTTCCTTGGAGTCCGATGTGCGATGGTCAATGGTAGGAAAAGAACTGAGGAGGGTGCAGGGTCACCCACATTTGTATGGGAGGGACATCACTGGCATATGACAATGCTGTGGGCAGCCCTTCTAAACTGCTGGCTAGAAAAGTTTCTGTGTGGTCCTAGTGCCTGGTGGCTTCAACTTCCATAGGTGTGGCCTGACAAGAGATAACCCCCCATGAAGACCAAGCGTGCCTGTGTCCCAAGGAGACACAAAAATCGGCCCTCAGTGCAGGTGCTGAAAATTGAGCAGACTTGAAAGACTTAAGCCTATTCTGCTGGCATTTTAGTATGTTAGTATGAAAACACGTTGTACTTCAACGCCTATTATATGCACAAAGACAGGAATGGCTTGGTTCCATTCTTGGCAATCTCGGCCTCCCTCCTGAGGGAATCAGTCTGTTTCTTTTCAATACAAAGGACGTAGACATTATTTCTAAGATTATTGGCTTTTTAGCCACCCTACTCCTGTGATTAATTTAGGGTGACAGACTAATCTTTTGAACTAATAGTCAGTCGTACGTATGTATAAATAAATTAGTACAGATATTATATATGGGTTAATAATGAGTTTGAGTTTCCCTTGAAATGCATTACTGCTGAATTGTATTACTTGACTTGGTTGGTCTGAAAGCTAAAGTACTTTGTTCTTTCTGTAACATCTTTGTTGGTCCAATAAAAAGTAACAAGCCATGTGCTTCTGGATCTGAATTGTGTTAAGAAATCTTACAACTTGTATGATTTTGTATGTGAATATATGTGGCTATACTATGTATTTGTATTTTTAAATTATAATGGCTTACAGACGATCAATAAAAACAAATTGCACACAGCAAGAGGTGGCCAGACTTAAATGAAAGGCTGGATACACCAGATAGACCGTTCCTAGACAGGAGCCACAACTGTTCCATCTTTTCTGAGGGTATCTCGGTCATCAGGTAATACAGTAGGAACGAGTCCCAAGCAGTTACAAGTGCACAACAGTCTATGAGGAGTGCTCTCCATTAACTTAAGACAGGAGTTCTCGCAACACAGCTCTGCCAAATCCTGCACGGGCTCTGGAGGCAATGTCCAGGCTGTAGTCAGACTGTAGTGCTTGATGAAAGTAAGGACAGTACTCCAGGTGGCAACCACACAAATACTAACATGCTAAAATGCCAGCAGAATAGGCCTAATGGTCTTTCATGTCTGCTCGTTTGGTCAGCCCCCACCCTGGGAGCTGACCTTGCTGCCCCCTTGTCCTCTCTGGCTTCTCCCTTCCCAGTCCCGGATATTCCCACTGCACAGGACTTTGCATTCAGAACCCTTCCCCTGCACCTGTCCCACCCCCTCTTGAATCCTTCCACCATCTCTGCCTCCACCAGCCCCCTGGGCAGTGCATTCCATGGCTCCACCACCCTCTCAGTGAAGTAGCACCTCCTCCTTTGTCTCCTGAACCCCCCTGCTCCAGCTTCCACCCGTGCCCTCTAGCTGCCCCCCCCCCACTTCCTTCACCACCTTGACTGCTTCTACCCTATTTAACCCCTTCATGTACTTGAAGACCTCCATCATGTCCCCCCGGTCCCTTCTCTCTTCCAATCTGCACATATTCAGCTCTTCGAGTCTCTCCCCAGAGGTCCTGTCCCCCAAGCCCCAGATCATTTGGCTGCCCTCTTCTGGACCCTCTCCAGGAGTTCAATATCCCTCTTTAAGTGTGGCCTCCAAAACTGCACGCAGTACTAGAGGTGCGGCCTCACCAAGCAGTTATATAGGGGAAGTAGTTCCCTCCTTCTGGAGGTGATCCCCCTAGCTATGCATCCCAGCATCCTGTTGGCCTTAGCCGCTGCCCTCCTACAAGTCTCAGAGTTATTCATCTTGATATGCACCACCACCCCCAGGACCCTCTCAGCCATCGAGACTTGTAGCATTTCCTCCCCCAGGGTGTACTCTTGGCCTGGGTTTCTGGCTCCCAGATGCAGTACCTTGCATTTCTCTGCATTAAACCTCACCTTCCACTTTCTAGACCACCTTTCCAGAGCCTCCAGGTCCCCCTATAGGGCCACCCTCCCCTCCTCCCCATCCACCACCGCCCCCAGTTCTTAATCATCCACAAAGAGACTCATCTCATTTCTGATACCCTTCCTTATGTCAGAGACATATGCTTTGAACATGAGGGGCCCAAGGACTGATCCCTGAGGGGTCCCACTAATGAACCTCCTTGGGGATGAGACTATCCCGCCAACCATGACCCTCTGGGTCCGGTCCTGGAGCCAATTACAGGCCCCCCATTAGGAACAGAGTCAATCGCCTTGCTGAAGTCAAGATAGAGGACGTCCTCCAGTCTACACAGGTCCAAGGCTCTCGTCACCCAGTCACACAACTCCACATGGTTTGTGTGACATGATTTCCCTGGGACGAATCCATGCTGTCTATCGTCCAGGCACCCCGACTTTTCCAGGTCCCCCCAGCCTCTCCTTGACAATGCCCTCCACCACCTTGCCCACCACCAATGTCAGGCTGACTGGCCTGTAGTTCCCTGCCACCTCCCTTGATCCCCCCCTTGTGGACAGGCACTATATGCACCACCTTCCAGTCCTGGGGCACCCACCCTGTCCCCAGAGAGATGCTGAAAAGCTCCGCCAGGGGGTTTGCCAGGACATCCACCAGTTCCTTCAGCACTCTGGGATGTAATTTATTTGGCCCCGGTGCTTTCTCAGTCTTAAGGGACCCGGGGGCTTCCCTCACTCTCTGCCGTGATTTCCACCTCCACTACCTCGTGCTCCTGCCTTGCCCCCGCTAATGATAGCCCATCCTCTCCCCAGACCAGACAGATCAGCAAGGGTCCCCCCTCAGTTTCACCATCTCCCATGTATGATGCAGTCCCCCCCCATTTTCCTTGGTGAAAATAGAGGCCAAGAACTCATTTAATACCTCAGCCTGCTCCCCTGGATCTTGTGCCCATCCCTCCACTGTTTTAATCCTGCTAATCTGCCCCTTCACCCTTCGTTTTTCCCCCAACGTATCTAAAAGAACCCCTCATTTCCTCTCCTAATTTCCCTGGCCAGGTTCTGCTCCTTCCTTGCCTTAGCTGCCCTCACCACCCTAGTGGCTCTTCTGGCCATCAGCTCATACTCCCCTCGATCCCTTTTACTCCTTGAGCACTTGAAATGCCTATAAGCCACCTTCTTTCCCCTCACCACCTCCTGAACCTCCCTGGTCAACCAGCAGGGTTTACAGGCCCTACCATACTTTCGTCTTAATCTTGCACAGGTGCTGGTAGCATCCTGCACCCACCTCCTGATGATTTCCCCACCTACTGTCAGCGTCCATGTCTGGCCCAATTCCATCCAAATGCCTTTTTTTATTTTTTATTTTTTTGCACCTCCCTCCTCCCTGGCTGCCCACTCCTTCAGGCCTCCTAAGCCCTTCCCGACTGCCTGCCTGCCCCCACGGCAGCCATTTACCTCATATCGCAGCTCCCCCGGGTAGCCCGGTGTATCCCTAGGCCGGACGGATCCCCCTCCTCTGAGGGGGAAGGCAACAGTGGGGCTGGCCAGCGCGCTTTATACTTGGCCTGGGGTGTCGCTGAGGTGTGCCAGTCGTGGGTTCAGCGGCAGCGGAGAGCTGGAGACAGTCATCCAGCCAGCCAGGGAGCATTTTCTCTGGTTTTCCTTGGGGGAGTGACGTCCTGACGTCAAGGATAATGCCGACGTCTGCCACTCCCCTTGTGCACTCAGCCAGACGTTCTGCTGTGTCCCTGGCCTCCGCCAGGGGCCAACAGGTGCCGGTACAGATCCCCACCCTCCCCCTCAGAGAAGGTGAGCTGTCCCCGGACACTTCATCCTTCTCCCCCAGCCGGCCCTCCAGCGACCAGAGTCCATTCCCAAACCCAGGTCGCAGATGGAAATCCAACCACTGTGCCAGCGGGCTGGTTTCAAATGCTTAAGGATCCTTCCCATTTCCTTGAAATCCACCCCCCCTGAAGTTGGTTACCTCAGTCTTTGTGCAGCCTTCTACCCCTCCTAGGTCCAGGCAGAACCAGACCATGGCATGGTCGCTCCCCGCCAACAGGTCCCTTACATCCTGGCCCCCAATCTGGTCACTGTCTGCCAGGACCACATCCAGTATCTGCGTCTCCCTGCTCAGTTCCCCCACCTGCCGAGTTAGGAACGCATCCTGAAAGACATCCAACAACCTCTGTTCCCCTGGCCACCGAGGAGGTCATAGTCTCCCAGTCCGTTCCTGGCATGTTTAAGTCCCCCAGCATAACCACCCTTCCCCCGCCCAATCTGCAGCGTCTCCCAACACCTGCCATCACTCTCCCCTCCAGCTCCTCCGCCAGCGCAAGGGGTCTATACACCACTCCTATTTTTAGTATCTTGCCCCCATTTGTTATCAAGGTGACCCAAATCGCCTCCACAGGTCCCTCCGCCTCCTCCACTCCTCCTATGCCAATGCAGTTTTTGACTATTATTGCTACCCCTCCTCTCCTTCCCTCCCCCCTGTCCTTCCTGAACATGGTGCAACCCTCCAGGTTCAGGTCCCAGTCGTTCCCTGCGGTGGCCAGGTCTCAGTGATTGCTGCCACATCCACCTCTCCCTCAGTTAGCACCGCCTGGAGCTCAGGCATTTTACTGCCCAAGCTCCTGGCATTTAGCAGGACTATCTTCCACCCTTTCCGTATACTTCTATTTCCCCTGCTTACGTTCCCATGGGGATTCAGTATTCCCTCGGTCAGCACTTTACCAGTCAGCCTTTTCCCACCTTCCTCCAGCTCCCCAGAGGGGTGGAAACAGAGTCCCTCCTTTACTGGATCCCCCTCGACAGCCTTCTCTCCCATCCTTCCCCCTTCACAAGTTTAAATCCCACCTTTCACCAACAAACCCCTTTATTTTCAACTTAAGGATTTCCCTCCCCTCCAAATTGAGATGGAGCCTATCTCAGGCACATAGCCCCTTATCCTCCCAGGTCTCCCCCCAGTCCCCCATCAACCCATACCCTCTGGCCCCACACCACTCCCTGAGCCACTGGTTTAGCTCCCTAATCTTCTTCCTGTGTTCCCCACTAGCCCTTGGCACCGGCAGGATTTCAGAGAAGGAAATCGCGCATCCTATGTCATGATAGATCCTGGCAAGCTCCCTGAACCTTGTCTGTATCTCTAGCTCACTATTTCCCTCAATGTCATTGGTACCCAGGTGGACCAGTATATCCAGGGAACCTCCACAATCCTTTGCCAGCTGATACACCTCATGCTTGGCCCTGTGCACCGTTAGTCCGGGGAAACATTTTGTTCTAACCGGGAAGGCTTCCCTCTGCCTATCGCATCTGATACCCCTGATCATGGAATCACCCAACAGTATCCCTCTGACCACCCTTTTTCCTCCATTCCCCTCCTTCCATGTCCCTCATCCTTTCTACCGGCCCCTCCCCCCACCCAGCTCCTTGCTCCTCCCTCTATCTGGGTGTCCCCTGCCGCCCCCTCCTTATTTACCCTGGTCACCCCCTTCCCTCTGATCCTAAGACTCTCCTCCTTCCGAGTATCCTTTTACCCTGCTATCACCCGCCGCTGCTCGTGACTGGCCCCCAAATCTGCTAAACTTCCTGGCTCTCGCCCTCCTCCCTTCCTTCCAGTCTCCGCGTCAGCCCTCCTTGCCTGTCGTGCTCCCTGGCATAAACCCTCAGCTGCCTTTACTGTATGCTCCTTGTACTTCCGGTCCCTCTCCTTGCCCTTTCCTCCCAACTGGTCCTTCTCCTTGTGCTTTCCTCTCTCTAACCCCTCCTCCTCCTGTTCCACCGCTCCCCCATTTTCCCACATTCCAAGTTTCCCCAGGTTCTTCCTGCTATCTGGCCCCTGCCTCCTGCCCTCCACTCCCTTTCAGTCTCCAACCGCCCCTGTTATGGCTACATCACCCCCCTCATCCTCAAACAGAAGAACAGAACTGAAGCGGTTACTGAGCTTAAGGTCTGATCCACCTCCCCCCCCCTTGCTTTCTTCTGTCCTGCCCCAGCCATCTGCCAACTTCCCTGAGAATGTCCTCCCTTTCACCCCCCTCTGTGAGGGTCCCCAGATACCGGCCTGCTTCCTTGGTAGTGTCCTCCTTTTGGGCCCCTCTGTCAGGGTCCCTATGCGACCCCAGAGTACTCTCCTGCACTCTTCCCATGCCCCGCCGCTGGAAAAGCCCCTGCCCTATTCCCCAACCATACCTCCCCCCTTCCTCCAGCTGTCTCCTAATCCCCCTCAACCTCCTCCCTAAGCTATGCCAGCTGATGGCACACTGGGCAACCACCGAACTTCCACACTCAGTCCAGTATCATGGCTGCCCCACACCCTCTGCACCCCACCACCCTCCCAAAGATGCCGACCCTAATGATATGTGGTCCCATCCCCCTCCACCAGGTTCCCCACTAGTCCAAGATACACCCCTACCCACTAATCCTAGATACAGTCCCACAGTAAACAGGTACCCCCGTTAGTAAGTGCAGTACTACACAGTAAACTTACAGGGGAAGTGTACAACTCCCTAAGCTCCTCTCTCTCAGCCCTTAAACCCAGTGGCTTATTATCCCTCGGAAACAAGCCACCAATGTAGCCATTCCTCTGGTGGAATGAGCTTTGACAGCACCAAGCAATTCTTTCCCATACTTGTTGTAGAACACAATGCAATTGTCTATCTAAAAGAACTTCTGGTTCTTTATCGCCCTAATCGATCACTCCGCTCGGCCGATGAGGGGTTGCTAGAGGTTCCAAGGATGAATTTGAAATCTTCGGGCACTCAGGCTTTTTCATATGTGGCCCCCACCCTTCAGAATTCTCTACCCTGTCAGTTGCGGGAGTGCACCTCTGTGGAGGATTTCAAGAGAGGTTTGAAGACTTTTTTGTGGGAAACTGCATTTTTAGAATATTGACTGAATTAACTGTTCTGATCTAGCTAAATCTTTTAATGAGTTTTACAGTTTCAATCTGCTATTTATGTACGGCGCCTTGACAACTGAAAAGTGCCTTATAAATAAAAATTATTATTATTAATTAGCCAACCATCTGGATAAATAATGCTTAAAAACTGAAACACTCTCTGTAGCCGGGGTGAAGGAAACAGCTGCTTTGACTTTCTGGACTTGCGTTGGGCTAAGCAAGTAGTACATGTACACACTTTTTTTTTTTTTTTTTTTTTTTTTTTTCTCGCTTTCTCCCTGTATTCCCCCAGGCCCCAGCACAAGGCTGTACGTGCGCGTGGACGCTCGCACGCACATCTGAAGCCAGCTCAGCCCCTTCTGCCCACCCATACTGCCGCCCCTGCCCACATTACCCCACCGGACCTCCACCCAGTGGGGACGGAACTATGGGAGGGGAGAGAACCCACCCCGTGAGAGGAGAGCAGCCTAACGGCATGCTCAATCCCACTACTCCCAACCCCCCCCATGCCGGCACCCGACGACCCAAGGTTGCTCCCGAACCTGGGTCACAGGCGCAGTACAAGGCAAAGCGTCCAACACCTCAACCCTCAGTGCCACTGAGCTGGCTAGCAGGTAGTACTTCAAGGTTCTGCGCACATCTAACGTATGGAGCAGTGCTTCCCCTCACTCAGAAATATAAACAGGAAGGTGGATAGACTTCAGTGTAAACTCAAACCATCTTTGGGAGACACTTAGGATTTGTGCGCAGACAGTCTCTGTGAAGAATTAAATAAGGCTCTTCGCACGAGAGGGCCTGAAGCTCGGAAATTCTTCGAGCAGAAGTAATTGCAATTTATGCTTTCTCTCTTGGAAAGCATTGCTTTTAGTTGCAAGTCACGACTGGCTCAAAAGGAGACCAGGTCAACTTTTCCAAAACAGGGGAACCGATTGGGGGTTTCAGATGCAGGATACCCCTAAGAAAGGTACGAGATACATCTAGCTGAGCAATCGTGCAGTGACCCACGGGATCATGAAACGCAGAAAAAGCTGAAAGGTGGATTTTGAGGAAAAGAGCACTGGAGACCGAGGCGGAAAGTGAGATTAGGTAGTCCAAGTTATGGTTCACCAAGCAGGTGAAAGGGTCAAAGAAATGTTTGGTAGCCTAGATGGCAAACCACTTCCTCTTCATGGCATATGTGGCTCAAGTGGAAGGCTTTCGGGTGGCCACTAGGATATCCGCCATCCCTGTTAGAGACCACAAACCTGGCGATGGCCATGTCCTCAGGAACCAAGCATGCAAATGGAAGGATCTGAGGCTGGGATGAACCAGGGTTCCCTGAGCCTGGGTCAGCAGATTCCTGCAGAGAGGAAGAAGGACCGGAGGTTCCTACATCTGCTTAAGCAGAGAGAACCATATCTGGCGAGGCCAGAGTGGAGCTACCAGAATCTTGCTGGCCCCCTCCATCTGCAACTTGATTAGCACCCTCTGAATCAAAGGAAATGGAATGTATTAAGAAATCTCCAGCTCCAAGAGAGGGACGATGCATCTCATCAGAAAACTCTAGGCCCTGGATCTACCAAGCAGAAATTGGGCAGTTCTGTGATGAGTGGGGACGCAAAAAGGTTCAACTCTGGACAACCTCATCTGTCGAACAAGTCTTCTGCAACGAATGAGAGAAGCTCCCACTCATGCATGCCTGACAGAGTCTTGCTAAGACTGTCCGCCAGAGTGTTTAACATACCTGGCACTTGGACTGCAGAAAGTGACAGACTGTGGTCCAACACCCAGTACCACACTTTCATGGCTTTCCTGCAAAGCAAGTACGAATGAGTCACCCCACTTGTTAATGCAGTCTACGACACTTGGATCCAACTGCACCAGCATTTGGCCTGGAACAAGGTGTTCCTGAAAGGCCTGCATGGCGTAGGGCACCACTGTCATCTCCAGGACATTGATATGTAGGAGGCATCCCATTAGGATCAAGAGCCCTGGGTTTGGAAGGGACCCAGGTGCGCTCCCCAGTCCAGACCTGAGGCATCCGTGATTAGGATCTGATGTGGGGAGGAGATCTGGAAAGGGACGCCTTGAAGCAGATCCAAGGGGTCTGTCCACCACTGCAGTACCTTGCCTACAGGGGAAGAGACCAGGACTGGTTGGTCTAACTGGTCCACTAGAGTATACTCATATGGAGTCTGGCCAGTGGAACAGAGGGCATGACAGCTGCCATTAGGTCCAACAATCTGAGGTATATTCTGGCAGAAATGCAACGACTCTGGGTGACTTCCTGAACTTGAGCTATGAGGCACTCTGTTTTGTGGCAGGATGGCTTTCCGTTGTGCAGAGTCCAGAACCACCCTTATCTGCAACCTTTGGGATGCAATCAGAATCAACTTGGGCAGACTGACAGTGATGCCCAGGAAGTGCAAAAGCTGGAGAGTTCACACCAAGGTTAGCAGAAGCCGTTTCCCGCACAGGGCCTTCAGGAGCCAATCATCCAGATATGGGAAGACATACAGTCAACAGAGTCCACTAAACAAAGCTCAGACAGCTTAAAGATAATTTACTGATTAAAAGCTGGGACAGCAGAAGTGCTTACTTTGCACCAGGGAGCACTGCTGCTGTTCCAGCTTTTAATCAATAAATGAGTATCTGTAAGCTATCGTGTTGGAGCTTTGTTTGGTGGACTGTGATGCCCGACTTCTTTTTGCTATTTCATATCATACATTGTGACTCCAGTCATGTTTAATGTGCCACCTTTACTTGGACTACCGAAGACATACAGTCCCTCCCTTCTGCGAGCTGCTGCGACCGCTGCTAAGTTCTTGCTAGACCTGCTGTGCAAAGGACAAACCAAAGGGCAGCAATTTGAACCAATAATGCTCACCTTTAAAGGTGAAATGGAGAAACTCCCTGTGAGAAGGAAAGACAGAGATGTGCAGGTTAAGCATCCAGCATGTCCACTAAACAGAGCCAGTCCCCTGTCTTGAGAAGAGGCATCAGGCCTGGCAAAGTATCCATCCACAACTTTTTGTATTGGACATACAAACAGATCCTTTAGGTCCAGAAGAGGCCTCAGATTTCCGGTCTTTTTGGAGACAAGGAAAAACATGGAATAAAACCAGTTTCTCTGGTGCCCGGGCACTGGTTTGATGGCCTTCTTGTGCAGAAAAGACAGCACTTCCTCCCAGAGAACAGAAAGGTGAGGCATGGGATAACAAAGAGGGCATAGGTGGGGTTTCTGGGGCCTGCTCGATGAGCTCCAAGGTTGTGACCCCATTCTATGATCTGCAGAATCCATGCATCTGAAGTTAGGGTTCTCATGGATTCAGATGGGAGAACCGACCTCCGACGACCACCACCTCCAGGTCCACAAATAGAGAAGGGGGTCTGGCAAGGAGTCCAGCAGAGGTGCAGCCAGTCACAGTAGCTGGTTCCTCACTTCTGGGGAGCTTGGCCACCGCTCCAACACCTGAGGAACAGGCAGGGAAGCCTGGGCTCAGCGTTTTCACTGGGGACAGGGAGCCGTCCCTGGTTGTTTATTCGTTTTACGACAAGGAGGTCATCCTCTACCCTTTGGTTGGGTGTGGTAGAGGGAGTGGACAGACTTGAGGGCCCTGCCCGAGGCTTACAGATCATTTATGATATCCTGGACACCAGGGCCAAACAACTTGGTGTCACTGACAGGGGCATTAAGCACTTTTTGCACATCAGCCACAAACCCAGATACTCTAAGCCAGGAGTGTCTGTGGAGGGATATACCCATGGCAGCTGCCCTGGCAGCTGTGTCAGTCATGTCATACAGGGCTCTGAGGAGATGTTTCCTAACATCCTCCACGGTTTGGAGGCACTTTTTTTTTTTTTTTTTTTTTTAATTCAGCTCTTTGGCTCTCTCCCCGTTGCTATGTCCCTCCTCAGCAACGGGGGAGGCAGATACCGGCTCTGGACCCTCCTCGAGGGGCTCTGTCTGAGGACCCCAACCTACATGGTAATCCCCACGGGTCTCCCTCCGCAGGACCAAGGGTGAAGGTGTCACTCACCCCCACCCCCACCCCACCCCCAGCCAACATCTAGACTCCAGAAGGCTTAGACTGGGCACCGTAGGTGCCATCATGGAGCCTACCAGCTCAGAGGTTCTCAGGTTTTTCTCCCAACCCTTGCCACGGTTGCCTGCAGCGTATGGAGGCACGTGCATGCAGCAACCCGCAGCACCCTTCCAATTCGAGTCACTTCCCGACTGCATTACCACCAGGCCTCCAACCAGGGGCAGCCCTGCAGTGGGAGCAACTGGATCTCCGCCCGAGAATGGAGGGCTGTCTGACGGCCTCTCAGTCCAACTCTTGGCCTCCTTCCCCATGCCGACCGACGGCCCAGGTTCATTCTCGAACCCAGGTCGCCAACACAGCGCAAGGTGTGGTTGTCCAGCGCCTCAACCCTCAATGCCACCAGGCCAGCAGCAGTTCCTGCCTTTAAGTGCCTTCAGGAAGGGCCTGGGCGGCAGCCCTGCCCTTCTTCCGGTTGGCATTCTGGTATTTTAGCATGTATGACCATTTGCAATCCCCAAACAGTGTAGAGGAGGCATAAACCCTCTTACCCCAGAAAACAATTCTACGAGACTGTCTGAGGGAAGGGAACCAAGGTGCATAGGTGTCTTAGATCTGTTATGAGCTGCCTTGATGACAGAGTCTGTCTTGGGCTGGGCAACATAACATGGAAGACCCTGGGGGCTGTGTGACAGTTTGTCCACCCTGCAGGGCATAGCTGAAACCAGGGCTGGTCTGTGCCAGGCTGCTGTGGTTGCATTCCTCAAGGCTGGCAACATTGGAAGAATGATCTTTGGGGGGAGATTCTGGAATCTCCTTGGAATCAACCAGTTCTTTTTTGGTGGCATCCTCTTCCTCAGTGAGGAAGCCTATGGCTGAGGACAGCTGCTTCATCACATTGAAAAATATGGGGTCCTCAGGAGGAGACCAGGGGGGTGTGCTTCACCAAGTCCTCACAAACAGAAGAGGCTTTAGATCTGACAGAGGAGGATCTCATCCTCCACATCTTCGGGAAGAAGGTGGTCTGGGTGGTGCTTGTCCTTGACCTCTTCACTATCTAGGTCTAGCGTCGGGTGCGCCGACGGCCCACAGGGAGCTTCCCAGGGCTGACAAGAAGGCACTGAAGATGAAGCTGCCATCAACAGTGTCAGCGAGGAGGGCCTAACTGCCTAGACAATCACTGAAGTGAATTTTGTCAGGATTTCATTCAAGTCGATGCGGGGGGGGGGTCAACGGCACTTGTGTCAACAACCTGCTTGATAACCCCTGTGAACCCAAGGAGGCTGTTGCACTGAAGGGACAAGGAGAAAGCCTCGACGGAAGAGTAGTTGACGACTAAGAAGGAGCAGATGACCCAGAAGTCTACGGCCGGCCACCCGGATTATCTGGCCAAGGTGCTGTTGGCATGGGTCTGGTGAATACAGAGACCTGAACAGCAGATTTCTTCATTGGTGCAGGCAAAGCCAATGGAGATTCCCCAGGAGAAGGAGGCCGATCAGGAACAAGATCAGTGCCCCGAGGACTTCTCAGGCCTTGCAGCCTGGGAGCTCAAAGAGCCAGCAGGTGACTGGGAGGCCAGAGGAACCCTGCCCAGAACTGGCGACCTGTAGATCCATCAGGAAATCTAAGAGCCTTTCTGCGTCACCTCAGTGTTGTTTGGTTAAACTTCCGGCAGAGCTCACAGTCAGAAACTTTGTAGTCAGGCCCAAGACAGCACAGAGAGAGAGAGAGAGAGAGAGAGATGGAGAGTTTATCTGTAGAGGCAATCTTCTTTCTGCAGTAGCAGCAACGGAACAGAAAAAACAAAGGATTAACAACATAAACAAGTTGAAGGTATCTGCTAAAATTGAGATTCTAGAAACAAAATTAGAAAAGCTGTAGGCGAAAAAAAAAAAAAAGGTGCAAATACTACAACGGAGATTCTGTGGAGACCCATACGTGAGAGTCAACGGCCGGAAAGAATTGGAGGAGGGAGCATGGCCACTCATGCCTTTATAGGGTTGATGACAGTGACGGACGTCTACAGCATGAGCGGCCCCCAGATGTACTGCTGAAAATCTTCTGTGTGGATGCCACTTCACCGACAGTGAAGGTTCCTACGGTATTACCTGATGACAGATACACCTGAAGAAGATCTGTCTGAATGACAGGAAGCAGAGTGTAGACATAAAGAGGGAACTCTCAACTCCAAGAGCTATAACCAGTGGGGTACCACAGGGCTTAGTACTGGGTCTAGTGTTTGGCATTTTCATTGCTGACATCTCATGTGGTATTAAGAATAAGATCAGCCTTTTTGCAGATGACACAAAGATAAGTGCAGTGGTGGACAACACAGAGGGATGGGCAGGGGCTACAGGATGATCTGGCTAGACTCGAGCACTGGTCAGAACCATGGCAGCTGGGGTTCAAAGCAAAGAAAGGAAAATTACGTACCTACCGTAATTCTTGATCTTCTCTTGTATCTTCACCATTCATTACTTACTGGGTGTAAGCCGGAGGCGCACCGCCACGGGAGCTTTTTTTTTTTTTTTTTTAAAGTCTAGCTAACGGCACCGCCCTCGAGAGTGACGTCATGCGTGAGGGGCGGCCGTTAGTAGCGACCGACTCCTCCTCCAACTCAGTTCTGTGAGCCGGAGAGGCAAAAGAGAAAGCAGAGAATATAGATAGCGAGGCAAGATAGCCAAGGGATAGCAAAGCAAGGAAGAATGAACTGAAAAAGAAATAAGCCGATGGAGGAAGGACAGAGGAGATAAGAGTATCCCTAGCCTAGGGACTGCAGGGCCTCATTACCTGGGCGACTCTGGGAGGAGAGATAAGAAAGGAAATGAGAAAATAGAAGAAGAAGAAGAAGAAAGAGAAGAGAGAGATGGGATGTTGAAGGGACCAGAATGCCCAACGAGCATAGTTAGCTTACAGCTGAAGGCTCGACTAAAGGGGAAGCAAGAATCCCCGGAGATAGAGCTGAAGAGAAGGTTCACCGAACCCGCTGAGACAGACCCAGGAGGGCATAGTCCCTCATCTTCAACATGCCATTGTTCTTGATACCTACCTCGGCTCCTGGCTGCGGAAGGCCTTCAACTGGAGGGAACCCGAGGAGGGAGAATAAACCCAGGCAGCATGAGAGCGCTGCTCAGGGTTTAGAATGGAAAATGTAAGCCTTCAGGGCCTTAAGACAGAAATGGACTCAGACTGACTGGCCAAGGCAGGCCAAGGCTTAGGCAGGCTGGGATCGGATATGGTCAGCACTGCTCTTCTGCAAAATTGTCCAGGGGACACTTAAAAGGAAAACCAATAGCAACCAGCTAGAAGGATAGCCTACCTTCTCATTGCCTTCCTGTTTATTTTTCCTTTTTTTAGGTAAAATTTTAGACTAGATGCATGACCCCGATGCCAAGATGCCTATAACAGTCGAAGAGAGTTCCCTCAGCATTTTTATTTATTTTTTTTTTGCAAAAGAAAAAGGATTAGACGTGTCTGCTCCTCTGCTCTGCAAGGCAAGAATAGGGGGATTGATTTCAGGCAACTATCTGGAACACGGAATTGCAGGATCAAATCTGAATAGCCTGAGCCAGGCCAAAACCCCAGAGGTATCTTGCCAGAAGAATGGCAAGAGATAGTTGTGCAGTCTGATCGCCAATGCAATCCACAAGATGGCCTATGAATCTAGAGTAAGTAATTTTCTGAAAATTAGAACCCTCCAAAAAGAAAGATTTTTTTTTGTTTTGGAAAAATTAAGCAACTTTCCTATATTTTAAGAAAAAATTTTTTTTTTTTTTTTGTTTTTATATGCAGAGAGAGGAAGGAGACGGAGGTGGAGAAGCCACAGGAAGAGGCCACTGAGGATGAGGCGGGTGTAGTAATGAATGGTGAAGATACAGAGAAGATCAAGAATTACGGTAGGAATGTAATTTTCCATCTTCCCCTTGTCAATCTTCACCATTCATTACTTCCTGGGTGAGTACCAAGCTCCTCTTCCCCTGGAGGGGGAAGAGGCCATACCCTGAGGGAACAAGACCCCCAGCCTTCTGTTGGTGAGAAACAGGAGGAGAAGACCCTGGCTTATTCAGAAAGCCTAAGTGGGAGAAGAGCTAGGAGGTGCCTCCCGAGGACGAGGAGACGGATGGAGCCCCTGTAAAAGTCTCCTAGCTCTGGATGAGAAAAGACGGGTCCCCCGGAAGGCGGAGCGCATCACCCTACGCCGGGCCAGGGGTGACAACCTGGAAAGACGAGGCCATGCCGTCCGCCTGATGCAGATCGCTGTCCCTGAAGCCTGGAAGCCACCCACTGGCGCCATAAGATGCCCTTGCTTGGTGTCTTGCCAGCTCCAGGCCTACAGCAGAGGGCAACGGCTTGTCTGGTTTGCTCCCCTGTCAGGCATAGATGCCAGCAGCTGGGACATCATCGACCACAGATGCCGTTGTAGGCAGCGTGGTGAGCCTGATGATGCAATACAAGCACTTGCACAGAAGAAGAGAACACTCTTCGCCCCCACCGGCCTAACTGGAGAGAGTCCAACCAGTGGCGGTCGCACGCCAGGCAACGGCGCCAGAAGGAGTATCCAGGTATACCAAACCTGAGGACGGGTTGGGAAGGGAACCTAGAGACTCAGAGGGGCACAATACCCACGCTGGCAGTCCGCCGGGCTGGGAAGAAGCGGCAGGAACTGCCAGGACCGGATAGACGCCCTGGAAGGGGATAGGCCAGGAAGGTACCACCAGATGCTGGGGCACTGAATTCACCAAGAATTCACGCGGCTCCCTGCTCGGGTATTGTCTCCCGAACGAGGAAACTGGAGATCCCTCACCATCCTCGAGAGGAAACGCTGATATTCTGTGAAATCAGCATCGGAGGACAGATGAGCAGGGGGTTCCTCTCCCTCAGAGGAGGGAGACGAGGATGATGGGGAACTGGAATGTCCAGAGGATTCCTGCGGCGGTGGGGAGAGTCGAAAGACCCGCCTTCATGCATGTATTTAACATATGAGGGGAAGGCCGACGCAGAACCTCTGAACTGCTCCCAGGATAACGGACCCGTAGGACCGACATGGCCCGGGAGCGGGGTGGTGAAGGCAGAGAGATGGGAGAGGGCACCCGAGGAGGCAACTGCCTCTGCGAGGGCTCTGGAATCCGGGAAAGGAGCCCTAGTAGGAGGGATTCCGGATATCAAACCAGGCCGCAGAACGGAACTCTGGGGAAGCGGAGCCTGGAAGAGCCCTGGGGAGAAACTCCTGTGACGACGCCTCGACTGCATGGATCCAGAAGGGCAGTCCGCACACGCCGCCAGAAGACACCCTAGAACCCCTGGGGAGGGGTGGGCTCTGCACTACGGCTCCTGGCCACCCCCTGAGGTGGCCAAAGAAGACCGGGCAGCAGGCCACCTGCCCCTCAACCCCTCGGATTCAGAGAGGGCCCTCCTCCTCGACTGCAACGTCCCCTTGACCCTAGAGGAGGCAACAGCACCCGCGGGGTAGCTGTCACCGGGCCTCCAGAGAGGGAGCTCCTCCGCCACTCCCCACGCCTGCTCCCCGAGACCCTCGGCCACCCCCAGCCGAGGAACCCTCAGGAGGCGACGGCAAGGGGACAGAGGGAAGGGCCCGCTGCGCCGCCTGGTACCCCTAGCCACCGAGGACCCAGATTCCGAAGAATGGGGGTGCCAGGATGGGTCCACATCCGAGTCATCGTCCTCCGAGGAGGACGAGACCAGCAGGACCTCGATGCTGGCCACCCCAGGGGTCCCTCGAGGCCACGGGCCGCAACGCCCCGCACAAGCGCGACGCCGCTTGCCCCCACGCCAGCAGCAGGAAGGCCCACCCACACCCCCAGCGGCTCCGCAGGCCTGGCACCGCCCGGGAGGGGAAGGTCGACGCGCCGCCGCGGCGTCGGAGGCTAAGCGGCACCGCCATGCCCATCGGTACCGCCAACGGCGCCGAGGCTAAAAACGGTACCGCTAACGGCGCCATTTATCACTGGCGCCACGAACGGCGCTGATCCAAACAGCGCCGAAACGGCGTTGTATCGATCACCAGCACCGCGAACGGCGCCGGATCCGAACGCCGAGAGGCGGCGCCGAGGGTCCACCCGAGCCAGGCCCAACAGTCGAGGGCCTCGACTAGGGGGAGCCTGCACCTCCGAAGAGGTGACTGCCACGCGGTGTCGAGCGCGCTTATCCCGGAGTGGACCCACGACGCCCCCGACACCGCGAAGGGGCTCTCCTCGGCAAGAGAAGACGAGAACCCTCCTCCACGGACCTGAGAGGCCCGGAGGGGACCCGGAAGGGCCAAGAGACCTTACCGGGCGCCCTTGAGCACGCCGCCCCCAAGGTCGACGGGTCTTGCCGAGCTTGAACGCTGGACTTCAGGATACGCGTCCATGAAAACAGGTGTCGCACGTAATCCATGTCATGGTTGGGACCCAGGCAACGAAGGCAAACGCTGCGCCGGTCCGAGACGGAGAAATGCGCCGCGAGGAGCACTGACGCTTAGGGCACGTGCCCGTCTTAGAAGAACGCCGCCCAGAACCGGACATAGCAGAAATAAACAAGGTTAAACAGTCGAGGAAATACACCGGCATACAAAAGAAAAGGAACAGTCTTACCGTAGGGCGCTAAGTGTAGAAAAAAGAGTCGGCCTAAGACGCAGTTAAACTGAAGCTACCGCGAACAGGTGCTGCCTCGACGACGGGAGAAACAGAATTTGAGTTGGAGGAGGAGTCGGTGCACTAGCGGCCGCCTCGCATATGGCGTCCTCTCGAGGCGGTGCGGGTTAGCTAGACTTTAAAAAAAAAAAGCTTCCGTGGGCGGTGCGCCTCCGGCTTACACCCAGGAAGTAATGAATGGTGAAGATTGACAAGGGAAGATGTGGAAATCCATGAATTTGGGAGCAAGACACCCAAGGAACCATTACGGACTTGGGGTACAATTATCCCCTACAGAGGAGGAAAAAGATCTTGGGGTGATGAGGCAAATGAACCATTCAGCGCAGTGTGGAAAAGCAGCAGCCAAGGCTAATAAGATGCTGGAGTGTATTACCAGAGGAATCATGTCCAGGAGAGTGGTGGTCATCCTGCCACTGTACAGGGCATTGGCCAGGCTGCACCTGGAGTACTGCATGCAGTTCTGGTGCACCAACTTAAAGAAAAATGTTAAACTGCTGGAGGGGTCCAACGCAGAGCAACCAGGATGATCCTTGGTATGGAGGACAAGCCTTATGGAGGAGAGACTGAGGGAGCTCAACATGTACGCCCTGGATGAACAGAGGTATAGAGAGAACATGATAGAAACCTTCAAATATATGAAAAAGCATAAATAAAGACAATACAGAGGGAATTTTAAGATTAAGAAGAGTGCGGGACACTGGGGGTACAATCTAAAGTTGTAGGGTGGCAGATTCAGAAGGGAAATGAGAAGGCAGTATTTCACGGAGAGAGTGCTGACAGGGTGGAATGCACTGCATGAGGAGGTGGAATCCTTGAAAACAGTGGGTGATTTTAAGAGGGGATGGGACAAAGTCAGGGGGAAGGTCACCTATGGGGCACTGGGGGGAGAAGTAACAGCTAGTACGGGCATGAAATAGGATATAGGGTGGGAGGGGGGAGCAGCTGCAGTGTAACAGACTGCTAGTTGGACACTCGAGCCAGGACTGTATCTGCTGGCATTCTTTGCATGTTTGTACTGCGGGTGCCCTTATGGCTATTAATACTGTGTGGCAATTTCTGTATACTACCAGAGATGAATCACTTGAACACTCACAATCCCATCATGAAGTGCAACTAGGTTCAGATCTCAAAGCGACAACTGTACCAGTGGGCCAAGGATCGGGCTATATATTATACATAAATAATTCCCATTGACATTGGAACCAAGTGAAACAATATTACAGTTACTGATAACATTTCTTTTTAAAACCAAAAAACTGTCTTGAATATTTGATCAGAGGACATTTCTTCCAGTGCTAATTTCTTTCCTGGAGCAAAAACATTTTCTATACCTACTATGTATAAAACTAACTATTAGTTTAATAACTTATTTGGAAGGGCAAAGTTACACACAGACAAACCAAGGTGGCTAAGTACAGAGGGAGCACTTGCTTTCTGACCAATTGCTGGTCAAGTGCTGCCCCAAGTCCACCCTGGCCAGACTGGATCCTCTCTTCCACTCTGCCACTTTGCTCTTAACTGTCCCCACCACTGCACTCTTTACACTGCTCTCTCCCTTTTCCCTCCGTTGAGGATCGCCGCCTAACCCACTGTGCCTCCTTCACCTCCAAATTCTGGTTCTCCTCCCTACCCCCCTATCTTGACTCCTCTCACCCCCTACTGCCTTTGTACCTCTGGACTTCGCTCCCTCAAGAGCTCCCTTCTACAATCACTTGCTAGTCAAGCTGCCTCCCCGCTTTCCTAAACTTTGAAACTCTCCCTTAACCAGTCTATTCCCTCCTTCCAAATCCTCTCTACTCCATTCCCATACCACAGCTAGCCCTCCCTCCTTGTTACTAGTTCTACAGATTACCCCCTTTGCTGCCCATTACTGGTGCCCTCTAGGCTCACATGATTGTATCCCCTTACCTGCCCTCCATGACATCCTACTTGTACATATTGTATATACATTTCTATGCACCTGATGCCTGTGCTGTCATTTAATGTACTCTTGTATAGATATTGTATTCTATCTCTGTATTTCTACTACGAATCTAAACTGTTGCACAAACGTATTTTTGCTGTCTCCCTCGCCCCCCCCCCCGGGATGTATCTGGAAATGAGCTATTTTAGCTCAGTTGGTCTCTCCTGGTGAAACACTTTAAATAAATAAAATTGGAGAGCTCCTTTCCCCTGTGTATGAGATACTCCTCCTGTGACGAGCACCTCATGCACAGTTGCCCTGAAGTGGGCTCATTCTGGTGAGGGGCCTCATCAATGTCTGTAAGAGTGCCGGTCTCAACATAGGAGAACTGCTTACCTTCGGTTCGTGGGTCTCAGACCCTAAGAATGCATGTGAGGCCAATCTTACAACCTTAAATGTGGCCACCATGGCAGTATTAACATACAAATTAGGAGGCTGGTGAGACTTGGGGCAGGCAGGTGAGGACTGATCCAATATATCTTTGTACGGAGTCGACGACACAGACCCGGAGGAACTGAGGCCTTTCCCCAGATGGGTGAGGGTTATGATGGTGCTTGCTAGACACTGCATATTGAACGCATGGATAGCCGACACAACACCCACAATTCAACAATGGAAAAACATGGCCATACAGGTCCTATGCCTTGAACGGTTAACCTATATTGTGAAGGATAAGGAAGAATGCTTCTGGGCGGCATGGGAAGCATTTCTGACATCCCTTTCCCAGGGAGGTGGAGATGGGGGCGGGGTACTGCAGGGGTAAGAGGGCGATTCCTCTCTCCCCTTCATGAAAAGGCTTACTGGGGAGACCATGGGTCAGGTTAGTGGGGATTATCCCAGAATTGCAGAAGGTGGGAACTGACCACAGGGGTTTAATTATTCTAAAATCTTGAACCTGTATCTCTAGAATGAGAGTAATGGATTAACCATGCTATAGGAGGAAGTATTGATTGTCAGGCTTGGGGAAGTGAATACGACTAATTATTGTGATCTGCACAGTTTTGTTATGCTTTTCATTTATTTATCTTTGTTTTTTCATTATCTTTAATGTTCGGTCAAAAGTGCATCCGTTTACTGTTTTAACAAGGAAACTGTAAAAGCAGAAAAGAGAAAGGTGCAAGGTTGGTATTTATTGTATGGGTGGATGAAATTGTATGCGTTGTGTGTTTTAAAAGAACTTAAAAATCAATAAACATCATGCACAAAAATAAAAAAATAAAAAATACAAATTAGGTACTGCTTGCAATTCCACGAGGTTAATACTCACAATAGCAGAAGGCCAAAGTTCTTTGACAACAGTTTCTATTCTTTTCACCACCTCTGTTCTCATAGCTACTTCTTCAGGATAAGGAGATATGAACTCAACAAAGTCAAGTATTTCTTCATGGAGCCTAACGGAAAAAAAAATGGAGCAACAGTTTAAGTAGTTCTGCAATTTATCAAATGTACAGTTTTAGATTCTAACATGGCAACTTTTTTAAAACCTCAAAACCAGACATTCAAAATGGTACCAATGTGAAGTCTTGGAGGTTAGTGTCACCCTTCAGAAAGCTTCCAAAAAACATACTATTTAGACATCACTCAACGTATATGTTGTATATTGTTTGCATCCATCCTTTCTTCATTACTCTGGTTTGTATGAAAACTAGGGATGTCAAAGTCTCTTCAAACTATGTCAGTGAGACAGTGCAGGAGACAAGATCATCTCTAAAATCACTGTATACCATGAAACACAGTAAATGCAGTACCAGAAACAGACCACTGTATCAATACCATGACTTCTGACACCATAGTATACTGTGAAAAGGGTGGTTACTTACTAGTCCTGTAACTGTAGATCTTTCAACAGAACCTCTTCCACGGAACCCACGCCTTTGTGAACAGTAAGCTGTCAGCATCAAGACCACTTAAAAGCACTGGCCCAGATGGGGCTGCCCACACTGACATATCAGTGCCATCTATATAAAACGGGTGGCCCCTTACCTCCTCAGTTTTCCCACCAGAGACAAGCCTGGAGTCTGAACCATACTGACTGGACACGGGAGACCAGAATCCCATCCAGACCAACACAGGAGAGGGAGTTTCCAATAAGGAGGGCCCACTGGTAGTGCACAAATAAAACAGGAAATGCCTAAACATTCATTAACTATCACATCTTACAGAGTATATCATCTGAAAATACAGGAGGCAGGTGGGGAGGTAAAACTGGACCCCGAGGAGAATTTTTTGATCCAATATTACTCTGTATGTAAGTAACCAACCTACAGTATCTTCTTTGAGGACATCTCCATCCACAGAGCTGCACCTGTGAAATAACTCCCAAGCAGTACAAGAGCACTGAATGGGAGTAAGGCCAGACAGAAGAGACTTAAAATCCCAGAAAACAACAGGTCTTAAAAAGTTGCTGACGCCGAAAAGAAAAACTTTGAAACCTAATATTTAGGCATGATTCAGCCTGCGTTCCATATATATACATACACACACACACTTTTTATTACTTTTTTTAATTATCATAGTGGCACGGAAGCACCACTATAGTTAGGGTTGAGTAGGCAGTTTAATGTTAAAATCCCAAATTTTACACCTTAATAACCTTCCAACCATTCAATGGATTTGCACAAAATTTGTTATGTGCTGTCCTATGGGGTAGATCTCTTGACATGCCAAGTTTCATATTGATCGGATGTGCAGATTATGCACAGCACACACTGAAACAAAGTGTGTTTTTCACCTTTTTTTGCCCATTTTTCCTAAATGCACTACACACACACACCATTTGGAATTTTGGCTCAAACTTTTTAGGGTAGAAAGAGCTTGCCCCAAAGAACAAGCCAGCGCTGGTTTGGTGAAAAAATATCAATCCCTTCCAAAGTTATTCAGCTTTGAAATTCCAGGTTCTGAGCATGCTCAGTTCAGTCTGCTGGATAGCTGCACAGTTGAGAACAAGGATTTGGCCTCACAAACCGGGATTTTGACAGCTCACGAACAGGGATCCCTATTCACATGAAAACATCCCTGTTCACGAGCCGCCATCTTGTTTTCAATTTTCTTCAAAAACCAAACGTAACTTGCCACAGGGATGTCTTCTGCAGAGATTGAAGAATGGGTTTTGTTCAGGGCAACGCACTCTACAAACCCATGGCTTTGGTTCCGTTTAGTTTACTATAAAAACAGTAGTTTTTAAGTTTGAAATCCCTGTTCGTGGCTCACTTCCAATCCCCACTGGTGAGGTGTCAAAATCTCCATTCACGGGCCAATCCCATTCGTGAGATGATGACCAGATGGCCCTAGCTCACGAACAGGGATCGGCTCGTGAACGGGGATTCTGACAGCTCACGAACAAAAGATTCTAAAAACAATCCTTGTTTGTGAGCTATCAAAATCCCTGTTCGTGTGCTGTCAAAATCCCCGTCCCTGAGCAGTCAAAATCCCCGTTCAGTTCCACAGTTATGTCATTCTGAAGTAGAGGAATTTCCCATAGGACAACACTGTAGCGAGCACGGCGTCTTTCGGTGCCTGTATCTCAAAAACACTTCAAGATGCGGATTTTTCGCTAAACACAGCTTAGTACATTTACTACACCTCTAGGTGTACTAAGCACGTGTGCAGGTTACCAGTCCGTGATTACAACTGCAGTGGAATTTTTTTCCAAGGTTGCTACGGTTACTGAGATACTGCACCATTTGCAGCACAGGGGTTACCTGGAATGTGTCTAGGTCTGCGCTGCGTCTCTAGAATTATAGGTACGTGGGAGCACAGGGTCACATATGGATAACATTATGCAGTAATGGGACTGCTGGGCCATCCCTTATGCAATACTGAGAGCGCAGGGTCTGGGTCCTATACTCTACTATGCCAGCTATCTTGCCCATGGAATGGGGTGAAAGTCAGGCCAGACAACCCCATAGCACACCCCATGCCCTGTGGAGGGTGGGGGGAAGGGTTAGGGTCTCAACTCTAACGCCTCATTTCCCTACTTTTGTCACTTCAACCCTAACTGATGCAGTAATAAAGTTTTTGCAATGAAAATATTTATGATTTCTCCTCCGCATTACTTATTTCTAAGGAACTTTGCATGAAACATAGTAACATAGACTTTGACAGCAGATGAGGACCGCTTAGCCAACCTAGTCTGCCCATTTCCCTACCTACCTACTGGATAAGCTGCAGATCTTAGTTAAACAGCCTATTTCTTCCTTCCCCTCCACCAAAGAATTGTCTTTGTTCCATGCACTCTTGAATTCCCCCACTGTTTTTGACTCCACAACCTCCTCAGGAAGGCCATTCCATGCGTACACCACCCTCTCGGTGAAAAAATATTTCCTCACTTTGCCCCTGAGCCATCCCCCTTCCCCTTCAAATTGTGTCCCCTTGCTCTTGCACATCTCTTTTTCTGAAAGATGCTACCCTCTTGGACTTTGCTAAGGGAAGCAGGGAAGGCAGTAAGGCGCACAAAGGCCCAAACTGAGGAAACACTGGCACGAACACTAAAAAAAAGGTGACAAGACTTTCTACAGATACATTAGTGAAAGAAGAAAGTCCAGATTGCTAAGATCAAAGGGGATAACGAGGCGTGGGAGGAGGAGGACCATGTTAAAGCATCTATCCTAATTAGATACTTCTGCTCAGTATTTACTGAAGAGACGGTAGGGCAGGGCCCACAGCTGTGCACCATGGACATTGGGTGGGGGGGGGAAGGTGTGCACTAGTCCCTTCACAAAAGAAAGTGTCCTACAAGACCTCGATAAGCTCAGGATGGACAAGGCAATGGAACCTGATGACATAAATCACAGGGTACTAAAGGAGCTAAGGGTGGAACCAGCAGAGCCATTATCAGAACCGTTTAGTGAGTCTCTGAGCACAGGTGAGGTCCCAGAAGACTGGAGAAGGGCTCATGTGATCCCTCTCCACAAGAGTGGTAGCTGGGAGGAGGCAGGGAACTACAGACCAGTCAGTCTTACCTCAGTAGTGGGCAAGATTATGGAGCCACTCCTTAAGGAAAGGATAGTGCAACACCTGTAATCCGTAGGAGCACAGGATCCAAGACAGCACGGGTTTACAAAAGGATGGTCCTGTCAAACTAAACTCGTAGATTTCTTTGATTGGGTAACCAGAGTGGTGACCACGGGGGAGCAACTGATGTTGCCTAGCTTGACTTCAACAAAGCTTTCGATACTGTTCCACATAGAAGATTAATTAATAAGCTGGGTAGGCTTGGGGTGGGTCAGACGTTGGTCAACTGGGTGGCAAACTGGTTGATGGGCATAAAGCAGAGAGTGGTATAAATGGTATACAGTCAGAAGAGATGCAAGTCACAAGTGAGGTACCTCAGGGATCAGTCTTGGGGCCAGTCCTCTTCGACATCTTCATCAGCGAGATTGCAGATGGACTGGAGGGTAAGGTTTGTCTGTTTGCAGATGACACCAAGATCTGCAACAGAGTAGATGATCCAGATGGCGTGGGCAGAATGAGAAGAGATCTGGATAAACTAGCAAAATGGTCGGAAGAGTGGCAACTGGGGTTAAATGCAAAGAAGTGCAAGATCATGCACATAGGGAAGAGAAACCCTGAAGCCACCTATAGGCTGGGAGGGGAGTTGCTGGCAGTCACAAGGGAAGAGAGACTTGGGCATCATCATCACTGATGACCTGAAATCATCCAAGCAGACCTCTAAAGCAGCAGGTAAGGCTAAAGGGATGTTGGGGTGTATTAGTAGGGGTATCACAAGTCGGAAGAGGAAGATAATAATCCCACTTTACAAGACACTGGCTAGTCCCCACCTGGAGTACTGCGTGCAGCACTGGAAGCCCCACCTTCACAAGGACATTAACCAAATTGAGGTAGTCCAGAGAAGGGCAACCAAACTGGTGCAAGGACTGCATCAGAAAACATATGAGGACAGACTAACTGAACTCAATATGTGTACCCTAGAGTAAAGGAGAGAGATAGAGGTGATATGATCGAAACATTCAAACACCTTAAGGTCATTAACAAGGTGAAAGAGTCCGACATGTTTCAATATAAAAAAAAAAAAAAATAGCAGGACAAAAGGACACAGCATAAGATTAGAGGGAGACCGATTAAGGGGTAATGTGAGGAAGTTATTTTTCACAGAAAGGGTGGTGGATGCATGGAACGGCCTACCTCAGGAAGTGGTGGCTACGAATACAATGCAGGGCTTCAAACAGGCATGGGACAGGCATAAGGGAGCAATACAGATGAGTATGAACAGAAAGGCCATTGACAGAGCAAAGGCCTAAGGCACATTCATAAGGTAGAAAAAGAAATGGGCAGACTGGATGGGCCTTGAGGTCCTTATCTGCCATCAACTTATATGTTTCTATGTTTCTGATTCCCATGAGGTACTTAAAAGTTTCTATCATGTCCCCTCTCTCCCTCCTGTTCTCAAGAGTATACATATTCCTTGGGGATTTCAACCTCTACTGGCCTTCCCTGCTCTCATCTCCTGTTAAAAACCCTCTACTTGGCTCGTCATATACACAGGTCATTGACATACCTACACGACATAACCCCAAGACTGGAAACCACTCTCTCATTGACTGGATCCTTGTATCCTGCCCGGGCCGGATTCTGTCGGCAGGGATTATGGCTGACGCCCTGAGTGATCACTCGCATATATTCTGCATCTGGTCCAACAAGCCTCCAAAAATTACCTCTAAGGTCACTGAAGCGAGGAACTACAGCAGGTTCGCAGCAGCCGACTTCTGCTCTGATTTGTGGAACATTGACTGGTCCCCAATTATGTCTCTTCCCACACTCGGTGAGGCTCTTGAATATTTCATTCAAGCCTTCTTGTCGGCATCAAATAAGCACGCTCCCATAAAAAAGCTCAGGGTACAGAGAAAATGCCACAAATGGTTGAACCCGTCTCTCAAGCATTCCATGCTCCTCCGGGACAGAGCATGGGGCATCTTATAAATACACTGGCAAGCAATCTGACTGGGAAAAGTACAGAGAGCTGAGAAACCAGTGTAAAAAAGTCTCAAAACAGGCCAAATCACAATACTTACATGACCTCCAAACTAAGCACCTACGGGACCCAAAAAAATTCTGGGGGCACAAAAACATACTCCTCAAATAGCCAAACAAACTCCATCCTGGTAGGGGACTCACTGACCAATACCCCACCAGTAGTTGCGGAGGCTTTTGGTGCCCACTTCACCAACACTAGCAGACCTCCTCCCCCCTTGACCCCTCTAGGCCCTCCCATCTCGCTGGAGATACTTGGTTGTACCCTCCGCCTCAATTCCATTTAAAGCTGGTCAATCAGTCAGAGGTACTACCTCTCCTGCACAAAATTAACCCCTCCTCCTCCTCGATAGGACATGACCAGCTTGAACCTCAACTACTGAGGGCTGCCACCCTGGCAATCGCCCGCCCAGTCACCCTACTCATAAAGAGATCGCTTCGCGAAGGTGCTGTCCAAAAATCTGGAAAGTAGCGACGGTTGTCCCTGTCCACAAAAGAGGGTCCCGAGACAAAATGGGAAACTATAGACCAATCTACCTACTTAGTCCCCTTGGGAAAATCCAGGAAAGACTAGTCTCTAACCAGCTTCAGGACTACCTGGAGCAGCACCTTCTCATGGCTGAGGTGCAACATGGTTTTAGGAAGGGCCATGGTACTGATACTGCCCTCATATGGCTCACTGTGGACATCCTTGCCTCTATGGACCAAGGCTCCCCAACGGGTGCCCTCTTCATTTACCTGTCTAAGGCCTTCGACTTGGTCAGTCATAACCTCCTCCTATCAAAACTCTTGCACTTAGGACTGGATTCCCACTCTCTCTCCTGGTTTGAGAGCTATCTGAGTGACCGTACCAAAAAAGTTCGCTGGAAGGGTACCCAGCTGTCCCTAGACTGGTTACTGCAGGGGTGCCCCAGGGCTCAATCCTGGGCCCTCTGCTTTTTTCACTCTTCCTCAATAACACTGAGGGGAACTACCCCCTCAGCAAACTCATTTTGTATGCGGATGACACCGTCATTTACTGCAGTGATCACCAGCCTAGTGTTATTAGCCACGAAACTGCAGAATAGTCTCTCATTACTTGAGACATGGTTCTCCACAAACTCCCTTAAACTTAATAAGGATAAAACCAAAGCCGTACTGTTTGGCTCAAGGTGTCTGGGCCCCGACAGGAGTAAGCTGCTCCAGATCTGCACTAACCAAGGAAAGAGAGACGAGGTCTTGGCCAGTTTCAAATACCTTGGTATCCATCTTGACCAGGAAATGACCTACCGACCCCACATCGATTCCATAACTAGGTCCGCCCACCACAAACTTGGCCTCCTTTTCCATCTGGGTAACTCCCTATCCTCGGTTGCAAGACGGGCAATTGCTACCTGCAATCTCCTCCCCTCCATCCTATATGGAGCCCCTCTACTGCAGTTCCTCTGAGAGATGGAATTTAGCAAACTTTCCGTACTCTATAACCGTGTGGCTCGTTTCGTCACAAACTCCTCTCCTAGGAGGCATCATTGTGAGACACTTAAGGATCTAAACTGGCCCACACTTCGACACAAGCTAGCTTACCCTGTTGCATGCCTTGCCTTCAAGTCCGCTACCCTCGGTCCCCCTCCCCACCTTAGAGGACTACTCTCCTCCAAAGAACAAATCAGAACCCTGCTATCATCAGCGAATCATCCCAACATCCCTAGGATTCGCTCCAACCAAGGCAAACGCTCTTTCAAATTTGCTGCCTCCCACCTATGGAACTCTCTTCCACCCAGCCTGGCTGACTCATCCACCCTTACCCAATTCAAGTCTGGGGTCAAGCTACATCTTCTAAACCTCAGCCTCTGTGGCTGTAACCGTTAGCATCCCAAGCCCAGGTCTCCTCTCCTCTGCCCTGCCTGAATCTCCCCTCATTCCTGGAAGTATCTCCTAAGCTTTTATGTCAATTTACTGTTATTATCTCCTTCCCTACTAAATGGAAATGAAACTTGATGTCATAAGAGCCTGTCTGCGAATCATGTACAGTATATTGTTTCTACTCTACACTTGTGTACCAAATTGTAACTAATGTAAATAACACTTGAATCTGTACTGTGAATCCTTCTTTACCCCTGTATACTGTCGATAATATATTCTGTCGCTAATGTCTAATTGTGCAACATATGTAACTACTGTAAAAAAAAAAAAAATCATTGTTTCTAAATGTCTTTTCTGTAACTAATCCCGGGTCGCCCCTGAAAAAGGGACCTCTGGTCTCAGTGGGTTTACCCAGTTATCAAAATGTAAATAAATAAAATATTAAGCTTCTTTAGTCTCTCTTTGTATGGCTTCTGTTGCAGGCCCTGCACCATTTGGGCTGCCCTCCTCTGGACTGCCTCCATCCTATGACTTTGCAGAGATGGGGTGTCCAGAACTGCACCACAGTACTCCAGATGGGATCTCACCAACTGTCTGTACAGAGGGATAACAACTTCCTGCTTTCTACTGGCGCGATGCCTCCCCCTATGCATCCCAGTATCCCCCAGCCATCCCTACTGCCTTGTCACACTGCTTGCCAACCTTTAGGTCATCCGATACGACTACCCCAGGTTCCTTTCCATTTCTGTTGTTGTTACTGCTCCCCCAATTGTGTACTCTTCCCCTGGGTTTTTGTTTCCCAGGTGCATTACTTTGCACTTCTTTGCATTGAATCTAAGCTGCCATACTTCTAACACACTAAAAAGCCAGCAGAACAGGCCTCATGGTCTGCTCAGTAGCCAGCCATCCAATGGTTGCTCGCTATTCCGCCCCCACAGCCCAAGAGGGTCTTCGTTGGATTTAGAATCCCCTTGTACATGTCCCACCCCTTCTTGAAGCCCTCCACTGTGCCTTCCTCCACCAGCCTCTTGGGCAGCGTATTCCACAGCTCCACCACCATCTCAGTGAAATAATGCCTCCTACGTTCCCCCTATAATTCCCCCAAGTTTCCACTCATGCCCCCTTGTTGTTGCCTTTTTTAGCCTAAACAGCTCCTTGTTTCCGCTCACAGTTATTCCCTTTACCTACCTGAAGACTCCTATCATGTCTCCCCTGTCCCTCCTCTCACCCAGTGTGTACATCCCAAGCCCCTTCAATCTCTCTTCATAGGTCCTCCCCTCCATTCCCTGAATCATCCTGGTCGCTCTCCTCTGAACTCTCTCCAACAGTGCTATGTCCTTCAGATGAGGTCTCCAGAACTGAACAGTACTCAAGTTGCGGCCTGACCAAGGCATTGTACAGAGGGAGGATCACCTACCAAAGGATGGCAGACAAGGTGAGGTAGTACTGGTTGGAGACTTCAATATACCAGACGTGGACTGGAGCATCCCAGCAGCATCAATTAGGAGCAGATTTATCCTGGACTCCCTTCAGGGTGCCTTCCTCAAGCAACTGGTCATGGAACCAACTCGGCAGAAGGCAATACTGGACCTTGTGCTCACAAACAGGGACAGTGTGATGGGGGTAACAGTGGGGAGCACTTGGGTAATAGTGACCACCAGTCATTGTGGTTTGAAATCACAGAAAGAGCAGAACCAAACCACACAAAACATGTATCCTGGATTTTAGGGGGCAGACTTTGGGAAAATGGGGAGATGCTTGAAAGAGGCATTAAGGGAATGGGACAGGAATCAGGGATTGAGGAACAGTGGGCAGTATTTAAAATGGGGATTATAAGAACAACAGAATTATGCATTAAGCAGGTTAGCAAGAGGAAAAGAAAGAGGAGACCATTATGGTTTTCCAAAGAGGTAGCAAAGAAAGTGAAAGCCAAAAGATTGCATTCAGGCAATACAAAAGACACAGGCAGAAGGGGATAGGGAGAAGTACCAGGAGAAACAAAGGGAGGTAGGAAGTCAGTATGAAGCCAAAGCTCAGACAGAAGAACACATTGCAAAATCAGTGGTTAAAGGGACAAAACCTTTTACACGTACATAAGTGAAAAAAGAAGGACAAAGGGAGGGATAGTGAGACTGAAGGGAGAGGATGGGAGCCGCGAGGAGGATGACAACAGTAAAGCTGACATATTGAACAGGTATTTCTGCTCAGTCTTTACTAAGGAAGAGGGGGGTAATGGGTCTGAAGGGAGTACAAGGGGTGAGAATGGTGCAGAAATGGACAAGTGTCCCTTTACACGAGAAAGGGTCCTGAAGGAACTGGAAGTAATAAGAGCTGATAAAGCAATGGGGCCAGATGGGGTGCACCCCAGGGTCCTTAAAGAACTAAGAGAGGTGGTGGCTGAACCTCTTGCTATCCTGTTTAACTGATCACTGGAAACAGGGGAGGTACCCAAAGACTGGAGGACAGCAGATGTAGTCCCCTTATACAAAAGTGGGAACAAAGAGGAAGCAGGGAACTACAGACCAGTCAGCCTCACCTCGGTAGTGGGGAAGATCATGGAAGCACTACTGAAGGAGAGATTGGTGGAACATCTGGTTGTCAATGGACTACAGGACCCAAGGCAGCATGGTTTCACCCAGGGGAGGTCATGTCAGACCAACCTCATTGAATTTTTGACTGGGTGACTAGGAGGTGGATCAGGGAGGGCAGTGACATGGCCTATCTGGACTTCAGCAAGGCCTTTGACACTGTGCCATAGAAGACTATTACACAAACTGGGGAATATGGGTGGGCAGGACAGTAGTGTGGTGGGTAGGTAACTGGCTGGGTGGCAGGACAGAGGGTGGTAAATGGCTGTCACTCCACAGAGGAAGAGTGACCAGTGAGTACCACAGGGATCAGTGCTGGGACCGTCCTATTCAACATCTTCATCAGTGACATTGCACAGGATCTAGGAAGGCAGAATTTCACTGTTCGCTGATGACACAAAGCTCTGTAACAGAGTAGACACACCAGAGGGTGTAGACAGAATGAGAAGGGACCTGCAGAAACTTGAAGAATGGTCAGGGGTTTGGCAGTTGAAATTCAATGCAAAGAAGGCAAGATAATGCATATGGGGCACAAAACCCTGGCACAATATATCAGTTGGGGGTGAGGATATAGCATGCACCAAGCAGGAAAGGGATCTTGGGGTTGTCATCTCTGATGACCTCAAGGTAGGGAAACAGTGGACAAGGCATCAGGTAAAGCAAATAGGATGCTGGGATGTATAGGCAGGGCATCACCAGCAGGAAAAGGAGGTCATAATTCCGCTATATAAGACACTAGTGAGGCCCCACCTGGAGTACAGTGTACAGTTCTGGAGACCATACTCACGTAAGGACATAGACAGGGTAGAGAAGGTTCAGAGGAGGGCAACAAAGATTGTGCATGGGTTGCATCACAAGTCCTATGAAGACAGGTTGAAGGAACTGAACATGTACTCCTGGAGGAGAGGAGGGAGAGAGGATATGATAGAGACATACAAGTATCTTACAGGGAGGAACAGGGTGCAGGAAAACACTATTTTTAGCGTAAAAGATGTTTCAGGACTAGAGGCATGGGATGAAGTTGGAGGGAGGACGATTCAGAGGAAACATGAGAAAGAATTTCTTCACAGAACGGGTGGTGGACAAGTGGAACACCCTGCCAGAGGAAGTGGTGGGAGCTGAAACAATCACGGGATTTAAGAATGCATGGGATAGACATAAAGGAATTCTAGAGGTCAGGGGTAAGGGGAAATAGACTTCTAGGAAAACAAACTGAACTTACAAGCTCAAATGGGCAGACTAGGTGGGCCATAGGCCCTTATCTGCCGACACTGTCTATGTATCTATGTACCTCTTCCTGGACGCAATCCCCCTGACTACGCAGCCCAGTATCCTGTTTGCTTTGGCTGCGGTTCTTCTACTATTTTCAGAGTTATTCATTTTGACATCTACCACCACCCCTAAATCCCGCTCACCCACTGTGGCTTGCAGTGTGCCCCCTGCCGGATGTAAACATGGCCCAGATTTCTGACCCCCAAATGCAGTATATTTCCCAGCATTACATTTCATTCCCCACTTCCTTGACCATCCCTCCAGGGTATCCAGATCCCCTTGTACTACCTCTTTTGCTTATTCCCAGTCTTCTGACCATTCCTCCAACCTTGCCACCCTTCTTGTGTATCAACCCTGTTGCAGATCTTTGTGTCGTCTGCAAAGAGGCATACTTTTCCTTCCAGTCCTTCTGCAATGTCACTTATAAAAAACATTAAAAGGACCGGACCCAGTACTGAACCCTACAGTACCCCACTAGTAACCTCCCTTTCTTCGGAGTGGACTCTGTTTACTATTACCTTCTGTGTCCAGCCAATGTTTTACCCAGGCTACCACCCCCTGGGACCCACTCCCAGGCTTGCTAATTTGTTTATTAATCTTTTGTGTGGGACTATGTCAAATGCCTTGCTAAAGTCTAGGTAGGCCATGTCCACAGCCCCTCCCTGGTCTACTACTGTGGCCACCCAGTCAAAGAAAATCAATATTCGTCTGACATGGCCTTCCCACTGTGAATCCATGCTGCCTTGGGTCCTGTGCCTCACTATCCTCTAGGTACTCAACAATTCTTTCCTTCAGAAGTGATTCCATCATTTTCCCTTCCACTGAGGTCAAACCGACGGGTCTGTAGTTTCCTGCCTCTGTCTTGCTCCCACTTTTGTGAAGGGGAATCACATCCGCCCCCCTCCAGTCCTCAGGTACCACACCATCCTCCCATGATTAGTGAAAAAGGACAGTCAGTGGTGAAACTAGTTCTCCCCTTAATTATTTTAGAATTCTAGGGTGAATCCCATCAGGCCCCATTGCTTTGTACACCTTCAGTTTTAGGAGTTCTTTCAGAACCCTTTCTTCTGTGAAAGGACTGGTATCGACCTCCCTATACAGTGTGCTTCCACTGACTGGATTAGGTACCTCCCCTCCTCCTCTTTTGTGAATACTGAGTAGAAGTATTCATTCAGTATCCCTGCTTTCCCCCCCCCCCACCGACCTTCCTCTTTATTCAGCCTCACTATACCTCCCTTTGTCTTTCTTTGTTCCCCAATGTACCTATAAAAAGTTGTATCCCCTTCTTAACAGAATTAGCTATCTTTTCCTCAGTTTAGGGCTTTGCCACTCTGATTGCCTTCCCCACTTCTTTCTTCTACCATCATATCACTGTTTTACTCCGCCGACAAGCCCCATTCAGCCCGACTACCACCCCCCCCAACTCAAACACCTGGAATTACCGGGGTTTACCTTATGCCCGGCCCAACGCAGGCACTGCTCCAGAGCCGGGCGTCATCCTGCCTGCTGGGTGGTTTTCCTCTGTTTTTTTCCTCCTCTACCCAGGGCCTCAGGGAGTAGACACGCATGCGTGTGGAAGTACACATGCGCTTTACAGCCCCGGCAACAACCCTTCTACCCACCCACTGGCCTAGCGCCGCTGCACCCTGCTGTCTTGAGCTGCAGCTTGGCCTCCATCAGGAGGCAGACCACGGCTGAGGGATGCTACCCCACCACCCCAAAGAGGAGAGCGGCCTTTGGTGCTCCTACCAGCTCAACTACCCCCCCCCCCCCGCCAGCCTCTGGCAGGTCGTGCTCATACCAACACAGGTCGCCGGGCGAAAGCACAAGGTAAGGCGCCCAGAGCTCTGTAGCCTCCGAGCCACCAGGCCAGCGTTCCTCACTTCTTTCTGCTTTAACTGGTACAGTTTTCTTCCTGCTCCTTCTGTGTTTCCTTGTACTTCCTGAATGCTGTCTTTTCTCCCTAACCTTCCGTGCCAACTCTTCTGAGAAAGTGTTTTTCCTTTGTTTGGATTTATTTGCTTCACACAAAGGCTTGTTGCCTCCGTGATCGCAGTTTTGACATTTGCCCATTGCTGCTCCACCCCTCCTTCTTGCCAGTTTGCTAGTGCTTTTCTGAGTCACTCTCCCATTTTGATGAATTCATGAATACATGATCTTTATCCCCGGGAGTTCATCTGCCTCTGTAGCTTACTCCTTACTTTATGTCATAATCCTCTGTTGTGACATCACAATCTATTGCCAAGGGAATAACTCAAGTCACAAGCAGTGCATTATGACCTCAGGTAGGGCAAAAGAAACAGGAATAGATTAACTTCTCAGGAGTAATGATCCAGTTTTCATGTAAATCACCTCAGTAATAAATAATGGGGAGGAGGAATACAGAACTAATGTGAAATACAAGCGGGCCTGTGTCTAAATATTATGTTTTGTGAAATTTATTTTAATGGTGTCAGCTACTCTAAAAGGATAGCAAGGCTGAAGCCAGCCCACCTAACATGGGACACCAGACCCAAACAGCAAAATTTAGGGAAACGCATGACTGCAGTCCACAGAGCTTCATGTCTTCTGCGAAGACACACAACCTGCCCCAGATTCTCTCTCCAATGTCACTGATAAACTTGTCCGAATCCATGACAGACCCCTGTAGAACCCCGCTTGTAACATTCCTCTCTTCCGATTTAACCCCACTAACCACAACCCTCTGCTGCCTCCCCTTTAGCCAGTTAACTGCACCCAGGTCCTCTGTCTTCTTTAGCAAGAGTCTGTGAGATACAGAGACAAAGCCTTGCGGAAGTACAGCAAATCCGCAGTGTGGCCCCTATTGAATTCCTTCATCACCTAATCAAAGAAAATTATCCAGGTTAGTCTGACAAGACCTCCCTGCCATGAATCCATGCCATTTACTGTCCTGCCAGACATCCATGCCATTTACCATCCTGGAGCCCGTTGCTCTCCAGGTAGTTCACGGGGTCCTCTCTGACCAGAGATGTGGTAACTGAAAGCTACTACTGGACAACAGTAGGACTCCACTAAGGACAATACGCTTTTTTGGGAGACACAGGGGAGCAAAGTCCCTCCACTCAAACTGAACTAATTCTAAGTAGCATAACTAGAATATTGTAATGACTATGCTAGTTACACCAATATGTAATCCTCCAGCACACCTTCAACTTGTTTAGAAGAGAAACTACAGGAGGTGAATGACACCTTAGCCAAGTCCCTAAAGATCCAACAGACACATTACCTTAATCACTTCCCTTTGGAATGAGATCGGCAACACGTACAAGGGAGGCTGTGGAATGTACTTTATTGAATGTATTTTGTGATAGCCAGACTGAAAGGGGATGAGAAAGGAGGAGTCAAGAAAGCATAAAAAGCTGGGAGAACACTCCCAAATAAGCATGTGAACAGCTGGGCCAGAGGGATCAGCCAGTTGAGATCCCAGCTCTCCAAGCACCTTCAGGTGTCGACCATCTAGTCCCAATGACTTATGTACCTTGAGGGCTGTAAGACCCCTCCTCTCTCCTTCAACCATGACCAGCACTCTCCCCATTTCCTCCACCCACTTTGTGGAGGCTCTGATGTCACTTTCCGGTAGTGGTCCCTTGTCAGGCACTGTGAAACCGGCTCCAGTGCAGTTTATGCGGACAATAATGGCTGATGAGGGTGAGATTTCAATGGCAGCCGATGAGAGAGATCTTCTCAACACTTAGGTTATTAGGATGTGGTGGGAAACTGGGTGGTAAGGGGGGGGCTTTGCTCCCCTGAAAACTAACAGATCTGCTGTAGTGGGGAGGTGCGGGAGGCACAACCCCCTAATGTTTATTTAGCTTTTGTTAACCAGGTAAGCACACTAGACAATCATATGTCTTTTTTCAGGTGCGACCCGGGAGGTTACAAGGAAGGTTACAGGCAGGAACAGGTATTACAGCAGTTCAGAGAAAAACAACAGTCAGGCACAACAATTGACCGTCAGGTGTGGAACATCACATAACAGGGTAACATCTGACAACCATGATTATAAACTCAAACACCGATCACAAGGAGAAGACCAGACAGAACAATAAAGTGCAGCATAGTGCAATAAGGGGACATAAGTTTAGCCAGCCCTGTAACTTCATATGTGAAATACCGTCATCACACGAGATTTCACCTACAAAATCTCTGCCATTGCTGTTAGCGTAAACTGCAGACCTTCTGCAAAATGTAATGTGCTTGAAAGGGTGGTCTTTGGGGCATTCTAGGGTGCGAGGCCTTTGTTTCAGCAGATTGGTGGGCCATTCTGTCAGCATCATTTCAAACTGAAAAGCATTTTTTACATTCCAGTTCTAGACACATTCCAGTTTTCACCCACATCCACCTGAACTGCTTCACAAGCTAGGCATTGGTGGAGGACTGTGGACCAGCACCAACAGGTATAGGTGTATGCTACGCTATTTACACTAGTGCAATATTAAGGTAATATCTGTATCTTTTTTTTTGTTTTAGGCAGGGGCTCTTCCCCACACCCATTTTAAAATAAAAAAGTGCAGCAACTTTGATTAAGAAACATGGCAAAACGTATCAGCTAAAGTCACATATACCAGTTCTCCCCAGCTCATGCCTGACCAGATTGCTGAACCCTTTCCATTCATATTCCTTACCCTGGAAGCCCTGGTTTGTATTCCTTCGTTGTCCAGGGGGTCCCCAAGCGCTGCTGGTCACAGTTTACATTGCCACAGCTGGACAGCATGGAGTTAATCCCATAGGTGCTGGCTTTATTCTCCCTTTTACACCTGCCGTGATGGTGGTGCAGGTGGGTCGAGCTGCGGTAAGGGGTGTAATGGATGTGGCAGTTGCAGTTATGAATCATATGACTGATCACGCTGTTCTCGTTGCTGATCGTGCTGCTGACGCCCTTAGACCTTCCAAAAGTGGACTCCACGGAGGAAGTTGACGAGCATGTCGAAGAGGAGGATACTGAAGAGGTCTTCTGCAGTCTTCTAACATCTCCACTCCCCGCTACCGGTCCACCACAGCACGGAGGCAAAGAGGGGGATGAAGAAGAGTTCGTGCCACTGACGATACCAACCACCTCAGACGGGGAGTTACTGTTAACAATGTTCTTGCTCTTATTAGAGGCCAGAGAGGTAGCATTTCCTTTGGCCCCCGAGTTCAAAGCAGGCGTGTTGAAACAGAGATGATGGTTGGAAGTGGCCCCTACTCCTTGAGCGATTTCCCAGATGCGCATCCACAAAGTATTGGCAGGTCCCTTCTGTTCAGGCTGAATCCAGGTGATCCTCGGATCCATTCAACCCAAAACACTAGTAACGCGTCAGAAATCCCGTTCTATTTAAAAGTCAAAACCCGTCAGTATGCCTAGTCAGTTAAAATTCTAACAAACACATCATACTGTAATAAAATGAAACCCGAACACCAGGCTTGAAAATGCTACATTTAAACAGTATGGCGTCCTCCTCAGTAAAAACCGAGCATGTAACGCGCATGCTCCAGCGATTTAAAATACTACTAGACACGCCGCCCTGGTAACGGCGGCTGCGCACTCCATTCTGACTGACCTTGCCGAGTTAGAATTAGTATTGCAGCTGCAACAGCAATTCCGTACAATACCGACTTCTCTAAAATGATCTGCCAGCGAAGAATTCATTGTAAAGTACGTAGCTGTCAATGAAGTGGGATATTTGGGGGACGGGATAACAGAATAAGAGACATGATTGTCTTGGCAGAACGGAAAAAATAAGCATGGTTGAGCAACGCCCCTCGGCGGTACTCGGGGCAAGAATGTAGTAAGGTGGGTTGCCATCCAGTGAGCGTCAGTACCATAGAGTTGAAATATACATCATAGAGTTCAGTTATATACTCGTGGCGGACTGAGTCTGTAGAACTCCATTGGCTAGGTTGAAGCCGCGTGTCCGCCATACTGGTGGATGTGTCAGATGTCGGTGTCACGCCAGTTCAGTTCCGCCTACGAGCACGGTTTCTGACCATTGAGTTCTATATAACTAGAGAGCGGATTGACGCTATGCGGTTATTGGATCATTTGACGCAGTGCGTCCGCCATCTTGCCGGGGGAGTCGGTTACCGGGAGTGATCCGAGAGGGCATGGTTTTCCTTGGTCGTCTTGCTCATAGACACAGCACTCGAAAAATAGACTAGAATGGCAACGCCCCCTTCTGAGGCGCATAAAGTGCGTCTCCATTTTGTGGAAGGCAGATACACGCTGCCTCCGGTGGCTTTCAGCTATACTCCATGGCGTTTGACAGCTTTGGTGCTCTGTGCTTACTTAGTACTTACGATTATCCAAAACGATTGCATACAAGCCTATGAGTGGGCGAGCGTATAGTACATTTGCTGTACTGTCTTCAAGAATATTTGTTTTTCTACTAGCGGTTGTATATAGTGAGGAATCAGGATTTGTAAACCTAATGCTAGTGCACGCATGCTGCAACACTGAAGTCTGAGCTGATTCTGACAGCTCTGGAGTGGTAGTTGTGTTTAGTAAATGTGTTATACATGCATTTCAGGCTAATGTTCCTTTTGCATAACATTTCTTTTTTATATTTAAATATTCTGGTTTGTACTCGTTGGTTTATTTTTAGTAACTCTGTTTTTAACATTTATAAAACTGTTAACGTCATTGTTATCTACGTTATTTACATTTGCAGTTGTGTATTGTTAAATGTATTAACATTTATGTATGTTTATAAAATGGCAAGAAAAAATCTAGAAATCTAATTGGCCAAGAGACATCAGCTGGCTGTACATTAAATCTCTATATACTTGTAACCCCTAGGCGGCATTACCCCAAGGCCTACTACCCCTGCCTGCTTGGCTAGTTGCAGGTTATGGGGCCTGGGTAATGAAACTGGTGCCTCCACCTGGAGGTCAGGGTTGTTAGTGGTAAAGCTAATGTAATCCCCTGCAAATGGGGGTTCCCAAAAGTCTTCCAGGAGCTTGCCTGAATGCTCCAAGTCTGGGCAGTGTTCGGCGTCTGAGCTGTTTAAATGTGGTTCCAAGTGAGTGCTATTTGAGCCTCCACGTACCGTCTCTTTAAGAGTTGTCTGCTTGCAGACTTAATTAGTTTGTATGGGGAGACTGTGTATTTAATGCTCAAATCCAGCCCGAGCTGCTGTCAATTCGCTCTGTCTCTGCCGCCGCTACATGTGCAAAGGGAGCCTTACTGAAAGATATAACTGTTTGTCAGAAATCATTTAGGCCCTGTACACATTAGAGCTGAAGATTTGCAATGGTTTAAAAAACGTTTTTAAACTCACCACAGCAGCCCGTCCAGATCAATTTTCAACCGAGTTTTAACTCTGTTATACCACAGCCAACTCCCGTCTGCATCTGCCTCCAGTAAAGTTTTTTAAAACGGGTTCTCCACGACCCTTAACACGCTTCCTGGAGGAGCAATATGCGGACGCCCGTCCACACTACAGGGTAACACATTTTGTCTCATAAAACCGTTTTTAAAAACGGACTTGAGACTAGCTCACAGCAGGGTTTAAGCACGGTTTCCTAACACGCTTTGAAACTGTGCTTAAATGTGGACGGGCACCATGTTTGTGCTAGTTAAAACATTTTAAGCACCTTAAAACGTTTTAACTAGCCTGATGTGTACAGGGCTTTAGAGTGACTGAGAAAATGTAATTTGTCTAACCTGTCTTCATTTCGGCACAAACTGTTTCAGTGTAGCTTTTTTCATTTTGGTCCTGAATAGCTGATTTGGACCAATCAGGATTATGGGGAGACCCTAAAATGGAGCCTGTGGACAAATTGGAACTTGGACTCTCAATTTTGAGCCAGCCACAAGGGGATTGTATGGGCAGTGACTCTGGGAAATGTAGTTTTAACCTTGGCGCCTTTTTCCACCAACAGAGGGAGTCTTATTGTGAGTGACAGCCGAACCAGCCAACCGAATGGTGTGGAGCTAAAGGAAATGCCCTGCTCTGTGACTAGAAAGATTAGATCAGTTGTGACTGTGAAGAAAGAAGGAGCTCTGTGCTTCTGCGGTGTATAGTTTCGCACGAGTAGCGCATGTGAGGCCCTGAGTTTCGGTCTGCAGCCTTTGTGAGTGCCAGCTTGGACTGAATCCGAGTTGTGAGGAGAAAGAAGCACTAGAAGTGTGGAAACCAGGCTCACCCTGTAGAAGACTGGAGAAATTGCTGAATCGCGCTCGGTCTGTCAGGAACTGAAGCTGCTGTGTGTGATCTTGGGTATTTTGCAGTAATTGCGATCGGGATCGAGGAGCAGCCTTCCTGGTATAGTACTTTCCTTTTACATATGAATGTGCATAGTGCTTGTGGGGAATCTCTATTTTCAATCCCTCGTGCTGTGTGTTTGAAGCGGGGAGCAAACCCCAGCTTGCCTCGGACTAAATCCGGTTGCTATCAATTGCAGTGGGGTCCAGTCACAAGGACATTGTCTCCATGCCCTGTTGTTCTGGCAATCCAGAAGAACATCCACCATCCGGTCCTCAGCTTGGGTATTGTGAGTACAAATCAGGGTATTCCCCTGCAGCCTGTTTTCAATTACAAATGTGTCATCTAATTATTGTTGTTTCACTTCTTCATGGACTGAGCCATCCGGCTCGGGATTACAATTGGGTGTTGTGCATATATTTTCTTCTACAGGGCCCTATCCATCTGCACCTGCTGGCCAACCCTGGGCAACGGACCTGGCTAGCACCCCCCCCAACCTGGGTACCCAGAGTGTGACTTTTCAGCCCCTGTATGTGTGCACAGTACTGTGATTTAATGCCACCAATTAACCTGATTTCCCCCTCCCATGTTACTGCCACCTAAATAAATCAGATTTGTTGTTATACTATGTACTGTCTGTGGTGTTGGTACTTATGGAAACAGTATTGTGTTTTGCTGTGTATGTTGTTTAACCTTATTTTACAGGGGGGTCCTCAGAGACTTGCTGCAGAATCAGTCTTGAGGGTAAGTGGTATCTATATGAGTGAACAATGTGTATACGTGGGGTATTGGGGCTGTAACTCCGGTGTACTGTGTGAGCCACTAGAGGGAATAAAAGGGGGTCTCAGTGTCCCAGAGTGCTGTGACCAAGCTAGTCTAACGACTACAAACCCTGACCTGTGGGTGGAGGCACCCACCATAGGACCTAGGCCCCTCAACCTGTCCGTAGTCAGACAGAGGTAGTAGCCCTTGGGATAGCACCACCTAGGGGTTACATTAAGCTGGGCACAGTCCTCCGGGACACTGTGACCCCGCTTTTTCCCTTCTAGTGGCCTGAACAAGTAAGCATTAATCACCGACAGAGGAGGGCTCTACCGTGGATTAATGCCCTGCTGGGGGGAGTTGGTGCACGAGGCCGAAGGCCGAGGGTTTCCAACCACCCAGCGGGCATTGATCCACCGGTAGAGCCCGACGCTGGAGGTGATTAATGCACTTGTAACATGGCAAGTGCAATGGGAATATTGTGCGAGTACTTAATCAATCCGAAATAGACAACACTTGCCAAAAGGAATACTGCTGCTTGCCTTAGTATGCTACTTTTGCTTGCATTCCAGTCAGTGTGATGATGTGACAGCGTGCGCGTTCACAATGCACGCTAGACATTCTTTTATATAGTGGCGCCTATTTTTCACTCAACACCAAGAGAAGATTACTATCTGAAAGACACAACAACATTACAATTTTTGGATTCCTAGCGAGGTTTTCTGTGATTTCTCGTTAGACGTTATATCCTGATCCCCCCATGGAAGCAGTGCAGTATGGGAAAAGTATTCAGTGCGAGTAACAAATATTGACACACTTATTATGCCTTTACTGGGCTTATCTACCTTGTGTGTTTCTGTGCCACGATGTGTCCATGTTCAACATTTCTTTACCTTGCTGCCACAGTTCAATAAGTCCCGGCCTGTCCCTCAGATCCTCTGACTGGGGTCACTATGCAATTCCGCCGAGCATTTCATCGCTGTTTAATGAATCCTGCCATCTACAGGCTTTCATGATAGCTTCTGGTGCTGTGTGTCTGTGTACCAGTGTTCCCCGACGCACTTCCGATTATTGCATTCGCTTTCCTGGGCACGATATGATAGTGGCTTGTGAGGGTCGTGCAAGAGTGGGCTCTACTACTGGATTAATCACTGCTCCAGTTTCGTTAGCTGATCGATTTGGACCACTCTCTGCTCTCCATTTGCATGTCATTTTGTATGCCATGTTACAATACGCAATAATCACTTTCATAATGACCCTTGTTCACCATGCAGTTACCCACACTATTTGCACTTACCACCAGGGCTGGTTCCTCTAACTCAGCTCTGGAGACCCCGTGTAAAACAAGGTTAAGCACAGCAAACGGCAACAGTACAAAACTTTTGGCACAAACTGGAACCACAGTCAGGTTAAATGCAAAAAGAGTCAGATCTGATTTATTTAGGGTCTTGAACAAGAGAGGGGTTCAGTTCATGAAAGAAAGACAACAAGGCAATCAGATGACAACACTTTTAGATTTAACTGTTGTTGCAGGGAACTACCCTGATGGTTACTCACGATACCCAGTACAGGACACAGGCAGGACAAAATGGAGACTGGCTGTTGAGCTGGAGTGCCAGGAGAAGCAGGGTCCACACGAATCACAGATTCATCGTTCCTGTTCAGATGTTGAGCAGGGGGCTGATCCCCAGGCCCAGGCAGGTCTCTCGTCGATGGTGTTCTCTGTGCAGCAGGTAGTCTGGCTGGGCCAGTGTGGCAAGGCCCAGGCCAAAAGGAGATGCAAACGGATTTAGTCCGTTGGAACTAGATGCCACCTCTAGCAAGCAGAACACAATTCCCACAGTGGGGAACCAAATCACAGCCCACTATCAGCACACAGCACATTTACATGTAAGGAAATTCTGCTGTACCAGGCAGATTACTATCCGGACGCAATTACAAAATCTCTGCACAAACCAGGAATTCAGAGGTGGCTGGAAGTCCTGACAGGTCGATTGCATGCAGCAAATCTTCGGTCTTCTTTAGGTGTGAACCTGGTAATAATTCAGTAGCTTACTTCGTTCTCACAAACTCAGATTCAGTCCGAAATAATTCTCTTCTCCCTCTCAGGGGGCATCAGGCAAACAAGCAGGCCAAACTCAAGCCTTTCCACAGTTCTCCAGTGCGAAACTATGCAGCACGGCTGCTCAACTGTCTCGAGCTGTTGCTTCTTCACTTCTCCACTTAGATCTGACTCCTGTTCATTGTGCCTATAACTCGGGACGCACCAAGGAATGGCTTGGAGATGCAGTCCGAAATACGGCTTCTCTTATCTCCCCATATAGGAGAAATGAAGGCAGGCCAGACTCAGCCTTCCCGCCAAGTCCACACGCTACCCCGTGGGCAGCAGCTCCTCAAGCTGGAGCTACTCTTCCAGCTCCAACCCAGTTCTGCCTCACTGCTGCAGGGAGCCCAGGAATTTCCCCAGAATATGAAAGGTTCGGTTGGCTGATCTGTCTGTCACAACAAGGGCTCCCCCTCCAGGTTCAATTAGGCACCAAAAGCCCAAAACTACAATTCCTACAAGTTTTGCCCCCACCAAGCCCCTGTAGGCAGGCTCCATTTTAGAATCCCAAAGGTATTGATTGGTCCAATTCGGCAGTCCAGGACCAAAATGGTGGTGCTAAGCAGAAACTGTCCAGGCTGCGAAGAAGGCAGGTTAGAAAAACTACAGTATCGATACTGCTCTAATAGATAATCAGCCAACAAGTACACCTTTTAACAGAGCTCTTCTGTGCAATTAGCGATGGCAGAAACGGAGCGATTATCAGGCAGCCCGGGCGGGACTCGAGCATGAAAACACTCGGTCCCCCTCCCAGATTATAACTGCAATCTAGGCAGCCCTTAAAGAGGGAGTACCCCTGCTCCCTGCTACGATTCCTCTGTCCTATCTCTTTCCTGCCTGAGTATCCACCTTCTCTCCCCTACCCTGGCCACTCTGTCTTCCTTTACTAAGCCTTTTCTCATTATATTACCCCATTTCCCCTCCTGCCCTCCTCCTCTACTCTAATTCCAAAAGACCTTATTTTTTAGAGTTAGACCTTATACACGAAATCTTTGCAAACTGTATTTGCTTGACCTATCCTTGTTTTGTTTACCCCTCAACAATTGCTACTTGCCTTGCCCACCGTGGCCTACGGATGTATTTTCTGTTTCCCTCCTATTTATGCCATGTTATCTGCTTCTCACCACGTGAAAACCTGTAATGCTACCTATTATCTCTGTTATGTTGTATAAATTCTTTCTTTCAAGGTTTTTACATTGTGTACCTTTTGCTCAAAATTCTGTTTGCTTTCTCCCCATGTTAAAAATGAAAATGTTCTTGTACCTGTTTTCTTTATGTTGTACTCTCCCGGGTCGTACCTGAAAATAGTCATTGTGTTGGCTATTGTACTTACCCGGTAAACAAAAACTAAATAAAAATAAATAAAGTACACAGAGGCTATACATGCACTCTCTGGCATAACGTTTAACTGCTAAAACGTAGGACACCAGCCTGGCAGTGAGCATTTAGGCAAGCTCAAGGAAGACTTTTTAGGAACCCCCATTTGCAGAGGGGTTACATACGCACTGTCATCCTGGTCCTAAACCACATCACACAATGAGCAAATCAGTCCTCCTACAACCAGAACTATCTTCCATCAGTTCCCCTGCAACCAGAACTGATCTGCCATCACAAACATGGCTGCTACCTTTACACTGTAGAAACCTTCAACTGGGCCCTAAAAATAAAACTACCTTAAATAAAAAATAAACTAATTAAATGTTGTTTCTCTTATCATCACACTCTCCTTACACACATAAACAAATTAGAAACATTAAGTATTGTTTAAAGTTTTCATTACAACTGTTTCTTTACTGACTGTGAAAAATCCCCCTTTTGTCTTTACGTGCTCATCAGGGAAATCTCTGCTGCTTGCTCTGACAGTAAGATAATTGAGTCTCTGGCTCTAAAACAGGCCTTTGTTGTCTGTGTATACAGTATGTTAGGTCAGTAACATTCTACCAGTGGAACTGAGCAGAATTTTTAATCCCTGTATTCCACTGTAAACATTCCATAATAAACATTATATGTCTTGAATGTGGGGAAAACAATAAATAAAACAGGATGAAGAAAGTACAGCAGGCAATACAGTAACACTTTATAAACAAAGAGGAAAGTTGGAAAAACACAGTTACATAGGCAGAGGCAGACCCAAATTGCTCAAATACATTGCTGATGTTTATAAAAGCACATACATTTGAATCATATATACAGCGAACATATTTATTTTCAACCAATTCTACTAATAAATACTTTTACTAAAGAGTACTGTACTAGTTAACCTATTGCTGAGGTATGCTGTTTTATGCTTTAATAGGGACTACTTTTTTAAGTTTTTAGATGTTTTAGGGATAATGTACTGTATACTCTTTTGAAAATAGTACATAAGTGTTAATCCCTATCAGAGTAAAACAAACTAATTATTTTATGATGGTGGCCCATTTTATAAGTGTGATAAGCCACTCCAGGGTGTGCATTAAAAGATTTTAATGCACTTCCCAAGGGCATAAGGACACTCGACCTTCGGCCTCGTGCCTTAGCATACCCCTGGGGTTTGCATTAAAATCCTTTAATGAACATGCTGTCATGGCTTATTACTTGTGTATTAACCCTTACAGTGCCGCAAACTGATGTATCAATCAAGAATTTCTATACGTTCTAATTCTGTCAGAAGTCTAAGGGTTAAATTAATTCATTTTTATGTGCTGTTATGTCTGTAATTTTAAAGGTGCTTGCACAAAGTCCCTTCATTTTAAATAACTGTGTTGTGTGTCTTTATTTATCTAATACTGTTGCCCTAATGGCCTCAGATAGTAGTGAAAACTCAGTGGCTTGGCATTGCAGTAGGGGAAGGGGTAGGGCACAGATGTCAGCAAGGCATCCCAGAGAAATGGAAAGGGTGACATACGTCTCCTCCAATATATAATGGTGTAAATCTTGGCAGCCCTGGTAACTGCTGTAGGTGAACTACTGTGCTGGTAAAAATAAGATGGGGAAACCCAGGTGTGGAGGAGAGAGCATACCCATGTCCTCAGTGTGCTCGGCACCATATAGTGGCTCCCTCCCCCAGATTCTACTGTACACTGTTTAGTGTCAGTAGTAGTAGAAAGCGCCCACTGGCTGTGAGCACAGGCTGGCAAATAACAAAATTTACTGGGTAGCACGTATTGGTGCACACTCCCCAGCACCCCGCCACTTGTACAAGCAACATCTTCTAGCAACCCTGCATTTATTTGAACCAACATTTCTAAATATACAAGGCTACCACCTGTGCAGATAGGCAAATTTACCCCTTCCCCCCCCCAGAAAAGAGCAAGTGCCTGTGTAGTAGGGTCAAGTCTCCAGTTTCCTTCTGAAAGACTGCAGCAGGGCTTGAATATCTTAGAGTGGGGTTTCTGAATGGACTTTGTGCTTGCCGTCAGTCCTCAATGATGCCCAAGGACTCAGGTTTCTGAAGTGCAAATGTCTGTGATCTTTGTGGTTTGGCAGCTTGGTTTCTCATGCAGGGCTGTTACGGCATCAGGGATGGTATCGTAGAGCACCAGACCCTCGGATGAAGACCCTGAGCTTTGCTGGGTAAGTGGTTTTAGTATTTTAGATTTTTGGTTCCCAAGGCAGCAAATACTGGTCCATGCTGTTTCTGTAGTTGTCACCTGGGGGAAGTAATCATGATCTGTGCATACTTGAACTCCCTCAAAAAACCCACCACCTTCAACTGCCAGAGTTGTAGTAGTATTTTTGTTTCTGAAACTGCATGATGATCAGCCTGGACCGCAGTTTTGTGTTATCGGGTGGGAAGGGGGCTGAGAGCCTGCTTAGCATGCTCCAGACAAAAGGGAAATCCAGTTTGTTTCTAAAGAAAATCTCTAAAAATGTGATCACGTCTGAGCCTCTGCTTGTTTCCCTCACCCCATAAAGTCACAAGTTTTTCCTTCTAGATCGCTCCTTCGGGTTGTCACATTTGTTATCTAGGTACTGCACCTTTTGAATTACCTGAAAGAGGAGGCAGTCTGTTTGGTCAGTATGGGAGTCAAGCTTGGTAATTGCTGCCTGCTGACTGGTCATAGTCTGAGCTCCACCAGCTGTGAGTGAACCTTGGTGAACCCTGTTTTTGTTTCTGTTTGAAATGCCCTTAAGTCAGTGAGGATTAGATAAAGATCCTTCTTTCTTGGGAGCAAGTTCTGCAGAGGGCTGTACAGTGGTTTTGCTGGTCGCCATGTCCCTACTAGAGGCCCTGCTTGCTGTGCAGTCAGTACTGAATCAATTGGCATCCATGGTCGGATCAAGGTGAGATACTGCTGATTGCGTCCTCATATGCTGATCTATTGCCCTTGTTGGTGTTTTTATCATTCTATGCATTAAATGGCAAATTTTAGGGCAGTCCCCCCAGCTTTTAGTTTACATTTTCATTAAACCACCCAGAGGGCACTCTGTTGACACAGATACAAACAGCTGCCTTACAACTTGACATGAGGAGAGCCCTGGGGCATTGCTGCTGTCCAGCTTATCCGGGGGCAGTGAAGGGCTAATGGCACACAGAGTTAATCCCCAATACAGACCAGTTTGCTTCCACCTGGGACTGAATTCATATTTGTTTTTTGGGAGGAGCCATTACCTAAGCTTACATCATATGGGGGATCCCATGACTACTTCTGTTGCTCACTAATCAGCGGATGCTGAAAACAGGTGATGGAGCAGGTCATAAAGGGCTTCTCTATACACCTGCAAGGGAAACCTGTTGAAGGGTTAAGACACAGCAGGAGTGATAATCTTGAAGTCCTCATGACTCGTATGAGAGACTTTGAGAGGTTGAGACAAAGTTTTTTTTTTTTTTTTTTTTTTTTTTTTTTTGCTGCTTCCCAGGATACCCTGGCCGGCCAATTTCGGGGCCGATAGGTGCACCTGCTGCCAGTCTGCCCCTCTGCCATCCACCACCCCACATTGCAGCCCCCCCCCCCGGGTAACCTGAGGTAACCCTTTGTTGGGAAGATTCTCATCCCCCGGGGAGAAGTGCCCATAGGTGCAGATACGTATTCCAGCTGCTGCAGGGTTGGTCCAGACACTTTCAGGACTTTGTGGTGTTGGGAACCGGCGTCCATCATTCGTTCGACCTGGGGTGCGATTTTCTGCCCTCCCCACTCCTCTTCACCCTCACTGGGCTGGACATGATGGCAACCTGGGACTGGGTTGTTAGGCTGTGTGTCAAGGCCTCTCGCCACCTACAGTGTCACATAAGCCACCTTCAGGTGCCTAAGTCACCATGGAGGCATACCAAACTGCCCTAAGGGAAGCAGGTAAGGCAGGCAAAGTCCCAAACTGAGGAAACACTAGCACGAACAGTAAAAGAAGGTGACAAGACTTTCTATAGATACATTAGTGAAAGGAGAAAGTCCAGAGGGGGTATTGCTAAGCTTAATGGAGAAAAGGGAGCATGTGAGGAGGAGGACCCTGTAAGGCATCTATCCTAAATAGATACTTTTGCTCAGTATTTACTGAAAGAGAAGGTAGGGCAGGGCCCACAGCTCAGCATCATGGACACGGGAGGAAGGTGAGCACTACTCCCTTCACAAAAGAAAGGGTTCTACAAGAGCTAAAGCTCAGGGTGGATAAGGCAATGGACCTGATGGCATACATCCCAGGGTACTTTAAGGAGCTAAAGGAGGAACTAGCAGAGCCATTAGCAGAATTGTTTAGTGAGTCTCTGAGCACAGGAGAGGTCCCAGAAGACTGGAGAAGGGTTTATGGATCCCGCCTCCACAAGAGTGGTAGCAGGAGGAGGCGGGAACTACAGACCAGTCAGTCTTACCTCAGTAGTGGGCAAGATTATGGAGGCACCCTAAGGAAAGGATAGTGCAACACCTGGAATCCATAGGGGCACAGGATCCAAGACAGCATGGGTTTACAAAGGAAGGTCCTGTCAAACTAATCTCATAGATTTCTTGACTGGGTAACCAGAGTGGTGGACCATGGGGAGCAGTTGATGTCGCCTACCTTGACTTCAGCAAAGCTTTGACACTGTTCCACATAGAAGATTGATAAATAAGCTGTGTAGGCTGGGTGGTCAGAAGTTGGTCAACTGGGTGACAAACTGGTTGACGGGCAGAAAACAGAGAGTGGTGGTAAATGGTATACAGTCAGAAGAGATGCAAGTCACAAGTGGGTACCTTAGGATCAGTCCTGGGGCCAGTCCTCTCAACATCTTCATTAGTGACCTTGCAGATGGACTAGAGGGTAAGGCTTGTCTGTTTGCAGATGACACCAAGATCTGCAACAGAGTAGATGATCCAGATGGGGTGGGCAGAATGGGAAGAGATCTGGATAAACTAGCAGAATGGTCAGAAGAGTGGCAACTGGGATTTAATGCAAAGAAGTGCAAAATCATGCACATAGGAAGAGAAACCCTGAAGCCACCTATAGGCTGGGAGGAGTTACTAGCAGTCACAAAGGAAGAAAGAGACTTGGGCATCATCATCACTGATGACCTAAAATCATCCAAGCAGACCTCTAAAGCAGTAGGTAAGGCTAGGGGGTGTTAGGTGTATTAGTAGGGGTATCACAGTCGTGAAGAGGGAGGTAATAATCCCTCTGTACAAGACACCTGTTAGGCCCCATCTGGAGTACTGCATGCAGTATTGGAGGCCACACCTTCACAAGGACATTAACCAAATTGAGGCAGTCCAGAGAAGGGCAACCAAAATGGTGCAGGGACTGCATCAGAAGACATATGAGGACAGATTAACGGAGCTCAATATGTATACCTTGAGCAAAGGAGGGAGAGAGGTGATATGATCGAGGTATCAAACACCTTAAGGGCATAAACAAGGTGAAAGAGTCTAACATGTTTAAATATAAGAAAATAGCAGGACAAGAGGACACAGCATGAGATTAGAGGGAGGCCGATTAAGGGGAATGTGAGAAATTCTTTTTCACAGAAAGGGTGTTGGATGCATGGAATGGCTTACCACAAGAAGTGGTGGCTATGAATACAGTGTAGGGCTTCAAACAGGCATGGATAGGCATAAGGGAGCAATACAAATGACTATAAATAGATAGGCCACTGACAGAGCAAAGGCTGATGGCACATTTATAAGGTAGAAAAAGAAATAGGCAGACTGGATGGGCCTTGCAGTCCTTATCTGCCGTCAACTTCTATGTTTCTAAGTCCCGCCCACCCCTGGGAGGGAAGCGTCCAAATGACACTCTAAACTCTCTCCCTGCCAGACTCCCCTCCTGACATCCGGGCTCGGGGTGTGAACCTGGGTTACCAGCGTGCCAAGCTAACACCCATCACTTGGCGCCAATGAGCCGTCCCCAAAGTGTTTTTTGATTAGCTGCCTGAAACAGCATAGATTGCTTTATGCTCTTGTTTATTGTTCTTTCACAGATTCAGGTTACAGAAAATTAATCTTTGCAGAGGGGAGGGTGACGGACCTCTTGACACCTAGACACACACGGCTTATATCATTTAATTGGAAGGCTATGCCTTTAGTTCAATGGACACGCAGCCAGCCACTCCCACTTCCAGACCTATATAAGCAGTTCTTCTCAGCCTCCTTCTGAAGCACTTTTTCTTTGCCAGCCAGAGGCTCTGTTGGTCTGTCCTCTGCAGCTGGCTGGAGCCTACCCCTGCCTTGCTGCTTCTGCTAGACTTCTGTGTTTGTTCTTCTGCTTCTGGTTTGTATTTTGCCTCCGGCTGTGTGCTTCCTTTTGTCTCGTTCCCTGTTTTTCTGTGTTTGTGTGTCTTGGTTATTTTTTTTGGGGGGGGGGGCTTGGTTTCTAAGCTCCTAGCATATTGCTAATCTAGAGCCCAAGCTACTTGCTTTCAGTTACTCACGTTGCTATTGCAATCATTTCCTGTGTTTCAGCTCAAACCAAATCTGCTCTCCATGCTACACGCCTAATTGTTTTCACCTGATTTAGGCTCACTCTGAACCCTAGCTATGCAGCTCTCAATCATGCTTTCTCAGCTTAATCTACCTCCCACATTGGTGATGTGTTTTTTTTTTTTTTTTGTACTGCCTGGTCATAGCTGCTTTCAGAGCATTGCACCCTCCCTCCATTCTATGTTTATTGAAATTACAGCTCATAATTACTCATACACAGATGCTGCTCTTTATGTTCATATTCTGCCCCTCCAAGCTGAACTTCATTGTAGTAGTGTGGTGAGTGGGTAACTGGCTGGGCGGCAGGACACAGAGGGTGGTGGTAAATGGCTGTCACTTCACAGAGGGAAGAGTGACCAGTGGGGTACCACAGGGATCAGTGCTGGGACCGGTCCTATTCAATATCTTCATCAGTGACATTGCGCAGGACCTAGAAGGCAGAATTTCACTGTTCGCTGATGACACAAAGCTCTGTAGCAGAGTAGACACACCAGAGGGTGTAGACAGAATGAGAAGGACCTGCAGAAACTTGAAGAATGGTCAGGGTTTGGCAGTTGAAATTCAATGCAAGGAAGTGCAAGATAATGCATATGGGGCACAAAAACCCTGGCACAATATATCAGTTGGGGGTGAGGATACAGCATGCACCAAGCAGGAAAGGGATCTTGGGGTTATCATCTCTGATGACCTCAAGGCAGGGAAAAAGTGTGACAAGGCAGCAGGTAAAGCAAATAGGATGCCGGGATGCATAGGCAGGGGCATCACCAGCAGGAAAAGGGAGGTCATAATTCCACTATACAAGACACTAGTGAGGCCCCACATGGAGTACACTGTACAGTTCTGGAGTCATTACCTACGTAAGGACATAGGGTAGAGAAGGTTCAGAGGAGGGCAACAAAGATGGTGCATGGATTTCATCACAAGTCCTATGAGGACAGGTTGAAGGAACTGAACATGTACTCCCTGGAGGAGAGGAGGGAGAGAGGGGATATGATAGAGACATACAGGTATCTTACAGGGAGGAACAGGGTGCAGGAATACACTATTTTTAAGCGAAAAAGATGTTCCAGGAATAGAGGGCATGGGATGAAGTTGGAGGGAGGACGATTCAGAGGAAACATGAGGAAGAATTTCTTCACAGAACGGGTGGTGGACAAGTGGAACACCCTGCCAGAGGAAGTGGGGCTGAAACAATCACGGGATTTAAGAATGCATGAGATAGACATAAAGGAATTCTGGAGGTCAGGGGTAAGGGGCAACAGACTTCTTGGAAAACATAAACTGAACTTACAAGCTCAAATGGGCAGACTGGGTGGGCCATAGGCCCTTATCTGCTGACACGGTCTATGTATCTATGCTGCTTATTAATGGACATTGCTTTCTACTTGCATACTGCTTTATTGTACTCGGGAGGTCAGCTTTGGCTACTGCCAGTGCTGTAAACTAGTTTTAAATGCTGCATGTGGGTTACAACACTTCACTATTGCTTCCTTGTTTTTCCTACGGCGGGGGACGGGAGGTCTTGGTGAGGAGTCGTAGCCCTGTGTGGCAGATTGCCTCCTGTTCGAATCTTGTCTCTGCCACTAAAATCCTCCAAGTAAGGATGGGGTACATTTTAAGCCAAAAAGCATAATGTTATTTCTAATCAGGTGAGGGGGTTTGAAATGGTGGAGGTGGCATTTATGATGTCTGTCTGGTGGTGGAAAAGGCGCAGTCTTCATGGGGGGAGGGTAAAGGGTTTGCATCTAAGGGGCACATGTCTCTGATAAAAAATGAAACCACGGAGGCTTCTCATGTTTGGGGGGGAGGGGGAGATGAGAATGGGCCTGCATCTGGGGGCATATGGCTGGGTTTTTGAAATGTCTGAATGGGGTGGGATTGAAAAGGGAGGCTCCTCATGGTTGGGGGTGGGATGGACAATGGGCCTGCATCTGGGGGCATATATTTGGGTTTTTGAAACGTCTGTGTGGGGTGGAAAAGGGAGGCTGGTAATAGTGAGGGGGCAGATAATGGGCCTACATCTGGGGGCATATGTTTGGGTTTTTGAAGCGTCTGTGTGGAGTAGGGTGGAAAAGGAGGCTCCTCATGGTGGGGGTGTGGGGTGGATAATGAGCCTGCATCTGGGGGCATATGTTTGGGTGGGTTTAAAAATGAAACAAATGTCTCTGTGGTGAAAATGGAAACAAAGGGCCTGCATCTGGGGGAGCATATATGATGTCTCCTGGTGGTGTGGGGTGGAAATGGCACACTGTTTTTTGCTTTTTTTGTTTTCTTTATTTAACAGTGTCTGTGTATGCTTTTGTGAGTCTGTTATTCACCATTACTTGTATCTGGCAAGGTACAGTGGTAATCGTGCAAAAGGTGACCGGAAGCACAATTTAATGTTGTGTGCTAATGGTCCATTTTTATGCGATTACTGCTGTATGCGAATGTGGTCACGACTCATGGGGAGGCCTGGGATTTTTTCCAAGTCCAGTTGGGGAGGCTCACCATGGCAAGGTCTGAAAATCCTTGCTGTAGGAGAAGGTACCAGGAAGTGGAAGTGATCGGTGCAGCTCCCCAGAGACCAACACTATCCCTTCCTAAATAAGGGCAGTTACAAATGGAATTATTAGCAGCATTTGATTTGGGGGGCAGGGAAGGTTTCTTTATGCTTCTTGGGGGAAATTTGATAAAGAGCACAATAGTTGCTCTTTAAAGTACAACTAAACAGACTAAATGGCAGAAATGAAGAGAGCAAAATCCAAAAACATAGGGCTGTAGTCAAAGCTCCTTGGACTGCATATACAAGGAAAATCCTTTACTGTGCGTGTGTTAAGGATTTTACCCATATATGCAGTCTAAGGGTGTTCAAAGTAACATATTGAACAGGTCCCTATACAGATCATATGATCGCTCCAGAGCACTGTGGCTCTGATTACATCATCACGCAAGCATGTTGTAGCCATCTTAGTCTGCTACCAGAGCAGGCACTTTGAAAAAGTCAGTGCTTTGTTTACTTTTTTGAAACATGACAGAATGCTTCTAAAATGAATTTATGGACAAAACAAAGTACAGCATATCACAGGTAAGGGCTTTGACTACAACCCTAAGTTTTCGGATTTTGCTCTCTTCATTTCTGCTATTTAACCTTTAATTGTCCTTTAAAAGAAATTGGTTAAGCCGGCTCAGTGGTGCTAAGGGTTGATGTGCTGGATGCCACACCTCGTGCTATGCCAGCAACTCAGTTTTGGGAATGACAGGTTATCGGTGTGCCAGCATGGGGAGTGGGAGGAGCAGGACTGAGCATGCTGTCAGGCTGCTCTCCTCTCCTGGGGGTGGGTTATCGACCCTCCTGTAGTCCTTTCCCCACCAAGTGGAGGTCAGGTAGAGTAATGTAGGCAGGCTGGGCGGCAGTATGGGTGGGAGGAAGGGGCTGAGCTGGCTTCAGGTATGCGTGCGGGCCTCCATGGTTGGGCAAGGCTGTGGTGCCTAGGGCCCCTGGGTGAGCGGATAAAATTGAAGAAAAAGACACAAAAAATTGATATAAAAAAATTGGGTAGTGCTAGCCTGGTGGCACTGAGGGTTGAGGCACTGGATGCCACACCTCGCGCAATGCCGGTGACCCGGGTTCAGGAGCAAGCCCGGGCCATCGGGATCAGCAGGGGCAGGAAAGGATTGAGCCTCCAGATGACTACTCTCCTTTCTTGGGTGCTTTCGAAGTGCTAGTGGTTTCTGGTGGTGACTGGGGGCAGCACACAAGTGGCATGCTCCAAAGGGGTTGGAGTGGTGGCGGATGCCTTCCGTATGGGTGTGGGAGCTTACCCGTGATGTGCAGGGCGTCATTGTATGTCCACACTCCTGGGGGAACACCAGAAAACAGCAAGAATCCCTGGCCCATAGATAGGCAACTCCCAGTACCTGCCGCCACACACCCAATGCCGGACTTGCACTGCCTGCTCTCCCAATCTCCTACCTTGCCTTGGGTTCGGTTTGGGTGGTTGCCAGGTTGGGTTAGGGTGGGGAGTGTCTGTCCCTGAATCTCATGGTGGTGCAGGGATCAGGCAGGTGGTAGAGCAGTTGAGCAAGTGGGGTCTGCCAGGTAGAGTTCCATGTGGTCAGTGAAGAAATAAAGTTAAAAAAAAAATGCATAGGACAGACATAAGGCAATTCTGGTGGGGGGGTAGGAAGAAGTAGGCTGTTGGTTAACTAGGATTTGCAGCTTATCAAGTAGGTAGGGAAATGGGCAGACTGGGTAGGCCAAGCGGTCCTTATCTGCCATCAAAGTCTATGTTTCTGTGACATGAGGGTGGAAATGGGGTAGTGTGAGGAAATATTTCTTCACCAAAAAAGTGGTGGATGCATGGAATAGACTGCCAGCGGAGGTGGTGGGGACAAACACAGTGAGGGATTCATGTATGCATGAGACAGGCATGTGGGAACCCTAGCAATAGGAACAAGGAAGGAAAACCAGAAATCAAGTAGGGTCTGTGGCTTTTATAATTATGCAGGGAAAATGGGCAGACTTAGATGGGCCTAACTGTTCTTATCTGCCGGAAATCTCTAGTTCTCTGTTTTATGGAATAGCCCACGCAGTATCATAAGGGGACAAGATCTTTTTTTGGTATGAAAGCAAAAAAGAAGACAAAGGGAGGGATTATGAGGTTACAAAAGGGGTGGGGGACTGTCCAGTGTGTGACCAGGAAAAGACAGACCTCTTGAACAAATACTTCTACTCAGTGTTCACAGTGGAAGGGCCTGTACCGTACTTGTTCGAGCACCAGGGTAGTAATCTGTTGGTCTGGACTCACCCTGGAGATAGAAATGCCACCACAATCCACATGGGGGTTGTATACAGACCCCGTCTCAGGGGGAGGAACTGGACAAGAAAATTATAGGCTTCCTTAGAATGGCAGAAAAAGGGGAGATATTGTTGATGGGGGACCTGAATATGCCAGATGTTAACTGGAGCACCTTTGCTGCAGGCACATCCAAGAGCAGGGTCATTCTTTTTTTTTTTAACCAATCTTTATTCATTTTCCTGTTTAACAGACAAACAAAAAACCAGACAAACATGAACCCGGTGTACCAGGGTACACAGTCCCAAACTGACCGTGTAAACTATGTACAGTTAACTATATACATACACAGAGGAAACATCGCCCCTCCCCATCTACTCTATCTTTACTTCATCTCCTGTTAAGGTTAAGGTCTTCAGGCTGCCTAATTCTCAGTCTCTTTACTCTTGCTCCCTGAGATTCCCTGCAGCCCCATAGGCATTCCTTCACCTCTTTGCCTACTAATTATCACCCAGTTAGGGGTGAGTTCCCTCTGCGTCCCCCTGAGAGAGTCCCTATTCCCTCAATTGATCTAGCAGACCCCTAGCTATTATTACCTTCTAAGTCCCAATCATCTCCCACTTAGTCATCCATCAACCCCTCCAGCCTTAACTAAAATTTCTAACTCCCTTTAGACATTCCACCCCAGCTTTCTCCAGCTAATCGCAGCCCAACAGACAGACCTGCATCCAACCATCTACTTCTTGCTGGGAGTATACCGCCTCCAATACTGCCCATCTTTTAATATATAGCTCTTTCCTCCCTTCTGAATATAAATATCTCTTAATTCCATCTAAAGTTCCAATAAGGTCTCTTACTCATTGTTTATATCCATAGAGCTGACCATCCTTCCAAGGTTGGACTACGTATGACTTAATTACTGCCGCCATCAGGGATAAGTGGTACTTAGGTATAGTCCCAACTACTTGTGACAAATCCCCTAGGATGCATATGTCTGGTTTTATAAACTCTGAGTAATCCAACATTGGATCCATTTGCCTTCTTATTTCGCCCCACACGGGCGATATTTTGCTACAGCTCCACAGCACGTGTAGCAAAAGAGCAGGGTCATTCTTGATGCCCTACAGGGAGCATGCCTCAGACAGCTAGTATTGGAACCCACTCGGGAGGGAGCAATCTTAGACCTGGTACTCTCAAATGGGGACAGAGAAAGAATCTCAGATTTAGAAGTGGGTAACCATCTGGGAACAAGTGACCACCAAACAGTGTGGTTCACAATAAACACAGCCATACAGTCAAGCCATACAAAAGCAAAAGTATTAGACTTTAGGAGGGCTGACTTTGGGAAAATGAGAGAGTGCCTCAGAAAAGCAGTAGCAAACAGGCAACAAGGAGGGGTGGAGGAACAATGGGGAGTAATCAAAACAGCCATCAGAGAGGCAACAAGCCTTTGTGTAAAGCAAATCAACAAAACACAACAAAGGAAAAAAATGCTATGGTTCTCAAAAAGAGGTGGCAGGGAAAGTTAAGGAGAAAAGGATAGCATTCAGGAAATGTAAGGAAACACAGAAGGAGAAGGACAGAGAACTTTATCAGTTAAAGCAGAAAGAGGTTGGGAAGGCAGGCAGAATAGCAAAGGCCAAACCGAGGAAAGGATAGCCAACTCTGTTAAGAAGGGGATAAGACCTTTATAGGTACATTAGGGACAAGAAAGACCAAAGGAGGGATACTGAGGCTTAATAAAGGGGAGGGAATGTGGGTAGAGGGTGACAGTGAAAAAGCAGGGGTACTGAACGAATATTTCTGCTCAGTATTCACAAAGGAAGAGGAGGGGGAGGTACCTAAACCAAACAGAAACACTGAAGATGGGGGTCGATGCCAGTCCATTTGCAGAAGAAAGGGTTCTGAAAGAACTAATAAAATTGAAGGTGGACAAAGCAATGGGGCCTGATGGGATTCACCCAAGAATTCTAAAATAACTAAGGGTAGAACTAGTGACACCACTGACTACTCTCTTTAACAAATCATGGAAGGATGGGGTGGTACCTGAGGACTGGAGGAGGGCGGATGTGATTCCTCTTCACAAAAGTGGGAGCAGGATAGGCAGGAAACTACAGACCAGTTAGTTTGACCTCAGTGGTAGGGAAAACGATGGAATCACTTCTGAAGGAAAGAATTGTTGAGTACCTAGAGGCCAGTGGGGCACAGGACCCAAGGCAGCATGGATTCATGATGGGAAGGTCATGTCAGACAAATCTAATAGATTTCTTTGACTGGGTGACCAAAGTAGTAGACCAGGGAGGGGCTGTGGACATGGCCTACCTAGATTTTAGCAAGGCATTTGATACAGTCCCACACAAAAGATTAATACACAAGTTAGCCAGCCTTGGAGTGGGTCTCAATGTGGTAGCCTGGATAAAAAATTGGCTAGACAACAGGACGCAAAGGGTAGTAGTAAATGGAGTCCACAGTGAAGAAAGGAGGGTTACTAGTGGGGTACCACAGGGTTCAGTACTGGGACCGGTCCTTTTTAATGTCTTTATAAGTGACATTGCAGAGGAACTGGAAGACGACACAAAGATCTGCAACAGGGTTGATACACCTGATGGAGTGGAAAGGATAAGAAGGGACTTGGCAAGGTTGGAGGAATGGTCAAATGTATGGCAGCTCAGATTCAATGCAAAGAAGTGCAAGGTAATGCACCTGGGAAACAAAACCCAGGGAAGAGTACAATGGGGGTGAGATACTGACAGCAGTAAAATGGAAAGGGACCTGGGGGTAATTATATCAGATGACCTAAAGGTGGGCAAGCAATGTGAGAAGGCAGTAAGGAAGGCTGGGGGGATACTGGGAAGCATAGGGAGAGGCATCAGTAGTAGAAAACAGGAAGTTGTTATTCCTCTGTACAGACAGTTGGTGAGACCCCATCTGGAGTACTGTGTGCAGTTCTGGAGACCCCATCTCCGCAAAGACATGGAGTGGAGGCTGTCCAGAGGAGGGCAACCAAAATGGTGCAGGTTCTGCACCAGAAGACATACGAAGAAAGACTAAAGGAGCTTAATATGTATACCCTTGAGGAAAGGAGAAGGAGAGAGGGGACATGATAGAATCTTTCAAGTACCTCAACGGAATCAACAAAGTCCAAGAGGGTAGCATCTTTCAGAAAAAGAGATGTGCAAGAACAAGGGGGCACAATTTGAAGATAGAGGGGGGATGGCTCAAAGGTAATGTGAGGAAGTATTTTTTCACAGAGAGGGTTGTGGATGCATGGAACAGCCTCCCTGAGGAGGTTGTGGAGTCAAGAACAGTGGGGGAATTCAAGAATGCATGGGACAGACATAAGGCAGTCCTAGTGGGGGGTAGGAGGAAGTAAGCTGTTGGTTAACTAGGATCTGCAGCTTATCTGTTGGGTAGGAAAATGGGCAGACTAGGTGGGCCAAGCGGTCCTTGTCTGCCGTCAAATTCTATGTTAATCCCAAGTATGTCACATTATTTAGTATACTGGTAAGAAAGTTGGGGGAACTTGAGGGTGGGTAAGGTGGTAACATAGGTTTTTTTCATGTGACAGATTTCCAGGTAACCTACAGTAGGTAAAAAAAAAAAAAATGGCTACCAGAAAGGACACAGAGGGTAGTGGTAAACAGAGTTCGCTCTGAGGAAGGGAGGGTGACCAGCGGGGTGCCTTAGGGATCAGTGCTGGGACTTGTCCTCTTCAGTGTAACTGACATAGCAGTGGAACTGGAAGCAAAGGCCTGCCTCTTTGCAGATGACACCAGGATCTGCAACAGACACTGGGGAGGGGGTAGAAAGGATGGGTAGGTATTAGAAAAGACTTGTGGAGTGATCAATTGTATGGCAGATTGGCTTTAATGCCAAGAAATTCAAAATAATGCACTTAGGTCATAGAAACCCAGAAGCGGAGTACAAAATGGGTGGAGTGATACTGGCAAATATTAAGCAGCAAATAGACTTGGGGGTAATCATATTGGGTGACCAAAAAGATGGTCATGCAGTGTGGCAAGGCAGTCGGAAGGGCTAGTGGGTTGCTGTGGTGTGTACAAAGAAGTATTGCTAATAGGAAGAGGGTGGTACTGCTGCTCCTATAGAATGCTGTAAGACCTCATATTCAGTAATGTGTTCAGTTCTGGAGAACACATCTCTGGGAGTATGGTGGTCCTGAGGAGGAGGAGGAGTACCAAAATGGTGCACGGTCTGCATTAAAAGTCCTGCAAGGAGGGACGTAAGGTGCTAAATATGAACACTCTGGAGGAAGGGGGATAAAATAGAGACCTTTAATTACCCCTACGGGGAGTAATAATGTACAGAAGGGGGGTATTTTTTTTAGAACAAAAGGCGCTCTAGAACAGGGTTTTTCAACCAAGGGTCTTAGGCCCTCCTTGGTGTCCATGAGCAATAGATTTGGGGAAACTGGAGCGAGCAGGAAAATGTTTAAATATGATACGGGATTTAGATCTTGATCTTGTATTAACAACATTCCACCCTTAAACCACCCACACCTGCATTTACTCAGGGTCACATAGTGAATATGGGATGCAAATCTGGTCTCTGGGCAGAAGTTCTGTGCTCAGATTCCATCCCCCACATCAACATTTTTGTAAGAAACTTAACTTACACCCCCCATACCCTCTGTCTACTGTTGCAGATAGTGAGTCCCTGCTACTACTTACATTCGCTCCTGGGGCACACCAAGTTGCAGCACAGTTGCTGTTCTGTTTTGTCTTCAACCCCGATAATATTCCTGCCCCGGGTGAGGGTATGGGGAGCTTGTGTCTGCCAACAATGTAAACGGATCATATAGCTAAATGTAATGACTTCATGTAATAACTGACTGAAGGAATATTTTATCAGACATGCTGATTAAAACTGCTTTTTTTTTAATATAAATTAAAGTAAATTTTATTTGTAACAGTAAACAGAGAAAAAAGTAGTCCATTCTATAAGCGCAATAAGAAACTACGGGGGGGGGGAGGACTTGAGCAGATATTTTCACAATTCCAGGGTCTGAAGGCCCTTTGTGTAAGGCCTTGTGAGTTACTGTGCCCATGGGTGTGCAGTAATATCTGTTCAATGCATACCACTTCGTGTCTTACTGCTTACATAACTCATGGCTGTGGACAATAAGTCAGATTGTGTATAGTCATAACAAGCCTGTGTAAGACTCTAGAGGTTGCAATGACAAACGGACCTCAGCAGAGCAGCTTGAGTGGTATAGTGGTTGCCACGGAAATCTCATGTCAACTGACTTGTCTGTATATGCCTGACCATACACAGTCTTTGATTGGAATGACGAGCATGGCTGCAGGGAATGGAAGGGTGGCAGTCGTAGTGCACTCCCTGTTAAGGGTATTCACTGGGGAAGGAAAGGGTACTCAAATGCAAGCAAGAGGGTGGTTTACATGTCAGGGATGACAGCAGGGAAGGTGGGCCTAAGAGTAAGGGGAAATAGGGGAGACTGGAGGAAAACCTAATTTAGTTATACATGTGGGAACCAGTGACCTAGTTGAGGGGGAGGTTGAGGTACTGCAAAGTAGGTTCAGGGAGTTAAGAAAGATCAGCAGGGAGGAAGCAAGTTTGCCTGCATTCTCATAGGTGATACCTGTACCAGTGGCCAGCACAGCCAGGGAAAGAAGAATAGAGGATTTTGTATTTTTATTTTACTAACGGGCACCCAGCCCAGCGACTGAGTTAGGTCCTGGGCCAGCAACCCTCAGCCGGGGAAGCCCCCCCTCCCAGAGTGGGGCTGCCAAAGTGGAATAATCGTGGCTGGAGGGTCGGGCACCAAGCCCCGGCGCCTACATGGAGGACTGATTTTTCTGTGTTTTTTTTCTGTGGGTGGGGACTTGCAATGATGGCCAACGTCTGCCCCACCCCCTTGCGTGCAGGTGCTTGATCACTTGTGGTACCCCTAGCCTCCGCAGGGGATCCTCATTGCACTGGGCACTCATCCCCCCTCCCCACAGAGCAGGAGAGCAGTCCCACAGACTCTCAATCTTGCTCCCCCTGGCCGGCCCTCTGACACCTGGATCCTTTCCTACGAACATATGAAATTTGCCAGCAGATAAAGGCCTAGAGGTCTATCAAGTCTGCTCGAATGTGCAGCTAGCACCCCTTATTCTGCAGCTGCCCCTTCCTTCCACCCTTCCCCTTCATTAACCCTCCCTCTTGTCCTGTCCCATCCCCTTTTGAAGCAGTCCACTGTTCTACTGGATTCCACTTCTGTAGGTAACGCCTTCCACCCAGCCACCACCCTCTCTGTAAAAAAGTGTCTCCTCATCTCCCTTCTGAACCTTCCTCCCTCCCTCCAGTCTCATATCATGGCCCCTGGTGTCCCTCCCTCCCTCCCTTACTTTGAACAGCCCTCTGTACCTGTCTTGTTTATTCCTTTCATGTACTTAAAGGTTTCAGTCATGTCCCCGCCCTCCTCTCCTCCAGTGAGTACATGTTCAACTCCCTTAGCCTCCTCTCGTGTGATAAGTCCCCAGCCCCTTGATCATCTTTGTTGCCCTGCGCTGCACCCCCTCCAGGTGCAGTCTAATGACCTATACAGTGGCAGAATCACCTCCTCCCTCCTCGAGGATATACCCCTTGTAATACAACCCAGCATTTTGTTGGCCTTTGCAGCTGCTTTCCTACATTGTGCTGAGTTGTTCATTGACCCTGTAATGAGCACCCCCAGATCCTTCTCCTCCTCTGTCTGGGCTAGCTGCACTCCCCAGCTGTTAACTCCTCCTTGGGTTCTTCATCCCAAAATGCAGCACCTTGCACTTTTTGGCATTAAACCCCAGTTGCCAGGTGTCTGACCAGGTTTCAAGCTTTTCCAGATCATCCTGTGACCCCTGCCATCTCTCTAGGTCATCCACCACCGCTCCTACCTTGGTATCATCAGCAAACAGACTGATCATGCTCTTGATGTCCCATGATACTGTATGTCTGCAATGAATATCCCAAACAACACTGGTCCCAACACCGAGCCCTGAGGAACACCGCTCGTCACTACCCTTGGGTGTGAGAGCTCCCCACCCACCACCACCCTCTGTTGCCTTCTGAAGCCAGTTTCACCCATCTCACCAGCTTTGCACCGCCCTGTGCCTACTAACTTCCTTCCCAGCCTTCCATGCAGCACAGAGCTGAATGCCTTACTGAAGTCCAGATACAGGACATCCACTGCATGGCCCCTGTCCAGTTGCCTAGTTACCCAGTCATAGAACTCCACCAGGTTGGTTTGTCAGGATCTGCCCCATATAAAGCCATGCTGTCTGCTGTCCTGTAGTCCTTTGGCCTCTAGGAGGGCCACCAGCCTCTCCTTCAGAATAGTCTCCATTAGCTTATCCACGATGGATGTGAGGCTCACTGGTCTGTAGTTTCCCAGTTCATCCTTGGGGCCACTCTTGTGGAGGGGAACCACATGAGCCATCCTCCAGTCCTGAGGTACACACCCCGAATGTAGTGAGGCATTAAATAGGTCTGCCAAAGGTCTTGCAAGTACCTCTGCCAGCTCCTTCAGTACCCTGGGGTGGATGCCATCTGGGCCTGGCGCCTTGTCCACCCTCAGTGCCTTCAAACCCTCCCGAACTCTGCCTTCCATGATTTCCCCATCTGAACCTGGGTTATTGGTGCCGCAGACAGCAGCCATGCCTCTGCGCCAGCAGGCCAGCAACAGAATAGAGTATTTTAATGACTGGCTGAGGAAATGGTGTAGAGAGAGATGGTAAAAGTTAATTTCTGACTTACCCGATGGCAGCTACCACTGGCATGACCCTTGTTAGTCGAGCGGTGCTTTTCAGTAATCTGTAATTGGCCATTCTTGATCTTAAAAATGAATGAGAAATCTGGCCCCATTCATTTCAATGGGGCATGCCCCTGTGCTCTCCCTGGCCACACGTCATTAAGTGCTTGAGCACGTGGGGGTGTCAGCAGGACTGGGGCTCCGTGAGTGCATCGGGCAACTAGTGCAAAAAGAAATTTACAAGTGGAATATAAAACATAGGGCTTCAGAAATGTCTTCAATCCTTGCTGGAATGACTCTCGTGGAGGGCAGCCATCGCACCATGTGAGTAACTCCCTTATATCAGAAAATCCCTTTAATTTGCATTGGGGACTGTTAGACAAGTTAGACAAAACCCTGGGCAAAGCCCTCTTTTTACCAGACAAGCTACAGCTCAGTAAGGATGGTTTTAGGGTACTCCGGGTCAAACTGGGGGACTACTTAACCACTACACTTTAATTTAAAATGGGGGCATGCACAGGAAATAAAGTTCAGAGAACCCCTGGGTTGGAGTGACCATTGCACATTTGAAAGCGGGCCCCCAACCTACACCCTGTTTAGCCCTGTGAGATACTTGTAGCTCTTGATCATGTTACTTATATCTCGTATCTTCAATGGTTTACATGTCAGGTTCCCTTACTGGACCTCTCCAGAACCCCTGCACCTGTATCTCAACCACACTGCAACTGGACACTTGATCATGATAATCCTTCTCAACCGCACCTTTCATTCATTCTGCCCACAGCGAAGGTATCACCTACCACTGGCCTGAAACTCTAAGTAAAGCTCGACCACCCTTCAGGTACCCTGAGCAGCATCCCTTAAGCTTCTCTTCTCCCCCCCCCCCATACCTTGAGCTGGAACTCCACCTATACTATGGACCAAACTCCTCGAACCCACCAGAACAGTCTCCATCCCAGATGAACACAGTCTGTGTCTCTACCTTTTGAGCACATGCAAGTCAAGCCTCAAACATTTAACCCCTCCATACCACGGCATGTTCATGCCCACCCTCATCACAGCCATTGTTGCTGGTTACCAATCCCACCAGCCCTAACACCCCTACACCCCCCCCACACAAAGCTCTTTTGGCAGCCCCCATCACAGCCACATGTTACAAAGCCCACTTTCCAGAAATGGCTAGCATACTGAATGAGAGCCACTACCACAACAATGGCTAATTACTGGGCACACTGCAGCAATAAAGACATTTCATGAAAAATACATAGTGGATTGTATGTATTTATTATTATTAATATGCAGATATTGATATTGACATTAAATACATTACAACACAGTTTTCTTTGGTTTTACATCATACCTACAGCTGAAGACCGTAATAACCCCCCCACACACACAGCAGATCACATATTGAAAGTACTGCGTACATTTTGTCATTCATAAAAACAGTGCATATGTATTTATTGTATTTATTATTTTTAATTTTCACATATTGATATTAAATTAGAACAGCTCTCTTTTGTTTTGCATCATACCTTCTGCTGAAAACATTCCCCCCACACACACACACAGTGCAGATCATAAAAACAAGTAAACTTCAGTGCTACCTTGGCCCAGCAATGCAAATGGCATCTATTGATCCCCGGCACTAAAGAAAATACTTTTATTACTATTCCTCTGCTCACAACCATATGGACAAATATAAGCTGCAAGGCACTTCCGGCACTGTTTCTACCCTCCAAAAGATGGCAGCGTGCTGAACATACTCGCACTAGGCACTGCACATGGGCGTTGCCATTCTAGTCTTTCTTTCAAGTTCTGTGCTCACAGATCTCTGAAAGAAAGACAAGAATGGCAACACCCCGTTCTGAGGTACGTAAAGCATGCCACCATCTTTTGGATGGCAAAATCGCATTGCCTCCGGGGGTTACCACTGGGTTGCATGCGGTTCAGCTTACAGTTTGTAATGCTGTTTTGCCTTGAAACCGCATGCAGCCTATTTTAAGCCCTCCTGGTCCCCTTGAAACGTGGATCGGGGCTAGGGAGCATTCATACCACTGCAGCAGCAACTTGAAAACCGCAGGTATATTCCATTCCCCATCCTGCATCGAACTATGAATAGGGGCTGGGGAGCACACTGGTAGACTTTTCTACAGTTGTGCTCCAGCTGTTGGGGGGGCATCCAGCTACAGTGGATGAGTGGCCCCATACCGCTTCAGTGTTCCTCGTTTTACTTGGCCCTTAAGAAGAATCGCTCTGCCACTGCTGTGAAAGGTGCTGCCACACCTAGAAGCTGCTGTGAACTTGGACATAAAAGCAGAAGTGTACAGCTGGGGGTTCTGGACCGGATGACCAGCTCCAGGAAAGATCAGCGGGGGGGGTGCTATTCCATGGGTGGGAATGGTAATGGGGGGCAACTGCAAGGAGAGTGGGGGCTGTGGAGTGGTCTAGGGAAGGTGCTCAGCTTGGGGAAGGCTGGTCTAGGTGCTGGAAAGGTGGTCCATCTACAAGAAGGGTGGAGGTGTTCCAGGTGGAGGGAGATTTATCGGAGGCTGGTCTGGGGTCTTGATGAGTGTTCCATCTGCAGGGGGTGTGGCATAGTCCATAGGCAGATATGGTGGCTTAGATGTGTCCTGCTCCAGGAAGGATGCTCATCTATGGTACGTGGCCCGGGTTGTATGGTCCCTGGGATCAGTGCACCTACCCAGTTATCAAAGTCATAAATAAAATCTGGGGTGAGAGGTTGGTCTGAGGATGAGAGCGGTGGTCCAGCTACTGGGAGGGTACTCAGGGTTGGGGAGGGGGCCGGTCCTTGGTCAGGACAGATCTAGCTGCTGGGAGGGTTGTCTGCGGGGGGATGCTGGTGAGAAGCATGCAGTCCCAGGGGTGAAGATGACCAGATGTAGGGTGGATGGTTGGGTTACGGAGCTGGTCCACTGCTTAGGGCAGTTCCAGGTGTAGATGCAGTGGTTGACTGGGGTGGGTACCAGTTTGTGTGCTTGGGAGTGTAGCCACAGAGACAGTCGCCTGTGGGGAAGGGAGGATAGTCTGGGGACTTGGGTTAATCCAGCTGCATGGAGGTTGCGAGGCACGGGGCTGAATGCTGGTCCAGATGCATGGAGGCTGGTCACCTGAGGGAAGAGGCGGGGCTATAGGGTGGTGAAGCTCCAGGGAGGTTGCCCAACTCTGGGAAAGCTGGGGCTGGAAGGGTTTCTAGCTGCATGGATGGTGGTTGGCTTTTGGATGGCAAAACACATTGCCTCTGGGGGTTGGCACTGGTTTGTATGAGGTTTCAGCTTAACGTCTGTAATGCTGTTTTGGCCCAAGACCACATGCAGACCATTTTTAAGTTTTCCTGACCCCCTCAAACTGTGGTTCAGGGCCAGGTATCATTCATACCACTGAAGCAGCAGTTCTGTGTTGTTGAAACCGCAGATATATTCTGTTACCCTGCCCTGTCCCAAACTGCAGACGGGGGCTGGGAAGCACACAGGTTGTCTTTTCTTCAACTCTGCTCCAGCTGTTGGGGGTGGGGGCATCCAGCTGCAGTGGTTGGGTGGTCCCATACCTCTACAGTGCCAGTCATTTCTCTTTGCTCCTCAAAATTGCTTAGTCCTTCATGTAAAAGTGCTGCCATAACTAGAAGGTGCTGTGAACTCAGACATAAAAGCAGAAGTGCAGCTATATTGGGGGTGCTGGGGGGTATAAGGACTGATGACCAGTTCCCAGAAAGATTAGCTTGGTTAGGCAGTGGGGAGGGCTGTTCCATGGGTGGAAATGGTATTGGGGGTCCAGCTACAAGGAGAGTGGGAGCTTTGGAATGGTCTAGGGAGGGTGCTTAGTGTGGGGAAGACTGGCCCTGGCTCTGGAATGGCAGACCAGCTACAGGGAGTGTGGGAGTGTTCCACCTGCAGGGAGAGTTATTGGAGGCTGGTCTGAGGACTGGAAGACTGGTCCAGCTGCAGGGGGTGGGGGTAGTCCATAGGTTAAAAGGGTGGTTTGGGGTTGATCCAGCTCCAGGTGTGGTCATCTGGGGTGAGAGGCTGGCCTGGGGATGGGGGGGGTCCAGCTCCTGTGAGAGTGCTCAGGGTTTTGGGGGGGCTAGTCTGTGGTCAGGAAAGGTCTAGCTGCAGGGAGGGTTGTCTGCTGGGGGGTGCTGGTGAAGGGCATTGTAGGGTGATCCAGCTGCAGGGGGCAGTCCTGGGGATGGAAGGGAGGTCCAGATGCAGGGCAGGTGGTCATGCTAGTGAGCTGGTACAGGGCATAGTGTGGGTCCAGATGTAGATACAGTGGTTTACTGGGGGGATGCTGAGGAGACAGTCGCCTGCTGTGGGGAGGATAGTATGGGAATTGGGGCAGGGGTAATCCAGCTACATGAAAGATGTGTTACATGAGGATGGATGCTGGGCCAGATGCAGGAAGGTTGGATGGCTGGGGGAAGAGGCTGGGATGTGGGGTAGTGTATCTCCAGGGAAGCTGCACAGTTTGGGGAAGGCTGGGGCTGGAATGGTTCCCAGCTGCATGGAGGATAGCCAGCTTGAGAGGGAGGCCTGTTCCTGTTAGGGTGATCCAGTGGTGGGGAGGAAGGTCAGCCACATGGTGTCGGGGCTCATCCAGGCACCTGATGATGGTGGCTGTGGTGTTCGGACCAGAATTTTTTTTGGGGGGGTATATAAGGGGAAAGCCTTGACTCCTTGGGAGAACTATTGACTACCAATAAACATAACTATTGTTGGTCATAATTTACCCATCAGGGTCAATATTTTCTCTTTATAGCCCTCAACAGGTGACACTTTTCACACAGCTAGAAAGAAGTAGAAGACTACAATGGCAACACACAATCTGGATGGAGGTATATGTCGGTCATAGGTAGTTTTAATTCAGAGACTCCTTTATACAATTATCCAGTGTGAATTTTTTCACAAGTTAGATTTTATTGTGTGATGGGTTTTGTGATAGTTTCATATAAGTTTGAGGTTCTGCAGTTGTGCATTTCACTGTTAATATGGATGTGGCTGTTGCTGGATGCATTAAAACTTGCTCATTAAGAGCACCACTCTTATTCAGTGCTGGATGCATGACCAATGCAGCCTGTTCACCCTCTAGCAATGATGCATAATGTAGGCGGTTAACCCAGCCATGGTAGTCTGGCAGTCTCCCCCACATCACCCATCCTTCACTTGCGATAGCACCCATCAGGCTACATGCGATACTGCCATGGTTGTCTAGCAGCCCATCACCCATCCTTAATGTTACCCGTATCACCCTGTTAAGTCTCATGGTCCTTCTATCCCCGATCACCAGTCCTTCATAAAATCTGTACATCATTAATAGTCCAGCTGTCCTCCACCACTCTGTCTAATCACCATCTCCACACCTGGTCACCGGCCAATGACTCCTGTCCCACCCACCTCTTGACCCAAGTGCCACTTACTGTTACAGCAGAGAGTTTTCTGGCACAGCCCTCATGGAGTACATCCGATAGCGAGATCACACTCTGTGACTGTCGGACTGTGTCTGGCACAGGAGGTGAATAGAGGGCTGTGCTGGCTGCCACTGCCATAATAGTGAGTGGTGATCAGGGTGAGGGACGGTGCATGCATGTGGCCCTCGGTAGGTGACTATGTGGGTTGTTGGTGATAGGATGGGGGTCAGGTGCCACTAGACTACTAGAAGTATACGGGGAACATGAAGGATTGGTGATAAGGAGCATGGTGGGCCACTAGACTACCATGTAAACATGGGTAACATTAAGGATGGGTGAAAGAACTGGAAGGGGACAGGATCAGTTGTGTTCCAGGACAGTAGCTGCTGCTGTTGTTTTCACAGGGTTCTTGTGGATTTTACTTGGTAGGTTGGTTCTTTCTTTCTTACTTCTAAGGGGCTAGCAGGGTATTGTTTGGGGTGCTGCTGGATGTTTGTAAACTGATTTGGTGGCTGTAAGGGGGGCTCATTTTGTGGAGGTTTCACTGTATAACAGGCTGCGCTGGTAGAGCCTATTTCTTCTGATTTAAAACCTATTTGGTGGGATTTGCTTGGGCCTGGTTCTTTGGCTGCTGGGCTTGGGGAGACACAGGGCTGATACACACTCTCTCGAGTCAGGTGTCTGCCCAAGACCGCCCTCCCCACCCCTCCCTCCCCAGAAGTCTGCAAATTTATAGGGGAACACCTGCCCTGCAATGGAGGAAAAGGCTGCAGGTGCAGCTCATGTAGTTCTAGCCACTGGGGTAGGATTTAAAGGCTGGGACAGAGGAGCTTCGGAGTTGTTTCATTTCCTTATAAGTTTAATGTGTTGTACTGCACCTAGTAACAGGGTTACTGGTGACAGTGGACTGTCTGTAAGATTAGTGGGTGACCTGATTAGGCAGTAGGGGTATCTTGGACTAGGGGAAGCTGGTGGCTCACCAAGGAAACCTATTTGGAAGGGATGGAACCACATCATTAGGGCCGGCATCTTGGGAGGGTGGTGGGGTGCACAGGTGTGGAACAGCCATGATACTGGACTGGGCTTGAAGTTCAGTGGTTGCCCAGTGTACTACCAGCTAGCACAGCTTAGGGAGGAGGTTCGAGGGATTAGGAGAAAGCTGGGGAAGGGGTGGGAATCTCCCACGGGGTTGCACCAAGCACGGGGGGTGGGGGCATAGGGAAAGGAGTGCAGGAGAATACTCAGGGGTCACATAGGGAACCTTGCAGAGGGGGTGCAAAAGGACACTAGCAAGGAAGCAGGCAGGTTACTGGGGGCCCTCACAAAGGGGGGACGGAGGGACAACATTCTCAGGGAAGTAGGCAGATGGCCAGGGCTGGACAGAAGGAAGCAAGGCGGGGAGGTGGATCAGACCTTACACTCAGTAACCGCTTCCATTCTCTTCTGCTCAAGGATGAGGGGGGTGATGTAGCCATGACAGGGGTAGTTAGAGATGGAAAGGGAGTGGGAGGCAGGAGGCAGGGCCGGATAGCAGGAAGAGCAGGGGGACCTGGAATGCAGGAGAATGGGGAGCAGTGAATCAGAGCAGGAGGGGCAGGGGGAAGAGGGAGAAAGCGCAAGGAGAAGGACCAGTTGGGAGGAAAGGTAAAGGAGAAGGACCAGAAGTACAAGGAGGATTCAGTAAAGGAGCTGAGGGTTTAGGCCAGGGAGCACGACTAGAAAGGAGGAACTAAATGGAGACAGGAAGGAAGGGAGGATGAGCCAGGCTAGTTTAGCAGATGGGGAGAAGGACCAGTTATGGCAGTGAGGGGGAATTAGCAAGGAACAGAAGGATACTCAGGAGGAGGAGAGGCATAGGATTGGAGGGGAGGGGTGGCCATGGTAAATGAGGGGTGGCATGTGGCACACAGAAAGGGGAGGAACACGGAGCCGGCTGGGTGGAGGGGCCTGTAGAAAGGATGAGGATATGGAAGGGGAATGGAGGAAAGGAGTGGTCAGAGTGCTCCTGCTGGGGATTCTATGATCAGGGTATCAAATGGGATAGGGAGGAGAAGCCTGGCCAGTTGGAACAAGATGCTTCCTGGACTAACGGTGCAAGGGCTAAGCACGAGGTATATCAGCTGGCAAAGGATTGTGGGGTTCCCAGACATACTGGTCCACCTGGTACAAATGACATTGAGGGAAATAGCGAGCTAGAGATACAGGCAAGATTCAGGGAGCTCGCCAGGGTCTGTCATGACATAGGATGCACAGTTTCCTTCTCAGAAATCCTGCCAGTGCCAAGGGCTAGTGGGGAACACAAAAGGAAAATTAGGGAGATAAACCAGTGGCTCGGGGTGGTGTGAGGCCAGGGTATGGGTTGATGGGGGATTGGGGGGAGACCTGGGAGGATAAGGAGCTGTATGCTAGAGATAGACTACATCTCAATTTGGAGTGGAGGGGAATCCTTAAGTTGAAAATAGAGGGGTTCATTGGTGAAAAGTGGGGTTTAAACTTGTGAAGGGGGTGGGATGGGAGAAAAGGCTGTCAAGGGGGTGCCAATAAAGGAGGGACTCTGTCTCCACCCCCCTGGGGACCAGGAGGATTGCAGGAAAAGGCCAACTGGCAAAGTGCAGACCAGGGGAAAACAGAATCCCCATGGGAACACGAGCAGGGGAAATGGAACTATAGGAAAAGGGTGGAAGGTAGTCCTGCTAAAAATGCCAGGAGCTTGGGCAATAAAATGCCTGAGCTCCAGGCGATGCTAACTGAGGGAGCAGTGGATGTGGCAGCGGTCACTGAGACTTGGGCCACTGCAAGACATGACTGGACCTGAACCTGGAGGGATACACTATGTTCAGGAAGGACAGGGGAGGGAAGGGAGGCGGGTAGCAATGATAGTCAAAACTGCATTGGCATAGGGGGAGTAGAGGAGGCGGAGGGAACCGTGGAGGCGATTTGGGTCACCTTGATAACAAGGGGGGCAAGGAGATAAAAGGAGTGGTATATAGACCCCCTACCCTGGCGGAGGCTGGAGGACAGTCTGGTGACAGATGTTAGGAGACACTGCAGACTGGGCAGAGGAATGGTGGTGGTGTTGGGGACTTAAACATGCCAGGAACAGACTGGAGACTATGACATCCTCTGTGACCAGGGAACAGAGGTTGTTGGATGTCTTTCAAGACGCGTTCCTAACTCAGCAGGTGAGGGAACGACCAGGGAAACCTGGTACTGGATGTGGTCCTGGCAGACAGTGACCAGATTGGGGGCCTGGAGGTAAGGGATTCATTGCGGGGAGTGACCATGCCACGGTCTGGTTCTGCCTGGACCTAGGAGGGTAGAAGGCTGCACAAAGCAGGAAGTAACCGACTTCAGGGAGTTTTAAGAAATGGGAAGGATCCTTAAGGAGCATTTGGATGGGATTGGGTCAGACATGGACGCTGATAGTAGGTGGGAAATCATCAGGAGAGGGTGCAGGATGCACCAGCACCTGTGCAAAGTAAGATGAAATGGGTGAGGGCCCAAAAACCCTGTTGGTGGACCAGGAGGTCCAGGAGGTGGTGCGGGGAAAGAAAGCAGCCTATAAGCAATTCAAGTGCTCAAGGAGTGAAAGGGATGAAGAGATGCAGAGCTGATGGCTAGAAGGGCCACTAGAGTGGTGAGGTGGCTAAGGCAAGGAAGGAGCAGAACCTGGCCAGGAAATTAGGAGAGGAACAGGGGTTCTTTAGATACATTGGGAAAAATGAAGGGTGAAGGGCAGATTAGCAGGATTAAATCAGGGAGAGATGGGCACAAGACCGGGGAGCAGGCTGAGGTACTAAATGAGTACTTCACTCAGTTTTCACCAGGGAAAATGGGGTGCTGCATCATACATGGGAGGAGACAGAGATACTGAGGAGGGGGGACCCCACCGATCGGGCAGGTCTGGGGAGAGGGGAGGCATCACTGGCAGGTGGGGGGAGGGCTAAGCAGGGAGAAGAGGGGTACCGGAAATGGAAATCACAGCAGAGAGAGTGAGGGAAGCCCTCAGCTCCCTTAAGACGGAGAAAGCACCGGGGCCGGATAAATTACATCCCAGAGTGCTGAAGGAACTTGCAGATGTCCTGGCAAAACCCTAGCAGAGCTTTTCACCATCTCTCTGAGGACAGGGTGGGTGCCCCAAGACTGGAAGGTGGTGCATATAGTGCCTATCCACAAGGGGGGATCAAGGGAGGTGGCAGGGAACTACAGGCCTGTCAGCCTGACCTGGTGGTGGGCAAGGTGATGGAGAGCATTGTCAAGGAGAGGCTGGGGGACCTGGATAAGTCAGGGTGCCTGGACAATAGGCGGCATGGATTCATCCCGGGAAATCGTGTCAGACAAACCTGGTGGAGTTCTATGACTGGGTGACAAGTGCCTTGGACCTGGGTAGACCAGTGGATGTCCTCTTTCTAGACTTCAGCAAGGCATTTGACTCTGTTCCTCACGTGGGCCTGTTGGATAAGCTGGGAGAAATGGGGTGGGGAACCAGATGATCAGATGGATAGGCAGTTGGCTCCAGGACGGACCCAGAGGGTCGTAGTTGGGGATAGTCTCATCCCCAAGGAGGATCATTAGTGGGGTCCCACAGGGATCAGTCCTTGGGCCTTCTGTCAATGCCTACGATCGGACATAAGGACAGGAATCAGGAGTGAGATGAGTCTCTTTGCAGATGACTCGAAACTGGGGCGGTGGTGAATGGGGAGAGCGGAGGGTGGCCTCAAGGGGACCTGGAGGCTCTGGAAAGATGGTCTAGAAAGTGGAAGCTGAGGTTCAATGCAAGGAAATGCAAGGTACTCCACCTGGGGTCAGAAACCCAGGTCAAGTGTACACCCTGGGGAAATGCTACAAGTCTCGATGGCTGAGAGGGACCTGGGGTGGTGGTGGATGTCAAGATGAACAACTCTGAGACTTGTAGGAGGCAGCAGCCAAGGCCAACAGGATGCTGGGATGCATCGCTAGGGGATCACCTCAGAAGGAGGAAGTGATACTCCTCTGTATAACTGCTTGGTGAGCCGCACTTTGAGTACTGCGTGCAGTTTGGAGGCCACACTTAAAGCGGGACATTAACCTCCTGGAGAGGGTCAGAGGAGGGCAACCAAAATGATTTGGGGCTTGGGGACAGGACCTATGAGGAGAGGCTCGAAGAGCTAAATATGTACACATTGGAAGAGAGAAGGGACCATGGGGACATGATAGAGGTCTTTAGGTACATGAGAGGGTAAATAGGGAGGAACAGTCGGGGTGCTTCAAGGAAGGAGGAAGGGGCCACTAGAGGCATGGCTGGAAGCTGGAGGGGAAGATTCAGGGGAGAAAGGAGGAGGTGCTACTTCACTGGAGAGGGTGGTGGAGCCATGGAATGCACTGCCTAGGGGGCTGGTGGAGGCAGAGACAGTGGAGGGGTTCAAGAGGGGGTGGGACAGGTACAGGGGAAGGGTTCTGGAAGCAAAATCCAATGCAGCAAGAATATCCGGAACTGGGAAGGGAGAAGCCAGAGAAGGCGAGGGGGACAGCAAGGTCAGCACGCAGGTTGGGGACTGACCAAACGAGCAGACACGAAAGACCGTTAGGCCTATTCTGCTGGCATTTTAGTATGTTAGTATGTGATGAGGGGGCCGCTAGACTACTATGGCAATATTGCATGCACCCTGCCATGTGCTATTGCATGTGCAACTCATCAGGCTGTAGTGCACACACACATGACACTGAATATGGGCATACTAAATGACACTGTTAGTACTTCCAAGGATAGCAACATCCATAACAGCAGTGACATGCACACTGTCAAATGATCAGACTTACATACTGTATGTTATATAACTTGTGAAAAAAATACAATTATCTGTGGCAATAGTCATCTGCTTGTTATTATTTATATTATGTTTTTGCTATAAATGTATGTTTCTTTGACTTCTGCTTGTGAAACATGGCAGTCAGCACAAGGCATCATGGGACATTTTTTTGTTTGTTTTTTTAAGGAAAAAAAATGTTCTGCCCTCCTGCTGACCTAAAGGGATAAGCTGGCTAGAGCTTTCTTTACTGTTTTTGGCACTCATCTGCTAGAACTGGTGTAGCTGTATACAACCAGGTTGTATAACCATAAAACTTTTGCAGCTTGCTTTGATCTAGGGAACTGGACTTTGAAAGCTTCCTTTTGGCAGGACTATGTAAGAGATCCCAGAATGTTGTGAAATAGCTCATCAGGATGTTTTTCTGAAACATCAAAAGAAGGGCTAATGCTGACCTGTCATAAAGCATGTTCTGCATCTCACTAATTAGGAAACATATATACATATATATATGTGTATATAATTTATATATCTATATTTTTAATTGGAATGTTTGGCAGTGTGCAGAGGCATGTGACTGATCAATTAATTATATGACTAAGAGTGACCTCATGCCAACAACCAGAGTAGTGACATCACAAGGAGGGTGGGACTTTAACTCTGCTGAATGGACTGACACTCTTGTTCTGAACTTGGAAGAGACACTTGTTTTTCTGGACTTCTAAGGGACACTTTTGTTCCTGGACTCAAAGAGAGGCACTTCTGTGAAAATAGGTAATTTTATTCCATTTATTTACCAACTGGAGCTAGGGTAGGCTTAGTTATTCAGTGCAAGGCACTTTGTTTATGACTGTTCATTTATTTTCTGACTATACCTTTAATGTATGTTCTATTTTGTATTTTGTTTGCTATTTGTAATTTTAGTAAACTTTGTTTTTCCTTAAAACGCTGCCTGAGGCATGCTCATTTTGTGTGTGAATGGTGTAACAGTCTTAATATTCTAACACAGCTGTTAAATGCTTATTGTGTTACCTTATGCAGCCACGCTAACAAGGATCTGTGTAAAGATTTTATTTATTTAGTTTTTGTTGACTGAGTAAGTGCACTAGACAAATCCTGCCTCTTTTCAGGCACGACCCGGGGGAGGGGTATACAGATGAATGCCAACTGACCTTGAATCAGATTAAGCTGTTGGTATTTTTAGTGAATGAGGGGAATTTGGCCAGGACACCGGGGAAATTCCCCTACTCTGTGAGGGGGCGCTGAAGGACCATGGCTTCATCCTCCGGACCTGTTCAGTCTGCTGGTGTAGCTGCAGGAGAATGGAGCTCCGCTTCTGCAGGTCCAGCTTTGGAGTCTGATTCCACGCTACTGTCTGGGAGATCGGCTGCACTGGCTGTGGATTGCGGTTTACCTGTTCATACTACTCCTGCTTCATCTGGATTTTTACTGGCTGATGAGTTGTGGCTGAAGTCTGTCCTCGCTACTCATAAGAGTCAGGTCCTGGCTTTGCTTGATACTGTTGCTCCCGATGTTTCTCCTCCTTTGGATTTGCATGCTACAGTGCCTGTTTTAGACCTCGCTGCGGATAGTTTTGATTTGCCTCCTGTTGCGGAACCTTTGGAGGATCCGTTGGTGCTAAGTTGGCTGACTGTTCCTGCTGCACCTGTTCTGCTGGTGGAACACCATGCTGAGTCGGCGGGCGTGTTTCCTGCTTCTCAAGCTTCGGCTGCTGTAACTCCTCTGCCTGCAATGGAGACTGTTTCATCACTTCCGCCTGTAAGTACTGAACCTTTTGCTCAGCCACTGGCTTACCTGCTCCCTCTGGAGCCTTCCACGCTGTCACGGGAGTTAGTCCCTCTTGCTCCTGCACCCTTGCTGAGTCCCCTGCCCAGCTCCTTGGAGGCTTCCCTGCGGAATGCAGGCTGGAAACTGGGTGATTTGGGACATTGGGTACCTGATCCTGCTCACAGCCCGATACCTGGGCATGGTGTACAATTAGCCCCTTTGGATACTGTTGCCCCTGTTTTGGCGGCTCCTTTGCCTCCTTCCCTTCCTGACGCCATGGACAGATTTAAATGCTGCAGATGTTCATCATACTATTTTTGATGAGGGGCAGCTTGAGAGGGTTCCACTTTTATCTGACTCATCTGCTGGGGAAGGCCCTAGTACTAAAGGGATTGCTTGCAAAGATCGTATGGACACAGAAGTTCCGATACAGCACCTTCCTTCTGATCATGGGGCACAGGCAAAGTCTACTTGGAAAAGATTTCGTAAGAAGGATGCCTTTCGCAGTTCCCCTCCTCCCTTACAATGCAGAAATGCGGTCCGCCTGCAATATGTTGGTGGCCTAGATGTCCCTGATCGACTTTATGTTGGTAAAACTCTCATTAAGGGCTCTCTGGATTACTTCACAAATGCGATTTTTGCTCTTATTCATGTATCAGGAACTTCGCTGTATGACATTAGTTTTAAGACTCCACAGGGATTGGACCGTTTTTGGACAAAGTATGAGTTGCTCAGATATACTGCCTTATGGTTGCCCTTTCAAGCTCTTCCCCTCACTAGACCGGCTATTAAATCTGTTGCAATTTTTTGTTTCGTAATGAGTCAGTGGCAGTGCATGATATTTCCCATTGGTTGAAACAGTGTTGTGATATATTGGGGTCACCTCAACCTATTTTTGATTCAGAGCACTTTTGGACTGGTGGGTGGAAGTTTAAAGTCCGTCTTGCGTCTTCGGCATACTAATGTGGGCCTTGTCCATTTTCAGAATAGCTTGTTTTTGGGTAGGGAACGGGGCCATAGTTTTTATGTGGGTCAGCCGCGTACCTGCTTTAAATGTGGCTCCCCTTCCCATCTTAGTGCTGCCTGCGATAGGTTGAGGTGCTCTCTTTGCCTTTCCTTTGGTCATGCTAGTATGGACTGTACTGCTGACCTTAAGTGTAATTTGTATGAGGAGGTGGGTCATGGCTTTCGGACCTGTCCTTGGGCTACTCATAACCGTGGAGATTGCCCTGATCAGGAATTACTCCTTATTGAGGAACAAAAGAAGGATATTGCTTCCTCAAAGCCTCCTCCATCCCCAACTACTGAGTTGTCTATCCCCCATCTAGCTCAGGACATTACTGTTCCTGTACCACAGGCCATTGCTCAGCCTTCCTTGCCTTCTGGTGAGTCTCCTCTGCAGGTTGCACCCCAAGCCCCTGTACTGGTAACCCCCCCCTCCTGTCCTGGCAGTTATGGAACCCTCCCTCGCGCCAGTTCAGACTGAAGATGCGTTGGTTATGCCTCCTCCTGAACCTTTTGTACAGACGAAGAAGAGGGCTCAGAAGCAAACCAAGTCTAGGTCTAAATTGGTCAAAGCTTCCTCCCCCTGGGGAGGTTATTTCCTTACATAATAAATTTGAAGTCTTGTTGAGGCAATCTCAGTCTTCAGATTTGGGAGCCGATTCAGTTGCTTCTTCCCAACCCATTGTATCTTCAGACTCTGAAAGTGACCAATCTAGGGATATAATCACCACTGGTAGGCCTTTGAGGCTTGGTGTTCGTCCTCGTCGAAGTACTAGGACGGGGAAGGTCACCTGATTTGTCTTTTTTCTCTTCTTTTTCTGTTTTTTTTTTTTTTTTTTTTTAATCCTGTATTTATGCTCCTCCTGCTCTCTTCTCTCCAATCTCTCAGACCACCTCAGCCTGTGTTACCTCCCTCGTCTGGGTCTGCTCCTAGAGTACACAGTCCACTAACCTTAGGTGCCCGGATAACCCCCCCCCAGGTAGGGTGAGGAGGCACTCTTCCACTTACATCCTCTGAACCATACTTGCTACGACGTGGACCGGTACAGCGGAGTCTGCCCGACGAACCTGAGGACACAGCGAGGAGTCGTCGCCTAGGAGAGATGAGGGTGATTTTTCCCTCTGTTCATTCCCCGATGTCGGCGTGCAATGAGGGCAATGAGCATGGAGGCACGCTGAGACGTGCCTTCTGCTCCGCCCCTCTGCTGACATCTGCCCTGTCCCTGTGCTGCTACTCCCTCCTACTGCACCTTCCACCCGGGCTCCCCTAGGTAGTGGTATTGCAGCGAGAGCATGCAGCTAACCCCCCCGGTAAAGGAGAGCGGCCGTTGGACATTCAATCCTTCTCCTCCCCGCTGACCCCTGGTGGCCCATGCGCGATCCTGAACCCGGGTTGCCAGCGTGGTATGAGGTAAGGCATCCAGCACCTCAGCCCTCAGCACCACCGGGCTGGCTCTTTTTCTTTTTTTTGACAGATGACTTCTGCATTTCAACTTGAGGTTGCCACTCTAAATGTTAATAGTGTCAAAAATGCACGACGGCGACTCCTTACTTTTCACTTTCTGCAAGCTTTACAGTGTGATATTTGCTTTATTCAGGTTGCCCGATTGAATGCCCTTTCTTTGGTTTCAGTGGCTAAGAAACTGTGGCGATGGGGACCCTCTTATTTTTCCTTTGGGTTGGATACCTGTGATGGTGTGGGAGTTTTATTTCACAGTGATGGTTTTCATGTTACAAAGTTGGTTGAAATAGTTGCTTTGTTACTGGATTTTGTTTATTTCGATACTGACTGGCGGTTGATAGTGGTGTATGCACCGCTCACTAAAAAGGGGAGGGTGGACCTTTTCAACACAACTAAATCATATCTGTTCACCACTAGGTTCCTTCTTTGGGGTGGTGATTTTAATTGTGTTTTGCATAAAGGGGATAGAGGTGCGATGACTGACAAAGATTTTTGTGACACCAATTGTCTTAATTGTATTATTCTTCAGGGTTGTCTTCAAGATGTTTATTGGGTTTGTCATCCCACGGGTAGGCGTAATTTTTTTTAAGGGTGCTCTCTCCTCACGGATTGATTTTCTTTTTACTACTAATGCTGTGACTGTTGTTTCTGCTTGTACTATTCCGGCAGAGACTTCAGATCATGTAGTTGTATCTGCTATCCTGGGAGTGGGCCTTCAGGCTAAGGTTGGTAGGGGTTATTGGAAACTGAATGTCCTCTGTTTAGCTGATGCGAGTTTTCTGACACAGGTGCATGACTTGTTAAAAGCCCGCATGTCTTTGGCTGGCCTCACGGAGGATTTGCTGTGTTGGTGGTTGGAAACCAAGTCTGAAATAACTTCTTTTGCTATCCGTTTTCAAATCGTCACTTTAGCTAATTATAAAAATATCTGTCTTTGAGATCACAATTGGGGACATTGTACTCTGTGATAAACGCCCAACGGCTGAATTTAACGTCACAAGTGCAGGCTGTGAAAAAGGAGATGACGGCCCTCCGATATTCAAGGGCCTCCTCTCTTTTGCATGAACATAAGGTTTGTTCTGTGAAGAGAGCCGGTATGGGAGATGCTTTCGACTCTGGCCATAAGCGCTCCTCGGATCACTTATTGACTGAAATAATTTGCCCAGATGGTACAAAGTGCACTGGTTTTTTGAATATATTGAAGGCGGTTTCCTCACACTTTTCGACTCTGTATTCGACACCTGACTTGGATATGGCTGGAGCTGACGATTTACTTTCTTCACTGACTTTACCGTCTTGCTCAGATGTGCTGTTGCAAGCCTTGACTGCCCCAATCAGTACTGAGGAGGTCATGAGGGAAATATCAGGACTGCATAATAATATGGCGCCTGGGATTGTTGGTTTACCATCTGAGTTTTATAAGTCTTGTAGTCCCTTACTTAGTGAAATTCTTATAGTGGTGTTTAATTGGACTTTACAACAGCGTTCTTTTGATTTTCATTTTTGCACTTCTATACAGATTTTATTGTATAAAAAAGGGAGTAGGGGTAATCTCTCCAATTGGAGGCCATTGAGCCTTCTTACTACTGACTTGAAAATATTGATGAAGATTTTGAATTCCAGGTTGTTGATAGTGGCCCCTATATTGATCTCTTTACACCAATCCTGTTCTGTCCCGGGTAGATCTATCTACTCCAAACTCCTCTTACTTAGGGAATTGTTCAAACTTGGTAAATCCGATACTATCAAAGGGTTTCTTATGTCTTTTGATCAGGAAAGGGCATTCGATCGGGTTCCACATTCCTATTTATTTCATGTTTTGAGGTCCTATGGTATTCCGGACCGTTTTGTCACTTGGCTTACACTGCTTTATGACCATGCATATACTGTTCCTTTGGTAAATGAATACCTTGGATCCTATATCCCTATTCAAAGGGGGGTGCAGCAGGGGTGCCCTTTGAGCCCCTTGCTTTATGTCTTTAGTTTGGATCCCCTGTTGAGGATAATTGCCCATGATGCTCAGATTACTGGTGTTGCCCCCCCCCCATGGTTCCCTTTCTGCTAAGGTTTCGGCATATGCTGATGATGTCTGTGATAGTTTCTGATGTGCCCTCTGGTGTTGGGGTATTGCATCATTTTTCCATATATTCTGATGTTGCTGGTACCTCCCTTAATAAATTTAAAAGTTTCTTGTACCCCTTACATAATTTGGTCCCTAAGTTCATGGATTTGCAAGGTATGCCTATATTACTAGGACCAGTTCGGATTTTGGGCATTGTTTTTGGCAAGGGAGATAACGCACTTCTTAATTGGTCAGCCAGGATAGATCTGGCTAAGCCTGAGGTTGCATTGTGGAAATCCTGACAACAAACTAAACGTAAAAAAGTTTCCATTGTTAAAACATTGCTCCTCCCCCAGTTTTTATACCTCAGTGTGGTATACCCTGTTCCCTCTGCTTTGGAACCTACTTTACTTGGGTTTTTTTTTTCAGGTTATTTGGGGTAGCCGTTTAAATCCCATTAAAAGGGATGTCTTGTATTTGCCTATTGCACAAGGTGGGTTGAACTGTATAAATCCTATTACTTTTTATTATAGTGTTTTTTTTTTCCACTGGAACTTGATTGATCTTCGCTGTCCTCAGTCTCTGTTATGGGTACTTTATGCGGATCCATGGCTACCTAGATTGTTTGCTTGTTGGACACTGCCGGATAGGCAGACATTGCACACTATTTCCTTCCCTGTTTATTTAAGGCCTGCCATTACAAAGTTTAATAAATGGAAGATATTTCCAGACCAAGTTTTCACTAGAAGTAATAAATATCTTTATGGTGTTTTGCAAACTCAGGCGCATTCTATTCTCCCTGTATTTCGGGATATTCTGGATTGTTATTCTGAATATCTTCTTAAAGGACTAGTGGATAAATTGATACCGCCTCGATTGTGGGATGTATTGTGGCTTAGTAGTCATGGTCGGCTGAAAGTTAAGGATAATTCTAAACATAAAATGGTCTCTGAACGGACGTGCCCTAGGGATATGTGTGGAGCTCAGGAGGAAACGATGACCCATTTTTTTTTTTTTCTCATGCCCTTATGCACAAGCCTTTTGGTGCACTATTACTTATGTAGAGATTGTGGAGGGGTTCTTATTATGTCATACGGCAATGGATGCGGGTGTATTACATCTTTTGTTTACTATGTTTAAATTCCATTTGTGGCAGGTACTGTGTCAACTTACACTGAGGCAGGTTTGTCAGTCTCCTTCTCAAGTACTTGAAAGGGTTGAACAAGATCTGCTGTCACACTGTAGTACAGAGCAAAAATGTTTGTCTAAAGCAATGTGGCTTAGGAGGTGGAGGGAGGTACCATTTTTGAAGGACAAAATTGGATGAATTTTTTTGCTCATACACTGTACAGCACTTATTTTCATATGTTGATTTCTGTATAGTTTATTTTCCTGGTTCTTTTAGCCTTATTGCTCTGATGATGTACTACTGTTGTTTTTTTTTTCTCTCCCTATTGTTCATTTTGTATTTTCCAGTGCTTGGTTTGTCTTATTATTGTTCTGTTTTATTAATAAAACCTTCCCCTACTCTTTTCAATAAGTGCCATGGGATCTATAACATCCACCTGAACTACCACCAATCCAGGCAGGTGGGACCTTGGTTTATTGTCTCATCCGAAAGACTGATCCAGCAAGGTAAGAAAAAATACCCACATCTCATTGAGTCAGAAGGGGGGGGTTGTGAACCAAGTTGGTTGTATGCCTTCTGGGTCAATTATTGCGCTGCTTTCCCCAAAGAGGGTGTGCTATTTGGACCAGTTACCTGGGTGTGCTAGCTAAAAAGGGTTCATAACTGACCTCAGGAGTCGAGACTGGTAGTTGCTTGGACCCAAAACAAACAGGAGGCTGTACATGTTTGTCTCCTGTTCGCAAATTGCACTTCAAAGTTAGGGAGCAGGAGGCCTGACAGATTTGTTGTGCAGTGCTGGGATCTAAAAGATTTGCTTGCATACTGTGCAATTATTTGGTGACACAAGCATTAACAGTCCAGGATTGATAAACTGTAGCAGTTCACGCACAAACAAGGCAGAGATTTTAAAAGAAATATATCATTTTGGTTACGGTCAAAGTTCCCTACCTGTTTTATTTTTTTTCAGGTGCCAAGCTAGTGTAGCCATAGATTAGGGAAGAAGATGGATTCTACCTACAGCGAGTACACTGCGAGAGGTATTGGTGCATACTAAGTGAAAAATGATTGATGGGTGTTTAATGACCCCCCCCAGGATATGACATAACCCCCAACCCACGTCACGTCCGTTCCGGTGAGATATGACATAGCCCCACCGCCTATGCCTCATCCACTTCGCCACGCGAGAAATGATGTAGCGCCACCGTGCCAATGATACAGTTCCGACTGCGCGATGTTACGTAATGTTCTACCCTGATATAAGCACCCCTTTTCTGGCATGGGGTTATGACGCACTTATGGGCTGGGTAAATTTGGGCTTGTTCAGGCTTGTCGGGGCATGTCAAAGGGTCCAAACCAGACTTGGTGTATATTTTCTGTGAATGAATGAATAAATAAATAAATAAATAAGCAAAAACACTGATTGTGTGAAACTGCCACATTTGATTGAAAAAGCTGTGTAGTAAATACATGTATTTTTACAATACTGTTTTTCACATTTTGGGAGTGAGTATAGTAGCAGTGAAATTAAAGAGTTGTTTTTTCCTCACTGGTTTTATAATTTTCTTTTTCTTTTTGTCAGTCTAAAGTGGGGTTTAGTGTTTCAATTGTACCCTATACTTTTAGTTTGATTTTGTAAATGGAGCAGTGCTTCTTTCTTCAAATAAGAATTCTCTCCCCACATACACAATACTTTTAAAGCTTTTGTCACCTGCATCATAAAAACAACTTATTTTGTTTCTGTTATCATACCTGTGAATCTGGTTTACAAAAATTCTGGCCTGCTGCAAAATCTTACAGATTATCAAAAGTCATATCCCTGTATCAAATATCGTTTTGTGTATGTATCTAAAAGCTTAATGTTATCTAAAACTCTACAAAATGTTTTAGTGTTACCTGAAATGAACAGAAGCTGCTGGGCTGGAAGCTGGTTTGCAAATGTGTGTGTTTCAGGCTCCGAGCAGAAATTCATGATGATGGTATATGCACAGCCTCTGTGCAATGGCCACAGTGGCCTGAGTTTGACCTTTAAAAGATGATGGCTGACAAGCTTGGGAAAGTTTAGGAAAATGCTATTTACTTACAGCTCAATAGCTAGATACCTAATTTTTTTAACTTTTTGTCTGTTACCATTCTTCTAAAATGGGCAGGCACAGAAGGTACCACCCCAAAAACAAAATACCTTTTCTAACCTTAAAAGATAATGCTTGATAAGCTTGGGAATGTTTAGGAAAAATGCCGTTTACTTACAGCTCAATAGCTAGATACCTAATTTTTTTAACTTTTTGTCTGTTACCATTCTTCTAAAATGGGCAGCCACATAAGGCACCACCCAAAAAACAAAAGACCTTTTTAACTTTAAAATGATATAGCTGATTGATACACCTGGGGAAGTGTCTGAAAAATACTATTTATTTACAGCTCAATAGTTGGATACCTATTTTTTTTTACTTTTGTTTGATACCATTGTTTTTAAAATGGAGAATCACAGATGGTCCCAAAAAAAACAAAAGGCCATTTCTAACCTTAAAATGTTAGCTGATTGATATGCCTGGGAAAGTTTTAAGAAAATGCAATTTTTTTCCAGCTCAACAGAGATGCAGTCTGTAATACATAGTTTTAGCTAATGATTTAGGCCCATTTGTGTGAGTCCCACAGTGTTTTCTCCATACCCTTAAAAAAGAAGAGTGATATAAAAATCTAAATAACACACATCTGTTACAGCAGTTAGGGGCTATGGTGGCTAAAACACTATGGAGTTATTGAGTATACAGAGAGAGCAATAACATAAAAAGGCTTTTTATGGTTATAATATAAGCCCTTAAAACTAGCCATATTTTTCTGGCTTTAAAACAAAATGAAAAGGGGTAAACAATGAGTTCCTTGCTGTAGTGAATTTAATTGTTAAACACACACACATGCACGCGCGCACACACACCATGTTAAATACCATCAAAATACTCTGATAAAATGAGTGTCAGACATATCTAACTTAGTTAAGCAGCTCCAGAAAATCAGCTGTCATAGTCAACCTAAGCTAAGAATGTTTATTGTTATACAGTAAGGATTAAATTAAATCATTATTTGACATGTAAAATAAAGTTTCTAATCTATAGAAAATAACATTTAAGCATGAAAGCATCATATTAGCTAAGACACCCACCACCTCCCTCCCACTACCCCTGTGTATTTAAATGTATTGATTATTAATCAGTGAGTTTTTTGGTCATCACGGGTCTTTGTTACACAGGCTGTCACTCTGTACAACGCTTGGGGTGTGTCACAGCCCCTTGGACAATATAAAAGGAGATGCTTTAGACTGTGCCAGTCTCTGCCACTCTGAAGCAACCTTTGGTAAGCTTTTGCAAAGTTGTAGCCTGTGAAGTACTGTTGTTATCTTGACATTAAAATGGCAAATTATTTTGCAAAACAGTTTTCTCAGATTGGCTTTCATGATCTTGTTCTAGAATCAGAAGGCCCACAAGGAGCTGTTGGTGAGTGCTCGTTTTAATTGTTTTTAATATTTTGATTGCTTAAAATCATGCTTATAAGACTATAACTAAGTTTTCCTAATTCAGGTTTGCCGGCCTGTGTATACAAAGCAACTCTTCTGCAGGCACACAAATTACATCATACAGTATGTCCAGTTAAATGTACCAATGTCTTAATTATGTGGACAAGTCCAGACAAGATCATGATACCCCTCTGCCTTGCCCTGTTCTAACTGTGTTGCATGAGAACATGCGTATAAGTGGATTTTTTTGCCTATGTTTACATTATGGTGTGTTGTATAGTAATTAATTTATTTGATAGTGTTGTAGCCACTTTACAGCGCTGTGAGTCTTAATATAATTCATTGACAGCCGCAAGGTTAGCAACAATATAAAGGTTTGTTAATATACAGTTTGCTAATTTGTTTCAATTAATGTCTACACATGGTTCTAAACCCTCTAGCAAACTGATTTTTTGACACCTACACTTTGTAGATAGATGAAAAAATCTGCTAAAATTTAAAACTAGCTAAATACTGTTTTTAAATGTGTAAAGAAGTAATAGTAGTTTGACTACACACAGTATGCTTGGGAAACACTATCTGGTTAGTTGTGACATATATACTGCTTTGATTTTTAACAGAAACTGGTCAGCCGGAGTCCACATCTGAAAATAAAACATCAATTAATAAAGACAAAACAATGGGTATGTGTTAAAGTTTATAATAGTGTTGGGCATTAACTGAAAACTAATTACTTATTTTTACAGTGCTGCAGATGGATAAGGGGCTGCTGTGGTGGTATTTGCAAATATTTTCTTTTTTGTAAATTTAACATGCTTTCTTGTAACAAAAATTGCAATATAATGCCATGTGTTTGTACAATATTTGTTAAGTTTTGGGCATGGCAATTTTTTAAACCACACAGTTTTTATGATTTTTTTATAGTTTTAATTATGTGTGGCTCATTATCGTAAACAATTTAATATGTTGGTATACTCCATGTTTGTATCCAGGATGTAGTCAATATGTTGTATAGTGTTGATATATTTATGTTCTCTAATGTTTTTGTTACTAAACGATACAGAATTTATTAAATAGAAGCTGTATTTCAAAAGTCTGCAAGAAGGCATCGTGCATATTCAAGGCTATGCAGAAAGAAAAAGCACCCTATTAAAAAGGCTGGACCATCCCCACACACAGTGCCTGCAACCACAGCAGCAGCCCAACAGAATAATGACATTTTTAAACTTTCTTCAGGCCCCTCTTGTGTGACTTTAAGAGCTGGCCATACACCTTCTACCAACAAAAGTGCAAAACGTGAACTCCGTTGCAATATAGGGATTGGGGGTAAGAGGTGCTGCAAACATAAGAATAAATGAACACAAACACCTGTTACATTAGATTGTGCCACTGATAGTATAACTGCAGAGCTGCTGTGCAGTAAATCATCAGCTGTGTGTGTGAGTAAGGCTGACCCTATAATTACGCCTGGAACACTGATACCTGAAAAAGCGTCACCACTTGTTAAAGGCCCAACTAGTGGTACACTTGTGTATACATATAGTTACAATTTAGAACCTCTTGGTACACCTGTGACAGTCTCTTCACATGTGCAGATACTCGCTGGTTGCAATCTAATATTTGGAATTTCTAATAACACAGTTAAGGTGGTTAGCCTTGCAGAATCATAGTCATAAAGTCAATTTTAAATAATTCTGTTAGCTGTGACTGGTATACCAAAAATGGTGGGTACTAGAAACTAATTAAAAATTAGCTGTAGGTGGTGTAAAACTGTGTACTATTCAAAAGCAGTGTAATAAAATTATTAATAGAATTATTCAACAAGGCGGGTCATCAGAAACACCAGGCATAATATAGTAAGCCAGTATATTAGTAGTAGAGTTAGAAGGGCTAAAAAAATATTGGTTGGCTGTAGCAGAATGAAAAAAACAGCAGAGTCCTTGGCACAGACACAAGCCACGACAACATAACCATGGGAAACCGGGGTCTTACACATCATGTTGTGTTTGTGCTTGTTTGAGTGATTGTCTTGTGTGTTTATCAAGCCAGCAGTCTCCTGAGTGCCAAGAAAATAGTGACACTGAAACAACGTGTTGTATGAGTGAAAACTGTGAATGTGCACAGAGTGATAATTCTGATATTTGTAGGGGCTGACAGACAACGAGGTATGTATGGCGCCTTCTCAAAACAACACAATTGATAATTCTGACAGTTTTGTTTGTGATTGTTTGTGTGATTGTCCTGTGTGTTTATCAAGCCAGCAGTCTCCTGAGGGCCAAGAAAATAGTGGTTGTGAAACAGTGTGTTGTATGGCTGAAAACTGTGAATGTGTACAGAGTGATAATTCTGATATTTGTATGGAACTGCCAGGTTGTGAGGAATGTATGGGGCCTTCTTAAAACGGCACACCTGAACACATGCAGATAGGGGGTGGTGGTACCACAGACCATGAAGATGAAGAAGACTTGTAGTCAGGGGGTCCCACAGGAGAGGGAAGATGATGTACCAGAACCTGTGTATTTAGAATTAATAAATGAATATGAAATACCCAGAAATAATTTTAATGGTACTATCGCAACGCCAGCAGTTTCATTTTCCCAACCTAGACCAAATGACATCCATAGACCAATACTATTCTGCAATCCACACAGCTGTGCAACAGTTGTTGGACAGAATAAGGCCCACTTTGGGTAATGATTTTGTACAGCTACACCTGAGTTGTGATAGCTTAAATGACCCTGTGTATCCATTACGTTGGAACCCCAATGAATTAAATGCAGATGAATTTTTAGAACATATTGCCAATTTATTAAACAGCAAGATGGAGGTGTGTGCTAATGAGACAATGCTGGTTGTGACAGTTGTGCGAAATGTGCATGGGGGCGTTTCCAGAGATGTCAGAGGCATCTTATCTAGCCACATTGTAAAGCAAAAAGCAAGACACCTACTTAATATCGTAAATCAAAGTAACACATCATGCTTTGCTGCTAGTTTAATTGCTTTGCTAAACAAACAATTAGTTGATGAGCAGATATTAGCAAAAGCTAAAGATTTACACAACAGGGTAGGCTTGTTGGAACACACACTTGTAGATTTGAGTCACATACACCTATTTGAGACAGAGCTAAATGTGACCATCTTTGTTTACTTTATGAACAAAGTTGGTACATGGCAAAAGTTTGTGAGTTCTCCTAATAAATGGGCTAATACTGTTTTTATGCTTTTACATGAAAACTATTACTATGGTATTACAAATCTTAAAGGCTTTTTTGATTCCAGAAATGTGTGTGAGCATTGTCATGCCTTTTTTGCACACAAAGGTTCACACATATGCCCTAACATGTGCCATGCATGCAGATGCTTTGGCTACAGTGAAGTGCAAAGTGAGGTGGTGCAGTGCCCTGATTGCAATAAACACTGTAGCTCCACAGACTGTTACAAACAGCGTACATTGACATGCCGCGATTGTCATTTAACTAAAGTATGCAAATCATGTGGAAAACCTAAGGAGGGTGTGCATAGTTGTTTTCAGCCAAAGTGTCATAACTGTCTTACAGATGTACACCCTTTTGAACCCCACTTATGCTATATTCAGCCATTAAAGACACCGCCATGTTCAAGCAGCTATATATTTTATGATTTTGAATGCATGCAAGATGTCGGTGCTGGTGACTCTAGACATATTCCTAATTATATCTACGCCATTGAAAGAGGTCACAGGTGGGAATTTGAAGGCACTGACTGTGTTGCACAGTTTGTAAAAAAAAAAAAAAAAAACTTTATTCAAAAAGGATTTAAGGGGTACACCTTTATAGCTTATAATGCAAAGGGGTATGACAATCACTTCATCTTAAACCATAGATACATAGACAGTGTCGGCAGATAAGGGCCTATGGCCCACCCAGTCTGCCCATTTGAGCTTGTAAGTTCAGTTTGTTTTCCTAGAAGTCTGTTGCACCTTACCCCTGACCTCCAGAATTCCTTTATGTCTATCCCATGCATTCTTAAATCCTGTGATTGTTTCAGCCCCACCACTTCCTCTGGCAGGGTGTTCCACTTGTCCACCACCTCGCTCTGTGAAGAAATCTTTCTCATGTTTCCTCTGAATCGCCCTCCCTCCAACTTCATCCCATGCCTCTAGTCCTGAAACATCTTTTCACTTAAAAATAGTGTTTTCCTGCACCCTGTTCCTCCCTGTAAGATACTTGTATGTCTCTATCATATCCCCTCTCTCCCTCCTCTCCTCCAGGGAGTACATGTTCAGTTCCTTCAACCTGTCTTCATAGGACTTGTGATGCAATCCATGCACCATCTTTGTTGCCCTCCTCTACCAGCTTGTAAAAAAGAAAATGGAGGTGGAGTTATTGACTCAGGGAAGTAAACTGATGTCTGTAATTGTAACAAGGTTAAAAATCCGTTTTATTGACTGCTTAAATTTCCTTCCTATGAGACTAGTTGCTGTGCCACATGAGATGGGCTTTGATGGAGTAAAGGAGTTCTTTCCGCACTTGTTTAACAAACTAGAAAATCAAAATTATGCCTGACCCCAAAGATTATGGTATAGATTACATGATGGCAGATGGAAAAAAAAAACAGTTTTTGGAGTGGCATGAATTGCATAAAAAAGATATATTTCATTTTAAAAAGGAATTATACCGCTACTGCAAGTCAGATGTAGAGATTCTAAAACAGGCATGTGAAATGTTTCAAGACATTGCAGAGGAGAGGGGGAAAATTGACCCCTTTCAGTACATCACTATAGCATCAGTATGCATGGCCACGTATCGATTTCAATTTTTAGAGCCAGACACCATAGGGACTATACCCTCTGACAACTATCACCGCCAGTGCAAGGGTTACTCCACACCTACCATACAGTGGCTTATGTACATAAGTAAACAAGAAAATATTTCCATACAGCATGCTTTGAATGGTGGCAAAGTGCAGGTGGGTAATTACTGTCTTGATGGTTATGTTTTATAGACGGTATCCCTACAGCATTTGAGTTTTTAGGTTGCTTTTATCATGGCTGCAGGGAGTGTTTCTTTGAAGATTTGTTTAACCCAATGCTTGGCACAACCTACAAACACCCATATTACATGACTATCAAGAAATTAAGCTTTCTCAGGCATGAAAGGGGTATGAATGTAACGGTTATGTGGGAGCATGAATGGAAACAGCTGGTGCGTGAGAATCCTCAGTTGCAGGCCTTTTTGAAAGTAGGTGATTTTCCAGAGCCCATGGATCCCCGTGAATCACTTCATGGAGGGCACACAAATGCTCTGCATTTATATTACAGTGCACAGCCTGGTGAGAAAATCCATTATTATGATTTTACCAGTTTGTATCCCTATGTGAACAAGACTAAGACATACCCCATAGGACACCCAGTGGTTATATATGACAATTTCAAGGCTCTTGGGCAATATTTTGGGATTATAAAAGCTAAAGTGTATCCGCCCCGTGGTCTCTTTTTGCCTGTTCTGCCCAGCAGGATAGGTGGAAAGTTAGTGTTCACACTGTGTCGCACATGTGCTGAGACAGTTCAGCAGTCACAACCATGTATCCATTCAGATGAACAATGATCTCCGGAGGGCACATGGTGTACTGAAGAGCTAAAGCTGGCTTTAGAGAAAGGTTATAAGGTGGCCAAGGTGTATGAAGTCTGGCACTACCAAGACAGGTCAGTCTTTTTACAGACTATATTAAATTACACCTAAAGGGGAAACAGGAAGCTTCAGGGTATCCAAACTGGTGTACATCTGATGTAGAACACACAGCATACATCAGGCAGTACTATGCTAAGGAAGGCATTGTTTTAGAAGCAAAAATATAGCAAATAACCCTGCACAAAGACAGATTTCAAAGCTGTTTTTGAATTCTTTGTGGGGAAAATTTGGCCAGCGAACTAACTTGAACACAGCTGTTGTTAAGGATGCTGAAGAACCTTTTCAGAACCTTTCCACGGATCGCTACCATGTATCTAGTCTGTATTTCATCAATGATGATACAGTCTCAGTACAATGGAAATACACTGAAAACCACTACGCAAATGCTACCAACATTAATGTTGTTATTGCTGCCTTTACCACCGCTTATGCTCGATTTAAATTGTACAGTTTACTTGAAAGCCTGCAGGACCGCTGTTTATACCATGATACAGACTCTGTTATATTTGTCAGCAGACCGGGTGACTGGGATCCACTACTGGATTACTATTTGGGTGATCTGACTAGTGAATTACCACATGGTGAACACATGGTGGAGTCTGTGTCTGGTGGTCCTAAAACCTATGGCTACAAACTGACCAATGGTAAAATTTGCATGAAGGCAAAAGACATAACGCTAAACATGGCTAATAGTGAAAAGGTTAACTACAGCTGTTTCAAATCGCTAGTACAGCATTTTGCCAAGGACAGTGGTACGGATGAAGGTGTCGGGGGTACAGTCAGTTACTATTGGACTGAAAAAAATTGTGAGAAACAAAAAAAGCATCACTATTGAAAACAGGCCAGAAAAGAAAACCTTCAGGGTTGTCTACAACAAAAGGGTTTTGACTGAGGAGTTTAAAACATTGCCTTATGGCTTCTGATATGGGTATGGATATACGTTTGCAGCACCCTTTCTCCTGTATTTTGGCTGGACCATCAAACTGTGGGAAAAGTTATTTTATTAAAAGCATGTTGGAAGCTGGTCTCAGTGCTTTAACAAGATTTCCAGAAAATATTATCTGGTGTTATAGCTGTTGGCAACCTTTGTATACAGAATTGCGTAGTAAATTTCCTCAGCTGAGATTTATAGAAGGTATTCCTAGCACTCTACAAGATGAACTATTACCACCCTAAAAAGTAAATATTTTAATTGTAGATAACTTAGTGGAAACAGCATCTGAAAACTGTGAAATTCAAAAATGTTTCACACAGTAACAGAAACATAGACTTTGATGGCAGATAAGGACTGCTTGGCCCACCTAGTCTGCCCATTTCCCTACCTACAGGATAGGCTGCAGATCCTAGTTAACCAACAGCCTATTTCTTCCTACCCCCCACAAGAATTGCCTTATGTCTGTCCCTTGCATTCTTGAATTCTCCCACAGTTTTAGACCCCACAACCTCCTCAGGAAGGTTGTTCCATGCGCCCACCACCCTCTCTGTGGAAAAAATACTTCCTCACATTGCCCGGAACTGCCCCTCTATCTTTAAATTGTGTCCCTTTTTCTTGCACATCTTTTTCTGAAAGATGCTACCCTCTTGGACTTTGTTGATTCCACTGAGGTACTTAAAAGTTTCTATCATGTCCCCCCTCTCCCTTCTTTCCTCAAGAGTATACATATTAAGCTCCTTTAGTCTCTCCTCCAGACGGCTTCTGTTGCAGACCCTGCACCATTTTAGTTGCCCTTCTGGACTGCCTCTATCCTGTCTATGTTCTTGAGAGATGGGGTCTCCAGAACTGGGCATAATACTCAGATGGGGTCTCACCAACTGTCTGTACAGAGGATAACAACTTCCTGTTTTCTGCTGGTGATGCCTCTCCTATGCATCCCAGTATACCCCAGCCCTCCCTACTGCCTTCTCACATTGCTTGCTAACCTTAAGGTCATCTGATATGATTACCCCAGGTCCCTTTCCTTTTTTGTTGTTGTTACTACCTCCCCAATTGTGTAATCTTCCCTGTTCTTGTTTCCCAGGTGCATTATTTTGCACTTCTTTGCATTGAATCCTAATTGCCATACTTCTGACCATTCCTCCAAGCTTGCCAAGTCCCTTCTCATCCTTTCCACGCCTCCTTGTGTATTAACCCTGTTGCAGATCTTTGTGTCATCTGCAAAGAGACATACTGTTCCTTCCAGTCCCTCTGCAATGTCACTTATAAAGACATTAAAAAGGACTGGACCCAGTAATGAACCCTGCGGTACCCCACTAGTAACTCCTCTTTTTTCACTGTGGACTCCATTTACAATTGCCTTCTGTGACCTGTTGTCCAGCCAATGTTTCACCCAGGCTACCACCCTGGGACCCACTCCCAGGCTGGTTAATTTAACTGTTAATCTTTTGTGTGGGACTGTGTCAAATGCCTTGCTAAAGTCTAGGTAGGCCATGTCCACAGCCCCTCCCTGGTCTACTACTTTGGTCACCCAGTCAAAGAAATCTATTAGATTCGTCTGACATGACCTTCCCGCTGTGAACCCATGCTGCCTTGGGTCCTGTGCCCCACTGGCCTCTAGGTACTCAACTTTTCTTTCCTTCAGAAGTGACTCCATCACTTTCCCTACCACAGAGGTCAAACTGACAGGTCTGTAGTTTCCTGCCTCTGTCTTGGTCCCACTTCTGTGAAAAGGAATCACATTTGCCTTCCTCCAGTCCTTGGGTACCACACTATCCTCCCATGATTTATTAAAAAGAGTAGTCAGTGGTTTCACTAGTTCCTCCCTTAATTCTTTTAGAATTCTTGGGTGAGTTCCATCAGGCCCCATTGCGTTGTCCACCTTCAGTTTTAGGAGTTCTTTCAGAACACTTTTTTCTGTGAAAGGGCTGGGATTGACCCCCTATCAAGAGTGCTTCTGTTAATTGGATTAGGCACTTCCCCTCCTCTTTGTGACTACGAGCAGAAATATTCATCTAGTATCCTGCTTTTCATTGTCCCCTCTGCCCACCCACCATTCATTCTATTCAGCCTCACTATCCCTCCTTTGTATTTCTATGCTCTCTGATGTACTGTACCTTTAAAAGGTTTTATCCCCTTCTTAACGAGTTGGCTATCATTTCCTCAGTTTGGGCCTTTGCTATTCTGACTTCCCTTCCTGCTTCCTTCTGCCTTAACTGGTACAGCTCTCTGTCCTGCTCCTTCTGTGTTTCCTTATACTTCCTGAATGCTATCTTTTTCTCCCTGACTTTCCTAGCCACCTCTTTTGAGAACTATAATGGCTTTTTTTTTGTTTTGATTTGTTTATTTGCTTCACACAAAGGCTTGTTGCCTCTGTGATGGCAGTTTTGATGATTCCCCATTGTTGCTTCACCCCTCCTTCTAGCCTGTTTGCTAGTACTTTTCTGAGGCACACTCCCATCTTGGCAAAGTCAGCCCTTCTGAAGTCCAGTACCCTCACTTTTGTATGGCTTGACTCTGTAGCTGAGTTTAATGTGAACCACACTGTTTGATGGTCACTTATTCCCAGATGGCAACCCACTTCTAGATCTGAGATGCTCTCACTGTCCCCATTTGAGAGTACGAGGTCTAAGATTGCTCCCTCAGGAGTGGGTTCTGAAACTAGCTGTCTGAGGCCTGCCACCTGTAGGGCATCGAAAATGGCCCTGCTCTTGGATGTGGCTGCAGCAAATGTGCTCCAGTTAATATCTGGCATATTCAGGTCTCCCATCAACAGTATCTCCCCTTTCTCTACCATTCTAAGAATGCCTTCTATCATATCCTTGTCCATTCCCTCCTCCTGACATGGGGTCTGTACACAACCCTGTGCAGATTGTGGAGCCCTTTCCAGTCTCCAAGGTGACCCACAGTGCCCCTCTCCTCCCTGTTTACTCTTTGTTCAATTGCTTTTATCCCTTCCTTTACATAGAGAGTACTCCTCCCCTCTTCTCCCTACTTGTCTCTCCTGTGGTTATGTACCTAGTATGTTAACATCCCAGTCATGGTTCTCTGTGTACCATGTGTCTGTGACTACATGATATCCAGGCATCCCTCTTCCATCAAGGCCACCAGCTCAGGGAGCTTGTTGCCCAGACTATGGGCATTGGTACTCATTACCCTCCATTTACTGATGGCCTTACTCCTTTTTACCCCATCCCTGTCCTTCTTGCCTTTGTCACTTTCTCCATTTACCAGTGCCCTTCTCCCTATCGCCACCTCTATGTTGGTGTTTACCACACTTACTACCATGATTTGTTGGGGGGGCTAGGATTTTCCTGCTTCTTTCCAGTGCCTTCCCCTTGGCTAGTTTAAATGCTTGCCAATGATGCATTTAAACCTATCACCTAGGATCCTGGTTCCCTCCGGACAGATGCAGCCCATCATGCCAGTATAGGCTTGCATCACTCCAGGTGGACCCCAGTCCCCAATGAAGCCAAATCTGAGCTCTGCACCAGTTTTTCAACCACTGATTGAATCCATTGTGCGAAACACCCTAGCCTCTTTCTACGCTATAGATGGGCAGCACCTCTGAGAAGGTTACCGTGTGTGCTACTTGTCTTGGCCCTCCCCCACTCCACAAACTCTTCCTGCACTGCTCTAATCCCTTTCTTAGCCAGGTCATTTGTCCCTAGGTGGACAATGACATCCAGCTCCCTTCCCTGTGCAGCTGCTCCTGCAATCTTGAGGATTCGCTCCTTGTCCCTCCAAGCCATGGCACCAGGCAGGCAGCTTACCTCCCTCTCCCCTTCCTCCCCAGTTCTATGTTCCTAACAATGGAGTCCCCCACCAGGAGTTGTTTCCTTCCCCTGTGGGGTCCCATGCCACCCTCCTGTGGGTCTCCTTTGTGGAGGTTCCTAGCATCCTCCTTGGTCTCCACTGCAGGTGCCTCCATAGAGGAACCACACTTTGCCAGAATGGCATAGGAATTGTGGAGAGGCTACAACTGAGGGATGCACCTCTGTTCCACCACCCTCACCCTCCTGAGCCCACTGTGGTCCAACCACTCTCTTTCTTGGCAACCTCTGAGGCAACGGCAGTGGCACTGGTGGTCCCTGGATGGAAGAGGAGGTCCCACAAATCCTGGCCAACTCAGCCTGGAGATGAGCAACCTCCTCCTCAGCCCAGAGAGGTGCCTGCAGATGGCACAACACCGCATCCTCCAGAACGTCTTCCGGAAGACTGCTGCTCCACAGCCACTGCACTGCACCACTCCCATCATGTCTTATTTCTGGCTCATTAACTGTTTGGAATCCTTACTCTTTCCTCTGTTTTTTCTTTCTCTTCTCTCTTTACTTACTTTCTGCCTCTGTGCCCTTTAAGCTCCTGATTGTCCTGTTCTGAGACAAGACTATCCTATATTTCTCAGTAGACCCCTTACTTGCTCAGAGGCAGACCTCCAGCAGCTAGAGGGGCCAGAGAGCTACTCTTGCCCATCTAGGATGGTGGGTCTTTGGTGGTTCTGTGATCCCTCACTTCCTGCTCCCAAACAGGAAGTTCCTGTTGTCAGTCAAATCCTGTGCCTATAAAAGTAGAACTAGCTTTGGGTGGGAGGGAAGGAGGGCAATATAGTCCCAGTAAAGAAGTCCAGTCACACAGCACTCCTTCCTCCTGGTGTCTTCTGCTAAGCTACTAACTGCCACCACAGAAATGTTAGTATCCTGTATGTTACACAAAATTTGTTTGTCCAGGGTAAAAAAAAAGCAGGACCATAAATTTAAATGATAATTATATAGTTTTATTAAAAATCCCAGAGATAAGCTACAGGTCAGTACACTGGCCTGCCAGATGTATTCTAGAAAGACCACATTTTTTGAAGAGGTCTTTGAAGATGCTACCCGTGAGGCCTATGGTTGTCTTCTGGTGGATTTAAAACCCACTACACCGGAATCATACCACTTAAGGTCTGGTTTGTTTATACCTGCTTTACCTGTTGCATACATCATGAAACAGAATGCACCACAAAAATAAGAACTGCCTCATTTGTTCATTGTAGCCAGATAGTCATAGCCCTGTGACATGTCAGCACATCTGAAAAGAAACCTTGCAGTGCTTAAACTGCTGGTGAAGGGGCCACCACGACAGCAAAAAGCTATTCTCTGTTCAGCCTCTGATGATTTAATAGCAGCAGTTGCAGAAGTGGCACTCAACGCTATTAAAGGGAATATACCTCTCACAACTCATCAGATTAGGAAGCTAAAGAGGAGACACAACATTGTTGAAAAAAATTAAGTCATAAAAGCTGTCTGTTAAACATAAGAAGCATCTTGTAACACAGTCTGGTGGTTTTATAGGCACCTTGCTCAGTGTGGCTATATCATTTTAACCAGCCTTCTATCAAGCAGATGAGACAGGCATGGCTTATGCACAAAAATGTATTTGGTACCTAAACATCAGCTGGACATGCTAGAGGTCATCCACCCTGCAGAACTACCAAGAAAGAGTGTGGAATGACAGCTGGATGCTGAGATGCAGGCTGTTCTTCAAAGGACTGACTTCTCTGAATATGAGAAGGCTAAAGTATCAATCAGTCAGTCAATCAATTTTATTTATAAAAGGCGCCTTTCTAAAACCAAGGCACCTGTACAATAAAATACATAAAATACATAAGTAAAATAATTATAAACAACATATAAATTCCAACAAAAAACAGTATAAACCACGTGATGAATAACCACATCAATCAATAAAAGCCAGGTAAAAAAGTTACGTTTTTAAAGCAATTTTAAAACTTTGAACGGTTAGGCAGTCTCGTACCCGATGAGGTAGAGAGTTCCACAGGGACGGAGCAACAAAGCTAAATGCCCTTTCTCCCGATGTCTGCAGACATACCCTGGGAACCTCTAGCAATCCCGCATCAGTGGATCGGAGAGGACAGGAGGGACAGTAGGGACAAAAGAGATCTTTCAGGTAACTCGGTCCCTGGTTGTGTAGGGCCTTATAGGTTAACAAAGCAACCTTAAAGATGATCTGCCACTTAGTCGGCAGCCAGTGCAGACCACGGAGCACAGGCGTTATATGATTGGCTCTTGAAACACCAGTCAATAGACTGGCAGCCGCGTTCTGCACCAGCTGCAAGCGGCGGATATCAACCCCCGACAGCCCTAGGTAAAGGGCATTGCAATAGTCAAGGCAGGAGGTAACAGGCATGAACCAATGTTGGAAGATCATCGGGAGGAACGAGATGTTTCACCTGGGCGATATTTCTCAGATGGTAAAAGGAAGTTTTAATAACTGCTGACACCTGTAATTTCAAGGTCAGACAGTCATCAGGCATAACGCCCAGGTTCCGTACCCAGTCTGAGGTGGCTAGCTGGACACCTCCAAGCCACAAACCCGAAGGTGAACCTGCCAGCACACCCGCCTCATGACGACCTGGGTTCACAACCAACACCTCAGTTTTATCAGGGTTCAACCTCAGCCAGCTCATATTCATCCAGGCCTTGATTTCAGTCAGACAGCTGTTGAGCACAGAGACAGCATCATCTTGTTCAGGGACAATAGACATGTATAGCGGAGTATCATCTGCATAGCAGTGAAAACTCAAGCCATACCATCTAATAATCACTCCTAACAGCAGCATATACACTGCAAACAACATGGGTGCTAAAATGGATCCCTGCGGGTCCCCACAGGGCAGGGAGAATGGAGCTGAGGTATAAACCCCAGACACCACTCTCTGAGTCCTACCCATGAGGTAAGATTGAAACCATCTGAGGACAGTCCCTGACAGTCCACAGATAAGCCGCAGGTGATCCTAAAGCACACCATGGTCCACAGTAGCAAATGCTGCAGAGAGATCAAAAAGGACCAAGGTGGAACAGGTCCTTCGATCTCTTGCTATCAGGAGGTCATTTAGTACCCAAACAAGAGCCGTCTCTGTACTATGTATCTTCCTGAAAATGGACTGGAGAGAATCATAGATATTGTGGCTGGTCAAATGGTCCTCCAGCTGTAAAGCCATCACCTTCTTGATAACCTTACCCAAAAAGAGAAGGTTAGAGACTGGCCTGTAGTTTGTAAGACGGTCTGTATCCAAGGAGGGTTTCTTAAGGAGGGGCCGAACCATGGCCTCCTTAAGGGGAGCTGGAAAAATTCCCCTCTCCAAGGATAACCAGACTATCTCAGCAAGGACCGGGTCGATAACATCGATGCAGCCAACAAGCAAGCACTTTGGGCCCAGATCCAAACTACAGTTGATAGGACATAAAGTCTGGATAACCATTACAATATCACTGATTGTAGGCTGGCCAAAGTCACACCACTCAAACTGGGCGTCCGACATCTCCTGCCAACCACTGCTACTCCCTAGAGAAAGGATCAGGCTGATATCAGACCTGATCGTGGCAACCTTATCCGCGAAGAATCGAGCAATCTCCTCACACTGCTCTTGTGAAAAAGCATTTCTGGGCTGAAGACAGAGTGGATTGCACAATCTGTCCACAGTCCGGAAAAGCTGAGCTGGTTGATTCTGCATGGCAGCAATCTCCCTGGACAGGAATTCTGCCTTCTTATGGGAGATTGTTGATTGATAGATAGACCAGATAATGGTCCATCAAACTAAGCCTGTCACATACCAGGCTGGACCGCTGCCATCGCCTCTCTGGCCTTCATCCAACTCTCCTCAACTCCCTCAGGTCCTCATCAAATCATGGAGACCTAGGACGAAGGGAGAGTGGACGAACACAAACAGGAGCAATGGAATCCAGGGCCTCTGTCACCGCCCTATTATAGGCAAATACAAGATCCCCTGGATCTGCGCATTCCCTCGGCATGCCCGATAGGTCAAGCACTGCCATCAAGCCATCTGGGGATACACCCCTCAAAGTGCTGTACTCGACCATCTCCATAGGGGCAGGCCTCTTAGGGGGGGACCTCAAAACTGAAGCCGATGGTATGATGATCCAACCATCCGACTGGTTCCACCACCAAGTCAGATATCTCCATCCCCAGGAGAAACACCAAGTCCAGTGAATGACCACCAGTGTGGGTCGAAGAGGAAACAACCTGTGTGAGGCCCAGTAAACTCATTAACTGGAGGAAGTCTTGTCCAAACTGCGAGAGTTCATCATCGACCAAAGCATTGAAATCCCCAAGGATCAGCCATCTATGTGGTCCCAATGTTAGGTCAGCGATGAAGTCCATGACTTCTTGCAGGAAAACATTCCCGTCTCCTGGTGGACAGTAGACGAGAAGAATCCTGCACCCCACACCTTCACCCATGATACATTCAAAGGAGTTGGTGGTTCCCACTGGAATTTCCCTCAGGTTCAGTTCTGATTTAAAACAAAGGGCCACACCCCCCCTACGATCAATCCTCGGGCGTGTATATCACCGTAGCACCAGGGTGAACCACTGAAGCCAAAGCAGGGCCAGCGCTTCCATCCAACCAGGTCTCGTGATGCAAGCCAGGTTAGTTGAATTAACAAGATCCGCACTTATGGCAGTCTTGTTTTTAATTGACCTGGCATTGCATAGCACTGCCCGAGTTCGATAAGCAGCCGAGGAAGACCGAGTTTCCTGTCTGCAATAAGCAGAACCCTTGGGTATGGGAACCAGACAGGGAGAACCCCTTTCCTGGACCCATTTCACCCCAGGGCGTCTCCTTGTCCCCACTATTCCAATCCATCCACTCCTCTCCATTCTCCCGGCAGGCCGTGTCCCCACCCCAGTATATGGGAATGTGCTACAACGCTATCTCACAGTTGTATGCCAGGGTGAAAAAGATGTTGCAAACTTGTCATTATCTTTGATACCACATGCGCTAATGCAGTCACAAGATGACAACACACTGCTACCTGGCACTGATGACATATACAGTGACATATTACAAGGTGTTTCTGTGCATGCTCGAAAAAACACTGAAATGTTAAACAAACTAAAAAGGTCTGTGGGTGTTACAGATTGGAAAGATCATGGTAAATTTATATATCATGGTGTGCCCATTAAAGGGTCTCACATATATGATTTAAGCAGAGCTGTTATACAACTGATGCTAAAAATCTAGGGTGGATAAATTCATCAATGCTTTAGCAGAAATTAATGCTCCTGAATCAGTGGTACCCAACACACAAAACAGATATTTGATTCAGAGTTCTAAAAAACAGCTGTCAGAGGTTCTGACAGATACTTCTGCAATGCCAGCATCTGAATCCCGCACAGCATCACCAGTGACAAGGATAAGAAAAAAACCCTTTTAAGAAACCACAATGGTGAATGTTTTAACACCTACGCTATGTCCTATGCAGTTCTCCTAATTGTGTGTTTTTGTACATTTTATTAAACTATATGCTGCTTTTATTTTATCATATTGTAAAATAAACAAACACTCTGATGCAATTCACAAATGGCTCGTTTATTGTCTCCTCACAACAGAACCTTTATTAATTATACACTATAAAAGCAAACTACAATGTTGTTTAGAAAATACAGCATGTGTTACTTGTGGATCTACCAACAGTAATATTGCTGGTTATAATCATAACATGAAGTCACTGTCTGCGGGCTTATTTTATTTATTTAACCAGGTGAGACGCACTAAGCTGAAAGCTTTTTTACAGGTACAACCTGGGAGTACAGAGAAGTTAAGTGACTTGCTCAGGGTCACACAGTATGCAAGTGGAAGTTGTGGAATTTAAACCCAGGCTGGTCTGCTGGATGTCACCAGATTTGCAGCTCAGAGCCTTAAACCACTGCGCTATACTGCCTCCCAAAGGAAAAGAAGGCTTCAGCCTTCTAACAATTCTGCATTGCTTGACAAATTTATAAACTTTCAATAATTTAATAATGAATGATCAGAATACAGACTAATCACATCATTAAAGGATACACCTTGCATCTATGATGTAAGAAAAATATACAATGGTGTCCTACAGGTCATAGATGTTGCATCTTGAATCTGTTTAGAGTTAAACAGTGTTTCTCTCGTTTTCCTGAAAACGTAACAACTGATATGTGGAAAAAATGTAAAGCCTGGAGGAAATCCATAAGAGTCAATAAATTCCCCAGTGGTATGGTTAGGCAAATAAATAGCTAACCAATGTTCATCAGGCATAGACCGGGGCTGTGTATTCACAACTAAAGAGGCTGGCATGCATGTAAGTCTCTCTGAAGGTAGTTGATCACTTGCAAAGATACCCAAAAAGCTATTTCTGGTAGAAGGGCTGTTGTGGAGAAATGTGTCCAGTTGTTGAGTATTCATGTTTAAAGTCAAACACAACGCTTCATCTTTGATTAATCTCCACAACATTATCAAAAACAGCATACACCATCATATTCACTGTAGCTGGTAGTGGGTCAGCAAATCAGATTTCAGCTCTTAGGTTGCCTGAGCGATTAGTGAATAATGGTCACTTCAGTCTTGGTCAGGGTTTAGATCAAAAGCAAAGTGTGTACCCCTGACAAAAACCTACATGGTCTATCAGCAGAGGGTTGTCTTTCATATGTTTTCCACGCGTGGATCAGACTGATGTATTCTCTGACAGCATTACCACTTGTAAAGTTAGGCTGCAGTGGTTTAGAGGACTTGTTCACCATCTACATAGAGGCTATAAAGTTAATGTTAAAATGTTTAAAATTGAATGGGTTTTATTATACACACTACAAGCATCATTATCTACAAAGCCCATCACCAATAATTTAGGTATCTGACCCAGAAACAGATGATCTTGATTACATACACTGCTCCACCTGCTATACTGAACACTTTCATGCTAACACGATCAATAGGGTACTTTGCATTAGCAGACTGTAAAGCCTGAGCATGGCCAATGCGTACAGCTGGTGAAATTTTTACCCTTTTTACATATAGAGATGCAGCCTTTATTTGTAATTTATATTCTTCATTTGCATCACCACTTATTAAACAAAATTCATTCTTGTTACGAACAAGTTTAATTTTAACATCCACTCCATTCAAGAGCAATTTTTCCTGGAAAAAAAGGTCTGCGTGAATTAGTCTAGCCAGTTCTACCATGCGACTGCCTGCTGTAAAAGCTACTCACTTTTAAAACCCTCATTGGGCCCATTAAGAACTGTATTTTCATGCTGCCCTGGTGTATCTTTATAAAATAATCCAGATGAAAATTGTGTAGACAGGGTGTCTTCGCTGTAATTGAGCAGTGATTCAGTAATTGCTCTGTAGGGGTAACTGTCATTACTTTGACTAATTAGACAATCGCCCACCACTATATCCACCTGGCTAAAGATTGTTGCTAAAGGTGAGTTAATTAAGCTCCTCTAGCTGATCATCAATGTACTACCATCAAGCCTAGCGATCTTGCACAAAAGGTATAACACGGTGTTGTTAGGTCAACATAGTCTTCACCATTACCTACATAAAACTCCAAGTGCCTTATCGCTTAAGGCTGACAAGGGTGGGATTTCGACATAAAGGTTTTTCTCTATATTGGTTTGGGTCGGTGGTAACATGAAGAGGTCTAGTTCTGATTTTTCACATTCTTGAGACATGCAGAGTACCAGAGACATGATTTAAAATAAGTCCCTTTGTCTGTTGCTTTTACGCTGTTTTCCCTCCTGGCACTTACGTTTCACAACTGTTCTTTTCTTTTGAACATGCAGCCTTTTAATAGTGCTTTCACGGATCCCTGGGAGGGCTATTTTCCTTTTCTTATTGGTTCTCTTGTAAGCAACCATTCCTGCCCCATCTTGTGGCTTCTCTGGATCATGTGTTGTAAAGGAACTCACAACATTCCCCACTACATCTTTTATAATATTTTTAGCTGCTGATTTAAGGTGGGGTTTCACTATCTGGAAACCTTTCTGTAATGGTGGAACAGCTTTTCTAAATAAGCCTCTAAATATACCGCCTATGCCCACACCATACATAACAGGGGCTCCATGAAAACCAGACAAGCCATGACCAGCATGAAGGCTAGGGTCACTGTACAACCTCTGTGACATTGTAGGCATTCAGAAGGCTCCTTTAACAGGGCAAAAATGAAGCTTGACGATCACTTTGCCAAACAAGAATGACATTCTTTATTACAGTAATTGTAGTGTCAAACTGATGTTTGCTGATTGGTATATAATCTGGTTTATCATAGCGGATGGTTATGATGTCATTATTCTTACCAGATATTTCCACACAACTCCGACTCTTTGGTGCTCAACAATATCTGAATATACAAACAGTGTATAAAAGCCGCCATTGATGTCTGCATAATATGTACGATGCTTGACTGCACTTGTGGGATGCCAGGTGGTACCCCCAAAATACAAGCAAGATTATTGCGAGCTATGAAAGATCTACCACTACTGTTGTGGAATTTTATTTTCCGGTCCTGACTGTCATATTCTAGCCACAATTCTAGCTTTGCGCTTTCCAATGTCTCATTGATGGCTGCTGTGACATCTTCAACATTTTGATAATAATCTCTGGGGCTTGATAATGTTAATATAGGCCTAGAAGTTTCACCAGCATAAAATTTCCCATCGTGTGATGTTATATTATGCCATGTCCTTGGGTATTGTATTTCTGACAGACCAATTTCCCATAAACCCTCTAAATTGATAGGTTTTGCTAGTTTCACTGTATAATCCGATATTGTGTTGTTGGGAAACATTTCAAAAGAGGCATTGCTGGGCAATGTAACATAAAAAACATTCTCAGACATTGTTTTACCACTAATGTCTTCATGCAACTGCCATCATGTTAAACATGTATGCATCTTTATAATTTTAAATCTCTCAGCTGTTTGGATTCTATCCAACTGTTAAATTTTGATGGCCAGCCGAGCCATTTCACTAAAACAAATTGTTTCTTCCCTTGCGTTTTCTGTGAGACTATTTTCTCCACCCTGTATACACGGTTTGTTGTGTCTACAACTTTTACCAATTCTTGATCATAAACTGTACCTCTTATTTCATCACCATCTTTTAATTTGTACACAGGTATAGGCTTAGGTATTTTATTTATTTTTTGTTGACCAGTAAGTGCATTAGACAAATCCTGCCTATTTTTAGGCACGATACAGATGAATGACAACTGACCTTGAACCAGATTAAGCTGTTGGTGGTATTTTTAGTGAATGAGAGAAATTTAGTCAGGACACCGGGGAAATTCCCCTACTCTTTTCGCTAAGTTCCATGGGATCTTTAACATCCACCTGAACTACCACCAATCCAGGCAGATGGGACCTCGGTTTAACATCTCATCCGAAAGACGGCACCTCAGAAGTGCAGCACCCCTCTCATGCTGCACTACAGTGTCAGTACTGGGATATTAACCCAAGTGCCAGATGTGGGAACTGAACCCACAGCCCTCTGATTTCCTGGTCTCAGAGGCAAGTGTGCTACCTACTACTGAGCCACTGACACTGTATACATTCTGAAATAATGACTATCTCACTGGTAAAGTTTTGTTCATAACCTTTTTCAAATGTTTTCTTAACTCTAGAAACGCACGTGATCACCCACATGAAATTTGAAAGGTCTTTTCACTTTTGGTGCAAGATCTTTATAGATTTTTCCAGGTAAGTAAAGAATTGTCATTTGTTACATCGACATGCCTCATTTTGATGGACCGGTGATAACTATAATTATAGGACCTTGTTAAAGATTGTAGAACATCTATGTACCTATACATATTAAATGCTGTAAAATATCTCACATTTTTGTTTTCAATGTGGTTGAAATCTTCTACAATGCATGCCTTAACATCATTGATGTTGTAAAATGGTTATGCGTTGTAATTTTAAAATAATTGAAATTTAACATTAAGAAATTCAGTCCTTCTTGCCTGTTTGTAATTTTTCAGGCTTATGCCCTCGTAGTATCATTTTGAAAGCCTCTGTCACCTCTGTTTCCGATTTATTTTTAACACTTTAGTCCATGCATGTTTTGACAGAACATCAATAACTGTCAGAATAAACCAGAATCCGTCATTTTCTTTGGAAAGGCTACTCATCTCCACCAAATAGGCTTGCCATTGTGCATCAGTGTTGTTCACAACTACCCTGTTTCTAAGAAATCGTTTCCTTGCAGGCTTGTGCATAGTGTAGGCATCTTGTAATGACAACCGTTGTGATACTTGTGTGTGAGTAAGCCTTTTCTCTTGTTTTGCAGCATCATGTAGTCTTTGAACACCTCCTAAGCTACCAGGCAAAATAGGATCATAGTAAATTTTTCAAGGATTTCTTAACCATGATTTTTTTCAAAACAGCACAAATAAGACACATGCGTTTTTCCAGTCTTAATATTTTTATTGTGAAAGCACACACATTGTACACATACATTAAATAACAATACAAAACACGCGATAGCAGCTGAGCTAAAATTACACTATATGACAGTATAAAACATCACAACAAGAAAAGACAGGCCTTGTTTTGCTGCATTACAAGAAAATGCCTCATTGGTCTAGGGGTATGATTCTCGCTGTGGGTGTGAGAGGTCCCGGGTTCAAATCCTGGATGAGCCCAAAAATCATGAGGCTTAAATAATCTCTCTTTGATACACATTTGTGGAGGCAGTATAGCGCAGTGGTCTAAGGCTCTGAGCTGCAACTCTGGTGACATCCAGCAGACCACACCTGGGTTTGAATCCCACAGCTTCCACTTGCATACTGTGTGACCCTGAGCAAGTCACTTAACTTCCTTGTGCTCCTATAAAAAAGCTTTCAGCTTGGTGTGCTATACCTGGTTAAACAACTAAATAAAAAATCTGATGTAAATTCAACCACATCTCTAACATCTTGCTGTCTTTGACATTTTAAAATAGAACAGCAGATCTCAACGCTGTAGGCCATAGCTACCGATACACGACCCTGAGAAACAGACCCCTGTTTTTCAAATATTAGTGATAGCACATTTTGAACAGTTTCTAACACATTGTGTATACACACGTTCATTTTCAATATTTCACACCAATGTGAGTCTTTTTTAATGTTATTCATCAAAGTCTGGATAAACCGAAGTGTATCACCATTTATGGGACTGCATTGGTGGTGAGTAGCATAGTCTGGAATTTGTATGGTTATCAATGTCTGTAAAATATTTTTCATTTTCTGCTTTTCAAAGTTTCTTTGGTGGTTTCCCCACAGGTTACCCATCTTAATGGTTCTCACCACGTAGCCATGTGTTCCTCATCAGAACTCCCAATATCATACAAGTACATGTAATAGGGCACAGGGCTTCCTTTTTGCAGAGGGCTTTTAAAATATTTTTTATGACTTCCTGAAAAAATGGTTTCTTCAACAGCTTTCTGTAGTGTTATACTCAACTGGTCATACAGTTTGTCAAGGCCTTTAGCAATACTAGGCAATGCTTTAAATTCTGTCAACGCACCATTAACAGCTTGTATTGTATCAAAATAGGATGCTGTGCACCCAAGCTTCCATGCTGTAGATTCCACTAGTAGCTTGATCCGTCGAGGGTGCAGTCTCTCACAGAGTTCAGGAAAAACACGATCCCAGTACCCCTCCTCAGGTCCGTATATACAGCTATGTCTTAGCTGTGATGGGTGGTCAATTGCACAGCCCTCACACTTTATCTTCAAGTCCCGAGCCATCAAGTCTTGCAGTAGTTGTATTAAAATGCCCTTAACCAGGCCTAACATGATAGACGTTTCAGGTGATGCATAACTCGCAGCCACAGCCACAGCAGACTTTTCATCAGAGCATTTCTCAGTGTCCAGCACAGCTGGCTCTCCCCGCTGCTCATCCATATTAACAAGCTCATGAGTATCTTGCAAATGGAGGTTCATGAATTGTTCTATCAAATCGGGCATACCAGAGTCCACCAGATTTGAGCTTCTCTGGTGTGATGCTAACAGAAGGTGTAGGATAACACTGGCTAGGTTCATCCATCATAGCACACCCAGTGGCTGAATCATTGTTATCATCATTGCTGCTCTCCTCAGGAACTCTGCACATACAATCAATCAATCAATCAATCAAAATCTTTATTTATTCAGGCGGACATCATTGAGCAAAGCTCATTTACAAGATGGACCTGATAGGTCAAGGATCAAATTGAAGGTACAGTAGCAGATATATACAGAACACTTGTATTTAAACAGATACAGTAATATAAATATATGTACAAATGAAGGATAGAGGTTGATAAAACCTAACAGGACAAGGTAGGATACAATAAAAGTACATTAGAAGAAACCAGAATGTCCAAGTCCCAATAGAGGAGCCAAAGCAAGCACGCAACACAGGGTAACCGGTATTACAGGCTCCAGGGCAAACTAAAGCAGACAAACAGATATAATGATAGATGACTGCAAAAAATGATGATAAACAGCCTCTGACAAATGACATGGAGGGGCTGGTGGGAGATTCAGATAGGGGCTAAGGCTACTAGTAGTAGGAGGTACGGAGGAGTGGTTGGGGTAGAAGTAAGTGCCAGGAGTTGGTGTGGAGGTCTTGGTCAGAGGAAGCAAAGCTGTAAAAAAGGTATGATAGGGGGCTGAGATGCAAAATAAGGGGCTCTGCGAGGAGGGAAAAAGCAGGGGATGATTTATGGAAGAGCTGTCAATAATAATTGCTGACTGAAAGGGGGAGGGTTGTGAATGTGACTGGACTAGGCCTTGTGGTAGCAGTTGCATTTCTCTGGGAAGAGACTTACGTAGAGCTTTTTAAAGGATGCTAGAGGTATAAAGTTGGTCAACTTTAGGTCTTCTCAGAGAATTCCATGCCATTGCTAGAGAGTAGCTGATTGCAGACCTCCCATGCGGGTGTAGCTTTAGGTAACTTAAGTGTGATGAAGTTGTTGCTTCTTAGGGCATAGGACCTAGCTGTGGCCAGTGTAAAGCAGTCTAAAATATAGGATGGAAGTTTATTAGACAAAGCTTTGTATATCCATAGTGTAGCATTTCTGTTCCTTCTGAGGTGTAGGGATGTCCAACCAACTGCAGCATAGAGAGAGCAATGATGAGTGTTGAATGGCAGATCTGTAATAAACCTTAGTGCTCTGTGATACAAGGTATCCAATTTACTTAAATAGGAACTAGGACAGTGACCATAAAGGAAGTCTGCATAGTCGATAAGTGAAAGAAATGAGGCCTGGATTAGTCTCAGCCTTGAGTCTCTGGTTAGAAAATGTTTAATTCTGAAGAATAGGCCGAGCTTCTGGCGAAGTTTTTTCAGAAGTTCTTCAATATGGTGAGTGTAGTCAAGCCTGCTATCAATCCACACCCCTAAATATTTGAATTTATCTACATAGTCCAGGCTTTTCCAAGGATGGTGGATAATTGGGGAAGATTGCTTGGTGAGGAGGTGTTAGTATAGTTATTAGTGGAGAAGAACATAGCTTTTGTCTTCTTTGCATTTAAGAGGAGTCTTTTCTCAAGTAGTTGGTGTTGCAAAAGGGAGAATTCTGTTTGTAAAATTTCACAGGCCATTGCAGGTGATGGGTTACTGACATATAAAACAGTGTCATCTGCAAAGAGGTGAACATTGACTTTGGTGAGATTAGAGTCAATGTTGTTAATGTAAATGGCAAAAAGGATAGGGCCCAGGATAGATCCTTGAGGAACTCCTCTTAGAAGCAGTTTTAATGAGGATAGGTCACCTTCAGCTTTCACCTGCTGCGTTCTATCAGTGAGGTAACATCTGAACCACTTAAGAGAGGGTGGGTCTAAGCCTATGGAGTGCAGTTAAGAGAGTAGCAGCTCATGATCCACGGTGTCGAACGCTTTGCTTAGATCAAGGAATACAGCACAGACACTGCTTTTTTTGTCTAGGTCAGTTTGCCAGTCATTTGTGACTTTGACCAGTGCAGAGATGGTGCTGTGCCTGGCCCTAAATCCAGATTGAGCAGGATTTAAGAGATTATTAACTTCAAGGTAGTCTCTTAATTGGATGCTCACTAATTTCTTTAGCATCTTGGAAAGCACTGGAAGAATGGATATGGGCCTGTAGTTGTTGAAGTCCATGGGGTCCCCTGATTTTAGGAGGGGAAACACTTGGGCTGTTTTCCACATCGAAGGAATAGAGCCAGAGGTTAATGATAGATTAAAAAGATGTGTTAAGGGAACTGCAAGCACATGAATTGAAATTTTTAGAAAATAGGGGTCAAGAGAGTCTGCACCTGCGCTTTCTTTTAGTGTCCATTGCAGCATTAGGTCATCTACTTGCTTCAGTAAAACCAGTTTGAAGGAGAAGGAAGAATCAGCCCTCTGAACCTCAGTAGACTGGGAGTTTAGTTGCGCCCGCAGTAGATTAGCTGGAGAGGTGTCAAAAGCAAGGCCAGCTGTTGTGAAATGATTATTGAACGCATCCGGTACTTCCCATTTATCAGAAATAGCAACCTTATTAAGGTGCACTTGAGTTGGCAGAGAGGTGCTAGAGTCCTGCCCTAAGATCCCCTTGATGGTGCCCCAGAATCTAGCAGGATTATGGTAAGAGGCGTCAAGTTCAGCCATATAGAAAGCAGCCTTAACATCCCTTACTTTTTTGGTGCAGCTATTCCTGGCTTTCCTGAACAGCATCCAGTCATTTGGTTCCTTAGTCTTCCTTGCCAGTTTCCATAGCTTATCTCTCTCCAACAGTGCAGATTTAAGGTCGGCTGAAAACCAGCGGCAAGATTTGCTTTTTGTTCTAACACTAGTGATTGGTGCATGAGTGTTAAGGGCACCTATGATTATGCTATTTAACACCTGATGTGCTTTTTCCACAGAATGCATAAGGTAGAACTCCTGCCAGCATGCAGAGTGGCTTAGGTCATGGAGATATCCATCAATATTAAGGTTTTTCTTGGATCTTCTCAGAAGAAATTTTGCTGGGTTAGCTGGTTTGCCAGATGATCTTATTCCTGCAATGAGACAGTGGTCACTTATGTCATTGAATAGCACTCCAGTATGTGAGAATAGGTGGTGTTTGTTTACCAGCATGATGGCAAGTAGGGTGCTATTACTACTATTCTTTAAATTGATTCTTGTTGGTTCATTTATCAGTTGTGTAAGCCCATGTGTATCATAGACTGATACTAGAGGTGCAGCTGTCTTGGAGAGCCAGTTTAGGTTTAGATCACCTAGGATTATGATTTCTTCAGGGCCCGGTTTGATTAGGTTCCCCAGGTGGGTTAAGAGCTTGTGGTCAGCAGAGGGGGGCCTATAGCAGCCAACTAGTTGAAAAGCTGCCGTGTTGGGAGAGTTATTTTAAGGATATACATTCAAACTCTTTGGGCAATGATGTTGCACTAAGGCAAGATGCAGATATATTTGACTTTACATAAATAGCTACACCACCACCTTGTCGGACGATCTGCTCTGAATATTTGGTAGTTAGGTAGTTACCTCCCTGTCTGTTGTTGCAGGTTTGAGCCATGTCTCGGATATTACAAGAAAGTCTGGCAAAGTATGGGTGACCCAGGCTTGTATTAATGAAAGCTTTTTCAGGAGGCTGCATGCATTGATATGAAGGAAGCTTAGTCCTTTGATGGAGGCTAGATCTGCTGGGGAGGTGATGCCCTCTGGAGGGCCTGAATTGATTTCAACATTACCAATACAGATCAGCAGAAAGAATAAGAGTTTCGTAAGGGCTTCGAAAGACAGGAAGAGGGGACTGTCTTTGGGCCTTCTCTTCTTGCTCGGTGGCCACTGCTTTGAGGTGATCCACTTGGGGTTGCAACTTGGTATCCTGTCACAGAGTGGTAATTTGGTGGGCAGGTGTAAGGGGGAACTGTAGACCCAATAATGGAGCATCGAGCATAATAAGTACATGACAGGTTGCGTCCCTTTTTGGGGGTTACCCCACTGATTATGATGTAACATCGGTAGGGCATATGTGAGGATCCAGTCAACATCCACTGGAGGTGTAACAGAGAAGCTAGGCTGGTGGGCCACATTATTCAGTGCGGTATGGATCGGGATGACTTCATCCTCAATAAACACCACAATTGAGAGAGAGAGAAACAGTAAGAGGAGTCTCCCCATTTTGAATGCGGCAATTAGTGGTTATCTACAATGAGAACAGGGGAAGGACTGCTGAGCAGGTGGCACAACAGGGCCACTGACAGATTGTTGGTTAGAATATTGCTGTGGGCGGGAGGTAATAAATTCGGCAGGAAGATGCCTATAAAGGTAACACATGGTGGGGAAGGCGAGTGGGCAAAGATTTTGTGGCTTTCCCGTACCTTCCTGGCTGTCTCTCCCGGCCTCCTGGTCCCCTTGGTTGGCCTTGCGGTCGCCGACCGACCGCTAGCGGAGCGGAGCCCCGGCGCTCACTGGGTGCTTGAGGGCAGGGAAGGCTTGACTGGAGGGAGACACAGGAAAGCACAGTCAAATAAAGAAAATAGCAGAAATCAAGTGATTCTGCAAGCAGTGAGAATTAATTTACACAACAAAAGGCTGGGGGTCCGCCTTAGCTCTGGCCCACTAGAAATCCCACCAAAAGGCTGTAAATCACATTTCACTTTAAAAGTTAACAGAATCTTGGATATTTTAACAAAACAGGAGAACAGCTCTTTTAGACAGTTTAGTCCAGAAAAAGCACACAAACCCCGACCAGCTTCAGCAGTGTAAAAGTTAATACAGAAGTCTATGGAGCAGGAGGACCAATCGGCTGCAAGGCTCAGTCAGCGCTCGCCTCGATTGGCCACAGCACCCGTACCTTCCTGGCTGTCTCTCGCAGCCTCCTGGTCCCCTTGGTCAGCCTTGCAGTCGCCACCGCCTGGCTGGCGAGTGTAGCCCCGCTACTACTGGGTGCTTGAGGCAGGAAGGCTTTGACTGAGGGAGACACAGGAAGCACAGTCAACAAAGAAAATAGCAGAAATCAAGTGATTCTGCAAGCAGTGAGAATTAATTTACACAACAAAAGGCTGGGGGGTTCGGCGCCTTAGCATCTGGCCCACTAGAAATCCCACCAAAAGGCTGTAAATCACATTTCACTTTAAAAGTTAACAGAATCCTTGGATATTTTAACAAAACAGGAGAACAGCTCTTTTTAGACAGTTTAGTCCAGAAAAAAGCACACAAACCCCGACCAGCTTCAGCAGTGTAAAGTTAATACAGAAGTCTATGGAGCAGGAGGACCAATCGGCTGCAAGGCTCAGTCAGCGCTCGCCTCCTGATTGGCTGCGGCTTTCCCATACCTTCCTGGCTGTCTCTCCTAGCCTCCTGGTCCCCTTGGTCAGCCTTGCGGTTGCCGACCACCCACTGGCGGAGTGTAGCCCCAGCGCTCACTGGGTGCTTGAGGGCAGGGAAGGCTTGACCCGACCAGCTTCAGCAGTGTAAAGTTAATACAGAAGTCTATGGAGCAGGAGGACCAATCGGCTGCAAGGCTCAGTCAGCGCTCACCTCCCGGTTGGCCGTGGCTTTCCTGTACCTTCCTGGCTGTCTCTCCTGGCCTCCTGGTCCCCTTGGTTGGCCTTGCTGTTGCCGACCGCCTGCTGGCGGAGCATAGCCCCGGCACTCACTGGGTGCTTGAGGGCAGGGAAGGCTTGACTTCCTTGCTGTCTCTCCCAGCCTCCTAGTCCCCTTGGTCAGCCTTGCAGTCACTGACCGCCTGCTGGCGGGCGTAGCCCAGCGTTCACTGGGTGCTGAGGGCAGGAAGGCTTGACTTCCTGGCTGTCTCTCCCGGCCTCCTGGTCCCCTGGTCGGCCTATGGGTCGCCGACCGCCCGCTGGCGTAGCATAGCCCCAGCCCTCACTGGGTGCCTGAGGGCAGGGAAGGCTTGACATACAAGAGCAAAACATGGCGCAGGTAGACTATGGATACTCAGTGGTGTGTGGCTTTAGCAACATCAAGTCTGGTTTGGACCCTCTGACATGCCCTGACAAGCCTGAACAAGCCCAAATTTACCCAGCCCATAAGTGCATCATAATCCCATGCCAGAAAAGGGGGTGCATTATATCCAGGGTGGGAACACTACGTAACATCCGGCGCAGTTGGAACTGCATCATTGGCACACAGGGTGGAGGTACATAATTTCCTGCACAGTCAGAAGTGGATGTGGCATAGGGGGTGGGGCTATGTCATATCCTGCGCTGCCAGAAGTGGATGTGACATGGGGTGGGGGCTACATCATATCCTGGGGGGTCATTAAACACCCATTAATCATTTTGTCATTTAGTATGCACCAATACTACTACTGCGGAATACCTGAGGCAGTTGTGTCAGGAAAGAGGAGTCCGGTGTGAGCGGTGAACCAAACAGCACCTTGTGAAGGCTCTTGTGGTGGCTGATGCACAAGCGACTCCCCAGGACCTTGAGTCGCAATCGGTGACTGAAATGGACCAGACCTTGGCATGGAGGGGCCAGGATCCACCACAGTGTCCAGTCCCAGGAGGAGGACAGCAGGATCAGAGAGAACCCAGGATCACAGCAGCAGGGGAAGGTTGCCACCATGCTAGAGCCAGAAGGGATCAGGCTGCAGCTACTGCTGAGGAGAATGGAGCTGGAATTCAAACAGAGGAAGTTCCAGATGGAGATGGAGAAGCAAGAAAAATAAAACCAGCACCAGAGAGAGGCCGAGGAAAGAGAGAAATCCAGCTTCGGACAGAGGCAGAGGAAAGAGAGCAACAGCTTCAGATAGCGGCCGAGGAGAGACAGCACCAGAAAGAATATGAATCGGAGAAACTAAAACTCCAAAGACCAGTGCCAGAGCAGGTAAGTGGCATGGGTGAACCTGGGACTCCAGGATTGGGTTACAAGTTAAATTCTAAATTGATAGCTGAATTTAAAGATGGGGAGGACATAGATACATTTTTAAATTCATTTGAAAAGGTATGTGTAACCCCCAGGTGGCGCTATCCCAAAGGCTACTACCCCTGCCTGCTTGACTACTGACAGGTTGAAGGGCCTAGGTTTTATGATGGGTGCCTCCACCCAGAGGTCAGGTTTAATAGTGGTTAAACTAGCTCAGGCACAGCCCTCTGGGACACTGTGACCCCCTTTGTTCCCACTAGTGGCCCACACAATTCACAGGAGTTACCTTTCCAATACCCCGCATATGAACACTGTTTACACATATAGATACCACTTACCCTCGAGACGGATTCTGCAGCTCGTCTCAGAGGACCCCCCTGTAAAACAAAGGTTAAGCAACATACACAAACACAGATTGCAATGCTGGTTCTATATGTACTGACACCATCAGACAGTATAAAGTTCAACAATAAATCTGGTTTATTCAGAGAACTAGAACATGGGAGGGGGAAATCAGGTTGATTGGCAATATTCAAATCACAGTACTGTACAGGCATGAAAGGGTCCAAAAAGTCACACTTTGGGTACCCAGGATGGTAAGGGGCTAGCCAGGTCCGTTGCCTAGGGTTGGCCGGCTGGTGCAGCTGAATGGGGCCCTGTAGGAAGAAAATATATGCACAAACAAATTGTAATCTGGAGCTGGATGGCCCAGTCCACAAACAGAAGAACACAAACCAATCATTTGACACACTTTGATTAAATGAAAGTGAGGGGAGATACCCCTATTTGTACTTACAACCCCCAAGCCGAGAGCTGAATTGAGGAGGTGGCTCTGCATGGCCAGGATGAGCAGGGCATGGAGATGAGACCCTTGTGGCAGGGCCTAACTGATTTGGATAACAGGCGGAATTAGTCTGATTAGCTTTGAGCCCAGCTTCCAGCTTCAGCTCACAACTCACAGAACAAAGGGGAAAAGGAATCGCGATCCCCTACAAGCAGTAGACACATTTATATGTACAGGAAATTACTATACCAGGCATCTGCTTCTCGATCCCGATTGCAAATACTGCAAAACCCGAGAACACATGCAGCAACAGAGTCCCTGACAGGCCGATCGCACTTCTGCAAATCTTTGGTCTTCTATGGGCAAGCCTGGATCTGAGCACTTCTTCCTTTTTTCTCCACAAACTCTGATTCAGTCTGATGAGCACTCGTTAACGGCTACGAGCTGACTTCAGGACCTTACATGCACTTCCCGTGCAAACTGCACACCGCAGCAGAACTGAGCTTCTTCTTCCTTCACAGTCAACTTGCATCTGGCCCTCCAGGAACAGTTCAGGGCATTTCCTTTAGGCGCCACACAAGTTTGGTTGGTGGATTTGGCTGTCAATCACTGCAGGGCTCCCTCTGTTGGTGCAAAAAGGTGCCAAGGTCCAAACTACAGCTCCCAGAAGCACCTGCCATACATTCCCCCTTTAAGCAGGCTCCCGGTGAGAGTTCAAGTTCGGGTTGGCTCAAGCAGTCTCCATTTTAGGGCTCCCCTAACCCAATTGGCCCAGATCAGCAGTTCAGGTCTAAAATGGAGGGGCAACACACACAGAGTACCAGCTGTAATAAAGGCAGGTTAGATAAACTGCAATTTTAGTAAGGCTCTAAATGATTTCAGGCAAACAGTTACATCTATCATGTGGGCTCCCTCTGTGCTTTAGCGACTGCAGAAATGAAGTGATCAGATGGCAGCTCAGGGTGGGATTCGAGCATTAACTACACAGTCCCCCCATTCAAACTAATTTAGCCTGTGAGCAGGCAGCTCTTAAAGAGACAGTACCAAAGGCTCTAAAAGCATTCACAGATAAACAGCTTAAACGCCAAACAACATTCAGGCTGGGAGCACTTAACCAGCTCCTGGAAGACTTTTGGGAACCCCCATTTGCAGGGGGTTACATATGTATTCAGGCAAAAATTCCCTGAGAGTCCTGGAGCTTCCAGCTATCCCCACTGCTTACCGGGAAAGCTCATGATGCATTAGGTCAAATGAACAATCAGGACAGCAATGATTATGACAAACTTAAAGCTGCTTTGCTTAAAAAATATGAATTGATAGCTGAAACGTACAGAGTTAAATTCTGTAAGCTCAGGAGAAGCCCTGATATGAGCTACAAGGAACTAGCCACCAAGCAAAGTCAAGTTTTTGAAATGGTGGGAGGAGGTTAAAGCAAACTCTGTACAGCAAATTGAGGATGTGGTACTTTTGGAGCTATTCTTTTGGGCTTGCCCAGCAGAGCTAAAAACCTGTCTAGAGGACAGAGATCCAAAAACAGTGCAGGAGGCTGCCGAGCTCTCAGACCGCTATGCCAGGAGCAGGCCTGCTCTGAAAGGGAGTGAGGTGGGTGTGGCAGCACAGAAAGGGAAAAGTGCACCTTCAGGGCAGCTCAAACCCTCATTGCCTCCCTAGAAAGCGGGCAGCCCCAGGTTACAGAGAAAGGATTTGCCTGATAAAAGAAATGATGAATGTTGGTTTTGCAAACAACCTGGGCATTTTCCAAGACAATGTCCTAAAAATGCACAGAGTGCACAAGGTGGTGCTCAAACAGAGTTGGGTGCACTGTGTATCTGTGAAAGCATGCCTATAAACATGAGGGAGACATATACCCAGTTACTTGAAATGGGGTGCAAACCCATGGGTTGAGGGATACGGGGCACATCCCTCGCTTTGGTAAAAGGGGAATTGGTTGAGCCTGAACAGCTTATACCTAATCAGTTTGTTACAGTACAGGGATTCTCTGGGGAGGAGAAAACTCTGCCACTTGCTAGTGTTCTCCTGGACTGGGGTGAGACAGGAGAGACTATGCAGAAAGTTGTAGTAGCAGAAGATCTTGCCTTGGATGTGGTTATAGAGAACAATCTCCAAAAGGGGGTGGTGTGTGCGTTTACCCGCAGTCAGATGGTAAAGGCCAATTGTGGTTCCCTGGACCCAATAGAAACCCCTGTGGAAAACACTGGGAGGCTGGTTCCCAGCCTGTGTCTCTGGACATGGAGAGTAGTGAAAGGGAGGTAGAAATTCCCCAGGTAGCAATTAACAAAACAGCTACAGAAGGCTACTTTGAGGAGGAAGGGGTAACCAGTGATCAGAGGGCTAGAGATGGCAGTGACCCTGAATGCCCTGATGCTAGAGCTAGGGACTCTAGTTTAGAAACTGAATGGGGCCTGTCCCATGCCTTGCGAATATGTAAGGATTTTGCAGCTGCTCAGAGGAATGACCCTAGTTTAGAGAGGCTGAGGGCTTGGGCAGACTCTGATGGGACACAGGGAGGTAACAGAAGACATAGAATGTGTTGGGACAATGGACTGCTGTATATGCAGGATGCAAAAACAGAGGGAGGGAAGATGGTCAGGCAGCTTGTCATTCCCCAGGGGTACCGTGAGATGATATCCCCATGTCTGGACATCTGGGAATCACGCACACTACACAGTGATTGGCCCAGAATTTCTATTGGCCCAACTTCACCCATCAGGTGAAGGAGTATTGCAGGTCTTGTCACCAGTGCTAAGAAATAGGGAAGGCGGGTAGAAAAACTCAAGCCGCCCTAATTCCCTTCCCATAGTGGAGGCATCATTACAGAGGATAGGAATGGATATTGTGGAGCCTTTGAATATCCCCCAGCTCCTCCGGGAAGAGGTTTATCCTAACGGTGGTGGATTATGTAGTAGTAGTAAAAATATTTATTTTTATACAGGATTTACAAGACTTTAGGTCAAAAGACCTATTTACAAAGTTGTCTTGTGTAAGTACATACAAATTACAAATAAGTGTAAAAAATATAACAATACATTTGTAATACTCGAATCACAAGTTAGTATACAAATAACTTCTATTTTGTTATACAGATCATACACTACATGATAAAATACTCCATTCCAGTTTTGATACAAACTATAACTTCATACCCTTCCTATTTAAAACTTCATTACATACAGACACAATCAGTAGAAAAAACACCATTCAAACCGGTTTTAAAATTGTGTTAGTTTTCTTACATTTCTTAGTTGTGGGGGAATTTCATTCCAAATTTTCACCACCTGGGCTTGTAATGTCATGTTCCCATATTTTGTATTAGTTTTAGGAAAAATATAACCCCTATATTTCACATCCCTTAATTTATAGGGTTGGCTCTTACCAATTATAACCAAATCCATATTACCTTTTATCATACCATTTTTTATTTTATATATAAATATTGTTTTTTGTATCGTACCAATAAGCTGTTCCAATTTAGAACATTGTACATGGTGCAATGATGGGTATTTGTGAGAATGGATTCAGTACAAGGGACCTCTATCCTGTCTTTTAAGTCTGTTGCAACAGCATTTCTCCTTTGTTCCTTCTGTAGCTTTAATTTGTATTTCTTTTTATTGTCAGGCCACCTGATATCGTTTTACTTTAGTATACTTTATTTTTATTGTATTCTGTCCTCTCCTAGAAATCCTTGTCAGAATCCATTCAGCATGCCCTGCCTTCTAGTACCCATGATAGTGGAATACAGTTTGTTTGTCTTAGTTCCTTTAAGTAGTAAGGAAGTTGCCCAATAGTTCAGCTCAGTGTTGTGCCTGTAGCTGTAAGTGGAGCTGGCTGCAAACGTATGTCCCCCCAAACAGTGTACTGTGAGCCAAACACGCTGAAGTTGCCTGGTTTGGCTTCTATTAGTAATGTGTACATTTAAGAAGTTTTTTACACATTTCATTAATAAAATTACACTCTATTCTGTGAATTAAAGCCTCAGTTTTAAATCTCTCTTGAAAACCAGCTGTATATGGTCATAAAAGTGTGCAATTACTTTAATAAAAATAAAACCTTGTTTCAGGTTACATATTTTATTTACACCCCAGGTTATTAGCCTCCTGTAACTTCTCCTGTTGCAATGTGTAGCAGTTTTTAGGGGAAGGAAGGGTGGGGAAATAAGACCTCTGGCTGAGTATTTGCCTGGTAGTTTGAGTTTTCACATACAGCCCAGTTTTAACTTCATGAAGTTCAAGTTGCTTATAAGCTTAATTAGAAGCTAAAAATAAATATGTTATAGTTGCCAGGTTATTTTATATTGTCTATCCTTCCAAAACATGCTGTAGAAAAGGATAATTATGAACTTATATGGATTTACCTGGAATGGTTTGTAGCAGGCTGTATTGTTGCTGAGCCAAAGTTCTAAGTGCACCACCCTTCTCTGAGTTCAGGTCTATACCAGCCAGCTGGCCTTGCTTTGCTATACTTATAGACCTGACACATAAGGGGTGGAGCTTCTGTTAGACATTTTCAGTTATATCCTTTAATTTGTGCATTTTATTTCGATTAGGAACCTAAGTTAATATGTTAATGGAAAATAACATTATAATTCATGTTTAGAAGTTAATAATTTATTGATTTAAAGAATTTGTGTACCTTGTGACTCTGATGGGTGGAGAGTTAAACTCCTCCCCTATCAGATCCCTATAAATGGGATGTTTTTCTTCATGTCAGCAGATAGTTTTGTGAAGGCAGACAGGTTCTGTTATGAGTGGTAACATTAGTTGGTTCTAGTGTATTTATATATTGTTTTGTATGTTTCTGTTTTTTTTATTTGTTTTGTTGCTCAGTCCGTTGAATAAGTACAAAGAAATAAAACATCTGCTTATCCATAACCTGCGCCTGGAGTCCTAATTTATCCCACACCTCACAAGTTGGTGTCAGAAGTGGGATAAAGAAGTCTGGCTCAGAGGACTTCTGATACTGTCTTAGTATCTGTTGGAGGACATGGCTAATGCAGGAAGAACCACGGCCTGGTGCAGTAACAAGGAAGATGGCAGATTAATTGGGCTTACCATTGATGCCTGGGCTGATGCCTGATGTTCGACGGAAGACAAAACTGGAAGAAGAAGGAGCTGTTGGAGGTATACCAGAGATGGAGGAACTAGAGGAAGAGACTGTGACTGCACCAACTGGAGGTACACAGGAATTATTACAGTGGTTGTGTATGCAGCAAGTAGCCTTGGAGAAGCAGAGACTTAAGGACTTACAAAGCTCTGAAGCCCGGTGGGAAGATACCCTCAGAGCTATACAGGCCTTAAGAACTGGATGACCCATAAGTCCTGGTGAGGGTCCAAAGGATATCAAATTAACAAAATTGAGTGAATCTGATGATATCGAAACACTATTTGACCACCTTTGAAAGGATTGCCAGAGCATGTCAATGGCCCAGAGCCCAATGGGTGATCAGACTTGCCCCATACCTCACTGGAAAGGCCCAGTTAGCCTGTGGACATGTAGACCCCACTTTGAGTGAAAATTATGAAGCAGTGAAAGAAGCTATACCCAAGAGATATGATATCTGTTCAGAGACTTATAGGCAACATTTTCAGACTCTTAAATATTCATCAGATACCCCCAAGAGACTTATACTAAATTGAAAGATTTGTGTGGTAAGTGGTTACAGCCATCTAGTAACACTAAAAAACAGATGATGGAAGCTATAGTGATGGAACAATTTGTACGTATAATGCCACAAGACATACAGTTGTGGGTGAGGGAACACCGCCCGGACACTGCAAAGAAAGCTGTACAACTAGCAGAGGATTACCTCACAGCCAGACTGAATAGACAAAAAGGGTATCCTGGGACAAGTACACCTCATCCTATGGTAAGAACCTTTCCTGTACCTTCCTCAGTCAGTGTACAGCAGTCTACTAGTGGGGGCACAAAACCAGTAAAAACAGATAGAGCACCTACTGCCGAAATAATCTGTCGCTACTGCCATGGAAAAGGACATATAGCACGTTTTTGTCCAAAGAAGAAGTCAGCACCCACACAGCTAGTTTTGGCCAGTTGGGGTCAATATCTAACTCCGGTGACTATCAATGGTAGACAAGTAATGGGACTCTTGGACTCTGGAAGTAGACAGACACTAATTAAAGCCAATCTGTTACCTATTGAAGGTTGTCCTCAGACCCAGACTGGAGTTACATGTATCCATGGGGACACACATTTCTATCCTTTATTTCCTGTGGACATAGAGGTACACCAGAGCAAACACAGACTTGATGTGGGATTAGTGCACTGTCTTCCTGTCCCTGTTATAATTGGACATGACCACCCTGAGTTCAGTGTATTGTTAAACAAATCCACACATGTGGGAGCTGCTACTACCAGGGCCCAGAAAAGAGAAAGAATGGACTTACAACAAGTATTTCCATTTGGAGAGGATATTTTGGTGAACCTGGTGCTAAAAGAAATCCAGACAAGACAAATGACTGGATAGGAAAGATGGCACCAAACCCATACACACATTGGAAAAGAAGAGAGGACATAGAAAAGACAATTTGTTTGGACTTGAACAGGCTAAAGATAAATCTTTGAGTCCTTTGTTTTACAGGTTGGGAAACGCAGAGGCGATGAGCCTAAATATGTAATAGAAAAAGGGCTATTATATCGGGAGTGTTTAAATCCCAAAACTAATGAAATAATCTCTCAGTTATTAGTGCCTATTACATATAGAGAGCCTTTAATGTCCCTGGCTCATGATGTTCCTCTAGCTGGTCACCAGGGGACTGAAAGGACACTTCAGAGATTATTATATTGGTTCTATTGGCCAGGAATTAGACAGAAGGTACAAGAATATTGTAAAACTTGTGAGCATTGTCAAAAGGTGGCTACAGTGTCAAAAAGGAAAGTTCCTTACAACCGCTACCTTTGATCTCGGTACCTTTTGAACGGATAGCAGTGGATGTAGTTGGTCCATTACATAAGAGTGCAAAAGGGAATCGCTTCATCTTAGTTGTATGTGATTATGCTACAAAGTATCCAGAAGCTATTCCCTTACGCACAGTTACTGCAGACAAGGTAGCGGAAGAATTGATAAAGCTATTCTCAAGAATAGGGATCCCTAGAGAAATATTGACAGACCAGGGTAGCAATTTCTGCTCACAAGTTTTAAAAAGGTTGTATGCAGCATTAGGGTACATGCTATACACACTTCTTCCTATCATCCACAAACAGATGGATTAGTGGAGAGATTCAACCATACATTGAAATCAATGTTAAGGAAATTTACCCAGGAAGAGGAGAAACACTGGGATAGACTGTTGCCCTATCTCATGTTTGCATACAGGGAGGTGCCGCAGTCATCCACTGGTTATTCCCCTTTTGAATTATTATTTGGAAGGAATCCCAGGGGTTTACTGGATATTATTAAGGAGAATTGGGAAACAAAAACTCTGGACTCTTTACCATTGGCCTCTATTGAGTACATTAAGACACTAAGGGAAAATTAGCACAATACACTAAAAAGCTCAAAATATAACCTTGATCATAAGAAATATCAAAAGCTTATTATGATCAAGGGTAGGAAAGAAACCTTCCAAGTAGGAGATAAAGTCTTACTATTATTACCTTGTTCAGACAACAAATTGTTGATGAAGTGGCAAGGACCATACACTGTACAGAGGCAAGTGGGGCCCATTACTTGTGAGATCTTATGCCCAGATAAAAGAAATAAAGTGCATCTATACCATGCCAATTTACTTAAGGCCTGGTATGAATGTAAGCCTGCTTCTCTCTATGTCTGCCCTGAGCCAGAACAAACTAAGCTTGAACAAGCTTACGAGAGATTAGAAGAGAAGGGTAATGTCAGAGATGTTAGTATTAATATGGAATTATCTAACATACAGAGGGAAGAATTAAATCAATTATTTGAAAAGTACAGTGCAGCCTTTACCACAGTACACGGACACATAGATGGTATCACTCACCATATTAATGTAGGACACACGGTACCTATCAGACTAAAACCTTATAGGTTGCCAGAAAGTGTCTGGAGGTTATACAGGAAATAAAGAAGATGCAGCAAATGGGAGTGATTGAACCATCTATGAGTCCTTGGAGCTTCCCTCTGGTGGTGGTAAACAAAAAGGAGGGGGGAGTAAGAGTCGGCCTAGATTTTCGTAGATTAAATGCTGTATCCAAATTTGATGGGTACCCTATGCCACGCATAGATGACATCATCGATCATCTAGGCAATGCGCAGTACATTAGCACATTAGATCTTGCAAAGGGTTACTGGCAAATACCTCTCGATCAAGAATCACAGGAAAAGACAGCATTTCGTACCCCCTTGGGATTATTTCAGTTCAAGGTAATGCCATTTAGACTACATGGGGCACCTGCCACATTCCAGAGGGCTATGGACAAGATTTTACAGCCACGTGCATCTTATAGTGCGGCATATTTAGATGATGTCATAATATTCAGTCCATCTTGGAAGGAACACAGGACACATCTGGAAGCAGTACTAGAGGCAATAACCATGGCAGGATTAACCATAAATCCAAAGAAATGCTCACTAGCAATGCAGGAGACTACTTATTTAGGTTTTGTTATTGGAAAGGGGGAAGTTAAACCTAAAATAAGTAAAATTGATGCTATAGCTGGAAGCACACAACCCCAGACCAAAACACATGTATGAGTATTTTTGGGTTTAGCAGGTTACTACTGTCGTTTTGTCCCTAACTTTTCTGAGTTAGTTAACCCTCTGATAGAACTAACAAAAAAACGACAACCTGAGAAGGTAACATGGAATAAACAATGTGAAGAGGCCTTTCTAGCCCTCAAATCCAAATTATGTTCCTACCCCATATTACGTAGCCCTGATTTTCAGCATCCATTTATATTACAAACTGACGCTTCCAACCATGGAATTGGAGCCGTTTTATCCCAAATGGTCAGAGACAAAGAACATCTTGTTTTATATATTAGCAGAAAATTACATCAGAGAGAAATGAAATATTCGTTGGGCAGTAGATTCTCTGAAGTTCTATCTATGGGGTAGAGAGTTTACAATAATTACAGACCACAATCCCTTATGCTGGTTGCATATGATGAAAAACCAAAACCCACGCATTATGCGTTGGTATCTGACCTTTCAACCATATAAATTTATAATTCAGCATCGTGCTGGTGCCAAACACAAAAACGCAGACTATTTGTCTCGTTTTGGGGCTAGTAGATATTTATCAGACCCTGGGGTATTAGATACAGAAACTTTGTATAAAGATGCCAAATGAGAAATGTTGGGTTATTATAATAATGTGGGACCCCGGGGTGGAGCTTTGGGAGTGGGCAGGCTAAAGCTCCATCCCTTTTTATTATATTAGAAAGGGATCTGTATAAATATCTAGATAGTATTTTTGAAGGAAAAAGAAACAAAGGATAAAGTGTCTTCCCCTGTTTCTTTCCTGAGTCGGGAGGAGTGTGAGAATGGATTCAGTACAAGGGACCTCTATCCTGTCTTAAGTCTGTTGCAACAGCATTTTCTCCTTTGTTCTTTCTGTAGCTTTAATTTGTATTTCTTTTATTATCAGGCTGGCCACCTGATATCGTTTTACTTTAGTATACTTTATTTTTATTGTATTCTGTCCTCTCCTAGAAATCCCTTGTCAGAATCCATTCAGCATGCCCTGCCTTCTAGTGCCCACAATAGTGGGATACAGTTTATTTGTCTTAATTCCTTTAAGTAGTAAGGAAGTTGCCCAATAGTTCAGCTCAGCATTGTGCCTGTAGCTGTAAGTGGAGCTGGCTGCAAACCGTGCTCCCCCCCCCAAATAGTGTACTGTGAGCCAAACACGCTGAAGCTGCTCCGTGGGTTTGGCTGCTATTAGTAATGTGTACATTTAAGAAGTTTTTTTACACATTTCATTAATAAAATTACACCTCATTCTGTGAATTAAAGCCTCCAGCTTTAAATCTCTCTTGAAAAACCAGCTGCATATGGTCATAAAAGTGCTGCAATTACTTTAATAAAAATAAAACCTTGTTTCAGGTTACATATTTTATTTACACCACAGGGTTATTAGCCCCCTCCTGTAACTTCTCCTGTTGCAATGTGTAGCAGTTTTTAGGGGAAGGAAGGGTGGGGAAATAAGACCTCTGGCTGAGTATTTGCCTGGTAGTTTGAGTTTTCACATACAGCCCAGTTTTAACTTCATGAAGTTCAAGTTGCTTATAAGCTTAATTAGAAGCTAAAAATAAATATGTTATAGTTGCCAGGTTATTTTATATTGTCTACCCTTCCAAAACATGCTGTAGGAAGAGATAATTATGAACTTATATGGATTTACCTGGAATGGTTTGTAGCAGGCTGTATTGTTGCTGAGCCAAAGTTCTAAGAGCCTCACCCTTCTCTGAGTTCAGGTCTATACCAGCCAGCTGGCCTTGCTTTGCTATATTTATAGACCTGACACATAAGGGGTGGAGCTTCTGTTAGACATTTTCAGTTATATCCTTTAATTTGTGCATTTTATTTCGATTAGGAACCTAAGTTAATATGTTAATGGAAAATAACATTGTAATTCATGTTTAGAAGTTAATAATTTATTGATTTAAAGACTTTGTATACCTTGTGACTCTGATGGGTGGAGAGTTAAACTCCTCCCCTATCAGATCCCTATAAATGGGATGCTTTTCTTCATTTCGGCAGATAGTTTTGTGAAGAGCAGACAGGTTCTGTTCTGAGTGGTAACACTAGTTGGTTCTAGTGTATTTATATATTATTTTGTATGTTTCTGTTTTTTTTTATTTGTTTTGTCGCTCAGTCCGTTGAATAAGTACAAAGAAATAAAACATCTGCTTATCCATAACCTGCTGCCTGGAGTCTTAATTTATCCCACACCTCACAGTATTGAAATTACATTTCAAGACAAATCTTGCTAATCGATTGTGAGATTTAACTAGCTTATCTAAATGTTTTTGTCCTGCAAAATTATACACCATATTTCCATATTCAAGTACGGGCACTATCATCTGATTTGCAATCAATTTCTGAGTTTGTTGATTTAATATTCCTTATGCCACCCAGTAGCCAGGCCAGAGGCAGTCACCCTATCCTCACTGAGGACAGACAAAGTGGCAGATGCCTTGCTATGGATTTTCTCCCGTGTCAGATTCCTGCAGGAGGTTATCATCGATCGAGGGGTTTCCTTCATGTCGGACTTGATGAAGTGATTGTGGGGTGGTGCAGAGACACACGGCACCTTATTGCCTGCAAGTCAATGGGTTTGTGGAAATGTTTAATGGTACCCTAAAATCGATGCTCCAAGCATTTGCTGAACAGCATGGAAGGAACTGGAAGAAATACCTTCCCCACCTGTTGTTCGGATACAGGGAGGTACCCCAAGAATCAACAGGGTTTTCCCCCTTCAAGTTCTTATATGGACACAGGGTACATGGGTACGTGGGCCCCTAGACTTGATCCAGGAGGACTGGGAAGGTAAGCACGCCACTCAGGGAACTCCCATAGTGGATTATGTCCTTAAATTTAGGGGAAAAGCTGAAGGACCTTATGGGAACAGCCCAGCACAATTTGGCAGCCACCCAGCAGAAGCAAAAGGTATGGTATGACTGCAGAGCCAGAGCTCACTCATACACGGTGGGTCAAGAGGTCATGGTCCTAATCCCAGTTTGGAGGGATAACCTGCAGGCTGAGTGGGCAGAACCATACAAAGTAGTCAGACAAGTGAATGACGTAAACTATATTGCAGAACTGCCTGACAGGAGACATACCCAAAGGATGTACTATGTCAGCATGATGAAGCCAGCCGGTCTGTTGGCACAGCAGTTGGATTTCCACTTGCGATGCCAGTGACCTGGGTTCAGAAATAGATCCGGGTCATCGAAGGGCTGGCCGGGTGGAGAAAGATCGAGTGTCCCTAGACTGCTCTCCTTCTCCGGGGGGAAGGTGGTGATTGTTTGTTTGGTGCAGGAGTAACACCTGGTGGAGGCTGGCTTTCCACGATGCACTGATGCCTGTTCATCTCAGGGGCAGGGCAGATGCTGGTCGTCATTGCACGTCCCTGCCTACAGGGGAGAAAAAACTTGCAAGCTGGCTGCCTCCATGAAGCCATGCCTCCGGCTTTGATTAGCCTTCTAGGCTGGCTCTCCTGGATAGATACTAGTCTCATGGCACCTAAATCGATGCCGTGGCCCCACCTCCTGGGGGGTAAACCAGAGGTGCCAGGGAGAGTGCCGGTATCAATTGGGAGGTTGAAGTACGGAGGTCTGTGACCAGGGTGGATTTCAGAGGCCAGCTGTAGCAAAAAGTATACCAAATAAAAAAAAAACTTGATGAAGCCATATGCAAATAGGGCTGACATGATCTTTGCAGTGTATGGTCCTGGGGAGGGGATGGATGAAGCAGACCCGCTTCTGGACTTGCTGGAAGAAAGCAAGCAGGAGTACTCTGTGGAGGCAATCAAACTGTCACTCCAGTTGACCCCTGAACAGATCCAGAAAGTAAGGGAGGTTTTATCAGACTTTGCCCCATTGTTTAATGCTAAGCCTGGACTAACCCCCTTAGCGATTCATGATGTAGACACGGGGACGCAAGCACCCATGTGGCGGACAGCATATCGGGTGTCAGAGGCCATCCTAAAGGACATTAGGAGGGAGGTGGAAGAAATGCTGGATTTGGGGGTAATTCAGAAATCCCACAGCCCCTGGGCCTCACCCATAGTTCTTGTTCCCTAGCCGGATGGCTCTACTCATTTTTTGTGTGGACTGTCATGGGCTCAGTGCAGTCATGAAGTCTGACACCCACCCAATGCCATGGATGAACTACTGGACAATTTAGGTGGGGCGACATACCTTTACCACTATTGATCTGATTAAAGGGTATTGGCAGGTGGAGTTAACTGCCAGAGCCAGGGAGAGATTGGCCTTCATCACTCCAATGGGGTTATCTGAGTTCAAAGTAATGCCTTTTCAGTATGAAGAACACCCCAGCAACCTTCCAAAGGTTGGTGAACTAGGTGTTACATGGTACTGAAGAGTACGCTGTGGCATACCTGGATAATATTGCCATCTTCAGTACCATCTGGAAGGAACACCTGTCTCACCTTAAGGAAGTGTTGGGCAGGATTCAGAGGGCCAGGCTCATGGTGAAAGCTGAAAAGTGCCTGGTGGCCATGGCTGAGGTGGCATACCTAGGGCATGTAGTAGGGTGGGGACAGCTCTGTCCTAATCAAGCAAAGATTGAAGCAATAGAGGCATGGCACAGACCTGAAACACAGTAGCAGGTTCAAAGTTTTCTAAGGACTGCAGGATACTATCAAAAATTTGTTTCAAACTACAGTTCCCTGGCAGCTCTCCTATCTGGCCTGCTAAAGAAAAGAATGCCTAAAAAGGTAAACTGGGAACCAGCCTGTGAACAAGCCTTTACACAGCTAAAGGAGGCACTGTGCGGTGCTCCTGTGTTGGCCAGTCCAGACTACAGTAAGCCATTTGTAGTCCAGATAGATGCCTCAGCCATGGGTATTGGGGCAGTACTTAGCCAGACTTCTAACCAAGGGAAAGATCACCCAACAGTGTACCTCAGTAAGAAATTACTTCCCAGGGAACAGGCTTATTCTACAGTGGAGAAGGAGTACCTTGCCCTGGTGTGGGCACTGAAGAAATTAGAACCATACCTATACAGGTGGCACTCTGAGGTACAGATGGATCATAACTCCCTGGTTTGGCTGTCACAAATGGGTAAGACAAATGGTAGGCTTCTAAGATGGAGTCTTGCATTACAGGGATACAATATGACCATTACCCACAGTGCCCGATCAGCAAACACAGACGGTCTATCGTGCCAGTTAGTGCAGTGAACTGAATTTGGGGAACTCATCCCATACCTAGGAATAGATTCCCCCAGATTCAGTCTAGCAGGGAAGGGTGTGGCAATAGCCGTCTGCTTGTTATTATTTGTATTATATTTTTGCTATAAATATATGTTTCTTTGAATTCTGATTGTGAAACATGGCAGTCAGCACAAGGCATCATGGTGTAACTCCTAGGTGGCGCTATCCCAAGGGATACTACCCCTGCCTGTGTGGCTAGTTGCAGGTTAAGGGGCCTGGGTACTGAAAATGGGTGCTTCCACCCGGAGGACAGGGTTGTTAGTAACAAGGCTAACTTGGGTACAGCCCTCCCAGACACTGTAACCCCCCTCTTTCCCCTCTAGTGGCCTAGATAATATGCAACAAACACTTTCACAGCAGCCCCTATTCAGCACACAAATCCCCACACTGTTTGCACTTACTACCAGGGCTGGTTCCACCAGTTTGCACCTGGAGACCCCCTATAAAACAAGGTTAGGCACAGCAAATGACAACAGTACAGTGCTTTTTTTACAAACTGGAACCACAGTCAGATTAAATGCAAAAAGAGTTAGATCTGATTTATTCAGGGCAATTGAACAAGAAGGGATGCATTTGGGTTGATTCGAAAACTGATCTAATCAGGCAATTATGCATACACTTTTAGTCCCTACACAGTCACGTGCTCTGAGTACCCAGTTGAAAGTACGGTGGGCTAGCCTGGAATGTTGCCCGGGGTAGGCCGGCATCGCAGCTGGTTGGGGCCCTGTGATGAAAAGAAAAGGCATGTACAACCACACACAATTTGTAATCTGGAGCCTGAAGGCTCAGTTCATGAAAGGAAAAACAACAATGCAATCAGATGACAACACTTGAGATTAAGCTGTTGTTGCAGAGAGCTACCCTGATTATTACTCGCGCTACCCAATATGAGACACAGGCCAGACAAAATGGAGACTGCAGGCTGATGACTGGTTTGCCAGGAGAAGCAGGGCTCACACTAATCACCGAGATGTCATTCCTGTTTGAGATGTTGAGCAGAGGGCTGATCCCCGGGTGAGTTTCATGGTTATACAGCCTGGTTTTATACAGGATTTGGACTGCGCACTCCTGCTTTTTAAGAAAATGATGCAATTCTACTACACATTTGCTGCATGCCAGTCAGTTTCTATCAATCTTACTTCAAGAGGACGCTTTTGCAGCAGTTAATGTTAACTTGGGCTGATGCCACCTGGCAGCAGATCTCTGCAATTTCTTTTCTCCAGCAGCACCGATGTGAGACCGCCCATCGACATCACTCCTCCCCTAACGTCAGCCGATATAAAGGTAGGGTGCAGTTCCCATGTGCTTTAGAAACATAGAAACATAGAGTTTGACTGCAGATAAGGACCACGAGGCCCATCCAGTCTGCCCATTTTTTCTACCTTATGAATGTGCCACACACCTTTACACTGTCAATGACCTATCTATCCATATTCGTCTGTATTGCTCCCTTATGCCTATCCCATGCCTGTTTGAAGCCCTGCACTGTATTCATAGCCACCACTTCCTGAGGTAGGCCATTCCATGCATCCACCACTCTTTCTGTGAAAAAGAATTTCCTCACATTCCCCCTTAATCGGCCTCCCTCTATTCTCATGCTGTGTCCTCTTGTCCTGCTATTTTTCTTATATTTAAACATGTTAGACTCTTTTCACCTTGTTAATGCCCTTAAGGTGTTTGAATGTTCTATCATATCACCCTCTCCCTCCTTTGCTCAAGGGTATACATATTGAGCTCCGTTAATCTGTCCTCATATGTCTTCTGATGCAGTCCCTGCACCATTTTGTTGCCCTTCTCTGGACTGCCTCAATTTGGTTAATGTCCTTAGGAAGGTGTGGCTCCAGTACTGCACACAGTACTCCAGATGGGGCCTAACTAGTGTCCTGCAAAGAGGATTATACTTCCTCTACGACTTGTGATACCCCTACTAATACACCCTAACATCCCCCAGCTTTACCTACTGCTTTAGAGGTCTGCTTGATGATTTCAGGTCATCGGTGATGATGATGCCCAAGTCTCTTTCTTCCTTGTGACTGCCAGCAACTCCTCTCCCAGCCTATAGGTGGCTTCAGGGTTTTCTTCCCATGTACATGATCTTGCACTTCTTTGCATTAAATCCCAGTTGCCACTCTTCTGACCATTTTGCTAGTTTATCCAGATCTCTTCTCATTCTGCCCACCCCATCTGGATCATCTACTCTGTTGCAGATCTTGGTGTCATCTGCAAACAGACAAGCCTTAACCTCTAGTCCATCTGCAATGTCACTAATGAAGATATTGAAGAGGACTGGCCCCAGGACTGATTCCTGAGGTACCCCACTTGTGACTTGCATCTCTTCTTACTGTATACCATTTACCAGCACTCTCTGTTTTCTGTCCATCAACCAGTTTGCCACCCAGTTGACCAACTTCTGACCTACCCCGAGCCTACCCAGCTTATTTATCAATCTTCTATGTGGAACAGTGTCGAAAGCTTTGCTGAAGTCAAGGTAGGCGACATCAACTGCTCCCTCTTGGTCCACCATTCTGGTTACCCAGTCAAAGAAATCTATGAGATTAGTTTGACAGGACCTTCCTTTTGTAAACCCATGCTGTCTTGGATCCTGTGCCCCTATGGATTCCAGGTGTTGCACTATCCTTTCCTTAAGGAGTGCCTCCATAATCTTGCCCACTACTGAGGTAAGACTGACTGGCCTGTAGTTCTCTGCCTCCTCCCTGCTACCACTCTTGTGGAGTGGGATCACATGAGCCCTTCTCCAGTCTTCTGGGACCTCTCCTGTGCTCAGAGACTCACTAAACAGTTCTGCTAATGGCTCTGCTAGTTCCACCCATAGCTTCTTAAGTACCCTGGGATGTATGCCATCAGGTCCCATTGCCTTGTCCACCCTCAGCTTAGCGAGCTCTTGTAGGACCCTTTCTTTTGTGAAGGGAGTAGTGCTCACCTCCTCCCTCCCCATGTCCATGGTACTGAGCTGTGGGCCCTGCCCTACCTTCTCTTCAGTAAATACTGAGCAAAAGTATCTATTTGGGATAGATGCTTTTACAGGGTCCTCCTCCTCACATGCCCCTTTTCTCCTTTGAGCTTAGCAATATCCTCTCTGGACTTTCTCCTTTCACTAATGTATCTATAGAAAGTCTTGTCACCTTCTTTTACTGTTCGTGCTAGTGTTTCCTCAGTTTGGGCCTTTGCCTGCCTTACTGCCTTCCCTGCTTCCCTTAGGGCAGTTTGGCATGCCTCCCTATCATCATCCTGCTGTGTTCCCTTATATTTCCTGAAGTTTAGTTCTTTCCCAGTGCGGCATGCGTTACTTAGCTGTCAGTTCTCTGGCTAGTTCCATTCGCTTAAGAATCAGTTTTTTTTGTACTGCGATCTCAAACTCTACATATGTCCACTTCATCTATGGGGCAACAGATTCCATCTAAAGATGGTCACTCCACCTGCCTTTATTGCCTGGGCCCTGGCCATGACTCTGACGCCTGTTCTCACTGACAGGCCTTCAACAGTTGCACAATAATCAAGTCGCAGATCTCATGAGATCTTCCTGTTCCTAGTGTGTCTGTACTTTTCCTTCCTCCTCCCAAGGGTTGTCTTAAGCTTTATATTGCTAGGGATATGACTTGTATATGTTTTCTCTCCCCTCCCAAGGGTTGTCTTAAGCTTTATACTGCTTGGGGCGTGTCTACATTTCCTTCCCCTTCCCAAGGGCTGTCTTCAGTTTTATACTGCTTGGGATGGAATCCGTATCAGTATTAGTCCTACGTGTGTTACCTGCTGCAAGACCTGCCTCATCTCTAAGTGAGTAGTGAGATAGTACATGTCTCTAAATGAGATGGTACAGTTAAGAACTTGCCATAACAGATCTGGAGAAGCTCTTTCAGCAGGTATGATTATGATTTCTCTCCCTCCTTACCCCATGACTAGGTCTCTCTTGCTAGGGCCAAGTTTTTTATGCTGCAGGGGCTAGTTTGGCCATAATTTTTGCCGAAGTTCCTATTGCACCATTTTTCATTTGCAAGTATGCCTTGGGCTGTCAAAGACTGGAGCACGTAGTCAGGGACCGCTCGCCCGCCCCCTGCCTTAGTTTATGCCAGCTGACATCGGGGGAGGAGTGATGTCGGGTGGGCAGTCCCACATTGGTACTGTTGGAGAAAAGAGAAGGCCAAGATCTGCCACCCAGTGGTGTCACTCCTTCATGTCTGTCTTGGTGCAAGAGCTTTGCTCGAAGATATACTGTTACGGTAACTTGTTACGTAACTGTACTATAAATATCTAAGTGCATATTAGTTGAGGAGTCTGATGTGTTGTCCAATTGAATAATTTTACTGCTTTTGTAAACCTAGTATATTTAGGGCGGTGACCACATCCAGAGAACAGTGGTGGTGCATGGTTACAGAATAGTTCTTGCAGAGTTAACGGTAACCATATTAACAGTTCGATTGGATTAGTTCAGAAATCAAATTTGGACATACTATTCCTGCAAAATTGCTTTGCTTTAGGCTAAAGTGCAAAAATCTGAGCACTATAATCCGAAAACTACATCACCAAAAACCAATTGGTGACTTATTTCACTGTCATTCATTAATACATAGTAAAGCAGCAGTGCTTCAATCTAGTTAAAATTGTGCCCTATACTTTTATGTTATTTTTAGTCAGTTCGACATTTACATCCTGCCTTGTATGATGCCCTTTTTCCAGAATTCAAGTCTGCTGTAGTAATTTTTTTCATGTCTGAAATAACAAAAGGAGCGCTCCTTTTAGTACAGTGCAGACCAGGTCTTCATCGATATTTTCGTCCATCAGTTGTTTATATCACTTCTATTGTGACTATAATTAACTCTCATGCAGCAAGCAGTGCTTTCTGACCTTACAGAACAATAGTTGTTCAAAACCTGCTACAAATACTGATGAAAACCTGGTCCGAGCCATATTAAAAGGAGTGCTCCTGCTTGTTTTTTAACTGAACCACTGGAACTGTAGTTGCGCATAGTTGCCAACCCTGTACTCTGCTGTAATATGTACTCAATCCAGTCAATCAGTAGCCATATTTTCTCATTTTTTTTATTTCAATGAATAAGTTAGTGGTTGAGCTTATTTATTAACTCTGATCCTAACTTACTACTTATGTTATTTGATAGGGCAGCACAGCATTCCACTAGATGAAGACTGTCAGGATTCAGTTGATCAGTTTGAACGTGAAGAGAATGAGTGTAGCAGAAACAGGAATCCATGTTCAAAATCATCAGACATTGACCCTTCATCTGCAACGTCCGCTGTATCAGCAATGACAACAGGCGAGAGATCAGGTGAAGCAGTAGTATATAATGAGGATTTAGCTATAGAAAACACATCAGACTCCTCATCTGAATACATACGTAAAGCCTCTAGACCGTGTAGGCAGAACTGGGCCCAAAAAGGAATTGTGTTATAAAGAAAAGTGGGAAAATTCTTATTATGACCCTCAGTGGAATGTACTTTTTATGGCTTGCAATTGATCTAAATACTAAAATATAACACATCGACACTGCTGCAATTGGACAAACAAAATTTATAAAAAATCAACACTTAGCAGACATGAATGCAGTGTAGAACATCATCAGAGAGTAAGTGCTGTGTCAGGAGTTAATTTTGGTAAAGCAATGGAAACAGCCAGAATTGTTCAACAACAACAAGGGGACAGGGGAGAAACCAGGAACTTTGAAATGCAGTTAGCACATTTTGTGGCAGAAAATGGGCTGCCAAACACAGTGTATGGTAAAGTAATAGATTTTATTGGGTCTATACCAAAAAATAGAATGAGTGCAGTGCAGAATGAAATTGTAAAAGGGGGAACACTTCATAGTAGTCATGACAGTGTTGAGGAAAAACATGAAATATTATCTTGCAAGATAAGGGAGTATGTAGTCAAGAGGGCACAAACAGCAGGCAGATATACAATTTTAGCTGACGAGAGTACAGATATATCAACAGAGCCATGCCTCCTTATATTTATACATTTTTATTTAGAGAATAATATTAAGGAGCATTTTCTATCGGCTGTAAAACTCTCAGGGTGTGATGCTGTTAGTATTACTAATCATGTCCGCTCTGAAATTGCAGCATGCGGACTTGCATTAGATAACTGTGTGGCATTTTGTTCAGACGGTGCAAGTGTGATGTCTGGGATTCATTCTGGAGTTGCATCACGGCTGAAAAACGACAGCCCAAAGTTAATCGCGTTCCATTGCTCAGCTCATCATATTAATCTAGCTGCATCAGATGCAGCAAAAGATGTTGCACAATTTAAAAAAACACTTATTAAACTCCCAGCATATCACAACATGTCAAGTTGCAGAAAGGGGAAACTAAAAGAACTTTGCATTGCCCAGGAGGATAAATTCAAAGAAATATCATCAGCAATAGACATTCACTGGCTGTCATTCGAATCATGTGTAACCTCGGTACATAAAATGTTACCCTTTATTACACAGGAGTTGCTAGATGATAGCTTAGATCCCAAATCAGCTGAGGAAACAAAAACTCGGGCTCAAGAGTTACTTTTTGAAATGTTAACACTAGAGTTCCTGTATACTCTAAATGCTCTGTGTGATGTCCTCCCACTTCTGACCTTGCTTAGTGAAAAATGTCAGAGTGAGAGGGCAACATATGAAGACCTAATCCCCGAATATAGGTCATGCTGTGACAAACTGAAGGGTCTAAATAAAAATCCAGCAACTCCCTTGGCCAGATTCATAAATGATGTAAATGACGCACTAAGTGAGGTAGTGGCTTATGAATTGGAAGCAGCAGAAACCTTACTCAGGGTACGTCAGATGAGAAGTAAGGTGCTAGAAAAAGTGGTGACCGATTCAAAGATGTACTCCATTAAAACAGGACACATATCCGTGTCGCTCTCTGAGTAGGCATGAACAAGCCAGAGTAACTAGAAAAATAAATGGATACATAGATAATCTAATACTTAAACTGCAGGAACGATTTGAAGACAAGGATCACTTCTTAACAGATCTGTTTAAGGTACTTGATGGACAAGCAGACCAAGTGTCACTGCAAAAGGTGTTTAAGTTCTATGAACTATTAATCTAACTGAATGTGAAGCGTACAGGGACTTAATTAAGTCCATTAAGGGTGACAGCAGTCTTTTTAATGTAACCCCTTTGTTACCCGTGGTTACTAGAATCCCAGTAAGACCTAGTGGTAGGCAGGGAAGGCAGCTTGTGAAACTCCAGTTAAATGGGTTTCACACTGTCTCACTCTGTCCTCAGTCACAGCTGAGACTTGAGAGATGACATCACTATAGAACTGTCACAGCTGCATGAGCCACATTGGAATCTACAGCTCAGGGAGTGAGTTTAGAACTTTGGGAATTTCAAAGTCAGTCTTCCGTTTGTCCTTAAGCAAGAAGGAAGCATCAGTCTGCTGTTTGATCATCTCACTAAGAAAAAGGAAGTGTTCCTGTGTTTACCTTTTTTTAAAGTGGTGGAGACCGCTCCCCCAGTCTCAGTGCCCCCTCCCTCCGGGGGGGATGAAAAGTTCTCTGTGGGTTCCAGGGGCAATCCCCTTCTCCCACCATGGAAGGAAGCTGCCTGATTTTGTTTTGTCTGTTCTTGTATAACAGCAAAGGTTACAGTACTTCGCCTGTGGGGCACCTGCAACGAATGGGTGAGTGTTTGGCTCCATTTGAAGGGCAAACAGATTGTTTTCTTCAGTTGGGAAATGAATGTGGACTGCTATTTGGGAGGACTATGTCAACTAGGACAAACAAATAGAGCAGTCATACAGTTTAAAGTTTTAAATGGATTTAAAGTTCGCTGTAGAGGGGGTGCTTCAGGTCACCCACCGCTCAATCTACATTTTAAAGTTCTAAAGTTTTCTGTGTGTATCCAGAGAAATGGCGGGTATGGGCTGTGGGAGCTGGAGGTGGGAAACCCCATCTTTAGTAACCAGGTCCACCTCACGGATTTCTTCTGTGTTTTTGCTACTTGCCTCATGCACTTGGCCAGTGATGGGTGGGTACCCAGACGGGTCGCAACTGAAAATCTCTAGGAGTCACAGACTCTAAGTGTGTGGGAGCCACAGGATGCGAAAATTACCTTGTTGGATGGGAGTCTCCTTGTTTGATGGGAGTTCGATTGGAAGTAAGAAAACAAATCTTCTAGGAGTCGTGAGACTCTAAGTGGTGTGGGGAGCCACAATTTGGGAGTCTCCTTGTTTGATGGGATATCTTTCCAAGTAAAGTTTGGGTTCATTCTTCAAGTGGACCATCAGTCAAGTGGACGGCAGGGGAGCCGGACCAGTCGGGCTATGTATCCAAAGCACATGCAAAGTCCGGGCTGAGTGCCTGGTGGGTCCAAAGCCAGACAACTGTAGTAATGTGTTCATTCCTCAAATGGACCGCTGTGTTAACCTCTAATCTGCACATACAGTAACGTAGCCCTTTGGGGGACCATGCAATGCTTTGTTTATGTTTAGTTAGTTAATAAATAAAGCCACACTGAAAAATCCCAATTCTGGTTCTGGACATTACAGTTATTGCTTCCTGTAGTTGGATTTACTTGGGTGCCTCTGTGCAGAGTAGCCAAACCTAGGTCCCTTGTGCCAGGTAACCTCATCCTTCCCGAACCCAGGTCCCCCACCAGGTATTGCTGCCAACGCCAACAGCATGCCACCTGTCGTTTTAGTAAAAAGGCAGGGGTGGGCCCCCATATGTTACATTAAGATAATGCAGAAGGTTTATAAATTTGCAGGTGCCTTCCCCAACTTTTATTTTCTGTGCACTGTAGCACTGACTGCACCTGTGTTGACGGCTGGAGTAGAAAGGGGGTTCTCTGCATGAAATGTTATCAAAAACAAGCTTCACAATCATCTTAAGGCTTGTTATATTGAGAACCTGTTAACATTATTTTGTGAAAGTGAGTGGTACTGCAGTGTACAGAAACTTGACTACCATTTAATACATAAAGACTGGGAACAAATAAAGTTGAGGAGAAGGTCAACACACCACTCTATAAAAAAAAAGTAGAAGTAATGACCCCGTTAGTTTACATTCCAATGATGAAGAATAAATGCTGGATTTAAACTGACAGAACATTACTTTCTCACAGTACGTTACTTACGAACTTAATTTATAATAGCTGGGATGCATTTTCTCCTGTACAGTAAGACTATGCCAAGGATTGTAAAACTGTGTATTAGGGATTCATTCCCTTTTTGGGGTGTATGTGTGTGTGGTGTACATCACCAACACATTTTTGGCATCTTGTTCATCATGCCATGATGTATAAACTTATTCTAAGTAATGCCTCTGCTGCTTCTGATCTATTACTAGGGGGACTATTAGCAGGATCGTACAGATTCTTACATACATAGACAAATGCATCAAGATCAGGAGCCGGATTACAAAAATCTACTGAAATGACCAGATCTCATCCATTTAGTGCTGACGATGTGCCAAATGCCTGCATTGTTGCAAATTATACATATTCTAATCTGTGATGAATTCATCTAATCAGTATAATACAGTTAAAGATTGACGTGTCGTGTGTGTGTGTGTGTTATATCTGAAAGTTGCCTTAATTGTGTAATGTCACTGCTGAGGCTGCTCTGAATAAGTGAGTGGAATGTACCTAAGCATCATACAAGAATGACTCACGATTGCATTTTTCTACAACCTTTAGTTTATTGCTGTTGAGAGCAGATTTTACATATTTCAAGAGTTGTATCACAATTACAAATGTAATTCCTAGTATCATACATTTCATGTGTTGTAATGCATCAAATATTATATACATTTTTATATGGTTACTACTACTACTGAATATCCTAAAAAATGATTAATTTTATTTGCCTTGGCCTCACATACTCAGTTTCAACTTCAAGGTGGTCTACTTAGTAAACTGCACCCTCCATATGTTCTAAATGTCATTTGTTTCCATGTCAACAGACAACTCTTCATGTAGCTGTTAGAGGTGTATGCAACTGCTTCCATTAGTTTCCACACTAATTACTACACCCTGTCACTGTCCTGGGAGGGTCCATTCTGTGGTTGTTGAAATCTCATTGTTCCTGACCGCTGGCACTGCATTAGCATATGAGAACATGTCAGATTAACCATTTATATCATGAATTTCTATGTTGAAATAACAAATACCCTGCAAAAACTCGATGGAAAATTATAAACCAGATGGAGTTTGGGGGGGGGGGACATGCATTACAACTCCGATAGCTTGTGAAAGTCATTGAAAGTAAATGAGGTATTTCACACCTTCTTTCAGCTTGCTTCTCTTAAAACTACTTAAGCAGACAGGCATACTGAGGAGTTTAAAGGCTTTAGGCATTACATTCTCGTATGCTAATGCAGCTCTCGGGAACAAAGACATTTCAACAACCATGAAATGGACCCTTCCAGGACAGTGACAGGGCATAGTAAGAAGTGTGAAAACTAACAGAAGCAGCTGCATACATTTTTAACAGCTACAGGAAAAGCTGTCTGACGCTGCTATTGTAATGATGATGAATCAAGTTAGTCCAAATTATATTTATTAATACTATTTCAATCTGTATTTTACTGTGGTGGATATCCTGGAAGGCAGGCTACATAACAAAGCAGCAGTCCTACCACAGACAGTGGATTTCTGTAGCATACAGTGCAGTCATACGAAAGTAGATTTGAGTAGCATACATAACAGGGCATTACGTTTCAGCTTACAAGCTCTGATCTTGCAATATTTCTGGGCCATTTCAATAAATTTCTCTTCAAGCCACGTGAAAAATGTGAATATTGCCAAACATAATAATCTATAGACATTACAAATCTGATTGCCATGCAGCATACACTGTATTCTATTAAATCCGTCATACTGTAGGTCAAGCGCCTCTGTATTTTTGTAATATCAACAGTGTGAGACAATTAATAGCATGTGTGCCTCTGTTTAAATGATAAAGAGCAGCACTATATTTATTCTAATCACCATTAGGACAATGTGAGGATAACAAATTACAATGAGCCCTTCAAACAACATGAAGTCTTGCTGTATTCTGACAGTATGCATGTAGCCGCCTCAGCATTTGAACTGCTATGGAGAGTTAAGCTCTATGCAAAACAATAGAATGTTGGGCTTTGTTTTTAAACCTCTGCCCCTGGTACATTCCAATGTAACTGTCAGATTCTTTACTCTGCCTGCTTCCTTATCACAAATCGGAAGTGGTGACCCAAGGCCATCCTAGACCTAAGATATCTGAACAAACATCTTACGAAACAAAAATTCAGAATGGTAACTCTGGGAAACATTCTTTCCTCTTTGACACCAGGAGACTGGCTAGCATCCCTGGATCCCAAGGATGCCTATTTAAACATTCTAATCAGATGCTCTCACAAAGTAGTTCAGCTTCACATTGCCTTTTGGTCATTATCAATTCAAAGCAATGCCCTTTGGCCTGAAACCTGCCCACAGACTCTTTACAAAATGTGTTGTGGTAGTAGCCTTCTGCAGAAGGCAGGGCATTTCTGTTTCCCTTTCTAGATGACTGGCTCATAATACATCACTTCTCAGACCAAGTCAAGGTCGCCGGCTGCTCTGGTCGTTACCCAGAGGCTTCTGGGGTATGTAGGATTTCTTAATCTTTCAATGTCTATTCTGCAACCAGTTCAACTTCTCACCTTCATAGGGGTAGCTGGATACCATTCAGGCAAAGGCCTTTCTCCCTCTCCCAAGGGTACATTGCTCTTAGAAATCTGGTAGACACCGCCCTTCAGATCTTGACATGTCTTGGCCGGCCAGGCATTTTCTTCATCTTCTACACACAAAGCAGCTTCCACTGCAGTTGTCCAGGAAGCCAGGTTCCAAATGTCAGCGTGGCTCAGTTGGTAGCACATCCGCCTCTGGACCAGAAGGTCATGGGTTCTCGTCCCACACCGGGATTGGACTTGCACCTAAAAATTGCTGGCATCCGAGTGCAATATTGGGGGTGCTGTACTGCTGGGGTGTGCCGTCCTTCAGATGAGATGTTAAAGAGAGGTCCCTTCTGCCCATCCTGGTGTTGTCCTGGTGGGTGTCCAGGTGAAAGTAAAAGAACCCATGGCACTCTTCACAAAAGAGTCGGGAACAATCCCAGTGTCCTGGCCAACATTCCCCTTCCCATAAACTGGTTCATGCAATTAACCAGGCTGTGTGTGGGTGATGTGCAATATGGCCGCCACCACACATTCAGTCACTTCACTACCAGTCTAGCATTGCTTGTAAAGCACTTTGGGATACACTGTGTATGAAAAGTGCTATATAAATGCTGATTCTTCTTCTACCTTTAGTTTCACCAATGGTCCTTCTGGTCTCAGAAAAAAGGACCTCATTACCAAGTTAATTCCAGTAACTGTCTTGTCCAGGCTCTCCAAAGGTGGTTGGAGGAAGACAATCTCTGTCAAGGAGTCCCTTTCCTTCACCAGACACCCTCAGTTATGACAACAGAAGATGCATCCCTTCTGGGTTGGGGAGCTCATCTGGGGGTATCTCTCTGTGTAGAGCACAACATGGTCACAGCAGGAGTATCTCCTTCACATTAATCTCCTGTAATTCAGGAAGGCTGCATTTATAACTCTTCAAGCATTCTCAGAATCGATTCAAGGGAAAGTGGTGCAAGTCAGGACAGACAACACCACCACATACTACATAAAAGAGCAAGGGGGCACTCTGTGTACAGCCTGCTGCACAGAACCCATGAAGTTACGATCGTTGGCTCACTCCCTCCAGTCCAGAGCTCCCTAATAGCAGTGCATCTTTCAGAGAAGGACAATGTGCTGGCAGATGCCCTCAGAAGAATTTCTCAGGCAGTTCACCATGAGTGGTTCCTGAATTACCAGGTTCTTCAGATCATTTTCAGGAAATGGGGGCACTCCAAATATATCTCTTTGCAGCCCCAGACAATCATCAGCTTCCTCTGTTTTTCTTCAGACCTCCAATCCTGGGGTCTGTTCCTCAGGGTGCTATCCTGTTTGATTGGACAAACCAGTTTCTATACACCTTCCCTTTTGCTCTGTTATTTTCAGCGTACTGATAAAATTTGGGTGTCAACCCTGCACAGTGATATATTGGTGGCACCGGATTGGGCCAGGCAACCAAATTGGTATCCCCTGTTGCTGTCCCTCTAGCAGTGACAATTCCTCTGTCTTCTTCCCAGGAGGCACAACCTACTGTCCTCCCACCACCACACCATGGGACGATTTGATACCCCAGTCTCCAGTCTTATTAACTCAAACATGGCTCAAGAGTTAAGAGTATGCAGGATTGCATCTCTCACAAGGAGTTTGATATTTTTAAGGTTTCTAGGAAACATTCCACCACAAAAACCCATAACACCAAGTGGAAGAGATTCAGCATCTGGTGCTCTCGGAGGAATATACAGATTTCTCTAGCATTTCCACAGCCTTGGACTATTTAGTCCATTTGAATAGCTTGGGCCTTAGGCCTACCACTCTTAAGGTTCACCTAGCAGCTGTCTCTACTCTACTCTTCTCTCTGCAGGGCAGGGATCTTCCCTTGCTTCTCACCCTGTGTTCAGTAAGTTTTTCAAAGTTCTGGTTCATCTCATCAACACCCAATTTAGGGACCCAACTCCTGCTTGGGATCTGAATATTTGTATTGCTTAGCTCATGCAGCCCTCCTTCGAACTCTTGTCTTCAGCTGAGCTAAAGTACTTGACTTGGAAGACTGTGTTCCTGGTAGGCATTACCAGGAGAATCACAGAGTTACAGGCCCTGCATGTAGAATGTGACTATTTCCTTTTACAAGGATAAGGTAGTCCTCGGGACAAGTAGAGAATTTCTTCCTAAAGTAGTTTCAGATTTTCATCTTAACATGTCCATGTCTCTGCCTATGTTTTTCTCTGATTACTCTTCTTCAGGTGACAGTTTAGATGTAAAAAGGGCATTGCACTATTATATGGACCATATTTTCCGGGGCACTGCAAGTACTGAGGCAAACTGCATAGTGTCAGAATACAGCAAGCAAGACTCCATTAGAAAAAACATTACTGTGAGTATTTGTTTGTTCTGGAACATAAAGTGTGTGCAGGAAAAACGTGCATAATGATGCAAAAGAAAACTACATACAAAAAACAATGTGACCACTCTGTCCACACAACTAATGTGTTAAACTATTTTATACTATAACTATATGCAACTATTAAAATAAGAAAATGAAAAAGACAACCTTGATACCACTAATGTACTGCTGTATGATTTAGATTTTGTTCTTTAGAACTTTGACTGTCCATACCATTTACAAAAACTACTGTATGTCGGCATAACAGTGTTCTACACCTTCAATAAATATACACAATATGATTAACTTTCATCTTTGTGTGCAACTGGTTCATAAATGATGCAAATATGGTATACGCTATGGTAAAATGTTAAATGCTTAGTGCTTCTTAACAAGCTTAATATTTCTAGTGGTACATTGATGACTACTCTTCCATGAATCCAAGGCACATCCATTTTCCCACCCTGGTGGTCTACTGTCTGACAATATCACAACTCCCGTCCCAGGTAAGTTTATACAAACTTCATATTTTACTTTCATAAAAATTAATTTGCCTTTATTAGAACAGCAACTTCATTCATCAAACTGTAACTATGACTAAATGGTATGAGTCTGTCGGACACTTTATCCATCAGTTTATTCACAGCACGCTGTGGCTCATGTTCTGTATGTATTGCTACTTTGATCATAATGTGAAATTGTTGGCAGATTAATCTTGTACCGACGCGTACACAAATAAGCAATAAGTACTGTACTGCTGGAGTCCGCTTGCCGTACCTACAAAATAAAAAAACAAATAGTATTACATTTACAATAGGTTTAGAAACCGTACTGTCTGTACAATAAAAGTGTGGTACATACCAGGCATAACATTGAAGTACTTGTCCATATATGTCCTTAATGTTTTAATACACTTTCTCTTCACACAATAATTGTTCTTCTATAAACAGTTGCATAACACATTTTACTGATATATTGGCACTCCTACACGTTAAAAGTCTTTTAATTCACATACCCTTTCAGAATATCATTATGTGCACAGGAGCACACATTCAATGGTTAGGAGCATATATTTTAGGTCTGTATTTTGTCAATGTGTGCTCCTAAGTTTCAAAGGAGCACACCTTGCCAAAACCTTAATGCCATCCCTGGTGTGAGACAAGCTTGGCGGTGGTAACAGTTACCCTCGCAAAGTGACAAAAAGACAATTTAAACTGAAAAACACTAAAAGCTAGTAAATATAAAAAATAAAACATGGAGAAGTGTGGTTCTCTAGGGATTTTGTGCACCCTCTTGGTGTGTGATGCCCATATAACCCCACGGGATTCACCCTCTGGGTTTATGGGGCATCACACACCTCGGGGGTACGTAAAATCCCAATAAACCACACTTCTCCATGCATTATTCTGTGTTTAATACATGCCTAATAATACTAATTTCTCAACGAAGCTGGTGATTTTCTGATGAATAGACTCTTCTCTACATTCTGTATCTCTCTCTCTCTCTCTCTCTCTCTCTCTCTATCTTGATCTCTCTCACAAAAGCTCCTCAAATGTTTGACAGCTATTTATAAATACAACTGTGTTCACGGCAAAAAATAAAACACTGTATCAAACCCTAGCACGGCAGGAATTTAACCATGTACATTTTTTTCCTTGTTGGAAACCACATAGATACCAGTTATAAGCCACCTGCAAATCACATACACATATTAAAAAAAGACAAGACAAAAGGAATCTTAATAATTGCATTTAGTTTCTTTGTAAGTGTCCATTCCACAGCGCACATCTTCTGATTCATTATCGTACTGGCTGGCTGGATGTGGGTAGCGAGCAGCATCTCCCCCGGCAATATGGCGGACGTCGGTGTCAGCTGACAGCGCATGTCCGGCCTCTAGTCAGTACATAGAACTCAGTGTTCCTGACGCAGAATGTGCATGCGCGGCTAGTGAGTCGGAAAAAAATCCTCCCCCATTACAAACCTTGCAGGATCTGTTCCGGACGCGCTTCACTGGAGTCTGCATTTATATTTAACACCAATTTAATTTGGCATGTAATGATTGAAGCAGATAACAAACATTTATTTTTAGTGGCGTTGTATATGTTGTAGTCTACATTAATGATGGCTTGAGTTTAGCTGCTGTAATCCTCATTTTTGTCTGTTACATGCAACAATTTCATTACTCTGGAAATGAAGACATTGAAAATATTAATGTCTTTCTTATTTATTAAAAAGATAAAGTTACTTTTTTATTAAAAGAATAAACAGGCCGGCCCGGTGGTGCTGAAGGTTGAGGCACTGGTGCCTCACATCACATGACGCCATCGACCTGGGTTCGGGAATGGACTCGGGGCACCAGGGATCGGCAGAAAAAGGAGAGGATTGAGCATCTGGAGGACTGCTCTCTTCTCCTCTCCTGGGGTGGGCTAGGGAGATTGACTCACTCTATAGCAGCCCCTGGTGGAGACCAGGAGCACTACAGATGCAGCATGATGCATGGAAAGCTAGGAAAGCCACGAAAATGGCATCCTGATTGACCGGATGACTGCCGCGTGGACCCCCACCTTCACAGAACCCCCAGACAGCTAGAGCTAACCTCAGCAGCACCAAGAGAGGTAAGCCAGAAGGCACTCCCCACCCCGAAGGAGGGAATCCATCCGATGAAGGGATACACCGGGTTACCCTGGGCCGACTTCAATATGAGGCTGGGAAGCTGGTGAAGGGGAGGGTTCAGAGGGGAGCAGGGCCTGAAGGAGGGACAGGTCAGATGCAGGTGCGATAAATAGATAATGTAAAAAAAAAGAATAAAGAGAACTTGTGCCTTGTTTCTTGTCTATGGAGTGAGGGGAAGTTGGGGTTGGCCGGTCACAGCTGCTCTCGAGGGGAGGCTGCTGACTGATGCACTAGGGCTGGGGAAGGTGAGAAGGTCATGGGGAGGTGGGCAGGTCACAGTTCAACTCTGGCTGGGGAGGGAAGGTGGATCGCAGTCTGACTCTTGAAACGTGAGGTAGGGTGGAATGTCACAGTTGGACTCTGGCCAGGGAGCAGGGATAAGTCACAGTTCGACAGTGGCCAGGGAGGGGCAGGTCACAGTTATACTCTGTCCAGAGAGGGAGGGCAGATGTCTGATGTACTCAAGCTGGGGAGGGAGGGAATGTCACAGTTGGAGTCTGGCCGGTGGGGAGGGGGTGGTTCACAGTTTGACTCTGGCCAAGGAGGGACGGCATGTCACAGTTGGACTCTTTCCTGGGGAGCAGGTCACAGTTGGTCTCTGGAGGGGTGGGGGGGCTGCTGACTATTTGGGAGTGGGTTTAGGTGAATCTTAGCAGTGTGCGATAAAGAAAACTTTTGCTGGTGGAATATAAGCAAAAATTAGACTTTAGATTCTGTGCAATTTCAAAAAATCTGCTTCTGAACTTTTGAGGTAATTCTGCCTGCTCTACATCGCTGCACAAGTGGCCAATAAAATACTAAATAAAAATCACAATCGGACATGAATTTAAATCAACAAAACCTTGGTTGATAGTGGACCCTCCCCTCCCATCTGATCAACCGTCTGCATTGACATGCCTGTTTATTTAAAAAAACAAAACAAAACAATTGCTAGTGGTCCCTCCCCTCATCTGATCACTCACCACTCTCCAGATTACATGTTTATATTCATACTTGTAACAACACCACTCTCTCATCCCTGTCACCAGTAGTTAGTTAAATGTACCTGGTGGTCTAGTGGTAATGACCACCCCATCTCCGATCCCCATATGTAGTGTAAATAGAACTTTTTTCCTTTTTTAATATATTACCTCAGTTCCAGTGCCAAACTCCAATTCCTGCCTGGTGGTGTAGTGGTATAGTAATCAAGTATAGGTCTCCCTCCTCCTCCCGTCATCCAAACTCAATAGGTAGTGTCCCAGCCCATTCTTTTTTGCCAGAAATGAAGCGGGCAACTGGCACAGTCCTTCGCTCTCAACAGCTGGCAGCCCATTGAGCAGTCAATGCATGAGTGCATGCTTGTATAGCATGCACTTCATTTAATGCCAGCTCACAGTCCATGTCATTTTCCGAGTGTGTGTGTGTGTGTGTGTATGTGGGGGGGGTGATGGCTGTTCCAGACACTGGTGGGGTGTGATGGGGTGATCGATCTTGTGGATCCCTCTGGGGGATTTTTTAATCTGCATACATTATGTCCAAAAAAGCCAAGCCACAGCTTGAGACAGGAAATCTGTAGTGGGTAAAGTGCAGGCCAATGCATGATGCTTTCACCCACTGGACTGGGTGAAGTTCTTGTTTCACATGACTACCCAATAGACTCACCCCCCATCAACTGCTGCAAGGACTAGGCACTCCTGCTCTCTCATAGCCTCAACAGTATGTCAAGAATAGGACAAACACAACAGGTTGATGAAGCTACTCAAAAATGCTTCTGCAGCTCAAGAATGCCTACCAGACTTTACCTACCCTGTCTGATACTTGCTTTAATTGCATGCTGATCCTGAAATATCTTAGTAACCATCTTGCTGATGCTTTGTACTGCTGGCTGGTCCATGCCCAACCCTGACAGATAAGAACCCTGCTTCCTGCCTGTTACTCACCTCAGGTTCACCCACTCCTCTTACTCATTGACCCAGCCTGTCGCACCTCCAGGGGAAACAAGAGCATCAAAAGAAGTCACAGTCTCCAGGCAGGAGGCCCTGCTCCACCACCGTCAGTGCTGCCCTGATTGTCCACCTGGGGCAGGGGTCCCACTTCCATGGCCCCACTCTGTGGGTTAAGCCAGAGCTCATTCCTATGTGTCCACTGGGGGGATGCTTGCCCAGCAGTCCCACCCAGGGGAGTAAGGGAGTAAGCATGGGCATGGTGGGGTGGGGTGTGGGGCAGGGGCTGAGGTACCAATGGGAGTTGGGGGGCCGTGGCCTAAAAAAAACAAAACAAAAAAAATGTGAGTAGAGCTCTAATTCAATTGTGAAAGTGGGGGTCAACATTGTGGGATCAAAAAATACATCAAGGCTCCCCTTTGCTGACAGGAGGACTTCGTGTAGTGGAACACCTCTCCTCTGTGCAGGAGCTGATGAGCTGTCTGTGCAGCATTCCCCAGCTCCACAGGCTATATGTGGGTGGTGGGTGGGTGGATGGGCGTGTTCACTAGAGACAGGGTCAGGGGTTCTTTATTCGCATGAGCTGGTGTACCTACCATCAACATGGGGAGGAATTAGACAGCTTTGGGGGAAGTCTTTAGCAAAATGGCAAGCATGGAGGAATTATCGCTTCTGGGGGACTTTAATCTGTCTGATGTGGACTCGATCATTCCGGTCGCAGCTACAACAAGAGGCAGGACCATCCTCAACTTCCTGCAAGAGGCATTTCTCAGATAGTTCATACTTTCATAGGTTCATAGACAATTTGAAGTTCAGGTAGACCGTGGCCCATAGCTGAACTTGCCACCTTTCAAGATTTACTGGTGGAACATAAAAATGTTTTTTCTCCCATGTAACAGTCTAATCTTTTTTTAAAAAAACATCTACACTGTTACTTTCCACAACATTGTTAGGCAGAGTATTCCAAATGGTAACAACTCTTTAGTTATACCACCGGCTCCTCTTTTGTGTTTTATTTGTTTCACTTCTTAGTTTGTAGTTGTGTGATCTTGTATCTTTAGTGTTGACTGTATTTTTTGCTAGACCATTTGTTTCTAAAAGTGAATCATCATGAAAAGCTCTGAAAGCTAAACAGAGTTCACCCCTTACTCTTCTGTATTCCATTGAGCATAGATTTAGATGTTTCAGTCGCTCATGATATTGAAACTTCTTAAAAGGTCTTATCTGCCATGCCACCCTCCTCTGGACTGGTTCCAATTTATTTTTAACCCTGATTGAATATGGGGCACAAAAAGGAAGACAGTACACCATATGTGGTTGAAAGAGTGTCACGTATAATGGAATAATTACTTCAGGGTCCCTACTCTTTATAGTCCTAAACATACATCTAATTATTTGATAGCATTTTCTAGTTGCTTCATTGGTGTGGTTTTCAAATTTTAGGCTCCTAGATATGCAGACCCCTAATTCCTTTCATTTATGTTTTCTTTTAACCTTACGTTGTTTAATTTATGTTGATATCCTCGGTTATTTCTCCCAAAATGCATTAGTTTGCATTTGGCCTTCTTGAACATTAGTTTATGCTTGTTTGCCCATTTTGCAAGATGGTCTAGATTTGTCTGAAACAATTCAGCCAATTTTGCATTATACACTATATCCCCCATCTTGCAATCATTGGCGTACTTACACAACCAAGTACTAGATGGTGTTAGCATTGTTGATAACAATACATTGAAAAGAGTGGGGCCCAGTACCAAACCCTGAGGCACTCTGCTCATCACTTCTCCCCAGGTGGACTTATGTCCTCTAATTGATACAGATTGTGTTCTGTTGCTTAATCATGCACTGATCTAATTAGATTAGGATGAAGCTGTAACCTAATTAGTTCCTGAACTAGTTGCAGAAGTCACTAGAGATGGTGTAGTGTTGCATGTGGTATATACAACAGGGATAGCATTGCGGATGTCACAGTGGGTAGTTGTCATCAAGGCACTGGTCAGGAAGCATAGGAAAACCAGGAGCAGTTGTAAAATTCACAAGTGATTTTTTTTCTAACAGTAAAATAAAATTTACAATTATTCAGTATAACTATTTACAAAGGCAGTATAAACAGAGAAAGTCCATCTGGGTTTCTTCTCAATTTCCAATCTCAGTCTCTGTGTTTCTGTCTCTCTTGCAAGAAATTGCAGCTCTGTTTTTATAAGTCTTTGCAACCCCCACTTGTTAAGAAAACAGCATGCTTTTCACACAGTGTTCTTGTAAGTTTCAAAAAGTGCAGCAGAAAGAACATTGTGACCCAGAACTGACCTCTTGCTTATAGCTTCTCAGAGAGTTTGCAAACTAGCTTCTCAGGTTAAACCCTTGAGTTCTAAACAGCTTTTTGCAATCGTTTCAACAGTATAACTATATACATTTTTAAACAAAGGGATCCCAGTATTAGTTGCATTTCCACAAAATGATTCACATATATTTTTATACCAGCAGATATGCAAGGGGGAGAAAAGACAGAACAGCAAGAGAGGGTAGAGAGTTGCAAGACCATCGGGGTGATCAAGTCCTAGGTCTCATGTGAAAAGTTGGTTGCGCAACCAGATAGAGAAGAGACAGAAAATGAGAGAATAGAACAGATCCTTGCATTTAAACTTTTTCTCCATAACAACTGGGACAAGGCCTTATTCAACCCTGTCACAGTATTCCTCGGTGTACAAGAGATCACCATACATACCACCCTACAGGAAATAAAAAAACAATTTTCAATCCTTAAAAAATAAACTTGAGAGGTGGACTAATGAAACTTATTTTTCAGAAATTGTTCCAGCTTCATGAATGGGCACTTATAAAAATCAGAAAATCAAACTCTCTAATAATTGGCTTAGGAAGTGGTGTTTACACAACGGCATGAAATGTCTCACACACTGGGAGACTTTTGACGGTAACTTTAGCCTGTACAGCAGAGATGGACTGCATTTGAACAGGAAGGGCAGTGCAATACTGGAGAAATCCATCTCTACATTTAACAAAACTTTAAACTCCTAAGTTGGGGGCAAGGGGCTAACAAGAGTACAAGTTCAAACGTTGTTTTTGCAGGGGAATCTAATATTCCACATGTTAATATTGAATTAAAAGGGAACATTCCTAGAGTCTCAAAACCCAAAAAAGAGGGACTGAATATACTCCTGACTAATGCAAGGAGTCACAATATTATACAAAGAACAGAACTAGAGATTATACTGAAGGAAAAAAATATAGACATAGCGGCCATCACAGAGACTTGGTGAAAAGAAACAACTCATGGAACAAGAACATATTAAGATATAATTTAATACATAATGATAGACTTAACAGAAGAGGAGGAGGAGGAGGAGTGGCATTATATATTAAAGATAATGTTAGATTTAAAGAAGGCAGTTCTAATAGTCAGCAAGATTGCTCCATAGAGATGATGTGGACTGAAATTACCAGGCAGGATTCGAACAAATTAACTTTAGGTATTTTCTACAGGCCACCGGATACCACTATACAGAACCACAATTCATTTTTAAATTATATCCAAGGATATGCACAAAGGAAAGATGTCTTAATAATGGGTGACCTAAATTTGCTTAACATTGATTGGGTTAATTTTACAGTGCATAATCAGATGGAAGTTACATTTTTAGATAACTCATTGAGTAATGGTTTCTCGCGAATGGTAAAAGTGCCCATGAGGGGGCAAATATATTGGACTTTGTTCTGACAAATAACGAACACAGTGAAAAGAATATTAAAACTTTGGGACCATTGTTCAATAGTGACCACGAAATCATTACTTTTCAATTAAGTACATATATAACCCCAATTAAGGGAAATTCAGTAGTCAAGAATTATGCTAAGGCTGACTTTGTATCAATTAATAAAAGGTTACAGCTATGGGATTGGAGAGCATCTCCCAATATAGATAATGTAAACATGTTTTGGAAAGAATTAAAGCAATGTTTTTTGGACCTAGAAAATAAATATATCCTAGAAAAAAAATCATAACAAAAAGGGGAAAATACCAATTTGGTTTACAAACAAAATCAAAAAAGCAATTCATGAGAAAAACACAACATATAGAGCAATGATAAAAGATAACAGTGCATTTAATATATCTAAATATAAATTGGCTTTAAGAACCTGCAATAAAATAATAAAACATAGAGAACAAGGTAGAATTCAAAATAGCACATATAAAAGATAATGGCAACACCTTCTAGGTGTATGTTAATAAAAATTGTAATAAATCATTAGGACCATTATTAAAAAATGGCATTGAAGTTAGTGAACCCAAACAAATGGCCACCATTTTTAATGACTTCTTCGCTTCTGTATACCAGGAAAAGAAAAAAGATATCTATACACCACAACTGCATCAAAGACACTTAACATGTAACTTGAACATAACTTCGGAAGAGATTATGGAGCAATTGGATAAAACTTACGTGCATACATTGGCAGGGCCTGATGGACTTAGTGCAAGAATATTAAAAAAAAACTAAAACATGGATAGCTGCCCTATTAGCCACCTTATTTACAAGATCATTGCAGACTGGGGATATCCCTGATTATTGGAGACATGCTATAATAATACTTTTATTTAACAAAGGCAGTAAATCAAACCTGTCAAACTATAGACCAATAAGCCTTGCATGCAATCTATGCAAAATAATGGGAACAATTGTTAAAAAGAGGCTAGAAGTAGAACTACAAAAGAATAATTCTTTAGATTGCAATCATCATGGCTTTAAAAATGGTAGTTCATGTGCAACCAATCTACTGCTCTTTTATGAGAAGGTTAGTCAGGCACTTTTGAATAATCAGCCAGTGGATGTCATTTTTTTGGATTTCGAAAAGGTCTTCGATAAGGTTCCTCATGCACATATTATTAGTAAATTAAAATCTCTAAACATTGATATTACATTATTACACTGGATTAATAACTGGCTATACAACAGGACCCATGCCATAAGGATAAGAGGAAGCATATCTGTGACAAGGGAGGTCAATAGCGGGGTACCTCAGGGCTCTGTCCAGGGACCTGCACTGTTTACTATATTTATATCTAATCTTGATAACAGCATTACAAATTGGACTGCTAAATTTGCTGATGATACAAAATCGGGTGCAGTAGTACAGATGGACATTCAAATTGAGAAATTCAAAAAAGACATCCTGGCACAAGAAACATGGGCCATTACTAATGTCATGGGTTTTAATACAAGCAAATATGTGATTTTACACATGGGCAAACATAATAAATCTATAGATTATATACTAATGGGTAAAAAATTAAGAAAGGCTGAGAGTGAAATTGACTTGGGGTTTTAATAAATAATGACTTTCAGTTTGGTAAACACTGTACAAAATCAGTAAAAAAAACATATAAGTTGCATAAGAACTGCTTTTGTGTCTAGGGATCAAGATGTTATTAAAACCTTGTATACATCCTGTGTAAGGCCTCATCTGGTCTACTGTTCAGTGGTCTGGAGCCCTCATTTGAAAAAGGACATTTCTAGTATAGAGAAGGTTCAGCACAGAATGACTAGACTGGTGAGAGGATTTAAGGATATGGAATATGAGGCTAGATTAAAAAGACTAGAAATGTACTCTCTTGAGAGAAGAAGAACAAGGGGTGACATGTTACAGATGTATAAAATCCTCAGAGATCAGGAATTAAGTGATATTATTGGTTGCCCATGGAGATTAACGGTCAGCTCACAACTGACCCTTCTCAAATATTGGCTGCCCTTAACAGGCACTTCTCAGACCTCGAGGTCTACAAGACCTGCCTGTCTCCCCAGACTCTCCCCCCTACCTCAGATGAACCACCTCACATGGAAAGACCCCCATTTCACCTGAGACTGGCTAAATGCACTGAAGTACTAAACCTCCTAAGGAACCTGAAACCGAAAGGGTCAGGGGGACCCAATGGTATCAACCCTCGGCTACTCAAGGCAGGAGCTACCTCCTTAGCCTGGCCTATAACCATGCTCCTCAATCGATCACTGAGGGAAGGAGCAGTCCCTGGCCCATGGAAACATGCCAATGTTGTCCCTATTCACAAAGGGGGGCTCAGGGAAAAACTCAGCAATTACAGGCCCATCTCCCTCCTCTGCTCACTTGCTAAGGTGCAAGAAAGAGTCATCTACAATCAACTCAGGGACTACCTGGAGGCTCATCAGCTCCTTGCCCCCTCCCAACATGGATTTAGAACAAACCATGGTATGACATTGCCCTCATTAACTTCACGGATGAAGTTCTCAGGGCAATGGACAAAGGATACCCACTGGTGCAGTCTTTATAGACTTATCCAAGGCTTCAACCTCATCGACCACAACTTGCTGCTATAGAAGCTGCAAAATATAGGCCTAGACAATCATGCCCTGAAGTGGTTTGGGAGCTACTTATCAGGCAGGGCACAGAGGGTCTCATGGAAAGGACCATGTCTGACTCACTACCCCTAATCCAGGGTGTACCTCAGGGCTCAATTCTAGGCCCCCTCTTGTTTTCCTTGTTTACCAAAGACCTGCGTACCCACTGCAGGAAGAGCTCGGTTGTGCAGTATGCTCATGATACTGTCATCTTCTGACCTCTGCGTGACGTGGTTGCCCTAGGCCCTCTACTCCAAAAGGATCTCACTTCACTAGAGACTTGGCTATGTAAGAACAGAATGGTACTAAATGCTGACAAGACCAAGGCAATGCTATTCGGCCAAAATCCCTGGATTTGACAGGTCCTCATCCCTCTCCTTAACCTCACACTCTGATAAAGCCATTAACGTAGTCCCCTTCCTTAAATACTTAGGCCTCACGTTGGATCAGAATATCACATACAAGGAACACATGGGCCAGGTCACCAGGACCCTACATCGGAAACTTGGCACCCTGTACTGACTCAGGGACCAACTCATCCTTGAAGCCAGGCTCTCCATAGCTACCAGCGTCCTTCTACCCAACCTGACCTTTGCGGACCCTATTATACAGGGCATGGCTGAACAAGAGATTACCAGGATGCAAACCCTATATAATAAAATAGCTCGTTTCGAAACCTTAGACCACCTGAGACATCACCACTGTGACACTTTGGCCAATCTTCATTGGCCCACATTGGTCGCCCGCCTCCAACACCCCTTGCTTGTCCAGGCCTACAAGCTTCTCAAACCCCATGCTCCACAAAGCATTGCCGGGACCATAACCCTCAAACACAACCCAAGGAACCTAAGGACCTCAGATAGAACACTATTAGAAGTCCCAGGGTAAGGACAAACGCTGGCAGAAGATCCTTTCCTCCCAAGCAGCCTGCCAATGGAACAAGCTCCTCCCAGGTCCAGGCCTCCTCTCACTCATGAACTTCCACACCAGGCTTAAGTCCCATCTGCTGATCTCAAGTGCATGCCACTGTCATGGCATAAAGCTCCTAAGGTACTCCCCTCCTCTCCAACTCCCATCTCCTAGCTTAACCTTCCTACTACCTGCCTTATACAGACTGCTTGCCAGAGGCCACGTATAACCCCTGAATAAACTATATGCAAAGTACTACCAATTGCTTACATGTCATGATGATAACCATGCCTGTACCCATGCCTGCATCCACTGCTTTTCTTTTACCGTGCCTGTAAGCCATGCCTGTATCCACTGCTTTTCTTTTACCATGCCTGTAACCATGTCTGCATCCACTATTTTTCTTTACTGTAACCACCTCATGATATAACTCACAATGCCTCAAATGTTCCTTATATCCTTGTTCATTCTTATAACCTGTATTGTTATCCCGGGTCACCCCTGAAAAAGGGACCTTCGGGGCTCAGTGGGCCTACCCGGCCACCAAAATTTAATAAATAAATAAATTATGGGTTTAAGACTATGTAACAATAAAACAAAACCGAGATGTCACAATCAGCAAATACAAATGTTCCATTGTCAAAGCAATAACAGAAGAGGATACTTCACATTTAGGGCTATAAGAGTTTGGAATTCATTACCTGAAGAAGTAGTTGAATGCATTCAATGTTGGTGCTTCAAAGAGAGATTATACACACATTTACTAGATAGAGGGAATTGAAGCCCTGCTTTGGTTGAAGGCAGGTTTTATGGACATTTTGTCTTCTCCTGTCTAGACAACCTAGTATATTGTGTGACTTGGAATATGGATTGAGCAAGAGAAAACCACAGTACCACAAGGATCCTGGACTTCAGGAAAGCATATTTTAAAGAAATAAGAGACTACATTAGTAAATACCTCAAAATGGGGCTGTCCACGGGGAGTGGGTAATCACTGTGTAACCTCTAGGTGGCACTATCCCAAGGGCTACTACCCCTCCTGCTTGGTTAGTAGCAGGTTAAGGGGCCTAGGTTCTGTAACAGGTGTCTCCACCCAGAGGTCAGGGCTGGTAGTGGTCAAGCAAACCAGGGAACAGCCCTCCAGGACACTGTAACCCCCCCACCCTTTTCTCTGCTAGTGGTCTAAACATTGCACAATAATTATGTTCACAATATCCCTGATGCACCACACAAGTACCCACACTGTTTGCACTTACCACCAGGGCTTTCCTCTGGCTCGGGCCTGGGGACCCCCTGTAAAACAAGGTTATACACAGCAAATAAGAGCAGTACAGTACTCTCGCACAAACTGGAACTACAGTCAGGGTAAATGCCAAAAAGAGTTAGATCGGATATATTTAGGGGACTTGAATAAGGGAGTGGCGTAATCAGGTTAATTTGCTTAAAGGCTGTATCAATCAAACAGTTATGCATGCACTTCAGGGTCCATAAATAGTCACACATCCTGGGTACCCAGATGGAGAACGGTGGGCTAGCCAGGAATGTTACAGCTGGTCGGGACCCTGTGATGGAAGAAAAAAAACAACATGCATAACACACACTATTTGTAATCTGGAACCAGAGGGCTCAGTTCATGAAAAGAAAACAAGACAATCAGATGACACACTTTTAGATTAGGCTGTTGATGCAGGGAGCTACCCTGATGATTACTCAGGATATCCAAGACTGGACACAGGCTGGACGAAAATCAAGACAGCAGGTGGTTAATCTGGAGTGCTAGGAGAAGCAGGTAACACACGATTCGCCAAGGCGTCGTTCCTGTTCAAGCGTGGAGCAGGAGGCTCATCCTCAGGCAGGTCTCTTGTTGGTGGCTTTCTCTGTGCAGTGCGGTAGTCTGGCAGTGCCAGTGTGGCATGGCCTAGGCTGAATGGAGATGAACACGGATTCAGTCCGATTAGGCTGGATAAAGCTTCCAACAAGCAGAACACAGTTCACACAGTGGGGAAACAGATCACGACCCACTTTCAATATGCAGTACATTTACATGTAAAGGATTCTACGGTACCAGCAAGCAGAACACAGTTCACACAGTGGGGAACCAAATCTTGACCCACTTTCAATACACAGCACATTTACATGTAAAGGATTCCACGGTAATAGCAAGCAGACATGCAGGCCACAACTCGGGCCTTTCCACAGTTCTCCCGAGCGAAACTACTCAGACTGCTACTTGACTGTCTCAAGCATGTTGCTTCTTCAGCTCCCAACTTAGATCTGACTCAACTGCCAGCAAGCTTCTGACTTTCCCCAGAATCCAAAAAGGTTTGGTTGGCTGATCTGTCTGTCAGTCACAACAAAGGCTCCCTCTTCAGGTGCAAAAAGGCGCCAAAAGCCCAAAACTACAATTCCTACAGATTTTGACTCAGACGGCTCCTGTAGTCAGCTCCATTTAGGTCCCACCAGTACTGATTGGTCCAATTTGGCAGTCCAGGACCAAGACAGTGGAGATAAACAAAACAGTCCTTGCAGCAAAGAAGGCAGGTTAGACAAACTACTTTATCATTATCACTCTAAATGATTTTCAGCAAATAGTTACATCTTTCAAGAGAGCTCCCTCTCAGATTACTTATGACTGCAAGCCAGGCAGCTCTTAAAGAGGCAGTACACAGAGGCTATCCAGGTACTCTCTGGCAATTACATTTAAACTGCTAAAACGCAGGACATCAACCTGGCGGTGAGCATTTAGGCAAGCTCAAGGAAGACTTTTTGGGAACCCCCATTTGTAGGGGGGTTACACCCTTTCCTGCCTGGAGAAAACTTGGTGTCCGTGTCAAGTCAGTACCATCATGAATCAATTAATATAAACGTATTACTTTACTATACATATTCACTATACTTCATGATACTATATCCATTCTGACAACACATTGTGCATATTTCACACAGGTAAATTGAACATTACTATACTGAATCAGATAATAACTTTTTGTACCTTAAACAGTGCAAGAGGGGGCCCTTCCCTATCAGCTAACTTGGGGCTAGAGAGGGCAGGGGCACCATGGTGAGAGGGAAAGACAAGTAACCTGGAATTGGCTGTCAAGCTCAGTTTGGGCAGTGAGTTTGGTGAGATACAAACACCTTTGTGCACCACACTGAGAGGCAAATCCACTGGCCTCCCAGGAGAATCATAACTGAGGTGTACTACTGGCTTGATAGCTCGGCCAGTCTTTCTGAGGGGGGCAACTACAGTCTCTATACTCTCAGCACTGGTCTGGGGACTCATCACTTGTGAGGGGTGCCTCTGCCTGGGTGGGAATGTCCAAACTTGGGGCACTATCGGCTCCTTGCTCTGCCGGCTCTGTTTCTATAACACTTGACTCACGGTGTGAAGGCTAAGGCACAATCAAACTTTGAGGCACTGAAGGGGGGTTGTCAGCACTCTCATAGTGTTCTTCAAAATCTGGCATGTCACCAGAAAAACTCATACTCTCAGGCCCACCCTCAGGCAAATCATACAGTTCCAAATACACAGAGACTCGGCATCTTCAGATGTGATACTTTACACTTCACTTTCAGGGAGCATTGGCTCCAAGGACAGAGCTGGGGGATTAGACAGTCCAGAAGGCCCAGCTTCATCCCCACAATTAATCATGGGGTTACCCTTATACAGCTGACTCAGTTCATAAGAGGGGTAATAGGCATAGTTGCACTCACTTTCATCAGAAGTGGACTGACAGTCACTATCATTCTGGGCCTGCTGTGGTGGAAACCTTAAATCTGTGACCACTGGGGTTGGTTGACTGTGTCTCTTTCTTGCAGCAGCATGAGTCACCGGCCCAGGGAGCTCAATTTCTGGGGGTTCAGCCTCAATCATGACTTGGACGATAGGTAGCAAGTGGTTATGGTGCATGGTCTTGACAGCTTTGGAGTTGTTCTCTGGGCGCACCTTGTACACAGGTAAATCATCCAACTTTCCAACTACTACATGGGGAAGATGGTGCCACCGATCAGCAATTTTGTGTTTACCATGCAGTCCCAAATTGCGTAACAACACATTATCTCCAGGTCGAAGCTCTTGAGCCTTTACTTTTTTATCATGCCTCTCTTTGTTGGCTAGATTTCTCTTGGCGGCCATCGTCTGGGCCAGTTGATAGGCATGGTTCAATTGAGCTTTCAGTTTTGGTATTGACAAGTAGTTTTGTCTCAGACCCCATCTGGAGAGACCCCAAACAGACATCAACAGGCAGCGGGCCTCTCTCCTGAACATGAGGCAGTAGGAGAGAACCCGTAGCATCATTTTTCGTGCAACTGTATGTGTACCAAGGTGCTAATCTGCTGGCTCCTTTTATGCTTGTCTTTTGGGTGGAGGGTGCCCAGCATGTCTAGAAGGGTGCGGTTAAAACTTTCTGGTTGAGGGTCTCCCTGCGGGTGATAGGGGGTGGTTCTTGACTTTTGCACCCCCCCATAGAGAGAGAGCATTTCTTTGATTAGCCGACTCTCAAAGTCTCTGCCTTGATCAGAATGAATCTGTTTGGAGGCACCATAGTGGATGAAGAAATTTTCCACTAGCACCTTGGCCTCAGTAGATGCCTTTTGATCTTTGGTGGGAATAGCTTGTGCATACCATGTGAAATGGTCTGTAACCACTAACACATTGCCAATGTTCCACTGATCTGGTTCTAAAAACAAGAAGTCTATGCAAACTAGTTCCTTGGGGGTGCTGGTAGTAATATTAACAAGAGGGAGCAGCCCTCTGAGACAGGGCTTTTCTTTGCAGGCAGTGACTACAAGTCTTTACATGGTGCTCAACATTGGCCCTCATTTTGGGCCAGTAGAAGCAAGATTGTACCAGGTCAAGGGTTCTGTCAATACCGAGGTGCCCCATGTGATTGTGGAAGGACCGCAGTACCAAATCTTTAAAGGCCATGGGCAGGACCAATTGTTGCTTGTCTACTTTGCCACTACAATCTACTGTCAATCTATACAACAACTGATTGAGCTACTTCAATCTGGGGCCTTCTTTAAACAATAAAGCAGTTCGCAAGTCAGTGGAACGTAACTTAGACACATCTTTCCCTGCATGCAGGGCATCAAGTGCTGGCTGAATCACAGGATCTTGGGATTGAGCCCACTGAATGTTGTCATTGTCAAATTGAGGTAGTGAGCTAATATCTAAAGCAGAGAAGTGACAATAAGCAGCTGGTATGCAGGTGTCAGAAGGGCCCAAGCAATCTACTAAACAGTCCACTGTGTCCGCAGACATCTATTCATCTCTATCAAACTTTTGGCACAGTGCTCGAATGTCAGGTTCAGACAGCCTGACCCAATCACTCTTGGAAGTGGGCTTTCATGATTGGGCATCAGCATCAATATGGTTCAGGTCCGGTCTGTATTCGACAGCATAATCATAGGTTGATAATGCAGAAAGCCACCGGTGCCCAGTGTCGTCTAACTTAGCTGAAGTCTGTACATAGGTCAATGGGTTATTTTCAGTCTTCACCAATATCTTTGCCCCATAGAGGTATTCATGAAGCTGGTCAACGATGGCCCGTTTTAGCGCAAGAAACTCCAACTTATGCACAGGGTAGTTTCGTTTGGCAGGGTCACGCTCCTACTGGTGAAAGCTACTGGTCTCAGGTCATCCTCATGGTCTTGATACAGCACCAGACCTAGACCCTGCAGACTAGCATCCGTATGCAGCACATAGGGTTTGGTGGAGTCAGCATAGGCAAGGATGGGGGCATGGGTGAACTGGTATATGATCTCATGGAGGGCTGCTTCACAGTCAGGCATCCAGCGGGGCCCGAAGAGTTCACCTGGGCAGAAGTATACTTTTTCTGGTTCTTTAACAGCCCCTTTTTTGTATTTACGATTGGTAGGAGGGTAACCCTGGGTAAGGTTCAAGAGTGGGCAAATGACCTTGGAATAGTCTTTTATGAACCTGCGGTAGTAGCCACAGAACCCCAGGAAACATTGTAGTTCTTTCAGATTATGGGGCTGGGGCCAAGTAGTCTGTGCTTCAACCTTACTGGGATCAGTCTCTATCTCTTTTGTAGATACTATGTGCTCCACATACTTCACGGAGGTTTGAAAAAAACAGGCTCTTGTCAATAGACAGCTTGAGGCCAAAGTCTTCCAGTCAGTCTAGGACTTTAAACAGTCGGTTCTCATTCTCCTTTAAGGTGCTCCCAAACACAGTGACATCGTCCAAGTACACCAGGCATTCCAGCCAATTGATATCTCCCACCGCACATTCCATCAGTTGCTGAAAGGTGGCCGGAGCTCCCGATATCCCCTGTGGCATCCTCAGAAATTCGTAGAACCCCAATGGACAGACGCAGGCTGTTTTCTCATGGTCTTCCGGGGCCATCGGGATCTGGTAGTATCAGCTGCGAAGATCCAACACCGAGAACCATTTGCTCCCATTCAAGCATTCCAGGGTATCTTGTATACGAGGCATAGTGTATTGGGTCTGGGATGGTCCGCCGGTTCAGGGTTCGATAATCAACACACATCCTCACAGGCCCATTCTTCTTACACACACAACCACAATGGGAGAGGCGTATGGGCTCTTGGATTTTTGTATCACGCCAGCAGAGAGCATTTCCTGCAGGTGTCTTCTCACATCATCTATGTCTGCTGGGGCTAGGTGTTGGGACCTCTCTCAAAATGGCCATTCATCGTGCAGGCGTATGTGATGTTCCACACCCTGGACACATCCCACATCCCATTCCTTCAATGAATACACTTGGTCTCTCTGTGCAAGTCTCTTGCTAATTCTAGCCTTCCATTCAGTTGGCAACAGTAAGTCACCAAAGTCGAACAAGTCTGGGGTCACTCTCTCCTTCTCACCAGGGTGCTTGTTTCTGGGCAATACTGCAGTGTCTGTGCAGTGTACCATAGCTGGTGTGCACCCTCTGTTCACCTGGATCTCCCGATCTGACACATTGTGAATCTGGACCATCACTCATCGTGCATAGGCATGGGCATGAGCAGGCAAGATGCTGGGCTTGACCAATAATCCTTCTGGCAATTTTCCATCACCTGGCACATCCAACATCAGTAGTTTGTTCTTGACATCTTTCCAGAGGCGGACCTCCCCTTGAATGGTACACTGGGCATTAGGGGCCAGTACCATTGAATCAGGATCCTTCTTCCACACAATCCCCTCCGGTTCATCCTGGTCTACTTCTTCAGGTTTCTGTTGCAAATCATAGGACCTCTTGACCAGAGCCGGAATTCTCAGTGCCCTCCCAGTCCATCTCCCTTGTTTCTCATGACAAAGTTGCACCAGTCTCCCAAACATATGGGCGTTTGTTCCAATTAACAGGGCAACCCCATCATACAGTCTTGTGGGGGGACACACTAGGGCCAGTGTCTCTACTTGCTCCTCTACGCCAGTGACAGTTGTAGGAAAAGACAACCAGAGGCAGGCATATCCTAGATATGGATAAGACTTGTCGCTCAGCCCCCACACATGTAGGCCTTCCACGGATTGTAAGGGCACATGAGATAAGTGTGTGTCATACCAGTCCTGAAACACAATGGTCACTTGCGACCCACAGTCAAGCACAGCCTTAGTAGGAATACCATTTACAGCCACATTAGTCTCCATTGAAGGACCCACTATCTTGGACCAGTCTGGAAGGACAACAGCAGGGGCCTGGACAGATGATTTAGCCACAGAGGGGTTTGAGTTAGGATGGCCGAAGCTTTTACTGTGGTCATTTCATGCACCCCTTGACCACTGACTAGTTTTCCGAAGCTCTCCTTGAAGCTGATTCACCACTTTCTCTAAGTCCTTCTGAGACTGGCATTCCCTCTTCATATGGCTATCCTTGCCGTAATTGTGACAAATGACACACTCTCGTGGCACCCCGGGGAAACATAGCAGGGGATGCTGGAGCATCGACGGGAGATTGTGATCTGACTTCTGCAGCCTTAACAGTCACATTCTGACAGGGACCAGGGTCTCTGTCAGCAGGGGATACCTCAGCGAATGCACACAGTTATGCTTTTCTGACTTCCTTCAGTAACTCCCCCCCCCACCACCATTTAGCCCATGGCGGGACACTCTTAGTGGTCTCCATTTCGGAAGGGCCTTCTGGTGCCATGATCACTTGGGCTGCACTCACCCCATAATTACAATCTCCCTCTTCACCTTCTACCTCCCGGAGTTCTTTTATCAAGTCACAGTAGTCAGGTGGGTTACCTCTCCTATCCTGGAGCCTTAATTGGATGATCTGCAGTTTAGAATGCTTGGTATGTTGCAGTATGTACCCCAATCTGACACGGTTCAAATCTCTAGCGGCCACCCCACCTTTCCGGTAAGATTTCTGCAGAGCTCTTTCTAGGCGAGTAACATATGCAAACAAACTTTCCCCCTTACATTGCTTGGTACCTTGGAATTTCCACATCAGAGTCTCCCCTGTCTCAGTTCTCACAAAATTGCCTTCAAGTACAGATAGGTACTTCTGAGCAGTTGCATTATGGTTCGTGGACCTCAAAAATGTAATGGCTTCAAGGGCGGGGCCCCTCAAACTTTCTATGATTCTTTTCTGCTTCTCAGCCTCTGCACACTGCCACTGGGGTACCAAGGGGGCAACATAGTCGATCCAGGTCTCCCAATCATCCTCCCCCTGTGGGGTGGGGAAGGTGCCCGAGAAGATTCTCAGCCTTTGGTAGGAGTCGTGACTAATGGCAGGTACAGATATAGGGGCCAGAACTGGCACGGGCACAGAAGGTGGGGCAGTAACAGGTGATGGTGTGGGAGGGGGTGTTGGGGAAGGAACACCCCAGGTGGCAGGAATAGTTTCTTACAGTCCTCCGCAGTTTTCCCTTCCTCCAGCAACAACTTAGCAAATTTCTCCTCAAAAGTCTCAGATAATGGTGGGAACTCATCCTCCCTGGGTCTTTACTGTCTTTTGTTATCACTCTCCAGGCAGCTGGAACCCCTTCTGGGGCAATAGTCTGTGGCACTTTAGAGCTGTCCACAAGGTCACTACACTCTACTAAGGCTATGAAAGTTTGGGTGATCAAATCAGCCTGTTGATCTACCACCACAGGGTTTTTTAAACATTCTACTTTGGAGAGTACTCCCTCTACAATGCCCTTACTGGTACCCAGGGTAATATCCAGTGTAAGCAGAGCAGTTTGGAGGTTGATCTCCTTTCCAGTACACCACCCCACCAACTGTGTACAGCCATTTCTACTGGGGCAGCCATTAATCTTTAACAATAATTCATAATTTTTGGCCACTGGAAGGCACAAAATCCCAGCAGTGAGCCTCCAAGATGTAACCCCTAGGTGGCGCTATCCTAAGGGCTACTACTCCTGCCTGCTTGGCTAGTTGCAGGTTAAGGGGCCTAGGTTTTGTAATGGGTGCCTCCACCCAGAGGTCAGGGTTGGTAGTGGTCAAGCTAACCAGGGCACAGCCCTCCAGGACACTGTAACCCCCTCTTTCCCTGCTAGTGGCCTAAACACTGCACAATAATTACGTTCACAATACCCCTGATACACCACACAAGTACCCACACTGTTTGCACTTACCACCAGGGCTTTCTTCTGGCTTGGCCCTGGGGACCCCTGTAAAATAAGGTTATACACAGCAAATAAGAGCAGTACAGTACTCTTGCACAAACTGGAACCACAGTCAAGGTAAATGCAAAAAGGAGTTAGATCTGATTTATTCAGGGGACTTGAACAAGGGAGGGCCATAATCGGGTTAATTTGCTTAAAGGCTGTATCAATCAAACAGTTATGCATGCACTTCAGGATCCAGAAACAGTCACACACCCTGGGTACCCAGATGGAGAATGGTGGGCTAGCCAGAAACATTGCAGCTGGTTGGGGCCCTGTGATGGAAGGAAAAAAACAACATGCACAACACACACTATTTGTAACTGGAGCCGAGGGCTCAGTTTGTGAAAAGAAACAACAAGACAATCAGATGACACACTTTTAGATTAGGCTGTTGTTGCAGGGAGCTATCCTGATGATTATTCACGATACCCAAGACTGGACACAGGCTGGACAAAAATCGAGACAGCAGGTGGTTAATCTGGAGTGCCAGGAGAAGCAGGGCCCACACGATTCGCTGAGGCGTCGTTCCTGTTCAAGCGTGGTGCAGGGGGCTCATCCCCAGGCAGGTCTCTCGTCAGTGGCTTTCTCTGTGCAGTGGGGTAGTCTGGCAGGGCCAGCATGGCATGGCCCAGGCCGAAAGGAGATGAATGAGGATTCAGTCCAGTTAGGCTGGATAAAGCTTCCAGCAAGCAGAACACAGTTCACGCAGTGCGGAACCAAATCACAACCCACTTTCAATATGCAGCACATTTACATGTAAAGGATTCTACGGTACCAGCAAGCAGAACACAGTTCACATAGTGGGGAACTAAATCACGACCCACTTTCAATACACAGCACATTTACATGTAAAGGAATCCACGGTACCAGCAAGCAGACATGCAGGCCACAACTCAGGCCTTTCCACAGTCCTCCTACATGAAACTACTCAGATGGCTGCTTGACTGTCTCAAGCATGTTGCTTCTTCAGCTCCCAACTTAGATCTGACTCAACTGCAAGCAAGCTTGGGACTTTCCCCAGAATCCAAAAGGTTCGGTTAGCTGATCTGTCTGTCAGTCACAACAAAGGCTCCCCCTTCAGGTGCAGAAAGACGCCAAAAGCCCAAAACTACAATTCCTACAGATTTTGACTTCAGACAGCTCCTGTAGTCCGACTCCATTTTAGGTACCACCAGTACTGATTGGTCCAATTCAGCAGTCCAGGACCAAAATAGTGGAGATAAACAAAACAGTCCTTGCAGCAAAGAAGGCAGGTTAGACAAACTACTTTATCATTATCACTCTAAATGATTTTCAGCAAATAGGCACATCTTTCAACAGAGCTCCCCCTCAGATTACTTATGACTGCAATCCAGGCAGCTCTTAAAGAGACAGTACACAGAGGCTATGTAGGCACTCTCTGGCAATCACATTTAAACTGCTAAAGTGCAGGACACCAGCCTGGCAGTGAGCATTTAGGCAAGCTTGAGGAAGACTGTTCAGGAACCCCCATTTGTTGGGGGGGTTACAGTTGGATATGAATTAAGCATGGAATAGCCAAGGCAACGGCATGCTGTTTGACGGAAGTGAGCAAGGAGAGGAAGAGGCTGCAATTGTTCTCTAAGGAGGTGGCACATACAATAAAGGAGAAGGAAACAATATAAGACGTATAAAGAGACAGAGATGAAGAAAAGCGGGAGGCATACAGTATTTGGTAAAGCACAGTGAGGCAGGAAGGAGGGTCAGGGCAGCTAAGGCACTAACACAAGAAAGGACAGCAAAGGAGGTCAGAAAAGGGGACAAGACTTTCTTCAGGAACATGAGTGAAAAGATTAAGGCAAGGGGTGGGACAGTAAGAATAAGGAGGGCGGGGGAGGGGAATGTGCAGTGGAGGATCAAGAGCACACTGAAATTATAAATGACTACCTCTGTTTGGTTTCCTATTAGAGGAAGGGGGAAGAATGAGCCAGCCTGTAACAGCAAGTACGAGGGTGGTGGTGGTGGACACAAGTCCCTTTTGAGTAGAGAGTGCCGGAAAGGAATTTGAAGCCATAAGGCAATGTGACTGGATGGAATTCACCAACGACTCCTAAAAGAACTGAGTATGGTGATAGCCGCACTTATTGCAATACTATTCAGCACCTCATTAGAGATAGGGGTAGTTCTGGGGGGGAAGGGTGATGTGGTCCCTCTACACACAAAAAATGGCAGCAAGGAGGAGGCTTGCAACCACAGGCCAATATGTCTCACATCAGTTGTAGGGAAATAATTAGAGACCATACTGAAGGTGAGGCTTATGGAGTATCTGGAGGCTAATGGTTTGCAGGACCACTGGCACCACTGATTCACTGGGGGTCATGTATTGTCAAGCAAATCTCATAGTTTTCTTTGACTGAGTTACTAGAGATGTGGATCAGGAGAGAGCAGTGAATATGGTCTTTCTGAACTTTGATAAGGCCTTTGATACTGTGCCACACAATGAGCTAGTTAAGAAACTAAGCAGCTTGGGGGTGGTAAATCCCAGCATAACCCACACCCTGTTGTGGTTTATTGCTTAAATAAACAATGCAGTCTGCACAGCACCAGTGTTGTATTATGACTGAACCTCGAGTGTCCAGTCAATTACCAGGCCGCTGCATTCTATAACAGCTGGAGGCACCGCATCGCGCCTCTTGTGACCCTCGAGGTAGAGCGCTTTACAGTAACCAAGCCTCGAGGTGACAAACACATGTACCAGCGTGGCCAGGTCATTGGGGGGAATAAGGGATTTGAGGCAAGGCTAGTGCGGTCATCACTTTTTAAAACTGGTATAACCAGTGCAGATCTCCACTTCTCAGGAAACTGCAAGTAGCACAGAGATGGTCGGCTCGGTGGCACTGAGGGTTGAGGCACTGGACACCTTACCTCGTGCTACGCTGGTGACCTGGGTTCGGGAACAACCTCAGGTCGTCAGGGTACCAGTGTGTTGGGGGGGGAGGAGCAGGATTGAGCAAGCTGGTAGGCAGCTCTCCTTTTCTCTCCTCTCCTGAGGGTGGTGGGGGTGGGTTGTCACCCCCCCGTAGTTCGTTCCCACTAGTGGAGGTCCAGTAGGTAGCATAGGTGGGAGGAGGAGGCATCGTTATGGGTGGGTGGAGGGGCTGAGCTGGTGCCACAGTGTGCGTCGTGCCTCTGCATGTCTGGCTGTGTGCTGTGAGACCTTGGGCTGGGAATGGGAGAAACCCACAAAATAAACACTATATATATATATAGTATAAGCGACGGTAGTGCCACTATAATTAGGTTCAGGAGCCATTTACATATTAAACCCAAAATTTTGCACCTTAATAACTTTGCAACTGTTTGACAGATTTGCCTGAAATTTGGAATATGTGATCAAGATCCATATGCCTTGGGATCTGCCAAGTTTTGTACTGGTTGGATACACGGCTGCAGAGTTATTAAGCATGATCTGCTGCGTGCGTTCGCTTTCTGGAATTCTACGGTTCGCTACCTACAGGCTCCACTATGTTTGGCGCGACTGGTCCAAAATCTTCAGAACCGTGCGGCCAGGTCCCTCGATGTGCCTTTGAAGATTTCCTGAAAAAATATTAAACGGTTCAAAAGTTATTCAAAAAACAATTTCCCATTATAAGTCAATGGGAAAAGTTAACAAAAAGTTCGACAGTGTCACAAATGCACTTTTTACTGTCGCAAATGGCCCTTTTACTGTTGCAAATCTGCCATTTTGTTTTCAGTTAGTGATCAGAAAAATGCTTGCCATTTAAAATTGAGACCCTCTAGCAACCTAATTTTTTTGTATTCACCTAGTCGGGCCCTGAGGATGATAGCCATGTCTTTATTTTGGGGTAAAATACTCCAGAAATATGTTTTTTAGATTTCTGGAAAAAGTACTTTCGCAAACTAGTGTCACACTCATGAAAATGTTGCAAATTTTTGCAAAAGCTTTCGCAAATCACGACACTACTTTGCGACACTATGCACAAAATAACAGTAATTCTTTGGCACCCCGCTGCAAAAGAATGGTTTGGAGTTTTGGGCTGAAATTTGGAGGGAATGCAGTTGACATCTCACAGATGTGCCTTTCAGTGTTTTGTTGAAAAAATATTACACAGCGGCAAAGTTACAGTACTCCAAATTTGACGCTTTTTCCCATAGGATAACATTACGGTGTACAACGCATTGCAGCAATCGTTTGGCGCCCTGCTGCAAAATAACGGTTTGGTCTTTTGGGCTGAAATTTGCAGGGAACACAGCCAACATTCCACAGTAGTTTGCTGAAAAAATATTACAGGGAGGCAAAGTTATGGCACTCCGAACTTCTGTTTTTTTCCCATAAGATAACATTACGGCATTTGCCGCGCCTTTCAGGGCCCGTATCTCGAAACCGGTGCGAGATACGGACTTTTTGTCAAAAAAATTCTCAACCCCTAATGGGGGCTAAGTACAAAACTAGCCAGGAAAGTGATAATTCATATGACTTTTAATTTTTTTCTATGTTGTCTGAGTTACTGAGATATAAGCAATTTACTATTCCAAGTCTTCATTTTTGTGTTCCGAGAGTCATTATTTTGCATACATTCTTTGTGCTCACTGTCTTTCTCTATACAGCTTTTGGGGAAAACCGGCCTGTGCGTTTACATTACTGTTACCATTACCGTTTCCGTTTGCGGTTCCGTACCTGTTTCACTTACTGTTAACGTTTACGCCACCATGTGCGTTACCCTTTGCGTTTTCATTTGCAGTTGCGTTTGCATTGTTTTTAACATTTCTGTCTACAGCACTGTTTCTCTTTCTGTTTCACTTTGCATCACCATCGCATTCACGATTTCCGTTTGCTGGCATAATGTTACTATGTGACAAGACATCACGTAGCGGAAGGGCCCCACCTCCCCGGCGGCATTACATTCACTATTTCTCATTATCATTCTCAAAAGAAGGAAATTAGAGGCAAAAAAATCAGTTTAATGCATCAGTTAGGGTTGTTCCACAGCGACAAAAGCGAGGAAATTCGATGTTAGGGTTGGAAACCCCTTTGCACCCCTCAACCCACCCCAACTGGAATCAGGAGTGCGCATTGGGGTCATCGGTCCTAACTGTCACCCCATTCTCTATTCCTCAGCTTCTTTCCACATGTGATGGGGTGACAGTTAGTCGATTTAACTGCGTATTCCCGATTCCAGCTTGGGGTGGGCTGAGGGGTGCAAAGGGGGTTTCAACCCTAACATCGAATATGTATATATACACAAATTCTAGAGGTGGGGTTAGAAAGTTGCTTTATTGTCAGGGCATGAATGTCATATTAACCAAATCACTCCCACACCTAGTTTTGTCAAGTACCCTACTGATGTATTTCAAGGTGTCTTTGACGGAAACAGCCTTAAAGGAACTTAGGGTACCCTGGTTCAGTAAATAAGATTTGGAATTCAGGCACCTTCTTTTTGTTTATGACTCCGCTGACAATGATCCTGGGGGGAGGGGGTGGCCTAGTCTAACTGCCCATAGACACTGCACCGGGAAGTGGTCACTCAGGGCACCTGGAAGAACTTTGACAACTTTAACCCTGTCAGGGCATGTAACCAGTACTCAGTCGAGTAGCATCATGGTACCTGTTTTATAATTGGTCCTGGTGTGCCCAGTGACCATTTGTTTGAGATATAGTCTGGACATCTTATACCTATGATATGTGCTGTACTTAGAATTCCAGTTTATGTTAAAGTCACCAGTAACAATGCATTCCCAATTCTGATTGAGTTGCATGAAGTAATGAGTAAATGACTCTATGCCTGGATTCTGTTTATCAAGTGGGATATATACAGGTAGGATTTATTTATTTATTGAATTTTGTTGACCTGGTAGGCCCACTGAGACTAGAAGTCCCTTTTTCAGGGGAGACCGGTGGGGGGATATAGATGGTAACCAACTGAAATTGAACCAGATTAAGCTGTTTGTGGTATTTTTAGTGAATGGGGGGAAATTTGGCCAGGACACCAGGGAAATTCACAAGGGGGCCTGGGTATGGTCAATCCTTTGCTTTACTTTCACACTTTGTTTTGGTTTTATAATATAGTACCAGTCCTGAAGGGTGTTGACAAAATATGGGTCCATTGGAAAGCTGACCTGTGGCAGGCCCTTTTACCACCTTGGTTAAATGCACTTTGGACTTTCAAGCTACCAACTAACTGTTATCCTGATTATGTCATCATTTCTATGAAGAAAAGTAGACAATGGTGAGTTTTACAACAGGATTTACTAACCCTTGGCTATACTATAGTTTATGAACACATTTTGCTGAGTATTTAATATTCTACAAGGGTACTGCACAGACCTTTTCTCTTACCATCAAACAGCTTCTGGATCACAGAATTCCTAAATACTTGTAGGAAGTTGGTTGGCTTGCTGGTCTTGGAAAATTGGGTAAGGACAACCATAAGCACAAAAAATTGGAAGACAGACATTGTACTAGAGATCTCTGCAGTGCTATCTTAGAGACACAAGAACACTTATTTTTTGATTGTCCATATGCTACTTCCTTTTGGACTTTGCTGGCACAGACTATACAGGATCACAATTTTCGCAACATGACATGATGTCCTTGTTTTGGGTTTGTATACTGGCAGTTGGGTGAAATATTCCTACAGTACGTTGCGCCTTCTTTGTGGTCTTTTAAAGTATCACATCTGGCAATCCTGATGCCATTGGACAATGCAGCAACACTATATTTCTCAGCAGGAATTGGTGTGAATTGTGCTGGGTCAAGCACAGCAACTGTATGCTAATGATAAACTGCGTCTCTCTGCTCCTGTTGTTGCATGGTTATGGGTTCACTGTTTACGATGGGTGACTTAAAACAAAAATGTAAAAGAAGAAGCCATATAAAAAAAAATAAACTAAATGGGGACAGGAAAGCAGTGCTCAAATGCAAACTGGATGATTATGTTGACAGACGCTGCCATTTAAACTAAACCGGGGGGGCAGGGGGAAGCCATGTTGATGAGGCAAGAGGCAGGGGGCAGTAAAAAGCGCTACCCACACAGTCAAACGGTAAGGGGAAAAACATATAGGACAGGAGGAAAGAGGGGAGTGGAGGGTCATGTGTGCAAATGCCAGAAGTCTGGGAAGAAAGATCCCAGATCTTAACAGTGAAAATGGTGGAGGAGGGCCTTGACATAGTGGGGGTAATGGAAACATGGTGCCACCAGGAATAGGGATGGGAAATGGAGATACCAGGGTACAAATTGTTCAGGAGGGACAGGGTGGAAAAGAGAGGTGGGGGGGTTGCACTCTACGTAAAGGAGAGTATCAGGGCATCAGAATTGCAGGGTAAGTGGGGAGATGATGAAGGACTCTGGGTCTCATTGTTGGTGGGGAAGGTGGAGTCAGTGCATGTGGGAGTGGTGTACAGACCCCTGGCACAGCAAGAATTGGTGGATAGAAGCATGGCTGATGAGTTAGTGAGAATGGTGGCAAGGGGGGGAAGTGGTGCTGATGGGGACCTGAACCTACCGGACATAGACTGGAGCACCCTTTCGGCTGCTTCAACCAGCAGCAGGGAAATATTGGACTCCCTGCAATTGGCTCTCCTAAATCAACTGGTCAGGGAGCCAATCAGAGCAGGAGCTACTCTTGATCTAGTCCTGACAAATGGAGATAGGGTAGGAGATGTATCGTTGGGGGAACATCTTGGTACGAGTGACCACAACACGGTCAGGTTTAAAATAAGGAACACTGCAGAGGTTCACTGGTTCACTAGGTTAAAGGCGCTGGATTTCAAGAGGGCAAACTTCGGGAAAATGGGGGAAATAGTGGAGAGGGCTTTGCAAGGCATGGAGGATTTGACAGAGGTGGAGGCAATGTGGGGGAGGATAAAATAAGCTATTGTAGGGGCCACTGACATCTGTGCCAAGAGAGCAAGTAGAAAAATAAGAGGAGGAGGAAACCTCTGTGATATATTAGGGAAGTGGCAAAAAAGGTAAGGACAAAAAGGAAAGCCTTCAGGAAGTTCAAGAAAACACAGGCAGAAGGGGACTGGGTAAAATATCAGGCAAGCCAGAGAAAAGCTGGGGTAGATGAAAGGAGGGTAAAGGCACAGACAGAGGAGCGAATAGCTAGAGGGGTCAAAAAGGGAGGTAAGACTTTCTTTCGGTATGTAAATGAAAAGAAGAAGACTGGGCAGGGGATTCTCCAGTTAAATCAAATGAGGGGGAGATGCTACAAGGGGACAGAGAGAAAGCGGACTTGCTAAACAGCTATTTTTGCTCAGTGTTCAATAGGGAAGAAGAAGAAGATGAAGGCACCAGAGCAGGAAAAGAAATGGCAGGGGTGGTGGGGAAGTGGAGATGAGGCCGTTTCTCTTGGAGGAAATTTTGGGGGAACTAGGCTGCATGAAGGTAGACAAGGCAATGGGGCCAGATGGGGTGCACCCAAGGATGTTAAGGGAACTAAGGAGATATTGGCAGTACCATTGACTGCACTCTTCAGTCAGTCCCTCGAGACTGGGGTGGTGCCGGAGGACTGGGGCAGGCATATGTGGTCCCGCTGCATAAGGGGAGGGAGGGAGGAAGGAAGTGGAAGTTACAGGCCCATGAGCTTGACATCGGTGGTAGGCAAGCTCATGGAGAAACAATAAAGGCAGGATCACCAGCTACCTGGAGGAAAGTGGCCTGATGAATCCAAAGCAACATGGTTTTACTAGGGCAGACCCTGTCAAACAAATTTGATAGAGTTTTTTGACAGGGTCACCAAGGAACTGGATCAAGGGAAGGCGGTAGACGTGGCTTATTTGGAATTCAGGAAGGCGTTTGACTCCATGCCCCACGTGAGGCTGTTGTGTAAAATGGCAGGACTGGGACTGGGGCAGAGGGTAGTTAAATGAGTGGGAAACTGGCTGGGGGACAAGAGGCAGAGAGTCATAATAAATGGGGTGGCATCCAGAGAGGGCAAGGTCACAAGTGGGGTCCCTCAGGGATCAGTGCTGGTGCCCCTACTATTCAATATATTTGTAGGGGACATTGTGGAGGGCCTTGAGGGAGATGTGAGTATGTTTGCAGACAATATCAAAATCTACAATAGGGTGGACATGCAGGAAGGGGTAAAATAAATGCAGAGAGATTTGGGGAGGCTTGAGTCATGGTCAAAGAAGTAGCAGCTTGCATTCAATACAGAAAAATGTAAAATCATGCATCTTGGCTACAGAAATCGGAGGGCAGGGTACTGTATGGCGGGCAGAGATCTGGAGGAGACAGAACAAGAACGGGACCTAAGCATCATTATATCGGGGGACCTGAAGGTGGAAAGGCAGTTTGCGAGGGCAGTGGCTAGTAGGAGTGGAATGCTGGGATGCATCAGAAGGGGGATCACCAGTAGAAATAGAGAGGTCATAGTACCCTTATACACCCATCTAGTTAGACCGCACTTGGAGTACGGAGTCCAGTTCTGGAGGCCATACCTCAGGAAGGATGTGGGGAGGCTAAAGCCGGTTCAAAGGAGAGCGACAAAGATGGTGAAAGGGTTAAGCCACCTATCTTATGAAGAAACGTTGAGAGATCTGAACTTGTACTCCCTGGAACAGACGAGGGAGAGAGGGGACATGATAGAGACCTTCAAGTACCTTAAGGATATAAACAGGGTGCCAATGGGGAGCATCTTCCAGATAAGGGAAATCAGAGGAAGAGGGGGCATGGTCTGCAGGTGGGGGGGCAATTCAGTGGTAATATTAGAAAATGCTATTTCACAGAGAGGTGGTGGAAAAGTGGAACAGACTCCCAGAGGTGGTTGTTGGAGAAAAACAGTGGAGAGGATTCAAAGGGCATGGGACAACCACAGGGGAGTGTTGGGGGTCACAGGTCCAAGCAGATAGCTGGACAAATGGGCAGACTTGGTGAGCCTTGTTTGGTCCTTTTCTGCCGTCACACTTCTATGAATCTATGAGGACAAAGAGAAGAGGATGAGAAAAAAAAGTGGCAATAAAACACCTCCCAGGGTCATATGGGTTGTGACAGAAAAAAAAAAGAGGGACCTACTAGAGGGCCTCTCTGAGACATTAAGACATGTTGTATGATCCCCCTCACCAAGTTTCTTCTCATATTATTTATATTGTCCTTAGTATTGTGAGATTCCCACAATAACAAAACTTCCCCTACTCTTCTTAAGAAGTGCTATGGGATCTTCTGTGTCCACCTGAACAACCACCAGAACAAGCAGACGGGACCTCGGTTTAACATCTCATCTGAAAGATGGCACCTCAGGAGTGCAGCACCCCCCTCATGCTGCACTACAGTGTCAGTATTGGGATTTAACCCAAGTGCCAAGTATGGGGATAGAATCCACAGCCTTCTGATCTTCCAAGGTATTTGTGTCCTTGCCATATCAAAAGCATTATTGCCATGCATTCACAGTCCAGGCAGTCTTTGATGATGATTTCAGAGGCTTGCAATTTTGATCTGAGGTAGATAAGGCAGCCACAGCCCACAACTTGCTTGCCTGTTCTAAGGTATTTGTTCAAGATGTCTGCCTTTTCCTGGTCCCCTCTGCACAGTGCTCCCCTTCCCTTTTTAACCTTGCAATCCCTGCCTTGCTCTCCCTTTTTTCGCTTACATACCTAAAAAATGTTTTGTACCCTTTTCTCACTGGCTGGACTATTCTCTCTCTTCAGTCTGTGTCTTTGCACTCCTTACTGCTTTCCTTGCTTCCCTTACCCCCCCCCATACACCTCCCTCTGAGTCTTCTTGTACTTTCTGAAGTCAGCCCTTTTAACCGTTACCTCTTCTGCCACCTCTTTTGAGAACCAATGTAGGCTCTTTTTCCTCTTGCTTTCTTGCCTGACACAGAAGTTTGTTGCGTTCAACATGCTCCTTTTTTAGCTTTATTCACGTTCCTCCTCCATGCCCCAGGTCATCCACCCAATCAGGTCATCCTGGCATTCATCCTGCCGTGTCTGTCATGGGCATTCACCCATCTTTATAAAGTTTGCCCTTTTAAAGTCCAGGGCTCTCATCCATGTGTGGTTCTATTCCACAGCCATCCTTATATTAAACCATACTGTAATGACCACCGATCCCCAGTTGGCCTCCCACCTTGACATCTGGAACACTGTCCCTATTAGTGAGTGCCAGGTCCAGTATTGCCCCATCACAAGTGGGTTCACTGACTAGCTGCCTGAGGAACTCCTCCTGCCAGGAGTCCAGGAGGTCCAGCTCATGTTTCTGACAACTGAAGCTGCTGGTGTTCTATAGTCTCTGATAGATACCTGAGTGCATGTGTGTAGGAGTGTAGATGGAAATGTTGATTTTGGACAACCCCGTCCCACAGCATAGCAGTTGTGTGTGTTTGTGTATCACTGTGTACTGTTTAACACATGCATGAGGGACTGAGTCTAAGATTACAAAATCAGTCTGAAAGATGACTATTTTGTAATGTTTCTGAACTGAATTCTCAAACTAAGTAGCCAGATAAAGGCACTCTAGATAAATGCAATGATTTGCCGAGTCTGGTCCCTACAAGTTAAATTTCTTTTAGACATTAAGTAATTCATATCAGAAACTTGGTTTGTGACATTATACGCAGAATCACTTGACAACTGCAGTAAGTGTTACCCAAAATTTCAGAGAATTTTCGCACAAATTGCTGAAGTTCTACTATACATCCTCGCTGCTCCACAATAAATCTTTTATTGCTTTCTGTAGTGTATTCTCCTGGGTCGTGCCTGAAAATAGGCACATGTATGCCTAGTGCACCATACCCAATTAACATAAACTTAATAAATAAATTGATCAGCATAAAATATTAAATACATTTATTGCCACTTGAATATATTTTAACATAAAGGAATGTTTGTGCTCTAGAAAGGAATACTAAATTTATTGATGTGTAGCATGTCTCTAAAATCTAAAATAAATCTGCCTCATACAGTCATAACAGGTTTTCTATGTAGTGAGCTACAGCCAATTAAAATTTAATAAATCCATAATCAACATGTTTTGTCAGTTTCTGGATGTGGAATAATGAAGCCTGATCCACAACGTATGACTACACAACAGCGACATTTCAACAGCAAAGTACATTATAGCGCCAATTTGATTTTGCCGCTGCAATGTACCCGGGAGACCCCAGCACTTCTTCTCTGAGTGTTGCACCCACTCCCCAAATCAACTCCAACTCAAGAGTTGATTATATTAAAATATGGGGGGCAGAGCCCTGCCCCTCCCCCCCGGAAAAACAGTTTACTTGACGGCTTTATGCCAGGGCGCACTTTGCTGTCTACATAAAGCCATCACTGTAATGCTGGTCAACAACATTTTGTCGAATCGGCATTGTACATCCATCACAAACTGCTGTGTTTACAGTGCTATGTCAATTATTTGTTCACTTTGGTGCAAGAAAACAATAAGTAGATAACTGAAAGTGGTTGATAATAGAGCTCTAGTAAAAAAAAAAAATATTTTGTTAAAATGATTGCTGTAAGTTGCAGTCACGAATTACTATGCAAATTCTTTAAAATCACATATAAAACATTAAATCAAGGCCGGCCCAGTGGTGTGGTAGGCTGAGGCATCAGTGTTTCAGGTTCGGAAACTGATGCGGGTCGCTCGGGGTCTGGCCGGGTGAGGGAGGATTGAGCATCCATAGGACTGCTATGCTCCCTCAATTGCTCTCTGTCTGACTGCCGCAGCAACTGGGTGGCAGTAGACATGATGTCACCTGGAGAGGGAAGGAAATCCACTTTCAGGGTACAAGAGATGTCTCCACAGAGGCAGAGCTCGCACATTGCCCCCACTGCATGTCCCGTGGGCCAAGGGAGAAAATTGGTGGAAAAATGCCCTGGCTGCCGCTTAGCACCCACTTCTGTGGTACAGAGCAAACATAATGGTTCCCTCCTCCCCAATCCTCTGTACATCTTTTATAATATTCTATGGTTAGTCTAGTGGTTCTCCTTGTCACAAATGCACTCTGGAGGTCAGGCCCTCTTCTCGCAGTGCCCAACCTCGAAGTGCAATATGTGAACAGAAAACAAATGGGGTAACCCTCCTGTCTGTTTTGGGTCTGAACAACTACCAGTTTCGAGTCCTGGCATCAAATGTGAACCATTTTTCGCTAGCATGCCCAGGTAACAGGTCCAAATATCATACCCTCTTTGGGGAATGCAGTGCAATACTTAACCCAGCGGGCACACAACCTGGTTCACAATCCCCCTTCTGACTCAAGTAAGACCTTGGTATTTTCCTTACCGTGGTGCATAGGGTGACACTCTGTAAGTGCTTAACAGTTCGTCAGAATTATCAACACTGTCCCAGCATTCACACTCAAAATGAGAAAAAGGCTCAGACAGGATTTCAAGGAAAACAAAGTTTGCTAAAATTAAAAATGGTAAATCAAATACAAAACACAGAACATATAACATTAATGGTACAGTCATAAAAGTAATAGAAATTACAAACCAAATGCCTTTTTACTTAGTAACTAATCCTAACCCAGTTTCTATTAGTAATCAGTGGTGCTGAAATTACCTAACTTTGGTAGAAGTGCTTCTTAAGAGTCCAGGAGTAAAAGTATCTCTTCAAACTCCAAACACAAGTATGCTAAGTCTTGTAAAATTGGAACAAGAGTTTGTTCTTTCAGGAGTCCAGAAGTAAAAAGCACACTTTTCCCTCAGCCTTAACAATATCAATGAGGGGAAAAGGGGTCCCACTCAGCTTGTGAGGTCACAGCTCTGTGGTGATGCCGGCTGTGAGGTCACTCTCATTTCTGCACTGATTTAGTCACATGCATCGCACAATGCTAAACATCCCACTTAAAAAAAAGAAATATACGCTTTTTTTTTAAATTAGTGAGCCACACTTTATGGCGGGTCAGAATTACCCCTTTGATCTTCAGAATGATATCCAGAAAGTTATTTCTCTTAGTGGTGAGAAGTTTCACAAGTAACCGTCAGAGTTGGCTTACCTCCTGATGTCATAAAAAATGCAGTTTGTTATGGCCAGTGTCCTAGATTCAAAGTAAATGCTGGTTTTACAACTTCTACAATCTGATTTTATTATAGTCACAGGAAGTCAGCTTTACAAGCTAGCTGTGATAGCAAGCAAGGCCAGCACATTTTTTTTTCTTTTAAAAATCCAATATCCCATGAGGCTTTTTGCTTGGCCTGTTTTCCTAAGCAGAAGTCTAAACATGTATTCATATCAAAAATATGGTACAAATAATAACAAGCAGATGGCTACCGTCACATTCCTCCCTCCTAGACTGAATTTGGGAGAATGTGTTCCTAGGTATGGGATGAGTTTCCCACATTCAATTCACTGCTCAGGGCCAGCCGGTGGCACTAGCGGTTGAGGTGCTAGATACTGCACCTCGCGCCCCATAACCTGGGTTGGGAATGAGCCGGACTGCCGGGGTTGGCGGGGGAGAGAAGATGAGCATCTGATGGACTGCTCTCCTCTCTTGGGGTGGGATTCAAGGTAGCCAGTGCAACAGTGGCCCCAGTGAGACGGTGGCATTGCTATGCACTCGGACGTGTACAAGTGGAGACGATGTCAGGCAGCCAACTCCAGATGTGGGTAGGAGCACCTATGTCATGGGCTGATGGCATTGCATGCCTTACGTCGGGGGGGTACCAGAACAAGGAAAAACCCGGCGCCGAGGATCAGGTGATGGCACCAGTCCTCCATGCCCAATGTCGGGCTCTCTTCGACTGGCCTTTGATTTTCTCAGGCCACTCCCTGTCTGATGCCGGAGTCTGACTTGATGAGAGGTGCCCAGGTAGGAGGAGGGTGACCCACCCTGGATAGGGTTAGCTGGAGGTGCTGGCATCGAAGGGGAGGGAGAGAGGAGGCATAGTTCGGAGATCCTCAGGTGGGCAGGAAAAGGGTTTTGGATGCCTGAGAGAGGACCGGGGCCATGACCGGAGGAAACAGAGTTGCAGAAAAAAATTCACTGCTCTAACTGGCCGATAGTCCATCTGTGTTTGTGTTTGCTGTCCCTGCCCTGTGATGGACAGTCATGTTGTAACCGTGAAGGTAAGATTCCATCTTAAAGTCTACCATTTGTTTTACCCATTTGTGCTAGCCAAACCAGGGGTTATGATCTGTCTGTACCTCAAAGTGCCGCCGCATAGGTATGGCTCTAATTTTGTCAGTACCACACCATTGCAAGGCATTCTTTTTCCATTGTAGAATAAGCCTTCTCCCTGGGAAGTAATTTCTTACTGAGGTACACTATTGGGTGATCGTTACCTTGGTTAGAAGTCTGGCTAAATACTGCCCCAATACTCACATCTGAGGCATCTGTCTGGACCTCAAATGATTTACTGTAGTCTGGACTGGCTAATACAGGAGCACCGCACAGTGCCTCCTTTAGCCGTGTAAAGGCTTGTTCACAGCCTGGTTCCCATTTTACCTTTTTAGGCATTCTTTTCTTTAGCAGGCCAGATAGGGGAGCTGCCAGGGCACTGTAGTTTGATATAAATTTCCTATAGTACCCTGTGGTCCCTAGAAAACTCTGAACCTGCTTCTGTGTTTCAGGTCTGGGCCGTGCCTCGGTTGCCTCTATCTTTGCTTGATTAGGATGGAGCTGTCCCCACTCTACTACATGCCCTAGGTATGCCACCTCTGCCATGGCCACCAGGCACTTTTCAGCTTACACAGTGAGTCCGGCCCTCTGTATCCAGCCCAACACTTCCCTATGGTGGGACAGGTGTTCCTTCTAGCTGGCATTAAAGATGGCAATATCATCCAGGTGCGCAATGGCGTACTCTTCAGTACCATTAAACTCAAGGTTCACCAGCCTTTGGAAGGTGACAGGGGTGATCTTCATTACAAAAGGCATTACTTTAAACTCAAATAACCCTATCAGAGTGATGAAGGCCAATCTCTCCCTAGCTCTAGCAGTTAACTCCACCTGCCAATACGCTTTCATCAGGTCAATAGTGGTAGGTATGTCACCTCCCAACTTGTCCAGTAGTTCATCCGTCTGTAGCATTGGGTGGGCATCTGACTTCTTGACTGTGTTGAGTCCATGATAGTCCATGCAAAAACAAGTAGAGTCATCTGGCTTGGGAACAAGGACTATGGGTGAGGCCCAGGCACTGTGGGATGTCTGAATTACCCCTAAATCCAGCATTTCCTCCACCTCCCTCCTAATGTCCTTTTGGATGGCCTCTGACACCTGATATGCTGTTCACCATATGGGTGCTTGCATCCCCGTATCTACATCATGTGTCACTAAGGGAGTTAGTCCAGGCTTGGCATTAAACAATGGGGCAAATTCTGCTAACAGCTCCCTTACTTCCTGGATCTGGTCCAGGGTCAACTGGGGTGACATTCTGATTGCCTCCACGGAGGACTCCCACTTACAGTATACAGGATACAGTACTCAAACTGCATTAATAAAAGTAACGGGGGATATTCAGATAGCTATGGATAATGGATTGTTAACAGGGGCAATCATGATTGATTTGTCAAAAGCTTTTGACTCATTAAATCATGAAATATTGATTGATAAATTGTTAAGTATGGGGTTTTCAGATAAAGCGGTAGCTTGGTTTTCCAATTATTTGAGAGTAGAGAACAAAAGTGTTTCTAAATTCATATACTTCAGATTTTAGGCAAATAAAACAAAGGGGTACCTCAAGGAACAATCCTGGGGCCCCTATTATTTAATTATACACTAGTGACTTAGATTTCAAGCAAGATAAATTGGAATATCATCAGTATGCTGATGATGTTATTATGTATGTTTCAGATAAGGACATTCACAGTGTGCAATGTGCATTACAATCAGCCTTTGATGGTATACAGGAATATTATGTCATGAATAAATTAGTGCTGAATACTACTAAAACTAAGGTAATGTTGTTTCGACAAAAAAGTAAAAATCTTCAGATAAAATCATTGGAAATAATAGTGAGAGATGGTTCCATCTTACAGACAGTTGATGAGTATAAATATCTAGGGTTATGGTTGGATGTACATTGCAAGTGGTCTGTTCATATAAATAATTTAGTCAGGAGATTAGGGCAACAATTGGGGATGTTTTATAGAATTAGAAGTAATTTTTCCAGGAACACAAGGCTTCATGTGATTAATACAATGTTAGTGCCAGTAATTGATTATTGGATACAATTTATGGGGTGCAAATAAAGTTGATTTGAAAAATTAGATGTTTTATATAATAAGATGGCTAGGTATATTACAGGGTTACATAGACTCACACATCATTGTGAGCTATATAGAAATATAGGATGGAATCACTTGTATATTAGAAGAAACCAGCACATAACTAAAATTATGTGGTTTCTTGATAATAAATTACCTGAATATATTGCTAAAGATTTGAGGATTAAACATCCAAGTAGGGATTGAGATCAGCCCAATATATAGAGTTTGAATTACCAAAGTTTAGGACGAGGAATGGGTGTGCAGCGTTGTTTTATGTGGGTCCAAAAATTTGGAATAACCTGCCTCCTGACTTGAGAAGTTATGGAGTTAAAGTAAGCTGGATGAATATGAGATCCTGGTATCATAGGCAAAGTGAGAAGTTGCATGAATGTTGTGTGACATTGGAAAATGGGTGAATGTTTAGGTATTTTTATTATTGATGTAATTTATATGTATGACATGTATTTATTTATTGTATTTATTGTGTATATGTATATTTGTATCTTGTATTTTTGTATGTTTGTGTACTTTTTTCTCTATATTGTAACCAGGTCATGTATTTCGTAGAAGGTGTCCCTTGAAAATGAGTGTACTTGTGTACTCAATGGGATTGTTTTACCTTGTTCATTATAATGAATAAAATCATTACTACTTCTTGCTTTCTTCCAGCAAGTCTAGAAGGGGGTCTTCCTCATCTGTCCCTTACCCAGGACTACTCACTGCAAAGACCATGTCAGACCTATTTGCATATAGCTTCATCATGTTGACATGGTACATCCTTTGGGTATGTCTCCTGTCAAGCAGTTCTGCAATGTCATTTACGTCATTCACCTGTCTGACTGCTTTGTACGGTCCTTCCCACTCAGCCTGCAACTTATCTTTCCAGACTGGGATTAGGACCATGACCTCCTGACCCACCGTGTATGAGCGAGCTCTGGCTCTGCGGTTGTACCATAGCTTTTGCTTTCACTGGGTTGCTGTCAGGTTGCTCTGGGCTGTTCCCATAAGCTCCTTTAGCTTTTCCCTAAACTTAAGGACATAATCCACTACTGGAGTTCCCTGGGTGGCATGCTTGCCTTCCCAGTCCTCCCAGATCAAGTCTAGGGGCCCACGCACCCTGTGTCCATATAAGAGCTTGAAGGGGGAAAACCCTGTCAACTCTTGGGGCACCTCCCTGTATGCGAACAACAGGTAGGGAAGGTATTTCTCCCAGTCCCGCCCATGCTCTTCAGCAATGCTTGGAGCATTGATTTTAGGGTACCATTAACCCTTTCCACAGGCCCATTGGCTTGCAAGTGATAAGGTGTCATGCATTTCTGCACCACCCCACACTTCTCCCACAAACACTTTATCAGGTCCGACATGAAGGAACCCCCTCAATCGATGATAATCTTCTGCAGGAACCCGACACGGAAGAAAATCCCTAGCAAGGCATCTGCCACATTGTCTTTCCTCAGTGAAGATAGGGCAACTGCCTCTGGGTACAGGGTGGCATCCACCACTGTTAGGATAAACCTCTTCCTGGAGGAGCTGGGGGTATTCAAAGGCCCCACAATATCCATCCCTACCCTCTGGAATGGCTCCTCCACTATGGGCAAGGGAATTAGGGCGGCTTGGGTTTTATTACCCACCTTCCCTATTTCTTGGCACCGGTGACAAGACCGGCAATATTCCTTCACCTGCTGGATGAAGTTGGGCCAATAGAAATTCTGGGCCAATCACTGTGTAGTGCGCATGATTCCCAGATGTCCAGACATGGGGATATCATGAGCAATCTTGAGCAGCTGCTCATGGTACCCCTGGGGAATGACAAGCTGCCTGCCCATCAACCCTCCCTCTTTCCTTATGTTCTGCATATACAGCAGTCTATTGTCCCAAGTACACTCTGTGTCTTCCATCACTTCTCTGTGTCCCATCAGATTCTGCCCAAGCCCTCAGCCTCTCTAAACTAGGGTCATTTTTATGAGCAGCTGCAAAATCTTTACACATTCCCAAGGTATGGGACAGGTCCCCTTCAGTTCCTAAACTAGGGTCCCTAGCTATCTGACAGTTGGCTACCCCTCCCTCCTCAGAGTAACCTTCTGTAGCTGTTCTGTTAACTGATACCTGGAGAATTTCTACCTCCCTTTCACTGTTCTTCATATCAGGAGACACAGGCTGGGGAAGCAGCCTCCCAGTTTTTTTCCACAGGGGCTTCTATGGGGTCCAGGGAACTACAATCTGCCTTTGCCTCCTAACTGTGGGTAACAGTTCACACCATCCCCTTTTGGAGATTGTTCCCTATAATCACATCCAGGGCAAGATCTTCTGCTACTGCAGCTTTTTGCACAGTCTCTCCTGTCTCACCCCAGTCCAGGAGAACACTAGCAAGTGGCAAAGTTTTCTCCTCCCCAGTGAATCCCCGTACTGTAACAAACTGATTAAGTATAAGCTGTTCAGGCTCAACCATATCCCCTTTTACCAAAGTAAGGGATGCCCCTGTGTCCCTTAAACCATGAGTTTGCACCCCATTCAAGTAACTGGTTGTACATTCTCCCTCATGTTTACTGGCATGCTTTCAGGGATACACATCAAATCAACTTCTTTCCCAGCACCACTTTGTGTGCTCTGTGCCTTTTTAGGACACTGTCTGGCAATATGCCCAGGTTGTTTGCAAAGCCAACAATCATTTCTTTTATCAGACAAATCCTTTCTTTGTAAACTGGGGCTGCCCACTTTCTGGGGAGGCAGCAAGAGTTTTAGCTGCCCTGAAGGTGTGCTTTTCCTTTTCTGCACTGCAAAGCCCACCCCACTCTCTCTCAGAGCAGGTCTGCTCCTGGCATAGCGGTCTGAGAGCTCAGCAGCCTCCTGCACTGTTTTTGGATCTCAGTCCTCTAGCCAGGTTTTCAGCTCTGCTGGGCAAGCCCAAAAGAACTGCTCCAAAAGTACAGCTTCCTCAGTTTCCTCTACAAAGTCTACTTTTACCCCTTCCCACCAATGTTTCAAAAACTGATGTTGTTTAGCAGCTAGTTCCTCTTAGCTCATGCCAGGGCTTCTCCTGAGCTTACGGAACTTAACTCTGTACGCTTCAGCTGTCAAGTCATACTTTTTTAACAATGCAGCTTTAAGTTTCCCATAATCATTACTGTCCTGATTTTCCATTTGACCCAGTGCAATACAAGCTTTCCTGGTAAGCAGCTGGCAGTGCTGGAAGCTCCAGGACTCTCTGGGAATTTTTGCCTGAATGTATACTTTATCAAATGAATTTAAAAATGCATCAATATCTTCCCCCTCTTTAAATTCAGCTATCAATTTAAAATTTCATTTTGTAACCCAGTCCTGGAGGTCCAGGTTCACCCAGCTACTTACCTGCTCTGGCGCTGGTATTTGGAGTTGTAACTTCTCCAGTTCAGACCTCCTCTGGTGCTGTCTCTTCTCTCACTCGAACTCTCACTTCTCTTTCTCTCTCTTTCTCCATCTCTATCTTCCTCTGTTCGAACTCCCTTTGCTGCTGGGCTTCAAACCTTTTCTGCTCAAATTCCAGCTCTATTCTCTGCAACTCCATTTGCAGCCTGATTTCTTCTGGCTCCAGCATGGTGGTGACCTTCCCCTGCTGTGGTGGCTCTCGGTTCACACTGGTCCCGCTGTCCTTCTTCCTGGGTCTGGATACTGCGATGGACCCTGGCCCCTCCACGCCCAAGGTCTGGTCCCTTTCAGTCACCGACTGTGACTCGAGGTCTTGGGCATGAGTTGCCACAAGAGCCTCCATGAGGTGCTGTTTGTTTTGCCCCTTGCAATGGATTCCTCTGTCCTAGCACAGCTGCCTTAGGTATTCCGCAGTGTACTCGCTGTAGGTGGAATTCATCTTCTCTAATATATGACTACACTAGGTGGCACCTGAAAAATAAATAACACAGGTAGGGAACTTAGACTGTAACCACAACGATATACTGTATTTCTTCTCTCTCTCTTTTTTTTTTAATCACTGCCTTGTTTTGTATGTGAGCTATTACAGTTTATCAATCTGACAAACTGGACTGTTAATACTTGAGCCACCAAATAATTTCACAGTCTACAAACAAATCTTTTTGATTGCAGCACTGCAAACCAACTCTTTTAGATCACACCACTGCTAACTAGATCTATCACATACGCACTCCGGGGGTCAGACCCTCTGCTCTCACAGTGCCCAACCTCGAAGTGCAATATGTGAACAGGAGACAAACAAAGTAACCCTCCTGTCTGTTTTGGGTCCGAACAACTACCAGTCTCGTGTCCTGGGGTCAAATATGAACCCTTTTTTCGTTAGTACGCCTAGATAACAGGTCGAAATATCATACCCTCTTCAGGGAATGTAGTGCAATACTTAACCCAGTGGGCACACAACCTGGTTCACAATCCCCCGTCAGACTCAACTAAGACCTTGGTATTTTCCTTACCTTGGTGCATAGGGTGACATGCTGTAAGCGCTTAACAGTTCTGTCAGAATTATCAACACTGTCCCAGTACTCACACTCAGAATGAGAAAAAGGCTCAGGCAGGATTTCAAGGAAAACAAAGTTTACTAAAATTAAAAATAGTAAATGAAATACAAAACACAGAACATATAACAGACAAGGCACACTGATGAGTCCTGGTAGGACAAAACACGTGTCTGTGTCTTCTTTTGGCACCCTTTGCAAACTGTGTGAGAGGCCTTTTGGCACCATGCATTTCTGCTTAAAGTTGAACCAGCATAATATTCTGTGGTGATTTGCATATACAACCCATGATGATTTGCATTATGTGGGCATGTGTGATTTTGTATTTCTTTGAAACCTGGCTTCCCAGCCAATGCCCTTTGGGGTAACCACTGCCTCAGTGCTTGCACGCTGAGGTTCTTTGTCATATAACATTAATGGTACAATCATAAAAGTAATGAAAATTACAAACCAAATGCCTTTTTACTTAGCAACTAATCCTACTCCAGTTTCAATTAGTAATTAGTGGTGCTGAAGTTACCCAACTTTGGTAGAAGTGCTTCTTAAGAGTCCAGGAATAAAAGTGTATCTTCAAAGTCATAACACAAGTATGCTAAATCTTGTAAAGTTGGAACAAGAGTGTGTTCTTTTCAGGAGTCCAGAAATAAAAAAGCATACTGTTCCCTCAGCCTTAGCAATATCAATGAGGGGAAAAAAGGATACCACCCAGCTTGTGAGGTCACAGCTCTGTCGTGATGCTGCCTGTGCGATCACTGTCATTCCTACACCAAATTTGTCACATGCATCTGCACAATGCTAAACATCCCACTTAAAAACAAACTCTAGCCAGAGTCGATAGGGCTGTGAAGAGCTACCAAATGACCAAAGTTGTTTTCTTGTTGGTTCCATATAGTGCTGTTTAGTCACAATCATCAAAAACTGGCATGCTGCTAATTCAGTCCTTTTAAATTTATTTAGTCAGAGTACATGCTGCTGGTGTGTGTGTGTGTATGTGTGTGTGTGTGTGTGTGTGTGTGTGTGTGTGTGTGTGTGTGCACCCACAGGGGTGCTGGAAGATTGTAAAAGGTGAGGGTGCCACAGACAAAAAGGGCACTTGTTGCATTAAAAAGGGCAATTTTTGCAAACCAGGTTTTTATATACAATAAATTCACATTTATGACGATAGTAATTTTAAAAATACCTTTATACCATATCAGAATACTTGCTATCTAATATTAAAGGTTCAGCTCATATAAAACAGTTCCAAATTGTTTTTCAAAGTTAAAAAAGTGAGCCACAACGATAAGTTATCCTATTAGACAGCAATAAAACAACATCTAATTGTACAGAAAACAGCAGAGCAGTTTAAAAAAAGAAAAATAAAATTGTACCATATTGACAATGTTACCTGTAAAATATGCAAACAGTGGTTTAGAAATTGTATTTGATATCATAAGCAAGATAGTTTTGCTTAGTCTTTTACTGTAATCATATATTACAATATCCATCAGTTAAAAATGGTCTATGATGTTACAGAAAAGGTCCAGGATGGAGTTCCTTACCATTTAGATAAAATACCTGACATTCCCTATAAGCTTAGTTAAAGGAGAACTGCACTGAACCTGTGAGTAATGTTTCCTGTTGACGCTTTTTTTCATACAATGAGTCCCCTTCTGTTTCTGCCCCATTTTTGCTGGCCTTTTAGTTAACCCATTGGATATTTATTGGTTACACACTTCTGCAAACTGCCATCTAAGAATTGTATGATGTTGTTTATGTCCCCATGAACCTAAGAATTCTAGATTAGAACACAGATGCATTGTACCAACAATGTAAGTTCTTGACAAGCTCATACTGTTCTAAAATGGCCAATGCCAGCAGTATGTGAATCAGAAACACTCACTGGATTTACCAAAAGGCCAGTTAAGATTAAGCAATAACAAAATGAGAACTGGTATGTTAAAAAAATGACATCTACTTCTACAAAAATGCATGTTTGTTGATTCAAGGCAGTTCTCCTTTGAGATATTAACAGCCCGGTCTAAATTTTTCACTATTTATGGGGCTGGCAGTATAGCCTAGAGATTAGAGTAATGAGCTATAAATGAGCTGTGTACATCCAGCATTCAGACATGAGTTTGATTCCCATAACTGCCATTTCCATACTGTGTGGCTCTGATTAAGTCACTTAATCTCATCAGTGTTCCTGGGTTGTCCCTAAAAACAAGCACCTGTGCCTAGTTGGCCTTACCTAGTTACCAAAGGAAAAAAAAATATTTATTAAATTACATTCATAAACTGTAAAACATTAAACTCCAGGACATAGATTCCAGATCCATGCAATAACCAAGGAATACATCAGCCAAGCATGGGGCTGTCAATATAGCCTTAGAGGTTAGAGTAAAGAGCTTGGTACATCCAGCATAGAGACCTGAGTTTGATTCCCACAACCTCCACTTGCATACTGTGTGACTCTGAACAAGTCACTTAACCTCCTTAGTGCTCTCGGGTAGCCCCAGAAAATGGGCACCTGTGCCTAGTGAGCCATACCCGGTTACCAAAGAATAACAAAATAGTCTTTAAATGCTTATATTCTTTTATCTTTAGAAAGCCACAGTTTAAAAGACATGGAAAAAAGGAAAAAAGAATGCAACCTAAGGGGATAGGAACTAAGCAGAGGTTACCCCCCTACTCCTAACGGAGTCCATCTAACTACTCTATCCCTCTCTGTAAATCCGTTATTTTTTTTCCTTTTAGTTTAGTTTTGAAACTGTCTGTTTGGAGGATGGAAACATAATAAGCACCTTCACACTGACATTCTGTTGGGTGGGAGGGAATGCTCACTCAAACAGTGTAGCTGAGCCTGAGACCGTAAATCCAAGGTAAGAGATGAGCAGTCTGCATCACATGACCCTTCCCAAAGCAGGATTGTGTATGTGTGTGTATAATATATATATATATATATATATATATATACACACACACCACACATAAAAGTATTTTCACTTGACACTTCTGACTCCAGAAACAGCAAACAAGCACGAAGCACCTCTTTTGTTCTATGTGTGCCTGGGCAGCTGGACTTAATTAACTGTGTCATGCTAGTTTATGCTTATTTTTTTTTTGTTTGTTTAATGGGTAAGACCCTTCAGGCCAAGAAAAGTGACTGGGCTACAGCCCTCCCCTCCCCCCCACAGTTCATATGTGTGTCCATAGGAATGAAATAGCTCGCAGATTGCAGGTCCACTATTTGTAACCTGACACTGTAGTCTGACTTTCAGAGGTTCAGGATTTTCCAGACATCATATAATGAGTTAATCCCTAGGTTGCTAAAAGAAATAGAATACATCCATTAGACTGAGCTGGACAGATGATAGAAACAGTAGTTTAAAAAGTTTGTTTTTTTGTTAATATCCTGAGAAGTTCTGAGGCACAATACAGTAGCATCTCTCCTCCCTTCAGATGCCTTTAACATAGAGCAGCAAATAACAAAAATCAGAGTGGGAGTGCACTATTTTGCAGCTGTGGATGAATACTTCCAAATGTCCAAAAAGGGAGTTCCACGATCAGCCGTCTTAGATCTACAATCTGATCAATGACTGAAGAGCCGTAGGCTCCGCCCACAGCCCTAAAAAGAAATATATACTTTTTTTAATTAGTGAGACACACTTTATGGTAGGTCAGAATTACCCCTTTGATCTTCAGAATGACATCCAGAAAGCTATTTCTCTTAGTGGTAAGAAGTTTCACAGGTAACTGTCAGAGTTGGCTTACCTCCTGATGTAAAGAATGCATCCTGTTATGGCCAGTTTCCTAGATTCAAAATAAATGCTGGCTTTACAACTTCTACAACGTGGTTTTATTATAGTCCCAGGAAGTCAGCTTTTACAAGCTAGCTGTGACAGCAAGCAAGGCCAGCACATTTTTCTTTTTCTTTTAAAAATCCAATATCCCATGAGGCTTTTTGTTTCACCTGTTTTCCTAAGTAGAAGTCTAAACATATATTTATATAAAAATATTATACAAATAATAACAAGCAGATAGCTACCATCACACCCCTCGCCCTCCTCCAATTGCCCAGTGCATCTCTGTGTGATATTTACTGGTGGTCATTTTGAGTGAGTCAGTATGGGTGAAGTCAAAATGGCAAAGGTCCTCTGCTAACCCATGACACTGATCCTACTTGCTGTCTTTCCATCCCACGAAGAGCTTAAACACAATTCAAACAAACTGGTTGTCTACTCTGAAACTGCAGAGGAGCAAAATATTAACGGGTGAGGTTTGATGAGCTGAAACTGTAGAAGCTGCCACATTCTGGGGAAAGTTGGTAAGCAATGCCGCCTCAAAGCTGCATCCCTCCTTCCCATATTCTACATCCCATGCCCCACCATACCCGAATAGCAGTGCGCTTCCCACCATTGTAAGACCACCCCCAAGTCAGATTGATGAAATCTCTCTGGCATTTGAAGCAGGAGACTGCATATGCAGGGGATGGAGAACATGCAGAGTCGGAACTGCCCACCTGTATTCCTGGTGATTACCATGTGGGCCTGCACTCAGTTGGGTAAATAGCAACCTTCAAAATGCTTTGAAGCTTTGCAGGCCCATCCTACTGATCTTTGTTAACTGAAGAAGAATGTGTTCTGTCTCGCCACTTCTAGCATACAATTTGGAGAAAATGTTTGCAATGAAAACTCTGCATAAAAGTTGATTTTTTTATGAACATTCTTACAAACATACGAATAAGGTACAGGATGGGAGGAGAGTTGCTGACTATTACAAAGGAAGAAAGAGACCTGGGGGTTATCATTTATGATGACCTAAAAGTGTCTAAGCAGTGCACAAAGGCTGCAGGGAGGGTCAGTGTCATGCTGGGATGCATAGGTAGAGGTATCACCAGCCGGAGGCGGGAGGTGGTTATGCCATTGTACAAAATGCTAGTGAGGCCTCACCTAGAGTGCTTTGTGCAATTCTGGAGGCTGCACCTTTGTAAGGGCATTGACAGGCTGGAGGCAATCCAGAGAAGAAAACTAAGAGGATACAAGGATTGCACCTGAAAACATATGAGGAGAGACTAAAGGACCTCAATATGTACTCACTGGAGGAGAGGAGGGATCAGGGGGACATGATAGAAATATTCAAGTACCTTAAGGGCATAAACAAGGTGCGGGGGGAAGACATCTTCAAATATAAGAGATGTACAAGAACAAGGGGGCATGACATGAAATTGGAGAGTGGTAGGCTGAGGGGAAATGTGAAAAAGTTTTTCTTCACAGAGACGGTAGTGGATGCATGGGATAAACTGGCACAGGAGGTGGTGGGGGAAATCACAGTGGAGAGTTTTAAACATGCATTGGACAGGCATAAGGATTCATTGGTGGTGGGAAGGATGGGGGGAAGCCATTGACTAAGTAGGGTCTGTGGAAACAAACTAGTGTAGGGCTTTCAGGCAGACTGGATGGGCCTGGCAGTCCTTATCTGCTGACAATTTTTATGTTTCTAAGCCAGCATAAGGCCATTTGGTCTATCTAGTCTGCTTGTATTGCAGAGTCCAGAGCTTGTAGTTGAAGTTTCAACCCCCCTGACACCAGACACACACCCTCACAGACAGAGTGAGTTGTCCCCGAGTGCTGCTGTAAATGAAGCCATGAACTGAAGTACTGGCTGTACTTCCTCACACCTTTCCCACCCCCCCTCTCATGTGGTAGGCATTTGTGGTGAGGACTCTGGAGAGTTCCTTCTGTTTAAAGGTGATTCCTTCCTTGAGGTTGTCCCTGTCCATTCTCTGATCCAAGGCCTGTAAGAGTGTCCTTGTGACTGGAACCAGGTTTGACAGTGAGTTCCTCTTTTGAGAGTAATGGTCTCTGAGGAGATACTGAATAACCCTCTTCTGAAACCTTTCACCTGGCACCACAGCCATAGTACAAACCATGTGTCCTAGAAGTCATGAATTGTCTGGCTAGCAATGGTTGACCAAAGAAAAATGAGTGTGCTAGGGACTGGAGGTTTACCACCCTGTCCAATGGGACCAGGGCTTTGCCTTGCTGTGTGTCCAGTTATGCTCTAATCAACTCCAGGTGCTGAAGCTGGCCCGGTGGCACTGAGGGTTGAGGTGCTGGATGCCACACCTCGCACCACGCCGGTGACCCAGATTCAGGAATGGACTTGGGCTGCCAGGGGTCGGCAGGGGAGGGAAGAGATTGAGCATCTGGACAACTGCTCTCTCTTTCTGTTGTTAATTGGATCCAATTATACAGTTTATACAGGTTCCTGGTTGGTAATTCTCAGTAGTTCAATAAAGCCAACACGCTATATCTTTGCCAAATTAGTGGTACTTTATTAATAAGATTAGCCAGAAAAATGCTATTGTGCTAGTTTACAAAAGGGAATACATGCTAACATTATTTTTAAACATCAGGTAGCCCACAACTACCTAAATGTTTCTGTTACAATTTAGTTGTAAAACAGCCAAAGGGCAATCCCAATGGGGTGTTTCTAACATGCAATCTAGACAGCTAGTAATATTTGCATTACAGGGCTACAGCATTTCAGAGACACATGTAACCATCTCTCTCTCTCTCTGGATCCCCCGAGCAATCTATGGATAGTCTCAGACTGCATCTTGTCCGAGACTGCGTCTTCTCGAAGGGAAGCTGGACATAACCATAGGTCCCATATTTATGTGTAGCAAGCTTAGAAAAAAAATGCAAGGCTGGAATTTCCCAAAAACTACCTCAGCAGTTTTAAACACAGACAATATGTCATTCTGCAAGTCATAAGACTCGGGTTCAAAAATACACTGGTCATTAGATACCTCGGTCACAAGATACTTTTTTGATACTTTGCCGAGACATGCAGTCATTCCCAAATGGAAAAACAAGTAATCAGGGTTTTTTTATTTGTCAAAAATAACTCTCTTTAGGATACAAAAAACATGCAAGGGGATGTGACTGTTTTAAAAATACTTGGTTTACAGATAAAAAAAAAACAGACAGTGGCCAAATTGGGGAACTCAATTCTCAAGGCCAGTTGTTATTACTAGCAACTGCATTCTTATCTTAGCTGTAACCTTTTAAAAAAAACTGCTGAACAGTGCAATTCCAAGTCAGATTTTATTTTCTTCAGTTTAACCGTTAACCATTTCAAGCCTCCACATACATGCATTGATATGGTGGTATCATTCATTTGCGTAGCCACAGGCAGCCATTGGCTAGCTAGCCATATTAACTTGTATGTGAGCCTCATTCAGTCATCTATTGGCCATTTGTATTTTCTGCAAGCCTTTTACACCTTGCCATAGTCAACTGCATATATAGAGGTGGCTATCAACAATTTTATATAACTGAACCTGTATATACCTAGGCCTTGGGGCCCCTGGGCAAATTCAACACTCCCCACCTTGAAGGTAAAGAGGCCCCTGAGGGACTCGAACCTTCACAAAAATGGAACATAAATGTAAAGATTAGTTATTAACTGAAGGTTTTAAAAAAAACTAAACAAACATTTTTACTCTTAAACTGTTAGACTAGGTGAATAGGTATATGATTTAAAACTGGTTGCCAGCATACAAATAGTCGAGGCATTTATAAAAAACTTCCTGTTCTGGAGTTGGTACAGGGGTGGTTACAGATGGAACACAAATGGTGAGTTTGTAAAACATAGTGCAGAACTCATGGATGTCAACACCACAATTAAAATATGTAAAAAGATGCTAACGTGTGATACCACATATAACACAATATGACATAACAATATTTGTTGAAGAAGAAGAGTTCATGGAATCCACTTTGAGAGTGGATAAGGTAGATGCTACCTTGGGTTGAGGTGTGGCACACCCTTGGGGCTTGATTGAAGAATCTGTTGATAATGTCTCTGGTTAGATAGGTCATTACAAAACATAACAGTCCATGAAATTAACAGTCTATAAAGTTCATATAAGTAACCACAGGTTGGTGTAATTACAGTACAGGTGAAATGCCATTTGCAGAATGGTGATAACCCCACAAGGCACATGGGGCAATGCAGACAGTAATTTAAAAACAAAACACCAGCATAGTAGAAAAGTCAGTGTTCATGTTGCTGGCTGCTGGACGGCTGATTGGCAGACACACTGGCCAAGGGTGGATTAGATTGTGTATTGAGTCCTTTTAATGGAGTAGCCAAACACACACTGGCATGGCATTTGTGTTGCGGTAGTTGATTACACCCCGGCACAAAGATTAACAGTCCATAAAAAGGTAACAGTTTGCAATAAACCATTAAAAACACAGTCCATAATAGAGCAATAGGGTTGTATAAAGTACCAGTCATGTTTGGAACAAGCAGCAATGAAGAAAATGGATGTCTTGCTTGAAGGTCAATTGAAGAAGAATCTTCTTGCTGAAGTTAGGGGATTGTCCCTACCCCAGACTTAACTTCATAGTAAGCAGAAACAATAAGCTCAATTGCAGAGTCTAAACTGACTGGACCTTCTTCAGTTGGTTTAAAGTTCTACAAATAGGTGTAATTTTGATGAAAACATTACACTTGCAGAGGTAATAATAACTTGATTCATGCAATAGTCCTTATATGGAACCAGTCAGGCACCAAGATAGTGATGACATCAAAGCTGTGGCAGTTGTTTTCTTTTCAGGAAAAAGATGAAGGTCTTGGCAACTTAGATGAAAGTGTTACTGCTGTTGTACATGGAGATGCTATGTGTGCCACGCCGTGAAAACCTGCAAATTTGCAAAGTATGTTGGAAACTGAATTAAGAACACATAAATAAAATTTGTTTAAACCAATGACTTTTTGTTATTTTTTTTAAAAAAGTGGTGTGACAGAGCCTAAATTCTGGCAATTGGAAAGAGAAAATAAAAATGGGACATCAACCGCACACCTGGGGGTGCAGGCTGAGGTCCAATTATACCATTTGACCATCTGTAAATGCATGACAATGTTATGGTTACACCCTGCTTTCAAATCACAGAAGTGGTTATGACAGTGATGAACATTATCTCCCTGTCTATTGCAAGCAGGCCTAAGACCTGAGTTATAAAATCTTGTAATGTTACAATAACACACTTCAAACATATAGTTTATGGCAATATGCCTGTTACACTATGCAGTAGTGGGACAAATATATATATATATATATATATATATATATATATATATATATATATATATATATATTATATTGTTGGACTATGCCAATTTAATAACAGTGCCTGTTACACCTGTGACAAGTGAAAGGGTCTACCTTCTTTACCCTGTATAGTGAAATACTCCAAAGTACTGAGTAAGGTAAGGTAAGGCTTGAAGCATAGGTTTGGAGCACAATCTAAATTCTGCATATTATAATTGTTAAGATTTAAAATGACAAAAACCTGCATAGAGTGCACTTATTCTTCAGGGGTACCTGTAAGTAACAAGACAAACATAGTATTGATTTGTCTGGGGTTTTACTTTGGAACATATTGTAGGGGTGGGTCAGCATTGCTGGCCCCAGTATTTAGGTTTGGTTATGAGCATTGAAAACATTTATACATGTGGAGCACTTTTCCGAATACACACATGCTACAGTGTAGCAAGATGCATATCAAAACATGATAACATAAACGTGAAACATAAGCATTTTTGCAATAGCACAATGTTAGTGTTGAGCATAAAGCATGAAATACATTTTAAAGACAGAACAAATATAGCCTGTAAGCTTAGTTCAGAGTCCAGGGATGTTAGAGTATTGTGACTTTACTTGTTGCTGACAGGATAAGAAAGCTGAAAAGACAATCAAAGGACATGAATATGTGTGGAAATACATGCACAATCCCCACTCCAGCATAACTGATTACTTGCTGAGGGCAGAAGCCCTTGTACCAATGATAGGTATGAGGTTTAACTGTTTGCACTAGAAAAAGCAGAATGGCTTGGGCTGGGTTATACTGTTAAAATACCTTGGGTCTTTTTTTTTTTTTTTTTTTAAACCTGTAAATAAGAAACAATTATTAGCAGATACACATTTTCTGGTGTTTACCCCTATGGGGAGACAGTAATGTGCCTTGCAACCTTTGTGGGTATTACACTGGAAGGAAGGGTAGTGTGCCCCCCCCCCAGCTCCTACTGGTGGAAGAGACAGCTCGAATACTGTAGCAATAAAAAGGTTAGCTGTGGATGGTGACATGAATATTAACCCAGAAATGGTCTGGCAATATTAGTAGCCAGTTGTGCAGCACCTTAAAAAAAGGTGTGCACTAGATAAATGGTAATGGTGTGGCCCCATTGCAGTCCCCACCTATCACACTTTGAATTATAACAAGATAATATTACAATTAGTTTAGTAAGTTTCATACCTTATTATAAAGATGGGGAACTTCTTTTTCTCTAGAAGAAAGAGAAGAAACACACAGACAAACAACAAAAACAAACATACACAAGTCTAAAAATAAAACAAGATTATTTCCATAGGATAAAAGAAGCCAAGCGTCCCTGAGTTCCCTTATCCTAAGCATGACAAAATGTCAACTGAGTTTATCAAAGATCTGGATTGATGGTAATACCGTATGTACATATTCCTTAGAATGCATTTTAAAAAGAGAAAAAAAATGATTACACCATGGTCACACATAAAAACAAAAGCCATTGTTTTTTTTTCTAACTGTAGATGGTAAACTCTCAAAAACAGCTTTAATAGTCCCTTTTCAAAAGTGTACTGTATATATATATATATATATATATAAAAAGTAAAAAAAAAGTACGTGGAGGTGATAAATAATTCTTCCCTTCCAGCTGGAGTATTGCCTGTGTTGGCTGCAAGCCCAGAAGAAATGAGAAGAGAAAAAAAAAGTTTGTTCCTCTTTACTTAGAATACTAGTTTTGCAATAAAAAGTCAAATTGCATGGTTCACTTTTGGTGTGCTTTCATGAAAACATACATTTTGTGTAAAAAGTTGTGCTTTAGATAGAGAATACACATCAAGTTTGAACTGGTAGTAACATAAAATGTTGAAACACAAGAAGGTCAAATAACGTGCAAAAGGTCACAGTGTGCACACAAGGGTTGCTCAAACCCAGCTGTTTTTGTAGTTTCATTGAACACTACTGATATTAAAATATTTTTAAATAATAATAGAGCACACAATAAAACTGCTGGCCAAGACAGTACACATACACAAAAAGAAATACTTAACAGAAAATAAGACTGACATTATTTGACACCAATTTGCTGAGGTAATGCCCATAGTTTCACTAGAACACTGCAAGTGTTTTAGATATATGTGCTGCCTCCTGCCTGTCTTGTAACACCGACAACCTTTTAAACCAACAAATTTATACATATCTCCATGCCAAATCTTTTCAGAACAAAACATTTTTTAAACACCTTCCAACTCCTTTAAAATACAGCACAACATACCATCTGTAAGTGAACACATCTAGTATAACTTGGTTACACCTTTTGGCGCATAGCCAAAATATGGCACTCTGCCATTTTGCAAAAAGTTTCTGGTTTTAACTAGAAGTATGATAAAGCCATTCATAGCTGTTAACACATTACAGTTTCACCTAGCAGCGGCTTGGTACATTGCTTGCAAACTACAAATCTTTCTGCACATTGCAATCTATGACATCGTATTTCTTCACCATCAACACTACCTGCTCCAACCAAGAACTACATACAAAAGTTCTTCACTGACCCTATCTCGGCAGCACAAATGTTTCATTAAAAATAAAACCAATTAAAACAGTCAGATATAAGGCAAAGAAGCTTCTTCTTTTTTTCTGTAACATGTTGTGCACCAAAGGCAGTCAATGCTATCTTGCTACTTTGACGACAGAACATAATTACAGAACAGAGATATACGCTGGAAAATATGCGAGAAAGAGACTGAGCATCACCTTGTTTAGTATATGTATTACAGAAATAAAACAGACAGACATAAAAAAAATAACTTTAAATAATAAAAAAAAAATTCAGACTTACCCAGTGCCAAGGTATTTTCCTTCTTCTTTTCTGATACACTGGTCCGATTGAGAAAAACGACTGCAGGACCTTCATGATAATTTCCAAATGCTGCAGCTATTAACCCTTTCAAATGTTTTCTTCTGGCCATTTCAGTAAACTGCCAAACCAAGTCTTTTCCCAGAGCTCTGGTTTGCAGTTTAAAAAAAAAAAAATCTGTAGCAGTACTGGGTTGAGATTCAACTGGTGGAGGTCCCCAGTACCTGGGTTTGGGATTAAATGTTTCAGCCTCTATAGGAGGCAAGGGAACTTGAAATTGATTAAAAAAAACTTGAAACTTCACAGATAGACAACATGGGGGGGGATTTTCAAATCATCCCATCTGTAGTCACACCTACTGTGCATATATCCACAGCAGTTTATTTTCTTTCTCTAAATGTTGCTTATCTAATGTTACTTAATCAGCCGCTGCTTTTCTACTAAAAGCAGCCTGAACTGTGAAAGCAGGGTTTTAAATAATTGATTAGCAGTTTTTTTCTTGGGACTATACTAACTGTACAGAAGGTATTTATATAGATTTTCTAGAAGTGCTGTGCTTGTTAAACACAGTGAGGCAAGAGCTATACATTTTCATAAACATTTAGCACTTTTATGAACAAAACGCTAATCAATTTTTAGAGTTAAATAAATCCCTGGAAAGCCTTCATTGGCTCTAATAGTACTTCCTCTTTCCACTGACATGCAATATAGCAGGCAGAAATTACAAGGGCAGTTGCCCTTGCTTGTTTGAGAGACATTTCCTTAATACATCTCTCCACATATTCTTAAACCTGGGGTCCTCAAACCCCCACATAAATATCCTTAAACCTGGGGTCCTCAAACCCCCACATAAATATCCTTAAACCTGGGGTCCTCAGACACCCACAAAAATATACATTACCCTTACCCAACTTATGGCTTTCCATAGACCTTTTTGCTGTAGGTTCAAGTACACTTGAACACTCAAGAGTCCCTTAGACTCTTTTTCCCAGCCCCACAGTTAGGTTATGACCCTTGCCTGTGCGGACTCTGTCTAGATTACAAAATAAAACTTTACCAGATTACCAGAATTATAACCAAACCAGCTCCTGGCTCGCCATTTTGTTAATTGGATCCAATTATACAGTTTATACAGGTTCCTGGTTGGTAATTCTCAGTAATTCAATAAAGCCAACACGCTATATCTTTGCCAAATTAGTGGTGCTTTATTAATAAGATTAGCCAGAAAAATGCTATTGTGCTAGTTTACAAAAGGGAATACATGCTAACATTATTTTTAAACATCAGGTAGCCCACAACTACCCAAATGTTTCTGTTACAATTTAGTTGTAAAACAGCCAAAGGGCAATCCCAATGGGGTGTTTCTAACATGCAATCTAGACAGCTAGTAATATTTGCATTACAGGGCTACAGCATTTCAGAGACACATGTAACCATATCTCTCTGGATCCCCCGAGCAATCTATGGATAGTCTCAGACTGCAACTTGTCCGAGACTGCGTCTTCTCGAAGGGATACTGGATATAACCATAGGTCCCATATTTATGTGTAGCAAGCTTAGAAAAAAAATACAAGGCTGGAATTTCCCAAAAACTACCTCAGCAGTTTTAAACACAGACAATATGTCATTCTGCAAGTTATAAGACTCAGGTTCAAAAATACACTGGCCATTAGATACCTCGGTCACAAGATACTTTTTTGATACTTTGCCGAGACATGCAGTCATTCCCAAATGGAAAAACAAGTAATCAGGGTTTTTTTATTTGTCAAAAATAACTCTCTTTAGGATACAGAAAACATGCAAGGGGATGTGACTGTTTTAAAAATACTCGGTTTACAGATAAAAAAAACAGACAGTGGCCAAATTGGGGAACTCAATTCTCAAGGCCAGTTGTTGTTACTCACAACTGCACTCCTAGCTTAGCTGTAACATTTAAAAAAAAAACTGCTGAATAGGGCAATTCCAAGTCAGATTTTATTTTCTTCAGTTTAACCATTAACCATTTCAAGCCTCCACATACATGCATTGATATGGTGGTATCATTCATTTGCTTAGCCACTGGCAGCCATTGGCTAGCTAGCCATATTAACCTGTCTGTGGGCCTCATTCAGTCATCTATTGGCCATTTGTATTTTTTGCAAGACTTTTACACCTTGCCATAGTCAACTGCATATATAGAGGTGGCTATCAGCAATTTTATATAACTGAACCTGTATATACCTAGGCCTTGGGGCCCCTGGGCAAATTCAGCACTGTGGAGGGCTCTGGGGGACATGTCGCACAAGAGCAGCCTCTGATGGCTGTCAGAGGTGTGCCAGGATTGCGGTGCTTATGCAAGTGGGGCAGAGCTGTGGTGGGCGTCTGCACTCTGTGTCTAGATGCCATTGCACGACCAAGCTCCGGGAGAAACAGAACAAAGGAAACCCCCCCTTCCCATTTATAGGTGAAGGTGGAGTTTAGTGGCACTGGCACCATGTCCAATGCTGGACTCAGGTGTTCTCCTGGTCTCCTCACATATGTCTCCCCCCAGACACTTAGACAGAGCACCGGTGGAGTTGGGGGTCCTTGCTCCCAGGGGACTCAGATCCAGGGGGGTTAGGGAGATGTGGCATGAGGGGGGGTGCCGCACAAGAGAGACTACTGGAGCTTCAGGTGGATGGGAACAGCCAGTTCAGCACAATGTCCCAGCTGGAGAGAGTCCATTGTGGTAAGGGTGAATAATTAAAGTATACAAAAAAAAAAAAAAACTCCAGACGCTGAACTGTCTCAGAGTGGGACTTTTCTGTATTGCTCAATGACTCCAGAGTGAATTTTCTGTGGCTGAGAGATTCTCTTACTTTTTGAGGAGACATTTCCAATATCTAATAAAATGTTCATTTGTGTCTAGTGGCACCATCCCACCTTTGGATTGCTGGTCCCATTTGTTATCTGCATTTCCCTGGTAAGTAGTATTTACCCCACTTTCCTATTGCTGTCCCCAAACCTTTTTTTTTCTACAGTTTCACTAGTGTCTAGTGATACCATCCACCGTCTGATTACTGACCCCCTTGTTTTCACCATTTCGATGGTGTCTAGTGACACCCACCAACTGCTGGTTCTGTTTATATACCTTTTCACTGGTGCACAGTGGCACACCCACCCTCTGACTACTGGCACACTTTTTATTTAATTTACCAGGTGTCCAGTGGCACCTCCCACCAACCCCCACTGTTGTATTCATTCCAGCAATAAAGAAGAAAAACCTACAAAGAGAGACCGAGCAATCTTAACATTCACTTGGCACCCAAATGAAAGGATCAAGAGATTTGTCATGATCTCTGAGTCTGCGGGTGAGATAAATAACCTAACATACTTTAGCAGTATGACATAACCAGTCATCATGAACAATAGTCAACCATAAGGGAGTAATTGCTGCCATTTCCTTGCTCACTTTCCTAGTTGGCTGACTGACTCTGATTAGGAAGAAACATAGAAACACAGACTTTGACGGCAGATAAGGACCACTTGGCCCACCTAGTCTGCCCATTTCCCTACCTATTGGATAAGCAACAGATCCTAGTTAACCAACAGCCTACTTCCTCCTACCCCCCACCATAATTGCCTTATGGCTGTCCCATGCATTCTTGAATTCCCCCACTGTTTTTGACCTTACTACTTCCCTTGACCCATTGCTTCCTCAGGAAGGCCGTTCCATGCATCCACCACCCTCTCTGTGAAAAAAATACTTCCTCACATTGCCCTTGAGCAGTTCCCCCCATCTTCAGACTGTGCCCCCTTGTTCTTGCAGATCTCTTTTTCTGAAGAATGCTACACCCTTGGACTTTGTTCATTCCCTTGAGGTACTGGAAGGTTTCTATCATGTTCCCCCCTCTCCCTCCTTTCCTCTAGGGTATACATATTAAGCTCCTTTAGTCTCTCTTCATATGGCTTCTAGTGCAGACCCTGCACCATTTTAGTTGTCCTCCTCTGGACTGTCTCCATCCTATGTCTTTAGAGAGATGGGGTCTCCAGAACTGCACGCAGTACTCCAGATTGGGTCTCACCAACTATCTGTTCAAAGGGATAACAACTTCCTGTTTTCCACTGGTGATGCCTCTCCCTATAGAAATAGAAACAGAAACATAGAAATTGTTGGCAGACAAGGATCGCCTGGCCCATCTAGTCTGCCCGTAAGCCCTTGTACTGGATTACTGCTTCCGACACACCAACAGCTATACCTCTTTGGTCCCCTATGCCTGTCCCAAGCATGCTTGAATCCATCCACAGTGCTCGCTCCCACCACCTCCTCCACCTCCTAAGGCAGACCATTTCATGCATCCACCACCCTCTGTGCGAAGAAGAACTTCCTCACATTCCTGCTTAACCTCCCACCTTCTAATTTCATGTTATGCCCCCTCATTCCTGTGCTCCTCTTGTAATCGAAAATGTCTCCCCCTTGCACCTTGTTTATATCCTTTAGGTACTTGAATGTTTCTATCATGTCCCCTCTTTCCCTCCTCTCTTCCAGTGAGTACATATTGAGGTCCCTTAATCTCTCCCCATAAGTCTTGTGTTGCAAGCCCTGTACAGTCTTAATCGCCCCTTCTCTAAGGCGTCTCAGCCAGCTATTGTCCTTCTGGTCGTACTCCAGAACTGCAACAGTATTCCATGTCAAGCCTGACCATGGTTTTATGTAATGGCATCACTATCTCCCTCTTTCTGCTGGTGATACCCCTGCCTATGCACCCCATCATGCCACTGGCTCTCCCAGCTGCCTTAGTACTCTGCTTTGACATTTTCAAGTCATCTGAAATAATAACCCCCAGGTCTCTTTCCTCCTACGTGACTGTCAGCAACCCCCCATCCTGTAGCTTACCCCAGGGTTTCTGTGTCCCAGGTGCATAATTTTGCACTTCTTTGAATTAAACTTCAGTTGCCAGTCCTCAGACCATTTTTCAAGCTACCACAGGTTCCTCCTCATTTTCTCCACCCCCTCCAGGGTATCCACCCTGTTACAGATCTTGGTGTCATCTGCAAACAGGCAGACCTTTTCCTCCAACCACTCCACAATGTCACTAATGAAGGCATTGAACAGAACTGGCCCCAGGACCAATCCCTGAGGCACCCCACTGGTCACTTCCCTCTCCCTAGACCACACCATTTGCCACCACCCTCTGCCTCCTGACTCTTAGCCAGTTTCTGACCCAGTTTACCACCCTGTCCCCCATGCCCAGCCTACCCAGCTTGTTTATCAGCCTCCTATGTGGGACAGTGTCAAAGGATTTGCTGAAATCAAGCTAAGTGATGTTCAGTGCCCCACCCTGATTTACTTCCTTTGTCACCCAGTCAAAGAAATAAACCAGATTTGTCTGACATGACCTCCCTACTGTGAATCCATGTTGCCAATGGTCCTGGGCTCCGATGGCTTCTAGATGTCTCACAATCCTTTCTTTAAGCAGTGTCTCCATGATCTTCCCCACTACTGAGGTGAGGCTGACCGGCCTATGGTTCCCCGCCTCCTCCCTGCTGCCGGATTTGTGTACAGTATTACATGTGCCCTCCTCCAATCCTCTGGTACCACCCCTGTATTGAATGACTCAGTGAACATGGCTGCCAGAGGCTCTGCTATCTCCTTTCGCAGTTCTCTTAATATCCTTGGGTGTATGCCATCTGGTCCCATCACTTTGTCCACCTTCAATTTAGTGAGCTCCTGCAGCCCTCTTTCCCCTGTGGATGGACTATTCTCCACCTCTTCACCCCCTTGGCAATTACTGCACTGCTGTGGCCCCTGTCCCTCCCCCTCTTCTGTGAATACTGAACAGAAAAATATTTTCAGTATTTCTGCCTTTTTCAGGTCACCCTCCTTGCATTCCCCTCCCTCTCCCTTGAGCCTAGCAGTCCCCACCTTGTTTTTCCTCCTTTCACTGATGTGCCTGAAGAATGTCTTGTCCCCTTTCTTAACTGACTGTGCTAAACCTTCCTCAGTCCTTGCCTTTGCTCTCCTTACTGCCTTTCCTGCTTCCCTTAGACAATCTAGGTACTTCTCCCTGTCCTCCTCCCTTTGAGTCTCCTTATATTTCCTGAACCCTTTCCTTTTTGCCCTGACCTTTTCCACCACCTCTCTGGAGAACCACAGTGGCTTTCTCCTTCTCTTGCCTTTGGATACCTATCTGATGCATTGGTTAGTTACTTCCAGTAAGACTACCTTTAGATGCTCCCACTGTGCTTCCATTCCCCCTCCTGCCCCTGCTCTCTCCAGAGCTCTTTTGATACCCCTCCCCATTTCAGCGAAGTCAGCATTTTTGAAATCCAACACCTTAGTCCTAGTATGACTTGAGTGAGCCTCTGTCCCTATGCTGAACCACACAATATTGTGATCGCTGGATCCCAGTTGCCTTTCTACCTGGACATCTGCGGTTCGATCCCTGTTGGTCATTACTAGATCCAGAATTGCCCTGTCTCTGGTGGGATCAAGCACAAGCTGCCTGAGTCCAGCCTCCTGGAGTGAATCAAAGATACCTCTGCTTCTGGCTGAAGCAGCTACACTGGTGTTCCAATCCATGTCTGGCATATTGAAATCCCCGATCAGTAGAATTTCACCTTTCACTGTCATCTTGTGTATTTCCTCCACTAGCTCCCTGTCCAGTTTCTCTCCCTGTCCTGGAGGCCTGTATATCACCCCTGTGCATATTGCTGTGCCATTTCCAGGTTGAAAGGTGACCTACAGTGCTTCAGCCTCCCCCTGCCTACCCTGTACCTGTGTTGCCATTATACCCTCTCTGACATACAGGGCTACTCCCCCTACCTTTTTCCCCACCCGATCCCTCCTAAATAGAATATATCCTGGTAAATTTGTTTCCCACTCATGATTAGCTGTGTACCAGGTTTCAGTTATTGCTTCTATGTCCAGGTCTGCTTCAGTTATTAAGGCCTCCATGTCTGAGACTTTATTTCCCAGGCTGCGTGCATTTGTCACCATGACCTTCCAAGTTTTACTGCCTGACCTCTCTCTCTTTCTGTTTTTGGTCACCTGCATCTTCCTCCCTTTCCTGATATTTTTCTCTTATCTTCCTGATTGCTTTCCTACTCACTTTATGCCCTACCCCTATGATCTTGATATCAACTCCTCTCCCTGCTCCATTGATCTGTTTTCTCTACCATGTGGGGGTGGGCTGCTTGAGTATCCTTGCTCCTGTTGCCCTCCCCCCAGGCTAGTTTAAATGCTCATCAGCAAATCATTTAAACCGTCCATTGAGTGCTGCCTTCTCCTTGCTGGACAGATGCAGTCTGTCCCGACTGTCCATGGCTGCATCACTCCAGGTGGATCCCCAGTCCCCAATGAAGCCATACCCCTTCTCATTGCACCAGCCTTTCAACCACGTGTTGAAGTTACCAATGTGGAGATTCCTCTCCCCCCACGCCATGGACTGGCAGCACCTCCGAAAATATCACGGAGCTTGCTACCTTCCCCAGGCACCCTCTCAACACTGTAAAGTCCTCCTTCACCTCTACCAAGCTTGCCTTATCCTTGGATAGGTAATTTGTCCCCAGGTGGATAATGACCTGCAGCCCTCCCCTCCTTGCCACAGCTTCACTGATCCTCTGGATGTGCTCCCCTTCCAAGCTGTGCCTCCTGGTAGGCACTTTACCTCCCTTTCCTCTCTACTGTCTGTGCCTAGATCCATTCCCTGGCCACCTGAATGCCCCATCAGAAGTAACTTCTTCCTATGGGGTTCTTTTCCTCCCACCACTGGGTCCCCCTGCTGGAAAATCATCAGCTCCTCCCTGGTCTCAGCCTTGGGTTCCCTTACAGGACTGTCCCATTCCTGCAACACTGTTTAGGGGTTCGTGAGCTGAACCAGATGGGGGATGTGTCCCTGCTCCCCTCCCCCGAACCTTCCTGACCCCACTTACTTATGGTGCCAGGCCTTTGATGGCATTTAGTAAATGAACCCTGTTGAACTCTGTTTGTTTTATACTGTTTTTATTGTTTTACTATCCTCTTTTAATTCTTCTGTAAAGTGCCTTGATATTTGAAAGGCGCGTTTGTGAAATAAAGCTATTATTATTATTACCCTGCCATCTGTCTGGGTGGCCATTGTGGCATTGGTTGGGGACATGGTGGCTTCTGGACGAGGGAGAAGGTCCCTAGTACTTCTGCCAGCTCGGTACAGAGACTGGCGACCTCTGCCCTCAGCCCAGAAAGGTGCCTGCAAATAGGGCAGCACCACAGTACCCAGAATGTTTTTCTGAAGACTGCTGCACCACAGCCAGAGCACTGCACCACTCCCTGCATCATCCTGCACTTGCCGATATTCCTCCCCTCCTACCCTTGATTTTTTTTCCCCTTTTCCTTCTCTCCCTGTCTCTCTCTCTCTCCTTCTGTTGGGACTTACAGCTTGTCTCTCCTCCTCTTGTATGTGCCCCTGTGGACTTTGTTGCTAGCTACAGCCTTTGTAATTCTGCCTATATATCAGCTATGCTATTGCTTGTGCTGTGCTGCCTAACTGTTCCTGCGTCTTTAAGTAGGTGTGGCCTTGCCTTCCACTATAAAGGTGGAGCACCTGGGGGTGGTTGAGGAATGGGGGTGGGTTGGGGTGTGGTTGAGGACTGGGGTGGGTGGAAGGGTTGTTCCTTTGGTACTCAGTATCTACAAAAACAGTCATCCCAGTATTGTCCCAGCCCTCCTAACTGCCTTCTCACATTCCTTGCCTACTTTTAGGTAATCTGATATGACTACCCCAAGGTCCCTTTCCATATTTGTTGTTGTTAGTACCCCCCCCATGTGTACTCTTCTCCTGGGTTTTTGTTTCCAGGTGCATTACTTTGCACTGAATCAAAACTGCAAAACTTTTGACCATTCCTCCAACCTTGCCAAATCCCTTCTCATTCTTTTCACCCCACCCATGTATCAACCCTGTTGCAGATCTTTGTGTCATCTGCAAAGAGGCATACTTTTCCTTCTAGCCCCTCTGCAATGTCACCTATAAAGACATTAAAGAGGACTGAACCCTGCGGTACCCTGCTAGTAACCCCTCCCCTTTTTTCAGAGTGGACTCCATTTACTATTACCCTCTGCATCCTGTTATCCAGCCAATTTTTTACTCGGGCAACCACCCTGACACCCATTCCCAGGCTGCATAATGTTTTTATTTTTTGTGTGGGACTGTGTCAAATGCCTTGCTAAAGTCTAGGTGGCATCCACAGCCCCTCCCTGGTCTACTAGTTTGGACACCCAGTCAAACAAATCTATTAGATTTATCTGACATGACCTTCCCGCTGTGAATCCATGCTGCCTTGGGTCCTGTGCCCCGCTGGCATCTTGGTACTCAACAGTTCTTTCTTTTATAAGTGATTCCATCATTTTTCCCTACCACTGAAATCAAACTAACAGGCATGTAGTTTCCTACCTCTGCCTTGCTCCCACATTTGTGAAGGGAAATCACATCCATCCTCTTCCAGTCCTCAGGTACCACACCATCCTCCCATGATTTGTTAAAAAGGGTAGTCAGTGGTGTCATTAGTTCTCCCCTTAGTTCTTTTAGAATTCTGGAGTGAATCCTGTCAGGCCTATTGCTTTGTCCACCTTCAGTTTAAAGAGTTCTTTCAGGACCCTTTCTTCTGCAAATGGACTGATATCGACCCTCCTATCCATAGTGCTTCTATTATTTGGTTTAGGTACCTCCTCCTCTTCTTCTTTTGTGAATACTGAGCAAAATTATTGGTTCAGTATCTCTGCCTTTTCACTGTCACCCTCTGCCCAGCTCCCCTCCCCTTTTTTAAGCCTCACTATCTCTCCCTTGATCTTTCTTCGCTCCCTAATGTATCTATAAAATGTTTTATCCCCCTTCTTAACTGAATTGGCTATCTTTTCCTCAGTTTGGGCCTTTGCTCTTCTGACTGCCCTCCCTGCTTCCTTCTGCTTTAACTGGTACAGTTATCTGTCATGTTCCTTCTGAAATTCCTTACACTTCCTGAATGCTACTCCTTCTGTGATGGTCCTGAAGAGACCATCACAGAAGGAAAAGCTGGTGGGGGTCAGCAACACTAATTATGTTCAAGTGGCAGGCAAGGTACGGCTTCAATATGCAAGTGCAAGTGTATGAAACTTGGGACCCACAGAGAGATGCGAACCTATATAGGTCTCAGTACAGCAACAGGTATTATCAAAAATTGGTCCAGTCATTTAGCAATCAGAATCCTGAACTGTCAGCCTGCTCTCCAGTGCACCCTATACCAGCCCTGACAGCCTGCTTTTTAGCTCCAAGCCATGGCTGCAGGTGCCAGTGGTCACCCCTCCAGACCTGACAGTGGGCTTAAGAGTCCCCCCCCACACAGACACACACAAAGTCCTGCTTCTGAGCTACCATAGACAAGTTCTCTGGAGCTCCTGATCCCCTCCTTCCCATCCTAACAGCAGCTCCTGAACCTCCCATGGCCTGGCAGCAGCCTCCATAGTCTGAGCCCACGACCTGGCAGCATCCTCCAGAGCCACCACGGCCCTAACGGTAGACTCTTGCGTATAGCCCAAATCCTGGTAGCAGGCTCCCAAACACCCTCAGCTAAGGTAGCATAATACTCCCCATCCATAACCCTGCATGTATTCTCACAAGTCCCAACCCATTGACTCCCATAAAGCCCATGTCTCTGGCTCTTAAACCCTCCACCATTGGCCTCATCTGAAAAACAATAAGGAGATGTCAGTAACTATTCACTGAGGAGCAACAAGGTAGGACCTATTAGGAAATATTAGACAATCCAAACACGGACTCACTAGAAGACAGTCAAGATAGAAAGGACACGATGGAAACCTATACATACATGCAAGGGCACAACAGTGTGGACTGCCCAGAGTTATTTAAATTAAGGAGTAACAGGACACAATGTCAAACTAACATGGAGAAGTTTCAAGGTCATAAGGAAATACAAGGATGGTAGTTGATACTCAGTAATGTCATTAATGATGGAACTATCTTGGGTTAAAAACCCATTTGGATATTTTATTTATTTATTAGCTTTTGGTAACCGGGTAAGTGCACTAGGCAACAATCTTGCCTATTTTCAGGCATGACCCGGGGAGTACAAGATGGAATACAAATAAGCACAATTGTACAAATACATAAATAAAAACAACAACATAGTACATACAATATAGCACAGGTTAGAGTACATTTTAAGATAGGTCAAGAAGACCAGTAATATGGGCACAGTAAGAGGCCAGGTAGGCTAGTGGATAAGCTAACAGTCCTAGCCCAGCTAGTGAACAAATACCAATTGGCACATTATGAAAAAACACTAATAAGTCATTACGAGAGGGAGTAATTAGGAACTAAAGTGAGGCTGGGGGGCTATGGGGCCTTGACAGAATTGAGAAATTCTAGGTAGGAGAAACAGGACAGACTTGATAGACTTACTGTACAGTTTATTTTTCTTTCCTATACAATCTCTATATCTACACAAATGAATAGAACAAGATAAGGCTTCAATATATGCAATACCATATGCAACATTCTACTAGAACTGTGTGGGGTTGCCCTTAAGGCCTCCACAGAGCACAGAACTAGGTTTACCTCTACAAGCGCTGAGAAGGGGCTTTGTAGCCACAGGCAGCCACTCTTGTGAGAAAATGTTGGGGAATAAAGACCATTTGTCCATCCAGTCTGCCCTGTTGTACCCTATCCTATTCTGAGGCCTAGTGTTTGGTCAGAGTAATTGCCCTCACCCACCCTCTAGCCCTTGCTTTACTGATTTTCCCCTGTGTCACAATTAAGCTTTTCACTTGATCTCAGCTACAGGGGTGTAGCCAGAAAATTTAAACTTGTACTCAGAACTGATGCCCTGTTGCCCTCCATTATGTAAACATAAACCAAAATATGCACTGCCACGCCACACCACTGCCCCCCCAGTTTGCCATCTCTGAGTTCAAGTAATCAGTTTCCTCTTGTAATCCTCCTTCGTTTTTTTGCCTGCCTGGTAAGTTGTTCTTGTTTGTGTATTTGGCTGGTGGCATCAGTGCCCCATAGCAAACAACAAGAAAGGCAAAAGGGCTCAGTGCAACACGGACACAATGTGACTCACAATGTCCTTGCTTTCCTCTTTTTGTTGCTCCTGCAGATTTGTTGCCCCCTGCTTGATTTTTTTACAGTACACTGCTGCGTACAGTGCGTATGCCTGCCGACACCCCTGCACAGCTACATTTGAAATCATTGATGTTTTTTGCACCCACCACCTCTGCGGGTAGGCTGATATACAGCTCAACTACTCTGTAAAATAAAGCTTTCACACATCCTTCATGAATTCCCACCTCCTCCAACTTCTACTTATGTCTGTTCTTGATTTGCCAATCCTGCGGAATATCTCCCTACAATCTACCTTTTTCATTCCTTTCAGGATCTTGATGGTCTCTATCAAATCTTCCTTTACCCTTCTGGTCTCCAGCAAGTGCATGTTCAGGGCCTTTAGCCAATCTTCACAGGATCTGCCCTGCTGGCCCTGAATAATTTTGGTTACACTGCACTGTACTGTCTTTAGATTGTCTTTATTTTTTCTTAGGTGTGGGCTCCAGAACTGTACAGTATTGTAGATGCAGCCTCCTCAACAGTTATTGCTAGAGAGGCAGTATCACCTCCTTCCTCCTGCTGTCAAACCTCCCCCCAGTATACCACAGCATCCTGTTCACCTTGCTCTTGGCTTGTTAAATTGACTATATTGTTTTAGGGAGTCACTTATGATCACTCCCAGGTCCCTTTCCTTAAGGGTAGTGTCCAACTTCACCACTCCCATCCAAATATTCCTTCCTGGGGTTCTTGTTTTCCATGTGCATTGCCTTGCCCTTTTTGGCATTGAATTTCAAATACCAAAACGTGGTTCACATCAATAATCTTTGCAGGTCCCTCTGCAGCTTCCTAACCCCTTCCATACTGTCTACCATGCCACAGAGTTTAGTGTCACCTGTGAAGAGCCACATATTGCCTTGCATTCCTTCTCATCTGTGAGAGACAAACACATTAAAACATATTGAAAGGGACTGGTCCCAATACCGGCTCCGTGGTGCCAGGCGATGGGGGATCGCCTGGAACGCTGTCGACCCAGGTTCACGCCCAAGCCCGGGATGACAGAGCGGAGACCAGCAGGGAGAACTAGGGACATCCCAAGCCTGCATCTGTGTCAGGTGGCTACTGGTGGCCACACTGTGGCTTCGCATGATGCGGCATCGGTGGCCATGGATCGTGCCATGCGTCGGGTCTGCAGCTACAGTGAAAGCGGAGTCCCTTGCTGCCATGGACATTTAACATCTATCAATAGATGTTCAGCAATTTGAAAAAAAAAAGTTAATAAATAGGACATGGAATTAAGACTGCAGCTGGTACCAAACTGGCACGTTAACCATGCGGGTTTCATTCTATTCCATTCGCCAGACGTATGCGTGCATTAGAGGCGCGCATGTGCTTTAGTCATCAGGTACCTTTCCCACATCTAGAACTGATCTGGCATGACACTGGTACCAAACTGGCACATTAACCAATCAGGTTTCATTCTCGTTCCTTTCGCCAGATGTATGCACATGCGTGAGTTAAGACGTGCATGCGCTTTAGTCATCAGTTACCTTTCCTGCATCCAGAACTGATCCGGCATTACACCGGAAGTAGGATAGAATTCTATGGCATCCTACAGTAAACACAGGACTTACTAACTGGAAACAGATGTCTCCTGTTGATAAAGGTAAAATGCATCGCAAGCTGTGGATGGCAAAGTCGTGCGGGTTCTGAGGGTGTGCCATCAGTCTGCATGCGGTTGAGAAAGTTATGTTTGCAAAGCTGTGTTGCACAAAACCCGCATGAAGCCCATATTCCTCTCAGGCATTCACTTCCAAACACAGATAGGTGCAATGGTAGCACTTCTGGCATCTGTTATGTGCAGCCGAAAAGCTACACATATTCACATCCCTAGCCTTTTTCCGATGTGGACATACCAGCTGGGGAAAATGTAGCCTTCTCATTTTCATCAGCGTGGAGGTCTGGGAGGGGCTGCACGTACATCTAAATGTTTTTACCAAAGTATGCTGTAAGTGATGGGGAAATGTGCTGTCACGTAGATTAGGTGCTGTGAACTCGGTCAACTGTAAATTGCTCTGGTAATGGCACATGTTCCCACATTGTTAAGAGCCTGGGCCCAATTTTCAAAGGGTTTGATGGACGCAAAGGAATTGCATCAGAGGTGTTTGATTTGCAGCACAACTTGCTGCAAACATGATTTTATAATGCGGCCTGTGTCTGTGCCAGACACAGCTGCATTAAAGCCTCCTTGTGTCAGGGTTGCATTCAACAACCCAGTGTGGCAAGGCACAAGAGGATATGCACCATGGTGGGACTGCCACTTCACCTTTATTGGGAATTTCAAAGCCCCACCATGGACGCATCAAGGGTGATCACTTAGACCAGACAGGAGCTGGTCTGAGTGGTTTGCGGCAATGGAATAGGTCGGAGGGGTGTGCCAGGGGGCCAGTGTGGGCATCGGGGAGAACTGCATAGCAGCTGTGAGCACCCATCGGGTTGCTGTTACATGCCATATAGTACCACATGGTAACAAGCACTACACATAACCACAACCCCACCCTGTACCATGTACGGAAGGAGACCCCCAGCCCTGATCATGTAGTGAACCCTGATCCCCGCCAAGCCACTGCATAAAAACCTCTCAAGTGGTTTGAAGGACTGCCCTCCCCAACCCTGCACTCACCTCTGTAATACAGTCCAAAAGTATGCCTGATGGCCCAGTGCCCCCACCCTGTCAGGTATTGTCCTACCACCCCGCACACCCCCAATCCCAAATGGCAACCTGCAGCCAGCACAACCCTCTGCACACCATCATGGCTGGCTGCCGACTGTGCTCTCACAGACTGCGTACTGTAAGTGAATGATAGCACAGTCACTTGACTGAACTGTCATTCACTTACAGTAAATAGTCTGAGCGAGCACAGGCAGCAGCCATCTGTGGTGGTGCACAGAGGTTTATGCTGGCTGCTGGCTCCATTTGGGATTGGGGGTGTGTGGGGTGGTGGGACAATATCTGTCACAGGGTGGGCGAGGACCACTGTGCCACAGGCATACTTTGGACTGTATTACAGGAGTGATCACAGGGGCTGGGATGGGGGAGGGTAGTCCTCCAAACCACTTGGGAGGGTTTTATGCAGGAGCTTGGTAGGACAGGGATCGGGGTCCACTAGGGGATACGGGTCCACTACATGATCAGGGCTGGGGGCCTGCTTCCATAGGTGGCGAGGGGGGGTTCTTATGTGTAGTGCTTATTACCATGTTGCATTATATGGCATGCAACAGCAACCCAATGGGTGCTCACAGATGTCATCCAGTTCTCCCCGATGCCCAAACTGCTATCTCCTTGACCCTGGGTACACCCCCTCCCCACCATCCTGGCCCCTCTAGTGCTGCATCGAGCAGGTGGGGGGTGCCGGTACCTGTGCCACATCACACAGTTGTGGCCAGGTATTTGTCACATCTTGCGGTAGTCCTGGGCAGTTTAGCACAGGCACCCTGCTGTTATAAAATCTGTCTCAATGTGCTTGTCTCAGCCGGGGTTTGCCATAACCCTTGGGGTGACACAAGTTGCGTTGCTCTAAGAAGTCTTTGAAACTCAGGCCCCTTGTGCCTGCAAGTCTCTTGATGTTTCCCTCATGAGTGCCAATGTCTCTAAATGTCCACAAGCTGAGCGTTAGTATCTGGGAAAGGGTGGTGTAGCTACAGAGAGGGTGCTCAGCTGGGTTGGGGAGGGGGGCTGTTGTGTGGGAAGGATGCTTGATCGTGAGGGATGGGTCAAACTGCAAGGAGGGTGGGTGTTGTGGGGTGGTCTACAGAGGTTTCTCTTCTTTATTTTTGTTGGCAGAGTGGTCTGGTGCCTGGAAGGTGATTCAGCTGCAAGTCGGGTGGTGGTAGCTGGAAGACTGGTCCATCAGCAGGCAGTGTTTGTTTGAATGACTTTGAGCGAGGTCTGTGTGCTGAAATGGTGGGTCCAGTGACAGAGATAGGTGGTATGGTGGGATCCGGCAGCAGGGCACGGCAGGTCACATATCTCAACCATCCATTAAGAGTGCTCCCATTCAGATCTGGTGCAGTCTACTTGGGCAGTAGGCTGTCATGCATAACACTCTATGGCCAAAATTTAAGTACCAAAAGTGAGGCACACTTTTCCACATTGATAATAGCATGTGTCTCCAAGTCTCATCAGGCTTGAGTCACAAAGTCCTGTGATTGACACGAGGTGCCTGTGCCAAACATAAATAGTGCAAGTGGCACCTTGCGTCAACAACTGCCCACTGAGCTATTCACAAAAGCAGCCTGCATCATCCATAGGCTGCCTGCCCCAAACAGGACATGTGCTTCCCTCGCACTCAAATACAGGGTGCGAACAGGCGCTAGGGGGCATGTGGCAGATGCAAGCTGCCACATCCCCTAATGTTGAATTCTTAGAACTCTCCCGGGAGGAGAAATTCCAAGTACCCTTAGGCCAGCCAGGGCTGGACTAAAATATTCTCCTCTGGGAGAGTTGCCTGTTTCTAGCAATGTGCCATGTTCACCACTCTCCAATCCCGATGTCCCTGTTATTATATCAGACAATAAAGCCCTGTTCATTGGTGATCGAGTGGTCCCCAATCCACGATGTGACTCCTACTTAAAACAAATATTGTTGCCCACTTCCCTGGTGTTCTAGGGGTCCCCTCTCCACAATCTCTAATGTCCCTGTTATATCTAAATATAGAGCCCCGTTAATTGGTGATCCAGTGGCTCCTGATCCCCGATGTCCCCGTCATTATATCAATAAATTATGCCCCTGTCATTGATGGTCCAGTGGCTCCTCACCCTAGCTGGTAGTGCCTACCACCCAGCTCCCCCACCCGTGACAGAGCCAGTGACTGGCACAGCCCTCCTCATACCTCTGCAGCTAGCCTCTGACTGAACTGTCACTGAGGCAAACTGTAAAGTGTACATGCCTTGTGTATGCTTTACGGTATGCCTTAATCACAGTTCAGTTGGTGGCCTGACATGAAGATGTGAGACTCATTCACAAGCTCTGTCTGGGAAAGAGTGGGTGGTAGGCATTACAGCAGGGTGGGAAACCACTGGATCACCAATGAACGGGGATTTATATTTAGATATAACAGGGACATCAGGAAGGGGGGCACTAGAATGCCAGGGCAGTGGGCAGTAATATTTATTTTCATTACGGGTCACATCAGGGATCGGGGAAGGGGGACCGCTAGAACACAAGTGAAGTGGGCAATATTTTATTTCATCATGGGTCACAGCAGGGAGGGGGGACCTTGAAGTGGTGCATGGCTGCCCTGCAGCTTGTGGCAAACCATGCTGGTGTGCCTTCTGTTAGGTGCATGGTCATGGTTGCCGCAAGCCGCAAGACTTTGTCGCTGAGACCCTGCCTGATAAGAATCAGGTGCAGGGTCCCTGGCACACCGGGCATCAGTGCAAACTATTTGCCACAGCTTGTGCCGATCTAAGTCCATTTTGAGAATCCAGTCCATCATGTTTTGCACACTCTGAGGGCCCCAGTCTCTCATGTGTTACATTCTGAGTGTTATTACCTAACATTTTATGTGCACAGGTGTAAGTGGTATTGGGTCTGTGGGTGGAAAGGGGGATCTGGGAAGGCTTCAGGGAGAATGCTCAGCTAAGGGGGAAGGTTTTTTTTCTTGGGCAGGATGGGTGGTCCTGAGAGAGGGATCCAATTGCATGGAGGGTGGGAGCTGTGGGTGGTCCGTTTTTTTTTTTATGTTTTCATGGAAGGTGTTCCATTGGCTGGAAGGGTGGTACAGCTGCAGGAAGTGTGGTGTTGGTCTGAAGACATCTCCTGCAGCAAGCAGTGGTTTTTTTTTGGGGGGGGGCCAGGTCTGTGTGCTGAAATGGTGGGTCCAGGTGCTTTTTTTCCTTCCTTTCTTTTTTTTTTTTTTTATGTCTGTCTTTTTTTGGGGGCGCTGGTCCACTGGTTGTAAAGTTGGCCCAGCTGCAAGAACTGTGGTGGTGGCTGGAAGACTGGCCTAGAAGCAGGCATTGGTTTTTACTGATGGTTGCTGCCTGGTCTGTGTGCAGAATAGTTGGGTCCATAGATGTGGATAGGTGGGGGAAGGGACTGGCTAGAGGGAGTGGCTGGCCATACATCTCATCTGTCCCTCAGAATTGCGCAGTCTGTGATGGGAAAGGTGTGGTCATCCATATTAGTGTAGCTCTTCCCACTGCCTTGTAGCACTGTTTCACCACTTTTAGGTCCTCAGATATGATTACCCCCAGGTCTCTTTCCTCTTTTGTGGTTGTCAGTAGTATGCCTCCCACCATGTACTCTGCCCTTGACTTTCTAAGCCTCAGGTGCATGATTTTGCACTTCTGCACACTGAATCCTAGTTGCCACACTTTTGACCACTTACATCTCTCTTCATGTTTTCCACCACCTTCCCCCGCTGGAGTGGCAACACTGTTGCACATCTTTGTATCATGTGAAAAAAGGTGTACCTTCCCTTCTAACCCCTCTGCAGAGTTGTTCATAAAGGTGTTTCAGAGGTTCGACCCCAGCACTGATCCTTGTGGCATGCGCATGCCTCTGGTTCCTTCCCTTTCCTCAGCGTGAACTCTGTTCACCAGAGTGGTTTTTAACATCTCAGGAACATCGGCCAGATTTGTTCCCTTGTTCCTCCTGAGGACCTGCCTTCAATGGTACATGCCTTCATGACGTCGCGTATCGACTACTGTAATGCCCTCTACCTAGTGATCAGCAGAGGTGCGCTATGGCACCTGCAACTGATGCCAAACTCATCTGAGAGATTACTGACTGGTCTCTTCAGATCCAGTCATATGACTCTGTGCTACGGGATCTGCACTGGCTGCCAGTAAAGTTTTGCATGCCGTAAAAACTTGGGGTACTAACCTATCGGGCCTGCAAGACCTGTTCCTGCTTGCCTGTCTGAACTCCTGCAGCTGTACTGCCCTACCCACCACCTCAAGTCTTCCGATAAGGGCTTCTTGATAATCTGCAAAACCACAAAACCATAATCCACAAAACTCGGTTAAAAACATTCAGGAACAGAGCCTTTGGAGAAGCAGGTCCAACTTTGTGTAAGTCTCTGCTGAGTGCTCTGACGGAAGCCCCATTGGTTGCTATATTTTAGATGAATCTTGCTACTACCTCTTCGTCCAAGCTTTTGGATCTACCTTGGATCCCTGATTTAACTATCTGAGGCATCTGTAAGTCAGCGAAGCACAAGATCCGAAGCAGCACAAATTCAGTCAGGAAGGTCATGTCAAACAAATCTGATAGACTTTTTTGCTGGGTAACTAGAGAAGTGGATCGGGGTAGTGGTGTATGTGACCTATCTGGACTTCAGCAAGGCGTTCAACACCGTTCTACATAGGAGGCTGGTGAACAAGCTGGGTAGCCTGGGATTGGGTCACAAGATGGTGAACTGGGCTGGTAATTGGTTATGGGATAGAACACAAAGGGTGGTGGTAAATGGAACAAGATCTGAGATGGGGAGGGTGACCAGTGGGCTGCCACAGGGATCAGCTCTTGTACCCGTCTTGTTCAATATTTTCATTAGTGGCACTGCAGAGGTGCTGGAGAGGAAGGTATGCCTCTTTGCAGATAACACTAAGATCTGTAATAGGGTGGATACTCCGGAAGGGGTGGAAAAAATGAGGAAGGACCTAGGCAAACGGAAACAACGGTCCAGAGTATGGCAGCAGAGATTCAATGCGAAGAACTGCAAAAGCATTCACTTGGGATGCAGGAACATAGAAACTTAAACTTTGATGGCAGATAGGGACTGCTTGGCCCAACTAGTCTGCCAGTTTCCCTACCTGTTGTATAAGCTGCAGATTCAAGTTAGCCAACAGCCTATTTCCTCCTACCAACTGAACCCAGGGGAGGATTACATGTTGGGTGGAGAGTTGTTATTGGCCATCAAGCAGGAAAAAGATCTGGGGGGGTGGTCATATCTGATGACTTAAAAGTGGCCAAACAATGTGCCATGGCTATGGGGAAAGCCACTGGGACACTGGGGTGCCCAGGGAGAGGTATCACCAGCAGAAGAAAAGAGGTGGCGATGCCACTGTATAGGTCATTGGTGAGACCTCCATTGGAGTATTGTGTCCAGTTCTGGAGACCACATCTCCAAAAGGACATAGACCAGGTGGAGGCAGTTCAGAAAACGGCAACAAAATTGGTGCAGGGCCTGCATCATAGCTCATATGAGGAGAGACTGGGGGCACTCAATATGTATACCCTGGAGGAGTGGAGGGAAAGGAGAGACATGATAGAGACCGTTAAATAAGGTACAGGAGGGTAGCATCTTTCAAAAAAGGGGGTTACTCTAGAACAAGAAGGCATGATATGAGATTGGAAGAGGGTAGGCTGAGGGGCAATGTGAGAAAATACTTCTTCACATAAAGGGTGGTGGAGGCATGGAACAGCCTCCCTGCACAGATGGTGTGGGCAAAGACAGTGAGGGGAATTCAAAACTGCATGGAATAGTCATAGGGGAATCCTAGCAATATAAAAGGAGAGGAAAAGCCATATATATATAGCAGGATCTGCGACTTGTCAGTAGGTAGGGGAAAGGGGCAGACTAGATGGTCATATTGGTCCTTATCTGGCATCAAATTCTATGTCTCTGTGTAACTAGTATTATGTATGCTTTGAATATCTGTGGAGATTATAGTGTCATGTCCTTACATGGTTTTATTGAAGTATAATACATGATAATAGTTTTGTTTTCTGTAGTGATCTGCATTTTCTGTAGTAGGTACGTTTTATTTAGTTTGTTTTTGTGATGGCACCCTGGGTCTCTGCGGAAGGGCACAAAAACATAAATAAAGCTGGTACAAGTACTACTACCACAACAACTACTACCACCATCACTACTGCCCTGTCCCTCAGCAATTTTTCTACCTATTTTACCACCTTAGGACTTACACACAGGCTGGCCAGCTTGTATACGAGTCATCGATTTGGAACAGCATCAACGTTATTACTGAAATCTAGGTAGACCACATCCACTGTTCCACCTTGATCTATTTGACTGGTCACCTAGTCCAAGACATCTATCAGATTGGTTGGAACATGACCTTCCCCCAGTGATTACATGCAGCCTCAGATCCTGTAAGCCGTTGCATTCCAGATATTCCACAGTCCTTTTCTTCAGCAGTTATTCCATTAATTTCCACACAACTGACGTCATGTTGACTGGCTTGTACTTTCCAGCCTCCTCCCATATCTGTGAAGTGAATCTACATCTGCCCTTCTCCAGGTCTCCAGAACCACTCCCAACTCCAGAGATTGGTGGACAAGGTCTATCATTGGTGCTGCCAGCACCTCACTATGGCCCCTCAAAATCCTTGAATGTACACTATCCAGCCCCATAGACTTATCCACTTTCAGTTTTGTGAGTTCTATCAGGACTCTCTTCTCCGTAAGTGGACTGTTGTCAACTTCCCTTCCATTGATGCTCCTGTTGCTTGTCTGTGGTCCCTCTCCTTCTCCTTCTGTTATAAGTATTGTACAAAATATTTGTTAAGGAAGTTTGCCTTGTCCTGGTCTCCTTCCACACAATCTCCTCCTTCCCTCTTTAGTTGTACAATACCTCCCGTGACTTTCCTCCTTTCACTTACATCCCTGAAGAACGGCTTAACCCCTTTCTTAGCTGCCAGGGCTACTGTCTCCTCCATTTCAACCTTTGCACACCTGACAGTTTTACCTGCCTCTCCCTGCTTAACCTGATGCATTTCCTTGTCCTCTTCCCCCTGCATCTCAGTGTACCTCCTGAATGCTTTATTCCCCTCACCTTCCATGCCACCTCCTGTGAGCAGCATAATGGTCTTTTTTTTTCCTCTTGCTTTTGCTAGTTTGCCTAACGCAGCTGTTTTTGCCTTCAGTATAGCTCCTTTTAGTTTCACCAACTGTTTCTCTACTCCACACAAGTACCCTGCTCCTGCTAGGGATTCCCTGATGCATTCTCCATCTTTGTGGACTTGGCCCTCCTGAAATAAAGGACTACATCTTTATGCGGTTTGACTCAGCTACTGTTGTTATATTGCACCACACTGTTTGGTGATTTCTGATCCCCAAATGGTCAACTACTGTGTCGTCTGCAGTACTGTCCCCTTTGGTGACTACTAGGTACAATACTGCTCCCTCACGTGTAGGTTCTCTTACCAAGTGCCTGAGGCATGCCCCCTGCAGGGAGTCCAGGAAATTCTTGCTCCTAGCTGAAGCTGCAACCAGGATGCTCCAATCCACATGTGGCACATTGCAATCTCTCACAAGTAACACCTCCCCCGTAGTTGCTATCATATGGATGGCTTACACTATGTCCCTTTCCAACTCCTCCCCCTGTACTGGAGCTCCAGAGATCACCCCAGGGCAAATACCGGCTCCATTTCCCCATTCTATGGTGACCCATGTTCCCTCTGCCCATCTCTGTATTTTTGATGCTTTTATGCCATCCCTCATGTAAAGAGCCACTCCAACTCCTTCTTATGCACACTGTCCTTCCTACAAAAAGTGTGGCCTGCTATGGATATATCAGTCATGGTTATCATTGCACCATGTCTCAGTAATAGCGGCTGTGTCCACGTCAACCTCTGCCATTATGGCCAGTGTCACAAACCCATTCCTGAGGGTCAGGTCCACTGAGCTCACAGTGCCAACCCCTAAGTGCAGTCTGTGATGGGGGTTGGGGAACAGGGATACCCTCCCTGTGTCCTTCTAGAATGCTCACCGAGATCACAACTGAACACCTGCCACAAGGCCCCAGGACCCCCTCTTTACTATGGATAAGGGTACAATACCAGTCTCGAGTCTTGTAGCAAAATGAGAACCCTTTCTTGGTTGTTACACAAAGGGGGAAGATCCAGGCATTACAATCTCTTTGGGGTAGCGTTGTAACCCTAATGTTGTCTTCTCCCGTGGGCATGCAGTAACCCGATTCCAATCCCACAGACCCTTCCTTGAGACTTTTGTATTCTCCATATCTTTACCCAAATTTCCCTGTACAGACCCTTGTTCGATTGGTAGCTTATGGTGATACCCGTTAGCAATAACAGTCTAGTCACAGATTATTATTAAACATCCCACAACCACACACAATATAAAAAATCTCACTCAGGCAGATTTCTTAAAAACAAATGTTTTTACTAAAATAATTAATAAGCATACAGTTACAATTAAAAGAGTTAGAAAATGTTGGTCACAGAATAACACAAATAAAAGTGGAAAATGTACATGAAAAATGCACTATAACTGTTATCTAAAGTTCTACCTTACATTCATAGTAAATTGCAGTCCAGAGAAATAAATGAAGTCTTAAAAATCATTTCCTCCCTTTCAGCCACTGGCTGCTGGCAGTTCTGTTCTGTGTCTCGGCAGGAGAGTGTCCAAAGTGCATTGCAATGAACTTCTGTTTACAGGGGGTATTTATAGTCCCCCCCAGTAGTCTAAAAAAAACCTCTGTGGTTTATGGCTAATGGCCTTCTTTTTCGGCCAACAGGTGTCCCTCTCTCTTGCTCTTTCCAGATTTTAAGGAATTATTTATTTCTTTACTTCTTTACTTGGGTAATCATATCACCACTTCCTGGCGCTACTAAAAAAAATTAAATCAGAATGTGGTAACCTTGCTGACACCTCCTGCCTAAAACCATTTCTCCTTTTGATCTTATAGGTTTACGACAGGGGAGATAGCTTCTCTTATCCTGAGACTTTATTACAGCAATTAACTAATCAGGGACTTCCATCTCCTTTGGAAATATAATTTTTAGCTTCCTGGCTAGTAACTGTTTTCCTGGGTCACATAGGAATTTCACATATTTTGCAAGACCTTTTTCTCTCTTCCTGTGACCATTCAGTAACACTGGGCATTTTCTTGTGGCATTTAACATACATAAAATCACATTAAAAAATATGACAGAAATATATCTGCAAATAATGACTGGCAGTTGGCTAGCTCACCACATCCCTCCCTCCCTTCCTCCTAGACTGATTTTGTGGGAACACACCCCCTACTGCATGGTAAGGTTTTCACAAATTCTGTTACTGTTCTAACTGGTGAGATAGACCATCTGCGTTGGCATTGGGCGATCTGTCCCTGTGGGTAATTGTCATGTCATGTCGTAGGCCTGTAGGGTAACACTCCACCTTAAGAGACAATCATTTGTTTTACCCATCTGAGTTAGCCACACCAGGGGGTTATGATCAGTCTGTACCTCAAAGCACCTGCCATATAGATATGGCTGTAATTTTTTCAGGGCCCATACTAGCGCAAGGCATTCATTTTCTATTGTAGAGTATGGCTGCTCCCGGGTAAGTAACTTTTTGCTCAGGTATATGATTGGGTGGTCTTTTCCCTGATTAGATGTCTGAGTGAGGACTGCTCAAGTCCTCACATTTGAGGCATCTCTCTGGACTACAAATTGTTTAGAGTAATCTGGACTGGCCAACACAGAGCACTGCACAGTGCCTCCTTTAGCTGTGTGAAGGCTCATTCACAATCTGGCTTCCAGTCTACCTTTTTAGGCTTTCTTTTCTTTAGCTGGCCAGATAGGGGAGCTGCCTGGGTACTGTAATTTGGAACAAACTTTTGATAGTACCTTGTGGTCCCTAGGAAGCTCCTAACCTGCTTCTGTGTTTCAGGCATAGGACACATCTCTATTGCCTCAATCTTTGCTTGATTAGGGTGATGCTGCCCCCACCCCACTACATGGCCTAAGTATGCCGCATCTGCCATAGCCACCTGGCACTTTTCAGCCTTTACAGTAAGCCCTACCCTCTGTATCTTGCCCAACACTCCTTCAGGTGGGACAAGTTTTCCTTCCATCTGGCACTAAAGATAGCAGTATCATCCAGATAAGACACTGCATACTCTTCAGTACCATGCAACACCTGGTTGACCAACCTTTGGAAGGTGGCAGAGGCATTCTTCATTCCAAAAGGCATTACCCAGAACTCAGATAATCCTACTGGAGTGATGAAGGCCGGCCACTCTTCATTCTGGCAGTTAACTTCACTTCACCTGCAAGTACCCTTTCATCAAATCAGTGATGGTAAGGTAGGTCACCCCTTCCATCTTGTCCAGTTTGCCCGTCTGTGGCATTGGGTGGATGTCAGACTTAGTAACTGCTTTGAGTCCACGATATTCCACACAAACACAAGTACAGCCATCCAGCTTGGGAACAAGGACTGCGGGTGAGGCCCAGGAACTGTGGGATTGTTGGATTACCCTTAAATCCAGCATTTCCTCTGCCTCCTTTCTAATGTCCTTTAGGATGGCCTCGGACACCTGGTAGACTGTCCACTGTATGGGCTCTTGCGTCCCCATGTCTGCATCATGTGTTGCTAAGGATGTTCATCCAAGCTTGGCTGTAAACAATGGGGCAAAGTCCTCTAAAACCTCTCTCACTTCCTGTGACTGTTCCGGGATCAACTGGGGCAACAGCTTGATTGTCTCCACAGAGGACTCCCACTTGCCTTCTTCTAGCAAGTCCAGGAGGGGGTCTTCCTCATCTGTCCCCTCCCAAGGACTACACACTGTAAATACCATGTGAACTCTATTTGAATATGGCTTCATCATGTTGACATGGTGCATCCTATGGGTATGTTTCCTGTTAGACAATTTCACAATGTAATTTATGCCATTGACTTGTCGGACTACTTTATATGGTCCCACCCACTCGGCCTGCAGCTTGTCCTTCCAAACTGGAATTAGGACCATTACTTTCTTACCTGCGCTGTATGAGCGAGCTCTGGCTCTGTGCTCGTACCAGGCCTTTTGCTTTTGCTAAGCAACTGACAGGTTGCTTTGGGCCACCCCCATAAGCTCCTTCAGCTTCTCCCTAAACTTATGGACATACTCCACTATGGGGGTTCCCTGAGTGGTGTGCTTGTCTTCCCAGTCTTCCTGGATCAAGTCTAGGGGCCCATGCACCCTACGTCCATATAAGTCTTCGAAGGGGGAGAACCCTGTTGACTCTTTGGGCACCTCCCTGTATGCGAACAACAAGTGGGGAAGGTATTTCTCCCAGTCCTTCCCATGCTGTTCAACAAATGCTTGGAGCATCAATTTTGGGGTACCATTAAACTTTTCCACAAGACCACTGGCTTGTGGGTGATAAGGTGCTGTGCATCTCTGCACCACTCCACACTTCTCCCACAAATACTTTATCAGGTCCAACATGAAGGTACCCCTTTGATCAGTGATAACCTCCTGTGGGAACCCGACATGGGAGAAAATCCCTATCAAGGTGTATGCCTCTTTGTCTGTCCTAAGTGAGGAGAGGGCGACGGCCTCTGGGTATATCAGGTTGCGTAATCGACCACCACCAGGATTAACATCTTCCCGGATGAGCTTGAGGTACTCAAAGGTCCTACAGTATCCATTTCTACCATTTGAAATGGCTCCTCCATGATGGGCAAGGGAATTAGGGCAGCTTTGGTTTTACTACCCACCTTCCCTATCTGTTGGCACTGGTGACAAGACTTGCAATATTCTTGTTTTGTTTCTTTGTTTATTATGCTTTTTCTGCCGCTTGCCACCTAATACCTTGACCCAGTCATGGACCCTCTGCTTCCACTCTCATATTGGCTGTGGCTCCCTGATACCCCCTGGCTTACCCCCCAGGGTGGGGTTGTGGCACCGGCCCTATAGTGCTGCAATCAATGGGACAGGTCATTGAGCCGGCCTGAGAGCTAATTGAAGAAGCTGAGGGTGGGCTTCATCAAGGGTGGCCGGCAGCAATTTTTTTCTCCCCGATGTATTGGGGGCGGGGACGTGCAATGACGACCAGCGTCTACCCTGGCCCCTGAGCAAATTGGCATTGGCGTACTCAGGACATCCAGCCTCCGCTGAGTGACCGTATAATGCTGAACACTCTACCCCACTTCCCCCTGGAGAAGGAGAGCAGTCGTTGGATGCTCGATCCTCCCCCCCCGGCCAGCCCTCCGACATCCCGGGTCCGTCCTCGAACCCGGGTCGCCAGGCTTCACAGGTAGGCAACCTGCCCCTGTGCCAGCAGACTGGCTCAGACCTGCAATATTCTTTCACCTGCTGGGTGAAGTTGGCCCAATAGAAATTCTGGGCCAATTGCTGCATGGTGCACGCGATGCCCAGATGTCTGGACATGGGGATATCATGAGTGATCTTGAGCAATTGCTCATGATACAAATGACAAGCTGCCTGCCCATCACCCCTCCCACTGTCCTTACGTTCTGTATATACAACAGTCCAGTGTCCTAAAATGCCCAGTGTCTTATGTAATTTCCTGGTGTCCCATCAGTTTCTGCACAAGCCCTCAGCCTCTCCAAACTAGGATCAATCCCCTGAGCAGCTGCAAAATCTTCACATTTTCCCAAGGCATGGGACATTTCCCTTTCAGTTCCTAAACTGGGGTCCATAACTTTAGCATCATGGCATTCAGGGTCACTGCCATCCCTAAATTTCTGACCATTGGTTACTCCTTTCTCCTCAGAGTAACCTGTAGCTATTTCGTGAACTGCTACTTCAGAAAGTCCTACCTCCCTTTCACTACTCTCCATTTCAGGAGACACAGGCTGGGGAACCAGCCTCCCTTTTTTTTCCACAGGGGCTTCTATGGGGTTCAGGGAAGTACAAGGGGCCTTAGCCAGCTGACTGTGGGTAACCGCACACATCACTCCCTTCTGTAGATTATTCCCTCTAATCATATCCAGGGCGAAGTTGTCTGCCACTGCCACTTTTTGCAGTGTCTCTCCTGTTTCACCCCAGTCCAAGAGAACACTAGCAAGTGGCAGAGTTTTCTCCTCCTTAGTGAATCCCCTTACCATTATAAACTGGTTAAGTATAAGCTGTTCAGGCCCAGCCAAATCCCCTTTTACTAAGGTAAGAGACGCTCCCGTGTCCCTTAACCCATGGATCTGCACCCCATTTATAGTAACTGGATGTATGTGCTCCCTCTTGTTCACAGGCATGCTTTCAGGGCTACACAGTGCACCCAACTCTGTCTGAGTACCACTTTGTCTACTCCGTGCCTTTTTAGGACACTGTCTAGCAAGATGCTCTGGCTGTTTACAAAACCAACAGTCGTCATTTCTTTTATCTGAGAAATTCCTTTTTGGTAACCTGGGGCTTCCCCCCTTTCTGCAGAGGTTGTGAGGGTTTTAGCTGCCCTGAAGGTGCGATTTTTCCTTTCTGCCCTGCCACACCTGCCCTATTTCCTTTCAGAACAGGCCTGCTCCTGGTATAGCGATCTGAGAGATCAGCAGCTTGCTTTGCTGTTTTTGGATCCCGGTCCTCTAGCCAGGTTTTTAGCTCTGCTGGGCAAGCCCAAAAGAACTGCTCTAGCAACATAACCTTCTCAATTTTCTCCACAGATTTTGCTTCCACCCCCTTCCACCATTTTAAAAAGTGATGTTGCTTTGTGGCGAGGTCCTTAAAGCTCATATCAGGGCTTTTTCGGAGTTTACCGAATTTAACCCTGTAGGCCTCAGGAATCAGTTCATACTTTTTAAGCAAAACTGCTTTAAGTTTCTCATAATTGCTACTGTCCTGATTGTCCATTTGGCCTAGTGCCTCACGCCCTTTGCCAGTAAGCAATGAGAATAGCTTGAAGCTCCAGGGCTCCCTGAGTATCTTGGCCTGGATACAGGCCTTTTCAAATGAATTCAAAAATGCATCCATATCCTCCCCCCCTTTAAATTCAGCTAATAAGTTTGAATTTAACTTATACCCCAGCCCTGGAGTTTCAGGTTCACCCCTGCCACTTACCTCTCTGGCACTGGTCATTGGAGTCTTAGCTTCTCCAGTTCAAACTCCCTCTGTTGCTGTTTTCCTTCCCTCTCAGACCCTCTCTGAAGCTGTTTTTAGTTTTCCTCAGCTCTCTCTCTGACACTGTTTTTCCTGCAACTCCAGTTTGAACCTTCTCTGCTCAGAGTCCCTCTGCAGCTGAGCTTCGAACTTTCTTTGCTCCAGCTCCAATTTCCTCAACACCAGCTGCAGCCTGATCCCTTCTAGCTCCAGCTCTGTGGTGACCTTCCCCTGCTGCTGTGGCTTCGGGTTCCATCTGGTCTCACTGTCCTCCTCCCTGGGACTAGACTTGAATGACCCTGGCACCCCCACGCCCAGGCTCTGGTCCTTTTCAGTCACTTGCTATGACTAGAGGTTCGAGACAACCACTTGCTCATTGGCTGCCAGGAGAGCCTTCACGAGGTTCTTTTTGATTCGCCCCTCATACTGGACCCCTTGTTCCTGACACAACTGGCTTAGGTAGTCTGCAGTGTACTCATTATAGTTGGAAGCCATCTTCTTCCCTATTACTACACCAGCTGAGAACCAAAAAGGAAAAGAAAATGGGTAGGGAACTTTATACTGTAACCAAATTGTTTTACCCCCCCCCCCAATCTCTGCCTTGATTGTGTGTGGATTATTTTCAGTTTATCAATCTGATACACTGGTCTTGAATCCAACTGTTATGCCTGTGCCACCAGTATCTCTCGAATCACAGCAATATGCTACCAGTTCTCTCCGATCCCACCACTGTGCACCAGCTCCATCATGAACCCACTCCTGAGGGTCAGGTCCACTGAGCTTGTATCATATTTCCTTTTCTTGCCTTATACTGTACCACTATCTGACCCAGGTCCACCTTGTAAATGAGCTCTCTCAATGGAGTTTCACTTGGATAGATAAAGATTGATTGATTGATTGAGCTCACAGTGCCCACCCCTAAGTGCAGTCCATGACAGGAAGGGGGACAACTCCTTCTAAAATGCTCACTGAGGTCATGACTGAACACCTGCCATGAGGCTCCAGGGCTCCCTCTTTACTCCGGATAAGGGTACAATACCAGTCTCAAGTCTTGTAGCCAAATGAGAACCCTTTCTTGGTTGTTACACAAAGGGGGAAGATCCAGGCTTGACAATCTCTTCGGGGCAGCCTTGCAACCCTGATTTTGTCTTCTCCCATGAGCATGGAATAACCTGGTTTAAATCCCCACAGACCCTTCCTTGAGACTTTTGTATTCTCCCTATCTTTACACAGATTTCCCCTGTATAGACCCTTGTTTGATTGGTAGCCTATGGTGACACCTCTTAGCAATAACAGTTTAGTCACAGATTATTATTAAATGTCCCAAATCCACACACAGTATGACAAATCTCACTCAGGCAGGTTTCTTAAAAACAAATGTTTTTACTAAAGTACTCAATTAATAAGCATACAGTTACAACTAAAAGATTTAGACAATTTTGGTCACATAACACAAATAAAAGTGAAAAATATACATGAAAACCACACTATAACTGTTATCTAAAGTTCTACCTTAAGTTCATAGTAAATTATAGTCCAGAGGAATAAGTGAAATCTGAAAAATCCTTTCCTCCTTTTCAGCCACTAGCTGCTGGCAGTTCTGTTGTGTGTTTAGTCAGGAGAGTCTCCAAAGTGCATTGCCATGAGCTTCTACATAGAAGCATAAAAGTTGATGGCAGATAAGGACTGCAAGGCCCATCCAGTCTGCCCATTTCATTTTCTACCTTATAAATGTGCCATCGACCTTTGCTCTGTCAATGGCCTATCTATTCATACTCATCTGTATTGCTCCCTTATGCCTATCCCATGCCTGTTTGAAGCCCTGCACTGTGTTCATATCCACCACTTCCTGAGGTAGGCTGTTCCATGCATCCACCACCCTTTCTGTGAAAGAGAACTTCCTCACATTACCCCTTACTCTGCTTCCCTCTAATCTCATGCTGTGTACTCTTGTCCTGCTATTTTTCTTATATTGTTTACAGGGGGTATTTATAGTCCCTCCAGCAGTCTGAAAAAAACCCTCTTGGGTTTATAGCTAGTGGCCTTCTCTTTTGGCCAGCAGGTGTCTGTCTTGCTCTTTCCAAATTTTAAGGAATTATTATTTATTTTCTTATTTGGGTCCTGATATCACCACTTCCTGCTACTACTAAAAAAAATTAATCAGAATGTGGAAACCTTGCTGCCACCTCCTGCCTAAAACCATTTCACCTTTTGATCTTAAAGGTTTACAACAGGGGAGATAGCTTCTCTCATCCTGAGACTTTATTACATCAATTAGCTAACCAGGGACTTCCAGCCCCTTTGAAAATGTAATTTTCAGCTTCCTGGCTAGTAGCTGTTTTCCTGGGTCACATAGGAATATCACATATTTTACAAGACCATTTCCTGTCTTCCTGTCTTCCTGTGACCTTTCAGTAACACTGGGCATTTTCTTGTGGCATCTAACATACACAAAATCACATAAAAAAAATGACAGAAATATATCTGCAAATAATGGCCAGCAGTTGATTAGTTCGTCACATCCAGTAGGCCTGAAATCTTATTTCCCAGACTGGGACCATTTCCACACATGGCCTTCCACATTCTGCTACCACCACTCCTGTCCCCCCTCCATTTTCCCTGTTGCCTACTGTCCTGTCCCCCTCTGCCTTGCCTCCTAACCCTCTGTTTTACTTCTGTACTGCTTCTCCCATTTTCAACCACCTCTGAGGCTTCCCCCCTCCATGGGGTTCTGTCTATACACCACTTCCACTATGAGGTGGGTGGGGGGGCAGTTTGATTTCCCTCGCTGTTGTCTGCCACCCTCCTCAGGTACTTTAAATGTTAGCTACTGAAGTTTTTAACTCATTACAGGGTATTAAATAAGCTGAAAAAATTGATTAGCAGTTCTTTGTGGGAAAGTGCTAATCAGCTGTGAGAATGCATAGCAATTAGCATAGAATGGTTAACAAAATTTAAGAAATATATGTTGTTTTTATTCATTTTGTTTATTGTGCCACAGACTTGCTCAAAAAATGGTTACCAGTCTACTGCTTCTCATTTTTTGGAAATGGTTAGCATTACCCCGTTTTGTGTAGCATTTTGCTATGCTATACCAGCTATTTAATACCCTGCATTAACTGAGGACCTACGTCCTGCTCCCGGATGGATGGAGGCCATAGTCCCTGTCTAGGCCCATAGCCTTCCAGGTAGACATAGGGCCACATATTGCTCAGTGGGTCTATTATCATCCCCCACACTCCTCAGCACCACACAAACTGTGGGCAAGAGTATCATGATCCTGACAGTTCAAACGGCATGTCAGCACAAAAGACGTCCTGCGGGTCCAACAGTGTGTCAGCCAGAAGGCATCTTCCAGGTGAATGAGTGTGTGAACAAGTCAGGTCCGATAGCCTGTACCTTACCTACTCTGCTAATGGTAATGATGGGACAGGGGTCATCGGTAGGGAGGCAGATGGAGTGGCACAAATGATTTTCACAGGTGAGACAGAGTCACACTTCTTGTTGCTGTTCTGCCACCTGGATAACCACAGATGATGGTGCACACAATAAGGAGGAATAGGCAGGTGGTTCCTGATGCAGAGGCTTCACCTCCATTCAGAAGGTTTTGTATGCAGGCTCCCTCATGGGAAGAAGGGTGAGTGGCACTTGACACACATGACTTCAGCAGGGTGGCTGGTGACACAGCTGCTATCTTCATCACCTATTAGGTCCTGGTTCCCCTCCTTATGTTATGTCACTTGCATGGGGTCTCACAAAACAGTAAGCATTACCTCATACCTTGTTATAACCTTAGGGGTTGATTAGCTCTTCTAATAATATGACACAGAAAAATACAGTGAGAGCAGTCATTGTGCAACACCTGTCACAAAAGCAATCATCAACATGAGGGGCAGTCACGCTAACATACATGAATTCCACGTCATGAAATTTCTGTTGCTACTGGGGGAAAAAAAAAAACTTGTCCCAGTCACTAAACACACATGGTTATGTAATTTTTGCTTCATTTTTGGCCTTCAGCTGTTAATGTGAGCATCCAGATATGTTGCATTTCTGCCCCTGTACTGTAGGTAAGGGTCAGTTCCAGTACACCCTGTGATGCTTGGCCAGCTGGGTATGATTGCTGTATGATATTTGTAATATTGAATGTGGTATGTGACCTGTCTCAGTAAGGAAATTAACTTCCTTGAGGAGTTGCATTTTATGGCTGTGTTTATGGCCTCCTGCCTTTGAAGCTGGGAAACTAAAATATACATTTTATGACTTCAGATAAGCTTATCTATGTAAAGCCTCATTGCATGTAGGCGTGAAGAGTCATAAAAACCCTTAGATGTGCCATGGGAAGAAGAATTGCTCAAGATCAAAGAGGGAATGTTAATTAAGGAGTCATATTGGGAAAATAGTTTTTTCTGATGTCACCTTATTTAATATACCTCCTGATAGGACATCCTATTTTGTATATTTTTTATATTCTGAAAGGAGGAGCTAGATTACACCATCGAAGGGGTGGTAACACAGCGTTTTAAACTGTATTCTGTGTTTCCACTTAGACACATTTCTTTGTGGGCTCTCGGAAACAAGAACTAACTATAAGCACTGTAAGAAGGTAATACATTACATAGAAAAGTCTAATTGTATTGTGGTAGGAGTTTATGTTTGTAATTTTCCTTGTTTTCTTTTAAGTGATTGTATGCTTTGTGGTATAGTGTTCAGAGTTTACATTTTACATATTTTTATCCATTTTTAAGTAAATCTATATTTAAAAAGACTGCCTGGGTGTGTGTTCGAAATTATTTCTTTTTCATGTGATGTATGGAAGGTTAAGATTGACAAACTGTTCATAAGCTTAATGTTACCAAACTGGGAAAAGGTAAGAATTTACCTAAAGTCTTTTATAGAGTTTTAAGGGTTCATTTTGGATACCTGGTTAGGTGCCCTTAGTTGAAAGATATCTGGCATCCCCAGAAGAGCAGATTATTTTAGCCTGTACGTTTGGGTATGCTAGCATAAGGTTCACAGTTTGAATCCCACCATAACTTGAGACTAAAGGTGACTAGGACCCACAAACAGACAGGAGGCTTACCCTGTTCTGTTACCTGTTCACAATACTGTGCTCCCAGGTTGGCACTGTGGGAGCAGAGCGCCTGACCTGCTGAGTGGGACTGTGACAGATTGGTTGGTAGTGGTGCAGATACATTTGGTAACACAAGCTTTAATTGTTCAGTGTTTCAGCTTGATACTGTATAGCTCACTTGCAAAATAATTCAGTGATTTATTTTTTAAAAAAGGAAACAGAACTATATCATTTGGCTTACAGTCAAGTTCCTACCTGTTTTATATTTTTTCTAAAGTGCAAGTTAGAGTAGCTGTAGTTAGGGAAGAAGATGGCTTCCAACTACAGCAGGCACACTGTAGACTACTTGAGGCAGTTGTGCAAGGACAGAGGAGTCCTGTACGAGGTGAGAGCCAGCAAGCAGAACCTCATGGATGCCCTGATGGCAGCAGATACCCAGAGCATTGAGTCACAGACTGTGACTGTAAAGGACTAAACCTTGAGTGTGGAAGGGCTAGTGGCCAGTGCAGTGTCCAGATCTGATAAGGATGACAGCAGGGCCAGTGCCAGCGATGGGCCACAGCAGCAGGGGAATGTCACCAGCATTCTGGAGCCAGAAGCAATCAGGCTGAAGATTGAGTTGCACAGAAGAGACGCTGAGCAAGAGAAATGAGCTGCACAGGAGAAGAGGGAGTGAGAACAGTGGGAGGCTGACCGTGAGGAGCATGACTGCCAGTGAGCTGCAGAGGAGAAGAGGGAGCAAGAACAGCAAGAGGTGGAGCATGAGCGCCAGAGGCGACATGAACTGGAGAAGCTATGACTCCAACCACCCACACCAGTGCAGGTAAGTGGTTTGGGTTTAACTGGAGATACAGGACTGGGTTACAAATTGAATTCCAAATTGATAGCTGAATTTAAAGAGGAGGAGGATATGGATGCATTTTTAAATTCCTTTGAAAAAGTTTGTATTCAGGCTAAAATTCCTAGAGAGTCCTGGAGCTTCCAGCTATCCCCGCTACTTCGGAAAAACTCGGAATGCATTGGGTCCAATGGACAATGAGGCCAGTAATAGTTACAGCAAACTTAAAGCTGCACTTTTAAAAAAGTTTGATTCAACTCCTGAAACCTACAGAGCTAAATTCCGTAAGCTCAGGAGAAGACCTGATACGAGCTACGAGGAGCTAGGCATGAAACAATGTCAGTTTTTAAAACGTTGGTGGGAAGGAATTGAAGCAAACTCTGTAGATAAAATTGAAAATGCCATTTTGTTAGAACAGTTTTTTTGGGCATGCCTAGCAGAGCTGAAAACCTGGCTGGAGGACGGAGATCCCAAAACAGTGCAAGAGGCTGCTGAACTCTCGGACCTCTATGCCAAGAGCAGACCTGCTCTGAGAGTGAATGGGGTGGGTGTGGCAGCGCAGAAAGGGAAAAGTGTGCCTTCAGGGCAGCAAAAACCCTCACTGCCTCCACTGAAACCAGTTAGCTCCAGGTTTCAGATTAAAGATTTCTCTGAGAAAAGAAATGAATGTTGGGTTTGTAAAGAAACTGGGCATATTACCAGACAATATCCCAAAAGGGCAAGCAATATGCAACACGGGGCTAGGAAAGAAGTGGGTTGTTTGTGTGTCCCTGGAAGCTTGCCTGTGAATATGAGGGAACACATGCACCCAGTCATGGTGAATGGTGTACAGACACAAGGGTTAAGTGACACAGGGGCATCTCTGACATTGGTAAAAGGGGATTTTGTAGAGCCTGGTCAGCTTATACCCAATAAATATGTCACTTTACAAGACTTTACTGGTGAGGAGAAAACATTGCCCCTTGCTAGTGTTTTCCTAGGCTGGGGTGAAACAGGGGGAACTGTGCAACAGGTGGCTGTAGCCAAAACATTACCAGTTGACGTCATCCTTGGCAACAATCTCAAACAGGGGATGGTGTGTGCAGTTACCCATAGCCAAGTGGCAAGGGAAAATTGTAGTTCCTTGAACCCCACAGAAGCCATTGTGGAAATCACTGGGAGGCTGATTCCCTAGCCTGTGTCTCCTGATATGGAGACTAATAGAAAGGGGGTAGATAATTCCCCAGTAGCAGTTAACCACACAACTACGAAGGGTTACTCCGAAGAGGGAGGGGTGACCCATTATCAGAGGGTTAGGGATGACAGTGATCCTGAGTGCCCTGATGGTAGTGCTGGGGACCCTAGTTTAGAGACTGAAGGGGACCTGTCCCATGCCTTGGGAATGTGTAAGGAGTTTGCAGCTGCTCAGAAAAAGTGACCCTAGTCTAGAGAAGCTGAGGGCTTGTGCAGACTCTGATGGTGCACAAGGAGGTGATGGTAAACATAATGTTTATTGAGAAAATGGACTGATGTATACTCAGGCTGTGCAGACAGAGGGAGGGGTGATAGGCAGGCAGCTTGTCATTCCCCAGGGGTATCGTGAGCAGTTACTCAAGATTGCATACGATATTCCCTTGTCTGGTCATCTGGCAATCACGCACACTATGCAGCAATTGGCCCAGAATTTCTATTGGCCCAACTTCACCCAGCACGTGAAGGAGTATTGCAGGTCTTGTCACTGGTGCCAAGAAATAGGAAAGGCGGGCAAGAAAACCCAAGCTGCCCTAATTCCATTGCCCATAGTGGAGGAGCCATTCCAGAGGGTGGGAATGGATATTGTGGGGTCTTTAAATACCCTCAGCTCCTCAGGGAAGAGATTCATCCTGACTGTGGTGGATTATGCTACCCGGTACCCAGAGGCAGTTGCTCTGTCCTCACTGAGGACAGACAAAGTGGCAGATGCCTTACTTGGGATTTTCTCCCATGTTGGGTTTCCGCAGAAGGTTATCACCGATCTAGGGGGTTCCTTCATGTCAGACCTGATAAAATGTTTGTGGGAGAAGTGTGGGGTGGTGCAGAGATGCATGACACCATATCACCCACAAGCTGATGGGTTTGTGGAAAGATTTAATGGTACCCTGAAGTCAATGCTCTGGGCGTTTGCTGAACAGCATGGGAGGGACTGGGAAATATACCTTCCCCACCTGTTGTTTGCATACAGGGAGGTGCCCCAAGAGTCGACAGGATTTTCCCCCTTTGAACTCTTATATGGATACCAGGTACGTAGGCCCCTAGACTTGATACGGGAGGACTGGGAAGGTAAGCATGCCACCCAGGGAACTCCCATAGTGGATTATGTCCTTAGGTTTAGGGAAAGGCTGAGAGAGCTTATGGGGACAGCCCAGAGCAACCTGGCAGCTGCCCAACAGAAACAAAAAGTGTGATACAACCGCAGAGCCAGAGCTCACTTGTACACGGTGGGTCAGGAAGTCATGGTCCTCATTCCGGTCCGGAAAGACAAGCTGTAGGCTGAGTGGGCAGGACCGTACAAAGTAGTTAGGAAGGTAAATGACGTGAACTATATCATAGAGTTACCTGACAGAAGACAGACAGAAAGAATGTACCATGTCAACATGATGAAGCCATATGCTAATAGGACTGACATGGTGTTTGCAGTTTGTAGTCCTAGGGAGGGGATGGATGAAGGAGATCCCCTTCTGGACTTTCTGGAAGAAAGCAAGTGGGATTCCTCTGTGGAGGCAGTTAAATTGTTTCCCTAGCTGGCTCCAGACAGGATCCAGGAAGTAAGGGAGGTTCTAGCAGACTTTGTCCCACTGTTTAGCGCCAAGCCTGGACTAACCCCCTTAGCGACACACGTTGTGGAGACAGGGACACAGATGCCCATACGGCAGACAGCATATTGGGTGTCAGAGGCTGTCCAAAAGGACATTAGGAGGGAGGTGGAGGAAATGCTGGATTTAGGGGTAATCCAGAGATCCCACAGCCCCTGGGCCTCAACTGTAGTCCTTGTGCCCAAGCCAGATAGCTCTACTCATTTATGTGCAGACTGTCATGGACTGAATGCAGTCACAAAGTCAGATGCCCACCTGATGCCTCAAACAGATGAACTCCTGGACAAGTTGGGAGGGACAGCCTACCTTACAACTGTTGACCTGACCAAGGGGTATTGGCAAGTAGAGCTAACGGATCGAGCTAGGGAGAGGTCGGCCTTCATCACTCCGATAGGCTTATTTGAATGTAAAGTAATGCCTTTCCGAATGAAGAATGCCCCGGCTAGTTTACAAAGGTTGGTGAACCAGGTGTTAAATGGTACTGAGGAGTATGCTGTGGCATACCTGGATGGCATTGCCATCTTTAGTACCAGCTGGGAGGAACACCTGTCCCACCTTGGGGAAGTGCTGGGCAGGATACAGAGGGCCGGGCTCACTGTCAAAACTGAGAAGTGCCAGGTGGCCATGGCTGAAGTGGCATACCTTGGGCATGTTGTAGGCAGGGACAGCTCTGTCCTAACCAAGCAAAAATAGAGTTGATCAAGACATGGCCCAGACCAGAAATGGAGAAGCAGGTCAGGAGTTTCCTCGGGACAGCAGGGTACTATAGGAAATTTGTACCCAATTACAGTGCCCTGGCTGCTCCCCGGTCTGACCTGGTAAGGAAAAGGATGCCTAAGAAAATTACCTGGGAACCAGCCTGTGAAAAAGCCTTTACCAGACTGAAGGAGGCACTGTGCAGTGCTCCTGTATTAACAAGTCCTGACTATAGCAGACCTTTTATAGTTCAGACTGACACCTCAGATGTGGGTGTTGGGGCAGTACTGAGTCAGACATCCAACCAAGGGAAAGATCACCCTGTAGTATACCTGAGTAAATAGTTACACCCAGGGAGCCGGCATACTCTACTATGGAAAAAGAGTGTCTTGCCATAGTGTGGGCCCTAAAGAAGTTAGAGCCATACTTATATGGGCAGCATTTTGTGATACAAACTGACAACAACCCCCTGGTTTGGCTGACACAAATGGGAAAAACTAATGGTAGACTGTTAAGACGGAGTCTTGCCTTACAAGGGTATGACATGACAATCTTACATAGGGCTGGAGCAATCAATCAGAACAGCGATGGCCTTTCGCATTTGTATGAGGAGTGAACTGATTTGGGAAGCTCATCCCACACAGGGGATAAAGCCCCCAAATTCAGTCTAGGTGGGGAGGATTGTGATGCTTGGCCAGCTGGTTATGATTGCTCTATGATATTTGTAATATAGAATGTGGTATGTCACCTGTCTCACAGGAGACATCCTGTGCCCCTGGGATGACCCCCCAAACCAGGTTTCATTAAAATAATATGCTATATGAAACTAACAGGAGATTTCAGTAAGTAAATTAACTTCCTTGAGTTGCATTTTATGGCCTTGTTTATGGCCTCCTGCCTTTGAAGCTGGGAAACTAAAATATACATTTTATGACTTCAGATAAGCTGATCCCTGTAAAGCCTTATTGCATGTAGGTGTGAAAAGTCATAAAAAACTCTTAGATGTGCCATGGGAAGAAGAAATGCTCGAGATCAAAGAAGGAATGTTAATTAAGGAGTCATATTGGGAAATTAGTTTTTGCTGATGTCACCTTATTTAATATACCTCCTGCCAGGATATCCTGTTTTGTATATTTTTTATGTTCTGAAAGGAAGAGCTAGATTACATCATTGAAGGGGTGGTAACACAGTGTTTTAAACTGCATTCTGTGTTTCCACTTAGAGACATTTCTTTGTGGGCTCTTAGAAACAAGAACTAACTATAAGCACTGTAAGAAGGTAATACATTAGCTAGAAAAGTCTAATTGTATTGTGGTAGGAGTTTATGTTTGTACTTTTCCTTGTTTTCTTTTAAATGAGTGTATGCTTTGTGATTTTATATATTTTTATCCATTTTTAAGTAAATCTATATTTAAAAAGACTGCCTGGGTGTGTGTTCAAAATTCTTTCTTTTTCATGTGATGTACGGAGGGTTAAGATTGACAAACTGTTCATAGGCTTAATGGTGTTACCAAACTGGGAGAAGGTAAGAATATACCTAAGATCTTTATTATAGAGTTTTAAGGGTTCATTTTGGATACCTGGTTAGGTGCCCTTAGTCCAAAGATATCTGGCATCCCCCGAAGAGCAGATTAACTGAGCCTGTATATTTGGGTACGCTAGCATAAGGTTCACAATTTGAATCCCCCCAGAACTTGAGACTAAAGGTGATTCGGACCCACAAACAGACAAAAGGGTTACCCTGTTCTGTTACCTGTTCACAATACTGCGCTCGTAGGTTGGCACCATGGGAGCAGAGGACCTGACCTGCTGAGTGGGGTTGTGACACACCCAAACAGTTGGAACTAGTATAATCCAGAATTGACATAAACACCAGAATATGCAAATTTGCACATTTCAGTACTTGCAACACTTATGTATTTTACCAAATGTAAGGTGGGGATCACATCTGTCAATGAATAGGAATAGTCACACTACTTCACAGATGACCCCCTTCACCTGCTGGAGCAGCTACCCAACCTAGCCACACATTCTCCCACCTGCTGTAACACCCCTATGATGGAATGAGTGGCAACCGAAAGGCCAGGAATACCCACCAAAAAGGTTAATGACCACAGTAGGAGCAGAAGTTTCCACTATGCGAACATATGGAAACGCCGGCAGAAAAAGGCCCAGAGGTCTATCAAGTCTGCCCATGTGTGCAGTTCACAGTATGCTTTTACAGCAGCTGCCCCATTCCATCCCATCATTCCTACCCCCCTGCTTTTCCCTCCCTAGGTTCTTATTTGTACTTACCTTCCCTTTGACTCAATCTGTCCCCTTTTGAAACTGTCCACTGTCTTCAGCGTGATTAATTCTTCCAGCAGTTCATGCCACCCAGCCACCACCCTTTCTGTAAAGTAGTGCCTCATTCTCTCCCTCCTGAATCTCCCCCCTTTCAGCCTCAGACTGTGACCCCCTCTTAACCCCCCTTCCTTCAAGCAGAATAATCCCCCCTCCTTAACCCTGTTTATGCATTTTAGGTACTTGAAGATCTCTGTCATGTCCCCTCTCCCTTCTATCCTCCAGGAAGTACATGTTGAGCTCCCTCAATCTTTCCTCATTCATTTCATCCCCAGACCTAGGATCGTCTTCGCTGCCCTTCACTGCATTCCTTCCAGCAATCTTATGTTCCTTATTAGGTATGGGCATCAGAACTGCACACAGTACTCCAACTGTGGCCTCACCAGAGATCAGTACAGTAGCAGGATGACCTCTTCCCTTCTTGAGGTGATGCCCTTGGCAATGCACCCCAGCATTTAATTTGCCCTTGCTGCTGCCCTCTGGCACTGCACCAATACCCTCATGTTCCCTGTGACTAGCACCCGTATGTCCTTCTCTTCCTCAGAAATAGATACCTGCACTCCCCTCAGCCAGTAGCTGGTTTCTGGCTCCAAGGTGCATGATCTTGTACTTCTTAGCGTGAAACCCTAGCTGCCATACACCTGACCAGTGCTTGAGTTTTGCCAGATCTTCCCCGAGTTCTGGCCTCTCTTCCTCACTGTCCACTGCCGAAACATATCTTTGTGTCGTCAGCAAACAGGCTGATCTTACTCTTGATCCCTTCTGCTGTGTTCCCGATAAAGATGTTGGATAAAATGGGGCCTAGCACTGAACCCTATGGTACCCCATTGGTCACGGGCCTTGGCTTGGAGGTTCCCCCTTACTATTACCCTCTGCTGTCTGTTCTGCAGCCAGCTCCTAACCCATCTCACTAGTTTTTCCTCAGATCCCAGGTTCCTCAGCTTGCCCAGCAACCTTCCGTGAGGCACCAAGTCAGAGGCCTTGCTGAAGTCCAGATACAGCACATTCATGGAATGGCCCCCGTCTACCACCCTTGTGACCCAATTGAAGAAGTTAGGTTAGTCTGACAGGATCTTCCCAAGACAAACCTGTGCTGCCTTTCCTTGTGGAGACCATTATTATACAGAAAGATGATCAATCTCTCCCTTAGAATGGTCTCCATTAACTTCCCCACAATGGAAGTTAAGCTTACTGGTCTATAGTTACCCAGTTCGTCCCTGGGACCACTCTTGTGGAGGGGCACCACTTGAGCCATCCTCCAGTCCCTGGGTATGCACCCCATCTCCAGTGAGAAGTTAAACAGGTCCGCTAGAGGGCCCTCCAAGACCTCTGCCAACTCCTTCAGGACTCTCGGATGTACTCCTTCTGATCCCGGGGCCTTGTCTAACAGCAGGGCTTTCAGGCCTTCTAGAACCCTATCCACCTGGATAACCCCATCTGTTACTTCTGCCACTCCCTTACCCATCCCTCCTTTCCCTTGTGGAATTAGCCCAACCTTTTCTTTAGTGAACACTGAACAGAGGTACTAGTTGAGTGCCTCCGCTTGGTCTTGTCTATTTTCTGCCCAACCCCCACCGCCTCTTGATTCGGGTAACCTCGTTCTTACAGCTCCTCTTCCATCTTATGTACTTGAAGAAATTCTTTTCCCCCTCTCTGATCCCTTTGACCAATAGTAGCTCCCTTGCAGCTTTAGCCACCCTGACTGCTCTGCTCACCTCCCTGGATTTCTTTATGTACTCCTCCTTATCCTTTCCATGCCCAGTTTTCTTGTACCTGTTAAAGGCTACTCTCTGCTGTCTCACTTTCCCTGCCACTTCCCTACTGAACCAGCTTGGTTTGTTATACCTGGACTGCTTATTCTGGGTCTTGGCACACGAGTTAGTGGCCTCTGTCAACCCCCTCTTTATTATGGCCCATTTCTGTCCTGCATCCATCCCTGGGCAGACTGCAACAAAATGCCCCTCAAGGATGCTGCCCATCCTGGCAAAATCCACCTTACTGAAGTCTACTCTTTGGCCATCCAGGGGGGAGAGAGAGAGAGAGAGAGAGACTACTGGGGGCCACAGAGAAATATTGTAATATGTAATGTATTGCGTGTTGATCAGTAGAAGTAGTTGTAGACAAAATTACCACCTGTTGGACCAGGTACTGTACCATACCACAGTACAATGGGACATGCGATACAGTTGCATCATTCACATAGGTAGGTGGGTGGGCTCTTACTGCTGTTTATTTTGATCATTCACTTCTATGGCTTGGTTTGCTCTGACTGGAACATCCATCAGAATAATACACACAGTCAGCAACATTAATAACAAATATCTTAGCTGCCTGTAGTGCTCGGTATGGCTTTGTGGTACAATAGTACTAGTCCCTCTCTCCCTCCTCTCTCTCTCTCTCCACTTATGTCATGGGCCCAAGCAGGATATGCCACCAGTACAGGCCAGCCATGAAACAGCTAGTAGTCATTACTTTTATTTATCAGCTTTACTGTAATTGTTATACAAATAATGCATTAAATTATTTCCTTTGGGCCTCTGTGTTAAATATGACTGACTTTGGCTACTATTATACTTTTTTTCAAATATTTATTAATAATCAGAACTCCACTGTGTTCCGGTTCTTATTTAATAAGGGTCATAACTTCATTGAGTTCTTCCAGCCCTAGCTCTAACCCAAGGACCTTTATTTCCCCATTTGGTACATAAAACCCCACTATGAGTACCAGAGTACCACCATACTGCTGGACTGCCTGCCCAATCTGTCAGCACGTACACACAAGGGTACAAATATTCACTCTTTGTGCCTCATGCCCACCCTAGGGCCAGTATGAATATCCTGTGGGCCAGAATGACCATCAACAGTGCCATAAAGCTCAGCCTAGGGCTGGAATAGGCACTCTTGGTATCTGAATATAAACAAAGAACCATAGAAGTTGTCGGCAGAAAAGGACCGCCAGGTCCATCCAGTCTACCCGTTTTCCCTACCTGTAATGGCAGACGGTGCCAATAGTTGGTCACCTACTTAAGCTGTTCCTTCTCATCTCTATGACACCCTTATTTCTATTCCATACATGTTTGAATCCCACTGCAGTGCTCGCTCCCACTACCCCCTTGGGCAGGACATTCCATGGATCCACCACTCTTTTAGTGAAAAAGAACTTCCTCCCATTACCCCTAAAGCAGTCCCCCTCTAATCTCATGTCGCAACCCCTTGTTCGAGTACTCTTTTTATACTAGAAGATGTTTTCCCCTTTCACCTTATTTCTACCCTCGAGGTACTTGAACGTTTCAATCACGTCCCCGTTCCCTCCTCTGTTCCAGTGTGCACATATTGAGGTCCTTTAACCTATCCTTGTACGTCTTATTCTGTAATCCCGGAACCATCTTAGTTGACCTCCTCTGCATCTTCTCCATCTTGAGTATGTCTTTACAAAGGTGCAGCCTCCAGAACTGCATGCAGTATTCCAGAAGAGGCCTCACTAGTGTTTTGTACAATGGAACTAGTACCTCTCTCCTACGGCTTGTGATATCCCTTCCTATACACCCCAACATCTGCCTGGTCTTCCCCACCACCTTTGCTGCCTGCTTGGTGGCCTTCATATCATCTGTGATAATGACCCCAGATCTTTTTCCTCCTTGGTGACTGACAGCTGTCCCCACACCCCATCTTGTAGTTCTCTCCCAAGTTTCCACCCCCCACGTGCATGATTTTACCTTTTTTTTTTGCATTGAATTTCAGTTGCCACACCTAGACCATCTTTTCAACTTCTCTAGGTCTTTTCTCATTCTTGCCACTCCCTCTGGTGTATCAACCCTGTTGCAGGTTTTGGTGTCATCTGCAAACAGGCAAACCTTCCCCTCCAGCCCTTCTGCAATGTCACTGATAAAGACATTGAAGAGGACTGGCCCCAAAACTGAACCTTGGGGTACTCTGCTGGTCACCTCCATTTCCTCAGACTGGGTTCCATTTACTACTACCCTCTGCCTTCTGTCCCTAAGCCAGTTACTAACTCGGTTCACAGCCTTGTGGCCTAACCCCAGACTACTCAGCTTGTTGACCAACCTTCTATGTGGAACGGTATCAAAGGGTTTGCTAAAATCTAGGTAGGCGACATCCACCACTCCCTCTCAATCCACTACCTTTGTCACCCAGTCAATTTGTTTGACAGGACCTTCCTGGTGTGAATCCATGTTGCCTCAGATCCTGCGCCCCCATGGATTCCACAATTCATTCCATAAGGAATGTCTCCATGATCTTACCCACCACTGACATGAGACTTACTGGCCTGTGGTTCACTGCCGCCTCTTTGCTGTGGCTCTTGTGAAGAGGGACCACATGTGCCCTTCTCCAGTCCTTGGGGACTACACCAGTATTTTGGGATTCAGTGAACAGGACTGCTTGTGGGGCTGCCAGCTCCATTCTTAGTTCTTTCAGGATCCAGGGATGTATGCCATCCGGACCCATAGTTTTGTCCACTTTTGGTTTTGTAAGCTCTTTTAGTACCCTCTAATCCATAAAAGGACTGGTGCCCCCTCCCCCCATGCCTATCCTGTCTAACTGTGGTCACTGTCCCTCCCCTTCCACTGTGAAGACTGAGCAAAAATATTTGTTCAGAATTGACATCTTGTCTTGATCTCCCTCTACGGTCTCTCCCTTCCCCCCTGAGTTTAGCTATGCTGCCCTTGCACCTTCTTCCCTCACTGATGTACCTGTAGAATGTCTTATCCTCTTTCCTAACTAACTAATCAAATCCTTCCTCAGTTTGCACCTTTGCACTCCTTACAGCTCTTCCTGCCTCCCTTAGACAATGCCCACCATAATGTTGGAGTGCCAACTCACTGTACTGGAATTCCTGCCCTAGGGCTAGAATGAGCTAGAACAATCACAGTAATTTGTAAGCACTTTGTAACTACAGTGAGGGATGTGCTTCTTCACTCTGGCTAAGAGTAACACATCAGATAAAAGTGCAAAAGATGAGCAGTCACGGTTCTTTTCTTATATGTTCATTTCGCATACTGGAACAATACTGGTGCACTATAGGCAACATGTAGGAAAGGTAAGCCCTGATACAGCCCTAACATTCAGTAAATCATTTCTGTGTCAACAAGAGGGTGAGAATCCTGGGCCACAGAGTGAGTATTCCGGCCTCAGGGAGGGTATGTTGAGTTTAAGGCAGTTTTTGGCATCACGGAAGACATTCTGGCAAAAGGGAGGGCTTTCCAATATGACAGTGGACAGCATAGCCTCAAGGGTGTTCATGTTTGCCTGACCCTCATTGTTGGCATTCTGGCCCACAGTGTGAGCTTTTAGCTGCGGGGGGGTTGCATGCAATCTCCCCCATGGTGGGCTTGGAGGCACAGATGTGTGACACTTAAATAACCAGGAAGGCATTCTGCAGATAGTGTGGGTGGTGTGACACAGAATTTAGTCAGTTTTGCCACCACAAAAAGTGGGAACTCCAGCCAATCAGTGAGCTCTGTGGCACTTAAGAGTTGATATTCTGGCACCTTGATAGGGCATTCTGACTCCAGGGCAGTCACTGATGCACACAGGGTGTTCATTCCACCCCTGTTGATGGACACTGAGATGCAGAGGGTAGGAATTTCAGCACTGCATTGGGTCTTGAGGCAGAGATGGTGAGTATTCTGGCCTCTCTGTGGATACTACAAACCTAAGGTAGGTACCCTGGACATGTGGGTTGGGGTTCTGGCACTTTGAGGGGTCAACTGAGGCATTGTGGGTGGTCATTTCGGTCCTAAGGTGGGCACTGATGCACACAGATTGAGTATTCTGTCCTTTAAGTTTGACATTTTTGCCCCTGGGTGAGAATTACAGCAATCGGGGTGGGTACCATAGCTGAGGATGGTCATTCTATCTGTTATGGTGGGCATTCCCCACAGTGCTCAAGTATGCCCAGAGGGTGGTTATTCTGGCCCCAGGGTGGTCATTCAGGCACATAGGCTGTGCACTGGCCGGTCTGTTGGCACAGTGGTGGAGCCACCACTTGCAGCACCAGCAACCCGGGTTTGGGAATGAGCCCAGGAGGCTGGAGGGTTGGCCCGGGGGGGGGAATGGATCGAGTGGCAATTGCATGCTCTCCATCTCCGGGGTAGGTGGGGTCATGCCTCCCGGTGTAGTGCCTCTGGGTGACAACAGGAGCAGCTTCCCGGGGGGGGGGGCCATGGTAGAGTCTGGGAGGCATTTGAATGCTAGGTAGGGCTCCGCCATTGCATCACTGCATGCCACACCTCCCAATCCCAGGAACTGAAAAAAATCAGCATAACCCTGACCGGTCAAGTCACCGCCACCTAAGGCACGCCCGACACCTGGATGATTTGGGGGACATGGTTGGCCATCCCTTGCCCCTGCCAGGAGGGTAAACTGTGGCTCCGTGAGGGTGGGTCTGCGGCAGTGGGCCAGCAACAAAAGGGGGCTTGTGTGCAAAAAATACAAATAAAAAAAAAAGGCTGTGCACTGTGTTCCTGGAGCGGGCTTTGAGGCAAGTAGGTGGGCGTTCTTGATCCAGACGGAACAGTCCATAACTAGACTGGGCATTCTGTCTCCAAAGTCAGTACTGAGAGACAGAGGGCGGTCATTCCAGTCTTAGAGTGTGATTAAGGCCCAGAGGGTGGGTATGCAAAAACTAGGTTGAGCATGTCAGACATAGGGTGGGCCTTCAAGAACTAGGGTGGGCGATCTGGCCCGGTGCCACACCTCATGTGCACAGGTGACCTGGCTTCAAGAACGAGCCAGATCGGCAGGGTTCGGCGGGGGGGCACCGATCCGATCAGTGTACGGTGTTGGGAGGGGAGGGCGCCGTTAGGTGCCTGGTGAAAGATGTGTCTCCATACGGCTTCTCACCACCACTGAGCTTTGCTGGCAGTAGGGGAAAAATGTCCTCCTAAAAAAAAAACCAAAAAACTAATTAGGGTGGGCATTCTGGTAGCAGGGGTGGGCACAGTGGCAAATGGGTTGGCATTACTGAGATACGATGGGCATTGAAAACCTAGGGTGACAACTGTGGCCCACAGGGTAGGTTTTCAAGCACCAGCATGAGCTATATGAAGCACAGAGCGTGGTAATTCTAGCAACCAGTGTGGGCTCTGAGCCACAGAGGGTGGTGATTCAACCACAGAGGGTGGGCATTCCACATGCCTGTCAGTCTGACCTCCATTGTGGTGGAGCTGATGGAATCATTAATAAAAGAGGATCCCGTGGACTACCTAGAGGGCAATGGGCCCCAGGACAGTAAACAAAATGGTTTGGCGGCAGGAAGGTATAGTCAGTGTAACCTGTTTTTTTTCTTTGACTGGGTACCAAGACAGTAGAAAAGAGCCATGCCGTGGATCTGCTGTACCGTGAGTTCAGCAAGGCTTTGGATTCGGTAAAGCACAAAAGCTTGCTGAAAAAGTTGAAGACCTGGCTGTGGCTATAACTAGTGAACTGTGTGGGTATTTGGTCAGGAGGGAGGCAAGAGAGGGTGGTGGTGAACAGGGTTAAATCATAGGAAAGGGAGGTTATGAGTGTGGTTGCACAGGGATCTTTTCAGAGACTGTTCCTTGTCAAGTTGTTCATTAGTGACATTGGTGAGGGAATGCATTGCAAATATCTCTCTTCACAGATTACACAAAACTATGTGGGAGGGTGGATAGAGATGGGGCATAAGGGATGTGCAGCGGGAACTGCAAAAAACTGGAGGGGTGGTCAAAGGCTTGGGAGTTAAAAGTCAATGGTAAGAAGTGCAAGGTAATGCACTAATAGAAAAGGAACTCCAGGATGGAGTATTGCATGAATGGGGCGAGACTTAGCACTACAGAAGAGGAATGGGATCAAAGAGCTATCATCAGTAACTCCCTGCAACAAGGGAGGCAGTGCAACAAGATCTATAGCAAGGCTAACAGGATGCTGGGTTGTACTGCAAGGGATATTGATAGCAGTGAAAAAGAGGTAATACCACCCCTATACATATCCCTGGTGAGACCTCACATGGAGTACTGCATCCAGTTCTGGAGTCCACACCTTAGAAACAACAGTGCTAGTTCAGAAACAGTGCAATGCAGACTAGCAAAAATGATTTAGGGCCAGCAAGGCACATCCAGTGAGGAGCGCCTAAAGGCATGAAATACGTATTCATTAGACGTCAGAAGGGAGAGGGGATATATTATAGAGGCCGTCAAGTTCCGTAACGGAATTAATAAGGTAAATTGTGGGGAATTATTTACCCTGAATACCAACCTCGGGTCACATGGTTACAAGTGGAAATCAACAGGAGAGAGGTTCAGGAGGGACTTGAAGAAGTACTTCTTTATGGCAAGGGTGGTGGAACCTTGGAACAGTCTGTTGGATGAGGTGGTCGGTGCAAACACAGTCAGGGGACTGAAGCAAGCATGGGATAGAATGAAGGGAATAGTGGTCACCTGGGAGACAAGACCAAGGTGGAGAATGGGGATGGGATGGGAGTGTCAGTACCCTGGAGGTACACTAGGTTCCACGGAAGGTCCCCGGGATTATAAGGAATATGGGTAGACTATATGGATCTGTGATCTTTTCCTGCAATCATGGTCTGTGTTGCTATGTTTCATTCTAGCCTTATGGTAAGGAGATTGTGGCACAGAGGCTTGAAGAATACATTGAGCCTACAATTAATTTAAACTGGGGGGGGGGGCAACGGAGGTCTACAACTTGGAGTCACCAAACAAGGGAGAACAGGAGTCCTCCCCCTAGGTAAGCAGGAGGGGAGGGAGGGGAGTCTAACAAGGGGCAGTAGCAGGGGTGTGGGATTGAGAAAGGAGGAGCAGGGGACATGGCGGAGAGTAGTATCCTTGAAAGCAAGGGGCTTGGCAAATAAGGTAGTAGAGTTCCATGCCATGACTGAGATCTCATGATCCCTGGATACAAGGCGTACTGCAAGGACAGAAGGGGGGAAGGAGGGGTAGCTATTTTGTGAGGGATGGGATAGAATAGAAACATAGAATTTGATGGCAGATAAGGACCGCTTGGCCCACCTAGTCTGCCCATTTCCCTACCTAACGGATAAGCTGCAGATCCTAGTTAACCAACAGCCTACTTCCTCCTACCCCCCAATAGAATTGCCTTATGTCTGTCCCATGTATTCTTGAATTCCCCCACTGTTTTTGACTCTATGACCTCCTCAGGAAGGCTGTTCCATGTATCCACAACCCTCTCTGTGAAGAAATACTTCCTCACATTACCTCTGAGCCGTCCCCTCTATCTTCAAATTGTGCCCCCTTGTTCTTGCACATCTCTTTTTCTGAAAGATGCTACCCTCTTGGACTTTGTTGATTCCCTTGAGGTATTTGAAAGTTTCTATCATGTCCCCCCTCTCCCTCCTTTCCTCGAGGCTATGCATCTTAAGTTCCTTTAGTCTTTCTTCATACGTCTTCTGATGCAGACCCTGCATCATTTTGGTTGTTCTCCTCTGGACAGCCTCCAATGTGTCTATGTCTTTGCGGAGATGTGGAGATGGGGTCTCCAGAACTGTACACAGTACTCCAGATGTGGTCTTACCAACTGTCTGTACAGAGGGACAACAACTTCCTGTTTTCTACTGGTGATGCCTCTCCCTATGCATCCCAGTATCCCTCCAGAACTCCTTACTGCCTTCTCACATTGCTGGCCCATCTTTAGGTCATCTGATATGACTACCCCAGGTCCCTTTCCATATTTGCTGTTGTCAGTATCTCACCCCCCCCCCCACTGTGTACTCTTCCCCTGGATTTTTGTTTCCCAGGTGCATTACTTTACACTTCTTTGTATTGAATCTAAGTTGCCATACCTTTGACCATTCCTCCAACCTTGCCAAGTCCCTTTTCATCCATTCCATTCCATCTTGTGTATCAACCCTGTTGCAGATCTTTGTGTCATCTGCAAAGAGGCATACTTTCCCTTCCAGTCCCTCTGCAATGTCACTTATAAAGATATTAAAAAGGACAGGTCCCAGTACTGAACCCTGCAGTACCCCACTACTAACCCTCCTTTCTTCACTGTAGACTCCATTTACTATTACCCCCTGTGTCCTGTTGTCTAACCATACTACTGTATGTACAAGGGGGGAAGGGGGAAAAGGGTAAACCGGAAGCCTTGTGGGTCCAGCTTCAAAACTCTAAGGGTAGGAAGGTTAGATTAGGGGTGGTGTGCAGGCCACCCTCACAGAATGAGGAAACAGGGAGTTGGGGGAGCAATCAGAAAGATCAACAGCAGGGGGAGCACTGTCATAGTGGGTGACTTCAATCTGCTTGGGGTTGACTGGAGCACCAGGGCTACCTCTAGCGCCAGGGAACAGGTAATGCTGGAGGGTATCCAGGACAGCTACCTAGTGCAGGGTGTGATGGAACCCACCAGGGAGGATAACATACTGGACCTTATGTTAGCTAACGGGGTCCAAGTCCAGGATGTAGTCATACAGGACCCACTAGCAGACAGCGATCACCGCACAGTGTGGTTCTTCCTCCACATGAACAAGGAGGCAGCCAGGACCAGTACGAAAGTGGTAGACTTTGTGGACCAATGGATGTACAGCCCTACCGTAAGGTGTCGGGCGGCAGGGCGGCAACAGGGTGGGGAGCTGCCGCCCGCTGCTGACCGGGGAGTGGGGTGGTGAGGCTCAGTGGGTGGGTTGGGAGGGGTACCGCTGGACCACCAGGGATGGCTTGGTGTCTGATATTGTATTACTAATGCCCGTGATTGGGCTGGACGTGGTCAACTGGACCACCAGGGATATTGGAGGGGTTTCGTTCATACTTCTGCCCGCGATCGGGCTGGACGCGGTCCACTTGACCACCAGGGATTTAGGACAAATATTATTGCAACATATGCCTCCAGTCAGGCTGCAAGCGGTCCACTGGACCACCAGGGATTTAGGATTATCCTATTTCTACGTATACCCGTGATCGGGCATGGGGGGGTGCCGCCACGAAGGTGCAGCTGGACTCGGGTGGCCACTTACGAATTGGCAGCTGCCGTGTTGTGTCCTGCAATATGGCAGCTCACCTGTGGGTGGCCAGCTGTTGCTCCTTTTTTTTTTGGCTCACCTGTGTGCAGCGCAAGTAGGGGTTGCACATGCATGGGCTCAGCACATCCCGGGCTGAATATCAGGATGTGCAGAGTATGCATGGGCACACACCCCCACCTGCACCGCATACATTACTGATGTAGTCCGGCGCATCGGGATTTGTGCCAGGCTCAATCCCCATTTGAATATTGAGCTGGGGCGCATCAGTGGGTTGCGCATGGCGCAACCCTTTTGAATATCCTGGCCAAGATGTGTAATATCCTTTAAACTTGTCATTTATTGCTTTTCCATTTGACAGCACGTTCTTTGACAGCAGCGTATACCCTCCTCCAATATGGCAGACATTGGCTTTGGCCAACAGCATGTGTCTGCCCTCAAGCCCTATTTTATATTTGAACTCTATGATTATACTCTATGGTCAATACCCAGAAAGGCTCCATTGAAAAGCATGTGGAATATGCAGTTTTGTTTACTACGGGGGTCAAATTTGCATAGAGTTCTGCTGTCTGCCTTCGTAGGGCCACAGACATATTTATTCATATTGCTTTAGATGTTGCAGAGTATAACATATCCAGTTTTTTTTATTAAACCAGAATATTACAATGCTCAGCAAATGAGAACACATTTCAAACTTAAGATTTCTATAAAATCTTAGTCTTACAAACACAATAACATATTTCAAAACATTAGAAATACATACAAGTAACAGATAAAAAAGGAAAACAATGTAAAAAAGGAGAAAAAATTATTTAAAAGAATAAGAGTGTAGAGGATCAAAACTAGTTTTTATAGCATTACAACATAGTTACACAACTCATTTTCCCCTGATAAAAGATAGTCTCTAAAATAAAAGGAGGGATAAAAAAAGAGAAGAAAATGAATCGATGTAATCCAAAAAAATAATGTAGAATATTTAGGAGTGATGAAGTTATGTTAACCTTAGAGTCACTTAAATATTTGGTGTTGTGAACTTTGTTAGATCGCCCCATTTTTTCAGATTTATCTCTTCCCATGTGCCATTTTCTCAAGTCTATGCATTTCTGTAAGCTCTGTCTTGCATACTTGAACTGTAAGAGGAACCTTCTCTAGTCTGTTAGCTTTCTAAGTATAAGTCTACCTGTTTTCTAAAGAATCCAGGGCAAGTAGTGTCTATTTGCAGATGTTGCAAAACTATTTGGAAGAGTGGACAGTGAAGAAGGAATAAGGAATTTGTGGAAGGACCTGCTAAAGTTAGAGAAGTGGTCAAAGATCTCGAGGTTAAAATCGAATGCGAAAAACTGCAAGGTAATGCACCTGGTGAAAAAGAACAGCATGGCGTGGTACTGGATGGGACTCGGGAAGGGAGAGACTTAGCACTACAAACATGGAATGGGGCCTAGGAGTTATCAATAAGCAAGCTAGCTAGTGCAACAAGGCCTACAGTTTGGCTAATAGGATGCTGGGATGTATTGGGAGAGGGCTTGATAGTAGGAGAAAGGAGGTAATACATAGCCCTGTTGGGGCCTCATCTGGAGTACTGTGTCCAGTTCTGGTGTCCTCACCTCAGAAAAGACAAAGAAAGGTTATATGAACATACAAATTTGCCAGCAGAAATAGGCCACCTGGTCTATCAAGTCTGCTTGAGTGTGCAGCTAGCACCCTCACCTTGCAGCCTCCCTCCCTACCCACCTCCCCTTCCCAATTACTCCTCCCTCAACTTGTCCCACCTCCTTTTGAAACTATCCACTGTCTTACAGGCTACCACCTCCTCCGGTATACGAACATAAGAATTTGCCAGCAGAAGTAATACAGAGTGACCAAAATGATCTAGGGGCAGCAGGGTAAATCCTACGAGTAGCATCTCAGGGCACTAAATTTGTACTCATTGGAAACCAGATGGAGAGGGGTGATAGGCTTGAAAACTTCATGCTTCTCAAAGGAATTAATAAAGTGAACTGCAGAGAATTATTTAGCCAGAGTACCAACTCACGTTTAAGAGGTCATGAGTGGAAGCTGGCAGGTGGGAGATTCAGGAAAGATGTAAGGAAGTACTTCTTTATGGAAAGGGTGGTGGAATCCTGGAACAATCTGCCAGCGGAAGTGATGGGAGCAAGCACAGTAAGAGGGCTCAAACAGGTCTGGGATAGGATGAAGGGAATAGTGGTAACCTGGGCCGACAGGGCCAGAGAAAATAGTGGGGAAGAGTCCAGGAGGATTACTACCCTGGGGAAACATTAGCTTCCAAAAATTTTTCCAGGAATTTAGGGAACATGGACAGATTAGATGGACCATGGGTCTTTTTCTACCATTATTGTCTGTTTTTATGTAACATTTTTAGCAGCCATGGCTATTAAATAGTTTCATTCCTTTACAGTTAGATGAGTAGTATAATCAAAGAAGCCTATAATACAGGTGTTAAATTTAAAGTTATTACAGATTTCTGGGAGCCTCACTAGTGACAATTTTGAGTTCAGAAATTTTGCAAATATTCAAAGTCCCAAAGCTGATGATATATGTTTGCACCTGGATTACCACACTTAAGACATCCGTCATCTTTTAGGAAGCCTGTTTTCTGCATATGTGTTGGTGTGTAGTACTGGTTATAAATGACTTTACACTGGAGTACTCTGTGGTTTATGAGTGAGAAGATCTTTTGTGGTTGTGCCCATATTTCTTCCCAGGGCCATGTAGATGTGCCCATGTTCAGGGTCCCGGACCAAAAACCTATAGCTTCACTAGCTGTATCCTTCAATATATCCTTCAATATATCAATAAAAAAAGCATAAATGGTCGAAGTGCTAGCTTTGCTAAATATTATTGTAATGAAGGTCCTAGTGATCTCATCTGGCTTGGAAGTGGGGTCATTTCTTGTGTAAATCCCACAGACTGCCTCTTTGATCAAGTCATAGTATTCTGTATTTGATAAATCTATATTATACCTAAAAGAACTTTGGTCCGCCCCCACTGCTTTCCATTCTACATGTATATCTTTAACTTTAAAAATACCACAAGATTCATTCTCTAATGTCTTTCCATCACACTGAATATTAGGATTCCCCCATAAGGGCTGTTCCATAGATTTATGTAACTGCACATTTAAGAGGTTAGCGGTTTGGGAGACTTGCTTTGCTGAATCCAGAATTATTTAGTCTTTTATATAATTTTTACCTACACTGTAGGTTGTACTTTATAAAAAGGTATTGAGTCCTCTAGTATTCAGGACTGATAGCAGTGTTTTTTTCTATTAGAACACACTCTGTGGTGTAAAAGTTAAACCATTTGCTATGTTGAGCGACCCTACAGGCAAGCGAGTATAAATAGAAATCTGGCAGTTTTACTCCAACTATCATTTAGATCTAGTTAGTTTGTAATTTGTTTGGTGCGGCTTTTTAAATGACCATATAAATTTATTAAACTATGTAGTGCATTAAACCATACTTTCGGGATGCAGTTCGGTTTCATCGTAAGGGTGAACTGGAATTTTGGGAAAGAGATTTATTTTCACAGTGTTGATTCTTCCCCATAGCCCTAGAGGGAGTTTTTCCACTTGTGTATGTCTTTCTGTATATCACCTTTTAGTAGTTTTAAATTCTCCTTTGCAAGAGTGGGTTCTAACTGAACAAACACTGCTATCAGATTTGAATACTAGAGAGGACTTTTATTTTTTTTTATATTCCTTTGATTTTTGCACCTACTGCAGCGTTTCCAGTGGGGGCATCCAGCCGCCGGCCCCCACCGACCTGGAGGACAGCAGGCTGACTCGATACACAAGGGTCCAGCACAGCCGTCACCAGACCCCCTGACGCAATTCCACGACAGGCCACCAGGTCAGCGGGAGCGTGGCCATCAAGCTGCACAGTCACGCCCAGCCCTTTTCCACCTTGTTTTTTTTTTGCCCCAGGAGCCAGAAGAGCAATGACACACAGTGCATATGCAGGTGTCTTGCCGGAATTCCTCCCAGTCTTGCGTTGCATCTTGTACTGCTCCTGGTCGTCACCAGGGGCCATTCAAGTGTGATGCAATCCCTATAGCACACCCCAGAGGAGGGAGAGTAGTCCCAGGACTCTCAATCCAACCTCTCCCCTGTCAGCCCCAAGTGGCCCGAGTCCGTTCTCAAACCCGGGTCACTGTTGTGGTGCTAGGTGTGGCGTCCAGCGCCTCAACCCTCAGCACCACCGGGCTAGCTGAGAGGACTTTTATAAAGCACAACCTACATAAAAATTATATAATAATTCTGGATAGGAGGCAGTATAGCGTAGTGGTTAAAGGCACTGAGCTGCAAGCCTGGAGACCTGGGTTTGAATCCCATTATCCCCCACTTTCATACTGTATTACCTTGAACAAGTCACTTAACTTCCTTGTGCTCCCAGGTCACACCTGGAAACAAGCTCCGGCTTAGTGTGCCTTTCCTGGTGAAACAATTTCCCCTTTCCCTTTTCTATATGGTTTGCATATTGTAACTCCCAGATATTGAATGCCATCTTTGGCCCAGGATAATCCAGTGGTAACTTCCTCACCATGTGTATGGGATACACTATTTGTAATTTTTCCATATTAACCTTGTACTCAGATAAGTTACCAAATAAGGTAAGAGCATCCACAATCTTAGGGAGAGATGTTCAAGGGTTTTGTACTGATAATATATATATAATCCACATAAGCAGATATTAAAAATGTTTCTTTCTTAATATTAATACCCCTTTGTCAGATGTTAGCTTTTTAATCAGGGGCTTGAGAGATAGCGTACAAACATACATATGAATTTATGAAGAAGCCAGCAGAAGAAGGCCATCTGGTCTGTCTAGTCTGCTCATATTGCAGGGTCCACAGCTTGAGCTACTGTCCCTGCCCCCCATTCCTCCCATCATTCCTACTCATGATCCTTACATCCCCCCTATGCCTATCCCAGCCTCTCTTGAAACTGGCCACTGTCTTCAACGAGACCACCTCTTCTGGCAGTGCATTCTAAGTGTCCACTGTCATGAGCTCACCCCTAGGCACAGCTGGATCCCCTACTCCCAGGAGACCCCCTCCTTTGATGAACCCTGTGATTTTGACTGTCAAGAATGAGAGCTTCCTCTCCTTCTATCCAACGAGCCTTTTCTTAATTGTCTTTTTTTTTGTATTATCTTTTTATTAATTTTCTTTTTATCAGAGAATTACAGTCTGTGATATGTTGTTCAATTATTACATCATATCTTAGAAATACCATAGCAAGGCATGCTCTTACAACCCATTGAGTTTACCAACCATAGTTACTGCACGAAATTAAGTAATCTTAACATTTAGCTAAAGTAAATATCTCTTTGCCCTGATACTCCTCATTAGTTTACCTCACATTAAATCAGTATCATATAGAAATGAAAGGCACTACTAATACACAATTCATTCAGGTGTTATATAATGCTTATTATACTGTGTACCTTGGACACCGACCAATCAGATAGGCAGGCTGGCACCTTACTTGCATTGATTATCTACCGATAATCACCGCAAAAGGTGCCAGCCAGCCGCATCTTCAAAAAAAAAAGCAATCCGACGGCGAAATCACGGAACTCCGACTGCCATCTTGTTTCCCCGCTAAGCGGAGTCTGTGAAACAGCAGCTCCGTACATCAGGGAAACAAAACAAACCAAACACACTGCTGTACTCCCGAGTGACTTATTTAAGTATTATACCAAGTACTGCTTTTTTTAAAATAATAAAAAAGTAGTATTGGTATATCGCAGGGTTATGGTCGGGATTTATTACGGCTGGCGCGATTTGATCGGCTGCGCGCCTTCGTGGGCAAAACCACACCAGCCGTAGTAAATCCCTCGATAATCCACACCCACTTGTGGCTTATTGCTTAATTAATCCACCTCAGCCTAGGAATTGTCTGTAGTATTCAGAACTATATACATAAAGGCCCAGATATTCAAAAGGGTTGCGCATGGTGCAACAGTGTTGTGCCATGTGCAACCCACTGATGCGCCCTGGCATGATATTCAAAAGGGAAAAGTGCGCAGCACAAATCCCGATGTGCCAGAGTGCATCAGTAATGTATGCAGGCACAGGTAGTGGGGGCGTGCTCATGCATACTCTGCACAGCCCAATATTCAGCCCGGGATGTGCAGAGTCATACCTGCGCCAGCACAAAGTTACACCAAAAAAAAAGGCACAACTGATGGCCACCCACAGGTGAGCTGCCACATTGCAGGGCGCAACACGGCAGCTGCCAACTGTGGGTGGCCACCCGAGTTCCGGCTGCACCTGGCGGCGCCCCCCCAGGCCCGATCACTGGCATTTGTAGAAAAAAACATGAATTCCAACATCCCTGGTGATCCAGTGGACCGCTATCAGCCCGATCGCGGGCATCTGTATAGAAGAAAGACAAATCTGTCCTATATCCCTGGTGTTCTAGTGGACCGCTACCTGCCCGATCATTCACATATCTGGAATGTGTAGTATGGTAGGGGCTGCACGCCCATTGGCTCACGCCAGAACCAATGGGTGTGCAGCCCTATCGAGGTGTCAGTCAGCTGGGCGTGGGCGGGTGGATGCTACCGCCTGCCGGGCTGACCGGGGAACGGGCAGTGGGGCTCAGTGGGTGGGTGGGGGTACCACTAGACCACCAGGGATATTGGAATTTTTTTCTTTACAAATGCTCATGATCGGCAGGTAGCAGTACACTGGACCACCTGGGACATAGGACAGATATTTCCTTGTTTTATACAGATGCCCACGATCGGGCAGAAAGCGGTCCACTGGACCACAAGGGATATAGGACAGATATTTCTTTCTTTTATACAGATGCCCTCGATTGGGCAGAAAGCGGTCCACTGGACCACCAGGGATATTGGGAATATTTCTTTTGTATACAGATGCCCGCGATTGGGCTGCAGGGGGCGTCGGTCCCCAACGGCTGCTGCATGGCATGGCGCCAGGCGCAAGTCGTTGGGGATCGCGCACCTACGCTCAAATGGGGCCATAATGATCATGCAAATGTGCACTGCATACATAATGGCCCGATTTGCATGTTAAGTTTGAATATCGCGGTTGCCGTGCATGGCACAATGGAACTTGCGCTAGCGCATCCCCATGCTCCACTCTGGCCACTTACACTGGTGCAGTGCCACTGCACCATGCACACTGGGGGTGGCCATGGTGCGATATTCAAAGCTGCTGAGCCATGGCGCAGCTCCGTTGAATATCGCCCAGTCCACACCCCTGCGCAGCCATGTTGCACTGCGCCCAAGCTTGCGCCACAGCCTGGCGCAGTTTGAATATCTGGGCCCAAGTGCAGAAAGAGAGTAAAGAAGTAAAAAAAAGATTACATCACACTTTCATCAATAGCCTCCTCTCCCTTATCATCCGCTAAGTGTCCCATTTAGACACACTGAATTGAAAATTTCTTTTTATCATATATTTTACCTCTCCTTTAATTGGCTGTGTTTCCCACCAAGATGTCTATTGATTGCAGGGTATCCACCGTTGTCTCTACCCCACCCCTCCCCTGAGCAGTAATGCTTCTGCTGGGGGCAGTGATGCCAGGAACCCTCCCTATTCCATCAGAAAGCGCTCCTCCCTACTTTTAAGTGGATTTGTTAATCTATCCGTAGACAGGGTAGCTAGCATTAAGTTTTTCCACGTGTTTATTGTGGGCACCATGCAAGAGACCCATGTATTTAGAATGATCTGCCTGGCTATGACCAGCATGACCCGTACCCATCTTGGGTATAGCTCCCATTGTCCTCTTGTGTCTACTTCCACTCTGAATAGCAGTGGAAGAGGTGACATCTCCATTGCTCTCCCCCAAATGTTGGGGACCTCCCTTGCCACCTCACTCCAGCACTGCCTGATTACTGCACATGCCCAGAAATAATGGAAATATGTGCCCCTCCTAGTCTTGCACCTCCCACACAATGGTGATACTCTGGGCCAAAACATGTGTACCATGCTCTGGGGGTAAAACAGCCTATGTAAAACTTATATTGGGTTTCCTTGAATCTATTACACAGTAGAATCCTCATATGTGAGAGGATAATCATGCCCCAGTTTTCCTCTGAAATATTCACACCCATATCCTCTTCCCACTTACTGTAAGTTTGGTATTTCCCATCACATCTGGGAATTGGGCTGTATCCCATCCCGCCGCCCTTCCCACGAGTCCTTTCTCCCGCTTTTTAGCCCCAAGAATTTCTTTTTCCACTATTACCTATGGGGAGCCATTGGTTGGAGTCCTACCCAGCTTTCTTCCATAACTTCGAATTTGCAAATATTTATAAAAGTGTGAAGAGGGTACAGCCAGGCTTTGCTGTACTACTGTGAATGGGTACACCCCCATATAAATCTCCAATGCAGCATATGCCTTTCGCCTCCCACAATTTCACACCCCGATCCTCTAATCCCAGTAGGAATTCTGGGTTTCTTGCAATTGGGACCAGGATGGTGTTTTAATTCTCTGTCCCAACTCTTTTCTTAATATGGCACCATGCCTCTAGAACCACCTCCACTAGTGGATTGCGATCAGGCAGTTGTTTATAGGCCCCCAATCCCCCCCCCCCCAACTAAGTATGCTGTTTTATTTTATTTATTTATTTATTTAGTTTTTGTTGACTGGGTAAGTGCACTAGACAAATTCTGCCTATTTTCAGGCAGGACCCGGGGGAGGGGGATACAAATGAATGCCAACTGGCCTTGAACCAGATTAAGCTGTTGGTGGTATTTTGTGAATGCCTGGGCAGCCCTCCTCCTCCAGTTCAACCCATGATGTGGTTTCTCCACCATTTACCCAGTTATGCAGGTATTGAAATTGAACTGACAGAAAGTATCCCTTTATATCTGGAAACGCTAAGCCTTCCTTTTCTTTATTCGCCTTTAATCTAGTTAGCCGCTTTCTGGATTTCTTTCCTTGTCAAATAAAATCCCCAAAACTTTTCTCCAATCTATTAATGTCTTTTGCTATAGGGCAGAAGTGGACCATCTGCATCTGGTGTAGGATCCATGGCAGGACATTCATTTTAATAAAATTTATGCATCCCATACATGATATTGGAAGGGATCTCCATCTAGCCAATTCTGTGATGATAGTGACAAACAACGGGGTGTAGTTCAAACTATACATTTTTTGAAGGTCCGTTCCAACCTTAATGCCTAGGTACGTAAAGTATTTTCCCACCCTTTTTAAAGACCATGTGTTATCCCGAATAGGTCCCTTTTGGTCGTCTAGAAACATTATCTCCCAATTTTTGTACATTCAGCTTGTAACCTGAGAATTGTGCAAAGTTCCTTGCCACCTCTAAGATAGTCAGCACAGATACCGGTGGTTGGGTTACAAAAAGAAGCAGATCATCTGCATATAGTGTGATCTTATGCTGCCTTTCCGTCTTCCCTGGGATACCCTTAATATTTTCAGTTTTTCTAATTCAGATAGTCAGTGGCTCAATGGCCACCACAAACAGGAGTGGGGAAAGAGGGCAGCCCTGTCTTGTGCCTCTGTATAACTAGAATTCCTCAGATGGTGCTCCACTGACCAGGACCCTTGCTCTGGGATTTTTATATAATATTTTCACCAGTTCTACAAATCCATCCCCCAAACCAAAGCGTCCAAGTGTTTCAAACAGGTAGTTCCTTTCAATTCTATCAAACGCTTTCTTGGCATCCATTGAGAGTACATATGCCTCCCCCGGATGCCGAGACCCCCACCATACCACATTCAGGAGTCTCCTCATATTATTTATTTTTTTTATTATTCTTTTTTCTGTGCCCCCTCCTCTCTCCACCATCTTATCCACCCAGTCACGGACCCCTCTGCTGCGGCATCCCCACATGAGCCGTACTCCCAGGACCCCCTTGATTACCCCCCAAGGCGGAGACGTGGCACCCATCCCCTCTATTTGGGTGCCACGAACAACGGAATAGGGCGGGAGTCGGCCTGGGGAGCTGATTGCAGCCTGAGGGGCGGGCATCATGTAGGCGGTGAGAGGAGGGCTGAGTTTTCTCCCCCATAGAGGGGCAGGAACGTGCAATGACGCCAGCGTCCGTCCCACCCCTTGGAAGTCTTTTGCCCCATATGCTGAGGTACTCCTGGCCTCCACCAGGTGTCCCCATGCATCGGTGGCATCCCGTGCCCTCCCCCCGGAGAAGGAGAGCAGTCGTGGGACGCTCAATCCTTATCCCCCCGGCCGGCCCTCCGACGGCCTGAGCTCGTTCCCGAACCCAGGTTGCCGGCGTCGCAAGCAGAAATCCAACCGCTGTGCCGGTGGGCCGGCCGAGTCTCCTCATATTATGGTATGACAGTCTGCCCTGTGCGAAGCCAGTCTGGTCCAGTTGCACCACCCTCGGTAACAAACCCTCCAACCTCATGGCAAGTACCTTGGCCATAATTTTACAATCGTAGTTGAGGAGGGATAGGGGCCTATATGAGCCATGCTCAAGATTGTCTTTTCCCGGTTTAGGTATAGGGCAGATATTTGCCTCCAAGCATGTTCTGGGTAGTCCCTCTTCTCCTCTGGCCTCCTCCATTAGATCCCATACATGCCCTGTGATTTTACCTTTCAGTTCCTTGTAGTACTCAACCCCAAACCCATCTGGACCACCCGCTTTCCCTGCTTTTAATCTACCAATAGCATTGCTCATCTCCTCCGCTCTAGTTGGGCCTCCCAACATTTCCCTCTGTTAGTGTTGGAATTTTGATTTGGTCTAGGAATGCCTTCGCCACTTCCTCAGTCTCTTCACATTCAGCCTGGTATAGCTGTTCATAGAAGCTCCTAAAGATGTCTCTGATTTTCCCCTACTCGTGTGTCACTTTTGCTTTTGTGTTGTGAATTGCCACTATTTTACTAATGGTCCTCCCCCCTTTCAAGAGTTTAACCAGCAGCGGGCCTGGCCTATTCCCCCACTCATAGATCCTCTGTCTTGCAAATAGGAGCTTAGTTCTAGCCTCACCTGTGAGACAATCATTCAAAGCCTCCTTAACCACTAGCAAATGCAAATGGTGCCTGTCTTCATCCATGCCCCTTTCAATTACTTTCCTTTCGGTTGTTTTCACCTGTTGTTCTAAATCACATATTTTAACTATTTTTTCCTTTTTAAGTTTGGCAGTATACCCTATAACCATCCCCCTCATGTATGCTTTTCCTGCTTCCCAGAATGTGCCCTTAGAGGTCACTGTGCCGTCACATAGTTGTCCCATTATGTTCTCAGGAATTGTCTAAAATTCTCCTTACACATGAGATAAGTAGGAAATCTCCATGACCCTCTCTGACCCGCCCCAGTCCCCAATCTGACCTCCAGCTTTACCATCGAGTGATCCTAAATCATGATGGGGCTATGGGCAATGTCTGCTATTTGGTTATATATTGCTTTGGGGAAAATAATATAGTCTAGGTGGGACCAGGTCCCATGAGGACAGGAGTAAAAAGTATACTCCCTCGCCGCAGAGTTTGTAGCTCTCCAACTATCCACCAAATCCAGCTCTAATAGTCCCATGGCCCAATCTTCCTTAGCCTTGTTTACTCTGTGACTCTTGCCGAGTAATCCAGTGTGGGGTCCATGGTACAACTGAAATCCCCCCCATGATTAAGTTCTCAAACTGTGCTTTATAGATCACTTCCGATATTTTCTGGTAGAACGTGGGGTCATATGTGAACGGGGCGTATACACTGCCAAATGTTATCATTTGTCCCCTTATTTTCCCTTCCACAAAGACATATCTTCCTTCTGCGGGGTCTTTAATAACTCTTTTTATTTCCATGTGAAAATTTGTGTGCAGCAAAATTGCTGCCCCTCACTTTTGTGATGAATAGGACGCTGCATAGCAGGAGTCCACCCAGCCATCCACCAGCTTGCCTTGTTCAGATGCGGTAAGGTGGGTCTCCTGCAGCAGTGCCACTTGTGCTTTTTTTTTTTTTTGTTTCAAGGCTGTTAGTATCTTGCATCTTTTATTAGGTGAGGCAAACCCTTTGACGGTCCATGAAATTATAGTGTCATTTTGTGTTTTAGCCATAGTTCCAGCTGATTCCCTCCAGACAGGCATCACTTCCTTTCCCTTCATGTGCAACTCTTAGGTACTCAGCCATGATAATTAAATTTTCCTAGGTAAAGTGTGAATAAGAAGAAAGAACGGTAAAACATTAACAGTAAAACTGGTACAGAACATTTAACTTTAAACTTCGATCTTAAATTTTTAAAAGTCATTACATGTCCCCAACCACCCAACACCCCTCCTTCCCTCCATCCCCCCAACTCCCTCCCCTACAGAGAGTGATCCCATCCCCAAGCACATATCTATGTTCTGGGTACAGGCCCCCTCTTCTGTATGTGCTTTAACGTTGCACTCAGTATCTACATAGTACAGCAAACCAGAAAAATGTATACCCCCTCCATGTCCCTCTCCCCCTCCACTCCACATTTCACCACTAGTATCTCTGCCAAAAGAAATGTGTTAATGTCCCATTACAGACCTTCCTGGGATGGGCTTTAGTCCCCCCTTTGGTCTGTCAGCTCTTTTCAAACTCTACCTCACTAATTCTGACAAGGAGATACCCCATCTTCCCTCAAGGAACTACCCAGCTTAATTCGAGAAAATTGTCCCATATCCGGCTGTGTCATGGTGGGGCTAAAAAACAAACCCCTCTCCATGACCGACTCCCCGACCCACAGTGGAAGCCTCACCCACTAGTCCCCCCATCCATCTGAGCACATCTTCTTCCTATTATTACTATTACCTTCCCCAACACAACAAGTCCCCACAATCAGCCTGTTATGCATTTTCTGGACTTGTATGATTCTGGAAACCCATTGCTCCTGCAATACTCTCTCAGCCAGTCCTAGATCATGTTCTTTGTCCCAAGTTAAGCTTCTAGGTCAGGCGAGGGAGGCATCCTGCACTCTTCATATTTACATCGCTAGGACCCCCCACCCCCACCCACTGACCTGAGAACTCGATCTCCTGAGCATCCATCGTTCTTGTGTCTGGCAGGAACCCAAATTGGGTTACCGCTGAAGTTATATTCCATAGCCCAGTCCTTCAATACCAACTATTTTGTTGGAGTCCTGTTTGAGCAAAACAGTCAGTGTGCAGGGCTGTGTCGGTATGGTGGGCCTAGGGAACAACAGGCGCAAGGCTCCTCTCACCCTGTGGGTCACATTGGGATATTTCCAGCCGGTTGGTCAAATAAAAGCTGCAGTTATGTGGCCTGTCCCTTTCAGCAGTTCCACTTCACTTTTCCACATGCTTTTTATCCCATTCATCAATAAAGCTGCGTAACTTGCCTGCCTCCCAAAAAGAGTATGTGGCTCCCTCCAGCTTCACTCTGACAATTGCTGGGTATGCAAGGTTGAATTAAATTCCCCTCTTTCTCAGCATGTCCATTCCTACATTGAGTTGCTGTTGCTTCCTTTGTACTTGCTGCGACAGGTCCTGGTGGATGGATAGTCTGGCCCTCTCGAACACTATGCCCTTTTTAGCTCGAAATGCCACCATTATGGCTTGTCTATCCTCAAACTGGTGTAACCGAAAGAAGATTTGTCTTGGCGGTTGGTCGCTTGGTGGCCTCGGGGACAGGGCCTGATGTGCGCACTCAATTTTCAGCCGACCATTTTTCATCTCCATGCCCATCAGTTTAGGTAGGGTGACTGCACAGATTTTCAGTGCACTTCTGCCTTCTTTTCCCTCTGATAGGCCCCTTAATCAGAGATTACTTCTCCGATTGTAGTTTTCCTGATAGTCAATTGTGTCTTTTAGGGACTCCAATTCCTTTTCCACCTGAACAAGCTTGTCCGGCAGCAGTTTAGTAGAATCCTCCAAATTGGACACCCTTTGTTCTACTTCTGTGAGCCTCTTAGAATGTTGCCCGAGTTCCTCCGTCAGCCTGGACATTTTATCCTCAAATTGATCGAGTTGGGGGCTTAGTCCTAGCAAGACCTGCTCCGTGACCGTTTTGCTGAGCAAGGCTATTTCTGCTGTTGATAGTGATTTAGGCCCCATGCTGGCACTCAGCGTGGTGTCTGGAGCTAACCTTTTCTTCGCTATTTGCCAGCTTGCCGGGTTTGTTTTCCTCCTTGCAGGTACTCATCTATCTTCGGAAGATTTCCTCACTTGGTCTGCTGTGAAATAAACTGTATTTTTGGCCAAAACTTAATTTTATTCACACTGTGGAGTGGAGCTACGGAGAGACACATCTGTTTAGCTCAGCTGCTCATTAGGGCCCCCTTTTTTCTAATTTTCAGTATCATAGCAAGTGGTCTACTTATGTGAGGCACCAGTCTGAAAACTTTTTATCCCAAAAGTAACACACGTAGCAATAGGCCCAGGCAGAGTTGTAAAAAATATGGTAAAAGTTTACTTAAATAAAGTTATTACAATATTCTTCAGGTCCTTAATATTATGTCTATGCAAAAATGAGGGACCATCTTTTTTATCTTGAGAAACTGAAAATTTCACCACCAAAATAAACTGGAATACATCTGGCATCAATTAAGGAGAAAAAATAGGTGGGGTAAAATTTTAGCCCATTTTCATTGCACTGCTGCTTTAAGCGCAGCCAGCCCTTTCAGGACCCTTTCACTAGTAAGCAATGGCTGTCTCAATTCTGGGACTCCCTTAGCGGTCGCTTTGATGTTACTCTCTGGCATGCACTCGCCATCCTCCTTAGTGAAAACTGAGCAAAAGTAGTCATTCAGGATAACGGCCTTTTGCACATCCTCCTCTATCACCCTACACCTCTCAACTAGCCTTATGATTCCCCCCACCTTTTTTCCTTTTTTCACTAATATATCTGAAAAACTGTTTTTCTCTGTTCCTGACCCCCTCCACGGTACGCAGCTCTGTGTTTGCTTTTGCCTCCCTAATGGCCCTGTTTGCCTCCCTATTTTTCTGTAGATAATCCTCCCATGCTACCTCCCCCTGCTTGTCCTTGTATTTATAGAGGGCCTTCTTTTTGGCCCTTATCGCTTCCCTGCCTCTTGCTGAGAACCATAGTGGTCTTCTAAACCTGTTTTTCTTTATTACTGTTGCTATGCATGTTTCGAGCTATGCCACTGCCAGTCAGATGTACAGATATATGGTGTTATATTCTGTTATATTTTGTGTATGTTTGAATTGCCACAAGGAAAATGGATGACAGGGTCACATAGAGAGACACTGGATTTTTAAAATGTTTGACGTTCCTCTGATGTGAGGGGGAGGTTTGCTGGGCAGGAAGCCAACTTACTTCAAGGGCTGCTCAACAAAGATATGCCAGATAGCCATCACCTGTCGTAAACCTTTGCACTTGAAACGCAGGATGCTTGGGAAACCAGGTTTTGGGAAATAGCCCTTCTTCACAAACGTGTGTAAACAGGGCTCCAGATAATGTGGAGAACTGGCCTGTTTTACTCATCTCATTTTAGGAAATACTCTTCAGAAAAAAACATTTTTTAAACTCATTTTTTATTAGTTTGCACAAATAAAGACAAGCTTGTACATCCAGAATTTTATACATAATCATGTCTGAGGCAATATATCATGATAGGATTTCACAAAATTCTAGATATTGTTACTCCATATGAGGGGTAATACAGTTTTCAAAACTTTTAGATATATACTCAGGATGAGCTGTTACTGCCAAGAACGAGGATGTTTCATGATAAGAGACTTACAAGGATTATTGTACCATCCAGAAAACTGGATTGATTGCCCTCTAATATTTAGGTCGGAGAGAAATGTATATAGCATGTATTTGAACAACTGACACTATTTATGTGCCATAAACTGCTTTAAACGTCATTCAACAGGCAGAAAAGAAACTAACTCAATGCAGTACTACATATTACTTGGGGGTAGCCGATTTTACTGGCATAAAACTTGTACACCACCTGGTCTAAATGGGAAATTGCAATTAAAGTCCCAACAATGTAGTAACGTAGGCAAACACAATCCCTGCTCTTAGAAATAACAAAGCTGGGTTAATAGAACAAGATGGAGGACTGTTCCTTGGGAGTCATGGCGGGAAGGCACCATTACAAGTCTTAAAGGCGTAAAATGTAAGTCATCAGAGAGTCATCTGGTCTTTTCCCTACCACTCTCATCTTCCCGATTTCATAATCACCATGGTAGTTAAAAGTCATACCTCCTCAAGGGTTCTCCTCCGAATCAGAATCTGATCCCCTGGATGTGAATTCTCGGCTGATGTGAGCCACAGTTTTCCCCGCATCTTTCGGATCAGTAAAAATATATGTTCTGCCTCTATATATGATCTTCAGTCTGGCGGGCAGCATAAGAACATGTTGAACTCCCGGTGTACAGAGTTGATGTCAGATGCCGTTGAAAGCCTTCCTTCTGGATCTTGTAGTGAAGCTGAGATCCGGGAAAAGACAAACAGTATTGCCAAGCCACTCCATAGCCTCAGCCTGTCTAGCGGCATTCAGCATCTCATCCCTTTCCACCTCATCTCCCAACACAATCATTACAGTCCGAGGAGGGGGATCATCTCCCAGGGCCCGACGTGGAGTGATGCGGTACAGTTTTTTAATTGTAAAGTCTTGATAGTGCAGATGATCCTTAATCCATTGGATGATGAAGGCTTTGAAATCCTCCTTGCCGACACCCTCAGGCATTTCTACCATGCGAACATACATAGCTCTGGTCTGATTTTCCTGGTGTTCGAGGTGCAGACTGAGCACCAAGTTTCCCTTGACTAAGCCTGCTGATGTGGTAAGAGCTTTCATCACCGTGTTGGAAGCGGTCTTCACTGCTCCTTGTACCCCAGTCACCACGGCATCCAGAGTAGTGACCTTACTGACTAAGGCTTCCAGCTTAGCGTCCATAGATTGGATCATGTGTAGAAGGGCAGTGTTTCTGGGTTGCCCAGCTTCAGTCGGCATGGCAGAAGTTAACGGTACAGAGCTGCTCTGGGCCTTGTCGCTTTTCGGTCTGGTCCCATCTGGTGCTTGTCCACCTCAAGTGTTTCTTCCCATGGTAACAAATAAGGTATTGAAATATTCAGCAGATTATGAGGTACTTAAAGCTTTTGATTGTGACTGTCGATATTTAAAAAATATAGCTGTTTTGCAGTTATAAAAGTTGTTCTGGTCTGCTGCCACAAATACATGCGTCTACCCAATTCGGCAGTTGGCTCCACCCCTTCAGAATTTTTTTTTTAATGAGTACCAGTACTCACCCAACATTTGTAAATACTCCTCCACACTCCAAAGAATAGTGCTTCAAAACATAACTGGTGATTCAAAAGGAGCAGTTTTTTCCAGATTTATAGCCCTTGTATGCATCTCAATTTTGTTTTACTCACCATGGGCCCTATGCCAACATGCTGCGTAAACTGGGCTCATTGGCATAGCTAAGCTGGAATGCTGCAAAGCGGTGGTCATGCAGCATTGACGACTGGGATGCGAAAACTGGTACGCGCCTGATTCCCCAGCCACGTGAACAACAATGTGCCGGGGGAAGGGGGCATTCCGGGGCATGCCAGCACTGCGCGCTGTTCACTGATGTGCATAGTGCTGGCACACCTCCGGCATTCCCCCTATTCACTAATGTGCATAATGTTGGCTGCATGGATGCGGAGATGGGGGCAGGTTATGGCAGCGGGGACCCTGCTGTAATCCACTGCGTGCCCCCACTGTCAACATCCGCCGGATGCTGGGGGACCAGGACAGTGCTCTCTGTGCTGCCCCTGCCCACTAGGCAGCTGGAGAGGGAAAGGTCAGTGGGACGGGTGAGTGCCAGAAACTTCAGTGTAGCAGCGGCACCGGGATGCTGCCGGGGCATGGATGGACTATGGAACATGCCCATCTATGGGAGCTCAGGGGTACAGCCACATTGTGGTTGGGGCACAGCTGCTGTTGCGGGTGTGTGGGCTGGAGGTGGGTTCTGATGCTGGGGTCCTGCAGTATGCATGGAGGGCACTGTTCACTGAAGGCTGGGCCAGTGAACAGACTGGCCATAGGTGCCATGCAGCACGGGTCCAGGTGCCTGCAGTAGGCATGCACTACCTCAGACCTGTGCCTCGCTGTGCAAGGGAACCACTCTTGGACCCATGATGGGCATCCCATTGGATGACCACCCGGCTCTGTGACTCCACCCCCAGCTGCCCTGTGGAGTCCTGCACGATGGCGGGGAGGAGCTGTGGACAGGTGGCCAGCATTAGTGAATGCTGGTATGGGTGCACCTGTCTGCAGGTGTGCAAGTACGGGGGAAGGGCACCCAGTTTTTCCATGTACCTGCACCTGCATTGTGCATAGGGTGCCATATTTTAAAACTAGTGAGTAAATTATTTCTACCTGCCAACATTATCTGGAGCATTGTTGACAGTTTGATCAGTTCTTATCTAGAAAAAAAACCTACATTGTTTTTAAAAATGTACTCCTCACTCCACTCTGTCCAGACATTTGTACGCATCTGAATTTGGTTTTACTCACCTCACTTTCAAAATGAGGAGTACAGTACTCATCTGAAAAAATCTTATCGGGTGCCCTGGGTGTAAATTATCTTACCAGTAAGGCAGTATGACATCAAAGGCAGCCAGAAAATTGGGTTGTGGGGAAAATGCAAGAGTGATCTCTACTGGTCTAAAATCGAAGGCCACCCTTGGGATCAGACAGTTTTTTTTTCAAGCTGGACCCAGACTATTTAAGCAGCTGACACAGAGCAAACTCTCTCATTTTCCTGGAGCATTTCATTCTGGACACTCTCCTGACAAGACCAACTGCCAACAGACAATAAAGGCCAGTGGCTGCAAGAGAAGGAAAGGATTCTTCAGACTTTACTTCTTCTTTTGAACTTTCAATTCACTGAGAACATTAAGGTAGAACTTTAGATAACAGTTATAGTGCAATTTCATGTATATTTTCCACTTTCATTTGTATTATTCTGTGATCAAATTGATAAAACCTTTTAGTTGTAAATATATGATAATTAAATATTTAGTAAAAACATTTGTTTTTAAGAAACCTGCCTGAGCGAGATTGTCATATTTTGTGTGCTATTGTGGGAGGTTCAGTAATAATCTGTGACTAAACTGTTATTGCTATGGGATGCCGCCATAAGCCACCAAATCGAACAAGGGTCTGAAAAGGGAAAGTCTGGATAAAGATAGGGGAATACCAAAGTTTCAAGGAAAGGTCTGTGGGGATTTGAACCAGGTTATTGCACGCCATGTGGGAGAAGGAAGAATCAGGGTTACAATGGTACTTTGAAGAGGTTGTACCACTTGGATTGTCCCCCTTTGTGAAACAACCAAGAAGGTTTCCTATTTGGCTACAAGACTTGAGACTAGTAGCCTCATCAGCCCCTGCTAGGTATTACCAGTCTGGATGGATCCTTCCTCCCAGTAGTGAACTCTGTCAAATACTTAGGGGTCACACTAGACCCCCAACTTGACATGGGGAGTCACATCTTAAATGTCTGCAGGGCAGTGAACTGTAAGCTGGGCCTGGCCTACAGGGCCAAGTACAACCTCACACCTGCGGCCAGACTTGCCCTTGCGAGAGGTGTACTTCTTCCCTCCCTTAGCTACGGTCTGCACCAATTTGCTCGCTCCTCTAAGACTCACCTCACTCGGTAGCACACAACATATAACAACATCTGTCATTTTGCCCTGGCTGCTCCTCGTCTCACCCATTGCTGTGAGCTATACGATAAACTCTGTTGGCTCTCTCCAGCCAGGTACCTGGACTTCGGGGTAGGATGCCTCATGGGCAAAGTGATTAGAACTGGCACCCCCTCCCAGGGCTGGCCCAGCTTCTACCACCAGCTGACATTTCTCCCTACCCCCTTAGGTCCCAGGCTTCAGGGACGCTCAAAGTTCCCACCACCCGAACTCTCATGGGAGATAGGGACTTTGCAGTATGTGCTCCCAGACTCTGGAACGCCCTCCCTGAGTATGTTCACTCGGCCCCCTCCCATCAGTGTTTCCGCAAATCCCTGTGGGGCTTCTTGAAACAAGCCTCAGCGTGTGACTGCCCCAAGCCTCCCTAGTGCAATGTCACCCAACAACCTGACCCAAGCTGCCTCCTACAGGTGCTACCTGAAACATATTGCTGTTCCCACCATTCTATCACTTACCTGGGTACTTGACTGAGGGTATAAGTGTCTACATTTGCATACTCTGGTCGTGCCTTAATTTATAAGTTTCTTATGTGTTTATTGACTTGTATTAATTTGTTATATAATGTTATAAGTTGTATTATGACTTACTACTCCCTTGGATAATGTTACCCACTGTACTCTTATACAGTATGGTGTTATGCTGTCATGATGTACTTGCATTTATCTCTGTACCATTCTGTATCCCTATGTTGTATTCTCCCGGGTCATTCCTGAAAATAGGCAGAATACTTGTCTAGTGTACTTACCCAGTCAACAAAAGCTAAATAAATAAATAGTATTGTACCCTGATCCAGAGTATAGAGGGGACCCTGGGACTTCATGGCAAGTGTTCAGTTGTGAACTCAGTGAGCACTGTAGAAAGACACGAAGTGGATATCCCTTGTTTCCCCCTCCCTATAATGGATTGCACTTAGAGTTGGGCACTGTGAACTCAGTGGGCCTGACCCTCAGGTGTGGGTTCATGACAATGCATACCTTAGATGCCTCGAGGATGGCTCCCTTAATTGCCCCCATCGCTCCTTCACCCTGCCTATGTCCTCCACCCCTCCTAACTTATCCCTGACCAGTTCCCTCATCCTAGTGAAGTCTGCCCTTCTAAAGTCAAGGACTTAGTGCAGGCCCGGTGGCATGGAGGTTTGAGGCATCCAAGCCTTTGTATTGCCATGCCAGTGACCCGAGTTCGGGAACAGACTCAAATCGCTCAAGGGCTCAGCCGGGAGAGGGAAGATTGAGCGTCTGCAGGACAGCTCTCTTCCCTCGAGGAATGGGGATTCCATGACTTGCTGCTCGACTGCCATCTGGACGCATCCAGGTGGTGGCACCTGTGAGTCCCATAGCTAGGGGAAGGGTCAGTGTTCAGTGTGCCACATACACCTCCATAGAGGCAGAGCATGCACGTCATGCTCATTGCACATCCAGCTGAGCCCAGGGAGAAAATCAGGAGGAAAAATGGAGGATGGGCTTCATGAAGCCATGCCCGTCATGCCACTAGCCCACTCGAGTTCTCCGGTCCACCAAAGGAGCTACAGGATGGCTTCAGCTGGTGGGAACAAGGCTGAGACAGCTGCCTGATCTGTCCTGGAGGATAAAAACCTCTGTAGAAAAAAAATAAAGTCAAGGACTTCAGTTCTCGATCGTGGCTTAATGGCCCCAAGGGCCAGTTCAAACCAAACATAGTTATGGTCGCTGTTCCCCAGCCACTCCCCTACTCCCAAAGCTTAAGTAGCTCTGGAACCAGATTGTGGCTTTCTCCAAGAAACCAGTGAAGCTAAGGCAATCAAGCAGAAGACAGTGATCTACAAGATCAAACGCCTTTGAGAGGTCAATGAACACTGCACCAGTCATGAGACCATGATCCATAGCAGTAAAGGCATCATTTGTAAATTGTATCAGAGTGGTAGAGGTTCTATGCCCTTTACAGAAACCATGTTCAGTAGGTGATAGGAGGGTATATTTAGACAGGAACTCGGTGACCTGTATAGCCACTAATTTCTCAAGTATTTTGTTTAGTACTGACAGAATGTCTATGGGCCTATAATGAACTATGTCCTTCTTGTCACCTTTCTTAAAGACTGGGGTGACTTTTGCCAATTTCCATATGTCCAGAACATGACCATGGCAGAGAGACAGTGTAAAGATTTTAGCCAATGGGGCCATAATAAAAGGAGCAGCCAGCTTCAGGAGTTTAGGCTCTAGGTAGTCAGAGTCTACACTAGTACTATCAGGGATTGAGTTTAGTAGTTTTAGAACATCAACATTTGGAATAGCCTTAAAATAGAAGGGCGGATGTATGGGCACGTTTGTGTGAGTAACAGGCATCAGGATGTGATTTGCTGTAAAAGAGGCAGTCTATTTGATGAGATCAATAAAGTATTTGTTGAAAGAATTTGCAATGGTGGTGTGGTCATTACAGTGCATACCACTGAGGACCATATCATTCATGTGTTGAGACTGGTTTGAGCACAGGAAGGATTTTACATGTGTCCAGAATTTCTTCAGGGCCCCAGCAGCTTCCAGCAATAGACCTTTGCAGTATGAGCGTTTGGCAAGCCTGATTTGTTTTTTGCACATATTGCACTGCTTTTTGTAAGTGTCATATTCACTTTGCTGACCCAAGGTTTTGTAATGATTCCAACTTTTGTCATGTGCCCGGAGGGAGGTGAGTAGTTCCTTGTGCAGCCACCTAGTCTGTTTGGCCCTAACACGTCGATTCCATTTAGGTGTATGTATGTCCTGGAGGGATAAGGAATATAGAAAGAAAGAGAATGAGAGCAGATTCAATGTCTTGGGACTGGATAATAGGGATCCAGTTTACAAAAGAGATATCATGTAGAAAGCTTGCTTGATCAAGTGTGGAAAAATCCTTGAAGGTGATATAGCGTGGCGAGGGGGCTGGAATCACCGATGTTCCCCATAAGCAAAACACAAGGGAATGGTCACTTATAGAATCAGAAAGCACACCTGAGGCGGTAATTCTACGGGAACCACGAGGCCGGGAGGAACAGCGAGGGAGCAGTCGGGAAAGGCGCAACCAATTGCCTGCAACTCCCACCCCACAGCACCCAGCTGAGTGCCGGGGCTTCGCTCCGCCAGCGGGCGGTTGGCGGCACCTTAGCCGAACCAGGGAACCACGAGGCCGGGAGGAACAGCGAGGGAGCAGTCAGGAAAGGCGCAGCCAATCGCCTGCAACTCCCACCCCACAGCACCCAGCTGAGAGCCGGGGCTTCGCTCCACCAGCGGGCGGTCGGTGGCACCTTAGCCGAACCAGGGAACCATGAGGCCAGGGGGAACAGTGAGGGAGCAGTCGGGAATGGCGCAGCCAATCACCTGCAACTCCCACCTCACAGCACCCAGCTGAGCGCCGGGGCTTTGCTCCGCCAGCGGGCAGTCGGCGGCACCTTAGCCGAACCAGGGAACCAGGAGGCCGGGAGGAACAGCGAAGGAGCAGTCAGGAAAGGCACAGCCAATCGGTAAGCGAGCGCTCCTCCTGGCACAGCAGCCAATTGGCTCTCCTGCCCCATTGACTTACACTGGCTCAGCCTGCATTGCCGAAATCTGTGTGGGACTTGATTTTGCTTTTCACTCTTCCCTTTTTTCTGCAAAATCTCCAAAAGAGCTGCTTCCAACTTGTGAGGCATCTGTAGAGGGAATCTGTTGTTGCTTTTGTTTGAATTCTGCTGGATCCTGTTAGCAGCAGTGGGCCAGACGCTGAGGCGCCACTCTCCTTCTATTTTAACTGTGTAAATTACCTAAAAAGTGCTGTTTTCCACTATTGTATTGCAAGGGGAAACTGCCATTTTACTGCTCTTTACTGTAATTACAGCTCCTTTTTTGCATGTGTAAGGTGGGCCAGACGCTGAGGCGCCACAGCACCCCCCCACAGTCCTTTTGTAGTGCAGATTTAGTCAGTGACGCTCAGAAACGCTTGATACTGCCTTTATTAACTGCTGCACCCTCCTCTGTCTCTCTCCAGCCTGCAACTCCCACCCCACAGCACCCAGCTGAGCGCCGGGGCTTCGCTCCACCAGTGGGTGGTCGGCGGCACCTTAGCCAAACCAGGGAACCATGAGGCTGGGAGGAACAGCGAGGGAGCAGTCGGGAAAGGCGCAGCCAATCGGTAAGCGAGCGCTCCTTCAGGCACAGCAGCCGATTGGCTCTCCTGCCCCATTGACTTACACTGGCTCAGCCTGCATTGCCGAAATCTGTGTGGGACTTGATTTTGATTTTCACTCTTCCCCTGTTTTACTGCAAAATCTCCAAAAAGAGCTGCTTCCAACTTGTGAGGCATCTGTAGAGGGAATCTGTTGTTGCTTTTGTTTGAATTCTGCTGGATCCTGTTAGCAGCAGTGGGCCAGACGCTGAGGCGCCATTCTCCTTCTATTTTAACTGTGTAAATTACCTAAAAAGTGCTGTTTTCCACAATTGTATTGCAAGGGGAAACTGCCATTTTACTGCTCTTTACTGTAATTACAGCTCCTTTTTTGCATGTGTAAGGTGGGCCAGATGCTGAGGCGCCACAGCACCCCCCCCACAGTCCTTTTGTAGTGCAGATTTAGTCAGTGACGCTCAGAAACGCTTGATACTGCCTTTATTAACTGCTGCACCCTCCTCTGTCTCTCTCCAGCCTGCAACTCCCCACTCCACAGCACCCAGCTGAGCGCTGGGGCTTTGCTCCACCAGCGGGTGGTCGGCGGCACCTTAGCCAAACCAGGGAACCACGAGGCTGGGAGGAACAGCGAGGGAGCAGTCGGGAAAGGCGCAAAAGTTTTGCCCTCACCTCCCCCCTCTTGTGTGTTAATTTATAGGCATCTTCCCGCTGAAATCTCTTCCCTGCCCTCAGCATTTTTTCTAAACCAACAGAGAGTCACACCAGCTTGCTGATCCAACCAATCAGCAACTTCACTACTCCCCCACAGCCAACTACCAATATCTCTTTCAGAATGGGGAGCTTAATTCTGATACTCCTTTCACTATCAGCCATAGGGTTCCACAAAGAGGATGTCCCTGTCATACAATTTAGAGTGGTCCATCCGCCCAGTCTCTCTGAACCATCCCCTTTGGCTGACACTCAAACCCTCATATATGCTCTACCATTGTTGCATCGACTACAGTGGTATAATCACCATAAAGAGACACATACCACCACACATGTATTTCAGCCAAGGCTCCACTGCTGGATATATAGATCCCCCCCCCCCAAGCCTAGTCATCAAACTGCTACTTGGTATCCCGACACACTTCCTTAAAACCACAGGGAGCACCCCAAAAAAAGAGTGGCAACAGAATAAAAGAAGGAGGACCAAAGACAGCCCTCTCTCCCTGTCACTGGCAGCCCTCATGAAACTACTGCTCTTTCTATTGCTCCGTATTGGTAATGTGGAAATCAACCCTGGACCTCTTGAAAGTATCACCTCTCCATCAGACCTAACCTCAATTAAAGGCCTCAGTTTTCTGCATATTAATGTATGCAGTCTGTTGAAAAAAATTTACGTTGATACAAGCCTGGGTTGCCCATACCTTGCCAGACTTTCTCATGGTAACTGAGACATGGCTCAAACCCACCACAGCGGACAGGGATGTTAACCTACCTAACTATCAGCTATTCAGAGCTGATCACCAAACAAGGGGAGGTGGAGTAGCCATATATGCAAAAGCTGGTATGGCTGTATCCTGTACTGCTGCAACATCTATGCCCAAGGAGTTTGAATGCCTATCTCTAAAAGTCTCTCTCCCCAATACAGCAGCTTTTCAACTAATTGGATGCTACAGACCCCCCTCTGCTGAACACAAGCTCTTATCCCACCTGGGGACCCTGTTCAAGCCCAGCACTGAAGAAGTCATTATTCTAGGTGACCTGAATTTCAACTGGCTCACCCAGGCAGCTACACCTCTGGTATCATTCTGTGACACCTTTGGCTCACACAGTTAATTAATGAACCAACAAGAATAAATGCAAGGAATAGTAGTAACAGCACACTACTTGATATCATGCTAGTGAGTAAACCACATCTATTCACACACGCTGGAGTGCTTCTATGCGATATAAGTGATCACTGCCCCATCGCAGGGGTAAGATCCACCAGCATAACAACAAATCCTGCAAAATTCCTCATGAGGAGATCCAAGAAAAACATCAATATTGAAGGATATTTGCATGATCTAGCTTACTCTCCACACTGGCAAAAGTTTTATCTTGCACATTCTGTAGAAAAAGCTCAGCAGGTGCTAGATAGCATTATAATAAATGCCCTTAACACCCATGCCCCAATCTCTAGTATCCGAATAAAAAACAAATCCTGTCGCTGGTTTTCAGCTGACCTCAAAGCTGCACTGCTGGAGAGAGACAAACTCTGGAAAGTGGCAAGAAAAACTAAGAATGCAAACGACTGGATGATTTTTAGGAAAGCCAGGAATAGATGTACCAGGAAAATTAGGGATGCAAAGGCTGCCTTCTACCTGGCCGAGCTCGACTCCTCCTACCATAATCCTGCTAGGTTTTGGGGCACCATCAAGGGTATGATGGGACAGGACGCTAACAACCCCCTTCCAACTCAACTACACAATAGTTATGGCCCTATCACTGGCAAAATGGAAATCCTGGACGCATTCAACAACCACTTCACAACGGCTGGCCTTGCCTTTGACACCACCCCAGCTAACCTGCTGAGGGACCAATTAAGCTCCCACTACATTGGTGATCAAAGAGTTGACTCTTCCTTTAGCTTCAAACCTACACTGTTGAAACAAGTTGAGGATCTATTATGGCATCTGGATACCAAAAAAAGTGCAGGAGCAGACTCTCTGGACCCCTTCTTTCTAAAGATTGCGTGCCATGCACTTGCAGTCCCCCTAACACGCCTCTTTAACCTTTCCATAAACTCTGGCTCTATTCCCACACTGTGGAAGACAGCCCAAGTGGTCCCCCTTCTAAAATCAGGGGACCCTATGGATCTTAATAATTACAGGCCCATTTCCATTCTACCTGTGCTATCCAAGATGCTGGAGAAATTAGTGAGTAATCAGCTAAGGGAATAGCTTGACAATGCTAACCTATTAAATCCAGCTCAATCTGGATTCAGGGCCAAACACAGCACTATCACTGTATTAGCCAAGGTCACAAATGACTGGCAAATCGAATTGGATAAAAAGAATAATGTCTGTGCAGTATTCCTGGACCTGAGCAAAGCATTCGATACTGTGGACCATGAGCTGCTAATCTCATCCCTGCACTCCCTTGGCCTAGATTCACTCTCCCTTAAGTGGTTCAGATGCTACCTCTCCGGTAGGTCACAGCAGGTAAAAGCTGAAGGTGACCTATCCCCATTAAGACCACTGTCAAGAGGAGTCCCCCAAGGCTCTATTTTGGGTCCTATACTTTTTGCCATTTATATAAATAACAATGATTCAACCCTTACCAAGTCCTCAGTACACCTCTTTGCTGATGACACTGTTCTGTATGTCAGCAACCTTTCACCTACAGTTGCTCATGAAATCCTACAAACAGAATTCTCCTTGTTACAACATCAGCTACTCGAGAAAAAGCTTCTGCTAAATGCAAAGAAAACTAAAGCAATGATGTTCACAACTCAAAACTCTACCAGCACATCCTCTTCAATCACTCTCCCCCAGTTATGCACTATACTTGGAGAAAATCTGGAGTATGTTGAAAACTTCAAATACCTAGGTGTGTGGATTGACAACAGACTCGACTTCACTCATCATCTAGAAGAACTGTTAAAAAAGGTTCGCCAAAGGCTTGGCCTCCTCTATAGATTAAAACCCTTCCTTAACAGAGACTCAAAGATGAGGTTAGTCCAGGCCATCTTTCTATCAGTTATCGACTATGCAGACTTCCTTTATAGTCACTGCCCCATCTCCTACCTTCACAAGTCGGATACCTTATATCATAGAGCAATAAGGTTCATTACAGATCTGCCATATAATACCCACCATTGCTCTCTTTATGATAAAGTTGGATGGGTTTCCCTTCATATCAGGAAGAGCAGAAATGCAGCTCTATGGATTTACAGAGCTTTATCAAAAAAACTCCTAAACTATATCCTGGACTGCTTCAACCAGACCACTCCTAGCTCCTATGCCCTAAGAAGCAACAATATCATCCTGCTCAAATTGCCCAAAGTCAGCACCAGACTAGGGAGGGCAGCAATCTGCTATTATCTAGCTATAGCATGGAACACCCTACAAAAATCCCTAAAACTGTCCATTATCATTCCATTTGCATCCTTTAAACAGCATTGTACAGTCTTCTTCACAGAGAAATGCAGTTGCTACAGCTAGAGCTAGATTAGTCATCCTACAAATCTGGCTTCCAATCATATATGGCATATTCCTTCCAGTCAGACACCCCCAGATTATGGCACCCAATAATACATTCACCATCCTAGTATTCATTATGTTGTGTGTCTGTCATGGCCCCCATTGGGATATGTATGTACTGTACATACTGTAGATATTAGCTTAACCTTCCTTTGACCGAGTTTTAACATGTGAATTCACTGTACATCATTGTGTTATAAACATTATTTTTCTCTGTATGTGTAACTGTCTTATAAAGCGTATGATGTATTTGCTGTGTATCAACTATTGAACCTTGACCTTATCAGGTCCATCTTGTAAATAAGCCTTGCTCAATGATGTTCACCTGAATAAATAAAGATTTGATTGATTGATTGATTGATTGATTGAATTCTATCAGGTCGATTTGTGAGTATCCAGTCTATAAGTGATTCAGCAGCAGGTGACTGGGTCAGCCTGGTGGGATCTTCAATTACATGGTGCATGTTAAATCCATGTACTAGAGATACCAGTGTGCTTTTATTTTTCCCCAGCCAATTTAGGTTGAAGTCGCCAAGAATAATAAGTTCATTCTGGCCAGCTGCAAAGGTAGAGTACTCAAGTAGTTTGGAGCATCCTAGCTGATCTGCTTTAAGAGGATTGTAGGCACATATTAAGTGAATCTTTTTGGTTCCAAGTAGAAGCAGGGTATGTAAAAACTCGCAGTTAGAGGCAACCGAACACTGCATTAGGGACATATTCAGGTGGTTTGTGAAATAGAGCACAGCTCCACCTCCCCTCTTTCCAGATAGTCTGTCTCCTCGAAATAGGGAATAGTTAGGAAGAGAGCAGGAAGAGTCAGGAGTAGAGGGCTTTAGCCAAGTTTCAGTCAGACAGAGAAAGCCAGGTTCATATATGGATAGCCATGCTTCAAGTTCAGTAAAGTTACAGAGAAGGCTTCCAATGTTTAAATGTGCTATACGAAGGCCTTTCATATTTAACCAGTCCATATTCGGAGAGGCAGTGGGTAACTGCGGGCCAGGGTTTGTTTCGATGTCCCCAGATAATAGCAAGGCTAGGAGCACAAGATACCATAGTTTCCGTGGGAAAAGAGGTGGTACAAGTAGCATGTTCTGTCAGAGGCGTTTAGAGGTAAAGTCAGCAGCCAAGTATAAGAGATGTCTAGTGAGTAATAGAGGAGTCACGTCATGCTGCTTGATCTGTGACACAAGTAGGTTCGAGTAGGTAAAGTCAGATAGTGTGGAGGTCAGTTTAGCACTGCCAGGAGAGCAAGGTCTAGCAGTGAGAAGAGCCAGTAAAAAGAGAGCAAGGCTCAGTGTCAGCATGGGCAGTATTCTTCCAGCCATAGCTATCATGGAAGAATTTGTGGACAGAGGCGAGTAGCAGGGCTCTGAAAAGAAACACCACACAAGATGTAGCAAATAATGTCACATACTTCTACCTGGAGAAAAACTTGAGAGCAAATATGCAACACTGTGGGCGAGATTGCTTTAGAAAGGGGCGGTAAGAGAGTGGGTCAAGTCAGGTATCAAAGACAGGGAGGCCAATAGCCATAAGAATGTGCAGCAGTGGAGTGACCAATTATCTGCTAGGCTGAGGAAAGGGGTGGAGCAAGGGTCTATTTAATACTGTGAGGAGGTGGGGGACAGGGGGGTGAAAAAATTCAGTCCAGAACACAGCACAGAAAGAGATTTCCCTAAGATAAGGGAAAATTCAGCCGAGGAGCAGAGTTGGAAATTTAGCCGAGGAGCAGAAACTGCCAATCAGTGCCTGGCTCCTCCACTAGGCGTCCAGTCAAAACAGTGGCATTCAAAACCATGAGTTTCAGGGGTCTGGTGTGTACCTGAATCTGTCTGGGGGTCAGTTGGGCGGTCTGTTAGCTGCAGCTGGCTTGGAGAGCACCGGAACGCAGAAGCAGCTTGGGAGGCCCACAGATGGGCTGTCTGTGGAACAAGGGGGAAAGACAGAGGATTAAATACAGCTGGAGTACAATAGCAAGTTTAGTGGAGGAGCAGGCAATGGGGAAAGACAAATATGAGGTAAAGAGGTGGCAAATGCAGAGCAATTATTTAGAGATAGAAGAGGAGTTAACATGGAGTGGGGGTTCTGTGCTTTGGCACCAGGACGTCTGAGGAGGACAACAGCAGCAGCAGCAGCAGCAGCAGGAGGGGGTGTAAGAGGAGAGTTTGTAGGTAAGGCAGAGAAGAAATTAAGGCAAGGCAAAATTTATTTAAAGACGCCCAATCCCAGAGGCTCTGGGCGCTGTACAGACAAAAGCAAATCTTCAAAAATAGATCAATATATACAGAGATAATTAAAGACACAAAATAGTAACGCATCATATAAACATTTACGAACAAATCAGATCAATAAATTAGTCATTTAATCCAGACATGCCTGAGCAAATAGGAGGGCCTTAAGGCTGGCCTTGAATACCTCTTAAGTAGGGGCCCCCTTAACCCTGAGAGGCAGTGAATTCCACAGGACAGGGGCGGCAACACTAAAAGCCCTATCGCCAGCCAATTTCAACCTCATCCTGGGAATTGCTAGGGGGCCTCCACAGGAGGAACGGAGGGGGTGAACAGAGAGAACAGGTACAAGGTTGGACAGATAACCAGGGCCCTGACCGTGTAGGGCCTTAAAGGTGAGAAGACACACCTTAAAGAGGATCCTCCACCTGACCGGCAGCCAATGCAGCTCACACAGCACCGGTGTAATATGGCAAAATTTTGGCTGCCCAGTAAGTAACAGGGCAGCTGCGTTCTGCATTAGCTGCAGTCTGCGGAGAGATCCTCCCATGACTCCGAGGTAGAACGCATTACAGTACTCAAACCTTGATGTAACTAAGGCATGCATGAAAGCTGGAAGGTCCAGAGACAGAACAAGGGGCTTTATCCTGGTGACATTTCTGAGATGGAAAAAACAGGAGTGGACAGTGGAGGATATCTGCGCCTCCATAGTCAAACTCCTATCCAGAATGACACCAAGATTTTGCACCCTAGAGGAGGTCTTCAATGAAACAGATCCCAGAACAAGTTCAGTCTCTGATTCAGGGGCCATCCTAACAAGCACTCTGTTTGACTCCTCCACCAATACCTCTGTCTTATTGGGGTTCAGTCACAGCCAGTTAGAGGCCATCCAGTCGTTATTCTTAGCACGGCAGCTGTTTAGCACATCTACTGCGTTGGATGTTCCTGGGGCAAAGGAAAAGTATAGTTGTGTATCATCAGCATAGCAATGAAAACCCAAGCCATACTTCCTAATGAGCCCTCCCAAGGGTAGCATTTACACTGCTAACAACATTGGGGCTAATACCGATCCCTGAGGAACTCCACAGGATAGGAGGCTGGGGTGGAGGAAAAATTCCCCATCACAACCCGTTGCCTCCTGTTGGTTAAGAAGGACTCAAACCAGCTGATGACAGTGCCGGTGAGTCCGCAGAGTTCCCTAAGGTGGTCAAGCAACACAACAATGGTCTACAGTGTCAAATGCTGAGGAGAGCTCCAGGAGAACAAGAATTGTCTTATCTCCTCGATCTCTCACCCTAAGGACATAATTCAGCACCTGAACAAGTGTGGTTTCTGTGCTATGCCTCGCCCGGAACCCCGACTGGAAAGGTTTGTACAACTCATGAGTCACGAGGTGCTCCTCCAACTGAAACACCACTACCTTCACCAAAAAGGGAAGATTAGAGATAGGTCTTTAATTTGCCCTGACCTCCAGGTCCAACGATGGTTTCTTTAAGAGTGGTCTCACCAATGCCTCCTTCAAGGCATCAGGGAAACCCCCTCAGATAAGGAACACCGGACAATCAGAGCAAACACCGGACCAATGGTGTCGATGAGTCTCATCAAAAAACACGTCAGCACTGGACCCAGTTCACAAAAGGTGTGCTTCAGATTGGTCACCACCCCAATGACCTCACTTACCTCTACTGGTCTGAACTCCCCCCCAACCAGGCGGAGTGCTCTCAGAGCACTTCTGGCGACCACTGCCAGCTATGTCATTGCTGACTGGAGAAACTACCTGCTGGATACCAGACACTCTGTCCGAGAAGAACTGAGCAAATTCTTCACATTCAGCATTAGAAAAAACCTTCTTGGGCTGTAGACAAGCAGGACAAAGTAGCCTGTCCACAGTCCGAAAAAGTATAGCTGGTCGGTTCTTCCTGGCAGCAATCTCCCTGGACAGGAACACTGCCTTCTTATGGTTGATTGCCCCCTGGTATGCACTATAGTGCACACGCTGTTTAGAGAGACAGCATTGCAAGTGGGATGGAGAAATGAATAATTAGCAGAGTGACCAGTGTGGGACAGGAGACAGGGTTTGGCAGTAGAGGCAGAAATGGAAAAATGCAGCAATCTTAGTAGCTAGGTCTAAGCAGTCAAGCATCAGCTACTAAACAATACAGTTTGTCCAGCACTAGTCCCACAGCAGCAAATAACACCAAGAGGCTAGACTAGAGGCTTGTAATAGACTAGCTAAACTGGCAGGTAAAGTAAGACCAATTGATGCATAACATAGGTAATTACATTTACAAAAATTCAGTCCAGAACACAGCACAGAAAGAGATTTCCCCGAGATCAGGGAAAATTCAGCCAGGAGCAGAGTTGGAAATTCAGCCAAGGAGCAGAAACTGCCAATCAGTGCCTGGCTCCTCCACTGGGCATCCAGTCAAAACAGCAGCATTCAAAACTACGAGTTTCGGAGATCCACTGCGTACCTGAATCTGTCCAGGGGTCAGTCGGGCGGTCTGTTAGCTGCGGCCAGCTTGGAGAGTGCCGTGGCCACAGCAGCAGCTTGGGAAGCCTACAGATGGGCTGTCAGATCACCCCTTTAACAGTTATTGCCTTCACGGTCCTTTTGGCCCTATCCAGACAATTGCTTTTAACTCGGGTTAGCAAATTTAACCAGGTTTGTGTATAGTTTAAGATGGTGATGATTGTAAAATATTTCTGTAGTCAAGCCAGACAGACCCTAATACAGACACATAACCTGTATCATTTTCTCCCCTGAATTATAGTAATTCACATTACAAAACTTACATTCATATGAGCAAAGCCAATCGTGATGAGGCTGGACAGAAACACTATGGAAGAAATATGAGGACCCATCCTCTCTCATGTCAGTCCAGCTGCTCTGTGCCCCAGAGCTGGAGAATGAACCAGCCACTCGAGCTGTCAAGGAATAGAGTTTGAGGGGCTGACTTGGTGTTTGGGGGAGCCTCGTGGTGATTTGGTTGTGGGGGAGATTCAAACAAACATAGAATGTGATAAAAACATTTTTTCATATGAGGTTTAGTGTGTGAAATTTGCCGTGGCAAACAGTTTTTCAGTCATTTGTGAAGGTCAGAATTAATAATGTTTAGCTCCAGCAATCTTAATTTTATCACAAGATTAGTGATCTAGCAAAGTAAGATACCGCATTAAAAAGCAGCACTCACCAGTGTTATGGCATATAGAAAGAAATCGTGAGTCATACCACATAACAGAAAATATATTGTATTACTCTAGCATTGAATGATGTGGCAAAACTAGTCACAATTGCAATATACAAAAGATTCACTCCGTTATTTATATACTAGTCACAATTGCAATATGTTAAAGGTTCACATCATCATTTATATGGCAAGGCATTTACAGTAAAAGATTTTCAATAAATAATAACAAACATGATCTCCCATTCACCCTGTTCAAAATGTTCAGGGGCTAGTCTTTGATACGTTGTTATAAGGGCACTGATGACAGACAGCCCACTAGCATTACTCAAATGCTGCTCATGCTCTACAATGTCAACTCCCACTGCTCTGAGAGTTCTGTACTGGAGTGCTGTCACAAATCTGATCTCTCGGAGGCGCTGATGAGCAATGTTGGTGTGTCTTTTTAGCTGCAGAACATATGTGGGAAAACACATTTTGAGATGGAAGCCATTTTTATTGTTTATTTTATCAATTTTTTTACCCATTGTGAGTGCACTAGTGCAGATGAGCCTAACTACATAATTTGAGAGAACCAGTCTGCAGAAATGTACTTTCATCTAATGTACTTCTCCCTAACCATTTCCTCCCAGAAGTGCTCACCCCCATGAATTGCAAAGCAGTGACTGCAGCTAGCAGTAAACTCTACTAGTAGCTGCTGTTGTGATAACCCACAACCCAAGAAACCACAACTGTCCCGCAACTGTGATGTGATACAGTACTGTACAATGATTATCTGTGGTGGACCCACATGCTATGTGGGTGTTAAAGTGCTGGATTACATGATGACACACACATTACTGTTACCCATATACATAAGCATCTTCAGGTTTTCTTATACCTGTTGGACTGGAGGTTCTGGCAGGTTTTATCATTTCACCGGGCGGCATCCATTCCCAGCGACCTTGCTAACTGTTAGCCGCAAATCGGATACGATGAATAGGGTAAAACACTCAACTGAGATTTTCTAATATTCAAAAGAGAGTTTGGGTTTTTTTCTTTGTTTGTTTGCTTTGTAAAATTGTTCACATCCTCTTGCTTAAGCAGACCAAAAGCAGTGCAGGAAAAATGTGGAATTGCCCCCTCAACTGGAATGAATGAAATGTAGGAAAGGCGAACCAGCAGCATGCCACATTGCCAAGCCACACTGCATTGCCTGCTTACCACGCTCACTACAGCACACAGGGGCTCACCACACACAGTTGTAATACTCCGTAGTGTGGCACTTTAACAATGATAATAGGGGAATAGTGGGAAACATGAGTATATAGTGTGGTGAACAAGTGTGATAACAGAATACAGAAATATTATACAGGTATAGGGACAATAGTAAAAATAAAATGGGCAACAATAATTTGGTTAATTAAATTTGGAGTTCTGGATGAACGGGGTTTGGTAAGTCGGGTTGTACAGTATAAGTGGGTGGGTGAGTGACACAGTAATCTCTTACTGCTTTTTGTTTCTAGCCACACAGTAATAAGGGATTGGTGATTGGGGGGCACTACACACCAGTGGGAAGCAAGCATTATTTATTTTATTTATTTATTTTGAAAAGTTTTACCAGGAAAGGCATACTGAGCTACAATAGTTTGTTCCCAGATGTGCCCTGGGAGAAGAGGAAGAGGGATACAATATCGAATGCAGGGTCAGGTAAAAAAAATATATACACAGAGGTAAGTCTGTACAGAAAACAGTAAGGCAGGACCCAACACTTTGTGGGATAGCAGGCAGTACTTGGCAAACATATACAGACTATATTCATAAATCCATTTACATATACATATATATATATATATATATATATATATATATGATTTCTTTTACACACACATTTAATTAACCACAGTCAAATAATCATAATATTATAATAAGGGGACAGGGATTGGAGGGTGGGGGTGCCGCTAAACACCAAGGAAACATTATATACAGTATAACCCCGAGCTAACAAACCCCGATCATCCGGAACTCCCAAAGTAACAAACCATTGTTGCCCATATTTTCTTACTATTTTCCCTATAGCTGCACATGATTCTGTATTCGGAATTCACACCTGTTCTACATTATGCTACCGGCACATATTTTCCACTATGCCTTCACTGTCATTATTAAAGTGCCATACTATGGTGTATTACAGCTGTGTGTGGTGAGTCCCTGGGTGGTGTAGTAAGCGTGGTAAGCAGGCAATGTAGCCTGGCTTGGCAATGTGGCATGCTGCTGGTTGACCGTTCCTATATTTCATTCATTCCATTTTTTCTGCGCTGCTTTTTGACTGCTTAAGCAAGAGGCAGTGAACAATTAAAAAAAAAAAACCCTTTTTTGAATATTAAAAAATCTCGGTTATGCATTTTGCCCTAATCTCTGTATATTATCCTGTATTCTGTTTTATTCTGTAGCCAGTGCTGAGTTCTGTGAGTTTTTTAGTGTTATGGATCTTGGCATTACTGTGCAGTATTTTCAATGCTGGTGTTACATAGTAGGACAGATAGGTAATCCCGCTCTTACCAACTCCTGATTATCAGAACCAATCACATATCTCCTCAGTGGCTCAGATAATCGAGGTTCTACTGTATGGGGTGGGGGGCAGTGCACCAGGGATCAGATCGGGGGGGGCGAGGCAAGGATCTCGCTCTAGGCAGCGGACTCTGGAAAAGATTCAAAATTAATTTAATCAGATAGTAGCATGAGTAGATACCACAGAAAACTAGATTTGCTTTTTATAAAAAAATATTCTCTACCATTAATTATTTTTCTGGCTTCTGATAACCATCTGGGTAGAAGTCTGTGACTAAGCTTTGGCATGCAATATGGGGTAAGAAAAATCCAGCCACCGCTGCCTGCTTTACATAGAAGCATAGAAGCTGATGGCAGATAAGGACTGCAAGGCCCATCCAGTCTGCCTATTTCTTTTTTTACCTTATAAATGTGCGATCGGCCTTTGCTCTGTCAATGGCCTATCCATTCATCCTCATCTGTATTGCTCCCTCATGCCTATTCCATGCCTGTTTGAAGCCCTGCACTGCATTCATAGCCAACACTTCCTGAGGTAGACCGTTCCATGCATCCACCACCCTTTCTGTGAAAAAGAATTTCCTCACATTCCCCCTTAATTGGCCTCCCTCTAATCTCATGCTGTGCTCTCTTGTCCTGCTATTTTTCTTATATTTAAACATGTTAGACTCTTTCACCTTGTTAATGCCCTGAAGGTGTTTAAATGTTTCGATCATATCACCTCTCTCCCTCCTTTGCTCAAGGGTATACATATTGAGCTCCATTAATCTGTCCTCATATGTCTTCTGATGCAGTCCCTGCACCATTTTGTTGCCTTTTCTGGACTGCCTCAATTTGGTTAATGTCCTTGTGAAGGTGTGGCCTCCAGTACTGCACGCAGTACTCCAGATGGGGCCTAATCAGTGTCTTGTAAAGAGGGATTATTACCTCCCTCTTACGACCTGTGATACCCCTAATAATACACTCTAACATCCCCCTAGCCATACCTACTGCTTTAGAGGTCTGCTTGGATGATTTCTGGTCATCGGTGATGATGCCCAAGTCTCTTTCTTCCTTTGTGACTGCCAGCAACTCCCCTCCCAGCCTATAGGTGGCTTCAGGGTTTCTCTTCCATATGTGCATGATCTTGCACTTCTTTGCATTAAATCCCAGTTGCCACTCTTCTGTCCATTGTGCTAGTTTATCCAGATCTCTTCTCATTCTGCCTACCCCATTTGGATCATCTACTCTGTTGCAGATCTTGGTGTCATCTGCAAACAGACAAGCCTTACCCTCTAGTCCACCTGCAATGTCACTAATGAAGATATTGAAGAGGACTGGCCCCAGGACTGATCCCTGAGGTACCCCACTTGTGACTTGCATCTCTTCTGACTGTATACCATTTACCACCTCTCTCTGTTTTCTGCCCGTCAACCAGTTTGCCACCCAGCTGACCAACTTCTGACCCACCCCTGAGCCTACCCAGCTTATTTATCAATCTTCTATGTGGAACAGTGTCGAAAGCTTTGCTGAAGTCAAGGTAGGTGACATCATCTACTCCCCCTTGGTCCAACACTCTGGTTACCCAGTCAGAGAAATCTATGAGATTAGTTTGACAGGACCTTCCTTTTGTAAACCCATGCTGTCTTGGATCCTGTGCCCCTACGGAATTCCAGGTGTTGCACTATCCTTTCCTTAAGGAGTGCCTCCATAATCTTGCCCACTACTGAGGTAAGACTGACTGGTCTATAGTTCCTTGCCTCCTCCCTGCTACCACTCTTGTGGAGCAGGATCACATGAGCTCTTCTCCAGTCTTCTGGGACCTCTCCTGTGCTCAGAGACTCACTAAACAGTTCTGCTAATGGCTCTGCTAGTTCCACCCTTAGCTCCTTAAGTACCCTGGGATGCATGCCATCAGGTCCCATTGACTTGTCCACCCTAAGCTTAGCGAGCTCTTGTAGGAGCCTTTCTTTTGTGAAGGGTGTAGTGCTTACCTCCCTCCCCCCGTGTCCATGGTGCTGAGCTGTGGGCCCTGCCCTACCTTCTCTTCAGTAAATACTGAGCATAAGTATCTATTTAGGATAGATGCTTTTACAGGGTCCTCCTCTTCACATGCCCCCTTTTCTCCTTTGAGCTTAGCGATACCCCCTCTGGACTTTCTCCTTTCACTAATGTATCTATAGAAAGTCTTGTCACCTTCTTTTACTGTTCGTGTTAGTGTTTTCTCAGTTTGGGACTTTGCCTGCCTTACTGCCTTCCCTGCAGTTTGATATGCCTCCCTATCTTCATCCCGCTGTGTTCCCTTATATTTCCTGAAGGCCAGCCTTTTGGCTCTGACCTTTTCTGCTACTGTATTTGAGAACCAAAGTGGTTTCCTTCTTCTTCTTTTGCACTTCCTTTTCTGCCTAACACAATGGGATGTTGCTTCAAGTATTGCATCCTTAATGCTTGCCCACTTTATCTGTACCCCCTCACCTGTGTTTCTTTTTGCCAGAGCTAGCTTAACTCTGTTGGCCATCTTATCAAAGTCAGCTCCTCTGAAGTCCCATATTTTTGCCTTGGAATGGGATGATTTAGATGTAGTGGCCAAATTGAACCATACCATGTGATGGTCACTGGCCCCCCAGGTGACCTTCTACCTGGAGATCTGTGATCCCTTCCCTGTTAGTCAGTACTAGATCTAGGATCACCCTGTCTCTTGTGGGTTGTTGTACCAGTTGTTTGAGACCTCCCCCTGCAGGGACTCCACCATGTGTCTTGTTCTGGCAGATGTTCCTGCTGGTATTGACCAATCTGTATCCGGCATGTTGAAGTCTCCCATTATCAGAACCTCCCCTTTAGCTGTCATGTTTTGTATATCTTCTAATAGTAATGTGTCTATGTCCTCCCCTGGTCTGGGGGGCCTATAGGCAACCCCAGTTCTTATGGGTGTCTCATTTCCTGTTTCCAGGGTGACCCACAGTTCTTCTGGCTCCTTATGTGTATTCTGAATTTCTGTAGCTTTGATATTTTCATTGACATACAAGGCTACTCCACCCCCCCCCCCCTTTTTGCAACTCGATCTCTTCTGAACAGTACATAGCCAGGTACTGAAGTCTCCCAAGTGTGGTTACTGGTAAACCACGTCTCGCTAATTGCTACTATGTTCAGTTTAGCCTCTGATATTATTGCCTGCAGGTCTGGGATCTTATTTCCCAGGCTGTGAGCATTTGTGTACATGATTTTCCATTGGCCAGATTTTGGTGTGTTAGTTGTTGGGTGAGGTTTGGCATTTCCCCTGTGTGTCGTATGGAGAGACAGACCTTTTTTCTTACCTGGTGATGCAAATGAACTGCAAACATGCTGATTCCCTGTTTGACCACTAGCTGAGGGGGGAAGGGTGTTCTTCCCATTCAACATATGGGGTGCTGCACCCCTCTCCCCATTTGCTAGTTTAAATATTCTGCAAAGACGTCAGACTTCTGCCCCAATGCACTGACTCCCTTCTTAGTCAGACGCAGTCCATCAAATTAAAAGAACTTTCGCTCCCAGAACTGTTGCCAGTTCCCTACAAATCTGTATCCTTTTTCCTGGTACCAGTCCTTGAGCCACATGTTTAGCTCCCCTAGCTCCCCTTCTCTGACCTTCTGTCCATCTGCCCCCATCTTCCAGACTGGCAGGATTTCAGAGAAGGAGATGTCGGACGAAATGGATGATAGTTTTTCACCCAGCCTGGTCAGGTGTTCTTTGGTCTCCACAACTGACCGGCTGGCGAGATCATTAGTCCCTATGTGTACCAGGATGTCAATGTTTTCTCCTGCTTTGTGAACAATTTTAGCAATGCGGTCAGTGTCTCTCCACGCTGATGTACCTGGGAGACATCTGACCATTACCCCTGGCTGGAGATGGGTATCAACTCCCAGAATCATGGAGTCTCCTATGATCAGAAGTTTTTTGGATTTCCTTTTTGCTTTTTTTGTTTTGGTTCCTGATTTGTGAGAGTTTTATTGTGCTAGCTCCTGTGCTGCAGTGTCCTGCTCTGCAGTGTCCTCCGCCCCTTTGTTTGATTTCAGAGATAGAGTCTGATACCTGTTTGTAGTGTTTATATGGTTTTTGGAGGTAATATGTTGGAGTGATGGGGAACCCGATTTACCCCTCCTAACCACCTGCCAAATTTCTGGACCAACTACAATCTGCAGTCGAGGTTCTTTTGTTGGATGTTGGGGAAATGGCGGGTGATTCTTATAATGTATTTCCTCTTGAATATGAAATTTGAGGCACGCAATCTCTGCCCATGCTGCCCGGAGCTGAGCCCTAAGATCTCCAATGGTCCAGCATGTAGGACAGTGTCCTAAATCCTGTAAGACTGTCCTTCTGAAAAGTGTTCCACAGTACCTGCAGTTAATGATATCCATTCCAGATAAGTTGCTGGGTTTATAATCTGGTCAGAGTAATTACAAGGAAGAAAATGCAAGTAATGGTTTGATTTTTGTTTTGTTTTCGTATAACTTGTTATAACAAGTTAAATTTCTAGTGCCCCTGTAAATGAACTCACCTTGTGGATGCCCCACTGATCTGCCCCTTCCTTCTTTGCCACAGGAAATGCCACAACTGTGGTACCCTATAAAAAGAGTGTAGTGTGGGGTGGTTGGGGATGGGGGTGGGTGGCCAGGCCCTTCCCCTGCCGAAAAAGAAGAACCACGGATGAAAGAACAAGGAGGTAATAGCAGAAACAATCAGTCAACAACAAATGCAGTAACCCTGAAAGCTTTTCCTAATGTTAGATAAAACTGTAAAACCTGTAAAGCACCACCTGTAATAATTTCAGAGAAGATATACTCTGTAAGAAACACTTTACTACAGAGAAAAATAAAGCAGTAACAGAAGATATACCTTGCAAAAGACAATTTGAATCAGAAGATTACAACAGTAATCTGTTAGCACACACCTGTAGGTACACCTTGTAATAATGCAGAAGAAGGTATACCAGCAACAACAATTTGAATCAGAGAAAAATAAAACAATGGAATGTTAGCAACAAACAGTAGCAATCCCTGTGAGTACAAAATAAAAATAACAACACACAGTAAATCTGCTTAGCCAAAAGACATCCTAATCCCTTTCCTTTGCTCTGGTAAGGTTCTCTGCTCTGTCCTTTCAAGCAATCTTAGAAGGAAAGAACTCAGGTGAAGCTAGGTGCCTTGGCCAGCAAACCAAGTCTTCTACCTCCAAGATATTAACTAACCTGACCTTTTAACCCTTCTTTCTGTTGGAAATTACTGACAGTTTGCCAGCTCCACCCCCCAGATACACACCTAATCTTCTGGAAGAGCTGTGGGAGGAAAGCAGTTAGCTCCTTTGATGTGAGAAGGAGACAGAAACACCTCTGAAACAACAAACCTTTTCAACAAAAAAATAAAACAAAACAGTGTCAAACAGTAATTTTGCTTAGCCCAATGATAAAAAAGTCTCAAAAATGTAAGCACCACCTGTAATAATTTCAGAGAAGATATACCCTGTAAAAAACACTTTGCTACAGAGAAAAATAAAGCAGTAACAGAAGATATAGCTTGCAAAAGACAATTTGAATCAGAAGATTACAGCAGTAATCTGTTAGCACACACCTGTAGGCACACCTTGTAATAATGCAGAAGAAGGTACACCAGCAACAACAATCTGAATCAGAGAAAAATAAAGCAATGAAATGTTAGCAACAAACAGTAGCAATCCCTGTGAGTATGAAACAAAAATAATAACAAACAGTAAATCTGCTTAGCCAAAAGAAGTCTTGATCCTTTTCCCTTGCTCTGATAAGGTTCTTTGCCCTGTCCTTTCAAGCAATCTTAGAAGGAAACAGCTCAGGTGGATATATATGGCATAATGATCAGGTAATTCCTTCTTATGGCTCGTCCAGATCTCAAAGTACTGCATCATTCATTCAGAAAATGGATTCCTGTGCTTGCAGAATCAGCCAGATAATTTGTTACCATTTCTACTTTGGAACTCAGCAATGCTTAATAGGACTGTGCAATAAAGTCTATATTGCTCATTCCAACCCCATGCAGAAATTCTTTAGGTGTCTGCAATTTTATCTACTGCTGACAATATGTATGTTATTGTAAGAGTGGAGTTTCTCACTCTAAAAGTTCTGATAATGTTATTTCCTTTGCGTATATGTGTGATGTGACCAGGGGTAGTACTAGTGAGAAAGAGATAGTTGTTTTGATTTTATTAAGTCCTTTTTTTTGGTTTCTCTGGATACTTTGGTGAGTATTCCTATGTATCTATTTAAGCAATAAAGCATGACAGGGTATGGGTTATGGTGGGATTTACCCATGGCTAGCATGGTTCGGTGGCCTCGTGACCAAACCATGCAGGCGTGGGTAAATCCCAGCATAACCCACACCCTGTAGTGGTTTATTGAAATTATACAATGGTCCCCTTTTTTTGAGATAGAAAAAAATAAAATAAAACTAGCTTGTTTGCTGTTGTAATTTATTTTTATTGTATTTGTTACTCTGCCAGAAAAAAAATAGTTCTTGGTTACTAGAGCTGTCCTTGGTTGCTAGTGCTGTTGCCATGGCTGCAAAGTTGCTGTCATATATCCTAATGCAGCCCGTTATTGTTTCGGTTGTTTGTTTTCCATTAAAGAGAGGGCTGTGATTCATGGAGGACCAATTTGTATTTTTTCATTAGTGAGACAGACTGGCACTGAGAAGCGACTGTCACTGAATGGCGTGGTGTGAGCCATAACGGGTTGCCATCAGAGAGCTTCTGGGTTGAAGTTTGTGTTCTGGAGATGGACACGGGGGGGGATCTTTTCTGCTGTTTTTTTTTTTCTTTCTGATTCAGAGTCCAAGAGCAGGACTGTACGGGAGAGGGAGTGTTTGTCTTTATTGTTTTAATGGAACATCAGGACTTGCCAACTGTGATGGTCGGGGAAAGTGGAAACGGAGCCAAACTGAGCAGACACTAAAAAAATACTTATGAGGTGAATGGGGTGGAAGTGGGTATGGGGAAAGAGTTTAAAAACATTATTTTTGGTCCCTGATTTCAGTTTACAGACAGTTTTGTTTAGTTCATTTTGTTTATTTTTGCGCTCTACAGAGGTGGTTTAGCAATGAGACCATATTTTAGGATAGCAGATTTTCAGTTTCATGGTCGGGGGGGGTCAGACTGATTACAGAGATGAGGCTGGCTGGCACCTTTTGCGTTGGTAATGTTAGGATTTTCAATGCCAGAAAGGTGCCAGTCAGCCAATCAGAGGCACTAATTCTAGGCTACCATTGTATAATTTAAGAGTGGAGTTACTCGTTCTGAAAGTTCTGATAAAGTTATTTACTTTGTGTGCGTGCGAGTGGTCCGGCAGGGGGTAGTACTAGTGAGAGTGAGACAGCTGTTTTGATTTTTTTTTAAATGTCTTTTTTTTTGGTTTTCTCTGGATAATTTGGCGAGTATTTCTATGTATCTATTTAAATATATCACATGTCAGAATAAAATCAGATCCATATTTTCCAGTCATAATGTTTACTCACTGCACTTTGTGCTGCTGCAGATACTGGCAAGTAAATGTATTAATTAACCTGAGCACCAACCTGAAATGTAACAGATACACAGCATGAGTAAATGTGAATGTCTATGTGTGTGGAATGTGGTGGCAGGGGATAACCGAATGAGTGAGATGGCATACAGTTGCATGTGGCTTTTTTCTCTCTCCCTCCCTCCCTCTCTCGCTCTGTCTCTCTTTTTCACTCGTTCAGCCTTTTCTGCTAACGTTATATGACTATATGGCTCACTGTATATGACTCACTGTTATAGAACTGTTACGAGGGTAAAGTGGATGAAACTTTTACTGTTACGCTCTCATTTCTGATTGGGGGAGGGGGAGAATACAACGTGACTGCATGTTGCAGTCCATTCCTGGCTTAAGGACTGGTATAAGGAAAAGGGCTATCACTTCGTGGGTGACCAGAGGAATTTCTCAGAGAGGGACTTTTTCAAGTTCGATGGCCTACACCTCACAAAGGAGGGAACCCACACCATCAGCCAGAAGTTCAACATATTTATCAGTCATTTAAACTAGAGGAAGGGGACAGGGCAACAGCACCCACTGCAGTGCCAAAGGTAGCAGTTGCCCCTTCCCCATCCCCTACTAGTTCTATAATAGGTCACGCTGAAACAGGTACAAGCAAGGACAAAACAGGTACAGCCCAAACCAATCAAATCAGATGGTGTCATAAAAGTGGGGACACAGCAAGCAGGGAGAACCAAAGCTGGCGGGCACTCTATCTCAATGCCCGTAGCCTGGTAAGTAAGATACCAGACCTCACTGCATTAATGGCAGAGGCAAACCTGGACTGGGTCGCTGTAATGGAGACTTGGTTCTCGTTCAACGAGAACCATTCCTGGGATGTTGCTATCCCTGGGTACACTTTATTCAGGAGAGATCACGAAGAGAAGAAGGGGGGGGTGTTGCCAGGGGAGTAGCTACCCGGGTGCAAGGAGTGCAGTTGCACCCGGCCCCATGAGGTTTCAGGGGCCCAAATCCAAATGGACAATTAAGTTGATATTTTATTGATGGAAACAAAGAACATGCCAGCACAGTGGCATTGCTAGCTTTTTTTGGTTTGACTTGCCCGGCTCCCAAGGCTTTCAGAGGAGGCCTCATACCCCCTCCTACTCCGTCCGCCTGGGCATTTCTCTAGGTAACCCGACTTGGTTTCATCTGTGCACGGGGAGCTGGGGTGTATTAATTTTTCCTCTTTTTCCCCCCCTTAGACCCCCGAAGGATGCCAGCATGAAAGGAAATTCATCCTAGTGAACAACGTGCTAGTGCACGCCGCTTGCAAGCAACCACAGAGTCCTCCCCTTCCCAGCTCCTCAAAGGAGCCACCATTGCCCCTGAAAGCCTGTGCTTCCACTGACCCCAGGAGCATCGGGTGCTCAAGGCACCCCCAGTAACCCACCCCAGGAGAAGGAGAGCATCCGTTGGGATGCTCAATCCTCCATCCCCCCGCCGACCCCCACCAACTCGAGTCCGTTCCTGAACCTGGGTTGCCGACGTGGTGCGAGGTGTGGCATTCAGTGCCTCAACCCTCAGTCCCACCGGGCTGGCCCCGCTAGCTTTTTTTTAATCAAACTGTCTGAGCAGCCAGCAGTTGACTGTCCTGCAGCCGCTGATTGGATTCCATGGGGGGAGGAGGGGACAAGCAGCAGCTCACACTCACAATGCCTGCCGTACCACGTGACTCTTGTAGGACTGAAACAAAGTCATGTGGCATAAGGCACTGTACTGTGCATATCACACTGAAAAATTGCACCTTTCTCCAGTTCTTCCACCTGACCTGACCATTGGTAGCAGTAGTCATGGTCGATCATGATCATGGAAATAGAAAGGAGGAGCAAGAGAAGACTTAGTGACTGCCCACCTTTGTGCCGACTAGAGTCAACTCCTTCTTAACTTCTTCTGACAGAGTCTGAGAGTGCAGTCATTAATATATTCTAAGACTCCTGCTTCACTTGCTTCCTTGCTGCTCCCCATCCTCCTCCTATGGCCTCAGATCAGTTGACCAAGCCTTGCTTCATATACCTAGGTGTAAATCTGCCAAGGGTACCTATGCTTTTTCTCACGCTGCCCCAAAATACTGGGACTCACTTCCCCTTGAACTACATCTCACACCCACTCATACCCTATTTTAAAAAAAAAACATCTTTCTCTTCTCACCATTAGTGCACAATGCAAATGTTTTAATTCCCCCCAACTACCCTGTCTTTCAACTACCTGAGCTTATTGACTCCCTCCATCCTACCTAGTTACTCTTCTTTTTATCACTCCACCCCTTGCCCTATTTTCTCTCTCTCTACCTCATCTGCACCTCCTAGCTTGTTAACTCTTCCTTCTTGATGTATCTTTTCCAATTTTTTCTGGGGACCCTGTACAGTTCCCTGATTGACAATTTGCCTCTACCCACTTTGCAACAATTGTACTACCTGAAATGTGCTATTGACTTCTGAGATTTTTCCCGCGAATTGTTACTAATGTATGCTAAACCATACCTCTGCCTCTCTTTTGCTATAGCACTTATCTTGTACAATATGTATCTTGTAAGTGATGCCAAGCTGTACTAGTATTCTGTGTGATACTTTACCTTGCCTACTGTATTATGCACTGTCAGATTGCTGAGCATTGTCTCTGTTCTGTATTTTTCTGATTTTGTCACGTATTCTGTACCACTACTTTGTAATCTCCCGGGTCGTGTCTGAAAAAAGTCATTCATCTGGCTAGTGCACCTCACCCAGTTATCAAAAAGAAATAAATATTTGTTGCTGCTTGATTTGTTTTAATAGTCTATCTTTTCTGTGTTGCCCGGGCCCCTTCATAAGGTTCATCGTCCCCTGTTCCCAACCCCGGTCCCTCTCTCACTGCAATCACCTGACCAGAGCCATCAGAGTCCCGACCCCACCACCACCACCACTTCAAAATTAAATACAAAGGGCCGGATATTCAAATTGCGCTATTTTGTGGCGCAAGCCCTTGCGCTGCACAAAATAGTTGCGCAGGGGTGTGACCGGAGCGATATTCAAAGGAGTTGCGCTATTGAGCAACTCCTTTGAATATCACCCCATGGCCACAGCCCCTGTTTATGGCACAGTGGAACTTGCGCCACCGCAAGTGGTCAGAGTGGAGCATTCAGCTTGCAGTGGCGCAAGTACCATTGCGCCATGCGCAAATTTCCGATATTCAAAAGGTGACATGCAAATGGGGCCATAATTCATGCAAGGCGCAGGGGGGGGCCATTTGCATCTGTTTATGGCTCCATTTGCATGCCATTAGCATGCAGGTGCGCTGATCCCCGAGGACTTGCACCTGGCATCCTGCCAGGCAGCAGCCGTCGAGGACCAACGCCCCCTGCAGCCCGATCGAGGGCAAATGTATGTAATCCCCCTCCCTGACTGGCCCGAATCATGGGCATAACCCATCCACCCCCACCAGCCCGATCACGGGCGGCAAAAGTGTTCCCCGAACATATCCCTGGTGGTCAGTGGACCGATAAGCCCGATTGCGGGCTGAAGAGGTTGAAACCCCCAGAGCGTATCCCTGGTGGTCCAGTGGACCGATAAGCCCGATGGCGGGCTGAAGAAGTTAACCCCAGGCGTATCCCTGGTGGTCCAGTGGACCGATAAGCCCGATCGCAGGCTGAAGAAGTTTAACCCCAGAACATATCCCTGGTGGTCCAGTGGACCGATAAGCCCGATCGCGGGCTGCATATGTTCGACACCCCCACCCCCAAGACCATATCCCTGGTGATCTGGTTCCCTCCCCACCCACCCATCAGGCTCCACCACCCGCTCCCCGGCGGCCCGGCGTGGCAACATCCCACCGCCTGCCACCCGCGATCCGCCGACTGACTGCCAGTGAGACTCTGCGTGGTGCAGAGCAAGAGCCAATGGGCATGCAGCCCATACCGTACAAAGGCAGTCCAGATATGTAATTCATATTTACATACACATACACATACACATATATACACACACATACACCTATCTATACAGGGGTGTAGCCAGAATTTTAAACTTGTACTCAAAACTGATGCACTGTTGCCCCGGTTTGTAAACATAAACCAAAATATGCTCTCATTGCACTGCCATGCCACACTAACAATAGTCCCCCCACCCGGTTGCCATTTCTGATTTCAAGTAATCAGATTTTTCCTGTATTTCTCCTTCCTTTGTTTTCTGCCTTCCTGGTAAGTTGTTCTTGTTTGAATATTTGGTTGGAGGCATCAGTGCTCATAGCGAACAACAAAGGCAAAAGTGCTAGCATGACACAGACACAATGTGACTCACAATGTCCTTGTTTTCCTCTTTTTGTTGCCCTCACCTGATTCGTTGCCCCTGCCTGATTTTTTTACTGTACTCTGCTGAGTACAGTGTGTATGCCTGCCGACACCCCTGTATCTATATATAATATATATATGTGTGTGTGTATATATATATATATATATATATATATATTAGTGGCACGGTAGTGCCACTATAGTTAGGGTTGAGTACCACATTTAAGGTTTAACTCTGAAAATTTGGAAGCTTAATAACTTTGCCACTGTATGACGGATTTGCCTGAAATTTAGCAAGCACAGTGTGGTACCATAGATCTCTGGATCTCCCAAGTTTCATAGTGGTCAGATATACGGTTATGGAGCTCCATAGCGCCAGAGAACGCAGTAATTACGCATTTTTGTGCATTCTTTGCTCACACCTACAGGTCACATGGTTTGTGCGATCAGTCCAAAACCTTCAGGGAACATGCAGTCGGGGTCCCTGATGTGGCTTTTAAAGATTTAGTGAAAAAATATTAAACGGTTCAAAAGTTATCCAAAAAAACAAATTTCTCATTATAGTCAATGGGAAAAGTTAACAAAAAGTTTGAAAGTGTTGCAAATGCAGTTTTTAGTGTTGCAAATGACCCCTGTAGTGTCGCAAATCCACCATCTTGTTTTCAGCTGGTGGTCACAGAAATGCTTGGAATTTAAATTTGGGACCCTCTAGGGATTCTTGCTGTGTTCACCTAGTCGAGTCCTGAGGATGCTAGCCATGTCTTTTTTTTTTTTTTTTGTGGGGTTAACATCCCAGAAATATGTTTTAAAATTTTTATAAACAGTAGTGTCGCAAAGTAGTGTCGCACATTTGACAATTTTGTGATTTTTTTTTTTTGAAAGTGTCGCAAATCATGACACTACTTTGTGACACTATGCAAAAAACAATAGGAAATCTTTGCCACCCTGCTGCAAAACAACAGTTTGGTCTTTTGGGGTGAGATTTGGTGGAAAGAAAGCCAAGACCCCACAGATGTGCCTTTTGATGGTTTGGTGACAAAATATTAGAGGCCTGCAAAGTTATGGCACTCCGAAGTTGACGATTTTTCCCATAGGTTAACATTACGGCGTCCGCTGCGCCTTTCGGGTCCCGTATCTCGAAAACACTTTGAGATATGGACTTCTCATCAGAAAAATGCTTAGCCCCCCCGCTAAGGGGCTAAGTGCAAAACTAGCCAGGAAACTCATAAATAATATGAGATTTTATTTTTTTTTCCTACGTCGTGCGGTTCCTGAGATATAAGCAATTTAGTATTCCAAGTGTTCATTTTCTGTTCCGAGGGCCATTATTATGTATACATTCTTTGTATTCACTGTGCTTCTGAATGCAGTTTTTTGAAGAAAAAAGTGTGTGCTTCTGTGTTACTGTTACAGGCACCGTTTCCGCTTGTGTTTCCATTACCGTTTGCATTGCCGTTTCCGTGTACGGCACTGTATGCGTTACCCTTACGTTTGCATTTGCAATTCGTTCGCATTACTGTTACCATTTGTGTTTCCATTATGGGTTTTGTTAGCATTTCCTTTTGCGTCACCATGTGCATTACCATTTGCGTTTGCGTACACGCTTCCGTTTGCATTTCCGTTTGTGTTATTCTTCCCTTTGGCATCATCATTGCTGTTACCGTAACCATTTGCATTTCCAATTGCGTTACCGTTACTGTTTGCATGTTCGTCACTGTTTTCATTTCTGTTGGCCTTAGCATTTGCTTTTTCGGTAGCGTTTCCATTGTCAATTGTGTTACAGTTTCCTTCTGTATCGCCGTTGCCTTTACTGTTTGCATTTCTGTTTGTGTTTCTCTTACCATTTGCATTTTCGTTACCATTTGCGTTTCCATTGGCGTTAGCTTTTGCGTTACTGTTTTTGTTATCATTTGCATTTCTGTTGCCGTTAGCATTTGCGTTACCATTTGCATTACCATTTCTGTTTTCATTAACATTTCCACTTGTGTTTCTCTTACCGTTCATGTTATCATTTACGTTTGCGTCACCAAGTGCGTTACCATTTGCGCTTGCGTTTGCATTGCCGTTACTACTTTTCATTTACTATTTATAATAAAAATAATAATAATAATAATAATAATCTTTATTTTTAATGCACCTCTCAAAAATCAAGGCGCAGTACAAATTGTAAAATCACATCAAAATAAAACATTACAATAAAACCGATAAAATAAGTCACAACAAACAACATGATGAAACAATAAAATCACACCAGGTCAGCATCTTCCCCAAAAGTCTTAGTCCACAGAAAGGATTTTAATGCTTGTTTAAAACTCCCCACTGTCTCACACTCTCCAATCCAATGGGGTAGAGAATTCCAGAGGGTCGGTGCCACGAACATGAAAGCCCAGGCGCCAGAAGATTTTAAAACAACCCTCGGAATCTCCAGCAACCCCTTGTTGGCTGAGCGGAGCGGTCGCTCCGGGAGATAAGGAACCAGAAGCTCTTTCAGGTAGTCAGGGCCCAAACCATGCAGGGCTCTATAAGTCAGCAAGCCGACTTTAAAGGTGATCCGCCACTGAACCGGCAGCTAGTGTAGTCTCCGCAGCACCGGTGTAACATGGGAGGAACGAGGCGTCCCATTTAACAACCGGGCTGCGGAGTTCTGCACCAGCTGCAAGCGGCGGATATCAACCCCTGGAAGCCCAAAGTAAAGGGAATTGCAGTAGTCCAAACGTGAGGTCACAAAGGTGTGGATCAATGTAGGTAGGTCCCCGGACGGAACAAGGTGCTTGATCCTAGCGATGTTCCTAAGATGGTAAAAGGAAACCTTAACGACGGCTGACTCTTGAGCATGTAGTGTCAGCTGATCATCAAGAATCACCCCTAGGTCATGTACCTGTTCAGAGATAGGGGAGCTCAACATCCCCCAGGAATAAACCTGAGGGATAGTTTGTCCCCCACCCCCCTATCCGGCGACCAGTGCATATAGTGCATATTCTCAAAAAGAAGGGAAATTCACGGCAAAAACCTCTGTTTAATGCATCAGTTAGGGCTGTTCCACAGTGACAAAAGTGAGGAAATTTGGTGTTAGGGTTGAAAACCCTAACTGAGCATTCCCCCCACTCCCATCCCCCCACCACACACACACAAATATGCAAGTAGAGGATGGACCAAGGCAACACAACCAATCACACACAACCAGCATAGGGTTGCCACCTTTGAATGAAGCAAAAACCGGATCCTAAGTCCCACCCCTTTTCATGACTCATCATGCATTGCCTCTCCTCCAAAGCCATTTATTATAACATAGAAACATAGAAACATAGACTTTGACGGCAGGTAAGGACCCGCTTGGCCCATCTAGTCTGCCCATTTCCCTACCTACAGGATAGGCCGTAGATCCTAGTTAACCAACAGCCTATTTCTTCCTACCCCCCACAAGAATTGCCTTATGTCTATCCCATGCATTCTTGAATTCTCCCACAGTTTTAGACCCCACAACCTCCTCAGGAAGGCTGTTCCATGCATCCACTACCCTCTCTGTGAAATAATACCTCACATTGCCCTGAACACGCCCTCCTTCTATCTTTAAATTGTGTCCCTTGTTCTTGCAAGTCTCTTTTCTGAAAGATGCTACCCTCTTGGACTTTGTTGATTCCACTGAGGTACTTAAAGTTTCTATCATGTCCCCCTCTCCCTTCTTTCCTCAAGGGTATACATATTAAGCTCCTTTAGTCTCTCCTCATACAGCTTCTCTTGCAGACCCTGCACCATTTTAGTTGCCCTCCTCTGGACTACCTCTATCCTGTCTATGTCCTTGCGGAGATGGGGTCTCCAGAACTGGACACAGTACTCCAGATGGGGTCTCACCAACTGTCTGTACAGAGGGATAACAACTTCCTGTTTTCTGCTGCTGATGCCTCTCCCTATACATCCCAGTATACCCCCAGCCCTCCCTACTGCCTTCTCACATTGCTGGCTAACCTTAAGGTCATCTGATATGATTACCCCAGGTCCCTTTCCTTTTTTGTTGTTGTTACTACCTCCCCACCCATTGTGTATTCTTCCCCTGGGTTCTTGTTTCCCAGGTGCATTATTTTGCACTTCCTTGCATTGAATCCTAGCTGCCATACTTCTGACCATTCCTCCAACCTTGCCAAGTCCCTTTTCATCCTTTCCATGCCTCCTTGTGTATCAACCCTGTTGCAGATCTTTGTGTCATCTGCAAAAAGGCATACTTTTCCTTCCAGTCCCTCTGCAATGTCACTGATGAAGACATTAAAAAGGACTGGACCCAATACTGAACCCTGTGGTACCCCACTAGTAACCTCTCTTTCTTCAGAGTGGACTCCATTTACAATTACCTTCTGTGTCCTGATGTGCAGCCAATGTTTTACCCAGGCTACCACCCTGGGACCCACTCCCAGGCTGGTTAATTTGACTATTAATCTTTTGTGTGGGACTGTGTCAAATGCCTTGCTAAAGTCTAGGTAGACCATGTCCACAGCCCCTCCCAGGTCTACTACTTTGATCACCCAGTCAAAGAAATCTATTAGATTAGTCTGACATGACCTTCCGCTGTGAATCCATGCTGCCTTGGGTCCTGTGCTCCACTGGCCTCTAGGTACTCAACTATTCTTTCCTTCAGAGTGACTCCATCACTTTCCCTACCACAGAGGTCAGACTGACAGGTCTGTAGTTTTCTGCCTCTGTCTTGGTCCCACTTTTGTGAAGGGGAATCACATCCGCCTTCCTCCAGTCCTCGGGTACCACACCATCCTCCCATGATTTATTAAAAAGAGTAGCCAGTGGTTTCACTAGTTCCTCCTTAATTCTTTTAGAATTCTGGGGTGAATTCCATCAGGACCCATTGCTTTGTCCAGCTTCAGTTTTAGGAGTTCTTGCAGAACCCTTTCTTCTGTGAAAGGACTGGGATCGACCCCCCTATCAAGAGTGCTTCTGTTAATTGGATTAGGCACTTCCTCCTCCTCTTTTGTGAATACTGAGCAGAAATATTCATTCAGTATCCCTGCTTTTTCACTGTCCCCCTCTGCCCACCCACCGTTCATTCTATTCAGCCTCACTATCCCTCCCTTTGTCTTTCTATGCTCGCTGATGTACCTATAAAAGGTTTTATCCCCCTTCTTAACTGAATTGGCTATCTTTTCCTCAGTTTGGGCCTTTGCTATTCTGACTTCCCTCCTGCTTCCTTCTGCCTTAACTGGTACAGCTCTCTGTCCTGCTCCTTCTGTGTTTCCTTATACTTCCGAATGCTATCTTTTCTTCCTGACTTTCACAGCCACCTCTTTTGAGAACCACAGTGGCTTTTTCTTTCATTTGATTTGTTTATTTGCTTCACACAAAGGCTTGTTGCCTCTGTGATGGCAGTTTGATGATTCCCCATTGTTGCTCCACACCTCCTTCTAGCCTGTTTACTAGTGCTTTTCTGAGGCACTCTCCCATCTTGCCAAAGTCAGCTCTCCTAAAGTCCAGTACCCTCACTTTTGTATGGCTTGACTCTGTAGCTGAGTTTAACGTGAGCCATACTGTTTGATGATCACTTGTCCCCAGATGGCAACCCACTTCTAGATCTGAGATCCTCTCACTGCCCCCGTTTGAGAGTACGAGGTCTAAGATTGCTCCCTCACGAGTGGGTTCCGAAACTAGCTGTCTAATGCCTGCCACCTGTAGGGCATCAAGAACGGCCCTGCTCTTGGATGTGGCTGCAGCAAATGTGCTCCAGTTAACATCTGCATATTCAGGTCTCCCATCAATAGTATCTCCCTTTCTCTGCCATTCTAAGAATGCCTTCAATCATATCCTTGTCCATTCCTCCCCTGACATGGGGTCTTTACACAACCCTGTGTGGATTGTGGTGCCCTTTCCAGTCTCCAAGGTGACCCACAGTGCCTCCTCTCCTCCCTGTTTACTCTTTTGTTCAGTTGCTTTTATCCCTTCCTTTACATAGAGAGCTACTCCTCCCCCTCTTCTCCCCCTGCCTGTCTCTCCTGTAGGTTATGTACCCTGGTATGTTAACATCCCAGTCATGGTTCTCTGTGTACCATGTTTCTGTGACTGCTATGATATCCAGGCATCCCTCTTCCATCAAGGCCACCAGCTCAGGGAGCTTGTTGCCCAGACTACGGGCATTGGTACTCATTACCCTCCATTTCCTGATGGCCTTACTCCCTTTTGCCCCATCCCTGTCCTTCTTGCCTTTGTCACTTTCTCCATTTACCCCTGCCCTTCTCCCTATCGACACCTCTATGTTGGTGTTTGCCGCACTTACTACTGTGACAACACTTAAAGCAACAGTTCAACACAATATTAAGATACTGTACTTAACCTGTTAAAGTTACTTTCCCAGGTTCTTCCTAGTTATTTACTTATGTGTTTATTTAATGACATTGGTTTACCTGATAAACGTACAAAGATAAAATAAATCTCATTTACAGATATGGTCTGTGGGGAGACAAGGGGATACTGGTAAATTGCATACAATAGTATACATGGTATATAGAAATTGTTTCCAATAGTGTACTTTATATTGTTTTTGGCTCCATTTCCTTTTCATGTCCACATCACTATTTAAAGTCAATCAAGTGACCATCCTTTTTTTCTTGATTAAAAAAATGATCTAAAACATTTAAAGATGCCTAAATTCTGTTTGAGATGAAAGTGTTTACCAGCGAATGAAACTGGAAGACAACTGGCTCTGTTACTGTTACAAAAGGTGGGGCAGCAGTAGTGGAAAAGATTAGGTTAAGTAAGTGTGAATGATGTTAATGGCCATACTTTACACCTTCCAGGCTGACAGCTTTCACAAACAAAGGGCTATACTGACAACAAAATTTGTCTGTAACCTGGACATGCAGCTGAAACAAAGAATTAGATGACAAAATCTGTTTCAAAAGTATGTGAACACTCAAAATGGCTCAAAAACCTGACCAATACAGAGCAAAACCGGATTACCTGATAAGGACCCTGAAAATCTGATCACCAGGTAAAAAACCTGACAGGTGGCAACCCTAAACCAGCACCAGGTCACATAACTAACATACAACTATCTAAACCACAAAACCACACATCCATGCTCCCGACGGGCTCTCACATGGGGTTGTCACTGCTAACTCTGATCACGCACATTCCATGCACTGCTAAACACATATAACTACACACAACTGGGCATCTTGGGCCACACGCTCCCACCAACACGTAACACACACAACACATATGGTATTTTGGGGTTCACAACATCCAAAACAGGATTTTGCACATTTATTTTATTTATTTATTTTTATTTATTTATTTATTTGTACATCAGTTTACAACCTTTGAGCCAGAGGCTCATTTCCAAAGGTACCTCATCACATTGAGGACTGACAGAACAAAATTTAGGTTACAGCATACGTCACTGACCTAGGGTTACACAGAATGGTTTCATAACATTTATACAATTTAGTAGAGTTACACAGAATGGTTTCATAACATTTATACAATTTAGTAGCAATTACAGTAAATACAGTTGAGCACATGATGGTAAATAACAGAGGCAATATGCAATGGGGAGAAGTGGGGGGGGGTGAGGTGGAGTGCCGCCCAGTGGGTGTTGTCAAGTGTGGAGTGGTCGGGCCACATTTAGAGACGGGAGCAGCTGCTGGTATTAAACAGTTGGCTCCGAAGGGCAGTTTTGAAGTTGGAGATTGTGAGGGCATTGGAGATGGGAACAGGGAGAGAGTTAAACCAGGATGGGGCTCTGTAGCAGAAGGACCTCTGACCATGGGTGGTCCTGGATCTGGGGACCAGTAGAGTGGTCTTGTTGGAGGTTCCCTGATATACTTTTGAAAATCACTTTTGCTAATGTCACAGTGTTGTGATATGCATTTGCGACACTTCCGTCTTTGCGACACTATTTTCCATGCTTTTGCAAATGCGACACTGTCGTGTCTTCCGTTGGCGACAGTATTTTGCAACACTATTTTTATATACTTTTGCAAATGCAACACTTTCGTCTCTTCCGTTTGCTACACTTTCACGTTTCCGGAAGTATTTTGTGACAGTATGCTCCTCATGACTGCACATCTTTGCCATCATCCTGCAACCAAACGGTTGGCTCCTTTGGGCTGAAATTTGCAGGGTGGCAAGCCCTATTCCCACAGATCTCCCTTTTCCTGCTTTGGTGCTAAAATACTTAAGCATGACAAACTTACACCGTTTCAAAATTGAGCAATTTGCCATAGACTAACACTGCGACGCCCATAACGCCTTTTCACCACCCATATCTCGAAAATGAAGCGAGGTACACCATTTTCGCTACTGCCAGCTGAAGTTAGATTTCTTACCTACTTGCTACAGTAACACAGATATACATCTCCTGCTGGTTGTGTGTGTGATTGGTTATGTTGCCTTGGTCCTTCCCCTACTTGCATGTATGTGTGTGGTGGTGGCGGGGTGGTGAGGGGGAATGCTCAGTTAGGACTTTCAACCCTAACACCGAATTTCCTCGCTTTTGCATTAAACGGAGTTTATATATATATACACATACACATACATATACATATCCATATATGTAAGTAATAAGCCACGACAAGTGTGCATTAAAGGATTTCAGTGCACACCCCAGGGGTGTGCTAAGGTATGAGGCCAAAGGCCAAGTGTCCTTACGACCCTGGAAAGTGCATTAAAATCCTTTAATGCACACCCTGAAGTGGCTTATCACACTTATAAAATGGGCCACTATCATAAAATAATTAGTTTGATTTACTCTGATAGGGATTAAATCATATTTACTATTTTCAAAAGAATGCACAATACATTACCTCTACAACATCTAAAATCTGAAAAAAGTAGTCCTATTAATGAATAAAATAGCATATCTCGGCAATAGGTTTAACTAATACAGTACTTTGCAGTAAAAGTATTTATTAGTAGAGTTGGTTGAAAATAAATATTTTCTCTCTAACATGTAAATTATCATATAAATGCACTGCAACATCTGTAAATTTGTAAAACATAAGTAATGTTTAAAACTTAATTTTCATTACACTGTAGTTATATACTTCCACTGAAGACAACTTTCTCTTTATTTTTATTTTTAACTTATGTGTTGTGGTCTAGTACATAAAAGGAAAACTGCTATGTGATTGAGGTGAAAGGTTAGTAAGAAAAAAACGTTAAACCTGCCAAGTTGCCTTTTTTTGGTGGTGGTGGTGGGGGGGGTAGATTTCACCTGAAAACACCTATATATGATTAAAATGTATGTGCTTTTATAAACATCAGCAATGTAGTTGAGCAGTTTGGATCTGCCTCTGCCTATGTAACTGTGTTTTCCCACCTTTTCTCTTTGTTTATAAAGTATTACTATATAATGTATGGTGGAATGCAGTTGTGCATGGAAATCCATACACTGCAGAAAGTTGTTCTGCTGCAGTAGTGACATCCTCACTAATGCAGAACAACTTTTCATTCTGCATTAGTGAGGATGTCATAATACAAGGGACTACAGCAGCAGTTGTGATTTGTCCCTTGCTGTGGGAAAGTGATGCGTGGGGGGTGTGCTAACCAGTGGCAGTTGTAAAGCAAGGGCTGTCAGCAGAGCTGACATAAAATATGTAAAAATGAGGGTTTTTTTTTAATTTTGCAGTCACTATATAGAACAGTGTATGGTCACCCATACACTACTTAGCTATTCTGTCACCTCATGGATACAATGCCGAATTGGAGACCTCTTGAGCCTTGCTCTTGAGGTAATCAGTCGGCATTGTATCCACTCCATGGAAGAATAGCCTTGTAGTGTATGGTTTCCCATACACTGTCCTATGTACTGCCTACTTTCTTCATCCTGTTTTGTTTTTCTGTTTTTCCCCCACATTCAAGACATAGAATATTTATCATGGAATGTTTACCATGGAATACAGGGATTCAAAATTCTGCTCAGTTCCACTGGTAGAATGTTACTCTCCTAACATACTGTACACACAGACAACAAAGGCCTGTTTTAGAGCCAGAGACTCAATTATTTAACTGTCAGGGTAAGCAAAAGAGATTTCCCTGATGAGCAGGTAAAGACAGAAGGGGGATTTTTCACTGTCAGTAAAGAAACAGTTGTAATGAAAACTATAAACAATACTTAATGCTTCTAATTTGTTTATGTGTGTAAGGAGAGTGTGATGATCAGGTAAACAACATTTAATTAATTTGTTTTAATTTTTATTTAAGATAGTTTTATTTTAGGGCCCAGTTGAAGTTTTTTTATGATGTAAAAGTAGCAGTCATGTTTGTGATAGAAGATAGTTCTGGATGTAGGAGGACTGATTTGCTCATTGTGTGATGTGGTTTAGGACCAGGATGACTGTGCCTATATAGAGATTTAATGTACAGTCAGCTGATGTCTCTTGACCAGTGAGATTTCTAGATTTTTTCTTGCCATTTTATAAATATACATACATACATATACACACAAATAAAATACTAGATAGAGGACTATGTATTATAAGGCAGTAAGACCATCGAGAGATTTGGGGGACTTGGAACCTCCAGAGCAAAGCTCGAGAGGTTCCCAAAGTCCCCAAAACCTGGAGATGGTCTGACTGCCTTATAATACATAGTCCTTTATTTGTTATTTTTTGTAATATATGGACCCCATTGCGAACATTCCTTTTTCTCATGTGCATTTTGTGAAACGGGCTGGCCAGCCGCTGCACTCAGCATGTGCTGTCTCTGAGCTGCCCACAGCACTAACAAGTGTCTCATCACTTGTTTCAAATAAAATTTTGTTTCTGTTAATTTAGTAGGCAGTCCTACCTTTCAGCTTTTTTGTCATTTGGCAAATGCAGGATGAGTAACATAGTTCAAGTTCAAGTTTATTGCAGGAAAGACTCCATTGAGCAAGCTCATTCACAAGGAGGTCCTGAGGCACATACACATACAGTTCGCAATTACATAGACAGGAGATATAAAATGTAGAACAACAAAGAAAAATATATAATACAAGAGGTATACACAATAGAAGTCCTTATGCTATATATGCAGTACATTCCAGCTTTAACCTTGCTCTAAATTATGCAACACATTTCAGCTTAATAAGTAGAAGGCCAGTTGGTACCTAGGAAGTTGACTTGGCGTTGGGGGCCTAGTAGCACCTACATATGTCTTTTAATTTAGAGATAGCTAGTGTTTTGTAGGAGTTAATTGATACGATGCTGGTTAGCTTCAGCATGGCTTGTAGTTGATTCCAAATGTTTGGGAGGGCGTATGAGACAGCTCTTTGGCCAGCTGTGGTACGTGTCCTGGGAACATCTAGTAGGATATGGTCGGATTTCCTTAGGGAGTAGGCGCTATGTGAGATGTGTAAGAGAGACGTTAAATGGACAGGCAGTTTGTGGAGTAGTAATTTTGGGTCCAAATGCCAGCATGCAGGAGGCGTCTGGTGGCATGAGAGATCACCCAACTGCTGCATAAAGATCACAGTGGTGGGTCCTGTATGCAGAGTTAGTAATGAAGCGAAGAGCATGGTGATAGAGTACGTCCAGCTTAGATAGGCTCAAGGTTGGGGAGGAGATAAAGATAATGTCTCTGTAGTCAAGCAAGGGAAGGAATGTTGCTTGGACAAGCTTTTTGCGGGTCGCGAGAGAAAAGAGGGTCCAATTTCTAAAGAAGAAACCCAAGCGTACTTTAAGCCTCTTTGATAGATCCTCAATGTGGTCGTTGAAGGAAAGCTTGTTGTCTATCCACATACCTAGATATTTAAATTTAGGTACGACTTCCAAGGGTTCACCTAGGGAGGTAACTATTAAATTTTTAGGTGGGGTAGGTAGGGCACCAGACAAGGCAAGTCTCGAGAAAATCATTGTCTTGTTTTTTTTTTGGCATTTAAGAGAAGCTTGGCATTGATAAGGTTGCTTTCTAACTGGATAAAGTCAGCTTGGAGTGCTTCCGTGACTTTAGTTAAGGACGAGCCTGATGCGTACAAATCCGTATCATCCGCAAAGAAATGTGCATACATTTAATACATGACAATATCAATTGTAAGTATAAGTGCTGAATAAAAAAATAAAAAACAAGACTGCTTGTCAAGGACCCCCAACAAAATGAGACCATGAGCATAATATGTACAGATTTCAATACAGTGTCAATGTATAACAAACATGTACAGAACTAGACTAAGGAATAATAGTCCATTATTTGTTCAAATAAATAAAAAATGAAACGACGAACTGAACAGATTCCTCTCGCTAAGTGAGATGAAAAAGACGGCATGTTTTTCATGCTGTTGTGCCCGCCTACTAGAAAAAAGCTGCCAATGGAGATGCACGCTGTCAGTACAGTTGTGCAGGAAGGGACATGTGACCATGGCAACTGGGTTTGTTGGCAGGAAGATCTGGACATGCGCACTGTGATTGTAAGTGAGAATACTATCGTTGAGAGCTGAAACTATAGTATTATCAGCTCTGAACGATAGTATTATCAGGAAGGAACAAGGGTATTATCACTTTGGACAGTGTTGTATTACAGGGATTTTTTGTATGGGACAGGATGATATTATTTGACCATGTCCATATAGTATATATATATATATATATATATATATATATATATATATATATATATATATATATATATATTGTGTCTAGGATTCAAAGTACCTTTGAGCCAAGGCTCTTTTACAAAGGTTCCACGTCATGCTGGTTACAGGGTAACAGACACTAAAACATAAAACAGTTACAGGTACATGGTTTTAGACAGTAACTTTGCTTGACAAAATCAGACTGAGTGATGAGTAACTCAAGAAACAATAGGAGGAAGAGGGCAAGAAGGGGAGAGGGCTGAGGGTAGGGGAAGGCATAGGTGTAGAGGGTCAGGGTGAGGCAGCCAAGGGGCCTTGTCAGGACAGACACAGGGCAAGTGTATTAGAAGTTGCATTGGACAGGTAAGTGCAAGAAGAGAGGGCAGAAACTGACACCTATAAGGTCAGAAGCAGAGTAGGGAATGAAGATGTTATGGGGTGCAAGCACAGGTGGAGGTGCCAGTTATGGAGTGGCGGAGCTTTTTTTGAACGCTCCAAGCATTGCTGTGGATGAGGTGTCACTAGAGAGGTCATTCAGCCAACACGGAGCCCTGTATGCAAATGACCTTTGGCCTTGGGACGTCCGGCAGTGGGGTACTTGAAGGATTTGGGGCTTAGAGCTCCTGGTGTTGCAGTTGGTGATTTTATATATTGGTATATATATATATATATATATATATATATATATATATATATATACATACATACACACACAATCATATACACACACATACACACAGCATACAGAGGGTTTAAAATGAAGTTTACTCAAAGTGAGTAAATGTTTCACACAAAATATAATATAGAACTTAGCTTGAGACATTTTCTCAACTATACTCTCAACCAGTTAATGCACTACATAAACTTTAAAGCCTTCAGTGTTGTAACAGCATTTAATACATGACAATATCAATCGTAAGTATAAGTGCTGAATAAAAAAATTAAAAACAAGACTACTTGTCAAGGACCCCCAAGAAAATGAGACCATGAGCCGATATGTACAAATTTCAATACAGTGTCAATGTATAATAAACATGTACAGAACTAGTCTAAGGAATCTAAATAAAAACTCATAGGAATAAAATCCCACAGCCCCCCCCCTTTTCCCTGGGAAAGGTAACTAGTAGGAATGAGATATATGTACATGAGTCCTAATACATCATCATTCACACCAATCTTTGCAATATTTACCCAAAGGAATTGAATAGTTGATTTATATTATCCTTTTCAGGACCTATGTAATTAATGGCATTGGAACTCTCATAGTTTTATACTTATAGGAAGGGTAAATAAATGCTAGGCAGCTAATGTTTTAGGCGTGTTCTGAGGTTGCAAGGGGTATCCTAGGGAATTACAAAGAATCATAGCGGTGTCAATTGCAGTGCTCCCAGATTGAACAAAGCATTTCCCTGTAAGGCAGCCTCCTTTTCCCTGTATTTTCCATGTAAAACTGTTGGAATCTCTCAAGCTTTGCTCCCAGTGTTCTTATATCTCCAGAACCTCTTGATGGTATTATAGCATTGTTGCAACATACTGGCACAGCTGGATAGCCTGGCTAAGATGCAGTATGTCATATTCAGTGGGGTCATACTTTTATCCATTTTGGCAATGTACTGACACAGGATAGCATTGATGAGATGCAGGCTCTCATTTTCAGAGGGGTCCTAATTTTACCCATTTCTACAATGTACTGATATAGGTTAGCCTGGCCAAGATGCAGTATCTCATTTTCAGTGGGGTCTTACTTTTACCCATGTTTGAGTTCCAACAGAGGATACAGCATCTAACCGCAGAGCAGTTCCAAATTACATCCTTGGCCATCTCTCCCAATGTGTGTATGTGTGTAGCAATGATTTACAATATTTTCTCTGAAGAGTTGATTTATGTTAACTCTTTCAGGGACCTATCTAATTAGTGGCATTGGACCTCTTATGATTTTATATTTGTAGGAAGGGTAAATGCTAGGCAGCTAATGTTTTATGGGGTTTCAGAGGTTGCAAGGGGCATCAAAGGGGATTACAAACAAATCATAGGGGTGTCAACTGCAGTGTTCCTAGATTGAACAAAGCATTTCTCTGTAGGGCAACCTCACTTTCCCTGTGTTTTCCATGTAAAACTGGGACAAAACTCCTGTACATTTTCCTTTATGCTCAAATCAATACATGCATGCAATTAACTTCATTATTGCTATAATAAATGTTAAGGCTGTGTTATGTGCTCTTTAGCCCTGTTACAATGTACTGACATACGACAGCCTGGCTGAGATGCACTATGTCATATTAAGTGAGCTCATACTTTTATCCATTCTGGCATAGTACTGACACAGGTCAGGTTTGTTGAGCTGCAGTATCTCATTTTCAGGGGGTCCTAATTTTACCCATTTTTACAATGTACTGATACAGCTTAGCCTGGCTGAGATGCAGTATCTCATTTTCAGTGGGGTCTTACTTTTACCCATGTTTACATCTGCGTGCAATGTACTGACACAGGACAGATTTGCTGAGATACTAATGGCCGCTGTGTGCAACATGGTGGTGCTGACTTAAACTATGCATATGCAAGTATCGCCCACATATAGTCATATCAGTGCTGCCATGATATGGCTGACTCTGGAGCCAACTGCACACGTGCGAGTAGCAACCATGTGCAGTTCTGCAATCACAGCAGTAAAAGTTACATCTGACTCTGGTGTGGCAAGAGCATGGCATGTTCTTTTCAACACTCCTGCCACTCGTAAAAGCTCTCCACAGTTGTATTGGCTTAATGCTGACAAAGGCTAATGGATGGGTAACACTGGGGACCACTCAACTGTCTTCATGTCCACTGGTTCTATTGGCAGGTCATTTTAGAAGGCCACCACCTTCTGGAATAAAATATGCTTCCTAATGTTACCCCTAAAGTTGCCATCTGTTACCTTCAGAGCATGTCCTTGTGTCCTACTGGAGAACATATCTATATGTTCAATCCTGTCAATATCCCTGAGATTGGGAAGACTGAGCTCATGTTCCATCTCAGTCTGCTGTTCTACAGGGACAAGCAAAAGGATGAGAAGTACCCACATATGTAGAATGCACCAGGACCACAAAAAATATTATTCAAAGTCCTTTATTTAACTAAAGTGCATAGTGCACCCACACATAGTGAGCACAGAAAAGTGGCGGCAGAGCCTTTCTGCAACTAACATTTCTTCTGATCCCTGCCAGGTGTCATCACAGTGACTCACTCTGATGATGCCTGGCAGGGGCCGGGAGAAGCATTACTTTCAGAGTGGCTCAGTCATCACTTTTTTATGCTTACTATGTGTGGGTGCACTATGCAATTTACTTAAATGAAAAACCCTGAATATTATTGTGATCCTGGTGCTTTCTGCATATGTGGGTACTCCTCATCCTTTTGCTTGTTTCAGTTTTTTCATTGCTGAGCACCGTATTACTTGTTCTGCCACTCCAGATCCATTTTTGCTTTGTTCCACATGGAGAGGACTGTAATAACTACTGGCAAACATAAATGTGGATATTATTTGTTAGACCCTTCCTGGTATTCCTGTTTTGAAAATGTAGCTTCCGCTTAACAAAGTTATCCAAACAGAAAGCCCACCAGCAATTTTTTTAATTTATTTTTAATACTGAACACATTCTCTTTACTGTTGCAGTAAATGTAAACACTGGAGGAAATATGAAGTAACCGATAGAGGGAAGGTTACAAAGGGTGTCAGTTTGCATTTTACTGTATGGGACTGCATACATATGCAGAACTAAAAAATGCTACATAAATTCACTGCCACTAAATAAGTGGCAGATGGTGGTGGGGGTGGGATCTGTCAACACAAAAAGGGGGCTTAGTTTGCACTCAGAGATGAATGAGAAGATCAGTTTTCCTATGTGGGACAGTGACCCACAGGGTGTAAAAAGTTGAGGTTATTGAAATATGATGGATCATAATGATATACACAGCCCATTTTCTTAATGCAGCGATTTTGTCATCAAAGAAGAAAAAAGGTGGGTTGGAATTGACAACTATCTGACATTTTTCACAATCCCCCACTCTAACAAGCATTTGTCAGTGCCGAATGTTTGCTTGCTGGTATTTAACATTGGGAATGCAGGAGTTGGAGAGATGCAGAATAGGAATGGCAGTGAAGTATTGAAGTTCACGACAATCCCACCTCCATCCTGTAGAGATGGACAGTCATTGGGGTAAGTGTTTGGATCATCACCCATGAGGGTCATGCAATGTCACCTCACCCTATTCTGCAGACACCGACATGTGTTGAGGTGTGCCTTAGGGTTTTTGGCTTTACAGTCATCCCATTCCATAAGGACATATGCTGACATGAGTGCAGTATAGGGGAATGGGGGGAGGTCTGGGGCCGAAGAGTCCAAGGTACACCTTGATGGCTCTCAGTGGCGGAGGGGGTGTGGGATGGCATGAGCAGTACAGTTGGCAATCCAAAGGCACACCCCGATGCCTGTCTGTCTGTACAGGGTAGGATGTTATGATTAGAAACCTTAACGCCTTGGGCATTTGTTGGTATTTACAGTACAAATTGTCAACATGGCCTTTTGTGACCCCACCACATGAAAGCATTTGGGACCTCTTGTCATGCAGAGTGGCAGTGTGATTTTGTCAATGTGTCCCGAACATTGAGTTCCAAGAGTGACAGTGCCATTCTGCACCACATGCAAGAAAACACAGATCGGGCAGGATGTGCAAAATGACATCTGTACCATCCATAGGGAGATGTGAAGGGATGGCAATGCTGAAAATCTGTAGTGGGAATATTAAGAATGCTCACATTTCCGAGCATATGTGGAAACTGCGCTTAGTGAAATGACCATTCGATTTTGCAAGGTACTGTATTTGTATTATGTTCAGTGCATTAGTATTATAAACTTTTTACAGCTTCTCTTGAGGCAGACTTAGTTTAGTTTAGTTTATTGTTCTAGGAATTACTACCTTTGAGCCAGAGGCTCTTTTACAAAGGTTCCACGTCAATTAGGTACAGTACAAAAGGTTACATAGATAACACAACAATTTGTGTTGTGTCAAGAGCAAGAAAACATATACAAATACATATCAAATCACTTGTGCAAAAGGACATGAGATATCAATAATCACATTATTATTACAAGAAAGAGGTCATGCCAGATTAGGAGAAACAAATAGGGAAAAAGTCCAGAACAGAGAGGTTAAGTGAAAGGTGTGGGGAGCAGACAAAAGCAGGAGAAAAGGTTTCCCAAACATGTCTTTGTCAGATAACGGAACAGGGTGGGTAGTGAGAAAATAGGAGGTTTAAGGAGACTTGAATTCTAACATAGAATTTCACTGGCTGTGTAATGTTTTTTGATGCTTTGTAACATAAATATTTGAATTGATAATGATTCAAATATGAACTGCTGCTACTTCAAACTAATACCATATGGTATACTTTTTAAATTTACATTATGAATAAGCAAGATTATTAGTGATACTACAGGTTAACTGAGGACATTAATAAATCAAATTCATTTGACAGTGCTTGTCAATTAACAAAGCGAGGCTGTAAGGAATCACTCAACAGAAAAGTCGAATAGAACTGATCACAACTTCAGTACTCATTGGCCTCTCAATTAATTTCTCCCAGTATTATCAAACAAATGACTAAAATTAATTAAAAAAATATAAATATAAAAGCTTCCATGACCGAGAATCGCTCAGTAAAAAAGTCAAATAGAACTGATCACGACTTCTGTATTCATTTGCCAGGGAAAAAATGCACTGAGACTTTACAGAGACCGACTTACATTGTAAGACTTTCTTTTCTACATTGTTGCAATCATTGTAATTAGCCTGCCCCCCCAAAAAAAAACATGCATTGATTCACAAAAAAAGGATTTGAGCAGACACTTAGAAAGGAGCATGGCACCCCGACAGTTTTGATACTAACAATAAAGTGCATGTAGAAAAAAGAGGAAAAGGAAGTCAGTGATCATGTGTTATTAGAAATAACACTTAACATGTTACAGGGCATTAATCTCTCAGGAGTGAGTTGGTGGTGGTGGGATTTAAACAAGGGTCTGCAACTTCATGGCTACAGTATATGTGCTCTTACTGACCAAACTTAACATACTTTCTATCTTTGATTTGACTTATGCATGGCCTTTTGAGCCTGATGTTGTGCGTCTTTTTCTACGAGAGAAAGTCCAAGTTGCAGACAACTAGATGCCTATAAAAAGACAACTAGCCAAATCCTCAACTGAAAAGGCAAATCACAAATAATTATTGGGGAGGGACAATATAAGCTCTCATCTCCCTGAAACCACAAAAAATATTAAATGTGAAAGCCCTAATTTTTTTTAAAGGGAACTTGGTAATTTACATGGTGCAACATATACTGTACACCAAACATGTACTGTACTGTATGTGAACGTGGAAGTAACCAGGCACAAATACTTAATAAAAACAATGGGAGCATCTAGAAAGCACCCAAGTAAATTATATAACCCCCCAAAAAAAAATTCTAAAAAAGTGGTGTACTCTTCCATGCTTTATATGGTAAATGATAATATTTGACATCATTTTTTGTTTGTGTACAGATTCAAATCTTCCTTCGGATGATTATTGTAATTTTTTATGAATTAATTTAAAGAGTAGTCCACACTTACTTCTTCCACGCGTTCATGAAAATGCATTCCTGAGAACGCTTTGTTAACTGTGACTTTTATTTCTTTTATTTTTTTTATTTTTTGGTGATGTGCACTCTTCTATTATTACTGGGGGATGGAGACTACTGGACAGGACAGCACAATCTGTGTGGGCTTTTTGCAGGTCCATGCAATAACTTTTAACTCCTGTGCTGCAAGTACAGTACACTGGCAATATTGCAGCCATATGTCAACTTTGAAAAGGCAATACTGCAGCACACACACCAGCTTGCATAGACAGTAGTCGTCTGCAGCTGCCTGCTAGGAGCAGGTGCATGCAGGTGTATTTGATATGACTCTGTGGCTGCACTTTGGAGTACAGATCTGGTGCAGATATCATGGTGCACTGAGGTTTGCAAAAAGCAGCCTGTCAATGCAAACTGCAATGCTGGACCAGACCGCTGACAATCCAGTCATTTATTGGTCATTTATTTGATTAGGTGATGCAAGGATTTTTCTCTGTTTGATTTTTTTTTTTTACCTTATACTTCATAAAACAGCATTACACACTAATATACCACCCTCACCCCTTGCATGTCACTGTCCACACCCATTTCCAGTCATTTCCAGACCCAGTCCGGTCGTCAGTACAGGCACCCTGCAGTACACCAAAATCACTACAGGCTCACCAAAGATCACCACTACTACACTAAAGACCACAACAACCACACTACAGTGCAGACCAGCTGAATTAACCCCTCACACACTGCAGTAGAATGTTGTACAACAGCCCTAACAATGTGTGTGTGTGGGGGGGGGGGCATAATAAAAAAAATCGGGACACCAAACATTCATGTAGCCTGACCGACAGAAGTGTCACCATGTCAGAATCATGGGTAAAATGAAGCCATGTACAACTCTTAAACAGTCACCTGTAGGAAGGCAAGATGACTGTTCCCCACATTATGGCTGTGAACAGACGGTCAAGATCTGAAACCTGGGGAGGAGAACTGAGCGCAGAGCACAGGCATTTCTGAGATAATACATAAAACATAACAACACCTGCAGTAGATATTATTACTGCTTTTCATATCTCACAGTGTTCATCTGTGACTGAAGAGAAACAGAGTTATTTCCCACTCCACGGGCTGCTTTCAGGGCAAATTACAGCAGTTTCAGCCACAGAATACAGTAAGTAAATGGTGTGTTGTGACCTACAGTATATGATGTGGTGTAAAGCACATTCACAGCATGCACATACTTTATTGCTGACCACAGTGAAGGACATTAAAGTATTTGGGGCCACTTTGTGTGATAATGTATGAAATGCAATATAAAATAGATATTTGTAATGCATTTCACAGCCCACAGTGACTGTCGGGCGACAAAATAGAAACAGCACCATGGGGCATGTACACAAAAACAACAGGAAAACTGCAATCTGACACCATCTGCTGGTGAAATTTTTAGGAGAAAATCTTTTAGATTTCTGGCTCACTGTATTGCTGTGACAGCTCACGATGGCTCATGGTAGCTATCCTGTGGGCAACTGAGAAGTTGCATTTATATAACTTCTGCAATCCACCGTGGTAACAGGCTAACACTTCACTGCCGCACTGCACAGAGTGGTAATGAGTGGTAATGAGCAGAATACCTCGTTAACAGGCAACTTTTCTATAACAACCACTGTATGCCATTATACAGCTTACCAGCATTTCCTCAGTTTGCGGTTGGCTTTGAAGAGTGCAGATGTGTTCCCGGTCCACTGAAGATCATTGTGCTGGGCTCCAGAGGTAAGTATGGGGTGACGGGGGTGTGTGTGTGGGGAGGCAGGGTGCGCAGATGGTGGGAGTGGGTTGGCGAGGGGCTGCTGGACTTGACGAGGGACCGTTTTTTGTTTTACAGGGAAAAAAAACATCCTAGGAAAGTTTTTTTTTTTTCAGGGACATTTAGACATTTGGCACACTGGGGTGGGCTCCCAGGGTGCCAACTTACTGTTTTGTTGGGGGCAACTGTAGCGACGGGTGATGGGCACCTCGCTGTAAGAGGCGCGGTAGCCGAGGGGGATTGGCACCCTAGGCACAAACTTACATTTTGTGTGTGTGTGTGTGTGGGGGAATACATTATGCCGACAGGGAGTGGGCTCCCCCCTTTGGCAAACGAAACTCGGATGGGGACTCAGTGAAGCCAGCGGAGATCAGGGCCTCCATCAGCAAACAAAGACTGTTTGGGGGGACACCCCCTCGGCACTGGGGGCTGCATAATACTGTTTGTGAACATGGGGGCAAGCCACCCGCCATGTTCATAAACAGTATTATGCTAGCTAACGTTCTGCCCAGCAATGATGGGTGGCTCCCTCATTGCAGCAGAATGACTGACGCTGCAATGACGAGGCGGCCCCTGACTGCAGCGGTGAAAACATTACAACTTGGTGCAGCTTTTGGAAGCCAATGTCATCAGCACACTGTGCCTCCATTGGCCCGCCACTGCCAAGCCCCCAAATGCTGTACCTCCCTTGGCTGCTACAGTGCCGTGCCTCCACAACCCGCTTCTCTCCTAAGCTGTCCCATCATGTTTCTTGCGCATGCATGCAAGCAAACATAAAAAGAATACAGACACCAACTTCTGCACTATAAGACTGCACCAAAGAATTTAGCATCTATGCCAAGCTCCATGCTGCATTCTTTCAGCAGGGTCTTTATAGAGTATAGTACCACAATAAATTTTCTTTATCTTATCCTCACTTTCATCTGAATGCACCCTGACCCACTTTCTGCCCTGATATCATGATATTTAGGGCTTGATTAAGTCAAGCTGTTTCCAAAGTTCCTCCTCATGGACCAAGTTAAACTTTTTCAATGCCAAAAAAAGACTAGAAATGCATTCCATGGCTTTGAATAAATGTAATATGGGTAACATTATACTTTGCGCATTCTTGTATTCTATGATTCTAGTATGTTCACCTATTAATGTATGAGGCTATGTTGAATTTTGCAAATGCGGGCTCATAACTTTTGTAATATTCAATATTTTCACCACAGCACTTCAACATAGCCATTTTGAAACAGCAACTCATGAATGTGACAGCTGTCATTTTTCAACTCCTGCCCAATATGTGTGTTTGCAGCCCAAAGTTTGATTTTGCAGTCCCTGCACAACATCACCTTTATGCCAGGAGTTAAACATTTTCTCTGCCCTTCTTTATGAGGCAGGTTCATCACAAGGCTGTGTTGTAAATTTGGTGTAAAAATATTTAAAAAAAATAATTTTCAATATTTTAAACCCAGATGCCTCTCCTGCAGCCCTATTGGCTCTGGCCAGACTTTATTTCAGTAAGGAAACAGGAGCAGATTGCCTGCTGCATATTTCAGCATATACATTTGTAAACAGAACTGCATTAAGTACTACACTGTCTGCACCACAGAATATACAGTATGTTTAGAGTTTCTATTCGCTTTTTTGGATGGGGTTACAACACAGTTGCCAACCTTCCACAGTATATACTGTAGCAGAGGACAACACTTGGCATTTGATGTGATGTGTGTTTCGGGGGGTGCCATCTGTAGGATTTACTGGCCAAAGAGCCTCTTGTTGCGAATCAGTTAAATGCACAAGTCAATATTTTAAGACATTGTGAAGCTGACTTTATATCTTAGTGTTAACGTATTGGAATCAGGTTGTCTTGACTTGTAATAGAAAGACTTATGAAAATTATCTTTATACTACAATGAGACAGGATCGACTATCTGGCTTGGTAATTCTTCAATACAGAACAAAACAGCATATTTCAAAACTGGGGGGGGGGGCTGTTTCCAAACTGGGGGAGGGCCCTATAACATACACTTGCACCCAGGCCCTCTGGGAATTTATTTATTTATTTAGACAGCAGTTTGGAAAACCTTTGAGCCATAGGCTCATTTACAAAGGTACCTTGTCACAGTAAGACAAACGAAAATACACAGTATAACAGTATAACACAGTATAACAGTAACTTAAGACATAGATACAAACAAGCTGGTACAGGTAGGATTGATGCAAACAATACCAGAGTTATGTTGTCCTTAGCAGCTTAGTAGTAAGCTTTGTCATTAGTATTGAGTATGGCTTTGACTAGTGGCAATTACAGCTTCGGGTGTTAACAAGGTGGTTCCGTAAGGATGTTTTGAAACACAATATAGTTGGAGCTTCGGAGATGGAGGGGGGCAGTGTTTTGAACCAGGAGGGGGCCCTAAAGCTGAAGGCTCTTTGGCCGTGAGAGGTCCTAGCTCTAGGGATAACAAGAGAGGTTTTCCCAGAGGTCCGAGTATGAACTAGTGGGACAGAGCGGCGGATGGTGGTGGTCAATCCAGGCGGGGATAGCCCAAGGAGGGTCTTTTTTGTAAGGGTACAGGTCAGATATTTGAGGTGCTCGTCAAGATCAAGTACCAGCGCTTTAGCGTACAGTAAGACAGGTGTGTGTTAGCCTAGATGCCCCAGTAATGAACCTGCAGGCCTTATTCAGAGTAGTGCGAATTTTATGGAGTGCGCTCTGTTCAGCAGCACCATACACCGGCAGTCCATAGTCCACTAGGGACAGGATAGAGGAGGTGACTGCGAGTTGAAGAGCCTCTGGGGGGAGGCAGTGTTTATACCGATGTAAGTTGCCCAATCGGATATTAGTGGCAGTGGCTAGGGCAGCGATGTGTCCATGGAAGGAGAGGGAAGGGTCAAAATGGATCCCTAGGTATTTATAGGAGCAAACTTGTTCGAGTGGGAAAGAGGACCCAGAGTGAATGAGGAGTTTAAGGTTGCAGGACTTGTTTTGAGGATGAGTGAAGAACATGGTTTTTGTTTTTTTAAGATTTATCACCAATCTATGTTCCTTGAACCAGCCCTCGACTTCAGCGAAGGACTTCTGCAGCAAGTCCTGGAGGGCAATAGGGTTACGACTTGAGGCAAAAATGACTGCATCATCAGCGTACAATAGAATGTTCCCCGAGCAAGAGCGTGAAAGGGTGTTAAGGTAAAGGGAGTATAGTAAGGGGCCCAGAATGGAGCCCTGGGGAACCCCAGAAAAGATGGGACAGATGTCTGAGTAGGTCCCATTAATTTTTACATGCTGTAAGTGGTCAGACAGATAACTGGTGCACCAGGAGATAGGCCCAGCAAAACCAGAGAGACTAAGGGCATCAAGAAGGAGGGGGTGGGAGACAGTGTCGAAAGCTTTAGAGAGATCAATGAAGACCGCACCAGCCAGAGAACCTGTGTCTAAGGAGGAGTGGAGAAAGTTGGAGAACTCTAGGAGGGCTGTGTTGGTACTGTGGCCTGCTCAGAAGCCATGCTGCTCAGGACATAGGACATTGTAGGTGGAGAGGTAGTCAGAGATTTGAAAGGCTACCACTTTTTCCAAGGCCTTGGAGAGAGGAGAGAGAGAATAGAGATTGGCCGATAGTTTCCAGCCACAGTCTTATCACCACCTTTAAAGATAGGGGTGACAGTGGCGACTTTCCAGGCAGTTGGAACCTTCCCCAGGCAAAGAGAGTGGTTGATGAGGTACGTGATCGGGGTAAGGACTGTGTCTAAGACCAGCCATAGGATACACGGATCCAGGGTGTCACTGCCCATACTATTACTCTTGAGGGCAGTGACAAGGTGCAGCCTAAGTTCTTGGGCAGAAACACAGTGGAGGAGAAAATAAGGGCAAGAAAGATTTACGGCAGGCGCTGGGGGAGGAGGGTCAAAAAAATTTGTAGGGAGGATAGGGCTAAGGTCAGTGAATGAGGTGTTGAGGTGGTTGGCTACGAGGGCTGGGTCTGAAGAGATCATGCCATTAATGTTGATCTGGGTGGGTGGAGGGGGGAGTGTGCACTCCCATTTAACTGTTTAATGTTATCCCAGAAGGTTCTGGGGTTCCCCCATGAGGCTGTGAGTGAGGACCAATAGTGCTCAGACTTGGCCTTTCTGATGGCCCGAGTGCACTTGTTTGCTACACCACTGGGTGTGGCCATCTAGGTGAAGGAAGGAATCAAGTCCACAGAGATACAGATGACACACTCTGAGTCTGAGGCCGTATGGGTCACCCTTGGAGTTGGGAAAAGTCCCCCATCTGAGTGGGAGTGATCTACAGACCCCCATCTCAGCAGCTAGATAGAGACAAGGAGATGCTGGAAACCATTCTAATGATGGCCAGTAAAGGCGACTTATTGCTTGTTGGAGACTTCAGTCTGCCTGACATATATTGGCCCTCCTTCACAGCATTATCAGACAGGAGCAATGAATTCTTCATGGCTCTGAAACAGGCAAAACTAAAACAGCTGGTGCAGTTACCTACCAGAGAAAATGCGATCCTGGGCTTTGTACTATCAAACACTACCAGGATCACAGACGTCAAGTAGGAATCAATTTAACGTCAAGCGACCATAGGTCAGTCTGGTTCACAGTCAAAAGATCCGAGGACACAAGTCACACAAAACTGAAGATCCTAGACTTCAGGAAAGCTGACTTTAACAAAATGAAAACATGCATTAGGAAGAATCTCAAAGTTGTAAAAGGGGGAGATGTGGAGGAAACCTGGAAAGTCACAATCAGTCTGGCAACAGCAGAATACACGAAACAGATAAGTAAATCTAAAACAAGTAGCTGCCAGTATAAGGGGAAAAAAATAGATGTAACCCCTAGATGGCGCTATCCCAGGGGCTACTACCCCTGCCTGATTTGCCACTAACAGGTTGAGGGGCCTGGATCCAATGGCGGGTGCCTCCACCCAGAGGTCAGGGTTTGCAATAGTTAAACTTACTTGGTCACAGCCCTCTGGGACACTGCAACCCCCCTTTCTTCCCACTAGTGGCCCACACAATATATCAGAATTACCTTCACAGTATACACTTACCCCAGGGCTGGTTCAGGCACTGGGACCTCCTGTAAAATAAGATACAGTGCAACAATCACAGTACAATACTTTAACATAGACAAATACCTCAGGCAGTATAACTTTGCTGAAACAGGCAGCTCTGATTTATTTAGGGGAATATAACAGGACAGGGGAAATCAGGTTAATTAGCTTATCACTTTACTCATCTACCTATGGCTCTATGCACAGGCCTATCCCTACCAGTTACTGTCCCTGGGTACCCAAGCCCTAGTGGCTAGTCCAAACCGTGGCAGCTGGTAGGGCCCTTTCCCACAGAGAAAGAAAAATTAGTTTAAACAGTCAGCAGTACAGTGATTCCATTTGGATTTAATGCGCAATTCAACAGGGGCGACCCTGAATTAGTACTCACGACCTCCAAACAAGATAAGGGTCCTTCAATGTCAGCAGGGCTACTCTTGAGCTCCACGAGACTCTCACACATTTATATGGCAAACAGGCAGGCTGCTTCTCTATCCCGATTGCAATTACTGCACAATACCGGGAGAACACACAGCAGATTCAGTTCCTGACAGACCGAGTGCAATTCAAGCAATTTCTCCAGTCTTCTACAGGGTGAGCCTGGTTTCTACTCTTCAGATATCCTTTGATTCTCTTCACAGGATGGATTCAGTCCTAACAAGCAGTTACACAAGCTGCAGACCGGAACTCTGGGCCTTACACACATTTCCCGACTAAAACTGCAGACTGAAAAAGCACAGGGCTCCTTCCTTCTTCACTGCCAGAGCTCAACTGAAACTCCAACAGACAAAACCGGGCACTTCCTTTGAGTTCCTCCCAGTTCTTGACTGGATTGGCTGTTACTCACAATAGACTGCTCCTGTTGGTCCAAAAAGGCCAAGTCTAAACTACATCTCCCAGAGTCACTGCCCATACAATCCTCTTGTGGCTGGCTCAGATTATGAGTCCAAGTTCTGATTGCCCAAGGCACCATTTTAGAGCTAGCTTACCCCACACTGATTGGTCCAGTTCAGCAGTTCAAAACCAGAATAGGAACTAGGCAGACACAGTTCTGACTGCAAAGAAAGCAGGTTAGACAAACTGTAATTTCATTATTACTCTAAATGGTTTCTGGCAACAGTTACATCTTTCAGATAGGTTCCCTTTGCACCCTAGTGACTGCAAAATGGAGTGAATTGGCAGCAGCTCGAGGTGGTACTCAAACAGAGAAGCACACAGTCCCCCATACAAACTAATTATGTCTGCAAGCAGACAGCTCTTAAAGAGACAGTACCAGAGGCTCTAAAAACACTCACTGATAAATGGCTTAAATGCCAAACACCATTCAGGCTTGGAGCATTCAAGCAAGCTCCTGGAAGTCTTTTGGGAACCCCCATTTGCAGGGGGGTTACACCCTTCCTGGCCTGGGAAAGCTTGACGTCCGCGTCAAGCAAGTACCCCCATAAGTTTCAACTGCAACCATATACATTTGCATTAGGCTCGCACATGTAATCATCAGTCAATATATCATTTTACCAAGAACACATTTCTGAAACATTGCAGTACGTCACTCTTTACACAGTATTACATACACATTGTACCATAACTCAAGTTATTACCTCTTGTACATGAAACCTGAAGAGAGGGGGCCCTTCCCTATCAGTTACCTTGGGGCTGGATGGGGCAAGGACACCATACTTAGAGGGCAACACAAGTAACTTGAGTTAGCACTGATGCTCAGTTTGGGCAATGAGCTTGGGGACACATACACTCCTTATGGACAACATTGAGAGGCAGATCCACTGGCCGGCCCAGGAATCATAACTGAGGTGCACCACAGGCTTTACAGCTCGACCAGTCTTTCTAGGGGAACTGTTACAGTCTCTGCACTCTGAGCCTCATTTTCAGCATTGTCCTCACTTGTCAGGAGTCTCCATGGGGTAGAGAGGCTAGAACTTGGGGCACTTTCAGCTCCAGGAGTTACAGTTTCTGAGTCCACAACATTTGGCTCGCATGGAGCTTTCGGACACTGGCAGTGGACTGTCAGGGCACTCAAAATACTCTTCTTGTTCTGGTGTATCACCAGTCTGACCCAATCCATCATTTTCCTCCCTGAAAGCTCAAACAGTTCAACCATGCACAATGATTCCATTTCATCTGATCTGATGCTTTGCACTTCACTTTCTGGGAGCATTGGCTCCAGGGACGAAGCTGGGGCTTGGACAGTCCAGAAGGCCCAGCTTCATCTCCAGTATTGACTAGGGATTGCCCAGAAACAATTGACTCAGTTCGTAAGAAGGATAGTATTCAAAGTCACTCTCACTTTCTTCCGATATGGACTGACAGTCATGCTCAACTGGGACTTGTGGAGGGAACACTTTAACTTTGCTTCTGTAGGTGCAGACTTTCTTGATCTTTTCTTAGCAGCAGCTCTAGTCACTGGTCCAGAGGGGCATCTTCTAGGGCTCAGACTCAATTAAGACTTGTCCAATGGGCAGTAAATGATTTCTATGCATTGTTTTTACATCTTTTGAATTATTCTCAGGCCTTACTTTGTACACTGGCAGATCATCTAGTTTGCCCACTACAACGTGAGGGAGATGGTGCCATCTGTCAGCAATCTTGTGTTTGCCATGCAGTCCCAGATTTCTTAGCAATACCCGATCTCCCTCCTGGAGTTCCTGTGCTTTCACCTTTTTATCATACCTTTCTTTGTTGGCCAGATTTCTTTTGGCAGCCATGGTTTGAGCCAGTTGGTATGCATGAGTTAGCTGGGCCTTTAACTTTTGCACATACTGTAAATAGTTGTCAGCTTGAACCCCATCAGGAGAGACCCCAAAACACACATCTACCGGTAGTCGAGCTTCTCTTCCAAACATCAGGTGGTAGGGGGAGAACCCAGTGGCATCACTTTTGGTGCGGTTATAAGCATGTACCAGGGTGCTAATTTGTTGGCTCCATCTAGGCTTGTCCTTTGGGTGCAGGGTGCCTAGCATATCTAGCAAAGTGCGGTTGAAACGTTCAGGCTGAGGGTCCCCCTTGGGGTGGTAAGAATGGTTCTGGACTTTCTCCCCCACAGAGAAAGCATCTCTTTGATCAGACGACTCTCAAAGTCTCTCCTTGATCAGAATGGATTCTTTGGGAGCCCATAGTGAACAAAAAGTTTTCTACAAGTACTTTGGCCACAGTGGATGCTTTCTGGTCTTTGGTGGGGAAAGCTTGGGCATATCTCGTGAAATGGTCAGTGACCACCAGCACATTACTGATATTTCTTTGATCTGACTCCAAACTCAGAAAATCAATACAGACCAGCTCCATGGGTGCACTGGTGGTGATGTTAACAAGAGGGCAGCCCTCTGGGGCAAAAGCTTTCCTCTGTAAGCAGCAACTACAAGTTCGAATGTGTTGCTCACATCAGCCCCCATCTTAGGCCAATAGAATCTGGATCTCACCAAGTCAAGTGTTCTGTCTATACCAAGGTGCCCCATGTGGTTGTGCAAGGACATCAATACTGAGTCTCGAAGGCAGTGGGCAGCACTAGTTGTTGTTTGTCTACTTGTCCCCCTCTGTCTACTGTTTCTCTGTATAACAGTTTATTGATCAGTTTCAACTTAGGACCTTCTTTGTATAATAGTGCAGTTCTCAAATCCGTGGAGCGTAATTTGGACACATCTTTTCCTGCATAGAGGGCTTCTAAAGCTGCTTTGATCATGGGATCGCGGGATTGAGCCCGCCGAATACTGTTATTGTCCAGCTGAGGCAGTGCACCAATGTCTATTGCAGAAAAGTGGCAATAAGCAGCAGGTATGCAATTCTCAGAGGGTCCCAAGCAATCCACCATGCAGTCCACTGCGTCCGTGGACATTTGTTCCTCCCTGTCAAACTTCCAGCAGAGTGCCCGAATGTCAGGTTCTGCCAATCGGACCCAATCATTCTGGGGAACAGGCCTCCTGGAGAGAGCATCAGCATCTATGTGGTTCAGACCTGTCGATTCGAGAGCATAGTCATATGTAGATAATGCAGAAAGCCACCTATGGCCAGTGGCATCCAACTTAGCTGAGGTCTGCACATAGGTCAAAGGATTATTGTCAGTTTTTACTAGTATTTTAGCCCCATACAAGTACTCATGGAATTGGTCAACAATAGCCCACTTCAAAGCTAGGAACTCTAACTTATGTACAGGATAGTTCTTTTCGGATGGGGTCAGGCTTCTACTGGCAAAGGCCACTGGTCTCAGGCCATTCTCGTGCTCTTGGTACAACACAGCCCCAACCCTTGCAAGCTAGCATCAGTGTGCAGGACGTAAGGTTTTCTTGGATCGCATAGGCCAGCACTGGAGCATGGGTAAGTTGATATATGATCTCATGAAAAGCAGTCTCACAATCAGAGTCCAGCCGGCCCCAAATACTTCACTCGGATGAAAATACACTCTTTCAGTCTTGAGGACCTGACTTTGGTATTTTTGTGGGTTGGGGATACCCTTGAGTAAGGTTAAGTAAAGGCGGATCACTCTTGAATAGTCCTTGATGAAGCGCGATAATAACCACAGAATCCCAGGAATCTTTGCAGTTCTTTTAGATTTTTGGGCTGTGGCCAGGTGGTCAAGGCCTCAACTTTACTTGGGTCGGTCTCTATTCCCTCGGTGGATACTATGTCCCACATACTTTACTGATGTTTGAAAGAATTGACACTTATCAATGGACAGTTTAAGGCCAAAGTCCTCCAGTCAGTCCAATACCTTAAATAATCTGCTCTCATGTTCCTCCAGTGAGCTGCAAACACAATAACATCATCTAGGTATACCAGGCACTCTAGTAAGTTCATGTAGCCCACTGCACGCTCCATCAATCGTTGAAAGTGGCTGGGGCACCTGAAATCCCTTGAGGCATCCTCATGAATTCATAGAAGCCAAGCGGACAGATAAAGGCTGTCTTCTCACGGTCCTCTGGGCCATCGGATCTGGTAGTACCCACTGCGGAGATCCAGCAGAGAACCACTTGCTCCCGTTTAGGCAGTCAAAGCATCCTGAATGCGGGGCATTGTGTACTGATCAGGGATAGTCCGCCGGTTTAAGGTGCGATAATCCACACACATCCTTACTGTTCCATTCTTTTTCCTCACTACCACAATGTGGGAAGCATAAGGGCTTCTGGATTCTTGTATTACACCAGCAGCTAACATCTCTTGCAGATGCCATCTCACATCATCTATGTCAGCAGGTGCCAGGTGTCGAGACCTCTCACGAAATGGTCTTTCGTCATGCAGCCGGATATTGTGCTCAGCTCCTTGCACGCATCCTCATCCCATTCCTTTAAAGAAAACACCTGGTCTCTCTGGGCAAGCTTCTCACTGATCCTCACTTTCCATTCAGCTGGCAGCGGGAGTCGCGAAATCAAACAAGTCAGGCGTTACTCTGTCATTCTTCCTTGAACTCTTGCTGCTGGGTAGCACTGCAGTGTCTGCACAATGCACATTAGCCAGGATGCAACCTCTATTTACTCGAATGTCTCTTTCAGACACATTATGAACTTGGACCATTACCCTTCTGGCATAAGCATGGGCTCTAGCGGGAAAAATACTAGGCTTGACCAGCAGTCCCTCTGGCAATTTTCCATCGCCTGGTGCATCCAACACTAATATTTTATTCTTAACATTCTTTCTGATACGGACCTCTCCCTGTAAGGTACACTGGGCATTTGGCCCCAGGATCAGAGACTCAGGAGCCTTCTTCCATACAATTCCGACCGGTTCCTCTGGTTCTATTTTTTCAGCATCTCTCTGTGCCTCATAGGCCTTCTTAATTAAAGCCGGAACTCTTAAAGCTCTACTAGTCTTTGACCCCTGTTTTCATAACACAACTGTGCCAGCCTTCCGAACATATGAGCATTTGTTCCAATCAACAAAGGGACACCATCATACAGTCTAGTGGGGGACACACTAAGGCTAGGGTCTCTACTTGTTCGGCCACTCCAGCCATGGAGGTGGGGAAAGACAGCCAATTCGGATATACCCGGAATAGGGTAGGCCTTCTCACTTAACCCCCATACATGCAGTCCTTCTAATGGTTGTAAGGGTACGTCTGACAAATGCTTCTGATACCAATCCTGGAACATAATTGTCACTTGGGAGCCACTGTCTAATACAGCTCTTGTAGACACTCCATTCACCTTTACAGTGGTCTCCATGGAGGGACCCACTATTCTGGACCAGTCTGGAGAGGCGGTAGTGGGGGCCTGGGCAACTGACCTTGCCACAAAAGGACGTGAGTTAGCATTTTTGGTGCCCTCACTGGGATCATTTGTGCACCTCTTAACCACTGATTTGTTCTCCGAAGCTCTCCTTGTAGCCTATATGCAACTTTGTCAGTGTCTTTTGGGGACCAGCATTCCCTTTTCATGTGCCCATCTTTCCCACAATTATAGCAAAACATACTTTCTGGAGTTTGAGCTGGCTGAGGCGCCACACTGGGAGTCAGGCGGGGTATTACTAACCGAAACCTTGGTGCCATCTCTGTCTGCGCGTGATAAGCATTGGAGACATCTCATCAGTTTCTCCACTCCATGGTCAAGGAATCGAGTTCGGAGCTGTTATCAGCAGGAGATACATGGTGGGTACCCCCACCCCCATAGCAGATGCAGTCAGATATAGGTCAGAAGCCCGTGCGCAGGCGTGGCCTTCATAAAGGGACTGTTTTGGAATTCCGGATCTCTCTCAACAGTTCGCCCCATTGTGGCATATCTTTTTCCTTGTCAGAGCACTCATTTACTGCCAACCTCTGCCCTGAACTTCACTGATGGGTCTCCCTCAGTCACTCGAGTCGTGGCAGCTGTTGGTGCAGGTCCCTCCCGAGGTCGCCTTTTCTCAACTCCTCAATTTCTCTCATTAACTCATCATAGGAGGGTGGGGATTCCAGTCGATTTGCCAGGCGTAACTGAAGCAACAGCAGTTCTGAGAAGGGGCAGACTTAAGGATCCTGTCCAGCCTGGTTGGTCCAGTTCAATCGCTGGCAAACTACCCTTTCTGAGGCATTCTTGCAACAATTTTTCCAGCGAGATACATACACAGACAACAACTCCCTTGGTACTGTTGTGCATCTCTTACTCTCCACCATAGGTCTTCATCAGAATCTGGGCTCCCATACACATTCTCCAGGGCCTCAAGATGAGCCTGTGCAGTCACTTCAGGGTTACTGGCCCGTTTCTTGCGGATGGTAGCCAGGGCAGGACCTCAGAGGCTCTCACTAACCCTCTTTCACTTTTCGCTTCCGAGCATTGCCATTCTAGCACTTGGGGCAACATAGTCTATCCAGGTCTCCCAGTCATCCTCCCTTGGGGGTGGGAGGGTGCCAGAGAAGATCCTCAACCTCGGTAAGAGTCGTGACTAATGGCAGGTGCAGAAATAGGAGTCTGCATTGGTTCAGCCACCATTACGGGTACTGGAGCGGAGAGGGTGTTGGGGAGGAACACCCCCAGGTGGCAAGAATAGTTTCTTCAAGTCCTCCACAGTTTTCCCTTCCCCAGCAACCATTTAGCAAATTTCTCCTCAAAAGTTTCAGATAGTGGTGGGGGCTCATTCCCCCCCGGGTCTTTACTGTCCTTAGTTATCACTCTCCAAGCAGTGAGGGCTCCCTCTGGGGTAATGGTCTGTGGCACTTTGGAGCTATCTATGGGATCCTTAAACTCTACTAGGGCCAGGAAAGTGTGGTGAACAGATTAGCATGCCGACCCACCACCACAGGGTTTGTAAACCTTCCACCTTGGAAAGTACTCCTGTACAATGTCCGTATTGATACCCAAGGGATGTCCAGTATAAGCATAGCATTTTGAGGGTCGATCTCCTCCCCAGTACACCACTCCACCAGCGTGCACAGCCACTTCTGTTGGGGTACCCATTTTTTCTAACAGTGGTTTAAATATGGCCACTAGAGGACACACAATCCCAGCGGTGAGCCTCCAAGATGTAACCCCTAGATGGCGCTATCCCAGGGGCTACTACCCCTGCCTGATTTGCCACTAACAGGTTGAGGGGCCTGGATCCAATGGCGGGTGCCTCCACCCAGAGGTCAGGGTTTGCAATAGTTAAACTTACTTGGTCACAGCCCTCTGGGACACTGCAACCCCCCTTTCTTCCCACTAGTGGCCCACACAATATATCAGAATTACCTTCACAGTATACACTTACCCCCAGGGCTGGTTCAGGCACTGGGACCTCCTGTAAAATAAGATACAGTGCAACAATCACAGTACAATACTTTAACATAGACAAATACCTCAGGCAGTATAACTTTGCTGAAACAAGCAGCTCTGATTTATTTAGGGGGAATATAACAAGGACAGGGGGAAATCAGGTTAATTAGCTTATCACTTTACTCATCTACCTATGGCTCTGTGCACAGGCCTATCCCTACCAGTTACTGTCCCTGGGTACCCAAGCCCTAGTGGCTAGTCCAAACCGTGGCAGCTGGTAGGGGCCCTTCCCACAGAGAAAAGAAAAATTAGTTTAAACAGTCAGCAGTACAGTGATTCCATTTGGATTTAATGTGGCAATTCAACAGGGCGACCCTGAATTAGTACTCACGACCTCCAAACAAGATAGGGTCCTTCAATGTCAGCAGGGCTACTCTTGAGCTCCACGAGACTCCTCACACATTTATATGGCAAACAGGCAGGCTGCTTCTCTATCCCGATCGCAATTACTGCACAATACCGGAGAACACACAGCAGATTCAGTTCCTGACAGACCGAGTGCAATTCAGCAATTTCTCCAGTCTTCTACAGGGTGAGCCTGGTTTCTACTCTTCAGATATCCTTTGATTCTCTTTCACAGGATGGATTCAGTCTAACAAGCAGTTACACAAGCTGCAGACCGGAACTCTGGGCCTTACACACATTCCCGACTAAAACTGCACACTGAAAAGCACAGGGCTCCTTCCTTCTTCACTGCCAGAGCTCAACTGAAACTCCAACAGACAAAACCGGGCACTTCCTTTGAGTTCCTCCCAGTTCTTGACTGGATTGGCTGTCACTCACAATAGACTGCTCCTGTTGGTCCAAAAGGCGCCAAGTCTAAACTACATCTCCCAAGTCACTGCCCTACAATCCTCTTGTGGCTGGCTCAGATTATGAGTCCAAGTTCTGATTCGTCCAAGGCACCATTTTAGAGCTAGCACCCCACACTGATTGGTCCAGTTCAGCAGTTCAAAACCAGAATAGGAACTAGGCAGACACAGTTCTGACTGCAAAGAAAGCAGGTTAGACAAACTGTAATTTCATTATTACTCTAAATGGTTTCTGGCAAACAGTTACATCTTTCAGATAGGTTCCCTTTGCACTCCTAGTGACTGCAAAATGGAGTGAATTGGCAGCAACTCGAGTGGTACTCAAACAGAGAAGCACACAGTCCCCCCATACAAACTAATTATGTCTGCAAGCAGACAGCTCTTAAAGAGACAGTACCAGAGGCTCTAAAAACACTCACTGATAAATGGCTTAAATGCCAAACACCATTCAGGCTTGGAGCATTCAAGCAAGCTCCTGGAATTCTTTTGGGAACCCCCATTTGCAGGGGGGTTACACAGAGTTTTCAAGAAATACAAAGAAACTAAGAAAGAAAGTGACATGGAGGAATACAGAGCAAGACTCAAGGAAGCAGGGAAGGCAATTAAGTTAGCCAAAGCGTGAGCAAAAGAAAGAATAGCAAAAGGAGTTAAAAAGGGGGATAAGACCTTCTACAGATATATAAGGGAGAAAAGAAAAAGTAAGGGTGGTATTGTAAGGTTGAGAACTAGGGAGGGTCCAAATATTGAAACCGATGGACAGAAGGCAGAGGTTCTAAATGAATACTTCTGCACAGTTTTCACCAAGGAGGATCAGGGAAGTGGACCAATACTAAAGAACGAAGAACACTGCACCAGTGAAGCCGACACAGACCCCTTCACAACTGAAAGGGTCCTAAAAGAACTCAAAAAATTAAAAACTGACAAAGCTATTGGACCTGATGGTATCCACCCAAGAATACTAAAGGAACTCAGAGAAGAACTTGCCACCCCATTAGCAGACCTCTTCATCAAGTCGCTGGAGAGTGGCACAGTATTGGATGACTGAAAAAAAGCCATGGTGGTACCACTGCACAAAAGTGGCAGCAAGGAAGATGCTGGAAACTACCGTCCAGTTAGCCTCACACTTCAGGGGTGTGGAAAATCATGGAAACATTACTGAAAGAAAGAATTGTACAGCATCTAGTAGCAACCAGCCAAATAGACTTAAAGCAGCATGGCTTCACAGCGGGGAGGTCATGTCTGAAAAACATGACTAATTTCTTCGATTGGGTGACCAGAACGATGGACCAAGGAGGAGCAGTAGACGTAGTATATCTGGACTTCAGTAAGGTGTTTAACTTTGTTCCAAATAGGAGGCCGATGAATAAGTTGGAACACACAAGAATGGGACACAAAATAGTGGGCTGGATTAGAAACTGGCTCTATGGGAAAACACAGACAGAGCTAGTAAACAGCACTCTGTTGGAGGAAGATGGGGTGACCAGCTGAGTTCCCCCAGGGATTGGTGCTGGGGCCAATTCTATTTAACATATTTATCAGTGACATCATGGATGGTTTGCAAGGAAAGGTATGCCTGTTTGCAGATGACACCAAGCTCTGCAACAGAGTGGACACTCAAGAGGGAGTCACAGAAATTATCGCTGATCTAAAAAAACTGGAGGGGAGGAATGGCCAAAACAGTGGCAGTTGAAATTCAATGCCAAGAAGTGCAAAGGTATGCACCTGTGGAGAAGGAACCTAGGCTGGAAATATACCCTAGGGGGGAACATCTGACTGAAACTAAAGTAGATGGGATCTGGGGGTACTCGTATCTGATGATTTAAGGATGACCAGGCAGTGTGAAAAGGCAACTCAAAAGGCTAGCAGCATTCTTGGATGCATAGGAAGGGGTATCACAAGCAGGAAATGTGAAGTGATTGTCCCACTGTACAGGTCCTTGGTGAGGTCTCACCTGGAGTACTGTGTATAGTTCTGGAGACCACACCTCAAAAAGGACAAGGCTCACCTGTAAACTATGCAGAGGAGAGCTATGAAGATGATACATGGACTACACGAAGAACCATATGAATCAAGATTAAACCATTTTAGGATGTACTCGCTGGAGAGGAGAAGGGACAGGGGAGATATGATAGAGACATTTAAATACCTCAAAGGTATCAACTCAGCACACAAACACAGGATCTCTTCAGGGAAAATCTAAGTACTCAGACAAGAGGGTACAATATGCGTCTGAAGGGAGGTAGTTTCAAAACAAACAGCAGGAAGTTTTTCTTCATGCAAAGGGTGGTGGAGCCCTGGAACGGTCTGCCCCCAGAGGTTGTGGCAGTGAAGACAGTGAGGGAGTTCAAGCTAGCATGGGATAGGCACTGTGGAAACCTAAGGCAGTAAAGAAGCTGGAAGGGGTCTAGCTTTCACGGGCAGACTAGATGGAGTGCAAGGTCACCTTCTGCCGGCACTTTTTATTTATTTATTTATTTCAGTTTGGGATTGATACCTTTTGAGTGAAAGACTCATTTTCAAAGGTTCCAAGTCAGTAGTGGACAAATACATTACAGATAGCATAACAAATACAGAGAAACAGTGAAACAAGTTGCATAGTCAAGTCATTGCAGTTTTATACATCTTAAAACATTGGTGCCAGAGTAGGACTTAGGATAGGAGAAGAGGGGAGTACACTGTCCTAATAGTTAGTTGGATGGTCAGGAGACCAAAAGACAGAGGGGGTAAGGTGATTAGCCTTGATGAGGCATCGTCAAAAGGGGGAAGGGGGAGAGGAGGCGAATCAGCCCAGGGAGGCATCATCTGGGAGAAGCGAGCAGGGGGAAAGAATTAGGAGGGGGTAGAGGTGGTGGGTGGGGAGGGTGTGATAAAGTAAAATTTGGTGGCTAAGGTGCACACTCAACTTTGCAGGCAGGTACAGGTCTTAGATGCATCCAGATAAGATCTGAGCCCAGATTTGAAAGTCCCAGTCTTGGTAGTTTCAGTGAGGTCAGCTGATAGTTCATTGTACCATTTCAGTCCATTGTACAAGATGGAGTTCTGTGCAAGTTTTGTACATTTGAAAGGGATCGTCAGCCTGTGGGTGGATGCACTTCTGGTGAATTTAGTTGGTGCTTCCTGTTTAAAGAGGTTGCCCAGGGTGGGGGACGTAAGGCCAAGAAGCACTTTTTTTAGGAGAAGACAGGTTTGGTATTGTACTCTAAGATGAAGGGGGAGCCACCCAGTTTCCGTGTAGAGGAAGCAAGTGTGTATGTCAAGAGAGGACCCCAGTGTTTGGCAGCATGCTTTGTTGAGCAGTGTACTGACCCTGTTGAGTGCAGTCTTTGTGCCAGCCCCATAGATAGGCAGCCCATAGTCGATGGACAACAGTACTGAACTACTAGTAGCAAGTTTGAGTGCCTCGGGAGTCATTGAGTGCCTGTGTCGGAAGAGAACCCCAAGCTTTATGTTTGTTGTCTTGACTACAGAGTCTATGTGGCTAGAGAAAGTGAGTGTGTCATCAAAGGTGATGCCAAGGTACTTGAACTTAATAACTTGGTCTAGAATCTAACCCTTGTGATTGTGTATGAGCAGTGGTAGATATTTATTTTTGCTTTGGGTTGTGGAGAAAAGCATGCTCTTTGTTTTTTTGTGGTTTAGGAGTAGCTTGTTTTGAGTGAACCAGGATTCAAGTTGGAGGAAACAGTGCTGAAGTTCTGATGTAATGGAATTATAGTCTTTACCAGCAACCGATATAACTGCATCATCGGCATACAGTACCGTCTGTGCCGAGCAAACTGATGGGGCTGGGTTGATGAAGAGACTGAAGAGGAGAGGTCTAAGAATGGATGCCTGAGGGACCCCAAGTGACACATCTTTAGATGCTGACAGAGTATCTCCAATTTTGACACGTGATCTGTTTGAGAGGTAGCTGCCAAACCATAATACTGTGTCTGGGGACAGGCCTGTTGACTGAAGGCAGCTCAAGAGAAGATTGTGATTTACTGAGTCAAAGGCCTTTGTAAGATTGATGAAAACTTTCTTATGTTCTTATTACTCTCTGTATGTATCACAAAGATTTGTGGCAATATTTAGGTAAAAAAAAATATAAAACTGGTGCAGTGCAGCAACTACTGATATAATGCTTGAATATTACAAAGTCCAGAGAAAACCCAAATATATAATGTGAATCTGGTCAATAGTTTGTCAGTATGGCAACTTGTGTGGCATTGAAATTTGTTGAAAGTTCAAACTGCCATTATATCACAGCCCCCTGCCCCCATCCAATTTACACAACACTTTCAGAAGTTATTAATACTGTCACACTCCAAAAAGTAAAGTGACCAGTCCTGTCCTTACTGACCCTCTGACCAACCTAACCTAACCTCTAGTGCCTCTGCATCTTACCTGCACTTGTAATCAACTAAAGTTGATGTCCATATGCTGTACAATGTTTTAAATGTCTAAGAAACTCTGTAACCTTTTCCTGATTGTTGTGCTGTTCGGTGTCTCAAATGTCCTAAAACTCTGTAACCTTCGTGATTGAATGTCTATACTCTGTTCGCATGACGTGGAATCTTTGTAAAAGAGCCTTGGCTAAAAGGTTATTTTCCGAATACCAAATAAATAAAAAATTAAAAAAAATCAAGTGGTGGCATTGTGTAACTTAATGCTGGGATTAGAAGCTGCATTTCATGTAGTTCTGAGTATTTCACCTGATGACCGTGCAATTTCCCAAATTCAGCCGTAAGGAACACTGTCACTGGCCTTCATTAATGGCACAAAAAAAAAAAACTGTGGTTGCTGCAAAGAAGCAGTGATGTAATAAATGCTATGCTTTTTTTTTTTGCAACAATTTTAGCTTTTCTTATGACATCTGTTTAAAAAACAGCATTTACATTTCTCTAACTCACTGAGGCTATGCAATGAAACATCATTTACACACTGAGTACATAGAAAACATGTGTTTGCAGATAACATAAAAAAAACAAGAGAGATCATTTTACAAGATAGGTGTTTAGTAAAGACAAACTGAGTTTCAAACTCAGATGCACACTTGAATCCATTCTTTATTATTTGATGTTAATCAGATCTTGCAACAGCTGTAAGCTAATGGGCTGGTGGATCCCAGGCAACATGGGTTCTCTGCAGGATGATCCAGTCAAACTAATCTGATAGAGTTCTTTGATTGGGTGACGAAGGCAGTAGACTGGGGGGGGGCAGCAGATAGTGCCTACCTCAATTTCAGCAAAGCCTTTGATATGATCCCACATAGGAGACTGGTCAACAAGCTAGGCAGCCTGGGGTTGGGACGCAAGGTGGTGAACTGGATTGGAAACTGGTTAAGGGACAGAAAACAGAGGGTAGTGGTGAATGGAACCCAATCAGATGAAAGGGTGGCGACCAATGGGATACTTCAGGGGTCAGTTCTGGGGCCAGTCTTCTTCAATATCTTCATCAGTGACATTGCAGATGGGCTGGAGGGAAAGGTTTGACTGTTTGCGGATGACACCAAGATCTGCAACAGGGTGGACACTCCGGAGGGGGTGGAAAAGATAAGAAAGACCTGAAACTGCTGGAGAGATGGTCAGGTGCATTGGCAGCTAAGGTTTAATGCAAAGAACTGCTAAATCATGCATGTGGGGAGCAGGAACCCTGGATGAGCTACAGATTGGGGGGGAGCTACTGACATTAACTAAGGAGGAGAGGGACTTGGGGGTCATAATCACAGATGACTTGAAGGCTGCTAGGCAGAATGCAAAGGCAGTGGGAAAGGCCAGTGTGATGTTGAGGTTTATTGGAAAGGTAATCACAAGCTGAAGGAGGGAGGTAATAATTCCACTGTACAAGATCCTGGTGAGACCTCACCTTGAATGCAATGTACAGTTCTGGAGACCACACCTTTGAAAGGAAATTGACAAAAAAGAGGCTTCAAACATGCATGGGACAGTAACAAAGGAATAATAGAGATAGGAAGAAAAAGCTAAAGCCAATGGCCAGATATGGGTCACTGGACGCTTTGTTAGGCAGCTTAAATGGGCAGACTGGATGTGCCTAGTGGTCCATCTCTGCTGACAGCATTTATGTATCTATGGTATATATTTTCAAACCATTCAGCTGGCGGGCTTAATATAAGAAATGTTACAAGTTTCAAGTGCTCTTATTAATTGTGCAAAATGAGAATGCACTGATCACAATGCTTCTGGAGCAACAGCCAATTATGTTTTCACACTATTGGCATTTCTCAGTGCAAGCAGATTAGACTGAATCTCAAATTCATAAACTAAGTAAAAAGCTGTGTAATTCTTTCTTATGGTTACTAGGGGGGTGCTCGGAGTAAGGACAGCTATGAGAAGATGGCTAGTGACCAAATGGTTTGTTGTAGCATGAAATAAAAGAAATCATCGTAAGTGTAATGTGAAGCAGTCCAGTATTAGGAAATAGGACTCCTACTGCATTTACATGTCCCAGAGTCCCATTTCTGAGTGTGTTTCCGATTGTAAACTGTATCTCGTTAGTGGCTAAAATTAGGTAGCTACATTTATGCAGAATTGCTCTTTCATATATAGTAGCTGATGTTTGTTGGGGGAAGGGGCTTCTATTGATATACCACGATAAAAAACTAAATCAAACAGATAATGAAGACAACTCATAACCCATATTGCAGCATTGCAAGTACTGTATTATGTAAAAACTTCCTACATCATGACACAAACAAATTTTTTAAAATTACCAGTAAGGGCGGCTGTATTGCATCTCTGTACAGCTGACAACGTAAAACCACTAAGGTTTTAAGAAAAGAAATCATGCCTGTAAACCGCAGCGCTGCGATAGATTCCTAGGAGAGGTGCACAGCAGATTAGCTAGTTTTTATCAGTATGTCGATCAAACACCGACACCTCTACTGCAAACGACAGTACAGCGACACAGCGATGGGTCACTGTACTGTCACAACGGGACACCAGCACTGCTTTCTCAGGGTCTTGCACCCCCCTTCCCAAATCAACTCTGACTCAGAGTTGATTATATTAATTACGAGGGTGTGGGGGACAGAGACCCCCATATGGGGGGTTGGGGGGGCAAAGCCTCCTGAAAGAAACAAAGTATTATCGGACAGATTTATGCTGACCGCAATTGCGATCAACATAAATCCATTGCTATAACATCGGTCAACAAGATATTTGTTGAACCGGCATCATAAAGCCGTTTTTTTCAGTGCTTAATTAGCAAGGCAGTTTGTTTTACTGGGTTTGGATAGGACGTTGGAAGGAAAATACATCAGAAAACACAAACAGAATTCACATAATTTATGGGTGAATTTGGCTACAAAAACAAAAAATAAAAATAAAAACACACAAGGGCCACCTACAGCCTATCTCTGGTTTTATTCTGTTACATAGTCAAGATGTCCCCATAATGGTTGCCTAAATTGTAGCACACTTAGCGATGTGTACTTGAATAAATACATTGTGCAAAGTTGTTAATTAGTTCAAAAAGTGTGTTACCTGCTTACAGTGATTTTTTTCTGTTGATATGAGTGTTTATTGGCAGACATGTTTTACTAAGAATAACACACTTAACATTGTTCAGTGAACAGAAAAATTAATGCAAAACAAAAAAATAAATAAATAAATATAGCACATTTCAATGGCTATTATGTTAATCACTCAAGAAATTCCTAGTAACCATCTCACCCCCCCCAACTCACACACACACACACACACACACACACACACACACACACACACCCCTACGTTATGGTCACACCGATCAAATTCGCAGTTCTCTTCATGTGTTTTTTGTTTCTTTTATAGTGATTTTACTGGTAATGAATATGTTGCTGGAATAAATTTCTACTGCAATTTATGGACCTTTTAAGTTATGTGGGCATCTTCTGTAACAGTTGTAATAAGCACTGGTGGGAGTATAATCTTTCTGACTCAGTTGCGAACACGTGGCAAACATATGGCAATAAAGTAAAGTGCCAGTTTATTTTCATAGCTTGGCATGTAGTATAATCTCCATAACCTGCCTGAAACACATACAGTCAATTACATTCCAACTTCCTATCCAAACCCAGTAAAACAGATTGGCTTGCTAATTAAGCACTGATGAAAACTAGCTAATATGCTGTGCGCCTCTCCTAGTAACCTATTGTAGCACTGTGGATTACAGGCACAATTTTTATTAAAAGGCAGAATATCTACAATAGTGCACTTTAAAAAAGATTTAAAAAATTGTAGCGCTCATGTAATTTATTGTAATGTATTACTTTATTTGCTTAAAACCAAGGCAGATTGCACAAACTGAGTGATTATGGGTATGAGGCATTCCTCCTACAGCATCACTTCTGGTTCTATCAGCAAGGAATGGTGACCGGCAGACAGCATGGGATCATAATCACTGTAGACGAAGATGAGGACCAATTCCACTCACAGTCCCTTCTTTCTCCTACAGTGATGTGATCCCAAAACATCTGCAAGGCTCCACTCATGCAGCCATAAAAATTGTCGCAACCGAAACCACGCAAAACAACAATGCTGCAGACAAAATGGTGTGCACTAAAATAAGGTTAGGGCAAAACACCGACCGCAAGAGAAACAGTACACACTGTTAGAAATAATAACACTATCTTTGTTTTTGCAGGGGGCTCTGTCCACTGCACCTCCCGATATGGGGGACTTCACCCCCCACGCCCCCCAGACTTAAAATAACTACCTCTGAGGAGGTGTGGACTTAGGGGGATGAGGCAAAAGTTAGGAGCGGGGAAAATCTTTTTTAAAAACAAAAAGCCGCAACACAATGGGACCTAGTTGGAATTAAACCATGGCCCCAGGTCCCCTATGCTGCAGGGTGCTGATGCCCCAGCCACTCCACCACAGAAGCAGCTTGACCAGGCACTGCACCAGCAGCCTCTTTGACACTCCCCATGTCACCTTACAGTGACAGGGACAGCGGTTATTCCCACACACTGAGAGACCCCTGTCACTGTAGAAACTTTTGTGCTTTGTGCAGCATGGTTATTCATGCACTGTTTTGGCAGCGCTGTATTGACACAGTACTCCCAACAGACCACAAGTAACATCAATTTGACAAACTGAAAAAAGTAAAACACATCAATACATTATCACTAAGGGACTTGAAGTTGCTTACAGGTTGATAATTACCTGAAAGAAGCCTGCTGACAGTTTTATATGCTTATTGGGTCCACTGGCTCTTTAAAGTAGTGTGCTTGGGGGAATGCACTACAGAGGAGGAGCTCCATCTGCAGAGGGGAGGAGGAGGAGGAGACACCACACACCACCAACGACCTCAGCAGTGTGGACAACAGACTACATCACTGTAGAAGAAGATGGGGACCAATTCCACTCATGGTCCCATCTTTCTCCTACAGTGATGTGAACCCAAAATGTCCGCATGGCTCCACCCATGCAGCCGTAAAAATTGATGGGATTGCCACAAGGTGCCTCCTCTATATTAATTCGGTCAGAATTGGGCCAACTATCCTTGGAATGCTTAATCCAAAAAATAATAATAGTATATTGGTTAGAAATATATGGCATGCAAGAACATAAATTGCCAAGAAAGTGTCTTGAATAAGCACTTAGATATTAAGAAAATGAAACCATGTTCCCAGTAATCAAAGTGGCAGAAAACTGGATCAAGCCATATGGACTACTCCAGTGTACACCTGATAAATTAGCCATGCAGGCTTTAAAAAGCACAACTGGCGCTTCCACGGCAGAGAAGTGGAGGTCAGAGGTTGACTTGGTCCCGGCTTGGGACTCTTTCTTCCCCTTCCACTAGCAGCAGAAAGAAAAATTCCCACCCTCTGACCCCCACCTCCACGTCTTATTAAATGCTGTAGGATCACAGGGGATTGGGCAGCTCAGAAAAGGGGGTGGAGAACTGGGCAACAAATTCTTCAAGGGACAACTGCTTTTAAAGAGACAAACAATATATTACATGCTTGAGGAGGGAGAGAAAGGTGAAGTACAGTCAAATGAAAAGTACAGATAATTTATAAGTGATATGAAAGTTGATAAATAAGTGAGATTAAGGTGGTAGAGGTGTTACAAAGTGGGCATTGAAAGGGGCAAACAGAATATACCATGCTTTCGGTGGGAAGGGAATGTGCCATGAAAAGTATAGTTAAATTGAACGAAAAGCACAGTTAAGTCACTGAATAATGAAAGGACAGTAATTGGTAAGTGTGATTAAGGTGGAAAATTGTTATAAAGGGGCATGACAAAGAATTAACAGTTAATAAGAGTGATTAGGGTGGACAACTGTTATAAAGGAGGCATTCGAGACGATTACTGTAGGAGGAAAGAAAAGTTATGTATTGAGGTTATGGTGAAAATGAGGGATTCAATCAAGGATATTAGGCTAGGTTAACAGTAATGTAGGTGTAGTTGCACAGAAGGGGCACAGAATTTAAAATTGAAAATAGACATTCACTGTTGTGAGGACGAGGAAAAGATTTCAAAAAAGATAGCAAGCAGAAGGTTCAACAAAATATGGCATACAAGGGAGGGTTACAGAAGAAATGGAATGGAGTATTGTGGTAAGGGTTGGAGCCAGGGGAAAGGAGTGGGGTACAGGAGGCAGGAGGAAAGAAGACAAACTAGAGTGGGAAGAATAGTAGGTTGCAATGGATGTGGGATGACTGTTTTCATGGACACTCTATGGGAGACTAGGAGGGTGCCCAATCTGTCAGGGAGACTGGAGGCCGAATTAGGGTGGCTAAAAGGGGAGACGGTGTGGAGGGTAGAGAATAGCAGGGAAGAGGGAGAGGAAGGGTGGGGGAGCAGAAATGATAGGGGGTATACAGTTCATGGAAGGAGAAAGGGAGAACATGGGAGAGGGGAGGGGGAACAACAAAAGCAAGAGAAAGAGGCATTGCACAGGGGTGCAGAAAGACTAATGAAGGCACAGTAAGCTATACAAGGTTATCAAACAGGTTCTCACCTTTAGCCAAATTGCAGGAAAAGAAGGAGAAGGGAGGAGCCAATGAAGACACAGATCTGGAATCCAGGAATAGGGAACTAGGAGTAAAGTGTACAGTAAGGGGAAGTGTGGTGGGGGGGGGGCAAGGGTGTCTCAATAGGAACAGGAGAGGAAAAGAAGTGATGGGGAGGAGAACGGATGACAAAGTGGGAAAGTGAAGAAATGCAGAAGGGAAAAATGTAGTGGGTGGTGAAAGGCAGGATCATAGGAGAAGAGTTGGGGATGGAGAAATAACGGACAACAGAGAGAGATATGGAAAGGGGAATGGGGAGAGGGAAGAAGGAGGTAGTACAGAAGGGAGGGAGGAGTGATGGGGGGACAGCAGGAGCAGCAGAGGGGAGGCATGGGAGTAGGAGGGATGCCAAAGGAGATTATGGAAGAACAGGTAGAAAGACCTGGGGCAAAAGTCCAGGATAGCAATACAAGAATTACAAGTAAGATGAATCAGGACAGGGGTACAGGGATACACCCAGGGCTGGAGAACAAGGAATTGGTAATGGTCTATGGTGACTCAATCATTAATGGAATCAACTGGTTGAGGAAGGGGGGGGCATATAAAAGGAAGTCAGTCTTCTGTGACCCAGGGATAGAGGCAAGCAGGGTGCTGCCAAGAATAAAAGAGCATATTAGATTGCTTGAAGGTAAATCACACCTGGTTCTGCACCTCGGGATGAATGATCTGGTGGGGAAAGATTTGGAGAAGGTACAAAAAAATATTTAGGGAGCTAGCCAGGGGATGTAGAGAGATGGTTAACTCTGATATTCTCAGAGGTCTTGTCGGTACACTGCACTAGTATGGCAAGACAACTAAGAATAAAAGATTTCAACCACTGGCTAAGGGAATGGTGCAGAAGGGACGGATTCACATGCATAGGAGAATGGGGGAACATGTGAGCAGAGGAGAACCTATTCACAAGGGACAGACTGCACATAAATGAGGGGGGAACTAAAGTGGGAAAGTTGCAAGGGTATATTGATGGAATTCTGGGTAGGGATTTAAACTAAGGGGGAGTACGTAATTAGAGAAGGAGTGGAAGAAGTAACTAGAGGGTCTTGCCTAGTTAGCACTCCCCTATAGAAAGGGGCAAGAGTTATAGAAAGAAGGAAAATGGGTTTGGGGGAGATAGATTGAAGGGCTTGCTGGCAAATGCTAGGATTCTGGGAAATAAGAGGGAGGATTTGGAGGCCACAGTGGTGGGGGAGGGACTAGACCTAGTAGCCATAACTGAGACATGGTTCAACAGAAAACCACAATTGGGAGGTGGTAATGCTGGGGGTACACTCTTTTTAGGAAAGATGGGAAAGGGAAATGGGGGTGGCATTATATGTAAAAGAGGGGATAAAGGCAATGGTGGGGCAGGAAGATCAGGGTCCACTAGAGATCCTCTGGGTCACGTTAACCAAGAGGACAGGGGAGGCAGTATGTATTGGGGTGGTGTACAGACCACCAAATCAAGGGGAGAAGGTTGATAAGGAGATGATTAAGGAAATACAAAGGATGGCAAGAAAGGGGGAAATTCTGTTGGTGAAGGATTTTAGTCTCCCCGACGTGAACTGGAGGATCCCAACTCCAGCATCAGAAAGGTGCAGGGACATGTTGGAATCCATGCAGGAGGCATTCCTTCAGCAACTAGTCAGCGAACCAACTAGAGGGGAGGCCACATTGGACTTAATAATGACAAATGGAGACAGTATGGAAGAGGTTGAGGTGGGAGAGAATCTAGGGGATAGCAACCACAGAACAGTCAGGTTTAGTCTTAGGATGGGGATGGAAGCAAGTCATACCAACACCAAGGTAATGGACTTCTGGAGGGCAGATTTTAAGAAAAGGAAGGGAATTTTCAAGAGGGAGATGGAAGGGAAGGAGAATCTGGAGGACATTGAGGAACTGTGGGAGGCAATAAAAGGGGGAATTTTGAGGGCAACGGAGCAGTGCATTAGGAAGGTGGACAAGAAAAAATGTGGAAGAAAACCACTTTGGTTCACTAAAGAGGTGGCAGAAGCAATAAGGGGGAAAAAAGGAAAGCTTTCAGGGCATATAAAACTACTCAAGGAATTGAGGAAAGAGAAGTATACAGGGAAAAGCTTCGGGTGGCAGGGCAAATAGTGAGGAGGGCAAAGTCAGATACAGAGCAGAAAATAGGGAGGGAGGTCAGGAGAGGGGACAAAATATTTTTCAGGTACATCAGCAAGAGAAGAAAAAGCAAACAGGGTTTACTGAAACTAAAAGGGGAGGGGGAGCTCTGCTTGAGAGTGATGAAGATAAAGCGGACAAGTTGAACAGATACTTTAGCTCAGTCTTCACGATCGAGGAAGAGGGAAAGGGACCAGTGCTAAGAGATAGGGGAATGGAGGGCAAGGAGGTTGACACAAGTCCTTTTATGGAATGTAGTGTATTGGAAGAACTAGGTAAATTAAGGGGGGCAAGGCAATGGGTCCTGATTCACTACATCCCAGGGTGGTAAAGGAGATGAAAGAGGAGCTTGTGGCACCACTCACAAAGCTGTTTAATCTATCTTTGGCAGTTGCGTAGCAAATTCCCAGAGGGCCTGGGTGCAAGGATATGTTATAGGGCCCCCCTGATTTTGAATAAAGATCACAATTATGATTTGGGCCCCTCAAACCTCGTGGGCTTGAGTGTGACTGCACCCTCTCACCCTTGTAGCTATACCCCTGATCTCTGGGCAAGGGGAATGTCCCAGGGGATTGGAAAAAGGCAGAAGTAGTGCCCTTGCACAAGAGCAGTGGGAGGTAGGAATCAGGAAACTATCATCCGGTCAGTCTTACCTCTGTGGTGGGTAAGCTGATGGAGGCACTCCTAAAAGAAAGATTGGTACAATATCTGGAAGAGGATGGGCTCAGAGATAACAGCCAGCATGGGTTTACAGGTGGAAGATCATGCTAGACAAACCTGATCGAATTCTTTGACCAAGTGACAGAGGTATGGGATCAGGGAAGGGATGTGGACGTGGCGTATCTGGACTTTAGTAAGGCTTTTGACATTGTCCCTCACAGGAAGCAGGTGAACAAGTTGGGCAGCTTAGGTGTAGGAAGGAAACTAACAAACTGGGTGGAAAACTGGCTAGAAGGCAGAACTCAAAGGGTGATTGTCAATGGAGCTCACTCCAAGGAGGAAAAATTGACAAGTGGGGTACCCCAAGGGTAAGTATTGGGCCCAATACTGTTTAACATCTACATTGGGGATATAACGGAGGATGTACATGGGAAGGTGTGTCTATTTGTAGGTGGCACAAAGATCTGTAATAGGATGGATATGCCGGAGGGTGGAGGAGATGAGGGAGGATCTAATCAAGCTGGAGGAGTGGTTCAGGAGATGGCAATTGCACTTTAGTGCAAAGAGATGCAAAATAATGCACATAGGACGCAAAAATCCAATGGCAAGCTACACATTGGGAGGAGAAGAAATTGAGGCAACAAAGCAGGAAAGGGATCTGGAGATTATCATTTTGGATAACCTAAAGGTGGCAAACCAGTGCAACAAGGTGATGGGAAAGACAAATTGGCATGCATAAGGGTGGGTATCACAAGTAGGAGGAGAGAGGAGATCATGCCACTGTACAGGTCCATGGTTAGACCACACATGGAATACTGGGTACAGTTCTGGAGACCACACTTTCAGGGAGACAGGGATAGAGTGGAGAGGGTCCAGAGAAGGGCTACCAAACTGTGCAAGGCTTACACAAGAGGTCATATGAAGACCTGTACACACTGGAAACAAGGAGGGAGAGGGGGGATATAATAGAAATGTTTAAATATTTGAGGAGAATAAACAGGGTGAGGGAGGGGAGCATTTTCAAAAGATGTGAAAACACATCAACTAGGGGGCACAGTTTAAAACCAGAGGGAGGCAAATTCAAAGGAAATATGAGGAGACAATACTTCACTGAGATGGTGGTGGTGGGTCCCCGGAATAAACTGCCTGAGTGGGTTGTGGGAGTAAATTCAGTGGGAGAGTTCAAGAGGACATGGGATACCTACATGAGATTAAATAAGAGAGGTAAAGGTATGAATCCAGTTGGGAAAAGGGGAGCTGGAGTCTGCATTAGGTAGGGAGGGCAACACAGTGGGGAGTAAGGAAAATAGGGCAGAGGAGCCCATGGGGAGGGGAAGGGGCAGATTAGATGGGCTGAGTGGTCCTTTTTTGCAAACAGATTTCTATGTTTCCATGTTTCTATTAAGAAGACCCTTTAAAGAAGTTCAATTACTAACTAAAAACAGAATAAAAGTGTTCTAGGTCAAAACCGCACTTCAATAACAGCATGGTCAAAATTTGCATAGGGACAACAGCGGTACACACAACAGAGCTGAGCAAAAACATTGCATGTACAGACAGCACTGCGACTGGGGTGCATAGATATCCATGGGTGGGCAGACTGCAGAAAGGTACTGGGAGCCACACCAAGTAAGACAGGACATTGCTCCACAGGCAAGTCAGGTTAGAGGTAGAAAGGCAAATTTGGGAGGGAGGAAGGGAAGGAGAAATTTGGGTGGGTGGAGGTCCATACAGATATGACAAAGTAAAACTTCACCAGCGAAGTTTGCACACAGTGATGAAACTTGCCACTTCTCGGAGCTTCACAAAACTTACCCAGACCTGGTGAAACGTTGACTTCACCCAAGGTGTATTGGACAAAATTAAGTGGGGGGCTTTGCCCCCTGCACCCCCATACTATAATTATACATCCACCGAGACCGCACTCATTCGGGGAAAAAAAGAATGTAGTAAAACAGTTCCACACTGGGATCAAACCGTGGTCGAGTATAACTCAAACACTCACAGCCTGTTCCTCTAACCTCAACCCCATGAAGCCAGCACACCTACACTCCACACACTAATTCACTTATCCTGCTTGGCACATGTGAAAACAGTCACAGGTGGAGTGCTATAATGTTCGTGCTATTATTCACCCATAGCTGTGTTCACTTTCGCTCTTTTCACTGCGCGGTTTTTACTTCACTATCACTGAAACATGCTTTTGACCGGCTACAGAATAAGAGATATCTTTCACTGGAGCTCTCTTGCTCACTGTTTCCTCCTTTTTTGTATCCTACAATATGTCCTTTGTGAGCTCCTGGTAAAAAATAGACTGTAAGGAAATAGTCATTTTCTAGGTATAGTGTTACACTCCAATACACTGTGTTTTGGATAAAAATAAATATAATATTGCACAAAGGTAGTTTACAAATAGAGAGGATTGTGAGCTTTTAACCTTGTGTGTTGAGTATTAAATATGTATTTTTTTTTTTTGGTCCTCCCCTTCTCCCTGGCTGCCCACTCCTTCGGGTCTCTGATGCCCCTGCCGACTGCCTGCCCCAACTCCCATACTGGCTATCACCCCATATGGCAGTCCCCCCCAGGCAACCTGGCGTAACCCTTCGCCAGGCGGGTCCCCCTCCTCCGAGGGGGAAGGCACTGGTGGGGCGGCCAGTGCACTTTTCCATTGGCCCAGGGTACTGCTGAGGTGTGCCAGTCATGGGATCAGCAGCAGAGGAGGACAGAAAGACCATCATCTGGCCAGCCAGGAAGCATTTTCCTGGTTTTCTGTGGGGAGTGACGTCCTGACGTCAAGGCATACGCCGACGTCTGTCACTCCCCCTTGAGCTTCGCACCAGGCATCACTGCTGTGCTCCCAGCCTCCGCCAGGAGTCAGCATGTGCCGGTGCACATTCCCATCCTCTCCCCGGTGAAGGAGAGCTGTTCTTGGATGCTCCATCCTTCTCCCCCCAGCCGGCCCTCCGGCATCCCGAGTCCATTCCCGAACCCGGGTCACCGGTGTCGCAGACAGAAATCCAATCGCTGCGCCGATGGGCCGGCTAAATATGTATTAAATGTAGGTTGCGCACACACACATATATATATAATATAAATGTTTTAAGGTGTATCTATATAAAGGTAATAGGTTACTATTCTTATTTATTGCACTACTAGCACCTTAAATATAAATTTATGACATTAGCCATTCAAGGCTAGATAAGAAAAATAACACTAGACAGCACTATCTTCATATAAGCAACTGGTATTGTGAAACATTAGCGGCAGCACTGTGATTTTGTCCTGAAAATCCTCAACTGGTGCAATTGTTAAAAAAGACTTGATTTTGCTACTTTGCTTCAAGCTGATTATTTGAATGTGTGGGAGTACCATGACTGTTTGACTGTTGCTTGTTTTTGTCATTGAGCACCCCTGTCTAGTAGCAGCTCTGTTATACCCTGGTTGCATGTCTAACTGAGCAACGCACAGACTCAAAGGACATGCAGCCACAGAACTCACCAGGTCTGAGGTTTGAAGTATCTTTTGCTTGTGAAACGCTAAAATATGTCTGGGAGAGAGACACAGTGGGACTGAGCAATATTACGACTGGAGGACAAGCAGAAAATCATACAGGTGTAGGAATAGTCAAAAGCATATTTTCAAAATTGAATGAGTCAAATCCATTTGCCAAGAGTAATCACATGGGTGCAACAGGGAATGAGGAGGAGAATACCAAAGAGACGGGCAGACCACGAATACCGGGAAATATAATAGGTGCCCTTTTTTCGTTTGAAAGAATAGCCATAAAAACTAGAAGGAACTTTTGGCAGACTAAGTCTACTGAAGCCTACTTGGAAGTCGGGAGAGCACCGCACAGACTGAGGATCATAAAAGATCCATCTTTCAGCCTAGACAATGAGGACTTTGTAAGTAAACGGAGAGAGATTTCTAAAGAAGCCACAGGAAAGTGGATGATTTTAATTATTGAGAAGTCGAAGAAAGATCAGGAAGTGATAGACCGTGAACTTAAAGCTAAAGAACAAGCATTTCAGGCATTCAGTGAGATTAGGAACACTGGGAGATTTAAGACTGAATTACAAAGGGAAATACAGTTCCAAGAGGTGAAAATCTGTACGACTAAAACGCGCAAATTCGTGCGAGATGAAAATGATTACCTAAAAGGACACATATTTAGTAATAGTAAAATATTTATTTGTATTCAGGAGAGAGAGATCTTATTTCACATCTTTAGGACAAACCTTTTTTCAACTTGTTGGCTGGTCTCTTTTTTGCCACCACTGACATTAACGTTGCCACTGACTACTTCAACACAAACTTACTGGCCCTACAGAGCAGACACATCCCAATCTCAGCACGTAGGGTCAAAGGGAAAGTGACCAAGTGGTTGAAAAGGACCCACCTGGCATTGCTCAACACCGTGACAAACTCTGGTCGAAATGGAAATCTTCTTCTCAACAAACTGACTTTGATGCATATCGCTCACTGCGCAATACATGCAAGAAGGAGGTTTGCATTGCCAAGAGCAGATATTATCGTGAACTCCTTATATCCTCAGTCACCAGCCCTAAAAACTATTGGTCTCAAATTAATGTGGTACTGAGAAACACCAAGTCACAGATTCCCAGCGATATGCTAATTAACAACATTCATTGCAACAATCCTAATACTATTGCCAATGCCTTTAACTCCATCTTCACCTCGGTTCCTAATGTTCCCCCCACCTCATCTTGCATGTCTCAACCTTCCACTCCTCCTCCTCCTCTTGCTCCTCAAGAAGCACTTCATGCTCTGTTGCTTTCCCCAGTGCTGCATTCTGAGGTCCTAAACCTGTTGAAAACCATTCCCGCTCATGGCATTCCTGGGCCGGACGGAGTAGAACCCAGGATCCTTAGACTTGCTGCCTCTCTCCTGGCAACTCCAATTACTCAGCTGTTCAACCTATCCATCTGTACTTCCACAGTGCCTTTAGTATGGAAATCCGCTAAGACAATCCCGGTCTTCTAGAAAGGAGACCTCAAAATCCTGTCAAATTATTGGCCCATCTCACTCCTCCCCACACTCAGCAAGATCCTGGAGAAACTAATCTACTGCGAGATCTCGGCCCACTTACTCCATTTCAATCTCCAGTCTCCCATTCAGCATGGTTTCAGGGCCTGACATAGCACCACCATGGCTCTCACCCTTTTTACCAGTGAGGTTAAATCAAATATGGATAAAGGCCTTCTTACTGGCACTATGTTCATTGACCTCTCCAAAGCTTTTGATCTGGTGAATCACTCTCTGCTCCTGCATAAACTGGAGTTCCTTGGTGCCTCTGGATCCACACTGTCCTGGATCCGTAGCTTTCTTGACAACGGGTACCAATCTGTCTCCTTCGGCAAGATTCTATCATCTCCTGTTTCCATATCCTGTGGAGTTTCCCAAGGGTCCATTCTTGGGCCCTTGCTATTCTCCATATTTGTTAATGATATTCCCACCTCTATCCCCCACTGCCGCTCCATTATGTATGCTGATGATCTGATCCTCTACTCTGCCTCAAGCTCAATTGATGACATCAATGATCATCTGACATTGGCATTAATCCAACTCCAATCCTGATTCTCCTCCAACTTCTTGATACTTAATTTACCTAAGACACAGGCCATGCTATTTGGGTCCTCTAGGAAAGTCCCCACCATGTCCCCCAAGTTTTGACTGCTCTGCCATGATGGGTCAATAGTCTTCACCAATGACTCCTTTAAATACCTGGGAGTGAAGCTTGATCCCCTACTAGAATTCTCCTCTCATATAAACAATATATGCAAATCTGTAAATCCCAAGATTGGCGCTGCTTATCACGTTTGTCACTCCTTAACCCTGATGCCAGGATATCTATAGCAAGAAGAGTTTTGCTCCCCAGTCTGCTATACACTCTCCTTCTTTTTTCCCAGGCCAATGTTGATGTTCTCCATAAGTGGGACATAGCTTACAACAACATTTGTAGATTTGCCCTATTGGCCCCTTGCCTTATGCACTATTGTTTGCTCTACTCCGCCTTGCATTGGCTGTTGCCTAGCTCCCATCACTCATACTGCAGATACTGCACCTGGGGGCCAGAAACCCGGGCCAAGTGTACACCCTGGAGGGGGAAATGCTACAAGTCTCGATGGCTGAGATGGACCTGGGAGTGGTGGTGGTGGATGTCAAGATGAACAACTCAGAGACTTGTAGGAGGGCAGCAGCCAAGGCCAACAGGATGCTGGGATGCATCGCTAGGAGGATCACCTCCAGAAGGAGGGAAGTGATACTCCCTCTGTATAACTGCTTGGTGAGGCCGCACCTCAAATACTGCATGCAGTTTTGGAGGCCACACTTAAAGAGGGACATTAAACTCCTGGAGAGGGTCCAGAGGAGGGCAACCAAAATGATTTGGGGCTTGGGGGACAGAACCTATGAGAAGAGGCTCGAAGAGCTAAATATGTACACATTGGAAGAGAGAAGGGACCAGGGGACATGATAGAGGTCTTCAGGTACATGAAGGGGGTAAATAGGGGAGGAACAGTCAGGGTGCTTCAAAGGAAGGAGGAGGGGGCCACTAGAGGGCATGGGTGGAAGCTGGAGGGGGGAAGATTCAGGGGAGAAAGGAGGAGGTGCTACTTCACTGAGAGGGTGGTGGAGCCATGGAATGTGCTGCCTAGAGGGCTGGTGGAGGCAGAGACAGTGGATGGGTTCAAGAGGGGGTGAGACAGGTACAGGGGAAGGGTTCTGGAAGCAAAATCCAATGCAGCGAGAATTTCCGGAACTGGGAAGGGAGAAGCCGGAGAAGGCGAGGGGGGCAGCAAGGTCAGCTCCCAGGGTGGGGGCTGACCAAACGAGCAGACGCAAAAGACCGTTAGGCCTATTCTGCTGGCGTTTTGGCATTTTAGTATGTTAGTATACTCTCTGGGATGTTTCATTGACTCCTTGACCAGATATCCTCATCCTGACTCTCTAGCATCCATGCTTTTCCCCGTGCATCACCACTGCTCTCTGAGGTCCTCTGACGTTCAACTACTTTCTGTCCCTTACTGCTCCACCAAAATTGGGGTGTAAGCTTTCTCTCATTTCACTCCTAAATACTGGATCTCCCTTCCTCTCCACCTGAAGTGCTCATTATCTCACTCCTCCTTTAAAACTGCACTTTTTTCTCACCTCCATAAACTTGGTATTTGCGACTGTACCATAGCTGCCTGATTCTCTTCTCCTGCTCTTCTTTACTGGAATTCTTTCTCTTTGTACTCCATTGTTATTAAAGTGCTGCCCTCAATCAGCTTCTCATCCCTGAGGGGATGGGTTTGCATGCATGTATAGTTACTATGGCATGTTTTGTCTGTATGCATAATCTTTCCAGCGTTCCCTGGTGGAAACTGTTTAATACTGTCTTGTTTCTGATTGTATGTTACCTTGACTGTTGATGGTTGTATTTGTTCTCTCCCGGGTTGTGCCTGAAAATAGTCAGGGTTATTGCCTAATGTACTTACCCAGTCATCAAAAGCAAATAAATAAGATAGTCCTGACAATAAGTTGGCCGAAAGGGAGAAACAGCAGGAAAAAAAACAGAAAGTACATTTTGCGCCTACTTTGATATTAAGGAATAACAATAATACATCTGGAGGGGCAAGTGCAACAAGTGGAACCAGTGCCTCAGAGACCAGTGATTCTGAGCAGTCAGATGTTTTTTTAGACAGGCGCACAAAGGGACTGCCCAGATGGGGAAGTGCAAGGGGAGGTATCAACTGGCAGAAAATGGACATGAGGAAGAAGAAGAACAGCACAGAGGTCAGGGAGGCCAAGCACTGAAGAGATGGTACCAGTACTAATTACTCCAGCACAAGAAGCCCAGGAAGATAATGTTATAAACCTTTGGGACTTTACACTTAAAGAGGGGGAAGTAAGTGTGCTAAATAAAGGCTTGTCCTTTATACCGACAACTGATTTTAATTGTTTTGAGATACGTATAGATATACATTGTTTGTGTAGAACTTTAAGTGTAAAGTGTTTCTGCGTTAAAGATTTGAACATGTGCAAAGGTGGTAATATAGAGCCTAGTGACAGTCTGTATACAGAGAATATCGCCACCCAGGATGTATTAGATGCACTAGAAGGTAATGTAGAGAGAGAGAGAGAGAGAGAGAGAGAGAGAGGACCTGACTACAATAACTGAAGAGAATACAGTGAAAACTAGGCAGAGACCTAATACCTTGCGCCCCCTCCCAGCCATTTGTAGTTACTGCTTTTTAAAGACTATGTGAATAGGATCTGGAGAATTTAAGGGAAGACTTTGTGCCTAGGTATAACAGCTCTACCTCTGCAGAAAATGAAGCAATTAAGTCATTAAGGAATAACAAGGAAATTGTAATAAAGCCTGTGGATAAAGGAGGTAGTGTTATTATATTGAACACAAAAGACTATGTTAAAGAAGTCAAAAGGCAATTGAAAAAAACACAGGCTAACAGACTCCTCTGAATCTCTGCAGCATTACCGAACCCTCCGTAATAACTGCACTAAAGCCATAAGACAGGCAAAAAAGAACTACTTCCGGGTGGCTCTCTCCACTAACCTAAGCCACCCTTCCAAATTCTGGAAAACTGTTAAAACCCTGCTCTCTCCCCCTGTCCAGCCACCCACCCCTACCCTAAACATACAGGGCAACAATATATCAGTCCCCAGTGAAGTTGCCTCAGCTTTCAACTCCTTCTTTACCAATTGTGCCAAATCTCTCCTAGATAGCCAACAATTCCCCACACCCACAAACAGCCCCTTCACAATACCCCAGCTTACCCCCCACGCCACCACATTCTCTTTTTGCCCAGTCTCCTCAGCAGAAGTTCTAGCCGCCCTACGCTCCCTTGACCCCAACAAAGGCAAGTGCCCTTTAGAACTGGATGCCAAACTCCTATTCTTATCAGCCCCTGCTGTAGCCGCCCCCCTAGCTGACCTCTTGAACCTCTCTTTCACCACAGCACAAATTCCTGCAGCTTGGAAGGAGGCAGTTGTCATCCCGCTACCAAAGGGTGGTGATCCATCTGCGTCTGGAAACTACTGACCTATCTCCCTTCTACCGGTTCTGGCCAATCTGCAAGAACACCTAGCCCTCTCCCAATGCACACACTTCCTCGATTCCACTTCCTTCTTCACCCCGTTTCAGTCGGGATTTCGTAAATCGTACTCCACCATCACAGCACTACTAAGGCTCACAAATGATATTTCCTCAGGTATGGACAAGGGCCATATCACCTCGGCCATATTCATAGATCTGGCCAAAGCTTTTGATACCGTATCCCACTCAAAGCTAATCACAAAATTGCAAGACACAGGCCTCTCTTATCTAGCCACCAGCTGGTTCCAAGCCTACCTGACAGGGAGGAAGCAGGCAGTAAAAATTGGCCCTCATGTATCCACCTCACTCCCAGTCAACATGGGGGTCCCCCAAGGCTCTGTCCTGGGCCCCCTACTGTTCTCCATATTTTTAAATGATCTACTTCTGGTCTGCTCCAACTCAGCCATACAAATGTACACAGATGATACCGTACTGTATGCCTCCGGCCCCTCCATCGGGGACACAAACTCAACCCTTCAGCAGGATTTTGATGCCGTTCAAGCATGGCTCAGGTCCAACCAACTTGTCCTAAATGCAAAGAAAACTGTCTCCCTAACCTTCGGCACGCAGCTGAGACTCTCCCATCTAGCTGCTCCCCCTGTCTTCCACACTCTGGATGGATCCACCCTGGAATTGCACCTCCTTTAGGTACCTGGGAGTATGGCTCGATCGACACCTAGACTTCCCCGCCCACATTGATTCGCTACAGAAAAAACTACACCTAAACTAGGCACACTATACCACAATAAAGGCAACCTACCAACCATGGTCAAGAGAGAATTAGTGCTCAAAATGATCCTCCCCATTTTTGACTACGGCGATGTGATCTACAGCACAGCCCCCTCATCCACCTTGGCCAGCTTGGACCCCCTTTTTCATTCTTTCTGTTGGTTCATCCTAGAATGCCCCCCCCACCACCCATCACTGCGACCTATACAGCGCCCTTTCCCTCCCATCGCTGGAGTCTTGGCATCAACTACATTGCGCTAACCTCATAGCTAAATACTGGACCAATTCCCTCCCCCCATCTCAGCTCCGTTCTGTCAACACAACCCCCTCAGCATACTCCCTCAGAGGCTCTGACTCAAAACAACTCCAAGTCCCTTTCATGCACACATCAAAGGGCCAATCAGCCTTCAAACATCGGCTGCCCAAACTGTGGAATGACCTACCGGCAGATTTTAGGCTCTCCCCCTTCCCAAGGCTCCTCAAACCGCTCCTACATGCCCACTTCTCAGATATATGCAACTGTAACCTACAGCCTAGACCTGCCACCAAGAGGCATCTAAATGGGCTTTAATTAATTAATTTATATAAGTCTAGAATTCCTACTGCATTACTATACTTCTACTGCTCTGCTGTTTCACCCGGCAGTCTAGGCCTAACTATGTCACAGCAGACTATACACCCTGGTCTGAGGACTAAACTTTGTAATGTCAAAAATTGGTCAATCCAGCCTGTATCTATTCTGAACCTATTTTAATTCTCCCTGTATGTATCCACTCTCATCCTGTTGCCGTACCACTGTATTGTGTTGCATTCTGAACCTGTTGACAAACCACTGTAGTGTATTGTATTCTGAACCTGTTTGGATTCTATGTAACCCCCCAGGTCGCATCTGGAAACGAGCGGTCCCTACTCAGTATGCTTATCTGGTAAATCTCTTAAATAAATAAATAAATAACACAGAATATTATGTAGCTGTGAACCAAGAAAAATTTAATATCCTAAAGAAACAAATAGATGAATTTCTTATGTGGGCAGCAAATGAAGAGCTTATAAACAAAAGAGAGAAAATACCTCACTACCGATTCCCACTTAAAGCACAATTCTACATACTGCCAAAGATATATAAATCCTTTATGGATCCCCCAGGTAGGCCCATTATCTTGAGTGTGGGTACAGTAACAGAACCCTTAGCATGTATGGAAGATGATAATATAAAAGCATTTGTGAACACACTGCCCTTCTCTGCGCAGGATACAGGAGATGGTTTGAGGGTACTTGAAAATGTACATCTAGAAGAAAAAAACATGCTTGTAACACTGTACATAGAGTCCTTGTATACAAACATTCCCCATACTGAGGGTCTTAGGGCAGTTAGATACTATCTGAACAAGAAAGGGGAAGGAGCGAAGCCTGAAACAGAATTTTTGGTTGATCTAACACGGATTGTCCTGGAAGGTAACCTTTTTGTAGTCCAGAATGAGACCTTCCAACAGAAAAAGGGTACCACTATGGAGACAAGCTTTGCCCCAAACTACACAAACCTGTACTTAGGTTTCTGGGAGGAGGGAGTTATCTGGGACAACCTTGCAAATCCTGTCCAGCATAAGGTTGCGCTATGGAAGTGCTTTATTGACGATATTCTGCTTGTGTGGCGGGGTGACAGAAATGAACTTGAAGATTTTATTGAGTACCTGCATAACACAAATCCAAACCTCAGGTTCACATATACTGCTAGCCATGATGAGATTTCTTTCTTGGACCTGAAAATAAAATCAGATGAAACCGGTAACACTGAGACGGCCCTATACAGAAAATCCACAGACAGAAATACTATACTCATGGCTAGCAGCTGCCACCCCTGCCACACACTGGAAAATAGCCCCAAAAGCCAACACTACAGGATCAAGAGAAACAGTAGTAATGAAATAGATCTTGAAAGAGAACTTGGAAATCAGAGAATTAGGTTAAAAGAAAGGGGGTATTCATCAGAAACATTGGTGAAAGCCAAGGAGCTATGTGACAACAAAACAAGGGAACAGTTACTGCTGGGAAAAACAGTTGATGAGAAAGAAACTGAAGATATTGTCAGTTTTGTTACCACCTTCAATGTTAGGTCATGGAAGGTAAAAGAGATCATATACAAGCACTGGCATGTGTTGGCGGCAGACCCCAGACTTTGAATATATCCAAAAATCCCCCATGAATGTCTTACAGAAGCCCCAGAAACTTGAGGGATATGGTTGTTAGTTCTTCCCAGATAGTATAAGTAGTACCACCTAGAAACTGCCCCCTCAAAGGGTGCAAAAAGTGTGGAAATTGCACATTCTGCAAGCATATACATGAACACAACATGGTGAGGAATCCTTACAATGGTAAAATGCACGATATAAAACAACTGATTAATTGTAATACTACATATGTTCTATATCTGTCATTCTGTACATGCAATTCCTACTACATTGGGAAAACAAAAAGGAGGTAGAAAGAATAGATAGGAGAACATCTTAGGGATATTAAAAATGAAAATATGGAATATGCCTGGGCAGTCCACATGAAAAATGCTGTTAATAAAGAGGGGCATAACCGTAAGTTCATTGGAACAGAACAGGTCAAGTTTGGGCCTAGAGGTGGTAACAGAGCTGACTTATTAAGTCAGAGGGAACATTATTGGATATTTGAGATGGAAGCATATACATGAAATGGTTTGAATGAACATGTGGAATTAAAACCATTCCTGAAAAATAGAAGATAAACTGGATTTCATGCTTCTTTTCTTTTACAGGATTCATCGTACAGAGACAAAATACACACTAGATTGTATATGAAGTGGCATCTCTTTTTCCATTTTTTCCCTCCTCATATATCCTTTTTATGGATGTGAACCATTCACCTCCACTATGAACTTTTTGGAAACTCTACTCTCTCTCTAACTGTTCCAAGTATCGTGTTTATATATTATGAAGCCCTTAGCTTTCCTTTAAAAGACTGCATTTCAGACTTAATAGTTGGATTTGTCTAAACAGACATATGTATTTTGAGCTCCCCCCCCACCTTTAATGTGATCTCCACAGACCCCCTTTCTTCGACCACCAGGTTACACCTTTATAGTTCCCAGTATGTGACCGCTGTGGCAGCTATTTAGATTTACCTCTTCTTTGAGTTCTAAAACTAAAACATTATGGTAGGTTCAACTGGTTTTGTTTTAAAACCTATTATTAAATGTCTCTTTGCAAACTTGGAATTTTGCTTTCTTGCTCACCTTTTCCTCCTTTTTTTGTATCCTACAATAAGTCCTTTATGAGCTCCTGGTAAAAAAAATATACTGTAAGGAACAAGTCATTTTCCAGGTATTTGTTACACTCCAATATACTGTGTTTTGGATAAATATAAATATTGCATAAAGGTAGTTTACAAATAGAGAGGCTTGTGAGCTTTTACCCTTGTGTGTTGTCTATTAAATATGTATTAAATGTACATTGTGCACACACACATATGTTTTAAGGTGTATCTATATAAAGGTAATAGGTTACTATTCGTATTTATTGCACTACTGTCACTTTAAATATTAATTTATGATGTCAGCCATTCAAGGCTATATAAGAAAAATAACACTAGATGGCACTATCTTCGTAAAAGCAGCTGGTATTGTAAAATGCTAGAAGCAGCACTGTGATTTTGTCCTGAAAAACCTCAACTGGTGAGATTATTAAAAAAGACTTGATATTGTTACTTTGCTTCAAGCTGATTATTTGAATGTGTGGGTGTACCATGACTGTTTGACTGTTGCTTGTTTTTGTTATTGAGCATCCCTGTCTAGTAGCAGCTCTGTTATACCCCGTGTGTTGACCAACGTTAAGCAGGGGGCTTTGTCCCCCGCACCTCCATACTATAATTATACATCCACCGAGACCGCACTAATTTGGGGAAAAAAGAAAGTAGTAAAGAAACAGTTCCACTCTGGGATCAAACCACGGTTGAGCATACCTCAAGCTTTCACAGCCTGTTCCTCTAACCTCAACCCCATAAAGCCAGCATGCTGACATTCCACACAGTAATTCACTTATCCTGCTTGGCACTAGTGAAAACAGTTACAGGTGGAGTGCTATAATGTTTGTCCTATTATTCACCCATAGCTGTTTTCACTTTCGCTCTTTTCACTGCACGGTTTTTACTTCACTGTCACTGAAACGTGCTTTTGACCGGTTACCAAATAAAAAGATATCTTTCATCAAAAAGATTTAGAAAGATGTGCAAAATATAAATGAAGTCAGTGGTTAGCCAAAAACAAACAGTATTTTGGGCTAGTAATATATTTATTATTCATAAAACACCCAAATCATTGAAGGCTATTTGTAAAATACAGGTTTGAGTACTACAGAAGTGAATACTTTGAACATATCACCAACAAAAATAAGATGAGCTCCAGTGGCAGATGTAACTGCAATTTGGGTGAAGATGATATTGTACATATTTTAATTCTGTGTCCATCATATAACAAATGCAGGAAGAGATTGTTAGGAGATATCTTGGGGCAACTAAAGGGGACCCCAATAGAATTAGTTTCATTCTTCCTAAACTCAAACTCGGCTAAAATACTAAAGAGTATAGTTTCATTTTACAAAGTGGTTGAGAACCAGAAATTACATTTAAGAATGAAATAAATCTCTGGACTCTATAGCTGGAATGAAATTGTCAACATATTGAAATGAAAGATATGAAGTAACCATGACCCATGATTTTGTTACAACAAAATTTGATTAGTAAATTATATAATGGTATCTATGATGCATTTGATATATATGTAATATTTTACTTTTGTAACAACATAACTTGTCATACAATAAATAAAAAACCTATGTTAAAAACAAACACACGCTGACTGGTCACATTCTTAAAAGACTGCTGATAATGTAGCTGGTTGTTTGATTCTGATTCCTTTCTTCTGTGTAAAAGTGAAAAACAGGCCACCCCCGGCCCGTACTGGTGCACCACAAAGTTTGTTTGCAGTGTTGCACTCCTTCATCAACGCCATCTTTCCTGGACTGGAGTGAGAATACCACCACACAGTCTAGCCAATCATAATTCAGTGGTAGAAGAAATAGAGGAGACAGTAACATGAGGGACTTTTGGGGCTCTCATTTTATTGTTCAGGAGTTGGAATTAGAGTAGATCAAGGTAGGATTTGCTAGGCATGTTAATATTTACTTGTAGCAGAAACTTGCTCTTTTAGGAAAACATTTTTCATTGCACTGCTGCTGTAAGTGGTAATAAAAAGGAAGCAAATAACACAACCAGCGACATCAATGAATTTTACAGACGGTAAGGAATCCAAAAATATGGGTTTGTATTTCAACTAGCAATAATATGATACAAAAACAGTTGACAGTGTCCCTTTCATGCCAAATTTGGTCCTGTTCCCACTGATGTTAAACTTTTCCTGTAAAAAAACATGATGACTTTGGGCCCTATCTACAACGCAGTTTGCCACAGAAATGATGAAAGTGTTTTGTGTATATGGTCCATGGCAGAAGATCGAGAGAGGAGAGACAGACAACACATTTCATCAGTGTGTAAAGTTTACTTTTTTTCCCAGAGCGACCCCTTTCCACACAATATTTATCAACCACCACCACCATCTGAGTTGTCACTATCAGCATCAACAACATCAATCACTTCAGGATACTTTTATAGGGATATAAAAATCTTTCCTTATTAACTTTAATAAATGTTAACATGTGTACATTTTCTGGCAGCAACCTATTTCTGGTGTCTGTTGCAACATTGGTGGGAGTGGGAACTATCCAAACCTTGGCCTGTAACCAGCGGGTCCCACAGGGCTCAGTACTTGGACCTGTGCTGTTCAACATCTTTATTGGTGACATAGCAGAGGTGGTCAAAAGGAAGATCGGCCTCTTTGCGGATGATACCAAGCTCTGTGGGACGGTGGACACAGTGGAGGGGAGACAGGAGTTAAGGGAGGATCTAGCTAGAAAAATGGTCAGGCAGTTGGGTTTCAATGCCAAGAAATGCAAGGTCATGCACCTGGGTGTCAGGAACCCAGGGGCCAGCTACTGGCTGGGGGGAGTACAGGTGGCAGTCTCAGAGGAGAAAAAGGATCTTGGAGTGATGGTCAGAGGTGACATGAAAGACTCAGAACAGTGCCACAAGGTAGCAGTCAAAGAAAATAAAATGCTAGGCTGCATTGCCAGGGGAATATCCTCTAGGAGGAAGGAAGTCCTGTTGCCACTATACAGGTCACTGATGAGGCCACACCTGAATACTGTGTGCAGTCCTGGTGTCAGTATCTGAAGAAGGATATCAAGCTACTGGAGGGGGTCCAGAGGAGAGCGATCAGGATGATCCAGGGTATGGGGGACAAAACATATGAGGTGAGGCTGAGAGAGCCAAACATGTACTCCCTGGAGGATAGAAGGGGGGGACATGATAGAGACCTTTAAGTACCTTAAGGGAATAAACAGGGTATTTATTTATTGAATTTTGTTGACCAGGTAGGCCCACTGAGACTAGAAGTCCCTTTTTCATCCAAGACAACCCCCACTCCTGCTGTAGTGGCCACTTTCAGGCAAGATAAATAGCAAGATGCTCCTATGCCTGAGAAATTTGATCCTGGCTCTTCCATTATTACAGAACACCGTCCTGAGACAAACACAGATCGAGATTAAAATGAAACCTCTTGATTGCCTGCTCACACCTTGGAAAAAGCAGGCTGGATTCAAGCACCCGACAGCCAGGTCAGCCAGCCCTGACCCTGAAGACTCGGACGTTCAGCGATACCAGGAGCAAACATACTCCCCACTTTGGATTCCATACATGGCTGTCCCACTTACGAAGCCTGCGGTGAAAAATATCACCATTATGTTTTGTAATGAGGGCATCAATGTGGAGGACATACTGTTCTGGTTGCGTCAAAGGTGCGAGGTTATGGATAGGCCCTCCCCCGTTCTGGATAGTGAACAAATCTGGAATGGGGGATGGACGATCAAGGTAAAATTGTTTTTGACAAATAATGGCCCAGTGCACTTGCCTAGCACATTCTATCTTGGTAAAGACCATGGGGTTTTATTCTATATGGTACAACCGAGGTCTTGCTTGAAATGTGGGTCTCATAGCCATCTAAGCAATGCCTGTGACACCCCGAGGTGCAGTCATTGCCTAGATTATGGCCATGTCTCAACCAACTGTGTAAACTTGCTTAAATGTAATGTTTGTGAAAAAACTGGGCATGGCTATGCTAAATGTCCTTGGGCTTCTCATAATAGAGACAACTGCCCCTCTCACGAGGGGTTAATTAATAATGCACAACAAACGCAGGCTCAAAGGGTAGCCAATCAAGAACCTGTCATCCCCTCCACCTCAGCTTTTTCCTCCCCCTCCTTCCTAGGTGGCACTGGTCCCCTTACACAGAATGAAGAAAAGGTGTGTAACATCCAAGGGGAGGAAGCTTCTGTAACAGAACCAGTCTCTGAGCCCACAGTTACAGGGACATCAGAACCAAGCATCCTGGAGAATCCTGGAGACATGAAAATGCTCCCCTTCCCCGGTCAGACTCAACACCACAAGAAAACATTTCCCAAAAAAGCAGGTTAGGAAAAATCTTGACCATTAAAGATGGTTCTGCCTCTAAGGGGAAAGAAAGAAAAGGGGAGGTTTGGAAATCAGGCAATAAATTTGCAATCCTTTCCACAGAGGAACAGGAAGTGGACTCTGGGGGAGAGGTATCAGACTCCTCCTCCATTACCTTTACTACAACAGAGGTCACCTCAGATACAGAATACCAGAAGGCATAAAGACCAAATCTCCCATCGTACTAGGCAGTGAAGATGTATTAAAAGTCCTTGAAAAGGTCTGAGAAATAAACCCCCTTGCTTCTTTAAGCTCTTCTCCCCACTTCTTGGTTTTCCATGGGCTCCCTCAAAGTGACAACTTTAAATTCTAACAGCGTTAAAAGCCATAAAAAAATGACCACTGTTTTACACGTTATAAGAGGGAAATAGTAACATTTATTGTATTCAAGACACCAGGCTCAAAACTCAGTTTGAATTGTTCCAGGCTTCAAAACTTTGGTCCAAAGGTCCATCATTTTAGCTCCTCAGACAAAAGCTCTCAGGGTGTCCCTATTTAAACAGGTATAGCCCTTACTTCACGCATCAAGGCTAGTCATTTGGGCAGAACACTTTAACTGTGCAATGGAAAAAACAGACAGAGGTCTTAAGACAGACAACATTTTTTGTGATACTACTGCACTTAGGACTATAACATCCAGTGCTAATTTAAAGGATGCTTACAGGTCTACTTTGCCCACAGGTGGCAACACTTACTTCAGAGGTCCCTTGTCCACACGAATAGATTTTATGTTTGTATCCAATATTATACATCTCGAATACATTAAACTTCACGCATGGGAATTTTCAGACCACAGATCTATCACAGTTAGCCTACTTTAGGATCAGTCCCCTAGGAGTAAAAAGAATACTTGGTGACTCAATAGTTCTCTCTTAGAAAAAGAAAACATTAAACTAGCCTGGAAACAAAACTGGCTGGCAAGATTATCTGTAGTAGAGGTATATGATAGTGCTGCCCTCTGGTGGGAAGACATCCAGCTAGCCTGGAAGGAATTTTTCCAGATGCAGGCTAAAACAGCTGCACACAGAGAGTATCTTACATACCTACAACTGAGAGGCCAATTACAGAAACTAGTTTCCCTTTCAGAATCTAGTAAAGGTAACTATGGGCCACAAATCGCAATAATCAAAAAACAAATGTTTAACATACAGTATGACAGGGCAAAATCCCTTGAACAGGAATTAAGGGTTGGCACCAGTATGAAAAAAGACTCCATAGACCCCTCTTTAAAGAATGTAAAAGCAGGACTGATCAAAGGGTTATTACGGAATTAATTACTGAAACTGGACAAATTGTCACTTCACCCAGAGACATCCCAAACCAAGTAAATAACCATGTTCACACCTTATCTGGAGTACCCTCCTTGGTAGAAACCCTTAATAGAACATCTAAATCTCCCTCAGCTAGGGAGAGAGGATGGAGTGTACTTAACTTCTCCTATCACCACCGAAGAAATTAAAACAGCAATTAGTACTCTTAAAAACAATGCAGCCCCTGCCACAGATGGCAGAGGCTCCAAAGTATATAAAACAGTTATAGAAGACTTAGCTCCTGCTTTAGAAATCGTCTTTAATGAGATGCTACAGAAAGAAGCGTTATCCATTTCCATGGGCCAAGCAATTTTGATATTATTATTTAAGTCACAGTCACGGGAAGAATTAAAAAACTGGAGGACCCTAAGCCTGCTTAACACCGATTTAAAAATATTGAGCAAAGTATTATTAAAAAGGCTTACTACCATAGCGGACAAACTAATTAGTCCTTATCAGAACTGTGCCATTTCAAACAGATACCAGTATGATAATTTAATAATGCTAAGGGACATTTTTCAATTAGCCTCAGAAAACAGATTACATAGAAACATAGAAACATAGAAGTTGACGGCAGATAAGGACCGCAAGGCCCATCCAGTCTGCCCATTTCTTTTTCTACCTTATAAATGTGCCATCGGCCTTTGCTCTGTCAGTGACCTATCTATTCATAGTCATTTGTATTGCTCCCTTATGCCTATCCCATGCCTGTTTGAAGCCCTGCACTGTATTCATAGCCACCACTTCTTGTGGTAAGCCATTCCATGCATCTACCACCTTTCTGTAGAAAAGAATTTCCTCACATTCCCCTTAATCGGCCTCCTCTAATCTCATGCTGTGTCCTCTTGTCCTGCTATTTTTCTTATATTTAAACATGTTAGACTCTTTCACCTTGTTTATGCCTTAAGGTGTTTAAATGTCTCGATCATATCACCTCTCTCCCTCCTTTGCTCAAGGGTATACATATTGAGCTCCGTTAATCTGTCCTTATATGTCTTCTGATGCAGTCCCTGCACCATTTTGGTTGCCCTTCTCTGGACTGCCTCAATTTGGTTAATGTCCTTGTGAAGGTGTGGCCTCAATACTGCCGCAGTACTCCAGATGGGGCCTAACCAATGTCTTGTTACAGAGGATTATTACCTCTTACGACTTGTGATACCTCTACTAATACACCCTAACACCCCCAGCCTTACCTACTGCTTTAGAGGTCTGCTTGATGATTTTAGGTCATCAGATGATGATGCCCAAGTCTCTTTCTTCCTTTGTGACTGCTAGCAACTCCTCCCAGCCTATAAGTGGCTCTGGGTTTCTCTTCCCTATGTGCATGATTTTGCACTTCTTTGCATTAAATCCCAGTTGCCACTCTTCTGACCATTCTGCTAGTTTATCCAGATCTCTTCTCATTCTGCCCACCCCATCTGGATCATCTACTCTGTTGCAGATCTTGGTGTCATCTGCAAACAGACAAGCCTTACCCTCTAGTCCATCTGCGAGGTCACTAATGAAGATGTTGAATAGGACTGGCCCCAGGACTGATCCCTGAGGTACCCCACTTGTGACTTGCATCTCTTCTGACTGTATACCATTTACCACCACTCTCTGTTTTCTGCCAGTCAACCAGTTTACCACCCAGTTGACCAACTTCTGACCCACCCCAAGCCTACCTAGCTTATTTATCAATCTTCTATGTGGAGCAGTGTCAAACGCTTTGCTGAAGTCAAGGTAGGCGACATCAACTGCTCCCCCTTGGTCCACCACTCTGGTTACCCAGTCAAAGAAATCTATGAGATTAGTTTGACAGGACCTTCCTTTTGTAAACCCATGCTGTCTTGGATCCTGTGCTTCTATGGATTCCAGGTGTTGCACTATCCTTTCCTTAAGGAGTGCCTCCATAATCTTGCCCACTACTGAGGTAAGACTGACCGGTCTGTAGTTCCCGCCTCCTCCCTGCTACCACTCTTGTGGAGTGGGATCACATGAGCCTTTCTCCAGTCTTCTGGGACCTCTCCTGTGCTCAGAGACTCACTAAACAATTCTGCTAATGGCTCTACTAGTTCCTCCTTTAGCTCCTTAAGTACCCTGGGATGTATGCCATCAGGTCCCATTGCCTTATCCACCCTGAGCTTAGCAAGCTCTTGTAGGATCCTTTCTTTGTGAAGGAGTAGCTCACCTCCTCCCCCTGTGTCCATGATGCTGAGCTGTGGGCCCTGCCCTACCTTCTCTTCAGTAAATACTGAGCAAAAGTATCTATTTAGGATAGATGCCTTTACAGGGTCCTCCTCCTCACATGCTCCTTTTCTCCATTAGTTTAGCACCCCTCTGGACTTTCTCCTTCACTAATGTATCTATAGAAAGTCTTGTCACCTTCTTTACTGTTCGTGCTAGTGTTTCTCAGTTTGGGACTTTGCCTGCCTTACTGCCTTACCTGCTTCCCTTAGGGCAGTTTGGTATGCCTCCCTATCTTCATCCCGCTGTGTTCCCTTATATTTTCTGAAGGCCAGCCTTTGGCTCTGACCTTTCTGCTACTATATTTGAGAACCAAAGTGGTTTCCTTCTTCTTTGCACTTCCTTTTCTGTCTAACACAATGGGATGTTGCTTCAAGTATTGTATCCTTAATGCTTGCCCACTTTGCCTGTACCTCCTCACCTGTGTTTCTTTTTGCCAGGGCTAGCTTAACTCTGTTGGCCATCTTATCAAAGTCAGCTCCTCTGAAGTCCCATATTTTGCCTTGAATGGGATGATTTAGATGTAGTAGCCAAATTGAACCATACCATGTGATGGTCACTGGCCCCAGGTGACCTTCTACCTGAGATCTGTGATCCCTTCTTTGTTAGTCAGTACTAGATCTAGGATAGCCCTGTCTCTTGTGGGTTGCTGTACCAGTTGTTTGAGGCCCTCCCCTGCAGGGAATCCACTATGAGTCTAGTTCTGGCAGATGTTCCTGCTGGTATTGACCAATCTGTATCTGGCATGTTGAAGTCTCCCATTATCAGAACCTCCCTTTAGCTGTCATGTTTTGTATATCTTCTAACAGTAATGTGTCTATGTCCTCCTCTGGTCTGGGGGCCTGTAGACAACCCCAGTTCTTATGGCTGTCCCATTACCTGTTTCCAGGGTGACCACAGTTCTTCTGGCTCCTTTATGTGTATTCTGAATTTCTGTAGCTTTGATATTTTCATTAACATACAGGGCCACCCCTCCCCCCCTTTTTGCACCTCGGTCTCTTCTGAACAATACATATCCAGGTACTGAAGTCTCCCAAGTGTGGTTACTGGTAAACTGATTATAGGGATATGTGTTGGGGATCGACCAGGGAAAAAGCATTTGACAGAGTGTCGCATGGATACATGTTTAAGGTGCTAAAAGCTTTTGGGATACCTACAGAATTTGTTAACTGGACACAAGTTATGTACAAAAATGCAACACTAATCCCTAACGTTAATGGTGGGTAGGGAAGGAAATAAGGTTAAAGAAAGGAGTCAGGCAAGGGTACACCCTTAGCCCGATCTCATATGTTTTCAGTATCTACATATTTTTTTGGATCATTGCTGAGAACAACTCAATACACGGGTTAAAGGTCAACATAGACTCTCCATCAATTAAAATGCTAGCATATGCCGATGACTTGGTGCTTTGCTTAACTCCAATAACAGATGCTCAGGCTCTTACCGAAGCCTATTCTACGTTTTCCAAACAATCAGGTTCTAAGACAGGTCACACCAAAGGTTTAGGGGTGGTATTAAACAATACTCCCATCACCACCAGGTCAAAGTTTGCAGGCATACCAGTCTCCAGAGGCTCAATCTACATTTTGGGTACAACTTTTGGAAGAGACAACGTGGCTAAACACAATTGGGAGTTAGGATTGTAAAGGGCTAATAGATTAGTAGCTTCCTGGAAAGGTTGGCAAATTGCCAAAAAAGAGGATACTTTTAATTAAAACCCTGCTTATTCCCATGTTTTTATACATCAGTTACATCTTCCCCCCCTTCCCAAGAGCTAATAACATCTCTGTTTAGTGTTTTCTTTCAGGCTCTGTGGGGAAATAGGTTGAACCCTATTAAAAGGGAATACACATATAGGAAGGTACAAGAAGAAGGGTTAGATATGATAAACCCTGTTGCTTTTTATTGTAGCATATTTGTGTCTTTTAATTTTGGCCATGCCCTAAATCCAGGGAACAGGATCTAGAAATCTCAAGTTTTAGCCTGGGTTAGCCCTTGCCTAATACCCTGGTCACAAAATAGGATAAGGTCTTTGCATGGAATAAATGGTTTACCGAGGTATAGACTAGAACAAATTAAGAATTTGGTTAAATGGGGAATAGATAGCACACAAATACAGATCAAGGCTAGGAAGTCTGTACCAAATGATACTTCGGAAGGAATATAAGGAAAATATATTTTTTACTGATTGTCCGCAGACCAAAACCCAATATAATATCTCCTTATTGTCATCTAAAAGAATGCCTGAATTTGTCTGGGACTCAGTTTGGTTAGGACTACATGGAAAACTAAATGTTAGGAACTAATAATAAACATAAACAAGTACAAGATAGTTGTACAAGAGAAACATGCATTCAGATATTGGAAACTCAGTCCCACTTGTTTCTAGAATGTGAGTTTGCAAAATTATTTTGGTCTTATCTAGCAAGAAAATGGGACAAACCACTATGTCTCACACTATCATACTCTACGTTATTGTATGGAGTATTTGAAGCAGGATGGGGAAAATATTATGCAGAAACATTTTATATTATCCTTTCTGTTGTTAGACACTATATTTGGCAGGCACGCTGGCCCAGATATTCAAAAGGGATGTGCCATGCGCAACAGAGATGCACCAGTGCAAGTATGAAAATGCGCCATTGTGCGATATTCAGCGGGAGGCAACTGCACCACACAAGTTGCAATGCACAAGAGCGCAATAGTAATGAATGCATGCACAACTGTAGGGGAATGAACCATGAATAAATGGCGCAGTGCGATATTCAACTGCATGTGCCATGCGCAATAGGGGAGCTAGTGGAAGTTGTGTGATAGCGGAAATGATCCAAAACAAAAAGGAACAAGGGAGAGGCACAAGAACGCTACAGGGAAGCCAGAGGTGGGAGCGAGGAGACAGCATCAAGGCAGAGGGTAGCAGTGAGCAGGACTGGGCAAGAGCAGGGCAGGGCACACCCGGAAACAACCAGGAACAAGACAGGAGTGGGGAGCCTGTGCTACTGTGCAGGAGTGACAGAGAAGTGCCACAGTGGACTGAGGGCAGTGGCAGTAGGCAGGACAGCCAAAGGCCACAGGTGTACCTGGTGCAGGGGGATCATCACAAACAGACAGCGGAGGGAATGGGATAACAACTGCCGGGGGGAGAAACACCAGCCAGAGACATGGCCTGTGCCACCTTCCAGATGGAGGCGGTAATGAGGGGTGTGAGAAGGCAGGCAGCAGGGGGGCGTGGACGTGGAAGGGCCCATCAGCGGTACGCCCCCAACAGGCAGCACCAAGCCTGCACCACCTTTGAACACTACACTGACACAGAGATTGTGGGCCAGTACTGCCTGAACTGGGCAATCCTGAGGCGACTCTGTGAGCTGTGCAGTGATGAGATGCAGGCACCCACACGACAGAGCCATTCTCTGTCAGTGGAGACAAAGGTGACAGCTGTCATGTGCCTGCTTGCCATGGGCACATTCCAGAGACCAACAGGGGACACAACAGGCATAACCCAGTCAGCTGCATCACGCCTACTCACACAATTCCTCAGCACACTGCTGCCACATGCTGTGGAGTATATCCATTTCCCCAGCACACAGGCGGAGCACACAGCACACATACAAGAGTTCCACAGGGTAGCACATATTCCTGGCGTGCTTTGGGCCATTGACTGCACCCATGTGGCCATCCGCATGCCACCTGGCCCGAACGGTGTGTCCTACATCAATTGGAAGGGTTATGCCAGCATCAACTGCCAGGTGGTGTGCGATGCCAGGGGGCGCATAACCAATGTCTGTGCCACGCATCCTGGGGGAGCACATGATGCCTTCATCTGGCACCAGTCCACACTGTGCCACAGGTTCGAGAGTAGGGACATCCCCACTGGCCACCTAGTGGGTGAGTATGCACATCATGCAGGACGACATGAGCAGATGTGGGGGGGGGCATAGTCAGAGGTGCCATGGGTACCGGCCTTGACGGCCCATGGCAGAGTGATGCAGACCACCATACTAATGTCCACCCTCTACACACAGGTGGCAGTGGCTACCCACTCCGTCCCTGGCTGCTCACACCATACCGGCGCCCCGCGACCCCGTTGCAGCAATGGCACAATGAGGCACATGCCACCACATGGAATGTCATCGAGTGGGTGTTCGGGATGCTGAAGGCACGTTTCCAGTGCCTGAACATGTCTGGTGGTGCCCTACAGTACAGCCCCTCGAAGGCCTGTGGGCTATTCCTGGCCTGCTGCATCCTGCACAACATGGTCAATGACTGTGGGATAGCCATAGAGGTCAAAGAGGGGGACAGCTATGGGGACGATGAGGACACCGGTCCAGACGTTGATGGGCAGCCACCCCCTGGGCGAAGGAACCCCCGCCTGATCCGGATGTCACAGCTGCACCGGGACACCATCACAGAGGAGCACTTCGGCCAACACAGGTAGATCACGGGGCCATGTGCAACCAACCAATGGCAAGGACACAACCCACAGACAGGCATGGACGAACCCCAGGGGTGGATGGCAGCAAGGGAATGGGTCTGAGCGTGGAACTGCACATGCCATCAGGGATGGGCAGGGCCAAACATGACACACACTCACACACACACACACACACACACACACACACACACACACACACACATTCATCACAAGATATGCACAAGGGGTAGAAGGCATGCCAACCCCGACTGCAACCCCTAGCCACACACAGGTCCACACATGACCATGCCCAGTGGCTGTCACTGTACATGTCTCAGATGCTGGGCACCATTGTACACTGGCAGACAGCGCAACGCAGGCATCATCATGCACACGCCACAGTGGCCAGCAGCCAGGAAGGTGTGCACATGGACCGTGTGTGTGCAGGGCCGTGTACCCGACCCGTGCATTGCACGTTGCATAACACACTGCACACAGGGCAGCGGCAGACAGTGGCCATGGTGGGAGACAGGTCAGTCACGTGGCACAGTGCCATGGCTGTCACAGATGCATGGACGGCCCCGCCGAGACCTGCCAGCCATGCCAGGCTGACCACTGGCCTCATGGGGTGGCACTGACGGTCCCCCAGGGGTGACGCTGTGGGAATGCGACCGTGTTCGAGCAGGGGTCTGCAGCTCACCGAACATGCCCGCGCCAGGTGTGCTCGGTATGCCCACAGCCAAACCCAGTGTTGACATGGATGGTGTCACACGATGCCGGGAACAGGGGGTGGACGTGACACTGCACGGTGTCTGTGACGCATGGGCAATGAACTGGGTGCCCAGTGTGGCCATGACAGATGTGAATGCATGTGTCTGCCTGTCAAAGGCAGCGGCCACATCCTCCCACTGCTGGGCCATCTCAGCCAGGAGCGGTCTGTGGTCTCTGCTGAGCCGCTCCTCTGCCTGGTGCAGAACCGCACTGAGTGCATCCACCGCCATCACAAGCCGCAACTGCTGATCCACGGAAGCCTGGAGTAGGCGACTGTGCTCATCAAAGAGGTCATCCACCGGATCGGCATGCTGTCCCTTGTGGTGTTCCTGGCCATGCTGGGAAGCACCCCTTGACGATGGGCGCTGCACACCAGAGCTATGCCAGAGCACGCCCACACGCGGTGTACTGATGCCGCCCCCCCCGACATTGTCCCCCCATCGCTATTGGCCGACTGCTGACACTGCCCCTCTGGCCGCCGATAGCCAGGGCTCACTGGTGCCACCACAGCGGCCGCAACAGCCCCACCGGCCTGGATGCACACCACTGCTGCCCCACTGGGGCATACAGGCACAGGCTGGGACTGTGATGTCACGCAGGCCTCCACGGCAGCACCAACCATGGCTACGCCCATGCCGTTTCCTGCTGTGGGACCATCCTGTGGCCCACACGTATCACTGTCCGGGATGTGTGATCCATCATCATCGGTGCCGGATCTGACACCAGTCTGTGTCACAGCACACTGGCGTCCGTGGCCGCTGTCACGCTGGGACACAGGCAGGGCCTCCTCCACACCAGCACCACCATCTTCAGTCCGGACAGACAGGCAGGTATGCTGTGGTCCTGACCCTCGGACACCTGTGGCGGTGGATAGGTGCTCCTCCATGTCCAGGATATCGCCCTCGGTGAACACATCCACCACCACTGACCCATGTAGACGCTCAGGAGCTGTGAGAGAACACAGTAGTGTTAATGTCTCCACCCTACCCTGTGGCATTACCCCACCCCCCACACAGTGACAGCACAGGACCTACCATGCAGTGATGGGCTGCCACCCATCTGGAAGCTACCACCTGGAATGCCCTCTAGGGCACAGTGTCGCATGCTGCTGGCCACCCGCTCCTCCTGTGGCATCAGGTGTGGCACATCCAGCTGTCCACCACCGGTTGCAGCACATGCTACCCTGATGGCAGCCACCTTGTCCTTAATCCTTTTGTCTGTGCCAACCTTCTTTTTGCACTCCTGCACGGACCGCTGGTGGCTGCCATGCTGGTTGACGACACACACTACCTCACCCCATGCTGCAGCATGGGCCTGTGGTGTTCCCCGCTGTCCACTGAGCAGTGGTTCCCTGTCAAGGTAGACCTTGAACAGGGCATCTGATTCCGCCCGGGTGAAGTTGGGTCTCCTCTTTCTCCCACGTCTCTGTTCCTCCTCTTCCTCACATTCGGTCATTATAGAGCCTGTGGGAATGACAGGTGTTACCTTTGAATGTGCAATCCCATGCATCTCTCACACACCACAGTCCACACTTCCAAACAGCATGCAACCCACCACAATAGACTGCAATACCAAACAATGTCCTCTGCAGCCCCATGTCGCATTTATATAGTGCAAGGCATGCAAATGAGGTGAGGCGCAACTTTAAGTGGATGCTAATGCAGTGGCTGCGCCATGGAATTGCTGATGAGCTGATTTGCATATGCTGGCTGAATATCACACTGTTGTGCCTTGTGCCAGTGGCGCTAGTGTGCTGTTCTCGTGTGTGGCACTCGTGCCCTGGGGCGCCGTAGGCGTCATGGTGCCACAGCATGGTAGGCCACTGCAGGGCATCACAGACAGGCACCCTACTGTACTACATGCGGGGAGTCCCAGTAGCGCTGTGGCGGTCTGTGTGCGACAGACCCTTAACCCTGTATTTGACCTTTGGCCCCTAGGCACCATGCATCCACATGGGTGCACCCCTATCGCGCTGTTTGGTGACAGCGCGATGGGGAATGGCAGTGCTGTACCGCACAGCATCTGCACATGGGGGACGTGCGCTACAGAGTGCCATTTTGTGATCTGGGCTGCATGAATGATGGCACACAAGAGAGCACCACAGTGGAGCGTGCTAGAGCTGGCCAATCTTGTGGCCATTTTTGAGCCCCATGCTGGGGCCTTATTTGGGGAAGATCCTTTCGACATGCCTAGAAGCACTGTGTGGGAGGAGGTGGCAGAGGCAATGGAGGAGGCCACTGGAATTGCCCACAGCGCAGGGCAGTGTCGCCACCACTATGGGGACCTCCAGCGGAGGGACCCAGATAGGCTGGGTCGACTACGGGCATGCGCCAGGCGAGGCGCCATGCCACAGCCAGGTAGGTGCTCCATCCATACACTGGTAGCATCCATCCATCCTGGTATCATGGTGTGCATGTGTCCACCACACAGGGGGGTGGGGGCCGTCCAGTGTGGGCGGTGGTGGTGGTGGAGTTGAGGCATGGCTGGGCTGTGTGGGATTGCACACACCAGGGGGGGCTTTGCTACTGGTTTGTACTGATGTTCCCCTCTCCGTGTTTGCACCCTAGGCCCTGAGGAGCGACGCCGTGCTCATGAGGCGAGAGCACAGCGTGACAAGGATGCTACCCAGAAACAGGGACAAGGTGGAGGGGCCATAGTACAGCAGTGCCCGGCTGTTGCAGATGCAGGTGAGTGCCTTTCTTCCACGTACTTCTGTGCATGCTGTGTTGAAGGGTTGGCGGCGGGGCATGGCCACCAGCCCTTGACACCACCGCCGTGCACGCCACATGGTACACTCAGCACTGTCGTGTGGCACTGCATGTGTGTGTGTGCATCGCTGGTGGTCCGTGCGTGCACCGGGTACATGGCTGTGCCACTGTCTTCATACCGCATAGCCATGTCACTGTACGGCCACGGTGGTGCTGTGCAGGACTTGGGCAGTGGGTGTGTGCAGCAGTCTGCATGGCTGTGTGCGCTTGGGTAGGCAGGTCTTGTGGACGTGGTCACTGTTGGTGGTCGCACACCATCACAGGGGTGTGGCCCATGGCTGTATTACATGCACAATGGGTGGGCTGCAGGGGGATGGACAGTCACACGTATTGACTTTGCTCCCTTGTCCTATGGGGACATCACTGGATGGCCATAGAATGAGGCATGGAGGAACTGCTCTAGCTGGTGTGGGCATCCCTGGCGATTTTGGAGAGAATGGAGCAGGACGGGGTCCAGAGATGAAGCACCCGGATGCACCACAGGAGTAGAGATCGGGGCAGGCAATAGGCCCTCCATGCCCCCTGACTCACCTAACTCCCCTGGACCCACCCTCACACCCCTTCTTCCCTCTCCCATTTGTTCACCCCTGCCCCATGCCCGCCCCCACCTGGTTTGTGGCCCCTTCCCCCCACCCTTGTAAATAAGTTTGTTTGTTACCATTGTTCAATACATTCATTTTGTTAGGACAACTGTGGTGGTCTCTGATTTGCAGTGGGCTACAGGTGCTTGGCTGCAGTGGTGTGCATGGAATCAGGGGTGATGCAGGCACGGGCATGTGTGTGTGCCCAGCAGGGACCCTCCTATGGTGTGGGCGGGGACTCAGTCACTGTCTGTGGTATGTGTGTTGTTCTCTGTGCACTGGATGCCTGTGTGCAGTGGTCCATGGTGCATGCACTGTGTCCATGGCACCCCTGTCAGACTGTCCATGGCCTGTGCAGCTGACACCCTTGCATGGCTGTGCTATGCACAGTCTGCTGGCATGTCAGTGGTGGCTGTCCATTCTGGACACCCCCTGTACCCAACACAATTCCGGACTGCCTTCTGCCACTGATATGATGCACATCTGCCTCAGGTGGCACTGTGGTCTCCGCTGTTGTTGTTCCCCCCTCCATGCTGTCACTTGTGTCTGTTGCAGGGAATGTGCTCCAATGTCTGTCACTTGTGCTCCAGCCGCATGCTGGTGGCGTACGGATTCATGGTGCATGCGCAGAGTGGCTGGTACACCTGTGCCATGGATGGGTGCTGGCTGTGGGTACATGGCTGCTGTGGCCACACGCCAGCAGGTTTGTTGCCCTGCTAATGTGTCCCTCTGTTGGTGTGCCCTTGGGTATGGGTGGGTGTTTGTCCATGCACTGTGTTGCATCCTGTGTGGCGCATGCTTCCATGCACCACTGTGGGCATCTGTGCTGGCTTTTGGGGCCAGTGCTGGGACAGGGTGTGTGCTTGTATGGGTGTGTGGGGTGCTGTACCACTGGTGGTGGGGTCCGGGGCAGGTCCTGTCACATGTGGGGTACCTCGTGTGCCGACGCAGGGTCAGTCTGTCAGCTGTACCTTGGGGGGGCGTGCAGGGCGGCACTGTGTCTGCAGTTGTTGCATCGGTGGCTGCTGCCACCCGCTGCAGGGTGCTCACAGTGGGGCTGCCTTGCATGGCTCCATGGTGCACAGGGTTGCATTGTCACAGTGGGGGGTGGCGGCATGCATGGGATGACATGCACTGTTGGGCGCTGCTCCTGGGCAGGGTGTCTGGGGATCGCTGTGCAGGGTGTGCTCTGCATTGGTGGGATGGTGCAGCATGGGGTGGCCGGACCTCCTTGTGTTCCAGTCACATCTTGCCAGGGGGTGTGCTGGGGCACCATGCCCCAGCTGTGGGATTGTTGCTGGTGTCCATGGGCTGGGGGTTCTTCCAGCTCTCCTCAGGTTGTGCGGTTCATGGGATGTGGGGGGCGATGTCTGTTCTGCTGCGTGCTCCTCTGCCCATATCTTCCATGGGTGGTGAACCCCTGCATCCTGTCCCTATGCATCCCTGGTTGTGCTGATGCACTGCTACCCTGCTCCACTGCGCATCCCTGGTTGTGCTACTGTGCATCAGACCTGTGCCACTGTGCATCCCTGGTTGCGCCATGGCGCAGTTGGCGCGATAGTCAGTTGTGTTGCACATGCGCATCATGGTCTGCACAGAGTTTGAATATCGCGCATGTTGTGCATGGGCCCACTGTACTTGTGCCTGCTCCTGCTATTGTGCTACTTTGTGGCGCAGTTTGAATATCTGGGCTGCTGTGTTTGAGTCACTCAACAGAAAGTGGTTAGCTATGTGGAAATACTGAAAAATGTTCAAATCTCTCTTCAGAAAATTTGGTTGACAGATTGTAAAAAATGTTCGTCTAAGAGAAGGAAATTATTATGGATCAGTTGTGAAAAATGGACTCAACCTCCATGAACTAGGAATTGTTTGGTTGTAAATAGTATGTACATACTTGTTCTTTGCTTTCTGTATGATTTAAATTGTAATCAAATGTATGCATTTTTTGTTTGTAGCCCTTCTACTTACTAAAAATTCCCCTACTCTTTTCGAGACATGCCATGGGATCTTTAATGTCCACTTAAGCATCCACCAGAACAGGCAGATAGGACCTCGGTTTAACATCTCATCTGAAAGATGCCACCTCAGGAGTGCAGCACTCCCTTCATGCTGCACTATAGTGTCAGGATTGGGATTTAACCCAAGTGCCTGGTGTGGGGATAGAACCCATAGCCTTCTGATCTCCCAGCCTCAGAGGAGAGTGTGCAACCTGCTGAGCCACTAACACTGCTAAAGATAAGTACGGAGGGCATCTTTAACTTAAGAAAGGAGGGTACAACAAGGGGGCACAGCCTGAAGCTATTGGGGGGTAGATTTAATAAGGAAATGAGGAGGCACTTTTTCACTGAAAGAGTAGTGTTGGGGTGGAATGAGCTGCCAGAGGAGGAGGCTGTGGTAAATACAGTGGCTAGTTTCAAGGGGGGGTGGGATAGAGTGAAGAAGAAAATTAGGGTAGGCATTCCTGAGCTAGGGAAGAGGGATGGTACTACGGGAGGGATAGTTGACTCCAGGGGGAGTAGGGGAAGGGGCACACTCGAGCAGACTAAATAGACCATTATGGCCTGTTTCTGCTGGCAAACTTGTATGTTTGTACTATAACCACCCAGTCCCCTGGGGTTACTAGAATCCCCTCAGTAACAGTGCTAGGCAGGGACAGGCAGCTTGTGATTAACTAGTTAAATGGTTTTTCACCTGCTCATTCTTCTGTTTACTTGGCTTCAGGTGAGATGGAAGTGATGAGCTCATTTGGAACTCTAGCAGTAGCATAACCCTTGTGCCAGCTGTAGAGTGGGGAGTTAGAATGTTGAGACGGGAGTCAGTGTGAGTCAGCAGCGAAGAGTTGTGGTTTGAAGTTGGAGGAGTGAGAACTGCTCAGCTGTGGGCTCTGAGTTGACGGCCCAGCTTTTTCACCGTAGTTCTGGTATTCTCCAGCTTGCCAAGAGAAGTGGTGGAGACCTTTTTTGCAGCAGGATTTCCTGATTTTCATCCTTAGAGGGGTGAAAAGGACTGCTAGTGGATGGATCCAAGGGGCAATCCCCTGTTTTATCCAGGATATTTGAAGCTGCCTGAAATGTCTAACAGTGAGTAGGATCTGACTTTTGCTAAAGGAAGCAAGTACCTGTGCTGTTGCGTTCTCTGTCTAAAAAGAAAGGTACAACTTTTGTGTGAATTCAGAAGTGTGAGACTGTTCTAATTTAAAGTTAGCTTGTGTATGATGTCCAGAGATCTGACTATATCACACTGTTTGGGACTTTCAACTCTTCCACTACCACTTGTAGTGATTCGAATGCTGGATGCCAAGTTTCATTCAATAATCATTTCCAAAGTGTGTTTCCGTATGTTTAAGGTGTAACTCTGAAAGAATGGTTGAGTATGGATTTGGGAGCAAAGGGTGGGCAAACCCCACCTGGAGTAACCAGTTCAGGACAACAGGTTCAGTAAGGGCACCTAGTTACTTTAGACAAAGGGCCAATGTCGGAAGAGGATTTTTACCCCTGGAGTGGGTTACAGTTTCTTCTCTGGTTATGAAGAAGGGTGCTAGTTCTTAGCAAAATGTGTTTTTAGTTGTGGCCAGTGCCACTGGAAGCAATGTTCTATGTCCTACGACATGTGGGAATACAAGTCTAAGTTGTTCTATATCCTACGACATGTGGGAATACAAAGTGAAAGTGTCCTATGTCCTACTGTGGTGGAAATAGAAAGAGTTTTCTGTCAGATACAGTCCAAGTTTGTTGTTCTGCAAGTTCCTAGTGCCACGATGTGTAAATCTGGGGGTCCACCCTTGCTTTAGAGAACATCTTTTGGAATAAAGTCACACTCTAGAACCCCAACTATGGTCAGGACAGTTACGTTATCACTTCCTGTGTGGAGTTACTGGGTACCCCTCCAGAAGTTAGGGCTAACATATGCCTAGCAAAAGTTTCTCTCCCCAGGACCTGGTTTTGTAAGTACCAAATAGGTTAACTGCTTTTGTACACCCCCAACCCTTGATCTCTAAAAGAATGAGTCTGGTATGCATTCCCAAAGCTACGGTTGGTACCATTTCTAAATGTTTCTGAGTTCATGTGCCCAGTAGGGGTCCCAGGGGTAGCTAACTGTGTAAAGTAGTGGGGAAGGGGGTGTTACAGTAACATTGCCAGCTGTACTAAACGTGTTCTGAAGAGACACTTGTTGCAGGACAGCAAGATATTTCAAGCCTTCATTATACAGAGCAGGCCATATTAACTTTTTTGATCTCCAGTATTCAAAAGGGCATGTATCAATAGGAATAAGTGGTTCTTTCAGGTAGCTGTCTACCATGATGGGTAGAGAATGCTCAGAAGAAAAAACTGTGTAGGTTGGTATGGCAGCAATTTGCAAAAGGTCTGTCACAGATTTAGCTTGCTACTAGGGGTGGAGGTGGGAGCTGAGGAAGAACTACTGCTCACTTTTGGTGACTTTACCTCTTCTGTATCTCTTCATGAAGATGGACCTGCACATTGTGGCGATGACAGGTTGAAGCTACTGTGTGTGCCTGTGTTTGACTCCTGTGACTGCTGCAACTCATCTAACAACAGAAATTTGTAGTTTTCTACATTATCTGTTGTTGGAAGATATATAGTCTTGAACCTGGGATTTAAGAGTTGCAAGTATGTAGTGTTTTGATTGTGTCATGGTAACTAATTTATCATCGTTTTGGAAGTGCTCACACCTTCTCTTTATGAGATTTCTGTGATACTGCCGACTTGTTGTCTCATCTTCAGATTTCTCTCATTCTATCTGTAGAGTCAGAACACCCAGATGATGTGAAATCAGCAATATTAGTGGGATAACCAGACTCAGAGACGCACCTTCTGAAGTCATGTCCTTTGTAGCTGTCTCAAAAGGAGCTAGGATGCAGCACACTGTCTCCATTAATTTCCACTGCAGCACAGAATGCATAATGCCATCACCAATAATATAATTGGAGCAATATTCATGTACAGGTTGCTTTTGTTCCAAAAGGCACTGCAGCATATAAAGAGTTGAGTTCCACCAAGTGGAAACATTTTGAATCAGCTTTTGCTGGGGCAGCTTGTGTTTCTTTTGCAGTTCAGATAATATCCATTCAGCCTTGGTTGAATGTGAAAAGTGAGTCGCAATTATTTTGCAAACAGCAATCATACCATCAACTTGTGTTTCATTGTTCAGGAACCCAGTGACAGTTAAATGTAAGTAATGTGCAAAGCAAGAAGCATGCATGAACCCTCCATCCTGTACTGCTTTCATAGAATCATAGAATATTAGAAGCGTGACAGCAGAAAAGGACCACACCAGCCCATCCAGTCTACCCAATTCCCCCCTACACCTCCCCCCTTCTGCCAGTCCCTGCCCTTCCCCTGCTATTCAGACCCATATGTCTATCCCATGCCCTCTTGAATCCCTCCACGATTCAGCCCCCACTACTTCTTCTGGTAGTCTGTTCCAGGGCTTCCACCACCCTCTCAGTGAAGAATCTCCCTTTCACATTGCCTCTGTTATCTTACTCCCTGTAGTCTGAGGCTATGCCCTCTAGTTCTGGCTCCCTCCTTCTTCTTAAAGGGACACATTCATGTACAGTGGCAGACATAGCTTGAAAGCCCATAAAAAGTTCATTTAATTGATGTATTGGGCATACCTGTAGCTGAAAGCAGAAAGCAGTCCAGAGATATAGATGATTGAGTCTGTGCATTATAAATACTACATTAGAGCCATTCTTAGACCCTTGTGATGTCAGTGATGTTCAAGCAATGCTTAACTCAATGCAGTTAGGCACTGCTTGATCGTCACTGACATCACAAGGTTCAATGAATGGCTCCAATGTAGTATTTGTATTGCACAGACTCAGTCATCCATAGCTCTGGACTGCTTCCAGCTATTGGGAATGCCTAAAACCTCAATTAAAAGAACTTTTCATGGGCTTTCAAACTATGTCTGCCACTGTACATAAATGTGTCCCTTTAAGTAAACACCGTTCCCTTACTTCGCTGAGCCCCTTCACATATTTAAAAATTTCAGTCATGTCTCCCCTTTCCCTTCTAGTCTCCAGTGTGTATAGATTCAGCTCCTGACATCTCTGCTCATATGTCTTCCCTTGCATACCCTGCACCATCTTGGTTGCCCTTCTCCATCCCACCTATGTCCTTGCAGAGGTGTGGTCTCCAGAACTGGACCCGTACTCCAGATGCGGCCTCACCATGGCTTTGTAGAGGAGCATTATTACCTTCCTCCTTCTACTAGTAATGCCCCTGCTGATGCAAGCCATCATTCCATTGGCCTTTCCCACCACCCTGCTACATTGGTTTCCTACTTTAAGGTTGGATGAGACTATGATCCTCAGATCCCACTCTTGTTCTATAACTTTGATTACCTCCCCTCCTAGGGTGTAAACTGCTCATGTGTTCCTACTTCCCACGTGCATCACAGTGCACTTTTTGGCATCAAATTTCATCTGCCACGTCTCTGACCACTCCTACCTCATGTCCTCCACCCCCCCGGGTGTCCACCCTACTGAAGAGCTTTGTATCATCAGCAAAAAGGCACACCCTCCCCCTCAGACCCTCCACTATGTCGCTGATGTAAATGTTAAAAAGGAGAGGTCCCAAAACTGACCCCTGGGGCACTCCACTCTTCACCCCCCATCCCAGAGTACACCCCATTTAGCACCACCCTCTGGGTTCTTCCCACTAACCAGGCCTCCACCCACCCACCCCTAAACTTTCTAGCTTGCTCACCTGCCTTCTGTGGGGGACAGTGTCAAGGGTCTTTTTGAAGTCCAGGTAGGCCATGTCCACTGCCTCTCCCTGGTCAATCACCTGAGTCACCCAATCGAAGAACTTGATCACGTTCATTTGGCAAGACCTTCCCTTCATGAAGGCATGCTGTCTGCTGTTCTGCAAGCCACTCTCCTCTAGGTAGTCCACCACCCTCTCCTTGATTAGTGCCTCCATTACCTTCCCCACCACTGAGGTGAGGCTGATAGGTCAATAGTTCTCTATCACCTCCCTACTTCCTCCCATGTGTCTGCCCTCTTCCAGTCCTCTGACACCCTTCCCATATCCAGGGACAAGTTAAATAGCCTTGTCAATGGGGTGGCCAACTCCTCCTTCAATTAGCTGATCACTTTGTGGTGTAACCCGTTCAGCCCCATTGCCTTGTCCACCCTCAATCTTTCTAGTTCTTTCCTAACCCTATCCACAGTGAACGGGCTCTGATCCACCCATTTGCCCTCCTCCCCCTACCTCTTTAGCTCAGGACCCCTCCCATCTTCCTCCACTGTGAATATCAAGCAAAAGTATTAATTTAATACCTCTGCTTTTTCACAGTCCCCTTCTAATTTTATCCCTCCCTCCACCCTCAGCCTTGCAATCCCCTGCCTTGCCCTCCTCCTCCTCTCCCTCACATATCTGAAAAAATGTTGTCCCCCTTTTGGCTTTTTTAGCTATTTTCTCCTCAGTATCCGATTTTGCTGTCCTGATCTTCTGCCCTGCCAGTCTCCTCTCCACCCAATAAACTTCCCCATCTTCCTCTCTGATTGTCAGCTTAAATTTTCTGAAAGCCCTCCTCCTCCTTTCCCTGACTGGCCCCGCTACCTCCTTAGTAAACCAAAGTGGTCTCCTCCTCCCCCTTTTGCTCTTCTTTACCTTTTTTACACACATTTCTGTGGGTTTCAGTATCCCTCCTTTTATAGATTCTCATAACTCCTCCACTGCCCCTATATTCTTCATTCCTGCCATTGCTTCTCTTGCTATCCTTTTCATCCTGTCAAAGTCTGCATGTCTGAAATCCAAGACTCTAGTACTGGTTCAATTTGTCTGCCTCCCTGCCCTAACCCCAAACCTTACAGTCCTGTGATCGCTGGTGCCCAAGACTTCTCCCACCTGCACCTCCTCCACACTCTCCCCATTTGTCAGGACCACATCCAGCAGGTTGTTGCCCCTTGTTGGCTCCCTGACTAGCTGTTGCAGGAATTCTCCCTGCAGCGCAGCTAGGAACTCCCTGCTTCTAGTCGATACTGCATCTGGGATTCCCCAGTCTATATCTGAGAGGTTTAGGTCCCCCACCAATAATAGTTCCCCTTTTAGGGCCATCTGCATAACTGCTTGAATTAGCTGTCTATCCCCCTCCTCCCCTGCATAGGTAGTCTGTATACCACCCCCAGCCACAAGGATTCTCCAGTCCCCCTGCCTAGTGTCACCCACAGTAGCTCAGTCTCCCCATCTTCCTCTTGTTCTCCATTACTGTCATGTCATTCCTGATGTATAAAGCAACTCTCCCCCATTGCCCTCCCGGTCCCTTCTAAACAGTCTGTAGCCTGGAATAGTCATCTCCCAGGTATGGTGCTCCACCAAGTCTCGCTTATTGCTACTACAGCCAGCCCTTCATCCCCCATGATAGCCTCTAAGTCCACCATTTTGTTCCCTAGGCTTCTGGCATTGACAGCTAAGCCCTTCCACCAAGTTCCCCCCATCTCCCCTTTCAATTAATACCCTCTTTACCAACATTCTATCTCCATCCTGGGGGGGGAGGCTGGTAGCCCCCCATTTCTCCTGTCCTGTGGTGTGAATTTGTCTCCCCCCCGATTTAGTTTAAATTATAGGTTTGTTCTATGAACTTGCTCTTTAGCACTGCTGCACCTTCCCTGTTCAGATGCAGTCTATCTGGGGCAAATAGGCTCTCATCCCCACCACGTTGCTTCCCAGTCCTCTATTAACCCATACCCCATCTGTTCACACCATCCCATCAGCCATTTATTAAACTCCTCAGTCCTCAGTCTCCTCTCAGTACTTGCCTTTGGTATGGGCAACACCTCTGAAAAAGCCACAGATTTGAATCCCATACTGCTACAGTACGTAGCAAGCACTCTGAATCTTGCCTGCACCTCCAACAAGCCATTCTCCACCAGATCATTTGTTCCCAGGTGAAACATCAGGAGTGTTTTCCCATCCTGCTGTTTTCTATTTGAGGGGCTATAGTGAATGACCTCCACCGCTGTCATACCTGGCAGGTGCTCGACCCATACTGTACTGCTCTTATGCCCCCTGCCCCCCATCGAATTCCTTTTATTATTGAGTCCCCGACAAGTAAGACCCTTCTCTCCATTACCTTCTGCTTGTAGTTCTTTTCTTTCTCCCAGCCCCTTGCATTCCATTTTTTGCCCTATTCTCACTTCCTTCTTTACCCATTGTATCTTCCTGAGTACTGATTTCCCCCATCTCTCCATATGCTCCCTGCCCCCCACAGGCATTTTCTGCTAAACTGCCCACCCCTGTTCCACTATCCGCAAGCTCTTTCTCCTCCCTTTGTCCTGCCCTTTCCCGTGCCCTGACTGAATTTCCCAGTTATCGGGTTGCTTCCCCATTCCCATCTTGTTTTAGCCCCTCTAAACCTGCGCTCACTGCTTCCCCTTCCTTGAGGGTTTGCCCTTTCTGGGGTGAGTTCACCCCTGCACCCTTATCTTTATCTTTGCTACCTTCTTTGTTCTTTCATGAAGGGACATCCCCCTTTCCCCTTTCTACTGAGCCTTCCTTTATGTTTGCCTCTCCTGTTCCCCTAAGTCCTCCTCAACCCCATTTTCCCTATTCTCTCCCCATTTTGTGGCCCTAGTGGTGCCAATCTGTTTTTCTGCTCTATGCCCACTGCCTGTATCCCTCTGACTGGTGCTCCTCCCCTGCTTTTTCATCTCTTCCTGGCTGTGCAGGCTTTGTACCGTTGGACCTTATCTCCTGCCATTCCCCCTGGTCCTTCTTGTGTCATGTCCTGCCTCTACCTGAGCCCCCAAAGCCCCCCTTATGCCCTCCTCAATGCCTCCTTCCCTGCTTGTGTACTCCTTTGTGTTTTTCCAGTCCGCCTCCTGTCTTCACCTGCCTATTGCTGTATTTGCTCCTTGACCCCCAACAGCTCCACTTTTGCTCACTCTTCTACCCCATCCCATCTTACTCCCTCAGTGGATCCCCACCTGTCCTCATCCCTACCCCTCACCCCTGCCCATCCTAGCATCCATCTCAACCACCTCACCTCCACCCTTAGTTGTGCCAGCTGCCTACATATCTTGCAGCCCCCATCTTCCACACCATAGCCAGTACTATAGCTGACCCACAAGCAGTGCTCCCTACCACCCTTCCAAAGATGACCCTTGCCCTTGCAGTCTGGGGACCATGCCCCAGACCTGCCCCCGCTCCGCTCCATTTGCCCCTCCAATTTGGTTGCCCCTCCATTTTTCCTAAGGCCTAGTGCCTATAGCCCACACAGTCTACAGTTTGAATTACCAGTTTAAGTTAAACCCAGCCAAAGAAATGTCCTTCTAAAGCCCATAAACCCATATAGTCTACAGCATAAATTTATAGTTTAAGCTATACCTAGCTAAAGCAATGTTCCTCTCAATGTTTCTTTAAAACACCCCAACCATCCCAAACTCCCATATCCCATGCAGCCTATAGTTTAAATTAACAGTTTAAGATAATCCTAATCAGAACAATGTTTCCCTAAAGCCCCCCCATACAGCCTACAGTTTATATTTACAATTTAAGCTGTACCTAACCAAAGCAATGTTCCTCAAACAGTTTCCCTAGACAGCCCAAATACCCTTAACTCCAGGGATTTCACTTAGCACTTAACAGAGAAACTCATTGACAACCTAGATACAGTTATTTCCCCATGGCCTATCATTAGCTACAGCACTTTGTACTGGCTTCCCAGCCCCAGTATAGTAACTACTATTTCCGAGTCCCATGTTTCTTGAGTCCTATGTCTTTAAGTGTTCCACAACCAGAGTCCCATATGCAATACCTCTTTAAATGTCCCACAACCAGTTCTTGAGTCCTTTGTCTTTAAATCAGTTCTTCTTCAATTCCTCTTTAAATGTTCCACAATCAGTTCTTGAGTCCTTTGTCCTTAAACCTGTTTTTAGTTTCCTGGTGAGCTATCTTGCCGGCCCTCTTCCTGCAAAACCGCTCCTCCTTATTGGTGAGGCCTCTACTGGGAAGAGCCCAGTGAGCCCATTTAATAAGAAGGTGCTGTGTGTGTGGGGGGAGAAAAATCTCCCAATTGGCTCCTCCTCGAGCCACCGATGCAGTGCTGATCTCACCCTCCTCCAAGTGGCAGCATCCGCTTCTTCTCCTGGCTGCAAGATGTGGCACTGAAGAACCCCTCCAAGTGGCAGTGGCCACTGCTATTCCTGGTAGCAAATGCAGTGAACAAATGACTGCTCCCTCTGGCTCTGGCTTGCAGTTGGGCCCTGCCCTTTATAGCCCAGCTGCACAGTTTCAGAGTTGGCACCCTCCCAGCTGGTACTCTCGATTGGCTCTGTTAGAGTCCTCCTCCTCTATTGGAGCCACCTCAAAAATCTTCTCCCGATTGGCTCCTCTTCGAGCCGCCAGTGTGGCACTGAAAAATCTCCTGATTGGCTCCTCCTCAAGCAGCCAATGTGGCACTGATCTTCCCCTCCTTCAAGTGGCGGCATCTGCGTCTTCTCCTGGATGCAAGATGTGGTGCTGAAGACACCCTCCTCCAAGCAGCTGCGGACACTGCTGCTCCTGGCCAAGGATGCGGTGAACAAATTATAGCTCCCTCTGGCTCGCATTGTCACCTGCTATAAAGCCACATTTCAGACTGTGAGAATAAATCTAGTCATTAAGGAGGTCATGTAGTTCTTGCAAGATATTTGCGGCTGTATGACTTTGCCCAAACTTTTTTATATGCAGCAGTGCCATCTTTTGGGGTGTGTCTGGTTTTGAAGAAGCACAAGAAAAACTGACCCAATCAGTGGCAAGGGACATATAATCTATATTCTGACTGTTGGTCCACATATCAGTGGTGACATGAATAACCCCACCCTCTGCAGTTTTAAGTGCAAGCATCACTGTTGTTTTTAATGCCTGATAAATGTTTGGTATTTCAACACAGGCAAAGTACCTTCGATGAGCAACATTGTAACGAGGCTCTGCAACTTTCATGACCTCCCTAAAATCCTCACGATCTACTAACGAATTTGGGAGAAGGGCTCCAACTAACAGTTCCCCAACTTCGTGATTAAGATGAAGACTGGATGATTTTTGGCAAAAGTATTCTTTCTCTCAAATGCCTGAGACAATGTTAGCTGCTTACAACATGTCCCTGCTGGTTTATTAGATGCTGTGCTTCATTGACCAGATGGACTTTGGGGCAGTGGACTTGGACTTATACATTCAGTGCCATCACTGGATGTGCAACTGGTGCTAATAGTGTTGGCGTTGGTGGTTACGGTGGCCCTAGGGCTGGCACTGGTTCTGTCCACATCACGTTCAGGAAATTCAGCCAGCCTGCTGGTGCAGCAGAAGAGATACTGCTTGTAATGCCAGCGACCCGGGTTCGGGTATCGACTTGGGCTGCTGGAGGGCTGGCCAGGAAGGGAGGAGGATTGAGCACCATTGGGCTGCTCTCCTCCTCTGGGGAGGGTGGGTTGCCTGTCCCACTGCTCTACCACCACCTAAGTGACCACAGGTGGAGGTGCAGCAGGATGGCACAAAGTGGCTGGTTGGACGTAGCCAGGAGCTAAAGGGGCAGCACATTGCAATGTGCTCTGCCCCTTGGCTCCCCTAGTGTGCTGGCATCCAATGGGGTGGCACCAGAAAAAGTGGAAAAACCCTGCAGCAGATGCCTGAAGATGGGACCCAACTGTCCCGAGAAACTCTATAACCAGGCTCCTCAGAGGACAGGGATGGACCATCTGATGCACATTCATGGACTGGGGTGACTTGGGGGGTCCCCTTCTTCCCTGCCCTGGGGGTAAACCGCAGCAGGATGGGGGCAGGTCCACCGGTGCCTCAGCAAAGTTACCCAGGGCAGAACTACGTGAGCGCACACAGCGTAGGACTCCCCGATGAAAGGGACCTAGTGTGGTGAGTAAGGGGGCATAAAGAGCAAATATAAAAAAGAAAAAAAAGTTCAGAAAATTCATTATGCATTTCAGATTTATGACCCTTCTCATCTGTGATCTGGAAGGTGGAGGACATGGTTTTTGGCTGATCAAGCAATATTGGATGTTTTTTTCAGATGGCGTTTAAGAGCTATGGTGCCGAGGCATGATGCAACTTTAGAATTGCTAACACTCTGTTTACATATGGAACAAATTGCTCTGCAGGGATCACTTTTACTGACAGAAAAATAATGCCACACTTCAGAAGTGACAGACTTTGATCGAGTGCTAGTAAGATAACTAAAACCTATGATTCTTCACCAGTCTGAACAGAACCCAGTCCATCCTCCTTGGAGTTAGAAGAGTTGGCAGGGGCACTTGAAGGTTTTTAATTTTTATCCAATGTAATCGATTCACTGGATATGTCCTTCTCATCGCCACCATTTGTGGATTTACTTGCAAGTGCACTACCTGATTCATTGTCAGCAAACCTGCTCATTTGACTAGGCTGGGGGATTGATGATACGTCACCAGTCACTACACTGTCAGACTGAGACAAAGAGGTACTGCCTGAGTCAGAGACTGAGTCATTGTCATTTGCACTACTACTGCTAGTCACAGAGATTTTTACAGCATGAACGGCATACCTTATGGTGCTTCTCCGTGTGACACCAACAGCTGCACGAGTTTTCTTAAAAAGTCCCCCTTTACCATATTTTGGTGTTGCTCTTTTGCTGCTTGTTGTATTTTTACCATGAGAAACATTTTGGTTATTTTTGCTGACATCAGGATTACCACTACCACCAACACCTGCTTCACAACCAGCACGAGATACTTCATCTGTGTTGGTGTCAGCCATAATAACAGCAGCACACTGTACAAGCAACCTCATTGTTACAGAACAATGTGGTCTGTGATCGCTTGCAGCTCAAACATTTGGTTTTGGCTGTATGACACTATGATGCAGTGGACTTGAAGGTAATTGAAGAATATGCAGGTTTGCAACTAAAGTTGGATCCTAGGGTCAAGGATTACAGAATGGTTCAGCATAGGCATAGGCATATGCAAAACAGGGCAAGGTGAAATGTCAGGAACTGAAATCCTGAATCTGAATAAAAAATTATTATTTCAGTATTGCAAGAAATTGTCTGTTTATTTTTATATTATATTCCAATATTTCTTGTTCTGTAATATATTTTACCCTATGCAAGATGATACCATGCACTGAGTGCTGGGCGGCACATGGTCAGTACGTAACAGTACAGTCAGTGGGCACACAGCAGGATGATGGCCAGTACACCAAGTAGGAGTCACACACCCCCTGGGTATAATGCAGCAGTCAAAGAGCACACAGCAGGATGATAGCCAGTACACCACATAGGAGTCTCACACACACACACTGGGTACAGTGCAACAGTCAAAGAAAACACAGCAGGATAACAGCCAGTATGCCACGTAGGAGTCACACACGCACTGGGTACAGTGCAGCAGTCAAATGGGACATAGCAGGATATTAGCCAGTACACCATGTAGGAGTCACACACACACACACACACACACACTGCGTAGAGTGCAGCAGTCAAAGGGCACACAACAGGATGATGGTCAGTATGTCACGTAAGAGTCAAACACACACACTGGGTACAGTGCAGCAGTCAAACAGCACACAGCAGGATGCTGGCCAGTACACCACATAGGAGTCACACACACACACACACACTGGGTACAGTGCAACAGTCAAAGAAAACACAGCAGGATAACAGCCAGTATGCCACGTAGGAGTCACACACGCGCTGGGTACAGTGCAGCAGTCAAATGGGACATAGCAGGATATTAGCCAGTACACCATGTAGGAGTCACACACACACACACACACACACACTGCGTCGAGTGCAGCAGTCAAAGGGCACACAACAGGATGATGGTCAGTATGTCACGTAAGAGTCAAACACACACACTGGGTACAGTGCAGCAGTCAAACGGCACACAGCAGGATGCTGGCCAGTACACCACATAGGAGTCACACACACATACTAGGTACAGTGCAGAAGCCAAACAGCACACAGCAGGATGATGGCCAATACACCATGTAGGAGTCACACACACAGAGGGTCCAGTGCCGCAAAAGGCATACAGCACAATGATGGCCAGCATGCCACGTGGGAGACTGAGTCACACAACACAGTGACACATAGATTTTTTGGGGGGGTACTGACAAGGGATGTTTCTGTCTCTCTTCCCAACAGTGAAATAAATTTCTGGCATGAATTTAAGAATACCACCACACAAGTGGCTGCTGAGCCACACACAGTCACGCACACTGGGTAGGGTACAGTGCAGTCAAAGGGCACACAGCAGGATGATGGACTGGGCACAGTATGCCACAGGAGATGGAGTCACACTACACAGTGAAAGGGATTTTTCTGTCTCCTTCCAACAGGGAAATGTATTTCTCGCATGTACTTAAGGATACCACCACACAACTGACTGCTGGGCTGCACATAGTCACATACACTGGGTAGGGTACAGTGCAGTCAAAGGACACACAGTAGGCTGATAGCTTCTGGCCAGTACCCCATGTAGCAGTCACACACTGGGTACAGTGCAGAAAAGTGCACACAGCAGGATGATCCTGTACACATTGAGACCCTCAAGGTTCCCAATCAGTTCCACCACCAGTCCCTGGCCTTCTCCTACTCCCTTCCCAACAAAGTTGCCAGGTAATGCTACTGCCCTCACTGGCTGCTCCTTGATTCCCCTTTTCCTTTCTGTAATTTCTGCTACACAAACAAATGTACAACCAGACTGCCAGTGACTGCCTGCCCCCGCTCTCCAACATTTTTCTGACAAAACCCAAAAGACGCCCACAACTGAAGAGCAGAGCAGAACATACACGTCTGCTGTACTAGCAATCCAGCTCTGTCTGCCCTGCTGATTTTCTGCTACACAACAACAAAATTTGAGTCACGTGACTCAACTACTGCACATGTCGTGCCACCTCCTGGTGACTGTACAGTAAAATTTAACTAGTCCCTCCTGAGTCTCTCCCTCCCAGCTGTCAGTACCTCCCTCCCACTGGCTGCATCACCCCCGAGACCAGACTCTCGTCCCCACCCATGGCAGGCAGTGGCATGGTGGCACCAACATGTAACTAGGGAGAAATAAAAAGAGATTTTAACTGTTTTGTGAACCTTCTAGTGTTCAAGTTATTAGAACTCGAACACCAGGGTTCGAGGAGGGTTCGAATCTTTGACAAACTAGTTCTGACAACCTTATTCCCTATTTATTTTATAATGTTCCTTACACACCTTTTACCCTTCTAGTCTTCTATACTGCAATGATCTTTCTAAGTGTAACAAGTCCCTCCAGCCAGTATGGGGAGAAGTTTGTTTTGTAGTGGGTGGCTGGGCTCAGTACTATCTAGTAAAGGCATCAGACTACTTGAGAAAGATGGGGAAAGAGCTGGGCCTACTGAAGTGGGTAGTACATAGATTAACAGAGACAGAGGATATTTACTACCATCTTTTTGTTCAATCAGTTTTGCACTTTCCATGGTCACTTTGAGTTTTGATTTTGCACTCTTCTTGTTACACTGTATTTATCTAAGCTATGTACTGTTTTTATCCTTTGCTCCTCTCCCTGGGTCGTACCTGGAAACGAGCCTTGGCTCAGTGGGCCTTTCCCAGTCATCAGTTTTCAAATAAATAAATATTTCCCAGCCCAGCACCCCTGCCTGGATCTCATTATGACCTTACCAAACCAGATTGACACCCAAGACAGAAATTCACGTGGGGTTATTGACTGGGTGCTATGAGGGTAGGGGGAGCCTCTCAAGTTGTTGTTTCCAGTTGGGGGCAATAAAGTACTGAATTGTTCCAGTAGGGGGCATTAAAGTAATGAATTGTTCCAGGTGGGGGCATTAAAGTACTGAATTGTTCCAGGTGGGAGTATTAAAGTACTGAATTGTTCCAGGTGGGGGCATTAAAGTACTGAATTGTTCCAGGTGGTGGTGGTGGTGGGGGGGGTATTTTAACCGGTAGTCGGATGCAGACTCAGATTCTGGCTCCAAATCCAAATCTGACACCCTTCTCAAGATTAGCACTTGGGGCTTTCAATGCTGAAAATCCAAATTCTGAAAAAAGCTCAGAATTGGAGGTTTCTGATTCCAATTAGCCCTAGTTTTGAAATTCATTGTTGAACTTAATGAATATTCATATGAGAATGAAAGTAGTCCCATAACTTAGGACAGGAGAAAATTAAAAAAAAAACATGCTGTGAATCCTTTTTTAAGTAAAATGTCTAGAGGGCAGAGTAATATAGTAGGTAAAGAGACAAGGGTGGTACTGTTTTTTTATGTTGGTAGTTGGTAGTTGGATAATTAAGTATAGCTAGCAGTAAATCAGAATGCAGGATTTTCTATATCCATTTTATAAATTACATTTATTAGGGCAGAAGGAGGCATTGCCCACCTAGCCTAGCCACCATCATCTCAAAGGTTACACCTTTTATACCATTTGAATCCAAGAGGACAGTGCTGTTAATGTCTCAGCCTACATTTAATTTGCTGGAAAACCTATCTACACTCCGATGACTCTGTTAGAGAACAAATGCTTGCTAAGACACAGCCTAAAACCTTCTGTTACCAGCTTCATGCCATAGCTCCTTGTTCTCCCATTTATTTATTTATTTATTTATTTATTTAAGAGTTTAACCAGGCAAACATGCTGAGCGGGGAACCACTCGTTTCCAGATGCGACCTGGGGGGAACAGGGGAAGGGACAAAGGTGAAGGACAGCAATACACATATGCTCTGTACAATTGAGGAGGCTCTATATGAGAGACTATACAAGTAGGTAGCTAGGGTGGACAAGCAACTTCTAGAAAAACTAGAAAAACTGTAGCAAGCACAGAGAAGAAAACATTACATAGTACAGAAAATTTATCACAAATACAGGTTTACAGAATTTTTAGAGGGACAGAAGAAAGGTTCGAGCAACAGTGTACACCTTACCACAGCGTAGAATTGATGTCAACATGGGAGAGTAGCTTAACCTTAACTCGGCATAGATCTTCAATTTCCTTCATCGTTTGTCCATGCATAATTTTATATAATGTTATCCTAGCCCCATTTAGTCACCTATGCTCCTGTGTAAACAAGTTCGGATCTGCAAGTCTCCTATGATATACCTCCTCCACTAATCCCCTAATCATTTTGATTACCCTCCCATGAACTCTTCACAGTTCCTCCTCCCCGCCCACCCTTCTCTGGTAGGTTGACCAGAACAGAGTGCAGCATTTAAGGCGCAACCTCACATAGGCCCAATACAGTGCACTAGAAATATTACAGTGGAAGCCAGATTTATGTCCCAGTATATCTAGATTTGTGGAACAGGGATAGGTTAAATTTGATCAAGATATCACTACTATCTTATTGGCTACTGTGAAGATAGTGGTGCTGTCTTGCAAGTTGATATGTCACAACTGAATCCTGAACCAATCAGAGAGCAGCGTTAACAATGCTAATGACATCACAATAGCAATGCACCCCACTGAAGTCAGCAGATGTGAGAGGTTTTGAGGGGCACATTTTAAAGTTTGCACTTTTTTCCATTTTCCTTTTGTATTTTCTTTTTCATTTCTATCACAAAACCTCCTAAACACCTGTTATGCAACTCAAATATAACATGGGTGACAATGAGCGTGGGATGCATTGGGTGGCACTGTTTACATTTTGTACTTTTCTCTTTTGTAACTTTTTATCTGTAACCCCTAGATGGCGCTATCCCAGGGGCTACTACCCCTGCCTGATTTGCCACTAACAGGTTGAGGGGCCTGGATCCAATGGCGGGTGCCTCCACCCAGAGGTCAGGGTTTGCAATAGTTAAACTAACTTGGTCACAGCCCTCTGGGACACTGCAACCCCCCTTTCTTCCCACTAGTGGCCCACACAATATATCAGAATTACCTTCACAGTATACACTTACCCCAGGTCTGGTTCCGCACTGGGACCTCCTGTGAAATGAGATACAGTGCAACAATCACAGTACAGTACTTTTAACATAGACAAATACCTCAGGCAGTATAACTTTGCTGAAACAAGCAGCTCTGATTTATTTAGGGGATATAACAAGGACAGGGGAAATCAGGTTAATTAGCGTATCACTCTAATAACTATTTATGGCTCTGTGCACAGGCCTATCCCTATCAGTTACTGTCCCTGGGTACCCAAGCCCTAGTGGCTAGTCCAAACCGTGGCAGCTGGTAGGGGCCCTTTCACACAGAGAAAAGGAGAATTAAACAGTCAGCAGTACAGTAATTCCATTTGGATTTAATGTGGCAATTCAACAGGGAGCGACCCTGAATTAGTACTCACGACCTCCAAATAAGATAGGGTCCTTCAATGTCAGCAGGGCTCACTTGAGGTACACAAACCTCTTCACACATCCATATAAAAGAAAGCACTATACCAGGCAGGCTGCATCTGTATCCCAATCGCAATTACTGCACAATACCCGGGAGAACACACAGCAGATTCAGTTCCTGACAGACAGAGTGCAATTTTCAGCAATTCCTCCAGTCTTCTACAGGGTGAGCCTGGTTTCTACTCTTCAGAGATCCTTTGATTCTTTTCACAGGACGGATTCAGTCCTAACAAGCTGTTACACAAGCTGCAGACCGGAACTCTGGGCCTTACACATTTTTGACTAAAACTGCACACTGAAAAGCACAGGGCTCCTTCCTTCTTCACTGCCAAAGCTCAACTGAAACCCCAACTGACAAAACTGGCACTTCCTTTGAGTTCCTCCCAGTTCTTGACTGGATTGGCTGTCACTCACAATAGACTGCTGCTGTTGGTCCAAAAAGGCACTGAAGTCTAAACTACATCTCCCAGAGTCACTGCCCATACAATCCTCTTGTGGCTGGCTCGATTATGAGTCCAAGTTCTGATTCGTCCAAGGCACCATTTTAGAGCTAGCTTACCCCACACTGATTGGTCCAGTTCAGCAGTTCAAAACTAGAATGGGAACTAGCAGACACAGTTCTGACTGCAAAGAAAGCAGGTTAGACAAACTGTAATTTCATTACTACTCTAAATAATTTCTGGCAAACAGTTACATCTTTCAGATAGGTTCCCTTTGCACTCTAGTGACTGCAAAATGAAGTGAATTGGCAGCAGCTTGAGTGGTACTCAATCAAAGAAACACACAGTCCCCCATACAAACTAATTATGTCTGCAAGCAGACAGCTCTTAAAGAGACAGTACCAGAGGCTCTAAAAACACTCACTGATAAATGGCTTAAATGCCAAACACCATTCAGGCTTGGAGCATTCAAGCAAGCTCCTGGAAGTCTTTTGGGAACCCCCATTTTCAGGGGGGTTACATATCATTTCTATCACAAAACTACCTAAACATCAGTTGTACAAATTAAATGTGACATGAGTGACAGTGGGATAGTAGAAATACTTTCATTCGATATACCTGACCTCTTCTTTGCCACTTGTGCAGTCAGGAAGTCAAGTACAATTCGTGAAGATATTTCTACTATCTCACTGTCACCCACGTCACATCCCACATATATCTGGGTATATAACAGAATATCCCATTAAAATTAAAGGGTATTCCTTTTTTGGCAAAAAAGCTATTTAGCCCCCATTCACTGCCATGTCTGCATCAGACAATTATCCCAGCCCCACCCATCCCATCCACCACTCCCACTGTTGTAACACCAATGGGAATCCATATGTTGTGGGATCCGGATGTACCAAGGCTGTAATTAGTGGTGACCATTGCACATTTTTTCTATTTCTTCCCATTTGCCCCCATCCATTCCCCACCCCTGAGGACAGGTACAGTCCTAACAGACCTTGGCATGCACTTAGTGTGCCCCTGCAGAGAAGCAAGCTCTCCGTCCACAGAAGGAGTTACTAAGGTGACAGAACCTGATGTCTGTCCTTCCCTGGCTGGGAATATTGATGCATAGCAGGGTCTCCCAAGGTCCCCCCCCCCCGGCTGCCTGGCCCACTCCCATGTCCACTCCTGAAGTCAGGACACCATCATAGGACTGCATCGTCCTTCCCACTAGGCCACTGGGCAGCCCCAAGAATGGTGAGTTTCCTTTTTTTTTTTTATTTTACTTTCAATTTTTGCAGTGATACAGAGGAAAACCACATCAATTACAGTGCAGACCCAGTTATATATATCAATTTCTTGCCCTGGTTTTTAACAAGTATTTTAAACTGGGGAGCAAATGTCTTAGGATCAATCAAATCATGACAAACACAGCCTTATTATTAGAATTGTACCCCAGTTCATACAGCTCACTTGGTCAATGGTCAGATGCAATATCCAAGGCATATCCTGTTAGAAGCCTATGGGCCATGTTCATCCCCCCCCCCCCGCCTCTTGCCTCACTTCAGGTGTTCTGCTTCACAAATTTTTACCCCCCCCACTCCAGGTTATATGACCCCTTTTCAATTGCATCCCTTAGAGGTACCCACATCTCCTTGTGAGCCTCTGCCAAACCATTTGCTCTAAGTTGTGACCCTCTAGCCTCATGCAGTCGTTGACACTTTCCAACAAATGGGCAACCTGCTGGGATTTTCCCTAACTTGTAATGAGCCAGGTGTAAAATAACCATATATATACATATACATATATATATATATATATATATATATATATATATATATATATATATATGGGATATGTTGAGGTCTACAGTGTGATACATTATTTATTTTTACGAGTGGGAAGTGACCGCAGCTGACATCACGAGTGGCGTAGCGTAGCAAAGCCATGAGTGGTGGTGATGCGGTCACTGCCCACGAGTAAAAATAAATAATGTATCACACTGTAGACACCCACATGTTCGATTTATGCAATAGGCATATCTATTGTTGAGGTGGATGCTGGTTTTCTTTGACATTTAGTTTAGTTCGCTTCAGCTTTTATTTTTAAACTGGACTATTTGTGTTATTTTACTACCGGAAGTGTAAATGCGTATATCTTCTATGTATTTATGAATGGGGTTAGTTGAGTTTTATAATTGGTTGGATGTCGTGGTGTGTGATTTTTGATTGGATGCCTGCCATAACTGAAAATACGGCGATTGGTCTGAGCATCACTTGGCTGGTTAATGCTATTGGTTGATGGGCGTGGTTTTGTGCTGACGGGGCGTGGTCAAAGTCTATTGCACAGGTTTTAATCAGTACAGAGGGAGGCGTCGATGGAGCAACATGTTGAGCAGCGTGTCTTGGAGCAGCCTTCAAGTTCAGAGGGAAGGATTATCGTGGGGTTTGAGGAGGTGTTTTTCATTGACGGGGAGTCTGCGCCTTTCGTTGTGGAGTCGGACGCTGGTAACACTTTTCATCGTCGGGGACATGGCGTGTTTTATCTGGGAATACTTTTGCATGGTGGTCTTCATCTCGGCGTCTTCATGAAGGCAGACCAGGACAGATTCGGTGCTAATTTGAATTCCTGCACTTTAATGGGATTTTTTTTTTGGGGGGGGCGGTGGGTTTACACCACATTGAAGAGTGGACGTTATTGTGCCAAACAATTTTGGATTACACCCTTTTTCAACCTGGTATTTGATGGATTATCTAACTTTTTCTGACATCCATGGACGAGGACTACCGAAAAGTGAGTAATTTTTAACATTTTATTGGGAACAGTTATACATTAACAACAGCATCATAGACAGGCACTAGAAAAATATAATAAACGATAGGAGTGTTGAATACATTGTCTACAGATATTGGTTAGATAGCAGGGAAACAGGAACAAAAACTTTTTTGCTTCAGTGTTCATGCTTTTCCATGAGCTGATTCTGGAGGGAATTTCTGCATTTTTACCACAGCTTCTGTTTGTTCTGGGTGGCATGACATCTCCGGTTTTGCTAGGATGGAGAGAAAAAAAATGTTATGGATCATGTATTTCTTTTTTCACAGGGGAAATGAGTTTACACATTGTCCTTTGAGTGGTTGTACAGTATAGATGCTTATACATGCTTACCTGTTAGTCTGTGTCAGAGTCGGAATATAAAACTGTTGGTCGTGGTCTTTTTCTTGACTCAAACTGATGGCCTGTGCAGTTTGGGGGAGAAATAGGTAATTTATTTTTTATTTTTATTTTTTTTTATTAGTGTACTCTACATTAGTACTGTGTTATGTTGCTATGGCTTTTGTGTGGTTGGGTGTACATTACCTTGGACTATGTTAAATGTGATGTTTTTAGCTTTTATTGTAGGACAGTTGAAGCAAGGGCCCAATACTTCACTTAGGTTCTCCGTTATAGTACTTAGTGCAGCTGGTTTAATTGGCTCTGTTTTTATTATGGGTTCTGGTTCCCCACTTAGTATTTTGGAAATTTGTTCCTGTTTATTTTCATTCATTTTAGAATAATCATTTATACTGTTCAGCTGTTTATGTCCCGTTACCTGGATTATGTCAGTTGGTGCAACTCCAGAGTCAGTAAGCTTCTGAATTAAATGCTTTCTGGCGAGTGGTTTGTTAGATTTTTCTCTGTTTTAATTCCGCTTTGTTAACCATTGTTTTTACTAGTATGGACAACTTGTTTACTCCAACTGGCTGTTTTTTGTACCAGGTAGTTGGGTAATAGTCCTTAGCATTGGTGTTGACTGCTAGAAAAAATGGAGACTCTGGGACTAGTGTCTTTTTTGGCCTCTTTTCCTTGTACAGCAAGTAGTTACTTATGGGGCAATTTTCAAGCTTTTCCAGGAGTTGGTAGGCTCTTGGCTTTATTTTCCTGGTGTCTTTTGGGTTTGAGCCGGTTCTTGTCTTGGTCTGCCTTTCTCTGGAGTACTGCAAATAATGATTGCCATTTTCGTCTTGTTGTAATTCTATGTCTCCCCACTTTATATTTTGCATCTCAGTGTTGCCTCTGACTCCAAATTACATACTTATTGTCAACCACATAGTGTTTAGCAAGGAGTCAGGGTTGTGGGGGCCAAGCTGTTGCTTTTTATATAGGATTTCTATTACATTGTCAGTCAATTCGTCGGCAGCCTTGGGTCTTGAGCCCTTGCCCTCACTCTTTAGATTTTTTTGCTTAGACAACAATACCTGTCTGGCTTTTTCAAAAATCGGTGAGGTTGACAGTGAACATGGATAATCTTTGCCACGTAGGAATCGTTCAATGCTTTGAAAAATTGAACGTAAGGTTAGGGGCTCATAATCAGAGCCGTTTTTTTTTACAATAGATGAAATAGTGGCAGAGATAATTTTGTAAGTCTGCTGGTGATATTTCTTATAGGACCTTGGTAACATTTAGTTTTTCTCTGAGGTAATTTGTAAATAAGGATACATCTGCATGGGTTTTTCTGGCAGTGTTAACATTTTTTGCCCAGTCTATGTAATTATCTATCTCTGACAAATCTATGTTTGATGTTTTGTTTGTACTTGCTGTTAGTGAAGCACTTCCGGTTTGCGGTTCATGCTGAAGCACACTTGCTGGATCCTCAAGAGGGTCGGTATCCATCTCGATTTGTGTCAGTATCTCCTCAAGCTCCAAACTAAAGCTGCTATTTGTCTTACTGTCTGTCATTTCTTTTTCAGGAGATTTAGGGGTCTTACACATTTATATTGGTAGCTAATATTTCTTTTAGTTTTTACTATGGCTGCCGTCGGATGGTACTGCTGTTGATACTGGGATTTGAGTCGGTTGCCGTGCGGACTACTCTAATTATGATAACTGCCTTTTTCTACCATTACTGTTTGCTTCGTGGCACATGCTTGACAGAGTGGCACAAGTTCAATTTTTTTTTCCCGTAACAAGTCCGACTGTCTCTGTACGTTCGTGCTGCTGTTTGGAAGCATAGATGTGTCTACTGTGGTGATAAACTTAAGATGACGTGGTTCACTATGTATATAAATGCAACATTTTGAATTTATACACATAGCAGCTGAGATACACAGATTTATCTCACTAGGTTTATCTCCCGCCTATTGCATATATATATATATATATATATATATATATATATATATATATAATATATAATAGTGGCGCGGTCGCACCACTATAGTTAGGGTATTTGCCTGAAACTTGGAATGCACAGTGGGGCATGGTAGATCTCCTTGATTTGCCAGATTGTATTTTGGTTGGACTTACGGTCTTTGTGTACAAAAACACTGAAAAATGCAAAATTATCCATTTTTGGAGGCAGCTTTTGGGATTTTGGATGTGGCCCTGCATGGCCGTTGTGTGGTGTGCCACTCTGTGAGATGGCTCATTTGAAAGAGCTTTGGTGGCCGAACATGCCGCTTTTCGTTTGGTGAAAAAATATTAAGGCATTCAAAAGTTATGCAGTTTTAAATTCCCATTATAAGTCAATGGGAAATGTATATGTATGTTTTAGAACAAAGAATGGGGTTCTGGCCATCTGGTCCCACCTGGTGATCAAAGAATTTGCAGCCTCGCGGTTCAAGAATCTTTGTCCCTGAGAATTTTCAAAATTCTTTGATGATCGCAAGGTCCGCCATCTTGTTTTTAGTTTTCCGATTGGAAAAACACAAATATCTCGGTTCAGGGGTCACTCCTGAAGTAAAACTTGGATGGGTTTTACTCAGAGCACACCGATCTATCGAGCCATGCCTTTGGTTTCATCCAAATTGGTCAAAAAATAGAGTTATAAGCTTTTAAAATCTTTGTTCGAGGCTCGCTAACGATCTTTGATCGTGAGCCTGCAAATTCTTTGATTGCGAGATTCTTTGAGCACGATCTTGCATCATGACCTAAATACACAAATATCTCAGCTCTGGGTTGGGCTAGGGACACAAATAAGGGTGGGTTTTGATCAGGGGGCTTCATTCTATCTAGGCATGCCATTGGTTTGGTTCAAATTGGTGAAAAATCGCGTTTCATCATTTTTTATTCTTTGGTCACAAGCTTGCAATTTCTTTGATTGCGAGTCTGCAAATTCTTCGATCACGAGATTCTTTGATCGCGATTGTGCTTCGTGAGTGAGGGACAAGATGGTCAGATTAAAAAATCTATTTTCTCAGCCCAGGGGTGCCCTAAGAAGTCAAATGAGGGTGGGTTTTGTTCAGGGGGATTCGTTCTGTCGAATAATGGCGGTGGTGTACCGGAATTCCTTCAATGTTTTGATTTATACCATTTTTAATTCTTTGTTCTTGAGCCTGCACATTTTTTGATCGCAAGCCTGCAAATTCTTCGATCGTGAGATTCTTTGATAGCGATCGTGCATCATGAGGGAGGGACGAGATGGACGGATTTAAAATGGTTATTTCTCAGCCCAGGGGTGTCCTAGGAAGACAAATGAGGGTGGGATTTGCTCAGGGGGCTTCATTCTGATGAACCATGGTGGTGGTGTACTGGAATTCCTTCAAGTTTTTGATTTATAGCATTTTTAATTCTTTGTTTATGAGCCTTCAAATTCTTTGATCGCGAGATTCTTTGATCGCGATCGTGCTTCACGAGGGAGGGACGAGATAGTGGGATTAAAAATCTATTTTCTCAGCCCAGGGGTGCCCTAAGAAGTCAAATGAGGGTGGGTTTTGCTCAGGGGGATTTGTTCTGTCAAACAATGGTGGTGGTGTACTGGAATTCCTTCAATGTTTTGATTTATACCATTTTTCATTCTTTGTTTGTGAGCCTGCAAATTCTTTGATCACGAGCCTGCAAATTCTTTGATCGTGAGATTCTCTGATCACCGTCTTCGATCACAAGGGAGGGACAAGATGGCCAGATTTTTTAAAATGGAATAGATAGGGAAATTTTACCAATCTTTAACATTGAATATCTCGGAAACGGTTTGGTCTTTTTACTTGAAATTTGGAGGGTGTTTACAACATGTCCTGTGGATGTAAACTACAGTGTTTATGTGTTGGAAACATTTTTTTGGCAGAGATATGGCGTGGCGCAGTTTACATTCTGCAGACAGCGTTTTACTTGTGGTGGTAGCTTGAAATTGATAGGATACCTAGCCTTAGTATCATGGATGTAGTTTTCAGTCGTTGTGTGTGTTAAATGTCAACAGGTGCAGAACTGTGCCAGTCTGATGAATGAAAATCTCATATGTTAAAATGTTATATCTCGGACACGATTTGGTCTTTTCACTTGAAATTTGGAGGATGTTGACAGCATGTCCTGTGGATGCAAATTACAGTGTTTTCGTGTTTGAAATTTTTTTTTGTGGAGATATGATGTGGTGCAATTTACGTTCTACGGAAAGTGTTTTGCTTGTGGTGGTTGGTTGAAATTGATAGGGTGCCTAGCCTTAGTGTCATGGATGTAGTTTTCAGCCGTTGTGTGTGTTAAATGTCAACAGGTGTGGAAAGTGTGCCACTCTGACAAATGAAAGTTTCAAATTTTGACATGTTATCTTGGACATGGTTTGGTCTTTTCAGTTGAAATGTGGAAGGTGTTGACCACATGTACAGTAGATGTTAATAGCAGTGTTTATGCGTCAGACAATATATTTTTTTTTCGGAGATACTGTGTGGCCAAGTTTACGTTTTGTGGGCAGCGTTTTCTATTGTTCTACTAGATTAACATTCATTTGGTAGCTGCCCTTGCTGTTGTCAATGTACTTTTCATTGGGTGTGTGTAATGTTGCCCTGACAATTACAAGTTGAGGTGGGACCGTGGGGCCCAAAATTACGCAGCTCAACCTAACAACTTTCTACTTTTCTATTCTTTTCTTAAAAGTAAGGAAATTCTATGCAAAAACTTTGTTAATGCATCAGTTAGGTTCTTCTACAATGAAAAAGCAAGAAATTAAATTTTAGGGTTCCTACCCTTGCACCCACCCCAACCCTCCCCACCAACAGGCATCGGGGTGTGCGTTGGTCATGATGCTACTCAATCCATTCTCCTACACTGCACCACCTCAGCTTGTTTTACACATGGGATGGGGTGAGAGTTAGGGCCAATGACCAATGCACACCCCGATGCCTGTTGGTGGGGGCAGGCGGGTGGATGCAAGGGGTGGGAACCCTAAAATTGAATTTCCTCACTCTTTTTGCTGTAGAAGAACTGCAACTCATGCATTAATGAAGTTGTTTGCACAGAATATATATATATGTGTATATAATATATATAAACTGTGTGAGGGGCCTTTCGGCACCATGCAATTTTGCTTAAAGTTGAACCAGCATAATATTCTGTGGTGATTTGCATATGCAGCCCATGATGTTTTGCATTATGTGGGCATGTGTGATTTTGTATTTTCTTGAAACTTGGCTTCCCAGTCAAATGCCCTTTGGGGTAACCCTTGCCTCAGTGTTTGTGCACAGAGTTTCTTTGTTTTTTAAATAGTTTTTTATTTTAATGGGTTCACCACAACATAACCCAGACAGACTGTCTTAGGGTAGCTTGTTCATTCCACTGGGGGTCAGACAGATGAGGCATACTGATGAGTTCTGGTAGGATGAAACACGTGTCTATGTCATCTGTTAGCACCCTTTGCAAACTGTGTGAGAGGCCTTTTGGCACCATGCAATTCTGCTTAAAGTTGAACCAGCATAATATTCTGTGGTGATTTGCATATGCAGCCCATAATGTTTTGCATTGTGTGGGCATGTGTGATTTTGTATTTTCTTGAAACTTGGCTTCCCAGCCAAATGCCCTTTGGGGTAACCCTTGCCTCAGTGTTTGTGTACAGAGGTTCTTTGTCTTTTAAATAGTTTTTTTATTTTAATGGGTTCACCACAACATAACCCAGACAGGCCGTCTTAGGGTAGCTGGTTCATTCCACTGGGGTGTCAAACAGACAAGGCATACTGATGAGTCCTGGTAGGATGAAACACATGTCTATGTCATCTGTTAGCACCCTTTGCAAACTGTGTGAGAGGCCTTTTGGCACCATGCAATTCTGCTTAAAGTTGAACCAGCATAATCTTCTGTGGTGATTTGCATTGTGTGGGCATGTGTGATTTTGTAATTTTATATATATATATATATATATATATATATATTATAGAGGCACAATGGTGCCACTGTAGTTAGGGTTGAGTGCTCATTTCTCTGCTAAAGCCAAATGCTTTAACCATAATAACTTTGCAAGTGTTGAATGAATTTGCATGAAGATTTCAATGCATAATCTCTTGGGGTAGGTCTCTTGACTTGGCAAATGTTGTGTGGATCTGTTATGTGGTTTCTGAGATACAGGGTGTCAAAAATCCCTAAATGTACCTTTTTTTTGCCATTTCTTTGTTCACCTGTATCTCAGAAACGGTTTTAGCTTGTGGTCTGAACTTTTCAGGGTAGAAAGCATTTCCTCACAGATGTGCATTTTAAAGGTTTGGTGAAAACATATTAATTCATTCAAAAGCTATTAAATTTTGAAATTTCCCATTATTTCCTATATGAGAAGATATATGTCAGGCACAAAAATACTTTTGTTTTTCTAGGAGTTGTTGTATTTCTGCATGGAGGGTCACATAGTGTGGTTTGTTTTTTCAAGAACTGTTATATTTTTTGCAGACAGGGTCACAGAGTGTCGCAGGGAGCCTAGTGTATTTTCACAGAGCTCTGTTGTGTCCACCATCTTGTTTTCCAGTTAGCGAGAGACAGAAACTAAAGAAAACATGTAAAAATTAATGTAATACAAAAAAGAAACACCAGAACCTAGATAAACGGGACTTGTTTAGCTACATTCTGATGTGTTTTTTCTTAACTGTGGCCAGAAACAGCTTTTGTGGGCACCAGAAATCCTGGGTTTTGACGTTAGCGAGAGGACTGCTTTTGCCACGTTCTCTGTATGAGAACAGTGGGATTTTCTTGACTTCTGCAGCTGCAGCTGGAACTCATGCTGCTGGCTGCAAGTTTAACTTTGACCCACTCTTTTCCCTGGTGTCTAGTGGCACCCCACCTGCTGATCACTGTCCCTAGTGGCACCCCCTCCCATATAGTTCCTTGGTGTCTAGTGACACTCCCCCACCTCTCATATCTTTCCCTGGTGTCTAATGGCACCCCCACTCTCCAATTCCCATTATTTATTTAAATTATGTAACACTGGGATGCCCACCCCAGTGTCAGATATCCCGCCCAGTCTCTTTTGTTATTTGCAGACATAGGGGGAGCCCAATCCCTGTGTTGGCATTAGAACCCCCCAGCAGTGTGGGACACTAGGGAGCCCACTCCCAGTGTCCCAAATATTTATTTACTTTTAACCTGTAAAGAAGAAAACTGCCCCCTCTTTTTTTAACCTGAAAAAAGGAAAATGGTCCCTCGTCATCCCCGCCGTCACCCTCATCCATCCTGACCCTCCCACTGAGCACCCACAGCCCCACACCCACACACCCCTTGCCCTATCCTTACCATCAGAGGTCATCAGCTCTCATCCTCTGTGGACCGGGAAACGTCTGCACTCTTCAATGCCAAATCATGAACTGAGGAATCAAGGTAAGTGCCATATTGATATAATGCATTTCAATGGTGTTTTGAACTTATGTTTATAACTTTGCCATTTTTAGGGATTTGTTCACCAAATTTTTAACATGGGCATTTTGGGACCCCATCTTCGGGTCCGGAAGGTGATTTTGCATTGCTGCGTGAAATCACCTTTTGGGCCAGAATAATGAAATTTCATTAACAGTGTTCCTGGGGTGGGGTCCCAAAAAGGCCATGTTGAAAATTTTATGAAAAAATTCCTAAAAATGGCCGTGTTATGAGTGTTCGTTGAAATGTTTCTATTCACGCATATAACTTTGGTCATTTTCAATATTTTGAGTCCAGATTTTTAACATAGCCATTTTTTCACACCACCTCATTAAAAGTACAGCTGTAATTTTTCACGTCCTGCCGGAAATGTGTTTTTGCACCTGCGGCATGGAATGGTGTTTTGGCACAGATTTGAAATTTCTCACCTATGGCGTTTATGAAATGGGGTTATACGAAGACTGTTCAAAATTTGGGGTCAAAATATGAAAAAATTCAAAAGTTATGACCATTCATTGTAATTTCGGTATGCCCACTGGTAACTTCAGAAATGTTAAATATTTTGACACCTGATTTTCAACATAGTCATTTTTTAAATCCCGACCAAAATGTGCTTTCATACCTGTTGCACGGAATGGAGTTGCAGTTGTGCAGAATTATGTTTTGCCGTGGATTCGAAAATTTTCTGTATCGTGGTACATTGATGTGGGGTGATAAGATGGCTATGCTGACAATTTGGTCACTGTTGTCCTACAAATGGAATCGCAGGTCCTGGAGGGCCCTGTGCTTCCACAGCCACATACGTATACACATCTATGGGGGGGATGGGAGCACAGGGTCCTCCCATAGACAAATAAGGATATGATTATACTATCTGAAAAAGTACAGAAATTCATGCCAAAAACCTTGTTAATGCATCAGTTAGGTTTGTTAGTAAAGTGACAAAAGCAGGGAAATGTGGTGTTAGGGTTTCCAACCCTAACATCCCACCCCCACCCTGCAAATGCTAACAAGTGTCGGGGTGTGCCATGGGATCGTCAGCCCTAATGCTCACTCCATTCTACTATACTGTATCCATCTTAGCTTATTTACTTATGGAATGGGGTTAACATTAGGGATGACGACCTCAAGGCACACCCCCGACACCTGTCAGTGTCTGCAGGGTGGAGGGTAACCCTAACACCACATTTCCTTGCTTTTGTCACTTTACTAACTACCCTGACTAATACATTAATGAAGTTTTTTGCAATATATATATGTGAGTATGTATGTGTCTGTATATATATATATATATATATATATATATACACATATTGTACCTTTCTTGAATTACTAAACAAAGCTTCTCTTTATAGTCTGTTATAAGACATTTGTTGTCTTACAGACTTTTGCACATTGTTTTGTGCTCCTTAAGTTCCTGGATACAATTACTCCTAGGTCCTTCTCGATCTCTGCTGCATCCAGTATCAGATTTGTCATCCTTGATTATTATAACCAAAGCTACATTTGCTGATATTGAGTTTCATTTGTCAGCTGTCAAACCATTTATCTAGTCTATTCAGGTCCTTCTGCAGTCTCATAGCTCCCTCATCTGTGCTAACTATATACCTCATCTTTGTATCATCGCAAACATAGCTACTCAGCTCTCAGGTTCTGTCTAGACTGGATATGTTATGTCTATGTTAAATAAGGTCAGACCCAATACTGCTCCCTGCAGTACACCACTTTCTACAGCAGTTCATCCTGACATCTTCCCATTCACACATACTGTTTGTTCCTTGCCTGACAGCCACTCCTCCACCCATCTAATTATTCTTATTGCAACCCTATCATTGCCAGTTGTTCTTACTTTATAGGTGATACCTTGTTGAATATCTTGCTGAAATCCAAATAAACCACATCTACTGGCTTTCCCTTGTTTTTATTATTTATTGAAATGTTTCACAAGGAAGGTACACTGAGCAACAAGTTGCTTGTCTCCTGGTGTAACCTGGGGGGTAGGGAACAATGGGATATAATACAGAGAAATGTTACAATGTTGGAATACAATTTGCTTACTTGCATACAATGAGAGCAGGAGAGATTACAGGTGGATAACATTGGCTAACAATACAACAGTTAAGTATAGTAGATATGAAGACACATATAGCAAATTGGCAACAATTGGTGACAGTTGGTAACACTGGAACACATATAATAACTTGGCAACAGTATGTAGCACTGGATGGTAAGGTGACCCAATAGTAATTGGTAGCCATTAGTGTAAGATAGATATTCAAGATTTACAGTGATTGGAGTAAAGAGAGGAAGAATGGAAGGAGGGAATGAAAAACTGTAGAGGGTAGAATGGAAGAAGGAAAGGAAATTTACAGAGAGACACAGACAGAACATGATTACAAGGCAAACAGAGATGACAGAGTGGACTAAAGTGCATGTAAGATGGGTATGGGGTAGGTTATAAGTGCTTAATTGAGTGTAGGGGTAGACCATTGTTAGGCTACAGTAACCGAAATGGGGTAGGAGGAGAGGAGAGGTAGAGTGTGGCAGTGTGAATGAGAGAGAGGTATTGTAGGTGGAGGGTATCCAAGGTGGGAAAGGGGGGGAGTTGAAATTCAACATTGTCCTGTTATCCCTATCTAGGCAGAGCAATGGACAGCCCTACTGGTAGGACACCAGTCATAGGCGATCAGTTTTTTATAGTGATGCGAGGGGGGGTGTTGGGAGAGGGATGTTGTGGGAGAGGGTAGAAGAGGTCAACTATAGAAGGGGGTAGTACCCCACCAGTGTGCTTGGTGACCCTGCCTGCACAAGGCAGTGATCTAGCAGTGACTGAAGGGGTGCAGTAAAAGGAGAAATAGGGAAAAGGGGGTAAGGTTGTTGCCCACCATGTGCTATGGATCCTGTCTGCACATGGCAGTGATACAGCTCACAAGAGGGAGATAGATTAAGGGTAGAGCAAGGTCCACTTCCCATGATACCCAATTGAAAAAATGTCAACAGATTTTTCTGGAAAGACCTATTCTCCCTAACCCATGCCAGCTATCATTGTTACTGTATGGCAATATGTAGCTGCTCCCTTACCCATTCTGATAAGCAAGGCTCACTGGCCTACAGTTCCCTGAAACCTCTCTCCGTTAGGAATATTCAGAATCTCAATTAGCTGGATAAGGTATTTTCAAAGATCATACTATATGTAGAGGTTCTTTTGTTTGGAACCACAATATGGGAAGTCTACCAATTAATCCTTAACAAGTTCCCTTATATCCATACAATGGAAGAATACATTTTGGAGTTATAATCTACCATTTGCTGACAGTACAAAGGCAAGGTTTTCTCTGCTTTGACTCCTTCTAGCATTACAAAACTGGTTATTCATGCGGTTCCTGCACTGATTCTGTCTGTTTATTCAGCAAAAAGTTGAAGCATCTTATCCCCAAAGACACTGAATAAATATTTCAACTGGCAAAACAGAGGCTTAACTAGACATACTACACCACAGTGCTGACACAGACAGCCTAGCAGCAGACCAGTATGCAGCAGAATATGTTTATATTAGAATGGCTGATAAAATCTGCACCACACATTTCTGCTCCAAGGAATGAAATTACAAGTGAAACTGATTTAGTTTTTCACATGGAAAAAAACTGCTTTTGCTGATGTGTCCTAATTCCTACAAATATAAATATCAAGCCAAATCAGATTTGTCTGTCAGTTCAACACACAGGTTCGATTTTCTTTGAGCCCCTGTTTTGTGCCTTGTGCTGTTTTTTTTTCATTGTTTCTTTTTTAATTTATTTGTAGTTTCTGTTATTTATTTGTTAAAAACATTTCACAAAGAAAGCCATACTGAGCTGGGAACTCATTTCCAGACGCATCCTTGGGGAAGGGAAATTGTACAAGTAGGGTTTGGTAGCATAGGAGCACTGTGACAGGGTTGAATAAGGCCCTGCCACATTTGTTATGCAGAAAGAGTTTAAACGCAAGGGTCTGTTCTATTCTCTTCTTTTCTGTCTCTTGTCTGTCTGGTTGTGCAACCAAATTTTCTCGTAAGACCTAGGACTTGATAACCCCAATGGTCTTGCAATTCTCTGCCTCTTGCTACCTCTCTACTCTTACTTGCCGTTCTGTCTTTTCTCCCCCTTGTATATCTACTGGTATAAAAACATATGTGAAACATTTTGTGGAAATGTAACTGATACTGGGATCCCTTTGTTTAAAACTGCATATAGTTATACTGTTGAAATGATTGCGAAGCTAAAACTGTATATAGCTATACTGCTGAAATTATTGCAAAGCTATTTGGAATTCAAGGTATTAACTGGAGATGCAATGTTTAAGCCTTTTGCAGAGATGTAAACAAGAGGTCAGTTCTGGGTCACAATGTTCTTTTTGCTACACCTGCTGAAACTAACAAGAACATTGTGTGAGAAGCATGCTCTTTTCTTAACGAGCTCCTGCAAAGAATTATGAAAAAGAGCTGCAATGTTTTACAAGAGACAGACTGAGATTTGAAATTGAGATGAACAAGGATTCTGCTTTCTATGTTTGTACTGCCATTGTAAATAGTTATTCTGAGCAATTTTATGTTTTAATTTTACTGTTATTAATAATAAAACCCTTGTTGCGAATTTTACAATTGCTTCTGGTTTTCCTATGCTTCCTGACCTTTGCCTTGATGACAGATGGTGTTAGAAGTTGGATTTACGCCATGCATACTCTAAGCCAGGAGTTTTGTGCATGGGTACTAGACCTGGTACCAGGGAAGCATAGAAGAAAGGTATGGATTCTGCAGCAGCAAGCCCGGGAGTGGTTACCAGGAGACTGTCAGCTAAACTAGTAGACAGAAGTCCAAGTTGAGACTGTACAGCTAGCACCAGTTATAGAAAAAGAACAGGCAGTGACAGAACCTGAAAGCTTGATGACCTTTTTCAAATGGTGGGCTATACCACAAAAAAAGATGAAGAAAGGAGAAAAGAAGAAATGCAACAACTTGAACAGAGATGCAGTGACAGGAGCAGCAAAGAAGGGAAGAGATGCAGCGATGGATGGATGCCTTGCAAGTTATCAAAGCTGAAGGATCTGGCACTGGTTCAGCAGAGCAATAAGACACAAACAACATAAAATACATTAAACTTACAAAGTTGTGTCCTTCAGGTGATATCAAAGCATACCTGACAACTTTTGAAAGGGTTGCCACAGTCTGCCAGTGGCCAAAGCAGCAATGGGCAATCAGACTGGTACCTTATCTCACATGGAAAGCCCAAGTTGTCTACAGCAATATGGACACTGCACAGTCAGAAAACTATGACCTGGTGAAAAGTGAAATCCTGAAAAGTTATGGCATCTCAGGAGAGACCTATAGGCAGAGATTTCGATCTCAGAAGTACAAGTCAGTCTACAATCCTCGAGAAGCATTCACCTGACTCAGAGAATTCCTGATAAAATGGCTCCAACCAGAGGGCAAAACAGTCCCACAGATCAACAACACATTTACAATGGAGCAATTCATTAACATCCTGCCTACAGATGTGCAGCTTTGGGTAAAAGAACACCGACCAGAAAGTGACAAATAGGCTGTTTCATTGGCAGAAGACTACCAAATGGATAGACAGATGCCACAGCAGCAAGGTAACAGCCAAGCACCGGCAAGACACTCTTTTTCCTATTCAAACTCAAAGTCTGATAGTGGGCCTGGGGTAACAAATCTGCTCCCAAAGACTTTATTACCTATAACTGTAATAAGCCAGGTCATATTGCAAGAAATTGCTGGAGTAAGAAGAGTGATACTGGTGCAGATTTGTCCTTAGCAAATTGGGGCAAGTACTTAACAGATGTGAAAGTGGGAGATAAGACTATGAAGGAACCTATAGATTTGGGAAGCAAACAGACCCTAGTACATACTGAAGTGTTAGGGAAAACAATGTCCAAAAGGACCAGGTACTGGTGTCATCTGCATCCATGGGGACACTCAATGCTATCCCACCAGCCAAGTGACTCTGACTATTAATGGGGTGTCGCACTAAATGAAAGTGGGGTAGTACCCAAGTTACCTGTACCTGTGATTATTGGAAATTACTTTCCAGGATTTAATGAGTTAATCAAAGAGGAAGTAAATCCTGATGTTTCAGCAGCTGTGGTGACAAGAGCTCAGGCAAAGAAAATCTCAGATGGTGGGGACTCTTTTCCTTTCACCGATTTTGATTTTGACTTGTTTGAGCACAGTTCCAAGATCCAGAAGTCCAGGAAGAAAAGAAAGATGACGCTTGAAGAAACAGTGGCAACAAAAGATTAATAGACATATGAAGTTAACATATGAAAATGCTGAAACTAGTCTGATAACCGATTGTGATTTTCTTTCAGAGCAAGCTAACAATGTTTCTCTCCAGGGTTATTTTATGCAGCTGGGGGTTAAACCAAAACAGGGTGAACCAATGTAATGAGCTACTGTACATAGTTTATGATAAACCTCAGACACAGGCCATCCCACTGGCACAGGGGTAGGGCTACCCCTTGCGATGCCAGTGACCCAGGTTTGGGAACGAACTCGGGCAGCTGGAGGGCCAGCTGGGGGAGAGGGATTGAGTGGCCACAGGCTGCTCTTCTCCAGGGAGGGTGGGGTGCCTGTTCTGCTGCTCTATGGCCACCTGGGTGATCACGGCTGGAGGTGCAGTGGGATGGCCTGAAGAGGGGATGGAGGATGTAATTTGGGAGTCGGGACAACAGTGCGTTGCTATGCACCCCACCCCTTGGATCTCCAAGTGCATCGGCATCCTGAGGGGCGGCACCAGAAAAAGGAAAAACACTGCAATGGTCGCCTGGAGACAGGACCAGGCTGCCCGAGAGAAATCCATAACCAAGCTCCAGGAAGGGCCTAAGCAGCACACTCGATGCACACTAATGGACTGGAAGGGACTATGGGGGGGGTTCCTCTCCTTCCCACCCGGGAGGGGAAAAATGAGGCTGAATGGGGGCAGTGCTGATGAGGCACAGAATGGAGATACCTGGGGAGGACCTATGGGAGAGTGCGCAGCCTAGGGATCCGCAAGGACAGGGTCCGGAACGGTGAGTAAGGGGGCATAAACAGAGAATATAAAAAAAATATATAGACACAGCATCAGATAGAACAAATAGAATATAGATAGAGTCTAGAGTTGAGAGCAGTAGTAATGAATCGAGGACCCGAGACAGAAAACCCCGAGAGTGGCCTCGAGAGGTTTCATGTCCCCAGAACCGAGATGTAATTACTACCTTGTAATGCCAGAACCTATTTGTTATTTTTTAATATATGGATAGAGGTGAATTGACTCACCTCCGCTTCAGTACTGGAGTTAGCGGGTGGATGTGCGTGGCTGGCAGGGTTCCCCAGTCCTGTGGACGAGCTGCTGCTGTAGGCTCTCATTTGGCCGCTTTTGGGGATAAGTGGCTGATATGAAGCGAGCAGAGGAGCCCCAGAGAGAGTCCGCCGTCTGATAGTTTTCAACCTAAAAACCCGTTGCTTAACGGAAGATTGTCTCACAAGCGTAGTGAGCAAACCGCCATATTTTCAGACTCCTTCTGCCCGCCCACAGAGGAAAAACGGCCAATCAGAAGGCACGCAGTTTAACACGCTGGGGATAGACTTGGACATGCGCTTCAGCTTTTGATATTACTATCGCTCGGTGCCAACGATACTATACGGGCACCCTAACGATAGTATTATCACTTCGGAACAGTAGTATTATCGCTCCAGAAGCGATGGTATTACAAGAATTTTTTTGTATGCTTTTCAGGGATATTATTTTCACAATCCATATATTAAAACTGTTTATACCACAAAAGTATAGATCTGAGTTATCACAGATAGCATATGATAGTCCTATGGCTGGTCACTGAAGGAGGGATCGCACCTGTGCCAGATTGCTGTACAGATTTTACTGGTCTGGAATTCATGAAGATGTTGCTACCTATTGTAGTTCCTGTGCTGTGTCAGAAAGTAGCTCCAGTAACTAAAAAAGACAACGTGCCCCTGGTGCCCTTGATAGACGTGCCTTTTGAATGAATTGCAATGGATGTGGTTGGCCCCTTAGACAAAAGTAAAAAAGATAATCGATTCATTCTGGTAGCATGTGACTATGCTACTTGATACCCAGAGGCAGCTCCAATGCGTACTGTCGCAGCCCCAAAAGTGACAGCAGAGCTTGCCAAAATTTTCAGCAGAGTGGGCATACCAAAAGAGATTATTACTGATCAGGGTAGTAATTTTGGTGCTGCATTACTGAAGGAGCTGTACCGACTGCTAGGTATCACTACCATAAGAACCTCCCCTTATCTCTCTCTCAGACAGTCTTGTTGAGCATTTTAATCAAACCCTAAAATGTATGTTAAAGAGGTTTGTAAAAGGGGAAGGGAAAGACATTGGGACCAGTACTTGCCTTACCTGCTTTTTGCTTACAGAGAAGTGCCACTGGCATCAAAAAGGTTGTTCATAATTAGAAATGCTGTATAGTAGACAACCTAGAAGGCCACTAGATGTAATAAAAGAAACATGGGAAGATAACCTCCGTCAGAAACAATCTATTGCATCTTATATGCGTGCCCTGAGAAAGAAGCTTGCAAAATATGTTGAAATCACCCATAGTAATCAGAAGAGGCCCAAAACCAGCAGGAGGTGTATTATGACCATGGGGTAAAAGAAAAAAGGTTTTGAGCCAGGTGAAAAGGTCTTGCTACTGTTACCCACTACAGAAAATAAACTGATAATGAAGTGGCAAGGGTCTTATAAAGTGCTTAGACATACTGGCACAGTTAACTATGAGACTGAGGCCTCAGATAGAAAAAATCCTACTAAGCTATACCATGCTAACCTCCTCAAGAAATGGGTTAAAAAAAAACACCAAAAACTGTTTTGCTAGTTTTACCAGAAACTGATAAAGAATATATTGATGTAGCTTATGACAGACTGGAACAAATTATAACTGCTGATGCTGTAAAGGTGAATGTTTCCTTAACCTCTGAACAAACCGCAGAAATCTGTAACTTGCTAAAGACTTACCTGTAAACTTGCTAAAGACTTGCCTGTAACTTGCCAGTAAATGATCCTTTGGATCAGTGCACCTACCTGGTTAGCAAAGACATACATGCATAAATAAATAAATAAAACATTTAACAGTACTTTTATCACAGTACCAGGCCGAGCAAAAGGTGTTGAGCATGTAATAGTGACAAGAAATGCTCGCCCTATTGGACAAAAAACATACAGATTATCAAAGCAATTAAGAGCTGACATGGTTAAAGAAATACAAAAAATGAAAGAACTGGGTATCACAGAAGAGTCAAGAATTGCTTGGTCATCACCAATGGCGATTGTAAACAAAAAAGAAAAGAGTATAAGAATCTGCCTTGATTTTAGGAAACTTAATCAAGTGTCACAATTTGCTGCTGGCTCAGTGGCACTGAGGGCTAAGGTGCTTGACGCCACACCTTGCGCCACACCAGTGACCTATGTTCAGGAACAGGCACGGATTGCTGGAGGCCGGCCGGTTGGGGGGGGGGGAGAGGATTGAGCATCCCACAGGCAGCTCTCCTCCTCCGGGGAGGGTGGGTAGGGAGGTCTGCTGAGGTGCTGGTTCCTGGCGGCGACTGGAGGGCTGGTGCATCCTCGGGGTTGACTGGATGGGGCAGCATGGGCGGCATCAGACATGCAATGTATGGAAGTGTGCATTGTAGCATCATTGATGCCACTGCACATCCATGCAAAGAGGGGTGGGAAATACACAAAGAAAATCCCTCAGCAGCATGACAGCTGCCCCGATGGCACCGCCACGGATGCACCCAAGTCAGCTCCCTCCTGTGCCCACCCTCCAGGTCTCCACAGTAATTGTGTAAGTACCCACTGTGATGTGTCCTGGGAAGAGCTGCAGTGGGGGAGGGGTCAGCTCTGGCTGCGACTGGAACAGTGGCCTTGAAGGCTGGCTGGAAGGGGGAACCAAAGGTACCAACCCCCAGCTGAGGAAATAAAGAAATGAAATAAAAAAAAAGTGTCACAATTTGACAGTTTTCCTATGCTTCCTGACCTGTACCTCAATGACAAGCACAAATAACAACATATTGGCAAACCATTTACAGCAGAGAAGAGTAGCATTCAATCATTAAAATTCAGTGATCTGAAAGGCTGGAACCTAATGACATTTCATATCCAAAGATCACAATTTTCAGCTCACTGAATTTTTACTAATACATTTTCTTCAGGAGGTGCATTGTTTTAGAGCAGCCCTTATAATATGTTTTTCTTTATTTAGAGTATAATGTGAGCAGGAGCTAACAGGATGTTTGATCAAATTAATACCAAGTGTTTAGAACTGTAACGTTATTTAAACAATATATTTGATAATGTTTAGCAATGCACTTTTTTAGGTGGTATATGTATTTTGTAATGTATATGTTTTTGTAATAGGCACTTGGGCCCAGATATTCAAACTGCGCCAGGCTGTGGCGCAAGCTTGGGCGCAGCTCAGCTTGGCTGCACAGGGTTTGGACTGGTCAATATTCAACTGAGCTGCACCATGGCTCAGCAGCGTTGAATATCGCACCCTGGCCACCGGCTGTGTGCATGGTGCAGTGGCACTGCGCCAGCGCAAGTGGCCAGAGTGGAGCATGGGGATGCGCTAGCGCAAGTTCCATTGCGCTATGCGCAGCAACCGCGATATTCAAAAGTTGACATGCAAATGGGGCCATAATGTATGCGAGGTGCAAATGGGGCCATTTGCATGTCATTATGGCCCCATTTGCATGCAGGTGCGCCGATCCCCGACGACTTGCGCCTGGCGCCCTGTTAAAGTTTAATTCTAGTGAATGCATTTGTAAGCTAACGAATTAAAAAATTAAAATGTTCCTTTGTACTACTACTGCAATTGAGAGATTACTGAGGTACTAAGTTAAGAACTGCAAAATACTGTGAAAGTTCAAAAGCTTTTAGCAAGTAAATGTGCTTTTTAATTTGTGCTAATCTCTATCTGTGCCATTCACAATGGGAACAAATGAGGCTGTTCAGTGTCCTTTACTGCTTTAGGTGGTATCTTCAATGTTTGTGTCAGTAGGTTTAGCTGCAGTTTGTTTGAGTACTGGAATGCCGTTCTGGTGGTGGTGGGGGTAGGAGAGGCGATATCCGTGGTCCGTTTAGCCTAAAGGAAAAATGCAATAAAAAAATTAGTTTTAAGCATGCTTTATATGGATTGATATACAACAGTGTAAACTATATTTTACATGTGCATTTGATTGTTGCTAACCTGCACATTAGCACAGGTAAAAGTTGATCATGCCGTAGTTCACTAGGTTGCCTAGTGATGGTCTTCAAGGGTGGCTCTCACGCTGTGATTGATTGTTCTTGACATGTGGTTCCTTTGGATGTGGCTGGTCGGTGCCAGTTTGCAGAGCTGGTGGAAGTTGCAAGGAGTTTCCAGAAGAAGTAACTTTATCATGATGGAGCTTTTTGCAACTATTTTCTGGGAGGAAACTGCTGTTTTGGAGGTATTCACCTGCATTGCTTTCATTTTTGTTTGCAGATATGTACTGGCTTCAGAGGATGTGGTCTGGATCATTGTCGGAACTTGCTGAGAGGGAGGGGAGCAGTCATCCATGCCAGTGGTCCCTGTACAGTGTCTTTTTTGTGGACTTGGTTTGTTAGGGCCATTTTTGATTTTTTTGAGTGTCACCAGAAATTATTTTACCCCACTTTTGAAAGTCAGTGATGCTTGGCTTCCAGTTGTCATGAACCCACTCCTGGGGGCCAGGTCCACTGAGCTCATAGCGCCCACCCCTAAATGCAATCTGTGATGGGGGGGAACAGGAATATCCTCCAAGTGTCCATCAAGGAGTGCTCACTGAGTTCACGACTGAGCACCCACCATGAGGTCCCAGGGCTCCCTCTCTATTCTGGATAAGGGCAAAATACAGTCTCAAGTCTGTAGCCAGGTGAGAACTCTCTTCATTTGCTGTACTGGGGGGAGGAAGACCCAGGCATTACAAGCTCTTTGAGATTTCCCTCGAAAACCTGATTGTGTCCCCTCCCATGGGGTGTGCAGCTCTCGGTTCCCCTTTACAGACTGTCACTTGAGACCTGTGTAGCTCCCTTACTTAAGGCACCCATATCCCTTTTTCAGGATCCCAGTCTTGGCAGCGAATGACAGTGCTTTAGCAATTACAGGCTGGTCTCAGAATTGACTAAACCTTTTACTTCTACACACAAAAAAATCACTCACATGCAGTTTTAAAAGCAACAATGCTTTTACTAAATCTAAATGTTTATCATACAAACTTTACAAAGAAAAAGGTTCAGAAATGTGGTTACAGAATAACAAAAATAAAGGTGGAAAATATACATCAAAACACACTGAAAATTTGTAAGTGTCTACCTGGTTCATGGATGATCAAAGTCCAGAAGAATAAATGAGTTTTCAAAGACCCAGTTCTCTCTTGCAGACACTGGTCTTCAGTGTGGCAATCTTGCTTTTCTTGTGTGTCAGGAACAGACAGTGTCCAAAATGAAATGCCATGAGCTTCTGTTTAAAGGGACTATTTATAAGCCTGGCCCCTCCAGTCTGCGGATAGCTGGTGGTCTTCTCTTTTTAGGCCAGCAGGGATCTATCTTGCTCTTTCCCAGGTTTTAAGTGAACCATATTATTTATTAGTTAGATTCTCTTACAATTCCAAAATCCTGCCAGCTAACCAAATATACATATACCATGGCAGTTTCCTGGAACCTAAAGCACTTTTCCTTTGAAGTGTAAAGTTTATGACATGCAAGGGTTTCCCCCATCTCCCTGAGTTTTATGACCCTCTTCCTTTTGATTAGCTGACCAGGGAAATCCATCCCTTTGAAATGGACTCTTAGTTTCCTGACTAATCAACCTGTTCTCAGTTTACAGAGAAATGTCAAATATTTTGCAAGGCCTTCTCTCTTTCCTGTGACCTTTTCTGTGAACTCTGTATCCCTCTGTCAAAGCTCATTCTCCTGGCCTGTTTGGGAATTTTAAACATAACCAAAATCCTCTGCATGTAACCCTTTTAAAGCATAAACAAAAAAAATATAAAAAAAAAATTGTCTGCAATATTATTTCCGCAGTGGCCAAATCACCACACCAGTAACTTCTGAGGGAAAACTCGCTCTTGTGACCAGTAATTGCCATTATCTGATGAGCTTCCATTTCTGAGTCACTCAGCAGCATTATGGCAGTAGCTCTCAGGGAGTGATTTGTAAAGATTTTATTTAGCCCAGCTTCTTTACAAAGATGGGGAAGCATGCCACCAAGGTAATTTATTCCCATTTGTTCTGCCATATACCATACATCCATGGTGTCCAATATTGTTTGATCCCATATTTTAGGGTGGCAAAATAAAGAGGGAGGGTTTGGAGGGAGCTTTGATATGTACTTTGCGTAGCTTTTTATTGGGCACAAAGGGTCCTGAGGTTGCTCAAACATGTAGCCTCTTGTAAATTGGTGGGTGGGGTCATTGTGTTGCTTATGATTTTCAGTCTCTTCATTGTAGCTTTTGGGTAAGTACTTTAAGCCATTGTCACTCTTTTTTATTTCAAACGAATCTACTTTCAACTGCCTCACCCCCTCTTTTGCTCTACGAGCAAAGTGGAGCTGGATATCTATCCAGACTTTCCTGACAAGCCCACTGGCCATATCAGGGTGAAACTGCTTTGGAGTTCCTGATAGTTGACAGTTCTGCTATGGTTAATGCAGCATGATGTTCTGCCCTGTCTTTGCCTTGGTTTCTGTATTTCTTAACTACAGCTTTGGGCCCTATGTACTATGCCAATGTGCCACATAAACCAGGCATGTTGGCATAGCTAAGTCAGAATGCCACAGAGTGGCAGTGGCGTGGCATTCATGACTGGGGTGTGCAACTGGTATGCATTTTATCCCCCAGCCGCATGACCAACAACACGCCAGGTGGGCGGGAGCATGCCAGGGGCATGCCAGCACTATGCACTATTCACTAATGCATGTAATGCTGGCCACATGGGTGCAGAGATGGGTGCAGGTTATGGCAGTGGGGACCTTGCCATAGCCCACTGTGCATCCCCACTGTCAGAAAACACCAGATGCCGGGGGACCAGGACAGGGCTCTCCATGCTGCCCCTGCCCACTAGGCAGATGGAGAGGGCAGGGGCAGTGGGACGGGTGGGTGCCTGACACTTCAGAAGCATGCTGGCACTAGGACAGTATGTTGCCGGGTTGGAGGCAGCAGATGGACTGTGGCACAGCCCAACTATGGGGGTTCAGGGGTACAGCCACAATGTGGTCAGGGCACAGAGGCCATTGCAGGGGTGCGGGCCAGAGGTGGGTTCCCAACGCTGGGGTCCTGCATTGCACTGGGAGGGTGCTGTGAGGCAAGGGCTGGGCTAGTGGACAGACTGGCCATAGGGGCCATGTTGTACAGGTCTAGGTGCTTGCAATAGGCATGCCCTACCCTGGACTCGTGCCTTGCTGTGCAAGGGATTCACTGTTAGACCTGGGATGGACATCCCATTGGATGCTTGCCTGGGTCCGCAACTCTGCCTCTGGCCACCCTGCAGAGTCCTGTGCTCCGGGGAGGGGGGGAAGAGCCGCAGACAGGTGGACACTGGTTGTGAATACAGGGATGTGCACACCTGTCCATGAGTGCACAGCTACATGGGCGGGGTACATGCTGTTTCTGGGTACCGTCACCCCAATAGTGCATAGCGACCATTGTTGGCACTGCTAAATTCTGGGTCAGCCATAAGATTTAGGGACTTGCTGATTGGTGGGTCATTTAGGTGCTTGTTTAGCACGGATCTCAGACTAACATTGCTGCTCAAGACATATTCATTTCCACAGCTGTTTCTGATGGTACTGTAGTACTGCCGTAAAATGTTGTTAAGGTCTTGGGGTGAAATTGTTTTCAGATTAACCGTCACAAGTTTTTGTTTACACCAGTCTAAGAATACATTAACTGCCCACCGTGTTTGTTTTAATGTGGTTTGTTCGTGTCTCTCAAGTTCCAATTGTACCAGTTCATCGTCCATGACATCTAGGTGATGCTGCTGTTTTACTGTTACAGGATTGGGCAGGCCTGCTGTGTTTTTGATGCCTGCAAAGTTCAAGTGGACAGCAGTGGAGGTAGCTGAGTTTGGCGGCAGCATAACAACTATTTGCGGCTTGGGGTCTGAGGCAGCTGAACTGACTGGAATGGGTGCCAGAGCAGTGGCCATAACAGGTATGTTTACTGAAGTTTCAGTTGGCATTTCAGGGAAAGGAGCTGTTGATTCAGGCAAACTACTAAATATTGCATCTAATTCAGCTAGATCTATTAGGTCGCAGCTTGTATCCATTTTTTTAATGATCGCTACTTTTTGCGTTGATGGGTAAGTGGTGGTTCAATATGGTGGCTAAGGTATGAAAAGAGGGTTTGAAATTATTCACTATTGGAGTGCTTGATGGTGCGGTTAGCTGGCACCTCTTCCGCTGGTAATACTATGATTTACAATGGTTTAGTGGTGCCAGCTAACCAATCAGAGTACGTTTTGAAAAGGTACCAATGTATAATTTGTGTTAATAGCATGTTACATAAAATACATCATAAAATAAGAAGGAATATTTATTTGGAAGTTGACATTTTTGTGTTCAATAATATAGGCCTTAACACATGACAGGCTGTGCAATGCAGTGGAATAATGCATAAAAGAAACACAGACAATAATAGCAGAAAGAGACCAATGGTCCATCCAGTCTGTCCGTGGTACTTTATCTAACTCCAGGACCTATTGGTCATTCAAGGTCCTAGCCCTCCTCAAACATCCCCCATCCCCCTCCCAGTTTCTGCTTCCTGAGCAACCACTATACCTTTCACTATGTCCTAGCTTGAAATCATTAATGGTTTTAACACGCACCACCTCAGCTGGTAAACAGTTCCATGGTTCCAGCATGCTTTCGTTAATATAATACTTCCTCATGTCCCTAATGAACCACCCTCCTATCAGCTTCCACTTGTACCCTCATGACCTTGAATTGTTACTCGTGTTAAATAATTCCCCGCAGTCCATCTTGTTTGTTCCTTTCAGAGATTTAAAATACTGTACTTTACAGAGTCAAAATACTGTACAGAGATTCAAAATACTGTACTTTACAGAGATTCAAAATACTATTTTCTTCACTTAAAGTAATGATCAAGCTGAAGTGGCATCCCAGAGAAAAACAAACTGCAGAGTACCATCAACTTTCAATTCCTCTGCTCTTAAAACTCATTAGCTTTGTCATGAGATGTATAGACCAGCTTCTATACTCCAGGTAGCCACAGAATAACAGATATCTTACACAAGAGGAACAAGTGGCTTTAAAAGTCATAATGGACGATGGCAAAATAAAGGTGATCTGGCTGTTCTGTTGAACAAAATTAAAAATGAAGCTGAAATCAGAAGACAATAGCAAGATCAAATCATTCTAAATTTTCTTCAGCCCCACCCCTTCTTCATTACCTCCAGCTACTTTCAGTTTTGCATTTTTATCATTCTTATCCTCTTGATTCTTGAGTCCAAGTTTCTTGAGTGTTATCTGTTTTAGTTTCAAAATTTTCTCCTACTTTTTTCTTGGAAATGGTATTTTTAGGTATAAAATTCATTCAGCATTTTTGTTACCAGCCTCCAGCCTGACAACATTCATCATGTTCCTCATTTTAAATATTTTTTCTTGTTATTCATTTATTTATTTATTTAGCTTTTGTTGCCCAGGTAGGTACACTAGACAAGTTGTATGCCTATTTTCAGGTACACCCCGGGAGAGTACAATGAAAATATAGGTTCAAACAGGGAACATAACACAAGTAGGGCAATATACAGAGTCAAAAAGGAACCAGGTGAATAATAGTCTACAATATGCAGTAATAAGATATATAAAGATATATAGACATAGACATACAATGGCAAGAGCAGTAACAATGTACAAATTACAATGTATGAGTGACCCTTAATCAGAGCCACATTATAGGTAATTCCTGAACAAATAAACAGGCACATCACATTACACCAGGGGTGTTTGTGCTACGCATGTACTTTTGTCTTGTATGTATTGTGAGGATTGAATTGATTTGGAGATGGCTCTAACGATTTGCTGCTCCAAAATCAGCTTCTTTCATATATTGTACCTTTAAGAAATTTTAGTATTTAAGTGCCACACTTTGATTTGCAAGCCACACCTCGTGATGAAGGGTTATGCCACAGACCTGATGCGCCAGGGCTTTTGTGCCACCCTCTTCTTCAGTTAATAAACCATGAGTAACTATTTCCAGTTAGCACGTATTTGCTTTTACTCTGACTGCCAGTGCAGCTCCACCGTGTTGGTTGGAACTTAAAATTTGCTTTAACAGCAAATCATTTTGGTTGGGGAACTAACCTACGAGGTTACAAAAATTAAATATTGCAAAAATGTTTTGCAGTAGGGTTGGATGGAGCCTGCTCTGCTCTATCTAGGACAAAGCAAAAGTGTTGTGAGGCTGGAAAAAAAACAAACACCCAAGCTATTTTCCCACAGACCCATGAGAATACAAACACAGGATGTGATATTTGTCTGGCAAAATGCTCATCGTAAAGCGGTTGTGATGACAGGCAACATTAACATAGCTTTAAAATCCTTTTATAAAAATTTATACATGACTACGTTAGAGCTGAATAATGCCAGGCTCAACTCATTCTTATCAGATCTCCATCTCCCCCAGTTGGTCTGAATCTGAGACTGTAAGGACTGACAGATCAATTACAGGTGCTGAACTGTGATCAATAATTGCATTTCTCCCAGCAGGTAAAACACCCAGCCAGGATGCTTTGCCAGGTGAATTATATAACGGTGTCTCCCCAGCTTTAACACCATGGGCTGGATATTCAAACTGCGCCCAAAATGTGCGCAATAGCAGGAGCAAGCACAAGTCCATTGCGCACATGCGCAATAGATGCGATATTTAAAAATGGAGCAAGCCAAATTGCGCAACCAGCCAACGTCTGAATATCACACAACCTGCGCCATAGCGAAACCAGGAAGGGGAAGCTGAGCAGCTACGATGCGCTATGGTGCAACAAGGGCAGCCCAGCTGAGCAGCCCAGAGGCGCCATAGTGCAAGCAGGGAGCCCCCCAGCAGCAGAGCAATGGAACTGCACAACCAAGGAGGTAGGCAGGGGCCCACCACCCATGCCACAGATGGGCACAGGAACACACTGCAGAAATGACAATGCACCCCCACACCCCAAGCACAGCAAAACTGGGGGAGGGACGGAATATCCACCGGCCCATGAGGACAAGCAAACAAAGCACAGCCGGGCCATGTTGCCCCAGCACACCCACTGGCAAGCTGAGACTGCCACACAAGGAGGGCAGACCACCCCAGTGTACAGCAGCCCCCCCCATGCACAGCACACCCTGCACTGTGACCCCAAGACCCCCCCAAAGCAGTGACCATCACTGCAGGAATCCCCATGCATACCCCTCCCATCATACTGCAACCTCGTGTACCACAGAACCATACAAGCCAGACCCACCATGAGCACCCAGCAGTGGGTGGCAGCACACGGCAATGCAACAATGGCAGACACAGTGCCAACACACACAACCCCCCTGAGGCACAGCTGAGAGACTGAACATGTGTCGCCACAAGTGGTACCCCACACGGGAAAGGGCATGCCCCTGACACCACTGCCATTGATACAGCACCCTGCACAGTAGACAGGTGTCACAGCGCAACCCACCACGAGCCACAGCAGCCAGCACAGACACCCACAGTGTGCGTGGAAGCATGCAGCACACCGGATGCAACACAGTGCAAGGGCAAACACACACCCATACCCTCGGGGACACCAACACAGGGACGCAGTAGTGTGGCAACCCAGCTCCCAGTGTGGGCACATGTAAACTGTGCACACACAGCCTGCAGTCCACCATGGCACAGGGGTGACACCCACCCTGTGCATGTACTGTGGCCCTGTACGCCACCAGCATACGCCTGGATCACAAGTCACAGACAGTGCTGCACAGCCCCTGCAACACACACAACACACAGCATGGAGGTAGGACAGCAACTGTGGAGGTCACAGTGTCACCCGAGGCAAACATGCACCCCACCCGGTGACAGGTGGCAACCCAGCATTGTGACGGTCACAGTGGATGACCTGCAGGGACAGCACCCACTGACAAGGCAGCAGACCTGGCAGGTCACAGACATGCAAGGGTGTCAGCTGCACAGGCCAAGGACAGCTTGACAGGGGCACAATGGACACAGAGCAGGCACCATGGAACACTGCACACAGCAATGCAATGCACAGAGAACAACACACACCACAGATACCGACTGAAAGCCACTCCCACACCAGAAACACCTCCCCACTCACACACATACTCATGACTATACCACCCCAGATGCCATGCACACCACTGCAACTGAGCACCTATAGCCAGCTGCAAATCAGAGACCACCACAGTATTCATATCAAAATAACAGTATTACAAAAACAAGTACAACAACAACATCAACAACTATTTACATATGTACAAAACAGGGGTGGAGGTACGGGTACAAGGTAGGGGTGGGTAAGGGGCAGGGCTGAACAACTGGGAGAGGGAAGGCGGGGTGTGAGGGTTAGTCAAAGGGGGGAGGTGATGGCCAGCTACTGTCCTCCAGCCTGCTCCCCTGCTGCTTGGTGCTGGTCCCGGGGCCTCCGTCTCCTCCTCACCCCATGCCGCTGGAGGTCCAGCAGGATCTCAAGGGAGTCCATGGCCACCCGCAACAGCTGCTGCATGGATCTCTCAATCTGTAGTAGTATCTGGACACCTAGGACAAGGGATCAGAGTCAATGGGTGTCACTGTCCATCTCCCTGAAGCCCACCCATCATGTATGGCATACTGCCAAGTACCCCGCTCCTGTGAAGGAGTGCACCCATCCACAGTGACCATGTGCACAAGACATGCCCAACCAGGCAGCAACAGCCATGTGTACCACTGCACACACACACCGCCCATGTCCAGCACAGCACAACCAAGGCCATACAGTAACGTGGCTATGCGGTGGGCAGGCAGTGCCACAGCCATGTGCCCAGTACACACACAGACCACCATTGACGCACTCCCAGACATGCAGTGCCACTGGACAGTGCTGACTGTCACATGTCGCATGCATGGCAGTTGTGTCCATGGATGGTGGTCATGCCCTGCTCCCCACCCTGTCACACAGCATGCAATAGCAATCATGTTGTCATGGCACTCACCCTCATCGGGCTGTTGCTGGTGTTGTGGTTCTCCACCGCCAGCCTCGGGCACTGCTGCCACCACCCTCTGCTGCTCAGCCATGGCCCTCCTCCGCTCTGCCACGCCTATGGGAAACAAAAGGTGAGAAACACATCAGTACAATCCCAAAGCATATTCCCCCTGCCCCAATGAGTGCGCCCACCCACCCAGCCAGACCCATACATCACATACCCTGTAAACACTGCCACAGCCAACCCTAGACCAACCCTCCCCCATGTGCTGGACAGAATAGACAGTGTTACCCATATGGACCATAGAGGTGCATAGACGCATCACCCACCACGCCGAGGCACCACACCCCTCCTGGCACGCGACCGCAGATGTGCCAGTAGCCCCGGCTCCCTCCTCCTCAGGTCCCCATAGCGGTGTCTGCATTGTTCTGGGGTCCTCCTTCTGCCAGTGGCCGCCTCCAGGTCAGTGGCCACCTGTTGCCACACCTGGGTCCTGGCCCTGTCCAGGGGAACCTCCCCATACAGTGGGTCATAGTGAGGCTCCACAACGGCCACCAGGTTGGCCAGCTCAAGGGCACTCCATTGGGGGGCTCTTCTGCGTGCCATCTCCATATCTATAGTAGGCAATATGGCGCTCCGCAGCGCAGCAACCCCACGTGGAAATGCTGTGCAATACATTACGCCGCTATCCCCTATCGCGCTGTCGGCACAGCGCCGCCATTCCCTATCGCACTGTCACCGAACAGCGCACTAGAGCTGCAGACATGCCATATGTACAGTAACAAGGGGACAAAGGTCGGGCACAGGGTCATGGGTCTCTGGCGCATGGCCATGCACAGCGCCATCGGACGTCTATGCATCCAGCACGATTGGTCGCCTGTGTGCCATTGCCACAGCGAACTATTACGCAGCTGTGCCACAGCGCCACGTAGTGATCATCGCCGTAGCGCCACTGGCACAATGGTGGCCATGCCCTGAATTGCCTACCGCGCACAGCACGTCATCAGCATGGCAGATGCCTGCGTAAGCTACCTGGGCATGCGCAGTGCGGTGTACTACACATCTACAGAACTGCGCCTTTGGCTCAGCATGTACAACACAATTGCGCAAAGCGCAACAGTGCGATATTCAGCCGTCATATGCAAATCATCCGATCAGCCATTCAATGGCGCAGCAACATGATTTGCATCTCATTAAAGTTGCGCCACACCTAATTTGCATGGAGTGCGCTATAAAAATGCGACACTGTTCTGCAGTGGCCATATTCAGTTACTGCAGTTTATAGGTGAGTTGCATGCTGTGTGATGTTCTGGACTATGGTCTCAGGGAATTGCTGTGTACTGCACAGTCACAGGTGGCCACTCTCACCCATACAGGCTGTGATATGACCGAGCGAGGAATGGGTGAGGAGGATGATGGTGGGCGGAAGAGGAGGCCCAACTTTACGAAAGCTGAGACAGAGGCACTCTTCGAGGCCTACCTGGATGAAGAGCCACTTCTCAGTAGATGGCGGGGGCACCCCTCAGGCCCATGCTGCTGCATGGGAGGGGGTGGCATGTGCCGTCAACCTGCATGGCAGCCACCAGCGCTCTGTGCAGGAGTGTAAAAAGAAGAAGATGGGGACCGACAGGAGGAGGGTGAAGGAGAAGGTGGCAGCCATCAGGGCGGCATGTGCTGCAACAGGTGGGGGCCAGTCGGAGGTGGTGCAGCTGACTCCAGCAGAGGACAGGCTTGCTGCAAGCATGCATCGCAGTGCCATTGAGGGCATTCCTGGAGGTGGCTTCCAGACAGGTGGTAGCCCATCACTGCATGGTATGTCATGGTCGGGGGGGGAAGTTAGATCACATGCACTAACATGTTCTCACTTTCTGTTACAGATCCTGTGCATCTGCAGGGGTCAGTGGTGGAGGGTCTGTCCACTGCGGACAGCCATCTGGAGTTGGAGGAGGGACCATCCACCTCCGCAGGTAGCCGGCGTGCATTGCACCAGTGTGCACGCCTGGCTGCCATCACTGATGTCATTGAGACAGGTGTGGGGGGTGCCCCTCCTGTGTGTCAGCGGTCTGGCATGCAAGCATGCCAGCACGCTGTGGCTGTGGCTGTGGCACAGACCTGCACCATTGATGATGCAATGACCACTATGGGCATTGACATGTGTGTGTCACAGAATGGACACACAGCAGGACAGCTCACGCCCATGGACCTAGCTGGTTCCGACATGTGTGCCAGCACGTCAGCACAATCCCAGGCTGTGCCTGTCAGCACCAGTGGGGCAGCACCGGTGGCTGTACAGGTCACTGGCACTGTTGTAGCCACAGCAACGGAACAACTGATCTCTTGGGCACAGCAGGCGGAGGGGCAGCAGCAGCAGCAGTCACCCACTGGGACTGGGGGTACAGGGTTCAGCAGTGGCGTATGTGCACCACCTGTGGACTTGCCCATACCTGGTCCTGGTGAGCAGCGCCCACCCTCAAGGGGTGCTGAACATCAGGCCCTTCCATACCCTGAGGGACAGGTTGCCAATGTGGCAGACGACCACTTTGGTGAGCACACCCGCCTGCTGCAGACATCAGTACAGCAGCAGATGCGGGTTGCAACATCCGTGGAGGCACTGTGTGTGGCTCTGGAGCAGCACAGCAGGGACAACAAGAGGATCCTGTCATGGATTGACCATTTGCGGATGGATGTGACTGCCGCCATTGACAGACAGACACAGGCATTGGTCGCTGTTGTGGCCATATTGGGCACACAGTCAGGTGCCCCTGTGCCGCTCACACCGCGCAGTATGCTATCCACTCCCCATTCCCAGCATCGTGCGACACCCACCCTGTCAGCGCCGGGTTCAGCTGTGGGAATCCTGAGCACTCCTGGTGCAGGTATGTTCGGTGTGCTGCAGACCCCTGTGCGGGCAAGGTCGCGTTCGCGCAGTGGAACCCCTGGTGCTCCATCGGTACCACCCGATGAGGCCCATGCTCAGCCTGCCAGTGCTGCTGGGTCTCGGCCGGGCCACCCACACATCCGAGGTGGCCGTGGCACTGTGCCGCAAGACTGAGCTGTCTCCCAGTGCGGGCCCTGTCTGGTGCTGCCCTGTGTGCAATGTGTGTTTCAGTGGGCAGTGCACCGGTGGGTGACCAGTCCTACATGCAGACACATGGACCACCTGCACACCCTCCTGACTGCTGTCCACAGGTGTGTGTGCATGATGATGCCTGCATTGCACTGTACACCAAAGTGCGAAGGTGCACAGCATCTGACACACATACATGGTAAGTCAGTGGACATGGTGGCCTGTGGACATGTGTGTTTTTAGTGTCTGTGTTCCGGCTCTGTTGTGCACCTGACCCCTGTGCACTTTGTGCCTATTGTGTGTGTGTGTGTGTCTGTCCATATGGCGTGTTACTGTTCACCCCTCCCTGGTTGTATGTGTGTGCTTCTGTGCCCTGCCACTTCCCTTGCCATCATGCACCCCTGGTGTGTTCCCCTGTGTGTATGTGGGTTGTGCCCTAGCCACTGTTGGTTGCACATGGCCCTATGACTTACCTGTGTTGGGTGAAGTGCTCCTCTGTGATGGTGTCCCGGTGCAGCTGGGCCAGCCGGATCAGTCAGGGGTCACGTCGTCCAAGGGGGGCTGCCCATCCCCATTGTCACTGGCGTCACCGTCGTCCCCATCGCTGTCCCCCCTTCGACCTGTACGGCTATCCCACAGTCTTTGGCCATGTTGTGCAGGATACAACAGGCCAGGAATATCTCACAGTCCTTTGAGGAGCTATACTGTAGGGCACCGCCGGAGGTGTCTAGGCAACGGAAGCGCAACTTCAGCATCCCAAACACCCGCTCAATGATGTTGCATGTGGCAGCATGTGCCTCACTGAAGCGTTGCTGCGATGGGGTCGTGGGCCACCGGTAGGGTGTGAGCAGCCAGGGACGGAGTGGGTATCCACTGTCACCTGTGTGGAGATGGTGGAGGTTAGTGTCTTGTTCAGGCTCATATTGCCCCTAACCCTGTGTGCCACACCCATGGCACCTGTGGCTTACCTACCCTTGCCCCTGATTTGTCAGTCCTACATGCATACTCATCCACTAGATGTCCTGTGGGGATGTCCCCACTCTCGAATCGATGGCACAGTGCCGACTGGTACCATATGAATGAATTGTGTGCTCCCCCAGGGTGCATGGCACAGACATTGATGATGTGCCCACTGGCATCGCACACCACCTGGCAGTTGACACTGGCATAACCCTTCCGATTCATATAGGCGGCCCCATCAGGGCCAGGTGGCATGCGAATGGCCACATGGGTGCAGTCTATCACCCCTAGCATGTCAGGCATATGTGCTACCCTCTGGAACTCCTGTATGTTTGCTGTGCGCTCCGCCGCGATGCTGGGGAAATGGATGTACTCCACAGCATGTGGCAGCAGTGCGCTGAGGAATTGGGTGAGGATGCGTGAAGTGGCCAACTGTGTTATGCCTGTAGTGTCCCCTGTTGGTCTCTGGAAGGTATCCGTGGCGAGCAAGCACATGCAGGCTGTTACCTTTGTCTCCACTGACAGAGCGTGACTCCGTCATGAGGGTGCCTGCATCACATCACTGCACAGCTCACAGAGCCGCCTCAGCATTGCCCTGTTCAGGCGGTACTGGCCCACAATCTCGACATCTGAGTAAAGCTCAAAGCTGGTGCGGGCTCGGTACTGCCTGTTGGGGTGTACAGCCGACGGGCCCTTCCACGGCCACGTCCCCCTGCAGCATGCCTTCTCACCCCCCTCATTATGGCTTCCATGTGGAAGGTGGCACTGTCCATGTCGCTGGCTTGTGTCCCCCAGCTGTTGTTGCTCTGTTCCCCCCGCTGTCCTGACTGCTACCTCCACTGCACTGGGTACACCTACTGGCCTCTGCACTCCTGTGGCCCACACACCTTCCTTGCCCCTATTTTGTCCTCTGCTCTCCCTGGCCTGCCCTCTTTGTCCCCTCTGGCCTTGTCTCTCTCCCTGCCTCATGTGGCTTCCCTGTAGCGTTCTTGCGCCTCTTCCTTGCTCCTTTTATTTTGGCTCATTTCCGCTATAGGCGCAACTTCCCTGATCCACTGTTGTGCATTGCGCAAGTCTTTGAATATCACACTGCGCACTTTATGCATGGTTCCACCCCCTTCGGTTGCGCATGCCTTCATTAGCATTGCGCTGTTGCTCAGCATGTTTTCAGTAGCGCAACTGCCTCCTGCTGAATATCGCAGAATGGCGCATTTTCTGACTTGTGCAGGCGCAACCCTATTGCACATTGCGCAACCCTTTTGAATATCCCACCCCATGTATACTGGACATACAGAATAAGGTGCTATATATGCGACATATGGAATGAGGTACACAGCAGCAGCCATTTGCCAAGTACCTTAACAGAAGTCCTGATATTTCTTCTCCCAAAGAAGGGAAAAGCCATTAAAAAATATGCAAATTGTAAGCCTATTTCCATACTCGATAGTTATTATAAGATCATTGTACAGACGCTGAGTAACCAAATTCACAATATGATGGCATGGGTCAGATAATGTCCAAAGGCTTTTTTTTTTGTACAGTACTCTGCATGGGATATCACCAAATTGGTGGCCATAGTGTCATTATTTTCAGGAGGTCTTAAGAACATTTGGCTTTAAACCATTCTTTTTAAAATGAGTGACACCTTATAGACATTCGTTGGCATCAGTGCTGAACAATGGGTTAAAGTCAGAGAATTTCCTTCTAGAGAAAGGAACCCACCAGAGCTATCCTTTTTCCCATAATCTACTTTTACTGGCAAGTAAGCCCCTTACAGCCAAATTTAAAAAAAGCACAAGGTCATCAATAGTATCAGAGTGAGGAAGAACTCCTGCAAGATTCTGGCCTACACTGACAACTTGCTAGTCACTTGTCAGAATACTAAGGAATCCAAAATGTCTAATTTCTATAACTGATGACCTATCTGGGGTGTCAGGCCTACCAATCAACTGGAAGAAAACTGAAATAATTCCTCTCACTAAGCTCTGCTCAAAACAATTATTAGCCCCATCCGCAGACAATCTAAAGTGGCCTGACAATTACTTAACATATTCTCAAATATGTTAAGAGATTCAGCAATTGCTTAACATATTTGAGAATGCAAATCCCTGCAGACTATAATTGTATAGTTGGTTGGAATTTCAAGCCATTGCTTGAACATATTGTATCTAAGTTTGGCAGATGGAAGCATTTAAACTTATTGTAATGGGGAAGTTAATTCTATAAAATTAATTATATGCCCTACGATACTTTACACACTAAGTAACTTGTGTATGAGGACTGATGCAAGCTGGGTCAAAAAGATAAACAGAAAAATTTCTCACTTTATATGGGAGACTGAGTTTTAAGATATTAACTCAGAGGAAAGAAAAGGAAAGGCTAGGGTTACTTGATTTTAAACTTTACTATGCAGCACATGCATTAAAGTAGGTATCTATTTTCCTGTGGAGCAGTTCATTGTCTCAGGCCCCAGTATGGGTATGATATGAGTTGGCTAGTTATCCTTCATCTTAATCTTATATCTGACATTTTGGTTCTCCCAGTTCTGTTCAGTGCTGTGGGACATACTTCTATTAGTCTGTAACACCCCGTGAGGGGTTAGAGGCATCATATCTGTGAATTTGGATATCCACCATTAGGGCATTTGGTGTGACTTTCTGTCCCTGTGTGTAAAGGGTTAACAGTTTGCTGCCCCAGGGGACTGCTGGCATGGACAGTACCTCGGGGGTGGGCTGTATATAAAAGGAAGAGCACAGGAAAAGAGTGGAGGAGGGAGAGAGTGAGGTAGACGGAGATCAAGCAGGACAGCAGCCCGCTTGAGCAGTGGGACAGATTTCTCTCAGGGAAGAGTTAATGGGACAGCAGCTGTGGGATGTGGTAGCGGATGCTCTATCTAACCCCCCCCCTCCGGTAAGGGGGCAGTATTGGAGAGCATTCCCCGCTGGAGGAAGGTGATTGTGAGAGATGAGGCCTGAGGGAGAGTGAAGTAGCAGGTGGAATGGGGATGGGTCACTGCGTGGTTCTGTGGGCCATCACCCAAGAAGCATGGTGAGCCAGTGACAGATCGCGTAGTGGCCTGATGTGAGAGGCAGAATGCCCCAAGTTGAAAGAGGGACCAGTGGGAGGAGGAAGCAGTGGCCTCAAGTTGAGAGGCTAGCTGAACTGCCCCAGAGATCGATGTAGACCTGTAGGATAGCGAAGAAATGGTCCCGAGATGAGAGGCCAGGCTGAGCTGAGGTATGGAAGCAAGTACTTTTGGGACTGTGAGGGATGCAACCTTACAGCACTGTGTTTTGTCTTTGCTACAGGATGAACTGAGCTGCCTGAGATTTGGGGTAATCTGGATCATGCCCAGTGAGTAGACTTGATGAACAGGGACTAAATTAATTTATGTCCTCCACGGACAGGAATGATGTGCTGCCCACCTTGTGTTAATGTATGAACTGCTCCATGAAGTAGCTGTACTTTTATTGAATTAAGTTTATTACATTTGGGATCCCATTGTTTCTTCATGCCAGAGAGAGCAGTCTCATTCTTTGTGGATTGTTAATGTTATTTTAACCACTGTTTTCCTTTCAGCCCAGCACCGGTGGGGTTAGCAGGCACCCCCCCCCCCTTTCTGTAATGGACTTGGGTGAATGCAGTTGCATTGGAAGGTGTTCTGCTGCTGTGGCCACCCCCTCCCCATGGACATTCAACACCATACCACTAGACACCAGGAAGGGGTGGGCTTACACATGGGGCTCATCTGGGATGTGTTTTGGGCTGTCTGTGGCCCCCTGGACCCCAATGTTGGTGCTGGGTGAAGCCGTTGATTGAGCTGAAAGGTCTACTTTGACCTGCTGTGCAATTAACATGGCGCTGTGAACTGTGATAATTTGTGTCTCCTCATGCATGGGCTGTGGAGTGCCAGAGAATCTGCTTGATGAGATCCTGTGCCTGGCCCATGTGAGTTCAATGCAAATGGGCAGGGGCGAGATTCATGGATTGGTCTGACTGGTTTTGGTGGGGCAGAGTCCACATTTCCTGTGGCCTTGTGCTTGTGTTTTTACCAGACGACCACTGTGGAAGCTGATGATCGTTGGAGATTTGGCTGCTATGACTGTAAATCATATTTGCCTTTGGACTGTGAGCAGATTTGTATCATGATGGCACAAGAGCCCTCAGCATCGGGTGTCACTGTACCCCCAGAGATGTTCCAGTGGATGTGGGAGCTGGTGGGAAAGTCGACTGTACTTGCACCGTGTGCCTTGTGTCACAGTAAGGGCCCTGGAGTGGCACTGCTCCCTGTGTGTGATGTGTGAGGTTCCACTTAGTCTGGCTTTGCACCCATTTTGTCAGTCGCCTCCCTAATGTCATTTGATACCAGCACAAGAGGTTGGGAGGACTTCTGGCTTTGCACCCCATTTTGTCAGTCACCTCCCTAACTTCATTTGATACCAGCACGAGAGGTTGGGAGGACTTAGCTGCTCATTTAAACCCCAGTGGCAATACCAAAGCTGTGTCAATGGCAGTCAAGGAAGAAAGTACCCCACCGAAGAGTACAGTGTGTGCCGTGGTCGTGGAAGGGGCGAGCTGTCCTGATCGATGAGTTGCCCACCTGATTGTTGACCCCAGTGGATTTTGTCCCAGCTAGGCATCAAAGTAAAGCAGCTCAAACGGAGGCCAGCAGAGACTGTACTAGCTCCACAGCCTGAGCTAAAAGGTGAATCTGTTGAAGTTGTGAGCCTTGGTCCATCTACCAGTGCACCCCCATCATGGAGCCCACCAGCTGAGACATCAGAGAGTGTCCAGCATGAGAATCAGGAGTCTAGTACAGCTGAAGCTCGAGCAGAAAGTGAAGAGGAGGAAGAATGGGACTCTGAGAGAGATGCAGCATCCCTTTACTCCTTGGTGGTGATGTTGCCCCTGAAGGAATCTGTGGTGGAGGGTGTCCCCCGTTCTCAAACTAAAGAGCACCGGGGACTTGCTGAAAAATGTCAGCGTCAAGAGTGGGAGTACAACAATGGAGGGTGGCTCCCCAAGGGGCAGGCCCCAAGGATGACTATTTGCAGATTGCCTGAATGGTCGAAGGTGGAAATACATGTTAGGCATCATGTGTGGCAGAAGTTTCCACAATATGATTATCCCTATCTACCAGAATGCATTTGGGATATCATTGAAAAGAAGAGACTTGATTGGGTGTTTCATGGCATCCTAGGGAAACTGTACTGCAAACATAATCTCCGTGCCAGCATCCCCATGTCTTCCATGCTGGAGGCCCAGAGGGTTGCAAAAGGCATCTATACCAGGAGTGCCTTTGAAGAACTTACTTTGTTCAAGAACTATGCCCTGCTGCAGGATATTGATCATAGCTGTACCAAGTACTGTCAAGGGGCCACTGATTCATACACAAAGCTCCATCCTGAGTAATATTTCAGCTCAGGGGAGAATGTTGCTGTGATAAAGCCTTGGAGGGTGATGATACCTGATACCCTATGGACTTCAGTTCATGGATGAGATCAGCCCTTTTTGTGACTTGTTACAGTTTGAATTTGAACTTTGAGACTTTGGAGGGATTGCTTTTGCACAGTTTCATAATCTTTACTGCTCTAATTATTGGGTTTAAAAGAATATGTATGTTGATCATGCTTACGTAAATGAGGTTAATGTGATTACTATTATTCCTGCATCATTGTTGCTATATGAACAAACATTGTTGTTGTAAGACCAAGTATTTGGATTTTGGTGCCCCGTGTGTCTGTTTCACAATGAGACAGTAACTGTTGTGGGTTTGATACAGTTTTGGAGGGCAGCATATAATAAAGGTCCCTAATAGGCAGCAGGCAGCATTTTGATTTCTGGGAGGTTGGACTGGGTTAGTGTTTCACCTGGGATGGCACCCTAGGCAATAGGCAATCCATCCGAAAGGTCTGGTGGGTGGGTGGCCAGGGAGTGGACTTGAGCATGTGGGAGAGTCAAGCCACAGATATTGGTGTCCTCTGGTTTCTGTAGTTTCCACCTTTGTGGTGAGCAGCCTGAAGCTCTCCTGAGGCTGAGTGTGGGGGAGGGGGTTCACATACCCCACTATTTTCCTTTCAACTCAGCACCGGTGGGGTCAGTGGGCACCCCCTCTTTCTGTCATGGACTTGAGTGAACGCAGCCATCTTGGAAGGTGTTCTGCTGCTGTGGCCACCCGATATTCAACACCATACCCCTAGACACCGAGGAGGGAGTGGGCTTACAAGTCATTCAGTTTAAGTCTGTCAGTTCATCAGAAAACATGTAAAATCAAAACTACCAGCACCTCCACCAAAACTTATGCCCCTTTGGATAATCCTGAAATGTTATTTGATGAAAAAACTTCAGGGGAATGGGTGGGACAGAAAGGGAATTCTTGATCTGGCATACATTATTGACCCAAAGACTAACAATATATACTTCTTCAATCATATTAGGCAGGCATTTGGAGTGGTTAGATGAGATCTAGCCAACTTAATTGTACATGTAACTATTTTATGTGATGATGTCCTGGGTCTTTGTTGTAAATTAACTTTGCTCAAAGGATCTTTCCCACAAATAACATTGAAATTGAAATCTTTGGAAGCATTTCCAGCTGTGACAAACTGCAGCACACCTGTGAGATAGAAATGCAGGACTTCTTAGGTTATCTGAAAGGGAAAAACTGCTTGATTCTGCTAAAGTAAATGAGGCATGGGGAGGACATGTTGAATTTAGGTCACTAGTGAGCTAACATTAACTCCAGGATTACACTGGATCAAAACTAAACCGTATTATACCTGTTAAGACATGAGAAGGTTTATGGAAAATGTGCTTATGAGGCAAGCAGAGAAGAGAAAGGTCACTTAATTCAATTTCAAATACTTCATAATGTCTATCACACTTCTGCAGCCTTGAGAAAAAGGAGTAATGATGCAAACAGAAAATGCAGAAAAGGCTCAGGTTATTGCAAATCTCTCGTGGTACAGTGCTCTCTCACTGTGATGAATGATTTCAGAGCCATTCTGCCCATTCATTATAGCATTCCGTTAATTACAGTGAGGATCACTAGTTTCCCTCCTAAACCAACAGAAACACGGTATGTATGGCAGTGTACTATAAATGAGATGAAAGTTAAGTTTGTTTTATTCAGTTTTATTTAGAAGAAAAATATTTAAGAAAAAAATATATAATTTAGTCACAACATAGGCCATTAATTTCATTTCCAAATGTCTGTAATCTTGATTTGTACCAGTGCTCTCCTACTGAGATCACGGGTATACGAGAGCAACTAGTGTAGCTGCAGTACCTTCAGTGAGTCTGCCTCCTTCTGACACTCCATCCATGACAAATAAGTTTGCAGTCCTTTAATTGCTTCTGTTGCACTTGGGGTTTCTTCCTTAGCCGCCACCCCCCACCTTCTTCCTTCCTATTACTGTCATCCAGAGAGCAATTCGAGACCGCAGCTACAATCTCATCATCATTGAGCTGCTCAGTTGTTGCTAGCATGTCATCGCTAAGCAGTCAGCCCTCAATCTGCTCTCCTGCTTCTTCGGGATGCTCAAAAATGTTGAGATCTGTTGCTAGTTTAACGATCTCATCGGTGTCATCGACTTTCTCATGGCCTTCAGTGGCAGTGTCTGGGTTGTTCTGAGCTGGACCCAGAGTCACATCCCAGCAGTGTCTGATTGTGGCCACCAAAACACCTGCCCATGCTTCACCAGACAGGTGAACAACATCTTTTAGAGTAAGTGCTTTCAGAAAGGCAGTAGCAAAATCAGTTTGGGCAGCAAGATCGCTGAGAAGGCATTTTCTGTAATGTTTTTTTAAATGTGGAGATAATGTCACTATCCAATGGCTGGATATGGAATGTATTTTTGGGCAGAAAAATTTTTTTTATTCTCTCACCCCATGACTTTAGTGTAGTTTCAAGGGCAGGGGGCTGGGCACTGGTCCATAAGAAGTAGGGCTTTCTGTGGGAGATAAAGAGCTCTGAGGTGTGCTTTCATAGAAGTAACAAAGGACTTGTCAAACCAATTCTGAAATAAGTCAGATGTCATCCAGATATTTCTAGAGTTACCATATTCAACAGGTAGGGAGGACATGTTCAGAAGGAGGAAACACCGTGGTGATCTGAACTTGTCGATGCAAAAAGGTTTCAGTTTGTGCGAGCTAGCGGCATTACTGCATAATAAGTAGGCAAACCGATCTCTTGAAACTGTAAACCCCATAGATCCATTCCTTTCTGTTTTATCTGATAAGGTGACATGTGGAAAACACCTCCAAAATAGCCTTGTCTCGTCACAGTTGTAGATCTGTTCATTTGTGTAACCTACATCTTCAATGATCTTTTTAAGTTTTGGTAAAAACTCTGCTGCCACAACATCATCGCTGGATCATTGCTCACCAGTGGCACACACACACACATGGTGGATGAAGTATTTCTTTACATAGAGAATGGTGGATAAGTCATGTGGAGGAGGTTGCCGAGCACAGTGGTCAATGCAGTTACCATTTGCTAGGTTCAAAGTTAGCTGGGATAGTTTCAGAGGGATGGAATGGGAGTGGGGCAAAAGGGCACAAGTTTAAAGGCAGGGTTCCAGAGCAGACTCTATGGACTCCATGTCTTTATCTGCTCTTACTTTTCTATGGTTCTGTATATTTTGCTATTGGCAAGTGATTTCAAACTACTAAGTGCAGCAAGTTCAAAAGACTTTTCTCACACTCTTTCACAATTTATGGATTTCATAATAATTCTTGACTTGTGTCCTACACTGCAGCATCTGGTTTTGCTGAGCAAGTCCCAAAGGTAGCTTGAAGTATCTCCTTTTGTACTTTTGAGAATAAATGTGGTCCAGTGCTTCTCTGTGGACTGTGGAGGTTGTCCAGTTCTGTGTAATATGGGACCTGGATTCTGTAAGATTTCTTGGTATGTTGGAAACCTCAGTCCTTGTTGAGATCTCTACTAGGGGGTACAGTGCAGCTGTGGAAGTCTATAATTGGACTCTTGCTGCTGCACTGCACTCCTTGATACCAGTTCATTCCCACCTAATGAGACTGTGTTTCACACTCTGTTTGTAGACCAGGGAGCAGGTCTTCATAGTCATTACTAGTTTAACAGATTCTTCAGTGCCAAGATTGTCAGTGTCTGGGACTACATCTCCATCACTGCCATGAACACTAGCAACAGCGATAAAGTCAGGTAGCCGATAGGTACAGTTAGACCATGAAGTGAGTTCTGCAGTGTGGAAGAGGTAGACATCAGCAAGGTGGTGTCTGGAATACACTTCACCATTTCCATCTGCCAATGGATTAGATAGATACCCTGCATATGATCATTGCTGGAATCTTCAATGCCTCTTTGCACAAGGATCTCCTGCCATCAATTTTGAAAAAGGCAATGGTGAAACATCTGCTCAAGAAGGCATCATTAGAGCCTAGCAATCTTTTAATTACTGACCTGTTCCCAACTCCCATATCTGGTGAAGGTTGTTGATAAAATAGGAGCGGAGCAGTTATGTAATCATCTTGAAGAAAATTAGGTAATTGAACCATTCCAGTCTGCTTTCCTGAGATGTCACAGCACTGATATAGCCCTGGTCAAGGTATGATCTCCACCTGGTGAGGGATCAGGGAGAGGTGTCTTTTTTTTCTCCTCAGATTCTCATCAGTGTTCAGTGCTATTGACCAGAAGGAGTTGCTGAAGAGGCCTGGGTAGCTCTAGGAGTGACTGGTGTTACTTTCAAGTGGTTCCAGTAGTTCCTACATGGGAGAGAACAGAAGGTGGTGATTGATTCATCCCAGTTGCAGACAGTTGCAATCATCTGTGGAGTTCCCTTAGGTTTGGTTTTGTCACCGGTGTTGTGTCTAGTGTTCATCCTTCTGCTGTGGAGGATTATTAGGTAATACAGAATGAGGTATCACCGCTATGTGGATAATAACTAGCTATATCTGTCCTTTGCCCCTGACAGGGCATCATCAGTGCAGTGTTTAGAACAGTGTCATATGGAGATCAACAGATCTTGGTTGGCCTCCAATTGGGCTGGCTGTAAATCCTGGGAAGACTGAGCTGCTCCTTATAGGGAATGATCGGGAGTTGCCACCCCTCAGTGGTAGCGTGAAACTTCCAATTTTTGATTGGGTATTGCTGAAAACAGAGAGGAAGTTCAAAGTCTATGCCTACTCCTTAAAGAGCAGTTGATATGTGTGGCTCAGATGTCTTATATAGTCAAAAGCTGCTTTAAACACCTACAGAAAATTGCCACTTTACCCCTTTCCCAACACTGTAGATCTTTGTACATTGATGCAGATATTTTCCTCCTCTAGACTTGACTGCTGCAATGTGCTCTATAAGGATTACTGGGTAGTCACGTGCACTGTCTGCAGCTAGTCCAGAACACTGCAGTGAGGTGCTAGACTTCTGTTTGGAAGTCTGAACATATTTCTCCCTCACTCCGGGTTCCAGGCTGGCTGCCTGTTAGGTGGGGCATTGACAAGAAGGTACTGTTATAAACTTAGAAAGCACTTGTCACAGACTGGTGCTCTCCCAGAACTGGGTCCACACTGCTACCAGTTTCACAACCCTTCAGATTCATGCATGGTCACCTTGGTATTCTGCCACCACCCAGCTTCAACTCTTACTCAGGCTATCTTTAGGTCTGAATCCCACACTGCTCACACAGTGCAGTGTCTTACCCAAAAGACAGATGGCCCACCCCTTGAGTCACAATTGAGAACACATTGCTTTAGATAGCTTTTATTTATTTCAGGAAAGATGCACTTAACTTCTACCTTGACAGTGACCAGAGATGGGCAGAAGGGAACTCAGTTTAACATCTCATCTGAAGGACAGCACCTCAACAGTGCAGCACCATCACTCGTACTGCACCACAGTGTCAGTTATGGGTATTACTTTAATTGCCTGGTGTGGGGCTAGAATCCACAACCATCTTATCATCTGGCCCTGAGGCAAGTGTGCTACCTACTAAGCCACTGACACTAATATGTTTGGTAGCCTGTCTCTTTGGAAATGGATCATGAACTTGACGATTACCCCAAATTATCTATATCTTTAAAAACTCAGCCACATAAAGTATTAAGTATATATAAAATAACATTTAATACTTCACAGTATTTACATATGTTACTAGATTATACACACTGAAGACCATGGGGAATACAGTGTTCTACAGAGATGCAAAATATATAAAATTATACATGGGTGGATGTATGTAACCAGAATTTTACACACACCCAAGGTGCGGGATGCTACATAAACCCCAAGGGCAAAGCCTGAGGGGTTTATAAAAGCATCCTACACAGAGAGTGTGTGTAAAGTTCTGGTTTTACACACACACACACACACACACACACACGTATTATTTTATTTAATTACTAGTCATCATTTTTTTTCTTTCAGCATACTTGAGTAAGTTAGTGCAGCAGTTCTGTGAGAGGTAGACACACACACACACACACACACACACACTCACACTCACATTCACATTCACACTCACACTCACACTTACTGTCTGTCACTCCTTTGCAGCTGAGGCATTCTTTTGTTTTTTTGTTGATTTCTGTGCTGTCTGTTGTTCTTTTTTTTAATTACAGTGTGACAGCAATAATCTAATTTAGGTAGTAAGTTGCAGTCCTTTGTGTATGGAGCCGCCGTGTGCGGAAGCTCTGCTCGAGGGGTATGAACGGCGGGATCAACAAGATCAATTTTTAAGATTGTGAAGGTAGAAAGAAAGAGACTGATATTTAAAAATACGTAAAAAGTTACCCGTCTTAATTTGTGAGGCGAGGGATGAGCGTGAGTGCTCTGTCACAGATCAACAAAGCTGCCATGTTGGCTAAGATGTTTTGCCCGCCCACACATGGACCAAGCTCCAATTAGGTTTCAGAGCAGAATTTGATTGACAGATACAGATTACAACCACCCGGTTGTAACGCAAAGTATCAACTGGGCAGTTGTAATGCGAAATAAAAAGACAGTTATCCAATAATTAAAACTGATGACCAGTAGTTAAAAAACCATTTATTTATTTATTTAAGAGTTTCACCAGGAGGGCACACTAAGCAGAGTACTGCTCGATTCCAGTTGCGTCCTGGGGAGAGGGGAGGGGAGAACACAATACAGAAATACATTGCAACCAGACAGTAAGTGTTAGACGCAGCTAACATTAGAATGATATTATGGCTTGCGCAGAGGAAGACAACAGGGTGCATCAAGGTACAAATGAAACAACCAATACAGTGCAACATAATACAGCCCTAGTGTTCCAACTAGGGGAGGAGTGGTGCATTTGGTTAGATACATGTGCAAGTGGAGGCGAAATGATCTTTGAGGTGGGTGATCTTTGAAAATATAGAGATCATGCAGAGAAACCTAACTCAAAGATAACTAAAATTCTAAGTAGCACAAGAACCTTACCCCCACCTGGAAACTTGTGTGTTTTGACAGACTTGAACACGCAATGTTACCAGTTTAATTTCCAAGCACAATTAACTTTCAACAGAGAAATATGGTTAGAATATGCATGGTAGGCCACCCCATTTGCTTGCATCATTGGCTCTGCCTCTGTGAAATAGTACTCTGGACATTTCCTTTGAACTGTTTGGAGCACCTCTTCCACAAAACTGGTCCAAACTGGTTGTCTGAGGTTGAACCTGGTCCTGTTGTTATCATGCTCATCTGCACAGCTGGAAATGTCTTACTTTGCCTTGGCCCTGTTTACATTCATAACATATATTTTTTTATGAAAGGGGCTCTGTCATTCCAAAACAAAAGCCCTTAGATCAAAAGACTTCTGCTACCCACACCCACTTTTTTTTCCATTATCTGTTCTCCCGCCTCGTGGAACTGGCAGGTGGCTACGGCCCCCCCCCCGGAGGACTTGTCTTCTGAAACCAGCTGCCCGATCCAGCCTCATTCTGGCAGGTACTCCACAGATTCCCCGGGCGGGGCCAGGGGAGGAGCCAACCCCAGGCACAATCCAGTAGCTGTCGAGCTGGTAACGTGGAGGCGGCCAGGTCATCATGGAGCCTGCCACTTCCATTTTCACTTTTTTCCCCGTACACCCCCTCCCTCTCGTAGTGTGAACATGCTGTGTGAAGGCACGTGCATGCCACGTTCCATGCTCCTGTGTCTCCCAAACTCTGACACTGTCCCCCCACCTCCACTACAGGGCAGCCAAGGAGTGGGATTTACAACAATCCCCTCCCTTCTCCAGAAGAGGAGAGCAGTCCATCAGACACTCGATCCTCTCCCTCCCTTGTTGACCCCAGGTGGCCTGAGGTCACTCCTGACCTTGGGTTGCCACATGGCATGAGGTGTGGCATCCAGCGCCTTAACCCTCAGCATCACCGGGCCGGCTACCCACACCTACTTGTTCTCCAAAGGACAGCAGATTTGAAAGGAACTGTAATCTATTTTACCACATACCTCCTATATCTACAAACAAAAGAGATTATAAAATTATATAAAAACACATTTCCTGGGTGTTATTTCTGTTAAAGCCATGAACAAGCTGGGCCTCTGATACAAGTATAAGTTCTGGGCCTCCTATACTCCTTGCCATGTGCTGCATTTCATGGGACAAGGTTTTCTTGGGGGGGGGTACCATCCCATTTAACCCTTAGGCTGCCAACAGAATTAGAACATATAGGAATTCTGGACTGCAACCCTGCAAGAGTTAAAACTGTCTGGTGACTGAGCTTTTGTAGTGGCAGACCCTGTCCTATGGAACCCTCCCTCAGATGAGATTCAGCTCTCTTGCTCAATCAACATTTTTAAAGCCAAAGTGAAAATACATTTGATTCATCAGGTTTTTCATTTCCCTGAATGTACTGCAAATTTTTCAGGCTTAGGTTTTGTTTTACCCCCACCAACACACAAACACAAGCACAAGCACACTGTTTGAGATGTACTGTTGAAAATGTTTCTGTTATATTTAAATGTTATGGACATTTTTTCTGCAGTTTTCTGTATTTTGTCTATCTGGATTTATGTTTGTGAAGTGCTCTGAGCTTGGGAAGGGCACTCTGTAAGCAATACAACTACAACTAATCTGTTCTGCCACTATGGAACAGGAGACTGAGATTCTACAGAGTCGCAGCAATGTGTCCTCTTATCACACGTTAGAACAAATCTGTATCGCTTAGGGAAAGGAGGGCTCAGAAACATGTTCCTGTTTTCAGGCTCCTCATAGGTAGGGGGAGTGGAGGGGTACAGAAAGAACTACTTGATATCAAACCAGCCATTGTTGTATATGATAGTGAGTTTGTGGAATATATAGAATAATGTAGTATGGGCAACCATACACTTGCCCTTATCTCCCAAATGTTCTCAGTGATGAGCTGTGTACCTCGCTCCTACTTTTCTTAGTTCAGGGCACTCCTAAGTTTTTTGTTACTGTCTGTTCTACTCCATCCTTTATGAGTTTTGAAGCTGTTTTTGTAATTGTGTCTATATTATATTTTTTTATTACTGTACTTGGCTGTTAGTCGACTGTATTTTGGGTCTTGTATCCGTGACCCTTGTTGACAATTGTTTTATTGTCTGTATATCCCTATGTAACCCTGTCCCCGAGTCGCACGTGGAAACGTGCCTCGGCTCAGCGGTGCCTTTCCCGGTTATCAACTTTTAAATAAATAAATAAATAAAATACACAACAAGACTATGTTTCCATCGAGGGATGAGACCACCTCATAGGGACCTTGACAGTGAAGCTCGAAAGGTGCCTGATGTCATGTCAATCCCAAGTTGGAAACACATGCCGAGTTGTGTTTTGGTTACCCACATATTACGTTTTTTACAGTATATGGATTTTATATAGTATATCAGTAAATAACATGGAGCAGGCTGCAGGATGTCTGTTCTTAGTAAAAACAAGGAAAAGAATTACCTTTATCTAAAATGTAAAATATAACTGGAAGATTTGTGTTTCGGGTGAGGTGAGGGACAGTCTGGGAAGTATCACAAAGACAGACTGCTGGGATAAACTTTATAGTAAAAAGTTGTTGTTGTATAGCAGTGATGTCACTATTATACTATAACAACTTTTGGTGACGTCTGAACTGTCTTACAACAAGAAAGTTATGTGTATAAAAATCCATACACGATGGGGCTAACCATATACTATATAGTTATTTTAGCTGCTCTGGACACAGTGTCTGTCTGAGAACTATGGGAAGGTGTTGCTTTTAAAGTAGGATTCCTGCCTCAGAATTGAATCGTCTTTAGCGAATCTTTCTGTACAGTCTATTCAGCAGTTTGCATACATAATCCATGCAAATGCTGAAGGCTAGTCTGGCATACATTTCATAGGAGACTGTTATTGCTTTTCACAAGCTGGCATAGAGACATTTCTTGCCAGAACATTAAAATTATTTTAGGAATGCTTCCAGCTATAGGAAGAGATGAAATATTCTTCAGTCTCTAGCCCAACTAGTTTTAATGAAACGCACTGTAAAGTACTAATACTAAAATATTTAAGACAAGATAGTCTTTGTACTAGATGCAACACATGTGACACACATCACATTTCTGATGTTAGAAATGGACCATTGCATATGCAAGTGAGAACCATTTGGTACAACTGGGCTAGACACCAACTATAAAAAGTTTAAACCACAAGCCATTAGAAGTACAATCACTTGTAAGACCAGAAACTGATAGAGTAGATATGCTTTTAAGGGAAGGTGAAAGGGGAAATTGTTTAACCAGGAAAGGCACACTAAGCCAGAGCTTATTTCTGGGTGTGACCTAGGAGCACAAGGAAATTAAGTGACTTGCTCAGGGTCACACAGTATGCAAGTGGAGGCTGATGGGATTCAAACTCAGGTCTTCAGGTCTGCAGCTCAGTGCCCTTAACCACTACACTACACTGCCTCCTTTTAAGGGGGAGGCCTTGCCCCAATACAATTTGAAAATATTCTCTTAAAGGGGAACTGTCAGCAATAAGAGCCTCACACCCAAGTGTGAGGCTGATCCCAATTAGCCCTTTGTGTGCCAAAACACTTTTTTGTTACTGATTACTGCAGTGTAGTAGACTGCATCATGCCAATTTCATTGTCTTGTAAGCTAATATTTCCTGTAACAAGAAATGCCAGACTCCCCTGCAGCTAACATTAGAGGAGGGCTGCAGCAGTGGGAGATTCAATACCCTACAGTTAATATCAGAGTTTTTTTATAAGCTGTATCTTCTGTTTGCTGGTCTGCTGTTCTCCTGGGGCTGCATGCAGTCACAGAGGACTGTACTAAGCCCTGTGAGTACAGCAGGACCAGTGAACATTTGATTTTATCTTATAAAATCTAACGTGTACTGTGTGCTATTGAATCTCCCAGCTCTGCAACCCTCCCCTGATGTCAGCTGCAGGGGATTCTAGGATTTCTGGTTATAGGAAATGGCATCTTAGAAGTCAGCAAAACTAGCCTAATGCATTCTACTATATTTCAGTAAACAATAAGTAAAAAAATGTTTTTGTACACAAAGTGAAAATTGGGATCAGCCTCACACTTGGGTATGAGGCTGTTATTGCTGACAGTTCCCCTTTAAATCTCAGATTAAACTGAAACAGCTGGGGCACCATACACAGACACAAGTTAAAGTCACAAGCTGGTCCTCCTAAGAACTACTTTGTGGCACATTTCTTTCTTGCAGTCCTATACACAAAGATGTCACAAGTGGTGCTGTGCAGAATTCTACTGGTGGAATTAATTTTGGAATGGCAATGAGGTTCTTGGAATGCATTTTGGAATATTGGGGAGGCATTCCACAAAATTCTGAAAGAATTCCATGATATGGGGCCCCAGCAAGGAGTTTCACACAGGGCCCCGGAATAGCTAGGGCCAGTGCTGACTTGATGGTTACAATGATATTTATTATGTTTAGAAAATGTTTTTGTGATTCTGGCTTGCACTAGGGGTAAATGTGTAGTTCAGAATGATGATCTGCCAGGAGACTTGGACACATTCTTGCTGTCGGGGTGTAACAGTTGTGGAATGCCTGTTCCACAAGGAACCAAATTACTTCAGAGTTGTGGGTCACCTGATGGGAAGTCTCACAGAGAAAGGTGGGATCTTGCTACATAGGAAGTCAAACATTGTAATAAATATAAAGCATCCTGTGAGCATATCAGCAATACCATATGGAGTAAGCACATACTGTTTTTATGGTAGTGAGAGTTTATTTACTGAGAAGAGTATTGCAGAGAAGTACCTGTGTGCCACTAGGCACCAGTGAGAGGAATAAGTTAGAGCTGAGCTGGGTCAAGAGGAAAAGGGCTACTGTGCTGGTGGAAGAAGGACAGATCCTTAGCAAGTCACTGATTTGGGGGAGTGAGTGCACTGCTATCATGGTATCTAAGCAAACAGGATCAGAGAGCTAGTACTTTCAGCAGTACAGAGACTGCCCATTTAACGCAAAAGCACACATTAAGTTGAACAGACAGCAAGTGCCAGAATATACTTATAGGAACTGTCTGCAAGTAATAAATAAATAATACTGAGGGGTACGGAGAGAGAGCCACTGCTAGAAAGGGGGTGGGCCCATGAAATGGGTACCATCTTAGTCAATTGCAGGCTGCCAGAATAAAAGAAATGTGTGCAGTTAAACACTCAAGGAAACAGTATAAAATGTAATAAAATAAATAAATGGCACAGTAATATAGCCCTCAGTCTAATAATGAACTCCATATCATTAATTTACTTTAAAAATGTAGCTAGTTGAAGGTTGAGTGCTTAAGTGAATGATATAGCACAATTTCAAACAGCACAATATGCACAGTATTCTTAGTAAGCCTATAACCTTCCCATTTAAAATCAGAATCTCACCAAAATTGGATCATTTATATTTCAAAGGGAGGCTATCAGACAAAAATAGGAAAGGGAGTCACTGACCTGTGAAGGTGGAATGGTCACAAAATATGTTGGCAGTTCAGAAGCCATGCTGGCAGGCAAGGAAGGACAAAGAATGAGCTAGTTGAGGGTGTGTGCTGTTAGGCAGAAGTGAATTACTGGAGCCCTTGGGACAGCCCCTGGAAGGAGTTCAGATGACAGATATTTAAATAAATAATGCCAAGCCTCAGACAGGAGGGAAAGTGTACATTTCATTGAGAAAGGGATACTTTACTAACAGTTTGCTCCCCAGAGTTAATGGTTGAAGGTGCATAGCACACTACATTTTTTCACATTAGGTAAACATATTAACAGTGACTTGAAATTCCCCTGACTGAAATTAATTACAACAAAATACTGGAGTGAGCCAAAGAAGTCAGCTATCCAGTTGGGGTACTAAAATCGGGCACTATGCACAAAAGGGCGGAAAGTACTCGCCAAAGGGGTGTACCCTGCCCACATAACTCCATATCCACAGACAGGTGTGCACTGGCTGGTATTCACATGTGGCTGCCACCTGTCTGCAGCCCCACCCTCAGCGCGCAGGACTCTGTGGGGTGGCCAGGGCAGGGTAGTGGACAAAGGCATGCATCCAACTGGATGCCCGTCCCAGGTCCCTGAGTGGATTACTTACACAGGATGGTACAGAACAAGTGTGTGAATAGCCCCTGTGGGCCCCCGAACTGGCACCACCATGCTGTTGTGTCCAGGGGTCACCCCCCGCCTGATGCCAGCCACCATGACCATACCCACACGGCGCACTGATGTCCCCCCCAGCAGCACCACCACCACCCAATGGCTGAAGGCCCCCTTGAACATGGCTGCCCAGACCCAGTAATATCCAGTGCAACATGCCCCACCAAACACATGTCAGACTGATCCGATTCCATGCAATCAACCACTGCCACTCACAACAAGACAGCCCTGTCCCCATATATTCCATTGAATTCCCCCTCTCCGAACACATGCCATCCCTGACCTCGGTGTTTCCACAGATACCCCCCCACCTGGAACATGTCAGCCCTGACCCCAGTGTTGTGCAGGGTCCCCCTCCCCCCACACACAGAGTGGTGCCCCGGTCATCATTGCCATTCCGTGCAATCAACCACTGCCACCCACAACAAGACAGCCTGCTCCCCATATATTTCAATGAATTCCCCCTCTGAACACATGCCATCCCTGACCCCAGTGTTTCCACATCCCCCACAGAACATGTCAGCCCTGACCCAGGTGTTGTGGGACCCCCACACACACACACACAAAGTGGTGCTCTGGTCATCCACACCAACCCTTGACCATACCCCATCAGACACAGTGGTGTCCCATGTCCCCACCCCACCCTCTGTGGCAGCAGCAACCCCCTGTCCCTGTACCTGTACCTTCCTGTCAGTGCCATAGCAGGAATGGCCAGCAGCACAGCCCTCCACACACTCACCGGCCGCCAGCCACCCAAGTAATGCTGGGGTGCAACACCTATATAGGTGGTTGCACTCTGCATCACTCTGAAGCAACCCGGCTACTGAGGTGGTGTGCAGAAGGCTGTGCCACTGGCCATTCTGACTATACTGACTGAAGATGGTACGAGGATGAGGGTTGTTGCTGCCGAGGGTGGGGGCATGAGCCACCATTGTATCTGCTGGGGTCGGGACAGGGGTCAGTGTAATGATGACCGAGGAACTACCTGTGTGTGCGATGTGTCGGGGGACTTGTGACAACACCGGGCAGGCTGACATGTTCTGGGGAGATATGTGGCACCACTCGGGATGGTATGTGTTTTGGCAGGGGAATTCACTGAATATGCAGGGACAGGGCTGTCTTGTTGTGGGAGGGGGTGGTTGATTGAACGGAATGGGGTCAGGGCTGACATGTTGTGGGGGGGTGCTTCACACATGTTGCTGGGCCGGGGGGACTTTTTTAGTGCATGGGCCAGGCTGTGTATCACGGTTATGGAACGGTCCCCCCTGGTGTATCCTGCTCAGCCGTATGCCCCCCTGCAAAATGCACTACGCGCCTTTGTGAATTGTGCATAATGCAGACATGCCCCGGCACATTGCTGTCCATGTGGCCAGGGGATTGGGCACATAACCAGTTTGGGAATGCCACCAGGGGTCTGCAGGACCCTGCTGCATGACATTCCTGTGTACCTATGCCTACGAGCCTGGATTCTGCAGCGTGTAGGCATAGTGCATAGGGCCCATTGTAATTACTTTTACTTTGAATGCAGTTTACAGTGATTTATGCAACACATAATAGAATTGAATCCTAGTTGACAGAGCAGAGCAAGTTTAGGATTTTCAGGCAGTTGGTCAGCAATTTGAAGTTTGAAGCTTCCACTGTGGTCCAAGCTGCTGCAGGATACCAAGGTGGAATCAGATGTGCTTGGTGCTAAGGTGTGGAATCAGCTAGCTGTCCATCCAGGAGTCAGGTATGAGGGGAAAAGAGAATATTAAGTATGTATATATATATTTTTTTTATTTATTGGAATCAAATAGCAGGGTATAAAGCAGTTATGACAACAGATAGAAAAGCACATAGCTAAACAAAGCAAGACAGCAAACATTTGAACAGATCAACCAGCCAGTACAATCTTCTTGGTATACATTCAGCATGAAATGTGCTTATATATCGACCAGCTATACCAGTGATAAATACCTAAAATTATTAAAAAGTTTCAAAAGTGATAATTAGGAGCTATGGGTGAGAAGTGAGGAGAGCAAGGGAAATGAAGTTTTCCTTATTACAAAACTATATATATTCAGATATTCCAAAAAGTAGAACAAGAGGTTAGTATGGACAAGCCCCACAAGAGCAGCATGATTAAATTACTCTTATCCCTCAGTTCAACAGCCTCAATACCGCACGGGAATTTATCACTTGACCAAATTGGGTTGTATAGCTCTGATTTACCTTCCAAAGTATAATGAACTTTTCTAACCTATGCATTGAGACCATAAAGTTCAACCATGAAAGAAAATCAGGAGGAGTAACATCCTTCCATTTCAGAAGAATGCATTTAAATGCTGTAATCTGGCCAAGTCAAATTAACCTTTGTTATGTTGAGTAAGCATAAAAGGATCTGCACAGCTCGATTTAAGTGAGATTTAGCAGGGAGACTGACCTTCAAGGAACAGTTCCTGGCCAGAGGAAGTCCAGCCTATAGAGGCCTAAGACCAGATAAAGCCTGGGGGACTAGCTCTCACACAGTAAACCTAGCCTGTAGAGGATCACCTGTGTTTCAGTGCCAGCATCACTAGGGCAGTAAGTGAGAAAAGGGAGAGTTTAGTTATTGGCAGTCAATAAAAACTGCTTATGTGACCACCTTGTGGGCACGCTTACCAGTCAAGCAAAACAGACAGTAATAAAGGAACTTTATAAAATGAGGAAAGAAAATCCTGTATCTTGATTGGTTCTTACCTGTGCATCAAATCCGTTTGATGCACAGGTAAAAATAAGTACTAACTGGATCTGGTCAGATCCACCAGGTCTGCATAATGACGTTAGTGAATTTGTGCAAAAGTGTTAAGGAGGTATGGAGAAACAACACAATGATTTGTAAGTAGTAAGATTTGTTTTAGTTTATGTTCTAAGGAAGGCATACACATTATTAGGAAAATATATGGAGGTGTACATTTTAATGGAAGGAATCAGAAGCTTATAAAAGAACCCCAGAGCAAATGCCACTGATGCATGTGTTATCCCAGATGATATTGGCCAGACAGACACATTTTAAAGAAAACACAATTGCATATACCCCAATAATGCAAAGCATCAAGGGAAACATATGTAAATCCCCATGATGGTACAGAAGGTGGCAGTACATGAAAAAGTAATGGCTGTCATATATTCAGCCTTGGGATTATTTACACATTTGTTTTTCCTTTTCTTTTAAGAGAAACAGGCTTTTTGTCTGTGAGGTGATGTAAGTTATATTTAAGCAATGTGTTGATGTCAGGAAGTCAGGTGTAATGATGATGGACTGTTAGAGAAAATGTTATATTAACTTTCAGAGGAGGTCGCTTTTGATAAGGGCAAGGTAGTTATGCATGTGATAATGGGAATATTAGGAAAGTATGAGGTCTACGCAGAAGTGGAGTAAAAATATGCACAGTTTCATAAGTATGTGCTCAGAGTGCAGGCAAATGTGATACGCAGGTTTGTTTTAGAAATAGGTAAAAAAAGCAATACAAAAGCAGTAATAGAAAGATAGATAATTACATAGACATATAGACAGAGTGAGAGACACAGACAGACAGGCAGAATAGGATTGGCAGTGAAGTACTGAAGTGACACCAACCCCACCCTCACCCCGCAGACGTGGACAGGCATTGGGGTGTGCCTTTGGGTCACTGGCCATAACACTTGCGCCATTTCACCTCACCCTACGCTGCAGACACAGACAAGAGTCGAAGTGCGCCTTGGGGTTTTCAGACTTTACACTCACCCCATTCCATACAGAAATATGCTGAAATGGGTACAGTATAAAAGAATGGAGTTAATTTTGGAGCTGAAGAGTCAAAGATACACCTCGATACCTGTCACTGTCTGCAGGGTGGGGGTGGGGGTGGGGGTGGAAAGGCGTGAGCATTACTGTTGACAATCCCAAGTCACACCGCAATGCCTGTCAGTCCCTTCAGTGCAGGGTATTATGGTCAGAAACCGTAATGCCCTGGGTGTTTCTTGGTATTTTAACATACTAACATACTAATTGCCAGCAGATTAGGCCTTATGGTCAATCGAGTCTGCTCGAACCTCAGATCCCTAGTTGGGTGCCGAGGCCCTCCCCCCACCTTGTGTTCCAGATTTTCACTCCAAGTTTTCAGTGTGGGCTTTTTGTGACCCACCGCATGAACAGTGACACTATCAGTTCATTAGCTGAAAGGAGATTTTGCACAGTGACTGTGCCATTTGGCACCACTGGTGCAAAAATAAATTTTGAACAGGATGTAAAAAATGACAGCTATACATTTCTTGCTTCAGTAACTGCTCAGCACATCTGTTGCATGACCTGCTTATTGACATTTTATATATGGTATGCAGTGTACTGCTGCTATGGCTGTATGGCTGAGAGGGACCTGGGGGTTGTGGTGGATATCGAGATGAACAACTCAGAGACTTGTAGAAGGACAGCGGCTAAGGCCACGATGCTGGGATGCATCACTAGGGGGATCACTCCAGATGGAGGGAAGTGATACTCCCTCTGTATAACTGCTTGGTGATGCCACACCTTGAGTACTGCATGCGTTTGGGAGGGCACACTTAAAGAGGGACATTGAACTCCTGGAGAGGGTCCAGAGAAAGGCAACCAAAATTATCTGGGGCTTGGGGGAAAGGACCTAAGGGGAGAAGCTCGAAGAGCTGAATATATATACGTTGGAGAGAGAGAAGGGACGAAGGGGACATGATAGAGGTCTTCAAGTACATGAAGGGGTAAACAGAGTGGCGAAGTCATGGTGCTCAAAGGAAGGGGGCAACTAGAGTGAATGTCTGGAAGCTGGAGGGGGGGATACTCAGGGGGGAAAGGAGGAGGTGCTAATTCAGTGAGAGGGTGGTAGAACCATGGAAAGCACTGCCCAGGAGACTGGTGGAGGCAGAGACTGTGGAGGGGTTCAAGAGGGGGTGGGACAGGTACAGGGGAAGGGTTGTGGAAGCAAAGTCCAATGAAGCGGGAATACCCTGGACTGGGAACGGAGAAGCCCAAGAGGGCGGGGGGGCAGCAAGTTCAGCTCCCAGGGTGGAGACTGACCAAAGGAGCAGACACGAAAGTCCACTAGGCCTATTCAGTTGGCATTTTTGTATGTTAGTATGCTTACTACACCAACATCATGAACCATAAAACAGATGACTGCCATAACTAGGGAGGCAATATAGTACAGTGGTTTAAGGCTCTTCTCTGGAGATCTGGGTTTGAATCCCACAGCCCCCACAAAAAAAAAAAAAAAAAAATTGCAAATTTTCTTACAGAGCTAATCAGCACTAACTGCTCATAGAATGCTGATACCTACATTTACAGCTTAGCAAATACTTGACATCTAACTGAGTGGGGTTTCTGTAAGAAAACAGCTAGAGTTTGTATTAATTATAGCATTGATGATCTGGACAGTTTCTGTGCTTTTATGGTTGTTTATAGTTTGATAAAATTAAAAGTTTTAAAATTGAAACACTCCTGCTAGCTAGACCTGACACACATAGAAAACAAAAATAGTGAATTAGAGCTATTTAGTAGCTGTTGTCTTACAGAGCCCCCAGTTAGCTAGCTGTCCCTGGGGATCACTCCAGAAGGAGGGAAGTGATACTCCCTCTGTATAACTGCTTGGTGAGGCCACACCTTGAGTACTGCATGCAGTTTTGGAGGGCACACTTAAAGAGGGACACTGAACTCCTGGAGAGGGTCCAGAGAAAGGCAACCAAAATTATCTGGGGCTTGGGGGAAAGGACCTAAGGGAGCTTGAAGAGCTGAATATATAACGTTGGAAGACAGAAGGGCGTAGGAACATGATAGAGGTCTTCAAGTACATGAAGGGGTAAACAGGGAGGAGGGAGCAACTAGAGTGCATGGTTGGAAGCTGGAGGGGGGATACTCGGGGAGAAAGGAGGAGGTGCTACTTCAGTGAGAGGGTGGTAGAACCATAGAATGCATTGCCTGGGGGACTGGTGGAGGCAGAGACCGTGGAGGGGTTCAAGAGGGGGTGGGACAGGTACAGGGGAAGGGTTGTGAAAGCAAAGTCCAATGAAGCGGGAATACCCTGGACTGGGAACGGAGAAGCCCAAAAGGGTGGGGGGGGCAGCAAGTTCAGCTCCCAGAGTGGGGACTGACCAAAGGAGCAGACTTGAAAGCCCACTAGAACTATTCTGCTGGCATTTTTGTATGTTAGTATGTCGGTATGCTTACTTCACCAACATCATGAACCATAAAACAAATGACTGTCATAACTAGGAAGGTAGTATAGTACAGTGGTTTGAGGATCTTAATTGTAAATCTGGAGATCTGGGTGTGAATCCCACAGCACCCACCCAAAAAAAATGCAGATTTTCTTACAGAACTAATCATCACTAACTGCTCATAGAATGCTGATACCTACATTTACAACTTAGCAAATAATTGAAATCTAACTGAGTGGGGTTTCTGTAAGAAAACAGCTAGAGTTTGTATTAATTATAGCATTGATGATCTGGACAGTTTCTGTGCTTTTATGGTTGTTTATAGTTTGATAAAATTAAAAGTTTTAAAATTGAAACACTCCTGCTAGCTAGACCTGACACACATAGAAAACAAAAATAGTGAATTAGAGCTATTTAGTAGCTGTTGTTTTACAGAAACCCCAGTTAGCTAGCTCTCCCCTGGACTGGGACGGGAGAAGCCCAAGAGGGTGGGGGGGGCAGCAAGGTCAGCTCCCAGGGTGAGGACTGACCAAAGCAGCAGACACGAAAGCCCGCTAGGCCTATTCTGCTGGCATTTTTGTATATTAGCATGTTGGTATGCCTACTACACCAACATTATGAACCATAAAACAGATGACTGCCATAACTAGGGAGGCAGTATAGCACAGTGGTTTAAGGCTCTTCACTGCAAATCTGCAGATCTAAGTTTGGATCCCACAGCCCCCACACAAAAGTGGAGTATCTGTTTAATAAAGTATAAAATATGTATGTGTGAGTCATTTAGTTTGGAGAATATTTGTTTCATTATTTGAAAAAGTGTTATACACTAAATGTGTAGTGCATTGAATCATTGTAATATGGAATCAAATGTGTAGCTGAAATAATTGTTGCCATTTATGCTCACTGGACAAAAACAGTTGCACAGCTCTATTGTGAAATGATTTTAAAGCAGTGCACATTCTAAATCCTACTGCCACATTCAAAACACCATACCCTACCTACTTACCACATATAAACTCAACTATATTAAAAAAACAATTCTAGTCACTTTTTTTTTTACCAGGAGAGACACACTAAGCTTGTTTACAGGTGTGACCTGGGAGCACAAGGAAGTTAAGTGATTTGCATAGGGTCACACAGTATGCAAGTGGGGGCTGTGGGAGTCAAACCCAAGTCTTTAGGTTTGTAGCTCAGAGCCTTAAACCACTGTGTTATACTGCATCCTTAACCTACCTGCCTACTTAACCATTATTCATTCCCCAGTCCCATTTACAACACGGTTATACTTGTATATAATACATACTTCTCAAGCTTGAAAGAAAAAGTACACTTTATCATCAAAGTCTGTGTTTACCAAATACTGTGCCCATGATTAAAATAATTTGAACCCCTCCACCCAAAAATGTGCCCTGACATGAAATTTCATGTTTAACTGTAAAGACAATTAAATATTGTATTTCTAAATGCATTACTAACACCAGTGCTTCAAGATTAAAACAATTTCAACTCCTTCCCCCACATATGTGCCCTGACAAACTGAATTCTGGGAAGATTGCCTTGGACAAGATGCAATAAAAAAAACAACAACTGAAAAACAGGTTTCATGGAGCAAATGCTGACTTCCTGTTTCTAGTGTCCATGATAAAATAAAATAAAAATTAGTTAAGATTTTTTAATGTCAGCTCTGATCAGAAAAGCTTTTAAAATCACCAGTTGTTTTCTTGTTCAGTTTTTTCTAATAAATCTCAAACTTAAAGGAAAAAAAAAATGTCATCATCAAAACTGTGTTCACCAAGTACTGAGCCCATGATAAAAATAATTTGACCACCTCCCCCAAAAAATGTGCACTGACATGAAACTGCATGTTTAACTGTAAAGACAATTTATTTATTTATTTATTTATTTGCTTTTGTTAACCGGGTGAGTCACACTAGACATCCAAGTGCTTATTTTCAGGTGAGACCCGGGAGGGTTACAAAACTGGGTTACAGAGAGTTTTACATGCAATCATGAGCGAAGTTTACATCGAGATGCGGGATGAGCATAAACAGGGTAAGGAAAGTTGAGTGAAACAAACAGTAAGTCATAAAGCTAAGGTTTACAACAAGATACATGACAGCTTGACAGGGCTATCGTGAAAGCTAACATATGGAGACAATACAGTACAGGAAACCTACAGTGCAAAATATCAGAGATACAGTACCCCGAGGGGTAAGTAAACCAGGGGATACAATATAAAATATACCACAGTGTAGTTCGGTGCATAGAGGTGAGAATACCCTTATGCCAACAGAAAATCATAAACAGAATACAAGTGCCAGCGGGGGAGACCATGACCACCCGGGGGTATAGCAGGCACAGGTGAGACATGGAACAGTTACAGGGCCAGGTGCCAGGGGTTAAATAATATTAATAGTAGCCCTTAAGAAGGCAGGGCCTGTCACATCACGTCAGAGTGCGAGTAGTGCGAGATGCATAAACAAGTGGAGAGACCCCTCAGGTAACTCCATAGGGAGGATTTGAAGCCCAGATGGGAGGAGGAGGACCGAGTACAGGCCGGGAGCGAATTCCAGATTTTTGGGGCATAGACGGCAAAAGCCCGGTCGCCCGCCTGGGTACGGGTTCTAGGAACCAGGCGATCAGTTGTTGCTCTCGACTAGAGGAGGTAGGAGGAAGTGTCGGGAGTAGGGGGGAAGGCAAGGGATGCAGGAGTACCAGATCTGACAATGTTGTCAATGAAGTTCCCAACAACATAGGTATGGTGTTTTCTGGGGATAGCCACTCTAAGCGTGAGTAGAGGTCGCAGCGGTGAATTGGGGGGGCCGCAAGCGCAAAGCGGCAGATATTATTGTAAGCTGTATCCCACTTTGAAAGGCTAGATTTGGGCGTAGGGGCAAAGGCGACTAGCCCATAGCAGTGAGACGGGAGAAGGACCCCTCTAGCTAGGGCAACATGAGCCTCCGGGGTTAAGCAGCTTTTTGCTCTATAGGCGAGGCCCAGTTTGCCATTTGTAGCCTTACAGACATTTCGGATGTGCAGAGTGAGATCCAGTTGAGGGTCAAGCATAACACCCAGGTATTTGACAGCAGCCACCGTCTGCAAAGGGGAGCCATCAGCCCCGAGGATTCTGAGTGGGGCAGGGCAAGATTTCAATTTGCAGTGGGACCCAAAAAGCATAGCTTGTTTTTTTTTGAGGTTGGTAGTAAGCCTGCGTTCAGCCAACCAGGATTGGATCCGCTCGAAGTCGGAGTTAAGTTGTGAGTTAATGGTGGTAATGTCATGGGCGCTTGACAGAATAACCAGGTCGGCCGCATATAGTGTGGTGTGCCCATGGGAGGTGATGGAAGGCAGCTCATTGATAAAGAGGGAGAAGAGAGTAGGGCCAAGGACCGACCCCTGGGGAACGCCGCACAGGACATCAGTGAGGTGGGAGGGGGTATGGTTAAAGTTGGTATATTGCTTGTGACTGGAAAGGTAGTTGAGGAACCAGTTGTGAGCAGGGGGGGGAGAGACCAAGTGAGAGAAGGGTGGAGCTAAGAAGAGCGTGGTTAACCCTGTCGAAGGCTTTGGAAAGGTCGACAAAGATGGCACCGGTGAGGTTGCCCTGGTCAGTGGCAGTTCTAATCATCGAGGATACAACAGCAAGGGCGGTAGTCATGCTGTATCCTTTTCTGAACCCATGTTGGGCAGGGGAGAGGAGGTTGTGTTCTTGTAGGTACTCGGAGAGCTGAATGGCCACGACCTTCTCCAGGATCTTCGAGGCGGCCGACAGGATGGCGATGGGGACGATAGTTGAGCGGATCTCTAGGGTTACCTTGCTTTAGAACTGGTGTTACCTTGGCAATTTTCCAGAGATCAGGGATAATGCCAGTGGTTGGGGAGGTTGAGGATGTGCGCTAGTGGTCGGGCTAGAAGGGAGGCCCCAAGCCTGAGTAGTCTAGGTTCTAGGCAGTCGTGCCCACCCACTATAGGGGAGGCGGGCAAGATGCCCCTGGATCTCGGTAGCTGACACGAGATGAAGGAGGAAGGGGGCAGGACTTGGGGCCGGGCAGGAGTAGAAGGCCTTGAGCAGTGGGTGGGGGACGGGTAGCTGAGTGAGCAGCAGCATTAAAGGCGTTAGAGATTGTGAGTGGGTTATACAGCTGACCCCATCTATGAGCAGGTCTGTGGGTTGCACTTGGCGAAATCCCAACAGCATTTCTGATGCTCTGCCAGAAACTCCTCGGGTTGCTGGCAGAAGAGAGCAGGGCCGATCGGCAAGCCTCACTTTTGCTGCCGGATGGCTTTTACAGGAATTTCTGAGCCTTCTGTATGCAAGAAGGTCGGTGTCACTTAGGGAGGCTTTGTAGGCCAACCAGCTTTTATCCCTTTGCTTCATTAGGGAGAATAATACCCCGTGAAGCCATTTGGTGATGGCACCCTTAACCCTCCTTTTAGTGAGGGGGGCATGCTTGTTCTGAACAGGGATAACCTTTGATAGAAAAATATCCAGGGCTAGGGCTGGGTCCGCTGACGCAGTGACCCCAGACCAGTCAATTAAGGCGAGATCACCAAGGAAGTCAGACAGGGAGAATTTCGAGTAAGCCCTCAACTGGATCACTTTGCTGGGTACTTTGGGCTGAGAGATGCCCCAGGCGCAGAAGGTTGGTGAGTGGTCGGAGATAGCATCAGGTAGGATGCCTGAGGTGATAATCCTGTCAGGCCTGTTGGTAAGGATCCAATCAAGTAGTGACCCTTCACCCCCCCCAGAGAGAAGGCCTTGTGGGCTCAGAGATTATTTGGCTAAGTGCAAGGCCTGAGAACAGTGGCTCGTATAGCTACAGTTGGAACCCAACCAATTAAGATTGAAATCACCTATGGTGAGGACTTCACTAGGGCCCATTTTCCAAGGAGGAGGTAGCAAGTAGAGTCCAGACAGACCACCCTTGTGGGGGTTGTAGCAACAAATGAGGTGTATTTTCTTTGTGAAGCCCAGGAGGAGAAGGGCATGTAGGAACTCACAGGGGGAGGCGTCAGATGGTGAGGTGCCAGGGGTGGATACATTCAGGTGAGCTTTATAGTAGAGTAGCACACCACCCCCTCTTTTGTTGCCCTCCCGATCACGTCTGATGAGGCCATATCCGAGTAGGGTGCAGGCCGCGTCAGGGATGTGAGGTTAAAGCCATGTTTCTGAGATACCCGTGATATCAGGGTTGTGATAAAGCGACCCAGGCGGTAAGTTCATAGAGATACGTAGTAGACTCAGAATGTTGAGGTGGACAATTTTTAGTCCTTGGAGGAGAACCACGTGGGTGGGGACTTGAGGGAGAGTAGGGGGACAGCCTGGCTGGGGCAGGTGGTGACACCAGACACACTTGCAGGGGGGGTGGGAGGAGCTGCCATGATAAGCTGGAAGAGTGAGATGGCAGAATCAAAAGCAGGGGAAAATACAAAGCCAGGTGGAGGAGGGGACACCTGGGGAAGACAGTGGTAGGGAGGCGCGACCACAGTTCAGAACTGGGTAGAGGGGGTAGAGGAGGTGAGGTGAAACGGCTAGAGGAGTGACTGGGGTATCTACAGAGCAAGGTGTCCTAGCCAATGGGAGAAAAACAGCCTGGGCTCAGGCAGAGAAACCTAAATAGTAGCAGGGAAGTAGGGGCGGCCACTAGTAGCAGGTTACTATAACCTGCAAATGGAAAACTAGGCTGATAGGATAAAATCAGCCCATGTGACTGTAATCAGCCTATATGAGAAAGCCGACCAAAGGGTGGTGGTGGGCGCCGACGGGGTGACAACAACACTGCATGTGACGAAGCAAGGCAGGACCTTCCCAGGTAAGGCAGGCTGTGAACTTTGCTGAGGGCCGGTGCAGGAGTCTTGTGAAGCCAATACAAAAGGTGCCAGCATTTCCACCGGAGGATTCCTTTTGATGGCGGGCTGAATTACCTGTATGTGCTTTGGGTCAGGCTGTGGGGGAAGGCAATACAAGCCCTCGTGACCTCCGCACCTCGGGGGTCTTGGTCTGAGGAGAAGGAAATAAAACAGGGTTGATATAGGAGGGGACTGGGAGTAAGGCAAGCAGAAAAAAGGGGGGGTTTACGAATTGGCGACTGGCAGCCCACGAGACAGAGCTCAGTCCCAACAGAAGCTGTGCAGTGTAGCTACACAGTGCACTGGGGTCTTAACAATCAGCCTGCAGACTTTTAACAGTTTTAACCAGCCAACAGAACAAGTCGGAACAGTAAAAAATATGGGGACACTATAACATAACTGAAGCAGTAGTAAGCTTGATGGATTAAAACTCTTTTTTTTTTTTCCTTTTGGTTAAAGGGGAATACGACTTTAGCGAGAATCTTTACATGCAATGGAGTCGCGAGCACCAGGTAGAAACATAGGAGTTTAACAAAGGCTACAATAGTAGTCCCAGGTCACTATAGCAAGGCTATCTCCACAGCTGCGCCGACGGCAAGAAGCAGGGCAGGACCTTCCCAAGGTAAGGCGGGCTGTGGAACTTTTGCTGAGGGCCAAATTGCAGGGAGTCTTGTGAAGCCAATACAAAAAAGGCGCCAGAATTTCCACCAGAGGATTCCTTTCGATGGCGGGCTGAATTACCTGTATGTGCTTTGGGTCAGGCTGTGGGGAGGGCGATATGAGCCTCGCGACTCTCACCTCGGGGTCTCGGTCTGTATTGCTTGGGTCAGGCTGTGGGAGGCGATATGAGCCTTCACGACCTCCACTTATGCGGGTCTCGATCTGTATGTGCTGGAAGTCAGGCTGCGGGGGAGGCGTCCAGCCCCCGCGACCTCCGCATCTCGGGGGTCTCGGTCTGAAATGTATTTCTAAAAAAATGTATTTCTAAATGCATTACTAACACCAATGCTTTCAAAGTTTTGAAACTATTAAAGACAAATTATATATAAACTAAACATATATAAAATGTTTAAGAAAAACATGTGGCTCTTACTGTATATTAGAATGTGTGTCTAAGTCTTCTTCGGAGGCACCAGGTGGCTCTGATAATCATTTGTTCCAAAGGATTTTTAAGTTAATTTGAAGGAATTAAACATCTTCTGTTCTCCTTGTGTTCTCCACTGCACAGGCTTGTTCTGTTGGTTGATACAGGTCCCAAACTAGTGTATCTTGTTACAGCATGATAGAGCTATCTCATGCCCCTCCCACATGAATCAGAAAAAAGTTAGGGGTGGATCTTTAGGAGCTTCTCGGGTGGAGGTGGGGGGTGGATCTTACTCCCCAAAAAAAACTAACGCTGCCTCCCACTACTCAGGTTCCAGTTCTTATACCATCCATTTAAGAAAGAAAATAGTACCCCGCAACCACTGACTAACATTATAGTGTATTTATTTGAGGGCGGAAAACATTGCTTGGAGGAAGGTAAGGTGGAAGAGACTATTTACACCTTCAGTCAGTTCCATGGACAGAAAACATGACATCACTACTTTTGTACATGCAAAACATCTGCAGGCTCTGCCCACTGCAGCCGTAAAAAGGATGAATGCAGTACAAAAACAAAAGAATACCAGTGTGCATTTGAAACGTTCAGTGTTCGAAATGCTGCCATATTTCTACAAACATTCTGGACGACAATTACATTTCTTTTTTTACTGTAGAACACATAAGCCCTGTAATAACCTTAGTTATCAGCTTTTGAAAGCTGATGTAACTGCTGCAGAAATCTTTCCTTTTAAACTTAACTTAAATGTTACCTAATACAAACTGTGTTATCATGATCCAATATTTTTCTGTGTTTCTCTTTGTGCCTCCTTAAGTCAGGTCTGCTCTCGCTGTGGCCATCATGCTGCCAGTCCATGGTTTAAGCAAAAAAAGCCATTGCCTCTTTTAAAAATTTTACTTTTACTTTTACTCAGTCATTGATCTAATTTACTGACAGGCTGTATGAGTGGGGGGGAGGGAGTACAGACAGGTCCTCCACTATGGCTGCTTGCTGTGTGTGCGTGTGTGCATGCATGCGTGTGTGTGCATGTGTGAGAGTGCATGTTTGTGTGTATGTGTGACTGACAGAGTGCGTGTGTGTGTGTTTGTGTGTATCCACTCACAGCGGATTCCACAGATCCCCACCTGCTCCTGCTCTGCTGCCCTGTTGCTATCGGTTGCAATTAAAAAAAAAAAACACAACAGAAAAACAAACTTCTCTCTCTCTCTCACACACCTTTCTCTCTCTCTCTCTCTGCATACTCATTGACATCATATTGTAGTAGGCGGAAGGACAGTTTTAATATAAATTTGCATAAGCAAATCTTTTTTTACACGCAAACATGATTTTTCTTAGTGTGAAAAGTTAAAAAAAAAGGAGCCCAATTTATATGTACAATAGGACACCCCTGGGTATGCATTGAACAGACATTACTGCACTTCCATGGGGACTGAAGGCACTCGGCCTGTAGCCTTGTGCCTCATTACACCCCTGGATGTGCAGTAATATCTGTTCAATGCACACCCCATCATGTCTTATTGCTTACACATCACAGCCTCAGTATAAACACGTATTTGTGTACTGATATGCACAGTACACAAATAGTAAAAAAAAAACACAATTTTGCAACCCTCAGGTTTAATAAAATAGGGGGACACCATGCTGAGGGCTGTAAAATTGTGAATTTGTTTCACTTTTCATGTACTGTGTGTATCAATAAACACTAACATAGTTTGATACCATAGGTTGTGGTTTAGTGCCATTTTTACTGTTCTTTTTTTTTAGTTTAGTATTTCCTGCTGCAAGTGGCGCCTGTTCCTGTGAGTTGTTACAGCCTGCATTCAACAACTTCTGCACAGCATTTTCCAGCATCCAGGTCATCTTCAAGAATCAGAAACATCAGGGTTCAATTGCAATCTCCAGAAGGTCCAATTTTGTCATCAGAGTACCAGAGCCCATAAGGAAGTGGTACAATGTGACAAACACCTCTCTCTCTGGGCTGTAACAGCTTTCAGAAAGGCTGTTTGTCTCCATTTAGTTGCTGCCACCAACCTGGGGTACACTCAGGATTTCAGCTATTCTCTGCACTGAGTCAGGGAGGTCAACACAGGTCACTGTCTGACTCTGGTAGAATGCTCTTCAGATGGCGGATGCCAGATAGTTTTACCTTTGCCAGTGAAAACTGAACATTCAGTACATTAGTAATTAAGCCACAGCCACAACTTCTATGTAAAGATGCTTTTACTAGAAAGCTTAGATTTTAAACAAGGTAGGATATTATATATGAACATTGCTTCTGCAGCACTCGCCCCCGGCGCCCTCTGACTCATCCGCACTAACTAGTAGGTTCTCAGAAGCTCCCGCTACTCTCCACTCCCCCATACCTATCTACCTTTCTTCATATGAACCCCACCTACTTACCCTATGAACCCCATACCCCACTCCACCACCGCACCCTCTCATCTCTCCTCACCCTACTGCTATCACCTACTGTTGTTTCACCTCCTCACTTCTCCTCCTAGCCTGCAACATGCTTTCCTCTAACGGCAGTACTGACTTCAATGACTGATCCTTCAAGTGTCCCCTCGAGGAACTGACAATGCTATATAGCTGCTATGTGGGCGGACCCATAGCTTGTACACAGTTTGACTTTTGCACCTCAATTACCTATGCTGGCATGTGACTATTTCCCACACATCTCCTGCACCTAAGCAATGGCTTATGCTTTGTTTCTGCTTATCCTTAGCCTATTGTTTGTTATTCGCAGTATGTAACTATGTCCCCTAGTTGCTGTGTTACTGACAATGCCTATTAACTGCTACTGTTCTTCCCCTCAATTCATGTACCTTGCTTGATCCCCCACCCCCTGTTTGACGAGGATCCTTTGTAAACAAGCTTTTAACTCACAGGTTGCAATTCCAATGTTTACAATAAATAAAAAAAGAAGGATAAATACAGTGCAAAGTGTCACCACATTTTACAAGGAAAAACAAAAGAAAATGTTTTGTACAACAGATGTCCAGAAAGGAAAACGTTACAAGTTATGTTATTCTACCATAAATCTTCTTGCCTCCACTATGCTCACAGAGAACTTAGTATCTAAGCTGACCCTTATTACTTCACAGTGGAGACAGGCACAAACCTTCACAAATGATAGTCCCAGGTGAAAGCTCCTCTCCAGAGGAATCCCTTCAATTTTGTATCTTACATTTGCAACTCTGTGATGGGTCATCCCTTTGGATTGACCAACCAGTTTTCATGTATGTGTTTAATTGTCCCAATCAGTTCAAAGTCCTATAGATATCCAATTAGATCAATGCCGTAACCAACTTGTATTTGAATGTACCAATCCCTTTTAAAATCTGTGTGTGTGTGTGTGTGTGTGCATGTGTGTGTATGCCCATCCCCCATTGGTCGCTCTCTGAGATTTATTACCAAATTACCTTGCTTCAGCAGCCTACTAGTGATGTAGAATCCCAACGTGTCTTACCCTTCTTGCTGTTAGCAAAGACAAACCCCTAGTGAGACTCGGAGGACCAGAAAATAGTTGTAGTAAATCCCTACAGTTAACCACTTCCTTTTCCTTTTTGTCACATACAGTAATTTCAGTGTATTTCTATGACTAGTTCAAGAAAGACGCTTATCTCCCATACAGGAATCCGTGATTTTCTATTGCTACGAAACAGGACTACCATCCAGCAGTTAAAGAGACTTTGCTCGGGGACTGAGGGGGAGTGTTCATGTGATTGACCAGAAGTATTTACCTAAATGTGAGGTAAATGCTGTGGTGAATTTACAGTGATATGCCATCAGAGCCATAGGAAGGCATTTTGGTGCCCTGGGCAAGAGACTAATATTGCACCCCTCTCCCGGAAAAGAGCAGGGGTTCTGGGGGTCACAAGGCCCCCAGAAGCGCTGGGTTGTTTACATGCACTGTGGTGAGTTTGGGGGCTTTATTTGAAGGAAAAACATACTTTTGTTATATGTCCTCTACCCCGATTTCAGGGAGAATTTTGCTCCCATAGAATCTGAGGTGTGGGAGTCGAAGACTCTGGCTGGCTGTCATCAGAGTGTGCAGTGCAGCTGCAATTGTTGTGGACAACTGGCTGACCAACAGTTCCATCAAGAATGGCTCATGGGGACATATACAGGCACCTCAGTGGCATAGATGCAGTCCTCGAGTGCTGGACACACGTAGCCCTGAGATGCCCCACTCACAACTACCCATCCTCACACGGTGGGATGTACCCCCCCCGAGCCCATTCACTCAGCCCCAATGGCAGGCTCCACTACCCCTGTAGTGGAATCGCCACCACCTAACAGAAGGAAAAGCCTCCACCCCCCCTACCAGCCTCCCTTCAGCTAGACTATCTCCAACACTCAACGCTGCTTGACCGCCCTTCTAGACCATAACCAGACTCCACCCCAACCATCCTACAGGTGGCTTGAACACCTCCATAACACCACACTCCTCACCTTATCCACCTACCTTCCCTATAGCTGAACCACCACTCTACACCAAGGCCAGCTCCCATGCACCCGAATAATCCCTGCAACTGGACCAACCCCCACATACCTCTAAACTGTCCCTGATTTTACATCAAAATTTGTACTTGTCCCTCAAAAAGTTTGTGTTTTTATGGCAGAGAACAGTGGGGGTTAAAATCACAAAATAATGGCAAACATTAAAGTTACAGACTTGTTCTTCTTCAGAAAATACAGATTAACACAAATCCCCTTTCTCTGTCAGCTTTCTGAGTGAATAGTGCCAATTTATAACATGTGTCTATGATTCTGGGTCTTTGACCCTGAGTATTTTAAGTCTTGTCCCTGATTCATGAGGCAAAAGGTTGAGAGGTATGCAGCCCCAAGTCTAGCATCCCTCCAGAGGACCACTCTCTCTGTAGTGGACCTCCCCCTCGCCAAATAATATTCTGACTGTATCCAACCCCCACTGCAGAACCCCCTTAGGAAAATCCCCCAGATCTGCCTCTGCCCCCCAGTTGGGAGAGGGCCAGGATCGGAAGATTCACATCATGGGACTGCTGCTACGGTGCTATCCAGGATCCCACAGTATAATGTCTGGCATACAAAATAAGCGCAGCTCCTCTGGTCCACTCCCTCCCTCTCTCTTTCCCCAGCTCAGACTCATATGCTCTGTTGGCAGGCACGAACATGGCAGGTATTTTCTATGTAATTTATAAGCACTGCAGAAACTGTCAGATGTCAAGACCCAGAAGTGGCCAACTGACATCCACAGTTTAGGTGATACACTCAGTCTACGCAGTGTTATAAATTATTATTAAAACTGTCATATTCATGAATGCAAGCCACACAGACGTGGTGAGTCAGAAACACAGATAAAGGGAGCGGAGCTTTCTTTTTCTGCCAGAAGTTTTACTGTGGGACCCTGGACAGCACTGTAGTAGCAGTTCTCTTCTATGGATCTCATGCTTCCTGGCCCTCTCCTGACTTGTGGGGGGGGGGCAGCTGCAGGGGGTAGCTTGTCTGAGGGGGTCCTGCTGTGGGGTGGGGATGGCATACATTATGTAATAGTGTCCACAAGTAGCAGTGTCTAGGTGGGGCCCTGCAAAAAAAAAAAAAAAGGCCAGACAGGACATGATAGGGTACTTGAGTTGGAAGACCCCCCCCCAGGGCCCTTTAAGTTAGCCCTGGCGAGAGACAGTATGGGGGCCCGTGGTGCAATGAGAAGTGTCATTAGGGAAAAAACATTCCGCCTAGCCTACACCAGTTTTCAGTATGCCTTAGCAGTGCAGCCCCTCTACTCTGCCCAGTAAATAACCCCTGCATCCAGCACAGAATCCCTCCAGTACAGCTGAGCCAGCACAACTGTTTCAGTCAGCATCCCTGCAGCCAGAAGGAGCCCCACTGCAAATCCCCTCATTCCCCTGATTCCCATCAGTTCTTCCTCCACAGCCCAAGCCAATGTAGATACACGTAACTGTCAATATGTTATGATCCAAACTGTACAGATTCCCTCACATGGCATTCAAGGCAACTAGGCAAGGCACTGGCAGGCAAGGCCTCATTTTTTAAGTAAGACAGGTGTGGGTGACGGGGTGAGAATGTAATGAGGACTCAGTTGGGGAGAATCAGAAGGAGAGGACATGAAACCCCCCCCAAAAAAGGCAATGGAATGGGAGTGCAGAAGGGACGCAGGTCAAGAGGAAAGAGAACAAAACGTGATGACGTGGTGGACAGAAGGGATGGTATGCCATGGCCCGTGCCACGACAGTCAGACCAAGGCTGAGGCAACTGTTTCAAAATCTTCACTCCCATCCCAGTCTCCAGTCCTGTGCATGAAGTTCAAGTGAACTACATGTTGCCGCCTGCCCACCGGCAGAGCCAACTCCGAGACAGGCCCAGCCGGGCCCAATAATTCAATGGCAAGGAAAGCAGATCTCTCTCTCTCTCCCCCAACTTCCTGAGTGAGACTATCGACCCCCACCACCACCACCACGCTACCACCACATAGATTCCATCTCATTATTTCACAATTTAGATTCGGAAATTAATTTGGAATTATTCATCACTTTGCCAGGTCTGCTCTTCTGCTTGGCTGCAGCGCCATCACTTTTTGCTACAGACACTGTGTCACTGACGAGTGATGACTGCTAGTCTTGTCTACACAGACAACAACAGACAGAGTACTTAGTATGGTGTGCATTCTGCTTATGCTTACAGTACAGGAGTGATGAAAAAAATATAAGACAAGGATCTCTTCTGTCTTATCTGTCTCTCGTGACTCGTCTCTCCTCTCAGACTCTGACTCTTGTTTTTTTTGTCTCTGTCTGTCTACTACTCTATGCTAGTACACTTAACAACTTGCTCCACGCTCTCTCTGTCTCCAGCATAAACAGCCTCTCATTCAATGCCACGTGCTCTGCTTCTGCCCATACCTTTTATACTAATGGGCGCCATGCTGGCCCGCACATAGTTCCTCTTTCTCAGTACCACCACCGCACCACTTGATTATTTCCTGCAGTAGACTGTGCAACCACGTGACCCCCTGACTTACTGGTCCTTGGTCTGCAGATGCGCTCATGCTGACAGTCATTTGTAATTACAGAACCAAAATTTTAAAAAAAGACTTAAAGCGACAGTGTAAGTGAATTAGAACATGAGCTTCAGTGGAAAAATGCGTCCCCCGGAGGCTTGCACCCGGGGCTGGAGCACCACCTGCCCCACCCTTCCTACGGTATTGTATGCCATACAGTATAAGTGAATATAGAGTACAGTATTTATTTATGTAATTAATTAATTAAAATTTGGTAACTGGGAAAGGCCTGCTGAACCAAATCTCATTTCCAGGTGTGACCTAGGGAAACAGGGAGACAATACAGATTTGGGATACAAAGATCATGGCATTTCAACAAAACAGTCTTGGGATACAAAACTCAGAGCAAATCAACAGAACAATACAAGTTACATTATTGGGCCACTTGATATTCTATAGGAAGCACTAAATGAATGCTAATGCATTAGATACCCGGGACGGGGATCTGGGTTAAAGGGGACAGTGGACCCAGACCGCATGGAGACAAATTCAGATGCAGTCTGTTTTGGGCTGTATATAGCTTCCAGCAAGCAGAACACAGGTCACACAGTGGGGGACTAACTCACGACCCACTAGCAGCTCATAGCACATTCACATGTAAGGGAATTCTACTGTACCAGGCAAAGCGCTCCCCGGTCACAATAGCAAAGTCTCTGCACACACCCGGAGCTTAGGGGTAGCTGGAACTCCTGACAGGCCGATCGCACTCAGCAAAATCTTCATTCTTCTTAGTTTGAGCCTGGCCCACTTCAGTAGCTTACTTCAGTCACACCAACTTGGATTTAGTCCAAAATAATTCTCTTCTGTCTCTCTCAGGAGCAGCAGGCAGACATGGAGGCCAAACTCTCAGCCTTTTCATAGTTCTCCCATGTGAATCCACTCAGGATTGCTCTCAGAATCACTTGAGAATCACTTTAGCTCCTCTCCTTTTACTTCCCAGCTCAGAAACCAACTGAAAACTGCAAGCAGCCCGGGACTTCCCCAAGATCCAAAAGATTTGGTTGGCTGATTTGGCTGTCAGTCAAAGCAAGAGCTACCCCTTCAGTTGCAAAAAAGGCGCAAAAACTCAAATCACAGTTCCTATAGATTTTGAATTCTGATAGCTCATGTAGTCCGGCTACATTTTAGGTCCCACCAGAACTGATTGGTCCAATTTGCAGTCCAGGACCAAGCCAGTGGAGACAAACAAAACAGCCCTTGTTGCAAAGAAAGCAGGTTAGACAAACTACATTATCATTATCACTCTAAACGGTTTTCAGTAAATAGTTACATCTTTCAACAGAGCTCCATCTCAGATTACTTATGCTGCAATCAAGCAGCTCTTAAAGAGACAGTACACAGAGGCTATACAGACACTGGTAATCACATTTAAACTGTTAAAATGCAGGACACCAGCCTGGCAGTGAGCCTTTAGGCAAGCTCAAGGAAGACTTTTTGGGAACCCCCATTTGTAGGGGGGTTACACAAGAAAAAGTTTCTAACCTCAGGAATCCCTCTCTTAGTGTTCACACTTTAAACATCCTCATATTTCCATACAGAGAGATGCCCTGGAGATAGAACCTTATTCAAATGATGGAATGTTAGAGTGTTGGTTCAAACTCTGCATTCATGCTCCATACTCGCAATTGCTTAAATTTGTTTCTCCACCTGAAGAGTGTGGTCACCCCAAAGTCAGCTCCGGTATCTCTGGTTCTCCAGGTGGTTAATTGTTTTTCTGTGTTAGAAAAAAACTAGTACGTTTATAGTTAACTTTTCGATACTCTACATTAGTTAAAGCTTTTTTTTTAGTTCCTGATTGATTCCTAGAAACTGGAGAATACCCTAATGTGCTGCTGTTTTACTTTTTACTGAAAGTGATAGAAACCACTTATTTGGCAATTTTTATAGCAGTGGTTTGAACTGTGTTGTTTTTACTATTACTTGAACTGGATCACTTTCATTTTCTGTTCCTGTCTACAGCTTTTGACCTTAATTAATTGGTTCCTGTTATGGGGACCACAAATTGAACTCTGGCCCACGTTTTGTAGTCCAAGAGCCCTTTTGGCTGTTTTAGCTTCTTGGACAGAGGTTTTTATTTTAGGTGTCGACTTAGTGCCTGTGAAGTCTCCCTAAATTGGTATGTTTGATAGATATGGGGAATAAAATATAGGTCTAACAGGCTTTAAGAACCATAACAAGTGTTTTCACCTCCTGGCAAGGGCAGACTGCCATGAGCTCTGTTAAAAGTGCCTGTGTCCAAAACACTACTTTACTACTACTACTACGACTTCAGAAAGGCATTTGACTTGGTGCCACACAGAAGGATGCTGAAGATGACAACCTGCTGCATTGGGAATTTTAGAAATGGGACAGGAGGTAATTACAGAAGAAAGGGTTAGAAAAGGGCTTGCAGCCCTAAAAATAGATAAGGGTGTTCAGGGAGTTTACATCAGAACTGGCTTAACTCCTGGTGGAGCTATTCAATAGCTCACTGCAGTCTGGGGTGGTTCTGAAAGATTGGTGGGTACCAGACTTAGTTCCTCTCCATAAGGGATGGGGCAAGGCGCAACCAGGTAACTAGAGGCCCATTAGTCCTGCCTCTATTGTAGATAAACAAATGGAGATACTAGTCAAAGAAGACCTTGTGGACTACTGGGAGAGAATGTTAGCGGATATGGGAGCAGTGAAGGACCTACTTAAATGGGTAAAAAGTTAGTTGGGGGTGAGACAGCAGACAGTGGATATAAACAGTCAAATTGGCTGAAAGAGAGGTCACGAATAGGGTGCTGCATGGGTCAGTCCTTGAACCAGCCATTTGTAATATGTACATCCATGACAGAAGAAAGAATACTGTGCAAGATGTGTCACTTCACAGATGACATTAAGCTCTATGGCAGGGTGGACAGTGTGGAGGGGATAAGGGAGTTTGCAGAAGGATCTGCAAAGTTTAAAGAAGTGGTTTATGGTTTGGCAATTGAAATTCAATGCAAAAAGCTCAAGATGATGAATGTAGAGAACAAGAACACCAGGATGGAATACTGGATGGGAGGGATTAAAGTAGGCATTAACCTCTGAAGAAGGAGACCTGGTAGCCATCATGTGTAACTCCCTAAAACAAACCAACCAATGCAAGAAGGCCAACAGCATGGCACCCTGAATGTTGGGGTGTGCCGGAAGGGGTTTTGATAGCAGGAGGAAAGAGACAATACTGTAGCTGTACAGATCATCACTGAGATACCACCTGAAATACTGTGCCCAGTTCTAAATTCCCCACCAGAGGAAAGGCAAATACGAGCAGGAGACAGTGTAGTGTAACAAAAATGATTGAGGACCTACAGACAGATCCTACGATAACTGACTCAGGGCAATAAACATGTACATGTTGGAGACCAGAAGGGAGAGGGGTGACATGATAGAGTCCTTCAAGTTCCTTAAAGGAATGAACAAGGTAAACTGTGAGGAACTATTCATTAGGAATGGCTAGTCAAAAACAAGGGGATGTGTAGAAGCCGGTGACAGTGTGTGTGTGTGTCTGTGTGTGTGTTCATTCAGGAGGGATGTGAGAAAGTTTTACTTTATCAAGAGAGAGGTTGAGTCAAGGAACAGCCTACTGGCTGAGGTGGTGGGCATAAAAAACATTAATGGATTCAAGCATGGTTGGGACAAAGTTAAGGGCTTCACAGTTACTCAGGGGAGTAACAGTAAGGTGGGGAGAAAAGGGGGATGTTAGGGCAAAAGTCCCACATAGACAACAGTTCTTAGTGTAGGGAAGGGTAATATAGGGCAGACTGGATTAACCAGTTGTCTTTTTCTGGTGACATTGACTGTGTTTCTATGTTTCTTTCAATTTGCCCTCAACTGCCCACTTCATACTAATAACTATGCCCTCTATTCTGCCCTTTGGTGGCCTTCTTTTGAGAGCTATTATCACTTGCACTGTGCCCAGCCTTCCTGGTTACCTTCCCTCTCTGCTAATGCCCACTCTACCTTTAGCCTGTATTCTCAGACACTCTGACCACATCTCCTTCCTTACCCCTAAGTGTTGTAGGTCACCTGGGAAAGGGCCCTTCACTCAGTGGCTCCCCTCCATTTGAAACTCCCTCCCTCACCTACTTCAAACCTCCTCTTCACATTGGCCAGCAAAGAGGCATGTAAGGAAGCTGTTTCCCATGTCCTGTGGCTTCTCTGTGCCCTGCCCCGCCACCCAGGTTGGCATCCACTCACTAGCAGCTGTCCACTTGCTTGACTGATGCTTCCAATAGTTGCTGCAATGTCCCCCTTTAGGGTGCTTATTTCTTTGACTTTAATTATCCTCTTTATTAGGTTGTTTGATTTATGGATGTTACATTCTTTTCATTCTGTGCCAGCTGTTTGACTTGCTATGGTTTACACATGTTATGGTTTTGTTGTTGTATTTGCTGTAATATATTGTGTATTTGTACTGTTCTATTGTCCTAGTCCCCTAGGACACACCTGGAAATGAGCTATATAACTCAGTGTGCAATACTGGACAACTCTTTTAAATCAGTCAATCGATCAATAAATAAATAAATAATGCTTTTAACCTGGAATGTAGGGGGCATATTATTCCAATGAAAGTTGCCTCCAGAGCAAACCTGCCTCAGTGGTAGCACTTCACTGTTGTACTCATTCTTTCTCACATTCAAATCCCTTTTTCTATATATTCATTATTCTAACTCCACACTGCCATGGAATACCACACTAGTGAAATTCTGCCAAAAGAAAATTGAGGGGATCCTGCTTGGCTTCAAATTCACAACCTCTTAATTATCAGGTTGTAGACTTTTCCACTACATCATGAAGCTGGCACAGCAGTGTAGCTCAGCTCTTCAGCTGTAGAGGTTGGTTACATGTATTAATAGTGAATTTAAAATCGCTAACCCATTTATGGTGACAGCATTTTAGCGAATTCAAAATTAGCGACAGTACAATATAGCGATTGTTATAATAGCAATTTTTGCCGTATTCCAGACAATAAATGCTATATTACCTGTGATTCAGACTGTTCCGACTGTTCCAACTGTTCATCAGTTTCCAACAACAAAGTTCTTCCGTTTCCTGCTTTTCACATGGCAACATGTTGCATTCCTAGCAACACACTTTGAACTTACATCACAACCGAATTCCAAATGAAAAACGAACAAGGAAAAATTAAAATAAACTGTTCAAACTAAACAACTTAACCCCCTTTTTAACCGCAACTGTAACATGCGTATAGATGTTAATTATTTTTTCACAGTGCAGGTATAAAGACAGATGCACCACACAGGTGAAGTTGGTCCAGGTAATATGGTACTAAAGGCATGCCCTTGTTCATTTTTAGTAGCTCAGTTGGTAATTCTTTGTTGCTGTGTTGCTGAGTTACTGAGTTACTGAAGTACTACAGAATGGCGCTTGAATTTGTAACCAGTCAGAAAGGTAAGCCACTGTTGCTGTATGCTGGCTACCTATATAGAAAGGACAAAGAGAGAGAAGACAAAGTATACTGGAGAGGTACAGATTCGTATAAGTTTAATTGCCTTGCCAGATGCCACACTTCAGCAGACCGTGTTGTTGCAGAGATAAAAGAGCACAGTTATATGCCAGATGCAGGGGAAGTTGGTGTTAAACTGGTTATGGCAGACATTAGATGTCGCGCTTGTTCCATAGTTGAAGCTACCTCACAGGTTGTTGTGGAGTGCACTGCATCAGCTGTACAAGCTGTAGCTGGTCAGATGTCAGGCATAAGCCTCATCAAAATAACCATGCAGCGTGTATGACAACATGAGAGGGGGCGTCCTGCCACTCCTACATCTGTGGAGGACCTTGTCATACCACAAGTTCACTGTTCTTAGTTCTGGTGACCGTTTCCTGGTTTTTGATAGTGGCAATGAAAAAGTTAGAATTTTGGTGTTTGCCACTGATGGTGGTCTGAGGTTTTTCCCGTGATTGTGATGACTGGATGCTGGACAGGATATTTAAAAGCTGTCCAGCTCTATTTAACCAGTTGTACACCATTCATGGGCTGCAGTCTGGCACAGTGATCACCACTGCATATGTACTCATGTGCTCTTGCAAGGCAGCTTTGTATGCTAGAGTTTTTTTTCAGAAATCAGAAAATTAGTGTCTGCTATGTGCCCATTACATGCTGTAATGGATTACAAAAAGGCATCCTGGAAAGCTTTTACTAGTGTGTTCCCCAGACACATTGCTGTGAGGCTGTTTCTTTCATTTTGCCCAAGCAGTATGGCACAAAATTCAGAAGTGCCATGAAGTAGAAACTAAATACTGCACTGACCCCGACTTTGCGCTGCATTTAAGGATGCTGTTCTCTTTGGCATTTGTTCCACCAAGTGAGGTTGTGAACACATTGGAGGAACTCAAAGAATTTCAGTTTTGTCACCCATGATGATCTATTACAACTGGTCTTGGATTGTTTTGAAGACACATGGGTAGGGAGACCGATAGGTAGGTCTGGGCATAGATGTGCTACCTTCCCAGTAGAACACTGGAATTGTCATTCTGCCACACAAATGGGCTTAGTATGAACAAATAACACTGTTGAGGGTTGGCACAGGGGTTTTAACTCCTGTCTCGGTGCCTGTCATCCAAGTGTTTGGAAACTGATTGAGTGCTTGAGAAATGAACAGCATCTAAAGGACCTAAAGTTGGAGCAACTGATATCTGTTGCCCGGAAACAAGGAACAAAAAGGAAGTATAAGGACCTGAATCAACGTATTGCAGCCATAGTTGCTGAGTATGAATCACACACAACCTATGAATATCTGAGAGGTCTTGCATATAGTTTTCAGTTCCAAGTTTGTATGTCCCCAATAAACGTTTCAAGTGTGGCATTTGAAGTTTGAAGAGTCCGATAGTGAAATGAAGAACCAAATAAAGAATTAAAAGATTGCTGCTTGGCTTCGGCCAGTTTTTTATAGAAAAAAGTCACTATTTTGACATAGTACAGAGCTGCTCTGTTGCTAGGGATTGTCGTCTGTTGCTAGAAACTATAGGATAGGAGGGCGAAGCTCATGATGCATTTATTACTGAGACACTGAGACTGGAAACCGATTGGAATTGCAGGTAATATCTGTTTCTATGGAGCTTTTGGATGTAATTTAAGGAGCTGAAAAACTTACTAGTGCTATTTTCGAAGGGCGCTATTTTAACATGTGTCACTGTGCTATTTTGGCATTGCGCTATTAATTAGCTGTCACCTTTGTGGTTTTTGCCATACTATAGTCACGTTTATTCAATTGCTATTGTTGTTTTGCTATTTTGATGTGACACCGTAGAGGTTAAAGCCTACGTAGGAGGCAGCCTGTTCCATAATGTTGTTTTACCCGGGTTTGTGTCTGATTTCCGGGTTTGACTCTTCAGGTCCTCTCTGTGTACATGAGTGTCGGTTTTCACCCCCTCATGACCGTCGGGAGAAGATAACCTGCCTAACAGGTCAGTTAGATTAGGACAGAGTCTCATAGTGGTGCTTATACACAGGGCTGGTAATTTGTGATGTCCCAAGCATGCTAACCCTCCTGCTTCTATGATGTCATTATCTAATTTGCTTAGCAGTAATATTTGGTTTTTATGAGTGAATACATCACATTCTTTGTAGTCCCCCAATGCATATAGTTATGGGTGAAAGGTAGAGGGCAACAGTCTATACCTATTTGTGCAAAGATCCTTACTACTGCACAACATGTGTCATTATTATGGTGCCTAGGACGATTGAAAATCTTACACATCTCAGTGGTTTTAGGTTCTAGGTGGCACCACCTCACATATTTGTGGATTGGTATGGGAGAATTATGATCCTGTCACACTAAATATGTGCTTGTATCCCTCTACAGTTAATTTCAGGGTCCCTGCATGTCCTATGTAACAATGATCATATTCACCCATCTACATTATCTATGTCTGTAAGTGTATGATCTACAGTTCTCAAATGGGAGTCCATATCCACTGTCAATCAATAGATTTTATTTAGTTACAATAGCTTTACTGACAGCAGTTTATGCAAATTAAGTAAACAAGCAAAAATATTCCTAACAGGGAGAAGAAATTAATTCCCTACTATAGATGCAATTATAAAACAATCATTTTTCCAAGCAATCATGTCAATGCTCATAAATCAAGGATAAAAGCAATTCTTATCACGCTCTGCCAAACCTGATGTCTCAGTTAGCGGTTCTGGAGCCTTCTCTGGGACAGCCGGTCTGAAATGCTAAGCTGAACTTCAGGAGAAGAGACTTTTTACATCGGTATTGCTAAAGCTGGCTTATATAGTGAAAATATTAGTCTGATGATTTTTTTTCTAGTAAAATAAGTTTCCTACTTACAAACAACAATTTGTATTTAGAATTGTACTGATTCACAGGATATGGCTTGCGGTTGGTACTTTAACTTAGCTTAAGTGTGAATCAACAAGCCCTAAAAGGCTGTTGCTATGGTCTTAGTAGCATATTAGCAAGTAGCAAAACCAATGTTAAAAAATATACATACATCATACATCAACATCCTTTGCAATCTAGCATCACTGGTATAAGCCAAAATAACCTTAGCAACATTACTGGTATAAGCAAAAATATCTTTGGCAAAATTACTGACAACAAAACTGAACTCTATCATGTTTTAATCAATGCACAATTTTATACTGGTTCTATTACTGTTATATATAGTTAATTACGATACCGTTGCTCTGTCAAAATATTCTCAATGCTTTGTTTTAGTGGTTGAATATTTTCTGATGAGATGGAAGGCCCTTCTTGGGCCTTGGGCAAATTGCGGGTACTCCTGTTTCCTCCGGTTTTACAAAAATATAGTGGAGAATGAAAATGTATATTTTCTGGTTTATGCAAAGGATAAGTTTTTAAACATCCCACCATACAGCATGAAAGTCCATTGCAGTTGAGGTAGATACAGTTACATAGTTCAGAATGACAATGATAAATATGAATTCTAAGGTACTGTATTCTCTAATTCACAGAGATGTTGAGAAGGTGATATCACAGATAAAGCATTTTGCTAGCTGAGGTGATACAGGGAATAAAAGCGTAGTGTTGGCAGACATCACTCAGTGTCTCCTATTTAACTCAGCCAAGCACCATGGTGTCTTCGGCAAGTCAGTATTGTTGCTGTGAAATGGCCTGAAGGCATTCTCTACAAGAGAAAAACACTCATGAAAGTTGAGGGTAAATTTTACTAGCAGCAGCACAATAGTAAAAGCATAATAGCTATTAAAAATATTATAATTATTAAGTTGAGAGGTGATAGCAACCAGGATAGGATGGAAGACAGCCAACCAAAAGGATGTAAATTCTAATCCCCCGTGTTACCGAATAAAGAATTCAATGCATGGTTAATTTTCTTTTTCCAATTATCAAATTCTATTTCTGAATAAGTGGCCATAAGTTCCACAGTTTGCGTTAGTTGTTGCTCTGTTTTTTTGTAAAAACCAAAACAAGGTGCTGCGCCAGCATGTGGTCTGAAAGCAAAACAAAATAGTTATAATAAATGCACACCGAAAATAGAAAATAGAGTTAAAAATCTATGTTTTGACCTTAGGTCTTCTTCAGGAAATATCTAAAAGAGAAAAAAACAAAGTTAGTGTAGAGGGGAGGTAAAATAAGGGATATATATGTGGGGAAAGAAAAAAGGGAAAGGGTCAGGGAGAAGAAGGGATAAATGGCAAGATTAAGACAGAATCTGTCAAACAAAAAGGTGGTGATGGGAAAGACAAGGCATAATAGGAGTGAAAGAGCTAGAGAAATCCCCAGGTGGGGACTAATTAACAGGGCCTAGTAAGAAGGCTGAAAGGTGACAAATGTGGGGGAAGGAGACAGAGATGGAGACATATGGTGAAAATGAAAAGAAATTAAATGTGTACAGATACAGACTTCAGGGAAAACAAGGGCTGGCAGAAAGATGTTCGTAGAAAATAAGTCTATCATTTAAGCTGGATGGCTGCTGGGAGCCAAGGCGGATGATCAGCTTGGTTTCCATGTTTTTTCTATGGTCAGAAAACCAGAAGCCCTGCTGAAGGACACAAACAGAAAGATCACTGGCACTGTGGTCCCTGGAGATAAAGTGGGATACAATGGGTTTATCAGTGTCTCCATTCCTGACTCCCCTGTATTGTTCCCTGAAATGGTCAGATAGGCATCTATCAGTCTCTCCACAGGAATGATACTGTCATGCAAGAACAATGGCGAATTCTACTAGTGCTTCCTTTCCATCAGAGTACACCTTCTCTTCACAGGATAATTACCAGTAACTTCCCTATTTTGCAAACTGACCCAGTCATTGGTGCTTCCTTTACAGAACTATCCATTGCCTCCTGCCACTGGCCACCCAACCTACGAAATTTCCTGGTAAAAAGTAGCCTACCTACTTATAACAGTTACTCCCTACCAGGTACCAAATCTTGCAACAGAACTTGCTGCTACATCTTCAAATTTGTTTCCAGTGTGATTGAAATTCGGGGTCCTACAGGTGTTTTTCACATCTCCAAAGAGTTCTCATGCACCTCCACTAATGTGGTATATTGTATTCTTTGTAGGAAGTGTGCAACTATTTACATCAGAGAGACTGGTAGATGCCTTGCTGACTGTTTCAGGGAACATTACAGGGCAGTCAGGAACGAAGACACTGATAAACCCATTGTATCCCACTTTATCTCCAGGGACCACAGTGCCAATGACCTTTCTGTCTGTGTCCTACAGCAGGGCTTCTGGGATTCTGACCATAGAAAAAACATGAAAACCAAGCTGATCATCCACCTTGGCTCCCAGCAGCCCTCCAATTTAAATGACAAACTTATTTTGTACTAATATCTTTCAGCCACCCCTTGTTTTCCCTAAAGTCTATTTGTATCTGTACACATTTAATTTCATTTCATTTTCACCATATGTCTCCGTCTCTGTCTCCTTCTCCCACATTTGTCACCTTTCAGCCTTCTTACTAGGCCCTGTTAATTAGTCCCCATTTGGGGATTTCTCTAGCTCATTCACTTCTGTTATGCCTTGTCTTTCCCATCATCATCTTTTTGTTTCACAGATTCTCTCTTAATCTTGCCATTTATCACATCTTTTCCCTGAGCCTTCCCCTTTTTTCTTTCCCAACATATATATCCCTTATTTTACCTCTCCTCTACACTAACTTTGTTTTTTTTTTCTCCTTTAGTTATTTCCTCAAGAAGACCTAAGGTTGAAATGTAGATTTTTAACTCTATTTTCTATTTTCTTTGTGCATTTAATATAATAATTTTGTTTTTGTTTTTTTTGTAGTTTACTTGTAAACTGTAAATGTTGCCAGTTCAGGTGTACTTTTAACAAATGTAAGGTTTGCGGAGTTGTTCCCAGTCTATCTAAAGCCAAGCGAATCTGTGTTTGCTGTGGGGTGCAATAAGTGTGTAAATGAGTGACTAGTGCTTCATTTATGTCTGTAATGGTGCAGTTATAGTACATTATGCAGGAGGAATTTTCATTTGTCCATATGTAGCCAGCAATTAAAATTGGGGTGTTAAGTCTTCTCACCATTCTGTTGTCTATAAGTGAATTTTTGGCAGGGCTTTTTCAGGGTAATATATTTTGTATGGACCTTCTAAAGGCCAACATAATTGTAAAGTGATGTTTTCCAAAGTATTCTGTGGAACACAGATTATAGGTTGGGTGAGTATGAACAGATCATTGAGCAATTGTGTGGTAGTGAATAAATGTAAGGTTCCTGGGCAGGAGTGGATACTATGATTAAGTTTAGTAACCTGTATTTGATATTTAATAGGATCAAAACATGTATTAGTTTTGCATGCTCGTTCAAACCCTCATTAGTCACCACATAACAAGGCATTGATGTGTTCATTAGCAGCTACCACAACATCTTCTGCGACATTTAGTTGGTACAGCAGTTCTTCCATTTGGTGCTCTAGGTGAATAAAAATATATTTTATATTTTCCCCCAGATACTCAATTGCTCTCTTATATTCACAAGTAGTATCAGAAATGTCAGTGTATGTGGAAGTCAAAGAACGTTTAAGTCTTTTAATTCTTAGTTTTTGGTTGTTTTATTTTTCCACAGCCCTTTATGACATGCCCTTGTCCGTAATCATATACATCTCCTTGGCAAGGTGGGGTAATATTTTTGCAGGATACAAACCTCATGCCAGGCCCAGGGGCTTTCTATCAGGTTTTTTATTTGGATTTTCAACATTTTAAATGTCTTTGAGTCCACTGAACCAGTCTCTTTCAGGGAATTGCATATTAAGAATCTATGCTGGACAATTTTTGGTTTCTTCTTTGCCACATGGAGCACAGGTAACCTTGTTGGGAGGTGGCTGCGTACAAGAGATGGTCTGGTTGCAAGGTACATATTGCAGATAAGTTTGTTCCCATCCCTGAGAAAGTTGATTAATTAAATGGTAGTAGATTGTGTTGTGGAAAGCAGCAGCAGGGATGGAAGCATTTTGAAAGTCAGCAGCATTTATTGGAGGTTGTAGTTTCCTGCATGCCAGAACATCAGTAGTAGTAGCAGTATTTTTGTAGTGTTGCTTGATTGCAGTCATGCACGTGCTATCTCTAGCACTTCTTGTTATTGTTTGAAATTCCTTTGCTAAATATTGTCTTTGCTTAAACAAGTCATACCCGATGTCCTGTGCTTTTGCAGTGTCTTCTTCCTGGGGATTCTGTCTTGATAAAAAATGCATTTAGCAATGAGCTGGTTAAATTCTCCATCTTTCTTTACAAATTTTCCAAAATCCCTTGTAGTGAGGGAATGTCCACATGGTAGGTACTGTAGGAGTAGGGGCACTTATGCAGCAAAAGTGGATTGTCTGAAATAATTTGTTGTACCCTGGTAAAGTAATGAACACCTGTGAATGTTTTCATCCATCTTGTATTTTCTTGCTTAGTGAGATCACACCAAAAAGCAGTAAGACTGACTTCCATTACTGCCTTAGTATAATTTTTTTTTTTTTTTTGCTTTTATAACTTTGGTTATTCTGGACCTTGAGACTTCACAGAAATCGTTGTATCTTTTTCACCAATGGAATATGATATTGGGGAGATAACAAGTTCATATAATGCCTTATGTCCATAGTGGGGCTGTACTGATAAAGTCTTGGTTTGACTGCTACAGGGATGCATTTAGTATTTTCAGGAATGGAGTGTGGTGTTGGATGGTTTTGTGTGGCTGTGTTTGTGGCTTGGTGTGAGGTGTTGAGAGGTTGTTGGTCTCTGTTTAGTGGAAAAGTGTATCAAGTCTGGAGTTTTGTAAGGGGAATATCTGACTGTCATATATATGCTAAGTAAATGAGAAAAGTTGCTACCATCAGTAGAAGAAGAGTGTAAATTAAGCTTTGTAAGCATTTTAAAAGCTTATGTGATTGTTTTCTTCTTGCCGAAGTAGGTGGTAAAGGATTCTCAGGTATTGTGTAGATGGTATTTCTGGTATGTAAAAATGTCTTACCCTCATCCTTTCTGGTTTTTTGTTTAGCCATGATGTAAAGTGTGCTGCTAAAAGACACAGTATATAGACCAGTATTAATATAGACCCACATAATAATAGGTTTTTGCTCATAGTAGTTAGTCTATGGTATTATGATATCTCCAAGGTTTATTGCACTTTTTTTAGTGCAACTTTTAGAAACACCATAAGACATATAAAAAAAAAATACAACAGGGTGTTAAGTCAGTAATTTAGCTAATGTAAACCCTGGGCTAATATGTAGAAACCCAATGATCATCAGTAAACCGGCAAATACAATAGGCTGCATGTGAATAGCAGACTGTTTCCCAGTCCTGAAGCTGTCGTTAACATCTTCTATTTCACAGATTTTGTTCAGGGATCTAGTTCTATAAAGCCTTCTCTCATGTGGGATTCTTCTTTCTAATATTCGTGGGTTTGAGGCATCCAGTAGTTCTTCAATACAAACATAAGGAGGTGGTGAGCAAGGTGATGTTTCACTCATCTGTAATTCAATTTTATCTCAATTGAGTGACATGTATCCATTTTGGATTTCCCTTAGGTTCCATCAGCACAGCATTGTTTGACATTTGTTTAATTTGCATTGGTTTCATATATGTTGGTCCCATTGGAGTGGTTACTATCTTTTTTCAACAAACCCAGTCTCCAATCTGGTATGGGTTTACTGGGGATGCGATTTGTGCTCGTAGATTTGGGAGTTACTGTCTGGTGAAGTTATCTAGTGGTGTTTGCATATGCATTTGAGCCCCAGTTAACAGGTGATAGGGGGATTGACCATGTTTTGTTAATGGTCTACTTCTCAAGTGCATTAATGCCATGGGAAGACTTCTTGTCCATAATTTGTTTTGCCCCATCTGCAAGGTCTGTTTTAACTGCTTGTTGACATTTTCAACTAGACCTTGTGACTGGGGATGATATGGGCTCCCATAATGCCAATTTAAACCATAGTCAAGTATTAGGGCAGATACATGCTGATTTTTAAAATGTGAGTCCTGGTCTTAATGGATATGCTGTAGTATACCCCAGTGAGGAAAGATTTATTTTGTTAATGTGTCTATCACAAACTTAGCTGTGGCTGCCTTAGCTGGAAATGCTTCCACATACTGAGTAAAATGATCAACAACAATAAGCAAATATTTTTCCCTTCACTGGGAGGTAATGGCCCCACAAAATCGATGTACATTCTCTGCCAGGGTACAGAAGAACTTCCTTGCAGGTTAGGAGTCAGAAGGCATAACGCATTTATATAGTGTTGACATACGGGGCATTTTTATACATACTTTATGTCATTCAGCAGTGTTGGTCAACTGAATTTTTGTCTTATTATTCTGGATGTGGCTTTAATCCCAGGGTGAACATATCCTGTGCCCTCATGTGCCATTTGGATCAACTCCTACCTGTAGGATATGTCCTGAACCAAATAGGTATTTCTGGTTGATTTTTGAATTTTGCCTTCTGATTCCCATTCTTGTATTTTCTGAGAATTCTCATCACCCAGCTGGTGGCCTACTGCCTAGGTGTGAGAACAAACCTCCATCGTGGCTTGGCTGACTTGGAGGCGCAGTGGCATGGTGCATGCACGTTTCACCATTTTATCCGCTGCTCAGGTGCCAGGATTGTGCTTGGAATGTATGCCATCTCTCCCATGCCCTTGGATGTGGGAGACCTCAGGCTTAGGGTTTGAGTGGTCGTTTGCTTGCCATATTTCATCCCAATCTGAGGAAAAGGCTTCAACATGATTTTGGTGTGTATTATAGGCATGTACTACACAACTGCTGCCTGAGAAAATATTATAACGATTATGCTGTAAGGCATCTTTAAGTGCTAATACCTCAGCATGTTGTACAGATTTTGCCTTAACAGGTATAGACTCCTGTTGGGAGATGAGCAGACCCACATCTAACATTTTTTGACAAAGTATAATTCCTATTCCAGCTGTACGCTTACCATCAACGTATTGTACACTACCATCTGTGTAGGCAATGTTGCATTCAACTGGAATATCCACACAAGGAATATGTTTAAGATGTAGTGGGTTGCCTTTATTGTTAATGTGATGCATGCATGTTTGTGTGTTTATTTCAAAAGTGATTTTTTCTGTATTTAGTAATGCACTGAGATGTAATGTGTGGGCCTCGGACACTAAAACTGGGTTCTTGATTAAAGCTAGGGTACTGGGATCTGATATATTCACAGTAATTTGGGGGGCTTGCAATAAATAAGGTACTCATTTTATTATTTGGTGGAGTGCTCTTAGTGGTTTGATTGAGTTTGGGAAAGTATTTTCAGTATACAAAAAATTCCCCGTAAGATAAGATATCAACTTTTTGTTTGGCATTAGTGCTGAGTAACTGTCATGGGCTGTATCTATTTGAAAGTTTAATGAGTAAGATAAATCCAAAGGTGTTAAAGAGTGATGTTGCAATATTGCTTGTAGCTCAACTAATAGTCTTTCTTTTTTATCATCCCACGTGACGTGTTCCAGAGCTTGATATAGAGGTTTAGTTAATATTGAATAATTTGGCACATGATTTCTGGTGAAGTTGCATAACCCCAGAATGCTTTACAACTGTGTTTTAGTTTGTGGCACTTTTATTTGCTGGATGCCAGATGAACCTGGTGGAGTTTTCTGACTGGGTGACGGGTACCCTGGACCAACACAGGCCAGTGGACGTCCTCTATCTGGATTTCAGTAAGGCGTTTGATTCAGTACCCACAATGGCCTACTAACAAAGCTGGGTGGGGGGGGGAAGTTGCTCAGGTGGGTGGAAAACTGGCTTATGGGGCGAATACATTGAGTGGCAGTTGGAGGGATAGTCTCCTCCCCCAGGAGGGTCATCAGTGGGGTCCCCCAGGGTTCAGTCCTGGAGCCACTCCTGTTCAATTCCTATGTCTTGGACATTGGGTGGAGTGTTAGGAGTAGGTTGAGTCTCTTTGTGGCTGACTCAAAACTGGGAGCACTGGCAGATGGGCAGAAGGGGAGAGGGGCCCTGCAGGGGGATCTGGATACCCTGGGGGGTGGGCAAGAAAGTGGGGGTTGAAGTTCAATGCAGGGAAATGTAGGGTGCTACATCTGGGGGTCAGAAACCCAGGACATGCATACACCTTGGGGGAGACCACACTGCAAGTCACATCGAGCGAGAGGGACTTAGGGATAGTGGTGGAAATCAAAATGAATAACACAGAGAATTGTCAAAGAGCTGCAGCAAAAGCAAACAGGATACTGGACTGCATAACCAGGGGGATTACCTCCAGGAGGAGGGCGGTGATCCTCCCTCTGTATAATGCCCTGGTTAGGCCGCATCCTGAGTACTGTGTACAGTTCTGGAAATCCCATCTTAAGAAGGACATAGCACTGCTGGAGAGGGTCCAGAGGAGGGTGACCAGGATGATTCAGGGCATAGAGGGTAGGACCTATGAGAAGAGACTGGATCAACTCAATCTGTATGCATTGGAGGAGAGAGGGACAGAGGGGACATGATAGAGACTTTCAAGTATGAAAGGGATAAATAAGGGTGGAGCCAGGGAAGTGTTCATGCATAAGAAGGGGGGAACTACCAGGGGGCATGAGTGGAAGCTGGAAGGGGGAAGTACAGGGGGAGCGCAGGAGACACTTTTTCACAGAGAGGGTGGTGGAACAATGGAACACAGTGCCCAGGAGTCTGGTGGAAGAGACCACAGTGGAAGGATTCAAGAAGAGTTGGGACAGGTACAGAGGGAAGCTGAGGCCAGGGAGGGCCACCTCTGGGGCTGGGGGCGTGGAGGAGCGAGCTCCCAGTAGGGGGTTAGCTTCTGAGCAGACACAATAGACCATGCTGGCTTTTACTATGATACCATGATACTATGACTTTCTGTAGATATTCATTGAATAGGTGAATCACATCCTGTATTAGTTTTCCTACATATTTAACACTTTTGAGCACTATTTGGCTTTTCTCCCAGTTAATTTTATACCCTCTAGTTGCTAACGTTGTAGCTACTTGTTGTAGTGTTTGAAAACATTCCTCAGGATCATCATGACTAAAATCTATATCATCTATGTAAACTCTAACATTTGGTATGGCAGCAAGGTCCTTATATTTGGCCTTTTTTAATCCTTGTGGTAGTCTAGTGAAACAATATTGTTGATAATTTATTGTAAAAGCTGTTTTGTACTGATCCTTTTTATGTAAGGGAATGGTGAAGAAGCCATTTGACACATCTAATACTGTCTTTTACATAGCTTCATGGGAAGTATTTTCCAGTGTTGTAACATGTCAGTATTTTATACCGCATTATCAAAACTATGTTTATTTAATTGTCTGTAATCCACTACTAATCGAATGGTGCCATCTTGTTTAGCTACTGGTAATACTGGGGAATTAGTGGAGGAAACACAAGGTTGTATTATGCCATCTTTTAACAAGGTTTGAGTAGTTTTATCTAGTTGTTTATATTGGGATTTAATGGGGTATTGTTTCGTCTTGGGTGGGTGGTACCATGAATATGGACTGATGGTGTTTTTACCGAGCCTGCATACTCTTCTTTTATTGTTTGCTGCACTAGGCTTTGTATATATATATATATATATATATATATATATATATATATATATATATACATATATATATATATAATATAGATATACCACTCTGAGGTGCTTGATTACGGCGCTCTGATATCGCATCGCCTTGGTGTGCGTTATGCACAAGGCATGGGCGAGTGCATCAACTGCGAGCGTGCGTATATCAGGCGCAACCGCACACCTCAGAGTGGTATATCTATCTTATAAAATGTCAAAATTTTTGGGAGGGGTAAAAAGCGCAGGTAAGCGGTCGCTACTGATTACATACGGTCATGTGATGGTGTTTGTCCAGTGCTGTTGGTGCTGCTGACCATGATTGTCTCAAGCATGTTGTAAATATATATATATATATATATATATATATATAAATATATATATATATATATATAGTTTTGGTAAATCAGTGGTAATTGGAGGTGTTTGTACAAATGTACTGAAAAAGCCCAGGTAGTGTGCATCTAATACTCCCAGGGCTCTGTGTGTTGGTATATTTGTGATTATTGCATTGGTGGGATATCCATTAATTTTCATAGGGATTAAGGATCCTGATTTGTCTTTATGTCCTAAAATAGTATATAATGTTTTAAAGTGGTGTTTACAGAAATTAAAAGGGAAATGTTGGCTAGGAAGTATTGTGTGGGAAGAGCCAGTATCAATGAGTAGGATTTCCTCTACCTTTATTGTTTTTCCGTAAGGTCTCCCTCCCTCTACCTCTATTGAGATTTTGATAGGGGCATAAATCATATCCCTAGGTCCTTTGATTTTGTCTTGGAGATTCCTCTGACTGTTCTTAATGTGGCTGTCTCTGAAAGGGTGGGCTTTTGTCGATGTTTGGTTGAGGTGACCAGTCCTTTCAGTTTTCTTCTTTTTACCAAAAGGACTGCTTTTCTTCTGGGCTTGATGCAACAAAGCCAGTTTCCTAGTTGCCTCATCCCAGGGGAAGTGTTGAATACCATGCAGGTCAAACTGTGTCTGTAGTTGAGGATTTAAGCAAAGTCTTACATCATTAACCTCTAAGCCAGGGAATTCACACTGTAAATTATATAGCCAAGTTTGAAAATCTGTTTTGGCTGTGAGACCTAGTCTAGTAGCCTTTTGACTGATCCCTTCAACTTGCAAATCATAAGTACATCGTAGACTGTGTATAATTGTTTTTCTTGACTCATAACAGGTTTTAAAAACCTGATATTTGACTTAGTCTATGCATTGTTTGAGAGCTTCTAACATTATGTCTTGTCCATATTTCTCTTCAAGTTCCTGTAATTGTTTTGCATATTTATTTATGTTAATGGAATTAATTCCTGCTTTAAAATTAATTTGGTCTTTTATTATTTTTACTATTTTAAGTTTTTCAAATTTTGAGGCCAGGATTAAAGACTGCATGGGTGTAGTTATTGGTAAATTGGATCCCTGTGTAATGTATTTATTGGATAGTAGTGGTGGTTGTAAAGATGCTGATGTGGTGCCTTGTGGGTTAGTAGGTGTGGATTGGAATTTTGGTTATGATAGATTGGTCGCTATGGGCAATTTGAATTTAGGGGTTTGAGTCCCAACAGGGTAATATTGATGTGTCTGTTGGGAAGATAAGGTGGTAGATAGTTGTTGTTGTAATGTAGAACAGTTAGTCTGGAGACTGGTGTTATGTTGATATAAGAGTTCAGCCATTGTCATATATACTACTAATACCCGGGGTAGGTGTATTCTATTTCCATTATATAAATCATATACCGCCAGTCTCCATGGCATGTTTTGACGTAATATTTCTTCAATTTCTGGGTCATATCTTAATTCCAATTCTAATCTCTCCATTAAGATTAGATTTAATTCAGGAATTGCTACTAATGCCTCTGGGACTGTTTTAAGAATAATGGATAGAGTTCTAACATTTAAAGCTGGTAAGTAGCAGTAATCAGAGGAGGCAATGGATCCATTAATACTCAATTTTGGGTGTTCATCATTTTCAGGATCAGAATCAGAGTCAGAATGTTCTGACCCTTGGTCTGAATGGTCAGAATGCAAGCCATATTCCTCTTCGGGTGGTGGCATTGGGGAATTAAGGAGTGATTTAGTGGTATTTTTAATTTTATGTATTAAACTTATAAGATTTTTAAGTATACCTTTGTCAGGTTTTTTTAGTTTTTGAAATAGGGGAGGGTAAACTAGTTGATGGAGCCAAAGCTGTGGATTTATTATGGTGATGGCCTTGGGTATGAGACACGTCAGTGTCACCATTTGTTTTGCCTGGGTTTGTGTCTGATTTCTGGGTTTGGCTCTTCAGGTCCTCTCTATGTACATGAGTGTCAGTTTTCTCCCCCTCATGACCATCAGGAGAAGATAACCTGTGGAATGGTTCAGTTAGATTAGAATAGAGCCTCATAGGGGTGCTTATACACAGAGCTGGTAATTCGTGATGTCCCAAGCCCGCTATCCTTCCTACTTCTATAATGTCATTATCTAATTAGCGTATCAGTAATATTCATTTTTTATGAGTGTATACATCATATTCTTCATAGTCCCCCCAGTGCATAAGATTATGGGTGAAAGGTAGAGGGCAATGGTCTATTCCTATTTGTGCAAAGATCCTTACTACTACACAAGATGTGTCATTATTATGGAGTCTAGGGCAACTGAAAATCTTACACATCTTAGTGGTTTTTGGTTCTGGGTTGCACCACCCCACATATTCATGTATTGGTATGGGACAATTATGATCCTGGCACACTAATATGTGCTTGTATCACTCTACAATTAATTTCAGGGTCCCTGCATGTCCTATGTAACAGTGACTATATTCACCCATCTACATTATCTAGGTCTGTAAGTGTATCATCTACAGTTCTCAAACAGGAGTCCATATCCATTGTCAGTCAATAGATTTTATTTAGTTACAATAGCTTCACTGACAGCAGTTTATACAAATCAAGTAAACAAGCAAAAATATTCCTGATGGGAGTAGAAATGCACTCCCTATTATAGATGCAATTATAAAACAATCATTTTGCCAAACAGTTCTGTCCCTGCTCCAAAGTCAAGGATAAAAGCAATTTTACCACCCTCTGCCAAACCTGATGTCTCAGTTAATGGTTCTGGAGCCTTCTCTGGGGCAGCCGGTCTGAAATGCTAAGCCGAATTTCAGGAGAAGAGACTCTTACCTTGGTATTGCTAAAGCTGGCTTATATAATGAAAATATTAGTCTGATGATTTTTTTGCTAGCAAAATAAGTTTCCTACTTACAAACAGCAAATTGTATTTATAATTGGGCTGAGACTCAGAATATGGCTTGCAGTTGGTACTTTAACTTAGCCTAAGTGTGAATCAACAAGCCCTAAAAGGCTGTTGCTATAATCATAGTAACGTATTAGCAAGTAGCAAAACCAGTGTTAAAAATATACATACATCATACGTCGACATCCTTAGCACACTTTCATCACAAATATAAGCAAAAATAACCTTAGCAAAATTACTGGTATAAGCAAAAATATCTTTAGCAACATTACTGACAACAAAACTGAACTCTTTCATGTTTTAATCAATGCACAATGTTATATCAGTTCCATTACTGTTGCATACAGTTTATTATGATACCTTTGTTCTGGCAAAATATTCTCAATGCTTTGTTCTAGTGATTGAACATTTTCTGGTGAGATGGAAGGGCCTTCCTGGGCCTTGGGTAAATTGTAGGTACTACAATGTCTGCCTCTAAATCAGCTCTGCCTCAGAGGCAGGGCTGCCCTGGAGGCAACTTTCATTGAAAGGATGTGTCTCTTGCACCTGGAATGGCCTTAGTCAGTGTCAAGAAAATTGTGTAAGCTTTACTTAGTTTCTGAAGAGAATGTCTTTGCTGTTAACACAACAACCTGCAGCTAAAAGTGTGACCATTCCAAATAAGGAGTCTAAAAGACTAGATATACTACTACATAAGTGAATTCATGATTCCTGCACTCCAGGTGTAAGGATGGCAAGCCCTTACAGCTAAGGTAATTCACATCTGCTGGCCCATATTTGAAGAATGTGCTCTCTTTCTCAAACAGAATAAGCCTGGGTCAGAGTCAAAGGAGCTGCTAATGCATTATCCTGATAAAGGATATAAAATTAATAAGTGGCTTGAGTTATAATTTACTTAAGAGAGGTGGCAGCTGAACCTCTGGCAACACTGTTCAGCTGGTCACTGGAAACAGGAGAGGTACCCAAGAACTGGAGGACAGCTGATGTAGTCCCCCTATACAAAAGCGGAAATGGAGCGGAAGCAGGAAACTGCAGACCAGTCAGTCTGGCCTCATTAGTGGGAAAGATCATGGAAACACTACTGAAGGAAAGAATAGTAGAAAACCTGGTTGCCAATGGTCTACAGGACCCAAGACAACATGGTTTTAATGGAGGGAGGTCGTGCCAGACTAACCACATTGAAACCTTTGACTAGATGACACGGGAGGTGGATGGGGGGGTGGACAGTGAATGTGGCCTACCTGGACTTCAGCAAGGCATTTGACACTGGCCCACATAGAAGGCTGTTAAACAAGCTGAGGAACATGGGAGTGGTTAGGACAGTGGTATGGTGGGTGGGGAACTGGCTGGATAACACAACACAGAGGGTGGTGGTAAATGGCTGTCACTCTGCAGAGGAAAGGGTGATCAGTAGAGTGCCACAGGGATCAATGCTGGGTCCAGTCCTCTTCAGCATCTTTATCAGTGACATTGCAGATGACCTAGAAGGGAGAATTTGCCTGTTCACTGATGACACAAAGCTCTGCAACAGGGTGGACACACCGGAGGGTGTAGCTAGAATGAGGAGAGATCTGCAGAAGCTCAAGGACTGGTCAAGGGAGTGGCAGTTTAGATTTAATGCACAGAAATGCAAAACAATACACATGGGGCACAAAAACCCAGGAACAGCATATCAGCTGGGGGGGTATAGAATGCTTCAAGCAGGAAAGGAACATAGGGGTTATCATTCTGATGACCTTAAGGTAGGGAGTCAGTGTGACTAGGCAGCAGGAAAAGCAAACAGGATGCTGTGATGTATAGGCAGGGGTATCACCAGCAGGAAAAGAGAGGTCATAATTCCACTATACAAGACATTAGTGAGGTCACCCCTTGAGTACAGGGAACATTACAGAGCAGTCAGGAATGGTGAAACTGCTAAATCCATTGTATCCCACTTTATCTCCAGGGACCACAATGTCAATGACCTTTCTGTTTGTGTCCTTCAGCAGGGCTTCTGGGATCCTGACCATAGAAAAAACATGGAAGCCAAGCTGATCATCCGCCTTGGCTCCCAGCAGCCCTCTGGTTTAAATGATAGACTTATTTTCCACTAACATCTTTCAGCCATCCCTTTTTCCCTAAAGTCTATTTGTTTTTGTACTCATTTAATTTATTTTTCATTTTCACCATATGTCTCCATCTCTGTCTCCTTCCCACACATTTGTCACCTTTCAGCCTTCTTACTAGGCCCTGTTAATTAGTCTCCACCTGGGAACTTCCCCAGCTCTTTCACTCCCATTATGCTTTATCTTTCCCATCATCACCTTTTTGTTTCACAGATTCTCTCTTAATCTTACAATTTATCACTTCTTCTCCCTGAGCCTCCCCTTTCTTTTTTCTCCACATATATACCTCTCTCATTTTACCTCTCCTCTACACTAACTGTTTTTTTTTTCCTTTTTAGATATTTCCTGAAGAAGACCTAAGGTCAAAACGTAGATTTCTAACTCTATTTTCTATTTTCAGCGTGCATTTAATATAACCATTTTGTTTTGCCTTGAGTACAGTGTCCAGTTCTGGAGATGTTACCTACATAAGGGCATAGGGTGGAGACAGTTCAGAGGAGGGCAACCAAGATGGTGCAAGGATTACATCGCAAAACCTATGAGGACAGGCTGAAAGACTTAAATATGTATTCCCTGGAAGATGGGGGGGGGGATATGATTGAGACATATAAGTACCTCACAGGGAGGAACAAGGTGCAGGAAAACAAAATATTTCATAGAAAAAGATGCACCAGGACTAGGGGACATGGGATAACATTCGCCTCTGAGGCCGGGAGATCAGAGGGCTGTGGGTTCAGTTCCCACATCTGGCACTTGGGTTAATATCCCAGTACTGACACTGTAGTGCAGCATGAGGTGGTGCTGCATTTCTGAGGTGCCATCTTTTGGATGGGACATTAAACCGAGGTCCCATCTGCCTGGACTGGTGGTAGTTCAGGTGGATGTTAAAGATCCCATGGCACCTGTCGAAAAGAGATGGGGAATTTTTATTAAAACTTTAAAACAAAATAAACAAATTAGCATTACATTCTATACAAGGACAAAAATCCATGAGTAGTATTACATCATACAAATCCATGATAAGCGATATTTGAAAACAAAATTAAGTAGTGCTGCATACCAAAACACTTCCCCATACAGAAATCAAATAATACTCAATCCTCCTTTTCCCGTCATTAAATCAGTAGGGGAAATCCTATAGAGAACCTTTTAGAACAAAAAAAAAAAGAATACAAATCAATAAATTATGTCCTAAAGCACAGGAGAGAAACAAAATACTCAAACATTCTATCTAATACAAAAACAAAATAATAACATTCCATATATTAATAAACAAAACATTTCTTTCTATGTAGATTCTCTACAGCAATTTTAGATAACTTCAAATATCTATCAGGCTATCAAAAGTCACTCAGTGTATTTCCAGTATCTTTCCCATGTCCCTCTTTTCAATGTTCTGAATTAATGCTCTCTCAAACATATTATCCCATCCTTTATTCTAAAAAATAATTGCAGTGGAGTATTCTGCATTTGTTGAAAAATAAACCCACACCTAATCTGCCACACCCAGTATAGAATATAAATTGAGATAATATTTAATGTACTAGAACTATATTTGTCCCATGCTTTTGGAAAAAAAAATATAATTGTCTAGCTGACCAAATATTCCAAGGATGGCCTTTCCAGTAATCTTCCCAGATATCCCCAAATTCTTTGATAAATGGACATTCGAAATACAAATGATCCATCGATTCAATTTGGTTCAAACAATTTTTGCAGAGACAGTATCTATCTGTAATTTGTTTATGTTTATAGTTTCCTCTTGTGTTAATGCGCTCATGAACTCCCAGGCATGTTATGTCCCACATAGAAACTGGAATTCTTTAATTCAATAACCTATTCTTAATACTTGTCTTTTTTTATTGTGGTAATATTGATAAAGGGTACTTCAGAATAATTCCTATCTAAAATATCTTGATATAATACTTTCCTTGACATTCGTTTGAAGTCAGAGAAAGAAATAGTCCAGCTACGAATTAAATCAAAGATTACATTCCATTCTGCTGTTAATTTATACCGTCTTTTATTCTTATGAAGAAACATCTCCTGTTCCCATTCTAACCATATTTCTTTTATCCCATCGTACAATCATGTAACCCATGGTCTCTTTTCCTTTCCCACAATTGGTTTGAGATTTATTTTAATAAAAACTGTGAAAAAAACACTAATGAGTTTATCATTTGCACTCCGCCTTCTGATAATGGCAGATATAAAACATTCTGTTTTATTGGGTTTAGCCTGCTTCCCCAAAAACAGGAGAAAAAAACTCCGAAAACTGTTGTCACCATTGTTTTTGGCAGGGGAAAAATATGTCTGACATACAAAAACATGGGTAATAAAAAAAGACAACTAAATATACTTTCTTTTTGTCCCCATTCTCCAGGCTACCCATCTACTAACTCTCTCTCTCTCTCTCTCTTCCTTTATTAATACATAATTCCCAGTTGTATCCATCAGGAGACTCTGAACCAAAATATATCCCTAATAATCAGAGACCACAATTTCTCTTATTTCCTTCTCTTCTAGTACACTCCCAGCCAGATTGAAACACATGTTTTTACCTATATTAATCTGAGAACCTATACATCTTAATAGAGGGGGTAATATGGTGCAAAGTAAATCCCCAATTTTTGCATTGGGGACCATAACAGAGAAATCATCTGCATATACTATCATTTTTAGCAAACACCAGTCTGGACATAGTATTTCTTTTATAAGTGGTGATCGGTAAAGAATTACTATTATCGGGTCCATTGCCATCCCAAATAATATTTGGTTCAGTGGGCACCCTGTCAGACCTCTCTCTGAGTATAACATCTTCTGCCCACCCACCCATTGAAATAAGGTTTTACAGAAGACAAAAAATAACAGATGTGGAGCCAGTTCACAAATTCATTTGGAAAATCATATTCCCTAAGCGTGAGCCAAATAAATTCCTGCGCTAGATGATCAAATGCTTTAGCTAAATCAAAACTCAATAAATACCCAGACAAAACCTTGTTGTGCCCTTGATTAAATAGTTCTCATAGTAACAGTAAAGCATCTTGTATAGTGCGTCTGGGTACCGAGCAAAATTGTGTAGGATGTATTAAAGTATCTAACACCTTGCTTATTCTTTTGCATAACAATTTTGAGAAAATTTTGAAGTCTGTATTGAGCAAAGTTATAGGTCTCCAGTTATCCAAATTAGTTCTGTGCCCTTTTTTGAACAAAAATATCATTATTCCTTCGTACATCAACTCTGTGATCCTATCTTCTTTTAAAAAGGTATTAAACACATGAAGCAAACTGTTTGGCATTAAATCCCAAAGTACCATGTACATTTCTAATGGCAAACCATCTGGACCTAGTGCTGTTAAGTCTTTTAAAGCTTTTATCACCAACTCTATTTCCATAAGAGTGAAATCCACACAGAGGCTATGTTTATCTTTTGTAGCTAGTTTGGGAAGATCAGCTGCTTTAAGGATAGTTACCATTTCTTCCTGCTCCCCAAAAGCAGTGCCAAACTTTTGCCGCATAAATTCTTCTAAAACTTTAAGGAGTTCCAAAGACCCTGTAACTATCCTACCTGAAGAATTCCTAATTTCCCCCATCTGTTTTGCCTTTAGCCATTGTTTACAATCTTCATATGGATTAACCAGAGTGTTCCTCCCTTGCGTTCCAAATTTTTGTTATAATTCTAATGATCTTTGCCGATCATATTGTATTTTCATCAAAGTGTGTTTTATATGAGCCAGTTCCTCCACCTTAGTACTAGATTGTCCTAAGGATGCCAGATCATGCATTTTCTCTTTTAATAATAAATATACTTCATGCTTAGTATCAGCTATTATTCATGATTGACTCTTACAAAAATCTATAAGACAAGTTTTTGTGTCAGTCCACCAATCTATGGGGGAATCATAGAGGAAAAATACTGAGTCCCTGTCCTCTACTACCTCTTTAAGGTTCTGGCTAAAAATTGCATTTTTTAATAATCCAGCATTACATTTCCATATACCTTTCCCATTACAAATCGTTGGGGAAGTAGAGATATGGATGGCAATTACAACATGATCTAACGTTTCTACTGGGAATGATTTTACCTCTATTGAGTGTAAACTTTTTGAAATTAACCAATGGTCGATTCTGGTTCGGAATTCTTCTCTGGAGAATGTGGAAACAGATTGTGACCCAAATACATCTTTTAACCCTGATTTGGTTATTATGTTTCTTAATTCATTCATGTCACAATATGTTTTTCCTTTTGATTTGCTATCCAAATTTTTATTAAAGTCTCCCCCCCATAACACTACTCAGCTTGTGAATGAATAAATAAGGCATGATTTTCTTAAAGAGGTCCACATGGGCTACTTTCTGTTGAGGGGCATAGATGTTAATAATTCTATAATATATATTATGTAGGATAATATCTAAAAACATTACTCTACTCATCTCTATTTCCACTAATTTTTGGATAGTAAATTCAGTAGTGGCAAAACAAAATCCCAGCCCTGAACATGTACCAGCCCCATAGACCAAATAGACTCCCCTCGGTGCCAATTAGTTGATGCTTGGGTAACTTCTTGATTTGAATAAAGTCTAGTGTCCTGTAAAAGAAAAATAGAATAGGGAAGTAATTGCAAAATGGCATAAGTAGCTTTCCTTTTGAAGTCCAATTGTATACTATTCACGTTGAGACTAGCTATGCTTAGTGCAGGAAAACCCATGAAAAGAAAAAAAAGAAAGTATTTATGAAAGATTTTTCTTGCTGGACCTTGTCATGTGCCTTTTTACCACTTTTTCCATTGCCACCTTATCCTTCTATAGTGTCACTTGGGGTAGATTATATGGACACATCTGAATTGGTTTCCTCCATTAAGTCTCCCCAACTTTGCAATGGGTCGTATTGATTAGATACTTTAACCGTTACTGGTGGTGCAGTGTTAAGATTAACTTTCGTGGCCCCTTTTCTCCTCTGGACTAACTGGAAATCCTCTTTCCCTGTAACTGAGGATGGAGTAAAGTGCGAGTCTGTATGTTTCAGATGGGGGGGTGGACCTATAGATGCTGTAGGCCTTGTTACAGTTTCCGCAGTTGCAGGTTGGCCAGTCTGCTTCTCTGCATTATTTTTCTTTTGTAGAGATGGTCTCCTTGTTTTAGTAGAGCTGTTCTTTGTAATGGGTGTACCCTCCGTTCACGCTGGACCCTTGTTTTTCTCACTTGAGGATTTATTTAAATAAAAGTCATGTTCTAAAAAGTCTGCTGAGTTGTGCACAGCCAATGATGGGCAAGAAGAGAAAACATGATCTTCTGCCGCACATAAATTACAGGAGGGGGGAACTGTGCATGTAGTAGCACAGTGACCAAGCACCCCACATACCAAGCATTTCAGCTGGTCACAATCTGAGTTGAGATGTGATTTAGAACTGCAGCGATAGCATGCACGTGGCTGACCCTGGTAAAACAGAATACCACTATCACTGCCAATATAAAAACAATTGGGTAAATGTTGGATTCCGTCATCAGTTAATTTTAATTGTATAGTAAACTTCCAGCTGCCAGTCCACAAGCCGTTGTCGTCTATGATGGCTCTTGGTATACCATTTACTGTGCACCTTTTCTCCAGCCAATGTATAATGTCTAACACATTCACTCCCTCGTTCCTGAAAAGGATCGTTACCATTTTAGCTGTTGTTCTCATTATTGGGATTGCTACAAAGGGTTTCCATTCTGGAGTGTTTTTAACCTCATAGTATGCTGCCCAAAACTTGTCAAGCAACCCCACAATTCTGAAGCTAACATCAACATTATGATTGCCTACTGCGTGTATCAATGCATAAACTTCTGTGGGAGTCAATTGCAAGGATTCAATCAATAATGCTTTTCCTACATAATGTCTATCGGGGGGTAAATCCAGTCCACCTTTATAATAAATACGGGCTACAAAACGCTGTCTGGCAGCCTCTTCTGGTTTGCGGAATAAACTGGCATAACTAGTATGCCTAGGCTGAGACTCTGACTCTCCCCTTTCCCCAGTGTCCCTAGAATCTGCAAAAGACATACCTTCTGTAGTTCCATGATTATTCAGCTCTTTCTGTACAGAAAGTACTTTCAAACACACAGGCTGTTGTGAGGCCTCTATCTCGGCGTCTGACGTTGTTTCACCACTACTAGGAGTCTCACCCTTAGGTCTCGCTGACGTGGCATTTGGCGCTCATTGCAGTCCCTCCAGTGTTCCATTTTCTGCCATATCATTCCTTCGAGGAGTTTAAGGACCTGCTCACATCTGAATGTGATCCAGACAAAGGAATATCTGGGTCCAGAATCCATATTCCGTTGTGAAAAATCCATCCTGCCTTTTCAAGTGCATTTTCTGGTCTCCAAGTAGTATTTTTAGCAGAAAAGGGAAAGGGGATTGAATCTGTCTCTTGTGATACTTGTGGTGAGTCTTCACCCATCTCAGCATTTTCAAGCATGCTTTTTTTAGTACATACTGCTGTCAGACTCAAGTCTTGTCATTTTCTTTTTTTCTCTTTTTCTGTAATACACATAGCCTGGTCAATCTGGTCTACATTTGGTTCCACAGACTCACTTTGCTGGTTTGCAACCTCCTTTGTTATTTCCTCTAAAGTTTGAATTTTTTGTTCTACCATAACTTCCTCTACCTCTTCACCAAAATCTGTGAGTTCCTCAGAATTATTTCTTGTTCTCATTCTCCATTCTGTTCTCTGAGCATCTCCACCTCCCTGCTCCTTGTAACTCCTGCAACCAACTGACAGGATCCATTGTCTGACAGTCAAGGAGTCCCCCTACTGATGAGTAGGGGAATTCCCCCGGTGTCCTGGCCAGATTTCCCCCATTCACTGAAAATAAACCACCAACAGCTTAATCTGGTTCAATTTCAGTTGATTACCATCTGTATCCCCCCTCTCCCCGGTTGCCCCTGAAAAAGGGACTTCTAGGCCCAGTGGGCCTACTGGGTCAACAAAATTCAATCAATCAATCAAATTAGAGGGAGGAAGGTTCTGAGGGAACTTAAGGAAGTACTTCTTCACAGAGAGGGTGGTAGACAAATGGAATGCCCTGCCAGAGGAGGCGTTGAGGGCAGAGACAATTACAGGATTTAAGAATGCATAGGATAGGCATAAGGGGGCAACCTAGTTCTAGGGAAGCTTGAAGAGAACAGTTACATGCATAAATGGACAGTCTAGGTGGGCCACAGGCCCTTATCTGCTGTTAGCATCTACGTTTTATGTACTTGTCGTAACATGCATTTTAATATTGAAAATGTGCAACTGGATTTCAAGAAGGTGCAGTTTTGGATATAGCAGTTGTAAAAATGTGCAATTTTGTTTGCTTTATGCAAAGTGACAATAGTGCCAAAGAGGTCTCTAGTGTTATCTTGTGATACAGAATTTTTTTTACATAGAAACATAGGAGTTGACGGCAGATAAGGACAACAAGGGCCATCCAGTCTGTCCATTTTTTTCTTCCTTATGGATGTGCCATAGGCCTTTACTCTGTCAATGGCCTATCTATTCATACTCATCTGAATTGCTCCCTTATGCCTAGCCATGCCTGTTTGAAGCCCTGCACTGTATTCATATCCGCCACTTCCTAAGGTTGGTCATTCCATGCACCCACCACCCTTTCTGTGAAAAAGAACTTCCTCAGATTACCCCTTAATTGGCCTCCCTCTAATCTCATGCTGTGTCCTCTTGTCCTGCTATTTTTCTTATACTGAAACATGTTAGACTCTTTCACCTTGTTAATGCCCTTAAGATGTTTGAATGTTTTGATCATATCACCTCTCTCCCTCCTTTGCTCTAGGGTATACATATTGAACTCCGTTAATCTCAAATCAAAAATCAAATCAAATCAAAATTTATTTATAATGCGCGGTTCTACATATCAAAGTGCAATTGCATATCAAAATAACATCAAACATAATAAATAACAGCATAAAAACAATAAAAGTAGCAGTAAACTTATTCAAATGCCAATTCAAACAGATAACGTTTCAGAGATGCCTTAAATGACTCCGGGGACAGACACTCTCTAATCTGACAAGGTATAGAATTCCATAGGGTTGGGGCCATAAAAGAAAAAGCTCTGGCCCCAGATGACTGAAGATGAACCCTGGGAATCGCTAGCAATCCCTCAGTGGAGCAGAGTGGGCGAAGAGGGCAGTAAGGTCAAAGAAGATCTTGCAAGTAGCCCGTTCCCTGACCATGTAGGGTCTTATAGGTCAGCAAAGTGACCTTGAAAGTGATTCTCCACCACACCGGCAGCCAGTGCAGTTCGCGCACCACAGGTGTGATGTGGCAAGTTCTTGGTAACCCAGTCAACAACCTGCCCGCAACATTCTGCACCAGCTGCAGGTGACGGAGATCCACTCCCAGCAACCCTAGATATAGAGCAATACAGTAATCAAGACACGAGGAGACAAAGGCGTGGACCAGCACAGGAAGGTCATCATGTGGAACAAGGTGTTTTATCTGAGCGATATTCCTCAGATGGTAAAAGGAAGACCTGACAGCGTCTGACATCTGTGCCTTCAGTGTCAGCCTGCTGTCAAGAATTACGCCCAGATTCTGCACCTGTTCAGAAGGTCTCAACTGGTTGCCCCCTAGTACAAGGCTAGAGGGAGACCCAGGAGTCAACTTCTCTGCATGATGACCCAGGTCCACAACCAACACCTTAGTCTTATCTGGATTCAGTTTCAACCAGTTAGCACTCATCCAGTCCTGGATCTCAGTGAGGCAGTTGTTAAAGACCGATAATGCGTCATTCTGTTTGGGTACAAAGGACATATAGAGCTGAGTATCATCTGCATAGCAGTGAAAACTCAGCCCATGACACCTTATAATGTCTCCCAATGGCAGCATATACACAATGAACAACATGGGGGAAAGCACAGAGTCCTGCGGCATCCCACAGGACAGAGCAAAGGGAGCAGAGGAAAAAATTCCTGAAACTACCCTCTGACTTCTGCCTGTGAGGAAAGAGTGGAACCATCTGAGGACTGTCCCCGACAGTCAACAGAATAGCTGCAGGCAATCTAGCAACATCCCATGGTCCACGGTATCAAACGCTGCAGAGAGATCAAGGAGGACCAAGATTGAACAGCTCTTCTGATCTCTCGCTGTTAGGAGATCATTAGGTACCCGGACCAACACTGTCTCGGTACTATGCCTCTTCCTGAAACCAGACTGGAGAGGATCATAGACCTCATGGGTGGTAAGAAAGTCATCGAGCTGCAACGCGACTACTTTCTCAATAACCTTGCCCAAAAAGGGCAGGTTAGAGATTGGTCTGTAGTTAGCGAGACAGTCTGGGCCAAGGGGAGATTTCTTCAAAAGGGGTGTCACGACAGCCTCTTTTAAGGACACTGGAAACACCCCTTGGTCCAAAGAGCACCAGACTATCTCAGCAAGGACTGGTCCGATCCCATCCATGCACCCCACAAGGAGGCGCATAGGACCAGGATCCAAACTACAGCAAGTCAGTCGCAAGCCCTGGACAATCTTCATGATATCCATGATCACTGGCCGGTCAAAATCTGTCCAGGTAGACCGAGGGCCTGTAACCCCACATCGATCCCTGCAATGCTCATTAGAATGTGTACTGTGGATCTCCGACCTGATCGATGACACCTTATCCTCAAAAAATCAAACAAACTCATCACACTGTATTTGTGAAAAAGCTCTCCGACTCCGCAGACAGGCTGGATTGCACAGTCTGTCCACGGTCCGGAAGAGCTGAGTTGGTCGATTTCTTGATGCAGCTATCTCCCTGGAAAGGAACTCTGCTTTCTTACAGGAGATTTCTGATTGATAGTCCATATAATGGGCCATCAATCTAAGTCTGTCACCTTCCAGGCTGGATTTCCACCAACAGCATTCCAATCTTTGCCCCATTCTCCTCGATTCCCTAAGTATCCCATCAAACCAAGGGAACCGAGGGTGAAGGGAGAGGGGGAGAACACAGACAGGTGCTATGGAATCCAGTGCCTTCAGCACCATATTATTATAGCGCACTACTAAGGCATCTGGTTCCATGCACTCCATAGGCCAACTCAATAGGTCCAGTACCGCCATCAGACCCCCCGGGGTAACTCCCCTCAAAGGGCTGTACTGGACCATCTCCAAAGGGGTAGGTATTACAAGGGGGGTCACGAAACTGAACCTTATGGAGTGATGGTCAGACCACCCAACTGGTTCCACCAACAGTTCCGTGATCTCCATCCCCAGGGTGAACACCAGATCCAAAGAGTGACCCTGGATATGGGTGGCAGTGGTAACAACCTGTGTGAAGCCCAACGAAATCATCAGTTGGAGGAGGTTTTGACCAAAGTGCAAGAGTTCATCGTCAACCCAGGCACTGAAGTCCCCCAGGACCACTATACAAGACACTAGTGAGGCCCCTCCTAGAGTACAGTGTACAGTTCTGGAGACCTTACCTACGTAAGGACATAGACAGGGTAGAGAAGGTTCAGAGGAGGGCAACAAAGATGGTACATGGATTGCATCACAAGTTCTATGAGGACAGGTTGAAGGAATTGAATATGTACTCCCTGGAGGAGAAGAGGGAGAGAGGGGACATGATAGAAACATACAAGTATCTTACAGGGAGGAACAGGGTGCAGGAATACACTATTTTTAAGTGAAAAATATGTTCCAGGACTAGAGGGCATGGGATGAAGTTGGAGGGAGGACAATTCAGAGGAAATGTGAGGAAGAATTTCTTCACAGAATGGGTGGTGGACAAGTGGAACACCATGTCTGAGGAAGTGGTGGGGGCTGAAACAATCACAGGATTTAAGAATGCATGGGATAGACATAAAGGAATTCTAGAGGTAAGGGGTAAGGGGTAACAGAGTTCTAGGAAAACATAAACTGAAGTTACAAACTCAAATGGGCAAACTAGGTGGGCCATAGGCCCTTATCTGCCGACACTGTCTATGTATCTATGTAGGACCAACCACCTGGAGGGCTCCAACACCAGGTCGACAATGAAGTCTGCAACTTCCTGCAGAAAAACGTTATCATCACCGGGTGGACGGTAGATGAGTAAGATTCTACTACCCATACCTGCTCCCATGATACACGCAAAGGATCTAAGGGACACAACTGGAACCTCCACAGGGCCCAATTCCGATTTAAAACAAATAGCGACCCCCCCCCACCCCTTTGATCCAACCTTGGGCGATGTATTACCAAGTACCCGGCTGGAACTGCTGATTCCAATATGGGACCAGCATTCTCATCCAGCCAGGTCAGATGACTCAACAAGATCAGTAATAATTGCTGTCTTGTTTTTTATAGACCTGGCATTGCATAACACCGCCCGAGTTGGATGAGAGGCCTTGGAGGAGCGGGCCACTTGCCCACTCTCAATGGAGCCCTTGGGTATGGGAACCAGGCATCGCACCACCCTATCATGGACCCATTTCACCCCAGGGCATCTCTCCGACCTAACCACCCTAACTCGCCCTCTCCGCTCCCCCCTCATAGCCGACGAACCCTCATATGTTTTCTGATGCAATCCCTGCACCATTTGGTTACCCTTCTCTGGACTGCCTCCATTTTGTTAATGTCCTTGTGCAGGTGTGGCCTCCAGTACTGCACACAGTACTCCAGGTGGAGCCTAACCAGTGTCTTGTAAAGCGTGATTATTACCTCCCTCTTACAACTTGTGATACCCCTACTAATACACCCCAACATCCCTCTAGCCTTACCTACTGCTTTAGTGGTCTGCTTGGATGATTTCAGGTCATCTGTGATGATGATACCCAAGTCTCTTTCTTCCTTGTGATTGCCAACAACTCCCCTCCCAACCTATAGGTAGCTTTAGGGTTTCTCTTCCCTATGTGCATGATCTTGCACTTCTTTGCGTTAAACCCCAGTTGCCACTCTTCCAAAAATTTTGCCAGTTTTTCCAGATCTCTTCTCATTCTGCCCACCCCTTCTGGATCATCCACTCTGTTGCAGATCTTGGTGTCATCTGCAAAGAGGCAAACCTTACTCTCCAGTCCATCTGCAAAGTCACTGGTGAAGATATTGAAGAGGGCTGATCCCAGGACTGATCCCTGAGGTACCCCACTTGTGACTTGCATCTCTTCTGACTGTATACCGTTTACCACCACTCTCTGTTTTCTGCCCGCCAACCAGTTTGCCACCCAGTTGACCAACCTCTGACCCACCCTGAGCCTACCCAGCTTATTAATCAATCTTCTATGAGGAACAGTATCGAAAGCTTTGCTGAAGTTAAGGTAGGCAACATCAGCTGCAGCCCTTTGGTCCACCACTCTGGTTACCCAGTCAAAGAAATACATGAGATTAGTTTGACAGGACCTTCCTGTTGTAAACCCATGCTGTTTTAGATCCTGTGCTCCTATGGATTCCAGGTGTTGCACTATCCTTTTCTTAAGGTGTGCCTTCATAATCTTGCCCACTACTGAGATAAGACTGACTGGCCTGTAGTTCCCTGTCTCCTCCCAGCTGCCACTCTTGTGGAGCGGGATCACATGAGCCCTTCCCCAGTCTTCTGGGGCCTATCCTGTGCTCAGATATGCATTAAACAGTTCTGCTAATGGCTCTGCTAGTTCCACCCTTAGCTCCTTTAGTACCTTGGGATGTATGCCATCAGGTCCCATTGCCTTGCCACCCTGAGTTTAGCGAGCTCTTGTAGGACCCTTTCTTTTGTGAAGGGACTTGTGCACATCTCCCTCCCCCCCGTGTCCATGGTGCTGACCTGTGGCCTCTGCCCTACCTTCTCCTCAGTAAATAATGAGCAGAAGTATCTATTTAGGATAGATGCTTTTCCTTGGTCCTCCTCCAGACACTCCCCCTTCTCCCCTCTGATCTTAGCAATTCCCCCTCTGGACTTTCTCCTTTCACTAATGTAGCTATAGAAAGTCTTGTCACCTTCTTTTACTGTTAGTGCTAGTGTTTCCTCGGTTTGGGCCTTTGTCTGCCTTACTGCCTTCCCTGCTTCCCTTAGGGAAGTTTGGTATGCCTCCCTATCATCATCCTGCTGCATTCCCTTATATTTCCTGAAGGCCAGTCTTTTGGCTCTGACCTTTTCTGCTACTGTTTTTGAGAACCAATGTGGTTTCCTCCTTTTGCTCTTTTATTTATTTATTTATTGAATATTTCAGAATTGCAACCTTTGAGTCATCGACTCATTTACAAAGGCTCCATGTCAGAGGACAGGTTACACAACGGAAATTATAGCAAAATCACAGTGAAGATAACAAAATAAAGTACACCGTCGAGTATCAAGAGAACATACAAGCAGGTAGTAAAACTTAAAGTACAATACAGTGTTGGCTGCAGCAGCAAGTGGTGGGAGAGGGCAAGGAGGGTTAGAGCAGACAACTCTGGTAGACGGTGCTGGGGGAGATCCTTTGTCGAAGGAAGGGGCAGGAGTAGAGGTGCAGGACGAAATCATTTGTCAGGGGGTAGGAGACTTAAGGGCAGTTGCAGGTGTTAGTGGTCTGAAGATGGCCCTTGAGGAGGGTTTTAAAATGGCCAAGTTTACGTTTGGTGGTTATGGTGTTAGGGATGGAATTCATCCAAAAAGGGCTCTGTAAGAAAAGGATCTTTGGCCAAGGTCAAACACAATGGGATGTTGCTTCAAGTAAGGGCAAGGGGGAGAGTCAATGGAGGGGAAGGGTGGAAGGGAGGGGCAGCTGCAGAATAAGGGGTGCTAGCTGCACATTTGAGCAGACTTGATGGACCTCTAGGCCTTTATCTGCTGGCAAATTTTATATGTTCATATGTTCGTACGTATTGCATCCTTAATGCTTGCCCACTTTGCTTGTACCCCCTCACCTGTATTTCATCTTGCCAGGGCTAGCTTAACTCTGTTGGCCATCTTATTAAAGTTAGATCCTCTGAAGTCCCATATTTTTGCCTTGGAATGGGATGATTTTGTTCTAGTGGCCAGACTGAACCATACCATGTGATGATCACTGGCCCACAGGTGACCTTCTACCTGGAGATCTGTGATCCTTTCCCCATTAGTCAGTACTAGATCCAAGATAGCCCTGTCTCTTGTGGGTTGTTGTACCAATTGTTTGAGGCCCTACCTCTGCAGGGAATCCATTATGTGTCTAGTTCTGGCAGATGTTCCTGCTGGTATTGACCAATCTGTATCTGGCATGTTGAAGTCTCCCATTAGCAGAACCTCCCCTTTAGCTGTCATGTTTTGTATATCTTCTAACAATAATGTGTCTCTGTCCTCCCCCTGGTCTGGAGGCCTGTAGACAACCCCAGTTTGTATGGTTGTCCCATTTCCTTTTTCCAGAGTGACCCACAGTTCTTCTGGCTCCTCATGTGCATTCTGAATTTCAGTAGCTTTGATATTTTCATTGACATAAAGGGCCACTCCACCACCCACCCCCCGTTTTTTGCACCTCAGTCTCTTCTGAACAGTACATAGCCTGGTACTGAAGTCTCCCAAGTGTGGCTATTGGTAAACCATGTCTCGCTAATGGCTACTATGTCCAGTTTAGCCTCTGCCATTGTTGCCTCCAGGTCTGGGATCTTTTTTCCCAGACTGCAGGCATTTGTGTACATGATTTTCCCTTGGCCAGATTTTGGTGCGTTAGTTGTTGGGTGAGGTCTAGCATTTCCCCTGCATGTTGCCTGGGCAGCCAGACCTTTTTCCTTACCTGGTGATGCAAATGAACTACAAACATGCTGAACTCCTGTTTGATCACTAACTGTGGGGGGAGATGGGTGTTCTTGCCATTGAATGTATTGGGTGCTGCACCCCTCTCCCTATTTGCTAGTTCAAATATTCTGCAAAGACATCAAACTTCTGCCCCAATGCACTGACTCCCTCCTTAGTCAGATGCAGTCCATCGAATTTAAAGAACTTTCACTCCCAAAACTGTTGCAAGTTACCTACAAATTTGTGTCCTTTTTCCTTGCACCAGCCCTTGAGCCACATGTTTAGCTCCCCTGTCTCCCCTTCTCTGACCTTCTGTATATTTGCCCCTCTCTCCCAGACTAGCAAGATCTCAGAGAAGGAGATGCCGACCGAAATGGATGACAGTTTGTCTCCCAGCCTGGTCAAGTGTTCCTTGGTCTCCACAACTGACCGACTGGTGAGATCGTTAGTCTCTATGTGTACCAGGACATTGATGTTTTCTCCTGCTTTGTGAGCGGTTTTAGCAATGAGGTCAGTGTCTCTCCACGTTGATGTACCTGGGAGATATCTGACCATTACCCCTGGCTGGAGGTAGATATCAACTCCCCGAATCATGGAGTCTCCTATGATAAGAAGTGTTTTGGATTTCCTTTTTGCTTTTTTGTTTTGGTCCCTGTTTTGGGCGAGTTTTGTAGTGCTAGCTCCTGTGCTGCAGTGTCCTGCTCTGCAGTGTCCTCTGCCTCTTTGTTTGATTTCAGAGATAGAGGCAGATACCTGTTTTTGGTTTTTATATGGTTTGTGGAGGTGATACATTGGTGAGCATTGAGTGATGGGGCACCCAATTTGCCCCTCCTAACCACATGCCAACCTCCCGGACCAACTACCCTTTGCGGTCAAGGTGCTCCAGTTGGATGTTGGGGAAATGGCAGGTGGTTCTTGTAATATATTTTCTCCTGAATATGCAATTTGAGGTCCACAATCTCCTCCCATGCTGCCCGGAGCTGAGCCCTTAGATCTTCAATTGTCCAGCATGTAGGACAGCGTCCTAAATCCTGTATAACTGCCCTATTGAAAAGTGTCCTGCAGTACCTGCAGTTAATAATATCCATTCCAGTTGAGTTGCCGAGTTTATAACCTGGTCCGAGTAATTAGAAGGGAAACAAAAGCAAAATATATATTTTTTATATATTTTTGTTTGTTTTGCTTGTTTGTTTTTGTATAACTTTTATAACAAGTTAAATTAATTGTGCCCCTGTAAGTGAGGTCACTTTGTGGATACCCCTCTGATCCTCCCCTTCCTGCTTTGCCACAGGAAATGTCATGACTGTGCTGCTCTATAAAAGGAGTGTAGCCTGGGGTGGTTGGGCCCTTCCCATGCCGGAAAGGAAGAACCAAGGACGAAAGAAACAAGTAGGTAAGAGCAGAAACTATCAACCACCAACAAATGCAATCGCTATCCCTCAGTCTGTATCTGGTATGTGCTCCTGTAATTAGTCCTGAAAGCTTATCCTAATGATAGATAAAACAGCACTACACTACTGATAAATAATATGACTGAGAAATAATTGTTTAGAATTTTCAGCCGGAAAGAGACACTGAGCTGAGGCTCATTTCCAGGTGCATCCCAGAAGTGCAGAGAGGTTCAATGACTAGCACAAGGTCACACAGTATGAAAGAGGTGGCTGTGGGGTTCAAACCTATCTAGAGTGAAAGCAGTACGAGGCTTTAGGAGCAAAGGATTTCAAATTATACATTTTAAAAAATTCTATTTTCAAGAAATGTCCAGTTTTGGAAGTGCATTAGTTTTTCTCAATAGAAAATTCTGCAGTTTGACCACATAGCATTTCTTGCAGAGGGAATATTTTCATATGAGTTTTGTTTGGTTTGCACTGAGTATGCCCCAGTCTTGAGCAGAGAATGTCGGGCATTCAAGAACAATCTCTCACAGCAATCAGACCAGCTCTGAATTCACTCTAGAGTCAGTCAGTTTTGAAAAAAACATACTTGAGACTGTTTTCTTGTAACTGGCCAGATGTAGGTCAGTAATAGCTAGTTTGCAGTTATTTTTCCAGTGGCATTAGTTTAGAAAGGTGATTTAGTAGGATGTTTCATATTGATGTAGCATCAGTGGTTTGGAGGAAGAAAATGTATTTCTCAGCCATATTATTTAGCAGTAGTGTACTGTATGTGTTGTTCTTTTGTGCCTAGCAGTATGATGTGAGCATTATGACCCAGTTTATGTTACCCCAACACAAACTTGGAAGCCAAATATGCTGGTAGCAACCTAACTAAATTTGTACTAGCCCAAGAGCAAATCTTAATCCCAGTTTACAGGATATCACATAAATCCCACAATGTTGTGAGTTTTACAGGACAAGAATACGTGACAATCAACCAACCGATACTACACCATTTAATAGAAAAAAAAATCAATTATTTGATTGTATTTATCTACAATACGGTAAAAAAAAAGATGCTATATAAGCAATTAGCAAATAATTAAACAGTCTCTTTCAGATACATTTGTTCCAGTGCACTCTCATTAAAAGCCCAATACAGTGATGGCAGTATTATTCCTCCCCTACGTGTGTGTGTGGGGGGTGGGGGGGGTATAGGAAAGGTATACTCTTTAAATAGTTATTTTTTGGCTGATACCTTCATTAAAACTGTTCTGATTTCAGCTTGGCATATGCCCAGTCCAAATGATACAGTTCTTAGCAAAATATGCACACATATTAGCCACCTAAGGAACCCACAGCACCCCAGGAAAAACCTCACTCTCAGTTCTTCCATTCACTTGCCAAAGATGAACAGCAACTAGGGAGTTTTGTTTGGCATGGGTTTGCAGTTATTTACAAACATTAATTTTCACCTGGTCAGCGGGAGGTGATGCTTATTGGCATTCTTCCTCGATGGTCTGATCGGTAGATGTTTGGAGACGTTGAAAGTCACTCCTGGCTAACTTGTCACATTGAGATTGTGAGTCATGGTAGATGACATAGGATGCTATATGTTGTTTCTCTGCTGCAGTTCCATAACTTTGAGGGTGCTGCAGACTGACAGACATGTTGCTTGCAGATAACAGGACTATAGTTTAGATGGTGGAGGACACAATGCTTCTGCTGACCATTATCTGGTGTTCATATATCATAGTGATGGCATTGTTGGATGTTAAAAGATACCACACCTCGTTCCCAAGAAATAGTCATATTTTTATACAGTACATTTCATAGAGCAAACATTTTCCATCTCAAGTCATTCAACAGAAAAATGGCTATGCAGGATTTTGCTAACATTCCAGCGATAAACTTTTGATAAGGTTGTTTTTGCCAAAGTCAGTAAGCTGGAGTTTAAACTTCTTTCTAGTTCATTAGAACCAGTGCTTTCAGTTAGGCAATACATATAACAAGAGCGTCATCTTAATATAATTTAACAGAAGCTTCAAAGTCCCACAGCTGTGGCAGCTAAACAGCTTATGTATTTCACAACATGAGAATCAATACATTATATATTAGTTTCATAGCATGACTGCTAGAGGAAACTTGTGCCTCAAACACTTTCAGCGACCAAAATGGGTAACATACAGTTTTTGAAGCAGCTGTTTATGCATATTTAGTATTCCTAATCTTGAGTGTTTTTCTTAAACATGGTTCGATATGCCATTACATGTGGCTGCACACTTCAGAAAAACAAGCAGTTTTGCTAAACATATGTCTCTGCATAGATAAGCTTGAATAGCAGAAGACAATATTAAAAAGGTAGGTCAGAAAACAAATGCATTTTAAGTTTCTTTGCCCAAAATTCAGGTTTCCGTCTTGACCTGAAAAGTGTGACACTGTATGGCCCACAGTGGTATATGTGTTCAGTGTAGTAATTCACATTTGTCAGTTAGCAATTAGCTATTTAGCAGCAGCAAAAGGAATTTAAAGGGAAGGTCCTCTCAGCCTTTTATTCTGTTTCCCTCTGTAGTGTGTGGGCAAGAAAAATGATTGCCTCTACTGCATCTCTTAATTTCATCAGGATTTAAATGTAAATGAAGATACAGTGTTCCCTCTTTTATCCACCAAGCTCTGTATATCCTAAAAGTTGGTGGATAAAAGAGGGTAGTAGATAATAGAGGGTGGTGGTTAAAGGGGGAGATAACATTTCTGGAAAATGGGACAAGAGCTCACGCTGGCAGTATGTGAGGGTGGCAGATAAAGCCGGGAGTGCTTTATTTAAGTCTGGTGTGAAAACCTGCTTGACTCCATTGTAAAGGTCACGACCTGAGTCATGTAAGGGTACGCTGGAATTTTATGATGTTTTGGTGCTAAAGCCTGCAGTAGTTATACTGTATTAGTCAGTGCTGTTGCTCTCCTCAGCAGTCCCTGTGCTCTTGCCTTCTGCTGGCCATGAAACCTTTCAAGACATAGTAAGTGCCCTGCTGTTTTCTGTAGTTTAAAGTGCATTTGAGTTAAAGAAAATGCTTTTAGAGAATATAGGGACTTCACAAAACATGTAAAGACATGTAACAGAACTAATCAGCATATAATATCTTCTGGCTTGCGCAAGTATGCAACATCAACTCCCCTTAATGCCTTGCATGAGTGGAGTCAAGACTTTTGCAGTGGATATAAACAGGTTTTCACACTAGGGCAAAACAGAATGAGACAACTTCATCTATATTTATATTAGGAAGAAATTAAGGGATGCAAGAGAGAAAATCATTGTTCATGCCTACAAACTACACAGGTATGCCAAAAAATAGGTTATGGGGACTTTTCCTTTTAACAGTTAATTGGTTGTTTCACTTTGCAGTGGTAGTTTAAAAGGTAAAACATTTTTTGTGATTAGTCAGTATCACAAAAATTCCCCATCCACGCAGCTGTCCGGCATCATGCAGGGTAGCATGGCATGCATGCTGTACAGTAATTCACAATTGTTGGTCAGCTGTCAGCCACTAAGCAGCAGCAACAGGAATTTAAAAGGGCAACTGGTTGCTTCAGTTAGCACTGGTAGTTGAAAAGGAAAACTTTTTTGTTATCAGTGCCAGACAAGGCACCCCATCCGTATGGATGTCCTGCATTTTGCATGGCAGGAGGCAGTATAGCGCAGTGGTTTAAGGCTCTGAGATGCAAATCTGGAGACCAGCCCCACTTGTATACTGTGTGACCCTAAGCAAGTCATTTAACTTCCCTGCGCTCCTAGGTTACACCTGTAAACAAGCTTTCAGCTTAGTATGTCTCTCCTGGTTAAACAATTAAAAAAACAAATACAGTGTGGTAATTTGTAACTGCCAGTCTGCAATTAGCCATTCAGCAGCAGCAGGAATCTGAACAGTCGGTTGTTTCATTTAGCAGTAGAAGTTTTAAATTAAAACCTTTTTTTGTGATCAGCCAGCACCAGAAAAGGTGTACTATACATATGGATATCCTGCGTTGTAGGTGACAGCACGGTATGCATGCAGTGCAGTAATTCACAATCTTTGGTCAGCAGTTAGCCATTTAGTGACAGCAGCAGGAATTTAAAAGGGCCATTAGTTGTTTCAAATAGGAAACTGGTGAAATTGTGTTTTTTATGCTATTTGATGTGCACAAAACTAGTTTCATTCACAGATTTGGCATAAGCAGATCCAATACCATTGGTAAATAACATTTAGAAATTTTGCAATTTGGAAAAACAAGATGTGCTGTTTAAATAAAGGAAATGCAAAATTATGTTAGATTTTGGAGATACAGTGCTCCCTCCTTTATCCACCCTTCCTTTTATCCATCACCTTCACTTATCGCCAGTGTGAGCTGCTGTCCTGTTTTCCAGAAATGGTATCTTCCCCTTTAACTGCCACCCACTATTATACACCACCCTCCTTTTATCCACCAACAATTAGGATGTACAGAGGTTGGTGGATAAAAGAGTATTCAGTGAAAACTGCGAGAATGTGAAATCAGCAATTTTGCTGGTGTAATAACATTTTTGCTTAGCATTTAATGAAATATATTTATCAATGTTGTCATTGGTTCTAAAAAAATGGACAAAGAATACACAGTAAGTTAGTTTTTTTTTTTAATCAGATGAGATCCGAATGGCAGTCCCACCTGCAGAATTTGGTAAGCCATTCTCCCTGACATGCTCAGATCAGTACAGAAACATAATGAACAATGTACGAATCAACTGACCACACGTTACAGTAGTACAATAGTAGTTACAAACTTGCATTTTAAGTTCTGATCCCCAGTGGATGGCTAGGTGCATTGCAAAATTAAGAGTTACCCATGAATTGCAATAAATTGGTATGCTACTCGTAGCATTTGCAAATTGCACACTATGCAGTTCACCACACTTGCAGCAAATTATACTACACAAATTGATGTAATTCACACTTTGCAGCAAATCTTTGATGTGAAGTGTGGCAATTTGCATAGTAAAATTTGCTGAAATGTGCATAATATGGCAATTCATGTAGTAAAATGTAGGCAATTGAGCGAATGTCACTATGTGAATTTTGAGCACTACGCTATGCTAACTCTGTAACTTTTTTACTTTGCACATAGCTAGGGACTACACAGTCAGGCCACATGAGGCAGCAGAGAATAAAAGAAAATTGCTGAGTCTGTCCAAGCTAGCTCAGTATCTCAGTCAAGGTGGTGTGGATCTGACAGTGAAAGGGACATTTGTGTCGGGAGAAGGCAACCCTTAGTAGTGCAAAGAGTGACCTGCTTGTTCCTCACCATGTCTGTACCTGAGAGGGAGAAAGTGACAGAGCCCTGTAAAATTGTATGTGGCAGAGGAGTCAAGCCAGGGATAGGGTATCACTGTCTGGTAATTTATGACTATTACGAATAGCATTACAGATTAGTGTGGGATCCCTCACACCCCAGCTGATATGCCCCCTTTTTTGTTATACCATGTGTGGTGGTGGGGCACATCCTTCTTACCTTCTCCTCACACTTGTTCTTGAAACACATGCGTGGTGCTCACTTCTTGTAACCCTCCCCGTTGTATACCCACATCTGGTTTGGCTTGAACTTCATCATATTTGGCAATCTGAATCTGTTGCAGCTCTCATCTCTCTCTCTCTCTCTCTCTCTTTCATGAAACACATCAGTCCAAACTCTTGAGGTACAAGAAACCAGCTCTGTGATATACCACTTAAATGTAGACAGTGCAGGGGGAAGGGGCTCACTAGACTCCTTGGACTACTGGCAGTGAGTCATAGTAACTTAGTATCTGTTGACAGAAAAGGACCCCTTGGCCCATCTGGTCTGCCCTAAAAATGTTCTACCTATTGTGTTTCTGCAGACCCTCCTTGATCTGCGGCCTCCCCCCAGCCCTATTTCAAGGTCCCCCTGTGTCGAGTCCATATGTGTTTAAATTCTGCTACCATATTGGTACCTACCACCTCTACTAGTAGTGTGTTCCAGACATCCACTACCCTTTCCATGAAGAAGTACTTTCTCACATTTCCTCTGAGCTCCCCGGGACAGGGATTGGTTTATTAGGGTTTTAAGGCAGGAATAGACCAATGGCCCATTGAGGCTGTCTCCCACTTCTCAGTGGTTTGTCAGTTTTAGTTTTCATGACATAGTATGTTGATCTATTCTATTTTTGGAGATTTATCTATATGGTAATTCTACCACCGTCTGTGGCAAGGCAGTCCACATTGTGATTACCCTTTGTGCAAAGAAGTTTTTCCTTCTTAATGTTTTAAACCTAGCTGACAGTAGTTTTGTTTTGTTTTTTATTTGGAAAATGTTTCACCGGGAAAGACAACATGAGCTGTAAACAGCTCTTTTCCAGAAACGTCCGGGGGGGGGGGGGCAACAAGAGTTGGGAGAACAAGCAAACACATAGCAATACAAGTACAATTACTAAAGCAAAACAGTGTAGCACAATTACAGAGCATTGCTTACTCTAGGATTGCTTACTGTGACCATGAATAACCTCTTCCATTTTCGTAAATGTCAGCCCCAAGAGTCTCATAAGTTTGCTATCCCTCAGGATGTCACAGGGGCAGGGCTTCCAGCTGTTAAGGTGGTTTTCTTTGTCTGTAAGGAGGGAGGGGAGAGCAACCTGCCCTAATGCAGTGCTATAGACCCCTAAATAAACTACAGTATTGCTTTGCATCTGTCTTGCAGTCAGCATCTCACTGAGTGGCCTTGCTGTAGATGGAACAATCTGGGTAATTCCCCTTTTTTGGTTTTGGCTACAACAACCCCTCCCCCCTAAATTAGCAAAAAGTGATTTATTAGGGTTGCTCAATGGCCCAGCAGCTACTGTGCTGGAGACCTAGGCAAAATCAGACTCAGATACTGGGTTGGGTGGCCACGAAGGCAGGGTTGGCACAGCAACTCAAGGTGGGAAGGGGTGACACCAGGTTCCAACCCCACAGTGACCCCTGTGGTGGGCTGGGAGCATGTGAGGCTACTTGAGATATAGCATGGTGCCATATGGGTGGTGGGAGGGTCTTGGGAGAAAATGGCAGAAGTAGAAAAAGCCCCCACTGCTGTTAGAATGATGGCCCCTGGCAAACCAAGGCTCACCTCCATGGATCTCTGCTGGTCTGTCTATGAACGATGTGGCAGAGGTGGTTGCATGGTTGCTGGATGGATGGCCCCTACAGGGAATGGGAGAATAGCAGTGGGAGAAAAAAACTAGATGGAAATAAAAGTGATTTATTACAGCTGATGTACGTATCCAGAGGAGTCCACATAAGCTTGCCTTTTGGAATGGTACTATATAAGAACATTTAGACCTGGCAGACAAGGGCTAGTTAGGTAATTAAGTGGTCAGCACGCTCAGGACATTACCTTTACAAACAAAGCATTTTTTGTAGAAACAGAATACCATTATGTACTACTTGTAAAATGGGTAGGTAAAGCCACAAAAACGCAGAAACTTCATTGGCCAAAATGCATCACCTGACCACTGATTAATATACCACCACCCTACAGTACCCAGATGAAGTACAGTCAACCTTAAAAAAAGCCTTTGTACTTAAAACAGATCAGTATCCCTGCCCCCCAAATCAAAACAATAGACAGTCATTGTTTATCAAGCCTTCAAAGCACAGCAGATACTGTTTCAACACACCATCAATGTGAATGAAATACCAAAGCCCTATTTGACAGACTGTGGACCTTTCACAGTAAGTGACTGAGTTGATTACTATTTTGATGATTGCACTGACATTTGGAGAAAAAAAAGCAAAAACATCTGATAAAGCAAATCAAAATGAAAGTGAGAATTTAAGACTGAAACTGCAGTTTGTTTCAAGTAACAGGTATAATCACTTTTTACTACAGTTACTTTTACTTACTTTAATTAACATATTTTTGCACAAACAAAATAGTTACCATGCTGTACTATAATGAACTACTTTAGTGAACTATTAACGTGGAAGTACACAACAAATATTTTTCTTTTCTTCTGAATAAAAAGATTCATAAAACGTTCATTTTTTTATATTCATCCATCATATATAAGTGCATTAACCCACAAGAGGGCATGAGTTTATCAAGCATTAATACACATCTGGTTGGCTGTAAGGGCACTTGTCCTTCAACCTCATGCCTAACAACCAGCTGGGGCATGCATTAATGCCTACTACACCCATGTCCTGACATGGGTTAAAGCATACTTTACTACAATACAGATGTATATAGTGCTGTAATGTCAGAAATATAATTGTTTTGTTAATTATATCATTACATCATTTCAAATACCCAGTGTTACTCCAAGATTGCTTGGTGCACTTTGTAAACCATGTATTTATTGCGATCTACTGTTTTGGATTTTGCTTTTTTTTTTCTGCCCACTTTTTTGAGGGATCAAGTTATGTTGTAACTTACTGTGCTGTTTGAGTTGTTGCCCTACTACTATTAGTAATAGACTTCAGTTATTACTTTTGACTGACTGTAGTATCATGTTGCTCCCATGTCAACTACTCTATTACTGTTCTCCCTTGTTCCCATTCCCCCAGGTCATGCTAGGAAACACCCCTTGGCTCAGTGTTACCAGTCGCTGATTTTCAAATAAATCGACTGAAAAAAATACAATATAAGAGCAACTCACTACACACTGGCTTCTTAGCAATCATATGTAATGTGGTATATTTGCAAGAGAAATGTGAACACTAGAGGGCTACAACAGCTGTCTTTTCTGTTAAAGAGGAAACACATTATATTTTCTACTTCCTCTTCTGCTCTAGTGGACCGGGGATACCTCTCTTTCTGAGGACCATCCCCAGGGTTTTTCTGCTTGTTTCTCAGGCCGAACCATGCTCATCCACTAAGGCTGCAAGACTTGAATGCCTGCCCCCACTTCCATTCTGTACTGGTAGAGCAGGGCCAGAAAACGAAATGAAACAAAAGCTACAGAGCAATCTTACCACACCGGATTGCAGCCTTGAACCACCTCACTGGCTCAGCTGCAAAGAGTTGCTCCACAGGTACGTTCAGCACCAAAAACGCCTCTCAGCCAACAAAAGGATTTTGAACTTAAGACACCCGATCGACGATTGGTCTAGGCTTCTAGTGACTTTTACTGCCGGCTGTTGTGGCATTTAGATCTACTATAGGAAATTACAGCTGGTTCCTTGGTGTGTCACTAGCTTTACTAGCGCTCAGCTCAATTCTTCGGAACCCTCATCCCTCCCTAAAGTGGAATGACCCATGCGTTTCTCCCTGTCCTGCGTCCAACAGCTCCTTTCAGGTAACCATTCTGGACTATTGGGCTTCTCAGCTGTCTCTGCCGGGGAATGGGACATCTCCTGAGCTGCTTCTGCAGATTACTCCCCCATCCAGACTTGAGACTTCCTACTCATGATAAATTTCTGCCAGGACACTAGTGGCTGCAACACTAGGCCAGAATAACACCAGGAGTGGGTACAGGCCTACCCATCAACACCGCCTCCCCTATCGCCCAAAAAATAGTGTTTACAAATTACAGTTCGCTGCCTTAAAAAGAATCCTGCTTCTTTTACTATTGTTCTCAGGCAATGTCGAACTCAACCCAGGACCATCAGACCTGGCAGGTATCAAAGGAATGTCTTTTATGCATCTTAATGCCTGTAGTTTGCTGAAAAAGTTCACCCTTATCCAGGCTTGGGTGAGCCACACCCTACCTGATGTCCTAGTGATCACTGAGACCTGGCTTAGGCCAGCCACCCCAGACAATGAAATCAATATCCCAAATTATTTACTCTTCCGAGCGGATAGACAATCAAGAGGAGGTGGGGTGGCAATTTATGTAAGGGACAAATACTCAGCTGCATGCATAGACACATCATCCTCCCCCAAAGAATTTGAGTGCTTGACCCTAAAGTTCAAACTCTCTCCTTCCAGTGCACTCTGTGTAATAGGCTGCTACAGGCCCCCTTCTGCCAGGCTGCATCTCCTGTCTCACCTCAGTTCCGTACTGGGGCTCAGTTCCTTGGAAACCATTATTCTTGGCGACCTGAACTACGATTGGCTATCAAGTGCATCAGCTCCTTTGAAATCCTTTTGTGACACTCTAGGGCTGGTGCAACTCATTGGCGAGCCTACTCACCCAAATAAAAAGAACCTTAAAAACAGCTCCCTCTTAGATGTAATTTTGGTTAGCAAGCTACACCTGTTCTCTCATGTCAGAAAATTTTTCTCAGACATTAGCAATCATTGTATAATCACCACCATTAGATCCATGCACAACCCACAGTTTGTGGCAAAGTTCTCTATCAAGAGGTGCAAACGCAACTTTGATTTGTTTGCTTGTGTCTATGAATTGAAACATTCCCCGCGATGGCAGGAATTCTACCTAGCCAAAACGGTTAACAGGGCATATACTATTTTTTATGATATTTTAAGTGGGGCTTTAAATAAGCATGCACCCTTGGTTAAGGAGGTGTGGGTCAGGAGCAGCACCTGCCGTTGGTTCTCACCTGAGCTCAAAGCTTCCCTGTTAGAAAGGGATACTTTATGGAAAAAAGCCTGAAGAAGCAAGAACGACTCAGATTGGTGTCTTTTTAAGAGAGCACGTAACAAGTGCACCAAGTTGGTCAGAGCAGCCAAGGCCGACTACTATCGTTTGGAGCTAGCTTCTGCCTCAAGAAATCCTTCAACGCTCTGGAAAATATTAAAAGACATGTCTGGACACGCACCTGGTAATTCCATTCCAGCAAAAATTAAGTCCAGTGGCAGCATTATCTCTAACCGATCAGAGATACTGGAATCCCTCAATAACCATTTTGCAACGGCAGAGCTAGCATTTGATACTTCTCCTGCCAATGACCGCCGCACAGCTCAGGGCCCACCAACCCATGAGTCCCCCTCTACCGAGGAGGCCTTCTCCCTCCTGCCTGCCTCTCAGAAAGAGGTAGAAGACCTACTGCTGCAACTGGACATCAGAAAGGGAGCAGGCTCCGACTTCATAGAGCCATACTATCTGAAATGTGCCTTCCATGTGCTTGAGGTGCCAATCACTCACTGATTCAACATGTCACTCTCCCAGGGTAGCCTCCACCCTCAATGGAAAATAGCCTATGTCATCCCTCTATTAAAAGCAGGTGACCCCTGCGATCTAAATAATTACAGACCGATCTCCCTCCTCCCCATCCTGTCTAAATTACTAGAAAAAATAGTGTGTGGCCAGCTAGGGGTATACTTAGAATCCAGAAGCCTATTAAACCTGGTTCAGTCTGATTCAGAGCAAAGCACAGCACCATAACAGCCCTAGTTAAGGTGACCAATGATTGGCTCCTAGACCTTGACAGCAAGAAGCATGTCTGTGCCGTTTTCTTGGATCTTAGTAAGGCATTCGACACAGTTGATCACAGCCTGCTTTTTTCCTTCCTAAGCACCTTAGGCCTGGACCATAAATCTATGTGCTGGTTTGCAGACTACCTCAGAGAACGGAAACAGCAGGTTAAAGCTGCAGGTGATCTTTCTCCATTAAAACCTATGCTGAGGGGCATGCCCCAGAGCTCTATCCTTGGTCCCCTCCTCCTTGCAGTCTACATTAACAACATCAATGACCCCATCAAAAAAGCCAACATCCACTTATTCGCGGATGACGCTGTACTGTACTTGAGTCGTCCCACGATGGAAGCAGCCTGTGAACACCTTCAAGCTGAATTTAACCTTCTACAATACCAGCTCATAAACAAAAAGCTTTGGCTCAATGCAAAAAAGACAAAAGCCATGCTCTTCTCCCCCTCCTTGCATGTGGCAATTCCTGCTGGGGGAGCTATCCCACAAATTACCACTGTTCTTGGAGAAACACTAGAGTATGTAGCTAAATTCAAATATCTAGGAGTTTGGATCAATCATAAACTTTCCTTCACCAACCATCTTGAAGAACTACAGAAGAAACTAAGGCAAAGATTAGGACTATTCTACAGAATTAATCACCTGCTCACAAAGGAGACCAAGATTCAACTGGTTCAAGCTACCTTCCTATCTTTAATAGATTATGTGGACCTGCTCAACAGCCACTGCACTGCCTCTGCATTGGTTAAGTTGGACACCCTCTACCACAGAGCTATCAGGTTCATTACTGGCCTTCCACTTTGCGCACACCACTGCTCCCTGTACTCATCATTAGGCTGGATTTCCCTTCACTATAGAAGGAATAGAAATGCTGCCCTATGGGCCTTCAGAGCGGTGACCAATAAACTCTCCTCATATGTCTCAGATTGTATTCCCCAGAGTGTGGTAGGCACCTATGCTCTAAGGAGCTATTCCCTAATTGCCCTCCAAGTCCCAAGGGTCAAAACTCGTTTCGGCAAAGCTGCTCTAAGCTTCTCTTTACCCACATTGTGGAACGGTTTACAAAGGAACTTGAAGCTGAGCTGCTCTGTTAGCCTGAATATCTTCAAGGTGCTCTATGATCGCTACATGAAAGCACCTTGCAAATGTTTTCCTCACCGCTAGACCACTAATTCCACAACTCCCCCTTTCCATCCTGACGCTCACCATGTTTCTACCCCTGGCTCTCACTCTTTTCCTATTAACTCTTTCTGCTGCACCAACCCTTCCCTGTCCACTCCAGCCTGGCTAAAGTCCCACCCCATCCATAGTAGTGTCCCAATTATCTACCCCTCCTCCGTCGATATCATAATGAACAAGTACACAACAGCCATCGTCACTTTCTGTGGTTTTAGCTCAATTTTTCCCTGAGTCGTTGGTAATATATCCCTCCTCTTCTTTACCTCTCTAACTTGCCACCCCATACACGGCCGCTTTCCCCCACATGTGTAGTTGCTGGCTGCCTCACTCAAAAGATCTCTGCTTATAACCCCTGTATGCCTATGGTTGATTGTACATCTGCTGACTTCTTCAATTGTAAAATAATGCTGTTTTTTTTTTATTTATTTCAACCTTGTACTGTACTGTATATACTTTTTCTTCCTTGTGTATTATTACTTTTTGTATACCTGCTTCTGTACTGTACTTTGATGTATTCATGACCAGGTCCACCTTGCAAAAGAGCCTTACTCAATGGTGCCCGCCTGGATAAATAAAGATTTTGATTGACTGATTGATTGACTCTTGTCCATAAAACCAGCTCTCTAGCCATAGTGAAAAAAAGCCACAGCACCATCCTTCACTGTGTACATTTTGTAGTTCTCTCACCAGTACTACTTCATTGTTTGCAAAAGGAGAACAACTACAGTTTCCAGTGCCATTTATAACTAACTAATCTTTCCAATGTGCAGTGCTATAGAGCCATACATTTTCTGTACCTGCATTACAGCTGCACAGAGGTCACATCCTGCTGAGTTGCTATTCCTTGGAGTGAACAGACAGGGTAATTTGCCTCATCCTGTTTTAACCATGCCCACTACCACCTATATCTGAAGGAAAGAATAGTTGAGTACCTAGAGGCCAGTGGAGCACAGGACCCAAGGCAGCATGGGTTCACAGTGGGAAGGTCATGTCAGATGAATCTAATAGATTTCTTTGACTGGGTGACCAAAGTAGTAGACCAGGGAGGGACTGTGGACATGGCCTACCTAGACTTTAGCAAGGCATTTGACACAGTCCCACACAAAAGATTAATAGTCAAATTAACCAGCCTGGGAGTGGGTCCCAGGGTGGTAGCCTGGGTAAAACATTGGCTGCACAACAGGACACAGAAGGTAATTGTAAATGGAGTCCACTCTGAAGAAAGAGGGGTTACTAGTGGGGTACCGCAGGGTTCAGTATTGGGTCCAGTCCTTTTTAGTGTCTTCATCAGTGACATTGCAGAGGGACTGGAAGGAAAAGTATGCCTTTTTGCAGATGACACAAAGATCTGCAACAGGGTTGATACACAAGGAGGCGTGAAAAGGATGAAAAGGGACTTGGCAAGGTTGGAGGAATGGTCAGAAGTATGGCAGCTAGGATTCAATGCAAAGAAGTGCAAAATAATGCACCTGGGAAACAAGAACCCAGGGGAAGAATACACAATGGGTGGGGAGGTAGTAACAACAACAAAAAAGGAAAGGGACCTGGGGGTAATCATATCAGATGACCTTAAGGTTAGCAAGCAGTGTGAGAAGGCAGTAGGGAGGGCTGGGGGTATACTGGGATGTATAGGGAGAGGCATCAGCAGCAGAAAACAAGAAGTTGTTATCCCTCTGTACAGTCAGTTGGTGAGACCCCATCTGGAGTACTGTGTCCAGTTCTGGAGACCCCATCTCCGCAAGGACAGAGACAGGATAGAGGTAGTCCAGAGGAGGGCAACTAAAATGGTGCAGGGTCTGCAATAGAAGCCGTATGAGGAGAGACTAAAGGAGCTTAATATGTATACCCTTGAGGAAAGAAGGGAGGGGGGACATGATAGAAACTTTTAAGTACCTCAGTGGAATCAACAAAGTCCAAGAGGGTAGCATCTTTCAGAAAAAGAGACGTGCAAGAACAAGGGAACACAATTTAAAGATGGGGGTGATTCAGGGGCAATGTGAGGAAGTATTATTTCACAGAGACGGTAGTGGATGCATGGAACAGCCTTCCTGAGGAGGTTGTGGGGTCTAAAACTGTGGGAGAATTCAAGAATGCATGTGACAGACATAAGGCAATTCTTGTGGAGGGTAGGAAGGAATAGGCTGTTGGTTAATTAGGATCTGCAGCCTATCCTGTAGGTAGGGAAATGGGCAGACTAGATGGGCCAAGCGGTCCTTATCTGCCGTCAAAGTTTATGTTTCTATGTTATATACAGTACTAGCAAAATGCCTGCTTTTGGCTACATCAAGCAGCCTTGAAAAGGCAGAGTTAAGAGCTATCATTAAGACATGGTCAGATCTCAACCATCAACTCCTTGGATTCTAGGATACCTATGATATAAGACCCACTCTGGCTGGTATACCTATAGTAGGACAATAAGCCTGGTTTAGAAATTTGGATTTCATGCCTCCAAGATCTAGAACCAACTCTGGATTTCCTTCACCCAAAGTTATAAGGATTGATGGACAGCATGACTATCTTAAAGTTCCTTTCAACTCTGACACACACTGAGGTGATAGAGACAGCCCTTTTCATAGATCACCCTTTGCTAGGGTCAAGATTTTTCAACCAGAACTTTCTCTTTGGGTTTCCATATCCAGTTCACATTTCAGTAGCTTTTCAGACCTCCAGAACAGAGATACTATGGACGAAGTAACAAGCCATCCACATTCTCTTTCTGACAGCATTCCAGAGTATCGAAATCAAGAACCCATACTCCTCTTTGAATGGCAATCCAGTCATGGGTCATAAGCCTATGTTTGATCTAATGTTGGGAAGAAATAACCTCCAACTAGTGGGTTTTGGAAACAGCGAAGCTGCATTACCCCTTTTGAAAACAGTTTTCCCCCTTGCCTATCAAAGTTCAATTTTATCTGCTGTAAGTACTGTACCTGTCATACTGTTTTGCCTTACAATGCTTATTATGCTTCTTTGATGTACAGTATTGCTCTATACAATTACTATTTTTACAATGCTGTTAATTACTATTTTTTTCTCCTCTTGTACTATCTTCCACATCCCTCATCCACAGGAAGCATCTGGAAATTAGCTGTTACCAGCTCAGTATATCTTTCCTGGTAAAACATTTGAAATAAATAATAATGAATTACTTCATATAGTTTTTGCTGCACTTCCCTGCCTTCCTCCAGCCTGCGGTCAAGGCAGGCTTCTCATTAGGTAGCAGTTCCTCTCCAGGAAGTACAGACCTTGTCAAGCAAACATTGTAGTGGAGTCCAACCTAAAGGCAGAAAAGTGGATAATTTTCTATATCAAGTGTTTCCTGGAAAACAAAAACAAAAGTGGCATCCCATTCAATGCTGGACATAATTTGTGAGAACCTTACACTTCAAATGCTGTCTTTATGCTTCCTACTATCCTTCTATAGTGGACTGGTTAGGTGATCTAGAACTGCAGTTCAGCAATGGGGTACAACTTGTACCCACTATACAGAAAGACAGTTGGTTTAGGTTACAGAGCAGCTCCACCGTAAAGGCCATAATCTTGGAGGGTACAGAAAATATCTTGGTCAAGATGCTCAGCAAAGCAGAGTCACCCATATTAGTAATTACTGCAGCAAAGAAATAGAGCTGCCAGGCTTTAACAAAGGGGGTCTGCTACAAATAGATCGGTTCACCTCTTTTGTGAACAAGAAACTACCAGCGTTTGCTCTCCAGCAAGGCTTTTTGTTCATGAATGTCATAATGTACTTTATGTGCTAGAAACTGCTGGGCAAAAGCTAAGTGCTCTTTCAGATCAAAAGGCAGCTTTAGTTCAAAAGCAAGAAAGCAACTGGCACTGCAACATTTTCCGTTGATTATGCTGATGTTATCTTTTCCAGTCTGTCAGTATCAGTTCTACAAAAGCTAGACAGTCTCTGCAGTAAACTATGCAGAAACATCCTAACCTGCATCCCTAGAACATATTATTGCGTGATGTATAATAACCAGATCTGTTTCCACTCTGTTAAGAAAAATTCATTGAATCACCCTTCTGTATGAACATGTGCATGGAAATACTAGGAGGTATTTGTAGAAGTACCTCTCACCTGCCAGTTTTAAATCTCTCTTTTGATTTGGTTTATTTTGTTCCAAGGTGGCAAACTAAGTAGAAACTCTTTTCAATCATGCTTGATATAAAAGTACAGACAAAATATAAATATGCAAAAAACAATTACATTAGACAAAAATAAGCAACATTCTGCATTACAAAGTGCCAAAGTGACATCAAAGCAAGAACAAGTTTCAACAGAATTAAAACATTTACTGATAGCGACTTGATTGGGCAAGTTATTTAATATATAAGGTCCAAACCAGGTAATGGACCTTCCTCCAATCTTTAATTTGGTAAAATTCTCTTGGAAAAACTGTTGAATTTAAAGGGAACAGGAACTGATTACTTATGAGCAGCTGTTTCAAATGTCTCTATTTTCATAAATTATAGTAATACCTATAAAGGAGCTCTATTTAACTGTGTCTGAATTAAAGGAAGGCAGTATAGCGAAATGGTTTAAGGCTATGAGCTGGAGACATGGGTTTGAATCCACAGCCCCCACTTGCATATTGTGTGGCCCTGAGCAAACCACTTAACTTCCCTGTGCTCCCAGGTTGCACCTGTAAACAAGCTTTCAGCTTAGTGTGTCTCACCTGGAAAAACAAAAGGTAAAAAAAAGCTGAAGCTGTCAGTTGTGTTTTGTATTGTTTTATTTGTATGGACAGCATTCTGTGCAGTTCCTTTCATGGAACCAAGAATTTGGAGTTTTGACTATGTCACCTCGGCATAGGATGATAATGTCGCAAGACATTATGCACGTAAAAAGCACGCTGCCAATACAGCATGATTTCTTGCATGCAGCATAAGTCTTTTTCAGGGGCTGTCCCAAACCCCAATAAGGATTCTTAACTGGGATAACAGTAAAATCGCACCAAGTGTGAAAATAAAACAATTTACTTGTGTCTGGGACCGAGAATCGAACCCAGCACCAAATGCTCTGTCTGCATTCCCAGCTGGTAGTGGCTCATCTCATAGAGCCATGGCAGCTGCTCAGCAGAAGTCCATCCCAGCAGAGTTGTTATCCTCTGCCTGGGACAGCGAGAGAGTGCAGTACTGCGTGTAGAAGCATTTGCAGTATTGCACCCTCTCGCTCTCATGTGCAGCGCTATTTTGGTTTAGTGCTCATGTCATACGCTATTAAGCATATGATATATTGACCCAGTAGGGTCACTTCATGTTTCAGAAATGTGAGCATGAATTTATCAGTTGAGTGCCCAAGGTTCTGAAACCATGAAGTAACATAATCAAAACTCAAAATTCTTGGTTCCATGAAAGGAACTGCACAGAATGTTGTCCATACAAAGAAAACAATGCAAAACACAACTGACAGCTTCAGTTTTTCTTCAGGCACAGTTAAATAGGAATACTTCAGTGGTATGAATATGATTTATGAAAATAGAGATATTTCAAACAACTGCACATAAGTAGTCAATTCCTGTCCCCTTTAAGAGACTTTCCAATAATGAAGGAGGAGCTTTACTATGATAAATTTGGTGGGCGAAGGTTACAGCCCTCCACCTCACCTTGTTTACAGGTGATAATATCCCAAGTCATGACAATTACAATGATGTGTTCTTCCAGGTTCTAATCAACCCAAATGGCATGTTATTTAAAGTTGTTTGATACTGATTTTACGCAGCTTTAGAAAGATTATTAAATAAAACATTGCCATAGTCTGGAAAGGGTATTATAACATGTTTTGCTATTATTATATGAGTCACTGTTATAAGTCATTCCCCCTCGCCTCTGAGGCCAGGAGATCAGAGGGCTGTGGGTTCAGTTCCCACATCTGGCACTTGGGATACTGACACTGTAGTGCAGCATGAGATGGGAGCTGCACTTCTGAGGTGCCGTCTTTCAGATGAGATGTTAAACCGAGGTCCTATCTGCCTGGATTGGTGGTAGCTCAGGCGGAAGTTAAAGATCCCATGGCACTTATCGAAAAGAGTAGGGGAATTTTTTATTGAAACAAATAAGACAAAAAACAGTGTTACATCATACAATTCATGATAAACAAAAACTAAAAAGGTATTACATCAGACATTCTCCTTGAACAAAAAAAAAAAACCTCTCCCCCACCCATTAAAAGAGAAGGGAAACTTTATCAAAAGAGCAGGGAATTGAGACTCTTGAAAGTGGATCACCAGTTGATCTTCCTGGCGAGGCTGCACTTATCCTGGAAGGGACAGTCGTATTCATTTAACAATCCACAGGATGTGGAAAAAATCCTACATTTGATAGAAAAGGGCACATAAGAGTCTACTGAAGACGGAGATCCCTCATCGGAGGAAGACTGAGGATTATTTGATATTTCTTTATCGAGGGGTTTGAGGCAGTGAGCGCTTAAAAATCCCACGAGGCCGCTAACTCAGTTTTATGGAACTTGTTGATTTTGGGTTCAGGGTTTGCTCCTGAACTGAAATGGCTTCACGGGGACATTATGGACTTCTTTTTTTTTGTCTGGACTGGCACGTGAACTTCAACTTTCTCTTTGCTTTGGGGCTATATACCTGAACTGCTCAAATGTTTGCTTTCTAACTAAAACTGAATGCATATATTTTAAGATGAGCATTATATAATGGGGATTCCTCCTTATGTATATTATTTTCCCATGGGAGTTTCTCTGGGGAGCTGTGTTTGTAGGGAATGGACTGATGCTTATAATCTTCGTTATTATGTTTAGGGGCTATACTGCATTTGGGATGTGGAAGGGCTCTGCTATATATGTATATATTTTTGTTGATATTGATTTATGGGCACTGTTGGACCCTATGTCAGGTCTAACAGGATGGTGCCCTCTTCAAGTTTCCGATTAGGCTGTATGCTGATGGATTGAAATTTTGGTTATTAAGGATGACACATCTCCCCTTGATGTAACAAATGTGGAGGGGTATTATTTTTTTTTTTCCTATTTCTTTATCCCCCAGGGGCCACCGGTCTGCCTTACCTTCCACGTCTGGCATCTCCCCTAGGTCCATCTGGCCGCCATCTCTTCGGGCTACCTCCAGTGTCCACATTCGGGCCTCACAGCGACCTCCACGGCTTACCCCCCATGGCGGGGTGGTGGAGAGCACTCCCTCCGGAGCTCAACCCACCCCAGTCAGGATCCGGTACTGCTGCGCACCCTCGGGTGCCGAGAGAGTCCACCAGGGGAGACAGCCATCATGCCGCCCGTGACTAGTGCCCCAGTTTTCCACTTTTCCTTCCCTGAGCTGCGAAGGCATGACTGGCCTGCAATGGCCATGAGTGTGCGTGCGTCCATGCGTTCTGGCCAAGCGTCAGCCTCTGACTCTGTACTTTGTGCTCCCAGCAGCGGTAGTACCTCCGGTCTCCACCGGGGGTCCCCCCTGCACCAGGATGCCCCTGGATCCCCCCCCAGGGAGAGGAGAGCTGTCCTTCAGATGCTCGATCCTACTCCCTCCCTGCCGACCCCCAGCACCCGGGCTCATTCCCGAACCCGGGTCGCTGGCATGGCACGAGGTGTGGCGTCCAGCACCTCAACCCTCAGCACCACTGGGCCATGTGGAGGGGTATTAGTATTATTTGTTTGAACTGTATATATTTCGGATGTTACTCCTTCCTCTTATATGTTCTAATGTGAGTGATATGACTTACAAAAGCAATAAAAATAATATACAAAAAAAAAGAGGAGGGAAACTTTCTCAGATGAACAATGTAACAAAATAAAAAACATTGTAATAAAGCCTGTACAAATATCCTTAAGGGTGAAAACCAAAAAGGAAAAAAGAAAAAGGAAACATGTCGATTCAGAAAAGGTACACTGGGCTGCATATATAACATACTCTGTAACATCCCTCAAGTAACACCTTCAAAAAGAATCAAAGGGAAGGCTCTCCACCAAAATGCTATTAAGGATGGAGACATTGTCCGTTTTTCAGAAACATACAATGTAGATATTTCTTAAGTTATTTGTTCCATTAAACCAACTGACAACGTCCATTTTTGTTGGAGAACAAACAGGCATCTGCTTTGCCAGATACACCATTTGAAAATGGCACAAATAACCCTAAGAGTTCCAGGATATAACAACCCCCATTCAACACCATATTTCTCATAAACCAACTCAGTGTAAGACATGATAGCCAACACAGGTAAGGACCACTTTTGGGCTAACTGAGTCCATAATGGAGCAATATAAGGACAATCGAAAAATAAATGGTGCATGGTTTCTACTTCACAAATACACGAGTCTCTAATGCAAAATCTCTCTTCCAATCTCTTCTGAGCATGATTCTCTTTGACATTCAGTCTATCATGGCAGCACATCCCAAAAATATCCCGCATTTTCTGTGGAATTCTACTGTCTAGCAATTGTTTCGTTAAATGCTGTTCTTCAACACCAGATGGACACTTAAAGCAGGGTTCCGTCAAAAAATTCTGATTAAGTACTGAAGAATAGAGAAGTTTTCGATTTTGTAAAAATGATAAATGGCAAGACACATTCCATTGTTTTATTTTTTTGTAACACTCAATGACATACCCAAGAGTCCCTGGAGGGATGTTAGAAAAGGGTTTCCAATGTGTCGCTCTCCATTTATCCGTGAAATACTTGGTCCTGGAAGAAAAACTCTGAATCCAAGCATCTGTTTGGCCAGCCATACTAGGGTAAATGTTAGCATGAATAAATAAGGAAAAGAAAAAGAAAACAGGATTTAACATATTTAATCCCCCTTTTTAAGTGGCCAGTAAGTAACACATCTCTTAACCGGATTTAGGCGACTGCCCCACAAAAGCTGAAAACCTAAATTATACATGTGTGCTTCTAATCTAAGTGGAACAGGGAAGACATAACAAACCAGTAAGAAAATAGGGACAATAAAGGTTTTAAACATATGAAACCTTTTCTGCCATGACATAGGATAAGATTTCCAATTTTGCACCTTTCCCTCAGCAATGGAAAGGCGTTCTAACCATTTTTTTCTCTGCAGCCTGTGAACCACCAAAATAGAGGCCAAGAACCTGAAAATTGTGAGGCTGAATACGAATACCAGCAATGTCCTCCTGTCCAAGATGTGAAGTTTCATTCACAAATGTTCCTACACTTTTATGAGTGTTCAAAACTGACCATGAAATTGAAGAAAAAGACTGTGCCGTAGAAAGGGCCTGTACTCCAGCCTCATGATCCGCAACCAACAGACAAAGATCATCTGCATATGCCATAGCACTGGGGAACTCCCCTGCCGTAGTATCTTTAATATGTCTTAATAGTGACATCACAATTTAATCTTCTAAGAAGAGGGTCAATAGAAAAAGCATATGAGAGGGGGCTCAGGGGACAGCACTGTAGTACCCCCCTTTTAATCTGAATGTGAGAACCTTTAATCCCATTAACTACAGGGGTCATTGAGGCATACTTATAAATGGTTTTAATCCATGAAATAAACCCACGTGGAATACCATACTGCTGTAATACTGCAAAAAGATAGGCATGGGGAACCCGATCAAAGGCTTTAGACTGATCCAGGGTAATAACATATCCACCCGTACTGTGTCCATCAAAGACTTCCCTTATTAGTTTTAGATTACTCAACATAGATCTATGTGGAATCATGCATGTTTGAGTATGAAAGATTAAAGACTGGGCTACTTTAGACAATCTATTGTGTATAACTTTACATAAAATTTTCCAGTCAGAATTCATGAGACTGATAGGCCACCAGTTATCCAAGTTTTCTTTATCATTAGTTTTATATAATAAATCAGGTTACTATCAGCAAGAGAAACAGGTACTGGTAATAAACCTTGAATGATAACATTAAAAACTGCAGTTAAATGAGGCAACAACACCATTTGGGCCTTTTTATAAAATTCATTAGAAATTCCGTCCAGTCCTGGAGTAACATTACATCTTAATTGACCAATAACAGCACTGACTTCATCTACTGTAATTGGTTGTACCAAATCATTAGTATGATCAGCTGATAACTGCCGGAAATCCAAATGTTTAAAAAAATTCCCCCAGTCGCATGGTTGAAAATCTTGACCATATAAGTTTTTAGTGTGGGTGGAGACTAATCATAAAATATCATGGTTATCTGAAATTCTAATACCATCATGTGTAACCAGAGAAGGCATATATTTTGTATGTACTTGCTAACTGCAACTATCAAAAGGGTTAATGACCTTGGCTGACCCCTTATGGACATACTTTTGTTCTAAAGATAACGAAGTGGAGCTATTGTACTGACAAGCATACATTTCCTTCTTTAACTGGTGGATCTGTGAGGAATAGTCCAAATTAAATTCTGTCTGCCAGGAAAGTAACCTTTGTAAGTATCTTCTTTTATCTAAATAAGTCAAGTATTATGTTTTTGAGCAGGATTTCGCCAATCTCTGACAAAAGCATCGGATTTCAACTTTCGTCTCTTGCCACCAAAAAGTGGGGTTGTCAAACAAGTCAAACACAGACAACTTATCCAGCAAAACTGTGTACAATTCCTGCCAACCAGAATAATTACCTAGAACTGTAATATTCATCTTCTAGGAATTATAAGATTCCGGATTATTAAGGGGGTGCCCTAATGTCAGAACAACCAAGCTATGATCTGAAGCTTCATAAGGGATTACTGTGTGGTGCAGACCTGGTAACCATTTGGAAACAAAAAAATAATCAATACTAGTAGAAAATCTCCCACAATGAAATGTGTGCCTGGGAGGATGAGGCTCAAATGTAGCCCCATCAATTAAATTAGCTGTTTTATACAGGGAGTTTAGAAAATTAGAATCATTATATAATTTTTGAGTTGATCCAGTTTTGTCTGAGAGTATAGGGATACAATTAAAGTCGTCCCCAAAAACTATAGATTTAGAGGAATGAAGAAAGGGTTGTATAGCCTTCAGGGTGGCTATCCACTGGGTCTTGACTTGAGGATTATAAACATTAATTAATCTCCATTCCTGAGCCTCTATAACAACATCTAATATGAGAACCCGGCCTTGAATCAAATCCACAAGTCTAAGAATATGAACCTCTAAGTTATGAAAAAGAATAGCCACCCCAGCGCATACATCTTCTGAAAGGGACCAATAAGACAGCCCTCCCCTCCAATCTAATGCAGCCTGACCAGTCTCTCTAAGAGAGTGAAGTCTAGTATCCTGTAAAAAAATAATGTGAATGTTAGAAGCTGCTAACATAGAAAAAATGGTGCATCATCTTTTGGGGTTCTTCAAACTGTTCGTATTCAAAGTGCCAAAACACAACCCATCAACCATTTAACAAACAAAAAGTAAAAAATCGCCGGCCCGGTGGCGCTGAGGGTTGAGGCGCTAGATGCCACACCTCGCGCTACGCCGGCGGCCCGGGTTTGGGAACGGACTCGGGCAGCGGGGTCGGTGGGGAGGGAGGATCGGCGTCCCAGCGGATGTTCTCCTCCCTCAGGGTGGGTGACCAAGTAAACGCCTCATGCTCTGCATCCCTTCCATAGCCGGTGGAAGCACCGACAGTAGAGGAAGGATGGAGGCGGCTTCATCGTCGAGCTGGGGAGGGGGGACGTCGTGGCGCATGAGGGCTGGCGTGCATCAGCACGTAGCCACTTGGAACATACGTTCCAAGCGCACGGCGTCCCAAGGGGCATGGGCGTAAGGGGAGAAAACCGGAAAAACACCTCCGGCTGCCCTAGATGAAGTCCGCCCTAAGTCTCCGGACCACCTACAAGGACAGACCCCAATGTGCCAGGGAGAGGAGGAAGGGCACTCTAGGGGCAGATCCCTAAGGTGGGTGTCGGGGGACATGAGCGGATGGAAGGAGGGGGCACCGGGGTGAGAAGGAGGATAAAAAAAAAAAAAAAGTAAAAAATCAAGACTTCTTTTTTCCTTTTCCAGGAGACTTCATTTTACATTGTTTTTTTCTAGAAGTTCTAGAATCACTAGACAATTGGTCAGTATCGGTAAACAGGTCATGCTGAGAGGAGGCCACAGATGAAGCATCAGAATCTTCCTCTGTCTCTGTGACTTGTTTTCCTTTGTGCAAAGGTGTAAATTTATTTCTAGACCAAAAATCTGGCTCCCTTGGAACTTGGGTGGTTTTAGCCCCTTTAGTAACCTTACTTCGGGTTTGCCTCCGAGTACCAATCTGCACCCAGTCCAAGTCATCAGGTGGGGGCATTACATCCCTATAATCAAACTTATTGGTCAGGGTGGAAGTACTAGGTACCGGATCTGGAGCTACAGATGCCATAGGGGCCACCAAATCAACATGAGGAGATGAAGCTACCTCCTTATGAGAGGCATCCACAGTGGACTGGGGTCCAAAGGGGTCTGATTGGGAAACAGCAGGGGCAGGGACTGAGAACTCAGAGGAAAGCAAACTGGGAGGCTGAACAGGCTGCTGTTCAGAATGAGGTGGGAACTGAGGCCTGGCCTATGCGCTCTGTTGGGCCTTGGAAATTGTGTCATCTTGATCCACCTGAGGCGTCCCAGGAGCATTATGAGAGGCCCAAGGGCAGTCACGGTAGGAATGGGATGTATCCTCACATAAATTACAATAAATAGGCTGAGGGCAATTAATACTAACATGCCCAGAACCCATACACAATGAACATTTCAGCTTATCACAGACATTACTCAGATGAGTCTGTGCTCCACAGCGAAAACATGACTTAGATTGGCCAGGATAAAAAATGAAACCTCTGTCTCTGCCCAGATAAAAGCAGCTAGGTAGATGCTGAATGGACCCATGAATCAGTGGGAGCTTCACATGCATTTTACAGCCACCCGTCCAGAGCTGCTCAGAATCAATAATAGGTGCAGGCAAACCCAGAGCCGTGCATTTAGAGGATAACCATCTAACAATGTCAGTTACTGCAACCCCTTCATTTTTGAACAAAACAGTTAGTTTTAATTGCAGGTTTCATGAGGGGGATGGCAAGAAAGGGAAACCATAATGGAGTATATTTAACTTGCTGATTCCTATGCCAGAAAGTTTCTAGGCCTGCAGATGTTTTGAAACTTAAATCAAAATTATTATCCCCAGAGGTATGAATAAGAGCATATATTTCAGATGGCAAAAACTGCAAACTAGATTTTATTAATGTCTTCCCGACATAAATCCGATCAGGAAATATGTCAAGCCCACCCCTGTATCTTAAACGCACTGCATTCCTCCGCTTGGCCTGTTCCAGAGGAGTATGGAACAGGCCAGCATAGATCCTTCCACCCTGGCGTCCACCATGTTGTCCAGGGGCTTTATCGTTCTGTGTGTGTTCCCCATCCTGATTTGGGCCCCCATTATGTAAGAAGTCCCCATCCTGGTTTGTACTTTATCCTACAATTGATCTTGATGGTCATCTCCAGCGCTAGTAATCGGGAGAACAGAGTCAACAATAGTAAGGGAATTAGGAGACTTATTACTCTGCACAGCAGAAGATATAGTCTCCATGTCTATAGCAGTCTATATAGTCAAATCAAGTTCTTTTCCAACATTCTGTAAATCAGGTTCATTAAGATTAGGGCTGACAGTAGGCCACACAGGATTCTGTGTTAGATGAAGTTCAGCTGGGATCTCGAGGATCCGAAATATCAATCAAGGTACCCCGAGACCCAACACCAGTATGAATCAGGCAAGACCAAGTATTAGTAGCAGTAGATTTTTCCTATCGAGCCCCTTTCAGGGCTTCAACAATGGTAATGCCGGTAGCAGAAACATGATTGTCAAAATCCTGGTAGCTATGTCGTGACCAGGAAGCTGAACCAGCTGTAGCATTCTCTGGATCTATAATAACAGACGAGGATTGGTCCGAGTCTGATGCAGCACAAACAGGGAAAACATTAGATGTGTCAGGGTGAAACACATCAGTCTGTAGTGAACAGGGCAAGTCTGAATGCAAAATAAGAGCAGTACCTGTGGTAGAACCAGCAGCTGGAGGAGGATACGAAACTTCAGACGGCTTGTCTTGCAACCGCTTCTATTGAACCACCTCCTCTGGTGTTCGTAGAGGGAAAGCTGAAACCGTCTCCTCTTCCCGACGCCAGACCATAGGCACAGATTGGATATCTGAAGAACAATCGTGCAAAAAATTTAGACTGTCTCGAGACTATAGGCACACACCATACGGCGCTGTAAAACTGCCAGTCTCCATAGAGACCTCCGCAAATGGACTTTCAGAAGTCGGCATACACCCGACAAAAGGCTTTGATGAAGCTGCGTCATCTCACAGCTGATCCATGTCAGAAGTCAGCAGCGCTCCAGTGACAGGAAAATCTGAAGCAGCAGAAAAACAAGTTGTAGGTCGAGCTGAGAAACCAGCCGGTTGAGACGAAACAGTAGAACAATTAGCTGTGAGGTTCCCAGTAGGACCCAACTGTAATGCAGCATCTGAAGAGATTTCCAGAACTACTCTGGGTCTTGAAATAAGACAGGCTGAAGACTGATCACTAGCAAAAGTACTTTCTTCCATGTCGGCCCCTTGTAGAAGGGAGGTAGAGGAGGAGACCGACTCCCCCACCTCCAACATGTCTGCTCCATCCGACACCGAAATCCGAGTGACCATTACAGGGAACAGCCAAGCCCCCTACCGACAGAATAGGGGAATTTCCCTGGCGTCCTATCCAAATTTCCCTCATTCACTAAAAATACCACCAACAGCTTAATCTGGTTCAAGGTCAGTTGACATTCATCTGTATCCCCCTCCCCCGGGTCATGCCTAAAAATAGGCAGGATTTGTCTAGTGTACTTACCCGGTCAACAAAAACTAAATAAATAAATGAATTGGCATTTTAATAGGAAAGCCCCAATTTTAATCTATTTTGTACTTGTTTGTAAACTTAAGTTAGGATCTAGATGTGTACCTAAATACTTAAAGCAATCAACATTTTATTTTATTTTTTGGGGGGGATTTAATGTTTATGATCCTGTCTCTCCCGGGCAGCCCCCACTGGTGGCTACTGCCTAGCCCAGGCTTCTCTGGTGCATACAGCTCCTCCCTCATGAAACCCCCCCCCTTGCTTAACTCCCCCACCCAGCTGGGGTCAGGGTTGGGGGAGCAGTTGGTCCATTTATTTTAGGGACCTCCGTGGAGCAGGAGGATATGACCCGTCCATGGAGCCTGGGCATGTTCCATCGTCCTACTGGCCTGAGGTGCTTTTCCTTGTTCCAGCTTCCCTATCTTAATGGGAGCCAGCACTTAGGGAGTGTCATGTGCACAGGCATGCTACTGCATGCTGCTACATGACACTCGACCAGCAACCCAAGAAGTGTCTCCTGCTGCACTACAATCTGTGGTCAACCAGGTGGCAGTGTGGTAGCAGGGACTGCTGCCCTCCCTTCTGAGGAGGCTATACAGCGTAGTGGTTAAGGGCACTGAGCTGCAAATCTAGAGAAACATAAAAACATAGACTTTGATGGCAGATTAGGATTGCTTGGCCCACCCAGTCTGCCCATTTCCCTACCTATTGGATAAGCTGCAGATCCTAGTTAACCAACAGCCTACTTCTTCCTACCCGCAACCAGAATTGCCTTATGTCTGTCACATGCATTCTTGAATTCCCCCACTGTTTTTGACACCACAACCTCCACAGGAAGGTCGTTCCATGTGTCCGCCACCCTCTCTGTGAAAAAATACTTCTTCACATTGTACTTGATGAGTCTTCTCCCCTCTATCTTCAAATTGTGCCCCCTTGTTTGTGCAAATCTCTTTTTCTGAAAGATGCTACCCTCCTGGACTTTGTTGATTCCCTTGAGGTACTTGAACGTTTCTATCATGTCCCCCCTCTCTCTCTCTTTTCCTTGAGGGTATACATGTTAAGCTCTTTTAGTCTCTCTTCATATGGCTTTTGGTGCAGACCATGTACCATTTTAGTTGCCCTGCTCTGGACTGCCTACGTTCTATGTCCTTGTGGAGCTGGGATCTCCAGAACTGCACACAGTACTCCAGGTAGGGTCTCACCAACTGTCTGTACAGAGGGATAACAACTTCCTGTTTTCTTCTGGTGATGCCTCTCCCTATGCATCCCAGTATCTCCCCAGCCATCCTTACTGCCTTCTCACATTGCTTACTTACCTTTAGGTCATCTAATATGACTACCTCCAGGTCCCTTTCCATTTTTGTTGTTGTTAATACCCCCCCCAATTGTGTACTCTTCCCCTTGGTTTTTGTTTCCCAGGTGCATTAGTTTGCACTTTTTTGCACTGAATCTAAGCTCCCATACTTTTGACCCTTCCTCCAACCTTGCCAAGTCCCTTCTCATCTTTTCCACCCCTTATGTAGCGACCCTGTTGCAGATCATGTGGAGACATGGGTTTGAATCTCATCAGCTCCCACTTACATACAGTGTGACCCTGAGCAAGTCACTTAACCTGGAAACAAGTTCCAGCTTAGTGTGCCTTTCCTGGTTAAATTATTTCCCATTTCTCTTCCCAGGTAAGGAGAACATCCAGTAGGATACTCAGTCCTTCCTTTCCCACCAGCCCTCTGATGACTCAAGCTCATTCCCAAATCTGGGTAGCTGGCATTGCAACTGGCACTTACTACTAGTGCACTGGACAACAATCAACATTTTTAATAATCAAACCATTGTTCCCAGTAATTGAATGTTCATCTTTGACTTAGGCTATCCTATCAGAAGTACCAAAAAGCAATGCTTTAGCTTTGGACTCATTCAGCAAAAGTTTATGCTGTGCAGGCCAACATTTAAGTTGACTATACCTGATTTGCAAATAGTATTGAATATCCACCAAAGAGGGACCAGAATCAAAGATGACCACATCATCAGCATAGAGCAGTGTGTGTTAACTGATGAAAGGTGGATCAGGGGAGGGCAGTGGGCATGGCCTATCTGGACTTCAGCAAGACCTTTGACACTGTGCCACATAGAAGACTATTACACAAACTGGGGAATATGGGTGTGGGCAGGACAGTAGTGTGGTGGGTAGGTAACTGGCTGGGTGGCAGGACACAGAGGGTGGTGGTAAATGGCTGTCATTCCACAGAGGAAAGAGAGACCAGTGGGGTACCACAGGGATCAGTGCTGGGACCGGTCCTATTCAACATCTTCATCAGTGACATTGCGCAGGACCTAGAAGGCAGAATTTCACTGTTCGCCGATGACACAAAGCTCTGTAACAGAGTAGACACACCAGAGGGTGTAGACAGAATGAGAAGGGACCTGCAGAAACTTGAAGAATGGTCAGGGGTTTGGCAGTTGAAATTCAATGCAAGGAAGTGCAAGATAATGCATATGGGGCACAAAAATCCTGGCACAATATATCAGTTGGGGGGTGAGGATATAGCATGCACCAAGCAGGAAAGGGATCTTGGGGTTATCATCTCTGATGACCTCAAGGTAGGGAAACAGTGTGACAAGGCAGCAGGTAAAGCAAATAGGATGCTGGGATGTATAGGCAGGGGCATCACCAGCAGGAAAAGGGAGGTCATAATTCCGCTATACAAGACACTAGTGAGGCCCACCTGGAGTACAGTGTACAGTTCTGGAGACCATACCTACGTAAGGACATAGACAGGGTAGAAGGTTCAGAGGAGGGCAACAAAGATGGTGCATGGATTGCATCACAAGTCCTATGAAGACAGGTTTAAGGAACTGAACATGTACTCCCTGGAAGAGAGGAGGGAGAGAGGGGATATGATAGAGACATACAAGTATCTTACAGGGAGGAACAGGGTGCAGGAATACACTATTTTTAAGCAAAAAAGATGTTCCAGGACTAGAGGGCATGGGATGAAGTTGGAGGGAGGATGATTTAGAGGAATCATGAGGAAGAATTTCTTCACAGAACAAGTGGTGGACAAGTGGAACACCCTGCCAGAGGAAGTGGTGGGGACTGAAACAATCATGGGATTTAAGAATGCATGGGATAGACATAAAGGAATTCTGGAGGTCAGGGGTAAGGGGCAACAGACTTCAAGGAAAACATAAACTGAACTTACAAGCTCAAATGAGCAGACTGGGTGGGCCATAGGCCCTTATCTGCCGACACTGTCTATGTATCTATGTAAAGATTTGTTGGTAAACCAAAAACAACAATGGATCCAACACTGATCACTGATGGACTCCAGTAGTCACCTTCTTAGGATCAAAGTATTCCCCATATTCTCTTTTTGAATGCTCTCAGATAAATAGTTTTATTGTTTGTTGTTTATTTGTTTAATGGGTTAGCACAACTGGAAACAAAATCCTTTTACAGGTGCGACCCACAAAATCAAAAATAAACATAAACAAATACAATTACATAACAAAGACACAGTAAGAAAAAATGTAATAATTTTTTCTATGTCAAGATAATATAAAAATTCAGCTGGCCTGGTGGTGCTGAGGGTTGAGGCTCTGAGTGCCACATCTCACTCCACGCTAGCGACCCATGTTCGGGAACGTGTGCAGGCTGTCAGGGGTCGGCAGGGAGGAGAAGGACTGAGTGTCTGTTAGCCAGCTCTCCTTCTCTGGGGAGAGGGGACTGTGGCAATCAGAGCTTGTCTGACCCCTAGCGGAGGCCGGGGGCAGGAGCACTGATGCTGCACATGGGGATTGGGGGATGATGCAGACATCAGATGGGGTCATGCATGGGAGCATGCATTGTGACATTGCGAGCATCACTGCACACACCACCCCTGGGGGGGGGAGAAAAAAGTATGCCCCCGGAGGATGAAGGAGGGAGCTCACAGGCCTCAAACCTGGCTAGCCATGGCACAGCAAAAACTCTATCTGGTCTCGGAGGGGGAGGGCCCCCTCCGACCCCACCAAGGGGTAAGCCCTGGAGCTACTGCTGTGCTAGCTGGTAGATGCCAGGGTGATGAGGCTGGGGCTCTCTCCAGATTGCGAGGGCTGCAGGGGCTGGTGCAGAAACAATAAAAAAAAAAGATAATATAAAAATTCAGTTAAAACATTCACATTCTATTAGAGACCTAAAGTGCAAATACAAAGTATTTGAAAAGGATCCATAAGAGGACAAATTCCTGATAGTCAGTGGTATACCAGTCCATATACTTGGGCCAATATAAGAAAAAGCCCTCTGTCCACACTTAGTTCTTCTTAAAGGAAGCCTCAAAGTTGCCTTGTTTCCCCTAGTTCTAGAAGATATAATCTGTTCAAAGTGCTGTAAGTGTCCCCAAAGACTAATTGGAATGCCAGCATGAACTATTCTATAAGTAAATTTTGCCATAACGTATTCATAATTCAATTTAGTTGACAACCAACACATTTTATCAAGAATCATACAATGATGGGTACCACTGGGAAGTAACAGGGCACATTTACCTAATTTTTGTAACAAACTTGACTTTTTAGATAAAAAAATTGTGGAAACATTATCTGGAACCAAAGTGGCATAAGTAAAAGTAGGAAGTAAGCATTGATTAACTACAGCTAATCTGGTCTCATCTGTCCGGAATTATCTAATTCTATATAACATACCTAATTTACTGTGTATCTTAGATGTTACATTAATCAAATGAGTCTGAAAGTTTAATACAGGATCTAATATGAGGCCCAAGTATCTAAAAGGTATCCACATTCTCAAATGTGATACCATCTAAGGCTTTAACCTGAAGACTAGAACCGAGAGCCTTAAATCTAGAACATGTACCAAATACCATCGTTTTTGTTTTTGTTATTGTTATATTCAGCACCAATTTATTGCAAGCCAACCAATGTTGAAAATTGCCCATCACCCCCAGTCAAAATTACATTCAATTCACTGACAGTTTTACCATAAGCATACACTACTGCATCATCTGCATAAAGTGTCAAAGAAACATTATTCAAAACAGTAGAAACCCCATCAAATTATAGTGAAAACAAAATAGGGCCCAGTATGGAGCCCTGAGGGACTCCATACTTAACAGAAACCTTTTCAGAAACACACCCTTGGAATTTAACCATCTGGGATCTATTATGTAAGTAGTTAGAAAACCACATTACAACAGGAGGTCCCAGTCCCAGCAATCTTAACCTATCAATCAGAAGCTTATGATTAACCAGGTCGAATGTCTTGGTCAAGTCCATGAATGCAGCCTTAAACCGTGTCAGTGTATTTTTGGACATCCCTAGTTATAACAATTTTGTAATCAAAATATTATGATCTGCCACACCAAAAACCTTGGTCAGGTCAATGTAAAGAGCACCAGTTAAAAAAAAAACTTTTCTTGTAAGCATCAAATATAGTGCTTGCTAACCTGACCAAGGCTGTCTATCATTTCTGAACCCATGCTGGTATTGGGATAATAAATTATATAAGCATTCAAATAATTCCTTAATTTGACAAAAAAAATTCCTCGGGAGCGGAACTGACAGATGGCTCAGTGAAAGTGTGTCACCCTTTCATGCGAGTGATCGGGGTTTGGAAGTGAGCCCAGTGTTACCAGGATTGGGTGGCCAGGGATGGGGAATGCTCCCAAGGGGAGAGCAAGCCAGTCTGGAAGAGGATGCCTTGGCTGCAATGCAGCAGCAACCCCCAGTGAGCTAGCGAGCTTGCTTCTTCATGGGGGGGGCAGGGGGTGGTGACATCTGCTCAGTGTGTGCTGCTGTGGTTGAGGCCACCAGAGGCTATGTCCAGCATGCAGGGAAATGAGAAGGACCAAGGAAGTAGGAGAAACACACAAACAAGTGTGTGCCTCAAGCCATCCTAATGATTGTTATCGGTCCTTGGGCCTTGCTTCATGTGGATCATAGCTGGCCATGATGGTGGGGAAGCAGAAGTCATGGCTGGGGAACGGCAGGCCTGAAGGGGAGTAAGGTGAAGGTTCAAAGGGCTAAAAATCTGTATGGGAAAAAAAATTATTTGAAACTCATGTGTGGTACCAGTAAGAAGTCAGACAGGCTGCCTTACCAATCTACATTCTTATATTAGAACTCAAGTGAAAGTGACTGTTAAAATCATATTCCAGCATGTGATTCCTTTACCTGATAGAAACATTTCTGCAGAGCTTTGGATTTCCGGTATTTTTTTAGTTTTTATCTGCATCTGTGGTACTGTGTCAGGATTTGATAGTTTAGCATGGTGCCAACACCAAGTAAGTGCTGGAGTCGGGCAAATCAGTGGCAGAGGTTGGAGGTTGCACATTTGAAAGCAGTCCCATCAGAGGCCTCAGTACAGTCGTACAGATGTTCTCCACAATACAGAGAGACGTTAACTTTTTAAAACATTCTGTTTAAATGACATCCAACAGAATATCACTGCCAACATTAAGAGGCAGGGCAAAGCTGAAACTTTTGTTTTATTTTATTTTTATTTATTTCTGTTTTACCAGAAACATGGACTAAATCAAAAGTATCTGCTTTCAGCCACGCCTGGGGATAAGGGTTACAAAACAGAAGAAAGACAATACATGTTATAACACAAAATGAAATACTAAATACAAACAAAATGAGGGGGCCCCTAAAGAAGACCTTATGGTCAAAGCGCAGGAGCAACTGGTTTGGAGTGTTCACCTTACTCTGTACTCATTTTTATTTGGATTCAAGAAGTATATTTTTTGCAGCAATTTGTTTCTGTTGACACTTTTTCCTGGAATGCAACTCTACACAGCAGAGGAATTTACATTGGTTGGCTATCCGAGTTTGCACCCCACCTGGCTTTAGCAGCAGCAGGAGTGTAACTTTGATTCTCTGTCAAACATGGTGCTTCCTTTCCCTGATAATAGTTTATTTTTAGACTTTTTCTACTGAAGAACTTACTCTGAAAGTTGTCAGGCAAAAAGAAATGTCTACTGTAGAATGTTAAAACTAGGATTACCACCTGTCCTGATTTTCATAGGACAGTCCTGATTTGGGCAGCTGTGTCCTGCAAAAAACATGAAAAATACTACATGTCCTGACCTTGTAATAAAAAAAAAATATTTCTAACTTTCCTCTAAATGTTGCAGAGAATTATAATGCCTTAAGTAAAATACCTTAAAATGATAAGAAACAATAGAAACAACTAAAAAACTACAACATTTGGTCCTAATTCTGATTATTTTGAGTAATCAGGTCTGCTGAATTGGTCGGGGAAACACACTGTCCTGCAAAAAATCAAGCTTTAATAAGAAATGTCCCACTTTGGGCTTCTTAAAAGATGGCAACCCTAGTTAAAACGTTTCAGCCATCAAGATGATTCTGCAGATTTAGTTAAAAAATGTAATAACTTTACTGAACTAAGGCACCATTTACAAAAACAAAGGGTAATAAACAGTTTTAAATACCCTGCTATATTTAACATTGTCCATAGCGGTCAGTCACACTCATTTAAAAAGCTGCTGATGTCACTGCGAAAACTGAGAAATGGAGGTAGGCTCCAAACACTATTGAGGAAAACTATTCTAGGGCAATGGTATTTCCTTTACAGGTCCACCAAAGTATTGAGCTCCCTGTCTACCAACTATTGTAAAATTCCTTAATTTACCTTCAAAAAATATGTGAGGTCTTACTTTTATAACAAACTGCTGTGTAGGTGTAATTAACTTGAGCTTGTTTATTATTATTATCATTATTACTTCACTTAATCTCTTTCCTATCTTTTTTTAGTTCGATATGTTGTCGACTTGTTTTGTACACTACTGCTCTTTATTTATTGTGCAGTACTGTGTATAATGTTTTAGGATTTGGACACCTTTGTAAAAGGGCTTTGAGCTTAAAAGTATTCCAAAAAGGAATAAAACAAAAATGAAATGAAAATAAAAATAAAAAACGTAATATTTAGACACAGTTCGGCTTTCATTTCATATATCTTCTATAGTTTTCTCCTTCCCATTATTTATTGTAGAGGGGAGTTGCACAAAAACAGGACTCTTATCCCTTTGCGTTCCTCTGCCTCAGCAGCTCATTCCTTACTCGAAGTCATACTCCTCTATTGTGACATTACAATCTCTGTTGCCATGAGATTGACTGTGATGTCACAAAAAAGTTATTGTGACATCAGTTAGGGAATAAGCAACTAGAGCAGACGAACTCTGAAGAAGCAAAGATCCTGTTCTCATGCAAATGACCTCAGTAATAAATGATGGGGATGAGAAGTACAAAACTAATGTGAAATATATGCTGAACTCTGTCTAAATATTATGTTATTCAAAGTTCTCAAGGAGGCTTTGGCTGTTCTGTAACAACCCAGCTGAGGCCTGGACATTTACTAAGACATTCTGGCCCAATATTATCAGTGATTATTTAAATCATCCCAAGAGTTCTACATTGTACGGGACTGCCCAGCATGATGCGCGTGGGTCACAGGGGCCTTCAGATCCTCAGTCTCCCATACATTCTAACTGGAGCCCTACTGCAATCAACCAACACTAAAGCAATACCACAAAACATTCTGGCTTCAGTTTTTCTCTTCCCTGGCACCCTTACCAGAATCCCAGAGAGCAGAAACTACCCAGGAAAAGTAGGCACCAGAGTAGAGGAAGACCTTGATTTATTCCCGCGCCATCACAGCAATCCCTCAATCATAGCCACAACTGAGGGGCAGGAAGTCTGTTGATACTTCAAACTCCTCCCCAGATCGAGAGGATTAATCAGCATCACTCCCAATGGAATAACAACCTGCCTACATGCAAGAGGACTGAGTCATTTAACCCTTGAGGCTCAGTTTTTGTTAAGCAGCATTTATTGCAGACTGTTGCTAATCTCCATCTAAACAGATCCTCATACAACTGATTAGAAACATTGCTTTCCCATGGCTAGGGAGGATGCAGTCACAGATCCAAATATATGGTTCTGATTATCACCACTCAGCAGCAACCTCACTTTGAATGTCTTTGTATTATAATCCCACCAGAGACACTGCCAACACAGTACAGTTCTCCCTATCCAAAGGGCAAACAACCCACCCCTTCTGTTACAGCTGAGAACTCTTAGCCTTAGATATAGTAATTGTTGCCTGTCTCTTTGGAAATGGATCATTGTCTTGTCAATTTATTTGTGCTTCAAATGAAGCAATCAAAGAAAGCATGAAGTATACAAAATACATTTATACCCTACAATGTGTACATATGTTACAGGATAAAACACACTAAAGACTATGGGAAAATAGCATTTCTTCAAAGATAAAAGTAAATACATTTGAACAGACAGAGGTCACACAGAAAAAAACCTTAACTCAAAACTATCTAGAGTTTAAGTAGAGTAACTGAAGCTTACCCCCAACTAAGAACTTTGTGAGTTATGGCAGACTTGAACCCATGATATTGCTAGTTCTAAATCCCAAAATGTAACTAAAATGCTGAGAGCAAATACACACATGCACAGATATCTTTGGCCGGCTGGCCGACTACACCCCATCATCATATAAGCCTCGGTACTCTGACATAACAGGCTGGACCATTTATTTGATCTTAAGACAGGAACTGTTGCTGTCCACACCCAACCTTTGTGAGAACTCAGGAGTGGTCAAACAACTGAAATATTTTACAGGCAGCATAACAAGTAAGAAAAAAGTAATTCCCGGGTGTTACATCTGTTACATACTCTTTGCACAGATGCCACCTTCGTACCATAGACCTTTAGAATAAAAATGTATTCATTAAAATCCTATGCTGTTCATTAATACTTCTTTCATAACAGGTGAACATGAGAAAAATGTGGCGCACACCACCTGCTTGGCTAAGAATGCCACTCGAAAAAGGCTCAGTAGACTTCCAGCTAGAAATCCATCTTTTTATTTAATCCCAGGTGCAAAAAAAAAAAAGGACACAGAATCATGCCTGACGTATTTCAGATCTTAGCTAGACCCTTTATCAAAGGCAATCAAAAACACATGAGGACTTGTCCTTTTATACTATCTGAACCTTAAGACATCATACCGCATGCACTCTTAAAACTACTTACCATCATTACATTGTTACTACAAATGACATATACATAAATATTAAAGATTTAAATACTCTTTACCATTATATTAAAATCGACAGAATGTGAACATTAAAAAGACAACCTTTAGAATGCTAAACTGAATACATTATTAAAATTATTAAAAAATTAATGAAGTCTCCCGTTTGCGCAAACCCTTTTTGGTACCATCAGTATCTTCTAACACATCATATAAAGTTAGAAGTATGCAACTACCTCAGTACTGAAGCTCAATACAAAATTGCTAATTTGCAGCTACATACTAAATGTAAACTTTCATAACCCCTATTTGATACCGTACTGTACAGTCTTTATGGGAAACAGAAACACCCAATATATATGTGCATACAGATATTAAAAACCCGAGGATTTATTAAAGACCCAAAGGTTCAGATCCCTCTACTGAGTTTTTACTTACATTTTTGAATGTGTCTTGAAGTATAATGTATTCGTGTTTTTGAATGAATTTTTCCTGTAGATAAAAGGCACTGCAATGGGTGCAGTATTTGTCCTATCCATAGTGAATCTTTATTCAGTTTATGGGAACAAGAACATGTTTTAGATAGTGACAGACCCTACCGGGTCATAATTTTGTAGGCTTAATAGCATACGACATTATAGCTAACCCGAAACAGCGCTGTCCCTGACAGCGAATGGTGTAATACTGCGTATACTGCTGTACGTGGTATTGCACCATTCACACACTCCCAGGCAGAGGATAGGACCTCTGCTGGGAGTGGGTTCCACCGAGCAGCTGCCGTGGCTCACTGGACTGAGCCACAGCAGCAGGAATCCAGGTGCTGCATCTGGGACTGGGTTTGAGTCCCGGTCCCAGGCATTTTATTTTTTACCATGCATTGTGCGCTCCCCAAGTTGGCCCCCCGCCTGAGTTGAGAATCTTTAGTGGGGGGTGTGGGGGTGGAGCTCCCCACAGAAAACAGACTTATGCCACATGACAATATCGCGCTGTATTGTCAGTGTGATTTTGCCATGCGGCATAATGTCTTGTGACATTATGACCCCGTGCTATGATAGAAATCCATTTTGGTATAAACTTTCACTGTGGAGGCATTTTATTGCTGATGTGGGAGCAGTGTGGCATAGATCACTATCAGAGTTGTAAAACTGTGTGTCCTACTTACACTCCACAAATCCCCATCTTAAGTTCACAAACACAGCGTATAAGACATCTGTGAATTTTCTTGGATTTAGAAATTGTGAAAAAAACAGGACAGTGAAGGCTAACATTATTAGAAAGGAAATAGAAATACAATATTAGTGGCATCAAGTTGCCATACACGCCATACTGTCACCAACATCCCAAAAGGCCAGTACCTGCATCTTAAATGGAACTGTCCTGCAGAAACACATTTTGAAGTGAGTGCTAGGGATTTAGCAAACAGATTCACTAAAAGGGGATATAGTAGCAAGAATACTCAGGAAGCAGACATTTTTGCTAGATCCCAGACTAGACAAGACTTTTTTCATAACACTTTATTACACTCTATAACTTGGTAATGCTGCCTTTGCACCAGGAAAGGGTTATTTTTTTATCGTGTTTTATCTTTACCACTGGTGGACAGGATATCAGCTTACCATGGCAGCCATGTAAAATCAATGTCAGACCTTGGAGATCTCTAGCTCCATGAAACAGCAATGTTAACTTTTGTTTATTAATGTGTGTGGAACTATAATGTTAACCTTTGTTTACTAATGTTTGACCACTAGCCCAAAAGAGTACCTGTCAGCCCAGTGTGGGTACTACTGTCAAATACTGGTCACTGACCATCTAGTTGTATTAAGGGTTTTTGTTTTGCTCCCCTTTAATAAACTTTACTACATCTTATTTATTTGATGTTTTATTTTCTTACTGTACTTATCTGTTTTACTTTTGTGTTCTAGCTATGATTTTTTCTAAATCATACAGGTCTATACTGCTGTGCTGTACTACACACCTTACTGAGCTGTGCTCTCTGTTTCTGCCTTTGCCAGTGTGCTTTGTCACAACTGACCTATTTCCTCATTCACTTCATTTGATCTTATAGCATACTCTGTTGTATTTTCTAACTGAATTGTCTGTTTTCACTTGGTGACCTAACTGTGACTTTTAATTTTAATATATCCTTCAGTTTTGTCTTGTGGTGTCCTATGACTCTTTGACACCATTGCTTTATGCTTCTGGGTTTGCCTGTTATTTTTTACATACTGACTAATTTTTATGTTTGCTTGTACGCATGTGCAAGAAACATAGTGCGACGATCCAAAATGCAGTGCCGTACAGTTGAAAGGGAGAGCACCGCTTGAGTGAGCAGCACTCCTTCTCCCCACACACACACGCCCGCATGCACATTGTGTGCTCATGCGCTCCTACCTCCCCCATGCACACACTGTATGGCTGACGGGGGTGCCCAATCCCCGTCAGCTCTACTGTTCCCCTGCAGTCTGTGGCGGCCAACGGTGCCCAATCCCACGCCGGCTCTACTGTTCCCCCAGACTGGGTGCCACGCTGGGAGCCCACCCCAGCATGGCAACAGGTCCTATGGCCGACGGGGTGCCCAATCCCCATCGGCTCCACTGCCCCCAACAGCCTTCCAGCTGCCATGCTGGGAGCCCACCAGCGTGGCAAACGCCCCGCATAGTCCAAATAAAAAAAACTGAATGAAAAACCTTCCCTCGCTGCTGTCTTCACCCCTCTCCCACCGTGCTCACCCACTGTGCACCCTGCCTCCCCACACCCCCACCTCACCCCATACTTACCTCTGGAGCTCGGCGCGACGATCTTCGGTGGACCAGGAACACGTCTGCACTCTTCAAAGCCGACCGCGATCTGAGAAAATGCCGGTAAGCTGCATAATGTAATGAATAGGGTTTTTTCAACTTTGCTGCATATCTCAGGCATTTTTTGGCACCAAATTTTCAACGTGGGGTTTTTGGGACCTTTCCTCATGAATTCTGTCACTGTCATGGCATTAATCCAGCCGAAGGGTGATTTCGCCGTCACTGCGCCGAAATCACCTTTCAGGACTGATTAACAAAATGACAGTGCCAGTGTTCATAAGGTGAGCTCAAAAAGCCTATGTTGAAAATTTGGTGAAAAAATCCTAAAAATTACTGTTTTCTTAATGCACAGGCTGTGCTGTTCCTACGCGATGCCAGAGGTTCGGAATTTTCAATATTTTCACTCTGGATTTTCAACATTGCCATTTGACCACACTTCCTATGAGTAGTACAGCTGTCATTTTCACATCTCACCCAAAATGTGTTTCGTTGCATGGAAGCATAAATGGCTTAGGTCGGTGTGAAATCAATGTTCGGACACATTAAGAAAATCACAGTGACACTGTTCATGAGCAGAGGTGTTAAAATGGTTATGTTAAAAATTTGGTGAAAAAATTCCCAAAAATGACTATTTTACGAGCATGCGTTGCCCTGTTCCTACGCATGCTCGTAAGTTCATAAATTTTTAATATTTTCACGCCAGATTTTCAACATTGCCATTTTACCACACCTTCTTATGAGCAGTACAGCTGTCATTTCTCACTTCTCACCCAAAATGTGTTTCCGCGCATGTAGCGCACAATGGCGCAGTCGGTGTGCGAACTCAATGTATGGGACACATTAAGAAAATCACAGTCACACTGTTCATGAGCAGAAGTGTTAAAATGGCTATGTTAAAAATTTGGTGAAAAAATTCCCAAAAATGACTGTTTTATGAGGGTTTGTTGCGCTGATCCTACACACGCTCATAAGTTCGCAAATTTTCAATATTTTCACTCCAGATTTTCAACATTGCCATTTTACCACACCTCCTTATGAGCAGTACAGCTGTCATTTTTCACATCTCACCCAAAACATGTTTCCGCCCATGTAGCGCACAATGGCGCAGTCGGTGTGCGAAATCAATGTATGGGACACATTAAGAAAATCACAGTGACACCGCTCTCATGAGCAGAGGTCTTAAAATGGCTATTTTGAAAATTTGGTGAAAAAATTCCTAAAAATGACTGTGTTACGAGTGAGCATTGCACAGTTTCCACGCACCCTCGTAAGTTCATGAATTTGTAATATTTTCAGTCCAGATTTTCACCAGTGGCATTTTTCCACACTTCCTTATGAACAGTACAGCTGTCATTTTTCACAACATGGCCAAAATGTGTTTTCACACTTTCAGCACAGAAATGCATGGTCGCTGTGGGAAATCATTGTTCGGGACAGATAAAGAAAATCACAGTGACACTGTTCATGACTGGAGGTCCCAAAATGCCTGTGTTGACAATCTGCTGTAAACAATTCCCAAACTAATTACATTACGGGTGCACGTTGCACAGTTTCTATGCACGCTCGTGACTTCACCAGTTTTTTTAATATTTTCACTGCAGATTTTCAACATTGCCATTTTTTACACCTCCCCATGAACAGTACAGCTGTCATTTTTCACATCCTGTTCAGAATGTGTTTTTGCACCTGTGGTGACAAATGCCGTAGTCGCTGTGCAAAAGCAGCTTTCAGCTAACAAACTGATATTGCCACTGTTCATGAGGTGGGGGTCACAAAAAACCCATGTTGAAAATTTGGAAGTGAAAATACCAACGAATGCCTGAGGCGTTAAGGTTTCCGACCATAACACCCCACCCTGTAGAGAATGACAGGCATCAGGGCTGTGACTTGGGATTGTCACCTGCAATGCTCATACCATTCCACCCCCACCCACACCCTGCAGCCACTGAGAGGCATCGAGGTGTGCCTTGGACTCTTTGACCCCAAAGTTCACCCCATTCTCCTATACCGCACCCATCTCACAATATTTCCTGATAGAATAGGGTGTGCATAAGGGCCAAAGACCCCAAGGCACACCGTGACACTTGTCGGTGTCTGCACGGTAGGGTGTGGTGAAATGGCGTGGCCGTTATGCCTGATGACCCAAAGGCACACCCCAATGCCTGTCACTATCTGCAGGGTGGTGATGGGGTTGGTTGGCTTCAGTTCAATACTTCACTGCCATTCCTATTATGCAGCTCTGTAACTCCTACACTACCAATGCCAATGCCAGCAAGCAAACATTCGGCATTGACAAATGCTTGTTTCTCTTTTATTTAACAGGTCTTATAGGATGCTGACTCCTCCATCATCAGATAAGCATTAGTCTGTGACCATTATGTCATCTGCTCACAATTTTCTCCCTAGGAACCACAGATCCTTCATGATTTCTTTTTATATCTTCTTTTGACAGGTACAACAGATGTAAGATGATCATGTTTTGCTCTGGTCTGTATGTCTTTTTTTTAATTTTTTGCTTGTTTGACAAAGGAACTTAATTGCAAAGCTATGGAATTATACTTAGGACATGTCAAAAGAAAGTACTCAGGTAAGCTGTATATTACAAACATTTTATTTACTGCATCTCAGACAGGCTGGTTGTTAATTACAAGAGTTTAGCCTTGAATGTATACTTTTATGCAATACAATATCTAGATTTCATACATTGCTCAAAAGCTCCTTTCTTAGTAACATTTATCATACTCTACTTTTTTTCCCTCTTTTTATTATTTTATGCTTTGGATAATAAGTTAGGATACTATTGTACTAATGGTATGCATTTTTGAAGTACTGGCCACAAAGCTTTAAACAATCGCTCTCTACTGCAATTCAAATGATAAGTGTCAAACTAAACCTCATATATTGCTTGCTTCTGTTGTCTTAACATATCCACTATAGTAATGGTCTTTTGTTTGGTCTTTTTTCTCTCTCTTTTTATTTATTTATTTTTTAATTTTTTTAAATTGTTTTCACTTAGAACTTTAAACTACAAGAACAAGAAATGTTGTGCACTTGTTACTTTACTGCGGAGTGCTGCTCATGGTGTCACATTGGTAGTTGATGTATTCTGATGGCCTCTTATTCCATTTCTTGACAATTTCCTTTTTCTGTTGCTATCATACATGCCATGTTCAGGATATTCAGCATGCTTAATTCCTGTTGAGGAAGACATAACATGGCTAGAATAGCAGTGCTGTACTGTGCTTTTACTTTCTATTAACTTAGGGAATGGTAAACAAAGGATGTACAGTACAGTGCCTTGTCCTCAAATATTCCATTTACTGTCATGCATGACTTACAAAAATTCTCCCAAACAGATGATTCAATACCTTTCATTGGACCAACAGAGTTGTTATAAAAGAACACAGGTGCGTTTAGCTTTCAGATTACACAGAATCCTTCATCAGAAAACACTGGCAGTTGTTTTGAAAAACATACTTTCGCAAAACTCAGATCATACATAAACAAAAAAAAAAAACAGATGAAAAGTTGTTAAGGATCACCACTGGCTAAAACTGCATTCAAAAAAACAACATAACCATATAAAGACAGCAAAGGTTCCATCAAAAGAAAGCTATCCCAAGGTTAAATGTCACGGAATTGAAAGTTCACTCCCTGAGAAAAGCTATAAACCAACTGAAGCTTCATTTTAAAACCCTCTGTGTGTGTGTCTGTGCTAGCATTAGTAAACGACAATGATTAAAAACACAAGGAAAAATAAGCTTAAACAATACATAGTAAATAATGTTAAAAAGTCTTATACATATTAAAATATATACGTGTTAAGTAAAAAATAGGTTAGAAAGTCCTGTCACATCATGGATGCAAATAAATGGAATATTTAAACACAGGCTTCTGTATGTTCTATGTATACAATGTATGCAGTGAGTCCACTACTTAAATAAATGCATGATTTTCCTAAGACTCTGAGCCAAGTGAACGATAAACAATGTTATTCACCCAATGGGTAAATAGCTCCGATTATTTTTTCACTTGCCTACATCACAATCACAGTCCTCACAATCAGCTTGACTGACAGCCCATTCTGCCAATCTGACAATGAATCTGGCCTCAATTGTCACACAGAACACACACAATGTACTGTATACATAGAACACACAATTGCCTGTGTTTTAATATGCCATTTATTTCCATTTGTGAGGTGGAGGGACTTTCGCCACTTGTAAGTTATAGTTCCACCCCATCACTCATGGAAATAAATGGCATATTAGAACAAAGACCATTGTATATCATATATATACACTATGTCTGTATTCTTTCTGACAATTGCTACCAGATTCATTGTTACATTGGCAAAATGGACTGTCAGTCAAGTTGATAGTGGTGTAGGCAAGTGAAAATTAAACACTGTTATTAACCAATTGTGTAAATAATATTGTTTATGTTTCACTTCCGTTAGTGTCTCTGGAAGTTCATTCACTCATTTACATTGTGGAATCAATACATACATTGTATACCGGATGCGGATGTTATTTACCAAATGGTTAGGTAACAGTGTTTATTTATCACTTGCCCACATCCCAATCAAATTGATTTACAGCCCATTCTACCAATCCTACGATGGATGTACCCTTAATTGTCACACAGAACACAGACATTGTATACATAGGATATACAATGGAATGTGTACAAATATGGCATTGACTACCATTGGGTTGGGTGGCAGGGCTTTCATAACTCACTTGTGGCTTTGCCACTCATGAGGTATGGTCCCAATCCCTCACGCATGGAAACAAATGACATATTTGAACACAGATTATTGTATATAGCCTACTTAGTTTAAACTTCGCTACATCCACATCAACTTTTCTGCCCCTTAATTGACACACATAAAAATGCTATTGCAGATGGCGTACATACAGTGAACAGTGCTCACATTTTACATTAAGTTACATTATACAAATTGTATCAGACATGCTACAATCTGATTGCCTGTAATGATTATGACAGATTAATTTCTGTTATACTGTGATGTACAGCCTGATCACCATGCCACATGAATTCATCCTACTAGAATTTATATCCTTCTTGCACTACATCTATGGTGTCTGATAAAAAAAGCTACATATGCAGATCTTTTTCAATATTTTAAGAGCTTCTTGAGCATGAATTGTTGTGATTCGTATATTCACTCTTATGTCATTGTTTACAAACACCAGTTTCTGTTGTTTTACCCTTTTAAACTGTAATTCTGTTGTTCAATACCACCGTTTACCCACTGTTGGAGTCATTACTGATTACATTGCAGCGTTTGCATTTCTTAGGCTCATACTGATTACCTGTAGAGAAAAGTACAGACATTATCATTTACTTATCATTTACACTTGATGTTTTTTGGTGTTTTTGTTTTCTTATTACCTGTCTGGTAGTGTTGATTTTATAATTCTGTACAGCCTGTTTTGATTTGATTCATGAGTTTACATTGGTTTTGTAGTCTCCAAATGGAAATGATGGCTTATCTGTTTGTTATAACAGCACTAGCAGTAGTAATGTTGTGATGCCCATACTGCCATTTTGTGATGTCTTGGTTTAGCTCTTGATAACTGATGCAGCTGTTTGTTGCTTCACTACTGCCTTGATCTCTTTTAACATACTACTCTGTGTTTTTTTGGGGTGGGGGGAGTAGTGCATACATATGATTATTTATTTATTTATTTAAGAGATTAACCAGGAAGGCATACTGAGCAGAGTACCGCTTGATTCCAGATGTGCCCTGGGGTAAGGGGTTGCAGGAGTGCAGTACAAAAATACAAAAAAATCAGTACATACAAATTAGCAGGTAACAATAGTGGACCATAATTCAGCACATGTGTAATTAGCAGATAACAACAAGTGGTCCAGAAGGATGGATGCAGAAGCTGAGATGCATATGGTTGGTACAAAGACAAAGGATGAGGAGTATGTCAGGCAGTGTTGAACTAGCATGGAAAATTTAAACAATTACATCGTGTTGTTTGATTACATACTATTTGGGTAGGCAAGCGTATCTACAGCAGCAGTAGAGAGGAGTCAGCGGCAAAAAGGTACTGAATTAAGAAATGGGGCCAGAAGCTGATAAGAGACATGCAGGGAATTTAGCGATGGGGAAAGCATGTGCAGTTGGTAGCAAAATGCTCTTTGAGGAGGGCATTATGTTGGGGAGTACTTGTAGTGAGTCTGATGTCGGCTGCCAGTGAGTTCCATAATTTGGGCAGTCTGAAACTAAAAGCTACCTGACCTGATCGGGTGGATCTGTGGGGAATGTGAAGGAGCCTGGCATCAGTGTTCCTGAGATCGTAGGTAGGTGGGGTGGCAGTGGTTAGAGATGTTGATAGGTAGGAGGGCAGCGTGTGAGACCAGAATTTATCAGTAATTCTAACACAGTGCAGCAATCGCCGATTTTGGAGTGAAGGGAGGTCAAGGGACTGGCAGAGATCGCAGTGATGGGTATTGGGAGGGAGGTGCAAGGTGAACCGGCAGAAGGAATTGAAAATGGGGTTTAGCCTGGCTAAGGATGTAGGGGGGGTGGCACCGTAAATTACGTCGCCGTAGTCAAAAATTGGGAGGATCATTTTTTGCACCATTGCTTGCCTGGTTGGCTAGGGGGATGCAAAGTTTGTTGCAATGGAGAGCTCCCAGCATGGGATGTAGTTTTTTTTGCAGTGCGTCTACATGTGCTGAGAAGTCCAGGTGCTGATCCAGCCAGACGCCGAGGTAGCGATATGTGGAGCAGGCCTCAAGTGGAGACCAATCCAAGGTACAGAATGTGGGCACGTCGGTAAGCCGGGATAGTTTGGCTCGGGGAGCCGAAGGTGAGGGGAGACAGTTTTTTTTGAGTTGAGGAAAAGTTGGTTCTCCAGAAACCAGCGTTGGACGGAGTCAAAATCCTTCTGAAGGCAAGCTGATACGGTGGCACCAGATGGGCCAGAGGCGAAAAGCACCGTATCGTCCGCGTACATATGGATGCCAGATTTTGTGCAGACAGTAGGCAGATCATTTAGGAAAATTGAGAAGAGCAGTGGGCCAAGTACAGACCCTTGAGGTACGCCGCTGGTGACAGGGAGGGTGGAGGATAGAGCCGTACCGATGCGGACTGCTTGTGAACCGCCTGTTAGGTATGAGTGGAACCAACTGAGTGCAGATGATGACAGGCCAGTTTGGGCAAGTTTGGATAGTAGTAGGGGGGTGTGAGACAGTGTCAAAAGCTTTTGCCAGGTCAATAAAAATAGCTGCGGTTATGTCTCCTTTGTCAATGCCTGTGAGGATGAAGTTGGTGAGGCGAATGATGTGAGGGACAGTCAGTGGATAAGGCAGTGACAGCACTGAAGCATTTAAAACATTGGTTGAATTGGACCCACTGGTGTAAAAAATGTGTATCTAAAGAGGAACATGCTGGCTCCAAACATAATCTGTAGCAGATTTTTACCAGTTCATGTTCCCTTAATTAATTATTGTTATAGTGTTGGTGCATCTATTTGGACCGACTGTGGGAAGGAAGAGGGGTAATTTCTGGACAGGATGCAACTTTTGCCCTTTGGGTGCATGCTAGCGCTGTCACTGGGATGAGGATTGAATGGCTGAAGGTACATTATACTCCCTTGGGAGGGGGAGGTTGTGGCAGATGGTACAGTTAAGTTCCTTACTGGCCTCTGCTGGAAGTCAGATTACAGATTGCCCGAGCTTAGTAGGTGGGGGCCACATGACAAAAGCATGGGATGCCCCAGGGCTAGTTATCAGAAAATGTCCCATAGCGTGCAGGTTGATCGGCATCCACACGACTCACACCTGACAACTTAGGCACCTTTTGGAATCAAGATCTGGTACTAGTGGGTAGAAGGAGTGCTTGCCACCCTGCTACAGACATTTAAGATCCCCAGAGAAGTGAGTCATGGGTGAAGCCGGGAGGATAGGACTGGTAGTAACGGTGGCATGGTGATCTGTATAGGACATGAATGACAAGGGAAGGAGAAAAACAAATCACACAAAAAAATATAAAAAAAAAGTGTTTACGGCTTACCCTGTATTATATTGAAAGTCACATTTGTTGCATAAAATACTGGATTGTGAAAACAGGAATCTGCTAGGTCTTCAGCTTTCTTAAGCATTTGGATTGTTGCCTTGCACAAAGTTGTTTCCTCATGGACTGCGCTGCTTCCACCATTGAGGACATTAGGGACTGCGCTGCTTGCACCACTGAGGACATTTGAGATGTGGAGTTGTTTGGCATCATTCAATTCTGAGTAGTCATTTATGCTTTGAATGTTTTTGTGGCCTGATATTTGGATGATTTCATTTGGAGATATGCCACTGTCACTTAAAGGAAAATTGCACCCTCATATCTTCTAAATGCCATTTGCTTCCATGTCAATAGACAACTCTTTTCATGTAACTGTTAAAAATGTATGCAACTGCTTCAGTTAGTTTTCACACTTCATACTAGGCCCTGTCACTCTCCTGGGAGGGTCCATTTTGTGGTTGTTGAAATCTCATTGTTCCTGAGAGCTGCATTAGCATATGAAAATGTGATGTATAATCAACCTTTAAACTCCCCAGTATGCCTGTCTGCTGAAGTAGTTTTAAAAGAACCAAGCTGCAAGAAGGTGTGAAAAATCACATTTACCTTCAGTGAGTTTTACAAGCTATCTGAGTTGTAATGCAGTTTTTTTCCCCTTTAAACTCCATTTGTTTTATAAGTTTGCAGAGACTTTTTTGCAGGATATTTGTTATTTTAGCATAGAGCTACACGATATAAATGGTTGATCAGACATCATGTTCTCATATGCTAATGCAGCTCTCAAGGACAATGAGATTTCAACAATCATGAAATGGACCCTCCCAGGACAGTGATAGGGCCTAGTATGAAGTGTGAAAACTAACTGAAGCCATTTCCACACATCTTTCTTGCACTGTGATTTGTCAGTTTTTTATTTGTTTTAATTTGGGCGTCAGAGATGATGTTTTTCACTATGGCTGCTAGCTTGTTGATACCGACTGGTTGACACTTCAACCATGTAGTAGGTGCATTGTGTAGTCGAGCATTGACGTCAATCACAAGAAAAATGGTGATTCTGGAGTCAAGGCTTTTTTCAGACATTGACTTTTGTATTCCATAGAGTTTGCAACTGGACATTTTTCTATCTGTGATGGTGTTGCATAAGCCGGGGTTTTATCTTTCTGATTTCTTTTGGGTTTGTCCCAGATCTTGTTTTGGTCTGTCGCTCTTGGACATATTCAAAGTATTTTATATTATTTTCATCTTCCTTCAGTTGGGTCTCTCCCCACAGTATATTACGCATCTCCATGTTCCCTTGTACACCAAAATAAGTACAGTCAGACACATTGTACTAAGTAGTGACTGCATAGTATGTGGCCCTAGTTGATGCGATTTATATAGTTTCTCAATAAGTTCATCACTGAGCTCGCCTGCAGCTTTGTACGTGCTCCTTTGCCAAAGCTTTTTATTTGTTTTTGCTTTGATTGCAGCACTGCGCATGTATTCCCAAATGTATTAAATGTGTTGGTGACTCTGGGTACATGATACCTTTTAGGTGTCTCTCAAGGCTTTGATATACTGATTGTAGTGTGAGCAGCTTGTATTCATCTCCATCCCTTTTCTTGGCATGGATGAAGTAATGATATAGGTAGCCTGCCATTTCAGGTGGTGGAATGTTATGTAATGTATGCTGTTCTCCAAAAGTCTGTACAAAATACATTTGTACTGCTGCAACATCTGACATTATTGTTTTTGTTGAGTTCATGTTATCCTGTTGCCATATAAACCTGTCAATGTCTTCATGGTTGATGGTTTGAAGCGCCTGTCTTTGTGGTGTTTCACTCTCCGTGTCTTGGTCAGTGATGCTGAAGATGTGGACGGATGTTCAGTTTCTGCTGCCAAGGGTGGGGTTGCGTGGGACTCGTTTCGGTGTGCAGCTTGACCAGCGTGATTTCTGAGGTTGTCTTCTGCTGGTATACGCTCAGGTACGACGTCAGATTTGGCATTACTGCGGTCTGTACTGACATCTTGTTGTTGTTCAATATCAGTTTCAGCACTTGGTGTGCCTACTGTTATGTTGTTGACTGTTACCTGACTGAAGTACTGTACTTCTATTTGTGTCATGAGTTCATCAATTTCTACTGAGAAGTTGGAGTTTTGTGATGACATTACTTTATCTCACGGTTTCTCTTTTTCTTTTTTTGTGTGTCTTTCTGCTGTTGTTCTTTATGGCTTCAGGCTGCCTTTCCAGTCTCTAGTTGTGTATGATGTGCTCCTTAGCTGTACTTCTATTTTATAGTACAGGCTGCTGTGTGAAGCAAAGTGATCTTTTTGTTTTTACACTCTCTCTTATGTTTAGAATGTTTGCTGAGCTTGTGCAAAACTGACTCTGACTGGGAGTGAGGGGGCGCTGAAGTGCTGTGAACTATCTGAAATTACTCAGAACCTACTTACATTATTTTTCTTCCTTTGTTTTACATTTGTTATTGATGTACTCAGTCTTTTGACACTTGCTTTATGCTGAACAATGTTTATTAACAGGCACTTTTTTATGTGTTTATGGCATGCTCACCTAAGTTAAAGAGCAGGTTGGTAGTGAAATGTGGTGTTTGTAAGTGCCGGTTTTCACTAGTACATAATAAAATATTAGCCCAAACATTGTGTCTTGAGTGTGGTTTTTATGTGTTGTGGTGTACTGGGGAGCTGTTGTTAAAACACTTATCTTGCAGGCTGGGAGCAGAGGAAAAAAGATGAAGAGAAGTGCTGTGAAGCCCAAGTCTCAGTGACATCAGTTACAGTACTCTGACTCTGGCTTTACGTGCTGGGCAATGGTGCGGCTGTGCCATCTCGGATTTTTACAGGCAGGGAGTGCATTCCCATCATAGGCAGTGGATCAGCTGTTCTCCCATATTGCCTCATGCTGTCAGTCTTGAAAGAAAGCCAGCACTCAAACAGCTGATCCCTGACAGACCATCATCACTTGCTAATAAGGGATCAATCTGGACTCTGGAAAAAAACATCCAACTACAGGCATGGCTTTTTATCTGAATTACAATGCAGCCATACCATTTCACAATGAATTTAATCCCTCACCCCCATGCACTTGTGTTATGATGTGGCATGAAATGGCAGGTACCCTGTAAGTCCCACACAGCAGAATGAACTGCATTGAGACTATGGCTGGCTGGTAACATAAAAGCAGAACACAGACCTTTTTATATGTGGTCTGTTTTTCTCCTCTGTTTTTCCTATACACTTTGTTAGCCACTGTACTGTCCAGTATTACGATTCAGACTTGAGATGCCCCCTGAACTCAACAGCTGACTCTGCTCCATGAGCTGCATCTCATGTACAGTATTCTGTGCGTGGGGAGTTTGCTTCCAGAGTTTGACAAGGAAAAGCAGGAGAAAAAACAAACCACATAAAAAAAAGAGGTCTGTGTTCTTTTTTTTTTAATGTTATCAGCCAGCCGGGGACCCGGGGTCTCAATGCAGTTCACTCTGTTCCGATAGGAGCATGACACAAGTTCCTCCATTTCTGTCAGGACGTGAACTGTAACAGTGCACTGAAGCTCATACGTGCCTGCTGAGAAAAACCTTTAGACCTACAAGCTGACAAAAAAAAAAAGCCTTTTTTCATGTGCACGGATATTTTTCCACATATAGGAAACAGTTGATAATGGCAATAACTCAGAATTGCACTAGCACCAGTAACGCTGTAGGGACTCACAGGGTGCCTGCCATTCCATGCCGCATTGGTAACAGAAGTGCATGGGGGGGCAAAATTACTCACCTTAGTAATTATGTTTCTTCTAATGGAGTCTTGCTGTATTCTGACTATTGCAGTTAGCCCCAGCACTCAAACTGCCCCGGAGAGTAGAGGGTTAATTTCTATGCAGAGCACAGAACGTTGAGCTTGAGCTTGGTTCAAACCTCTGTCTGCTGCACTTTGAAGTGCAACTGTCAGATTCTTACAAGCCAATACTAACTAACTACTATGTGGAAATTGTAAAATTTTTACTAGCCAAATGGCAACCAAATATTTTGGATCCCCAAATGACTCAAGTCAAGAAATCCAAAATCAAAAACCAGGTAGTGAACAACTTAAGACTGTTAAATTAATAATATAACCCACTCCCCCTCTCTAAAAGGAGGGAGTAACCAAATGCACCCTGGGTGCAACACTGCACCTGCCAGCCCACTTCCCAAAAACAGGTTCTGAGAGGGGAGGTAGGGAGGGAGGGAGGTCAGAATACAGCAAGACTCCATTAGAAGAAACATAATTACTAAAGTGAGTAATTTTTTCTTCAAACAACATGAAGTCTTGCTGTATTCTGACTATTGCAGACTACCAAGCAATACCTCCATGGAGGAGGGAATCGAGCCTACCTTGAGAATAGGCTCTGCAGTACTGCTATACCAAACCGAGCATCACTCCTAGCCTGGATGTCCAGGGAGTAATGCTTGGTAAATGTATGGACTGTTTTCCAGGTGTCTGCTTTACATATCTTTGGCAAAGAAATATCCCTGGCTGCAGCCAGGGAAGCAGCTGTACCTCTAGTCGAATGAGCCCTCAGGTCTGAGGGAGGTATTTTGCCTAGCTTCTCATAGCAGAATTGAATACAAGAGACAATCCACCTGGCAATAGTTCTCTTAGTGGCAGGTTTGCCCTTACCCACTTCCCCATAAGTGAGAAATAACTGAAGAGAGTCAAACCTGTGAGCCTTAGGATGCTCAATGTAGTAACTAAGGGCTCTTTTAACATCCAAACTGTGTAAACTTCTTCCTCCTGAAGAAGAGGGATCAGTGAAGAACACAGGGAGAGACAAAGATTGGTTCAGATGAAAATCTGAAACCACTTTAGGTAAAAACCTCCTATTAGTTCTAAGGACCACCTTATCTCTATGGAATGAGATAAAATTAGGCTGCACTGATAGAGCTTGCAATTCACTGATATGCCTGGCAGAGGTAATAGCTACCAGGAACACAGTTTTCCAAGTCAAGTACTTAAGCTCTGCTGAAGACAAAGGCTCAGAAAGGGGTTGCATAAGCTGAGCAATGCAAACATTAAGATCCCAAGCAGGGGTATGATCCCTAAAGGGGGGATTGGTATGAAGCAATCCCTTGAAAAATTTACAGAATACATGGTGAGATGACAGTGAGGAAGGCTTTCCTGCTGACAGAAAAGCAGAAACAGCTGACAAATGTACTTCGAGAGTAGCTGGTCTGAGGCCTAGGCCATTAAGATGAACCATATAATCCAGAACTGTAGACAGTTCAGCAGTGTCTGGGGATATATGCTTCTTGGAACACCAAATGCTGAATCTTTTCCATTTGGAGCTGTAAGTTTTTCTGGTGGCAGGCTTTTGAGAGGCTTTGAGAATATCCAGAACCCCTTGGGACAGATGCAAATCTGCATACTCTAACTCTTCAAGAGCCATGCCTTGAGATTGAGAGACCGAAGATTGGGGTACCAAATCCTCCCCTGAGAGGAGGTTAACAGGTTGTAATTCCTGGGAAGAGACAGGAGATGATGGACTGCTAGGGACAGCAACAGGGCGTACCAAGGCTGCCTGGCCCAGTCTGGAGCAATCAGAATCACTTTGCAAGGTTGTGACCGTACCGTGACCAGAACCTTGAACAGTAGAGGAAAGGGAAGGAAGGCATATAGAAATGTCCCTTCCCAGTTCAAAATCAGAGCATCCAGAGGGACTGAGGCCAAGACTGGGGGTCTGCAACAAAACAGAGGAAGTTGGTGATTGGCTGCGGCTGCAAAGAGATCTATCTCTGGAGTGCCCCACCTTGAAAACATCACTTTCAACACCAGAGGGTCCAAGGACCATTTGTGATGGCCCTGGGAGATCCTGCTCAATGCATCTGCTAGCACATTGTCCTTCCCTGGAAGGTGGACTGCTATCAGAGAGGTCTGCAGAGAATAAGCTTGGGACCACAATTTCATGGCTTCCATGCACAAGGCCGTGGACCGAGTGCCTCCCTGCTTGTTGATGTACCACATGGTGGTGGTGTTGTCTGTCCTGACTTGAACCATCTTGTTCTGCACTGACTGAGAGAAAGCTTGCAAGGCCAGAAAGACCACCCTGAGTTCCAAGAGATTGATATGAAGAAGGGATTCCTGAGGGGACCACAGTCCCTGGGCTTTGAGAGCCCCCAGATGGGCTCTCCACCCCAATAGAGAAGCATCCGTGGTTAGGACCACAGAGTGAGACTAAGTGATGAATGGGACTCCTGCCTGATCCTGCCACCATTGGAGAGCCTGGATCAGAGTCTGGGTCAGTGGAACTAGTTTGGTTAGAGAATCTTTCTTCTGAGACCAAAAGGCCCTCAGGTGAAACTGAATGTCCCTCATCTGAAATCTGGCCCCTTGGACCACTACTGTAGAAGCTGCCATGTGGCTCAGAAGCTGAAGGAAGTGCCTTGCTGGCCAAGAGACCAGATGGTGGAATGAAGAAGCCAGCTCTACAATAGCCCTTGCCCTTTCAAGGGGGAGAAAAGCTCTTGCTTTGACTGTATCCAACTCTGCTCCTATGAAGGTGAGGAGCTGTACAGGCTCGAGAACTGACTTGGGAAGATTGAGAAGGAATCTTAGGGAAGTGAGCACTTGCTGAGTCACTTGAAGGTCTGACTTGACTTGGTCTGGGGACTGACCCACAATGAGCCAGTCGTCCAGGTATGGAAATATGGAAATATTTTTCCTTCTTAAAAAGGCCACTACTACTGCTAGGCATTTTGTGAATACCCTTGGAGCTGATGTCAGGCCGAAGGGCATATCTTTGAACTGATAATGGCCTGAAGGCAATTCGAACCTGAGGTACTTTCTGTGGGAGCACCTTATGGGAATGTGAAAGTAGGCATCTTTTAAGTCCAGGGAGGCTAGCCAGTCCCCTGGCCTTAGAGAGGGAAGGATTATTCCCAGAGTCATCACTTTGAATTTTGGTTTTAAAAGATGTTTGTTCAGGTATCTTAAGTCTAGGATGGGTCACCACTCCCCTGTCTTTTCTGGGGTAAGAAAGTACCTGGAGTACAGACCTTTGCCCCTGTGCAATGTAGGAACTCTCCCTACAGCCTTTAGAGCCAGTAGAGATGAAACCTCTGCCTCTAGGGCAATGGTTTTGGAGATGCTTGCAGGTGGAAAAGATCTGGCCCTCTGCTTTGGAAATTTCTTGAAGCTGAGAACCATCCCCTGGCTTACCACCTCCTGGACCCACTTGTCTGAGGTAACAGACATCCAGTCCTGGACGAAGTAAACCAGCCTGCCTCCTACAGGAATGGGGAAGTCGACCCAGGCTGACACATCAGGGTGTCTGCTTGGCAGGAGCCTTAGGTTGAGGGATGGATGCAGCCCTGCTCTTCCCCCTTCTACCTCACCCTCTGAAGAACCCCCTCTGAGGAAAGGGAGAAGAGGCCTGTGCTTGGTAGAAAGGTCTATGAAAAGGCCTGCCCCTGTCCCTAGCCTGCTGCCTTTGAGGAGTTGCCTGCCTTTCCTTGGCCTGTGCACTCCTATAGGTGGTCCTATACTCATCCATCTTTTTCATGTAATTCTCTGTCTGCTCCCCAAACAGAGAATTACCCACCACAGGGAAATCCATGGCCTTAGCCTGGGTGTCCTGTGAGTGGCTAGTACATCTGAGCCAAGCCATTCTCCAAAGAGCCACAGATGTAGCCATAACTCTAGATAACACATCATTTGAGTCCACAGCAGCATGGAACTGTACCTTAGATGCCTCAATACCATCAGCAGCCTCCCCCTCCAGCTCCGAGGCTAGCTGGAGAGGGGCCTGTTTAGCCAGTGCCAGTACAGTGTCCCACCTGGACTTCTGGTACCTGGCTGCATAGGCAATATAATTAGCCTGCCTGAGTCCCAAGGCAGATGCCATGTACTGTTTCTTTGCCATGGCATCCAGCTTCCTAGAATCTTTATCTGGGCGGTGTGAGGCCAAGGGTATATTAGCCTTATCACAGGCTGCAGCCTGCACAACCCCAACATGGCTGCATTGTTGATACAAGTACTCTGTACCCGAACCTGATAAGGTGTACCTTTTGTTCATCCTTCTGTCGACAGGAGGTACAGAATTTGGAGTTTTTAAAATCATTTGTGTCTGTTTCCCAAAAGACTTATGAAGGGGAATAGACAGTTTCATGGACTCTGGGATGTCCATCATCTCCACATAATCAGGTTCCTCTTGTTCCTCTACAGCTTCTTCCACAGGGAGCTGGAGGGTTTCTGCCACTTTCCTGTAAAACATGTAGTGGGAAGGGGACTCAGAAAGCCTAGGAGGGGAAACACCAGAAGGCCTGTCTGGGGAGATGTCCGGTTCAATGGGTTCAACCAGACCTCCCACGCCATCGTCATCGTCATCATCATCATAATAATCTTCAACCCCCTCCAAATCCGGTTCATAGAAATCTTCAGGGGCATAATATTGAACCGGAGGAACCGACGGAACAGAGCACCTGCCAGAAGGCGCCGGATCAGACGGAACTGGGCAAAGCAATTCTACAATCCTTATCGCATTGGCAATCTCTTCGGTGGTAGGAAAATTGGTCTCTGGATCTGAACCAGACAATTTTTCTTTTCTTTTTCTTTTCATAGGAACCGATCCCTCAGGATCGTCTCTCCTCTTGCCCAAAGAAGCATCGCCCTGGTCAGAGGCACTCAGGTTCTGTTGGAACCGAACCGGCTGGCCATCCAGGTCAGCGGACTTCACGGCCTCCTTATCCCTGAGCCTACCTAATCTTTTTTCCAGGGTAGACTTAGGGAAATTTTTACAGATTTGGCAGTCTGAATTGAGGTGTTCAAACCCCAGACAATAAACACAGGTGGTGTGGGGATCAGCCTTAGCAAAGACCTCCCCACATACACTGCAGTGTTGAAACCCAGTGGGCCCAGTTTTTCTTTTGGGTTTTTCAGACATAGCCATCCTAACCACAAACTTACCCTTTTTATGGCAAACAACCAGGCAAGACACCTTTATCGGTTTCTAACCATTTCGCGGGTATTGGAAAAAACACAAGAAAATGCGTTTTTTTTTAAACCGATAAGGACTGGTAACCACACTCTAAGTTTAAAAACAAAGACAGAATATATAAATCACTAAACGGCCGGTTGAGCCGAACCGGTCGAATAATCAATTTTTTACAATTTCCACAAGTTTACTATGTCTAGTTCACTACCTAGTACTTACTGTACCACAGACAGAGATCTGAACCAAAACTTGCGAAAAATAATCGGTAAAACCAAGGACTTCAACCGACTTTCGAACCATGAGCAAAGGAGAAATCTCTGGAGCGGCCGTTCAGTTAGACAGAGTAAAGAATCTGACAGTTGCACTTCAAAGTGCAGCAGACAGAGGTTTGGACTGAGCTCGATCTCAACGTTCTATGCTCTGCATAGAAATTAACCCTCTACTCTCCGGGGCAGTTTGAGTGCTGGGGATAACTGCAATAGTCAGAATACAGCAAGATTTCATGTTGTTTTAATTAACCACATTCAGGACACAATGCTTGGCTTAATAAAATTATCAACTAGTGAAAACCAGCACTTGGAAACATCACATTTCACTACCAACCTGCTCTTAAATATACCAATCACATGTGTAACTTGTGGAATGCTACAAAAGAAAAAAACATTTTGCAGCATCCGGAAATGTGTGGCATACACGCCAAACTCGTACAGTGCTGCAATGTTCACTGTGAATTTACAGCTGCCTGACCTGACAGTTTAGATCGTGAACGTGCAGGCAGGAATGCACTTGTTTGAGAAGGCTTGTCTCTCGTGTCAGTGTCAGTCAGTAACTTTCATGGCACCAACTAATTAACATTTTATGCTGTGTTTACTCTCTCAGGGCTTATGCAGTGACTTGTTAGGCTGATTTGTGCACCACAGCAGTCACAGTGTATTGATGTAAAATTTAATGACATAATAAGATTTACAGAGTGGAACCGTGGCACGAACATAGTTTCAGTTGAACGATTTTTATGATGCTAGAATAAAGAGATCCTTTTTGGGTGACCGTATTCATTTAAGAATATATGGGGGCTTTAGGACAGTTGTTTCAGTACAGTGCTATGATGGATCGCTATTTTTAAAAGTCAGTCATTTTTTAAAGGCAGTTCACAGCATTAAATAACTGGTACAAACTCAGAGTGACAAGCGCTGATGTCATATGCACATTTTTGAATGAATTAGTATGCAAATCAGGTTCTTGACAAAGTACAGTTCCAGCAGAATTTATGACTTTTCTGATGTAGGCAAGTGACAAATAAACATTGTTATTGATTAAGTATGATAATAACACATATGTTTTTTTACTTGGCTCACATTAGCCGTTGAAATACTGCTTCTATTTTACTTCTGACATTGCAACACTTAGTGTGTACATTTTGGCTTTAGTGGGTGGACCCGTTGTTCCAATCTGTGATTTTATTTTCTGTCTTTCTCTATCTCTTTCTCTCCTTTTGTTTTCGTGGTGGAGAAGTAAGGACAGGTTTGCATCCATGGTGGTGCCATGCATCTGCATCAGCAGGGCTTTTTCGTGGAGCCAGTCCCACCATAGCAGCTCAGCACCTCCTTTCTTTAGAGGTACTCCCAATCCAGCAGCAAAAGCAACAACAGTAGCAGCTCCCCTCCTAATCCCCCAATAGGACAGCATCTGCAGAGGCAGGAGAGTGAGCAGGCCCAGTAGCAGTAGCAGCAGGACGCAACTATGGGGGAACAGCAGCCCTCAATTCCACCTAAGGTTGAGAAGCCAGAATCCCCTGTGCCCCCTCCCACTGTGGTACCACCACCTGCAACAGCTCCCCTCCCAGCAGAGGAACCCCACTCCTCATCCTTGGCCTCCTCTGTTCTTCCACCACCAGCAGCTTGCCATCACAAGAGCCAGCAGCAGCAGCAGAAATCTTCCCTGGTGTGTGAATCTTTTGATGTTGATGCAAGTGACAACAGCACTGTCACTTGCAAGCTTTGCAAGGTCAGGGTCAGCTGTGGCAAGAAAGGCACAAGGCACAAAGTTGGGTACTGGTGAGCAGTGAACCCACCTGAAAATATGGCACCAGGAGCAGTGGGAGTCATGGCAGAGGAAAACTATGAGTGGTGGTGGTGATGGTGGTCCCGCCTCTGTTCTGGCAGAGGTGCACTGGGCATTGCCAACATGCAGGGTACAATGAGGGGTGATGTGCAAACCCAATAGATGCAATATGCATTTGTATTCCCCGTGATTCCAGCAATGCCTGCACTGCCACCAGCCAGGAGAACAGCACAGGAGCTTGTCAGTCTTAGGGAGGAAATGGGAACCTTTGGCACAGGGTTACCTCAATGGAGATGATGCAATGGATTTTTTCAAATCAGGAAAGGTTGCATGAAGGCATGGCTGAGCTATGCTGCAACACTGCAAATGGTGATGGCAGTGGTAGGCAGTGAGTTTGCAAAATACCTTGTCAAATTTTTTTTTGTTATATCTTTAACCTCTTTCCATCCTGTGCTAGAATTTTAACCTCTTTCTATCCTGTGCTAGAACTTTAACCTCTTTCTATCCTGTTTCTAGTGTGTTCTTTGAACTTTCTTACTTATTTGTTTCTATTTTTTTTTTTATCACATCCTTCTTTATTCTCTTCCCCGTATGGCCCCCATCTGACCAACTCCACCAGCTCCGTCTCCTGGAATTACTGGGGCTTACCTTATGCCCAGTCTGGGAGCAGTGCCTGCAGAGAGTCTGTTGCCATCCAGCCACCATTTTTTTCTGTTTTCTCTCCATTTTTACCTGAGGACCCCAGGAGAAGGATGCATGCGTGTGGAGGCTCGCATGCACCTTACAGCCCCAGTCACAGTCCTCCTCTGCCCACCCCACTGGCCTATCACCTGGCACCCTGCTTGTGCAGCTGCTCAACCTCCACCAGGGGGTAACCGTGAGTAGGGTATGCCACCTCCCCTTCCCTCCCCGGAGAGGAGAGCTGCCTGACGGCTACTCCATCCAGCTCCACCTGCCCCCATGCAGACCTCCGACGACCCAGACTCGCTCCCAAATTCGGGTCGCCGGCATGCCATGAGGTGAGACGTCCAGTGCCTCAGACCTCTGAGCCACCAGGCCGGCTACTTATTTGTTTCTTAAAAAAAAATAATATAAAATGGCTACAAATACAAGTGGGTCCCAGGGTGGTAGCCTGGGTAAAACTTTGGCTGGACAACAGGACACAGACGGCAATAGTAAACGGAGTCCACTCTGAAGAAAGGGGGGTTACTAGTGGGGTACGGCAGGGTTCAGTACTGGGTCCAATCCATGTTAATGTCTTTATAAGTGACATTGCAGAGGGACTGGAAGGAAAAGTATGCCTCTTTGCAGATGGCACAAAGATCTGCAACGGGGCTGATACACAAGAGGGGAGTAGAAAGGATGAGAAGGGACTTTGCAAAGTAGGATGAATGATCAGAAGTATGGCAGCTTAGATTCAATGCAAAGAAGTGCAAAATAATGCACCTGGAAAACAAAAACCCAGGGGAAGAGTACACAATGGAAAGGGACCTGGAGGTAATCATATCAGATGACCTTAAGGTTAGCAAGCAATGTGAGAAGGCAGTAGGGAGGGCTAGGTGGATACTGGGATGTATAGGCAGAGACATCACCAGCAGAAAACAGGAAGTTGTTATCCCTCTGTACAGACAGTTGGTGAGACTCCATCTGGAGTAATGCGTCCAGTTCTGGAGACTCCATCTCCGAAAGGACACAGACAGGATGGAGGCAGTCCAGAGGAGGGCAACTAAAATGGTGCAGGGTCTGCAAGAGAAGCGAAATGAGGAGAGACTAAAGGAGCTTAATATGTATACCCTTGAGGAAAGGAGGGAAAGGGGGAACATGATTGAGACTTTTAAGTACCTCAGTGGAATCAACAAAGTCCAAGAGGGTAGCATCTTTCAGAAAAAGAGATGTGCAAGAACAAGGGGACACAATTTGAAGATAGAGGAGGGGAAAGCTCAGGGGGAATGTGAGGAGGTATTTTTTCACAGAGAGGGTTGTGGACATATGAAACTGCCTTCCTGAAGAGGTTATGGAGTCTAAAACTGTGGCAGAATTCAAGAATGCATGGGACAGACATAAGGCAATTCTTGTTGGGGGTAGGAAGAAATAGGCTGTTGGTTAACTAGGATCTGCAGCTTATCCAGTAGGTAGGGAAATGGGCAGACTAGGTGGGCCAAGTGGTCCTTATCTGCTGTCAGTTTATGTTTCTATGTCTATATTTCTCTGAATCTGTCTGCGTTTTCACTCCATTGTTTCTTGTCTGTAGTTCTGTAATCTTTCACTACTGTCTTAAAAAAAATTCTATTTCCTATGTATATTTTCTGTATCACCTCTCTCATACAGGTATGTCATATCTTTCCTTTCTCTCTATTTCTGTCTCACTACTGAATTTTTCTCAACTATCAGAATAAATATGTCTGAACACTAAAAATCGCTAGTAATGCCACATGTTATTGTGCTGGGTGTCACTGCCCCAACACTGTTGTAATTCACTTTGTGTTCATTGTGTGTTAATAACACTTACTAACCTTAATCCTGTTCTCCCAGAATTTCTCTGAAATACTCAAATAAATATGACCAGTTTCTACATGTTACCACATGGTGCTGCACTGTGTGCTACTGCCCCCACCACTGTTTTTGTATTGCACTTTAGTGGAAATTGTGTGAAAAGCACAATATAAACAAATTCTGTACTCCAAGATTTTCTAGAAACTGACAGAATAAATACTGTAAGTCAGGCTGCTACATGCTGATGTGGAGTTTTCTTGATGTCCTGAAATAAGATGTGCTACTCAAATAAATACACTGCATGCTGCTGTTATGTGACCCCCCCAACAATACAGTACCTCTTGTAAAGCACTTTAGTTGCCAGTTGGTGTGAAAGCACAATACATGAAATTCTCAATTCCCTGCATTTTTCCATTTCAGGATGCATTTTGGTGGCCAGAATTTCAGTCAAATAAATTATTTTGGCTGGAAATATTCTCAGGATGCCCTGAAAGGAGATGGGTTCCCAGAATTTAACTACTGCTGCTGCTGTGTGAGTCTCCCACCATAGCACATCTTGTAACACACTTTAGTTGCCAGTTAGTGTTAAATCAAACTATACGAAATTCTCAGTTCCCTGCATTTTCTCCATGGTAGAAGGCACCTTGATGCACAGAAATTCAAAGTCTAATAATTGCTCAAAGCTGAAAATAGTCCCTTGATGCCCCGAAATGAGATGGGCTCCCACAATTTATATATGCTGCTTCTAGCTGGAGTTGGGCTCTGTGAGTCTCAAACCCCAGCAACTGGCAGAATGCACTTTAGTGCCCGGAAAATCACAGTAAATTCCCATGGCTGGAATGTTTCTTATAATGCCCTGAAATTAGATGCATTACCTAAATAAATGTATGTTGCCGCTGCTGGCTGGTGCTGGGATGGGTGAGTCTCCAACCCCAGCAACTGATATGTCATGCACTTTAGGGCTCAGAAAATCACAGTAAATTTTCATGGCTGTGATTTTTCTTATGATGCCCTGAAATGAGATGGGAACCCAGAACTCATGTGCTGCCACTGCTGCACTTTGTGCATCTAGTCTATAACAACTGAATGAACAAAATGATATAGTTACTGTGTTCCCCAGATTCGGATGATGATCTTCAAATTGAGTATCACTTTGTTGTGACCTACCAGTTGGGCTAGGACACATAAATTAGACCTGGACTTTGAAAAGTGTGGAGAGATTCATGTGGGGAAGAAAAATCCTAGGGCAGACTACTATGTTAAAAGGAAACCCCTTAAAAGTTTAGAGGAGCAGAATGATCTTGGTGTTTATATAAAGTACAGTTACGTAAGAACTTACCGTAACAGTAGATCTTCGAGGGAGGTTTCTGCAGTAGGTCATCACATGTAGGACTGCATCCTCTGGTGTCAGGACCGCATGGTAAACTTTTCCAGCAGTGTCTGGCGGGGATCCTCCCACCCGACATCATGCGACAGACATCAGGGTGACCCTATGTAATGGGCAGTCCCTGCGCTGGCCTTCTAGTTCTCCTGCCAGAGATCCAAGGAGGATGAGACATGAGAAAGGATGAAATCCTGGAGCCAAGTTCAAAATGGCAGAAAGAAATGCAGAAACTGGGGGAAGGAGGGAGGGAGAAGGTGACCTATTGCAGGAACCTCTCTCTCAAAGATCTACTGTTACAATAAGTTCTTAAGTAACTGTACCATCTTACTTCAAGAAGGTTCCTGAAGTAGGTCATCACATGTAGGACTGAATCCCAAGCGGTCACTCTCAGAGAGAGAGACAGGCAGAGTCACAGGAGGAGGAGCAACTGAAAAGACAGCACAGGACCAGCCTAAGACAGTATGCCCTGCAGGACGGCAAGGCCAAACCTGGCCCTACGCCTAGAGCCAATGTCTAGACTGTAATGTTTCGTGAAGGGATGGATGGAACTCCCAAGTTGCTGCTGCACAAATCTGTGCTGCAGAAATATTCCGCAGGAACACCGTAGAGGTATCCATGCCTCTAGTAGTGTGACCTCTGACCTCCCCTGGTAGAAGTTTGTTGTACTTCTGGTAACAGAAGCGAATGCAGTTGCCGAGTCACTTGGAAAGGCACTGTTTAGAATCTGCTGACCCCAAGGATTTGAGGGCAAAGGAGACAAAAAGCTGATCAGACTTTCTGGATTTCTTAGTGTGGTGAACATAGCATCTGAGGATTCTATGAACATCCACGTTGTTAAGGAGATCCTCCCCCCATTCAAATGAACAGGGTAATAAACCAGGAGTTCAACCATCTGGTTTAAGGTGAACTCAGAAACCACCTTGGGAAGAAACTTAGGATTAGTGCGCAGGACCGCCCGGTCCCTGTGAAAGATCAAATAAGGCTCTTTATGCATCAGGGCCTATGAGCAGAAGTAATGGCAACCAAAAGTAGCACCTTCCAGGAAAGGTAGCACATGTCACAGCTCATCGCTGGTTCAAAGGGAGGAAACGTAAGCTTCTCTAACACAAAATTCAAATCTTAAGGTGGGGTGGGGTTACGGATGGGAGGCTTAAGAAGGAGGATCCCTTTCAAAAAGGTCTTAGAGACCTCCAACTAGCCACAGGTTTTCCTTCCACCAACACATGGTAGGCCGAAATGGCCAGCGAGTGAACCTTAAGAGACGAATAAGACAGACCAGAATCAGACAGGTGCAGAAGGTACTCCATAACCTGGGGAGCAGAGCAAGTAAAAGTGTCCCAGCCTGTAGAAGTCACCCAAATGGAAAAACGCTTCCATTTCATGGCATAGGTGGGCCTGGTGGAGGGTTTCCTCACCTCTACCAGGACCTGAGCGACCTTTTGGGAGACCCTGAAACAAGGCCTGATTATGTCTGAAGGAGCCACGCATGAAGATGCAGGGTCCTGAGTACCAGGTGCACCAACCTGCCTTGATCCTGAATCAACAGATCATGCCTGAGAGGTAAAGGAACTGGGGGTTCCACTGCAAGCTGTTGCATTAGCAGAAACCAGATTTGCCTTGGCCAGAGCGGAGCTACCAGGATCATCCGCACTCCCTCTGCCTGGGGTTTGAGAAGTACCCTCTGTAGAATGGGAAAGGTCAGGAAGGCGTATAAGAACTTCCAGTCCAACATAATAACAACGCATCATCCCTGAAAGCTCCAGGCTCTGCAACAAGTGAGCAGAAGCTGAGATGCTTTGCGTTGGATGGGGAGGCAACAGATCAATGTCTGGGCAACCCCACCTCTGAAAGACAGAGTCTGCTACCTCCTGACTTAATTCACTTGTACGAGGGACGACATCTGACTGAGGCTGTCCACGAGGACATTGTGAACACCAGGAACATGCACAGCTGTGAGAAACAGGTTGTGCTGGACTGCCCAATTCCACACCCGCATCGCCTCCCTGCATAGGGGGTATGACCAAGTGCCTCCTTGCTTGTTGATGTGCCAGACTACTGACATGTTGTCTGTCTGGATCAGCAGTGTTTCTCTCAATAGGATGGTCTGAAAAGCCTGAAGGGCATAAAGAAATGCCTTCATCGCCAGAATGTTGATGTGCAAAGACATCTCCAGCTGGGACCACAAACCCTGGGTTTGATGGTCCCCCAGGTGCGTCCCCCAACCCAGGCAGGAAGCATCTGCGGTGAGGGTCCAAAGAGGAAGGGAACTTGAAAAGGAAAGTCCTTTGGACAGATTCAGAAGGTCTAGCCACCATAGGAGATCCCTCTTGACTGCACTGGAGACCAGAACAGGATGGTCCAGGTCGGCCAAGCGCTGGTCCCATTGGGCATGTAACGTCCACTGGGAGATCCGCATATGCAACCTAGCTAAAGGAACCAGGAAGACAGAGGCTGCCATCAGGCCCAGCAAGCATAGCAACACTCTGGCCAGAAGAGATCTGAAAAAAATCACTAGGGTGATTTGCTCTCAAAGAGTCTCTGTCCTGTCCGATGGTAGAAAGGCTCTGCACTGGACCATATCCAAAACCACCCTGATGAGCTGAAGATTCTAAGAAGTGGTTAGAGATGACTCGGGGAGATTGAAAGTGATCCCCAGTCGGGAAAAAAGGTCCAAAGTGACTGAGAGGGAGTCCAGAAAACTGTCCCTGGATGGAGCTGTGACTAGCCAGTCGTCCAGGTAGGGGAACACTGCTATACCCTGACGGTGTAAGGCCACTGCCACCACTGCTAGGCACTTGGTACAGACCCTGGGTGCCAAGAAAAGGCCAAAGGGGAGGGCTGTGAACTGGAAATGATCCCCCTGGAAACAAAACCACAGGAAGCAGCGGTGGTCTGGGAAAATTGGGATATGCAGGTAGGCATCCTGCATATTCAGGGCACAGAGCCAGTGGTCCTTCTGCAGAAGGGGCAGAAGACCCTGCACTGTCAGCATGCAGAACTTTTTGTACTCGATAAAAAGGTTCAGACTGCTGAGGTCCAGGATGGGTCCAAGGTCACCCATCTTTTCTGGGACCAGAAAAAAATGGGAGTAAAACCCCTTTCCTCTTTGGGGCAAGGAATGGGTTCTACCGCTGCCTTCCTTCTCAATGCCAGAATTTCTTCCTTGACCAGCAGAGCCTGGTTCAGGGAGTAGTGTGAGCGACTGGAAGGAGAGTCTGGAAGAAACTCCAGAAACTCTAGTATGTGTTCTTGAGGGATGAGCTGCAGGACCCATGCATCTGAGGTGATGCCCTCCCACTTCTGGACGTAAAGGACAAATCTTCCCCCCACTGGCTCAATGTTTTGAAGTGGAGGGGAGGGAAGACTGGATGAGTCAGGATGCAGAGGAGAGAGGGGTAAGGGCTCTCCCGCTCATCTCTGGGTGGCGGCCAGTGGAGAAGAAAAAGAGCAGCTCGTGGTCATCTTTTGGATAGTTTCTTTGGGGCTGATTGCTTCCCTTGGCATTTAAATTGGCGCCGAAAAGGCTGCTTTTTCTGGGTGCCTGCCCTTTAAATAGAATGGACCAATCTAAGGGCCTGACCACTGTCTTGCAGGCTCGTAATCAAATCTTTAGTATCCCCTCCAAAAAGGACCAATCCCCGAAAGGGAGCATCCTTAATGGCAGCCTGTACATTTGTCGACAGTCCAGAAATACGAAGCCAGGCATGCCTCCTGAGACTAACAACAGTGGCGGAGGAGTGGGTCACCATGTCCACAGAATCATAGGTGGCCTGAAGAGCATGTCTGCAGGAAATTTTGGCTAGATGAAGCTCTTTAGCAATCTCCTCCTTGAGATCTGAATCCTCCATGGATGAGATCTTGGCCTTGAGCTTAGCCATGGTGGCCTTTTGAAAGGACACCAAATGTGCCACATAGTTCAGGGGGCACACGGCACGTGTGGCAGAAGAGTAAACTTTCTTTCCAAGTGCCTGGACTCCTTGTCCGGGGGCCGGGGTATGTGCTCATGTGCTTGGGGTTAGCCGAGCAGTCATGAGCAGCAGTAATAACAATAGTCTGATAGTCTGCCTTGGGGAGAGAGTCCAGGAAGGGGGCACCCTCGGGAGAGTGGTAGATCCCGTTTGCCTTCTTAGGGACAGCAGGAATGGAATGTGGCAACTGCCAAACGGTGGTAGTAAGGTCCTCATGTGGAGCTGTCCAAGAAGGAACTGGAATGGGGGAGGCAGCTTCTAGATCCAAGTGGTTGGCTAGACTCTTCCTCTTGGGGTCCAGATCCTCAGTATTCCAACAGTTTGCGTGTTGGATTATGCGGAAGAGCTCGCTGAAGAAGGGATCCTCTAGAGAAGACTTGGGAGACTCTTTGCCCTTTGGGGGAGAGGATAGCTCATCTGAGGAAGATTCTGACATTTCATGATCAGAATCAGGGGGCTCTCCCCCTTCAGGACATTCATAGTCCGGGAAGAGATCTCCTGTGGGGTGGTACCCAAAACATGCACTGTGGAATGCAGTGAACTGGCAGGCGATGAAGAGGGAGGAGGCACTGGCACCGGGCTAAGAAGTCTACGTTCATGGTCCGAGACCAGCTAGGCTCTCACATCCTTCCACAAGACTGGATAAGGGATTGAAAGTCTGCCTGAGAAGGATGAAGAGGAAGAGGAGGTGGGTTGGCTGGGGGTGCATAATAGTGTGCCCCAACCCGGATATTGAGGAGTGGGTACTCCTGGTAATATGGGTGTCCCTGTTGATACCCAGGGAAATAGCCCTGGGAATAATGGGGTGTCATCGGGCCCAATGGCGGAAAAAGGGGTGCCTGATGCCCAGTGAAAAGAAGAGGGCCGGACGTCAGGTCTTGACCTAGTGGCCTGGAAGGGCTAGGAAAATTACCCAACACCACGACAGTTGATGTCAGGATAGCTGTCGTTGGGGTAGCTGACGAAAGGGGAGTGAATGTCGGGAACATCTGGCATGGGATGAGCCGATGTCAGCCCTATTGATGTCAGACCCTGCGTGAGGGGCCGAGCAGAGGGCCCTGATGGAGGGAGCTGATGTGAGAAATCCGATGATGCTCCTGATGTCAAAGAAGGAGCAGCAGGCAGCAGGTGACCCGATGCCAGGGTAACTAAAGGGCCTGATGAAGGGAAAGTATCCTGCGGAGGGATCTGAGGAACCACCAAAGGAGTGGGTGAAGAAAGTACCACTTCTAGGTGCCCCTCTTCCTCCTCTGTCCCAGACATAGACTGTGGGGCAGGAGAAACCACCGGGGGAGGTGGAGAGGAAGTCTCCCAGCTAGGCAGGGCCCGAGGGGAGGGCTGACTCGAGGAAGCCAGAGCGCGCTCTGCTGGACGTTGGGTGAGATGGCATTAGTCCCTGATGGGTAAGCAATGCCTGAGCGGTTATCTGAGGGTTGAACAACCGACTGACCGGGTGACACAGAGACTGGGTGGAGGAAGGGGACCCTTGACTGGCTTATCGGTTGGAGCTGAGGGGACTACGGGCTGCTTCTGGAGGGAGTCCAACTTATCGACCACCGGGCGGGCCCAAGAGGAGCTGGAGTCCAACTTACTGGCAAGGACTGGGCATTTTCCGGAGGAGCCAGTGGCTGACTTACCAGCTGAAATAGGTTAGAAGATGGTGGAAGCACTGGAGGTCATCCCCAAAGCTGCCTGGGTCACCACGAGGGTGGGCAGTGGGGAAAGGGCCTTGCTGGTCGAAGGTTTACTAGCAGAGGATTGGTCTCATTCCTCTGGATGCTCCTTTTCTCTGTGCCTCTCCTTGTCCTTTTTCTTCTTCTGCTTAGATTCCAATGAAGGGGAAGAAGCTGTTTCCTGAAGTTTCTGCATCTCCTTTTCGAGGGTAGCCATCCTGGTCTTAAGGAGATGGGCCTCCAGAGCCTGCTGTCATTGTTTGCGAGTGACCTGATTAAAGGGCTGGCAGTCAGGACAGGCCGCGGTATCGTGGTCTGGGCCTAGGCAGAAGAGGCAGAGACGATGGCCGTCCTACTGGGGAGTTGCACCCCACACTTGTTGCACTTCTTTGCCTTTGGAAGTGGAGATGGAGAAGACATAAAAGTGCGAGAAACAGACTGTATACGAGAAACAAATATAAAAAAATGGTAATCAACATAGCTGCAGTTTACCGTGAGGTACTAGTGACAGGTCAACAGCAGGAAAGAACTGAAGGCGGGTGCAGGACTGCCCACTATATAGGGTCACGCTGACATCCATCACGTGACGTTGGGTGGGCGGTCCCCCGCCAGACACTGCTGGAAAAGTTTGCTGTGTGGTCCTGATGCCAGATGGCACAGTCCTATATGTGATAACCTACTGCAGGAACCTTCTCAAAGTAAGATTGAGCAATATGGAATTTAATAATCATTGTAATGCAATGGCAACAAGGGCCAACTCTATACTTAATAGTATTAGGAGGAATGTCAAATGCAACGGAAAGGAAGTTATTATGCTCCTTTTTGCTTCCCTTGTCAGACCACACTTAAGAGTTTTGTGCCCAGCTTTGGTCACCAGGCACAAAAACAGAAATCAAGACCCTGGAAAGTGTTTGACACAGGGCAACTAAAATGATTAGAAGCATTAAAGATCTTAGCTATGAAAACAGATAGGAAGAACTTGTTCTGTTTTTTCTTCAATATAGAAGATTACGTGGTGACGTGTTTAGTCTGGTGCGTTAGAAAACCACAATTTGTGGGATTGTTTGGGTCTGAGAATGATGGATACCATCTATAATACTAGATCACATAGTCTACATTAAGAGGAGAGAACGGTCATAGGAAAAAGAGAGCCCTATGGTTCAACCAGAGGGTAGTGTCTTTCTGGAACTCTTTACCACTTGAAATTGCGGGAAGTAGAAATATGATAGAATTTAAGAACAAACTTGACAACTACTGCTTAACTCGAGGCATCGAGGGGTAATGGATGTAATATACACTTCTTTGGCAAGCTGGAATGGGCTACAGCCTAATTAAGTTGTACAGTAATTACCTATGATACCAGCAAAGGTAAGTATTATTTTTTTACTTTATTTTGGCCATGGGGGTGGGGTGGGAGGAGAATTTAAACCACTGTATTTCTAACTATCTGTTGTTCCTGTTACTTTCTTTTCAGGTATTATCACTCGGATGATGAAATCCTGTTGCAGCCTAGGTCTGGCCTGGATCTGGTTGTAGAATTTAGTAATTTTGCTGACCAGGAAAGGTAAGTGTTATTTTTCTTTTTTCAATTGTTGTTTTTAAATAATTAAATGATATTCATCTCGTATCTTCCACTCTAGTCTCTAATAGTCTTCTGCTCCTGTTTTTCTGTTATTTTTCAGCAATTTTTGAGCAAGAGTTGACCATATCAGCTATCTAGTGGAGAAAATGGCGACAGCTTGCTTGCTGAAGGAGGAGCCATTTAAATGGAAGAATATCATGGGTGTGTCAGGAACAGCATCACAACTTGAGGAAAATAAAATGAATAGAAAACAAAATTGAATCATTACAAAAAAGATTCAACTGATAAGAAGAAAGCGATAGACAGAATACTTTTTTATTGCTTCAATCATCCTCGTCAAGAAAACAGCCCTCACAGTCTTCCAGACTGGCGTTGTCCCCACATGGGATTTCTTTCTCCATCCACGCTTCATCGTCCTCAGTATTATGCAGTTTGCCAATGACGACAACCTCAGGCTTTTCTGGTTTATCTTCACCACCACTGCCACCATCATGTGGTAGAAATATAGACATGACTGTGTTGCATGGAATGTGCCCTGCATCCATCTTAGTAAATATCAGCATGGCAACATTTCCAGGTGACAGATTTGTATGCCTGTCATGCACCATTGCACCCGCAGAAGTGGATACACACTCCACACTGACACTTGAGGGTGGGCAGCTCAGGTATTTGATGGCTACTGAGGTCAGTATTGGCCAGTCAGTAAATCTTGCTACCCAGTAATGCAAGGGCTCTCCCACGATGGCAAGGCGTCTCATATCTGCTGGTGTTTCAAGTCTGCCATATACGCATCCACCATGCATTACGTGGAACACAATCTTGCTGCCTCATCATCAACCTCATTCTCCACTGTTTCCTCAAGGTCTTCAATACCCACCTGGTACAAAACATCCCAAAGTGGATTTGTTGGGATTTTATCTTGCACATTGCTACTTTATCAACCTGTTTACCTTGCAAAGTGGTAGTAACACCCAGCCTCTGCTGACTTTAATGTTGCGCCTTTGTTAACTATGACTTTAGCAGCTATACCACATGTACGTGACTTATTAAGAGATCAGTTAAATTTTGGACCTGATAATGCCCACCTTCAAATAGTGATGACAGACCATGTTTATACCATGGGTCAAGCATGGTGGCAATCCCAAAATCTGTAGACTGTAGAATATTGGAAATACGTGTACTGCAGTACAAGATATGGAGCATGTTTTCCATTAAGGCACAGCTTCCATTATCACCACCTGCCTCCAGAACCTGATGCACAGCATCTGCCTCAGCACATGTAGACATGGGATGGCCTCACTGATACAGGCAGTGTCCCCACTCATTGCCTGGGTTGCATGTTTGAATGGCTTTAGAATCATGATCAGGCCACATATTAGTTGACAGTGGCTAGTTGTTAGAGACATGGATACTCAGGCACTGTCACAACTTGCATGCAACAGCAGCTATTCAGATATTTATTTATTTATTGGGTACATACAGTACATCATACAGAGTCGTAATATACAGGAGTCTCCGGCATAGACATTAGGTGATATAGCATATGGGACATCAGGCATAAAACAGTTAAATAGGCAGATAGCAACAAGATACGTAACAGAATTGATAAGTAGAATAACATCTAAATAACATCAAAATGTAGAATAACTTCAAATTATCGAATTGACAGACAGGTACAGATATGACATTGCCCCCCTCAAACAGGAGGGCAGAAAGTGCCTTGTGCAGGTTATCAGCAGAAATTTAAACATCAGACGGTATCATTGGACCCTCAGGGCATCATCCTCCATCAGTCGAAAAAGGAAGGGAGAGGTTTGTACTGCTCGTACAAGTGCTTGATCATGTACAGTGTCCAATTCCATCTGGCGACAAATTCTAACTTTATGTAGTGCTGAAGCAATTTGTTCTGGATCTACAGGTGCCTTCACTGGTCATGGGCCTTCCAGAATGAGAAGAGTGAGCACAGATGCAATGGCTCACAATCAAAATAGACCTGATATCAGGATATGATAAAAACGTCTGCACAATGAGATCAATATAGTGTGCTAGTCATGGCACCCTGAGAAATCCCTCATCACTGATGCATTTCACTATATTTGAGCCATTATTACTTGCAATGAAAAGGTTGTAAGAGGGTGGCCCCTGGGTTGGAGGCTAAATTCTTCTGTTCTGTTCCCCCCCAACCCAAGAGAGAAGTTCTGGGTAATGTCTGTTGCTCGCATAAATGGGCAGCTATGAAATGCATGAGTGCAGACGGATTGTGCGTAATGTGCCTAATTAAGTGAAACACTCAGAAATGCAGAGGCTAAGCACAGAGCCCTTACAGGAGAAATATAGAATTGTACTGTCTGTGTTATGAAACCTTTCAAAAGAAGTTAGTAGATTCTACTGGTTAAAATAAGCCTGTTCCTTGAGTTGGACCTTCTCATTCTTTTAAAATTACTGCTGCAACAGTCCTGTCCTTTGTCTTTATACTGTCCTACATGCTCTAGTTCAGAGGGCTGGCCACCTCTGAGTGCCCCCTCCCTCCGTCTCTCATCTATTGCCGCTATATTTCCTTTTCCACTGAGGTCCACTGAAAGGTTATTGCATTGGTCAGAACATGACCTGGCATTATGCAGCATTGTAAATACTATTGTAAATGATTATGTTAGGCAGTGTAACAAAGTCCTACTAGACATGCTGTATACAAGCGCTAATAATGGCTACATGTTTATAGTATGACCCAAGAGAAATGCAATAAACACTGGTATATTTGTATAGCCTGGGGAATGTTATTGTATATTTTCAAAGCCCCAGAGTAGTTGTTTTGATATTAATATAACCGAGGTAGAAATAATGGCAACAGTTCTATTAATACACTTTTTGTTCAGCATTTTATTTTCTGTTTGTCATTTTGCCTTATTAATTAGATTAAATTGATGCAGAGCCCTGTCCTCCTGTGTCATGCGCTTGCAGGCCCAAAAGTGAAAGAGACTTAAAGGAGTCGTCCACCCAGAATGTTCAAAAAACATATGTTATGTAGAGTGTTCTGATATGTATGTTAAATCCTAGTGTGTCCTTCGCTCTGTCTGCTATTAGGAGTTTTTCCTAAATTAGCTTGCTAGCTGTATGGTAGTTTTACGACCCCTGGGGATCTCCATAACAAATAGTTTTATTGGCTTTCTTTCTCCCAGGATGCCCCCTGTCTCATGTGACAGTGATGTAGCCATGCCCTTAGATTTAACATGTGTACTGCTTTAAAATTAGTTTAGCAACAGCAGAGCCTTGTAAGTGTTCTTATCCAGGGAGCACAAATGTCAACAGTTAGTTTAGCAAATACCTGAGAACAAGCTAACTGGGGTTTCTATAAGACAACAGCTACTAAATAGCCTTAATTCACTACTTTTGTTTTCTCTGTGCATCAGGTCTAGCTAGCAGGAGTGTTTTAACATCAAAAACACAAATAATGAATTAGAGCTATTTAGTAGCTGTTGTCTTACAGAAACCCCAGTTAGCTTGCTTTCCGGTATCTGCTAAACTAACTGTTGACATTTGTGCTCCCTGGATAAGAACACTTACAAGGCTCTGCTGTTGCTATACTAATTTTAAAGCAGTACACATGCTAAATCTAAGGGTATGGCTACATCACTGTCACATGAGACAGGGGGCATCGTAGGAGAAAGAAAGCCAATAAAATTATTTGTTATGGACATCCCCAGGGGTCATAAAACTACCATTCAGCTGGCAGGCAATTTAGGAAAAACTCCAAACAGCAGACAGAGGAAAGGACACACCAGGACTTAACATACATATCAAAACACTCTACTTAACATATGTTTTTTGCACATTCTGGGTGGACTACTTTAAGGTGTTTAATGCAAACTAAAAAGCACAACAGGAACTGCTCTATTATTTAAATATGAATGTACGTAAAAAGGGAAAATTACAGGCTGCTAAAAGCTGCATTTCAACAGGGAAATCTCCTTCAGGAGTTTTTAGCTGCTTCCCTGTTGCTCAGCTGTTCTGACTGGAGCTACTTAATTAATCTTTTCTCACTAAGAAGTGCGAATTATGGCACTGGTGAATCCCCCCCTGCAAGTTTAAAAAAAACCTCAGCTTGTCTCCTTTGCTTTATCCAAGGCATTCTTGTATTAAAGTAATAAATAACCAGGCAGAGTCAAGAAAGAAATCAAACTAAGTTAAACTTACTCCCAAAAGAAGCAAAACTCTGCAGACTCCTGCAAGCATGGTGTATGCTCTGTTGTTTGCCTACAGTAGTTGCTGTGTGCTCGTACTAGGGGGCGGCAGCGGCCTCTAGTGTCTACCTTCATACTGCAACACCTTACCTTAGACCTGAATGAAATGTTTCCTGTTCGAAATTAAAGCTCTCCTTAACCAAAAATATATTCTGTTTGCTCAGACCCATACCTCTCAACCTCCTGCCTCATAAATCAGGGACAAGGCTTAAAAAAATCAGGGACAAAGGCCCCAAATCAGGGACACATATTTAAAATTGGTGATATCCACTCAGGAAGCTAGCAGAATAAGGGACTCAGTGTATAATACATTTTCTGAAGAATAAGAAATCTGCAACTTTATTGTTTGACATAATTTTATTCTTACAATCATCACTGTTTAGTCAGGGGAACACAGTTTTTAGGAGGGACAGAGTAAAAATTTGAGGTGAAATCAGGGACATCACTGAAAATCAGGGACACTTGAGAGGTATGCTCAGACCTGATGTAGTGTATATTAATATGAGCTCCCTATATTATATAAATTAAATGGAGCTCTAAAAACAAACTTATATGAACATGATGATGTGGACACATGACTGTGTGGGTGGGTATAAAGGGCTAACCTGTTCAGCATTTTTTCAGATAGGGTCAGTGTTTTCTGACCAGGGAGTGAGAAGGGTCGATAAGACCTTATCACACAGGTAGAAATGGAATGTTTAAGTTTGCCACAATGGTACAGAATGTTATTCACTTTATATAGCCTTTATTTTGCTCGCAGTTTGAGCCTTTTACTTTATTTCCTTTCTGTTGGAACAAATAAACATTGCGCCTTGCCAATGGTGCATTGAACTTTATACCAGACTGTTGTGTCTATCTGTTATCCCACATCCTTTCAGTGTATGTGATTTCAGCCACTCATCAATCTCGATCAGGAGCAATTCTAGCATTTCTGACCTGTGTGTGATCCAGATGTACTTTTCATTGACCGTGTGGCGTGCTGGTGAATACCCAGAGTGTTGCAATCACTATAATGGGGCTTAGTACAATTTTTCTCATGCCTAGATGCAAATAAAACCCCCAGGTAGCTGTGCTCAGTGGGCTGCAATGCACAGATAGGAGCTACCAGCTGTTTGGCCACTGGTCCGCATTTCCATCCTGAGATGTATGCATGGGGATACTGAATGCAGCACGGCACGTAATACCATGCATGACACAGACCCATAAAGTCCAGGAATGGCATAGGTGGAGATAAAGGTTCACGATGGAATCTGCCATTTGGAACAGGCACGCACAATCAACCTTCTAAATCCAACATGCTCTACAAAAGAGAATGGTAGCAGGTCAATTGGCAGCATTTCAGCAGCTGTTGCATTCCATTCCCATGCAACAGCTTGATTGGGCAGGTATTTTGTATTACGCTCAAACATGCTATGCAGTGTATGCTGCACCTTTCAATCAATCAATCAATCAATCAATCAATCAAAATCTTTATTTAACTAGGTGATCACCATTGAGCAAAGCTCATTTTCGAGGTGGACCTGGGTTTGTCAACAATGAACATTATACACAGGATGCAACAAAAATAAGATAAAATACAGTGGGCCAGATATTCAGAACTGCACCAAAGGCCGGCGCAAGTCCGATGCAGCACAATTCCGATGCGCCATGTCACAATGAGCGTGATATTCAAAGATTGCACATGGCGAAATGCACCAACGCAACATGGCTGAATATCGAACGGAAGTGAAATGGCACAACCAGAGTTGCGCAGGCACAACCAGACAGGCGCCAAGGCACAACCAGACCAGCCCCATAGCGCAACCAGAGATGCATGAGGGTGCAACCAGGCATGTGCCATGGTGCACAAAGACTAGCCCCAGGCAATGGTGGGAGCACAGCAGCAGTGTAAAGGCATGGGCCACAGCAGAGGATGACACCTGGGGACAGTGCCATGGATGCACAGTGGCAGGCCACAGGTGGCCACCACCAGCAGGGCACATACAGGCACCCAGACACCATCACCCCGGAACACACCTGTGACACACAAAGCAGGCAACAGGTGGCACCAATGGCCAATGGAGGGCCAACAGAAGAGCCTCCCTGCATGCTGTGCCCCCACCCATCCAGACCCCAGCAAGCCACACCCAGGACCATGCTGTCAAGCACACAAATTCCACACATCCTGGACAGCCCCCCAAAGGCCACCCCAAGGCATGGCCACCGACCAAGGGATAGGACACCACAATGCACGACCCACACACTGACACAGGCACAGCACACAGACACACACCATGCCACTGCAGCATGGCTCCTCACGCCAGCTGCAAAGCAGACACAGACACAGGCAGGTAAGGCAAAATAGACTTGTCGTGTCAAAAACTATGTACAGAAGCAATGGGGTGTGAAAGGGTAGGATAATGAGGGAAGAGGACAGGGAACAGGGACTGTACAATGGAATGGGGGACTGGAGGGGGAAGTATGGCAGTGGATACAGGGGAATTAAGAATAAGGCTAGCGGCGTCCATGCCCAGCCACCCCCCAGCTAACGCAGTTGCCTCCGGATAGCCATGACCTGCCTCCAGACCTGGAAGATGGACTCCATAGTCATTGAGGTGACCAGGATGATCTGCCAAAAGAGCCTGCAGTACAGTGGCAGCCGTGAACCTCTACGTACACCTAGGACAAGGGACAGAACAGGTGATCGGTGCAACGTCCCAAGGAACACAGTCCAACCAGAGCGCTGACTGAGCAGGGGGAACACACCCTCTGGAGGACCCATATACGCCACCCACAGGGTTGTGGGCCAACCCCTGCTGGCAAGGTGGCACACCACATCAGTGCTCAGCGGTGGTCCATGCCACACAGTGGCCATCCGACAGCAACATGGCAGTCACATGGCATAGTGCCCTGCCTGCACCACAACAATATCAGTGGTGGCCGTGCGCACATCGACCGCACCAGCAGCAGGCACACATGACCGATGGATGTGCCACAGTGGTGGGCACCACCCACAGTGCCACACAGACAGCTGCCATGGCACAGGCTGCCACACCACACCCACACCCCTGCTAGCCCCTACTGATGGTGAGCAGAACTATGGATGTGCCTACCTGCCCTCTGTGGCCCCACAGACGGTGGTGCCGCTACTCCTCCTCCTCCTCCAACTCCTCCTCTTCCACATCCTCCTCCTCTTCCCTGGGCTACCACGGCCTGGCGACACGCCAGCACCACCCGACACCTGTCCTCAGGGCCTGGGAATGGAACAGACACAGATACACATCAGTAACCAAGCATAGCAGCTGCCCACTACCCCCATCCCTGTGCACAGGGCGAGCCCCTGCCTGACATGGCCCACAGGGTGGCAGTGCAATGCAAGTGGCGGAAGATGGAGCCACAGTGCACTGCGCATGATGGTAGTACTCCTCCCTGCAGGAAACACCAGGCAGCCCAGCCAACATCACAGTAGAGCACCACGGCACACATGCATGATGGGCCTACTCACCTGGCTGTGAAACAGCCTCACACTATGTGCATGCCTCCAGCCGCCGGAGGCGCTCAGGGCTGGCCACCCCTGTGCACTGTGAGAACGCGGCAGCAATCGCCTGTCACAGAGCCACCCGGGGCTGCTGCAGTGGTGCCTGCCCAAAGAGCTGGGGTGGGTGTGGCAGGATGCAGGCCACTAGATTAGCCATCTCAACTTGAAACCAGTTGGCCGCCCATGCACAGCATCGCTGTTGCTGCGCCATTACCGATCTGTGTGAACCGCAAAACAAAATGGTGGCATGAAGTGCACGTGGAAAGTGCATGCGCCAGATGCGCGGGCCGAGAGGGTATGCGATATGATATGCTATTGTGCAGTCACGGCAATAAGTGGCATGAGCATGTCCTGACAGGGTCATGGGGTGGAATTAGCATGTCATTACCATTGCGCTGGTGCTCATTTGCATGTGTTGCACTATAAAAGCACCACAGATCGGCACAGGCCATGGACCGGTATTTCAACCATCTGAGGTAAGTTGCGCACGCTGCTGAGCCCAGCCAGCACAGCAGGGGGGACGGTGTAGGCTGCTGCTGTTACTAACACACATGTCCATGTCCACAGGTAGCAAAATGTCGGAACACGAAGAGGTAGAGGAGTGTGGGCCTGCATGCAAATGCAGGCCCAACTTTACAGAGGCAGAGGCTGATACCCTGTTTGAGGCCTACCTGGACAGGAAGCCACTGCTGAGTGGTGCCACAGGCACACCACAGGCCAGAGCTGCAGCCTGGGAGGAGGTGGCGGTGAGTGTGAACCAGCAGGGCAGCCACCAGCGGTCAGTGCAGGAGTGTCAGAAGAAGGTAGGCACCGATAAATGCCGCATAAAGGAGAAAGTGGCGGCCATTCATGCAGCCCAGACAACTGCCGGAGGGGGGCCTGCTGATGTGCCACAGTTCACGGCGCAGGAGGAGCTGTTGGTGGCCACCATGCACCGCAGCACTGTCGAGGGTGTGCCGGGTGGAGGGTTCCAGACTGGTGGAAGGCCATCACTGCATGGTACATATGGTGAGCACACACAGTAAGCACTGGGGTGTGGGGGTTGGCGGGGGACATGCATCACTGATACCTCTGTTGTCTCTTTCAGCACCAGCACGCCTGCATGCAGTGGAAGGGGCACCAGCAGTGGCCGTTGGGGTGGGCCCAGCCCTGGAGGACCAGCCATTCACCTCCATGGGCATCCGGGGGCCTGATCGGATGCAGCACACCACCGCTGTCCAGCCGGATGTCCTGGGCATGGGGTCGGACGAGGCCCTCGCTGTGTTCTAGCAGGATGCCAGCCCATCCTCTGTGCAGAGACACAGATCAGGGTGGGGTCTGATGCCGATGACGACATGGCCATGATCCTGGACAGCATGGGTGGTGATGTGGGGGAGACGCCCATACCAAGCACCACCTCGGGCAGCATGCCCAGTGGCCTGCCAGCGGTGGTATCAGCTGCCCGCCACCACTGCAGGTGCTGCTGTGTGCACCACCACAGCAGTGCCATGTGGTGGTGGTGGTGCAGCCATGCAGCCGCTGGGCAGTATACAGGGGCTGGAAGGGCAGCAGCAGCAGGGGACAGGGGGTAGCTGGACACGGTGTCCACTGCCGGGGCACCAGACAGGGACCAACCCCATGGGGACCCCACAGTGCAGCGTCCACCTAAGCAGGGGGCTGTGCAGCACGGTCGTACACCACCGGTGGGTCGGCGCCCCGCCCAGGTTCCCCTGGGCACCGACCTATTGTCAGAGCACACATGATTGCTGCGGGCCTCCATGGAGCAACAGGTGCTGCTGGTAGCTGGGTTGCATGTACTGCATGCGGAAGTGTGCCAGGCAGCCAAGCAGCATGAGAGAGGCACTGTGCAGCTCCTGGAGGCTATTCAGTGCTTGCGGGAGGACATGACCTCATCCCATGATCGCACTGTTAATGCAATCAGGGATGGCCTTGCACCGCTGGCTGCCACCGGGTGTGGCTGGCCACCTCCCACACCGTGCAATGCACTGTCCACCCCATGGACCCAGTGTCGAGTGACACCCTCCCTGTTGATGTCAGGCTCTGCTGTAGGCATCCCAGGCACGCCTCGGGTGGGCCTGTTTGGGTGCCTACGCACCCCTTCGCAGACCCAGACACGGTCCCATGGTTCAACCCCTGGGAGGCTGTTGCAGACACCCCCTGTGGCTGCCGATCAGTCCTGGCGTGGTTGCCCCTGTGGCCGTGGTGACCATGGCTCCGTGTGGCAGACCTGAGGTTTGTGCAGCCCTGGCTGCTGTCAGCTGCTGCTGCATTGTGCACGCGTGGGCGGTGTGTGTGCATACCACAGGTATGGCACCTGTGTATCGCGCCACACACTGCCTGTGTCCATGCATGCCTGGCCACTCGCCCATGTGGCGTGGGTGTGATGAGAGCAGATCAGCGCCGGTTGCGCCTGTGCATCGGTGCACTTCATCTGATCCCCACCACATGCCAGTGCCTGTGTGTATGTGTGTGTGCGTGTGTGTGTGTGTGTGTTGCCATTCCCTGCTGTGTGTGGCTGTGTGACACTGTCACCCCCACCCCTGCGCCACGCCATTGTGTGTGCATGCCCATTGCCATGCACGCCCCTGCCTGTGTGCTGTCCCTGTGTGTGTGGCTAGTGCATGGGTGTGGTGCAACCCACCTGCCTGCACCAGAGTGCTCCCATGCGATGGTGTCCCTGTGCTGGCATTCCATGCACTGGAGCCAGGGGTCCCTCCACCCGGGGGGGCTGTCCACCTCCCTCTGGCCCATTGCCCTCATTGTCCCCACTACTGTCCCCCTCCTCAGCCTCGACAGCTATCCCATGGTCAATGGCCATGTTGTGCAGTATGCAACAGGCCAGGGATAGGCCACAGGCTTTTGACGGGCTGTACTGTAGGGCACCGCCAGATCTGTCTAGGCAATGGAAACGTGCCTTCAGCATACCAAACACATGCTCAATTATGTTCCGCGTGCTGGCGTGTGCCTCAATGTACCGTCCTTCTGCTGGGGACGACAGGTGCCGGTAGGGGGTGAGCAGCCATGGCCTGAGTGGATATCTACTGTCACCTGTGTGGAGAATGACATGGTTAGCCCTGAGCCCTCTGTTGCTGTGCCCCTTTCCCATCCCTGGCGCCCTCGCCAGCGCATCCACCCTGCCTTCCCCCTTCCCATGCTCTGCCCGGCCCCCTTGCTGGTCCCATACTCACCCACTAGGTGGCCCATTAGGATTTCCCCACTCTCGAACCTGTGGCACAGCACACTGCTATGCCAGATGAATGCATCATGTGCACTCCCAGGGTGTGTGGCACAGACATTGGTGATACGCCCCTTGGCATCGCACACCACCTGGCAGTTGACACTGGGAACCCCCCTCCTGTTTACGTTTGCCACACCCTCAGGGCCAGGTGGCATTTGGATGCCCATGTAGGTGCAGTCAATGACCCCAAGTATGCCAGTCATGCATGCTACCCTGTGGAAGTCCTGCATGGTTGATGTACACGCTGCCTGTGTGCTGGGGAAATGGATATATTCTAAAGCATGTGGCAGCAGGGCGTTGAGGAATTGTGTGAGGAGCCGGGACGTGGCTGACTGGGTTATGCCTGTTGTGTCCCCTGTTGATCTTTGGAAGGTGCCCGTGGCAAGCAGGCACATGACAGCTGTTACCTTCATCTCCACTGACATGGCATGGCTCCGTCTAGTAGGTGCTTTCATCTCCTCACTGCACAGCTCACAGAGCTGCCTCAGAATAGCCCAGTCCAGACGATACCAGCCCACAATCTCTATATCGCTGAAGTTCTCGAAGGTGGTGTGGGCACGGTACCACCTGTTACGGGCATACCATCGACGGGCCCTTCCATGGCCACGTCGCAGTTCCTCCTGCCTCTTCACACCCCTCATTACGGCCTCCATCAGAAAGGGTGTACTGGCCATGGCCCCTGCTGTCCTGTCTCCCCCTGGGCAGTTGGCTGCTGTGGGCTTTCTGCCACCCTGGTGCAGTGTGTGGCACCTTGTCTGCCACTCCTTCTCACTCGCTCTGCCCCTGGCGCACTCTCCACTGTCACCTCTGTCCCACGCCCCTGTGGCTGCCTGTGCAGGTCACCCTGTCCCCTCTCAGGCTCTGTCTCCCTTGCTCTTCTCAGTCTTATCCCTCCACCGTCCTGTTCCACTCTCTCACTCTCTCCCTCGCCCCTGGCGCATCTGCTGTCGGTGTGCTTGCACCCTGTATTTATAGGCTCAAGTCTGCTCGGCACATCTGGGACTTACTCTGTACTTGCGCCATGGTTCAGTAGTTGAATATCGCAGTGTGCCACGTATTCATAGGCCTGCCCCCTGCTCTTGCGCATGCATTCATTAGGGTTGCACATTGGCACAATGGGACTTGCGCTGCGCATTGGCTCCCGCTGAATAAAGCTCCTTGGCGCATTTCCATACTTGCGCCAGTGCAACTCAGTTGCGCCATGGGCAACTGCTTTGAATATCCTGGCCCGTATATACAATAAGTATCAGCAGAAAACATTGACAGTAGAATACGTATAGGTCAGAAGATACAGCAGGTTTTAGATAGGACACACTTTTTCATATATGTAAATAATATACAAGTCAAAGGATACACCAATTATAAATAGAATGCAATGTGAAATAGTATATAGTGATCCAGTATAAGGGTCAAGTATCACATTACTAAACTAATTTGTGACTTTAGACGGAAAGGATTTGAAATGGTTAGTGTTACCAGCAGGATAAGGGCAGGGGGGCAGAGGTAAGAAATAGGAAGAAGGCTTATAGACAGCCACAATAGCTAGTTATAGGATGGTTCAGACCTAGAGAGGGTGTGAAGGGATAGGGGAGGGAAGAAGGGGCTGGGATTTAGGGCTGGATCCAGGGTCAATGGAGTGTGGAAAAGACAGATGTGGAGAGCAGAAAGGGGGAGAGGGAAGGGCCAATTGTTAGATGTGAACAATCTTATAGCAGCGGTGATTTGGAATGCACTGGGAATTTTTTTTGAGTCATGAATTAGGGGAAAAAGGCACAGGATTCCTTACTATGATGTAGATATAGTGATTTAAAAGCTGCTAAGCTGATGGGGTGAGTTAATTTCAAAGTTTTTTGCAGTTTCTTCCACATTTGAGGAAGCACAAAGCTAATGGCTGCTCTGCCAATGCGTATTTTTGCCTTATATACATATAGGTAGATATATGAGGTACTTCTCAGGGCATACTTTCCAAGAGTGCAAAACGGTAAACAGACAGAGATATAATGGGGCAGTTTATTTGTAATAGCTTTGTAGGTCCAAACCGCAGCATTTTTTGTCATCTGTGAACAAGGGATGACCATCCCACTGCCGTATACAGGGTGCAATGATAGGTTGAGTACGGAAGACCCGTGATGTATCTTATAGCTCGGTGATAAGAGTGTGTTGAGTTTGGCTAGTGCACCAGCAGGATCCAGACTGTATAGGAAGTCTGCATAATCCAATAAGGAGAGAAAGGTAGTTTAAACCAGTTTCAGTTTAGCGCCTCTTGTGAGGAGATTGTTGATCCTATAGAACAGACCAAGTCTTTGTCTAAGTTTCTTTGCCAACTCTTCTAAATGATCTGTGAAGGAGAGTCTATGATCTAACCAGACACCCCCGATACTTGAACTTTATTATGTACTCCAACTGCTCACCTAGGATGGTGGTAATCTGTGGGATTTGCCTTTCGAGGTGTTGAGCTAGAAAAACAGCTGGACTCTGCATGGCTGGTGGGGAAGCATTTGACTTGAGGAGATTCATGGATGCTGCTCAAACAAAAGCAGTGATTTTGGTTGTTTTCTAGACTGGGAATGATATGCTTTGGTGCCTCTGGCTGCTAGTACTCAACCCACCACTACTATTATGGCCACTGCAAGGCAATCCCACAGATTCCTCCTCTTCTCTGTAGTAGTCCACACAGTCAACTCTGCATCCACCGGTACTGTTTCCCCAAGCAAGGGATTTTGTAACCCTTGATTTTACATGGAGGCAGTACTGGAACAGTGGAGGGGTGACCATTGGTGTTTTGGGGGACGATGTCAGCACTGAGACAGTGTGTGACTCAAGCAATGTGACTGGCTCAGTAGTCCTAGCAGGAACAACAGTTGGAGGATTGCCGCTGAGGCTTGAGTCAGGAAGCATAGGCAGACTGGGTTAAACTGTGAATATGTCAATAAGTTGGAGGACTGGTTTACCCTCTGGTTGGAGCCATTTTATGAGGAGTCCTTTGAATCGGGTATAGGCTTCCCGGGTACTGTCAAATGACTGGTACTTCAGGTACCAAAAAACTCTGCCTGTAGGTCTCTCCTGAGTTGTCATATCCTTTCAGTATGTCTCTTTTCACCAGGTCATAATTTGCTGACTGAGCAGTGTCCACATTACTATGGTAAGTTGGGCTTTACCTGTGAGGTAATGTACTAGCCTGATTGCCCATTGCTGCTTTGATCATTGGCATGTACTGGCAACCCTTTCAAGCATAGTCAGGTATGTCTCAATATCATCCAAGGGTCACAGGACCTGTATCAGCTCCTCCACCTTTAATAGTTTGCAAGGCACCCGTCCATAGCTGCATGTCTTCTTTGCTCTGTTGCCCTTGTTGCTGCATCTCTTCTCCTCTGTTGTTCCTGTTGTTGCATCTCTTCTTTTCTCTGTGTCTCTAAGCATTGGAGCTCTTTTCTCTCTGCTTCGCCGTCTCATTTTGTTGTACCACCCACCATTTGAAAAATGCAGACAGGTTTTTTCTGGTTATGTTGTTGTCTGAAGGCTCACCTGTTTGGTTTGACTTTCCCTGACAGAGGTGAATGACCAATCTTACTGAATCTGTATTTTTAATTTATTCTGAAAGTTATACTTTTATATTTATTGATATATATATAGTATTTTAGCTTATTTGTACTGTATTGTCGACCTTACATGTTTTATGTGAGGCATCCAGAGCCCCAGGGATTGGGTGCCATAGAAATAAAATTGCTTTGCCTTGTTCTTTTCCCATCTCTGGTGCTGGCTGTAATGTCTCAGCTTGGACTTGTGTCTGTGCTAGCTTGGCTGCCATACTTCTGATTATCACTTCTGGTCTTTCTATTGCAGAATCCATACTTCCTGGTACTAAGTCTGGCACCCATGAACAAATTTTTGGACTTATTAGGGTATGTATGGTGTAAATCTATTCTGACAACTACCACTGAGACTTGGGTCTGGAAGCATAAGCAGACCAGGAGAGACTGTAAAATCCACAAGTAATGTTTTATTTTTATTAGTAACAAGAGAATAAAAACAAAAAGAAATGTACAGACTGGTTTTCAGCATAGGAAGTCCAAAAACAAAGTCCAATTTCTGGGTTTAGAACTGAAGTCTACAGTCAACCAGCTCTCTGTAGCCTCTCCTCTCCAAATCACAAATCCCCTGAAGACACTTGCTCTTCTCTTTTCACACAAAGTTTCAGAACCTTGTCAGATTCTTGCTTCCAGAGCATTGTGACCCAAGCTGGCCTCCTTTGCTGACAGATTCCTTCAGTTAGAGGTGAAAAGGTCACGCTCTGTTACACTCTGGTAATAAACTCAAAAAGCTGTTTCTGTAATCATTTTAACCATAATAAATACATCTAGGGCAGATATTCAAAGGGGTTGTGCCTGGCACAACTGAGTTGCGCCAACGCAACCCCAGGAATGTGCCCCGGGGCAATATTCAAAAAAGGGAATTGCTCAGCGCAATTCCAAATGCGCCGGGGTGCAAAGACAATGTATGTGGCACATCTCCAGGGGGCATGCCCATGCATGTGCAGCACATCCCGATATTCAGGCCAGGATGTGCGGTGCATATGCTGGCACAACCTTGAGATGCGCCACATACCGGGGCACAAAGTTGAGCCAGAAAAATATGGCTCAAATGGTAGCCACCCACAAGCGAGCTGCCATAATGCAAGGCTCATCACAGCAGCCACCAATCGTGGGTGGCCTCCCCACCCAGAACACTGTGCACAAGTGCCCTACTATGTCCCTGGTAGTCTAGTGGTAACCCCCTTCCTCTCTGTAGCCCCGATCACCCGAAATAGAGCTATGTATAATTCCCTGGTAGTCTAGTGGAATCCCCCACCCTGCCCGTAGCTCCGATCGGCGATATTAATATAAAGACTGCCCTGGTAGTCTAGTGGAAACCCCCACCCCACCTGTAACCCCAATCACCCGTAAACCTGACAGCAATAAATCCCTGGTGGTCCAGTGGCACCCCCACCACACAGGACCCCGCCACCCAGGTCCCGCCCCATCATCGGCAGGCAGCAGCAAACCACCCACATACTCTCCACGGCTGCCTACTTATCGATAGCTATAGTATGGGTAGTAATCCTATTATTTATTATCAGAATTAATGGCTTGGTAGTGCATATTGTAATCTTTCATTCATATTTGTGAATGATTATTACAGTATGCATTGAAGCTCATTGGTCCACAGTGTGGACCAATGGGATTGCAGCCGATACTGTAAGCTGTCATTCGACGGGCAGCCGTGGAGGTATGCAGGTGGGTTTGCTGCTGCCCGCTGATGATGGGGGGGGAGAATTGAGTGGTCAGGAGGTCCTGTGTGGGTGGGCGGTGCCACTGGACTACCAGGGATTTATTGCTGTCGGGTTTACAGGCGATCAGGGTTACAGGCAGGGTGGGGGTTTTCAGTAGACTACCAGGAAAGTCTTTATATTAATATCGCTGATCGGAGCTGTGGGAGGGGTTGGGGTACCACCAGACTATCAGGGCAGTCTTTATATTAATATCACCGATTGGAGCTACGGGAGGGGTGGGGGTTACCACTGGACTACCAGGGTGTATAACGTTCTGTGCTACTTGCGAGTGGTGGCACAGGATGGTGCAGGGGTTGTACTGCAAGTGCCTGATCCTGGGACATGCTGTGCAGTGCGCCATGTGCATTTTAATGGCCAGCCCTGCACAACTCATGCAAGTGGGGCCACAATGACATGCAAATGGCCCCATTTGCACCTTGCATACATTATGGCCCCATTTGAATACTGCTGGCTGAATATTAGGAATCTGTGCACAGCGTAAATCTGTTCTGCTGGCGCAGTTCCCATTCTTGGTATTCAGCTCTGTCTGGGGGGAATGTGCCAGCGCATCGTATTTGTGCAATGTGCATTACCTGATATATTCAGAGGAGATGCGCCGTGGCTTATCTCTTTTGAATATATCCCTGAGGTGCACCTGCACAGCTCGGTTGTGCTGCACTACCACATGTGTCATTGCCAGGTGCACTTCTGGATATCGGGGCCCTAGTTTACAAATCAGGGAACCCAGTTTCATACATATTTCGCATAACTATATATAAGTAAGGTAGAGACAGCAAAAACAGAAAAGAAAAGCAAGTAAAGGCATGAGTTGACTGTGCAGTCCAATACAAAGACAGAGATAGTTGGCAGAATTCTTGCTTCAAACTCTCTCTACATGTCACAAATGGGACAGGGGCAGGCCCCACCAACTCTGTTACATATACCTCCCCACTTAAGAGGGAATCTGTGTTTTTCTTCTGTATTCTTTTTAAAACAGGTTTCCAAAACCTCCCCTCATTCTCATCACATTATTGTTAATTCTCTGAAGTCATCGTACTCCCTTTTATGTCACATGTTACATCATACAATTCTGTGAATATACATATCCAGTAGATCATTATTTTCTTTTTTCTCTAGCCTTTCTGATTTCTAAATTCCTGAACCATACCGTGAAAAAAAATCTACAGTTTTCTCTTTTCCAGATTTGTGCAACACTTTGAATTTAAATGGCTGTAATGCCAGGTACCACCTCGCGATTCTGGGATTTTTATCCTTCATTTGATTTAGCCAGCAGAGAGTATGATCAGTTATAAGTACAAAGTCAGCTCCTAGCAAATAACATTTAAGGGACTCCATTTCCCACTTGGATGCAAGGGCCTCCTTTTCAATGGTGCAGTACTTTTTCTCGCTGTTGTGCAACTTCCTGCTGAAATATAGAATGGGACGCTCCTTCCCATCTATATTCTGACTAAGGACTGCTCCTAGGCCTACCCTTGATGCATCTATTTGCAATAGAAATTGTTCTTCAAAGTCTAGGCTTTTTAAAAGAGGTGCTGAACATAATGCAGCCTTGATGGCCCTAAAAGTTTAATCACTCTTTGGGGTCCATTTTACATTGTTTGGATATCATTTCTTTGTACGTTCAATAAGGGGAGTAGCTAGTTGGGCAAAGTCGGAGATGAATCTTTGGTAGTAACCAGCCAGCCCTAAAAATGACCTGACATGTTTCTTTGTTTTAGGGACAGGGCTGTTAGCTACAGCTTCTATCTTAAAGATCTCTGGTCTTACCTCTCCATTTCCCAAAATATACCCCAGATTTCTGGTTTCCTGCAGGCCCAGTGCACATTTTGGTAGGATTAATGGTCAGACCTGCATTTTTGATAGCTTGGATAACTGTTTGTAGGTGATCCAGATGGCTTTACCAGTCTGGACTGTACACCAGTACATCATCCAGGTAAGCTGCACAATAACCTGAGTGAGGGGCTAGGACTACGTCCAAGTACCGCTGAAATGTGCCGTGTACACCATGTAACCCAAATGGCATGGTGGTGAACTGATAGAATCCAGTAGGCGTAGCAAGTGCAGTGTTATCTCTGGATTCTTTAGCTAGGGGAATTTGCCAGTAACCCTTGGTAAGATCAAGGGTACTAATGCACTTGGCATTTCCCAATCTGTCCACTAAGTCATCTATCTTGGGCATAGAACAGCTGTCAAATTCAGACACTTGATTAAGTTTTCTTAAATCAAGGCATATTCTTACCCGCCCTTCCTTCTTATTTACAATCACCATTAGTGATGCCCAAACACTCCTTGACTTTTCTATACCCAATTCTTTCATTTTTTTGTGTATTTCCTTAACCAGATCTGCTCCCAACTTCTGTGGTATTCTGTATGCCTTTTGTCTAATAGGGCGAGCATAACCTGTCCTTATTACATGCTCAACACTTTTGGCATGGCTGGGTACCATGGTAAAAGTACTGTTAGATGCCTTTACCAAGTTACGCGTTTCTGCAATTTGCTCTGAGGTTAAAGAAGCATTTTTCTTTGCAGCATCAGAAGTTACAGTTTGTTTTAGCCTGCCATAAGCTATGTCCATATCTTCCTTTTCAGTTTCTGGCAATACTAACAAAGCAACCCGTGGTGTTTTTTTTTCAACCCATCTTTTTAGGAGATTAGCATGGTATATCTTAGTAAGATTTTTCCGGTCACGTTCTCAACCTCATATTTTAACTGTGCCAGTACATCTAAGCACTTTGTAAGGTCCTTACCACTTCATTAATAGTTTGTTTTCTGAAGTGGGTAACAATAACAATAACAATACTTTCTCACCTAGCTCAAAAACCTTTTCATTTTTTTTCGCCCAATGGTGATAATGTACCTTCTGATGGTTTTGGGCCTCTTCTTGATTACTATGGGCAGTTTCAACATATTTGGCTAATTTCTTTCTCAGCAGACACACATATATGCTGTAGTAGATCTTTTTTTGAGAGAGGTTCTCTTCCTATATTTCTTTTATAAAATTTGGGCCCCCCTAGGTTGTCTACCATACAGCATTTCAAAGGGTGACAAACCTGCTGATGCCCATGGCACTTCTCGGTAAGCAAAAAGCAAGTAAGGTAAATATTGGTCCCAATCTTTCCCTTCACCTTTCACAAACTAGTTTAGCATGCTTTTTAGGATCTGAGTAAAACGCTCAACAAGACCGTCTATTTGAGGGTGATAAGGGGAGGTTCTTATGGCAGTAAGACCGAGTAATTGGTACAGCTCCTTCAGCAAGGCAGCACCAAAATTACTACCTTGATCAGTAATAATTTCTTTAGGTATGCTCACCCTGCTGAAGAGTTTTGCAAGCTCTGCAGCCACTTTTGGGGCCATCACAGTGCACATTGGCACTGCCTCTGGGTGTCTAGTAGCATAGTCACATACTACCAAAATAAATTGGTTACCCCATTTACTTCTATCTAAGGGGCCTATCACATCCATTGCAATTCTCTTTTCACACAAAACTTCAGAACCATATCAGGTTCTAACTTCCACCAGAGCATTGTGACTCAGAACGTCAGAACCTTGTAAGATTCTAGCTTCCACCAGGGCACTGTGACCCAGAACTTCAGAACCTTGTCAGATTCTAACTTCCATAGCACTGTGACCCAGCTACAAGCTGGCCTTCTTTGCTGACAGATTCCTTGAGCCAGGGGTCAAATGGTCACACTCTGTTACACTTCGCTAATAAACTCAAACAGCTGTTTCTCTAATAACTAAATCTAGTTTACAAATCAGGAAACACAGTTTCATACATATTTCTTATAACTATACATAAGCAAGGTAGAGACAGAAAAAACGGAAAAGGAAAGAACAGCAAGTATAAAAAAGAGTTGACTGTGCCGTCCAATAGAAAAGACAGAGATAGTAGGCAGAACCTTGCTCCAAACTCTCTACCATCACAAATGGGATTGGGCCCAACCAACCCTGTCACAAGGATTTGGGAAGGGGCTTTGCTAATTCCGTGAACTAACTGTAGTGTGCACAGCACCACAGGTTCAGCAGCATGACCTTTACTTTTTTTTTAGGTTCCCATAGGGGGTCCAGATCATCATCTCCATCCCCACCCAGGCTGATAACCTCCTCCTCCTGAGATCCGTCCTCTGCCTCCTCACTTTCTCCACCCTCTCTTTCCTTCTTTTTTAAACTTTAATTTATATTGATTTTTTTTCTCATAGATATCCATACAGTAGTACAAGTGAGACACAGTTGGTGCAATACGGAGTGAATTATACAGGCGGACAATAGATATAGAAAAGATAATTCTGGTATAATCTGGGTACTAAGAGTCCATAGATAAAAGTGCATAAGATGACATAAATACCATGTTAAAGCATACATTATAGGGTTAAAGGTGTCTAATCTAAAGCTAATCAGGTAGACCATGCGAGGAACAATTAAACTGCCTGGTAAGTTCTCTAGATTTTTCCCCACAAATTACTTTAGCCTTATCTCTGTACATGATGGTATGAAAAGGGGGTCCTGCTGAGTTGCATACATTACCCATTTTCTCCATCTAATTTCAAATGAAGTATCTGGTTTTGGTTCCCTGGAAGTAAGCCTCTCTAGTACATAAAGGTCTCTCATAATTTTGAACCAATCACTAAGTAAAGGTGGGGCACTACTACCCCATAGGTGAGTAATCCACCTTCTTGGCAGCCAAGGTATAGCTTACCCGGAGAGACCCCTTTTGGATATGAAGTCCCTCAGGGGGGACTGTCAAAAGGACCAGTTCAGGGGTTAGCACTGCCTCTTTTCCCACCAATTCAGCTAAGGCGATTGCTATGTCCTGCCAAAACCTCCTGATACTAGGGCAGGACCAAAAGACATGGCAGTGGCCAGCCTTCACCTCCCCACAATTTCTCTAGCATTTCCCATAAGGATCCCCTGTTATTGTGGCCACCTTAGCCGGGGTATTAAAAAATCTATTCCTCGATTTCCAAGAAAATTTCCTCTAGTAGGGGGCAAGAGGGACCAGCAGAGAAAGTTTTGTGTATTTGCTCCAGTCCTCCTTGGAGACCGGAACCTCTAATTCCCTGATCCAGGCCTCCAGGATTGAGACTGTGGATTCCTGAGAGAGCTCCTGTAGTCCTCCATAGGTCACCCCAATGAGGTGTGGCCATTGCTGCCCCCTGAGGACTGCAATGAAAAGATGTAATAGCATAGGAAGTGGTTTTGGCAGAGTATTCCCACAAGGGCCCTTCTGAGTTAGGAGGTCTTTTAGTGAAACATATATCTGAAGGTCTGCTTGCTGAATCCCATATATTTCCTGTATCTTATGAAAAGGAAGAAGCCCCTCTGGGTCCATTACTTGGAACAAGAATTTTAAGCCCTTCTCATCCCACTGCTCGAATGTCTGCAGTGCTTGGGGGAGAAGGTAAGACATCTCTGACTTGACTAGCTTCAAGAAATAGGAAACCATCTCCAAATCTCCTGAGGTCCACAGCCTGTACCTGGTCTCTAGATTGGAATGCATGCCTTGTAAGGAGGCCGGGGGACCAGCCGAAGGCGGGCTTGGAGAGTAAACAACTGGAATGAAGTCCTGAATTTGATTGAGGGTTTGGTCTAAAATCTTCCAGGGGAGGGTATAGGCCGGGTTACTCCACTGCATGATGCGAACTAGAACAGTAGTCTCTAGATTGGAATGCATGCCTTGTAAGGAGGCCGGGGGACCAGCCGAAGGCGGGCTTGGAGAGTAAACAACTGGAATGAAGTCCTGAATTTGATTGAGGGTTTGGTCTAAAATCTTCCAGGGGAGGGTATAGGCCGGGTTACTCCACTGCATGATGCGAACTAGAACAGTAGTCTGTGCATATTTAAACAAGTTAGGGAGAGCCAACCCCCCAGCCTCAGGAAGCTGTAAAATAGTTCAATGAATCCGAGGTCTTTTACCTCCCCAAACAAATCTGGCCAGAGTACAATTCCAGGAGGTAAAGTAGGAGGGGGTAGGGAATATAGGTGTAGTTTGAAATAGGTACAACAACCTGGGCAATATATTCATGTGGATAAGATCAATCTTAAGATAGAATGGGAGATGGAGTTGAGACCATTCATGGATATCCCCTTCTATTCATTGAGTAAGTGGCTCATAATTCAATAGGAGTATATTTTGGACATCTTGGGGAAGAGTCACTCCTAAATACTTAATTTTGGTACTCCTCCATCTAAAAGGAAACCGGGCCTTTATATGATTGGGGGGGTATAATGAAAAGAAATAACCTCTGTTTTTGAGGAATTTGTTCTATAGCCCGAGACCTGGGCAAAATTTTCCAGAATGTCCCAGAGAGCCAGAAGAGATTTATCAGGGTCAAGCAAGGAGAGGAGAATGTTGTCGGCATAAAGAGCCAGCCTCCATTCCCTCTGTCCAGCTTCAACTCCTAGAAAGGCCTGAGAGTCTCGGATCTTCATAGCCAGTGGCTCAATGTAAACAGCGAACAGAAGTGGAGAGAGAGGACATCCATGTCGGATGCCCCTCTCAAGGGGTATCAGGGTAGAAATCTCCCCATTAAGTCTAATGTAGGCTTTCGGAGAGGTGTACATCCCTTTAGCCACTTAATATCTTCCTCAGGAAAACCAAATGCTGACAGGACCTCCCAGAGAAATCCCAAGGAGACCCTGTCAAAGGCTTTATAGGCATCTAGATTAATCAATATAGAGGGGGAAGGTCTCCGGGACATGTGCTCCATTAAATGTATGGTTTGTTGAACATTGTCAGCTGTTTGTCTTACCCTTAAAAAAATGCCTGACAGGCCAGGTAGGATGTCCTTCAGTCTGCGGGCCCAAAGAGACATGTAGAGTTTATAATCACAATTACGGACTGACATGGGTCTGTAGGAATCTGTGGTTATGGGGTCTTTACCAGGTTTCAGTATGGCAGTTATGACTACATATGCCCATGAGGCGGGGGGGGCACCTCCTCTCTTTCCTTCTTATCATCCCAATGTAGGCTGGTAACTCCTCCTGAGATCTGTCCTCTGCCTCCTTACTCTCGCCATCCTCTCTTTCCTTCTCATCATTCCAAACCAGGCTGATAACCTCCTCCTCCTCCTCCTGAGATCTGTCCTCCTCCTTACTCTCTCCACCCTCCCTTCCCTTCTTATCACCCTTGCATGCAACAGTCCAAGCTCCTTTGTCAGAATGTGTGTCATGGTCAAGCTTGGCACTCTTGTTAGGAAATGGGAAAATATCTTCCAGATTAGGCTCAGCACCACCACCAGTGGTCATGAGGACAACAGCAACAACCTCCCCAACCAGTGCTCCAGAGCCAGGCATTTTTCTAGTTTTTGGACTGATCCTCCTGTTGCCTCCTCATCATCCCCCAGCACTCACCAGTATGGATGTCACAGATGTGGAAGAGAAAATTTGGCCACACTAATGCCATCACCACTTCTGCCAACAACTTCTTTGCTACTACAGTACTATTATCAGCTCCAGATGAAGTTGCTGCAGAGGTCAGTTTCTTAGGTGCAGCTTCATTTTGGCCCACAGAACCTACATTTTTTTTTGGACACTTGTCTGGCAACTCTCACTTTATGAGTCAAGCATCTCTTTCCTGTCATTTTGGATATTTTGATTTTTTTAAACACTGCAGTAAAAGTAAATACCAGCGGCAGAGACAATACAGCATGTAACCTTGCTTGCATTGTACCTGCCTGCGCTAATGTGAAAGTACCTCACCCCCAGTTTTCCATTTACCTATCCCCCCACACATCTTTCTGCTATATACCTCTTTTTCCTTAACCCGCTCCCCTACCAACAATTACCTGACAATGGCCTCACTTGGTTGAAAGCTCTACCTCTCTCCCACCTCAGACGATGCCACCTCCGGCTGACCCCTCCAACCCCCTCTTATCTAATCTGTCTATCAGTTAATATGTACTAATTTGATGTGTATAGCTTCCAATTTTACTATTACTGCCTGTGCATATGTTTCAATGTTTTTCTTTTTTTTTCCTCTGTAAACCTTGTATTTTTATAATGTTTGTTCAACACTGACGTGGAACCTTTGAAAATGAGGCCTTGACTCAAAGGTATTAATCCCAAACTGAAATAAATAAATAAAATAAATAACTAAAATAGTGTGATCTTAATCACAACTGAACAGTTTACTGAGCTAACGTGGTATCTACACTAAATACACCACAACAATATATTTTTTTAACATGACAGTGATATCTTGATACACAACAAGACTAGGGTAATTCTAAACAAAAAAAAAAACATTAATATAAAACAGCCACTTCAATATCTAACTAAGCAAAAGCATTACAATCAATATAGTAACAGACCAGCAAAAATAATTCACTTAAACGCAGAAAACTGTACTACAGAATTAAAATAAATTACAGACAAAAATAATTAAAAAGAAAGACTGAGAAAAACAAATATCTCTGTTGCTCTTGCTCACAGGCTCAGCCATAGGGCAGGGACCCCTTGCTTGCTACTAGGTAAAACAGGTCACCTCCCCCCACACAGCACTGCCTCAATATACAAAACAAAATCACCACTTCAAACTAAATACATTTGCAAAACTACAAACAAACTATGAAAATCTAGCTACACAAGGCAATCCGAGCTCCCTCATCAGAATGTGTGTCATGGTCAAATTCAACACTCTTGTTAGGAAATCTATACCCAAAGGTCCTCTCCTCCCTCCTAAGGAACCTTTTTCCCTTACCTGTAATTGTGCTTAAACTCCCACCCTCAACCTTCTTTGATTCTGCCTTTTGGTGTCAATAACCTGGTTGGCACTTATTCAATGTTCAATGTTAACCCATGCACTTTGATATGATTATTATATTTAGCTCAAAATGTCTGTTCTTCTATGTTTAATGGTCTGTAGCTTACTGTACTTCTCATTATCCAATTTATACTGTATGTGTTATTTTATACTGTATGTATTATTTTTATTACTGTATTTTGCCATTGTACCTCCTTTGTGCCTTTACTGTTGATCCCTATTCCCCTCTCCCCCAGGACGCATCTGTAAATGAGCATTCACTGCTCAGTATGCCTTTCCTGGTAAAACATTTAAATAAATAAATAGATTATTTTTCAGACTGATTTGGTTCCAAATACTCTGTATTAGAAGTAATTTTTAGTTTTATTTTTTTATTAGACAATCCAGGACAGACTTCTCTCCAACCCTCTCTCTCCATAAGAATTAAAACAGCCTCTGTATGGCATACAGCTCGTTTCAGTACCATGTGACCTCCAATTCCATGGTACATTGCCAACTTTGCCTGTGGGCCCCACTCTACCAGCAAAGTTGCAAATCTGCCATCTGCGAAGTTAGTCATGCACTGTGGATTGGAATTGGTTGAGTGGATTCAATTCTTCAATTGGGTTAAATTTGTTAAACTATCCATGAAGTGAAGTTGGTCAAACTCACACACCGCTGTCCAAAGGAGACTAACCAAACTGAAAATTCTACATTATTTCTATTTCAACCTGGCCAAAATGGAATCTAAGGGGTTCTAAAGGATGGTCCATGTTGAACTGTAACACACTGAGCACATGCTATGGTTCTTGAACCTGATTCAGTCTGCTTGGAAATGCATCAGGATTATCTGTTATAATATAACCTCAATAAATTGCCTATTTCACCCTGAACCATGGATTTTAGGGGAATATCTCTAAGGTTCCCCAGCAGATAATATATCAAGGAGTAATGAATTCTATTAGCGGTATTGGCCCAGATATTCAAAAGAGTTGAGCCATGCGCAATAGGGTTGCACCTGCGCAAGTCTGAAAATGCGCCATTCTGCGATATTCAGCAGGAGGCAGTTGCACCCCCAAATCACGCTGAGCAACAGCGCAATGATAATGAAGGCATGCACAACTGAAGGGGGAGAACCATGCATAAATGGCACAGTGTGATATTCAACAACTTGCGCCATGCGCAATAGGGGAGCAAGCGGAAGTTGCGCCATAGCGGAAAAGAGCCAAAATAAAAAGGAGCAAGGGAGAGGTGCAAGAACGCTACAGGGGAAGCCACATATGAGAGCAACACACAGCAGGACACACTGGGCAACAGGGACACACAGGGCCAGGCAGGAAAGGGCACCTGGAAGCAATAGCCACAGGGGAACGTGTGGGGAGACATTGCACAAGGGGGAGGTACACCACACAGCAGTGAGGCAAGCACAGGCAGGTGTTCCCGGTGCAGGGGAAGTAGCAGTGAGGACAGGCGGGAGAATACAGTAACAGCTGCGGGGGTGAACACAAGCCAGGGACATGGCCAGTGCCACCTTCCAGATGGAGGCCATTATGAGGGGTGAGAAGGGCGGGCAACGGGGGGGCGTGGCCATGGAAGGCCCATCAGTGGTATGCCCCCAACAGGCAGTACCGAGCCCACACCAGCTTTGAGCTGTACAGTGATACCGAGATTGTGGGCTGGTACCACCTGAATCAGGCAATTCTGAGGCGGCTCTGTGAGCTGTGCAGTGATGTGATGCAGGCACCCACACGACGGAGCCATGCCCTGTCAGTGGAGACCAAAGTGACAGCTTGCATGTGCTTGCTCGCCACGGGTACGTTCCAGAGACCAACTGGGGACACCACAGGCATAACCCAGTCAGCCACGCCATGCCACCTCACCCAATTCCTCAGCGCACTGCTGCCACATGCTGCGGAGTACATCCATTTCCCCAGCACACCGGGCGGAGCACACAGCAAACATACAGGAGTTCCACAGGTAGCACGATGATGCGGGCGCTTAGGGGCAATAGACTGCACCCATGTGGCCATCTGCACACCACCTGGCCCTGAGGGGGCCACATACATCAATCGCAAGGGCTATGCCAGCATCAACTGCCAGGTGGTGTGCGATGCCATGGGGCGCATAATCAATGTCTGTGCCATGCACCTGGGGGACCACACGATGCCTTCATCTGGCACCAGTTGGCACTGTGCCACAGATTTGAGAGTGGGGATATCCCCACTGGACACCTAGTGGGTGAGTATGCAAACCACATGGACAATCATATGGCCTGGGGGGCATGGTCAGAGGTGACATGAGTAGTGGCCTACATGGCCTGGGGCAGGCTGATGCTGATCACCAAACTAACCTCCACCCTCTACACACAGGTGACAGTGGATACCCACTCCGTCCCTGGCTGCTGACACCCTACCAGCGGCCCGCGACCCCATCGCAGCAAAACTACAATGAGGCACACGCCACCACACGTAATGCCATTGAGCGGTTGTTCGGGATGCTGAAGGCACATTTCCGTTGCCTGGACACCTCCAGCAGTGCCCTACAGTGTAGCCCCTCAAAGGCCTGCAGGCTATTCCTGGCCTGTTGCATCCTGCACAACATGGCCAACGAATGTGGGATAGCCGTACAGGTTGAAGAGGGAGACAGCGATGGGGATGATGAGGATGCCGGTGATGATGGTGATGGGCAGCCCCTCCCTTGGCCGACGGGACCCCCGACTGCTCTGGCTGGCACAGCTGCACTGGGACACCATCATGGAGGAGCACTTCAGCCAACCCAGGTAAGCCATGGGGCCATGTGTAACCACCAGTGGCTAAGGCACAACCCACAGCCACGCATGGACACACACCAGGGGTGCATGCCATCAAGGGAAGTGGCCGGGCATGGAACCACACACACAACCAGGGATGGGTGAGGTCTAACATGCCACGTGGATGGACACACACACACACACAACGCACCAAACTTGCACAAAGGGTAGGAGGCACACCGACCCAGAACGCCACCCCTAGCCACACACATGTCCACAGACCACCACGCCCACTGCCTGTCCATGTGCGTGTGTCAGATGCTGAGCGCCATTGCACATTGGTGTGCAGCGCAATGCAGGCATCATCATGCACATGCAACTGCAGACAGCAGCCGGGAGGGTGTGCAGATGGACTGTATGTCCGCGTGCAGGGCTGGGTACCCACCCGTGCACTGCCCACTGAAAGACACAATGCACACAGGGCAGCACCAGACAGTAGCCGCATTGGGAGACAGGTCAGTCACGCGACACAGTGCCCTGGCCACCATGGATGCATGGGCGGCCCCGCCGAGACCCGCCAGCACTGACAGACTGACCACTGGCCTCATGGGGTGGCACTGATGGTCCCCCAGGGGTTCCACTGCATGAACACGACCGTGCTCGCGCAGGGGTCTGCAGCACACCGAACATGCCTGCGCCAGGTGTGCTCGGGATGCCCACAGCTGAACCCGGTGTCGACAGGGAGGGTGTCGCATGATGCCGGGAATGGGGGGTGGACAGTGCACTGTGTGGTGTCCACGACGCATGGGCACATGACTGTGTGCCCATTGTGGCCATGACAGCAGTGAATGCCTGTGCATGATTGTCAATGGCAGCGGTCACATCCTCCCGCAACCGGTTCATCCCTGCCAGGATCAGAGCGGTGTCTCTGCTGTGACGCTCCTCTGCCCACTCCAGAGCCACATGTAGTGCATCCACTGACGTCGCAAGCTGCATCTGCTGCTGGACTGATGCTTGCAGTAGGCAGATGTGCTCGTCCAAGAGGCTGCCTCCTCGGCATCCTGTCCCTCAGGGTGTGCGCGGCCCTGACGCTCAGCACCCCTTGAGGGTGGGCGCTGCGAACCAGGACCAGGTCTGGGCATGTCCACAGGTGGTGCCCAGACGCCGCCGCTGGACCCTGTACCCCCAAGCCCATTGGCCGACCGCTGATGCTGCCCCTCCGGCTGCCACTCCCCAGGGCTCAGTGGTGCTGCCGCAGTGGCCGCAACAGTCCCACTGTCCTAAACAAACACCAGTGCTGCCCCACTGGTGCTGACAGGCAAAGGCTGGGACTGTGCTGACCCGCAGACCTCCACAGCAGCACCACCCACAGCCATGGCCGCAATGTTACCTGATGTGTGGCCATCCCGTCGCACACACGTGTCACTGCCCATGCCGTTGGTGACATCATCATAGGTGACGGACTCGGCACCGGCCTGTGTCACAGCATGCTGGCATCTGTGGACGCTGTCACACTGGGACATGGGCAGGGCTTCCTCCACACCTGTTACAACAACATCAGTGTGGACAGCCAGGCAGGCCCACTGTCGCACTGAGCCACGTATACCTGTGGAGGTGGATGGGCCCTCCTCCATCTCCAGCTGACTGTCCTCAGTGGACAGGCCCACCACTGCTGACCCATGCAGACGCTCAGGATCTGTTAGGGAAAACAAAGTCGCGTTACTGCATGTGACCTACCCTGCCTCCCCATAGACAGACCATGACTTACCATGCAGTGATGGGCCACCACCCGGAACACCCTCAATGGCACTATGCTGCATGCTTCCAGCAATCCTCTCCTCCTGTGGGGTCAGGTGTAGCACCTCCGGCTGTCCCCACCTGTCGCAGCTCATGCTGCCCTGATGGCAGCCACCTTCTCCTTTATCCTCCTCCTGTCTGTGCCCATCTTCTTCTTGCACTCCTGCACGGAGCGTGGTGGCTGCCATGCAGGTTCACAGCACGTGCCACCTCCTCCCATGCAGCAGCATGGGCTTGATGTTCCCTCCGTCATCGCTGAGAAGTGACTCCTGATCCAGGTAGGCCTCAAACAGGGCTTCGGGTCTTGGCCTTGGTGAAATTAGGCTCCTCCTCCTCCCACCACTGTGTTCCTCCACCCCACAACTTGCTCGGTCATTATTTAGCCTGTAAGAATGGCAGTTGTTACCTGTGACTGTGCAGTCCCATGCATGTCCCTAAATCCACAGTCCACACTCCCAAACAGCATGCAACTCACCAACAGACTGCAGTAACCGACTATGGCCACTGCAGCCCAATGTCGCACTTTTATAGCGCAACCCATGCAAATGAGGCGAGGTGCAACTTTAAGTGGATGCAAATTGCAGTGCTGCGCCATTGCATGGCTGATTAGCTGTTTTGCATATGACGGCTGAATATCGCGCTGTTGTGCTTTGCGTAATTGTGTTTAACATGCTGAGCCAATGGCGCAGTTTTGTGACATGCGTAGTACACACCTCACTGCGCATGCCCGGGTTGCTGACGCAGGTGTCTGCTGTGCTGCTGACATGCTGTGCATGGGAAGCAATGCAGAGCACAGCCACCATTGTGCCAGTGGCGCTATAGCGATGTTCACCTACATGGCGCTGTGGCACTGGGCCATCTTAGGCACACTGGGGCAACAGCACGGTAGGCCACTACTGGCGGTAGCACACAGGCAGCCAATCATGCTACACGCATTGGGTTCCAATGGCGCTGTGCGTGTCCATGCGCCAGAGACCCTTGACCCTGTGCCTGACCTTTGCCCCCTAGGCACCATGCGTCAGGCATGGGTGCACCACTTTCGTGCTGTCCGGTGACAGTGTGATAGGGAATGGCAGCACTGTACCACGCAGCATCTGCACATGGGGAGCCGCGCTGCAGAGCACCATATTTGCAGACTGAGCAGAAAGAATGGCATGCAGGAGGGCTGCTCAGTGGACGCAGTTGGAACTGGCCAACCTAGTGGCCATAGTGGAGCCACTCCATGGACCACTGTTCAGGGAGGCACCCCTTGACAGGTCCAGGAGCCAGGTGTGGGAGGAGGTGGCCACTGCATTGGAGGAGGCCACTGGATGGGGGAGAAGTGCAGAGCAGTGCCGCCATAGGTATGGGGACCTGCGACGGAGGGAGCTGGAGCTGCTAGCCCACCTGCGGGGACGTGCCAGGATGGGCATGGTGCCACGGCCAGGTAGGTGTTACGTCAACACACTTTTATCTTCCATATGGGTATCACAGTAGTATGTGTCCAGCACATGGGGGAGGGGCCGTCCGGGGTTGGCTGCGGTGGTGTTATCAGGGTGTGAGGTGGGTGGGTTTGGCTGGGTGGGAGGGCACACACCTGGGGGCAGGGGGACTTTGCTACGGGATTGTACTGATGTTCCTCTCTCCATGTTTGCATCACAGGCCCGGAGGAACGGTGCCTGGCCCATGAGCTGTGGTGCAATGAAGAGGAGAGGGAGGCCAGGTGGGGCGAGGGTCCACAGTGCCCAAGGGACCGGCCCGATGATGGTGAGTGCCATACCTCCATGATTACTATTGTTTGCTGTGTAACAGGGTGGGCAGCAGGGCATGGCCACCATCCATTGACACCACTGCCATGCACGCAACTTGTTACAGTCAGCACTGTCCAGTGGCAATGCATGTCTGGGAGTGCGTCGATGGTGGTCCTTGCATGCACCGGGTACGTGGCTGTGCCACTGCCTTTGCACCACATAGCCATGTCACTAAACAGCCATGGTGGTGCTGTGCGTGACTTGGCCGGTGGGTGTGTGCAGCGTTCCACATGGATGTATGCGCCTGGGTGGGCAGGCCATGTGGACGTGATTAATGTGGGTGGTCACACACCATCACAGAGGTATGTCCCACGGCCGTATGCCATGCACAGTGGGTGGGCTGTATGGGGCTGTGCATTCACACCTATTGACTGTGCTCCCTTGTCCTAGGTACACGCCATCTCCAAGACATCAGGGAGGCACAGCGGGAGATCCTGCAGGTGGCGAGGGCATCACTCGATATCCTTCACAGGATAGATGAGACCGGGGTCCTGAGGAGGCACAGGCAGCGAAGGAGCCAGAGCGGTGAGCGGCGCTCCCATTAGAATTCCCTCTGCCCCTGATATCCCCTACCCCCCTGGACCCACCCTCACACCCTCCTTTCCTGTCCCATTTGTCCACCCCTGCCCTTACCCACCCCCACCTTGTTTGTGGACCCCCCCCACCTTGTATATATTGCTGTAAATAGTTACCTTTTATATGTTGTTTTAATACAGTTATTTTGATATGAATACTGTGGTGGTCTCTGATTTGCAGCGGGCTATAGGTGCTCAGCTGCAGTGGTGTGCATGGCGTCAGGGGTGGTGCAGTCATGGGCATGTGTGTGTGTCCATGTGGAGGTGACTATGGTGTGGAGGTAGCTATCAGTCAGTGTCTGTGGTGTGTGTGTTGTGCCCTGTGCACTGGATAACTGTATGCAGTGCTCCATGGTGCATGCTCTGTGTCCATGGTGCCCCTATCAGCCCGTCCATGGCCTGTGCAGCTGACACCCATGCATGTCTGTGACCTGCACGGTCTGCTGGCATGTCAGTGGTGGCTGTCCATGCAGGGCAGCCACTGTACCGCCACACTGTTGCCTCCTGTCACTGGTGTGGTGCATGTCTGCCTCAGGTGACACTGTGGCCTCCACAGTTGTTGACCCACCTCCATGCTGTGGCTGTAAAAAGGTAGACGGTAACCACCTGTAGACCTGTGCCCGGAAATGTTGGTGGCGTGACAGGTCCACAGTGTCTTAACAGGGTGGCTGGCACCCAGTGCCATGGAGGATCCGGGTTGTGTGTACACAGTTTACATGGGCCCTCGCTGGGGGCTTGGTTGCCCCACCACTGCATCCCTGTGTTGTTGTGCCCTTGGGTATGGGTGGGTGTCTGTCCATGCACTGTGTGGCATCCGGTGTGGTGCATGCTTCCACGCACCACTGTGGGTGTCTGTGCTGGCTGTTGTGGCCAGTGCTGGGTTGGGGTGTGTCATTGGGAGACTATGCAGGTGCTGTACCACTGGTGGTGGTGTCTGGGACATGCCCTGTCCCATGTGGGGTACCTCATGTGCCGATGCATGGTTGGTCTCTCAGCAGTACCTCGGGGGCTGTGCATGGTGGCACTGTGTATGCCATTGTTGCATCGCTGTGTGCTGCCACCTGCTGATGGGTGCTCATGGTGGGGCTGCTTTGCATGGTTCTGTGGTGTCACAGGTTGCAATGTCACAGTGAGGTGGTGGCATGCATGGGGTTTCCTGCAGTGGTGGGCGCTGCTCCTGGGCAGGGTGTCTAGGGGTCACGGTGCAGGGTGTGTGCTCTGCATTGGGGATGGTGTGGCATGGGGTGGTCAGCCCTCCTTGTGTGCCAGTCACAGCTTGCGGGGTGTGTGATGGGGCACCATGGCCCAGCTGTGGGTTGGTTGCTGGTCTCCATGGGCCAGTGGTTATTCTAGCCCTCCCCCAGTTGTGCAGTGCATGGGGTGTGGGGGGACGATGTCTGTTCTGCTGTGTGTTCCTGTGCCCATCTGTGGCATGGGTGGTGGGCCCCTACCTCCCTGGTTGTGCAGTTGCATTGCCTTGCTGCTGGGGGGCATCCCTGATTGCGCTATGGCGCCTCTGGACTGCTCAGCTGCACATCCCTTGTTGCGCTATGGCGCATCTGATCTGTTCAGCTTCCCCTCCCTAGTTGCGCTATGGTGCAGGTGGTGCGATACTCAGTCGTTGGCTATAGGCGCAGTTTGGCCACCTCACTTTTTGAATATTGCGCCTCTTGTTCATGGGCACAATGGACTTGCGCTTGGTCCTGCTATTGCGCACTTTTTGGGCGCAGTTTGAATATCTGGGCCATTGTCTCTAAAAAAAAAAAGTAAACAAATTCTCTATTGGAAATGTAACTCCCAAACACTGGTTGAGGATTCATGGAAAAAAAATAGCTTAACCACCTTTAATAAAAGAATAAGTTACTCAGTGCTTGTTAAATTAAAAAATATTTGATAACATATGGTCACCTTTTTAAAGAAATAAAATCTTAGCAATAGCTTTCATCTTGATTGCAGTTTTGAATGTTTGTTGTGACTTGTATTAGACTATGTTAGAACAATTTTAGTATCATATCTTAAAACTTAGAAATTTCCCTGAATTCACTACAGCTCATTTATTTAACCTTTATAGCACGTTTCACAATAACTTTATTCGTGTACTTGTAGATTATGCCGCTCATCCATGTTTGTAATCTATCCCTTTTTGTATTATTTGTTTCTTTTTAAATATTTTAATAAAAGTTATAATTGAAAACAATATATGTTTATAACTGTTTGATAAATGCAGGCACAATAAAACTTGGCCTTTAATTGGACACATTTGATTTTTTATGTGCCTTAAAGACAGTGATCACAGTGGATGCCTTCCAAATCCTAAGAACTTTACCCTTATAAAGTGAAAAACCGAATAGGAATGTTAAAGTTGTTGATATACTGTAATATGACAAAAATGGCTCCGGGACAGGATGGTTGGGTTTCAGAATTTTTTAAAACTTTTAGTTTGCAGTTGGCTCCTATGCTTGTCAAACTTTTTAGCTTTATTTTGCAACACAAAACCTCACCTGACTCTATGAACAAGACACTATTGGTATACATAAGAAAAATGATAAAAGAAGTCTCAACAACTGGAGACCATTAAGCCTCCTGAATGTAGACTTCAAGACACTTGCCAAGACTTTAGTAAATCAATTGTCAAGAGTCACAGAACATCTTGTTAGCCCACATCAGGCATACACAGTCTCTGTGTGTAAGATTCAGGATAACTTGTTAGTTTTGCAAGACATTTTTGAAAGAGGAGACTCAGGGCTCCTGAATGGATATATAATTAAACTTGATCAAGAAAAGACTTTTGATAAAGTCTATCATGAATATATTTATCTGTATTGTACACATGTAATTTATACAATGGGTGTGGGTGTTTTATGAACAGGAAGTGGTCATCCCGAGCATAAATGGGTGGCTAGGACCACATGTGCACATCAAAAAGGGTGTACATCAGGGGTGTCTACTAAGTCCTGTTTAGCATATCTTCAGTCTGGATCTATTATTGAGGATAATATCTTCTGACAATGGGATTGGGGGATCTCTATGGGCCGTAAGTCTCCACCAATCAAAATCCTAGCATATGCTGATGATGTTGTCTTGTGTATTAAAGACACAGCATCAGGTCCAGCTATTGAAAGAATTCTAGATAGTTATGCTAACATTTCTGGTTCCCGTGTGAACTATCATAAAAGTGTGGACACTTTTTTGGGGACCATAGAAGACCCCCTTCCTTACCATATCACACAGCTTCAGTTCCTATTACTGACAGACTTACAGGTCTTGGGGTGATGTTTGGCAAAGGAGCCCCAGCCCGAAAAAAACTGGAAACACTGCCTGCAGATAGCAGGAACAAACATTTATTTTTGAAAAAGCAAAAGGATCTCTAAATTAAAACTTTTTTATTAGAACCTTGATAATCCTAAACTGTCTATATTTAAAGAGCCCTTGACACAGTTGTGACAACTCTGAGAAAAAATGTAATATTTGGACACAATTAATCTTATATTTTATACTTTTTTCTGTGATTCTCACCCTTACTTCTTTATGTAAACAGGATAACTGCCCTATCTGTTTTTGGCTTCTTGCTTTCACCTGACATCACAATTCTGTTTATGACATCACAGCCTGTTGCTGTACAGATAATTATGATGCCATAAAAAAGCGATTATGATGTCAGGTGTAGGCAAGCAGAAAGAGAAGATAGTCTAAGTAATGGTAATCCTCTTTCATACAGATGTGCTCGGTAAAGAAAAAAGGGAAAGAATTATAGAAGATATATGAAATATAAATTGAATTGTGTCTAATCTTACACTTTTTTCAAGTTTTTCTAATGGTGTCAGGAGCTCTTTGTTATAGTTTTCCACCCCCATTGCATCTGGAGGCAAAATTGTACAGTATATTTTTTCAAGCATTATGGGGTAGTCAACATAACTCTATAAAACGAGAAGTTACATATAGACCTGTGGCACAGGGTGGACTAAATTATGGACCAATATTGTCATGGCCCTGAGGCTGGGAGACAAGATTTGGGATAACCTTTAAGGAATGGATACTGCCCTGTCTCTCCCCTCCTGGCAGAAAGGGAACATTTAGACAAGTTTATTTTAAAATTCATGTGGCAGCTACGTACAGCTGTCTTTTCAAAAAATAATGAACATATCTGATACCCAAATGCTGACTTTGAGTAGACAACAGCTTTATCAATGTTATACAAACTGTTTTTTCTATAGAATTAGGCTTTCCCGTTTGACTACTCATGGTACAAAAACCATACTTGGACAGATAAACTCCAGAGTTCCTAACTTTTTGTGGGATGTCCTGTGACTAAGTAGCCATGGGAGATTAGGAGTTGCAAATTCACACAAACATGTAAGCGAGCGAGTGTGTCCCAGGCCTACTTGTCCAACAATATTAGAGACTCAGGAGCATCTCTTTTCTCAGTGCTCACATATACAGGACTTTTGGTTAACATTTGCCAACATATGGCAGGAATCATTGTTTCAGACTATCTCTTATAGAAAATTAATATTAAATCTATTTTCAGGGTCCTGGTCACAATTTCATAGTAGCACATTGCAAGTAATTTGTGCCACCCTCAAATATCATATATGGCAGGCCTGGTGCACCTGGGCCCCACAGCAGAAGCTGTGTTCACATCCTGAAATAATGAGAAATGTTCTGCTCTAACTCAGGAAAATACATTTGCAAGAAGAGACATTACATACTAAAGTAAATATGCATCCTTATGGAAACGGTGTCAGTTTATAGCGCTAAGACAGCATGAATATGCACTGATGTGGAGGTGGATATGAGCCCTGCTGGTTGCTAAATTGATTACTTAGGGTGCTATGTTTTGTTTGATTATTCTCATGGACCTAAAATATTGTCTTTTTTTCCTTTTGTTGTTTATCTCATTTTTCATGTGTTTCTTTTTTCTTGCTTTTGTGATCTCCCCTGTTCTTTCTAGAGTATGCACAGAATAATAGTGTTTTGTTTTCATTTGTTGCACTTGATATAGTGTATGTATTGTCATTTATTATTTAAATAAAATACCCCTACTCTTTTTGCTAAGTGCCATCGGATCTTTATGTTCCAGCTGGACAGTGACCAGCGATTGGCAGAAGGGACCTCGGTTTAATGTCTCGTTGAACTCGTAAGTTCTATTTTAATTATATGCTGGTGTTGTATCTATTTTATTAGTAAATCCTCATGTTTAATTAATCGATGTTGTTTCCAATATTTGACTCATAGTTTCATTTTATTCCTTAACTCTTAGGTTAACTAAAGGGCAGATTTAACCTTGACCCCACTGCATGGTCAGTGGTGCACTGTTCTCAAATGCTGTCAGATTTTAGAAGTTAAATAAGTAGCACCAGCATCTATCTCTATTAAATGTTCAATCTTCTTCCAATCTCCCTGAGCTAATTCCTTTAGGTAGCTGCTCTGTCCTCATTCAGTCTCTTTATGATGAATGTATCGCTCAGTTGATCTTAAGTTCTTCCTCTATAAAACATACAGCAAGAGATAACTGAACAGTGACCTCTAACTGAGCCTGAAAGTAACACAGTATGACTACTTGATATTGTTTTTACAGTTTATCTCCTCCTGCCTCCCTGGCTAGCCCTCCTTCCTGCCGAACCTCTCAGGCCTGTCACCCCAGCTTCTCCCAGGACTTAGCTCTCCCTGAGTCCCCCACAGTTTGCCCTCTGTGGCAGGCTGGTGGTGAGTCCCTTGACCCACCGAGCTCCAGATCCAAAGATGGGAGAAGCCTGAGTCACTGGGTGTGGGGCCTGAGGAGGTTGGCGATCATCTTGCCAGCCAGGGTGTTTTCCGACCTTTGGTCCTCCCATGGTCTGCTGCTCTATCCCGCCCCACAGGGATGCCAGCATTTTTGGACTATGTCCCCAATATGATTGTGCAGTGGCACACTCGCGTGATACGTGTCACATCCTTTCCCTCCCATGTCCTGCACCCTACCACTCACACATCTGTAGGTGGCAGTGCTGCAGCAGGACATGGCACCATTCCCCCTGGGAGGAGAGTGTCCTATGGGATGCTTGGACCTTCTCCCCCAGCTGACCCCTGAAGATCCAGACTTGTTCCCAAACCCTGGTCACCGGCGTCGTGGGCAGTAGCTCTATTGCTGCACTGATGGGCTGACTTTCAGTATGACTTATATTACAAGAATAGTTTGATAGCAGTCTGTCAATCTGAATATTATTTTTGGTTTTAAAATAAAAATGGATTGGAATCTTTATTAACTGATGAAGATTTGAAGAAGTAAACTCATTCTTTTCTTTCTCTTGGAGTTTTCTAGTTCCCCAGTCAATATTTATGTACCCCATAGCTACATGTTCTGTACTTAAAGAGTCATTTGTCAAACTATACAGCAAAATCTCTTGTTTACTATCATTTCATTGCAGTGGGTTATATAAGCAATGTACCCATAATTGCTTACCTTTATGACGACTGGAAGTCAATTGGATAGTCACAGTGATAGTGATATAGTGATAGTGATATAGTTACAGTGATAGTGATAGTGATATAGTGATAGTAATTCAATTTGGTTCTTAGAATTCCCCCTATAAGATGTCTACAAGAAGACTCTGACTCCCTCCACTTCAATATACCCAAGACAAAAAAAGGACTAGGGAAGGTGTGTTTTCTCTTTTCTTGCTGCTTATTACCAGAATTATCTCCCCTTCAACCAAGCCATTGTACTTATAATTCAACAGTCACAAATACATAGTTCCATACTGTAACTAATGAAGGAGTGTCACTTAGAGAGCTAATACGAAGCAACTCACCAGCCACTGGTCAATGATGAGAGCTGCTCCTTCTGCATAAAACAGTCAAGATTTTGGCACTGGGGTATTTTTCCTTATTGAATGTTTATAAAAAAAAAAACACAAGTTACTGAAGCGCCATTATCATCCTTTTGGTGTCCCATATGGCAATGCTGGGTTGTCCTACCTACATGAGTACTTTAACTGTTTTCTGGGGGAGGCATGTCTCTTTTCATCGACCACTGAGTGGTCAGTTGTTTCTATCTGTGAATAAATTAATATTACATACTAACCATAATTGTTGATCTTCCAGAATATCTTCATCATTCATTACCACTTATGGGTCTGGGGCTGGAGACACTAGGTCCCCACAGGAACACATTTTTTGCAGGGAGGGAGCTGACATTTGTTGCTGATGGTGCCTGCCCACCTCACATGGTGCCATGTATACATATTAACTAACTACACGATTATCTGAAGTACAGTATGCCAATACGTTATGCAGATGACCTTGTACTTGCTGCTAGTTCCAATGACAACTGCAAAATAAACAGCATGCTTTCTCATGACTTACAGGCAGTGCAAACCTGGTTATTACACAACAAACTGCTCTTAAATGTATTGGAAACACAAGCTATACTCTTTGGTCCCCTCCCAAACTAAGAAATTGCCAGACTCCCATCCAAATCTCCTGTATTGATGGTATGTCGCCCAAGCTGTGCAGTCCTTTTATTACCTTGGTGTTACCCTGGATCACTCCTTTGCTTTTCAACTGCATATATTGAAGACCTGTAAATCTGTAAATTCTAGACTTGGCTTGGCCTATAGAATTAGGCATAGTCTCACCTCACGTGCCTGTTTATCTGTCATGAGGGGTATACTACTTCCTAAGCTAATGTACAATGTAGCTGTTTACACATCTTCAGCCTCAAAGCTTGCATTAAAGAAATGGGACGTCATCTATAATAACATATGCCATTTTGTTCTTGCAACAAATAGACTTGTTCACCACTGTACCTTGTATGAGAGGCTGCAGTGGCCGCCTCCCAGTGCTATGTGTCACTTAGCCACAGGAGGCACTGTCTATAATATCCTGAACAGTTGACAGCCTCAACATCTTGCTGCCTTGCTTCGAAATCCGCAGAACAACCCTTTTCCCTTAAGATCAACAGACCTTGACCTGCTTGTTGTACCTAAATTAAAAACTAGTCTTGAAGTTGCTTCATTTCAGAACTTTTCCCCTAGGCTGTAGAACAACATTCACCCTGAGATTCCAAGTTGTGCAACTCCTGTGGGCTTTCGACATATATTTCATAAGCATCTTCTAAGTGCTTTCATGTGCAACTGCTTTGCCAAGTTGTAAACAGATGTTTGTGGACCCTGTTATGTTCCCATGTGGAAAATCTCACACCATGTGACGTATGTTGCTGTATTCCTGGTTGATGACACTTTTGTCCTAACAGCTACATTTCTTACCCTTGTAAACATTGTATTTCTATGTATTTTGTCACATGTGCTCACCCCTTTCTTTTATAATCTCTGGATTGTGCCTGAAAAAAGAAAGTTCCTGCCTAGTGCACCTACCTGGTTTACAAAACATAAATAAATACATAAATAAGCAAATAAATGTGCACCAGCCAATAACTGTTGTCAGCTCCCTCACACATCTCAGTTATGTTCACTGGGACAGAAACTAAGTAGACAGAAAAACAAAGAGAAGGCTAGATCATGCCTAGCCCAAACAGATAGAAAAAGGATACAGGAACAAAATAAACAACATACTAAAACCCGACTCCGAACCTTAGACTAATAAGGACAGGGTATATTAGGTGGCACAAGGGTAGAAGGGTCATTAGAGCCACAGCCTCACACCACTATCCCAACAGGAGGTGGGCAGTGGCATAAGAAGAAGGCAGCAGCCCTGATCATGTGGCTCTGGCAAAAAAACACAAGGATGATACCCAGAATGGTTCCCCTTTGTAAATGAGAAAGCACCAGGTGAGGAAAAAACTACATAGACTCCAAAAAAAGAGAGAGAGAGCCACTCCAAGCTATCAGAAGAGATAATTAAACTCGTAAGTTGGTCATGTCCCTCTTCCTTACATCAGGGATGAAGAAAGGGGGGAACTAGACACATCTGGAGTTGCCAGGCTGTACAGCCTAAGGGTTTGAGATGTGCTCACCTTGCCCCTTCCCGCCTCCCCCCAAGGGTAGCGGGCCAAGGCCCAAATACACAACAGGAACTGGGATACCAACCAAAATATTCTGACATTGTCTGGAAACTACAGAGTAAAACAAAAAATTCCACTTCTGCAATCACAGGGATGTACCCTGTGTAAGAGGTAGTGCAGTTGATCCAATAGGTTCATACTAAGGTTCATACAAAGGTCTTGTAAGGAACAAGACAGCAGTAATGCCAATAAGAGCTCCTATTTAATAAGAGTAATATCAAATGTCCCCACCAGCAAGAATATATCTGTCCAATCTATGTTTAAATTCATCCTTAGTTTTGCTGAAGACAGTTTTCAAAGGTAGTTTGTTCCAAGGGCCCATGACTCTCAATATAAAAAAATACTTACGTTAAATGGAATTAAAGTTTCTACCAGCAACTTGTAAAGGTTGTCCTCTTGTGTTGTATATCTTGTCCTCAAATTCAAATCCCAACTCGCACAACAAACAGGGGTCATTAACGACATCAAACATCAGAAGTAAGTCACCTCGAATTCTCCTTGTTTCCAGGGCATTAACTTTAATGCATTAAGTCTTTCAGAATATGTTTTGTGTTTGAGTTCGGGGATTTTTTTTGTAAATTTTCTCTGGACACTATAGGGTGCAGAGCATCTCCTACATGCAATGAAATGCCAAGTGGAGGTGGACTGGATAGTGCTGAGGAACACAGCTTGCATGTAACAACTAATAGGGATATACTCACAATGGGATATACCCTGGGCAGGGAGAAGGAGGCCAAGAAAGAAAAGGGAGGAAGGGGCTACCTTCACAAAACTCCTTTTTATGTTTATTTTTGTGGTATGAGGGCCTAAAGCCCTTCAGCTCAGTTTTGTGTTTTGTTATTTATTAATTTATGTTATTTATGTAGTTAGTTAGTTATTTGTTCATACACCCTAAGAAGTGCCCGACTCCTCTTTGAATAATATAAAAACAAGTTCAGAAACGTTATTTTATTTTTTTAGAGGGAGCACCTTGAGAAGTGCCCAACTCCTTTTTGGATAACAGAAAACCAATGTCAGAGACTCCCTGGAGGGGCTGAGACTGGGGGAGATACCCAGTACTTCACTGTTGTGCTGCCCCCCCCAAGAGGGTGAGCTGCCCAGAGGCCCTGGATCTTATATCAGAGGAGGATGGTGGGTAGAGCATGGTAATACATGATGAAAATAATCCAAAAGATCAACAGTTATGTTACATATGTAATTTTCATATCTTCCAGGAATCAATCTTCATACTGATTCCCACTTATGGGTGAAAGTACCAAATCATCCCTTTTTTCCTGAGGGAAGAGCTGCCTCATCCAGAAGGTACAAGTTCCCTCAGCCCTCTGTGTAGGGGAGAACATCTGAGGGTAGTGGCTCCTTACGGGTCTGGTGGGACATGAGACTCATCAGGGCCAGGCGGAGGCTCCTGTGACACAAGAGTGGGAGGACAGCCCGACAACTCTCAGCTGACTCTGTGGAAGAAAATTGAGCCTCCTGGAAAATGTAAATTTAGCACCTTATGCCGGGCCAAAGGTGACAGTTTAGAGAAGTAAATCACACCACACCATCCGCCTGAAGCAGACTGCAGTTCCTGCAAGCCAGGAAGCAATCTCGATGGCATTGTACAATACCCTTTATTGATGTTTCACCACCTCCAGGCCTTGAGCAGAAAGGCAAATGACCTGCCCGACTAATTTTGCCTGAGGCATTGTAGCTAGAAGCTGACCTGGCTGCAACCAGATACTGGTTAAATGCTGCCTGATGTGTTGCAATGCATATGATGATGCATGTCAAGGAAAAAACTTCCTTCCTAAGGCATCTGTCTGGGCAGAGTCCACCTTGGGAGGTTGGTCACACATGGGGCATCTCAGCCTAGATGGGGTCTGCAACACTTCCAGCCCTGAAAACGGGTGGGGTTGTGCACCTGCAGATTCCATGGGTGTGTGATACCGGAGCATGAGGTCCTTGAAGGACCAGAGAAGGGATGTCTCCACACTACCATCAATACCTCCTCATAGGGCTCTGGACCAGGGAGTGATAATAGAATAGCCATCATTGAGAACTCAGAGTCCCAGTGGCAGGGTTACCGGACCACGGCCTGTGAAAGATCCAGTGTCCAATACCTCCAGCATGTTCACCAGGAATCCCTGGTACAGAATGTTCTCAGTAACTGAGGACAAGTGGATGGAGGATTCATTGTCCTCTGAAGAGGGCATTGATGGAGAAGAGGTGCTGGCTGCAGAGGTCGACAGTACCAGAGAGAAGGACCAAAACTGTGCTCTGCAGAAGTCCCTATGGAATTGCTTAAGGGCACCTATGAACTCTGCATGCTGTTCCTGAGTAATTGACCCTTGATGGTCTATGAACCCAGGTAATGGCTGCAGAACATAGTCGGGTCCAGGATGAAGATGAGACACAGGGCCTCTAGGTCCTCTGTCTGGGCTCTGTGTTTGCACAGGAGATCTAACCAAATGGGAGGGCCTGGCAGGACCGCCCGAATGGGGTTCTCTTACATCAGAGGAATGACCTGGCCGGTACTCATGGGATGGTACCCCCAGATGGGGAGAACAGAGCCATGCAATCCCCATAGGGTGGCCCTGGTCCCCACTGGTGATAGTGTTAGCCAACAGCTCCAGAGAGAACACTGCCTCTGGACTGCCACCAGAATTGAGCCAGCACTGCCTCTGGACACAGGGTCAATGACTGGCTCAGAGACAGGTTCATCAGTCATCGCAACTGGTACCATCATTATTGGCCCCAGAGCAGTCCCCAACCCTGGCACATCATGCTTAGTGCTGGGCCCAAGACTGACACCATGGTTGGCATAGCACCAGTTGCCTGAGATGGTGTTGTCCTCTTTCTCTGAATTACTAGCAACACCGGAGGAGAGAACCACCTCCTCCTCCGCAACAAGACATAGCACAGCCCTGATGTCAGTCCCTCGTCCTGTTGCAGGGGAACCCAATGACACAATCGGCCCTGCCTCACTTCCCAACACAATGAATGGTGCCAGGAGCCAGGCTGGCACCAGGCTGCAACACCATGGGAGACTAAGCATATAGCTTCAGCCTCATAACTGGGGACATCTGCTGCCCAGGGCAGACAGACTGTGGAGTGTTTACTGCCAGCCACCCAGAAGGAACCGGCTATCTACTAGGGCCACCCACCCACCAGGGCCTCTAACATCTCAATAGGGCGAGGTTGAGGAAGACCCTGTATTTCCACAGAACCAGAGGTCCCAGGAAGGGGCCCATGGGAAAGGCCCAATGTCCTTACCTTGGCCTCATGTGTGTGATGGCTGCCTCTGAAAGTAGGATTGACCAACACCACATCATCGTACAGACATCTAAGGTATGGCAGTTCATGGAGAGGAAGATGTCACACTCGTCCCTACTGTGAGAAGGGCCAAGGCAGGCTGTGCATGTCTAATTCTGGTCCATCAATGCCATCTGTTTCCCACAGGAGCAGTGACACATGATGGAGGGGGCCAGATGGACTTTTTTCTAGATTTCTTTGCCTCCTTTTTCTGGCTTCAGCACTGCAGAAAGTAATAAAATGAAGAAACAACACTGAAAAAAGACAGTAACATAGTTAGAAACAGTGACAGAAGTTACTGGGCTGCTCCCATGGTGTTGCCTCAGTGGTCAAAAGAACTGGACTGAGGTGTGTGAGGAAGCTGATGACAGTCACTGGTTAGCACACATGGCACCATGTGAGGTGCACAGGCACTATCAGTAGCTGACATTGGCTCCTTCCCTGCAAATCATTTGCTCCCACAGGGTCCTAGTGCCTTTGGCCCCACACCCATATGTGGGAATCAATGGTGAAGACTGATTCATGGAAGATCCTGTATTTCTTAAGAGTTATCTTTTATAATTAGTGCTTTTAATTATTGTATATTTACGTCTTTTTTTTCTGTAGAGATTTTTCTACCCAACTACATCTGTTAGTCAGGGATGTACCCTGGTCCCAGAGGTGTGCTCTGTTTGGACCTGTGTCTTCTGACCTCTCCTGATCCCAGTAGCCCACTGGCTACCCCCACGGCTCTGCCCTCTGTGCCAGGGGCTGTGGGGGAGGGCCTCCCTCCCTGAGGCTGTCCACCATGTGGACCAGGATCCTGCATCATTTAGATGTTTGTGGGTTTTTCTTCCTTTTCTTGTCACCTTCCTGATGTGAGCGCAACCTCTGTCAGCCTCACACACACACCGCATGTCTCTTGCCATGGGTGCAAGATCCCTGGCCTAGCCACAGGGGTTGCTGTGGTGGCAGAGATCACCATCAACCCTCCCAGGCTGAGGTGCAGTTGGTCTGAGTGACCCCTCACATCAGAAACCCTGAAGTGTGAGTGCCACGAAGCAGAACTGTGATGTTCTGGCTAAGTGGCATCTCGGGCGTCAGCAGGGCATCTGCAGGGAGGACCACAGGCCATGCTGGTCAAGGCACAGTAGATGAGTGCACAGAACATGTTATGTATGTCTAGCTAGCACAGGGGACTAAGTCTGTCTATATAGCACAGAGGAAGGAACAAGCAGAAAAAAGGGAATTGCGTCAAAACCCTATATAGGGTCAGCCTGTTTGAGGAAGTAATAACAGGAAGCAACTCAGTAGTATAGCAAGGCAGGTATAAGCTAACCAGGGAGGATGTGGGATCCAAGGAACTGGAGCAGACAACAGGACAGCAGGGGAGCATGGAAAAGGTGAGGGGATGGAAATGACAGGGCACAGAGGGGGGAAGGGAGGGTGGTCAGCTGCAATGGGTGTGGGGGCGCCATCTTTCTAGGAACAATGTGGAGAGCAGGGGGCTGTCCACTGTGCAGACACTGTGGGCAACTTAAGGAGGAGATTAGGCAGCTGAGATGAAAATTGGGACGGGGTAGGGAGAGGCTGGGGGGAAGATCAGTGGCTGAAGGGACAGGTCAGGGTTGCTCCAGGCCACATGGATGGAAGTCACAGGATGGAAATGGGGAGGATTCCAAAGGTTCAGGGACAGCTCCCCTCCCCCCAGGACCCTGGGGAACTGGAGTGGAGATTTGGCAGGAGGTAAGGAGAAAGGGTAGGTGGGTAAAGGAAAGCAAGCATGGAGAAAAGGGAAAAGAACAGGGACAGAGAACAGAGGTAAGTCCTGATGTGGGGGGGGGGCTCTATAAACAGGTTTGTAGTACTGGCTGGTTTGAAAGATGGGGAGGCAGAGGATTGGGATAACATTGAGGCCATAAATAGTGGCAAAGGAGTGAGAGGGGAAGTTGGGAGGAAACAATGAAGGTGGAGTACAGGACTGAGCAGATGGGGGTTGTAGGGGGGATGGAGGGGAATATTACAGGTGGGGTGTCTGGAGGAATGGAGGTGGAAGGGCCAAAAGGAGGTGCACCACAGGGTAAATGCAGGGGGATAGAGGAAACTAGAATTGCGGGAAGGGAAGGGTCTCTGGGATTTGGACAGCAGGGAAGGTGGAATGAAGGGGGGGTCAGGAGAAAGGAGGGAGGATCATTATCCTGGGAGATTCAATAGTGAAGGGGGTAAGACAGGGAGGTAAGGGGACAAGATCAGGCAGCAGGTGGGTGGAATGTATGCCAGGCATGACAGCTGGGAGGGTAGGGCCTTTTGTAGTTGCTGTAAGTGTGTAGGGCAGAAGCATGAAAAACCTCACATTACAGTACATCAGGGTACAAATGACCTCACGAGGATAGGGCAGAGGTGGTACAGGAGAGGTTTAGGGAAGTAGGGAAAATCTTCAGTGAGTCAGTTAGGTCAGTAGCCTTCTCTGACGTACTCCCAGTCCCTAGGGCTAGTACTATAAGGAAACAGAATTGAGGAATTTAACAGTTGGCTAAGGGGTGTCATGAACCTACTCCTGGAGGCCAGTTCCACTGAGCTCACAGTGCCCATCCCAAGTGCAATCCATTACAGGGGAGACAGGAATATCCTCCAAGTGTCCATCTAGAGTGCTCACCGAGTTCACGACCGAGCATTCACCACGAGGTCCCAGGGATTTTTCTCTATTCTGGGTAAGAGCCAAATACAGTCTCAAGTCTGTAGCCAGGTGAGAACCCTCTTTGGTTGCTGTACTGGAGAGAAGACCCAGGCATTATGAGCTCTTCGGGGGTTTGCCCTCATTAACCCGATTGTGTCCTCTCCCACGGGTGTGCAGCACCTAGTTCCCCCTTTCAGACTCTTCCCAAGACCTGTGTATCTCCCTTAAGGCACCCAGATCCCCTTTTTCAGGATCTTGGTCTTGGCAGTGAATGGTAGTGCTTTAGTAATTACAGGCTAGTCTCAGACTTGACTGAACCTTTTACTTCTACACACACAAAAATCACGCAAAGGCAGTTTTAAAAGCAAAAATGCTTTTGCTAAATCTAAATGTTTATCATACAAACTTTACAAACAAAAGGTTTAGAAATCTGGTTACAGAATAACAAAAATAAAGGTGGAAATATACATGCAAAAGGGCACTATAAAATGTAACTATCTAGCATCTACCTTTTTTGTGGAAATCTCAGAAAGTCCTGAACCAAAAGAAGTTGGCAAAAGTTTCAGTCCTTTTGTAACATTCACTGGTTCGTAGTCTGTCTCTGTGTTGTGTCAGTCTTGCTTCTCTTGTGGTCAGGAACCTGTGTCCAAATGCAATGCCATGAGTTTCTGTTTTGAGGGGCTGTTTGTAAGCCTGGCCCCTTCAGTCTTTGGATAGCTGGTGGCCTTCTCATTTTAGGCCAGCAGGGGTCTCTCTTGCTCTTTCCCAGGTTTTAAGTGAACCATATTATTTATAGTTAGATTCTCTTACAATTCTGATATCCTACCAGCTAACCAAATGTAGATATACCATGACAGTTTCCTGGAACCTAAAGCACTTTCCCTTTGAAGTGTAAAGTTTATGACAGGGGAGATGGCTTCTCTCATCCTGAGATTTTATTACACCAATTAACTAACCAGGGACTTCCATCCCTTTTGAAATGGACTCTTAGCTTCCTGGCTAATCGACCTGTTCTCAGTTCACAGAGGAATGTCAAATATTTTGCAAGACAGTCTCTCCTTCCTGTGACCTTTCGGTGAAACTATGTACCCCTTTTTAAAAAAAACACATGGGCGTCTTTTGGCAACCCTTAGTTCTGGCCTGTTTGGGAAATTAACATAACCAAAATCCTCTGCATGTAACCTTTTTAAAGCATAAACAGAAAAAATGTACAAAAAAATTGTCTGCAATATTCCAGCAGTTGGCAAACTCGTCACATCCCTCCCTCCTTAGACTGAATTTATGGGAACACCCCCCTATCGTATGGTAGAGTTTCCATAAATTCTATTTACTATTCTAACAGGTGAGATAGGCCATCTGCGTTAGCGGTGGCTGACCTGGCCCTGTGGGTAATTGTCATGTCATAGGCCTGCAGGGCAATACTCCGAGTAGCTGACCATTTGTTTTCCCCATCTGATTTAACCACACCAGTGGGTGTGATCACTCTGTACCTCGAAGCGTCTCCCATAGAGGTATGTCTCTAATTTCTTCAGGGCCCATACCAACGCAAGGCATTCCTTTTCAATTGTGGAGTACGCCTGCTTTCGGGGAAGTAACTTTTTGCTAAGGTATACTGTTGGGTGGTCTTTTCCCTGAGTAGATGTCTGACTGAGGACTGCTCCAATCCCCACATCCGAAGCATCTGTCTGGACTACAAATGGCTTAGTGTAATCTGGACTCTCCAACACAGGGGCACTGCACAATGCCTCTTTTAGCAGTGCGAAGGCTCATCCACAGGCTGGCTCCCACTTTACCCTTTTGGGCTGTCTTTTCTTCAGCAAGCTAGATAAGGGAGCCGCCAGGGTACTGTAATTGGGCATAAATGTTTGGTGGTACCCTGCGGTCCCTAGGAAGCTCCTAACCTGCTTCTGGGTTTTCAGCATGGGCCACGCCTCTATCGCATCAATCATTGCTTGATTGGGATGAAGCTGCCCCCGCCCCACTACATAGCCTAGGTGTGCCACCTCAGCCATAGCCACCTGGCACTTTTCAACTATTACAGTGAGCCCTGCCTTCTATATCCTGCCCAACACTTCATTCACATGGGACAGGTGTTCCTTCCAGCTAGTACTGAAGATGGCAGTGTCATTTAGATAAGCCACAGTGTACTTTCCAGTAGCATGTAACATCTGGTTGACCAACCTTTGAAAGGTGGCAAGAGTATTCTTCATTCCAAAAGGCATTACCCGGAATTCGAATAATTGTATTGGAGTGATGAAAGACGACCATTTTCTTGCTCTGGCAATTAACTTCACCTGCCAGTACCCTTTTGTCAAGTCAATTGTGGTAAGGTATGTCACCCCTCCCAACTTGTCCAGTAGTTCGTCCGTTCGTGGCATTGGGTGGACGTCAGACTTCATAGCTGCACTAAGTCCATGACAGTCCACACAAAAGTGAGTAGAGCCATCTGGCTTGGGAACAAGGACTATGGGTGAGGCCCAGGGACTGTGGGATTTCCGGATTACCCCTAAATCCAGCATTTCCTCCACCTCTCTCCGAATGTCCTTTAGGATGGCCTCAGACACCTGGTAGGCTGTCCGCCGTGTGGGCACTTGTGTCCCTGTGTCTACATCGTGTGTTGCTAAGGGGGTTCATCCAGGCTTAGCCGTAAACAAAGGGGCAAAGTCCTCTAAAACCTCCCTCATGTCCTGGGACTATTCCGTGGTCAACTGGGGCAACAGTTTGATTGCCTCCACAGATTACTCCCACTTGCTTTCCTCTAGCAAGTCCAGTATGGGGTCTTCCTCATCTGTCTCCTCCCAAGGACTACACACTGCAAATACCATGTCAGCCCTATTTGCATATGGCTGCATCATGCTTGAAATGGTACATCCTATGGGTATGTCTCTTGTCAAGCAGTTCCACTACAGAGTTTATGTCATTGACCTGTCGGACTACCTTATACAGTCCTGCCCACTCGGCCTGCAGCTTGTCCTTCCGGACCCGAATTAGGACCATGACTTCCTGACCTGCATTGTACGAGTGAGCTCTGGCTCCGCAGTTATACCAGACTTTTTGCTCCTGTTGGGCAGCTGACAGGTTGCTTTGGGCTGCTCCCTTAAGCTCCTTCAGCTTCTCTCTAAACTTAAGGTCATACTCCACTATGGCAGTTCCCTGGGTGGCGTGCTTGCCTTCCCAGTCCTCCCGGATCAAGTCTAGGGGACCATATAAGAATTCAAATTGGGAAAACCCTGTTGACTCTTAGGGCACCTCCCTGTATGCGAACAACAGATTGGGAAGGTATTTCTCCCAGTCCCTCCCATGCTGTTCAGCAAATGCTTGGAGCATCAATTTTAGGGTACCAATAAAACATTCCACAAGTCCATTGGCTTGTGGGTGATAAGATGTCATGCATCTCTGCACCACCCCACACTTCTCCCACAAACACTTCATCAGGTACGACATGAAGCTACCCCCTTGAGCAGAGATAACCTCCTGCCGAAACCCGACATGGGAGAAAATCCCTAGCAAGGAATCTGCCTCTTTGTCTGCCTTAAGGGAAAAGAGGATGACCGCCTCTGAGTATCAGGTAGCGTAATCTATCATAGTCAGGATAAACTTCTTCCTGGGGAAGCTTGGGGTACTCAAAGGTCCCACAATATCCATTCCTACCCTCTGGAATGGCTCCTCCATAATGGGAAAGGGAATTAGGGCAGCTCTGGTTTTGCTACCTGCCTTCCCTATCTGTTGGCACCGGTGACAAGACCTGCAATATTCCTTCACCTTCTGGGTGAAGGTGGTCCAATAGAAATTCTGGGCCAATTGCTGAGTGGTGCATACGATGCCCAGATGGAGGAATATCATGAGTGACCTTGAGCAATGGCTCCTGATACCTCTGGGGAATGACTTGCTGCCTGCCAATCACCCCCCATCCTCATGTTCTATGTATACAACAGTCCATTATCCCAAAATACCCTAGGTCTCATTTCACCTCCTTGTGTTCTGTCAGATTCTGCACAAGCCCTCAGCCTCTCCAAACTAGGATCAGTCTTCCGAGCAGCATCAAATTCCTCACAATTTTCCAAAGCATGGGACATGTCCCCCTCAGTTCCTAAACTTGGGTCCATAGCTCTAGCGTCAGGGCACTCAGAGTCACTGCCATCCCTAACCTTCTGACCATTGGTTACCCCTCTCTCCTCAAAGTAACCTTCTGTAGCTGTTTTGTGAATGGCTATTTGGGGATATCCCACCTCCCTTTCACTACTCTCCATGTCAGGAGGCACAGGCTGGGGAACCAGCCTCCTATTCTTTTCCACAGGGGCTTCTGTGGGGTTCAGGGAATCACAAGTGGCCTTAGCTGTCTGACTGCGGGTAACCACACACACACCACCCCCTGCTGTGGATTATTCCCTATAATCACATCCAGGGCAAAGTTGTCTGCCACTGCCACTTTTTGCACCCTCTCTCCTGTCTCACCCCAGTCCAGGAGAATGCTAGCTAGTGGCAGAGTTTTCTCCTTCCCAGTGAATCCCCTCACTGTTACAAACTGATTAGGTATAAGCTGTTCAGGCCCAACCAAATCCCCTTTTACTAAGGTAAGAGATGCCCCCATGTCCCTTAACCCATGGGTCTGCACCCCATTTACAGTAACCAGGTGTATGTGCTCCTTCATGTTTAAAGACATGCTTTTAGGATACACAGTGCACCCAACTCTGTTCAAGCACCACTTTGTCTACTCTGGGCATTTTTATGACACTGTCTAGCAAGATGCCCTGGCTATCTACAAAACCAACAGTCATCATTTCTTTTATCTGAGAAATTCCTTTTTGGTAAATTGGGGCTTCCCCCTTTCGGCAGAGACAGTGAGGGTTTTAGCTGCCCTAAAGGCATGCTTTTCCCTTTCTGCCCTGCCACACCTGCCCCACTTCCTTTCATAGCAGGCTTGCTGCTGGCATAGCAATCTGAGAGCTCAGCAGCTTGCTGTGCTGTTTTTGGATCTTGGTCCTCTAGCCAGGTTTTCAACTCTGCTGGACAAGCCCAAAAGAACTACACTAAAAGTGCAGCCTCCTCAATTTTCCCCCCAGAGTTTGCTTCCACCCCCTCCCACCGTTTTAAAAACTGATGTTGCTTTGTGGTGAGGTCCTCAAAGCTCATGTCAGGGCTTTTTCTGAGTTTCTGGAATTTAACCCTGTAGGCCTCAGGAATCAGTTCATACTTTTTAAGCAAAGCAGCTTTAAGTTTCTCATAATCTTGACTATCATTATTGTCCATTTGACCTAGCATCTCACGCCCTTTACCAGTAAGTAGCGGGGATAGCTTGAAGCTCTAGGACTCCCTGGGTATTTTGGCCTGGATACAGACCTTTTCAAATGAATTCAAAAATGCATCCATAACCTCTCCCTCTTTAAATTCAGCCATTAATTTGGAATTTAACATATCCCAGCCCTGGAATTTCAGGTTCACCCCGCCATTTACCTCCTCTGGCGCTTGTTGCTGGAGTCTTAGCTTCTCTAGTTCAAACTCTCTCTGGTGCTGCCTTTCTTTTTCCTCATCCCCTCTCTGGCACTGCTTTTCTTTTTCCTCAGCCTCTCTCTGGCACTGTTTTTCCTGTATCTCCAGTTCAAATCTCTTCTGCTTGAACTCCCTCTGCTGCTGGTCTTCAAACTTTCTCTGCTTGAATTCCCTCTGCTGCTGGGCTTCGAAGTTTCTCTGCTTGAATTCCTGCTCCAGTTTCCTCAACTCCAACTGCAGCCTGATACCTTCCAGCTCCAGCTTCGTGGTGGCCTTTCCCTGGTGCTGTGGCCCTGTATTTCTTCTGGTATCACTGCCCTTCTCCCTGGGAATGGACCCTGCAATGTCCCTTGGCACCCCCACATCCAAGGTCTGGTCTCTTTCAGTCGCTTGCTGTGACTCAAGGTTTGGGGCAACTGCTTGCTCACTGGCTGCCACGAGAGCCTCCACGAGGTTCTTTTTTGGTTTGCCCCTCATACTGAACCCCTTTCCTGACACAACTGCTTTAGGTGGTCTGCAGTGTATTTACTGTAGTTGGAAGCTATCTTCTTCCCTCACTACTGCTACACTAACCTAAACTGTAAAAAAAAAAAAAAAACAGGATAGGGAACTTTATACTGTAACCAAATAGTTTTTTCCAGGTCTCTGCCCTGTTTCTGTGTGTACTGTTTTCAGTTTATCAATCTGATACACTGGCCTCAAATCCGACCTCTATGCCTGTGCTACCAATATCTCTCAGATCCCACCACTGTGCACAAGATCTGTCATGAATCCACTTCTGAGGGACAGGTTCTCTGAGCTCACAGAGCCCACCCCTAAGTGCAATCCATGATGGGGGGGACAGGAATATTCTTCAAGTGTCCATCTAGACTGCTCGTTGAGTTCATGACTGAACACTCTCCACGAGGTCCTAGGGCTTCCTCTCTATTCTGGGTAAGGGCCAAATACAGTCTCAAGTCTGTAGCCAGGTGAGAACCCTCCTCAGTTGCTGTACTGGGTCGGCAGACCCAGGCATTACGAACTCTGGGATTTTGCCCTCATAAACCTGATTGCGTCCTCTCCCACGGGGTATACAGTACCTAGTTCCCCCTTACAGACTCTCCCCGAGACCTGTGTATCTCCCTTACTTAAGACACCCAGATCCCATTTTTCAGGATCCTAGCCTTGGCAGTGAATGGTAGAGCTTTAGGAATTACAGGCTGGTCTAAGAACTAACTGAATCTTTTACTTCTACACACACAAAAATCACTCACAGTCAGTTTTAAAAGCAACAATACTTTTACTAAATCTAAATGTTTATCATACAAACTTTACAAACAAAAGGTTTAGAAATCTGGTTACAGAATAACAAAAATAAAGGTGGAAATACACATGCAAAAGCACACTGTAAAATTTAACTATGTAGTGTCTACCTTGTTTGTGGAAAATTCAGAAAGTCCTGACCCAAAAGAAGTTGGCAAAAGATTCAGTCCTTCTGTAGCATTCACTGGTTCTTAGTCTGTCTCTGTGTTGTGGCAGTCTTGCTTCTCTTGTGATCAGGAACAAGTATCCAAATGCAATGCCATGAGCTTCTGTTTGGAGGGTCCATTTATAGGCCTGGCTCCTCCAGTCAGCAGATAGCTGGTGACCTTCTCTTTTTAGGCCAGCAGGGGTCTCTCTTGCTCTTTCCCAGGTTTTAAGTGAACCATATTATTTATTAGTTAGATTCTTTTACAATTCCAGTATCCTGCCAGCTTACCAAATATACATATACCATGACAGTTTTCTGGAACCTAAGGCACTTTTCCTATGAAGTGTACAGTTTATGACTGGGGAGATGGCTTCTCTCATCCTGAGATTTTATTACACCAATTAACTAACCAGGGACTTCCATCCCTTTTGAAATGGTTTGGGAATTTAACATAACCAAAATCCTCTGCATGTAACCCTTTTAAAGCATAAACAGTAAAAATATACAAAAAGAAATTGTCTACAATATTCCAGCAGTTGGCCAACTCGACACAAGGAGGTGGTGCAAGTCAAGTGGGTATGAGCTGGTGGGGGGCGTGGGATAGGATGTGGGCTAATAAGGACTTATATGCATTGGATAGACTGCATTTAAGTAGAAAGGGCACCAGGGTCTTTAAGGATAAATTGGAGGCTTACTTGTCAACAAACTTTAATTTAAACTAAAAGGGGGGAAGGGGTTGATAGATGGTGCTGCAACCATAGTTACCAGGTGCGGGAGACCAAGCGGCCTCCCCCTATTAAGTCAACAAATAGAAGTAGGGGTGATGAGCAGGGGTGAGGGAGAAGGAATGTGGATGGGGTAGAAGAAAAGGGCTGGGCAGTGGTAATGGAGTACTGGGGTCATGGTGGAAGGTGGTGTCACTAAATGCAAGGAGTTTGGCAAACAAGATGGCAGATCTTCAGGTTCTGATGGCTGACAGAGAGCAGCTGTCACAGAGATGTGAGTCACCCAATACCATAACTGGGACCTTGTGATCCCTGGGTATAGAATTTACCAGAAGGACGGAGAGGAGTGGGGGAGTGGGAGCTTTATTTGTGAGGATAGGGATCATATGCACCGGGGGGGGGGACTCAGAGTAAGATGGAGGTCTTGTGGGTGCAGCTTCAAAGCACCAAGGGGAGAAAGGTTAGAATGAGGGTGGTTTACAGACCATCTTCTTAGGATGAACAGTTGGACAAAGTGTTGGGGGAGCAAATTAGAATGCTATGTAGTACAAGAAATGTAGTCATAATGGGTGATTTCAACCTACTGTACCTGGAGTGGACTGGGAGACCCCAGCTACATCCTGCTACAGGGAACAGGTCCTCCCGCAGGCTTTCCAGGATAGTTTCCTGGTGCAGGGAGTCACAGAGCCTACCAGGGATGGAGCCATACTGGACCTAGCACTGTTGGATGGTAAGCATGTCCAGGAAATAGGAGTGGAGGGCCCTCTTGCAGGCAGTGACCACTGCACAGTGTGGTTCTACCTAAATATGGGAAAGGACATAGCCAGGACTAAGAAAAGGGTAATGGACTTTAGGAAGGCAGATTTTGGTAACATGGGTGAAATCCTTGAGAGGCACCTTGTCAAAATCAGGCTGGAGTTGGAAGTGGAGCAGAAAAGGTCCATTATTAAGTTGGGTCTGATTGAGTCCACTAATACATATACAAAGGCTCAGAGCAAGAAAGCTAGGATAAAAAAAACAAGCTGGTTCAGCAATGATGTGGCAGCAGCAGTGGGAGAAAAGAAAGCAGCCTTTTGTAAGTACAAACGTACTCTGAGAGACACAGACAGGAAGGTTTACTCAGTGAAGTCAAGAGAGGCAAGCAGAGTGGTCAGGGCAGCTAAAGCCATGAGGGAATTAAAGCTGGTACGGGGAAAGGGGAAGGGGAAGGGAAAGGGGAAAAGGACTTTTTTTAGATATATATATATAAGGGAGAAAAGGAGTAGCAAGGATGGGATTGTTAGATTAAAGTGGGAGGGGGGATGGATGGAAAGTAGTGAGGAACAGGCAGAGGCACTGAATGAGTACTTCAGCTTGGTTTTCACTAGGGAGAAGGATGGGCCTATACCACAGGGAAAACAGGGGTTTAGAAGGGGAAGGGGTGAAACAGATGGAGCAATTCAGGGGGACAAGGTTTTAAAGGGCCTTAGGGTAGACAAGGCTCCTGGGCCAGATGGCACGCACCCAAGAGTTCTGAAAGAACTGGCGGACATCCTGGCTGCCCCCTAGCGGACCTGTTTAACACTTTGCTGGAGGCAGGGTGCATGCCACAGGACTGGAGACTGGCACATGTGGTGCCTCTCCACAAGAGCAGACCAAGGGATGAACCAGGGAATTACAGACCAGTCAGCCTTACCTTAATTGTAGGCAAATTAATGGAGACCATACTAAAGGGGAGACTAGTGGACTTTCTGGAGGTTAATGGTCTCCAGGATGAAAGGCAACATGGGTTTGTCTGGAGACAGCCTGCCAGACCAGCCTGATAGATTTCTTTGATTGGGCCACTGGATCAGTGGACAGTGGCCAGGTGGTTGATGTCCTGTATTTGAACTTCAGCAAGGCCTTCGACTCTGTGCCACATGGGTGACTACTCAGTAATGTGAAGGGCCTGGGAGTTGGGAAGAAGCTGGCGGGGTGTGTCAACAGCTGGCTACAAGACAGAAACCAGAGGGTGTTAATAGGGGGAACTATCGAAGCCTAGGGCTGTAACCGGTGGGGTCCCACAGGGCTCGGTGCTTGGATCAGTGTTGTTTAATATCTTTATCAGTGACATAACAGATGGTATCAACAGTAAATCTGCCTATTCGCAGATGACACTAAGCTCAGTAGGAGAGTGGAAACAGAGGAGGGGAGACAGGAGCTCGGGGAGGACCTTGTTGGGCTCAAGAAATGGTTGGGTATCTGGCATCTGGGGTTCAAAGCCAAAAAATGTAAGGTCATGCACCTGGGAGCAAGGAACAAAGGGGCCAGTTACTAGTTGAGAGGGGTACAGGTGTTTGGTTTGGTGGACGAAAAAGACCTAGGGGTAATCATCACAAGGGACCTGAAGCACTCTGCGCAGTGCCATAAAGCAGCAGCCAAAGCCAACAGGATGCTGGGATACATTGCGAGAGGAATCACATCCAGGAAAGGGGAAGTCATTCTGCCATTGTACAGGTCCTTGGTGAGACTGCACTTAACAGTACTGTGTGCAGTTCTGGTGCCCATCTCTGAAAAAGGACATCAAATTACTGGAGGGGGGTGTAGCATAAGGCAACTAAGATGATACCCTGAGAAAGGGTCACGAGAAGACCCGAAGCGCCGGGGTAGTAGTAGCTGCGGAGCTCCATGCATTTGCACTTTATTTGTGTGTGCTGATTTACTTATTTTCTGCTTAATTCATTCATAGTGCTCCTCCTAGCCTGTGTTCTTTATGCTTTGTAATTTTTTGGAGTGAGCACCCGCATATTTCGAGTGCTCTGGTATTTTTGTGTGTTTTTGTTTAAGATGATACAAGGCCTGCAGGACAAACCCTATGACGAGAGGCTGAGGGAGCTCAATATGTACTCACTGGAGGACAGAAGAGAGAGGGGAACATGATCGAAAACTTCAGCTACCTTAAAGGGGTTCCATGTCAAGTCCGCGCAAACAAAATCGCAGCAACTGTTTTAAGTGCGGTTATATCAGCGTCAGTAACTAGTGCGCTGTACAATTTCACCGCCTACAATCTCAGCACGGGTATACGATTTTGTCTTTGGTACCCTGCTGTCCTGCATGTCACCACAGTGGCAGGAGAAAAGCAGTTCCAGTCAGCCTCAGAAATCAAGCCGAACTGCCAAAATATTTCCCTAACTTGTTTCCTCAGCAGCGTATACCCACTCCCTGACTAAGCCCAGGTATGCCACAACATGTTTTGATCAGTGCACCAACTAGACTTTCAGATAGAAGTTACTGTAATTCTGTAATCTTCGGGGGGGGGGGGGGAGTCAGCAAAAAGTCATCTACTGCTCTCTGGTGCTGACTGTATCAAATTGAATGTGTTCTGTTTATTCCAGTCAGCCTGTGCTATTTTATCATATAACATATATAAGCTATTCCCAGAGAATCCAAAACCAAAAGAAAACATCTATGTTTAGGCGCTGTTGCAGTATGCGCTAAACTGTCATATACGCTGTCTTTCATTACGCGCATACCACAACTACAAACTATAAAACTAACTACTATATTTCTACTCTTGAACAAGCAAAAGGTAACCCACATAAGATATGGAAGACTATCAAATCTATTGAAGGACAACCCACGGCCCCTCAGTCCCAACAAAGTTAGTCGCTAGTGGAAAGATTGTGGAAAACAAGTCCCTAATCTTGGAGAACTCCAACTCCCACTTTGCCACAGCAGGACTAGCTTTAGGCTAAATCACCCTATGCTGGTTCCACGGTGTGTCAGCACACCCTTCCACTCACCTAGCCTAGCACCTAGCCATTTCCAACTCAGAGGTAACTACAAAGAAGCGAAGATTCTCTTCTTAATTTGGACACAAAAAAAGTTCAGGGATGATGGTTTGGAACCCTTTTTCTAAGGACAGTCTCACCCATCTCACGGCCCCAATTCTCCATATCTTCAACCTCTCCATTACATCTGCTACTGTGCCGTCCCTGTTGGAAATCAGCACATGTCCTCCCTTATTTGAATCTGGTGACCGATGCGATGTAAACAACTATAGACCTATCTCCATCTTACCTATCCTTTCTAAAGTACTCAAAAAACTGATCCACTCTCAGCTTAAATCTCATTTGAAACCTTCTCTCTTATTAACCCAAGCGCAATCCGGCTTCCGGGCCAATCATAGCACCATCACTGCTCTAGCGAAAGTAACCAATGATTGGATCTCTGCTATAGATGCTAAGAAAGTAACTGGCGCTCTATTTCTGGACTTAAGCAAAGCTTTTGACACTGTTGATCATAAACTATTAGTCAATTGTCTTGCAAAGATGGGTTCCTCATACCACACCACACAGTGGTTCTCTAGCTACTTGACTGGGAGATCCCAAAAAGTAAAGGCGGAAGGCTTATTCTCTGCTGCCTTGCCTGTTGTAAGAGGAGCTCCTCAAGAATCCATCTTAGGCCCTATCCTGTTTTCCATATATATCAATGACTTAGACGCTAACATAACTACATCCCATCTGCACTTTTTTGTGGATGATACTGTGTTGTATACTTCTGGATCATCGATATCTGAAGTCAAGGGAGTGCTCCAAACGGATTTCGCACAACTTGAGCATAATCTAATAAAGGCAAAACTTCTGCTTAATGCGAAAAGACTAAAGCGATGATATTCTCTCAAGAGTGCTGTTACAGGCCCTCCCAATACCCTAGCCCAAGACTTCATTGTCACTACGCTAAATGAGCCCTTGGAAGTAGTAACCAAATTTAAATACTTGGGTATCTGGATCAATAATAAATTATCTTTCAATGACCATGTTGAAGATGTCTCTAGAAGGTTAAAAGCCAGGTTAGGTTTCTACTTCAGAAATAAGCCTCTTTTTCCTCTTGAAATTCGGAACAAACTTGTCCAGGCCACCTTTCTCCCCCTGCTCGACTATGGAGACATAATCTATTCCTCTACCACTCGCTCAAACCTAAGTAAACTGGACGTCCTCTATCACCGTGCGTTATGGTTCATTACCAACTCCCCTTACCGTTCGCATCACTGTGACTTATATGTAGCTGTCGGCTGGACATCCCTGACTACTAGACACCTGCTCCATGCTGGGTTATGGACCCTCAAACTGCTATTGCAGAAATGGCAAAGCTACCTTTCATCCCTCATTAGTATCTCATATAGTGCTTACTCGTTAAGGAAATCTGACTTTATTATGCTTGATATACCAAGGATGAGACCTCCTTTGGTAAACATGCTATTGCTTATGCCCTTCCCGCTATTTGGAATCAATTGCAATCCGTACTGAAACTAACTAGCACAGTTTCAATTAGCTTTTACAAATTGCTAAGTTCAGCCAAAATAAGACACCTGTAACTGTCATTAAAATCTCTCCCCTCCCCAAGGGTGCTATTTTCTTATACTTGGGTATGATATAATTGCCTTACCATATTAACTGCTTTTCCTCCCCACCTATTCTTGGCCTCCCAACGAATAAGTTCCAATACTACGCTACCAAATTACTTCTATCCCCATTATCAGTGTATTCTGTTTGTCCTAGTTCCCATAATGTTTGTATTGCATACATCAGCTTCATTATCAGAATGCAACCTGTAATTCATCCACCTGTGTAAATCAGTGTTACGCCACCTCAGCTCGTCATTGTGGAACCTTGTATGTATGTATATTCAGCCTCTATCATTTAATGCGCATCTCATGTATATATTGTTATTACCTATCTGTATTGTACATTGCTTGTCTATATGTATTGGGACCTCCTTGGGAATGAGCTTGCTCAATGGAGTTTTTCCTGCAAATAAACTTGAAACTTGAAAACTTGAACTTGAACAACGCTGAAATGCTCACGCTGAATTTGATGTGCGGTATTGACATGATACCCCTTAAAGGTATAAACAAGGTTAGAACTGAGAACTGATAGCATTTTCAATCTCAGTGGGGATGGCTCCACTAGGGGGCACAGTCTAAAATTAGTGGGGGAAGTTTCAAAAGGGAGATGAGAAGGCACTTTTCACAGAAAGAGTGGTGTCCAAATGGAACGAACTGCCGGAGGAGGTGGTAATATTGAAAACTGCAGACAGCTTTAAAAGAGGTTGGGACAGGGTGAAAGGGAGAGTCATAACAGGCGGGAAGATGGGTAGGGGGCATGGGGCGGCAGCTCCAGTAAATCAATCTGAGAGCTGCACTCTCCAGCAGACTAGAATGACCAAAATGGCCTATTTCTGCTTCCATTTTCGTATGTTCGTAGTTGCACTGCCGTGCGGCTGCTACCTCAGCCTGGCTTGGCTCCTGATGTGACCACACGGGTTTGCTCTTGAACTCAGTTTGTCTATATGGTAGCATACTGTGCTGCTGCTGGGCCATCGGGGTGGCCTATACATGTGTTTTTATGCATATTTGATGTATCACGGGAGTGTGTTTACTCTTTCCCCTTAAGATCCTCATGCAAATGAATTGCTGGATCCGATGATGCTAGCCTGGTGTATGAAACATTTTCTATAAATAAGTACAGTGTTAAATTCAGCTGATTACTTACATACTGTAAGGCTATCTCCAATCTTACCTAATCCAGGGATTACTCTTAACATATCACGGGGAGTCAGGCCTGGGTAGATTTGGTTTACAATACTGCTGGATCTGTGGCTTCAAGAGTGAATTTAACACCCACCCCCCTTTTAGTTCACATCTAATATTACAGTTTGCAGGTCTCATCACTCTGAGTTCTTCTATCTGTTATTTCATCTGCACATGAACACCTTGCAGACCAAACCTTCAGAGGCAGTCCCCACTGCAATCACTTCTGAAACTGTTCCCAGGGGTATGTTCCATCTGTGGCTGCCAGTGAAGAAATCTATGACTTCTGGAGACATTAACCTAGCCTTAGCCATTCTGATACCTGCTCCTATTAAACCAACTGATTAGTATGAACTGCAGTTCTCAACTACAAATACACTTTTTCTCATAGTAGTCACATCTACTGTTGCTTTATATAGTGTTATAAAATGGGCCAGGAGTTTTCTGCATCTTGATTGGCTAAGAGGTTCCTTTGGCCATGTCCTTATTGGGACACATTGTGCCAACTGGTATTTCTTTAGCCAGCCAGGATGTAGCACAGCCCAAGATTCATGCCCGGCACAAAGTGTTTTCCATTCTGGTTGATGAGTAAACTGTCCAGCTGGTAACCCTGCAATCCGCCCGAGTGACCGCACGCAGGCATGCTGCAGTCCTGTCTACCTCCTTTTCTTATGAAACAAGAATACAGCCATGATACTGTGCAGACATAAAAGTTAAAACAAGCGGCTTTTCAGAACAGAATGATCGGGATCGCTCACACTGCAGCACTGAGTTCAGGAAAGTGGTAGTAACGAAAAGCGCTAACTACAGCAGCCGATATGGGACACGCTTGCTCCCACTTGGTTTCACTGAAATTGGCTGCACACTCGGTCACTCATCAGAAAACAGTGGCAATGTAAGAAATTTCCAAAATAAGGATGTTATGCAGGATTGTGGGGGCATGCTCACTCCTGCTCAAAATGTCACTAAAGTCAGAGTCAGAAAACCTGGGCACAAAGCACAGCCAAAGTATTAAATAATAAATAAATAGAAGGCATACTGAGCAGGGTTTGGAGTGTTTGTGTATGTGGGTGGGGGCGGGGAGACAGACGGACATCTCTGCTCTCTTGTGACATAAACATCTATATTGCGATACAATGACGATGACTACGTTTTGTTTTTTCCTGTTGATCATATTTTTACTCTTTTTATTTACAGTTTTTTGTGATTTTTTAATTAACTTTTTTACTGGGGGAACCTATTTTATAAGTGGAATAAGACACAATGTAGTGTGGTTTTTTGACCTGCTAAAAGCATGCCCTAGGTTCTAAAGGCACTCGGTGCAAGCACCTCATGCCTCATTACACACCTGGGGCATGCTCTTACCTGGCCATAAGCCACACCTTGTCATGTCTTATTCCTTACTTTTATAATACAAGGATAGGACATTTTCCCCATAGATGTGGATATGATTATTTCCCTGTATACCCATTTCCACTATACACAATTGTGATCAAAACAAACAGTAACCATTCAAAAGTATTATATAAAATAAAAGATGAGTATGTCCTCTATACTGGGAAATAAACCCATGTAGGGGATAAGTAGATCATAAAGATGCTCACCCTTGGGGCTCGTGGCCTTACGGTCAGGTTAGTTTCCTTGATGGGTTCATTTCCTAATATACCACACATACTTTATTCTATATGTCTACAGAGTCTTTATTAATTGATGAAAAGTTAGAGATGTTCACCTATTTTGTACCTATCCTGGAGTTTTTTTTTCCAATCAATATGTATGCCCTCATAACAATATGTTCTTTACCTAAATGGTAATTTGTCACAATATGCTGCAAAATTTCTGGCTCACTATCACTACATTTATGTGGGCTATACAAGCATGTTACCAAAGATTGCTTACTTTTATTATCACCGAAAGTAAATTTTATTTTAATAACTTGGCTCTTAAAATTCCCTGCTAAACATTACTACCACAAGACTCAGACTTTCTCCACTTCAATATTTCCAAGTTAAAAAAAAGGACTATGGAAGGTGTGCATTCTCTTTTCTTGCCCCTTATGACTGGAGTGATCTCCCTTTCAACCAAGCCATTCTATTTACAAATCAATAGCCACAAATATGGAGCTCCATACTGTAACTAATGAAGGAGTGCTCACCCGAGGAAGTACCAGGAATTAGAAAATGGGCTTTTTATTTGGAGGCATCTGATTGGCTGGTACTCATTCCAAAGGGGTACATTAACTTTCAATAGATGCCCACCAAATAAAAAGTTCCAGCCCTAACCTGCCTCATGCCTAGTCAAGTATCTTTGTGCCCAGCCTGCTTTATGATTGATGCAGCACTGGGCACACAATTTGAAACTACCGCCATTTTTTTATCACTTTACCGAGATAGTCAGTGAGAGACCCCCTCCCACATACAGACTTACTTCTTATCACATCACCACCACCTAGTAACTGCCCAAAACAAAATACCTGTTTTCCCATTCACAAACCATCATTTTATTTCTTTTTTGTACTGTAGGCTTTTGTGTGCTGCTCGGACATTTCCCGTAGTGCGACTCCCAAAGCCAATTAAGTTCTGTCACAGAAACCATAGAGAAATGCACAGAAAGCAGCTTATGTCCCCACTCATTCAGAAAATAAATCGCACACAGCTCCCTATTAATCCAAAGCCACCAACTGCCGAAATAAATTGGCTGAGCTCCGCCCCCATGTCCTTTCGTCCCTGTCCCTGTCATCACACAGTGGCTTAGAAAACGTTTTGTTTTACTTGCCGCTTGCCACTGCTGCTCTATCTCTGTCTTTCCCACTCACACACACATTCCCTTCTGCTGGGCTCGTTCACTTTCCTTGCTTCAGTTACAAACCGCAACTGCATTTCAGTCACACAACACGGATGTCGCGCAACCCCAGCGAAGACATGGGCGGTAAGCAGTGAAACTGAAGGCTTGGGCATCAGGACGGAAGGCGCAGCACATTACACCGTAAATATGCTGGCTGTTAACTTTTAAAAAGTATTCTTCATTTCTTTGCGGGCTGTATTTTTTACCGGACTGGCAGGGCTTTGACATGCTCGGTCTTCTGAGTCCATGGGCGACACATTTAAATAAAAAGCACAGTTTAAATCAAACTGCATGTTTTCTCACTCTTCAGAGGGCCCAAAAAACATCATTCTAATGCAGGCGGAGGAACTATTTTTTTTACAAAATTACTTTAAACTATTTTCTTATTAATTTTCTTTTTATTTAACTTATGTTTTTTACAGTGCCCATTTTCTAAACGCAATAATACCCTCGAAGGTGGGTGGTATGGGCAATACCAGACCTTCCAGGGGCTATAAGGCCCTCCGCCTGCAGCGTCGGGCCTCATTACGCCCTTGGCGGTCCGGTATGCCCATCATCACCACCCTCTCGGGTATTATTGCTTAATTAAGAAATAGGTAAAAGCAATGCTGGCTCCTGGTTGGCCAAAATGTACTTTAAGCCAAGCCATTATCCCAGCATCACAGCCCAGCTGAAAGTAACTGAACAAAAATATGTTTAAAAAGTACATCCAATTTACTAAAAAGGACCCATTTCATAACTGCAATAAGGCACTCCAAAGGGTGTGTTATGATGGGTCAACAGCCCTTCTCGGGTGGTGGAAGCATTCAGCTTCACTGCATGCTTCAACCCACACAAGGTGAGATGTTATCCCACAATAACACCTCGCCATCATGCCTTACTGCTTAAACAACTCAACAGCCACTGGTCAATAAAGAGAGCCACACCTCCTCCACAGCACAGCCCAAATACTTGTACTGGGATGTGTTTATTGAATCAACAGCAGTAAATAAAACAGAAGTTACTGAACCAACATTATACTTTTCGTCTCCCTTATGGGAGGGCTGGTTTGTCCTACCCACACAAGTACTTTGACTATTTTGTGGAAGATGCACCGATCTCTTCATTGACCCAACAAGTGGTCAGTTGTTGCTATCTGTGATTCATCTGTATTTCTTAAGAGTTACAGTGTACTGTACTTAATTATTGTATACTGTTGTCTTTATTTATGCTTGATGTAATAAGTGAGAGAGTTTCCAATGCCCCTTCAGTACCCTCATTCAAATTAGTTATTCAGGTATTGCATCTGATGAGGCAAGCCTAATGAGTGAACCTTTTTTTCACTTATATTTTATCTCCTCACTGGTGTCCTGAATCCCACAGCACCACCCATTGGCCCCACCAACCTTGCCTTCTGCCAGCCCTCACAAACCCTTGGCTTATCCCCCTGGTGGGGTACAGGGTGGGGGGGGGGACGTAACCTTAAGCTTCTCAACATCAGGCAGTGGAGCAGGTGATTTGGACCAGCTTGGATATGCAGGTGTCCAAGGAAGCTAGCTCTTGGACATTTTGATTCAAACTAGGACACTGATCTGTGTATCCTTCACTAGACACTTGGTCTCCAACCTTAGTGCCAACTCAGTGTCGATGTCCCACCTTACTACTTGAACCCATGTGTTAGACCTGTTAGATATTGATCCGCAGGACGCACACCAGGACCATTATCTGCAGACTTTCCACTGCCTTCAAGTCTCTAAATGTTTGCTCCTGCATAAGTGTAGAAGTCTGACCTGGGGTTCACCACCCAGCTGTCACTGACTTGCACGACTCTTCCACCCCTACAAGACTGTTAACAACTACCATCCACCACAAAGACTTGTGCTGTCTTTCTCTCTCTCTCTCAAGTGATTACAGCCTTCAACCAAGACAACAAATTTCCCTTCCTTATCTCCGGTGTAAGAGGTCTGGTATTCATTCATCTTTTATGAATGTTTACTGCTGCACTGTATCTGCCTAGCTGACCCATTCTAGCCCTGTGTTTTTGCCTGGTCTACCCTGCTTAGTTAATTTTATCTTCCCTTGAACCGTTACACTGTAGCTCAGTTAGCTCCTATGGTTTGCTTAATTAAATATGTTGTTGCTTTACTCTGATAATTGAATGAACTGGTTCTGACTACTATACTTGCTTGCACTGGCCGAATATGCAGTCACCTCTGCTCTGGTAATTCATTTTATATGTGCACTGGCCGAATATGCAGTCACCTCTGCTCTGGTAATTCATTTTATATGGCAGCCAAATTTGATCATTGTATCTGCATTTAAATAAGTACCAATTTTGCTGATTTCTAACCTATATGACAAGCATTTGTCGTTCAGGCACAGGTCAGGAAGCACAGGGAAAACCAGGAGCAATTGTAGAATTCAACAAAACTATTTATTTGCAGTTGCAGTAACATAAAAAAAATAAACTTGTTCAGAATAACTATGTATAGAGGGATACAATTAAATCTTTCTTCAGTCTGTGTCCCTTATTCTTCTAAACTCTTTAAATTGCTGCTCAGCTCTCTTTTATGAGTAATTTCAACCCTCATTCTAAACAAACATCCTGTCCTTGTAGGTTTCAGACAAGATGAACAGTGTACTTGCTGAGGGGCCCTTTCTGCAGCTTTTGAAAAAAAAGCCTAAAACTTGAACTGTGATAACCTCTAATTCTCAACACCTTTTTCAGTTATGACAAAATACAATTGTATACATTTCAACAGTAATGTTATACATTTTCTAAACAATAGGGATCCCAATATCAGTTACATTTTCATACAATGATTTGCACATACTTTTATATTAGCAGATCTAGATATGCAAGGGAGGTAAAACAGACAGCGAGAGAAAACTGAGACAGAGAGAGGCAAAGAACTGCAAGACTGTTCAGGTTGATCAAGTCCGAGGTCTCTCAGGAAAATTTGGCTGTGCAACCAGACAGAAGAGACAGAAAAGGAAAGATCCTTGCATTTAAACACTATCTCCATAACAAACGGGTCAGGGTCCTATTGTAACTTGTCACATATACCCCAAGAGGGAACCTGCTTTATTAGACAGGTTTCCAAAACTTTGTATTCTCTAATAACATTTGATGCTTTCAGACATAAAGCACATGTGCATTTTTGACAGCTTGGATAACTGCTCATAGATGTTCCAGGTGACTTTTCCAGTCTGGACTGTACACCATAACATCATCCAAGTATGCAGCACAATAACCAGTGTGAGGGGGATAAAATGACATCCATGTACCACTGGAATGTAGCTGGCACACCATGTAAACCAAAGGGCATGGTCATGAACTGATAGGATCCTATAGGGGTGGCAAATGCAGTTTTGTCTCTGGATTCTTTAGCTAAAGGTATTTGCCAGTAACCCTTGATGAGACTGAGGGTACTGATATACTTTGCACTCCCCAGTCTGTCCACCAAATCATCTATTCTGGGCACAGGATAACTGTCAAATTCTGACACTTGATTAAGTTTCCTGAAATCAAGGCAAATTCTAACACCCCCTTCTTTTTTGTTTACAATTGCCATGGGAGATGACCAAGCACTCCTAGACTCCTCTATGATACCCAATTCTTTCATTTTTTGTATTTCCTTAACCACATCAGCTCTTAACCGCTCTGGCAACCTATATGGCCTTTGCCTAATAGGACGAGCATTCTTTGTCACTATTGCATGCTCAACCCCTTTTGCTCGGCCTGGTACCATGGTAAAAGTACTGTTAAATGTCTTTAGCACATTACAAATGTCTGCAGTTTGTTCTGAGGTTAAGCAAACATTCACCTTTACAGCATCAGCATTTACAGTTTGTTCCAGTCTATCATAAGCTACATCAATATCTTCCTTATCAGTTTCTGGTAAAACTAGCAAGGCAGCTTTTGGCATTTTTTCAACTCATTTCTTGAGGAGGTTAGCATGGCATATCTTAGAAGGATTTTTCCTGTAGGGGTCTCAATCTCGTAGTTAACAGTGCCAATACATCTAAGAACCTTATATGGCCCTTGCCACTTCATTAACAGCTTATTTTCTGTTGTGGGTAACAGCAGAAAAATCTTTTCACCTGGCTCAAAAACTCTATTTTACCCCATGGTCATAATATACCTTCTACTGATTTTGGACCTCTTCCTGATTATTATGGGCAATTTCAACATATTTTGCCAGCTTCTTTCTTAGAGCACACATATAAGAAGATATAGATTGTTTCTGAGTGGGGTTATTTTCCCACATTTCCTTTATCACATCCAGTGGCCCTCTTGGCTGCCTACCACACAGCATTTCAAATGGTGAAAACCCTGCTGATGCCTGTGGCACTTCTCTGTAAGCAAAAAGTAGGTAAGGCAAGTAATGGTCCCAGTCTTTCCCATCCCCTTTTACAAACCTTTTTAACATGTGTTTTAGGGTTTGGTTAAAACGCTCAACAAGACCATCTGTCTGAGGGCGATAGGGGGAGGTTCTTATGACAGTGATACCTAGCAGTCTGTACAGCTCCTTAAGCAAAGCAGCACCAACATTACTACCCTGATCAGTAATATGCCCACTTTGATGAAAATTTTGGCAAGCTCTGCTGCAACTTTTGGGGCTGTAACAGTACGCATTGGAACTGCTTCTGGATATCGAGCAGCATAGTCGCATACTACCAGGATAAATCCATTACCCTTATTACTTTTGTCTAAAGGACCAACCACATCCATTGCAATTCTCTCAAAAGGCACATCTATTAAGGGTAGGGACACCTTGTCTTTTCTAGTGACTGGGGCTACTTTCTGACACTCAGTACATAAATTACAATAGGTAGCAACATCTTCATAAATTCCAGGCCAGTAAAATCTATACAGCAATCTGGCAAGTGTGCGATCCCTCCCTGAGTGACCAGCCATAGTATTATCATGTGCTATCTGTAACAACTCTGTTCTATACTTCTGTGGTATAACCAATTGTTCTATCTGGTCCTGTGTCTGAGGTTTAACCCAAACTCTGTACAGTAACCCATTACATTTTTTAAACATTGGTCCACCCTGTTTTGGTTTCACCCCCAGCTGCTTAAAATAACCCTGCAGAGAAACATTGTTAGCTTGTTCTGAAAGAAAATCACAGTCAGTTATCAATTTAGTTTCAGCATTTTCAAATTTTAACCCTTCATGTCCATCAGTCATTTGCTGCCACAGTTTCTTGAGGCATCGTCTTAGGGTATGCGTGGTGTAAATCCCACTTCCCACACCATCTGTCGTCGAGGCACAGATTAGGAAGCATAGGGAAAACCAGGAGCAGTTGTAGAATTCAACAAAACTATTTATTTGCAGTAACATAAAAAAATAAACTTGTTCAGAATAATTATGTACAGAGGGATAACATTAAATCTTTCTTCAGTCTGTGTCCCTTATTCTTCTAAACTCTTTAAATTGCAGCTCAGCTCTCTTTAATAAGTAATTTCAACCACCATTCTAAACAAACATCTTGTCCTTGTAGGTTTCAGACAGGATGAACAGCGTGCTTGCTGAGGGGCCCTTTCTGCAGCTTGTGAAAAAAAAAAGCCTAAAACTTGAACTCTGATAACCTCTAATTCTCAATACCTTTTTCAGTTATGACAAAATACAATTATATACATTTCAGCAGTAATGCTATACATTTTCTAAACAATAGGGATCCCAATATCAGTTACATTTTCATACAGTGATTTGCACATACTTTTATATTAGCAGATCTAGATATGCAAGTGAGGTAAAACTGAGAGACAGAGAGAGGCAAAGAATTGCGAGACTGTTCGGGTTGATCAAGTCCAAGGTCTCACAGGAAAATTTGGCTGCGTAACCAGACAGAAGACACAGAAAAGGAAAGATCCTTGCATTTAAACACTATCTCCATAACAAATGGGACAAGATCCTATTCCACCCTGTCACAGTATTCCCCACCACCCATCGGCTAGTTGTTATGACATGCACCCTCCCCCCCTCACCAGTCTTCATGGACTATGCTTCACTCCTACTGCTTCCATTTAATTTTTTCCCCTTCTGTGCTTCCTGTTCCTCCTCTCTACCTCCCCTCTCACCACTGCCTCTATCTTAATCCCAGTTTCCCTCATTTGTCCCCTCTCTTGCTTCTACACATCAGTCATCTCCCTTCCCATTCCTTATTCATCCTAGTCTCCTCTCCTCCACCTATCTGAGTCTTAATTCTCTCCTGTGTCCTCTCCCTTCTGCCCCATCTGCACCTCACCTCCTCCTCCTCCAGAGTACCTGTTCATAGGTGTAGGTCACACACACTATTGATCCTCATAACCCTTCTGTTACTGCTGGCAGGTGTTGTGGATCTAAATCCGAAATGTTGTGGAGCTGCAAATTTGGTGACATCCAGCAGACCAGACCTGGGTTTGAATCCCACAGCTTCCACTTGCATACTGTCTGACCCTGAGCAAGTCACTTAACCTCCTTGTGCTCCCAGGTCGCTTCTGTAAAAAAGCTCTCAGCTTAGTGTGCTATACCTGGTTAAACAACTAAATAAAAAAAAAAAAAATCCTGGACCCCACACTCCTTCTCATCCACCAACCTTCCCAAAGGGCTAAGTGTTCTTCATATAAATATCAATGCGCCGGATTTTCAAAGGGCAATGCAGGGCTTGCATCAAGCATGCATCAAACCTGATTTTTTGCACTGCTGTACCGAACACCTTTGCTGCAACTGTGCCTAATTTAAGTAGACCAGGTGCAATTACAACACTTTACCTGATTTACAGTGGTATACCATTGTTAGAGCGAACCCCCAACAGCAAAACCATTACAGCGACCCGACCCATTTGACATCCACAGTGTCGAACGGGTTGTCAGAGCGCTGTATGGATACAGTGACTCCCGGTGTTAGCCACTCTCCCCACTAATCTGCCCCACCCCCGGAGTTGATTATAAGTCCAGGGCGGTCAAACAATGTAGAAAAGGCCCCGTGCTTGGGGTGCTATGGCGGTCAGTTGACAGATTTGCCAGGTGATGTGGTTGCTGTCTGCAAATATCTGTTGCTGCGTTGGACATCCACAACTTTGTTGTCGAGGCGGTGTGGTGGAACCATTTACGGCAGCTTGCACCAAATATTTGGCACAAGTCATGTAAAAAAGGTACCCAGAACTGCCACAAGCTATATCAGAAAAGTTGATCTAATTTGCGGCAACTGATGCACAGGATGGAAAATCCTGATCGCCGACTAGGGGAATGCCACAAGCCCCATGTGCCATATGTTCAGCGAACCTGGCTTGCAGCATTCGGGAGGCCTTTAAAAAACTGACCCCAGGAGTCTATTCCCCAAGCGTGTCTAGCTAAGGTTTGTGGGCCGTACATTACAGTCATGATGTGCTGACTGTTACTGAAACCTGGATCTCCACCCCAGTCACTGATGTAGAAACTGAACCTTCTGGTTACACAGTTCACAGACTGGATCGTGGGAAGCATGGTGGTGGAGTTCTCATATAGATAAATCACAGCCTGAACTGTGACACTGTGTAAAATTCTGCTGTCCCCTCTTCCCATGAACTCCTCCTGTGCAGGCCCTCTTTACCCTACTCACTTTCCATTTTCATTGGTGGCATTTATCCTCCCCTAAAGTCAAGCCTGGCACCTGTCCTGCCACCTTCTCATCATCACCTCCATTTCAGCTGTAGGTGAGCTCTTAGTCATGGGGGATTTAAATATAAAGCGTCTCTCCCCCTCAGCAAAAAATACCTTTCACCAAACTGAATCCCTCAATCTCACATGGATCATCATTGAGCCAACCCATCTGAACCCCAGCTCCTCTAATCATTCCCTCACATCCCCACCACACTAAGTCTGCTGGAACCCTATATGATGCTTTCAGTAACCACCACATGGTTTACTGCATCCGTAAGCTCCACCACATTAAAGCCCCACAAAACTGTATCTGGTCTAGGTCATTCAAGGCTCTTAACCTCCAACACTGCTAGATGATCTTTGGGTCATTGACTGGTTAGCACTCACTTTATCTACTGCTATAGATGTTACTCTAACCTCTTTCTTGTCCAACTTCATTGTTACATGGGACAAACACGCCTCTTTCAGGAGGTCTCATGTCCATGGGTCCCACCTTCCCTGGATCTCAGCAGATGTCATTGACCTGCTCAAAGTTCGTGACCCTGCCTGGCATCTCCACAAAGCCTCAGGCTCCTCAGAGGGTTTCTTGAGATACAAACAACTATGTAACACCGCTACTAAGGCTCTCAGGTAAGACTAATCAATTTACTTTGCCTACAACCTGCAGAACAACCTTAAATCTGCTGATGGACTGCATACGGAGATCGAGCAGAGTGAATAATCTTTCAGAACCTCCCTCTCCCATCCTCAGACTAGGAAATTCACCTATCTCTGACCCATCTGAGGCTGCTAACACCTTTAACAATTTTCTTCACTTCCTATGCCCTCTTTCTTCTACCTCTCCCCCATTGCCTGCCATGTCTGTCCCCAAATGCCTTTCATTCCCTCAACCTGAATCCCAGCACCAATTTCCTTCTACCCAGTCTCCGCAGAGACCATTCTCACTGCCTTACTCTCTCTTAATTCTGCTAAGGGGTACAGTCCAGATGGGCTGGATACTATTCTTCTCTATCTCTCTGAGCCAGCAATCACTGTCCATTTTGTCTCTTTCCAGTCTTTCTTTCTTTCCAACTTGGATCCATCCCCCGTCCTAAAAGCAGCCCATTATACTCCCTCTCCTCAAATTGGGTGACCCTTCTTCCCCAGATAACTACCAGTCCATCTCACTCCTCCGCACCCTGGCTAAAGTATAGAAAAAATGTATTTTCCCCAGCTATCCACCTACCTTGAATCCTCTACTTTATTCTCCCCTTTTCAGTTTGCCTTCCACAGGAACCACTCCACCATCTCCTCCCTCCTGCAATTCACTGACTTTGTGCCAAAAGGCATGGACCAGGGCTGGGTCACTTTCAAAGACCTCGCAAAGGCCTTTGAAACAGTGGTTTATCCACTTCTCTTGTTTAAGTTAGGTGCTGCTGGTCTAGTCAACCTGTCAGTCAGGTGATTCCACTCCTACCTCTCAGATCAGCACCAGTCAGTTCAAGGTGGTGATGCCTCATCTACTCCTATGCCCCTCGAGTCTGGTGTCCCCCAGGGCTCCATCTTGTGTTCTTCTTCATCTTCTGAAATGTCCTCCCCTCTACCAAGGATGAACCAGGAAACTACAGACCAGTGAGCCTCACATCCATCGTGGGTAAGCTAATGGAGACTATCCTGAAGGAGAGGCTGGTGGCCCTCTTAGAGGCCAAAGGACTACAGGACAGCAGACAGCATGGCTTCATACGTGGCCGATCCTGCCAAACCAACCTGGTCGGGTTCTATGACTGGGTAACTAGGCAACTGGACGAGGGACATGCAGTGGATGTCCTGTATCTGGACTTCAGTAAGGCATTCGACTCAGTGCCACATGGAAGGCTGGGAAGGAAGTTAGTAGGCACAGGGGCAGGTGCAATGCTGGTGAGATGGGTAGGAAACTGGCTGCAGGGAAGGCAACAGAGGGTGGTGGTGGGTGGGAGCCTCACACCCAAGGGCAGTGACGAGTGGTGTCCCACAGGGCTCGTGTTGGGACCAGTGTTGTTTGGGATATTCATTGCAGACATATCATGGGACATCAAGAGCAAGATCAGTCTGTTTGCTGATGATACCAAGGTTGGCGGTGGTGGATGACCTAGGGGATGGCAGGGGTTGCAGGATGATCTGGCAAAGCTTGAAACCTGGTCAGACACCTGGTAACTGGGCTTTAATGCCAAAAGTGCAAGGTGATGCATTTTGGGATGAAGAACCAAGGAGGACTTACCAGCTAGGGGAGTGCAGCTAGCCCAGACAGAGGAGGAGAAGGATCTGGGTGTGCTCATCACAGGGTCAATGAACAACTCGGCACAGTGTAGGAAGGCAGCTGCAAGGCCAACAAAATGCTGGGTTGTATTGCAAGGGTATATCCTCAGGAGGGAGGAGGTGATTCTGCCACTGTATAGGTCATTAGTTAGACCACACCTGGAGTACTGCGTGCAGTTCTGGCGTCCGTATCTGAAAAGGGACATTAAGTTACTGGAGGGAGTGCAGCGAGGCGACAAAGATGATCAAGGGTCTGGGGACTTATCATGAGGGAGGTTGAAGGAGTTGAACATGTACTCACTGGAGGAGAGGAGAGACAGGGGGACATGATTGAAACCTTTAAATACATGAAAGGAATAAACAAGACAGGTACAGAGGGCTGTTCAAAGTAAGGAGGGAGGGCCACCAGGGGCCATGATATGAGACTGGAGCGAGGGAAGGTTCAGGAGGGAGATGAGGAGACACTTTTTACAGAGAGTGGTGGCTGGGTGGAATGCGTTACCTGCAGAAGTGGTATGCAGTAGAACAGTGGACTGCTTCAAACGAGGATGGGACAGGACAAGGGGGAGGGTTAATGAAGGGGAAGGGTGGAAGGGAGGGGCAGCTGCAGAATAAGGGGTGCTAGCTGCACATTCGAGCAGACTTGATAGACCTCTAGGCCTTTATCTGCTGGCAAATTTCGTATGTTCGTATGTTCGTACCTGTGTCTCTACCCAAATACACATGAATGCAGATGATACAGTTCTGTTTGCTTCAGCTGTCTCGACTCCTGAGCTGGAATCCTCTAGCGTGATTTTGAAATAGCATTGGTTCCATTCAAACCAGCTCTCACTAAATGTCAAAAGTTCACTGTCCACACTCTGGCAGACTCCTAGCAGTCCTATGGGAGGGGGGAAGGGACAAGGCCTGCACCCTTATTTGGTGAAGAGACTGGAGGACTGAGGATCCAAAAGCAGCATCCTGATGACTCATTATGTCAGCGCTGTAACAGGAGATGAATGTGTGCACTTTACTCCAGATTGCCAGCCCTGAATATCTCTGCAATGGGGATATCCCAGGAAGCAGCCACCGAGACAGTGGTATGTCTGGTAGAATAAGCCTTAAGCCCTTTGGGTGACTCCCTAACAACCAACCTATAGCAGAAGGTATTTAGGTGATAAGAGCAACAAAATAATTGCTTGATCCAATACTGCACACGGAAAATACTGGGAACCAAAACTGTGCTGAGAGGAAAACAGTGAGACCCCACACACACACACACACAAACATGACTCTGGGAGGGTGAAAATGAACTAGACTGGGGGCCAGGGCCAGTGTTAGGACTTTGGGGCCCCCAGCAAACTCAATTACTGGGGTCCCACAGATGGGCCCTCGATGGGCCCTCCTCGGCCCCTCCCTGAACCCCTTCCCTCCCCAAACCCCCCAGTAATCTTTGTACATAATCCAACTACTGCACAATGTGTCAGACACAATGACCTGGAGACACTAGAAGTATTACATTTCTAACAGATAATTAATGGAATAAATTGCAAAAAAAAAACTTCCTTAACTGCCCCACCGACTACTGCATAATTTGTCAGACTCGGTCTCAGACACAAATTAATGACCTTAAGAGCAATACTACAAATAATTTAATTGCAAAAAATGCTCCTCTCCAGCTGCTGCAATATTTTTTTTTACCTCTGCTCTGCTGCTCTGTACCTCTCCAGACTCCCATCTCCCCGTACTTATGCTGCAGACACGGACCTGATGGGGGGGACAGAAATTTTCAAGTCTGAGTTGGAGGAGGTGCGATAAACAGCGACGGACCTATTGGAGCCCTGTGATTGGTTCCAGCACAGCACCTCCTCCCATGTCAACACGTTCTGTGCAGCACAATAGAGAAATGTGAGGAACATGAAACAAAGCTGCCTGGGGATAGAAGTGAAGGCAGGATGGTGGTGTGGACCACGTGGCATGGTTTGGCTTTCTTTCAGGGAAATCGGGGCCCCATTTTCGGGCACAAAGAAGCCGGCAGCAACAAATGCAAAGCGTCACAGTATAAACCACATGAAAGGGCAACTGGATGAGGACATCACATGTTGTTGATGGGGAGCTGGAGTGGAGCTGGAGAGAATTCGCTAGTGCAGTCAGTGAGGAGCACATGGGCTTGCCAGGTACTAATGCTGCTCAGCTATGTTGACCGGGGCAGTATTTATTTTCTTATAGGATGCTTTGGTGATCCAGCAGGAAGTGGGGTGGGACAGACAAAAAGTATGCTGCTGGGCTGGTTAATGGGTTGCTGCTGGTGCCTGCCGCCAGACCCGGCAACATGTGCTACCTAGAGGCCCCAAGCAGCTGGTTTCTTGGTGCCTAACACCGGCCCTGCTGAGGCGGGGGACAGACTGAATAAACAAACTCCATGGGGAATGCAACTCAGGGGAGGGGAATCGGGGGGCAGATTAAATAAATTCCAGGGTGGATGCAACTTGGGAGGGTGGCTACCGCAGAAATCAAAGGGACAAAAAAAAAAAAAAAGACATAAACGTACCCAGGCAGGACATGGAACCGCAAGACACAGCAAACCCACACATGCCCCCTGTGACGCTAAACGCTATGCTACGGTGGAAGGCTGGTCAGGCAGGACACACTCATGCACTTACAGTGCTAGGCATGAGTGAACACACCTACAGGTATAGCGCTATTATGCCCGTGCTGTACCTCCCTGTAGTTGTTTTCACTCACATTATTTTGCCCATGTGGATTTCAACCACGCTATTATGTCAGCGACATATTAACGGGATACCTAGCAGAGGTCAATGCAGGCTATAATTCACCCGGCAATCATCCACTTCACTTTGTTACCAATCTGCCAGGCACAGCTTCAGCATATGTTACAAACAGCTGACAAGCCTCACCTTGAACTGCAGCTGTACGTTCATTATAGTAAAACAGTGCCCTCCGCAAGTCTAGGATATGGAACCTCCGATCAGCCTCTGAGGCTGGGTTGGTAAAATATATCAGTCAGTTAATCACCTGGTTAAGGTGAAACTCCGATACAGCCTTTGTGAGGAACTTTGGGTGGGGGCGAAGGATGACTATGTCCATGTGGAAGATCAGTTAAGAAGACACTACTGAGACAGCCAGGAGTTAAGTCATCCTTCTGGCTGACATGATGGCCACCAGAAAGGCAGTCTTCTAAACAAATGTGACATCTCACATTTGTGCATAGGCTCAAATGGCTTGCCCATAAGAACTGCCAACACCAGCAGTGGGTCCCATGGAGGGAGTGATTCACGCACTGAAAGGGGCAAGTAATCCAGGCCTTAGAAAAACCACCTGACCACTTTCTCCTAGGCCACCGTCAATATACTAGCCCACACCCGATATGTAGAGATGGCTGCCAGATGCATATTTAGGGTCACCGCTCGCAGTCCCGACAGAGACCGGGGCCACAGGTAGCTGATGATGCACACCATGGTTCAGGTAAGGGGATCAAGCTTCTTACCTGGCACCAGATTGAGAACCTCTTCCATTTAAATGCATAGTATTTACAATTAGACTCTTTATGGGACACCTCCACAATGTGAAGGACGTCTTCCAAAAGGCACAGAGCCCAGAACTCTAGCTGTTCAAGAACCAGGCTGAGAGGTGCAGGGACTGAAGGTCTGGGTGCAGGACCTTCCTCTGTTGTCTGGTCAGCAGATCTGGGCAGAGAGGTAACTTCCACGGAGACCTGCTGCTGAGGTTGAGGAGATCCAGATACCAGAATTACCTGGGCAAGTCTGGGGCTATCATGATCATCTGCACCTTGTCCTTTCGGTCTTTGACCACTAACCTGTGGACCAAGGTGAAGGGTGGGAAGGTGTATACGAGGTCTGGGATCCAGGGGCTTGTGAAAGCATCTCCCATCAGTGTCCCAGACTTTGGGGACAGGCACAGTACAGCCTGTTTTCTGTCCTCTCATGAGGCAAACAGAGCCACCTCAGGGGTGCCCCACTGGGAGAAAAGATGGTTTACCACCTTCTGATACAGGGATCACTCATGCGACATCTCTCTGACCTGGCTGAACGCATCCTCTAGCTGATTATCTAGATCACCAGGAGATCCATATCCAGACTGTGCACAAGTGTCCATGTGCAGAGAGCCTCTTGACGTAAGAGAAAGAAGTGTATTCTGCCCTGTCTGTTCTGGTAAAACATAGTGGCCTTATTGTCCGTCTGGACCTGAATGACTTCACCCCAAACCAAAGCAGCAAAATCTGTCAGACCCAGATGAACTGCACAGAGCTTCAGTAGGCTGATGTGGTGTCTGGACTCCCAGGATAATCAGAACCCATTGGCTCTGTGGTCTACCTCTACCAGAGACACATCCATCATGAGAGTGATGGATAGTTCTGGTGGGGGCAAACAGGATTCCCTCCTCCAGATGTTGTGAGGTCAGCCACCATAGGGATTACACATCAGCTGGGTAACCATAACTGATTGGTCCAGGCAACCTAGGCACTGGGACCACTGCCAGCCCAACTCTCACTTCAGGTGGCGCATCCACCAGTGAGACCAATGTGTCATGCTAGTGGAGTTTGCCATGCAACCTAGAAGCTGCAGCAAGTCCTGGGCAGGATGCGCGCACCCAACCTGAAATGATCAGGCAAAGAAGGTAAGCTCCAATGGCCGATATGTCAGGAAGTGGGCCCTGGCTGCAGGGAGTCTAGTTCTGCCCCAGTGAACTAAATCGCATGCCAGGTGACCAGATCTGACTTGGCTAGGTTGATCAGAAGGCCCAAGTCATGACAGGTCTGCAGAGGCAGATCCCTGGACCTCTCTGCAGCCTTTTTGGATGGCCCGGCTATCAGCCAGTCCTCCAGGTAGGGATACACTCTGCTGCCCCTGCACCACAGAAAGGCCAGCACCACTGCCATGCACTTGGCAAAGACCCTGGATATGTGCGAGAGGCCAAAGGGCATGACCTGGAACTGGTACAGGTCCCCTCTGTATGGAACCAAAGGTACTGGCAATGAGATAGACTAGGATGTGGAAGAATGCTTCCTGGAGGTCCAAGGAACAAAACCACATGCCCTGCTTCACCAATGGTATGATCTGATTCAGAGTGACCATCTGGAACCTGCGCTTCCCTTTGAACTGGTTCAGATTATACAGATCCATTATAGGGTGCCAGTCCCCCATCCGTTTCAGAACCAGGAAATACCTGGACACATATCCCTGCTTGGCAAGGACATCTGGAACACGGGATATCCTCCCTCACTCTCAGAGCTGAACAACGACATCTCTTAACATGGACAATGTTTCCTGTGACAGCCTGGACTCCTGAAGAGCTTAGAGTCAGTACAGCGGGACATACTCAAAATCCAGAGGCAATCCTCTGCCAACCACTTTTGTAACCTACCTGTCTGAGGTAACAGTGGACCACTGTGGCAAGAAATGTCACAACTGATCCCCAGCCTGGTGCTGGGACAGGGAATGGATGTGGGGATGGCACCCTACAACTCATCACTGTGCAGCCTTGGAGGGGGTTCAGCCACAGAGGCACCGCTATCTCTGCTCCCCCTTTTTTTTTGCCCCTGGCCTCCGAGCTTGGGTTTTAGATGCCAGCCTTGAAAGTGTCCCTGTGGTAGCTGCTGCTGAGATTGATATGGCTGAAAGGACCAAACTGAAAGAACTTCTTTTTAAGTTTTTTGGTCCTTCTGGGACAAAACCAAAGACTCTAGGATGGCTCTGGACTTCTCAATAAGCTTGAGATGACCTTCCACACCTGGAACAAAGAGGTTGGTGCCCAAAGAAGGAGACATCGGACAACTTATGCTGAGTGTCCACCATAAAAGTGAAAAGCCTCAGCCAGACCCTGTAATGCATGGTGATGGCCATAGCCATTACATGGGCACAGAAGTCACCCATGTCTAAGGCTGTCTGGAACTGGTGTTTAGCCAGTGATTGACCCAGGTCTCTCAAGATTTTTAATCAAAGCATTTTATCAGTTGGAAGTAGGGAGAGGAGTTCTCCCATTACCCTGAAAATGGAATGACCAAAATTCACCATCACGATGGAATAACTAGCCTGACAGAGATCCAGCGATGTGACAGCGTACAACATTTTAGCCACGTGGTGAATCATCTTGGACTCTTTGTCTGGAGGTCTGTCCACAAACCCCCTTGGCCTGCTGGTTTATTGCAAGGCAGAATCTGAAATAAGGCAAGTGGGACCTCTACCTCGACCAATGACCCGAAGGTCGATGTCGATGGGGGTGCTCCTGTGGATTATTTGTACACCACCTGCTTCTGCAGGGTAACCGTAATAGGTTGTGGAGACATGCCCACCAATGGAGGCTGCTCCTGAGGTAGCTTAGTTGATGGTACAAAGTGGGCTTTATGCTCCTGAGCGAGTGCCTGGAGCACTGGGGTCAATTGACTTCTCATCAGGTTTCCTCTGATCACTGGTCAACAGGCTCATGAAAAATCTCGACCTCCTGTTCAACCAGAGTTGAGGCCAGCAAGCATGATGGGGTTACCGTGGAGCTCAGGATCATCCCCTCAACCTTAAGGAGCTTGACCATGGCCGAGTGGTTAGGGTAGTTGAAAATGCAGGTAGAGCATGATCTTACCAGGTCCCATGGCCTGCGGTGATGCTGCTTTTTGTGCCTTATGCTGCAGTGAAAAGGGTTCTTGTCGAAGGTCTGGAGTACCATACACATTTTCCTGCAATCATCAGAGAACAACCCTCCAACGCTGAACCCAGCCGGGAACAGCACCAAGACCAAAAAGGAACTCACCACAGTTGCCGTTGCCTCTTCTTCCATGACAACAAGCTGAGTTTGTGATCCAGCAGTGGCCGAGGCCTACATGCCATCTTTTGGCCAACCAAGGACCAGTCAGGTCTTCTGGTCTTCAGCGAATGCTGGCAGCATGGCCCAGCAAAGAATGCATTCCATGACATCTTATGGAGTGCCCAGGTAGTACAAGCATCCGTTGCTGACATCTTCTGCCTACACCTGGTGCAGAATTTAAAACCCAGTTTCTTGCCTTCCATCACTGATCGCAATCACAAAGCAGAGCTGGACAACATAAAAGCAACTTTAATGTTGAATATGCACAGAAAGAGTAGAAGATTCACCTAAGAAAAGCACTTGAACATAAAAATCCTTTAACGCAGCAGAGCAGCAAAGGAGGAGATTTGTCCCTTCCAGCAGAAAGAAAGCTCTGACATCATGGGCAGAGCCAAAGGATATACCACCCCCCAGATGGTAGGAGGAGGAGCTTACCTCGAAGACTTTGATGACTCAGCTGTCTCCAGCAGAACTGCTAGAGTGTGGATGTCAACTATATCCACGTTAGAACAAATCATGCCTTCATTCCCAGTCCGCCATGGGATCATCCTTAAGATGATCTTGCCTGTGTTTAACTACACCGATGTAGTTTTCAGTGCTGCCTCAAAGTCTACACTTGGCAGTCTTGACACCCTTTATCATTCCTTCTGCCGCTTTCCCTTAGCGCTCCACCTCTCACCCATCACAGCTCTCTATATGCTAATCTCTCTTTCCCTTCTGTTGCGGCCCAGCGTCTCTTACACTGTTCCTCCTTCATGGCCAAATACTGGCTAGCCACTATTCCCACTTACCTCTCCTCTCCTCTCTCCTTAGATCTGCCATCCTTTCCTCCTACTCCCTCAGTTCATCTGCTGCTTGTTCCACTCATGTCCCTCACAGTAAATCTGTATCATGCCAGTCTGCTTTCTATATCTGTCTTCCTACACTTTGGAACAGCCTCCCTGACCCCATTTATCTGTCTTCTTCCCACCACTCACTCAAACCACTCTTACTGATACACTTCCTTGAAAGAATATTCCTACAGATAGACTTCTTCCTCTTCTCGACACATTACAACCCACATCTGATTCACCCCTCTTCTTATCTGCCTGTTTTACCTTTTTATTACCTACTCAATAGTGTGGCTTACAACTTGATGTACTCTGTAATTTGAATTTCACACCTCATTATTTCTATGCAAGTGTCTTGTCCGACACTGGTGGCATAGTCCTTTAGTTCTCAACCTGGTTAACCCACAATCTGTGTAAAAGTACACTTTTTACATTGTTTTTGTCTTTTTCTGAAAATCATTACTTGTACTACAATTTTATATATTTATTTATTCAGTTTCGGATTATAATACCTTTGAGTGCAGGCGCTCATTTACAAAGATTCCACATCAGTGGGGAAGGGGAAACAAACGTACAAAGGTGGAAAAATAATGACAGGTTTCAAACAACAGCAACTGTACACACTTTGTATTTAAAACTATAAAGATGGGAGTTGAAATAGGGTGAAAGGAACTAGGGAAAGAAAGAAATAAGGAGTAGCAGCCAACAGGCCTTGTCAGAATCGTGGGGTAGAAATAGTGGCTAGGATTCTAGGAGTGGTGGGGGGACTGGGGGTGGGGGGAGGTGGGAGGGGAGAGGAGACCAAGGGTAGGGGGTAGAACAAAGGGAAAGGTAGTGCTTTTAGGTGTAGAGAAAGAGCAGGGGTGGGTAAGAGGTTGAAACACACGAGGTAGAATTATGTGAAACAGTCACAGGTACTATTTGCTATGAGATGGTGATGAAGCTTGAGCTTGGACAGATCTAGTTTTGGTATGGATGAGATTTCTTTAGGAAGTGCATTGAACCCAAGTGATGCTCTGTATGAAAATGAGCGCTGCCCTTGAGATGTCCGGCACCTAGGTATGTGCAAATATTGGTGGGTTGAGCTTCGGGTGTACTGGCTGCAGTGAGGGCTGAGGAGGTCAATGGTTCCAGGGGGTAAGAGCCTAAGAAGTGCTTTTTTTGCTGTCAAGTATATTTGGTAGTGTATCCATCCACTTAGTTGAAGGCATCCAGTTTGCACGTACAGGTCACATGTATGGGTGAGGCGTGCAGCACCAGTGAGAAATCTTCACACCTTATTTAAGGCAATGGATAGTCTACGGAGTGAGGAAGTTGTAGCAGCACCACAGATAACCAGACCATAGTTGACCGGGGGTAGGACAGAGCTGGTAATTGCAATTTTGAAGGCTTTGGGTGTTAAGCAGTGTTTGTGACAGTGGAGCAAATAAGTCTTGGTGTTGACAGCATGGGCGACATTATCAATGTGCTGTGAATAATAAAGTGCACAGTCAAGGATAACACCCAGATACTTAAACTGTTAGACTTGTTGAAGAGGAACTCCCAGGCAATTTCTTTTTTTTTTTTTTTTTTTTTAATTTCTTTATTGAGCTTTTCTTCCATAGATCATTAGACAGACATACACATACCCATGATAATCCGGGGTCCACACCCCAAAACTGAGCGTGGTCACTATGTACATTCCATAACTATGTACATACACAGCTGCATTGCACACCCTTTAGCATCTTGTTCAAATCTGCATTTATATTGTATTATCTAGGACAACCCCTATCAGAGAAATATGTTCATACATCAAAGTCTGGATCCCAAGATGTCCTTTTGTGACTATAAGGCCCTATATCACTTGTGGGATCCTCAGGGCAGTACCCTGCAGCCGCGTCCCAAGGGAGAAGAGAGAGCCCCCCCCACCACAATCTGACAGACTCTGTGGCATCTAATAATAAGTTCAATATAAGAGCTTTTAATCTAGGCCTACATCATGCCATAACAAACTGAGACTTAATAATCCCCCTATTACTAGGACATCATTCCCGTAACAGCATATTATTGATTACGTACCTTCCAACAGACAGACCCTTGTCTGGGGTATTTTATATTGCAAGGTGTATATTGCCTCCAAGGCTCTCCATCTTTTATCATAAATTGCTTTTCGTCCATCCCGTAACATTTGTCTTTTAAATCTAGTCAACATTAACAGTAGATCATCCACCCATTGGTCATATGTATACACCAAATCGCTTTTCCAGTGTCTTAGAACAAATGTTTTAACTAAGGAGGACATCAAAGCAATATGTCCTTTAATAGTCGCATTAGGGACGTTTGCCATGTCCCCCAGCACACAAATCTTAGGTGTAATGAATTCGTTATAATTCATCACTGAGTCCATATTGTGCTTAATTTGCTCCCAGATGGGGGAAGCTTTGGAACAGTGCCATAATACATGGAGTAAATCCCCTGGGGTTGCATCACACCTAAAGCAGAGGTCTGTCTGTCTGAGGCCTCTAGCACATAGCTTAGTAGGGGTATAGTATATATTAGAAGCTATGAAAAACTGCATGATCCTCTGTTTAAGGGTAGGAATATATCTACTACTCCTCCATATTTCCTCCCAGTCAGGTCTCTGAGGGACAAGGTCTTCTTGTTTGTCCCAGTATGAGTTCTTAACGAACGATCCCCCACCTAGAAAATCTAGTAGTAGCTTATAAATCTTTGACAAGGGGTTTCTAGCACAGTTTACCTCCTTCAGGGCTTTCCATGTAAATGCATTATCCTGCTGATTATCTCTCCCCGCTTCCATTTTTCACATCAAATTAGTAAGTTGCAATTTCTTAAAGAAGTTCAGATTCTTACACTGGTCCGGGAGAACCACCCTATCTCCTCTTATAAAGTCTGCCCATTTTAAATTAAGCAAATGAGTAGCCCATTGTCTTTTGATTATTTGCCTTCCAATAAGCATATTTGGGTTGCCCAAAAGGGGCTGGTCCCTAGAAGCTTTTTGAGAGTTTCTTTGACAAGGGGACAAAATTGTCCACCAAGCCAACACTGCTTTATATATTGGAGTTTGTCTTCCTCCATCCAGAATCTCTCCTGGGTTGAAAAACAATACCGCCTCTGGGGAAAGTCCCATATCCAATAGGGTTTGCTTCTCAACCAGGAGCCAGGTTGGGATATAGTCACCCTCGTTCACCGGTTTACACCACTGACTCATTAACCCAAGCTGCCCAGCTACATAGTATACTTGTAAGTCCGGAGTTTTAAGGCCTCCCTTATTATAGGGTAGTCTTAACACATTATATTTTCTTCTAGGGGGTTTAGCATTCCACAGAAAGTTAGAGATCAGTTTTTGCATTTTAGTAAACCAACACTTAGGGATAATATAAGGGGACAAATATATTGGATATAGGAGCCTAGGCAATAGATTCATTTTGACCAGGCTCAATTTTGCTGCCCAATTTAAAGGGAGTTTATTCCACCTAGTTATGTCCATTGTAATTGTTGTTAGCAGCTGTCCCAAATTTGCTTCAAGGCCTTCGGTCTCATTAGGGGTGACCCAAATGCCAAGATACTTTAGCTTACTGAGGGACCACTTACTTGAAGTGGTTCAAAGTCAGCTTTGTAGGTAACTGGAGTAAGTGGGAGAACCTGCGTCTTACTCAGGTTTATCTTATAGTTGGATACCCTAGAAAACCTTTCCACTATATTCAGAATCTGTTTAAAGCTTCGTGCCGGGTATTGGAGGTGCAGCAAAATATCATCAACAAATACCGATAATTTCATTTCTATCCCCCCAATAACAATCCCCTGTACCATTGGGTCATTTTGAATCGCCCTTAATAAAGGTTCCAAATATATATTAAATGGTATTGGCGAGAGAGGGCATCCCTGCCTGGTCCCATTGTCTAAACCAATTTCCTTTGATAAATAGCCATTGCATAAGATTCTAGCCGTAGGAGCAGCGTATAGATTTTTTATATCATTTAGAAGACTTTCCGGAAAACCCATGCAAGCCATGGTGGCAAATAAGAAATCGTGAGAGACCTGGTCAAAGGCCTTCTCGGCATCCAGCGCAATTACCGCCGTAGGCAATTTAGAGGTAGAAGCCCTATATAGTATATGATGAAGTTTCCGGAGTGCATCGAGCGCTCCTCTACCCGGCATGAACCCCAGCTGCTCCTGACTGATTAAGCTAGGGGCAACTCTCAAAATTCTATTGGCTAACAGCTTTGTCAATACCTTCAGGTCCTGGTTCATCAGGGCTATAGATCTATAACTCTCAGGGAGTTCCTTGGATTTCTCTGGTTTTGGAATAAGTGTTATATAAGTCTGATAGAGCTGTGGGTGTGGGACCCCATCTTGCATAATATTTGTAAATAAGTCTTTCAATAAAGGCAGTATAACTGTGGCATGTGACTTATAGAATTGGGCCGTTCGGCCATCGGGTCCTGGTGACTTACCATTCGGAAGTGATTTGATCACCTCTAGTATTTCGGATTCCGAGATAGGGGCCACCAGCCACTGAATTTGTTCCTGACCCAGTCTCGGAAGAGATATGTTTTCCAAGTACTCTTTAATGTCCCCTTCACTGGCCAAGACCCCCCCCCCCCCTTGATAGATTCCCTCAAAATAGGCTGCAAAGGTGTCAGCCATTCTCTGGGGTTCAGTTATTATTTCTCCCTGGAACTTTATTAGAGGGATTACCCTAGCTGCCTCCCATTCTTTTATTCTATTGGCGAGAAGCCTTCCTGGAGCATCCCCCTGTAATACATAATTTGCCTGTACCCTTTCCGCCCACCATTCCATCTTACCGTAGAGTATATTTGCCAACTCCTCTCTAAATTCCTTAAGCTCTAAGTCCCTTTCTTCTGTAGTGCCCTCTAAAGGTGCCAACGAGCTAACAGCGCCCAGAATGAAATCTTCCCTTGCCCTTCTCATGTGAGCTCTCCTAGCTATAATCCTCTGGGCCATACCTGAATATAACACTTTACATGTAGGCCACTTTAATCTGCTATCTGAGAGTGTAGGGAGTTGAGTCTGGATAATTTCCACCAGTGCCTATTCTAATTTAGCTAACATATGTTTGTCCAATAATAAGGAATCATCAAACCTCCATCGGTATGGTTTCATTGGAAGAGATTCTATTACCAATTTTAATTGAACTGGAGAGTGATCTGACAGAACTCTAGTGTGGGTAACCACTTCCCTTATTCCCTGAATTGCTTCTCTGTTAACCAAAAAAGAGTCGATTCTTGAGTGGGTTTTGTATGCCCCAGAGTAGAATGTCATAGCATGTTCCCCTTTACTACAGATCACAATAGGATCTACCAGTGCCACAACTTCTAAAAGCTTAGTCAAAGCTGTCTGTGCCATAGAAGGTGGACGATAAGATGGAGGTTCTTTGTCTACCCTATTATTGAGACAAAGATTCCAATCCCCTGCAAGGATCAGAGGGTGAGCTGGAAGTAGAGCTAAGTCGACTTCTATCGATGCAAAAAAAATCAGGGTTGGGTGGTGTAGGAGCATATATCGAGGCAATCGTTAATGCTTTACCCATAATGGCACCAGTAACATAAATCCCTCTGCTGTCTTCTCTAATTTTAGTCTGTGTAACTGTGAATGGGCAATCCCGCCCAATCAGGACTGCAACTCCCCCTGAGGCCTTGGCATTTCCATCTCCTAGAACCTGCCCTACCCATTGTTTTTTGAGAAGACCCAGCTCGTCCTTAAGCAAATGAGTCTCTTGCAAGGCAACTATCTGGGCTCCCAACTGGTTGATGTACTTTAGTATCACCATCCTTTTTCTCCGCCCTCTGAGGCCTTTAACATTCCAAGTAATAATTTTATTGTTAATCATGCAGTTTTTTATTTGCCCCAACTTCCATATCCACAGAGTCTGCCAGAATGCACATAAAAAAACTGTGGGCTCTCTCCCCTCCCTTTTCCCTTAAACCCACCCCACATTCATCCCCTGATCCTTGGATCGTCCTCCTATCTCTATTGGATACGTGACTGAGCTATCCGGTGAGCAAGCTCCCGGACCCTCTGAAGTCCTCCTATTACCCTTGTATCAGCTTACCTTCCCATATAAAAAAACAGCTCTAACTTTTCGTTCACCCCCAACAGGTTGTTCGTACAAATTAAGTATCATTTACCTTATTGCTTGGGTTGAAGAAAACAATACTAGCTTCTCAAACTAGGAAAAATACCATTCACCTTACAGAGCCAAAAGATAATGTAGCAACCTCATTAAAGTCGTAGATTCGTGCCACAATGGGGCCCTGGACTTATAACCTAATCTCTTTAAATCTCAAGTTAACTTCGAGAACATATTATAAACCCACAATTCCCTTAGGGTAGATTGGATCTGAGCCATAAATTCTCAGTTCTGGAAAGAAAGAAAGAAAAGAAAAAAAAAAGGGGGGGGGGAGAGGGAGGATATGGGAGGGTCGGTAAGCAGGGGTGCAGAAAAGAGAGAACAAGAGGGAGCAGTCTCATTCTTCCAGGCTTTTTCTTTTTGTCTTCATTCTTCTCAGCCTTTCAGTCTTCTTCTCTTCCTCTTCCCTTCCTGTCTCATTTTTTCTCCCTCCAAACTAATTATTTAAGTTGATACTTCATTATTGCCCTCCAATCCATTTTATATCTTAAACCTCTTGGGGAATCATCCAAAATAGTGTCTTCCTTGTGAGTCTTCTTCAGGTTTTGGAATTAAACAAGTCAGGGAGTTACAGTCTCAGTCCCTCGGCCGCGTCCTTCGCCATTAGGTACCTTCGATCGCCAGCTTGTAGTTTCACAACCAGAGTGGCAGGATGCTGGATTCTAAACTTCACACCAGCCAAATAAAGCTTTTTCTTAATGTCCCCATATTCCTTCTGTTTCTCCCGAATTGCTGGAGTTTGGTCCTGAAACAGTAACAGAGGCGCACCGTTCCACTGAAGATTTTTGAGAGCTCTGGCCTTACTTAAAACATATGTCTTTTCCTGAAGTTTAAAAAACGCATGATGATAACCCTTGGCCTGGCCCCTGGTGGAGGTGTCTCTCTAAGAGAGCGGTGGGCTCTTTCCAAGTTATAAGAATTGCCGTATGGTGTGGGGCCTAGAAGTTTCAACAGCATCTCCTGAGTGAAAGTAATACAATCTGTTCCTTCAGTTCGCTCTGGTAACCCCACCAAGATTAAATTGTTCCTTCGGCTTCTGGATTCCTGGTCCTCGACCCGATCCTCCAGTTTTTTAACTTGCCTGTGGAGCGCAATCAGATCCTGCTCCTGGGTGTAAGTTTTACGCTCCTGCGAGGCCACTCGCGCTTCCACATCCCCCATTCTTTGGGCCAGAGCTTGCAAAGTGGGTTTGATCGATGAAAAATCAGCGACTAATCCCTGGAAGCAAAGTTTTAATCTCTGCGATATCCTCCGGTGCTGTCTGTGCTCCTCCTACATTTTCAATGTTGGACTCTGTGTCCTGCGGCACCGGGGATGGGAGTTTCGGGCGTTTCGTTGCTGGCGCTCTAGCCTCAAGGCCTTCCGGACCTTCGTACTCCATCTCGGAAGCCACGTCAGGCCTTGTGAGTCACTAAAGTCGCGCAAGTGGAATGCTCAGGTTTGATAGAAAAAATGGGAAATTTTTGTTTATTTCTTCTTCCCGGAGGTAAGGGAGACCTCTAAAAGGTTGTTCTATCCAGCTCAGCCGTCGCCACCGAATCTAGGGTTTTTTTATACAGCAAATAAGATGATAGGGCCCGGGAGCTCCACTCAGTGCTACCTTCCCCGATCAGCTCATCACGTGATCTCCTCCCAGGCAATTTCTGATGGAGAGGGGTTGAGATTTGTGTTTACAGCAGGATCCACTGAACATCAATACCTTTGTTTTTTTGTAGTTCAGGATCAATTTGTGACAGTTGAACCAGTCCTCTACTTCTTTAAAACTATACTGTAGTTGGCGTTCCAGTTTCAGGGGGTCAGGGCTGCTAGTAAAGATGACAGCATCATCCGCATACAGGAGGATCCGTTGGTGGCAGGCCCAAGGAAGATGCTGAAAAGTAAAGGCCCTAGAATAGAACCCTGGGGCACTCCTGAGTGAACCAGCTGCTTGTCTGAGGTTACATTTGAAATTCTCACCTGTTGGGAGCGACCCAAGTAACTCTTAAACCAATGTAGCATGTCAGGGGAGAGACCAATGGAGGTCAGTTGCCTGAGAAGAAGATCGTGATGAATGGTATCAAAGGCCTAAGTTAGGTTTATGAAGGCCGCACCCACTATGTTACCTTTGTCAAGTGACTGATGAATGAAACTAGTGAATTCTAATAAAGCTATGGTGGTGCTATGTCCCGTTACGGAACTCGTGTTGCTGCGAGCATTGATAATGTATTTTTTGAGGTAATCCATCAGTTGGTCGGCCACTATACGCTCCAGTACCTTGGATAATGGTAGGAGGATCGATAATGGCCTATAATTTGTATGTAAGGCCCAGTCCCCACTTTTGTGTACAGGGGTAACTACAGCAGACTTCCACATTTGAGGAAATTGTGCCAGATTCAGAGACAGGTTGATAATCTTAGTAATGGGTATAAGCAGTTTGTCTAGTGTGAGGGAGAGAATCTTTAGAGCCAGTGAGTCCACACTGGTTCTAGACTTCCCTAGCACTTTGCTTATGTATTTCCTTGCCATTTACAGTGAAACCTGCCTAAAGTAGAAAGGTGGAGAAACTGTTGATCTCTCTTCAGTGCTATGTGTAGCTGTAGGAGGGGTATCATCAAAGAAGTTCGGGGGAAGGACGCTGCTCAGATCGGTGAAGGCATTATTAAAAACATTTGCGATGGTAGTAGGGTCCAATGTAGGGGTACCATCAACATTTAGCATTGAAGGCAAAGTTTTAGGGGCTTTGCCAGTAATATATGAACATATGAACATACGAAGAAGCCAGCAAAAGAAGGCCATTTGGTCTATCAAGTCTGCTCGTATTGCAGGGTCCATAGCTTGAGCTAATGTCCCTGCCCTCCCTCCCCACTCCTCCCATCCTCCCTACCCATGATCCTTACCTTCCTCCTATGCCTATCCCACCTTCTCATAAAGCTGCCCACTGTCTTCAATGAGATGACCTCTTCCGGCAGCACATTCCAAGTGTCCACCACCCTCTCTGTGAAGAAGTGCTTCCTGACCTCCCCTTCTAAACCTCCCACCCTCCAACTTAAGACTGTGCCTCCTTGTGTTATGGTTGCCACTCAGCTTAAAGGTATTCTCCTTATCAACCTTATTTATTCCTTTCTTTCTTTAAAGTTATTCCAGAAACTCTTACTGTCCTCCCAGGAGTTAGCAAGTGCTTCCCTATTGAATTTTGCTTTCTCAAGGCGTATTGCTTTTGTGCATTCATTTTTTAATCTTTTTATATTCCTGCACATCCGCTTGGGCGCCTGTATTTCTTGCTCGGTGCCAGAAGTGGTCCCCAAGTTTCATCCTGGTGATGAGTTCAGGGTTTATTCAGGGATTAATGGTGCCACGAACTTTCATCTTTTTGTAGGGAGCGTGGATGTTACAGGCAATACTGAAATGCTTAATGAAATGGTCCAATGCTAGCTTGATGTCATTGGTGGAGTCAAGTAATGACCAATTCAGACTACTCAGGTGATGTCTGAGGGGCTTGAGGTGACCATGTTTCAGCACCCTGCAATTTATAGTAAGAGGAGGAGGCTTTTGGAATTTGTTAGTCCAGCTGCAGGAAATGGGGGAGTGATCACTTAATGAATCGGGGTTGACTATCACGTTAGAACTTCGATCAGGTCTGTTTGAGAGAATCACATCAAGAAGTTTACTTGTCCCTGTTTTGTAGTTGGTCCTTGTAGGGGAGGTAACAAGTTGCGAGAAGCGGAGTGCAGAGATAGCGTCCTTGAAAGGACCAGCATCAAGGCAAAGCCAATTTACATTGAGATCACCAAGGACTATAGTTTCAGAGTTAGATTAAGGTTCCGGATGCAGGCCAAAATCTGGTGGATGCCAGTCAAGTGTTCTTTAGGGGGGACGTAAACAGATAAAATTGTTAGTGCCTTATTGTGAGCACCGAGTAGAACTTTAATTGCAAGTGCTTGTGAGAAGCCTCCAAGGTCTGTCATAGGTAAGGTATGACCCTTTAGTGTCTCTTAAGATAAATGGCACAGCCTCCTCCACGCTTAGATTGCCTGTTTTGCCTGAAAATGGTGTAACCAGGTATAGCAACTGCCATGTCTGGAATCTTAGGGGAAAGCCACGTCTCAGCCACTGATAGTATATCTCGGTTGTGTACAGTGATCCAAACATTTTTTTTTAAACTCAGCTTTATTGATGAGTCATATTACAATCATGACAAATCAATAGGCATACATCCAGACTATGAGTTAATCCATGCAATGGAAAATATCTTCAATGTTGAACATTCAGTAACATTTCAGATGGTATGTATTGCTAGCAGAGTAGTGCCACTATGATTGAGACAAAGATGGTCGGGGTGAATGTGAAGGAGATCAGAGGGCTGTGGGTTCAGTTCCCACATCTGGCACTTGGGTTAATATCCCAATACTGACACTGTAGTGCAGCATGAGAGGGGTGCTGCACTTCTGAGGTGCCGTCTTTCGGATGAGACGTTAAACCGAGGTCCCATCTGCCTGGATTGGTGGTAGTTCAGGTGGATGTTAAAGATCCCATGGCACTTATCGAAAAGAGTAGGGGAATTTCCCCGGTGTTCTGGCCAAATTTCCCTCATTCATTAAAAAAATACCACCAAGAGCTTAATCTGGTTCAAGGTCAGTTGGCATTCATCTGTATCCCCCTCCCCCGGGTTGTGCCTGAAAATAGGCAGGATTTGTCTAGTGCACTTACCCGGTCAACAAAAGCTAAATAAAAATAAATAAAAAATAAAAATGTCTCATCACTGCAGCACCACTTACAATGAATATTTTCTGTTACTTCGACCCTGGAAGGTTTGGTACACATAAACTTCACCATAGTATACTGAGATTGCTCAAACAAAGCCATAACTAAGGAACTCATAACAAAGTCTAAGGACCATTTCTTCTGGGTCCACTCGCCTGGGCCTCACCAACATGGCCCCCGGTTGTGCTGTGCCAACAGTTGTTCCTCAACTGTATTTCCTTACTTAATATTTTTCTTAAGTCTTTTCTTCTCTCCCAACCCTTAAGCTGTAATCTCTGCCCCTCCCCTCACCAGATTTCACCCATGATATTATTCATCCCCCTCTCCACTAATCAGCCATGTGTCCCACCTCCTCCTCCATCTGTCTACGTGTTTCTCCCAGCTTAGCCTGAGCTTAGCAGTGATTGACTCCATCAGAACCACTTCTTTCATTCTGTGGACCCGGTCTCCTAACCTGGGGGAATCTGGTGACAACCATTTCCCTGTGATGCATTTTAGGGCCACTACTGACATAGTCAACAGGACCTTCCTAATCACCGCAGGTTGATGTGTCAAGGAGGGTAGGCCCAACACCCATTCCTCCCCTGATAATGGGATTTGCACCTTTGTAATTGTATGGACTACACTTTGTATCTTTCTTTGCGATTGTATGGACTACACTTTGTATCTTCTGCCAGTACGTGGAATGTGCTGGGCAAGCCCAAAAATACGCCAGTGAGTTCCCAGCCCCCCCACATCCTCTCCAGCACCTATCATCTCTCAAGATTTAAAGTTTTTGGTTATCACTGGGGTGTGAAAGAATTGTGTTCGAATTTCCAAAAAAATTCTCTCCATATCGGAGCTGATGTGGCTCTCCAGCCCCATTTCAATTTATGGTTCCAGTCCGACTCCGGGATGGTGATACTTGCCTCTCTTTCCCAAGTTTTCCTAATTTTCCTCAGATGGTCCCCACCTTGTTGAAGGAGCAGCTGATAAATGCTGGAGATATACTGTACCTGGTGTGACCTGACACTGTGACTGCACCATATAAGAAATTTTCCCAGCTGGAGTATGGACGGGCCAACCTCAGAATGTTATCCCCCCGAGTTTATAAAATGTCTCACCTGCATATACCTTACAAATTTGGAGTTACACCAGTGAAATTTCTCCTTCACTCTCTGAAAGGAGATACACTGGTCCCTCTACAAGAACTGGGAGAATCTGGTGACCGTCATTGCAGCCCATCTAGCATAACCCAGGTCTAGAGAGGGTAGAAAGAATCTGGGTTCAAAGCGAATTAATGACAGGGGACCTGGTCCATTTGGGGTGCTAAACCTTTTCCTGATCTGACTTAGTACTTCTAGTCCATGTATGACTGTATGACCCATCTGTTTTTAATCTGTTTTCTGTATTCGGGGGGGGGGGCTTCTGTCAGGGCCAGTGTGAAAAGGGGGTCTATCTTTCAGAGCAGCATCCTCTAAAGCATACCATTGAGAGATGTCTCTTTGTTTGGCCCAAGTCATCAACCCTGCCTTTCTGGGCTGCCAAATAATATGAGAAAAAGTTAGGAAGACCCAGACCTCCCTCTTCCTTGGAGTGTTTAAGGATATTTCTGGCTATCCTGGGTTTTTTAAGGTTCCAGACAAATTTAGATATGTTCCTATTTATCCTGGCCCAGAATTTCTTGGGTATTGTAAGGGGGAAGGACTGAAACAAAAAAAGTATATGTGGCAGAACATTCATTTTGACCACCTCCACCCTGCCCACCACCTAGCCATGTCCTGTTCCACTACTCTCCAAAACTTGTCATAATTCTCCTCAAATAACTTGGACAAGTCTGTCATAATTTGGATTCCTAGGTATCTGATCTGGTTATTGAGAGCCCAAGCAAAAGGGAAATGGTTTTTGAATTCCTGCGAGGGAGATCCACTAAAGACCATTGCTTCTGATTTGAGGGTATTCATTTTGTAGCCTGAGATTTCTCTGAATGCTTTTAAAGTAGCAACTAGGTGTGGTAAGGAGTTGTCTGGGTCAGACAAGAAGAAGATAGAATCATCTGCATACAGTGAGAGTCTGAATTTCTGTCCCCCAGCCATCACACCCCTCACTGCTGGATCCTGCCTAACCTTGGCTTCCAAAGGCTCCAAACTCAGGACAAAAAGCAGGGGCGATAATGGACAGCCCTGTCGTGTGCCCCTCGATATTGGGAAAGGGCAAGAGGTGATACCATTTACCTTGACCATGGCCTCCGGTCTGTCATATAAATTCAGTACTGTCTTTAGAAATTTGAGGCCAAAATTCATTTGTTCCATGGACTGTTTTAGAAAATTCCAATTAACCCTGTCAAAAGCTTTTTCAGCGTCCATGGATATTGCCAATTGAAACATGGGATGGGAGTGCTAGGCTGAAGTAATATTCAGAAATTTTCTGAGATTATCAGATAAATACCAGCCAAAAATGAAACCAATTTGGTCTTTGTGTATCACCTGGACAATTATGGCCTGTAATCTATTGGCCAGCAGGCCAGTAAATATTTTAAGGTCTACATTCAGTAGAGATATATGGGTCAATAAGACCAACGTGCCACTGGGTTCTTCCCTTCTTTATGCAGAACTGTAATCTCGGCTAATTGCCAGGACTTCGGGACTGCATTGCCTTCCATCACCTCTTTATAAACATCAAGTAGGAGTGGGGCTAACTTCTCTACAAAGATTCTATAGAACTCGGATGGAAATCCGTCAAGTCCCTGTGACTTCCCCACTTAAGGGCCTGCACTTGTGTTTTTATCTCCACCAGGGAAACCGAGGATTCTAAGGAGTCTCGGGCCTCTCCATCTACAGTTTTTAAAACTGTTCCTTGAAAGAACACCTGAATTTTCAAGTCAAGGTCCACAATGGGGTCCTGTGTGCAGAGTTTTTTGTAATAAGAGGCAAAAGAGGCAGTTATTTTCTTTGGGTGGCTAGTGACATTATTGTCCTCTGGGTCAGTTATCTTTAAAACTAGTCTGCTCCCCTTCTGGGTGCAGAGGGTACTGGCCAACAGTTTCCCCACCCTATTTCCTCCCTCATAATAACTTTGGCCAATACGCCGGTAGGAGCCCTCCAATACATTAGAGTCTTGTCTAATCTCTCCTTAGTAGCTCTAAATTGCTGTCTTAAACTTGGGTTGAGAGAAATTTTATGCTGAAACTCCAAATCAGCTATGGAATCTTCTAATTCCTTGATTTCCCTATTTCTCTTCTTTTTATCCTGGACTGCATAACTTATAACTGTCCCTCTCAAGACGGCCTTTAGAGCATCCCATCTGACTGCAGTCGTTGTAGTTCCAGCCGGGTTGTTGGCCAGGTATTCATCAATGGTGTCTTCAATCTGGGATTTGCAATCCGTGCAATTGAGGAGACCCACATTAAGACGCCAATGGGAATTTCTAACAGAGGGGAGTAAAGTAAGCGACACCCGAACAGGTGCATGGTCTGAGACTGAGCGGGGGTGAATGGTACATCTGTCTGCTGAATATGCCCACTTCTCTGACATTAAGATCATATCTATTCTTGAGTAGCAGTTATGCCTGTCTCAGTAGTGGGAATAATCACTCTTTTTGCTATTTTTCCACCTTCATGTATCCACCAGGCCCCAATTTTGTAGTGACCTATTTAGGACCTTGCTAGCTTTCTTAGGGATAAGAAGAGGGGATCCTCCACACCTATCTAGGGTGGTAGATAATGCAGTACTGAAGTCTCCCCCTAGGATGTACAGACTGCCCTCCACCTCGGCAGTTGTTTCTGAAAAAAGAGGGCTGCTTCTTGATCTTCATTCGGTGCCTACAGACTGATTGTACATGAAATTTCCATGATCGTCCCTGTTATTTTAACAAATCTGCCCTCTGGATCTATAACCACATTCTGCACTTCGAGGGGGCAGGACTTATGTACTAGGATTGCAGTGCCTCTCCTATGTGGGTGAGCCAGATAGGAAGAGGAATAAACCGACCCCACCCATCTACAACGCAGTTTTTTATGCTCTGCCTCTGTAAGGTGTGTCTCTTGGAGGAGCACTATTTGAGCATTTAACATCCCCAATTCTTGTATAATCCGAGCTCTTTTGATCGAATGATTGATCCCTCAGACACTGTATGTTGCAATGTTGAGCCCCTCCATTACAGCAGTGTGGCCAGACTCCTCATCTGGAAGAGAAGAATGTCCATTAGGACACAGTATAAAGGTGTGTGCACAGCATTTGAAATATAAAAAAACAGTAACCACAGACCTTTAACCAGTCTAATGAGAACACTAAACAAACTGTTTAAAAACAGTTCCCCAACTTGGGGAAGGAATCCCTGCTCGGAACAATTCCATTCCCCCTTCCAAGATGCCAAGAGTTGCCCACCTTCTGCCTTCTGGCAAAAACTGGGTGGAAGTGCTGAGAAAATCCCTGCACCTAGCAGCGAGTGTTGGCGTACATTCATTACTAGCTACATTCGTGGGGACCACCAGGCCATTGCAAACCTTTCCCCCCCTGAACCCCCCCCTCCCAAGCCACCGTATTGCTGAATGAGGATGAGTGTCTCGGGTCTGGCTATACCGCCATTACCTCTAGCCCCCTTGCATTTCACCCGCTTGGCCTAGGCCTAAAGTCTCCATTCTGAGAAATTTTGTTGTCACTTTGTTTTAATCAGCACCCTCGAGTACCCCCGACTTCTCCCGAGGAATAATCCTGGTCAAAATCCCCAGGCTGCCCCCCTGAGGGCAGGGAAAAAGAGACCCCAGGAGCTCATCAGTCAACATACAGCATTTTCCAATCCCAATCATTTAGTTTTCCCCCGATTTATGCGATAGGGCAGTTCTTCTAAAAAGCCCCAGACAATATGTCCCAGTCTTACATGACTTGGCTAAGAATAGGCCAAAGGGTTCCTCTAATAGTCAGCCTGAGGGTTTCTTGGCTTTTTCTGCTAGACGGCCCAACGATGCAAATGGGCCTGCCTTGTTCAGGGAGTTGAATCTTCGAGCCCCACCTGCTCCGCTGCCTACCATCTGCCAATGTCTCTTCTCTATTTCCTTTATCAGCACGGGGGGCGGAGGGACCAGTTCGTCAGCCTGCAATTCCATGGAAGAGAGATATTTCTTTGCTTCACCCACATTGTCAAAAAACTTAGTACCCGAATCTGATGTCACTCTAAGTCGAGCTGGGAAGTCTACCCTTGCTTTCAGGCCCTTCCCCCTGAGAGCCTTCACTATGGGGAACCACATCTTCCTCCGTACCATCATCACAGTGGCATAATTGGGCTCAAAGAACAATTCAATGTGCCCAAAGCTGATTTCCTTCTTGGCTCATGCTTTCTTTAGTACTAGCTCTTTCATCCTGAAGTCTAGGAAGGCCACAATAATCTAGCGCGGTTGTGCCTTTGGGTCTTTGGAGGGAGCAGACAAGGCTCAGTTGGCATGAATCACATTCAAAGGAGTGTCTTGGCTTATGTCTAGCAGCTCCCTGATTAAGCTTTCAATAAAATCAGGCATGTTACCCTGCTCAGTGTTTTCAGGAAGGCCATGGATCCTTAGGTTGATTTGTCAGTAGCGATTTTCAAGGTCTTCCACTTTTCCCCATGAGGAGTTGAGTGCGGTCATGGAGCTGGAGGATTGCGCCATTATGTAAGTCCCCGGTTTCTGTGTAAACTGTATGGTGTTCCGAGATTTCCTCGATCTGTTTCCCCTGTTTAGCAATATTAGCTCTGTTTTCTTTTATATCAGCTCTGATGGAATCTAGGGAGTTACTGAGCCGTCGCAGCTGGTGGGAGCTGATCGTGAAGTCCTCCTCCTCCTCCTCTGAGTCACTCTCCCAAGTGGGTTCCAATGCTTTAGAGGCCTCCTCGCAACGCGCCACAGGTCTGGAGGGCAGATTCAATTTTTGTTGCTTGAGCCCCCAACCGACCCCAATTTGGGTCTATTTCTGGTTGCCATAGTAGCAGAGATTGGATTCTGCTGTTTTGGATGGTTTGCCTCGTGGGAGATTAAAGTTTTAAATTTAATGAGTTTAATGGTTGAAGAGCGCTTTGCCCCGAGTGTCTACATCAGTCAGTGACGTCACCGGAAGCCAGTGATCCAAACTTTTAAGGCTGTCTAATTTACTTAGTAGGCTGCAGATACTGATTGCCATTTTGATGGACCCATGGGTAATGTATCTCTTGCAGGGTCAGGGTTGGGGTTAACATTGCCTGATATAAGCAGTAACATGAGGACGATTCTGATAAGGTATAATTTTAGAAGTCTGAAATTCATTTTGCACGACTGTTTATGGCTGGAGTGCCTCTTTGGGCCAGTACGCAGTACTGTGAGGCAGATGGGTAGTACCTAGAGAGGGTGGAAGACATGGACCCTGGGAGTTGTCCAGCTTGGTGGGAGAGTCAGGAGCCAGTGTTGCAACCAGATACCATTTGCTAACATCAAAAAGTTACCCATTAGAAACCCTGGGTCATAGTGAACGTTGTAGCCCAAATCTATTTTTTTATTGTCACTCTGTCATTGCTATTTTCACTCCCTGTTGTATTCCCTTCACCGGGTCGCACCTGGACATGAGCCCCAGCTCAGTGTGCCTATCCTGTTCACCAAATTTTAAATACATAAATACATTTGCCGTTGTTCTGGCGGTTGCATCTGCTTGATCCCCGGAAGATGGTACAATACAGTGTTAAATTCAGATGAATGCTTATGTTAGGCTATCTCCATTTCCCCTAGTACTGAGAGTACTCCTAACATTTCATGGGGAATCAGTCCCAGGTAAAGCAACTTTGCAATACTGCTGGATCTAAAGTCTGAACAGTGCATTCAGCAACCCCCCTAGTCCACATCTGATCTCACAGTTTGCAGATCCCATCACTCTGAGTTTCTCCATCTGTTATTTAGTCTGTACCCCTCTTAGACCAAACCATCACCAAGACCTGCCTGGATGAGAATACTGGCCCAGTATTTGAATCAGCAGTTCTAGCCAGGTACTTGGTGATACACTGCCCGAGAAAGGATTGTAGGGGTGGGGGAGTTGCCATTTGTTTTAAGTCAGACCTGGGCCTTGTAGCCATCTTAGTGGGAGAGGCCAGGTCCTTTGAATGTATCACAGTTGTAGATGTAGGTTGTAGGATCATTCTCATTTACCGTCCACCCACTGGTGAGCCGGAATTCCTGCAGGAAGCTGCAGACTTCATCATCGGCCAAGTGATGGAATCCCCCAGATGGATAATTCTGGGGGATTTCAAGGCCTGGATTGATGATGAACTCTCGCAATTTGGACAAGACTTCCTCCAACTAATGATCTTGTTGGACCTTACACAGGTAGCTTCCTCTGCAACTCACATTCATGGTCATTCCTTAGACCTGTTCTTCCTACTAGGGCTGGAGACGGTGAAACCTGTCGGTTGGTCGGATCATCATACTGTAAGGGTCAGGATTTAGGCACCCCCCTCAAGAGACCTGCCCCTACGAAGATGATGAAGGGGTTTGATCCCAGATGGTCTTATGGAGGTACTGGACCTATTAGGCTTGGGTAGTGTATGCGAGGAGCCGGGGGAACTAGTACTAGCCTATAATAAGACAGTGGCTGGGGACCGCGACTCCTTAGCTCCTGTCCGTGTTCGCCCCTCTCCCTTCGCCCGAAGTCCCCATGTTTCGATGGAACTTTGAAGGAGATGAGGTTAGGGGATTGAAGGTTGAAGCACCATTGGCAGAAATCCAGTCTTGAGGGTGACAAACTTAGATTGATGGTCCATTATAAAGACTATCAATCATCAATCTCATGTAAGATGGCAGAGTTCCTGTCCAAGGAGATTGCTGTGGCAAGAAATCGACCAGCTCAGCTCTTCCAGACTGTTGATAGGTTGTGCAATCCAACCTGTCTTCAGTCACAGGGAGCCTTTTCACAAGTTAGATGTTATGAGTTTGCTCGGTTGTTTGCTGATAAGATTGATACCATCAGGTCAAAGATCTGATTAACATGCTCAAATGGGCCTTGCAGTGATGGGCAGGAGGTTGCAAGTGCTCGGCCTGTCTGGTCTGAATTTGAGCAGTTGGTGATTGTGGACATTGTGTAGGTCATCCAGGGATTGCACCCAACCTACTATAATTTGGATCCAGGCCCAACACATCTCCTAGTGGGGTGTGCTGAAGTTATAAGCCGTGTCCTTGCTAGGATAGTTCGATGTTCTCTGGAAACAGGGGTGTTGCTGGACCCTCTGAAGTAGGTGGTAGTAATACCACTCCTGAAGAAACCTTCTCTAGATCTGGACTGCCTAGCAAACTACTGACCTGTCTCTAACCTGCCTTTTGTGGGAAAGGTTATTGAGAAGGTGGTGGTGGCGCAACTGGATGATCATTTGACAACTCACGATGTCTAAGATTCTCTCCAATTCATTTCAGGAAGAGGCATAATTTATTTATTTATTGAATTTTTTTGACCCAGTAGGCCCACTGAGACTAGAAGTCCCTTTTTCAGGGGTGATCGGGGGGAAGGGAGGATACAGATGGTAACCAACTGAAACTGAACCTTATTAAGCTGTTGGTGATATTTTTTTAGTGAATGGGGGAAATTTGGCCAGGACACCAGGGAAATTCCCCTACTCTTTTTTCGAGAAGTGCCATGGGATCTTTAGCATCCACCTGAACTACCACCAGAACAGGCAGATGGGACCTCGGTTTAACGTCTCATCTGAAAGACAGCACCTCAGTTGTGCAGCATCCCCCTCATGCTGCACTGCAGTGTCAGTATTGTGATATTAACCCAAGTGCCTGGTGTGGGGTTAGAACCCACAGCCTTCTGATCTCCTGGCCTCAGAGGCGAGTGTGCTACCTGCTGAGCCACTGACACTAATACCAAGACCACCCTTGTTCAGGTACTGAATGATCTCCTGGATAGCGAGGGATCGAGGGAGTCGTTCCATCTTAGTCCTCCTCGATCTCTCTATAGCATTTGACACTGTGGACCATGGGGTGTTGCTGGAGCCCTTGCGGACCCTCTGCAGACTGGCTGGTATGGTCCTCAGTTGGTTTAGATTGTTTCTCACTGGTAGGATGCAGAGAGTAGTGTCGGGGATTTATTCCTTGGCTTCTCTTCCCCTGTCATGTGGGGTTCCGCAGGGTTCCATCTTATCCCCCATGTTGTTTGCAGTGTATATGCTGCTGTTGGGAGACATTATTAGGTGGTATGGGCTGAGTTTTCACTGCATTGCAGATGATACTGCACTCTACATGTCCTTTGTGCCTGAGCAGGGTGGGGCAGTCTCGGTCTTTAACAACTGCCTCTATGAGATTCGGGGATGGATGAGTTCCAATTGGCTGAGGGTGAACTCTGACAAGACCGAAGTGTTGGTAGTAGAGCCAGGTCACCGAGGCATGGGGTTGTAAGAAGGTCAACCATCTGAGCTTTGGCTCAGAAGTGACCAGCTGTTTACCTCAAATCAGGCTTGAAATATGGGCATTGAGTTAGACAGTGGCCTGACATTAAAATCTCAGGTGTCTGCTGTCATAAAAACCTCATTCTACCATCAGAGGAACATTACTCAAGTTAAGCACCTGGTTCCACATGGCAGTATGCCAACTCTGGTTCATGCCTTTGTAACCTCATGCCTTGATTACTGCAATGTCCTATACCTACGGCTACTGAGGGTTGATATCCATTGATTGCAGTTAGTGCAGAATGTGCCAGCCAGGTTGTTGACTGGTTTATCAAGATCTTGCCATATCACTCCTGTGTTCCGTGGTCTGCACTAGCTGCCGGTACATTGGCAGATCACCTTCAAGGTCAGGTTATTGACCTATAAAGCCCTACACGGACAGGGCCCTAGCTACTTACAAGATCTTCTGTGCCACTACTGCCCCCTCCGCCAACTCTGTTCCACCAACAAGGGATTGCTGGAGGTTCCCAGGGTCTGGTTAAAGACTTTGGGGGTGGGCACATTTGCGGCCCCGACCCCGTGGAACGCTCTACCTCATCAGATTAGAGAGTGCCTGACCTTTGACAGTTTCAAATCTGAATTAAAAACATATCTGTTTAGCCAAGCATATCCGGATGAGGGTCAAGCCTAGTTGTCCCACTATCTGATTGATATTTATTAAGATGTTTATATTGCGTATCTATTTATTGATGTACATATTAATTTTAATTTGTTTTACAATGTAAACGCTTTGGTCTGATGGAATTGCACATTTGTTTTAGAATGTAAAGCGCTTTGGTCTGATGGAATTGTGCTTACAAATAAATATTTAGTTTTTGATTTGATCAGAGGCAGTCCACACTGCAATCACTTCTGAATCTGTTTCTAGGGATACGTTCCATCTGTGACAGCCAGTGAAGAAATACACGACTTCTAGAAACATTAACCTTGTCTTAGCCATTCTGATGCTTTCCCGTTAAACCAATTGATTAGTATGAACTGCAGTTCTCAACCCAGAATACAGTTTTTCTCACAGCAGTCACCTCTACTGTTGCTTTATATATAGGGCTCCATAAGGGCAAAGCAGCGCATCACCCCAGAGCATCTGTTTATCCCACATTAAGGTTCCCTGGATCCCTGCTATGTAACTGAGACTTTTAATCTGTTAAGCACGGGCCAAAATGCACCATTATTTTCACATCATTCATTTCAGGTACATTCTCATATATTATTTTCTCATACATGTTATCTCTCATCAGGCAGACTCCTGAAAACTTAAGTGGAACCCCAGCAAAGCTGTAAGGTGGGGCCTGAAGTATTCAAAACAATTTTCTAGCAGAAGCTCTGAGCACTCCCCTGAACTTTTTGTCAAGGGTAGTTTCAGCATTTTGCCTCAGACAGTCCATTATTCTGCTCGCTTTCTATCCTTGGTCAGCAGTTGCTACACAAGTAAGAGTCAAAAGATCCTTAACATTTCTGGAGTGAGAACCAAAATTTTTATGGAGGCATCCCAACTATCTGTATCTTTAAATCATAGTCTAAGAGCCAAGTAAAGTGCTCCCTCACTATAACGTCCCTCAGTATAGCGAATCCTGGTCATAGCGTACAGCTGTGACTGCTCCCATTGTTTTCAGCTTAAGGCATTAATGGGCGAAAACAAAGTGATTCATCACTACTTTTCCCCATTAAGCCTGAATGCCCTTTTCCCTGACACAATTTGATCGAGTCCCAGGTGTAATCATAATACAACACACTCCTAGATGATTCTTAAAACTGCATTATGTACTGCTATTCTTCAACCGGTGCACCCGTACCATGTTAGATAAAGGCCCTCTTCACAGTGGTAGCAACAGCCTCCCTCAGTTTTTAGTTTGTATTCAGTCCTGCTGCATGAAATACACACAGCTGCTACGTGCAGCTCAGCTCAGCACACACATTAACTAAATGTCATTGTTTAGATGCTGCATCTAGGCAACTGCTCAGCTTAGGCAAGTAGTTCTTCAGAGGCTTTTAACTGCTTTAGAATGACAGCCCAAACCCCCACTATTATTGTTATGGAGTCAGCTGGAGAGTGGGGATCAATGCAAGGGATCCCCTCAAGGACGACAAGGTATGTTACTAGCCATCTAATTTGTGATTTTTAGAGAGGTCATTGGCCACATTTACCAACCCAGTCTTCCCAGTGCATCCATATTATAGCCATCAGATTTGTGTTAAGAAACTTTACTTTTTTGATAGTTGTAACAACAGATAATTTTCTATTGTTTTTTTAAAAATAAGTAGCTTTTTAGGAACAACGGTAATTTGGGAAGCACTCAACTGGTAGGGATGGGCCTACATCCGTTTTCAGAATTGTTCCACTAGGTTCTACAACAATAACACAGACTGTATATGTGTATGATTCAAAGATCACATATTGCAAATAAGTTATTTACCCCTTCTTGGATGCTTGGCTCTTTACTCAAGCAAAACAAAAATTTGCATGCGACAGGTAAGGCCCTACCACCAATCCCCTACAGAAGACTTTTAAAATAAAAGACAGAGGCTGTCCGATGGCCCACTGGAAGTGTGCTGTGCTTCCCTGCAGTAGACCCAGGTTCAGGAGCAGACCTGGGGAGTCAGGAATGTGGCAGTCAGGGCGGAGGAGTGCTGCCTAGCATAGCGCAAGCCAGAGCACAGCAACGCAGAATCTATCGACAGAAAAGGACCACTTGACCCACCCAGTCTACTCAAACCAGGAAGGGAAATGACGGAGTTCTGCTGCTGCAGTGGTCCTTGCAGTGGGTGGGCCCCAGGAGTCTGCTCCCTCACAAGGGGTATCACCCGCGCTCAAGTGCGCTGCAACATGCGAGGTCTAAGAAAATCATGGCCTGCTGTCAGGGGAGTGTGGGTGGGGGGGGGGAGAAAATGTGGTGTACAAAACACACTCCAATGTGATGACAGACAGCAAGTCTTGGGCCTGGTGGCAGGGATCCCCCACTATGAGCTGGGAGGGTGGAGGCTAGCAAAGGACACAGTTTGGGGAAACAAATATTTATGTAAAAAAAAGAAATGAATATGGGTGGTCCTGAAACAAAAACACAGATCATGCAAAATACAGGAAACATTTTCTGTCTCAGTGATTTTAATGATGTTCACATTCTTCCTTGACAATTCCATTATGGTTTGGTCATAAAGGGAGATAAAGAGCATTCCAACTGTACCAGTGTGGAGTTATTAGTTTATTTCTCATGGTCCTCTTTATTTTACATCCACTTGACACTCCGGTTTGTTTGTAAAATATTTTTCATCAAGCCATTTCAGTATAAAAATGGAATGAGTATTTTCCTTGATTTAGGGTAGTCTTCAAACTTTTCGCGGTACCATCTGAAAGACATAAATGGCATTATCTATCAGGTAAGGATAACGGCTTTCTAGAAGGTCTTCGGGTGAACCAAATATCACACTAAAATACACACTCACTCACTCACTCACATCTTGGATAAAATAATCTAGAGAACAAAATCTGGTATTTATATTTTTGTACATGTACCTATATACATATACATATACATATACAGGGAAAATTCCATTTAAAAATGGTTGAATAAAAGTTGCAGTGTTAATAAACTGAGTGCAGTAAGAGAAATACATGTATAGTTTTGCAGGTAACCTCGTGTAAATGTACAACCACTTCAGTGTGTAAGAAAAAGATGTATAGCAAGTGACGGCTCTACATAAACAATTTTGTGTAGCAGTTGATAAAAAATTTAGTTTTTTGCTATGCGATATGAGGTAAAATATTCCCTGGTAGTATATATATTTGTTTACACTTCTGCAGATGTTACTTTTACCAAAAACAAGGGTTTTCACATGTGCTACTGAGAGCAATAATACATGTGAGAAAACGAATCATGCCACACAGCAACTTATGCTGAGCAATCCGTCACATGGCAGAGTCCTCTAAATGCTTATGTGCTGTTTAGAAAAAGCTGAAACATTAAATAAGCACCATTTTTATCACACAGACACAGGTAAATGGTTTACCAGAATGACTCCACCTTGTATTATGGAAGTAAATCAGTTTTTTTTTTTTTTTTTTGACAGCTTCTGTGACCCCATGAGCTTCACTCTTTCCGGCCTCACACTGTGCAGCTCCTCTGCCTGCCACACTTCCTCACTTCAAAACCGTCTATCACCAGATCTCAGTGTGTTCCTCCAGTGCCTGGGTCAGTTCTATCCTTCTCTGCCCCGAGGCAGGCGGAAGGAGAGGTGTGCTGCCATTGCCATTACTGGGCATCAGGGCCTAGGTAGCTAACATGCCACCGATGCGGGTCAGGAAGCATGGGAATGCACAGCTGGAGGCTGTCACCCAAGACTGCATGACAGGCATCTCCCCCCGTGTTCTCCCCGCCTATCCCCTCTCCTCCCTGTTTGGAGTGTGCACCATATCAGTGCCCTGGAAGTGGGGCAGAGTGGGGCAAATTAGGTAGCCAGGTGGGCAATGGCCAGTAAAAAAATGGTTTGGCTATCAGATTTTGAAAGTTATGGGCCAATCAGCTACCTGCTCATGAAGAGTTTTTTTTAACCCTTAAAACTGATAGCAATTAAAAAAATATATATTTATTTGGCTACTAGAGTTTGAAAGCTAGTGTCCAAACTGACCACTGTCTCACAAACAGATTTGTCCTACCCTGGGGTGGGGCCTGCTGGTCACCCATGCCAGCAACTGCACTATGCAATGTCCAGGTGCCACACTCCAGGTGCTGCCCTTCTCCCCCTCTCCTGGGAGGACAGCATCCTCACTGATGCTCTGTTGCCCTCCCTGTCAGCCTCCACTCTTGATGTCCCGGGCTCAGGGCATGAATCTAGATCACCAACTTCCCAGAGCAGTCCCCCACTGCCCAGTACTACACAGCTGCCTTTAAGTGTTTTTAATGCTTACTGTACATTCTGTTGGTAGTAACCCATGAGCAGCATACTGAAAAGTTTTACGCCAACAGGGTTAGTGAGTGCTGTGTCAGAGGTTTGCTAGGCTTCTTGCAATTTGAAATCCAGAAGTTTGCAAGGGTAACGTGGATTGTGAGTACCTTCAAAGGCAGGCCAGGTGCACGTTAATGAGAGGCAGTTTCATGACAAGTCTCAAGGGCATACTGTAAACCCCAGCGAATTCATTAGATTCTTCTTTGTGTTTGTCTTCCAAACTGCCTCTCCAGTGCGTTACCATTGAGCTTACTCTACTACATACCTGATTCCCACTGGGGTGGTTCTGGTTCTTGTCTGAGACAGGGAATACATTACATTAGAGTCCCAAAGGCATAAAACACATGGCTGAAGTTTACCATTCTCCATCTAAACTAGAACAGTGTAAACGCCTGTTTAAAAAGCATCTTTTACTCTGATCAGGTCTCGTCAGCCTGCCCCACACTAAGATTTGCCTACCCATAATTCTTTGCACTAGGTTTGAGGCTTTAGAGTGCATGTGCATGGTTTGGAGAGACACCGAAATCAAACAGTTTGGACACTTGTTCTCTCCTTGAATCTGTTTTGGAGCTTATATACTGTGCTCATCTTCCAAATAGTATGATTACCCCTACTCATGCTGTGTAAACCTCAGTTCTAGCTCCTCTTAAGTCACATTATTTTTTTATTTGTAACAATTAAAATCTTTGCTGACTAGTGGTGGCTAACACAGTACAAACAGCTTCTTTCTAAATTTAAGGAAGAAACCGGAGTTTAATTTTTCAAGGTTGTTTAGAACTAATATGAGGCTAACAACTGCTTTAGGATTCTAGCCCTTGGCAAGACAGTCCTGTATTTATTTTGCTTGTTGTAAAAGCTGGATCCCAACTTTGAGAACTGATGCTGCCAGAGCTACACCTGCTGGCAATGCAATTGGCATTCCAGGACTCGTTTATGAACCCTGGTCTCCTAGGTAGCAGCGTGACGGACTGCCGCTACGGTGGTTCCACTTTTTTTCGCTTTCGTCAACTACGTGGTGTCCATCAGGATCAAATATAGTGTCACAGTTTCCTGCATGACAACTGTCACTGAACTGCACCGTTTCCTGCAGAATTCTGCAAAACTCTGCAGAATTCTGCAGTATCAGGCATCTAAACCTGGCAGGCGCCATTGCAAGCATCATAATGCTAATTAGCTTAAAGGAAAGGAACAAGGTATTCGACTGTAACAAAAAGAGCTCACAACTTACCGGTGATGCTGTTTAGCTCTGGTAGCTAAAATCAGGAACGTGAAGACAGCGAAGACAGCTCCTTGAAGAGACCAGCAGGCCACTGCGAATCCTGTCCACTCAAGTATCTCCCCAAAAAAGTTGGCTGCCGATACATATTCAAACATTCCTCCTTTAGAAAATACAGCACATGTATGCATAAACAATATTGAATAATCAGCACTACTGATTAGCCAGTTAATGCACTGCAGACTGTCCTGTTCAGCGATGTGAAAAGGGGGTAGGCAATGGCCTGACTCATAATATGGGGATTTATCTTTATTAGTGAGGGGGCAGGGTCATAACTCATGCCTGACAGTGCCACGAGTGAATTATGTAAGTCCTTGCTGCTCACAAGTGATGTTAAGTCATGCACTCTGAGTCAGTCCCTTATGCAGCCAGTTCATATAATGTATTTTACATTCTAACGCTTATACATTAGTCATTTATTTTTAAAAGTTAACTGTTACTGTTTGACTTCACTGCCCTGTTGTAAGTGCAGCAGAGACCTTCGTGATGTCACCAGGCGTTGTGCAAACTGCTCTCCCACTGGTAAAGGGTTCATGTGTAACCTATACATAGTGGAGATACTGTAAATGCTGATGATGGACACAATTAGATAAATTGTAAATGAAGATAAATCATTTATCAGTGGCTACAATACACTGTAAAATGAATGTTGCCAGCAATGCTGTCTAGCAAAGAATGGCAGTTCAAAGTGGAGCCATGAGTGCTATGGCAGCAGTGTTGACAATATGCCAGAGTGAAATAAAAGCTTTTATTTTTGGATGTCCCATGGACTGTCACATTTATACCTTGAGCCACAACTCAAATTGATACAGCAAGAGAACCAACAAACTTGACAGCTAGAGGAAGAATAACTTATAAAATGGCTTGAATCAAACAAGCAATCTGATTGTTCAAAACTGGCCTCATGACCATGCAGTAATTTCAATTACTGCACAGCTCATATTTTAATTTCTTTTTTCCTGCTTTTTAAGGTCTTAAAACTATTTTATAAGTGCAATATCACACTCCAGGGTGTGTGGTAATGCCATATATTACCACACTTCCCAAGTGGTTGAAGGCACTCGGCTACACCTTGTGCCTCACAACCCACCTGGAGTGTGTGGTACTTAAGCATTACCGCGCGCCCTGTCATGTGTTATTTCTTACTTATGTGGCCAGATACTCATTTCTTAAGGTGGCTTCCTAGATTATGTAGCGCCCTGATGAAGTGACTGATGTTCATGAAACACTGGCATCTGCCATGTTTTTCAATGTGCCTCCTATTTTGTAAAGAAAATAAAAGATTTGACATTTTTACAATTGCTGGGTGAGTCTGATTCTCCATAGTGGCTAGGATAAATTAGGTGATAGTTTTCCTTCTTAAGAAAATGATTTTTTTTTGTATCTCACATTCTACAGTCTACTTTACATATGAAACTGGGAAAACAGCCTCACAGCTGCAGAAAGCTGAGGTTCGCAAGGACTCTGCTTAGGATGCGGACCGTTCTGGTGCTCATCGTCAAACCTCCTCTGTGTCTTCAGCTAGTTCCGCAATGGTCTTTCCACTGCCTAGACAAAACAGATACCACCCTCTCCAGCAGGTTGTTCCCCGGGCTGGAGATGCAGTAGCCACTAGCCCATGTGAGGTGCAAATCCACTGATCGGTAGGGTGGAGGTGGGGCAGAGCAGAGGGCAAGGTGGCTGTGCTGCTGATTCGCAGAACGGCTCCGAGTTTTTATTTCATTTTACTCTGTTGGGCAAATACTTGTATTTTATCCAGTTTTGTACCTCAACGATCCAGTCGGCTGCCCGCCTGTGCCATTCTGAGCGTTCAAGTATTTTAAAAGTATTTTAAGTCTTGAGTTTTTTGGAGACGAGCTGTTGTGTTAAAATGCAGCACCTCTAAAGACTTTCTAGTTTGAGTTCCATATCTGGAGGATGGAGAACAGGAGCTGAAGTGGAACTGGAGCCATATTTGTCTAAGGATTCGATTTCCTGATGAGAGGAAACTCAAGAGTCTGCTTGCGCTGTTAGCACTTGAGGGCCCTTTTTATTAATCTAAAAGGTATGCCAATGTTGCTGAAGGGAATGGGGTGCTGTTGATTCACTATTGAAAGAAATACTACACTCAGAGGAGCATCTTTTCCTATTTTATATTTCAGATGAGTTTATGAAGTGGAACCACAGGCAACGCAGCTCCATATGATGGCTTGGAAGGATTCATTCTACAACTGGGAAAAGAATCTCTCAACTACGGAGAGTTGGGAAATTGGGAGAAGTTTTCAGCATTGAACTCTGGGACCTGGACTGAGAAAATGGAGCTAAGTTTAAATATTCATGGCAATCCTCCAGCTACAAAATTTTAACAAAAACACTGAGCGCCGACTGGAGGCAAATTGTTAAGGGGCTAGAGCCCCCTTTGAGGTACTAGTTTATTCCTTCTAGCTGACATACTGATATCCAGCTTAATTAAAAAATTTTAAAAAGAACAGGGCTTGAATACTTAGAGTCACTCCAACATGCACTATTATGAAGCTGGAACGTTTGCAGCTAGCATTCCTAGCCTTAAATTGATAAATCGTTAATTGTCGGTCCTCTTTAAGCATTGAAGGCACTTTTCCTTTTATGAACTTTGTTGAAGGAGTGAAAGCTATGTTTGCATCTACCCATAATTGTAAATGACTCCGCTGGATGACTCCATTTTTAAGAGGTACTGATATTGTTATGGTTCTCTACCTGGGTTTTTTTCGAGTCTGCTCAAACTATTTTTTCCATTTTTATCGAATTAGTGTGCTGGAAATGAATATGGCTGTTGGTTGAACTGTGACACAGTCCCTAACTTTGACTGCTTACTTAGTCCTTACGAAGTTACCAGGCATTTGAGTAAATAAGTGATACCGGCTAACAGCATACATACAGCAAGGGCTCTTAAAATGTAAAAGTTTATTCCTACACAAAGTGATGTTTTTAGCACAAATGGAGCCTTTTAATTTCCCCCATAAATAGGTGGTCTTCGGAGAATAACCAGAGTTTTACAATCATTATTTATAAATTGATGGACTCCTAAGAGAAACTGGAGCCTCATAACTCCCATTCATAAAAATGGTTGGACTCCAGAGTAGAGATGGAGCACCATAAGCTCCGTTTACAAATTTATGGATTTTCAAGTGCAAATGGAATCTCTTAATTCTTGCTTTTCATTTTGAAATGAAGTCGATTCTTGATTACGGGCCTTCGTAGTTTTATGAATTACGATGTATTTCTGACTGTGGACAATATATACCTGTACAGAGATACAACAATTATAGTAAATTACATTTTATATTAATGTAAGAAACTATTAAAATGTGTGTTATATTTTTAATTTAACAGGCACAGATAAGAGAACCAGCCTATAAACTGGCTTGTAATGGCTGGAAAATGAATGCAGGCATCTGCAGTGTGTATAACTGTGATATTTTATTCTTCTATAATATGCATCTGTATCTAATATTTGTATTTGTTTTTAGTATATTGTAATGGTGCTTTAGCTGAACAATAAAACCAAACTTGAACTTGATCTACTTGCCATATGCCAATGTTGTAAAATGATAACTTCACAAAACTGAGTCTAGGGCAAAACCACACGGTCAATAAATGCGCAGTCAAAAACCACTCTGCGTGGACATGTAAAAAATGGGCATGGTGAAAAAAAACGTGCATATATATAATCATACTCAAAAACCATACATGCTGTCTTGCCCACGCGGCTTTCGACCGCGCATTTATTCAGATGCAATCTTGACAGTAGACCCACAAAGTCTGCGTATTTATGCATTTTAAAGCAACGTTCCTTTATTTGTTTTTTCCAAGTTCTTTTCTCCTGGAAAACAGGCACTGCATAGTGACACACAGCAATTATAAGATTTCTATGAGCAGGTCAAAGACCAAGCGAAAAATACAACTCATGGGTAACAAAAGAGAGAGAGATGCACTTGTCCTTCCAGATATGTGATTCTATTTCTGAGCCTCTCAGCTATTATGCATACATAAACAGATTAGCGGCTAGCTAGTAGTGAGGAAAACCCACAGAAATACTATAGGGGTGTAGTAGCGCCCTATTTTTAGGGTTGAGTAGGCTGTTAAATGTTAAACCCCAATCTTTGCACGTTAATAACTTTGGTGTGGTTTGACGAAAGAGCCCCAAATTTGGCACACATGGTCAGGCTGTCAGAGTCTCAAGACTTGAAAAGTTTTGTGATGGCATCTTGTTCAGTTTTTGAGATATGGAGTGCCAAATAAAAACAGAAAAAACCCACAAGTGGTTTCCCTATACTTAACATTGGATATTTTTTGCTCTCACCGACAGACTAGACAGTGTGGTATTTTTTCATGAAATTTTCAGGTTTGAAGGGTCCCATGCCAAGGGTATGCCTTTGGAAGGTTCCGTGAAAAAGCAGTATATGGTTCCAGAGTTATAATGATTTTAGACTTAACATCCTACAGGTTGGGCAGGAAGGGCGAGCATTAGGGTTGACAACCCCAAGGAAGATCCCACCATGGATTTGTCAAGACTCTGGAGACCCAAAACCCTAATATTTATTCCTTTTGCTGCTTGGGGGTGGCAGTTGGGAGCTACTGCTGGAAACCATAATACCACATTTCCCTACTTTTTTTTTGCAAAGAATATTGAAATATAAATAGACATAGATACATAGATATTGACAACAGAAAAAACCAAAATTCTTACTGTAGTAATGTTGTTTCTTCTCAGGGGCCCATTACTGTGATTTATAATAAGCATCAACCTCTGCTCAGAGTGTGATGCCCCGGAGATAGAACATTATGTTAATTATGGAACTTAGAACAAAAATTCAAACTTGGCACTATGGTCATGCTCCCCTCTAGCTCTAACATTAGATTTGTTTCTGTAGCTAGACTAGATTATTTTTTGATGTCTATGAAAATGGTAACTCCTCAAGCCAGTATTGAACCTGCAAATATTTCTGATCATAATCCAATTTCATTGACTTTCCAGCTTGATCGAGACCTCACAGATAATATGGAAGTTGAATAATAATCTGTTAAAAGAAGAATCTTTCTGCCTAGCAATATCAAATAAAATAGAAAATTATTGGAATGAAAACCCTATAGATCCAGAAAATCTTTTTAACAGCTGGGAAGCATTTGACGCAACGATTCGTGGTAAAATTGTATCAGAAGCAAGTTAGAGAAATAGACAAAAATTAAAGAAAACAAAAGAACTAGAATTACAACTGAGAGTTTTAGAACAAAATGATTAGGACACGTTATGAGGTTTTTAAGGAAGACTACTATAGTATTAAGAACACATTAAATAAATTAGCTACAGCAAAGGCAGAAGCACGTTGGTTCAAAATAAAGAAAAATTGGCATATACACAGAGAGAATTCTGGGAGATATTTAACTTAAAGAATAAAACAGGAACAACAGAAGGATGAAATAGTAGCAATATATGATAAACAAGGTATATTAAGAAAAAAAAAAGACACAAAAAATAATCTTTTTAGACTATTATTCTGAGTTATATAAATACGAAACTGAAGTAACAAATATTGTGAAAATACAATACCAAAAGATATCATGGCTGACTTTTATGATGACATTAATAAGGCTATCAGTATAGCAGAAATTAATTCTGGATTCAATACTGGATTTATAAAATAGACAGATGTGTCCATCTTCCACTCTAGCGGGTCAGGTAACTACCCGTATTACATAGTAAGTGCTTGTCCAGCTCTGCCTTAAAGGCCTGGAAGCTGTTGACCTCTACCACCCTTTATGGTAAACTGTTCCATGTAGGGATGATTCGTTGAGTGTAATAGTATCTCCTCGCATTATTTTTCGGATATGTTAGCTGTAGGTGGTATTTGTGACTTCTCAACTTTATATCCCCATCTTGCAGTTGTAGACCTTGATTTTTTAACAGGTCATCGTCCCTTGATACTTTATACATGTGCAGCAAATCTCCCCTGATTCTTCACAGTTCCAATGGAAACAGATTAATCTTACTTAATCTTGAATCATAATCCATGTTACCCAATCCATCACTCATTTTAGTTACCCTTCTCTGTATCCTCTCCAGACTATTTATGTCTCTCCTTACATAAGCTCGATACAGCGGCAAAATGCATGCTTTACTTCTGGATGTGAAGGCTTTCTTGATACAGTCCACTATTCTATTAGCTTTCCTCACAACCTCATTGCAATGTGGGCTGAAGCCGAGATTTTTAGATATTAATATACTCAGGTCTCTTTCGCTTTCCACTGCCCTAAGTTGTGCACCATTTAGGTAGTACTCTGCATGTTTGTTTGCCCCCAGGTGCATTACCGAGCACTTGCTGACATTAAAATACATATTATTATCTGCTGCCCAATCTTCTAGTACCTTGAAGTCACTCCTTAATGTGTTTACCTTGTCATTATTACTATCCTCTGCTCCTAGCTTTGTGTCATCTGCAAATTTTATACATTGACTCTTAATATTGTTCAAATCAGAAATGAATAATGTGAATAACACTGGACCGAGTACTGATCCATGTGGGACACTGCTCATCACCAGTCCTATGTCAGACTCATACCCTCTAATTTCTGACTCTTTGAGTTCTCTTTTTCAGCCATGTATCAACCCATTTGATGAGTGTTATATTAATTCCAAGCACGTACATTTTATTGATTAATATGTTATGTGGTACCTTATCAAATGCTTCTTTAAGGTCCAGATACAACACATCCACAGGTGCCTTATTATTCAGATGTTTGCTAACATATTCGCAAAACTCCAATGTGTTCATCAGGCAGGATCTATTTTTATGTTTGCTTGCACACATGTGCAAGAAACATAGTGCCACCATATGAGAATTCGTAGGTGTGCCTCCCTACTTCCAATGCCCTGCTGCCTTTTGCAGACGCGTCCCCACCGTGCCAATGAATGTAAGTGCGTCTATGACAGCGTTTGCAAATGCAGCGGCGTAGAGTTGAAAGAAAAGCACTGCAGCGTGTAGGCAATTTGCATACTGCGTCGGCAGTATGCAAAGTGCCTACACGTCGACACTTCAGTGAAAGAGCTGTCATAGACTGCTCCTCTCCCCCCCAAACAAGTAACACACTGGGAGCCCACCCCAGCGTGCTCATGCACTCTCCCCCCCACACACACAGTATGGCCAACGGGGGTGCCCAATCCCCCATCGACTGCGCTCCCCCAACAGAGTTTTAGGTGCAGCGTGGCAAAAATCTGTAAGGCCTGACAGGGGTACCCAATTCCCCATTGGCTCCACTGCCCCCTCAAACAGCCTTCTGGATGCCATGCTGGGAGCCCACCCCAGTGTGGCAAATGTCCATCTGCTGCCCCCCAACACACTTCCAGGTGCCACGCTGGGAGCCCAGCCCAGCATGGCGAATATCTCTATGGGTGAGGAGGTGCCCAATTCCCCGTCAGCTTTGCTGTCCTCCCCCAAAAAAAACTTCCAGCTGCCACGCTGGGAGCCCACCCCAGCGTGGCAAATGTCCTGCGTCATCTTCCTTAAAGAAAAAAAATAACCTTAAAAAGAAAAAATGTTCCCTCGTTGACTGTCTTGACCCCCTTCCCCACCCGCACCCACCTTCTGCTCACCCTGCCTCCCCACACACCCCTCACCCCATACTTACCTCCAGAGTCTGGCGCGACGATCTTCGGTGGACCGGGAACACATCTGCACTCTTCAAAGCCGACTGCGAACTGAGGAAATGCCGGTAAGCTGTATAACGGAATAAATAGGGTTTTTTAGACTTTGATGCATATCTCAGGCATTTTGGGGAATTTTTTCACCAAATTTTCAACATGGGGTTTTTGGGACCCCACCTCATGAATTCTTGCACTGTCATTTTGTTATTCAATCCTGAAAGGTGATTTCGCGGTCACTGCGCGAAACCACCTTTCAGGACTGATGTACGAAACGACAGTGTCACAGTTCATGAGGTAGGCCCCCAAAAACCTTATGTTGAAAATTTGGGGAAAAAATTCCTTAAAATGACTGTTTTACAAGCGTGCGTTGCAGTTCCTACGCACACTCATAAGTTTGTGAATTTTTAATATTTGCACTCCAGATTTCAACATTGCTATTTTACCACACCTTCTTATGAGCAGTACAGCTGTCATTTTTCACATCTCCTCCAAAATGTGTTTCCACGTATGTAGCGCATAATGGCACAGTCGATGTGTGAAATCAATGTTTGGGACAGATTAAGAAAATCACAGTGACACCGTTCATGAGCAGAGGTCTTAAAATGGCAATGTTGAAAATTTAGCAAAAAAAATTCCCAAAAATGACTGTTTTACGAGCATGTGTTGCGCAGTTCCTACGCACGCTCGTAAGTTTGCGAATTTTTAGTATTTGCACTCCAGATTTTCAACATTGCCATTTTACCACACCTCCTTATGAGCAGTACAGCTGTCATTTTTCACATCTCCCCCAAAATGTGTTTCTGCGTATGTAACGCACAGCGGCGCAGTCGGTGTGCGAAATCAATGTTTGGGACAGATTAAGAAAATCACAGTGACACTGTTCATGAGCAGAGTTCTTAAAATGGCTATGTTGAAAATTTGGTGACAAAAGTCCATAAAATGTCTGTGTTACGAGCGAGCATTGCGCTGTTTCCACGCACCCTCGTAAGTTCATGAATTTGTAATATTTTCAGTCCAGATTTTCACCACTGGCATTTTCCACACTTTCTTATGAACAGTACAGCAGTAATTTTTCACAACATGGCTGTGTTTTCACACTTTCTGCACAGAAATGCGTGGTCGCTATGGGAAATCACTGTTCAGAACAGATTAAGAAAATGACAGTGACACTGTTCATGAGTGGAGGTCCCAAAATGCCTGTGTTGACAATCTGCTGTAAAAAATCCCCAAAGTAATTACATTAAGGGTGTGCGTTGCGCAGTTTCTACGCACGCTCGTGACTTCACCAGTTTTTTTACTATTTTCACTGCAGATTTTCAACATTGCCATTTTTTACACCTCCCCATGAACAGTACAGCTGTCATTTTTCGCATCCTGTTCGAAATGTGTTTTTGCACCTGTGGTGCCAAATGCCGTAGTCACTGTGCAAAATCAGCTTTCAGCTAACAAACTGATATTACCACTGTTCATAAGGTGGGTGTCACAAAAAACCCATGTTGAAAATCTGGAGTGAAAATACCAACGAACGCCTGAGGCGTTAGGGTTTCCAACCATAACACCCCACCCTGTAGAGACTGACAGGCATCATGGGTGTGAGTTGGGATTGTCACCTGTAATGCTCATAACATTCCACCTCCACCCACACCCTGCAGCCAGTGAGAGGCATCGAGGTGTGCCTTGGACTCTTTGGCCCCAAAGTTCACCCTATTCTCCTATACTGCACCCATCTCACCATATTTCCTGATGGAATGGGGTAAGCATAAGGGCCAAAGACCCCAAGGCACACTGTAACACTTGTCGGTGTCTGCAGGGTAGGGTGTGGTGAAATGGCGTGATCATTATGCCTGACAACCCAAAGGCACACCCCACCAATGCCAATGCCAGCAAGCAAACATTCGGCATTGACAAATGCTTGTTTTAAACCCATGCTGTGTGTTGTCATTTAATTTATTATGTTGAATTTCATCGTCCAGTCTATCTTTGATGATGGATTCTAGGATTTTCCCCAGGACTGCAGTGAGGCTGATGGGTCTGTGGTTACCTACTTCTCCCATCACCTTTCTTGAAGACTGGAATGACAGTGGCGGTTCTCCAATCTCCAGGCACGTCCTCTGTCTCTAGTGACAGATTATATTGTCTGTGTAATGAGTCTATCAACAAGTCTCCTTCAAGAGCCTAGGATGTAATCTGTCAGGACCAGCTGACTTATCCGTTTTTGTGTTATTTAACTTGTCTCTTATTTCTCAATTAGTAATTGTTATTGGGGTGATTCAGCTGGCATGTTAGTCGGTGTAATACTATTTTCCTCTTTCTTTTCATATACTGAACAAAAAAATCGGTTAAATATCTGAGCCTGTGCTGCTGGTTCCATACATTCAGTACCCCCTATTCTAATGGGTCCTGTTGATCTGTCAACTGACTTAATTAAATAAGCAAAGAAAGATTTGCCATTGTCCTTACAGTGGGCTAATCTAAATGCCACTTTCTTTTTCTCTGCCTTAATACACTGCTTACTCACTCTTAGTAGTGTCTTATATTTATTTACATTGTATGGATTACTATCTCTCTTCATTGCTCTGCCTGCTTTCCTTTTGTTATTTAGGCATTTCTTAACACTGGGTGTTAGCCATATATGGATTCTGTCTTTGTTGTTATAAAATGGTTTATTGGATACAAATTTCTCCTCTAGAGATAGTATTTTATATTTTAATTTTGCCCATAACTGTTCGGTATTCAAGTTACCTGACTCCCAATCCCAGCTTGATAGTTCATTCCTAATACTATTAAAATCCCCCATTATAGTTTTTAGCACTACTTTTACTGGTTAATTGTTTTTGTCTTCCCCTTTATGTTGACCAGAACGATATTATGGTCACTGGACATTGGGGGCTATTCTAGGTTTGCCAACACCCTCGCTGTTATCTGTAAGTACCAGGTCAAGAACATTACTATTTCTGGTAGGATTGAGTACCATCTGATAAAGTCCATAATCTATACACATATCTATTAATGTTTGCTTCTGCTTACTTGACCCAGTGTAGTTGTCCCAATTGATACCTGTGTTACACAAGGTCCCTGCACCCTAATTGGTACCCTCAGAGGTATACCATAGACAGCTAGTGATTAGGCATATGTTATACTAACATATAGGGCTAAGGGCATCTACCGTACAACAGTAGATGTCAGAATATGAATGCATATTGTTGTAATACACTTTGCTTGCTAATACATATATCCTTCTATGTATTTTCTGTGTATTTCTTACTTGTAAGATGCCAAGGCACCTGTGTCCTTGGAGTAATTATGATATGTAAGTCAGCATTGCCACCTTTTGGTGATTTGTACCACTGCATTGAGTTATGTAAGACTCTGTATAAGAACTCTTTTGTTCACAAACTGATGACTACTACAAAATTGTATAATGTTATCTTGGACCGTGGAGCCACCTCTAATTTAGCCAACAGGGCTCATCTCTGTAACTAGAAATGTTTCCGACTGACAGTAACCATAGTAATTATCATAGGTATATAATGTGATACACTAATCTTGTACCTCGGAGATTCCAAGAGACACAAAGAAACCTCGAGGTATAGGGAACGCTTAGCACTGGCTCCTGGTTCGTATTGGTAAGAACTGCTTAGGGCAACTGTGATTTTATCCTTTTTGGTAGTAATAAACAAGTTTATTACTCTAATGCAACGTGTCTGTGATTACTCACATTCCCAATATTGACAAGAACCTGAAAGTGAGGTTTAGACCTCCTGACAATTGGCAACCGCGTGCAGGCAATATTTGGTGTTTGTAAGTTTTCACTTGTTGCTTCAACTTTTCCCTTTCCCATGGGGACAGTAGGTGTACATTTCTGTATCACCTCTCCCGGTTTCAAAACCAGTTTGTAGTCACTTGCAAAGTTTGGCTGTCTTCCTTTCGGGTGTGGTCGGAGCCGACTCGACTCACTCCATCACAGCTTTGAATTGCAAGCCTACAACTTATACAGTAGCCCGGCTGTGTATAAAGTGCTCCTGCTGTGGATCGATACATAGCACAGCGCCTTTTTCACAGTTTGATTTTTCATTCCCTCCCACACAATGGCCACCGTATCACATATCTGTGCAGAACTGAGACTTGATGTCTCAAACTTCCTTGCCTCCCATGGAGGATGGGCTGACTTAGCGCGGGACGCAAGTCAATCCGAAAACCCTATACTGGGATTTCAACCCAGTACATGGAGATGAGACAATCAACCAATAAGCATCAGGCTAAAGGGTTGATGGTCGTGGCTCTCTATGCTGCTCTGGAAGCCTCCGAAGCGAGGTTTCAAACCCTTGATCTGCAAATTTCATCTCTTAAGTAACAGATGGGTTTGCAGGAAACGGAATGTATCAGACTGCAGCAGAACTTGGAGTCTGAACTCCAAACTCTGCGGAATGAAAAGGATTCACTTGGAACTTGTATGTTGAAGCAGGAGAGTGAAAGTTTGAGACAGGATAAGGGACAGGCATTGCATATGAATGATTTGCTAAGTGCTGCAAATGCTCAGTTGAGTGAGGAGATGGGAGAGCTACAGGACGAGATGAACCAGGTACGTAATGCTTAGAAGTGGCTACTAGGGGGCAATCGCGAATTGAGCGCCGCGTATAGAGTGTTTCAGAAGCAAATGCAAGATGAGGTTGATATGGATGTTGCAACTGTGAGGCACGCTGAATGTAAAACTAAGATGGCGAAACTGTGCCATCAGTGGGAGGTTCTGGCTGGACATATTAAGGCGATGGGAGGCTTAGCCCCTACCTTACATACGTCATCTGAAGGGGAGGTGTCAGATGATGACATCTCTCAGTACAACACCCGGTCACACCCCTACTATGGCCCAGAAACCCCACCCAGCCATTCACAACATGGCGGGTCCCCAGCCCACCCACACCATGTCATACGTCATCGACGTCGTGAGGCCCATCATGGGAGACGCCAACATGGCGGCCCTCATTATGGGGGGGGAGCAGGCCCAGGCCTGGTCCCGACGGCACCACCGATAGCCGTTATTAATGTGGAAGATAGGCAAGAGATAGAAATGATGATTGACACTGCCATAGGCAATGTAACTCTTCCTGAGAGAAGTAAACGGGCCATTAAAACCCAGATTAGACAGCTTCTACAAGAGGCTGGAACTCAGGATGGTATTGTTCATACTGTGGCTGAAGCTGCAGCTCGGGCCACCCTAGATGGCGCCCGAGACAATCTACCTCTGCCTGATCGACCCAGTAATCCCCCTACAAATGGCCTACTCTGTTCCACAAATAGCTGACAGTATCGGTCGGATGAATCCGTCCGACAACCTCAGCTGTCACTTAGAGAAGGTGCGTTCTAAATGCGAGATGCTTAGTCTTGCTGCAGAATATCAAGTCCAAATACTACGCCAGACCATCGATCCTAGTTTGTGGGCCAAATCCCAGATGCCACCCGCCAGGATGGGAATGCCATCTTTGATGAGGTTGCAGCTGAGCTCATTTCTGCTCACAGCCCAGGTGTAGTAGGAGTGATGCTCACATACCCTGTAAAACAGAATGCAAAGGAAAGTCCAGCGACTTACCACCACAGACTTTGGATGGCCACCGAGCAGGAAAGCATTTGGTGCAAGAAGCTGCGAATGTAGATCTTATTGAGTATAAGACCCTGTTCCTTAGAAACATGATTCCTGCAGTACGAGAAAAGGTAGAGCCAACCACCTACCCCAATACGGACAGGTTTGCCGACATCCTTCGGAAAACCGAGCGAGTTTATCAACTCTATATCTGTGATCTGGGCTCCGGTTTCAAGAAGGTAGCCACCGTGGAGCCTGCTTCAGAGGCCACGACGCACTACACCGTGGAAAGGCAGGCCCAACACCAACAGGCCCCTCCAGCTGATAACCAACACCCCCAACAGGCCCAACACCAACAACAACCGCAGCAACAACAACAGTGGGGTGGGAACCAGAATTGGCATAAGAATAAAAAGCATAAGGGCAAGGGTAAACCCCAACAACAAAGAACAGGCCCTTCACATAGGGAGATAGCCGAAGAGAATCGGAAGTTCCGAGAGCTCCTGGGACAAGTGCGCTCTGTGGCAGATGCTGTTCCTGCACAGGCCCTTGCGGCTGTACAACCGGTGACCCAGACCCCAATGGGCCATGGCAACACCGGAAGTGCAGGCCCTCAGGCCCATACAGGCCTGAACCCAGAAGTTCCTCCCTATATAGCATCGGTGCAGCATGGTGAAGTGATTCACAGGAGTCAGGCCCAACCTCTCCATGCTTCCGGTAATACAGATTGACAATTACAGGCCCCAGTCCAGATTGTAAACAAGCTGGTCTTGGATACAAACGGAAGGCCCTGCACCGAGGCCGAGGTCGGGGGCCGCCTACTTCTAGTCTTGCTGGATACAGGTGCAGCTGTATCTGTGCTACATGATGAACACCCAGACACATCCCCTCGGTCCACCGGACGGAGGACCAACATGTCAGGAGTTGATGGCACTAGGCTGCCTGCATACCGTTCTCTACCCCTACCGGTAGGGCTAGGTCATTTGAAGGCCTCACATACTTTCCAACTGATGGTAATGCATGATCATCCTAGCATCATACGAATCGATTTCCTTGCACCACACGGCTATGTGGTGGATTTAGCTAACATGCTACTGATACAGATTCAGGGTCAATACCACACCATTTTGATCCCTGATTCACACGTCGTGGCGACAATCTCTGCCAACAACAAGGAGTATGATGTCATAGATTTGTTCAAAGGTCATGAGCTTTTCCCAAAGCTTCTCCCCATTTTGCAATGACATTTGGAAGCATTTGCAATTAACAAACATGATTGTGGCAGAATGCACACCGTCATCGAAGTGCCAGGCCCAGCACATGAGAGGCAAAGGCAATACCCTTTTCCAACTGAGGCCTTGCCTTCCCTCAGAGAAACGATCAAGTCACTTCTCAAGCAACGAGTAATCAGAACTTGCGTTTCTACTGCTAACTCCCCAGTGTGGCCCGTGAAAAAACCCATAGGCATCTGGAGATTTACTATTGACTACAGGAAACTGAATCAGGTCACCCCCAGTTGTTCCCCAACTGTGGCATCAGCACCCGATGTGCTACGACTTTTGACCCCTGACCTGGAATGGTTCAGTGCCCTGGACATTTTCAATGGTTTTTGGTCATTGCCATTGGCCCTTAAGAGTCAATATAACTTTGCCTTCACCTTTGAAGGAAGACAGTACACGTGGACTTGCATGCCGCAAGGATTCCATAATAGTCCGTCCCTGTTCCATCTGCACATGATGGACGCCCTTGAGAGTTTCTGTACTCCCCAATGTCTCTTGCAATATGTGGACAACCTGTTGCTGGCAACCTCCACACAGGAACAACATCTGGATCTCTTGGATGAACTACTGACTCTCATCCAGAAAGCAGGCCTGAAATGCAATCCAGCAAAAGCACAACTATGTCAGAAAGAAGTACTCTTTCTGGGTTTGAAAATAACTGACCAACGTCGAAGCCCTACCTGGAAGAAGATTCAGGAATTGCAAGACTTGCCATTGCCCACCAGCGTGGCAACTCATCAAAGGTTTCTAGGTATGGTAAACTATTCGAGAGATTTTATTTGTGATTTTGCTCAGAAAGCTGCTCCTCTGTATGAGCTACTGAAAAAGGACATCCCATGCACTTGGGGCCCCATACATATCCAGGCTGTGACGTCACTGAAGCAGGCCCTGGCCTCTGCCTCAGCTCTGGTCAACCCCAATCCAGCACTTCCATTCCATCTGGAATGTGCCACCTCTGACATTGCCATGTCAGCAGTGTTGGCCCAGAAGGTTCATGGCACCCTGAGACCTATTGCATTTGCATCGCAGTTCTTGACCCCCGTGGAACAGAAGTACAGCCTTTGTGAAAGGAACCTTCTGGCCACCTACTGGGCTGTCAAGCACTTCCTGTATATCACTGGGTACTCTCCACTGATCATCAACACCAACCACACCCCAACTACCTTTCTGCTCTCAGATAGAGTGAAGGATGGGTCAGTCTCCAACACCAGACTGACACACTGGTCTCTTCTTCTCCAGGATAGAGACATACAGGTACACCCAACAAAAATTCCATCTATGCTGGCTCATGGACTCCTTTTCCAAGGGGAACCCCATGACTGTGCACTGCAGTCACCTGATCTTCCAGATCCAGGTCCATTCCTCCATACTACGCCACAAATACTGGAAAACGCCTCGTGTCGCGTCTTCACTGATGGTTCAGCATCCTACTATCAGGGAGAACAAATCGCAGGGATGGGCATTCTAGTGATTTACCCTTATGGGAACACTGTTAAAATATCTAAGTGCTGCAGTGTAGCATCATAACAGTATGCAGAGATGGCAGCCGTGGCCTGTGCCCTCGAGTTCATCCAGCATGGGACCGAGGATACTATCATTTTTACAGATTCTAATTGGGTTTGTTCTCTTACAGAATTTCTTCCTTTCTGGCAGAAGAACTCCTTCCTCTCCTCTGATGGAAGCCCAGTGAAGTACGAAGAATTGCTAATATACATACATTCACTGGCACACAAATTTGCACACAAACTCTATGTACACAAAGTCAAAGCTCATTCTCTCCATGATCCCTATCATGCCTTCAATGACACAGCAGACACCCTTGCCAAGGAAGGGGCCCGAGGGGGGGACATCTGGATGATGGACCATCCAGAGGCCAATGCGGCCGTACAAATTGCAGCACTCAGGAAGAAATCTGAACCCTTTTCCCCCCCTGGACCTTTCAGCAGCCCAACATGCTGATACTGAACTCAAGGAAGTGTTCAGATTCCTTGACAAGAGTACTGAAGAGAAACTTCCCACACACAACCCGTATCAGAGGCATGAAGGTAAGTTACACTTGTCACTAGATGACAAGCTCATCTGGTATCAACCAGATGATTCCACTACCAAGTTGTGGGTGGTCCCCAGACACCTCAAGTCTGAATTATTGCACCAAGTGCATGACACACCCACTGGTGGACATCAGGGAGTGGAAAATACCCTCCAAAGGCTTAAGACCACCACCTGGTGGCCTTGTGTCATCAAAGATGTTAAACAGTACATAGACAATTGTCTCGTTTGTGCACAAAACAACCCCATCCCTACCAAATGAAATGCCAAACTCTTACCACAATGACACTCTGGCCCTTGGCATGCCATACAGATTGATTTTATTGGCCCTCTGACCAACACCAGCAGAAATAATAAGTATGCTCTTGTGGTAACTGATCTCTTCTCTAAGTGGGTTGAAGCTTTCCCGACTAAGACATGCATTGCTAAGACCACTGCCAAAATCCTGGTGGAACAGATTTTCTCCAGGTGGGGCCTACCTCTCAAGGTAAACTCTGACAAAGGAACCAGTTTTACAGGTGACTTGATGAAAGAATCCATTGAACTCCTTGGAGTTCAACAGAAGTTCCACATACCTTACCACCCCCAATCCTCAGGTCAAGTAGAAAGAGCCAACAGACGGATTAAGCAAATGCTTTCCAAATTCATTGAGGATAATCCCCAAACCTGGGATTTGCTACTGCCGTTACTCCTTATGGCAATTAGGGGTACACCCTCAGCTACCACCCAGCTCACACCCTTTGAGGTGATGACTGGAAGACAGATGAGATTACCTGAACACCTGTTGTTTGACCTGCACACCCCCACTGCAGACCGTGTGTCTGTGGACCAATATGTGGAAAAACTCAGAAAAGACCTCATATACACACACTTGTATGCTGCCAACTGCATGGGCAAGGCCCAGCAACAATCCAAAATACAGTCTGACAAACACGCACAAGAAGTGGATTGGCAGGTTGGAGATCAGGTAATGGTACTCCGATTTGCACATCCCACCCATTCCTTCTCCAATAAGTGGGAAGGCCCATACCCCACTGTCAACAAGCTCAGTCCGGCAGTCTACTAAGTTAGACTCCTGCATAACAACAAGTTGACTGACAAATGGTTACATGCAAACCAGCTGAAACTGTATAAAGGAACTTAATTTTCCTCACCCCGTTGGGCAGAATAGTACTAACTTACTAATGTTTGATTTTGCTTTTCAGATACACTGGCAAGATGGCTATCTTGTTCCATTAACTCCTCATCTCAGGAGTTATCCCCTGCATCCAAGGCATGGTACCAAACCTCCTACCACACCTTGATCATTCAGCATCTCCTTCAGAGGGAGTATCCATCAATATACCCGATAGTCTGATTACTGTCCAAGAAGGTTCTGATGCTTACCTCACTGCCTCGGTTGTTGCTCCTGATAAATCTACCCTACAAATTGAGTGGCAGATCACATCGCAAGGACAAATTCTCCCTGTGGCCAAACTCTCCAAAGGAACTTTCCAAGGTTGGCCCAATGCTAAATTATCCCCAAATGGTTCTCTGTCCTTGTTACAAACTGCATTAAGACATTCCGGTTTGTACAACTTTGCTGCCTTAATTGATCCTTCATACTGTAATTCTTTGTCTAAGGATTCTGCTTGAAAATTTTGTGCTGTACACCACATGGCTTCCGCTGCCATGTATCTCTCTGTGTTACCACCCACTGACAAACAGCTTTTGGAATGTCCAAAGCATACCCCTGGTCCCCGTAGTGGTCTAACAGCCACTGCCCTTCCAGGTTCATTGATTAATAACTTACAATTTATGCATATACCTGTTTTGTTTAATCTTACTTACTGGAATATGAAAGAATTTGGTATGTGTCACAATATTAATACATCAGCATTTTATAACTCATTATTGCTTGATAGTTTAGCTGCATTTCAGATTCGTACTCAAGACCCTATTGCCGGGGTCCATTCTACTGAACATAGAGGCAACTTCAGGAGAAAACCTGCTCCTGATGATCAAAGTCATAAATGTAAAACACGTGAAGTTGACAGTTCTGATGTCACAGGTGCAACAGGTACTGTCACAGGCCTTTTTGGTATGGCTATGTCTGTTTGGAATAAAGCAGACATTGCTGCTATCAAAGCTCATTCTGCCAAGTTTTCCACTGGTCTGGTTAACAACATACTACCCCCATTATTGCATGGTGTGGATGGCCTTAGTCAGGAAGAAAGATACACAGTATACAACATGCACAACATCACTAAGGTATTCACAGACTCTAAAGACAAGATTAACGCACTCATACAACAGAACAATAAAGAAGCAGATAAACAATACATTGCTAGAGAAATACTCTGCTCTGCCTATGGCTCATACATTATCACTACCATCAACAACCTCTTCCGTGATCTAGAATCTGGAAGAATCCCTGACATCATACATGACAGATGCATTTCCAAATGGTATTCTCCAAGATGTAAAACCCCTAGCTGTATTGCCATGCGTATGAAACAAACTCTAACTATTTCTCTTTCCACAGCTAGGAACTTGGGGTTTGTGACCAGACACCCTAACACTGGTCCTTGTTTCACTACTAAGAAATGTTCCATAAGAGATACTATGTTTGTTTTCTTTTACTGTTTCTTTACCACGTTTTGGTCCCACTACAGCCTTGTTCAACAAGCTTGCACTGGTCCACTCCATCAGGCATTTGGATGAAGACATCTACAGAGAACACCTGGATCTACTGCCTCTACTGGTTTTCCACCCTTTCCTGGACACCTGGGTGGCTCTGCACATGGACTGTTCTGCGAAGAACCAATACATTTACTTGTGCCAGTGTGATGTATTTGATGTTATTCAACCTGTTTGTGGTTATTCTCCAGATAGCATTGACTGGACTTTTACCATGGATGATGACATCTCCAAGAATGGCACGGGTTTCTTCAATTCGACCTTGGCTCCGGATAAGCTCTACCAATCATATCGTGAGGAGGTTCATCGCCTGTCAACACAAATTTCCAAGATGACCTACACCTGCCCTGTCCAGTTGCAAAAGTGGAGACTCCCTACCGTTCACTCTCAGTATAATTCTGATGGAGAGTATTGTGTGGTAACTAACTTTAAAAGCTATACATATGGATCTGTGACATGTGCTATTGATAACCCCAACTTTTGTTTTGTCCCCCACCAGAAGACTGTCATTGGACATACCGTTATAACCCCCGTGCCCCTCATAGATGCAGACATCATTGATGGTAACCCCGATTATCTGCTCACACTGTCTGAATATTTACTATATTTTAATGTACACATAGACCCACTCACACATACATTAAAATCACTTTTAGACTGGAAAGACAGACACCTCATCCACATCAGCAATTATATGACCAAGGCCAACAAAGCTATTCTCTCATTGATTAATGATGGTGACATGAATGATGCATTGACTAACACCTGGTTAGAGATTACTTTTAAAGGTTTTGTTATTATACAGGCATTTTTTATCTTTATTTTATTATGCTATGCTGCCTACGGCGCACACTGCACCAACATCATGAGCAGCTCGAGTTCCTTTACAAAGCTCGCGCATCAGGTTTGTAAATGACCACTGCTCTCTGGCCTTTCCCTAGATTTGCCTGTGTTGCCCTTGGAGGCAACAAGGGGGGGAATGTTACACGAGGTCCCTGCACCCTAATTGGTACCCTCAGAGGTACACCATAGACAGCTAGTGATTAGGCATATGTTATACTAACATATAGGGCTAAGGGCATCTACCGTACAAGAGTAGATGTCAGGATATGAATGCATATTATTGTAATACACTTTGCTTGCTAATACATATATTTTTCTATGTATTTTCTGTGTATTTCTTACTTGTAAGATGCCAAGGCATCTGTGTCCTTGGAGTAATTATGATATGTAAGTCGGCATTGCCACCTTTTGGTTATTTGTACCACTGCATTGAGTTATATAAGACTCTGTATAAGAGCTCTTTTGTTCACAAACTGATGACTACTTCAAAATTGTATAATGTTATCTTGGACCGTGCAGCCACCTCTAATTTAGCCAATAGGGCTCATCTCTGTAACTAGAAATGTTTCTATCTGACAGTAACCATAGTAATTATCATAGGTATATAATGTGATACACTAGTCTTGTAACTCGGAGATCCCAAGAGACACAAAGAAACCTCGAGGTATAGGGAACGCTTAGCACTGGCTCCCGGTTCGTATTGGTAAGAACTGCTTAGGGCAACTGTGATTTTATCCATTTTGGTAGTAATAAACAAGTTTATTACTCTATTGCAACGTGTCTGTGATTACTTACATTCTCAATATTGCCAAGAACCTGAAAGTGAGGTTTAGACCTCCTGACTCCTGGAACATTAAAGTCCCCCAGAATCCGTACTTCTTTATTACCAATGTGATGTTCTATTTCTGTAATCAGGGTGGCGTGATCTTCCTTAGTTATATCTGGTGATCTATAGCAAGCCCCCACCAATAAATGTTTGTTATTTGCTCTTAGTATTTCTATCCAAATAGTCTCAGAGGTGTCCCTGCCTCCATCCAAGTTGATCTGTTTATACTGTATATTCTCCTTAACATACAGAGCAACACCGCCTCCTTTTTTATGTGTCCCATCCTTATGGAAGACTTTATAGCCAGGTATGTTTGTGGACCAAATGAGTTCTCTGTCTACCAGGTCTCGGTGATAGCTGCCTCATCTATATTTTCTCTTGTCATTATTAACTCTAGTTCAGTCCTTTTTATTAAATTTAAGCTATGAGCATTTGTTAGCAGGAATCTTAGTTCATGAACTTTCCTAACCTTGCGACCTGTTATAATTTGTGTACTCTTTGTGTCTGTCTCAGTTACCTGTCTCCCCCTTGTCTCCATTTTTTTTATGGTAATATATATTGTTTATTGCACTATAAAACATGTATCCCAATAATCTTGCTCCTTTTTGGTTCAAATGTAGCCCATCGTTGCTATAAAGACTGTATCTGTCTACGAAGCATTCCCAACATGTTAAACATTTAATCCAGTTTTCCAGATACCAACTCCACAACCAATTATTATGTGCTTTTATTTTCACTGTTCTTTCCCTTCCTTCTCTTGGTACTGGCCGTACCTCAGAGAAAATTATTTCAGCATTATTGTGTTTCAGAATATTATAGATTTTTTCTGTTTCTTTTTTTTTTTGTATATTCCATTTATACCCCTGTCATGCTCTGGAGCTGCCTTTCCTTCAGGCTGCCATGACCCTCAGACATCGCCCTACTATCTCCCCCAAGCCACCTTACCTCAGATCTGCAGCCATCCTTGGGATAGCCCAGTGTAGCCCTGTACCGGGTGGGTCTCTTTCTTCCGAGGGGGAAGGCACCGGCGGGGAGGAGACCGGCACACTATTTTTTCTTGGTCCCGGGCGCTGCTGAGGCTTTTTCCGTGGCTTCCTGGGAGTCTTCAGAGGTGTCTGGGGCCGGCAGCCATCATCCGGCCAGTCCCCAGAGCGGTATTTCCATTTTTCCTGGTGTTCCCCATAATGCGATCCCTCTGCTGTGCTCCCGGTTTCCACTGGGGGCCGCTGCAGAGCGACCATGCATTCCTAACCCACCCCAGAGGAGGATAGCAGTCTTATGGATGCTCCATCCTACCTTCCCTGCCAACCCCGGCGCCCAAGTCCTGTTCTCAAACCTGTCACATGGTTCAAGGTGTGGCATCCAGCACTCAACCCTTCATGCGCCACCAGGCCGACTTTTTTGTTTCTTTAATGGTGTCAGCAACAGTATGCCTCCCTAGATCATTAGTACCAGCATGAATCAGTACAGTTTTATGATCAGGTACATTGCTAAGTATCCCTGGTAGCATATTTGTTATGTCCCCTGACTTGGCCCCACCCCCTGCAACTGCAGCTAGTAGTATTCTTTTTATTGTCACGTGTTGAATAGCGATCTGTATATTTAACCATAGAGTCACCTAAAATAAAAATCTGTCTGCTTTGTGGTTCATTCTGTCTATAAGCAGGTGTCCGGTGTTGCATACCCTCCTCTGCTGTTTCTGTCTGCATTGTAATCGACTCATCCTGAGTTTAATTTCTGAAGTTGTCTCCATGTACTGTATTTATTTCTTGCACCGCAGTGTTTGTGCCTTCATTAGTAGCTATATCCAGCATCTCATTCGTTTGTGCTTCTACTTCCTCAATTAGGTTCATTAAAGGTGCAAACTGGTTTTCTAATTCGATATTATGCCCAATTACTCTCCTGCCTTTCTTAATTCATTTATTTGCAACCTGAGTCCACTCATCTACATCGTCCTCCTCCTCCCATGTTCTTTGCCATTTAATACTCGTACCCTCACAGTTAATTGAATTCCTAATGTTGTCTTTATTTATTGCATCCAGCTGGGCCCTTAGCTGTTAGTTGACCTCACCTTGTTCCGCTAGTTTACGGTTTAGTTCTTTAATATCCATGCAGTTTTTACATGTAAAATTTTCAAACAGTGATTCATGCGTTGTACTAAACATCTCACAATTTACACACATAAACCCCATTTCACCGTTAGGGTAACCACGTTTGCAGCCATTATAATACGGAATTTAGTTAAGCACTTTTAGCAGAAATAATATATGTACTGACCTTTTTATTGAAGTACGTTTCCTACCCTTTTCTTCGCACCCTCTCGCAGCAAAGATGAGCTTTTGAAGACAGCAGCCAGAAAAAGAGTTCCGGTCACGTGATCATACCCTCTGACTTCCAAAGCTCTCAGCAAACAAAGATACCGGCTTAAAAAAACTAAGGATTGACTAAGGGTTGTCTCACCCTGCACACTTTGTTAATGATGTACAAATGACTATTGCTTATGTATCTTGATATGCTGGACAATCGACTTTTACTGTTATGTATAACACAATGTATTCAGCGTTGATATAACCTGTGCATCGGATATGTGTACCTGACCACTATTGTCTTTGTTTTTGTAACCTGTGACGTGGAGCCTTTGCAAATAAGTCTTGGACTCAAAGGTTTATAGTTCCGATCTTTCAAATGAATAAATAAAAAAAACCAATTTTGTTTCTGCTGTTAAAAGTACAGTTGCAGACAGGGTGTTGTGCCCTGTTCTGCTTCCAGCAAAAAAAAGCTCCAAGCTTTATCTGACCTTGTGCGCTGTAGTCCCTCTCACGCAGGGAACTACACCTCCCAGGAATCCTCTCAAGCACCTAGTCAGAACTAATAGTGTGCCCTTAGATGCTGTTATTTTGGAGCCACACATCCATGGTATACAGAGAAAACACCACCAAACAGCTACGTGGTGTCCCTTCTGCTTGCCAAATGCTTGTACCGGCACCCGCTTGCAGCAAAGGCGAGCTTTTGAAGGCAGCAGCCGAAAACAGAGTTACGGTCACATGACCACACCCTCCGCCTTCCAAAGCTCTCAGCAAACAAAGATACCAGCTTCAAAAAGCCAGTTTGTTTCTGCTGTTGAAAGTATAATTGCCGACAGGGTACTGTGCCCTGTTCTGCTCCCAGTAAAAAAGGCTCCAAGCTGTACCTGCCCTTGTGCACTGCAGTCCCTCTCATGCAGGGAACTGTACCTCCCAGGATTCCTCTCACGCACCTAGTCAAAAGTAATAGCGCCCCTTAGCTGCCGTTGTTTTGGAGCCAGACATCCTTGGTGTACAAAGGAAACACCACCAAACAGCTACGTGGTGTCCCTTCTGCTTGCCAAATGCTTATACCACTCTAAACTCCATGCCAAAAAAAAAAAAAAAAAAACAGGCCCGGATGGGCATACAGTTGAATTTTACCAAACATTTAAAGGTCATTTACTACCATACTTACTTAAATTATATCAAAGAATACAAGAAAAAGGTGGAATTCCACAGTTTTTCAATGAGGCATATATAACACTAATCCTAAAACCCAATAAAGATGAACATAAAGCCGAAAATTACTGCTGATATCAACATAGAAACATAGAATCTGACAGCATATAAGGACTGCTTGGCCCACCTAATCTGCCCATTTTTCCTACCTGTTTCATATACAGCAGATCCTAAATGAGCTGCAACTTACACTCTCTTTCCTGTCGCTAGAGTTCCTTTATGCCTGTCCCATGCGTTTTTGAATTCTCCAAACCATTTTTGCCCCTACAACCTCTGCCAGGAGGTTGTTCCATGGATCCACCACCCTTTCCATAAAAAAATAATTTCTTATGTTACTCCTAAGTCTACCCCCATCTATTTTCATATCATGGCCCCTTGTTGTTGAACACAGTTTTATTTCAAAGATGCTATTGTCTTGTACTTTATTTACACCCTTGAGGTGTTTGAAAGTCTCTATCATATCCCCCCTCTCTCTCTCCTCTGCTCCAGGGAATACATATTGAGATCCTTCAGCCTCCCCTCATATGACTTTAAGTGCAGCCCCTGCATAATTTTTGTCACCCTTCTCTGAACTGCTTCCAATCTGTCTATGTCCTTCCAGAGATGCGACCTCCAGAACTAGACACAGTACTCTAGATGAGGTCTCAGCAATGTTTTATACAGTGGCATCACCACCTCCTTCCTTCAGCTGGAGATACCTCTCCTTATACACCCCAGCATTCCACTGGCTCTCCTCACAGCTTTCTCACATCGCATTTATTTGGTACCTTTAGATCATCAGATATGATTACTCCCAGGTCCTTTTCCTGTTTGGTAGCCATCAGTACCCACCATTATGTACTCCTCCCTGCATTTCTGTGCCCCAAGTGCATGATCTTGCACTTCATTGCATTGAATCTTAGCTGCCACACCCTTGACCACTCCTCAAGCTTGCTTAGGTCCCTTTTCATTTTCTCTACCCCTCCTGGAGAGTCAACCCTGTTGCAGATCTTCGTGTCATCTGCAAAGAGACACACCTTCCCTTCTAGCCCCTCTGCAGTGTCAGTTATAACGACATTTTAGAGGACTGGTCCAAGCACTGATCCCTGCAGGACCCCACTGGTCACCCCCTCTCTTTGGATTGAACTCCATTCACCATTACCCTCTGTGTCCTATCACTCAGCCAATTTTTGACCAAGTTTACCACCCTGGGACCCACTCCCAGGCTGCCCAGCTCATTTACTAGCCCCCTATGTGGGATGGTGTTGAAGGTCTTGCTGAAATCCAGGTAGGCCACATCCACCACCCCTCCCTGATTCACCTCCCTAGTCACCCAGTTAAAGAAATCTATCAGATTTGTTTGACAAGATCTTCCTGCTGTCAATCCATGCTGCCTCGGATCCTGTGCTCTGCTGGATTTGAGATATATCACAAGCCTTTCTTTTAGTAGTGATTCCATTAGTTGCTCCACCACCGAGGTCAGGCTGACTGGCCTGTAATTGCCAGCCTCCTCCCTGCTCTCACTTTTGTGGAGAGGGACTACATTCACCCTCCTCCAGTCCTTTGGTACCACACCTGTTTCTAGCGAACTCTTGAACAGGGCTGTCAGTGGTACTGCCAGCACCTCCCTGAGTTCTGTTAATACTCTGGGATGTATCCCATCCAGCCCCACTGCCTTGTCCACTTTCAGACTGGTGAGTTCCTTTAAGACTCTCTCCTCCTAAATGGACTGGTGTCCACCTCCCTCCCAGTGGTACTTCTGTCGCCTTACTTTGGTCCCTTCCCTTCTTCTGTGAATACTGAACAAAAATACTTGTTCAGAACTTCTGTTTTTTCTTTGTCCCCCTCTGCACAATTCTCTCCTTCCCTTTTTAGTCTCACAATCCCACCTTAGTCCTTCTTCTTTCACTAAAGTATCCAAAAAGTTCTTGTCCCCTTTTGTTATTGCCTGGGCTATTTTTTCTTTCTGTTTGCACCTTTGCACTCCTGACTGCTTTCCCCACCTCCCTCTGCTTTTCCAGATACAGTTCCCTGTCTTCTTCCCTCTGTGTTTCCTTGTATCTCCTGAATGCCACCCTTTTCACCCTTACCTTCTTGGCCACTTCCTTTGAAAACCATAGTGTTTTTTTCTTTCTCTTTGTTTTGCTTACTTGCCTAATGCAATGGCTTGTTGCTTTCGCTATGGCTCCCTTAAGATTCTCCCATTGTTCCTCCACCCCCCTCTTTTCTCCTTACCTGCCAGTGATTTCCCCAGACATTCCTCCATCCTTGCAAAGTCGGCCTGAAATTCAGGACCCTTGCTTTCATGTGGTTTGATGCTTCTGCTGTTCTCACATTTACCCACACCATACTGTGATCGCTTGACCCCAGATGACTCCCCACTTTTACGTCTGTAATTCTGTCCCCGTTGGTGAGTACCAGGTCCAAAGTTGCTCCCTCTCGGGTGGGCTCCGTCACTAGTTGTCTTAGGCATGCCCACTGCAGGGCTTCCAGGATGTGTCTGTTCCTGCCTGAGGCTGTAGCCTGGTTGCTCCAATCCACATCTGGCAGACTGAAGTCTCCTACCAGCAGCACCTACCCTTTAGCTGTCATTCTGTGGATGGCTTCTAAAAGTACCCTGTCCAGCTCTCCCCCTTGTGCGGGAGGTCTGTAGATCACACCAGTGCGAATGGCAGTGCCATTTCCTGTCTCCAGGGTGATCCACAGTGCCTCCATGTCTCCCTGCATTCCCTGAACCTCAACTGCCTTAATTCCTTCCCTGATGTAGATAGCCACTCCTCCTCCCTTTCTACCCATCCTGTCCCTCCTGAATAGAGTATGGTATTACCATATCCCAGACGTGGTTACTCGTGAACCATGTCTCGGTAGTAGCGACAATGTCCAGGTCCGACCTCAGCCATCAGGGCCACTAGATCTGGAATTTTGTTTCCTAGACTGGGGGCATTTGTGCACATGGCCTTCCAATGTTTACTGTCTCCTCTTCTAATAACTCCCCTCCTATTCCCAAGTCTTCCCTCCATACCCCTCTTGTCCTTATTCCCATTCTGCCTTTTCTCTGCATTTTTACCGATTTTGGTTTTAGTTATCTTTGGCGATTTCTCAACCTTAGGGTCTTCTCTGCCATTTGTATCATTTTGTGTGTGTGTGTGTGTGGGGGGTGCTGTTTGCTTCACCAGCTTATTTCCGCCACCCCCTTGGCTACTTTAAATGCTTGCTGATGAAACATTTAAACCTCTCACTGAGGGTCCTGGCTCCTCCCCGGGACAGATGCAGGCCATCACCCCTGTACAGGCCTGCATCCTTCCGGGTGGAACCACAGTCCCCAATGAAGCCAAATCCCTATGCTCCACACCAGTCCTTCAGCCATACATTGAATCTCTTGGTGCAGAGTACCCTGTTCTCCCCCTTGCCCTCCACGGGTCACATCACTGAAAAGGTTACAGAGTGTGCCACCTTCTAAGACCCCTCCCCAACTCCCTGAACTGCTCCTACACTACCCTAGCTTCACCACTTGCCAGGTCATTCGTCCCCAGGTGGACAATGACATCTAGCTCACCCTCCTGTCCTGCCACTCCAGTGATCCTTAGGATGCACTTTCCCTCCCTCCAAACTGTGGTGCCGAGTAGGCACTCGACCTCCCTCCCCTCCTGGCCCCAAGTTTACTCCGCTGATGATAGAGTCCCCCACCAGAAGTTGCTTCCTCCTCCTCCTCCTGGGTCCTCTGCCTCCCCCCCGGGGTCTCCGGCATGGAGGACCCCCACATCCTCCTTGGTTACCACTGCAGGTGCCTCTCTAAGACAGTCCTGCCCTGCCAGTGCAGCACAGGAGTTATGGAGTGGAACCATAGGAAGGATGTGTCTTTTTCCCACCACCCTCAGCCTTCCTGAGCCCACCATCATCCTGCCACTCCCCTTCCTTGGCAACCGATCAGGCAGCGGGGGCAAATTTGGCGGTCCCTGGGCAGGGGAGGAGGTCCCCTGAATCCCAGCCAACTCACCCTGGAGACAAGCAACCTCCGCCCTCAGCCCAGCCAGAGAGGTGCCTGCAGATGGGACAGCACTGCAGCCTCCAGAAAATCTCCCTGAAGACTGCTGCCTCACAGCCGCTGCACTGCACCACTCCCATCATGTATATAAGTGTCCTTCCTACTTTAGGGTAATTTTTTCCTCTCTGTCTCTCTCTTCCTCTTTCTCTATTTTCCTTTAGTAGAGAAACACCCATGCTTAGTTGCCTTCGTGCCCTGTAGCTGTTTCAATGTGTTCCGGTGAGCCCTCCCTTCCTGCCTCCACAAGAAGTATCTACCTGCTGTCAATCACCTGCTAGAACCTATGAAAGTGGAGCTATCCCCGGATGGGTGGGTGGAGGGATGGGAGAGAAGGCAGTATCGAGTGTGAGAGTGTGTGTGTGTGTTTGTTGTGGTCATTTTCACCTGTTTAGCAGGTGTTAATGACATCTTCTAAGCAACCCTCTTCCTTCATTTTTCTCACCCCTTCCCACACAGTAAGGCAGCTTCTAAACCCCCTGCCCCACACTGTAATGCAAAGCCGAACTGCCCAATCTTGTAACCTGCCTTAAGCTCCGTGTCTCTGCTAAAGCATTTGCAGTTCAGCTTTTTCAACATCTGCTGTCACACAGAGACACTGTGGCATTTTCCCAAGATGGGGAGCATGCGCCCCCTCCCCCGATCTCTGAATCAGGACAGCTGATTTTGAGATTTTCTCCATGTCTCTGATACAGACACAAAGAGACCCAGAGACACTACGGTATTTCCCCGAGATGCGGAGCACCCCCCACAATCTCCTAATCAATCTCGCTCACTCCTTGATGCAGAGCTAAATCAGGGCCGACGGTTTTTAGACTGTCTCTCTGTCTCTGATACAGACACATAGAGACAATGAGACACTACGACATTTTACTGTCCAATATAGAATCCAGCCCACAGTCACACAACGGCAAAAGTGATGCTGTACGGCATTCGTAGTTCAGCCTGACAGACACAGTACTGTCAGACACTTACTACATCAGCTAGTTAGCCACCTAGCCAGGAACCAAGCAGAGTGTAATTTACCACCGATTCTCATGGCAGCCATTATTTTCAATGGTATTTCAGTTGTATGCAATTTCAGATGTATGCACAAAAATGGCTTGTCCCGAGTGTGTGCAATGCATACATCCAGAATCCACTGTAATTAAATTTTTAGAAGGCACTAAGACTCTCTCAGCACCCCCCCCCCCCGCCAAAATTAAACACCTGATTCACAGGGATTCCTGAATCTACTCATCCCAAGAGTGAGTTCCAGACCTAGTTTCCCCCACACCATCTGTTACAATTTAAAATACAAGTTTCAAAGTGCCCCAGTCTCTGCTTACAGATCTTCTCTCTCCACTTACCCTGCTACTTTCAAAAGGAAGAGAAGTATAAAGAAATATTAATATACCTTTAAGGTAAAGCTAGGAGCTTTCACGCCACTCTTTTAGCAAACTGTGATCTTCCAGTATTAAATAATGACTACAAAATATTGCCCAAAATACTAAACAACAGAATATTATGATGCACTGCAAATAATATTCATCAAGATCAAAATGTGTTTTTACCAAGTAGAAACATCTCTGATGGATTGCACAAAGTACAACTATTATTAGAATATGCATCTCAAGAATACTAACATACTAACATACTAATTGCCAGCAGATTAGGCCTTACGGTCTATTGAGTCTGATCGAACCTCAGATCCCTAGTTGGGTGCCGAGGCCCTCCCCACCTTGTGTTCCAGAAACCCCTATCATCCATCCCCACCCCCCTGGGACAGGCCATCATCTGATACATCCACTTTCTGTGTCTGTCCCACCCTCTCTTGAAGCCCTCCACTGTGGATCTCTGAACCAGCTCGCCAGGCAGTGCATTCCAAGGGTCCACCACCCTCAGTGAAAACCTCCTCCTCTTCCCCCCTCACCCTTCCACCTTCCAACTTCAAACCATGCCCTCTGGTGATACCTCCCTGCTTTAGTCTAAAGATCCCTCCATGTTTACCCTATTTATTCCCTTGAGGTGCCAAGACCTCAATTATGTCCCCTGTCTCTCCTCCTCCAATGAAAACAGGCAGAGCTTGTCAAGTCTGTCCTCATCGTCAAATCCCTAGTCTCGTATCATCTTAGTTGCCCTCCTCTGTACCCTCTCCAGGAGCTGTATGTCCCTCTTCAAGTGTGGTCTCCAGTACTGTACACAGTACTCAAGGTGTGGTCTAACCAGTCCATTGTACAGCGGCAGAATCACTTCCTTGCTCTTAGAGGTGATCCCCCTTACGATGCATCCCAACATCCTGTTTGCCTTGCTAGCCGCTCTCCTGCACTGCTCAGAGTTATTCATACATGCATCCACCATGACCCCTAGGTCTTTTTCCCCTATTGAGGCCTCCAGTGCCTCCCCTCCCAGGGTGTACCTGTGTTTAGGGTTTCCCCGCCCAAGATGTAACACCTTGCACTTGGTGATATTGAAATTTAATTTCCATGTGTGAGCCCAGCTTTCCAGGGTGTCCAGGTCCCCTTGCAGGGCCAACGTCCCCTCTTCTCCCTCAACTACTGCTCCCATCTTGGAGTCATCCGTGAAGAGACTCATTTCACACCATATACCCTCCCTGATGTCCAATATGTATGCATTAAACAGGATCGGACCCAGGACCGAGCCCTGCGGTACCCCACTACCAACCTCTCTAGGGTTCGAGAGCTCCCCACCGACCACTAGTCTCTGGGTGCGTCCAGCTAGCCAGTTTTCAATCCATCTGACCATCAAAGGGCCTACTCTCAACCCCATCAGTTTCTCCACCAGACCATTGTGGGGGACAGAGTCAAACGCCTTGCTGAAGTCCAAGAATAATACATCCACAGGCTTTCCCCTGTCCAGTTCTGATGTTACCCATTTGTAGAACTCCACAAGATTGGTTTGACATGATCTACCTGGCACAAACCCATGTTGCTGACTATCCAGACCTCCCACCTCCTCCAAGTACACCCCCAATCGTTCCTTTAGTATACTATCCATTAATTTTCCCACCACGAGGTCAAACTGATGGGTCTATAGTTACCTGGTACTTTCCTCGACCCCCCTTTATGGATTGGCACCACATCTGCCTCTCGCCAATCCCTAGGTACCCTCCCTGTCTCAAGTGACCTGTTGAAGAGCTCCGCCAGGGGTGCAGCCAGTATGTCCGCCAATTCCCATAGTACTCTCAGATGAATGCCATCCGGCCCAGGAGATTTGTCTTTCTTTAGGGCCTTGAAGGCTAACCACACCCTTTTGGCAGAAATAGCATCATCTGTCCCCTCCACCTTACTGGCCTTTTTATCCATATCCTGATGTGACACCCCTGGGGTACCTCTCCCTCCCTCTTGCTCCATTTCTGTTGCTCCCCAGATCCCACTCACTGCCGCTTCTATCCCCATCGTGCCTTGCTTTGTAGATATCCCATCCCCCTCCCTAGTGAACACAGGCGAAGTACTCATTAAATACTTCTGCCTGGTCCCTCGCCTCTTCCACCCACCCTCCTTCTGATCTCAATCTGCTGAGATGGCCCTTAGTTTTTCTCCACTCCCCAATGTACCGGAAGAACCCCTTTTCCCCTCCATGTATCCCCTGTGCCAGCCGTTGCTCTTTACTGGACTTTGCCCCCCTCACCATCCGGGTGACTTTTCTAGATGCAAGATGGTACATTTCCTTATCCCTATCCCCTCTTGTTGTTTTATATTTTTTGTAGGCCGCCTTCTTTTCTCTGACCGCTACCTGAACCTCACTGGACCACCAGCATGGTTTATGTGACCTTGCTCCCTTACGTTTCACCTTAGCACAGGTCCTGACTGCCTCATGAAGTCCCCGCTTTATGACCTCCCATCTCCTTTCCACATCTGTCACTGATGTAATCCCCTTCAAGTGATCCTTGAGAATATTTCCCATGCCCACAAAGTCTGCCCCCCTGAAGTCCACTGCCAGTGTCCTAGATCTCACCCCACTCCCCCATGCTTATTTGAAACCAGACAGTATTGTGGTCGCTCCCAGTCAGGGGATCCTCTACAACCAGGTCCCTTACCAGATCCCCATCTGCCAGAACCACATCCAGGACATGCCCCTCCCTTGTGGGCTCCATCACATGCTGTGTTAAGAACACATCCTGGAAGCCATCCAGCAGCCTCTGCTCCTTGGCCACCTTGGAGGACATGGTTCCCCAGTTTGTACCTGGCATATTAAGGTCCCCCATCAACACCACTCCTTCACCTTTTGGTCCACACTGGGCAATGGTGTTGTCCAGCAAACCATCCTCCAGAACATCACCCATCCCGGGGGGCCTATATACTACACCCAGCTTGACCTTATCTCCTAGCAATTTCTATGTCATCCATAATGAACATAGCCACTCCACCCCCTCTGCCCTCCTTTCTATCCTTCCGAAGCATAGTGTACCCCCGCACATTTAGGTCCCAGTCATAGTTTTTGTTGGCTCACGTCTCTGAATCATTAGATACTATAGCTCTTTCATTAGATGCAAAGAAAGCCTTTGGTTTGATTGAATAGAATTAATTAATTAACACATATGGGGCCAGATATTCAAATCTGCCAGGCCAACCTGATTGCACCACAATTGTGCCACATTTGCGCCAGATCGCTATATTCAAAAGGCCAAATAGCACTAGCGCAGCGTGTTAGCGCCAGCGCTAAAAGATAATGTATGCACAGTGAGGGGCGGGGACATGCATACAAGCGCAACGGTATATTCAAAACTATAGCGCCACGCAACGTGCGTTAGCACGACATGTAGCATGGTGCAAATTATCGCCTATGAAAAGCTAGTCTTAACTCCAGGCAAACCAAGGATGGGGGGGCGTGGATACAGCAGCAACAGTGAACAAGGCTGTATGCAGCCAATGAGGGGGCAGCAAGGGCGGACAGCCACCCTGGGCCACTCCATATGCACAGACACCCACACTGTGGAATACAATGCCTCAACATCGCTTTGAAGCTTACAATCATGCACAATGTATGACAGAGCTACAACTCCATTTGCAGCAGCAAACTAACTGCGTTGCTATATGTGAATTGTGTGTTGTTGTACATTGTATGTTTGTACTGCGCACTGTATCATCACATGTAATGGCTCCGGGTTGTTCCTGAATATGGGTCATGGCTCACTGTGGCTACCCAGCCAAAACAGTGACAAATACATATGGAAGTATTAAATAACTGGCAGTGCGGCCATACAGCGCACACCTCCAGTCCCTCCATTAGGGTACTCCAGCACACACATGCAGCAGTGGGGAACTGGATGGTGTTGAGGGAAGGTTGCACAGGTGGCCAGGCTGCACCATATAGTGTGTTTTGCTACAAGGCTGGGGCCATCCCCACAGTGCAGATGTTCCAGTGTTGGGAATACCCCGACTCTGGTATGCATGTCTGATGGTCTGTGTCACCCGGGGCACATACCTCACATCTGTACTAACACCACGGCACACACGGCTGGCCATGTGTATGTTACTGTCAGTATCCTATGCCAGTGGCGCAGCATATGTGGGACACAGGACAGCATGACAGTGGTGTCCACTATCAGAACACACCTGCCAGCTGGTCCTCTCACAGTGCGGAGACCAGCAGTCATTGATGCCCGACACACCGTAGGCATTGCTGTGTCCCTCACTGAACCGGCCACTATGGTACTGTAGTGTCTGCTATGCACTGTAGCAGGGACTACAATATGTACATGGCATGTGGCACCAACACCTGTGGCTGTGGTTCTAGTCTCCTGGGACACACTAGACTCTACTGTTTTGTACAGACGTAGCCTGCAGCTACTGATATGTTTCTCTAGTCTGACATGCAGGTGGTGCTGTGGGGACACTCAGCCTGCAGCTATTGACCTGCAGTTCCAGTCCCACCTATAGGTGGAGCTGTGTGCACCCTCCAACAGCGCTGGGGAATCCACATGGAACTACATGCAAATCAGGCAATAATGACATGCTAATGTGGCTGTTTGCCCACAGATTGCCTAAGTAGGTGCATCTGCATAGCACTTCTGAATATAGAAAAATTTTGCACCAGGCAAACGTGTTAGTACTGGGCAAACGTGTGAGTGCCATGCAAATGAGTTTGCCCTACGCAAAACTGTCAGAACCATAGCACAGTTCTGCAGTATTTGGTCTGCACTGCTGTTTGCCGTTTTTGTGAATCCACTTCTTTGCTGACACACACATTGGCCACGTAGTTCACCTTTGCCTTACTCCACATCTGTGTGCACTGGGGCTGCTGTTGGAGTTTGCACTGCCTGGTTGCTATATTCAGAGCTGTCTTATTTGTCAGGCTATGTCTGCACTGCACTCAATGCCCTGTTTGCACACTGTCGTTTGCATGCTATATTCAACTGATTTAGCCCCAGGGTTATTCCTTTGAATATAGCGTGCACATGGCAGATTTTTATCATACATTTTGGCAATGTACAATGATCCAAAAGTTGGTGGAGACAAACTCAAATGATTATTATTCAGATAATACAAAATAAAGATCTCTCTTTCATGTAAATCTGCATTATTTTTAGTCTCTGGTCAAATAAACAAAAGCTGAACAAAAAAAAGAAGTATAGTATAGTATATATTGCCCTAATGACAACTAAACATATTATATAAAAGTATTGAAACATGAAGATTCTACCTTAAAACTTCATATAAATGAATAGAAAGTGATATTTTTAGATACTCTATATTATGACAGGCTAATGGACCACACAGATATATTAAAAGGCGTTTACAGATTGAAACTATCTGCCTGGAACAGAGATAGTTTATTTTCTTTTGAGTAATTGTCTCCAGAAAATAAAGACATGAGGACGAATGTACCACAACATATTTATGAGCTAAAACATAGTATATGGATGTAAAATTAAAATGAATTTTATATGTTATTTATAACTCTTCTAATAAAAATTGTAATTGCAAAAAAATAATAAAAAATATTTGTTTCTGTAGCTAGGAGAGCTGTGACCACTACAAATAGTTAACTGCCTAGCACAAATTTTTAATGATTATGTTTAAACTTTTTTAAAAACACCAATCAATTTTAAGACAGACAACAGGTAAGCAACAATACATGACATGGTGTGTGTTGAACAGATCTGACCATACACCCAGGGGTGTGGCGAGGCACGACACCGCAGGCCAAGTGCCTTCAGCCACTGGAAGTGGGGTCAGATCTGATGAATGTACACCCACCGGAGTGTCTTATTGCGCTTATAAAATGGGCTACTTTTTTGTGTGTGTTTACTGTTGGAAAAAAGGAATTTTATTTATATAAAAAAGGATATTATTATCAGAATTTCTGATAAAATAGTCCTTCCGTCGGGTATAACATGATGTCATTGTGTCTGGTATTGCGTCTTTCTTATTTACTGTTTGTTCACATTGTTGGCAGCCAAGCCTCCCACAGCTGCAGTCTTATTGGGCTGGAGGACAAACCGGACAGCAACTGTTGAAGGTGCTGGAATGTAAAGGTGTGCTTCCTTTTTTGGTTACTTTTATTTTAAGGAAAGCACAACTGATTGTAGGACACATACAGGACTAAGTTACCCCTCCCCTTCCCGTGATGGCGTGAGCGCCCTTGCTGAGTGACTGCAAGTACTTTCTCAACGCCCTGGGTCATCGCATATTAAATAGAAAAAAAAGTAACATACGGAAATGTTTTTTACTGTTTGGAAGTGCGGGGACAGGAGCGTGATTTTCTACTAGAAACAGAGGGAACAGGCATGCTGCAGGAGCCGTACCACGATGTGAGCTGTTATCGTCAGGTCAGACAATGGGAGCAGTTAGTACATTTTATTTAAATTTAGGGGTCAAATGTTTGCCTGCAGGTGGTATTTTATGTGAAACAATGGTTACTGGTGACTGTTCGACTGAATGTTCCATTCGTTCATATACAAGAAAGAAATGGCGGCATTTCAAAACTCAGTGTTCTAAAGGCACACTGATTTTTTGTTTTTGTATGGCAGTCGTGCTTTTCAGAACTTGTTTTTACCAGTGCACTGAATGGATTCAATGCATAGATAAGAACCAATCAGCATTTATGAATTTCCCCTGCCCATTTTATAAGTAGAAATAGTGAACTGATCACATTTCAACAATTGCAGAGGAACTGCAATAAGTAATGCTCAAGCAACCTTAAGACAAGTACTAATTCTCATGTGAACCAATTTTCAGGTTCTAGAAGGGGAGGCAGGGTCAGGAATAAAATCTCAGTGATGGATCCCTGAGGAAAAAAAAAAACATTACTATGGTGAGTAATTTTTTTCTTCTAACACCAACAATCCATCACTGATGCTTTACAGTAAACAGTCTCTCTAGCAGTACCTTGGGAGGATGGGTCCAGAACCTACTTAGAAAAAAGGTTCTGCAAGATAGCAGTTCCAAAACTGGCATCCCTCCTGGACTGTATGTTCAGAGAGTAGTGCTTTGTAAAAGTGTGTACTGTTTTCAAAGTAGCTGCTTTACAAAGAAACACTGAATTTGCTGGCAGATCAAGTGCCGCTTGGCCCACCTAGTCTGCCCATTTTCCCCTGCTTATAGTATCACCGCAGATCCTATTCGATCTCCAGCCCATTCACCACCCCTTCCCTTTCTCCTAAGATTCCCTTATGACTATCCCATGCATTCTTGAACCCCCATCACCGTTTTTGCCCCACCACCTCTGCTGAAAAACTGTTCCAGGAATCCACCACTCTTTCTGTGAAGAAGTACTTCCTTACATCTCTCCTAAATCTACCCCCTCCTGCTTCTTATTATGCCCCCTTGTCCTTGAGCACCTTTTTTTCTGAAAAATACTTCCCTCCTCTACCTTATTTACCCCTCTGAAGTATTTAATAGTCTCTGTCATATCCCCCTCTCACTCCTCTCTTCCAGGGTGTACATATTTAGGCCCTTAAGACCATGCACCGTTTTAGTTGCCCTCATCTGGACCTCCTCCACTCATTCTATGTCCTTCAGGAGATGTGGTCTCCAGAACTGGACATAGCACACAGCACTCTAGGTGGGGTCTTACTAGCGAACTACACAGAGGTAATATCACCTCCCCCTTTCTGCTGGTGATACCCCTCCCTATGCACCCCAGTATCCCATTAGCCCTCCCAACTGCATTGTCACACTGTCTGGCCAACTTTAGGTCATTTGATATGATTACCCCCAGGTCTCTTTCCTGTTTGGTGGTCGTCAATACCACTCCTCCCATTGTGTACTCTGCCCCTCGGTTTATGTGCCCCAAGTGCATTACTATGCACTTTTTCACGTTGAAACCCAGCTGCCATACCCTTGACCACTCCTTGAGTTTTCTCAGGTTTCTGTTCATCCTACTCCCCCCCACCCCCACCCCAGGACTGTCAATCATACTGCAGATTTTGGTGTCATCCACAAAGAGGCAGACCCTCCTTTCCAGCTCCACTGCAATGTCATAAAGACATTAAAGCAGACTGGTCCCAGTACTGATCCCTGAGGCACCCTGCTGGTCACCTTTCCTTTCTCAGTTTGAACTCTCTTTACCACCACCCTCTGTTGTCCATCCCCTAACTAATTTCTTACCCAGTTTACCATCTTTGGACTCATTCCTATGCTACCCAGCTTGCTTATTAGCCTCCTATGTGGAACAGTGTCAAAAGTCTTACTGAAATCTAAGTAGGCCACATCCACCTCTCCACCCTGATTTAATTCCTTGGTTACCCAGTCAAAAAAATCTGTCAGATTAGTGTGGACATGACCTCCCCCCATGAATCCATGCTGTCTTGGGTCTTGTAACCCATTAGATGCAAGCTATTTCACAATCCTTTAGTTCAGCAGTGACTCCATTAACTTTCCCACTACCAAAATCAGGCTGAGTGGCCTATAATTGCCAGCCTCTTCCCTGCTACCACACTTGTGAAGTGGGACTACATCTGTCCTCCTCCAGTCTTCAAGACCAACTCCTGTTTCTAATCAGCTATTACATAGGACTGTCAGAGGTGCAGCCAGTACCTCCCTGAGGTCCCTCAATACCCGTGGATGCACCCCATGTGGCCCATTGCTTTGCCAACTTCCAGATTAGCGAGTTCCTTCAGGACATTCTCCTCTGAAAATGGACTAGTGTCCACCTCCCTCGCTCCAATGCTCCTGATTCTTTTTTGTGGCCCCTCCCCTTCTCCTTCCTTTGTGAACGCTGAACAAAAGTACTTGTTCAGGATGTCTGCCTTTTCCTGGTCCTTCTCTGCAGTCCACCCATTCCCTTTTTAAGATTATAATCCCACCCCCGGTCTTCCTTCTTTCACTTACAAACCTAAAAAATATCTTGTCCTGCTTTGTCACCACCTGGGCTATTCTCTCTTCAGTTTGTGCCTTCGCACTCCTTACTGATCCCCATACTACCATCTGTTTCCCCTGATACACCTCCCTATCCTCCTCCCTTTGCATCTCCTTATACCTTCTGAATGCTAGCCTTTCAGCCTTTACCTTTTCCGAGGACAATAGTGCTCTCTTTTTCCTCTAGGTTTGTTGCCTTCCCTCTGGCCCTTTTTAGCTTCACCCACTGTTCCTCCACACCAGCCAGGCCATCCCCACTGCAAGGTCATCCCTGAGGCACTGACCCATCTTCTTAAAATCTGCACTCCTGAAGTCAAGGACCCTTGCTCTTTTTTTTTTTTTTTTTTTTTAAATTTAGTATGCCTTTTGCCGTGTAACTAGGCCATCAATGTCCGCCATTGGTCACGGACCCCTGCACTCCCACCTCTGACTGTGCCTGCGCTCTCCCAGGCACCCTGGCTTTCCCCCCAGAGGATGGGGCTGTGGCACCATCTCCCTACCAGTGCTGGCACGACCCTCACTCTTGAGTGGTTCAGTTCCGCAGCCATCCTTATATTGAATCACATTGTACAGTGATCACTGTTTCCCAGGTGGCCTCTTAACTTGACGTTTGCAGCACTGTCCTGTTAGTGAGTACCAGGTCCAGTACTGCCCCATCAAGAGTGGGTTCACTGACTAGTTACCTGAGGAATGCCCCCTGCAGGGAGTCCAGGCTGTCCCTGCTTCCAGCTGAAGCCACAGCTGGGAGGTTCCAATCTACAACCAGCAGATTGAAGACCTCCACCAGCACCTCTCCCTTTTCTGCCATCTTGCCAATAGCTTCCACCAGTACTTTATCTAACTCCTCCCCTTGACCTGGAGATCTGTAGATCATGCCAGTGTCAATAAAGGCTCCACTCCCCATCTCAAGGGTGAACCACAGTACCTCTACTCCCCCTGTATTCCCTGTATCTCCGTTGTTTTTATGCCTCCCCTCACATAAAGCACTACACCCCTTCTGTTCCTTCCCACTCTGTCCCTCTTTAACAGAGTATGGACATGTCCCAGGCAGGGTTTTCAGTGCACCATGACTCGGTAATGGCCGTGATATCCAGGTCAGCCTCTGCCATTATGTCCTCTAGGTCCGGAATCTTATTTCTGAGACTTCTAGCATTCATACACTTTGCTTTCAAGGTCTTGTTAGCACTCAGCTTGTTACCCCCTTTCTTTACTTTTATTTATTTTTATTTATTTGAATTTTGGTACCCAGGTGAGCCCACTGAGACATTACAGTCAACTTTTTCAGGAGCAACCTGGGAAGTGCAGTACATTGTATTTATTTACTTACGAGTTTTACCAGGTTGGCATACTGAGCAACATGCTCGATTCCAGATGCGACCTGGGGGCCGAGACCCAAATTACAAACATTTTCGATTACAAGAAAAAGTATTTACATAGTCAAGTTAGGACAACAAGCATCATATTTCACAGTTAGTGAAGATGATTTACAGACAGAGGTAATACATGTAAAGTGTAGAGAAAATTGGAGGGTAGTCAGCTTGGGAGCAGTTAATTTCACAAATAGATGTAGGATTACATTAATTGAAACAGGAGCAGCTGGAGGAGAAATACCCTCGGAGTAGGCAATTACGTTGGTATGGGTTGGGGGCATGTCTTATGGGGGCAGGGAGGATGTTCCAGAGTTGAGGGATTCAGTAGCTAAAATCGGCCTGGCCATTTTTTGTGTGCATGAATGGAACGTGCAGCAGCCTAGGGTCAGTGCTCCTGAGGGTGTACGCGGGTGGAGGTTGTTGGGAGAGGGTTGAAGACAGGTAGGGTGGGAGGGACAGGGACCAGTATTTGGCTGCGAACCTGGCACTGTTTATTAGTCTACGGTCGTGGAGGGATGGCAGGGTTAGGGAAGTGTAAAGGTTGCAGTGGTGTGTAAAGTGTGGGCAATTGAGAATAAATCGACAGAAAGAGTGGAACAGGTTGTCGAGGCTAGCCAGGGTGGACGCAGGGGCAGTGGTGTATACTATATCACCATAGTCTAGAACGGGCAGAATCATTTTTTGGACAATAGCTTCCCTAGTCTGTGTGGGGAGGCAGCTTTTGTTTTGGTGTAGAGCGCTGAGCTTTGGGAGGAGCTTCTTGTGCAAGGATTCGATGTGGAAAGAGAAATCTAGGTGTTGGTCAAGCCAAATGCCTAAATACCTGTAGCAAGTGCAATTTTCCAGGGGGGTCCCGTCCAGTGTTTAAAAGAGGTGCAGGGGGATTGACGGGAGAGTTTTTGTTGTGAGCCAAAAGTTTGGGATACAGTTTTTTTTAGAGTTTAGGAATAACTGATTTGACCTAAACCAGTGTTGGATGGCAATGAAATCTCCTTGGAGGAGGGTAGCTACGCTAGATATTGTAGGGCCAGAAGCATAGAGGACAGTGTCATCCACATACATCTGGATAGCTGAATGTTTGCATATAAGTGGGAGGTTGTTTAGAAAAACAGAGAAAAGTAGGGGACCTAGGATGGATCCTTGGGGGACGCCGGATGAGACTGGTAGTGGTTTCGAGGTGTAGGAGGCGAGTTTGACGGTTTGGGTCCTGCCCACTAGGTAGTCTTGGAACCAATCTGTGGCAGGTTTAGAAAGCCCTGCAACAGTGAGTTTGGAGAGGAGTAGTGGGTGGGAAACGGTATCAAAAGCCTTTGCTAGGTCGACAAAGATGGCCATGGTGATGTGTCCTTTGTCCATACTCATGAGAATGTCGCCGGTGACGCGTAACAGGGATGTGATGGTGGAGTGAGTTTTATGGAAGCCCGATTGGAATGGAGTGAAGAAAGTGGATCCTTCCAGGTAAGGGGTGAGTTGGGACAGGACCAATCTTTCCTGTAGTTTGGCCAGTATAGGGAGTAGGGAGATGGGTCTGTAGTTTCCTGGGGAGGATGGATCACCCCCTTTTGGCAGCGGGATAACGGTGGCCTGCTTCCAGGCAGTAGGGAGCTTGCCCAGAGAGAAAGAGAGGTTAAAGTGGGCAGCTATAGGAGCAGCTATGACTGGGGCAGATAGGAAGAGCATCTTGGCGTCCAAGGACAACGGGCATTTCCCTTTGTTGGGGTTTAAAGCCCATAAGGATTGGAGGACTTCTGATTCGGTTACTGGATGGAAAGAGAATGGCAGTCCAGGGCGGGCAGGTTTAGTGGGGCATGAGAGAAGAAGCGGGGGTTGAGGATGGAGTATTGCGGAGGGAAGATAAGAGTTTTTCTGCGCAGCTGGAGAAGTGGAAGTTTAAAGTTTCAGCTACGTCGATGGGATCAGAGATGAGGGAGCCCTGGACAGATAGTGTGGGGGGTAGGGGTTTAGTGGTGGGGGGGATATAAGGGATTTTAGTGATTTCCAGATGTCAGTTGGATGATTTAAATTTTTGCTAAAAACCGAGAGGAAGTAGTTTTTTTTGGCTAGGCGGATGGAGTTGGTGAAGGTATTTCGTAGGGATCTGTATATGGTGAGGTGCTGCTGGGTGCCCAGCTTCTTGAAAGCTTTCCAGGCGTGGTCTCTAGCATGGCATAATTTGATTATATCTGCTGAGATCCATGGGAGGTGTGCACCTCTAACTCGTTTCTTGCGTAGGGGGGCGTGATTATCCCAGACTTTTAGGAAGTGGGATTTGAAACCTTCAAAGGCAGTGTCAATGGAGGATGCTTTTGGGATAAAAGACCAGTTTGTGCGTCCTAGGTCCAGCAAGAGAGATGCTAGGTTGAGGGAGTTGTAGGACCTGGTGTATAGTGTTTTAGGGGGGCAGGCAGTGGGGCCGTGCACTTTCCTGATCAAGTAAATCATGTGATGGTCACTTATAGAATCTGGTAATAGGCCTGCGCTTAGGATCCTGTGGGGGTGGGAGGTAAGAGCCCAATCCAGTAAAGAGTGATTTTGGGACTTGTGGTTTAGTCTGGTGGGATCGACAATGAGTTGGGTTAGATTTAGGGCCTTGATTTTGGTCTTTAGGTGGGCTTTGTCCAGCCCTAGCCAGTTTGTGTTAAAATCGCCAGTGACGTGGAGCTCACCCCCCGCCGCTAGGGTCTGCAAGGAGATGAGGTGGGAGAGGATGTCCTCGGGGAGTGTAAGGGGGGCAGTACGAGCCTGCCACGTAAATAGGGGTGGAGCATGAGAGTGTGAGTTTTATAAGTAATGAATCTATGTGTCCCTGAAATGAAGGGATGTCCACTTTGGTGAACAGGTGACTGTTTGTGATATACATAGCCATGCCTCCACCTCTCTTTCTGCCAGGCCGGTCATGCCTAATTAATGTGTACCCTTGTATGGATACTTCGGCATCCCTGTGGTCAGGTTTTAGCCAAGTTTCGGATAAGACAAATATGTCAGGGCACATAGTTAGAACAGTTTGTTGCAGCAGCGAGAATTTAGATAGCAGGCTGCAAGTGTTTAGGTGGAGGATACGGAGGCCTTTTGGAAAAGAGAAAGGGGGGTGGGAATTTGTGTTTGGGCCAGGGTTTGCCTCTATGTCCCCAGCCAGGAGCAAAAGTAGGCATATAATGTGTTTGTGCTTTGCCCTCAGGAGTTTTGGGCTGGTTTGGGTGGGACGAATGGAGGGCGGAGTGGGGGGGGGGGTAGCAGCTGGTAGGGGTATGTAAGGCCAGTAGTCCTAGGTGGAAAGAGGGAGGAAGGATAGTGGCAGTGATGTGTCCGTAACAGCTGGAACCAGAGTCCTGAGCGGGTGAGTATGAGTTTGGGGTGACGTATGGGTGGGGGTTAGCCTTGGGGCAGAGACGGTGGTGGTTCACGGCTTGGGAGGGTGGCAGGGGGCAACGAGGATAGAGAGGCCAGGGACAGGAGAAATACAGCAGTGGGCAGCAGCATTTTGGGCTGAAACGAAGAGCACAGGGGCTGGGAAAAAATTTTTTGTTTGTTTGTTTTTTTACTTTGTTGTGTTTGAGCCCTCTGGTGGCAGCAGCTGATAAGCTGCAAATGGGAAAATAGGCTGATTGGGTTTTGCAGTCATGTGACTACAGCCTATAAAAGGAGGAGCTCACCAAGGGGCGGTGGTGGGGGTGGTGAGGCCGGGCGCTTTGGCATGTGAGGCAGCTTACCTGAGTAGTGTGGGACATGAGGCTGGCTTTAGCAGTGGTCTAGGAGATTCAAAAATGGCGCCAGAACTGCGCCCTGCTGTCGACAAGTCTTTCTTCAAAATTAGTGCATACCTGGAGTTCCTCGGGGGGGGGCTGCAGGGGAAGGCAGGATTCGATACTGGGCCCTCGCGACCCTAGAATTCCCGGAGTCTGCAGAAAGACAGAGAGGTTTATAAAGTCAAAATTCAGTGGGAGGAGAACAGCTTAAGGTAGGTGAAAGCTACAATTGGTCAGGGAAAATTTAGGCAGCAGTTTACTCGAGTTACACTTGTGCCATTTACGTGGACTTTTACTTATTTTTTTTTTTTTTGGAAGCTGTTTGCTGTGGGGGCTGGGGGCAGTGGAGCGAAAGACCAATTGACAGAGACATGGTGACTATAGTGGTTACATTTACATCAATCACAGATTTTCCAATGAAATCAGTTACAGATAAGTATACAATTTATGATTACAGATTGATGAGAGCATGGTAATTACAGTGGTTATATCTACACCATTCACAGATATACAGATTGCATCATTTACAGATAAAAAAACAATAGTCATCGGAAAAAGGCATAGGGTGAAGGGGCAGAGAGGTGGAGTAGTGGCAGTGAGTTCCAGCCAAACACCACCAAGAAGGCAAATGATCTACAGGCCACGGCTAACCATGGTTTGGGCATTATGAGAAGGGGGAACAGAAGCAGATCTCAGAGCACGTGGTAGTTGCCGGAGCTGAATAATATCTCTAAGGAAAGGAGGGGTATAACAGTGAACCAGATTGTACACTAGGCTCATGGTGGCATACTGGAGTTTATGTTCATATGATAGTCAGCCCAGGGAGGAGCAGACATAACAATGGTGATGACAGATGTTGACCCCTAAAGCAAACCTTCCCACCATGTGATAGGCCTGTTCAAGATGAGAACCTTCTCCCCATGCCCTCTCTCCTTCCCCATTCTCTTTTTAATCCTTCTATTCCCATCCTCCTTCATTTCTACTGCCCTTCTTCCTTTATCATTAATTTCCACCCTAGGTATTCCATTCCCCTTGGGTTCTCCCTACCTTCCACTACAGCCTGGGGGGGCAGTTACTGCCTCTCCGATTTCATCTGTCACATCCCCTCAGCTAGTTTAAATGTTCATCAAGTAACATCTAAACTATCCACTAAGGATTGTGGTCCCCTCCTGGATTGATGCAGGCCATCACCCCTATAAAGGCCCCTATCTCTCCAGGTGGATCCCCAGTACCCAATGTAGCCAAACCCCTCCTCTCTGCACCATTCCTTCAACCATGAGTTGAAGGTCTTGGTCTGAAGATTCCTCTCCTCTCCTCTCCTCTCCCCTGTTGTAGACAGGCAGCACCTCAGCAAAAGCCACTGAAAGCATTACCTAAGACCCCTCCCCAGCTCCTTAAACTCCCCCTGCATTATCCAAGCCCCACCACAAGCCAGGTCATTAATCCCAAGGTGGACAATGACATCCAGTTCTGCCTCCCATCCTGTTGGCCTAGCAATCCTCTGGATCCACTTTCCATCCCACTGAGTCATGGCACCGCGTAGGCACCTAACTTCCCTCTCCTCTCTTCCTATTCCCAAATCTATCCCCCTCACAATCGGGTCCCCCACCAGAAGTTGCTTCCTCCTCCTCTAGGGTTCTCTTCCTCCCTCCTTAGGGTCTCCAGTCCAGGGAACCCCCTTCTCCCCAACCACTGCCATGGGTCCCCCCTGCTGGCAGTCCTGCCTCGCTAGAGCAGCATAGGAATTTTGTAGTGGTACTGGTTGAGGAATGTGCCTCTAACCCACCACCCCCACACTTCTAGAGTCCATCAGAGTCCAGCCGTTCCTTCTCCCTGGCATCCTCTGGGGTAATGGTGTCAGACTTGGTGGCCCTTGGGTGGGTGAAGAGGTCCCCCAAATTCTAGCCAACTCAGCCTGGAGTCTAGTGACCTCCTCCCTCAACCCAGAGGTGCATACAGATGGGCCAGCAGCACAGTCTCCAGAAGGTCTCTCTGAAAACTGCCAACCCAGTCACTGCACTGCATCACTCCTAGCATTCCCAGTTTCTATACTCCCTGTGTTGCCTGGAAATACCTACCTACCCCATGCCTGATACAGTGTTCCTAGCTTCCCCTTTTTTTGTGTTGCTACTTGTGTTCCCCTGTACCTGGTATATTTCCCCTTATACTTTTACACTAGAGAGGGTGTTGCTCCTATTCCCAGTTTAGGCTTACCTTGTACCTTCCACCCTTCCCAGCAGTGCATGCAACAATATGAGTGAACAGGCGCCTTACCGTAGTCGACCAGCAGAGTCCCCCACTTCCCTGCTTCGTTGTGCTGCTGCCTGCCGATGCCTAAGATGCCAGTCTTACACCTATTCCACTTATTCACTGTTCCAATCACTCACTGGACACGAACGTGCTGGACATATTAGGGTGAGTCCTTTTATACTGCTCTTGTAAGAAGGCTAGGGAAGTCTAAATGCAGACAATTGCTTCAACTCTGCCTAACACACACTCCACAGTTCACAGCTATGATATCCTTCTGAGCCAGGTAAATGCAAGAATGATTATCAGCTTCCTTTCTCCAACTCAGATAGCACACTAACTACTGTGTTTTTGTCTAGTAGGAAGATGCCCGTTGTAGGTGCCACAGAGGCAAAGGTACCCCTTGGTGAATGTGCCCATAGGCCTCTGGGAGGAGTTTTACCAGCTTTTTCATAGCAGAATTGTATGCAGAAGTATATCCAACAGGAGATAGTTCCCCTAGTTGTTGGTTTACCTTTGCCCACTTCACCACACATAACAAAAAACTGTGTGCTTTGAGATCTGACATCCCCTGTACAGTCCATTTAGTAGTGGCCAAGTGCTCTTTTCACATCCAGACAGTGCAGTTTCTGATCACCTATACTGGAATGCTCAGTGTAGAGCAACGGAAGGGTAACCTTTCGCATCTGTACAAAGGGCTTGCAATTCGCTTACCCTCCTGGCAGATGTCACTGCAATCAGGAAAATAGTTTTCCACGTGACATATTTTAAATCAGCAGCAGCCACAGGGTCAAAGGCAGCCTCCATCGGCTGGCGATACAGATATTCAGGTCCCAAGGAGGGACTGGGTCTTTTACAAGGAGCTATCGGTGACCGAGGCCTTTAAAGCAACTTTTATAACCAGGTTATGAGGCCAAGCACTTACTCTTGCCTGCTTATGAGTAGACTGACACTGTTGCCAGATGTACCTTTAGTGCTGATGGTCTCAGACCTAAGGACTATAAGTGTACAAGGTAGCCCCCGACTGTAGACAACCCTGCCTGCATTGGGATAATCTTCCTGGGGGCAGTAAGAGAATCTTCCACTTAGAGAAGTATGCTTTCCTGGTTGCTGATTTCCTTGAAACCTTATGCAACCTCGGCACCTCCTCTGAAAGATTCAAAGTAGATCGATCATTCTAGCTATTAAAGAACTATGCCATCCGATATAATGTTCTGAGATTTTGGAATGTAATTCTGCTCTGAGACAGGGCAGTAGGTTGTATCTCAGTGGCACGTTGATTGGATTTCTGCTGGATATGGCCGGAAGCATTGAGTACCAAACTTTCCTGGCCTAGTCTGGGACTATCAGGTTCACTGTTGCTGGTTCCCTCCTGAGCTTTATGAGTACTCTCTGTATTAGTGGAAATAATGGGAAGACATACAGATACCTCCCTGTCCAATCCAGAACTAGGGCTTCCTCTGTGACTGCCCTTTACTGGTGGTCTGCAACAAAACTGCTGGAACTGATTGTTCTCCCAAAAGGCAAATAGATCTATTTCTGAAGTGCCCCATCTTTTGAAAATTAATGCTAGCACTTGCTGGTTCGAGGTCAATTCGTGATTTCCCTGGCTGATTCTGCTTAGGGAGTCTGCCAGGACATTGTCTTTGCCTGGCAAATGAACTGCAGTGACCGTTGCATCTGAGGAGTAAGCTAGATCACAGATCCTCATTGCCCAGGTTCACAGTCCTGAGAAGCTTGTTCTTCCCTGCTTGTTTATGTAATACATTGTTGTGGTGTTATCTGTCAGGATCTGAACAGACCGACCTTGTTGCTGGGAGGAGAAAGACTGCATTGCCAGCAATACTGCCCTGAGTTCCAGGAGACTGATGTGCTCCTGAGTCTCCTGTGGAGTCCATATGCCACTCATTGTGAGGTTCTCCAGGTGGGCACTCCACCCTAGGAGTGAGGCATCTGTTGTGAGGATACTTGTTGGAGACTGCTGGAGGAAGAGAATGCCCTCTCTGAGGTTACTTTAGTCCTCTCACCACTCCAGTGCCCCCACCAATGTCTTCGTGATTGGCACTAGCTTGGAAAGTGGGTCCCATCTTTGAGATCAGTTGTCCCTTCAGTGGTACTGAATGTCCCTCATTTGAAATCTAGGCCATGGCATCATTGCTGTGGATGCAGCCACATGGCCCAGAAACTGCAGAAAATCCCTTGCAGGCCTTGTCTGACCCAGTTTGAAGGATTCTGTAGTGACAATCAAATGACATACTCTTCTCTGTAGAAGGAAAGCATTCCCCTGCATCCCTGCAGGGTATCCAGTTTTGAGCCTATGAAGTCCAGCACCCAAGCAGGTTCTGTTTGGGACTTCTGCAGGTTTATGAGGAACTCCAGGCTTTCCAGGGTACGTTTCACCATCTGGCTACAGCACCTTGCTTCTTGTTACATTTTCCCTGAGACTAGCCAGTCATCCAGTTAGGGAAAAACCACCACACCCTGACTTCTCAAGTGTGCTGCTACCACAAGTAAGCATTTTGTTAAGACCCTCGGTGCTAAAGAGAGGCCAAAGGGAAAGGCTACAAAGTGGTATTGGTGGTTTCCTAGCCTGAACCCGAGGTATCTTCTGTGGGTGGGTCTAACTGGAATGTGAAAATAGGTGCCTTTCATATCCAGTGATCCTAGCCAATCCCCTGCTTGTAAGGAAGGTATCACTGTGCCCAGTGTGACCATCTTGAATCTTTCTTTTTTGATATGTTTGTGTAGATAGCTATCGCCATTCTCCATGTTTCTTGTGGGTGAAGAAATACCCTTGAGAATGGGCCCTTGTCCCACTGTGAGGCAAGGACCTTTTCCACTGCTTTTGCCTGCAGCAGTTTGTTTGCTTCCAATTCCAACAGAATTATTTCTGTAGGTAAATGGGCTGGAAAATTTTTGAGTTTCTACAGCTTTGGAAATCTCTTGAACTGCAGGGACAATCCCTGGCCCACTGCCTCCCAGGCCCACTTGTCTGTGGCAATTTTTTCCTATTCCAGAAAGTACTGGGCCAGCCTTCCCACATTAGCAATGGTTTGGCGACCTGGGCAGAATTGTCAGAGGTTCTGCTGTGGCTGGGGGGGGGTTGATGCAACAGCACACCTCGAGCCAATCCTGCCTCTGTAGCAACCTTTTTGAGGTCGGTACTCAAAGGGAGCGTGGGGTCTGAGATGGTAGGCACTGCTCCTGTCTTCTATGCCATAAGGCCTGTAGGAAGTGGAGGCCTTTTCTTTATCAGTGTTGTTTTTGTAAGTGGTATAGTACTCGTCCACTTTTTTCATGCATGCCCCTGTTGTGTCACCAAAATGTGAGTTTCCTTCAAGTGAAAATCCATGGCCTTGGTCTGAGTGCCCTCGGAAAGGATGGCTGCCCTTAACCAGGAGAACCATTTGAATGACACTGCATAGGCTAAGACCCTAGAAGCAGAGTCATTAGTGTCTACAGCCATGTGGAACCGGTACTGAGTGGCATCCGTGGCTGACTTTGTTGTGGCAGCCAGGTCCCTGTGCCACCCTACTCACCACCTTATCAGGTAGTGCCAGCATTATATTCCATAGTGCTTTCTTATACTGGGCTATACATGCCAAATAAGCTGCTTGCCTAATAAGCAGGAAGGCTGTTGTATACACTTTTTTTTTTTTTTTGTCCACAATATCCAGTTTTCTGGAATTCTTTTCAGGTGGCTGCGTGGAGAAGAGGACCGTAGCCCCCTCACAAGCAACTGCTTGGACCACACCTTCATGATCAGGATGGGCCATACAGGTATTCCTTCCCTTGCCCGTCTACCTGATACTTCTTTTGGTCTTTTTATTTATGCCTGCAGCTGACGTAGGTGCAGACATGATTTCTGAGCAGGCTTTTTGGAGTAATTTGTGTGTGGGGACTAGCAGCCTTATTGTAGGTGCTAACCCCTCTCACATTCATAAATTCTGCTTCCTCTTCATCCTCCTCTGCTTCCTGAGAGGGGATGCTGGGGGTGCTCATCTGTTCAATGAAAGAGGAATAATCCTCTATAGGTCTAGGAGGGGAACAAAACTCTTGTTCAGGTGAGCCATTTGGTTCAGTAGCTTCACCTTCTTATTCATCCTCAGACAGACTGTCCAGAGCCTGGGGGGCATATTAATAAAGTTTCCCATAGCCTGGAAGTCCTGAAAAAAGTGCTATACTTTTCCCATGCCCTCTGCTCAGAGTATTTGTCTTAGGTTCACTGCCTGCTCCTTTTCCCTTGCAGGAGTGGCAAGGACATTCTTTTTTTTTGGCAGACACGGCTTCCAGTGCCTGCTCTGAGGCTCTTTTATTTATTTTTGCCATCACTGGACTTAGGGTTCCCCCTTTCGGACACCCTGGTATCTCTTCCATACCCATTTGATGGCAGAGCAGCTTTGTCTTTTTTCTCTGTCCCCGCTTGGCAGGGACTGCTGCTGATTTTAGGAAATGGATCCTCTGATGCATGCTTTTCACCATCATTAGGAACTCCCTCAAAGTCTTTATTGTGTTTTAGTGACATGGAGGCAGACTGAGAAGCATAATCCTTCCCTTTTTTAGCTCTTTTCTTCTGGTTTTTAGAGCACAACTTTTTACAGAGCTCACAATTGATAAAATCCTGATTTAGATCCAGGCATGTTAAATAAAGCTAGTGGCAGTCTGCCCTTGCCAGGAGCCGAAAACAATTAGTACAGTTTTTGAAACGTGTGGGTCCTGTTTTCTTTTTCTTAGGTCTATCAGACATGCAAATCACTGAAGACCTTGAAAGAAAAAATGTTTCTCAGTTCCCAATCACATTAGAGATAAACAGCTGAACCTGTATGTATAAACTGTAATTCTGAAAAAATATTTGCCCCTCCGGTTCCTTGGAAACAGGAATCACTTTTAAATGTAGAGAAAAAAAAGTCAGAAACTTAAAGTTTTGACAAATTTGAGTGGTAGTCTTACATGGAGCAGTCTGGTTCCCTCTTAGCAGGAACCGTGCCAGCAAAAATAAAAATGCTGATTTCAAATAATATGTGTTTTTTTTATTCCAAATTTAGTCAATCTTACAAATGAACAATGCAGTTCCCTTCAGATGGGAACCACATTATGGTGTAGCCTTTGCCAGTTCCTGAGAGCCGATTGGGAACCAAGAAACCACAAATAATAATTAAACATAATATTTACATCCGAACTAATACAGAGTATCACATACATGTAACTAACTCTGCAAGAAACTTGTAAAAGCAAATCAATAATATGCTCTGGAGACCAGAATACAGCGGTACTTTGTGGTGAATGTATTCTTCAGTGAATAAACAAATGTTAGAGCTACAGGGAGAGTAAGACCACAGTGCAGAGTCTGAACTCTAGTTCCAAGTGCCACAATTAGCTTACAGTTCTATCTCCAGGACATTACACTCTATGTGGAAGATAATGCTTACTGTAAAGCATCAGTGATAGATTCCTGGTGTTAGAAAGGCTCTTGGCCCATCCAGTCTGTCCACCCTAACTATTCTGCCTTGCCCTAGTGGCAATCCTCCCCTTTTTTACTGTCCATTTCTTTTTTACTAAACCCACCCTGCCTGTTCCATTCCTGCTTGAAGCTGCCAATTGATTTGCCCTGTACCACTTCTTCTGGCAGCTTACTTCACTTATCCACTACCTCTTCCCTGAAGAAGTGCGTCTGTATGTTCTTTTTAAATACCTGCCCTGCCAACTTTAGTGAATTCCCCTCTTGTCATTGTTTGAACTTGAGAATAGTTCCTTAACATCCACTCATATGAGAACACACATAGATGGCACCCACACTGACGTGGACGCAGAGCAGAAATGGGTGATCATAAAACTAGGGCTGATTGAATCCACTAAAGCTAAAGGAAATCAAGGACCAAGCATCCAAGCTGGATGACCAGAGAGGTAACGGAGAAGGTGAGGGGTAAGAGGAGGGCCTTCTGAACCTACAAGAGAACCAACAGGACAGAGGATAGGGAGAACTATGTGAAGAAATCCAGGGAAGTGAGCAGAGCGGTCAGGACTGCAAAGGCAGCCAGGGAAAGGAAATTAGCACAGGGGATTAAGGAAGGAGAAAAGGATTTCTTCAGGTACAGTATATCAGGGAAAAGAGGAAGTGCAAGGCTCAAATAGTTATGATCAGGAAAGGCAGTGTGTGGGTAGACAAGGGGGCTGAGAAGGCAGAAGTACTTAATGAGTACTTCTGTTCAGTGTTCACAAGTGAGAGGGATGGGACCATTCCTGCAGAGAAAGGGGGCGCAGGCATGGGGGGGTGAGATAACCACAAATAGGGTCATCACAGTGGAAAGGGTGCTGGAGGGCCTTAGGTCCCTGAGGGTAGACAAGGCACCCGGGCCAGACGAGGTATATCCCAGGGTACTAAGGGAGCTGGCAGAGGTCCTGGCACAGCCATTGACGGATCTGTTCAACACCTCACTAAATACGGGATGTATGCCCAGAGATTGGAGGGAGGCACACGTGGTACCTCTCCAGAAAAGTGGGCCCAAGGATGAACCAGGGAACTACACCGCAATTGTGGGGAAACTGATGGAATCTATCCTCAAAGAAAGGCTGGTGCAGTTTCTTGTGGATAATGATCTGCAAGACGGCAGACAGCACGGGTTTGTCGTTGGCCGATCCTGTCAGACAAACTTGGTTGATTTTTTGGACTGGGTCACAAGGGCGCTGGATGAGGGCCATGTGGTAGATGTAGTCTACCTGGATTTCAGCAAGGCCTTCGATTCAGTGCCATATGGAAGGTTGTCCTGCAAGTTGAGGAGTCTTGGTATAGGGTGGAAGCTAGCCCGATGGGTAGAAAACTGGCTGAGGGACAGGCAGCAGAGGGTAGTTGTGGGGGGAGAAGCATCGGAGCCCAGGGCAGTGTCAAGTGGTGTCCCACAGGGATCAGTACTGGGACCAGTCCTGTTTAACATTTTCATCGCAGACATAGCAGTTGGGATCAAGAATAAGATCAGTCTCTTTGCCGATGACACCAAGATCTGTGCTGAGGTGGATGGGGAGGAGGGTGGCAAATTACTGCAGCAGGACTTTGCGAGATTTGAGGAGTGGTCACACACCTGGCAGCTTGGGTTCAATGCCGAGAAGTGCAAGGTGATGCATTTTGGGAGCCAAAAATCCAGGATACAGCTACTGGATGGATGGTATCAAACTGTCCATATCCAATGAGGAGAAGGATCTAGGGTGCTGGTGGCCGGGGAATTAAACCACTTGGCACAGTGTAGGAAGGCAGCAGCTAAGGCTAACAGGATGCTAGGATGTATAGCAAGGGGGATTACATCCAGATGTAGCGAAGTCATATTGCCCCAGTACAGGTGCCTGGTGAGGCCGCACTTGGAGTACTGCGTGCAGTTCTGGCTCCCGTGTTTGAAAAGGGATATAAAACTACTGGAGGCAGTGTAGCGAAGAGCAACAAAGATGATCCAGGGGTTGGGGGACAGAACTTACATGGAAAGACTAAAAGAGCTCAACATTTATACCCTGGAGGATAGAAGAGAGAGAGGGGACATGATCGAGACTTTCAAGTACTTGAAGGGGATGAACAAAGTAGGCTTCCAGGGTGGGTTCTCTCTCCAGAACAGAAGAAATACCAGAGGGCACTCCCTGAAGTTAAAGGGGGGCAGATTCAGGAGGGAAAGGAGAAGGCACTACTTCACTGAAAGAGTGGTAACAGGGTGGAATGCACTGCCTGAGCAACTCGTATCAGTGCAGACTGTGGGGTGCTTCAAGAGGGGTGGAACAAGTTCAAGGGGAAAGTACATACCGGGGGGACAGTTGACGGAGGGAAGAGTTAATGGGAAGGGGGGCAGCTGCAGTCTAATGGGCTGAAGTGCTGCCCACTTGAGCAGACTAGATAGACCATACGGCCTGTATCTTCCGGCAATTTTATATGTTCATATGTCTCAGTCACGTCACCCTTTTCCCTCCTTTTCTCCAGGCTATATGTATTTAAGTCCTGCAGCCTTTCCTCATGTCAAATACATTGTGCCATGCACCATCTTAGTTGCCATGTGCTATTCTGCTTCCATCTAGTTGTAGTCTTTCCTTAGGTGTGGGCTCCAGTACCCTGCACGGTAGTAGTAATAGTACAAAGTTTATTGTTCAGTCATAAAAATATTACAGATCATTACTACTTGGAAACATGACAAAACAAATACTTAATATCGGCTCCTTCGACACGGCAAACAAGTATTACATGAAACATCAAGCCCAGAGAAGGACAACATACCCCAGAGATGTACTGTAAAACTAGAAATATTGACTGTTACTAATTTTTGCTATTTCTGACAAAGCACTTATTAGCATGAAAATAAATTTGCGCTTATTAGTACTACTAGCATTTTTCCACTTTATTGAATAGTGTGATGCCTTAGTGCTAAATTAAATTTACACAATTATGCATTTTCATGTTATGCAGATATGCAGGTTGCATTTCTGTTTGTGCTAAAATTACTTTGCATGAAAATAACTAGTTTTACAGTATACACAACAAGTCTAAACACATCCCTGTAGTCAATGGTAATGTACTCATGGTTAACTTTGGTTACTGTACTTCCTCTCTTTGTTAACAGCAACATTTATTTAGTCCAATAGCTTTAAAGGCTAAAAAATGACTTGCTTATTGTTGTATGACAAATTCACTTTCAGTTGTCATTAAGAATGTAGACGAATCCTGATGTACTGTATTGCTGACAAAGTGGACGGAATAGGATTCAGACAGGTTTTCCTGGCTTTATTGTACCAAGGGCATTGTACCAAGACTTGCTCAAACACCAGAGTTACAATTACATCTTTTGTTGAGGTCATGATCATTGGTGAATCTGGCTAGCAGTACATTGTTCCTGGAAGTTTCAGACCTATAGCTTGAATAATTTTATTCCTTTTTTATATCAACAATCATATCAAGGTAAAATCTATAGTCATACCACACATCATTTTTAATATACCATGAGGAAAAATTAGCATTTCTAATCAGTTCCAGATCCTTTATCTAAGTTTGACCCCAATCTTATTTTTAATGTATTTTTCGTATTTGAGACTGAGCATAACATTTTTACCCTTGTGCAGCAGTATTCCAAGCGCGGCCACAGCAGTGACGTGTAGGGAGAATTACCTTTCACCTTCTACTGCTACTGCTTATTCCCCTCCCTATGCATTCTGGAATTCTTTTGCTTTGCTCACTGCTCTGTTGCTGCGTGTAGACATTTTAAGGGTCTTTGATATCATCACCCATAAATCCTTTTCTTCCCGCATGCTGCCCAGCATCACCCCTCCCAATTCGTATTGCACCCTTGGGTTCCTTTTCCGAATGTGTACTACTTTACATTTTTTTAGCATTAAAGTTCAGCTGACAAATCTAGGACTCAACCTGTCCATATCCTCCCTTACTTCCCTTCTCCCTCTCTCTCTGGGTCTACACTTGCACAGATCTTTGTGTCATTTGCAAAAAGACAGATTTTGTCCTTGATACCTTCCCCTATGTCATACATGAAAGGATCGTTCCTAGTACGAGGTACCTCGCCGGTCACTTCTTTCACCTCTCAAGACTCCCCACTGACTACCACCTTCTGTGTTCTACGCCCAACCAGCTATCTGATGTGGCATTCTTACTTCTACCCCAAGGTCCCTAATTTTTTTGACCAACTTCCTGTGGGGGGGGGGGGCTCAGTGAAAGGTCTTGCTGAAGTCAAGATATACTATATCAACTGCCTTCCACTTGTCTGTGCTGTGATAATCCAGATGAAGAACCCAACCAGATTTGTCTGGCAAGACCTTCTCCTCATGAACCCTGCTCTCTGGGATCCTGCATTCCTTTCTAGGAAGTCCACCAGGTCCTCCCTCAGTAAAGACTCCATGATCTTGGAGCTAAACAGTTTTGCCCTCCAGTTGGAGTGAAAAAACTCCTGCACAAATTTGGAACAAACTCCCACACAAATTACTCTCTCGCACTTCTCTATCTCACTTTAAGAGACTCTACAAGGAAATCTTTCCCTCCTATTTGCAGCTATCACTAATTTGTGATACCTTTACTGTCTTCCCACTTTTCGCCCTTTCTCCCTCACCCCTGCTCTCCCCACTATCTTCCCCCACCCCATCCCTCCCTCATGTTCTCTTCCGTTATGCTGTAGGCTGAGTTCCAACCTACTATACTTTAGGAGGAGACAAACTCCCCCACCAGTATGAACCTGATGTTTGATTTAATATTTGTCTGTACTTTGTGTATTGTCCACTGTTTATTTGCACTTTTTAATTGTTAATTGCTTTATATGCCAATACTGAAGAAGTGTCTGTGCACACTCTCCCCTTTTGCTTGTTCTTGTCAAGTGTCTGTGTACACTTCCTTTTGCTCCCCTTGTTTCCCCTCCCCCGGGTTGCCCCTGAAAAAGGGACCTTGTCTCAATGGGCCCACCCCATTACCAAAATTCAAATAAATAAATAAATCTTTCCCACTACAGACATCAAGCAGACCAGTCTATGGTTCCCTGGCTCATCCCTTTTTCCAAGTTTTACCAAATACTTCCAGCTCCACTAATTTTCAATAAAGGGGCAATGAGGTGAAAGAGAATAGGTACTATCTGGGATTCAAAATATTCTGAAAGTCATGAGGGAAGAAAATAATAATCTCCAACTGGAGGGCAAAACTGTTCAGCTCCAACTTGTAGGTTGGGATCCACATTTTGGTGTGTTTTTTTTCCGAGGTGAGAAAGACAAGTACAACACTCGTATTCTAATTCCAGCTCGTGAAGACACAGAACACAGAAAAATCAAGGCTAACATAATCTGATCAGTGCAGTTATGGTGTAATGATGGCATGGGTGTGGCTCCTTGTTAGCAAATCGATTGATCAGTTTATCCAAGTTACTTAATAAATGTACTTACCCCTCGGTATTTTGTATCCCATCTCTCCAGGCTTTCTTAGATTTCTTATTATATGATCAGAATGCAAGTTTACTAACATACCAGTCAACCACACTGCAAAACCTAAAAGCAAAGACATAAAGAGCTGTCAGTGCTTTCTTCACCAATATCCTCACAACAACAGAATATGTCATATTTCTTTATACAGTACAAACTTGTGTAGAAAACAACAACTTGAAAACAAGATGGAGGATACTGGAGCAGACATTTAGCCTTGGCTATTACAGTTATGTTATATTAAGTAGGGGGCAGGGTGGTCTAGTGGTTAGGGCACTGAACTGTGAAGACGGAATCACACATCTGAATCACATCACATCACATTTACCTGAGCTCCTTGAGCAACATTCTTCCCAGTGGTAATACTGACTAGAAGTAGAACCCCACTTACAATGTGCTGCTGCATCTTACTATGGTTATCATGGGTAAATATAAGTGTTAAATATAGAGAATACATGATGGGTTGCAATGTTATAATTATATCTGCCAGCGAGTGGTAAGACCCGTGACTCCTAAGTGGCAAAGCCACAAGTTAGTTGTGAAGGTCTTACCATGTATGTGTGGCAATAAATGTGTTGTTTCACTGCAATCCATATTTGATATATACCCCACTATTTGCAATGCCTTATTAATTCGTGTTTTGCCTTGTTTCTGCTTAAAACTGGATTTTGTTTTCCACTGCAAACTCTCTATCTAACAAATTGTTCTCTGTGTTCTGTTTACAGATTCTATGTAGAAATAGCATGCTGTGTGTGCATTAACCTGTTTTAAGTGAAATAATGTGTTCTAAGTGAAATAACTATTTATCCCACAATATAGAGCATACTGTATGGGCAGCTATGCACAATCAGTGTGTTCTGCCACAGAGTGGTTCTGATTCCCTCTGACCTCAACGGCGAAGTTCGAGAGGTCCATGGGAATCAGAACCTTGGGGTGGCAGAACACATTGGTTGTGCATAGAGTTGCACATCCAGTGTTTTTTACAGTGTATGGTGCCCCTAATAATATAAAAACAGTTTGATGTTTTTCTAATAGAAAAATAAATTTTTGCTGCTGCGTCTTATTCTGGGATTTAAGGCTGGTTGCTAGGGTCAGTGGTGTGGTTGGTAGGGACCAGTCATCCCTATGTCTATAGCATGGGCTTCCATTGGTTGTTAGTTGCGTTTGGGAGAGATATTCAGAAAAAAAATGGTGGCTGTATTAAAGGACTGTTACTGTGAGGAATTGTCTTTGATTTTGTGAGTAATTTTAAATATCTGGTTGATCCTGCAGATTTATTTTTTCTATAAGTGAAAATATCTGATTGATCCTGCATTTTTTCCTATCTGGTTGATCCTGCATCTGCGGGACTTGTTCGAGTCATGGGTTCAAGTGACCGTGCTGCCGCCACCGCACGTGTCTATCTGATTGATCCTGTAGTTTCTGTTGCCTGAGTTAAACTGTGGCTCATGCACTTCTAAAAACAGCTGAAATGTTGTTGTACCACACTAAGGTATTACTGCATTCTATGACCCTTGAACTGTGGTACAACAACATTTCAGCTAGGATGGATTTCTATACAGAACAAGCCCTCACCATACACTATAAAATGATTAGGGGATATTCCATGGGCTGATCACAAACAGGGGCGTAGCCAGGATTTTTTTGCGGGAGGTGTTTAGATGTGATATTTTCAAAATGGGACAAATAGAAGCCAGGGGTCTGGGGGCCAGGGCCCCAGACACTCTGGGGAGGGAGTGTGCATGCTCTGTGGTGAGTTTTGGGGCTTTTCTTGAGGAAAGCACACACATTTGTTACATGTTCCCCAACCCTAATTTCATGGGAAACATTTTTTTTTGCACATGGAATCAGGGTTGTGGGAGACTCTGGCTGTCATTACAGTCTATAGAACTTCCAATGGTTGTGAACAACTGGCTATCCAACAGTGCGATCAACCACCCACCCCATATGCAGCTGTATTATACTGTACTGTGATCTCTGAAAGATTTCTACATAAAGGCTGTGGCCGGGGGTCTGGGGGACACTAGGCCCCCCAGAAGCTCTGGGGGGTTTACATGCTCTTTGGTGAGTTTTGGGGCTTTTTTTGAAGAAAACACATACTTTTGTTACATGTACCCCACCCCTAATTTCAGGGGATTTTTTTCACTCCATGGAATCAGGGGTGCGGGAGACTCTTGTTGGCATTACAGTCTTCAGCACCTCCAATGGTTGTTGACAACTGGCTATCCAACAGTGCCATCAACCATCCACCCCACATGCAGTTTTTGTAATATACTGTGATCTTTGAAAGCTTTCTACATAAAGGCTGTGGCTGGGGGCCTGGGGGCCTAGCGATCCCCAGAAGCTCAGGGGGAGGGGGTAACATGCTCTGTGGTGAGTTTTGGTGCCTTTTTTTTGAAGAAAAAGCACACTTTTGTTACATGTACCCCACCTTAATTTCAGAGGAATTGTTTTTCCCCATGGAATCGGGGTGTGGGTCAGGGAGTGAAGACTCTGGCTGGTATTACAGTCTGCAGAATCTCCAATGGTTGTGGACAACTGGCTGTCCACCAGTGCCATCAACCACCCACATCATATGCAACACAATATGCCCTGTGCCTGCAAGGCTGCAAGTAACTGTGGTGAGCACGTGACCGACCAACAGTGCCTCTCATTTCAAAGCTGCACAGTAGATAAGGACATGGAGTTACGTGTCACGGGATACAGTCCAGAATCACACTGTTCCATGAGCCCTACGTAACAGTTTGTTGCTACCTGCCTCAGGAGGAGCAGAAGACGCATTGTTCAAACAACCAGGAGTATGTCACATTGTTTGTGAAGACAGCTGCTGAACCCATTCTCTTGAACAGAGGGCAAGTGGTGTGCACTGGGCAGCCTGAATGGGCAGAGGCAAAACTTTTACCTCTGCCCATTCAGGCTGGTCAGTGCACATCACTTGCCCTCTGTTCAAGAAAATAGTCACTGTCTTCACAATGTGACATACTCGGCAAAACAGAAGTACATTTCCCTGCCTATCCTGGGAGAAGCCAGGCATTTTTGGTTTCCCACCAAAGTTTGTATTTTAGTATCTGATTATATTGTAGTGGTCTGTTTAGGCTAGGGCACACTTTTGCCTATCTGGTTTCCCTTTCCTCCAGAATAACTGTTCTCCCTAACATATCTGGTACAAATATTAGAAGGTAAGTATTTTGCCATGAATTCCTTCAGTGTATGTCAGGAATGCTCAGCCGTACCAACACAGTAGCAGCCTGTACTGCTGGTACAGCTTTCTTGACATATACTCAAGGAATTCAGGGCAAAACACTTAAATTCAGCAGTTGGTTACTCCTATCTAACAAACATGACAATATAAACTGGGTGGATGGGACAGTTTTATCTTGCTGGCCTAGTGGCCTCAGAGCTCAGATCTAACATAAGATGGATTGTGTAGGTGTTGGGGCAGTTTTGCCTAGCTGACTGACCTGACCTCCCAGTCCCATCTAACCAAGTTCCAACATGAGTGTGTGTTCATTGTTGGGGTCTTGGGGAGGCTTTTTTTCCCTAATGCAAAATGCAATCTCACATAACTGGGCTTTCTGCAGCAGCAGCAACCAAAGCTGCATCACATTAGAATGTTTTGTCAGAAATTCAATGACTGCTTGGATGGATGGTGAATATGAGATGTTGATCTTGGTTGCACTGACTATCTTAGGTAAATAAACTGTAAAAACATGCTGACTTCTAGAGGGGAGTGTGTGACCCACCCAGACCATCAATCCCCTTGCCAGTCAACTTCACTGGCATGGGGACTGAATGTCTGCGTGGGCAACATGCTCCTCTCTTAAGTTAACAGTCAACTTAATGGAGCAGCGTTGTTTTTTACAGCCTGAAACCAGCAAAGGAATCTGCTGTCCTTCTTTCCTGTCTATAGGTAAAAGTGATAAGTGCCATTATTCTGAATACCAGACTAGTATCAACAATCAGTGTAGGAGTTGGGGGGGGGGCAAGGAAAGTACTGTAGGTTGATCACTGGCGGTCACGGGTTCAAATTACACACAGGGACCTGGGCTTACACCTAATGCTGATACTCCAGTTCAGTAATAATGGTGAAGGACAAAAACATTGCAGCACACACCAACAGACAATTATATCATTTTATTCAGTAATAGATGCAGGACAGACACCATACATGGCACCTTACAGTCATATAGGGCATGCTGGGATTTTTTTGGTTTTTGTCCAGCTGCACTTTTTTAAGCACATATTTGCAGGCACCATCAGAGACAGGAGTGCACTTTCTCTTGTTCAACAACAGAAAGTGCACCCCTGTCTCTGATGGTGCCTGCAAATGTTTCAGTCACCACCACACCCAAGTGCACGAGATACTATGTGGATTAACACAAGACTTATTCTCATATGCCTTCCCCATTTTGAGTATACAGTTCTATAGTGTATGGAGACCCCTTGTTCCAGACTGAAATCCGTCGTAGTCAAAATGTTGTTGTACCACAGTTCAAAGTTCATGGAAAGCATCAATGTGGTTACACCACACTGTGGCATAACATCATCTTGGCTATTTTTCAGAGTGCACGAGACAGCACTTTCAGTAATGGAAAAACCGGCGTGCACACATCTCAGTATTCAAACAGTCCATACTGTGACAGGATGGCACCGGCTTTTTCCAAGGTGGCTGAGAAGCGCTTGAAATTCATTGATGAGCAGCATTAGCTAAGCAAGTCCCACGATACTCTGCAATCCTTGGTGCAGAGTTATAATTTACAGCAGATCATAGATGACCCTACAAGAGTGTCAGTAAATACTGGTTCCAGCATCCTCATTGACTGGATCATGACAAATCGGATAGACAGAGTTATGGCTGCAGGTATTTTGTCAGACACAATAAGTGACCATTCCCCTGTCTTCTGTGTATGGAGTTACTCTGCAGTCTCCTTATCTCCCCCATGCTATATATCTTTCAGGAACTATGCAAACTTAAACCAGGCCCATTTTCTACATGATATCTCTCTGATTGACTGGTCCCCTATCTACCAGGCCCTGAACACAGATGATGCCCTCAACTACTTTCTAAGTGAGTTTATATCACTTCAAGAAAGATATACTTTTCACATCACTCACCGGCGCCGCATAAGAAGTAAGCAATCAAAATGGCTACAAAAGGACCTACTCGCATCCCTCAAGGCCAAAGACAAATGCTGGAAAAAGTTCAAAATCTCTGGCCTTCAAGCGGACTTTCACTCCTACAGAGAACAGCGGACAAAATGCAAAAAACAAATCAGGCATGCGAAAAGCCAATATTGCAAGGGATTATTGGTGGATGTAGCCGGTGACCCCAGGAAATTTTGTTCACATATAAAAACCTTCCTTGGCTCCAAGCAAACCTACACTACCAATGACATGATACTGAACAGAGTGCATTGCACAGACTAGTGCACAACTGCAAATGCATTCAACAATCACGTCTCAGACCTCTCCCAACATACTACTGCTTTCTCCACTGTGGACTCCATCTCTGACACCTCCTTCCCAAATGGCACGCCGGTGGGGCCGCCATTCTACTTTAAAGGAGATAGGAAATGATTTTGTGAAATGTTTAAATGTCACACAAATCATTAATGTCAAACTATGCCCCTTGTCTGTCTTTTTTTATGGTTTAGATGTTCAAAACCATATGTGTATGTTACATTCATTTTCAGTACTGCCTAACAGCCTGATGTGATGCTTGGCCAGCTGGTTATGACTACTGTATGATATTGGTATTATAAGTAAATGATCAGTGTATGAAATGTCAGTCTGTGAGATTTTACCCTTTTAAATTACAAGGTGTCAGCAGCTGAAGTCACAGGATGTATTACACTGACCAGAAGCTCTCTGTAATGTAATTAACTTCCTTGAGAAATTGCATTTTATGGCCTTTTTATGACCTCATGCTTTTGAAGTTGGAAACTAAACATACATTTTATTTAATCAGGAAAGGACGTCATTTAGCTGATTCCTGTTGGCTGTCTTACGCCTGGGTGACGGACTGCAGGGTTGTAAATCTCAAAGGAACTGGTTGATCAAAGACTCATAATTTGGGAAATGGGTTTTTGCTGATGTTAACATTATTTAAAATACCTCCTGGTAGGACACCATGTTTGTAATTTTATAATATAAAACGAGAGGCTAGATGACTCACAGAAGGGGTGTGGAGGCACAGAGTTTAAACTGATACTTGTGTCTGAAATGTGGGACACATCTTTTTGGGCTCTTAATAAACAAAGGTCTCTAATTTAACTGCACTTACAGAAGTAATACATTAGAAAGAAAAAATCTAAATGTATTGTGGTAGGAGTTTGTTCTGTAGTTTTCCTTGTTTTTCTTTTATGTGATTGTGATGCTCTTTGATATTTGTTCTGTATTTTATCTTGCTGTTTTTATCCATTTTTAGTAAACATATTCTTTAAGATTCTGCCTGGGTATTCTCCGTCATTTTTGCATGTGCAGTGCCTGTATTTTTAAGTCTGACAACTGTTCAAGGGCTTGATGGTGTTACTAAGCTTGGTAAAAGGTAAGAATACACCTAAGATCTCATAGAGTTTAAGGGTTCATTTTGGATACCTAGTTAGGTGCCCTTAGGCGAAAGATATATTGCATTCCCCTGAAGAGAATATTATCTGAGCCTGTACATTTGGGTACGCTACCATAAGGTTCACAGTTGGAATCCCCCCAGAACTTGAGACTAAAGGTGATTCGGACCCAAAAGCAGACAGGAGGGTTACCCTGTCTGTTACCTGTTCACACTATTGCTTTCTGAGGTTGGCACTGTGGGAGCAGAGGGCCTGATCTGTGGAATGCGTTTGTGATAGATTTGGTTGGCAGCAGTGCGATAAATTTGGTAACACAAGTTTTAACTGTTCAATGTGTCAGCTTAATACTGTACAGCTCACTTGCAAAATAAGGCAGTGATGTATTTTTAAAAGAGAAAACAGAACAATATAATTTTGCTTACAGTCAAAGTTTCTACCTGTTTTTTTTTTTTCAAAGTGCAAGTTAGAGTAGCCATAGTTAGGGAAGAAGATGGCTTCCAACTACAGTGAGCATACTGCAGACTACCTGAAGCAGCTGTGCAAGGAGAGAGAGGAGTCCTGCATGAGGGGAGAGTCACCAAGCAGAACCTCATGGATGCTCTGATGGCTGCTGACGCCCAGAGTGTCGAGTCATAGACCGTGACTGTAAAATACCAAACCTTGGGTGTGGAGGGGCCAGCGGCCAGTGCAGTGTCCAGATCTGGTGAGGAGGACAGCAGGGCCAGTGCAAGCGAAGGGCCACTGCAGCAGGGGAAGGTCACCATCATTCTGGAGCCAGAAGCAATCATGCTGCAGATTGAGTTGCGCTGAATGGAGCTGGAGTTCCAAAGAGAAGAGGGACAGCTTCATCTAGAGGTGAAGCGAGAACGGCAAGAAGTGGAGCATGAACAGTGAGAGGCTGACTGTGAAGAGCGTGAGTGCCAGAGGCAACATGAACTGGAGAAGCTACGACTCCAACCACCAGCACCAGAGCAGGTAAGTGGCTTGGGTTTAACTGGACCTACAGGACTGGGTTACAAATTAAATTCCAAATTGATAGCTGAATTTAAAGAGGGGAGAATATGGATACCTTTTTAAATTCCTTTGAAAAAGTTTGTATTCAGGCAAATATTCCTAGAGGGTCCTGGAGCTTTCAGCTATCCCCGCTACTTACCAGGAAAGCTTGGGATGCATTGGGCCAAATGGACAATGAGGACAGTAATGATTACAGCAAACTTAAAGCTGCACTTTTAAAAAAGTTTGATTTAACTGCAGAACCATACAGAGCTAAATTCTGTAAGCTCAGGAGAAGCCCAGACATGAGCTACAAGGAGCTAGCCATGAAACAACGTCAGTGTTTAAAACACTGGTGGGAAGGAATAGAAGCAAACTCTGTAGATAAAATTGAAAATGCTGTATTGTTAGAACAGTTTTTTTGGGCATGCCGAGCACAGCTGAAAACCTGGCTGGAGGACTGAGATCCCAAAACAGTGCAAGAGGCTGCTGAACTCTCGGACCACTATGCCAAGAGCAAACCTGCTCTGAGAGTGAATGGGGCAGGCGTGGCAGTGCAGAAAGGGAAAAGCGCGCCTTCAGGGCAGCTAAAACACTCACTGCCTCCACCGAAACCAGTTAGCCTCAGGTTTCAAAGAAAAGATTTTTCTGAGAAAAGAAAGGAATGTTGGGTTTGCATAGAAACTGGGCATATTGCCAGACAGTGTCCCAAAAGGAAGAGCAATACGCAAAATGGTGCTAGGAAAGAAGTGGGTTGTTTGTGTATCCCTGGAAGCATGCCTGTGAACATGAGGGAACACACGCACCCAGTCACTGTGAATAGTGTACAGACACAAGGGTTAAGAGACACAGGTGCATCCCTGACGTTGGTAAAAGGGGATCTGGTAGAGACTGGTCAGCTTATACCCCATAAATCTGTAACTGTACAAGGCTTCACTGGGGAGGAGAAAACATTGCCACTTGCTAGTGTTCTCCTAGACTGGGGTGAAACAGGGGGAATTGTGCAACAGGTGGCTGTAGCCAAAACTTTAGCAGTTGACATCATCCTTGGCAACAATCTCAAACAGGGCATGGTGTGCTGCAGTTACTCATAGCCAAGTGGCAAGGGGAAATTGTAGTTCCCTGGACCACATAGTAGCCACTGTGGAAACCACTGGGAGGCTGGTTCCCCAGCCTGTGTCTCCTGATATGGAGACTAATGAAAAGGGGGTAGAAATTTCCCCTGTAGCAGTTAACCAAATAGCTACAGAGGGTTATTCCGAAGAAGGAGGGTGACCCATTGTCAGAGGGTTAGGGATGACAGTGATCCGGAGTGCCCTGACGCTAGAGCTAGGGACCCTAGTTTAGATACTGATGGGGACCTGTCCCATGCCTTGGGAATGTGTAAGGAGTTTGCAGCTGCTCAGAAAAGTGATGCTAGTCTAGAGTAGCTGAGGGCTTGGGCAGACTCTGATGGAGCACAGGGAGGTGACGGAAAGAAAAAATTACTCACCTTAGTAATGTTGTTTCTTCTAATGGATTCTTGCTATATTCTGACATATGCAGTGAGTCCCAACCTTCGAACTGCCCCGGAGATGAAAGAGTTAACTTTCCATGCCAGGCATGGAGCGCTGAGCTCGAGCTCGGTTGAGACTCTGTCTGTTGTTCTTCAAACTCAAACCGTCAGACCTTTATGAGCTAAACTCACTAAGGTCCTGTGTGGAAGCTGTAAACCTACACTAGCCAACTGGCTACTAAACATAAAACACATTTTTTGGTCCCAACACAAAAACTCAAGTCAGGAGACCCAAAAATGAAAACACAACACCCACTCACCCCAAAAAAGAAGGGGTGAAACAAAAGGTGGGCACCTACTAAGTGCCAACACTGCACTGCCCACCCACATCCCAAAAACAGAGGTTCTGAGAGAGGCAGGTGGAGGTCAGAATATAGCAAGACTCCATTAGAAGAAACAACATTACTAAGGTGAGTAATTTTTTCTTCAAACAACATGAAGTCTTGCTATATTCTGACATATGCAGACTACAAACAGTACCTCCATGGAGGAGGAACAGAACCTACTTAGGAAATAGGCTCCCAAGCACAGCTGTGCCAAACGAGCATCACTCCTAGCCTGGATGTCAGGGGTAATGCTTGGTAAAAGTGTGAACTGTTTTCCAGGTAGCTGCTTGACATATCTCTAGAATAGGGATGTCCCTGGCAGCAGCCAGGGAAGCAGCTGTATCTCTGGTAGAGTGAGCCACCAGGCCTGAGGGAGGAACCTTACTCAGTTTTTCATAGCAAAATTGGATACAAGAGACAATCCACCTGGCAATGGATCTTTTAGTGGCAGGTTTCCCTTTACCAGCCTCACCATAAGTGAGGAACAGTTGGAGGGAGTCAAACCTGTGACCCTTGGTACGCTCTATGTAGTAACTAAGGGCTCTTTTCACATCTAAACTGTGCAGTCTCCTCTCGCCAGAGGAGGAATGGTCAGTGAAGTACTGTGAAAGAGACACAGATTGATTAAGGTGGAAATCTGAAACCACCTTAGGCAAGAACTTCCTGTTAGTCCTGAGGACCATCTTATCTCTATGAAAGGAAATACAATCAGGCTCCACTGACAAGGCTTGTAATTCACTTATGTGTCTGGCAGAAGTGATGGCTACCAGAAACACAGTGTTCCAAGTCAAGTACTTAAGCTCTGCTGAAGATAAAGGCTCAAAGGGGGGTTGCATAAGCTGAGCAATGCAAACATTGAGGTCCCAGGCAGGGGCAGGGGCCCTGAATGGAGGGTTGGTGTGAAGGAATCCCTCGAAAAACTTGGAGAAAACAGGGTGAGCTGAGAGAGAACAGGGCTTACCTGCTGAAATAAAAGCAGACACAGCTGCCAGATGCACTTTCAGTGTAGCTGGTCTCAGCCCAAGCTATTTAAGTGAACCATATAATCAAGGACTGTGGGCAGATCAGCAGATTCTGGGAAATATGCTTCCCAGAGCACCATATGGAAAATATTTTCCATTTAGAATTATAAGTAGCCCTGGTGGAAGGTTTTCTAGAAGCCTTCAGGATATCCAATACACCTTGGGAGAGGTGTAAATCAGCAAACTCTAACTCTTCAAGAGTCAGGCCTTGAGATTGAGAGATTTGAGGTTCGGGTACCAAACCCTCCCCTGAGCACAGGTTAACAGGTTGTAATTCCTGGGAAGACACAGGGGAAGATGGACTGCTAGGGACAGTAGGAGTGGATATCAGGGCTGTCTGGCCCAGTCTGGGGCAATCAGGATCATCTTGCAGGGTTGAGATCTGATTTTGACTAGCACTTTGAACAGGAGAGGAAGGGGAAAAGCATAGAAACTTCCCTTCCAATTGAGAACTAAGGCATCCAGGGGACTGAGCCCAACACTGGGGTCTGCAGCAAAAAGGGGAAGTTGGTGATTGTCTGGGGCTGCAAAAAGATCTATCTGCGGGGTGCCCCATCTGGAAAATATCACCTCCAAGACCAGGGGATCCAGTGACCATTTGTGATGGCCCTTGGAAATCCTTCTGACAGCATCTGCCAGGACATTGTCCTTTCCTGGGAGGTGAACTGCCATGAGGGAGGTGTTCAGGGAGTAAGCCAGAGACCACAACTTCATTGCTTCGGTGCACAAGGCCGTAGACTGAGTGCCTCCTTGCTTGTTGATGTACCACATTGTGGTGGTGTTGTCTGTTCTGACCTGTACAACTTTGTTCTGAACAGATTTGGAAAAAGCTTAAGTGCTAGAAATACTGCTCTGAGTTCCAACAGATTGATATGGAGCAGAGATTCCTCAGGGGACCACAACCCCTGGGTGGTGAGGTCACCCATGTGAGCCCCCCATCCCAAGAGGGAGGCATCTGTAGTAAGGATTAAAGAGTGAGACTGAGTGACAAAGGGAACCCTTTGTCTCAAATTGTTCTGATCCTGCCACCACTGTAGGGCCTGGATCAGGGTTCGAGTTACTGGGATCAGTTTGGTCAGAGGGTCCTTCCTTTAAGACCAAAAGGCTCTCAAATGGAACTGAATGTCCCTCATCTGAAATCTTGCTCCTTGCACTACTGCTGTAGAAGCAGCCATGTCCCCCAAGAGCTGTAGAAAATGCCTTGCTGGTCGAGACACCTGCAGGGTGAATGAGGAGGCCAGAGAGACCAGGGTCCTTGCCCTGTCCAGGGGAAGGAAGGCTCTGGCCTTCTCTGTGTCTAGCTCTGCACCTATGAAGGTGAGGAGCTGGACAGGCTCTAGAACTGACTTTGAGAGGTTTATAAGGAAACCCAAAGAAGTGAGCAGTTGCTGAGTTATCTGTAAGTGTAACTTGACTTGGTCTGGGGACTGGCCTACTATGAGCCAGTCGTCCAGGTAAGGAAAGATGGCAATTTTCTGCCTTCTTAGAGAAGCAACTACTACTGCCAGGCATTTTGTGAATACCCTTGGAACAGAGGTGAGGCCAAAGGGCATTGCTCTGAACTGGTAATGGCCTGAGGGCAGCTCGAACCTGAGGTACTTTCGATGGGAGCTTCTGATGAGACTATGGAAGTAGGCATCCTTGAGGTCCAGGGACACTAGCCAGTCCCCTGGCCTTAGAGAGGGTAGAATAATTCCCAGAGTCACCATTTTTAATTTTGGTTTTAAAAGGTGCATGTTTAAGTATCTGAGATACAGGATGGGCTGGGCCACCATTCTCCTGTCTTCTTTGGGGTAAGGAAGTACCTGGAATACAATCCTTTGCCCTGGTGTAGGGGTGGAACCCTTTCCACAGCTCTGAGAGCTAGAAGGGAAGAGACCTCTGCCTCTAAGGCAAGTGCCTCTGAAGGATTTGCAGGTGGAAAGGATCTGGTTCTCATCTTTGGAAACTTTTTGAAGCTGAGAACCAGTCCCTGGCTTACTACTTCCAGGACCCATTTGTCTGATGTCAGAGACTCCCAGTCCTGGACAAAGTAAGCCAGCCTGCCCCCCTACAGGTAGCTGAGAATCGGCCCTGGCAACCCCATCAGGGTGCCTGCTTGGCAGGGGCTTTGGGCTGAGGGGTGGAAGCAGGCCTGCTTGTACCCCGTCTGCCTCTCCCTCTAAAGAACCCCCTCTGGGCATAAGCAGAAGAGGAAGCCTGGGCTTGGTAAAAAGGCCTATGAAAAGGCCTGCCCCTGCCCCTGGGAAGCTGCCTTTGAGGAGTGGCCTGCCTTTCCTTGGCCTGTGCACTCCTATAGGTGGTCCTATACTCATCCATTTTCTTCATGTAATTCTCTGTCTGCTCCCCAAACAGAGAATTACCCACAACAGGAAAATCCATGGCCTTAGTCTGGGTATCCTGTGACAGGCTAGTACATCCGAGCCAAGCCATTCTTTGAAGTGCCACAGATGTAGCCATGACTCTTGATGACACATCATTTGAGTCCACTGCAGCATGGAATTGCACATTGGATGCCTCAATACCATCAGCAGCCACCTGCTCCAGCTCCTAGGCAAGCTGGCCAGGGACCTGTTTTGCTAAAGCCATGACAGTGTCCCATCTGGATTTTTGATATCTAGCCACATAAGCCATATAATTCGCCTGTCTGAGTCCCAAGGATGCTGCCATGTACTGCTTCTTTGCCATGGCATCAATCCTCCTGGAGTCCTTGTCTGGACGGTGTGAAGCCAAGGGAATATTTCCCTTGTCACAGGCTGCAGCCTGCACTACCCCAACATGGCTGCATTGTTGTGTAAGGAACTCCGTATCAGAGCCTGACAATGTGTACCTCTTGTCCATTCTCTTATCCACAGGAAGTATAGTGTGATGAGTTTTTAGAATTTTAAATGTCTGTTTCCCAAAAGATTTATGCAAGGGAATAGACAACCTCCTAGACTCTGGGATATCCATCATTTCTACATAGTCAGGTTCCTTTTTATCATCCACAGCTTCTTCCATAGGGAGCTGGAGGGTTTCAGCAACTTTTTTATAAAACATAAAATGAGAAGGGGACTCAGAAAGCCTAGGAGGAGACACTCCTGAAGGTCTGTCTGGGGAGATGTCCGGGTCAATGGGCACATCCAGACTTTCAAATCCACATTCACTCTCCTCATACTCCTCTTCCCCCTCCTCCGGTTCATAATATTCCTCTAAATCATACTCTTGAACCGGTGGAACTGGCCGAACTGAGCACCTACCTGACGGTGCCGGTTCGGTCGGAACCGGGGAAAGCGACTGGACAATTTTGATCGCTTTGGCTATTTCTTCAGATGTTGGAGAGGAAAGTTTTGGCTCCACACCAGCTGATTTTCTAGTCCTTTTTGCTGGAACCAACTCCTCAGAGTCAGATCTCCTTTTGCTCGAAGAAGTCTCGCCCTGGTCAGAGGGCACTCCTTCTGGTTCGGTTTGAACCGAACCGGGCTGGCCATCCGGTTCAGCGGACTTTTTGGCCTCCTTTCCCTGAGCCTACCAACTCTCTTTTCCAGGGTAGCTGCAGGAAAATTTTTACAAATCTGGCAGTCTGCATTGAGGTGGTCAAACCCCAGACAGTAAACACAGGTGGTGTGGGGATCAGGCTTGGCAAAGACTTCCCTACACACACTACAGTGTTGAAACCCAGTGGGCCCGGTTTTTCTTTTGGGTTTCTCAGACATAGTGCCAGTCCTATCCAAACTTACCCGTTTATGGCAATCCTCCAGGCAAGACCCTCTTATCGGTTCCCAACCGTGTCACGGGTCGTGGAAAAAAACGTAATAAAATCCGTTTTTTAGAACCGATAAGAACCGGTAACCACACTCTAAAAGTACAATTTAAGATTTTTTAACCAACTTGATCGGTTCAAACCGAACCGATGAACCATTTACAAGTTCCACACAGAATAGATAAAATATAACCTATCTAGTACTCACAAATACCACAGACAGAGACTGAACCGACAGGTTACGGTTTAATTTCGGTCGAAAACCGAGAAAACGGCACTTTAACCGACAAAATGAACCGAGCAGAAGGAGAAATCTCGGGAGCGACTGTTCAGTGAGGCGGAGTAAAGAATCTGACGGTTTGAGTTTGAAGAACAACAGACAGAGTCTCAACCGAGCTTGAGCTCAGCGTTCCATGTCTGGTATGGAAAGTTAACTCTTTCATCTCTGGGGCAGTTCGAAGGTTGGGACTCACTGCATATGTCAGAATATAGCAAGACTTGATGTTGTTTGAAACAAAGTTTACTGGGAAAATGGACTGATGTATACTCAAGATGCTAAGACAGAGGGAGGGGTGATAGGCAGGCAGCTTGTCATTCCCCAAGGGTACCATAAGCAGTTGCTCACGATTGCACATGATATTCCCTTGTCTGGTCATCTGGGAATCATACGCACTACGCAGCAGTTGGCCCAGAATTTCTAGTGGCCCAACTTCACCCAGCAGGTGAAGGAGTATTGCAGGTCTTGTCACTGGTGCCAAGAAATAGGGAAGGTGGGTAAGAAAACTCAAGCCACCTTAATTCCATTGCCGATTGAGGAGGAGCCATTCCAGAGGGTGGGAATGGATATTGTGGGGCCTTTAAATACCCCCAGCTCCTCTGGGAAGAGGTTCATCCTGACTGTGGTTGATTATGCCACCCAGTATCCAGAGGCAGTTTCCCTATCCTCACTGAGGACAGACAAAGTGGCAGATGCCTTACTAGGGATTTTCTCCTGTGTTGGGTTTTCGCAGGAGGTTATCACCAATCGAGGGGGTTCCTTCATGTCGGACCTGACGAAATGTTTGTGGGAGAAGTGTGGAGTGGTGCAGAGGCACATGACACCTTATTACCTGCAAGCCAATGGGCTTGTAGAAAGATTTAACAGTACCCTGAAGTCAATGCTCCAAACATTTGCTGAACAGCATGGGAGGGACTGGGAGAAATACCTTCCCCACCTCTTGTTTGCATACAGGAAGGTGCCCCAAGAGTCGACAGGGTTTTCCCCCTTTGAGCTCTTACATGGACGCCAGGTACATGGGCCCCTAGACTTGATCTGGGAGGACTGGGAAGGCAAGTATGCCACCCAGGGAACTCCCATAGTGGACTACATCCTTAGATTTAGGGAAAGGCTGAAGGAGCGTATGGGGACAGCCCAGAGCAACTTTATTTATTTATTAAACTCTAGGATTACAAATACCTTTGAGCAGGAACTGCTCATTTACAAAGGTTCCATGTCAGAGGAAGGGGGGTAACATACACACAAAGGTAAACAATGGTTACAAAACTTAACATATGGATTACTTCTACATAAATAATTCAGTCAAAAAAGTCGAAATAGACAACACAAACTAGTTTCTATCAGAATTCATGGTGAAACAGTATATGTGGTAGGAGTAAGTCAGGAAGAAGCTGGCAGGTAAGATGCCATTGTCAGTCGCGGGTGAAAAGAGTGTGGGGGATGGTGGCCAGAGGCCACGATAATGAGTATGTCAATAGAGAGGGGATGAGTGGGTGAGAGCAGGGGGCAAAGGAAGAGAGGGAGGAGGCTGGCGCCAGAAGTGCAAGACTGAGATGGCAGGTTGCAATTACAACTAGGGTAGAGAGTGATGACCAATTGCTTAGGGTAGGCAATCACAATGTGAGGTAGAGGGGAGGAATAGATGTAGTTGCCTTTTAAAGGGGCTTAGCATTACGGCTGCAAGAGTTTCTTTGTTAAGGGTATTAAACCACTGTGGAGCACTGTGCATGAAGGATCTCTGACCCATCGAGGTCCGGCGCCTGGGGACCTGGAAGGTCTGGTGTTGAGAACTGTGTGACTCACTTTACTGTGGGGGAGGCTAAGCCCGCTGGTGGTTGCGATCTGCAAAACAGAGAAATTCGGGGAATGCTGATAAGCACCCGATGTGGGGGGAGGGGATAAACAACCTTTTAAGGTTCCCTAATCACTTTTAAACCGTTTTGAAACATGTTTAACTTTTTAAAAAAAATCTGTATTCGGGGAACAACACATACCTCCTCTCATCACATCTGTCAGCCACTGACTGGCTAATGCAGGCAGTACTTTCTGCTTTGCAGTTTACATTAATCGGTTAGTGGTTTTTGAGGAAGTGAAGGAAGGACTGTGCCAGTCCCCAAAAACTTGTAAACATGAACACAGGAGGTTATTGTATTCAATATTTCCTGGTCTCAGAGCAAGAGAGTGGGGTGGGGACTGGGAATGACACACTGGGCACCCGGGATGAAATCAAAGAGTTGGCATATTTTAAAAATTAAACTGTTACCTTTATTTGCATAGCTACTAAGTTCAGTACTTACCAGCTACCGGCATGTACAAGGCAACCAGCTGTGGAAGATGGGGGTGGAGGGCTGCTGAATGCTTCACAAATTGAGCGTTGCTGGTTGCCTTGCAGATTTCATTTTTCAATCAGACTTAATGAAGTAGCTGGCTGATAGTTACAGCAACATTGTATCAGGAGTCTGTGATGTCAGCATTTCAAGGCTTGACACGCACTGACTCCCGATACAAAAATAGACAGTGTCAGGCTGGTAGGCAGTACTGAAAATGAGTGGAACATACAAGTGTGGTTTTGAGCATCTAAACCACAAAAAAGACGGACAAGGGGCATAGTTTGACATTAATGATTTATGTGACATTTAAAAATTGTACAAAATCATTTCCTATCTCCTTTAAAGCTGTCTCCAAAAAAATGTCCTCAAACGTCTCAATGCATATCAGACAGCAGAGCAGTTGGGCCTGGACCCTAAACTCCTCAAGCTGGCTGCCCCCTTCATTGCTGGACCACTATTGAAAATTCTCACTTCGTCCCTTCAGGAAGGCGTTGTGCCAAGCATTTGGAAAATTGCCAGAGTAACTCCGGTCTTTAAAAAAGGTGACAAGAAGGATATAGCAAACCATAGGCCAATAGCAATATTGTCTGTATTAAATAAAATCCTCGAGAAGCTTGTCGCAGAACAAGTAACGGAATACCTTACCAAACATAGCCTCCTGTCCACTAATCGACATGGTTTCAGAAAGGGCCATAGTACTTAGATTGCCCTATTACATCTAACCAATGACACGTTTCATGCCATAGATCAGGGCCTTCTAACTGGGGCAGTCTTTATCGATCTTACGAAGGCTTCTGATCTCGTTGATCACCCCCTCCTGCTGGCCAACCTCCTGTCCCTGAGCTTCTCAGCAGAATCTGCAAACTGGTTTAATGGCTATCTACCCAACAGGACTCAAGTTGTAAAGTTCAACTCTGCAACCTCTGACAAAACAGTCATTGATCTTGATGTGCAGCAAGGATCCATTCTACAACCTCTCCTATTCTCGATCTTCATGAATAATATAATGTGAAATATCTCCTCCTGCTCATCATTGTTGTATGCCGACAACCTTATTCTCTGTACCACCCCGATCATGTTCTTACTGAAACATGATTTTTCACAGGACAGTACGTAACCTCGAACAATGTAACAGACTTCTTTTCTCTATATAATCAGAATTAGAGCTAAGTATTGTAGTTTCTTGGTTGCTTCTATGGTTTCATAACATTTTAATGTATTTTAGTTAAAGTACTATAGTTTTCTACAAGATTTAGTGGAAAGTTAGTAAATATTTTTTCTACTAAAAAGTCAGGACATGTAGTATTTTTCATGTTTTTTTGCAAGATATGTTTAAGGAAGGAACCACAGGACCAGCATGGGTGACTCTGGAAACACTGGAAAGACCCAATCCCCCTCCCAACTGGATGCCACAAGATATCTTTCTTGATTCTTGGTCTCCGGCCCTGCCAAATGAGCTGGGTAATAGCCCCTTCCAGGAATTTTAAAAATGTATGCGGTATTCAGAGTGGAACTGTCTGAAAAAAATATAGGAATTGTGGCACCACCGACATTTTAATAAGATTCACCCTCCCTATGAGGCACAGGGGGAGAGCTCTCCAAACTGTGCAATCCTCCTTAACTTTTTTAATAATGATATTCACATTGGTTTTAACAAGTTTGGAGATTGCAGATGTTATTATGATTCCCAAATATTTAATCTGTTTGGTGCAGGGTATATTTGTATTTGCTATAGTAATGGGTACTTGGGGGCCTACCAACGGCAATCATTCACTTTTCCCCCCCAATTAATTTTATGAGCTGAGAGTGGTCCATACGTGGCCAAAAGTGCTGACAGACAGGGGAGAGAGTCCTCAGGGGTTTTAAGGAAAAGGAGAACATCGTCTGCAAACAAAGAAATTTTATGTTCCACTCCCCAGAACCAAACCTCGTATACCCGGGGCGTTTCTAACAGCTTGGGCCAGGGATTCAATAGTAAGGACACACAGTTTTTATTTTTTATTTTATTAAGTCTAGGATTATAAATACCTTTGAGCCAAGGCTCTTTTACAAAGGTTCCACGTCAGAGAAATACAAATTATGGGGAACATCAAGACTGATATTACAGCAGTGTGGACATTGCAAACAGATTACAGATTAATACAATTCAAGGGTAACATTGTAAGCAAGGCAGCCAGCGGCATTTGCCAGAGAAAACAGACAAGAGATAAGAAGTGTCAGAGTCATGGGGGGAGAAGGAATGTAGGTAGGGTGGGGAGAGGGTGAAAAGTGCAGCATTGGGGTACAAAGATGCGAGGGTAGAATCCAGTGAGTAGGTGAGAGGGGATCACTAGAGCAGGCAGGGAAGTGGACAGGAGTGGGGGTAAGGGACATTCCTGCCTGGTTCCCCTGGTGAGGGTGAAGGAGACTGAGACCACACTATTGGTAAGTATTTGGGCTTTAGGGGAATGGTACAATGCACTGACCCATTTCATCATTTAGGAGCCCATGCCAAATTTAGCAAGGACAGCAAGCATGAAGGGCTATTCGACCCGGTCGAATGCCTTTTCGGCATCTAGGGCCAAAAGCCCTCCACCACTACCCCGGGGCCAATGGTACATAACATTTAGGGTCTGCTTAATATTATATTTTGCCTGCCTTCCTTTGACGAAACCTCCCTGGTCTGGATATACCAACGGGAAGGAACCCTTCAATCCTAGATGCCAACAGTTTGGCTATAATTTTGTAATTGCCATTTAAAAGGGATATGGGGCAGTAGGAGGTACATTTAATAGGGTCTTTACCAGGTTTGGGTAAGACAGTAATGGTAGCTAGGTATTGAGAGGGTGGCAACCCCCCCCCCCGTGCTAAAGAATCTGTCACCATCTCAAACATCAAAGAACCCAGTGTATTCCAGATCAGTTTGTACAGTTCCGAGGGGAGCCCATCTGGGCCCAGAGCCTTCCCCTTCTTAACCCCACACTCAATCTGGCGTAGTTCCTCTAAGGTCACAGGAGACATCAGAATGTCTCTGCCCTGATCCTGCAAGGTTGGTAAATCAATGGTTCTCAAAAAAGATTCTGGATCTGCTCCAGGAGGAAACTCAGAGGTGCAGAAGGTGGAGTAGTAGGCCCTAAAGGAGCTATTTATCTTAGTCTGGTCATAAGTGATTTCCCCCACAGCGTCCTATATACCAAAAATAGTATGTTCTGCCCTTTTTGCTTTCACCATACCGGCCAGCAACTTCCTTGATTTGTCTCCATCAAAAAAGGAGGAGGACTTTGTTAGCAACAGACCACTTTCCACTTGCCTTTTGGAGAGCTGGTTCGGAGTACCCTTAAGAGACTTAAGTTCGGACAATATTGTGGGGTCTGCTGTGCCATATTGGCTTTCTCCAGGGTATTTATTGACCTTCCTAAGTGGTGCTCTCGAGCTGTGGCAGTTTTCTTTTGAAATGAGGAGTAGGACATCGCCTCTCCTTTAATAAAAGCTTTTAAAGCGTCCCACACTGTACCAATACTAGTATCTCCTGGGGGGTTTAGGGCAACAAATTCCTTAAGATGGTCATTAAGTTGCTGAATAAACTGTTGATCTAGCAACAGTGATGGGTCGAGGTGCCACTGAGTCACACCAGGAGACTCTGTTCCTCTGGACACCACCACTTTAAGGGAAGCATGATCAGAAATCAGCAACTGGCCGTAGTCGGCCTCCTCTGTTTCCCCCACCATATGAGACGGGAGGAAAATATAATCTAATCTGGTACATATCTTGTGGACATGGGATAAAAAGGAGTATTCCCAGGCTGCTGAGTGGCAAAACCTCCAGGCCTCAGTCAGAGACCTGCCCTCCATTAATCAGTGTAGTGCAGAAACACTTTTAGGAGGTGCACCCCCTCTAGTTCCGGAATGGTCCATGTTAGTATCCCAGTAGGTGTTCATATCCCCTCCTATAATTATACAATCTTGGAAAGGAGTGAGGGTGGTCGCCAAATGAGTGAAAAAATCCAGTGAGTCAGAATCCGGGCCGTAGACCGAGGCCAAGGTAAGCTTCCAACCCCCCAAGTCTACTATGGCAATAACATATCTGCCCTGTGGATCAGCCTTTTTGGAAATCACTTTATGGGGAAGGCCAGGCCTAATTCATATGGCTGTCCCATAAGCCTTAGATGTGAAGGGAGCTGCCAAAAAAGATCCACCCCAGGACTCCCCCAGGCGACCAGCCTCCTCCTCAGTGGAGTGCATCTCTAGCAGAAATATTATATCGCCTTTTAGTTTCTTGATTTATGACCATACTTGCTTTCTGTTAACCACTGTTCATAAACCATTGATGTTCCGTGAGATAAAGGTAAGATTAGCCATTGATACTGTAAATAATGGCTTCATTTGATCCCAAAGAGTCGACTTTAACACTGGTACAAAAACACAACTTGCTCCGCTAATTTTGCATAAACCCCAACAACATGGAGAAAGCCCTTCTAACTTATCCCTCCCCTCCTCCCCAATGTAACCAATGGAAACTCTGTATTATGGCAATACACTTCAGAATACCATATTGTAACAGTTAATCCCCTTCCCGCCTCCCGAACAGCACAGTGATTTCCAACAAGAACAGAAAAAAGGAGAAACAAACATTCAACAGTAATATGTCCCCCCCCCCGCAGTACAAAAGGTTCTGCTATTCCCATCCACTCCTTTCGTGGATTGAGCGCCCCATCGCCTGCTACTGTATTACAATTCAGAACTAAAAAAAGATTACATTTTAAAAGAAAGTCTGGTTCCCTCTTTAACCCCCTGAAAACGAACAGAGTGGGAGGAGTAAGGGTCTGGGAGAGACTCCTGCCAGAGCCCCTATCTTATCTCCAAAGGTTCTCGGAGTGAGAGAGCCGCTCAGGGAGCTTTGCAAGGTAGGCCGCACCCCTCTGAGGTGTGGGGAACTGACCACCCTGCCAAATTGATATTTTCAGCTTTGCATTCAGTGCTCTTACTGTAAAGTTATTGCTAAGTTTCCCCAGCGGACATCCTCCCTACATTGTATTAAAATTATTCTCAAGAGGGTCCTGGGCAATCAAAGGAAATAGAATCAAGGAATGTAGGACCTCTCGACTGAACAGTCTGTCAGTCCCCCCCCACTCATATTTAGAATCCCAGAGATAAAGCCAACTAGTTTTGTAAACAGTAAGTCCCAGATATAGCAAATTCAGGCAGTGATAATCAAAATAATGTTCCAAATGACAAACTTTTTATCTCCAAAAGGAAGCTGCTCCAAGACAATGAACGGTAAATGTCCACTTGCTTAGTCATGTTCCACGTGGAGTTGCGCAGACTCAGGACGAATATGGGCCCAGTCCCAGCCTCCACAACAGCCTCCATGGTGATAGTACAGCCATAATGGTAGTTGGTTATAAAATAATTTGTTGTCCCGTTGGAAGCATCAGGAATGGGAGGAGGAGGAGGAGGGAAGAGTGGGGTTGCCCACCGATCTTGCCTTATAGGCCCTCAAAGGTGTTACAGATCAGCATAGGGCCATTAGACCCCCCCCCACTCCCCCGTCACCCACACCCTGTAGTCACAGTACCTGAAGCAAATTTCCTCGGTCGCCAAACCTCTTAGCCCCTTTTCTGGTGCTCCAGTTCTTTAGCGTATTCCAGCGCGAGGTCTGGGCTTGTAGAGGCCTTATGCGAACCCCCCACAGGTCGAATGATGAGTTGAGCAGGGTATGCCAGTGTAAAGGGGCAGGAGACAGAATGTAGCAGCTTCTTAACCTCAGCGTAGGCCTGCCTCTGAAGTTGTAGCACTCTGGAGTAGTCGGGAATAGGCTCACCCGATTTTGTTGGATCGTAGTGACTCCTTTCTTCCGAGCTGCTTCAAGGACTAGTTGTCGATCCTGGTATTGCAAAAACTTCATTATAATGTGGCGAGGTTTCTGTTCTGGTGAAGGCTTGGGGCCAGGGGAGCGATGAGCTCGCTGAATCTCCAAAGTGGCATCCCGTGGTATTTGTAAAGTGTCCCTGAACCAGGCCTGTAAATATTCTACATAGTCCTGGCCCTCGAGTCCCTCTGGTAGCCCTATCATCCTTACATTGCATCGTCTCTCCTGATTCTCATGGTCATCCACAATTTGTTTAAGTAGCTCAATTTCTTTAAGCGCTTTTGACAAATCGGAGGTTTGCCTGGTTGTAAGATCTTCCTGATTCCCCAATCTGGACTCCAATTCTCTAATTCGAGTTTCATGTGTTTCTACTGTGTCGGCTAAATTATTAACTGTCTGCTGCATGTGCTGGATTTGGGCAGTGACGTTTTCAAATCCCGCTTCTATGCGGGTACCCAGATTGTACTTTAAGTCCTTTAGAAGTCGCTCCAGATTCTGATAGCCTTCGGCCACAGCATCGGATGGGCCAGGCAAAAGGTTGTTTTGCAGATAGTAATGTTCAAAATCGAGAGAAACCGGTTCTGCAGCAGGCCCTTCCATGGGATCTGCTTGTGTGTTCCTCTGAGGTAGGCCATTTGTAGCTTGGGTCGAGCCGGGCGAATTAAATGATATCTTAGATTGTTTCTTCGCTGGCTTGGCTAGTGCTGGCATCTGGACTGTAAAACAAAATTATTAGCATTTCTGGCAGTTTAGTGGGTTTTAAAGGGAAAATAGCAGGCGATGTAGACGGAGCTCCTCTCTCAAACCGCCATTCTGCTCCTGCGCTTGGCCACGCCCCCCGAGTACACTATTCTTGAATGGCAACGTTAACTGGAGCACTGCTCACCGCCCTGAAAAAGGACACTTGTATCCTTTAAATTGCTGTTGCTATTGCAGATTTTTTAATTGACCATGCAAAGATAAAAATGGCCCTGCTGGTGCATGTCACTTGACACATTTCATGTAACATGACTATTTCTCAAAAGTCTTACTTAATAAATGTGCAATGGCAACAGCAATTTAAAGTCAACAAGCGTTTGTCTTTTGGGTGGTGAGTGCCCCAACTGATTCTGTGCAAGTAATGAAGGCAACAGGACTGGTCCGGTTCTATCCCAGGGCACTGTGAGAAGTTGGGGGGACATGGTGGAGCCTCTGACAGTTCTGATTAACTGCTCTCTGGTGGCATGGGTGGTCTCAGAAGACTGAAGAGTGGCAGGTGTAGTTCCTCTTCACAAGGTAGTGGACAAGAGGGACCCAGGAAACTATAGGCTGGTTAGTCTTACCTCTATCATGGGGATAGGCCACAAAGAAACGCAGCTGCGCAAACTGAAATGACCTTGGTTTGGGCTAAAGAACTGGGATTAGCAATGAAACACAAAGGAAGCAGGCACTCACACATCAGCAATTAATCCAAGCATGTATAGCCATAGAAGCAAAAAATTCAGATCTACTGGCAAAAATCAAGGAGAGGCATAACCATCTCTTCCCAGCGCTCAGGGTCTACCAGGGCTCATCATGTGGAAGTTTGCTTGAGCCTATCACCAATGAGCAGATAGTGGAATTCCTTGAAGCTAATGACCTACATAATAAAAGGCAACATAGCTAAGGGGAGGTCATTCCAGATAGACCTCATTGACTTTTTCAACAGTGTCGCAGGCAGTGGACATGGGCCAGGCTGTGGACATCTTCTACTAGGATTTCAGCAAAGCCTTTGACTAGGTGCTGCACAGGTCTGTAAAGAAGCTGAGAGTTCTGGGAATAGGAGAAAGTGTATCTAACTGGATAAGAAACTGGTTGGGGGAGAGGACACAGTGTCTGGAGGTAAATGAGACTCACTCAGAGGTCAGGAAGATGATCAGCGGGCTGTCACAAGGTTCTGTTCTGGTACCAGCTTAGAGGAAAAACATTAGCTTTTTCCACATGACACAAAATATGTGGCAAGGTGGGCATGACGGAGGGGATTAGGGCAATGAGAAGGAACCTGCAGAGGCTAGAAAACTGGCCCAAGGTCTGGTAGCTCAAATTCAATGTAACAAAAAAATACAAGAGTATGCATACTGGCAAAAAGGACCCTAAAACAGGGTACTGGATAGCAGGTGTCAGAGTGGGCCAAACAACAGAGGAAGGGCACCTGGGGTAATCATCAGTGAAAACCTCATGACTTCAACCCAGTGAAATAAGCCATATGCCAAGGCCAGCAGGATGCTGGGCTTCCCTTGCAGGGCTTTACCAGTGGGAGGCAGTAGGTGATCGTATCACTCTACAGATCCCTGATAAGGCCACACCTGGAGAACTGTGTATAGTTTTGGAGCCCTCATCTTTAGAAAGACAGGGGTGGCCGGGAAACAGTGCAGTCAGTGCCTCTTGAAGAAAGGATGAGTAGGCGAGCTTGTACCCCCTTGAGGCCCAAAGGGAAAGGGGAGATATGACAGAAACATTTAAGTACCTAAAGGGGACCAACAGGGTGGATTGGCAGTGAAAGGAGCTGCACTTGGGGGCATGCATACAAACTGTCTGGGTGTATGTTTAAGAGGATGTGAGGAAGTACTTCTTCATACAGAGGGTGGTAGACAAGTGCAACAGCTTGCAAAGAACATAGACAGGATGGAGGCAGTCCAGAGGAGGGCAACTAAAATGGTGCAGGGTCTACAACAGAAGCCATATGAAGAGAGACTAAAGGAGCTTAATATGTATACCCTTGAGAAAAAGGGGGGGGGGACATGATAGAAACTTTCAAGTACCTCAAGGGAATCAACAAAGTCCAAGAGGGTAGCATCTTTCAGAAAAAGAGATGTGCAAGAACAAGGGGACACAATTTGAAGATAGAGGGGGGGATGGCTCAGGGACAATGTGAGGCAGTATTTTTTTCACAGAGAGGGTGGTGGACGTATGGAACTGCCTTCCTGAGGAGGTCATGGGGCCACAAACAGTGGGGGAATTCAAGAATGCATGGGACAGACATAAGGCAATTCTGGAGAGGAGTAGGAAGAAGTAGGCTGTTGATTAACTAGGATCTGCAGCTTATCCAATAGGATGGGAAATGGGCAGACTAGGTGGACCAAGTGGTTCTTATCTGCCATCAAAGTCTATGTTTCTATGTTTAGCCTGCCAAGAGAAGTAGTAGATGCAGAGAGGGTGCAGGGATTGAAGGAAGGGTGGGGAAGCTATAAAGGGTTGATAGGAATCAAAGCAGGGGAGGTGGGTGGGGGTAAAGCTACTAAATGGACTGAGCAGCTCATAGGGGGTCTCAGGCTAAGCCCACCCGGTGATAGGTGGGGGTGGAAGTAGGTAGATTCAGAGCAGACTAGGTGGACCTTTGTTTTTTTGTGTCTGAAACTGTTTCTCTGTTCATCTACTCGTTTATAACAGCAATTTCCAGCTTCTGCAAACTGGTTAGAATCACATCTATCCAGTTAATGCCAATTATGACTTGTAAGATTAGATTTTGGCTAATAATTTAGATTTGCACCTAGAGGACCTCGTCCATCTTTTGCTCCCTCCAAGTCTGGATTTTCATATGGAAGAATGGCTTCTTACAATGGGAGGAAGATTACTCACTTTGTAATGTATGCTCAACAATTCAATAAGCCTAGGGCCTTAATGTCACTGATTCAGAAAAAACCTTTGACTGGGCGTAATTGCCGTATCTTCTTCATACTTTGAAGATATATGACCTTCCCACAGTTTTTGTGAAATGGGTTTCCTTGCTAAATACAGCTTCTCAGGTGACTGTGTTAACTATTGGTTTGATGTCTCATTTCTTTGTCCTCTCCTGAGGTACCCATCGAGGGTGTTCTTTTATCACTCGATTTGTTCAATCTCAGTTTTGACCCACGTGTTCATAATAAAATTGATGCATTTCCCAGAATTCAGAGTATCTCCATTGGGACGATAAGTATTAATGTTCCCTTTTTGCTGATTATCTTTCATTAGCCCTTTCAGATCCATTACTCTCAATACCTCCCTTTCTGGAATTGATTTGGAAGTTCAGGCTTCTCTCATGCTATTGAATAAATTACAATAAAACGTTAATTAGTGTTGCTGCCTCCATAAGTACTCATTTTGCTCATTTGGGTCTGGATTGAGTGCCAAACTGGATGTCCTACTTGGGGATCCAAATATGTCCTGATCCAGAGTAGATGGTATCTATTAAAAGTATCTAGTCTGGGTTGCTGGATTGCATGGAGACAGCACAGAGGTGATAGCCTGGTAGTCCACAGTGCTGGAGGAAGATATGTCTATCTGACAGTGGAGGAAGATTTGGAATTTTAATAAATCTGGCTCCTCAACAGCTAAACCTTACATCACCCAATTCAAGGTCTTGCATAATGTATATCATATTCCTCATAAACTGATGAAGATGGGATTGTTGTCTAATGGACAACTTGTGGGTATCCTGTGGGAGACTTTCTCAACTTTTTATGGTCCTGTTCGAAAATTCAGGAGTCTTATAGTGCCATTAAGAATTATCTGGATTTGCTGTTAGGTTCAGATAATAATCTTATTCTGGTCATTTTTGTTGCTGGTAAACATTTTCAGTGATATAGTAAGTGCGAGTAATCAACAGATACAATGGAAGTGTTATATTTGCAGCTGTTAATTTTTGCAGTGAGAGGATACTGCCTTAGGTTGTGCAAATAGATTTTTGTGGTCTGAGCTATCAGCTGATGCTCCCCCTTGCATGGGAGCTCAGTGTCCAGTAACCGAGCTGAATGGGAGTGAATATGCCAGTGCCTTTACCTTGTTCACCGGAGTGCCTTTAGCCTGTGGATTGGGCCTTATGTGCTTACTGGGACTTAACTGTTTATGTCTTACACTGTCCCCCTTTCACTACTGGTACACTGGTCACCCAGAAGCCGGAAACAGGGAGATTCACATCGGCGTGTTTCATGATAACTGTTTTAAAATAAAATGTACTGTGTGTACTGCAACTGCTGCTGATCCTATCACTCTAATTTCAGTTCTGGGGCAGGTAAGGGGCTGTGTGTGTGTGTGTTTGTGTGGCAGGGGTTCATGAATGCGTGTCAATGAGCAGCAGCAGCAGCAGCAATCTGCAGTTATGTGGGCTTGACATCCTCATCCTACTTGCCACCTGGTAAACTACTCATTTACAAATACTGTTTTAGTCAAACCTCTTCTGCTCCCTTATCCTGGTTAATGCCTGTGTGGTGTCATGGGAGCTTTCTGTGGCACTATGATGGAACATTTTTTTCTATATAGGTTTTTTTCTCCCCTGGGGGCTGGCAGGCAAGGCTTCGGCTCTCTCTCTCTCTCTCTCTCTCTGAGGGCTCTGATCCACCCTAATCAGGGCATCATGTAGCCTGCAGTGTTTCCCATTTTCTACCATTTCCCTGTCGCTGGGGCACACACATCAGCATACACATGTGGAGGCATGCACATGCTGCAGAAGTTCCATAGCACTCTGTGACGGGGTTGAATGGGACCCTGTCCCCGTTGTTATGGAGAGTTTGAATGCAGGGATCTGTTCTTCTTTCCTTTCCTGTCTCTTGTCTGTCTGGTTGCACAACAAAATTTTCTTGTGAGACCTAGGATTTGATTACCCCGGCAGTCTTGCAATTCTTTGCCTCTCAGTAGCTCTCTATCTTCACTTGCTGTTTCTGTCTTTTCCTCCCTTGCATATCTGCTGGTATAAAAATATATGTAACTCATTATGTGGAAATGTAACTGATATTGGGATCCCTTTATTTAGAAATTATATAGTGTTACTGTTGAAATATACATAATTATAGTTTGAGATAATTGCAAAAAGCTATTGGGAACTTAAGGGGTTCAGAAGCTATGGAGAAGGGGCCTCAGTTCTGGGACACTGTGTTCTTGCTAAACCTGCCTGAAATATACAAGAACATTTTAGAAAAAAAAAAACAGAATGCTTGTGGGGGCAGGGGTTGCACAGACTTACAAGAGAGAGCTACAATGTTTTGGAAGACACAGAGATTGAAGGAAAGCTCAAATGGATCTTCTCTGTTTATTCTGCCTTTGTAAATAGTTAACATTTTTTTATTTTATTGTTATTCATAATACAACTCGTGTTGCTAATTTTACAACTGCCCCTGGTTTTCCTATACTTCCTGACATGTGCCTTGATGACACACCTTCCCTTCACTGATGCCCTCAGTCCCACACTACCTTCTGGCCTCCACCTGGAAGCAGTCGTTCAGCAGGAACACCAAGTCTCCCTCCCCGGACCTCAGGACGCTTGATCCTCTCCCTTCCCAGCCGACCCCCATCAACTTGCGTTTGCCACTGAGCTTTGGTTGCCGGAGTGGCAGAAGATAAGGCTCAGATGCCTCAGCCCCCCATACAACTGGGCTGGCTAGATGGAACATTTTTGAGCTTTTTTGTGGACTAGCCTGTTGCAGTACAACTCCACAGGAAAACAGCTAGTGGCACGTAATATTCACTCTAAATTTATTTTCACAGGTGAATGGCTATTTGTACTGTATATATAGGGGATATGACATGAACTAACGGAAGATATCACATATCTCTTCATGACAGACTAATAATGATATATCTCATGAGTCATGAATGAAGATAAATGTGATAGCTTCAGTCAGGCCATGTCATATTTTGTTATACAGACATAAGTTTTGGGATAAACATGATTTGAGTATGTGTAAAAAAACCACTTGTGACTTTGGAATTTTTATTTATGTATGTATGTATGTATGTATCTATTTATGTATATATGTAAGTATGTATGTATTCATGTATGTATGTATTTATTTATGTATATATTCATGTATGTATGTATGTATGTATTTATTTATGTATGTATTTATTTCAAACATTTCACCAGGAAAGACATACTAAGCTGGTAACAACTCGTTTCCAGATGCATCCTGGGGGAAGGGTATGGGGAACATCATATAAAGCATTAACTCTCTCTATATATATATGTGTACGTGTATATATATATATATATATATATATATATATATATATACACACACACACACACATATACATACACAGAATATTCAGTAATACGATTTAAACCAAGAAATATTAAACTTTAAATACAAATCAGAATAATGTATGTCTAGGTAAGGGGAAAACAGATTACCAGGGCAAAGCTAGTGGGAGGAAATGCATGACTAACTTTCAGCTTCTTTTACACTTGACAGTTATTTGTTTGGGAGTGGTTTCCAAAATTTAGTACTACTTCTATGTACCTCACTGAGTGGGCTAAGAAGCAAATCTTTGAGGAATGACAGGCCCTGAACATTTCTCTACAGAAATAAGTAGCGATAGTAATTATTTGGTTGGAGGGAACTTCTCACTGGCTCAGGTACTGACTGTCTACATACTGTACCATTGTAAATGGGGCAAACTTGATGCATTATCTTTTGCTGGCAAACGTATGGGAAGATTATGGGGCTGGCCGAGTGGAGACAGATTTTTTTTTTTGGACTGCAATTGCTCTACTTTTAAAAGGGTCTACCCCTGGGAAAATTATGCCATTCTGATTTATTTGTGCAGAATGTGAACTAAAAATCTAATAAATGTTATAAAATGTATTATATATTTAAACTGTCATGGGAAAAGGGATATCAATATGTTTCAACGCATATTGGTATGCTGAGTCATGAAGCACTGGCTTCAAGCTTTCATGTAAAAAATTACGTTTTTAGCCCTAATGGTTTCAAAGTTAGCCTGTGTCAAAAAAATTATCTTTCAAAAGATATAACTTTTAAACCATATTGTCTAGCAACATATTTTTTTTTAAATTACAACACAGTTACAAAATGTGGCAGTATAAAATGGGGTGTGAACAGCCACCCCATTAAGCCTCTACATCTTGGTGACATACACAAAAAGTCAATCACAGGTGGAAGATCCCCTTGACTCTGACTAAATCACAGAGCTAGCTAGTTCTCCAGATATTGGTGGGAGCATGTAAACTCTCTTTCCTGAGGATTCCTATGACAGATACTCTACACCTATGGCTCCATTGAGCGCTAACTAGGGTGGGTATGGCCCCGGGAAAACATAAGCATCTAGGGGCAAAGAGGGGCATGCTCGCTAAAGGGTCCCCCTACAACAACACCCCCAGTCACTTCATACCCGAAGTACCCAGCCATGGGTCAAGCACAGGTCAGACCTTCTCCTTGACAGAAACAAATCATTCCGCCTATTTTAGGTCCAATTCTTTTTTTCCATTTACATAAATAATCTGCCAATGGTCTGCAAACCAGTGCATACCCTCCTTTACACTGACAATGCTGTCCTTTACACCCACAGCAACGACACTGGTATAATCAACCACTCAGCAATAGCTTCCCAAAACTGCAGGACTGGTTCATTCAGGAAAAAATGGTTTAAAACCTCCCAAAAACTCAGACTATGTTGTTTGGGACCAGGACAAACTAAGCAAATTATCCCCTAAGTTCAGCGTCAAGGCAGAAAATAGCACTTCTCTGGAAAAGACCATCTCCTTCGAGTATCTCAGTGTATTCCTCAATCCCACAATGTCGTTCAAAATCCATCTCCAGCATACTGCCACCCTTCTTCATCCGAAGCTGGGCTCATTCTACTGAGTTCGCAAGTTCCTATCCCCTGAAACTAGGATCCGAATAGCACAAGCTAATCTTCGCCTCTCACTTAACTATGGCGTGATTGTTGCTGATGCTGCCAGCAAATCAGTACTACAAAAAAAGCATACCTTATATCATAAAACAGCCAAATTTGCCCCTGGCAGTGGGGTTTCTGCCTATCACTGACTCCTGTTAAATACCCTAAACTGGCTACCCCTGACTTCAAAGCTAACCTAACTCTTGCCACGCTCGTTAAAAATATTTTGCAACCTGGCACCCCTGCTTACCTAGCTAAGCAAATATCGCTTGTCGGCCTACTCACATACCGCTCTGCCTCTAGCTACAATTTTGCAGTACCTCTGTTTCAGTTTAACATGGGACAACACTCCTTTAGTTACTGAGCAGCCTCAATATGGAACTCCATACCCATCAAATAAACCCCTATACATTCAGCCTTTGCTAAGCTTTTGAAAGTTCATTACTACTCATCCTATGCCTGTAACTGCTTCTGTTAACCTGTCTCCCCTCCGATTGCTCTTACCCACCCAAACTGCATGTGCACTCGGTATAGTATACAATTACAATCCCTGTGTTTCGCTTCTGTTCATATTTGTAAATATCATATTTGTAGCAGGATTTCAACAAGGAGGTGCAACGCAAAGCACCGCAAGGTACGGGACCAGGAGCTGCGCCATCCCCGCAAACTGCAGTGGGACAGGGGTGTTTTCAAAAATATCTACTTATTGCCTGTGTTCCACTCTGCTGACTTGATCACTTTCCTGCTTGTACCTTAATTAATTAATTGTTGGCAAAGTGCTGAGATAGTTTTTTCTTAGCCTGATTTCTGTGTGTGCTAGCTGTTGTGCGGCTGCACTTTGAGAGTAGTCTTAAGCTTATTTTGTGCTGCACTTATAGTGACTGCTGTTTTTTTGAACGTATCTTTAATCTGAATCTACTGTGGGCATATTACCTTGTATGGTAGCTGGTGTCCCAGTTCAGGTCACCATCTCCATATTGGGCGCATGCGCAGTGGTATTGCCTTTGTGTTTTTGTTTGGTCTCCTGCCCTATGTTAATGTCCTTTGTTTTCTACCCTAGGCTCCAACTGAATACCCTTCCCCCACTCCGAACACAGACCGGAGCAGGATTTCAATGAGAAGGAGCACCACAAGGTATGGGACTGGGAGCTGCACCGTCCCCACACACACTGCAGTGGGAGAGGGGTGTTAGCCGTCGATACTACGTGTTGACTGCCCTGCCTACCCCTCCACTCATCCACCAACCCTGGGGATATCTCTAGCCTTATAGGGCACCTGCAATCATGTGACCTATCATGTGACTTTGCACAGATACTACTAAGACCCTAGTTTGCCACTAGCAACTTATACTCTATCACCAGCATGGGTCAGACTTGAGTAGTCTAAATCTCTTCTCTGTTCTACCTATCTACTTGCTTCCCCTGTTTCCTCTCGCTCTCTTCCTGGTCTCTCTCTTTCCTCTCTTCCCTTCCTTACACCATTTTCTCCTACCTCTCTACTCCCTCCCCATCCCAGACCTGAATCCCTAACCTATTGCACTGTAGTCGGGAACTCTACCACTTCGCTATCTAATCTGCCACTCTTTTCCCAAGTTGGTTGTCATCCTAATACCGCTGACCTGTTAACCTCCCCCTGTATAACTCTCCCCTTCCCCTGTGCCACACAGACCCCCTCCCAACCCCTCTCCTCCTCTCCTACAGTACATTAGTATTGTGTTGCTTGTCATCTGTTCCCCTTTCCTGCCCCTCTCACTCTTCGCTCAATCATGGGATACTCGGCCAACAGTGTCCTACCTTTACTCCTTCTTGTGCTTGCCTGCCCCAACCCTAACTTCAATCCTCCACCCACTCCTCACCATCCCCCCACTGCCTCACCAGCGCTGTCCTCTGTAACAGCCACTACCACCCCTAACCTTCTGCCTGCTCTCCTGATTCCTCATGACCAGCAACACAGGTACACCTCACTACTACTGGTAACCCACATCCACTCCCTGCCACCTCCAGCTTATTGCCCCAAACCTGTCCATCGACATTCTTCGGTTAAACTTTTCAAACTCAGCATTGCCTGCTATTACTCCTTCTCTCTTGTAATATCCACCCCTAACCATGACCCAGTTTCATTAACTCCTCCCCTCCACTACTAAAATGGGTGGCCTCAAGATTGCCTCTATTAATATTCACAGCCTTCTGCCAAAGCTTGACCAACATCAGGTCTGGGTCCTGCAGCATAGCCCTGATGTCCTTGCAGTAGTTGAGACCTGGCTCTCCCCCAAAACTCCTGACTCAGCTGTTGCCTTGAATGGCTACATGCTATTCAGGAATGACAGGTTGGGGAAAGAGAAGGGGGGGATGTGCCATCTATCTACGCAACTCCCTGCAAGAGCTGGTCCTCTCTCCTATCATAACTGGGCATTATGTTGGAGGCATTAATCAAGGAGAGGGTGGTGGGTTACCTGGAGGAGAGTAGCTTGCAGGACAGCAGACAGCATGGCTTCATGAAAGGGAAGTCATGCCAGACAAACCTAATTCAGTTCTTTGATTGGGTGACTTAGGTGATTGACCAGGGGGGCGGTGGACAAGGCCTATCTAGACTTCAATAAGGCCTTTGACACCGTCCCCCATAGGAGGCTGTGAGCAAGATGGAAAGCATATGGTTGGGTGGGAAAATAACAAGCTGGGTGGAGGCCTGGTAGCTAGGAAGAACTCAGAGGGTGGTGCTCAATGGGGTACACTCCAGGTCAACAAGGGTGAAGAGTGGAGTGCCACAGGGGTCAGTTTTGGGTCCGCTTCTCTTCAACATCTACATCAGTGATGTTGCTCAGGGTTTGAGGGAGAGGGTGTGCCTATTTGCTGATGATATGAAAATATGCAATAGAGTGGACACCCCAGGGGAGTGGAGGACATGAGGGAGGACTTAAAGATGCTTGAAAAATAGTCTGGGACGTGGCAGCTAAAATTTAATGCCAAAAAGTGTGCTGTGATGCACTTGGGGAGTAGAAACAAAAGAGCAGGGTACACCCTAGGTGGGGAGGAAATTAAAGTAACAGAACAGGAGAGGGATCTGGGGATCATAGTCCCCTCGAACCTTAAGGTAGGAATCCAATGTAGCAGGCCAGTGGGAAAGGCCAATGGAATGTTGGCATGCATAGGCAGGGGCATTACTAGCAGAAAGAAGGAGGTAATAATGCCCATTTACAAAGCCATAGTGAGGCCGCACCTGGAGTATGGGGTTCAGTTCTGGAGGCCTCATCTCCGCAAGGATGTAGATGTGTTGGAGAGGGTTCAGAGAAGGGCAACCAAGATGGTGCAGGGTATGCATGAAGAGTCATATTAGCAGAGAAGTAAGGAGCTTGATCTTTACATGCTGGAGAAAAAGAGGGGAAGGGGAGACATGATTGAAACTTTTGAATATGTAAAGGGGTTCAATAAAGTGGGAGAAGAGTGTTTAATTAAGAGGAAGGAGGGGGTCAAAACTAGAGGGCACAGCTTCAGACTGCAAGGAAAAACATACAGGGGCAATGTGAGAGGGTATTTCTTCACAGAGAGGTTGGTGGAGCACTGGAACAGACTACCAGATGGAGTGGTGGGGGCTAAATGTATTTTGAAACTGTCTTATTGTATCCTAATGTAAAGTGGTTGGTGTACTCAACCCCGGGTCGCCCCTGAAAAAGGGATCTTTGGTCTCAGATGGTTTACCTGGTAAACAAAATCTAAATAAATAAATAAATAAAATCAGTAGAAGAATTCAATAGGGCACGGAACAAGCATATGGGGGCTGAGTATCGGGGGGAGAGTCAGGGCTGGCAGGGAGGAGGAGGTATAGGGGGAAAAAAAGGGCAGACTAGATGGGCCGGTATGGTCCTTTTCTGCCATCAAGCTTCTATAATTCTATGATTCAGTCTCCATATCTCCTACCTTAGTAAGTAGTCTTGATTCTCTCACCAGGTATCTCTCCCTCAGCTGCTCAACTGCCCAGCTGGCAGCTTCACTCAAGCTGAGGACTGCAAGTGCCCCCCAAAGGTGACACCCTCTTTTCTTGGAGGGCCTTGTGTGCTGCAAGGCTGCCAGGAACTCCCCTTAAGGGGTAGTCCCTCAGTGTCTCCATGCCCTCCCAGTGTGTCTGCTCACATGAACTCGCGAACTGCTAGCAATCTACATTAGATATCTCCAGATCCCTTTCTCTGTCTCCAAATTTTTATCTTGGGCCTGTCCCTGGAGGCATTAGGTGGCTAGTCATTGAGTTGCTCTGGTCTCAAAGGTCTGGAGCCAACAACAGCTTGTAAGTGCAAGGTCCTTGCCGCCTCAAGGCAAAAGCTTCTCAAGAGTACTAGCCCTTCTATTACTAAGCCTCTCCCACTGGGCTATCCAATTAGAGTCACAACTAGAAAGTAGGTTCTGAGTCTAGCAGTCTGGTACCCCCCCGGCCCCTAGTGGTAGAAGGGGATGTTACACTTATACCCTGGACTGCAACATCTTCTGAGTACTGTGCATGGCATAATACCGGTAATATGGTGCTATCTCATGCACAATGCCCTTGGTGACCAGAGCTACTGCCATAGTCTTCCCCCACCAGCCATCCCTTACCTTTAGTCTCACATTTGGGCTGCTGCAAGTTATTTTTGTGTCTCCATTCATGGTCTTACCCTCATGGTTCAGTGGTCCAGCATCCACTTCCTAGATCACAGCTGGTCCCTGGTATCCAGAGGATCATCCTCACACCCTCCCTTTTCCATTCTCCTGTGTGCTACTGAAAATGAGCTGGCCACACAACAATCTCTGTCCACCTCTGGCTCAACTTAGTCCTTCAACTGAGTTCTGATATTCCTACCTCCTGCCCTTAGTAGCTGAAAGAGCAGGGAAGTGTTGCAGAACTCAGCAGCAGACTCTGTGAGGGTTGCCATGCTCAGAGAATAGCCCTGCCTCCTTCCCCACATGGTCGCAACTATGTTAGGGACTGAGCGTTGAAGGCAAGCATCCCTCCCTTGTGCACAGCACTATGAGGTCACAAAGTCAAAACTGTTGGTTAATGGTACTGCGAGCCGACCACTTTGCAACAGCCACTACTAACTAAAAAGTGGGGCCTTGATGTTTATTTTAAATGTAACAAGCAAAAGTGGAAGCCTGAGACACAGTCAGGTGCCTTAAATCCCTTGCGAAATGATAACATCCTTTGGCATAGTACACCCTGGACTGCATTACTGTGATCATAAAACAGCCTACAAATGTCAGGTTTGGACTAATCTTAGTAATTTGTTTCAACCCATGATAATATGCTGAGGTATCAGCATGGGTCAAACATTTCTTCAGCAAGCCAGCTTTCAGGTGTTCTCCTATTTTACAATATGCAAGATGCATTTTTGGTTTTCAGTTTCCAGCTATGACAAGCTATAAGCTAAAATAGAAAGTTTAGCTCCACTTTTTATCCTAAGGCCCTGTCCTCATGGCTTGTCAACATTCAAAGCTAGATGTCTTATCTAAAGAAAATGGCAGTGGGTATAAATGGCAAGCAATCATATCATAGTGACTAAAAGTATTTCTCCATGGACTCTGAATGAACTATTAAAATCATCACTACACTGACCAAGTATGGGGGAAGGGAGGCAGAAATGATAAGGGTAATAGAAATTAGTATCATAATAAATACATTTAAATTGCCTTTCATTTACCTGTAATGAAGCAGGGGCTACTTATCCAGTCATCTGGGTAGACTGCATACTGGCTTAAGAACCTTCCTTGTAGGTATCCATTATATAGACAGAATGCAAAGGCCAATGCAAAAGGAATAAATGGTGTGGCCTTTCCTCCTCGTATTAGGAAAGGGAAAATCAGAGCCCTGTAATGAGCAAGGAAGGTCAATTAGTTCTCAGCAAAAACTGTCAATTCGGTTAAATGAACACTTGAGGAAATCAGACAGTAAGAACACATTTGCAATCTAAGGACCCTAGTTACAAAACTCAAAAGTCTGGATTGAGGGGTAGCTGTAGATCTCAGCTTCCAACATGCAATAGTAACAGACCAGAATACTAGACATACCATCTGGAACTTGTACTTGTTCTTGTGATGTAAGAGCACAATATCACTTTAATTTACTGTGTCTCAAGGGTTAAGACTGTATCCGAGTATATCATTTCCAAGGTGTAGAATGAACTCCCTTGATTCCCACTATGAACGCAGCCTCAATTTTACATACTCATAGCTAATCATTAGAAAACGGTATTTCTTGCCATGTTTCCTGCTTATGGAACAATTTATGGACTGCTGCTCATCACAGATTACTCTATAGGACACTACTGAAAATAAATTTGTGAACAGATCAACAAGTTATCTCTTGGATAAATATCTGAATACATAATTAAGTGATAATGACTGACATATGGGATACTGTTACTGAATTTATTTAATTATTGAAGTCTCAGAATTACAACCTTTGAGCCAGTGGCACATTTACAAAGGCCCCAAGTCACAGAATGAAGGAAACAAGGACAATTTACATGGTACAATAGACAGCGTGAAAGGTAAAGGGTCCAGAAAATAAGTTAAATAAAATCCACAGTAAGTGCTTCAAAAGTTACAATAGTTACATGGCTATAATTACATGGTGCATGCTGCATAGGTATCAAGAGTTACAATGGATTTCCAACTTTTGTACACTTTGTAAGAGCAGCCAAAGGAATGACCTTGTCATGAACCTCTAAGATACGAATGCAAGAATAGGCAGGTAAAGGAGTATGCAGAAACCAGACGGAGGGTAAAACAATTGAGCAGCCTGAGATAGGCATTGTACTGGGTGGGTGTACTTAGTCCTAATTCCACTAACATAGGTGCAGGGGTAAGGAGAGGAGACTGAGAGTAGGAGACAGTGTAGACGAGGGGTGCTGACTGAGATTAGGAGACAGAAAATACTTGGGGGTATACTAGAGATGGTAATGGGGATAAAGGAGGTGGGTGGGGAAGACAAGAGGCGATAAGAGGTACAGGGAAGGGGTCAAGAGAGGTTCTGGGATATAGGGTGAGGTAATACAAAACCTAGACAATATGCCAGAGTTGGGGGTGGGGGTTGGGGGTTAGGAACAGGACTCAAAAGATAGGATGTTGTCAGGGGTGGGAAGATTGGGAGGGAGGAGGTAAGGGTAGGAGTAATGGAAGAAGAGTGGGAAGAAGGAGATTGGTGCTGGTTAGAATGGAGAGAGACACAAGTTATTAGGTGAATGCAGAACAGTTTGGTGGGACACCAGTGTTGAGCCTTTTGTGCCTTCGGATACAGGGACCATGGCCAAAGGGGATACTATTCAGAAGGAAGATGGAGATATCCTGGAACCAGAGGATGCTATGGGACACAGTTTAACTAAGAATACTCCATTGCTGGTCAAGGAGACATGAGTCATGAACACCAATTCTGAGGACGAAGTGCCCATTCTACTCCACTGTTCTGAGAAAAAAGTCAAACTCTTCATACAGATAGTGTGCAACTCTCCAGGTGCCTCCCCTAATTTGCCTATGCACAGGGAATACCAAGAGATCTATATCACCCCTAGAGCTATGCCCCATATTGCTCTTATTGGTGCCCCTCGGCAATGTCTGTCATATGGGTTTGCTAATGTGGGGTTAGACAGGTGCCATTTACTAGCTAGTGTACTTTAATACTGACCCAAATAATGCTTAGATAGCAAACCTTTGTACCAACAGACTGTCTGCCGTTTACTTTATTACAAATTGTTTGGACAGAACCTATGTGTCTAGAGTGACTGTCACTGGCTGCTGTTGAAATATGCCAGCTAGAAGTCAATTGTCTCAATAACCTATAATAATACAATAATGTTCTGTGTTAATATTTTAAACTCTGTTGCCAGACTTGATGTGTACCTCACGTACTCGGCCTGGTGTCACTGTAACCTCCCACCCACATGGTAAGGCTGACCTTTGGCTCCATGGGGCTTTGCATCACAGCCGAGGGCTGGATTCTCCAGTGAACCGCAGAGGTTGTTTCAGAACTTTGTCAGTCTGCCTGAAGTCTGCTTCACACACAGCTGGGAAGCAAAGCTGTTTCATGATTTTGCCAGTGTTGGAGGTCTGCCAGGGGCTTCCACAGCTAGGAGATGGGAGATGACTGGTGGTTGTGAACAACAATAAGAAGGTAGCTGGTAGAAATCCAGAGAAGGGGAGATTAGCGGAACCCCTGTCTGATGACTGAAGAGGTCTGACAACCCAGAAGTACAGCTCACTGTCCAGAGCACCATCACCATTAGATACCACAGCCAGGTGACTGGTCTACAGTGCTGCGGGAAGTGTGTGGATGTTGCACTGGCAGGTGAGTGGTTGCTCCTAGGGACAAAGCTGTATTCAGCAAGCTGATCTCCGAGAAGTGCCATAAAAAAAACTTGTAGTAAGAGCTGAGAGAAGACCAAGCAACTGAGCCTAGAGTTGACTGTTTGACAGAGATGGCCAAAGCAGTGCCGATTTCCTGATTGTGAGACTGTCTAAGGTACATCAGACAGAACTGACAGGAGGGCTGATCCAGGGCCGGAGTTGGAAGGGAACCAGTGTTCAGAAGTCTGCCAGGTTGGGAGTTCCATTAAGTATATAACCAGGGCCTTTGTCCTGTAACTGGAACCTGTTTATAGTTAGCTCAGGGTTGACCACAGATTTTGGGGATGTTGGACGTAAGGGGAATCTGTGCCTTTTTGCTTGTCCTTTCAGCTCCAATTCTACTAAACACTGTTTCACATTTTGTAGTCACAATGGAAGAAAAATTCCATCCATACTTTTTTTTAACTTAGTGTGCTTTGCTGAAGTTTGCATATTATATCACACAAAACAAACAATCAGTGCAAAACAAACAAATCGCCTTCACAACTCTAAATCTTAACATATCTGTATACCATCCCCCCTTCCCCAGTTCCCTCAGCGGCGATATGAATCAGGTCTATAGTCCTTCCTATTTATGATATCCAGAAATGGCAATATCAAGCCAAGTAATAATAATTGTTGAAATTATAAAGGAAGAAAACAACACCCACAGTTGCTATACTCAAGTAGAGGATGAGACCATGACCAATGTATGCAGTTTGTCCCACTTCTTCCTGTATACTGATATTCGGTTATGAAGACTAACTATAATTTTCTTGATTCTTAAATTATGTAATAGCTCATTAAGCCATTCTGAGTATGATATCTCTGTCTGGTCTTTCCAGTGACGTAATACTACCTTTTTAACTGACAGAGAAATCAAGGCTATCCAGTATCTCCTTTCTTTAATACTCACCCTGGCATAATCCCCTATCAGACAAATTTCAGGGAGAAAAAGTTCCTCTAACCCCAAAAGTGGGTCTAACTTCTGTTTGATCCTTCTCCATAGAAGGGATACCATTGGACAATCCCCAAAAAAATATGCCTAAGGGTCCCATCTGCTTGTCCACATCTTGTGCATAGGGGAGAAGGGAATTTCCCCATACTAGCCAATCAGGTAGGAGTATAGTAAATATTTATTGAAAATGTAGAATTGGGTGAGGCGCAGCCTGTCATTGGATAACACTTGGTAAAGGTCAGCCCAAATACATTTCCAGTCAAACTTAGAATCTGGAAAGGCAGGGGACCAATATCTAGAGGGCTCTGACAATTCAGGTGAGACTTTAAGAAGTATAACATTACTCAGGCCAGCATTTGAAACAACTGGAAAATCTCTCTCTGGCAGTTAGTCCAAGGCGCCAATCCAAACCATGCAATCAGCAGGTGCCAGATCTGGAACACCCCAAAGATGGATCAGACTGGCACATCAAGACGAGTCATCAATTCATGACTCTGAGGGATACTTCCACTGGAAAGAAGGTCAAAGACTGTCTTTCCCGATAAAATGGGATCAGTCCTAAAATTCAACATACAGCCAACTTTAAAATTTGGATTTCCATAAACTGCTTGGGAGATATCTAGTGTGTTGGGCAGTTCTAACAGTTTACAAAGTTGGGTGTGCACTTTCAAAGACGTAAAAATAACCAAATCCCAAAGCATTCTGGGCAAATGCTTAGGTGGCATAAAAAACAAACTATCTAAGGAAATTCCAGATCTCCCAATCAGCGAGCTCTCAATTTGAAGCCATAGGGGAACATATTGAGCGTTGTTTGTTAATCTCTCTTCTCTAGGCCATTTAGCATATTTTGCTATATGACTTGCAAAATAATAAACAAGAAAATTAGGCAATTTAAGACCGCCCTTATCTTTAGGGAGTCCAAGGCGGTTATAAGCTCAACGTGGAGTTTTACCCTTCCAAAGAAAGGACAAAATAATACTATGCACTTTTTTAAACCAACTAAGGGGGAGCCATAAATTTAACATATTCAAAGGGTAGAACAGTCAGGGTAAGACATTCATTTTGATAATATTAATTCTACCCTGCAATATGGGGAGATTGACCCATCTTTGTAGATCCTGATGAAGTGTATTGACTAGTACATCTAAATTCAGTTTCTTCATTAGGACCCAAGACTGTGCAACAGTAATAGCTAAATATTTAAATTTGGTGGTCCACACCAGCCCAAGTTGGGCAAAATCACTACTACTAACCAAAGGATTCAAGTGCATTATTACTGTTTTGTCTAAATTTAGTTTATAGTTAGAATACTTTACAAAATCCTTTATGATTTGATTTGAAGGGCTGCCTGCACTGACGTTACAGGGTTATAGAAGTGCAGCAGGATGTCATCTGCATAAGCAGAGATTCTCAGATCAAGTAGAGCAGCGGGGATCCCATGTAAGAAAGGGGAAGTTCTAAGAAGAGTAAGCAAAGGCTCCAAGTAGAGATTAAACAGGTCGGGGGGGGAGCAGGCAACCTTGGCAAGTACCAGAATGGAACTCAATCCTTTCAGAAAGTGTTCCATTACAGTAAATCCTCACACTGGGGCAGGAATACAAAGTTTCTAACCATTTAATAAAAGTGCTAGGGAAGCCAAGTGTATCCAGGACCGCAAACAAAAAAGCCCAGTTCACTCTATCAAATGCCCTCTCCGCTTCCAGGGAAACCAAGGCCATAGGCAGATTGGCCTCCCCTGGAGGCAGAAAAGACATGCAACAGCTTTCTTAGATGGTCTATGGATGATCATAAAGCCCACTTGTTCTGGCCTAATTAAACCTTCCCATACCTGTTGAATTCTGTTGGCCAGTATTTTAGCAAAGAGCTTAGCATCATAGTTTATAAGCGATATGGGTCGATAATTAGTAACTTTATTAGGGGCTTTACCTGGTTTAGGCACAACTATTATTAATGCCTCTGCTAGAGAGAAATCTGAAATACCCCCCTCACAGAAGGACAGAAACAATTTGTGAAGGACAGGGGTAAGTTCAGCAGTGAAAGTTTTATGAAAATTAGGAGTAAAGCCATCTGGGCCCGGAGATTTATCTGAAGGGAAGGTACTTATGGCTGTTTGGATCTCTTGACAGGTTTTAGGACCTGCCAGAAAATGTTGCTGGTCCTGGGTTAAATGAGAGAGTGGTATATGAGATAGATAATCCTGTATTTCAGGTACCAGGGGAGAATTGCCCGGAAGACTAAATAATTTTTTGTAGTATAAGGCAAATTTCATCGACAATTTCTCTAGGAATGGTTTTCTGGGAATTATCGTGCTGCAATGTTATGGATAGTACTAGCCAGGAAGCCTCTTGATTCCTCAATCTGAGAACAAGAAGATGTCTGGTTTTGTTACCTTGGTCTACATATGTTGATTGGGTTTTTAGAATGGGATATTCAGCCCATTCCCTCAAAATCTCTGTATACTGATGTCTCAGAGCTGACAATTGTTCCATTTGCCTTTCTGAAATGTTGAAGGAGGTAGTAGTCTCAAGCCCTTCAATACGATCAAAAAGTAGATGAATGGAGGCTTCACGTTGCCATTTCCATCTGGAAGCCAGCCGAATAAGCTCCCCTCAGAGAGTGCACTTCAGAGAACACCATAGCCTATCATAATCTGTTATAGAGCCCTCATTAATGTCCATATACTGGGAAATAAATGTGTTAAGCCCTGAGCACACCAAATTATCTTTTAAAAGTTGGTTATTAAGTTTCCAAATGTTATCTGGGGACATAGTAGGAAACATAGTGCACTGCAACCATGTAGGAGAGTGGTCTGAGATCGTCCTAGCAAATATCCCTCCTTGCGAGACTACTGACAGTAGGGTTCTGCTAATTAAAAAATAATCTAGTCGAGAGAAAGATTTATGGACTGGCGAGTAAAAGGTGTACGCCCATTCAGAGGGATTAAGGACCCTCTAGGGGTCACAAAGTCCACTCATATCTATCAATTCCTGGAGGGATATTTGGGCAGGAGACAACCCAGATGCTCTTCCACCAGTCTTATCCAAGACTGGATTTAAGGTAAGATTCTAGGCCCTGGCTAAAATAATTGGGAGGTGGGCAAACTGGGCCAGTTGTGCCAATAAACCTGTAAAAAATTCCGGGGAGTCCATGTTAGGACCATATATGCAACCCAGAACAACTTCAGAGTGACTCAGGACACCCCTCGCCATTAGGTAACAGCCACAGGGATCCTCTATGCTTTGTAATGGCTGGAAACTAGTTCCTTTAAAAATTAGAATCACCACTCCTCTTTGGTTCAATGAGTCTCCTGCAGCAATGGCTTGTCCAACCATCTGTCTACGAAGGAGAAGCCCCTCCGAAGAGAGAAGGTGTGTCTCTTGTAAGAAGGCTACTTGGCACTGTAAAAATTGTAGATGCCTCAGAATTTGGTAACGCTTTACTTTGGAGCAGGCTCCCCTAATATTCCAAGTAATAAATTTCATAGCTGCCACAAACTGATGTAACACTGTAGGAAAACATACACTCCAGTAACTGAGGCTATCTAAATCTTGGATATGGACCATAGAACTTTAAAAAAATGAGCATTTCCCTGAGGTTTCCCACCCTATCCAACCCCCCCCCCCAAATCTTCTCCCCACAAACACATGCTAAGTATACAGAACTGAAAAACCTAACCAAGCATAACAGTAAAATTACTATCCTCAGTCCTAACGACTGATTCTCCATGCCCTCCCAGGTCATGATGATTAGAACTCCACCCTAATCATACACCCTCTCCTGCACCCCCATCTCAAATGCACAAAGTGTGTGTGAGAGAGAAAACTCAAAACCACCCACCAATTCAAACAAAGCTTAAAAAGAAAAATTATCAATGTGTTTATACAGGAATCACATACCTCTGCTTATTACATAACCAACCAACTTAGTTTTTACAATGTACAAACAAGTAGTAGATTTTACAAAGGCTCCTCAATGTTAGCTCACTAAAAAAAAAAAAAAAAGGAAAAAAAAAACTGATGGAACCGCTAGATGGCACCATTAAGTTGGATCGCAATAAGTCTTACGCTTTAAACAGAAATCAGTATGTCAATTAAGACACTCGGTTGTTACTACTGGGTTCATAACTTTAGAGAGAGCTATAAACAAAATTGACATTACTGTCACTCGAAAGAGTGGGTATAAACTAATGTATGAATATAGAACTATTGTCCTCCTGAAAAGAAAAAATATGCCCCATAATAAAATTTGTGTCCTACAAGAGACCGTCAGCAGGAAGATAAATATTGAATCCACATCACGCTGTTAAACCATCTCTGCAATCCATTTCTAGAAGAGCTGAATATTAACTGCAGTGTTTAAACAATGACAAAGAACCTCTGTGTGTAAACACTGAGGCAAGGGTTACCCCAAAGGGCATTTGGCTGGGAAGCCAAGTTTCAAGAAAATACAAAATCACACATGCCCCCAAAATGCAAAGCATCATGGGCTGCATATGCAAATCACCACAGAATGTTATGCTGGTCCAAGTGGGGTGTCAAACAGATGAGGCATACTGATGAGTCCTGGTAGGATGAAACACGTGTCTATGTATTCTTAGTGTTTAAACAATGCTGATACAGGCAAGCCAGCAAAATTAGGAGTCAGTCTAAGTAGCCATTCTATGCACTTCTGCACCTGATTCGCTCAGGGTAAAATCAAACCATGCAGAGGGATCTCCATGAATGCAGATTGTTAGTTAAAAAAGTTCACTCTGCATTGTTAAGAAAATCGATTGCGGTAAAGTAAATTTGCCTGACGTTTCACCGAGATGTTCCTCATTTAAACAGTTCGGGATACCAGCTTTTCAGAGAGACTTGGGCTTTCTCTACTGTAGGTCTTCAAAACTGTGCTAGCTGTCTCAATGATAAATCTGTAGGGTGGAAGGGTATTTTACTCTATACTTAATACTTGCAGCAATTAACTTAGACACTGTCGGGTGCATCGCAGATCTCCTCTGTTGAACAGAATATGGAAGATCTTGAGCAATTCTGAGCTTCTTCTGTTCCCACTGCACTTCTTTCAGTTCTCTGATTTTAGACAAAATATACTGTTTGTCCAAAAAGTTAAGAAGTCGGAATATTAAGGGTCTGGGGGGAGCTCCTGGAGGTGGTACTGGCTGAAGCGACCTGAGGGCTCTCTCAATGATGTATACAAGCCCATTTGGAGAGGGGCCAGCTATTTTTTCACACAATTTCTGTACAAATATAGTTGCTGTCGGGCCCTCCTCACCTTCTGGTAACCCCAGAATAACGAGGTTGTTCCTACGAGACTGACCCTCCAGGTCCTCCAGCTTTTCTTCCATTTTCTTCAGTCTGTGCCACATCGCTGACATTTCTAGGTCTGTACGGGCTCTCCAGTCATCAAGACAGGAAATTCTAGCCTCGTTGTCCCCAGTACGATGGGTAAGGTGCTCAAGAGAAAGCTGCATAGATTTCATATCAGTTGCCAGGCTAGCCAGCATTTGTTTTAATGGATTCAAACCCTCGAGAAACTTTTCTTCTGTGAGGGCAGCCTCGGAGCTAGTGTGGGTAGTTGTGCCCATTTGCTGCACTTTGGTTCACTTGGCTGCTTTATCCTGCGGCAGAGAATCCTTCATTTCAGCTTCCATACCACCGATTTATCACCATTAAAATAACACCGATAATAGTGGGCGATCAGGATTTGCAAGATTATCAGCAATCAAAGTTCAGGTTAGTAGAAATTAGGTTTTAGAAGATAGGAGTATGGGAGCTCAAAAAAGTGCGTCTATTCAAGCAGACATCATGTGACCTCCTCTTTCCATCCACACTTACCATAATTTCCTTTTCTGTTAGTTCCAATGTTGCCAATGGGGATGGTATTCTGTACATATGGGTAATGTGCACCCCTACAAGGGGACAGTGCTACTGTCTCAGACTGTTCTGACAGCACAGAACTCTAGGAAGATCACCATTTTGAGAGACACAGTTGCTCAGTCTGCATTTTTGCCACACAGTACCAAACATATCAGATTGACTATTAATGTTCACAAACCAGGGTAAGCCCCTTTCAAGATCTAAGGATTCATACTCCATTCCTAAATAATAATTAAAATGTAAGCCTACCTTACCTGTGAGGAATACGTCATCATGTCGAGACTCACAATCTCACTTCCCTTAGGCGCACTTGCTTAGGATCTTCTTCAAAACAATTAATGCATAACACTGTCATTAAATAACTAGAACATGATCCAAACAAGGTGGAAGTGAACCCATACAGATTCCCGCAAGACGTGGGATAATAAGAATTACTTGCTGTTAAACCTGAATTCTATATTACACAATAAAATCGTAAAGAAAATATGGGTTCCTCTAAGCAGTACCCATGTGAATTAGCACAGGGAGAATACTGTCCCATATATGACCCTTACAGGTAACTTCTGGATTCATTATTGAACCGCTGCCTGAAAAACTCTAGGTCCAAAAGATGCATCAGTGGAGTTCTGAACATCAAGCCCATAATGGCCTGCAAAGATATGAATGGGGGACTATGCTGTTGCTTTGCACAGTTCTATGATGGAGGCCTCTGTCCTTTCCACCCAGAATACTGAGAACACCATGGAGGAGTGTGCTCTTACCAGAGCAGAAGCCTTCCCTTTTTCTGTTACATGGACTTTTTTGATGCGGGCTAACCACCCAACCAGGGTGTCCTTGGAAACTTTCTGGCCCTTCTTTCCTGTTCCAAAGAGGACAAAGAATCCTTCTGACCTCCTGAACACCTTGGTTCACTTTGGGTACGCCTCAACTGCCCTGCACAAATACAGTTTACGGAATTCCCTTTCCTTAGATTTGTAGGTTTTTTTTTTTTTTTTAGAACATAAATTTTATTCAGCAACAATAGGTCATACAATATATTTGTCATATGCAGTTAAATAAATTACACACTCAGGCCCTATAATAGCCTTCTGGATTGTATACATTTTTTCTAGTCTAGGCACATTGCAACTTAATAAGAACAAATATAATTGCTTACTAAAAAGTACACAGCGATTCTGTCCTATACGAGCAGTTCTCTCAGATGTTAATCGTGCCTCCCTGAGGGGAGCTGTTCTAGATACAAATCCCATTTTAGCCATCTGGTCAACACATTTATGCTCTTCCCGCTACAATTCTTATATAGTGTACAGTTCCTCCATAATTCTAAACTCTTTCACTAAGAGAACTCACTCCTGCTGGGTTGGGAGTTGGAGGGGGGGGAGGGGAGACAACCAATGTCTCATAACAGCTTTAGGGCTGCCACCACCAGTAGTCGAAATAGATACTTTTTCTGTGGGGAGCATGTCCCTTCTGGGAGAATTTACATCGGTGAGCTGAGAGGCTCTCTAGGAATACAGCACTCTATGATTTCAGAGCAAGCTTAGGATACATTAGCCCAATATGGGACTAGTTTGGGGAAGCCCAAAAAATATGGTGGTGGTGGTGGTGGTGGTCACCTCTGCTCCCACAGTTCCTTCAGCATTTATCTGTGTTCCCAGGGTTTAACTGGGTTGTGATAGTTGCCATTCTAAAAAAGCGGGCAATGGTCTTCCACCTAAACTCTCACTACTGTGCGGAGTAAGTTGTTTTATGTCCCTCTTGCCATGTAATTTGCCTGACATTGTGGGGACTCTGGATTCCTATTTCCCTCACCCAAACTTACCGGACTTCTTGATCTAAGGGCTGTTTCTGATCTTGCGTCTAGGTGCACAGTTTAGATATTTCTTGGGAGTCTCTAACCCATGTTCTTTCCACTCCTATATAGGTCTCAAGTGTGGTGGGGTCTCTGGTGTATTTATTCCCCACTGTAGGGTGTTGGATACGTCTCCTAATTTGTAAGTAGTAATAAACCCCCCCCAACCGGGTGAACTTTTCCCTGAGATGGTCAAAGGTTATTAGTTTACCTTGCTCCATCATATCCTTCACACATCTTATACCCTGTCTGGTCCAGGTTTGGTATCTATCCCTGGTCTGCTAAACCTGGGGTAAATCGGGATTTCCTCTGAGAGGGGTGAGCCCTCCCATATCTTGTGCACGTGGCATCATTATGTGATAGGTTGTCCACATGTAAAAGGTGTTGGAAGTCCACCTATTGGCAACGCGATGGGTTCCTAGGGTGTCTAGTGGCAGCAGTGGTGTTACACCTAGGTCATACTGGGGCATCTGTGCCTACTCCCTTTCCAACCAGCCTGTGTTTGTCTTCCGTTTAAGCCTGGTTAGAACTGGGGTGACCTGTGCTGCCAAACAGTAGTCATGTAGGTTGAACAGGGCCAGCCGTCCTCCCTCTTTAGGGGCATGAAGCAGGCTTTGTTTGATTAGGGGGTGTTTTCCAGTCCAAATATATAGTGATGTCCTGGACTATTATTTTCCAGAATGTTGAGGGAACTGGGACTGGTAGCATTCTAAAAACATACTGCAATGTAGACAGAATGTTCTTGCACACAGTTTCTCTACAGCCTCCTAAGGTGGCTGGAAGATGCTTCCACCTTTCCAAGTCTTTTTGGATGTCAGTATCAAAGTTTTTTTTATGATGATATTCAAAGAGGTGGGACAGGTTTTCTGCGACATTAATCCTTACGTATTTGAATCCTGTTTTGGCCCATCTAAATGGGAAATGTGACTGGGCATCAAATGGGTGCATGTCACTTAACATTAATGCCTCAGTTTTGGAGTAATTTCTCTTAAAATCTAAAACTCTGCTGAATGTTGCCAATACCGGTAGTTGTAACGGGGATGGGAGGCAATGAGGCTTTGGGGTTGCTTAAAAACAGTAGGGTGTTATCTGCAAATAACACAACTCTATGTTCTACTGGGCCCATTGTTATCCCAGTGATGTTGGGGTTTTGCCATATGTGTGCTGCTAAGGGTTCCATTCCTAGGGCAAACAGCAGGGTGACATGGAGCACTCATGTCTGGTTCCCCTGTGTAGTTTGGACTGCATACCATTCCCTCCTACCTTAGCCATAGAGCCTTGGTATTGAGCTATGGGATTCTGCACAAATTCATGATTAAAGTCAAATTTCGTCAGGACTGCAGCCAAGTACTGCCAGTGAAACCTTTCAAAGGCTTTTTCTATGTCGATGGTTATTGCCAAGGTGGGGTCCTGCCACCCCGCCATGGCCAAGATGATGTTATTATATTATTATATTAGCTCTGGCTGGGAAAAAAGTCAGTCTGACTGTGATGTACCAGTTTACTGACAACTTGATGTATCCAATTAGTCATAATTTTGGTATTAATTTTGGTGCTGTAAGTCTATCAGTGAGATTGGTCAGTATGATGTGCACCGTTCTGTGTTTTTATCTCACTTGGGGATGACCATCACCAATGCTGTCTGCCATTCTCTAGGGAAAACATGCTGCTGGAGACAGTGATTAATGGCTGCCAGCAGTGGGGGTTCCAATTTCTTTGATACTTTTATAATACTCTCTAATACTCTGCCAGGAATCCATCTTCCCCCGGGCCCTTATTATTATTGAGAGATTTGATCACTGCACAGAGTTCTTCTAGTGTAACAGGTCTGTCGAGCATCTCCCTGTCTGTACCATCTAACTTGGGTAGATGTATATTTGAAAAGAAGTTGGTTATCTCCGCTTCTTCCTTCCTGGGCTCATCTGTACTGTACAGCTTCTTAAAAAAAATCCATATTTTTCTGCTATTTCTTTGGGGAGGGAGTGTGGGAAACTGGGTGGGTTCTGTCTTTAACTTTCCTTGCTACCCATTCCTTATGGAGTTGAAAGGCTAGGGGTGGCCTGCCACGCAACCCCCAACGAATAATATGTGAACTTAGTATGTCTAATAGCAAATTCAGCTTTTCCAGTGTTGATGTTCTACAGCTGCAGCTTCAATTCTCCTGTTTGGTGGAGAAGTTCCAGACCTCCTTCTTTTTTGTTCTTCTCTTCTAGATCTTTCAGCTGCTGCTTGGCCACCCTCTGTTTTTTGATGAGTGAGATCGGAGATGCTCTTGCCCCAGGTGACCAGTCTCATGGCACACCAGAGTGTCATGGGGGTTGTCTCCTCTGACCGATTTAGTCAGAAGTATTCATTTAAGGCCTCTGCTATATTTTAATAGTGTCAGTGGCTCAGTAGGTAGCACATTCGCCTCTGAGGCAGGGAGATCAGAGGGCTGTGGGTTCAGTTCCCACACCTGGCACTTGGGTTAATATCCCAGTACTGACACTGTAGTGCAGCATGAGAGGGGTGCTATACTTCTGAGGTGCCGTCTTTCGGATGAGATGTTAAACCGAGGTCTCATCTGCCTGGATTGGTGGTAGTTCAGGTGGATGTTAAAGATCCCATGGCACTTAACAAAAAGAGTAGGGGAATATTTTATTGAAAAGAAAAACTGAACATCATACACTCAAATAATACACAAGAAAGATTACAACCATAATACATAAATAAGACCGAGTCCCTGGTTACATAAATAAAGTCATGCACCGTCATCCAATTTTATCCTTCATAAAAGGTACTTCCAGCCAACGAAGTTTCCAAATCTCTTTACGCATAATTCGTTGCTCAAATAACACTGTTTATCCAGAGCATATTCTATACTAAGAATTACAGCATCAGGATCTTGAGAAATTTGCTGTAACACCAATTTACATCTAACCTGCCAAAGAATATATTTAATAAATGACAAAATTAATCTTATCATATCCTTCTGCAAACCCAAATTTGAGAGACAAAACCCCTATAATTTCTGAATACGTAAGAGACTGCCAAGCAGTTTGCTTCCATTTATCAGCTAATTTTTTCCATACAGTTTGTACAAAAGGACACAAAAGTAAAAAATGCTGCATAGTTTCCAACATCTCAATACACCCCTGTCACGGACAAAAACGTTCTGTCCATTTTTTATGTTTTGCATTACCCTTCACATTGAGTTTCCCATGAGCACACAACCATGTAACATCCCACACTCGAGGTGTTATTCTGGGATCCCTTAAGACATCTATGACATAAGACTTGTATTGAGGCTCAATATTAGGAAACTCTATTAGTAACTCTGGAATCCTTGTTGTATAGCTTTATACAGCAATTTAGTGGATATTGAATTAAGCACCTCAAACGACACTTTCCATTTTTAAATTCCTCAAAACAGGTCTGAAAAAACACAAGGGTTTTAAGCTGTGCATACCATCTGCTCCTTCCATTTTGAATAAACAGGCTCTCAATGTTCCAAAAGGGAGCCACAAGGCTGATTAGGTTTTGACATGTCCAACAGATTATGATGAAGAAAATGGTAAGCAAAAAGAGAATAGGATTAATCAGATTTAAACCTCCTTTATCTATAGGTAAATACGAAACCTCCCTCTTTATCGGATTTAAACGGCATCCCCATATAATTTGGAAAACCAACCCCAACAAACGAGATTCAGATTGGCTTGGTAATGGATATACTGCACTAAGAAATAAGAATATTGGTATTAAATACGTTTTAATAACCATAACGTTCTTCTTTTTTTACCAAATTCCAACTTTTCCATACGTTAACCTTTCCCTCTGCTTCTTCCAGTTTCCTTGACCAATTAAATATACAGTTGTCCTCCTTTCCATACCATACACCCAAATAATGAAATGGCTTGTGTGAAACAGTGATACCATGCTACATCGCAGACCCCTGAGGGAACCCTCCTAAAGGATAGATTGTACTTTTAAGTTTATTGAGTCGTGAACCTGTGGTATCAGCGAATTCTTCCAAAATAGTTAAAACTCTCAATCCTGAGTTTACATCCGCAACTATGACACAGATGTCATCTGCATAAGCAGTTACTCGCACTTCGAAACCCCCCCCAATGGTCGAAGTCCCACCACCTGAGCATCCTGTTGAATTAGTCTCAACAATGGATCTAAACACCAAACATATAGTAGGGGACTTAAGGGACATCCCTGTCTTACCCCCTCTAGAAATTGTAACATATTTCCCCAGATGCCCATTTACCAAAGGGAGAGCTTTTGCTGATGAATATAAAGTAGATATCCACTTAACAAATTGCTCAGGTAGCCCATAAGACTGTAAAACCAGGGAAATATAGGAATGTGGGACACGATCGAAGGCCTTTTCCTGGTCCAAGGCCATTATAAACCCTTGTAAGAGATCCTCTTTCCCTTGTTCAACTAATTCTCTTATTAATAATAGGTTATGTTGTATACTACGCCCTGGTACAGTACAGGTTTGTGCCCCAGAAAGTATATATGGTGTTAATTGCAACAAACGAGAATGTAAAAGCTTCATTAAAATTTTGTAATCCGTATTCAGTAAACTTAAAGTGTGCCAATTATCCAAACACATTCTCTCACCCTTTTTATATACCAAAATTTGAACTGCAATACAAAAATGAAAATCCACTTGCATCGTTGACAATACCCAATTAAATACTACAACCAATATCCGGATCATTTCTTCTTCAAATGTCTGATAAAATTCAGTAGGCAACCCATCTATACCAGGAGACGTATTTTTTTTTAAGATTCATCATTATGAGATCTATCTCACGGGCTGTGACAGGCTCCATCAACGGAGAAACCTGTTCCACCATCAGTGTAGGTACCGTAATGGACGTGAGCAAACTCTCAGTCTGTTCTAAGCTCAAAAACTTTGGAGCATAGATTGAATCCAAATATTGTGTCACTACACTTAAAATACCAGGACCATCTGAGACAATCGCTCCCTGATCTGAAAGGACAGCCGCCATAAATCGCGCCTTTGCCTTTTGGGTACTATGCTGAAAGGGATCACCCAATCCTGTCTTACCCTGAAGTACAGATTTTGTGTTCAAATTGCGGGATTTAGCCCTGTCATATTGTAATAAAACATTTCTTTTAATATTAAGACTTGTTCAGACAGGGGATGTGTAATAAATTTACAGTTGAGTAAATTTTATTCAGCTGCATGCATGATTTCAAATATTCTCTATACTGCCCTGACTTCGTGTAACCAAATGTTTTGAACTATGCTTCTTAATCCTGTTTTAGTCAGTTCCACCAACTACTTCTATTGGGCATCAACCTGCCATTGTCATATGTGCTCTTAAATACTCCCGAATTTTAAACTGTAAATGTTGATCTAACAGAAGTGATGTATTCAATTTCCAGTATCCTTCCCATACGAGGGCCCATTAACAGTCCCAAGGTAATTAGTAACATGGCATGATCTGAAAATTCCACTGGGTACACGAGCTGTTTCTACACCAATACAGTTTTAATGAAGAGAAATCTATTCTGTGGACAGAGCTCCATGAAAATATGTCTGCCCTCCTTGTGGATGAACCACCCTATAGGAATCACATAGCTGACTTTGAGCTATCAGTTTCACAAGATAATTAGTATCACTAAACACCTTTGTAGTTTTAGCCCCTCTATCTTGGACATGCAGAACGCAATTAAAATCGCCACCCCAAATTACCAACTTAGTGGTAAATAAGTAAGGTTTAATCAACCCAAACAATTCCATCCTACCTTTCTTAGTTAAAGGCCCACAGATGTTTATTAATCTCCAGGATAGGCCCTCATATGTAAAGTCAATTATTAAGGCCCTCCCCAAAAGAACCTCTATCAATCTTGAGATACGAAAAGCATCTCCCCTGAAAAGTACACCTACACCCTCACACAAATCAGTGCCATAAGAAAAAAAGGATGGGCCCCAACACCATAACTTTTTCGCTATATTAGTTAAATAAATTATATTTAACCTTATGTCTTGTAGCAAACAAATGTCACAATCCATATCTTTTAATTTTGTGAATGCTACCGACCGTCTCTTAGGATTCCTGATACTATTAACATTAATAGTTAAAATTCTCAACTTTGGCAGGGATGGAAATAACATAGTCAGTATTTAAGCTCAAGGTGGTTTCTTAACTCTGGAACTCCTACGCACCGAGTTCTATGTCTAGGACCTACACACTAATTTGTGAAACGTGCTCTGGGGCGTCCTCATCAGAATCAGAAGAGGGGGGGCCCAAGGAGGAGGCTTCCGAATCACCTCCTTGTTCCGAATCCAAAACAGTAGAGTTCAAAATCTCATATTTATTAGTCAACACAATAGCACCATTCATCCCAGAAGAGCCTTTGGCTATCTTAGAGCGAGGTTGTGTTTGTTTCAAACCTCTTTTCTTTGCAACACTTTTACCTCAAGGAGGTGGTATTGAAAAGGGAGGACTCTCCTGTACCTGTGGAAGAGATTGACCCAATACAACATCACCTCCACCCTTTTCCATTACTGGTTCAGTTGCAGGACTTGGCAAAATGTCCATAATCTCCTCTGACTGAGAAAATGGAGGAGGGGGAGGCCGCGATGGACTGGGCCTTGATTCCGCCGGGGAGGGGGGTGTTCCTTCTGCTTAGCTCTTTTTTTTAATATTTCTTTCTTTTGCGCCTCCTGTAAAATAGCATCCTGACTAGTCCTATCCGTGCGGTTGTGCGTTGCTCAAGGACAAGATTTATATGAATGCCCCGAATCATAGCATAAATTACATCTCAACTCAGCATGACATGTGGAACTTTGATGTCCAAAGTCTAGACAAGAGATTGCAGCGCAATCTATCACAAGTGGACCCTAAATGCATAAGGGCCCCACACTTGAAACAGGCTCTCGGCTGTCCCTGATAAAAACAGTGTCTTTGTTCCGTACCTAAGAAAATGCTATTGGGAAGGTGTACAGGCCCCATTTGATTGTTACGTAAGCGAACCCTAAATATCCACCCTCCATTCCAAATACACTCATCATCAAAAATAGGTATGGGAGCCCGAAGAACTTCACATTTTTTTTCCAACCAATATACAATATCATGCACAGATACCGATTCATTACGGAAAAGAACTGTCACTTTTTTGAAAGAAGGCTTAGTTAATGGCAGTACCTTAAAAGGCATCCACAATTCTGTATATTGAAAGTTATCAAATTTTGCCCCAAAACGATCCAGCTGTTGTAGAGTAACAAAGCTCATATCAAAAGACATAGAACCAGACACACGTATAAGTGCATGTATTTCATTTGAAAAAAAGACCCATCGAGTATTTTAACAGTGTTTTCCCCACGTAGAGGCGATCTGGTGCTAGAGTTAAACCCCCTTGATATTCCAAACGTACTGCGTTTCGTCGTTGTAAAGGGGGAGTGCACCAGAAAAAGGGTTTTGTCGTGAGACGACTCCCAAGCTTTTGCTTATGTGAGGGCTAGAAGGAGGCAATACTTGTTTCGGGAAGGAACTCAGAATCTCCCAGTCAATATGCTGCCGTCTGTACAGTCAAAATCCAACAGGGATAATTCCTGTCGTGTTTCACGCTGTGTTTGAACCCACCACAGTTACCTGTGGAAGCAAGGGCCTACCTCATTCAATTGGACTTCATGTTCCCTGGTAACTCATTTTGTCCTGGAATAGGGCTATGGGCTGGGTCGAATCCACACCCCATCTCACCATGCTTCCACCCGCATTGATCAGCGGCGGGTCTAAGGAGGAGGCTGAACGTTTCTGGAACAACTTGTGGTGTCGCGAGACCTTAGTCCTACCTTTCCATAAAGTGAAAGTCAGCACAAGTCTCACATTGTCAGAATTAAGCCCAGCGAATCACTCACAATAACGCCTTTCCCCTGTCTGACCATCTCCTGAGTCCACAATAGTTTCCAGCAGACTGGTTGACAAGTTCCTCACATCAAAGGGCTGTACCGTCAAAGTGTTAGGCTTTGAAGTACCGACGTCAACCTGCTTGCTCACCAATCCTCCCAATGAAGGGTTTTACCTTTGTTGCCTGTAATAGTTCTTCTTGAATAAGGTGAGCAGCGTCTCGTAGCAAGTCTTCAGGAATAGTTTCACTTAGTTCAGCCACAGGTATCGTCACCGGTGCTCCCGGCTGAAATAACATTTTATTTTGTTCCAAAATTTTATCCACCCAAGCAGAGTCGGGCCCAAACAAACCAGCAGTATCACAAAACAATGGTAAATTCAATTCTCTTGTAGTTTCTTCGGTTTCCATACAGATAGGCAATATTACTTCGGTCTCCAAGGCTGGACCTGGAGGTAGGGAGACCTGCTCACCTCCAGGTACACTAGCAGACTGACCAGCCATCTCTTCCTCCTCCATGGTGGCTCCCCCTACTGTCAGCAGAGTAGGGGAATTTTCCCGGTGTCCTGGCCAGATTTCCCTCATTCACTATAAATACCACCAATAGCTTAATCTGGTTCAAGGTCAGTTGGTATTTCATTTGTATCCCCCTCCCCCGGGTCATGCCTGAAAATAGGCAGGATTTGTCTAGTGCACTTACCCGGTCAACAAAAACTAACTAAATAAATAAATAATATTTATTTATTTGTTGAAATTTGTTAACCGGGTAGGCCCACTGAGACATGGTGTCCCTTTTTCAGGGGTGATCTGGAATTAATTACATTCAATATGGAACAGCATGTGCATACAAAGACAGGATAACAAAGTACACCTAAGCATTATACAAGCAAGTTGTAAGTTACAAGACTTAGAAATCAAGGAAATTAAACACATAGAATCAGGTACAGGTACAGTAATAGGTTACATGTATGCAATGAACTTGAAAGGAGAAAGTGAAATACCTGGAAGGGAGGTTTGGTGGGGAAAGTTTTAGGTGGGGGTAGAGGGAGCAGCCCTACTGCTAATTTTTGGTACACAAGGATGTGACCCCCTAGATGGGTTGCCGCCTCAGGTGAAGTAAGTGCCGGAATTAGTCAGATATTAGCTTGTACTACAAGGTTAAGCACTCTAGGGATTGAAGGCTCTAAAAACGTTAGAGTAGGCAAAGAGATCGTGCTGACATTCTGTGGTATAGGGCTGCCACATTTGTTGCAACTGCATACAGTAGACACTAACAGGTGTGATCTAAGAGCAGTTTTGAAGGTATTCAGTGTGACACAGTTAGTTACATCTGATGGCAGGTCATTCCAGAGGACCGGGGTGGAGATAGGAAAGGACTTGTCCCCTGCACATGATCAAGTCCTTGGGACTTTGAGAGCAGTGTACATGGATGACCGCAGCTCCCTTTTGTGAATTTTGTGTTGGAGTAGCCCATTGAGGCTGAGGGAGGCCGCAAGTTTAAGCGTTTTAAAGGCAAGCAGAGAGTAGGACAGGCTAACCTCACCTCGAGCCCTGGCCAGTTTAGTGAAGTAAGTACACTACAGTGGTGGTCTCTGGGGTGAGCAGCAGCAACAAAGCGAGCGACTTGTGGTAGAGGATTCTAGGTTTGGCAAGTTCGGTGCATTGCAGAGGTTGAAGGAGGAGGAGGGCTCTGTAGAGTAGGATGGGTAGAAGGGTTCCTGTGGCAATTGTCAGCCAAGCTTCATTGGTAAGATACCCGCCTAGCCTACAGTATATAGAAGTCCAAAGTTTTGATGGAGGGATTTTGTTAATGCCTCCACATGTGGTTTTAGGGTTAACTCCCAGTCAAGATGTACTCCCAGATACTTTATGGATGTGCAGACCTCTAGCTTGGTACCATTTGTGGAGGATATATGAAGTAGGTTGTTTCTGTCAGCACCTAGGTGTCTGGGGCTAAATAGCATGGCCTTAGATTGTTTGAGGTTTAAGACCAGTTTATTATCTATGAGCCATTTTTCCAGAATTCCAAAATCAGAGTTAAGGTCCAGGTTTAGTTGATTCATGGCCTTAGAGGTCCGGTAGATGATTGCACCATCTGCATATAGTTGGGTGTTGCCCCCCCCCCGCAGTGTTTGGGCATGTCATTAATGAAGACAGAAAACAACAGGGGTCCCAGGATGGATCCTTGGGGAACCCCTTGGTTAACTGGTTGTAGGTGGGATGTAGTGCCTTTCCATTTGACCCGTTGCTTCCTTTCCCACAGGTAATGTTGGCACCACATGCAGGCATGAAAGTCTAGACCGAGGCGACCGAGATTGCTGATAAGGAGACTGTGATCCACCAAATCAAATGCTTTTGTAAGGTCTAGGAATAGTGCCCCTGTTGCTAGACCTTGGTCTGTTGCACCAGATACATCTGTTGTAAACCTGATGAGGGCAGTGTCGGTTCCATGTTTTTTCCTGAATCTGTGTTGAGCATCCGAGAGCAGATAATAGAGTTCCATATGGTCCTGGATTTGGTTGTAAACCAGCTTCTCCAAAGTTTTTGCTAGAGCGCTAAGAATGGATATTGGTCTTTAGTATTCCATAGCGTCCTTTGCTCCTCCTTTGTGGATGGGGACCACCATTGCCATTTTCCATTCTGTAGGGAACTGACCAAGGAGAATTAATTTATTAAATAGGTTCCTGAGTGGGGTCGCTATTACTGGCGCTGCTAGTTTCAGGAATTTAGGTTCCAGTTTGTCGAAGCCTGGGGAGACATCCAGTTTGAGGGATCTCAGCAGAGTGAAGACTTCTTTCCGGGAAATAAGGCAGAAGTGGAATTGAGGATTGTGGAGAGAGTCAGAGTGTGAGGAGTTCAGGCTTCCCTGTCCAGGGTCTTTGTATTTATCGAGATTGGTAAAAAAGTTGTTAAATGCATTCGCTAGAGCATCCAGTTCAGAGAACAGTTTACTAGTGACTTGTATGCCCTGTGTGACGTCAGCTGAGTACCCCTTAAGAATGTAGTTGATTTGTTTCCAGAAACTCTTAGGGGCAGATAGGTTTTTGGTTTGGAGGGACCTAACATATAGACATTTGGTGTTTTTGAGCTCCTTTTTACAGTTGTTCCTCAAGGCCCTGTAGTTCTGCCAATCAGTGTGTTCCCCTGAGGGTTTGAATTTACCTCATGCCTTATCTCTGAACTTCATCCATTTTCTATGTTCACGGTACAACCAGCGTGAGCATTTGCCACTAATTCTGTGGTTTCAAGGGGGCGTGTTTATTGAGTGTCATGGGCAATCAGTATCTTCAGGGGAGTGTTAGGGGAGTTATTCCTCTAGATGCAAAAGGTAGGAGAATGGTCGCTGAGAGCATCAGGTAGTAGGCCTGTAGCTCTTATTCTGTCCTGTTGGTAAACTAACATCCAGTCCAGAACAATGTGGTTTCCAGACTTGAGGTTAAGCATCGTTGGTTCGCTAATTATTTGAGTAAGGGCCACATCCATAATGGCCGACTTGTTTAACCCATTGTTCAACCAATTAAGGTTGAAGTCACCCATTAGTATTATCTCATCCATTGGGTTATTTCCTACATAATTGGTGATGTGATCCAGTTCACTTTTTGCCATCTTTGGTGGGTTACAGGTGCACCCTACCATTAGGGAATTGGTCCCTCCCAACAGTTTAACTAGAAGGCACTCAGAAGACCTACTGTCGAGCCCAGGGGAAATAATTTCAGTTGTGTTTAGGGAATTCTTTACATATAGCACAACCCCTCCACCTTTCTTGGTGAACCTGTCCTTCCGGAAGACATTAAACCCTGGGATGTCTATTTTGTGGTTGAGTACAAAGGGTTTTAGCCAGGTTTCTGTGATGCCGATGATGTCTGGGGAGTAGAGATCCATCCATGCTTGAGGTTCATGCATTTCTGGTCTAAGGCTACATATATTCATCTGGACAAATTTCAGCCCCTTGGTGAACTTTCAGATTGTGTCCGAGGGAAAGGAGATCCTGCTATTCAATGGCCCTGGGTTAGTCTCAATGTCACCTGAGAGGAGGAGTAAGAGTTTATTTAAATAGGTGACCAGGTATGTGGTCGCTGGTCTGGGACTTCCTTGTAGGTGCATTAGGTAGAATGCGAGTTTGTAGCAGTTCCCCTTTGATTTGAGTCCATAGAGGGTCAGCAGGCCAGGGGAGTAGGCTAAAGTTGGGTGATAGGATGTGAATGGAGATTGGCGTTTGCGCCACTTGATATAGTCAGGTACAGGGCATAATGAAAGACTTAGATCCAGTATGACTAAGGACATAAGGATAATGATAGGTGTGCTATGACCCTTGTGGAGCATGAAGGGATCCAGGGGGTGAGTAGCTGAGGGGGGTACTGGACTGGTGGGGTATCCCCTCTGGGACATAGTTGGCATAAACCAAGCAATGAGACCAACTAGAGATCAGGACGAGTAGGACACAACTGACACTAAAGGTGTGGAAATTATAGGCAGACTAGTAATATCTACCCTTACTCATTATACACAATAATATCAAATGGTTAAGACAGTATCTAATATGTTCTAAAAGTCAGAAATGTTCCTAAAGAGAAAGTACTACTGAGTTGAAGTAGATGGCAGTTCTGATTAGCAAATACCCAACAAAATTTCTCAGTACTGCTTGTCCTATACCCCGGCTTTGTAAGTCACCTGCTAACAAGGTGACCCAGCTTTTTAAATTCTCTGAGTTACCAGCCTCTAAAGGAGTACAAATAATGGAGCATAATCAAGAAGAAATGCACAATAAGGTTGGGAGAAATAAGATAAACAAACAAAATGGCATTGTTAAAGCTAAGAGAAATTAAATGGGAAACCACTCTATGGAAGACTCCCTTTGGAGTTTCACCACCTGTGGTTATCAGCCATGCTAATCTTGCAGGGCAATTTACCTAGTATAGTAGACTGCAACCCTGGGAACCTACTGTCCTTGGACTACTGGTTGCCACTGTAGGACCCGCCTCCTTACCATTACAGACAGAAAAAACGATCAGTTTGCTGTGACCTCCAATCCCAGTCCACTGGAGAAGAGCTTTAGTCCATTTAAGAAGCTGTGGAGGCAGGAGAGGGTGGCTGGGACAAATTGAGCTCCAACTCACTGCAGCAATTTTTTTTTCCAGCTCAGGTGAGCTGGAAGTCAATACAGCCCTTTTTTAAAGGGCTGGCTGGGTCAGAAACTTGGCGCCTTTTTTAGTGGCAGTTAGGGATTTGAAAAATAAGAACAAAGTCAAAGTTTCTAGCCGGGTGCAGTTCCGTGGAGCGAGCAGACCCTGGCTCGCGCTGATCTTAAATTAAATTAGCCCTGATGAGCTCCAACTCACTGCAGTAATTAAGTCTTTCTACATTTTATTTTACACTGGGGCTGGGACAAGGCTCCTACATTTAAGTCTTCAGCTACCTCTTTCTTTGGGGAGACCAATGTCCAGCTTTAGAGTGACAGAGGCATGGTCAGACAGGTCAGTGGTATGTATTCCTATATCTACTGTCTTATGTAGGTGCTGGGTGGGCATATACCAGCTGTCCAGCCTACTGTACAATTTATGTGGGTGGCAGTAGAAGGTGAAATCTTTCTCTGAGGCTTGAACCAGCACCAAGCATTTTGCAGACATGATTCCATGGTAAGGGCCAGGAATTTTGTTTGCAGCACGTGAAACCTGCACCCCTTCTTTCTGGTTTTAGAAGAGTCCAAATAAGGGCCCAAGATGCAGTTATACTCCCCCAATACACAGAGATCATGAGCTTTTTCTGCAATGAATCTGAAAATATCTTGAAACATTTCATGGGAGGGGGAGTTGGGTGCACGTACATTAAGAACAGATGGTGATGACTGCCCCGATGACCCAGCGGCAGCGCAATATGACACATCGGGAGGCAGGCCTGGCCGAGGTTGCTGTCATGAGGCAGTGCCTCTCAGCTGGGGGTGGTTGGCAGCGAGTTCCGCCTCCACAGTTACTGCTGTGGCTGGGCCAGGGAGTTTGCTCCTGCCACAGAGTTAGCTGTCAACATGCGGGGCCACTAACAGCTGTGCTCACATCAGGGGAGGAAGTAGGGGATTCTCAGAGGAACAAAAATCCCACTGTCATCGGAATGATAATCTCAGCCTAGGCAGCTCCTGCATGCCAGTGCCTACTGGCACTGGATCCTGATACATACGTGTATGTCTGTGAGTGGACTGCTTCAAGGGGAGGAACCCCTGCCATGGAGGGCAAGCCATGTGAATGGTCGCTGGACTACTACCACCCAGGGGGCCTAGGCTGCTCTGGACCTGATAGGTTACATCCCTGGGATCAGGGTAAAAACCTGGAAGAATGTCTGTGATGGGAAAAGAACCGCTATGGGGGGAAAAAAGGATACTGGTGTATTTAGGTTCAAACATGACTGTCAGCTATACAGCTGGAGCCCCTCCTTATCAGTATTGCTACCCACTGACATTGCCTGCTGGGTTAGAAGAGGTGTACACCTCCCTTACCCACCGTCTCCACAGTCTGAGATGCTCTGTCATGATTAGGTGCAATTCCTGCAGGAAAGCTATATTTTAATTTATTTATTGAAACGTTTCACCAGGAAGGCACACTGAACAACAAGTTGCTCATCTCACGGTGTGACCTGTGGGGAGGGGGTACATGTGGAAAGGGATTTCAGAGGTAATACAGTTACACAAGTTACATTGTTAGTATAGAATACAGTTAATTCAAGCAGTTGAGAACATCAAGCTGGATAAACAACAACACAGACAGTTGATAAGCTGCAGCAATGAGCTGGAAAGCAACAATACAGGCAAAGCAAGTTGTTCATCAGGAGCAACGCAGTTATCGTAATTGCAACTAGAATAAGTGCAATACAGGCACAAGGTAGCAGATAAGTACAGTGGAAGTGGGGTGAAGAAAAGAAAGAGGAGGGGGTGAAGTGAAGTAGTGTGGGAGGGAGGGAAGGGAGGGATGGGGTCTAGATCAACACCCCTTCAGGAGGCTGAGAACCCTACCAGAGGGCTGAACCAGACAAAGATGGAAGTAAGGGGGAGGGGGTGGAGAAAGAGGAGGGATGAAGTGAAGTGGTATGAGGGGAGGGAAGGAGGGACGGATGGGGCAAGCCTGGATCAATGCCCTTTCAGGAGGCTGAGAACCCTGCCAGAGGGCAGAGCCAGAAAATGATGGAAGTAAGGGGGAAGGGAAGGAGTAAAGAGGGGGGATGAGGGTGTAATGAGGTGGTATGAGGGAAGGGAAAGGAAGGATGGGGCGAGCCTGGAACAGCACCCCTTCAGGATGCTGAGAACCCTGCCAGAGGGCTGAACCAGGCAAAGGTGGTGGTAAGAGAATGGGAGTGGGTTGGGGGAGAAAGGAGCAGGATAAGAATAAGCAGGATAGCATAGAGGTAGGCGTTAGGGAGGATTAAAACAGGAACAGCTAGAGAGGTAGTTATGTAAGACAGAGGCAAGGGAGTATGATGAGGAGGAGTGTCGAATTTGCAGGGGGGAAGGAGTTCCATAGCTTTGGGAAGTAATAAACAAATCTAGACTGTCCGATGAGAGCGGAGCGGTGGGGAACCAGCAAGGTGCAAGTGTCAGTTGATCTGAGGGAGTGGGTGGGGTTGAGAGAGATGAGGTGAGGTAAGACGGGAGTTCCCCAAGCCAATATTTTGAGGTAAGTTTGGCACAATGGGAGAGGCGCCTGTTGGCAAGTGGGGGAAAGGACAGTGTATGATAGCGATCACAGTGATGTGTGAGGGAGGGTGCGTCAAGAATGAAGCGACAGAAGGAGTTAAACAGAGTGTCCAATCTGGTCAGGGAGCACTTGGGAGCAGCACCATGGAAGACTACATCACAGTAACTAAAAATGGGGCGCATCATCTTCTGGACAAGTTTGTGCCCAGCTATAGGAGACATGCACCTGTAGTTCCTGTATAAGGCACCAAGTTTGGGGTACAGTATTTTCAGGATGGCGTCAATGTGCTCAGAGAAGTTGAGGTGTTGGTCCAACCAGACCCCAAGGTATCTGAAAGAGGAGGTGTCTTCAAGGATAGTTCTGTCCAGGGTGTGGAAAGAGGGAAGGTCAGGGAGCCTAGAGAGTCTCTGCCTGGTGCCAAAGGTCATGGAGACTGTATTCTTGGCATTTAGAAAGAGTTGGTGTGAGGCGAACCAGAGCTGAACCTGGTGGAAGTCATGCTGCAGGGTGGTTGCTACATCAGCTGGGTTTTTGCCGGAAGCATACAAGACCATATCATTGGCATACATGTGGATAGAGGAGGAAGGGGAACAGACTGATGGGAGGTCACTGAGGAAGATTGAGAAGAATATGGGGCCAAGCACAGAGCCCTGTGGGACTCCTGTGGAGATAGGAAGAGGTGGGGAGATGGTGGCCTTTACCTTGACCGATCTGCCAGTAAGGTAGGCCCTGAATCAGATAGTGGCAGATGATGACAGGCCAGCTGAGGAAAGGGAGTCAAGAAGAAGGGCATGGCAGACAGTGTAGAACGCCTTGGCAAGGTCGATAAAGACAGCTGAGGTGATGAGTCCATTATCCATCGCAGTAAGGATGGAGTCAGTGAGTCTGAGAAGGGAGGTGGTGGTGGAGTGATTTTTCCGAAAGCCAGACTGGAACGGGATGAAGAAGGATGAGTCAGAAAGAAAGGGGGTAAGCTGGGAGAGAACCAAGTGTTCTTGGAGCTTGGTGAGAGTGGGGAGGAGGGAGATGGGGCGGTAGTTGCCAGAGGAAGAAAGAGATTGCACCTGTGCACATGCTTTAACTATGTGAGCACTCTGGAGCATTTGATTGGGCTGTTAATCCCTGTCACAGTAAATGTGGTAAGGGTTAAAGCAGTGGTGTGCATCATAGTACTAAGTATCTCTAGTGTACCAGAGAGGTGCCATCTTGACCTGAACCTATAGTCTGACAAAAAACATATCCTGAGTTACCACTGTGGCCACAAAGTAAACATAAACTGGTATCTAAAATGATACTGAACAGTACGAAAACACCTGACAACCAGAACAAGAAATAAACACCGACATCAACAAGAACAAACACATTATGCATCCAAGGAGAAGATAGTGGAGTTGAGTTCCTGTACCCCCAATAATAAGATGGCAGCAGTACAGTAGGTATTGGAGGGAGTTCCCTCACATGGGTAGCTCTCTGGGAATCAGTGTCTGCACCCATGTGGTTATGTGGTGACATATCAACCTCAGATCTTAATAGTATCTACAGTAAGTGGGTGAGGGAAGCACAGAGTCTTTGGATTATGTTCAAATTGTAGGGCTCTCTCATGACCCTTACTGTATGGGCCATGCTGTGCAGTTGCTAGGAGATGCAGTGACTGTAGTCCAAGGGGATAGGTCACCCGGAAAAGCAGTTGGGAGGATGTATGAGTTTGGTTTACACAGTGCACCCATTTCTAGGAGGAGGATGGTTGAGGGAGGGTGTGGGCAATCATTGCTAGCCAGAATGACCATCATTATAGTGCTCACGATGCCAATCTGGTTAATCATTGCCGTAGTTTGGATTGCTTTTACATCGTAGGGAGGGAGAAGGGTGCTGATCCTCTCTGCCCGCCATCTCCATCACTGGGGGTCAGTACCAAAACCTCATAAGCTGTCAATGCAAGTATGATGTCACATGCTCATGCCTCTGATCCATGGTGTGCAGCTTGACAAATCAAGGTTCTGTTTAAGCTGTATTGAAACTGCTGCTTTCTCTCCATTGAGGAGTATTTTTGCTGCCTTGAAGCTTCCTCTGAGGTGGCCGAGGATAGTATGTGCTTTCTCCAGCCCTGTAAGACACTCCGCGTTACTTACTCAAAGAGCTTGGTGGGCTAGCTACAAGTTACTTGATGGGTTTGGTAACCATTAGGCTTTGTTTCAGCACTGGTGGCTTCATGTCTAGCCTGCACCCAGCCCCACTGAGGCCACCTTGAGTGTTCCATCTTGCTAACCCCTTTATCTTGTGTTGTGTAGCTTCATAAGGTCTGGCAAACATTATAATAGTTTAAGGTGGGGGAGAAAGTTTCCTAATGGTGTACCAACTGCCTAATCAATTTAGTTGATACGTGATTTGTGGGGTGTCCCAGGCACTAAGGAATGGTAAGAATCCACACGTCACACGTTGCCATGACCAGTCCAACAACAATGGAGAGGTTAACATAAAGCTCTTTGGGTTTGAATTCCTGCCTTAATAAAATCTGCAGTATGAAAAAAATAAAGAGCCATAACAGTTCTAACACTAATTGTACTAAGGACAGTCTGCAGTAGACCCTGTCTGCTGGGGAGGGGGAGGGGGAGTGAGTGGGTATGGGAGGGTGGCTGTGCTCTTGAAGGCTCGGCTGCATTGTCCCCCTAGGCTGAGAGCCTATTGCACAGGGCAAAGCTGCATATTTGTGCCTCAGTTCAGCTGAACCACACCAAGCATTTACAGTCAAAGTTATTGGCCCATTGTCATTAGGTCCATTTGGGAGTGGTACTAGTAGTTCCTCCAGCTGGATTACTGCACAGAAAGCATGATCATGCAGCCCATTTTGTCTATAGCACAGTTTCTTCTGAAGCCCACCTCTGGTACACTGGCTGATTGCTCCTGTGCACCCTCACCCCCTTTTACATTTCTTCCCTCCACATACCTTGTAGGCTTTCAAAAGCTCCCAATTTAGGGTGCTTCGCAGGGCAGCTCAGGTGTATTAAAGAACTGCAAGAGCTGTTTAATTTCCTTCAGGACCAATATGTTGTGTTGCCTGTTTTCTGCGGCTGATAGAGTCTTGGACCATGTGGTCTGACACAGTGCTCGTTTGTCTGTCACTCATCGTTCTCTCCTGGGCAGTATAACCAGTATTCCTCAAGCATGCAAATCTCTGACAGCCTCATCTGGTGTCAAGACACTTTTGGTGCCATCAGTTAACATTATTGTGAGTTTGAGGGTTACGGAGGCTGAAATTTAAGCTGTTGTGTCTTTAGGGTTCTTATAATGGGGGAGTATACCTTTCTCCATGACATTATCAGCAGGGAATAGTCGTTATCACAATAGACTCTTTTAGATTTACAGTGCCTTCAGAAATTATTCACCCCCCTTGGATTTTGTCACACATTTTGTGATGTTGCAAACTCAAATTAAAATACATTTATATGGGATTTTTTGACACGTATCTACACAAATTACTCTATAATGTCAAAGTGGAATGAAACTTCTGGAATTTTTTGTACATGTAATTTAAAATAAAAACCTGAAAAGTCTTGATTTGATAAGTATTCACCCCCTTTGCTATGACACTCCAAATTGAGCTCAGGTGCATCCAATTTCCTTGTGAGATCACTCTAAAACTTGAATGGAGTCCACCTGTGGTCAGTTCAAATGGTTGACATGATTTCAGAGGAAATACACCTGTCTATATAAGGTCCCACTGTTGACAGTGCATGTCAGAGCAAAAACGCTACCATGAAGATCAAGGAGCTGTCCGTAGAACTCTGTGATAGAATTGTGAGGAGGCATAGATCTGGGGATCTGGGGAGGGGTATAAAAACATTTCTAGGGTGTTGAAAGTTCCCAGGAGCACAGTCAAGTCCATCATTAGGAAATGGAAAGGTTACGGAACCACCCAGACTCTTCCTAGAGCAGGCCGTCCTCCCAAACTGAGCAACCGGGCAAGAAGAACCTTGGTCAGGGAAGTGACCAAGAACCCAATGACCACCCTGACAGGACTACAGAGTTCCATGGCTGAGATGGGAGAACCTGTCCAGAGGACAACAATCTCTGCAGCACTTCACAGATGTAGCCTCTATGGGAGAGTGGCTAGACAGAAGCCACTCCTGAGAAAAGGCCACATAATAGCATGCCTGGAGTTTGCAAGAAGGTACGTGGCAGACTCTGAGACCATGTGGCAAAAGATTCTCTGGTCTGATGAAACAAAAATTGAACTCTTTGGACTGAACGCAAAGCGCTATGCCTGGCACAAACCGAACACAGCTCAGCACCTGTGTAACACCATCCCTACCATGAAGCAAGGTGGTGGCAGCATCATGTTATGGGGATGCTTTTCAGTGGTAGGGACTGGGGCACTTGTCAGGATAGAGGGAACAATGAATGGAGCCAAATACAGGCACATCAGTCTGCAACAGACCTTGGACTGGGGCAAAGATTTACGTTCCAACAGGACAACGACCCCAAGCATACAGCCAAAGCAACAGTGGAGTGGCTTCAGAACAAGAAGGTGAATGTCCTTGAGTGGCCCAGCCAAAGCCCAGACTTGAATCCCATTGAGAATCTGTGGAAAGACTTAAAGATTGCGGTTCATCGACGCTCCCCATCCAACTTGACAGAGCTTGAGCAAATCTGCAAGGAAGAATGGGCAAAAATCCCCAAATCCAGATGTGCAAAGCTGATACAGACATACCCAAGAAGACTCAAAGCTGTAATTGCTGCCAAAGGCGCTTCTACAAAGTATTGACTCAGGGGGGTGAATACTTAAGTAAACAAGATATTTCAGTTTTTAATGTTTCATACATTTTTGTTGCACAATAAAAATATTTTTGCCCCTTTAAATTGTTGAGTATGCTGTGTGAATCAAGGGGGGAAACAAATCATTTCAATGCATTAAAAATTCTGGTAGTAACACAACAAAATGTGACAAAATCCAAGGGGGGTGAATACTTTCTGAAGGCACTGTATACAGCACCTATTTCATGCGCCATGCTTGAGAAGTATGTTCTGCTTTGTAACATAACTTAAAAATTGCAGGACAACTGAGCGAGGTTGCTCATTTTTGCTGCTTGGTTGTGCTGTGAGAACACAGTGTGCTCGCTCAATGTCTGGCAGGATGTCTAAGTTGAGCTGCAGAGTGTCATGTAAAAAAATGATCAAGTCTGCCATGTTTCTACCCTCTTCGTCCTCTGTTACAGTACACCATAAATCCACAGACTGTTGCGATGCAATCTATTTTCAAAGACTGTCACATTTCTCCGTCAGTTGCTGGCATTCTTTGATAACGTAAAGTAGCAACCATCTCCTCTAGCAGGTATCGGTTTTGCTGATATGGATCTCCAGGTCTTTTACTTTGGTTTCGACTGCAAGATGTTGTCTCTCCATTCGGAATTCCTTTCACTCAGCCAGAATAACCACATTTGTGGTTGGACAGGAGCTGCTGTGACCTCTTCCACCATCTTGTCTGCTGGCACTGTAGTCTCTGTCACAAACGCACCACACAGGTCAGGCCCTCTGCTCCCACAGTGCCAAACCTCGAAGTGCAATATGTGAACAGGAGACAAACAGGGTAACCCTCCTGTTTGTTTTGGGTCCGAATCACCTACTAGCCTCTGTCACAACCCCACTTGGCAGGTCAGGCCCTCTGCTCCCACAGTGCCAACCTCCGAGCACAGTATTGTGAACACGTAACTGTTTTGTGGGTTTGAATCACCTTTGGTCTCAAGTTCTGGAGGGATTCAAACTGTGAACCTTATGCTAGCATACCCCAAATGTACAGGCTCAGATAATTCTGCTCTTCGGGGGTTGCCAGATATCTTTCACCCAGGGCACCTAACCAGGTACAAAATGAACCCTTAAAAACTCTATGAAAGACAATAGGAAAAATTCTTACCTTTTTCCAGTTTGGTATTACCATTAAGCTTTGCACAGTGTCAACTTTAACCATATATGCTTCACTTGTCAAAGAAAGAATTTCCAAGGCACACCAAGTAGTCTCTTTAAAATAGAGGTTTACTTTAAAATAGATAAAAAAAATACATAAAATGTAAATACAGAACAATATCTCACAATGCATACAATCACTTAAAAGAGTCAGGTTTAAAAAGTGCAAATTCCTGCCACCAGACAATTAGACTTATCTGTTCTAATGTATATCTTCTAACAGTGCCAGAGTAGATGTTTTTTCTTCAGAGTCCAAACATGTATAGCTCTCTAAAGGTCAGTCACGAAAGCAATAATACCAGACAGGGTGGGCGGTATTGGGCTATACCGGACCGCCCAGGGGCGTAATGAGGCCCGACGCCACAGTCGGAGGGCCTTATAGCTCCTGGTAGGCCTGGTATAGCCCATACCGCTCACCCTGGAGGGTATTATTGTGCTTAGAAAATGGGCACTGTAAAAAAAAAAAAGAAAGAAAAAAAAGGTTGGGAAAAAATTGTTAATAAAAACATTCATTTAGATTACTTTTTGTAATTAAATAGTTCCTCTGCCTGTATTGGAAAATAGGACTTTTGTCCTAATGGAGATACTGTAGTTAAAACAAACAAACAAAAAAAAACTGTTTGAATGCTGTTGGTAACCCCTCCCTCCACACACACACACACACACACACACACACACACACACACAACAGCTTGGACCTCCCTTCCGTTGTCGTTATGGTACAGTTTTGTTTCTCCTTGTATTTTATTTTTCCTCTGTTTTCATTTGCAACACTCCCTTTTGTTTCTGTTTTTTTATTCTGGGGCTGAGAGAGCTGCTGCGATCTGGGAAGAAACAAAGCCCCGATTTGGGAGTGAGTGTGGTCGGGACAGCAGGTCTTCACTTTAACAAAGCTGCTTGTATGTAGTTAACCCCCCCAGTTGTCCGCTTGTGTTTGTTGTTTCGCCACCCCCCTCCCCCCGTCATTCAGCACCTAGCTGTGCTATTTTTTGTCTTTAACTGCCAGCTGTTGGCCGGTAACTTTTGGGAAGAATGAGCAACAGATATTGTGAGCATTGTCGGCAGCCGAGGATAGTGTTCCAGACAATGAAGTACATTTTTTTTTATTTGTTGTCATTTGTTTCATCAGTGGGGCCTGGAGAAGAAAGCGTGGTCTGAAGTGTTGTGTGTGGTGAGAGAGTGACGGTTGTCTGGGTTGGGATACAGGTGAGACTGGAAGTTATTCCAGTGCGGCTAGAAATTAGGAGGTACTTTGATCTTGCCTAGCCTACAGACGTCTATGAAAATGTTTGCTGGGGTGGTCTGTGTGGGCAGAGAAGTGTTACGAAAGAGGCTGGTACCGCTAGTGGCCATGACAGGACCGTGGACTTACGTGAGGAAGCGCCAGTTTCAAAAGCTGCAGTCACAAGAGACAGCACGATTGGTAATCGAGTCTGCTGTTAAGGAAAGCGCTACTGCTTTAAAAAAACATAAAGTTGTCTGTTTCTGCAGTGTTTTTTGTATTTGTTTCTTTGCAGGGTAAACAGTGCTGACGAACGGGGTTGCGTGAGCTGCTGTAGCCTAACGAGGAACCGCCACTTCTGTCATGGCATTTTCTGTTTTGCTAGCCGAGGTATAAATGTTGTGTGTAACAGCTAAGTCAGCGGGCAGCTGGAGGAACAGATGAGGCAGGCGCAATGAAGACCTGGCAGGAGGAGAGAGTGTGAAAGTGCTATGCCCAGTGTGTGTGTGTGTGTGTGTGTGTGGTTCAGTTACGTGTTACGAAAAACATGGCTGCATTTACAAAATGAACGTTCTGTTGGCACAAGGATTTAGAACCTAATCAGGCAGCAGAGACAGGGACTCATTATTTCCTGGTCTCTATTGCCTGATACCGGACTGGCTGGTTGGTGGCCTTAGCCAATCAGCTTAAAGGATTTCCCCAGCCCATTTTCTAAAGCATAATTAAAAAACACTCTTGAACCTGCCTTTTCCATGACGTCACCCAGCTCCTCCTCTGTTTATTAAAAATTATACAACCAGAATGTCTTATCAAGCAGTAGGTAAATTAGATAAGGTGACATCAGCAAAACTCATTTCCCCATATGACTTCCCAATCAAGTCTGATTTAGTGTGTCTTCCTGCCCGTCACAGACATCAGCTAACATTTATGACTCAGCACAAAGTGACATAACCTGGTTTCTTCCTCTAAACATCATAAAAGTCTATGATCTCAATCCTGCCAGCTGGCAAGCTACAATTAAGTCACGTAAACAGGAGATCCTTTAATTGATGTCTCTTCTAGTCTTTATCTCCTGGCTTTCATGTTAGCATCTTGTAGCTGAAACCTGGGGGGGTGTCATCACACAGGCTGTCTCAGCATGTCTCATGAGAGACACTCAATAAGAACAGGTTACTCACCTGTAACAGTAGTTCTAGGAGTGGTATGGTATATGTTGTTCATGCACACTTCTTGGCATGGCCCTTTCCTCTTTCAATCTTGCCGGAAAGTCTTCAAGCTGGCTCCTCCCACGCACCTGAGTGGTAAATACCTCGAGTCCGCCCCATGACGCCAGATCTTAGCCCACCGGAAGCAAGGTTGTGCGCCTAAAGCTGGAGAGGTCGGGTGGGTGCGTGAGGATGAACAACATATACCACTCCTAGAACTACTGTTACAGGTAAGTGACCTGTTCTTCTAGGAGCGTGGATATGTTGTTCATCCACACTTCTTGGCAGACTCCAAGCAGTTCTCTGGGAGAAGGGAGGCAAGGCGCACACCCCCTACTTGGGAAATAAAGCTTGGAGAACCGAAGCCCCAAAACCAGCATCTTGGCGTGACTCAAGGTCGATGTGGTAGTGGGTAATGAAGGTGTTTGCTGACTTCCAGGTAGCAGCCCGACAGATATCGTGGATAGGGATGTCCCTGGAAGCAGCCACCGATGCAGCAGTATGGTGGGTAGAATGAGCTCTTATCCCTCTGGGAGGCTCCTTGGCCGCCAGCTCATAGCACAGACCTATGCATGATGTGATCCATATTGCTATGATCTGTTTCGCTGCAGGTCTGCCAGAAGCAGCTTCAGCATAGGTGACAAACAGCTGGCGAACCTCTCCATGAACTTCCGCTGTTCTCTCCTTATAATAGGAGAGAGCACGTCTCAGGTCCAAGGTATGGTGCCTGTACTCGGCGTCCGAGGTGTAGTTAGGGTAGTATACCAGCAGAGTCAACACCTGGTCAAGGTGAAACTCTGATACCACCTTCGGAAGGAATTTCGGGTGGGGGCACAGGACAACTTTGTCCCTGTGAAAGACTAGATAAGGGGAGTCCACCGAAAGCGCCTGGAGCTCCCCTGTCCTTCTGGCTGACGTGATTGCCACCAGGGAGGCAGTCTTCCATGACAAGTGTGAGAGCTCACACTTGTGCATGGGTTCGAATGGCTTGCCCATGAGCTTTGCCAAAACCAGCAACAGATCCCACGAAGGTGGAGGTTCACGCACCAGAGGGGATATGTGATCCAGGCCTTTGAAGAAGCGCCCGACCACTGTCTCCTGCACCAATGTCGGCTGACTGGCCCACGCCAGGTTAGCAGAAATGGCTGCCAGGTGCACCCTAAGGGTCGATGACCGCAGACCCCCTTTGGAGAGAGACCAAAGGTAGTCGAGAATGTTAGCCACAGAGCAGGATAAGGGGTCCAGAGCCTTACCCTGGCACCAAATGGAAAACCTTTTCCATTTGAAGGCATAATATTTCCTGGTCGATTCCTTACGAGATGCCTCCACCATGGTGAAGACATCGTCGGCAAGACCCACAGCCTGGAACTCTAGCCGCTCAGGTACCAGGCTGTGAGGTGCATGGACTGAAGGTCCGAATGGAATACCTTCCCCTGGTTCAGTGATATCAGGTCAGGGCGTTGCCACTCCGGGGGCCTGCAGCTGAGGCTGAGGAGATCTGGATACCAGAACTGGCACGGCCAATCTGGGACTACCAGGATCACCTTCGCCTGGTCCCTCCTCACCTTGAGTAACACCTTGTGGATCAAGGGAAATGGAGGGAAGGCATAGAGGAGGCCTGGGATCCATGGCCTCAAGAAGGTATCACCCTGCAGCGAGCCCTGCTGAGGGGGGCGGCATGGTACAGCCTCAACTTGGTGTTTTCCTTGGAGGCAAACAGGTCCACCAACGGTTTGCCCCAACGGGAGAACAGACTCTAAGCTACCTCTGGATGGAGAGACCACTCGTGGGATGTCTGGCCTATGTGGCTGAGAGCATCCACCAGCTGGTTCGAGACTCCTGCCACATGAATGGCTAGGAGATCCACCTACAACCGGCTTACGAGGTCTAGATGCAGAGTGCCTCCTTGCACAGCAGACGGGAGTGCGTGCCGCCCCGTTTGTTGAGGTAGTACATGGTTGTGGTATTGTCTGTCTGGACTTGAACCACTTGACCCCGGAGCTGAGTAGTGAAAGCTGACAGTGCCATTCTGACTGCTCCGAGCTCCAGCAGGTTGATGTGGCATCGGGACTCCTCAGGGGTCCAGAACCCGTGGGCTCTGTTGTCCCCCATATGAGCTCCCCAGCCCATGAGAGAGGCATCGATCGTAAGGATGATCATCGGCTCGGGTCGGACAAACGGGATCCCTTCCTGCAACCATTCTGGGGCTGTCCACCATTGGAGAGCATCCCACATCCTCTGGGTTACAGTGATCAGCTGGTCAAAATGACCGTGGCGCTGAGTCCACTGGGCGGCCAGCTCCCATTGGAGGGGGTGCATGTGCCACCTGGCCCAACAGACCACTAAGGTGCACGCTGCTATGTAACCCAGAAGGTGCAGAAAGTCCCGGGCAGGGCGCAAGTGCCCAACCAGAAATGATCGGGCAAAGGATGAGAGAACCTAAGCCCTGTCTCCCGGAAGCCAAGCTCTGGCTTGACAAGAGTCGAGCTCTGCCCCGATGAAGCCCACCACCTGAGAGGGCACGAGTCCCGACTTGGCCTAGTTGATCAGGAGACTGAGTTGGGAGCAGGTTCAGAGAGCCGGATCCCTGGGCCTCTACCTCCTGAAGGGAGGAACTGCCAAGAGCCAGTTGTTGAGATAAGGGTAGATTTGGACTCCTTGATGACGAAGGTGGGCTGCCACCACTGCAATGCACTTGGTGAAGACCCGTGGGGCTGATGATAGGCCGAACGGCATGGCTTGGAACTTGTACAGGGTCCCCTTGACCATGAAGTGGAGGAACCGTTGATGGGACGGACAGATTGGGATGTGAAAGAACGCGTCCTGTAGATCCGGTGAACAGAACCACATGTTTCACTCCAGAGATGGTATGATCTGGTTCAGAGTTACCATCCGGAAGGTGCGGGACCTAAGATATTGATTCAGGTCGTGGAGATCTAGGATGGGGTACCAACCCCCCATCCGCTTGGGCACCAGGAAGTACCTGGACACGAAGCCTGGGTCTGTAGGAGAATCTGGCACTGGAACTACCACCTCCTTGCAGAGGAGCTGAGCTATGTCATCTCGGAGAGCCGACTGGGTGCAAGCTGAGATCCTTTCCTCCCGAGGGGCATGGGCTCGGCTGGGAGGGTACCGCTCGAATTCTAGAGGCAGTCCCTGACCGACCACTTCGAGAACCCACCTGTCCAAAGTGATATCGGACCAGGCGGAAAGAAAGTGGCGGAGCCGGCCCCCCACGGGAGGACCCAGAGCTGGCGTGATGGGTGTAGGGGTGGCAACCCCCAACCCATCACTGAGCAGGCTTAGAGGAGGAGGCGGCTCCTGGACCTCGCGCCCAGCCTCCTTAACGGGCTGTTGAGGACCCTGCTTGCGCCGTGGGCACCAAGCTTGAGCCTGCTGCTGTTGCTGCTGACCTCCTTGATAGGAGGGCTGCCTGACCGCAGGGGAAGAGTGCCGAAATGACTTCTTCTTCTTTCTCTTCTGCTGGTTCTTGCCCGAAGAACCTTTCACAGAAGTAGCATCCAAGGTGGCACTGGATTGCTCTATGCGCTGAAGGTGACCGGCCACTCCCAGACTGAACAGGTCGGTGCCTAGGAAGGGCACGTCAGCTAACTTGTGTTGAGTATCCGCCAGGAAGGAGGAAAGCCTCAGCCAAGCCCTGCGGTGAGTGGCCACTGCGGCTGCTAATGAGCGGGCACAGGAATCCCCGACGTCCAGGGCTGTCTGGAGCTGCTGTTTTGCAACAGCATGGCCCTGATCACGGACTTGCTTAACTGTGGTCTGCATGTCCATCGGGAGGTGAAGGAAAACTTCGTCTAATGACCCAAGGAGGGCCTGAGAGAAGTGTGCCATGATAACAGCCAAGCTGGCCTGATGAAGGCCTAAGGAGGAGGCCGCATAGACCTTACGGGCAGAGTGGTCCATATTTTTGGACTCCTTGTCCGGGGGTCGGTCAGTGTCGGCCGAGCTACCAGTACATCTGAACACAGAAACGGTCACCAGGCTCTCGGCCAAAGGATGTTCTGTGAACCCTGCCAAGGACCCCATGGGCACCGCATACTTGCGGGCCATGCGGGCAGATGGTGCTGGACAGGAAGCCGGGCACTGCCAAAGCTCAAGAGCCAGGCCAACAATGGTTTCGGCCACTGGAAAGGCCTCCATCGGGGTATCCCCCCATTGAGGATATCCGTAAGGGGGTACTCCGCCTTTTTCTGGATGGATTCCAGGGGCATTCCGGTAGATTTGGAGATCAGGCGGAGAATGCCCTGAAAAGATGAAGGACCTTCCTCCAATCCTGCCATGGACGACTCATCATCCCCAGGATGGGAGTGTAATCTGGTGACATCCAAGTTCGAAGAGTTGGGATACAAGGGCCTCCCACCTAGGTCTCCCTCAATACGCTGAGGGCGATTGGGGGCGATCGTTATCGACAGATATCGGGGAAGCCCGGTGTTTGTTCGGTCCTCTTTCGAGGGAGCCCCTTCCTGAGGCTGCTTAGGTGGTGGTTCCACCAGAATCGGTGGAGAGACAGAGACAGGCCAAGCCAGGATACAGGCCGGCTCCACGGACAGGGGAACTGAAGGCTTCGGTTCCGGAGGGGTTGGCCTAGGAGGCGGAAGCCAAGTGATGGCCGGGGTAGATGGCGGAGCCGGCTTCTACCCAGACAAAACCAGCTGTTGCCACATTAGGTCCTCATAGCGTCAATGGAGTTTCCACCAAAGCCTCTCCTTGTCCAGGGAGGATGAAGATCTGTGGCAACGCTTCTTTTTACAGTGTTTATGGCTCTCTCTCGGCCGTTCTGCCGAGGGTGTTCTGGACCTTGATGCAGATCGTGCAGGCCAACTCGGTCGATGCAGCGACACTGGGCTCGGTGAAAACCGAGGATCCAGAACCGGTTCCTCGATAGGGACACCAGCGGGCTGGGTCTCCTCATCCGGGGAAACAAGGACCGGAGTCCTTTCCAAAGAGTTGTCGACCGGGGTTGGCGACAGAGGGTAGATTGGGTTGAGAGAAATCTCCACCTCGTGGGCCACTTCCTCGGTCCCCTGGTCAGAAGGAAGATCCGTGAAGCTGGCGGCCACGGATGCGATCTCGACCGAAGCCGAGACCACGTGTTCTTGGGACTAGGACCTTTCTCGGTCCCAAGAACATCTACGCTTGGTCAAAGACTTAGGATCCTTATCCCTCTTCTGAGGGTGGGAGGCGTACAAGCCTGAGGGCGCCTCACCCCTGGTGGGGAGAAACTGGCACAACTCCTTGAAGGAGCCCGTAAAAGTGGAGCCAAGGTTAAGTGGAACAAAAAAGTTTTGATTGGCCGAAGCTTGAGCCGCTTACTCTTCGAATGCCTTCATCTGCTCCAGCTGCTCGGCGGATCTCGCGGCCGCGGAAACCGCCCACCTCGCCTCCTTTGATTTCACTGGCGGGTTCCTTCTCTCTGGTCTCCCCAGTTTTAGGCTCACCATGCAGTCATCCAGGACGGTGGGATGGAAGACCAGGTAAAACGTGCAAGACGAGGTGTCACGTCCAACACCTGGGCAATAAACACGTTAGGTGGGGATCATTGCACAACATCTTCTGGCTGCAGAGGCACTGGTGAAATCCAGGAGAAGATTTTTCCTCCTTGTCTGATGTGCTACAATCGGAATCGCTAACTCGAACGAGTTTTAAAGTAAGTTTCGGTAAAAACTGACGCTGTGAATCCAGGGCTTATGAATTGCTGCAAGAGCACGAGAGAACCTGTATCTTCCAGCGGAAAGGAAGATCTGGCGTCATGGGGTGCAGCCGAGGTATTTACCACCCGGGTGGGTGGGAGGAGCCAGCTTGAAGACTTTCCAGCAAGATTTAAAGGGGAAAGGGACATGCCAAGAAGTGTGGATGAACAACATATCCACGCTCCTAGAACACATTTTTATATTACAAAAATCATAGAGTAATCAGAACCAGCTGTCTAAGTGTCACAGCCTCGAGTCCTGGGGATCAAATATGAACCTTTTCTGCTAGCACACCCAGTTGACTAGCTCAGATATCTACTCTCTTCAAGGGATGCAGTACAATACTTCACGATGTGTGCACCCAGCCAGGTTCAAACGTCTACCCTTAAGACTCAATTTGAGACCTAGGTATATTCTTTCCTTAAGATAGTAACACATTCAAGCCCTTAACAGTTCTTGTCAGAATTACCCAATGCTGTTTCAGCCTCCACATGCAAAAGAAAAGACTCAGGCAGGATTAAGGAAACCAAAAGGTTTACTGAAATTAAAAAAAAATATCAATTACATACAAAACATATAACCTGAGTACTTACAATCTGAAAATAAATTGGAATTTTACAGAAAACAAAACGCCTGATTACTTAAAGTTCTTGCTTAGTTAAGTTCTAGTTGGGTGTTACCTATTTTTAATAGAAGTGCCTCTTTGGAATTTCAGAGATGAAGCGTGTCACTTAAGAGGCCAGAGATAAAGTGCGTTTCCACTCAGATGCTTGGCAATCTTGAAAGACAATCTCTCCACCTCCTTGTGATGTCACAGCACATGAGGTCACTGTTTGCCCTGTCATTAATTTTGTAACCTGACCAAGTATATCCAAAGGTGTCATTTTACTGCTGGCTGGAAATCTGCAAAGTTAGCAATATCAAAATATGACAGTCTCTTTGATCACAGCATCTTCTTTGATGTTTTCAGAACACACGTCCTGCCAACAGTTCAATTCTAGGTGTGAAAGCCAACAGGAATCAGCCAAATGTCCCCTTTCCTCAAGGGTCATAAAATGCATACCTTGTACCCAGCAGATCAAAGTAGGAATATTTTACGATGTGTTAAAACCTGGCATTTTGGAAGGAAGCACTATGTCTCGACAGAGAAGGAAACTAGCCATCTATTTTTTGCAGTTACTGTGTTAGGGGTCAGAAGGTCAGGCCCCTACAACTGCTAGCAGCTATTCCCTAAGCAGACATTCACATAACATCATATTTATATCAGAAATATTATATAACATAATGATAAGTAGATGGCAGAGCATCACAGTCTCCAGTGTCAGGGTGCTGGGTCTCTTGGAATCCCCTGTTTGTTTCTTGATATTTGTCTCCTAGTGCCTTCCATCAATCCTGGATGCTCCAAGACAAGGCAAATTTTATTTAAAAGAGATGTCCATCCTGGAGGCTCTGGGTGCTGAACATATAAAATTTCATAAATTCACCGGACTGGTGGCGCTGAGGGTTGAGGCGCCAGATGCCACAACTTGCTCCACACCGGCGACGGACTTGGGCCACCATGGGGGTCGGCAGCGGAGAGAGGGATTGAGCACCCAATGGTGGCTCTCCCTCTCTGGGGAGGGTTGCAGGTCTGTCCCGCTACTTCATCGCCATCTCCTGGGTGAACCCAGGATTGGCGACGCAGGTCGGGACACACAACGGGAGGGGCAGCGTCAACCAAGAGCCCAAGGAGGAGTTGCGTCTCAATGCATGCCTCCCAATTGGCTCTCCTAGCATGCCGGTGACTGCGGGGTATGGGCTCACCAGAAAAGAGAAAAATGGAGCCCGTCACTCCTAGGTGATGACTCCAATGCTGGACCACGTCATTAGCGCTCACCAGAGCAGACTCCACTGTGTCCCGCCCACTCCACCGTTGTTCGGGGAAGGATAGGGGAGTCCTTCTCTCGCCCCACCCGGGTGGGTATAGCAGGGTACCTAGGGATCTCTGAGTAGACACTCTGGGAGCAGACTCCTGAGGGCGCCAAGGGACGTTGTGAAGGCAGCTTGATGGATTCTGATTGAGTGGAGGGACGGTGCATGCAAGGAGGATAAAAATAAGGTTAAAAAAAAATTTCATAAATTCCAAGGAGTTAAGATGTTGCTTTATTTTTTTTTTTTTTAACTCTCAGTTTTGGAGTTTTTTACAGGGTCAGGAGTAGGAGCCAATTCTCTAGGCTTGCATTCCCCTCAGTGAAAACATTGGAAGTAGGATTTGCAAGTTTTGGGCACAAGGAAGGAAGACTCATCACTTGGTTCACATAAAAAGCATTGGGAACCTTGTGGAACAAATAAGGCACTGTCCTAAACATGACATTGTCCATATATGTGATAAGACCCCTTATGCAAACAGGCTTGTAATTCTTCTGGCTGAACAGATCATAAACAGAACACAAACCTTACAAGAGAAAATCAATCAATCAATCAATCTATCAAATCTTTATTTATTCAGGCGATCATCATTGAGCAAGGCTCATTTACAAGATGGACCTGATAAGGTCAAGTGTCGAGAGGCACTGACAGTGGCTCAAATGATGGCTCCAACAAGGCCTCCAGCACCAAGCTGAAATACATGGGCAGAAAAGGGGATCACAAAGATGGTCCCGAATAACTAACCACCTTGAGGAAATGGGTAACATCTGTGCTGGTCCCTAAAAAGGAACCTCAAACTGGCCCCAGGACAGCTCCAGAAGTGGGCAACTGACCCACCAAAGTGCTTAATGGTGGTCATTTGTCCACTTTAGCTTGTAAGAAATCTAGGATCTGCGGTACTGGCCTTGGTGGGTTTAGCCCCCCTCCCCGCCATGACCTATTGTAAAAAAATATGTCACACTCTGTCAAGGGTTGCAGAGGTGGAAACCTTTTTTGAGGTCATTTAGAAATGTCTTCCACCTTTACCGAGAAAACTTGGAATTGGAACAAAAAAAAAAAAAAAAAAAAAAGACTTGTCTTATATATTTTGTAATTTGCAGAGTTTTCGGCTGAATTTCACCTAAAGGAAAACTACACCGTTTTATTTTGTAAAATTTTATTTGTTTACATGTCGACAGACAACTCTTTTTCTGTAGCTGTTACGGATATATGTTTGCCTTTGTTTTCACTGTTCATGCTAGTCCCCTGTAACTATCCTGGGGGCAGGGGCGCCGACTGCACGGGTGCTTAGGTGCCCTAGCACCCACAAAGTCATTTTGGCACCACAAAAAACCCTCCATATAGTCACTTTTAAAAAAGGCTCCAGTCACTTTAAAAAAGGCTCCTCGCTCCGTTTCCACCTCTCGCCGCTAGCCCACCCAGATTGTGAAAAGCTCTACACTAGTAGGCTCTTTCTTGCTTTGTCTCCTCCTCTTGCACTCTGGCCCCACCCAGCAGACTGATGTTAACTCACCCTGACTGAAGCTTCGCTAGGCGCTCTGCGGAGCTTGCTGTGCTCTCGCTCACTGGTCGTGCGGCAATCGCTCAGTGATCTTTGACTCAGCCTTTCCGTCATCATACATCGTCAGTCCTTCCACGCATGGAATTCTGAAACAGCAGAGACACTCAGGTACCAACTGCATAAGTATTGTTTTTTGTCAGACAGCATTTGTCATGCTTCTCGGCTGGATCGAGTGGTGGGGACTTGGGGATAGTTTATGAGGAGGGTGGAGGATACTTCTCTGTCTCCAGCACCGCAGCACATTGCTAATTGTGAGGAATAATTCCTCATTTCACCTCAAGCCCCCATTACAAGTTCCAGATTGAGATTTGAGTGTGTACATGCTAGCATTTTACCCAAATATTTTACAGCAGAAACTACACAGTGAATATAAAACGTGTCACTCAATACACACACAAAAAAAACTTTGTGAAGTTTAATACATACATTTAAACAGTATTCTCTGAGCTTTATTTTGTGATATGATGAAGTGTTCCACATAATTATTTGCCCATTTGTTCCACATTTTGAAGTGTAGTATTCTGGTTTTGAAAGGTTGAGAGGTATTGGGGGGGCTGCCAGAGCTGATTAACTGGGTGGGTCAGAAAGGCCAAACTTATAAGTTATAAAAGCAGCAGGAGCAGCAGGCTGCTGCTTCTATAAAATGAGCAGGGCTTTTGCCGATTTGTGGAATGTGACTTTGGTGATGGATAGGTGCAGGGGCTAGACAGATAAACTTGCTGCTAGAAGAAAGAAAGAATTTTGGTGACTGGAAGGCCACATAACTAGAAAAGAAGCAGTGTGGAGCTGACAAGTTAATATATTTGCTGTTAGCCTGACAACCTGTTACCGGTATAGAAGTTCCAAAAATACCAGTAACAGCAAATATATTGGAACACATCTAAGCAAGCTTACAGATATTTTGTGGTGTGTGTGTGTGTTGGGGGGTGTTAACTGGGCTAGGCAGCACAAAATTAAAGTATGAGGTAGCTGTTGTTAATCTGATTCAAAAAGCAAAACAAAAAAAAAACAGTTTGCTGATTTGTGTGGGGTTTTTTTTGGGGGGGGCTAGCCTAGAAAGAAAACAAACATATCTGTTTGGGGTAGTAATAAACTGTGTGGAACTGATTTCTCAGTAATTTGCTGCTAAGGGGGGTTCCATTAACAGCAAAGGGTGGTAACAGGTAACAACCAGTGTATTCAGAATCTTGAGAGAGCAGTGTAGGTAGGCTGTGGGAAGGGCTGTTGCCTGACTTAAGTGTCTGATACAGGTCAGACCCCGCTGTCTTGGTGTGGTCACTTGTCCTCCTGTCCACTCTATCTAAAAAAAATTAAACCTAAAGAAATTCAGGATTAAGGGGAGTATTAAAAAAAGGAAAATCAATTTGCACTTTTGGTAGCCTTGGCTGTGTGTTGAGACTTGGACAGGCAGCGTGTAAGGGAAGGGGTTTTCTGCAGCCTAGAAAACTTCTATGAGGTTTAAGGAACAACATGGTCAGAGCTGCGCTGCACTGCACTGCACAGAGACAGAGATAGAGCTTAGTACATCGAGCATGCCTGAGTTTAATTCCAGTAGCCTCCACTTGCTTGCATACTGTGTGACCCTCCCTGAGACTGAGCAAGTCACTACTTAACCTCCTTGCAAATAAACATTGTAGTTGGTGGTGTGACTCTGTTCTGAAATGAGGCAGGCAGAAGCAAGCACAGGCCATCTGGGAAGGGGATGGGCAGCTGCCTGAACTCAAACTGTTTGTGACATGCTGTCTTGTTGGTCCTCTTGTCCACCAAACTAAAAAATAAATAAAACCTACAGAAACTCAGTATGATTAGGGGATAATTAAAAAAAGGAAAATCCCAATTCAGTGCATAATTGCAGCACCTGGCAGCAGCAAAGAGCCCTCAAAGGCACTCTTGCATCCTCTGTAGCAGAGTACTGGTGGTGGTGGCATACACATTCTAAATTGCTTCAAAAACACCTCAAAATGAATCACAAAGCATGAAAAATCCTATAGCTTCTGGGGACCTAGGCAGCCCCAGACTCCCGGCCTTTCTTTAAATGCTCTGAGCACCCACAACATTTTTCAAAACTTGGCACCCCTGCCTGGGGGTTTCCATTTTATGGTTGTTGAAATATCGGTATCCATGAGATCTGCATTAGCATATGAGAACATGATGTCTCATCACAAATTTATATGATGTATCTCTATGCTGAAAGTATAAATATCCTGAAAAAACTTTCTGGAAGCACACAAAATGAAAGCAATTTTTTTTCCTATGTAATTTTGGTGTTTTTCCCGGTTTTGTGCCCTAGACCTGGGACCCCGGCAGACACATACGTGCACGTGCGTGGAGGCGCATGCTGGGTACTGGCTCGGCCCCTTCCGCCCCACCCCTGGCATTTGCTGCTACCTTCCCCTTGCCTACGCTTCCCACTGGACCTCCACCTGGTGGGAGTGGAACTGCGAGGGAAGCGAGCAACCACCCTTGGGAGGGGAGAGCTGCCTATGGCAGCACAATCCCGCTCCGACCCTCCCCCCCCCCGTGCAGGCTCCCCGGCGACCCAAGGCACCTGGGTTGCCGGCGTAGTGTGAGGTAAGGTGTCCAGCGCCCAAATCCTCAGCGCCAATGGGCCAAAAATGAATGCAATTTAAAGGGAATAACCCTGCATTACAACCCAGTTTGCAAAGCTAATTGAAGTAAAATGTGGTATTCATACCTTGCTGCAATTTGTTTTGTTGAACCTGTATTAAGCAGACAGGCATACTGTGGCATCTAAAGGGTGCTGACTCATCATGTTCTCATATCAAATGCAGCTCTCGGGGACAGTGAGATTTCAACAACCAGAAAATGGAGCTCCCCCAAAGACTAGTACAAGCAGTGAAAACCAACTAAAGCAATCTCACATATACTCTCTAACAGCTACATGAAGAGAGCTGTCTGTTGACATGGAAACAAATACAATTTACAACCTATGAGGATGTAGATTTCCTTTAAACCTACTGGCCTATTAGCTATGGTAACAAGGCCTCTATAATGTGATTCGGGATTTGTGTGAAAGATATTTATTGTTAACTGGAAAAGTAAAGTAATTTAGTTATAAGTGACAGAGTGCTTGTTGGAAGCTGGGAGAGGTAGTGGAGTCTGTTTTATTTACTGTTGTTTTGTTTCGGGGGGGGGTTAGGTGTTGTACCAGGATCATGTGTTTCTCAGGTTCTGAGCTGAAGCTTATTTACTTGGTGGACCAATAACTGTATCCATTTGGGGGATTCCCTCCTGCCCTGAGGCAGTTATCTGCCACGCAGGGGCTGAAAAATTATCAGAGACTACAGCCAAGATCATGATTTTGGTGGTCGAGTTGTCATGGGACAGGGTCGGATAGAGTATGTTGGGTCTAGGAGATGCCTGGGGAGTAACTGGAAGTCAGATCGGGATCCTCCCCGTCTAACTTGTATCCCATGGGCTCCCTGTAATTCCACCAGATAGCTAAAGGGTCAGCTGACTCAGCTCCTCCCCTTCAGGCAGTTATGTGTAATGGCAGGTAACTGTGGAATAAAACCACAGTGCTTGAGGCTTTCATCACAGACTCTGCAGCTGACCTCCTCTGTATCATGGAAACCTGATTTGGGAGGACGACTCCAGTGCTGTATTGGTGCTATCTCTGCCAGGTATTCTGTAGTGCACTGGCTGATGTGGGAGCATGAGGGGAGCAGGGTGGCTATCTGCTTTAGATCCACATTGAGACTTCTGGCTTATCCCACACCACAAGAACTACACGGTTGTTTGAATACATGGCAGTACATGGTGGGCTGGGTGCAAACTGCAGGATCATTCTTGTAAACCAGCCTCCGGGGCACAGAAGTGATTTTCTGAGGAACTGGCAGACTCCTTGTGCTGGGGCATTTCAATGACTGGGTTCACGATGAGGCCTCACATTTTGGGCCACAGTTCCTCCAACCAATGACCTCTTTGGACTTTACACAGGCAGTTGTCACCAGGACTCACCAGTTGGGCCAGGCCTTGGACCTGGTCTTCTTGTTGGGTCTTGATGTTTGCAACATCAGGGTTGATCCAATTGGTTGGTCAGATCATCATGCTGTTTAGTTCCTTTGTAGAGTCCCTTATTTAATATCCCTCATCTGGAGATCATTTGCTACCATCCAAAATGGAATCTGGAGTGTTGCACACGCCTGGCAGAAGTGGATCTCTTGGGGATGTTGACAGCTTGTAATGAAGGAGTCGAAAAGGCACTGGAGAACTATAATATGGCTCTTATGACAACCTCAGATTCCCTCGCACATTACCGTGCTCGCCCCTTGATTTTCTGCAGCAGTCTGCCACAATTTCGTGACGAGCCCAGGCAACTGAAGACAAAGAGGTGGAGATTGGAGCATTTTTGGAGGAGATCCTGCTCCATGAAGGATAGATTGATGCCAAGAACTCATTACCATAAGTATCAGTGGGTAATCACTGTAAAAAAAGATAGAGTTACTTCCTGTCACAGGTGAGTGCTGCTGTCAAAATCAGACCAGCTCAACTCTTCTGCATTGTGGATAGGTTGTTAAATCCACCATTTCTATGATCTGGAGGAGTTTTTTTTTTCAACAGACAACTGCGAAGAGTTTAATGTGTTTTCCCCTGATAAATTTCCTCCATTAGGAGTGGGTTCACCACAGGTGACTTGTTATGGGCTCATGATACCCAGCTGGGGATGGACAGAGGCGATCTCTAGCCTTGAGAAAAATTTAAACCAGTGTTGGTGGTTGAGGCTGTCTGGGTGATCTCTGGGATGTGCCCCACCTATTTACTGGATTTGGGGCCAGCCTCTCTTATTTTGGCTGCCAGAGACCCTTGATCTGGTTATAGCTGAGATTGCTAGGTGCATCCTGAAGCAGGGTGTTTTCTCTTCTGCCTTGAAATTGGCAGTGGTGAAGCACCTTCTGAAGAGAGCCACACAAAGGACCGCTCCACAGGCAGACAGTGCTCATGGCAAATAATATTACAAGAAAGCCAGTTGAACTTGGCATTACACCCGCTGGAAAAAAAAAAGTCAAATGCTGACTTACTTTTAATGTGCAAAGTGTATTCAGTGCTGTGACATACAGACAATCAGTGCACGAGACAAAATACCTGGCATTTGGTCCTCTGCACTGATAGTCTGTATGCCGTAGCACTAAATAAACTTTGCACGTTAGAAGTAAGTCAGCATTTGACTGTTTCTTTCACGGGATGCAAGTGCCAAGTTCAACTGGTACTTCTGCAGAAACTAGCTTTGGACCTTGATGTTCCCTTGAATTACAGACCTGTCTCAAACCTTCCCTTTTGGGGATGGTTATTGTGAGGGTAGTGCCAGTACAGTTTGGGAAACAACTGGAAGGATTTGACATCTATTAACTTCTACAATCAGGATTTAGGCCTTGGCACAGCACAGAGTCAGCCCATGTAAGATGCTTATATCATAGCGAGGAACTGGGGGAGATTTCCATTATGGTCCTTTGGGATCTCTCGTCTGCTTTCGATGTGGTGGACCATAGATTTCTTTTGGATCACCCAAAAACACCGCATACGACTTACTGGCCTGGTGTTGTGGTGACCTGAATCCTACAGTAACTCATGGGCAGGATGCAGTAGGATGCCTTGGGGAATTCCATCTTCAGTGCAGCTAGTCTTAACTGTGGAGTGCTACGGGGCCGGATTCTGGCTTCTGTGTTACTTGCCATGAATATAATCAAACAGTTATAGTACCAGTGCTCCCCCCAAAGCTACTTGAAAGCCTACAATTTATTCAAGACAATCTTCTTACCTGGTTTTCAGTCTGTCATTTTGACCTTTACAGGAGTTCGTGGTCTCATCATTCAGCTGAATCACGATCAGACTGACCACCAACGGCAAGGTGACTCTTTCACTGGTCAGGAATTTACACTTTACATTTTAAGATGCCAATATGAGCTGAGGTCGCACTGCTTTCTCACTTTCTTGTGTGGAAACCACTCCCTGGCTTCAATCTTTTATATAGTGTGCTCTGGCCCATAAGAGGCTCACAAGTGACTATTGGGCAGCTCACCAATTAGGAGAAGGCCACACATCTCCTGTTTGTAATGCAATGCTAAATGTTTAGCATATGATGCTTTAAAATTTACTGAGCTTTGGATTCCTTTCCGTGTCCTCCCCTTGACTAAACCATCTCTTAAAAATGTTACGATTCTTTTTAGGAATGATTGAGTATCGGTGCACGATATTATATATTGGTTAAAGAAAAAAATGTGGTGTGATTGATTCTTCTCTACCAATATTCGATACAGAACACTTGTGGAATGGGGGTTGGAAATACAAAGTGAGATTAAGGAACAATAGTTTGGGCCCAGTTCATTTACCAGTGTGTTTTTAGGGAATGAAAGGGGTCATTGTTTTTATCTCGGGCAACCGCAGACTTGTTTTAAATGTGGAGCTTCAACTCATCTGGGTTCTGCATGTGATAGCTTGAAATGTAATCTTTGCCTGTCCTTTGGCCATCATAGTTCTGATTGTAAGGAGGAGATGAGGTTTAATTTATGTGCAGACACTGGCCACAGAGATAGAACCTGTCCTTGGGCCACACGTAACCGCACAGATTGTGTTAGTCAGGATTCTATATTAAGGGAAGCTCAAAAAAAGAGTATGGCTCAACAAGGGGCCTCTAAACATCAGCCACAACCAGACCCTACTAGGCCCACTGCCCCTCCCCCTCCTCCCCCATTTCCTCCTCCCCATGATGATATTGAGGTGGATGTTATGGTAGATAACATTGTTTCTGACACAGTTGCTGCTCCTTTAATTACTGATGTTCAGCCAGAAGATACTGGGACGGAGAAGGAGGAAGGTGGGATAGTTACTGAAATGCCCCCCCTTTGTTAAAAGTGTGGCAAAGAAACGAGGCATTCGGCAGTCTAGGCCTCGATCTAAGGTTGCTAAGGCCAATATTCCTGAAGATGAGGATTTGTTATTACAAAACCGTTTTGAGGCTCTATCCAGTGGTAAGCCAGAATCAGAGAAAGGAGGTGATTCTGAAGCCTCTTCCTTGGCCCCCATACTTCAGAATCCGAAGGAGATCTGCTAGTTCAGGATTTTGAAAAAGATAGAAGGAAGAAAATTGGTGTCAGAGTTCGAAGGAGCTCTAAATTAAAGAAACCACCCTGATAACCCCTAGATGCTTCTCCTGATGGGTGGTTGCTAGTTTTTCCCCCTCCGAGGTAGTAGTCTGTCTCTGGGTTGCTTCTGCGCAGATGCATAACCTTTTTGCACTGAATTTTAACTGCCACAAGTTGGACCACTGTTCCAGCCTGAGTAGGTTACTTTTCATTTGCTCTACCCGCTGTGCAGTGTCCACCTTGTTGCAGAGCTTTGTATCATCTGCAAACAGGCACACCTTCCTTCTCAACTTCTCTGTGATATCGCTGATGAAGTTATTAAAATGTAATGGTCAGAGGACGGACTCCTGTGGCACCTCGCTTGTCACCTCCCTAGCCCCTGATGCTGCCCCATTTACTGTCATGGACTGAGTTCTCTGTTCAAGCAAGCTACTCACCCATGCTGCCATGTGCTGCCCCACTCCTGTATGGTCGAGTTTGTTTAGCAGCTTTCTGTGTGGTACAGAGTCAAAGGCCTTGATAAAGTCAAGGTAGAGTACATCAATGACTCTCCCCTGGTCCACAGCCCTAGTAACGGAGTCAAAGAACTCGATCAGGTTAGTCTGGCAGGACCTTCCCATTGTAAAGCCGTTCTGCTTGGTGTCCAGTTGTCCAGATTCCTCCAGGAATGTTAGTATCCTTTCTTTGAGCAATGACTCCATCATCTTACCCACCGCTGAGGTGAGGCTGACTGGGCGTTAAGTTTCCTGTCTCCTCGCTGCTACCACTCATATGTATGGGGACAACTGCGGCTCTTTTTCAGTCCTGGGGAACTGTCCCTTCTCTCAAGGATCTGATAAAAAGATCCGCTAATGGTGCTGCCAATTCATTACTAAGTTCCCTCAATATGCGTGAGTGGATTCCGTCCAGCCCCATAGCTTTATCTACCTTTAGTTTTTTTAATTCTGTCCCTCGGGGCATTATCTTGCTAAGCTAAATCTTCCTTCAGCATTTGACACCACTGATCATGCAGTGTCGTTGGCTAGACTTGGGGAGCATGTAGGGTTGTTCGGGACTGTACTACAATGGTTCTGGTTCTTTCTCAGTGGAAGACAGCAGCTGTAGTGCTCGGCTCTTGCCAATTGCGGCTGGTTACTCGGGACTGCGGTGTTCCCTAAGGTTCCCTGCTTTCGCCCGTTTTGTTCTTGGTATATATTCTGCTGCAGGGAGAGATCATTAAGCACTACAGTGTGGAGTTGCACTGTTATGCAGATGACACCCAGCTGTATGTCTTTTGCTCCTGACTGGGTTGTCTCCCGTGCTGAGATTAGAACGATGCTTGGAGGAAATCAGGATGGCCTCCAACTGACTGGCTTTGCATCCAACCAAGACTGAGTTGTTGATAACAGGCTCAAAGAAACAGTTATCAGCCATCTGTGGTGGCCTAAATCTTCCCTCTCTTGGGGGGGGAAAGGCATCTTCAGGCAACAGAGGAGGTTTGCAGCCTGGGAGCTGTTCTTGATGGACAACTGACATTTGTTTGGCAGGTGTCTTCTGTGGTCAGGTACTGCTTTTACCATCTTAAGAATGCTGCCAGACTGCGACCACTGCTTGATTCTGCAGCTCTAACTATGCTATTCAACACCCTCATTTTACCCCATCTCGACTACTGCTGTGCACTCTATAAAGGTTTACCAAGGGGCAAACTGCGTTGCCTGCAGCTAGTTCAGAATGCTGCAGAGAGACTTCTGACCTCCACATGGAGGTCAGATCATACTACCCCTTTGCTGTAGGTTCTAAGGTGGCTAGCTGTTAAGTGGCACATTGATGTCTGGGTATTGCTGGTGATGTTTAAAGCCTTGAATGGGCTGGGCCCACAATACCCCAGTGATCTCCTGTTCCATCTTCTCAGTTGAAGTCTGCTGCTGATCAGGCTTTTTTGGTTGTGACCCCTACCCTATGGAACTTGGTTCCCTGAAGGTATACGCACCACCAGATTTGTTCTATCTCTAAAGAAGAAACTGAAAAGCTAGTACTTCTGAGAGCTTTTGATTAACTAGAGCTGTTTAAACACAACTGCTGCTTTGGTTATTCATGTGTAGTACTGTATTATAAGATGATACAGTATCTGTATGAGCGTATGAGATTGTACTGTTGGTTTTATGTTATTTATGATGGATTAATTTATTATTTGTATTGTACATGTGCTCTAAGCCCTGGAAGGGTGCTTTGTAGAAATTTAATAAACTAACTAACCATATTGGCATGTTAAAATGTAAAATTAAAGATGAAGCCAGAGTGAGGTTTCCACAGAAGAAAGAGAGAAAGCAGTGGGACCTCTGCTCATATTGGTATGTTAAAATTTAAAGTGTAGATTCCCGAACGAAGAGGAGGTCACCTTGCAGTCAGTGGTCAGGCTGATCGTGATTCAGTCGATGACGAGACCAGGAACCCCTTTAAATATTAAAATGACAGAAGGAAAACCAAGTAAGAAAATTGACTTGACTTGGATGAACTGCAGGCTTTCAAGCAGCTTGGGGGCGGGGGGCCACTGGTACTGCAGCCGTTTGATTTTGGTCACACACCAGATGCATCTCATGTAAACAGTAAAAAAAAATGAGAAAAATGTAAAAGAAATGTGATAAAATCTCTGTGTATTAGCCAGGGTTGAGCTTGCTAAATCTTTAACATTGCATTGCAAACAAGAAAGGTGTGGGCTTCTCCTAAATGGTGAGCTCCCAAATGGCCACTTGTGAGCCTCTTATGGTTTTTAATGCTTTTAATTTAGTCTTAAGTGCACTACATTTTAATAAATACAATCATTAACATAAAATGTATTATGGTTTAGTATGATCTAAGTTCATTTATAATGCAAAATAGAAGTTTATCCAATGGAAAAAGTCACATGTGTTAATGATGCTCATGTGTTCATATTTTTAAACATTTTTTTTAAAGGTTGTAATTATGACAGTTTAATTATACTGCATGATGACACATAATACCAATCGGCTTCTGTGCCTCACCACTACTCGCTCTGACTCATTAGTACTTGTGAGTCATTCCATCGTCTGTCTCAATTTACAGCACGTCAGAACACTTCTTCAGGATGTGTGTAGGGCTTACAATTCAGGAGGGGTGGATTATGCTATGTTTGATGCCCCCCACAAATTTTTTGACCCACAGGTGTTGCAGTCCTGTGCAAAAACATTTAATGTTTCTATGTATTTTTTGTATTGGATGCAAGAAACAAGAAAATTGCAGAAAAGGAAAACCAAGTGGCAATCGGTACTGGTACAGGAAACATGGCACTGTATATGTTAAAGGAGTAGTCCACCCAGGAATTTGCAAAGACATATGTTGTGCAGAGTGTTTTGATTTGTGTGTGAAGTCCTAGTGTGTCCTTCCCTCTGTCTGCTATTAGGAGTTTTTCCTAAATTAGCCTGCTAGCTTTATGGTAGTTTTATGACCCCTGGTGATCTCCATCTGAGCTAACTGTATTGCATTCCTTGCTCCCACAATGCATACCATCTCATATGACAGTGGTGTAACTGAGACCATAGATTTAGCACACACAGGCCAAACAAACCTAAATATCTTGGAAACTTTACAAGCTACACAAAAATGACCAACAGCAAAGTTGTTCAGGACAAAAAGACCTTTACAGTGAGGGTAGTCGCTAAGCTGAACTCTGTATAGTTTTTTAAAATATAGCCATCTCTACTGCTGTGAACTGACTGTAAAGCAGTGCTTTCTGATGAATCTACGGTCTTGGCTACATCCCTGTCACATGGGGCAGGATGCACTGTGGGAGCAAGGAATGCAATAAAGTTATCTCAGATGGAGATCCCCAGAGGTTGTAAAAGTACCATAAAGCTAGCAGGCTAATTTGGGAAAAACTCCTAATAGCAGACAGAGGGAATAACACACTAGGACGTCACACACAAATCAAAACACTCTACACAACATATGTTTTTGCAAATTCTGGTGATCTGATGACTACTCCTTTAATCTTTGTGTGTGTATATATATATATATATATATATGTTAATCTTTCCCGTGATATATATACTGGCACATAGGAGTTCCCCATGGCATAGCCCATTAGTCGTGTCATCAGATGGCTGGCTGCAAGGAACTCAGGTAAAATAATGGCCCGTGGGGGGGGTCACAGGATCGACCAAATAAAAATACTGATTCCAGTCACGTAACTTGTGAAAAAAATTCTTATAGTGTGCATTTTTCGCTAATCAGGACGTAAGGGTCCCCCATCTTTGCTCCCGGGGAACTGACAGTTCCCCTTTAATTAAAAACCAAGTTCCATCACAGAGACAATGTTTTGATAGTCATCTGGAAGGTAACAAGTAAAAAGTGATAAGCTCTTCAATATTCACAGCCAGCTTTTAATAACTCAGAGACAAGATACATAAAAAGAGCAGGCGTTTCCCCATGGATTCCTTAAACCTAATTAGCTGCTTCTCTATTTTAGAATCAAAGAAAGTTGCAATGCACAACAGATGAGTGCAGAAGATTTTAATACCAATGGTGAGGATTCTTTAGATCAACTACTGCAGCACTTTTCTAACCTGTCTGCAGAATCTGCAAAAAGAGCATTTAGTTTGCTAAAATAGATTATGATCTCAAATGAGTACTACCCAGTTTTGTCATTCCAACAGTCTGTAGAAGTACTGTAGTCTTGAATGAGCATGCATGTGTTTTTGCAGAGTTTGAAAAGCTTTCTTAGATTGCAATGGTCATATGGCAAATGCTGAACGCGAACATGGCTTCAGCACTCAGAACTGAATAAAAGAGAAACTAAGGAACTTTTTAAACAATAAAGGACTTAATGATCACCTCAGAATTGGGTACCGGAGGAAATTATGACACTGAAAGAGCTGCAACCACATGGAACAAAATGAAGACTAGAAGAAAAGAAGAAGAGAGATAGAGAGAAAATAACTTAAGATTTTGCTGCCTCACTCACAGGACAGGTCCAGTGAATTAACTGGAAGCAGTAAACATAAAAGTTTATTTAGCTCAGTATTTTCATTTTCATTCATTTGGCAATACTGTGACACTGTCGTACAGTCTCAGTTAATCTGCTGTTTCTTATTATATCCTGAGATTAACGCAGAATTTGATGATGAAGGTGAATCATTATGGAAAGCTGCATTACAGTTATGCTGAACATACAGATACAGCACATAAGCTAAATTTAGAAGATAAACAACAGCATGGATTTACTAAAGAGAGGTCTTGTACAATAAATCTATTGTGCTATTATGAAAAAGAAAGCAAAAGCCTGGATAATGGGATATCATCAGATGTTATATACCTTGATGGCAGGAAAACCTTTGATGTGGTACCCCATGCAAAGTTAATAAATAAGTTAACAGAATTTAAAATCAAACAAAACATGTTAAAATGGACTGAGAACTGCCTTTCAATAGGGAACAAAGGGTTAAAATAAACAGAAGTGTATCCACACCAATTAAAGTGACTAGTGGAGTACCACATGGTTCAGGATTGGGTCCCATTTTATTCACATCGTATATATCTGACACTGGGAGTAATCTGAAGTCATGGGATATAGTATTTTTGCAGACAACACCAAGTTGGGAGGTAAGGTAGATACTGTAACAAATTATGAGGTCTCACAGGGAGATCTGGGCCATATGGGCATAGAAGTAAGGTATGCCATTTAACATTGAGAAATGCAAGGTCATGCATTTTGGTAATTCTAACCCAAGATACAAATAGTATTTACAAAATCAGTTATTAGCGGGAACATGTAGAAAGAGGGATCTGGGGATCATTATAATTAATAACTTTAAAATGGCAAAGTTAATGTTCAGAAAGGCGAGTTATTTGATAAATGCAATAAACAGACTCTCTGTAAGTAAATCCAAGGAACTGAGACTTCCCCTTTATAATGCATATGTGAGACCACATCTAGATTATTGTTCGCAATTCTAGGGTGCACTGAATAATGCTGATAGACTTAAACTGGAGCATATACAAAGAAAGGCGACGAGTTCGATAAGGGGATTAGAGAACAAAACTTATGATGACTGTCCAAAACTTCTCAGATTAAAAACACCCCATAACAGACGTATTAGAGGGGATTTATTGTTAATGTATAAAATTGTTAACAATAAAGAACTTATGGATGGCATGAATATCAAATACAAAACTCAACATACCTTATGAAGACACAAACAAATTCAGCCTAATAACTTTAAAACTGAAAAACGCAAGCATTACTTTACACAGAGGGTTTTAAATATTTGGAACAACTTGCCATTAGAGGTAGCTGATAGTGGAAATGTTAATACCTTTAAAGAAAGGCTGGACAGATACCTAGCAGAAAGAGCGCTACTAGATTACTATTATTAACATGGGATAGCGTATACTGGCTCTTGCCTTCTGCTGTCTCTAAAATTCAAAGTAAATAAAGTAAATCAAAGTAATCACTTTGAAAGAAAACACGACAACACCAACCGCATGTATAAAACATTTTCTTATTTGTGAAAGTGAGACTCACACACGAACCCCCCCTCCAAAAAAATCTCTCTTTTTAGGTATCCTTCCCCAAAAATTAGCGATCCCTCCATCTGATAGACCTGGGGGAGAGGGGTATTTCCCCCAATCAAAAACAGAAATTTAAGCCCTGGACTGTGTAATGTAACTTTTCAAAATGTTTTATTCTGAATTATTCTGTGACTAGTGATAATGATCCGTTTTTGCATCTGGTTATGATCATAAGCCTTTTCCTGTTCTTCTAATGTGTCACATACAGCCTGGTGAGGTACAGACGTTGGCACAGGCAACAGTAACGACTGCAGTACAACAGATAAAGAAAACAGCACCGTGCATCAGGGGAATTGTGATAGTAAACATAATAATCAATGTGAATAAAAATTTGAACACAGTGCAAAAAGCTAAATCAGGTGGCAAAGGAAGATTTAGACAAGCAAAAAGATACAGACTGGCTTTACCAGTGTCCAGTGTTTTTTCCCCTTTTGGATTACAAATAGACCAAATGGCATGTGGAGTACCAAGAGTGCGCTCTGTTGCTTTCTACACCTGACATTACATGCAACACAACTGTTGATGGGCCTGTAATGTTCTTATGGCTGAGTCCCCAGTGAAGACCTGGGAGTTCCCTGTAGACATAGGGTTATACTGGTCCAGTGAGGAGTGAGGTAATGCCAATGGTACAGTTGGGCAGTGATTTCAATTTCAAGTATTTTATTGAGCGACCATAACAAACATAAATTGCATACATTACAATAATACAAAATAAATAAGTTACATAAATATGTGCAAAAACATGCCCTTTGTATTCGTTTATATGCCATTTAGAGTAGCATGGTTTTTGTATATTTCTTCCTCTGTCTTAATATTGCACAAAATAATTCCACCAGATTTTTAGCATCTTTCATGTCAAATGGATTAAATAAAATATCCATACAGTCATTTAAGGTATTTTTATAACGTAAAATATTAATTTATTAGGTATGTTTGCTCCATACATCCATCATATGATGGGCACAAAAATAAGATGTTAAAAATATTTTCCATGTGACCCTTTACAGAACCATTCGAATGAGATTCGCCATCGTACTTTTGGAGTATTGTGCTTCAGTATCTTGCTTCAATATGTTTTAGGGGGAGAATACTGCACTGAAGTTATCAAGTGGCTCTCATTAGGTGTGGAGGTAACATAAAGTATGGGTTACAGCCATGATATACCATGTTTTTGTAAACCAAGAGGCAAACTTTGATGCCCTAATTAAAGCCAGATCTTTCTCCTTACAGAATTGAAAAATATTTTTAAAAATGCCTTTCTACAAAATGTTAATACAGTGCATCCCACTTAAAACACAAACCTGATAAATGCATAACCCAAATAAACACATGGGGTGGGATATTCAGACTGCACCAGGCAGAGGCGCAAGCCTGGGTGCAGCACAACTGGGATGCGCCAGGGCATGGTCCCAATGATATTCAACAGTGCTGCACCATGGCACAGCACCATTGAATATGGCACTGGGGGAGCCCACACAGCACACAGTGTAGTGGCACTGCGCCAGCACAAGTGGCAGGCGAGGAGCAGGGGATGTGCCAGCGCAAGTGCGCAGCAACCACGATATTCAGTGCTGGGTATGCAAATGAGGCAATTATGTATGCAAGGTGCAAATCGGGCCATTTGCATGTCATTATGGCCCCATTTGCATGTGGTGCACCAATCCCCGGCAACTTGAGCCTAGTGCCCTGCCAGGCTGCAGCCGTTGGGGACTGACGCCCCCTGCCCCTTGGTGGGCAACGCGCCCCAACGCCCGATCACGGGCTGCAGTTAAATATAAATTCCCTGGTGGTCCAGTGGACCCTATCCCATTGCCCGATCATGGGCTTTTGTGAAATGTAAATACCCTGGTGGTCCAGTGGACCTGCTCCCCTGCCCGATCGTGGGCTTTAGTTACAATTACATTCCCCGGTGGTCCAGTAGACCTGATCCCCAGCCCGATCGTGGGCTGTAGTTGTAATTACATTCCCTGGTGGGCCAGCAGTATCCCCCCACCTGCCCACTCAGACCGGCCACTCCGGTCAGCGGTGGGTGGCAGCTCCCCACCTGCAAGCCGCCCACCAACTGACAGTGTGCAGTACAGCTGTACTCCCATTGGTCCACTGCGTGGGCCAATGGGCGTGCAGATCGTACTGTATTACACAGTCCTGAAATGTGAATGAAGCATTCACATTTTGGGACTATGTAGGTACATCTGGTCTGCCTCCCTCCGCCCACACAGTGAACCAATGGGCTCTAATCATACTGTACACTGTCAATCAGCAGGAGAGCTTGTGGGTGGGAGCTGCCAGCCGCCGCTCACCGGGGGGGGGAGCAGGGTGGCGGGTCTGAGTGGGCGGGTGGGGAGGAGGTACCGTTGGCCCACCAGGGAATGTCATTATAACTATAGCCTGCGATCGGACTAGGGATCGGGTCCACTGGACCACCAGGGAATTTAGGTTTAACTAAAGCCCGCGATCGGACAGGGGAGCAGGTCCACTTTACCACCAGTGATATCTTTATATAATGCCCGTGATCGGGCAGGGGAACAGGTCCACTGGACCACCAGGATTATACATTTACTATGCCCGTGTCCGGGCGAGGGGGGCACGACCCCCCTACTGTGTCTTGGGAGGTCGGGTGGCCACCCACAGCAGCCGGCTGCCGTGTTGCGCCTTGCAATATGGCAGCTCGCCTGTGGGTGGCCAGGCCTTGCTCCTGGTTTCGCCAGGCACAACTTTGCGCCCCCCTGAGCGGTGCAAGGCGGGTATGTGCCAGCATCTGCGCCGCACATCCCGGGCTGAATATCGGGATGTGATTCATATGCATGAGCATGCCCCCCGCACTTGCGCCGCATACACTACTGGTGCACTCCGGTGCATTGGGAATTGCGCAGCGCAACATCCCCCATTGAATATCGTGCCGGGGTGCAACCCCTTTGACTATCCCACCCATAGAATTTTCAAGCCTTGATTTGTTCTCTGTATCTCCTGTGTATAACAGACCTGTTAAATGCACACCTTTTCCCTCAGTTTGACTGCTCAAATGTGGACTGACTGGCTCATTTTATTGGCAATGCCTGTAGCTTCCTTACTAATTAGCTCTTACTTGTCTGTTAATGGACTGCCTTATTTAAACTGAGGTATTAATCACCTACTTTAACCTTTTAACCATCAAACCCACTCGTAAAAGCACCCTTCCTCACACTGAAATCAAAGCAAAGCAAAAAACCTAAAAGAATGTCACAAAGCACTTTACACAAATCACAGAAGCACCCTCCCTCACACAGGAATCAGACCAAAGAAAGATACAGTATGCAACAAATCAATTTATCTCAGTCAAATAAGCACTTAAGTGATACAGGCATTACTTTTCCCTACTCAACACACTGGCACATACATACTGCAAGTAGCACTCACCATTAAAAGAATACAAGACTGGATAAATGCATAGCCCCTTTAAACGCATACTTTTTGGCAGTCTCAAGGATATGCGTTTAAGGGGACTGCACCATATGTACATTGTTCAAAGCTTCATTCCGTAAGTTAAACAGGTCAACTTCAAGAAATGTTTTTTGAACAGCAGATAACCAGAGACAGTTGTTCTTAATTATAAGTTATTAACTATAAGATAGTTGCTATGCAAACCTAGCCGTTTTATTTTTTTATGTCAAGCATCTTTTAGGCAAAGGATTAGTGTGAGTATTCAAAATACAAAGCCATTCATTTAATCATGATCTGCTAATGTGTCCCCCGTCCCCTTCTCTGTGCCTTCTTTCTGTCTTCATTGTTGGGCAAGGCCTCTGGCTGCAATCCTAAACTATTTTGAATATGTCCCCCTGCCCTGACAACTTCTACCCAAGCCCCTCTCTATACCTCACTTTCTATTCTCACTACTGGACAAGGCCTCTGGCTGCAGTACTATAATAACATTAAATATGTCCGCTGGGCACCACCCTTTGCAATTTCAATTACTAGTCGGACTAGCCAATACCAAGCTTATTTATCTTTATATCATGCCCATATTCAACGCCAACTATTCTGTTATCCTTTGATCTACCTGCTTTTGCTACTTCCTGTTTTATAACCTTGTAAATGTTACTTATTTTATAACCTTTGTAAATGCTTACTACACATTGTATGTTATTTAATCGATGTATTCATGACATGGAACCTGTGTAAAAGAGCCTATGGCACATAGGTATGTAATCCGAAACTCAAATAAATAAATAAATACCTGTCTCAGTTTCAATAATGCTTTTTCTGGTAAATGACCCAACTCTGTCCTCATGTAACTCTTGCAGAGACCTGTCAACATTTAAGGACTGATCTGTATAAGAAACAAAAAGGTATTTCTATTGTATGGGTGTGTAACATCCCCATATGTCCGCTCCATGTAATATTATTACATTTACTTTGACTTCAGCTGCATATAAGACTGGTAGAATAGTTCAGCCTCTATAGCAAAAGTGAAATCTGACTAATGCCTGTGAAATTTGTCTGACTGAATGTTAGCATGAGTGATCCATTTACCGTTTGAGGTAAAAGTTGACTCCCAAGTAAATATACGTGTTAATAATTTCTAATTTGATCCCAGCAATAAAAAAATGCTTTTTTTTACTGTGAAAGATTAATGCTTTAGTTTTATCATAATTTAAGTCTAGTTTTTGTGCAGTGCCCAATTTTGAGAACTGTGTAGCTTTCTTTGCATACCAATAGGGAACAGAGAAAAAGAGTACCGTGTCAACAGCATATGCTAAACCTGGACATGGAAGGCCATTTATCAGTGTCAGTGCTCAGCAGGTAGCACACTTGCCTCTGAGGCCGGGAGATCAGAAGGCTGTGGGTTCTATCCCCACACCAGGCACTTGGGTTAAATCCCAATACTGACACTGTGGTGCAGCATGAGGGGGGAGCTGCAATTCTGAGGTGCCGTCTTTTGGATGAGATGATAAACCGAGGTCCCATCTGCCTGTTCTGGTGGTAGTTCAGGTGGATGTTAAAGATCCCATGGCACTTCTTGAAAAGAGTAGGGGAAAATTTTATTTAGAGAAACTAACAAGTACAAACAATTGTAATAAGACATAAATCAAAATCATCACTAACAAAATGCATACACAAAGAAAAATGGAATGTAACAAGAAATATAACAAAAGAAGACATTTTAAAAAGGAAAAGAAAATAAATCATTCTATTTTATCTTTCATAAAAGGAACAGTCCTCCATCGGAGAGCCCATGCACTGGGAGACATATGTTGATGTTCAAACATACATTGATTATACAGTTCATGCTCAATTGCAAATATCACCGACTGTGGATCCTGATACACCTTTTGCAAAACATATTTACATCTCATCTGCCATAAAATAAATTTAATAAAAGAAAATATCAGACATAACACCCGTTCATCTATTCCCAACGTTTACAGACTAAACCACCAAGAACTTTAGCATACATCACTGACTGCCAGTACTTATTTCCCCAAATATCTGCCATTGTTTTCCAGACTTCCTGTACACAGGGACACTGAATAAGAAAATGGACCATAGTCTCTTCTTGAGCAATGCAGCTTAATCTTGGGCACACTGGTTCTTCTAAGCTTTTGTGCTTTGCATTCCCTTTTACCCATAATTTCCCATGTACACATAACCATGCAACATCCCAAATCCTTGGGGGAATTAATTTATCTTTCAAAGATTCCAACACACAAGAGTAATATATGGGGTCAATATCTTTTAAGACAACATCAGAAATACCTTTTTGGGTACTAATTTCCTTATAAAGTAAGTTACTTGTAGAAATTTGCACGATACTCATTCTTAACCCCCATTTGTTTAGCTTAGTAAGGGCAGGTCGAAAAAAAAACACATTTCATTTTAACCTGGGCAGAAAGAATTCCCTGTGCTTCCCATATCTGATATATTGGACGAATCCAATGATCAGCGTATAAAATCCAGAGAGCCTGATTAGGTCTGGCAAGATCTATTAAATTGGCATGAAAAAAAAATACTGTAAACAACTACTGGATCAAATACGTTCAAACCCCCTTTCCCTACTGGCAAATACAAAATTTCCCTTTTTATGGGATTTAAATGACTTCCCCAGATTAACTGAAAAACCAAACTAAGCAGTGTTACCTCATAAACCCGTGGTAGTGGATAGATAGCACTGAGAAATAAAAACATAGGGAGAAGAAAGGTTTTGACCACTGCAACCTTCTTTTTTGATTGTTGCCAGGTTTTCCAAATTGCAACTTTTGTCTGAGCAAAATCTAATTTAGCTTCCCAGTTTTAATAGCTGTTATCATCCCTCCCAAACCAGACCCCCAAAAATTTGAAAGGCCCCATTGTCACCTTTATCTCTTGCCATGACTCCATCTGTGATACTGTACTACTAAGGGCATACATAACAATCTTCCCCCTGTTAACCCTTGCCCCCGTCGGTCTTGAATACTGCTCTATGACTTCCAATGCTCTCACCCCTGATTCCTGATCTGCTATAAGAACACACACATCATCTGCATATGCAAGTACCTTAGCTCCCATACCTCCCCCTACTGGTGTAATACCCCTTATATATAAATCTTGCTGGACGAGCCGTAATAAGGGATCTAAACAAAATACATATAATAAGGGGCTAAGTGGGCAGCCCTGTCGAACCCCACGTGTAATACTGACATATGTACCCAGTGACCCATTAACTAAAGGAATTGCCCGTGCAGAATTGTACAATAAAACAATCCAAAAAACAAAAATCAGGGGAATCCCGTAATGAGCTAAGGTACTACAAATAAACCGATAGGATACCCTGTCAAAAGCTTTCTCCTGATCCAGGGACATAAGATAACCACCCAGTATACCTTCTTTTCCTTGTTCTACTAATTCCCGTATTAAGAGTAGATTATGTTGTATTAATCTGTTTGGAACTACACAAACTTGGGCCACAGAAATAAGCACCGAAGCTGTATTAACTAACCTGTTTTGGAGAATTTTCATTAAAATCTTATAGTCAGTATTTAATAAACTAATGGACCGCCAATTATTTAAATCAGTACGGTCTCCATGTTTAAAAATCAAGATTTGAACAGCAATACAAAAATGAAAATCAATTCGTAAGTTCCCTAAAACCCAGTTATAGACAACTACTAGAATAGTTGTTAATAGTTCAACAAACATTTTATAAAATTCTGAAGGTAATCCATCTATGCCTGGAGCAGTGTGATTTTTTAAATGTTTAATAACACATTCAATTTCTTGAACAGTGAGAGGCTTGATGAGATCATTAACACAGTCTTCTGTTAGTTTGGGAATCTGAATAGAAAAAAGAAGGTCCTTCATTTCCCCATCAGGAATGAAAGGGGCCGTATACATATTAATCAGATAAGTTGTTACTGTATTTAAAATACCAGGACCATCAGTAATCAAGTTTCCTTCCCCATTTTGCACAGCTGCCATGAATCTGTCTGATGCTCTTTGTGTACAACTTTTAAAAACGCCACCAAAACTAGTTTTACCAGGGGAACAAATTCTATGTTCATGTAACATAGTTTTCGCCCTGGAATATTGAATTTGCACCATTTCATTTTTTAAATTCACAACTTGAGCTGTCAATGAAATATGTTGTGTATTTATTATAGTAGCTTAAACTGCAGACATAATTTGAGGTATGTATGATACTGTGAAGTATGAAACTGAGTTGAGTAAGTCTGAAACAAAACTCGCAATTTTTGTTTAGTGTCTTCCCACCAAAAACTGATATCCCCATAAAGCACCGCCACTGACATCCTAGCTTTTAAAAGGGCAGTAACAGCTATAACCACCTTGTTTTCTTTCAAAAAGGCTGTATTCAATTTCCAATAATGGCGACCTATCTTGGGACCTAATATCCCTCCCAAAATTATACAAAGTATCATATGATCAGAAGTTTCTAATGGAAGTGTATCTGCTGTCAGTATGTGAGACTTGTCCTGTGTAAACAAAAAGTCAATTCTGGCGGACAAAACTCCTCTATGATATGTAGACGCACCCTGGGGATGTAACTGGCAAAATGAATCTTGCAAATAACACTGTCCTAATATACTCCTCAGACAATTAGTGTCGCAAAATAATTTATTTGTAGAGCCACCCCATCCTGTCTTTCAATCACAGAATTAAAATCTCCTGCCCACAGAATATGTTTAGTGGTAAACAAGTAAGGTTTTATTTTGTTAAAAAGATCGATTCTTTCTTTTTTCCTAAGAGGTGCATAAATATTTATCAATCTCCAGCTTTCTTCTCTATAAAAAAAAAATCCAAAAGCAAGGCTCTCCCTAAAAAAATATCTACCATTTTGGAAATTTTAAACCCATCACCTCGAAACAAAACACCTACCCCATCACAAACTTCAGTCCCAAAAGAAAAAAAGAAGGACCCCAACACCAGAGTTTCTGGGCTGCCCTAAACAGGAAATCAGTATTTAACCTGGTGTCCTATAGTAAACAGATGACACAATTGTAAGTTTTTCAGAATGGTCATGGTAATTAGTCTCCGCTTTGCATTTTTAATACTATTAACATTCACTGTAGCAATGCTAAGCAGTGAATGGGATTGGCTAAAAAGGGGAATTGAGGGCTGACTCAGGGTGGTTTCTTTAATTTAGAGCTCCTTCGAACTCTGACACCAATTTTCTTCCTTCTATCTTTTTCAAAATCCTGAACTAGCAGATCTCCTTCGGATTCTGAAGTATGGGGGCCAAGGAAGAGGCTTCAGAATCACCTCCTTTCTCTGATTCTGGCTTACCACTGGATAGAGCCTCAAAACGGTTTTGTAATAACAAATCCTCATCTTCAGGAATATTGGCCTTAGCAACCTTAGATCGAGGCCTAGACTGCCGAATGCCTCGTTTCTTTGCCACACTTTTAACAAAGGGGGGGCATTTCAGTAACTATCCCACCTTCCTCCTTCTCCGTCCCAGTATCTTCTGGCTGAACATCAGTAATTAAAGGAGCAGCAACTGTGTCAGAAACAATGTTATCTACCATAACATCCACCTCAATATCATCAGGGGAGGAGGAAATGGGGAGGAGGGGAGGGCAGTGGGCCTAGTAGGGTCTGGTTGTGGCTGATGTTTAGAGGCCCTTGTTGAGCCATACTCTTTTTTTGAGCTTCCCTTAATATAGAATCCTGACTAACACAATCTGTGCGGTTACGTGTGGCCCAAGGACAGGTTCTATCTCTGTGGCCAGTGTCTGCACATAAATTAAACCTCATCTCCTCCTTACAATCAGAACTATGATGGCCAAAGGACAGGCAAAGATTACATTTCAAGCTATCACATGCAGAACCCAGATGAGTTGAAGCTCCACATTTAAAACAAGTCTGCGGTTGCCCGAGATAAAACAATGACCCCTTTCATTCCCTAAAAACACACTGGTAAATGAACTGGGCCCAAACTATTGTTCCTTAATCTCACTTTGTATTTCCAACCCCCATTCCACAAGTGTTCTGTATCGAATATTGGTAGAGAAGAATCAATCACACCACATTTTTTTCTTTAACCAATATATAATATCGTGCACCGATACTCAATCATTCCTAAAAAGAATCGTAACATTTTTAAGAGATGGTTTAGTCAAGGGGAGGACACGGAAAGGAATCCAAAGCTCAGTAAATTTTAAAGCATCATATTTGGACCAAAAACGATCCAACCCCTGCGGTGTATTGAATCTTACATCATATACCTTTGACCCTGAAACATGAATTAAAGCATGTATCTCATTTGAAAAAAAACTTAAAGACGTTTTTAACAAAGTTTTACCAACATATAATCGATCTGGGGCCAATTCCAAACCTCCTAAATATTCAATACGAACAGCGTTTCGCCGTTGTAATGGGGGGGGGGGACCAGAAAAAGGGTCCTTTCTATGAAACTGTTCCCAGGCATTTTTAGATTGTTCAAAGAAGTTTGGGTGAGGCAGATCATGATCAAAAGCTGGCTCGTCACCCCACCCTGTAGTATGAGGCTCAGAGCATTCAGAGTCCGATGACGCGGACACAGAGAAGGAAGACATAGCAAAGTCATTGTTCCCCTTTAGATCTTCAGAACAGGCTGCATGCTGCACACTAGTTCCATCGTCAGTCATAGCTTTAGTAGGAGCAGAAGGTTCATCATCCTGGGGTTGTCCTGGTATTGGGCTGTGTGAAGGATCAGGAACCCAAATACCTGCGTCACCTCTTTTCCAACCCGCACTCATTAGCGAGCACTCTAATGAAGTCAAAAAATTTTTACTTTTAGCAGGAGGAGATAACTCATTGTGCTGACCCTTGCGCAATCCAAGTTTAGGTAAAGCTGCACAATCTGTTACTTTATTTAGGAAGGAAAAGTTACTCACAGTTTCAGCGGCCTCTGTGCAGTTCAGCTGTGTTTCAAACTGCAGGTTAGGCCGCACAGTAGCTGTCACAGTCTTCTCCACCCTCTGACTCAGGCGAGTGGAATTCCTTTGATGAGCCAACGTCACTGGATAGCTTCTCAAGACTTTCAGCTGGGGCTGTATTCACCACATCAGGGTTAGGCAGGCCTTGCAGAAACCGTGCTGCCGCTCGCAAGTCCTCATGATTCAGAGATTCCTCTTGTACTGCAGTAATTTCCGCAGCAGTAGTGTGAGAGGACAATTGCTGACCCAAATCATCATATCAGAGCATTTTATTTTCTTTTAAAATATTGGACAGCCAAGCTTCATCCGAGGCAAAAAGACCAGTCGGTGGATTAGCTAAATCCACTGCAATATCCAGTAAATCGTTCTCCATTTCCTTAACATTTTCAGACACAGCAAAAGTCTCCTGAGCTGGACCTGTGGGTTGGGAGACCTGCACACCCACAGGTACACCAGCAGAATGAACAAGAGACACACCTTCCTCCATAGCAGCAGCTCCCCCTACTGACAAAGAGTAGGGGAATTTTCCCTGGTGCCTTCACCAAATTTCCCCCCTTTCACTAAAAATACCACCAGCAGCTTAATCTGGTTCAAGGTCAGCTGGAATTCATCTGTATCCTCCTTCCCCCGGGTCGTGCCTGAAAATAGGCAGAATTTGTCTAGTGCGCTTACCTGGTCAACAAAACTAGATCGACATTTGGAGAATGAAAACTGCTCCGTTCTGCAGAATGTAATTTACATATAAATTAAAAAAAGTGGTGGAACCAGGAGACATCCCTATTTTACACCCTTATTAGATGAAAACAGTTCTGTAACTGACCCCTGCAGGTCATACCTGATGCAGAAAGTTCTGTAACTGACCCCTGCAGGTCATACCTGATGCAGGTCTTATTACCAGTATATAACTGACAGATGGGTTTCAACAGACTATAAAGTCAATCCATACTTTATTTGTTAAGCGCCTTTCAAAATCAAGGTGCTGTACAATCATATAAAACATCAAGCATAAATATATAAAATTAGTCAGGATAAGCCTGAAAAAATAAATACATTTTTAACATAGTTTTATAACTAATGACAGTCAGGCATTCTCTTAACCGACGAGATAGAGTTCCACTGGGTCGGTGCTGCAAATGAAAATGCGCAAGCCCCAGAAGTTTTTAAACGAACCCTGGGAACCTCTAGCAATCCCTTGTCGGCGGATCGGAGAGGACGACTGGGGGAGTAGGGAGTCAGGAGATCTTCCAGGTAGTCGGGTCCCTGTTTGTGTGGAGCCTTAAAGGTAAGCAAGCCTACTTCTATGCTATTTATTTTGTCCAAAGAGTATTGCAAACAATAGCACTAAATGCTGCTCGAAAAATCTTTGGATACAACATACAATTTGATCTCTTTTATTAGCACATATTTCTCAATCAGATGAGCCATAACAACATTATCCACAGCACAGAAATTATACCGCAACCCCACTTGTAAACTTGAGAGAATGTGGTCGAAGTGAACCAGTCCTGTAAATCTTAATAGACATTTCTGAGATGGTATCTAAGAGGGAGGCTCATGGGGCTAACATTTTTGGTTGTTTTTTTTTTGGATCCCCTTATTTTATATAATGGGGCTGTAATATTATTTTTTTCAGTTCTCGTAAATAATCATACTTCAAACATTCATTAAGGAAGTGTGTTAAAGTGGGTACCCACATATTTAGATGTAATATGATCAGCAGGTATTCCATCAATACAAGGTGCCCTATTTAGTTTACATGAGCTAATCACATCTTCTACCAACATAATTATCAACAGGGTGTAATCTGTAACAGATCAATGATCCAGTTGATTGACTACTTTAATCAACGGGTCATAAAAGATTCTACTGAAATACAAGACCCACCTTTCCCCTGGAACAGAAGCAGTAAGACAAGACTGAAAGTTATTGGTGCCCTTTCCACCAGTTTCCAAAAGGCTGAAGAATCCTGAGGCCTGGCATTCAAAAGTTTGCATGGGCACACACAGGTGTTTGCCTGGGCAAGCCGGGTTTTGCACTGTAGCGCGATATTCAAAAGGGACAGTTGCGCAAGCACACAGGATTAGTACCCCTGCAAAACATAAAGTATGCGGGTGGGCAAAGGGAGGGGTGGGGACAGGAATATCCATGCAACCCCATATTCTGTGCATTTGCACTGCACAAAAGGGGTTAGTGTGGCCCTTTCGTGCAGTGCAGATACCGCCAAACAAAACCCTCACTTACTCCGGGCAACCCTAGCGACTGCCGGGATTACTGCAGCCAACAACCACGTTGGCCAGTGAGGAAGCACACCTGCCCCCTGGTGGTCCATGGTCCCCCTGCCGAGTGCTGTCCCGGTACCCATGGAGGTGTGCCCTGGTGCATAGTGGTCCCCCCTTGTTTGATTGCCAGCCTGTATAGTACTGTAGTACCCTCTGGTGCTCAGTGGTCCCCCCTCCAATCTCCCAGCCTGTATAGTATGATAAGAGTCCCTGGTACCTAGTAGTCCCACCTGCACCCATCCCTGGCCTTAAACTGGCTCCCTGGTGGCCAGTAGCCCCTCTAGTCCCAAATTCCCAGCCCCTTCATGCACAATATATTCCCTGGTGTGCTCCCCCGTCCCATAACAAAGACAACACGCTGTCCTCTGTTTAGAAGAACTGTCATTAGAATGCATGTTGCAGTGCAGAAACATACCCATCACATTCCCTGGTGTCCCATGGTACCCCCCCATGATTACCATTCCCCCCATATGATACAGGGATCCCTGGCATCTAGAGGTCCCCACGGCACCAATCCATGCACCTGTTAGCCCCCTTACCTGACTCTTTGGTGCCATGAAGCCCATTTCACCGCACAGCCCTTCTCTCACCTTCGGGTTGGTTGTTATATGCAAAGCCAGAGAGTGTACGTCCTAAGCAATGTGCAGGGCAAGCTTCATCTACTATACAGGACTGCACTGCAACTGTACAGTAGAGGAGGCGCGCCCTGTACATTACACAGTATGTATGCTCTCTGGCTTTGCATACAGCAGCCGGTCAAGAAGGTCATATGGGCTCCTGCAGCACCACAGTGTCAAGTAAGGAGGGGTGGCATTAAGGGTGATTTGTGCCACAGTGGGGGGGGGTCTGCAAGATGCCAGGGATTCCCTATGTCACAACAGGGAGGAGGAACAGCAATCTTGGGGGGGGGGTACCACGGGACACCAGGGAATATGTTGGGTTTGTTTTTGCACTGCAACATGCATTCTAATGACAGTTCTCCTAAATACAGGACAGGGTGTTGTCTCTGTTATGGGGTGGGGCACTGGAGACCAGGGCAGGGGGGACCACTGGATGCAGGGAACATGTTGTATTTGACGGAGCCAGGGATCAGGGACTGGGGGTTGGGCACTGCCCAGCAAGGAGATAGTTTATTTTATGGGCAGGGATCAGGTGCCAGTGGGGACCGCTAGGCACCAGGGCCTCTTACCATACTATATGGGCTGGCAATCAGAAGGGGGGGACCACTAGGCACCAGGGAGTAGTACAGTACTCTACAGGCTGTTGACAGGGAGGGGAAGGCACTAGGCACCAGGGTATCTTAACTCACTATAGGGCTGGCCATCGGTTGGAGGGGATCCACTGGGCATCAGGAACGTCTCTGTTTTGTAGGGGACCAGGGAATCGGGATGGGGGTAGCACTGCACTAACCTGCTGCCACTTTCCATGCAAACCAGCCAGTAATGGGCATGCAAATGGCCCCTCAGCACCTTGCATACCCAATGGGCTCATCTGCATCATTCCCTTGGAATATCTCACCTAACACTCTGGCACTATTGGGTCTGTTGCCGCTATTCCCTGCACAGCAAAGATCCATGTTGGGGCTGTACTACTTGACTTAGTGATACGTTGACATGCCACTATATTTAGTTAGTGTCGGACGCTATCTGACTGAATATGGCATCCTCAGACTCCTGGGCAAGGGCACAGCGCAGCACAAGATTTTGTGCTCCACTTTGCTCCTTTTTGACTATCAGGCCCCTGTTTACTAATAGCATCATACATGATGGACCAGAGAGTGCTTTGATATTTTCTCTTTCCTTGACTTAACATCATATTATATATTTTTCGATCTTTGTTAAGTTTTGAGAGATTTCACCTCCATGGATCTTTTCTTGCTTTGTGCAAAATAATTATTTTTTGCATTTTTACATGTTTTGTTAACCCATGAATCATTTAAGTAATAATGCACAACAGGGTGTGGATCGTGCTGGGATAACCTCATGCCTGGGTGGTTGGGCAAGAGGCCATAGGCCAAGTGCATCCAATGTCCCAGAAGTGAGGTTATCCCAGCACGGCCCACACCCTGGAGTGCATTATTGCTATTATACCATGGCTAGTTGTTATACAAAATAAAAAAAAAATCAAACACATTTAAAAATGTTTTAGTAGATTTTTAGTGTGGGAATATAGCTTTGTTTCTTAAGAGAAGAAGCAAACAATGCAAATGCAAACTATGCAAATATAAACAATGCATCTATACAGTGAGGTTGTGCTCAGATAACCTCACTGTTGCCAAATGCAGCTAGTCAATCAGATTACAGGATTTTTAATTGCCATTTTATAATTAAGGAATAATCACCAATCAGGTGTGGGTTGGGCCAGGATTTACCTACGGTAGGAGTGGTTCGGTGATGTAGGAGTGGTTCGGTGATGAGGGCGCAGCCTGAGTGACCAACCATGCCAGCTGTGGGTAAATCTCGGCCCAATCCACACCCGATCGGTGATTATTCCAGTTATACAATTTGTAAATATGAGAGTAACACAAGAAATTGAAGGAAAATCTTTTTTTTTCATTGTTTATATGACGATTTTAACAGTTTGTCCTTCCCCTCCTACACAAAATAGTTTGTTGATACTGGGCAGAAGCCTTCCCGTGCCCCTGAAGCCAGCTGGCAGCAAGGTGAGTGAGTTCAGCGTCATATAAACTGAACATATCGCTGATGACTCTCAGTTGTCTCCCACTTAAAACTGCAGGTTAGATCAGATATTTTATATTGTTTTTACCAACGGCTTTTGATTTTGTGAAACGGGGCAGTTAGTGGGAGAAAGAAATGGTGGCCTTGCAACTTGTATTGGAGTGCTCAGAGTTCTGTTCAGAATGATTTCACTAACATGCGGTTGGCTGGCTCTTTAAGCGGTGATTATTCAAAAATGACCCCACAGCATAAAGTATCACCTGGCCAATCAGAAAGCTTACATTTCAAACCTATTATATTCTAAATAATATTCTCTTGGTTTGTGTTAAAGAAGCAATGATCTTACAAAACAACTCCAAAAGTGAATTCTACAAGTTTGATGAATGAATGGCACTTTCTACATTTTCTATTCTTTTTACATTTTTCACCTTAAAAATTATTTCATACCTTTCATCTGAAAGTGAGATCCAGAAACAAATGGTGAGATACCATTTATTGGACCAACATGGATGTTACAAAAAGAAAAAAAGTGCCTAAGCTTTCGGACCAACCAAGTCCTTCCTTGGAATCTTATGGCAGTTATTTAGAAAATCACATACTATTAGCACCCATATCATACATAAAAAACAGAAAGCATTCTCATTGGTTTAAAATACTAATTTAACCAAAACTGAAGTTTAAATAAGAAGAAATAGATTTCACCAGTTTGCTATTAGCTGAGAAGCCTTCCAAGGTCAAATGTCCACAGAATAAGATACGAATCCTTCGAGCAGAAAGTTCCACTAACTTAAAAACAGAATGTCTAAGTGTGTTATGTGAATACAGTCTGTGATATTATTGTATGTTAAAAAAACTATATAACAGACATTTTCTATATATCTTATATATATCTATATATTTCCAACAGACCAGACCTGAGTTTGATTCTCACAACCTCCACTTGCATACTGTGTGACTCTGAGCAAGTCACTTAACCGCCCAGTGCTCCCAGGTCGCCCCTGAAAACAGGCACTTGTGCCTAGTGGGCCTTACCCAGTTAACAAAGACTAAAATAAAAAAAAAAAAATATATATATATATATATATATATATGGCATTAAGTGCATTTAAAGTAAACTGGTGAAATCTACTAGCTTCTGCTGATTTTGGCTGCTTGCATTAACCTCTTCTGTCCCTAGCTGCTTTGTAAATAAACCTCTTGTATTTTATTTGCATTTCTGAATCAAGCTGAAATATCATGTTCACATACTTTTCCATTGCAGAACTCCCCCCCTCTCTTGAGGAAAAAGTTTCTTACCTTTGTACATAGTGAATGAAGAACATAATGACAAGTATCTGGTTAGGGAGCTGTGAAAGTCTTGTAGCAGGTGTACAGAAAACCAGGTAAAGGGGCACTGCCAGTGAAGGGCTCTCCTGTACAAACCATGCCAGTTTAACACTGACAGGGAATCCAAAGGAACTGGAGGCATACCTGCCGTAGGGGATGTTTACAAACTGCAGTGGCACCAAAGCACAGATCCCCATTAACAACATAAAGTAGGACATGTACTCTAGTAACAGTAACTCTTCAGCTTCATTACTGGCCATTATTTCACGAAAAAAAAAGGCAAGAACTGTACAAAGTACAATAAAGTCTAAAAATTAAGGAACTACAAATGTAGACCGTGCTGCTGTAAATTTTATTTGCAAAATGCAGTGGTGATATTGATGGACTACGGATCGAAAAACGTACATAGACACCTAGTGCATATAACCCGGGGGTGGGGGCTTCTGGTAGGTGGCAGTGTGCCTAGCCTCTCAGCTGTCTGTCACTCGCACAGCGCTCCAGACAGTACTGAGCAGGCTCTAAAAGCAGCGAAATGCGACATGTTGAAAGACAGCAAATACGTGGAATAAACTGATTTTGCTGTAATCTCGTAATGTGCAAGGCGTTCGTTTTAAATTAGATGAATGATTTAACTTCAATAAATATGGTCTGTGGTTCATTTATTTCTGTCTCTCTTGGTTTGCTTTTCTGGTAGGTGGCAGTGTGTCTAGCGTCTCAGCGGTTTGTCACTCGCACGGCGCTCCAGACAGTACCGAGCAGGCTCTAAAAGCAGCACAGCAAAGCTATCTGGCCGTTATCGACCAGTATCTCCAATGTCACCTCAATATCAACATGATGATAAGTTAAATCTAGTTGCGTGCACCGTCCTGTTAGCTAGAGAACTCACAACAATATGCCGTTCTCAGCTACACACAGCTTTACAGATTAAACACGGAACGATTTCCCATCCCGGAAATGACAGCATTGCTGCCCTTGGCTCGCCTGTAATTGTTATAAAACGACAGCCCTACTTTTAGAACTACTTACTTCAGATTCTAGATTTCTTCAACTCTTTGTCTAATTGCACACCCCCTCTGCTTCCGAAGTAGAAAAGTTTTTTAAGTCTGTTCCCCAAGTGGATGACAACAGACGGCACGACGTGCTGGTCTCCTGAGGACCTTTCCTCATTGCGGCGCAGAAAGGCCCCGATCCCATGCTGTGGAGTTGCGAGGGACGCTGTCACAGAACTAAGTGGACAGAGATCCATGCTTGCTGCGTATAGTTGTTCATCTTCGTAGCTGATCTCCGGCTTGGTTCTCGCGAGTGACCTGACAGCACGCTTCGGTTTCGCGGGCTCCTCTCGTTCCTCGGCGTTAGCGGAATGGGCCGACGGAACCGAAACCGGCAGAAGAAGAGCGGCAACGTGGGACCGCAGCGCAGCCGAGATGACGCGGTAAGTCTGTGATTTGTTTTCTGCAGAGTACAGTAGTTTTGGCATTAAACCATTTTGGGATCCTACAGCAAGGAGCACTTGTTTTGATGCTGAAGACAGGCTTGTGTAACGCTTTTCAACCTTTTCTACATTTTGGGTACTACCACTAAAAATGTGAGACATCCTCAAGCCTGGAGCCCCGAGCTCAGAACACAGCAGAAACTAGTGCTTCTGGTTGTACAATCTGCACACCCACTCATAAGTAGGGCCGCCTATAGGATATAGGTTGGCTCCTGGGTTCATGGTTAGAATTGGCTTGGCAAGGGGCTCGGTGCTTCCACCTATGGGGTTCCTTACAGCAGCGTACTGCCCGGGTGCTTCATGAAATACAGCCCCCTCCCTTGGTGACAGGTAGAATAGTATGCACTCCCCTTCCCACTTATTGCTCTAAGCATGCAAATATTACACTACACAATAATGCAATTACTTAAGCAGTTTTCAGAAAAATAACCAAAAGGGGGTTATTTTGGGTTGGGATAATGAGGTAGGGAACAGTGGCAGCTAAGGGGAGAAAAGCATTCTGTGCAACCCACTGATGTGCCCTGGCGCGATATTCAAAAGGAGAATTTGCTCCGCGCAAATCCTGATGCGCCAGGGCGCACCAGTAATGTATGTGGTGCAAGTGTGGGAGGCGTGCCCATGCATATACCAACACATCCGATATTCAGCCAGGGATGTGCAGCACATAATGCAGGCTACGCCATGCACTCCGGGCGCAAAGATGTTCTCTAAAAATACAGAGCAGGACTGGCCACCCATTAGGCTGGCTGCCGTATTGCTGGGCGCACACGGTGCCTGCCAGCTGTGGGTGGCCACCCAAGCCCTGGCGGCACCATCCGGTGATGTAGCGCCCCCCCCCAATGCCCCATCATGGGCTGTAATATGTATTTAACTCCCTGGTGGTCCACTGAACCCAACACCTTGCCCGATTGTGGGCTGTAAAATGGTTTCATCTCCCTGGTGGTCCAGTGGACCTAACCCCATGCGCGATCGCGGGCTGTAAAATAAATCAAACTTCCTGGTGGCCCAGTGGACCTAACTCCATGCCTGAGCGCAGGCTGTCAATTAAGTCTAACTCCCTGGTGGTCCAGTGGTACCCGTACCCCCTCTCCCAACCCGCCGCTTATACCCACCACTTCGCTCCCCCTCTGGGTCTGCGGCGGGCAGCAGCACCTCACCTGCAAGCCGCCCGGCCGCCTGCCGACTGCCAGCATACAGTACGGCTGTATGCCCATTGGTCCACAGCGATGGCCAATGGGCGTGCAGACCGTACTGTACTACACAGTCCCAATATGTGAATGGAACCACCAGGGAGTGTGAATTATTTTACAGCCTGCGATCGGGCATGGAGTTAGGCCCACTGGACCACCAGGGTGTTTGAATTAATTTAGAGCCTGCGATTGGGCAATGGGACGCGTTGCTGGTGAGGGGCAGGGGGCATCGGTCCCCGACAACTGCAGCCTGGCAGGGCGCCAGGCACAAGTCAAAGGGGATCGGCGCACCTGCATGCAAATGGGGCCATAGTGAAATGCAAATGGCCCCATTTGCACCTTGCATACATTATGGCCCCATTTACATGTCCACCGCTGAATATTGCGGTTGCTGCACCTAGCGCAACGGCACTTGCACTAGCGCATCCCTCTACTCCTCTCTGGCCACTTGTGCTGGCGCAGTGCCACTGCGCCATGCACAATGCGGGTGGCCACGGTGCCATATTCAGTGGTGCGGAGCCATGGCGCAGCACCGTTGAATATCGCCCAGGCACCGCCCTGGCGCATCCCAGTTGCACTGCACCCGGCTTGCGCCCCTGCCTGGCGCAGTTCTGAATATCCCACCGCATATATTTAGTTCCAGCATTCCCTGTCCCAGGCCCTCTTCCACCCCCACTGGTGCACCAGATAACCCCACAGGCCATGTGAGAGCTTTCAAATACCTTGTGTGCACACACTGAGAAGTTGCAGGTCTGTTATAAATAGACTCTGGGTGCAGCACATTTGCAATGGTGGGGGCTGCAGTATCAAAGTACAAACTACACCAGGGGTGTAGAGACACAGTTTATCTTGGCTGTAACTTGCTGTGGACGTAGCTAATGTTGTGCAGAAAGCAAAGATGGAAAGTTAACTAGCTAGCTAACCGAACAGTTAGAAAAGTATTTATTTGAGTAAAACCCAGTTCTCACGACCTTTTGGAGAATAGGAGATGCAGGAGTTTGCGGACATCTCACTTTGCAGGCAATTTGGAAGAACAGGTATGTAACCCCCCTGTTACCTGGGGTTACAAGAATCCCAGCTAGACCTAGTGGCACACAGGGACAGGCAGCTGGTGAAACTCCAGTTAAATGGATTTCACACTATCTCACCCTGTTCTCAGTCGAGACTGAGGGATGACATCATTTAGAATTCTCGCAGCAGCATAAGCCGCACTGGAATGCTGCAGCTGGGAGTTAGATAGAATGTTGGGAGGATTTGAAGTCAGTCTTCAGGAGAGTGTTCAAGGGGAAGGAGGTGTTCTGCTGTAGGCTGGCCCTCTGAGCCTTCAGCTCTGTCATAGAGCTAGTTTGTAGTTTGGTGTGTGTTCTCACCATAAGAAGACACAGAAGAACTAGTATTGAAGTGGTGGAGACCGTTTTCCCAGTTGGTTCGGTGCCCCTTCCCTGCGGGGATGGGGGGAGCCAAAAGCCAGCTTCCAGGGGCAATCCCCTGGCCCGGCTATGTGAAGAAGAGAAAGCTGCCTTGAAGATTTGTGCTGAGGCACCAAAAATTCATTTGGCTTTCCTGTGTAAGAAGCCTGTGGGGCACCTGCAATCAGGGGTGAGTCTGCTCTTATAGAGGGCCAGTGTTTCACCAGAGACTGTTGTATTAAGTATCTGCGACTGTGAATCAGGAAAGGACAGCCCAGTACAGTGCTTAAGGAGTGTGTGACTTGAACGCCTTTAATATGTGGGGGTCTACAGGGGTGGGCTATGCCATTTAAAAACTATGTCACAAGTCAGGACACAGGAGTTTCAGAGACTGTAGATTTAATGTGATTTACATTTAAAGTGTTAATCTACAAATCAGAGTTTTCAGAAAAGAGGTGTTTTAGGACAAAGGAATGGCCGGGTATGAATTATGGGAGCAAGAGGTGGGAGAGACCCCCACACTTGAAGTAACCTAATTCACCTCTACGGGTTTGCTTTGGGACACCTGTTGCTTTCTTTCGGTTACTTGGATAGTGCTCGAAGAAAGTACCCAGATGTGGGATTGTTGAGAGTATTCCCTTTATGGAGCCTGGATGTGCTCATGGGTGGTGGTAGGGAGCCACCAAGAAATGATCCATGCCCAGTGGATAGAAGTCCAGGATGCTGGCCGTGGTGCCATGCTGGAAGTTCTGAGAAGAGTACCAGTAGGGCCGAGAGCCCATGGGAATTCAGAACCTGAGGGTTACTGTGTGAGAAGAAATGTGTGTCTGTCAGGATGAATCTGCATTACCAGGGAGTGTAGCCCCATGGGGGTCCATCTGTGCTTTGTTATTCTGTTTGGTTGTGAATAAAAGCCACACTCTAGAATCCCACTCCTAGTTTGGACATTACAGTTATTGCTTACTGTGTCCAGAGTTACTTGGGTGCCCCTGACTAGAAGTCAAACCTAGCCAAAATACCGAGCAACAGTTTTCTCCCTGAACCCAGGTCCCAGGTAGGGGGTTACATATGGAGGCACTGCACAGCGCTAATAACACAAAAAATACCATCAACCCTATCCCTGGGGTTACAGGCAGAACTAGCATGGATGCATACTAATCCTCTTCACCCCACAGAAGGACTTGTCTTCACCCACCTCGACAGGTAGGCAGGCCGTCATCTTCATCCCACAGAGAGACTTGTCTTCACCCACCTTGTAGGTAGGCCAGCAGCTGAACAGGCATGCTGGACCTGAGAGCTTCGGTCCCCTGGCAGGATTCACAGTCTCTTGTATGTTAGGACAGTGAGGCAGTGGATTTTGTTACCTCACCAAAGCTCAGATAAACTACTTCTTTCAGCAGTCACTGATATCTGGATTGCCAAATATCACCAGTTCAGGCAGGCTGAGGTAAATCCCCTTGTCTCTGTGATTTACCCAACCGTTGGCAATAAATTCTGAAGTCCTCAGTTTGTTTTGGCACAAACTAAATGTCTCTTGGCTGTGTCAGCAGCAGGAGCTGTCAAAATCAGTCATTTTCTCTTCAAAACTCTCATAGAAAAGACACAAGGTCAAACCGTCAACCCCAGAATGCTTAGTTTGAATCTCAACACCTCATTGATCCACCTTAGTCTTTAGCTCCACGTCCTGATTGGATGTACTGCAGCTACCAATAGTATTTCATGCTGTCTTCAAGCAGACCCCAGCAAGATGACCGCCCCAAGACAGTACTTGCACATCTCGGTTCATTTGTATAAATATTCAAAAGTGTTGGCAGCATCCGGCTGCAGGGCTTGGATCCTCCTGGTCCCATCTGGTGGTCGCTAGGGCCAGGGGGCACTTTGGGGGGGGGGCAGGAGCTCCGTTGGAAACTCCGTTCTGAGGGCTTCCCAGGAGGAGCTGTGTAGAAAATGGCAGTCCGGCGCAATGCACTATGGGACATGCAGTCCCAGCGGCCACCATGTTGTCCCTTGACTCCCCGACCCACTGGAGGCAAGACCAAGGCTTGATAAATCCTATAGCCCGACATCCCGGGCTATCATTTTAAACTCTGGGACAAGCACTTTGTTGAGTGCTACCTGTCCGTGGACAAGTAGTGTTTTAACCCCCCCCAAAACTTTTTTCCTAGCAGTTCCTTAAGTTTTTCAGCAGGTACGCTGGTGGGTTGCAAGGAAGCTGATCCACAGTGAGGAGCGCACAGAAGAGCGTGCCGACAAGATCAGTGAGAGTGAGCAGGGAATATGGGGAGTAGCCGGCAAACGGAAGAGCCACAGTCATTGGACCAGCCAGCACTGAGCAGGGAGGAGCATAGCAGTCAGAATGGCAGGTCGTACCGCCAGTGATCAGGGATGAAAAATTCCCAAGTCCGAGGTCCGGGACTCATTTAAACTGCAGGCAGATTAGAACTGCACAGCCCTATTCAGTCCGACAGACTTGGCTCTTGGCTGTGCAGTTCATTGTAACTGCACGCATGTGCAGTGTCTCTCCATGCTGGCAGGCAGATTCTGAATCCCCCCCCCCCAAGGGAATGCACTTACCTCTCCTGACATTGTTGACTCTTCAGGAACCTGCTAGGGGGCGTGGGAACGTTCTACTGGAAGGTGGAGTGCTAGATGTCTCTGGGAACTTCCGACTGGCTTCCTGATCGGGTGACTCCGAAGCTTCTGGCACACTCAGGACGCAGGAGGACTCGTGGGAATGATGTGAATCGCAAGAATAGCCACCAGGGAGATCACATGAGTGTTCTAACTGTGATCATGTGGTGGCTGTTCTGCGCATGTATAGAACAATCGCTAGTGCGCCATTGCTTGCGATCTGTGTCTCAGAGGAATCGGACATTTGGTCTGTGTCCGCCATTATTAGGCTAACTATATTGTGGGCACATTAATAGGAGCTGTTAGGATACTTTGGGGGTCAAAAAAAGGCAGAATTACACTGCCTACTGGGGTTTGGGGTTATTTTTGTTGTGGACAAGTCTGCAGTGCAGGGGAAAACAGGAGGGAGTGAATAAAGGTGAGCTGGGGCTTCAGTTTCATTTTGGGGCTTAAAATCTTTTGTGGAAAACGGGAGGGAGTGAACAAAAGTGAAGGGGCTTCAGCTGTCATTATTTCTGCTTACAAAAGCCTAATATTAGGCCCTGGCATCGATTTGAGCACTGTCTGTGGATCACTCACTGACCTTCACAAAAGTGCTGTTCTTTGACGCACAGACTAGAAAGGGTACACTATTTGGACCTGACCCTTTCGTTTAGATAGTGTTGTGCTGTCAGGAAAGAGCTGTAGTTAAAAGAAATCTACTTATTCTTAAGCACTGCAGCCCCTGACTAAATGGCTAACAACATTGAAGACTAAGGAATTATTTTTCTTGGTTTGAGAACTGACTGAAATTAAAGTCAGAAGGTGTGACATTATTTTGTTTGGCAGAATAAAAATGATGTCACTGCTGTTTTTTTTGCCTTTGAAGCAGAGCAGAGTTTAAGGGGACATGATATAAATACCACAAAGTTCTTCTACGAATAATATTATTTCAGGGCTCTGAAAGTAACTTACAGGATCAGATAATTTTGTTTGAGACTAAAGTCAGTACAACTAATTCTGGGCTAAAGCACTCTGCATCGGTGTTGTGTCTGACATTATTTTGTTTCAGACTGACGGAAGTCTGAGATAAGTCACTAATCATTCTGGGCTAAAACCTGCATCACTGACTGTTGGACATATATTTTGTTTTAGACAGAAGTCAGTATAGTCGTTAAATAATTCTGGCCTGATGAAAAGGCTGCGTCACAGTGTGACATATTTGTCTGAGATAGAAGTCAGTACACTACTTCACTAAGTATTTTTCTGGGCTGAAGCAAAGCCTGCATCAGTGAGTCTGACAGTCCTATTTTCTTGAGACAGAAGTCAGTACGGTCACTAAGTATTTTTCTGGGCTGAAGCAAAGCTTCATCTCTATGTCTAAAACAGTCCAATCTATTTTGACGGATCACCAGTCAGAGTACAATCATTTCTGAAGCTGTCAGCGTGTCACTTGTCTAATCACAAAGTTTGCAGAAGCACACCACTTTTCCATTGTGTGATAAATAGTAAAACAATTATCAACTGTCACTCACCCCTTGGTCATCTCACATCATTGTCAGTCAAGCCCTGTGTTGTGTCCTTCTGCCCTGACTTGCTAACCTATTAAGCCAGTATTATTTCTGGGCCACATAACAGTGCCCGAGTCATGTGCATTTCCATCCTTGCTCATTAAAATATTTCTATTACAAAAACTTTTACCCAGAACAGTTTCTCACAGCAAAAATGAGCTTATTAAAATTTGATTTCTCAAAATCTGGTGGAGCAAGTACTAGTAGTACTACAACATCCAGTTCTGCTAAACGTAAAAGTTCTGACGATGGCCTTACCAAGGATCAAAGATATGACCGAGAAAAAAGGGTCAGAAATTTCCATCCGGGGGGGGGGGGCTGTGGAGCCCGAGCAAGATGGCTGCAAATTGATCGAGCTCCGAGTCTGGCATAAATAATATACTTGGTAACCTTTCATTATCTGAAGAGAAGGCACACTTTATTACAATATAATTGTCCTGGAAGGCCTCTGGTCTAAGATGGGGAATCCCCAAAGAGATAAAACATCTGGGGGACGACACTAAAAGTAAAACCGTCTCCGGATCTTCTACCAACACGCGGCCTATGCAGGGCCAGGAGCCTATACCAGAAGAGGGACCTCAGGAAGAAACACTCCAAACGCTAGGAGTAAAAATGAATCGGATGATAGCATCAATCTCTGGACTGGCTGATAAATTTGATGCTCTTATAAATAGAGTGGTCCAGGTTGAAACACAAGTGGAAACAAAAAAAACAAACAAACCTCAGAAGCAGCCTGAGGAGCAGTCAATCTGGTAATTAAGGAGAATACACATCTCCGTTCCCATCTTGAAACCTTAGAGAATCAAGTGAGAGCAAATAATCTTAGACTTCTCGGTCTCGAGGAAGGCTCTGAAGGGGACCATCTTATGCTGTTTATGCAAGATTGGTTGGTACAGCAACTCGGAGATGAAGCCGCTCAGCTGGTTAAGAAGTTTCAGAAAGCTTACAGAGTTACACTTCGGTGCCGTCAAGACAACCCTGATGCTCCGAGGACGGTAGTGATTGCTACAGATGGTGTTGGAACAAGAGATTACCTGATTGCTCTAGCCAGAAGAAAATGAGTCCTGCTGCATGATGGCCAGCCGATACGGATCTTTCCAGACCTGTCCTATGCTACGCGTCAAAAAAGGAAGCGTTTTGATGGAGCCCGAGCCATGCTAAGAGAGGCGAGCATTCCTCACGGCCTAGTGTTCCCAGCCCGACTTCGCATAGTGCACCGCAGCAAAGTTTGTTTTTTCAGACCCTGAGGAGGCCCAGAAGTGGTGTCGGAGACATGCCGTTCGTCGACCTCAAGCCGCAACGGAGGGTAATTCATCTTCGGAGGAAGATATTCCTTGAACTGAGCCTGGTACCTCCTCTTTCTTTAATAAAGTACTCCTTGTTTAGAGGAGTGAAGAGGGGACAGGGGGTTTATTTTTTCTGTTCAGAGTACAGGGTTTCTTTCTCTCGTTCTGGAGATGGTTAAAATGCATACGCTTATGGACTAGAGACTTTGGACCTTTACCCTCCTTCCTCTGATATTGCCATATTTTGCCACTTAAGAAGCTTTGTTAAAATCAGGGCATATATATATATGCAATATTATATCAGACATAAAGGAAAACGGACGTACTTATAAGCCTCTTAGTTAGCGGTTTGAACCACTATGTTCTATAAAAAGTAAGGAAATATTTCTTTACTAATGGGGTGCAGCCTGTTAAGGGTATGGTTTTAATAGTAATAGCGCTGTATTTGAGAAAAGATCAATGTTTGTTTTAGCACTAAATAGTGCATATTTTAGGTTGAAACATGGTGGACTTTTCTTTCCTCGTTTTTAGAGAGGAATAAATACTGGACTTTAAATGACTATATGATTTAAATCACCATGTAGCTCATGGGTTCCTTTACAGCAATTGTAATTCTAAAACAGTAGTTTGAAACCTTAGGTAAACCCCTTAATGACGTATCTTTTAACTTTAAGTGGACCTACTGAGACTATTAAGAGGAGTGGCACCCTCATAGGTTAATAATTACTTATAATTGTAATACTGAAAGTTGGAAATTAACTGTATGTTTGATGAATAATCAATAAACAAAGTATAAAAAAAAAAAAAAGAAATTTCCATCCTGAATGGAAAAAATATTTTCCATGGCTGGCTTACAATGAAGAAAAATCTGTAATGTACTACGTATATTGTAAGGCCTACCCCCAAATCTGTGATCCTAACTCGGCTATGGTTAAAGGTTCAGATGATCTTAAGTTAGACCTCATAAAGAGGCATGATTTGATGAGGGAACACATCAGTTGCACAAAACATTACTTAAAGGATACCGCTCAAATACCAGCCATTCGTCTATCGGAAACTGTTCTGGGTCAGTCCTTTCAAAAAAGACACATGACAACAAAAGAACTTGACAAATACAACATTTTATTTAACACTGCATACTCTGTGGCAAAGAACGGGAAACCTTTTTCTGATTTTTAAAATCATTTATGAGATCCATCGTAAAAATGGTTTAAATGTTGGCAACAACTGCATGAACATAGCAGGCTGCCATTTGTGGACAACATAGCTAAAACAATACGTTCAGTAACTGACGAGGTCAAAAATGCCTCCTTTTTGAGCATTCTTGCAGACGGAAGTACAGACCACTCCATTATTGAACAAGACATTGTCTACTTGAGATATGTAGGTGCTGTTTGCCAGTCACACACCTGTTATCTGTGGTACCACTTGAAACTGCAAGTGCTAAGGGTGTATTTAATGCTATTGAGAAAGCTTTACAATCATTGAATTTGCCATTACCAGAACTGACAGGCAATTCACATCCAGCACTTGTATGTACTAATTTTGATGGTGCATCAGTTAATCTTGGTGAACAAACAGGAGTCATTACTAGATTCAAATCACTTTTGCCAGATGTTCTTGGCATTCACTGTGTTGCCCACAAACTTGAGCTTGCCATTTTGAATACAAATAAACATTTCAAATACATGACCAAATTTGAAGACTATTTAAAAGGCATTTTCAGTTATTTTTGGTCTCCAAAGCGCAGGAGAGAACTTAAAGAACTCGCTGAAGTTCTCGATGAGCATCTTGCACGTTTCACGGCTGTAAAGCAAGTCAGGTGGCTAGCAGGCAAAGAGAGAGCAGTTGTGGCATTAGGGAAAAAAACTGGACATTGTGACAGTGCATCTGGAGCACAGATTTGTGGGTGGCAACAGGGCAGAGGATGCTAACAGAGCTAAGGGGTACCACAGGGAACTGACCTTTATGCATTTCATTAAAGTTTTTTATTTCTTATTAGATTTTTTGCCAATTGTTGCTAGATTATCAAAAATGTTCCAGTTGGCAGACTACTAAATTGTTGAGATACCAGGACACATAGAAAAAGCCATTCTGCAGCTAGAAGCACTTAAAAGTACTCCTGGAAAATATCTTAAAAAATTCCAGGCACAGTATAACGCAGAAGAACGTATGTCTGGCAAAACAAAAGTTCATGGAACACCTGGAAGTGAAGATGAACTTCACACATTTGTTAACGATACTGTCGCATACATCCAGAACAGGTTTGGTGTTCTGTCGGAGAAACCTTGGTCTTTACTTCAGATTTTGAATTATTACAACTGGCCACTAGAAAAGGAAGATCTAGCAACATTTGGCAATGCCGAACTAACAACTCATCACAGATGGCCCTTTCTCTTCTCACTTCTCAGAACTTGATAATGATTCTGCTATAGATGAGTGGGTGCAGCTGAAGTTATACCTTTCTCGATTCCGAACCAAACCTCTCTTAACTATGTACCAGTTGGTGTTACAAATGAAAATTGCTGAACGTGGACCAGACTCCACGAAGGGCCCTATGCAAAAGCTTATTGAGAGTCTGCTCATAATTTCCCCTTCCACAAGTGAATGTGAAAGAGGATTTTCAAAAGCTAATTTCATTAAAAACAAATTGCAAACAACCCTGACATAGCAGTCTTTCGAGAATCCGCTACTTATCATGACTGCAGGACCGTCAGTCTCTGAATTTGATCCACTGCCATCAGTGAAGTACTGGCGTGACAGTAATCTGGGTACTATCCATTTCTCTGGTTATAAATGTCCATCAAAAGAAACGGAAGGAAATCAGCATGAAGCAAGCTGCAGTACTACTTCTGTCTCATATTATTCTCTGCTTCTCTGTAACCTTTCTCTGCCACTGGAGCATCCTAAGGGGGGAAACAATAAATTTTTTTTTTTTTTTTTTAATAATACTGTACGTCGCTGAAAAATGTTGTGACTTACTGGATCTTGATGTGGACTTGCCCAAAAATTGTACCATAAGTCCTTGACTTGTGCATCCCCCAAACATTTTTCAGCCCCTGTACCTGTAAGGCTGCCTGAGGCATCTTGCACTTGAGGCATGGTGTATTGATCAGCCACTGTCCGTTGATTCAGGGTGCAATAGTCTATGCACATTCTTATGGCACCATTCTTTTTCCGGGCCACCACTATAGGTGAGGCATAGGGACTGTGAGATTCAGTTATTATCCCTGCCTTCAGGAGCTCTTGCAAATGTTGCCTAACATCTTCAGTATCTGCAGGCACCAGTTTTCTCGACCTTTCACGGAATGGCGATCATCATGTAGGCGGATGTGATGCTCCTCTTTTTTCGCACACCCTACATCCCATTCATGGTAGGAAAATATATCTGATCGGTCTGTCAGTTTAATCGGTTCTTCCAGCTGATAGAAATGGGAGATGCACCAAATTGAACACTCCTTCATCCAGTCGAGTAGCTGTCTTCTCTGGAGAGGATGTGGCCATGACCACATCAGCTTTGTACAGATTGGCTATTACTGTACCAGAGGGCACCATCAGATCCTTGCGAGTCTCATTCTTTAGCTTTATGTTGATTCTCTTGACCATCATGTCGATGCCAGGCAGCACTCCTTGCTGGACATTCAGACCATTTGGCAGGCCTTCTTCTGGTGACTCAACAATAACGATTTGGTCTGACAGCGACTCATTGCAATCCACAGCTCCTTCCACCTCGCACACTTCACCAGGTGGCACTATCGGAGGATCTTTCCCTTCTTTTTTTGATGACTCTGACCATCTCCAGGTGGCTGCAGACCTTGTTTTTTTTTCTCTCCAGGTGGACAGTACTCACAGTGGCATGAATTGGTAGTCTGGTAGGTTCTTTCCCCTGCCTTCTGCAGGCACCAGAGAGCCAGGTGTCAAAACACATTGGCATTCCAGTCAGCACCGGTGTCTTGTCCAATATCTGGCGTCAGGACAAATGAAGGCTAAGGTGTCGATCCTTTGAGGGACTCCAGCAAAAGTCTCTGGAAAGTCGATTTGCACAGTGATATAGTCATTGTAGGGGTAGCTGGCATTACTTAAGCCCCACACAGAAAGTCCCTCTAGAGGCTTCCAAAGCAAATGCTTCGGGTACTGTAGGTCTGGTAAAAAGGTCGATAAATGATGGTGACCGTTGACTCAGTGTCCTGGAAGGCGTCACATTGGTATCCCTCAATAGAAATCTTTATGGTAGGAGTAGGACTCAACAGTCCAGACATTAACTTGTTTCTGATAGAGGCAGTAGGGCTGGTCCATCTTGCGGAGCTGTTTACCTTCTGAGTCCCAGGCTGCTCTCTCACTGGGTTCTGTTGTCATTTCCCTGTGGCTGTTGCTGTCTTTCCCATTTCTGGTTCACTAGCTGCTGATTCTCAGGCCTAACACAACCTCATGCAAGATGTCCATCTTCTCCACAATGAAAAGAGAACAGTTCGCCTCTGGGTACAGTTGAGATCAAGGGCTGACCCTTGGATCAGAGGAAGGATTCAGCAGGTGTCCACGCCCAGGTGGCAAGGATTTGGCTCGTGGGCGAGGTGTCTGTGTCATCTGCATGGCTTTGACACACTCAGTGAGTTTTTTTTATTGCGTTTTCATGTCTGAGATATCATTTTGTTCTTGGCTACTGTCAACTTGAGGCTGCAAGGGGAAGGCTTTCCTAGTAGGCACTCGCAATGAATTGGCAATGGCTTCCTGTGACTCTTCCTCCCTCACCTCATCAAGGAGCTGTCTGAAATTAGGAGGATTGGCTTGGCGTTCTGTTAGACTCAGTTATCAAAGTCTAACAGGAATACACAGCACATCGTAAGATTTGGTCAAGTCTCATTTGAGCAACTTGTGCAGGGGTTACTCCTCCACCCTGAACTATTTTACGAATCATTGTTTCTGTTTGGGTCATGTAATGGGACTGTTTCTCTCGCGCTTTCTTGGTGGTGGCTCCCAGCTGATAAATGAGGTGGTCTTTATGCTCAAATGCTCCGAAGGAACTTCTCAATATGGCGAGATGCTCACTAGCAGTGCAATCTGGTTGACTGGCTGGCAGTTGTCTGACTTCCCATGCCATACCTCTCAAACTCTATACTATGTGTTTGTATTTCTCGTCATCCGAACATTTCCATACTTTCTCCATCTGGGTGGAGTGACTAATCCAGCTCTTGTATCCATCCTCACCAGAAGGAGTAGGGGTAGCGCCAGAGAAAGTACGCATTTTTCTATACTGTTCACAAGGTGGAATCAAGTAAGGGGACCACTAGGGTCCTCCAACCCGGGGTTTGACAGTCGGTTTAGTCTTTGTAGGGTCACTTTCTTGGAACATAGCTCTAACATCTTGAACTGCCTTTCCCTCAGTGGCTAACAGCAAGTGTAACTACTTTTTAAAGTCACCTGGTTCTTTAGGGTCCTCGGCAGGAGGATCCGGGCTGGCATGGGTAATTAAGATCCACAGGGTGGGGTCTCCATCAGTAGGAAGCTGATCAGGCACTCTGGAAGGAGCAACATCCTCTCAGCACGCCATCAAAACTCAAAAGGCTTGCTGAGCAGAACTGTAAATCCTACCACATTCAGTAACTTTCCCCAAACATTTATGCGGCCTATGACACTTTCAACACGGTCCCTTGGGGTTGCGCCAGGGATCCCTTGTACCAAAATTGCTTTTTTCGAATTTGCTCGAGTTGTACCGGTCTACAAAAAGGGGGACACCACTAACCTGGATAACTACTGCCCTTTTGCCATCCTCTCCACCCTCTCTAAAATACTGGAGAAAATTGTTGCTACCCAGGTCTCGGATTACCTGTACTCCTTCAAACTCCTCACCCCTGACCAACATGGTTTCCAACGTGGGCACAGTACATCCACTGCTCTCATACAGTTTACAAATGATGTCAGACTCTCTATGGATAAAGGCTGAGTCACTGGGGCTACTTTTGTTGATCTTACAAAAGCATTTGATTTAGTTGAGCACCTGCTGCTCCTATCAAAGTGGTCATCCTTAGGCTTCTCACCCTCTGTCACCACCTGGTTCCAAAATTATCTTTCAAAGCGGCAACAATTTGTCCAGATTGGAGATACTAAGTCTCCTCTTGCTCCTACTTGGATCGGAGTGCCCCAGGGTTCGATTCTTGGTGTCCTCCTGTTTACAGTCTTCATAAACGACATCCCACCACTCACTGGTGCTTGCTCAGGTCTGCTATATGCAGACGGTCTTGTTCTTTACTCATCCTCCTCAAACCTCTTGGATATCAACCTGAATCTCAATAGTAACTTCAATATCTTTCAGAGCTGGCTATTGCAAAACAAGCTTGTCTTTGGAACCAACTCCTCCCCAAGGAGGCATCACTGTGAGGCTCTAAATGACCTACACTAGCCGACCCTAAGGCTTAAATTATCCTATGCCACCGCCTGCCTTACCTATAAATTCACCTCCCTAGGCCACCCGCCTCACCTGAGTGGCCTGCTCACCCCCAAAGTCACCCTCCAAAACCTCCGGTCTACTGCAAGTCAACTCCTTGACATTCCCCATATTCGGACCAACCAAGGAAAGCGCTCTTTTCAGTTCATGGGCCCTCACTTGTGGAACTCGCTTACTAGACAAGCCCTCCCTCTCCGCGTTCAAATCAGGACTTAAAGCATACCTTATTGAGCTGAGCCTCTGCGGCTGCAACCGCTAGATCATGTCCTAAACCTAACCCCTCTCAATGACAACTGACTAATATTTCTCTCTCCTTGGACTGCCTATAAGCAAACACCAATGATACTGTTGCAATGAAATTGTATTTACCAATTTTGTCTAACTGTACCCTACTGACTATGAATGTACTCTGAAACTGTGTTATTGTATCCTCACCTAATGTAAAGTGGTTGGTGTACTCAACCCCGGGTCGCCCCTGAAAAAGGGATCTCTGGTCTCAGTCGGCTTACCTGGTCAACAGAATCTAAATAAATAACTAAATAAATAAACAAATATAAAACAGTGACTATGCTCTTTGGTTCAGGTTCAAAAATTCGGTCCTGCACTCAACCATTAAGTACTGGAGCGTTTGATGGCTATCCCCTTAACACAGTTACCTTTTTTAAATACCTAGGAGTAACCCTTGATCCTGCCTTGGATATTGACCTGCACCTAGCCTCAGTCATTAAATCTGTCAATATTCAACTTGGACTGGCATATAAGGTGAGACATAGCCTAACATCCACGGCGAAGATGGCCATTGCACAGGGGATCCTGAAACCCAAATTGGTGTATGGGTTAATAGCCTTTCTGGCAACTACTGGAGGGAGGGCTCCTCCTTAAGTGGGATGTCTGCTACAACAGCATTTGCCGTTTTGCTTTGTCTTTGCCCAAACTTACTCACCGAAGCACACTATACTCCAGTCTGGGATGGTTTACCCCCTCAGCCTTCCGACAGTTTACTTCCTACTGTTTTATAAAGAATATAATCTCCTCCCAGATACCTGACAAACTGGCTCTACTGCTCAAACCTGTGACCTCTGCCTACCCACTGTGATCAGCTGACAAATCCCTTCTTGTCCAACCGAGATGTAAAACCAAAATGGGTGAGAATGCTTTCTTTATCTGGGCCCCTAAACTATGGAACTCTCTTCCACTAAGTCTAAGAATCTCCCCTTCTCCACACAGCTTCAAACAGGAGCTTCGTATGGCTCTTCTAAGCTCTGAACCCTGCTCCTGTCCTCTATCCACCCACTCCTGTACTGGTTCCCCCTAGTTGCCTACCGGTTCCAACCTCTACTACTCTAAAACCTACCTGGAAATCTTATTTCTTCTCTTCTAGCACTTACTCACTCACTAGTTGTATGACTTATGACTGTTAGTTATTTGCATTTATATTTCTGTTTTCTTACTATATATAGATTCCTGCAAATGTACTGTAATTGCTGAAAATTTTGTGTAAGTGTACTATGTCTGACTTCTACTTGTTCCCATGATGTTTTCTTGTATCTACTATTGTCTGCGTACCCTTTGTTGTAATCTCCGGGGTCGTACCTGAAAATAGGCAGCTATGCTGTCTAGTGTACCTACCCGGTTAACAAAAACTAAATAAATAAATTAAAGTCCACACCCTTACACCAGTCTCGCAATGAGATGAGATCCAGCATTAATTTGAAATGGGGGGGGGGGGGTATCGGATTGTTCCCAATAGAAAAAGAGGTGCTGCAGAAAAGCCCCAAAGATCCCAGTGGTGCCTCCAATTTTGTAACTACTCCACCCTTTTATCTACACACGCACTCGTAAGTGGGGCTGCCTAAGGGATATAGGTTGGCGCCTGGGTTCATGGTTAGAATTGGCTTGGCAAGTGGTGTGATGCCTCCACCTGTGGGGCTCCTTATAGCAGTGTACTGCCAGGATGTGTCCCCACAGGAAATGAAATACAGCCCCCTCCCTTGGTGACAGGTAAAATAGTATACACTCCCCTCCCCAGTTATTACTCTAAGCATGCACATATTACACTACATAACAGGGATTTATTTAACTCTAAAAATTGATTAGCATTTTGCTCATAAAAGTGTTAAATCTTTGTGAAAATGCATAGCTCTTGCCTCACTGTGTTTAACAAACACAGCACTTCTAGAAAATCTATATAAATACTTTCTGTACAGTTAGTCTAGTCCCAAGAAAAAAACTGCTAATCAATTATTTAAAACTTTGCATAATAATGGAATTACTTAAGCAGTTTTCAGGAAAATAACCAAAGGGGGTTATTTTGGGTCAGGATAATGAGGTAGGGAACAATGGAAGCAAAGGAGAGAAAAACATTCAACAAACAGGCTATAATATCTACTGTAAGCAGTCAAAATAAAACATATTTCATTCCAGCATTCCTTGTCCCAGACCCTCTCTCTCTCCCCCCCCCAACTAATGCACTGGTTAACCCCACAGTCCATGTGAGAGCTCTCAAATACCTTGTGTGCACGCTCTGAAAAGTTGCAGGCCTGTGACAAGTAGACACTGGGTGCAGCACAGTTGCAATGATGGGGGCTGCAGTATCAAAGTACAGCTACACCAGGGGTGTAGGGATAAAGTTTATCCTGGCTGTATCTGTTGCTGTGGGCGTAGCTTATATCGCACAGGAAGCCCAGATGGAAAGTTAACTAGCTAGCTAGCTGAACCGTTAGAAAAGTATTTGTTTGGGTAAAACCTAGTATTCACGACCTTTTGGTGAATAAGAGATGCAGGAATTGGGGGACGTCTCCCCTTGCAGCAGTTTGGAAGAACAGGTAGAACTAGTGTGGATGCAGGCACTGATCCTTTTCACCCCACAGAGGGACTTGTCTTCACCCACCTCGACAGGTAGGCAGGCCGTCGTCTTCACCCCACAGAGGTACTTGTCTTTACCCACCTTGCAGGTAGGCCAGCAGTTGAACAGGCAGGCAGGACCCCAGATTTTAGGTCCACTGGCAGGTATCACAGTCTCTTGTGTCAGAACAGTGAGGCAGTGGATTTTGTTACCTCACCCAAGCTCAGACAAACTTCTTTCAGCAGTCGCTGATATCTGGATTGCCAAAAATCACCAGTTCAGGCAGGCTGAGGTAAGTTCTAGTAAATCCATTTGTCTCTGGGATTTACCAGACCACTGGCAATAAATTCTGAAGTCCTCAGTTTGTTTTGGCACAAACTAAATGTCTCTTGGCTGTGACAGCAGCAGGAACTGTCAAAATCGGTCGTTTCCTGTTCAAAACTCTCATAGAAAAGACACAAGGTCAAACTGTCAACCCCAGAATGTTTAGTTTGAATCTCGACACCTCATTGGTCCACCTTAGTCTCTAGCTCCACTTCCTGATTGGATGTACTGCAGCTACTAATAGGATTCCGCGCTGTCTTCAAGCAGACCTGGGCAAAGGTGGCCGCCCCAAGACAGTACTTGCTTATCTCAGTCCATTTGTATAAATATTCAAAAGTGTTGGCAGCATCTGGCTGCAGGGCTTGGACCCTTCTGGTCTCGTCTGTTGGTTGCTAGGGCCAGGGGGCTTTTTGGGGGGACAGAAGCTCCATTGGAAGCTCCGTTCTGAGGGCTCCCCAGGAGGAGCTGTGTAGAAAACGGCAGTCCCGGCTGCAGTGCACTATGGGACATGTAGTCCCAGCAGCCACCATGTTGTCCTCGACTCCTCGACCCACTGAAGGCAAGAACAGAGTCGGCAAGCCTCTTTAAAGTTTTGTATTTATTTTATGTTCCCCCCTCAGCCCCTGTTTGCTTCTGCTGGAGCTGGGGAGATTGTAACCCAAGCAGCGCTGGTGCTGCGGTTCCTCTTATGTGCTCTGTGTCGCCAAAACACGTGCGGCCTTCTCTTGTGCTCCCTGCCCTGCTGTGCGGCAGTTCTCGGGCCGGGAAGCAACATTCGCAGGCGGCTCTTGGGCTGCATTTTCATCAGGTGCATGCGCCAGAAAAGTCAGTTACGCTCCCCAGCCCTGTGGCAGTCCGGGAGCGGGCCAGGGGAGCAAAGAGTGAACAGGAGGCATCAGGCAGCAGGAGGACCTCTCAGGCCCCAGGTAAGCTCTCAACTTGAGAGGGGGGTTACATATTAAGAATTGCTACTTTCAAGTCTTGAATTTACAGTGAGGGACATCATCTTTTCTGTGTGGGCATCACCTACTCCATGAAGGTTCTTTTAGGGCCTAGATACATTTTTCGACAGTAAAAACTTCCAGTTTTATTCAGCCTGCATCATTTTGTTTTGAGTAGTAGTTTGTGATGTGGTTCTTTAGCATTTTGCAGGCGTATACAACATTTTTTTGCCCTGTCTCACAATCCATCAAAAACAATGAATTACTTTTCTACCTATTATTTTCTATTTAACTCTCTGCAGTACTGTACCGACTCTCATGCCCAGTGCAGCATTGCACCTACAACACTTTTTTTTTTTCTTACACTCAAATCTTTTCTTAAAATCCTTAAAATATTTTCTTGGACCATTGACACTTTCCTGTAGTTGGCCCCTCACTTGTATCTGTTCTGATCCATCCAGTAGACATTTTTCTTGTACATGTTCTGACTCTCACAACTTTGCACAGACCCACGGTAGCTCCAGCACTTTGTCCTGATGACCCAGGGCAGCTCCAGCTCTGTGTCCTGATGACCCAGGGCAGCTCCAGCTCTGTGTCCTGATGACCCAGGGCAGCTCCAGCTCTGTGTCCTGATGACCCAGGGCAGCTCCAGCTCTGTGTCCTGATGACCCAGGGCAGCTCCAGCTCTGTGTCCTGATGACCCAGGGCAGCTCCAGCTCTTTGTCCTGATGACCCGGGGCAGCTCCAGCTCTGTGTCTTGATGACCCTCGGCAGCTCCAGCTCTTTGTTCTTATGACCCAGGGCAGCTCTATGCACCAAAATTATCTATAGCACAATTTAATTTTCAGAAAAAATCCATACATCCCACAACACTGTTGTATTTTCTTCATATGTACTGTACATATCTGAGGTTTCGACGTAAATGTCCATTCTGATATGGGGCGTTGCCTTCCTAGTGGCTGTATCCTATGATATCTTACAGATTGCCACCATACAGTTTCTATACTCTGTGCTTATCAGATGGGCACACTGGCTTTGGACTTGGGTGGCTGATGGCTCTTTAGAACCTTCCCTATTAAATATGTCCTTCCAAGGAGAACTGCCCTTTGGACCAGAGTTGGGAACCCTAATCGAGCATATATCCGATTTTAAGCTGTTTCTGTCCAAAGACAAAAAACAAAACAGGATACCATTGCCATTCACAACGTGAGTCTGTACTGTCTAGAAAGACATATTTCTTCCTGGGAAGGCCTCAAAATTCTTATAACCAGGTTCCTTTTGCTCCAGCAGAGGAGGCAGGGGGCAGAAGCAACCGTAAAAACATCTGAGACCATAAGCACACTCTGTAATACTAAGATACTGCTTGCCCTGGTCTCTCTCCCTCCAATTTGGGGGCAAGACTGTTGCAATCTGTGGGGCTGTGGGTGTCCACTGTGAAAGACCGAGTATTAGAAGTTGTTTCCAAAGTCTGTTCCTTCAGTTTCCCACACACTCCACGTCAACACTATTTTGATTCAGTCTCCAGTGTCGCATGTCCCCGTCAAGCAACAAAGAATTCAGGATGTAGTACAGTACCTTGTGGTATCTGAGTCACACAGCTGATTCTGACCTCGCAATGGGGTTGGGCATTTATTTAGTCTTTTTTCATTGTCCCAAAAAAGGCAAATGGGGTTCACGAGTGGGGATATCATGCTAATGAGATATGATAATATAACACGATAATTACCACTGATGATTATTTATCATTATAAAAAAGCAATATGATTATCATGCAGCATGATATACTGTGATAAAGCATCTTAACTGCTGGCTTAGTTGCATGGCAGTAGTGCCATCGCCCTCACTGCTGGTGACCCAGTTTTGGGAGCAGACTCGAGTCTTATGGGGGTCAGCTCGGGGGTTGGGAGAGGATAGAGTGTCCCACAGATCATTCTTCTGTCCCATAGAGGAGGGTATGGCCACTCCGCTCACAGATCACCACCAAGAGGAGGCTTGGTGGTGGTGCAACAAGGATGGGGAGACACCACCTGACGTATGGCATGTGCATGCCTCCACACACACACACGCCTGCTTACATCCTTGCACGGTGTGCATCTGGAGACAAATGGGCCAGAAAATCTGGCTAAGCAGAAAGATGGCTCTGTCTGCCGCAGGCACTGCACTGGCCAGGCACCTTGTCCAGTATCTGGATAGTGCTCTGAGGGAGGTGGCTGGGCACCCCTTGGCATCCGCCATGAGGGGCAGATTGCTGGGCACCCCAGGGGAAGAGGTAAGTTTTATGGATGGCAGGGTTACTGGGCTGGATGGCCCAAATGACATGAGATGGTCAGGAGACTGACAAAAACCTTTATTGGGGGGGGGCATCTTAACTTGCTGCTCCAGCAGCATGCCTGTCTCCAGTTGGAACCCATAATTCCTCTCCTTTCTCCAATCAGACTCTTATGTTATCTTAAAATTAGAAATGTTGAGAATTAATGTGACTATCAATATATCTTGATACTTTTTTCTTTACCTAAATATCGTGACATTCCTATTCAAGAGTAGGAATGTCAAGATTTAAAATATTTAGTAATACGTAGTATTTGTGTACAAATATCGCAATAATCTGCATCATTTTTTATTTTAGGAAAATAGTAAAATTCTGATTGGAGGAAGGTGGGGAATAGGGAGTTTTGGCACCTAAGAAATACACTCTGCTGGAGAAGCAAGGTCTGGAATATGGAGAGTTAGCACCTACAGAAAGACACTGCTGGAGAAACAAGGTCAAATGGGTCATCATGGTATATGGTGTTGCACAATAATAGTGGATTTTTTTTTTTTTTTTTAAACGATAAATTGTCAGTGGGAATTATTGTGATCTGTCATGCTGTGTTATTGTGACATCCCTATTTCCAGGGCTTAAAATTGGGTTTTGGCTCCAGGGGGAATCCCCCCCCTTCCCTGGTCTAGCAAATGTGGGGGAACCTGCATTTTGGAGGGATTTCCCTTAAAAAAAACAAAACAAAAAAAACATTGATGTTTCGTGTGCTGAAGGATGTGAGTGTTAGAAATTTGTACTTAGAATTTGGTGTCTTCTAGTCTTCTTTCTTCCTTGTTTTTGCTGGGGTTTGAATCAAAAAGTGGACGTCATGCGCAACAGACAGTAAGAAACACAGAACAGACCATTTAGCAGCCGAATGGAAACACAAAATACTGACTGAGCTAAAACCTCCCTCCCATAAACTTAAACTGAAAGAGCTAGTGGAGCCAAAAGAGGTAGACAAGAAAATAATACAGATTTTTAAGAAGTAGTTGGTTGAATTTGTTTTTATTTCAGGAGTATTTTTCTTATTCCTTTTGCTCATTAGAGTCTTCTATTGTGATACAGTCCAGCCCAATTATACTGAATGCCCATTTATAATGGACGTTTTGCTGAAACCAAAAACCATTTCCTATGTGTACAATACAAATATACCATTATATTATACCACAGCTTAACAACTTTTTAAACTTTATTGAATCAGTACATGGGAGGGAAAAAATGGGAATTTGTCCACTGAAAAGTGGAAAGTCCAATCATGGCTTTCATAGCTACAGGATTTGTAACTTGAACCTATTAATTCATCTCTTATATACATGAAGTGTTGGAGCAGGGGTCTGTAGCAGGTGCAATTTTTGCGGACCTGACCAAAGCTTTCAACACCGTCAGCCACTCGCTCCTTATCCACTCTCTCCCCTCCCTCCATCTCGCCCAAGAAACAATCTCCTGGTTCAAAAACTGTCTCACTGACCAGACTCAACAAGTCAAAATCAGCACCACCCTCTCAGCTATGCAACCTGTTGGTGCAGGAGTCCCTCAAGGGCTGATATTAGGCCCTCTTCTTTTCACTCTCTATCTAAACTCCTTCCCACTGGCCTGCAGTGGTAAACTACTGCTCTATGCTGACGTATACTGGAAACACCCAAATTCCAACTCTCTACAAAATTTCCTGCAAGGCAGCTTTACAGAACTAGAATCCTGGTTCTCTGATCATCGATTAATACTTAACTATGACAAGACTAAAACTATGATCTTTGCACGCCGTCAAAACCCTAACAGTAATGCCCCGCTATCAATCTTAACTTCTCAGGGCACCCACATAGAACAAGTCCCTAACTTTAAATACCTGGGCATCACTCTGGACACATCACTAACTTACCACATACACATTAAACACCTGTCCACCTCTGTGAACATCCGGCTCGGGATATATTCTATAGACACAACACTGCCTCCCACCCCAGGCACTAAGGCTGGCGGTAACCAGCTCAGTCCTCTCTGTGTTAGATTATGGCATAATAATCTACGGCACGGCTGACAGCACAGCCCTAAACAGCATCAAACTAGCTCTCAACAAAGCCTGCAGACTGGTTACAAGCAGCAATAGATTAACCCATACGTGTGAGCTCCATAAGTGAGCAGACTGGCTGACCTTTGAAGGCAGACTAATGTACCACACTTGCCTCCTAGCAAAAAAGATCCAAATGAATCTTGTTCCTAAGGGCCTCCACCCCCTCATCCAACCCACCCCCACAGGAGCACCCCTAGGCATCAGGCCATCACCCCACTCCTAGTCCCTCACTGCAGGACTGCCATAGGACAAAGATCCTTCCAGTATCGTGCTCCACTCTGGCCAAAAAACTTCCCTCTACCATCTCCCAGGCCCCTAGCCTTCTCCTTTTCCAAAACGGTATCAAGAGATATCTCATTGACTCGGAGATCTGTGGCTGTAACAACCAGTCCTCACTAACACGGTAGGGGATGGTAAGCTAGCGTTTCCCTGAACTCCATACCAAGGACAACAATAAATCTAATGATGCCAATAAACCCATACTCCCGTACTGGACATGGCCCCCAACTTGGGACCCAGTCCCTCTCTCCTGCAGTGATCCAGGGTCCGTAAACAACCCTAGAGAACTAACAAAGCAATGTAAAATAAATTAACTGTAATGAGTAACCAGAAATATTTTGACATTATGTAATAGTTGCCTAGTAAGCAATGTACAATTTGTCTATCTTAATGTAATGCTTGCTATGTAACGATTGTACAAATTGTTTTTAAGCTATGTATGTATGTATGTACTGACGTGGAGCCTTTGCAAAGGAGTCATCGACTCAAAGGATTGTAATTCCGAAATTTGAATAAATAAAAATAATTGCAGCCCCTGTATAGCGGACAGTTTTCTTGGCAATACTGTACTGCCGAGACGCTGCTGATGCACTGAAGCTAGGTGTTAAGTGATTATCACACATCTAAATTGGCACCGCTTATCTATATAAAGCGAGTGTGAATCCCAGCACATTAGATACATTTCAGGCATTTATGAATTGTTCTTACTGCTAGCTGCTGTCCTGTTCATGATGTCCTCTAAGCGCTCAGCTCTGACTTTGGCTTGCAAGGTAGAGATCTTGCATGAAATTGACAAAATGCCGAAACTGAGCATTCGTGAACTAGCACTCCACGTCTTCCTGCCAAAGTCTAAATTCTCTGATCTCATTAAGAGCAGGGAGAAACTTCTTACTGAGTGGCACCAGAATTGAAACCCTGACTGAAATCGTAAACAGGAAGGGAAAGAGGTGGACATCAAGGAGGTGCTTTTGCATTGGTTTGTCAATGCCTGGAGTTGAGAGGCCATGATGAGTGGCCCACTACTTCTGCAGAAAGCAGCACAGATCGCTGCAGTCATGGGGAAACCCAATTTTCACACCTTCATCTGAATGGCTTCACCGATGGAAGGTTAGAAACCTTGGGTACAGAAAACCACATGGCGAGAAATCAAGTGCTGACATTGTAAGCGCTGAACAATGGGTAAAAGTAATGCTTCCCACTGTGCTAGAAGGCTATGCAGCGCATGGCATTTTCAGTGTGGACGAAACATATATTTTTTTTTTTAATCGGTGCATTGGTCAGGGCACTATGACATTCAAATCGGAAAAAGTGGTGGGTAACAACAAAGCAAAAGAGTGTCTTACAGTGCTATGCTGTTGCAACATGTCTGGAACCAAAAAAAGGTTCTCCTTGTGTAGGCAAATCTTTAAACCCTCATTGCTTCAGAGGTGTTCACAGGATTTTAAATAGCTAGTATAGCATAGCAAAATGCTACACAAAATATGGGGGTAATGCTGACCATTTCCAAAATGCATAGCAGTAGACTGCAAACCATTTTTTTCCAGTGAATCTATGGCACAGTAGATAAAATACGTATTTAAAAATGTTGCTAACCATTCTGTGCCAAGTGCTATGCGTTTTTACAGCTGATTAGCACTTTCACATGTAAAACTGCTAATCAATTATTTTGGTTTATTTAATACCCTGGTTCAGCACTTTCCTGTAAGTTACCAAGCTAACCGATCATCGTGGATGAATGATGACCTCTTCATTGAGTGGGTTCGATGCTGGGACAAACGGCTAAGGCAACGGAAAATTGCATTGATTCTGGACAACTTTACAGGCCATCCTCATGTTCCTGGTTTGAAAAACATAAAATTAGTTTTCCTGCCTCCAACACAACATGCATCATACAGCCCTTAGATCAGGGCATAATCTGCTCAGTCAAGTAGCACTATGTGCATGCCATGCGATGCAAGGTGATAGAGATGCTAGAAACGTCTGAGGAGCTTACAGCCAGTGTATGTGTCAAAAAAAAAACATTGCTGGACACTGTAAGGCTAATGAAATATTGCATGGGATAACATCACCCAAGAGTCGGCCCGATGGCGCTGAGGGTTGAGGCGCTGGGTGCCGCACCACGCTGGTGACCCGGGTTCGGGAATGAGCTCGGGTTGCCAGGGAGGAGAGGATTGAGTATCTGATGACAGCTCTCCTCTCCTGGGGGTAGGGAGGGTTGTGAACCCTTGGTACTAACGACACCCACCGGATGCTGGGTGTATCGCAGCCAGGGACACATCAAGACGGGGTGAGGTGTTGGCGGACATCCTGCGGACGAGTGCGGGAGCACGCCCGTCTCGCGTTGGTAGTTACTGCACGTCCACGCCTCTAGGAGGGGGGTTACGAGCACGAACAAGGAAAAACCCTGCACTGCTGGGTAGACGACGGCACCTGGCCTCCATGCCCACTGCCGTATCCCGCCCATTTGGTCGCCTGATTCTCTCTCCGCCCAATGCCTTGCCTGCAACCTACTTGTCTCGAAGAACACCAAAGGAAGTGGTGGCTCCACCTTGGGGGTTTAAACCAGGGAGTTCTCGCTGCCAGGTAGTTGAGTGGGTCGGAGCACTGCAGGGGAGACTCGGGAAGAGGGGCTCTTAGGCGAGCAGGAACAAGCCAGAATGCCTGAGGGAGTCTCGACGGAGCAGTGACCGGAGGGAAAAATACGTTTAAAAATAAATAAATAAATCACCCAAGAGACGATTGTTAGGTGCTTCATTAAAGCAGACTTTCATCAGGATATCCCCCCAGACTTTGCAGCGGATAAAATTGAAAGAGAACCCCCTCCCCCTGAAGGACTAACTGCTGATGAGTTCCTAGAGATCTGTCATGTGGGAGACAGTATGCAGCCAGGAGAGGAAGACAGCCAGAGCGATGTTGCTGAAGTCCTTAGTCAGATGTCTGCAATTGCAGAAGCCACAGCCTTAAAAGAGAACAGCAGTGACACCGAGGATGAAGATCCAGAAGTGATGGTCACAACCAGTGATGTTAAAAATGCTCTGCTGACACTGCGACATGCGATGGAGCAGCGCAGTGATATCGAGCCGAAGTGGGAGAATCTCGCTGCTACTGAGTGCACGTGGGGGGCAGTACACAAGGTCTAAGTTTCACCAGCGTTCGATAGTGGATTTCATAAGACAGCCTCAAACATCACATTCAGTCGCTGAATTCTCCCAAGCGTGATGTCATGGAACAAGATCATGAACATCCACACAAAAACTGAGAGACTTTTTAAAAAAATTACAAATAAAAGTTATGTTTTAAAGACAATGCAAGTAAAAATGCAAGCACTTTAAAACATCACTTCACTCCCCCTGCCGCAAAATGCCACAGTACAGATCAATACTTAGCCCTACACTAGGTCTCCTAGTCACTGTGGTGTTCAGACATGTACACGACCGTGGCTTTTCAGCCAGGATTGATTATTGGGTAGCACTCGCATTGAAAATTCGGTATCTCAGTTAATTCGGACATCACTTGTAATGGACAAAATCACTGTATACAAACATGTCCATTCTAAGTGGGTCCAACTGTAATATTGAGCTAGAACAGTTCTCAGCTTGGCAGCAGACATATGTCTCTCTGCCCCCCCCCACTACATCAACATTCTGATCTCACTGACGGTGAGCTGACTGACCCGGGAGCTGCCAAGTGACTGTTCCTAAGCAGCAGTGATGTCGGTTGTCATGAATCATCTCCTGGGGTCAGGTCCACTGAGCTCACAATGTCCACCCTTAAGTGTAATCCGTGATGGGGGGGCAGGGATACCTTCATCATCCTTTTTTAATGCTCGCCGAGGTCACGACTGCACCTCTGCCACTAGGATCCTGGGCATCCCTCTAACTGCGGATAAGGGCACAATACCAGCCTCGATTCTTGTGGCCAAATATGAACCTTTCCTTGGCCATTAAACACAGGAGGAAGACCAAGATATCACACTGTCTTCGGAGTAGCAGCGTAAAAAACAGTTTTGGCCTTCTTAAAGGACATGCAACAGCCTGGTTCAAAATCTTTGTAGACTATGGTATTCTCCCTATGCTTCCTCTCCCTTACAGACCATTTTCGCAATTTGGTTGCTTACAGTGGCCACTCTGGCAATAACAGTTTTCACCAATCAATAAACCTTCTACAGTCACACATACAATATAAGAACTCTCACACAGGTAGAATTTCTTTAGGAAAACAAAAGTTTTACTAAAATACAAGTACAGCCAAAAAAAAGTATTAATTTGGGTTACAGTAGTCGGGAAAAAGAAAATGGAAAAAATGTACAATGAAACACATTTAGACTGTAGCTAACCTACCTGAGGTATGAAGATTTCAAAGTCCAGAGAATCGCTGACTTGCAAAATATTTCCGTCTTTCTGTTAGCAGCCCTTGGCTCTTAGGCAGCCTCTGTGCTGGCAGCTGTTGTCTTGTGGTCAGGAGAGAAAGTCCAAGCAGAATGGCCCTGAGTGTCTGTGCTGGAGAGTTTAAATAGACGACCACTCCCAGGTCTGGGAATAGAGGTTGGCCCCTTCTTCTGTAGGCCACCGGGTGTCACTCTTGTGCTTTTCCCCCAAAGTCTTGGCAGTTTAAAAAAAAAAAAAAAAAAGGCAGTGTACTGTGGGAATCTTTTCTGTCACCTGACATTACAATCTCACACAGGTATGCAGACGGTCTTCAGGACACTGATGATAATGGGTGGGTTTATAATAATGGGAGATTTTTTCTCTCTCTTAAACAAGTTCTGTAAATAAGTTTGCACAATAACTAATGCATTGTTTCTTTTGAACCCGGTGGACATCTTAAAAAATTATATCTTTGGATTTGCTTAATAAGGTACTAATGTTCTAGCGTGTAGTGTAGAACATTTCTGTCTCGTATATCGTGTTATAGTTATTCTGTTTTTGTACTGTATACATTTCACTGCAGGTCTTGAAGATAAATGTGCTCTAAAATGTCTAAATGGTTTGATTGTAAGCTTTTTGTCTTAACTGGAACAACAATCAAGTTTCTGTACACATCTACTCTATGTAATCATTTGTTTATACAGGACAACTTTTTAAAACGGAGTCTTACAGTCCTAAAAGTTTATCTCCTGTTAAAACATTTATTTTTTATCTATTTATAAGGATGTGTTTCTTTTTCTATTACCTGACACAGGCCTGTTAGAAGGATCTTTCCTGGCTAAAACATCCTGGGCTTTGAACTGGCTAAAGTTAATTAGTTATAAGGAAGATCCTGTTAAGTTTTATGAGTATACGGGTAATGTTATTACTTCTGGTTTCCCTTGGTCAGTTCCTATTGGAAATGCCCGTTTGATCATGCATTCACAAAGCCTTTGACTATAACTTGTCAGATTCCTGCAAGCAGCTGGCCTCTCATGTAAGAAGAAGAAAGTCAAAACCCTTTTAAAAAAAACAGTCTTTTCTTTAGGTGCCTTGTACTGACCCTAGCAAGTTCATAGAATTACATTAAAAAAAAAAAAAAAAAAAAAAAAGAATATATACAACAGAATAATATTTACAGATAAGGGCTAGCAACGGGGCAGCTCGCCACATCAGTAAGGTCACAAATGATGTGGGGGAGGGGGGAAATTAGAGAGAGAAATGTCAGCTGCCAGGCTGAGAGCTGTTCACTCATCACACCTAGCATCATGGAACAGTGAATCTTCCAGCTGACCAAAGGGAAAAGAAAGTTCCTTTGATATAAAAGGTAATGGCTGACTGCTTTTAAAAAGTTTTATTGGTTTTAGGCATACACTAACTAAATTGGACCGCTTGATCTGGTGAGTGAAATATAGCCTGAGGCTACCTCTCCCTTCTTCTGCTTTTCATGTGTTGCCATGTGTGTGCAGCTTGTTCAGAATCTACAGTACCTCTGCTGCCACCCAATTCTGAGATTATTAAGTTTTTGCAAGTTTTTATTATTCAGAGAGTTCCTGAAGTTGGATTTTGTTCGGTTCTGAGTACTCCAGCTGTGTTCACATTCTGTGCTAGCCACAGATATGATTATTGCAGTCTGATACAGGTTACAAACTCTGGAAACCCACCTGAATGCTCTTTCAGTACAACTTCAGCAAACTGCGGGAATGACGGGGATTGGTAGTAGTCACTTGAGGCTATGATCTGTTTTAGTAAAACAAATTCCTCTTTGCAGATTCTGTAGCTTGGTCAGAAAAGTGGAAGTGCGTCAGTTTTCTATTTAGAGTTTTAACCATACATACTGAAATCATTTAGATGCTGCTGTTTCGATACTACAGCTTTCTTGGGTTATAAAATGAAGAAACAGCTTAATATGTCTAAGGTGTCTTGAGGGAAACGTCTGTCCAGTTCATCAATTAAAGCACTGATGTATGTGCTTTTTAAGTTGTCAAAAGCTGGTCTCTGAGTGTGAATGTCAAGTTGAGGAGTTTATCACCTTCGTATTTATTGCCTTCAAGACTATGATCGAAAAATTGTCTCTGTTGGACCTGAGTTTTCAATTAAAGACCTTACGGCCTCTTTAGTATTCGTGACCATTGGTAGCACAATAGAGAAATTAAGATTTTCCCTTTGGAAATGTTTTGAAAGCAAGAGAGTATGTGACAAGATGTCCAGCATTATGTGAGAAAGGGCCACAAAGTTAAACTGATGTACAGACAGCAGCAGTCATTTTGCTTTGGAAGAAGACATATGTTCCAGTACATCTCTAAATAATTTCAGAGTCCTGCATATAGCAGACATTGCACCATAAATGGACAGCCATTGAACTGCATGATGCCGACAGGATTTCAGAACTGGTTCTTCCACCTGTTTGTGTAATTCATGCATTGTGTTGCTTCTAATAGCAGAACTACTGAAGAAAATGAAAATGGACCGCAGGTCTCGTTGATATTTTTTCATTTGTTCCACGGACTGAGCTGTATCACTGGCACACAAAGCCAACCGATGGGCTATACCGTGTACTCCTATCAATTCAGGGTTATAATCGGATCTTGGTTTTTACACCACAGCTTAACGACAACCCGTCGTGACTGATGCTCCATCAGTGCAGACAGCAGCAGCTTTTGTACCAGTGATGCCCCTGTCCTATATAACCTGACAAACTGCCCTGTAAATAGTCTCAGCCCTTCCATCACATTGCTATAAAAGCGAGCATATGGGGTATTGTTGTCTAAGTATCGTATGTAAACTATGAGTCTCTTGCTATTGCTGATATCTGTGGGCTCGTCTAGTATCGAGCTTTACCACCGGGCTATTCTTCACAGCAGCGTCCAGCTTCTCTAATGTGGTCTATGCAATGGCCTCCTGCATTTCAGACATTCCAGCCACATTCATGTAGGTACCGTAAGCAGGGTATTAAATAGCTGGTATATCATGATGAAACACTACGCAGAATAACAGGAAATGCTAACCATTTCTAGAAATGCATAGCAGTAGACTGCTACCCATTTTTTTAAGTCTATGGCAAAACAGACAACATGAATAAAAACAATATCTATTTTTAAAATTGTGCTAAGTGCTGTGCATTTTCACAGCTGATTAGCACCTTAACGTAAATAACTGCATTTAATAACCTGCATAAGCCCCATCTGTTTTGAAGTCTTTCGGGAATGGACATTACATTTCTTTCAGAAACTGCACACATTTGATAAACATTGTGTTGGGCAGTTAATTTTCAGCAGCAAAATATGTGGTTTTCAAAAGCCCTTTAAGTTGCTCATCGCTTTGTGTGGTAGGCCGGTAGCCTTATCTATTTATTGTCTTTGCCAGTGCCAACCGATTTGATTCACAGTCCGTTTATTTTTTTTTTTAATGCTTTAGTATGAGCACTACTGCCTTAGGGTTGATGTCCTAGATAGATGCTTTATTTATAAAGCGCCCCTTTCCAGGGATTCGGAGCACTGTACATTAAAAACACATTTCCCACACCTCTGTTTGTACTGTAATATCTGACACTGTACGCCTTGTATTGTTTTCTATGACGTGGAGCCTTTGTAAAGGAGTCTCTGATTCTAAAAGGTATTCATTCTGATTGTTTTCAATAAATAAATCAGTTATATACAATACAAAGTAGTATTGCTTAATCATAATCACACTGTCAGTGAGCTGACTGACAAGTGCTTTTAAAATGCACTGATCTATAAGACTTACAAACAGAACAGCTCATTGGAGCATTGTCTTTGTCGAACAACAACCAGCTTTGTAATATGGGAAAAATAGTAGTACTGGAATCCAGAAAGCGGATAGGATGAACGGCGTCAGGTGGTACAGGAGCAGCACGGCATTATGGCACGATAATGCTGTGTTGCTATTGAAGTACCTGTGACAACCACGGAGGAGACAGGAGCAGTGTGGTAAAATACAGTGTGTGCAGAAGAGGGAGTTGCAATATGTGTGAAAGTAGAGCGGGAGGGAGCAGTGATGCGAACAAGGAGAGTGGAGCAATGGGGAGGAATACCCGGACTGCAACACAGCCTGAGAGGTACCAGAAGGAAAAGACAGAGAACTGTAGATGGTTCGTCGTGCATAGTGCAGGCGAGACGCAACTGAAATGGATGGTGTGGGAAACGCATGTAGGGCAGTGCAAAGATGTGCAAGGCAGTGAGGGAAGCGGCGAAAAAGGCAGAAAGCGGCAGACAGAAAAGCACGAATGTAGCGAGATCGGAGCTACAGGGAGAGACACACACAGCAGGTCAGATGTTATGGTAAGCAGACTGACGGGCACATAGCGACACGGAGAAATCAAGGTATAATAGACCTCCTAGCGTTGCAATGAAAAGAAAAGCCGCTCAGATGTGAGAAATATGGTGAAAGACATGTTGACAGATAGTTTCCCAATACTTATGTTTGCTGAAGTTTTCACAACATCAGGATAGAAATACGTGTCTCTTCAGTGTTCACAAAGTGCAACATAGAAAAGTTAACGGTGCAAAATATGTCTGTTCTCTTATTGACAGTATCAAAATAAGAGACACACTACACACTGTGTGGTAGAAGCCATGTTACAAGCGCATTAATCCACTCTGAAGGTGGCATCTAATGGGGAGTTAATGCATGGTTGGTCGCTGTAGGCACTCGGCCGCAACGGCCCCAACCATGCATTAACTGCCCATTGGATGCCACCTTCATCGTGGATTAATGCTTACGTGTATGGTTAGCCACTTTTGCTAGAATTTATCTTGTTTTTTAGAGGAGCTGCTGCAGGATGATGCAGTGTCTGTCTTGAGGCTCGAATTCTGGTTCTGGGTCCTGTGTGTCTAGCACACCTCCTTCGTCATGTAGCCTTTTTTCTGGTATAACTTCTTCCCCAGAGGCCTCTCATGCATGTTTGGTTGCTTTCTTTTCCACCAGGTCGATAAGAATGCATGTGCCCTGTCACTGTCTACAACCAGGTAAACTGTAGACCTTTCCACCCCTCCCAAAAAAACACTTTTTTATTTTTTTTCCTTTTTCTCACAATCTCAAGTGTCTTGGGACTCACCCAGTAATAGGCCTTACACCCGTTGCTACAGTAGACAAGTGTTTTTTATTTTATTTTTTATATAAAAATATTCCTCTATTTTTGACTCACCCAGGTGACCCCTTCCCACCCAGTTGCTGAGGTATTTTTTTCCTGTCTTTTTTTGATTTATTTATTTTTTTAAACTAAATGCAACAAAGAAACACCTAGTTAGACCTTCCCACCCAGGCAGCAGGCCCTCGACTTGGCACAAACACACTTAGAGACCAGCTTTTGTTTCTTGGCACACAATCTGAACACACAAGACAAGGCATACATCTTAAAACCCTTTAATTTTCCGACACAGTTCTGTGAAAATGATGTTTGTTTCTTGTTTTTTTTTTTTTTTTTTTTTTTTTTTTTTTGTGTGTGTAATAAAGTCTAGTTTTTCTTGGGTAAATATACCCAGGAGGTCCTTCCCACCCACCCACTCCCACACCTTTCACTTGTTTCTGCCCAAGTTTTTCTTTTTTCTGTTTCTGTTTTTCCTTTTTGTAATTAATTTCCACCTTTTCTTTGGTAAATATGCCCAGGTGGTCCTTCCCATCCACTCCCACCAACATTCCCCACAGTTTTTTTTTTTTTTTTTTTTTTAATACATTTCCAGCTTTTCATGGGTAAAACCCAGGTTGTGGTCCTTTCCACCCTTTAGTTTTAATAACTTTTTTGGCAGTATTATGCCTTAGACTCCTTTAGTTCACTCACCAGACCTTTTTTAGCTCAGTATTTTGTGTTTTCATTTGACTCCACTGCTTCAGTGGCATCCATGTTGCTGCGTTTAAATTTTTTTTTTAAACTTCTGATTACCCAAAACATGTTTCTGCCACCTAGCCCTACCCTCCATTTTCTGCTGCCAAAACTGCATCACTTAGTTGTTGTTTTTCTTTTCTTTGAAACCGGTTTCAGCATAGTCAGTAACCCTCTTGCTGCTGCCCCGCCATCCTTGAAGTCGCTGCTGCCTGGCTGAATCATGCTGCAAGAGTTGTCGCTATTGCAAAGTTCTCCTCGTCGGCTGCTCCTCTCCTTGGCTGTTCCCTCATCTTGTTCTCCTCTGTGTCTTCCGCTCGCTGCTGTGCGTCTCCAGTCCCTCCACGTGAGCCGTTGTCACGAGAGCAGTGGAGCGACGAGAGGCGCGCACACTAGACCACCAGGGAATGCATGGTAGCAGAAAAGGGTCAAGGGACCCAGAAGGGCACTCTCTGATAGCACAGTGGCAAAGTCCATACATGGCGCTTTGCCACTGCACTGTAAGGGTGTGCGTCTGAGTGGGGTTGTCCTGCCTGGGGGGTTCAGAATTTGTGGTGGGGGGGCTAAAAGTAGCACAATTCGTGCAATCCCCACCCGTTCTGAATTTTAGGCCCTGTATTCCCGAGCCTTATTGGATGCGCCTCAATAAATCAATAAAGGCAGCACACTTCAAGATGAAAACTGTATGCATCACAAAGGCTGCAGTTTTCTTTGAGGATTTTCTGGCATCTCTGGATCTGACAGGTGCATATCTGCATCATCCATTTCTCTGCTTGTACCTGCAATTTTGCGTTAAAGACATGCACTGCCAGTACCTGTCCCTGCTGTTTTGGTCTGTCTACGGAACCTTGAGTATTCATGAAAGCAGTGTTCCCATTTGCCCCCATCTGTACTTGATTCAAGTACAAATTATGAAATTCAAGTACATTTTTGTGTGAAGGGGTACACTGAACCCCCATAACTCTGTGTGAAGTATATGTATCCCTCAAAAATGTTGTACAAATGGTAGAATGAACCCTTATAATTTATTTTGTACCCCTGAACATTTTTGGAGAGGGTGCAGTGCACCCCCAGATCTGCAGCCTTAATGGGAACACTGCATGAAAGTAATGTCGGTGCTCGTTACACAGGTACAGGAGAAATAATTTCTGTATTGCTCCACATTGTCAATGAGGAAGGTAGTTTAATACATATGGGTAATGTGCTTCCCTTCTCGGGGGGGGGGGCAACGTTAAAGTCCAAGAGCTGTGATCTCAGAATAGAACCCTAGGGACATAAACAGTCCAGACAGAGCAGTTACCTCAGTTTCTATTGTACTACTTAGGGGGTAGCAGCATAGATAGCGCTCTCTGGAAGAATTTTGCTTCTACCTGTTGTTTATTTTTATTGAGGGATTTTGTGGCTCTGAGGCAGGTTGGCACATCCTGGTGACAGGGCAACACCCCTAAATTTAGAAGTCCATGCATGTTAAACCGAGGCTTTCAAACTGAGTATCCTGCGAGCTGAGTCTCCTAATTAGTGCCTACAGTGCCTGAATGAGGACCACTTGCCGTTTGTAGGGTGTTTTTTTAATTTTTTTATTTATAGGTCTACTAACAATGCAGCCTATTGCCTTCAGCTAAGTTACACATTTCAATACTGTGTGTGTGTGGGGAAGGGGGCTTAGTCAGTGAGGTGAGTATGTTCTGTCTGTTTTCATTCTCTCCCTTCCTCTACCCCTACAGTGTATTATCAGTGCGGCTGTGGACTCTCTCCCAGGCTAGTGTATATTTTGGAGCTGTTTGTCTCCAACAAGTATCATAGAATCCTAGAAACCTGCCGGCAGAAAAGGACCATACAGCCCATCGAGTCTCCCCGAAAAATGATAGCACACCTCCTCTCCCTTTTACCCGCTGCCCCCCCCCTCTCTCTGCCCCTGCTTAGCCCCATGTGGGTATCCCATGCTCTTTTGAATTTCTCCACTGTATCCACCTCTGATACCCATTTCGGCAACCTGTTCCATGGTTCTACCACCCTTTGTGAGAAGTAACTTCCCCTTACATCTCCCCTACTCCAGCTTGAGTGGATTACCCCTGGTGGTTTTGGTTTCACTCAGTCTGAAGATGCTAGTCCCTTTGACCTTATTTATTCCCTTAGTGTATTTGAAAGTTTCCACTATGTCCCCCTATCCCTTCTCATCTCCAGTGTATATAGACCAAGCTCTGCCGGCCTCTCCCCATATGGTCTCCCATTCAGCCCCTGGATCATTTTAGTCACCCTTCTCTGTATCTGCTCTAGCCAGTCCTTGTCTCCTTGTAAATGGGGCTTCCAGAACTGTACTCTATACTCCAGTTGTGGTCTAACCAGTGTCTTATACAGTGGCATGATTGCCCCCTCCTCCTACTTGTGAAACCCCTCCCAATGTACGTCAACATTTTTGATGCCTTACCCACTGCCCTTTCACACTGGTTTCTAACCTTTAATGTGTCAGTGATCCAAATACCCAGGTCCTTCTCTTGCTCTGTGACCTGGATGATTTCAGGTCATCGGTAATGATGATGCCAAAGTCTCTTTATTCTCTTGTGACTGCCAGCAACTCCCCTCCTAGCCTATAGGTGGCTTCAGGGTTTCTCTTCCCTATGTGCATGATCTTGCACTTCTTTGCATTAAACCGCAGTTGCTACTCTTCTGACCATTTTGCTAGTTTATCCAGATCTCTACTCGTTCTGCCCACCCCATCTGGATTATCTACTCTGTTGCAGATCTTGGTGTCATCTGCAAACAGACAAACCTTACCCTCCAATCCATCTGCAATGTCACTGATGAAGATATTGAAGTGGACTGGCCCAGGACTGATCCCGGAGGTACCCCACTTGTGACTTGCATGTCTTCTGACTATATACCATTTGCCACCATGCTCTGTTTTCTGCCCACCAACCAGTTTGCCACACAGTTGACCAACTTCTGACCCACCCCGAGCCAACCCAGCTTATTTATCAATCTTCTATGTGGAACAGTATCGAAAGCTTTGCTGAAGTCAAGGTAGGCAACATCAACTGCTCCCCCTTGGTCCACCACTCTGGTTACCCAGTCAAAGAAATCTATGAGATTAGTTTGACAGGACCTTCCTTTTGTAAACCCATGCTGTCTTGGATCCTGTGCTCCTATTGATTCCAGGTGTTTCACTATCCTTTCCTTAAGGAGTGCCTCCATAATCTTGCCCACTACTGAGGTAAGACTGACTGGTCTGTAGTTCCCTGCCTCCTCCCTGCTACCACTCTTGTGGAGTGGGATCACATGAGCCCTTCTCCAATCTTCTGGGACCTCCCCTGTGCTCAGAGACTCACTAAACAGTTCTGATAATGGCTCTGCTAGTTCTGCCCTTGGCTCCTTTAGTACCCTGGGATGTATGCCATCAGGTCCCATTGCCCTATCCACCCTGAGCTTATCGAGCTCTTGTAGGACCCTTTCTTTTGTGACATGACTAGTGCTCGCCTCCCTTCCCTCTGTGTCCATGGTGCTGAGCTGTCGGCCCTGCCCTAGCTTCTCTTAAGTAAATACTGAGCAGAAGTATTTATTTAGGATAGATGCTTTTACATGGTGGTCCTCCTCAAATGCCCCCTTATCTCCTTTGATTTTAGCAATACCCTCTCTGGACTTTCTCCTTTCACTAATGTATTTATAGAAAATGTTGTCGCCTTCTTTTACCGTCTGTGCTAGTGTTTCTTCGGTTTGGGCCTTTACCTGCCTTACTGCCTTCCCTGCTTCCCTTAGGGAAGTTTGGTATGCCTCCCTATCTTCATCCCGCTGTGTTCCCTTATATTTCCTGAATGCCAGCTTTTTGGCTCTGACCTTTTCTGCTACTGTGTTTGAGAACCAAAGTGGTTTCCTTCTTCTTTTGCACTTCCTTTTCTCTCTAACACCAATGGGATGTTGCTTCAAGTATTGCATCCTTAATGCTTGCCCATTTTGCCTGTACCCCCCTCACCTGTATTTCTTTTTGCCAGGGCTAGCTTAACTCTGTTGGCCATCTTATCAAATCGGCTCCTCTGAAGTCCTATATTTTTGCTTTGGAATGGGATGATTTAGTTGTAGTGGCCAGATTGCACCATACTATGTGATGGTCACTGGCCCCCAGGTGACCTTCTACCTGGAGATCTGTGATACTTCCTTCCAGCAAATCCTCCACTCACCTTGTAAGCTTTGCCCCCGCTCCCAAACTGGCTAACTTGTTTACCGGCCTTCTGTAGGGGACAGAGTCGAGACACCTGCCTGAGTCCAGGTAGGCCATCCACCCAAAATCCATGCCTCCGTGACACCTCAAGAAGTCACCAGGTTGGTCTGGCAAGATCTACTCCTGTGAGCCCATGTTGGTTGTCGCCACTTGCCCATCCTCCTCTAGGTGGCTTACCAGTCTCTCCTTAATGAGGGTTTCCATCAGTTTCCCTACCAGGAGGTGGGGCTGACTGGGTGGTGATTTCCAGGATCTTCTGTCCTCTTCCTCCCCCCGCCTCTTGTAAAGCAGCACTACTTCCACCCTCTTCCATACCCTGGGACCCTCCCTATTTCGAGTGATTAAGCTGCTTGGCAAGAGGTCCTGCCAGCACCTCCCACATCTCCCTGAGAACTCCTGGGTGTACCTGATCTGGTCCCATAGCCTTATCAGTTTTTATTTTTCTCAGCTCGTTCATCACTCACATCCAAGTATTCATTGAGTAGGGTCGCCTTTTCCTCATCCCCTTCAACTATATTACCCCCCTTCCCTCTAAGTCTTGGGATTGCTTGCCTACTTTTCTTTTTTTCGCTGACATACCTAAAGAGTTTTTCGTCTCCCCTTTTCACCTCCCTAGCTATTCTCCTCTGTGCTTGCTTTTGCCTTCTTGATTTTTTTTTTTTTAACCTGCTTCCCTTAGCTTTTCTTTATAGACTGCCCTTTCCTCCACCCCCTGTGATGTTTTGTAGGCCTTGAACACCTTCTTTTTCTCCTCGATTGCCTCCCTAACTCCTGCTGTAAACCAAAGAGGCGTTCTTCAACTTTTGCATTAGCTAATTTCCCAGAGGCATTGGTCTGTGGCTTTTAGGATTCCTCTCTTTATTACCCCCCAGAGTTGCTCTACCTCCTCTAGGTGATGGATCTCTTCCATTGCCCTCTTCAGGATGCTGCTCATCCTCTCAAAGTTTGCCCTTCTGAAGTCGAGTACCTTGGTGGATGGCTTGCCCAATTTTGGCCCTTCCCAGATGGAAAACTTGACTATTTGGTGGTCACTGTCCCCCAAGTTTCCCCAACCTCCACATTCCCCACGCTATTCCTGTTGGTCAATATAATGTTGAGTGTTGCCCCCCGGGTAGGTTCTCAGGACCAGCTGATTTAGGAGTGCATCCTGCATGGTTTCTAGCAAGTCCCTGCTTCTTTCTGATGTGGCCAATGGTGTCTGCCAGTCCACATCAGGCAGGTTTAGATCCCCCAACTACTAGGATCTCCCCCTTTTTGGCTTTCTCCTGTATGGCCCTGGCCATCTCCATATCCACTTCCTCACTCTGGTGAGGTGGCCTGTACACCACCCCTACCCTTATTGCCCCCTCCTTTCTACCCAGGGTAACCCAAAGGATCTCAGCAGATCCCCTTTCCCCCGTAACTTCCTCTCCCACTATCCTTTCCCTCATGTACAGGGCTACCCCCCCTCCCTTTTTTCTCTGCCTGTCTCTACTAAAAAGACTGTACCCTTGTAGCTCCACCTCCCGGCTGTGACACTCTGTCCGCCACGTTTCTGTTATTGCGATTAAGTCCAGGTCTTCGACTCCCTTCACTGCCTCTAAGTCCGCCATCTTATTTCCTAAGCTCTTGGTGTTCGCTAGTATCCCTTTCCACCCCTCCCTGACCCTGTGGTCCCCTTCCCTCCTGTCCATTGTTTCTCTCCTACCTGGCCGTTTTCTGTGCCCTCCCCATCCATCACTCCTTTATCTGTTTCCGCTGGGCTGATGGCACCTTTGGCCTCCAGAGTGTTTACAGGCAAGGTCCTTCCCTCGTGTCTCCCGTGCAGCTGGTGCACCCTCCTGCCCATTCCTCCCATCGTTCCTTTATTCAACTCTGCTCCATTTCTATCATTCTCCCCTTCCTTTAACATGAGTAGAAGCTCGAATCTGTTCCAATGGTCTAAGTCAGCCACCTTGCTCCCCCCGTAGTACCGTTCCCCTTCCCTGTTCCAGTCGGTGCCGCCCTCTACCCACTGAACTCCACTTTCTGCCAGCCTTCTCCGCATTTGTCTCATTTTGCACCCCCCTTCCTATCTTCTCCCTCGCACCTACCCTTGCACCACCTGATTAGTCCATGTATGTGTTCCTTGGTGCAGCAGCTGGACCAAGAAAACCTGGCCCATCTCACCCCCCAACCCTGTTTTCCACCAGGACAGCTCTCTATCCCCACCCCTCCCACCTAGGTTCCACTTTAATTTGCTGTACAGCTACAGGAGAAAGGGATGAACATGAAATCCAGTCTGGATAGCTGGCTTTTCTGGGCACTCCCTTGGGGCACAGGCAGTGGCAACTGTAACCGACACACTGCAGCTACACAAAACCAGTAAACCGTGTAAACTGTGAGGAACTATTCAGCAGGAATGACGGGTCAAAAACGAGGGGACATGGGTGGAAGCTGGCAGGGGTAGGGAGAGTTTGAGATTCAGGTAGGATGTGAGCGAGATTTACTTTACAGTGGGAGTGGCATAGCTGTGAAACAGTCTACTGACTGAGATGGTGGGCGCACAAGCCATTAATGGGGGTCAGGCACGCCTGGGACAGAGTAAAAGGCTTAATTACTCAGGGAGGGGATAGAAGTAAGGTAGGGAGCTGGGGTTGGGGTCACATTCTCAAAATATTTTATAAAATTTGTTTGGCATAATTTTCCTTTACAGAATCTGAGCCATGGAGACTAAGTTCTGCAGGTTTTCAGTAGTTGTATTTCTTATGATTGTTTCCAGTAGCTTCCCTGGAATTGATGACTGCCCTTCTAGCCCTTTATACCCTGGCTCTGTCTTGGATCCCTTTTTGAATTTTGGCACCATGTGGGCCATTTTCTAATTCTTCGTTACTTAGCCATGTTGTATTGACTCATCGAATATTGTTGCTAGTGCGATAGATTTTCAAGTGTATTCCATCTTGGCCCTTTGCCTTGCTTGTGTTAACAACCATCTAGAGCATTCTTTCAACTCATTTGGCTGCTATATGTCCTGTTGTGTAACATTTCATTGCCAGTTACTGTTCCATCTTTCTTTTAATTATAATGCAAAAAACATCAGAGTTGTGATTCCACTTTTTTTGCCTGACGTTCACTTATCTGTTCTTCCTTTGTCATTGTGTCACAGTTTTTTCACCATTTTTGTTGACAATCTGAAATGTGTTGGTGCTCTCTGGTCCTCAGCTGCTTGCTTTGCTCGCCTGATTTTGCGTTTGCTGTCTCTGAGTTTATCCATGTCTGTTTTTACATGTATCATGCAATATACATCTCTTGTTCTAACATACTACAAATCCAGCAGATTAGGCCCAATGGTCTATCGAGTCTGCCCGGGGAGCAGTGCCTGCCCAGAGCACCGTCATAGCCCTCCTTCCTCCCCACAAAGTCCCCCCCCCCAAAAAAAAACCCTGGCGATGCTCCAGGATGCACCCTCCCCCATGCCTATCCCAGCCTTTCTTGAACCCCTCCACAGTTATAACAGTCACCAGCACCACAGGCAGTGCATTCCCGGGCGCCACCACCCTCTCAGTGAAGTAACATGTCCTTGTTTCCCCCCTCAGTCTCCCACCGTCCAGCCTCATTGAGTGCCCCCTACCTCCCTCAGCTGCAGCATCTCATCAAGGTTGACCCTGTGCATTCCCTTGAGATATCTGAAGACCTTGATCATATCCCCCTTCTGTCCCTCCTCTCCTCCAGCACGTACAGGTTGAGCTCCTCTAGTCGTTTCTCATAGGGCTTTTCCCCTTGACCCTGTATCATCCTGGTTGCCCTCCTCTGAACCCTCTCCAGCAGAGCAGTATCCCTTTTCAAGTAAGGATGCCCAAACTGCATGTAGTATTCTGGATACTGCCTAACCAGGCAATTATACAGAAGCAGGAGCACCTCTCTGCTCCTTGAGGTTATCCCCCTGGCTATACACCCCAGCATTTTATTCGCTTGAGCTGCAGCCTTTCTACACTGCTCAGAGTTATTCATTTTGGCATCCACCACCACCCAGAAGTCTTTCTCCCCCCTTGAAAGTTCCAGTGTCTCCCCTCCCAGGGTGTACTCGTGGGCAGGATTTTTGACCCCCAGGTGAAGAACCCTGCATTTCCCAGTGTTAAACTTTAGTTTTCAGGTGCGTGACCACCTCCCCAGAATCTCCAGGTCCTCCTGGAGCACCAGCTTCCCCTCCTCCCCATCTGTTACCTCGCACAGCTTCGAGTCATCAGCAAAGAGGCTCGTCCTGCTCCTGATACTGCCTTTGATGTCCGCGATATAGGCATTAAACAAGAGTGGGCCCAGCACCGAACCCTGTGGGACCCCGCTAATGACTCTCCTGGGAGATGAGACCGCCCCCCGCCATCACCTTCTGTACACACCCCGCTAGCCAATTTCCTATCCACCTGACCATCTGCCCCTGCCACCCCCATATCCCCCAGCAACCCGGGATTTGGTACGGAGTCAAAAGCTCTGCTGAAATCTACAAAGAGGACATCCATTGGCCTACTCTGGTCCAGCGCTTTCGTCACCCCTTCGTAGAACTCCACCAGGTTGGTCTGACATGATCTGCCCCTAACAAAGCCATGCTGGCGATCATCCAGGAGGCCCCGCACCTTCAGAAACCCTTCCAGCCTCTCTTTCAAGATGACCTCCATCACTTTGCTCACTACCGATGTCAGGCTAACCGGCCTGTAATTACCTGGCTCCTTTTGTGAGCCGCCCTTGTGTATAGGCACAGTATGGGCCACCCTGCAGTCTTGAGGTACCCTCCTGGACTGAAGGGAGGAATTACCCTGGCCGGCCTTTTTATCAGCCAGTTCTTTAGCCACTCTGGGCTGTATCCCGTCAGGGCCTGGTGCCTTGTCTGCTGTCAGGGTCTTGAGGGCTTCCCACATTCTCCCAGTGGGGATTTCTGCTTCCAATGCCCTTACTTCCTCTACCGGTCCCCCATTCCCCATCTCTTGCAGGCTCCCACCCCCGTCCTCCTTGGTGAAGATTGAGGCAAAAAAGTCATTTAGTACCTCCGTTTGCTCCCTTGCTTCCTCCACCCCCTGACCTTAGCCTACTTATCTGCCCCTTCCCCTTTCTCTGATATACCTGAAGAACCCTTTATCCCCCCTTCTAATCCCCTGTGCGAATCTCAGCTCCTCCACCACCTTGGCTGTCCTCACCACCCTGGTGACCCTCCTGGCTGCCAAATCATATTCTGCATTGGTTAAAGCCCCTCCCCCCGAACGTTTATATCGGCTATAAGCTGCTTTGTTTTCCCCCTCACTGCTTCTTGGACCTCCCTTGTCCACCAACTCGGCTTCCTAGCTCTGCCCCACTTGCGTCTCTCCTTGTGGGGGGTTATCATATTGTCTAGAGAAGCAAGGGGCACTGACAATGGCCTCAGAAAAATCAAGTAGGGGAAAAAAATATCAGCGCTGTAAGTCCCCACTCTTAATCACTTTTGCTGGCTCTCTCTGCCTTACATGTGAAAAGGCAGCGGCCGCTAGTGGGGAGGGCTCAGTGGATGCAGCCTCTCTCTCGTCACAGGCAGATATCCAAGAGAGGTCTGACCGGACTGCTACTTCCAGGTCGGAGCGAGCACAGTCAAATGTCCCAGAAAGATCTGAACGACTGTCTGCCTCTAGGGGAACAGCAACGTCCAGAGATACCCCCACCCTAGACCCCGAACCGATAGGCTGAATAGGGCCTTTGCTATGGACCCTTCTTCCTTTGAATGACAGCCTCCAGGATCACCAGACAGGAGGTCCCACAAAAAGGCTAAAAGAAAAAGGACCCTATCCTTGTCTGACAAGGGGGGGGGCTATCCTTTCATCGCTTCCACAAGAAAAAGAAATCCAGAGAAGGGGTCAGATCGTCAGATGAGGACGGTCAACATTACTCTCGCAGGAGGAAGAAAAGGTCTCATTCCCAAAATGGACCTACGGGCATGCACAAGGGCAAACGCCACAGGGGTTATTCCCCAGAAACCACAGTCACCAGTTCCTCCACTGAGGAGTGGAGATAGTGGACTCATCAGACTCCGATGACTCCCCATCCAGAAATTTTGACCTGGAGGACCTAGACATTTTAATCAAAAAAAAGTCATTTTTTAGATTCACCTAGACTCTTCTCCCCCTGTCACCTCTCAACCGAAACAGACCTTTTGCTTGGTATCTGCCTCTAGATTGTCTACAGCCTTCCCTATACCTTCTGCCATTGAGGATCTGCTCAAAGAAGAATGGCAAGGTCCAGAATGTGCTTATCCAGTTCCCCGACGAATGTCCAGACTTCTGAAGTTTGACAAGAAGCAGTCCAAAAAGTGGTTAGACTGCCCCAGAATCGACCCCTTAATTTCTAACCTCACCAAGAAAACTGTCATACCAGCTGAAGGAGGGGCTTCTCTAAGGGACCCAGTAGACAGAAAGGTGGACTCCTCCCTCAAAAAAGCCTTTCAAGCATCGGCAACTTCCCTCAAGGCAGCCACCGTGAACCTGTTCTCCGCCAGAGCCGCCCTATCCTGGGTGTCGGATTTAGCCTTTCAGTTCGAGGAAGACCCAGAAAAGAACTCCCCCATTATCCATCAGCTGCAATTAATGGGGCTGGCCTTGGCCTATGCAGCAGATGTCAGAAGAGGTGGTCAGGTGTGCTGCACGGACCATGTTTTATCAAACCTTGGCTCGCCGCAATCTGTGGCTTAGGACATGGCAAGCAGATGCATCCTCAAAGAGCCATTTGGTGAATGCACCCTACGAAGGCAACCTCCTGTTTGGGTCGGCGGTGAAGGAATCTGGGGAAACAGCGAAGGTGCATATGCCCCAGTCCAGGGGTTGGGCCAAATCGTGGTCTTCAGGTCCAAGGCGCAATTTTCGTGACAGAGGTTACAACAAGGGGCAGAACTCCAGCTTTTCAGGGAAAAGAATATGGTTCTCCTGAAACCAGCAGAATTTCAGAGGAGGCGGTTCCGGTGGAGGTGGAGGCTTCGGAGACACCGGGAATAACGCCAAAAAAATCACAATGAGGCCATGCGGGCCCATCCTTGAGTAGGGGTCAGGCTTTCAGAATTCTTCGAGGAATGGGCCCGGACCACGTCGGACAGATGGGTGCTAGATATTATCAGCAAAGGTTACCTATAGAGTTAGTCCAAGCACCCATTACCTCACATGTTGCCATTTCCCATCTCAAACAACTTGTTCAAAAGACAAGCGACATGGCAGGCTATCACGGACCTTCTGCTAGAAGGGGCCATCGAACGGGCCTCCCCCCCCGGAGGTCAATCGGGGGGGGGGGTATATCTATTTTTCCTTGTACCCAAACGTACAGGAGGTCACAGACCTGTCTTAGGCCTCATTCCTAAATCATTTTGTATGCAGCAGACCATTCAGAATGGAAACTCTGTCAATTGTCAAGGAAGTGCTGCAAGGAGATTTTCTGGCATCCATCGACTTGCAGGATGCCTACCTCCATATTCCTGTTCACAACCTGCACAGGCAATATCTGAGATTCAAGGTAGGGAACCATCACTTCTAATTCAAGACTCTTCCTTTAAGCCTTTCATCAGCCCCAAGAACCTTCTCGAAGGTGCTAGTAGCAATGGTAGCTCACTTTCGGAAACGAGGGATCCAGCGGTTCCCTTATCTGGACGATAGCCTCATCAAAGCTCCGCAGCTCAGCCAAGTGGTGCAGGCAGTGACGGAAGTGGTCCATTGTCTCACGGCACACGGTTTTGTCATCAACCGGAAGAAAAGTTCCCTAATCCCGAGCCAGAGCTTGAACCACTTGGGAGCAGTATTCAGCACGCGGGACAACAAGGCGTTTCCCCCAGAGTCGAAATTCAGGGACCTGATGGAGCTCATCAACAAATTCCAAAGCTCCGCTCAACCGCCGGCACAGTCCTTTATGCAGCTGATTGGGACATTGGTGTCACTGGCAGACTCAGTCCCTTGGGCTCTAGTGCACATGCATCCAATTCAAGCTCATCTGCTCAAGCTGTGGTCCCAGTCCAGGCACAGTCGGCACCAGCTCATTACAATTCCTCAGCAGATAAAAACCCCTCTTGCATGGTGGTCTTGGAGGGAAAATGTGATGAGGGGCCAAAAGCTAGGCCATGCACTCCAAACAAGAATCACAACAGATGCAAGCCTCAGGGGGTTGGGCGCTCACCTGGACCGGATATCTGCCCAGGGCAAGTGGTCCGTGACGGAATCAAGGCACAGCATAAACATCCTAGAGATGAGGGCAGTTCGGCTAGCCCTGATACACTTCCGTCACCAGGTGCGTAACCGGGATGTGTTGATTCTGACAGACAGTCGAACAGCTATGGCCTACATCAACCATCAGGGTGACACAAAAAGTTCAAAAATGCTTTGGGAGTCTATTCTCCTCTTCCATTGGGCAGAAAAACACCTGGCGAGTATAAGGGCCGTGTACCTGCCGGGACAGGAAAATGTCACAGCAGACTGGTTAAGTCGCCAAGACATCCTCCCGGAAGAATGGGAGCTGAAGGACACTGCATTCCAACTCCTAATAGAGAGGTGGGGCAAACCACAGGTAGATCTGTTTGCACGTCGACAAAACGCTAAGATGCAGCAGTTCTGCTCACTGGCAAGAGACAACCTAGCAGTAGCTCAGGACGCTTTCTCCCTAAACTGGGGTTGCTTCGGCGTCCTGTATGCTTTCCCCCAATTCAGCTGTTATCCAGGGTCCTACATAAGGTGGGCAGGGACAGGGTATTCTAGTTTGCCCCAGGTGGCCTTGCCGCCCTTGGTTCCCACTCATTCAGCTGTCGGAGGCATCGCCCTTTATTTTCCAGCTCGACTCAGACCCCCTTCATCAGGATCCGGTGCTGCACCACAATCTGAGCAATCTGTCCCTCTCGGTTTGGAGATTGAGCGGGAAACTTTCAAAGAGTTAGGCTACACCAATTCAGTCATTGAAATGATGGTAAACTCCAGGCGCCCCATCTCCTCTAAAGTATGTTAAAGAATCTGGAGAAAATTCTTGTTCTGGCTCCAATCTAAGGCTATACAGGATCATCCAATATCCCTCCCGGTCCTTTTGCAATTTCTTCAGGAGGGTTTTGACACAGGTCTGCAGCCAGCCACCTTACGAGTTCAAGTTTCTGCATTAGGGGTGCTCTTGTTGGCAGATTCGGGAGACTCTGGGATCTCACCCTCATGTCAGGAGGTTTCTAAGAGCAGCAACGGTAAAACACCCCCCAATTAAGCCAACCGTACCACCTTGGAGACTTAATCTGGTTCTCAAGGCCCTAACAAAAGCACCCTTCGAGCTCTGAAAGAGACCTCTATCATGCATCTTGCAATGAAGGTGGTCTTTCTGATAGCTATTACATCAGCCAGGACAATCAGCGAACTGGGGGCACTGTCAACCAAAGAGCCCTACACTGTTTTTCATCAGGACTCTGTGGTACTCCAGACGGATCCAGAGTTTTTACCGAAGGTTATGTCTCTCTTCCACTGTAACCAGGAGCTAATCCTTCCTTCTGTCTTCACCCCAAAAATGAAAAGGAAAGAGAGTTTCATACTCTAGATCCGAGGAGAGCAATCAAATTGTATATTAAGAGAATGGACGCTATTCTCAAAACATCAAGCTTGTTCGTTTTAACTGCAGGCCAAAATGTGGGTAAAAAGGCTTCAAAAGACTCTATAGCCAGATGAATTAGATCAGTAATCACTATGGCATATGATCAGGTGGGAGTAGTCCTGCCTGGTCCAGTGAGAGCTCATTCCACCAGGGCTATGGCCACTTCATGGGCGAACTTCAGAGAATCATCCCCAGCAGACTTATGCAGAGCGGCCACTTGGTCATCCATTCACACATTTACAAAGTTCTACAAACTGGATGTGATATCCTCAGCGGACGCTTCCTTTGACCGCCGAGTGCTTCAGGCGGTGGTGGACCCCTAAGAGCACTTGACATTCTTCCCACCCGGCACATCTAGGGATGCACCTGCTTTTGGATATCCCAGGCTTAATGAAGCCCAGAGACGAGCTTAGGAGAGAGAAATCGAAATTTGGGTACCTGTAAATTTTCTTTCTCCGATGGCTGGTCTCTGGGCTTCGTATTCCCTCCCAGAATGTATATAGTTGGCTGGCCTCCGGGCCATTTACACCATAACTGTTGTGTTTTTGGCCTCTGGGCCAGTTATGCTGTAAATGTGTTTTTTTGTTTCCAAGTTTTGTAGTACTACCTCAGGGGGACTGCGTGAAGAATGACTGGAAACAACCAGATGTGGAGGGCTCCTTATCCCCCTTGCTGCACAATGTTAGTCCTGCCTACAGATGTCATCAGGAGGTGGAGCCCAGACGTAATGAAGCCCGGAGTACCCAAATTTCGATATTTTTTTTTTTTTATTTATTGGTGGAGCCGACGCAGGGCCGGCACCGCCCTTGAGGCTGACGTTCCACATGACGCTCGAGGGTTGGTAGTTAGCCATTGTCGACTCCGCCCCAACCCCAGTTCCTTTTCTCCCGCCATCGAGTGAGGATCCTACGTGCGAGACTGCTGCTGTTGCGGCTTAGTCAGTCGTGTTTTTTGCCTTATTGCCTTGGTTCTGCTCGACGTTGCTTCAAACTCCAGTAAGATCTTTCCTTTTATTAAGCAGCGTCGAGTACTGTGTTTTTGTTTTCTTTCTTGTCCGGTCATGTCTCGTCCAGGGGGCAAGAGAACATCAAAGACGGGGCGGCCCCCCCCATGCGTCGATGCCCCTATGTTCGCCTTTACTCTGTAACCTGGGTCTTCAGGTTTTCTGCCTCATCTCTCTTCGGGATTGACCTCCCTGGACAACCCCTCGGGGCCTCGCACCCTTACCGTGACCGCCCTCCAGATTTGGACTCTGTGGACTTCGACTTCTTGGGGAGACTAGTGCTCTACTCGGCATGGATCTCTTTGTCAATTGCAGCACATTAGGCCCACTTTGCAGCCTATGACAGGTTCTTGTGGTCTAAGCTAGGTCAACTCCTAGCCTCTATGCCTGATTCGGAGGAAACCAGGCAAGCCATCGCCCTCTCTGCGCAGGGCCTGGAGCTAGCAAGGCACCAAGCAAGGGCATCTTATGATGCCAGTGAGGTAGCTTCCAGAGTGGTAGGGACAGCAATCTGCCTTCGGTGGACGGCATGGCTTCGCCTATCCCGGTTGTCACCCCTGGCCCGGCGTAGGATGATGTACTCCACCTACTGGAGAACCCATCTCTTCTCCCAGCGAGTGAGACGGTGGCATTCGGGACGCCTTTCTTCCCCACTGGGGGATCCCTGTCTCATCCAGACCAGTCTCGGGCCTCTGCAGGCCTGGACGTAGCCCCTTAGGGTGTTTTAGGGTCCCCCTTTTTCGGGGGCCTGCACTCAGCCACTAGTGATGAATGGTTAAGATTGACACAGATAAGATATGAAAATTATGTACCTACCGTAATTGTTGATCTTTCTATGTATCTTCACCATTCGTCACTAAATCCCACCCTCCTTCCCCCTGGGGCCTCAGTCTCTGGACTCCACCCCTTCCCCTGTGTGTGTTTCCTTTCCTCGCTCTCTTCTCCCTTGAGTGTAGGCAGGAGGGGACAGTGGAGACACACAGGGGTGAAGTCTTTTGAGGGCTTATAGAGATTGGAAGGGGCCTCCCCTTTTCTTCTCTCTTATCTAGGGAGTCTCGGAGTGGGGGGAGCATCCCTTTCTCTCCATTCAACATTTTTATTATTGGTTGCAACATTTTTTTCCTCTTATTTTGGGAGGGGAGAGGAGACACAACCTCAGCCTGCACTCTCTAGTTGGTAGGTCCTCAGACCAAAGCTACCTTCAGGTCATTGTCTTGCAGCTGAACTCTATAGCCCACGCTGGGACGTTATTTCCTGAAAAGGATAAAGTGCAACTCGTTATTGAGGGTGTGCTACTCTTTCCCCCCTCCTTCCTCTCCTTCCAGAGATTGGAGTCCCTCTCCCAGATTTCCTTTTTAAGTCTCTTCCTTCTGTCACCTTAGTCGTTTATTTCTTCTTTTGGTTGTTTCTTCTTTTCCTTTTATCTATCTCTTAGGCTCTCTTGCCTCAACCCACCCTCCCTTCCATATACTCTCCGACGTGTCAGAACTGGGGCTGAGGCGGAGTCGACGACGGCTAACTGCCAACCCTCAAGCACCACGTGGAATGTCGGCCTTGAGGGTGGCACCGGCCCTTTTCGTCTCCGCCCATGAAAAAAAGTCTCCCATGGGGTCCTAGTTCCGGCGTAGTACCTACTGGTGATGAATGGTGAAGATGCACAGAAAGATCAACAATTACAGTAGGTACGTAATTTTCATTTACTCCCATGGCAACAGACTGTGATGTCATAACAGAGGATTATGACTTGAAGTAGGGAGTAAATTATAGAGGCAGATGAACTCCAAGGGATAAAGGTCATATATTCTTATACATTTCTTTAGTAATAGATTATGGGGAGGAGAAATATAAAAAAGGAATGGAATGCAAGCAGAATTGTACCAAATTTTTGTGTTTTTTAAAGTTTTCTTTGATGCATCGGTAGCTCTTAAAGTTACATCAGAGGCATGGGGTGGTGGGGATCGGGATTACCAATTCAAGTGGTTGGGGAGGGATTTTTGCTTCATGGAGGATGGGTTCCTAGTGTAGCATGGCTCAGTCCGGGAGGGTGCGTGGGTGCTGGTTGCACTGTGCAATTTAAGACTGTAGACTCAATCCACTGGTCTTTTGGAGAGCGCACAGTCTTGTGAAAACCTCATGTAAAACTGTTTTAATCTATGATTGGCAATATTCTTTTACTTTTTTTTTTTTTTCCAGATTTTTACTTTTCAAAAACCAAAAAAATGCCACTTTTGTAACTGTTACTAGTGAACCTGAAAGTTGCAGGTTTCAGATTTTTTAAACTTTTTCCCCATTCTGTGGCAGAAAGGCATCTTAAAACTTCAGAATTTTGCTTTTGTTACTCACCTTCTAACTTTACCAAATGTTAAGATATTTTTCAAGTCCCTAGCTCAAAAACTGGTAAAGCGCTCAAAAATTTAACCTAGAAGTGCCTACGCAACTGTAACTATGGTGGCCCATTGCCGCGTTATAATAGACAGTGTATGTGTGAGGTACAATGTAAACGTAAACATATTTTTGCTTGTGATCACCAATATAAGAATAGTGTCTTTATTGCACTTCGGATGGTCACAAATGTAAGAGCAGCTTGCACATGCCTGATACAATCAATTAGCCTCAGCTCCTTTCAAAGCAAAAAGGGAAATCTTCACAAAAAGAACACATTCAAAAGCTTTACAGTTTGCAGTCTTTCAAACATTTCTCTAGCAGAAGCTCTTGCTTTAGTTGAATGCATGAAGGCTCGCAACTGAAGTGTTCTGTTTGTTTTTTTACTTAGGGTTGGGGAGCTGGCTATGCTGACATTGTGAAGGAAAACAAGCTGTTTGAGCAGTACTACCAAGAGTTGAAGATTGTTCCGGAAGGAGAATGGGACCAGTTTATGGAGGCATTACGGGAGCCCCTGCCTTCCACTTTCAGGATAACTGGATACAAGAGGTACCTCTATATTGTTACTTTGGGTTAGGAGTTAAACTAGTGTTCAGTGTAACTGTTGTTAACCTTACCTGTACCTTAATTTGTGTATTACAACTTGTATTCTACTGGCGGGGCGCTGTGGCGTCTGAGCTGAGTGGCAGCAAGTTTACAGAGCTCTCCAGTTCTATGCTCTAAGTCTTTAAAATCAGCCTTTTGTAGCCCAGATTCGGAGGTGATTTTATTACAACTGGAAGGAGGAGTCTTGACTTCAAATAATTGGTAATCCTCGAAAAGATAAAGGCGGAGGCACCAGAGGAAAATCGTTGGTATCTTCTCAGCCCACGAGGTCTGGCACTGAAGCGCAGGCCGCTTTCTCGAAAGAATCTGAAGAAACTATATCCTTGATTGGGCTAAAGCTACCAAGACTAATTTCATCAGTTTCAGACCTAAATGTCAAGATAGATTCATTTGGCACTAGAGTGACCGTAGTGGAGAAAACAGTAGAAGCTCTCCAAATTGATCTGACTGATTTCAGGTGACAGTCGGAGTCTACCTCGGTGGCCACTGCTTCTATGGTAAAGGAGAATTCCCACCTCCGTGCCAGGCTTGAAACGCTGAAGAATCGAACACGATCCTCCCATATTCGGATTTTGGGTCTTCCTGAGGGAATTGAGAGGGATCATCCCCTCATGTTCTTGCAGGAATGGCTGGGAGAGAAACTAGCACGAGAAGGGCAATCACTGCATTTTGGCCTGCAAAAGACCTATCTGATAACCTCTAGGGGTTATCTGGAGAATTCTGACACCCCACGTACACTGTTGCTTGTTACGGATGGCATCGACACCCAATATAAGATTTTGAGGATGGCCCGCCAGGCAGGGCCACTTAGCCATGATGAGAGGGCGGTTTATTTCTTTCCAGATATCCGCTATGCCACCTGCATGCGCTGTAAGAAATTTGACGGAGTGCGGAAACAGTTAAAGAAAGCCTCTGTCCCATACGCAGTGATTTATCTGGCCAGGCTATGGATTGTGCACAACAGAAAAGTCTGGATTCTCTCTGACCCCACCAAAGCGGGTAAATGGGTCTCCCAATTTGCCACTAGCCGATGGCAGCTCTTGCCGAACTCCCGGATTTGAAGAGGGTGACCTAGAGGAACATGAGGATGGCTGAAGGGACTTAAGGTCACTTATAGACTACTGGGGGCAAGTTGTTTAACCGTATTTTGGATCCCCAATCCGACTGTACCATTGGTATAGAGCTATTTTAGGAGACTGAATGTTGAGATATTGTATAAATGGAACTATGCTGCCTTTAACATATATATTTTTCTTGCGATATATAGTATGATGCTGGCTACAGCCAGGCGGACCAACCTCCCTTCTGACTGGGCAGCTTTTAGAGCCTGTCGTAACAGTTGCACCAAAAGAATAAGGGACACAAAGGCAAACTTTTACCTGTCAGCTTTGGTACTGCTAAGGGTAACTCCAGTATGTTCTGGCATATCATTAAGTCTGTTGAAGGCAATAAACAGTCATCCTCTTTACCCGGGATGACCTCCTACAAGAATACTACTCTCTCTGATAAATCCGATATTGTACTCTGCTTTAAAGAGCACTTCTCTACTGCGGGGTCTTGCGTTCAACTCCTCCAAAGCTGCCTCCCTTGTCCCCAATGCTCCCACACATTCCCCAATGCCTCCCAGCTCAGTCTTCGCCTTCTCCCCATTCCAGTACAAAGAGGTGGAAGACCTTCTTCTCCACCTAAAGGTTAACAAAGGTGCTGGTTCCAGTGGGTTAGAACCATACTTCCTCAAACTCTGCTTCCAGTACCTCACGGCCCCATCGTACACTTATTTAACCTCTCCATTAACTCCAGCACTGTCCCTTGGGCTTGGAAAATAGCTCAGGTACTTCCGCTATTTAAGTCAGGTGACCCTACTGACCCAAATAACTACCGACCTATTTCCATTCTGCCTCTGCTCTCTAAGCTCCTTGAGAAGTTGGTAAATGCACAAATTAGAAACTACCTCAAGAAAGCAGACCTTATAGACCCAGCACAATCAGGGATTTCGTCCTTCCCATAGCACCACTTCAGCTGTAGCCTCAGTTACAAATGACTGGCTCCTTGCAATGGGCAGGAAACAAGTCACAGGGACAGTCTTCCTAGACCTCAGCAAAGCATTCTACTCAGTCGACCATGCACTACTTCTCGATTCATTGAACTGGCATGGAATCTCCGGCACTGCGCTGTCATGGTTCGACAGTTACTTGTAATCTAGATCTCAACAGGTGAAGGCTGATGGCTCCCTATCCCCGCTTCTTTCGCTCAGGAGAGGGGTACCCAAAGGTTCGATCCTTGGACTACTTTTATTTATAATATACATCAACTTCAGCTGAAATGGCATCAGCAAAGCAAAACTACACCTTTTCGCGGTCGATACAGTGATATTCATATTCAGTCCCTCGGCAGATGAAGCACAGGCAGAATTCGATCTCCTCCAGCACAGTTTCATACGTTCCAAACTACTGTTAAACGCTAAAAAGACAAAAGTAATGTTATTCTATTCCAACCACTTGCCCTCCGTTCCTGTCTCGCTTGCTTCCTTGCCTCCCATCAAGACTCTCCATGGCGATGATCTCGAGCTAGTCTACAACTTTAAATACCTAGGCTGTGAACTAGATCGACACCTAACTTTTTCAGCTCACATCAACTCCCTTGCAAAGAAATTACGTCAAAGAATTGACTTCTTTTATAGGAATAAATCTCTATTCGATTCTGACTCCAGACTGCACCTGGTCCAAACAATCTTTATACCACTTATCGACCTATGTTGATATTCTATATGGCAGATGCTCTGATGCCCTGCTACGTCAACTGGACATTCTCTATCACAGAGCGATACGCTTCGTTTCTAACACTCACTGTCGGACTCATCGTTGTGACCTGTATGCCTCCCTCGGGTGGACCTCCTTAGCAACCAGGCGTCTCTTCCACTCTGTCACCTGGCTCTACAAAGCCCTGCTGGCAAAACTACCCCCTTTATATCTCCAACAAATTACCTGCTCCTACCCCCATGCAGTAACTCCATCATTATGCTAGATGTTCCAACCTCCCATTCCCGGTTTAGAAACATGGCTATAAGCTCTGCCCTCCCGGCTGCCTGGAATAAAGCCCAATCCAGTCTCAAATTACAAAACGTGATCCCCCTCAGTAGCTTCAAAAGACTTGTTTATGACAACCTACGGGACTTTGGTGACTGCGGTTGATAAAGCGCCTTCTCCCTACCTGGTCTATTGCAGTGACCTCTGTACCCTCTTGTCTACCCCCTCACCCCAAGTGACTTTCCATTATACTTGCATTCCCCTTCTTTCTCTCCCCCTCCCTCTCTCCATGTTACACTACCATCACCGCACAATCTACTCCTAGTCTGTATCTCACCCTGTCGTCACTCAACAGTCCCTGCCCTTATCTACAGCTATCCTTTCTTTACCTTCTATCTCTGCCTCCTCTTCCAGCCACCTCCATAGTGCCCTTGCCCCAGCCAACATAGCCAGCCTGTTGTATTCATATTTTCTACCCCCTCTACCTTGTTTTCTGCCCCCTCATACACCGTGCTACCATCCTCTGTCCCCCTTCCCTCTGACCTTATCCCACCCCACTTGTGCCACTATTTTTACGTTCCTTGCTGGCCTTGTAATTCTGCTTTCCTCACGTGGTACTACCTTGTTACCCAGAGCTAACCATTCATTTAACGCCTAGCTTTAGTGGGCCTATGTATATATGATGTAAATATTATTGTCCTATTTTCTTCTTGTGGATTATTCATGCGTTTACATATACATATACAAAGTAATATGCATTAATGTCCCTATTGTTAATCAGGACCTCCTTGTAAATGAGCCTGCACAACTGATTTTTTTCCTGTCAATAAACTTGAACGCTGTTAGCCCCAGTGCGGGACGTGAAATATTGGACACTTAAACTGTGGACATCCGATTATCGATACAATCCTACTGCTCCTGGGCTCAATTATACAGTCAGTAAATTGGATTCTTTGGCTTGAATACTGTTTAGTTATCCTCCCCGATGAGGTATCAAAATATTTGAGATGCACATATCTTTTGATTAAGGGGGCGGTGTATTTTTCACCTGTTTTATTTACAATTGTATCTGGTCTTTTCTCAGATATGGACTTATTTGTATTATACATGTGAAAACAATAAATATAAAGTATAAAAAAAAATAACTTTGTATTTTACTGTTGTACTGATCTGATATTTGCAATGCTTGTATGACTGCAATCCTTGTATTTCACATGTGTCGCTGGATACCACCGAAAATGAGCTGGGCTCAATGGCTTTCCAGTTTTCTCTTTGAATAAACGTAATGCATGAAAAGATAAAGAGGCAGTTAGTAGCGAGGTGAAGGAAGAGTCAAGTTTAAATGGCTGGATCTTGAGCATGAATGATTATCAACAATTGTTCTGTTTTTACTTTGTTATATTGTGCTGGTTGGGTCACAATACAAGGAAATAATGTGAGTGAATAAAATAAGAAGCTGAAGGCTGAGTACTTTATCTTTATAGCAGGCAGTGAGTCAGAACTTGGATCTCTTGAGATAGATAGAGGCAGTTATTCCAGTTTCCCCTCACGAGGAGGGCCTGGGATTTTACTTGATTTGCTTTGTAGTCTCTAAGAAGTCAGGGGTATTGCAACCTATTGTAGATCTAAAACATCTAAACAAGTTTATTTGCCACATGACATTCAAGATGGAATCCTTTCAGTCCATCATTCGTATGGTCCAGCTGGGGGACTTCTTGGTGTGCATAGATCTGAAGGATGCCTTTCTGCACATTCTAATATGCCAGCCGCACCAGAAGTATCTGAGGTATGTGATTCAGACGCAGCATTTCCAGTATCGGGCTGTCCCCTTTGGTCAAGCAATAGTACTTAGGGTATTTTCAAAGATACAGTCTGGAAATCACACAGAGCCACCTTCTGGAGTTTGATATTTTCAAAGATAGTGATCATACTGGTGGTGCAGCTGCGACAGGAGGGGCATTTCGTATACCCCTAGCTGGACAATTTGCTCATCCAAGCCCCTGCTGTTTAGATGGTGGAGGAGATTGGTTGCATTCCTGGGCTATAAAGGTGAGGTTGGAGGATGCCGTAACTGTTGCTTACGTAAACAATCGGGGGACACAAGAACCACAAGCATGCTAGCAGAAGTGACAAGAGTTTTGCAGTGAGCTGTGTTAAGCCTTCTGAGCCTCTCTGCAGTTCATTTGTCTGGGGAACTACATGAGCAGGTGGATTGGCTAAGTCCGAAAGAGTTCACCCAGGGGAATGGACTCTGAATCCAGAAGTGTTCAACCTTCTTGGCAAGAAGTTCAGCTGCCCTTAGATTGATCTGTTTCCATCAAGCAACAATTCTCGGTTACCAAGGTACTTCATTTGGTATCTGTACCCTCAGACAGAGGTTATAGATGCCGTGTCCCAGTGATGGAATTTTGACAGAGTGCATCTGTTTCCCCCTGCTTCCACTACTGCCCAAGGTTCTAAAAAGATGAGGCAGTCAAGAGGAGGTTTCCTTCTGATAACTTAAGAGTGCCCAAGAAAGTTGTGGTTCTCTGACCTAGTGAGTTCAACTTCCGCCTCACGGGGACCTTTTCGGCCAGGGTCCCATTCTGCATCCAGACTTTGAGTCGATGCAGTTGATAGCTTGGTTCCTACAAGGAGGAGACTATTAAGAAATAGTTTATTCGAGAAAGTGATAGACACGCTAATGGCCTCTAGGAAATGTTCTATGATGGAGGCCTGTGACTGAGTATGGAATACTTTTTTCTGAGGTATCAGGCCAGCCAAGGTCATGATCCTGCAGATTTTGGATTTCTTGCAGGTGGGGGTGGACAGGAGCCTAGGATTGAGTATCCTGTAGGGGCAGGGGCCTGCACTTGAAGCAGTGTTGGAACACCCGTTGACTCCTCTTTAGGAACCAACGCGGATGTTCTGTCCTTTCTCAGAGTAGTTAGCAGGAGCAGTCTGTCCTTTTGGTCCCTGGTGCCACCTTGGGATTTGAACTTGGTGTTGCCACCCCTTTCATACAGCTTTCATCGATAACCGCTGGACATTCAACCCTATAAAGTTTGTTTGCAATTTGCTTGGTGAGAAGGATCGGTGAATTCCATGCTCTTTCACATAAGGAATTTTAGGATAAGGTAGCGATGACAGTTCCATGCTTTGTGCCCATGGTTCCTAGAGCCTTCCATGTGATCCAGGAGGTTTGCCTGCCATTTTTCTGTCCAAAGCTGGCAGAACTGAAATAAATAGTTTCATTAGCTGGATACGCACAGGGAGGTTAGTTAAGATGTATCTGAGGAGAATGAAGGAATTCAGGGAGGTTGAAAGCTTATTCATCCTATTCGGGGCAGCTATGAAGTGGCAGAAGACATCTAAAGGCTAAGTAAGCCAGGTGGATGCTGGCTTGCTTCTTGAAAGCTTTATGTGGCAGTGCTGAAGAAAGCAGCCACTCCAATCAGGGCTCACTTCCAGGGCTCTTGCTACATCCAGAGTAGAGAGAGGAGAAGCCTCTGTGTTATAACTCTGCAAAGTGGCATAGTGGTCCTTGTCACAGCCCCACTCAGCAGGTCAGGCCCTCTGCTCCCACAGTGCCAACCTCTGAGCGCAGTATTGTGAACAGGTAACAGAACAGGGTAACCCTCCTGTCTGCTTGTGGGTCTGAATCACCTTTGGTCTCAAGTTCTGGGGGGGATTCAAACTGTGAACCTTATGCTAGTGTACCCAAAATGTAGAGAGTCAGATAATCTGCTCTTTGGGGGATGCCAGATATCTTTCGCCTAAGGGCACCTAACCAGGGATCCAAAATGAACCCTTAGAACTCTATAAAAGACCTTCGGTATATTCTTACCTTTTCCCAGTTCGGTAACACCATTAAGCTTATGAACAGTTTGACAGTCTTAACCGTCTATACATCCCATGCAAAAAAAAACATCGAAGACACACCAGGCAGTCTCTTTAAAATAAGAGGTTTACTTAAAAAATTAAAATATGTAAAATGTAAAACACAGAACACTATATCACAAAGCATACAATCACTTAAAAGAAAACAAAGAAAAGTACAAACATGAACTCCTACCACAATACAATTAGACTTTTCTATGTAATGTATTATCTTCTTACAGTTTGTTCTTGTTTCTAAGAGCCCACAAAGAAAATGTGTCTCAAGATCAGACACAGAATAGCTTAAACTGTCTCTCAAACACTCCCCTTCCATGATGTCACCTAGCTCCTCCTTGTTAAATATAAAAAATATATACAAACAGGATGTCCTAATCAGGAGGTATATTAAATAAGGTGACATCAGCAAAAACTCATTTCCCAATATGGCTCTTTAATTAATATCCTCCTCTTTGATCTTGAGCAGATCCTCTTTTCTCCGGGATCAAAGGATTATATATAACTTTAGCACTATGATGGGAACATGTTTTTCCTCTAAGATGTCATAAAAGTTTATGAGCCCTATATCCTGGCAGCTGGTCAGCTCCAAATAAGTCAGATAAACAGGAGAACCTTAATTATGTCTCTCCAGTCTTTTATTACCTCCTGGCTTCAGGTTAACATATCCTGTTGTTTCTCTGAAACCTGGGGGGGGGAGAAGCACCCATAGCCCAGCTGTCTTAGAGAGACAATCGCACACTACATTTTTATGTTACGGAATCATAGAACAATCATAACCAGCTGGCCAAGCGTTACAATCCTCCCCACCTAGACTGAATTTGGGGGTTCTATCCCCTGCATGGGATGATCTTCCCAAATCAGTTCGCTTCTCATAAATACGCGAAATGCCATCGCTGTTTTAATTGGTCGCTCCAGCCCTATGCAAGATTGTCATGTCATACACTTCTAAGGCAAGACTCCATCTTAACAATCTACCATTAGTTTTTCCCATTTGCGTTCGCCAAACCAGGGGGTTGTGGTCAGTTTGTACCACAAAATGCTACCCACATAAGTATGGCTCTAACTTCTTTAGGGTCCACACTGTGGCAAGACGCTCTTTTTCCACAGTAGAGTATGTCTGCTCCCTGGGAATTAAATTTTTACTTGGATACACTACAGGGTGATCTTTCCCTGGTTGGATGTCTGACTCAGTATTGCCCCCAATACCCACGTCTGATGCTTCAGTCTGAACTGTAAAGGGTCTGCTATAGTCAGGACTTGTCAATACAGGAGCACTGCACAGTGCCTCTTTTTCAGTCTGGTAAAGGCTTTTTCACACGCTGGTTCCCAGGTATTTTCTTGGGCATCCTTTTCCTTACCAGGTCAGATAGGGGAGCAGCCAGGGCACTGTAATTGGGTACAAATTTCCTATAGTACCCTGCTGTCCCGAGGAAACTCCTGACCTGCTTCTGCATTTCTGGTCTGGGCCACACCTTGATCACCTCTATTTTTGCTTGGTTAGGATGGAGCTGTCCCCGGCCTGCAACATGCCCAAGGTGTGCCACTTCAGCCATGGCCACCTGGCACTTCTCAGCGAGCCCGGCCCTCTGTATCCTGCCCAGCACTTCCTTAAGGTGGGACAGGTGTTCCTCCCAGCTGGCACTAAAGATGGCAGTGTCATCCAGGTATGCCACGGCGTACTCCTCAGCACCTTTTAACACCTGGTTCACCAACCTTTGGAAAGTGGCCGGGGCGTTCTTCATTCCAAAAGACATTACTTTAAATTCAGATAAGCCTATCGGAGTGATGAAGGCCGACCTCTCCCTAGTTCTGTCAGTTAACTCGACCTGCCAGTACCCCTTTGTCAGGTCAGTAGTCGTAAGGTAGATCGCCCCTCCCAGCTTGTCCAGGAGTTCTTCCGGGGCATCGGGTGGGCCTCTGACTTCGTGACTGCATTCAGTCCATGATAGTCCACGCAGAAACGAGTAGAGCCATCTGGCTTGGGCACAAGCACTACGGGTGAGGCCCAGGAGCTGTGGGATCTGTGGATTACCCCTAAATCTAGCATTTCCTCCACCTCCGTCCTAATGTCCTTTTGGACAGCCTCTGACACCCGATATGCTGTCCGCCATATGGGCGTCTGTGTCCCTGTCTCCACATTGTGCGTCGCTAGGGGGGTTAGTCCAGGCCTGGCGCTAAACAGTGGGGCAAAGTCTGCTAAAACCTCCTTTACTTCCTGGATCTTGTCCGGGGCCAGCTGGTGAGACCATTTAACTGCCTTCATAGAGGACTCCTGCTGGCTTTCTTCTAGCAAGTCCAGAACGGGGTCTCCTTCGTCCGTCACCTCCCCAGGACTACATACTGTGAACTCCATGTCAGCCGTAGTAGCATATGGCTTCATCATATTGACATGGTACATTCTTTCTGTCTGTCTTCTGTAATGTAACTCTAGAATATAGTTCACGTCATTTACCTTCCTAATTATTTTGTACGGTCCTGCCCACTCAGCCTGCAGCTTGTCTTTCCGGACCAGAATAAGGACCATGACTTCCTGACCCACCGTGTACGAGCGAGCTCTGGCTCTGCGGTCGTACCACACTTTTTGTTTCTGTTGGGCAGCTGCCAGGTTGCTCTGAGCTGCCCCATAAGCTCCTTCAGCCTTTCCCTAAACCTAAGAGCGTAATCCACTATGGGAGTTCACTGGGTGGCATGCTTGCCTTCCCAGTCCTCCCGGATCAAGTGTAGAGGCTCACGTACCCGGCGTCCATATAAGAGCTCGAAGGGGGGAAAATCCTGTTGACTCTTGGGGCACCTCCCTGTATGCAAACAACAGGTGGTGAAGATATTTCTCCCAGTCCCTCCCATGCTGTTCAGCAAACGCTCGGAGCATTGACTTCAGGGTACCATTAAAGCTTTCCACAAGCCCATTGGCTTGTGGGTGATACGGTGTCATGCATCTCTGCACCACCCCACACTTCTCCCACAAACATTTCATCAGATTCGACATGAAGGAACCCCCTCGATCGGTGATAACCTCCTGTGGAAACCCAACACGGGAGAAAATACCAAGTAAGGCATCTGCCACTTTGTCTGTCCTCAGTGAGGATAGGGCGACTGCCTCTGGGTACTGGGTGGCATAATCCACCACAGTCAGGATGAACCTCTTCCCGGAGGAGCTGGGGGTATTTAAAGGCCCCCCACAATATCCATTCCCACCCTCTGGAATGCTTCTTCACTGTGGGCAAATGGAATTAAGGCGACTTGGGTTTTCTTACCTGCCTTTCCTATTTCTTGGCACCGGTGACAAGACCTGCAATACTTCTTCACCTGCTGGGTGAAGTTGGGCCAATAGAAATTCTGGGCCAACCACTGCGTAGTGTGTGCGATTCCCAGATGACCAGACAAGGGAATATCATGTGCAATCTTGAGCAACTGCTCACGATACCCCTGGGGAACTACAAGCTGCCTGCCTATCACCCCTCCCTCTGTCTGCACAGCCTGACTATACATCAATCTATTTTCCCAATAAACCTTATGTTTACCGTCACCTCCCTGTGCACCATCAGAGTCTGCCCAAGCCCTCAGTTTCTCTAGATTAGGGTCACTTTTCTGACCAGCTGCAAACACCTTACACGTTCCCAAGGCATGAGACAGGTCCCCTTCAGTTTCTAAACTAGGGTCCCTAAAACTAACGTCAGGGCACTCAGGATCACTGTCATCCCTAACCCTCTGACAATGGGTCACCCCTTCCTCTTCGGAGTAACCCTCCGTAGCTTTGTGGTTAACTGCTACTGGGGAAATTTCTACCCCCTTTTCATTAGTCTCCAGATCAGGAGACACAGGCTGGGGAATAGGCCTCCCAGTGATTTCCACCATGGCTTCTGTTGGGTCCAGGGAACTACAATTTTCCCCTGCCTCTTGGCTATGGGTAACTGCACACACCATCCCCTGTTGGAGATTGTTGCCAAGGATGACGTCAGCTACTAACGTTTTGGCTACAGCCACCTGTTGCACAGTTCCCCCTGTTTCACCCCAGTCTAGGAGAACACTAGTGAGGGCAATGTTTACTCCTCACCAGTAAAGTCTTGTACAGTGACATATTTATTGGGTATAAGCTGACGAGGCTGTACCAGATCCTCTTTTACCAATGTCAGGGATGCACCTGTGTCCCTTAACCCTTGTGTCTGTACACCATTCACCATGACTGGGTGCATGTGTTCCCTTGTGTTCACAGGCATACTTCCAGGGACACACAAACAACCTACTTCTTTCCTAGCTCCATGTTGCATATTGCTCATCCTTTTGGGACACTGTCTGGCAATATGCCTAGTTTCTTTACAGACCTAACATTCATTTCTTCTCTCAGAGAAATCTTTTTTCTGAAACCTGGGGCTAACTGGTTTCATTAGAGGCAGTGAGGGTTTTAGCTGCCCTGAAGGCACGCTTTCCCCCTTTCTGCGATGCCACGCCCACCCCAATCGCTGTCAGAGCAGGTTTGTTCTTGGCATAGTGGTCCGAGAGTTCAGCAGCCTCTTGGACTGTTTTGGGATCTCTGTCCTCCAGCCAGGTTTTCAGCTGTGCTGGGCATGCCCAAAAAAACTGCTCTAACAATATTGTATTTTCAATTTTCTATACAGAGTTTACTTCAATTCCTTCCCACCAGCGTTTTAAAAACTGACGTTTCGTGGCTAGCTTCTCATAGCTCATATCAGGTCTTCTCCTGAGCTTACGTAATTTAGCTCTGTATGCTTCAGCAGTTAATTCAAATTCTTTTAACAGTGCAGCTTTAAGTTTACTGTAATCATTACTGTCCCCATTGTCCATTTGACCCAGTGTATCCCGAGCTTTCCTGGTAAGTAGCTGGGATAGCTGGAAGCTCCAGGACTCTCCAGGAATTTTAGCCTGAATACAAACTTTTTCAAAGAATTTTAAAAAGGCATCCATATCCTCCCCCACTTTAAATTCGGCTATCAATTTGGAATTCAATTTGTAACCCAGTCCTGTAGTTCCAGTTAAACCCAAGCCAGTTACCTGTTCTGGTGCGGGTGGTTGGAGTCGTAGCTTTTCCAGTTCATGTCACCTCTGGCACTCCCGCTCCTCACGGTCCGCCTTTTGCCGTTCTTGGTCCCTCTTCTCCTCTGCAGCTCGCTGGCGCTCATGGTCTTCACGGTCAGCCTCCCGCTGTTCCTGCTCTGTCTCTGGCTGTTCTCGCCCAGCCTCTCACTGTTCTCGCTCCCTCTTCTCCTAGAACTCCAGCTCCATTCTGCGCAACTCAGTCTGCAGCCTGAGTACTTCTGGCTCCAGAATGCTGGTGACCTTCCCCTGCTCCTGTGGTCCTCAGCTTGCACTGGCCCTGCTGTCATCCTCACCGGATCAGGACACTGCACTGGCCACTAGCCCCTCCACATTCAAGGTTCGGTCCCTTATAGTCACAGTCTGTGACTCGATGCTCTGGGCATCTGCTGCCATCAGGGCATCCACGAGGATCTGCTTGGGGGCTCTCACCTCGTACAGGACTCCTCTGTCCTGGCACAACTGCCTCAAGTAGTCCGCAGTGTACCCGCTGTAGTTGGAAGCCATCTTCTTCCCTAACTACGGCTACTCTAACTTGCAGTTTATAAATAAAATAAAAAGGGTAGGAACTTGACTGTAAGCAAAACTATATAGTTCTGTTTCCTTTTTAAAAATAAATCACTGCCTTTTTTTGCAAATGAGCTGTACAGTATCAAGCTGACACACTGGAGAATTTAAAGCTTGTGTTACCAAAGTTATGCACACCGCTGCCTACCAATCTGTCACAACCCCGCTCAGCAAGTCAGGCCCTCTGCTCCCACAGTGCCAACCTCCGAGAGCAGTATGGTGAACAGGTAACAGAACAGGGTAACCCTCCTGTCTGATTGTGGGTCTGAATTACCTTTGGTCTCAAGTTCTGGGGGGATTCAAACTTTGAACCTTATGCTAGTGTACCCAAATGTACAGGCTCAGAGAATCTGCTCTTCGGAGGGTGCCAGATATCTTTCGGCTAAGGGCACCTAACCAGGGATCCAAAATGAACCCTTAGAACTCTACAAAAGACCTTAGGTATATTCTTACCTTTTCCCAGTTCGGTAACACCATTAAGCTTATGAACCATTTGTCACTCTTAACCGTTTATACATCCCATGCAAAAGAAAGAACGTCGAAGACACACCAGGCAGTCTCTTTAAAATAAAAGGTTTACTTAAAAAAATAAAAATATGTAAAATGTAAAACACAGAACACTATATCACAAAGCATACAATCACTTAAAAGATAACAAGGAAAAGTACAAGTATAAACTCCTACCACAATACAATTAGACTTGTCTATCTAATGTATTATCTTCTTACAGTGCTTATAGTTCGTTCTTGTTTCTAAGAGCCCACAAAAAAAATGTCTCAAGATCTGACACAGAATAGCTTAAACTGTCTCTCAAACACACCCCTTCCATGATGTCACCTAGCTGCTCCTTGTTAAATAAATATAAAAAATATATACAAACAGGATATCCTAATCAGTAGGTATATTAAATAAGGTGACATCAGCAAAAATTTGTTTCCCAGTATGACTCTCTAACATCCCCCTCTTTGATCTTGAGCAGATCCTCTTTTCTCCGGGATCAAAGGATTTTATATAACTTTAGCACTATGATGGGAACATGTTTTTCTTCTAAGATGTCATAAAAGTTTACGAGCCCTATATCCTGGCAGTTGGTCAGCTCCAATTAAGTCAGATAAACAGGAGACCCTTGATTGTCTCTCTAGTCTTTTATTACCTCCTGGTTTCAGGTTAACATATCCTGTTGCTTCTCTGAAACCTGGGGGGGGGCGGGGGGAGCACCCATAGCCCAGCTGTTTTAGGGAGATAATCACATGCTACATTTTTATATTACAAAATCATAGAACAATCATAACCAGCTGGCCAAGCGTTACAGTCCTCATTTCACACATTCCCTAAGCTCTACAGGTTGGATGTCCAGAGTTCTGTTGATGTTGCTTTGGGCATAGAGTTTTACAGGTGATGGTTAGCAGATGTCATGTAGTTGGCCCGTACGGGTTATATATGGGACAGTATCCTCCCCATTGACAACGTGGCATGATACAGAATAGACACATTCCCTCACACTTGCTGTAATTTCCTTTTCTTTTAGCTCCAACTTTGTCAGTGGGGCCTCTCCTGTGAGATATAGATATAAATAGATATATATAGATAGATAGATAGATATACATACACACATATGTGTGTGTGTGTGTGTGTGTGTGTGTGTGTATGTATGTATATATGTATGTATATGTATGTATATGTGTGTGTGTGTGTGTGTGTGTGTGTGTGTGTGTATATATATATATATATATGTGTCTGTGTGTGTGTGTATATATATATATATATATATATATATATATATATAATATTTTCAGACTGCTGATTTCCATCAAGGTATTTTCTGTTGGCAGTTATTTTTTCACAAACTGTTTGCTATCCAATTATATAGTGATGCCATATTATTGGTCTTGTCATCAGGTCAACATATTAACAGGTTGTGATTTCTGAATATGGTTTGGTGTTTCATGATTCCAGGTTAGTGCATACTTTGTTTTCTACATTTGTGTTTCGTGATGGTTTTTACGTTCACATTTAAGTGCTGTTTGCAACAAGGTACATTATACAATAATAATAGGTACATTAGGGAGCAAAGAAAGACCAAAGGAGGGATACTGAGGCTTAATAAAGGGGAGGGAATGTGGGTAGAGGGTGACAGTGAAAAACCAGGGATACTGAATGAATATTTCTGCTCAGTATTCACAAAGGAAGAGAAGGGGGAGGTACCTAAATCAAACAAGAGAAACACTCTGAAGACGGGGGTCGATACCAGTCCATTTACAGAAGAAAGGGATCTGAAAGAACTAATAAAACTGGAGGAGGACAAAGCAATGGGGCCTGATGGGATTCACCCAAGAATTCTAAAAGAACTAAGGGTAGAACTAGTGACACCACTGATTACTCTCTTTAATAAATCATGGGAGGATGGGGTGGTACCTGAGGACATGAGGAGGGTGGATACGATTCCTCTTCACAAAAGTGGGAACAGGACAGAGGCAGGAAACTACAGACCAGTTAGTTTGACCTCAGTGGTAGGGAAAATGATGGAATCACTTCTGAAGGAAAGAATTGTTGAGTACCTAGAGGCCAGTGGGGCACAGGACCCAAGGCAGCATGGATTCACGATGGGAAGGTCATGTCAGACGAATCTAATAGATTTCTTTGACTGGATGACCAAAGTAGTAGACCAGGGAGGTGCTGTGGACATGGCCTACCTTGATTTTAGCAAGGCGTTTGATACAGTCCCACACAGAAGATTAATACACAAGTTAGCCAGCCTTGGAGTGGGTCCTAAGGTGGTAGCCTGAATAAAAAATTGGCTAGACAACAGGACGCAAAGGGTAGTAGTAAATGGAGTCCACAGTGAAGAAAAGAGGGTTACTAACGGGGTACCACAGGGTTCAGTACTGGGACCGGTCCTTTTTAATGTCTTTATAAGAGACATTGCAGAGGAACTGGAAGGAAAAGTATGTCTCTTTGCAGACGACACAAAGATCTGCAACAGGGTTGATACACAAGATGGAGTGGAAAGGATGAGAAGGGACTTGTCAAGGTTGGAGGAATGGTCAAATGTATGGCAGCTCAGATTCAATGCAAAGACGTGCAAGGTAATGCACCTGGGAAACAAAAACCCAGGGGAAGAGTACACAATGGGGGGTGAGATACTGACAACAGTAAAATGGAAAGGGACCTGAGGGTAATTATATCAGATGACCTAAAGGTGGGCAAGCAATGTGAGAAGGCAGTAAGGAAGGCTGGGGGGATACTGGGATGCATAGGGAGAGGCATCAATAGTAGAAAACAGGAAGTTGTTATCCCTCTGTACAGACAGTTGGTGAGATCCCATCTGGAGTACTGTGTACAGTTCTGGAGACCCCATCTCCGCAAAGACATAGACAGAGAGGAGGCTGTCCAGAGGAGGGCAACCAAAATCGTACAGGGTCTGCACCAGAAGACCTACGAAGAAAGACTAAAGGAGCTTAACATGTATACCCTTGAGGAAAGAAGGGAGAGAGGAGACATGATAGAAACTTTCAAGTACCTCAAGGGAATCAACAAAGTCCAAGAGGGTAGCATCTTTCAGAAAAAGAGATGTGCAAGAACAAGGGGGCACAATTTGAAGATAGAGGGGGGACGGCTCAGAGGTAATGTGAAGAAGTATTTTTTCACAGAGAGGGTTGTGGATGCATGGAACAGCCTCCCTGAGGAGGTCGTGGAATCAAGAACAGTGGGGGAATTCAAGAATGCATGGGACAGACATAAGGCAGTCCTAGTGGGGGGTAGGAGGAAGTAAGCTGTTGGTTAACTAGGATCTGCAGCTTATCTGTTGGGTAGGAAAATGGGCAGAGTAGGTGGGCCAAGCGGTCCTTATCTGCCATCAAATTCTGTGTTTCTATGTAAGGCAGTGGGGTCGCATAGCAGTGACTGGACCCTCAGGGGGATGAGCATTGGCTAGTGTGATTATTTCGGGCTCTTCCCCAGATGAGGTATGTTCCTTTTTATCTTTACCATAAGCTGCATAAAACCGGTTATGCATGAAGATTTTCTTGTTGGTTATGGAGAGAGTTTGTTTTCCTTGGGATATGGGAATAGGCAGTTCTGTTGTTATGTTGTCATGCGCGTGCGCAAACATCTTGCGGTAGCAGCACATTCAGAGCTTTGTCAGTGTTGGCGAATGCAGGGAATGCTTTAGTGGGTGTGTCCCTCAGCCACCAATTAGCGAACATGATAGTGATGACAGCAGTTTCAAAGAGAGCCACGGAGTTGAAAGAAATCTGCTGCTCCAGTGAGGTGCAGTTACCTCATTGGAGTGTTGGATGACAAGGCTCCGTTACCTGCCTTTCCTGGTGAAACATTCCAATAAATATGGTGGCTCCTGCTGCCTGCTGCACAATCCCCACAAAGCCGACATATGGGATGGCCAATCCCAGTGTCGGCATGTCCACCCCACAGTTCAGTTTGTTTGCCGACGGGGGTGCCCACTCCCCGTCGGCATCATATCCCGCCCAAAAACTCGTGGCACACAGGGAACCCACCCCAGTGTGCCCCAAATCAGTTTTTTACCTGTAAATAAAGAAAACCATCCCCCGAAGTCCGGTTTCTTTTATTTTTTACCTGTATTTATAAAAAAAAAAAAAAAAAAGCGCCTCGTCCCGTCGCACCCACCCTCTGCACACTGTGATCGAAACATTCAAACATCTTAAGGGCATTAACGGGGTGAAAGAGTCTAACATGCTTCAATATAAGAACAATAACAGGACAAGTGGACACAGCATGAGATTAGAGGGAGGCCGATTAAAGGGGTAATGTGAGGAAATTCTTTTTCACAGAATGGGTGGTGGATGCATGGAATGGCCTACCTCAGGAAGTGGTAGATATGAATACAATGCAGGGCCTCAAACAGGTATGGGATAGGCATGAGGGAGCAATACAGATGAGTATGACAGAGTACAGACCTATGGTGCATTCATAAGGTAGAAAAATTGGGCAGACTGGATGGACCTTGCGGTCCTTATCTGCCATCAACTTCTGTTTCTATGTTACTCCACCTCCCTGCACCCCCCACCCCATACTTGCCTCCGGAGGGCTGGCGCTGCGATCTTCTGTGGAGTGGGAACACGTCTGAACTCTTCAAAAACCAACTGGGAACTGTATAAAATGCGGTAAACTTTATAATGGCAGGCAATGGGGGATTTCAGCTTAGGTGGATATCCCAGCCATGTTTGAGAATTTTGGTACCAGATTTTCAACATGGGGTTCTTGGAACCCCCTCCTCATGAACACATGCACTGTCCTCTTGTTACTCGGCCCTGAAAGGTAATTTTGAGGTCACTGTGCGTGATCACTTTTCGGGACCGAAAAATAAAATGACAGTGCTACTGTTCATGAGGTGGGGTCCCAAAAGCCCATGTTGCAAATTTAGTGAAACAACTCCAACAAACATTTGTCAATGCCGAATGTTGCTTGCTTGTATGTGCTGTTTAGGTATTTGGAAGTGATAGTTCCATGCCTTCCTCCCAAGACATCCGCTGTGTCTTTCCGTTCAGTATTCACAGAAGAGTGGGAGGGGCAAGGGCCACAGCAGTACAGCAGTTGCCAAGGGGGTGAAGAGGTGGACAGTAGTCCATTCAAAGGCAAAAGAGTCCTGCAGGAGCTCACTAAATTGAAGGTGGACAAAGCGATGGAACCAGATGGAATACGCCCAAGGATATTAAAAGAACTGCGAAGGGAGATAGCAGTACCTCTGGCAGCCATGTTCACTGAGTCATTCAACATGAGTGAATTGGAGGAGGGCACATGTGGTCCCTCTACACAAGTCCGGCAGCAGGGAGGAGGCAGGGAACAATAGGCCGTTCAGCCTCACCTCAGTACTGGGGAAGATCATGGAGACATTGCTTAAAGAAAGGATAGTGGGGCATCTAGATGCCATCGGAGCCCAGGACCATAGACAACATGGATTCACAGTGGGGACATCATGTCAGATAAATCTGGTTGATTTCTTTGACTGGGTGACAAAGGAAGTGAATCAGGGTGGGGCAGTGGACAACACTTACCCTGATTTCAGCAAAGCCTTTGACACCATCCCATATAGGAGGCTGATAAACTAGCTGGGTAGGCTGGGCATGGGGGAAAGGGTGGTAAACTGGGTTGGAAACTGGCTAACAGACAGGAGGCAGAGAGTGGTGGTAAATGGTGTGCAGTCTAGGGAGAGGGGGCGACCAGTGGGGTGCTGCAGGGATCGGTCCTGGGGCCAATTCTGTTCAATGTCTTCATTAGTAATATTGCAGAACGTCTGAAGGGAATTTTTTCACCAAATTTTCAACATAGCCATTTTAAGACCTCTGCTCATGAACAGTGTCACTGTGATTTTCTTAATGTGTCCTAAACATTGATTGCACACACCGACTGCGCCATTGTGCGCTACATGCACGGAAACACATTTTGGGCGAGATGTGAAACATGACAGCTGTACTGCTCATAAGGAGGTGTGGTAAAATGGTAATGTTGAAAATCTGGAGTGAAAATACTGAAAATTCGCAAACTTACGAGTGTGCCTAGGAACTGTGCAACGCACGCTTGTAAAAGTAATTTTTAGGAATATTTTCACCAAATTTTCAACATAGACTTTTTGAGAGCCCACCTTATGAACACTGGCAGTGTCGTTTCGTTAATCGGTCCCGAAAGGTGATTTCATGCAGTGACCGTGAAATCACCCTTTGGGCCCGATTAACGCCACGACAGTGCAAGAATTCATGAGGAGGGGTCCCAAAAACCCCGTGTTGAAAATCTGGTGTCAAAATTCCCAAAAATGCCTGAGATATGCAACAAAGTTGAAAAAACCCTCTCTATACCATTATACAGCTTACCGGGACTTCCTCAGTTCACGGTCGGCTTTGAAGAGTGCAGACGTGTTGCCGGTCCACCGAAGATCGTCGTGCCGAGCTCGAGGTAAGTATGGGGTGTTGGGAGGCAGGGTGCGAGTGGGTGGGTGGGGAGGCAGGGTGCGCAGTGGTGGGTGCGGGTTGTGGGAGGGGGGCAGGGAGAAGCACCGAGGGACAGTTTTTGTATTTACAGGTTGTTTTGTTTTTTTTAGTAAGACGATCGAGGGACGTCTGCCACGCTGGAGTGGGTTCCCAGCGTGGCAGCTGGAAGGCTGTTGGGGCTGGAGCCGGCGGGGATTGGGCACCCTCGGTGGCCATCACTTCATTTTGCCAGGCTGGGGTGGGCTCCCAGCGTGGCATGGATCTTTAGAGGCGTGCGTCGGCTGTACAGTGTGAGGGTACACGAGCACGCAATGTGCGTGTGTGCATGCCGTGTGTGTGTGTGTGTGTGTGTGTGTGTGTGTGTGTGGAGGGGGGAGCTCTGCTCACTGAAGCGGAGCTCTCCCTTTCAACTGTACGACCACTGCATTTTCAACTGCTGTCATAGACAGCTGCAGCAGTGATTGGGGAACTGGGGCCGCGCCTGCAAACACACTTACTGCATTGGAAGACGGGTGCCACACCTCCGAAAACTCTGATGATGGCACTATGTTTCTGCACATCGTGCAAGCAACATAAAAATGACTGCGTTATGAAGCCGGGTGTTGTGCAGTTTCCATACTGCGCTCATAACTTTGACAATTTTTAATATTTTCACTCCAGATTTTCAACCTTGACATTTTTCCACACCTCCTTACGAACAGTATAGCTGTCATTTTTCACATCCTGCCCGAAATGTGTTTTCGCACCTGTGGCGAACAATGGCGCGGTTGCTGTGGGAAATCAACTTTCGGGACAGATTAACAAAATCTCACTGCCACTGTTCATGAGGGGATGTCCCAAAATGCCTATGTTGAAAATCTGGTTAAAAATATCCCAAAAATAATTGTGTTATGGGCGTGCATTGCACAGTTTCTACACACGCTCGTGACTTCAGTTTTTCATATTTTCACTCCAGATTTTCAACATTGCCATTTTTTTTTAGCCTCCTCATGAGCAGTACAGCTGTCATTTTTTATATCCTGCCCGAAATGTGTTTTCGCACCTGTGGCGCCAAATGGCGCAGTCGCTGTGCAAAATCCCCTTTCGGCTAACAAACGGATAGTGCCACTGTTCATGAGGTGGGGTCACCAAAAGCCCAGGTTGAAAATTTGGAGTGAAAATACCAACAAATGCCCAGGATGCTAGGGTTTCCTACCATTACGCCCCACCCTGTAGAGACTGACAGGTGTCAGGGGTGTGACTTGGGATCATTGACTGTAATGCTCATGCCATTCCACCTCCACCCACACCCTATAGCCAGTGACAGGCATGGAGGTGTGCCGTGGAGTCTTCAGCCCCAACATTCACCCCATTCTCCTATTCTGCACCCATTTCAGCGTATTTCCTTATGGAATGGGGTGAGCGTAAGGCCTGAAGACCCCAAGGCACACCGTGACACTTGTCAGTGTCTGCAGAGTAGGGTGACGTGAAAAGGCTTGAGCGTTATGGCCGACAACCCAATGGCACACCCCAACTCCTGTCAGTCTCTGCAGGGTGGGGGTGGGGTTGGCGTCAGTTCAATACTTCACTACCATTCCTATTTTGCATCTCTCTAACTCCTGCACTGCCAGTGCCAATGCCAGCAAGACAACATCCGGCATTGACAAATACATGTCGTGTATAGGTACTGTGTGGACAAAGGTGTCTGAGTGTCTGCTGATTCTGGAATCCTTGTGTGCTCAGGGGTCTGTGCTGATTGGTCAGCCTTGTTTGGGCTGAACAGTGGGCGAGCACATTACCCACATGTCGTAACTCCCCATTGACAATGTTGGAGCTAACAGAAAATGAAATTACGGTAAGTGTGAATGAATTTCTTCTTTTGTGATACAATGATATAAAAGACACTAAACAAAAGTAAATGTATTGTGAATGATCTGAGGTCTCTCCAAATAAAACCTCACATGACTGAATAACTCAGGCACATATATGTAGCTTTTGCTAAACATACCATATTGCAGTTTGCACAGTGTACAGAAAAGAAGGAAAACCCTTGTGAATAAATGTGTATATTAACATACACTATCTTTTTTGTTTATGCTTTCTTTTTAATTCAGAGAGAAAATGTCTAATTTCATACAGATACAATACAGAATTAGTCGTCTTAAGAAGAAAAAAACAAAACGGGTTAGAGTAATTAAAGTATAATTAAATTTTTGAGGGGTTTAAAAGAAATAAACTGCAGCGTCTGCCTTCTGCTCCAAGCTTCATACATCCCTCTTAAGTTTCAAATAAGGATTTATCTTAAGCAAAGATGAAATAACGAATTAAAAATATCCAGAGTTAAGGCTTGTTCATTATGAAATTAGCAATAAGTTTAGATATCCGCTACAGACTCCAACTTTCTTATTACTGTAACAGTAAGGATAAATGTCAAAGGTCTGCATTCAAGTTGCCATAGGCATGTACAGCGTGTTAACTAATTCTTTGTCTTCATCCTCCTGTTTGGAACCCAGATCTGTAGGGAGGGCCACATATTTTTCATAAATGCTCGAGCAGCATCAACATCTGTAAAGAAGTGATCTTACTTCGAGAGGAAGCTGTTGCAGCAGGTAATTACATATAGGACTGACGCCACCTGGCGTCAGGATCACGGCAAAACTCTTCTAGCAGTACCTAAGGGGACCACCCTCCTGATGTTGGCTCCACCCCCGACGTCCCATCCAGTATATAGGAGGCAGCGGTCCCCCTGTGCTCCAGTTCTTTCCTGCAGTCGCACACGTTAGTTGGCTTTTGGCTAGCTCTTCTCCAGTACTGACTGCAGTTTTTCCTAAATACTTACAGTTTTCATGTATTTCACATTCGATTTTCTGCATGTCCACTCCACTGATGGGGCACACCAACAAGTGCTTCTGCTGGTGTCCGATCCCCTACAAGGTCGGCCACTCTGCCTGCCTCTTCTGCCTGGGCCCAGACCATGACACCGGCACCTGCTCCCACTGCCAGGCCTTTAACAACAGGACCTGCATAAGGTGCCAAAAATCGCTCCAAGCTTTCCTTGCTCAACAGCAGTTGGCTTCCATGCAGTGAGACTCTTCCTCTGGAGGGCATTCCCCAGATCGTTCGCCTGCCAAGAAGAAGCACATGAGAAGCACCAGGAGTGGGAGAGATCCCACTTGAGGTCACGGTCCCTTGGATCGCATGTGGCCTCCAGATCAGGCTCTTCGGGCCACGAGTCCCGCCTGAAGCCAGCCCCTCCCATGGTAGGGTCGGTTTCTTTATCCAAATCCTCTGGCTCTTCTGCTTCTCTCCAGCCGATCAAGGTCCGTCCTCCCCCGGTTGCATCAGGGAAATCCTCAGACCCAGGTAAGACACCTCCTGCTTGGCGTCCGTCTCTGGTGCTGACTCCCAGGAAGGGAACAAGTCCTCCGGACATATGTCTGGTTGGGCTTCATCTTTGCCTCCAAAACACAAGTCTTCCGACCGCTGTCAGCCTCCGGCATCAGAACGGAGTCTGTCGGACAAGACTTCCAAGCCGTCCTCGTACTGGCGCCACCTCGCCGGCGATCCCCCAGCCTCCACTCCGCCACGCCTGCCAAGGTTACTCCAATGCCAGCATCTCTGGCCAGACCCGACGCCGGGCCCGACGACATGCCATCAGTAGAGTGGACGCCGGTTCATTAGCCCTCAGAACCTGACGACGGCCTCCAGGACCAGGTCCCACTGTCGTTATCCATACAACCGCCACTGACGCCGGACCAGCCTGAGGCCAGTACTGAGACACCGACGCCTGACCCAGCTACTGGCTACCCCAGGCTCAATATGTTCCAGGTTAAGGAGCTTTTTCCACCCATTGGTGGGAGACCATAAAACAGGACATGCTTCCCAAACCGATTCCGGCTCCCCCTCCTCAGCTTAATCCGGTGCCGGTTCCTGAACCTCCTCCTAAGGACATAGAGGCCCCAGACACTGGGAGACCCCCTTTGCCTCGCAGTCCCAAGAAACACATGGACAAGCGTAGGCACAGACGGTCTCACTCTAGAAGCTCCTCCTGTTCTGGCTTGCCTGACCGGCACAGGCATAAGCGAAGGAGACGACACTCTCCTTCCTCTTCCTCTACTGACACTTATGTCGACTCAGACTCCTCTCCCCATACTTCTGGGGAAGAGTCTCTACCCGGGGATCCCGAGGATCAACCAAAATCTCCTCCTGATGACCCCAGTTTCATGGAGATCATGCGCCACATCCAAGAGAACATGCGGTGGGACATGGAGGCCCTTCATCCGGAATGCTTGAGGTTGGCAAAGTACAGTAGTAGCCACAGACATTGTCAGCTATTTCCAGATATTTCACAGAATTTCTGAAGTTTCTGTCTGCTGCCCCTACTGTGGAAATGCAGAAAGAAGGAGATATTTCTGGAAATACCACAGAAATTTCGGGAAATAGCTGGCAGTGTCTGTGGCTGCTACTGTACCTATGCCAAAAAGTCCCCAAGCCCGTGGTCATTCCTCCAATGGTGGACACCTTCCAGGATGTCACCCAGGCCACCTGAGGCGTCCACACTCATCCTCTGTGGTCCCCAAAAAGCACACCGCCTTTATTGGGCACCTAAGGACCATCCCTTTCTGGCCGAACAACCATCTGCCGATTGGTGGTGATTTCGCTGCTCATGACCGTTTGCAGAGGCCCAAACACCTGAGCACCCAGCCGCCTGGCAGGGAGTCTAAGCAGCTGGATTTGTTGGGCAGAAAGGTGTACTCGTCTGCCACTTGCAGCATGAGGAGTCTCAACTTCCTGATCTGTTGGGTCCAGTTCCAGAATGCCCTCTGGGAACAAGGGCTGAACATCCTGCAAGGCATGCCCGCCTGCCCGCAAAAGGCAGAGTTTGCAAAATTGCTCCAGACAGGCTCGGACGTGGGTACACACGTTTTGAGGTCTGCGTACGAGACTGCAGACACTTCAGTAAGGGCGGCTACCTCGGGGATTTGTCTCTGGCATCATTCCTGGCTCCGGGTTTCGGGGTTTGCGCCAGATGTTCAATCTAACATTCTGCACACCCCTTTCAGAGGCTCTGTTCTCTTCAGGGAAGAGTCGGAGAAGATCATCTCCAAGTTACAAGACTCTGGTAAGGCTGTCCGTACCGTGCAGTCTATGTATCGTGAAAAACAGGGACAATTTTGTCAGTCCCGTTTTCATGGCCGAGGTGGGGGAGGGGGGGACATCAGCCTCAGCAACCCCGTTTTCAACCACAACCTCAGTGGGGAGGCTTCGGTCGAAGAGGCGGAGCCAAGGGCTCCTCGGAATCCGCCCCTCGACAGGCTAAACCAGCCCCAGCCGCCTTTCCTCCCCCTCCAAACAGCTGACTATCCAGGCGACCCACCTCTGCATGTCGTCCCATCAGGAGAGCAGGTGGGAGGCTGCTTTTCTCTGTATCCAGAAGTGTGGAGAGAAGTGGCCTCCAACCAGTGGGTTCTCAAGCTCATGGAGTACGGGCACTCCATCAAGTTCTAAGAGCTTCTTCCGGACAGACCACCTCACCTTCCTACCATCTGAGGGTACACAGAGATCAAATACGTCAGGAGATTCTGGTTCTGCTAGCCAGGAAGGCCATAGAACCCATTCCTCCTGCAGAGAGCAATTCCGGGTTTTACTCCCACTTCTCCCTGGTCCTGAAGAAGACCGGAGACTTGCAACCCATCTTGGACCTCAGTGATCTGAATCAGTGGGTTTCCTACAAATGATTCAGGATGGTTTCCCTACCCAGTCTCATCCCCATGGTCTCCAGAGGAGACTGGTTGGCGTCTCTGGTCATGCAAGACACATATCTTCATATCCGTATTGCCATGGGACACAGAAGGTTCCTGAGGTTTATGTTCGAGGGAAAGCACTTCCAGTTTCAGGTCCTTCCCTTTGATCTCCTCGGCCCCAAGAGTCTTCATGAAGTGCCTGGCGGTGGTCGCCGTGACACTTTGCAGAGTGGGCCACTTTGTGTTCCCCTATCTGGACGATTGGCTCCTTCTGGCTCCCTCTAGAGATTGCCTTCAGGAGACAATCCAGGATATCCTCGCCCTGTGTCGGTGTCTGGGCGTACAGTAAATCCCAACAGGTCCTTTCTGGTTATCACTCAAAACCTACAGTTTATAGGGGCAGTTTTGGATACCATTCAGGGAAGAGTTTTTCTTCCAACAGACCGGGTGAAGCGCATTCGGGCACTACCCAGCCTAATCTCTTCAGCCTCTATAGTGCCCGCCAGACTCTTGATCAGGCCGCTAGGCCATGTGGCAGTGGCCATAGTCTCTGTTCCCTTCCCAAGACTGCGGATGAGAACAGTTCAGTGGACCCTCGAGGTCCAGTGGGACCAGAATCAGGACGACCTCAATGCGTGGGTCAGAATCATGGAGCCAGTCTGTCGGGAGCTTCTTTGGTGGATGTCATCCCTGAAACTCCGGGAGGGAGTTCCCTTTCGACAGGGAATTCCTTCACAGACACTGTCCATGGATGCCTCAAACATGGGATGGGTGCGCACCTGGGGGATCACAGGACACAGGGTTCCTGGTCCTCGGCAGAGGAGAGTCTACACATAAATGTCCTCGAACTGAGAGCGGTCCTTTATGCGCTGCAGGCACTGAACTCTTCCAGGTCACCTTCTTGTCCAGATGGACAACACTTCAGTGGTCTTTTATCTCCACAAACAGGGAGGTACACACTCGTACCCTCTCTGTCAAGAAGCCATGAGAGTTTGGGATTGGGCCATCTCTCATCATCTGACCATTTCCGCCGTTCACGTTCCGGGGATCCAGAACAAATTGGCAAATGCTCGCAGCAGGTCGAAGCTGCAGGCCCAAGAATGGTCTCTCCTCCAGTCTGTGGCCAACGATCTGTTCACCAGGTAGGGGGACGTTGAATTGACCTTTAAGGCTCCATCTGGGCCAAACTGCCCAGTTTTGCTTGCTAGATCTCGAGCCTGGTGGTTTTTGGCGAGACGCATCGTCCCTCCCTTGGAAAGGGAGGTTCCTTTATGCCTCCCCACCCTTTCCGCTCTTACAGAGAGTCCTCCTCAAAGCGCAGTCAGAAGGGACTACTATGATCTTGATTGCTCCGCTGTGCCCACGTCAGATATGGTTCCCCTTGCTGCGGCATCTGACTGTGGAACCTCCAGTACTCTTGCCAATTTCATCCCATCTTCTCTGTCAGGACAGAGGGTCCCTGGTTCATCCGAACCTGCATTCCCTTCACTTTCATGTCTGGCTCCTCAAGACCTAGCTAAGCTTAGATTCGGAGTCTCTGATACAGTGGCAGAAGTCCTTGTGGAGGTGAGGAAGCCCTCCACGAGAGCTGCTTATGCCATGCAATGGAAGCATTTCTTGTTTTGGGCCACAGTGAAACATCTGGATCCATTGGTCTGTTCGATCAACACAATTCTGGAGTACCTGCTTTCCTTATCGGAGTCAGATTTAAGTTATGCCTCCATTAAGGTACATCTGGCCGCTCTTTCTGCCTACCACGCCCCTGTCCAGGGCAGATCAGTGGCTCAATTGGAGGTGTCCAAAGCCTTTCTCAGAGGTATTCTACATATCAGGCCCCCCATCCAGTTCCTCCTTGGGACCTGCTTTTTGTGTTGGAGAATCTTACACTCTCTCTGTTCGAGCCAGCCACGGATTGTGAGCTGGGTTTTCTCTCTTGGAAGACATTGTTTTTAGTTGCAGTTACCTCTGCTCGGAGGATTTCCTAGCTTCAGGTTCTCGTGTGTAAAGAGCCCAACCTGATTTTTCACAAAGACAAGGTAGATCTGCGTACTAACCCTAAGTTCTTACCTAAAGTGGTGTCAGACGTGACATTGAACCAGGCAGTTGAACTCCCTGTATACTACCCAAATTAATCCAATAAGGAGGAGGCTCTTCTCCACACAATGGATGTCCATTGCACACTGCATTTATTTGTCCAGGACCCAAGAGGTCAGGAAATCTGACCAGTTATTTCTGTCTTTCGCTTCCAGGTCCTTAGTCTGCCTGGTCTCTAAGCAGACCCTTTTGTGTTAGTTGGTAAATTGCATCACATTCTGCTATCAGCAGCATGGCAAGCCCCCCTCGGGCCTTGTCAAGGGAGACGCTACCAGAGCAGTAGCGACATCTTTCGCTGCTCTCAAGAGAGTATCGGCAGTGGATATTTGTGCTGTAGCTACTTGGCATACATTTCATACCTTCGTCAAGCATTACAGTCTGGATGTAGTCTCCAGACACAGAGCAGGCTTTGCTATGCGGTTTTGCAGGGCTTGATTTCTTGAGGGATCTCCCCTGGCCTTCTGTTCCTTGGCCTCTCCTTTTTCCAGCCTCCCAAGTAGTTGTCTTTAGTTTTGTACTGCTTGGAAATCAGTCCTACAAGTAATTACTGGCTGCAAGAACTTCCTCTCAAAGTTAGATAGTACAGTTATGTAAGAACTTACCGTAACAGTAGATCTTCAAGAGAAGCTCTTGCAGCAGGTACAACTTTCCCTCCCTCCGTCCCCCGAGGATTAGGCACTACCTGCATTGGCCATGCCGACTTCCTTTGGTTTTGTGAGGGGAGTGCGTACCATTTTTTTTTTCTTTGTCTCGCCCAGAGGGTCAGCCAAGATATGCTGTTTCCGGCGTACAAGAACTGGAGCATGAGGGGACCGTTGCCTCCTGTATACTGGATGGGACGTTGAGGGTGGAGAGAGCGGTCCCCTTAGGTACTGCTAGAAGAGTCTTGCCATGATCCTGCCGCCAGGAGGCATCAGTCCTACATGTAATTACCTGTTGCAAGAGCTTCTCTTGAAGATCTACTGTTATGGTAAGTCCTTACATAACTGTGCTATCTTTACCCTGAAAGGAACCGTTTTAACTTGGCAGGAGAGTATAAAACTGCAGTTAATCCTGCATTCAGAAACTCAGATCTGATTGGGAGAAAGCATATTTTGTGTTGTTGGGTAGATGAGCAGAAACCTGGATGCAAATGCATTTTCACCTCTTCATAGATAAAAACCCTTCATCCTTGCCGCCTGTAGAATTTTATTGCGCTGAGAAATTGTTGCAAACATACAAATAACATATCTCGTGGAAGGTTCAGAGCCCTGCTGTTTCAAAGGGGTTATTCTTGTTACAGGTCTAAAAACTGACTCCAGAAATAATGGCTGGTCAGGTGAAAATAATCAGCATGAGGTTCTTCTCTACTGCAGATTTCAACTCCATATTTGGAACATGTGCTGGTAATCCGATCAGCCTGAGGTTCTTTATTATAATTATGGGAGGCAGTATAGCGCAGTGGTTTATGGCTCTGAGCTGCAAATCTGGAGACCTGGGTTTGAATCCCACAGCCCCCCTTGCATATACTGTGTGACCCTGAGCAAGTCACTTAACGTCCCTGTGCTCCCAGGTTGCACCTGTAAACAAGCTTTCAGCTTAGTGTGTCTTACTTGGTTAAACAATTGGGGGGGAAAAAAAAATATTTTCACTTATTTCAAGCTTAGCCATCGTTGTGAGTTGCTCGTGCAATGAAGCATTCACGGCTCCTTCCACAGTTAGAATTGTCTGCTAAAGCTTTTCCACGTTCTCCTCAGCACCGTTCATTCTTTCTTCCATTCTGGTCATTTTTGCCTTATTGTCTGACATCTGGTAGTGATTTCACTTAGTGTGCTCCGTACTTTCGATAAAGTAGCCTTTATGTTTCCTTGAAATTCCTGAAGATGGGCTTGGATAAAGGCCAAAGTAGGTTTTATAACAGGCTTTGCCTTGGCGCCCGGCTCAGGGTGCGGTGTTGTGGAAGTCATAGCCCCATCTAAGTGTGATAAGCCAGTTTTTCCCCGCTGTGAGGTTGGTTTCCCTGTTTTAGGGGAAAAGAATTTAATCAAAGTTTCAGCTCGAACTTCTGCCATTTCCTTGTGTTTAGTTCTATTCTGTGCAGCTATTAGACTGCAGGTAGCTCCAATGGTAAGTGGGGAAAAAAGCAGTTTTAAGCTTCTGATACAGAGGAGCAAGAAAACAAAATGTACGGCCATATTGATCGCTGGAGCCCCGACATAACACTGTCTTAGCAGTTATTAAGTTTGGTAACCGAAAAGGAAGATTCAAATACCTTTATATAGTTCATGGAGGTAGAACAGCATTTTTGCCCGTGGAATGCAGTGGGCTTATTGAAGATTGTCCCATCTCTTCAAAAAGCAGTGACTCGGATGTTAAAGCAACAGGTCATGTTGACTTGAAATATTTTATACCTGCAGTGTATGCCAGCAATAAGACACGAGGTAGGTGTTATGGCCTGATAAGAGCACACCACAGGTGCGTTATGCCGAAAGTGCCTTTTGCACCTGGGAAGTGTTTTATCAGGCCACAACCCACACCTCGGAGTGTCTTATTGCGCTTATAAATGGGCTCAAGTAAATTAATCCCCCAAAAAAGGAAGAAAAAGATTTGAAGACTATAAGTTCAAAAAGAGGTGTTAATAGCTGAAATAGTAACAAAATAGTCCCTGTATTCAAGTGGTATCATACGTGTTTCACCTCCCCCCCCAATCAGCACTACAATCACCTACACAGAGATTGGCTAGTACATTTCCTATAACTTTTTTTTTTCTTTTAACTGATAAATCTGCTGTTTTAGTAGAGTGACAGTAAGCAGTGGTATTTTGTGTGTGACATTTTGGGTACGCAGAACTAGGCTGTTTTATTGTTTGTAACTTTTTAATTTATTTATGTGATATGTGCTGCATGACGAAAGATTGATAGCATTTGGGGATAGCATACACCTATTCTGTGTGTCCTGAGGGCTTTCAGCAGCCAGCGTGTCCCTCAGGGGGCACCGTATTGACTCACTCCATTTTACTTCCTGGTAATGGACGTTAAGCTTTTATTGCAATAGAGGAGTGGGTCTGTACTGCGCTTTTTACATTATTGGAGGAGCAGGTGATTTGGGAGGTGTTTCTTCTAATTTTTAAAATTTCTGACGCGGCGGGTTTCGACGTGCCGTGTCACCCACTATGGTTCTAGTTTATCGCTGGTCTGTGGGGCTCTTTGCTTTGTAGCAAAAAGCTGTGCAGGTTAGAATTTCAGTTTACATGTTTTTTCTTTGGGGGTATGTTGTGATCATGGTGAAGAATTGGGGGCGTTGGATGCTTGTCACACTGGACCAGGGTGGTCTCAGAGTGCTCACTGGAGTACGTTTTAAATGGCTGGTGATCATGGCAGTGATACCTTGCTGTTCTTGGGTCAGGTTGGCACAAGTTTGTGCTGGTTGCAGCATTATGGCCTGATAAGGACACGGGTGAAGAAGGCTTTTAGCCAATCAGAGCTCAGGAAAATATTTGCCCATTTTATAAACCTTTTTATTCTACGATCATCTTGATTTATCTCCTGTATTGTAAAATGTCTGTATTCCACATTTTGGCTCTGCTTCAGCATTTATTTGGGGTATGAAATAATAAAATTATTAGCCTCATTTAAATATGACTTGAAGATTTTCATCAATGTTCTCTGCTGTTTCTGAACACCCATCGTTTTAACATTCCTTTTCTTGTGACTAAAATGAACCAGCACACACATGACTGCACCCTGACCTTTTGGGACACTGGGGGCATCAGGACTAACTCCCAAGCCACAAAACAGGTGAACATACTGACGGATCAGGCTTTTAGCTTAAATCAAAGCCACAGCTCGGCCAACAAGAGGCTTGTTAGTTGAGGAGTGGCTTTGTTTTACGTAAAAAGATGGCTTAACATAAAAAAGAAAAAAATTGTAAAGGAAACAACTCTCGACTTCTGTGGAGCATGCCACGGTCAGACATTGCATGTTTGTGCGGGGCCGACCTACTGGGAAGTGGAAGGGACTGGCTGGACATCTCCGGGCAAAATTACGATCCCATCCCTTCTAAACCACTTAGGATAGAAAAAGAAAAGTTGGAAATATTGCCTAGACTTGAGCAGAGGTAAGGGAGAACACTTCACAAAAAAGAATCCTAGCCAGTTCTGTTATTGTAATTGTCATATTAGCAATTGCTTTAGTTTGTGGCCCATGCTCAAACGACTATTTGCAAACAGTTCTGTAATTTACAGTGTTTCCTGAGCCCAAGCTGTTTACTTTATGTCTTGGGCAAAAAGTCTCCCTAACTCGGTGTTGAAATATTTATGGTGCTTTTCACTTTGGCATGATCACTTGTTTGGAGGACAGGGTCTCAATCCTGTTTTGGGTGCAGTTAAATTTACATTAACATCACCATAAAGTGTACAGTCTGCACAACACGGAGGCTGCTCACGCTGCCGAGTAAAGGTGCTGCCACTAACAGGAAAAATCCTGACAGGATCAATCAGCTGTTACTACTAGGATACGTCATTACCGATCCATTCATTGGGTGAGCCTGTGATTAACAGAGGCTGGTCCCCATGGTAGGGGACAGTTTTCTGTTTTTACAATTTAGATTTTTAAAGCATTGTTTGTGTTAGCGGGGGAGAAGGGGGGTGGGTCAGGGATGCCGACGTCAGTCAGTGGGTGGAGGTGGTGAATGATGGATAACAGAATGTGCTGGATGCGACTGGGGTGTGGGAAGGGTTATTTAGCCCAACATCTGTTCACTGTGAACTTCGCTGGGGGTGAAGAGGGAGGGTGCATACTACTGAGTGTGCGGGTAGCTTTTACTGCTCTGGTGTGGTGGGGAAAATATGCCTTGTGGGGGTGGATATGTTTTTTAGCACTTTGTGGGTGGATATGTTTTTTAGCACTTTGTGGGGGTGGATGTTTTAGGGTTTTTGTTTTGTAATTTTTTTTTTGTTTTACATAAATGCAGCTTTGTCATACAAAGTGGAGGTTGAGTTGGGGAAACCTTGCCCTGCTATGTGTGGTGCAAAGTTCCTGACATGCTGCAACTTTGAAGCTTAAGTTCACAACATCCCTAAAAGGAACCTGGGGTAATCATTCATGAGAACCTCAAGACCTCAGCCTAGTGGCTTTACCAGTAAGAGGCAACCGGGGAGCCTACCGATCTGTGTAAAGGCTACGCCTATAGCACTGTGTGTAACTTTGGAGCCATCATCTGGTAATGATGCCGAAAGGGACCACCACAATACATGGTATGCAGGGAAGGCTTTATGAGAAAAGGTTGAGCAGGCTAAACGTGTACTCCTTGTTAGGCCAGCAGGGGAAGGGGGAGATATGACAGAAACTTTTAAGTACCTCAAGGGGATCAACACGTTGTGTTGTCAACAATTGTTTAAATACAGCAAAGGGACATGCGCTAGATGACATGGATGCAGATTGGCCGGGGCACGTTCAGGAAAGATGTGAGGAAATAACTTTGGAAATAGCTTTTTCATGGAGAGGGTAGTGAACAGTTGGATTAGCTTGCCAAGGAAAGTGGTTAAGGCAGAGATGGTATAAGAAGTCAAGACTGAGTGGGACAGGTGTAAGGGGTTGATGGCAATCAGAGCAGGGGAGATGGAAGGGGTAAAGCTACTAAATAGATTTAGCTACCTATAGGGGACTCCGGCTAAGCCCACCAAGTGACTGGCTGGCGTGGATGTAGGTAGGATCAGAGCAGACTTGGTGGAACGCTGCTCTTTTTCTGCTTGTAATCATTTCTGTGTAAAGGATGACAATTTAGTGTTTTGAGATGCAGAGCCCGGAAAGTAAAAAGAGAGGAATAAAACATAGGTACATCAGCTTGGTGGTGGTGGTGAGAGGGGGTTGGGGCTGGAGAGGGAGCATGAAAGAGGTATAGAAAGGGAGAGAGGAGGAGAGGGAGTGCATTAAAAACAACATAGCTAATACAAAAGAAACAAAATGACTATTGCTGATCAGTAGTCAAACTGTATTTTTGCCTGGTATTGTTTTGCTATGTATTTTCTGTAAACTACTATGTAATGTAGTCCTGTTTTTCACTTTTCACATTATAGGTGGAGCTCATTTGCATGCATGCATATTTTTCCTTTTTCCACAAAGTTTTTTTTCTTTTTTTTTCTCTCCTCTTCCAGCGGACATGGGCGACTTATCAGCCCTATCCCCACATTCAGTGACTGTCTCTGCCTTCCTTGTGGCCGGGAGTGCAGCTTCTCTGTGGATGATTTCCACCACCCCCCTCCAGGCACACATATTCAGATTCACCCTGGGACTGGAGCAACAGAGTGGGTCGCAAAGACATGGGCAGGGTTTCGTAAAGCTCTAGTCCCTGACTTTTTCCATGTTTCTTTTCCTGCCCCCTACTGCAGCGCCAGAACATATACTTGGAGGCGCACACACCCTACACTGCCACAGCCCCACCCATTTGAGTTGCTCTTGCCTGCACTACCATTGGGTCTCCAGCCAGTGGCAATCGTGGGCTGAGAAGGGTTGGCCACAGAGGAGAGCAGTTTCTGGGATGCTTGATCCTCTTCTCACCCAGCCATTCGCCGGCATGACAGGAGGTGTAAGGCATTCAAAACGTTAGCCCTCCACACCACCAGGCCGGCACATGATGTATCTATTTCTGTGGGTACGTTTTTCTTTGTCTGTGCTAATGCCAGTCATTTTGTCATTACTAGCCATGCTAAAGAAATTCTGCACTGCTTGAAGACCAAATATTTCCAAGAGCTCCAGGACCTTGAAGTGGATGGGCAGAAAATTGAAGCACCGCAGCCACTCAGCTGGTAGAGTAATTCAAACCATTTATTGTCCCGTGCTGTTTTTCTCACAGTAGTGGAAGTTGTTCCAAGGACCCATGGCAGATAGCAGAGAAGCAGCTGAATTGGAGTTGTTAACCATTTCTATGCATTTTTTGCTGAATGTGCACTGCATGGTGTTTCTTTACATGCCTGTCATAGATATATGTGCTGCATGGGACACACTAAAACCTGATTCCAGAGCTTGGTGGGTCAGCGGGTTACCAGCTGTAGTACACGTGACCATAGCAGTGAAAGGATACTACAGTACAGGGGGCGACAATAGATCCTGGCTATCTTTTATCTTAGGGTATTAAGATTATGCTGAATTGGGATCAGGAAATTGACATTAAGTTTTGCAACCATTAGAAGGTAGGGCTGGCATTAGCGGGGAAATCCCTAGGCTTGACATTTCCATGTTCCCAACTAGTATAGATATTGAAATGTTACCTTCTCCATTACAAGCAAGCAGAACTGCTTAAAGGAATTTTTTTTAATAGCTTTTAAAAACCTGACAGCATTTGTCAAGTGAGCCAGTGCCAGTTTTGATCCCTGCAGGACAGAGTATTTGATACATCGTGGGATAGAAATTAAGACAATAACTGGTGTTCTTGAGAGTACCACCCAATTCTCAAGGATTTATCACCTTTGAAATACAGTGTTGTAGTCCCCACCATACCTCTGAACTGGCTCACATTAGAAGGAACATCCTGCATTTTTCCCCTCAGAATTAATTACTTTGTCCCATATGGAAGAGGTGCTACCCAAACCCAGAAAAGGTGCCATAAATGAAGTAAGATTTGACAGAGGAGCTTCTTAATTCTCCCTGTTGCCAAACCAAACTCACTTTTGTACAATAAGGTGTTCACTGTGTTCCGAACTTATTTCTCCATGTTGGATCACATTGCCCACTGGTGTGTCTGTGCCCCGCAGTTCATTGACAGCATGTTTAACGGCTATGTCCTGAAGTCACGTTTTTTAAGATCGCACCTTAAATAGATGAGCATTTTTCCTTTGTTTCTCTGCTCCCAAATGAAGATGTAGTATGCATCAAAGCACGGGGGTATTCAGAGCCATGTAACTTTGTTTCAGTAAATGCCTAACAGTTGTTTTTGCCTTTGCGTACTGCTGTCTTGTTTTTTTGGGCTGGCCCACGATCCTTACCGGGCTTCAGCCCCCCATCCGCCCGCTTACGCCCCGGTCAGCCGTGAAGCTGGCCTCCGCGGACATTGGTGGCAGGGAGACGATGGCAGGGCATCATGCCTGGGGCTGGCTTTTTCCTGAATGCTGAACCCCTGGTGTGAGATGATGCAATGACGTCAGTGTCCGCCCCTAAGGTGACGGCGCTGGCCATGGAACCCCCAGTCTCCGCCAAGGGTCCATAATGTACCGCGGCACTCTCCCCCGGAGAAAGCGTAGCAGTCCCTGGGACACTTGATCCTTCTGCCCCCGGCCGGCCCTCTGACTTCCGAGTCTGTCACTGAACCCAGGATTTTGGCACCGCAAGCGGACACCTTGCTGCTGCGCCGGCGGGCTGGCTGTGTACTGCTGTCTTTTGAGACTTCAGTATTTAATGTTTTTACAGGGTTAGCACTGGCTTTTTATTTTTTTGCGCCAGTATCTTCGTCAAATTTGTTTTTTTGTGCCATATGGTAGGTGCAACCTATTTTCAAGTGTATTATTAGTGGCAAATTGTTTTAAAAAATAAAAATCTGTACCAGTCATTTTCTGAGCATAGTACAGTAAAAACTCAGTCTTCCCCCTTGCCCATATAACTTTAGCAACAGATTGGAAATGCAGGAAAAGTCAAGGATTTGAGGTTCTTGTCCAGCCCCACCTAATTAGATGTGAAATTAAATCCAGTGACCCAAGTACAAATGGGATGTAAAACTGGGATTATGTTGCTAGACCTTGTATATAGGCCAGGTGCCCCTTTATTTGGTGCCTATTTTTTTGGCACCAAAAACTCAAGTTCTAGTTGAATCTGTGGTGAGGTCCATCTTGTGTTCTGAGAGCTTAGAGGGATGACTGGAGGTGCACCTATTCACAATATATTTGGTCTCGTTCACTGAATCCAAGAGAAGTCCACATTAAATGATGTTTAATTCATCTGCCTGATGGTTTTTGTGGTTGTCATATGAATACTTTGTCTAGTGGTCAGAAAGTACATGCAGCTGGCCCGCCGGCGCAGCGGTAGGTTTACCGCTCGCGGCGCCACCGACCCGGGTTCGGGAACGGACTCAGGCAGCTGGAGGGCCAGCCGGGGGGAGAAGGATCGAGTTTCCATCGTCTGCTCTCCTTCTCCGGGAGGGGAGGGTTGCCTGTCCCGCTGCTTTACCGCCACCTGGGTGACCACGGGTGAAGGTGCAGCTGGGACAGCCAGTGGGAGGGGAGGACCTAGGCCAGGAGATGGAGCATCTGCACGTCACAATGTGCTCCACCCCTTGGCTCCCCTTGTGTGCCTACGTCCTCAGAAACACAGAAAAAGGACCTCGAGGATGCTGGCGTAGATGGGGATCCAAACTCCCAGGCACCATAACCCGGCTCTCGGGGACCATCCAGACTGCCCGACACACACTGATGGACTGGAGGGGGACATTCCGGGATCCCCCTCCTCCCAGCCCGGGGTGGGGGGGGTTAGGATGAGGCAACAACAGGGGGCAGATCTGGCGGTATCCCGAGAGGTACCGGGGGCGGGCAGAGTGAGCAGAAGGATACCCCAGAAGAGAGCGGCATCCGTGGAGACTGGGCAAAAAAAAAAAAAAAGGTACATGCAAACGCCTATAAAAATGTACATGGTCTGAATTGAGAGAAACGCATGATATTGAAAACTTCAGACTTTTTCACTGTGGTTTTTAGAGTACTCCAGCCCATTAAACTTTGTCCCATGGGCCACTCTTTATTCTGTGAGGCTCCTCTGTCTTGGCACTGGCATGAGTGGCTTGCTGTGTCAGGGCTCTGCAGCATCAAGTCCTGCCCAACCCCACTGGGTGCCAAACCTGAGCTTCAAGTGTCCAGCTTGCCTGGTGTTCCAGCGAGAGCAGCAGTCGAGGGATGTACAGAATAAAAGTATTGTCCACTTAGCCCACAGTGGTTGCAATAAATCTGTTTCACATAAAATCTGTTTGAAGAATGTCTACCAATCGTGGGTTGAGTGCACAGCACGTCTGTTTTACCTGTCTGGTACTCTGGAGTTAGCTGCTCTGTTGTGCAGTGGTCTCAACCTGGATGCTCAGAAGTAAACTTTGTTTGCAGTCCAGTCACCTACCTTGCACTTCTTACAGCATGGATGCAGCCCTTAGATCTGGGTATGGCTGACACCTCCTCTCCATGCCACGGAAACCGTTACAGGTTGCTCCTGAATAGCCAGCAGGAGTGAGATGTGAGCAGCTGTTGGCTCCGCCCCCTCCAGACTCCCTACAGAGGCTAAGCATTTCAGCTCTGAGACACCCCTGAACATTTGCTAATGTAAAAGGATATTCATTCCCTGGTTCATGCATCTTAAGAGTTCTGAATTGTAAGACAGAAATAATTTTTGATATGGTAAATGTTGAAATTCCATAACAATATACAAATATCACAAAGGGTGGTGGAGGTACTGAGCAATATAATTAACTCAAAGAATGTGAACGGGTTCAGGAAAATGCTGGACAGTTAATATGGGTGTGGTAGACATAAACAGGTACTGCTGCTGAGAAAGTGGGGGGTGGTTCTTGATGGACTTCAGACTTACTTCTTTCTTACACTCATGTAAATATTGCTGGCAGGCTTTACATTTGTAGTTCATTGTCTGCACAGAAAGCTCTTGAACTTGCTACAGGCAGAAATGTGTGTTCTCTTGATTGGAGTACAGGCTTCTGTTCTGTTCTCACCGGGTCCAGGAAGAAATGCTTGGAGGATCCACCAGAACAAAATTACTAGTGGAATGTCTGATCCCTTTTTCCTGTGTGAAATGTTCAAGTTATGCGTCACTAATCTCACTAATCTTTCTCTGTAGGTATCCTGATGAATTAGCGTGGCACACCAACATGAGTAGGAAGATCCTGCGGAAGTCACCACTGCTGGAAAAGTTTCACCAGTTTCTTGTTAGTGAGACAGAGTCTGTAAGTTGTGGAGTCACAAGCATTTTCTTGGTTTGTCGGGGGTTATAAAATCACTCATGATAGTCTGCATTTTCTAGAAGTTCATTCTTCATCTTTTCTTTCTTTTTTATACAGTGTTCATCATTTTTTGCTTACCATCCAAATGGTCATCTTCTGTCTCTGCAACTGCCATCTACCCAGACTCTGTCCCTGCCCAAAACAGTCCTCTTGTCAGGGCTCCTGTCCAGTACTAGTAACCCCCACTTCCTCTTGCCCCTTGTGGGTGGGTCCAAATCTTCATCCTCTTCGGGCAGGGGACCTGCCAAGTTCCAACGCAGGCTATGAACAAAACATCCAGCCATCGTTCTAGTCAATGAGAGAAGCCTTGGGAGAGCTTTCCAGGAGGTGGGGGCTAGGGTCCCGCAGTGGATGTGTTGGGGCAAGGCTGAACTTCATTCAGTCATTCAGTGGTCTTTTCCTTAGTTTTCTCCCTTCCCCTCAAGGCAGATGTCCGCACTCTTCCCTCCCTGTTGGTGCCTTCTGAATCCATGGCACTGCCACTTGTGATCTTGCAGGTGGAGGCAGTAAAGCAGCAGACAGCACAACCCTCCCTCACTGGAGAAAGAGGAGTGTCCACTGGGATTCTCAGTCCACCTCCGCCTGGCGAGCCCTCAATGTTCTAGATTTGTACCCATACCAGGGTTGCGAGCAGTAGCCCTGCCACTGTGCTGACGGGCCAGCTGCCGTCCATCTTTTCTTGTTAAAGCAGCAGTATTTGTTAGTCACCCTGATTTTTTTTTTTTTTTTTTTTCTTCAGCCATGGTATTTATCTAGCAGAAATATCACTATATCCATTTTCTTTTTGTTTTATGACATTCTTTAATGAAGATTCATGATTTAGAAGTTTTTAAAAGCTCTTCAATCTTTGCTTGGTCACTTAGGTGCTTTGTGTACTTAAGATCTGCATTTTGTTTAGCACTGCAGCATTGAAAAATGGACAGTTACTGCCATATGTGTCCAGTTGGGTTTTTTTTGCAGCCATTTTCACACTTTATGGCAGCTTGTTGCAGGTTTTATGTGCATAAGCTACGCGTGGTATGACCCGGAGTAGCATACGTGCTGATAGGGGAAAGTGGTGCCCCTGTGGACAAACTGGTAAACCATAGCTTGCTGGTGTGGTACGTTTTGTTGTTTTGTTTCTGCACTGGCAATTTGTTATGAGATATAGCTTCTGTTTCATTCTAAGACAACTAAAAATGTGTCCTGAGAGGTGTAGTAAGTGATTTCACTATTTCATGCAGCATTTGAGGAGTATTATAAAGGGGTTTGTTACAATCCCAGGGAAAACATTCTCTGCCTCATGCCTTAAAAAAACAAGCAAGAATCGCTTTAAGAGGCTTCTGAAAACGCAGAACGTGCATTTCTATTTGATAAGGTGGGAATAAGTGGTTTCTGACATGGGATCTGTACAGGGAATTCATGGTTCTGTTGCTGAAACCACTAGACCATACTACTGTTGTTCTGTTTAAGTAAATCATATCTCGCAGTGGTTATGTACATTCAGATTCTGTCCGTCTGTCTCTGTCACTCTTTCTTTTATGTTTTTTGTTTTTTTTATTACCCCCTAGGCCCCAGAATCACTGTGACTATCCCACAGCGACAGGCTGGGACTTGAAATTTGGATCACCAAATTGGGGTCCTGAGGTTTGTCTGGGGGTGGTAGTTTATGAGCACATCCCCTCCCAAACTGATGCATTGCTGACTGTAGTCACGCAGAGCAGCTGGGTGCATGGACATGTTTTGTTTATTTATAAAGCGCTCTATTTTAATTGTGACTCAAGGCGCTGTACACGTGAGCAAATTCATTATGAGCAGATTAGAACACATAAACAATATTGATTAAAGTTATCTAATTCAGGTTAATCAACTGGAGGGAAAAGCTTCCCTAAATAGAAATGTAATATGATAAGGCTTTTCTAGGCTGTGCTGCAGGTGTTGTGGTGCCGAGTTTGTGTTCCTGTTCATTCCCCAGGGATGCTTTCTCTCAAATACTGCTTCAACCCCTGACCTTTTTGAGCATGTACATCTCTGGGCAGTACCATCCCCCCCCCCCCCAAATAAAAACATATTTTTGTTCGGTGAGAAAGGTATTTACAATTTTGCAGACCTGAAAAAGCCAACTAAGATTTACAGGAAAGATCTTGTTTCTAGAAGTGTCCCAGAGAAGGAGGAAAAACAAAAGAGTTAACAAATTACATAATATCTGTATCCTGTTAACCTGCCTTTGAGAGGTTTAAAAGAAAATAGAGCACATAAGTATACTGTAATGTGGTTTAGCACATGACAGGCTGTGCGTCACAGGGTGCTAATGCATGGTCCAGGGATTTAATGCACACTATTGATGCTGACAAGGCATGATGTGTAGCCAAGTGCCTTTGCAGCATTGACTGTACATGAGTGTATGTTTAATCCCTGGCAGTGCATTGTCCCCATAAAGCAAACCTGGAGTGTCAATCTCATTGCAAATTTTTTGCAATAAAAATAGAGAAGTGTAATCTGCTGGCTTTTCCAAAGTGTTTACCTTTAATTGGTACTGAACAAGCTAATTATGTTACCTGTCATTCTCCAAGTGAGATATTTGCAGAAGCTTGTCTGTGACAGCTGGTAAACTACCTAGTACTCCTTGGAGGAGAGGAGGGATTGGGGCATATGATTGACACCTTTAAGTACGTAAAGGGGATAATTAAGACAGGTACTGAAGGGATATTTAAGCTAAGGAGGGGGAGGGACATGAGAGGACATGGTCTCAGGTTGGAGGGGGGAGATACAAGAGGGAGATGAGGAGACACTTTTTCACGGAGAGGGTTGTGGCGCAATGGGACACTCTGCCAGATGTGGTGATATCCTTTAAGACAGTGGATAATTTCAAAAGGGGATGGGACAGGGTGAGAGGCGGGGGTAAATGTGAGGGGGAAGGGGTGGGGCAGTTGCAAGGTAAGGGTGCTAGCTGCACATTCGAGCAGACTTGATAGACCATGTGGCCCGTTTCTGCTGGCAGTTTCGTATGTTCGTAGTATACCAGTAGAAATGCTATTATGCATAAAAATACTTGAAGGAGCATTTTGTGTTTGAAATGCTTTCTAGCTGATTGAGCAGGTTAAAGGGACACTGTCAACCCCCTTAGGCCTCAAAGTGTCTATGGTTTAAAAAAACACATTTTATGATTGTTCACATTCTATAGAGACTGTTGATGCAGCTGGTAGTTCGATTCAGATCCCTCTTTTCTTTTAAAAAAAACTGACTGCCCACCATACTGGTGTTACCACACCAAAACATGTTTGTTTACATTTTTTGACCAGCTCCCACTTCGTCTTTCTTGGACTCAGGGACACCCCCAATACAATCTAGCCACTCATTATGTAGTGAGAGTAGGGGAGACTACTGTGTCATGCATGAGTGGCTGCTGTTCAAGAAGTGTGCACTAAGAGTAGCTCAGTGATTTGAATCAAAACAGAGCTGGGCATAGCTGTACATTACCATACCATGCATTTCAGTTCTAATAAGCAAGGAGGCAGATGAAACAACCAGCAACATCAATGAATTTTAGAGAAAGTAATCCAATCATAAAATGAGGGTTTTTACCTAAAAATAATATGATACAAAAAAGGTTGACAGTGTCCCTTTAAAGGAAAACTGCACCCAAAACTTGAAAAAAATATATGTTGTGCAGAGTGTTTTAATTTGTATGTGAAATTCTAGTGTTTCCTTCCCTCTGACTGGTATTAGGAGTTTTTCCCAAATTAGCTTGCTAGCTTTATGCTAGTTTTACGACCCCTGGGGATCTTCATACCTGACAGTGTAATTGTATTTCTTGTTCCCACAGTGCATCTTGTCTCATGTGACAGTGATGTAAGAGAGGCCCAACATTCAGCACACACATGCCAAACAAACTAAATATCTTGGAAGCTTTACAAGCTGCACAAAAATTACCAGCAGCAAAGTTTTTCAGGACAGTAAAACATTTAGGATGAGGGTGGTCACCAAGCTGAATTCTACAGATTTTAAAATATAGCTATCTCTGTTGTGAACTGATTGTAATGCAGTGCTTTCTGCTAGATTTATGGGCTCTGCTACATCACCATTACATGAAACAAGGAGCATTGTAGGACAAAGAAATGCAATAAACCTATTTGATATGGTGATCTCCAGGGGTCGTAAAACGACCCTAAAGCTAGCAGGCTAATTTAGGAAAAACTCCTAATACCAGTCAGAGGGAAGGAAACACTAGAACTTCACATACAAATTAAAACACCCTGCACAGCGTATATTTTTTCAAGTTTTGGGTGTAGTTTTCCTTTAAGTAGTAGCAGCAGTATCTGGAGTACCAGAGTGTTTTATAACCCTGCAGCTAGCTGCAAAGCCTACAGCTGTGGCTGAGCAAGGTAGTTACCCAGCGTGTCTGTCTCCGAGTGGGTAAGGGTGGAAGTGGGAGGTTAGTGCTTTGACACAATAGCGGTGAATGAGCCTGCATGAAATATGCCCTACCATTAAATTTGTTAAGGTGACTTTTGGGAGTTAACAACTGACTACCAGGGAGTACTTTTTGCAGTCCGAGCATTCTGTTGCTTAATCTTTATGCAGAATTGAGTTAAGTAGCTGTTAAGTGGTACAGTTGGACTAGTAAGGTGGGCTGGGGTTTGCAGGGAGTAGACACAGGAGCATAAAGTAAGTGATAATGGAAGCTATTCCTCTGTGTGTGATGTATGTCAGGAAAGGCAAAAAGCACAGGAATCCACTGTGGTTTACAGGCCAGGTGAAAAGGGCAGTTGAGGACAAAAAAATGGGGTGTTTAGGACGTATAAGGAGAATCCATCAAAAGCTAGCCAGACAGTATACAAGGAGAAGATGGCGGTCACCAAAGATGTAATCAAAAGGGCAGGAGGATGTGGACAGAGCTACTGTGCTAAATGACTACTTCACCTCACAACAGATTCCTAGAGAATCAAGAGGACAGACACAGGACATGGGGATTATAACCTCTAAGTGTGTTAGGAAAATATTGTATGGATTTGAGATGACCACATCATCAGGTCCTGAAAAGTTGCATTTAAGGGTCCTAAGAGCGAAGAGGGGGATACTGACAGCTGTTCTGGCAGACTTCTTCAATAAATTGCTTGATTCTGCAGAGGCTCCTGTAGACTGGAGGACTTCAGATGCGGTATCCATTTTAAGAGTAGGGATAGTTGCATCCCAGAAAACTATATATCCAAGTCTGACATCCATCATTGGAAAACTGATGGCAAACATAGTTTTTTTTTTTTTTTTAAATTGTAATATTTTTATTTTGTATAAAAAAGGAATACATCTTGCATTACATTTGTCTCAAGTGCATTTGGTAACATATCAAGGACAGTAAGACAAAAATCAGAGCCCTAATGAAGTATTCCATGAAGCAATAATTATTTCTTAAGCAATTGATATCGGGCATTAATATGTAAAAAGAGGAAAGAGGTAGGAAGTAGAGGCCGAGGCAGGGGGTATAGAAGTGGTAGCATAAGTGGAGGAATCTAGTGGGTATGTCCCCCATCTCCTGCGCCATGAAGACGGATAGTTTCGAGTCAGTCATGTTCGTATCACCCCTCCTCATGGCACAAAATCTGGGTAATAGTCTAATTGATGTCGAGTCCATTTGCTCCATCGTTTATCAAAACCTGCAGTCCGAGTGTCCAATTTGGCTGAAATCCATTCCAAGTTGTACACTTCATAAGTCAGTTTTCTCAAGGACTCTTTAACGGGGGGGGGTTTGAAAGTCAGTCTGGTGATTATTTTCTTTACTATCAGTATTAAGAGTGCTATATGCCTGTATAAGGCCCTGCTAACTTTAAGCCCATTTGGGGGGGACTGCTGTGAGAATGAAAGCGGGTGTGAGCAATTCAGGTGTTTCAGATATGTCTGTTAATTCCACTGTCACTTCTTGCCAGTATTTTTGTAGGTGTGGGCAGGACCATATTATGCGTTTCAAACAACATGAAGTCTTGCTGTATTCTGACTATTGCAGTGATCACCAACCTTTGAACTGCCCCGGAGAACAGAGAGTTAACTTTCCATGCAGGGCATGGAACGCTGAGCTCGAGCTCGGTTGAAGCCTCTGTCTGCTGTTGTTTAAACTCCAACGTCAGATTCTTTACTCCGCCTCCCTGAACAGTCGCTCCGGAGATTTCTCCTTCGCTCGGTTCAAAAAAGTTGGTTAAAGTGTTGTTTTTTCGCTTGGTTTCTACCGAATTTCTGCTACTGAACGTGTCGGTTTAAGTCTCTGTTTGTGGTACCGTGAGTACTAGATAGGTTTTGTATTAGTTTCTGTGTGGAACTTGTAAACATGGATCAGTTTTGTGTTAAAAAAAACTTCTGTCTTTATTAGAGTGTGGTAACCGGTCCGTATCGGTTCTAAAAAAAAAACCGGATTTAATTGTTTTTTTCCAAGACCATGAATACGGTCAGAACCGATAAGGTGTCTTGCCTGGCTGGATTGTCAAAAAAGGGTAAGTTGTGGTTAGGATTGGCCATGTCTGAGAAACCCAAGAAAAACGGCCCACTGGGTTTCAACATCAGTGTGTGGGGAAGCCTTTGCTAAGGCTGATCCCCACACCACCTGTGTTTATTGTCTGGGGTTTGACCACCTCAATTCAGACTGCCAAATTTGTAAAGTTTTCCCAAAGCTACCCTGGATAAGAGAGTAGGTAGACTGAGGAAAGGGAGGCCGAGAAGTCCGCTGACCGGATAGCCAGCCCGGTTCGACCGAACCAGAAGGAGTGCCTCTGACCAGGGCGAAACTTATTCAGGAGAAAGGAGAACCGATTCTGAGGAGTCGGTTCCGTTAAAAGAAAGAAAGGAAAAATCATCCGTTCGATCCACAAGTTCTTTCTCCGACCGCTGATGAAACAGCGCTGATAAGGATAGTTCGATCGCTAACCTGGTTTCGGCCGAACCGGCACCATCTGTCAGGGGCTCGGTTTGGTCGGTTCCCCAGTTCCGGATTATACTTTAGAAGAATTTATGAACCGGAGGAGGAGGAGGAGAGATGAGGATAATGATGATGGTGATTATGAAAATCTGGATGTGCCTATTGACCTGGACGCCTCCCCAGACAGACCTTCAGGTGTTTCTCTCCTAGGCTTTCTGAGTCCCTTCCCACTTTATGTTTTACAAGAAAGTGGCTGAAACCCTCCAGCTTCCAATGGAAGAAGCAGTAGAGGACCAGGAGGAGCCTGATTTTGTAGAGATGATGGATATCCCAGAGTCCAGGAGATTGTCTATTCCCCTCCATAAATCTTTTGGGAAACAGACATTTAAAATTTTAAAAACTCCTAATTCCATACCTCATGTGGACAGAAGAATGGGCAAGAGGTATACCCTTTCAGGCTCGGACACGGAGTTCCTTTCCCAGCAATGCAGCCATGTTGGGGTAGTGCAGGCTGCTGCCTGTGATAAGGCAAATATTCCCTTGGCTTCACACCCCCCAGATAAGGACTCCAGGAGGACTGATGCCATGGCAAAGAAACAGTACATGGCATCATCTTTGGGACTCGGCAGGCTAACTATATGGCCTCAACAGCTAGATACCAGAAGTCCAGGTGGGACACTGTGCTGGTCTGCATAAACAGGCCCCTGACCAGCTTGCCAAGGAGCTGGAGCAGGTGGCTGCGATGCGATTGAGGCATCCATGTGCAATTTCATGCTGCTGTGGACTCCAGTGATGTTTTACTCCAGAGTCACATACATCTGTGGCCCTTCGGAGGATGGCTTGGCCTCAGATGTACTAGCCGATCACAGGATACCCAGGCTAAGGCTATGGATTTCCTGTCATTGGTAATGCTCTGTTTGGGAGCAGAACAGAGAACTACATGGAAGAAGATGGACGAGTACAGAACCACCTACAGGAGTGCTCAGGCCAAAGAAAGGCAAGCCACTCCTCAGAGGCCGGATTCCAGGGGCAGGGCAGGCCCTTCTCAAAGGCCCTTTACCAAGCCCAGGCCTCCTCTTCTGCTTATGCTTAAAGGGGTTCTTCAGAGGAGAGGCAGACTGGGTATGAGCAGGCCTGCTTCCACCCCTCAGCCTAAAGCCCTTGCCATGCAGACACCCTGATGGGTCTGCCCGGGCCGATTCTCCAATACCTGTAGGGGGCAGGCTGGCTTACTTTGTCCAGGACTGGAAGTCTTTAACATCAGACAAGTGGGTTCTAGAAGTAGTGAGCCAGGGACTGGTTCTCAGCTTCAAAAAATTTCCCAAGATGAGAACCAGATCCTTTCCACCTGCAAATCCATCAGAGACCCTTGCCCTAGAGGCAGAGGTTTCTTCCCTCCTGGCTCTCAGGGCCATAGAAAGGGTTCCTATCCTACACAGGGGCAAAGGGTTGTACTCCAGGTACTTCCCAACCCCCAAAAAGACAGGAGAATGGTGGCCCATCCTGGATCTAAGATATCTAAACAAGCACCTTTTAAAACCAAAATTCAAAATGGTGACTCTGGGAATAATTCTGCCCTCTCTAAGGCCAGGGGACTGGCTAGCCTCCCTGGACCTCAAAGATGCCTATTTTCACATTCCCATCAGGTGCTCCCACAGAAAGTACCTCAGGTTCAAGTTGCCCTCAGGCCACTATCAATTCAGAGCAATGCCCTTTGGCCCAACATCAGCCCCAAGGGTGTTCGCATGTGCCCTAGCAGTGTGGTTGCTTTCCTAAGGAGAAAGAAGATCTCCATCTTTCCATACTTGGACGACTGGCTCATAGTGGGTCAGTCTCCAGACCAAGTCAAGTCACATCTTCAGATAACTCAGCAAGTGCTCACTTCCTTAGGATTCCTCCTCAACCTTCCAAAGTCAGTTCTCGAGCCAGTACAGCTCCTCACCTTTTATAGGGGTAGAGCTGGATACAATAAGAGCAAAAGCCTTCCTTCCCCTGGACAGGCAGGACCCTTATAGAACTGGCTCTTCTTTCACCCTTCAGATGTCTCGACCAGCAAGGCACTTCTTGCAGCTCCTGGGCCACATGGCAGCCTCTACAGCAGTGGTCCAGGGGGCAAGATTCCAGATGAGGGACATTCAGTTCCACTTAAGAGCCTTCTGGTCCCAAAGAAAGGATTCCCTTACCAAACTAGTCCCAGTGACTCGAACCCTGATCCAGGCTTTGCAATGGTGGCAGGATCAGGACAATTTAAGACAGGGAGTTCCTTTTGTCACTCAGTCTCATTCAGTAATCCTCACCACAGACGCCTCCCTGTTGGGCTGGGGAGCCCACTTGGGGGATCTTACCACCCAAGGGCTGTGGTCACCTCAAGAATCTCTGCTTCACATCAGTCTCTTGGAACTCAGAGCAGTGTTTCTGGCACTGCAAGCCTTTTCCAAATCTGTACAGAACAAGGTGGTCCAGATTAGAACAGACAATACCACCACAATGTGGTACATCAACAAGCAAGGAGGCACTCGGTCTATGGCCTTGTGCACAGAAGCAATGAAGTTGTGGTCTCTGGCCTATTCCCTGCTAACCTCTCTGATAGCAGTTCACCTCCCAGGGAAGGACAATGTCCTAGCAGATGCTCTCAGCAGGATATCTCAGGGCCATCACGAGTGGACCCTAGATCCCCTAACTTTGGAGGTGATTTTCTCCAGATGGGGCACTCCACAGATAGATCTTTTTGCAGCCCCAGACAATCACCAACTTCCTCTCTTTTGTTGCAGACCCCCAGTCTTGGGCTCAGTCCCCCTGGATGCTCTGGTTCTGAATTGGGAAGGGAAGTTCCTGTATGCTTTCCACCTTCCCTCTCCTGTTCAAAGTGCTAGTCAAGATCAGGTCTCAACCATGCAAAGTGATTCTGATCGCTCCAGACTGGGCCAGACAGCCCTGGTACCCACTGTTGCTGTCCTTAACAGTCCACCTTGCCCTGTCTCTTCCCAGGAATTACAACCTGTTGACATCCTCTCAGGGAAGGATTTGGTATCCGAACCTCAAATCTCTCAATCTCAAGGCCTGGCTCTTGAAGAGTTAGAAGTTTGCTGATCTGCACCTCTCTCAAGGTGTTCTGGATATCCTTAAAGCTTCTCGAAAGCCTTCCACCAGAAAGACTTACAACTCCAAATGGAAAAGGTTCACAATTTGGTGCTCTAATAAGCATATTTCTCCAGAATCTGCTGGGCTACCTACAGTCCTGGATTATATGGTTCATCTTAATGGCTTGGGACTTAGACCAGCTACGCTTAAAGTGCTTCTGGCAGCTGTTTCTGCCTTCTTGTCAGTGGGCAAGCCCTCTCCCCTGTCAGCCCATCCTGTATTTTGTAACTTCTTTAAGGGATTGCAGCACACCTTTAGGGACCCTGCTCCTGCTTGGGACCTTAATGTTTGCATTGCTCAGCTTATGCAACCACCCTTTGAGCCTTTGTCCTCTGCAGAGCTTAAGTACTTGACTTGACTTGGAAAACTGTGTTTTTGGTAGCCATTACCTTTGCCAGGCATATCGGTGAATTGCAAGCCCTGTCAGTGGAGCCTGATTTTATCTCTTTCCACAGAGATAAGAGATAAAGTAGTCCTAAGAACTAACAGGAAGTTTTTGCCTAAGGTGGTTTCAGATTTCCACCGTAATCAGTCTGTCTCTCCCGGTTTTCTTCACTGACCATTCCTCTTCTGGAGAGAGGAGGTTACACAGCCTGGACGTGAAAAGGGCCCTTAGCTACTACATAGATTGCACCAAGGGTCACAGGTTTGAGTCCTTCCAGTTGTTCCTCACTTATGGAGAGGTCGGTAAGGGCAAACCTGCCACTAAAAGATATATTGCCAGGTGGATTGTCTCTTGTATACAATTCTGCTATGAAAATTTGGGTAGAACCCCACCCTCAGGCCTGAGGGCTCACTCTACTAGAGGTACAGCTGCTTCCCTGGCTGCTGCCAGGATATTCTATCTTAGAAATCTGTCAAGCAGCCATCTGGAAAACAGTCCATACATTCACCAAGCATTACTCTCTGGATATCCAGGCTAGGAGTGATGCTCGGTTTGGCACACAGCAGTACTTCAGAGCCGGAAAGTAGGTTCTGTCCTCCTCCATGGAGGTACTGCTTGGTAGTCTCGTAATAGTCAGAATACAGCAAGAATTCATGTTGTTTGAAGAAAAAATTACTCACCTTAGTAATGTTGTTTCTTCTAATGGAGTCTTGCTGTATTCTGACCTCCCCCCACCTCCCCTCTCAGAACCTGGTTTTTGGGATGTGGGTGGGCAGGAGCAGTGTTGGCACCTAGAGGTGCCCCTTTCTCACCCTCCTTTATTTTGGGTGTGTGTGGTGTTTTGTTTTTTGGGTTTCCTGACTTGAGTCTTTGCTTTGAAACCAAAAAAAAAAACATTTTTTAATAAATTTAGTTGCCAGTTGGCTAGTGTGAGTTTTACAGTTTGCACACAGAATGCCTAGTGAGTATAGCTCGTAAAGATCTGATGGTTGGAGTTTAAACAACAGCAGACAGAGGCTTCAACCAAGCTCGAGCTCAGCGTTCCATGCCCTGCATGGAAAGTTAACTCTTTGTTCTCCGGGGCAGCTCAAAGGTTGGTGATCACTGCAATAGTCAGAATACAGCAAAACTCCATTAGAAGAAACAACATTACTAAGGTGAGTAATTTTTCTTGTTGCCCACCCATGTCTGTTCATACCCCCTTCAGCAGCACCATATTCATGTACTCTGAATTTGGCAGTAATGTCTGGGGTTCGAAAATATAGAACTCTCATCATATTCTCTCCAATATAAGGTGGAAGAGATTTTGGAGTAGGGGAGGGCAGACAGTTGCCACAGTTCCTTATCCAGTTCTTTACCTAACTCTTTGGACCACTGAAGTCTGATATGGCCTAAATTATCGGGATAGTATGCTCGTATTGCTTGGTAAAGATTGCTGATAATATGGTCCTAGATATTCCCTTTTAGATGGAAAATCACCATTCGTACCAGGTTTGTAGGAGATTCTGCGATTTTGGACAAAGTTTCTTCATATGGGAGAAAGTGTTTAAGAGTAAGATATACTGGGTGTTGATCTGAGGGGAGTTTGTAATTGGCCTATAGATGGGTAAAGGAGTGGATGCTCAGGGGTCCCACCAACTGAAACGTGAAACGCAAATGGTATGTTTCCCATTTCTGGAGTAAAGAGACTAGTTCGGGAGGACATAAAGTAGTATTGTGTGCTAAGGCTTTAAGATAAAGCCTTCAGAAATAGGGAGAAGGTGGTATAGCAGTTGTATCCAGTGCCTGAAAAATTCAGCTGTAAAATTAGGAAAACGTCTCGGGGGGGGGGGGACACGTCCGGTGGGGCTCCCAAGGGCATATGGGATAAAGTTGGTTAGTCCATTGAGGGTAACTTCAATATCTTTATATCTTTCCAGTGGGCTCTATATTAAGTTACCATGTGATATAGTACAGTACTAAGCTGGGCCGCCTGCGCGTATCTTTTCATATTTGGCAGGTTAAGCCCTCCTTGAGCCTTGGAGAATTGCAGTAAAGTATATTTTACTCAAGGTGGGTTGCCCCCTCAAATAAACCTAGAAATTAGCTTGTCCCAGGCTTGAAAGTGTTTGAAGGAAAAATGGGTAGTGTCTGCTTGAAAAAAAGCAGACAAGGGAGTATATTCTGCTGTATAGTTTCAGTTCGACTTAATAGTCCTAGGAGTAGCTGCGTCCATTTAGAACGGTCAGTGGTAATCTGCTGAGTGAGGGGTTCCAAGTTCACCAGCTCCAGATCTGTCAATTTAGAGGGTATCTTGATCCCTAAGTAACGCATCTCCATTTTATTCCATTGGAACTGAAAGCGTGTCTTTAACGCCTGGGAGGGGTTAAAGGAGAATCTGAGAACTTCTGTTTTAGAGCTGTTTACCTTGTAACCTGCCAGGCGTCCAAAAACTGAGTTGCTCCCAAACCGCAGGAATAGATGCTCCAGGTGAGGTGAGAGTTAACAGGATATCATCTGCAAAGAGCATGGCTTTATAAGATCGCCCTTCCACAGGGATACCTTCGATATTTGTTTGTGCTCGTATATTTGTGGCTATGGGTTCTAGGTAGAGGGCAAATAATAGAGGGGATAAAGGACATCCCTGACGAGTGCCTCTGGATAAAGGGAAAGGTGCTGAGAGGGTTCCATCTAGTTTAAGGTATGCAGTGGGCGTCTGATTCATAGCTTTAATTTGAGATATGAAGTGCTGCAGAGTGGCCCATAAGAAGGGCCAAGGCACTCTTATCGAATGCCTTCTCGGTGTCAAGTCCGAGGAGGACCAGTGGAATCTTTCGCTGTGAAGCATATTCTGTAAGAAGCAGGACCCACCTGACCACATTGTGTGCTTGGCGTTTCGTGACAAAGCCCACTTAGTCTCCATCAACAAGCTGAGGAAGGAGTATGTCTAGCCTATGTGCGAGTATGGACATGAAAAGTTTATAGTCACAGTTGAGCTTTGAAATTGAATGGTATGATGCCACTAGGGACGGATCTTTCCTGGGTTTAGGAATGGCTGCCATTTCTGCATATTTCCAAGAAGGTGGAAGGGGTTTCCCCTCCTGTATGTCTATAAGAGCTTTAGTCAGGGCAGGGATAACCATCTGCTTGAACGTTTTATAAAACTCTGCAGGATATCCATCCGGGCCCGGTGCCTTCAGAGATTTGAGTGCCCAAGACCTCAGTGGTCATGATTGGCCGAAGTAAACTCTCGACTTAGAGTGGGGACAGTTTGGGTAGTGGGGTATTCTGTAAGTATGTTTTCAGTTGTTGAGGGGTGGGGTGGATATCCTCTGTGTATAGGGACTTATAAAAATCTACCATGGCTCGTCTGATGTCTTTTGGGTGGTGAAGGAGGCTGCCATCTGTAGGGTCTTGCTATTTAGTAACCGTGGCCTGTACCTTCGCCGCTCTCAATCATCTGGCCAGGTTCTTAGCTCCCTGGGGTCCTCCTCCATGGCACTTAAGTTTTAAATATAATAGTTGCTGTTCTGTTTTCTGGTCTGATAGTTTCTGTAATTTCTGTTTTATTACCTGTAACTGTGGTTTGACCATTATTTCTCCCTGGAGTAATCTGGTTTGCAGGTGTTGTAGGTCTGTTTTGTAATTTGGCTTGTGCTGGCTTTTTTTTTTTTTTTCCTGTGAGCTGAAAATCTGATTATTTCCCCCCACCGAAGTACAGTTTTGAGGGTATCCCATCTGATGGTGTGTGAGATGTCTGTGGAGTTATTTGCTATTATTCTAGAGATGGCGTCTTTGACTATTTGAATAAATTCCGGGTCTTGGAGATGCATCAGGTTTAAGTGCCAGAACGACTGCTTCTTAGGTTTCTCTATGTCTATCTTTAGGTAAAGTGGGGAATGATCTGACAAAATAGAAGCCCCCACGGAGACATCTCTCACTAAGTCCAGGTGTTCAATTGAGGAGAAAAAAAAGTCTAATCTAAATGAGGTGTGGGTCGGGGGGGGATAGTATGTATACATCCTAGTTGAGGGGAAGAAATGTCTCCACAAGTCCACCAAGCACAGTGTGGGGAGGGTGGCCTTTAAATAATTTCGCTGGGGTGTGCCTCTGTGCTTAGAGGGTGTAGAGGTGTCTAAATCTGTATTTAGCATGACATTGAAGTCCCCATCGATTACAGACAGTCCTTGTGCATTAGAGAGAAAGTCATCTAAAAAATGTTTGGCCACCTTTGCAGGAGAGCACGGTGGCAGGTACACTGAGGCCAGTGTTACCTGCATGGAGTACAACCTCCCGACTGCGATAACATATCTACCGTCTTTATCTAGGATTTGATTTTGAAGGTGAAAATGGACCCCATGGGGAATTAAGATCACTGTCCCCCGCCTCCTGCCTGAAGCATGTGAGGAGGAGAGTACCATCTGATACCCCATAGCTTTAAATTTCAAATGCTTCGCTTGGGAGAGGTGTGTCTCCTGCAAGAAGATTATTTCAGGTTTGTCCTGTTTTAAAAAAAAAAAATAAATAAAAAAATTAAAAATAAATCAGCTTGGTCCGCTTGATGGGGTTATGAATGCCGTTCACATTGAACGAAGGTATCAAGGAGCTATTGGCCATTGTGGGTGTTTAACATAGTGCTGGAAAAGGTGGAACATCCCTGCCTCCCTGGGTGTATCTTGGAAGAGCTTAGGTAGGAAAAGAGAGTCAGAGGAGCATAATATGCTTTCAATGCCTGATTATTCAAATTTAACAAAACATCCTTGGTTACAGCAAGTCTTAATGCCATCTTTTGTCTAGTAGGGCTGTTAGTCATAGCTTTTCTCAGTAGCCCAAAAAACCCTTCAGTTCCCTTCATGGAACACTGGAGGATATGGTCATTAGTCTTAATATCGTAGTATATATTGCAACTCTGAGATAACAATACAAAGACAAAGCGGCCAACTGGGCCCAGCATGAACTGTAAAAACTTACTAAACAATCCACATAGGTAAGTAATGCGTTCAGACATAGGTCTACATTAGTTATCGGCCATATTTGAAGCAGAAAAATATATGGAAAACTAAAATGGGCTTCCAAGGTGGGGGAAAATATAGTAATTTTCCCTATTGGTCTTGGTGAAGAAATGGTGTAACTGAACTTCCAACCAGGTTGGGGGGTATATCTGGGGCTCTCCTGGCTCCAGGCCCCCTGGGGACCCAAATAGTCCCAAAGCAAGGAAGTTAGAAGGAAAAAACTAACAAAGGGGAGTAGGGAAGTAACAGCCTGATGGGGTTTTGATAGCCTAGCGCCCAAGTGTCTTTCCATATCCCATAGTCTCCCCCTTCAAATGTCATAGCATTAGCTTTTTAAATAGAGCCTGTGAAGTCATTGTACCACTATCTGTGGTTCAGTAATGTAGTGACCCATCGCATCCATACGATGGTGCAATTCAGGGACAGAAAAATAAAAAGGGGTAGGGAGTAAGAGCACCATTGTAGCAGAGTCCGTTATTTACCATGATCCCCTTATTCTGGTAGCAGAACAGTTTTCCCAAGAGTTTATTACTGTCTGGGTGGAAGTACCATGAGGAGTTCGTTGTTCTGCCAATGTTCCAACTAACCCTCAGCAGAAGTATACATAGCCAGTGTCTCGAGCATCATGATGCCTGGGTTCCCCAAGAACTTCGTTTCCTATGGTGAGGGAAGAATGTATACTTCATACCATAATAAGTAGGGGCAGTTCTGAGTCAGTTGGGCTTAGCAGAGCAGTGCCTAATATAAAATTTGTGCTGTACAATGAAGTCTGGTGGTGGTGGGGGGGGAACCAAGGGGAGGGACGGCCTCCAGGCATCGCCACAACAAGTGACCGTGTATTGCCCAGATTCTTAGAGGGCTAAATCTATGTTGCATGTCACAGTCTAGAGTTGGACTCGCCAAGGGAGCCTAGCCCGGGAACAGTACCCTGCCCAGTCTATCCCACCCCAACCCCCAGTACCTGAGTCTCAGAGGAGTAGGAGATGTTGCAGAATGATTTCAGGTTTCCTGTGTGTTGTTTACTCTTCAAAATTCTGCCAGGCGTTGTTTCGGGTCAGATGGAGTGCATTTTAAGTCCTCTTGGTTGTGCTGGGTAGCATTTTACTGTTTGCCATCTAGGAAGTTGGACACCCGAATTGGTTGAATTGTGAGGGCGTTCTGGAAAAACAGTTCCTTGTCTGGTACGTTCCTCTCGGGCCTCTTCGGCTGATGACAATTCCTGTTTCCCCAAAGCCAGAGTCACGACCAGTTTTGCAGGGTAGAGGGTTGTAAATTTGAGCCCCTGGGCTTTAAGGCTAGGCAGCAGTGGGAGATCAGCTCTGCGGAGCTTCATAGTTTTAGGGACATAGTCGTGATCAACATAAAACCGCTTCTGACCGTAAAAAGTTTTCTGTTTGTACCATGCAGTTAGTAAGATGTACTCCTTCACGTTGTAATTGTTGAATCTAGCTATGATAGAGCACGGACTTGCTGTGGGTGAGGTAGGCTTGGGGGCCAGGGCCCGGTGAACCCTCTCTAGATACAGAGACATATCGGGAGGGAGATCCAAGGCTGTTTTTAACAAGGTAGAGACGAATTCTTTAATGTAGTTGCCCTCAGAGCCTTCCAGTATACACTAAAGGTGGATATTTTTGCACCTAGCTCTGTTTCCGGCGTCTTCTGGCCGCGCCGCTAGGAGCTCTTGTTGTTCTTGTAGCTGTTGTACCAGGCCCTCCAAGTCACAACCATTCTCCGCGGGCAGTGATTTGCCTTCAGTCATCTGCTTGTTGTTCCAGTTGTAATGTCCCTGCGCATCTCCCCATATAGCTGCTTTATATCAGCTCGAAACGCGCAAAGTTCGTGATAAATGGTATCCAGCTTAATCTTTTTATTCTTAAGTTTAGGCATGCAGCTTGCTGTCCTGGAGTGTTTTGCGGCCGAGACCGTGGTCTGGGAGGGCGCAGTAACAGTGTCTGAGGCCTCTGAGCAGGATCCTTCTGCATCTCCGTGAAAATCTTCCATCTTTCGAGTCACAGATGGCTCGATACCTTTGTTTCCCGTCTTATTCATCCTCAGAATAAATTTTGGCTTGTGCAGCTGAATGATAGAGGCAGAAATTCTAAGGGGGATTAAAGGAGCAGTTTTCTTAGGTGGCTATAAACCTCGGAGGTAGAACCAGAAGTTGGAAAACATAGTTTTGGAAAGAGCATTAGAATTCCTAGAAAAACATGTTACATATTGAATTAACACTGGCTCACAAGGGCTTGATTGTGCTAAGTGAACATGATAAAAAGTAGCACAAATGGAGGACAAAAAACAGGCAGTAGAAACACTTTATCTAGACTTTAGTGAAGCATTCAGCACTGTCCTGCACAGATGAGTCGAACAGAAAATAGAACAAATGGGACACGGGAGGTGGGGAAGGTTACAAAATAGGTATGCCAGATGGCTAACCAAACACAAAGGACAGTCCTAAAAATGCAAACTTGTGGATGTGAAGAAAGTAATGAGTGGTTTCCTGCAGGAGTCTGTGCTCGAACTGATCTTGTTTAACATGTTCATTAATGATATAGGAAAGGGTCTTAACAGCAAAGTTGGCCTATTTGCTGATGACAAAAAAACTGTATGGTAGGATGGACATAGCAGAGGGAGTGGAAAGCACGAGATGAATGTTTGAACAACTCAAATGGTGGTTTGACACCTGGCAGCTGAAACGTAATGCCAAGTAATACATATTGGCAACAAAACAAAAAAGCTCCTGTGGCGTCTACCATAGAATGGATCATGGTGGAATCCACATGTTGAAAAATGACTTTTTGAGAAGTCATAACAAACAGCTTAAAGTCTTCAGCCAGTGTGAAAAAGATTATATTATAAAGAAGCTGGCCAACTACCACATCTGCTTGCCAGTTGGGTGACCTGGGTTCGCACACTCAGCCTGGGACGTCTGGGGACCACTTGCAAGGCAGAATTCCAGCATCTGTCTTGTGTGCCTTCTGTTTCTGGAAGGGAGGGCACCTTTTTCTGCTGCACGACTGCCCCCTGGTGGCCCGGGGGAGGGTCATGTGGGGAGGGGCATAGTGGTCCCCTTAGGAGCAGCGTCACATTAGCACTCACCCGTTCACCTGGTGAGTGATGTGGAGGCATTGCACGCCTAGAGTGGGTCTGTCAGGGAAGTTCCTAAGGAATGGTGGGGCTCATCTTCCCTTTTAAAAGCCCCAATAGGCTATTAGCTGGGTCGCTCCTTTGGATCACGCCCTAGTGGAAAGAATAAGTGGAGGTACTTTAGGGGCAAAAAGCACTGGAGTAGCTCCAGGTAGGTAAAGCCTGCCTACTCCCCTGCAAGCCATGGTAGGATCCTCATGCTCCTTGCCGGCTTCTCCTCTTGGATCTTGATTGTTGAATGAGTGTGCCCCCCTGGCTTGGGGAACCAAGCGGGGGGTGCAGTGGGAACAAGTAGGGACTCTGAAGAGGAGTGCCATATTCCTTGCCGGCTTCTCCTCTTGGAACTTGATTGTAGAATGAATATGCCCTCTGGCTTGAAGAACCAAGGGAAGGGGCCCCACAATGGCTATGATAGAGGAATCTGAAGAGGGATGCCAAACAGAGGCTACCAGCATATCCTACTGTGGGCAGACGGGCTTGGGTAGGTGGAAGGAGGACCTAAGAGAATAAAATATGGTGCAAAAATGGAAAGTATTATCAACAACCATCAACAAAAAAAAGTGTACGAAAAGGCAGATAGGATACTGGGCTGTAAAGTCGCAATGAGAAAGTTATTTTGTCATTGTATTGGTCACTGCTCAGGCTGCACTTGGAGTACTGTGTGCAGTTTTGGAGCCCACACCATAAAAGGACAGGGAAAAGACGAGATGCATTGTAGAATGACAAAACTAATACTGGAGCAGCAGTGTAGGATAACAAACATGATAGATTATGAAGCAGCATAGGAGGACAAAAATAATATACCATGGGCAGCAGTGTATGATGACAAACATGATATACTATGGGGCAGCAGTGTATGATGACAAACATGATATACTATGGGGCAGCAGCGTAGGATGACAAAAAACTATATGCCATGGACAGCAGTGTAGGATGACAAACATGATATACTATGGGGCAGCAGCGTAGGAGGACAAAAATGATATACCATGGGCAGCAGTGTAGTTCAAGTTTATTGTGAAGGGATAAATCCATTGAGCAAGCTCATTTTCAAGGAGGACTGTTTTTGTAACAATAACAAACCATACATACAGTTGATATGAGGATACAGAATTAACAGACACTATTTAACAAAATGTACAATATGAGCTGTACAAGGCAGGGGTGACTAGCCAATGCTGGGAATCGTATAATCAACATGAGGGTGGTATATACATAAACAATATAAATAGGAATAATTACAGTGATACTACAAGGTAAACATAGAGAGAAGATCGACAAAACAGTAAATATATACATATATACAAAGCAACAGGAAAAGTATCATCGTTAGGCATACTGTAGTACTATTGAGAGTTTGGTATAATGGGCAAATGGCAGAGAGGAGAAAACAGGCTAGCACCCAAGACAGGTATACAAGAGTGATGGTTCAAAGCTAAGCTAAGGAGGTAGGTGAGCTCAATTGTATTAATTGCAGTGGCAAGCATAGTTAATTAGATTGGTTATTCGAGTTTTGAATGCCCTTAGAGGAATGAGGGTGCTCAATTTAAGGGACAGTTGAAGCTTGTTCCAAGGGGTAGGGAGGGAGTAACTAATGGCCAGTTGACCAAAACGGGTACGGACTTTGGGCACATCTAAGGAAATCTAAGAGGTATTTCTAAGAGCATAAGGAGTTTGGGGGTGAGAAATAAGATTAATGGTATAGACTGGGAGTTTGTTCAAGAGAGATTTATATGCTCAGATAAGCATGTAAGAGTCCCCTGATAGTCCGAGAGGTCCACCCCGCTGCCACATATAGGGTGCAATGGTGTGTTCTTGCAGGGGCATTAATGACAAAACGGATGGCTCTGTGAAAAAGGGTATCAAGTTTTTGCAAATGGGTGGCTGCACAATTTTTGTAAATGATGTCTGCATAGTCCAGGAGAGGGAGGAAGGTGGACTGGACCAGCCTTAATCTAGAGTTTTGGGAAAACAAGGCCTTATTTCTGTAGAAAAAGGCCAACCTTAGTTTAAGCTTTTTCAATGTGAGGAAGGAAGGAGAGCTTAGAATCAAGGAGGAAGCCACAGTATTTAAACCTGTCCACGATCTCAAGCTCATCACCGAGCAAGGTAGTGATTGGCATGGGTGGGCTGTGTAAGGATGATGATCTAGCATAGTGAAAATACATCACTTTGGTTTTGTTGACATTAAATAGAAGTTTGGAGTGGAGTAGATTAAGTTGCAGTTGATTAAATTCTGATTAAAGTTTAGAGGAGGCATCTAGGAATGTAGGTTTAGAGATATAGAGGACCGTGCCGTCTGCAAAAAAGTAAAATTTTGAGTAGGTAATGTTATTACCTAGATTGTTGACATACATTAGAAAGAGCAGGATGTTCAGTATTGCGCCTTGAGGGACCCTCTCACTAAGGGAAGTAAGGAGGATAAAGTCCCATTGGCCTTAATCTGTTGCTTTCTAAGTGCCAGGTAGCTGTCCAACCAATTTGATACAGAAGGCTCAAGGCCATAATCTTTTAATTTTTCCAGAAGAAGACCGTGATCAGCTGTGTCAAAGGCCTTGCTTAGGCCTAAGAACACTGCTCCCGTGACTTGCTTGTGATCCATAGCTACTAACCAGTCATTAGATACTTTAGCTAGGGCAGATGTGGCACTGTGGTGATTTCTAAAGCCAGACTGCAGTGGATTGACCAATTGGTGTTTATCCAAGAAATCCCTAATCTGAATGTACACCAGTTTCTCAAAGCTTGGACAGTACTGGCAGAATAGAGATAGGCCGATAGTTATTTAAATTGCTAGGGTCACCTGATTTTAAAAAGGGGCATTATGTGGGCTACCTTCCATATTTGTGGCACTAAACCTTCTATCAGGGACATGTTGAATAGATAAGTGATAGGGGCAGTCAGATTTACATCCAAGTTTCAGAAAGAAGGGATCTATGCCATCTGCCCCAGCACTCTTTATTAACATCCAATTTCAGTATCTGATCTTCGACTTGTTTATAGGATATTGGCTTGAAGGAAGAGGTATCCTGTATAAGGGGTTTAGCACTCGAAGAGTCTTGGGTAAAAGAGGAGTATAGGGTAGCTGCCTGAGAGTCTCCATTACGACAAGGATATCTGGATTGGTGTGGGATACCCAGGCTTGAACTTCAGTCAGTTTCTTTTGCAGACTGCAGCTATTGATGAGCATCATTGTTAGTCCCTTAGCTGAAGCATAATCAGTTGGGGAGTCTGTGGGTGAGATAGGACCCGGGTTTAGCTCTATATTGCCTGAGCAGAGCAAGAGCATGACAATAATTTGTTTCAGCCTGAATCTCAATTATTTAGAAAACGTCTTGTGTTACAAGTCCGTTACTAGAACAAGATAATGCTGGCCTTCTCTTAATGTTAGTGGTGGGAGAGTTCAACATTGTCTAAAGAATTATTATAGAATGTAGTTTAGTGGGATTAATGCAAACCAAGGATGAAGCAGCTGTTTTAGATGGTTCTTCTCATAATGGTTGCTGAAAGATATCAGAACTGCAGATGGGGTGCTGCATGGAAGGCGATACAATAGTGGTTGACAGAACGCTTAATTGACAATTGGTAAGAGCAGTAGCAATACAAGAGATGGGAAAAGCATCATGGACGGAGTGTGTAAGAATAAAATAGTAGCAGTAGTGTCTTTAAATTCTGAATGGGCTACTGAAAAAGCTTGGGGTAGAAAAATGTGGGCAGAGAGGATATCTAGGGGAAACTAATGAAAAAGCGTGACTGTACCAAAAAGCAGTAATAGTACAATAGGTTTCTCCTTATTACGCGTGTCCCTGTAGTGGCCGATAAGTATAAAGTGCTAATGGAAAAACAGGCACTTAAAAAGATAGTGCCAGCTAATCACGGGTAAGAGTACGACTGGGCTGAATGACTGCAAGCAGCGCGTACCTTTCCTGACTCCCAGAGGTTTGCTGCATGGTGGGTGGGCGGTTGGCTTGTTCAGTGGTTGCAGGACAGAACTGCAGATGAGGTTTCGGCACAGGAGCCCTGATCAGGGGTTCAGGAACACCAGGAGTCCTTTTCTGACTCCCGGAGGCTTACTACCTGGTGGTGGGTGGTGGACTCGTACAGTGGTCGCAGGACCGAACTGCAGATGAGTGTAGGATGACAAACATAGTATACTGTGGGGCAGCAGTGTAGGATGACAAAAATGATATACTATGGGGCAGCAGTGTAGGAGGACAAAAATTGTATACTATGGGGCAGCAGCGTAGGAGACAAAAATGGTATGCTATGGAGCAGCAGCATAGGAGACAAAAATGGTATACTCTGGGGCAGCAGTGTAGGAGGACAAAATTGGTATATTATGGGTTAACAGCGTAGGATGACAAAAATGATGTACTATAGGGCAGCAGTGTAGGGTGACAAAGATGATGTACTATGGGGCAGCAGTGTAGATGACAGAAATGATATGCAATAGGACAGCAGGTGTCGAAATTGGCACCGGCCCGCTAGCCATATGCTGGTGGAGTTTGTATTGGGCTAGTAAGATTTTCATTTAACTAGCCCTGCAGGCTTGTACTTGAGAAGGCAACCCTTCCGTATGTACACCAACTAGCCCAGTGGAAATGTCTAAGGGGGCCAGTGGATTTTCCCAGTCACTAGCAAAACTTAATTTCGACCGCTGGGGCAGCAGGAGAGGACTTAATCAAAGAGTAGTTGCAGAACCTCTGCATATACTTAATAGAGGACAGAAGGGAGAGAAAAGATATAATTGAGACACACAATACAAACACATGGATACAACAGGATGAACTTGAGCAAGCTGTTCAAACAAAGGGCTTAATTAAACACTAGGGGTTACACCGTGAGGTTGATGGGGGGCTGTCAGAGGATGTGGTGAATGCAGACTCCATTTTAGGCTTCAGGAACAAATGGGACTGGAACACGGGGATTGTCCGGAGCAAAGGTGGCTAGCAATGCGTTGCAGTTCAGGCAGGTAGCTTGTTGGCGGAGGTGGGAAGTTTAACTCTGAACAGACTAGATGGATAAAAATCCTCATCTGTCCTCAACAATCTATATGTTTTATCTTAACCATTTTACAATAGTAAACATTTTCAAGTGTACAGCGATCTTCGAGCAATCGGAGTAGTGCATAGATATATGTGGGCAGGGGCTCCACTACAGTTGCATGAGTTAGAATAGAGGGTTTTTTAGTTGATGCTTTAGAGCAGGCTTCAACTGTACAGATCTGTGGCATCTGGGACAGGAAACTGAATCTAATCCAAGATGATGTGGGTCATTAGATGTGGTAGGGGACAGTTTGCTGGATATGTGAAATGGAGAGTTACCTTGGAGAACTTCAGCTGCGCATGTATTTCTGCTTGCTGCAAGGGAGAACCGTCCCTTTTGGGAGAATATGCTCAGTGGTGGGTCTTGCATAGGCAGCAAAATATGAAGCGCAGGGAGCATTGCACACCACATCTAGCTTGGCCATTTGAGACATAAGGAGCTGACTTCTAGAACATGCCTCAGTAGTCAAATGTAGGCAGGTTCATGTAGGATACCACTTGTTTCTTTGCTGAGGGGGTAGGCAGGCTTTGTTGCAGTAGAGGGTCCAAGGTTGTCTCTCAAATGTCTGAACCACGAGTTGAGCTGTATGTCTACTGTATGTCCTAATGCCATTTGATAAATGAGATAAACCTCATTAATTTCTACTGTTTTTGAAGTTCTACTATGATATAGTTTGTGAGCGTGCACATACATTCACTAAAAATACCACCAACAGCTTAATCTGGTTCAGGGTCATTTGGCATTCATCTGTATCCTCCTCCCCCCGGGTCGTGCCTGAAAATAAACAAGAATTTGTCTAGTGTACTTACCTGGTCAACAAAAACTAAATAAATAAGTATATCAATATATCTATACTGTATATATTTATACATACGCATACAGCACTTCCAGAGCAGATAATAGCTAGATAGTTTTTTGCAGCAGTATCCAAAAGTTCCAAGAAATAAACGACAGTTCACACTCTGTGCATTTGAGCAGTATACCTCCCTGGGTGGCTAGCCCAAGCTCAGTCCACAAGATCAAAAAAATGGAGGTGCGCTTTAAATAACAAATTTCTTCTGTACAGCAAATTGTCTTTGTTGGCCTTTTATCATTTGCAGCGTGCTTAACTTAATGTATACAAGTCCTTATAGCAATTCTTTTCCATGCAGTGCAAAGTGTGGCTATTAAACCAAACTTGAACAGGCCATTAAGCGTATTGCATGTGCAATAGAGAAGCCAGACTGCCTCAAGGTATTTTAGTGTGAGCTTGTCTGGGGAAGCTCTACAATTTGTTTAAGGTCAGCAATTGGACCTCCCTCCTTTGCGTGTTTCAGTAAGTTTAGTGGCCTGTTCAAATTTTGTTGAATAGCCATTATTTGCACTGTAGGGAAAAGAACTGACATGAGGGCTTGCATAAAGTAAGTTAGGCATGTAGCAGGTGCCATAATAAATTTGTTCTGTATAACAAAATTTCTTGACTGGCCTTTTGTTGTTTGAAGTGCACCTCCATGTTCTGATTTTTGTAGAATTTAGCAGCATCTGCACTATGCTGTTTGATGTTAGTGTAATATTTTTATTTTATTTTTTGTCTAAGGGAAACATCAGTCGCCAAGAAGCTGTCAGCATGATCCCACCACTGCTCCTTAAAGTAGAACCTCAACATAAGGTACGTGTCAAAGATATTTTGAGAGCTTTATCAAGGATATCTCCTCCAATGGGCCACACCTTTGTAACTGTAAGCCTTTGGTGTCAAGACCTTCTGGAAACTTTTGCGTAGCTGGGGGCCACCCACAACCCTCACTCTTCAGTTCTTTCAGTGTTGACACGCTCGACGGACCTGCAGAGAAAGAATGCCATTGTTTTGTTTCCTTGTTGTTTGTTTTTCTGACTTTACTAAATTTTCTGTCAACATTGTCCCTGCATGTCACCATTGAAAGAACCTTTCTTTAGGTTTTGTACCTGAAGTTACAAGATCTACAAGGATGACGCTCACACCGTGTCTGTTTTGCTGTTTCGGCCTGTCCCACAATGTGAAGGCCTGCCAGATCTACTAGGGATTCAACTAGGCCACAAGGAGACACTGGAAGAAGGCTTTGGAGACATTCATTGCCCTGAAGGCCACAGAAGCTCAAGTGAAGTCCGCGGGATCCAAACTGGCTTCTTCTTGACTACCCGCCCTGGGTAAGGAAGCACCCTAGTGGTTGTTGACTGCATCACCTTTGAGGTCAGCAAGGATGATAAGTCCAAATACAAGGAGAAATTGTCATTGAAACCCTCCTACTCTTCCAGCCACCATAAGCATAAAGAAAAACGTACATCGCTGGTGAATTTGATGTCTCCATTGAAGGAGGGAAAGTCCTTGTCAGCATCCGCTCGGGCACCATCGACTACAGCCCCCCCCGACTGTTGTTGAGACACCATCGTTGGGGCCTTGCTCTGCCAGTGTCATACCCACTATGGAAGGTATGTAGCCTTTGTCGATAGGTTCCATCCTGATGACAGCAGTAGTCTCAACCCTTCCACCAGGTGTCATAGACTCTTAGGATATGCTGGCATCGTTCTCAGAAACATTAACACACCTGTTTCTGTTGCTGCAAACAGCAGTGTTAATTCTGCCAACAGGATTTCCCTTGTCGGCACAGTCATTGTCAGTGGGATTGAAAAGCATACCAGTTGCACTGACTGTACAGCTGCTGCTGGCTCCATCGACTGCACTCATCATCATCTAAGAAGATGAGCTGGAATATAATTCTGACCTAGAAATGCAGGAGATTTTGGAAGATGAAGGTGTGGAATGAGGAACCCTATGATTGAGGTGTCCCTTCCAGTTCGACCTTACCATCATGCAGTGAGGACTCTGATATTCAAGCCCAGGTCTTCTCCAGAAAATCCTGCCTTCCAGGCTTTGTTTAAACAGAAACGGGATGTGATGGGATTTGAGGGTTAAGAAGGTGACTGTAGTACAAGTAACTTAATGGAGTTCTTGGAGGTGATGGCTGCACCTACTGTTGTGGTGCCTCTTGTTTATCCAGCATTGGAAGATGCTACATTTGCTGCCTGGCACAGACCTTGCACTCTGCCAGCATTTCCCAGAAAGGCTGACAGCAGTTATCTTGCTCCTTATGTCAAGCCCTATTCTGCTTCTCAGCCTGAAACTGACTCTGTGAATCTTCCAAGAATCAGTTTTCACCATTCATTACTGGTGGGTATAAGCCGGAGGCACTGTACCCTATGGGAGCAATAGCTTTAAGACTTTTGCGGAGGGGAGCTGATGTCGGAGACGGCGCCTCTCTTGAGGCCTACGCATGATGTGACACTTGAGGGTTGGCCAGTAACCGACGCCAGCTTCCCAACCGCCTCAGTTCTGTTTTTCTTGCCATCAAGATTGGATCACCGTGGGAGCTGCTGTGAAATTTTTTGCTACGCCATTAGACTCTGCTCGCTTTGCTCAACACCACCTTCTCAGTTTTGCCTTAATTTTACCTCCTTTATTGTTTTCGTGCTGTAGTGTGGTATTGGGTGCCTTTTTTGTATTGCTTTTATATTTTTCTGCTTCTCAGCAATCATGTCTGATTCAGGGGCCTAGCAAGTCCGTGAGTTCAAAGGCGGGGCATCCCCCAGTGAGTCAGTGCCCCTGCAAGGGAGCCCATGACCGCAACGGACCGGCATGTTCGCTTTTTTATCTGTCTGGGCCTGCACCATGATGCAGACAGTTGTAACACCTCTTTGTCCATGGATTTCCAAATGCTCAGGATCCACATGTTAAGGCTGGGACGAGGACCCCCCCAACCTTCAGAGGATGGCATTGCCGACAGGACGCAAGGCACAGGTCTCTTGGCTCTTCCCTGAGCCTCTCCCAGGTACTGTACGTACTGTGGGAGAGCTGACCTCGGCTGGTTCTAGTCTCGCTGGAAGCACAGGCTTGCGTGAGGGTTTGGGTAGACAGTCGGCTGAGCACCCCTTGCAGTCCGGTGCCCCTTGGGGGACCCGAATGCCCCCAGTGTTGCGGTCTCCACTATATGCTGGGACTGCACTAGTAGTTTCCTCGGTGACACGGCCTGGTGCTGTCTCTGCTTCTGACACCGCCTCCTGCGCTGGTGAGTGGGGCAGCGCCAGTCGCACAGCTAGGGCTTGTTCAGACACCACTCGTGGTTCTGGGAAAGGGGGAGTCCCTGAAATGGTCTCTTTGGAGAACTCTTTGGTCTCATCCTTGGATTTGCAGAATGACTGGGATGATCCTGGTTGGCTGCCAGGTTCCCCAGAGCCCCAGGAGTCCCCTCAGCCAAGCTCAAGGCCCTCTGTAGAGTTGGGGAGACCCCAGCTTGGCTTAGACTCTGGTACCAACCTGCTTTCGCCTCCTGGTGCTGTTTGTGGCACCGAGCAGGCCTCTGTTGCCAGCCCTGGCGCTGGAGAAGGGGATGGTGCCAAGCATGGTGCCAGGTCAGGGGACGGTGCTGGGTTCGGTGCCAGCCCTGTTTCTGATGCTGCAGAAGGCACCGATTCAGGCACCGGAGTCAACGCCAAGGGGCGTTCTTGAGCCACCAATGGTGCCGGTTCTTCCCAACTTTCTCTCCTGGATTCTACGGTTCCTGTTGGGCCTCAGTCGAGGGGCAAGTCATTATCTGGTGGGGCAGGGGTCAGCAGGCAGGGGTCTGCACCTTGTGCTATCCCCAGAGTGACTAGAGGCTCTGGGAGAAGCAGGTGTGCGGACTCTGGCCTTCTCTCCCCTCCTAGCCAGCATGAATCTGCAGTCGGTGGGGATAGGGGCCGCCCTAGTGGACCTGCATGGCTCCGATCTCCTCACCTGGGGGATTGCCCCTGAGGACACCACTCAGCTTGCACCTCCATGGTTGGGTGATCTACAGTGGGCGGTCTGCGCAGCCCCCTCCCTAGGAAAGAGTCCCCTGCTCGCTCCCGCAACCCTAGCAGAGGTGTTGGTGTCATCTCTCAGGAACGTTCTCCTCCCCCCCGCCTCTTCCTCCCATTCCTTCTCTGCTAGGTTTTTCCAGACCTACGGGGCCTGTGACTTGGGAACTGTTTGGGCTACAGGGACTACGTATCCCTGGTACCTTAGAGCCCTTCATGAGGTCATCTTCAGGCCCCTGCACCACCTCCCTCTGAACACAGCTCTTCTGTATCTCCGACTTCCTCCTCTGAGGAAGGGGAAACCTCGATTCACTTCTCCTCTGATGCTGATCTTACTATTGGCACTTCCTATTGGAGATAATGAAGGAGCTGTGCCTCTCTCATTTTGTAGGTCACAACCCTGTGCGTACGACACTGTCATTCTCCAGGAATGCGGCTCAGAATCCACTGTGATCCCTCTGTGGCCTCAGCACTTCACGGATGTGTCACACAGTGTCTGGCAGAACTCCTCCGCCCCATTCCAGCCCCAAGGGAATGCTAGCACAGGTACTGTGCACCCGTGGAGTCTCCATGTGCTTTGCCCCATGCTACCTCAGGAGTGGAGCTGCTGGACACACCCTCTGGACATCATCGCCCTAGGCACGAATGTCCCCCAGACTCTGACAAGTTTTGATTTCTGGGATAGAAGGGTGTTCTCGGAGGTGCTCCTCCTTTTATGCATTTTGGCGCACCAGGCACATAAGGCTGCCTATGCCAGGCACCTGTAGGCGATGCTGGGTCAGCTTCTGGCATCTATACCTGATAGTGATGCAACCAGGTGGGCTATCAGCCTTTCTGCCTGTGGTCTGGAGCTAGCAAGACACCAATTAAGGGCTGCCAGTGAGGTAGCTTCCAGGCTTGTGGGAGCAGCAGTCTGCATCAAGCGGATGGCGTGGCTCCATCTTTCCAGGTTATCACCCCTGGCTCAGCATAGGCTGATTGCCTCACCATTCCAGGGGGCCCACTTTTTCTCCCCCAGGGTCAGGTGGGAGTTAACAGGGCACCTTCCCTCTCCCAGGTCTTGGGAGCGCCCGCCTGCCCCTGGCCAGTCTCTGATCCCACCAGACCCATGAGGGGCCCTCCTCCTTTTGTGTGTCCCTCACAAGAGGCTGAGGGTTTTTTATTTATTTAGGAAATTGGAATTACAACCCTTTGACTCATAGACTTGTTTCCAGAGGCTCCATGTCAGAATAAAACATAGACATTCACACAGTACATACATAGAATAAATGTGGGTGAGCAATCGTACAGAGTATAAGTACAATGAGCACGGGTTAATGCCTATACTTTTGGTAGCTAAAACAGGGCAGAGCTATCAACATATTTACCTAATGAGCGGTTAAGACCTATACAACTGGTAGCTAAAGCAATGCATGATATGAGTTGGTAGTAAGCTGCCTCAGGGAGGCCTTGTCTTATACATAATACAATGCGTTCATAGTCCAGTGCAACTATATGGTAACCGAGAGAGGTGAGGAGCCTGTAGGCTAGTAATAGTGAGGGCTCTCCACTGCCTGGCCAAGGGCAGGTGCATGGCCTAGTGATGTGGTGCAGGATCCACAGGTTACCGGTTACACTGGCATTGACGTGAGGAGAGGATATGGGCCCTTAAGGCAGCTTTAAAAGGACCTAGATTGCACCTAAGGTGGCAGCTTGGTACTCACACCAGTAATGAATGGTGAAGATTAATCTTTGGAAGATATGAAAATTACGTATTCACCATAATTCTTGATCGTCCAGGATATCTTTACCATTCATTACTGCTTCCCGTCCACCTTCCCCTCATGGCCAGTCTGCTGGGCAGTGCCGCCTCCCTACTTGCCCTTCCCTGTATTGACACAAATGTTTAGTTGGCACACCCAAAGGGACCACCAGACTCGTAGCCAGACAAATCCCCATCTCTTGACTTTGGGGGTGGCAACTACGGCTAGCTTGCCTCCCTTGCCTCCTCCTCTACAGAGGAGGTTTTGCTACCCTAGGGATTCTAGAGCTTGCCGTATCTCTAAGAGGTGGATGTCGGTTGGACCGCGACTGCATGCTCGTGTCAGCAATGAATTTCCAGGGTTAGAAGCCACTTGCAGTATCTTGTACTGCATAATGTGCCTTTTTCCCCACTTAGGAGACAAGCTTAAAAGCTCTGCCCCTTTGCACTTCTATCCTCTGCATCTTCCGTATTTTCAGTGCTGGGCTAAACAGGTGGCGGGCACCTTCACTCCACCTTGACCCTTTTCCCCCCTTCTACTTGCAGGGAAATTGGGCCTTTCAGGACTATTCTTCTGAACCCTCTATAGAAAGAGAGAGAGAGACATTGGCAGATGCTCCTGTCTCCCCAGATCCCTTACCGCAGCCTACTGGGACTTCTCTAGTATGTGTAACAAAACAAAAAAAAGGAAAAGGAGACAGAACAGAGGAATGGGCCGCCTAGCCTCTTTCCTTTTCCTGGATGGACTGCACTTATGTCCTTCTTATTCTGACTTGGTGCCATGCCCTTGAGAAGTTCTCTTGGACACTTGTCCTCTTTAGGGTCCTCACTTCACATGTCAGATCATTGCTCTTTCTAGCAACATATTTGCTCCTCCTCCATGTCCCATCTCTTGCCTACTCATTATTGGGTAGTCTACCTTCTTGCTGGAGTAGGTCAGTCCTGTCCTACGTCCCTTGACTGAGGATAGGGCACCCTCCCTTTTCTCTCTCTCTCTCGGGTCACCCCTAACCTAAAAAGCTCTCTCCAGAGTCCATACCCTTCTTCTCTCTGATCAGCTTTAGGATTCAGTTTGTCCTTTCCTTTTCCCTGTCCCTTGGGCTCCCTTGCCCCACCCCTTCTTTTCTCTCCTCTTTTTTGTTTTCTCTCTCGGAAGCAGAACTGAGGAGGTTGTGGAGCCAGCATCAGTTACTGGTCAGCCTGCGAGCACCGCATCATGCATTGGCCTTGAGGGTGGTACCGTCTCTGACGTCGGCTCCCATCCTCATGAGACTTAAAGCTATATGCTCCTGTGGGGTCCTGTGCCTCTGGCTTATACCCACCAGTAATGAATGGTAAAGATATCCCGGAAGATCAAGAATTACGGTGAGTACGTCATTTTCATTTATCGTAGCTGCACGTGATCACTCTAGGGCTCCTAGAGTTATGAGCACTCTACCCCTGTAACTGTAGGAGGACTTACGCCGCTTCAACTTTGGCCTTCATTTTGCAAAATACCAGACTTATATGATTAAGTATCAGAATAGCCTCTGGAAGTCGGCTTTGGCTATGGCACAGACACTGCCAGATAGCCCTTCAAAGGCAGAACTGCTTAAAGCTGCCTCTGCGCTGGCCTAGGTACTGGTAACATTTACTACAGTCAGTGTATGATGCTTTAGATGCTGCTTCTAGATCACCTGCATCAGCTATATGCTTCATAAGGTACTCCTGGCTCAAAGTGGCAGGACTTGCTTCAGATGTGCAACATGCTCAGTGCCCCCACCCTTTCAGGACTCTAAGCTGTTTGGTCAGGATGTAGATAATACATTGAAAGACATAGTCATTTAAGGTCTGTGAAATCCTTAAAACCGCCCCGCTACACACACACACACACACACACACACACACACACACACACACACACACACACACACACACAAAAAAACGTATTCAGGGGTCAAGATAGGAGTGCTTTCGAGTGTTTATCAATTGGAGCTGTGGAGAAGGTGGCCTGGGCCTCGAATCCTAATATAGGATTAACTTTCTGGGTATTACTTTGTCACCGTATATTGATAGCTGTCATATTTTGAGATGTATCCTGCATCACAGTTGTAATCTAATGCTACCTTAATTATTGTTATAGCCTGCTTTTTATTAATGCCATTACCTGATGGCTAAGTTTCACAGTTATCTGTACTGTGCTCTGATGAATGAATTAAAAAAAAAAAAAAAAAAGTGTGCTTTCTGGAAGATAGTGTGCTGAGGGGGCCATGGCTAATGTCGGCCCTACCATGGCAAATGAGGCTGTCCCCCAACTGGACCTGCTGCCCTGGGTGGCCACTCAAAGGTGCCCAAAGGTTCTGGTTCAGGTGGCCATGCTGCCCCTTGCACATTCTGACTCCCCACTACATGCCCCCCCAGCAGCTGCTGCCAGGAGTACAAGTGTGTGTGTGTGTGGGGGGGGGGTCGCCCTTCACCTGCAAGAATGGAGGGAGATCACAGCAGGCAAATGGGTACCGGAAGTAGTGGATGCTCTGGAACGCGATGTGGTGCACACCTGGGCCTTTACTAGTACTAGACTCTTTGGGGGGGAGGGGGTTGTGGACAGACCAGAATTCTAATCTCCACATCTTTGTTCTGAAGACAAGGGCTGTTCTTCTTGGATTCCTGGCCTTCAAAGAACACCTCTTTTCAGGTCCCCTGTGATACGAACAGACCGTGTCAGTGTGTTGCTGTGTAACTACAAGCAAGGGGCACTTGCTCTTACTCTTGCAGGGAAGCAATGAGAGTATGACATTGGGCACTCTCTCATGGCCTACACTTGATAGCTGTTTTACTCCTAGGAGCCCCAAAGTTTTGGCAGACAGGCTGTCAGTCCCAATCTTGGGTACACAAGTGGGAACTGCTGACCTCTATGGTAAACAACCTGTTTGCAAGATGGGGTTATCCAGAGCTGGACTTTTTGTATTCTTGCGCAATGCAAAACTGCTGCATTTCTGCTCACTCACTCCAGGGCCTGTTGTTTTTTTGGTGACACACATTGTCCCTCTACTGGAGGAGGAATTTACTTTACAGATTCCCTCTGATCTTTCTCATTCAGAGGGTCCTTCTAAAGATGTGAGCAGAGGTGGGCCACCCCGATACTGATAGCCCTGTTTCACTTCGTCGGATATGGTTTCCACTTCTGAAGCATCTGGCAGTGGAACCTCTGGCTCTCTTGCCCCTGTGTCAGAGTCTAATGTCCCAGGACGGGGTTCCTGGTGCACCCAGACCTCAGGTCCTTCTGCCTGCACACTTGGCTCCTGAGGGTGTAGCCATTGTACAGTGTGGGGTTTCTCCCCAAGTGACTAATATTTTGCTGGTGGCTAGGAAGCTTTCACTAGACATACGTATTCGTTAAAGTGGAAGTGTTTTGCTATGTGATGTGCTTCAAGCTCTGAGGACCCTTTTACGTGTCCTGTTAATACTGTACTTGCCTACCTCCTGTTTCAGACTCTGGTCTGTTCTCCTCAAAGGTGCACTTGACTACCATTTCGGCTTTTCATGCCCCATGGCACAGTTGATGTGTCCTGTACCTTTTGTGGAGGTATCGGCTGGTAGTTTGTCCCGCTGCCTTTGCGGGAAGGTATGGTTATTTGTGCTTTTTATGTCTTCTGTCACCAGTCCCATCCTCTTCTTGTGTGCCTGGTCCTGATGTGGTCTCCTTTTTCCTCTCAGTAAGTGGCCCTCCATGCTCATCTCTGGCAGGAAACTGAGGAGTGAGGGGGCCACCCATGTTTTATTGGTACCGATATTGTATATCATCATTGGGTGGCCTCCAGCTAGGTAGAAGTTTATGGAAGGTCCTGACACCAATGGCTTGCAGCTCCAAAGGTGTGACCCAGTGGACGAGATTCTTTCGAAGATCTACTGTTACTAGTAGGTAACTGTTGTTTGCATTTTCAGTGATAACAATTTATGCCTAGGTGCCAGGGTGGGGTGTGAGAATGAAATGCAGATCTTAGTTCGAGAGGGTTCCTGCAGTAGGTCTTCACATGTAGGACTGTGCCCCCCCTGGCGTTAGGTCTGAACAGCAAACTTGTAGATAGCAATCATCAGCAGGGACCGCCCCCGATATTGGGTGTCATGACGTCAGCCCAGCTATAAAAGAGGTGGTCTTGCGCCCACTCTCCAGTTCTCTCCTACCGTCGCCTCAGTAACGTTCAGCACGCGATAGAACAACGATCATACGTCTGCCATTTTGTCGAAGTTTTCTTCGCCTCATAACTATTTTTTCTCTAATTGTTTCGCTCATATTTGATGTCTTCTAGACAGAAGAAGGGCTCGAAGTGCGGCGCTCAAATCCCGCATGGTGACGACCATTCCCCGCAGCCTCCTCTACCTTGGTTCCAAGCACAACACCCAGGAGTGCTCCATCTGCCAGGCCTTCAACCAGGCGACCCGAACCAGGCGTAAGCAGACCCTCGAGGCCCATCTCCTGCCTCGACGACTGGCGTCGATGGAAAAGGAGCTCCAGGAACTGCGGGATAGGTTGTCGTTGCCAGGCCCAAAAAAGAAGAAATGTAAGGAGAAGCACCGTGACCGGAGTCCGTCGCCACGCGGTAGGCGCTTCCAAACTGTGAGTACTTCTGCCAGTGCTCCATCTGCTTCTTTAGGCCGGGCACCTTCTCCCCCTCCTCCCGAGGTGAGCGGGCAGCCGGGGGGTAGCTTCTCTGGGCTTCTGTCAAATCACCCTGCCTAGCCGATAAGACACCCCTTGACCCTGTCGAAGGACGCACGGCTCCCGCCGATCAGTCTAGCGGCGGTCTCCGGACTTCCACTAGCCCAGCACGGTCCAATCAGCCAGACGACAGCTTTTCCATCGCCCGCCCGGATCTTTCCACTCTCCTGTCAGGCTCCAGTTTGGCCCCCGACGCCGGACAGAGTGATGGGCAGAGTGACCCTTCGTCCTCTAGGATTTTACATGCCAGGGACTCGCCACCTGATCCGCTAATTTTCCTGCCAGTGAGATCGCCTTCAGACCTGCCGTCGGGGCTCCTTTCGGACCTCCCTCGCCAGGCCTTCTGCTGTCCCTGGACATTAGTCTGCCACCGGCTAGGGATCTTCTCATGGAGCCTCCTCCCTCGGGACCTTCGGGGGCCCTCCGAGATCCCGCGCCTCCCCGAGGTGCCATGGCACTTCCCCTGGCAGGACCAGATCTTCCGGGCAGGTTTCTGGGGTCAGACCCCATTGTCCCGCCTCTGGATGACCCACCGTCGACTCCACAATATCCGATGCCATGCCATGTGCCTCTGACGGCGGGATACCCTGGGTACTCGTACTATCCACAAATGGGTTATCACTACCCTTCATGGCCTCAATACCCAGGTTATCCTACCTTCCAGCCTCCTCCTCCTCCTTCACCACCACCGGCACCAGAGACAGCACCCCAATGGTGGCAGGAGACCAGAACCCAGCTGCTGTCTGAGCTCAGGCTGTCTGGGGTGGGAGCTCCCCAGGCTAGGGCCCCCCTCCCCCCACCGCCTCCTTCGGGCAGAGCCTCGGGTTCTCTTGCTGCGGGTACCGCTGGTATGGAGCCTTCCATTCCCAGCGGCTCCGAGCCCTCTGATACGGAATCTGACACCGAACCTTCGGACCCCAGATCTCCGGTTGAGGTTCCTCCCAATAAGTCACCTAAGTCTCCTCCAGTGGACCCATCTTTTGGAGACCTCTTGCGCTCCATACAGGCAGCTGGAGGCTGGCCCACAAAAGAGGTGGATCCGCAATGAAAAAGGCTAGCGGAGCACCTGGATCTTGCTACATCGGATCCCATCCCCATCCCCCCATGGATGGGACCCCATGAGGACTTGGTTACCACAATATGGCAACAACCGTCCTCCATACCAGCGGTCTCCAGGAAGGCAGACCGGACCTATTATCCCCCAGAAGGGATTCAACACCTTAACTCCCATCCTGAGGCTGACTCCATGGTAATTACTGACGCTCACGACCGGTCAGCCCAACCGAAACACCTGAGATCCTCACCACCAGACAAGGACTCTCGTCAGTTTGGGCGAAAAATCTATTCTTCTTCCTCCTGTGGCATTAGATCTCTCAACTATGTCTCGCACGTGGGTGCTTTCCAAAAAGCTACTCTTTCGGAGCTGGAAAGGGATCTACTTGAGGTTCAGGATGAAAACCTTAGGAAGAAGCTCCTGGACAAGGTCAGGATGGGAAAGTCCTCGTGTCGTCACGCGCCCCGACTGACATACGACTCAGTGGATTCAGTGGCTAGAGCGGCAGCCATGGGGATCTGTCTCCGCTGGGTTGCCTGGCTTCGGATAGCCGGTTTGGCACAGGATGTATAGTCTTCCCTCTTGGACGCCCCTTTTAGGGGTTCCGTCCTCTTTGGCGGCAATGCTAAAGATGATATAACAGGGCTGCAAGAGAGTGGATGCTCTTTAAGAGATGTACGCTGTATGTACAAGATGGGTCAGAAAAAGCAGCCCTTTCACCGCCAAAGAAGGTGGAACAAGAATCAGGCAAAGCGTCGGGGAGACACGCCCCTGGCTCAGGAGCCCAAACCCCACAGGCTAAGTTCTCCAAACCAGCCTCGGGGGCTAAAGCTCCCCTCAGTGTCCTGACTCCTTTCCCCTCCTTCCACTCCAACCCTTACTTCAGGAAGAACCGATCGGAGGGAGGCTCTGCCTCCACCTGGAAGGTTGGAGGCTTGTCACCGCAGAGTCTTGGGTGCTTCAGCTCATCCAGCGGGGTCACTCAATCGAGTTCCTTGGGATTCCAGCCCCTCTACCTCCGGGATGGTCTTTCTATCCACGGGATCAGATCCCCCTTGTCTTGCAAGAGATTCGGGCACTTCTAAAGGAGGCCATAGAACCCGTCCCCCAAACCCAGATGGGAAGGGGAATTTACTCCCACTTCTTCCTAGTCCCAAAGAAAACGGGCAGCCTGGACCTGGATCCTGGACCTTAGCACACTAAACGTCTTCGTCGAGTGCAAGAAGTTTCATATGTTGACTCTTCAGGGGCTCCTACCCCTGCTCCATCCCAACTCCTGGCTGTGCTCCCTGGATATGTAGGATGCCTAACTGCACATCCCTATCCTCCCGGCCCACCGTCACTTCCTCCATTTTGCTTTTATGGAGGATCACTTCCAGATTCAGGCACTCCCTTTTGGCCTTTCCTCGGCCACCCGGGTGTTCACGAAGTATCTAGCAGTGGTGGCGGCGTTCTTACACCGCCAGGGCATTTATGTCTTCCCGTACCTGGACGACTGGCTCCTCGCAGCACCCTCTCCTACCAGTCTGAAAGAGTCCCTCTCTTTCACTCTTAACTTGTTCTCCCTTCTGGGGATCAGTGTTAACTTTCCCCAAATCCCAGCTAGTGCCATTTCAACGACTCCAATTTATTGGAGCCGTACTAGATACAGTTCAGAGTAAGGCTTTTCTGCCACCGGATCGAGCCGAGACTTTGGTTGCTCAGGCTACTGTTGTGGCCCAGGCTCAGTGGATGCTGTGCTCCGTCTCTTGGGACTGATGGCAGTGACCATTTCCATAGTACCCTTGGCCAGACTTCACATGAGGGTCACCCAGTGGTCTCTCCGAATCCAGTGGGATCAGAGGACAGATGACATGAACCAAAAAGTCATGATCTCTAGCAGCCTTCAGAGAGACCTTCGCTGGTAGCAGGATCTCTCCAACCTGTCGAGGGGAACTCCTTTTTATTCCCCTGTCCCAACCCAAATCCTTACCACGGATGCCTCAGACTTGGGCTGGGGAGCCCATCTGGGGGTACACAAGACGTAGGGGTCTTGATCCGATCAGGAGCTTATGCTCCACATCAACGTTCTGGAGACCACGGTGGTCCTTTACGCTCTCCAGGCGTTCCAGTCCCTTCTGGTTCCGGGATCACTTCTGGTCCAGACGGACAGTATGTCCACAGTCTGGTACATCAACAAACATGGAGGAACCCGGTCGTACCCTCTCTGCAGAGAAGCTGTGAGGGTCTGGTACTGGGCAATCCAGCACAGCCTTTACTTGACAGCAGTCCACTTACCAGGCGTAAGCAACGTCCTGGCGGACAGTCTGTCGATCAGTGGCCAGGGCCCATGAATGGGAGCTAAAGTCAGGGGTGGTCAAAGAACTCTTTCTTCGATGGGGTCGTCCAGACTTGGATCTGTTTGCCTCCCCATTCGACGCAAAACTACTGAAACTTTTGCTTGCTCGTTCCCGGGCATGGTGCTTTTTGGCGAGACACACTGTCTCTCTCTCTTGGACAGGGAGGTTTCTCTACACTTTTCCTCCCTTTCCTCTCATTCAGAAGGTTCTGGTGAAACTTCAGCAGGAGAGAGCTCATATAATTATCGCTCCTCTCTGGCCACGCCAGATTTGGTATCCTCTTTTGCAGCAACTGGCACTGGAACCTCTGGTCCCTCTGCCGTTTTCCCATGACCTTCTGACAAAGGAGTAGGGCACCCTGGTGCACCCGAGCCTTCAGTCTCTCCACCTTCATGCGTGGCACCTGTGGGCATAGTGGTTTCCCGCTATGGTGTCTCATCGCAGGTTGTGCATATCTTAGTAGAGGCCAGAAAACCCTCCTCTAGATCCACTTACGCCATGAAGTGGAAACGATTTTCGATCTGGGCCCTAGCAATGAGCTGGAATCCCTTTTCGTGCTCGGCGGCCCAGGTGTTAGAGTACCTCGCACATTTATCTGAGACTGGCCTTAGTTACTCCTCCATTAAGGTCCATCTCTCTGCGGTGTGAGCCTACCACCTCCTGGTGGAGGGCAAAACCTTAGCTCAGTTGGAGGTTGCCAAAACCTTTCTGAAAGGCATCCTTCATTTTGAAACCTCCTATCTGGAATCCCTGTCCCTTCTGGGACCTGAATTTCATGCTTGAGAAGCTGACTTTACCTCCGTTTGAACCAGCTTCTACTTGCGACTTACGCTTCCTTTCCTGGAAGACTTTATATTTAGTCGCAGTACTTCTGCCAGAAGGGTCTCTGAGCTTCAGGCTTTTGTTTGTAAAGAACCCTATTTAATTTTTCATAGAGACAGAGTAGTCCTTCGGACTAACCCTTCTTTTCTCCCCAAAGTGGTATCAGAAACCATTCTGAATCAGAGCGTGAAATTACCAGTATACTATCCCCAGCATTCTAACAGGGGGGGAATACCTTCTGCACACTCTAGATGTGCACCGGATTCTGAGGTACTACATGAACCGGACTAAAGAGGTTCGTAAATCTAACTAATTCTTTGTAGCCTTTGCTCCCCAGTGCCAGGGCAAGGCTATTTCCAAACAAATCATCTCTAGATGGTTAGCCAACTGCATCCATTTTTCTTACACGAAATGTGGGAAGTCCCTTCCGGGGCAGTCAAAGGCCACTCCACCCGCAGCGTGGCTACCTCTACTGCCTTCTTTAGGAATGTGTCCACTGCAGAGATTTGTGTGGCGGCCACGTGGTCGTCTGTTCACACTTTCATCCAGCATTACAGTTTGGACATTGCCTCTAGGCGCAGAACAGGCTTTGGTCTTGCAGTTCTGCAAGGCCTCCTGTCACGATTCCCTATGGTGACTTCTCCTCCTCCTCCCGGATGCACCTCTGCATAAGGTATTTTAGGGACTGCTTGGTATTCAGTCCTATATGTGAAGACCTACTGCAGGAACCCTCTCGAAGTAAGATACTGCAGTTACGTAAGAACTTACCGTAACAGTAGATCTTCGAGAGAAGTTCCTGCAGTAGGTCTACCTTCCCCCCAGTTCCTGGATGTGTTTTCCTTTAGTTTCCATCCTACCTAGTTCTTGAGTCTAGAGAGGAAGTGGGGTCCTAGGAGTTTCTTTACTCCTAGCCTTTATTTACCTTTCTTTAGGTCTCCGGTGGAAAAGAACTGGAGAGCGGGCGTGGGACTGCCTGTTTTATAGTCGGGCTGACGTCATGATGCCCGACGTCGGGGGCGGTCCCCACTGATGATTGCTATCTACAAGTTTGCCGCTCGGACCTGATGCCAGGGGGCGCAGTCCTATATGTGAAGACCTACTGCAGGAACCTCTCTCGAAGATTTGCTGTTACGGTAAGTTCTTGCGTAACTGCAATTTCTTTCCATTTTGACTTTTTGCATCCATTACTGCTGATCTTTCTGTAGTTTACTAATTTAGCAATATGAAGAAACTAACTCCCTTGATATGTAAGCAGAAACACCCAACTGGGTGTGCATCAGGCTATTTTGATGCATGCCCCAGGTGCATTTTTGAGTCAAGAAGCCGTAGGCCAAGTGCCTGCAACCACCTGGGAAGGTTTTGTATTTTAAAATGTGTTTAGTAATTATGTTAAAATATGTAAAACTACAAAAGTTTACAAGTGGCATTCATTTAGTAGTCTGGCCACCTGCTGGAACTACATGGGATTTACGGTTTTGTTTTAGGACTGTTATTTTAATGTGGCTTCCATTCTTGTAGGTTTCAGTCCACAGTTGTAGTTTCAGTAGTTTGTTTACTGCACAGCGCCCCCCACCCCTGACGCTCCTTCATTAGTTATATAGTACAGAGGAGAGAAATATGAAATGTAGTGGCATTCAAAAAAAAGTGTGCAGATTGGAAGTACCATATCAGTACCATTGTAGAAAGTGAAAGTGTTTTGTGTCTTTTTTTTTTTTTTTTTAAATTCTCTTTTCCTGCACATCAGCCTGGTCACGGACCCTTGAGCTCCCACTTCTGTTAGCCGCGACTCCCTTTCCCCCCAGGGTGGGGTTGAGGCACCAGGGCTAATGCTGCAGTTGTTGGACTGGATCAGGGAGCCTGCCTGGAAGCTGATTAGAGCCAAGGGCAAACTTCACTCATGGTGGCCATAAGCATATTTTTTGATTACTCCAGGACGGGGACATGCAATGATGTCCTGCGTCCATCCCGCCCTTTTTAGATTTGGTGCTGGCGCTTGCGATTCCTCCCGGCCTCCAACAGGAGTCATACGTGCGCAGGACACTCACCTGACCCTTCCCCGGAGAAGAACAGCCCTGAGGGAGCTTGATCCTTCTGCCCCAGCCGGATATTTGTGTCTTTTAAAAGAGATTCAGGCTGGCCCGGTGGCGCAGAGGGCTGAGGCGCTGGCGCCTTACCTCAAACCACACTGGCGACCCTGGTTCGGGAACGGACTCTGGTCGCTGGGGGTCAGCGGGGACGGGAGAGGATTGAGCATCTGAAGGGCTTCCCTCCTCCCCGGGGGTGGGTTAGGGTGATGCCTTGCTTTGTAGCAGCCCCCGGTGGAGAGCGGTGGCACTACAAGAAGCGGTGCGACGTCAGAGGAAACCAGAAAAGCGGAAAAACGTCCTGGATTGGCCAGGATGACGGCAGACGATCTGCCGACACTACTGGACTCTCGTGGAGCCTGACCGCCTCAGCAGCGCCCTGGGGCCAAGAGAAAGAATGTGCTGGCTGCCCTACTGGTGCCTTCCCCCTCTGAGGAGAGGGACCCACTCGGCGAAGGGTTACGCCAAGCTACCCCAGGGTTGTCTGCGATCTGAGGTAGGGGGGTCCAGGGGGAGGACAGTAGGTGGGTGTTGGGGATCATGGCTGCCTGAAGGAAGTGGCTGATACGGGGCACGTAGGAAGATAAAGAAATAATGCAAAAAAAAAAAAAGAGATTCAACCTTACAAGTCCACTGCAACCTACCCCCCCCCTCGCCTCGCACAAATTTAAGAAATATCTTGTGACAGCATTCAGGGACAGAGCTTGGAGGTAGGGACCAACTTTCTCTCTGTGTGATTTCAGCAAATTAATGCTGTGGCTCAGTCAGAAAAATTAGACATTTTTTTGTTCAAGTGGTAGTTTGTGAACATGAGCACGAGTGCGTTTGGTCTGCTACTTCTGTCTGTATTGATGCTGCTGCAATTGGGAGAGAAGGATTTGGGGACGGAACACTGACACTGATTCAGCAGCTGACTGTTGCTCATCAGTGCAACAGTGCTGGTAGGGACCAAGTAATTGCACTGTTCCTCTTACCAAGGCTGGCAATATGTTTGCCTGTTAGGTTTATGGGATTTTAAGACCCATTTTACAAATGTTGACAATACAGCCAGATTGTTGTGTGTCAGCTCAGATGAGCATCTAGATGGAATGCTATGTCCTCTCCTGCCCATTGGGACAGCTTGTAACTGTCTTAGTGAAGTCTGTATGACATGTCCCTTCCTAGACCCTCTAAATCTTACAGCCTGTCCGAGCTGGTAGACAGCTCCCTCACCTGCAGTGATTTTTTTCCTTTCTGACAGGTGCTGTTCTCTCTGCTCTGCACATTTTATGACCTGATTTGACGTGGATCTTTTCATCCTGCAGCACCACAGAGTGGATTATCAAGGATATCCTCTCTCTTTCCACCAATAACTTAATCCTCTCTGGGCTCAGACTGCAGGACTGGGACCCTGAGACTGTGGTGACTGGTTAGGACCACTACAGCCTCTAGCCACTTTGCGGTGCCTGGTAAGGGTCACTTACTGCCTCCCCCTCTGCAGTCCAGGTGGAGGTATGGTAGTTTCGCTAAGGGGGGTGGTTTTTACACATTAAGGATCGCTGCAAGTGCAGCGCATGTGTTAAAGGGTTATTGCGCTGTCATGTGCACATGCAGGAAGGGTGTCATCTTAGGTGGGTGATTATGGCATTATCTGCAGTGGTGGCCATCATGATACAGACTGCACATGTACCAATAATATGACGGCCATCTTACTACAGTTCACGCATGCTCAGTTGAGCACAATGGCCATTTTGGAATCTCTTCTAAGTGCAAAAATACTGCTGCAGTTTTGATTGGAGTTCGCCACTGGTTTTGGCTGCCAACTCACTAAGGGCTACAAGAATTATCAAAGTTGCTGAACCGTGGCCTTTAAGTCTGGCACAATGGAATCTTCAAGCAGTTCTGCAAAGGAGATCAGATCAAAGGCCCCCCAAGTGTAAAAAAAGGAAAAAAATGACAGAGTAGGCTGTGGTCCACTGTGGCCGGCTCCTGTTTGCCATCCTGTGTCAAGGCTTTCTCCTCTGAGGTGAATTGAGCACAAAGCTCCTACTGTTCATTACAGGGGTGGCAGGAGAAAAAGTTCCTCTGAGCCCAGATCCAAGTCCTCATGGAACTGCCTCACTTTTCTCTGGTTGCCTCTGCAAGAGAATCAAGATCTCCTTCACTGTTACAGGTTGCATGGGAGCTGCAGCCCACTTTTGCAAAGCTCACGATTGTGGACATCCTCATGGAGGTAAAGTTCACATCACATCCCCAAAGAAGGAAGAGGATTCCACAGACTCTCTTAGCGTCTCTTCGGTCATCAGTTGAATTTGTGAGACTACAGCCAGGAATGAATCCGCACTCATTGTAGAGTTCTTCAGTGATATTATATATGATAGCTACTTGGATTCTGTAAGAGTATGTATCCTTGAATGAAGATCAAGAAGGAAAGATTAGGCTGAGCCTTTAACTGGGAGCAACTGAGTACACTAACGAAGCAAACCTGTACCACCCTTGATTGGAGGACAAGCCACAGCACAAAACACAAAAAGAAAGCAGATGAGCTGGCCGCTGGGCAGATGGTAGTGCTACCTCTTGCAGCGCCGATGATCTAGGTTCTGTTGAGAGGCTAGAGCATTGGAGGGTTGGCTTTGGGGGGGGGGGAATGAGCATCTGGAGTACTGTTGTCCTCCTCTGGGGTGGGAGGGTCAGGGCAGTCTGCAGTAGTCAGACGTCTAGTGGGGGCTAGGAGTGTCTGCGCCCGACACCTTTTGCGCATGTGGGTCAGAGGCCCAGCAGGTGTCTGCACGGTCATGCACGGGAGTGTGCATGGTGTGCTTCTAACGCCACTTCACATCCGAGCGTTGGGGGAACATCCAAAGAAAAAAATCCTTCTCGCCAGGCTGCAGCATGAAGCCAGGACCCTGGACTGCCTACATTCAGAAATGAGCTGAAAGGCATATGTCTTGGTTGCGGCTCTTGGGGTGATGTTGGTCACTTTCTACAGGGAGCCTCTCCACGAGGGGCAAGTCATGGTCCTCCCAGACCAGGCAACTAGGAGGGAAATGGCAGGGTGGAGGGTGGTTCCAGAGACCCTGGGTTGATAGGGTATATCCCTACCCTGGCAGGAATGCCAGAAAACAAGCACACACAAAAAAACTGATTCCCTTGAAGAATGCGGCCTAAAAGGAGAAAGTGTTTTCAGTATGTGACACGGCAGAGGACATTATAGCCTCTAAATGGACAGAGAAAGAGAAAAGCATCAACACTGTGGTATGCAAAAACCTACAAGGTTGGTGGCAGGGACACTAAATCGTGCGATTCAAGTGTGCCAATTAATACTGGCAGGTATGAGTAATGTACATAGAAACATAGAATTTGACGGCAGATAAGGACTGCTTGGCCCACCCAGTCTGCCCATTTCCCTACTTAATGGGTAAGCTGCAGATCCTAGTTAACCAGCAGCCTACTTCTTCCTACCCCCACCCCCTAGAATTGCCTTATGACTGTCCCATGCATGCTTGAATTCCACCACTGTTTTTGATTCCACAACCTCCTCTGGAAGGCCGCCCATGCATCCACAACCTCTCTGTGAAAAAATACTTCCTTAAATTACCTCTGAGCCGCTCTATCTTCAAATTGTGCCCCTTGTTCTTGCACATCTCTTTTTTTGAAAGATGCTACCCTCTTGGACTTTGTTGATTCCCTTGAGGTACTTGAAAGTTTCTATCATGTCCCCTCTCCTTTTTCTTTCCTCAAGGGTATAAATGTTAAGCTCCTTTAGTCTTTCTTCATATGTCTTCTGGTGCAGACCCTGCACCACTTTGGTTGCCCTCGTCTGGACAGCCTCCACTCTGTCTATGTCTTTGCGGAGATGGGGTCTCCAGAACTGCACACAGTACTCCAGATGGGGTCTCACCAGCTGTCTGTACAGAGGAATAATAACTTCCTGTTTTCTACTATTGATGCCTCTCCCTATGCATCCCAGTATCCCCCAGCCCTCCTTGCTGCCCTCTCACATTGCTTGCCCACCTTTAGGTCATCTGATATGACTACCCCCAGGTCCCTTTCCATTTTTGTTGTTGTTAGTATCTCACCCCCCATTGTGTACTCTTCCCCTTGGTTTTTGTTTCCCAGGTGTATTACCTTGCACTTCTTAGCATTGAATCTAAGCTGCCATACATGTGATCATTCCTCTAACCTTGCCAAGTCCCTTCTCATCCTTTCCATCCCACCTTGTGCATCAACTCTGTTGCAAATCTTTGTGCCATCTGCAAAGAGACCTACTTTTCCTTCCAGTCCCTCTGCAATGTCGCTTATAAAGACATTGAAGAGGACCGTCTAATACTGAACTCTCTGCGGTACCCACTAGTAACCCCCTTCTCTTCAGAGTGGACTCATTTACTATTACCTCTGTGTCCTATTCTCCAGCCAATTCTTTACCCAGGCTGTCATCTTGGGACCCACTCCCAGGCTGGCTAACTTGTATATTAATCTTTTGTGTGGGACTGTGTCAAATGCCTTGCTAAAGTCTAGGTAGGCCATGTCCACAGCCCCTCCCTGATCTACTACTTTGGTCACCCAGTCAAAAATCTATCAGATTCATCTGGCATGACCTTCCGCTGTGAATCCATGCTGCCTTGGGTCCTGTGCCCCTCTGGCCTCTAGATACTGACAGTTCTTTCCTTCAGAAGTGATTCCATCATTTTCCCTATCACTGAGGTTAAACTAACAGGTCTGTAGTTTTCTGCTTCTGCCTTGCTCCCACTTTTGTGAAGGGGAATCGGATCTGCCCTCCTCCAGTCCTCTGGTACCACCCCATCCTCCCATGATTTGTTAAAGAGGGTAGTCAGTGATGTCACTAGTTTTACCCTTAGTTCTTTTAGAATTCTGGGATGAATCCCATCAGGCCCCATTGCTTTGTCTACCTTCAGTTTTAAGAGTTCTTTCAGAACCCTTTCTTCTGTAAATGGGCTGGTATCAGCTTCTGTATCCAGCGTGTTTCTGTTGTTTATTTTAGGTACCTCCCCCTCTTCATTTGTAAATACTGAGCAAAAATATTTGTTTAGTATCTCTGCCTTCTCACAGTCACCCTCTGCCCACCCCCTCCCTTTATTAAGCCTCACTATCCTCCTTGGTCTCCCTTCACTCCCTGATGTCCCTATAAAATGTTTTATCCCCCTTCCTAACTGAGTTTGGCTATCTTTTCCTCGGTTTGGGCCTTTGCTGTTCTGACTGCCTTCCCAGCTTCCTTTTGCTTTATCTGATATAGTTCTCTGTCCTGCTTCTTCTGTGCACTCGTTTTGGTTTTAATTCACCATTTTTTTTTTTAAAGTAGAACTGTAAAAAATATAATAATTTATTTTGTATGAATTTTCTTGTTTGTATAAATTGTTTCTGTACCTTTCTTATACAGTATGCCTTGGCCCAGGTCAAGCCTGAAAAAGGACCTTTGGTCCAGTGCTGCCACCCAGTGAACAAATTTCAAATAAATAAAAAAAAAAAAAAATTGGGATATGTACAAATGCTTTAAATGTGGGGGAGTCCTGCTCCTTTTGACTCACCAGTGGTGTTATGGCACAGTTCTGTGGGGTGTGGAACATAAATGTTGGGATGAGTATTAGTATTCATTAAAACAACATTTTTGAAGAGTATTGTTTTTAAAACAGGGGGAGTAAAACAGACCATTACTCACCTTATCTAAGCACTTGCTGCCATAAAGAAAACTACTATAGAATTTCCACATTTTGTTGCAGCCCTTGATGTGTAGCCACGACTGCATTTGTGCCTTTTAATAGAAGCTGCCCCTGAATGGCGACTTGACTAGCAACAGCTCACTGGAAAAAAAAAAAAAAATGTTTGATGCCACATGGTCACTTCTTGACCTGCTCACAGGAACAGAAGTTTTATGTGGTCCACGGGCTGCAGGAAGGGGGAGAAAGATCTGTGATTTGAGGACAGCTGCCAGTAAGCTAATCAACAGGGAAATTGTATTACAGCTGGCCTGGACAGACCATTTTAAGGGGTCTGAAGTAGTAAATTGACGTTTAGTCTTAAAAGTTGATCTACTTAGTATTTTCTAATTTGAGAGTGGTTATGTTCCTCCTGAGGGAAGAGAGAAATCCATGGTCGGAAGACAGAGGAATCAGTAGGGAAATAAGTGTGGTAGTATCACGAGGGGAGGGAGGAACGAATGAACAGGGAGAAATAATGCTGTTGCTAACTATGGCTGACTCTGTTTACAAGCTGCTCTCATTTTGAAGCTGCAGTTGAAAGTTAAAAAACTACAAAAGAAGCCGTGGCCTCCAAAATGAGGATAGACCATATTCCACTGCAGGAAGCTGCTACGGTTCAGGACCCCTTTCGTAGTGCATGCCAGTACCATTCCAGATGCCACTTTAGCTTTTCCCAGGGTGCCCAGCTATTCTTACCAAGAGTCATTTCAGTACAACAGAAGAGGACAAGGCAGAGGAAACTGCCAGAGCAACAGAGATGTAAAAACAACCAGTCCTACTAGGATTCAGCCCATCCTGGGTCAACAGCACACCCTAAGGGCATGAGTAGTGCTGTTTGAAAACTGGTGGACGACAAAAACAAAAAAAAATTACTTACCTTACTAATGGTGCTTCTTCTTGTTTCTTCTGTGGGATCCAACAAAGAGTCATACAAAACTGTATCATCTCCATCCAAAGGTGTTGTCCCTGGAGATAGAACTGGATGGTAATAGAATGTAGAATACTGTTCAACCCCTGCACTGTGATCACTCTCTTTGTGATGTTTTAACATATTTGTTTCTGGAAAGCAAGGGGAGCAGTGGCCACCAATAACTATTCTACCAATAAAATAACAATAAATTCAATTAAACACTGGCAGTCTGTTTTTAATAATGAACTAATCACCAGTTTTTCAAACATTGTGAAAGACTAAAGGGTTTAAACAATAAATGCTCAAACACAAGATAATTGGAGTGATTGTTGTGAGAACCCCTTTTGAGGTTCTAGAAGGGGAGGCAGGATCAGGGAATTCATGACTTATTGCTGGATCCCTTTGAAGAAACTTTATTACTGTGGGGAGTAATTGTTTCTTCTGACAACAGGAATCCAACGGTAATGTCATTCAAAACTGCAGACTCACTAGCTGTACCTGGAGAGGCTGGGTGTAGAACTTATTTAGGAAAAGGGTTCTGCAAGACCACAGTCCTAAACCAGGCATCCCTCCTGGATTGGGTATTCAGACAATAGTGCTTAGTAAAGGTGTGGATTGTAGCCTAGGCAGCTGCTTCACATATCTCTTGGAGGGGATGCCCTTGTAGTTGCCACAGAGGCAGAAGTAGCTCTGGTAGACTGCACCCTTGGCCTCTGAGAGGCTTTTTAACAGCTTTTTCATAGCAAAACTGGATACTGGAGACTATCCAGTGAGACAGTCTTTCTGGCTTACCCTTACCAACCTCTGCATGAGTGACAAACCACTGTGTGCTGTCAGTTCTGGTGTCTCTGTTTCTGTCAAGATAATAGCTCATGCTGTTTTTACACAAGAGCAGTGCAGCTTCTGCTCACCTGTGTTGGAATGGTTAGAGAAATGCACATCACATTAGGAGGGAATCTCCTATTCCTAGAACTACCTTATATGTGTGTAAGATAATGAGCTAAGATCTGTAGAGAGAGCTTTGCAGCTCACTAATTCTCCTGGCAGATGTCATAGTAATGAGGAAAACTTTTTCCAGGTGAGCTACTTGATGTCTTCTGTAGCCATTGGCTCAAAATGAGACTCCACCATCTGGGCAAGGCATACATTCAAATCCCATGAAGAAAATGGTTCCCTGACAAGGGATGCGGATGATTCAAACCTTTGAAAAATATTTTGAAAATGTGAAGCCACAGATGTTTTTTTCCTTCTGAGCATGGAAGCTGAGACAGCTGCCGGATGCACTTCAAGGGTAGATGATCTCGGACCAAAACAGTTTAAGTGTACCAAATACTCCAGTACATCAGGGAGATCTGCATATAAGGGTTAGATTTTCTAACAGGCACACGAAAATGAAAATATATTCCCCATTTAGAGGAATATTTTTTCTTCATAGCTTGTTTACTAGATACCGTTAGGACCTCTAGCACTTTGAGAGGTTCAATCCTGAAAACTCTAGCTCTTCAAGATCCAAGCTGTCAGATGCCTTGTTTTGAGATAACAATATATCACCCTGCTCTGTGACAAGATCAGCAAATTGTGTCTCGGAGGCAGTGAGACGGGATGCTTGCATGGCAGGATCAGCAGCACTGAATACATGGCCATTCTGCCCCAGTCTGGCACTGTCAGTATCTTTGTTGCTGTTTCCCTCCCTAGCTTGGTCAATATTCTCTGAATGAGAAGGTGGGGGGGGCTTGCAGGAACATCGTCTCCCCATAAAGGGAATAGTGCATCCTCTGGCTGTGTCCCCCCCTGGAGGGAGTCTGCAACAGGACTTTGGTAGTGTTTGTTCTCCCTTGAGACAAACAAATCTACCTCTGGAATGCCTCGTCTCTTGAAAATTGTTGTCCACACTTGCTGATTCTGTGGCCATTCTTGATTGCCTATTGCCTTGGCTTATCCTGCTCAGTGAATCTGTCAGGACATTGTCTTTGTTAGGCAGGTAAACTGCAGGTAGTTTGACATTTAAGGAGTATGCCAGGTTCCATATCCTCATTGCCTCTGTGCAAAGTTTTGAAGATCTGGCACCTCCCTGTTCATATAACACATGGTGTTTGTATTGTCTGCTCTTAACTGTCTGGCGTTGTAACAGGGAGGAGAAGAACTTACTAGAGAGGAATACTGGCCTGAGTTCTAGCAGTTTTATGTGCTCCATGTACTGTGCGCTCCAAACCCCACATACTGGTCTGTTGCCCAAATGACCGCCACTTCCTAAAAGGGAGGCATCTGTTGTGAGCACCTGAGTTGGAGACAACTGAAGGAAGGGAAGTACTTTTTCTGAGGTTTCTTGTCTTTCCACCACTCCAGGTTTCTTCCACCCCCAAAAAAAAAAAAAAAAAAAAAAACAACTTGTGTATGAGACAGACTGGTACTGGGTGATTTAAGGGGTCTGTCTTTGGTGCAGTACTTTCTTGGGTGGTTCTGTATATCCCTGATTTGCAAGCAAGCCCAGGGAACTGCAGCCATTGCTGATCCAATGTGGCCTTTGAGTTGCAGGAATTTCTTGGCAGGCTGTCTTTGGCCTGCCTGGAGTGAATTTGTGCATGAAATCAGATGTTCTACCCTGTTCAGTGGCAGAAAAGCTGTGCCTTGCAAGATGTCCAGTTCTGAACCTTTGAACTTCAGTACCTGACTGGGTTCTAGCTGAGAGTTTTACAGGTTTAGGAGAAATCCCAACCTTTTTAGTGTGCTCTTTACCAGTAAACTGGAGGGGTTCTAGCTGAGAGTTTTGCAGGTTTGGGAGAAATCCCAATCTCTTTACTGTGCTTCTTACCAAGAAGCCGGAGGGCACTGTTTCATCCTTTGTTTTCCTTGATATGAGCAAATCATCAAGATGGGGAAAAAAACCACTACGCCCTGCCTTCTCAGATGTACTGCCACCACAGTTATGTGAATACCTTTGATCCTGATGTTAGGCCCAGTGGTAAGACTGAAAACTGGTACTGGCAGTTCCCTAGCCTGAATCTATACTTTTTGTGACAGGACTTTATTAGGATATGAAAGTATGAGTCTTTTGGATCCGGTGACCCTAACCAGTTTCATGCTTGCAGAGATGGGATCAGTATGCCCAGTGTCACCATTCTAAATCTGAACTTTTCCTTTTTGATGTGCCTGTTTAAGAATCGTGGGTCCAAAATAGGTTACCACTCCCCATTTTTCTTGTGGGTTAGGGAATATCTGTATTAAAGGTCCTTTCCCCATTGGGATACAGGGACTTTTTCCACTGCTTTTATCTGCAATAGCTGTTTGATTTCCAGCTCAAACAGGAATTTTTTCTCTGGTGTGTGGGCTGGGAAGCTTCGTGGTCTTTACAGGTTTTTAAATTTCAGAAACTGTAGGGATAGGCTGTGACACACTACTTCCAGGACCCGCCTTTTTTCCTCTCCTGAAAATAGTGCGTCAGTCCTCCACCCACTGGCAGTTATTGACTGGTGACCTGGGCAAAAAGTCAGGGGGTTTGCTATGGCTGTGGTTCTGGTGCTGCAGCACGCCTGGCAACCCCTTTGCCTCTGCTGGTACCCCACTGTATTGGGTATTCATAGCTGAAATAATGTCTCTGCTAGTAACCCCTGCACCAGCCTCCCCTTCCATATGGTCTATAGAAAGTGGAAGCCACTCTTTCTCAAATTTCTATAAGTGGATTTTTGTTTATCCACTTTTTTCATATAGCTTCAGTTTTGTCATCAAATAACGATATGCCCTCAAAAGGGACACCAGTGTCTGCCCCCTGAGTGTTCTCTATCAGGATAGTTGTCCTTACCCAGGAAAATCTTCTTAGTGCCACTGAGTGTGCCAGGACTCTGGATGCCATGTCATTGGCATCTCACTGCCTTCTGAAACTGGTAATCTTACTTTGAGAGGGCTCTTGCAGTAGGTAATTACATATAGGACTGAAGCCGGCAGGCGTCCGGACCCCACAGAAAAATTTCTAGCTAGCAGTCTCTGGCGGGGGACCGCCCCCACGTCAGGTGACCGACGTCAGATGACGTCAGTATAAAGGAGTGGTCCCCCATGCCAGTCTTCCAGTTCTTTCCCGCCGTTAGTTTGCTAAAGCGCCTCGCAGTTAAGTTCACCTGCTCTGCAGTCCTGACATCGGTAGTATTACCGCCTTTTTTTTCCTTGTTTCTTGAGTTTTTTTACCACATCACGCTGTGTATGTCATCCCCGACTCCCTCCGAGCACAAGAATAAGTGCGACTCGTGCGGCGCCCAACTCCCGCACAAGGACGGACACTCTCGGTGCCTCTTCTGTCTAGGCCCAGATCACCTCGTGGAGAAGTGCCAGCATTGCCTGAAGTTCAACGCCGCCACCCGTCGACTAAGGCAGCAGTCTCTGGAGGCCCATATACTAAAAAAAAAAAAAAAAAAAATGACCTCCATGGAAAAGGAGTTGAAGAAGCTTCGGCAGGCCTCTACTTCCCTCGTGGGTCACCGCAGGAAAAAAGACAAGAAGAAACACTGGGACCGGGAATTCTCTTCCTCTAATCGTGACTTCGCTGAGTCGCTGTCTTAAAGGTAACATCCTCTGGGGGACCGCTCCATGACGGCGTGTTGGAGGTTTCAAGAAGGCGTCGATCCTCCTGTCTGGCTCGGGCCCTTGAGCCTCGGGTCAAAGTAAGCTTCCACTCCAGTAAGGTCACCACCGTGCGGCTTTCTGGTTTGAGTGGCTCCGGTAAGCCAGATGTCGTCGCCAGCGCCCACCGGAGGGACGCTGGGTAACTCGACCTTCGCGGGCAGCGCATGGTCTCTTTGTCACCTGACAAGGCCGCTCCTCCTTCTCAGTCTTCCTCGGGTGACGGTTCTGGTAAATCGGACGATGGCTCCTCCGACGTCTGCATGGTCCCCACTGGTAAGACGCCTGTCGGCTCGTCCGACATCCGCACGGCTCTGGAACAGACATTGGACCCTGTCACCAGTCCATCGTACCCGGTTCCCCTCTGCCTTCCGAGGCACCAGCGTCTCCTCACTTGAACCCCAGGGATTTTCACCCTCCTTCCCCAGGCGGAAATGAGGATGCAGGCACGCTCCCGTCAGGCCTCCCTCCTGGTGGACCGGATGGCCTGACGTCGGTTCCTCGGACGCCGCCCGACGCCGGTCTTGCTGATGCCAGGCGACATCCCCTCCCAGATGCCATCCTTTAGGTCAGACCCAGCGCCCGCTGGCCTCTAACCTGGGCCCGTCATGGGGCGTTTCCCAGGGTCTTCTGCCCGCTTTGAGCCCCTGGTGCCTGGCTACACGCTGTCATATCCGACGTTGTCCTACCCAGGCCCGCAGTATCCGACGCTGCACTACCTGACGCCTCAGTACCCGACGCCGGGTTTCCCGCCGTCGGGATATGGATATGCGTCCTAGGGATATCCATATCCCCCTCCTCCACCACCCCCCCAGCCACCGGTGGACCTGAGGGAGACTCTAGCCTCTTGGTGGGCTGAGGCCAAGGCTCAGATCACCAAGGAGGTTGAGAACCGCCTTCCGATGCCAGTTCCAGTCCCGGAACCCCGTCGTCGTGGGCGGAAGACCCCCGGTTCCGCTGCAGGGGGAGGCATGTTACCCCGGGGACTCCCCAAGGGGTCCGTTCCTCCCTCGAGTGGGGAGGGGTCTTCACCTTCCTCTTCATCTTCCTCGGACGACTCCGATGGTCATTTCGACATTGACAACGAGCTACGCACTCCAGACAAAGCCCAGCCTCGGACTCCTCTGAAGTCTCCTGCAGAGGATCCATCCTTCCTGGAGTTGCTGCATAAGATCCAGTCTTAACATCAGTGGAAGTCATTGGAGCCAGATCCACAGCGCCAAAAAGTTAGCTGCACATCTGGATCTGCCCGATGTCGTTCCTACCTTGGTTCCATCCTGGATTGAGCCTTATGCCAACCTTGTCTCCACCATTTGGAGACAACCTTCTGTTGTAGTACCCTTCCTAGGAAGGGGGATAGGCTATACCAGGCTCCTGAGGGTGTAGAGTTCCTTAACTCACACCCAAAGGCGGATTTGGTCATCATCAGTGCCGCACACGCCCGAAGCACCTGAGCTAGTCTCCACCTGATAAGGAGTCCCGCCTTTTGGCCCAGTATGGCAAAAAGGTTTTTGCTTCTTCCACACTGGGTATTCGGGCCATGAATTATGTCGCTCACATGGGGGATTACCAGAAGGCCATCTTTAGTCAGGTGGAAGCCAAATTGGACTCCCTTCTGAATCGCAGACTAAACTGGAAGCGGCAGACCTAGTCCGTTCCGCTCGTTGGGCAAGGAGACACATGCTTCGTGCTACTTACGACGCAGTGGACGCCGCCGGTATGAGCATGGCTTTCGCTGTAGGTTTGCGGTGTCATGCCTGGCTTCATGTGTCAGGATTAGCCGCTGAAGTGCAGTCTGCCATTCAGGACGCACCCTTCAGGGCTTCAGTGCTGTTTGGTGGTGATGACAAGGACATCATCACCCGGTCTGTGGGAGAAGGGCACTGCTGTCAAGGAGGTTGACTCCATGCACAGAGCCCTGCAGATACAGCGCTGTCCCTTTCACAAACATGGACGTGCCAAAGCGAAACCCCAACGGAAGCGGGCCAGCAAACGTCTGGCCCCTCCGGCCACGAAGTCCCCCCCGCCCAAGAAAGCAGCGGGAGCTTCAGCCGCGGCGCTGCCTCACACTTCCTGACTCCTTCCCTCTCCCACAGCCTCTGGAGGTTTCAGAGGAACCAGTAGGAGGGAGGTTCTCCCTTCATCTGCCAGGTTGGGAGAGGATCACTACAGACAGTTGGGTGTTCCAGCTGATCGCAGTGGGGCACTCAATAGAGTTTTTTCAGAAACCCCCAAGAAATCCACCCCCAGGTTGTCCTACTCCCCAGAACTGATTCCTCTGGTTCGGGAAGAGATCTTCGCTCTTTTTTGAAAGCATAATAGAACCTCTTCCCCAGCTTCGGGGGACGGGTTACTACTCTCATTTCTTCCTGGTCCCGAAGAAATCAGGTGAAGTGAGGTCCATCCTGGACCTCAGTTCCCTGAACCTGTTCGAGGAGTACAAGAGGTTCCGAATGCTCTCCCTGCAGAGCCTTCTGCCCCTCCTTTGGCCAGGACAGTGGCTGTGTGCTCTGGACATGCAGGATGCCTACCTGCATATCTCTATCCACCTGTCCCACCACCAATACCTCCGGTTTTCTTTTCAGGGGGACCACTACCAGTTCCGGGCCCTCCCATTTGGTCTCTCCTTGGCCCCCCGAGTGTTTACCAAATGCCTTTCTGTGGTAGCGGCCCACCTGCGTACCCAGGGGGTTCAGGTTTTCCCATACCTGGACAATTGGCTCCTGGCAGCCCCGCCCAGGGAGGCTCTCCTGTGCTCCCTCTCCCTCACTCTGCAGGTTTTCACCAGCTTAGGTATTACCATCAACCAGGCAAAGTCCCATTTGACCCCATCTCAAAGGCTCCAGTTTATTGGGGCGATCCTGGGTACGACTTCCAGTCTGGCCTTCCTGCCTCTGGACAGGGCGACCACCCTACAGGCTCAGGCCAGCCTTTTGTCAGACCGCAGGCGGGTCAGTGCCAGGTCGGTCCTTCGCCTCCTCGGGCTCTTGGCGGCTGCCATCCCCACGGTGCCTCTCGCTCGGCTCCACATGAGAATCTCTCAGTGGATGCTTCGGTCTCCATGGGATCAATTGGTGGATGACTTGGATCGTGAGATCCTGGTCTCCTCTCCGATGGTGCGGGACTTGCAGTGGTGGATGGTTCAGGAGAACCTTTGCCGGGGAGTTCCCTTTTGCCTTCCTCCCCCCTCCCAAATTCTAATAACAGACGCTTCGGGCGAGGGTTGGGGAACTCACTTGTGATTTAGAGGACTTAAGGCTCTTGGTCCAGACTCGAGCAAACTCTTCACATCAATGTGCTCAAGCTGAGGGCCATACTGTACGCCTTACAAGCCTTGCATCTGTATCTGCTTCCCGGTCATCTGGCTGTTCAGACCGACAACATGTGCGTAGTGTGGTACATCAACAAACAGGGAGGAACCTGTTCTTACCCTCTTTGCAGGGAAGCGATGCGGGTTTGGGATTGGGCGACCCTTCACAACCTTCACCTCACGGCGGTTCATGTTCCGGGGGTTGAGAACACTTTGGCAGACCACCTCAGATGGTCGTCGGCCCAAGTGCACGAATGGGAACTGGATCAGGGGGTAGTAGAAGATGTCTTCCTACGCTGGGGAACCCCTCAGGTAGATCTGTTTGCCTCTCCTCTCAACGCAAAACTTCCCGCCTTTTGCTCGCTCGCTCCAGGGCGCAGAGTGTTTTGGAGAGACGCTCTGTCTCTAAACTGAAGGGCAGATTCGTCTTGCTTTCCGATCCTGCTGATTCCAGGGTCCTACACAAACTCTGTTCAGAAGGAGCTCGCATGATCCTCATCGCTCCATTCTGGCCCAGGCAAGTTTGATTCTCTGTTCTACAACAGTACTCAGAGGAGCCTCCTCTTCCTCTTTCTCTTCCTCTGTCGCAACTTTTGTTGACCCAGGATCAGGGGACCCTGGTCCATCCAGGACTCAGATCCCTTCAGCTGCATGTGTGGCTTCTGCAGACGTAATTCAAACCTGTTTCAGGGTTTCGTCGCAGGTGGTGGAGATTCTAGTGGAGGCCAGAAAGCCTTCCACTCCTTCCACTTAAACCATGAAATGGAAAAGGTTCTCTATTTGGGCCTCTTCCAGAGCTTTCGAGCCATTCTCCTGCTCTGTTGGGAGGCTCCTGGATTACATGAGTCACCTCTTCGACCTGGGTCTCAGTCACTCCTCCTCCTTGAAGGTTCACATGGCGGCCATTTCCGCTTACCATGTTCCTTTTGGGGACAGGTCCTTTTCGCAGCTGGAAGTCATGAAGACCTTCCTTAGATGGGTTCTCCACTTGAGACCCCCCATTTGCACACCTGCCCCTCCTTGGGACTTGAATTTCATTCTTGAGAAGCTTACCCAGCCTCCTTTTGAGCCGGCAGCATCGGCAGACCTCAAGTTCCTTTCCTGGAAGGCTCTTTTCCTGGTGGCCATTACCTCAGCGCAACGAATTTCCGAGCTTCAGGCTTTAATGTGCAAAATCCCGTACCTGATTTTCCACAAGGAATGTGTGGCTCTGCGTACCAACCCTAAGTTTCTCCCTAGGGTGGTAGCAGAATCTACGCTGAATCAGTCTATGGAACTGCCTGCATTTTTTACGCAACATTCCAGTCAAGGAGAGTACCTCTTACATACTCTGGATGTTCAATGGATTCTGAGATACTACACCAACAGGACAAAGGATCTCAGAAAGACTGATCAACTGTTTGTCTCTTTTGCTCGTAAAAGAGAGGGCAATGCTGTTTACAAGCAATCTCTTTCCAGATAGTTCACTCATTGTATCACTTTCTGTTATGACAAGTATCACAAGACCGTACCAGGTCAAGACAGAGGTCACTCCACTAGGGGTGTAGCTGCCTCTGCTGCTTGTTTCAAGAATGTGTCGGCGGCTGACATCTGTGCAGCCTCAACTTGGACTTCTGTCCATACCTTTACAAAACACTAGAGTTTGGACATTGCCTCTCACTGTAGAGCTGGCTTCGGGTTGGCTGTTCTGCAAGGTCTGCTTTCCTAAGACCTTCACAGCCAGAGGATCTATGTATGAGTAGGTTCCTCCTCCCGTGAGCTTCTCTTTGCTCCACACTGCTTGGGACTCAGTCCTATACGTAATTACCTACTGCAAGAGCCCTCTCGAAGTAAGATAGTATAGTTACATAAGAACTTACCGTAACAGTAGATCTTCAAGAGAGGCTCTTGCAGTAGGTCTTCTTCCACTCTCCATCCCCTTAGCTTTTTCAGCTCCTTTTCCAGGATGGGAAATATCCGCTTCTCTCTCGTCTCGCCTTTGGCGGGAAAGAACTGGAAGGCGGGTGTGGGGGGCCACCCCTTTATACCGACGTCGTCGGACGCCAGTTACCTGACGTGGGGGCGGTTCCCCGCCAGAGACTACTAGCTAGAAATTTTTCCATGGGGTCCTGACGCCTGCCAGCTTCGGTTCTATATGTAATTACTTACTGCAAGAGCCTCTCTTGAAGATCTGCTGTTACAGTATGTTCTTACTTAACTGTACTTTTTTTGGCATCAAGGGCTTCTTTAGCTGTTCCTGCCAAATCATCACTTGCGTGGCTTTCAACGTTTTCAGTCTGAGCCATTAATGTAGTCCACAACACCTTTTGAGCTGTGTAAGCTGTACAGGCTGCTTGCCTCCACTGTGGGGTGACTGTCCTGTAAACTTCTCTGCCTGTATTATCCAGCTCCCTGGAAACATTTTCAGGAGGATGTGTTGCCAACACGAGTATGGCTTTTTCACAAGCTACAGCTTTTACCACTCCCTCGTGACCTGTGTGGACATACAGGTACTCCACTCCCTGTTTGTCCACTTAATACTTTTTTTTTTTTTTCAATCTTTTTATCTATGGCAGCAGCAAAGTCTGGTGTTGATATGATCTTTGCAGTAGCCTTTCTCAGTAGTTTATGTATTAGCACTGACAGTCACTTAGTGGATGTCTGGCCTAACATACTCATAAAATCAGCATCTTCAGTGTCCTTCTCTGAGGGGATAGCAAGCACGTAGAGCAGTTGTCTGACAGATGAGGGTTATGATGTAGAATCCTCATTTACTCTAGGTGTGGAACCAAAATCCTGTTCAGGGGTAAACTCCTGCTCAGTTGGTTCCTTCTCATCTTCCTCATTCACCTCCTCCAGGACAGGCTGTGCTTGTATGACCTGAGCCTGGGAAGGGAGAGTTGCAAGAGTGATGACGTTCCCTATAGCTTGGGATGCTTGGAAGAAGTGCCACGTGTTGTTTGTGTCCACCACAGAGGGCATAGCTCTCATTTCAGCTGTCTGCTCCTTCTGCTGTGTGGGTGGAGTGGCAGGAATGTGTGTGTGTGTGTTTTTTTTTTTTCTGTAATTTTTTCCTTCCTTCCTTCCTTGCCAACCACTATAGGCATTGGCTCATCATAAGCACTTTTGGCACTTCTGATGTCATTTTCATAAGAGCTTCCCCAGTTGGACGCCTTCTGCTCTTTTCAGGGTTTCAAAGATGGTTTAGCAGCTTTATCGGTCCCTTTCGGTAGAGACTGCTGCTGACAGCATTTTTCAGCCAGTGATATGGTCGTCAAGGGCTGCTGTTGAGAAACCTCCTGATACATGCTTTCCACCATCATTGGTGACTATCTCCATTTTTGAGCTTTTTGCTGGAGAGCTTTCGGTGACAATGAAGCAGACTGAGGACTTGAAAAAGCTTCTCTTTTGGCAGCCCTTTTCATTTGAGTTTTAGGACAAAATTGTTTGCATAAATCACAGTTTCTAAAATCATGGTGAGGATCCAAATAGTTAAATACGGCCTGTGGCAGTCTGCTTTTGTCAGAAGCTGGTGACAGGATTTACAACTTTTAAATCATGTAGGTCCTGCCCTCTTTTTTTTTTTTTTTAGGTTTCTCAGACATGCCAGTTGACTGAAACCCCCTGCCAAATCATGTATTTGGTTCCACAGATATAGTAAATTAAAACTGCTAAAAAAGTTCTTCATTTCAAAATACTTTAGGGTTTGTTTTTTCACAAGAAAATACTTGGTTTCTCACTGGGTGAGAACCACACTTAATTGCAATTTCTTTGGTTCTTGGAACTGAAAGGTAACCTGAGAAAGTGCTAAGTATACTGTACATAAAAAGAATAAAATTACCCTAAACTAAGTTTGAGTATCGAAAAGTAAAATAACTTTAAACTTAAAAACAAACAAACAGTTTTAACTGTAATAAAATGCATACATTTGACACGTAGAACTGGTCAGTTCAGTGGAGAAACAAATCTGATGTTAGAATAGCATAGGGAGAGTGACCACAGTGCAGAGTTTGAACATATTTCTAAATTGTTTTAGCATCCGGTTCTATCTCCAGGGCAACACCTCTGGATGGAGAAGATTCAGTTTTGCATGACGTTGTTGGATTCCTGTTGGAATCGCTACAGATTGGTAGGTTTTATATGTCATCTACAATCAAGTTTTGGAATCCCACCAAGTCAAAACTTCTTCCTGCAGTCACCAGTATCACATAGTCTAGTCAAGGTCAAAGCGATACACGGTTTCACCAGCCTTCTCGTAGACATCATTGTAATCCAGCCAGTCCCCTTACAGCAGTGAGACTCTGGCCAATGTGCTATCTTCTTCAATGTACCAGAGAAGATCAGGGGCTTCAGAGCCATTCTAGAACTTAAATGTCTCAACAAAAGAATAACTTCGTTGCACTTCAGAATGGAAATGCTTTGATCCACCATAGCAACAGTGTATCATGGGTATTTCCTGGTGTCTCTGGATTTCCAAGATGTGTATCTGCATATTTCCATTCAAAGCTCACATTAGTTTCTTCACTTCTTGTGGGGTTGAGGTCAGCATTTTTAGTACACAGCACTGCTTTTTGGATTATCCACACAGAGGGTGTTCACAAACATCATGTTGGTGCTGGCAGCTCACCTCAAGGAGAAAGGCATATATGTTCATCCTTATTTGGATAATTTTCTCAACAGGGTACAGTCTCTGACTGTAGCACAACAAGCAGTTTCGGAAGTCACCAGAAAATTGCAGTACCCTGCCTGGATAATAAGTGCAGCAAGAGTACACAGTGCCCAGTGTAGTTCATTCAGCACTTAGGGGCAATGTTGGATACTGCAGGAGCTACAGTGCCCTTCACAGATGACAGAATTAAGACGCTTGCCATGTCCTGGGTCTGATGTTGGTAAGCACAGAACTGATGCAGTGGGCAAGGCTGTACTCTTGCCCTCATCATCTTAATCTCCTACAGCTGTGGGATTTGTGGAGGCAGTCCCCATTGACCAGCATTTCTCTGACCACCAGTGTTATCCCTCAGATGATGGACATTGCAGACAAACCTGCCTCCAGGAGTGTGTTAACATAGAATGTGGAACAGTTAACCCTCATGACAGATGCCAATATCGGGCTGTGGAGCGGTGCTAAGCATGGCATTAGCTCAAGGGTTATGGAGCGTAGTGGAAAAGAAGCTTCCTATTCATATTCTCAAGATAATAGTATTCAGGGTGCTGCTCTCATTCAGAGGCAGACTGTGAAATGAGCATGTCCTAGTTCAGTTGGACTGTAAGGTGATGGTAGCATACCCTGTGCACCAAAGAGGCACAAAAAAGCAGAGCAGTGGTGGTTGAATCATACATGCTACTTAGCTGGGCAGAGAAGAACCTGCTGTCACTTCCGGCAGTTCACCTGGAGGGTACTTAACTCTCAACTATCAAAGCCAATTTAGAATCTCCATCCAGGAGAGTTGGAACTCAACCAGGATGTTATACAGTTGTTTTGCAAGAAATGGGGAAAACCAGTTCTGAACCTCATGACAACAAGAATCGGTGCAAAGACCCCCAGGCACTTCAGCAGATTTCAACGAGTTGGAAGCTGTAGCGTAATAGTACAGAACATGTACATGGGAATAACTGAAGGGAATAAATTAGCAAATTGCTGCATAAAACTTGTATACAGCAGATAGGGAGGGTTTTTGGCAGCTGGTGTCTGTGGTGGTTTGAAGGTGTTGGGATTTTATGTGGCGCTTTGGTTTGGCTGCTGAAAAGTGCCAAACTGGTTTGTGCTGGAATCAAATTGCAGGACTTTCAGCACACATTTTTTTTATAAGTACTATTCATATACTGTAGTTCTGCTTTTCAACCAGTCCCGTTAGTAGATAAACAGTGTTCTAACACAGTTTGAAGAGAATAGTGGATAATTCCAGTGACCTAGCCAGCATGACTCTGGCTTGGATGCTGTACTGATGGATTGCTGCATTTATCTGCATGCTGACCCAGTATCTAATGTGTTACATTGAAAAGAACTTTGACATTTTATTTGTATAAAATGCAGTATGTAACATTAAAATCCTGCTCTTTTAATTGTGGCTGTTTGTTGATATTTGATTGTTAAAATGCAGGCCTTTTTTCAGGAATATTAAATAAAGGGAGATCTCCATATTTTAAAATGCTTTTCCAAAATCCCATTTTAAATGGAAGGTCCCCATAAGCCTGTTTTCTGTATACCTGCGTAGTTTGTAGGCATGAACAATGATTACCTCTCTGCATCCTCCTAATTTCATCCCAATTTAAATATAAATGAGCTTGCTTCACACTGTTTTGCCCTGGTGGTGAAAATGTCTCCATTGCAAAGGTCATGACCCCACTCATGCGGAGTATCATGTAAGTTGATGATGCATACGTGCACAAGCCAGCAGAAGATATACTCTCATTCAGTTCTGGTACATGTCTTGTGAAGTCCCTGTATTCTCTACAACCATTTTTTTTTTTCTAACTCTGACACACTTTAAACTACAGAAAGCATCAGGACTCTTATTGTGCCTTGAAAAGATTCATGGCCAGCATAAAACAAGAACGTAGGGACTGTAGAGAACAGCAACAGCACTTACTAATACAGTATAACTACTGCAGGCTTTAGCACCAAAATATCATAAAATTCCAGGATGCCTTACCCGAGTTGGGTCATGACCTTTGCAATGGAGTCAGGCAGATTTTAATACCATATCGAAGTACCTTCATTTACGAGGGTTAATCAGAATGTTTGCTGCCTGACACACAAAGAAATACACTATGCACCTAGTATTATTTTCAGTGTATAACATAGAGACATAGAATTTGACTGCAGATAAGGACCGCCTGGCCCACCCAGTCTGCCCATTATACTTAGTTACACTAATATGAATAGAATATGGCCTACTGGTGTAATGAACAAAAGCTTTCTTTTGTTGGTACATGCCAGACAAAGTGTGATAGGTGATGATCATTTGAGAATGGAGAAAACTGAGATCAGGACAGTCGAGTACCTCCATATCAAATGAATGACTCCAATGCAAATCCATGAAAATATGGTCAACAGAAGTGCGACAGAAGCCTCTTCATATTTAACTGTCAAGAAATGGGCTGCTTAATTTAAGCGTGGCAGAACAAGTGTTGAAGATGTTCCCAGCTCAGGGCATGCAAGGGAAGTGACCACTGAGGAGAACATTGACACAGTTCATCAAATGGTGATGAGAGACAGACAAGTAACTATACAGCATGTTGACAGCACCTTGGGCATCAGTTTTGGAGCAGTACCATCAGTCTTGACTGAAAACCTGGGCATGAGCACAGCGTCAGCAGTAAGATGGGTGCCAAGAATGTTGACACCTGCTCAGAAACGAGCAAGAAGGGACATTTCAAGCCAACTTCTTGCATCATACAAGAGGGATCCAGCAAACTTTATCCATGGTATTGTAACAATGGATGAAACCTGGGTTCACATTTTGATCCAGAGTCTAAACAAAGCAAACAATGGAAACATCATGTATCTCCAGTGCCAAAAAAGTTCAAGCAGGCCACACTATGGAGAATTGCAAATGGTGCTGATTGAACAGTTTTTGCAGCTCTGCACATCACATTGCAAACTGGCAACAATAATAAATGGAACAATGTGGCTAATTAACCAAAGAGAAACATCTCCTTGGCATGTAAAGATCTGATGGAAGAACAGCCTGCATTACAGAAGAAATATTTTCTTTAGAGAGGATTGAGAATCATCCTAATGTCAGGGCAGCATTATATGCCCTTAAACGTAAGGGAAGGGACAAGCTAGGCAAGAGTTTGATGCCAGTCTTCAGACAGAATTGGGATTGGATATTGCCTAATTGTCATTACCGAACTTCAGACTGCTACTGTCTGATGGTAGTCTGCTGTTTCATGCCCTGTGAGGCTAGTACAGTGGGATTGGCTGTATCATTGTGCAAGCTGCTTGGCGTGTGTATTTCCTGCATTTGTCTTAGTCCTTTTAAAATCCTCTCTATTCTTGCTCTACTCTCTGCAGAGGAACCATAATAGTGGTCATTGAAAAGATTGATTCTTCCAGGGCTGGTTTTTATGGTAGGTCATCAGAGAATGAAAAATATGGGGTTTTAGGAGGGTTTTGATGAATGGAGAAGATATAGATAGATACAGTCACATTCTTAAAATGTCATGTACTAGGAGTTAGGCTGTTTGCGCACCGACTTAATTCAGAAGTCCCAATGTTGTGGCATCACAGGGTATGAAACATCAGCCTGCTGTCTGTTACCGGCAGTCCAATGTTTGGTAGTGACAAGCTATTTTGTACTGCAAGGCTGTATCTGATAGTATCGTGGGAAATGGCCAGGCTTTGGACCAGACTAAGAATGTTGTTTTACAGTTCACTCTTGTGGAGAGCTTTTTGTTTTATGTAAAGTAATGAAGTGTATTGGAATCTTGTATTTGGGTTACCCATCATTTGGTCTTACTGTTGCAGAAAAATGGACTAAGAAAAAAAAAAAAACAACCAAAAACTAGAGCTTGTTTCTGCAGATATAGAAGGTATTTTGTTGCTCAGTAAAGTGCTGTCACTGCCCAGATTGAGGCTTGAGATTCCAGTGCAGGGGACATCGACAGTTCACAGCGTGCAGTTACTGACACAGGTGAGAGACCTGAAAATGTGCTCCTGCCTAACCCTTTGTAAAGTGCAGCCAGTAGGCAGGTAGAGGAGACTCGGCTGGAGACCTAGCCAAGGATGGTTGAGGCAAAGCCGGGGGTGGATGTTAGGTGGAAGGGTAACAGGAGCGGGTGTGGTTTGATTTTTCAGCAAATTTGGGAACAAATGTGAAACTTAATTATGTATTGCAAGATGTCCCTTCCCATTTCAGGCAGCATTTACTTTCAACTCAGAAGATTTGTCTTTAGAAGTCTCAGGTTGTTTTGTTGATTTCAGACCTGTCTTTCTGTTTTCTGTCAGATTCTGGATATGTGCGCTGCTCCTGGATCTAAGACTGCCCAGCTGATTGAAATGCTGCATTCGGACATGAACATCCCCTTTCCAGGTACAGTCGCCTGGGTAATGTTTACGGCTAACTGTGCTGGGGAAATTTATTTCTTGAGTTTTATTTTTCAGCTGTTCTTCGCTGGGCTTTGTTTGGCTTCTGAAATTGCAGCACGGGTTCTCTAACTGGCAGTGATTGTTTTTTTTCTTGTTAAGCCATCCGATTAATGCATTGTAATTACTTGCATAAACATTAAGCTAAAATTAGTTTAAACATGTACCCCCCCCACCACCTTGGGTAGTGTACATGACCACACCCTGTTCCACAGGCAGTTGCATTACCACCTTACATCAGAGAGAGACCTGTTTTACATCCGAGTGAGTATCATGATATCAGAACAGAGCCTGATGGCAGAGCTGCCTTAGGTCTGAGAGTGAGTGCATGAATTCCTTATGCAACAAAAGAGAATGCGTTGTGTCTGAGAGAGGGAGCCATGTCACGCCATGGAAAGATGGAGCTGCCTGCCTTCTGCTGAAGAGAGAGAGGGAACTTCCTCGTGCTGGGGGAAGGGAGCTGCTTTGTACTGGGGAGAGCGGGAGCTGCCTCATGCCGGGGGAAGGGAGAGGGGGAGCAGCCCATGCTAGGGGGAGAAAAGTAGCTGCTTCATGCCAGGGAGAGAGAGGAAGTCGCCCAGGCTGGGGAGAAAGAGAAACTGCCTCATGTTTGGGGGACAGAGAGAGAGAGAAACTGCCTGATGCCGGGGGAGAGAAGGAGCTGCTGTTGTCGGGAGAGAAAGAGAGCTGCTTCGTGCCTGGGAGAGAGAGAGAGATGGAGCTGCCTTGTGCCAGGGAGCGAGAGAGAGAGGCAAGGCAAATTTTATTTTTATGGCACCCAATCCTGGAGTCTCTTGGCGCCTAACAGTGGGGCAATGATGCAAATTATAGTCAATTAAAATATAACAATAAACATATCACAATTATAGCAGTATTAAAATACTAAAATAACTTGACAATAGTATGGGCAGATTATACCGTATCCTACAAAAGGGCAAGATGGGATAGGTGGGCCTTTAATCTCTTCAATCGATGGGTCTCCCGGACAGTAACTGGTAGGAAGTTCCACAGGGTTGGCCCTTCGACACTAAATGCACGGTCGCCCAAGGTCTTGAGCTGGACCCTGGGAACGTCTAGGAGGCCCCTGGTTGAAGAGTGGAGAGAGCAGGCCGAAGTGGCTGGTGAGAGGAGCTCAACCAGGTAGCCAGGGCCCAGTACATATAGGGCCTCATAAGTGAGCAAGCCCACCTTGGAGAGGATCCTCCACCTGATCGGCAGCCAGTGCAGAGTCTATAGGACCAGGGTCACATGACTGGACAGACCAGTCAGCAACCTGGCTGCCACATTCTGCACAAGCTGCAGTTGGCGGAGGGTCCCTCCAGTGACCCCAAAGTAAAGAGAATTACAGTAGTAGAGCCTAGAGGTAATGAAGGCATGTACTAGTGTCAGTAAGTCTGCGGGTGGAACGAGGGTCTTAATCCTGGTGATATTCCTTCAGTGGTAAAAAAATAAACATTTTGCAACAGATGACACCTGAGCCTCAAGAGTCTGTCTGCTGTCCAGGATCACGTCAAAATCGAGCACCCTCGGGGAGGCCATCAACGGAGCGGACCCCAGGAACAATCCTGTGCTAGTTCCAGAAGCACTCCATCACGCCTGCGATCTGTCTCAATCACCAGCACCTCTGTCTTGTCTGGGTTCAGTCACAACTAACTGGAAGACATCCAGTCATTGATTTCAGCCAAACAGTTGTTGATCACATCTACGGCGTTGTCTGTTCTAGGAGCAAAGGACAAATACAGTTGGATATATTTTGCATAGCAGTAAAAGCCCACACTATATTGCAGAATTATCTCACCCGGGGCAGCATATATACTGCGAATAACATCGGTGACAAGATTGAACCCTGCAGTACTCCACATGACAGGGGCATTGAGGAGGAGGAAGAATTCCCCATCACTATCCGCTGCACTCTGTCAGAGTGATAGTACTTAAACCAGCTGATGACAGTACCGGTGAGTCCACAGTACTCATGGAGATGATAGAGAAACACAATGCAATCCACGGTATCAAAAGCTGATGAGAGATCCAGGAGAACAAGAACTGTCCTGTCTTCTCTATCTCTAACCTTCAGGAGGTCATTATGCACCCTAACACTGTTTCAGTGCTGTCTGGCCCTGAACCCCGACTGGAATGGCTCATAGATATCAAAGGACACAAGGTGATCTTCGAGCTGTTGTGCCACAAGTTTCTCGACAACCTTGCTCAGGAATGGCAGGTTGGAGATGGGATGGTATTTCGCCAGGACGTATGTGTCAAGAAATGGTTTCTTCAAGAGGGGTCTCACCAGGGCTTCTTTCAGGGCCTCTGGGAGGACTCCCTCTGACATCGAGCACCGGACAATCCCTGCGAACACCGGGCCAACAGCCCCAGCACATCTCATCCAGAAACAGGTCGGGCTGGGTCTAGTTCACAGTATGTATGCTTTAGCTCTGATATCACCTCAGTGACCTCCGTCCCCTCCACTGGTTTAAATTCCTCCCAGACCGAAAGAGTGGCTCTGTTCCTCCCACTCTGATCACTGCGAGGCAAAACTTGCCTCACTGACGGAATCCCCGACCTAATAGAGGACACCCCGTCAAAGAAGAACAGAGCAAATTCATCACATAATGTGAATGAAAAGGCTTTTTTCGGCTGTAGGCAGACTGAGTGAAATAGTCTGTTCATAGTCCGAAAAAGATGAGATGGTCTGTTCCTCCCTGCAGCAATTTCACTGGACAGGAATTCTGCCTTCTTACAGGTAATTTCCCCCTGGTACTCATCGTAATGAGCATGCAGGGCCAGTTTGTCGTCCTCAGACCAGGTCTTCCGCCAGCAGCACTCCAACTTCCGACTCCTGATCTTCATTGCCTTGAGATCGCAATCAAACCAAGGGGATCGTAAGTGAGAGGATCTGGGCCGTATATGGACCGGTGCGAGGGAGTCAAGTGCTTCGGATACCACCCTCTTATGGGTAGCCACTGCCTCGCTGATACCCACTGCACATGCAGCCTCCACCCTAGATAAGTCAGCCATCGCCAGCAGTCCCTCTGAGGACAGACCCCTTAAAGGGCGCTAGCTGACCATTTCCACAGGGGAGGGACTTTCAGGGGGGCCCCCAAACATGAATCCCACCATACAATGATTAGACCAACTGACCTTGTCAATCTTGAGGCTCTCAACCATATGACCCAGCTGAAACACCAGGTCGAGCGTGTGGCCGCGGTGATGAGTTGCAGAGGTAACCACCTGTGCTAGGCCCAGCGATGACATCAGCCGGAGGAGGTCGTAAATGAATTGCGAGGATTCGTCGTCGACCCAGGCGTTGAAGTCCCCTAGGATTAAGCACCTGGGGGACTCCAGCACCTGGTCGACGACAAAGTCTGCAACCTCCTGTAGGAAATCCCCTCCAGCCCCAGGGGGCTGATGGATGAGGGGGATACTGCAACCTACACCTGGACCCCCATGTACCGCCACACAGTCTGCCGTTCCAACCGGATGTATGGTGAAACCCAGGCAGGATCTAAAAATGATGGCCATACTCCCACTCTTGTGTTCCCTCCTTGGACAGTGCAGTATGAAGTACCAGAGGGGATGGTCACCTCCAGGATTAGTGTGGTGTCGTCGCTCAACCAGGTCTCCGTGATGCAAGCCAGGTTGACACAGGAAATCAAGTTCACTATGATTGCGGTCTTGTTCCTTATCGACCTGGCATTGCATAGCACTGTCCAAAGAGGATTGGAGAAGGCTGCCAGCCTTTCGGCTACCAGTCCGCTCGGCCTGATGGGACCCCTGGGGACAGAGAGGGCGGGAACTGCCTTTGCCGGGTAGAGTGTGCAGAGAGAGAGGCAGGGAGCTGTCTCGTGTCGGGGGAGCTGCCTTCATACCGGGGAGAGAGAGAGAGAGAGGAGGAGGGCCTTGTACTGGGGGAGAGAGGGGTTACCTCATGCCAGGCAGAGAGAGGCAGCTGCCTGTGCTGGGGAGAGAGGTAGCTGCTTCTGCAGATAAAAGAGTGGGAGCTGCCTTGTGCCGGGAAGAGAGGAGGGAGGGAGCTGCTGTATGCTTGGGGGAGAGAGGGAGAGAGAGAGGGAGCTGTCGCATGCTGGGGAGAGAGAGGGAAGGAGCTGCCTTGTGCCGAGGAGAGAGCTGCCTCATGCAGAGGAGAGAGGGAGACAGCATCCTCGTGCCGAGGAGAGAGGGAGAGAGCAGCCTCGTGCCAAGGAGAGAGGGAGAGAGCAGCCTTGTGCCGAGGAGAGAGGGAATTGGGGAGCTGCCTAATGCCAGGAGAGGGAGGGAGGGAGCTGTCTTGGACTGGGGAGAGAGGGAGGAGGAGGAGGAGGGAAGGAGCTGTCTCTTGCTGGGGAGAGAGGGCAAGGGGGAGGGAGCTGTCTCTTGCGGGGGGGGAGTGGGGGAGCTGTCTCATGCTGGGGAGAGAAGAAGGGAGCAGCTGCTTGCTGCGGAGGGAACTGTCTTGTGCAGGGGTCAGAGAGAGAGGGGGAGGGAGCTGCCTCCTGCTGGGGAGGGATGGACGGAAGGAAGGAGCTGCCTCGTGCCAGGGAGGGAGAGAGCTACCTTGTGCCAGGGAGGGAGAGAGGTACCTCATGCCAGGAAGGGAGAGAGCTAGGGTGTCAGCTTGGCTCAGTTGGTAGCACATCCACCTCTGGACCAGAAGGTCGTGGGGTCTCGTCCCACACCGGGATTGGGCATGCACCTAAAAATCACTGGCATCCGAGTGCAGTATTAGGGGGGTGCTGTACTGCTGGGGTGTGCCGCTCTTCGGATGAGATGTTAAACTGAGGTCCCTTCTACCCATCCTGATGTTGTCCTGGTGGGTGTCCAGGTGGAAGTAAAAGAACCCAGGGCACTCTTCGCAAAGAGTAGGAGACATTTCCAGTGTCCTGGCCAACATTCCCCTTACCATAAACCGGTTCATGCAATTACCCAGGCTGTGTGTAGGTGATGATGTGCGATATGGCTGCCACTACACATTCATTCACTTCACTACCAGTCTAGCATTGCTTTTTAAAGTGCTTTGGGATACACTGTATATGAAAAGCGTTATATAAATACTGATGCTTCTTCTTCTGCCTCATGCCAGGGAGGGAGAGAGCTGCCTCGTGCCAGGAAGGAGGAGAGCTCCCTCATGCCAGGGAGAGGCCTCATACTGGGGAGGGGGAGCTACGTCATACCTGGGAGAGACTTAAAGCGAGGCTGTAACAAGTCCCTTAACCCTCGTACTTGATAGAGTATAAAGCGGAATGCAGTATTTGTAGATAAATATATGGGTTCCCTAAATCTTAGTCAAGTTAATTGATATTGAAAAGTACATAACAAGCCATTCCAAGTCTTGTATTTTTCAGTCTTTGGTTTTGTCAGTCCTTCGTAGAGCCGCACACATTGAACTGTAAACCATTGGCATTAGGATCCCATGGTTAACTTTTACAAGTAGAGCTGCCCACATCTCTGTGTGGCTAGTATATTACGTCAGCCTGCCATACTGTCTGCATGCCCCATCCACTGCAATTCTCTTTTTTTTTTTTAACCCGCCATTGAGAAAATGTCAGATAGTGTAAAGACTTCATCTATGGTGTAGTTGTTGTCACAGTGGTTTTGCTGTTCAGTTTCTAGTCTTCTTTTTTCCTTGATTTTTGGGTACTCTGTGTCATTCTGATGGGATCAACCCCACCGTTCCCCTACCCTTTTGTTCTGCAGCTAGTGCTGTTGGGCCTGCTACTGGGCAAGAAAGGGCTAATTTTTTGATGCTGTTCATGCAGCAACACAATCGCTTCCACCAACGTCCATGACAGTTGTTTTGAGCATATGAGGGTTAACCACAGCGGTGAGCATTGTTCTGTTTGACAAGTCTTCACACTGGTCTATTTGTAGAGCAGGGAAAGGCATTGGCCGAGATCCTGCTTTAAAGGATAGCCCTTCACTTCCCATTATGATCTTCTGTGCCTCCAAATCAATTCTCCGACAGACAGCAAGCACATGGAGTGGGGGGAGGCTAGCTGCCCAGTAATTAAATAGCTTGGGAATTCAGGCTATTGGATTTGTCGGCCCTTGCACCTACTCCTTCTGTATTTGAGTTGGCATTCTCTGGAAGGTGTTCCTGTTATTGCATTTAGTCTTAACATTTTCTGCGTTTTTCCAAATGGGCTTTTTCTTTCTGGAACTGTCACCTGCTCTGGGATTTGATCTCCTGTTCCTGTTGATGTGACACAACTCCGAGCTTGTCTCCAGTGGGAAACTGTAGAGGTAAGGGCTGCCAATGTTATACACAGCGTTGCCAGCCAGAATGCAACACAGTAATGCTACAGTATATCACAAAATGCCGCAGTATGCTACTGGGAACAGTGTAATTCAGTGGCAACTAAGCACTTTTGTCCTACAGTATTTTGTGACATATCACTCACTGCATGTACTGTGTTGAATCGTGGATGGCTGCCCTGTAGGTGGTACGATGTGCATCAACATGGGCGGCCCCAGCTAGGCCAAAACTTCTGATTGGTCTTGATGCCAACAGCTTACAGTTCCAAAGGTGTGACTCTGTGGAGTAGATTCTCTCAAAAAACTACTGTTACTGGTAAGCAAACTGTTACACTGCAGAGCGAACAGAAAGATGAGTTAGTTAGGTTAAGAGCTCTGTATTAATGAAAATTCTTTTTTTAAAGTTGATCTGAATAAGATACAAGCGAAGAGTAAAATAGGGATTGTTGATGAATGTGAAGAATTTTAATTTTTTGCCGAGTTTACACCTTTTTAACAGATTGAAAGCCATGTTGGAAGTGTATGCCAAACATGAACTTTGACAACTCCAGACTCTGAACTTTTAATGATATAGCTTTTGACATGTGGCACACTATGTAAAGTACAGGATAATTAAAGTTGAATTCAGACTAAGCTTAAAGGTCATTATCAGTATACTAGATACAATTTAGAAATGCATGGTTATATGGCCACCTGCCCAATGGTCCAACATTGCTGACCCTGTGACCTGGGTTCGAGAGCGGACCCACAATTCTGGCAGTTGGTCATTCCTGACTAGGAGGGGTTGGTGGTTGTTCTGTCGCTGCAGTGACTCCTTGGTGATGGACCAGGGAGGTTCGTCTTCCGGGGGGTGGGGAGTCTGCCTCACACATAGTCAGTAGAAAATCTGCACACCACCACACAGAGGATAGAGGATCAAAGGTCACTTTGGAGAAAACAGAGCCTTACTGACCAAATTACTGCTGCTGGCATTCTTGAGCCTAGCACTCTGTGGTCCCTACACCCTCGCTTACTGGAGAAGTGGGATGGGATGGGTGGTAGCGACTGTCTGGGCTGAGAGGCAGGGTTAGTGTAGTGTGCTCCTCTGAAACAGAGGAGCACACTTGATTGAACTTGCGCCATGAAATATGTGCTCCTTCAGACCATGATAGTGCTCCTACCTATGTTATATTTATTATCAATTTCCTGATAGTAAATCAGCAGTTGTTAGATAGTACTAGAGGTTCAGTGGGACCTCTTAGTAATTTACAGTCCCATATTACATTACATAGTATAGAGGTGACATGAACGAAACCTTTAATTACCTTAGGGGTTTCAGCAAAGTGAACTCTGATGGTCTGTTCAGCCTTAGTGGGAACAAGACCACTAGAGGACACTGCCTCAAACTGAAGAGGGGGGTGCTTCACGGGGAAATGGGGAGACACTTTTTCACTGCAAGGGTAGTGGAAAAATGGAACAAATTGCTGGAGGAGGTTGTCTAGCTGAAGACTGTAGACAGCTTCAAGAAAGGCTGGGACAGGGTAAACGGGTAAAATTGCATGGAATAGGGGGAAGGTGGGGAGGAAGAGGTGGCTAGAAGAGGGGGGGGGGACAGATCCCACAGTAGTTATTGGGGGGAAGGTGTCTGCAAACTCAAGCAGACTGGATAGACTGTGCAGCCTTTTTCTGCTGTCAGTTTTTGTATGTTCTAAAGCTGGTTAAATAAACAGAATTACTTTTCTTTAACTTTTTTCACCACCTGACTGAGGAGGAAGAGCTCAGAAAACCTAGAGAGATGATACCAAGTCTGCTTATTTGTCTCTTATATGCTGCTTCCCTGCGCTTCTGTAATTTGTAGAACAACTTGGAAGCAACTACATGTAATAGTACCACCTGCACCTCGCCAGACTTACCGTACTGTCTTTCACTGTCAAAAGTATGGGCAAACTGGTGCATGTAGCAATACAGACCAACTCCTCCACAATTCTGCACCTTCAGGGGGCGAAATTTAGTCTTGTTGCTAGCCAGCAAAACTAGTGGTTGGGGAAAATACTGGTCCCAGTCTTTTCCATAGGCCCAGCTGGCACACTTACTTACACGTTCTTTTCACCAATACAAGTCAGGAGGCCCAGCTAAAGGGAAATATTGTTGGCCCAATTCGAAATCTTCCAGCATGTAGCTAGCAGGCCAGTGCCCATTTCGACCCTGAACCTTTGATCACCCTGTGTGGATAGCCTAGCCTAGTCTAGTCTGTCCAGTTCAGTCTTGACTCCCTCTGCTCCTGCCTGAATGTCCACTCTTAACTAACCTAAGCAGCCACTAGCACACAGAGGTCAGAGACAACTGATCTCCCAGCCAAAAGTCCCAAGTCAGAGAGAGAGAGAGCATCCAAGGCCTGCAGTGGTGGTAGTTTTTGAATGGCCAAGCACTGAAGCCCAGTGGAACTTCTGATATGCTTGGCGGCGACCTCTTCCCCAAACCTGTTGTCTTGGTCCCCTGTATCACAGCCCCACGAGTCTGAAGAAAGAAAGGCCCAAACCAGGGCTAGTACTCCTGGCCCAAGCACCTGCTGAACGACCCCTTCTTAAATCCATTAATGAATGGTTATGGATACAGGTACCCCTGGCCTCTCCTCCTGATGGCAGTTCCACCCCTGCCACCCATTCCATCCCTTCTTGCCAGCCACTTGTCTTGACCAGCAGTTAACCTTGACTTATGCTGGCAGTGCCGGGCACTAGATGTGCATGCCAGCCTCTGCAAACTTGCTACTCCAGCAGAACCTCATCCTCTATTACAGTAGAATCCTTCTCTTTCAGATTTTTTAGATGGAGAAAAAATATATATGACCTTGGCTGCCTTGCACATACCTAGAAACATAGAATGTGACGGCAGATAAGGACCACTGGGCCCACCCAATCTGCCCATTTTTGTTAACCTTCATTTTTTGCTGCAGACCCTACTTGATCTGCAGTGCGATCTCTCCCATCCCCCCCCCACTTCCTTTTCCCTATGATTCCCTTGTGCCCGTCCCAGGCATTTTTGAATCCCATCACTGTTTTCACCCCCACAACTTCTGCTGGAAGGCTGTTTCAGGTATCCACTACCATATCCATGAAGAAGTACTTCTTCACATCCCTCCTGAATTTACCCCTCTCCAGCTTCATATCATACCCCTTGTTCCAGAGCACCTTTTTCTCTGAAAAATACCCCCCCCAGTACCTTATTTACCCATGTGAGGAATTTAAAGTTCTCCATCATATCCCCTCTCTCCCTCCTCTCCTCCAGGCAGAACATATTTAGCTCCTTCAAGGTCGGGTTGCCGACCTACAAAGCCCTGCATGGGAATGGACCAGCCTACCTGCAAGACCTCCTGATTCCTCATCACCCATCTTGGGCTCTCCGTTCCGACGAGGGTTGCCTCCTGATGGTTCCCAGGGCAAGGCTGTGTCAATCTGGGGACCGGGCATTCTTGGTTGCCGCACCAACCCTGTGGAACTCTTTACCTCGTTATTTACGTGAGGTACCCATGGTGGAAGCCTTTAAAAGTGGCCTGTAATTCTGATTTCATTCTTTTTATTAATTTATTGTATTAATATATTCTTTGTTGTGGATTGGATAGGTTGGACTATGTATTAGTCTCTGCTGCATGAACTTTATGTGTGACTTGTAATGTGTATGATTTTAATTTTGTTAAGCGCTCTGAGCCTCCAGGAAGGAGCGCTATATAAATAAAGTTCCTATCCAATCCTTCAGCCTCTCCTCGTACGGCTTTTGATTCAGACCCTATACCATTTTGATAACCCTCCTCTGGACCGTCTCCACTCTGTGTCCTTCCCAAGATGTGGTCTAAGAACTGGACACAGTACTCAAGGTGGGGTCTTAACAGTGATCTATATAGAGGTAGCACCACCTCCCTCTTCCTGCTAGCAGCACCCCTTCCTGTGCACCCCAGCATCCCATTAGCCCTTCCGACTGCCTTGTTGCACTGCCTGGCCATCTGTAGGTCATCCGATATGATTATCCATATGTCTTTTTCCTGCTTGGTCTTTGTCAGTATCACTCTGCTCATTTTGTACTCTGTTCCCGGGTTTCTATGGGCCAAGTGCATTAGTTGGCACTTGATTGCAGTCAAACCCAGCTGCCATACCCTTGACCACTCTTCCAGTCTTTTTAGATCCTTGCCCATCCCGAAGTGTCTACACTATTGCAGATGTTGGTGTCTTCCTCAAAAGGCAGATGTCCCTTCTAGTTCCTCCGCTATGTTGCTTATAAAGACATTGAAGAGGACTGATCCCCGAGGTTTCCCGCTAGTCACCCTCCTTTCCTCGGAGTGAGCTTCATTTACCACTACCCTGTGTCCTATCCACTGACCAGTTTTTCACTCAGGTTACCGCGTTATTACCCACCCCCAAGTTACCTAGCTTGCTTACCAGTCTTCTCTGTGGAATGGTGTTGAAAGCCTTGCTGAAGTCCAGGTAGTCGAAGTCCACTGCTCCTCCCTGATCCAACTCCTTGGTCACCCAGTCAAAGAAATCTGTTGGATTTGTCTAGCATGACCTACCCCCTGTGAAACTGTGCTGCCTTGGGTCCTGTAATCTGTTGGATACAAGATATTCCACAGTCCTTTTCTTTAGCAGTGTTTCCATTAACTTACCCACCACTGATATCAGGCTGACAGGCCTATAATTGCCTGCCTCTTCTTTGCTACTGCTACAGTCCCTGCCTTTGTTTTCCTTTTTTCGCTAATGTACCGAAAATGTCTTGTCCCCTTTTGATGTTCCCTGAGCTGTTCTTTCCTCGGTCTGCATCCGCTCCTTGCTGCTTTTGTGTGCCTCCCTCTGTTTTCCCTGATAATGCTTCCCTATCCTCCTCTCTCTCTGGGTCTCCTTATACCTTCTGAATACTACTCTCTTAGCCATCACCTCTTCTGCTACCTCCTTTGAGAACTGTAGCAGTCTCCTCTTTCTTTTACTATTGCTTATTTGTTTCACTTAGAGGTTTGTTGCCTTCACTATGCCCTCTTTTAGTTTGGCCCACTTTTCCTCCACCCCCCCAGGTTATCCCCCCATGCCAGGTCATTCCTGAGACATTCACCCATCTTAGTAAAATCAGCCCTTCTGAAATCCATGACTCTCACCACTGTGTGTCTGCAGTTGTTCTTTTGGTGAACCACACAGTACTATGATCACTGGCCCCCAGATGGCTTCCCAACTTGACGTCTGCAACACTGTGCCTATTAGTAAGCACCAGGTCCAGTATTGCCCCATCTAGAGTGGGTTCACTGACTAGCTGCCTGAGGAACGCTCCATGCAGTGAGATCAGGATGTCCCTGCTTCTAGCTGAAGCTGCAGTAGGGAGGTTTTTATTTTTATTTTTTATTTAACAAATCGAAAAGACCTTTGAGCCAAGGGCTCTTTTACAGAGGTTCCACGTCAAGTCACAACAAATTACAGTGGTTTCAGTAAGTAGTACAACATGAGGAAAGTAATTACATAAACAAAAGAATAATATGGCAAAATGAATATTGTGTCAAGTGCAGCCAGTGGCCTTGTTGTCTGAAGAGGGGTGAAAGGGATTACAAGGAGAGAAGGACGGGTGAATTGGGGGGTGGAAGGAGCAAAATAAGAGCAAGGAGGGAGATGCCACAATGAAACTTATGCAGGAAAAACCCAGGGGGGTAGAGGGAGAGAACAAGGTGAGGAAACAGAGGAGGGAGGGGGATGTGGGAGTGGAGGGGAAGGAAGGGGGGATGGAAGTAGGATGAAAAGAGGACAGGAATGGGGATGGGAAAGGGATGAAGGAAGGAAGTGCTGTAAGTGGAATAGCGCAGCAACAGGGGAGGGCTATACAGGGGCGAATGGTAAAAGAGGGAGGTCCCAGTGCATTTAGCTGTCAGCAAAGATTAGGTATAGCAGTCACAAGATGCTCTGGAAACTAGGAATTGTCGCAGTTTCTGCTTAAATGGTCCCAAGTTAGTGCTCCAGATAACTTTTTAGGCCAGGAAGTAAAAACTTCTTAGTTTTCCAAGCTGGTAGTATTTTGGTATGCCAGGTAGTATTTTGCGATGCGGTCACACTGTTCTGGTGAACTGAAGTGCGAATGTGCGAAGTCCATGGAAACACCTGGTAGTGATACTACTACTCAGGACTCTACACAGGGTGTAAAAAGGACAAAACTGGGTGTAAAATACTCCGATACACCCCTTAACTGGACCACTGCCCCAAGGTTGCAGTCGTCGCAATCTCAGGAGGAAGAGAATTAAATAAATTAGCAGCTGTAATTGTAATGGATCGCTGTCTGATCGAGTTTCGACAGCGAGGGAGAGTAAAAGTTTGGCTCACAGAACTTCGTGTGTTACAAGTACCCCGAAAGGGACTGAAAAGCTGAAGGGAACCTGGTGGTACGAGACCAAGATCTGCCTTGTTAGACAGAAGGCAGGCTTGATATTCAATGAAGTTGAAGCCAGTTTGCTTGTCTGTAAAAGTCACAAGTGTGAGTACGATAGGCTGCACCAATTAGTAGATGGCATGCCTAATTCAGAGCTGTGGCGAGCCGATGTAGGGTTGTGTCTGTGGCAGAACCATAAATGACCAAACCGTAGCCAATAATAGACACAATTGAACATTTGAATAGCCAGTCTGAGAGCTTCGGTAGTAAGGCAGTGTTTATGCCTGTGTAGAAGACCTAGGCGAATGTTAACTGCCTTGGCAACATTCTCAACATGGTTGGAGTAGGAGAGCGTACTATCCAGAGTAACTCCGTATTTAAAAGATTGAGTCTGATCAAGGACTACACCCACACTGTTTTTAATCACCAGTTGTTTGGCTTTGTGCTTGCTGTGGGTACCATGGAAGAGTATGACCCTTGTTTTTTTTTTTTTTTTTGCAATTAAGCACCAGCTTATGAGAGATGAACCAGGACTCCACTTCTGTAAAAGTTTTCTGAAGTTGGGCCTGAAGGAGGGTAGGGTCAGCAGTCTTTGAGAAAATGACTGCATCATCCGTGTAGAGGAGTACTGGTTCGGAACAGGATATCGGAAGATTATTGAGGAAGGTGCTAAATGGAAGGGGTCCCAGTATCGATCCTTGAGGAATCTCAGAGTAGACAGACAGTTTAGCAGAAAGGGTAGACCCTATTTTCACCTGTTGTGTGTGGTTTGCTAGTGAACCACTTTAGGATTCTGAAGATATACCAAGCCTAAGCCCAGCAAGTTGATGTGTCAGCAAATGGTGATTGACCATGTCAAATGCTTAAGACAGGTCAATAAAGGTTGCGCCAACAAGTTGACCCTGATCAAGAGTATGGAGAATGAAACCTGTGAATTCCAGTAGGGCCGTAGATGTGCTGTGCCCTTTCCGAAAACCATGTTGTTGGACACATTGTAGGTTGTATTTTTCCAGATACTCCACAAACTGGTCAGCAACAATCCTTTCAAGTGCTTTGGACAACGGGGGAAGAATGGATATTGGCCTATAATTCCCAGGTAGTAATTTGTCCTCGCTCTTAAAAACTGGTGTAACCAGAGCGGATTTCCAGATATGGGGGACTTGTGAAAGTATGAGGGAGCGATTGAGAAGCTTAGTGGGGGGGGGGGGATAGGACTTCATCTAGGGTTGGGGTAAGAAGTTTTAGGTCGAGGGAATCACTGCTTGTACTAGTTCCTCCTAGAACTTTACGTAGGTATGTCTTGGCCTCGCTTTCCGAGATAGTGTTGAAGTAGAAACATAGATGGATCAAGGTCTCTTCTGATTTGGTGGACATAGGAGCTGTGCTGGGCGGTTCAAAGAAATTTGGGGGAAGAGTTTGGCTAAGGTCTGTGAGGGATGAATTAAATGTGTTGGCAATTAACTTAGGGTCATGGGTGATAGGCCCATCAACATTTAACATAATTGGAGCCTGCTTGGATGCTTTCCCAGTGATTTCTGAAAGGTTTTCCCAGAATATTTTCCCCGTGTGCCCAGGTCTTGGCAAGGATGTCCTTATAGTAATGCGCTTTGTGCTCGCGGATAGCCTTAGTACATGCGTTCCTGGCCATCTTATAGGCCTGTATGTCAGGTTGACTGCCAGAGGTCCTGGCCCTATGCCAGAGGTGGTCATGAGCTTTCATTTGAGCCAGAAGGTTAAGTGATCCAGGGATTATCAAGTCCCCATATCTTACCTGTCCTAAAAGGAGCATGGATGTCACAGGCCACGTTGAAGCATTCAATGAAGTATTGTAGAGCTGAGTCAATATCGGGGGCGGTTTCAATGTAAGACCAGTCTTATTGTCGGAGGAGAGATTTTAATGGCTGTAGGTGGCCATGGGAGAGCACTCTACTTGTGATTGTTCTGGCAGGGGGCTTGATAAATTTGTTAAACCAATAATACTTGGTAGGCGAGTGATCACTGATAGTGTCAGGCAATACTTCAGACTGGGAGATATGTGTTGGACGATTCATTAGGGCCCAGTCCAGGAGTGTGCTAGTCCCAGTCTTACAGTTTATCCCGGTTGGAATTATTAACTGGGTAAAGTTCAGGCCTATTAACTCATCCCTATGCCTTCTGGCACTTGACGAGAGCCAGTTGACAAAGTCACCTAACAGGATGGTTTCTGTGTCTTGTTTTAGACTCATGACACAGTTCATTAGGGGTTTTAAGCCCTGTTCGGCGAGGTCAGGGGGAATATAGGCTGAGCCAATGTTGAGGACCTTGTTGTGTGCACCGACCATAACCTTAACCTTAACAGCAAGGATCTGAATATCCATAGCTGGTTCAGGGAGGGAAAGTGGAAAGGCCAACAATGACTGAATTGTTTAGCCATGATGTGGAGGAAGCTGTGAAAGACCTCCAGTCCTCTGGAGTGCCACTGGGGCCTGGAAGACCCCTTCACCACCCCTCATGCAGAGGTAAAGGCACAGATCACTGTTGTTTGCATGCAGCCAGAGATGGCAGTCAGGCCTAGAAACATAGAAACATAGAATTTGACGGCAGATAAGGACCGCTTGGCCCACCTAGTCTGCTAGTAGGCACCTAGTCTGCCTACCTTCAGATATGCACTGGCAAGAGTGCTGGCACCTTATCAGTTCCTCTCCCAGCTGGTACCCATACCAGAGTCACTAAAGACAGTGGGACAGTTGGGTTGGGGGTAGGGGAGTGGTCCCTACTGGCTCAGCCTAACTCCTAGTTTAACTCCCAGCCACAATTGAACAACACAGGGGCAGTGGTATTAGGTCACCCCTCCCTCCATGTAAGATAGTGGAGGGAGGTTGCTTTGGGTGAATGGGTACTAATAGTATTGTAAGTGGTCACCTATACCCATGTCTCGGATGTGAGACAGGATACCAGGCCTTGCCTCAAAGGGATGCCATAGACACCTGCTCCTTCCCATCTGCAGAGCCCAGGGTTTTCTTTAGCATGCTTCCTCTGCCTTAAGAAGGCAAGAACCCTAGGGGTCTATTATAGACCTGAGCTTGTCAGTACAGGTAACTGTGTGTCAGATCTCGGTAGGATCTCTCTCTCCTGTTGTACAGAGAGGACTGGCTATGCTTTCTACTCACATTGGCTGTTAGCCTTCCTGTCTTGGTACCTCTTCCTCAGGGGAGGTATCTGAAAGTCATGTAGGGCAGGAAGCATCCGTAAGTCAGATCCGTACTCTTTGGCTTACCCTCTGTGCACTGGGTCTTCCTCCACTGCCTGGCGGTGCTACCAGTGGCCCTCAACAATGAAGGCCTACTTAGTTCTTTCGATAACGGGTAGCTCAGCTCCCATAAGCTGATGCCAAGGAACTGCTTCTTTACAACACATCTGGAGCTGGGCAGGTGGAAGCCGACCAACAGGTGCTAACCACTTCTGTCCTGTGCAGAGCACTGAGGTGCACGAGATGGGCCACATTGTTCGCATATTAGAGTCTTGAAGACCAGAGCGGTTCTTCACCATACTAGGATATTCAGGAGCGTCCCAACTTTGCTCATTTATAACTCCAGAGTGTCTCATCCTGTCCTAGGCTAAATGGAGTCTTTACTCAGATTGGCAGTGGAGGGAACATCCCTTAACCCTTTTGCTCCTTTATGTCCAAGATGTATGGGGTACCTCCTGCTGCGAGAACTAGCAGTTGTAGCCCATGGACCTCTGGCCCTGCACAGCGGTCCCTTGTTTTAATGAGCTGGGACCTTCCACTCATTCGGGCCTGAGGTATCGTAGCACGCTGTGGGGACTCTCCTAGGGTGCTGGATGTCCTGATGGTTGTCAGACGGTTGTTTGCCAGACTCATCTATTTGCTAATATGGCAGTGGTCTGCTTTTCAGGCTATTTCCCAACCTGCTGTCCCTTGTGGACTATTCTTATGGTATCATTGCTGAAGGTGTGTTAGGTCACCTTGTTCAGCATTTCATGCCCCTGTTGTTGGCCATACGGTTGCCCAGCTAGATGCAGCCAGTACTGTTTCGGGAGTTTCATTTAATTATCCCACTAGGAATTCCAGCCCTGATTTGGGACCTGACTTTTCTCTTAGGAAGGTGCACTGTGGCTCAGTTTGAGCTAACCATGAGTTGTGGCTCTTGCTTCCTATTAGGGATAACATTCTTCTTAATTCTCTTAATTTTTTGCTTGAAAAATTTCAGAGCAGCAGACTTTACAACCAGAGCCTCCTTATTTGTTTTTCCATACAGACAAGATTTTGACTTGGGTGGGAGTCTGACTTTACAGTGTCTCACACTATGCGTCTTATAAGGTTTTTCTCTGGAGTATGCCAATGCAAGGGAACCCTTGCTCCATACTGCTAAAAAGAAAAAAAATTATATAATATATACAAACATACAAATGTGCCAGCAGAAACAGACCACCCGGTCTATCTAAGTCTGCTCGAGTGTGCAGCCAACACCCCTAGTTTGCAGCTGCCCCACCGCCTCCTCCTTTTTCTTCCCACTGCCACCCCACCCTCACTCTCCCTTGTTCCCTGTCCCATGCCCTTTGAAGCTGTTCACAGATTTACATACCACCAACCATTCTGGTAGGATGTTCCATTTTTCTGCCACCCTCTCTGTGAAATAGTGTCTAACATACTAAAAGCCAGCAGAATAGGCCTAACGGTCTTTCGTGTCTGCTCGTTAGCCAGCCCCTATTGGGCGCTAGCTCCCCCCCCCCCAGCCCCCGAGAGTGTAAACTTCAGCTTCAGTATACCCATGCATCTGTCCCACCCCCTCTTAAAGCCCTCCACTGTGCCCAATTCAACTAGATTCCCAGGCAATGCATTCCATGGCTCCACCACCCTCTCAGTGAAGTAATGCCTTCTATGTTCTCCCCTGTAGGTTCCCCTCTCCAACTTCCACTCATGCCCCCTGGTTGTGCCCCCTTTCCTTAGCCTGAACATTTCTTTGGCTCTGCCCCTGTTAATCCCTTTCACATATTTGAATACCTCAGTCATGTCACCCCTTTCTCTCCTCTGCCTGAGTACTGCCCAGGGACTTCAGCCTTTCCTCATAGGTCCTTCGCCCATGCCCGGGTCATCCTAGTTGCCTCCACTGAACCCTCTCCAACAACGCTATGTCTTTCCTAAGGTGAGGTCTCCAGAACTGCACGCAGTACTCAAGATGCGGCCTGACCAAGGCATTATACAGAGGAAGGATCACCTCCCTTTTCCTGGATGTTATTCCCTGGGCTGTGCAGCCCAGAATCCTGTTTGCCCTCACCGCAGATCTTCTGCAGTTTTCATTGTTGTTCATTCTGGTGTCTACCACCACCCCCAGGTCCCTTTCACTCGTTGTGGCTTGCAGCAAGACCCCTCCCAGGGTGTGTATGTAACCCCCACCCAGGTATGCTGTTTCTGTCTGACAGCTCTACCTGGTGGGCTGGGTTCGGGGAGGAATATGTCACTCGGCACATTGGCTAGGTTTGGCTACTGTGCAACAGGGGCACCCAAGTAACTCCGGACAAAGGAAGCAATAACTGTAATGTCCAATACCAGAAGTGAGATTCTAAAGTGTGGCTTTTATTCACATCCAACAGAATAAACAAAGCATAGATGGACCCCAGAGGTATACTCCTAGTAATGCAGATTTGAGAGACCAGAACACATCCTTATTCCCTTTAGCCCTCAGGCTCTGAAACACACTGGGCACACAGCCCAAACTTGCAGCTTGCTCTGGGTTTTCCCTGGCTCGCTCCCGTTAATCCACTTGGACACTTTCCATATAGCATGGAAACATTTACGGTGGCTCCTAAACCACCTATGAGCACTTCTGCTCCATAAGGGAATCTTCCTCATAAATCCCACGTCTGGGTACTTTCGTCGGGCACTGGCCAAGTACCTGAGAGAAAGCAACAGGTGTCCCAGAGCAAATCCGTAGAGGTGAATTTGGTTACTACTGATGGGGGGGTCTCCCACCTCTCACTCCTTTAATTAAAACCGGCCATTTCTCTGGACTGTAACACCTCATCCTTTAACATACTTTGCTGTGTAGATTTTTGTTAAATGTATTTCACATTCAGTCTACTATCTTTACATCCCATTTGTGCTGGACTTGAACATACTTAATAAGTGGCTTTGTCCATTACTCTAGACCCCCCCACAGAGTCAAGCAGTCCAGTCCCCACATCTTCCAAACTGTACTTGGCTGTCTTTTCCTGACCCCACAGTAACAGTCCCTTTAGTTTCATCTTGATGCAGGTGAAAACACATGGCCCTTTAGCACAGCGAACTCACCCCTTTGGTTGAAGGTGCCTCACAGGTGTTTTCTCCTCAAGGAACTCTCTTCCAGAGCTTCTGGTGCCTCAGCATGAACTTAAACAAGGCAGCTTCTTTTCCCTAGCCGGACCAAGGGGGGTTTGCCCCTGGAAGCAGGCTGATTCATTCCTTTCCCCCATCCCCATGGGAATGGGGCCCTGAGCCATTGAAAGCGGTCTCCACCACTTCAATATGCTCTTCTTGTATTCCTCTTCAGGTGGGAACACACACCTAGAACAACAAAAGTAGCTCTTTGACAGAGCTCGGAGCTTTGATGGCCTGCATATAGCAGAGCACCTCTTTTAGTCTGCACCCACTCTACTGAACTCTACAGACTCTCTTCAAATTCCCCAACGTTCTACTCTAACCTCCAACTGCAACATTCCAGTGTGGCCTATGCAGTTGTGACAGTTCTAAATGACGTCATCCCTCAGTCTCAGCTGAGACTGAGAACAGAGTGAGACAGTGTGAAATCCATTTAACTGGAGTTTCACAAGCTGCCTTCCCTGCCTACCACTAGGTTTTACTGGGATTCTAGTAACCCCGGGTAACAGAGGGGTTACATATACATGACCTGGGTTTCTGACCCCCAGATGCAGCACCCTACACTTCCCTGGATTAAACCTCAGTCTCCCACCTCCTTGACCAACCCTCCAGGGTATCGAGATCCCTCTGGACTATCTGTCTCGCTTCCTCCCCATCAGCCAGTGCTCCCAGTTTTGAGTCATCCGTGAAGAGGCTCATCCTACTCCTAATACCGCTCGCTATATCAAAGACATAGGCGTTGAACAGGAGTGGCCCCAGTACCGAACCTTGGGGAACCCCACTGAAGACCTTCCTAGGGGAGGAGACTATCCCACCAACCACTACCCTCTGTGATCTATCCGTAAGCCAGTTTTCTACCCATCTAAGCAACTGTCTTCCCACCCCCATCCCATCCAACTTTGTCAGCAACCCGATATGGGGTACTGAATCAAACGCCTTACTGAAATCCAGATATAGGATGTCCACTGGTCTTTGTTGGTCCAGGATCCCTGTCACCCAGTCGGAAAAATCTATGAGGTTGGTCTGGCACGATCTCCCCGGAACAAAACCATACTGTTTGTCATCCATGTGCCCCAGCTTTCCAGTTGCCTCCCGAGCTTCTCCTTGATGAAGCCCTCCATTAGGTTGCCTACCACCGACGTTAGGCTGACAGGCCTGTCATTTCCCATCTCCTCCTTAGAGCCCCCCCTTTGTGGATAGGCACCACATGAGCCACCCTCCAATCCTAAGGCACCCATCCTGTTTGCAGTGATGCGTTGAAAAGTGCAGCTAGTGGAGCTGCTAGTTTGTCTGCCAGTTCCTTCAGGACTCTCAGATGCAGCCCATCCGGTCCTGGTGCCTTATCAGTTTGCAGCACCTGTAGGGCCTCCCTTACGCTGTCCTCTGTGATTTCCCCCTCCTAACCCCCTTCAACAAAGCACCCATCCCTTCTAGGCCTGGCCCACCCAGTGCCCCAGCCTCTTCTGGTCCTCTCCTCTCCATCTGTCCTCTCCTCTCAGCTGTCTCCCCCCCTCTTCTGGCTGAATGGATCCCTGTCACCTTCCATAAATACAGGCAAAGTACTTGTTTAGTACCTCTGCCTGCTCCCCTGCCTCCTGATACCATCCCTCCACAGTCCTAATCCTGGAGATCTGTGTTCTCCCTTTCCTATTTTCCCATATGTATCTATAAAATCCCTTTCCACTCCTCTGGATATCCCTAGCCAGGTTTTGCTGCATCCTCGCCTTGGCTCGCCTCACCACTCTTGTGACCCTTCTGGCTGTCAGCTCGTACTCACCTCTCTCCCTGTTCTCCCTGGAGCGCTTAAAACTTGCATAGGTAGCTTTTTTTATCCCTCGCCGCCTCTTGCACCTCCCTGGTCCACCAGCACGGCGTGTTGGCACTACCATTTTTACACCTTACCCTTGTACATGAGCTAGTAGCCTCCTGCACCCCATTTTTAATGGTCTCCCACAAGCTACCAACATCCTTGTCTGGCCTAATCTTGTTCAGGCTCCCCCTCAGAATCCTGCCCATGCCCACAAAGTCTGCCCCCAAAGTCCACTAATACCTTGGTGTTTGAGCGGTTGTCCTCCCCCTCCACTAGACACAGTAGAAACCAGACCGTGGCTTGGTCTCCTCTTGCCAGTGGGCTACACACCTCCAGACCCCTTATCTGGTCGCTATCTGCCAGGACAACGTCCAGTATCCTCCGCCCCAGTAGGTTCCCCCACCTGTTGGACCAGAAAGGCATCCTGAAACACATCTATCAGTCTCTGCTCCGTGGCCACCGCTGATGTCATGGTGTCCCAGTCTGCCCCTGGCATATTTAGGTCTCCCATGACCACTACCCTACCCTTACCATGGTCACAGTGCCCCCTGATATTCTCAACCAGTTTTCCCTTCAGGTCCTCATCCATTGCTGGGGGTCTGTATCCCACCCCTACTTTCAGTCTTTTGCCTTCCCTCGATTGTAGGGTTACCCAAATCGCTTCCACTCCCCCATCTGCCTCCTCCATTCCACTAACCATTATGCCATTCTTGACTATCAGCGCTACACCCCCCTCCTCTGCCCTCTTCTCTATCCCTCCTGAATATTGTGTAGCCCTCCAAATTGAGGTCCCAATCATTTTTCTGGGTGGCCCATGTTTCCGTAATTACTGCCACATCCGCTGATCCCTCTGCCAGCATCGCCTGGAGCTCGGGCATTTTGTTGCCCATGCTCCTGGCGTTGATCAGGACTGTCCTCCACCCCATCTCCTCTCCCCTACCCAATTGGCTCGGCCCCACGCACTCCCTATTTGCCCTTACCTGCACAGCCCTTGCTTTGTTCACATTGCATTCACCTGTCCTCATTTTCCGTCCTGGACCTGGGACCTCGGGCTGCTCTCCTGACTCCATTTTTTCACTAGTCCCTTCCCCCTTTAAAAGTTTAAACCCCACTTCTTGTTTATGAATTCAGTGAGTTTCAGTTTTAAGATCTCCTTCCCCTCTAGGTTGTTGTATCCTATCCCTAGCATACAACCCCTTATCGTCCCATGTTTCCCCCCAGTCCCCCACCAGCCCATACTCTTGTGCCCTGTACCAGTCCCTGAGCCACTGGTTCACACAAGTTTGTTTCACACAAGTTTGTGCTTGGTCTCCCTTGGTACTGGCAGAATTTCCGAGAAGGAAATTGAACTTCCTATAGAATGGCAGACTCTGCCCAGTTCCCGAAACCTTTCCTGGATTTCCAGATAGCTGTTCCCTTCCAAATCGTTTGTGCCCAGATGTACTAGGAAATTTGGGGATCCCCCACATTCCAGTGCTAATGAATATAGCTGGAATTTAGCCTTGTGAATGGATAGTCCCGGGATACATTTAACCCTGACCTGGCTGCTGCTTTCCTCCCCTACTCCCTCCCACTGGATGACCCTGGTCATGGAGTCCCCCAGCAGGATCACCTTCACCCCCCCCCAAACTTACTGGCTCTTTTGATCCCTTCCAGGCTCTTCCTTCTTTCATCGATCCACAGCTTACTCTTCCGCTCCCTTCAGTCCGGGGATCAGTAGTTTGTCGTGTCCTATCAGGCTCTTTCTTCTGCTTGGCTCCCAGTTTACTCCTCACCCCCCAACCTCCTGGGAGGCCTGCTGGCCCAGATCCCCCCGGACTCCCTATTAGGGTCAGAATCCACAGGTCCCCCAACAGACGCCCTTCTACTGCTTCCTCCTGCCTCCAACCCCTCGGTCTTGTCCCCTCCATCCCATCTAGCATATTTCTCCTACCCCCTTCTCCCCCAATCAGATTTCTCACCCAGGCTTTGGCCTTTCCAGAGTACCCCCTACTATCCCCCTCTCCTTTGCTGACTTCCCCAGCCCAGTCTCCTCATTTCTTTCCCAAATCTTCCCAACTCTATTATTAGCCTATGCCCCTTGGTGACCCTCCCCCTCCTTAACTTAAAGACCCCATCTGCCCCATCCTGATTGATTCCCCTCAGATACTTGAATGTCTCTATCATGTCCCCCTTGTCCCTTCTGTCCTCCAGGGTGTGCATGTTCAGGTCTTCCAGCCTGCTGTCATAGTCTCTCCCCTCCATTCCACATATCATCTTTGTTGCCCTCCTCTGCACCCCCTCCAGTAACCTGATATCACGCTTTCGGTATGGCCCCCAAAACTGCACACAATACTCTTAAGTGCGGCCTTAGCAGTGACCTGTAGAGGGGCAAGATTACCTCTCTTTGCCTGGACGAAAAATCCCTCGCTATGCACCCCAGCATTTTGTTCGCTTTTGAAGCCGCTCTCCTGCACTGGGCAGTGTTGTTCATGGTCCCTGTATCATTACCTTCAGGTCCTTCTCCTCCTCCTCAGTGATCCCCAGCTTAACCCCCAGCCAGTATTCTCTCTCCTGGGTTCTTCACCCCAAAGTGCATAACCTTACACTTCTTTGCATTGAACCCCAGCTGCCACCTCTCTGACCACTCCTCTAGCTTGCTTAGGTCCCCCTGCAGCTGCTTCCATCCCTCCTCTCCATCCACCACTGCTCCGATTTTGGTGTTGTCAGCGAACAGACTTGCCTTGCTCAGCACTCCTTGTGCATTGTCTGATATGAAGAGCCCAGACAATACTAGCCCCAACACAGAGCCCTGTGGCACCGCACTAGTCACCGGTCTTGGAGTTGAGAGCTTCCCTCTCACCACCACCTGTTGCAGCCTGCCACTCAGCCAGCTTGTAATCCAGTTCATCATTTTTGCCCCTACCCCTACACCTACACCTACACCAGTTAGCTTCTCCCCATGCCGCCCATGAGGCACCGAATTGAAGGCCTTGCTGAAGTCTATGTAAAGAACATCCACCGCATGACCCTTATCCAGCTCACCTGTCACCCAGTCATAATATTGTATGAGGTTGGTTCGACAAGACTTCCCTGAAACAAACCCATGCTGTCTCACATCCTGGAGGCCATTATCCTCCAGGTACGACACCAGTGTTTCCTTTAGTATCATTTCCATGAGTTTGCACACTATGGAGGTGAGACTTACCGGACGATAATTACCCGGTTCATCCCTTGGCCCGCTCGTGTGTAATGGTAGTACATGTGTCATCCTCCAGTCCAGTGGCACACATCCCGACTCCAGTGAGATGCTGTACAGATCTGCCAGCGGCTCCACCATCTCCCTCAGCACCCTGGGGTGGATACCATCCGGCACTGGTGCCTTGTCTACTTTCAGTGCCCTCAGTCCCTCTGGGACTCTACTTGCCTCAATTCTTCCATCTGTCGCCTCCTCTCCCCCTGTCCCCACCCTCCCAGCCCAAGCTGGTAGCAGTCCCCCCTTTCTTCCGTGAACATTGAGCAAAAGTTCATTCAGTGCTTCTGCCTGCTCCTCCCCCTTTCAAACAACATGAAGTCCTGCTGTATTCTGACATGCAGTTAGCCCCAGCACTTGAACTGCTCCGGAGAGGAAAGAGTTAAATTCTATGCAGAGCATAGAACATTGAGCTCGAGCTCGGTTCAAACCTCTGTCTGCTGCACTTTGAAGTGTAACCATCAGATTCTTTACTTTGCCTAACTGAACAGTTACTCTGGAGAGTTCTCCTCTACTTACATTCTTGGTCGGTTAAAGTCGTCGGTTCTACCGATTATTTCATAGTTTTCTCGGTTCAGATCCCTGTCTGTGGTACAGTAAGTACGTAGGTAGTGGACTAGCTTTGAAAAACTTGTGGAAATTGTAAAATTGAAATTTTCAACAGGTTCGGCTGAACCGGTTGCTGTGTAAAGTTGTGGTTTTGTTTTTTCTTTGGGTTTAGTGTGTGGTACCGGTCCGTATCAGTTTATAAAAAAAGAAAAAAAAAAAAAAGTGTTTTTTACGTTTTTTTCAAATACCCGTAACACGGTTAGGAATCGATAAGGGGGTCTTGCCTGGCTGAAGCTGAGTGAAGGGTAAGTTTTCTGTTAAGTATGGCTACGTCTGAGAAACCCAAAAGAAAAACCGTGCCCACTGGGTTTCAGCACTGCAGTGTGTGTGTGGGGAGGCCTTTGCTAAGGCTGATCCCCACACCACTTGTGTTTATTGTCTGGGGTTTGACCACCTCGATTCAGACTGCCAAATTTGCAAGAAGTTCCCTAAAGCCACCCTGGATAAAAGATTGGGTAGGCTTAGGGAAACGGAGGCCGAGAAGTCCGCTGACCCGGATGGCCAGCCCGGTTCGGTTCCGACTGAACCGGACGGAGTGCCCTCTGACCAAGGCGATACTCCTTTGGGCAAAAGGAGAGACGATTCCGAGGGATTTGTTCCATTAAAAAGAAAAAAAAAATCGGCCAGTTCGGATCCAGAACCGCATCATCCGACCGCTGAGGAAATTGCCTGCGTGATTAGCATAGTGGAATCGCTTCGTTCGGTTCCGACTGATCCGGCGCCTTCTGGCAGGCGTTCGGTTTGGTCGGTTCCTCCGGTTCAAGATTATACCCCTGAAGATTTTTATGAACTGGCCTTGGAGGGGGCTAATGATTATGATGATGATGATGATGAAGGTGGTGATGATGATGATGGAGTAGAAGGTCTGGATGAGCCCATAGAACCAGGCATCTCCCCAGACAGGCCTTCTGGTGTTCCCCCTCCTAGGCTTTCTGAGTCCCCTTCCCACTTTACGTTCTACAGGAAAGTGGCAGAAACCCTCCAGCTCCCTATGGAAGAAACTGTTGAGGAGCAAGAGGAGCCTGACTATGTTGAGATGATGGACATCCCAGAGTCCAAAAGGTTGTCTATTCCCCTTCATAAGTCTTTTGGGAAACAGACACAAAAATTGTTAAAAACTCCCAATTCTTTACCTCCTGTGGACAGATGGATGGACAAAAGGTACATACTGTCAGGCTCAGGTACGGAGTACTTGTACCAGCAGTGCAGCCATGCTGGGGTCGTGCAGGCTGCAGCCTGTGATAAGACTAACATTCCCTTGGCTTCACCCCCCGATAAAGACTCCAGGAAGTTGGATGCCATGGCAAAGAAACAGTACTTGGCATCTTCTTTGGGACTCAGGTAGGCTAATTACATGGCCTATACAGCCAGGTACCAGAAGTCCAGGTGGGACTCTGTACTGGAACTGGCTAAGCAGGCTGCCCCCCAGCTTGCCAAGGAGCTGGAGGAGGTGGCTGCTGATGGGATTGAGGCATCAAAAATCCAGTTTCATGCTGCTGTGGACTCCAATGATGTGTCAAGAGTCATGGCTACATCTGTGGCTCTTCGGAGACTAGCTTGGCTCTGATGCACTAGCCTATCACAGGATACCCAGGCTAAGGCTGTGGATTTCCCTGTTGTTAATAATTCTCTGTTTGGGGAGCAGGCAGAGAATTATATGAAGAAGATGGATGAATACAGGACCACCTATAGGAGTGCACAGGCCAGGAAAATGCAGGCAACTCCTCAGAGACAGCAAGCTTAGGGGCAGGAGCAGGCCTTTTCATAGGTCTTTCTACCAGGCACAGGCCTCCTCTCCTTTTTCCCAGAGGGGGTTCTTCAGAGGGAGAGGCAGAAGGGGGATGAGCAGGGCTGCATCCACCTCTCAACCTAAGGCTCCTGCCAAGCAGACATCCTGATGTGTCAGCCCGGGTCGACTCCCCAATTCCTGTAGGGGCAGGCTGGCTTACTACTTCCAGGATTGGAAGTCTGTTACCTCTGACAAGTGGGTTCTGGAGGTAGTAAGCCAGGGACTGACTCTCGGCTTCAGAAACTTCCCAAAGCTGAGAGCCAGGTCTTTTCCAGCTGCAAACATCTCCGAAACCATTGCCCTAGAGACAGAGTTTTCATCTCTACTGGCCTTAAGGGCCATAGAGAGAGTCCCTACAATTCACAGGGGCAAAGGTCTGTACTCCAGATACTTCCTTACCCCGAAAAAAACGGGAGTGGCAGACCATCCTACACTTAAGATACCTGAACAAACAACTATTAAAGCCAAAGTTCAAAATGGTGACTCTGGGAATAATCCTTCCCTCTCTAAGGCCAGGGGACTGCCTAGCCTCCCTGGACCTAAAGGATGCCTACTTTCACATTCCCATCAGGTGCTCCCACAGAAAGTACCTCCAGTTCGAACTGCCTTCAGGCCATTACCAGTTCAAAGCAATGCCCTTTGGCCTAACATCAGCTCCAAGGGTGTTCACAAAATGCCTAGCAGTAGTAGCAGTTTTTTAAGGAGAAAAAATATCTGAGCCAGTACAGCTTCTGCCCTTCATAGGGGTAGAGCTGGATACTGTCAAAGCAAGAGCTTTTCTTCCTTTGGTAAGGGTAAGGGCCATCATAGAGCTGGCTTCTTCCTTTCACCTTCTGGTTTCTCGTCCAGCAAGGCACTTCCTTCAGCTTCTGGGCCACATGGCAGCCTCCACTGCAGTGGTCTAAGGGGCCAGATTTCGGATGAGGGACATTCAGTTTCACCTGAGGGCCTTTCGGTCTCAGAAAAAAGATCCTCTAACCAAACTTATTCCAGTTACTCAGACCCTGATCCAGGCTCTTCAGTGGTGGCAGGATCAGAACAATCTCAGGCAAAGAGTCCCATTCATCACTCAGTCTTAGTCAGTGGTTCTAACCACAGATGCTTCTCTCCTGGGGTGGGGAGCTCACCTGGGGACTCTCACAGCCCAGGGAGTATGGTCCACTCAGGAGTCTCTTCTCCACATCAATCTCCTGGAGCTCAGGGCAGTTTACCTAGCCCTGCGAGCCTTCTTGGAGTCAGTACAGAACAAGGTGATTCAGGTCAGGACGGACAACACCACCACCATGTGGTATCAACAAACAGGGCGGCACTCTGTCTGTGGCCTTGTGCACGGAAGCCATGAAATTATGGTCTCTGGCTTACTCTTTACAGACCTCTCTGGTAGCAGTCCACCTCTCAGGAAAGGACAATGTGCTAGCAGATGCTTTGAGCAGGATTTCTCAGGGTCATCACGAATGGTCCCTGGATCCCCTAGTGTTAAGAGTGATTTTTTTCAAGGTGGGGCACTCCAGAGATAGATCTCTTTGCAGCCCCAGACAATCACCAGCTTCCTCTTTTCTGTTGCAGACCCCCAGTTTTGGGCTCAGTCTCTCTGGATGCTCTGACTCTGGACTGGAAAGGGAAATTTCTGTATGCCTTCCCTCTTTTTCCTGTGCTGTTCAAGGTCCTGGTCAAGATAAGGTCACAGTCTTGCAAAGTGATACTGATTGCTCCAGATTGGGCCAGGCAGCATTGGTATCCCCTGCTGCTGTACCTAACAGTCCATCTTCCCCTATCTCTTCCCAGGAATCACAACCTGTTAACTTCCTCTCAGGGGAGGATCTGGTATCCCAGCCTTCAGTCTCTCAATCTCAAGGCATGGCTCTTGAAGAGTTAAAGTATGCAAATTTGCATCTGTCTCAAGGGGTTCTGGACATTCTCAAGGCCTCTCAAAAACCTGCCACCAGAAAAACTTATAACTCTTCAGGTACATGAAGGGGATGAATAGAGGAGGAGCAGTCAGGGTGCTCGAAGGAAGGGGAGGACAACTAGGGCATGGGTGGAAGCTGGAGGAGATTCAGGGGAGAAAGGAGGAGGTGATACTTCACTGAGAGGGTGGTGGAGCCATGGAATGCGCTGCCCAGGGGGCTGGTGGAGGCAGAAACGGTGGAGGGGTTCAAGAGGGGGTGGGACAGGTACAGGGGAAGGGTTCTGGAAGCAAAAACCAGTGCAGTGAGAATATCCGGGACTGGGAAGGGCGAAGCCAGAGATGGCGAGGGGGGCAGCAAGGTCAGCTCCAGGGTGGGGGCTGACCAAACGAGTGGACACGAAAGACTGTTAGGCCTATTCTGCTGGCATTTTAGTATGTTAGTAACTCCAAATGGAAAAGATTCAGCATTTGGTGTTCCAAAAAGCATATATCCCCAAATACTGCTGACTTGTATACAGTTCTGGATTACATGGTTCATCTTAATGGCCTAGGCCTCAGACCAGCTACCCTCAAAGTACACTTGTTAGCTGTTTCTGCTTTTCTGTCAGTGGGAAAACCCTCCTCACTGGCATCTCATCCTGTTTTCTGTAAATTTTTCAAGGGATTGCTTCATACCAATCCCCCCTTCAAGGACCCTACTCCTGCTTGGGACCTTAATGTTTGCATTGCTCAGCTTATGCAACCCACTTTCGAGCCTTTGTCTTCAGCGAGCTTAAGTACTTGACTTGGAAAACTGTGTTCCTGGTAGCTATTACCTTTGCCAGACATATCAGTGAATTGCAAGCTGTGTCAGTGGAGCCTGATTTTATCTCATTCCATAGAGATAAGGTGGTTCTTAGAACCAATAGGAGATTCTTACCCAAAGTGGTTTCAGATTTTCATCTGAACCAGTCCATGTCTCTTTCTGTGTTCTTCACTGATCATTCTTCTTCAGAAGAGAGAAGATTACACAGTTTGGATGTTAAAAGGGCTCTTAGCTACTACATTGAGCATACTAAGGCGCTCAGGTTTGACTCTCTCCAGTTGTTCCTCACTTGTGGGGAAGGGCAAACCTGCCTGTAAGAGAACTATTGCCAGGTGGAGTGTCTCTTGTATACAATTCTGTTATGAAAAGCCAGGCAAAATACTCCCCTCAGGCCTGAGGGCTCATTCGACTAGAGGTACAGCTGCTTCTCTGGCTGCTGCCAGAGATATACCCTTACTAGAGATATGCAAAGCAGCCACCTGGAAAACAGTCCATACATTCACCAAGCATTGCTCTCTGGATATCCAGGCTAGGAAAGATGTTCGGTTTGGTACAGCAGTACTGCAGAGCCTATTCCCAAAATAGGTTTGATTCCCTCCTCCATGGAGGCACTGCTTGGTAGTCTGCATATGTCAGAATACAGCAAGACTTCATGTTGTTTGAAGAAAAAATTACTCACCTTAGTAACTGTGTGTCTTACTTCGAGAGGGCTCTTGCAGTAGGTAATTACATATAGGACTGACGTCGACAGGCGGCAGGACCCCACGGAAAAATTTCTAGCTAGCAGTCCCTGGTGGGGACCGCCCCCGTCAGGTGACCGCGTCAGGCGATGTCGGTATAAAGGCGGTCCCGGACGCCCGCTCTTCAGTTCTTTCCGCCGTCAGCTCGTTCGGGTGCCTCGCGGTGAAGTTCGTGCTCAGCCCTGTTGCCCGTGGTTTTTACGAAGTTATCAGTATTTTGCCTTTTTTGTCAGGTGAGCGTCGGTTTATGTCGTCCTCTTCAAAAAATAAGTGCGACTCGTGCGGCGCCCAACTGCCTCACAAGGACGATCACTCCCTCTGCCTTTTCTGCTTAGGCCCCGACCACGCGGTCGAAAAGTGCCCGCATTGCCTGCATTTCAACGCGGCCACCCGCAGACGACGCCAGCAGTCTTGGGAAGCCCATCTCCTTAAAAAGAAGATGTCTGCAATGGAGAAGGAGTTGAAGAAGCTTAGGCAGGCGTCGACCTCCCCAGAAGGACACAAGAAGCGGGACAAAGAAAGGCACCGGGAGAAGGCCTCCTCCTCCGCGACTCGGCGGACCGCGGCCTAGGTAATGTCCCCTCGAGGGGATAAGCCGACGGCAGCCTCAAGATTTTGGAGAATGCGTCGGCCCACCTGTCGGGTTTGCGTTCGAGCCCTTCGGGTGCCTCCGGGCAAAAGGAGGCTTCTGCCCCCAGTACTGCCGCAAGCTTGCAGCCTACTGGGGCGGGCGCCTCCCATAAGCCGGACGTCTGCTCCTCCGACGTCCGCTGGGAGAAGGCCGCTAAGACGCCCGACCCTTCGGGGTGGCGCACGGCAGTGTCCCCATCGCACTGGGCCGCTTCCCTCCCTCGGCCCGCCTCCGACAAGAGACCCCTTAAGTCGGATGCCGGCTCCTCTGGCGTCCGCCGGGATTCAGCCCCTAAGTCGCACGTTGGCTCCTCCAGCGTGCGCCGGGCGTCGGAGCCTACGACAGACCTTCCATCGTCTGTCGTCCCAGGTTCCCTGCAGCCTTCGCTGCCGGCCGGGGAGCCTGAGTCCTCCCTGCCTGACCCCGGGGATTTTTCACCTCCGTCCCCAGGCGATGCTCGGGATGCTTTTCTGCTGTCAGACCCTACTCCCACTGAACCGGATCTGACGCTGGCTCCCCTGACGCTGGCCCCACCGGCTCAGACACCGGTCCCGCCGATGCCGGTTCCGACGGCGGCCCCTCCGACGCCGGCGGGGGATATTTCTCTACCATCGGGCAGTCTGCCCCACGGGTCTATCACTGTTGATCCGCCCGTGGAGCTCCCTACTGGGCCGTCTGCTCCGGCAGCTCCTCCAGTACCTGGGTATCTGCCGTTGTATCAGACGCCGGCTTACCCGGGTCCGCAGTATCCTGCGCCGCAGTACCCGCCTCCGGCTCCACTGACGCCGTAATACTCAGCCCCGGTATTCCCGCAGCCGGGTTACGGATGCTTACCTTACGGATATAATCCATTCAACTATCCCCCTCCACTGCCCCCTAGGCTGCTGGTGGATCTTCAGGAGACTCTGGCCTCCTGGTGGGCTGAGGCCAAGGCTCAGCTCACCAAGGAAGTCGAGAGCCGCCTCACGGCGACGGTGCCACCCCGGCCCCGTGACGCCCCAGACAGCACACTCCTCTCTGCCTCCGGTTCCGAGCTCTTCTGTCTGCCAGAGAGGGGCAGGACACGCGTCCAGGGATTCCCCTAAGGAACCGTTCCTCCCCTAGGCAGTGAGGAGTCTTATTCTGCTTCCAATTCTTCTTCTTCTCTCTCGGACTCCTCGGATTCCTCCGACGGATGCTCCGAGAAAAATGACGAGCCTCGCTCTCCGTCCAAGCCCCGGGCGAGGACTCTTCTGGAGGATCCTTCCTTCACGGAGTTGCTCAGGAAGATCCAGGAAGTACATCAGTGGCGTTCCTTAGAGCCAGAACTCGCCGAACATCTGGACCTGCCCCTTACGGCCCCTACTCTAGTGCCACCCTGGATCGAGGCTCATGCCCACCTTGTTTCCACTATTTGGAAACAACCGTCGGCTTTAGCCCCACTTCCTCAGAAGTCTAACAGGCTGTACCAGGCTCCGGAGGGTGTAGACTTCTGAGATTCTCACCCCCGTGCTGACTCGGTTGTGATTAGCGCCGCTCACGGCCGGTCAGCACACCCTAAACATTTGAGCTCGTCTCCTCCGGATAAGGAATCTCGCCTTCTGGATCAGTATGGAAGGAAGATCTACGCTTCTTCCACACTGGGGATCAGGGCCCTAAACTATGTAGCACATATGGGTCAAAACAGGATTACCAGAAGGCTGTCCTTACCCAGGCGGAATCTAAGATTGACTCCTTGACTGACTCCCAAGTCAAGCAGGAGTTGGCTGACCTTGTCCGTTCTGCGTTCGTCGCCGTCGTCACATTCTGAGGGCGACCTCGATGCAGTGGACACCGCAGAGGAGCTCGCGTTCGCCATAAGTCTTCAGCGTCCGCCTGGCTCAGAGTGTCAGGTTTGGTCGGAGGTGCAGTCAGCAATTCAGAAGCACCTTTCAGGGGTTCAGTGCTCCGGTGGTGATGTCAAGGACATCATCACCGACTTACAGAAGGGGCAGCCCTGACAGCTGTGGATTCCATGTACTGTCCCCATCCCCCTGGCGCCGTCCTTTCGCCAGCGCAGCCGGCCTCAGCGAAACCCCAAGGAGCGGGCCACCAAATGCGGGCCCCCCACAGCTGCCAGGCCCCTGTCGCCCAAAAAGCAGCGGGTGCCCCAGCTGCGGCGCGCCCCACCACCGGCTCACCTCCTCTCCCACCACCTCCGGACTCCCCGGAGGAACCGGTAGGAGGGAGGTTCTCCCTCCACCTTCTGGGTTGGGAGAGGATAACATCAGATTCATGGGTGCTTCAGATTATAGCAGAGGGGCACTCTATAGAGTTTCTACAGAAACCTCCACGCCACCCCCCTCTGAAGTCCTCTTACTCAAGGGACCATCTTCCTCTGGTCAGGGAAGAAATATCCGCTCTCCTCACGAAGCAGGCCATAGAACCCATCCCTCCTCACCTTCATGGGACGGGTTACTATTCCCATTTCTTCCTTGTACCAAAGAAGACTGGAGATCTCAAACCCATTCTCGATCTCAGCTCCCTGAACTTCTGTGTAGAATACAAGAAGTTCAGGATGCTCTCCTTTCAAACTCTTTTGCCCCTTCTTCGGCCGGGCCAATGGCTTTGTGCACTGGATATGCAGGATGCTTACCTCCACATCCCCATTCGTCCCTCGTACCGAAAGTACCTCCGGTTTGCTTTCCAGGGGGACCATTACCAATTCCGGGCACTCCCTTTTGGTCTTTCCTCGGCTCCCTGAGTTTTTACCAAATGCCTGGCGGTGGTAGCGGCCTACCTGCGTACTTTGGGAGTTCAGGTTTTTCCCTACCTGGACAACTGGCTCCTGGCGGCCTCGTCCAGGGAGGAACTCCTGCATTTTCTCTCCCTCACCCAGCAGGTTTTCGCTGGTCTGGGTATCACCATCAACCATTCCAAGTCTCATCTGGACCCTTCCCAAAGACTCCAGTTCATCGGGCAATCCTCGATTCGACAGTGTGCAAGGCCTTCCTGCCTTCGGACAGAGGGGCCTCCCTCCAGTCCCAGATTTCCCTACTTTCATAACGCAGGAAGGTTCCGCGAGGTCAGTGCTCCGTCTTTTGGGGCTTATGGCAGCTGCCATCCCGACGGTTCCGCGAGCGCGACTCCACATGAGGATCTCTCAGTGGACTCTCCGCTTTCAGTGGGATCAACTTGTAGACGACCTAGATCATCTGGTGCTGATCTCCTCGCCGAAGACAAGAGACTTGCAATGGTGGTTGGTTCGAGAGAACCTGTTCCGGGGGGTCCCCTTCTTTCATCCTCCGGTTGGGGAGCCCACCTGGGTCCTCACCGAACCCAGGGTTTATGGTCCAGATTGGAGCTAGCTCTCCACATCAGTGTGCTCGAGCTGCGAGCAGTACTGTATGCTCTCCAAGCCCTTCACCAATACATCCTTCCCGGTCACCTAGCTGTCCAAACGGACAACATGTGCGTGGTGTGGTACATCAACAAGCAGGGAAGGACTCTGTCCTACCCGCTGTGCAGGGAAGCAATGAGGGTTTGGGAATGGGCAACGCTCCACAACCTTCACCTCACGGCGATCCATGTTCCAGGAGTCGACAATGTCCTGGCAGACAAGCTAAGTCGTTCCTCGGCTCTGCCACACGAGTGGGAACTGGACCAAAAGGTTCTAGACGGCATCTTCCAGCTTTGGGGACTCCACAGGTAGACCTGTTCGCCTCTTCCCAAAGCATAAAACTTCCCACCTTTTGCTGCTCGCTGCAGGCCGGCTTTCTGGGCGACAGCTCTGTCTCCTAAGCTGGAAGGACAGATTAAGTCTATGCTTTCCCCAATTCCTCTGGTCCCTGGTGCTGCAGAAACTTGCATTGGAAGGAGCCAGAATGATTCTGATTGCTCCTTTCTGGCCCAGGCAAATCTGGTTCTCTCTTCTACAGCAATACTCAGAGGTTCCTCCTCTTCCTCTTCCTTTATCTCGAGGATTGCTGACCCAGGATCAGGGGACCCTGGTCCATCCGGGACTCAAGTCTCTTCAGCTTCATGCATGGCTCCTGCAGACCTAGCCCAATCTCGTTTTGGCGTCTCTCCTAAGGTGGCCGAGATTCTGATGGAGGCTAGGAAACCCTCCACTAGGTCCACCTACGCTATGAAATGGAAGAGATTTTCCATTTGGGCTGCCTCCAGGAATGTGGAGCCTTTCTCCTGTCCTGTGGCCGTTCTGCTTGATTATTTGCGTCATCTTTTCGACCTGGGTCTCAGTCACTCCTCTTTGAAGGTTCACATGGCTGCTATTTCAGCCTACCATGTTCCTTTTGCTGATAAAGCCTTTGCCCAATTAGAGGTATCCAAGACCTTTCTCAGAGGGGTCCTTCATCTCAGGCCCCCTGTTCGGACTCCTGCTCCCCCTTGGGATTTGAACTTTGTTCTCGAGAAACTTACCCTTCCTCCTTTTGAGCCTGCGGCTTCCGCAGACTTGAAGTTCTTATCGTGGAAGATGCTCTTCTTGGTGGCCATCACTTCTGCTCGCAGAATTTCCGAGCTCCAGGCCCTTATGTGTAAAGTCCCCTATCTGATTTTTCACAAAGAACGAGTAGCTCTTCGCACGAACCCTAAGTTTCTTCTGAAAGTGGTAGCGGAGTCTACCTTAAATCAGTCTATTGAGTTACCTGCTTTTTTCACGCAGTACTCCATCCAGGGAGATTACTTGCTCCATACCATGGTTGTCCACAGGATTCTGAGATACTACACCGATAGGACGAAGGATCTCAGAAAGACTGATCAGTTGTTTCTCTTTTGCTCACAAAAGGGAAGGCAATGCTGTCTCCAAGCAATTTGCGGCACTGTTTTGTGAAACACTGGGGGTGGTTGCTGCAAATTGTGGCACTGTTTTGCAAAACAGTGGTGGGGGGGTTGTACCGCAATTCGTGGCACTAACAGCTGTGCGGCCACAAAAACATTTTTGGGGCTAAGTGAGCCCAGAATCAGATTCCTCGCCCCCGTTTAGGTAAACACCTGTTGGTGTTTACCTAAAACAAGCCTTTTTTTCTCCTTTTACTGCCGCTAGGGGTAAGGGGGCCGAGGCATGTTAATATTATCAAATATATTTACCGACATCAGGGTGTCCAATCCCTGTGTCAGCAGTAGAAGACCCCTCCCTTCCATCAGTGTGGGACACTGGGGAGCCCACTCCCAGTGTCCCCAGATATGTACCCCCCCGGAGTGTGGGACACTGGAGAGCCCACTCTGTGTACTGAGATATGTCCTAACCTCCCTCACAGCAGTGTGGGACACTAGGGAACCCACCCCTAGTGTCCCTTAATATTTTTAACTTACCTTTAAAAGAAAACAGTCCCCTGACATCTTTTTTTTTTTTTAAATCCTGGAAAAAAGAAAACTGTCCCTCCTTGTCTTCCTGATCCTGGCCCCCACTGAGCACCCACCACCCCCCACCCCACCCCTGCCCTATACTTACCAGTGGAGGTGCGTGGCTGTCCTCTTCTGTGGATCGGGACATGTCTGCACTCTTCAAAGCCGAACCACGAACTGAAAAATCAAGGTAAGTGTCGTATAATGTATTTCAGTGGTGTTTTGAAGATCTTACTTCGAGAAACAGCTCTTGCAGCATGTTACACCATTAGGACTGAAGCCATCAGGCGCCAGGACCCCATGGAAATTTTCTAGCTAGCAGTATACAGCGAGGGGCCGCCCCCGACGTCAGGCATGGCACATAAGGAGGCGGTCCCCCAGAATCCCCAGTTCTTTTCTCACCGTCTACTCGCCAGCATTGGCCTCTAGGTTTCTACCTAGCGCACAACGACTTAGAACTTCTGCAGTTTCTTCAAACTGATGTCCTCTCCAGCTCCTTCTCTTGAGGGACACCTTTCCAAGTGTGCCTGTGGAAAACAGATCCCTTTTAAGGATCCTCATTCCTCCTGCTTGCGGTGTTTAGGCCCAGACCACGATATCAAGGCCTGCACCTTTTGCCAAGGGATAAACAGCTGCACCAGGATCCACCATGAGAAGGCACTTCAGGCTTTTCTGCTGAAAGAAAAACTGAAAAGGGTGGACCAAGAACCTTCCTCCGAGGGCGATTCTTCCTCCAAGACCCACAAACACCGGGACAAGCACCGGGAGAAAGTAAGGTCGAGATCCCTGATCCGGGCCTCGGACTCCCGTAGCTCCTCCAGATCGGACCGCTCTCCCTCCAGGGCTCGGTCTCAGCCCCCTCCGGTTAAAATCTGGGCTTCAGGCAGTTCTTCGACTCTCCAGCCTATTAAGACTTCAAGGCCCTCAGCTTCCTCCACTCCCTCTCGGGCCTCTTCTAAGTCTTCCGAACGACACAAGTCTTCCTCTTCTACCCAATGTCGGGACCCCGACTCCAGGTCTGTCTCCCAGCCTCCCAGAGGTCCGGATCCAGCACTAAGGAAGACCAAAGACCTGACGTCCCTAAAGCGGATGTCGGACTCGACATCGGCCAAGCACCCGGCGTTGGCCAAACACTCCTAAACCAGCCAGGCGTTACGTCGGAACCGGGGACACCAGCCAGGCGCAGGCGCCCGGCTGGGCGTTCGCGGACCGAAGACGTAGCCACGCAGGTCACCGGAGTCGAAGACTGCCTCCTCAGTCACCGTGGACACCGTCATAGGGGCTCACGGAGGAGAACACCACACTGCCTGAAGACTAGGCGGGTGACACTGAGGATGCCGGGCTCCCGAGGGAACCTTCGCCCACACTGGAGACACCTGCGGACCCGACGCCCGACCCCGGTGTCAGACCACCGGTGCCAGGCCCGTTGTTGGGCATGAACATAGAAGAAGTAAAGGAACTCTTTACTTTCTGGTGGGACACCATCCGGAAGGATGTGGTCCCTGTTAAACCTCCTCCTCCCCCTCCTACGCCCCCTCCTCCACCAAAGGAGCCAGCAGGACAACCGCCCACCCCTAAGGAGCAGACTCCACCTCCTAGGAGTAGATCCAAGGACAGGAGAAGGCCTCCCTTCAGATCACCATCAGGGTCTCCCAGCCCCAAGCGACCCAGACGTCGCCGGTACACTCCGTCAGGGGAGGACTCCAGATCGGACACTTCGGACTACTTCAGATCTCCTTCTCCACTCAGCATTCCCTCTCCTGACCCACAAGACCTTCCCAGGTCTCCTCTGGATGATCCCTTATTCGCTGAGATCATGAGGCACATCCAGGACAACATGGGGTGGGATGCTGAAGACCTCGACCCCAAACGACAGCGCCTTGCCAGTTATCTTCGGCAGAAAGACCCAAAGCCTGTGATAGTGCCACCCTTGGTTGACACCTTCGCGGACGTCACCAAGGCTGTGTGGAAGCGTCCGCTGTCCACTCCCGCTGTGCCGAAGAAGGCTGACCGCCTGTACAAGGCCCCGAGAGAGGACCAGTACTTGGCCCAACAACCTCTGGCAGACTCCCTGGTCATTACAGCCTCGCATGACCGGTCCCAAAGACCACAACATATGAGTACACAGCCACCGGACCAAGAATCCAAACAGTTGGATGCCCTGGGGAGGCGCACATATGCGGCTGCTACATGCACCATCAGGTCCCTGAACTACCTCACCCACATGGTACAGTTTCAGAACGCCCTGTGGGAACAGGGCCAGGACCTGGTCGATAAATTCCCGGATGGCGATCAGAAGGCGGAGCTCCTAAATCTTCTCCACACAGGGTCTGATGTGGGTACCCAAGTATTAAGAGCCGCATACGATTCTGCGGATTCATCTGCCAGGGCCGTAACCTCAGGTGTTTGTCTCCGGAGACACTCTTGGCTCCGTGTCTCCGGTTTCACCCCGGACGTACAGAAGAACATTCTTGACGTCCCCTACAAGGGCGAAGTTCTTTTTGGTGAACCCTTGGAGAAGGTTATCACCAAACTCCAGGACGCTGGGAAGGCAGTCAGGTCTGTACAGGCCATGTACAGATCTAGGCCTGGTTCCTTTCGTAGGAACCAGAGCCGTTTTCGCAGCCGGCAACAAAGACAGCAGCCACGTTCCGGCCAGCAACAGAGGGGCACTTTTCAGCGCAAAGCCCAGGCTATGTCGTCCCCAGGCAGAGGCCAACGCTACAGTAAACCGGCCCAGCCTGCAGGGACCAGTGCTGCCACAGCATGACTCCTTCCCGGCCCCCACCCCTCCTCTGGATCAACGGGCACAGAAGGTCAGGGGTCGCATCGCTCGCCACTTTTCAAGGTGGCAATCGATTACCGCCGACCAGTAGGTTCTCCAGTTTGTCAAGAAAAGTCACTTCATCGAATTTCTCTCGACCACCCACCGTCAAGACCTCCCCTGCTTGCACGTTACTTGGGTCAGCATGTCCTGCTCATACAGCAGGAGGTGCTCTCGCTTCTCGGAAAAGAAGCTATAGAGCACGTTCCAAGGAACCAGAGGGGTGCAGGATATTATTCTCACTTCTTTCTGGTTCCAAAGAAAACAGGGGACCTCCATCCGATACTGGACCTCAACGATCTCAATGTGTCGGTTCTGTACAAACGCTTCCGCATGGTGACCCTTCCAGGTTTGATGCCCATGCTCAAGCAGGGTGCCTTTCTAGCATCCTTGGACATGCAGGATGCTTACCTGCATATACCCATCGCTCAAGCGCATAGGAGTTTTTTGCACTTAGAGTTTCAGGGCCACCATTATCAGTTCCGAGCCCTCCCTTTCAGATCATCATCGGCACCTCGGGTTTTCACGAAGTGCATGGCAGTTGAAGCAGCGACTCTGAGGAGACAAGGCCACTATGTGTTCCCCTACCTGGACGACTGGCTTCTCACGGCGCCCTCTCGGGGGGCCCTGATGTCCGCCATTCATCATACTCCGTCTCTGTTCGAGACGTTGGGCATCATCATCAATCGAGAGAAGTCGCGCCTGGTTCTGTCACAGAATCTGCAGTTTATAGGTGCAGTTCTGGACACCATCCAGGGGAAAGCTTTCCTCCCCCAGGACAGAGTGGAACACATCAGATCCCTCATCAGGGACATCCTGGCGAAGAAGACCGTTCCTGCCAGATCGGTCCTTTGCCTGCTCGGACACATGGCTGCAGCTATTGCAACAGTCCCTCTAGCTCGTCTCCACATGTGGGTGACCCAGTGGATGTTATGGGTCCAATGGGATCAAAAGCAAGACCATTTACAACTTTCAATCAGGATCACGAAGGCCGCAATCCGAGATTGGCAATGGTGGTTAGATCCAAAGAATTTATCGGCGGGAGTCCAATTCATTGCGCCGTCTCCGATTGCGACACTCTCCACGGACACCTCAGGGCTCGGATAGGGGGAACACCTCGACAGTATCCGGTCTCAGGGCCTGTGGACAGCCCAAGAGGCTCATTTCCACATAAATATCCTGGAAATGAGAGCTGTTCTTTATGTGCTGCAGGCCTTCCAGTCGCTGAGTCCACCAGGTACCCTTCTGTTACAAACAGACAATTCCACGGTGGTGTACTACCTCAACAAACGAGGAGGCACCCATTCCTACCCGCTTTGCAGGGAGGCCATGAGGGTGTGGGATTGGGTTTTGCAACACGGCGCAAACCTCATTGCCGTTCATGTCCCAGGAGTGGACAACGTCATCGCAGACAGCCTGAGCCGCTCTTAGGTCAGAGTCCACGAGTGGGAACTACTTCAGGAGGTAGCAGAGGATCTGTTTCGCAGATGGGGTACACCAGAGCTGGACCTTTTTGCGTCCCCACCAACGCAAAACTGCCCAATTTTTGCTTGCTAGATTCAGGGCCTGGTGTTTTTTGGCGAGACGCATTGTCCCACTCCTGGGCGGGCAGATTCCTCTATGCCTTTCCCCCTTTCCGTTGATCCAGAGGGTTCTTCTCAGACTTCGCAAGGAGCAAGCGACGCTGGTACTTATCATGCTGTTTTGGCCCAAGCAGATCTGGTTCCCTCTACCACATCAGCTGTCCCAGGAACCTCCAGTGCCTCTGCCAATCAGCTCCCACTTGCTGTGTCAGGAGGCGGGTTCCTTGGTTCATCCGGACCTTCATTCACTGAACCTGCACGCTTGACTCCTGCAGACATAGCCATGATGCAATACGGGGTCTCGCAAGAGGTAGCAGACATTCTTGCTGCTGCTAGGAAACCGGCTACCCATGCTACTTACGCCATGAAGTGGCGTAGATTTTGTGTATGGGTCCAAGCGCGTGGTTTTTCGCCTATGGATTGTCCTGAAAGTCTTGGGACTACTTCCTGTACTTTTTCCAGACAGGATTGGCCTGCTCCTCGATTAAGGTACACCTTTGTGCCATCTCAGCCTATCACATTCGTATAGGCCAGCGCACCATATCTCAGTTGGACAGGACACAAGCCTTCTTGAGGGGTGTCCTCCACCTTAGGCGCCCGATCAAGGATTCGATTCCGCCATGGGATCTACCCTTTGTCCTGGAGCAGCTTACGCTGCCCCCCTTTGAACCAGCCGCAGATTGCGAGCTACGTCTTCTTACTTGGAAGACGTTATTTTTAGTTGCCATCATCTCGGCCAGAAGAATTTTCTGAACTTCATGCACTTATGTGCAAAGAACCTTATTTGGTTTTTCACCAAGACAAGGTATCCCTACGGACTAATCCTGAGTTTCTGCCTAAGGTGGTCTCAGCTCTCACCCTTAATCAGGACATTGATCTACCAGTGTATTTCCCTAGGTACTTTAATCGTGGAGAAGCCTTGTTGCACACTTTAGATGTGCATAGGTGTCTCAGATACTACCTGACCAGAACCAAACACCACCGAAAATCGGACCAGCTTTTTGTCTCCTTTGCCCACAGGATGATGGGAGCTCCTGTTTTGAAACAGTTGCTGTCCAGGTGGCTCATTCAGTGTATTTCGTTCTGTTACCAGAAGCACAACAAACCCTTACCGGGCGCAGTTAAGGGTCACTCCACAAGGGGGGTGGCTACCTCCTTTGCGGCCCTAAAGAATGTGTTCACCTCGGCCATTTGTGCTGCAGCTACTTGGAGCTCCATGCACACTTTCATCAGGCATTACAGCCTGGATATAGCATTGAGGCGAAGAGCAGGTTTTGGTCTAGCAGTCCTTCAAGGACTCATGTCCTAGGTCTGTATTCTGTCAAGGACTTCTACCTTCCCTCCTCCCAATGGTGTGGGATTTCCATTATTGCTTGGGAATCAGTCCTAATGATGTAACCTGCTGTAAGAGCTGTTTCTCGAAGTAAGTAGTACAGTTACATAAGAACTTACCATAACAGTAGATCTTCGAGAACAGCTCTTGCAGCAGGTACTTTCCCTTCCACCATCCCCGCTGGAGGTAGATTCTAATTCCAATATCCTTATCCTAGGATCAGGTGTTATCAGCATTTCTGATTGCCATTTGATGGCGGATCCTCAGTCTCCTCTTCCGATGTCATCCAGTGGCCAGGAGTCTCTGGTGGGAGAACTGGGGATTCTGGGGGACCACCTCCTTATGTACCATGCCTGACGTCGGGAGCGGGACCGACATCTGAGGCAGTCCCCCACTGTATACTGCTAGCTAGAAAATTTCCGTGGGGTCCTGGCGCCTGCCGGCTTCATCCTAATGGTGTAACCTGCTGCAAGAGCTGTTCTCGAAGATTTACTGTTACGGTAAGTTCTTACATAACTGTACTTTATGTTGATATGTTTGCCATTTTTAGGTATTTTTTCACTAAATTTTCAACTTGGCCTTTTTGGGACCCCACCTCATGACCACTGACACTGTCGTTTCATTAATTGGACCTGGAAGGTGATTTTGTGGTTGCTGCGCAAAATCACCTTTCAGGACCAAGTAACGAAATGACAATGCCAGTGTTCATAAGGTGGGGTTCCAAAAAGGACATGTTGAAAATTTGGTGAAAAAATTCTTAAAAATGCCAGAGCTGCGAGCATTCGTTTAAATTTTTCTACGCACGAGCATAACTTTGGTAATTTTCAATATTTTGCCGCCAACTTTTCAGCATAGTTTTTTTTCCAAGCCACCTCATGAACAGTACAGCTGTCATTTTTCGCATCCTGCCCAAAATGTGTTTTTGCACCTGTGGAGCGGAATGGTGTTTTGGCACGGAGTTTACAGTTATTATCTATGGGGTTTATGAGGTGGGGTTATAAGAAGACTGTTGAAAATTTGGGGTCAAAATATGAAAACGTGACAAAGTTATGACCATTTGTTGCAATTTATTTCTTTATTTAACATATCATATGAATTACAACCCTTTGAGTTGTAGACTCATTTACAAAGGCTCCGTGTCAAACATAGTCATACGTACATACAGTAAGTCAGAAGCAGTAATGAGACATCACAAAATTAAACAAGGTATTTACAGATAATGACCAGGTTGGCTGTTGACCTATACATGTAGTAGCTAGGGTACTGATGTTGATACAGGTGGTACAGTTGCATTGTAAGTGCAGCCTTTGGGGCGTTGTCATATAGTTGAAACAGTGATCAGTAACGAAGATGAGATATACAGTCATGGCCAAAAATATTGACGCCTTTGCAGTTTTTTCTAATAATGCACCATTCCTTCCAGAAAATTGTTGAAATTAAAAAATATTTTGGTATCCCCATATGTATTTCTTTGCTTTGCAGTGGAATAAAACAAAAAAGCAGAAAAATTTACTAAGTCTTAGCTTATTCCACACAGGAATCCTTAAATGGCCCGGACAAAATTATTGGCACCTTTTAGAAGTAGTTAGAAATAATTAGATTTCAAGCAGGTGATTCTCCTTCACTTTGGAATTGAACTCACCTGTGGTGAGTTGCAGGTGCCTGCAATATAAAAATCACTCATTCAACCAGTTTGAATAGAGAAAAGTACTCAATTCTCCTGTTTTGTGTCACTGTGTGTACCGCAGTGAGCATGGAGAAAATAAAAAAAGCCAGAGAATTGTCTGAGGAGGTCAGACAGAAGATTGTAGCCAAGCATGGACAATCTCAAGGCTACAAATCAATCTCCAGAGACCTTGATGTTCCTGTTTCCACCGTACGTAATGTTATCAGGAAGTTTAAGGCCCATGGCATGTAGCCAACCTCCCTGGACGTGGCCGCAAGAGAAAACTTGATCGAAGATTGCAGCGCAGGATTGTTCGAATGGTGGAGAAAGCACCTCGATCAATTGCCAAACAGATTCAAGCTGACCTTCAGACACAAGGTACGACAGTTTCAACTCACACCATCTGTGGCCAACTCAATGAAAGGGGGTTATATAGTAGGAGACCAAGGAGGACCCCACTGCTGAGAGAGAGACATAAGAAAGCCCGACTGGAGTTTACCAAAACACACCTGAACAAACCAAAATCCTTCTGGAAGAATGTCCTATGGACAGATGAGACCAAATTAGAGCTTTTTGGTAAAGCACATCATCTCTATGTTCACAGAAAACAAAATGAAGCCTTCAAAGAAAAGAACACCTTCCCTACAGTCAAACATGGAGGAGGTTCAGTGATGTTTTGGGGTTGCTGTGCTGCTCTCTGTAAATTGGGGTGCCTTGAATGCATGGCATCATGAAATCTGAGATTACCAGGCCATTTTTGGAGCGCAATGTTGAACCCAGTGTCAGAAAGCTGGGTCTCCGTCAAGGTCATGGGTCTTCCAGCAGGACAATGACCCCAAACGCACTTCAAAAGCACCCAGGAATGGTTCAAGACAAGACGCTGGACTGTTCTGGAAGTGGCTACAATGAGTCCAGATCTAAATCCCATTGAAAACCTGTGGAGAGATCTGAAAACAGCAGTTGGGAGAAGGCACCCTTCAAATCTGGGAGAACTGGAGCAGTTTGCACAAGAAGAGTGGGCCAAACTGCCAGTAGAGAAGTACAGGAAGCTCATCCATGGCTATAGGAAGTGGTTGATTGCAGTTATTTTGACCAAAGGCTGTGCTACCAAATATTAAGTCTAGGGTGTCAATAATTTTGTCAATGCCATTTCTTTTCATTTTCTGATTTAAAAGGATATATTACATTTTAAATCAAAAACAAAGGTTCTGTAATATTAACAGAGAAATAAAGAATTGTGGAGACCAAATACTATTAATTTCAACTTATGTTTAGAGGACATTGTGAGTTAAGTTTAAGGGCGCCTATATTTTTGGCCACGACTGTACAGCAGGGCCTATACTGTTGGTAGCCATGTCAAAGGGGACCAGTGTAGGGCAGCTTTGTGAAGGGCCAGTTAGGGGGATTAGCAATTACATTGGCAATGATGCAAGGAAAGAATGCGTTTTTTTAGGGTGTACTGCAAGTGCCCTAAGTTGGGAATGGAGGTTATAGCTGTGGGGAGTTCATTGTGCCAAGCATGGGCTCTATAGGGGAATGATCGCTGCGGTAGGGAGGTTCTGACCCTGGGCACACGGCCCACAGGTGTTTGTTGGCAACACCAGTAGCTGCAGTGGGGGAGCACGAGAGTAGGGAGGCAGCGACCCCCAGTGGGGTCAACCCCAGGTGGATTTTTTGGGTGAGACAAGTTTGATATTGTAGTCTTTCATCTAGGGTGAGAATGTTGGTGAGGGCGTAGAGGATGTAAGTATGGGAGCGTTTGTCTGCTCCTAGGAGGAGTCGGCACACTTTATTAATAGCTATGTGAATTTTGTTTAGGGTGGTGTTGTTAGTGGCTGAGTCAATGGGGAGCCCATAGTCAACGAGAGAGAGGACTGAGGAGGTGACAGCCAGGTGAGTGCTTCTGGTGTCAGGCAGTCCTTGTGCCGGTAAAGAAGGCCTATGCAGGAATTAATGGCTGAGGATAGGATGTTAATGTGGGCGTGGAAGGATAGGGAGGTATCAAAGTTAAGGCCGAGATATTTATAGATATGTACTTGTTCCAAAGGGAGGTGAGCTTGGGAGAGGATTTTTAGTTCAGCGTCCTTGGCCTTGCTTTGCCTGTGGGCAAAGAGCATGGCCTTTGTTTTTTTGGCGTTGACCACGAGTCTGCGTTCAGTGAACCAGTTTTCAATCTGCTTGAATGAGTCTTGGAGAGAGAGGACTGTAGGTTGACAGGGCTGAGGTGTGCGGCAGCCGGCATAGAGAACTGCATCATCAGCGTATAGCAACAAGTTACCAGAGCAGGATTTGGGTAGCGATTTTAAGTAGATACTGAAGAGTAGAGGGCCCAGTATGGAACCTTGGGGGACCCCCGAGCGGACAGGCAGGGTGGAAGATAGGATGTCATTTATCTTGACACATTGGGAACTAGCAGTAAGGTAGCTATTGAACCACGAGAGGGTTCCGCTTGATAGACCAGTGAGGTGGAGTGTGTCCAGGAGGAGAGGGTGGGAGACCGTATCAAAGGCCTTAGAGAGGTCTGTGAAGATGGCTCCAGCAAGATGTTTACGGTCAAGAGCACAGTGAATGAAATTTGAGAATTCGATGAGGGCAGTGGTTGTGCTATGGCCTGATCTGAAGCCATGTTGCTCGCTATGTAGTAAATTGTGGGCAAGCAGATACTTGGAGAGTTGGTTGGCAATGATTTTTTCAAGGGCTTTTGAGAAAGCCTGCTTGTAACTTTGCAAATGTTAAATATTTTGACCCCATATTTTCAGCATAGCCTTTTTATTACCCCACCTCACGTATGTCACAGCTGTCATTTTTCAGATCCTGCCCAAAATGTGTTTTCACAACCATGGTGCGGAGTGGCATTGCAGTTGCACAGAATTACATTTTCGCGTGAATTTGACAATTGCCCTGTACCGGGGTACATGAGGTGGGGTAATAAGATGGCTATGCTGACAGTTTGGTCACTGTTGTTCTATCAATGGAAGTGCAGGACCCAGAGAGCCCTGTGCTTCCACACCTACATACATATATGCATCTATGGAGGGATTGGAGCACAGGGCTCGGAGGGTCTTGCACTCCCACAGACACATAAGGGTATGATTATACTGTCTGAAAAAGTATGGAAATTCATTGCAAAAAACCTTTTTAATGCATCAGTTAGGGTTCTTACTAAAGTGACAAAAGCAGGGAAATGTGTTTGGGTTTCCAGCCCTAATACCCCCCCCCCCCACCACAGACACTGACAGGCGTCAGGGGTGTGCCTTGGGGTGGTGGGCCCTAATGATCACCCCATTCTCCTATACTGTCCCCATCTAAGCTTATTTGCTTATGGAATGAGGTGAGTGTTAGGGCCAATGATCCCAAGGCATACCCCCAGCGCCTCTCAGTGTCTGCAGGGTGGGGTGTTAGGGCTGGAAACCCTAGCACCACATTTCCCTGCCTTTGTCACTTTAGTAAGAACCCTAATTGATGCATTAACAAAGTTTTTTGCAATGAATGTGTATAACATGTATATGTATGAAATTAATTAACAAAAACTTTGTTTAAAACAAAGTTAGGGTTCTAGACATTTTTATTTTATTTATTTATTTTATTTCGTTTTTGTTGACTGAGCAAGTGCACTAGACAAATCCTGCCTATTTTCAGGCACGACCCAGGGGAAGGGAATACAGATGAATGCCAACTGACCTTGAACCAGATTGAGCTGTTGAGGTATTTTTAGTGAATGAGGGAAATTTGGCCATGACACCGGGGAAATTCCCCTACTCTTTTCGATAAGTGCCATGGAATCTTTAATATCCACCTGAACTACCACCAATCCAGGCAGATGGGACCTCGGTTTAACATCTCATTCGAAAGACGGAATGGAGGGAGGAGGGTGGGGGGGTGTGGTTACAATGGTAGGGTTTGGTTGGGGAGGGGTATAACAGTTGTAAACCCTAACATCCCATTTCCTGACCTGTATCACTTTGGTTAGAACTCTAACTTTGTGTTAAATGAAGTTTTTGTTATACCATTTCAAAAAGTAAGGAAATTATTTAACAGTATCCCAGTTTTGTGGGAGTTTTTTTGCTGCAGATTTTCAACATGGCCTTTTTGGGATCCCACCTCATGAACACTGACACTTTCATTTCGTTATTCAGTCCCAAAAGGTGATTTTGAGCAACCACTACACCGTTTTGTGCCACTGCTGTGTAAACACATTTTGGGTAGGATGTGAGGAATTACAGGTGTATTGTTCATGAGCTGGTGTTAAAAAAATCCTAATATTGAAAATCTGGAGTGAAAATATGAAAAATTGATGAAGTTATGTATATGAGTAGAAAATGCGCAACGCACACTCGTAACACAGTCATTTTTGGGAATTGTTGCACCACATTTTTAACATGGCCTTTTTGGGGCCCCACCTAATGAACAGTGGCATTGTGATTTTGTTTGTACATCTCAAAAGTTGATTTCACACAGCGACTGCGCCATCCTGCACCACAGCTGCGAAAACACATTTTGGGCAGGATGTGAAAAATGACAGCTGCACGGTATATGAGGAGGTGTGAAAAAATCTTAATGTTGAAAATCTGGAGTGTTAAAAATTGGCGATGTTATGAATATGCGTAGAAACTGCGAAATGCACACGTGTCACACAGTCATTTTGGGGAATTTGTGCACCACATTTTCAACATGGGCTTTTTGAGACCTCCCCTCACAAACACTGGCACTGTCATTTCATTACTCAGTCCAGAAATGAGATTCCACATAGTGACCGCGAAATCACCTTTCAGGACCGAATAACGAAATGGCAGTGACAGTGTTCATGAGGTGGGGTCCCAAGAACCCTGTGTTGAAAATTTGGCTTACAAATTCCTAAAGATGGCTGTGATATCAACATAAGTTGAAAACCCCATTGAGACCCACAATGCAAGCCTGCCTTGATTCCATAGTTTGTGGTTGGGCTTTGAAGAGTGCGGACATGTCCCAGTCCAGAGAAGATTACAGCCGCCGACCTCCAGAGGTAAGTATAGGGTGAGGGGGTGTGTGGGGAGGTGGGTGCTCAGTGGGAGGGTCGGGATGGGGAAGGGGGACAGGGAAGATGATGAGGGACCATTTTCTTTTTTCTGGAAATAAAATAAATAAATAGGCTTTGGGGACAGTTTTCTTTTTTTCACAGCAGGGATAACTTTATTTTTGGACACTGGGAGTGAGCTCCCCACTGTCCCATAGTTCTGGGGTTCATAATGTCAACACAGGGATTGGGTACCCTGATGTTGGTGAACACTATGAGTATTGAGACAGGCGGGGGGCATTCGACACTGGGTGTGAGCTTCCTAGTCTCAGAAGCAACACTGAAAAAAGTAAATTTTTTGGCACACTGGGGGTGATCGCCTCAGTGTGCTGCAGTAATAGAGGGAGAAATAAATCCCAACACGGGGAATGGGCACCCTAATGTCAGCAAAGGATAACAAGAAAGGGCTGTGGGGTGGCATCCAACACCGGGGGTGGGCATTCCAGTGTCGGAAAGAACAGAAAGTTATCAGAAAGGTATTGCTTTCTATGCACTGGGGGTGGTCTCCCCAGTGCACCACAGTAATAGAGGGTTAAAGAAATACCAACATGGGGATTGGGCACCTAGATGTTGGGAAATAGTAATTACAAAGGGGTACGCCTGGAAAAATGACAGTTCGATGCAGGATTCTGCATTGCAGCATAGCAGTTCGATGCAGGACTCTGCATCGTAAAATGCCACTTAGATGCAGGATTATTTACTTATTTATTTTGTTTGTTTATTTAAGAGTTTACCAGGAAGGCATGTTGAGCAGGCTGCTGCTCGAGTCCAGATGCATCCTGGGTGGTGGGGGTGGGGTATAGGAAAATACATACAGCATACAGTGTACAGTAACAGCTGGCAAGACAACTCAAGAGACAATATTACATACAGGAGACAATATAAGAGCAAAATAACCATCATTCTGACTCTAACATGGCAGTTAGTTGCAGGATTCTACATCGAACTAGAATCCTATGCCTCCAGGGACATCTACCGCATATACTTGCATATAAACCGACACCCCTCCCCCCCAAAAAATGCTGCATTGATTTCACAAAAAATGCAGTAACCCGCGCATAAGCCAATGCCAAGTTTTGCAACTAAATATCTACATCAAGCTCAGGCAAGGGAGTGTTATTTCAGTAAGTGTGGTGTCTCGGTGTAGTGTCTCGGCACATTTTTTTTGTTTTGCTTACCACCAGTCACTCAACAACCCACCAACCCTGTTCCCTTTTCACCAACCCCCTTCCTCTTGGCCCCATGTCCCCTGTCCTTCCCTTCATCCAGGTGGCTTGCTAGTGATGTCGAATGCCAAAGCCCCTCACGGTTTGTAATGCCGGCAGACACCTGTAATACCCTAGCTACTGCCCCACTCTGTTAGTTACTCCTGCTGATCAGTTTGTTACCCTCTGTGCCTAATCCCCTTTCAATTCCATTCTCTCTCTCTCTTTTTGATCAGCTCCGTCTTTGGGGCGCTCTGCACTGCCGTTCACTGCCACTGTCCTCCTGGCATCCGTTCCACCTGGCATCTGTTCCCCTTCCCGTTTCTTTTTTTAAAGAAGACTCCTCTTCCTAGCTGGCAATGCTGACCCATCGTGCCCGACCCTTAATATTACTGTGCCATAATGACTGACCCGCGTATAAGCCAAGACTCCTAAATTGAAATGGCTTGGTGCAAAATTCTTGGCTTATACACGAGTATATATGGTACTTATTTCCCCATAGGAAATAATGGGAAAAATAACTTTTCATAACTTTGGAACAGATTGGTATTTTTTCACCAACCCTTCAAAAGGCACATCTGTGTGGCCACAGTTTTCTACCCTGAAAGTTTCAGCCCTGTAGCTACAGCTGTTTTTGAGATACAGGTTGACAAAAACAACCCATAAAAAATCTCCTATTTTCAACACTCTGTATCTCAGAAACCACCCAAGGGATTCAAACCAAATTTGGCATATCAGTAGACCTGTCCCTTCTGATGATGCATGCAAAATGTCAAGCAGATCTGTTGAACATGCTCAAAGTTATTAACCTGCAAATATTGGCCTTTAACATTAAATGCTCGCACTAATCCTAACTATAGCTGCACTACCATGCTGCTATAAAATAACATACATATATATATATGCGCATACATACATACATATAGAATATATATACGCACGTACGTATATAGATATACTATATATACTTGTACATATACACATATATTATTTATATTTATATATATATGTGTGTGTGTGTATATGTGTGTGTGTGTATGTATATGTATATGTATATATATATATATATATATACACACATATACATATACTCATAAATATTTTTCTCTGGTTCTACTTTCACCACACTGAGGAATCTGGGAGGTCGTCTCGGCTGTGTGTTTTGTTCCCCATGGGAAAAGGGCACTTCACTGTCTAATTAGAGCCTGCGCATAAGGCTGCCAAATTGTATTACGTTTTGTTATAGGAAGTGCGGTAAGGAACTCCCTGATTGGTTTGTGCTCCTTCCATGAGGGGAATGGACACTTTTATTAAGCACGTCAGAATGGTTTCGGATGTTTCTGTGAGTGTAGATGCCGCATGGCATACTGTCCATACCTTCTGTAAGCATTACAGTCTGGATATTGTTCTGAGTAGTAGAGCAGTTTGTGCGCCTGGTGTGGCTGCAGGATCTGTACTCTTGCGGCTTCACATGCCCTTCACCCAGACTGTTGGCTTTTGATACTGCTTGGGACTCGTTCTAAAGGTGCGACCTGATGAGAGATCCTCAAAGACAGAACAGTTACATGAGAACTTACCCTAACAGCAGATCTTTGAGAGAGAATCTCTTTCATCAGGTCATGCTGTCCCAACCTCCTTCTCCCTTGGCGCTGACGACGTTTCCCTGCATTGCTTCATTCTGTTGCTACCGTTTCCATTGCCCCGTGTTGCCTGTTGTGCGTGTTGCTGGCATGATCTCTCAGTTCCCTGGACAATAGTCCTCTGTACATAATCTCCAGCAGAGAACTGAGTGGAGAGGGGGCCTCCCACACCTTCTGTAGACACTGCATGCATGATGTCATCGGAGGCAGTCCCACCTTGCAAAGTTTCCTTGTGTTCTTTGCGCTAACATGGTATTGGTTCCAAAGGTGTGACCTGATGAGAGAGTTTCTCTAAGATCTACTGTTACGGTAAGTTCTTACATAACTGTTCTTTTTCAGAGTGATTTTAAGGTGAATCTTTGACTGTTTCAGTCTGTATGCAACTTTAAAGGTCCCAGAAGACTGTGGAGCGACGTGTCACGATCGATGATGGAGTGAAAGAAATAGGGATTGTAAATGCTGCACTCAGTGTAGGCAGAAGATGCCGGCCTCAGGTCTGCATGACACATGCTTACATTTCATGGGCAAACAACATGACTTTGAGGGATGCAGTCTGTGCCAAGCCATGCCTGTGTCCATCAAAAACTGTAAGGCTCGTTTGGTGGTTGGTCATCCGAAAGACCGCAAAAAGACCTTGGTAGTGGCTGGTTGGCTGCTCAGCTTTGAACATGGAAGAAGAAGTGGCGGATGTTGCTGTGAGTTGCTCATCTGTCTCGGCACTGTTCCCAGCTGGGAAACGGTGTTGGAGGGTCATTCTCTGACAAGTTCAGGGAAATGTGTCTGACCCTCCAGACATTCAGGGAAAGCCTTTCTCACGACAACAGACAGCACAGAAAATGTTGCTGCAGGTCGAGGGATTGGGAACGATCATGCTTTTCCCACTTCTTTGACTCTCCCAGCTGCTGGGCCTTGGTTGAGCTTCCTTCGATTGAGGGGACAGTTGAAGGCTCCGTGGTTACCACATTAAGCTTATTGACCTGTATTCTGGATGAGCAAGTGGTTGAGATTTTTCTTTGCCTGTTGACCAGCTGATAGAGAAGTTGATGTCCCAGACCCCGATTCTTCCATTCCTCGCCCAGAAGGACATGGCCCAGTTGGTGACCCCAGACAAGTTATCTTGGGAGCTGCCTCTACCAGTGGTCCCACTTCCGAAACATCTCATGCTTAACCTGTCGGATATCCTTCGATGGTGACCCTTGGGTATTCCACAAGGAAAAGGTTGTCCACCCGCACCCAGTAGTCCAGATAATTTTTAGGACTCAGAAGTATTTACTACTACCTTTTTACACCTGGTATTGTTTTCATCCAGATGGTAGTACTGTAATCCACTGACCTATCTCGTACCCCCACATCGAAACCAAGTCTCAATACCACTGGATGCCTGCTGTGACCTTATTTTTAACATTGTCATATTGCAACAGTCATTCTAACCAGCCAGTGAGCAACTCCTGCCCCCACCCCTATGGGTTCCTGTGTAGTGCCGTGGCTGCTAACATCTCATGGTACTGCCAACTTTGTACTGTACATGTGTACCACATATTGTAAATTTGCAGGGTGGGGAAAAAGTTTAAAATCAGAAAGTGGGAGTATTTCAGTCAAAAATTGTAGTAAAATACTCCTTTACTCCCCTTATCTGTAACCCCTGCTCGCACCCCGTGTTCCTCCCGAAGGTCGTATAGGAGTTTCACCTTAACCAGGAGATTAGTTTACCGGTATACTTTACCAACCTGATCTTGGAAGCCAATTGCAGGCTTCATACCCTGGACCAGTGGAATGTGCTCTACTAATACACAGAGTGCATGACTGGAGTTTGGAGCAAGGCTCGGCAGCTGTTTGTGACATATACTGAAGCCGCGCCTAGCAGACCGTCAGTGAAGCAGACAATTGTCAGGTGGATTGCATCCTGCATCAACCTCTACTATAGGGTGGCTGGTAGGGAACCACCTGAGGGGTTTAGGGCTCATTCCACCAGACATACCGCTGCCTCGATGGCTGATTCCAATGACATCCCCATCTGCAGCCTGGAGTAGAGCACACACCTTCACCTGTGGTGATTTGCATATGCAGCCCATGATGCTTTGCATTGTGGGGGCATGTGTGAATTTGTACTTTCTTGAAACTTGGCTTCCCAGCCAAATGCCCTTTGGGGTAACCCTTGCCTCAGTGTTTGCACACAGAGGTTCTTTGTCTTTTAAATAGTTTTTTATTTTAATGGGTTCACCACAATATATCCAAGGCACACTGCCTTAAGGGTAGCTGGTCCATTCCACTGGGGTGTCAAACAGACGAGGCATACTGATGAGTTCTGGTAGGACGAAACACGTGTCTATGTCTTCTGTTAGCACCCTTTGCAAACTGTGTGAGAGGCCTTTCGGCACCATGCAATTCTGCTTAAAGTTGGACCAGCATAACATTCTGTGGTGATTTGCATATGCAGCCCATGATGCTTTGCATTGTGGGGGCATGTGTGATTTTGTACACACCTTCATATCCCATTACATCATTAACAGTCAGTCATCGAGATGCTGCATTTGGATCCTCAGTCCTCCAGTCTCTCTTCACCAAATAGGGGTGCGCGCCTTGCCCCCTCCTCCCGGAGGACTGCTTGGAGTCAGCCAGAGTGTGGATAGTGAACTGTATCCACACCCTTAGAAATAATAGGTTACTCACCTGTACCTGTAGTTCTAGGAGTGGTATACAGTTAGCACCCACATAACCCAGCCGTCTTCCCCTTGCAAGTGACAAATGGCTCCCTGCTTTCAGCGTACAATGTTCCAGTGGCACGGGGTGGAGATGGAGAATATACCACCCAGGATGGGGGAGCTTAGCTTGAAGACTTCTGACGAATTTCCTGTCTCCAGGAAACTGCCAGGGTGTGGATGTGAACTGTATATCAATACAACAAAATCTACAAGTGAGTAACCTAAATTTACTAGCAATGCAGTGTTGCATACCAAGTGATTTATTGGTTGAGGTTAAGTAAGGGCCTTAAGGTGCCGATTCTTCAGCCTTCTGTGTTTTTTCTCCTTAGAGGGGTTTGTAATTGCTAATGATGTTGACAACAAACGCTGTTACCTGCTGGTTCACCAGGCAAAGAGGCTAAGCAGTCCCTGTATCATGGTGGTGAACCACGATGCTTCCAGTATTCCGAGACTGCTCATAGATGTGGACAGCTCAAAAGAAATTCTCTTCTATGATAGGATTCTGTGTGACGTACCATGCAGGTATGAAAATAGTCCGTGTGTACAATGCTGTTTTGTTTAGTTGTGAAGATGATTTTTACTGCATGGTACAGATTAGCAGCAGTCTAACCTAGCCAAATGTTTTATTTTTTGTCTTCTTTTTGTCAATTCATTCTGTTTCAGCTGTTTTGAATGTTAAATACCACATTTCGAAATGATCTCCGTTATGGGGATGTTTTAAGATTAGAAGAATTAGATGACCACAAGGACGGATCTAGTTGTATGCTGAAAGAATGTGGATACCTAGAACCTCAAGAGAAGACCATGCAAATGAACTGATGAGAAAGAAGTGGGAGGCTTGCACTGACCTGATAATACTGTATTTAACTTTTTTCCAGTAAACATTTACCACTGTCCTGCGCTCTGTCCTCCCCCCATGTCTTCACTTTTTTTTTCTGAAAACACCCAATTATGTTTTACCTGTTTCACTCTTCTCTCCCCATCGGGGTATAATTTAGATATTTTTCTCTGGGGACACTAACCTTGTGCATGTAAAACACAGTGCACAAATGAAAAAAATAAGCTGCTTCTCAGTGATCTTTTTTGAATCCATTTTGGTAGTGATTTAGCTAGTTTAGTGGTTACTGCTCACACTAGCTTCAGAGATAAATCTGACGTTAGAGGTGAACATGACCACACAGCAGAGTTTACAATCTCATTCTAAGATTTCATATTTGGTATAAAATTCAAGGCTCTGGGGCAGCTCATTCCATTCACTCTGCCATCTGACATCAGTATTTCTGAAGCTAGGGTGAGCAGTGACCACTGAACTAGCTAAATGACTACTACAAATTATTTAAAAGGTTTTGAATCTTAAGAGACTTTCAGCTGTGGCAGAACAGATTTAAAAAGATTAGATCACTATCAGTTGTAAGGTACTGTGACAAGTAATGCTCAATCAAACTGAAAAAAAAACTGATTCTTTAGAGCACCTTTACCAGGTTCTGGAAGGGGAGGTAGGGATGGGATTGTTAAGCATAGCAAAGGATCCCTTGGAAGAAACAACATTATTATGTTGAGTAATTTTTTTCTTTAAGTCCCAGGAATCCCTCACAATACTTAAGTATTGCAGGCTACAAAACAGTACCTTGGGAGGCTGGGTACAGAACCTGTCTAGGGAAAAGCTTCTGCAAGACAGCAGTGCCAACGTGGGCATCCCTTCTGAATTGTATCTCCAGACAGTAACACCTTGTGAAGGTAGATTCTTTACAGATTTCCTGCAAGAAAACACCTATTGATGCTGCTACAGAGGCACCCCATATGGAGTAGGGATGTCACAGTATCAAATTTTTAGTATCACGATATGTTGATTATCATGATAATCAGCAGAATTAAAAAAAAAAAAAAAAAAAAAACTTTCTCCATATACAGTAACTGTTTGGACATGGTCACCACCAGTTCCAGCCTTCAGGTGTCCTGGTGCCTCCAACCCCAACCCCTACCCCCACTCTTCATGTTGTCTTACCATTGGGGATCAACATGGGGGAGAGAAACGAGGGCTCCTGTTTGCCGTTAAGTACCACTGAGGAAAATCACAACTGAATAAAAGGATTGTGTAATGTATTGAATCCATAAGAATGCAAGAAAATAAGAAAAGTGTTGGCAGAGGACAGTGTGGTCCATCTTGCTTGCCTAAGGTGGCTACCCCCCCAAATTATATTTTTTTTCCTAAGTTGCCCACATTGCCTGTCCCAAGTGAGTTTGAATTCCCTTACTGTCTTTGATGCCACCACTTCTGGTAGCAGGCTGTTCTGTGGGTTTGTCACTCTCTCGGTGAAAAAAATACTCTCTAGAGTTACTTTTAAACATACCTCCCACCAGATGCAAGTTGTGCCCTCTTGTATGCGCCACTCTGTGTTCCTGGAAGAGCTTTTCCTTCAGAGTTGTGTGAATTCCCTTGATGTACTTAGATGTTTCTATCATGTCCCCGTTTCTTCTCTGTTCCAGAGACAATAAATTCAGCTCTTTGAGTCTTGTCTCGTATGGCTCTTGTTGCAGCCCCTGTACCATCTTTGTGGCCCTTCTCTGCACCGTCTCCAGATGGTCAATGTCTTTTTTTTTTTTTAGGTGAGGCCTCCAGAACTGGACACAGCACTCGAGGTGTGGTCTTACCAAAGATCTGTTGAGGGGTGTGATAACTTCATGCTTTCTGCTCGTAATACCCCTTCCTATGCATCCGAGGATGCCACTTGCCTTCTGTGCTGCATTTTCGCACTGTTTTTCCTACCTTTAAGTCAACATAGAAACATAGAAGTTGACGGCAGATAAGGACCGCAAGGCCCATCCAGTCTGCCCATTTCTTTTTCTACCTTATAAGTGTGCCATTGGCCTTTGCTCTGTCAGTAGCCTATCTCTTCTTACTCCTCTGTATTGCTCCCTTATACCTATCCCATGCCTGTTTGACGCCCTGCACTGTATTCATATCCACCACTTCCTGAGGTAGGCCGTTCCATGCATCCACCACCCTTTCTGTGAAAAAGAACTTCCTCACATTACCCCTTAATCGGCCTCCCTCTAATCTCATGCTGTGTCCTCTTGTCCTCCTGTTTTTCTTATATTGAAACATGTTAGACTCTCTCACCTTGTTAATGCCCTTAAGGTGTTTGAATGTTTAGATCATATCACCTCTCTCCCTCCTTTGCTCTAGGGTATACATATTGAGCTCAGTTAATCTGTCCTTATATGTTTTCTGATGCAGTCCCTTCACCATTTTGGTTGCCCTTCTCTGGACTGCTTCAGTTTGGTTAATGTCCTTGTGAAGGTGTGGCCTCCAGTACTGCATGCAGTACTCCAGATGAGGCCTAACCAGTGTCTTGTAAAGAGAGATTCTAGGGACTTGGATATGTTGTTCATTCACGCTGTCTGGCAGGTTCCTTGCTGCTTTAAATCTTGCCGGAAGGTCTTCAAGCTGGCTCCTCCCACACACCCGGGTGGTAAAACTCTCGGCTCTGCCTCATGACGCCAGATCTTCCTTACTGCTTGGAAGCTCAGGTTCCCTCCTTAACGCTCTGCGTGATAGACTGAATCCTAATTCTTCGGTTCGCCCAAAACTAATTTTAAAATTTTCAAGACTTCGGTCAACTTTCTCCCTCGCGGCTGCGATGGACAAATTGACTCCCGGATTTCGGTAGTGCCCTTGTGGGCAGAAGATGTCCAGGATGGACCCACACTCCACGTGCGTCTACTGCCTCGGCCCTAGAACATGACCCGCAGGCCTGTGGGTCATGCGTTCATTTCGGCCAACATCCTGGAGGACCCGCGCTGCCGGTTACAGCTGGGCGCCCGAGCGCTACCGCCCGGTTATCGAGGCCCGTTGGGCGGTTCACGCGGCTGGCTCGGCTGAGCAGCTCGAGCAGATGATCGCCCTTGAGGAGGAGGCGGCCCAGGCGCATCATCCTCTTCCTCGATCCGGCATTTATCCGCTCTCTCTGGGTACCCGTATTCAGCTTTGTTCAAGGAGCTTTGCCAGTCCCTTTCCATGAAAGGAGAGGGGCCATCGGGACATTCCTCTCAGTCCAAAAAGGACTCTAAGGGTAAGTCCCATCGTCGGCGTTCGTGGGAGCGGGAGCGGTCTCCTTCCCTGGACAGCCGACTGTTGACTTCGGTCGAGGTTGCGGCTAAGGCCGCTGGCTTCATAGCGTCCCTGTCAGGCCATCCAGCTGAGACACCCGTCGATGCGGTCGAGATTTTTCTCAACTCGTCAGATGGGCTGTCGACTGGTGAAACCGACAACCTTTCTTCACCGGTTCCGCCAGTGGAGACTGAGGATCTGCCTGCGCCCCCGGTGCAGCAGTCCCCAATTAAGGTGTCCGTGCCGAGGGAAGAGCGGGTGTCCCCCGCTCCTTCCCAGACCCGTCCTCAGAAACACAGAGGATCACGGTCTCGGACTTCTTCTCGATCCCACCGACATTGGCGGTCTCGGTCTCGGCACCGAGGTAGGCGACGCTGCTGCTCCTCCTCGTCTTCCTCCTCGGAAGAGGAGAGGCCTCGGCACAAATTGCGTCAACGCTACGAGGACCTGATGTGGCAGCAGTTACTTCTGTCCGGGAGCAAGCCGACGCCTTCCCCGGCCATCAACTGGCTGTCACCCGGGCGGCCGAAACAACCCCGCATCATAGTCGAGATGCCCAAGCCTGGGCCAGTTGTTCGGCCGAAACCTGCTGCCCCACCGATTGTGGTGGAACTTGCGCCTTCACAACCAAAATCGGGGGCAGCGACCAAAGACTCTCGGTTGGGTCAAGGCCTGCCCCACAGGTTGTTGGTCACCCTCACTCCCGACCGTCCTCGGCAGGTGGAGGGTGGCTCAGGCCCCAGGCAGCTCTTCGCGGACTCCTCCAAGTCCGACGACGACTCCTCCCTGTTCTCCAGGCCGGTTGACCTGGAGTCCTCCGGAGCCGGTCGTTGGACGAAAGCCCATCATCCTTCATGGGTTTGCTTCGGCTCATCTCGAGTCCACGGGATGCAGCTCGAGCCGGTATCCAAAGCGGGCCAGTATCCCTGACTGAGATACTGGACTGGGGATTCCCCACGGAGGCCTTTCCGGTGGCTGAGGCCATTGTTGGCCCAGCCTTGGCGCTTTGGCAGTGGCCTGCTTCCTGCCCTGCGCCTTCGACCAGGATGGCCAGGAAGTATGTGGTCCCTACTGGCTCTTTGCCTGGGTTTTCGGGAATACCCCTGTGCCAAGGGGTTGGTCACGGACAGCGTTTTCCAGCATTCCGGGAACACTAGGGACGTGGACAAGCCCCCCGACAAGGAGTCCAAAAAGCTGGACTACGCCGGGTGCATGGTGTACGCTGTGTCCTCCCTTGGCCTGTGCCAGGCCAGCTCGGCCGTGCTGATGGCACACTTCTCCCGCGCCCTCATGGGCTCCCTGGATGCAGTGATCCCTCATCTCCCGGCCGACCTGCAGACCACAGTCAAGCAGGTACGTGACCAGGGTAGGGCAGTGGCAAAGCAGCAGCTCCAAACGGCTCTGGACATAGGAGACTCCTATGCCAGATCGGTTGCGGCTGCAGTGGCCATGCACCGCAGAGCATGTCTAAGGATATCCACCTTCACAGCAGATACCCAGCACAAATTGGTGGACGTCCCCTTCTTGGGGACCGACCTCTTCGGCCTTGGAGTGGAAGGTCACCTCCAGTGGATCGAGAAGTCCAATGCCACTCTGGACTCTGTCACCTCTGCCCAGAAAGACAAAGGCCGCCGACAGCAGCAGCACAAGTCCTTTCGCCCTTCTGCGCCTGCGGCACGTCCGGCCCAACAGCATCAGCACCAGGGCCAGCAGGCTCGCGCTTGGCATCCCAAGCCCGCGGCTTCCTCCAATAGGAAGCAGGAGGTAAAGGCCCAGAGGTCCTCAGCGGTCCCTCCTCCGAGCCTGCCCAGTGACTGGTTGAGGTGTCGCCTCCAGCCTCGTCACTCCTCCTGGGTTCCCCGTGAAGGCGGCTCCGCCACTTCCTTTTCGCCTGGTCCGCTATCACGCCGGACCGCTGGGTGTCGGAGGTGGTAGGAAAGGGTCTGCCTCTGGAGTTCGAGCAGGCCCAACCCTTCCGAGCTGTCGCCCCTCGGGGGGCCACGGGGTCCGCAGCCTCTCTGTCGGCCTGCCGAGCCGATATTTCCCTGCTCCTCGAAAAAGAGGTGATCAGGAAGGTGGCGGATCCTCCTCCAGACCCAGGGTTTGTGTCCAGGTACTTCCTGGTCCCAAAACGGATGGGGGGCTGGCGCCCCATTCTCGACCTGCACAGGTTCCTAAGGTCTCGGACCTTCAGGATGGTCATTCTGGCTCAGAAAATCCCATCCTTGGAACGAGGCATGTGGTTCTGTTCCCTGGACCTTCAGGACGCATTCTTTCCCGTCCCAATCTGTCCAGTCCCACCAGAGATTCCTCCGCTTCAGGCGGAGGATCCCTTCACAGTTCAGGCCATGCCCTCATTTTCCCTAGCTCCCAGGGTCTTCACAAATGCATGGCAGTGGTGACAGCATTCCTCTTGGCCGGGGAAGGGTCCGGGTGTACCCCTACCTGGGCGATTGGCTGATTGCAGCCCCTCCAGATCGAGGTGGAGTGGTCCAGAGACCTGGCCCTCCAGGTTTGCCCTCAGGTTGGCCTCCTCATCAACGAAGCCAAGTCAGAACTTGTGCCAAAGCAGATGATGCAATTCATCGGGGCAGAGCTTGACTCTCTACGAGCCGGAGCACGGCTCCCGGTGGACAGGGCCGAGGTTCTTTCCTCCTTTGCCCAGTCATTTCAGGTTGGGCAATCGCGCCCTGCCCGGGACTTCCTACGCCTCCTAGGCCTCATGGAAGCCTGCACCAGCATGGTCCATTGGGCCCACTGGTACATGCATCCCCTTCAATGGGGAATGGCCAGCCAATGGTCACAGCACTTTGATCTGCTGGATCAGCTAGTGACAGTGACCCAGGGATGTGGAATGCTCTCCAGTGGTGGACCGTTCCAGCACATCTGCAGGAGGGCATCCTGTTTGTCCGCCCCGAGCCGACGGTCTCTCTATCGACCGATGCCGCTCTGATGGGCTGGGGAGCATAGAGCGCACAGCCTCTGGTCCCCTCGGGAGTCCCGATGCCACATCAGCCTGCTGGAGCTTGGACGGTTCGTCAGCCCTCACCGCCTTCACTCCGTTCTCACGGGGTCAAGTGGTTCAGGTCCAGACGGACAATGCCACGACCATGTACTACCTAAACCGCCAGGGCGGGGCGTGCTCCATGCCTCTGTGCAGGAAGCTTTCGCATTTGATCACTCATCGCAGCCTGGGCGGATCTCCTTGCCATTCATGGCGGGGCCTCCAACACCCTGGCCGATGCCCTAAGCCAGATAGGGGCTGCGTCCCACGAGTGGCCTCTCCTGCCGGAGGTAGTACAAAATCTGTTCTCCCTCTGGGGCACGCCTCAGGCGGACGTGTTTGCCTCCAGGGAGAATTCAAAGCTGAGACTGTTTCATGCCTGCCCCCCTCAGCAGGGCTCGCTGCAGGGGGATGCCTTCTCAAGGCCGTGGACCCCGGGCATCTTCTACACCTTTCCCCCATTTCCCTCGATCCACAAGGTGCTTCTCAAGGCGAGGAGGGACAAGGCGCAGGTGATTCTGGTAGCCCCAGACTGGACCTGCCAGTTCTGGTATCCAGATCTCCTCAGTCTCAGCTCCAGGCTCCCGAGACGGCTTCCAGCCCACCCGGACCTGATCTCAGTCAATTAGGGGAAGGTATTCCATCCGGACCTTCAGTCCCTGCACCTGACGGCCTGGTTCCTGAGCGGCTAGAGTTCCAGGCCTTGGGTCTTTCCGACAAGGTCCTCAACGTCATTGAGGCATCCCGTAAGGAGTCAACCAGAAAATGCTACGCCTTCAAATGGAAGAGATTCTCCATTTGGTGTCAGGCAAGGGCCTGGACCCTTCCTCCTGTTCCTTGGCAAGCATTCTGGACTACCTGTGGTCCCTTGCTCGGCAAGGGCTTCGGTCGATGACCCTTAAGGTGCACCTGGCAGCCATCTCTGCTTACTGGGTGTGGGCCAGGAAGCAGTCGGTGGCACAGGAGAAGGTGGTCGGGCACTTTTTCCAAGGCCTTGATCACATATCCCCTCTGGTGTGAGAACCTCCACCTCCATGGGATCTACTGCTGGTATTGGTTAAGCTCATGGGCAGGCCGTTCGAACTGATGCACAGGTCTGACATCTCTCACCTGTCATGGAAGACCGCCTTCTTGGTGGCTACCACATCAGCCAGAAGGATGGGAGAGCTCCAGGTGCTTTCCATCGAGTCTCCTTATCTGGTCTTCCACAGGGACAAGGTTGTCCTGTGCCCCCACCCAAAATTCCTACCGAAGGTGGTGTCGGAGTTTCACCTTGACCAGGTGTTGATTCTGCCGGTGTTCTACCCCAGTCACACCTCGGAGGCTGAATATAGGCTGCATACTTTTGACCCTAGAAGAGCGCTCGCTTATTATAAGGAGCAGACAGCTGAAGTTCGGGGAGAGGTTCGCCAGCTGTTTGTCACCTACGCTGAAGCCGCACCTGGCAGACCTGCAGCCAAGGGGACGATAGGCAGGTGGGTCACCTCCTGCATAGATCTCTGCTATAGCCTGGCGGGCATGGAGCCTCCCAGAGGGATAAGAGCTCATTCTACCCGCCATACCGCTGCATCGGTGGCTGCTTCCAGGGACGTCCCTATCCAGGAAATCTGCAGGGCTGCTGCCTGAGAATCAGCACACCTTCATCACCCATTATCACATCGACCTTAGAGTCACGCCAGGATGCTGGTTTTGGGACTCTGTTCTCCAGTCTTTATTCCCTAAGTAGGGGGTGGGCGCATTGCCTCCCTCCTCCCGGAGAACTGCTAGGAGTCTGCCAGACAGTGTGGATGAACAACATATCCATGTCCCTAGAAATGCAGGTTACTCACCTGTAACAGGAGTTCTAGGAATGGTATATGTTGTTCATCCACATGACCCACCCGACCTCCCCGGCTTCGGCGCACAACCTGGTTTCCAGCGGGCTAGATCTGGCATCAAGGGGCAGAGCTGAGAGTTTTACCACCCGGGTGGGTGGGAGGAGCCAGCTTGAAGACCTTCCGTCAAGATTTAAAGTGGCAAGGAACCTGCCAGACAGTGTGGATGAACAACATATACCATTCCTAGAACTCCTGTTACAGGTGAGTAACCTGTGTTTATTACCTCCCTCTTCTGACTTGTGATACCCCTACTAATACACCCTAACATCCCCCTAGGCTTACCTACTGCTTTAGTGGTCTGCTTGGATGATTTCAGGTCATCGGTGATGATGATGCCCAAGTCTCTTTCTTCCCTTGTGAGTGCCAGCAACTCCCCTCCCAGCCTATTGGCGGCTTCAGGGTTTCTCTTCCCTATGTGCATGATCTTGCATTTCTTTGCATTAAACCCCCATTGCCACTCTTCCGACCATTTTGCTAGTTTATCCAGATCTCTTCTTATTCTGCCCACCCCATCTGGATCATCTACTCTGTTGCAAATCTTGATGTCATCTGCAAACAGACAAACCTTACCCTCCAGTCCATCTGCAGTGTCACTGATGAAGATACTGAAGAGGTAATAATCATGCCCAGATCCTGTTCAGTCTTTACGAACATACGAAATTTGCCAGCAGATAAAGGCCTAGAGGTCTATCAAGTCTGCTCGAATGTGCAGCTAGCACCCCTTATTCTGCAGCTTCCCCTTCCTTCCACCCTTCCCCTTCATTAACCCTCCTCCTTGTCCTGTCCCATCCTCGTTTGAAGCAGTCCACTGTTCTACTGCATACCACTTCAGCAGGTAACGTATTCCACCCAGCCACCACCCTCTCTGTAAAAAGTGTCTCCTCATCTCCTCCTGAACCTTCCTCGCTCCGGTCTCATATCATGGCCCTGGTGTCCTCCCTCCCTTACTTTGAACAGCCCCTCTGTACCTGTCTTGTTTATTCCTTTCATGTATTTAAAGGTTTCAATCATGTCACCCCTGTCTCTCCTCTCCTGCAGTGAGTACATGTTCAACTCCTTCAACCTCCTCTTGTATGATAAGTCCCCCAGCCCCTTGATCATCTTTGTCGCTCTGCGCTGCACCCCCTCCAGTAACTTAATGTCCCTCTTCAGATATGGATGCCAGTACTGCACGGAGTACTCCAGGTGTGTTCTAAATAATGACCTATACAGTGGCAGAATCACCTCCTCCCTCCTTGAGGATATACCCCTTGCAGTACAACCCAGCATTTTGTTGGCCTTTGCAGCTGCCTTCCTACATTGTGCCGAGTTGTTCATTGACCCTGTAATGAGCACACCCAGATCCTTCTCCTCCTCTGTCTGGGCTAGCTGCACTCCCCCTAGCTGGTAACTCCTCCTTGGGTTCTTCATCCCAAAATGCAGCACCTTGCACTTTTTGGCATTAAAGCCCAGTTGCCAGGTGTCTGACCAGGTTTCAAGGTTTGCCAGATCATCCTGCAGCCCCTGCCATCCCCTAGGTGCGTCCACCACCGCGCCTACCTTGGTATCATCAGCAAACAGACTGATCTTGCTCTTGATGTCCCATGATATGTTTGCAATGAATATCCCAAACAACACTGGTCCCAACACTGAGCCCTGTGGAACACCGACTCGTCACTGCCCTTGGGTGTGAGAACTCCCACCCACCACCACCCTCTGTTGCCTTCCTGCAGCCAGTTTCCTACCCATCTCACCAGTTTGCACCGCCCTGTGCCTACTAACCTTCTTCCCAGCCTTCCAGTGGCACTGGGTGAATGCCTTACTGAAGTCTAGATACAGGACATCCACTGCATGGCCCTGTCCAGTTGCCTAGTTACCCAGTCATAGAACTCGACCAGGTTGGTTTGGCAGGATCTGCCACATATGAAGCCATGCTGTCTGCTGTCCTGTAGTCCTTTGGCCTCTAGGAGGGCCACCAGCCTCTCCTTCAGGATAGTCTCCTCTAGTTGATGCCCTTCTAATACATACTTTTTTCCAGGGTTCCACATGCCCAGGTGCATTACCTTACTTCCTGGCATTAAATTTTAATTGTCAGTTTCTGGACCATTCTTCCAGTTTCCTTAGGTCAGTTCCATACCTAATGTCCCCTCTAGTGTATCCACCCTGTTGCAAAACTTTGTATCGTCTGCAAACAGGCAAACCTTCCCCTCTAGTTCACCAGTGATGTCACTGATGAATATGTTAAAGAGGACTGGACTGTGGAACTTCACTGGTCGTACCTCCCTCCCTTGATAATGCCCCATTAACCAGAACTCTCTGGGTCCTATTCTGCATCCAGTTTCTAATCCAGTTTACTATTTTATGTCCGACTCCTGTGTGCTAGTTTGTTAGCAAGTCTCCTGTGGGGAATGGTGTCGAAAGCCTTGCTGAAGTCTAGGTACACCACGTCCACCGCCACACCCTGGTCCACTGTTCTGGTAACCCAATTGAAGAAATCAATCAGGTTTGTTTGGCACGAGCGCCCTGCTGTGAAGCTATGCTGTTTGGGTAGAGTTTTCCAGTTTCTTTTTAGGTAGTCAGCTATTCTCGCCTTTATTAATGTCTCCATAATTTTCTCACTGTAGAGGTCAGGCTGACTGGGCGGTAGTTTCCTGCCTCTTCCTTGCTTCCACTTATGTGCAAGGGCACAACTGTTGCCCTTTTCCAGTCTTGAGGTACTCTGCCGCTTTCCAGAGATTGATTTGAACAGCTCAGCTAGTGGTGCAGCTGTTTCTTCCAGAAGCTATTTTAGTATTCTGGGGTGGATACCATCTGGCCCTATGGCTTTATCCACCTTAAGTTTACTTAGCTCTTCTTAGACTCACTTTTGTGAAGGGGCTTGTGTCTGCCCCTCCACTGTGCTGCTCTGTCTTACTTAGTATAGGTCCTTTGCCAGTATCTTCTGTTGTAAAGATTGAGCAGAAGAATTTAACAACTCTGCTTTGTCTTCATCTTTCTCCAATAGCTGGTCTTCCTTGTTGCTAGTCGGACTATTCCCTCTTTATTCTTCCTTTTTTCTCTTGTGTATCTATAGAAAGTTATATCTCCCTTCCCAACCCCCTGTGCTATTCTTTCCTCAGTTTGGGCTTTGGCTATCCAAATTGCTTTTCCTGCCTCCTCGAGTTTGTTCCTATATTCCTCCCTGTCCGTTTCTCCTTTTGTTTCCTTGTACTGCTTAAAAGACCTCTTTTTTTTTTTTTTCCCTCGATTTTGATCGGTTACTAACTCTTTGGAGAACCAGAGAGGGTTCTTCCTTCTTTTGGCTTTGCTGATTTGTCTAGTGCATTGCTCAGTGACTGTATTTATGGCATTCTTTTAAGTTCTCTCAGCAGTGTTCTGCATTCTCCTTGTTACTGGTATCAAGCACAGTCTTGATCCTGGATTTCATTTTGGGACAGTTTGGTTTCCTGAAATCAACTATCTTGATTTTTGTGTGACTTTTACCTTTCTCGTTATTTACTGATAACCAGACTGACCAGTGCTTGCTGGTTCCCAGATTGATCCCTACACGAACATCTGAAATCCTGTTGCTGTTTCTGAGCACCAGGTCCAGGGTTGCTTTGTCTCTGGTGAGTGAGTCTACCAGCTGATTTAGATCTGCACACCACAGCACGTACAGTAATTCTCTGCTCCACTCTGTGGCTGCTGTGTATGAGGTCTAGTCCACATCTGGCAGATTGAAGTCCCTAACAAACAGCAACTCACCCCTGTCCAGCATCACTGAGATGGCTTCCAGGAGCGCTCTGTCAGTTTCACTTTCCTGGGTTGGGGGTCTGTAGATAACTTCTACCCAGAGGGGGGCCTTTTCCCCTGATCCCAGGGTGACCCATAGGGCTTCTGCTTTACTGTGCTTCATCTGGATCTCTGTTGCACAGATTCCCTCCCTTACGTACAAACCCCCCTCTTCCTTTCTTTCTTTCTCTCCTGGTCTTTTCTGAAGAGCATTTAACATGGGTTAGTAGCATCCCAGGTGTGTTTGGTGGTGAACCAAGTTTCTGTAACCGTGACCCAGTCCAGTTTGTGCCTCTGCCACCAAGGCTGTGAGTTCAAGGATTTTGTTTGGTAGACTACGAGCACTGATGCACATGGCCTTCCACCCCGGTAGTCCTTTTGCTGTGTACCATTTCCTTGTTCTGATCCGAATTTTTTGTGTCTTAATCGTTTTATGCCTCTCCCTAGTGGATCAGCCTGGGCAGTGCCTTTACGATCACTGCTGTTGGTATCTTTGTGGTGTCTAGGTGCTGCGGTAGCTGATGCTGGGGGAGGGGCAGTTGGCGACGTTTGCGATGTGAGGGTTGCCTGCGGCTCCTCCCATTCCACTAGTTTAACTGATCGATATGGACGTCGAATTTCTGTCAGAGTGCCAGAGTCCCCTCCTTAGTAAGGTGCAGACCATCAAATTTAAAGAAGTCCCTTTCCCAGAATGTCTGCTAGTTTCCTAGAAAGTGATGCCCTCTTTCTTTGCATCAGTTTTCTAGCCAGCAATTAAGTTCAGCGATGTCCTTCTCTCTGGTCTTCTGCCTGCTGTCCCCTTTTCCCCAGACAGGCAGAATCTTCGAGAAAGAAATGGTGGACGAAAGAGAAGCTAGTTTGTCACCTAGTTTGGTAAGATTTTGTTTTGTTTCTTCCACTGATCGACTGGCTGGGTCATTTGTACCTATGCGGAGGATAAGCCGTGTGTCCTGTTCCACACTGCTTACAATTTTTTTGATGTGGTCCGTGTCCCTCAGTGCTGATGTGCCAGGGAGACACTGGACTGCAGCTTTGACCTGGTTGTAATGCTGAAGTTGATACTCTACTCTCCTTATGAGTCTCGACTATCAGTACTGGATTTAATGTTTTTTTTTTTTTTTTTTTTTTTTCAGTGATCTTTTTGGTGGGTTGCACATCCTTGTGCTGCGTTGAGCTCCTACTGCCCTCCATGCCTGCTGTTTTAGTAGTCCTGGAAGAAAGTGGCATGCATTTATTTGACGTGTATATAGGTGTGCTTCCCTCCTTCATTGTAGGTTTAGGATTTGTCCAACGAGTTCCCACTATTTGCCTGCCCCCGGCCAGTTTGTCCTTTGGGGTAGGGGTAGCTGTGAGAGCGGTTTTCCGATTGCTTCCCAGTGGCTTACAGGATCTAAGGCAGCATGGATTCTCAACAGGGAGGTCATGACAAACCAATCTGATAGATTTCTTTGACTGGATGACCAGGGAATTAGATCAGGGTGTAATCTTGGACGTGGCCTACCTAGATATCAGTAAGGCTTTCAACACCGTTCCACATAGCAGACTCGTAAACAAGCTGGGCAGCCTGAGAGTGGGTCCAAAGGTGGTAAACTGGGCAAAAAATTGGTTGGGGGATAGGCAGAGGGTGGTGTTACACTGAGCTCACTCTTAGGAAGGGAGTGTGACCAGTGGGATGCCACAAGGATCAGTCGTCTTTAATGTCTTAAGTAGCGACATTGCAGGAGGAAAGATGAGTTTTTTTGCATATGACACACAGATCTGCTATAGGGTTGATACTCTGGGGGGGGTGGAAAAAATGACGAGAGATCTCTTGTGTCTAAGATTCCCTTGTGTCTGTCAAATGCATTCTTAAATCCTGTGACCTTTTTAGCCCTCACAACCTCCGCTGGTGGGCAGAGTGCACAGGACCTCCTTGTGAATGAGCTTGCTCAATGGAGTTTTCCTGCGATAAACTTGAAACTTGAGTGGTACTTATTTGCTGTCAGTTTCTATGTAAGTCAGTCGACTGGTGCACATACCTTTTCCCCCATTCTTTTTCCCATTCCTGTGGCTGGCATATATGCGTTGGTGTGTAAAACATAACATAGAAGTTGTTGGCAGATAAGGACCACATGGCACACCTAGTCTAACCCTAAATTCCTACCTATAGTGCCTCTGGAGACCCTATTTGGACTCTGCTTACACCCACCTCTTGCTGCTAAAATTCCTTTGTGTCTGTCCCATGCATTCTTGAATCCTGTGACCATTTTAGCCCCCACGACCTCCGCTGGTGGGCCAAGTGGTACTTATCTGCTGTCAGTTTCTGTGCAAGTTAGTCGACTGGTGCACATACCTTCCCCCCCATGTCTTTTTCCCATCCTTGAGGCTGGCATATGTGTGTTAGTGTAGGTGTGTGAAACATAACATAGAAGGTGTTGGCAGATAAGTACCTCCTAACCCACCGAGTCTGCCATATTTTCCCAACCTACAGTGTCACCGCAGACCCTACTCGGTCTCTGGTTTTCACCCTCCCTTGCTTTACTTCTGAGCTGCTTGTGTCTATCCTATGCATTCTTGAACCCTGTAACAATTTTAGCCCCCACGACTTCCGCTGGGAGGCTGTTCCAAGCATCTACCACCCTTTCTGTGAAGAAGTACTTATTCACATTTCCTCTCAGCCTTCCCCCTCCTCCAGCTTCATAGTGTGACCCTTTGCCCTCAAGCATCTTTTTCTTTGGAAGATGCTCCCTCCCTGTACCTTGTTTCTACCTGTGAGGTATTTGAATCTGTCAATCATATCCCCCCTTCCCGCCTTCCTTCTAGGGAGTACATATTTCATTCCTTAAGCCTTTCTTCATAGGACTTCTGGTGTAAGCCTTGCACCATTTTGGTTATCCTCCTCTCTACCACCTCCACCCTGTCAATGTCCTTTCAGAAGTGGGGTCTCCAGAACTGTACACAGTACTGTAGGTGGGGTCTCACCAGTGTTCTGTACAGGGGTATTATTACCTCCCTTCTTCTGCTGGTGATACCCCTGCTTATGCATCCAAGTGTCCCGATAGCCTTTCCCACTGCCTTGTCACACTGTTTAGCTACCTTCAGGTCATCAGTAATTATTCCCAGGTCCCATCTTGTTTTGTGACTGCTGGTACTTCTCCTCCCATTTGGTATGTTGCTCCCGGGTTTCTGAGCCCCAAGTGCATGATTTTGCACTTTTTTGCTTTGACACCCAGCTGCCAAGCTCGTGACCATTCTTCCAGCTTTTTTAGATCTTCCCTCATTCTTTCCATCCCACCCCCGTGTGCCAACTCTGTTGCAGATTTTTGTGTTATCTGCGAACAGGCATTTCTTCCTTCCAGTCTTTCTGCAGTGTAGCTAATAAAGACATTGAAGAGGACTGGGCCTAGTACTGACCCTTGTGGCACCCCACTGGTCACTTTACCTTCTCCAGAGTGGACGCTATTTACCACCACCCTCTGACTCCTATTGACTAGCCAGCTCAGTACCCACCTTACTACTTTAGGGCCTACTGCTAGGCTTCTCGGCCTGCTCACCAGCCTTCTGTGTGGAACGGCGTCAAAGGCCTTACTGAAATTCAGGTAGGCCACGAACTGCTCCCCCTTTACCACCCTTGGCTACTCAATCAAAGAAGGTTTGTCTGCAAGCCTCCCGAAACCATGTTGCCTTGGATCCTGTAGTCCACTGGTAACAAGGTATTCTCCAGTCCTTTCCTTCTGTTGTGATTCCACTGCTTTGCCCACTACTGAAGTTGGGCTGACAGGCCTATAGTTTCCTGCCTCCTCTTTGTTTCCACTTTTGTGGAGTGGGACTACATCATCCCTTCTCCAGTCTCCCTGTTGATGATCTGTTTCTAGTGACAGGTTGAACAGGGCTGTCAGAGGAGCAGCCAGCTCCTCCTTGAGCTCCCTTAGTAACCTGGGGTGTGCCCCTTCTGGTCCCCCATTGCCTCCTCTACTTTTGACTGTGACAGTTCCCTTAGGACTCTTTCCTCTGTAAGTAAAGGAACTAGTGTCCATCTCCCATCCCTTAATGCCCCTGTCTTTTATCATAGGCCCGCTACCTACCACCTCCTCGGTAAATACTGAACTGAAGAATTTGTTCATTATGTCTGCTTTTGGTCAGTCCTCTTCCACACAAGCCCCTCCTTCCCCCTTTAGCCTTACTATCCCTCCCTAGGTCTTCCTCCTTTCGCTTATGTATCCAAAAATGTCTTGTGTCTTTAAATGTCTTAAAACAAGTGTGACGTAAAGATGTTGCACATGCTCACCCCCGGTCCCTGCACCCAGTCAGAAGGCTGTTACTGCTGCATCATCCAGCCTCTGCTAGATGGCGACCGAGCAGTGGCTTGTGCTGTCCCCCCTCCACAGAGAAGGAGAGCTGTCAGTATGCCCAGTCCTCCATGCAGCCTGCCCTCAAGCGACCCTGTTTTACCAGCGTGGCAGCAGGTGAGGCACTCAGGCCCTCAAAACTCCGTACCCCAGGGCCGACACTGCATTTCTGATTTTAAGGAAAAATAGTAAAAATCTGATAGGAGGATGGTAGGGAATCCCGAATCATGGCTGTACCTGGAAGGGACACGCTGCCAGAAAAGCAAGCTGAGATGTTTTGTCACTGTATATCATGTTGCATGATAACTGCAATCTTTTTTTTTTACAACGATAAATCGTCAGTGGTAATTATCGTGATATATCGTCATGTTGTTGCCGTGACATCCCTAATGTGGAGTGAGCTCTGAAGCCTTCAGGTGGCAGCGTGCCAACTTTGCCATAACAGAACTGTATGCAGGAGACTCTCTAATGAGAAATTGTTCTCTTGGATGCTGGTTTATCTTTACCTGCTTCACCATAGGTGATGAATAACTGAATATTAGTGGAGGTTACCTCTTTTGTGTGGTCTAGATAGTATCTCAGCACTCTAACATCTAGCCTGTGGAGCTTCTGCTCTCCTGAACAGGATTTTCCTGTAAAGAACACTGGACATGTATTTGACTGGTTCAGATGAAATTCAAACACCACTTTAGGGAGGAATTTTCTGTTGGTGCTTAGGACTACTTTGTCCCTGTGGAACATGACAGAGTTAGGATCTATGAAGGGCTTGCAGTTTGTCCACCCTTCTGGCAGATGTCACAGCCACTGGCAGTACTGTCTTCCAGGTGACATACTTCAACTCAGCAGTTGCCATAGGTTTGAAAGGAGCCTCCATGAGCCGGGCAGTGCACAGATTCAGGTCCCATGGTGGGACAGGATCCCTTACTAGAGGGTACAGGTGATTAAGGCCTTAAAAGAACTTTTTAAAAATGGGCTGTGAGGCCCCTGACTTGTCCTTGCCAGCTGAAGCATAGGCTGACATTGCTGCCAAATACACCCTTAGGGTTGATGGCCTCAGACCCAGTACTGTAGGTGGACCAGGTATTCCAAGATTGTAGGGAGGTCTGCCTGAAATGGGCTGAGCTGCCTAGCGGAGTACCACAGGGAAAATCGTTTCCACATTGAAGCATAGACTTTCCTGGTTGCTGAATTTCTGGAAACCTTAAACACTTCCAAAACCTTCACAGAGAGGTTTGATCCAGAGAACTCGAAGTCTTTAAGTACCATGCTCTGAGATACAGGTTTCTTGGATATGGAAATTTTAACCTGTCCTGGGACAAGGTCAGCAGATTGTACCTCAGGGGAAGGATGATATGGTGTTTGATGGAGAGGGACAGGAGAAGTGAGTACCAAGACTAACTGGTCCAATCTGGAGCTATTAGGATCATCGTTGCAGGCTCTCTTCTCAGTTTCAGCAGCACCCTTAGTAAGAGCGGGGATGGAAGAAATGCATAAGGAAACTTTCCTACCCAACTGAAGCTAAGGGCATCCTCTGGGATTGTCCCCATAGAGGGGGGCCTGCAACATGACAAGGGGAGCTGGTTGTTTTCCCAGGATGCAAACAGGTCCATCTCTGATGTACTCTGCCTTCTGAGCACTGCATCCAACACCTGCTCGTTCACGTCCATTCATGGTTTCCCAGGCTGATTCTGATCGGAGAAATCTTTCAAGATGTTGTATTTCCCTGGCAGGTGCACTGTTGTTAGTGCACCGCTAGGGAATAGGCAGGGTTCCAGATCTTCATTGCTTCTGTGCACAGTTTTAAAGATCTTGTTGCTCACTGTTTGTTGATAATGTACATGTTAGTGGTGTTGTCTGCCCTGATCTGGATGGACTGACACTTGATGTGGGAGGAAAAAGCTTGCATTGGCAGATACACTGCCCTGAACTCCAGAAGGTTTATGTGCTCCTGAGACTCCAGTGGGTTCCACACCATGCTTATGGTGAGGTCCTCCAGATGGGTACTCGAGCCCAGGAGCGAGGCATCTGTAGTGAGCATGACAGTGGGTGATTGCTGCAGCAAGGGAACCCCCTTCCTGAGGTTGTCTTCTTCCACCACTCCAGTGCCCTTAACAGGCACTTTGACACAGGCACTAGTTTTGACAGTGAATCCCACCTTTGGGACCAGTGCGTCCCCAAGTGGTACTGGATGGTTCCCATTTGGAATCTGGCACCTGGTACTACTGCAGTGAATGAGGCCATGTGCAGCAACTGGAGGAAGTGTCTTTGCAGATCTGGGCTATCCTGCCTTGAAGGGCCTTGCAAGCATTGTCAGGTTGGCCACTCTTTCTCAAGGAAGGAAGACTTCCCTTGGTGGGCATCCAGCTCTGCACCTATGAAATCCAGAACCTGAACAGGTCCTGTCTGGGGCTTTTGGACATTTATTAGGAAACACAGGCCCTTCAGGGTGTGCCGGGTGAGAAGAAGGGAGGACTTGTCTTCCTGGTGTGACTTTCCTACCTATACAACTGGTTAGTCTCAGGAAAGAACATCACCCCCTGCCTCCTCAAATGTGCCTCCACTATGGCTGGGCACTTTGTATAAGCTCTGGGAACTGTGGATAGGCCAAAAGGTAAGGTTGGGAACTGGCAGTGGCCATTTCCCCTACTCTGAATCGAAGGTACTTTCTGTGAGTGGGCCTGACTGGTATGTGAAAGTAGGCATCGTTCAGACCAGTGACTCCAGCCAGTCTCCTCCTTGCATAGATGGAATTACTGATCCAAGTGTTACCATTCTGAACTTTTCCTTTTTTAAGTGTTTGTTCATGTATCTCAGGTCTAAAGTGGTCGGCCACTCCCATTTTTCTTGTGGGTCAGGATGTATCTTAAGTAAAGCCCCTCTCCTCACCGTAAGCAGGAACTTTCTCCACTGCATTTGCTTGTATCAGCTTTTTTTACTTCTGTGTCCAACAGAAGCGTATCTTTTGACATATGAGAGGCGAAGATTTTGTGATTTTTTTTTTTTTTTATTTATTTGCAGTTTGGAAAATTTTTCAAACTGAAGTCAGAACCTGACTCACTATTTCCAGGACCCAGCTGTCTGTGGTATTTCTTTCCCATGGCTGGGAATAGTGAATCAGCCTTCTCCCCACTGGCAATGGTTGGGCAGTTGGGTAACTTATGTAGGCTTGTCAGAGTTTCTGTTTTGCCTGAGCTTTGGGGACTGGTGTTGCATCCGCACACCTAGGGCTCTTCTGTTTGTTCCTCTGGGCCGAAAAAACTTCTCTGAGGGGAAAAATCATAGATAAGGTAAGCGTAATAATCCTGGCCCCTACCTCCCCTTCAGTAAGTCCTGTGGGAAGTGGAGACCTTTTCCTTTTCACTATTGCTTTTGTAGGTGGTCTTGTATTCATCCACCTTCTCCATATAAGCCTCTGTTCTGCCACCAAACAAAACTTCCCTCACAATGAAAACCCACTGCTTTTAAGTGTTCAGAGAGGTTTGTGTTTCTTAGCCATGCAGACCTTCTTAGGGACACTGCATGTGCCATGACCATAGAAGCAGTGTCACTGGCATCCTTTGCTATGTGGAACTGGTAGCTGGAGACATCAGTGGCAGTTTTTGTTGTGTCTGCCAGATCCTATGCTAAGTCACCAGTAGCTTTTTTGCTCATCGCAAAAATAGAGCTCCAAAGGGCCTTTTGGTACTGCTCTGTGTAGGCCATATATGCAGCCTATCTTGAGAGCAGCAAAGCTGATATATAGACTTTTTTTGCCCATCCTATTCAGTTTCCTGGAATCCTTTTCCAGAGACTAGGAAGAAAGGGATACGTTAGCCTTGTCACAGGTGGCACTCTAGACCACTCCCACTACTACCTGATATTTCTTTTCTGTCTTCTTGCTAGTGCCAGCAGTTGAGGTGGGCGCTGACAGCACTTCACAAGTGGCCTTTTTGAGGGATTTATGGATGGGCAAAAGCAACCTCTTTGTGGGGGTTAAGCCTATCATGTCCAAAACTCGACCTCATGCTCATCTTCAGCAGTCTCCTGTAATGAGATGTTGAGGGGATTATTGACCATTTGACTCATAAAAGAATAGCATGAGGTGTAATCATCTGAGGGGAGAGGAGGGGAACCGAACTCCTGTTCAAGAGAACTGTCCGGCTCTACAGGTTCTACTTCCCTCTCCTTATAATAAAATTCAGCCTCCTGCACTCCATGGGCACTGGGATAGATACTGGAGCTGGGGGGGGCAAATCATATTCAGAAAAGTCCTCATAGCCTAGAAAGCCTGGGGGAACTGCCATGCCTTAGTCATGTCCTCTAATAAGGACATCTTATTTTTATCCACTGAAATCTCGTTTACTTCATCAGGGGAGGGACCATGACATACTTTTCTTTTTTTCTTAGCAGGCAGCGAGTCAGATACCTTCTCAGAAGCTGTTTTAGTTTTGCTGCATTTCAGGTTCCCCCATTCCGACACCCTGACCTCTGAACTGTTTTAGGCAGCCTTATCCGTCTCCTTACTTTAATGGGCTGGACCCTCTTCTGAGCAGTTGCTAAGCATAGCGAGGGATCCCTTTGAGGAAACAACATTAGTATAGCACAGTTGGTTTGTCTCATTAAACTCCTGTCTCAAAGCTTACCTTTTTATTGTGCACGATTGCAAAGCATTATCCCACTGCCAGAGCAGTTTTCTGATATTGATCAAAGATCATTTTCTATATTCCTTAATTTTTTTTATGTATTATTTTTTATTGTCTAGTTCCTGTGAATAATTTTGAGATATAGTTAACTCACCCTGAAAAGTCAAATATTCAGCTACTTACGGGAATACTGCAGTTGTTCAGTCCTTTTCCTATGTTCATATATTCCTCCTGTCATGGGCTGGCACATCTCATGAGGCAGTCCCTAGGAACATCATTTTTAATAACTGTGAGGGATTGGATTTTATTGTATTAGAGGATGTATTATTGTTATATTTGTCCCTTGTGCTGGGCCAGGTGCACCTCTTACCTCTTGCTGTGAATCAAACCTAAATGGAATTTTACTCTGTCGGAAAGTTGGAGTGCTTTTCTGGCTTTCATGTGTTATCCCACGAGCTACCACTAGATGGTGGTATTGCTTTTGTATATTATTCCTAAATCTTCACTATTGGATGGAATTGCTTTGCACAGATTCCTTTTCTCGTATGAAACAATTGCCATCAGAACTTCAATGTATATACAGAGAAAGTAGTTTCATTGATGTCTGATGTTTCACCCTGTGAGTAAAAATCCTGAGTGTAATATTCAAAAGGCCTGAATCCCCCAAACAGGCTTGCAAGAGTAGTCTGAAGTTAGAGAGTTGATCTGGTGCATGTAACCTTTGGAATCCGTGCAGAGAGTGAATGTTTATATGCACACTAAAACCCTGCTGGAATACCAGAGAATGAAGAAGTAAATCCGCAAACCAGGGATATTTCAGAAAAGCACTAAAAAAAAAAAAAAAAAAAAAAGTACATGGAGCTGACCAGTTTGCACTGCCTCAGGTATGCCAGTTGCGTCATAGGTGACCCAGGTTCCAGAACTTTCCCAGAGCACTGGAGGTCTGGCAGGGAGAGGAGACGTGAGTGTCCCAGAGGACGCTGGTCTTCTTGAGGTTTGAATCAGGCTGTGTCTCCACTGTGTGAGCAAACTTGGGGGTGTCCAGGTAGTGCAGGGACAGCAGTGGAAGGGACGAGGCACAGTGGAGCTGTGATGCCTAGGTCCATTATGTACTGCCTCACGAGTTCACAGTCCAGCATCTTGGCGTGAGAGAAACTCCCGGGGGCTGGGACTGGCAGATGATGCTGGCATGCTCTGACTCTGCCCACCTAGCACATGGAACCCACAGCCACCACCATCACTGCATTGAGGTGGGGTGGGGGTGGATCTTCCCCTTCCCCTGAAATCCCGTGCCATTGGAGGGTTCTGCACAAAGCAGGGTTTCTTTGGGGTTTGGGATGGCGACGGCATTGGGCAGTAGACTTGCAGATGGTGTCCATAGCAGTGAGAATAAATAGTGAATGAAAAAACCCTAACCCTAATTTCCATCCTAACGTGTAAACGGACACACATCCACCCACTCTAGTTATACCCTTTAGTTTTAATGAGTCTGACTGGAGAGGTAAATTTTGTCCTATGCTGCTGTAAAGTGGGGTGCTTTTCAGGGGCAGTTAAATACAGTGTATTACGGGTCACCTGAAGCAAACTAGATACTGGTCGCATGATGAGCTACCTGTTGAGTGAATGTTTTGTGTGTTTGTAGAGGGGGCCACTGAAATGCGACAAGGAAATCATGAAAGTACCACTTGTTTTTTAATTACATTGTATTGCAAAGATGTCACCCACTGAGAAAACAGAAGTCACTGACACAGTTTTGTAGACTCTTGATGGAATGATGAACACATTTCCTTAATTTGCATCCCATATCTAATATGGAAGACTCGTCCTTGTGGGTAGGAAATAATTTATAGTATTGCGCAAGGTATTACCCCAAGTGTAATGATGGAAGGTTACTTGCAGGTACCTGAGATGTCTGTACAGTTTTATTTCTTTACTTTTGTTTTCTTTCCCTTTTATATGTAGGCGAGTGTTATTTTAATGTTTCTTTTTAAAACCAATTAAAATATAAGTACAAAGAAAAAAAACATTTAAATACTTATGACTGGCTTTACAGTGGCGATGGGACAATGAGAAAAAATATTGACGTTTGGAAGAAGTGGACAACCAGCAACAGTCTTCATTTACACGGGTAGGAGAAGTAAATCTACATCTGTCAAAGTGTGCATTTATACCCAGAAACACAGAATTACACATTACCCTCTAATGCAAGACACCATAATTATTACATGATGATCATCAGAAGGGATTTAGATTGTCTAAGCTTTAAGCAAGACTGTAAGTTTCCAACAGGCCTCACAAACAATTTGTAAAGGCAGATAACAGCGAACCACAGATGCACGTTGTGTTCTTGTTATTGCTGGGTCTCATAAGATTGTTGTAGCTGTTTGTGGTAGGCCAGAACATGGGATAAACCACTTTCTAAAAGAAATCCCTTTAAAAGACTTGGGCAGGAGCCAGCCCAATGGTGCTGAGGGTTGAGGCACTGGATGCCACACCTCATTCCATGCTGGCAACCCGCGTTTGGAAGCGAGCGCTGGTCGCCCGGGAAGGGAGGGAGATGGATTGAACGTCCAAGGGACTGCTCTCCTATCCCGGGTGGATGGGTTGCTGCTCTCTGCTGAATGACTGTCCCCTGGGTCAGGCCTGAGGGGAAGTGCGGAACGGGAGTGATACGAAGTGACGGCATTGTGGGCATCAGCATGCATGTACCTGCCTGCAGTGAGAGAGAGAGGGAGGGAGAAAAAGTGGAAAATGGAGCTGAAAGGCTCCATGGTAGCCCGGATGCACCCTTGCTCCAGCCTCCCCAACTTATGGATTGTGCTCCGGAGAGGGAAGAAGCCGTCACTCCTCTATCCGGCCCCGCCACGGTGGGGGGGGGGGGCCTACCAGAGCAATGCTGGCTCGAGGGCAGCCAGGCTCAGGGGACAAGCCCTCTGAGAGAAAGGCTGGAGCCGCCTGCTAGCTCCGCAGAGGTGGAGAAAGTATTAAAAGATAGGCAGGTAAGTCTGCTGCTGTTTGAAAAATGGGGAATGAGTATAGTTTCTGAAAGAAAGCAATATGGCCAGCAAGATTTGAGAACATGATTTGCTGAAACCTCATAATCTTTTTTCTTTCTTTTGGTTTTGTTGGAGAAAGGAACCTGAGTATAAGTTTGAGATTCGAACATCTTGTCCTCTAATTTTGTCTGCTATATTGGCTTCACTTTCTGTTGCCAACTGCACCCTGCCCAAAAACAGAACCCACTCTGTAATGTAGGGCATTCTCTATTTTGTTTTCAGTATTCCATAAAGAAAAAAATAATATCTGTAAGTTTTTGTAAATGTCGCATTCTCCAGCTTCTGGGAATCTAGCATAGTAAACAGTGACTTTTTAAAATTGTAAACTTGAGCAATTGTTTCATCTGCTGGTTTGTAAATTAGGTTATGCAGAATGCAAAATTCATGGCAGCTTAGATTCAGCGCAAATAAGTGCAAAGTAATGCACTTGGGAAACAAAAGCCCAGGGGAAGAGTACACAGTGAGGGGTGGGATGCTGATAACAACAAAAATGGAAAGAGACTTGGGGGTAGTTATATCAGACGACCTAAAAGTGGGCCAGCAATGTGAGAAGGCAGTAAGGAGGGCTTGGGGATATTCGGATGCATAGGGAGAGGCATCACCAGTAGAAAACAGGAAGTTATCATCCCTCTGTACAGACAATTGGTAAGACCACATCTGGAGTACTGCGTGCAGTTCTGGAGACCCCCATCTCTGCAAAGATATAGACAGGGTGGAGGCTGTCCAGAGGAGGGCAACCAAAATGGTGCAGGGTCTGCACCAGGAAACATGTGAAGAAAGATTAAAGGAGCTTAATATGTGTAGCCTCGAGGAAAGGAGACAGGGTGGGGGACATGATAGAAACTTTCTGGTACCTCAAGGGAATCAACAAAGTCCAAGAGAGTAGCTTCTTTCAGAAAAGAGATGTGCAAGATTAAGGGGGCACAATTTGAAGATAGAGGGGGACGGCTCAGAGGTAATGTGAGGAAGTATTTCTTCACGGAGAGGGTTGTAGATGCTTGGAACAGCCTTCCTGAGGAGGTCGTGGAGTCAAAAACAGCAGGGGAATTCAAGAATGCATGGGACAGACATAAGGCAATTCTAGTGGGGGGTAGGAGGAAGTAGGCTGTTGGTTAACTAGGATCTGCAGCTTATCCATTAGGTAGGGAAATGGGCAGACTAGGTGGTCACAGCGGTCCTCATCTGCCATCAAATTATGTGTTTCTTTGTAAAATTCCGCTGGCAGAATCAACATTTTTACTTCCAAAATGGTTTTTTGATTTTTTTTTCTTTTTTTTATATTTGGTAGAATTCAGAAAACATTTTACGTTAAACTGCAGATAAAGTATTCCATCGTTTACATAAACCACATTGGTTTACCGCAGTTTGCAGAAAAATCTGCAGTTTACATCAACTGTGAATTACTAATCTGTGGTTTAAATAAAGCATGACAGGTTTCAAAATTTTGGAATCTCTGCAAAATCAGGAGCAATTCCTGAGTTTGAAAATGCCTCACAGCTCCACTGTATATAATGGCGAGTAGTGGCCCTTCAGATCAGAAGCATTAGAAGACTTAATTTGGAGGGAGGACGATTCAGAGGAAACGTGAGGAAGAGTTTCTTCACAGAACGGGTGGTGGACAAGTGGAACACCCTGCCAGAGGAAGTAGTGGGGGCTGAAACAATCACAGGATTTAAGAATGCATGGGAAGGACATAAAGGAATTCTGGAGGTCAGGGGTAAGGAGCAACAGACTTCTAGGAAAACATAAACTGAACTACAAGCTCAAATGGGCAGACTGGGTGGGCCATAGGCCCTTATCTGCCGACACTGTACATATATCTATGTAAATGATATAGTGACTGATCACACGGTATCCCTATCAAATGAGTGTCATAGTGTATCGAGTTTTCTTCCCCTACACACAAAGGTGTGTGATCCCACCAAGTGTTTTATAATGGTATCGCACACCAATGATGTGCTTTTCTTTTTTTTTCTCTCAAATTAAGTTATCACTATTGCACATTCTCTGTTTTTTATAATTACTGGTTCTTCAGTTGTAGCGGAGATGATAGAAAATTAAAATAAATTTGGCTGCAGCATTTGTGTCTCTTGCTCTGCGCTGTGTGCATTTCTCACTACACATGCTCGTTTATCTTGCTGTGTGTGTAATGGAGAATTTTATGTACCAGTTTTGGTTTGTAATTGACCCAAACCAGTAAATGTTGCTTTTTATCATCTTGTATTTTTCCTGTTTGGGATGATGGTGTCAGAATGGCATTAAAAGCAGGTCCCCGGATATATGAACGCCCTGCTCTGCCACTATCTCCACTGCCTCCGACATCCATCAGGGTGGTCCCACTCCCGTAGCCCTCACCCGGGGGGGGGATAAGCCGGGGCTTGCCTACAGTGTCCATAGGATGGGGGAGCCCACCCAGCAGCCCTACCCAGGGGGGTAGGCCTGTGCACTGGGGACGGCAAGCAGGGCAGGACTGACCTCTGAATTTGGGGGGGGGGGGTGCAATGCAAAAAATTAAAACTTCCTTGGACTTAAATCATTTTGTTTAGACAGAATGGTAAATGCCACATGCAGGCTATTTGCAGGCACAAAATTAGGGTATAAACCTGTACCGCACCAAGAGCACAATTCACAGTACGTAATACTGTTAGGCTAGCACACACCAATCATAATAGTAACATTAAGATTTTGGATGTACTTTGTTTTAGTATGAAATCACTTTTGGAAGGATATTCAAGTTCTTTTTTTTTTTTCTCTCGCATAAAATTTTTTTAATTGCAGCAGTCTGCCAGTATACATATCGTACTATATGTCATATTTGCCCCAGTCATTTTACAAGTATTTATCTCCTTTCGGACAACTATATACATTTAAACAAACTAACACAAACCCATTCGACATCCTACGTTTGTACATTTATATATTTATAAAACATCAATAATGCCAATTGTTTAGTAGCTTGCAAAGCATTCTCTCTAGCACAGGATTCTCTCAATCAAAGGCCTCTATGGGGCATAAACCCTTTTCTATCCCCTTCGTCCCCAGCGCAAGCGATCAGAAGACTCTAAAGCCCTTCATTGAGGATACGCATCTCCTCCAATGAGAGGGATCCTATAAATATTCCCCATTCCTGCCAAAATCTGTGTTCCTTATTTTTCATTGTAAATGTCAGTCTCTCCAGAGCCAAAACCTGAACTGCCAGAGTCTTCCACTGTTGCACACTTAGGGTAGCAGCTGAAACCCAGGTGTTCAGAATACATTGCCGGGCTAAGGTCAGCAGGATTCGTACCCATCTGGGCATGGAGTTCCATTCATCTGGCCCTTCTGTCCTGATTACCAAACAACAGTGTCAGGGGGTCTACCTTGAGGCTTTCACCTAGCATTCCGCCTATTGCCTGTGCTATTTCCCTCCAAAACTGCTTCACTTTAGGGCACTCCCAGAGATAGAGTATATATGTACATAGAAACATAGAAACATAGAAGTTGACGGCAGATAAGGACCGTAAGGCCCATCCAGTCTGCCCATTTCTTTTTCTACCTTATAAATGTGCCATCGGCCTTTGCTCTGTCAGTGACCTATCTATTCATAGTCATTTGTATTGCTCCCTTATGCCTATCCCATGCCTGTTTGAAGCCCTGCACTGTATTCATAGCCACCACTTCTTGTGGTAAGCCATTCCATGCATCTACCACCCTTTCTGTGAAAAAGAATTTCCTCACATTTCCCCTTAATCGGCCTCCTCTAATCTCATGCTGTGTCCTCTTGTCCTGCTATTTTTCTTATATTTAAACATGTTAGACTCTTTCACCTTGTTTATGCCCTTAAGGTGTTTAAATGTCTCGATCATATCCCTCTCTCCCTCCTTTGCTCAAGGGTATACATATTGAGCTCCGTTAATCTGTCCTCATATGTCTTCTGATGCAGTCCCTGCACCATTTTGGTTGCCCTTCTCTGGACTGCCTCAATTTGGTTAATGTCCTTGTGAAGGTGTGGCTCCAATACTGCACGCAGTACTGCAGATGGGGCCTAACCAATGTCTTGTACAGAGGATTATTACCTCCCTCTCTCGACTTGTGATACCTACTACTAACACCTAACACCCCCTAGCCTTACCTACTGCTTTGAGGTCTGCTTGGATGATTTAGGTCATCAGTGATGATGATGCCCAAGTCTCTTTCTTCCTTTGTGACTGCTAGCAACTCCTCCCAGCCTATAAGTGGCTTCAGGTTTCTCTTCCCTATGTGCATGATTTTGCACTTCTTTGCATTAAATCCCAGTTGCCACTCTTCTGACCATTCTGCTAGTTTATCCAGATCTCTTCTCATTCTGCCCACATCTGGATCATCTACTCTGTTGCAGATCTTGGTGTCATCTGCAAACAGACAAGCCTTACCCTGTAGTCCATCTGCAAGGTCACTAATGAAGATGTTGAATAGGACTGGCCCCAGGACTGATCCCTGAGGTACCCACTTGTGACTTGCATCTCTTCTGACTGTATACCATTTACCACCACTCTCTGTTTTCTGCCAGTCAACCAGTTTGCCACCCAGTTGACCAACTTCTGACCACCCGAGCCTACCTAGCTTATTTATTAATCTTCTATGTGGAACAGTGTCAAAAGCTTTGCTGAAGTCAAGGTGGCGACATCAACTGCTCCCCTTGGTCCACCACTCTGGTTACCCAGTCAAAGAAATCTATGAGATTAGTTTGACAGGACCTTCCTTTGTAAACCCATGCTGTCTTGGATCCTGTGCCCTATGGTTCCAGGTGTTGCACTATCCTTTCCTTAAGGAGTGCCTCCATAATCTTGCCCACTACTGAGGTAAGACTGACGGTCTGTAGTTCCCGCCTCCTCCCTGCTACCACTCTTGTGGAGTGGGATCACATGAGCCCTTCTCCAGTCTTCTGGGACCTCTCCTGTGCTCAGAGACTCACTAAACAATTCTGCTAATGGCTCTGTAGTTCCTCCTTTAGCTCCTTAAGTACCCTGGGATGTATGCCATCAGGTCCCATTGCCTTATCCACCTTGAGCTTAGCAAGCTCTTGTAGGACCCTTTCTTTTGTGAAGGGAGTAGTGCTCACCTCCCTCCCCCCTGTGTCCATGATGCTGAGCTGCGGGCCCTGCCCTACCTTCTCTTCAGTAAATACTGAGCAAAAGTATCTATTTAGGATAGATGCCTTTACAGGGTCCTCCTCCTCACATGCTCCCTTTTCTCCATTAAGCTTAGGACCCAAATCTCTTACATCTGCCACACATCGAGGACACCATGGGATTAAATTTATGGACCGGTGCAGGAGGACAGTATAATCTGTGCATCAATTTATATGTGGCTTCTTGATATCTGTTGCACATGAGCATTTCTTCATGTACTTCCAACATCTGCCACCAATTCTCCGTCGATATTTCTCTACCCAGGTCAACCGCCCATTGCCTTCTTACCTTTTGTGTGCGATCTGGCTGGAACATTCTCCTCATCCTAACTACTTTGCCTATCAAACCTGTTTGCTCCATTCTTCGCCTGTGCACTCAGGTGTTCCAGCTGATATAAAGGTGATTCTGAGGCTATAGCCCTATCTAAGCCCTTAACATAGGATTTTACCTGCAGCAGCCTATAGCACCTCCCTGCAGGTGGTGCCCCCTCCCCCGAGCGCCATTATAGATGCTAGCCGGTCTCCCACATAAAGGTCCCTAACACACCTAATTCCATTCTCCTCTCATTTTTTAAACTCCGGGTCTTCAATCCCTGCCAAAAAGGCTGGATTTCCCATAATCGGTAGTAACAGTGTCTCATCCTGGGAAACTCCCAGCCACTTCTTCAACTTTCCCCAAGCAATAAGGCTCGCCTCCACCATTGGATTCCTATCCGAGTTTGTCCTGTATCTTTTAAGTCCGTCTCTACATAAATATGATGTTAGCCTTACTTGTGAGCCCATCTCCTCCAAGTCCAGCCAACCCGCCACATCCGGCCCATAAACCCAGTCACTCATATATCTGACTTGGGTTGCCAGATAATACAGTCTCGGGTCCGGAAAATTCATACCCCCTCTGTCCTTGTCCACCTGCAATCTCTTAATACTTGCCCTAGGTTTTCTTGCCCTTCACAGGAACTCTGAAAATGCCCTCTCAAGGCATCTGTAATCTCCTCTGGTGGGTTCAAGATGCAGCATCTGCATCAGGTATAAAATCCTTGGAAGGATGTTCATTTTGATCACATTTATACGTCCGAGCCAATATATACTCAACTCCCTCCATCTACGCAGGTCCTCCTCAATTTTCTTAATTAGGGGGGTATAATTCGACCCATAAACTGAGTTTATATCTTTACCAATGTGAATACCCAGGTATTGAAAGGAAGACCCTGCCCGATTCAAACCCCAACATTCTCCTCCCCTATCCCTCTCTGGCCTACCCCTAATCTTCGCTTCTGACTTTGCAATATTAATTTTATAGCCAGAGAATTCTGCAAATTGTTCAATCCAGGCCAGAATAGAAAGTATAGAACCATCTGGTTGTCTAACATAGAGCAGCACGTCATCTGCATACAAAGTTATTTTACTCTGTTGACCACTACTACCAATAATCCCCATGATCTTTGGATCATTCCGATGCTAATTGCGAGCGGCTCAATAGCCAGTGCAAACAGTAAGGGTGAAAGAGGGCACCCTTGGCGTGTTCCTCTGTGCAATAAAATCTGCCCCGTCCCAGCACCATTCAGTAATACCCAAGCTGTGGGACCAGTATAAAGGGTACGGACCCATCCAAGGAATTTCCTCCCCATCCCATATTCCTTGAGTACCATAAATAGGTACCCCCATTCAGTCCTGTCAAAGGCCTTTTCAGCATCCATTGACAGTACCGCAGTTTCCCCCTTTAGCCTTTGACGCCAGCCAGACCACATTCAGTAATTTTCTGATGTTGTGATATGATTGTCTACCACTGACAGACCCTGTCTGGTCCGGATGAATCAAGCTCGGTAACAGCTGGTCCAATCTGCCAGCTAATACCTTAGCATCACTGTTTAAAAGGGAGATTGGTCTGTATGAGGCACATTCCAGTACATCCCTACCAGTTTTGGGTATCAGGCATATCACCGCCTCCAGAAGGGAGCCTGGCAGTGTCCCTCCCTCCCTCCTGGATTTCCTGAAACACTTTCCGTAGCGTCCCTGTCAGCTGACCCTGCAAAGCTCTGTTGAACTCAGTGGGGTACCCGTCAGGTCCGCTTGCTTTACCTGTTTTCAGATGCTGAATTGCTACTCTTATTTCTTGCTCCATAATCTCTTTACTCAGAGCCTCACCCTGATCTCTAGAGATCTTTGGCAGTTCCAAGCCTTCCAAAAATGCCAGTGCCTGCTCCTCCTTCCCCTCACATTCTGATGTGTATAGCTCCTGATAAAATTGTTCAAACCTTTTTTCAATTTCATCCTTTTCCTTTACTATTGCTCCTGCTTTGGTTCTAATACCCATGATTCTCATCTCTGTACGGCCCCCTTTAATGAGCCTAATTAACAAAGGTCCCGGTTTATTTCCCCACTCATAAAACTTATTCTTGGCAAAAAAATAAAATAAGATGTACGAGTCTCAGTAATAGTGTGAGCATTGAGGGCCTCCCTTGCTGCTGTAAGCTGTTTAAGAACTTCTGTACAATGGTTAACAGCAGATAGTAGTTCCAGCTGTTTGACTTGTTCTAGCAGGTCCTCTCTCTTTTGCCTCTGAGCCTTTTTATGGTTAGCCACATATCTTATAATAGCCCCCCGGAGCACCGCCTTCCCAGCCTCCCAGAAAACCCCTGCTGACTCCACCAACTCCTTGTTATGCGTCTTATATTCTGTACATTGATCCTCCAAAAATTCTACAAAATCTTTATTATTCAATAAGTACCTCAGGAATTTCCATGGCGGAGGGGTAGGTCTCTCAACCGTAAAACTGCATTCCAGCAACACCATGGTATGGTCTGAAATATATATTGGGCTGTGCTGGGTTTTCTCAGTTCTATGCACCCACCCCTAGGGACATAGGGATAATCCAGGCGGGACCATGTACCATGTGGGTTGGAGTAAAAGGTATATTCCTTGGCACCATGATTTGCAGTTCTCCAGCGATCAACCATATCCAGCTCCACCATTCCCTGATTCCATCTCCTTACCCCAGTCGAATCCCTACCCCGTCCCTGTGAGTGATCCAGAACTGGATGCATAGGAGTATTAAAGTCCCCCCCCCCCTTAATCCCTCAAACTGCTGTCTTACTAATAAATCCAACATTTGTTGATAAAACTGCGGGTCAAACTGAGACGGGGCATACACACTTCCCACTGTGATATTTTTTCTCCATACAGAGATCCTTCCACAAACACATAGCGTCCCTCCAAGGGGTTGGTAACTTCTCATAATATTTGTAATCGGAGATGCCTATGAATCAGCACTGCTACCCCTCTCTTATGTGAGTTGTATGAAGCTGCAGTACAGTGCCCTACCCAGCACATTACCAGTTTCTGATGTTCCCTCTGTGTAAGATGGGTCTCCTGCAGTAAGGCAATCTGTGTCCCCTGCTTCCTTATTGCTGACAAGACTCTTCGTCTCTTTATTGGTACAGAAAACCCCCGGATGTTCCAAGAAAGTATTTTCACTGGGGCGCTACTACCCATTGGACTCCCTTAATTTGTCCCTACTCCCTCTTTGTATTACACACACACATATGAACCGTTCCTACCCCCACACAGGCCAACACTCCGTCCCCCAGCATACAGCAGTATCTCTTGTAGAATGTCATAAACATAGATTTTCAAACAACCAGTGATTTCAATCAACATATGAACTCCCCTCTGAAAAAAACAGCTTACTATACTTCCCCTTAACAAACCAACAGCTGTGTAGCTTTCCAGATCCACCCTCTCTCCCTGGGGAGCACAAATTTCCCCAACACAACTGAGTGTCCCCATCCCCCACCTCCCGTCCCCATCCCACAACTTCTTTTGCACACTCGTTGCAACCCTGGACATGTCGTGGACCCGAGTTCGAACCCGGAGTCCCAGCTATTCAGATTAATATATGATATTAAATCTATTCCCCTTAAGTTAACTTTCTAACATATATCCACTCACCAAATTAACAGCTACATAATTATGTACCATCAGACAGTTATAGATATGTGGTCAGATCCCCAAACAGTACCCTAGTCACCCCCCCCCCGAAATCCCCGGCAACCCAGCTCCTATCAGGTCATAGCTAACCCTGTTTCTCTGCCCCGATCGTTATAAGACACTGGCCCAACCCCCCAATCCCTGCACATTGTATGGCAAAATATACTAGTCCAGTACAATGCTCACCAGCCTGACCCAGGCTATGGGAGGTGGAGCCGAGCCCCATGACTTAATCTAATAACACGGGTCCTTGGACCCGTCCACCCCCAAGCCTACCTGAAATATGCTTCTCCAGATCTCTCCTCTTCATTAGCTGGCACCTCATCTGTCACCAAGCAGGAGGTAGGGCCCCATCATATGTCCACTCTCTGTCCACAGGGGCAAAAAAAATGTCACATGTAGGGACGTCCACAGGGGTGCTCTCCAAAGTTACATCTTCTTCTAGATCTGACCAGCAATATCAGTCCCCAGATTATCCAGTCGAGATTAAGAAGCTCATAACAGCGACCACACAATAATGGCCACAAGTCTCAGACAACTCCTAAAATATTAGGTGCCCCTCTCAGCCCACCTTCCTCTTGAGTTCTGCGACAAACTTCTCCACTTTCTCCACCTCAAGAAACTGGTACGTAGCTTTCTCAGATTTAATTTTCAAGATGGCAGGGTAAATCAAAAAGTGTTCCACCTTCAGCTCACAAAGCTGAACCATCACCTGCCCAAAGGCCCTCCGTTTCCGCAGCACACGCATGGAGTAGTCCTGAAACAGGAACAGACGCACACCCTCAAATCTCAGCTCAGGGATATTTCGGTAGGCCTCCAGTACCTTTTCTCGTTCCTGGTAGTTGTGAAATCTGAAGACGATCTGCCGAGGCGGCTGTCCTGCAGGTGGCTTGGGTGCAACTGTGCAGTGTGCCCTTTCCATCTTGAGCCTACCTCCCTCCCTTCATCTGTATTTTCTTTTTTTTGTAAACTTTATTTTTATTATATTTATATGTGTGTATATATACATATTATAGTTCCATAACCAGGACAGACCACATACATCATATAATTACCTCTTGGAGAGTACACACTTCTCCTTAATATTAGGATATACAGGCATCCCAGAAATTATGATACCACATGGAGGGGTTAGCTTAACATTTGATCTAAAGGTAATATATAACATTTTAAATTGTGGGGATAAGCCCATGAGCAGTATGACTAATTTCACTTTGCTCAAGTCCCATTAAAATTCCAAGAATATACGCCCTAACAGAGGGCTAATGGCGTCGTACTATTTAACTTTAAAGTATGAAATCCATCATTTGAATATATAGGCAAGCAATTTCTCGTTAGAAAAAACTTTAACATCAACTCTGGAGGATATTTAATATAGTAGACAATATTAACATCTCCCAGTTAGCTAAAAAGTTGGTGTATTTTAACATAAACCCGGCTGTAAATTGTCCCACTTAAAACAACATGCTCTAGAAAAGCTAAAAGACCAGAAAGGGACTTCCAGTAACTGGCTAAATAGCCCTTTATACGTAACTGTTGTGGGAAACATTAAAACAGCCTGTCAGAGTTCAGTACTTATGTAGTTCATTCCTCATCATCCTCTTGTGATTCAGGGTCTGCTCCTTCTCGTTCTGGGTTTCGGTTGTAAGTACGTGCAAAGCGAGAGGCCCATTTCCCCGCTTCTGTTGGGTCAGAGAAAATCCACACCTTTCCATTGTGCAGTATCTGAAGCCTTGCTGGAAAAACCACTGAATGAATAATCTTCGCTTCCTGCAGGATCTTTCGCACCCCGTCAAACTTTTTACGACGAAGCCGGGTCGCATAACTCGGGTCAGGGAACAAGTACACATTCCGATCGTCTTGAGTAAGCCGTCCGGCCTGTCTGGCAAGTCTCAGGATTTTATCTCTAGTACCCCCTCTGTCGGAAACCAAAAGCAGGGTACGTGGGTTTTCAGTGTCTTCTTTATAGCCTCTGTAATCCGGTATGCTTTTTGTAGGTTTAGATTCAAGTTATGTTCGTCCGGAGTCAGTTTAGCACTCAGCCATTCCCTCAAGAACATAAGAGGGTGATCCCCCTCTATTCCCTCAGGCAAACCTAAAATTCTTATATGTGTGGAGCGGGCTTGATTTTCTAACGTTTCGAGCCTTGCCCGCAGATGGTGATTCTCTTTCAGTATTAAGGTAGTTGCCTTCACAGCCAATTCTGCCTGTCTCTTTACTTTCTGAACCTCCTGTTGAATCCCCTCCACTGATTTTCTACGACTGACACCCGTGTAGAAAATGAGTCCATTTTCGTGTTCAGATCTGAGACCGATGTAATCGGCAGTTTTAATTTAGTGCCAATAGAAGACATGGTCTCCTCAGGTTCAGTTTGAGTATTGGCCTGTAGATCCGTACCAGACCGCGATGTCTGAAAGAGTCCGGAGGTTTTATTGCTCGATCCACCACCTCTTTCCTTTCGGGATTACCCATTTTAGGTTAGAAGAGCTCCTCTTTCAGAATTTGAAAATAGTTTTTATCGATGAGTTCTCTAAATAGACAGTTTAAGACGATTCTGTATGGAATACCCAGAACTAGTAGAAATGTCTGCCAGTAAGCTCGGACTCCACAGTGCCCCTTCCTTCATTTGTATTTTCAGTAAGTTCGGCAACACCACCGAACAAAATTCCAGTGCAGAAGGTCCCTCACTGCCCCCCGGGAGCCCTCTGACCCTTAAGTTGAGGCATCTATGGTCATTCTCCTAGTAATCCAGGAGATCTTTTGTTTCCTCCAATTCTTTTTCAAGGGTTGCAGTCCTCTGTGGTAGTGGGTCGGCCATGTCTTCAAGGCGGGATACTCGCTCCTCCACCTCTGTAATGCGTGTTGCCTGGGCCTCCTTTTGTTCTACCAGAACTTGCAGTCGGGTGTCGAGCGTGGCTTCCAGCTTGGTCAGACAAGCATCTAGAGCTGACATTAGCTGTTCTGTGACCTCACGGCCTAGAGAAGTCATTTCGGCAGCAGACAGTGATATTTTATCTCCTACTAGGCCCTGCCTTGCAGTCCCCTGCCTCCGACCGCTTTTCCCAGCTCCCTTGCCGGATTTACTTGTGCCACCAGTCAGGTACTCGTCCATTCTGTACTGCAGATTTTTACTGATAGATGGATGTTAGTAATATAGCAAAACATTTGGTTGATATTCCTTATTTTTTTGCTGGGACTTCGGAGCTCTGGAAAAACGTGTCCTCACAGCATCGCGATCACTAGTGCGCCCATTCAAGTCCTTTTAATATCTTCCCTAAGATAGCCAATAGAGAAATGAGTCTTATGAAGAAGTAAAAGAACAAAAACAAAGATTTCCTAGCCCACACAGCTCCAGAGTTGGCCTCTTTCAAATAAATTGTCTTAAGAATGGTATGACTTTAGAACCATTAAGACAAGGAACACATTTTTTTTATTTAAATGAAAGCTTGTTGATATGGCTGTGGCATGCTGATGCAGCATTTAGGTATATATCAACACGCTAATGTTTGCAACAATGTTTTTTTGTTATAATATCAAAAATAACCGTAAAACGTCCCAACATGAGCATTTACATTCGCTTCACACTAAAATAGATGGCCTGCACATACGTGTACTCTGTCCTGGAATGTTTACGTAATTAATTGTCTTTAGTACCTTATATGTTGGAACCTCGTATTACACACCTGACCCTCACCTTTTCAAGAGCAAGTAACATTAGTTTCTAGCATGTATGGTTATTGAAATATTGGCCTCTACAAAATCATATTGATGTAAAACATTATATAAATGTATACATTGTATCAGCGTACTCGGTACATCGGTGTACCAGTACAGTACATCAATGTAAACCTCCTTTAGACTTTTTTTGTTTGTTTTGGTCGGGGGGGGGGGCAGTCTTATACATACAGCAACATCTCTGCATAGGGCAAGTTCCCTGTCCTGCCATTGGGATTGCACATGACATACATGGGCATTCTATAGCTGGAAAATTTTTCAGAACCAGTCAGAGGGCAACTTTCACAGTGCTGATGACACAGCATTCAATAGCCGCTTGTGCAATTCAAATCTATTTGACTTGCAGAAAACTGTGATGTAATTTAACCTCCTAAAACCTCCCTACCCAGCTTTTGCTAGACCCATCTTAGTACCTTTAAACCTGTTCTGTAAACAGTCCAGTGCTATGTGCAGTGTCTCATTCTGTTGGTCTCAAAGCTGGGCTCATATGCTGGTAATCTCCCACAATTAGGAGATTGCCAGCATTCGGATTCAGCTGTGAGAATAAAAAGATGAAGATCATCTTGCAGCGTTGCACTGTTTACAGAATAAGTTTAAATATATTAAAGAGAATAGTAAGAGTTAGACTTTTTTTGTGTGTGAACTATGGACATGGAAGTGCCTGAGTGGAGGGAGGAGGGGCTGAGATAGATGGGGTGGGGGTTAAACTTATCTGAGATGTGGAAGTTTTGACATGGGGTAAGGAATCCCAGATGAAGTTTAACAGGCCCTGCCTCAAGTACTTAGAGGAGAGAACACAGCTACCAGTTTTTGATCTTCGGGGGTATCTCAGTCATCGGGTCACATCGTAGGAACTTCAGTCAGTGAAGCGGTATCCACACAGATTATTTTCAGTAGAACAACTGGGGCCGCCCACGCCATCAACATCTGTCAACGTCATCAACCCTATAAAGGTGTGAGCAGCCCTGCTCCCTCCTCAGTTCATCTCACTGTTGACTCTATTGCATGAATCTCCGTGGAAGCTCCAATGTAGTACTTTTTCTTTATTTTTCACAATCTCTTTTATTAAAGAGATTCCTTCAACTTGTTTATGTCGAGAGTTAATCCTTCATTTTCTCTTTTCTGTCTCTGCTGCTGTGGAAAGAAGATTGCCTCCACATATGAATATTCTCTCTGTGTTTCCTGTCTTGGGCCTGACCACAAAGTTTCTGACTGTGAGCTCTGCCAGATGTTTAACCAAACAACCCTCAAGTGACGCAGAAAGGCTCTTACAAATTTCCTGATTTATTTTATTTTTTTTTTCATTTAGTTTTTGTTTACCAGGTAAGTGCACTAGACAAATCCTGCCTATTTTCAGGCACGACCCAGGGGAAGGGATACAGATGAATGCCAGCTGATCTTGAACCAGATTAAGCTCTTGGTAGTATTTTTAGTGAATGAGGGAAATTTGGACAGGACACCGGGGAAATTCCCCTACTCTTTTCAGTAAGTGCCATGGGATCTTTACCATCCACCTGAACCATCACCAATCCAGGCAGATGGGACCTTGGTTTAACGTCTCATCCGAAAGACAGCACCTCAGAAGTGCAGCACCCCTCTTGTGCTGCACTATAGTGTCAGTACTGGGATGGATATTAACCTCAAGTGCCAGATGTGGGAACTGAACCCACAGCCCTCTGATCTCCCGGCCTCAGAGGCGAGTGTGCTACCTACTGAGTCACTGCCACTGCCACTGATGGATCGACAGTTTACCAGTTCCGGGCAGGGGTCCTCCAGGGTCCCAGCCTCTACTCTTGGGCTGCTCCAGGGTGGGGGTAGGAAACAACTTGCTGGCGGGAGGGAACAAAGTCAGGAGGGTAAGGGAACAGCAGTTACTTTAAAAAAAAAAAAAAAAAAAGTCAGCATGGGTGGCCCCAGTTGTACTGCTGAAAATCTTCTGTGTGGATACCACTTCACCTATGGTGTGACCTGATGACTGAGATCTCAATGAAGATCTACTGTTACAGTAAGTTCTTATGTAACTGTTCTTTATTTGTCTTTATTTTTCTCCCTCCCTGGTTGGCTCTCCTCCTCTTTGACATCCCCCTTCCGCCCCATCACTTGGCATCTACTGGAATTACCTGCTCCCGCTTCTGCACAGCTTAACCCCCATGGTGGGATGATGGAGAGCCAAGCTCAATCTGTTGGACAGGATCTGGTTGGAGCCAACCTAGATTAAAGTGCCTGGCATGCAAGGGATCAGCGAATCCTTCTGGTAGCCAGGGTGACTTGCCCTTTTCCTGCCTTCCCCCATGGTATGGAGGAGCTGGTGTGCAGTAACATCAGTGGCTGAGCTGCGCATGCTTCTGTATGCAGTTCGCTGGACGTGTGCCCCACCTTCGCCACCTGTGTGTGGTCCCAGCGGTCTGACCCACAGCCATCACTAGGCACCAGACTATTACTGGGGGCCACTCCAGTCCCACTCTGGAGGAGGAGAGCAGTACATTGGGCACTCAGTCCTCCTCCTGCTCCCAGCTGCCATCCGACCCAGGTTCTGTGAACCCAGGTCCCCAGCATTGCAAGTGGTAGCCCTATGGCTGCACTGATGGACCGGCACATCTACCAGTTATTATGGCTTAATTCTGCTAATCAGGCTGTCCCAAATGCAGTGCATTTTCACTTTTGATGAGCACTGTCACTCGTGGAAATGCTAATCCATTTTTTTGGCTTATTTATTACCCTGCGTAATCCTCAAACCCAAGACTCACCCTTACAGCTCCTAGGGCGAAGAAGTTTTATATAGTTATCTTCTGATTCACCTGCAAAAGCAAGACAAACGTGATTACGAACTAGAAATAAAGAATGTTACAATTTTTGTGACACAACTATAGCACTTTGCAGATGGATTATGATTAGGAAAGTCATTGGAAACATAGTTTTTTGATCTGAATGTGAACCAAAGATCAATATAAGTTGAAAGTTTTTTCAACATTAAAAAAAAAAAAAAAACCTTGAGCAACATGTAGTGATAATATTAAATATATATCACTATTTAATATTTATTTCCGTATATTTAAACTGCATCGGTATTTTTTAAAAATGGTATAGACATTATTTTAATATATCAGTAACATGCATTAATGGGTCTTATCTATAGCGACATGACTCCATGCTTTCTTTAGCCTTGGGGCTAAAAATGTATTTATTTTAAATTAGAGCGCTGAGCCCTGTTGACGTGGTTATGTATTGTTGATGTAGATCTTGCAGGAAGAACCACATATATAGGACTGTAATGTGGTGGCATCGGGACCTTGCAGGAGACTTTTTCATAGCTGGGGCCTCCTATGTCACTGCACGCACCCACGCATGACAATAGATGCTTCTGCATTGCCTGTACAACATGGGCAGGCCCCATCCAGTTTGCTTCTTTTTTTACTCAGCCAAGAACACTTCAGCCCTGTGGAGACTAGTTCTTCATTGTTTGACTATGACATCAACGTTTTTCTTGCCAGAGTTTATATATTCTGCCAGAAATATGGTGATGCTGTTCTTTAGGATCACAGCCAACATTTCGGCATCGCCACTGTTGCTGAAAAAGTAGCTGCTTTTCCATGAGTGCTGTTGCAGTACTAAGATCTCCTGTGGTGATGGCCGCGACTGCTACTATAAACTGCCTCGATTCAGGTGGAAGTCGCTAGTCATCATCATAATCATCATTCATTTTGTTGGATAGCAAATTGAGAGGGACACTATCATTAACAATTGTATCCAACCATAAAACAAGACATTATGACACAACATATAACAAGAAGTTTCAACAAACATACTATTATTAAAAAAACTGATATCAGCACACAGTCATAAGAGTTAAGCATAGCTATTTATCCAAAGCAGTTAGTGTTTGTAAGATAGGCTAGTTAAAGAAGCTCTGAAACGTGCCAGTGGTAATAGCACATGTACACCCAATTTTTTTTGTATCATATCCCAAGTATGAGGCACTCATATTGTTAGTGTCATTTCTCCACTTTTAGATCTGCTTCTAGAAATTTGAAATGAAAACCGGGATGCAGATCTCAACGAATGTTTAGAAGAAGTTTTGAACTGTAGTTCACTTGATAGGAATTAAGGTAGAATCTTCAAAATAAACTTCTACACAAACCTTTTCCAATGTAGAGCTGTGCGGTCAGCTAGAGAGATCCAACCTACTTCACTGTACAAAGTGCATCTGTGAGTTTTGTATGGTAATTTTGTAATGCACCTTAATGCATTGTTATATAATGGATCACGTATGCCAAGTAATGTGTTTGTCATGTTTTTATAAATAAAATCACCATAGTCTAACACAGGTAAAAACAAAGATGTAACAAGTAATTTCCTTAATGGAAAGCTAAAAAGGGTTTGATTTCTAAAGAAGAACCCCCAATAACTGCTTTAGTTTTGTAGAGAGATTTTTTTATGTGAGACTCAAAAAAAATGACTATCAAGGGTCAGGCCCAAGTACTTGTAGGAGTAGACCCTATTGATGTTAGTCATTTTTCTAATAAGACTGTGGAAAAGGACCATACAATCATGGGAAAAAGCCTGCTAATCTGTTTACTTCAGATAAGTCACCACTGAATTGTCTGTGTCAAAGTCTGTGTTATCAATTGAATCATGGCACCATGCTGCCAGAAAATGTGATGACGTACTCAGGCTGTAGGTAATTGTTGATATCTGTGAAATGGCGTCGCCATTTGCCAAGGCTCTGGTGGCAGCCTCAGCAGCGGCTGCCAGAGCACCAGACCAGTACCATGCGTCTGGTGCTGACTCCTGGTTAACCACTGAACAGCCAGAAATCTGGGTGGAAGGGCAACTCCCTCTGTGGTGCCGCAGCAGCCTGAAAATGTTATGATGGCTCTGAGCTCCCCATTGCTGAACCCCCAGTACAGCACATTGTCATGGGCATCAGCCGCTACAGCACTGCCCACTGATGTTGACCCAGGCAGTGCCTTTGTTTGGGCCCAGTTCTCTTAGTCGTTACAAAGACTTATTGCCATCCCCGTTTGCACTAGTTCTAGGCCAGCCTGTGGTGCTACAGTGCTGTCCGGGACTGTTCAGCCTCCTAGCCTTATAGTGGTCTCAGCTTCTGTACAGGAACTCCTTTTTCCTCTCTCTTAAGAGGAGAAATATACTCCTGACTTGATGGAGTAGGACTTCTGGGGAGAGGAGGGGAAGAGGTGTTCCATTAAGACACTCTTCAGGGTCCGCTGTTTCATGTGACAGTGCCATCACACTGTATTACACTCCTAGATCTCTCCCCGAGGACACTTCCTTTTAAGCCATAAGGTTGGTCTGTGAAACTTTACAGATCTTCTTTGATGACATCTCCTCCATATCTCTTAACCTCCAGCCGGGAACACATCAGTACGCTGCCATGATTTCATGCCCCGACAACACGCTCCCAACAACTTGCTCCCTGACCTTCATGCTCCTCCTTGCACGCTTTCAGACAACTCGCTCCCTTGGACCACACAACAGTAAAATAGCAAACAGCAAAAATAGCGGACCAAAAACTTACTGTGCAGTAGTAGATGTACTTTTATCATTATGTTACTCCAGTTTTACCATTCTGTTACATACCCGCACTAAAGGTTTACCGTAGTGCATTGCGGTCTTAAACAGGCAGTAGCACTGGGAACACTAGTATCATTGGTGTCTTAAACAGCAAAATCATGCATATCAATATATGAGCCTTACCTGACTGTAGGAATCTGATTCACTGCCATGTAGAAAGTGATTGATCCATGCCTCTGTCCATAGCAGTAGAAAAACAGTTAAAAACAGTATTTTTTGTCAAAGTTAAAATAGAGGACTTTAAAACAATGTCAGTATTCAAATGTATGAGCAACTCATCTCAGAAATTCCTCAGCTGTGCGCTCAGAACATTTAGCAACAATCTCCAAGCAAGTTACATTACCTCTGTACACATGCTGTGAGATGGTAGGCACGTGTCCTGCTATCCGTTGCTCTTATCTCAGCATCTCTCTTGTGTTGTATACCCCTGATACCATCCACGAATTTCCACATTGTGGGGTGCGTCATGCAAAGGATGCTTTGCAACCCTCTTTGAAATGCATCTACTGCATTGTTTGTTTTTGCCCTTTTTTCTAGAATGGTGTTGCTGTGATTCCACAGTTATATTGCAAAGTGGGGTGGTCTGTGCCCTGTGCTATGTCTGTTCCTCCGCCCGACCCAGGTATCCTCAAAATAGTCGATAACTGGTTCGAGTTCTGGAAGGAACACATTGAGATTTTTGTCAGTGATTTCCTCAAACTGAGCTATCACCTGGTTGGGGGGAGGGGGAGAGAAAGCTAGCGCTGGCAAGTAACAGCACTTAAAACTAAATTCACTATCCTGGGCGTACCTGGCACCCAGTCCTTCACTTTGTATTTTTCGGTATATGCATTAGTGAAAGAAGCACCCTACTTTGACATGCATGTAGAAAAACATTTTTGAATGCTTGCAGTGTGGTTTTCTCATAGTCTGTTATTACAGGCGGGATCAAGCTGTGACTTTATGTCCTTTTGTGCCCTCAACAGCCGTTAAAATATGTCCCTCTTCTTGCCTGGTAAAAGAGCGTAGATTGCCAGCAGCATGTTCCCAAAGCGCTTCCCTAGTGTTCTGTACATTTGTTTTGGGCGCAACACTGAATGTACCATCAGCATACCAGTGTTTGGCATTTTCTCAAAAGCTAGATTGCATTCAGTGCCACACGCTAATATGCGGTCATCACCTGGGCCACTGTCATGTATGAGAAAATTCACTATCACCTCCAGAGCTTGGTGTATAAGTTCTGTACTGCTCTGGCATAATGAGATCAGTCAGATCTTGAGGATTCAGTGGAGCACTATGAATGAGCACTCTTTGTATGGTTCGCTTGATGTTTCTGTCCATCAGGGTGTCCCGAGCTGCTAAAGATACATTTTGTTTGCAGTGTAGGAGCATATTGTCATGTACCCCCTCCAGCCTCACAAATCGGGGACAAAGTTTAAAATATTAGTGACACATCTGAAATATTAGTAATATCAGATCTAGAAGCTATGTATAATATGCTGATTAGTGTAAATGAGAACTAGACTATAAAAGTAATAATTGACATTATCTTATTTAAATCCCTACTATTTGGTGACAAAAATGCCAAATTTAAGAGGGACAGGAAATTTCTGAGGCAAAATGAAGAACGTCCCTGAAAATCTGCAACTCTTGAGCTGTACGATGTCCTCCACAGTGTACTGTAAGCTGGTAGTGTCAGGGCTTTGCAGTAACATTTTCAGAGCTGGACCAGCTCATGTTGTCAGTGTCTCATGCCTCAGTGTCCCCTGTATAACAGGGACAGCCCCCATCTACTTCAGTTCTGCTTCAGTTGCTGTTAAGGGGTCATCACACCAGTGGAGACTAGGGCTACCCTGTCATTTTTTTGCTGTGTTTTTTTTTTTTCTGACCTTAACTGTGTTGTTTTTTTTGTTTCTGTTTGACCTCTGTGATTCCATCCTCAAAGATTGCTTCTGACCTGCTGATCAGCATTGTACGCTGTCGAGGCCACCACTTTTTCCTAAAGTATCTTTGTGGTACTAAGATCTCCCTCAACAGCTGACATGATCGCTGTGTGAACTGCCTCTGTTCCAGCCATGAATGTTTGGAAGTGCCCTGTTTGCCAGGGATCCAGCCTGCTTATAAGGAGATGTAGGTGGAAGTCACTAGAGGCATTTCTTTGTAAGACTGCGGAGGAGGATTGTGCATTCACAGATAAAACTTCAGATAAGAAGTTGCCACTGACCGAATCACAGCACCATGCTGCTCCAGGCTGTGATTGTTTTTTTTTTTTTACAAGCAGCCCTGTCATTCTGTTAGATTCCAGTCATGATTACTGCAGCCTAGGTGGGAAAACAGGACAAAAACTGGATGTCCAGTGACAATATTGAACAGCCAGAACCCAGGGCAGAAAATGCTTTACACCGTTGATGGTGACACAGCAGCCCACAAATTTCAACAAGGTCTACACTGGTGTCTACTGCTACGTCTGCGTCTATCAGTATCAATCCGAGCAAGCAGTGTCGCCTTCTGGGGCAAGTTCTCTGAGATGATACAGCAACTGTTGCCTCGCTTACTGTCATCGCAGTCTACAGCGCCTGTTCCAGGCCTGCCTGTGATACTGCAGGCCATGGTGCCGGCAGGACCTATTCACCCGCCTGCCCCCTGTAATGGTAGGTAGCAAGAGCTCTGCACACCAGGTTTCTGAGCTTCAGGCTGTAGTTGTTGATTCTCCCCACCCCTTTTTTTTTCTGTACTTTAAACCAGGTGAGTGGCCCCGAGTCCTCAGTTTTTGCCTAAGGTGGTGTTTGAACTCCCTTTTGAATCAGTCCATTAAGCTGCCTGGGTTCTTTTGGAACCCACAGAATCTGGGGAAAGTACTCCTGATTTTTTCTGGATTGTACACAGGGTTTTTTGTTTTGTTTTATTTTTTGCACTGCACCAAGGATATCGGGCAGTCCCTTTAGCTGTTGGCGTCATTTGCACCACATATGCTGGCATCTAAACTGTCTACAAGGTGGGTATTGTCCTGCTTTTTGTTGTGTTATCAGAGGAACTTCTTGGTACTCTTACAAAGGTGTGCCAAGAGAGGCATGGTGGCCTCAGTCTTGTTTTCAGTCAGCATCTGAAATCTGCTTGCCTGCCAGCAGGAATAAGATCTGTAAGTTCAATAAGCATTACAGTGTGGATCTGATATCTCATACTAGAGCTGTTTTGAGCCTGGCTGTGCTGCAAGGCATGCTGTGTTTGTCCTCCTCTGTGTCCCATCTCCTGTGTGGAGTTACTGTACTGTTTTGTACTCGTCCAGTGTGTGTAGCACTATGGAAGAGAGTCTCTCTAAGCTCTACTGGTACTGGTAAGGAATGAAACATCCATGCATCAGTACACTTTTAACAGTGGTGTTATTACAAGTGATATGTATCAATACCCTTTTAACAAAGGTGTAGTTACATGGAAGCATAGACAGTGATGGCAGAAAAAGACCAGTGGTTCATCCAGTCTGTCCGAGTTCTCTGTAAGCCCTGGAACCTATTGTTCCTCCAGGGTGTTAACCCTCCCTGCCGCCCCCCCAAAAAAAATAATGTTGGTAAGTCACTGTTAGGATTTGTGCCACTGATCTTCTGATCACTGATCTGTTCACTGATCAGACATCTGTCTGTCTGCGTTAGTTTGCCCTGGAGCCTGTAACCACCTGTTACCATGTAGTGCGTGCTTGCTTTGGCTCCCCTATTGGATCTTGGACATTCTGGTTTCTTCTAGGGTACTTCTGTTGTATCCTACCTTGTCCTGTTAGGTTGAATCATCCTTATCCTTCATTTGTATATATGTTTATATTACTGTATCTGTTTAAATATAAGTGTTCTGTATATGTCTGCTATTGTACCTTCAATTTGATCCTTGACCTATCAGGTCCATCTTGTAAATGAGCTTTGCTCAATGATGTCCGCCTGAATAAATAAAGATTTGATTGATTGATTTTGCCTACTAAGCAAACACATATGAAGTGTGCCATTGAGCTACAAAAATAACATTACCTGCTCCATTGGCCGGGAATCGAACCCGGGTCAATTGCTTGGAACCAGTATACTACCAAAGCTCTTCCCAAGTTGCATTTAAACACTTACTAGTGTGTTGGCATCTATTGATGCATGTGAATTCTTGATAGGACTTCTTGTAATGTTGGATCATGTAGCACTAAGCTTAAACTTTTCATAATCTGTTGGCAGAAATGGGGGTATAAAAAGAGTATTTCTAGGGACATGGGTATGTTGTTCAATCCACACTTACTGGCAGGTTCCTTGTCGCTTTAAATCTTGCCGGAAGGTCTTCAAGCTGGCTCCTCCCACCCACCCGGGTGGTAAAACTCTCTGCTCTGCCCCATGACGCCAGATCTTCCTTACCGCTTGGAAACTCAGGTTTCCTCCTTTGCGCTCTGCGTTTTAGGCCTGGATCCTAACTCTTCGGTTAACCCAAAACTAATCTTAAAGTTTACAAGACTTTGGTCTTTTTCTTCCCTCACAGCTGCGATGGAAAATCGACTCCCGGATTTCAGCGGTGCCCCTGTGGGCAGAAGATGTCCCGGACCGATCTGCACTCCACGTGTGTTTACTGCCTTGGGCTTGAGCACAATTCGCAGGCCTGCGACTTGTGCAAGTCCTTCTCGGCCATGGCTCTAGAGGATCGCACTGCCCGATTACAACTTGGGTGCCCCGAGAAACGTTATCCTCCTATCAAGTTGAAGGAGGCCCGTTGGGTGATGCGGTGGCGGCGGGCTCAGCTGAACAGCTCGAACAAATGATCACCCTCGGGGAGGAAGTGGCCCAGGCCGCATCAACATCTTCTTCGGTTGCAGCATTTATCCCGCTGTCTTTGGGCTCCTGCTACACGGCTTTGTTCAAGGAGCTTTGTCAGTCCCTCTCCACCTAGGGAGAAGAGCCTTCGGGATATTCCTCTTGGTCCAAGAAGAAGGACTCCAAGGGTAAGTCCCACCGTCGACATTCGTGGGAGCGGGAGAGGTCCCCTTCCCCGGATAGTCGACACTCGACTTCAGTCGAGGTTGAGGCTAAGGCCGCTGGCTTCACGGTGTCCCCATCAGGTCAGCTGGCTGAGGCACCCATCGATGCAGTCGAGTTTTTTCTCAACCCGTCGGATGGGCTGTCGACTGGAGAAGCCGACAACTCTTCTTCCCCGGTTCCCCCAGTGGAAATCGAGGACTTGCCTGTGCCTCCTGTGCCAGAGTCCCCGGTTAAGGTCCCCGAACCGAGGGAGGAGCAGGTTTCCCACTGCTCCCTCTCAGACCCACCCTCGGAAACACCGAAGGTCTCGGTCCTCTTCTCGGTCCAGCTGATCCCGTCGACGATCGATCCGCCGGCACGGGAAAGTGGTGGCGCCGTCATCCTCATCTTCGTCCTGTTCGGAGGATAGGCTCGCGCAAATTGCGTTGGCGCTACGAGGATCTGATGTGGCAGCAGCTCCTTTTGACCGAGAACAAGCCGACTCCGTTGCCTTCCCCGGCCATTAAGTGGCTGTCACCAGAGCGGCCGAAACAACCCCTCGTTGTAATTGAGGAGCCGAAGCTGGCACCAGTTGTTCAGCTGAAACCAGCTGCGCCACCCATTGTGGTGGAACCCCCGCCTCCACAACCTAAAACTGGGGCCCCGACCAAGGATTGTCGGTCGGGTCAGGGTTTGCCCCATCAGTTGTCTGTCACCCTCACTCCCGATCGACCTCGGCAGGTGAAGGGTGGCTCAGGCCCTCGGCAGCTGTTTGCAGACTCCTCTGAGTCTGACGACGATTCCTCACTGTTCTCCAGGCCCCTCGACCTGGATTCCACTGGGGGGTCAGTCTGTGGACGAAAGCCCATCCTCATTCCTGGAATGCTTTGGCTCATCTCAGAGTCTACTGGGATGAAGCGCGAACATGTTTCAAAGCGGGCCAAGTATCCCCTTACAGAGATACTGGACCGAGGGGATTCCCCCGTGGAGGCCTTTCAGGTGGCCGGAGTCATTGTTGGCCCGGCTTTGGAGCTATGGCAGCGGCCAGTTTCTTGTCCAGCACCTTCGGCCAGGATGGCCCGAAAGTATGCAGTTCCCACTGGTTCACTCTCCGGGTTCTCGGAGCACCTCTCTGCGGAGAGGCTAGTGACCGATAGTGTTTTCCGGCGCTCTGGAAACGCTCAGGACGTGGACAAACCGCCCGATAAGGAGTCCAAGAAACTGGACTACTCTGGGCGGAAAGTCTGTGCTGCGTCCTCCTTAGGCCTTCGTCAGGCCATTTTGGCCATTCTGATTTCACGCACCCTTTTGGGCTTCCTAGATGAGGTGATTCCTCATCTCCTGGCTGACCTCCAGACTACGGTCAAGCAGGTGCAGGGTCAGAGAAGGGCGGTGGCTAAGCAACAGCTCCAAACTACCTTAGACATTGGAGACTCTTGTGCCCGGTCAATAGCGGCCACAGTTGCCATGTGCCACGGAGCTTGGCTGCAGATCTCCACTTTCACAGCTGATACCCAGCACAAGCTGCCAGACGTTCCCTTCCCTTCCTGGGTACTGACTTGTTCCGTCCCGGGGTGGAGGGTCATCTGCAGAGGATCGAGAAGTTCAACGCCACCTTGGACTCAGTAACATCTGCCCAGAAGGACAAAGGCAGCCAGCAGCAGCGTAAGCCCTTTTGGTCTTCAGCCCCTGCCGCACATCCGGCCCAGCAACACCAGCATCAGGGCCAGCAGGCTTGCACTTGGCACCCCAAAGCCAAGCCTGCAGCTTCCTCCAGCAGGAAGCCGGGAGGGAAATGTCCAGGAGGACCCTCTGCCGGTCCTTCCTTCAAGCCTGCCCAGTGACTGGTTGAGGGGTGTCTCCTCCAGTCTCGTCACTCCTCCCCGGGTTTCCCTTGTGGGGGGACAGCTCCATCACTTCCTTTCCACCTGGTCCGATATCACACGGACCGCTGGGTGCTGGAAGTGGTAGGAACGGTCTGCCTCTGGAATTCGAGCAGGCCCCACCCTATCGAGCCGTCGCCCCATTGGGGACTACGGGGTCCCCAGCCTCTCTGTCGGCTCTTCGATCTGACATTGCCCTGCTCCTCCAGAAGGAGGTGATCAGGGAGGTGGCAGATCCTCCACCAGACCCAGGGTTTGTGTCCAGGTATTTCCTGGTCCCAAAACGGACAGGGGGCTGGTGCCCCATTCTAGACCTACATGACCTGAACAAGTTCCTAAGGTCTCGAACCTTCAGGATGGTCACTCTGGCTCAGATCATTCCATCCTTGGAACGAGGCATGTGGTTCTGTTCTCTGGACCTCCAGGACGCGTTCTTTCATGTCCTGATCCGTCCGTCCCACCAGCAATTCCTCCGCTTCAGGGCGGAGGGGTCCCTTTACGAGTTCTGGGCCATGCCCTTCAGCCTCTCTCCAGCTCCCAGGGTCTTCACCAAATGCATGGCAGTGGTGACAGCATTCCTCTTGGCGCCAAAGGGTCCGGTGTACCCTTACCTGGATGACTGGCTGATTGCAGCCCTCAGACCAGAGGTGGAGCGGTCCAGGATCTGGCCCTCCAGGTCTGCTCTCAGATTGCCTCCTCATCAACAAGGCCAAATCGGAACTTGTGCCTACGCAGATGATTCAATTCATGGGGGCAGAGCTCGACTCTCTTCAAGCCAGAGCACGGCTCCCGGCGGATAGGGCTGATGTTCTTTCCTCCTTTGCCCAATCATTTCTGGTTGGGCAGTTGTGCTCTGCCCGGGACTTCCTGCGCCTCCTGGGCCTCATGGCAGCCTGCACCAGTGTGGTCCGTTGGGCCCACTGGCACATGTGTCCCCTACAATGGGGGCTGACCCGCCAATAGTCACAGCGCTCCGGTCCTCTGGACCAGCCAGTGATAGTGACCCAGGAGATGGGGAACGCTCTCCAGTGGTGGATCGTTCCAGCTCATCTGCAGGAGGGTATCCCGTTTGTCCGTCCAGAGCCGACGGTCACTCTTTAACGACCGACGCCTCTCTGATGGGTTGGGGTGCCCATCTGGGGGAGCTCAGAGCACATGGCCTCTGGTCCCCTCAGGAGTCTCGATGCCACATCAACCTGCTGGAGCTTTGAGCGGTCTGACTAGCCCTCACTGCCATCACTCCGTTTGTATGGGGTCAAGTGGTCCAGGTGGACAATACCACGACCATGTACTACCTAAACTGCCAGGGCGGGATGCGCTGCTTCCCTCTGTGCAAGGAAACTCTCCGCACTTGGTTTCTCGGGAGCAGACTGGAGGCGGATCTTCTAGCCATCCATGTGGCGGGAGCCTCCAACACTCTGGCCGATGCCCCAAGCCAGATAGGTGCTGCATCTCATGAGTGGTCTCTCCTGCTCGAGGTAGTACACGATCTGTTCTCCCACTGGGGCACACCTCAGGTGGACCTGTTTGCCTCCAGGGAGAATGCGAAGCTGAGGCTGTTTCATGCCCGCCCCCCTCAGCAGGGCTCGCTGCAGGGCAGGACTTGACAAATCCCATAGCCCGACGTCCTGGACAACTATTTTTTAACCAGGGACAAGCAGTCTGCTGTGCACTGCTTGTTCCACGGACTACCAAATCTTTATTTTATTTTATTTCTTTTTTTTTTTTTGATTTGTTTCATTTTTCCCAGCTACTAGCGCAGCGGCGAAATTCTCAGCAGCACAACACCCCCCCCCCCCCGAGGCTCAGTCACCTGATAGCCACAACTATAGTCATGTGGCACTGTGGTCTGGAATGCGCGCCCCTGTTACAGGCGCTAGCGGGCACTCTCTCTGTCTCGGGGCGGGAGCAGTGGAGCACTGGTGGAGCATGAAGACAGGTTGGGCGGACTACGGAAGCGCAGAGCTTGCCGTGACATGACCGGCCCTTGCTATTGGAGGAGACGCATCTTGAGGAGGAGCTGGGAGTGTCGGTAGCTGGCACGGGATGGAAAATGCGCCATTTCGCTACCGACACTTGCAGAGAGCAGGGGCATTTTTGCTGCTAGCTTGTGGTGGGTGGTTGCGTGGTGGGGAGTGGGGACAGAGAGAAATGACTGCCTGAGGGGCCGCATACTAAATACCACACTACAACTAAATGAAAACAAATACGAGAGGGCACTGAAGGGGGTAGCAGATCAGATGAGAGACTGGGCAGGGGGAGGGGAAGACAAGCTTGGACTCTGGAGGGAGACTCGGAGTGCTGAGAAAATTAAGAAACTTTAACTTGGAGAGGAGAAGATAAATAAAAAATAAACGGGCAAGCAGGCAGCAGCACTGCAGTAGTGAATCAGAGGGCTGTATTTGTTTGTGTCTGAGAGTCAACTAAACTTACTCTGCTGATTGGGGGGTGCGACTAATAACTAGTACACTTAAGTACCTAAATCTAGCTAGTGTTTGTGTGTAGCTGGGGCTGTGAGACCTAATAACCTGCCCTCAGGCTGAGAGATAGAGGAACTTGGGGATTGGGGAACAACTGCGCCTGCTTACATACTGAAGGGGAAAACATTTTTTGTGATACACAGAAAACCTAAATAAACCACCTACCTAGTCCTACATATACTTTGGTGAAGGTGTACGAGACACTGTGGCTGTGAGACCTAATACCCTCGCCCCCCACCCACCCACCCAGGCTGAGAGGTAGATGAACTTGGGGAACTACGCCCGCCTGCGGACTTATTAGATATAAACTATACTGAAGGGGAAAACATTTTTTGTGATACACAGAAAACCTAAATAAACCTAGCCTTATCCGAGCTACCTATATATTACCTACTTTGCTGAAGGATGGTGTGTGAAACCTAACCAACCTGAGTGCTGCTGCCCTGGGAGGGTAGAGCCTCGAGGGACTTCAAGCAACTAACTGCAGACTTTTGATCCATTTTGTGCTACACAGAAAAAACAAATAAACCACCTAGTGTTTACCTGCCCTATACAGTATATATTAATATTACTTTGGTGAAGGTGTGCGAGACACTGTGGCTGTGAGACCTAATACCCTGCGCCCCCCACCCCCAGGCTGAGAGGTAGAGGAACTTGGGGAACTGCGCTCGCCTGCGGAGTGCGGACTTATTAGATGTAAACTATACTGAAGGGGAAAACATTTTTTGTGATACACAGAAAACCTAAATAAACCTAGCCTTAGCCTAGCTACCTATATTACCTACTTTGCTGAAGGACGGTGTGTGAGACTGATGTGTGGCTGTGTGTATGAGACCTAACCAACCTGAGTGCTGCTGCCCTGGGAGGGAAGAGGTCGAGGAAAAAATAAACCACCTGTAGTGTAGCCACCTACCTGTCCTATATATATTACTGTTAGTTTGGTGAAGGTGTGCGAGACACTGACTGTGGCTGTGAGACCTAATACCCTGCGCCCCCCCCCCCAGGCTGAGAGGTAGAGGAACTTGGGGAACTGCGCCCGCCTGTGGAGTGCGAAATTATTAGATATAAACTATACTGAAGGGGAAAACATTTTTTGTGATACACAGAAAACCTAAATAAACCTAGCCTTAGCCTAGCTACCTATATATTACCTACTTTTGCTGAAGGATGGTGTGTGAGACATTGTGTGGCTGTGTGTGTGAGACCTAACCAACCTGAGTGCTGCTGCCCTGGGAGGGTAGAGCCTCGAGGGACTTCAACAACTAACTGCAGACTTTTGGTCCATTTTGTGCTACACAGCAAAAACAAATAAACCACCTAGTGTAGCTACTTGCATATTACTTACTTTGGCGAAGGTGTGTGAGACAAATAAAACCTGCTGCACTAGAGGGTAGAGGAAGGAACTTGGAGGACAACTGCAGACTTCATAGAAATAAGCAATTAATACAAACTAAGGGGAAAAACCTCTGCTGGTAAACAAAAATAAACTCTTCTTTGGTGGAGGTGTGCGTAAGTGGCTGTGAGAGACCTAACCTGCTCTGAAGGATGGTATAGGAACTTGGGGTGAAGAACTGCGGAAGAGTAGTACTTGGTGACCACCACCACCTCTGCCTCCCTCTCACTCCTACTCCCACCTAGTCTGTTGTCCTGCCCAAAGGCCCTTTTGTACTAGTGTTCTAAGCATAAGCACTAACTTCTAAGCACAACAGCTTCAGATAAAATATTACACAACACACACAAATCTAAAATACAATTTTATTGTGTACAACAATATTTCAATATTTTTTACAGTTGCATTAGGAGGTAAAAAAATGCAAAAAAAATAAGCCAAAGCAAACTACTTTATTTTCCCTTTGGACTGGAAAACAATCTTCCATCTCATCTTCTTCAGGAACAAAAAGTAAAGATTCAGACTTCTTCACAGTCAAGCCAGTCCCAACCAGCCCCCCTCCCCCCGAGTCCTTACCACCCTAGTCAGGAAAACGACCAAAACAATGATTCTCAGTCTGGGTCTGTAGTATTTGTAGACATAACAGGTGATCAATCTGACTTGGTCATACCAATTTCTGAAATGAGTGAGAGAAATTATAGCAGCAGCAGAAAGCGACCTTTGATTTTAGATGAGGAAAATGAAACAACAAACTTAAAGTCTGATGAGAAAAGAAGTAAAGATAAAAAAATATGAAGATGAAAAAAGGGCTCGAACATTTCAGCATCCCTGGCTAAATCAGTTTATCTGGTTAAGGTATGGTGACCAAAAAATAAATCATGTACTGCTCTGCCTGTGAGAAATATCCCACTCTTGCGACTCCTGCTTATTCAAAAAAAACCTAACGCGTTTGCCACTGGTTCAAATAATTTCAGAATTGAGTCCGTGAGAGCCCATGAGAAATTAAATCCACATATAATTTGTGCAAACCAGCAAAGTCACGAAACTGGTGAACATGCAGTCAATTTTAACATATCTGAAACTGCAATATATCACGCATTTTCTCAGATGGTGGAAGTCCCCAAAAATAAAATAAGGTGTTTATTTAACACCGCATATTCCTTGACTAAAAATTTACGTCCTTTCTCAGATATGGAGTGGCTTTTCACATTGCAAGAGAAAAATTGGGTTAAACTCTGCAGCAATTACGCAAATGGTAAACGGGCCAGAGATTTCTGTAACGCAGTATCAGCTGTCATGTCTAAAGTACAGATCCAGACTGTCAAAAATGCAAAATTCGTTACCATTCTTGCAGATGGCAGTACAGATACAAGCATTGTAGAGTGGGAAAATGTTTTCCTTCGTTTTGTTGATGGTGCAGAAAAAAAGTTACAATTGTGTTAATTAAAGCTGTACCTCTTAAACATTCTCACGCAGATGGAGTTTTTAAAGCAATAGCCTCCGCACTTGAGTCTGTTGATCTTTCTTTTGTGGTCCTTAACGATGTGAGCAGACCTGGACCAGTTCTCGTATGTGCCAACTTTGATGGTGCCAGTGTGATGATGGGCCATACAAGTGGCACCATAGCAAAAATCCGAGACATGTCCCCCACTGTAATACTCATGCATTGCATGCCCACAAACTGGAGTTAGCAGTTCGCGTCATGAAAAAAAATCCCTTTGTTCAAAAGTAGAAAACACCTTGAAAGGAATTTTTAAATTTTACCACTACAGCCCAAGAAACTTGGGGAACTGCAGAAATAGCAGATGTCATACACACCGAGGTTGGCTCATTTCAGTGCAGTAAAGCAAGTGCGTTAGCTTGCAAGTAAGATCGTTCAGTTCATGCTGTTCAAGTCAACCTGCCTACAGTAATTCAACATCTTGAACATGTCTCAAACTCTGCTGGTGATGATGGGGCCAAAGCAAAGGCACTTCTAAGAGATGCGCACGCAGTACAGTTTGTAAAATCACTGTTTATTCTTCAAGACTTTCTGCCAATATTGAAAAATTTATCACTTGAATTTCAGAAGGATGACCTACTAATATTAGAAGTCCCCCAACTCGTTGATACATGCTTACTCCAGTTGACTGAGCTAAAAACAAGACCAGGAAAGTTTATGACATCATTTCTGAACCAATATAATCCTGCAGAGAAATGCATGAACTATCTCATTTCAAAATGTGGCAGTGAGGACAAGATTGTTCCCTTCACTTTCAGAGGGAACTGTCCAGAAGTAAATTTTACGACTGATACACAGCTGCACAGTTTAATAGATGCAGCAGTATCTTACATTGATCAGCGTTTTCAGAATTTCTTGGAAGAACCTCTAAACTGGTTCAGTTGCTTAGATTTCAAAAATTTCGATCTGTCACGAGAAGAACTTGCACAATTTGGCACAACTGATTTAAGTCATTTATTAGACTACTCTCACAACTTTTTCTCTGAAGATCACGTAACCAGTATAAAAAGGGAGTATTGTGCATTAAAAGCAATGCTTAAGTCTGCAGTTGATAAGCCATATCTGCACGTGTATTCACGACTACTACGAGAGAAACCGGATCAGCTTGCTCGCATCCTTGACCTAATAGAAATGTTACTGGCTATGAGTGTGTCTACAGCTAAATGTGAGAGAGTATTCTCCATTCAGAATCTTATAAAAACAAAAATAAGAACAAGTTTGGCTGATGACACTCCAGTCACTTCTGCATATAGCAGTTGAAGGCCCTGCATTAGACAGCTTTGATCCAGATCAAGCTATCAACCACTGGCTACTGTCTGGTCCTGGCACACGCCACATTCATGGTCATCATGGTCATGCTAGTTCAACTACTAGTTCTGCTGATTCACACGAAAATGTCCCTGAGGCTGTCACTAGTCTTGATGATGACATGACTGAATATGATGCTTCGGCTTCCTGTAACTTTTCCCGATGCTGATGCTGTGTCTGCTACTCTGCTATAATGATGTTCTCACTGTGCTGCTGGCTGGCACTCTTTGCTGCTGCTGCAACCACACTTGGCTGTCAGTCCCTCGCTGCTGATGCTAATTCTGTCTATGCTCACCATGCTGCTGACAAAAATAAAATCATATTATTTATTCTCCTTATTGTCTGTTTCAACACTAAATAACATACTACAATAAATCCATTGAGTTTTCTGTAGTTTGATAACTTTCCATTAAAAATATGCCATTTTATACCGGGACTACCAACTCAAGCACTGGGACAACTACTTTTGGACAAGCACCTAATTTTAAAATTTGTCAAGCCCTGCTGCAGGGGGATGCCTTCTCGAGGCCGTGGACCCCGGGCCTCTTTTATGCCTTTCCCTTGATCCACAAGGTGCTTCTCAGGGTGAGGAGGGACAAGGCGCAGGTGATTCTGGTAGCCCCAGACTGGCCCCACCAGTTCTGGTATCCAGAGCTCCTCAGCCTCAGCTCCAGGCTCCCAAGGCGGCTTTCAGCCCGCCCGAACCTGATCTCAGTCAACCAGGGGAAGGTTCTCCACCCTGACCTTCAATCCCTACACCTGACGGCCTGGTTCCTGAGCGGCTAGAGTTCCAGGCCTTGGATCTTTCCGACGAGGTCCTCAACGTTGTTGAGGCTTCCCGTAAGGAGTCGACCAGAAAATGCTATGCCTTCAAATGGAAGAGATTCTCCATTTGGTGTCAGGATAAGAGGTTGGACCCTTCCTCCTGTTCCTTGGCCAGCATTCTGGACTACCTGTGGTCCCTTTCTCAGCTAGGGCTTCGGTCGATGACCCTTAAGGTGCAGCTGGCAACCATCTCTGCTTACCTGGCGTGGGCTAGGAAGCAGTTGGTGGCGCAGGAGAAGGTGGTCGGGCGCTTTTCCAAGGCCTTGATCACATATCCCCTCCGGTGCGAGAACCTCCACCTCCGTGAGATCTACTGCTAGTACTGCTAGTACTGGCTAAGCTCATGGGCAAGCCATTCGAACCTATGCACAGGTGTGATATCTCTCACCTGTTGTGGAAGACCGCTTTCTTGGTGGCTATCACGTCAGCCAGAAGGATGGGAGAGCTCCAGGTGCTTTCCATCGAGTCTCCCTATCTGGTCTTCCACAGGGACAAGGTTGTCCTGCGCCCCCACCCAAAATTCCTTCCGAAGGTGGTGTCGGAGTTTCACCTTAATCAGATGTTGACTCTGCCGGTGTTCTACCGCAATCACACCTCGGAGGCCGAATATAGGCTCCATACTCTGGACCCTAGAAGAGTGCTCTCTTATTATAAGGAGCGGACGGCTGAAGTTCGGGGAGAGGTTCGCCAGCTGTTTGTCACCTACGCTGAAGCCGCACCTGGCAGACCTGCAGCCAAGCGGACGATAGGCAGGTGGGTCACCTTCTGCATAAATCTCTGCTAGAAGTTGGCGGGCATGGAGCCTCCCAAAGGGATAAGAGCTCATTCTACCCGCCATACCGCTGCATCAGTGGCTGCTTCCAGGGACGTCCCTATCCAGGAAATCTGCAGGGCTGCTACCTGGAAGTCAGCACACACCTTCATTACCCACTACCACATCGACCTTGAGTCACACCGGGATGCTGGTTTTGGGACCTCTGTTCTCCAGTCCTTATTTCCCAAGTAGGGGGTGCACGCCTTGCCTCCCTCCTCCCGGAGAGCTGCTAGGAGTCTGCCAAACAGTGTGGATTGAACAACATATCCATGTCCCTAGAAATACAGGTTACTCACCTGTAACAGGAGTTATAGGAATGGTGTATGTTGTTCATCCTACAACCTACCGACCTCAGCAGCTTGGCCTTTAGCCTGGCTGGCCAGGGCTAGATCTGGTGTCATGGGGCAGAACCGAGAGTTTTACCACCCGGGTGGGTGGGAGGAGCCAGCTTGAAGACCTTCCGGCAAGATTTAAAGGAACCTGCCAGTAAGTGTGGATGAACAACATAAACCATTCCTAGAACTCCTGTTACAGGTAAGTAACCTGTATTTCTTTAATAGCTGGTGTCAATTTTTGCAGAAGGTACTAATGGTAGTCCATAAAATGAATGGAAACATTTTTCTTGTTTATTTAGAATTTCTAGGGGTATTATTTACAGAAATACAGATTAGGCCAATGTACAGGACAACTCTGAATAAGTTGTGCCTAGAAATCTTAGCCTGTTTTAAAAATAAAAGTGTCTACTACTCAATATGCAGAATTATGAATTAGGTGATTTATAGATTGTGTTGGGCAATATACTGAGATAAAAAGCAGTGGGAAAGACAGAGAAATAGACAAAATACAAATACAAAACATCAGCGCAGCAAAAGATTCGATAGTACAGTATACAAAACCGTGGTAGTGCGAAAGCCAGGATGTACCACTCTGAGAACTGCCCACAGAGATTAGGAATGGGTGTCTGAAATACTAACAGACTGACAGGAGAACTGGCAGGAGGGAGAGAAGTAGTATTAATCATTTTTCCAGGTTGACCTTGAAACGAAATGGTCCTTGACTTTAGAACAGAGATGGAGCAGAAAGCGGTCCATGCTGGGAAAATTTGTGCTAGTGAGGCAAGCAGCTAAGGAGGTGCTGGGCTTGACAATGCCTCACTGGTGTGACAGAGCTTCTGGCCCCATACATAAGGAACACTAGGCCATCCTGTCTCTCTCCACTGCTTCATAAGAAGAATTTTTGCAGTCAATTTAAAATGCATTTCACAGGCAAATTAGGCGTTAATCCCTGACTGCCAATTTGTACAGAGGCGAGGGAAAGGTAGCAAAAATAAAAACAGATTTTCAACTACTGCATATATTGCAAGCAAGCTCACCTCCACTGATGGTTTTAGACTGAGCTTCCCTTTCAGTCCTGCTCACAAGCATCAATAATTAATTTTCTCCAAAAAAGCAAGAGCCTGACCTGAGTGACAAAGCTGTTTTAAAGGTCAGAATGTCCTATCAGAAGAGCAAAAGTACTCGGTTGTGGGACCTCTGGGCAGACTTCAATTTTCATACTTAGGCAAAATCTACCTTCTGTTTCACATATTTGCTGTATTGCCTCATTCTTAAGCGCAAGGGAAATTTGCATGAAAGCAGCACCCCCCTCACCCCCACATTAGAATTTGTCTGCTCCTGCTGCTTGTCTTGAGTTGGATGCCATCATCTGCCATTTATGATACTGCACTCTGTTACTGTGGAAATCATTTATTAAGCAACATGGGTAGAAAAGCAGGGGAGAGAGGATGAAAGATCTTGTTTGGCCAAGTGTCCTTGGTAATAATCAAATGAAGCGGAGAAATACCAAAACTATATAAATTGTTAACAGCTGTTGTAATTGTTATACAAGAAATAAACTATTCTACCAATTTCACAAAATGACATTGCACTTAACTAATTATTTTTAGTAGCTTCCTGTTTGAAGTCCGAACCATTCATTACTTAACCTGATGGCTGCCAGGTGAAAATGAGTTAAATATCCGATTAGGCGCCCTAAGTTTAATTAAAAAAAAAAAAAAAAAAATCTCAGTGTTGTGGTTTTTTTTTTTTAGTTTTATTTTTGTAGCCTTTCAATCTGGTTTGTGAGATGGGTCCCAGTGTCATCAACGCTCATCTTGTATCAAGAAGCAGCTGCTGAAGGTCATGCAGTTGTTTATGTGAGGATCACCCCTTCTAAATTACATTTCTGCAGGACCTTCTCTGTATTCCCTTATTACCGCAGACGTTTCAAATACGTTACAATACCATTTTGTTTTTCTTGTTTGTGGGGCTGGGGGACTTTGGCATCCCTGTTTAGTCCACTTAAAATGTTAAACATTTGTATATTCTGTTTCTGAAGAGAAGTGCATAATTTAAACCTGCTTTAGTCAAGGAAGGCAGCAGAAAGATATTGGTATACAGTAGTCAAAGTATCCCCACTGAGGCAGCACAATCAAGTCCGTTCTGCAGTGTTTGTCTCATTAGGGGGTGCATAAAGGTTTGAATATGTGCCCGGAAGATAAGTGGATGGAGATTGCACTTTTTGCTGCAGTTCTTTGTGGCAGCAGTTTTACGAAAGGCTTGCTCATTTCAGTAACCGTGAATAGATTTACATGGAGCAGGGGAGGCTGTCATGACATTGGAAAAGGTTAGACTTAATAGTGTTGTTTATTGAGAGCTTAGATTCTGTAGAACACAGTGAAATGTTTGAAAATAGTCCAGATATGTGGATTTGAATTACCTGAGCATGAGCATTTTGTATCCCCCCAGATTACTCTCCTGTGTCTTGTCATTGGGCTTGGGCCCTGAATCAGCCTTGCTGGTTCTAAGCAGAAGAGGAGGGGTGTTGGTCCCTGTTTGTATTGACGTGTGTGTTTGTCTTGACTTTCCTGCTATATTCCCCAGATTACAGCTGAGAATTGCCACTCGAGGAATTGAACAGCTAACAGAGGACGGCAGGATGGTCTATTCCACATGTTCTCTAAACCCCATTGAGAATGAAGCTGTCATTATGAGCCTCCTAGAGAAGAGTGAAGGTAGGATGAGTGCACTTCTTTGAGTTGGAGTTTGAGTTCTACTGAAGCTGAATATTTTCTGTTATGTCATTATTGTCATCTAATGTATTAAAGTAGTTATTTACAGTTGCAAAGGACATCATGCCCACACTCCTCCATCCCACACTGCTTTTAGGCATGGATGAATAAGTATGCCATGCAAACATGTACTTATTTATTGGGATTGCTACCTTGGGTACCCTCCGATTCTCCTGGTAAGCAGAAATATCTCCAGGCTTTCGTTGAATGCATGTAGTGTCTTTAGATCCTCTGTCCCAGCTGGTAGGCTGTTTCATAGGCCCTTTCAGTGTGTCTCCATAGAGCCATAATACATGGGACTGTAAACTGTCTGTATCAGGCCCTCGTGGAAACATTTGCAGGACGAGGCTGCCCACGTTGACGCACCAACATGCATGTCATCGACGCACAGCATCGCCCATATATAACGTGAACAGGCCTATACCATTTTGGTTTCCTCCTGTTGCTGAGAAAGTGAAGGTTGTTCCAGTGGAAGCTGTTTTTCCGTCATTGTATTTTCATCAATGGAATTTATTTTCTATCAAAGTGGATTCGGTTCACTAGCCACACTTGAAAAGTTGGCTGGACACAGCTCAGTCACCAGACATCTTCAAGTTAAGTTCCTCTCACCACCTGTGTTATACGTCCTCTGGCTCTGTCCCATTGGCATCGATCTTTTACTGCAGAAGTGACAGGTCTCCTTTTTTGCAGTTCTGCATGCATTTGAGGAATCCAGTTTTCAAGCGCTAATATCTTTAGCAATTGTTTTGTTGCCATAAAAGTTTTATTTGTAGTTTTAAAGTTTTACAACAGTGCAGCGATGTTGGCGATACAAAAGGTACAAAACCATCCACTATAATGAAATAGCACATCCAAGGAGCCCACATAAACAGCAGTAGTACCAACCCCAACAAGTACTACAGGGTCATGTGTGGAACCTATTAAGCAGGTCTCAGTACAGCCACAGACATCTCAAAATCCTTTAAAGAAAGAATACAATAATGTAGCAAAACATCACTTCTGAGGTTTGGTAAGTGGAATATAAATTCAGCAACTGTAGATCTGCCTCTCTGCTCTACATCAGTAAAGATGATCTGCAAAAAGGTCACGCGAAAGGGTAACTCGGAGGAAGAAACTACACAGCTATAACACATTAACCAGAAAGGTTCCTACGAGGGGTGGGGTGGGGTGTAGTACATAATCAAAGTTCTCTTCTGTTTTCCAGAAAGTGGGTGTCATAACGTGACCTAGTTGTGGAAGGAGGTTAGAGAAAGCACACAAGCAGTAAAACCATACCCTACAAGGGGGGGGGGTGGAAAAGAGTTTGGGCTACTAGGGAAAGGGGAGATTCAGGTTCTGCCCATCGAAAGCGTAGAAAATGAGGGATAGCTACTAAGGGCATCCTCAGTAGCACACCAAGCAACCAGGCTGGCAGCAAGGAAAGTCTTGGTTTAGCCTCTGGAAGGCAAGGGTGGTAGTGCAAGAGATACGCTGTCCAGATAGGGCCACTAGGTCTGGTAGTAGACAGACTGATGCCCTATGGTGACATAGACTAAACACTCATAACTGGCTATGAGAGAAAGCATATTTTTCCATTCTTTATAGACTGGGGGGGGGGTTGGGGTCACACCAGTGATGTAAAATAACCTGTTTTGCTGTAGATGAGGCTTCATTTATACAATTTAGTTGTGGTACAGAGAGGTGGGAGCACAAGGGCAGGAGACCAAGAAGCACCAGAGTAGGCTCTCTTAATGGAAGGAGGGATTTACAGTGTGCCCAGACGTGATCCTGATATCTATCTTGGGTCGGGCATGCCCACAGTATGGGTCGTTGAAGCCTGTGATGAAGAATACCTCTAACAAGCGCTGTGTCAAAATCTGTGTTGCGCACCTACCTTGTATCATTTGTTTCATATGATATACTGTCACTGTTGTATATAAATCTATTGTGTCCTGGTATTAACCAGGCCCATCCTGTAAATGAGTTCTTTATTTGTTGCCTTAATGATGTATTGTCACTGTTGTATGTAACTCTATTTTGACTGACCGTAACCAGGTCCATCTTGTAAATGAGCTTTACTCAACGATGTTCGCCTGGATAAATAAAGATTTTGATTGGGTGACTGAAACCCATTGCATAGAGCATCTGAGATGTTCTGTGAGCCCTGTGCTGAGTTTTGAATTGAAGGGTCTTAGCTTGGAGCTCCCTGTTAGACTTGTAGGCAAGGGTCCACACAGAGTCCCACGAGTTGGAGGAAGTGGGAACACCAAGTTCTCTCTCCCACTTTTTTTTTTTTGAGGCCCTGTTGTCGGGGAAGGATGCCAGTTGGCTAGCCATATGGTGATGGGACATGAAAGAGAGGACGTATTTGTCAAGTGGATTAGGTGGGGGAGGGTAAGGGCCAGCCGGAGTTTTACCCACACCATATCCCTGAGCTGGAAGTATTGTCAAAATTGAATTTGGGACTCACCAGCCCTTGTGACTGACATAGCAAACGTATGGAAATCAGCAGTATCTGCCAAGTGGAGATCTCCCAAGGTGGTATTCTCCACTTGCTGCCAAGCGCTCCAGGAGGCAGGTTGGTGGCCTATTTGGAAGGTTGAGTTCTTCTAGATAGGTAGCAGTCTCGAATGCCAGGTAGGCCAGCCCATCATTCTCAGAAATCTCTCCTAGGTGGTCTAAGTATAACCACAACAACGGGAGACTGTGGAATCTAGGCACCAGTCCGGAAGTATTAGAGCAGCAGGAACGGGTTCCCCTACATGAGGTCATTCGACAGCCAGCCCCGAGTAGGGGACACCAGATCTAGCCTATAACACATAGCAGCCTGCTGCAGTACTGCAGTCATGTGGAAGAATGTTAAATCTGGGAGGTTAAAACCCTCATCACTCCCGTGATGGTGGAGGATGTGGAGCTTTATCTTAGTAGGCTTACCGGACCAAATGAATGAGAAAATCTTAGTTCTTAAGGCCCAAATGACTGCATCGGGCAAGGGGACCAGCAGGTTGGACAATATGTAGTGGATCTTAAGAAATGTGATGAGTTGTAAAGCATTAGCCTCAGTGTTAGTGAGATGGCATGCTCACCGAGGCTGAAAGATCGGAAGGTCCTGGATGACAGGTACTTGAGGTAATACCCATAACTAACACTGTGGTGCAGTACAAGGGGGTGCTGCACTGTTGAGCTGCCGTCTTTTGGATGGTATGTTAAGGCGAGGTCTCTTCTGCCCATCTCTGGTCACTATCCAGGTGGAAGTAAAAGATCCCATGTCACTTATGGTAGAAAAGTAGGGGAATTTAATGAAATCACACAATATTTATGCGGTAATCAAACATAATATTGAAAAGAACATGCCATGTAATACTTCCTACTTAACAAGAAAAAGAAAATGTTCAAATCAAAATACTGAAACTATAACATAGAAAAATAAGTTGAGAGAAAAAATACCAAAAGGAAAATAAACCAAGAACAAGATGACTTATGTAGCATTGCACACCCCTGCTACCTGAGGAACAGTGTAGTTACATATATATATATATATATTTTTACAGTAACATTAGTTCATTGATTCTACTGAACTTGAAGAGCAAAACGTTTTTTATTTATTTATTGAATTTTGGTAACCAGGTAGGCCTTCTGTGACAAGATGGTCCCTTTTTCAGGGGCAACCCTGAAAGTGCAGTACATTGATAGTGCATTCACTGATGCAAGAAATTAGACAAGGAGTAGTAATACAGTAAGAGAGTACATCAGTTACATTCAGTTATGTAAAATAAGCAATCTAAAGCACAGTCAACAAAACCTTACGTACAGACATCATTTACAGTATTTTTTTTTTTGTTGGAGATCAGGAGATCGTGTAGAATGTTTTGCTAGGAGAAAACACGCAAGCAGTGAACAGGGGTTAGGAGTCAGCGGAAGCAGGAGCAAGGTGGGGTGGTTAGGTGAGATAACAGTGAACTCTGAAATTGAGAAAGGGAGGTGCAGGCCAGTATATGAGGAGGTAGAGAGTTCCAGTAGGACACAGCAGAAAATGCAAATGATCTCCGAGCCATGGAGAGTCGTAAGTTTGGCACTGAGAGGAGGGACAAGGAAGTAGATCTGACGGCACGTCGAGGGAGACAACGTTGAACAATATCAGCAAGGCAAGGAGGAGTGAAGCGATGGACAAGCTTATGTATAAAGTTTAGTGTGGCATAGTGTGATTTTAATTCATAGGGTAGCCATCCCAGGGCAGATAGGACATTGCAGTAGTGGTTTCAAGCATTGGCCCCGAGAGCAAACCTGCCAACTCTATGGTAGGCGTGTTAGTACGGATGCAGTAGCAGAGAGTAGTAATGGAGCACCATACATGAGGAGGGGCAGGAGTGTGGCATCCGCAGTCTTGCATCAGGAGGTCAATGTAAGGAGCATATGGATACAGTAGAGGACACCAGTGTTTTGGATTATAGTTTTGGTGATGGCTGTAACATGCGCATCCAGGGTAAATGAGGGATCTAAGGTGACTCCCAAGTATTTGAAGGACCTGACTGATTAGAGTGCATCCCCAATACATGAGAGTACTGCGGGAGGGTTGGTCTGGATGAGTTGGTAAATAACATGCTCTTTGTTTTTTTAATATTAAGGACAAGCTGCTTCTGAAGGAACCAGTCCTCAAGGGTGTGGAAATCGGAGGCTATCGTTGAACTGAGCCACCCGATATCAGGAGAACAGTAGATGGTCGCATCATCTGCATATAGGTGAACAAAGGCTCCACGACAATTATTAGAGAGGTCATTAATATACAGGGAAAGAAGTAATGGGCCCAATAGGGAGCCCTGGGGGACACCATGGGTAAGGGGCCTCGGGTCAGATAGGGAGCCTGCCCATTTTACTTTTTGGGTACGGTCATAAAGGTAACTTTGGGTCCAGGTCAGGGCAGTGGCATCAAGGACATGCAGTTGTTGTAATAGAAGGCCATGGTTGGCCAAGTCAGAAGCCTTGGTCAGGTCTACAAAAATTGCTCTAGTGGCACAGCCATGGTCCATTTCATGGAATATGTCAGAAGTGACTTTAATCAGAGCTGTAAGTGTACTGTGGTTTTTCCTAAATCCATGCTGAGAGGTTGAGAGCAGATGGTGGAGGTCAAGGTAATCCTGTAGGTGGTCACAGATTATCTGCTCTTATATTTTTTACCAGAGGGCAAAGTATTGAAATAGGCTAGAAATTTTACACAGTCGAGTTGGGACCTCCCTTGTGGATGGAGATGACCACCGCTACTTTCTATTTTTCAGGGGTGGTGCAAGTAAGGAAGGATCGATTTAAATAAATCTTGAACAGGGTGGGCTAGGGCATCAGCTTCCAACTTAAGAAATTTAGGCACCAGAATGTTGTGGCCAGGTGAGCTGTCAGCCTTTAGGTTCATGAGGAGACGGTGAACCTCTGTGAGGGTTGCGAGCTGTAGATGAAAGGCAGGGTGGTCCATAGAGTCGACTGATGGCAGGGGGTCAGGTTGGGGGGTAGTGGCTGAACTAGAAAATAGTGATGTGTACCTATCCAGATTGGTGAAGAACTCACTGAAGCCAGAGGTGATTGGGGGGGAGCAGAGAGAGAGTCCCCCTGGGCATCAAGGGAACTGGGGGTCTCAGAGGTGTTACTCTTTAAAAGGGAGTTAACCTGTTGCCAGAATTCTTTCGGATTACTAAAATGCTCAATCTGGAGTCTCTTAAAGTGGTCATTTTGCTTTTTGGATTGAGTTCTTGCAGCTGTTCCTTAGTTGTTTGTATGTTTGCCAGTTGGTAGGTAGCCCACTATCCTTATAAGTCCTCCATGCCTTATCGCAAGTGGACATGAGCTGCCTTAATTCCTTGGTGAGCCACAGTGCTTTAATATTTTTTACCTGGCAACTCTTTAAAGGGGCTGTTGGTCAACAATGTTAGTGAATTTTGCCACAAAATAGTCTAGTGCCAAGTTAACGTCCGGCAGGGTATTAATTTGATCCCAATCAGTTTCCTGGATGGTATCCACAAAGTTGTTGGTGTCAGACCTGGACATGTCCCACACAGTGATGATCTTAGATGGGGGGGGGGGGTTAGGGAAGTCGTTACGCCATACACAGAGTGTCGGCAAGTGGTTACATATACCATCTGAAGACCTCCACTAATTTTATCTTCGGTGCACAGTTTGTGACCACCCAGTCAAGTAAAGTATGGTTACCCGTCTTTGTATTAATATGAGTAGAGTCACCAGTCACTTGAACCAGATTTGAGTCGGCCATGACGGCAGTTTGGAAGGGTTAGAATGCAGCCAATCAACGTTGAAGTCACCTCCAAGTATGAGGTCATGCCGCAGGAGGTTAGCAAGGGAGGTTATGAAGGAAGGGAGGCCAGAGACTGCTACCTTAGGGGGCATGTATACACAACCTACTCTGAGTTTTTTTACGGTGCAAAGGGTGAGGGAAAGGAAGATCGATTTGACAGCAGAAGGTCCAGATTCAGACACAGGTATTTCAGCAGTGTCTGTGCTCCCTGGCATACATGAGGACACCACCACCCCTTATTCCCCAGTCGCTCCTTCCTGAAATTTTTGTATCCAGACACAGCAACCTCATGTTGTTTAATGCATGATTTCAGCCATGTCTCAGAGATGCCCAGGATGTCAGGAATGTATTGATTAATCCAGGCTTCTAGCTCAGACTTCTTAGGTCTGAGACTATGTATGTTTAAATGAGCAATTTTTAGCCTTTTCGGCATTTGATATGATTATGTCGGGGGGTCAGTGGCAGATGAAGGTGTGGCGGGTCCGGGATTTGGCTCAACGTCACTTGCAAGGGTTAATAGCAGGAGAAGTCGTAGGAAAGATCGGATTGAGGAAGTAAGTAGCTGCTTTACATTTTTAGCAAAAAATGGGGACATTTGCAGCCTTCTGGTGATCCAGCTACCAAGGTATACAGCTCCACGTTTTGCAGGCAAGGGACAGTGAGACACACAGACCAAGGTTCAGTATTGAGATTGTGTGGTGGGACCTCCTCACTGTGCAGCGGAGGGTGAGTTAGGGATGCGGCTATGAACATTGTCAGCAATAAATAGAAACATTAGGTGAATGGAATGTACAGTGCTGCGAATTTGGCCATGGTGTGCCTGGCTTACCGATTCAGATCACACCACTGATTGTTTGTTAGGACGTAGGTAATTTGCAGGGGAGCACTACAAAAAAACTGAGTAGATGGGAATGGATTAGTACTGGTTAGAAGCAGTGGTGCAATAGGCAGTAAGGGAGAACAGGGTACAGGGGACAGCTGTTTCCTAATCGGCTGGAGGGCAACTCTGGCCTGTAGCCAATGACAGAACTGCCTGGGTTTAGGGGCTGAGCACTTGAGGGTTTAACTGAGGCAGGGGGCAGGGATGAGTGGGTGGAAATTCAGAGCTGAAGACTGTCCCAAGGTTGCGGCTTATGGTGGATTATAGGCCAAAGGCTGTCTACCCAAGGCTGTAGGTATGAAGGACCCAGGACTTAGAAGTGATAGGGGAATGCAGTAGGAAGAGGACAGCAACATCCATGAGTTGTTGCCTTCTAGTGGCTGTGCAGTATAATTATAAAAATAAAGAGAAGCGGTGACCTAATTCTTGCACACTTTGTTTACAATGGTTCTCCTGTTTGCAAGATTCCCTTGCAGTGTTTTCAGTATTTATATACTGTACTGTTATGTAAAGCTGCACTTTCTTTGAAGTATATCCTTTTCAGATGGTCTGCAGTCATTTATACTGTGCATTGAGGGGGATATGTTTCTGCTGTATAGTTACTGCACATTGTGCTTTCCACAAGTAGTACTTAACATGTAGCAGAAGAGAGCTGTAAGGTGTACAGTATTTCTGGAATTTCAACCAAACTCCCGAGCATACACCTAACGCAGCTATTTGATATGTGACTGTATTGAATAATGGTTCCTGACACGTTTTACTAAACAGATCCCAAAATGCTCTACTATGTGGACAGTCCAGTGAAAAATGCGTTTGTCACTAAATCCTCAACCCAAGAAGGTCAAGGACATTTCCTGTCTACTGCACATTTATGTTTGTAGGCATCCCTTACTGCTGTTTAACATGAATCCCCAGCCAAGTAACATCCCATATGCACTTCGGTATGTGGGGATTAATTAGCTTGTTGCTCCCTCTTTGAGCTCTGCTGGGCATTATTTGAGTTCTAATGGAGGAAAGAAATTTTTTTCTATAATTTCCCTGTACAAGCTTTTCCTAGAATTCAGTCTTCTGTCTTTTATAGTAAGGTGCCATTTTCTAATTTTCAAAAATAGAAACATAGAATGTGTCGGCAGATGGTACTGCATGATCCATCTAGCCTGCCTGTGGCCTCCACCCCCATTTATTTTGTTGTACTCCTGAGACTCCCCTTATGCATGTCCCATGCTAGCTTAAATTCCCTTACTCTTTGCTCCCACGACCCCCTGGGGCAGGTTGTTCCAAGCTTCTACCACCCATTCTGTGAAGTATTTTCTCGCATTGCTCCTGAATCTGCCTCACTTTAGTTGCATGTCGTGTCCTCTAGTCCTGATGCAGTTGTTCACCTGGAAAAGGTTATGTGCCTGAACATTGTTGACACCCTTCAGGTATATGAATGTCTCTATCATATCCCCCTGTCCCTACGCTGCTCCAGGGGTATAAGTTGAGTCTCCTCAGCCTTGCTTCATGTGGCTCTTGATGCACACCCTGCACCATCCTTCGTAGCTCTTCTTTGCACTTTTTCCGATCAATCTGTCTTTCCTGAGGCGGGGTCTCCAGAACTATATGCAGTATGCCAAGTGAGACCTCACCAGTGACCTATACAACGGCATAATCACCTCCTGCTTCCTACTAGTGATGCCCCTTCCTATGCATCCCAGGATGCCACTAGCCTTCAGGGATGTCTTTTCACATTGTTTGTTTACCTTCAAATCATCAGAAATGATAACCCCCTAGGTCACGCTCCTGCTTTGTGGCCATTATCTGTTGCCTTCCCATTAAGTATATTCTTCCTGGGTTGCGTTTTTCTAGGTGCATGACCTTGCATTTTTTCGTGTTGAATTTCAGCTGCCAGTTTCTAGGATTGTGGTTATGTTCTATCCACACTAGCCTCCAAGCAAACAGTATATGTGACTGCCGCCCTTAGCAGCCTCCTGCTTATTTTATCATTGTACTTATGCCTTTCAGCACTTTTAACTCTTGGTACTTCATTTTGATCCTACCCTCGAGCCTTTTCCTCTCCACCCCTCACCCTTGCTTTTTCTTTGCTCACGCATCTTCAAGTTCTTCCCTTGCTCCTCCTTACCTTCCCTCTTCCACCCTCCACCCATTCTCTTATCTCATGCTACCTCTTTTGCAACTTTTTCCCCTCCTTCTCCATATGTTTCTCTCTTACCTCTCTCCCACCCATATTACTCTCTCTCTCGGGTTTTTGACAAGGCCTGCTAGGCTGCCCTGTCTCCTGACTAAACACCACCTCTTCTCCTTACATTATTAATTTGTCTCCCCCCCCCCGCACTCACCCCATTTCCCTCCTTCCACCTCCCCATCCTCTCATCTCTCTATCCCCATTACCTCCTTTGCAACTCCGCTCCTTCCCTCTCTACCTCCTGTGCAACTCATCTCCTTCTCTCTCTTGTTTCTCCCATCCCCCACCTTACACCTCATTACTTTGTCTCCTAGGTTTTGACAAGGCCTCCTAGGCTGCCCTCTCATCTAGCCCACTCTACTGTTATATTGAGCAACACTCAGTGCTATTTTGATTGCTTTTGATGTATTAATTTTTTTAAGTATATTCTTGATATCTGCTATTTACTTATCTATTGTTTACCTTGTTTTGTTTTTGTAGTATTTAATTTTTTATTCTTTTTCCCTCCGGTTGTGGCTCGAGGGAACTTCTTTCAGGCATCCTCTCTGTGTGCCTGCCCGCCTGAGGTCCTCTGCGGTCGTGTGCCCCCCCTCCCGCCAGCACCCTGGTTTCACGGCCGGGAAGGTAGCCCGACTGCTTCCTTGAGCTCCTTTTCTATTTAGAGTCTAGGATTGCAATTACCTTTGAGCCAAGGCTCTTTTACAAAGCTTCCATGTCAATTGAGGTACAATACAAACATTACACAGAGTTGAGTAACAATGCAGAAATGGTGTACAGATATTTTTAAGCAGCTGAAATACATTACATTGAGGGAAAGTGAGTACTGGGGGGCCGGGTAGCCAGAGGTAACTGAGGCATAGAATGGACCCAAAAAGAGCGGTGCAGCCGTGGGCATTTGTCAGGCCTCAAAAAAGTGCTTGGGGGTAGGGGGCGAAAACAGGAGGGGAAGGTAAGGCAGACTCTGGCAAGCGGGCGGGCCTGGGTGGAGGAGTGATGAGGCCCGGCCGAGTTGGACCCAGCGCTGGGCATGGAGGACAGGTGCCATCGCCTATCCCTCTGAGCCGGGTTTTTCCTTTTTTCTGACCCCCCCCCCGATGCTTGGCACACAGCAACCCTGCCAGCATGAGGCACGCTGTAACGTGCTGCCCGCACTTCTACAGTGCCCCCGATGTCCACCAGGGGCTGCGGGCGCCTCGGGCATCCCAGTGCCCTCCCCGGGACAGGAGAGCAGCCCGCCGGGCACTCAATCCAATCCCTCCCCTGCCGACCTCCAGCGCCCGAGCTCGTTCCCAAACTTGGGTCGCCGGCATGGCGCAAGGTGTGGCGTCCAGCGCCTTAACCCTCAGCACCACCGGGCCGGCCTTGTTTTTGTACTATTGACGTGGCATCTTTGTAAGTGAGTTGTATTGCTCAAAGGTGTTGAAATCCAAGGCTCAATAAATAAAAATAAAATAAATAACTAGTTGACATGTCCTTTCCCTTTAAGAATTTTGCCGGAAGGTCTAAAAGCTGGCTCCTCCCACTCGCCCGGTGGTATATCCCTCGGCTCCGCCCCTTGATGTCAGATCTTCCTTTCCGCTGGAAGATTCAGGTTCCCTTCTCATCACTCGAGCGTTGCTGTAGGCCCTGGCGAACAAATCTCTAGATTTTCTAAAACTTAAAACTCATTTGAGCTTCTCCAGATTGTTTCGCACTTTCAACCGTGACGTAGGACAAGCCCTCGCCCGGTTTCTGCCGCTACCTGTGTGGGCAAAAGATGTCTTGTACCGACCCACATGCCTCGTGCGTTTATTGCTTGGATCGTGATCATGACACCCAGGCGTGCGAAATGTGTCTCATGTTCCATCCCAGCATTTTGAACAATCATCTCACACGACTGCAATTGGGCAGACCAGAAAAATGGAACCCGACGGTCAAATCCAGAGAGGCCATTGGGCGATCTCTGCAGCTGCTGAACAGCTGGAGCAGATAAAGGCCTTCGAAGAGAAGGTGGCACGGGGCACTGATCGGTCCTCTTCTATGTCGGTCTTCGTCCCGCTCAGTCTGGACTCCACCTTCTCAGTCTCCTTTAAGGAGATGTGCCAGTCCCTCCCCACCAAAGGAGAGGGTTCTTCTTGCATGCATGTCTCTCGTTCCCGTAAAAAAGGATAAAGAGTAAAAAGAAAGTTTGTCTCACCAGTGACGTTCTTGGAATTGTGAGAGATGTCTGTCCCAAGAATCTGCTGTCTCGACTTCGGTTGAGGTTGCGGCCTCAACCGCTGGCTTCACAGTACCCCTGAGAGGCCAGCCGGCCAAGATGCAGGACAACGATCTGGTTGAAATAATTGACCTCGTGGACCCGTCGTCGCTTGCTTAGACAGACAATTACTTACTCAGTTTCCCGGTCCTGCCTGGACCCACTGAGGAGGAGACCCAGCCTGCTGGTAACCTCTTAACGGTCCCGGTCCCTGACCTGGAAGAGCTGCGGTTTTCCCCAACTCCTTCTGATCGACCCCGTTGGTCCCCCCAACGGTCTAGGTCTCGGACCCCTTTGACCGACAGGCCGAAGAAGGTGCATAAGCGCTCCAAAAAATGGTGCCGCCAACGTTCTTCCTCAGAAGAGAGGCATCGACGCTACGAGGATTTGATGTGGCAACAGTTGATTATGGCCAGCCCAAAGTCGTCCCCAGCTTCCACTCCAGCCATTACTTGGCTGTCGCCCTCCAGGCTGATGCCAACTCCTCAGAAGCCGGTCCAAAACATCCCTCCACCTGTGGAGTCGGTCAAGACCCTCCCAGCTCGGCCGAAACCGGCCTCTTCACCAGTTTGGGTGGAACTGCCACCTAAACAGCCTATCTCTGGGGCTCCTGTCAAGGATTCTTGACCTGTCTTGGGCCTTCCGCATAGCCTGTCCGTCACCCTCACTTCTGACTGTCCTAGGTGCGTGGAAGATGATACAGGTGGCCAGCCAGTCTATCCAGACTCCCTCGGAGTCCGAGGACTCTCACCTGCATTCCTGTCCCTTGGACGATGAATACATAGGGAGTCTGTCGACGGAGGAGGGTCCCACTTCCTTCATGGGCATCCTCCATCTAATCTCTGAATCCACGGGGATGCCTTTGGAGCCCGTTCAGAAACGGGCCAAATACCCCCTCACAGATATGCTCAAATGAGGGGATTCTCAGACAGAGGCCTTCCCGCGCCCTCAACCCGGATGGCCCGCAAGTACGCGGTCCCTATCAGCTCCCTTTCGGGATTCACAGAGCACCCCTTGGCCGAGGGGTTGGTGACCGAATCTGTGTTCAAGTGCTTGGGAAATTCGGGAGACATCGATAGGCCCCCAGGCAAAGAGTCCAAGAAACTGGACCATTCGGCCCGGAAAGTGTGTGCTGCCTCTTCGCTTGGCCTTTGTCAGACAAGCTCAGCTGTTGTCATGGCGCATTTTTTCTCATGCCCTCTTGGGCTCTTTGGATGATGTCCTTCCTCATCTCCCTGCAGACCTCCAGACCACGGTCAAGCAGGTCCATGACCAGGGCCAGGCGGTTACAAAACAGCAACTCCATATGGCACTGGACATCAGGGATTCCTGTGCCTGCTTGGTGGCGGCCACGGTTGTCATGCACCGCAGGGCGTGGCTGAGGGTCTCCATCTTCATGGTGGACACTCAGCACAAATTGACTGACGTCCCTTTCCTGGATACCGATCTTTTCGGCCCAGGAGTGGATGGTCAGCCCCCAGTGCACAGAGAAATCCAATGCTGCCTTAGATTCTTTGACTTATGCTCAGAAGGAATCTCAGGGTTCCAAAAAGCAGAAAAGAAAGCCTTTTTGGCCTTCTGCTCCTGCAGCCATGGCAGCCCCATATTCAATCAAGGCAGTAACAGCAGCAGGCTCAATTGTGGCGCTCTCAGCCCAAGTCAGGGCCCCTGACAGCCTGTAAGCCCGGAGGAAAGGGTCCCGGTGGTCCCCAAACCAGCTCCTCCTCCAAGACTGCACAGTGAAGGGATGGGGGTTGCCAACCCCATACCCCCCGTCACACCAGCTCTGGGTCCTCCCGTGGGGGGCCGGCTCTGCACTTCCTTTCTGCCTGGTCCGCTGTCACAACGGACAGGTGGGTTTTGGAAGTGGTCGGTCAGGGGCTGCCTCTGGAATTCAAGCAATACCCACCAAGCTGAGCCCGCACCCCACGGGAGGAGATGGTGTCCGTGCACACTCAGTCGGCTCTCCGAGGTGACATCGCTCAACTCCTCTGCAAGGAGGTAGATGCCAGAGTCGCGGATCCCCCTGTCAACCCAGAGTTCGTTTCCAGGTACTTCCTGGTCCCAAAACGGACAGGGGGCTGCCGCACCATTCTAGATCTGCATGACTTGAACCAATTTCTCAGGTCTCACACATTCAGGATGGTAATTCTGTCTCAGATCATACCATCTCTTGAGTAGAACATGTGGTTCTGCTCACTGGATCTCCAGGACGCGTTCTTTCACGTCCCGATCTGTCTGGCTCACCAAAGGTTCCTCCGCTTCTGAGCAGAGGGAGCCCTCTTCGAGTTCCAAGTCATGTTGTTCGGCCTGTCATCGGCTCCCCGGGTCTTCAAATGCATTGCAGTGGTGGCGGCCCACCTTTGGTGGGGTCAGAGTGTACCCCTATCTCGATGACTGGCTCATAGCGGATCCCTCCATACGGGAGGTGGCGAAATTCAGGGATCTGGCTCTCTAGACCTGCATCGAACTTGGTCTCCTGGTCAGCGAGACCAAGTCGGAACTTGAACCTTCGCAGGTGATCTGCTTCATCAGGACAGAGTTAAACTCTTGCCGAGCCAGGCTGCCGATGGACAGGGTGGAGGTTCTCTCCTCCTTTGCCTGCCCATTTCTGGTTGGGCACTTGTGCCCTGCCTAGGACTTCCTGCACCTTCTGGAGTACATGGCGGCCTGCACCTCCATGGTCCGAGTGGCCCACTGGCATATGTGCCCCCTCCAGTGGGAGCTGGCTAGCCAGTGGACTCTGCGACTTGGTAATTTCGACTAGGCGGTCACTGTGACCCAGAAGATGTGGGACACTCTCCAATGGTGGACTGTCCTAGGACATCTACAGGAAGGGATACCGTTTGTCCTTCGTGAGCAGACTGTTGTTCTGATGACTGATGCCACTCTCACAGGCTGGGGTGCCCACATGGGGAATCGGAGTCCATGGGTTCTGGCCCCCCCCCCGAGTAATCCCAATGTCATAGCAACCTGCTGGAGCTCGGAGCAGTTTGGCTGGCACTGACTGCATTTGCTCCGTTTCTTTGGGGTCAAGTGGTGCAGGTCCAGATGGGCAATACCACGACCATGTACTATCTTGGCAAGCAAGGCGGCACGCACTCCTGGCCTCTGTGCCGGCAAGCTCTCCGCATCTGGACCCTCTTGAGCCAATTGGAGGCAGATCTCCTAGCCATCCATGTGGCAGGAGCCTCCACTCGGTTGGCGGATGCCCTCAGCCGTGTGGGCAAGGCGTCCCACGATTGGCTCTCCATCCAGAGGTAGTCCACAGCCTATTCTCCCATTGGGGCAAACCTCAGGTGGACCTGTTCGCCTCCAGGGAGAACACAAAGCTGAAGCTGTTTCATGCTCGCCCCCCTCAGGAGGGCTCACTGCTGGGGCATGCCGTCTCGAGGCTGTGGATCCCAGGCCTTTTCATCGCCTTTCCTCCACTTCTCTTGGTTCACAAGGTGCTCCCCAAGGTCGGGAGGGACAAGGCACAGGTGATCCTGGTAACCCCAGACTGGCTTTGCCAGTTCTGGTATCCAGATCTCCTCAGCCTCAGCACCAGGCCCCCGAGACATCTTCCAGCACCCCGGGACCTGCTCTCAATCAGTCAGGGAAAGGTATTCCATCTGGACCTTCGATCACTGCACCTGACAGATTGGTTCTGGAGCTGCTAGAGTTCCAGGCTTTGGGTCTTTCTTGAAGATGTACTCACCGTAGTTGAGGCATCTAGGAAGGAGTCGATCAGGAGGTGCTATGCCTTCAAATGGAAGAGATTCTCCATTTGGTGTCAGGGCAAGGGCCTGGACCCTTTGTCCTGTCTGGTGGCAAGCATCCTCAACTACCTTTGGTCTCTCTCCAAAGGAGGTCTTCAGTCTATGACCCTTAAGGTGCACCTGGCAGCCATATCTGCTTATCGGGTGTGGGCCAGTCAGCAGATGGCCCAGGAGAAGGTGGTCTGGTGCTGCTTAAAAGGCCTTGACCACATTTCCCCTCCGGTGCATGAACCACCACCACCATGGGATCTACTGTTGGTATTGGCAAAGCTCGTGGGCAAGCTATTTGAGCCAATGCAGAGGTGTGAGATGTCACATCTGTCATGGAAGACCGCCTTCCTGGTGGCTATCACATCATCCAGAAGGACTGGGGAGCTACAGGTGCTGTCTGTTGAGTCTCCTTACCTGGTCTTCCACAGGGACAAGGTTGTCCTGTGCCCCCGCCCGAAATTCTTTCCGAAGGTGGTGTCAGAGTTTCACTTCAACCAGGTGTTGACTCTGCCAGTGTACTATCCCAGTTACACCTCGGAGGCCGAGTACAGGCTCCACACTTTGGACGTGAGATGGGCGCTCTCTTATTACAAGGAGCATACTGCTGAAGTTCGGGAAGAGGTTCGCCAGCTGTTTGCACCTATGCTGAAACCACACCTGGCAGACCTGCAGCAAAGTGAACGATTGGCAGATGGATAACATCCTGCATCGATCTCTGCTATAGGTTGATGGGTAGGGAGCCTTCTGTAGGGCTAAGGGCTCATTCCGCCCACCATACCGCTGCGTCGGTGGCTCCTTCTAGGGGCGTCCCTATCCAGGATATCTGCAGGACTGCTACCTGGAAGTCAGCAAACACCTTCATTTCCCACTACCACATCGACCTAGAGTCGTGCCGGGATGCTGGTTTTGGGGCCTCTGTTCTCTAATCTCTGTTCCCTAAGTAGGGGGTGTGCGCCTTGCCTCCCTCTTCCCAGAAAACTGCTAGGAGTCTGAGAACTAGTGTGGATAGAACAACATATCCACAATCCTAGAAAAACAGGTTATTCACCTGTAAGAGTAGATCTTCCACGGAATGGTGTCTTGCAGTAGGTAATTACTTCTGGGAGTGTCCAGCAGAAGGCACCGTGACACGGCAGCTCTTCCAGCAGTTTTGTACCAGGGACTGCCCACACATGACATCATCTTCCTGCTTCCTATACAAGTGCGGGCAGTCCCTGGTATCCTCAGTTCATTTTCCCGCCTTCTTCAGCTCCCACAGCAGCTAGTTCAACTTCTGTGTAGCAGTCATTGACGAGAATTGGCCTGGGTCAGGTTAAAGTTACTCTTCCATCAAAGTCCACTTGGCCGCCATCTCGACCTTCCATGAACCTCTGAATGGCAGGTTACTGTACCAACATCATTTAGCCAAGATGTTTTTGAGAGGAATTATACATATTAAACCTCCTATCAGAAGACCCACTCCTCCGTGGGATCTCAATTTTATGATAGAAAAATTGACCCTCGAGCCTTTTGACCCAGCGGCCACTTGTGACCTCCATTTCCTTTCATGGAAAATTTTATTTCTAGGGACATGGATATGTTGTTCATCCACACTGTCTGGCAGATATCCTTGCCGCTTTAAATGTTGCCGGAAGGTCTTCAAGCTGGCTCCTCCCACCCACCCGGGTGGTAAAACTCTCGGCTCCGCCCCATGACGCCAGATCTTCCTTACCGCTTGGAAGCTCGGGTTCCCTCCTTAACGCTCTGTGTATAAGACTGGTTCCTAATTCTTCGGTTTTGCGAATTTAAAAGTTTTTGCACTTCTAGACTTCGGTCTTCTATCCCTCGCGGCTGCGATGGACAAATCGACTCCCGGTTTTCGGAGATGACCTTGCGGGCAGAAAATGTCTCGGACGGATCCGCACTCCACATGTGTCTACTGTTTAGGCCTTGAGCACGACCCACAGGCTTGCGACCTGTGCTCTTCCTTCTCAGTCTACGTCCTCGAAGCCCGTGCTGCCCATTTACAACTGGGGTGTCCCGAGAAACGTTTTCCTCCGGTGAAGTCAAAAGAGGCTCGGTCGGCGGTTTCCACGGCGGCGGGCTCGGCAGAGCAGATGATCGCCCTCGAAGAGGAGGCAGCACGGGCCGCATCTTCCTCGGCCGCAGCATTTATCCCGCTCTCCCTGGGTTCCTCTTATACAGCTTCCTTTAAGGAGCTTTGTCTGTCCCTCTCCACTAAGGGAGAGGGACCAATGTCTGCTGGACCTTCTTCGCGGTCCAAAAAGAAAGACAAGGGTAAGTCCCTCCGTCGACGCTCTTGGAAGTGGGAAAGCTCCCTCTCCCCGAGTTTGCATACTACGCTATTACACTAATCGTACCCAGTTGAGTAGGAAATTGTCTCAACTATTCGTCACCTTTGCCTCTGGCAGAGAAGGGCTTCCTGTTGCTAAACAAACCCTTTCTTCCTGGTTGGTGAACTGTATTACCTTTTGCTACAACAAGTACAAAAAAATTTTACCTGGACCTGTCCAAGCCCATTCCACTAGAGCTATGGCCACTACTGCGGCTTGCTTTAAAGAAGCCTCCATTTAGGATATCTACAGTGCAGATACCTGGTCCAGAATCCATACGTCCACAAGGCATTACAATCTGGATATTGTCTCACGATGTAGGACGGCCTTCGGTCGTGCAGTCCTACAAGGTCTCCTGTCCTAATTGTCCTCCCACATGGACGTAACTGATGGGGATTCTCCCAGAAGTAATTACCTACTGCAAGAGACCACTCCATGAAAGCTAGTACAGTTACGTAAAATCTTACCGTAACAGTACATCTTCGAGGAATGCCTCTTGCAGTAGGTACAATCCCACCCTCTGTCCCCCTCCTTCTCTAAGAGAGCAAATTCTGGTCCAGTGACTTAGGGTTGGGACTCCTTGGTACCTTGGCTTCCCCTTGGTCCTCGCTTTGTGAGCTGAATCCGGTGGGGGAACCAAGGATACCAGGGACCACCCACACTTATATAGGAAGCAGGAGGATGATGTCGTGTGGGTGGTCCCTGGTACAAAACTGCTAGGAGAGCTGCTGTGTCATAGCACCCTCTGCTGGAAACTCCCAGAAGTAATTACCTACTGCAAGAGACTTTTTTCGAACATCTACGATAAGATTTTACATAACTGTACTTTCTAGGAGTGGTATATGTTGTTCATCCACATGAACCCACCTGACCTCCCTGGCTTCAACGCACAGCCCTCTGCTTCCAGCGAGCAAGATCTGGTGTCAAGGGGTGGAGCCCAGTGATATGCCACCTGGGTGAGTGGGAGGAGCCAGCTTTTAGACCTTCTGGCAAGGTTCTTAAAGGGAAAGGAAAGGACATGCCAACTAGTGTGGATGAACAACATATACCACTCCAAGAACTACTGTTACAGGTGAGTAACCTGTTTTTCAAACAACATGAAGTCTTGCTATATTATGACATATGCAGTGAGTCCCAACCTTCGAACTGCTCCGGAGGTGAGAGTTAACTTTCCATGCCAGGCATGGAACGCTGAGCTCGAGCTCGGTTGAAACTCTGTCTGTTGTTCTTCAAACTCAAACCGTCAGATTCTTTACTCCGCCTCACTGAACAGTCGCTCCGGAGATTTCTCCTTCTGCTTGGTTCATTTTGTCGGTTAAAGTATTGTTTTTCTCGGTTTTCCGCAACCGGTTGGTTCAGGCTCTTTCTGTGGTATTTGTGAGTACTAGATAGGTTTACATTAATTCACTTCTGTGTGGAACTTGTAAACTGTTTATTGGTTCGGTTTGAACCGATCAGGTTGTTTAAAATATCTTAATCTGTCATTTAGAGTGTGGTTACCGGTTCTTATCGGTTCTAAAAAAAACAGATTTTATTATGTTTTTTTTCCACGACCCATGACATGGTTGGGAACCGATAAGAGGGTCTTGCCTGGCGGATTGCCATAAACGGGTAAGTTTGGTTAGGACTGGCACTATGTCTGAGAAACCCAAAAGAAAAACCCGGCCCACTGGGTTTCAACACTGCAGTGTGTGTGGGGAAGTCTTTGCCAAGGCTGACCCCCACACCACCTGTGTTTTATTGTCTGGGGTTTGACCACCTCAATGCAGACTGCCAGATTTGTAAAAATTTTCCTGCAGCTACCCTGGAAAAGAGAGTTGGTAGGCTCAGGGAAAGGGAGGCCAAAAAGTCCGCTGAACCGGATGACCAGGGCGAGACTTCCTCTGGCAAAAGGAGAGCCGACTCTGAGGGGTCGGTTCCAGCAAAAAGGGCTAGGAAATCAGCTGGTGTGGAGCCAAAACTTTCCTCTCCAACCGCTGAAGAGATAGCCAAAGCGATTCAAATTGTCCAGTTGCTTTCCCCAGTTCCGACCGAACCGGCACCATCAGGTAAGCGCCCGGTTCGGCCGGTTCCACTGGTTCAAGAGTATGATTTAGAGGAATATTATGAACTGGAAGAGGAGTATGAGGAGAGTGAATGTGGATTTGAAAGTCTGGATGTGCCCATTGACCGGACATCTCCCCAGACAGACCTTCAGGAGTGTCTCCCTAGGCTTTCTGAGTCCCCTTCTCATTTTATGTTTTATAAAAAAGTGGCTGAAACCCTCCAGCTCCCTATGGAGGAAGCTGTGGATGATCAAGAGGAGCCTGACTATGTGGAAATGATGGATATCCCAGAGTCTAGGAGACTGTCTATTCCCTTGCATAAATCTTTTGGGAAACAGACTTTTAAAATTCTAAAACTCCTCACACTATACCTCCTGTGGATAAGAGATTGGACAAGAGGTACACATTGTCAGGCTCTGATCACGAGTTCCTTACACAACAATGCAGCCATGTTGGGGTAGTGCAGGCTGCAGCCTGTGACAAGGCAAATATCCCCTTGGCCTCACACCCCCCAGACAAGGACTCCAGGAGGATTGATGCCATGGCTAAGAAACAGTACATGGCAGCATCCTTGGGACTCAGACAGGCAAATTAAATGGCTTATGTTGCTAGATATCAGAAATCCAGATGGGATACTGTTATGGCTCTAGCAAAACAGGTCCCTGGCCAGCTTGCCAAGGAGCTGGAGCAGGTGGCTGCCGATGGTATTGAGGCATCCAAGGTGCAATTTAATGCTGCAGTGGACTCAAATGATGTGTCAAGAGTCATGGCTACATCTGTGGCACTTCGCAGAATGGCTTGGCTCAGATGTACTAGCCTGTCACAGGATACCCGGACTAAGGCCATGGATTTTCCTGTTGTGGGTAATTCCCTGTTTGGGGAGCAGACAATTACATGAAGAAAATGGATGAGTATAGGACCACCTATAGGAGTGCACAGGCCAAGGAAAGGCAGGCCACTCCTCAAAGGCAGCATCCCAGGGGCAGGGGCAGGCCTTTTCATAGGGCCTTTTACCAAGCCCAGGCCTCCTCTTCTGCTTATGCCCAGAGGGGTTTCTTTAGAGGGAGAGGCAGAAGGGTGCCAGCAGGCCTGTTTCACTCCTCAGCCCAAAGCCCCTGCCAAGCAGGCACCTGATGGGGTTGCCAGGGCCGATTCTCAACTACCTGTGAGGGGCAGGCTGGCTTACTTTGTCCAGGACTGGGAGTCTCTGACATCAGACAAGTGGGTCCTGGAAGTAGTAAGCCAGGGACTGGTTCTCAGCTTCAAAAGTTTCCAAAGATGAGGCCAGATCCTTTCCTGCAAATCCACCAGAGGCACTTGCCCTAGAGGCAGAGGTCTCTTTCTTCCTGGCTCTCAGAGCTGTGGAAAGGGTTCCACCCCTACACCAGGACAAAGGGTTGTACTCCAGGTACTTCCTTACCCCAAAAAAGACAGGAGAATGGCGGCCCATCCTGGATCTCAGATGCTTAAACAAGCACCTTTTAAAACCAAAATTCAAAATGGTGACTCTAGGAATTATTCTACCCTCTCTAAAGCCAGGGGACTGGCTAGCGTCCCTGGACCTCAAGGATGCCTATTTCCATATTCTCATCAGAAGCTCCCATCGAAAGTACCTCAGGTTCGAGCTGCCCTCAGGCCATTACCAGTTCAGAGCAATGCCCTTTGGCCTCACCTCTGCTCCAAGGGTATTCACAAAATGCCTGGCAGTAGCAGTTGCTTCTCTAAGAAGGCAAAGGATTGCCATCTTCCCTTACCTGGACGACTGGCTTATAGTGGGCCAGTCCCCAGACCAAGTCAGGTTACACCTACAGATAACTCAGCAACTGCTCACCTCTCTAGGTTTCCTCCTGAATCTTTCAAAGTCAGTTCTAGAGCCTGTCCAGCTCCTCACCTTCATAGGCGCAGAACTGAACACAGAGAAAGCCAGAGCCTTCCTTCCTTTGGGCAGGGCAAGGACCCTGGTGTCTCTGGCCTCCTCATTCACTCTGCAGGTGTCTCGACCAGCAAGGCATTTTCTACAGCTCCTGGGGCACATGGCTGCTTCTACAGCAGTAGTGCAGGGAGCCAGATTTCAGATGAGGGACATTCAGTTCCATTTGAGAGCCTTTTGGTCTCAAAGGAAGGACCCTTTAACCAAATTGATCCCAGTGACTCGAACCCTGATCCAGGCCCTACGGTGGTGGCAGGATCAGAGCAATCTCAGACAAAGGGTTCCTTTTGTCACTCAGTCTCACTCCTTAATCCTTACTACAGATGCATCCCTCTTGGGGTGGAGAGCTCACATGGGCTACCTCACCACCCAGGGGTTGTGGTCCCCTCAGGAATCTCTGCTCCACATCAATCTGTTGGAACTCAGAGCAGTTTTTCTAGCACTTCAAGCTTTTTCCAAATCTCTTCAGAACAAAGTTGTACAGGTCAGAACAGACAACACCACCACAATGTGGTACATCAACAAGCAAGGGGGCACTCGGTCTACGGCCTTGTGCACCGAAGCAATGAAGTTGTGGTCTCTGGCTTATTCCCTGAACACCTCCCTTACGGCAGTTCACCTCCCAGGCAAGGACAGTGTCCTGGCAGATGCTCTCAGCAGGATTTCCCAGGACCATCACGAATGGTCACTGGACCCCCTGATCTTGGAGGTGGTATTTGCCAGATGGGGCACCTCGCAGATAGATCTTTTTGCAGCCCCAGGCAATCACCAACTTCCCCTTTTTTGCTGCAGGCCCCCAGTGTTGGGCTCAGTCGCTCTGGATGCCTTAGTTCTCAATTGGGAAGGGAAGTTTCTCTATGCTTCCCCTTCCCTCTTCTGTTCAAAGTGCTAGTCAAAATCAGATCTCAACCCTGCAAGATGATCCTGATTGCTCCAGATTGGCCCAGACAACCCTGGTATCCACTTCTACTGTCCTTAGCAGTCCATCTTTCCTGTGTCTCCCAGGAATCACAACCTGTTAACCTGTGCTCAGGGGAGGGTTTGGTACCCGAACCTCAAATCTCTCAATCTCAAGGCCTGGCTCTTGAAGAGTTAGAGTTTGCTGGTTTACACCTCTCCCAAGGTGTAATGGATATCTTGAAGGCTTCTAGAAAACCTTCCACCATGGCTATTTATAATTCCAATTGGAAGAGGTTTTCCATATGGTGCTCTGGGATGCATATTTCCCCAGAATCGGCTGATTTACCCATAGTCCTGGATTATATGGTCCACTTAAATGCCTTGGGGCTGAGACCAGCTACCCTAAAAGTGCATCTGGCAGCTAAGTCTGCTTTTATTTCAGCAGGTAAGCCCTCTTCTCTTTCAGCTCACCCTGTATTCTCCAAGTTTTTCAAGGGATTGCTTCACACCAACCCTCCATTCAAGGACCCTGTCCCTGCATGGGACCCTAATGTTTGCATTGCTCAGCTTATGCAACCTCCCTTTGAGCCTTTGTCTTCAGCAGAGCTTAAGTACTTGACTTGGAAGACTGTGTTTCTGGTAGCCATCACTTCTGCCAGACGCATAAGTGAATTACACGCTTTATCAGTGGAGCCTGATTTTATCTCCTTTCATAGAGATAAGCTGGTCCTCAGGACTAACAGGAAGTTCTTGCCTAAGGTGGTTTCAGATTTCCACTTTATCAATCTATATCTCTTCCAGTGTGCTTTACTGACCATTCCTCCTCTGGCGAGAGGAGGCTGCACAGCTTAGATGTGAAGAGAGCTCTTAGTTACTGCATAGAGCATACCAAGGGTCACAGGTTTGACTCCCTCTGACTGTTCCTCACTTATGGTGAGGTTGGTGAAGGGAAACCTGCCACTAAAAGATCCATTGCCAGGTGGATTGTCTCTTGTATCCAATTTTGCTATGAAAAACTGGGTAAGGTTCCTCCCTCAGGCCTGAGGGCTCACTCTACCAGAGGTACAGCTGCTTCCCTGGCTGCTGCCAGGGATATTCCTATTCTAGAGATATGTCAAGCAGCTACCTGGAAAGCAGTTCACACTTTTACCAAGCATTACTCCCTGGATATCCAGGCTAGGAGTGATGCTCGGTTTGGCACAGCTGTGCTTCAGAGCCTATTTCTTAAGTAGGTTCTGTCCCTCCTCCATGGAGGTACTGCTTTGTAGTCTGCATCTGTCATAATATAGCAAGACTTCATGTTGTTTGAAGAAAAAATTACTCACCTTAGTAATGTTGTTTCTTCTAATGGAATCTTGCTATATTATGACCTCCCCCGCCTGCCCCTCTCAGAACCTCTGTTTTTGGGATGCGGGTGGGCAGTGCAGTGTTGGCACTTAGTAGGTGCCCACCTTGTTGTTTTCACCCCTCCTTTTTGGGGTGACTTGGTGTTGTGTTTTTCATTTTTTGGGTCTCCTGACTTGAGTCTTTGTTTTGGGACCAAAAATGTGTTCTTATGTTTAGTAGCCAGTTGGCTAGTGTAGGTTTACAGCTTCCACACAGGACCTCAGTGAGTTTAGCTCGTAAAGATCTGATGGTTTGAGTTTGAAGAACAACAGACAGAGTTTCAACCGAGCTCGAGCTCAGCGTTCCATGCCTGGCATGGAAAGTTAACTCTTTCACCTCTGGAGCAGTTCGAAGGTTGGGACTCACTGCATATGTCATAATATAGCAAGACTCCAAAAGAAGAAACAACATTACTAAGGTGAGTAATTTTTTCTTCTCGACCACTCCTCCATGTCGGACTCCATCTTTTGTGCCCCCTCTGGTGTATGCACCCTGTTGCAGATCTTCGTGTCATCTGCAAACCGGCACACCTTCCTCCCCAGACCATCTGCGGTGTCGCTGATGAATTTGTTGAAGAGGACTGGTCCCAGCACCAATCCCTGTGGCACTCGGCTGGTCATCAAACTCTTTTAATAGTGTACCATTCTCTAATACTCTCTGAGACCTCCCACTCAGCCAATTTTTAACCCAGCATGTTGTTTTATGGCCAACTCCTATGTGTTCCAGCTTGTTGACCAACCTCCTGTGTGGAACGGAGTCAAAGTCCTTGCTACAGTCTAGGTAGACCACATCAACTCCCCCAATCCACCATCCTAGTGACCCAGTCAGAAAAATCAGCCAGGTTTGTTTGGTAGGACCTTTCTGCTGTGAATTCATGTTGCTTTGGATCTAGCTGACTACTTGTTTCTAAAAATCTTAGTATCCTCTTCTTTAATAGGGACTCCAATATCCTACCCACCACTGAAGTGAGGCTAACTGGGCGATAGCTTCTTGGTTCTTCTTTGCTCCCATTCTTGTGAAGTGGTACCACCGTAGCCCTTTTCCAGTCCTCAGGAACTACTCCACTGCTCTCCCAACGACATGTTGAGGAGATTTGCTAGGGGTGCTGCTAGTTCCTTCCCAAGGTCTTTCAGTATTCTTTGGTGCATCTCATCTGGTCCCATTGCTTTTTCCACCTTCAACTTATTGATTTCCTCCATGACTCTTTCTTCCGTGTAGGGACTCGTGTCTACCTCTCCTGCAAGGATATCCTTTATGCATAGTGATGGTCCGTTGCCATTTTCTTCCTGTGTGACGACTGAGCAGAAGTACTCGTTATGTGCTTCTGCCTTTTCCATGTCATCCTCCATAAGATGTCCATCCTTTTTTGCAATTCTAACGATTACTGCTCTTTTTTCTTATGTATCTGTAGAAGGTTTTGTCTCCCTTCTTGATTCCCTTACCTGCACTATCTTCTCTTCGGTTTGGGCCTTCGCAATCTTTATTGCTTTCCCAGCTTCTTTCAATTTTCCCTTGTACTCTCTTCTAGTACTGTCATTTTTTTTGATTCCTTGCCTTTTCTGAAGGCTCTTCTTTTATGCCTCACTATGGTTGCCACCTCCTTGGAGAACCAAAGAGGTTTCCTCTCCTCTTTGATTTACTAATATGTCGGGCGCAATACAATGTGACTAATGTAACTGCTCCCTTCCTAATGTATGTGCTTTACCAAGACAAGGAAATGAGCCGAGGCTCCATTCTTGCACTATCGGTACTAACCATTCTTCTGTAAGAGGGTTCCACAGGTGGTATGTGGCTCCCAGTGGGAGGCAAAATAACTGGACAAAAATATACTGAGTAAGAATGCTCTCAGGTTGATAATTGTATTCCCACCCTTGGCTAGGTCCCTACAAGTTGTATCCCTCTTTACTAGGTTTAGTCTAGATCCCTACATGCCTTGAAAGAAATGCTATGTATCTTGGTCTCTAATTCTTGGGGTGAGGGGGAGAAAACATAACTTTAAAATATAAAACAAGGGAGTAGTAATGTTTTATTTAAGTATACCTTTTTTAGTTTTGATGTTTATTTTCCAGCATGTCAGATTTCTGCCAGCTGCCTGAATACAGTTTTGCCAGTTCTGGCTAGCATTGTTGAGAGTGTTGAAAGTTACTCCTAGGATCTTAATAGGATCAGAGGTGAAGGAGATAACCTGCTTCAATTGTTTTTCCTCTTGGGGTTTCCCTATTTATATAGCAGTGCTTTTATCAAAATTAATGTGAGATCTTGAAATGTCGGAATATCCATCAATCACTGCCCATGCTTCCTGTCCTGATTGTAAATTGCTTACAGTAATACACAGATCTTCTGGGTAAGCTAAAGTTTGTACATAACGAGAGTCTGGGGCCACAGCTGTTCTGTGTACTGACACGATTTGATTTATCTGTCTGAGAAGAGACTGTCGTCAAGGCACAGATCAGGAAGCATAGGAAGACCAGGAGCAGTTGTAAAATTTGCAAGTGGAGTTTTATTATCAATAGCATTAAAATAAAAAAAATGTTCATTAGAACTATTTACAAAGGCAGTACAAACAGAGAAGTCAAAGTCCTTAATCTGAGGGCATCTCTAATTCCAAGAAGTCTCTATCTCTCACATTCTGTAGCAGAAGCATTGCTGCTCTTTTTGTCTTTGCCTAGGAACTCGTTAAGGAGATAGCCAGTTTTTCACAAAATACTCTTGTCAGTTTCTTTGCGAGCAGGCTTGCAACTAGAACAGTACCCCAAGCTGGCCTCCTGCTGACAACTCTGCAAAAGTGTTTGCAAACAAATCTCAGAGGAGCTCAAACTGCATCTCAGGTTAACCCCTTAAATTCCAAATAGCTTTTTGCAGTCATTTCAGCAGTGTAACTATATACATTTCAAACCAAAGGATCCCACTTTCACATAAAAATTCACGTATATTTCACAATCGCAGATGTGCAAGGGGGAAAGAAAAAACAGAAACAGCAAGTGAAGGTAGAGAGATAGTGAGAGGTGGAGAATCATGAGACTGTTGGACTGATCAGTTCCTAGGTCTCACTTGAACATTCGGTTGTGCAACCAGACAGGCAAGAGACAGAAAAGGAGAGGATAGAACAGATCCTTGCATTTCTATTTTATGTAAAAGTTTTACCAGGAAGGCACACTGAGCAGTGTGTACTGCTCGATTCCAGGTGTGTCCTTGGGGGAAGGGCACAGTGAAGATACAAAATTCAATATACAATTATGACTGTAACACAAGGAAACAGAATAATCAGTCGGTACATACACACTTAGTGCAAGTGGTAAAGAGACATACAAACATACAAATGTGCCAACAGAAACAGACCATCCGGTCTATCTAAGTCTGCTCGAGTGTGCAGCTAGCTCCCCTAGTTTGTAGCTGCCCCACCCCCTTCCCTTTGTCATCCCACTGCCACACCCCCACCTTCCCCATCCTCACTCTCCCCTGTTCCATGCCCTTTTGAAGCTGTTCACAGATTTACACAATACCACCCATTCTGGCAGTGCATTTCATTTTGCTACCACCCTCTAGTGTCTCCTCATTTCCATCCTAAATCTTCCCCCCTCTATTCTTAGCCCATGCCCCCTGGTGTCCTTCTCCCTCCTTAGCTTAAAGATCCCATCTGCCTCATCCTTATTGATTCCCCTCAGATACTTGAATGTCTCCATCATGTCCCCCCTGTCCCTTCTATCCTCCAGGCTGTACATATTCAGGTCTCCCAGTCTGCTCTCATAGTCTCTCCCCTCCATTCAACATATCATCTTTGTTGCCCTCCTCTGCACCCTCTCCAGTATCCTGATATCACGCTTTAGGTATGGCCTCCAAAACTGCACACAATACTCTGTGTGGCCTTACCCGCGACCTGAAGAGGGGCAAGATCATCTCTTTGCCTGGTTGAAAAAAACCTCGCTATGCACCCCAGCATTTTGTTTGCTTTTGCAGCCACTCTCCTGCACTGGGCAGTGTTGTTCATGGTCCCTGTTATCATTACCCCAGGTCCTTCTTCTCCTCCTTGATCCCCAGCTTAACCCCCCCCCCCCAAGCCAGTATTCTTTCCTTGGGTTCTTCGCCCCAAAGTGCATAACCATACACTTCTTTGCATTGAACCCCAGCTGCCACCTCTCTGACAACTCTTCTAGCTTGCTTAGGTCCCCCTGCAGCTGCTTCCATCCCTCCCTCCCTCCCTCCATCCACCACTGCTCCAATTTTGGTGTCATCAGCAAACAAACTTACCTTACTCACCACCCCATGTGCAATGTCTGATATGAAGAGCCCAAATAATACTGGCCCCAGCACAAAGCCCTGTGTCACCCCACTAGTCATCGGCCTTGGAGTTGAGAGCTCCCCTTTCACCACCACCTGTTGCAGCCTCTCACTCATCCAGCTTGTAATCTAGTTCATAATTTTTGCCCCTACCCCTACACCAGTTAGCTTCCCCCCAAGCCGCCCATGAGGCACCGAATCGAAGGCCTTGCTGAAGTCCAAGTAAAGAACATCCACCGCATGACCCTTATCCAGCTCACCTGTCACCCAGTCATAACAGGTAAGCAATATTCAGTCAGCTCCAACAATAAGAGAGCAGACTAGTCATATGAACAGCAAAGAGTCAGCAGAGCTGGGCAAGCCCATAATTATCAGCTGTCACAGGCACAGGTGGAGAAGTGCACTTTAATGAGTTGATTGAGATGCTGAGTTGGGAGTGTGTGCCGGATGTCAGTAGGGAGAGAGTTCCATAGTTTAGGCATGCGATGTCTGAAGGCAGCCTGGCCAACAGAGAAGGTCATGAGCTGTACAGCGAGGAGACCGGTGTCGACATTTCTAGGGCGGTACGCTGGGGAGGTCTGGGCTGAAAGGGCAGAGGTGAGATAGAGTGGCAGGGACTGGGACCAGAACTTGGCTGAGAGACTTGCGCAGTTGGATAATCTATGGTCTTGAAGCGAGGGGAGGTCTAGTGACCAGTAGAGAATGCAGTGATTTGTGGAGGGTGAGCAATCAAGAGTGAAGCTCCAGAAAGAGTGGAAAAGTGTGTCCAGTCTGGCTAGGGTGGATTTAGGAGTGGCACTGTAGACTACATCCCGTAGTCGAATATAGGGAGAATAATTTTCTGTACAAGTGAGTGGTGGACTGTCAGTGGGATGCAACCACGATTGCAATATACGGCACCCAGCTTAGGGTGGAGCTTTTTGTGGATGGCATTGTCATGTACAGAAAAGTTGAGGTGCTGGTCAAGCCAGACCCCGAGGTATCTAAAGGAGGAAGAAGCCTCCAGAGGAGTCCCGTCCAGGGTATGGAAGGAGGGGGAGGTGGGAAGCCGAGAGAGTCTCTGCCTCATGCCGAAGATCATGGAGACTGTCTTTTTGGTGTTGAGAAAAAGCTGATTTGCACGAAACCAGAGCTGAACATCACTGAAGTCCTGCTGTAGTCTGGTTGCCACATCAGAGGGTGAGGGGCCTGATATATACAGAACCGTGTCGTCTGCATACATGTGGATGGATGTTTGTGGGCAGGCATTTAACTCTTTCTGCATGACAACTGGGACAGGGCCTTATTCAGTCCTGTCACATGCCCCCCTCTTTAAGAGGGAACATGTTTTCAAAAAAACAGGTTTTCAGAACTTTTCTTTTAATTCTCTTTTAACATTAGCTTATAACCTTTATAGTTTAATGCATATACAGTATGGCAAACAGAGAAGTTTAAACTCGCATTTTGTTTTTTCAACCTTCTGAATTCTCAGTTCTAATGTTTCTACTTTATCAGTTTAGCCATTAACATTGCAGCGTAGGACTGAAGTCTGTACATTTTTTATAAAATTCTGAGGGGAGTCTGTCAATCCCTGGAGCAGCAGTATTCTGCAAGCTTTTGATTGCCGTGTCAACGTCTGATAACAGTATAGGGCATATCATTTGAGAATGATGACACCGGATTAACTTGACTTGTGAAGGAGATGAGGTTCCAAACTGAGTCTGTGCAAAATCCTGCACTACCGTTTGCTTTGTAAACCTGTCAGAATTCTACTGTTTGTCCTGTCTTGGTAGGCTTTAAAACTATCCATTGACTGATTCCCCCCTCCCTGGCTGTGTTCCGAACTATAGTTCTTGTGTAAGTGTCCCAACTCTACTATACTGGTATTGTGTCATTTCATTTTTGATATGATATTCTTGTGCTGAGAGGTTTATTTTGTCTCTGTACAGTACAGAGTTCAATTTATGTAGGTGGGCCCTTAAACTCAAATATTTTAAGCATTTTTCTTTCCTAATTTGGTTTGCACAGGATTGTAAAAGGTTGCCGAATCCCTTTTTGTTATTTTCCTACCAGGACAAAATGTCTTCACACGTTCGTTCTGGAAATGAAATTTGACAGGTCAGTTGACCCACTGACCCTTGAAAAGGTGGGTCATTCGATTGATTGAAAGACATTTTTTAAACACTCAATGTAACACTGTGATTGTGATGGTAATTGCAAAAAGTTATTTTTAACTTACAATGACTGCAATAAATGCATCACACAGGATGGAGAACTTACAATGTAAGCTCAAATGAAAGTGATTCACCTGACTGCAAGAATGAAGGTACAGTAAAAAAAAATGACCATCAAGAAATGAATTTGGAATAGAACCTGGCAGCAGGGTAGGCAGAAAAAAACAAGTCCTTCACCATCCAGAAGAAAATTGGCCGTGTAAGTGGCAGCAGAATGAGGCGGAAGAAACTAATCCTCCACCATCAACGAAAAAATATACACGTAGCCTGACAGCAGGGGAGGCAGAAGAAACAAGTCCTCCGCCATCAGTAAAAAAAAAAAAAAAAAAATTGGGCAAGTAGTCTGATAGCAGGGGAGACGGAAGAAACAAGTCTTCCATCATCAGGGGAAAAAAGTAGGCGTATAGCCTGGCTGCGCGGGAAGCAGAAGAAACAAATCCTTCACCATCAATGGAAAATTAGTCATCATGTAGCCTAGCAGTAGGGAAGGCAGAAGAACAAGTCCTCCACCATTAAGAGGAAATGTGGGCAAATAGCCTGGTAGCGGGGATGCAGAAAAAAGAAGTCCTCCATCATCAATTAAAAAAAAAAAAAAAAAAATTACAAATTGGGCGTGTAGCCTGGCAGCAGGAGAGGCAGAAGAAACAATTCCTCCATCATCAGTGAAAAAAAAATTTGGCATTTCTGCTTATACGTCAAGCTTTATCCCTGGTAATGAAGTTAGGACTGCAGTTTTTTTTTTTTTTAACAGCAGCGTAGCAAGAACACAGCAGACTAGGCACCACAAAATCATCTGTAGTGATGGTCTGGAAAACTGCCCTACACTGCAGCTGACTTAAAGCTCCTGCATGTGTGACTGACATTGACTGCTGCCTGTGTGCTTCACTTAATTATTACAGCAGTCAAAATAATTCATAGCAGTGTCTCAAACCCTGTGTGAGTATTCGGACTCTCACTACACTGCTGATTGCTTAATCCCTGGTAGTGGCTAGAGTTAGGACTGCTCCAGTTGAATTTATTAAGAGCAGCAAGAACACACGCAGGCCAGTTGTACACAGAATGTCAGACAGTCTGATCTGATAATGCCACACAGCAGCAATGTCTGATCTGACACGGCTACTATGTGGCTGAAGCTGACTGCACTGTGCTTCACTTATTTCAAATATAACAAGGAATCAGAGCAGCACAACACAACAGACCACAAATTATGACTGGTGTCTGATTAATCTGACTCCCTTCACATTGCTTGCTCAGTTAATCACACTAGTGCTTTTAGTTAGAACTGCTCTGGTGAACTACTTATCCTGGGGGAATTCAACAGTAAATGGCTTTCCCACTCAAATCTCTGTAAAAACATTGTCCTCGCACCTAATGCAACTTAGCTCTGTCCCTACCTGCCATAATTCACGATCCCAAAACCATTTGTTGCTGAACTGGGTACTCGCTACTCACCCTCAGTGCATCATTGACCCTAGTACCCTCCCTGATGCACTCAGTGACCACCACATGGTTTACTGTGTGAGCAAAATTCACCGCCCCAAAGCACCCCCGAAAATTATCCAAATTGGGTCCTTCAGGTCAATTGACTTATCCTTGTTGCATGCTGATCTGCTTTCCACCGACCGGTTCTCTCTCTCTCTCTCTCTCTCTCTCTCTCTCTCTCTCTCTCTCTCCCCAGCCAATAATATCAACCAAGCCCTCTAAATTCCTACTGATCTGCGATCAGCATGCCCCCTCCGGAAAACCAGGGTCAGAGGTTCTCACCTCCCCTGGATCTCTGCTGAACTTCTCGCCTGCCTCCATGCATGTGACCTGCATGGAAGACCTACAAGTCCTCTGGCTGTCTGGCAGATCTTAACAAGTACTGTGTCTTGAGGAATACTTCTACTAGAACCACCTGGCTAGCTAAGGCTGAGTTCTTATCCTCCTCTTTCCAGAACTGTCTAAATCACCCCTTAAAGTCTGGAAAGTCATTCAAGCTCTTTTCTCCCCCACTACCCAGTCCCCCTCTGTGATCCTCAATGTGGGTGACTCCACCATTTCCGGCCTTCCATCTGTCGCCTCAGCTTTCAACTCCTACTTCACCACCTGTGCTTCCTCACTCCTATCTGCCTCCCCATGACCCCCCCCCCCCATGACTTTCCTTCTCCTTTTTTGCCAGGTACCTCAACTTCCTCTCTAAATGCCCTCCTGGTTCTCAACCCTCAGAGGTGGGAGATCTGATGGACTTGACCCTAAGCTGCTACACCTCTCTGCACCTGCCATTGCCTTTCCCATCTCCTCCCTTCTCAACCTCTCATTCTCTCTTGCCTCAGTCCCAGACTCCTGGAAGCATGCAACAGTCATCCCCCTCCCTAAAGGTGGTGACTCCTTCTCTCCCAACAAATTCCACCCCATATCTCTCCTTCCAACCTTATCCAAACTACAAGAGCACATAGTTCTGTTACGATTATGCCCCTTCCTCGACTCCTCATCTTTCTTCACCCCCTTACAGTCTGGCTTTCACAAACACCGCTCCACCATCTCCTGTCTTCTCAGGCTCACTGACTCCATCCATACTGGCATGGACCAAGGCCACCTCACTGCTGCCGTCTTTTCTTTTTTTTTTTTAACTCTCTTTATGGCGTCCACTGGACCTGGAACTCTCTCAGGCACCAACTCGTCTGCTGCTGTACCACCCACTGAGACTCCCTACCTCCTCAAAGGCATTAGCTCTCCTCGTGGGACCCCCGGAACTAGGTCCGTGAAGAGTTCAAGGGGTGGAGGCAGAAGCCCAGTTACGGGCATGTGGCAGTCAGGCACTGTGGAGCCGTCGCCTGTCCAGACCAGCGTGGCGTTTCTAGTGCTTCCCGTCTCTCCCCCCCCCCCAAGTGTGGCGTGCAAAGATGCCATGGTGCATGACAACCCTGCCGGTGTCCGCCACGCTTGTCCCATGCTGCTTTCTGGACCGCTATCCTGCAGTGCCCCCGGTCTCCATCGGGGGTCACTAGGATGCTGTTCATCCCAAAGCCCCCCAGGAAAGGAGAGCTGCCCTGGGGATGCTCAATCCATTCCCTCCCCTGCCGACCCCTGGCACCTGAGCTTGCTCCTGAACCCAGGTCGCCAGCGTGGCACAAGGTGTGGCGTCCAGCGCCTCAACTCTCAGCGCCACCGGGCCGGCTCACTGCTGCCATCTTTGTTGATGTAGTGAAAACTTTCGACACTGTCTCTCACCCTCTTCTTCTTGACAAACTCAAGTCAGTGGGTTTCTCAAACTCTGCAATGAACTGGTTCAGCTCCTACCTAGAAGGAAGATCTCAGTCAGTGAGAACTGGTGAATCCCTCTCTCCCCCCTCTTACCCCCATTATACCGGCATCCCCCAAGGCTTCGTTCCTGACCTGTTGCTCTTCTCCATATTCCTCCACGACCTCCCCTCAGCCTGCTCCTCTGCTTTCATCCACATGTATGCAGATGACATGGTCCTGTTTGCATCTGGGTTTTCTCCATCAGCGTTAACATCCAGGCTTCAATTTGATTTTGACACTGTCCAGAAATGGTTCAGGTCAAATCAGTTATCCCTAAATTGTAATAAAACTGTCTCCATGATCTTCAGCACTAGACAGAGGCTTTCCAGGCTCCCCTTCCACCCCACCTTCCACACCCTAAATGGGGGCACAATTGATGATGTACCCTCATTTAAATACCTTGGCATCTGGCTTGACTGACAGCTTGGCTTCTCTCAACACGTAGACTCCATTCACAAAAAAGTCCACCCCATATTCGATGCCCTTTATAGGAACAAAAGCTGCATCCCTATACCTGCTGGCCGAAATACAACCTCTAAGATGATTCTCCCCATTTTTTATTATGGCAACATTGTTTATGGTGCTGTTCCAAAGTCCACCTTGACGAGACTGGACCACTCCACTTCCACTCCTTCTGCCGTTTTGCTTTGGCCTGCTCTCCCCACACTCACCACTGCTATCTGTACTCTGCTTTCCACCCCCCCCCCCCCGGAAGGTCGCCGCCTAATCCACTATGCCTTCTTCATTTCTATATTCTGGCCGGCTTCACTCCCCCTCTCCCTTATCTAAGCTGTCTTCTCTCCCCTATGCCCCCCTCCTCGTACTCTCTCTGAAACTCAGGCTATCGCTTCCTACTGCTCCTCACTCGTAAATCCCTTGCTGGACAGAATACTTCTCTTTTTGCTTTCTTAATATCTGGAACTCTCTTCCTCTAACAATTCGCTCTGTCTCCTCCAAACGCTGTCTTTCCTCGCTACTCCAAGTCCACACTGCTCCCTTCTGCAAATGCCCATAGCCCAATGCCCTGCCTCCCCCTTTTTCTCTGTCTCTCCCTTTTTCTCTACCCACTACTTACTTACTGCAACCTCTACACTCATCCTCTGCTCCCCATCTCAACCCCTCCCTTCCTTCCACCCTCCGTCCCTCTCTGTCTCCTCCCACTTTAATAACTCACCTTACTCCCCTCCACTACTACCTCAACCCCATTCCCTCTCTTCCTTGTCACCCACTTCCACCTCCCCGCTAACTTTTCTACTCTCCTCCCCCTCCTCTTATCTTATCCCCATTACTTTGTCCCCCTCTCCACCTCTATACTTGCTATTCCCAACCCTAATCCCTTTCCCTTCTTCTGTTCTCTTCCCCCTCTGGACCTTCTCACCTTTCTTCCCTCCCCTCTGTCCTCTCTCTCTACCCTCCTTTCTCTCTTTCTCTCATTCACTGCTTCAGCTGCTCCTCCCTGTGGCCCCTACCTGTTTTATTGACCACTTCTACCCTGTCCTGTTTCCTGACATTACAGCTGAGAGTGCCTGGTTCCTCACACTACTGATGTAATCAACTTGTATCGTTATTAAGTATGCCTATAAGATACTAAAGGAATAATGCTCAACAGGGTGGGTGTTAATGTGTATTATTGTACATTGTTGTGTCTTATTATACAATGGCAAGAAAGAATCCTGGACTCTGGTCAGTGTATGCCTGAGACAGTGATGTTATTACACAATAACATCACTGTATGGATGATGATATTCTTTTGCACATCTTTTCTTAAGAGACAAAGATATACTGCCACACTAAAAATCTACTACAAACATTTTTTTTTATTTTGTATAACAGTGGACCATTGTATAATAGCAATAAGGCGCTCGTGTGTGTGTGTGTGTGTGTGTGTGTGTGCGTGCGTTTGTGCTTGTGCGTTATTGTGTAATAACGTCACTCCTGGGGTGGTGGAAGCACTTTGCTTCGCCTCGTGCTTCAGCCTACCCCAGGGGTGACGTTATTACACGATAACACTCACCCTGTCGTACCTTATTGCGTAATTATATTACAGGACACATCTGGAAACGAGCTTTATGGCACAGTATGTCTTTCCTGGTAAATCTCTGTAAATAATTTTAACTGAGCAGAACACAGCCTAGATCAATAAGTGCAAGTGCTGAAGTTCGACTGTAGTGATGCAATTAGAAAAATGATTCTGCAGTAGCTCAGCAAACTACAGCTGTCAGAAATGGTAATTAAAGTTATCCCAGTCCCTTGCCTGAAGCTGAATTGTTGCAGTAAATACCAGAAAACAGCAGCCCAGCTCCATAGACTGCTCAGTGTTTTAATAATCCATTATCTCTCAATCTGTACACTGATTTATCGGTGATCAAGTGGAGTGGATGTTATGAAGACCGGATGCCTCACAGCTGTGCCCCGTACACTGACAGTGTGATGGACAGTCAGTAGATGTGTCCCTCAACTTGTCCACCATATAGATATATATATTTTTTTTTTAGACCCTCCTGCTTTCCTGTCAGCTCCTCCTTTGATATATCACTTCTGTATCCTGTTCCTGCCTGTCTGTCAACTATTAATTTCCTTTTCCCTTTTTCAGTCTGACTCCAGAATCTAAGAGTACTGCCCCTCACCCTGTCTGCCAGACAAGCCTGCCTAGTTTGCCAGCTCATTTCCCTTGCCCAGTCATTCTTAGGTTTAAAGCAATCTGACTCCGGATTTTAGGAGCCCTGCCCCTCACCCCCCTGCCAGACAGTGTTTTACCTGTTTATTACTCTCCTATTGATTCCTCTGTAAATTTGCTTTCAAGATAGTCAGTTTTCATAACCAAAAAAATAGATTTTGATGGTTTTCATGCTGTCACTTGATTCTCCTTGAGGCAGTGATCTACATGTGGCTGTCTCCAAGACCGACTCACACAGAACTGTGCAAGAGTCCGTGCAAGCACACGGTCTCTGAGATCTCTCTGTATTATGTGGCCTACCCTGCTACTTGCCACGTGGTACGCTTTGCTGACTGCCAACTTCATAGCCAGTTTAGCTCTTTTGGCTCTCCTGCACTTGCACAGCTCCATCTTCAGGCAAGACTCGATCACGCCGCTTGTGGGTGTTTCTTGATGTGCTAAGCTCCGCCTACTAGAAAGATGGCCGCAGCTGTAACAATGCTGGAACGCTGCCACACGTTTATGAAAAGGTCATGGTAGCAAGCTTTAGCATTCCAGTATATGCAGCAGTACCGGCATGTCTTTTTACCAACTACTTTAGAATGTGGTCAGGCTGCTTAGTGAGTACGCTATTGGCATGCTCCCACGGCCTAGCGTGAGTGCTGTCTTCATATGCACTCAGTACTGTCCATCTCGCATAAAGCAAATTCTCCACTTTCTTTAGTATTGTTGAATTTTCTAATAAAGTGACAGTCAGTCTCCAGATAGGTTGAGGGGTATGGGTTGATGTACCTGCTGTGCAGTGGCACATTACTGCCAGATGGTCCAGGGTCTCCACTGGTATTGCTCTAGCTCCCTTACTATACCACTTTTTGAAAGGAATAAAAAAAATAGATTTTGGGTTGCCAGATCCCCTTTGGTAAATGTCACACTGTTAGTTCCCTGACAAGATAAAAACCCATCTTCTAGGTTGGCTACTGTCACCATTTCCCTAAGGAAGGCCGTGCCGCAGTGTCTTTGTTATAGTCCCTCCACTGTCTTTTTTTGATCAGACTGCAGTTAAAATCCTCACTGAATATCACTAGTTTGCTACAGTCTGCCTTTTAAAAATAGGGCAACATGACCTGCCTTAGTTTGTGGGATGTATATATTTAAATGTAATGCCTTATTCTCATGTAATATGTCTAGCATCAGAGCCTGCCCTGGGGAAAATGTCTCCTAATTCTGATGCCTTAAAAGCTAATCCTCTATGGAGAATGCTCACTCCGTCACATTTTTCTGTTCCTTGTGACCAGAAAGAGGGGCCCTGTAACCGGGATTGCCTTGCAGCAGGCAGTTCATGCAACGTCTTTAATCTGGTATCCTGCAGAAAAATGTTCCCTGCAGTGCTGCCAGCAGAGGCATGGTGATTTCCCTTTTTAGCTGTTTTTGTGCTGTTAACATTTAACATGATAGGAATGATGATATGCCTTATACATACATTAATGAATAATTAAGTGAGAGGGTCCAGTTGTTGCCTTGTATGACATCTGTTTTGACAAGACTTTTTTTTTCTTGGCAGATTCCTCTATTTAGGAGTCCTCCAAATGTGATGGGTGATCATGAAGGGAGGAGGTAACAGAGGATGCCTCAGGGTCTCCTCCTTCCCCCTCTGTATCACTCCACTGTCAGACTCTGAAGCTAAAGCTGTGCATTTTTTCTTCATAGGGATGATGGCTTGTTTATGTCCTTTGAATTTCATTGTTCATGTCTAATCTTCTTGACTACCTCTGTTTTTTTGCTGTAACAGTCAGCATTTCCTCCTCCTCCTCTGAAGGGATGAGGGAGGAGGCATCACAGGTTGTGTGGCCATGGGTTCTGTCTAGTTTTGCTGCACCGTCTCATTTGGAGGAGGGTCTGGCACAGAGGTCTCCAAGTTGGTATCACCCTTAGATGGAATAACAGGACCTGAAACTCTTCTTGTGGGAGAGTGCTTGGGGGGGTTCTGGGTGAGCAGTAATGTTCTAAGATCATGGATATGTTTGGCATGTCCCTTTCCCCTTTTAAATCTTGCCAGAAGTCTTCAAGCTGGCTCCTCCCAACCACCCAGGTGGTATATACCTCGGCTTCGCCCTATAACACCAGATCTTCCTTTCTGCTGGAAGATGCAGGTTGCCTCCCTCGTGCTCTCGCATTTTGTAGGCCCTGGCTTTCAAAACTTCGGTTTTACCGGAGTTAAAACTCGACCAAGTTAGCGATCGCACTTTTGCGTCCTCGATCATGGAAGAGAAATCTTCTCCAGGATTTCGCTGGTGTCCTTGCAGCCAGAAAATGTTGCGCACCGATCCCCATCTCACATGCGTCCACTGCCTAGGTGTCGGCCATGACACCTCGTCCTGCAGCTATTGCTTGGCCTTCCATACCAATGTCCTGGATGACCACCTGGCACGTTTAAAGTTGGGGAGACTGGAAAAAAGAAATCCTCCGGTGAAGTCCAAGGAGGCTTGGTGGGTACTGCGGCCACGGGTTCTGCCGAGCAGCTGGAACGCATGAAGGCATTCGAAGAAGCAGCCGCCCGCGCTTCAGATAGTCAAAGCTTTTTCATTCCACTCAACCTGGGCTCCACCTTTACAGGTTCCTTTAAAGAGTTGTGCTAGTCTCTCCCCACCCGGGGAGAGGCGCCTGTTGGCTCACACTCCTACCGATCTGGCAAGCGAGATAAGGCGCCGAACGCATCTTTGTCTCGGCGAAGGCGCTCTTGGGACTGAGAAAGGTCTCAGTCCCAGGAGCATGTGGTCCCAACCTCTTTTGAAATCGCTTCCTCGGCTGCAGGCTTCAAGGATCTTCCGTCTGGCCAGACTACTGAGGAGGGGGCAGATGAGGTCGAAACCATTCTCGATCCAACCACCCGCTGTCGCCGGCCGTGGCCGATGATTCCTTGGAGAGGTCTCCAGTCCTTGTGTTCCCCGATGAGGAGACCTAGCCGGCTAGTGTCCCCGTCAAGGTTCCGGTTCCGGACCGTAGGGTTTCACCGATCCTCAGTGTCTCCTGCTGTGACCGGTCGGCCTGCCCGATCTTGGTCGAGCTCTAGAACCCCTTGGTCGACCGCTGAGAAAGGGCCACAAGCACTCTTAAAAAAAAAAAAAAGCGACGCCACAGGTCGTCCCTCATCCTCCTCGGACGAGGAGAGGCTCCGACGGAAACTCAGTCAGCGCTGTGAGGACCTTATGTGGCAACAGCTGATTTTGTCCGGGCCTAAAGCCTACCCCGGCCATTACTTGGCTTTTGCCTCCTAGGCCGAAGCCAACCCCTTCGGAACCGAAACCTTCAGTTCCCCGCCCGATGGGCATCCTGTCCTCCGGTTTGGCCTATACCAGTCTCTCCACCGATAATGGTGGAACCGCTCGCTGCCTAAGCAGCCTGTGGGTGGGGCTCCTTCCAAAGAGGGCCGACCAGATACCAGGCTTCCCTGTCGTCTGTCGGTCACGGTCACCCCAGACTGCCCTCGGTGGGTCAAGGGTAATTTGGGCAGCAGGCCTCTGTACCCCAACTCTTCAGACTCTGATGTCACCGGGCTCCACTCTCATCCTGGGGATGACGAGTCGTCCGTTGGCACAGGGTTGGAGGGAGGTCCTTCCTCCTTCCAAGGGATTCTTCGTCTCATCTCTGATTCCACAGGGATGCCCCTGGAACCCATCCAGAAAAAGGCGGAGTACCCTCTCACAGACATCCTCAAGAGAGGGGATACCCTGACAAAGGCCCTTCCTGTAGCTGAGGCCATTGTTGGTCCGGCACTTGAACTATGGCAGCGTCCTCCCTCATGTCCAGCACCGTCTGCCTGCATGGCCCGCAAATATGCGGTACCTGTGGTGTCCCTTGCGGGGTTCACAGAGCACCCTTGGCCGAGAGCCTGGTGACCGCCTCTGTGTTCAGGCATACTGGCAGTTCTGCCGACACTGACTGACCCCCGCCTTCGATAAAGAGTCCAGCTTTTGACTATTCGCTGGAAAGTCTATGCTGTCTTTTTCTTGGTCACACACATGGCACTTCTCGGTCATTAGATGAAGTCCTTCCACATCTCCCCGCGGACATGCAGACCACGGTTCAGCAGGTCCGAGATCAGGGCTGTGCTGTTGCCAAACAGCAGCTCCAGACGGCCCTGGACATTGGGGATTCTTGTGCCCGCTTGATGGCCACCGCAGTTGCCTCTAGCCACAGGGCTTGGCTGAGGCACTCCTCCTCCTTTCTGGCGGATACTCAGCACAAATTAGCTGATGTGCCTTTCCTTGGGACCGACTTGTTCGGCCCAGGAGTTGCCGGTCACCTACAGCGCATAGAGCAGTCCAGTGCCACCTTGGACGCCACTTCTTCTAAAAGTTCTTCGGGCAAGAACCAGCAGAAGAAAAAGGAAAAGCCCTTTTGGCACCCTTCCCCTGCGGTTCAGCAGTCCTCCTACCAGGGAGGACATCAGCATCAGCAGCAGGCTCAAGCTTGGCACCCTCGGCTCAAGCCTGGACCCCAAAAGGCCCGCAAAGGAGGCAGAGGCTCAGGTCCTGGAGCCTCCTCCAACCCTGCCCAGTGACGGGGTGGGTGTCGCCACCCCTATTCAGGTCTTGCCAGCTCTGGGTCTTACCGTGGGGGGCCGGCTCCGACACTTCCTTTCCACCTGGTCCGCTATCACTACGGACAGGTGGGTTCTCGAAGTGGTTGGTCAGGGACTGCCTCTAGAATTTGAGCTTTACCCTCCCAGCCGAGCCCATGCCTCTCGGAAAGAGCGGATTTCCGCATGCATCCAGTCGGCTCTTCGAGACGACATCGCTCAGCTCCTCCTCAAGGAGGCAGTAGCTCTCATGGCGGATCCATCTGCAGATCCAGGCTTTGTCTCCAGGTACTTTCTGGTGCCCAAGCGGACGGGGGGGAGGCGGGGGGGGCTGGCTCCCCATTCTAGATCTCCACGACCTGAATCAATATCTCAGGTCACGCACCTTTGGATGGTCACTCTGTCCCAGATCATACCATCCTTGGAGCGAAACATGTGGTTCTGTTCACTGGATCTGCAGGACGTGTTCCTTCACGTCCCAATCTGTCCGTCCCATCAGCGGTTCCTCCACTTCAGGGTCGTAGGGACCCTGTACGAGTTCCGAGCCATGCCGTTTGGCCTGTCATCGGCCCCTCGGGTCTTCATCAAATGCATTGCAATGGTAGCGGCCCATCTCCGGCGTCGGGGGGGATGTCAGAATTTACCCCTACCTCGAGGATTGGCTCCTGGCATGTTCCACCCAACAGGAGGTGGAGAGGTCCAGGGATCTGGCCCTCCAAACGTGCTCCCAGCTCGGCCTCCTCATCAACTAGGCCAAGTCAGAACTCGTGCCTTCTCAGGTGATGGGCTTCATCGCGGCAGAGCTGGACTCTTGTCAAGCCAGAGCTCTGCTCCCAGCAAACAGGGCAGAGGTTCTCTGGCCCAATCAGTTCTGGTTGGGCACTTGCGTCCTGCCCGGGACTTTCTGCGCCTTCTGGGTTACATGGTGGCATGCACCTCAATGGTCCGTTGGGCCCAGTTGCACGTGCGCCCCCTCCAGTGGGAGCTGGCTGCCCAGTGGACTCAGCGACACAGTCATTTTGACCAGCTGATTACTGTAACCCTGAAGATGTGGTCCACTCTCCAATGGTGGACTGCCCCAGACCGGTTGTGGGAAGGGATCCCGTTTGTTCGCTTCGAGCCGACAGTCGTCCTTACGACCGATGCCTTTCTCATGGGCTGGGGAGCCTACATGGGGGACAACAGGGCCCACGGCTTCTGGACCCCCGAGGAGTCCCGATGCCACATCAACCTGTTGGAGCTCAGAGCAGTCAGACTGGCACTGTCAGTTGTCGCTCCGGGGTCCAGTGGTTCAAGTCCAGACAGACAATACCACGACCATGTACTACCTCAGCAAACAGGGTGGCACGCACTCCTGTCTGCTGTGCAAGGAGGCGTTCCGCATCTGGACCCTCGTAGGCCGGTTGGAGGCGGATCTCCTAACCATCAAAGTGGCAGGAGCTTCCAACCAGCTGCGGATGCTCTCAGTCGCTTAGGCAAGACATCCCACGAGTGGTCTCTTCATCCAGAGGTAGCTTACAGCCTGTTCTCCCGTTGGGGCAAACCGATGGTGGACCTGTTTTCCTCCATGGAAAACACCAAGCTGAGGCTGTTTCATGCCCGCCCCAAGCAGGGCTCACTGCAGGAGGATGCCTTCTCGAGGCCGTGGACCCCAGGCCTCCTCTACGCCTTTCCTCCATTTCCCTTGATCCACAAGGTGTTACTCAAGGTGAGAAGGGACAAGGCGAAGGTGATTCTGGTAGCCCCAGACTGGCCACGCCAGTTCTGGTATTTAGATCTCCTCAGCCTCAGCTGCAGGCCCCGAGAGTGGCTTTGTACACACCCAGACCTGATCTCTGTCTGAACCAGGGGAAGGTCTTCCATCTGGACCTTCAGTCCCTCCACCTCATAGCCTGGTGCCTGAGCGGCTAGAGTTCCAGACTTTGGGTCTTTCTGAAGATGTCTACACCGTGGTGGAGGCATCTAGAAAGGAATCGACCAGAAAATGTTATGCCTTCAAATGGAAAAGGCTTTCCATATGGTGTCGGGGTAAGGGTCTGGACCCCTTATCCTGTTCTGTGGCTAACCTTCCCAACTACCTTTGGTCTCTCTCCAAAGGGGGTCTTCGGTCATCGACCCTTAGGGTGTACCTGGCAGCCATTTCTGCTTACCAGGCACGGGCCGGTCAGCCAACATTGGCGCAGGAGACAGTGGTCGGGCACTTTTTCAAAGGGCTGGATCACATATGCCCTCCGGTGTGTGAACCTCCACCTCCATGGGATCTACTGCTGGTACTGGCAAAGCTCTTGGGCAAGCCATTCGAACCAGTGCACAGCTGTGAGCTGTCGCACTTGACGTGGAAGACTGCCTTCCTGGTGGCTATCACGTCTTCCAGAAGGACAGGGGAGCTCCAGGTGCTTTCGGTGGATGCCCCTTATCTGGTCTTCCACAGGGACAAAGTTGTCCTGCGCCCCCACCTGACATTCCTACCGAAGGTGGTATCAGAGTAATCATCTTAACCAGGTGTTGCCTCTGCTGGTATACTACCTTAATTACACCTCGGATGCTGAGTACAGGCTCCATACTTTGGACCTGAGACGTGCTCTCTCCTGTTATAAGGAGAGGACGGCGGAAATTCGTGTAGAGGTTCGCCAGCTGTTTGTTACCTACGCTGAAGCTGCTTCTGGCAGACCTGCAGTGAAGCAGACTATTGCAAGATAGATTACATCATGCATAGGTCTATACTATGAGTTGGCGGGCAAGGAGCCTCCTAGAGGGATAAGAGCTCATTCTACCCACCATACTGCTGCATCGGTGGCTGCTTCCAGGGACATTCCCGTACAGGAAATCTGTCAGGCTGCTACCTGGAAGTCAGCAAACACTTTCATTACCCATTACCACATTGACCTTGAGTCATGCCGGGATGCTGGTTTTGGGGCCTCTATTCTCCAAGCTCTGTTCCCCAAGTAGGGGGTGTGCGCCTTACCTCCCTCCTCCCAGAGAACTGCTAGGAGTCTTCCAAACAGTGTGGATGAACAACATATCCACTATCCTAGAAAAACAGGTTGCTCACCTGTAACAGTAATTCTAGGAGTGGTATATGTTGTTCATCCACACGGACCCACCCGACCTCCCCGGCTGCGGACGCACACAACCTGGCTTCCAGCGGGCTAAGATCTGTCGTCATGGGGCGGAGCCGAGGTATATATCACCCTGGTGGGTGGGAGGAGCCAGCTTGAAGACGTCCGGCAAGATTTAAAGGGGAAAGGGATATGCCAAACAGTGTGGATGAATAACATATACCACTCCTAGAACTACTGTTACAGGTGAGTAACCTATTTTTACTCTCCACAGTCTGGTTGAGTGTATACAAAGACTTCTGGCTCCTCGCTTTCTCCACACCCTCTACTTGTCCCTTTACAGTGACAGATGCCTGATCCAGCCCACCTTCTCTGTTATGGGTAGCCCATGTGCACCTCCTATAGGAGTGCCCCTTCTCACACACATTGCACTTGAAGGGGTTAGGGTATTGGTGACTAAGATGACCATATTCAAGGGAACTGTTACACCTTTCAGTGTCGCATGCTGAGCTGAAGTGGGTGCATGATCCACACTTATGGCATGATCTGCACTGGCCAGGATAGAATCACATACCCCTATCATGGCCAGAGACAAACCCTGCCTAGGAGATGACAAACCCCTGCATTCGTTTATTTCAGTTTTACCTGGAATTTTCATCCCCCTGTCCAAACGTGCGCTCACTGTCTGTTTTGGGTGTAGGTTGTTCTAGGACTTTGCACCTTGTTAGTGCCAGTATACAGTATCCAAAATGTGCACACCTTTGTTTCGGAACAACAGGGGAGTTTCTTTGGTGTCATGGCCAACATTCCCCCATCAGTAAAACAGGTCCATGTAGCACACACCCAGAATGCACCTGAAAACAACCAGTCACAGCTTAGTGTGTCTTTCCTGGTCAAAAATTAATCAGTCAATCAAAATCTTTATTTTGCCAGGCGGGACATCATTGAGACAGTGTGATGGGGGTAACAGTGGGGGAGCACCTGGGGAACAATGACCACCAGTCATTGTGGTTTGAAATCACAGAAAGAGCAGAACCAAACCACACAAAAACATGTATCCTGGATTTTAGGGGGGCAGACTTTGGGAAAATGGGGAGATACTTGAAAGAGGCATTAAGGGGAATGGGACAGGAATCAGGGATTGAGGAACAGTGGGCAGTATTTAAAATGGGGATTAGAAGAGCAACAGAATTATGCATTAAGCAGGTTAGCAAGAGGAAAAGGAAGAGGAGACCATTATGGTTTTCCAAAGAGGTAGCAAAGAAAGTGAAAGCCAAAAAGACTGCATTCAGGCAATACAAAAAGACACAGGCAGAAGGGGATAGGAGAAGTACCAGGAGAAGCAAAGGAGGTCAGTAAGGAAGCCAAGCTCAGACAGAAGAACACATTGCAAAATCAGTGGGTAGAGGGACAAAACCTTTACAGGTACATAAGTGAAAAAGAAAGGCAAAGGGAGGGATAGTGAGACTGAAGGGGAGGATGGGGGCCTGTGGAGGATGACAACAGTAAAGCTGACATATTGAACAGGTATTTCTGCCAGTCTTTACTGAGGAAGAGGAGAGGTAATGAGTCTGAAGGAGTACAAGGGTGAGAATGGTGCAGAATGGACATAAGTCCCTTTACATGAGAAAGGGTCCTGAAGGAACTGGAAGTAATAAGAGTTGATAAAGCAGTGGGGCCAGATGGGGTGCACCCCAGGGTCCTTAAAGAACTAAGAGAGGTGGTGGCTGAACCTCTGGCTATCCTGTTTAGCGATCACTGGAAACAGGGAGGTACCCCAAAGACTGGAGGATAGCAGATGTAGTCTCCTTATACAAAAGTGGGAACAAAGAGGAGGGAACTACAGACCAGTCAGCCTCACCTCGGTAGTGGGGAAGATCATGGAAGCACTACTGGAAGGAGAGATTGGTGGAACATCTGGTTGTCAGTGGACTACAGGACCCAAGGCAGCATGGTTTCACCAGGGGAGGTCATGTCAGACCAACCTCGTTGAATTTTTGACTGGGTGACTAGGGAGGTGGATCAGGGGAGGGCAGTGGACATGGCCTATCTGGATTTCAGCAAGGCCTTTGACACTGTACCACATAGAAGACTATTACAGAAACTGGGGAGTATGGGTGTGGGCAGGACAGTAGTGTGGTGGGTAGGTAACTGGCTGGGCGGCAGGACAGAGAGGGTGGTGGTAAATGGCTGTCACTCCACAGAGGAAAGGGTGACCAGTGGGGTACCACAGGGATCAGTGCTGGAACTGGCCCTATTCAACATCTTCATCAGTGACATTGTGCAGGACCTAGAAGGCAGAATTTCACTGTTCGCTGATGACACAAAGCTCTGTAACAGAGTAGACACACCAGAGGGTGTAGACAGAATGAGAAGGGACCTGCAGAAACTTGAAGAATGGTCAGGGGTTTGGCAGTTGAAATTCAGTGCAAAGAAGTGCAAGATAATGCATATGGGGCACAAAAACCCTGGCACAATATATCAGATTGGGGGTGAGGATATAGCATGCACCAAGCAGGAAAGGGATCTTGGGGTTACCATCTCTGATGACCTCAAGGTAGGGAAACAGTGTGACAAGGCGGCAGGTAAAGCAAATAGGATGCTGGGATGCATAGGCAGGGGCATCACCAGCAGGAAAAGGGAGGTCATAATTCCACTATACAAGACACTAGTGAGGCCCCACCTGGAGTACAGTGTACAGTTCTGGAGACCTTACCTATGTAAGGACATAGACAGGGTAGAGAAGGTTCAGAGGAGGGCAACAAAGATGGTGCATGGATTGCATCACAAGTCCTATGAGGACAGGTTGAAGGAACTGAACATACGAAATTTGCCAGCAGATAAAGGCCTAGAGGTCTATCAAGTCTGCTCGAATGTGCAGCTAGCACCCCGTATTCTGCAGCTGCCCCTCCCTTCCACCCTTCCCCTTCATTAACCCTCCCCTTGTCCTGTCCCATCCTCGTTTGAAGCAGTCCACTGTTCTACTGCATACCACTTCAGCAGGTAACATTCCACCCAGCCACCACCCTCTCTGTAAAAAAGTGTCTCCTCATCTCCCTCCTGAACCTTCCTCGCTCCAGTCTCATATCATGGCCCTGGTGGCCTCCTCCCTTACTTTGAACAGCCCCTCTGTACCCGTCTTGTTTATTCCTTTCATGTATTTAAAGGTTTCAATCATGTCACCCCTGTCTCTCCTCTCCTCCAGTGAGTACATGTTCAACTCCTTCAACCTCCTCTCGTATGATAAGTCCCCCAGCCCCTTGATCATCTTTGTCGCTCTGCGCTGCACCCCCTCCAGTAACTTAATGTCCCTCTTCAGATACGGACGCCAGTACTGCACGCAGTACTCCAGGTGTGGTCTAACTAATGACCTATACAGTGGCAGAATCACCTCCTCCCCCTGAGGATATTCCCTTGCACAACCCAGCATTTTGTTGGCCTTTGCAGCTGCCTTCCTACATTGTGCCGAGTTGTTCATTGACCCTGTAATGAGCACACCCAGCTCCTTCTCCTCTGTCTGGGCTAGCTGCACTCCCTAGCTGGTAACTTCTCCTTGGTTCTTCATCCCAAAATGCAGCACCTTGCACTTTTGGCATTAAAGCCCAGTTGCCAGGTGTCTGACCAGGTTTCAAGCTTTGCCAGATCATCCTGCAACCCCTGCCATCCCCTAGGTCATCCACCACCGCGCTACCTTGGTATCATCAGCAAACAGACTGATTTGCTCTTGATGTCCCATGATATGTCTGCAATGAATATCCCAAACAACACTGGTCCCAACACTGAGCCCTGTGGAACACCGCCGTCACTGCCCTTGGTGTGTGAGAGCTCCCATTCACCACCACCCTCTGTTGCCTTCCTGCAGCCAGTTTCCTACCCATCTCACCAGCTTTGCACCCCCCTGTGCCTACTAACTTCCTTCCCAGCCTTCCATGTGGCACGAGTCGAATGCTTTACTGAAGTCCAGATACAGGACATCACTGCATGGCCCGTGTCCAGTTGCCTAGTTACCCAGTCATGGACTCGACCAGGTTGGTTTGGCAGGATCTGCCACATATGAAGCCATGCTGTCTGCTGTCCTGTAGTCCTTTGGCCTCTAGGAGGGCCACCAGCCTCTCTCCAGGATAGTCTCCATTAGCTTACCCACGATGGATGTGAGGCTCACTGGTCTGTAGTTTCCGGTTCATCCTTGGGGCCACTCTTGTGGAGGGCACCACATGAGCCATCCTCCAGTCCTGAGGTACACACCAATGTGGTGAGGCATTAAATAGGTCTGCCAAAGGTCCTGCAAGGACCTCTGCCAGCTCCTTCAGTACCCTGGGTGGATGCCATCTGGGCCTGGCGCCTTGTCCACCCCTCAGTGCCTTCAACCTCTCGAACTCTGCTGTCCATGATTTCCCATCTGTCACCACTTCCCCGCTGCTTTGCCATTTCTCCACCTTGGGTGTCACCCCTCTCTCTTTAGTAAATACTGAGCAGAAGTACTCATTTAGTGCTTCTCGCCTTTTATCGCACCCTGCTTCCACCCAATCCCTCCTTCCTAATCCTTACTATGTGGTCCTTACAGCTCCTTTTCTCCTGATGTACTTAAAGAGTCCTTCTCCCTTCTTAATGCCTTGTGCCAGTCTGAGTCTGTGAGATGCTTGGCCCCTTACTGCCCCTTGTCACCTCCTTCGATTCTGTCAAGTACTCCTCCCTGTCCTCCCCTCCCTGTTTTCTTGTACTTCCTAAAGGCAGCTGTTTCCTCCTTACCTTTTTCATGACCTCCTTGCTCAACCAGATCGGTTTCTTAGCCCTAGCCTTCTTGCTCTGGGCTTTGCAGCAGGTTTTGGTTGCCTCCACTATCCCCAGCTTTATGAGCTCCCACCTCTGGTTAGTGTCCATACTAGATTGAATTCTGGCCAGGTACCCTTTTACCACTTCCCCCATCCTCCCAAAGTCAGCCTTCCTGAAGTCCAGCACTATTGTGCCAGATTCCACTCCTTCCTTGCCCATATCCAATGTGAGCCATACTGAGCGGTGGTCACTCCCTGACAGCGGTTCTTCCACTGTAAGTTCTCTCACAAAGTCCCCATGTACTCCCTGGAGGAGAGGAGGGAGAGAGGGAATATGATAGAGACATACAAGTATCTTACAGTGAGGAACAGGGTGTAGGAATACTCTATTTTTAAGCAAAAAAGATGCTCCAGGACTAGAGGGCATGGGATGAAGTTGGAGGGAGGACGATTCAGAGGAAACGTGAGGAAGAATTTCTTCACAGAATGGGTGGTGGACAAGTGGAACACCCTGCCAGACGAAGTGGTGGGGGCTGAAACAATCACAGGATTTAAGAATGCATGGGATAGACATAAAGGGAATTCTGGAGGTCAGGGGTAAGGGGCAACAGACTTCTAGGAAAACATAAACTGAACTTACAGGCTCAAATGGGCAGACTGGGTGGGCCATAGGCCCTTATCTGCCGACACTGTCTATGTATCTACGTATCTATGTAGCTCATTTACAAGATGGACCTGGGGCAAAACAGTTGCCAACAGGGTTATGGCATCACAGGTTGAGTGAACGTACATAACAATTACATAGTAATAATAACAACATAATAACATATAACCATCACATGTGACAGGATACTTGCACCAGAACATAGCAGTAGGTTCGACAGGAGGTAATGCCATTTAAATACAATTTGCGTGGATACAGATATATGGATGTAAGGTAATGAGCTAAAGTTTATATGGTAAACATCACTGGAGGAGTCATAGTGAGCAGGAGTGGTAGTTCCTCTAGCGTCAAAGTGCGAAGAAGATTGAGATGTAAGAGTCCTTTGATAAGTACTGTAGGCATGGCCTGGCAAGTGGGGTGGGAAGGGGAGGAGGGTATAGGGAGTGGGGAAGGAAGGTCAGCCGAGATAGGAGAGGGTTGCACATGCTGGCCTAGGGAGGAAAGACTGTTCGAAGGGAGAACACGGCAGATGCCACAAGCAATGGTTGGGGTTTAAGTCCAATATTTGAAGCAAAGACAGATCGTGATGTTAGGACCTTGATTTGGACAATGACAGAAGGGAAGACTTAAATGACACCTCCCGCAATGGTTGAGGTTTAAGTCCAGAATTTAAAGCAGTAACAAATTGTGATGTTAAGACCTTGATTTGAAACAATGACAGACCTCGGAGAAGGTCCTCAGGAACAAGGATTTGAAGAGGGAGAATGTGACTAGGTAGGTTTTCTGGATCTTATTCCAGAGCGTAGGAAGAGTGAAGCTTATTGAGGCTCTACCAAAGTGCATTTTAACTTTAGGGATAGCCAGAGATAAGATGGTAAGACTTCTGAGAGAATAGGCACTAGGGATGCAGGGAGTTAGGCAACTTGTGAGGTAATTTATGAGTGATTGCCTTATATGTCCATAGAATAGCATTATTTTGCCTCCTGAAGCTAAAGGAGGTCCAGCCTACTGAAGAATAGAGGATGCAGTGGTGCGTGTCATAAGGGGCATCCGAAATGAACCTAAGGGCTCTGTGGTATAGGGTATCAAGCTTGGAGAGAGCTGTGCTAGTACTATGGCCATATAGGAAGTCCGCATAGTTTAGGAGAGGCAAGAAGGTAGCTTGGACTAGTTTTCTAGCCTCCTGGGTTAGTGAGTGCTTGGTCCTGAAGAAAATACCAAGCCTTTGACACAGTTTCTTAGTGAGTTCATCAGTGTGATCAATGAAGGACAATATGTAGTCAATCCAGACCACCAGGTATTTTAATTTTTCCACAAACTCCTGGGCTTCTTCCAAAAGGGTGCTTATGCGAGGAACCTTATCTGTTTTTTTTTTTCGTCTTTTTTGAGATGAGGGGCCAGTGGAGAGAGAACCCGTAGCCTTAGTTTTTTTGACATTGAGCAGGAGTTTCAGGTTGAGTAGATTTTTTCTGGAGGATGTTGAAATCGTTCTGGAGGTCCAAAATGGCTTGATCCGGAGTTGATCTGTCAGTGTATAGCACTGTATCATCAGCAAAGAGATGGATACTAGATTACTTTAGGCCAGTGTCAAGTTGATTAATATAAATGGCAAAGAGAAGTGGACCAAATATGGATCCTTGGGGGACACTTCTAAGGAGCATTTTTTTTTTGGGCACTAGGTCTACTTGACTTGCTGCTGTCTGTCCACAAGATAGTTTGTGAACCAGTTTAGGGCCAGGTTGTCCACCCCAACTTTCTTCAGGGTCACCAGGAGTAAATTGTGGTCCACAGTGTTGCAAGCCTTGCTAAGGTCCAGAAACAAGGCACATATGTATTGTTTATCAGGTGCGGACTGCCAGTCATTTATAACCTTAGCAGGGGCAGTGGAGGGACTATGCATGGGTCGGAAACCGGATTGAATCGGGTTTAATAGATTAAAACTTTCTAGATGAGATCTGAGCTGTTCATTTACTACCTTCTCCAGTAGTTTTGATAAGGCCGGGAGCAAGGAGATTGGGCGGTAATTATTTAGGTCGCAGGGGTCCCCTGATTTGAATAGAGAGATGACATGGGCCATCTTCCAGACCTTGGGGAGGGAGCCCTGATTGAGAGACAAATTGAAAAGGCAGGTAATAGGGGAGCCAGAATATAGTAGGCCAACTTTAGGAAGAAAGGCTCAATCATATCCACGCCCACACTTTTCTTAGTATCAAGTTGAAGAAGGAAATCCTCAACCTGTTTGATGGTGACTGGACAGAAGGAGAAAGAGTGGTAAGGGTCAGTAGATTCCGGATCATGGCAATCAGATGACTGGCTAAGGAACTGTGCCCTGATGGCATTTGTTGGGGAGGTATCAAAAGCCATCCCTGCTGTGGCAAAGTGATTGCTAAGGAGGTCAAGGATCTCATTTTTATCTGTAGTGTGGGTACCACCAGTCGAAATTTTGTGGGGAAGCGTGCCAGCGCTGTTATGGCCTTCTACCTCCCTTAAAGTTTTCCAGAACTTAGTAGCAGAGTTGGTGGATGCATTAAGCTTAGAGCGGAAATAACTAGACTTCGCAGCTCTGATAGTTTTTGTGCAGAAATTCCTTGCTGTTCGGAAAGCAGACCAGTCTGTGGCCAATTTAGACTTTTTGGCTCTTTTCCAAAGAGCATCCCTATGCCATAAGGCAGTCTTTAGGTCATCCGTGAACCAGGGACAGGATTTTCTTTTGGTTCTGCTTTTGGTAACTGGGTCATGGAGGTCTAGGGTTCCGGTGAGTATTACATGAAGTACCTTGTGTGCCTCTTCCACAGAAGATGCAAGGTAAAATTTCTACCAGTTAGCATACTGGAGGTTGTAGAGAAAAGCATCTGGGCAGAAGTTCCGTTTACATCTCTTATGGATGTATTTAGAGGAAGAGGAGGTTTGGAGTTGTGCCGACTTTACGCATGCAATGGCACAGTGGTCGCTGATGTCGTTAAAGAATACACCTGAGTGGGAGAAAAGGTGAGGCTTGCTTACAAGGATTGGGTCAAGAAGGGAGCTACGCTCTGGAGTTTTGGTGTTTGGGCGGGTAGCTTCATTAATGATGTGGGTAAGTCTATGGGCATCACAGAATTCTTTCAATGGTAAAGGAGACTGGAGAGAGCCAGTTAAGGTTGAGGTCACCAATTATGGATACTTCTGATGAGGTGGTAGCTAGTATGTCATGTAGGTGTTTGAGCAGAGAGAGGCCAACTGACGGGGCCTGTAGCACCCACTGTTGCAGATAGAGGTTGATTTGGCTGGCTGAATTCTTAGCGTGAGGCACTTGAACTCCTGAGGGACTGTAGTCGTGTCCACCATAGTTGCAGTAATGTTGTCCCGGACATAGATGGCTACTCCCCCTCACCAGGATTTCCTATCAGTACGAAACAAGTTGTGTGAAGGAACGTTAACCTCATAGTCCAGGGTGGTTGATCTTAGCCAAGTTTTGGAGATTACAATAACATCAGGAGAGCAGTGGAGGGTCCAAGTTTTGATAGCATCAAGCTTTTTCAGAAGGCTGCAGGCATTCAAATGCAAAAATGATAATCCTTTTAGTAAAGGTAGGTCATCTGGGGCAGGAATGGGGGGGGGGGTTTAATTCGACGTTACCAGCACAGATGAGTAGCAGCAGGGGCATCTTTTTACAGCACTAAGTAGTCGGAATGGCCGAATTTTGCCCCTGAGGCATGGGCAGTTTCTCAAACTTTTCTCCGAGGCCTAAGCGAGGGGCGATAGTAAGCATACAGAATAGCTTTAATTGAAAAAGCAAACCCATGAGAGAGAGGCAGTTGGTACCCGACATGAGTACAGCAGTGTATGGTAGTATAGAGGCCAGGTCGGGTAAGTGGCAGTGGGAGGGAAACATTTAAAAATGTGTGTATAAGATTTAGGTAGCCTGTGAATATGCCTGGGTGTTGAAAATGTTGTGGGTTTAGAGACCCACGGTATGTGACGGTTACACTAATAAGTAGAAATCCTATGCCGAATGGATGAAGCAGCATTTTTGCAGTTAAATTTGAGCACGAGAGAGGATCGCCCCTTTAAGAAGTTGCAGGAAAGGAGAGCCCCTTTAAAAAGTTGCTGTAATTGATTGTAGTAGGCCTCAGGGGGCGGGGATCACTGGGGAAGTGTATTTAATAAAGGAGGGAGGGGTGGTGGGGGGTGGGCAGTATAAAGGAGCCCCTTTCTGATGCCCTCATCCAGCTTGTGTAGCATGATCTCTGTATTAGCCCCCCCCCCCCAAGTGTCTTTTAATCATGGGTTTCAGTTCATACCCAGACATACTACCCCACAGGAGCCCACATTAGTGTGGACATGGCTGAAACAGCGCTAGAGTACAAGCGTCTTTCAGGGGGTAGAGCCTGGGACTTAGCACTGTTGAGTTGTACACAGAAATTAGGGAGTACTCCCGTATGATAAACTGTAGAGTGCTGATGGAGTAAGGAGTATCAGTCAGAAACATGAGATCATCTGCAGAAAATACAATTTTGTTGGCTACTCCCCCATATCCTACCTGGGTACCACCAGGAAGCTCATGGCAAATACTGAAATGGGGGGGGGGTGCTGGTTGCAGATTTGCATCCAGGAATACATTGATAGTGCCTGCTTATCTCTGCCAGAGAGATTGAGATGTTGGCAGCTACTCTGGTGTTTTGCTGTGCTCTGGGCAGGCGTGAGGGGCAGGGAGAATGCTCAGTGTGTCACCATAGTAGGTGGGACTTGTGAGGGTGGGTGGGGAGAGAGAGAGAGCTCGGGCTGGGAGAATGAGAAAGCAGGCATCAGTGCAAGGTGGGGAGAAGGCTGTGAGGAGCAGTGTGTAGGAAAGAAGAGAGCTTGGCCAGGAACGTGAGAGAGAGAGAGTGCCTAAATCATCATGAGGTGGGGAGATTGCTATAAGGGATGGGTTATTATACCAGAGAGCTGCGTGGATAACAGGGCTTTGTGACGGGACTGGATAGGGTGGGGTGGGAACACATTATAAGAAGGTGGGATAAAAAGAGTAAACTCCTCTACTCGTCTCGCAGATACTGGGGGGGATGTGGACAGAGAAACCATGTGACCTTCACTTGTGCAGGCCAGTTCGGACTCCCGATTTTCACTCGCATCTAATGTTTATATGGGATTGGTTAATCCTGTGTCAGATGCTGTCAGCAAATCGGGATGGCTGTACGGCAGGACATCTGACTTGGACCATGCTGCCAGCCTCCGTGCTGTCGCACTTCAGCTTGGATAACTGACAGAGATAGTTTACTTCAGTTTCTACAAACTCCTTGTGAAAATCTTGTTTTTTGCTAAATAAATACAGCAAATCAACCTGATTACTGAAATACTGTAATCCTACTATTAGAGATTGGATACAAAATGTGTATAGTGGTTATATTTTGATTAAAACTGCAAGAAACAGCTTGGAACATGTACTGCACCATACAGGCTAGACCGTGGTCTGCAGTGCTTTGCTTTCTGGGCAGCCAGTTTTAGACGTTTTTTTTTTTTTTAGTTTATAAAAAAAAAAAAAAAAGTAATCTTTTAGGGAGATTTTATTTAGTGAAACACCGTCTGCTTTACAAAAAAACAGGAGGTTGGGGGTAGTTGTACCAGCCACATGTGGCAGGCTACATATTTATTTTCTTTCTGTGAGATAAAAACTCGTTTAACCTTGCAATACTGGTCAGTGCTAGCTGGATGTATTCTGTTTTCTTAAAAGATACTATAAGCCAGGCAGCACGTTATTTCCATCTGCTTTGAATACTTAGTGGCTGGAAGCTGCCAATTAAAGCTTTTGACTGGGCTGCTGGTGCTTTTAGTTTAGTTGAAAGTAACTATTGCTTGCAACCAGCAGGAATTTTATTTCCTTTCTTTTAGCACTGTGCATGTGACCAGAAAAACTGAGCAGTGCACTTTAAGAAAAAGAAATCCAAGTTGCCAAGACTGATTAAAAAATCTAATTTGTCTGGTTTCTCCGCTGTCCTCTGTGAGTGACTCAGTTATTAAAGCACACAGTCAGTTTCTGGGATATAATAAATATAAATCCTTTGTTGGGTGGCAGCCTTATTTTGCGTGTTAAAAAATTAATACAAATTAAATCTCTGTATTAGTGGTGTAAGTACACCCCTTTTTGTGTGACCACAGTTACAAGCACACATTCTCTCAGTACGTTGCCAATAGCCCTGCTATTTTGAGTGTTTAAAAAAATCTAATACAAGATTGTCTCCTACCATGACCTCTGGACCATGTGACCAGTTAAAACAGTTTCAGGAATTGTTTGTAAATCCCTTGTTGCCTTTTTCTACTGGCAACCCCTATTTCTGAGTTTTAAAAAAATGCAAATATACAGACTGTGTGAACACAGCACAGAGCAAAACGAGTTGGATAAAATCCCTTGTTGCCTTTCTGGTAGCAGTTTCGAGTGTTTATAAAATGTAATAGATGATCCCTGTACATCCCTGGACCCTGTGGCCACATAGTCTTGAGAGTAGTTTGGGTAAATCCCTTTTGTCTTTTTTCTTCCTGCAACCACATTTAAGTGTTTAAAAATGTATAACTTGCTGTGTATCGCTGGGCTGTATGACCACAACTCGGTAGTCCCAGAAATAGCAGGGTAAATCCCTGTTGTCTTTTTCTTCCTGAAACCATATCTTAAGTGTTTAAAAAACTGTAATACATAATAAATACCTTGCTTGTAGATCCTGGACCCTTCAGCCATAGCTCAGTAGTCCTGGAAATAGCTGGGTAAATCCATTTTGTCTTTTTTTTCTTTCAGCAACCCTATTTTGAATGTCTAAAAAAATGTAATTCGTTTTTTCAGATACTGTAAAAAAAAACCTTAGTTGTCTTCTCACAGTGAGTGTTTAAAAATGTAATACATTATTACAAAGTTCAATTAAAAAAAAAGACAGTGTCCGTAAATTTCACTTTCTTTTATTATACCATATAGCTAGCTTTCATCAGTCAAACCTACTCTTAGTACACCTCCTTGGTGATCTCTTCTGCAGTAACATTTCATAAAGTAAAATATCTCGACGAGACCCGTGCTGAAACTATCTCCTTCTTGCAGTGGTCCTAGCATGTCACTTCTAAGTTTGGGACTTAGCACTTCAAAAAAATAATGAAAGCAACCAGAAACTGGTCCAACACCAGAACAACCATCCTCATCCTCGACCACCACACCACTAGATAATACTTCAGCGCCAGAAGAAACTAGCTCTAGCCAGAGCTGATAGGGCTGTGAAGAGCTACCAAATGACCAGTCATTTTCTTGTTTGTGCCATATAGTGCTGTTTAGTCACAATCATCACAGTGCTCCCAGATCCAAGTAACCATTTTCCTGTAACAAGCCCTCATTTTTCCTGTATTTCCCCTGTAGAGGCAGCATTAAATCCCTGTAGATTTTTCCATAAGCCACTAGTTCCTTATTTGTGACTTTGTTGTTTATTTAAATGTAATGTGTTGGCAGCCTTTTATCAGGAAAATCTCTGATTTGCTGTTGGGTATTAAAATTATATGTCAGGCTGACAGTGAAATCACAGGTGAATGACCTGGCAGTCACTGAATTCCTGTTCCTAAGTAGCAGTGATGTCACAGTCAGTGAGGTCACAATGCTGGTGATGTAGTGGGGGCAGTATAGCTAGCTATGTCAGTTGCCACACAGAGTGCTGTTCCTCACATCACACACATTAACATCAGGTAAACAATCTTCTAATTAAACAAAGGGAAAAGATAAAGTACCTCAAATATAAAAGGTAATGGTTGACTGCTTTTAAAATCTAATATTAGTTTTAGGCAGTACACAAGCTCTTTAACCCACATGCCTAGTATGGGGATAGAACCCCACAGCCTTCTGATCTTCATTCTCAGAGGCCAGTGTGTATGCTATTTTTTGCATCTTTCATTTGTTAGTTTTTATACAAATTCTCTCAGACTTTTTTCTGACCACCTGATGGAATCTTGAATGAGTTACGTAAATCTTATTTTCTTCAAGGCCCTGACCCTGCAACTAAATACACACTCAGTACATCATATTATAAAATGAGAAAAAACAGTCTTCTGTTTCCAGTGCTGCCTCCAGCGTGTCCTGCGGAAAGGAATGTCAGGTAATAAACTGCAATTCCACTGCCTGTAATCTGACACTGAGTGTGACTTTCATTTTCACAAAAACCAAAAGGAAATGAGTCAACCCCAAGGTTGCTGAAAGAAATAGAACACATCTGTTAGACTGAGCTGATCAGATGATAGAAACAGCAGTTTAAAAAGTTTTTTTTGTTAATATCCTGATAAGTTCTGAGGTACAATACAGTAGCACCCCCTCCCCCCTTCAGATGCTTTTAACATAGAGCAACAAATAGCAAAAATCTGAGGGGGGGTGCACTACTTTGCAGCTGTGGAGGAATACATGCAAATATCTAAAAAAAGATGATCTAGGAAAAGACGTTTTTAGAGCTACAGATGACAGAAGGGCAGTAGGCTCTGCCCACAGCCCTAAAAACAAGCCCATTCTTCCCACATATCCGCAGTGGAATCATGGCAGTGCCAGAAGGCAAATCCAGATTTGTCCTGGTTACAGGTTGAATCGTAAGATGGGATTGTGACCAAAATTTGGTGCAGGTTTTAACATAGACAGTGATGGCAGAAAAAGACCAAAGGTACATTAAGTCCACCCATTGGGCCCTATGTATTCCTGTGACCTAGTGTCAATACAGGGTACTAACCCTCCCCATCAGTTTTCCTATTCCTTTCCCTAGTTTCGTCTCTGCCAGTGTGCACTATTCCTTTTGCTCTGCCCAAGCTGATTTGAAGCCCTTCACGGTCGTAATCCTCACTGCCTCAGCCGGCAGCAGTTCCATGGTTCCACCACCCTTTCAGTAAAATAATATTTTCTCGCATCCCTTCTGAACTTTCCTTCTGTCAGCTTACAGTTACGCCCTTGTGTTGTTGAACTGGTGTTACTACTAAATAGAAGCATGGAGATTGTTGGCAGATAAGGACCACTAGGCCCATCCAGTCTGCCTGTAAGCCCTACCCTTGTTTGCTGCCTCTGATCCTACTTGATCAGTGGCTTTCTCCTCTCCTTCCCACTTCTAGGGTTCCCTTATGTATGTCCCATGCATGTTTAATTCCCTCCACTGTGCTTGCTCTCACCACCTCCTGTGGCACACTATTCCATGCGTCTACCACCCTTTCTGTGAAGAAAAACTTCCTTGCATTTCCCCTTATCCTGCCACCTTCCAATTTCATGTCATGCCCCCTCGTTCTTGTACTCCTCCTATATAGGAAGATGTCACTCCCCCTGCACCTATATGCCTTTAAGGTACTTGAATGTTTGTCATGTCTCCATGCTCCCTCCTGTCCTCCAGCCAGTACATATTTAGGTCCTTTAATCTCTTCTGTTTTCTGATGCAAGCCCGGTACCATCTTTGTGGCCTTTCTCTGGATCACCTCCACCCTGTCAATGTCCTTACGAAGATGCAGCCTCCAGAATTGTGCACAGTACTCTAGGTGAGGCCTCACTAATATTTTATACAATGGAATTACCACCTCCCTCCTCCTGCTAGTGCTACCTCTGCCTATGCACCCCAGCATGCTACTGGCCCTCCCTGCAGCCTTTGTGCGCTGCTTAGACACTTTTAGGTTGTCTGAAATGATAATCCCCAGATCTGTTTTTTTCCTTGGTGACCATCAGCACTCCCCCAATCCTGTAGCTCTCTCCAGGGTTCCCTCATCCCAGGTGCATTATTTTGCAGTTCTTTGAATTGAACCTTAGCTGCCACACTTCGGACCACTCTTCAAGCTTCCCAGGTCCCTTCTCATTTTCTCCACCCCATCTGGAGTATCAACCCTGTTGCAGATCTTGGTGTCATCTGCAAACAGGCAGACCTTCCCCTCTAGCCCTTCCACTATGTCACTGATGAAGACATTAAATAGGACTGGCCCAAGGACTGATCCCTGAGGCACCCCACTGGTCACCCCCCCCCCCGGACTGGATCCTATTTACCACTACCCTCTGCCTCCTGTCTGTTAACCAGTTTACCACCTTGTGGCACGTGCCTAGACTACCTAACTTGTTAACAAACCTTTTATGTGGGATGATGTCGAAGGCCTTGCTGAAATGGAGGTAGGCAACGACTTCCTTGCTCCCCTCATTTACCTACTTTGTAACACAGTCAAAAAAATCTATCAAATTTATTTGTCACAACCTTTCTGCTGTGAATCCATGTTGCCTTTGATCTTGGGCACTGATGGATTCCAAGTGTCCACTATTCTTTCTTTATGCAGCGCTTCTGTGATCGTACCCACTACTGAGGCGAGGCTGACTGACCTATAGTTTCCTGCCTTCTCTCTGCTACCACTTTTGTGAAGAGGGACTGCATGTGCCGTCCTCTGGAACCACTCCAGAGGAATAATTTCTCGTAGTTCACTTTGTTTACACTTTTCAGGAATTTTAAGAGTTCTACAGTATCAGTGCCCTAAGGCGTTCCTCATAGGACTTCCCCTTCTGGCCCTGTATCATCTTCATCACCCTCTGCTGTACCACCTCCAGTCTGTCCATGTCCTTTCTAAGGTGAGGGCTGCAGAACTGGGCACAGTACTCCAGGTGAGGCCTCACAAAGGATCTTTAGAGGGAGAGTATCTCCTCTTTCTTTCTGCTATCAGTATCCCTCCCGATGCACCCCAGCATCTTGTTTGCTTTACTACAAGCCTTGTTGCATTGACTAGTCTGTTTAAGGGTGTCACTGAGGATGACTCCTAGGTCCCATTCCTCGGTTGTGAAACCAGGTTTAACTTCTCACATTCAGTATTCTGTCTTTAGGTGTCCCCAGGTGCATCACTTTGCACTTTTTGGCATTGAATTTCAGCTACCAGACATTTGACCACCTCTGTAGCCTTTGCAGGTCATTTTGTAATTCTCTAATTCCTCTGGCACTGTCCACCTTTCTGTAGAGTTTAGTGTCATCTGCGACGATGCTTATCCTACCACTGATCCCTTCTCTGATGTCACTGATGAACACGTTAAAGGACCAGGCCCAGGACCGACCCCTGTGGTAGCTCCCTTGTGACCCCCCCCTTCTGATTTAACTTTGTTTACCACAAACCCCTGCTGCCTCCCTTTTATCCAGTTTTCTACCTGTCTAACTATATCCCTAGCCAACCCAGGTCCTCCAGCTTCCTCAGCAAGTGTCTGTGAGGCACAGAGTCGAAAGCCTTGCTAAAGTCAAAGTAAATTAGATCCACAGCATGGGCTCTATCCATTTCCTTTGTCACCCAGTTGAAGAAGACTATTAGGTTAATCTGACTGGACCTTCCCAACACAAGGCTGTGCTGTATACTGTCCTGGAGACCATTGCCCTCCAGATAGTCTATGAGGTCTTGTATTTGCAAAGAGAAACCTGATATCTGAAAAAGTGGGCTGCTAGAGCTGAGAAAATGACCATTGTGGAGTGTTACATCACTGGTACAAACAATGTCAAGAAAACCAACTGTGAGAGACATAGTATCAGAAGATCATAAACGATCAATGGCTACTGCATTGGCCGTTGTAAGACCATCTGGTTGTGAAATAGAGAAATGCATTTCATAAATGAATAAAAAAAATCTTCATACATTGGAGAAACTTTTTAATATTGCCTACTACTTTGCCAAAGAAGGCCTCTTCCAGACATTTGAGAGACTGATGGAACTCAAGATATGGCATTGAACTTGGAGAACTCTATGCCAATGAGAGCGCTTGTGCTATATTCATTTCATTTATTGCAGGCCACTTGAAGAAGCCAATTGTAAGTTATTTCACAGGAGAAACACCTTAAAAATATCATTCCTTCTTTATTGATTGGACAGCTAAAGGACCACTACTGAGAAGAAGAGGGTTTATATGAAAATTCTTAATGATTGGCAACCAACCATGATATTTCTAGCATTAATTGATGTAGAGTCTGCTGTTGCCAGTGGTCTCAAGTCTGCAGTAATTTCCGCATACGCGCAAGTTCTGGGTCTGGACGTAGTTGATCTTAAACAATTATCCTGTATTGGTGCAGGAGCAGATGGTGCGTCCATCAGCTTTGGATGTAATAAAGGGATGATGGCATTAATAGACGAAGATTGCCCGTGGCTTATTGCCATTCATTGCATTTCTCACAGGCTTGAACTAGCATCAGAAGATGCATTCAGGAGTCCTGTTTTTTGCAGACAATCAACAGCATCTTAATTACCATATTTTATTTTTTATGAGAACTCCCCTAAACATTACTGAGAGTTAGAGTGGCTGAAGTACATCAAACCACAGGCATCAAGTTTAAAAATAAAATCACAAGGAACGAGATGGCTCACTCATTTAAAAAAATTAAAAAAAAAAGACTCTTCTTGCTCTTCTTCATATTTGCTGCGCCATCTTGGGTCACTGTAATGAGCTTTTTTGCAGTACTAGTTGGGATATCCCTGAAGCAGACCATGCAAAAATTAAGGGATGGAGAAAGCAGATATTCACTGCCAAATTTTTTATGCCTCGCACTTTTAACTTGACCTGCTAACAGGCCTCTTGACAGTTTCTCGTGCATTTCAAGATGCCCATCTCTCCACTCCCATGGTAATGGACACAGTACTGTACTCTCGGAAATAGACAGAACCAGACTAACCAAGTCCAGGAGAGAGGTGGTTATTAATGAGGAAGGAACAGCATTTTTTAAAGGAAATGAACTCTCAGGGGAAGTAAGTGTGCTGTTTCTGACTGTTGCAAAGGAATAGGAAAAATGTAATGGAATGTCCCAATCAGCACTTCTTAGGCTTTGCAGAAGACCTACTCATAGTAAACTGCAGTGTCTTTGACTCAGAGAATTGGCCTGAAAATGATCATGAGATTTTGGAATTTGGAAATCAGGAGATCCAGTTTCTTCTGAACCATTTCTTTCATGTCTCATTACAGAATGGGTGTGATATGTATGCAGTGACAGAATGGAAACAAACTGTTATCACAAGCAGCTCTCATTCTTTGAAGTATGGTGTGTAGTCTTCCAAAGAAAATGACAGTACTCTTCATGTCATAGCTATTGTATCCAGTATCAAATGCTACACTAGAAAGAGCTTTTCCAGTTATGAAAAGAATGTTTTTGGATTGGAGAGCTAACTTGAAGACCAGCACCATTGAGGACTTGCTTTTAATCTCCATGGAGAGTCTGGAACCATAGGATTTTTGCAGCATACCCACAGTAAAGGACTGGTTCTTAAAATCAAAGTGTAGGTTTGGAGCAAAATCTCATAGGTCAAAGCAAAGTGACAATAGTAGAGAAAATTCAAATCGTATCTAGTGAAAGTTAGACTGAGGAGGAACGCCGTGCTTATCCGGAACCAGATTCAGAGGAAGACTAAGGGCCTGCAGATATTTTTTGCAGTTTAGCTAATTGTGGTATTTGTTTAATTTTTGCAGTTTGTTTCAAATGATGCATAAAATTCAGCCTGACGCTGACACAATCCTTTATTCTTTAAGAAAACAGTCTGTCTGTGGTAAAGTTCTGAAAGTGTTCTTCCTAAAATTTTAACTGTAGTCCCAATAACATGTTTCCGTGCTTGCTGGCCTTTATCTGCATTTTCTGCTCTGTCTGTCTGGCCTGAATCTTTTTGGACTTGCTGTCACTGTATCTCTGTCTTTCTGGCAGTCTAATCATCCATACCTACTCTTTAGGTAAGCTGTTATTCCCTGTCAAAGCAAAAAAAAATAAATATGAGATTTACGAACATTTTATCTATTTTTAGGCATTAGCGCCTGGTTGGCTTGAGTAGCTCCTGGTCGGACCAAAAATGCTGATGACCATGAGCTATTCATGGCTCTTGATTGACAAAACCTTATTTTGGTCCCGGTATGGGCTGCACAAATGCAAAGGGCCAATGGCGAGCAAAAACAGATACTGGGGCAGGGGGCACCCCTGATGATTACCCCTCCCCAAGAGAAACTAGTCTGAACTAGAATTCATCAGAACCGTAGCTGTAGGCTGGCCCAGTGGTGTACAGGGCTGAGGCACCTCGATTACCTCTCCCACGCTGGCGACTCGGGCTTGGGAATGGGCTTGGGACACCAGGGGTTGGCCGGGGGAGGGCTTGGCGAGGACTGAGTGGCCTCTTTGCAGCTCTCCTCTTTCGGGTAGAGGAGGTGAATCTATCTAGCTTTTGGCTGTTACTACCTCATCTACCCTCCTCACCCTTGACTAGGCCTTCTGGGCTGTTTCTCTGTCTCTCTGCTCTAGTCGTCCCTATCTGCCAGTCTCCACCCACTTGCCTGGGCCCCATGGGCCATTTCTCTCTTCCCCTAATCTTAGTTTTCCCCTGTCTTCAAATGTCCAGCCTTTGACTTGGCCTAATGGGCTGAACCTCTCTCCCCTCTTGTTGTAGTTCCTGACTTGCACTTTTGTCTTCCAATTCCCATATTTTATTTTTGCCCATGGCATACATTGTACAATGCCACATTTATTAGCTCTGTCTAGCTCCAAATGTGACATATCTCCTGTACCTATGCAGTTGCTTGTATAGCCTCCTACCAGCTATGTATTGTTTTCCCTGTATATTAATCCTATGACATAGAACCTATTTAAAGAGCTTTTTAGCTCAAAGGTGTCAATCGGAGATATTAATATTAATAAATAAATAATAAAAAGGATGCTAAGTAGCAGTTGCAGGGTGCCATTCCCACTCCAGTCCCTGTTCCAGTTGCTGGTCGGTGGTTGGCTTCTTTACTTAGTTCCACAATTGTTGACAGTTACTTCAGACAAATGGGCGCTAGAAGCTGTGGGTTCCTGTCTACCTCTCGATTTGCTCCCGCCATCCTGCCCCTGACACCAAGGGAGTCCAGGGTGCTCAAGAGCATGCTGCCAGTGCCGCAGAGTGAGATTGCTCTGTTCACAGCGCAGCACAGTCGAGTGGGTTCTTGGTGCCTTGGCATCACAGAGATGCATCTCCTGGTACTTGAACTGGTTCCCACTCAGGTGATCAGATGCATCTGGGCAGAATTGGATTCCCTCCGGATCAAAGCTTGGTAATCTTCTGACAGGGCGTCTGATCTTGCCTCCTTTGCCCAGTCATTTCAGATTGGGCAGTTGTACCCAGCTTGTGATTTCCTCCAATTGTTGGGGTACTTGCCAGCTTTGACCAGCATAGTCCGGTTGGCACAATGGCAAATGCATCCCCTCCAGTGGAAGCTGGACCACCAGTAGTCTCGAGGCCATGGTCACCTAGATCAGCGCTGATGTTAGATACCATTAAATGGTAGCTGTGCCCCTAGAACCTAAAGGAAGGAATTCTGTGTGTCAGACCAGAGTTGACCCTCACATTGATGACAGTTGCATCTCTCATGGGGTGGAGAGCTCAGTTGGGAGACCACAGGGCCCACTGTCACAGCAGCCTTCTGGAGCTTTGTGCAGTGCTCTTGGCTCTGATGGAATTTGCTCCATTGATTAGGGGTCAGGTCATACAGGTCCAGACGGACAACACAACCACCATGTTCTACCTTAACAGGCAGGGGTAGGGTGCACTCCTTTCCCATGTCAGGAGACTGTCTGCATGTGGTCACTGGTGCCCAGCTTGCAGGCAGATTTCCTGGTGGATAACGCTGTGAGAGAAAACAACCAGCTGGTGCACAATCTCAGATGGGTCAGACAGATGTTGCATGAGTGGTCCCCGCACCAGGATGTAGTGGAACATCTGTTCTTCTGTTGGGGCACACCTCTGGTGGACCTGTTTGCTTCTTGGGAGAACAGAAAGCTGAGGCTGTTTTGTGCCCCTACCCCGAGACTGGGACACTAAAGGGGGATGCTTTCTCTCAGCCCTGGACCCCAGACCTTCTGTACACCCAGGGGTGTAGCCAGAAATTTCTGTTTTGTACATACAATCTCCGACAGTCACACACACACACACACACACACACACACACACACACACACACACACACACACACACACACATTAAAAAATGTACACAACCTCTGCAAATGGTACCCCTTTCCAAACAAGTCAGATTATCAGATGATTCTTTTATTCTGTAAAGAGGTTATGCATGTAATTGTCTCCTAAAGAACAGAAAGTTAAACAGAGACACTTCTCAATGGCCTACCCTAGCCCAAATACTACAGATTAGAATGCAAATGTTAACAGAAAGGCATATGGTTTGTGACAGGCATTCAACAAAATTGTACACAAATGTGTACAGTGAGTATGCCTGCCTACACTCTTGTGTACACCTTTCCTCTCTTCCTCTTGATCCACAGGGTAGTGCTTAGGGCTTGTCGGGACAAGGCACAGTTGATCTTGATTGCTTCAGATGGGCTCAGGCAGTTCTGATTCCAGGAATTCCTCAGCCTCTGCAGCATGTCCCAGCGCTGGTTGCTTGCTTGCCCAGATCTGCTAACGAGACAGTGGAGAACTGTTCTGCACTCTGAACTTCAACCCCTACATCTTTCTGCCATGCTCCTGAGCAGCTAGAGCAGGGCTGTCCAACCTTTTTTGGTTGGTGAACAACTTTTGAACTTAGAGGCCATGAGGAGAGCAACATCACCATGTGTGACATCCAGTGCATCATGCGCACAGCATATTACTTCCATTTTTTTTATTTTTAAAAACATTCTTACACACATATACACATTAAGATACATAGCACTATTAGGCAGTAATCATTTGTAATAGTTTTATTTAATATTTTTTAAAATCATGTGGAGTTCAGAAATAAATATCCATTATAAGTATCCATATAATCTTATCATAATCTTATCTTTTTTAATGTGAGCTCCGACACTGCATGTTGTCAGCCAACTTCATGTAATTTGGAGTGTAGTTCGTTACAGCCATTCTCATACAATCATTCAAGGGGTCGTCAGTTAAACTTGATCTTAAATTAGATTTTAAAATTTTCAAAGCAGAAAATCCGACTTCACTGTTAATTTATGAAGCAACTGTTTTAAAAGAGGACATCTGGAGTCATCAGTTAATTTCCAGAAGTCTGCATTATTACATCTAGCCTATAATTGCCCATCTGCATGCAGGAATGCTTTCAATTTCAAGCTGTGAAGAACTGAGTTTGAATACATTTGATATTTCATTTGCAGTTCTGCTTACATCAGTGACTGTAAATGGGCTAGTAATGAAAGTCGCAACTGGCTTTAATTTTTTTAATTCTGCAGATCATCTGTCAAAGTCCCTGGCTATCCTGTCCAGATGAGCTGCATACTTTGTGTTATCAAATTCTATCCCTTCTTCAACTTTATTTTCTAGACTCAGACTATGTGGAAAGCTGCCTTGCAGGAGCTGGTTCATCCACATTTCTAGCTTCATTTGAAATGCATTTACGGATCCTATCATCTGAATTACTGTTTTCCCTTCACCCTGTAATTCTAAATTAAGCTTCTATGTTAGATCAGTTAAAAATGCCAAATCACTCAGCCACACAGGATCAGTAAAGTTCTTTGAAACTATCCCCTCTTGATTCTAAAAAAAGGGAAATTTCTGGAAGGAGATCTTGAATTCATTTCAAAACTTGCCCTTTGCTTGGCCACCTTACCTCAGTATGCAAAAGTAAGCAGCTGTACTCTGCATCAAGTTCTTCTAAAAGACATTTAAACTGCCTGTGCTGTAGTGATCTGGCTCTGATTGAATTAATTAACACCACACTCATAACATGCTGACAATCAATAACTTGTGCACAATGATTGCTGGTGAATAATACAGTGGTAGCTTATGAATTCTGGGAAGCTAGAATCTTTTCTGCTTAGTGATTAAAAAAAACCTACGTGTGCACCAAACATTGAGGGGACCCCATCAGTTGTAATTGAAACAAGCTTTTGTAGAGGCACAGTCATAGATTAAATGCATAATTTGAATTCCTTAAAAATGTCTTCCTCACGAGCCTTATCTCTAATGGGGATGATTTTCAACAGTTCTTCTTTGTAACTTACATCAGAAAAGACTATTCTAACAAAAACAATGAATTGAGCTGTGTCACTAACATCAGTGGATTCATCAAGCTGTAAACTGAAGAACTGGCAAGAAGCTAAACCACTTTTTAAGTTTCCCTCAATATCAGCTGCCATGGCTTCTGTCCTTGCAACAGTGTTTCTTGACAGCAGAACATCTTTAATTGCATTTATAATTTCAGGTTTATTTTTATAATCAGCAAATAATGTGTTTCCTGTTGCAATTAAACATTCTTTCACTATGTCCCCATCTTCAAACATTTTTTTTTCCTTTTGGCCAGTATTTCAGCTTCTTGAATGAAGCTGTGGTAGCAGCTTTTGATTTCATTGCAGACTTTGTGAAACTGAATTGTTGGGCATTCAGAGAAACTTTCAATTCTTGTACTTTGACTTGTCTGAGTTTGCTATGCTGTGGATATTCAGTGTCAAATTTTTTGTCTCTCGTCTCAAAGTGGCGTTCCGAATTGCGTTTCTTCCCCACAGACACACTGGCATGGCAAATCAGGCAAATACCTTTGCCATTATGAGTAATGAAGAAATATTTCTCCTCCCATTCACTTTTGAAATTATAGGAGTAGGTTCTTTGCTTTTTTGGGGGGTGGTTTACTCAAAGCCATTGTAGTCTGTGAATAACAAAAGGACATGTGAATATTAACATACAGCTGTGAAGAAAATATATAAAATATGAACACCCCCTTCTAAACCAATCGAGACAGCACTAATAGTTATTAACCCCCCCCAAACAACATAGGCAAGCTTTCCAGTGATTTTTTTAATAGCTTTCAGTGCATTTTTAATTGATTTTTAAGTAAAATAATGATTCATTAGATATAGTCTTACTTGCAGTCAGAAAGTCTGTTGATTCAAACAGCTAGCCAGCCAGTGGTCCTGGAAAATGATGCTCGCAGTCAGTTCTGTAGAGAAGAAATTCACCGAAGAATGACACAATAGTACAGAAGCTGATATGGGAATAAACCAGTTCCTGCAAAGCAAACTGTCAATATTTTTAGCAGTCAACGATCCAACCGAAAAAAACAGACCCAGGAGAGACTCGCATCACTGAGCAGCGGCTATACATGACGCTCACATCGGCGGCATCAGTGCTCGAATTAGAGATCCGGGAGAAGTACAAAGACCAAGTGAAGAAGTAAGCTAGCACCATTCACCTGAGGTGTATTTAAAGAGATTAGCATCACATCATTAGCGCATACCTGTGTTGATCCGTGAAGGAATGCATCGGAATGCTAATCACGCTAATCACAGCAGTTGGGAAACAAAGCATTTTCATCATTCTTAATAAAATGGGTGATAAACTACCGCTTCCTAATACTTACTGAATTAGCACGTTAAAACTGTGGGAATATACGTGGGATCAGAGTTTAAAATACAGAGTTTAAAATGTAATGCAGTTCCTTGACATCATCTCGCTTTACAGAAATAATTGAAACTTTTGAAAAAAGCTCCACAAGCAACATGTTGCTCGCGAGCCACGGGTTGGATAGCCCTGGGTTAGAGTTACAGGTCTTGGGCCTTTTGAAAGTTGTTCTTCAGGTAGTGGTGACATACTGTAAGAAGCAGAACATATGTGTTAAGTTGGAAAAGGTTCTCGTTCTAGTGCCAAAACAAGGATCTTGATCCTCTTGTCTGCCCAGTGGTCATGATTCTCGACTGCCTTTGGTGCCTGTCTCAGTTGAAACTAAAAGCCACAACTCTCATGGTGCACCTGGCAGCCTTGCATACTGCGCATGCGCTGGTATGCTGTCAGCGCAGGAGGAGGTGGTCAGGTGGTTTTGCAAAGACCTGGTCTACTTTTCCCCTCCAGTGCATGAATCGCAGCCTTCGTGGGAACCTTGTGCTGGTGCTTGCAATGCTGATGGGGGAAACCATTCGAGCCAGTGCACAAGTGCGAAACGTCACACTTGTCTTGAAATACTACCTTTGTGGTGGATGTCTGGTTAGCCAGAAGAGTAAGTGAGCTCCAGGGACTCTCAATGGAGACTCCCTATCTGGTCTTTCAGAAGAACACAGTTGGCCTTCACTTCCACACGAAGTTCGTCTTGAATGTACTGCTGGAGTTCCACTTTAGCCACATGATAAACCTCACGATTTATTGTAACAACCCTAACTTGTATGCCAGCCGCAGGCTTCATACATTAAATTTGCAGAGGGCGCTTTCCTGTTATGTGGCGTGCACAGCGGGAACTCACGGTGAGGATCCCTAGTTGTTTGTCACTTGTGTTGAAGCCAAACCTGGCAGATCAGCAACAAAGCAGACTGCTAGCAGGTGGATCACTTCCTGTATTGCCTTCTACTGTCAGTTGGCTGGTAGGGAGACACCCAAGGATTTGAAGACTCATTCCAACAGGCATATGACAGCATCTGTAACTGCTTCCAGGTACATCCACGTTGAGGAGCTCTTCAGGGCTGCAACCTGGTCTAAAGGGCACACCTTCATATCTCACTATAGCATCTACATGCTCAGTCATTGTGATGCTGCATTTAGGACCTCAGTGCTCAGTCTCTCTCTGCCAAATATGGGTGCATGTCTTGCCCCCTCCTCTCAGAGGACTGCTAAGAGTGTGGATAGTGAACTGAATCCACATTGTAATTAATAGAGGTTACTCATCTACAACTATCTCTCTAATAGTGATACTCCGTTCCTATCCACATTACCTACCCAGCCACTCTTGGCAAGGGATGCACAGATCCCTGCTTCCTCCGTGCAAAATCTGACATCAGTGGGGCTGGGCTGGAGGTCTTATAACCATGGGTGTTGGGAGCAGTTTAGCTTGAAAATGTATAGTGACTGAGATGTCGCCAGCTAACTGCAAAAGTGTGGTTCTGAACGAAATGTCACTAACAGAACTATCGATCTAATGTTGGGGGAATCTATTGTAGCAGGCCATCACATATAGGACTCCACCGTCAGGCACTAAGACCACACGGAAACTTTTCTAGCTAGCAGTCAAACAAAGGGGGGCCGCCCACCCCCGACATCACTTTCAGACATCAGCCACTCTGTAGAGGTGGGCAGCCCCCACGTCCTCCCCAGTTCTTTCCCACTGTTAACCTTATCAGGTCGGACCTGCAAGATAATCGCCGCTGCTACAGTCACCATTTTTGCACCTTTTTCTTCTTATTTCTCACCTTAGTTTTCCCCATCCTTAGATGTTTTTTCTTTACTTTTATGTCCTCTTCTCCTTTCTCATTGGTGTCAGAGCATCGAAACAAGTGTGCCTGCGGCCAGCAAATTCCTAAGAAAGATGGCCATTTAGCTTGCCTTTTCTGCCTTGGCCCAGCACACAATGTCTTGTCTTGTGAGTTCTTCCAGAGGTTCAACACCACCACCCGCCGCTGCCCCCAGCGGACCCTCGAGGGGCACTTGCTCAAGCTGAAGATCGCCTTAGTGGAGCAGGATCTGCAGGCATGGTATTCCCAGGCATCTCAGGCACAACCTTTTGCTGCTCAGGCCCAGTCTTCGGCGTCTCATTCTAGTCCTCGGGTTTGTCTCCAGCCCAATCCCAGGACAAAACTTCAGGGAAGCACAAGCACTGGGACAATGAAAAGCACAAATCCCGGTCCTCGTCTTACCGCTTGTGGTTACCGCACTCTGACTTAGCCACGTTGGGATCCTCGTCCGGGGGGGTTGGCCCCCACATCCCACTAAGGCCACTGTCTTCCACAGGGCACATGGTAATTCCTCCTCCCGCCACTATCTCTGTCACAGGTGGAGGAGCATCAGGCCAGGAATACTTCTAGCCTGCCAGACCCCTGCTGCTCAGGCCCATCTCCTCATCAGGCACACAGCAGAGTGGCCCTGTTGGTGGTCCCACCACCGAATCAGGTGTTACAGATGCAGGGGTACTTTCATTATCCCACTGTCGCCTGCCTCTCCAGCGTTGGACACTTTGCACAGGTCTGAGCACCTGGTAGAAATAGGCTTTTCACTGGCTCCCAGCCCTCACTCACCCATCGCCGGCCCTTTCTTCACCTGCTGCACTGCAGGACCATCACTGTCCTGCACCTAGCCCGTACTTTCCATACCTGGTGCCCTATCCTGGCTACCACATACCTACGCCATGGCCTCCTCCGAATTATCCCTACCCACCCCCGTCATGCCCGACACTGACCATGGTGGACATTCAGGGTTTGGCGCCCTCCTTTCTACATTTGCAGGTACTGATGCTGGCCCCTACGCCTCTTCCAAGGAATTTGCACAGCGGCCTGTTCTCTCCTTCTCCCCCCAGGTTGCTTCTCTCAGCCGATGAAGCAGATGAATACCACCCTGATATAGTTCTCCCAGATTCAGGGGATGAGGGTGCTCCAGATGAAGAGGAAGGTGATTCAGGCTCCCCCCTCATTCTTTGGGGTTCTCCGAAGGGAGTCTCCACCCCAAGGATGTTCCACAGTCCCCCGTCCCCCCGAATGATCCTTCCTTCTTGGCGGTCATGCACCACATCCAGGCGGCAATGGGCTTTGGCTCAGAAAAATAAGACCCTGAGCGTAGGCAGATGGCCCTGTACCTGTGCAAACCTGATGCCCCGTCGTTGGTGGTCCCTCCATTGATTGATGCTTATGAACATGTTACAGTATCGGCCTCATCTTCTCCCTGCCATGTCCTGCAAGGTGAACAGACTTTACCATGCCCCAGAGGGCAGACCTTTCTTGGGGGAACAAGCACAGGCAGATTTGGTGGTCATCAACGCCACCCATGACCGGTCCAGATGGCCCAAACACTTTAGTTCCCTGCCTCCAAATGGGGAATCCCACCATTTGGCAAAAGGATGTTTGCTTTCTCCACTCTCGCCATCCCAGCCCTTAATTACCTTGGCCACATGTTGCAGTATCAGAACTCACTGTGGGACAAGATCCAAGAGGCCGTCCTCTTCCCTCCCCGAGGGGTGTTCCTATGTCGGAGTTGCAGGACCACCTCAGCAGGGTCTCAGATGTAGGTGACTACTTACTCAGAGCTACTTATGATGCTGTGGATGCATCGACCAGGGCTACAGCCACTCTTATCTGCCTTCACTAGTATTCCTGGCTTAGAGTCTTTGGGTTCGCCCAGAATGTGTAAGCCTATACTGAACACCACCTTCAGAGGTTCCTTGCTGTTCGGGGCTGGTGTGGAGGATATTCTTGCCTCAGGGAAGGCCATTTGTTTGGTCCATTCCCATTATCATACCCAGTGTAGGCCTTATCAGAAATGGCCCTTTTGTCACCAGCCTCCCCGCCAGGTCTGGCAGCTGGCAAGACCCCAGGGTAAGCGCAAAATCACAGCACCTGCCTTGCCCACCCCAGCTGCCTTCATTAGCAAAATCCCCAGAGGAGACTAGTGGCCCCCCTTGCCTCACCCCTCTCTTGACGCCTTGCCCGAACCTCTCCCTTGGGTGGAGCAGGAGGTGGTGGTAGGGGGTTGCTTTTCCCTCCATATGCCCAAGTGGAGGGAGATTACAACAGACAGTTGGGTACTTCAGATACGAATATATGAAAGTAGCCAGCAGAAGGAGACCACATGGTCTGTCTTGTCTAATAGAGCATGGCCACTCGTTAGAGTTTCTGGAGTGGCCTCCAGATAACCCCTGATCTCTGTCCAACTACCCCCCACATCATGTTCCCCTGATATGGGAGCAAATCCTTGCTGTTCTGAGAAAGCGGGCTATAGAGCCAGTGCCAGTATCCCAGCAGAGGACAGGGTACCACTCCCATTTCTTCCTAGTCCCCAAGTGCACGGGGACCTCAGACCCATCCTGAACCTCAGTGAACTAAATCTCTCCATTCAGTACAAGAAATTCAGAATGGTCATGTTGCAGGGCCTCCTCCTGTTACATCAAGGGGTTTGGATCTGTTCCCTGGACATGCAGGATGCATACCTGAACATCAAAATATGAGCTTCTCACAGGCGCTGTCTGCGCTTCCATTTCCGGGGAGCGCACTACCAGTTCTGGGCGCTCCCCTTTGGCTTGTCCTCAGCCCCCAGGGTCTTTATCGAGTGCCTAGTAGTGGTAGCGGCTGCCCTCCGGCGCCAGGGATTTTGTGTCTTCCCCTACCTGGACGACTGACTCCTAGCAGGCCCGTCCTGGGAGCACCTACTGCTAACACTTGAGCATACCCACAGCCTTTTCCAGTATCTTGGGGTGACCATCAGTCTGGCCAAGTCTTTCCTTTCTCCCTCCCTCCCAGTGCCTTCAGTGTATTGGGGCGGTTCTGGACATGGCCCAGAGCATGGTCTTCCTCCCTCGAGAGAGGGGCAGACCGCTCGATGGACCAGGCCAGCCTTCTGTGCTCCTCTCGTCATGTTCTGGCTCACTTGTTCCTACGCCTGCTGGGTCATGTGGCAACCGCCATAGGTACTGTTCCTCTGGCCAGGTTACACATGAGACTGCCCCAGTGGATACTCAGGTTTCAGTGGAATCAGTGTACAGACTATCTCGACCAGGTGGTTATGGTCTCTGACCCAGTAAAGAAGGTTCTGCTGTGGTGGTTGTAGCCCAACAGCCTCCTTCGAAGGGTTCCTTTCCTTATTCCCCCTCCTCAGCAAATCCTGACTACGGACACATCCAACTCGGGATGGGGGGACCCATCTGAGGAACCACCAAACTTGGGGCTGTGGTCAGTGACAGAGAGCCATCTGCATATAAATGTTCTGGAGATGCATGCCGTGCTGCATGCCCTTCAGGCCTTCCAGACTGTCCGATCCCCGGGTCTGCTGCTGGTCCAGACACACACCACCCGCATGGTCCATTACATCAAGAAGCAGGGAGGAGGGATCCTCTCATATCCCGTGTTGAGAGGCCATACGAGTGTGGTACTGGGCTCTGGACGACGGCCTTCATCTCTCAGCTGTGCATGTTCCAGTCACGTAAAACATCTTGGCAGACAGCTTAAGTTGGTCCCAATCTCAAGCACATGAGTGGGAACTTCAGTCCTCCATCGCAGAGGATCTGTTTGACCACTGAGGTCACCCAAGGTGTGACCTTTTTGCGTCCTCACTCAACACAAAATTGCCACTTTTCTGCTCACTCACTCCAGGGCCTGGAGTTTTCTGGCGAAGTAAGTCCCTCTCCTGGAAAAGGTTGTTTCTGTATGCCTTTCCCTCTTCTGCAGCAGGTTCTCATCAAACTGCAGATGGAGGGGGTGACTATGATTCTCATCGCTCCATTTTGGCCTCGCCAGCTTTGGTTTCCTGTGCTCCAACAACTGGCAGTGGAGCCTCCAGTTTCTCTTCCACTATGCACAGGCTTGATCTCCCAGGAACAGGGCACCCTGGTCCATCCGGACCGCAGGTCGCTCCACCTTCATGTGTGACTCCTGAAGACGTAGCCATTTCTTGCTTTGGGGTCTCCCCCAAGGTGGCTGAAGTCTTGTTGGCATCTTGCAAGCCCTCCACCAGAGCCACTTACTCCACGAAGTGGAAGCACTTTGCCATTTGGGCTGCTTCACACCGCCTGGATCCCTTCACATGTCAAATTAACTAGATCCTGGAGCACCTGCTGTCTCTTTTGGATGCAGGTCTTAAATACTCATCCATTAAGGTACATCTCTCTGCTATCTCTGTGTATTACATACCCATGGATGGATGAGCGGTGGCCCAGCTTGATGTGGGCCATACCTTTTTAAGAGGCATTCTGCATCTGAAGCCCCCATCCGTAACCCTGTCGGCTTGGATCTCAAGTTTGTGCTGGAAAAGCTCACCCTGCCTCCTTTTGAACCAACCGCATCTTGGGAGCTACTCTGTGTGTAGTGGAAAGCATTATTTTTAGTTGCTGTTACTTCTGCTTGGAGGCTTTCCGAGCTCCAGGCCCTCATGTGTAAGGAGTCTTACTTGATTTTTCACAAAGGCAGGGTGTCTTTACGTGCTAATCCTCAGTTTCTCCTTAAGGTAGTATCCAGGTTAATCTATTCATCATTATCTTTATTTTCTGGAGCATGCCAATCCAGGGGAAGCATTGCTCCACAATTTGGGTGTTTATAGAATTTTGCATTGTTATATGCACAGAACTAAAGAGGACAGGAAGTTCTCTCTGTTGTTTGTTTTATTCACTCCAGGAAGAGAGAATGCTCCCGCTTCTAAGCAATGTCTGTCCAAATGGTTGGCCAGCTGCTTTATTGTTTGTTACCAGAAGTATGGTAAGAAGCTTCCGGGTGTCATGGCCATTCCACCGGGGGATGGCTGCCTCAGTAGCCTGTTTCTGTAATGTGTCGGCTGCAGAGATCTGTGCAGCAGCCACTTGAAGTTCTGTTCATACTTTCACGAAGCACTACAACCTGGACATCACCTCCAGGTGTTGGGCCAGCTTTGGGTCTGGCTGTGTTGCAGGTCCTTCTTTTCTGGGTGTTCTTTCACCTCTGCCCATTTTCACAGTGCTGTCAGTTTTTGGAAATGCTCGCTGCTCGTCTTACCTGTGATGGCCTGCTGCAAGATAGTTTCCTGACATGTGATAGTACAGTTACGTAAGAACTTACTGTAACAGTAGATCTTCGAGGGGATCTCTTGCAGCAGGCCTTGCTTTTCCCTCTCTTTCACCCTAGGCCTGTTTATCCTGCATAAGCTTCCTCTCCATGAAAAGACTGTCAGGCTTCCCTTATTTTCCTTGGAACCTCAGGTTTCCTCCTTGGTTCCTTCAGCCGGGTATTCTGGGCTGTCTTGCCCACCTATATAGAGTGGCTGACGTAAGAGAGTGATGTCTGAGGTGGGCGTCCCCGTTTGGTATACTGCTAGCTAGAAAAGTGTCTGTGTGGTCCTAGTGCCTGATGGTGGAGTCCTACCTGTGATGGCCTGCTGCAGGAGATCCCCTCGAAGATCTGCTGTTACAGTAATGTCTTACGTAATTGTACTTTACTGGTGAGTAACCTCCATTTTCTTTGGTAGCCACTCATTTGGGAATTGTTGATTAGTGTAGGTCATCACAAGGTAAGGTGCCTTTTTCGCCATTTTCTCTGCAGTAGCCAGATTTTTTTTGAGAGGAAACCCACATGGTGTGGGGTGGGTGTGTGTCCCATGATGTGAATAACTGTGAATTTGCCAGATTTCAACCAGCCTACACAGAGATGCTGGCAAAAGGTTTTGAAGCTTTTTTTTTTCTTTTGGTTTTGTTGTTGTCATTTAAATGGAAAAGGATACTGCTGTGCCTGCCTGCTGGCAAAACTGGCCAATGACACAAGAAAAGCAGAAGTCACCAGAAACTGGGGGCTCAAAGTCACCCTGTAAATCAGTGCCAGAGTCTCCAGCTAGGTCCGTCACTTGGTCAGAATCAAGCATCGGAGTCCTCGTTGACATGAGTCTGGCTGCTAGTCAGTCAGCTTTGCTCCACCACCCCTCCTTCAGTGTTTCAGATCCCCACTCTCTAAAAAGGGATGGTAAGTAAAAAGATTTGTCCATTATGCTGACGAAGCCGGCATGTCCAGCCTCTGCACGGCCAGTATGCTGTAGAAAGTGCTTCCTTAGTAGTAGTCCCTTCTGTCCATGTTGCACTGGAGGACACCATCCAGATGGCCTAACACAGGCCTAGTACCTTGTCAGCTGTACCTAGAAAGGCAGACAAGCGGTATCTGGACCCTAGGATAAAAGTATTACTTTTCTCAGCCACTTAATGATTCATTTGTGACCATGGCTGCAGCCTCCTCAGCTAAAGGAAGAGGAGGATGAGGAACACAGTCCTTACCTCCTGGATGAGAAGCAGCATTAGGTAGAGGAGAGCATCAGTCTTTACCATCCACTGGGGCAGGAAGCTTCAGCTGTTTCCAGTGTGTCCTTAGAGAGAGAAGACTTAATCCTGTTTGGTTCCCATTCTCTTGAGGACCCTACCTTCCAAGCATTAATGTCGCAGATCCTGGAGACTTTGAACTTCTCCTTGAATGAAGAATATTCTTCATAAAAGAATTGTTTTTTTTTATTGTGGAGGTGAAAAATGCCACCTCAGTGGTGGTCTCTCCTATCCAAGCTGCTCTGGAGGATGCCATCCTGACTGCCTGCACAGCCCTAGTACCTTGTGCCATACCTAGAAAAGCAGCTGAACAGTATTTGGCACTTAGGAATAAGAAGTATTACTTTACCTAGCTAGATACTGATTCAGTCGTGATCGTGGCTGCACATGGCAGGTCTCTAGGACCCCCAGAGGATGGTCACCAGACCCCTTGATAGTCCAGAAAATGTGACATGATAAGTGCACTTTTGCCTCTGCTTCCCCTGGCTTGTGTATTGCTAGAAGCAGTGAGAGCTCCAGCTCAGATGAAAAAGTTATAATTTTAATTGATAGTTGCCCGTCCATGGGTTTCACCTTGTCATTGGTGGATGGGCTTACTTCAAATACCCACTGGCATTTGATAACAAGAAACCCTTTTTGAAGATGGAATGACAAGAATGTGAGTAAGAAGGTACAGACTTTCAAAAAAATAATTGCAGGCTCTTTTGAGCATTTGAGGGGTGCACTGGACACCATTGGTTGTTTTGATATAGGCCACAATCCAGTAGCACAGCTCTGGAAAATGCAGTAATGTGCAAGAAATGTGACTAAATTTAGTGAGTGAGTAGGGGTAGAGCTTGCTAACCCTCTGATACATGGTTTGCAACCCAGCAACAACAGTGTTTGGTGCCCTACAAAGCAGTTTAAATAAGAGAAACTGTTAAATCTTCAAACAGCTAATTTGAAAGTCATAACTAGTAAACTGATGTTGTATAAATTGAATATGTAATGGTCCAACTCAGAATGTCCAGTTCATCATCACTTGTGAGTGGGCAGGACTTGGCCACTCTTGAGTTATGATCCTGCCTTCTCAAACTTGAAGATAAATTGCATATTTTGGAAGACTATTGAATTTCTCTTATTTTATATGTTTTGTACAATGCTTGTGTTATAGGTGCCCTGGAACTTGCTGATGTCTCCGCAGAGCTGCCAGGGTTGAAGTGGATGCCTGGACTGACATCATGGAAGGTAAGAGTTACAAATGAGTACTGCTTGAATCGGTTACATTGTTTTGTCAGGTGAGAAATGTGGGTTAAACATAAAACCCTATGTGGTGAAAAGGTGGACAGCTCAATCAAGGAGAGGGAGCAGGGACACTAGAATAACAAACTGAAGCTATGCAGGCAATGCACTGCAGATTCAGGAGAACAAAGACAATGTTGGGATACATTGGGGGGGGTAAAGAACACATCAAGGGAGCTGATCCTTCCCTGTGCAAAGACCTTGCTAGATCACACCTGGATTACTGCATTAATTTCTGGTTGAACCACAGTACAGCTGAGTTCGTGGGGAGCAGAAAATGTTTTTCAAGACGTGTTTTGCAACGCATTTTTCTTTTATTTACTCTGCCCTGACGTTAAAGGGCTTTCTTTGTCTGTAAATAATATATTCATTATTTTATCATTCGTTCTTTCATATTTTTACAAATTCTAATATACACATACTGTATAGAATTATTTACATTTACCATCATGTTTAGGTGTAGGGCAAAAGGGGGAATGTTTTAATTGTATAAAAGTACAGTGGATTACGAACTAATTTACCAGTAATGAGCTCTGCAGAGTAACGTGATGGTAGAAGAAAATATTTTGTGTGTGTTTGATTCCATTTTAGAGCACTAACTAGTGGTTACAGAAAGAGAATGAGCATGAAGCTGTCAGGTGTAGAAACATGACGGTAAATGTAAATAATTCTATGAAGTATGCGTATATTAAAATTTGTAAAAATGTGAGAGAGTGATAAAATAATGAATATATTATTATTTCTAGGAGCGTGGATATGTTGTTCATCCACACTGTCTGGCATTGTCCCTTTCCCCTTTAAATCTTGCCAGAAGTCTTCAAGCTGGCTCCTCCCACCCACCCGGGTGGTAAATACCTCGGCTCCGCCCATGGCCTTAGATCTTCCTTTCCGCTGGAAGATTCAGGTTCCCTCGTGCTTTCTGTAGTGTTGAGGCCCTGGATTCGTTTTGACGGTTTTCACCGCATCTTCTCGCTCTGAAACCGTTAGAGTTCGACTCTGATTCGGACATGGATGACAGGTGCGTCCCCGAGTTCGCCGGTGTCATGCGGACAGAAAATGTCGCGCGCAATCCCCACCTCTCGTCGTTTACTGCCTCGGTTCTATTCCCGATACCTCGCGGTGCTCCATTTGCGCTTCCTTCCACCCCAGCGTCCTGGAGATGGTCAGGCGCGCCTGAAGCTGGGTAGACCCGGGGCGCGCAACCACCGGTAAAATCCAAGGAGGCCAGGGTGGGCGGTTTCCGTGGCTGCGGGATCCGCCGAGCAGCTCGAGCGCATGGCGGCCTTCGAGGAAGAAGCCACCCAAGCCTCGGCTAGCCGAGGTTTCTTCGTGCCGCTCAATCTGGGCTCTTCCTTTTCAGGTTCCTTTAGGGATTTGTGCCAGTCTCTCCCTACCAAGGGTGAGGCCCCCTCGGGCCCGCACTCATCCCGTTCTAAGAAAAAGGATCCTAAATCTTCTTCGAGTCAAAGAAGACGCTCCTGGGATCAGGAGCGGTCCGATGTCTCGACTTCGGTCGAAATTGCCTCCTCGGCCGCTGGGTTTTCAGACCTTCCGTCCTGTACTGGGCGTAGAAGCCGAGGGAGTCGGCTGATCCGGCGAGATTATTCTCGACGCATCGAGCCGTTATCACCGACTCCTGTCGATGATTCTTTGGAGAAACGCCGATTCTCTCCTTCCCGACGAGGAGACCGCCCGCGGCGTTCGGTCGAGGGAGGCAGAACCGAACCTCGGTTTCACGAGCCAGTCTCCCGATCGACAAAGCCGACACCGTCGGTCTCGATCGAGCAAGTCCTCTTCGATTCGATCGACCCAAAAAGGACACAAGCACTCCCATGAAGGCGCGCCACCGTTCCCCTTCCTCCTCGGACGAGGAGGCTTGACGAAAATTCGTCGACGCTGCGAGGATCTCATGTGGCAGCAATTCCTGCTAGCAGGTCAGAAGCTGGCTCCCTCGGTGGTCCCGGCTATCTCTTGGCCTCAGCCTCTTCGGCCGCCTCAGACACCGATTGCTCCGGTGCCGGTCTCTTCGGGGGCTCCGGTGTGTCTTCCGCCGCAACCGGTTTCAGGTTCCCCACCAATTTTGGTGGAACCTCCACCTAAGCTGCCCCTCGGGGGTTCCCTCCAAGGAGGCCCGACAGTCTTCGGGTCTCCCCCACAGACTGTCAATTACGGTCACCCCTGATCGCCCTAGGCGTATCGAGGGGGACTTAGGTGGGCAGCCTTTATATCGGGGCTCCTCCGATTCCGATAACACTGGCCTTCATTCTCTCGATGAGCTTTCGGCGTCAGGCTTGGAAGAAGGGCCTTACTCCTTCCAGGGCATCCTCCGGCTCATTTCTGAATCGACGGGATGGCCCCAGCCTATCCAGAAAAGGCGGACTATCCCCTCGGATATTCTTAAGAGGGGATACCCTACGGAGGCATGTTCCAGTCGCTTGAAGCTATTATTGGTCCGGCCTTGGAACTCTGGCAGCGTCAGCCTCCCCAGCTCCATCTAGCCATATGCTTGCACCAAGTCTGTGGTGCCCACAGGGTCTTTTGGCGGGTTTACTGAGCACCCTGGCGGAAAGCCTGACTGCCTCAGTATTCAGGCGGACGGGCAGCTCAGCCGATACTGACCGCCCTCCAGACAAAGAGTCCAAACTTATGGACCACTCAGCCCGGAAAGTCTATGCTGCATCATCTTTGGGCCTCGCCAGGCAAGCTCAGCGGTGATTATGGCACACTTCTCTCACGCCTTCAGGTGCTGGACGGTTCTCCCCACCTCCCAGCTGACATGCAGACCACGTCAACAGGTCAGGGACCAGGGCAGAGCTGTTGCTAAACAACAACCCAGACTGCTCTGGACGTGGTGATTCCTGTGCCCGTTCACTAGCTGCAGCGGTATCCACTTGCCGCAGGGCTTGGCTGAGGTTATCCTCCTTTCCCGTGGATACTCAGCACAAGCTAGCTGATGTGCCCTTCCTTGGCACCGACCTCTTCGGGCCAGGAGTGGCAGGTCACCTGCAGCGTATCGAGCAATCTAATGCCACCTTGGATGCTACATCCGCTAAAGGGTTCTTCAAGTAAGAACCAGCAGAAGCGCAGGAAGAAGCCTTTTGTCATTCTTCCCTGCGGTCAGACAACCACCCTTCCAGGGGGTCAACAACAACAGAGGTCAGGCTTGGCGCCTAGGCCCAAGCAAGGTCCCAGCAGCCCGAAAGGGAGGCCGGGCGCTGGTCCAGGTGCCCCTCCTCCTCTCAGCCTGCCCAGTGACGGGCCGGGTGTCCTCCCGTGCACTGTCACTTCAGCTCTGGGTCCTCCTGGGGGGCGCTCCGCCTTCATTTCCGCCTGGTCCGGTATCACCACGGACAGATGGGTCCTAGAAGTGGTCGGGCAGGGTCTGCCCTAGAATTCAAGCAGTACCCTCCCAGCCGAGCCCGTGCCCCACGAGAGGAGCGGATCTCAGTCGCCCAGTCTGTCCTCCGAGACAACATTGCGCTACTCCTCTTCAAAGAGGTGGTGGCCCGAGTGACGGATCCTCCTTCAGACCCGAGGCTTCGTCTCCAGGTATTTCCTGGTGCCCAAACGGACGGGGGGTTGGCGCCCCATTCTAGATCTGCATGACCTGAATCGGTATCTCAGGTCTCGCACCTTTCGGATGGTAACTCTAAATCAGATCATACCATCCCTGGAGCGAAACATGTGGTTCTGCACACTGGATCTTCAGGACGCTTTTTTCCACGTCCCTATCCGTCCGTCTCATCAGCGGTTCCTCCGCTTCAGGGTCGAAGGGACCCTGTACGAGTTCAGAGCCATGCCGTTCGGCCTGTCATCGGCCCCAAGGGTTTTCACCAAATGCATTGCAGTGGTGGCAGCCCATCTTGACGTGCCAGGGGTTCGTATTTACCCCTACCTGGACGATTGGCTCCTGGCGGGATCCTCCCTTCAGGAGGTGGAGAGGTCCAGGGACCTGACCCTCCGAACCTGCTCACACTTGGGTCTTCTGAGCAACGAGGCCAAATCGGAACTCGTACCTTCTCAGATGATGGGCTTCATCGGGGCAGAGCTCGACTCTCGTCAAGCCAGAGCTCGGCTCCCGGCGGACAGGGCGGAGGTTCTCTCCTCCTTTGCCCAATCATTTCTGGTTGGGCACTCACGCCCTGCCCGGGACTTCCTGCGCCTCCTGGGCTACATGGCGGCATGCACGTCGGTGGTCCGCTGGGCCAGACTGCACATGCGCCCCCTCCAGTGGGAGCTCGCCGCCCAGTGGTCTCAGCGTCAGAGTCTTTTTGACCAGCTGGTCACGGTCACCCAGGGGATGTGGGACGCCCTACAATGGTGGACCGTCCCAAATCATCTGCTGGAAGGGATCCCGTTTGTCCGCCCCGAGCCAACGGTCGTCCTTACGACCGATGCCTCTCTCACGGGCTGGGGAGCCCACATGGGGGAATACAGAGCTCACGGGTTCTGGACCCCAGAGGAGTCCCGATGCCACATGAACCTGTTGGAGCTCAGGGCAGTCAGACTGGCTCTGTCAGCTTTCGCTCCTCAGCTCCGGGGTCAAGTGGTTCAAGTCCAGACGGACAATACCACGACCATGTACTACCTCAACAAACAGGGCGGCACGCACTCCCGTCTGCTATGCAAGGAGGCGCTCCGGATCTGGACCTTCGTCAGCCGGCTGGAGGCGGATCTCCTAGCCGTCCATGTGGCAGGAGTCGCGAACCAACTGGCGGATGCTCTCAGCCGCTTAGGCCAGACATCCCACGAGTGGTCTCTCCATCCAGAGGTAGCCTACTACCTGTTCTCTCGTTGGGGCAAGCCTTTGGTGGACCTGTTTGCCTCCAGGGAGAACACCAAGCTGAGGCTGTTCCATGCCCGCCCCCCTCAGCAGGGCTCGCTGCAGGGGGATGCCTTCTCGAAGCCGTGGACCCCAGGCCTCTTTTACGCCTTTCCTCCATTTCCCTTGATCCACAAGGTGTTACTCAAGGTGAGGAAGGACAAGGCGAAGGTGATCCTGGTAGCCCCAGATTGGCCACGCCAGTTCTGGTATCCAGATCTCCACAGCCTCAGCTGCAGGACCCCGGAGCGGCTCAGTACACGCCCGGACCTGATATCTCTGAACCAGGGGAAGGTCCTTCATCCGGACCTTCAATCCCTGCACCTCACAGCCTGGTTCCTGGCGGCTAGAGTTCCAGGCTTTGGGTCTTTCTGAGGATGTCTACACTGTGGTGGAGGCATCTGAAAAAGAATCGACCAGGAAATGTTATGCCTTCAAATGGAAGAGATTTTCCATTTGGTGTCAGGGTAAAGGTCTGGACCCCTTATCCTGCTCGGTGGCTAACATTCTAGACTACCTTGGTCCCTCTCCAAAGGGGTCTTGATCATCGACCATAAAGTTCACCTAGCAGCCATATCTCACTTACTGGGCGTGGGTCGGTCAGCCGACATTGGCTCAGGAAAAGGTGGTCGGGCGCTTTTTCAAGGCCTGGACCACATATCCCTGAGTGCGTGAACCTCCACCTCCATTGGATCTTTTGCTGGTTTGGCAAAGCTCATGGGCAAGCCATTCGAACCCATGCACAAGTCTGCACTTCGCACTTGTCAAAGCGGCCTTCTTGGTGGCTATCACGTCAGCCAGAAGGGCAGAGGGCTCAAGCGCTTTCAGTGGACTCCCCATCTGGTCTTTCACAGGGACATAGTTGTCCTCGCCCCACCGAAATTCCTTCCGAAGGTGGTGTCAGAGTTTCACCTTAACCAGGTGTTGACCCTGCCAGTATATTACCCTAATTACACCTCGGACGCCGAGTATAGGCTCCATACTCTGGACCTCAGATGTGCTCTCTCCTATTATAAGGAGAGGACGGCGGAAATTCCGGGAGAGGTTCGCCAGCTGTTTGTCACCTACGCTGAAGCCGCTTCTGGCAGACCTGCAGCCAAGTGGACTATTGCGAGATGGATCACATCATGCATAGGTCTGTGCTATGAATTGGCGGGTTAGAGCCCTCCCAAAGGGCTAAGGGCTCATTCTACCCATCATACTGCTGCTTCGGTGGCTGCTTCCAAGGACATCCCTATCCAGGAAATCTTCGGGCCGCTACCTGGAAGTCAGCAAGCACCTTTATTGCCCATTACCACATTGACCTAGAGTCACGTCGGGATGCTGGTTTTGGGGCCTCGGTTCTCAATCTCTATTCCCTAAGTAGGGTGTGCGCCTTGCCTCCTCCTCCCGGAGAACTGCTTGAGTCTGCCAGACAGTGTGGATGAACAACATATCACGCTCCTAAGAAGAGGTTACTCACCTGTAACAGTAGTTCTAGAGTGGTATATATTGTTCATCCTACTGCCTACCAAACCTCCCGGCTTTAGGCGCACAACCTGGCTTCCAGAGGGCTAGATCTGGCATCATGGGGCGGAGTCGCGGTATTTACCACCCAGGTGGGTGGGAGGAGCCAGCTTGAAGACTTTCGGCAAGATTTAAAGGGGAAAGGGATTATGCCAGACAGTGTGGATGAACAACATATACCACTCCTAGAACTACTGTTACAGGTGAGTAACCTGTTCTTACAGACCAAGAAAGCCCTTTGAAAAAGCACCAGAGATGCGAAACGTCAGGGCAGAGTAAATAAAAGAAAAATTGATTGCAAAACATGGCTTGGAAAAAAAAAAAAATTTGGTCCCCCCAAACTCAGCTGACCACTTTCAGTCTTCTAACGGAGAACACAAAACATTTCAAACACCTCACTTCCCATTGATTAGGCACTTTTCCTCACTCAGTAAGTGAACCACAGCACAGAAGGGACATTGAAGTGATTAGAAGGGTGCAGCACAGGGCCACCAAGCTGATTAGAGGTTTGGGGAAAAGAGCTTTGATGAGAAATTGGGCACACTCAGATTATTCAGCCTAGAGAAGAAAAAGGCTGAGAGGGAGACAGGATCACAGTTTTCCAAAATTAAGGTGATGGTTAAGGTGGAGAAGTGTTTCAGTTGGTGAATAGTAGCACAACTAGAAGACGTGTAGCGAAATGGGTACCAGGGGAATCAACATTTTCAAGTAATTGAATTTATTGTCATGGCTAAAGAGCTGGAGTGGAAATAATATTTTCACTTCTACTTTCTCAGTACAACACCAGTGGTGATAAAGTTTCCTTGAGAAATTTATCACACTATCTGATCCCCAGATGGGCAGTTATCTAGAGGTTAGGTATATCGCATCACTTTCCTTGACCTTTTCACAGAACAGAACCAGAGAGCAGCTATCACAAAGATGATGACATCATAATAGACCTATGCAGCCGTGAAGCCAGCAGGTCATATCACAGAAAAAGAATGAAATCTTAACACAAAAAGGAAGAGGTGGAGAGGGTCAGTATAGTAGAGGGTTTCAAGAAGGCCTGGGACAAACAAGGGGTTGTCAAGGGGAGGGGGATCTTGGAGTGGGGGCACATAGGAGGGGGGAAATGAGCAGACTCGATGGGCCAGGAAGGCCCTTTTTTGCAGACACGTGTCTGTGAATCTGTGTTAAACTGATGCGCAAATTGAATACACAATTTTCCAACCTCACAATACACACTTTATCTCCACTTGTGAGGGGACAGGACTTTCATAACTCACTCGTGGCTTCACTACTCGTGAATTTTGGTCTTGCCTCCCTCATACCTGGAGATAAATTGCATATTTTGAGTCTGTAAGGAAGAAAGCATGACAGAGATGGGAATTGAGCTTTATTAATGTACCGAAGGGTGAGGGACTTTTACCACAATGAGTTGCATTCGCATCGCATACCCCCCCCCCACGATGGAATTGCCTTATTCCACTTTTAAAATGTTTAATAATACACAGTAAGCATGTTTTACCAGTGTTTTTCCAAAGTTGTTCATCATTGCTTAGAACATTAAAAATAGCATTCCTCAACTAAATCTGTCAAAAGCAGTTGTTCTTAACACTTCAGAATGGGAAGAACAATTTTACTCAGCAGCCATCCTCAGACACGTGCTCGCACAATAGTAAATCATTGGCGCACAAACTGAGCTATCCCTGACACAGCTGCTCGAAAATGAATCTGCTGAGTAAAACAATAGTAGCTCAACATTCAAAGCAACAAATGATAGAAACCAAGAGTGTTTGGAGTCTGTCACTGAACTTAAAATAAATAAAAAAAAAAAAAAACAGGCTTTCTGGTGCATTATATATAATAAAAAAAACTTTGTGCCAAGAACTTGTGGGTTCTCCGCACCTCATTAGAGAGAGATGGTGTCATTGTCACCGCTCTAACTTAGTATTGAAAACCTGCTTGTTCTTAACTTCAAGGGGGTAATTCTCTGTGTAATGTTAATTTTTTTTAGCAGTGTCCTAGTGTTGTAATTTGGTGCTGTATAATTGAATGGTTAACTTTAGGGCATTAACATAAATTAGATCTGTGGCAGAGATTGGGTTGCAGGTGGTAAGCTGCACTAGTAGGGTGCTGTTGTACTGCAAGGAGTCCGTTATGGCTACATACTTATAGTTGGTCTGTTGCTTTATATTAGGTATTCCTGTTTTTTAACTGTCTTCACTTCCCATGTGTTCTGGGAGGCTAAGCTTTAAGCCTGGGCAGGGCTTCATGTGATTGGAGTCAGACTCAGAAGCCTAGGCTGGTGATTAGAAGTCATTTGTAACGTAATAAATAAGATGTGAAGGAGCATTGTGATTGGTAGAAAGACAGCAGCTGATCTAAACAGAGCGGGTATTAATCCTGTAGTAGTTCCCGTTCGTGCTATTCCTGTGACATCCACCAAACAACAAGGTTGCATACAATAATCCCCACTATTGCAATACTAAATTCAAACCACTAGCACAGTGTGCTTTGAGAATGCATAAATTAATATCTCCCCCCGCCCACCCACCCGATGGGCATTGTTATATCTAGGCAGATAGGATAACATAAGCAGATGCAGAAAATAGAAATTGTACCTCGAAATGTGCGATATGTCGAATAATGCACATCACTTGTTGGCTGGATGAACAATATAGGGAAAGTAGCTTGCTTTGTCGGGCAAGCAGCGCATCTGCAGCAAAGTGACGTGCGGACCGCTGTCATTCACAAAATATCCAGAGTAGATAGTATCGAATCTCAGCATTAGCAATGGACATCGATGACACAAGATGACGAGTGAAATAAAAACATTTTTTATATAAAGTTACTGGGGGGGGGAAAAAATACGATTCCAGTAATGATTGTGTTGCCTTTCAATCAGAAACTTATTAATATTTATGAAGAAAAACACCACTATATGAATAAATATGGTTGCCACAAAATCAGAAGTTGTGTATATTTTTTATTGCAAATCATATTTTCTTAAACAGTGCATGTATTTTTATGTATAATATATTACAAGTAATAATCCAACACTACCCACTTCCACATTGCCCATGTTACAAGAGCATTAATCCACTCCAGAATCGGGCTCTACTAGGGGGTATTAATGCCTGGTTGGTGGTTGGAAGCACGAGGCCGCCAACCCCTTCCCCAACCAGGCATTAATACCCTAGTAGTACCCTCCTTTGTCGTGGATGAATGCTTACGTGACCTCATTCAGGTGCCCTGCAGTGCATTTGATTATGTCCAGGCAGGGAGTTTGGCTGTCCTGTTTGTTTTTGCATGCTAGATGGGTAATTCAATATGTTATAGCATTTAGAGCAATGTTTGTAGAAGTTTTGCTGATGGTTTAGTGATGCACTGTATGTGTACATGTTTCTGCTCTGCAGAATTGCAGTTTTAAAATATGTATATGTATATATTTTTTTTTTATTAGTTAATTTTTTTAAGTATGTGAACTGCACTGAGGCATTTTGAGTTTGGATTTTTGAGTAGTAAGTATATTTTTTCAAAGTTGTTGGATGGATTTGCGTTACAGTTTGTGATTCTTGAGCAGTATTGCTGTGGGGGCCTTTTTTATTTGCATGATTTCTTTTTCATGTTGTTGGGTGACCTTTTTAAACTTGAGGATATGTTATTAGCAGATTGGCTTTAACCACAACTGGTTGGGCTCGATAAATGCACCCCTAGCATTTGTTCTGAACAGTGTATAGGTAAGCATTAATCACTGACAGAGGAGGGCTCTACTAGTGGATTAATGCCCTGATTTTTGGGAGGGGTGCATGAGGCCAAGGGCTTCCAACCACCCAGCAGGCATTAATACCTGGAAGGGCCCGACGCTGGAGGTGATTAATGCGCTTGTAACATGGCAAGCGCGATGGGGATATTGTGCGAGACCTAGATCAGTCGGAAATAGACAACACTTGCCGAAAGTAATACTGCTGCTTGCTACAGTATGCTAGTTTTGCTTGCATTGCAGTTACTGTGATGATGTGACAGCATGCGCATTCACGATGCACGCTGCACAATCTTTTTATACAGTGACGCCTATTTCTCACCCACCAACAGAAGATTACTGTCTGAAAGACACAACAACGTTACAATTTTTGATTTTGTGGCGAGGTGTTATATGATTTCCCATTAGACAGTATATACCGATCCCCGATGGAAGCAGTGCAGTATGGGAAAACTATTCAGTGCGAGTAACGAATATTGAGACACTTATTATGCCTTTACTGCACTTATCTACCTTGTGTGTTTCTGTGCCACAATATCTCCATGTTTACCATTTGTTTCCTTTCCTGCCACAGTTCAGTAAGTCCCATCCTGTCTCTTAGATCCTCCAACTTGGGGGGGGGGGGTCACCACGTGCAACTCCGCCAACCATTTTATCGCTGCTTAATGACTGCTGCCATCTAGAGGCTTCTGTACATAGCTACTGGTGCTGTCTCTGTGTACCACTGCTTCCCGGCACGCTCCCGATTCTTGCCTTCGCTTTCCTGGGCACGATAGGATAGTGCCTTGTGAGGGCTGGTCGATTTTCGGTGATTAATGCTTACTGAGACCACACAATGAATGTCTCACTTCTAATTTTAGTTGTGCGTGATCCCGATGCCGCCCAGTACCTACGGTACGATGGCATCTGTACCCTCTTCATTCCCGTTCCAGTGCTGCACCGTCTGGCTGATGGACAGTTTAGGTACTACCCCAGCGGGCTCTGAGTGCTGCTTGTGTGGACAGTGTGGGCACTACCCTAGCGGGCTCTACTGCTGGCTTAATCACCGCTGGCAATCGATCAGATGACGCATTTCCACCAATCGGTGAGCTCCATTTCCGTCCTCTGTCCAGAGCCATGTTACAAGCTAGGTTAATGCAGTGCTATGTGACAGGGTCCTGACCAGTGAGGAGCTAGAATTGACCAGAACCCATGGCATGGCATGCGTGCATACATACCTCACATTTTCCTGCTCTCCCCTTGTGCTGGTTGCAGGGTTTCATTATCACTGGGCTCTCTCTTCCTTGATTCTGTAGTGGCAAGAAGTAGACTTTTATGTTACAGCAGAACAGGCACTCCTGTCTGTGGATTGTGCTTGTCTAATTCTTCCTCCCCAAAGTCAAGCAGCTTAGGACACAGTCCTGCTGTCATTAGCTGGCAGCAGGGCAGCTCAATTTAATCCTTATCTGGATATTCGCCTGTTCTTTCCTGTCAGCCTCCTGTGTACAGTTAGTGTTGCTAGGCTGTAACTAATCTAGACAGAGGTGTATGGAAACTTATTTTTACTGAACCTTCTTGATCTTGGCAAAGCCTTGTGGCTGTGGACCAGATGCCCTCGTGCAATACTTGATCAGTCCAGAAGCTATACAACCCACCACTATCTGGATTCATTTGAACGAGCTATGGGGAACTGGTATATTTCTGCAAATTGCGAAGGACAAATCTGTCTTTACTTTCTCACAGAGAGAGCAGTGTGAGGGCCTACATGCATTTCCTACCCTATGGGGCAGTATAAAGTCTACTCCCTTTTTTCTAAACCGCTTTGATGTCATATGAGAACTGCATCGCTGTCCTTCAGGCATGTCTACACGCGAGCTATGCTGACTCTGTTTCTTTAGTCAGCCCTCTAATTTCCTGTCTTAGCATTGCAAAAATGATGCCCAGGTCCTGCTGACAGAAATCCTAGCAGTCAGCACGGTGCTTTTGATCCTGGATTCTGGTGTGGTGCATGAAACACAGCCTAAATTTACTAATGTTGGTTTTCACTGGATTTTGCAAGTTGCTGTATGGACACCTGGGGGCCAGCAATGCCTCCACTGCCATGCTCGTGACCCCACCCCCGAACTATCTGTTGTAGAAAGGCAGCGTTCTAAGAGAGGGATCTCCAGTTTTGTGCCAAGAGAGTACTTAGGCAGGGGCCTCTGCTGCCAACCCCTGATCAACAGCAGGATGTAGCTTTGCAATGTATCCCATAGATTGTTCCCTGCAGTGGATGAGCAAAGCAGGAAACACAACCATCATGGCCGCGGTGAGTAGCTAGACAGAACTACATGGAAGTCTCCTGCCCTCTTTTGCCTTAGTAGCTGCACTGAACTCTCTGCTGTGGGGTCGTCCATGAGGTAACTGCCTTCGGTTTCACCAGTTCTTGACAGAATGACAAGCTGAGGACTCTGGGGGAATAGTGCTGAGGAGGTAATGGCTCCCATGGCGGATGCCTTGTGCCTTGCTTGCTTACACTCCCATCTCTATAGCAAGATAGTCTCTGAACGAACTGCCCTCGACTCATTGTCCCCAATGAGAATGATAGAGTGGTGTTCAGGATGTGACTGGAGCACCAGCAAGAAGGAAATAAACACTGAAAACAATGAGTACAATCTCTGGTGACAAGGCTTTAGACCCAAACATGTTCAAAACAGCATAAAAGAGCCTAACTAAACAGCGCTAGCATGGGCAGATATAAATGACTCCAAGGAGTGTGTAGAAAGTGAAAATAATTCAATTTCTAATTGCATACAGAGTACTATAAGGCACTGGGTATGTAACACAGGCTGATCCCACAGCTAAGCCACCCAGCAGTGCCCAGGTAACGTAGCTGTGAGCTCTGGGAGCAGCATGGTGTTACATACCCAGCACCTTGTAGTGATTTGTATGAAAGCAGAAATATAATTATTTTCACTTTCTACATACTTCGTAGAGTCATTTGTATTTGCCTGAAAGAGCAGTGTTTTGCAAGGCTCCTTTGTGCTGCTTTGATCATGTCTAGCCTTACCATTACCAAACTCTGGGTTGCCCCGAAAAAAAAGAAAAAAACTTTCCTGATGTGAATATTCTAAGTATCTTTTTTTGTTCTGTGTTGCAGCAACCTCTTGATTTCCCTTGGAAGTTACACTAGTGTCTTGGTCACTTTGTTTTGTCAGCCTCTCAGCCAGTGTCATTTGCAGGGTATATCCTACAAGTTACATTGCCTGAGTATCTGGGCCCAAAGAGTCTTAAATTGTCATTACATCTAAGACAGAATGCACACAACCCATTTTCACTGTTGTTTCCTAGTCTAGTAAAGGGCAAGTGTTGCGGTGGGTGATACAGTGTTGAAGCTCGTTCGCCCAGCTGTCAGTCTGGGCTCACAGTGACAGTTTCACAGCAGTTTTTCCTACCTCTTCCTTTTCCTCCTTTCCTAGCAGTCTTACAGAGATTTGAAGTAGGCTAGCGAGAAAACTCATAAAAACCCTGCAGAGTATCTCTCTACCCCATCCTCCCCGATAACCAAATAGTCGTCCCCCATGTCAGGATGATGGTGAGACATGAGACCCCTCCCAGGGAAAACAAAGGTACTGGAGCCCAGGCAGAGGGACAAGATCAGCAGTTATTCCTTGGAGGTAGTTATACAGAAGGCAGACATCCAGAGTGGGCCATCCGGTTCTGTTTTTGGAGAGACTGTAGTTGGCCCCATCCCCCTTGGTGTTGTGGAGACAGTCCTCCCTACAGCATCAGCACGCTGTAACCTTAAGTTCATCTTCTCCCTTTCAGGGTAACAATACACCCTAAAGATTCACTAGCCAAAGTTCGGCCCCCTTTTCTGAATGATCTTTTAGCCTCTTGGCCATCTCTCCACACATGGCTCTGTTCTTAGCAGATGGGCCCATCTTTGTTTGGGCCATGCACTACCCTGGGACAGCTGTACTGTCCAAAGCCACTGCAGTGGTAGCTGCTTGTTACGTAGCACTGTGGCATGGTACAGTATCCATTCCCATAAGAGGACAACTTCTTTAGAGAATATTCACTCTTAACTCCTTAGTTGCTGCCCAACCCAGGCTTAAGGGTGGAGACAAGCATATCCTAACTCCCAGCCCACCGATTTTCTGAGGTCTTCTGTATGTCCTGCCAGGACCATATCGGTGTTACTGTGGTATCCACAGTAGCACTATGCCTTCCCAATCATGGCTTCATCGTCACACTGCCAAGAGTTCTCAGACCTGGCCTACCTGTCTGATTTTCTGGGAGTCAGTCTTCGATGCCAATCCAGACCTTCCAACTTGCCTGTAGAACTATATCCTCAGATAACAGGGACAATGTGTGCCTCTTTCAGACCCGGTTCTTTTGGCCTTGATCTGCATGAGAACTCTGTTACCTCCCCTGTGACCAGGGTGCCCACTTTAAAAATAACAACTGTAAGGAAGAGATTCTCTGTCATTGCATGGAACATCCCAAAGAATGATGGGCTACCAAGATCAGCAGGTTAGGGTTTCCCCATCACTGAGATGCTGCCTACTGTAATGGGACAGATTGAAAGAACATCATGATGGAACATCATCTGGGTCATGAGCAACCCCTGCACCCGATCTCGGGTGCCAACCTTTGGGGATGGTGCAGACTTTGGGCCACTTATCCACTCGGAGCACTTGTCCATACAAGAGTCTCATCTTGAGCTTCAGCTTGCTCAAAATGAAAGTAGTATGCCTTGCTCTTCAGGCATTTACATCATTGTTGTCCCATTAGTGACATGTTGCCTACCAGGACTAATTGTATTTTGACAGCTATTTATTAATCTAACTTGTTATATGTGAACGTTATATTTTTTATTGGATTTTATTCTGTTTTAAACCTGTACAGCGCCTTGGTTATAGAAAGGTGCTTAAAAAATAGTTATTATTATTTATTATTGTTGGTGGCATACAATCTAAATCAGAATCTTATAACGGCAGTTATTTCTCAGTCAAAGGGACATCTTCCCAGGAGAATGTGAGCTACAGGATGACACCTTCAACAGCACTGCAGGGCATTGAGATCAACCAGATGTAGCCTTGGTTGTCATCATCTCCCATAATGCTAATGTAAACCAGTTTTATTCCCTGCCAGTGACTGGAGATCTCTCGAATGTGATGGTAGTTTTCTCTTCTTTAAGAGTAAATGAGCCAGCTCTTCAGGTTTACTCTAGTACCCATGCTATCACGGGTACTTTGCAATATGAAGCAGCAGTCATTCTCATATGCCCAAGTTGGCCTAGATGGCCATCACTTATGCAGCTGGTTGTTTTTCAGTGTACAAGGTTTTTATGTATTTAAACCAATAAAAATCATCTCTTGTTCTCTGTGGATTGGTATATATTTCCACATTAGAACAAACTGGCACAGTCCGGGGCGGCTGCTGTGCAGAAAACTTTCTGCCTCACTGGAAGCCTAGGAGGGAAGATCCTGGTGGTGCTAAAGCCCTGCTGGCTGCCATCAGTTGGATAAAAACAGTTATAGTTACTTAAATGTCATTGTCTCTCCTGTTGCTACCCATTACTCTCAAGATCTACAGAGGCACCTAGCTGGGAGTGCCTAAATTTAATCACTGTAGCAGGGACAAACTGCCAAGCTTCCTCTGACTGACCCCTGATTTTCTCACTTTGCTGCTCCTGGGGCAGCTGAAGGACCCCTATATTGGGCTACGTAACACCACTCGCTAAACTTCTCTTCCTCTCCTGTTTCCTCTCTCCCCTCTTCTTGGGGATTTTACCACCCATGCTTATCCCACACCCCAGGTCCACTAAGCCCCAGAGTATTTGCACAACACAGTGGTTCCCTGCACCACTTATTCCACCCAGTTGCAAAGTACTGCAACTAAGCAAATGCCTGTACCTACTGTCAAGGTGCTCATGAGTGCCCTTGAGTCTGTGTGTATGGAAGTGCTCGCCACCATGACCTGTAACGCTATACTTCATTGTATTGCACCGCAGCTTTATACCCTGATTGTACCAAGGGACCTGTATTTTCATGGATCCGAGGGGGCCGTCCTGCTATCTGTATGATGTCAGTTTTCAATCAGTAAATAATAAGCAGGAGATTTGAAGCACCCTATAGCTGGGTTACTTAACCTCCATCTGCTTCAATACTCCTAGCTGTGAAACTGAGTAGAAGCAGGACCCTAATGAAAATGAGATGCTGTATCTCTTTGACTATCCTGGATCAATGTGATGTAAATCAGAAGAAAAGGATTCGTTCATGTAGGGCTTGACTTTTACATTTGTTTGGTAACCCATTCATTACAGAAATTGTGGTCTGAATACTTAGTCTAATTACGTTGGTTCACTTTACTATTCATACTCTGGCTGTTCGGCTGGAGACAGCTAAGTCACCAGAATTATTCAAGCTAAGCTCCCCCCACCACACGGGTGGTATATCCTCCGGCTACACCATGTGACATCAGGTCTTTCTTTCCACTGGAAGGGACAGATCTCCTTCGTAGCTCTACAGCATTGAAGGAATTCAAGTTGTTCAACTGCTTTTCATAAAATTTTTGGACTTGTTTCAGTTCATATTCAACTTTACAGTTGCTCCACTGCCTTCTGGCACCAGTTTCTGATTGTGATTGATATAGTAGAGAGCAAGAAATTGAGATTTAAGTTCTGCACCCAGTGCATGCAGAAAATGTCAGCCATAGATCTGCATGACATGAGCCTTTACTGCTTTGGCGATCTTCACAACGTCGAGGGATGCAGTTTGTGCTGGGCCATGCTGACCTCATCCCTCGAAGACTGAAGGCTCGACTGGCCCTTGGTAGACTGAAAGACTGCAAGGAGGCTTCTGCAGTGGCAAGGTTGGCTGCTCATTTTGCGATCATGGGAGAAGAGGTAGTGGCGGTTGCAGTGAGTTTCTTGTCAGATTCAGCACTGCTCCCGGTGGGGACCAGCATCAGAGAATCCTTCTCTGATGAGTTCAGAAAAGTGTGTTTGGCCTTCCAGACCTTCAAGAAGAGCACTTCTTACTGGAGCCAGAAACACAAAATGTCGGCGCAGGTCATGGGCTCGGGAACAGTCATGCTCCTTCTTCTCCTTCAACTCCCTGACCACTCAGCTTTGGTCGAGCTCCATACGGTCAAGGGGACATTTGAGGGTTCCACGGTAACCCCATTGTGCTATGGACCTCAACTCCAGTCGAGCAGGCAGTCATGACCTTTCTCGAGCCTGTCGACTGGCTATCAGAGGAAATCAAGGAGTTGATCTCCCAGACTTAAGTGCTCCCTGTCTTCAACCAGGAGGACAAAGCCCAGTCGGTATCCCCAGTTGAGTTGCCTTGGGAGTGGCCTCTGCTGGTGGTAGTGCCTCCAAAGCATTTCCTGATTTAATCTGCCAAGGGAAGCAGTTTCCATAGATCCTCCAGAAGACACCTGTTGATGTCAGATTGAGGTGAGGCACAGCTTGTGCTCTCGATCCCACTCGACAGGGAGGCATTGCTGCTGATGCTGCTCTGCCTCCTTGTCCGCAGTTGAGGAGAGGCATTGACGGAAGATGCATCTACACTACGAGGAGCTCTGCTGACAGCAGTGGACTTTTGCTGGGAGCAGTGGACTTTTACTGGGAGCAGTGGGTGGGGTAGGACTTTGCCATTTGGTCCTTTGGTCCCATGGCCTTTTCAGGTCATTTCCACGATGGTCCATACTTCTCTGCAGTCCCCAGTGGGGGGTTTATTATGGCATACAGTTGAGGGCCATCTTTGAGAAATCCTCTGATGGAGAGTCATTGATGGCCTCGACTAGGACTTGTATGTTTGTTTGGAAATCTGTTGAAGTCCTGACCACTGGCCATGGGCCAGTGTCATTTGGGGCTCTGGTCTGACTTATGTCGGAGTCTGTGAAGGTTCTCTTAGAGCTTGTTCAAAAGCAGGACAAATACCTGTTTAGTGACATACTGTAAAGGGATGATTCCTGGGAGTTGCCTTTCCCTTGGAGGAGACTAGCCCTGTAGCTTTGGCAGCATCCAGCATTCTGCCCAGCACTCTTTGCCCATATGGTTTGCAAGTGTGCAGTCCCAACGGGTACACATTCTGGCTTCTCCAACCACTCTTCTGCAGAAGGCTGGATCTCCTATTGAGGCTTCCGTAAATCTGGAGATCATGGGGACATAGACAAGCCTGCAGACAAAAAGTCCAAAATTGACCACACAGCTAAAAAGGTGTACACCGCTGTCTCTGTTGTCTCCGTCAGGCCAGCTACACTGTCATGATGGTGAGTTTTGGCCATTTCCTGTTTGTGGCATTAGGGGAACTTCTCTCCCACCTTCTAGTTGCCGAGCAGCTTCCTTTTCAGGTTATGAGACACCAGGGTCATTCGCTAGCTAAACATCAGCTCCAGACGTCTTTGGATATGGGTGACTCTTTTTTTTTTTTCCCCAATCAGTAATTTTTCTCCCCTCCAGTCTGCCTTGATGGCATCCCCTAACCCAGTCACCACCCTTCTCACAGACGTTTCGATTGTCCACCACTTGCTGAGAACCACAGTGGGTGGGTGACTTGCTATGTCAGTCATGCAAGAGCCTGCAGAGGGTGCCGGTTGTTGGCAAACTGGCATCTTTTTTTCTCTGTTTTCTCCCCCTTGGCTGTAGCATTGGGATGTGTATATTATTATGTAATGACTATGAAAGTTGTACTAATGTTTGTTTTAATGATTAAATTTTTATGTAATCGTTTTCTTACTCTAAAGAATAAAAATTTTATTGACCAAAAAAAAAAGCCTGTCGCTCTACAGCCCTGCCCCTCTTGCACTCCCACTGCTCTGTTGTCCGGTCTCTGCCAGGTGGCGGTGTCTGCAGTGGGACCTGCCCCCCCCGGAGGAAGAAGAGCTGCTGTTGGGTGCTCAATCCTCCCTCACCTGGCTAGCCCACTGGGTGACCTTATTCCATTCCCAAACCCGGGTTGCCATCCTGGGGAGCAGAAGGGCAACTTTTGGAGGTGTGCCATGCTGCAGCCATTGCTGTACGTCAGAGGACCTGACTGAGGCTGTTCACCTTCACAGCGGATACTCGGCATAAGCTGGCCAGTGTCCCCTTTTTGGGCAGTGGCCTCTGTGGCCCTTGTGAGGAAGGATGCCTGACATGCATCGAAGTCCAGTGCCACCCTAGAGTCTGAGGCTTCATCCCAAAAAGACCAACAGATCCAAAAGCCTAAGAAGAAGGCCTTTCAGATTTGGTCCTTTCAGCCACAGGAGTCCCTGCAGCAGCCCTAGTAGGGGCAATTTAAGTGCTGGCATCTGAAACCCAGTTTCGATGGCTAGAGGCAAAGAAGAGGATGGGGGGTTAAGGTAGTAGTGTCTCTGCAGTCCCTGATCTTACTTTGAGAGGGCTCTTGCAGTAGGTATTCACATATAGGATTGACCCGCCAGGCGTCAGTACCCCACGGAAAAATTTCTAGCTAGCAGTCTCTGGCGGGGTACTGCTCCCATGTCAGGTGACCGGTGTCAGTATAAAGGGGTGGTCCCCCATGCCCACTTTCCAGTTCTTTCCTGCCGTCTGCTTGTGAAAGTTCCTCATGGTAGAACAGCGCTCGTCAGTCATTCGTCGATCCATAAGTTTTCAAAATTTTTGACCTATTTTCTGTATTTTTCGAGTTTATTACACGATTCGCTATGTATGTCATCAACGACGCCCTCCGAATCGTGTAAGAGTAAGTGCGACTTGTGTGATTCCCAACTTCCACACAAGGATGGCCACTCCTTGTGCCTCTTCTGTCTGGGCCCAGACCATCCCATGGAGAAGTGCCAGCACTACCAGAAATTTAACTCCACTACCCGCAAAAGAAGGCAGCAGTCCCAGGAAGCCCATATCCTAAAGAAGAAAATGGCCTCCATGGAAGAAGAGCTAAAGAAACTCAGGCAGGCGTCTACCTCCCCCGAAGGTTACAAGAAAAAAACACAACAAGGAGAAGCTCCGGGAGCAGGAACCAGCTTCCACAGCAGCCGCAACTCTGGCTGGAGTTGCGGCACGTAAGGTAACATCCCCTCTGGGGGATCGCTCCACGATGACTGTCTTGGTGGTTACCAAGAAGGCATCCCCCAGTCCGGCTCACGCCCTGACCCTTTGGGAGCCTCTGGAGCAAAGGAGACCTCTGCTCCCGTGAAGGCTGCTTCTTCCACGCGGTCTTCGGGTCAGTGTGGTTCCGGTAAGTCGGACATCCCACCGATGTTCGCCCAGACAAGGCTGCTCAGTCGCGTACCCCTTCAGGGGAGCGCCCAGCCAAAACTCCGCCCAACAAGGCTGCATCTCCTCCATGGCCTTCCTCAGGCAGGGATTCTGATAAATGGGACACCGGTTCCTCTGACGCCTGCCCAGATTTAGCCGATAAGTCGGACGCCAGTCTCACAGACGCCCGCCTGGCCAAGAAGCCTGTGTCAGATCCCACGGAACAGTCCAACCCCCGCTCCCCGCAACATTCTATGTTGCCCACTGAGGTCCCTGCATCTCCTCAGCTGACCCCCAGGGATTATAATCCCTCCTTCCCCGGTTGTCACTGAGGATACTGGGATGCTGCCGTCAGGGAACCCTTCTCTTGGACCAGATCCCTTGGCGCCAGACCCTCAGATGCCGGTCCCGACGCCGGCCTACCCAATGCCATCTGGCTTTCCCTTACCTGGCAATAGGCCTATCCTTCCATCAGGTCCTTCAGACCCTATTGAAGATATACCCATGCCAGGCCCAGTGCCCACGGGGCCAGCATTACCACCGCTTGGCCTACCAGCAGGGCCTTTGCCAGGTCCCTCTGCTCCGACAGAGCCACTGGCACCTGGGTACCTGACACAGCAGTATCCAGTGCCGCAATACCCGGCTCTGCAGTACCCGATGCCGCAATATCCGGCGCTGCAGTACCCGTCGCCTCAGTACCAGATGCCGGGCTACCCACCATTGGGTTATAGATACTCCTCCTACGGATATCCTCAATATCGATATCCCCCTCCTCCTCCTCCACCTTCGCTGCCCACCCCCAGCTGCCGACGGATCTGAAGGAGACTTTGGCCTCCTGGTGGGCTGAGGCGAAGGCTCGGCTCACTCGAGAGGTCGAGAGTCGTCTACCGACTCCGGACCCTATACAGCATCCCCTGTGTCGGAGATGGGAGACTCCCTCCATCCTTTCCAACACCAGAGGAGAGCCCTCTGGTGCCCGAGGAGGGGAGGATACGGGCCCCAAGGAACTTCCCAGAGGGGCCGTCCCTCCCCCTCGCAGAGAGGAGTCTTCCTCCTCCTCATCAGGTACTTCTGACTTGGACTCAGAGATGGGCCGCTCTGACCCTGAAGACAAGCAGAGGACTCCTCCGAAGTCTCTTCCGGAGGACCCCTCCTTTCTGGAGTTATTGAGGAAAATCCAGGAGGTACATCAGTGGTAATCAGTGGAACCAGACCCACAGTGTAAGAAACTCGCTGCTCATCTGGATCTGCCCGAGACTGCTCCCACTCTGATTACACCCTGGATAGAGCCTCACATGGATCTTGTTTCCACCACTTGGAAGCAACCTTCGGTGTCAGCCCCCCTCCCCCTTCTGAGGAAGGCGGACAGGCTATATTAGGCTCCTGAGGGTGTAGACTTCCTTAGCCTTCACCCCAAGGTGGACTCGGTTATCATCAGTGCTGCTTACGGCTGTTCCACAAATCCAAAACACCTCAGCTTGTCTCTGCCTGATAAGGAATCCCGGCTTCTGGACCAGTATGGGAAGGAGATCTGTTCCTCTTCTACCCTTGACATTAGGGCCCTTAATTATGTGGGACATATGGAGGATTTTCAGAAGACCATCCTTAGCCAGGTGGAATCTAAATTGGACTCCCTTCCTGAGTCACAGACTAAGCAGGAAGTGGCAGATCTTGTCCGTTCTGTTACGGCAAGTACAACAAGACCTTGCCAGGTCAGGTCAGAGGTCACTCCACCACAGGAGTTGCTGCCTATGCGGCTTGTTTCAAGAATGTGTCAGCAGCAGACATCTGTGCAGCCGCAACTTGGACTTCTGTCCATACCTTCATGAAACACTGTAGTTTGGACATTGTCTCTCTCCATAGAGCAGGCTTCAGGTTGGCTGTTTTACAGGGTCTCCTTTCATGAGACCCATTCACCTGAGGTTCCATGCTGTGGATGACAATCCTCCTCCTGAGTACTTTTCCTTGTTCTAGACTGCTTGGGACTCAGTCCTGTATGTGAATACCTGCTGCAAGAGCCCTCTCGAAGTAAGATAGTACAGTTACATAAGAACTTACCGTAACAGTAGATCTTCGAGAGAGGCTCTTGCAGTAGGTATTGCCTTCCCACCCTCCATCCCCCTCAGCTTTTGTGGCTCCATTTCCATGGGGGGGGAGGATATCCTCTTCTGTCTCGTCTTGCCTCTTTTGGCCTTTGGTGGGAAAGAACTAGCAGGCAGACGTGAGGGACTGCCCCTTTATACTGACGTTATATGACGCCGGTCACCTGATGTGGGGGCGGTCCCCCGCCAGAGACTGCTAGCTAGAAATTTTTCCTTGGGGTCCTGACGCCTGGCGGGTCAGTCCTATATGTGAATACCTACTGCAAGAGTCTCTCGAAGATCTACTGTTGCGGTAAGTTCTTGCTTAACTGTATTTTCCCGGAACCCCTTTAGGGTTGTGCAGTGTTGGTTGTGGGGTGTCATCCTCCCCTCCTGTCCAGTCCCCGCATCATCTCCTTGATTGGGGTAGATTATGGTACTTCTTGCCACAGTGGTCTGCCATTACCTTGAAGAAATGGTTTCTAGAAGTGGTGGGCAGAGGATTGCCTCAGAATTTTGAGTTTCTCCCACTGTACCAACTTTGAGCTACTCAGGAGTCCAGGGTGTCGAAGGACACATTGTCTTTGCCTGGAGCCGACATCACTGATCTGCTTGAGCGCAGGGCAATAGCCCATACTCCCGACACCCTGGCCCTCCATGTACTTCCTGGTTCCTAAATGGATGAGAGGTTCTGGTGCCCGATACTGGATCTGCATTATCTGAACAAGTTTGTATGGAAGAGCAAATTCCAGTTGGTAAACTCAGAATCAGATTATTCCATCTCTGAAGCAGGGCATGTGGTTCTACTACATCCCAGTCCATCTGCCCCATGGCTGATACCACTGGTTCCACGTAGAAGGAATCTTGTACCAGTTCCAGGTCATGCCCTTCAGCCTTTCATCCATGCCCAGGGTCTTCACTAAGTGTATGGCAGTGGTCGAGTCCTTCTTTCAGCGTCAATGTGTCAGAATGTATTTTTGTTTGTACTGTCTGATAGCCAGGTCATCCAAAGAGGCTGTGGAATGGTCCAGGAATCTGTCCCTCTAGACATGCCAATACTTAGACCTTCTTGTCAATCTGGCCAAGTCAGATCTGGTCCCCTCCTAGGTGATCACGTTCATCGGGGTAGAACTAGACTCTCTATGGACCACGGCCTGGCGTACTGGGTGTCGAATCTTAACTACTTTCCCTCATCATTTTAGGTTGGGTGCTCGTGCCCTGCCCAGTAGTTCCTGCAGCTGCTATGGTACATGGCATCCTTCACCAGCATGATCTTTGGGCTCGTTGTCCAATGTGCTACCTCAAGTGGGAGTTGGGTCTCCAGTGTTCCCAGCATCATGACCACTTGGACCATCTGGTCATCGTTGCCAAACCAATGTGGAATGCCATCAAGTGGTGGCTAGACTCATAACATCTTGAGGCATGAATCTCATTTGTCCGCCCAGAACTGTCCGTCACGCTCATGAGGGACACATCTCTTGGGGTGGGGTGCACATCTGCGAGACCACATGGCCTATAGGTTCTGGGTACCCCAGGAGTCCTGTCACCACATCAGCCTGCTGGGGCTCCATGCAGCATGCGTAGCTATGACCTAATTTGCTCCATTTATCCCAGAGTCAGGTCATATAGGTCCAGATGAAAAACCCGACCATCATGCTGTACCTGAACAGGCAGGGCAGGACACACTCCTGTTAGTTATGTTTGGAGGCTCTCCACAGCTGGACCTTGATGCATAGCCTTGGTGCAGATCTTCTGGTGATCCAGGTCACAGGAGTGAACAGTCAGCTGGCGGATGATGTCAGCCTAGTCGTTCAAGTGGTACCTGAATCAGGAGGTGGTAGACCACCTATTCTAGTGGGGCACCTCTTTGGTGAACCTGTTTGCCACATGGGAGAACAGAAAACTGAGGTGGTTTTGTGTCTGCCTCCCACAGTCTGGGACACTGTGGGGGGGGGGGAGGGGAGGGTGCCTTTGTGAGGCCCTGGACCTTGGCCTCCTGTACACCTTCCCTCCCTTCCCCTTGACCCACAAGTTTGTGGTCAAGGCTCAGAAGGATAAAGTGTGGATTATCCTGAGAGCTCCAGACTGACCCAGGTAGTTTTGGTATCCAGATCTCCTAAGCCTAAGCGGCAGGCATCTGTGGAGGTAGCCTGCCCAGATCTGCTGACCAGACAACAGTTTAAGGTGCTGCACCTGGACATTGAATCCCTGTACCTCTCAGCCTAGTTCCTAAGCAGGTGGAGTTCCAGGCTCTGGGCCTTTCAGAAGACATCCTTCTTGTTGTCCAGACAGACTTTTAAAGCTTTTAAGGGCTGTCATAGCTGAGTTAAATGCAGTTTTCTCACAACCTTAAGATCCCCCCATCCAAGGAACTATATGCAACAAGAAGCAGGACATGAAGGTATCACAGAAGCCCATATGGCCTTCTTGCGTTCTACCTCACACTCCGTAAACAGTACTGATATTGATCATTTTCTGCTGAAAAGTTGGGAGTGGGGCTGATAGATTTTTTAATTAAAGTTTGCAATACAGTCTCAGTACAGAAAAAACTCTAGCATCCTCATACATACAGTATAAGAATTTTCAAAGCACAATGCGTACAGAAGGGAATCATTTAGCAGACAAACTATACACAGGCAAAAGAAATGATCCGGGGTGGAAGCTTGGAGTAACTAGACATAGCTAGTAGCCTAAGGGGGGGGCAAGGAGTATCAGGTTTAGGCTACCCAAGATTTTGCAGTCAGAGTAGTACAGAATCCTGGGGTAACGAGGAAAAGGAAGGGAAGGATTGCCTCTACCATTTCAGAGGCCACCATAGGTGGGGCACCTTAAGCAGGTCCTGCGGAGTAGGGTGGCAGATCGTGGGGTGGGAGGAGTTGCGGTAGTACTGATTACCTGGCCTGGGGCCCATGGGAAATTAGGGGGAGGGCATCAGATTAGCTGGCCCTGAAGAGGGTCATCTGTATAAAAGGTGGAGGCCAGGAAGGGGGTCAACAAGAACACAGAATCTGACAGCAGATAAGGACAGCTTGACCCAACCAGTCTGCCTGTTTTTCCCTACCTGCAGTATCGCCGCGGACCCTACTTGATCTCTGGCTCTTTCTCCTTCCCCTCTTCTTTTTATCTAAGATTTCCTTAGCCTATCACATGCATTCTTGAACTCAACCATTTTCCCCCACCACCTCCACTGGAAGGCTGTTCCAGGAATCCAGCATTCTTTCATTGAAGAAGTACTTCCTTGTATCTCTCCTGAATGGTACCTCCCAGAATCCTTGCATGTCCCCTTGTTTTTCAGTATCTTGTTTTCTGAAAAAGTACCTCCCTCCTTTCCTTAGTTACCCCTCATGAGGTATTTAATGGTCTCTATCATATCCCCCCATTCCAGGGTGTACATAATGAGGTCTTTTAGTCTCTCGTGGCTGGATGAAAATGCAGGACCTATTTTGGTTTCCGCAGGTCCAGCTGGGTTCTCGGTAATACACCGCCTGAGAATTGACCACAGGGTCGGGGGAGTCGCTGTCTGTTTTAGTCAGGAACTGGATGTCACGGCATTGCAAGTGGGGCCAACCAACTCCTGTGAGTGCATAGTGGGAGTGGGAGTGGGTGCAGGTTTCAGGATCCTTCTCGTTTACCATCCACCAGGTGATTGGAGGGCTCTCCTGAAGGAGGTAGTAGACTTTGTTGCTGGCCTGGTGCTGGAGGCTCCCAGATGGTTGGTTCTGGGGGACTTCAACGCCTGGGTCGACGATTAACTATCGCTGTTTGGTCAAGACCTCCTCCAATTGATCAATTCATTGGGACTGACATGGGTTATTACTACTGCTGCTACCCTCGGGGGGCACTCACTGGACTTGGTGTTCCACCTGGGGCTGGAAATCTCTGATATGGAGGTGGATCCTATCTGTTGGTCTGACCATCATGTCCCAAGGTTCAGTTTCGCGACTCCCCGAAGTAGGCCTGCCCCAAAGGAAATGGTACAGTACCATCCTTTATGAGGTATTACCTCTGAAGGTCTAATGACGGTGCTGGACCTTTCGGATATTCTGACTGATGGCTCTGACTGAGGAGCCCTGGTTCTTGCCTATAACAGGGTGGTGACCGGGGACACTGGATGTCATTGCTCCAGTCCATGTTCGCCCTCTTACTCTTCACCAGTGCACCTCATGGTTTGATGGTGCGCTTAGGGAGTTGAAGAGGCAGGGGTAAAGGTTAGAGAGACACGGATGGAAAACTCACCTGGAGGAGGACAGACTTAGACCATTATGAGGTCTATAAATCAGCAATTTTTCATAAGAAGGCAGAGTTCCTTTCCAGAGAAATTGCTGCAGCAAAGAATAGGCCAGCTCAGCAGCACTGAGGGTTGAGGCGCTGGATGCAACACCTCGCGCCATGCCTGTGACCGAGGTTCAGGAATGAGCCTGGGGTGCCAGGGGTCTGCAGCAGGGAAAGAGGATCGAGTGTCCGGAGGACTGCTCTCTCTCTCGGGGTGGGTGTCCAGGGTTTGCCTGGCATTGCAGTGGTGACCGGAGGCACTGCACCACTCCAGGGCACGCTTAGAGGGCACGCAGGGTCGTGATGGATGTCCCTGGTGTCATCGCACGTTCGGACTCTGCACGGGGGGGGGTGTAATCACAAGCAAGAAAATCCCCGTCCCCAGGGATAGGCGATGGCACCACCTCCCACAGCCACACTCCACTAGCCAGACTCTCTCCGCTCCTGGGCTGAGTTCAGCCTGGCCTGAATTGTAGATAGAGCACCCTGGGTGGCTCTACGCCGGGGGGAGGGGTAGCCAGGATAGTGCCAGGAAGTGGAGGAGTTTCGGGCTTGTAGGCAGAGCTGGGGACCAGTGGATGCTTGAGAGAGTTCCCCAGGTGACAGTGCAATAAAAAGAGTTAAAAAATAAATAAATAAAAAGAATAGACCAGCTCAGCTCCTCCGGACCATGGACAGACACTGTAATCCAGCCTGTCTGAGGTCTGGTTGAGCATTATCACAAGAAAAATATGAGAAGGTTGTGCAATTCTTTGCTGATAAAGTGTCCTCCATTAGGACAGAGATCAGCCAATGCCTCCCCATTGGACCTTGCAGTGATCAACCAGGTGGTACAAGTGGCCAGGTGATCTGATCTGCCTTTGGCCAGCTGGCAGTCATGGATATAGTGAGGATCATCCAGACTCTGCAGCCAACCTGCTGTAGTTTGGGTCCAAGCCCAACTCGCCTTCTTGTAGGGTGTGTTGAGGTCCCTTGCTGGGATAGTAAGGGTATCATTGGAGAGAGGGATCTTTCCAGATCCTTTAAAGGAGGCGGTGGGGCGTCCCCTCCTAAAAAAAAAAAAACTCCCTTGACCCGGACTGCCCAGCTAACTACAGACCAGTATCTAACTTGTTTTTTTTTTTTTTTTTACTTTATCTCTTTTGCCTCCTTCTCTACTCTTGGAGCCCACTCCTTCCTTCCTCTCAACCCTCCATTCTACCTTGGTGGATCTGCCCTAGAGTGCCTCCTTTCTCCTTCCCTGCACAGTGGGGTCTGTCCCTCTTTTGGTGGTCCGGATGGTACCGAGAGGCTATCATCTAGGGCTGAGAGGGTTTTCCGTTTTCTCCCTGATTTCCTGCCCTCTGAGACGCGTGGCGCTAGGATGTACGCTCCTGAGGGCGGCGTGTTGACGCACGCCAAGCCCTCATGCACCACCAACGCCCCCTTCCCGACTCGGGATGAATGGAGTCATCCATCCTCATTGTCGGTGCTTCCACCGCGCGTAGGGTAATGCAGAACGTGGAAACGCGTTTTGGTTCCCACCCTGAGGAGGAGAACATCCGTCCGGGACGCCGATCCTCCCTCCCTGCCGGCCACCCGAGTCCGGTCCTCGAACCCGGCCGCCGCATACGCGAAGTTTGAAGGCCCAGCGCCTCAACCCTCAGCGCCACCGGGCCGGCTGTAACTTGCCTTTTGTAGGTAAAATTATTGAGAAGGCGGTCGCACAGCAGTTGGAAGATTTGACAATCCTCAATATCTATGACCCTCTCCAGCCAGGCTTCAGGAAAGGGCCTATATAGCACCGAGACAGCCCTGGTACAGGTACTTAATGATCTACTGATGGCTAGAGATTGGAGAGCTTGTTCCATCTTGGTTCTCCTAGATCTCTCAGCAGCTTTTGACACTGTGGACCATGGGGTGTTGCTTGAGCGCCTCCAGTTTTTCTGTGGGCTGAGGGGGGCCGTCCTCAGTTGGTTTTCATCACTCCTCAAGGGCAGGTCCCAGAGGGTGGAGCCAGCGGTGTATTCCTCGACCCCTAGCAGCCTGCCCTGTGGGGTTCCACAGAGCTGTGTGCTGTCCCCCGTGTTGTTCGGAGTGTATATGCTGCCATTAGGAGATATTATAAGACAATATGGGCTGAGTTTTCACTCCTACACAGATGATTCTCAGCTTTTCTTGTCTTTTGTGCCAGACTAGGAGTGTGATACTCTGTTGGTGTTTAATAACTGCGTCCAGGAAATACAGAACTGGATGAATGCGAGCTGGCTGAGATTGAATCTTGGAAAAACAGAGGTACTGGTCGTGGACCCTGATCTGAGAATGGCTGGTACATGAGTGTTGGGGTGGGGGCCTCAGGTTTATATCTTGTTTTTGGGGGGGGGGGGTTCTCAATGCCCCGGGCCAGGTGTGGAACCTGGGGATATTTGACAAAGGCTTGACCCTGAAGGCTCAGGTGCCAGCAGTAGTCAAGTCTTCCTTTAGCCATCTAAGGAACATCTCCAGGGTGAAGCACCTGGTTCCATCTGAAGATCTGTCTACTTTGGTCCATGCCTTTATCACCACTCATCTTGATTATTACAACGCCCTCTACCTAGGGCTACCAGGGGTGGATATTTGCTGATTGCAGCTGGTGCAGAATGCGACAGCAAGGCTGTTAACTGGATCTTCCAGGTCAAGCCACATAATATCTTTGCTGCATGAACTGCACTGGCTGCCAGAGCAGTGGCGAATCACCTTCAAGGTTGTGCTGCTGATCTATAAAGCTCTACATGACCAGGGACCTCAGTACCTGAAAGATCTGCTGTTACCCTACTGTCCCTCCCGTTCCTCCGATCCTTCGGCGAGGGATTGATCGAGATTCCCATGGTATGTTTAAAAACATCTGGAGGTAGATCTTTTGCCTTCATGGCTCCTACCCTGTGGAATTCTCTGCCCAGTCGGACATGTGATAGCCTGACCATAGAAGAATTTAAGAAATCCCTGAAAGCACATCTTTTTGCACAAGCTTTTAATGATCATTGTTGATTTACTGGAAATCTGATATACTATTGCTGCTGCATTGTGGGTATGAACAGTTTTTAACAGAGTTTATTCTTATTTTTAAGATGATGTTTTATGTATTGAGTTTTAAAATGTGTATGGCATTTTTGTAAAGGCGTTCTGAGCTTTGGAAGGGTGCCTTACATAAAAAAAAAAGTTTGCTCCTTGTAGAGCTTTTGATGCAGACCTTGTACTATTTTGGTTGTCTTGTTGACTACATCCATTCTGCCTGTGCCCTCCTGGGGTTGTGGTTTCCAGAACTGGACACAATACTCTAGGTGGGCTCTTACCATCGATCTGTACAGAGGCAACACCATCTCCCTCTTTCTGCTGGTGATGCCCCTTCCTATGCACCCCAGCATCTCACAAGCCATCCCAGCTGCCTTGTCGCACTGCCTGGCCACCTTTAGGTCATCAGATATGATTACCTCCGGTCTCATTCCTGCTTGTTTGTCATCAGTACCACTCCACCCATTTTGTACTCTGCCCTAGGTGCATTAGTTTACACTTTTTCACATTGAAACCCAGCTGCCATACCCTTGACCTCTCCTTTAGATCATCCAAGACGTATCTTCACCATTGATTCACACTGATGGGTTGTGAACCAGAGGCACTAGAACCCTGCTGGAGCCAGAACTTTTCAGGAGGTCTGGCGCCGAGGGAGACTGCTCGCATGCGTGGCACCACGAGACTGGTTCATGCTCCATGGCTTACTTTGGCACTGGCCCTCAACCGCTTCAGTTCCTTTTTCCCCCACCATCAAGTGCGATTAAGTGACGAGGTCACTCGCCCGCCAGGAATCATGTCTTCCTACCTATATGACAACAGTGTTCAGTTTCTTCTGTTTAGTAATTTAAAGCTAGTGTTTATTTTTGTGTCAGTTTAATTTAATAACAGAAAAAAAAAACACCTTTCTTGTCATTTTCTCTCCGCCTTACCAAGCAATGCTCGACGACCATGGAAAGCGATGGTAGGGAGCCTCTTAGGGCATGCTGTTCTGCCAGTGGGGCCATGTCTGGTCTACTTCCCTCACTAAGGGAGGGTTCTGACGATGGGCAGTCCTGTGTTTGGGAGAGGGGATAGCCTTCCCGTAAACACAAAATGAACTTGGCCCATTCTTGATCCGGGTCGGGAACCCGGCACCTGTCAACCTCAAGTTCTCCCCCTTCCTGTCAGAAGGGGAAGAAATGGTACCACCCCAAGGTCACCCTCTGGTAGGTCTGCCGTGAGGTCTTCTAGGTTTGGGAACAGGGGTCCTTCCCTGGCACTGTCAATATCCCTGATGACTGTTGCTCACGGTTGTTTAAGGTCTCGGGCCCAGAGCCCCACACTGCCCTTTTGTGGGCAGTTCCACCATTGGGCAGCTGTTATGGAGCAGTGGGTACAGCTTCTGGCTTGTTTGCCCCTTCCTACAGAACCTGTTCAAGGCCCCTCAGGTCCGGGGGCACTGGTGATGCAGTGAGGACATTCTAGGCAGGTTGAGCATTTGACTTCGTTGGTGGACCCTGATCCCTTGTCAGTGACCGCACCACCAGTGTAGGTTCCACTAGCCATATCCCTCACAGTGTCACTGTCTTGGGACCATCACAGGTACCTTCTCTGGTCACTTTGGTGCTGACTGGACCTAAATCACATATGGTGCTGGGTTCAGGCCTTCTAGGGTCAGTCCCAGCGCCGCATCCATCGACGCCAGGCTCCGTCTCCTTGGTGGTACTGGGCCCAGTGCCAGCTCCTTCTGGGCTGGTGCTGGGCCCAGTGCCTACTTCTCTGCCGGTGCTGGTGTCATCTGTCTTTCTGACCTCTAGAGCTGGGTTGGGCATTCCTAAGTCCACTCGTTTCCCAGCTCCTCTTCTGTAGAGGAGTTGGAGGGGGATGAGTCTAACCCTGACCTCATTATTTTTGAGGGTGATAATGATGACTCCTTTTACAGCCTAGATGACCCTACTCAAGTCGCTCCTCATGTTCCACAGAAGGACCTTTCTTTCCAGACTTTGCTTCGCAATATGCATGCAACCCTTGCCTTCTAGACTTTGGCCGTAGACCCTGGGAAACCAGATGTCTGGAGTGGCTCAATGTTCCCCCTATACCGGTCAACGTTATACCTCCTGGGCAAGGCCCAGAGCAAGAAGTCTTGGGCTAAGAAACCAAGTTGGGTGAACAAGGAGGTCATGAAAAAGGTAAGGAGGAAAAGAGCTGCCTTTAGGCGGTATAAGAAAACAGGGAGAGGACAGGAAGGAGTACCTGAAAGAATCGAAGGAGGTGACACGGGCAGTAAGGGGAGCCGAACCGTTTACGGAGCTCAGGCTGGCACAAGGCATTAAGAAGGGTGAGAAGGACTTCTTCAGGTACATCAGGGAGAAAAGTTACTGTAAGGACCACATTGTAAGGATTAGGAAGGAGGGGGGTTGGGTGGAAGCAGGGAGCGATAAGGCAGAAGCGCTAAATGGTTACTTCTGCTCGGTATTTACTAGGGAGAAGAGGGGGGTGATACCCAAGGGGGGAGGAATGGCAGAAACAGGGGAAGGGGTGACAGGGAATTCATGGAGGGCAGAGTTCTGGAGGGTTTGAGGGCACTGAGGGTGGACAAGGTGCCAGGCCCAGATGGCATCCACCCCAGGGTACTGAAAGAGCTGGCAGAGGTCCTTGTGGGACCTTTGGCAGATCTGTTTAATGCCTCACTACACTCTAGGTGTGCACCTCAGGTTTGGAGGATGGCTCATGTGGTGCTCTCCACAAGAGTGGCCCCAAGGATGAACCGGTAACTACAGACCGGTGAGCCTCACATCCATCGTGGGTAAGCTGATGGAGACTATCCTGAAGGAGAGGATGGTGACCCTCCTGGAGGCCAAAGGACTACAGGACAGCAGACAGCATGGCTTCATACGTGGCAGATCCTGCCAAACAAACTGAATTTCTCAAAGATCCTTCCAGATTGTCCACCCAAGATGCAGCACCCCCTGTCAGCTGTCATGTTGGACCTTTTTGCCACAGAGCTAGCGGGCCTCTTGAACAACAGGATAGTGGAAATAGTGCCAGAAGCAGAGCACAATACAGGCTTCTACTTAGATTACTTCCTCGTCCTGAAGTAGTCAGGGGGCATGCGTCCCATTCTTGACCTCAGAAAACTGAAAAAGTTCCTACACTGGGAGAAGTTCAGAATGGTCTCCCTAGGAGGAACCTTGCTGCCACTTAAGTCACAGGACTGGTTGGCCTGCCTGGACATGCAAGACACCTCCAGCATATTCCAGTTCATCCCAGCCACCACATATTTCTCTGTTTCGTGGCTCTGGGTCAGCAGTTTTCAAGTTTGAGTCATGCCCTTTGGGCTATCCTCTGCACCTTGAATCTTTACAAAGAGCTTTGCAGTTCTCGCAGTGCACCTTCAAAAACTTAGGCTTCAAGTTTTTCCCTGTCTGGATGACTGACTACTAGTCGGCCTGTCCAAGCAGCACATGGAACAAGCAGTGACCACAGCAGCCCAGTTCCTGACCTCCATGGGAGTTCTACTAAATCTAGAGAAGTTGCAGCTTCAACCCTCTCAGCAGCTTCTCTTTATCAGGGCCCTCTTAGACACCACCAAGACAAGAGCCTTCCTTCCGGGAGACAGAAGGAAGGCCATCATTCAGATGGTGTATTTCATCGTGGAGAACAAGTCTGTCTAGGCGTACTCCATGCAGTGCATGTTAGGCCTCACAGCCTCCTCTGTCTTTACAGTGCCTCTAGCGTGTTTGCACATGAGGACAATTCAGTGGATGTTCAGCACACAGTGGTCTCCGACAACACATCCTCAGTCTCACCCCATCAAAGTGAGGAAGCCTCTGCTTCGATCACTTGCATGGTGGACGCGGAGGACAACCTCCTCCAAGGTCTCCCCTTCTTACCCCAGAGCCTCAGATAACCCTCATTACAGATGCAGCTCTGTTGGGGTGGGGAGCCCATTGTCACAGCGACCACACTCTTGGAGTTTGGAGCCCTATGGAGTCCCATTTCCACATCAGTGTACTGGAGATGAGAGCAGTCCTGTACACCCTTCAGGACCTAGTGGACTTTATCTGCCACAAGGTAATCCTCCTTCAGATGTACTACATCAACAGATGGGGAGGAGCACACTCTTATCCTCTTTGCAGGGAAGCAGTGAGTGTGTGGGAATTGTCTACAGCAGCATGCTCTGATCCAAGTGATTTATTTACCAGGGGCTCGGAACAGTCTGGCAGGTGAGCTCAGTCAGACAGAAACAGATCCTCACGAGTGGTCATTGTCATCAGACGTCATGCATTCTCTCAACAAGTGGAGATCCAAGAGCTGGACCTTTTTGCATCCCCACTCAGTGCCAAATTGTCTCAGTTCTGCTCCAAAATCCATAACGTGGTGTTTACTGTCAGGATGCTTTCAGGCTGCGGTGGACAAATTGTGTTCTGTACGCATTTCCACCTATCCTATTTAAACTAGAGTGGGGGGAGGGTGGGAAAAACTGCACCACAAGGCAGGAGAAATGGGGGGGGCGTGCACTACCAGCCTCCCCCCCCCAAAAGGATAGTGCTAAAATACTGGGCATGAGGAAGAATAGAGAAGGGGGGGTGGAGGGGGAACCTGGTGGAAGGGCTTGGCAGCTAACGCCAGTAGCTTAGCAAATAAGATGGTGGACTTGGAGGCCATCATGGGGGGATGAAGGACTAGATATAGTAGCTATAAGTAAGATCTGGTGGACAGAGCTGCACACCTGGGAAATGACTATCCCAGGTTACAGACTGTTCAGAAGGGATAGGGAGGGTAAGAAGGGGAGAGGAGTTGCTTTATACATCAGGGAAGGCATAAGTGTAACTGAAGGGCAAGAGGAGGACGGGGTGACTGAGCTACTGTGGGTAACGACAGGAGAATCCTTGTGACTGTGGGTGGTATACAAGCCACCTATGCTAGAGGAGGAGGGTGTTTAACAGTTAATTCAGGCAGTCACAAGGCTGGCCCTAAAAGGAGACCTACTGCTGGTAAAGGATCTAAACCTCCTAGATGTACACTGGGAAATCCCGAATGCAGCATCGTCAAGGAGCAGGAAGATACTAGCTGCATTGCAGGGGGTATTCCTTCAACAGCTAGTCAGGGAGCTGACAAGGGGCAACAACCTGCTAGACGTGGTCCTGACAAATGGGGAGAGTGTGGAGGAGGTGCGGGGGGGGGAGCCTTGAGCAACAGCGACCACAGCACGGTAATGTTCGGGGTCGGGCAGAGAGGGAGACAAGTAAAACCAGTACTACAGTCATGCACTTGCAGACGCACAGACTTTGACAAGATGAGAAGGATAGTAAGGGAGACAATGGAGGGTACAGAGAATATAGGGGCAGTGGATGAGTTATGGCAAGCTATCAAGGGAGGGGTAGCGTGTGAAGCAAATAAACAAAACAAGACGATGTAAGAAACCACTATGGTTCTGAAAGGAAGTGGCAGTGAAGGTTCAAGAGAAAAAGAAAGCATTCAGGAAGTACAAGGAATCGCAGAAGGAGCAGGACAGAGAACTGTATCAGTTAAAGCAAAAGGAGGCTGGGAAGGCAGTCAGAACAGCAAAGGCCCAAACCGAGGAAAAGATAGCCAACTCAGTTAAGAAGGGGGATAAAACCTTTTATAGGTACATCAGGGAGCGAAGGAAGACCAAGGGAGGGATAGTGAGGCTTAATAAAGGGAGGGAGGGTGGGCAGAGGGAGACTGTGAAAAGGCAGAGATACTAAACAAATATTTTTGCTCAGTATTTACAAAGGAAGAGGGGGAGGTACATAAAACAAACAGTAGTAACACTCTGGATACAGAAGTTGATACCAGCCCATTTACAAAAGAAAGGGTTCTGAAAGAACTCTTAAAACTGAAGGTGGACAAAGCAATGGGGTCTGATGGGATTCATCCCAGAATTCTAAAAGAACTAAGGGTAGAACTAGTGACACCACTGACTACCCTTTTTAACAAATCATGGGAGGATGGGGTGGTACCCAAGGACTGGAGAAGGGCAGATGTGATTCCCCTTCACAAAAGTGGGAGCAAGGCAGAAGCAGGAAACTATAGACCTGTTTGTTTAACCTCAGTGATAGGGAAAATGATGGAATCACTTCAAAGGAAAGAATTGTCAGTATCTAGAGGCCAGAGGCACAGGACCCTAGGGCAGCATGGATTCACAGCGGAAGGTCATGCCAGACTAATCTGATAGATTTCTTTGACTGGGTGACCAAAGTAGCAGATCAGGGAGGGGCTGTGACATGGGCTACCTAGACTTTAGCAAGGCATTTGACACAGTCCCACACAAAAGATTAATATACAAGTTAGCCAGCCTGGGAGTGGGTCCCAAGATGACAGCCTAGGTAAAGAATTGGCTGGAGAATAGGACACAGAGAGTAATAGTAAACGGAGTCCACTCAGAAGAAAGGAGGGTTACTAGTGGGGTACCGCAGGGTTCAGTATTAGGACCGGTCCTCTTCAATGTCTTTATAAGCGACATTGCAGAAGGACTGGATGGAACAGTATGTCTCTCTGCAGATGACACTAAGATCTGCAACAGAGTTGATGCACAGGGTGGGGTGGAAAGGATGAGAAGGGACTTGGCAAGGTTAGAGGAATGGTCAAATGTATGGCAGCTTAGATTCAGTGCTAAGAAGTGCAAGGTAATGCACCTGGGAAACAAAAACCCAGGGGAAGAGTACACAATGGGGGGTGAGATACTAACAACAACAAAAATGGAGAGGGACCTGGGGGTAGTCATATCAGATGACCAAAGATGGGCAAGCAATGTGAGAGGGCAGCAAGGAGGGTTGGGGGATACTGGGATGCATAGGAGCGGCATCACCAGTAGAAAACAGGAAGTTATTATCCCTCTGACAGACAGCTGGTGAGACCCCATCTGGAGTACTGTGTGCAGTTCTGGAGACCCAATCTCCACAAAGACATAGACAGGATGGAAGCTGTCCAGAGGAGGGCAACTAAAATGGTGCAGGGTCTGCACCGGAAGACATATGAAGAGAGACTTAAGGAGCTTAATATGTATAGCCCTCGAGGAAAGGAGGGAGAGGGGGACATGATAGAAACTTCAAGTACCCAAGGAATCAACAAAGTCAAGAGGGTAGCATCTTTCAAAAGAGGTGTGCAAGAACAAGAGGCACAATTTGAAGATGGGGGGCGGCTCAGAGGTAATTTAAGGAAGTATTTTTCACAGAGAGGGTTGTGGATGCATGGAGCGGTCTTCCGAGGAGGTTGTGGAGTCAAAATCAGTGGTGGAATTCCATGCTATGGGATAGTCATAAGGCAGTTCTGGGGGGTGGGGGTAGGAAGAAGTAGGCTGCTGGTTAACTAGGATCTGCAGCTTATCCATTAGGTAGGGAAATGGGCAGACTGGGTGGGCCAAGCGGTCCTTATCTGCCGTCAGATTCTATGTTTCTATGTTACTGAAAGCTGCGGAAATGTGCATAAAAAAGGTTAGCAAGAGCAAAAGGGGGAGGAAACCACTTTGTTTTACAAAGGTGGTCGTGGGGGCAGTCAGGGAAAGGAGGAGGGCTTTCAGAAAATTTAAGAGGACACTCAGAGAGGAAGATAAGAAAGAGTACAGGGGAAAGAGGAGTATGGCAGGAAAGAAGATCAGAAGGGCAAAACGGTTACTGAGGAGAAAATAGCAAAAAAGGCCAAAAGGGGGATAAAACCTTTATCAGATATGTGAGGGAGAAAAGAAGAGAAGGGCAAGGCAGGGGATTACTAGACTGAGGGGGAGGGAGAAATAAAATTGGAAAGGGACTGTGAAAAAGCAGAGTTATTAAATAAGTACTTCAGCTCGGTAGGGGACCTGCTCTAAAGTCTAATGGGAAGGAGGGCAAATGGGTGGATCTGAGCCCTTTCACTGTGTATAGGGTTAGGGCAGAGTTGGATAGATTGAGGGTGGACAAGGCAATGGGGCCTGATGGGTTACACCTCAGGGTGATTGGGGAATTGAAGGAGGAGTTCACCGCACCCTTGACAAGGCTCTTCAGCTTGTCCCTGGATACGGGGAAGGTGCCGGAGGACTGGAAGAGGGCAGACGTAGTGTCTTTACGCAAGGGCGGTAGTGAGGAGGTGAAGGGGAACTAGTGACCTGTCAGCCTCATGCCAGTTTTGGGGAAAGTAATGGAGGCATTAATCAAGGAGAGGGTGGTGGGCTATCTGGAGGAGAGTGGCTTGCAGGACAGCAGACAGCATGGCTTCACGAAGGGGAAGTCTTGCCAGACAAGCCTAATTCAGTTCTTTCATTGCGTGACTCAGGTGATTGACCAGGGGGAGTGGACGTGGCCTGTCTGGACTTCAGTAAGGCCTTTGACACCATTCTTCATAGGAGGCTGGTGAGCAAGAAGAAAAGCCTGGGGTTGGGTGGGAAAATAACAGGCTGGGTAGATGCCTGGCTGTTAGGAAGAACTCGGTGGGTGGTGCTAAACAGGGTGCACTCCGGGAGAGCGAGGGTGAAGAGTGGAGTGCCACAGGGGTCAGTTTTGGATCCGCTTCTTTTTTTCTTTTTTCCTTTTTATAAATATCATCTTTATTGAGTTTTCAAAAACAAACATACATTGTCAACAGGTCAACATTAGTACTTATCAGCTGTTTTGTATTGCATCCTTGGTGAATTCTCAGCATCTTAAATTAATTTGTTAGATATCAGTGCGGCACAATTATACACTTAAGGCTGTGACACCTACTAAGATCCGAGGGGTATCAGGACATCCATAGATGCTGTGAATCATCTGAGTATAATGATAAGGGTGTACCTTGCAGTGGTGCTTTTCCATGTCCCTGCCCGCATAGGTCTATGTGGGTCTGCTTCTTTTCAATATCTACATCAGTGATATTGCTGATGGTTTGAGGGGAAGGGTGTGCCTGTTTGCTGATGTTACAAAAATATGCAATAGGGTGGACACCCCGGGGTAGGGGACATGAGGGAGGACTTAAAGATGCTTGAAAAATAGTGTGGGACGTGGCAGCTGAAATTTAATACCAAGAAGTGTGCTGTGATGCACTTGGGGAGTAGGAACAGAAGACCAGGGTACACCCTAGGTGGGGAGGAAATTAAAGTAACAGAACAGAAGAAGGATCTGGGGATCATGGTCTCCTCAAACCTTAAGGTGGGAATCCAGTGTAGCAGGGCAGCGGGAAAGGCCAATGGAATGTTGGTATGCATAGGCAGGGGCGTTACTAGCTGAAAGAGAGAGGTAATAATGCCCCTTTACAAAGCCATGGTGAGGCTGCACCTGGAGTGTGGGGTTCAGTTCTAGAGGCCACATCTCCGCAAGGATATAGATGCACTGGAGAGGGTTCAGAGAAGGGCAACCAAGATGGTGCAGGGTGTGCAGGGAAAGTCCTGCGAGCAAAGGTGTAAGGAGCTGGATCTGTACATGCTGGAGGCAAGGAGGGAAAGGGGAGACATGATTGAAACTTTTAAATGTGTAAAGGGGCTCAATAAAATGGGAGAAGAGGGTTTACGTAAGAGGAAGGAGGAGGTCAAAACTAGAGGGCACAGTCTCAGACTGCAAGGAAAAAGATACAGGGGCAATGTGCGAGGGCGTTTCTTCACTGAGAGGATGCTGAAGCCCTGGAACAGACTACCAAACAGAGTAGTGAGGGCTAAATTGGTGGAAGAATTCAGGAGGGCATGGGACAAGCATATGGGGCCGAGTATCGGGGAGGGCAGGGGCTGGCAAGGAGGGGGAGGTGTTTGGGGGGGGGACAGACTAGATGGGCCGGTGTGGTCCTTTTTTGCCACCAAGCTTCTGTGATTCCTGCAATTCAGAGGGTACTGCTCAGGCTGGAGGCACACAGGGGCGAAATGATTCTGATTGCTCCATTCTGGCCTTGGCAGATATGGTTTCCACTGCTCAACAACTTGTCAGTTGCCCCTCTGAGGCCACTTCCTGTGGGACAGACCTTCTGACACAGCGGTCCGTGGCTCATCCCAGCCTGCATTCCCGTCATGTCCACGCCTGGCTCCTGAAAATGTAAAAGTGAGCAGGCACATGGTCTCTCAGAGGGTTTCTGAGATTCTCTTGGCTGCTTGCAAGTCCTCTACTAGAAAGACTTACACAGCCAGATGGAGATGTTTTGTTGAATTGTGCTAAAATCCTGTATAGATCCATTCCTATGCCCACGGATAAGGTTTTCGAGTCTTTACTTAATCATTCTGATGCAGGCTTACAGTGCTGCTAAGTTCAGCGTACCACAAGCCAGTTCAGAACCTCGCTGTAGCTCAACTGACTCTTTTTAAGAGGTTCTTGAAAGATATTTTGCACACAAGGCCCCCAGTTGGGAAACCTGTTGCTACCTGGGATCTCAACTTTGTGCTGGACATGCTTACTCGTAAGCCTTTTGAACCCTTGGCTACATGTGACCTTAAATGTCTAACTTGGAAAACTGCATTTTTTGTGGCCAGCACCTCTGCCCGCAGGGTCTCTGAGATGCATGCCTTGGTCACGGGCCCTCTGTATATGCTGTCTTTCATAGAGACAAGGTGGTTCACCGCACACACCCCAAGCTTTTTCCTAAGGTGGTCTCAGAGTTCATAGAAACATAGAAGGTGACGGCAGATAAGGACCACAAGGCCCATCCAGTCTGCCCAGTTCTTTTTCTACCTTATAAATGTGCCGTCGGCCTTTGTTCTGTCAACGGCCTATCTATTCATACTCATCTGTATTGCTCCCTTATGCCTATCCCATGCCTGTTTGAAGCCCTGCACTGTATTCGTATCCACCACTTCCTGAGGTAGGCCATTCCATGCATCCACCACCCTTTCTGTGAAAAAACTTTCACATTACCCCTTAATCGGCCTCTCTAATCTCATGTTGTGTCCTCTTATCCTGCTATTTTTCTTATATTGAAACATGTTAGACTCTTTCACCTTGTTAATGACCTTAAGGTGTTTGAATGTTTCAATCTATCATCACTCTCTCTCTCTCCTTTGCTGTAGGGTATACATATTGAGCTCCATTAATCTGTCCTCATATATTTTCTGATGCAGTCCCTGCAGCATTTTGGTTGCCCTTCTCCGGACTGCCTCAATTTGGTTAATGTCCTTGTGAAGGTGTGGCCTCCAGTACTGCACACAGTACTCCAGATGGGGCCTAACCAGTGACTTGTAAAGAGGGATTATTACCTCCCTCTTCCAACTTGTGATACCCCTGCTAATACACCCTAACATCCCCCTAGCCTTACCTACTGCTTTAGTTGCATTTGAACCAGCCTTTGGTGTTGCCCACATACTTTCCCAACTTTCAGAATGAAGGGGAGCGCACCCTCCACTCTATGGATGTTAAAAGAGCCCTCAGGTTCTACCTTGATAGAACTAAGGACTTCCGACAATCCAAGCTGCTCTTCAGCCCAAACCAACTGGGTCAGCCAGTTATGAACAAATGCATTTCTGCGTGGGTAGTAGCTTGTCTGCCAGTGTTATTCCATGATGCAGGCGAAGTTGAAAGGCAAAGTTCATGTCCACTCCACCAGAGTGGTTGCTATGTCCTTGGCAGAGATTCTCTCTGTACCTATCTCTGACATTGCAGAGCTGCCACCTGGAGCACAGTGCACACTTTCACCAAGCACTGTGCTCTGAATGTCCATGCAAGGCAGCATGCCTCTTTTCGAAGGACAGTCCTAAATGGTCTCTTGTCCTGAGTGAGATCTGGTTCCTGCCACCCTACCCATGGGGCACTTTCATATGAGCTTGGTACTTGAACCCATCAGCGTGAATCAATGGTGAAGATGGGTCCTGGAAGATATGAAAATGATGTACTCACTGTAATTCTTAAAATCTTCTTGGACCATCTTCACCACTGATTCTCTCACACACACGCACCCTCCATCCCCCGGGCTCACTCTTTCTGTTCATTAGTCTTCACTTTCCCTTGTGTTCGGTTTGGACTGTGAATACGCTGCTTCTTGTTGACCCTTCTTGTACGGGTCGCGAGGGCTATCTTATGCCATTGTTCGGTTTGGTGTTGTACTCAGTTTGGTTAAGCTGCACCTCCTGGTTAAAAAAAAAAAAAAAAGTGTACTGAAGCGGTTGAGGGCCGGTGCCAAGGTAAGCCATGCAGCGTGAACTAGTCTTGCAGTTCCACACATGCGCGCAGCCGCCGTTGGCGCCAGCCCTCCTGAAAAGTTCTGTCTCTGCAGGGTCCTAGCTCCTCTGGCTCAGAACCCATCAGTGTGAGTCAGTGGTGAAGATGGTACAAGAAGATCAAGAATTATGGGGAGCATATCATTTTCATTTTTTTCCGGTCTCTACTCATCTTTTACACAAGCCCTCCCGGAATGTCCACCGTATCGCAGATTTTGGTGGCCTCCACAAAGACCTTCTCTTCCAGTTCCTCTGCAGTGTCACTTATAAAGACATTAAACAGGACTGGCCCCAATACTTAACCCTGAGTTCATCCCGCTGGTCACTGTTCCTTCCATCCTTGAAGTGAACTCCGTTTACCACCACCCTCTGTTGCCCATCTCTCCTAACCATTTTTTATTTGTTATTAATTTGAAACCACTCCAAGTTTGGGCAACTTAGAGTGGTTTCCAAAGGTGGTAAACAGAGCCTGCATACTAGTCTCCTTTGTGCAATGGTGTCAGAAGTCTTTCTGAAATCTAGGTAGGCCACATGCACCGCTCAACCCTGATCTAATTACTTATCTTCCTGTCAAAGAAATCAATTAGATTTCTTTGACATGTCCCCTGGCCCCCAGTGCTGCCTTGGGTCTTGTAACCCACTGTATTCAAGATGTTCCACAGTCCTTTCCTTCAGTAGTGATTCCATTAACTTTCCCACCACCAATGTAGAATAATCTTGAGAAGAGCTTTTTCCTGGCAAAGTGGGATGGATTGTCCAGGGTTGATGAGATTCCTAACTGCAGAGATCCACTGGTAGAGGGAAGGAATAGCATCAAACCTCCAGTGCTGTAACATGAGCCTTTTAGCCTCTATCCCAACCATGAGCAGACACTGCAAATGCACTTGTGAGATGTTATGAGTATTGGGAGGCAGAAACCTGAGAATATACAGTTGGTGGGGGGTGCTGGTGGGGAGTGTGAAAAGTATCTCCTAAAGTTCTGTGACAGCATCTGTGAGGGCTGACAGAAATGTAACAGATGAATTTCCTCTCTCCATTTCCTTGCCGGAAATATCATCCGCAATTATGGGTCTAAAAAATAACACTGCACCAGGGACAGACCGCTTTCCTCATGAATTTTGGAAGATTTTTTTCAGCTTATTTGAGCCCTGTACTAAACAATAATGTATGTTTGAATGTTGTAAACCCTCAAAAATCCATCTTTTCCTAGAGTTGTTATACCCTCAATGTGACATCACGATGTTATACCATCATGGGTACATCACATCGATGGTACAACAAGGAACACTCTGCACATGCGCATTTCGTGAACCACTGGCCTTACTGAACAGGCTGTGGCGGTTACAGCGGGACCCGGAGAGAGTGTGGTAAGAGTTTAAAAGTAAGGATCCTGACTACAAATTATTTTTTTGTTTAAATTGAACGTATGGATGCCCATACACTAATGTATTTCACATCGATCAACCACTCTTTTCTCACTTCTCATGGGTGCCATGACAACGTATAAAAACCTCTTGAGCTGTGCTCTCGAGGTTTTTCTCAGCGAGTCCTGGTGGCCATTTTGGGTCAGGTTCTGTAATGGATGGTTCCGACGCCATATGGCATCTACTGGACCCAATGAGTTATGTAAGTTGTCATGGCAACCACTCAAAGCGATAATAGAGCAGTTGTTCATTGATGCCCGTACATTATCCTCTGTATCTTTTTACATATATATTGGAATCTGGTAGTTCAACATAACTGATGTCTAAGGCTCTTCTGCACTTCCTTTGTGAAAAGGCTAGTTCAGACTTGAATAACTGGAGACCAGTAAACCTACTGAATGTAGACCAGAAAATGATATACCGAATCTTGCTAACAGACTGGCAAGCATTGCTGCAGGCCTCATTTCCAAACACCAGTCCTGCTCTGTGCTTGGCAGAAAAATGCAAAAGAACTTGTTTATTATTAGAGAATTGGTGGAAAGGGGTAACGAGAATGGCTCCGAAAGTTGTATTCTCTCCACTGACCAACAGAGAGCATTTGATAAGATCTCGCACCGATTTATGTTTAGTTGTCTTGGAACATTTCGGCCTCCCCAGGAAGTTCATACAATGGCTGAAAGTTCTGTATAGTCATACAGTAGTACAACCTGTAAAATGGTTGGTCATGTTCTCCTTTACCAGTGCAAAGAGGGGTACAGCAGGAGTGCCTACTCAGTCCATTTCTATATGTATTCTGCCTAGACCGTTTGTTGAAGAGATTCCAGGCTACAAGGGTCACTTCTGCCAGTTGTACTAGCCATCAAAATTATGGCATAGACAGATTCTGTTTTCCCATTTGTACACCATACTGACCAAGGTCAGTTGATTTGGCAGGAATTTGAATTGTATGAATTGGCCTCGGGGTCCACCATAAATTATAATAAAAGTAAAGATATGGGAACTGGACCCCACAAAATCTTGCAGCACAACATTGGCTGGGATAGCCTTATCAGGTACAACTGCTAAGATTCTTGGCATTTTGTTTGTCTTGAAGATGATATGGCAAAAATAAGCTGGGAGCTAGGCTTACAGGAGGCCGCATGAAAAGTATAAATCTGGAAAAACTTGAAAATTTCAAAAAAGATAGAAAATACTGAATGGGCAACTATGCACTGCCACAGAGGGGTTCTGATTCCCTTTGATCTCAAGAGCGAAGCTCGAGAAGTCCATGGGAATCAGAACCCGAGGTGGCAGAACACACTTGTTGTGCATAGAGTTGCTCATCCTGTATTTTTTATAGTGTATAGTACTGTGTGAAATACGTGTGCATAAGTTCTTTTGCTTTCAAAATGAAACAGACTCTTGCAGTTTCTTGAGGTTCTCGAATGCTGTTCTACCACAGTAGGGTAGAATCACATTCCATGACTTTTGGAACTGTGGTAGAACAGCATTTTGAAAGGGATGGAATTCTATACAGAACAACACCCTACTATACACTATAGGGTTTTTCTAATTAATTCTGTCCTGATCATTTTGTTTATTAGTTGTGTTTTTTCCACTACTGATTTCTTTAGAGACAAAAATACTCAGCTTAGCTTTTTTCTTTAACATTTTTTTTTGGGGTAGTCGCCTGAACCCAGTTTTTAACGGGGGGTGTGGGGGTGCATACCGTAGTGTGAAAGAAGGAGGGGTAGGGGTGGTGAATCCTGTTTAATTCTTTTACACCATTTTTTTGTTTCTTCAGTTCTGATTTTCAGGTGGTAGTAAATTAGAGTGATGGGTATTGGGTACCTCTCATAGCAGCATGGCTAACACCATTTATCCTAGCCCGGGAAAGTTAAAGACTATGCCTCCCCTGAAGAAAAAAAAAAATCCCAGAATACATTAAGGAAGCCTTACTTAAGATCAAGCACTAGAGGTTGCTGCCTGACATTTTCAGGACCACCTTTAGGAAACATTTGTGTGAGTCTCTTTTTGGTGGAGCAGACTAATAAATACTGTCTTATGGCAATAGAATCAAGCCCTCAAACAACTGGTTAACCCATGACTCCACCCCCACCTCATGTGGGATCTGGTGTTGATATTCTGGCATGGTTATCTTGACATCAGCGACTCCTTAAAACACAAACATCTAGAAAAAAAGATACTGTCCCAGACTGGCGTGTGCCTCTTTCTTGGAGACCCAGACCCATCTGTTTCTCGAATGTCCCTATGCACAAGGCTTTTACATACATACATACAAATCTGCCAGCAGAAACGGGCCTTATGGTCTATCAAGTCTGCTCGAGTGCGCAGCTAGCGTCCCTAGATTGCAGCTGCCCCACCCCCTCTCTCCCTCCAGCAAATTATCAGTACTATTAACCCAGACACCCCCTGCCGGTGCCCTGTCCCAAGCCCTTTTGAAAGTGCCCACCGTCCTACATGATACTACCTCCTCCGTTAGGTTATTCCATTTCGACACCACCCTTTCCATTAAATAATGCCTCCTCATCTCTTTCCTAAATCTGCACGCCCTCCAATCTTAGCCCATGTCCTCTTGTGTCCCTTCCCTTCCTCATCTTAAATAACCTGCCTGTGCCAGTTTTGTTGAACCCCTTCAGATACTTCAACATTTTAATCATATCCCATTGATCCCTCCTCTCCTCCAGGGTATACAAACTCAGATGCCTCAATCTGTCCTCGTAGGGTTTGCCTTCCATCCCCTGTATCATTTTTGTCACACTACGCTGCACCCCCTCTAGCAGCCTGATATCCTTCTTCAGATATGGCCACTACATGCAGTACTCCAACTGCAGCCTGACTAAAGAACTGTAGAGGGGCAGGATCACATCGTTATGTCTGGATGAGATTCCTCTTGCAACACACCCCAGCATCTTGTTAGCCTTGGCTGCAGCCTTTCTGCACTGGGCAGAGTTGTTTATGCTCTGTTATCATCATCTCCAGGTCCTTTTCTTCCTCAGTGACCCCCAGTTTCACCCCACTCAACCACTATTCCCTCTTCTGGTTCACCGCGAAGTGCATAACTTTACACTTCTTCGCATTGAAGCCCAGTTGCCATTTCGCTGACCACTTCTCCAGTTTGGTTAGGTCCCCCTGTAGCTCTTTCCACCCCACAACATCATCCACTACTGCTCCCATCTTGGTATCATCTGTGAACAGACTGATTCTGCTCCTAACTCCATGTGAGATATCCGATATAAACAGGCCAAATAATACTGGACCCAGCCCAGAGCCCTGCGGTACCCCACTTGTCACAGGCTATGGAGTTGAAAGTCCCCCCAATCATTGCTCATTGCTGCCTGCCCTCAGCCAGTTCACAATCCAATTAGCTATGTTCACCCCCACCGATCTTGTTCCTCGCCAGCCACCCATGAGGCACTGAATCAAAGGCCTTGCTAAAGTCCAAATACAGGACATCCACTGCATGGCCCTTATCCTGCTCTCTTGTTACCCAGTTGTAGTACTCTATTAGGTTAGTTTGGCAAGACCTCCCTGAGACCAACCCATGCTGCCGCCCATCCTGGAGAACATTTACCTCAAGAAAAGTCACCAATCTCTCCTTCAGGATCGCTTCCATAAGTTTACCCACTATGGAAGTGAGACCAACAGGTCTGTAGTTTTCTGGCTCATCCCTCAAGCCACTTTCTGTGAATAGGCACCACATGAGCCAATCTCCAGTCTTGTGGCATGCATCCTGCATCCAGGGAGGTCTTAAACAGGTCCACCAGCGGTCTGGCCAACACCTCCGCCATCTCCCTCAGCACCTTGGGGTGAATGCCATCAGGTCCTGGTGCCTTGTCCACCTTGAGTGCCTTCAGACCCTCTAGTACTCTGCTCTCCGCAATCTCTCCGTCCGGCACCCCCTTCCTCACCTTCCCAGTCCATGGAGATAGTAGACCGCCCTCCTTCTCCTGGGTGAACACAAAACAGAAGTATTTATTCAGTGCTTCCACCTTTTCCACCCACCCTCAACCCCTCTTGATCCGCACTGTTTGGTCGCTGCATCTCCTTTTTTCCTCTCACATATCTAAAAAAGTTCTCCCTTCCCTTGATGCCCTGAGCCAACCTTAACTCTCTAGAGGCCTTGGCCTCTCTTATTGGTTTGGTTACCTTCCTGGTTCTCCTCACATATTCCTCCCTGTCCTCCCCCTATTTGCCTTCTTGAATCTCTGTAATGCCTCCTTCTTTACCTTCACCCCCTCCAGTTCGTTCCTGTTCAGACAACTTGGCTTCTTAGCTCTGCTCTTCTTGCTCCGAGTCCTAGTGCAAGCCTCAGTAGCTTCCTTCAGACCAAATCTAATCATATCCCTCTTCTGTTGTGCATCCATTCCTGGTCTTATCCCCTCTAGGTGCCCTATTAGGATTTCCAGCATCTTCCCAAAGTCTGCCCGACTGAAGTCCACCACCCTTGTTACTGATTCTACAGACTCCTTGCTTAAGCTGTGCGTAAACTACACCAATTGGTGGTAACTTCCAGCTAATGGGTCCTCCACCTTAAATTCCCTCACCGCCTCCCTGTTCGAAAGTACCAGATCAAGGGTAATATCTAGCTGAGCTGGTACACTAACCAATTGTTCCAGACGACTATCCTGAAACGCATCCAGCAATACCTGCTTCCTGGCACTAGAGGTGGCTAGGGTACTCCAGTCCACCTCAGGCAGATTGATGTCCCCCATGATCACCACTGTCCCATTCTTACATACCCTCTGAATTTGTTCCGCCAACTCCATATCCAATTCCACAGACTTAGCTGGTGGTCTATGCACCACCCCCTGCCTCAGTTTTCTACCTGTAGAGTCCAGGAACTGCATCCATAGCGCCTCTGTCCTCCCTTCCTTCCTTCCCTTCATCTCTAGTGCATCTTATCCCATCATGTACATAAACTGCCACCCCTCCCCCCACCCATCTGTGACTTCCTATAAATTCTGTACCCTGGGATCACCAGATCCCAGTCTTAGTGTTAGGTGGCCCAGCTTTCAGTGATGGCCCAATGTCCACCAGCCCTACAGCTAAGAGAGCCTGAGCTCAGCCATTTTGTTACACAGGCATCTTGCATTGAGGGACCACCGTCAATCTGTTCCATTCTTTTTCCACCCCTAAATCATATCTGACCCCTCCCCGACCCACCCGTAGCAACCACTATTGTTGGGGTCAGCTATTCAGCTTCCTTCCTGGTGACCCCTGCAAACTAGGGTGCACACTTTCTCTCCCCCACCTAGTTTAAACCCCCTTGATGCAAAGTAATCCTCCAGCTTGCGCTCAGTGTTCCCTGCCCCTCCCGACTTAAGTGTAACCTATCTTTTGCATACAGTGCATTTATTCCTTGTGCTCCCCCAATCTCCCACCAGCCCATACTCATGAGAACAGCACCACCCCCAGCCAGGAATTGAACTCAACAATCCTGTTCTTTCTTGCTCATCCTAGGAACTGGTAGCCCTTCCAAATTATTTAGCAACTAAATGGAAGGAGCCTCTGTTTTATCAGACATATAAGAAAACTTTTCCAGCTATTATGGAATGGAAATTGTGGCTACATTGCTTTCAGATGTTATTTTAAGTGCGATGGCATCTTTAACATCCACTTGGACAGTGATCATAGATGGGCAGAAGGCACTTGGGTTTAACATCTCGTCTGTGTTTCAGGTTATGACCAAAGAAGGCCAGTGGTATTCTGATTGGTCAGAGGTGCCAACCAGTAAACACACACAAATTCGGCCTACAATGTTCCCGCTGAAGGACCAAGAAAAATTAAAGGCAATGCATATAGAGAGATGGTAAGTGAAGCCAGTTTAACAGACAGTAACCAGTATTTCTCCACTTGAGGTATAAAATATGCCATTTTAAATAAACAAGAAAACTAAGTGTATATCCTTACACAGCCAACATGAATGGTGGCCCAACTTCATACAAACATATGAAGAAGCCAGCAGGAAAAGGCCGTTTGATGTATCTAGTCTGCTCGTATTGCAAGATCCTCAGCTTAAGCTACTGACCCTGCCCCCCATCTGCCCTTCCCTTGACCCTTATTTTCCCTCTAACTCTGTCCCAGCCTGTGTTGAAGCTACCCACTGTCCTGTATGAAACCACCTCTTCCAAAAGCACACTCCAGCTTGCTACTTCCCTCTCCGTAAAAGACATGGTGCCCCCTCACTTTTCGGTTTCCACTAAGCTTAAAGAGACCCTTCTTATCCACCCTGTTTATTCCTTTCAAATACTTGAAGGTCTTTTAATCATGTCCTCTCTCTCTCTCTCTCTCTGGGAGTACATATTCAGGGCCTCCAACCTTTCTTCATATGTTCTACCCTGCTGGCCCATTATCATCTTCATTGCCTTCCTTTGGACTGTCTCCAGCAGGGTAATGTCCTTTTTAATGTATGGGCACCAGTACCGGACACTGTACTCCAGACGTGTCCTCACTGATGACCTGTACAAGGGCAGTATTACCTCTTCTCTCATGCAGCTGATCCCTCTGGCAATGTGGCCCAATATTTTATTTGCCTTTGCTGCTGCCTTCCTACATTGCGTGGAGTGCTTCAGGTTGCTGGTGATCATCAGATCCTTCTCCTTCATTGTAGATAGCTGGAGCCCTTCCAAGCTGTACTCAGTCCTGGGGTTCTTGACTCAAACGTACATAACTTTGTACTTCTTTGTATTGAAGCTAAGCTGCCAAATCCCCAGACCACCTCTAATTTTTCCACATCCTCCTTTAGGTCTTGTATCCTTTCTGCTGTGTCAACCCTTCCACAGAGTTTGGTGTCGTCCACAAATAGGCATATTTTGCCCTTAATGTCATCCTCAATATCATTTATGAAGACATTCAACAGCACCGGTCCGAGCAGTGAGGCACATGGGACCCCAGTGGTGACCTCCCTGGTGCCAGATAGCTTGCCTCTCACCAGCATTCTCTGGATCCTGCTCCTCAGCCAGATTTCCAGCCATTTGGTTAGCTTTTCTCCAAGTCTGAACTTCCTGATCAGCCCCTTGTGAAGTAGAGAGTCAAAGGCCTTGCTGAAGTCCAGGTAAAGGATGTCCACAGCTTGGCCCCTGTTCACTGTTTTAGTGATTCAGTCAAAGAAGTCAATTAAATTCTATTGACACACCCCTCCCGTAAACCCATGCAGCCTCACATTCTGGATACCATACTTATCTCAATACTTTACTGTATATAAACATAGACTTTGACGGCAGATAAGGACCACTTGGCCCACCTAGTGTGTCCATTTCCATACCTATTGGATAAGCTGCAGATCCTAGTTAACCAACAGCCTATTCTTCCTAACCCCCACCAGAATTGCCTTACATCTGTCCCATCCATTCTTAAATTCATCCACTGTTTTTGACCCCACGACCTCAGCAGGAAGGTCGTTCCATGCGTCCACCATCATCTCTGTGGAAAAAAATACTTCCAAACATTGCCCCTTAGCCGGCTCCCCTCTGTCTTCAAATTGTGCCCCGTTGTTCTTGCACATCTGTTTTTTCTGAAAGATGCTACCCTCTTGGACTTCGTTGATTCCCTTGAGGTACTTGAAAGTTTCTATCATGTCGCCCTCTCCTCCTTTCCTCGAGTGTATACATATTAAGCTCCTTTAGTCTGTCTTCGTATGGCTTCTGGTGCAGACCCTGCACCACTTTAGTTGCCCTCCTCTGGACTGCCTCCATCCTGTCCATGTCCCTGAGGAGATGGGGTCTCCAGAACTGCACGCAGTACTCCAGATGGGGTCTCACGAGCTGTCTGTACAGAGGGATAACAACTTCCTATTTTCTACTGGTGATGCCTCTCCCTATACATCCCAGTGCCCCCAGCCCTCCTTACTGCCTTCTCACATTGCTTGCTTACCTTTAGGTGTTCTGATATAACTACCCACAGGTCTCTTTCCATTTTTGTTGTTGTTAGTACCTCCCTCCATTAGTTTTTGTTTCCCAGGTGCATTGCTTTGCATTTCTTTGCATTGAATGTAAGGTGCATACTTTTGACCATTCCTCCCACCTTGCCAAGTCCCTTCTCATCCTTTCCATCCCCCGGCTTGTGTATCAACCCTGTTGCAGATCTTTGTATTGTCTGCAAAAAGGCATACTTTTCTTTCCAGTCCTTCCGCAGTGTCACTTATAAAGAGGACCGGACCCAGTACTGAACCCTCACTGTACCCACTAGTAAAACCTCTTTCTTCGAGTGGACTCACATTATTACCCCCTGTAAGTTCTGTTGTCCAGCCAATTTTTTACCCAGGCGACCACCCTGGGACCCACTCCCAGGCTGGCTAATTTGTTTATTAATCTTTTGTGTGAGACCATGTCAAATGCCTTGCTAAAGTCTAGGTAGGCCACGTCCACATCCCCACTCTGGTCTACTGCTTTGGTCACCCAGTCAAAGAAATCTATTAGATTTTTCTGACATGACCTTCCCGCTGTGAATCCATGCTGCCTTGGGTCCTGTGCCCCACTGGCCTCTAGGTACTCAACATTTCTGTCTTTCAGAAGTGATTCCATTACTTTCCCTACCACTGAGGTCAAGCTAACAGGTCTGTAGTTTCCTGACTCTGCTTTGCTCCCACTTTTGTGAAGGGGAAGCACATCTGCCCTCCTCCAGTCCTTGGGTACCACTCCATCCTCCCATGATTTGTTAAAAAGGGTAGTCAGTGGTGTCACTAGTTCACCCCTTAGTTCTTTTAGAATTCTGGGGTGAATCCCGTCAGGCATCATTGCTTTGTCCACCTTCAATTTTAGGAGTCCTTTCGGAACCCTTTCTTCTGTGAAAGGACTGGTATCGACCCCCCTATCCAAAGTGCTTCTATTGATTGGATTAGGTACCGCCCCCTCCTCCTCTGTTATGAATACTGAGCAGAAGTATTTGTTCAGTATCCCTGCTGTTTCACTGGCATTCTCTGCCCACCCATCCTCCCCTTTATTAAACCTCACTATCCCTCTCTCGGTCTTTCTTTGCTCCCTAACATACCTATTAAAGGTTTTATCCATCTTCTAACCCGAGTTGGCTATCTTTTCCTCAGTTTGGGCCTTTGCTATTCTGCCTTCCCCACTTCCTTCTGCTTTAACTAGTACAGTTCTCTGTCCTGCTCCTTCTGTGTCTCCTTATACTTCCTGAATGCTGTCTTTTTCTCCTTAACCTTCTCCACCACCTCTTTTGAGAACCATAGTGTTTTTTTCTTTTGTTTTGATTTATTTGCGTCACACAAAGGCTTATTGCCTCTGTGATCGCAGTTTTGATATTTCCCCGTTATTCCTCCACCCCTCCTCCTTGCCCGTTTGCTAGTGCTTTTCTGATACACACTCCCATTTTGACAAAGTCAGCCCTCCTAAAGTCCAGTACCCTCACTTTTGTATGGCTTGACTCTGCAGCTGTGTTTATTGTGAACCACACTGTTTGGTGATCACTTGTTCCCAGATGGCTACACATTTCTAGATCAGAGAGCCTCTCTCCGTCCCTGTTTGAGAGTACCAAGTCTAGGATTGCTTCCTCCTGAGTGGGTTCCAACACTATCTGTCTGAGGCATGCCCCCTGTAGGGCATCGAGAATGACCCTACTCTTGGATGTGGCTGCAGCAAAGGTGCTCCAGTTAACATCTGGCATATTCAGGTCCCCCATTACCAATATCTCCCCTTTTTCTGCCATCCTAAGGATGCCTTCTATCATTTCCTTGTCCATTACCTCCCCCTGAGATGGGGGGGGGTCTATATACAACCCACATGCAGATTGTGGTGCCATTTCCGGTCTCCAGGGTGATCCCCAGTGCCCCCAATTTACCCTTTAGTTCCATTGTTTTGATCTCTTCCCTTATGTAGAGAGCTACTCCTCCTCCTCTATCCTCCCTGTCCCTCCTGTGGATTGTATACTCTGGTATGTTGACATCCCAGTCATGGTTCTCTGTGTACCACATTTCTGTGACTGCCACGATATGCAGGCGTCCCTCTTCCATCAAGGCCCCCAGTTCAGGGAGCTTGTTACCCAGACTACGGATGTTGGTACTCATTACCCTCCATTTTTTGATGGCCTTACCCCTTTTAGCCCCATCCCTGTCCTTACTTCCTTTGCTTTTTTCTTCATTTACCCCTGCCCTTCTCCATATCAACTTCTCTGTCTTGGTGTTTGCATCACTAACTACCCCAATTTTATTTATTTTTTTTTTTTTTGGGGGGGGGTACACCTAGGATTTCCCTGCTTCTTTTCATCCCCTCCGCCTTTGGCTAGTTTAAATGCTTGTCAATGAAGCATTTAAACCTATCACCTAGGATCCTGGCCCCCCCTCCTGGACAGATGCAGACCATCAACCAGTATAGGCCTGCATCCCTCCAGGTGGACCCCCAGTCCCCAGTGAAGTGAAAACCTGGAGCTCTGCACCAGTTTTTCAACCATTGATTGAATCCCATGATGTGAAGCACCCTAGCCTCACCCATGCCATAGACGAGCAGCACCTCCGAAAAGGTTATCGTGCATGCTACTTGTCTGAGGCCCCTCCCCAATTCCACAAACTCCTCCTGCACTGCTCTGATCCCTTTCCCAGCCAGGTCATTTGTCCCTAGATGGACAGTGACGTCCAGCTCTCTCCCTCGTGCAGCTGCTCCTGCGATCCTGAGGATTCACTCCCTGTCCCTCCAAGCCATGGTACCAGGCAGTCTCCCTCCCTCCCCCCTCCCTCCCCCCAGTTCTACCCCCTAACAGTTGAGTTCCCCACCAGGAGTTGTTTCCTTCCCCTATGGGGTCCCATGCCACCCTCCTGTGGATCTCTCTTGGAGTTCCCAGCATCCTTCTTGGTTTCCACTGTGGGTGCCTCAATAGAGGAATCACGCTCTGCCAGAATGGTGTATGAATTGTGGAGAGGTACAGTTGGAGGGATGCTCCTCTGTTCTACAACCCTAACCCTCCCTGAGCCCACTATGGTCCAACTGATTCTGTCTCTTGGCAACCTCTGAGGCAGCAGCGGCAGCCCCTGGGTGGGAGAGGAGGTCCCCTGAATCCCAGCCAACTCAGCCTGGAGACGAGCAACCTCCTCCCTCAGCCCAGAGAGGTGCGTGCAGATAGGACAACACTGCATCCTCCAGAATGTCTCCCTGAAGAGTACCGCTCCACAGCCACTCCCATCATGTCTTATGCCCAACTTTTCCTTAAACATGGTTTCCATGGGTTTGCACACAAAGTCAGACTGATCAGTCTATAATTGTCTAGATCGTCCTTTGGACTGCTTTTATGGAGGGGCACTACATGTGCCATTCTCCAGTCCTGTGGTACCACGCCAGACTCCAGTGAACTATTGAACGGGCCAGCTAGTGGATCTGCAAGCTCCTCCACCAGTTCCCTCAGCACCCTTAGGCGTGTGCCATCCAGGCCTGGAGATTTATCCACCTTCAGTGCTAACAGCCCTGTCCTCACCATGTCCACCTGTATCACTACACCTGTGCCCCCCTTGCTTCTCTTCTTCCCCTTGGTGGCACCGGTCCGTGTGCATCCTTTTCCCTGTTGAAGACTGAACAGAAGTACTTGTTTACTACCTCTGCTTTGCCTCCATTCTCCACTACCCATCCAGCTCCTTTCCTGAGCCTAACAATCCCATCTTTGTTTTCCTCGCTAATGTAGTGAAAAAGGCCTTCTCCCGCTCCTTAATTTCCTCAGCTTGCTGCAGTTCCTTCTGAGCCTTAGCCCACCAGACTACCTTACCTGCTACACTAGCCATCTTAGATAATTTTCCCTGCCTTCTTCTCTCGGTCCTCCTGAATTTCTTGCAGGCTAACTTCTTGTCCATTACTGCCTGGTGACCTCAGTACTAAACCAGATGGATGCTTTGGCCCTTAAGCCGAGCACACTTCTCTTTGGCAGCTGTTATTCCCTCCTTTCTGAAGGACCACCTTTGGTCCACCCCCATATCCCTTTGGATGCCTGCCAGGTGACTCCTCAGAAACTTGCTCATCTTTCTGAAGTCAGCCTTTCTAAAATCCAGGATTTTAGTCTTAGTGAGGCCCCTTTCCCTGCCCATGTCTAACCAGAACCACACAGTGCGATGGTCACTTCCACCCAGGGTCTTCTAGACTGTTATATCTTGAACGTGCTCTCCAGTCACCAGTACCAGATCAAGGATTGCTCCCTCCCTGCTGGGTTCTGTGATGCCTTGAGTCAGGAACCCACTCTGCAGTGCATCTAGGATCACCCGACTCAAGGTGCATGTCGTGGCTGGTACCCTCCAGTCCACCTGGGACAAGTTGAAGTCTGCCACTACCACAACCTCTCCCTTCCCTCCAGTAGTCAGTATTAGCGAGTTCAGTTCCTTGTCTCTTTCCTCCTCCTGGTTGTGTGGTCTGTAAACCACCCCTAACCTCACCTTCCTCCTAGCTAAATCCACGTTGTTTCTGCCTTCCCCTCCTTAGACTCCTCCTTCATACATGTTATACCCTCCTTGATGTAAAGCACCACCTTTTCCCCCTTTTCTTAACCCCCTGTCCCTCCTGTATAATTTATATCCTGGTATTGAGAGGTCCCAGTCATGGTTTGGTGTGGCCCAAGTCTCACTGACCACCATGATGTCCACTGCCCTCTCCACCAACAAAACCTGCAGGTTGTCCATCTTGTTACCAAGACTTTGTGCATTCAGGGACACCACCTTCCACCTGGCTCTTGAGCCTCCTTTACTTCCCTCCCAGCTGCCATTCTCGTTTGTCCCCATTGCTTGTGTTCCCCCACCTCCCACTGCTAACCCCTTTGCTGCATCTCCACCCTCCAGTCCCTCTCTACAGGTTTTTGGGGGGGGGTGTCAACTGACCACCTCCTTCCTGGGTCTCATGGATTGCAGGCCCGCTTGCCTCCCCCAGTAGTTTAAATTAAGCTTATGGATTATGTACCCCCACCCAGGTTTATTCCTAAAGACCTTGAATCCCCCACTGCTGAGGTGCAGTCTGTCTGATGCAAAAAGTGTTTCATTTGACCAGGTCTTCCCCCCAAGACCCCAGTACAGTTGTACCCTTCCTCCTTGCACCATTCTCTCAGCCAGGCATTGTATTCCTCCATCCTTTTCTTCTAGAGACATGAATGTGGTGCACTGTCAACACTTCAGGCAGTTTTCTTTTCCCTTTAAGTTTAGCGGAAGCATCTTCAAGCTAAGCTCCTCCCACCTGGGTGGTATACTTTTCGGCTCTGCCTCATGACATCAGATATTCCTTGCCGCTGGAAGAGGCAGGTCTCGTCCTTTGCAGCTTCATACACAGGGTAGGCCTATGCTCACAAGTGCACCACTGGGGCATTTTGTTCGACAAATTTGGTAGTTTACTTCTCTGTTTCCACTTCGCTGCTACTACGGATCCAGAGGAAACTCAATCAGGTCCAGGATTCAAGTGTTGCAGTCATTGTAACCAGAAGATGTCCAGGACGGACTTGCACACATCATGCATTTACTGTCTTGGGGCAGAGCATGATGTTGAGGGCTGCAACCTTTGCAAAACTCATTTGCCTTTGTCTTTAGAGGACTGCTACGTGTGTCTTCTTGGTTAGCTGGCCGAACAGGACCCTCCATTTCTCTTGAAGGATGCCCGCAAGGTAGTGCCGACAGTGGCAGCTCGGCGGTCCAGCTTGTGGCCGTGGAAGAAGCTGTGGCCCAAACTGCAGCAGCAGCCTAGTCTGTGTCAGAGCTGCTCCCTGCTGAGGCCAGCATTGGGGCATCATTCATAGGGACGTTTCGGGAGATGTGTAAATCCTTCCACCTTCAGAGAGGAATTGTCCCACAGCAGTAAGAAAAAACAAAACATCCACCATCGGTCGTGGGACCGGGGAACAAGCACCTCTTTCGCTCCTACGATCCCTCAACTGTGCAATGGCCACTGACTGCTCAGTCCGCCAAGCCTGTTCTGTCAAGGGCTGTAGGTCAGCTTAGCTTTGTGGTACCTCTGCCGGTGCCAGCTTTGAGTTTTGGGGGCCCCCAGCAGGATTAGTAAAGTCATGGCAGCCCCTTACTTGGCTGACCTTTGCCTGTTTGACTGTAACCCATATGCATATCATTGTGTTTATTTTCAGTACAACCAGAGGTATATTTGTGTTTTTTTTATTGGCAGACAGCAGAGTTACTCCTTCGGGCCGCTCTTCCCATTCCAACCATTGCTGCTCATTTGCCTCTTACTGACAGGGTCATATAGCTTGGTAAGGCATTTCATTATGTCATGATGCCACATCAGGAGGTGCACAGCCCGTTGTTGCTGTTCTAAGAAGATGAAAAAATTAAAATAATTAAGGTACAGAGCTCTGGTTTGGGCTGCAAAAGCAGGGGGTCCCCAGCGACCGCAGGGTTAGCTGGTGCCTAAAACCGACTATGACCCCCGTCTGGCTTTTGCCATGACACAGGCTGACCAAGCAGTCGAGATTTTTCTCAACTCTTTAGACCCATTGCCTGAAGGTGTTGAGGACTACTCGACCTCCAGGACTCCAGTCCTTTCGACTGTCTCTCAAGAGTGTCTAGAGCAGCTAACAGACCTGGCTGTCTTCTCCAGAGAACTGCTTCTGTCCAAGGTCCAGCAGCAGGAGCTGGTCTGGGTTGTCTATATGGCCTCTCTGCCTGCTTCTCCTCGTCATTGATGATCAAGTTGTCAGTCGAGATCCTAGTCTTGGTTGAGATTGCAGTCGAGGGGTTCCTTGTACTCCTGATCTCTCTCTTTAGCCTGGTGGCACTACACACGCTCCTCCTCATCGTTATCTGATTATGCAGACTGTGGCTCCATGAGGAGCTGATGCATCAGCAATGGGTACTTGGGCAGTCTAGGCTACCCCACCCTCAATCCTGGCGATCCCTTGGTCACCCCCAGTCCGGGCTGCCTTGGTCCTGCCGCCACCAATGTCACTGATGCTGGTCTCACTCAGTTAGGATGAAATTGCCACCACAACAGCCATTGCAGGGAACCCCCTATAAAGGATTCCCATCCAGCTACTGGCTTGCCCAGCCGGCTGAGCCTGGAGAGTACCCACGAGTCCAGGGTGGTGCACAGCGAGAAATGGCTGAGGGCCATGTTTGAGTAGTCCTCTCGTGACTCCTGATGGGTCCTCCATGCAGTCCTTGAGGACCCCTGACTTCGACCGTGATTCAGCCAAAGAAGTGACCACTGACCATGGGCAAGTGTCTTTTGGAGCTGTGCTCTGGGTTGATCTCAGAGTCCATGGAGATTCTCTTAGAAACCAGTTTAGAAGCAGGCTAAATACCCCTCACTGAAATACTGGACAGGGATGATTCCTGAAGGTTGCCTTCCTGCTGAAGCCATCCTGGGACAGACGCCGGAACTTTGGCAGCATCCAGCCTCCTGTGCAGCCCCCTCAACTCATGTGGTCCACAAGTATGCGGTCCCTACTGGCTCCTTTACAGTTTCTCAGACCAGCCCTCGGCCAAGGGGTTGGTGGCTGACTCAGTTTTCCAGAAGACTGGCAATGGTGGAGTTGTTGACAAACCTCCCGACAGGGAGTCCAGAAAGCCGGACCATGCAGTGAAGAAAGTGTATGCTGTGTCCTCCCTGGGTCTTTGTCAGGAGAGTTACGCCTTGATGATGGCCAAGTTCAGTCACTCCCTGATGGGGGAGTCCTTGACCATGTCCTCTCCCGCCTTTCTGTGGATCTGTAGACGGTGGTTCAAGTGGTCAGAGACCAGAGCCAAGCACTGGCTAAACACCAGCTCCAGATGGTCTTCAGTATCTGCAAGTCATCGTGATGCGTCACGTGGCCTGGCTGTGGATTTCCAACTTCACGGTGGACATACGCCACAAATTGGCTGATGTCCATTTCTTGGGCACTGACATTTTCGGCCCTGGGGTGGATAGGCATCTCACAAGGACTGAGAAGTCCAGTGCCCCCCTCGATTCTGTGACATCCTCACAGAAGGACCAGTAAGGGCAGAAGCTGAAAAAGAAGCCATTTCAGTCACAGCAGTCCGGGTAGCAACAGCCCCAGCAGGAGTATTCGCAGGCTTAGTGACCCAAGACCAAGTTCGCTGGTGAGGGCTTCAAGAAAAGTGGGGCTAGGCGTGCTGGTGCCCCTTGCAGTGCTGCCGAGTGATGGGTAGGGGGTGTCTACTTCCCACCCGTCCCTGCCTTAGCTCCTTGTTGGGGGCCAGCTTCGCCACTTCTGGCACAACTGGTCCATCATCGCCTCAGACATATGGGTGCTAGAAGTAGTGGGCAGAGGGTTGCCACTTGACTTTGAGACTCTCCCGTCATACCGACCCCATGCACCAAGCGAATCCGTGGTGTTGCAGGACATGCAGTCCACCCTCAGGGAGGATGTTGCTCATCTTCTAGAGAAAGGAGCCATAGCCTGTGTCTTGGACAGCGTGGCTGTTCAGGACTTCATGTCCTGGTGCTTTCTGGTTCCAAAACTGAAGCTGGGCTGGCGCCCTATACTGGATTGTCATGATCTCAGTCAGTTTTTAAGGAAGCCCAAATTCCGGATGGTCAGTCTGAACCAAATCATTCCATCCTTGGAGCAGGGCATGTGGTTCTGCTGTTTGGACCTCCAGGATGCCGCCTTCCACATTTCAGTCTGTCTGTCCCACTGGCAGTACCTCTGGTTGTGCTCAGAGAGGGTTCTGTACAAGTTCCAGGTCTTGTCTTCCAGCCTCTCCTCGGCCCCCAAGGTCTTCACCAAGTGCAGTGCAGTGTTGACGGCATTCCTGTGGCACCAGGGAGTCAGGGCGTACTCTTACATGGATGAGCAGCTAATAGTCTGGCCATCCAAGGAGACAGTGGAGTGGTCCAGGGACCTGGCCCTTCAGACCTGTGAAGACTTGGGTCTTCTGGTCAACCCGGCCAAGTCGGAACTCGACCCATCACAGGTGACCCACTTTATCGGGGCAGAGCTAGACTCCCTCTGGCCCAAGACCTGACTCCCTGCTAATCTGGCATCGGATCTTACCTCCTTTGCCCAATCATTTCAGGTTGGGCACTCGCACCCTTCCCAGGACTTCCTGAGGCTGCTGAGGTATGTGGCATCCTACACCAGCATGGTCAGGTGGGCCCGCTTATGGATGCGCCACCTGTAGTGGGAGTTGGGTTGCCAGTGGTCTCAGCGCCTAGATCACCTGGGCCAGCCAGTCACAGTGACCCAGCCAATGTGGGATATCCAGTGGTGACTCATTGTGGAATATCTGCAGGAAAGAGCACAATCTTTCTGTCCAGTCAACAGTCACCCTGATGACCAATGCATCTCTGGTGGGATGGGGAGCGCACCTGGGGGATCAGAGAGCCCACAGCTGCTGGATCCCCAGGGAGTCTCATGACCACATCAGCATGCCCGAGCTCTGTGCACTGCGCCTTGCTGTGACGAAATTAACTCCATTTGTACGGGGTCAGGTCGTGCAGGTCCAGACGTACCACGACCATGTATTACCTGAACACATAGGACGGCACACACTCCCTTTGTCTGTGTTGGGAGGCTCTCCACACCTGGACCCTCGTGCACAGCTTGGATGCCTATCTCCTGGTGATTCGTGTAGCAGGAGCCTCCAGCCACCTAGTGGACACCCTTAGCTGGGTGCATGGGGTGTTTCATGTGGTCCCTACATCAGGAGGAGGTCGACCACCTCTTCTTCCAGTGGGGCACTTCCCTGGTCAACCTGTTCACTTCCTGGGAGAACGCCAGGCTGAGGCTGTTCTGTGTCCGCCCCCTCCCCAACAGTGTGGGACACTGGTGGGGGATGCATTCACGAGGCCTTGGACTTCAGACCTCTTCTATGCCTTCCCTTCCTTTCCCCAATCCACAAAGTGTAGGTCAAGGTTACGAGGTAAAAGGCATGGAAGATCCAGGCCATGCCAATTTTGGTACCTGGATTTCCTCAGCCTTAGTAGCCGACCTCCATGGTGATTGCCCTTATGCCCAGATCTGCTCTCTTGTCACAAGGAGAAGGTGCTGCATTGAACCTTCAGTCCCTGCACCTGACAGACTGGTTCCTGAGTGTCTAGAGTTCCAAGCTTTGGGTCTCCTCCGAAGAGGTTCTCCATGTTGTGAAAGCCTCCCAGACAGGATTGATCTGCCGGTGCTATGCTTTCACATGGAAGAGGTTTTCCATTTGGTCCCAGGGCAGGGAGCAAGACTGCCGGGCCTGTCCCTTGGCAAACATTCTGGACTACCTGTGATCCCTTTCTCAGTTGGGCCCTAGGACCCTCAAGGTGCACCTGGTGGCCATCTTTGCATACCAGGCATGGGCTGGTATGCAGATGGTGGTGCAGGAGAAGGCGATCAGGTGTTTTCTTCAAAGGCCTTGACCACATGTCCCCGTTGGTGCGTGAACCACCACCACCTTGGGACTTGTTGCTGGTACTGGCAGTGCTCATGGGCAAACTATTCCAATAGATGCACAGGTGTGAGAAGCCACACCTGTCTTGCTAGATCACCTTCTTGGTGGCCATCACCTCTGCTAGAAGGATCAGCAAGCTCCTGGTGCTTTCGGTGGAGTCTTCTTATCTGGTGTTCCGTAGGGACAAGGTTGTCCTGTGCCCCCATCCGAAGTTCCTCCCAAAGGTTGTGTCAGAGTTGCACCAGGTGATCCACCTCCCAGTGTATTTCACTACTCCAACCTTGGAGGTCAAGCACAGGCTCCATACTCTGGACCTGAGGTGAGCGCTCACTTACAAAAAGTTGCGCACAGTTGGAGTTCAGGGAGAGGTTCACCAGCTATTTGTCACCTATACTGAACCCACACCTGGAAGACTGTCTGCCAAGCAGACGGTTGGCAGGTGGATTGTCTCCTGCATCGACCTCCGCTGTAGGTTAGCTCGTAGGGAGCCTCCTGTAGGGCTTATGACTTATTCCACCAGACATACTGCTGACTCAGTGGCTGCTTCCTGGGACATCCCTGTCTAAGAGATCTGCAGGGCTGCTACCTGGAAGTCAGCACACACCTGCATTTCCCAGTACCACATCAATTTTGAGTCATGACAGGATGCTGGTTTTGGGGCCTCTGTTCTCCAGTCTCTGTTCACCAGATAGGGGTGTGTGCCTTGCTTCCCCCTCCTGGAGAACTGCTAGGAGTCTGCCACAGTGTGGCTAGTGCGCCATATCCACGCCTTTATAAATGAGGGTTACTCCGTCACCATTGTAGGAGTGGTGTATGGTGCACAACCCACACAACTTCCCCAGGTAAGTAGCACACTGGTCCCTGCTTCCAGCGTGTAAGATCTGACTTCACGGGGCGATGCAGAGGAGTATACCACCCGGGTGGGTGGGAGGAGCTTACTGTGAAGACATTCCAACTGGAATTATAGGGAAAGGAAGACTGCCAGAGTGTGGATGTGCACCATATACCACTCCTAGAACTACAGTTACAGGTGAGTAGCCCTCATTTACTGCCCCCCCCACACACGTACAGATTTGAGGACCTGTAGGTAGTGCTCCAGATAATGTTGGCATGCAAGAGCAATGTACTCATTAGTTTTTGACATTAGGCAAGTAAAGTATAATTCTGAAGTGTATAAGTGATTTAAACTTGGAAAAACCGCGCCTTTTGAAGTATCTATGGAGCATTTCTAGGGGTTGAGATGAGTATCAGTACTGATCGAAACAATTCATAGAGTATTTCTTAAAAATTGGTGAATAAAATAGGCAAGTACTCTCCTTATCTGGAGCACCGGCGGTAGGGTAAAAGGGTTGCATTAACAAGACAGACTAGCTATTGACTTTCCTTTGCCTACTTTATGTACATCCATTTTACAGTAAGAAACTGTACCATAGTATGTCCACTGGAGGTCACTCTTGCAGCATCAACTGACCCATGTTGCCGTGCTAGCTAATAAAGATTGTTTTCCATTCCATTTGTGAAGTCTTAGGATATTGCCGCATCATCAGAACACTGGTGGTTTCTTTGTGGCTGTGCTGGTCAAGAAAGGTCCCATGCCATGGAATAAACGTCCACCCAAGGTAATAAACTGTTGAAAAACCAGACATAAAAATAGCTTGAAAGTCATAGCCTTAAACAAGATACTGGGTGTCTTGTGGTGATTTTATTTTTTTGTTAACACCCTTAATGTTAGAACTTGGCAGTAGCAACACTTACTGATAATACAAAATCACACATGCCCACTTACTGATAACGAGCTCTGTGTCAGTCTTCACTAAGAATTCATTCAGTTGTGGGAATTAATGTTCTCAGGATCACTTTTGCCTCCATTTGAAGGACAGGAATAGAAAGGGACTTTATTTAGACAGTCAGAATTACAACACTTTGAGTCAAGGACTCTCTTGCAAAGGCTCCACGTTAGGAATACAAAGAATACAAGAACAAACAATGCAGGAATATTGACAGTGACAAAGCTCAGAAGTACATACAGTTTAGGGCCAGTGACCCAGCATTAGAAGTATTACAATACAAACTTGTAGAATAAAGCAAGTAAGAGTAAAATGCATCATTTAGACATCAGAAGGACAGCTTCTGGGGGAACTAATATGCAAGTCAGCATATTAGCAGCATACAAGCAGCACGCTGCTGGAGAAAGGTGTTGGGCTGGCCAGGAGTACAGGATATTGGGCCCTGGGAGAGGGCTTTATAGCTGGCTGTGTTTGAATGCCTGGTGCAGACATGATGCACTTTATGCAGAGGAGGTATCAGCTGGCTTAAAGATGATCAGTCCACACCGGATGGAATCGCTGTTATTGAGCGGCGCCCTTCAGTAAGTACAACGGAAGCCTCTAGACCATATGAAAGTGCCTCTGTGCTTCAAATAAAATATAATTTGTATCTGCATCTTTCTTGTCTCAGTCCTGACAGCAGCACATTAACAAAAAAACTCTGTCCTTAGGCAACCCCAGAAATTCGTTGAAGAGTTCACTTTGTGAGCTAGTCTGTCATTGAGCCCAAGTGTTTTTTTAAAGCATTCTAATCCTAGTTTAAATAATGTATTTGCATAGTGTGAGTGAAGGGAAACACTTGGATTAACCTAACATTTGCTGCTAGGAAGAGACACATTGTTCACCCCTATAGCTCTCTGTTCCTGGGAAATCTACTATACTGGGAAATGTGCCAGACTTGTAGCACCCTAGTCTCTTTTGCCTGTGGTGCCTGCCAGAACCATGTTCATGAGGTCTCGAAGTACACAGCTCCTTACAAATATTGCTGGGAAGGGGGCATTCGATTCCACACCACCATTTACTTACATTATTTTGTGGTGGTGGGGGGGGGGTTGCTACTTCATCAGGATTGAAAATGAACTCCCACATAAATAATTATGGTGAGGAATGGATAACCATTTTCCAGACAGTTTTTATTAAGGCTAACAAAAGCATGTTTCCAGCTACAAATCTGACCCCCCCCCCCCCAAAAAATAAATTGATGAGAAAATGGTGGGAATTTGACTGATCACCTCTTCCTAGGCTACTACAGCTAAGACCTTTGACTAGAAATATGTAATTTTAATGACTGATTGACTAGAATGTTTGAAATATGTCCACTTTGTTTCATTGTAAGAGTCGTTGTTGAGACCGTCTCCGTAGTCTGGGCTAGTGATCTTTACTTCACCTCGGGGAAAGGAATGGGACTTGCAGTTGGCAGACAGGAGCTTTTCAAAGCTCAGAATCTATTTGTAACCTGTGGAATCCCTTTCGTCTGCCCCCTTGTCATGACATCAGCAGTGGTGGGTTGTGGGATGCTACCTTGTGACTTTTGTTGACCGCAGAGATTGGAGGGAACAGCTGGACCAACCAGATTATTTATAAAACAAAGTAAGTTAAAAAAAAAAAAAAAAAGTTCTGAGCTCAAGAAGTGCAAAGTGGGGGAGGCCCCAAACCATACTGTACGTGTGAGGCTCTTAGATGGATGTTAGTCTTCAGATAGGCATGCTTTGCAGACAAGTACTGATTTATAGGGATACCCTACCCATCAGGTCTTGAATTTTTGAAAAGGAATGGTTACCACTGAGCTTGACCAGAAGTGGCTAGTTGCTGTCCATTACTAGGTGACTAAACTGGAAAAGCTTGCTTTTTTTTGATAAGCTAAGTTCTAAATCATTCTATTATATTTTTTGTCATTGTATTTATGTAACAAGTGGCAAGGCAGGTGTTTAAATGCAAATACTGTTAATCTTAGCTGCCACCTATATAGGATAAGGTTATAAGACTGGCAGTCTGCATCAACACATTAAGTAACTTGGGCAGTTTAGAAAGCACCCAGCACGGTAGTATGGAGCATAGAGCGAGTTGGGAGGTAGTCAGCTATAGGGATTATGGTGCGCTCATCTCCAGGACTACGTTTTGGCTGAGGGGACATTGCTCAATATGTAGGACTTTCTGGGAGCTCAGTGCTCAGTTGAATTCAGCAAGGGAAGAAATATCCCAGCTGTGACTTTAGCTTAACTGGTGCCCACCACCCATACTCCCACTGCCTTAGAGGCCCACTGGCGGGATGTGGGGGGTGGAGAGTGCTTGGGGGGGGGGATACAGTGGCAGTCACACAGCAGTCCGCCATACCCAAGACATACCAATGACGAATCATTTTGCGTCCCTGGAAGAGGCACAGGTGCCTAACTCTATAAGGGGGGGGGACCTTAAAGTCACTTGGTGTTGCCGGGAGAGTAGATGTGGTGACACCTAAGGGCAGGTATAGGCTGAAGTCAGTAGGGAGGATTCTAGTGATAGGGGACTCTATGATTAGAGGCAGGGGTTGAAATTAACACCAACCAACTAGCCAGATGCTGGTAGATTCTGAATCAGGCTAGTAAGATGTTCCTTTAACTAGTCCTATGGGTTTGTACTGGAGACTGTAACATTTCAATAAGTACACCAGATTGCCCAGTGCAAAAGTCTGTAGGGCTAGTGGGTTTTCTCAGTCACTAGCCCTGCTGGCTTGTGGCTGCAAAACTTAATTTCAACACCTGATTAGAGGCATGGAGAGGGAGGTAGTCAAAGCAGAAAATCGGAGGGGAGGGGAGGGGGTGGTCTGATGCCTGTCTGGAGCATCAGCCATCCAGGATTGGGAAAGGATAGTCTAGTTTGTCTCGTTAATACAAGTGTATTAAACTGTGAAAAAATAGTAAACAGTAGTTTATTAGTGCTACAGTGTATTTTGTGAGCATTTTTGTCACATCTCGATCACATTCAATTGTTATGGCAGATAGGGTGCCTGAACAGGCATGTTGCTCCAACAGGGAGGTTGTGTCTGACTGTCCTCTCTTTGAGTGTTTTTGTGGATTGCTATCTCATGCCCGGGAGGAAAGGCATCCTCCCAGAGTCACAAAAACTAATGGTCCTAGCCCTGCCAATGCTTAGCGTCAGGTTCCAGGGGCTGTTCTGTCTCGTCTTCTCATAAGAAACCTAAAGAAATATCTGTGGTGGTCCCAGGTTCTCCACTGTCCTCTCTTTTGATGGCAATGGATTTCTTGATGACTCCTTCTCTAATTCCCTCCCTGCCTGCTGGAGAGCCATCAGATGTGTAGTTTGGTCATTAGGCTGATCTTAGGGATTTCAGTGCAGTATGAAATTAGTGGTTCTGTTGATTGTACTGGCCCCGGTTACGGCAACCTCAGTGCTATCAGCACCACCGCTGATGCCTCCTGCAGATCCATCAGTATCAGTTGGGCCATCTCCGGTGTTGGTTCTGGGCCTGCGGTGCCACTGCCTGCCTCTGTGCTGGTGGGGGTGCAACCCACACTGTTAATGTCGCTGTCGGTACCATCCTTTGTGCTGACCCCAGTGTTGGTGCTGGTGCCAGCATCATTGACACCATATTTTTTACCACCTTCTCCATCTCATCCCGCCGAGGATGTAGAATACAATCCAGACTTCAGTTTGGAGTCAGATTCTGAGGAACAGTACTCCCTGGAGCCAGTACAGCATGCACCTGCACTGCAGGCCGGGCCACCTCTGGAGGATTTCTCCTTTTAAGCTCTGCTCAGAAATATTCTGAAGACCCTGAACTTTGAGACAGTAGTGGTTGATGAGGCTAGAAGGTTTCAGCTGAAATATGTAAATGTACCTACGATGCCTGTATCGTTGGTGCCGCCAAACCAGCCTACTCTAGAGAACCTCACGGAGGAAGCCTGGAGTAGGCCAGCTTCTGTTCTTGAAGTCCCTAGATTCCCAGGTAAGAAGTATTTTACTCCCAGGGCAAAACCTCTGTATTATAGTTAACCTATAGTGGATGCTATTGTGATTATGGCTAAGAATAACAAAACAATAGCCCCTAAAGAGGCTACTTCACAGTTACTTTGATAAGGGGTTGTACAAGATTGACATTATGAGAAAAAAAGGTATTTGTTTCTGCCACACTAGTCCTACATATTGTAGTCTACCAGGCTCACATGTTGAGGCATAAGTACTCCATATACTCAGGTTAATACACAGATTTAGGAGATAGAATTGGACAGTTCTGTCCATACTAATCTATCTTTTATTATATTTTACCCCTTCCATCCATTTATCAAGTCCTTTTTTTAAAGGTATCAACATTTCTACTATTTACTAATCCCATAGGCAGATTATTCCATATATTCACCACTTGCTGTGTAAAGAACAATTTTCTCAGCAAATCATAGAACTGTGTTGGCAGAAAAAGACCTCACTGGCCCATCGAGTCTGCCCTAACCCCCCATTCGCCTCCTTTGCCAAGGCCCCCACAACCCTTTGTCTGTCCCATGCCCTCTTGAATCCCTCCACCGTTTTGGCCCCCACCACCTCCTCAGGTAGTTTTTTCCATGACTCCACCACCCTCTCTGTGAAGTAGCACCCCCTCACATTGCCCTTAAGTCTTCCTCCTCCTAATCTCAGACTATGACCTCTAGTTTTAGCTCCCACTTTCCTTTTAAATAAGCTCCCCTTCCTCACTTTATTAATCATTTCACATACTAAAATGTTTCTTAACACGTTCCCCCTCTCCCTTCTAATTTCCAATGTATACAGGTCCAGTTCCCTCCACCTCTCCTCATAGGGCTTCCCATTCACACCTTGCACCATCTTGATTGCCCTTCTCTGAACCCTTTCAATCCCATCTATGTCTTTTCGCAGGTGAGGTTTCCAGAACTGGACCTCATACTCTAGGTGAGGTCTCACCATGGTTTTGTAAATAGGCATCAGCGCCCCTCCCGATGCATGCCAACCTACTATTTGCCTTGCCCATCGCCTTTCTGCATTGGGTGCCCACCTTAAGATTGTTTGATATAATAACCCAGATCCCTCTCCTACTTATTTGGCTTAAGCACCCCGGTGTAACTGGCTTGTGTGTTCACACGCCACTTGTGCTTTACAGTACACTTCTTGGCATTGAATTTCAGCTGCCAAGTTTTCGACCATCGTTCCAGAATCTTTAGGTCTTCCCTCATGGCCTCCACCCCCGGGGGTGTCCACCCTATTGCAGATTTTCGTATCATCTGCAAATGGGCACACCCTTCCCTCCAACTGCTTCGCTGTATCCCTTGGAATGCACTATCTTTGCCACCACCCTCTGTCTTTTGTCCTTCAGCCAGTTTTCCATTCCCCTAGTTAATTTCTGTCCCAGTCTTCTATGAGGGACGATGTCAAAGGCCTTACTGAAGTCCAAGTAGGCCACGTCCACTTCCCCCCGCCCACGTTCGTCACCCAGCCAAAGAACTCTTAGGACCTCCCATTTATGAAGCCATGCTGCCTGTCATCCTGTAGTCTGGGGTCCACCAGGTAGTTTACCACCCTTTCCTTAATTAGTGCCTCCATCATCTTCCCAACCACTGATGTGAGGCTGACCAGGCAATAATTCTCTGCCGCCTCCTTGCTGCCCCCTTATGAACTGGCACCATATCTGCCTTCTTCCAGTCTCCTGGCACTCACCCTGTTTCCAGGGACAAATTAAACAGCCTCGTCAGAGGTGCTGCCTGCTCCTCCCTTAGTTCCCGGAGTACCCTAGGATGCAAGCCATCTGGCCCCATTGCCTTGTCTACCTTCAACCTTCTTAGTTCCTCTCGTACCCTGTCTTCACTGAACAGGCTTGGATCCACCCTTTTGTCTTCCCCTCCCCTTCCTCCTAACACTGGTCCCCTGCATTCCCCCTCCACCGTGAAGACTGAGCAGAAGTAGCTATTGAGCACCTCTGCCTTCTCAAAGTCACCTTCCACTAGTGTTCCCTCCTCCCCTCTCACCTGTACTATCCTCTGCCTTGCCTTCTTCTTCTCTCCCACATACCTAAAAAAAAAAAAAAAAAAAAAGTCTTATCCCCCCCCCCTTTTGGCCTGCCTAGCAGTTCTCTCTTCTATATCAGCCTTAGTCCTTCAAACAACATGAAGTCTTGCTGTATTCTAACTATTGCAGTTAGGTCCTGCCTTTCAACTGCCCTGGAGAACCAGGAGTTAACTTTCCATGGCCAGCATGGAATGTTCAGTGCGAGCTCGGTTGAAGCCCCTGTCTGCTGTTGTTTAAACTCCCAACCGTCAGATTCTTTACTCCGCCTCACCAAACAGTCGCTCTGGAGATTTCTCCTTGCTCGGTTCAAAAAAGTCGGTTAAAGTGTCGTTTTCCGCTCGGTTTCTACAGAATTTCTGCTACCGAATCTGTCGGTTAAAGTCTCTGTCTGTGGTACCGTGAGAACTAGATAGATTTTACATTTTATTTTCTGTCTGGAACTCTTAAATTTTGGATCGGTTAGGCTGAACCAATCAGTGTAGTTAAAAAAGTTTGTGAATTTACTTAGTGTGTGGTAACTGGTCCGTATCGGTTCTGAAAAAAACAGATTTTATTACGTTTTTTTCCAAGACCCGTAACACGGTCAGGAACCGTTAGGGGAGTCTTGCCTGGCGGATTGCCAAAAAAAGGGTAAGTTTTGGTTAGGATTGGCCATGTCTGAGAAACCCAAGAAAAAAAAAAAAGGGCCCACTGGGTTTCAACACTGCAGTGTGTGTGTGGGGAAGCCTTTGCTAAGGCTGATCCCCACACCACCTGTGTTTATTGTCTGGGGTTTGACCACCTCCAGTCAGACTGCCAAATTTGTAAGAATTTTCCCAAAGCTACCCTGGATAAGAGAGTAGGTAGACCGAGGGAAAGGGAGGCCGAGAAGTCCGCTGACCCGGATGGCCAGCCCAGTTCGGTTCCGACCGAACCAGAAGGAGTGCCCTCTGACCAGGGCCAAACTTCTTTGGGCAAAAGGGGAGCCGATTCTGAGGAGTCGGTCCCGGTTAAAAGGAAGCGAAAAGATAAATCGTCCGGTTCGGATCCTGAAATTCATTCTCCGACCGCTGATGAGATAGCCAAAGCGATAAGAATAGTGCAATCGCTAACTTTGGTTCCGGCCGAACTGGCACCATCTGGCAGTGGCTCGGTTCGGTCGGTTCCCCCGGTTCCGGATTACTCTCCAGAAGAATTTTATGAACCGGAGGAGGAGGAGGAAGGAGAGTATGAGGATGATGATGGTGATTATGAAAGTCTGGATGTACCTATTGACCCGGACATCTCCCTAGACAGACCTTCAGGTGTTTCTCCTCCTAGGCTTTCTGAGTCCCCTTCCCACTTTATGTTTTACAAGAAAGTGGCTGAAACCCTCCAGTTTCCATGGGAAGAAGCAGTAGAGGATCAGGAGGAGCCTGATTTTGTTGAAATGATTGACATCCCAGAGTCCAGGAGACTCAGTTCCCCTCCATAAATCTTTTGGGAAACGGACAAATAAAATTCTTAAGACTCCTAACTTCATACCTCCTGTGGACAGACGAATGGACAAAAGGTACACCCTTTCAGGCTCGGACACGGAGTTCCTTTCTCAGCAATGCAGCCATGTTGGAGTAGTGCAGGCTGCTGCCTGTGATAAGGCAAATATTCCCTTGGCATCACACCCCCCAGATAAGGACTCCAGGAGGATTGATGCCATGACAAAGAAACAGTACATGGCAGCATCTTTGGGACTCAGGCAGGCTAACTATATGGCCCACAGCTAGATACCAGAAGTCCAGATGGGACACTGTGCTGGCTCTGGCTAAACAGGCCCCTGACCAGCTTGCCAAGGAGCTGGAGCAGGTGGCTGCAGATGGGATTGAGGCATCCAAGGTGCAATTTCATGCTGCTGTGGACTCCAGTGATGTTTCATCTAGAGTCATGGCTACATCTGTGGCCCTTCGGAGGATGGCTTGGCTCAGATGTACTAGCCTATCACAGGATACCCAGACTAAGGCCATGGATTTCCTTGTCATTGGTAATTCTCTGTTTGGGTAGCAGACAGAGAACTACATGAAAAAGATGGACGAGTACAGGACCACTCACAGGAGTGCTCAGGCCCAGGAAAGGCAAGCCACTCCTCAAAGGCAGCAGTCCAGGGGCAGGCTTTTTCAAAGGCCTTTTTACCAATCCCAGGCCTCCTCATTTTCTTCTTATGCTCAGAGGGGGTTCTTCAGAGGGAGAGGCAGACGGGGAATGAGCAGGCCTGCTTCCACCCCTCAGCCTAAAGCCCCTGCCAAGCAGACACCCTGATGGGTCTGCCCAGGCCGATTCTCCAATACCTGTAGGGGGCAGGCTGGCGTACTTTGTCCAGGACTGGAAGTCTCTGACATCAGACAAGTGAGTCCTGGAAGTAGTAAGCCAAGGACTGGTTCTCAGCTTCAAAATATTTCCCAAGATGAGAATCAGATCCTTTCCATCTGCAAATCCATCAGAGACCCTTGCCCTAGAGGCAGAGGTTTCTTCCCTCCTGGCTCTCAGAGCCATAGAGAAGGTTCCTACCCTACACAAGGGCAAAGGACTGTACTCCAGGTACTTCCTAACCCCCAAAAAGACAGGGGAATGGCGGCCCATCCTGGATCTAAAATATCTGAACAAGCACCTTTTAAAACCAAAGTTCAAAATGGTGACTCTGGGAATAATTCTACCCTCTCTAAGGCCAGGGGACTGGCTAGCCTCCCTAGACCTCAAAGACGCCTATTTTCACATTCCCATCAGGTGCTCCCACAGAAAGTACCTCCGGTTCGAGTTGCCCTCAGGCCACTACCAGTTCAGAGCAATGCCCTTTGGCCTAACATCAGCCCCAAGGGTGTTCACAAAGTGCCTGGCAGTAGTGGTGGCTTTCCTAAGGAGAAAAAAGATCTCCATCTTTCCATACTTGGACGACTGGCTCATAGTGGGTCAGTCTCCAGACCAAGTCATGTCACATTTGCAAATAACTCAGCAAGTGCTCACTTTCTTAGGATTCCTCCTCAACCTTCCAAAGTCGGTTCTCGAGCCAGTACAGCTCCTCACCTGCATAGGGCTGGAGCTGGATACAATAAGGGCAAGAGCCTTCCTTCCCCTGGACAGGGTAAGGACCCTTATGGAACTGGCCTCTTCATTCACCCTTCAAGTGTCTCGACCAGCAAGGCATTTCCTGCAGCTTCAGGGCCACATGGCAGCCTCTACAGCAGTGGTCCAGGGAGCAAGATTCCAGATGAGGGACATTCAGTTCCACTTAAGAGCCTTCTGGTCCCAAAGAAAGGATTCCCTTACCAAACTAGTCCCTGTGACTCGAACCCTGATCCAGGCTTTGCAGTGGTGGCAGGATGAGGACAATATGAGACAAGGAGTTCCTTTTGTCACTCGGTCTCATTCAGTGATACTCACCACAGATGCCTCCCTGCTGGGCTGGGGAGCCCACCTGGGGGATCTTACCACCCAAGGGCTGTGGTCACCTCAAGAATCTCTGCTTCACATCAGTCTCTTGGAACTCAGAGCAGTGTTTCTGACACTGCAAGCTTTTTCCAAATCTGTACAGAACAAGGTGGTCCAGATCGGAACAGACAACACCACCACTATGTGGTACATCAACAAGCAAGGAGGCACTCAGTCTACGGCCTTGTGCACAGAAGCAATGAAGTTGCCCCTGGCCTATTCCCTGCAGACCTTTCTGATAGCAGTTCACCTCCCAGGGAAGGACAATGTCCTAGCAGGTGCACTGAGCAGAATATCCCAGGGCCATCACGAATGGGCCCTGGATCCTCTGGTTTTGAAAGTGATTTTCTCGAGACGGGGCACTCCAGAGATAGATCTTTTTGCAGCCCCACACAATTACCAACTCCCTCTCTTTTGTTGCAGACCCCCAGTCTTGGGCTCAGTCCCCCTGGATGCTCTCATTCTGAATTGGGAAGGGAAATTTCTGTATGCTTTCCACCCTTCCCTCTCCTGTTCAAGGTGTTGGTCAAGATAAGGTCACAACCATGCAAAGTGATTCTGATTGCTCCAGACTGGGCCCTGTTGCTGTCTTTAGCAATCCACCTTCCCCTGTCTCTTCCTAGGAATTACAACCTGTTGACATCTTCTCAGGGGAGGATTTGGTACCCGAACCTCAAGTCTCTCAATCTCAAGGCATGGCTCTTGAAGAGTTAGAATTTGCTGATCTGCAGCTTTCTTAAGGGGTTCTGGATATCCTTAAGGCTTCTCGAAAGCCTTCCACCAGAAAGACTTACATTCCAAATAGAAAAGGTTCACTATTTGGTGCTCTAATAAGGATATTTCTCCAAAATCTGCTGGGTTGCCTACAGTCCTGGACTGTATGGTCCATCTTAATGGCCTAGGGCTTAGGCCAGCTACACTTAAAGTGCATTTGGCAGCTGTTTCTGCCCTCTTGTCAGTAGGCAAGCCCTCTCCTCTGTCAGCCCATTCTGTGTTTTGTAAGTTCTTCAAGGGATCGCTGCACACCAATCCCCCCTTTAGGGACCCTGCTCCTGCTTGGGACCTTAATGTTTGCATTGCTTAACTTATGCCACCACCTTTTGAGCCTTTGTCCTCTGCAAAGCTTAAGTATTTGACTTGGAAAACTGTGTTTTGGGTAGCCATTACCTATGCCAGGCGTATCAGTGAATTGCAAGCCCTGTCAGTGGAGCCTGAGTTCATCTCTTTCCATAGAGATAAAGTGGTCCTAAGGACTAACAGGAAGTTTTTGCCTAAGGTGGTTTCGGATTTCCACCTTTACCAGTCTATGTCTCTCCCTGTTTTCTTCACTGACTTTTCCTCCTCTGGAGAGAGGAGGCTGCACAGCTTGGATATTAAAAGGGCCCTCAGCTACTACATAGAGCGCACCAAGGGTCACAGGTTTGAGTCCCTCCAGTTGTTCCTCACATATGGAGAGGTCAGTAAGGACAAACCTGCCACTAAGAGATCTATTGCCAGGTGGATTGTCTCTTGTATACAGTTCTGCTATGAAAAACTGGGTAGAACTCCACCCTCAGGCCTGAGGGCTCTCTCTACTAGAGGTACAGCTGCTTCCCTGGCTGCTGCCAGGGACACTCCAATCTTAGAAATTTGTCAAGCAGCCACCTGGAAAACAGTCCATACATTCACCAAGCATTATTCTCTGGATATCCAGGCTTGGAGTGATGCTCGGTTTGGCACAGCAGTACTTCAGAGCCTATTCCCAAAGTAGGTTCTGTCCCTCCTCCATGGAGGTACTGCTTGGTAGTCTGCAATAATCAGAATACAGCAAGACTTCATGTTGTTTGAAGAAAAAATTACTCACCTTAGTAATGTTGTTTCTTCTAATGGAGTCTTGCTGTATTCTGACCTCCCCCCTCCCCTCTCAGAACCTGGTTTTTGGGATGTGGGTGGGCAGGAGCAGTGTTGGCACCTAGGGGTGCCCCCTTTTCACCCTCCTTACTTTGGGTGTGTGTTGTTTTTTGTTTTTTGGGTTTCCTGACTTGAGTCTTTGTTTTGAAACCAAAAAACCCTTTTTAATAAAAATTAGTTGCCAGTTGGCTATTGTGAGTTTTACAGTTTCCACACAGAACTTCTAGTGAGTATTGCTCGTAAAGATCTGACGGTTGGAGTTTAAACAACAGCAGACAGGGGCTTCAACCGAGCTCGTGCTGAAGATTCCATGCTGGCCATGGAAAGTTAACTCTTTGTTCTCCGGGGCAGTTGAAAGGCAGGACCTAACTGCAATAGTCAGAATACAGCAAGACTCCAGTAGAAGAAACAACATTACTAAGGTGAGTCATTTTTTCTTCCCTGCCACTCTCAGCTTCTCTCTGTAAGTCTCTCTGTCTTCCTTTCTCTGGATCTTCTATGTTCTGAATGCCCTCTTTTTTTCCCCTAATTGCCCTCAACACCTCCCCGATGAACCATAGTGGCCTCTTTCTTTCTTTTTTTTTTTTTTTTTATTCTTTCTTACTTTCTTTATGCAGAGTTCAGTGGTTTTCAGTAACCACCTTTAATAGAGTCCCATAATTTTTCCACATCTCCTATTTCCCCCTTCCCTCCCTGAATATTTCCCTCATTCTGTTAAAATCTGTCTGCCTGAAGTCCATAACCTTTGTGCTGATCCTATTTGTTTTGCTCCCCATCCTAACCCTAAAACTCACTGTTTTGTGGTCGCTTGTACCTAGGCTGTCTCCTCCTACAACTTCTTCCACACTTTCCCTGTTGGTGAGGACCATGTCCAGTATGTTATCCCCTCTAGTGGGCTCCCTAACCAGCTGTTGCATGAAAGTCCCCTGGAAAGAATCGAGGATCTCCCTGCTTCTGGCTGACACTACAGCCGGGGTTTCCTAGTCCACATCGGGGAGGTTTAGATGCCTCACTATCAGAAGCTCCCCCTTGAGTGCCATCCTGTTAGCTGCCTGCAACAGCTTCCTCTGCCTGTGTAGGAGGTCTGTAAATCGCCCCTAGTCTTCATGTTTCACCGGACTGTTTTTCCAGTGTCACCCACAGGATCTCCGCCTCCCCTTGTTCCTCCTGCCCTAATGTCATCCCTGATGTATAGTGCTATCTCTCTCTCTCCCCCCCCCCCCCACACACCTTCTTCCAGCCCTGTCCTTTCTAAAAGTCTATACTCGGGATACCTATCTCGTAAGTGTGGTGCTCTGACTACCAGGTCTCCATTATAGCCACAGTGTCCATGTCCTTGTCCACCATAATGGCATCCAAGTCCACCATTTTATTCCCCAAACTCTTGCCATTTGCTGATAATCCTTTCCACCATATAACCCCTTCCTCCCCTACTACCCTACCTGCCCCTGTTTTCGGGGGAGTGTTAGCTAGGCTATTTCCTGCTGCCCTTCCCCCCCGCTTAGTTTAAATGCAGACCTTCCCTAACTTATTATCCAGTTTATCTTTTGGTACCCTAGTGTCCCCCTTGCTGAGATGAAGTCTGCCAGGAGCATAAAGCTCTGTGTTATCCCATACTCGTCCCTCCCACTCTCCCACCAGACTGAATCCTTTTTCCTTGCATCACCTCCTTAGCCATGAATTGAACTCCTCAATTTTTTCCTTTTTTATCCATGCTGACTTTTGATACTGGCAGGACCTCTGGAAAGGATACTGTGTTTCCCTCCACTTGACAGATTCTTGCCAAATCCCTGAATCTAGCCTGTACCTCCATCACTCTGTTATCCTCAAGATCATTCATGCCCAGGTGCATTATGATGGAAGCTCTTGCCTCTAATATGTGTGCACTAAGTGTCTGGCCTAGGCGCTGTCATGCCCGGCATGCACTTAGCCCTAATAGAGCTCTTCGCTCCCCCTGTCCCCATTTGATGCCTCTAATTATTGAGTCCCCCAATATAAGTAACAAACAAATCCCAAAGGTATTGCTGCAAACTACAAAATAAGGGGGCTGCGTAACAAAGGTATGTCAAACCTGCAATCAGAAAGATTCAAAAATGGTGTATGTGAGTACATGTATGCCTGGTCCATTAAATCACAACACCCTTCTCTCTGTGTTTCTCTAATGTAGAATGTTTAAGCATGTTCTAGCATTATGCTGAGATTGAACTGAATTGAAATGTATTGCTGTAAACATCTGTACTGTGGAATACCAATACCTCCCTCTGCTTGCTTCTTAAGTTTAAAACTGTTCTTAAGCATATTTAAGCATATTGCTGTGATAAAACAGAGCCTCATTCTTCTTTTCTTTTTTGTTAAAGGGGGCCTTTTAGTGGCCAGTGAGATAGTTCAAATACTGGCGGTCATTGTGTCTGTTGAAGAGTGAAATTTAAACTCAAATTCACCAAGCCAGTGTGTGGACATCAATCTGTGGAGTGTGTGTCTTTTTGGATCTCCCCAGTATAAGTACCCTGCTACCCTCCTTCCCCCTGCAGTCTATGGATTCACCACTTAACTGTTCCCAGCCAGATTTCTCTCTTTTCTACCCTTCGGCTCTATCACCTCTCTCCAGTGTCCTTATGCCCAATTTGCCTGTGTGCACCCTGTCCTTTCCATCTGCTGGGGTGCCTAACCCTGCCTTCCATTCTTTAGCATTGACCTCCCCCTTATCAGTATCCTCTTGCTCATTCCCCCCACTTGCTCCGCTTTCCATCACCCCTGCTGGTCTTCCTAGCCCATGTTCCTCCTCCTCCCTCCCATCAATTTCAATTCCCCCATTCCTTCCCTCTTTCCTGTCATTCCCCCCACGACTCTCGCCTTCCTCCTTCCCCTTGTCCCCCACCTTCCCTGCATGCTCCCCTCCTCCAGCCTATTCCGAACCTTGTCTCTCCCAATATCTCCAAGTTAGCTGCCCTAGCTTCCCTCCTTGCCACTCTTACTGTTTGTTTTGAAATGAGACCTCCTCAGTTGCTTATTGATTTTATAAAGTATACTGAGCCTGTCTCCACATAAAATTCATACCTTCCCTAAGTTCTTGATCATTATGTATATTGAATAATAATTGCAAATCACCACTAATACGTCTTTGTTCCTGGTTATGTAATCCCAGATGCTTCAATCCATTTTCATAAATGTTGCGTTCAAATCTGCCAATCTTTTTGGGGGCATTGTGCTGAATTTTTCTCAGTCTTGATGCTAATATGGTGCTGGCTTAGAACTACAGCTGAAAGTTTGCCAGAGTCCTCCTAGATGCAAGACCTCCTGGTGGCTGTTACTCCAGGGTTTGAGTCCAGTAACCACCATGTGAGCACTGCAGTGGATTCTGCTGATGCAGCAGCACCTGTATCTGGAGGCATTCCTGTCTGTGACCTGCTGGATTTGTCTCTAATGTCCAACAGCAGATAATGAACATTCCCTTCAAAGGGACTTATTTCTTCGCATAACATGTTGAGGAAGTGCTTTTGAGTCAAATGAAAAGAAAATGACACTTAAGGGTATGAAGTCTAGCCAGCCTAATCCTCATGGAGGTGAGGGACGTGGTTACTATCACAGACAGCAGCTTTTTGTGGTAACTCCAACTACCAACACTACGAGCAGCAGTACAAGTCAACTTCCTTCAACAGCAGCAAAAGAGGCGACAGCAGAAGGCGCAAATGATGAAATACCCTTAAAGCTAACCTCTGACGGCACTGGCCCAGTGTCCACTGCACCTGCCGGAGGTGGATTATCCACTTCTGGTGATAGGCTGTCTGGCCTGTTCAGTCAGCAGCAGAAATCCAAAACCAAAGACATATGGATCCTAAAAATTATTCAGGAAGGGGTACTCTCTAGATCTGATAGCCCCCCACACCGAAAACACCTGTCAAAGAAGCAGCATCTGCTGGCAGGGGAAATGGTGGAGCTGCCGTCCCTAGAAGTTGGGTACTTCCTGCACAGCAGGGCAGTGGAGAGAGTACAAAAGTCAGAAAAGAACAATGTTTCTTCTCGCTGTGCTTTCTGGTTCCAAATAAGACTGGTGGCATGCACCAATTTTCAGCCTCTGACAGCTGAACCTATATGGGGCACAAGAATTTCAGAATGTTATCTGTGGGATCTCTACTTTTATATCTGAAGACAGCGGATTGGTTAGCATCCCGGGGATATGCAGGTTGCTTATTAGCATATTCCTGTCAGTCCAAGGCACTGAAAATACCATCGCTTCAGTGTAGGCTTGATCATTATCAAGTTCAAGGTCTTGCCATTTTGGCTTGCTTTGGTGTCTCGTATCTTTACAAAGCTCTTCATAGTTCTAGTAGTTCACCTCAACAAATCAAGGACTGCAGGTGTTTTTCTACCTGGAAGACTGGCTCAAAAAAAGCCTGTCCAGGCAGAAAACAGAAACGTCCTTGGTAGTTTCTCTGCAGTTTGTGACGTCCATGTGTGTACTACTGCAGTTTCGGAAATCCCAGTTGTTTCACTCCGAAGGTCCATATTCAGGTAAATGGAGCCATTTCCTCACCTATTCCCATTAACTAGAGGCACCCATCGTGGTATCCTCTCTCCCCGCTTTTATTTGCTCTCCAGCAGCGGGGCATCAATTGGAAGGGTCAAGGGTTTGCCCCTGGGTGGGAGAGGCAGCATGATAGCTTTATTTGCAGACTATATACTTCTCGTGTTAACATTCCCTGAAATATCCACTCCTTGAGCCTAGGATGTGATTGAAACTATGAGAAGTTATCAGGATTCAAAGTGAATACTCTCAAAACTGAGCTTCTTTGCTTAACATTTTACCCCTCACCGGCACTAAAATCTAAATTTCCTGTGAGGTGGACCAGAAATGCGATTAAATATTTTGGGGTTCAATTGGTAAAAGACCTCCAACACCTTGGGCTTCTAAGTTATGAGCCCCTTACCCAACAGATTGCCAGAGACTTACAGCAGTGGCAGACTTTACCCCTTCCCTTGTTGTCCAGGGTAAAAGCCATTCTACAGAACATCTAACCTAGACTGCTATATTATTTTCAGACTCTCCCAGTAGTCCTGAATAAAACTTTTTTTCCAATATTGGAATAAAATTATTTCCCTATTTGTCTAGGGAGGTGCCCAAATACATAATAAATATAGTATTCTGCAGTTACCTAAGGGGGGGTGGGGTAATTTATCCAGTTTGTATCTGTACTCATTCGCAACCCAGTTGCGCATCGTCTGCTGCTGGTTGACTCCAGCATATACTGCACACTGGAAAATGATTGAATTCTCCTTGAGTGACCTCTCTGGGGTGGAGTAATATGTCTTTGCTCATCCGTTATCAGAACCACTGTTATCTCAATTTTCCCTACAATACAATATATTGTTCTCATGCTAGGACCTTTTGGCTTAATCAGAACAATGCTTTTTTCTGCAACTGGGCACAGAGGGGGCGGAAATATACCCACCAGTTCTATTCTCCAGAAGGTTTTTTACTTTAGTAGACCTGCAAGGGGAATACGATCTCCCCAATTCTGACCATTTTAATACAAATTTGATCTCATCTTTTGGAATTTGGATCTGAGTACAACCAACCCCCAGGTAAACCACCTGCTATATATACACAGAGACCATCGACAAGGTGAACTGTGTCCCCATTTAACTGGAAGAAGTTTAATAGAATTGCTCCTGACTTCCTCTGTTATAATTTGGAAGTGCTGGAACAAAGACTTACACTCTGACTATAGTGAGGGACTTTGGAGTAAATGTGCATCGACCAGCTATAGACTAACTTCTTCTGTGTGCTGGAGGGATTACTTGTGGAGGTGCAGAACATGTTACTTTCGTACGCCAGCCATACCAGCCACATGTATGGGACCCCATTTGGGGCAGTGTTGGAGAGAATGTGTGGAGGGAACAGCGGACCATGTACATATTTTTTCAGTCCTGCCCAGTGTTGTGCACATATTGGCAAGATATAAATGGGGTTTTTAATTCCATCTTTTCGGATCCTGACCATTCCTGGTCCTTTTGTGCATTCCTCCCAGGGGTGCAAGAGGCCCAGTGTTGAAATTACTGCTTATACTAGTCCTGGCAGCCAAAAAGGGAATTACTAAGCGATGACTACAGAAATCTCCCTCACAGAAATCTTTATGGAGTAGGGTGGTGAATATTTACCGAATGGAGACTCTTTAGCAACTAATATTCAGCAAATGCAGACCAAAAATTAGATATTCTGGAGACGATGGGTGACCTCCTAGCTAGAGATGGATCCAGAATTTGTCCCATAATAACTTTTCTAGGAGCGTGGATATGTTGTTCATCCACACTCTTTGGCATGTGCTCTTCCACTTTAAGATCTATTGGAAGTCTTCAAGCTGGCTCCTCCCACCCACCCGGGTGGTAGATATCTTGGCTCCGCCCCACGACGCCAGATCTTCCTTTCCGCTGGAAGATTCAGGTTGCCTCCCTAGTGCTAAGGCATTTTGTAGGCCCTGGCTTTCAAACCTTCGGTTATTCTGAAAATTTGCATAATTCACGTTAGCGATAGCAAGTTTACTGCTTAGATTATGGAAGACCAGTCTTCCCCAAGATTTCATCGGTGTCCTTGCGGCCCGAAAATGTCGTGCACGGATCCCCACACCACATGCGTTTATTGCCTCGGTGTCGACCATGACACCTCGAAATACGATATGTGTCTCGCCTTTCATCCCAACGTCCTTGACGACTGTCTCGCACGCCTAAAGCTGGGGAGGCCGGAGAAATGGAACCCTCCGGTGATATCCAAGGAGGCTCAGTGGGAGGTTTCCACAGCTGCGGGATCCGCCAAGCACTTGGAATGCATGCAAGCTTTCGAGGAGGAAGCGGCTCATGCTGCAGAGACTTCTCGGAGCTTCTTCGTTCCACTTAACCTGGGCTCCACCTTCTCAGGTTCCTTCCAAGAGTTGTGCCGGTCTCTTCCGATCAAGGGAGAGGCGCCTGCAGGCTCACACTCCTCTTGATCCTGTAAGCGGGAGAAGGATCCGGGATCATCTTCGTCTCGACGGAAACGTTCTTGGGAGCTGGAGAGATCTCAATCCCAGGAACATGCTGTCTCGACCTCTGTCGAGATCGCTTCTTCGGCTGCTGGCTTTTAGGTTTTGCCGTCTGGTCAGTTGACCGAATTGTCGATCGATGATGTTGAAATTGTGATCGATCTGATCGATTCAATATTGCCGACTCTGGTCGACGATTCCCTTGATCGAACCCTTAACTTGGTCTTCCCAGATGAGATCCAGCCTGCTGGGACTCCCATCGTAGAAGTGGTCCCTGATCCCAGGAAATCACCGGTCCCTCCGGTGTCTCCTGAGTGACCAAGTCAGCCTGTCCGATCTCGATCGAGGCCTCAGACCCCCTTGACCGAAAGGACGAGGAAGAGCCATAAACGCTCTAAAACGAGGCAACGCCATTTGACATCCTCGTCCTCCTCAGATGAGGAGAGGCTCCGGTGGAAACTCCGTCGGCGCTACGAGGATGTCATGTGACCATGGCTGATTTTGACCAGGCACAAGCCGACTCCAGCTTCCACACCGGCAGTTTCCTTGCTTTTGCCTCCTAGGCCGAAGCCGGCTCCTTCAGAGCCGATTAAGTCGGTTCCCCAGCCCGCGGAGCCGGTAAAACCACTAGCTCGGCCCAAAACAGTCTCTCCACTGATTGTGGTGGAACCACCGCCCAAACAGCCTGTGGAAGGGGCTCCTTCCAAGGAAGATAGACTGGACACTGGGCTTCCCCGGTGTTTGTTGGTCACAGTCACCCCGTACCGCCCTCGGCGAGTCAGGTGACCTGGGTGGTCGGCCGTTATACCCGGATTCCTCGGATTTGGACGTCACCGGGTTGCATTCTCATCCAGGTGATAATGAATCAGCCATTGGCTTAGAGACTGAGGAAGGTCCCTCGTCTTTTCAGGGCATTCTTCGCCTCATCTGAGTCCAAAGGGATGCTCCTGGAGCCAATCCAGAAAAAAGCGGAGTACCCTCTTAAGGACATCCTTAAGAGAGGGGATACCCCAACGGAGGCCTTTCCTGTGGCTAAGGCTATTGTTGGCTCGGCCCTAGAACTTTGGCAGTGTCCTGCCTCTTGTCCAGCTCCATCTGCCCGCATGGCCTGCAAGTGTGCGGTGCCCATGGTGTCCCTTGCGGGGTTCACAGAGCACCCTTCAGCCAACAACCTGGTGACCGCCTCTGTGTTCAGGCACATTGGCAGTTCTGCCGACACTGACCGATCTCCTGATGAAGAGTCCCAGCTTTTGGACCATTCAGCCAGGAAGGTCTATGCAGCTTCCTCCTTGGACCTTCATCAGGCAAGTTCGGCCCTGATCATGGCACACTTCTCTCATGCCCTTCTAGGGTCACTGGATGAAATCCTCCCACATCTCCCCGCGGACATGCAGATCACGGTCAAGCAGGTCCTGGATCAGGGCTGAACTGTTGCCAAACAGCAGCTTCAGACAGCCCTGGACATCGGGGATTCTTGTGCCCGCTCGATGGCTGCCACTGTTTCCTCTCGTCGCAGGGTTTGGCTGAGGCTCTCCTCCTTCCCGGCAGATACCCAGCACAAACTAGCTGATGTGCCCTTCCTCGGGACCGACCTGTTTGGCCCAGGAGTGGCCTGTCACCTTCAGCGCATTGAGCAGTCCAGTGCCACCTTCTTCTGCCAAGGGTTCTTCAGGCAAGAACCAGCAGAAGAAAAAAGAAGCCTTTTTGGCATTCTTCCCCTGAGGCTCAGCAGTCCTTCTTTCAAGGTGGACAGCAACAGCAGCAGGCTCAGGCTTGGCGCCCCTGGCCCAAGCGCAGACCCTAGCAGGCCCGTAAAGGAGGCAGAGGTTCAGCTCCTGGAGCCTCCTCCTACAAGCCTGCTCAGTGACGGGGAAGGGGCTGTCAACCCCTCTCCCGTCACCTCAACTCTGGGTCCTCCCGTGTATGGCCAGCTCCGCCACTTCCTTTCTACCTGGTCCGTTGTCACTTCGGATAGGTGGGTTCTCGAAGTGGTCGGTCAGGGACTGCCTCTGGAATTCAAGCAGTACCCTCCAAGCCAAGCCAAGCCAAGTCCCTCGGGAGGAAAGAGTATCTGTTCAGACCCAGTCGGCTCTCCGAGACGACATCGCTCAGCTCCTCCTCTAGGAGGCAGTAGCTCTAGTGGTGGATCCTCCAGCAGACCCAGGCTTTGTCTCCAGGTACTTCCTGGTGCCCAAACGGACGGGGGGGCTGGCACCCCATTCTAAATCTGCACGACCTGAATCAGTATCTCAGGTCACGCACCTTTCAGATGGTCACTCTGTCCCAGATCATACCATCCTTGGAGCAAGACATGTGGTTCTGTTCACTGGATCTGCAGGACGCGTTCTTTCATGTCCCAATCCGTCTGTCCCATCAGCGGTTCCTCCACTCGGGGTCGAAGAGACCCTGTACGAGTTCCGAGCCATGCCATTCGGCCTGTCATCAGCCCCATGGATCTTCACCAAATGCATTGCAGTGGTGGCGGCCCATCTCAGGCGTCGGGGGGAAGGGGCAGGATTTATCCTTACCTCGAGGATTGGCTCCTAGTAAGTTCCACCCAGCAGGAGGTGGAGAGCTCCAGGGACCTGGCCCTCCAGACCTGCTCCCAACCCGGCCTCCTGATTAACGAGGCCAAGTCATAACTCGTGCCTTCTCAGGAGATGGGCTTCATCGGGGCAGATCTCGACTCTTGTCAAGCCAGATTTCTGTTCCCGGTGGACAGGGCGGAGGTTTTCTTCCTTTGCCCAATTATTTCTGGTTGGGCAATTGCGCCCTGCCCGGGACTTTCTGCGCCTTCTGGGTTACATGGTGGCGTGCACCTCAGTGGTCCATTGGACCCCGTTGCACATGCGCCCCCCTCTAATGGGAGCTAGCTGCCCAGTGGACTCAGCGCCACGGTTATTTCATCCAGCTGATCACCGTAACCCAGAAGATGTGGGACAATGGTGGACCGCCCCAGATCGGTTGCAGGAAGGGATCCCGTTTGTCCGCCCCGAGCCGATGGTTGTCCTCACGACCGATGCCTCTCTCATGGGCTGGGGAGCCCACATGGAGGACAAAAGTGCCCACGGGCTCTGGACCCCCGAGGAGTCCCAATGCCACATCAGCCTGTTGGAGCTCAGAGCAGTCAGACTGGCATTGTCAGCTTTCGCTCTTCAGCTCCGGGGTCAAGTGGTTCAAGTCCAGACGGACAATACCACGAACATGTACTGCCTCAACAAACAGGGCGGCACGCACTCCCGTCTGCTGTGCAGGGAAGCACTCCGCATCTGGACTCTCATGACCCGATTGGAGGCAGACCTCCTAGCCGTCCATGTGGCAGGAGTCTTAAGCCATCTGGTGGATGCTCTCAGCTGCTTAGGTCAGACATCCCACGAGTGGTCTCTCCATCCAGAGGTAGCTGACAGCCTGTTCTTCCATTGGGGCAAACCGATGGTGGACCTGTTTGCCTCCAGGGGAAAACACCAAGCTGAGGCTATTTCATGCCCGCCCCCCTCAGCAGGGCTTGCTGCAGGGGGATGCCTTGTCGAGGCCATGGACCCCAGGCCTCCTCTTCACCTTCCCTCCATTTCCCTTGATCCACAAGGTGCTCCTCAAGGTGAGGAGGGACAGGGAGAAGGTGATCCTGGAAGCCCCAAACTGGCCGCGCCAGTTCTCGTATCCAGATCTCCTCAGCCTCAGCTGCTGGCCTCCGGAGTGGCTTTCAGCATGTCTGGACCTCATATCACTCAATCAGGGGAAGGGATTCCATCCGGAGCTTCAGTCCCTGCACCTCACAGCCTGGTACCTGAAGCGGCTAGAGTTCCAGGCTTTGGGTCTTTCTGAAGATGTCTACATCATGGTGGAGGTATCCAGAAAGGAATCGACCAGGAAATGTTATGCCTTCAGATGGAAAAGGTTTTCCATTTGGTGTCGGGACAAGGGCCTAGACGCTCTGTCCTGTCCAGTGGCTAACATTCTCTACTACCTTTGGTCTCTCTCCAAAGCGGGTCTTCAGTCATCGACCCTTAGGGTGCACCTGTCAGCCATCTCTGCTTACCAGGTGCGGGCCAGTCAGCCGACTGTGGCGCAGGAGGCAGTGGTCGGGCGCTTTTTCAAAGACCTGGATCACATATCCCCTCTGGTGCGAGAACCTCCACCTCCATGGGATCTACTGCTGATACTGGCAAAGCTCATGGACAAGCCATTCGAACCAAGGCACAAGTGTGCCTTGTCACACTTGTCATGGAAGACGGCCTTTCTGGTGGATATCACGTCTGCCAGGAGGACAGGGGAGCTCCAGGCGCTTTCGGTGGACTCCCCTTATCTGGTCTTCCACAGGGACAAGGTTGTCCTACACCCCCACCTGAAATTCCTTCCGAAGGTGGTGTCAGAGTTAACCAGGTGTTAACCCTGCTGGTCTACTACCCTAATTACACCTCGGGAGGCTGAGTACAGGCTCCATACCTTGGACCTGAGACGATCCCTCTCCTATTACAAGGAGAGGACGGCAGAAATTCAGGGAGAGGTTCACCATCAGTTTGTCACCTATGCCGAAGCTGCTTCTGGCAGATCTGCAGCCAAACGTACTATTGCAAGATGGATCACATCATGCATAGGTCTGTGCTATGAGTTGTCTGGCAAGGAGCCTCCCAGAGGGATAAGAGCTCATTCTACCCGCCATACTGCTGCATCGGTGGCTGCTTCCAGGGACATCCCTATCCAGGAAATCGGTCGGGCTGCAACCTGGAAGTCAGCAAACACCTTCATCACCCACTACCACATCGACCTTGAGTCACGCTGGAGGCTGGTTTTGGGGCCTCGGTTCTCCAATCTCTGTTCCCTAAGTAGGAGTGTACCTTGCCTCCCTCCTCCGGAGAACTGCTAGGAGTCTGCCAAAGAGTGTGAATGAACAACATATCCACGCTCCTAGAAAACAGGTTACTCACCTGTAACAGTAGTTCTTGGGTGGATATGTTGTTCATCCACATGACCCACCCACCCACCCCCCGGCCGCGGACGCACAACACCTGGCTTCCAGCGGCTGAGATCTGGGTAAGGGGCAGAGCTGAGGTATATACCACCAGGGTGGGTGGGAGGAGCCAGCTTGAAGACTTCTGGTAGATCTTAAAGTGGAAGGAGACTTTCCAAAGAGTGTGGATGAACAACATATACCACTCCTAGAACTACTGTTAGAGGTAAGTAACCTGTTTATCTGAACTAGATGATTGGTTAATGCCTAGGGACGGTTTCGGATCTTCTTTCTGGGGGGGGATACCAGTACGGAGGGGTTGGTGGGGATACTCTTGTGAAATAGATCCTTTTTTATTCTCTTGTGCCCCAAGTATTTCACAATATAATTTACTGGTACTGTGTAACTTGAGAAGGCTGCGCTCCAGCAAACCAAGTCTAGTGAATGGATTATTGTAATACCACTGTACCTTGTCTTATTTTCTTTTTTTTTTGGTCAGTAAACTCATGAATTGAAAAAAAAATTCCAGTTGGTTTCCTCACAAAAACTGCAGCTCACAGGAGCTGTTCTGGATGTGACGTGCATTTGGGCCTTCTTCCCGCAGGATGGGGTGTACTCAGTCATCCACATGACAAGCTATGTAATCTCGGGTAACAGTGCATTCCGTTCAGCAACTGTTGGGCCTCATGGTAGCCACAGTATTTAAAGTGCCCCTAGCCAGGGTGCACGTAAGAACTTTTCAGTGGATGCTGAACGTGCAGGCATCCCACCCTCCGAACCACCCATTACAGAAGACAAAGCCTCTGACTTGCTCACACCTCTGGTGGTCAGTAAAGGAGAATCTCCTTCAGGGCGTCCCTAAATTTCCAGACCTACAGGGTGTGGGTGAATTCAGAGGTACATTTTCACATCAGTGTGTTGAAGATGAGAGTGGTTCTTTACTGTATTTAAGCCCTACCAGACCTAGTCAGTACACCTCCGGATGGACAACAAGTGTGGCATGTAATACATCATTAGTTCTCAGACTTTGTCATAATAAAGATATTGAGCCTTCTTCAAATCTGGGCCGTATCTTGAACCTCCCTATAGAAAAAATACCATACAGTACTTTGCACAGTATGGCAGGAATAAAGTGGAAAGCCTTTAAGTTTATTCTGATTTTATTCAGCATTTTGGTCTCCCCATCTGGCTGCCAATGACTTGTAATGCTGAAGGACTAGAGTTTGGGAACAAGCCTGGGCCATCTGGTGTGGGGAGGGGATTCAGTATTTCAGAGGATACTGTCATCCTCTGGGTAGGGAGGGTTGCTGCCTCTTCTGCAGTGCTGCGATCTGGTAGATTGCGGGTGGAATCGCAGGGGAGGTGAGTGGGAGGTTGGATGTTGGACTGCCTTGATAGTGGCATTCCGTTGTGCATGTTTATATCCCCAGGAGCCCTGAGTGTGCTGACATCCAAGGGATATGGAGTAAACATGGAAAAGCCATGGCAGGATATTGTGGCTCCCCTTGAAGACCCCACACTATCAGCTATGATGCCTATCCTTGAAATGCTGGCTTTAGCTGGTGCAAGGTGCCTAGCCCGTCAGCTCTGGTGAAAGAGCCTGGCCATGGATGTGGCAGACAAAAGGGGATGCATCAGTGAGAAAGAGGTTGGAACCATAAGTTTATAAACTGTCACCTGCGATTATCCCCTTTTAGTTTGCCTTGTCCTTCACACACAATGTCCAAAACTCAAAATTTAAATACAGCACATTTTCAGATTTACCTGAGCCTCCCCTTGAACAGGTTGGGCCCTCCCTCAGGGGGCTTGCCTCACCATTTGAGAAACACTATACTACATCAGTACCTGCTTTGCAGGGAAGCGATGCTGGTGTGGGAGTGGTACATAAAGAACAATACCTTGCTTAGGTTACCCACCTTCTAGGGATCCAAAATACCCTGCCAGATGATCTTAGTCAAACAGTAACAGATCCTCATGAGTGGTCTCTAATGGACTGTATAGTGTAGTCTATGTTCTGCGAATGGGGGGATACCAAAGTTGTTTTTTCATTCCCTCCCAGTGCCAAACTGCCATGCTTCTGCTCCAGATGTCCAGATCTTGGTGCTTTCTGTCGGGATGCGTTCAGGCTGCGGTGGACAGGTCGCCTTCTGTGCACATTCCTGCCATTGCCTCTCATTCAGGGAGTGCTGCTCAAGCTGGAGGCATATGGGAGAAAAATGATTGTGATAGCAAAACAAAATGGTAATATTAAATGCACGCTGAAAACAGAAAATAGAGTTAAAATCGACATTTCGACCTTAGGTGGTCCTCAGGAATTATCTAAAAGAGAAAAAGGCAAAATTAACTTTTGCTTTTTTTCTCGTTTAGGTCATTCTTGAATAAGACCCAAGGTTGAAATGTTGATTTTTTTAACTCTATTTTCAGCGTGCATTTAATATTACAATTTTGTTTTCAGACCACACGCTGATGCAGCATCTTGTTTTTTTTATGATTGTGATAGCCCTGTGCTGACCCAGGAACGTATAGTATCCTGTTGTTGACTCAGTTAGCAGTTCGACAGCTTTGGAATCTCCCCCTGAAGATAAACCTGACCGTTCCATGGTCAGCTGATCCAGCCCTGCCTTCGGTCTCTTCTTCTCCAGGCTTGGCTGCTGAGGAGAGAGAGCTCAACAGGTTTAAAGTTTCACTGAGAGTCTCTGAGGTCCTGCTGGCAACTCATAATCCACGTACCAGGAAGTCTTATGGTGCAGAGTGGAAATGGTTCTCCGTTTGGTGCTCCAATGACTCTACTGACCCCTCAGAGTGCCAGCCACCAAAGCGTTGGAGTGTCTGTTGGATGTTTCAGTTTCTGGCTTACAGCATTCCTCTATCAAGGTCCACTTATAAGCTCTGTCAGTGTATTGTAAGTGGGAACCCTCTCTTGGCCCAACTCCTACTTTTCAAAAGATTTCTGATGGGCATCTTGCATGCGAGACCCCCAGTTAAGAATCATGTTATCTCTTTGGGATCCCAGTGTGGTACTTGCCATTCTAATTTGGCAGCCCCTTGAGCCTGTAGCCAAGTGTGGCATGAATATCTAATCTAGAAGCTGTTTTCGTAGTGGTCATCTGCTCTGCATGCAGTTTCTGAGATACAGACCCTAGTAACAGATCTTCAGTACACTGTTTTCCACAGTGAGAGGGTGGTTCTCCGTACTACCCTAAATGTTTGCCCAGAGTGGTGTCAAGAGGTTCACCTTAACCAATCTTTGGTTCTTCCAACATTCTTATCCAAGCCTGAGAGCCTTGGGAAAGTGATCCTGCATTCCTTAGATGTGTGCAGAATCCTCAGGTAAATCCTGGACAGAACTAAGAAATACAGATAGGCATCATAGTTGTTCGTCTTCTTTGATCACAGTTGAAAGGGACTACCTGTATTTATTCAGTGCCTGTCTAACAATATAAGATGGTATTACACAACCTTTAGATGGTGACAGAATGGTGCCTGCTTTTTTTAGTCCGCTTGGGGAGGAACCAGAATGGCTAAGGTTGGAAAAAGTGCAGGTCCACTGGGGGTACTCTGGTATTCTGGTATTCCATCATTACTTCTTACAGCAGCTTGTCATGGGGAAATACAGTAAATCCAGCAACAAGATCTTCCAGACCACTTGTTATTTAATAGCTACGGTTTGTAAACATAATCTCTGGATTAGTCCATGTGGTTTAATAAAAGTTTGCAGATAGGAAAAAATGTGTTTTAGAAGGCAGTTTAACATGTTAAAGAAATCTTAAAGTTAGAGCATGTTTAGTAATGGGATACTTAGGATCTTTGTGTCATTGAAAGATGAATACCTGCTTTATGAAAATCCATTCTGGGGCTGTGGCTGCAGAATACTGGGATTTGCTGGAAGCCGTTATTTCTGGAGTCGAGACCAGTGTCAATTACCTGTAAATTCCTGAGAACCAAGGGTATGAATGCAGCACTAATGAAAAATGTCACTATGGAGAGAATGCATAGGAAACTTGAGGAGTGCACCCAGGACTTAGGAACCCAGGAGCTGAGTGTAGGATGTGGGCAGGTACTGACCATCACTAATTAGGAAAGGGACCTTGGGGTTATCATATCTGGTATCCTCAAAGTGGCAGAGCATTGTGACATAGCAGTGAGTAGGGCCAGTGGGATGCTGGAATGCAAAGGATGAGGTATCTCCAGGAGGAGGAGGAGGGAGGTGGTGCTACAGCTGCATCGCTTGCTGGTTAGACCCCACCTAGAGTATTGTGTCCAGTTGTGGAGGCGGCCCCTCAGAAAGGACATAGGGAAGATGGAGGCAGTCCAGAGAAGGGTATCTAAAATGGTGCAGGGGTTGCATCAAAAGCCCTGCGAGGTGAGGCATGTATACCCTGGAGGAGAGGAGAGCAAAAGGGGACATGATAGAGATCTACAGTTACCTAATGGGTGAACAAGGTACAAGAGGGGAGTCTCTTTCAAATGAGAAAGAGCACCAGAACCAGAGGGCATGGGATGAAACAGAAGGCTTAAGAGGGATGAGGGATGTGGGGAAGTACTACCTCACTAAAAGAGTGGTGGAGGTGAAAACAGGGGGCTTCAATCATGCGTGGAATAGACGTGGGGAATGTTAGTACATGGCCAGGGAGAAGGGAGGGTCATCGGAGACCAGTTAGGGTCTACAGAGACAGACTAGGCAGAACCATCTGGGCTGACTGGGTGGGTCAAGCAGTCATTTTCTGCAAATTCCATGTTTCTATGTGTCTGGGAGACAGAACCAGGAACTTGGGGTTGGGAGGAGCAATGGACCAGGGTGCTTGCCAATGCAAAAGTGACATCCGTAGAAGCACTAATGAGGCTTGCCCATTTTAATATTGTTCAGAAAATGTATTGGACCCCAGTCAAGATGTACAGTGTAGAAAATGGGGCTGAATTCACTTGTTGGAGATGTGCACAAGAGGAGGGTGCCTGGTACACCATCTCTGGGACTGTGGAGAAATTCATGACTTTAGGTCTTGAGTTTTAATAGATATAAATGAGATACTGGGTAAGCGACTGCCACAGTTTTTTCAGTTGCCCAGTCTGGGACTGACTGATAATGTATTTCATAGGGAATGGTTGCTGTGGGCTTTACTGGTGGTGGTGGTGGTGGTGGGGGGGACAAATTCCCTTCCCACTGGAAGGATACCGGAGTATTGAGCATGGAAGAATTCTTTAGGTAGACTGGCGGGGCTGGAAAGGTATTAATTTACATTGAGAGGGTCTGTAAGGAAGTTTAAAAAAAAAAAAGTCGGACAGCCGTATCTCACATATCATGGGACTGTGACAGATTGACGCCCTTTCTGGTTCATAATGAGGATCTCTACTGAGGAGAAGATTACATGTACAGTACTAATGGTAGTAATAATCAGTCAACAGTACAACATTAAGGTGGTGTGTCGTAATTTGAGAGTCAGACATTGTTTGGGATACTATAATTTATGGATGATAGGTGGGGAACACCTAATTGACCTCTGATATTTTGCAATGAATAATTGTAATACTGTATATTCCCTGAAAAATACGCACATTGTTTTATTAAATTTCCTGTTAGTAAAAACTTCAATTAAAAAAAAAAAAACTCTTCACACTTCTGATGCGACACCCACGAACAAGTGAAATTTCAAGAATCAGAAAATTGAGACACCCCTATCAATAGTTAAGTAACACAAAGGTTTATGTGCTTAACCGCTATAGAAATGGAGTAGACTGGTGACAAGGGGACAAATACCAGTTATAAAAATGTTTGGGTGTCGTGCTTCTTTAAATGTCAAAATTAGTTTTCACTTGCAGCATGAATGATGTAGCGACTCCTTCTAGTATGCATAGTTCTTCCTTTTTCACTAGAATAAAATATGTGGTCCTGAGTGGTATGCTAATATGACCGAGTTGGAGTAAACCCTGTCTCATTCGATTGACAGCTCCGACACAAGGCTTCACCAGGAGTGGCAACTGAAACGGCTCAAGCTGATGAGCCAGAGGAAGAAGGAACAGCTGGGGCAGAAGGAAAAAGTGAAGAAAGCAAAGGAGCTGAGAGTTCAGAAGGAAACCCAAGCAAGAAAGAGGCGGCATGCTGGTAAGAACATACAACTCCTTTGGTTACAGCTCTTGTGTCCTACTTCTGTATTGATAATTAGATCTGGCCTTTTTCAAACTTTTTTTTTTTAATAACTGAATCTGATCAAGATTCCTGTTGTAAGTCACTTTCTTTTAAATGTAAGCACCAAATTGTCATTGTTAATGATGCCGTTCAGGAAATAGTTGATTAATTTCACAAACAGCAAACTAAATCTATGTTTAATTCCTAAAACGTTACAAAAAAGTTGTACATTTAACTTAAAACATTAAAACAGTTGTTGAAATGTACAGTTGTTTAGACTTGTGGTCGCAGCGTGTGGCAGACACAGTACAGAACTAATTACTGCTCTAGATTCAAAGATCAATGTGTAAAACGTGCAGAAAGCCATCTAGATGGGTCTGTTGACCCTGAAAGGTTACCAAAAGTGACCCATTTTTGTGTAGAATAATGCCCGAAATGCTACTGGACATGAACCTACAGTATAAGGGCATGTCTCCCCACATGGCAAACTTGATGGACACAAGACCATCTTCTTCTGGGACAGTTCTGTTTATGCAGATGTGCTTTGCAAAACTGAACTTTGTGTAAACAATTTTCAGTTATTAAATGGATGTAAACAATAAAGACATGGACACCGCATTGGTTGTCAGGGGTTAATGCACACCCAGGTGTGTAATGAGGCACAAGGCACTTGTGCATAGTGCCTTAAAGGAGTACTGCAGTGAGAATTTGCAAATAAATATGTTGCGTACAGTGTTTTGATTTGTGTGTGTAGTCCTGGTGTGTCCTTCCTTTTGTTTGGTATTAAGAGTTTTTCTAAATTTGCCTACTAGTTTTATGCCCCCTTGGGGATCTCCATGTTAGCATTGTTTATTGCTCCTCTTTTTTCCTAACTGATGCATGCAAGACCACTGATTCAGTAAGGGAACACTGCTGCCATTGTAATCTACAGTTAGGAGCCTGATGTTCTGGCCTCACCTAAATAACTATAATTCGGTATTTTAATATTCTAAGTATATCTTTAGGTCTAGCCAGCAAAAATAAATGTTTTGCTGCTAAAGCTTTTCATTTCATCAGACTAGGCACAGCCATTAAAAGGACAGAACTCGCCCCAGATCATCAGTGCTACAAATAGCTCTACTGTTTTATTACAGAATAACCTGCTCAATGAAAGTGTTTGCTAAACTGTAAATGTAGCCTTTAGTGCTAACTGGATGAGGAAAGTTATTTAAAATCACAGCTCTACTGCTCTAAAATTGACTCTAAATCACTACTTGATGAATCTGTAGGCGCATTCACATTACTGCAGTAGCTGCACTCGAATCTGCACTGCTCACCCACTGCTCCTCTTGAAATACTGCTGACTGGCATTTAAGCACAGCTTTCTGTGGATTGTTTTAGCATTGATAACATTTTGATAGGAGCGGCCCTTTAAAATGTAATATGTGTTTATTAAAATATTTATTCCGTTAGTTTTTGTTGACTAGGTAAGTGCACTAGACAGATTCTGCCTATTTTTGGGCATGAGGGGGATACAGATGAATGCCAACTGACCCTGAACCAGATTAAGCTGTTGGTGGTATTTTTAGTGAATGGGGGAAATTTGGCCGGGGCACCAGGTAAATTCTGTTACTCGTCCTTTAGGGGGATCTGCTGCAGCTTGAGCTATAGCTAGTAGCGCAGATGGAGAGATGGTGATGGCGGTGCAGACCGAAGAGGAGCAGATTATGGATGTTACCGCTGAGGGAGTTTTCCGACTTCCACCAGGGATGTACGTTGGGTCCAGGATTTAGGCTTCACGGAGGGAGTCTCCGGAGCGGCTGGCAGGACTGGAACAGGACTCCTTGGATGGATTGCTCACGGGGGAGCTTAGGGCCGAATTGGATGGCGTAGCCACGACCCTGCTCTGCTGCAGGTGGAGAGACATCAGATCCTTCGTGCAAACACCTTTGGAAACGGGGGTGTTGGAGGGTGTCATTTCTGGAAGCTGGTGGACTAGAAACATTCCGAGCAGTGCTGAGAACGACAGTGGAGTGGAGCGACCTTCCCTCACCTGGGCTGTGGTGGATTCGCGGAGGACTGTAGCAGGACACGCTGGGACAGCTGGAGAGGCACAGTTACAGAAGGCTTTGCCTTCAAACTTTCTTTCTACGGGGAAGCAGTTCACTGACACTGGAGAGGGGGCTCTGAATGGCGCCAAGCTGCACTGTGCTCAGCCAGTTGGCGGGTTCTTACCTCAGGGAAATGTTGGGGATGGGACTGTAGGCCCACGAACTATTGGGCCTGAATTTCGAGAGGCTGTCTTCCCCTCGTATTGTGCTTCTGACCCTTCCATTCCTGCTGGAGGTGGAACTCTGTTGGAGGCCGATCCTTTTCCCCCTAAGCAGTGGTCTCCGGCCTGTGCATTACTGAATGCAGATTGAACACCGGACCCTGTTGGACAGAGGCACTCTGTACCCTCTGTGAATCCTAGGGAGCCCAGTTTTGCTGTGGAATCTGGACTTAGGGGTTTAGCTCAGGTGGGGAAGGTGTGCACTGGGGTTGGGTTCTCGGGGACAGTGCTGTTAGGGGATTTGGTTACCTTGCAAGGGCCTGACCACCCTTCTCCCCTTGCTGACAATATGAAATCTTCGGTTGTGGCTCCTGGGAGTTCTCGCCACGCTCTCCCTTATACAGGAACCTCTGCTGCCTGCCACTCTGCTGGGGGGACTGAGGCCTCTGAGCCCAGGCTGCTTGATTTATCACCGCCTGGTTTATATTCCACTCCCTCAGATCTTCGAGATGCCACTGTGCCTCAGCAGCCGCAGGCTTTGTCTTGGGCTGTCAGGGTGGACATAGAATTTCCTCAGACTTATGCTCCGTCCGCCCATCCATGATTTGCTGAGCAGCCTTCTCGGTCTGCAACAGGTAATTGGTCCCAATTCCGAAGGACAGACTCTTTCATCTTCACCTGCTCCTGCTCAGAGACAGATGCAGTCTGTCTCTTTTATAAAGGGGGACTGGAAGTGAAGCCCGATAGGGCCTATGTGGGGAAGGTTCTGTTACGGGACTCCTTACTCGTGACACCTCATGAGTTGTATGCAGTGCTGCATGCCCTGATGGGTGGTTATTTTGATTTAAGTTTCAGATCCCTGTTATTTCTTAATAAATTCTGGTCTGATTACAACAAACTTAAGGACACTCCACTGTGGACCCCCTTTCAGGCAGTCCCTATTACCAAGCCTCCAGTACGGATTCTGATAGTACTGCTGAAGAATGAGGGGGCGAAGGTACAGGATATGCACTGTTGGTTGGCTCAGCATTGTGAGGTCCTTGGGGAACCGGAGCCTGTTCTGGACACTGAGCTGTTTTGGACAGGACATTGGCACTTCCGGATTAAACTGCGCCATACAGCTACAGGACTGCAGCATTTGCCCAGTGTTTTTTTTAATCTGGGAAGGGATCAAGCACAATGTTTCTAACCAGGACATCCTAAAACATGCTTTTGTTGTGGTTCTGATGCACATCTTAGCAGTGTTTGCGATGTGGTTCACTGTACCTTATGTCAGGAGAGGGGACATACAGGAGCACAATGTACCAATGCCTTGTGTTGCAACTTCTGTGATGATACTGGTCACTCTTTTCATACTTGCCCTTTGGCTATGCATAACCAGCAGGACAAGGTGGACAATCAGGATCTTATTTTGGAACGAGCACCGTCGGTTACAGCAACAGCAGAGACAGAAAGCACTAGCTGCGATCATTGCACATGCGGTGGAACCAGAGGTTGTACTCTCTGAGACAGTGTGTGGCCCCTATAATTTTGCCTGACTGGCTCTTTGAACCCTGGGCTCCCCAGTGCCAGCAGGAGGTCATAGTCTCAGTTCCTGATGCACTTATACGAGGGTTACTTCTACCTGTGGAGAACGGACTGATGGGGGCCCGTCCTGCTGCATGTGGACCCATGCCCCCTCATGCTCAGTATATGACATTGGTTGACAGAAAATGGTCTCTGCATTCACATAAGTTGCGGGGCGTACATGATGGGGTGACAGCGATCCCATTAGCTAATAAATACACTGGTCTGATGGAGGTGGATGGGGAGGAGGATCATAGTGCTGAGACGGAGTATTCCTACTCTGCTTGGGAATATCCTTCGACTACTACTGATACTGAGGAGGATGCTCCACGGATGTCGGGCACGGCCAAAGTGCGGAAGAAACAGAAGAGGGGGACTTGCCTGAAGACGGATCAGAATATGGACTGTACCTGATGCATGTTTCTGTTTGTCTAGTGTTTATTGGTCCTTTTCTTTTTCTCTCCTCTGTCCATCATGACGATTCTGTTTCGTCTGGCCACATTAAATGCAAATAGCATTAAGTCCTTGACAAGGAGAGGCATACTCTTTATGATCCTTCGGGATCTGGACTATGATGTCCTTTTCCTTGAGGACACCTGGTTACACAAGTCCAATGCTATTTACCAAGCTTGTAGACATTGGTGTTTGGGTACATCCTTTTGGTTGGCAGGTGTTGACTGCTACTTGGAGGTGGGTATTTTATTTAAAGGCAGTGCCTGGCAGGTTACAAGATTGGTTGCTCTTGTTCCCAGATGGGTGCTCCTTTTGGATGTCACCTATCAGGACACTTCTCCAGTTCATTAATGTATACGCTTCCCAGGGAAAGAAAGATAGGGTGGATCTTTTTCATTTGGTTCACCCCTACTTACATTTCCAGGCGTGTGGTGTGTGTGGGGGATTTTAATTGTGGTCTGTCTGCCTCTGATTGAGGTGGATGCACTACAGAGAGTTTTTGTGATACCTCTGCTCTCTGTGAGATCATGTGAGGAGCCTCTATGGTGGATGTGTATCAGTTGGAACACCCCTTGGGGGGAAGCAATTATCACCTGGCAGCATGTGTCTCACATATTGATTTTCTTTTTGTCTCCCTTTCCTTGGTCCCGAGTCATATGACATCGACTCCAATTGAGGTTTCGTATCACCTCCTGCTTGGTGGCTCTTTTGACCTTACTCCTTGTTTCAACCCTGGCAAGGGTTATTGGAAACTTAACCATGCAATCTTACAGTGACAGTATGAGGGGTGGGTGACAGAGGAATTCCTCTGAGCCCGCCAGTCTGTGGCCTGTGTTTATGTAGAGCTGGGGCGCTGGTGGGTGGATACTAAAGCAGATCTTAAGCTGTTGTGTCTTCGCCTTACCAGAGCAGTTACAAGGTCACAGTACCTCAAATACTTTGGGGTGAGACATCAGTGTATGCATCTCCTCTCTTTGCAATACGATACCGGTGTTTTTGGCACCGATCGCACAGGTTACTATTCTCATGAGGGCTCTGCAGTATGATAGAAGTAAGTCTTTGTTTATGGAACATCAGACAGGTACAAGGGGGGATGACTGGGTTAATAGACCCTTCTGATAGTTGTTGGCACAGAGTGGCACACAGAGTAATTATTGGGGTTTGCACCGCTTTGGGCAAATTGTTACCCACTGGGATTTGGTGTTACAGGAGGTTCAGGAGTACTTACAATGTATGTTTGGCTGTTCCTCGGAGGTTGGAGAGCCAGATACTTTGCTTGCTCATGTTGCAGTTCGTTGTATTCCCAAGGCTGTGCATGTTCGACTCCCAGGGACATTACTCCGATGGAGGTGGAATGGGCCATTACCCATCTACACACAAATCGGGTTCCAGGTTTGGATGGTTTGCCTTATGAATTTTATCGGGTGTTCCACGTCTGGATGGGGGAAGTTTTAACGGTCCTTTTCAACTGGATTTTGAGGGAAGGGGATTCTTCCTGATTCTATGTCGGACGCTCTCCAAATCTTGCTGTTTAAGAAAGGCTCTTCATTCGATCTTAGCAATTGGAGATCATTGTGCATTTTAAACATGGATCTTAAGCTTCTGATGATGATATTGAATGCTCGTCTGGCCGCGGTGGCTCGGTTAGTGATCTCTCCGGTACAGACGTGTGCCGTCCCTGCAAGGCACATGCTTGATAACTTGATTCATGTGAAGGAGTTGTTTCGGACTGGGTGTCTGGCGGGACGGAGTGGATTTCTTTTAACACTTGACCAGGAGAAGACATTCGATAGGGTGTCTCACCCTATCTGTATGTTGTTCCTCCGCACTACGGCATCCCAGACAGGTTTTGTGATTGACTTCGTTTAATTTATGACTCAGTCACACTGATACCTCTGGTGAGTGGACATTTGGGTACTCATTTTTCCTTAAAGTTGGGGGGGGGGGGTTCTGACAGAGGTTTCCTGTGAGCCCCCTCCTGTAAACGTTTTTGTTTGGACCCTGTCCTTTGGCAAATATTGCTACATCCTTAGATTAGGGGTATCAGTGCCCTCTCATCTACTGGGACTGTGAAAGTCATTGCCTATGCAGATGATGTTACCCTTCTGGTTCAGGATGGGGTTTCCAGATGCATTGCATTAGACATTTTTCACTCCTACGGTCTCATTTCAGGTGCAGCTTTGAATGTGCCAGAGTGCACTGTGTTTGCGTTTGGGCCACAGGTCGCAGTGCCAGGGGCCTCAATAGGAGGAATTCCTTTGACGCTTGGGCCAGTTCATATCCTGGGGGGTTATTTTGGGATTGGGGATATGGCTGCTTACAATTAGGATTTGAAATTGACCTGTTGCGCTTCCCGGGTCTCCTAATGGAAGTCCTGGAAGCAATCCAAACGTAAAAAGGTGACAGCTGTTCGGCTGTTTTTACTTCCCCTTTTCCTTCATATCAGGCAGGTTTATTTGATTCCCAGGGATATGGAAACTCATATTTATAGTACATTTTTTCAAATGATTTGGGGGAGTAGGCTGAACCCCATACGGCAGGAATTCCTGTACCTCCCCATCAGGGAGGGGGGTTTGGACATGTTTAATCCTGTGATTAAGTTGACTTGTCATTTTGTTAAGTGTAACTTTGGATTATTTCTTGATGGGGTGGATAGGTGGAAACCCCGGATGGCAGTTTAGTTCGGTCGTATTGTGCAACAATGGACAAAATCAAGATTTTCTTCTTTACTGTCTAGAGGAGCAGACTTATACGTCTGCACGATATTGGAAACATTACGGAGATGGAGGAGGGCATATGCCCTCCCTAGGTTGTCTCTCCCCTGACTGTTGTATCAGGATATTTTGGCTCACTGTTTTTTTTTTTTTTTTTAAAACCTCATGGGTATCCTGGTATTTCACAGGAGTGGGTTGCTCTTTTACATGCTAACTTGGCTGATCCCCTCACCCCTCCCAGGATGTGGGATGTCCTTTGGCTCAGCAGTCATGCTTCCCTGTGTGAAGGTTAATGCCAAGCACAGGGTCCTGGCGGAACGTTTCTGTCCGCAGGAGGGGTGTGTTCAAGTATTGGAAACTGCGACCCATTTTTTACTGGAATGCCTCTTTGCTGGAGCATTTTGGGACCTTATGGCTAGGCACTGGGGGGATCCGGGTTGGTGGTCCCTATCTTATGAGGCAGTCATATTGGGTCTTTTCCCCCTTCACTGTGGCATCTGGAGACTCATGTGGGAGGCTCATTGTTACTCTTAAGTATTTTTTCTGACATGCCTGCTGTGTTTTTCTTTTACAGGCCCCATTTCTGTCACCAGATACTGTGTTCCAAATGGTGGAACGGGAATTGCATTTTTTATATCAGTCTCATTGCTCCTCAGGGAAGGGTGGGGTGCCCTTTGATGTGGATACATGTGCAGGCTCATTTTGAGCCTCCATGAAGGTGGGGAGTGGTTATTTTTCCCTGCACTGATCTTCACTTGTAGCAGTTGGGTGGGAAAGGGGGGGTCTGTCCCCCTTTTTTATTTTTTTGTATCCGGGATTGTTCTGGATTTTATTATTTTTCTCTTTGTGGTGTGATTTTGTGGGTGGCAGGGGAATTGTGTAGGGCTGACTGTATGCATGTTGCTTATAGGCATGACTGGGGGTGGGGGTCGGGATTCTTCTTCATTTGTATGTTTCTTGTGTTTATTTTATTTTTCAACATCTAGTGGTATGGTTCATTTGGTTATTGTGGTGCTTCATTCTCCTGTATGTTTTATTGTCCAATTAAAAATCCCCCTACTCTTTTCGAGAAGTGCCATGGGATCGTTAACATCCACCTGAACTACCACCAGAACAGGCAGATGGGACCTCAGTTTAACGTCTCATCCGAATGACGACACCTCAGGAGTGCAGCACCCCCACATGTTGCACTGCAGTGTCAGTATTGGGATATTAACCCAAGTGCCTGGTGTGGGGTTGAACCCACAGCCTTCTGATCTCCCGGCCTCAGAGGCGAGTGTGCTACCTGCTGAGCCACTGACACTGCACAGACCTGACATCCAGGATGGGAATGCAGTGTGGAGAGCATCACTTCACTTGAGGGATAGCAGACTACAGGGAAGGGAGGCATGGTGGAGAGACCCACATTTGGGTGACAAAATCCTGGGAGGTGTAGGGACCCGTGTTTGTGACAGCAGGCTAAAGGTCAGTAATAAGATTTTGAACCACCACGGATTTTCATACGCACAGTAAGAACTAGGAAGAGAGACAGCATGGCATGTTGCAGTGTGTTGTGAGGCTGTACCGATGCAGGCAGAGCGGCATATTTACAAACCAAAATAAACTGCCTGGATTGATGCACAAACCTACAGAAACACTGGTCGTACTGCACTGAAGCACATCGCAGCCGCCTGCAACGCTTCCCATTCTGTTTATACTATCTGACCTGCACTGATGCAGTTCATCTGCACCAATTGCAAAGGTGCAGAGCAAACCATGTAAATGGGGCTTATGGTCCCTCAATGCATCACTGTCACATGGGACAAGGAGGCACTGTAGGAAAAAAGAGCCATAAAAAATATTAATATGGAGATCCCCAGGGGCTAAATAAATTAGCAGGCAAATTTAGAAAAAAGCTTCTAAGAGCAGACAAAGGGAAGGACACACTAGAACTACTCACCCAAATCAAAACATTGCAAAACTTAAGTTTTTGAGAAGTCTGGCTGTAGTACTCCTTCAAGTACCTGGAAGACCACTAACTAGGTTGATCTTCATTGAGGGTATCTCTTGCAGCAAGCCACACCTATGGAGCTGCAGACACCAGGCACTAGGACCACATGGGAAATGTTCTAGCAAGCAGTCTTCCAGGGGGCTGCACAATCGGATGTCACACGCTGACGTCACCCTTACCCTATACAAGTGGGCATCCCCACGCCCTCCTCAGTTCTTTTCTTGCCATTGAGCATTGCATATCAGACTTCACGGAGATCCTGCCAGCTTCAGTCATCTTATGTTTTTATTTTCTGTTCTTCTCTCTAGTGTAGCATTACTTTACTTTTAAAGTGATTTCTTCTGTTTTGTATGCCAAGCTCCATCTCCGATACACTCCTCTGGATTTGTGCCTGTGAGAAGAAGATCCCCAAGAAGGATGACCATGACACTTGTGTCTGCTGCCTAAGCCCAGGCAATGACACCCAGGCCTGTAAGATCTGCTGCGGCTTCAACCAGGCAACCAGGTGGCGCCAGCAGAAGAACTTGGAAATGTTCCTACTTCAGCAAAAGGTTGCCTGCATGGAGAAGGATCTGCAGGTTAGGGGTTCCTCCGGTGCCCCGGCCACATCCTCAGGTTTGCTCTGTTCCAAGGCCTGTGACACATTGGGCAGGAAGCACAAACAGCAGAACAAGGACCGCGCCAAGAACTGGTCCTCTCCGACTCACTCGCAGTCACAGTTTTGTGCTTTGGCCACGGTAGGGCCATCTCCCTCTTATGGGGCAGCCTCCTTTGCCTTTCATGCCGTCTTCCACCCTGGGCTACTGTTGGCAGTTCCCCCCACCGACATCTCAGCCCCTGCTGTTCTGGCCCTTGTTCTCCTTGGGCCATCAGTCAGGAGGCTCTGCCGGTTTGACCTTGACCAGGGCTGGCTCAGAATTCTGAGGGGTTCAAGCCACTCCCCCGATGCTGTCCTCTGCTGTTTCTTTGGCCACTGTCTTGGCCTCAGGGCCCCGCCTTCTCTGGCGTTGCCCTGGGCTGTTCCTTGGTCGACTCCCCTCCCCCCATCAGATGACAGGCTGAGGAGACGTCCCAAAGACCTCTGCCTGCTTGGCCGCCTTCCTGGCTCTGCTGACTCTGGCCTCGATTCTTGCTCGGCAGACACCAGTAGGTGTCGCGACGTCCATCATGGTGGATTTCCAGGCCATACTTGATTCACTGTGTGATTTCATGCAAGCTAGGCTTGCTCCCTCACAAGGGCTGACACCATAAGGACCTACTCTGCCAGCCCACACGCCTCCCCTCCCTATGGAGCCATGGCATGGACCTTGGGAATCAGGTATCCTCTAACCCCCCAGGTCCCGGGGACAAGGATGAGTATCACCCAGACCTCCGTCTCCCTGATGATGATGAGATGAAGGAGTGCTACCCCCTCCCACTTCACCTCCATGGTGTTGTCCAATAGCAAGGAGATACTAAAGTATATTTCATGGTCTCCCTGGATGACCCTTCCTTTGTCTCTGTTCTGAGACAATTGCAGGTGGTCATGGGTTTGACACTGAGGAGCGGGACCCTATTTAGTACTGTCTGTCCACTTGCATAGGCCTGTCAGATGCCCCTCCTCTTTGTCATTCCCTCTTTGTTCAGGATGCCAGCATGGCTGCCTGGCATTGGTCCAGCTTGTTTCCTGATGTGACTAGGAAGGCGGACAAGTTATACCAGGCTCCTGTGGGGAAGCCATTCTTTGCAGAACAAATCCAGGTGGCTTCTGTGTCATTAGTGCTGCCCATGATCGTACCAAGAGGCCCAAACACCTCAGTTCCCTTCCCGATGACAAAAAAAATCCCAGAGGTTGGATCTGATTGGCAAGAGGACTTTTGCCTTTGCCACTGTGACCATAAGGGTCCTTAACTATATTGCCCATATGGTCCAGTATTGGAACCAACTCTGGGCTCAGGCCAAAGACGCAGCCAAATTCCTCCCAGAGAACCCCCTGAGACAGCAGTTGCTTCAGAATATTCAGTCAGGGGCTGACGTTGGCAAGCATCTTTTTATGTTCTGCCTACGACGCCGTTGATGACTCAGCCCAGGCGGATGCTGTGGGCATCTATCTGCGAAGGCTTTCTTGGTTGCGGATGTCTGGCTTTCCCCAGGATGTGCAACAATCCATCCTGAATGCCCCCTGTAGGGGGTATAAACTGTTCGGGGCAGAAGTGCAGCATATACTTTCTAATCTGCAGACCTCCAGCCACACGTTGCGGTCGGTCCACTTTTTGTGTACAACACCCAGCCTAGAAATGGTCAACAGGTGCCCTTTCGTTAGGCTACTCATAGGGCCAAGCCCAGCATCTAGCCTCAGGGTAAATGTAGAGCAGCCACAGCCCTGCCTTCCCCTATCTTCACCACTGGAAAAGCTCCCAGGGGAGGCAGTGTGGCCCCGGCTGCAGCTTCTGCCCCCCCCCCAAGCAGGACATGAGGCAGATGTAGGGGGTTGTTTCTCCCTGCACCTGGACAGATGGATGAAACTCACTAGAGATGCCTGGATCTTAATATGGCCACACTCTAGAACTCCTGGATTGGCCTTCAGAAAAACCTCTGGTTCAGTCCTTTTGTCCTCCCAGACACATTCCAGTGCTCTGGGAGGAGATTCACACTTTGCTGCACAAAAGGGCCATAGAAACATGTCCCAGGGACTCAGCAGGGCAAAGGGTTCTACTCCCACTTCTTTCTGGTCCCCAAATGCACCGGGGATCTCAAGTCCATCCTGCACCTCCGGGAGCTGAATTTCTTCATTCAGTACAAGAAATTCCAGATGGTGACCCTTCAGTGACTACTGCCCCTTCAAACAACATGAAGTCTTGCTATATTATGACTATTGCAGTTTGTCCCACCATTAGAACTGCTCCGGAGGTGAAAGAGTTAACTCCATTCTAAGAATGGAACTTAGAACTCGAGCTCTATTAGAGAAGCTCTGTCTTGGTTATTTGAAACTCAAACTGTCAGATTCTTTACTCCGCCTCACTGAACAGTCGCTCCGGAGATTTCTCCTACTGCTCGGTTCATTTCTTGGTTTAAACAGTATTTTCTCGGTTAAATTCAACCGCGAGTATTATTTTAACCGCAAACCGATCGGTTCAAGCTCTGTCTGTGGTATTGTAAGTAATAGACAGGTTTTATTTCTGTGTGGAACTTGTAAATGTTTATCGGTTCGGTTCGAACCGATCAGGTTGGTTAAAACTTTAAAGAGTAAGCATTTTAAAGCTTTTAGAGTGCGGTTCCCGGTTCTTATCGGTTCTAAAAAAACCGGATTTCATTACGGTTTTTCCATGACCCGTGACACGGTTGGGAACCGATAAAGGGTGTCTTGTCTGGCACTGCCGTTAAAGGGCAAGTTTCTTGAATACGGGCTGGCATCATGTCTGAGAACCAAAGAAAAAAAAGGCCCACTGGTTTCAACACTGTAGTTCTGTGGGAAGCCTTGCCAAGGCTGACCCACACACTACATGTGTTTTTGTCTGGGGTTGACCACCTCAATTCAGACTGCCAGATTGGTAAAAATTTCCCTGCAGCCACCCTGGATAAGAGAGTGGGCAGGCTCAGGGAACGAGAGGCCAAAAAGTCCACTGACCCGGATGGCCAGCCCGGTTGGGTGCCATCCGAACCGGAGGGAGTGCCCTCTGACCAGGGCGAGACTTCCTCGGGCAAACGTAAAGCTGGCTCTGAGGAGCCAGTTCCAGCTAAGAAAATTAAAAAATCAGCAGGTAGGGAGTCCAAAATTCCTTCCCCAACTGCTGCAGAAATAGCAAAAGCTATACAAATTGTACAGTCACTTTCTCCGGTTCCGTCCGAACCGCCTCTGTCTGGTAAAAGGTTGGTTCGGCCGGTTCCACCGGTTCAAGAATATGATATTGGAGATTTTTATGAACCAGAGGAGGGGAGGAGGATTATGAACAGTGTGAATGTGACTTTGAGAGTCTGGATGTGCCCATTGAACCGACATCTCCCCAGACTGACCCTTAGAATCTCCCTCATGCTTTCTGAGTCCCCGCCTCATTTTTGTTTTATAAAGGTTGTTGAATCCCTCCAGCTCCCATTGAGGAAGCTGTGGATGAGCAAGAGGAACCTGATTTTGTAGAACGGATGGATATTCCAGAGTCTAGGAGATTGTCTATTCCCTTGCATAATTCATTTAGGAAACAAACAATAAAAAATTTTAAAAGCTCCTAATTCTGTGCCTCCTGTGGACAAAAAGATGGACAGGAGGTACACTCTGTCAGGTCCTGATACAGAATTCCTTTCACAGCATTGCAGTCATGTTGGTGTGGTTCAGGCTGCAGCCTGTGATAAAGCTAATATTCCTTATTTCACATCCTCCTGACAAGGATTCCAGGAGGATTGATGCCATGGCAAAAAAAAACAATACATGGCAGCGTCCTTGGGACTCAGGCAAGCAAATTACATGGCTTATGTAGCAAGGTTTCAAAAATCTAGATGGGACACTGTCATGGCTTTGGCCAAACAGGCCTCTGGCCAGCTTGCTAATGAGCTGGAGCAGGTGGCTGCTGATGGCATTGAGGCATCCAATGCTGCTGTGGATTTTAATGATGTATCCTCTAGAGTCATGGCTACATCTGTGAGCTTTTGCAGGTTGGCCTGGCTCAGGTGTACTAGCTTGTCACAGGATACCCAGACTAAGGCTATGGATTTTGCTGTGGTAGGGAATTCTCTGTTTGGGGAGCAGACAGAGAATTATATGAAGGAAATGGATGAATATAGGACTACCTATAAGAGTGCTCAGGCCAAGGAGCGGCAAGCCACTCCTCAGAGGCAGACCCCCAAGGGTAGGGGTAGGCCTTTTCACAGGCCTTTTTACCAAACCCAGGCCTCCTCTGCTTATGTTCAGAGGGGGTTCTTCAGAGGGAGAGGCAGACGGGGTGTGAGCAGGCCTGCTCCCACCCCTCAGCCTAAAGCACCTGCCAAACAGGCACCCTGTTGGGGTGCCCAGGGCCGATTCTCCTTTACCTGTAGAGGGCAGGTTGGCTTACTTCGTTCGGAACTGGGAGTCTCTAACTTCAGACAAGTGGGTCCTGGAAGTAGTAGGTCAGGGTCTGGTTCTCAGCTTCAAAAAATTTCCAAAGTTGAGAATCAGATCTTTCCCACCTGCAAACCCTTTAGAGACCTTTTCTTTAGAAACAAGTCTCATCCCTCCTGGCTCTCAGAGCTGTAGAAAGGGTTTCTCCCCTACATCAGGGCAAGGGTCTGTACTCCAGATATTTCCTTACCCCAAAAAAGACAGGAGAATGGCGGCCCATTTTAGGCCTGAGATATCTGAACAAGCACCTTTTGAAACCAAAGTTCAAAATGGTAACTCTGGCAGTGATTTTACCCTTTCTAGGCCAGGGGACTGGCTAGCCTCCCTGGACCTCAAGGATGCCTATTTTCATGTCCTAATCAGAAGCTCCCACCGAAAGTACCTCAGATTCGAACTGCCCTCAGGTCACTACCAGTTCAGAGCAATGCCCTTCGGCCTCTCCTCTGCCTCAAGGGTATTCACAAAATGTCTGGCAGTAGCAGTTGCTCATTTAAGAAGGCAAAGGATTGCTGTCTTTCCCTACCTGGACGGCTGGCTCATTGTAGGCCAGTCCCAGAACAGTCAAATCTCACCTGCAAGTTACCCAGCAGCTGCTCACCTCTCTGGGCTTATTGCTCAATCTTCCAAAGTCGGTTCTGGAACCTGTTCAGGTGCTCACCTTCATAGGTGCAGAATTGGACAAAAGCAGGCCAGAGCCTTCCTACCCTTAGAGAGGGTGAGGAACCTGGTGGCTCTGGCCTCCTCCTTCACTCTGCAGGTCTCTCGACCAGCAAGATACTTCTTGCAGCTCCTGGGGCACATGGCTGCGTCCACAGTTGTAGTGCAAGGAGCAAGATTTCAGATGAGGGACATTCAGTTTCACTTGAGAGCCTTTGGTCTCAGAGAAGAGACCCCTTTCAAGTTGGTCCCAGTGACCCGAACCCTGATCCAGGCCCTCCAGTGGTGGCAGGATCAGAGCAATTTAAGGCTGGGGTCCCTTTCATTCCTCTGTCTCACTCCTTGACCCTCACTACGGATGCATCCCTCCTGGGTGTGGAGCCCACATGGGCGACCTCTCCACTCAGGGAGTGTGGTCCCTCAGGAATCTCTGCTCCACATCAATTTGCTGGAGCTCAGAGCTGTCTTTCTAGCACTTCAAGTGTTTTCTGTGTCTGTTCAGAACAAAGTGGTACAAGTCAGAACGGACAACACCACAACAATGTGGTACATCAGCAAGCAAGGGGGCACTCGGTCTTCGGCCTTGTACACCGAGGCACTGAAGTTGTGGTCTCTGGCCTATTCCCTGAACACTTCCCGCATAGCAGTTCACCTTCCAGGAAAGGACAATGTCCTGGCAGATGCTCTCAGCAGGATTTCCCAGGGCCATCACGAATGGTCTCTGGATCCTCAAATACTGGGGATAGTTTCTGCCAGATGGGGCACCCCTCAGATAGATCTTTTTGCAGCCCCAGCCAATCACCAACTTCCACTGTTCTGTTGCAGGCCCCCAGTGTTGGGCTTAGTCCCCCTGGATGCCTTTCTCCTAGATTGGGAAGGGAAGTTTCTTTACGCCTTTCCCCCCTTCCCTCTCCTATTCAAGGTGCTAGTCAAAATCAGATCCCAGCCTTGCAGGGTGATTCTGATTGCCCCAGATTGGGCCAGGCAGCCCTGGTACCCACTCCTTCTGTCCCTAGCAGTCCATCTTCCCCTGTGTCTCCCAGGAATCACAACCTGTTAACCTGTGCCCAGGGAGATTTGGTATCCGAACCTCAAATCCCTCAACCTCAAGGCCCGCTCTTGAGGAGCTAAATTTGCTGACCTACACCTTTCTCAAGGTGTTCTTGAAATCCTAAAGGCTTCTAGGAAGCCTTCCACTAGGGCTACTTATAATTCTAAGTGGAAAAGTTTTTCCATCTGGTGTTCTGGGAAACATATTTCCACGGAATCTGCTGATTTGCCCATTGTTTTGGACTATATGGTCCATCTTAATTCTTTGGGCCTGAGACCAGCTATCCTGAAAGTACATTTGGCAGCTGTCTCTGTTTTTGTTTCAGCAGGAAAGCCCTCCTCTCTTTCCGCTCACCCTGTATTTTCCAAGTTTTTTAAAGGATTACTTCATACTAATCCACCTTTTAGGGATCCGGCCCCTGCCTGGGATCTTAATGTTTGCATTGCTCAGTTAATGCAACCCCCTTTTGAACCTATGTCTTCTGCAGAGCTTAAGTACTTAACTTGGAAAACTGTTTTCCTAGTGGCTATCACTTCTGCCAGGCGCATAAGTGAGTTACAAGCCTTGTCAGTAGAAACAGACTTTATTTCTTTCCACAAGGATAAGGTAGTCCTCAGGACTAACAGGAAGTTTTTGCCTAAGGTGGTTTCAGATTTCCATCTTAACCAATCTATCTCCCTTCCAGTGTTTTTCACTGATCATTTCTCCTCTGGCGAGAGGAGATTGCACAGTTTAGATGTTAAGAGGGCCCTAAGTTACTATATAGAACGTACCAAGGGTCACAGGTTCGAATCCCTCCAACTTTTTCTCACTTATGGTGAGGTCGGGAAAGGAGACCTGCCACTAAGAGATCAATTGCCAGGTGGATTGTCTCTTGTATCCAATTTTGTTATCAAAACTGGGAAGGTTCCCCTTCAGGCCTGAGGCTCACTCTACCAGAGGTACAGCGGCATCTATAGCTGCTGCTAGAGACATCCTTTTTAGAAATATGTCAAGCAGCTACCTGGAAAAGCGGTACACACTTTCACCAAGCATTACTCCCTGGATGTCCAGGCCAGGAGAAATGCTTTCGGTTCAACACAGCTATGCTTCAGAGCCTATTCCCCAAGTAGGTTCTGTCCCTCCTCCATGGAGGTACTGCTGTGTAGTCTGCAATAGTCATAATATAGCAAGACTTCATGTTGTTTGAAGAAAAAATTACTCACCTTAGTAATGTTGTTTCTTCTAATGGAGTCTTGCTATATTATGACCTCCCCCCAAGCCTGCCCCTCTCAGAACTTCTACTTGGGTATGGAGTGGGCAGCCTAGTGTGGGTGCTAGTTATGCCCATTATATATTTTCCACCCCTTTTTGGGGTGTGGTGTTTTTATTTTATCTTATATTAGTTCTCATATTATTATATTATACTATTACTTTTGGTCCCTTGACTTGAGTCTTTGTGTTGGGACCAGCATTGGGTGTTAATATTTAGGTAGCCAGTTGGCTAGTGTAGGTTACAGCTTCCACACAGACCTTAGTGAGTTTTTGCTCATAAAGATCTGACAGTTTGAGTTTGAAATAACCAAGACAGAGCTTCTGTAATAGAGCTCGAGTTCTAAGTTCCATTCTTAGAATGGAGTTAGCTCTTTCACCTCCGGAGCAGTTCTAATGGTGGGACAAACTGCAATAGTCATAATATAGCAAGACTCCATTAGAAGAAACAACATTACTAAGGTGAGTAATTTTTTCTTCTGCACCAGGGAGATTGGATATGCTCCCTCTACATGCAGGACGCACACCTGCATATCATGGTGTGTGCCTCCCACCGACAGTACCTCAGATTCCACTTTCAGGGAGAATACTTCCAGTTCTGAGCCTTGCCTTTTGGCTTGTTCTTGGTCCCTCGGGTGTTTGCCAAATGCTTGGCAGTTGTGGAGGCAGTCCTCAGGAGGGAGGGACTCTGTCTTCCCCTACCTTGACGCCTGGCTCCTCAAAGCACAGTCCAGGGAGCATCTGCTGCAGACTTTGGAGTGTACCACCCAACTGTTTCAGGACTGGAATCATGGTCAGTCTGCCCAAGTCGATCTTGACTCCTGTCAACACCTTCGGTATATGGGGCAGTCCTGGATATGGCCCAGAGTATATGGCCTTATTGCCCTAGGACAGGGCAGATCTCCTAATGACCCAGGCCCACCTACTCTACAAAAACAAATATATAGTGTATAGTGGACCCTTATTGCGCATGGAAACCGGAGGTTCTTAAAATGTTGTTCTGCTGCAGTTCAAAAGGTCATGGAACGTGATTGTACCATACTGCAGCAGAACAACATTTTGAAAACTTCTAGAGGTTCCACGCACTCGGTCTCTTACCTGTACTCTGCAGAAAACTGCAGGCTGCACACTCCCGGTGGTGGCAGTAGAAGCAGCTGCATCGGAGTCTGTCAAGAAGCAGGATCAACCAGATAGACTTACTTAACAAAAAAAAGACAAGAAAACGAGCAATCCCCAAACCAACTCTCTCTCTCGCTTAGTGAGAACTATGGCCTCCATTTAATTTTTTTTGAAAATACCTCCCACATGGAATTGACAGCCAATAGAAAGCTACGCATCTAACATGGACGTGTCTGCTCCCTAGCAACCAGGCACAACACCTAACAAGCAGCCCTAACTCGATGAGTACGACAGAGCAACAAACATTTAGTTTTTTGTATTTTAAAAATTAAAAAACGTGAAAAACCTAATTGGAAACGGGTACTATACACTATAAAAAATAGTACATGGGCAACCTCATGCCCAACCAGCCTTTTGTGCCACCTCGGGGTTCCGATTACCTAGGACCTCTCGAGCTTCGTTCTCGAGGTCTGAGGTAATCAGAACCCCTCTGTGGCACAATAGGCTGGTTGCCCATGCACTATTCTCTATATGTCAGCCAGAACCTTTCTCCGGTTCTTGGGTCTGATGGCAGTGGCAGTTGTCACAGTGTCTTTAGCCAGACTGCACATGATAAATCCAGCAGACCATGAAGGTCAAGTGGGATCAGCACACAGACTACCTGGAACAGCAGGTCCTAGTCTCTTCTCCAGTCAAAAAGGTGCTGCTTTAGTGGATGGAACCCAGCAACCTGCCAAAAGGGGGTTCCTTTCCTCATTCTACAGATGCTTCAGGGCTTGGATGGGGGCTCACCTGGGGCCCCACCAAACACAAGGGACGTGGTCCAGGATAGAGACTATGCTCCACATCAATGTCCTGGAGATGAGGGCCGTCAGACTCTGCTATCCCCGGGCCCTCTGCGAGTGCAGATGGACAACGTCAGTGTAGTCCACTGTATTAACAACCAAGGGGGCACTCCCTCATACCCCCTTTGCTGAAAGTGATAAATCTCTGGTACTGGTCTCTAGAACACGGTCTAGAACTGTCAGACATCCATGTTCCAGGCATCAAAACTTCCTTGCAGACAAGCTAAGCCAGTCACAGTCCAGGATGCATGTGTGTTGAGCAGCTGACCTCCATTATAGAAGACCTGTTTGACAGGTGGGGTCATCAGTGCAGAACTGCTGCATTTTTGCTCATGCACTCCAGGGCCTGGAGAGTGTTCTGGCAAGATGCGTTGTCCCTCTCTTGGAAAGGGTGGTTCCTTTACGCTTCCACCTCCCTTTCCCCTGCTTTAGAGGGTGCTGAACAAACTTCAAATGGAGGGGGTCACCACGATCCTCATTGCTCTGGTTCCCTTTGTTGCAGCAGCAGACAGTGGAACCTCCAGTGACTGTCTCTCTGTGCACAGGCTTGCTCTCCCAGAAGCAGGGCACCCTGGTCCATCCAGACCCAAATCTCTACGTTTCTATGCCTGGCTCCTGAAGACATAGGCATGGCCAGGTTTGGAGTACCCCCAGGGTGTCTAATGTCCTGGTGGCCGCTAGAAAGCCATCCACCAGGGCCACTTATTTTCATGAAGTGGAAGCGCTTTGCTATGTGGGCTACTTCCCATCATGTGCATCCCTTCACTTGTCCAGTGAATCAGATTCTGGAGTATTTGCTGTACCTCTCAGACTCTGGTCTGAAGTACTTCTCTATTAGAGTGCATCTGTCCGCTATTTCGGCCTTTCATGTGCCAGGTGATGGCCATACGGTGGCACAGTTGGAAGGATCCCGTACATTCCTGAGAGGTATCCTTCATTTGAAGCCTCCTATCGGCAATCCAGTCCCACCATGGGACTCGAATTTTGTACTGAAGAAACTTACTTTGGTTTCTTTTGAGCCAGCTGCACAACATGCGAGCTTCGCTTTCTGTCATGGAAAGCGTTATTTGGTTTTCCACGAAGATAGGTTGTCTTTGCAGACAAATCCAAAGATCTTACTTCGAGGGGGCTCTTGCAGTAAGCAACATCGGTAGGACTGAAGCCGCCAGGTGCCAGGACCCCACAGAAAACTTCTAGCTAGCAGTCTACAGCGGGGGACTGCCCCAGCCGACATCAGCACACTGACGTCCGCTTATGCTATAAAAAGGGCAGTTCCCCAGACCTTATTCTGTTCTTTTTCCACCGTCGACCCATGCTCGTCGGATCTCCATGGACGCTTGCTTCAGTCGACTGCCATTACTCACGTTTACCCACAGTTCTTTTTCTTTCTTTTTTCTCAGTGGTAACATCGAATTTCAGTGTTCTTCTTTTCAAGTTTATGTCTTCTTCTCCAGCCTCATCTTCCGACAGGCCAATGAAGTGTGCCTGCGGCAAGCAGATTCCTGCCAAGGATGGCCACTCTTCTTGCCTGATCTGCCTAGGCCCCAAACACGACACTGAGGCCTGCAAGTATTGCCAGGACTTAAGCCAGGCCACATGCAGACGCCGCCTGAAGACTCCCCAGAGTCACCTGCTGCAGCAGAAGCTAGCCATAATGGAGAAGGAGCTTCAGGCTAAAAGCTGTTCTACTTCCCCGGTCTCTGGGGCATCTTCCTCCTCCTCTTCTTCCCAGAAAAGGAGGTCTGGCGGGAAGCACAAGCACCTGGACAAACACTGGGACCTTCCTCAGTCAGCCTCTCGATCGCGGTCGCCGCGTAGATCGGCTTCTGCCTCGGGGTCTTCCTCCCGCGGGGGTCAGCCCCTCCTTCTTCGGTAGCCCTCACTCCCTCCAGGTTGCCAGTGGTCTGGCTGCCCACCCTCATTGCTGTCACAGGCGGTGGCTCTTCAGGGCAGTGGACGTTGTCCCCTGTCTCACAGCCCCAGATGCTTGGGCCCTTAGTACCCATGGGCCCTAAGCCAGGTGGCTTGACCAGGGTTGGTTCTTCTGGTGGTGGGTCTATGTCGTTGCCCCCCGTCAAGGCATTGCCTTCATCGGTCCCTGACTCTGGGGCGGGCTAGCCCTTCAGGCATCGCCTGGAGCAAGTGCTCGCCGCCGCCTCTACTCTGGCAATGCCTCTGCTCGTGCCTCGGTGGAATCCCCCCCCCCCGCGCCAGCCTCACCTGAGGGGCCCACGCTTGCTGTTTCTCCAGAACAACGCCAGACTGGCCTTCCAGGCTGGCGCTGGCTCTGCCAACGCCCGTTTAAGCGACTCTTCAGCTGTCATTGCCTCTGCCTCAACCTGAGCCTCAACCAGCGCCCACTGGTCCTCCCAGGGATCCCCAGCTGGCGCCTGCTGGTCTTATGCCAAGGTACCCTTCGCCAGCTCCCTCACCGATGTATATGTACTCTCCTCCCCAGTACCCTTATCCACCGTACACTCCACCTCCTCTTGTGAATTAGTGTCTTATTCACGGCTTGGTGGACCTTCATGAAGGACAAGGAAGCTCCTCGACTCCCTGCTTCCCCTCTTCCTTCCAGGGACCCCGCCTCCCCGGGATCCACACGGGGCAGGTCCCAGTGGCACCCATACTACTGGGTCTTTTGGGGGTCACAAGGGGTCTGCTGGCCAACACAAGGAAGACCGTCTCTCTCCCCCCCCCATACTGGTACCTGACAGTGAGCCATCAGGGGACGAGTCCTCCTCTTCATCCTTTGATTCATCGGTGGACTCCCGGGACTCCTCGGGCGATCGTGAACCTATCAAGGAGACTGCTACGTCTCTCCCCCCCCCCAAACGATCCCTCTTTCCTCAACGTAATGGGCCACGTACAATCCCTTATGTGATGAGACTGAGGAGCTCGACCCGGAACACCTGCGCCTGGCTATTCACCTCCAGAAAAAGGAGACCGTCCCTTTGGTGGTACCACCGCTCATACAATGATGTAACCAAGGCAGCATGGACTCAACCCTCGATCACCCTGGCCTTAGCCAAAAAGGCGAATGGCCTCTACCATGCGCCAGTGGGCAAAGATTTCTTTGGCGAACAACCCATGGCAGATTCAGTGGTCGTGAATGCAGCTCATGACCACACTAAGGAACCCAAGCACCTCAGTAGCTACCCACCAGGCAGGGAATCCCGCCAACTAGACCAGTTGGGCAACCGGGTGTATTCCTCTACCACTCTGGCCATCCGGGCTCAGAGCTATTTGGCCCGTATGGTACAGTATCAGAATGCCATTTGGGGCCAGGCAAGGGATCTGGTTCAATCCCTTCCTGAAGATGGCACTAAAACACAGTTAGCCCAAATCTTAAAATCCGGTTCAGATGTGGGCAGCCATGTGCTGAGAGCAGCATACGCCACTGTCGAAGCTTCTGGGCATGGGGTGGCAGCAGGGATCTGCATTTTCCGCCATTTGTGGCTCAGGGTGTCTTGTTTTGCACCTGATGTTCAGGCAAAAATGGATGCCCCTTTCTGGGGTTCTGTTTTGTTCGGCGGAGATGCCCGGGATATCATCTCCCGCCTTCAGGAATCTGGCAAGGCCCTGAGATCAGTACACTGTGTGTCCGCTCACAGTCTCCCAATCACTAGTCCTTTTGCCGGTGCTCTCGACAACACCGCAAGGGTCAGCAGTTGAAAAGCCTTCAGCACAAACTGCAGCTGCCAGCCGAATCTGCCCTAGGCACCCAGTGCGCCCACAGCTTCTCTGTCCACCCCTGACTCCTTGCCTGAAACACACACACCCGGCGGAGGCCTTGGGGGAGGCAGTCGAGGGTCAGTTCTCCCTATGCCTGGACAAATGGCGCGCAGTAACCTCAGATCAATGGGTACTTCACATCATCGAACAGGGTCATACCCTCCAGTTTCTAGAACCCCCTCCAGAAAACCCTCCCTTGCTCTCCCATTACCCTCGGGACCACATTGTCCTTGTCCAAGAAGAGATCCAGGCTCTCTTGCACCAAAGGGCCATAGAGCCCATCCCCTTAAGCTAAAGAGGGAAAGGGTTCTACTCCCACCTTTTCTTGGTCCTTCCTGGTCCCCAAGAAGATGGGGGACCTGAGACCAATTTTGGACCTCAGTCACCTGAATCTGTACATAGAGTACAAGCGGTTCATGATGGTGACTCTTCAGGGTCTATTGGCCCTCCTTCACCAGGGGGACTGGCTCTGTTCTCTGGATATGCAGGATGCCTACCTCCATATCCTGATTTTCCCTGCCCACTGTCGCTTCCTCTGTTTCTGTTTTCAGGGGGACCACTCTCAGTTCTGGAACCACCCTTTTGGCCATTCCTTGGCACCTCAGGTGTTTACCAAGTGCATAGCAGTGGTAGCTGCGGCTCTGAGAAGGCAAGGTTTTTATGTGTTCCCATATCTGGACGACTGGCTGCTCACAGCCCCTTCCAGGACTCTATTGTTACAGACCCTGAAAGGCACCTTTTGGCGGTTTCAGACTCTAGGGATCATGATCAACTTGCCAAAGTCTTCTCTCTCCATGCCAACACCTCCAGTACATAGAAACAGTCCTGGACTCATCTCAGGGCAAGGCTTTTTTTTTTTTTTTTAATTCATTCTATTTTCGCTCCCCTGCAGAGCGGGCCCCAATGACCCCCGGCCGCTGGCACCCGCACCCCCAGACCAGGTCTGACGCGCAGTAATCACTCCATGCGCACAGAGTCGGCCACACCTCAGCGAAGGCGCCTCTCATGTCCGGGGGCACGGCCATCAGCCTCTGAGTTCGCCCGCCATTTTCCACCGATTTTCTTCCCCAGGGAGCCGTTCATGCAATGGCATTGTGCACGTCCATGCTGACGCCCGCCGTGCTCCCCACCCCTTGCTGTGCACGCAGCTGTAGTGCATCTGGTCTCCGCCAGTCGCCACTACAATGCGATGCAGTGTCCCTACCCTCCCCAGAGGAAGGAGAGCAGTTGCGGGAAGCTCAATCCTTCCTCTCCCCTGCCAGCCCCCGAGAGCCCGAGTCCGTACCCGAACCAGGGTCGCCGGTGTGGCACAGGGGGTGGCGTCCAGCACCTCAACCCTCAGTACCACCGGGCCAGCAGGGCAAGGCTTTTCTGCCGGAGGACAGGGGCAGAACACTTGATCACACAAGCCCACCTGGTATCCTTTAGTCATCAGGTTACAGCCAGGATATTTCTTCACCTGCGAGGGCATATGGTGGTGGCCATAACCACGGTTCCCTTAGCCCGTCTCTATATGAGGGTTCCCCAGTGGACTCCTTGAACCCAATGAGATCATTGCACCGTCGACTTGGATCAACCGGAGCTGATTTTGGCTTCAGTGAAAAGGACCTTGGAGTGGTAGCAGAACCCTTCCAGTCTGCTAAAGGGGTCCCTCTCTGTGTTGTTTCTCCTCAGCAGATCCTCACCATGAACACCTCGTGCCTGGGCTGGGAAGCTCATTTAGCCAATCATCAGACCCAGAGCAGTTGGTCCGAGTCGGAGCAGCACCTCCACATCAATGTGCTGGAGATGAGGGCAGTTCTGTATGCTCTGCAAGCCTTCTAGACTCGCATTCTTTCTGGCCCACTACTGGCACAGACAGACAACATGTCCGTAATCTTCTGCATCAACAAGCGGGGGCACTCTTTCGTACCCCCTTTGTCAGGAGGCGATGAGGGTCTGGCATTGGGCCATCGAACACTGCCTGGAACTCTCAGCCGTCCATGTTCCAGGTGTCCAAAATGTCCTGGCCGACTGCCTAAGTCAGTCCAGGTCGAAATTGCACGAGTGGGAACTTCTGTCCTCGGTAGTCGAAGAGGTTGGGGATGCCCAGAATTGGACCTTTTTGCATCCCCACTGAACGCAAAACTGCCGCTTTTCTGCTCGCTTGATCAAAGGCCTGGAATTTTCTGGCATGATGCATTGCCCCTCTCCTGGAAAGAGAGGTTTCTGTATGCCTTCCATTCCTGCTTCTGTAGAGGGTTCTCCTCAGACTTCAGTCGGAGGGGGCAGAGATGATTCTTATAGTTCCCCACTGGCCACATCAGATCTGGTTCCCTCTACTGCAGCAGCTGGCAGTGGAACTTCCTGTTCCCTTGCCTCTGTACACCAGCCTGCTCTCCCAGGAGCAGGACACCCTGGTCCATCCAGATCTCAAGTCTCTGCATCTCCATGCATGGCTTCTGCAGACTTAGCTATCACCCTCTTTGGGGTTTCTTCCAGGATTGTGGATGTCTTCGTGGCTGCCAGAAAACTCTCCACAAGAGCCACCTATGCCATGAAGTGGAAGTGCTTCTCCATATGGGTCACCACTCACCACCTGGATTCCTTCACCTGCCTGGTGAATCTGATTCTGGAATACCTCCTTTCCCTCTCAGATTCTGGTCTAGGGTACTCTTCACTTAAGGTGCACCTTTCCGCCATCTCTGTGTACCATGCACCTATTGAGGGCAAAGCTGTTGCCCAGTTAGAGGTACCCAGCACATTCTTGCGGAGTATCCTGCATTTGAAACCTCCCATTCGGGACCCTGTCCTTCCATGGGACCTTCTTTTTATTTTGGAAAAGGTCACTCTGCCTCCCTTTGAGTAGGCCACAAGTTGCGAGCTGCGCTTTCTGTCACGGAAAGTGTTATTTTTAGTTGCTGGTACCTCAGCTAGGAGGATTTCCGAGCTGCAGGCTCTGATGTCTAGAGAGCCTTACTTAGTTTTTCACTAAGACAGGGTGTCTTTGCAAATTAATCCTGATCTTACTTCGAGAAACAGCTTTTGCATCAGGGTACACCATTAGGACTGAAGCCAGCAGGCGTCAGGACCCCACGGAATTCTTCTAGCTAGCTATCTTCAGCGGGGACCGCCCCCAACGTCTGTCCCGCCCCCGACGTCAGGCGTAGTACATAAGGGGCGGTCCCGCCAGATTCCCCAGTTCTTTCCCGCCGTCGACTTGCATGTCTCGACCCTTCGGCTCGTTTCTAGCTCGCGACGCTCGGTTAAGTTCTTCCTTCGGGAAAAAGTTTGTTTTTTCGGCTCATTTGCTGTCTGATGTCCTCTCCAACCTCCATTGAAGGCCATCCTTCGAAGTGCGCCTGTGGGAAGCAAATCCCATTTAAGGATCCGCATTCGGCCTGCGTCCGGTGCCTGGGTCCAGACCACGACACCTGGTCCTGCTCTTTTTGCCAGGGGTTCAACAGCCGGACCCGGATCCGTCACCAGAAGGCCCTTCAGGCATTCATGCTCAAGAGAAAATCAGGGCCATGGACTGAGCCTCCAAGGGGGAATCCTCAGAGAAGGCCCGGAGACACCCCAAGAAGCACAGGGAGAGAGTAAGATCCAAGTCCCCGTCTAGGGCCTCCGACTCCCGTAGCTCCAGCTCCCAGTCTGACCGCTCTCGTTCCCGGGCCCGTTCTCAGCCTCCCCCCGCAGCGGTGAAGACTCCTTCGGGCTCCTCTTCTGCCTCACAGGCCAAGACCTCCAGGCCTTCCTCTTCTAAGGCCCTGGCTAGGTCGGGGGACCGTCATCACCACCATAAGTCTGGTTCCCGCCGTTCTGAGCCTGACGTCGGGTCTGCCTCCTTGCCTCCTCCTCCTCCCCAGAGGAAGACCAAAGAGCTTACCTCCTTGAAGAAGTCGTCAGTCCCGGCGCCGGCCCCACACCATAGGTCCCAGGAACCGTCGACCGCCAGACGCCCGTCGTTGGTCAGGCCTACGTCTTCTCGGTCGTCGGCCGGGGGACCGACGTCTGTACCTGTACCCATTGAGAAGAGGACCCCGACGCCTCCCACCGACGCCGGTCAGGAGACAATAACTGAGGAGGAGCTGACCCAGCCCGAGGACCAGACGGGCGAATCCAGTCCTGTCGCACCCCGGGAACCCTCTCCGGAACCTGAGACCCCTTGGGAGCTGACGCCGGAACCCGATGACCGGCCATCGGCGCCCGGTCCACCGTCGGGCCTCTCCATATCCGAGGTCAAGGACTTGTTCACTTACTGGTGGGACACCATAAAAAGGGATATGGTTCCCACCCCTCCTCCTCTTCCTCCTCCACCTGCGACCCCACCGGCCCCTGCGCCCCCTACTCCGTCCGGGGTGGCAGGCCGAGTATCTTCCCCTCAGGGCGGCAGATCCTCCTAGGGGAGACCAGATAAAAGGAGACCTCCGTCCAGATCTATCTTCAGGGTCACCCAGCCCTAAGAGACCCAGAAGATGCCGCTGCTCCGGAGGACACGGGATCGGAATTCTCGGAAGGATCCAGATCCCCTCTCCGATCCACATCCCTTCTCCGGACCCATGTGAACTTCCTAGATCTCCTCCGGATGACCCATCGTTCTCAGAGATCATGAGGCATATCCAAGAGAACATGGGCTGGGATGCGGAACAATTAGACCCCGAGAGACTACGCCTCGCCAGGTATCTTCAGCAGAAAGATCCTAAGCCTGTGGTGGTACCACCCTTGGTGGACACTTTCGTGGACGTCACCAAGGCAGCGTGGAAGCGTCCACACTCGCTCCCGGCGATGCCAAAGAAAGCTGACCGCCTGTACAAGGCCCCTAGGGAGGACCAGTATTTGGCTTCCCATCCTCTGGCCAACTCTCTGGTCATCACAGCCTCTCATGACCGGTCCCAGAGACCGCAACATTTGAGCACCCTGCCACCGGACCCGGAGTCCAAACAGCTGGACGCTATGGGCAGGCGCACTTATGCTTCCGCTACTTGTGCCATCAGATCCCTGAACTACTTAACCCACATGGTACAGTTCCAAAATGCCTTGTGGGAGCAGGGACTGGACCAGGTGGACAAATTGCCAGACGGTGAGCAGAAGGAGGAGATGTTGCAACTCCTCCGTACGGGTTCGGACGTGGGAACCCAGGTGCTGCGAGCCGTGCACGATTCCGCGGACTCCTCGGCCAGAGCGGCAGCTTCGGGCATATGCCTCCGGAGACACTCATGGCTCCGTGTCTCCGGATTCACCCCGGACGTCCAGAAGAACATCCTGGACGCCTCTTTTGACGGAGAAGTTCTTTTTGGTGAATCCTCTGAGAAGGTCCTCACCAAACTCCAAGAGGCCGGGAAGGCGGTGAGGTCGGTCCAGGCAGTGTACCGACCCAGGCTTAGTTCCTTTCGTAGGAACCAAAGTCGTTTTCGTGTCCTGGACGCAGAGACAGCAGTCCCGCGACGGACCACAACAGAGGGGCTCGTTTCCGCAGAGCCCAGGGAAAGTTGCCCTGGCTGAAGTCAGCGCCCAGCTAAGCCGGCTTAGCCCGCGGGGCCCTCCGCCGCCACAGCATGACTCCTTTCCGCCCCGCCTCAGGATCAACGGGACATCAAGGTCGGGGGTCGCGATTATGGACTACCTGCCAGGGTGGCAGTCCATAACCAATTGACAGGTGGGTCCTTCAGTTGGCCGAAAGAGGCCACTTTATAGAATTCATGAGACAAGCTACCTCAAGGCCTCCTCTGCTCTCCCGTTACTCGGGTCAGCACAAATTGCTTATCAGGCAAGAAATACTTGCGCTCCTGCAGAAGGGAGCGGTGGAGTATGTTCCAGAGAACCAGATAGGATCCGGATACTATTCCCACTTCTTTCTGGTTCCAAAGAAAACAGGGGACCTCCATCCAGTCTTGGACCTCAGCGACCTAAATACATCGGTCGCCTACAAACGATTTCGCATGGTGACCCTTCAGGCTCTCATTCCCATGCTAAGGCAGGACGCCTTCTTAGCGTCCCTAGACATGCAGGACGCCTACCTGCATATCCCTGTGGCTCAGGCGCACAGGAGGTTCCTGCGCTTCGAGTTTCTCTGCCACCATTTCCAGTTCCGAACTCTTCCGTTCGGACTGTCATCGGCCCCCAGGGTCTTTACCAAGTGCATGGCAGTCGTGGCAGCGTCTTTAAGGAGACAGGGTCACTATGTGTTCCCGTACTTGGACGATTGGCTTCTCATGGCCGCCTCCAGAGAGGCATTGTTGCTGGCTATCCAGAGCACCCAAGCTCTGTTCCAGTCTCTGGGCATCCTCATCAGTTACGAGAAGTCTCTCCTCGTACCGTCACAGAAGCTGCAGTTCATAGGCGCAGTTCTGGACACCGTCCAAGGGAAAGCATCTCTTCCCGACGAAAGAGCGGAACACATCAGATCCCTCATCAGGGACCTCTCGGTGAAGAAGACTGCTCCTGCCAGGCTGGTCCTTTGTTTGCTCGGACACATGGCTGCGGCCATTCCAACCATCCCTTTGGCAAGGCTCCACATGCGGGTAACTCAGTGGATGCTCAAGGTGCAGTGGGACCAAAGGCAAGACCACATGCAGCAGCTGGTCAGAATCACGAATGCCGTGATTCGAGACTGGCAGTGGTGGCTAGACCCAGGAACACTCTCTGTGGGTGTTCCATTCACAGCGCCGTCCCCGGAGGTGATTCTTTCCACAGACGCCTCTGGGCTGGGGTGGGGAGCACACCTGAACGGGGTGAGGTCCCAGGGAATGTGGACCCCTCAAGAAGCTCATCTCCACATCAACATTTTGGAGATGATGGCGGTCCTTTACGCCCTGCAGGCCTTTCAGTCAGAGATCCCGCCGAATACTCTCATGCTTCAAACAGACAATACGGCGGTGATGTATTACCTCAACAAACAAGGAGGCGCACACTCTTACCCCCTTTGCAGGGAAGCAATGAGAGTGTGGGATTGAGTAATCTGACACGGCGCGAACCTGATTGCAGTTCACGTTCCTGGAGTGGACAACACAATCGCAGTCGGCCTGAGTCGTTCCCAGGCCAAGGTCCACGAGTGGGAACTTCTTCAAGGGGTAGCAGAGGATCTGTTTCTTCGATGGGGCACTCCAGAACTGGACTTATTCGCTTTCCCATCCAATGCAAAACTGCCCAATTTTTGCTCGCTAGATCCAGGGCCTGGTGTTTTCTGGTGAGACGCGTTGTCCCTCTCCTGGGTGGACAGATTCCTCTATGCCTTCCCTCCCTTCCTGTTGATCCAGAGAGGAGTTCTCAAACTGCGCAGGGAGCATGCAACTATGATCCTGGTAGCCCCATTCTGGCCCAGACAGATCTGGTTCCCCTTGCTAACGCAGCTGTCCCGGGAACCTCCAATCCCGTTGCCTTTCAGCTCCCATCTCTTGTCTCAGGAGGAAAGTTCTCTAGTCCACCCGGACTTACGCTCACTGAACCTGCATGCATGGCTCCTAGAGACATAGCCACGGGGTTTCGCAAGAGGTGGCGGAAGTCCTTTCTGCGGCCAGAAAGGCGGTAACGCATACGACGTACGCCATGAAATGGCGACGCTTTTGCTTGTGGTCGCAAGCACGCGGCTTTTCCCCTCTAGGATGCCCGGTGAAAGTGGTGCTGGAATACCTGCTTTCCCTATTCCATTCGGGTCTCGCTTACTCCTCTATTAAGGTGCACCTCTGCGCGATTTCTGCTTACCACTTCCCGGTGGGACAGCGCACAGTGGCACAGCTTGATGCCTCTCGAGATTTCCTGAGAGGGGTGTTACACCTTAGGCCACCCATTAAGGATCCGCTTCCTCCATGGGACTTGCTCTTTGTCCTGGAACAACTCACGCTTCCCTTTGAACCTGCCGGATTATGGTGCTTGCTTCTGTCGTGGAAAACGTTATTTTTGGTTGCTATCACGCCAGCAAGGAGAGTTTCTGAGCTCCACGCCTCATGTAAGGAGCCTTATTTAATTTTCCACCAGGACAGAGTATCTCTGAGGACGAATCCTAAGTTTTTGCCTAAGGTGGTCTCTGCCCTCACTCTCAACCAGGACATCGATCTACCTGTATACTTTCCCAAATATTCCAATAGAGGAGTGGCATTGCTTCACACCCTGGATGTTCACCACTGTCTAAGGTATTACCTGAACAGAACTAAACAGCTTCGCAAGTCGGAGCAACTATTCGTTTCCTTTGCTGAGAGGATGCGGGCCAACCAGTCTCAAAGCAGTCTCTTTCTCGCTGGCTAGTCCAGTGTATCTCATTTTGCTACGATAGCTAACAGAAGCCCCTCCCGGGTACAGTCCAGGGCCATTCGACAAGGGGGGTGGCTACCTCGTTTGCAGCACCTCGTAACTTCTCCACCTCTGCCATTTGTGCTGCAGCTACTTGGAGCTCTGTGCACACATTCATTAGGCACTATAGCCTGGATATTGCATCACGACGGAGGGCCGGTTTCGGCCTGGCCGTGCTACAGGGTCTCCTGTCCTAGAGTCAGGACTTGTCAAAGATCTTCCTAGTTTCCTCCTCCCAGAATGCCTACAGGCGTGGCCTTGGAAATCAGTCCTAATGGCGTAGCCTGCTAGGAGCTGTTTCTCAGTAAGATAGTACAATTCACGTAGAACTTACCGTAACAGTAGATCTTCAGAACAGCTCTTGCAACAAGTACTTCCATCCACCATTCCCCCTTGGAGGAGGCATGGCCTACCGAGCCTTGGGCAGGGGCTTACGCCCTTTGTCCTTTGTTGACTGATCCTTGGTCTCCCATTCTGATGTCATTCTGCGGCCGGAAGTCTCCGGCGGGAGAACTGGGGAATCTGGCAGGACCGCCCCCTTATGTACTACGCCTGACAGGGGCGGTCCCCGGTGAAGATAACTAGCTAGAAGAATTCCGTGGGGTCCTGACGCCTGCTGGCTTCAGTCCTAATGGTGTAACCTGCTGCAAGAGCTGTTCTCAAATATCTACTGTTACGGTAAGTTCTTACGTAACTGTACTTTTCTTCTTAAGGTGGTGTCTGAGTTCACGTTAAACCAATCCATCTACCTACCTGTTTATTTCCCTGAATATTCCAATCAGGGTGAGGCCTTATTGCATACCTTAGATGTTAATAGGGTGCTGCATTGTTACACGAATCGCACTCAACCGGTTTACAAGACTGATCAGTTGTTAGTTTCATTCGCCCACAAGAGAGACGGGGCTCCTGTTTCGAAGCAGTGTTTGTCTAAATGGTTGGCAAATTGCATTGTGTACTGTTACCGTAAGTATGACAAGTCCTTACCTGGGGCAGTCAAGGGTCACTCCATCAGGGGTATGACCACCTCTATTGCCTCCTTCCAAAATGCATCTGCTGCTCTGGACATATGAGCAGCTGCAACTTAGAGTTTGGGTTACACCTTTGTCTGCCATTACAGCTTGGACACTGCTTTTAGGTGTAGGGCCAGTTTCGGAGTAGCTGTCCTTCAGGGCCTTCTTTCTTGAACAGCCTTCTGTTGCCTGTTTCCTCCTCCTGGCTGACTTTTGGTCAGTTCCGATACTGCTTGGGACTCTGTCTTACTGGTGTTGCCTGCTGCAAGAGCCCCTTTAAAGTGAGGTAGTACAGTTACGCAAGAACTTACCATAACAGTATATCTTCGAGAAGAGCTCTTGCTGCAGGTGCTGCTTTCCCTCCCTTTTTCCCCCTGTTGCTACTTCTCCTTTGCAGTAGTTATTCATTTCCTCAGCTCTGAGGAGCTGCCTCGGTTCTTCTTTTCTTGTTTTGCACGCCAGGCCTTACTGGTGGGAGAACCGAGGTAAGTCTGGGGGACCACCCTTTTTGTAGCATAGGCGGACATCAGCATGCTGACATCTGCAGGGGCGGTACCCCGCTGTACACTGCTAGCTAGAAGTTTTCTGTGGGGTCCTGTTGCCTGGCGGCTTCAGACAGACTGGTGTTACCTGCTGCAGGAGCTCCTCTTGAAGATCTACTATTATGGTAAGTTCTTACATAACTGTACTTTTCTTCCTAAGGCGGTGTCTGAGTTTACTCTAAATCAAACCATCCACCTGCCTGTTTATTAAGCAGAGCATGCCAGTCCAGGGGAAGCATTACTCCATACTTCAGATGTTCACAGAATTTTGAGTTACTATACACATCGTATGAAAGAGAGCAAGAAGTCCTCGCAGCAGTTTTGTTTGTTTTGCCCTGGGGAAAGAGGGCATTCCAGTTTCTCAAGGGTACCTGTCCAAATGGCTGGCCAACTGTGTTACTTTTTGGTACATGAAGTATGGTAAGAACCTTCCTGGAGTTGTTCGTGGTCATTCCACCAGAGGTATGGCCACCTCAGTTGCCTGTTTTTGGAATGTTTCAGCTGCAGAGATCTGTGCTGCTGCCACTTGGAGTACTTTCTATACCTTCACCAAGCACTACAGTCTGGACATTGCTTCTAGGTGTAGGGCCAGTTTCGGCCTAGCTGTACTTCAGGGCCTCGTGTCTTAGGCTCATGGTATCCAGCCACCCAGACTAATTCTGCTATGGTCAGACTCAGTACGGCTTGGGACTCGTTCCATAGGTGTGGCCTGCTGCAAGAGATACCCTTGATGAAGATAGTACAGTTACATTTGCATGATAACTTACCATAACAGTACATCTTCAAGAGGATCTCTGGCTGCAGGCTGTTCCGTCCCACCCTCCAGCTCCCTCGGCCGATGGGTATTTTTCTGTCTGTGTCTCCTTCTCCTGTGAGGAGAACCTTCTGCTTTTATGTCATTATCGTATTTGGTGGAAACCTTCGGCTCCTCTTCTGTTCACCCGTGGGAGATTGATTGTTTGTGGTCTCCGGCAGGAGAACTGAGGAGGGTGTCGGGCCACCCACTCTTATAGGGTAAGGACGACGTCAGCATGTGATGGAGTGGGCGGCCCCCTGGTAGACTGCTAGCTAGAAAGTTTTCTGTATGGTCCTAATGCCTTGCGGCTGTAGTTCTGTAGGTGTGGTAATCTCTGAAGAACAGAATGGGGGGTAGGCAATCTGGGCAGACTAGATGGATCACACGGTCCCCTTCTGCCGACACGTTCTTATGTTCTTATCCTTTCGAAGATTCACTGTTAAGGTAAGTTCTAAACGTAACTGTACTAGTGTATCATTGTGCTTATAAAATGGGTAAACGGAGAAACAAAAAAGCCATTTGTTTGTTAAAATTAAAAACTGGTGTTTTGTTAAAAGTACCTAATAAAAATGAGTTCTGGAGCATGAATATACTTCACTGTCCACACATTGGCAGAGCCACTGGAAAGTGCTGAGTCGCCAGAACTTTTTCAAGCTAAGCTCTTCCCTCCCACTTGGGCAGTATATCCCTCTCTTGTGCTTCATGACATCAGATATTTCTGTACGCTGAAGGAGTTCAGTCTCCTCCTTTGCAGCTCTGCATGCTATAGGCTACCAGGTGCTCCACTGGCGATCTCTAGCTTTTTTCCCCGATATGTTGGACTCTTTTGGTTCAGCTCAAGCCTCATTGATGGATGATGGAACATGATGAAGTGAAGCCAGCTCCTGGCTTCAAATTCTGCATTGCGTGCTGCCAGAAAATGTCACAGACTGACCCACACACCCCTCGGCATGTGGTCTACAGTGAACCCCCAGTGGCCTCTCCTTGGTGTTGGCTGTCGAGCTCATGCTCAGGGCACCATTTGTGTTCTCCCTTGGTCAGGAAACATTACAATCGAAGTTCCATGACCACCTCATCCTTGGACAAGGAGAAGCTTTGCTGCCAGATGTGGCAGTGCTATGAGGCACTCCTTTGGGAGCAGTGAACCATTGCGGGGTGGGGGAGGGATCTGCCTTCAACACCTGTGGTCGACTGGCAGGTACTGGTCATGCCGATGGCGGTCCATCCTCAACAGATGCTCCCAGCACCCGTCTCACCACCCTTGCGGGTGGAGCTGCCTCCACAGCCCTTGGTGGGAGCTCTTGATATAGGACTCCCATACTACAGCCGGCTTGCCAGGCTGTCTGTCAGTGGAATTCACCCAGTCTGATGATTCTCAGATGGTCTATAGTGGCAAACATTGTGGGCTGTTTTCGAAGAGTACTCGGACGAATCGGATGGCTCATGCATTCTGTCGTTGAGGACGCGTACCTTCACATGTCTTTCGAGGGCCTGACTACAGACCATGGGCCGGTGTCATTCGGGGTTCTACTCCAACTCATCTCATAGTCTGTGTGTGCCTCTGGAGCCTGTTCAGAAAAAGGGCCAAGTACCCTTTCACAGACATCCTTGATGGTGACAAATCCTCAGGGTTGCCTTTCTTATGGCTGATGCCATATTGGGACCAGCCTGGAACTTTGGCAGCATCCAGCATCCTGCCTGGCACCCTCCGCCTGTATGATCCACAAGTGCACACCCCTTACTGGGTCCCTTTCTGGGTTCTCGGACAATTCCACAGCCGAGGGTCTGGTCATAGACTCTGCTTTCTGGAAGTCCAGAAACCATGTGGACATGGACAAGCCCCCAGACAAGATGTCGAAGAAGCTTGACCACGTGGCCAAGAAGGTCTGCATTGCCTCCCCTGTTGGTCTCTGTCAGGCAAGGTATGCCATGATGATGGCTAGCTTTGGTCACTCTCTGTTGGGAGTGCTGGGTGATCTTCTCTCTCATCTACCTTCTGATAAGCAGCAGCAGCTGGTGAAGTTGGTCAGGGACCAGGGTCAGGCTTGACTAAACACCAGCTTCAGCCATCCTCTGAACATATGAGTGACTCCTGCGCCTGTGCCATGGCAGCGGCCATTGCGGTGCATCACAGGGTCTGGCAGAAGCTCTCCACCTTCATGGTGGATGCTCAGCACAAACTAGCTGATGTCCCTTTCTTGGGCACTGACCTCTTCGGCCCAGGGTGGAAGATCATCTGACAAGGACTGAGAAGTCCAGCATCACCCTGGACTCTCTGGCTTCATCCCAGAAGAACTCTAAGGCCCAGAAACTGAAACAGAAGGCCTTTCCACCACAGCAGCCTCGGCAGTAGCCCCAGCAGGAGTAAAACCAAACCTGGTGTCCCAACACCAAGTTCTCTGGCCAGGGGCTGAAAAGAGGTGGTGGTAAGGGTAGTGGTGTCCCTCCTGCCACAACAGCAGGTGTCTCCTCCAAAGCTGCCCAGTGACTGATCTGGAGGTGTCTACCTTCTGCCTGTCCAGTCCCTGACCCAACTCCATGTGAGTGGTTGGCTTTGTTACTTCTGGCCACAGTGGTCTGTCATTACTACGGACAGGTGGGATATCGAGGTGTCTGGCAGAGGGCTGCCTCTAGATTTTGAGGCTCCTTCCGCATTACCGATCCCATGCTCCAAGGGAGTCCTCAGTGTTGCAGGACACTCTGTCCGCCATAAGGGAATATGTTGCTGAGCTCCTTGCAAAAGGGCTATAACCCATGTCCCAGATGCCCTGGCAAGTCAGGGGCATGTATCCAGGTATTTCCTGGTCCTGAAAAGGACTGGGGGGGGGGGGCTGAGAGCTGGTGCCCCATACTGGATCTGCACGATCTCAGTCAGTTCATGAGGAAGCACAAGTTCCAAATGGTAACCCTGATCATAGCATCCCTAGAGCAGGGCATGTAGTTCTGCTCCCTGGACCTCCAGGATTGGTTCTTCCACATTGCAGCCTGTCTGTCCCACTGGTGGTACCTTCAGTTCTGCACAGAAGGGGTTTTGTATAAGTTTCAGGTCATGCCCTTTGGCCTTCCATCCACACCCAGAGTCTTCACCAAGTGCGTGGCAGTGGTGGCAGCTTTCCTGCAGTGCAAGAGGGTCAGGGTGTACCCCTGGCAGGACAACTGGCTGATAGGTGAGCCATCCAAGGAGGCCATGGAGCAGTCCAGGGATCTGGCCCTCCAGACCTGCAGAGATTTTAACCCAGCGAGGTCTGAGCTGAGCCCCTCGCAGGTGATTAATTCATTGGGGCAGAGCTAGACTCACTGCGGGCCAAGGCCTGCCTCCCTGCAGACCAGGCACTGGATCTTACTTCCTTTGCTCAGTCATTTCAGGTTGCTCAATTGCAACCTGCCCGGGACATTCTGAGGCTTCTGGGGTACATAGTGTCTTGTACAGTACCGGCATGGTCCAATGGGCCTGCTGGCAGATGTGAAATCTGCAGTGGGAGTTGGTCTGTCAGTGACCCCAACACCTAGGACATTTGGCTAGCTAAAGTGGGATACCATCCATTGGTGACTGATCCCAGAACATCTGGAGGAAGGATTCCTATTTGTCCGCCCAGAGCCGACTATCACTCTCACAGCGAACGTATTTCTGGTGGGGTGGGAAGTGTACCTGGGATACTACAGGGCCCACAGGTTCTGGACACTCAGGGAGACCTGTCAGCACATCAGACTGCTGGAGCTCTATGCAGTGCAGCTAACACTGATGGAATTTGCTTCTTTAGTCAAGGGTTAGGTCATGCAAGTCCAGACAGACAACACCATTATCATGTTCTGCCCGAACAGGCAAGGCAGTATGCACTTCCTTCCCTTGTTTCAGGAGGTCTTCTGCATCGTGACTCTCATGTGCAGCCTGAGTGCAGATCTCCTTACTGTTCATGCCACCGGGGCAGACAGTCAGCTGGTAAACACACTCAGCCTCATGGGAGAGACATTATATGAGTGGTCCCTGAATCAGGAGGTAGTGAAGCATCTGTTCTCCCTGTGAGAGACACCTCTGGTGGCTCTGTTTGCCTCCTGGGAGAATGCAAAACTGAGGCTGCTTTGCGCCCACCCCCCTACAGTCTGGGACACTGATGAAGGATGCCTTCACGATGCCCTGGACTCTGGGTCTCATACATGCTTTTCCTTCCTTCCACTTGATCCACAAGGTGGTGGTCAAAGCTCAGAAGGACAAAGTACGGATGAACCTCATAGCTCCAGACAGGCCATGGCAATTCTGGTACCTGGATCTCCTCAGCAGCAGACCTCCATAGCAGTTGCCTCTTTGTTTGGGCCTGCTGACCAGACAACAAGGGATGGTCCTGTACCCAACCTGACAGCCTGGTTTCTGAGCAGCTAGAGTTCCAGGCTCTGGGTCTCCCAGAAGCTGTGCTCCACATTGTGGAGGCCTCCCAGAAAGGGTCAACTCACCAATGCTGTGCCTTTAAATGGAAAAGGTTTTCCCATTTTGTGTCAGGGCAAGGAACTTGATCCCCTTGACTGCCCATTGGCTATTATCCTCGAGTACCTTTGGTCGCCTTCCCAGCTGGGTCTGCAAGCGACACCCTCAAGATGCACCTGGCTCTATCTCTGCATACTGGGCACGGCTGGTATGCTGATGGTGATCCAGGAGAGGGTGCGGGCACTTTTTGAAGGGCCTTAACCACTTGACCCCTCTGGTGCTTGAACTACCACCACAGTGCCTATTGCTGATGCTGGCTGTGCTCACGAGCAAACCACTTGATGAACAGGTGAGAGATGTCACACCTGTCATGGAAGGGAGACTTCTTGGTGACCATCACGTCAGCCAGATGGATTAGCGAGCCCCAGGCGCCCTTAGTGGAGTCTTGTCATCTAGTTTTCCACAAGGACAAGGTTGTCCTTCATCCCCGCCCAAAATTCCTCCCGAAGATTGTATTGGAGTTTTACCATAACCAAATGATGAATCTCCTGGTCTGTTTTACCAACCCATCTTTGTAAGCTGACTGCAGGCTGCATACTCTTGACCTGCAGAGGGTACTCTCTTATTATAACAAGTGCACAGCTGGAGTTCGGGGTGAGGCTCGCCAGCTGTTTGTGACATATGCTGAAGCTGCATCTGACAGGCTGGTAGCAAAGCGGATGATTGTCTGGTGGATAACATCTTGCATCAACTTCTGCTATAAGTTGGCTGGTAAATAGCCTCTCTTAGGGCTTATTCCACCAGACATACTGCTACCTCGGTGGCTAATTCCAAGGACATCCCTGTCCCACAGATCTGCAGGGCTGCTACCTGGAAGTCAGCACACACCTTCATCTCCCACTACTGCATTGACCTAGAGTCTTGCCAGGATGTTGCTTTTGGGATCTCTGTTCTGTAGTCTCTCTTTGCCAGATAGGGTTGCACATCTTGCCCCCTCCTCCCAGAGAACAGCTGGAAGTCTGCCAATGTATAGATAGTGAACTATATCCACACCCTTAGACAAATAAGTTACCATTAAGCATGGTTCTAGGAATGGTCCATAGTTCACATCCCCACCACCCACCTGCTTCCCTTGGCAAGTGGCACATGGATCCCTGCTTCCAGCGTGCCAGATCTGATGTCACGGGGCAGAACCAAGGGATTTACTGCCCAGGTGGTAGCAGGAGCTTAGCTTGAAAACATTCCGGCAAATCAGCGCTTCCAGTGTGTGTGTGTGTGTGTGTGTGTGAACTATATACCAATCCTAGACCTTTGGTTACAGGTGAGTAACCTATTTTCTTCCCCACTTGTCAGTTATTTGTCTTTCCACACATTTAATAGATGGAATGTTAGTTTATTATGGAACATATGCATTCAAACTGCAGCAGAAGTCCTCTAGCAAGGTGTTCTGCCCCTCACACACAACAGAAGGTCTTAATATGAAGCCAGTGTCTCACCTGTATCTGCAGCAGTGTAAACAGCTGAGATTGCCCTAACAAGCTGGTAAGGATGGAAGGGAGAATTTTCCTGGTCACCAAAGAAACACAAGGAAATGGGAATAAAAATTGAGTAGTACTTAAAATGTTAAGTGTGTGTTAGGAGAATATCATGAGAGGAAAGTTTTTTTAATTATTTTTTTTAATGTTTAAGGGAGTTTTACTTTTTAGACTCCTGTTGAAGGTTTTCAGTAAGTAAAGGTGATAGCCGTGTTTGTAATAGTGGGTAGGGACGAGTGAAGTAGATTATGAATTTTGTACGCGACTGGTTCAAATTCCAGATTCAGTTACGTGAACGTGTTCCAGCTTGTGAATTTCTGAAGTATTAACTTATGTAGCCAGTCAGGAAGCAGGACATTTCCAATCCATTTTACAAGGCAAATGAAAGATTTCCACTTTTATTAAAACTTGTATGTTTTAGTTTGTAAGTGCATTCTGATCTGAGAACACAAGATGAGACCTGGAATTTTTTTGTAGCACTGAAACTGTTTCTTCCAAAAAATCAATGTTTTGTTCATTGTAGCCCACCACCACCCAAAAAAATGAAGCTGTTCGGATATAAAGAAGATCCCTTTGTGTTCCTGTCTGAAGATGATCCAGTCTTTGCACCCATTCAGTAAGCGTAATCTGTTTAATTTTCATAAAAACTCTGATTGATTCGTTTTTACAGGGGGATGAATATATTTAGACTTAACCCTTCACTTTCAGCCTCTCTGAGACCCCTCTTTTGCCTTCCAGTAACTCATAGAAACATAGAAGCTGACGGCAGATGAGGGCTGCATGGCCTATCCAATCTGCCATTTTTGTTGCATTGCTTACACTGTAGACCTCATTTTAGTCCTGCCTGATGCCTAGCAACCCCCTCTGCAGCTTATTATCCCCCTGTAAGTAACTATTCAGCACCCAGTCTCGGAAGCTCGGGGCACTTTACAGAAAGGATATAAAATATCAATAGTATCAGCAATTTGCATTAGACAGGTCACGACAGTCAACAGATTAAATAAATAAACAATAAAATAGCAGCGTCAAGTAAAATAATCTATAGTTGACTACCAAAAGCTTCTCTAAATAAATGAGCCTTCAGACCCCACTTAAAAGCCTCCACCAGTGGAGCCTCCCTCAGGGATCTGGGGAGCGAGTTCCACAGGACTGGGACGGCCACCTCAAATGCACTGTCTCCCAAGGTTTTCAGCCTGGCCCTGGGAACCGCCAGGAGACCCTGGTGGAGGAACGAAGTGAGTGTACAGGAATCAGGAGGTCACTCGGGTAACCCGGGCCTGAACTGTACAGGGCCTTATAGGTGAGCAAGCTCACCTTGATGGTAGTCTTCCATCTCACCGGCAGCCAGTGCAGATCACGCAGGACTGGGGTCACATGGCAGGACCTCGGGAGGCCCATCATCAACCTGGCCACTGCATTCTGCACCAGCTGTAGGCGATGGAGAATCTCCCACTGACCACGAAGTATAGAGCATTACAGTAGTATAACCCTGAAGTAACAATTTCTTGGGGGTATAGCAGGCAATTCTGGAGTAACATCAAAGACATCACGGGTAATTCCAATAAGTCATCCCCCTCAGTGCTGGCGATAAATGGGGTAGTCGTCCAGGACCCCAAGCTCATTGCCGACACTTTCAACTTGGCCCTCTCTGACCTGAGTGTTATACTTCCCCCTGACTTCCTCAAAGTACCAGACAACTTAACTGACACTGGGAGTTGACACTCCTCTAGGTCATCCCCCTTTCCACTTTAAGACCATCTTCCAGACAGAGGCTAAAAAGTACCTGCTAAAGGTGCTCAGAAAGTCTAGGATTAGTAGTGACTTGCTAGACCTTAAGCTCGTTAGTCAAACCATTGATGAAGTCCTAACACCTCTCACAAAGCTATTAAATAAGTCACTATGCCTTGGCCAGTTCCCCCAGCAGTGGAAAGCAGCCAAATTTACACCTGTACATAAAAGTGGTGACTGTGCCCAGCACATTAATTACCTCCCAAGCTAAGCCCCCCCCACCCCGAAGGCACTTGAACATATTGTGACGGATCAACTAAACAAGTACCTAGAGAAGTACCAGATCCAATGCTCACAACAGCATGGATTCTGGAATGCGCATAGCACCACCACTGCCTTGCTTGAGTACACCTCCTTTATACATAATTCCCTTGACCGGGGACAGCTTGTGGGGGCGATTTATATCAACCTCACAAAAACTTTTGACATGGTCAACTACACCCTTCTTTTAAATGCCCTCTGTGAGACTGGCCTATCAAATGACGCAGTTGGGTGGTTTTGTAGTTACCTTGGGAGTAGGTCCCAATGAGGCAAAATAAGTGGCATCTTATCTGATAGCAGGCAAGTGTTATCCGGTGTCCCCCAAGTCTCGATCTTGGGCCCATTGCTCTTTAGCCTCTTCCTCAATAACCTCCCAAGGCATGCTCCAATAATATGCTGCTATATACAGATGATGCTGTCATTTATACCAGTCTGCCTGACCCACTCCCACTAGAATCACAGCTCCAGGTTAGTTTCTCTGACATTGAGGCCTGGTTTAAAAACCATAAGCTGCTAATGATTTACAAGAAGACCCAAGACCATGCTCTTCTTTAGCCCACACAACAGGTACAAATCATACAAACTAACCATACTGAACAATGAAGGGTCACCGCTTGAACAAGTCCCAAATTTCAAGTACCTTGGGATCATGCTGTATGCCTCCTTCTCTTATGGTCCACACGCTGACCTTGTTGCAAGGGCAGTTAATACCAGGACAGGACTGTTATATAGGCACTGGCACTGCATGACGCCAGATGTGCTCCAGACTGCCATAACTAGTTCAATTCTATACGGCTTAGTTGTTTACAGAGCGGCTACGGACACCACACCCAGAAAGATCTGCACAGCCCTCAACAAGGCATGCAGGTTAATTACTGGAGCTCACAGGCTACCACATACTTGCGATCTCTATACACAGACCAACTGGTTAAACCTGAACGGCAGAATCACTTATCAGACCTGCCTTCTGGCAAAAAAATCAGTCTTGGCCAGTCTACCCCTGTCACTCAGAAATACCTAATCCCCACCAAACTCTGGGCATATCTAAACTGGCGTATCAAGTTCCTTTTTGCTGCACCTCCCAGGCGCAGCGTTGCTTTTCATACAGGGTGCCCTGCTGGCTAAATAACCTCCCCACTGGTGTTTGGGAAGAGTCCAGGATTGGCCCTTTTAATCTTAGGAAACATCTCTCTGCACTTAGTAGCTGTGACTGCCAACTGTAAATCGCTAATCTCCTTACATGGCACCTTTCCTCTCCTTCCCACGCTCTTAAAAACCCTCCTTTTTCGCTCACTCCCCCAACCCCTCACCTTGCCCCCATATCTCAACCCCCCTTCTCATTACCTCAATTCCCTCCCACCCACCTAGTCTTGATACTGCTCCCACCACCACTACCCTGCCTTCTCAACCCTTTCTCTACCTCCCACCTCCCTATGGTATTCAATATGGTCTCACCCACCTCCTCCCCTATCATGCCTGCACTCTCCCTCTATTGCCCCCCTCTTATAAGTGTCCGCTGCTTCCCCTCCCATCATACTGTATACCTCACCCCCACCCTCTAACAACGCCTACTTCTAGCAGCATCATTTTCTTACTATTACCTTGCTATTTCTTGATCTTTTTATTGGTTATTTTTGCAGAATGTATGAATTTGTCTCCACACCTCCATGTTCATCCCCCCCAACCCCGTCTAACTTGTTTTTTACCACGTTTTGGTGCACTTAGGCTATTCCTCTGAATGTACCGTCATGATGGTATTCTACCCTGCCTCAGTTGTACTTATCTTGTTGTTATTGAATTGTATGTCAAAATTATTTTTATATGCCATAGTATTCATTTGTTTTTCCGATGTGGAACCTTTGTAAAAGAGCCTCTGGTTCAAAGATATTGTAATCCGAGATATAAATAAAAAATTAAAAAACAAGGACATGCACCAGTGAGGGCAGGTCGCCAGGTGGAATTAAGGCTTTAATCCGGGCAACATTCCTTAAGTAGTAGTAACCACTCCGGACAACGGACGACACCTGAGTCTCATATGTCAATCTGTCATCAAGGATGTTGCCCAGATTTTTCACCTTCTTAAAGCAGCAGTGCATGTTAGCAGTGAAATTTTTGACCCATACTTTTTGGTTCTATTTTAGATTGTCCCTCATCTCCTGACTGTATGATACCCTGTTTTCCAATTTTGAGTCTGCTTAATTACTTCTTTTTACAGTTGAAATAATAAAAGGAGCGCTTCTTTTAATATGGCTCGAACCAGGTTTTTCATCAGTCTTTATTTCTGAACACCCTTGTTTAAGATCCTTTTTCTTCTGACTGTAATGAAGTAGCATGCCACAGGATCTGCTCACTAATCATGTGGGAAAATAGGTGTAGATAGAAGCTGAGAATACTGATGAAAACCTGGACCAGAAGTTGACCCAGTGGTGTGTTGGGCTGAGACATTGAACGTTGCACCTCATGCCACACTGGCACCCTGTGTTCGGGAATGAGCACGGGTTGACTGGAGTCAGCCACTGGGGGAAGGGATTGAGCATCCAACTGTCTGCTCTCCTCTCCCACGATAGGTTGGTGTGCCAACTCTGCTTTTGGCGACCACTAGGTGGAGGCCTGATCTGTGCGCCAGTCATTAGGGCGCCAAACTTTGAAATTCGCCATCCCCTCCCGAGGTCTGCCCCACCTCCAGAGTTGGAATATTTACTTAGGGTGGGCATGGGGGGGGGCACAGTCCCCCGCATATTGGGTGAGCAGCGAAATTAAATCCTGGCGCCGTAATGATGGGCACGCTCCGAGGGCGGAACTGGCCTGGCGAGGGTAGCACCATGCTCAAGTGGCAAAGTAAAGGGCATGTGCTGCAGTTCTGTGATATGTGTGTGCCTCCATACACACATGCTCAATATGCCGCCGCTTGGGAAACCAGGGGAGAAAATGGAAAATTGTTTGGCACGATCTGAATGAAGTCCTGCCTGCTGGCCCTCAGTCCCATGCCACCACCTGGTCCACTGGACCCCTCGCTGAATTTGAGTTTCTGGGTGGCCCCACCACAGGGGACAGTCTGTGAGGGTCTCTGGTGGCCCCACCACAGGGGGCAGGTTGTAGGGGTCTCAGTACGGTTGTGCTAAGTTGAGGTGGCTGTCTGGCTGCGTGGGCTGGGACAGGACTGAGAGCCTTCCTGTGCCAGACCAGCTATGTAAAAAGCTATATGGGAAAAAAAAAAAAAGAAAAATAAGAGCGCTCCTTTTATTATTTCAACCGTAAAAAAAACAAAAAATAAACTGGTAATGCTGACTCAAGATGGGGGGGTATGTGCCGGCCCGTCGGCGCAGCAGTTGGATTTCCACATGCGATGCCAGCGACCCGGGTTCGGGAACGGACCTGGGGCACTGGAGGGCCGGCCGAGGGAGATGGATAGAGCGTCCCATGGACTGCTGTCCTCCAGAGGGAGGGTGGGGAAGTGCCGGAGCATCGGCGACCCTAGCCGAGGCCAGGAAGTCAGCGCCTTCACCCGGCCTTCTTACGCTTCAGGAGGCGGGGCAGGACGCTAGGCGCCATTGCACGACCCCGCCTCCCCAGAAAACCGGAAAAGACAGCTGCCTGCCGCCCATGAAGCTCGCCACGCTCAATTAGCCTCAGGCCAGCCTCCCACTCATTCACGACTGTGGCATGCAGTGGGAGTGCCGCAGCCCCACTGCGGGGGCAGGCCACTGGGCTCGGAGGGCAAGCCATGGGGCTCGGAGGGCTCATGGACGATTTGAGGAAGTGGAAGCTCGTGGTCCTTGACTGGGCTGATAATACCGGGCAGGCAGCTCGAGGAATAAATAAAGAATTGAAAAAAAAAAAAGATGGGGGGGTATTATACAAGTCATGAAGAGGGACATTAAGTTACTGGAGGGGGTGCAGCACAGGGCAACAAAGATGATCCAAGGACTGGGGGACATACCCTACATGAGCAGGCTGAGGGAGTTGAACATGTACTCAATGGAGGAGAGGAGAGACAGGGTGATATGATTGAAACCTTCAAGTACATGAAGGGAATAAACAAGACGGGCATGGAGGGACTATTCATGTTAAGGTGGGGTAGTGACACTCGAGGTCATGATCTCAGATCAAAGGGGGGAAGGTTCAGGAGGGAAATAAGAAGACTGTGTTTTACGGAGAGAGTGGTGTCTGGGTGGAATGCGTTGCCTGTGGAAGTGGCATCCTGTAGAACAGTGGACTGCTTCAAAAGAGGATGGGATAGGGTAAGAGGGAGGGTCAGGGGAGGGGCAGCTGCTGTGTAAGGGTTGCTAGCTGCACACTTGAGCAGACTCAATAGACCATAAGGCTTTTATCTGCTGGCAAATTTGTATGTTCGCAAGTCAGGAGATAAGGGGCAGCCGAAAACAGAACCAAAACATATGGGTTAAAATGTTCACTGCTATCATGCACTGCTGCTTTAATTTTGCCTCATTTTGTAATGCTGTTTGATGGTGTCATCTGTGGTAGCTTGGAAAGTTGGACCTTTAGAAACAGAGTAACTAGGTGGCTGAATGGTTTGACAGTACAGTAGTTGCCCGCGGGAGGATCATTAGTGTACGACGGCAAGAGAGTGACATGCAGAAAGATGGACCGGCAAGAACCGGGCAGAAGAACTTGCACTTTTGTGAGACGGTCACAGAGAACATCCTGAGAAGGACAACTTGATGAGAATCTAGTGGCAGCAAACTGCTAATAAAATCCCCAAAAGTGGCAACCTCATATAAGAGGCTGGGGAAGAGACCAAAAAGGAGATAGTTGAGCACCATAACAAAAATTGCAAAAGAAAAAGGAATCCAAAAAGTACTGAAAGCAGTGACACAGGACAGAAATTCATGGAGGAGACTGACTAGTGTAGTAGGTGCAGTGTTGCATCAGCATAATTGTTCAACTCAAGTCTTCCAATGGGTAAAGCCACAGTTTCATATCTAGGCCAGAAAAGTATGAGTGAAAATGTGAAACACTGAAACTTGCGACGTTGCTGGCAGTTAAAGTACCAAGGGTTATCCAGTCTGACCCCAAAAAGAGTTGCTTAACTATCCCGACCTAATATCCCAGAGAGGTTTTCCACCCCAAACCCTCTCTCACTCCTCCATGCCCCCTTCCCCTATCCCACCTCCCAAGCTCCTCCTCCTGGAATTATCAGCCTTTTAAACCTGTCCCAGCCATGTTTGAACTCATTTACACACCCTGCCTCCACCTCTTCTGCTGGTAATGCGATCCATGGGTCCACCATCCTCTTAGTGAAGTAGGACCTCCTCAAATCTCTCATAAAGCTTCCACCGATTAGCCTCCTTTCGTGTCTTCTCATGTCTGCACTACTGTCCTAGCTGAAAAGGTCTTCTTAACAGTTCACTGTATTAATTCCTGTTAGAAACTTGTATGTCCCTCATGGTGCACCTCTCTCTTCTGACCTCCAGCGAATACATGTTAAGGGGCTCAAGTCATTCCTCATAGGAGCTGCTCTCTTTTTTTTTTTCTCCTGGCAGGACCCTGTCATTTATCGGCCCTGGTCACGGCCCCTGGAAGCCTCTACCACCATCTATGGCTGCCATTGACACCCGGCTTGCCCCCCGGAGGGCGGGGCCGTGGCCACTTCTTCCGTGACCACGGAACCAATATCTAGTCGGGGGACTTGCAGCAATGGTGGTTGATCGAGGTCTTCCGGGAGGGCTTCACGTAGACAGTGGTCCTCGCCCGCCTTGATTTTCTGCCTTTTCCTCTTACGGAGGCGGGGACGTGCAATGACGCTAGCGTCCGCCCCGCCTCCCAGAGATGTGAGTGTCAGCAGCGTGAGATCCCCCGGCCTCCGCCAGGAGTCCTCAGCGCGCCGATCACTTTCCCCACCCTTCCCCCGGAGAAGGAGAGCAGTCCGTAGGACGCTCCATCCTTCTCCCCCGGCCAGCCCTCCAACAACCAGGGTCCGTTCCCGAACCCAGGTCACCGGTGTCGCAAGCGGAAATCCCACCACTGCGCCAACGGGCCGGCAGGAGCTGCTCTCTTGATCCTAGATTATCTTGGTGACCTGTCAATGCCCAGCCTGTAGCTTATTCCTGTTCTTTCTCAGGTGTGGACTCCAGAACTTGGCTCAGTACTCCAGGCGAGGTCTCACAAATGGCCTATACGTGAGCAACTTCACCTCCTTCCTGCTGTCAAATCCTCTCCAAATGCATCTCAGCATACTTGTTGTGTTGCTGTTTGCTTTACTGCACTGACTGAATTGTTTGTGGAAGTGATAAAGATGACTCCCAGGTCCCTATCCTCAGATGTGGTCAACCTAGCCAGATATACCCAGACACACCAGTCCAGGACTCTGTATGTGTGTTCCTCTTCACTTTGTGCATCAGTTTGCTCTTTTTGACACTGAACCATAACTGCCATATTTTGGACCACCTCTCCAGCATCCCCAGATCCCTCTATAACTCCCTCACCCCCTTCTCGCTGTCCACCCCACCACGTAGTTTTGTATAGTACACAGAGATGCATCATGTCCTAGATGCCCTCCCCTGTGTCACTGATGAACATATTGAACAGGGCTGGTCCCAGGACTGATCCCTGTGGCACCTCGCTCATGACCCTCTTCCCATTCTCTGACTTGACCCCATTCGTTACCACCTTTACCTCCCCAAACCACATCCAGAAGACTTCATTAGACATTCCAGAAATAAGATGGTAAGGAAATGCCCCACCAGAACTATGATAAATTATATTTATTTTTTTTTTTTTATGGAACTTGACATCTTGATATTTCACCTTGAAAGGGACTCCGTTGATCCCTCACAGGTAGATTGCTAGTATCCTAGCACTACATCACACTGTTTGCATTGTTTACATGTTGGGAGTAAATGCTGTAGAACTGACCTTGGCTATTGATTCGTAATCAGTGTTTTCAATTTAAATGATTTGACGTTGTTCTTAATACATCTGAACCATTTGTACTCCACTCTTTGCAGATGGTTCAAATCTTTCTTTATGTCCTCTCCATACATAATAGCCCCATCAACATGTAACACCTAATTTCTAACAGTAGGAGCAGCAGCAAATGTTGTTTTGTGAGTGGCACTAAAAGAAAAATTTACAGGTGCAGGCAGTATCCTCATGTTCTAGCAGCATGGATACAGTTCACTATCCACACTGTTGCAGTTCTGCTGGAGACAGTTGAACCATCGAAAGTCTTCAAGCTAAGCTCCTCCCACCACCCGAGTGGTATAGCTTCTGGCTGTGCCCTGTGACATGAGATCTTCCTTTCCACTGGAAGGGACATGGGACACATTTTCTTCCTTTGCAGCCCTGCAGTGTTGAATGATTCTAAAAGTTCAAGCGCTTTTCAGGTGAACATTTGTAAGTCGCTCCACGTCACGATCTTGATTGGCGATGAGAGCAAAAATAATGTTTTAAATTATGCACTTGGTGTAGGCAGGAAACGTTGACCACGCATCTGCATGACGTGCTTATGCTAACTGGGCGATCTTCACGATGTCGAAGGATATAGTTTGTGCCGGGCCATGCTGCTTTTGTCCATCGAAAACCAGAAGGTTCGATTGGCCCTGAGTAGGCTGAAAGCCCACAAAAAGTCCTCAGCAGCAGCTGGGTAGGCTGCTCGGCTTGCAGTAATGGAGGAGCAGGCAGTGATAGCTGTGGTGAGTTTCTCATCAATCTCAGCGCTGTTCTGGGCTGGGGCCAGCATCGGAGGGTCATTCTCTTGACAAGCTCAGAAAAATGTGTCTGGCCCTTCAGACCTTCACATCGTGGGATTAGGAAAGATCATGCTGTTCCCGCTCCTTCAGCTCACTGGGTCTCTTAGCCTTGTTCGAGCTCCCTACGGTCGAAGGGACTGTCAGGAGCTCCGAGGTGGCCCCCTTGGACCTGTCAACCTCGACTCCGGTCAAGCAGGCTATTAAGATATTACTCGAGCCTGTTGACCAACTGTTGGAGGAGATCGACAAGGAGTCTCCCAGACCCTGATGCTCTCGGTCCTCACCAAGAAGGACGAGGCACAGTTGATACCATCACTGAGCTGCCACAGGAGTGGCCTCTGCCAGCAGTCACGTCTCTGGAGTCTATTGTGCTTACTGGCGAGGCAGGTAGTTTATACAAACCATCCGGAGAAAGCATTTCGACCCTTGGGTCAACAGTCACGTTTGAGGTTGAGATTCTGTACACACACTCAATCCTGCTTCACTGGGAGGTGTCATCATCGACACTTATGGACCTCCTCAGGTGAGGAGAGGCATCAACAATAAATGTGTCAACGCTATGAGGAGCTCTTCTGTCAGCAGTGGACTATCACTGGAAGGGGGCTTTGGTCCCTTGGCCTTTGCTGGTCATTCCCATGCTGGTCCATGCTTCTCAGCATTCACCAGTGTCTAATTCTCCACCTCTTCTAGTGGAGCTACGTCCACCACAGCCCTTGTTCATGGCCCCAACCAAGGAGTCTTACCCCACTGCTGACTTGCTATGTTGAGTCTCAATGGAGATCACCCAGGATGAGGATACCAGCGTGGCCCATGGTGGATAACGGTAGAGTGCTGTCTTTGAGGAGTCCTCCGACTCCGAAGACGAGTTGACAGTGGCCTCGACCAGGACAAACTTTCAAGTGGGAATTGGTGGAGGAGCTGACCATAGGCTGGTGTCATGTGGAGCTTTAGTCCGACTTATGTCGAAATCCATGAAAGTTCCCTTAGAGCCAGTTCAGAAACAGGGTAAGTACTCGTTCGCTGATGGACAGGGATGATTCCCCAGGGGTTGCCTTTCCCGTGGCTGAGGCCATCATGAGACTGGCACTGGAGCTTTTGCAGCTTGCAGCATCCTGCCTGACATGCTCACCCCATGTTGTCCACAAGTACGTGGTCCCAACTTGCTCCCTTTCTGGGTTTTTTGATCGCTCCTCTTTGGAGGTCGTCTTTTCAGATTTGGTCTTCCCTAAGTCCGGTAGCCAAGGGGACATGGACAAGCCTCCAGACAGAGTCACAAGAAGTTGACCACACAACTAAAAAGGTGTATGCTGATGTGTCACTTGGTCTCCATCACGCTAGCTATGCTGTCATGATGATGAATTTTGGTCATTCCCGTTTGCGGTGTTAGTGGAACGCCTTCCCCGTCTTCCAACGGGCAAACAGCTTCCAGTTAAGGTGATTGGAGACCAAAGTCAATCACTGGCTAAACACCAGCTTCAGGTGGTTTTGGACATTAGCAACTCCTGAGCCCATGCCATGGCAACTGCCGTCGCTGTGTGTTGTAGGGCCTGGCTAAGGCTTTCCACCTTCATGCTGGACACTCAGGATAAGCTGGCTAATGTCCCCATCTTGAGCACTGACCTCTTCAGCCCTGGGGTTGAAGGATATCTCACATGGGTTAAGGAGTCCAGTGCCACTCTTGATTCCATGGCTTTGTCCCAGAAGGACCAAAAGCCTAACAAGAAGGCCTTTCTGTTCTGGTCCTGTCAGCCACAACAGTCTTCGCATCAGTCCCAGCAGGGGTAGTTTCAATGCTGGAGTCCGAAACCCAAGTTTGGCAGCCAGGGAGGGTGGGTGGGGCAGAGGTGGTGGTGCTTCTGCAGCCCCTGAGACCAGAGCTTCCTCCAAGGCTGCACAGTGATGTATTGTGGGATGTCATCCCACTTCCTGTCCAGTCCCTGTCCCTGCTCCTAGTCATGGTCAATAGTGCCACTTCTTGCCACAGTGGTGCGCCATTACTTCAGACAAGTTCACTGAAGAAGTGGTGGGCAGAGAGTTGCCTCTGGATTTTGTGGCTTTCCCACTTAACAGACTCCAAGCTCCTCGGATGTCTAGGGTGTCGAAGGACAGGTTATCTGTGCTAAGAGCCAACATCACTTGGCTCTAGAGAATGGGGTGATGGCCCAGCTACTCAGGACTGTGTGTCCAGGTAGTTCCTGATTCCGAAACGGACACAGGGCTGGAGTCTGAACCAGTTCATGTGGAAACGCAAATTCCAGATGGTCATTCTGAGTCCGACCATTCCATCTCTGGAGCAGGTCATGTGGTTCTGCCCCATGAATCTCCAGGATGCCTTTTTCCACATTCCAGTCCATCCATCCCATTTCCAGTACCTGCAGATCTTACGTTGGGTGAATCTCTTGCAACAGGTAGAATTTCACTGTCAGGCACTAGGACCACATGTAAACTTTTTTTGCTAGCAGTCTACCACAGGGGGCCACCCACCTCTGACGTTACACACCGACGTCAGCTACCCTATATAGGTGGGCGGCCCCCACGTCCTCTCCAGTTTTTTCCTACCATCGACCTAGTCATGTCGGATCTGCAAGGAAACCGCAGCTGATTCAGTTGCCATTTTCACGCTATTTGTGTTTTTATTTCTCACCAGTTTTTCCCCATCCTTTGTTTTTTCTTTTTATGACGTCTTCTCCATCTTCTTCGACAGAGTATCACAACAAGTGTGCTTGCAGCCAGCAAAGTCCGAAGAAGGACGGCCACTATGCTTGCCTTTTCTGCCTAGGCCCAGACCACGACGTAGAGTCTTGCAAATTCTGCCAGAGGTTCAACGCCACCACCCGCTGCCACTGCCAGCGGACCTTTGAAGGGCACTTGTTCATGCTGATGGTCACTTAAGTGGAGCAGGAGCTGCAGGTATGCTTTTCGCAGGCCTTCCTGGCCCAGTCCTCTGGTTCGGCTTCAGCCCAGCTGTAGGACAAATCTTCAGGGAAGCACAAGCACAAGGACAAGGAAAAACATAGACCCTGGTCCTCGTCTTCCTGATCGCAGTTGCCGCACTGTCGTTCAGCCATGTCAGGGTCCTCCAGGGAGTCGGCCCCATGGACCACCAGTGCCCCCTCTTCCACAGGGCAAATGGTGATTCCTCCTCCCACTTCCATCATTGTCTCTGGTGGAGGAACGTTGGGCCAGGGATCCTCCCTGCCTGCTAAGCTCCTGCTGCTCAGGTCCATTTCTTTGGGCACACAGCAGAGTGGTCCTCTCGGCAGTTCTACCACCGACGCTGTTGGGACAGACGCGGGGGCACCTTTGTCACCCCTCCCATCCCCCACCTCCCCTGCGTCGGATACCTCGCGTAAGTCCGCGCCCCATGTGGAGATAGGCTTCTCGCCGGCTCCAAGCCCTCACTTTACCCCACGCAGGGCTCACCCTTTGCCAGCACCGACGTCGCCTGCTCCACCGCAGGACCCTCCATACTGGTCCACCCTCTACAGTTGGTCCATACCATCCTTTCCTGTTACCCTACCCTGGCTATCCATGGGCACCACCGGGTAATCCCTATCCACCACCCATCGGGCCCTAGGTCGATCATGGTGGACATTCAGGGACTGGTGTCCTCCCTTTGGGAGGTACTCCGTTCACAGGTATCAGCGCCAGCACCTCCTCCCAGGGACCGGCCACAGGGACCTATGTCGCCCCCCCCCCCAGTGTCCACCCCAGTCGCCTAGGAGGGCTTTCTCCCCTTCTTCTCCAACCGATGAAGAGGATGATTACCACCCTGACCTAGTCATGCCGGATTCAGGGGATGAGGGTGCCTCAGGCGAAGGGAATGGTGACTCGGGCTCCCCCTTTCGCTTTTTGGGCTACTCAGAAGGGGTCTCCGCCCCCAAGGACATTCCTCAGTCCCAGCCGGATGACCCCTCCTTCTCAGCAGTTCATCGCCGCATTCAGGTGGCGATGGGCTTCGGTTCGAAGGGACAGGATCCCGAGTGTAGGCAGCTGGCCGTCTACCTCTGCAAGCCTAATGCCCCACCACAGGTGGTCCCCCCGCTGATTGATGCATATGAGGATGTCACCACGGTGGCCTGGCAACTGCCTCATCTCCTCCCTGCCATGTCTCACAAGGCAGACAGGCCTTATAATGCCCCCGAGGGCGTGCCTTTTTTGGGGGAGCAGGCACAGGCAGATTTGGTGGTTATCAATGCCGCCCATGACCGTTCCAAGTGGCCTAAACATTTTAGCTCCCTGCCCCCAGACAGGGAATCTCGGTGTTTGGACTTCTTTGGCAAGAGGATGTTCGCTTTCTCCACTTTGGTCATCCAGGCCCATAGTTACCTGGGCTACATGCCGCAATGCCAGAACTCCCTGTGGGACAAGATCCAGGAGGTCGTCCACTGTTACTTACGCTTGGAGGATTTCTGAGTTTCAGGACCGTATATGTAAAGAGCCTCATTTAGTTTTCCACAGAGACAGGGTGTATTTACGTACTAATCCTCCGTTCCTCCCTAAAGTAGTTTCTGAGTTTACTTTGAACCAGTCCATTCATCTCCCTGTGTATTTTCTGGAGCATGCCAATCCAGGGGAAGCATTGCTCCATAAATAGGATTTGCATAGAATTTTGCGGTATTATACATACAGGAATAAAGAGGTCAGGAAGTCCTCTCATTTTTTTTTTTCATTTGCCCTGGGCAGAGAGGTCTCACCTTTTTCTAAGCAGTGTCAGTCCAAATGGTTGGCCAACTGCATTATTTTCTGTAGCGGAAGGATGGAAAGAGCTTCCTGGTGTCATCCATGGTCATTCTACCAGGGGGATGGCTGCTTCAGTAGCTTGTTAGCGTTATGTGTCTGCTGTAGACATCTGCGCCACAGCTATTTGGAATTCGGTTCACACCTTTACTTAAGCACTACAGCCTGGACATCGCCTCTCGGCGAAGAAATTCTGGGACGCCATTGGCCCCCTTCTGCATCCCCGCACAAACAGCCCTAACATATACTTGAATCCCCTGTCTGGGCTACTCACCGATCCCTTGAAAGTGACCAAGGCACTCAACTCTCAGTTCTCATACCTATCAGCACTTCTCAGCAAACTCCTTTCCAGTAACCCCCCTCACCCTGGGCCCAGTGCCCCCGTCCCCTTCCCCATCCCCTCTTCCTCCCCACACCCCACTACACTACCCTCGTGCCCAGGCTCTAGCTCTGCCCCCCAGCCCTCCTTCTGCGCCCCTTCCCCCACCCTCCCTCTACTTTAAGACCATCTCCCCAAGGGACACCTTTAAACTACTTCGGGGCCTACCAAACTGGGGCAGCCCAGGTGCTGATGGCTTCTCCCCAGTTTTCCTAAAACTAGTCTCCTCAACGATCTCCAGACCACTTACCTTAATACTCAGTCTTGCTCTGTCCACCTCCTACATGCCCCTCTCCTGGAAGTCAGCTAAGGTGGTCCCTAAATTCAAAGTTGGGGACCCCCACTCCCCTGACAACTATTGGCCGATATCTATCCTCCCCCATCTTAGTAAACTCCTTGAGAAGGTCGTCCACCATCTGTTATCTGAATATCTCAATAAACATGACATCCTATGTGCCCAGCAACACAGCTTCCGTAAACATCATAGTACTGCTACAGCTCTGGCTCTGATCACCAGTCACATCCTCCACAACATGGACCATGGCTGTGCACTGGTGCTGTCTTTGTCAACCTATCTAAAGCATTCCATCTGGTCAACCACACCCTCATCCTCTCCAAACTGTGATCTATTGGCTGTTCTGAGGAAACCAGCAAATGATTTCAGTGCTACCTCTCAAACCGTTCTCAATCAGTTTGCATTGGCACTGTTTCATCTCCTGCCCTGTCAGTATCCACCAGAGTTCCCCAAGGGTCCATCCTGGGCCCTCTGCGCTTCTCTATCTTCGTCAACACCCTCCCCTTCAACTGCCTCAACTGCAACACACTGCTATATGCGGATGACCTCATCATCTTCCACTGTGGCAAATCCCTTCCACTTATATCCTCTGTCCTCTCTCAGAACTACAGTGCTGCTCATAGCTGGTTCACTTCCAACCGGCTGCTAGTTAGCTCCAAAAAAACCAAGGCCATGCTATTTGCGTCCAAACCACTCCTAACCAAATGCAATGCTGACAATTCACCTCTCCTTATCCTATTGCCAGATGGCCCTCCGCTGTATAATGTCTCCTCCTTTAAGTGTCTAGGGGTTATGCTCGACCCAACTCTTTCCTTCACAGACCATGTCAACATTGTTACTCACAGGATAAACCAGAAACTCAGGGCAGCGTACCACATAAAACCCTACCTGTCCAACGAGGCCCGCCTGGCTATAGTCAGAGGTAACCTTCTCCCCTTACCGCTCTCTTGGCTGACTTTACCTACAAGGCTGCTTTGACTATAACAGTGCCGTAAGCCGGCCTGGTGGCGCTGAGGGTCGAGGCGCTGGATGCCACACCTCGCCCCACGCTGGTGACCCGGGTTCGGGAACGGACCCGGGTCACCAGGGGTTGGCAGGTGCCGAGAGGGATTGAACGACCATGGACTGCTCTCCTCCAGGGAAGGGGGTCACCAGTTGTCGGTGCGCCAGCGACCTCTGGCGTAGGCTGGGGGCGGTGCACTGGCACTGCTCAAAAGGGGGTGTGAACTTGGGGCATGGTGCCGGAAGGGAGCGCATGCAGACACATGCGTGCTCCCTCCATTGGTGGTGTTTCATGCCCCAGTTCATGTCAATCCAGGAACAGGGAAAAATGGCACCAGTCACGGCAGCTTGATGGCCGTTCGGCAGGATGCCCGGCTCCGAGGGCTCACTGCGGTTACTGGATCCTGTGTCGGCGGTGATACGGGGGTTTCTCCGCTGCCCTGCCACAGGGGGCAAGCCATGGGGGTATGCTGTGAAGCCCAAATAGGAGCTGGGGTGATCTGGACAGTGGCTGGAGTAGTTGGATGCCTGGACGTGGATGGCGGACCGGGGCCAAGGTGAGAAAAATGACTAACAAAAAAAAAAAATATGTAACAGTGCCGTTTGCCCTCTCTCCAACCTCTATAGGTTCCGTACCTTGCCCAGGTGCCTCCGCTCCTCTGCTGTCCCTCCTCTTGATGTGCCACGGACTGTGACCAAAATGGGTGGGAACGCCTTGATGGTAGCTGCCCCCACCTTCTGGAATGTGCTTCCCGCACCCTAAGATCCTCTAACACCTGGATTCCTTTAAGCGTGCCTTAAATCCTGGTTACTAACCTTACCGTTACGGCTTTAATCACACAAATAATCCCCGGTGATCCTTTCTCTATCCTGCTCTTCCACTCTCTCCTTCACTGCCAATATTTTAGGTAGCTAGTCTAATTGCTCTGGGGGCTTGAGACTGGGATGCATTAGCTGGTTTCTGCCTGTGTCGATTTTCCATGTTATCTGCTAGTGTACTACTACCCAACTGCACTATTTTTTACCATTGTTGTTTAACTTGTACCTACTCACACATTCTGTACCTTGTATTTTTTGTATTGCTGTTGTGTTTATTCAGGTATTCTTGTACCTTGTGCCTTACAGCCCGGGTCGTGCCTGAAAACGGTCCTCTGGATCAGTGCACCTACCCGGTTAACACAATCATAAATAAAGATGACAATTTTGGCCTGGCTGTCTTGCAGGGCCTTCTCACTTCTGCCCATTTGGCTAATGCTGTCAGTTTTGGGAACTGCTTGCTAGTCGTCCTACCTGTGATACCCGACATAAAATAGTACAGATACATAAGAACTTACTGTAACAGTAGATCTTCGATGATATCTCTTGCAGTAGGCCTTGCTTTTCCTTCCTTCCCCCTGGATCTTTCTTTGCTGTTATATTTCCTTTCCTAGAGGAGACCTTCACCCTTCTCATTTCCTATTCCCTTGTGGCTTGAACCTCAGATTACTCCTCGGTTCCCTCAGCTGGATATTTTGGGTCTATAGCGGGAGGACATGGGGTGCCACCCACCTATTTTTTATTTTAGTCTTTGGTAACTGGGTAAGGCCCACTAGTCACAAGTGCCTTCTTTCAGGGGCGACCTGGGAGCACTGGGCGGTTAAGTGACTTGCTCAGAGTCGCACAGTATGCAAGTGGAGGTTGTGAGAATCAAACTCAGATCTGGTCTGCTGGATGTACCAAGCTCGTTCGCGCATCGTTCCTCTAACCTCTAGGCTATACTGCCAGCCTATATAGGGTAGCTGACGTCCGTGCGTGATGCAGGAGGTGGATGGCCCCCTGTGGTAAACTGCTAGCTAGAAATGTTCCCGTCTGGTCCTAGTGCCTGACGGCGAAGTCCTACCTATGATGGCCTGCTGCAAGTGATCCCCTCGAAGATCTACTGTTACGGTAAGTTCTTTTTTTTTTTTGTTCCGGTTCCCCCAATCCTCAGACCCCACCTGCCATCCCCCACCCCGGGCGTGGCCGCAGGGAGGTCTCCCCCTCCCAACGTACACTGTTGGCAAGCCCCGGCTTACTCCCCAGGTCAGGGCCATGGGAGCAGGACCCCTCTGGGAGACGGCAGCAGCAGAGCCGGGTCATCATGCCGGGGGGGCGACTTTTTTTTTCTGATGCTTGCTGCCGGGGGTGGGACGTGCAGTGATATCCAGCATCTGCCCTACCCCCTAAAGTGACGGTGCCGATTGCAATGGTACCCCCAGCCTCTGCCGGGGGTCCGTAAAGTGGCAGACACTCTTCCCTCCTCCCACTGGAGAAGGAGAGCAGCCCCCAGGACGCTTGATCCTCCCCGGCCCTCGAACTCGGGTCTGTTCCCGAACCCGGTCATCTGTATCGCAAGCAGAAACTAACTGTTGGGCCAGCATGTTACGGTAAGTTCTTGCGTGACTGTACTTTCCGCCCAGAGGGGATCCTGTACCAGTTCTTGGTCGTGTTCTCTTGTCTGTGCCCAGGGTCTTTACCAAGTGCATTGCAGTGGTGGTGGTCTTCCTGCTGTGCAAGGTCATTGGGGTGTGTTGCTACTGGGATGACTGCCTGATAGCTGGATCGTCCAGACAGGCTGTGGAGAGGGTTAGGGATCTGGCTTTCCAGACCTGTTCATACTTGGGCCTGCTCGTCAACTTTGACAAGTCAGGGCTGGTCCCTTTGCTGGTGATCAAGTTAATTGGGGCAGAAGTAGACTCCCTGTAGGCCATGTTGTGCCTCCCTGTGGACCGAGTATCAGATCTTGCCTCCTTTGCCTGATCATTTCAGGTTGGGAGCACTCTCTCTGCAACTTCCTGTGGCTGCTGAAGTACATGGCATCCTCCACCAGCGTGATCTGTTGCTTACTGGCAGATTCGCCACCTGCAGTAGGAGCTGGGCCAGCAATGGTCCCAGTGCCTAGGTCACCCGGACCAGCCGGTCATGCTGACCCAGCCAGTGTAGGATGCCATCCAGTGGTGGCTGACCCCACAACATCTGTTGGAGGAAATCACCTTTGCCTGCCCAGAACTGTCCGTCAGGCTCACAATGAACATATCTCTGTTAGGGTTTGGAGTGCACCTGGGAGTCCACAGAGCCCACGGGTTCTGGTCACCCCTGGAGTCCCAACACCACATCAGCCTGCTGGAGCTCCATGCTGTGCATCTGGCTCTATAGGAATTTGCTTCATTGATTTGGGGTCTGGTTGTTCAGGTCCAGACGGACAACATGGCCACCCTATTCTACCTGAACGGGGAGGGCAGGATGCACTCCCCTTCCTTGCGTTAGGAGGCTGTCTGCACCTGGCCACTCGTGCACAGCCTGGGTTCAGATCTCCCAGCAGTCTGTGACGGAGAAAACAGCTGGCAGACATTCTCAGCCAGGCTAAAGAGACACCACATGAGTGGTCCCTGCTTTTCTTCTGAGTGGTGCACCCCTCTGATGGAACTGTTTGCCTTGTGGGAGAACAGAATAATGAGTCTGTTCTTTGACTGCCCCCCCCCCCACCAGTAGTCCAGGACACCGTTGGGGGATACCTTTGCGAGGCCCTATAGCCCAGTCCTCTGTACTCCTTCCCTTCCTTCCCCTTGGTCCACAAGGTTGTGGTCAAGGCCTGGAAGGACAAGGTGTGGATGATCCTGATAGCTCCAGACTGGCCGAGGGGCAGTTACGGTGTTTTGATCTACTCAACAGAAGGCCCCCGTGGAGGTTGCCTCTCCACCCAGATCTGCTGACCAGACAAAAGGTGAAGGTCCTGCACCTGGACCTTTAATCCCTGCTCCTCTTAGCCTGGTTCCTCAGCAGCTAGGAGTCCGGATTCTGAGACTTTCAGAAGACGTCCTCCACCTTGTAAGGAGTCGACTTATAAATGCTGTGAATTTAATTAAGCAGAAGAGGTTCTTTATCTGCTGCCAAGGTAAGTAGCTTGATTCACTTACCTGCCCTATGGCAAGTAGCTTCAACTACCTTTGGTCCCTCTCCCAGTCAGAACTGCAAGTGATGACCCTTGAGTAGGTGGTTGGGTGCTTTTTCAAAGGCCTGGATTACTTGTTCCCTCCAGTGTGTGAATCTCAGCCACCATGGGACCTACTGCTGGTGTTGACAGTGCTCATGGGCAAGCTGTTTGAGCCAGTGCATAGGTGTGCGATGTCATATCTGTCATGAAAGACTGCCTTCTTGGTGGCCATCACATCAACCAGAAGGAACAGTGAACTGCAGGTGCTCTTTATGGAGTCTCCTGAAAGGTCATCCTTTGCCCCCACCAATTCCTCTCGAAGGTCATATCAAAGTTTCACCTTAACCAGATGATTAACCTAATGGTATTCTTTGCCAACCTGACCTCTGAGGCTGATTGCAGGCTCCATACTTTGGACCTGCAGAGGGTTGAGTCTTACTATATGGATCACATGGCTGGAGTTCAGGGTGAGGCTCACCATCTGTTTGTGACATGTGAAGAAGCAGCACTTGGCAGACGGGTAGGAAATCAGATGATTGCCAGGTGGATTGTATCCTCCATGGCCCTTTACTACAGGCTGGCTGGTAGGGAGTCACCCAAGGGACCTGAGGCTTATTCCACCAACCACACCACTGCACTTTGTGGCTGCTTCCAATGACATCCCCATTGCAGAGATAATGCAGGGATACAACCTGGAGTAAAGCGCACACTTTCATCGTCCATTACAGCATTGACATATTGGGTCATTGGGATGCTGCTTTTGGGTCCTTGGTCCTCCAGTCTCTGTTTGCCAAATAGGGGTGCGCGCCTTGCCCCCTCATCCCAGATGACTGTTAGGCTTCTGTCAGACTGTGGATACTGAACTGTATCCACTTTGTTAGAAATACAGGTTACTCACCTGTAACCATGGTCGTGGGCAGCTCCCAGACACCGAACACAGAGAGAGTGGTTGTCAAACCTGTAGATCTTTCGTCCACAACGGCATTTGCGGAAAAGGGAATCCAAACTGGACATGGGGGGGAAGTGAACTTTCCTTGTCGAAGATAGCGTTGACACAACTGCAGCGAGTTGGGTGATGGCTGGAAAAGAACTGAGACCATTAAGGGCCGCCCACGTATTTATACATATTCTGGGACTGACGTCATTGTGGGTGGCCCCCAGTCAACACTGCTGGTGAAAGCTACCATGAAGGAGTGCCCTCTGGCGGACGTTTCCCAAGTGCCGCAAAAGATACCCTCGAAAAAGATTATAGGTTACTCACCTGGAACCATAATTCTACTAATGGTATAAAGTTCACATCCACACTGACAGTTCTCTTGGAGACAGCTGAGTCATCAGAAGTCTTCAAGATAAGCTCCTCCCACCTCCCGGGTGGTATATCCTTTGGCACCGTCCCGTGATGTCTGATCTTTTGAACACTGGAAACGGTGATCTGGGTGCCACATTGCCAGAATAGGTCGGGTGGGTTGTGTGGATGTGAACTGTATATCACTAGAACATTCATTCCTGTTCTCACTGCCAGGAATTCAGCCAGGCTACATGTCATCGACAACTGCAAGAACTGGAATTGTACATCATGGAGCAGAAGGTGGCTCTCCTAGAAAAGATTTGCAGTCCCGCTCCTCTTCTTCTCTGCCCCCATCGAGCTTCCAGGCATCCCAGTCGAAGCACCATTCCTCATCCAAGCACAAGCATCAAGCCAAAGACAAGGCCTCAAGTGACAAAGGTAAGGACCCTCGGCCATCGATGGCTTCCACCTCCAGTTACTCGTTGACAGCATGAGACTCTCCCACTCCAGTGCAAAAAACTTGGATAGTCTTGGCGGCCTTATGCCAGAGCTTTCAGGCCTCCTGCAGAGATCAAGAGCCTCCTTCATCAACAAGCACCTTGCCGGTGCTGTCGTCTCTGCACCTCTCCAAAGCTTTGTCTGTCCTGCATACAAACCAGGCCCCTGAGACAAATTCTGGACCCTCGTTGATGACCTGCCCCTCCTGCATGGGACTGGGTCCTTCGTCAGTGAGTTGTTTCTCAGGCTTCGGGCTCTCTGCCCTATCCACAGCCTAGACTGATCCATTCTGTGATGTTCCCCTCTTGCATGGGGTAGACAAGGGTTCCTCCTCCTGCCTTTTTGGCTCCTGTCAATGTTGCCTCTTTGGTCAAAACGATGTTGGAAGTCATGCAGGCCATTTAACAGCCTCCACCTCCACCCTCCTCGTCTACCTTGCCCCCTCCCAGTAAGAGGGATCGCCATGAGTCCCCCATTCCTCCCTCCTTCCCGGCCATGGAAGAGGAGGATTTGGACTACATAGAGGAAGAGGACCCAAAGGAGAATGATGGGGTTTGTACCCTGCCCCCAACACACCTACTTTGTTCTCGGTGGGGGAGGATCCCAGGCTGTATACTCCCTGCTGTCCTCCAGATGACCCCAGTTTCTTAGACATTATGACCCAGTTACAGCGTGTCATGGGGTTCACAGCCACCAACCAAAACCAGCAACGCCGCACTTTGGCTGAATATTTGGACTTACCGGACGGAGGACCCGGCTACTGTGGTCCCTCCACTTATCCAGGCTTGTCAGGATACCATCTCTGTAGCTTGACACCATCTTTACACGGTCCCTTCCATTTCTAAGAAGGCGGATCACTTGTACCAGGCCCCTGTGGACCACCCCTTTTTTGCAATGGTTCCCCTTGCGGATTCTGTGGTCATAAATGCTGCACATGAGGGGACCAGGCATCCCAAACAATTGTGTACTCTACCTCCTGACAGGGAGTCCAGAAAATTGGACTTGATGGGGAAAAAAAGTATATGCTTCATCTACCCTGGTCATGCGTGTCCTGAACTATATGGGGCATATGCTCAAGTACCAGAAAACACTTTGGGATGCTGCCTCTGAAGTAGCAGTGAAGGTTCCCCAATCCACAGACATTGATCAGTTGCTAGCTACCCTTAAGACAGATGCCAGTATCACTCTTTATCTTTTCCGTGCCAGCTACGATGCTGTAGACACCTCTGCACATGCCTCGGCAAGTGGTATTTCCCTCCGACAACATGTGTGACTCCGCGTCTCAGGTTTTACACCTGATGTACAACAATCCATCTTAAAGGCTCCCTTTAGTGGGCACAAGCTCTTTCGCACAGAAACAGAAGGCATCCTTAATGACTTGCAGGCCTCAGGCTGTACTCTCCGTACAGTTCAGAGGCTGTCTTCCTCCCAAAGACGGCCATTTCAATCCTTTCAGTTTTGTCGTGCCTCTCGCCAGAAGGGTCTAACACGCCAGCTACCCCGGAAACGACCAGCCTAGCCTCTTGGCAGTGCCTCTGCGTTGGCTACCAAGGGTAGCAGAGCTGCCCCTGCCACTGCCGCTGCCACTATCTTTTGACTCCTCCACCAGTTCCCCTGCCATCCTCCGCAGTGGGCAGTCGTTTCTTTCTCCACTTAGAGGCTTGGAGAGAGACTACAACAGACGAATGGGTACTGCAAATTATTCTTACGGGCCATACTGTAGAGCTCACAGCCACTCCCCCTTCGCACCCGTCCCGACAGCTGTCATACCCGCCAGACCACGTTCCTGTTCTGCTGGAGAACTCCACTCTTTGATTCAGAAACAGACGGTGCAAACTCTCCCTCAGTCCAGGCTTGGGCATAAGGGCTTTTATTCACATTTCTTTCTGGTCCCCAAGCACACAGGTGACCTCTGTCCTGTCCTGGATCTTTGGGATCTCAACTGGTTCATCCAGTACAAGAGATTTTGCGTGACTACTCTGCAAACAGTCTTGCCTCTTTTAAACCAAGGGAACTGGCTATGCGCCCTAGACATGAAAGACGCATACCTTCATATCAAAATATACGCGGTCCATCGGCAGTACCTCCGGTTCCGACTACTGAAATACCTTTATCAATTAGGTGCCTTGCCCTTCGGTCTTTCCTCGGCCCCCTGGGTCTTCACAAAGTGTCTGGCGGTAGTAGCCTCGGCCCTTTGTCTCAGAGGACACTACGTATTCCCATACTTAGACGATTGGCTTATAAAAGCCTCATCTCGGGAAGGCTTGCTCCACACTCGTACATGTACCCTGGAGCTTTTCCAGGAACTAGGCATAACAGTAAATGTTGCCAAGTCCCACATGGAGCCATCTCAATGCTTCCAATACATCAGAGCAGTGTTAGATACCATACAGGGCAGGTTCTTCCTCCCAGAGGACAGGACTCACAAGCTCCTTTCCCTCTCACAGTGGTGCCTTGCAGCTCACCACATTACCGCACGCCAGTTCATGCAGCTTCTCGACCACATGGCAGCTGGCATTTCCACTGTGCCGTACACCCGTTTACACATGCGCCCAGTTCAGTGGTGCCTTCGCTGTCAGTTTCACCAAAAGATGGGGACTTTCAAGACTACATTCGCGTAACCCTGGCCCTTTGGTCCCTCTCTTGGTGGCTGGATCCGTTTTACTTCCAGATAGATGTAACCTTCCAGTCGACTTCCATCCCCACCCAAACACTGACAACGGAACGGATGCCTCCAGCCTGGGTTGGGCGTCCATCTTGATCCTCTCCAAATGCAGGGCCATTGGGGACCAGATGCAACATCCCTCCACATCATCATTCTGGAGATGAAGGCCATTCGTCTAGCTCTTCAGGCCTTCCAGCCATTCCTGATCTCCGGTCCCTTGTTGATGCAATCGGACAACACTTGGTTAGTGTTCTACATCAGCAAGCAAGAGGGCACAAAGTCACAAGCTCTATACCACAAGGCCTTGAAGGTTTGGCATCAGACGCTCTCTCTTCACCTTCATCTGGTAGCAGTCCACATTCCTGGAGACCAAAACATGGTTGCGGATCACCTAAGCCGCCATGCACAGGGCCACAAGTAGACATAGGCAATGGAACTTCTCCATGACATATTCCAACTATGGAGGACTCCCGACATCGATCTGTTCGCCTCTCTGGACAATCACAGACTACCTTACTATTGCTAGATCATCCTGGACTCAGTCTGCAACTCCATGGATGCCCTGACCCTCTCCTAGCACGGGCACTTTGTATATGCCTTCTCGCCAGTTCCACTCATTCAACGAGTGTTACTCAAGCTCCAGCTGGAGTGTGCCTCACTGATTCTGATTTCCCTGTTTTGGCTGCGACAGATCTGGTTCCCCCTCCTCCAGCAGCTGTCAGAAATGGATCTCCTTCCGACCCATTCTGCTCACACAGAACCACGGGACCCTCCTACATCTCAGTCTCAGATCCCTATATTTGCATACTTGGCTCCTGAGGACATCTTTGTAGCTCAACATCGCGTCTTGTCTTCTGTGGTCACAATTCTCCTGGCCTCCAGGAAACCTTCTACCAGAAAGACCTTTACTGCCAAATGGAAATTCTTTATTAAATATGAAATATGAAAGCACCAACTCTGGTAATAACCAAACGCTGCACTCTTTAGTGGTTCTTTGCTGTTTATTCAAATATTTTCATCTGTGCCCCAACATTTCGCCAAGTTGGCTTCTTCTGGGGGACCATTAAAAATTACAAATAAAATATTTTATCATTATATGTTGTCATAATTGACTAAACTGCCTCGGGTCCTCAATTTTATTCTGGAAAAACTAACCCTATCTTCGTTTGAGCTGGCTGCTGCCTGTGCGCTGCGCTTCTTGCCTGGAAGACCCTTTTCCTGGTGGCTATCATCTCAGCCAGATGCATCATGGAACTTCAGGTCCTCTTGTGCCATGAGCCTTACTTTGTCTTTATTAGGGACAGAGTATCCCTCTGCACAGATCCCAAGTTCCTTCAGAAAGTGGTTTCAGAATTTACTCTAAACCAGTCCATACACTTACCTGTCCTCTGTCCTGATCATACAAACCCAGGAGAGACCCTTCTCCACACTGTAACTGTGCACCGCATCCTGTGTTACTACATAGCTCGCACTAAGCCCTCCCGAAAATCCAAGCAACTCTTTGTTGCTTTTGCTCCTGGGAAGACTGGCAACCTCATCACGAAACAAACCTTGTCCAGCTGGTTAGCACATTGCATCACCTATTGTTACACCAAATACAACAAGCCTCTCCCTGGTGCTGTGCATGCACAGTCCACCAGAGCGGTCTCTACTTCTGCAGCATGCTTCAGGGGCATTTCTATGATGCCGCCACTTGGTCTACAGTCCATACGTTTACTAGACACTACAGTCTTGACATGGCCTCCAAGTGGCGGGCCGCCTTTGGCCGTGCCATTCTCCAGGGCCTCCTGTCCTAATCACCCTTCCTACTCGACTGCTTGTGAATCATTCCAAGTGTATGACCTGCTGCAAGAGATACCCTCGAAGAAGATAGTTCAGTTTCGTACTTACCGTAACGGTAGATCTTCAAGATACTCTCTTACAGCAAGTCACGATCCCACTCGCTTTCTCCCTCCTTCTCTGGGACAGCCATCTTCTGCTTCTGTTTTTGTCGTCTTACTGAGCAATACCTCTTGCCTCCTCGGTTCCCCTCTGTGTCCTCTGCGAGCTAGTCGCCGGCCGGGAACTGAGGCTGCTAGGGGCCGCCCAAGTATTTATACATATGCAGGGACTGTTGACATCGTGGGCAGCCCCCGATCAACACTGCTGGTGAAAGCTACCGTGAAAGAGCGTCCTCTGGTGGACGTTTCCCAAATGTATGACCTGCTGCGAGAGATCCTCTCTAAGATCTACTAGTATGGCGGTAAGTACAAAACTGTACTTTTCTTCACCTGTAATCTGCTTCTTCCACTTGGTCCTGCAGCGCTTCTCTGAATCACTTATTTCTGGAAGAAAAAAGTCCAGATGATGAGGAATAACATTTGAAGAAGTGGCTTTTTTTTTAACTCTCTAATATATTTGCTGATGTCATATGAGCTGGTGGGGAGCCCAGTCGGATTGTTAAGGTAGATAAAAAAAAAAAAAAAAAACAGAACTGAATAAAGTGAGAACATTAACTGTGATTAGCAGTTTTTCTTAACCTGAGAGTTACTAGAGATTTAATGTATTGATTTGTGTTTAGCACTTCAGTGCTTCATAAAAATATTGAGTGGTTGTGCCCAGTTACCTGACAGTGTTGTAATTGTCAGTATTGTGCTCAATGCCTATTTTGTCTACAGAAAATTTTACGAACTGGCGCCATCATTTCCCAAGCAGAACATGCTTACTCGAACTCATGAAGGGAAGAAGCGGCATCTGTACATGGTTTCCAAAGAGTTGCGGAATGTGCTACTAAACAACAGTGAACGAATGAAGGTCAGTTCTTCTGGAAAAGTGGCAGGATCATCAATTTGACAAGACATGCTGTACCTTTGATCTCCGCCTGTGTCGGTCTGAAGGTCCTGCTCTGTCAGAAACAGTCATGGCATAACTTTCCTTAGCAATAGACAAATCCAGCATTTACAAGGTTGAGTCTGTATGCATGGAATATATTTACCCCAATGCACAAGAATGTTGCTGCCACACAGAAGTTCAAACAGAAGTGAGATAGATTAGAAAGCATATACAGTGGTTGAAGAACTGTTGACATTGTTAAAACCCTGGAATCAAGTAAGTTACTCCAGTGCACTGTCTCCCTTAAAGTAGTTGACCTTCAAGGACATCTAACTCCATTGAGCCAAAATTGTACAGTAAACTGTCTGTGTCCCTTGTACTTAGAAAGTTGACCTTCTTCAAGGACATGTAACTCCACTGAGCCAAAGTTGTACAGTAAGCTGTCTGTGTCCCTTGTACTTTGAAAGTTCTTCAAGGACATGTAACTCCATTGAGCCAAAGTTGTACAGTAAGCTGTCTGAGTCCCTTGCACTTGGAAGCATTTGCTTAGATGGGGTTTCCCACAATGACATACATGGCAACACCTGTATAATGTGTGTGACCCCATACTCCTCAGGTTAGCCTTTCCTGTTGTTGACCACTTGTGAGACCATGGAAATGCCTTTGTCAATTTCTATAGCTGAAGTTCATTTATTTTTGTACTTTATTTTTGTTGATTTTTCCAACGACTTAACATTGAATATACATATAGTAAACAGTCCACAGCTGCAATAACTTTTAGGACATAGTCCCTTAATATTAAGCAGCATGCATTTACTATATAGAGTTACCACACAGGGGAGTAATAAATAAAGTAATAAATTAGCAAACCTAAAGAAGCATCAAACAGATAAGCTGCATTAGTGAGTCCATGAGCAGCATGGCTGTAACTAAAATATTAAAATGTCCAGCATCAGTCCCAATAAAGGCCTTGCCCATAATGGGCTTATGGTGCCATGCATTGTATCTAAAGTGAAGATATCCCTCAATATATATTGGAGCAAGTTGCCCAAATAGGGCATACATAATATAAGTAAAACCTGCCAAACAAATTCTCCATCCTCCTCCACCTCCCTTGATACAGGCGAGCATTAAACTCTTAAGATAACTCTCTCAGATAGTTGGAACAATAGAAAATATGGCACACAAGGCAACAACAGTTGGTGGCTGAAACCATCTCATGGATTGATCGTAAAACTGTTAAACTTCAGAGACAGTGTCTTTGTTGACAACAAACATGAGCATTGATCCAAACAACCTTTTTCAAGTGTCTATCTCTGATGTACTAAGTCCTGCCACCTTTGAGGTACTTACAGACACAGTGGCCAGCCTGGTCGCCCATTTTCTGGCCTCCACAGGATCGCCAAACGGGTCGACTTTCCCTTCTAAGACAATGCGGAGGCTGGCCGGGTAGATGATTGTGTGCATGATGCCAGCCTCCCGAAGAGTACGGCAGATCCCATCAGATTTCTTGCAGCATTGCCGCGTGGCATAGCTGATGTCTGGGAATGCATAAATTTGCTGATTGTCCACCATAATTGGGTCAGCACCACGTGCCAACTATAAAATTATGTCCCTTTCCCCTGATCCCCGTCATAACAACGATTAGGGTTTGAGGCTGTTCCGTCATTTTTCAGCCACGTGGTGTTACTTTATAAACTTTTTGTATGCCAGCGATAGTCTCCTCCTAATGGAACCAGCTTAGTAGAAACTCCTGTATGGTCATAACTGGGTGACCCCTCACAAAGCCCTCCGGTAGAACCAGTAAACAAATATTTGCACTAGCACCCAGTTTTCCATAGTCTCTAGCTGGGTTCTTAAGTGTTGTAGCTCCTTGGACATCAACGCGGTCATTACTGTGGCAGAGTCTGCCCTCTTAGTGACCTCCAGAAAACAGTTTTTTAGTCCATCAACTGTACTTTCCAGAATTACCACCCGACTATTAAATGTGTCCACTTTTTGGGAAAGTCTGGCCACAGAGTTAATAAGTGTTTGAAGTTTCATACCCAGTGATGCAAGGGATTCATCAGTGCCTGAAGTGGTCGCAGCTGAGTCTTCCAGGCTTGACCGCGAGGTCTGAGTCCTGCCAGCGCATTTTCCTTTTTCAGTACCTCCCTTTGCCTTGTCTCACCTAGGATTCCCCATCTTTACTAATTTGCTAGTCAAGAATCTGTTCCAACAGTCAAAGTTAGCCAAAAAGCCTTGCAAGAGGTAGATTTTGGTGGATATAAATGGAGATATTGCAGAGCTGTAAAAACTTGCCTCCACCTAACTCGAGCTGCACAGTGCCCCCCCCCCTCGAAGTTTATTTCTTTGTTGTTTTTTTACCTGTTTTATGCTGTCTCCAGTGACGTCGAATTAGTTGATGTTTTTTCATCACTGCGAGTGTGGTGTTAACATTTTTCATGACAGTGCTCACAGTTATGGGTTCACTACTTGTGCCTTTTACACGATGTGAAGTCCTGTCCTACCTGCCAAAGCCACAAGGAGACACCGGCAAAAGTCATAGGAGAACTTTCTGCAAAAGCTGGAGAATGCCAAGTGTGCAGCTTCTAAGTCTGCATGAGGCTTCCCTCAGCTTTCAATGGATTGGCTTCATCAGAACCCAGCCTTGCTCCTCAGTGTTTGACTCACCTTCCGGAGGAAAGTACCATTCATCTAAGATAAATACAAAAGTCTTCAGAGCATAGCTGCCATGCCTCTCTCCCCCCTCTCCCTCAAGATTCAGGTCTCCATTTATTCACCTTAGGGTAAGTTGCCCGCCACTTTGGCAGTCTCAGTCACTGGCCCGACTATTGTCAAGACACTAAGGTCAGGTGCAGGCTTCACCTCTGGCCCCGTAGAGGTCCTGCAGCTTATCTCCACCTTTGCTACAGTAGTAGATGCTGACTGCCACCTTCGCTAATGCCGCAGGTTTGGCTACATTCTGAGTTATTCCAGAGACTATTGCCTGCCATGCCGTCAACTCTGTTTTCGTCCGCGCAGCCCCTGTTGTCACTTTCTTCAACACTTTCTCGGCCTAGTAGTTCTCCTGTCCCTGTTCCTCCTTTATGGTTACCTGTTCTTTAGAATATGGCTTCTGTGGTTCATTGTTCAGTTTCATTTAATTTCATTTTGTTATTTGGGCAAATACACTGGAGTATAGTTCTGTTTACAGTACGACCCAAGGTCAGATACAGAGGGTTCAACAACAAACAGGAATAAATAGGGACTGTATAGTGCTGATGCCAAGTTAACAACAGACAACAATTTGGTATACCAGAACAATAATAGATAGGGACAGTGAAGTTCCACGTCAGTTAAACAGTGCAATGAATTGGTACAAAGCATTAAAAGCATTCACATTTGGAAAGTTCAGCCAGATGGGTTGAGCGTGCTTTAAAAAAAGCATTGTAAGTAGGCAGGCACCTAATGTGAGGGGTTATTTCATTCCAGGTGGATGCTGCAGAATGAGCAGAAGTTCATTGGCCACAGTGACAGCGCTGGGGAGTTTAAAACATGGGTCGAATTGGACCCACTGGTGTAAAAAATGTGGGTCTAAAGTGGAACCTGATGGATCAAAACATAATCAGTGGCAGATTTTGAACAGTTCACGTTCCCTTCCTTTAGATGTTGTTATAGAGCAGGTGCATAAATTTGGACCCACTGGCAAAAGAGAGAGGGTTCAGTTCTGGGCAGGATACAACTTTTGCCCATTTTGGTACATGTTAGCGCTGCCCCTGGTTGGCCTCTTAGAGTATGTGCAAACGGCACACTTAAAAGTTGTAAGTCTTGTGAAGAGCATGACTTTAAACTTGGTACATGATCCATGAGTGACCTAGACAGAGTGGGTGGGTGCCTACCTTCCGAATCCTATAAATAAATTGGGACATGGAAATCTTGTATAGTCTAGTGGGCAGTTTTCAAAATATTCGTCCTGTTGCACCCCCCTGTTAGAGAAGGTTTGATGGTTGCATAAGATAGCTATACTTAGCAGCTTTCAGAAAAGGTACATTGTGGTGTTAATCACATGGTCGATAATATTGAATTTTGGTGAGAAAATCTGGACAATATAGCTGAAAAAAGATGAAAACGAGTAAATCCTGAATTTCGAAGAAATTGTTAAACTTTTAATTTTTAAATCATATTTGTAGAGTTTGGGTATTAGTTTCCAGTTTTTGTAAATTGTTAAAATAAATTTGAATAAAGTGAACCTAAATGCCCATAAATGAACCTTAAATATAAGTAAAACATAACATCCAAAACCAATTTCACGCCTTATGTCCAGTAATCCTGTCTAATAGCATCTTAACTAATTACTGTATGTTCTTTATTGCTCTCACTTTTCTTCCATTTGCTCAGAAATTATACCACAATTTCATTGTAATAATTGATTTGTACATGCAAAGGTTGCTGTCCAAGAATGCATTCCTATATCTGAATCTCATTCCTGAAGGCATACACTGTACGCATGTAGAGAGAAACAACACATTTTCAAACAATAAGTTTATTTACGGGCTGAATAGAAAGAGTGAGAAAAATACTTTTGCATAATAACAACACCACCTATGGAAATGCAAATGTATTTTTCGGCCAAAAAATGACACACAACATTTTTACTACAAGATGTTCTTGTAATAAGGTCCGTCCTGAGCACAAATTATACTATTAATTCTAACGCAGCAAATATATTATTTATTTATTAACGTTTTGGAATTACAACCCTTTGAGTCAGACTCTTTTGCAAAGGCTCTGTATCCAAATAGCAGTTATAGGCAGGAGGCAGTAAATACAAACAAGACATACAAGACTTAGGATACAATAATTACACCTATTTCTTACAGTGTTAGAACAATAAAGTTGTACAAAAGACAAAAATACTCATTTCCAGTAACCTATTGGGTAACTGGTCAACAACTGAGGGGCAAAATGGAGAGCAATCCAAGGGATATTGTCAGATACACCATAGAAGTAGAGATGTGCAAGGCCTGCAGGGCATAGGTTTGAGTACCGTGTCTACTGGGTTCGTCAGGGCTAGGGGTCATGAAGGCAGTCACAATTCGAGGAGGCAAGTAACAGTTGTTGTAGCTCAGACTTGAGTCCCAGCATAGGAGTAACCTGTAAAGTGGCAGGAAGGGCATTCATCCAAAGTGGGGCTCTCTAACTTCCGGATCTTTGCCCAGCAGTGGTTCTAAAAAGAGGGGTGTAGAAAGCAGCATTGCTGGAATATCTAGTGATTCTCGTTCTATAGGCCAGTATTAGTAATGTTGACACTTGAGCAGGGACGAGTCCAAGGGATATTATTTTGGCAAGGAGGCAGGTGTGGTAGTGGAGACATCCCTCAAGGTTTAACCAGGAGGTTCTCTGGTAGGGATCACATGTATATGTATATCTGTCACACCCAGCTGCTAGGCGGCAGGCTTTGTTTAGGGCAGTTCTGATTTAATTAGGGCGATATTGGAGGCTGACCCATAAATGGCTATGTCGTAGTCAGCCAGAGGGAGAACAAAGCTGGATACAGCCAGCCTTAGAGCAGTCTCTGGGAGACAGGAGCGAAGCTGATAAAGTAGACCAATTCTGATGTTTACAGCTCTGCAGGTGATAGAGATGTGCTCATGAAAGGAGAGAGCCGAGTCAAGAGTGATCCCCAAATACTTAAAATTGGGGACAGTTTCAAGGGGGAGCAGAGTTAGAATTGAGAATACGGAGGGAGTAAGACCTGTTTTTGTTCTGATGGTGCACAAAGAGCATCACCTTGATTTTCTTATAATTGAAAACCAGTTTATGATTGGTGAACCAAGACTCAGTTTCAGTGACGTGCTTCTGTAGGTTATGTTGCAGGGTGGAGGGGTCCTGATGCCGGCACAAAATGACATCTTCATCTGCATAGGGAGGAGTTGTCCAGAGCAGGCCCGGTGGAGAGAGTTAGCAAACAGGCTAAACAGTAGAGGCCCAAGGATTGAACCCTTGGGTATCCCAGACCGGACTGGGAGGGGGGAAGACAGTGTGAGGTTTAGTTTTACCTGTTGAGATCGGCCAGAGAGGTAGTTGGAGAACCAGGAGGTGGCTTCCTGGGATAGGCCAAGGGAAAGTGAGTCAGTCAGCAGGGGGTGATGAACAGTATCAAAGGTCTTTGTCAGGTCAACATAGACAGACCCAACTAAAAGCCCCATATCAAATGCATCATGGATGTAGGAGGTATATTCCAGTAGGGCAGTTGTGGTGCTGTGGGCCTTCCTGAAACCGTGCTGTTGGGGACATATGTTATGTGTGTCGAGGAACTGAGATAGTTGGTCAGCAACGATCTTCTCCAGTGCTTTAGACAGGGGTGGCAGTATGGAGATCGACCTATAGTTACTCTGTAAAGTTCGGTCTCCACTCTTAAAAATTGGGGTCACCATGGCTTGTTTCCATTGAGACGGAAATTGGCCCAGGCAGAGGGACTTATTAAGAATCTTGGTAAGAGGGGTTAGAACGGATTCCAGGGAGAGTTTGAGGAGATTGAGATCTAGGGTGTTAGTGCTATGTCTTGATTTTCCTAGAACCTTGGATAGGTGTTTTTTGGCTGCACTCCTGGAAATAGGCTTAAAGCAAAAGGGGGGCACCCCAGCAGGAAGAGGAGGGAATCTGGAGAGGGGGTATAAGGTGTGGAGAAGTAGTCTGATGGGAGGACGTTGTTGAGGTCAGTGAAGGCAGTGTTTAAGCCGCTAGCTATAAGCTCAGGATCCTGTGTAGCAGTACCATGAACATGCAGGAGGGAAGGAGGGGAAGAGAGGGGTTTACCATTCAGCCTATTAATGGTCTCCCAGAATTTGCGTCCATGTCCCCACAAGGAGGAGACACTAGCCTGATAGTAGGCAGCTTTGGCCTGCCGTATTTTCTGGGTGCAGGCATTCCTAGCTGCACAATAGTTTTGCCTGTCGGCTGCTAGACCCGAGTCAAGAGCTTTATGCCACAGGTTGTCACGATACCACATACTATTTAAGAGGGACTGAATGATCCAAGGAGAGAGATGGTTTTTGACAAGTTTTTTAACCGTGGGGGAAGGAGGCAAAGATAACACAGGCAGCATTGAAGGAGGAAATGAAGAATGCTACTGTTTGAGATGACATTTTAACTCATTTGCTCCCGGTGTCCATTTTGGGTCCATTCCAGCAATGGATGATTCCGACGCCATATGGCATCTATGAGAACAAATGAGTTGACTTATGGCCATATTTATCATCATGCAACTTTTCACTATAGCATGTATTCTTAATTTGGAGGCACATTTAACTTGTTTACTCAGAGTCGCCACTGTCAGTGTCATAATCTGATTCCAAATCACCATTTTTATAACTGATATTGTCTTCGCCTGTTTCATGCGTATTATCACGTGTTTGTGTGTCCTTCACACCCACAACTTTGTGTGCATTTTAGTTCTATCATCACACACCTGCACTTCCTTGAGCATTTAGACTTTGTGCACTCTCATGTGGTAAGTTCTGCCAAGTCTTTTGGACCGGATTCTTGCATCATTAGTTGAGGCTCAAGACCATTCTCTGTCTGTCCAGCCACGTCCATCAGGTGACGCAATAAACAGCTTAGCCACTAGTGCTGCTTCCCAAACAGCACACTGGTAATTGACTTTCTTTATGTGCTGTACCAGGCTGTCCATACATGGTGGCAAGCTATCATTCTACTTTGCTTGCTTGCAAAACTGTTTGTACCTTCAGAAATTGATGTTGGAACCAATACAGGATGTATTAGTTCCAGCATCAACCTATGAATGTACAAACCAGTTGGTTGGTAGAATCTGCATACAAACTTGTGACAAACATCTGTGACATAATTTGTGACTTCATTAGAGTCTCTAAGTTGCCTTACATGATCGCACTAAAGCCTTTAAGGTAACATGGCAAAAATGGATATGCTATATGGCGCAGGTAGATCCTGGATTTATCCTTGAAGGTTACTCGGGGTGCTGCTCTCATTGGAGGTGGGGGAGATAAGGACAACATTATTTGAAAAACTTTACGAAGTCTGATTCTCATACTGTTGTACTATGAAGGTATCTTTGACTTTAGTGCAAGCTCAATTTTACACTTTCTTTCAGAAGAAATATACATGTATTCCAACTTGATTACCCATTGTATGTTTTGTAGGTGTATTTATGCCTAAGATTCATATGATTCGAATCTGGATTATTTGTGTGCCTTACCTGTTTAACTCAATAAAAAATGTATTAAAAAAAAAAAAAAAAAAGGTCTCCAAGTTCAGCCAACCTCTGCAAGTCTTAATGGTTCATTCTTAGTATTTGCAAGGATTTCTTTTTGCCTTTGAAACAGCTGGTGCTGTCACAGCCTATAAGGGCATAGAATGGCAGAAGTAACTTGAATATTGAGCTGCCAAGTTTCTCAGCTGTGATATGCAGTGGTATGTATCGGGTCTTCAGTTTGGTTCCTGTTTTGAACCATAGCTTGATGCTAGGCTGCTCTGCAAAATATGTTCTGGTGAACATATGATCGCATTGTCTGTGTTGTAGCGAGTGACTGAGTCGCCAATATGCAGATATATATCCTACTGTCGTCTTCCTCTTGGGCAGAAAAGAGTTCAGGAAGATCCTTTACTTGTCCACGAGTTATTTCCATAACCCGTTCATGATTTTCAAAGCCTCCTGATATCACCAATGTTTGGGATGGTGTGAGAACATGAGGCATGGTTTTACACCACTCCTCAAAGTTGTTGAAGTTCTCCTTGTTTTTGGGATTGGAAAGGTATGCCTTCATGTTTCTGGGTGCTACCTGGTTTATTGCACTAATTCTGATTTCTGGAGATCCTACTATCTCCCCTTGTCTTTTCCTTTCACTGGCTTTGATAGACGCGTCATTGTCGTATCTGTCTGATATGACTTGAACTGTGTCACTTTCCCTAACTGCACTCTTCACAAACTTTTTGCAGTCCATCCAGCATGTCACCAAAATTTCGAATACCGGTTCTCGATGTCCGCTTCTGAAGACATGCCGTATGGTCTATGAAAGTGATTGTGGTGTGTCTTTCTGAGTTAATGTTTCTCATTAAGGTAGCTGGATCTGGTGAGGAATCACCTATGGCCTCCTGGTCTCTGAGCATTTGTGCTTTGTTGCTTTTTGCTAGTAGACCATCTGCATTAGCAATAGCCAGAGGTTGGCTTGACAGTTCACATTCAGTGAACTTCTGCAGGTCTATCTTTCTGCCTCTTGATATCACCAGAAGCCTGGCAAAGAGCTGTCTATCTGAATCTATGGATTTTACCTTGTCCCGGCTTTTAGGTTTGTAAACGTGCTGTAGGTTTGTAAACGTGAATAGATGCATCCTTTTGATAGGGTTATTGAGTGAGACTGCAGCAGTATTGAGTCTTTCTTCAACAAATTCCATTAAGGCAGTCTTGCTGTGTTCTTTTGCAATCAGCAGGGCAGTAGTGACATGCAATGGAGCAACAGCTCCTGTAGCTATATTTATGAGAGGTTCAGGTTCATCTCTTGAGTCTTCAAGTATATCCACAGCAAATGGATTTGCATAGCAGTCCAAGATTATGCTAATAATCCTCATGACGTCTTCGTTGTCTTTCCTGATTGACTGTGGTCGATGAATCTGCTCTTCGGGATTGTCCAGTCCATACATGTACTTGAAGTTCCTCATGATAGCACTTCTTTCATGTACTGTGAGAGTTGCCTTCTCTTGTCTGCTTATTCCTATGATTCCCCCCCCTTGCCTTGACGTGGAATCTCTGACCGCGGCTTGTTCTAGGTCTAAGTCTAACCAGTTGCTGGTAAAGCAGGCTGAGATTGATCGTGTGATGACATCTTTCCATTGGCAAATTGCTCATGCACTGCCTGTGCAGTCTTGGGAAGCAGAAACATTTCTGAGAGGTTCACAGGACCCCATCTGGCTTAGTTTTAGTTATCGTATGCGGAGGCACAGCAAAGGATGTTAGTAAAGCATTGTAGGTGCTGGTTCCAGTTTAGAATTTTCTTAGCTGCAATACAGTCAAGCCATTTGCACCTCTGTGATATACTGCTACCAGAAGTAAAATGTTGACCGCTGCCTTTGCCCTTGGTTAATGAACACCTCAGAATCACCTTGTAGGGTCTTCAGCATGGCTTCAAGGTCTTGAAGTGCATCAACAAAGCTCTATTTTCCTCATTCATTTCAACTTCTGTTGCTATCACAGCCATTAGTTGCTGGGCATTTTTGTGCTTTAGCTCAATTTGATTTGTGTCCCCTGATTGTATTTTCTTCTTCTGTACCACCCAGGCAAAGAATGCTTGCCACTGTAGCCAGCACATGGCTTCAAACATCAGCTTGTGGGCTAATTTACAATGTTTGTAGTTTTTTCCCCCTGCATGATCACAGCTGCAGCATTTGTTCCAAATACCTCTGCCTCAACTAGCAAATCTTCAGATCCACTGTAGCGTTTGCCAAGTATCTTCCAGTAGAGCGATGTAAAATTCTCCCATTCTCAAAATATGATGTTTCAGCTCCTCCCAGTTGCAGAAACAGACTTCTTGGGCAATGATGTACAACTGAAGGGCCAAAGTTATCACTGGGGTTTCCTGGCCCAGTGTCTGCATCTGTTTCTAGATTGTTTTTAGCCCCGTGTATATAGTATCCTTATGGGTGGGAAGACTTGGTACTACAGGATTGTAACCAGTTGTGGTCTTGAGTCGTTCCTCTTTGAAGTTGTAGTGAAGGATTGCATGAAATCCACCCCGACTTGGTACACATTGATCTTCTGGTTGTAGATGCTCAAACTCAAATACCCAGTCTCTGTTGAGCATCAAAGATGTGGATTTGTTTGTTAAAAACCAAGACTTCACATCAGTTTCACCAGACAGGTGACTGAGTGGGCCCTTTCTCTTGAATTGGTTAGGACACTGTAGAACACCAAGGCATGTAAGTTTGCTCACAGCTTGTCCCTTAATGTCAACTACGTTAGGTCTCGGTCCAGCAGACACATTGGACCCCAAATTGTCCTGTTACGGCAAGCTGCCTAGAACATGTGTTGTACCTTGACCACTCCAAGTTCCTTCATTTATGTCTGTGTTGTCTGTTGCGGCATGTGCAAATATTCCAGATATGATGTTTGTTGGAAGAAATGTTCCACCTTGTTGTGTAATTGATGACATGACGGCACTTGCTGTGGATGTCTCGACTCTGCAGACATCATCATAACTCAGGGAATGCCCTCGACTGTGTAGCATATCCAACAACTGGTGACTCCTAGCCAAATGGTGGACTGATATAGCTAGTCCAGTATGCTTTGATGTTTTACAGTGAGAATGTGAAGCACTGTAGATTATATCTTGGGCTAATGCTAAGACTCTTCTGTGTGCATCAGGAGTGTTTCGGATATGTTCTGCTGGTTTACCCATCATGAGCAAACTCAGAAACTGGTACAGATCAGCAGGCACCAGGGACTCTGCTCTTTCAAAACAAATCTCTCTACAGTCAGTGTATGGGTTGGTGGATATTCCTGATGCTTTTCTGGCAGTTTTCACAAAGTGTTGTTGCTGCATGAAAAATACTAAGATTCTCATACTCGTCTAGAAGCTCCAGGTCTGCCTCAATTGCTTCTTCCTTGACCTTTCTTTGAAACTCAGCAATCTTGTTGATTGTTTCTTTTAAATTTATTTTGCTACTATACACCAGCTGTGGTTTGTTTACTGAATGAGGCTGATGGAATGTAATTGAACCTTCAAAGTGTCTAACAAGATGTTTCTTCAACTTTTCAGAACGGTATGTCCCTGATTCAGCATAACCACACATGTCCAAACATCCTCTGTATTTTGTCAACAGGAATGTCATATCAAATGCCCTGCCATGTGTTAAGTTATCCTGAATGTGGTTTACAAGCATGTCAAATGCTCTTGTGAAGACATCAGTGCTCTCCTCTGTCTGTTCAGTACGTTTCACTGGCTTGTCCAGCCCTTACCAGTAGCTGAGCTAGACAGTTTTTGTGGTACTCCGCCTCCAAGGCTATGAGATCTTGGCTTTGTACACCTTAGTCAGTAGATCTTTATTACTAAGAGACATGGCTGCTGACCGAATGTTCTTTTGCATCTGAAATGTTCTCACTTGGAAAATGTGAATCACCATGTTTCTTACCACGACTGCAGATGAAGCATTTGTTAGCTGCAAATGTTGTGGATGTAAGTCTTGTTCTCATAGCCGGCTCTTGGTTGCTTGTTCCAGGCTTTGCTGAGTCTAGATGACCTGCTCGTGGATCGTGTTTGTGTGAATAAGATTTTCTTTGCTGATGTAATTCTGATAGCACCGGCGATAACGAATGGCAAGTGAATCGTGTCTCATCCAGCACCCCTGATGTTTTAGTGCTTCTCTCATACATCTGAACAGAGTTTCTTGACCTCTGGCTTTTGCTGCAACAAGATTTTGTGAAGCATCTCTGTCTTGGCAAATAGTACAAATAGTTACATAGTCTTGGTGTGATCTCTAGCACTTTTTTGCTTGAGATGGTACAAGTCCAGTACCCTGTTTACTTGCCATTTCCAGTAATTAAAATAAATATTTTCTGCTTAAACATGCAATAAACTACAAAAGGAAAAGACATTATTACGTTTCCACCACCAAACAACTCATATCTTTAAACCTTTTTCAGATATTGATCCCTAGGTGCCAGTTAAGCCTCTGTCATTGGCAGTGCCGGATGTCACTTTCATGGGAAGGGGCTCAACAAAGAGAGGCTTGTATCTCGGTACCTGCCATTGACCTAACATCACAACGTACTTCTCCTGAAAGCTCAGGGTCATACCTAACTTATGAACATGACAAACCGTCTCTAACCGGGGGGGGGGGGGTGCAACAAAAACCCTACAATAAAGCCCTTTTGAAAATTGGCTGCTAGACTAATAATTTAAGGGGATAGGAAGCCAACCCACTCTTCTAAGTGTCTCACAATGATGCATCGTATTTCGGGCTGATCGCGCAAATCTCCCTATCTTATGTAGGACGACTGTCTTCTTAGACAGTATATTTGCAGGGGCCATGTCAGTCACTGTTAAGGCATAGTTAACTAGTGGTAGTAAATTTTGGTTAATGATCGCCATTCTGGTTTCAGGTGTTAGAAAGTTTCATATTCTGTACAGTGTAGCAATTTTTGCATTGGTTTAGGTGTGACAGCACTCACCTTCACAACTAGCTTACAGAGATTCATGCAGCATTGAGTTTTATTGTGGCCACTGGTGCATCACTGCACTGCGATGCGTTTGAACATGTTTTTGAATGTATTTAATAAAAACTAAAGTTAACTGAAAAAGAACTTGCTGCATGAATCTTTGAAAGCCAGTTGGGTAGGTGAGTTCTGGTTCACCTAAGCTGAACCGTGTGCATTATTCTGGGTGAGGCACCACTGTGCACTAGAGCAAAGCACTTGTCATGAAAGGCTCCTGTGCAGCATCCTCAGCCTGATGAGGAGTATGAATATAATCCAGACCTGCTGGATGAGGATGATGAGCTCCTATATGTATTGTGGGTTTCTCTCTACTACCCCTGTGTCCTTTGGCACTGAAGACACTGTGGTTTGAACTCCCAGTTCTCATGAGAATTCCCCTTTTCAAGTTTTGATGCGCCTCATGCTGGAAAAGTTCCAGTTTTCATCTGGAATCTTATCTGTATTATTGTAAGTCCTTACTACCTCTTTGTGATTATTCCACCTATCTTGTATTAGAGGATGTTACCATGTCAGCTTCGCACACCCAGTGCTCTGCCGATGATCCCTCAGAACTAAGGTGCTTAGGCGCCTTAGACCTGTCATGAGCTGCCTTGATGACCACTGAGTCTGTCTTGGGCTGAGCAGCCTAACAGGGAAGACCCTGGGGGGCATGATAACGTTTTTCCACCCTGCAGGGCATAGCTGGCACCTTATCTGGTCTCTGTCAGGCTGCTGTGGTTGCATTCCTCATGGATAGCAGCATGGGAGGAATGATCTTTGGGGAGATTCTGGAATCTTTAGGAAGTCCACCAGTTCTTTTCTGGTGGCATCCTCTTCCTCAATGTGGAAGCCCATGGCTGAGGAAAACTGATTCATCACATTGAAAAATGTGGGGTCCTCAGGAAGAGAACTAGGGTTATGTTTCACAGAGTCCTCACTGACAGAAGAGGCTGTAGATCTGTCAAAAAGCAGGATCTCTTCCTCTTCTTCCTCATCTTCAGGAGCATGAGGTTTTGGTGGTACTCCTTTGCAATGTCGACCTCTTCAGCATCTGGGTCTGGCATCGGGTGTGCTGCCGCTGGCCTACAGGGAGCTTCCTGGGGTGGATAAGAAGGCGTAGACGATGAAGCTGCCATTGACAGCATTGGCGAGGAGGGCCTAAGTGCCTGGACAATCAATGAAGTGAATTTTGTCAGGATCTTATTCAAGTCGATGGTGTTTGTTGACGGGGGGGGGGGTCGACGGCACTTGTGTCAATGACCTGCTTGATAAGCCCTGTGAACCCAAGGAGCCTGTTGCACTGGAAAGAGAGGGGGCAGGCCTCGAGGGTAGTCATCGATGACGAGCCCGTTGTCGATAAAAGAGGGTCTGACAACCCATAGGTCAACGGCTGGCCGCCTGGAGAATTAGGTGGAGGTGCTGTTGGCATGGGTCTGGTGGAGACAGAGACCTGGACAACAGAGTTCTTCACTGGTGCAGCCGCAGCCGATGAAGATCCCCCAGGTGAAGGAGAGGCCAACAGGGAATGAGATCGATGTCTGTGAGAGTGGTCGCGATCTCTGTCTTTTTTGTGACTTTTCCCCAAGGACTTGTCTTGGGCCTGGGAGCTTGAAGAGCCGGTCAGTGACTGGGAGGCCAGGACCCTGGAGGACCCCTATCTAGAACTGGCTACCTGTTGATCCACCGGGAAATTTTTTAGAGCCTTTCTGCATCACCTGAGTGTTGTTTGGTTAAACCTCTGGCAGAGCTCACAGTCAGAAACTTCACGTTCAGGCCCAAGACAGCAGACACAGACAGAGTGTTCATCTGTTAAGGCAATCTTCTTTCAGCAGCAACGGAAGAGAGAAGATGAAGGATTAACTCACAACATAAACAAGTTGAAGTAATCTCTTTGGAAAAGATATTGTAAAAATGAAAGTTAGAAAAGCTGTAGGTGAAAAAAGCAGTGAATACTGTGACAGAGCTTCTGCGGAGACCAATGAGAGTGAGTCAACGGAGGGAAAGAACTTAGAAGTAGCGGGTTGCTCACGCCTTTATAGGGTTCGTGACATCGATGGGCATTGATGGTGTGGGCGGCCCCAGTTGTACTACTGAAAATATTCCATGGATTCCCTTCACCGATGGCAAGGTTCCTACAGTGTTACCTGATAACTGAGATACCGCGGAAGAAGATCTACAAGTATCTTACAGTGGCAAACAGGATGCAGGAGGAAGTTTCTTGAAATGAGAAAGAGCAACAGGATCAGGAGGCATATGATGAAGCTGGAAGGGGGCAGTTTAAGAGAGATGTAAGGAAATATTTATTCACTGAAAGGGAGTTAGATGCCTGGATCAGACTAAGAACAGAAATGGTGAAGGAGAAAACAGTGTGAGGTGGGCTTCAAGGATGTATGGGATAGACATAGGGGTATATTAGAAAACAGGGAGGAGGGAGGGTTGCTGGAGACCAGTTAGGGACTGTGGAAATAAATTTTAGGCAGGGAACATCTGGTAGACTGAGTGGGCCAAGCAGTCATTTTCTGTCAAAAAATTCTGTTTCTATGTTATAAGTTGATCTGTTGCCATTGCTATCTTCTTCAAATACATCAGTGCCCCAGGAGTAACATGATATTACATTTATTGATTTATTATGAAAAACTTCAGTTTTAAGTGAACCACCTTGCTGTCCACCGAACTATGTTTCTGCACATCCAACTCTGCATTTTACTCTTCCTCCCTTCCAATCCACCCCTTTTCTCCCCTACTGTGAGGGACGGTGTCAAAGGCCGTACTGAAGTCCAGACATGCCATGTCCACTGCCCCTCCCTGATCAACCACCTGCGTCACCCAAAGAACTCTATTAGGTTCCTTCCTCTGGGTCTTCTTATACTTTTGGGTCCAGCTGTAACTAGATCTCATCAGTTTTATAGCAATGAGGCGGGTTACCTTGGCAACTTCTCCACTTATTTGGACAAGATTCACACCTTTTACCTCTATCAGTCTGTACTCAGCTTACTCTAAAATCTATGAGGCACCTCTTTCTTTTTAAAGGACATTTTGTGGTACTTAAAAAAACTCAGCTTGTCCTCATGCCTTGACTTGTCAGTCCATTCAGATAAATAGAACTATTTGGAGTTTTAAACAAGTCCAAAGTCTTAGTTTCGCATGACACCCAAATAACAATATACCATAACCAAATATTAAAAAATATATATATATATTTTTTTTTTATGACTAACAATTTGTTACAACAGTACAAAAGATTTTGGATGGTTTCTCTTCAGTCATTCGCCCTCTGTTATCAGATGGGGACCGACTTTGCTCCCTGGATATTCAGAATGCTTATCTGCATATCAGAATAAGGCCCTGCTACCGGCAGCATCTGTGTTCCCTTCTGGAGGGCTCACACTACCAATTTCCTGTTTTGCCCTTTTGCTTTTCCTCAGCAGTACATAACTTTAGCAAGTGCTTTGTTGTAGTGGCCATGGCCTGTTGCCGAGAGACTCTGTTTATTCCTATACTTGGGCAGCTGGCTACTAGATGTCTTCTCTAGTGATCCGCCAATACAGACCTAACACAGGATTTGTTATTTTTGTGACCATTTTATGATTGTGGTCAACAATCCCAAGTCTGTTCTAGTCCCATGCCAGGATCTGCAGTTTAAGTGCAGTCCTGGATTCTGCACAGGCTAGTGCATATCTTCCAGTGAACCATGCCTCTACCCTGATTGATCAGGCACACATGGTTTAGTTAGTTTTTGTTGACTGGGAAAGGAGGACTAGACAATTCTGCCTATTTTCAGCCTCATCCGGGGTGGGGGGAATACAGATGGATGCCAACTGACATTGAACCAGATTAAGCTGTTTGTGGTATTTTTAGTGAATGGGGGAAATTCCTCTACTCTTTTGAGTGGGGGCGCTGTGTGTTAACGGTGAGCCAGTGGAGGAGCAAGCTTCTCTTCCCACCCGGTCTGGTGCAGAAGTTGAATCCATTTGAGTGCCTGAAGGCAAGTGTGAGATGGAAATGAATGTAGAAAATGCAGGCATCAAAACAATCTGAGGATGGGCAGCTCTGCAGGAGGAAACCCCAGATGATCTAAAAGTCTGTTTGGAAAAGAGAGCGATTTTGCTTGACTTGCTGGCAGCAGAGTAATGTAAGTATGAAATGCTGAAACAGGACAGCAGTACACCAAAGGAGAAATGAGGTGAGACGACACAGAAAATTCAGCAGAAAGAGAGTGAGAAAACTGAAATGGCTGGAAATATGGGCGTAGCAGGATAAGCTACGCAACAAGGTACTGTACCATGGATTTCTAAAACTGACACAAATGGGGGGCAGCTAAAACGAAGCAAAGTAAAAACCGAGAGAGCTGTGGAAAAGAAAAAGGGGGGATACTTCTGACAGAAGGATTTCTGAGTAAAGTTAATATGTCAGTATACTGTTTTGAGCCGGAAACGGGGGAAATAATGGTAGAAGAAATGAATGATGCAACAGGAGAGCAAGAGAGTGCAAGGTCATAGGCAATCCCTGATTATGACAATGAAATATCTGCAACAGGCTTAAATATTTCAGAGGCCTTGAAGCAGGTGGGCTGGGCTAGGCCAGACAAGAGTAAACCCTGGCAGTGTCCTGAACAAAATATACTACCCTAGAATCCCCAGAGCTTCCCTCCACCTTTGACCTAACTCAAAACCCAGTATTACATTTACCACAAGGATCCCGTATGGGTGGTCAAAGTATAAGCTCAAATCCTGTTCAAGAACTGACACTCTTACTGAACAGAACCTTGCAAATCTCCCCAAGTCGTTAACCTCTGAAAATGGGTCACAGGAAAATCCCTCGTAATCACAACCCCCCTTCCCCAAAACCGCTCTCCAACCCAATCCTCCTAATCAAAGTGGTACTGGAAATCCAGGAGCAAACTCAATGCCAGGGCCTTCACAACAGTGTCACCCTAATTACAGACAGAATCCCCTTTCATATGCTGGTCTGTTCCTTGAACCCCCTGAACCTGCAAAATGCAAAAATACGATCAAAATTAAATATAAAGGAAATCATGAAAAATATCCCAACAGACGGTATGTGGGACGGAAGCCGATTAAAGAAAGCATGGGCTTCTTGGCTGCAGAACTATATGCATTAATTCATATGTCAGGGGATCCAAATTTCGATCTAAGCTTTAAAACAGCTGCCAGTCTAGAAACCTTTTGGCAAAGGTACCAACAAGTAAAATATACTCCATTATGGTCCCCATTACATGCCATACTTAACTAAGCCTGCTTATAGGACAATCACTGTGATATTTAAGAATGAAGGGGTTTCAGTTATGAATATCTACTCGTTGAAAACCAAATGTACGGTGCTTGAACATCCAGATCTGATTAGGGACTCGGATTAAATTTGGACAGGGGGTTGGAGGATTAAAGTCTAGCTACCTCAACAAAATGGAATGATACAGCATCTGCTGAGTTGTTTTCACTTGGGGAGCGACCGAGGATTTATTTTTTGTGTTGGACAACCCAAGTCCTGCTTCAGATGTGGGGCCCACACACATCTCAGTAGTGCATGTGACCAGATGAAATGCGTTCTATGTGGAAGAATTGGACATGTAAGCTTAAACTGCCCATCACCAAGATTTTGTAAACTTGTGTGAAGACACTGCTCACATGTTTCAATATTGCCGGAGGCTACACACAACAACCCTGGAAATCATGCTGACAAGCAAGAAGTGGTGGTCACCCATGTGCAGCAACAAGCAACAGGGAGACAGCAGAATTGGTCCCGGACAACGCCATCAGAGGACCATCAGGAAGGACGAGTAGAACAAGGGTTAAGACCTCAGACTGATGAGCTCGTACCACATTTAAGACAAGAGGTAGAGCCAACTGGTACACCTCCAGGGAGTGGAGCAACGTTATGTCCTCAAAGAAATAACAAGAAAACTCAGGACAACATAAGAACAGAGATGGAGGTATCTGAAAATGGGTTGTAACAGGACCAAGAAGTGTCAGATGGCCTGACCACAGACAGCAACAAGAGTATGCCCCCTCTAGCTTCCAACGTATAGGAGCAAAGTAAATCCAGATGGAGAACGAGGAATAGGGGTAGGAAAAAACACCACCAACATCTACTTCATCAGATCTAGTGGTTACCAGAAACAGATTTGCCTTACTGACCAAAAGGAAACAATGGTCTGAGACTGAAGAAGATTCAGATGCCTCTTCAGTGGAATCATTGCAACCAGATCTTATAACGGACACCGAGGTAGTGTCCAGTGACTCCTGTAATCGTCTGATCGATCGCTTTGATATACTAAATCCCCAGCAGTAAAGGGTATAACTATGTATGAAAATACCAGCCCCATAGAACTGAATAGAATTAGCTCCATTTGCCAACCGTTTTGTGACATCACAAAACAAGGCTGCGTGGGCAACGATGAGAGTGTGTTCGGACCGGAAGTCTGTCTTTTTGGGCACTATATCAATATACAAATTCACGAGGATGTAACTTCTTAAAAATGGAATTTTTATGCCAAACTTTGACAGCGAACTACTGATCTGGTAAGGGATCAAATGGACTGAGGCAGGCAGCTACTAGGAACCTGCTCTTTAATGAAATCCTAATAGGCAAAGTAGATCTCCCACCAGCTTTAGCAGATAGTTTGGTAATTTAACTACATAAAAAAGGGGAAAAATAGATATAAACAATTGGAGGCCCATAAGCTTGATAAATGTTGATTGGAAAATCATTTATAAAATTTTAAGTAATAGATTAGCAAATGTTGCAAAAATAATATCTACATCCCAAACGTGCTATACCTCAAAGGACAATGTTAGATAATCTTAGAATGTTGAGAGATGTACGAATGTACTACAACACATGGCTTTCTTTTAAGTTTGGATCAGACAAAAGCGTTTGATTTTGTATCACATGAGTATTTCAAATGTTGGTAGCGTGTGGTATTCCTCAGACTTTTGTCACATGGTTACAAATTTTGTATAGACATGCAACTTTTAAGTCGCTTGGTTAATGGAGTCATAGGATGCCATATCTCCATAAGATGGGGCGTTTGGCATGGGTGCTCTTTAAGCCCTTTATTGTACATATTTTCAATAGAGCTACTTGTGCAGAAGCTTAATAATGTTATTAATATTAGACACATGGTTAACCCTGAGGGTATCCCTTTTCCAACTGTGTTGGCTTACACAGATGATGTTTACCTTCTGGTAGCAGATGATAACTCCGGGGTTAAGATTCTGGAAGTAGTACAATCATACTCTTCCAGTTCAGAATCAGCAGTATGTAAAACAAAGAGTGTTGGAGCGCCTATCACAATTCAAGAGGGACATAGAGTACAGGACATAGCAGGGATATGAATTCAGAAGGAACCTTTACAAATACTAGGGGTTAAATTTGGAGGTACGGACCTGGCTAAGGAAAATTGGATAGATAAAATTGGCGGATGAGAAAGTACAAAAATGAAACACATATCCAATGTCCAGGAAAAAGAGGATATACAGTATATATATATATATATATATATACAAGTATATACATGTGTTAAAAACTTTTATAATCACGATTTTTTAAACGAACAGTTACATTTTCCTTTACCTGCCTCATTAGAAGCTAGAGTATATAATGTGTTTTTCCATTTATCATGGGGCAGTCGACTAAATCCAGTTAGAAGATCAATTACATACTGGTCCATTAAGAATGGAAGACTAAATATGGTTAACCCCATAGTGTTCTTTTTTTTTTTTTTTTTTATGTTTTTGTATTCCAGTATAGTTCTCATCTTTCAGGGTGGACAACAAATTTGGATTCAGATTTTGCAAGCCAGATGTGAATATTTTAGTCGGAAATGGGAAACTCCAACATGGAGGGCATTTAAGGCAGTCCCACCTGGGACAGCATTGTACCTTGTAGAATTCATTAAAAAGCTGACGGCTTGGAAAATTTTGGCACAAAGTGTGCTATATAAAACTAGGAAAGAAATGTATACTTTTATACTTAAGGAAATGTTTTTGGTGCCTCCTTATTCGTATATCCCTCAAGTATTTCAGAAAGAGAAATTATTAAGCAACTTACAGAAGATAAGACTCCCTAAGAAAGTATGGGATATATTATGGATGTGTTGTCACACATCATCGGATCTTTTTGTAGACATGCAACTTTTAAGTCCCTTGGTTAATTGAGTCATAGGATGCCATATCTCCATAAGACGGGGCGTTTGGCATGGGTGCCCTTTAAGCCCTTTATTGTATGTATTTTCAATAGAGCTACTTCTGCGGAAGCTTAATAATGATATTAATATTAGACACATGGTTAACCGTGCGGGTATCATTTTCTAACTGTGTTAGCTTATGCAGATGATGTTTACCTTCTGGTAGCAGATGATAACTCGGGAGTTAAGATTTTTTTTCATTTTTGTAGTTTCTCATCTGCCAATTTTATCTATCCAGTTTTCCTTAGTCAGGTGCGTACCTCCAAATTTAACCCCTGGTATTTGTAAAGGTTCCTTCTGAATTCATATCCCTGCTATGTCCTGTACTATATATCCCTCTTGAATTGTGTCCCATAGTGCTCGGATCTGTACTCTCATCATGTTGGTCCCCAAGCTCCCCAGAGAGGCTGCTAAGCCCTTCCCTGGTAGTAGTGTCCTCTTCCTTGGTCTGGCCACCTCCCTATGCTTCCCCTTAATTTGCTTGGATTGCTCCCCTTCCTCGAGGGGCACCTGGGGTATTCCTGAACAGCATGGGGAACATGATTTCACCTTCTCCAACCTAATAGCCTTTGCCAGTCAGCATCTCTGGCCTGTCTTCTGCCTTGACCTCAGGTGTGTTCTGTACTCTTGTACGGTAATCAAGCACCTCACCCATAAGCCCTTGGCTCATGGCAGGAGCTCTCCCCTAAGGCATCTCTGGCCACTGTTGGTGTTACTAGTCCTGGCGGGTGACTTTGAGCCTAACCCAGGTCCCCCCTATTAAGTCTCTTCCCTTCCCTTCCTGCAGGCTGGCTGTCAGGCAGAGGGCTAAGAATTGCCCATCTCAACATTCGCAGCCTCCTGCCCAATCTGGCTGAGCTTGCTGCATGGGTCTCTCATTACAAGCCTGACATCCTCGGCATCACCGAGACATGGCTGAAACCCTCTACCTCTGACTCTGCCTGCATGCTTCCTGGTCTTGAACTCATTAGGCTTGATCGGCCAGGGAGGAAGCGGTGGGGTGGTGGTATTTTGATCTACTTTAGGAGCCACCTAAATCTGTCTGTCATGGCTCACCAAGAGCCCCCCAGTGAGCTGCTGCATACCATTCTCTTGCTTGGGAATGCCAAAAAGCTGCATATCATTTGTACATATAATCCCCCCAAAGGGGGAGTGCCAGGACTATCCTCCCTCCTTGAAGCTGTGGGCGCTAAGACCGGAAACAATGAGCTACTCATGATGGGCAATCTCAACCTAAATTGGCTCAGAGGTAATGCCAAGGCGTATGAACCCTTGCTTGCAGGCCTCTCCTTGTCACAACTCATCCAAGAGCCCACCAGGTGGTCCACCACTGGTGGGAGTAGCTCCCTCCTCAATTGGGTGCTGTCCAATAGACCAAAGAGGATCTCCTCCTCAGGTACCCTTCCTGACTCCATCTCAGATCACACCCCAGTGTACTGCATATGGAGAGTCTCCTCCCAGAAAATTCCCCACAAAGTTATCCAAGTTAGGGATTTTTCAAAGTTTGACCTCGGTTCCTTCCATGAGGACCTGAGGCTCACTGACTGGTGCTCGGTGTTGAGTGCTTCTGACTGTCCCACTGCTGCTAGTTACTTTGTCAGGACCTTTTTGGCACTGCAGTACAAGCGTGCATCCCTCATTAGGAGGAGGGTAAAGGGGTTTGCTACTAAGTGGCTTCATGGAAGCCTTCTCACCCTCATGCGGACCAGGGACAAATGTTGGGCTAACTTTAAAGCCACATTTGATCAGACAATATTTCAACAGTACAGGAGGCTCAGGAATGAATGTGAAAGAGCAATCAGGGCTGCCAAGAGTGATTACTGTACAACTGCATTACTAAAATCAGCTAAGGATCCTAGGAACTTCTGGAGGAACATCAAAAACATAGTTAGCGGTTCCTCCAACTGTGGGGTATCTGACATGCTCATTGACTGGTCACGCTGTAACAATCCCCTGACTACTGCCAACGCACTCAACTCTCACTTTATTGATTTGTCTGCTTTCACCTCCTTATTCTCCTCTGGTGGGAGTGATAGTCAAGTCCTGTCTCCTTCACCTCAGGCACCCCCCACCTCCCATCCATTGCTCTACTTTAGAGCAATGACAGCACTGGAGACACAGAGACTTCTCTCTGGTCTCTCCCCCTACGCTAGTGCTGGCCATGATAGCCTAGAACCTAGACTCCTCCAATTAGGTGCCTCATACATTCCCCCCCCCCCCGGGGCACATATTTTCAATATGCCTCTCGCCCATGGAGTCATCCTGGACCTCTGGAAGGTAGCCAGGATTGTCCCAGTACTTAAACAAGGTAACCCTAAAATCATTGACAATTATTGACCCATAGCCATTCTCTCGGCTCTCAGTAAACTCCTGGAGAAAGTTGTTGCTGAGCAACTTACGGAGTACATTCAGGCCCATGAGCTGCTGTCTCCTGAGCAGCACAGCTTTCGGAAAGGGCACAGTACGTCCTCAGCACTTGTTACTGTCTCCTCCGGGATCAGGGCAGCTATGGATCAGGGGAAGCTCTCTGGTGCCATTTTCATTGACCTATCCAAGGCCTTCGACCTAGTCGATCATGCCTTACTCATCTCTCGGCTCTGGTCCCTCGGCCTATCCCCCCCATCCTAAGTTGGTTTTCCAGCTACCTTCATGGAAGAAATCAATGAACCAAATTCAGCAAGGTCCTCTCTGATACCGTCCCCGTGGCCTCAGGTGTCCCTCAGGGATCAGTGTTGGGGCCTCTCCTCTTTTCCATCTTTGTTAATAACCTTCCCTCCATTCTACCCATTGTAGCTCCATTCTATATGCTGATGACCTGGTCATCCTCGCCCATTCCCGTGATATCGGGATCATCAACCACCATCGGAATGTGGATTTTAGAAATATTCAGTCCTGGGTTATGGCTGATAGGCTGGTCCTCAATCTTAAAAAAAAAAAACAGACCATGCTCTCTGGGTCCCCGGCCAAGATTAAGTCCTCCCCTGCCCCCCTTTTCATCACTGGTATAGATGGCTCTCCTCTTATGCCAGCTGACTCCTTTAAATACTTGGGGGTGACACTTGACCCCCCCAGTTGGACCTTGGTCGTCATATCCAAAATGCATGCAGGGCTGTCAACTGTAAGCTCGGTCTAGCCTATAGAGCGAAGAACTACCTTATATCTGCTGCCCGTAGGGCATTGGCCAGAGGTGTATTTCTTCCGACTTTCTGTTATGGGCTCATTACGTATGCACATACTTCTAAAGCTCACCTTGCAAGGTAGAATGTTGCCTATAACAATATTTGTTGTTTTGCTCTTGCTGCTCTCCGTCTTACCCACCACTGTGACCTGTACACTATGCTTGACTGGCTGTCCACTTCCAGTCATGGGAACTTTGTCCTGGGTGACTTCACAGGTAAGGTACTCAGAACTGGCCCCCCCAAGGACTGGCTGACCACCTCCATACCTGCTTCATCTTCCTACTCCCTACGGCCTTTGGGTTCTGCTGCTCTCAAAGTCCCTGCCACTCGTACACAAATGGGGGATAGGGGTTTTGCTGTATGTGCTCCCAGAATTTGGAACTCCTTTCCCCCAGGTCCACTTTTCACCCTCTCACTCATGCCTCCAGAGCTCCCTTTGGACCGACCTGAAGCTTTCCTCCACATGTGGTTGTCCTAAACTGCCATAATCCCATCATGGTTCCTGCACCAGGCAACTATGTCCCTGAATGTGTGGCGGCCCCAGTGAGGGCCCTGAGGGTGGTTTTCATTTGCTTAGGTCCTGTTTGTATCATATTGTACATACTCTCTGCTCTAGGTGGAGTTTTGTCAGATACACTGTTCGGTGGTCCTTGTTTGTATAGAAATGTACTCGCACCTGGGTGGCGAATTGTTGATGCACCGTTCTTCTCCTTATGTGATCCAATGTATGCTCTTTCCTACTCAACTGTGTTATATTCTTTACTGTTTATGTATTGAGTTGCCACCTGGTTCTACCTGGTGCTGTGCTATGTTCTACTGTATCTTATTGTTTTGTATGGACTTTGTCCTTCTTTGTACTCTCCCGGGTCATACCTGAAAATAGGCAATTGTCTTGGCTAGTGTGCTTACCTGGTCAACAAAAGCTAATAAATAAATAAAAATTGAAGGTCTGTGGCAACCACCAACACAAAACATTACAGGAGAGGATGTGTATAAGAGAGTTATGTGCTCAAACAGTACAATCTATGGAACACCTATTTTTTTGACTGTTCCTGTATATAAACGTTTTGGGATACCCTAGTAGAGAAATGGAATATTGCACAGTTTGCATCAATTACTTATGAAGTATTACTATTTGGTAATTTTGAGGAAGAATAGAACATTTTTTTATCGAGGAACTTTGAGTTATATTTGCCATAATAAAATGGTCCATTTGGCAAGTACGTTGTCAGTATACATTACAACAGAAAAACATATCGGTCAGTGGACTGATTGGAGAAATAATGAAAGAATTACATCTGGTTTAAGAAAAAGAACAAACGGGACTACCTGATCCTGCAATGAAAACTTGGTGGCGGAACCTACCACGGCATGTATTGATAGATCCAGGATGAAAAAATAGAAGAGGTATTACATACAAGAATAGGAGATCATGTCAGGGTAGGGTACTGGCACGGGTGTATAAGATATCTTGGTACAAGTTGGGGGATTTACAAGGGAAGTGCACAGAAGATGGTATCAACTATTATAGGACAGTAGAATTTGGAATATGTAGAAGGATTTAAATTTAGATGATACTTGAATGTTATTTTGTGATACATGAATTATGACAAATTTTTTTTTTTGGCACTTTGATGGAATAAAAATATTGCACGAAAGCAGCGAGCAGCATGTTTCTGTTGTGGTGATGAGTGCTGGACTTCTAAAATACTATCCACCTGAACTACCAGCAGAACAGGCAGATGGGACCTCAGTTTAACGTCTCATCTGAAAGACAGGTGCCTGCAACTATTTGTTCACTGCAAAGTCAATGCCTGGACTGCTGGGCCTCATGGCTGCTGCCACTGTGACTGTCCCATAGGCCTGTCTCCAGATGTGGAATCCCCAGTGGACTGAGGCTGTCCAGATGCTGAATCACCTGGTTTGCGTCTTGTCACCATTACATAGCAGTCTTTGCTGGTGATAAGACTGCTCCATCTTTTAATGGGGACCCTGTTTCTGTGGTCTTCCCCTCAATTGGTCGCTCCCATGGACACTTCCGAGATGAGGTATGGTGCCCACCAGGGTTCCATACAGATCCAGGGCGTTTGGTCCCTGAACGAATGCTCTCTCCAAATCAACATTCGGGAGATGAGGGCTGTTCTTGGCCTCCATGCCTGTGCTCTACACATCCAGGGCCTTCAGCAAAGAAGGAGGTGCCCACTGCTGTCCCTTCTGCAGAGAACAGTACGGATTTGGGAGTGAGCACTACACACGGTGTGCACATAGTGGCCACCTTTCTCTTTGGCTCCCTGAGCATCCTGGCGGGGATGCTTCATGCCGTCCCATGAGTTGGAGCTCCTGGACAACGTGGTCGCTAGGCTTTTCATGCAATGGGGTCAGCCCGAGCTCAGTCTTTTTACATCCCAAAACAATGCAAAAAGTTTCTTTTGCTGTCTCATCCCATGGCTTGGAGCTTTTGGGCTGGACATGTGGCCTTCTCCTGGCAGTTGAGGTTCCTCTAGGCATTCCCTCCAGTCACTTCATCAGGTGGGTATTCGTGAAGCTCAGGGCAGAAACAACCACTATTAATTCTGGTGGCTCCACTGTGGTTCAAACAAGTTTGCTTTTCTGTGCTGTACCACATAGCAGTCAAACCGATATGTCCCCTCCCTTTTCAGGTGGGGCTACTTAGGACCATGGCAGCCTGTTGCATCAGAACCTTCTGGCACTGCACTTTCATGCCTGGCTGCAGAAGCTGTAGAACTGTCCCAGTTATTGGTTTCCGCATCTGTCTTGGATGTTCCCTAGGCAGCTAGGAAGGCATATACTCAGCTCATTTATTCTTTGAAATCGAAATGTTTCAGTATGTGATGATCCTCTTGCTCCCTGGACACCCTTTTCTTGTCTAGTTCTGACTGGTTTGGACTACTTCCTGTCATACTTTATGGTGAAGGTACATTACATCTTGCAACCATTTCAGACTTTCATAACCTTTTAGGTACAAGACTGTGGCACAGTTGGATGTGTCCCTCAGATTCCTAAAAAAGGCTCCTTGGCTGGCCTGTCAGCACAGCTTTAGTGCTATCACTTACGATGCTGGTGACCCAGGTTCAGATGCTAGCCCGGTGCACCAGAGGGATGGCCAGGGGTAGGTTGGATGAGTGTCCCAGGGACAGCTCTCCCCCTCCAAGGGGAGGGTTGGTGGTGCCCCGCATTCAGGCGACTCCCTCTTGAGGCTGGGTGTATGCCAACACTGGGTCCGCTGTGCAGACAGGCAGCGGCGGACGTGTGCGGGACATCCATGGGAGCACGCTGACGTCATTGCGTGTCTGCACCTGGGGAGAACTGTCACAGGCAAAAACCCTGTGCGGTAGTGCAGGATGATGCTCTCTGCCCCCATCCCCCTGCCAAATGACACCGGCAGCATGGGACTCGGACCAGACTGCAGGTTGATCTCAGCCTCTCCCTTGGGAGCCCCACACAGTGGGTAGGCTGAGGGCCTCCAGTCTTGGTAGCTGTCTGGGGATGCTGGGGGAACAGCTGGAGGACAGAGTCAGGGAAGATCCCCACTTGCAGCACAGCTGAATATAACTGAAAAAAAATACAAGGCTCCTCTATCTGCATCCAGTGGTCCATCATCAGGTTCTATTCTGGGACCTTGATTTGGTTTTGTGGTCCCTTATTGAGGCTAATTTGGAAGTCGCTGCTACCTGTAAGCTTTGATTTCTCTCACAAAAGATACTTTTTCTGGTTGCTGTCAATTCAGCTTGGTGGGTTTTTCTGCTGCAGGTGTTTATTATGAATACTCCTTACCTTGTTTTTCACCAGGATTAGATCTCACTTCACACCTATCCTCAGTTCCTTTCCAAGGTTGTGTCTACATTTACCCTAAATCAGACTGTTCACCTTCCTGTTTTTTTTTTTTTCTTTCCCCACAGAATGCTGGTCAAGTTATTTTGCATTCTGCATTCTCTGAATGTTCATAGAGCATTACACTTCTGTTTGGATTGCATAAAGGATTGTAGGATGTCCCTGCAGCTTTTTGTTCTGTTTGCACCAGGATGGTTTACATGCCTGTTTCTAAATAATGCCTTTCCAAATGGTTGGCATCCTGCATTTTCTTCTGCTAGCAGAAGCATGGTTAAGAGCTTCCTGGTCTTGTTCATGGATATGCCACTCGTGGTATGTCCACTTGCATAGCTTGCTTCCATTCTGTTTCAGCTGCTGGCATGCTCTGCTGCCACATAGAGTTGGATCTACAGTTTTGATCTGGTGTCCTGTACATGGTCTGGCTTTGCCCTTGCCATCCTCCAGGGTCTGCTCTCTTAGGGAGAGAAGTGCCCTTCTTGAATGGCCTTTTTCCCCCACTCTGCAGTGCTGATCTGCTTGGGAATCGTTTGGGGTGTGTGTGTGGCTCTATGGAGGGAGATGTTCTTAAAAAAGATAGTTCAGTTATTTACAAGTAACCGTAGATCTAGAAAATCTCCTTCATAGACTCTCCTCCATAGAACCACAGCTGTCCCACTCATCTACTGGCTTCGATGTTTCCAGATGGAATACATTTGAAGATCTGCTGACTGCTGCACGTTTGGTCTTATTTCTTTTTCTCTTGTCTCTCCTGTTGGCCTGTTTGGGGTTTTGCTCTTTCTTTTCTGTTGGAATTATACAACTTACAGTCAGCAATCTCCCATAAGAAGGCAGGGTTCCTGTCCAAGGAGATTGCTGCAGTGCAGAACCGACCAGCAGAGCTTTTCCAAACGGTAGACAGACTGTGCAATCCAGCCTGTCTACAAGTCCAGAAAGCCTTTTTGCAAATTGAGTGCGATGAGTTTGCTTGCCTTTTCGCTGATAAGATTGCCAACATCAGGTCGGAGATTCACCTGTCGTGCCCTACGGAGGCTACTGGTGGTCGGAATGGAGTCACGACTCCTTTGTTTTGTTGGGTTGAGTTTGACCGGTCAGTGATCACGGATATCATGCGGCCTCTCTGGAGTATGTGACCAAGTAGCTGTAGTTTAGATCCAGGCTCCACTCTCCTCTTAATGGGGTGTGTGGGTGTGATCAGTCTGGTTCTGGCAGAGCTAATCTGATGTTCACTAGAGTCAGGGGAATTTCCCATCTCCTTGAAGGAGTCTGTGGTAACCCCACTTCCTTCTTAAGAAACCATCTCTTGACCCAGATTTCCCTGCAAACTAAAGACCAATCACTAACCTCCCCTTTATAGGGAAGGTTATTGAGAAAGTCGTTGTGCTACAGCTGGAGAACCATCTTACCATCCATGCTATCTATGATCCTCTCCAGTCTGGTTTCCATAAGAGAGAGAGCACTGAGACTGCTCTGGTTCGGGTACTCAATGATCTCCTGATGGCTAGAGATCAGAAGAGTCGCTCCATCTTGGTCCTTCTGGATCTTTCTTCAGCTTTTGACACTGCGGACCATAGGGTGCTGCTTGACTGCCTGCGATACATCTGCGGTCTGTCTGGTACAGTCCTCAGATGGTTCCATTCTTTCCTCTCCAGCAGGTTGCAGAGAGTAGTTTCGGGAATTTATTCCTTTGACTCTTTCTTCCTGCCGCGCTGGGTCCCACAGGGTTCAGTGCTGCCCCCCCATGTTGTTCACGGTGTACATACTACCATTAGGAGACATTGTGAAACGGTATGGGCTGAGTTTTCACTGCTACGCAGATGATAATCAGCTGTACCTTTCTTTTGTGCCTGACCAGGATAGTGCGCTCTCAGTATTCTCCAACTGTCCAGCTGGTTAAGATTAAACGCTGTCAAGATGGAGGTGTTGGTGGTGGAGCCTGGTTGCCGTATAGGAGGTCAGCTACTAGACGGCCTGCTGGGCTGTGGCTTGGGAGGCTCCCAGCTGCTGACCTCTAAACAGGCATGGAATCGAAGGGTGGTTTTTGATGACATGCTGACACTTTGTTCTCAGGTGTCAGCCGTTGTCAGATCCTCATTTTACCATCTGAGGAACATCGCCGGATTAAGCACCTTGTTTCGTCTGGCGATCTTCCAACTCTGGTCCACGCTTTTGTGACCTCGTGCCTTGATTACTGTAACTCCCTCTACTTGGGCTTTCCTGGGGCAGATATCCACCGCCTGCAGCTGGTGCAGAATGCGACGGACAGGTTGTTGTCTGGATCTTCTTGATCCAGCCATATATCTCTTGTGCTGTGCACTCTGCACTGGCTTCCCTGTTCAGTGGCGGATCACCTTTAAAGTCGGTTTACTGACTTATAAAGCCCTGCACGGTTTGGGTCCGAGTTACCTGTAAGAGCTTCTGCATCCCTACTGCCCTCTCTGACCGCTGACAAGTGATTGCTAGAGATTCCCAGGGTGTGCCTGAAGACTTCTGGGGCACAGGCTTTTGTCTTTGCTGCCCCAAACCTGTGGAATTCTCTACCTCGTCGGATACGAGAGTGCCTGACAGTGGAGAGCTTTAAGATTATTCTTAAAACATACCTTTTCCAGCTGGTCTTCCCTGATTTTTGACATGATACTTCAGATATGGTATCTGGAAGTATATATTTATTGATGGTGTTAATTTGTTTTAGACTGTTTTAAAAATGTTTTAACATTTTAAGATTGTACAGCGCTTTGATATTTATGAATTATACCTGATGAAGTTTGATTTGATTTGAACTTCAGGATCTTCTCTGGTGGGAAACTTAGGAGGTATGGGGTGACCCACGTTATAATAGGTGCTGCGGAAGTACTGTATGTTGTTGTGGTTGGCCCCAATTAGACGAAAGTTCCTGAGTGGTCCTGTCTCTGGTTTACAGTTTAGTATGTGTGGCACTATGGAGGAGATTTTCTCTAAGATCTACTGTTACTGGTAAGTAACTAAACTTTATAAAGTATATATTTATAGTCTGAGTGGAAATCTCCAGTTGATGATGCTCCATCGTCTCTCACAGTAGCCCTACCCCCAAAACAGATCTGGTCACACTTAAGGGAGAAATGTAGCTGTAGTATGTTTTATAGAATGAACAAGGCCAACTTTCACTTCTTGTGATAGGTAGTATTGTGTTAATATTCTACTCTCATGGTCTGCTGAACTCCACAAAGTTACTGTAAAAGCCCCCCAATAATTCTGCTATTCTCTTCACAGAACATGCTGTACCTCCATTTCTCAGTTACTGCTAAACTATAAAAAGGTACTTTATATCATAAATACTGGAAAAAATCTCCATCGAGGCTATCTCCTCTATTGGGCCACACCTTAAGAACTGTAAGCCATCAGCAGAAGGACTACTTAGAAATTTTTGCTAACCGGGGACCCCCCAAAATGAAGTAAAACTTCACCTATAAAACGTGAACAGCCCCATCAGTCCTCAGTTCTTTCTCCCACCATCAGCTGCTCATCAGACCTACAGTGAAACAACACGGTCGTATCACTGACTTCTTATTTTCTAAGTCTATATACTAATTTTCGTCTTCATTTTATCCTACCGTCGCAAGAGCTTTTATTTAGGTTTTGTACCTGTGGCCAGAAGATACTCATGGATGATGCTCATTCCATCGGTGTTTGCTGTTTGGGTTTTTCCCACAACTTGGAAAGCCTTCTAGATCTGCTAGGGATTCAACCAGGCCACGAGGAGATACTGACAGAAGACACTAGAAACCTTCATTACTAAGAAGGCCATGGATATCACCAAAAAAGGCCACAGACTAGAAGCTGGCTTCTCAGTCCCATTAATCAACTGCTGTCCTCAGGAAATCTCCCAGGCATTTGGCAGTGCTGTTGCCGATGAGGGTGTTGAAGTCCCAGGACAAGGACAGGTCTTCAAAGCCCTCGTATTGCAGCCATCACCATAAGGATAAATCTCCTGCTTCTCTGGTGAGCTTCATGTCCCCGCTTGGAACTGAGGGAAGGTCCTCCTTGTCGTCTCCTCCAGCGATTGGGACTACTAAAGCCCCCCCCCCAACCATCCAGGAGATGCCATGGTAAGGCTCTGGCTCTACTGTACCTACTATAGGTTGTTTGTACTCTCCTTTGATGGATACCACTCCTGTAGACAGTTGCTCAGACTCTCTTACAGAGCATCATTAACTCTCAGGTTGTGCTGGCAGTGGTATTGGAGTTGTTTCGGTGATTGTTGCCATACCTCCTGGCGACTGTCATGGCTGTGTCATCGGTGCCTCCCCTGTCATCGACGGGTTCCCAAAGAACACTACCAATTCCTCCATCATAGTCATCGATGTTAGCTCTGCCTGATCTCTCCCCCACCCCCCGCCCCATCGTCTTTCCAGACGAAGAGGAGTATTATCCTGACCTCTTAAATATAGCGGAGGATTTGGAGGAAGAGGGGGACATGGATCCCTCTGAGGGTGGTCTGGATTCCAGTTCCAACTTATCCTCTTGCAGTGAGGACACTGCAGTTTATACACTCATGTCTTCTCTTGAGGATGCCTCCTTCCAGGCATTTTTTAGGCAACTGCAAATTGGCATGGGCTTTGCTGCGGAAGAAGATGATTCCACAAAAAATAATTTGCTGGAGTGTTTGGAGGTCCTTACTTCTTCCTTCATTGTTATTTCCTGTGTATCCTGCTTTAGAGGGTGCTAGTGTGGCTGCATGGCATAGTCCTTGCACTCTGCCTGCAGTTGCCAGAAAGGCTGACAAGCTTTCCCTTGCACCTTCTGCCAAGTTTTATAATGCCTCACAGCCAGAAACCGACTCTGTAGTTGTCATGGCTGCTGATGATGCATCTCGGGCAGCTAGGAATACGAGTTCTTTACCTCTTGATAAGGAATCTAGGAGGCTGGACTTAATGGGCAAAAGGACATATGCATCTGCTTCTTTAGGCCTCAGGATAGGATTACATATGGGGCATGTAATAACTGGCATAATTATACACTCCAGGGGCACCAGCTAAAAAATTACTAGCAGAAAAGGATCTTGGTCTCCTAAGTAATGAAAAGTTTGATTCATACAAACACAACTCAGAGGAAAACGTTTTATGTCCCCTGTATAGAACATGTGTAACCCCCGTGTCATTTGGGGGTTACTAAAAGGATGTCTTATTGGCATCGGGTCCGTGCGTATGCAATGCCAGGCTGGCTGGAGGACGAGGCCTGGGCATCACAAAGGGAATTTTGAAGTGCCAACTGGCACGAGGGGTAATCAGAGGAGATTTGTCAGTTGGAGCTTGTTGAAGGAAGCGGGTTGAAGCCTGTTTGTAGGCGGGCGGGCGCGGAAGGTGCCAGGGTGGGAGATTCCCCTCAGCCCCAAAGTTGGGAAGGACCCCCAGCCCACCCGGTTGGGAGGTGGACAGCTGTCCGTGGCTGTGGAAAAAGACAGAGACCAGAGATGGGAGCCATCTCTGGCTCCATGTGGCACAAGTGCTGTGAGGGTGGCTGCCATGGAAGGCCTGGGCCACGGAGTGGCAAAAAAGTGGAACTGGAGGATCTGGAGTGGCGAATCGGCTCCCCAGCCAGAATCCGTGTCCACCCTGCTCATGTTGGAAGCTGCTGTGGCGATAGAAGGGAACAGCTGTGTCAGGGGGAAGGTGGCTTCCACCCTGCATGAAACCTGCCCATGGATCGACAGGTTCGGATGGCCTGAGGAGGTTGAACTGTGCACTGTTCATGTTATCAGAGCCACGAGGGGAAAAAAGGTGCCCGTGAAAGTACTACAGTACCCCGCTCCCACTGGCGGGGAGGTAAAAGTACAGAGACTACCTGAGTATGCCCTGTAAAGTGCTGAAGTAAAGTAAGGAGTCTCTTAACAGCTCACAAATAGGAACTGTTATGTGAAGTATCCAGGTTCAAATCCTGGGTCCCCCTTCTAAGTGTTGGTGCCACGGTCGGCTGCTTGCTGTTGTGTGAGAATTTAAAGATGAACTGTATATATTTGCTGGGAGTTCTCCTGGGAAGAAAAACTGTGGCTGGAGCCTTTTTGTTTTTAAAAATAAAACCAAGCTGCTTGTTGAAATGCAAGTTCTGTCTGGGTCGAATCATTAATGCCATGAACTGTTGTGCTATGCTATTTTCCCAAGTGTGTTTCAGGACTAAAGTGTAGTAAGCAAGCTGAGCCCCCCCAAGGTCATGCAGGGTAAGAAAGGTTCCACCAGGAATCACTTCGATGGAGTTCACGCCCTCACCAGGAATCCCATATTCAAAAGAAATAAGGTATTGTGAGATCTTCCTGGACTAAGTCTCCACCACTCATTCACACTAATGGGACTGTGCCGGAGGCTCCAGGACCCTGCGGGAGCCAAAAATCTTCAGGAGGGCTGGCCGCGGGGATAGGACTGCGCATGTGTGGCACCACAAGACTAGCTCATGCCATATAGGCTATCTCAGTGTTGACCTTCCAGTCGCCTCAATTCCTTTTCTCCCGCCGTTGAGTGCATTTTGATGACGACGTCACTCGCCTGCCAGGAGTCAAGTCTTCATCTATACGACAGCAGCTATAACCGTTCAGTATTCATTTAACTTTCCATTTTTAGTGTTCTTATTTAAAAGAAAAAGAAGATGATGAAGAAGAAGAAATTCTCAGCCTGTCATCAACGGAGTTGACCTTAGACAGTTGTAGTGATGGAAAGGAGACTTTGTTTGAAAGCTGTGACGGCAGTGGGGCTGTGTCTGGTCCACCGCCCTTTGCAGAGGGGGATCCGACCACGGGCAGTCCAGTGCAGCAGACATATGGGTCTTCAGAATTGTCCGAGAGGGATACTGTCCCAATTTCACAGATTTCCCCAGACCTTCCACTCAGATGACAGCCCAGTCTGTCCGCCTCTCAGTCACACACACTTGCTTCTGAGATACGGGGCCTCTGCAGGAACTGGGCAATATAAGTTGTTCCACAGCGGAACAGAGCACAGCTTCCTATTTCCATTGCTTCTGGTTCCAAGTTAACAGGCGGCATGAGCCATTTGCTGACCTTGGAAGGTTAAACAAGTACCTGTTCAGAGAGGAGTTCACTAAAACCTCTGCATTCAAGTCTTCACTTCCTGGACATTTGGCTCCTAGCTAGCCCATCCGAGCAAGAGACACAGGAGGCAGTTGCCATAGCTTCTCAGTTCTCTTCAGGGGGTTTTCTGATTCCGGAAAAGTGCCAGTTTCATCTTCCCAGCAGCTCCTCTTCTTAGGAGCCCTCCTGGTTACCTCCAGGGCATGTTGCTTCGTTCCAGAGGACGGGAGAAACGACATCTTCAGATGGCTCGTTACATCATGGAAAACTACTCTTTCGGGACCCTTTCGGTTGAGCAGATGCTGGGACTCTGGGCATCCCCCACAGCAAGCAGTGGTCTCAGACCACGCATCCGCAATCCTCCGTTCAAAATGACGGAGCCTTGGACAAAATCTTTTCAGAAGTGAACTGTCTTCTAAGTTTAAGTACACAGCCTAGCAGAGTGGCAGAGGGTGCAGGGGTTACAAAATTGGAGGCTATTGTCCAGGATTAGAGAGAAGCGAAAGAACATACCTGACATGACTGAGGGACAGCTCTGAAGTTTTAGAATGTTGGTGGGCCCAGGCGCCAAGTAGCAGTTTGGAGGCAGTCTGAAATGCAGTGTATCGTGAGGAAACAAGATGGCGTCTGAAACTCGTGTGAAAATGTGAAGAATGTATAATTAATGAGACCCCTTTGTGACCTGATTGGAGATAATGAGATGCGAGTACTTAAAGGAGGAGACCATGTGATCTCTAGTTATTCTGCTCTGAGACCCGTGTGGAAGAGGAGAGAAAGATAAACACATCTACTCCCCATGGAGCTGATTTTAAATTGCTGCAAAGAAACAAAGCACAAAAGAAACTTTTGACTCCAGAGTTTGTGGATTACGAACATATGAAATTTGCCAGCAGATAAAGGCCTAGAGGTCTATCAAGTCTGCTCGAATGTGCAGCTAGCACCCCTTACTCTGCAGCTGCCCCTCCCTTCCACCCTTCCCCTCATTAACCCTCCCCTTGTCCTGTCCCATCCCCTTTGAAGCAGTCCACTGTTATACTGGATACCACTTCTGCAGGTAATGCATTCCACCCAGCCACCACCTCTCTGTAAAAAAGTCTCCTCATCTCCCTCCTGTACCTTCCTCCTCCAGTCTCATATCATTACGCTTGCATGCCTCCCTCCTTACTTTAAACAGCCCTCTGTACCCATCTTGTTTATTCCTTTCATGTATTTAAAGGTTTCAACTCATGTCACCCTGTCCCTCCTCTCCTCCAGTGAGTACATGTTCAACTCCTTCAACCTCCTCTCGTATGATAAGTCCCCAGCTCCTTGATCATCTTTGTCGCCCAGCACGCACCCTCCAGTAACTTAATGTCTCTCTTCAGATCACGGGCGCCAGTACTGCACACAGTACTCCTGGTGTGGTCTAACTAATGACCTATACAGTGGCAGAATCACCTCCTCCTCCTCGAGGATATACCTTGCAATACAACCCAGCATTTTGTTGGCCTTTGCAGCTGCCTTCCTACATTGTCAAAAGGTTGTTCATTGACCCTGTAATGAGCACACCAGATCCTTCTCCTCCTCTGTCTGGGCTAGCTGCACCCCCCCAGCTGGTAACTCTTCCTTGGGTTCTTCATCCCAAAATGCAGCACCTTGCACTTTTTGGCATTAAAGCCAGTTGCCAGGTGTCTGACCAGGTTTCAAGCTTTGCCAGATCATCCTGCAACCCCTGCCATCCCCTAGGTCATCCACCACCGCCTACCTTGGTATCATCAGCAAACAGACTGATCTTGCTCTTGATGTCCCATGATATGTCTGCAATGAATATCCCAAACAACACGGTTCTCAACACGAGCCCTGTGGAACACCGCTCGTCGCTGCCCTTGGGTGTGAGCTCCCCACCCACCACCACCCTCTGTTGCCTTCCCTGAAGCCAGTTTCCTACCCATCTCACCAGCTTTGCACCCGGCCCTGTGCCTACTAACTTCCTTCCCAGCCTTCCATGCGGCACCAAGTTGAATGCCTTACTGAAGTCCAGATACAGGACATCCATTGCATGGCCCCTGTCCAGTTGCCTAGTTACCCAGTCATAGAACTCGACCAGGTTGGTTTGGCAGGATCTGCCACGTATGAAGCCATGCTGTCTGCTGTCCTGTAGTCCTTTGACCTCTCTTCAGGATAGTCTCCATTAGCTTACCCACGATGGATGTGAGGCTCACTGGTCTGTAGTTTCCCGGTTCATCCTTGAGGCCACTCTTGTGGAGGGGCACCACATGAGCCATCCTCCAGTCCTGAGGTACACACCCCGAATGTAGTGAGGCATTAAATAGGTCTGCCAAAGGTCCTGCAAGGACCTCTGCCAGCTCCTTCAGTACCCTGAGGTGGATGCCATCTGGACCTGGCGCCTTGTCCACCCTCAGTGCCTTCAAACCCTCTCGAACTCTGCCCTCCATGATTTCCCCATCTGTCACCCCTTTCCCTCCCATTTCTGCCATTTCTCCCACCTTGGGTGTCACCCCCCTCTTCTCTTTAGTAAATACTGAGCAGAAGTACTCATTTAGTGCTTCTGCCTTATTACACCCTGCTTCCACCCAACCCCCCTCCTTCCTAATCCTTACTATGTGGTCCTTACAGCTCCTTTTCTCCCTGATGTACTTAAAGAAGTCCTTCTCCCCTTCTAATGCCTTGTGCCAGCCTGAGTTCCGCAGATGCTTTGGCTCCCCTTACTGCCCTTATCACCTCCTTCGATTCTGTCAAGTACTCCTCCCCACTCCCTGTTTTCTTGTACTTCCTAAAGGCAGCTCTTTTCTTCCTTACCTTTTCCATGACCTCCTTGCTCAACCAGCTCGGTTTCTTAGAACTAGCCTTATTGCTCTGGGCTTTGCAGCAGGTTTTGGTTGCTGCCACTATCCCCAGCTTTATGAGCTCCCACCTCTGGTTAGTGTCCATAATGAATTCTGGCCAGGTACCCTTTTACCACTTCCCCCATCTTCCCAAAGTTGGCCCTCCTGAAGTCCAGCACTCTTGTGCCAGATTCCACTCCTTCCTTGCCCATATCCAATGTGAGCCATAGAGTGGTGGTCACTCCCTGACAGCGGTTCCTCCACTGTAAGTTCTCTCACAAAGTCCCCATTTGCCAGCACAAGGTTAAGGGTATTCCGTAACCTGGTTGGTTCACTGACCATTTGCAGCAGGAAGCTGTCCTGGAAGGCATCCATCAGTACCTGCTCCCTTCTGTTCCTGGTTGTTGGGGTACTCCAGTCCACTCCTGACATGTTGAAGTCCCCCACAATCACCACACTACCCTTCTCACAGGTCCTGCTGATCTGTCCCGCTAGTTCCCTGTCTAACTCCTCCATTTGAGATGGTGGCCTGTACAATACTCCCATTCTAAGAATAATAATTGTAATTACAATTCTAGGGACATGGATATGTTGTTCATCCACACTGTCTGGCAGGTATCCTTGCCGCTTTAATTCTTGCCGGAAGGTCTTCAAGCAGGCTCCTCCCACCCACCCAGGTGGTAAAACTCTCGGATCCGCACCATGACACCAGATCTTCCTTACCGCTTGGAAGCTCAGGTTCCCTCCTTAGCGCTCTGCGTTTGAGACTGGATCCTAATTCTTCGGTTCACCAAAATTGATTTTGAAGTTTTTCAGCCGGTCTTCTTTTCCCTACGTGGCTGCGATGAACAAATCTGTTCCGGCTTTTGGAGGTGCCTCTGCAGGTCAGAAAATGTCCAGGACAGATCATACTCCACGTCGTCTACTGCTTAGGCCTAGACCACGACCCACGAGCTTCGCGAGTTGTGCCGTTCTTTTCGGCCAGTGTTCTGGACGATCGCTGCCGCTTAAGCTCGGGCGCCCTGAGAAGCGTTTCCGCTGGTGAAATCCAAGAGGCTCGTTGGGCGGTTTCATGACGGCTGGCTCGGCTGAGCAGCTGAGCAGTTGATACGCCCTCGGGAGGAAGCGGCCCAGGCGCATCTTCTTCTTCCCTGCGGCATTTATCCTGCTCTCTGAGTTCCTCTTATGCAGCTCGTTCAGGAGCTTTGTCAGTCCCTTTCCACAAGGGAGAGGGGCCTTGGGACATTCTTCTCGGCCCCAGAAAAAGTGTAAAAAAGTACAAGTCCACCGTGGTGGTCCTGGGGCGGGAAAGGTCCCCTCCTGGGTAGCTGACCGTCGACTTCGGTCGAGGTTGCGGCTGAGGCCGCTGGCTTCACGGTGCCCCTGTCAGGCCAGCCTGCCGAGACTCCTGTTGATGAAGTCGATATTTTTCTCGACCCGCTAGACGGGCTGTCGACTGGAGAAGCCGACAACCCTACTTCACGGTTCCCCTGTGGATACCGAGATCTGCCTGCTCCTTTGGGACGCGGTCCCGGTTAAAGTTCGAGCGAGGGAAGAGCGGGTATCCTACGCCCTTCCCAGACCGCCCTCGGTCCTCCCAGGGTCTTGGTAGCGAACCTCTTCTGGTCCAGCCATTCCCGCCCGACAGCCGGTCTCGATCTACCGAGTAAGTGGCGGCACGCCGCTCTTATTCGTCCTCCTTGGAGGAGAGAGGCTTCGATGCAAGTTGCGCCGGCGCTATGAGGATTTGATGTGGCAGCAGTTGCTGCTATCCGGGCCTAAGCCGACCCTGGCTAAGACCCCGGCTATCAAGTGGCTGTCGCCGGAACAGCCGAAGCAACCACTTGCTCCAGTCGAGTTGCCCGCCCCAGGGGCAGTTGCTAAGCCGAAACCAGCTGGTCCACCGATTGTGGTGGAACCTCCGCCTCCACAACTGAAGTCCGGGGCACCGACTAAGAGTTCTCGGTTGGGTCATGGCCTGCCCCACGGGTTGTCGGTCACCCTCACCCCCGACCGTCCTCGGCAGGTGGCGGGTGGCTCAGGGCCGAGGCAGCCCTTCGCAGACTCTTCAGAATCAGACGATGATTCCTCCCTGTTCTCCAGGCAATGCGATCTGGAGTCCTCTAGGGGTCAGTCAGTGGACGATAGCCCATCGTCCTTCTTGGGTCTGCTTGGCTCATCTCGAGTCCATGGGATGCAACTCGGCAGCGTGTCAAGCAGGCCAAGAATCCCTGGCGGAGATTCTGGACCGAGGATTCTCTCACGGAGGCCTTTCCGGTGGCTGGAAGGCCATTGTCGGCCCAACCTTGGAGCTTTGGTAGCCTGCCTACTTCCTGTCCAGCGCCCGACCCAGGAAGTATCGCAGTCCCTACCAACTCTTGCCCGGTTCTCGAACACCCCTCCACGGAGGGGTTAGTCACCGACAGCGTCTTCCGGCGTTCTGTGCTTTCAGGTGACAGGACAAGCCACCGACAAGGAATCCAAAAAGTTGGACTTTGCCAGGCGCAAGGTGTACGCTGCGTCCTCCCATGGCCTCCGACAGGCCAGCTCGGCCGTGCTGATGGCACAGTTCTCCCACGCCCTCATGGGCTCCCTGGATGAGGTTGTGCCTCATCTCCTGCCTGACCTGCAGACCATGGTCTGCCAGGTGCGGGACCAGGGCAGGGTGGTGGCGAAGCAGCAGCTCCAGACTGCTCTGGACATGAGTGATTCCTGTGCCAGGTCAGTGCTGGCCGCAGTGGCCATGCGATGCAGGGTGGCTGAGGATATCCACTTTCACGGCGGATACCCAGCACAAGGTTGGCGGGCGTCCTTCTTGGGGACTGACCTCTTGACCCTGGAGTGGAGGACACCTCAGCGGATCGAAAAGTCCAATGCCACTCTGGACTCTGTCACCTCCGCCCAGAGGGACAAGGGCAGCCATCAGCAGCCAAAGTCCTTTCGTCCTTCAGTCCCTGCTCCTCGACCGGCCCAGCAGCACCAGCAACAGGGCCAGCAGGCTCGCGCTTGGCATCCCAAACCCAAGCCAACGGCTTCCTCTAACAGGAAGCAAGGAGGTAAAGGCCCGGGAGGTCCCTCGGCTGGTCCTTCCTCCAAGCCTGCCCAGTGACGGGTTGAGGGATGCCGCCCTCAACTTCGTCACTCCCCACTGGGTTCCCCCCGTGGGGGAACGGCTCCGCCACTTCCTTTCCGCCTCGTCTGCTATCACCACGGACCGCTGGGTGTTGGAGGTGGTAAGAAAAGGCCTGCCTCTGGAGTTCGAGCAGGTTCCGCCTTTTCGAGCCATCGCCCCTCGGGGGGCCACGGGGTCCGCAGCCTCGCTGTTGGCCCATCGGGCCGACATTGCCCTGCTCCTCGAAAAAGAGGTAATCAGGAAGGTGGTGGATCCTCCTTCAGACCCAGGGTTTGTGTCCAGGTACTTCCTGGTCCCAAAACGGACGGGGGGGCAGGTGCCCCATTCTCGACGTGCACGACCTGAACAAATTCCTAAGGTCTCGAACCTTCAGGATGGTCACTCTGGCTCAGATTATCCCATCCTTGGAACAAGGCATGTTGTTCTGTTCCCTGGCCTCTCAGGGCCGCGTTCTTTCACGTCCCAATCCGTCCGTCCCATCAGAGATTCCTCTGCTGCTACGACGAGGATCACTTCTACGAGTTCGAACCATGCCCTTGACCTCCCTAGCTCCCAGGGTCTTCACCAAATGCATGGCAGTGGTGACAGCATTCCTGCGGCGCCGAGGGGTCCGGCTGTACTCTTACCTGGATGATTGGCTGATAGCTGACCCCTCCAGACAGGAGGTGGAGCAGTCCAGAGATCTGGCCCTCCAGGTTTGCTCTCAAGTTGGCCTCCTCATCAATGAGGCCAAGTCAGAACTCGTGTCAAAGCAGGTGATTCTGTTCATCGGGGCAGAGCTCGACTCTCTGCGAGCCAGAGCACGGCTCCTAGCGGACAGGGCCGAGGTTCTTTCCTCCTTTGCCCAGTCATTTCTGGTTGGGCAATTGTGCCCTACCGGGACTTCCTATGCCTCCTGGGCCTCATGGCGGCCTGCACCAGCATGGTCCGTTGGGCCCGTTGGTACATGCGTCCCCTTCAGTGGGGACTGGCCAGCCAGTGGTCACAACGCCACGATCCATTGGACCAGCCCGTGACAGTGACCCAGGAGATGTGGAACGCTCTCCAGTGGTGGATCATTCCAGCCATCTGCAGGAGGGTATCCCGTTCGTCCGCCCCGAGCCGACGGTCTTTCTCTCGACCGACGCATCTCTGATGAGTTGGGGTGCCCATCTGGGGGAACACCGAGCGCACGGCCTCTGGTCCCCTCGGAAGTCCCGATGCCACATCAACCTGCTGGAGCTCCGGCGGTCCATGGGGAGCTCTCACCGCCTTCGCTCCGTTTCTCTGAGGTCCGTGGTTTCAGGTCCAGACGGACAACACCACGACCATGTACTATCTGAACACGCCAGGGCGGGGATGTGCTCCCTGCTGTTATGCAAGGAAGCTCTCTGCATTTGGTCCCTAGTGTGCAGCCTGGAGGCGGATCTCCTAGCCATTCACGTGGCAGGAGCATCCAACACCCTGGCCGATGCCCTAAGCCGGATAGGGGCTGCGTCTCACGAGTGGTCTCTCCTGCCGGACGTAGTACAAGATCTCTTCTTCTACTGGGGCACCCCTCAGGTGGACCTGTTTGCCTCCAAGGAGAATGCGAAGCTGAGTCTGTTCCATGCCCGGCCCCCTCAGCAGAGCTCGCTGCAAGGGGATGCCTTCTCGAGGCCGTGACCCGAGACTCTTCTACGGCTTTTCCCCATTTCCCTTGATCCACAAGGTGCTTCTCAAGGCGAGGAGGGACAAGGTGCAGGTGATTCTGGTAGCCCCAGACTGGCCCCGCCAGTTCTGGTATCCAGATCTCCTCAGCCTTAGCTCCAGGCTCCAGGCGGCTTCCAGCCCGCCTGGACCTGATCTCAGTCAATCGGGAAGGTATTCCATCTGGACCTTCAATCCCTGCACCTGACGGCCTGGTTCCTGAGCGGCTAGAGTTCCAGGCCTTGGGTCTTTCCGACGAGGTCCTCAACGTCGTTGAGGCGTCCCGTAAGGAGTTGACCAGAAAATTCTATGCCTTCAAATGGAAGAGGTTTTCCATTTAGTGTCAGGGGAAGGGCTTGGACCCTTCCGACTACCCCTTGGCAAGCATTCTGGACTACCTATGGTTCCTTTCTCAGCAAGGGCTTCGATCGACGACCCTTAAGGTGCACTTGGCAGCCATCTCTGCTTACCGGGCGCGAGCCGGCAAGCAGTCGGTGGCACAGGAGAAGGTGGTTGGCGCTTTTTCCAAGGCCTTGACCACATTTCCCTCCGGTGCAAGAACCTCCACCTCCGTGGGATCTACTGCTGGTATTGGCCAAGCTCATGGGCAAGCCATTCGAACCAATGCACAGGTGTGATCTTTCACACCTGTCGTGGAAGACTGCCTTCTTGGTGGCTATCACGTCAGCCAGAAGGATGGGAGAGCTCCAAGCGCTTTCCATCGAGCCTCCCTACCTGGTCTTCCACAGGGACAAGGTTGTCCTGCGCCCCCACCCGAAGTTCCTCCCGAAGGTGGTGTCAGAGTTTCACCTTAATCAAGTGTTGACTCTGCCGGTGTTATACCCCAATCACACCTCGGAGGCCGGGTATAGGCTCCATACTTTGGACCATAGACGAGCGCTCGCTTATTATAAGGAGCGGACGGCTGAAATTCGGGGAGAGGTTCGCCAGCTGTTTGTCACCTACGCTGAAGCCGCACCTGGCAGACCTGCAGCAATGCGGATGGTAGGCAGGTGGATCACCTCCTGCATAGAGCTCTGCTACAGGTTGGCGGGCATGGAGCCTCCCAGAGGGATAAGAGCTCATTCTACCCGCCATACCACTGCATCGGTAGCTGCTTCCAGGGATGTCCCTATCCAGGATATCTGTAGGGCTGCTACCTGGAAGTTGGCACATACCTTCATTACCCACTACCACATCGACCTCGAGTCACGCCGGGATGCTGGTTTTGGGGCCTCAGTTCTCCAATCTCTCTTTCCCAGGTAGGTATCGGGGGTACACCTTGCCTCCCTCCTCCCGTAGAACTGCTAGGAGTCTGCCAGACAGTGTGGATGAACAACATATCCATGTCCCTAGAAATATAGGTTACTCACCTGTAACAGGAGTTCTAGGAATTGTATATGTTGATCATCCACACGACCCACCCGACCTCCCCGGCTTCGACGCACAACCTGAGCTTCCAGCGGGCCAGATCTGGCGTCATGGGGCAGAGCCGAGAGTTTTACCACCCGGGTGGTTGGGAGGAGCCAGCTTGAAGACCTTCCAGCAAGAATTAAAGCGGCAAGGATACCTGCCAGTGTGGATGAACAACATATACCATTCCTAGAACTCCTGTTACAGGTGAGTAACCTCTATTTTTGTGGATTCCAGAGTGGGAGTACCAGTTGAAACTGTATCTGGGAGCAGTAAGGATAGTAAGACAAAGCCACACCCAGACCACTCAAACTCATCATTATGGCGTTTACTTCAGGATCTGGGCTTGTTTTGTACCAGTGCCTGAAGGTCTGCTGAACTAGTTGTGGAGCATGGTGGAAAGAAGTTCCTCAGGTGAGTCCTGCATTTACTGTGGACAAAGTGGGAGTGGGGTTCTGCAGCAGCCTGGGTGTTAAAGGTACTCTTGCAGTGCTCCACCTATGTTAAATGTGCCTCCAGTGATGTATGTGCCCGAAGAGAGATATGTGGCCCCTATGCCACCGTCTGTTTTGCCCTATAAATGGGCTCAAGTGGAGAAAAAAACAACTCCCACAGCTAGTGAGGTTTCCATTTTGGAGCCGTTGGAGCTGTGGGAGGAAGTGTCCACTAGCTTACCAGATGCTAAGATAGAGGTGGTTGCAGGGCCAGCCCTGTGCCACTGCCGAGTGCCCATGAACTTCCCTTGGTAGAGTTAGGGGCCGTGGGTGGGCCTCAAACCTAAAATGTACTGCTGCTGAGTATGTGAGGGACAGAACAGAGCAGACTGACCCCAGATCATTTAAGAATGAGGAATAACTGTCCCCTGTTCATACCCTCTGCTATCAAGAGGTGAAGTAGTGTCGGGACCACTCTTGTCCAACTGTCAAAAGTCCCAAGTCCTTGAAAAACCTTCATTTATAAACTATGATATACTAACTCCAAGGCTTTGATGAGGTCCATAGAGACTGCTGCATCTACTGCATTCTGCACATCTTGTATAGGTGTCAGCGTGGCTCAGTTGATAGCACATCCGCCTCTGGACCAAAAAGTCGTGGGTTCTCGTCCCACATCGGGATTGGACTTGCACCTAAAAATCGCTGGCATCCGAGTGCAGTATTGGGAGGTGCTGTACTGCTGGGGTGTGCCGTCCTTCGGATGAGACGTTAAGCCGAGGTCCCTTCTGCCCATCCTGGTGTTGTCCTGGTGGGTGTCCAGGTGGAAGTAAAAGAACCCAGGGCACGCTTCACAAAGAGTAGGGAACATTCCCGGGTGTCCTGGCCAACATTCCCCTTCCCATAACCCGGTTCATGCAATTATCCAGTCTGTGTGTGGGTGATGATGTGCGATATGGCTGCCACCACACATTCAGTCACTTCACTACCAGTCTAGCATTGCTTGTAAAGCGCTTTGGATGTACGAAAAGCGCTATATAAATGCTGATGATTCTTCTTCTTCTTCTTCTACAGACCTTACCAAGGCTGTCACAGTACTATGTTTGGTTTGAACCTGTGTGTGCTTCTGTATGAGTGTTCCCTTGATCAAAGAAATTAAACAATAGATCTGTGCCGGAAGACACAATAGAGCAACTGGTCAGTAATTATTTACATTAGATGGATCCGTGGATTTGAAAATAAGGGGCATATTTGCCCATTTCCAGGCAGAAAGCATACAGCCAGTACAGAGAGAAAGTCTGTACGGTATTAATTCCAGAATCTCAACTGTTTTTATCCCTCCAACTCTTAACACTTCTAGTCACTGCATTTGTTGAGCTAAATGTTTCATTTGTTGCTACATATTATCACTGGGCATTGATCCATTGCTGAGTTACAGAGGCTCACCAACTAGAGACCAGCACACTCCAAAGCTGTGGCGTGGAAAGTGGTGTCATGCTCCTTTTGTGCTTCCCCACTAACACTGCATTGACAGACACTGCTTGCTTTGCCAACATCCCAGGTTTTTGTATCCCAAGCCCAGGATGCTGACATGGGCTGGTGGGAGCACTAATAGACCCAGGAGGTGTTCTCTGGTTTTGTCGTCCCAAGCCCAGAATGCTGACAAGGGCTATCGGGAAGAACACTGACCATCCCAGGGAATATTCTACGGGTTTATGTCCCAAGCCCAGGGTGCTGACAAGGGCTAGCAGGAGGAGCACTGCCAGTCTGAAGAATTGTTCTCTCAGTTTGTGTCCTGATCCCAATTTGAACATATTGCTATCACTCTCTGAAGGTGCTTTTGGGGGCTTGACCCTCCTTCACTTATCACAGCTTCTGAATCACTGATTTCCTCCCACTTTAACCACTCCACCTATTGTCTCCTTTTTTTCCTTCGTTTTTTTTAGTATACTGCCAATCAGAATGCTGAAAAATGGAGCAAGAAGCAATGTTTTCATGTGCATCTTCTAGTTCCTTCTAGGAATGTTTTCTGTACTTTAGGTGCTACTTGTGTGGTGCTGTTAAGCTGTTTGGGGAGGATAACGTTACCGCTGTAGAGTTTTACTAGCATCCCCCTCTACTTTTCTGTCCCATAGTGACTTTTCATACTGCTTTGCTTATGTTGCTCAGCATTACTTGTTTACTTTGTTTTGTTACTGTTAACACGCTGCCTGCCTGCCCACCTACTGCTGATTACAGGGATTTATATAACTCTAAAAATTGATTAGCGTTTTGCTCATAAAAGTGCTAAATCTTTGTGAAAATGCATAGCTCTTGCCTCATTGTGTTTAGCAAACACAGCACTTCTAAAAAATCTATATAAATACTTTCTGTACAGTTTGTATAGTCCCAAGGAAAAAACTGCTAATCAATTATTTAAAACCCTGGATTATCATCAACGACATTGGTAGTGAACCTGCACTGCCCTTAATGGATTTTTATGGGGTCTGTAGAGTAGTGGGAGCCCGGAACAGGTGATCTACTGCTTGCCACAGCTATTCCTCAGGAGCCCCTCTCTCTGCCACAGTCAGACACCAGGGTGCACAAGCCCTAGTGTTGTGAATTAGACCCCGCCACAGCCCAACATGGGTGCCCAATCCCCGATGCTGCAGCACAGCTCCCCACCACAGTCCAACTCTGGGGTGCCCAATCCCAGGTGCTGCTACACAATGGTATTTATTTATTTGTTTTTGATAACCAGGTAAGTGCACTAGACATTAAAAATGCCTATTTTCACGAACAGCCCAGGAGAGTACAAAGTAAAAGTCTAAACATAAACACATTTTACAGCAAAAGTATACAGAGAGGAAACATGGTTTAGCAATAGCAAAACAAATTCAGTTAAGATAAGCTATACAAATAAAATAAAAACAGTACTATTCACAGTGTAAGTTGCAATTTGAACAGGACAAAAAAGAACAATTCTAAATGTTTATAAAAAAAACAACATATTGCGAGAGAACCCAAGGGGTTAATAAAACATTTGTAAGAGATCCCAGTTGGTAGCTGTAGATAGGTTAAACTAAAATAGCTCAGTCAGGCGTGAAGCAGTGAGCAGTTAAGTGCTATGTGAGTGAGCAAAGTGGACAGACAATAGTCAAGTGAAGTAGGGAGCAAGGGCAGCGATTCATCAGGGTGGAAAGAAACAAGTGCTGGGTTTAGAGGCTACAAGGTGGTTGCTTAGTCCTGGTTAAAGCTTGTGCAAGTAGAGGCAAGATGGATCGCTGCTGGTAGAGAGTTCCAGAAGAGAGGAGCAAAGTTATACGTTAATACATCCCCCGGAGCCACTTGTTGTATAAGAGTGGTTTCACACGCCTTCGGCTGGAGCGAGAACAGCGAAGCTGAGCTGTTCTGGCTCAAGCTGAAGACAAGTGAAACCACTCTCATACAGCAAGGAGTGGCAATGAGGGACGTATTAATATATTATTGATCAAGAGCAATCAATAATAGAGTTAAAAAACTGTTCCCGGAATGTGCCCATTTCCAGGGCATCTGCGCATGAGACGCCCTTTGGAGAATAACAGTGTCTCATGTGCAGGGGACAGGAGCACTCCGATTGGTCGGGAGTACTCCCTCTATCTGTAATAGAGAAAACCTGAGATCCCATAACAGTTTTGCTCCTGGGAATAAATAGCAGGGATAGCTCACCGGAGCGAAGGGAATAGTGAGGGCTCAAGGGCGTCGGCATCTGGGCTAGAGAGGAGGGAATGCCAGAGCGAACAATGCCATCAACCAATGTGCCAAGGGAATAGTCAGTTTGTCTCGGGGGGGGGGGGGGCAGTTTAGGCCACTGTGCAGCTGACAGCGGTGCATGAAGTGATGTGAGGCTAGGGCAAAATTACAGATATTGTTATAAGTAGTGTCCCATTTGAGGAGATCTGATTTGGAATCACCAACATAAGTGACAGATCTATAGGGGAGAGTCGGGCAGAAGGACACCCTGGAAAATAGCAGTTCTGGCAGAGGGTGTGAGAGCATAACTGGTTTTGTAGGCCAGGCTAAGTTTGCAGTTAACTGCTCTGCAGGTATTGGAGATGTGCTGATCAAAGTCAAGGAAGGGGTCAAGGGTAATGCCAAGGTATTTGAACGTATTAACATTTACGAGGGGGGAGCCATCACTGCAGGAAATGGATAGCTGTTCAGGATATTTCCTTGGTCTAGGGGCTGAATAAAAGAGCATGGAGTGGGTTTTGTTTGTGTTTAATACTTGTTTGTTACTACAGAGCCAGTGTTGGATGCAGCGAAAGTCAGAAGAGAGGGTACAGTTAAGCTCGGGGATACTTTTGGAACTAGTGTAGAAAACAAGGTCATCTGCATCGAGCAGAGATGAGCAAGTGGTTGCACGGAGAGAGATGTAATTTACGAAAATAGTGATGAGAAGGGGGCCTAGTATGGAGCCTTGAAGGATTCCTGTGTTAATAGTGGAAAATTCAGACACAGCAGAGTTATAGTTGACAAATTGCGGTCTGTTGTTTGGGTAGCTATTGTACCATGTTACAACCACACTAAGGTACCCACTCCCTGGTCCCCCCTTCCCCATACCTCACTTAGCTAATTAGGGTCCCATGATGTACTCCTCCTAAGCAGCTGTTGATGCTTTCGCTAACACTCTGGACTGCAAACTAAAAACAAGGTAAGTCCACTGAATGTGTTTGTTTTTTATGCATTTTTAACTTTTACTCCTAACTTTGTCTTTTTTTTTTTTTTAAGATTTTGGCTCCAAATCTTTAAAATTTTTTCCCCCACCCCACAAACAGTGAAGTCGTTCTGCAAAAATCACCTTTTAGACAGAACTTTTTAAATGATACCTATGTCTGTCATATTGTGGGGTAATAAAAGACTATGTTGAAAATTTGGGGTAAAATCTAAAAAAATATATAGAATAATGTATGGGCGCCCATACACAAGAAGCCCATTCTTTCACCGTATGGTTACCATGACGCTGAGAACCTTGAGAGCAAAGCTCAAAACATCCGTCTGTTGTCATGATAACTACGAGGTAAACTTTACTGGAAAACTTTGGCTTTCGGTTCCCAGTTACTCATACAGTTCTGATTCACTCTCCACCAGCTATCCAATTGCTTCTAGTCTCACGGTGATGCTGCAACTCCCCCTCTGTCCTCTGAACTACACCCTACCCCCACCCAAAACAAAACAAATCAGCCCAACCTGCATCAACTTAGCATATCTGGTTCACTTGCAGATCGTCTGGGCTAAGACTTTAATATCTTCTGCCCCCTTATCCTGAGACACGGGATGTGAAATTGGGTAAAGCTGTCTTTTTTTTTTTTATTGTTGTGGTACTGTACTTCTTTTATTTAACTTCAAAAGCATGTTTATTGAATATATGCACAGATAAATTATATATCCATCTCTTAGTATTAACAGTACAAAACAAATTATGAAGCATAATATATAATATCACTTGCATGTGAAAGAACAGTAATTCCCCTAAACCCATATGCGGAAGCATTAATCGCGTGTACTGTACTGCTTTTTTGTTTTGAACTGACAGCACGTGCATGCTTGAGTTTAGTGCTACCAACAGTAGCGTGAGTATAAATTGGCTGTTCTGCTGTATTGTTATATGGCGTCCACACTACAGCATTTTTGTTTTGCTGACATACAGACACCACTTCTACACCAGAGCGACTTTTTAGAAACTACTGAAATCGGGACTGAATGAGCAAACGCCATACACAGTAACAAAGTTATGAAGAAACGTTGACATTTTTCAGTGTTTACTCATAATGTTGCAGTTTGTTTACATTTTGAACCCACATTTTCAACCATCTTTTTTTCTCTCCTCACCTCATGAACATGGCAAGTATCATTTTTCAAATCCCTTTCCCAAACCTATTTTCATGGTCATTCTGCAAAATCATGTTTTGGGTGGAATTTGATGAATGACACCTGTCTTGTTCATACAGTGGAGTAATAAAAATACTGTGTTGAAAACACTATGTGTGAACCTCTTCAGTTCTCAAGCATGACAGTTTCACTGTTAAAACCTGTTTAATAATTTTAACTTCTGTGCTATCTAAGCCCGCTAACTAATCAACAAAAACAAGCAAGCAAACATATACAGTAGGTTGTTAGTTGATGCTTATTTAATTTGATATGGACATGTTTGGGAAAGGTAATGTTGTGTATTCCCTCTACAGAAAGTAAAAGACCGTGTGATCAGGTAGTTAGAGCACAGAACAGGGAAACCAGAGATTCCACGTTTGACTCCCAGTGCAACAACTGAGTCACTATTTGACCTTAAGCAAGTAACAGTGCAGCAGCTGAATTTGAAGGCAGGACCCTAGTGAAGATGCAACACTACATTTCTTTTTGGCTGTGCAGCATGGACGTAACAAAAATCCATAGAGTGCAGATTGATTCCTGGTATACAAATCCATGTATACAGATCAAAACTGCCTCTTTTTCTCAACAACTAGCATAGTACGAAATATACTCCACTCCAGAAAAGTTCCAGTTGTAGTAATGCTACAAAAATATTATTGATATGTCAGATCTGTGAGACACCTGGGGAAGATCTGGAATCAAGATCGGGGCCTGCCACATCTGGTTCCCTTCCCCAGGGCCCTGCCTAATTCCGCAAGCAGGTAGTAGTTGTCCAGCCAGCACTACTCCTCCCCTTTAGGCCATTCCTTGTAACACAAGATCACTGGAGAATAAGACAGTAGCGATGGAGGATTTCATAGCTGATTCCTCAGCTGAACTTGTTTGTATCACGGAGGCCTGGTTGGGCAGTGACTCCAGGCCGATTCTGGAGGCATCTGTCCTGCCTGTTTTCTCCGTGGTACATTGCCCAAGGAGGGATTGCGGGATGGTGGTGGTGAGGCATCTGTTTTAGATCCACTCTGTGTCTCACTGCATTCCCCATGAGAACTTTTAGGTCCTTTGAACGTGTGGTGGCTAGATGTGGTTCAGGTGTCAGTGGCAGGATCATTCTCATCTGCTGACCTCCAGGTCGTGGGAGTGATTTTCTGCAGACGTTGGCAGATTTCATTGCCGGGCAGGTATTGGACGCCCCAGACTGTTTTGCTGGGAGATTTCAGTGCCTGGGTCAATGATAAATCCTCCCAGTTTGGACAAGAACTCCTCCCGCTGATGTCATCGCTGGGACTAACACAAGCCATTGCCTCTGAAACCTCTCAGTATGGTCACACATTGGACCGTATCATCTCGTGAGGACTTGACATTAGGGCAGTCAAGGTTGAGCAGGTCTTCTGATTGGACCATCATGCAGTGTCGTTCCATTGTGGGGTCCCATGTTTGACTACTACTCCTGTGGAGATCTGGTACCATCCAAAACATAATCTGGAGCATCACAAGCTCCAGGAGGCACTGGATGTCTCTGATATGTTGCTGGCCTGTGCACAGGGTCCTTGGGAGGCTGGGGAGCACAATAAGACAGTGCCTGTCATCTCCTTATGCTCTGTTGCAACCTACCGCGTACGTCCCTTGATGTCCTGACGTAGTTCACCATGGTATTGTGCTGAGATCTGCCGGCGGAAGGCTGAGGGGTGGAGGTTGGAATGTTCCTGGAAACGTTTCTGGTCTGTGGAGGACAGATTGGCATGGAGAACCCACTGTGCAGAGCATCAGTGGGGAATCAACCTGAAAAAGGTAGAGTTCTTGTCAAGGTCGATTGCTGCAGGGGAAAATTGTCTAGCACTGGTCTTTCATGCTGTTGGCAGGTTGTTGAATCCTCCTTGTTTACAGTCCGTTAGAGCCTTTTTTGCAGAAAAGTGCGAGGAGTTCAGATGGTGTTTGACTGACAGGGTATTGGCCATCAGATCAGGGAGTTTTTCGAGTGGCCTGTCATGGGCCGGTAGTGGTCACACCTTCGGTAATGTAGATCTGCCTGTCTGGGATGGTGAGGCTGAGGTGCTCCGGGTAGTCTCTAGTTTGCGCCTCACCCACTATATACTGGACCTGGGACCAACATGGCTGATTCTCTGCTGTGGCGAGCTCCTGGGCCTGGTGTCTGAAGAGGTGGTTAATGGTTCCTTGAGGGAGGGTATCTTTCCATCTACCTTGAAAAAGGTCTGTGGTCAGACCCCTCCAAAAAATGCCTTGCTTGGACCCTGACATTGTAGCGAACTACGGGCCTGTCTCTAACCTTCCTTGAGAAGGTGGTGATGGAAAAACTGACAGACCATCTGGAGTCTTTTTCCAATTGTTTAACCAGGTGAGATACATCTATGAACCTCTCCAGGTGGAATTTTGGCCCCGTCACAGCACAGAGACTGCTCTCATCAGGGTAACCTATGATCTTTTCTTAGTGAGAAATTGAGGACATTGTTCTATCTTGGTGCTTCTGGATCTCTCATCAGCATTTGATACAGTTGGCCATAGGGTGCTTTTGGATTGCCTGAGGAACTATATGGGCCTCACTGTCACAGCTCTTTTGCTGGTTCAAGTCCCACATAACCGGGAGAACACAGCAGGTAGCCCTGGGTAATTTTACTTCCGGGGCTTCTGCATTGTCCTGTGGAATTCAAGGCTCAATTCTCGACCCCATTTTGTTTTCTGTGTATATGCTGCCACTTGGAGCGATCATTAGACGGTACAGTGTTGGATTTCACTACTATGCAGATGCTACTTAGTGGTACCTGTTTTGTTCTCCTGGAGAAGATCTTGCAGTTTCTGTGTTGGGTTGATGTCTGGCTGAAATTGGATGGCCTTGAGCTAGGTATGCCTCAACCAGGAAGGACAGAGGTTATGGTGTTCAAACCAGGACGCTGAGGCTTGGCTGCTATGGAAGGTTCGGCTTTCCCTTCAGAGCGTGGCCAGTCTCTCATGGCTGCTTATGCAGTGAAGTACCTGAGGGCCATTTTGGACTGCAGACTGAAACTGAACAGGTGTTGGCTTGGGGTCCAATCTGGCTTTTACTATCTTCTGAATTTCGTCGGGATCAATCTGTATCTAGCTCAGGCAGACCTGGTGATGATCAGCCATGCTTTCATCACCTCTAGGTTGGACTTTTGCAACACTCTTTACTTAGGGCTGTCTGGAGGTTGTTTGTGATACCTGCAGTTAGTCCAGAATACTGCAGCCCAACTGATAGTGGGCTCCTCAGCCCCTCGCAGAATGACCATATCACACTGGTCTTGAATGCGCTGCACTGGCTGCCTATGTGGCATCGCATCACCTTCATGATCTGATTAACAAGGCCTACATAGTTTGGGTCCAGACTACTTAAAACAGCTCCTTGTTCCCTACCACCCAGTTTGTCCTCTCCATTGATGCGGGCTGCTTGTTGTCCCTCCTTCCCGGTTAAGACTTTCAGGGGGCAGAGCATTCGGAGTGACTGCTCTAGTTTTGTGGAACTTGCTGCCTGTCTGTATTCACACTGCCAACAGGGTGGGGGCCTTTAAAGCCACCCTGAAGACCTTTTTTGTTTGAACAGGCGTTTCTTAGTCGATTATTTTTGCCTTGTATCATTAATTTTTAATCCAATCATATCTTAGTGTCGTTTGATTCAGTTCTTGTTTGAAATTTTATATATGTACTGTGTACAGCGTTCAGAGCCTTTGGGATTGGACATTTTATAAATAAAGATTCCCTTGCCTTTGTCACAGTATCTGATTTGGTATCTTTCCAATCATTGATTTTATTGCATTATAGAATAGGTTTCAGAAATGCTGCTATCTTATTGGCTGTCAGCATTCTGAGATCCTTCCGTTAATCTCTGTTACACTGTCATATACAGCCGGATCATCATGACATATGATTTTGTGCTGTCTGCATTCCATCTTCTAGCACTGCTGAGTGACTGGAATGATACATTCTGATCCTGAAACAGATGGTGGATGAACTATTTTATTAAAAATCTCCCTTTCAGTGAGGAAAACATTTAGAAGGTACATTTCTAACACTCTTCTTATAGCAATAGGGCACTCCCAGGAGTCAAATTGAGTCAGTTAATCACCCACTAGGGGCAGTATGGCACATGGCTGTGCCTTGTGCCACATTACACACCTAGGGGCTGATTATCAGATGGTTGATTTACCCCCTGGTTATGCTTTATTGCTTAATTATTCATAGCCTACAGGTTATATGTGCCTATTTGTAATTGGGTTCCCAGTGAGCGGCTTAAGTGTTCCGAACCTTTGAGAAGGATCCACCAGAAAAGGCAGGTGTATTTTGAGTCTGCAGAAAGAACATGGCTGGCTTTACCCTAATTGGGAATATTTATTCATTTATTTTAAAAACTGATGAACAGAGAAAAGCACACTGAACCGTGGCTCATTTCGTGGAGTGACCAAAGGGAAGAGTAAAAGTAACAGCATAAAACAGTTCGGGTATCAATAGTTTGAAAAACACAACATAATGCAGGTAGCAAACAATGTAAGAATAATCAAAATATAAATCATAGAACATTAAAGTGTAGCATTTAAAATGCAGCTACTCTTAACCCACCAGCTTTGTTTTAGTGCTTGGCAGGTGGCAGTGGAAGGATAGTCAGGCTTGACTCCTTGGGATTTCTTGTTTCACAAAGAACAATGCATTTTTAAAATGTTCACGGTTTAAGTCTGACAGTTTGAGTTGTTACAAACCTCCCTGGGCTGTAAGAGGAATAAGCATTTCATTTTTAACCTTGGCAGGTTATTAACACCGGCGTGAAGGTCTGGTCCCGTAATAATGACGGCGAGCAGTTTGGCTGTGCTTTCAGGCTGGCGCAAGAGGTAATCATTTTTTTCTCAACACTGTTATAGTCATGACATCTCTGAACTAAAAGCAAAGACAGCTAAGACTTTTAATTTTAGAGGGCCCTCCTTCATTGTGTATTCCTCTGTATGGTAACCTCAAGTCCAGCTGTTCAATTTAAAATGATTGATCACACTTTTAAGTACCCGTGTGTAGTCTGGATACACTCATCTCCCAGTGTTCAGAACAACAGCAGGCGAGTGCAAGCTGAAAACAGATCCAGGCAGACAAAACACAAAGAGGGAAGCTTGGCTTCAACTTGTGCCTAATGAATTGGCGGTTCTGGTTATTCCTGCAATCTCTTTATTATAACTTGCATTGCTGTAGTGTGGCTCTCTGTGTTTTGCCTGTGTAGTCAGGTCCTGCTACATTTATGAGGCCTTTCTGTCATGAAAACTGTGGTTGCTTACTTTCTCATGAAAGTGAACTGTTTTTTTTTACAGGGCATCTACACAATTTATCCATACATCAATGCAAGAATTGTAAATGTAACCATAGAGGATGTCCAGGTGTTTTTAACCCAGGAGAACCCATTCCTTAGTAAACTCGGCACCGGGGCTTACAAGCAAGCCAAACAACTAGGTTAGTATTTCTTAATATTGTTGTTACATCACACAAGCATTCTTGCAGTACTTAACCTGATTACACATAACGGTGGATGTGATACTTGTTAAATGGGGAACAAATGTCTTAATCGATTCTGCAGTATTCATGCAAGCAGATTGTTACTGATGCAAATAAAAAAGACACAGTAGAACTTAGAGTAAACCTACATACTGAATTTCGGTTTGTGCTGGAAGTTGTCCAGCTTGCCCCATTTCAGTGAACTGTCGCTCTTGTTATGGTGAAACAAAACCCTGTTACAGTGAATGGACACAAAATCTTTAGCAAAAAAAGAAAACACTATTTCCATGCTGTTTCTGAATCACTGATGCAATGTCCTTAGTGGCGGCTAGTTGCTGTTAAAGTCCTTGCATATGTCGTTATGATCAGACATAAATACACACAGTACACTATGCAGCAGAGGACTCCCTCAGCCTGCCAGTTACGGTATTTTGCTACTCCATTTACCAATCACAGTGTGGTGCTATGTCCTGCTGGCTAGTTATCCCAAGGGCTAGTTGTTGTTAAAGCCTCTCTGTAATTTTTCTTTGTCAAATAGAATTATACAATAGCTTTATATAGTGTTATTTATAAAACATAATTTCTAGGGACATGGATATGTTGTTCATCCACACTGTCTGGCAGGTTTCTTGCCGCTTTAAATCTTGCCAGAAGGTCTTCAAGCTGGCTTCTCCCACTCACCCGGGTGGTAAAACTCTCGGCTCCGCCCCATGATGCCAGATCTTCTTTACCGCTTAGAAGCTCAGGTTCCCTCCTTAACGCTCTGCGTATAGACTGGATCCTAATTCTTCGGTTCGCCCGAAAATAATTCTAAAGTTTTCAAGACTTGGTCTAATTACTCCTTGTAGCTGCGATGGACAAATCGACTCCGGTTTGGGCGGTGCCATCTTGCAGAAGATATCCAGGACGGACCCGCACTCCACGTCGTCTACTGCCTCGGCCTAGATCCCGATCTGCAGGCCTGCGAGTTATGTCAATCGTTTTACGGTAGCGTCCTGAGGGCCAGCGCTGCCGGTTACAGCTTAGGCGCCCCGAGAAGCGCTACCCGCTGGTGAAGTCCAATGAGGCCCGTTTGGCGGTGTCTTCGGCGGCTGGCTCGGCTGAGCAACTCGAACAGATGATCCTCCTTGAGGAGGAGGAGGCCCAGGCCGCATCCTCATCTTCCTCGGTTGCAGCATTTATCCACCCTCTCTGGGATCCTCCTACACAGCTTCTTTTAAGGAGCTTTGCCAATCCCTTTCCACGAAGGGAGAGGGGCTATCGGAACACTCTTCTCGGTCCAAAAAGAAGGACTCGAAGGGTAAGTCCCACCGTCGACGTTTGTGGGAGTGGGAGAGGTCCCCTTCCCCGGACAGTCGACACTCGACTTCGGTCGAGGTTGCGGCTAAGGCCGCTGGCTTCACGGTGTCTCCGTCAGGTCAGCCGGCCGAGACACCCGTCGACGCGATCGAGATTTTTCTTGACCCGTCGGACGGGCTGTCGACTGGTGAAGCCGACAACTCTTCTTCACCGGTTCCCCCGGTGGAGACCGAGGACTTGCCTGCACCTCCTGTGCCGGAGTCCCCGGTAGGGCCCCCGACCCAAGGGAAGAGCGGCTATCCCCCGCTTCCTCCCAGACCAGCCCTCGTAAACACCGAGGGTCTCGGTCTCGGACCTCGTCTCGGTCCAGCCGATCCTGCCGACATCGGCGGTCTCGGCACCAAGGAAAGCGTCGGTGCCGCTCGACCTCGTCTTCCTCCTCGGAAGAGGAGAGGCTTCGGTGCAAATTGCGTCGGCGCTATGAGGACTTAATGTGGCAGCAGCTTATTTTGTCCGGGAACAAGCTGACGCCGTCGCCTTCCCCGCCCATTAAGTGTCTGTCACCCAAAAGGCTGAAAAAAAAAAAAAACCCTCGCTGTAGTCGAGGTGCCCAAGCCTGGGCCAGTTGCTCGGCCGAAACCAGCTGCCCCACCGATTGTGGTGGAACCTCTGCCTCCACAACTGAAATCGGGGGCGCCGACCAAGGACTCTTGGTCGGGTCAGGGTCTGCCCCATTGGTTTTCAGTCACCCTCACTCCCGACCGTCCTCGGCAGGTGGAGGGTGGCTCAGGCTCCAGGCAGCTCTTCGTGGATTCCTCGGAGTCTGACGACGACTCCTCTCTGTTTTCCAGGCCCCTTGACCTGGAGTCCTCCGGGGGGCAGTCGATGGACGAGAGCCCATCGTTGTTCATGGGTCTGCTTCGGCTCATCTCGGAGTCCACAGGGATGCAGCTCGAGCCCGTATCCAAGCGGGCCAAGTATCCCCTGTCGGAGATACTGGACCGAGGGGATTCGCCCACGAAGGCCTTTCCGGTGGCTGAAGCCATTGTTGGCCCAGCCTTGGAGCTCTGGCAGCGGCCGGCTTCCTGCCCTGCATCTCCGGCCAGGATGGCCAGGAAGTATGCGGTCCCTACCGGCTCTTTGTCCGTTTTTTTGGAGCACCCATCTGCAGAGGGGTTGGTCACCAATAGCATTTTCCGGCGTTCCGGGAACGCTAGGGATGTGGATAAGCCCCCCGACAAGGAGTCCAAAAAGCTGGACTATGCCAGGCGCAAGGTGTACAGTGGCGTGAAAAAGTATTTGCCCCCTTCCTGATTTTCTCTATTATTGCATATTTGTCACACTGGATGTTTTCAGGTCTTTAGAGAAAATGTAATATTAGATAAAGGGAACCTGAGTGAACAAATAACACTTGTTTTTTTTTTTAATTTCACTTATTTAATGAAAAAGTTAACCAACACCAACTGGCACTGTGTGAAAAGTAATTGCCCCTTACACTTAATAACTGGTTATGCCACATTTAGCTACAATGACTGCAACCAAACACTTCCTATAATTCAATATCAGTCTTTCACATCGCTGTGGAGGAATTTTAACCCACTCTTCCTCAGAGACTGCTTTAATTCAGTAACATTTGGTAGGTTTTCGAGCATGAACTGCTCGTTTCAGGTCCTGCCACAGCATCTCTATTGGGTTTAAGTCTGGACTTTGACTAGGCCACTCCAAAACTTTAATTTTATCTTTTTAGCCATTCTGATGTGGACTTGCTTTTGTGTTTTGGATCATTGTCTTGCTGCATGACCCAACTACGCTTCAGCTTCAGCTGACGGAAGGATGACTGGACATTCTCCTTAAGAATTTTCCGTACAGAGCAGAATTCATGGTTCCTTTAATTATGGCAAGTCATCCAGGTCCTTAGGCAGCAAAGCATCCCCACACCATCACACTACCACCACCATGTTTGACTGTTGGTATGGTGTTCTTACTGTGGAATGCTGTGTTTGCTTTACACGAGACATTATGGGATCCATGTTGTCCAAAAGTTCCACTTTGGACTCATCTGTCCATAGAACATTTTCCCAAAAGGCTTGTGGATCATCCAGGTGCTTGGCAAATGAGAGATGAGCATTTATGTTCTTCTTGGCTAGCAGTGGTTTCCGCCTTGCTACTCACATGAAGCCCATTTTTGCCCAGTCTCTTTCTGATTGTGGAGTCATGAACACTGACCTTAGCTGAGGCAAGAGAAGCCTGCAGTTCTTTGGATGTTGTTTTAGGATCCTTTGAGACTTCTTGGATGATTTTACACTGCCTTGGAGTAATTTTGGCAGGCGCCCTCCTGGGAAGGTTCACTACTGTTCCAAGTGTTCTCCATTTGGAGATTATGGCTCTCACTGTGGTTCAATGGAGTCCCAGAGCCTTAGAAATAGCTTTGTAACCCTTTCCAGACTGATAGAGGGCAACAAATTTTTTCTGATCTTTCAGGAACTTCCTTTGATCATGGCATAATGTGCTTGTTGAATCTTTGTGCTGGCAACGTGACTCTGATGGTAAGGGCCAAAATAAGTGAGGTTTATATTGAGCAGGGCTGGCTGTAATCAAGCCTGGCTGTCTTCAATCAGCTGACTCTAATTATCCCTTTAATTGGGTTGATTTAACTAGGGGCAATTACTTTTCACACAGTGCCAGTTGGTGTTGGTTAACTTTTTCATTAAATAAATGAAATAAGTAAAAAAAAAAAGTGTTATTTGTTCACTTAGGTTCCCTTTATCTAATATTATATTTTGTCTAAAGACCTGAAAACATCCAGTGTGACAAATATGCAATAATAGAGAAAATCAGGAAGGGGCAAATACTTTTTCACGCCACTGTACGTTCCGTCCTCCCTAGGTCTCCGCCAGTCCAGCTCAGCCGTGCTGATGGCACACTTCTCCCACGCCCTCATGGGCTCCCTAGATGAGGTGATCCCTCATCTCCCAGCCAACCTGCAGACCACGGTCAAGCAGGTGTGGGATCAGGGAAGGGCGGTGGCGAAACAGCAGCTCCAAATGGCTCTGGACATTGGAGACTCCTGTGCCAGATCAGTAGCTGCCGCAGTGGCCATGCGCCGCAGAGCATGGCTGAGGATATCCACCTTCACGGCAGATACCCAGCATAAATTGGCAGACATCCCCTTCTTGGCGTCTGACCTGTTCGGCCCTGGAGTGGAAGGCCACCTCCAGTGGATCGAAAAGTGCAACGCTACCCTGGACTCGGTCACCTCCACCCAGAAGGACAAGGGCTGTCGTCAGCAACATAAGTCTTTTCGCCCTTGTGCGCCTGCGGCACATCCGGCCCAGCAACACCAGCATCAGGGTCAGCAGACTCGTGTTTGGCATCCCAAAGCCAAGCCTGCGGCTTCCTTTAATAGGAAGCAGGGAGGAAAAGGCCCAGGGGGTCCCTCGGCCGGCCCCTTCTCAAAGCCTGCCCAGTGACGGGTTGAGGGGTGTCGCCCCCAGCCTCGTCACTCCCCCCTGGGTGCCCCCTGTGGGGGGACGGCTCCGTCACTTCCTTTCCGCCTGGTCCGCTATCACCACGGACCGCTGGGTGTTGGAGGTGGTAGGAAAGGGCCTGCCTCTGGAGTTCGAGCAGGCCCGCCCTTCAAGCCGTCGCCCGTCGGGGGCTACGGGGTCCACAGCCTCTCTGTTGGCTCATCGAGCCGACATCGCCCTGCTCCTCAGAAAAGAGGTGATCAAGAAGGTGGCGGATCCTCCACCAGACCCGGGTTTTGTGTCCAGGTACTTCCTGGTTCCGAAACGGACGGGGGGGCTGGCGCCCCATTCTAGACCTGCACGACCTGAACAGGTTCCTAAGGTCTCGAACCTTCAGGATGATCACTCTGGCTCAGATCATTCCATCCTTGGAACGAGGCATGTGGTTCTGTTCTCTGGACCTCCAGGATGCGTTCTTTCACGTCCCAATCCGTCCGTCCCACCAGAGATTCCTCCGTTTCAGGGCAGAGGGATCCCTCTACGAGTTCCGGGCCATGCCCTTCGGCCTTTCCCTAGCTCCCAGGGTCTTCACCAAATGCATGGCAGTGGTGAAAGCATTCCTGCTGCGCCGAAGGGTCCGGGTGTACCCCTACCTGGATGACTGGCTGATTGCAGCATCCTCCAGAATGGAGGTGGAGCAGTCCAGGGATCTGGCCCTCCAGGTTTGCTCTCAGGTTTGCCTCCTCATCAACGAGGCCAAGTCGGAACTCGTGCCAAAGCAGGTGATGCAATTCATCGGGGCATAGCTCGACTCTGTACGAGCCAGAGCATGGCTCCCGGTGGACAGGGCCGAGGTTCTTTCCTCCTTTGCCCAATCATTTCAAGTTGGGCAATTGCACCCTGCCCAGGACTTCCTGCGCCTCCTGGGCCTCATGGCGGCCTGCACCGGCGTGGTCCATTGGGCCCCTTGGTACATACGTCCCCTTCAATGGGGGCTGGCCAGCCAATAGTCACAGCGCTCCGATCCCTTGGATCAGCTAGTGACAGTGACCCAGGGGATGTGGAACGCCCTCCAGTGGTGGACCATTCCAGCACATCTGCAGGAGGGCATCCCGTTCGTCCGCCCCAAGCCGACGGTCTCTCTGTCAACCGATGCCTCTCTGATGGGTTGGGGTGCCCATCTGGGGGAGCACAGAGCACACGGCCTCTGGTCCCCTCGAGAGTCCCAATGCCACATCAACCTGCTGGAGCTTCGAGCGGTTCGTCTAGCCCTCACCGCCTTCGCTCCGTTTATACGGGGTCAAGTGGTCCATGTCCAGACGGACAATACCACGACCATGTACTACCTAAACTGCCAGGGCAGGACATGCTCCATGCCTCTGTGCAGAGAAGCTCTCCACATTTGGTCCCTCGTGCGCAGCCTGGAGGCAGATCTCCTTGCCATCCATGTGGCAGGAGCCTCTAACATTCTGGCCGATGCCCTAAGCCGGATAGGGGCTGCGTCCCACGAGTGGTCTCTCCTGCCGGAGGTAGTACAAGATCTGTTGTCCCACTGGGGCATGCCTCAGGTGGACCTGTTTGCCTCCAGGGAGAATGCGAAGCTGAGACTGTTTCATGCCCACCCCCCTCAGCAGGGCTCGCTGCAGGGGGATGTCTTCTCGAGGCCGTGGACCCCGGGCCTCTTCTGCGCCTTTCCCCCATTTCCCTTGGTCCATAAGGTGCTTCTCAAGGCAAGGAGGGACAAGGCGCAGGTGATTCTGGTAGCCCCAGACTGGCCCCGCCAGTTCTGGTAACCAGATCTCATCAGTCTCAGCTCCAGGCTCCCGAGACGGCTTCCAGCCCGGCCGGACCTGATCTCGGTCAATCAGGGGAAGGTATTCCATCTGGACCGTCAGTCCCTGCACCTGACGGCCTGGTTCCTGAGCGGCTAGAGTTCCAGGCTTTGGGTCTTTCCGACGAGGTCCTCAACGTTGTTGAGGCGTCCCGTAAGGAGTTGACCAGGAAATGCTATGCTTTTAAATGGAAGAGATTCTCCATTTGGTGTCAGGGCAAGGGCCTGGACCCTTCCTCCTGTTCCTTGGCTAGCATTGTGGACTACCTGTGGTCCCTTTCTCAGCAAGGGCTTCGGTCGATGACCCTCAGGGTGCACCTGGCAGCCATCTCTGCTTACCGGGCGCGGGCCGGGAAGCAGTCAGTGGCGCAGGAGAAGGTGGTCGGACGCTTTTTCAAAGACCTTGATCACATATCCCTTCTGGTGCGAGAATCTCTACCTCCGTGGGATCTACTGCTGGCATTGGCTAAGCTCATGGGCAAGCCGTTCGAACCAGTACACAGGTGTGACATCTCTCATCTGTCGTGGAAGACCGCCTTCTTGGTGGCTATCACGTCAGCCAGAAGGATGGGAGAGCTCCAGGCGCTTTCCATCGAGTCTCTCTATCTGGTCTTCCACAGGGAGAAGGTTGTCCTACGCCCCCACCCGAAATTCCTTCCGAAGGTGGTGTCGGAGTTTCACCTTAACCAGGTGTTGAGTCTGCCGGTGTTCTATCCCAATCACACCTCGGAGGCCGAATATAGGCTCCATACTTTGGACCCTAGAAGAGCGCTCACTTATTACAAGGAGCGGACGGCTGAAGTTCTGGGAGAGGTTTGCCAGCTGTTTGTCACCTATGCTGAAGCCGCACCTGGCAGACCTGCAGCCAAGCAGATGATAGGCAGGTGGGTCACCTCCTGCATAGATCTCTGCTATAGGTTGGCGGGCATGGAGCCTCTCAGAGGGATAAGAGCTCATTCTACCCGCCATACCGCTGCATCGGTGGCTGCTTCCAGGGACGTCCTTATCCAGGAAATCTGCAGGGCTGCTACCTGGAAGTCAGCATACACCTTTATCACCCACTACCACATCGACCTTGAGTCATGCCATGATGCTGGTTTTGGGGCCTCCGTTCTCCAGTCATTATTCCCTAAGTAGGGGGTGTGTGCCTTGCCTCCCTCCTCCCAGAGAACTGCTAGGAGTCTGCCAGACAGTGTGGATGAACAACATATCCATGTCCCTAGAAATACAGGTTACTCACCTGTAACAGGAGTTCTAGGAATGGTATATGTTGTTCATCCCGACCCACCCGGCCTCCCTGGCTTCGACGCACAACCTGGATTCCAGCGGGCTAGATCTGGCGTCATGGGGCGGAGCCGAGAGTTTTACCACCCGGGTGGGAGGAGCCAGCTTGAAGACCTTCCGGCAAGATTTAAAGCGGCAAGGAACCTGCCAGACAGTGTGGATGAACAACATATACCATTCCTAGAACTCCTGTTACAGGTGAGTAACCTGTATTTATTGCATTATTGTACAGTTGCAATGTTATCTAGTCAGTGTACAGTAGCGTTAATGTCAATACATCATTTATTACATTATTGTACAGTTTTTACAGTTGTAGTAAATGCAGTAAGAGTGCTGCTGTAAGCCAGTCAGATTCATTTCGTAGCCTGAGGGGCCAAAGGCCCCAAATCCTAACTCTTAATCTAGAACTATAGAAAAAGTGACAAAAAATTATCAGTAGCATTGTTTATAAAAAATAAGGAAAAAAAAGGAAATTGCCTATTGGTGAAATATATACACCATGCTAAACTGTAGAACATTACACATGTTAGGTCTTTTCAGTAAGAAATTTGGCCTGTGGTAAGAACTGTAGAACTATTTTCAGCAAGGTTACGTGAGCGGGAGGAAGGGTGGTAGGTCAAGCATACTGAAGGATAGCCTGGAAGAAACAGTATTACTATGGTAAGTATTTTTTCTTCTCACCCCAGGAATCCCTCAGTATGCTTGACTAATGCAGATTACGAAGCAACGCAGTTAGGAAGAGGAACCCGAACCTACTTTGGGAAAATGTTCTACAGAACTGCTGTGCAAAATTTGACATCTGATGTAGACTGTACATCCAAGCAATAGTGCTTTGTGAAAGTGTGTATAGTCTTCCAAGCAGTTGCTTTGCAGATGTCGAGTAGGGGGAATATCTCTTGTTGCTGTCACTGAGGCTGCAGTGCCCCTAGTGGAGTGGGCCTTGAGGTGGCTGTTTACCAGCCCTACAGTAGCAGAATTGGATGCAAGAGACTATCCTATGAGAGATAGTTCTCTTAGTGGCTGACCTGCCTTTGCCCACCTCGCCATAGGTGAGGAAAAGTTGGGTGTGAGAGGACCTGAGCTGCTTGGTGTGCTCCAGGTAGTAGGTCAGTGCCCTCTTTACATCCAAACTGTGGAACCTGCGCTCTTCAGGAGTGGATTTGTCTGTAAAAAAGACAGGGAGTGTTATAGATTGATTGATTAAGATGAAATTCAGACACCACCTTGGGGAGAAATTTCCTATTGGTCCTGAGAACTACTTCATCCCTGTGGAAAATGATGTAGTTTGGTTCAGTGCAAAGAGCTTGCAGTTCTGAAATCCTTCTGGCTGAAGTGATTGCCACGAGGAATACAGTTTTCCCAGGTGACATATTTTAAGTCTGCAGTCGCCATGGGTTCAACTGGAGACTCCATCAACTTTGCTATACACAGGCTGAGGTCCCAGGGAGGGACAGGTTTCCTAAGTGGGGATTGAAGGTGCAGCAGGCCTTTAAAGAATTTCTTGAAAATGGAGTGAGAAATTATAAGCTTCTCCTTTCCTGCAGAAATGAAGGCCGAAATAGTTGCTAGGTGGACTTTCAGAGATGAGGCCCTAAGGCCTGACATTTGCAAGTGTACCAAGTAGTCCAGTATGGAAGATGGGCTGTCTTGCAGTTGGTCAGTCTGTCTGCCTTTACACCAGAAAGACAATCTCTTCCATTTGGAAGCATAGGTCTTTTTGGTACTTGGCTTCTTGGCAAGGCTAAGGATTCTGAGGATCTATTCTGAATACTGAGAGTCTGGGACCTCTAGCTCTTCAAGTACCAAGCTTTGAAGTGAAGAGACTCTGTGCTGGGGTAAGTTATCCCTGTCTGAGGCACAGTCAGGAGTCTGTGGGTCGAGGCAGGCCAATGGACCATTTGGCTGACAGGGCGAGGAACAAGGAGTACCATGGCTGCCTTGCCCAGTCCGGAGCCACCAGAATCATTGTTGCTGGCTAGCATCCGAGTTTGAGAAGCACCCTGAGAATAAGGGGAAAAGAAGGGAGGGAGTAGAGAAACCTCCCTGTCCAGTCTAGAGATAGGGCATCCACTGGCACTGAGCCCAAAGCCAGAAACCTGCAGCAGTACACGGGAATCTGATAATTGTGTTTCGAGGCAAAGAGGTCTATCTGTTAAGTGCCCCACCTCCTGAAGACTGTAGCCAGCACTTGTTTGTTTAGGGTCCACTTGTGGTGGCCCTGACTGATGCGGCTCAAGGAGTCTGCTAGGACATTGTCCTTGCCCGGTAGGTGGATGTCAGTGAGCTGCATGTCCAGGGAGTAGGTCAGAGACCAGATCTTCATGGCCTCAGTGCAGAGCTTTGAGGATCTTCTGCTCCCTTGGTTATTGATGTAGAACATAGCTGTGGTGTTGTCTATCTTGAATTGGACAGACTGGCCTTTTAGCTGGGGAACAAAGGCTTTGATAGCCAGGTACACAGCTCTGAATTCAAGGAGATTTATGTGGCACCTGGATTCTTTGGGAGACCACACCCTGCTTATGGAGTGATCTGCCAGGTGGGCACCCCACCCTCGGAGGGAGGCATCTGTAGTGAGCACTCTGGATGGTTCCTTTTGCTGAAAAGGGATTCCTTCTCTGAGGTTGTCCCTGCCCTTCCACCAGTCCAGAGCTTGTAAGAGGGTCCTTGTGACTGGAATCAGCCTTGATGGAGAGTCTCTTTTCTGAGACCAAGCCCTCAGGTAGTAGTGAATGTCCTTCATCTGAAACCTGACCCTGGAACTACTGCTGCAGTAGGAGGCCACGTGACCTAGGAGCCTGAGGAAGTGTCTGTCTGGCCTAAGGCAAATGAGTGTGCTAAGGATTGGAGGTTCTGCACTCTGTCCAGTGGGAGCAGGGCTTTCCCTTTCTGGATGTCCAGCTGTACTCCAATGAACTCCAGAAGTTGCACTGGCTGAAAGTGGGACTTTTCTGAGTTGATCAGGAAGCCCAGGGATTCCAGGGTATGTTGAGTGAGGTGGAGTGAATCTGAGACCTTTTGGGGAGACCTGTCCACTATGAGCCAGTCGTCCTGATAGGTAGGGGAAGACAGAGACCGCTTGTCTTCTGAGCTGGGACACCACCACTGCTAGGCACTTTGTGAAAACTCTGGGAGCTGAAGAAAGGCTGAGTGGCAGAGCTGCAAACTGGTAGTGACCAGAGGGCAGTCTGAAGCTTGGATACTTTCTGTGAGAGGGTATGATTGGAATGTGAAAATAGGCATCTCTAAAGTCTAGGGAGGCTAGCCAGTCTCCTTGTTGCAAGGAAGGTATCACCACTGAGAGGGTGACCATCTTGAATCTGGGTTTGTACAGGTGCTTGTTCAGGTACCCGAGCTCTAGAATGGGTCGCCAGGGACCCTTTTAATTGAGCGGTTGCTTTGATTTTCCATAATCGCAATTTTAAATGGTATTAAAGTGTCTATAAAAGTCGACCTGGTGGCGCAGAGGACTGAGGCGCTGGACGCCTTACCTTGCGCCACGTCGGCAACCTGGGTTTGGGAGCAGACTTGGGTCAGTGGGCAAGGAAACGATCGAGCGTCCAGAGGACAACTCTCCTTTCATGGGAGGGAGGGGGTAGCAGATCCTGTTGTCTGGCGACCCCAGTGGAGACTGTGGGTGCAGCAACAGTTAGGATCTCCAGTAAGGGGATTGGCTGCGGCGGCGCTCCTGTGAACGTGTACGGGAGCATGCACGTCTCACACTGGTGCGCATTGCACTGCTGAGCCTAGGTGGGGCAGAAAAAACCCTGGTCACCTGGTAGGCGAAGGTGGGTCCAGTGGGATGGCCCCCACGGACAGTACTGAGTCCTGACGGCCAACGACTGGCTGTCCCTCCACTCCTTGGTCGCTCTTCTAGATTTTAGATAGCGTGCCAGTAGTAGTTGGTGGTCCCGCCCTTGGAGGCTGGGTGACTAGAGGAGACGGAGAGGAGATGGGCCCAAGCCAGGAGTCAGCCAGAGGGGGTTCAGGTGTGTGGGAGAAAGGCTGTACCCAAGAGGCCACACCGGAGAGAGGCCAGGAAGACCAGTGAGCAGGGGGCATAAAGAAAGCTGGAAAAAAGTCTAGAAAAATAGTATCCATTGACGTCTATGGGGTGCGTACACGTGGTCTTCGTTTACTGAAATCACGAAATGTAAGTGCCTGAGAGGATATGTCAGCACTTTTAGGAAGTAGCTGTGTTTTTGATATTTTCTTCAGGGACTCAATTTACAGTGTTATATTTTAATAAATGGTAGAGATGCATAGGATTTTAATACCAGGTAACTTGGGCCAGGTATGCTATAAATATATTTTTTTTTTAGAGAGTTTGGAGCTGCTCTTTAACGACTGCTAAAACCTTGGATTCCAAGAACAAATGTGTGCAGAGAACAACTTCCAGAGACAGATGTTTGTCGAGAACTAATTCCAGGTTACAGATCACCCTTCCCACCTCAAGTTGTACCCCATCAAGGTTGGGGAGTCTGCGGCAGCATTTCAAAACCAATACCTGTGGATCTGGTCCCACTAGCAACAATTCCATTTTACTGGGATTTAGGTCAAACCAGTTGGAGGTAATACAGACCTTTATCTCCTCCAGACATTATTCTAAAACATGCACGGAGTTATCACCCTGCCATTGGCTAGGTGTAGAGGAGTGGTAAAGAGAGTACATAGCAGTGGTACCTTATGCTGTACTTCCTAATAATCTGCTCCTGAGGTCTCATACACAATGTGAAAAGTGCTGGGGAGAAGATGAAACTTTGAGGTATCCCATAGTCTGTTGTCACCAGCCCTGATAAAAAGGGGCGTATTGCCACTGACTGTTCACGATCCTCTAAGACTAATTGGAACCTTATGAGTAGAGCCTGGCCGTCAACACATATTCCTTGAGTCTTCTCAGTAACATCCTATGAACCACAATGTCAAAGATAAGGTACTGTGTTGGTTGTATAGGACTATAACAAGTCTTTCTAGAGTACGTCACACTCGAGATATCACATTATTTGTTTTGGTAGTTTATTAAACTACTATCTCTGGTATCTCAAAGTTTAATTATTATAGCAAGGTTATGGGTCCGCAGTAAATCGCTGTCTAGGGTACTTCGAACTTTGGGTACCGCAGTGCTTTTTTTTAAGGAGTGCACTGAATCCTTAATTGGGCGCTCAATGTAAAAGTATCAAACCAACCAGGTTACCTCGGAGTAACAGTAAATGCAAGGAGGTAGGTGACTCAGGAGCCCAGTACGAGGAGCTGCTGTGAAACTGGAACCGTACTGCTACAAAAGCTGGGCTAACTGGTAACGGTGGCTAGGCACCAGCGTGGCACTGGATTACAAACAGTATTACTAAAAAGACATACCACGACAGAAGCTGAGCTCGACACCTGCTGTTATTTCACACCAAATCGAGCACTTTGTCAAGGCAAATGTAATCAGTAAGTGCCCCTCTTAAAAACTGCTGTCTTGGAGCAACAGGTAACAATTGTGCAAAATGTCAGTTACACATAATGAAAATTCATAAAGAATGAATACGCCTACTCACAGGACATTGCAATGAGAGTTCATCTAGCAGCGTAAAATACATGGTGCAGTCTGTAGTAACAAACTGCATTAAACCAATTAGAAAAGATGGAGGTAAGGGGGACACACCAAGACACAGGGAGGGAAAAAAACTGAAGGAAAACAAGCACAAAACAAGGAGAACCAACGAAGGAGAAACTGAAGGGTGCCATCTCCTTTTCTAATTGGTATAGTGCGGTTTGTTATTGCAGTTTGCAACCTTGTATTTTGCACTGCTAGATTAACTGTCATCATAAGGTCCTGTATCTATACATATTTATTCACTAGGAATTGTTTAGTGTGTGACACCATCGTTTTGCACAAATGTTGGCTGTTGCTTTAAGACTGGTCTTTAGCAGGGGCACTTACTGATGACGTTTGCCTTGATGAAGTGCTTGAATTTGGCGTGACGTGTCAGTGGGTAGAGATATCAGCTACTGCTATGGTATGTCTTTGTAGTAATTAATATTTGTAATCTAATACAGCATTGGTATCTAGTCGTTTTTATCAGTTAGCCCTACTTTTTGTGGTACTACCTCAAAGTAAAAGTACTTACGTTAGATGTAGATCCATAGTAAATCCCTATCTGGGGTATCCAGAGCAATTACAGTGCCAAAGGGAAGGTGGTAGGACATAAACATTCCTGTAAAAAGTCAGGTACAGGGGGCATTGGGGAAGTATGTATTCTTCCAGGATACCCTGTTGAGGTGTGCTGGCTGCACAGTCTTCAGGAGGTTAGCAGCACTCCACTGGGAGCTAGCTGCAACCTGGGCTGAAATAAGCCTGCTGTGAAGTAGGTCAGATTGGGGACAGGAGATGCCTACTGTTGCTTCTCTTCCTCAGTGACCTCCAAGAGTTCATAATGTGTGTTGGAAGCTAGGGGTGGGAAGGGGAATCACGTGACAACAGCTGGGGAGTGATCCTGGTACTGCAACACACAACCACTTCACAATACAGAGGAAAGCAGTACATGTTACTCCCCCTCCCAAGGGTGAACATCCTGATGATGCCTACCAGGGAGGATAGTAGGCAGCATGGGAGTGTTAAGAAGATGGTACTTATCTTTGGGCATTCCATAGTGAGGGGCACTGAGAATGTGGTCTTTGCCTCTGACCAAGAGGGGGAGGGTAGTGCTTGGTCTTCCACAGATCACCACAGATGGGGTGTTGCATCTCAGGGTGGAAGGACTAGTTATGAAAATGGGTTGGACGCCAGATATTATTATTCATCTAGGGACAAATTATCTGGCAGGAGTCCATTAGGAAAAGTAGAGGCTAGTTTTAGGTTCCAGGCTGAAAAGGTTATCTAGTAGTGAGACCTTCTTAGAGGCCTTCCCAGTGAACAGCTGGGGAGGCAAGGAAGCTGAAAATCTACTAGTTGAACAGCTGTTGAAAGGGTAGTGTTCTTAAGAGGGTTTTCACTTCTGGGAGACAGGATTTTTTCTGGAGAGATAAAGGCCTATTTAAAACAGTTGACCATCATTCAAAAAGATAGGGGACAAGGGCAGAAGTTTGATGCATACATTTCCATGTGTTTAAACTAGTGGGGAGAGGCTGGGGCTAGGGACTTTTTTTGGGGGGTACTAGGTGAGTGAGATTTAGCTAGCACACCCTGAAGTAGTGGGGGCATTCAAGGAGTGAAGGGAAATCCAGTTAGCTTCAGTGGTTGGGTAGTGCAGCAGGGAGCAGAAATCACGGCAGGCTGCCCAGAAGTGAAGTACGATGAATATGGGGTGCTGGCAGTACAAGGAGGAGCAGGAACACAGGAAGAATATGGCAGTGGGGGGTGTCAAGGTAAGTAGGAGAACTGAGGCAGAACTGGTGGTCGAGCAAACAGTGGATGACAGGAATGCTAGGTGGAAAGGACAAACTGGGGTCATTGAAAGCTGTTTCCATTACTGTCAGAAATCTGGGAAACAAAATGGAGAAGTTTCAGGCGGTAATGGCAGCAGTCCAATTAGGCTTGATTGCAGTGTCTGAAACCTGGGCATCCAGTAATAACAACTGGGACCATGGTGTGCCAGGCTACACCATCTATAGGAAGGACAGGCAGACTAGTAAGTGTGTAGGGGTTGCCTTTTATATAAAAGAGGGCGTAGAGGCCACTGTGGACTCATCAGTTGGAGACGAGGAAGACACAAGGTCAGTCAGGGGAGTAGGGAGAAAAATAAATGTGGGCATAATGTACAGATCAAAATGAGGACAGGAACAGGGCGCTGGGGATTAAATTGGGAAATCGTCAGCAAGGGGAGAAGTAGTACTAATGGGAGTCCTGACTTGACCAGAAGTACACTGCGTGATCCCAGTGGCCAGGAGTGCCACAGGCCAAGCACTAGTAGAGGAACTACAGGATTCCTTTCTTGTACACTGGGTCAAGAAATCCACCCAGGAGGGGACTGTTCTTTATCTGGTACTCACTTAATGGGGAATCTTTCAAGAATCAATCTTCTCCACAGAGTATTGCACTTTGGTCCTAGAGCTGGATGTGACAGGACCCTGTAGGAAGCAGAACTTTTGTCACTGGGGATTGTTGCCTTCCACGGGTCTGATGCATGACATCTGCACACCTGCAGGGTGTATAGTGGCATAGTCCCCAACTACTACAGTTCTCTTTTCCCCATCATCAAAGTGCAGTGCATTCCTTGTTGGAACATAAGTTTGCGTACAAATAAAGTTCAGTTTCTAGTACCTTATTTAACCGGCGTTATTGTTTATAGCAGTTTCAGTAGTTTTATCATGAGGTTTTCTCACAGCCCTACCATGTCCCACTAGGCTCAAAAACTGTTAACAACAAGTAGATGCCTGATAAGGCAAGTTGAAGTAGCAAAGAAGTTGTGTTTGACCACCCGAGTGTTCTGGTACTGGACAGTCTCTTGACTGGGAGCAATGAAATACAGGTCCATGGCCCTGGGAACGCCATTGAAAAAGGTCCAGAAGAAGGAGACCTACCCACTGTTGGATTTACTTGAACAAGACTCCTGACTAGGGATTGTGTTCACTATCAGCCCTGCCGTGTTGGGCCCAGTACTCTGCATGTTGCAGATTCCATCATCCTGCCAGGCCCCATAGAGCCATATGGACCGTTGGGTGGACTTTTGGGCTTCCAAGAACATGTGTCGCCAGGTGGCCAATGGCAAATGCAGTGTTTTGTAAGGTAAAAGTGAAGGGCGAGTCTGACAAACCACCCAACAAGAAGTTCAAGAAACAGGACCACCTTGGCCATAAGGTCTGTACAGCCGCATCCCTGGGTTTCCACCAGGTCAGCTATGCAGTGTTGATGACTTATATAGCCATGAGCTCTCCAGGAGGCTTTCTGACCTGTTCCCTGAAGAGACTCTGTAGGAGATTTATAATATTGGGTTGATAGTGACCAAACACCAGTTGCAGGTTGCCCTAGACTCAGACGAGTTGTCCACCTCAGTAGTGGCCAGTGTGGTATCCATACACTGCTGTGCCTAGTTGAAAATGTTGTCTTTCGCTCAGGAAATCCAGCAATATGTGGCAGATATCACTATCACCACAACTGGTCTCTGTGGGCCAGGGGTCGCGGATCATCTTATGTATATTGTAGTCCAGTGTGACACTGGATTCAGTGACATTGGTTAATAGTCCCAGGCAGTAGCCCAAGCCAAGGCCTGGATGTCTTTTGTGGATGCTAGCAAGGTCAGCAGCAGCAGTAATGCCAGCAGCAACAGTAGTAGCAGTTCCAGCAGCATCACCTATGATAAGCCAAAAGGTCAAGTCCAGCACAAGGGCAGAGGGGGTGGTTCCTTGGAGGCCAGTCCAGGGCCACCTCCAAGAGCAAACATTGATGTGATGAGAGGCCCCATACCATCCCACCTCCGTCATAACTCCTGATCGGGTTGGACTCTCCCACTTCCTGACACAGTGGTCTGCAATTACTTTGGATTAATGGGTCCTAGAAGTGGTTGGATTGGGGTTGTCTCTGGATTTACAGATCTTGCCTCTCGGTCAGTGCCAAGCCCCATTAGAGGATGTGTTTTTGCTGGAGTCTATTCCTGCACTGAAGAAAAAAGGTTCATTAGCTTGTCGAACAGCATGCAGTAGAGTCTGTCGCAGAAAACCGAGCCCTGTTGGGGTTTTATCTTATGGTACTTTCTAGTACCCAAATTGACAGGGGGGGCTGGTGCCCCATTCTCGACCTGCATATCCTGAACAAATGTATCCCCAAAGAGTCATTTTGCATGCTGACAATGCACCAGATCATTCTATTCATGGAGCTAGGGGCTTGGTCTTGCTCACTAGACCTCAGATGATGTGGATATCCACTTCATATGTCCATCATGCAGACTGTTCCTCCTCTTTCTGATGGACAGTTGTTAATGTGTTTTAGACCTGATGAAACCCTCTTAAAACTTCTATCATCATGTAAGACCCGTACTGGTTAGGTAACAAGGGACGGCATTGCAGACCTTTCAGTGGGCAGTCCCCTAGGTACCGGTTATCATTGAGCCATGTGGTTTAACATTAGGATGGGAAAAGAGGCAGACCACACAATGACAAGGGCCCTGGACTTTAGGAGTGTGGGTTTTAGACATGCACATCCTGGAGAATAAGAGGCTGAGAGGGGACAGGTTGAGCGAGGACATGATCTTTGTATTTCGCATTTTCAGGGGCTAGCAATAAAATTGAACAGTCAGAGATGTTTGATCTGGAGGTCTGCAGCAGGACATGGGGACACGCCCTGAAGCTTAGAAGTCGTAAATTCAGAGGTAGCTTTGGGAGAAACTTTGTCTTCCAGAAGGTGGAGAACCAGGGGAGCAGTCCATCAGAGAGTACAGCAGTCATGAAGACAGTTTAGACTTTTTGGTAAACCTGCACAGATTTTGTTCCACCAAGAGAATCGCCATGTACCCTGAGTAACAGAATGGGTAGAGAATCCCTATAAAGTGGTATGTGTTTTCACAGCGTATGTATTTCATCCCTACCTCTTGAAGCATGATGGTCCTACAGTTCCTTCTGTCCTTAGATTATTGAATTACTCCGTTAGCTCATTCAAAAGAGGGCTTGCACTCCATGATGGACACAGTGCATAAATATTCCCCATTCATTTGTTTAAATATTGGTAGTTTGTACATAAAATGGGCAGTGAACAGGGCATTATTAGAATAAACATACAGGAGGCAGTACAGCGCTGTGGTTTAGGGCACTGAGCTGCAAACCTGGAGACCTGGGTTTGAATCCCACAGCCCCCACTTGCATACTGTGTGACCCTGAGCAAATCACTTAACATCTTCTGGACTAAAAGTCACCACCACTCATTCACACTAATGGGACTACGCCAGAAGCGCTAGGACCCAGCAGGACCCAAAAATCTTCAGGAGGGCCGGCGTCAAGATAGGATTGCACATGTGCGGCACTGTGAGACTGCCTCATGCCATATAGCCTATCTCAGCGCCAACCCTCCAACTGCCTCAGTTGCTTTTTTCCCCACCGTTAAGTGCGCTTCAGTGACGACGACGCTCGCCCACTGGGAGTCAAACTTCTCGTCTATACAATAGCAGCTTATAGCCGTTCAGTCCTTCAGTTTTGTTAAATATTTATTTGAAAAAAAAATAAACTTCTGAAGAAAACCTCTCTCTCAGCCTGTCATCAACTGAGTCGACCATGGAGAGTTTCAGTGACGGTAGGGAGACTTCGCTAGAAAGTTCTTCTGACAATTGGGCTGTGTCTGGTCTGTTGCCCTTTGTGGAGGAGGGGTTCTGACCATGGGCGATCCGGTGCTCGAGGAGCATGGCAATCCGCTTACTGACAATAAGCTCCTGCACGTTTTCGCTCCTGCGACTATTCAGCCCCTACCAATTTGCTTACAGTATGAATAGCTTGCTTCCTTTCAGCAGTTGTTTTGAGCCTCCTCATCCCAGTTCCTCAGATTCCCCTGCTAACGGTTGACGAAAGCCGAAAGACCTGTGACTGTGCTCTTAGCTCTGGCAGCTGGTTCCCCAGTGAGCAAATGCTGGTCTATGAAGGACATTCTACAGGTTGGCCTTTCACTTGAACAATGCAGTTCCTTGTTCTGAAAATCTGTCAACCACATTTGCACTTCCTGAATCTTGACTTCATATTTTATTTTCAAATCAAAAGCTGGAAGCACAGCAGCAGACCATTGGCAGGCTGATGTATTTTCTGCCCTGCTGCTCCCTTACAAACAGTTTTTTTACTAAAGCAGCTAACAAGCACCATTTGATCTCTAAGCTCCCTTGTCTTAGTCCTGATGTAGCCTTACCTCTTCCCCCAACTCTTTTTTATGTTGGGATTTGATAGCAGATTTCCTGTCTAGAGACGGCTGACAGACGAGCTCAACAGAACCATCACAGGGCCTCAAAAAAAGGCCAGATATTAATTGATCCTCTAATACTTGACACAGAGCTGTTATCACACCATCTAAACATTCAAATGAGAGGTGCCAGAGTCAGCAAATGAGTGTGCTCCCTTTTTCTTTTTTCAAATGATTTCAGACACTGACCCTTTGGGTTAGACATAAGCTTTAACAGCTCATCTGGAATTCTGCCTTCCACTATCACCTCCTTTCTGCACATGGTGCTTATTGCTGCAAAGCAGCTCATGACCTGGGAAAGAAAACCTGACAGAAATCTTTCTTTCTCCCCGTTGTTTTTTTTTTTTACTTTGCATTTTCCCGACTTGCTTGGGGAATCAGATGCTTCAGTCCTGCTGATTGAATATTGGTTAAGTGCACTGTACTTGTACACAGCGACAACAATTAAATGTCAGCTCGGCTGTCAATATGGGGAGCAGAGAGCATATAGCCAAGAGCGTATTGATGGGAGTGAATTTGAGTGGGAGTGAGTAGATAAGGGAGCGAATTGTCGGGAGTGAGAATGTCTGGTGCAAATTGTCAGGAGCGAACTGACATAGACCCCGGTACTCTGGAGGGAGGACAGTCCTCCCAAAAGCACAAAAAAAAAAAAGTGGGCCCGTTCCCGGTCAGGAACCCAGCGCCTCTCGACCTTGAGCTCTTCTTCTTCCTGTAGTAGGAAGAAGAGACGGTACCGCTCGAGGTCGCCCTCTGGTAAGTCTGCTAAGAGGTCTTCAGTTGCGGAAGGCGGAACCACCCCGACCCCTCCTGGGTCCCCGGTGGGTTCCATTCTTAGCGGTTGGGATTCTCAACTCCAAAGCCCCTCTCTGTCCTCTGACGAGATTTCTGGTGGGCAGTTGCACCACTGGGCCACTCTTATGGAGCAGTGGGTACAGTGTCTTGTCTTGGCTGCCCTTGCCTGTGGACCCGGTTCCAGGGCTATCAGGTCTTGGGGCCGCTGGGCTGGGGCGATTGGAACAAGATGTCCGTTCAGTGCCAGCGATGGAGTTTTCTCCCTCTTCGGTACTGACGACATCGCCAATTCCACGTGTCTGCCCCCCTCTACAAGTTTCTATCCAGGGGCCGGCACAGTTATCATTTTACTCACCCTTTTCGTCTAGGTCTGACAGGGGTCCAGGGTCATCAGAGTCACGTACTGTATCTATCCCTTAGGTGCAGACTTCGGTGCCAGGGTCTGGAACCGCATGCGTGCTGGCATTGGTGTACCGGTGCGTAATCGCCCGACGCATCACGGATCGGGCGCCACGCGGCGGTGCAGACTTCCTCAACGCCAGTGGGGGCTCCAGTGACTCCTGTGCACCCCTCGCCTGGGCTAGGCCTCAGTCTGGCAGGATTTGCCCCTGACGTCTCAAGGCTGGAGGATGACTATGAATCTGATCTGGTTCTGTCGGACGATGCTGGACATGACTTGGGCAGCAACCTGGAAAGCAAGCCTTCAGTCTCAGCTGAATCCATAGGAGAGGATCTTTCTTTCCAGTCTCTCCTCAGGAACGTTGGATCAGCCCTGGCTCTTCAGACCTCTGAGGTGGACCCAGGGAAACTTCTACGTCTCGAGTATCTCCACGTTCCTATCATTCCTACGGACTTCACGCCCCCTATCCCCCTATCTTTCGAAACCCTGTCAGAAATGGTGTGGGTCAAACCGGTGCTCCCCCCCCCATGTCTAAGGCTGCAAACAGGAAATACGCTCCACCCAAGGACAGGCCCTGGCATCACAGCCCTTTGCGAATGCCTTGGTAGTGCTTGCAGAGAATAAGGTTGTCGTCCCTCAGGAGACCTCGACTCTGACCTATCAATAAAGAGTCTCACAAGGTTGACACCTTAGGGAAGTGTTTTTTTCGCAGCCGCAACCTTAGGGATGCGTATTGGTGGTTATCAGGGTTATTTCTCTCAGTATGAATACACCCTGTGGAACTCCCTTAAGGAGGTGGTTGAGGGCCTCCCAGAGTCTGAGGTCAATTTGGAGCATCTCCAAATGATTACCAGGGGCATAGAATCCAGCAACCATCAGTTGAAAGCTGCTATGGATGCCTGTGATGCTGCAGTATGGGCAGCAGCTGTGAGCATCTGTATCGGATGACATTCTTGGCTCAGAACATCTGGCTTTTCACCAGAGGCTCTACGTCAGGTGATGAGTGTTCCCTTAGACGGGGCTTATTTGTTTGGCCCTCAACAGGAACAAGCATTGGAGGCCGCTCAGAAAACTAGGACTGCCATTGAAACAGCCAGACCGGCTTCAGCGGCCCCTCAAAGGGGCAGGAACCGCTAACAGTTTCGTAACAGACAGTCCTTTCGGGGTAAAGGCCGAGGAGCCTGTAATAGAAACCAGACTCCTCAGCCGCAGAAGAAAATGCTGCAAAAGGCACAGAGCCCGAAAGCACCCAGTGCCACCCTCTGAAAACCTGGCCCAGGTCCCACTTCAGCTGTCTGAGGTAGGCACCACTACAGCAGTAGGAGGTCGTCTGACTCAGTTTTACAACCAGTGGAATTCCATCACAGTGGACAAATGGGTCCTCAAGATCATACGAGAGGGATACTGTCAGTTTCGCAGAGATCCCCCCCAGATCTTCCACCCAGGCGGCAGCACAGTCTGGCTACCACTCAGTCAGACCTCCTCACTTCTGAGATTCAGGGCTGTCTGACCAACAGGGCAGTAGAAGTGGTTCGGCAGGCAGAATGGAACATGGGTTCTAGGGACATGAATATGTTGTTCATCGACACTGTCTGGCAGGTTCCTTGCTGCTTTAAATCTTGCTGGAAGGTCTTCAAGCTGGCTCCTCCCACCCACCCGGGTGGTAAAACTCTCGGCTCCATCATGACGCTAGATCTTCCTTACCGCTTGGAAGCTCAGGTTTCCTCCTTAACGCTCTGCGTATAGACTGGATCCTAACTCCTCGGTTCACCCGAAAATAATTTTAAAATTCTCAAGACTTCGGTCAAATTCTTCCCTCGTGGCTGCGATGGACAAATCGACTCCCGGTTTTCGGCAGTGCCCATGCAGGCAGAAGATGTCCAGGACGGACCCGCACTCCACGTGCGTCTACTGCCTCGGCCTTGACCACAACCCGCAGGCCTGCGAGTTATGTAGATCTTTCTTGGCCAACGTCCTTGAAGACTGCGCTGCCCAGCTACAACTTGGGCTCTCTGAGAAACGTTATCCGCTGGTGAAGTCCAAGGAGGCCCGTTGGGCTGTGTCCAGCTGCTGGCTTGGCTGAGCAACTTGAGCAGATGATCGCCCTCGAGAAGGAGGCGGCCCAGGCCGCATCCTCATCTTCCTTAGTTGCAGCATTTATCCCGCTCTCTCTGGGATCCTCCTACATAGCTTCTTTTAAGGAGCTTTACCAGTCCCTCTCCATGAAAGGAGAGGGGCCATCGGGACACTTTTCTCGGTCGAAGAAGGACTCGAGGGGTAAGTACCGCTGTCGACATTCGTGGGAGCGGGAGAGGTCCCCTTCCCCGGACAGTCGACACTCTACTTCGGTCGAGGTTGCGGCTAAGGCTGCTGGCTTCGCGGTGTCCCCGTCAGGTCAGCCGGCCAAGACATCCGTCGACGTGGTCGAGATTTTTCTCGACCCGTCGGACAGGCTGTCGACTGGTGAAGCCGACAACCCCTCATCACCGGTCCCCCCCGGTGGAAACGGAGGACTTGCCTGCGCCTCCTGTGCCGGAGTCCCCGGTCAAGGTTCCCGAGCCGAGGGAGGATCGGGTGTCCCCCGCTCCCTCCCAGACCCACCCTCGGAAACACAGAGGGTCTCGGTCTCGGCACTGAGGTAAGCAGCAGCACCGCTCATCCTCGTCTTCCTCCTCTGAAGAGGAGAGGCTTCGGTGCAAATTGCGTCTATGCTACAAGGACTTAATGTGGCAGCAGCTCCTTTTGTCTGGGAACAAGCCGACGCCTTCCCCGGCCATTAAGTGGCTGTCACCCAAAAGGCCGAAACAACCCCTCGCGGTGGTTGAGATGCCCAAGCCTGGGCCGGTTGTTCGGCCGAAACCAACTGCCCCACTGATTGTGGTGGAACCTCCACCTCCTCAACCGAAATCGGGAGCTCCAACCAAGGACTCTCGGTCGGGTCAGGGTCTACCCCACCGGTTGTTGGTCACCCTCCCGACTGTCCTCGGCAGGTGGAGGGTGGCTCAGGCCCCAGGCAGCTCTTCGCAAACTCCTCGGAGTCTGACGACGACGACTCCCTGTTTTCCAGGCCCCTTGACCTGGAGTCCTCCAGGGGGCAGTCGATGGATGAGAGCCCATCATCGTTCATGGGTCTGCTTCGGCTCATCTCGGAGTCCACGGGGATGCAGCTCGAGTCCGTATCCAAGCGGGTCAAGTATCCCCTCACGGAGATACTGGACCGAGGGGATTCTCCCACGGAGGCCTTTCCGGTGGCTGAAGCCATTGTTGGCCCAGCCTTGGAGCTTTGGCAGCGGCCAGCTTCCTGTCCTGCGCCTTCGGCCAGGATGGCCAGGAAGTATGCGGTCCCTACCAGCTCTTTGTCCGGTTTTTCAGAACACCCCTCTGCGGAGGGGTTGGTCACCGATAGCGTTTTCCGGCGCTCCGGGAATGCTAGGGATGTGGATAAGCCCCCCGACAAGGAGTCCAAAAAGCTGGACTATGCAAGGTGCAAGGTGTATGCTGCGTCCTCCCTCGGCCTCCATCAGGCCAGCTTGGCCGTACTGATGGCGCACTTCTCCCACGCCCTCATGGGCTCCCTGGATGAGGTGAACCCTCATCTCCCAGCCGACCTGCAGACTACGGTCAAGCAGGTGCGGGATCAGGGGAGGGCAGTGGAGAAACAGCAGCTCCAAATGGCTCTAGATATTGGAGACTCCTGTGCCTGATCAGTAGCGGCCGCAGTGGCCATGCGTCGCAGAGCCTGGCTGAGGATATCCACCTTTACGGCAGATAACCAGCACAAATTGGCAGACGTCCCCTTCTTGGGGACTGACCTGTTCGGCCCTGGAGTGGAAGGCCACCTCCAGAGGATCGAAAAGTCCAACGCTACCCTGGACTCAGTCACCTCCGCTCAGAAGGACAAGGGCCGTCGTCAGCAACATAACACATTTTGACAAAACACATTTTCTGGAGCTGGAAGGACAGTACTTTCTTCAATTGCGAGCTGTGTGAGAAATTCTGTATTGCACTTGATATCTGCAACAAACGTGCACTTTTGCTTAGTTCTGTGGGAGGTGAAACTAACCACCCTTGGTAATTGCTTTTTATTCACATTTATTTAGTGTTTAACCAAGAAGGGGCTTGTAAACTCTGTTTATCTTGTTAGTAACTTCAGAAGGATTTAAATACTGCATTTGGGTAGGTTCTTGAGGTAGCTAGATTGTTCTACTAGGATTTGCTGACAGTTAAACTATTTTAAATGAATTACAGTTGGCTGAGGAGTTGAAAAAGAAACTTGCAAACTCTGCTTATCTTGGAAGTAACCTCATAAGTGTTTGAATATTGCATTCTGATTGTCCTTGGGGGTAGCTGGATTGACTACTAGGATTTTGGGACAGAAACTATTTTTAAATAATTTACTATGTGGGAGTTTGTGATAGTTAAACTCTTTTAACAGAGTTACTGGGGTTAAGGAGTGGTCACAGAAAAACCTGCAGTGTGAAACAGGAAAAGACAGTCTTTCAAGCAACAGAGGGTGGTGGATCTAGGTTTACGTTGTTTGTTACAATTCTTAAGATTTTCAGTGCAGGAAGAGTTTAAAGCACAGCAGACTTATTTTGGGGCTGACAGCTTCGGAGCACAAACCACCAGGCCTGTTTTGGGCTGGAAAGGTTTACCTGTGTCTGACTTGGATGTGTGGATTTTTCTCTGTTTGATTAGCAGGGTATTTCTTATCAAATTGTTGTGTAGGGCATCTTGCTGACAGGAAGGCACTCATTGCAGCAGTGGGTCAGAGCTTTTAGCTGATTGTTTTGAGAGGGCACAGTTTAGGCCCAACCCCTTCCCACCCCTCACCCCACCTACCCCTGAAATAGTTCCTTTATACCTGGGGTTCTGACATCATTTCCTACGAGTGCAAGGTGCTTGTCACTGTCATAACCTCTCTAGCACACTGCACTGACAATATAAGCATACATTGTATATTATAAATATATATTTCTATATTACAAACCAATCACACACACACACAAAAAAAAAATTGTGGGGAGTAGTGCAAATGTAGGCTGTGGGGCAGTCTTCCGGAGTCTTTCTGGAGGCTGAGATGCTGCCCTATTTGTAGACAACTCTCTGCCCTGAGGGGAGGTTGCCCTGCCTTCAGGCCACACTGGCAGTAGTCAGGGACCTTCCCCAGGCCACACTGGACAGTAGGAAGGAACTCCCCATCCAGGGAGCACCACAGCCACCACCCACTACCTCAGAGATTGCGAAGAAAACACAGCAGTTGGACCACAGTGGGCTCAGGAAGGGTGAGGATGGTGGAATGGGAGGCACACCCAGTCAGTTGTTCCACTCCACAATCCATACACCATTCTGGGAGCATAGCTCCCTATGGATGCACCCACAGAGGAGACTAAGGAGGCTGAGGACAGCTGTCACAAGGAGGCCCACAGGAAGGAGGCAGAGGACACCACAAGGAAAGGAAGCAGCTCCTGGTGGGGACTCAACTATTAGGGGATAGAACTTGGAAGAGCTGGGAAAAACTGAAGTAAGGTGCCTGCCTGATGCCATGGCTTGAGGGCCAAGGCGCATCCTCAGGATCACGACATACATGCTGCAAGGGATTCTGAGCTGGACGTAATTGTCCACCTAGGGACAAATGACTTGACTCATCATGAGGTTAGAGCAGTGCAGGAGGACATTGCAGAGTTGGGGAGGGCCTAAGACAAGTAGCACACACAGTATCCTTCTCAGAGGTGCTGCCTGTCAAAGGCATGGGTGAGTGAGGGTAATTGCACCATGCAGTTTTCATGAATGGTTGAAAAATGGTGTGGAGCACAGGGTTTGGCTTCATTGGGGACTGGGGTTCCACCTGGAGGGACAACAGCCTATACTGGCAGGGATGGTCTGCATCTGTCCAGGAAGAACAAGTCTTTTGAGCAATCGGTTTAAATGCTTCATTGGCAAGCTTTTAAACTAGTCAAGGGAGGCACTGACAAGCAGAAGGTAGTGCCATCAAAAATGAGAGCAATGAGTACCAATGTTCGTAGTCTAGGTAACAAGCTTCCTGAATTAGTGGTCTTGATGGAGGAGGAACATCTAGGATATCGTGGCAGTCACAGAAACATGGTATACACAAAACCATGACTGGGACGTAGAAACATACCAGGATACACTATCTACAGGAGGGACACAGGGAGGGTAAAAGAGGAGGAGGAGTAGTTCCTTGGCATAAAGGAAGGAATAAAAGCAACAGAGAACAAAAGGGTAAACAGGGAGGGAGAAGAAGCACTGTGGGTAAATTTGGAGACAGGCAACGGCACCAATCCCGCATAGGGGTTAGAGCACAGACCCCCTCCTCAGGGGAGGAAATGGACAAGGAAATGATAGAAAGTATACTTAGAATGGCAGAAAAAGGAGATGCTGCTGATGGGTGATCTGAATATGCCAGATGTTCAACCGGAGGCAGTTGCAGCTGCCACTTGGCGAGTGCAGTTATTCTAGATGCCCTACAGGGGGGCATGCCAGACAACTAGTACTGGAGCCCACTGAGGGGGAGCAATATTAGACTCTGATACTCCCAAATGGAGATGAGAGAGGATCACAGATGTAGAAGTGGTATCCATCTGGGAACTAGCGACCACTCCAACAGTATGGTCTCACAATAAACTGACAGTAATGACGAGTCACAAAGACAAAAGTACTGGACTTTAGAGGGCTGACTTTGCCATAATGGGTGAGTGCCTAAGGAATGCACTAGCAAATGGGCAGGAAGGGGAGGGGTGGAAGGACAATGGGGAATAATAAAACCTGCCATCACAGAGGCAATGCCTTTGTGCAAAAGCAACAAACAAAAAACAAGACGATGTAAGAAACCACCATGGTTCTCAAAGGAAGTGGCAGTGAAGGTTCAAGAGAAAAGAAAGCATTCAGGAAGTAGAAATCATGAAGGAGCAGGACAGAGAACTGTATCAGTTAAAGCAAGGAGGCTGGGAAGGCAGTGGGACCGGCAAAGGCCCAAACCGAGGAAAGATAGCAAACTCAGTTAAGAAGGGGATAAAACCTTTATAGGTACATCAGGAGCTAAGGAAGACCAAGGGAGGGATAGTGGAGGCTTAATAAAGGGAGAGAGGGTGGGCAGAGGGAGACTGTGAAAAGGCAGAGATACTAAACAAATATTTTGCTCAGTATTTACGAAGGAAGAGGGGAAATACATAAAAAAAACAGTAGGTAACTACTTGGATACAGAAGTGATACCGCCCATTTTACAGCAAGAAAGGGTTCTGAAAGAACTCTAAAACTGAAGGTGGACAAAGCAAGGGGCCTGATGGGATTCATCCCAGAATTTAAAGAACTAAGGGTAGAACTAGTGACACCCACTGACTACCCTTTTAACAAATCATGGGAGGATGGGGTGGTACCCGAGGGCTGAGGAGGGCAGATGTGATTCCCCTCTCACAAAAGTGGGAGCAAGGCAGAAGCAGGAAACTATAGACCTGTTAGTTTAACCTCAGTGATAGGGAAAATGATGGAATCACTTCTAAAGGAAAGAATTGTCGAGCATCTAGAGGCCAGAGGGCACAGGACCCTAGGGCGGCATGGATTCACAGTGGGAAGGTCATGCCAGACATATACTTGATAGATTTCTTTGACTGGTGACCAACAGTAGTAGATCAGGGAGGGCTGTGGACATGGCCTACCTAGACCTTTAGCAAGGCATTTGGACACAGTCCCACACAAAAATTATTATACAAGTTAGCCAGCCTGGGAGTGGGTCCCAAGATGACAGCCTGCAAAGAATTGGCTGGAGAATAGGACACAGAGTTAGGTAGTAAATGGAGTCCACTCAGGAAGAAAGGAGGGTTACTAGTGGGTACCGAGGGTTCAGTATTAGGGACCGGTCCTCTAATGTCTTTATGTTTACATTGCAGAAGGACTGGAAGGAAAAATGTCTCTTTGCAGATGACACTAAGATCTGCAACAGAGTTGATGCATAGGTGGGGTGGAAGGGATGAGAAGGACTTGGCAAGGTTAGAGGAATGGTCAAATGTATGGCAGCTTAGATTCAATGCTAAGAAGTGCAGGTAATGCACCTGGGAAACAAAACCCAGGGAAGAGTACACAATGGGGGTGAGATACTAACAAGAAGAAAATGAAAAGGACCTGGGGGTAGTCATATCAGATGACCTAAAGGTGGGCAAGCAAATGGAGAGGGCAGCAAGGAGGGCTGGGGGATACTGGGATGCATAGGGAGAGGCATCACCAGTAGAAAACAGGAAGTTATTATCCCTCTGTACAGATAGCTGGTGAGACCCCATCTGGAGTACTGTGTGCAGTTCTGGAGACCCAATCTCCGAAAGACATAGACAGGATGGAAGCTGTCCAGAGGAGGGCACTCAAATGGTGCAGGGTCTGCAACGGAAGTTGTACGAGAGAGACTTAAGGAGCTTAATATGTATAGCCTCAAGGAAAGGAGGGAGAGGGGGGACATGATAGAAACTTTCAAGTACCTCAAGGGAATCAACAAAGTCCAAGAGGGTAGCATCTTTCAAAAAAGAGGTGTGCAAGAACAAGAGGCACAATTCTAAAGAGGATAGAGGGGCTGCTCAGAGGTAATTTAAGAGGTGTTTTTTCACAGAGAGGGCTGTGGATGCATAGAACGGCCTTCCGGAGGAGGTTGTGGACTCAAAATCAGTGGGGGAATTCAAGCATGCATGGGATAGTCATAAGGCAATTCTGGGGGGTGGGGGTAGGAAGAAGTAGGCTGCTGGTTAACTAGGATCTGCAGCTTATCCAGTAGGTAGGGAAATGGGCAGACTGGGTGGGCCAAGCGGTCCTTATCTGCCGTCAAATTCTATGTTTCTATAAGTCCTTTCGACCTTCTGCCCCTGCGGCACGTCCGGCCCAGCAACACCAGCATCAGGGCCAGCAGACTCACGCTTGGCACCCCAAAGCTAAGCCTGCAGCTTCCTCCAACAGGAAGCAGGGAGGAAAGGCCCAGGAGGTCCCTCGGCCGGTCCTTCCTCCAAGCCTGCCCAGTGACGGGTTGAGGGGTGTCAGCCCCAGCCTCGTCGCTCCCTGGGTTCCCCCCGTGGGGGGACGGCTCCGCCACTTCCTTTCCGCCTGGTCCGCTATCACCACGGACCGCTGGGTGTTGGAGGTGGTAGGAAAGGGTCTGCCTCTGGAGTTCGGAGCAGGCCCCACCCTTCCGAAAGCCGCCGCCTCAATGGGGGCTACGGGATACGCGAGGCCTCCTCTGTCGGCTCATTTAACTGGACATTGCCCTGTTCCTGAAAAGGAGGTGATCAGGAAGGTGTATGATCCTCCTCCAAGCCCGGGTTTGTGTCCAGGTATTTCCTGGTCCCGAACGGACGGGGCTGGCACCCCATTCTAGACCTGCACCCTGAACAGGTTCCTAAGGTCTTGAACCTTCAGGATGGTCTCTCTGGCTCAGATCATTCCATCCTTGGAATGAGGCGCTCTGGACCTCCAGGATGCGTTCTTCCACGTCCCAATCCGTCCATCCCACCAGAGATTCCTCCACTTCAGGGCAGAGGGGTCCCTCTATGAGTTCCGGGCCATGCCCTTCGGCCTGTCTCTAGCTCCCAGGGTCTTCACCAAATGCACGGCAGTGGTGACAACATTCCTGTGGCGCCGAGGGGTCCTGGTGTACCCCTACCTGGACGACTTGCTTATTGCGGCCTCCTCCAGAATGGAGGTGTAGCGGTCCAGGGATCTGGACCTCCAGGGTTGCTCTCAAGTTGGCCTCTTTATCAACGAGGCCAAGTCGGAACCCATGCCAAAGCAGGCGATACAATTCATCGGGGCAGAGCTCGACTCTCTGCGAGCCAGAGCACGGCTCCCAGCAGACAGGGCAGAGGTTCTTTCCTCCTTTGCCCAATCATTTCAGGTTGGGCAATTGCGCCCTGCCCGGGACTTCCTGCGCCTCCTGGGCCTCATGGCGGCCTGCACCAGCATAGTCCGTTGGGCCCGTTGGCACATGCGTCCCCTACAATGGGGACTGGCCAGCCAATGGTCACAGCGCTCCGATCCTTTGGATCAGCTAGTGACAGTGACCCAGGAGATGTGGAACGCTCTCCAGTGGTGGACCATTCCAGCTCATCTGCAGGAGGGCATCCCGTTTGTCCGCCCTGAGCCGATGGTCTCTCGATCGACCGATGCCTCTCTGATGGGTTGGGGTGCCCATCTGGGGGAGCACAGAGCACACGGCCTCTGATCCCCTCGGGAGTCCCAATGCCACATCAACTGCTGGAGCCGCAGCGTTCGCTCTAGCCTCACCACCTTCGGCTCCATTTGTACAGGGTCAAGTGATCCAGGTCCAGATGGACAATACCACAACCATGTACTACCTGAACCATCAGAGGCGGGATGCGCCCATGCCTCTGTGCAGGAAACTCTCACATTTGGTCCCTGCGCAGCTTGAGGCGGATCTCTTTGCCATCCATGTGGCAGGAGCCTCCAACATTCTGGCCGATGCCATAAGCCGGATAGGAGCTGCGTCCCACGAGTGATCTCTCCTGCCGGAGGTAGTAAAAGATCTGTTGTCCCACTGGGGCATGCCTCAGGTGGACCTGTTTGCCTCCAGGGAGAATGCGAAGCTGAGACTGTTTCATACCCGCTCCCTTAGCAGGGCTCGCTGCAGGGGTATGCCTTCTCGAGGCTGTGGACCCCGGGCCTCTTCTATGCCTTTTCCCCATTTCCCTTGATCCACAAGGTGCTTCTCAAGGTGAGGAGGGACAAGGCGCAGGTGATTCTGGTAGCCCCAGACTAGCCCCGCCAGTTCTGGTATCCAGATCTCCTCAGTCTCAGATCTAGGCTCCCGAGGCGGCTTCCAGCCTTCCTGGACCTGATCTCTTTCAGTCAATCAGGGGAAGGTATTCCATCCGGACCTTCAATCCCTGCACCTGACAACCTGGTTCCTGAGCTGCTAGAGTTCCAGGCCTTGGGTTTTTCCAACGAGGTCCTCAGTGTTGTTGAGGCTTCCCGTAAGGAGTCGACCTGAAAATGCTACACCTTTAAATGGAAGAGATTCTCCATTTGGTGTTGGGGCAAGGGCCTGGACCCTTCCTCCTTCTGCTTGGCAAGCATTCTGGACTACCTGTGGTCCCTTTCTAAGCAAGGGCTTCGGTCGACGACTCTTAAGGTGCACCTGGCAGCCATCTCTGCTTACCAGGCGCGGGCCGGGAAGCAGTCAGTGGCGCAGGAGAAGGTGGTAGGGTGCTTTTTCAAAGGCCTTGATCACATATCCCCCTCCGGTGCGAGAACCTCCACCTCCATGGGATCTACTGCTGGTATTGGCTAAGCTCGTGGGCAAGCCATTTAAACCGATGCACAGGTGTGACATCTCTCACCTGTTGTGGAAAACCGCCTTCTTGGTGGCTATCACGTCAGCCAGAAGGATGGGAGAGCTCCAGGCGCTTTCCATTGAGTCTCCTTATCTGGTCTTCCACAGGGACAAGGTTGTCCTGCGCCCCCACCCGAAGTTCCTTCCGAAGGTTGTGTTGGAGTTTCACCTAACCAGGTTTTTGACTCTGCCGGTGTTCTACCCCAATCACACCTCGAGGTCAAATATAGGCTCCATACTTTGGACCCTAGAAGAGCGTCACTTATTTTAAGGAGCGGACAGCTGAAGTTCGGTTAGAGGTTCGCCAGCTGTTTGTCACCTACGCTGAAGCTGCACCTAGCAGACCTGCAGCCAAGCGGACGAAAGGCAGGTGGGTCACCTCCTGCCTAGATCTCTGCTATAGGTTGGTGGCATGGAGCCTCCCAGAGGGATAAGAGCTCATTCTACCCGCCATACTGCTGCATCGGTGGCTGCTTCCAGGGACGTCCCTATCCAGGAAATCTGCAGGGCTGCTACCTGGAAGTCAGCACACACCTTTATTACCCATTACTACATCAACCTCGAGTCACATCGGGATGCTGGTTTTGGGGCCCTCGGTTCTCCAGTCATTATTCCCTAAGTAGGGTGTGCGCCTTGCCTCCTTCCTCCCGGAGAACTTCTAGGAGTCTGCCAGACAGTGTGGATGAACAACATATCCGTGTCCCTAGAAATACAGGTTACTCACCTGTAACAGGAGTTCTAGGAATGGTATATGTTGTTCATCCACACAACCCACCCGGCCTCCCCAGCTTCGACGCACAACCTGGCTTCCAGCAGGCTAGATCTGGTGTCATGGGGTGGAGCCAAGAGTTTTACCACCCGGGTGGGTGGGAGGAGCCAGCGGCAAGGAACCTGCCAGACAGTGTGGATGAACAACATATACCATTCCTAGAACTCCTGTTACAGGTGAGTAACCTGTATTTTCTACTCTCACTACTTTCTGATTTTCAAAGAAAACAGGCGGCATCGCTCAATTCTCGACCTCAGAAAGCTGAACAAATTTCTGTTCAGGAAAAGTTCAAAATGATCTCCCTAGGAACATTACTTCGCTAATTCATCAGTACAACTGACTGGCATCCCTGGGCATGCAGGATGCCTACCACCACGTCCCAGTGCACCCAAGTCATCACATGTATCTGCGTTTTGTGGCTCTGGGTCAGCACTACCAGTTCAGAGTCCTGCCCTTTGGGCTGTCCTTGGTGCCTCTAGTCTTTACAAAGTGCTTCACAGTTCTCACGGCACACCTCAGAAAACTCGGCATTGAAGTCTACCCTTACCTGGACGATTGACTCATAGCGAGCCAATCCAGACAAGAGATGCAGGAAGCAGGCTATATCAGGCTCCCAAGGGTGTGGATTCTTTGAATACACACCCCAAGGCTGACTCGGTCACGATTAGCGCCGCTCACGGCCAGTCGGCGAACCCAAAACATCTCAGCTCGTCTCCACCGGACAAGGAATCCCGCCTTCTTAACCAGTATGGTAAGAAGATGTACACTTCTTCCACTCGGGATAAGGACCCTGAATTATATGGAGGACTACCAGAAGGCTATACTGAGTGAGGTGGAAGCCAAGTTGGACTCCTTCCTGAGTCTCAGACAATGTGAAGCAGCTGATCAAGTTCGATCCACTCTGTTCGCCAGTTGGCACATGCTCTATGCCACATACAATGCAGTGGATGCTGCTGGTTGGAGCTCGGCTTTCGCCGTAGGTCTTCGGCGTCATGCCTGGCTCTGGGTGTCAGGTTTGGTCCCTGAAGTTTAGTCTGCTAATCAGGATGCACCCTTCAGGGGTTCTGTGTTGTTCGTGGAGATGTCAAAGGCAACATCACCGACCTGCAAGCGAAGGGCACTGCGCTTAAGTCTGTCGACTCTATGTACAGGCCCCCCTCAGTGACAGCGCCACCCTTTTCGCAGACGTTCTCGGCCCAAAGCGAAACCTCAGGGCAAGCGGGCCAACAAACGTTGGGCCCCTCCAGCTGCTAAGCCCCCACCACCACCACCACCACCACCCAGAAAAGCGGCGGGAGCTTCAGCCGTGGTGTTGCCCCACACCTCCTGACTCTTCTCCTCTCCTCCCCCACAGCCTCTGGACTTTCCAGAGGAACCAGTAGGGTTGGGAGAGGATTACATCAGATGCTTGGGTGCTTCAACTGATTGCAGCAGGACACTCAATCGAGTTTCTTCAGAAACCACCCAGAAACCACCTCCCAGGTAGTCTTACTCCCTGGAACATCTTCCTTTGGTTCGAGAAGAAATATCCTCCCTTCTTCTGAAGGCGGCATAGATCCTTTCTCAACCCACCTTTGGGGACAGGCTACTACTCCCATTTCTTCCTTTTTCCAAAGAAATCAGGAGACGTGAGGCCTATTTTAGACCTCAGCTCCTGAACTGTTAAGTGGAGTACAAGCGGTTCAGAATGCTCTCCTGCAGAGCCTTCTGCCCTTACTTGACAGGGACAGTGGCTGTGCGCACTGGACATGCAGGATGCCTATCTGCATATCCTATGCGCCTTCCCACCACATATTCCTTCGGTTTTCGCTCCAGGGGAATACTACCAGTTCAGGGCCCTCCCATTTGGTCTTTCCTCAGCTCCACGTGTTCACTAATTGCCTTTCCTGGTAGCGCTCACCTTAGCATCCAGGGGTGCAGGTTTCCTGTACCTGGACGATTGACTCCTGGCAGCCCCGTCCAAGAGGATCTCCTACCTCTCTTTCCTGCAAGTTTTACCAGCCTGGGTATCACCATCAATCTGGCCAAGTCCCATCTGGTCCCTCTCGAGGCTTCAGTTCATCAGGCGACCCTGGACACGACCACAGGCGTGGCCTTTCTGCGCTGGACAGGGTGGACACCCTCCAGGCTCATGCAAGCCTGCTGACCGTCGCAGGCGAGTCAGTGCCAGGTCAGTCCTTCGCCCCTCGGCTCATGATGGCTGCTATTCCAACAGTCCCTTGCGCCGACTCCATATGAGAGTCTCAGTCAGACCAGATGTTGGACGCACCTAGACCAAGAAGTCCTGGGTTCCAACCCCATGGCTCGGGACTTGCAGTGGTGGATGGTACAAAAGAACCTTTGCCAGGGAGTTCCTTCTGCCTCAAACCTCCCTCCCAAACTTTGAGAGCAGACCCCTGGAGAGAGGTTGGGGAGCCCATCTATGCTTTCACAGGAGTCAGGCCTCCTGGTCCAGGCTCGAGCAGACTTTTCATATAAACGTGCTCGAGCTCTGGGCGTTCTGTATGCTCTCAAGCTCTGAACTTATATGTGATTCCGGTCATCTGGCTGTCCAGACAGACATCATGTGCGTGGTCTCTACATCAACAAGCAGGGAGGAATGCATTCCTACCCTCTATGCTGGTAAGCAATGAGAGTTTGGGATTGGGCTGTACAACACAACTTCACCTGATGGCAGTTTGTGTTCCAGGGGTCGAAAATATGCTGGCAGACTACCTCAGTTGGTCGTCAGCAAAGGCTTCACTGAATGGGAACTGGATCGGGTGTACAGTCTCTTCCTGCGCTGGGGAACACCTCAGGTAGACCTGTTTGCATCTTTCTCACAATGCAAATCTTCCACCTTCTGCTCGCTCGTCTCCAGGGCGAGGCATTTTTGAGGGATGCTCTGTCTCTAGACTGAAGGACAGATTTGTCTGTGCCCTCCGGTATCTCCCTTGGATTCCTAGGGTCTTGCACAAACTCAATTCAGAAGGGCTTGCATGATCCTAATCGCTCCTTTCTGGCCCAGGCAAGTTTGGTTCTCTTCTGCAACAGTATTCAGAGGAACCTCCACGTCCTCTTCCTCTATCTCAGCATTTGCTGACCCAGGATCAGGGGACCCTGATTCATCTAGGTCTCAAGTCCCTTCAGTTGCATGCGTGGCTCCTGCAGACGTAGCTCAGCTCCAGTTCGGGTCTCCCCGCTTGGCTGAGATTCTGGTGAAGGCCAGAAAGCCTTCCACTAGATCTATTTACACCATGAAATGGAAATAGTTCTTGATTTGGGACTCTTCCAAGTATTTCGAGCCATTCTCGTGTCCTGTCAGGAGAATTCTGGACTGTATGCGTCATCTGTATGACCTGGGTCTCAGCCATTCCTCTTTGAAAGTTCACATGGCAGCTATTTCCTCTTACCATATTCCTTTTGGGGACAGAACTTTTGCGCAGCTGGAAGTCTCTAAGACTTTTCTTAGAGGGGTTCTCCATTTGAGACCCCCTGTTTGCGTTCCTGCCCCTCCTTGGGATCTGAATTATATTCTTGAGAAGCTTATCCTGCCTCCTTTTGAACCGGCAGCCTCAGCGGACTTGAAGTTCCTATCCTGGAAGACTCTCTTCCTAGTGGCCATTACTTCAGCTCGATGCATTTCCAAGTTTTAGGCCTTAATGTGCAAAATCCCATATTTGGTTTTTCACATGGAACATGTGGCTCTGCATACCAACCCTAAGTTTCTCCCTAAGGTGGTGGTGGAATCTATGCTGAATCAATCCATTGAGCTACCTGCTTCTTTATGCAACACTCCATTCAAGGAGTAACTCTTGCATACTTTGGATGTTCATCAATACTGAGATGCTGCACCACTAGGATGAAAATCTCAGGAAATCTGATCAGCTTTTGGTCTCTCTTGCCTCAAAGAGAAGGCAATGCCATTACCAAGCAATGTCTGTCTAAATGGCTGTCTCATTGTATCACTTTCTGTTCGATAAGTATCCCAAGACCCTGCAGGTCAAGTTAGAGGCCACTCCACTAGGGTGTCACTGCCTCTGCAGCTTGTTTCAAGAATGTGTCTGTGGCTGACATTTGTGCAGCCGCCACTTGGACTTCTGTCCATACCTTTATGAAACAGTACAGTTTGGACATTGCCCCTCACCATAGAGCAGGCTTCGGCTGGCTTGTTCTGCAAGGTCTCCTTTCCTGAGACCCTTATAGCCAAGATTCTATGGTTGTGTAGTTTTCCTCCTCCTGTGTGTCTCCTTGTTCCATACTGCTTGGGACTCAGTCCTATATGTGAATACCTACTGCAAGAGCCCTCTCGAAGTAAGATAGTACAGTTGCATAAGAACTTACTGCAACAGTAGATCTTTGAGAGAGGCTCTTGCAGTAGGTAATGCCTTCCCACCCTCCATCCCCCTTAGCTTTTTCAGCTCCTTTTCCAGGAAGGGAAATATCCGCTTCTCTCCTGTCTTGCCTATTTTGAGCCTTTAGCGGGAAAGAACTGGAAGGCGGGCATGGGGGGCCGCCCCTTTATACTGACATCGGTCACCTGACGTGGGGGCTGTCCCCCACCAGAGACTCCTAGCTAGAAATTTTTCTGTGGGGTCCTGACGCCTGCTGGTTTCAGTCCAAAATGTAATTACCTACTGCCAGAGCCTCTCTGGAAGATCTATTGATCTTACTTCGAGAGGGGTCTTGCAGTAGGTAATTACATATAGGACTGACGCCGGCAGGCGTCAGGACCCTACTGAAAAATTTCTAGCTAGCAGGCTCTGGCAGGGGACCACCCCCATGTCAGGTGACCGATGTCATGCAACATCAGTATAAAGGGGCGGTCCCCCACGCCCGTCTTCCAGTTCTTTCCCACCGTTAGTTCATGTCAGCACCTCGCGGTAAAGTTCAACGCTCATCAGCCTCAATCGTCGATAGTTTTTACCGAGTTATTTTCCATTTTTCGAATTTTTGTCAGGTATTCGTCGTCGTATGTCGTCCCCTACACCCTCCAAGCACAAGAACAAGTGCGACTCGTGCAGCGCCCAGCTCCTGCACAAGGACAGCCATTCCCAGTGCCTCTTCTGCCTAGGCTCAGATCATCAGGTGGAGAAGTGCCAGCACTGCCTTAAATTCAACGCGGCCACCCGCAAACGGCGGCAGCAGTCCCTGGAGGCCCATATTTTAAAGAAAATGTCCTCCATGGAAAAGGAGTTAAAAGCTTTGGCAGGCGTCCACTTCCCAGGCCATTAGAAAAGGCGAAGAAAGCACGGGACAAGGCTCCTCATCCACTGTGTTTTCTTGAGTCGCCGTGCTTCAAGTAAGGTCCCACCCGGGGGACCGATCTGCGACAGCCACCTTGGAGGTTTCCAAGGCGGCGCGGCCCTCCCGTCTGGCTCGCGCTCGGGCCCTTTGGGCGCCTCTGGGCTATTGGAGGCTACTGGTTCGTGCGTCTTCGGTAAGCCAGGCGTTGGCTCCTCCAACACCTGCACGGAGACGGTCGATAAGTCGCCCGACCCCTCGGGGAGCGCACGCCCTCTTCCGCCTGACCAGGCCACCCTCCTTCGTGACCTGCCTCAGGTGACGAGGTCCGCTAGTCGACATCGGCTCCTCCGCGCCCGCCTCGACCCCGCTGATAAGTCTGGGACTTTGGCTTGCCCAACATCCGCGACGAAGTGCTGAGCCAACACCAGACCCTCCCATCGCCCGGCTGTTCCCTGCTCCCCGCAGCTCCCTCGCTGCCCCTCCGGGACCCTAGGTCTCTCAGTCTGACCCTGGGATTTTTCCTCCTCCCTCCCCAAGCGATGCCAGGTTCCTGCTGCGCCTCTGTCAGACCGTCCGCCGGGCCAACTGACCTGGCGTCGGCCTCGGACGCCGCCCCAATGCCGTGTTGCTGTATCCCAGGCAACATCCCGCCCCCGGATGCCGCCTCCTATGCCGAGCCCTCTGCCCACGGGCCTTCTGCTCCAGACCCACCCATGGGCCTCCGTTGGGCCATCTGCTCCGGCGGACCCCTCGGTTCCCAGGTATCTGACCCCTCTATCCGATGCCGTCTTACCTGGCTCTGCAGTAGCCGAGCGCTGAGCCCGATGCCGGCCTATCGCCGCCGCAGTACCGGTGCTCAGTACCTGACGCCGGGCTTCTCCCGTTAGGTTATGGATACGCACTTCACGGGTATAATCCATACCCCGGATCCCCCCTCCACCTCCACCACCCCTCAGCCACCGGTGAACTAGAAGGAGACTCTGGACTTCTGGTGGGCTGAGGCCAAGGCTAGCTCACCAGAGAGGTGGAGAGTTGTCTCTGGATGGTGCCAGTTCCGCTTTCCCATACATGTGAACGACAGACTCCCTCCCCACCTCCGGACACCAGGGCCGAACTTTCTGGTTCCAGGGCGGGGCAGGACACGCCTCTCTGAGGGCTTCCCAAGGGGTCCGTTCCTCCCCCACGCTGGGAGAGGAAGTCTTCCTCATCATCGTCATCTTCTTCCTCCTCGGACACCTCAGACGACTCCAACGGTTGTTCCGAGCCGGACGACGAGCCACGCTCTCCGTCTAAGCCTTGGCCAAGGACTCCTCCGAAGTCCTCTCTGGAGGAGCCTTCTTTTACGGAGTTGCTGCGCAGAATCCAGGAGGTTCATAAATGGCATTCCTTGGAGCCGGATCCCCAGCGTAAGAAACTCGCTGAGCATCTGAATCTGCCAGTGTCAGCCCCCACCTTGGTGTCACCCTGGACTCAGCCTCATGCGATCTTGTTTCCACAATTTGGAAGCAGCCGCCTGCTTTAGACCCACTTCCTCGAAGCTCTAACAAGTTATATTTCAGTTCTCTGAGGGTGCTGACTTTTTAGATTCTCACCGAGCTGATTCGGCCGTGATTAGCGCCCGCCATGGCCGGACAGCTAACCCGAAACATCTGAGCTCGCTCCACTTGACAAAGAAACTCCGTCTTCAAACAACATGAAGTCTTGCTATATTATGACATATGCAGTGAGTCCCAACCTTCGAACTGCTCCGAGGTGAAACAGTTAACTTTCCATGCCAGGCATGGAACGCTGAGCTCGAGCTCAGTTGAAAACTCTGTCTGTTGTTCTTCAAACTCAGACTGTCAGATTTTTTTACTCCTCACTGAACAGTCGCTCCGGAGATTTTCTCCTTCTGCTCGGTTCATTTTGTCGGTTAAAGTATTATTTCTCGGTTTTTTTGAGTGAATTTAAACCGCAACCGGTCGGTTCAAGCTCTGTCTGTGGTATTGTAAGTACTAGATAGGTTTTACATTTATTTCTTCTGTGTGGAACTTGTAAACGGTTATCGGTTCGGTTTGAACTGATCAGGTTGTTTTAAAATACATTAATCTGTCTTTTAGAGTGTGGTTACCGGTTCTTATCAGTTCTAAAAACGGATTTTATTACGTTTTTTTTTTCCACGACCCGTGACACGGTTGGGAACCGATAAGAGGGTCTTGCTTGGCGGATTGCCATAAACGGGCAAGTTTGGTTAGGATGGGCACTGTGTCTGAGAAACCCAAAAGAAAAACCGGGCCCACTGTTTCAATATCTGCAGTGTGTGTGGGGAAGCTCTTTGCCATGGCTGACCCCCACACCACCTGTGTTTGTTGTCTGGGGTTTGACCACCTCAATGCAGACTGCCAGATTTGTCAATTTTCCTGCAGCTACCCTGGATAAGAGAGTTGGTAGGCTCAGGGAAAGGGAGGCCAAGAAGTCCGCTGACCCGGATGGCCAGCCCGGTTCAGTTCCAACCAAACCAGAGGGAGTGCCCTCTCTGACCAGGGCGAGACTTCCTCGGGCAAAAGGAGAGCTGACTCTGAGGGGTCAGTTCCAGCAAAAAGGACTAGAAAATCAGCTGGTGTGGAGCCTAAACTTTCCTCTCCAACCGCTGAAGAAATAGCCAAAGCGATTAAAATTGCCCAGTCGCTTTCCCCGGTTCCGACCAAACCGGCACCATCAGGTAAGCGTACGGTTCAGCCGGTTCCACCGGTTCAAGAGTATGATTTAGAGGAATTTTATGAACCGGAGGGGGGGGGAGAGGAGTATGAGGAGAGTGAATGTGGATTTGAAAGTCTGGATGTGCCCACTGAACCGGACATCTCCCCAGACAGACCTTCAGGAGTGTCTCCTCCTAGGCTTTCTGAGTCCCCTTCTCATTTAATGTTTTATAAAAAAAGTGGCTGAAATCCTCCAGCTCCCTATGGAGGAAGCTGTGGATGATCAAGAGGAGCCTAACTATGTGGAAATGATGGATATCCCAGAGTCTAGGAGACTGTCTATTCCTTTGCATAAATCTTTTGGGAAACAGTAAAAATTCTAAAAACTCCTCACACTATACCTCCTGTTGATAAGAGAATGGACAAGAGGTACACATTGTCAGGCTGTGATACGGAGTTCCTTACACAACAATGCAGCCATGTTGGGGTAGTGCAGGCTGCAGCCTGTGACAAGGCAAATATTCCCTTGGCTTCACACCCCCTGACAAGAAATCCAGGAGGATTGATGCCATGGCAAAGAAGCAGTACATGGCAGCATCCTTGGGACTCAGACAGGCAAATTATATGGCTTATGTTGCTAGATACCAGAAATCCAGATGGGATACTGTTATGACTGTAGCAAAACAGGTCTCTGGCCAGTTTGCCAAGGAGCTGGAGCAGGTGGCTGCTGATGGTATTGAGGCATCTAAGGTGCAGTTCCATGCTGCAGTGGACTCTAATGATGTGTCATCAAGAGTCATGGCTACATCTGTGGCACTTGAGAATGGCTTGGCTCAGATGTACTAGCCTGTCACAGGATACCCAGACTAAGGCCATGGATTTTCCTGTTGTGGGTAATTCTCTGTTTGGGGAGCAGACAGAGAATTACATGAAGAAAATGGATGAGTATAGGACCACCTATAGGAGTGCACAGGCCAAGGAAGGGCAGGCCACTCCTCAAAGGCAGCCTTCCAAGGGCAGGGGCAGGCCTTTTCATAGGCCTTTTTACCAAGCCCAGGCCTCCTCTTCAGCTTATGCCCAGAGGGGATTCTTTAGAGGGAGAGGCAGACAGGGTACAAGCAGGCCTGCTTCCACCCCTCAGTCTAAAGCCCCTGCCAATCAGGCACCCTGATGGGGTGGCCAGGGCCGATTCTCAACTACCTGTAGGGGGCAGGCTGGCTTACTTTGTCCAGGACTGGAAGTCTCTGACATCAGACAAGTGGGTCCTGGAAGTAGTAAGCCAGTCACTGGTTCTCAGCTTCCAAAAATTTCCAAAGATGAGAACCAGATCCTTTCCACTTGCAAATCCATCAGAGGCACTTGCCCTAGAGGCAAAAGTCTCTACCCTCCTGGTTCTCAGAGCCATGGAAAGGGTTCCACCCCTACACCAGGGCAAAGGATTGTACTCCAGGTACTTCCTTACCCCAAAAAAGACAGGAGAATGGCGGCCCATCCTGGATCTCAGATACTTAAACAAGCACCTTTTAAAGCTAAAATTCAAAATGGTGACTCTGGGAATTATTCTACCCTGTCTAAGGCCAGGGGACTGGCTAGCGTCCCTGGACCTCAAGGATGCCTACTTCCATATTCTCATCAGAAGCTCCCATCGAAAGTACCTCAGGTTCAAGCTGCCCTCAGGCCATTACCAGTTCAGAGCAACGCCCTTTGGCCTCACGTCTGCTCCAAGGGTATTCACAAAATGCCTGGCAGTAGCAGTTGCCTACCTAAGAAGGCAAAAAATTGCCATCTTCCCTTACCTGGACGACTGGCTCATAGTAGGTCTGTCTCCAGATCAAGTCAAGTTACATCTTCAGATAACTCAGCAACTGCTTACATCTCTAGGTTTCCTTCTGAATCTTTCAAAGTCCGTTCTAGAGCCTGTCCAGCTCCTCACCTTCATAGGCGCAGAACTGAACACAGAGGAAGCCAGAGCCTTCCTTCCTTTGGACAGGGCACAGACCCTGGTCTCTCTGGCCTCCTCATTCATCCTGCAGGTCTCTCGACCAGCAAGACATTTTCTACAGCTCCTGGGGCATATGGCTGCTTCTACAGCAGTAGTGCAAGGAGCAAGATTTCAGATGAGGGACATCCAGTTCCATTTGAGAGCCTTTTGGTCTCAAAGAAAGGACCCTCTAACCAAGTTGATCCCAGTGACTCGAACCCTGATCCAAGCCCTACAGTGGTGGCAGGATCAGAGTAATCTGAGACAAGGGGTTCCCTTTGTCACTCAGTCTCACTCTTTAATCCTTACTACAGATGCATCCCTCTTGGGGTGGGGAGCTCACATGGGCGACCTCACTACCCAGGGACTGTGGTCCCTCAGGAATCTCTGCTCCACATCAGCCTGTTGGAGCTCAGAGCAGTTTTTCTAGCACTTCAGGTTTTTCCAAATCTGTTCAGAACAAAGTTGTACAGGTCAGAACAGACAACACCACTACAATGTGGTACATCAACAAGCAAGGAGGCACTCTGGTCTACTGCCTTGTGCACCAGCAATGAAGTTGTGGTCTCTGGCTTACTCCCTGAACACCTCCCTTACGGCAGTTCACCTCCCAGGCAAGGACAATGTCCTGGCAGATGCTCTCAGCAGGATTTCAGGGCCATCACGAATGGTCACTGGATCCTCTGGTCCTGGAGGTAATATTTGCCAGATGGGGCACCCCACAGATAGATCTTTTTGCAGCCCCAGACAATCACCAACTTCCTCTTTTTTGCTGCAGGCCCCCAGTGTTGGGCTCAGTCCCTCTGGATGCCTTAGTTCTCAATTGGGAAGGAAAGTTTCTCTATGCTTTCCCCCCCCTCTCTCCTGTTCAAAGTGTTAGTCAAAATCAGATCTCAATCCTGCAAAGTGATTCTGATTGCTCCAGATTAGGCCAGACAACCCTGGTATCCACTCCTACTGTCCTTAGCAGTCCATCTTCCCCTGTGTCTTCCCAGGAATCACAATCTGTTAACCTGTGCCCAGGGAAGGGTTTGGTACCGAACCTCAAATCTCTCCATCTCAAGGCCTGGCTCTTGAAGAGTTAGAGTTTGTTGATCTACACCTCTCCCAAGGTGTAATGGATATATTGAAGGCTTCTAGGGCTTTCCACCAGGCTACTTACAATTCCAAATGGAAAAGGTTTTCCATATGGTGCTCTGGGAAGCATATTTCCCAGAATCTGCTGATTTACCACAGTCCTGGATTATATGGTCCATTTGAACACTTTGGGGCTCAGACCAGCTACCCTAAAGGTGCATTTGGCAGCTGTGTCTGCTTTTATTTCAGCAGGTAAACCCTCTTCTCTTTCAGCTCATCCTGTATTCTTCTTAGTTTTTAAGGATTGCTTCACACCAACCCTCCATTCAGGGTTCCCTGCCCCTGCCTGGGATCTTATCTAGGAGGCTCAGTGGGGTTTCCGGGCCGTGGGATCCGCCGAGCAATTGGAACGCATGCAAGCCTTCAAGGAGGAAGCGGCTTAGGCCACAGAATCTTCCTCTCTGAGCTTCTTTGTTCTGCTCAACCTGGGCTCCACCTTCTTGGGTTCTTTCCAAGAGTTGTGCCAGTCTCTCCCGACTAAGGAGGAGAGTGTCCTACGGGCACGTACTCTTCTCGGCCCCATAAGGCGGAAAAGGACCCGGGATCGTCTTCGTCTCAGCGAAGACACTCGTGGAATCGAGAGAGATCTCGGTCCCAGGAACCGGCAGTCTGGACTTCGGTCGAAATTGCCTCTTTGGCCGCTGGCTTCTCGACTTTGCCGTCTGGGCAGTCGACCGATGTGTCGATCGACAATGTTGAACCCGTCATCGACCCATTGTCGCCGACTCTCTCGAATGGACTCCGGTCCTTACTTTCCCCGATGAGCAGACCCAGCCTGCTGGGAATCCTGTCAAAAAAGTGATCCTGACCCCGGGAAATCACCAGTCCTGCTGGTGTTTCCCGAGCTACCAAATCTGTCAAATCTTGATAGAGGTCCAGGACCCCTCAACCTAGAGGCCTAGGAAAAGCCACAAGCACTCTAAAACAGGCGACGACATCGGTTGTCCTCATCCTCGTCCGATGAGTAGAGGCTCTGGCAGAAACTCCGGCGCTACGAGGACCTGATGTGGCAACAGCAGATTTTGACTGGGCACAAGCCAACCCCAGCTATTACTTGTCTTTCTCCTCCTAGGCCAAAGCAGACTCCTTCAGAGCCGATCAAGTCGGTTCCCCCGCCCACGCAGCTGGTGAAACCTCTGGTTCAGCCTAAACCAGTCTCTCTACCAGTTATGGTGGAACCACCACCCAAGCAGCCTGTGGGAGGGACTCCTTCTAAGGAAGATGGACCAGACACTGGGCTTCCCCGGCATCTTTCAGTCACTGTCACCCCGGACCGTCCGCGTGGGTCGAGGGCAACCTAGGCGGTCGACCGCTGGATCCAGATTCCTTGGATTCAGATGTGACCAGCCTACATTCTCATCACGGGATGACGTAATCGCCGTGGGATTGAGATGGAGGAAGGTCCTTGTCGCTTCAGGGCGCTCTTCACATCATCTGAGTCCACAGCGATGCCCCTGGAGCCAATCCAGAAAAAGGCAGAGTACCCTGTCATGGACATCCACAAGACGGGGGATATGCCAACGGAGGCTTTTCCTGTGGTCGAGGCCATTGTTGGCCCGACCTTAGAACTCTGGCAGCGCCCGACCTCTTGTCCAGCGCCGTCTGCCTGCAAGGCCCGCAAGTATGTGGTGCACATGGGGTCCCTTGCGGGGTTCACAGAGCACGCTTCGTCTGAGAGCCTGGTGACCGCCTCTCTGTTCAGGTGTACTGGCAGTTCTGCCGACACAGACCGACCTCCCAAGAAAGATTCCAAACTCTTGGATCACTCGGCCAGGAAAGTCTTTGGCCTCTTCATTAGGCAGGTTCGGCTGTCATCATGGCACACTGCTCCCATGCCCTTCTGGGATCTTTGGAGGAAGTCCTCCCACACCTCCCCGCGGACATGCAGACCATGGTCAAGCAGGTCCGGGATCAGGGCCTAGCTGTTGCCAGACAGCAGCTTCAGACAGCCCTGGACGTTGGGGATTCTTGTGCCCATTTGATGGCAGCCGCAGTTGCCTCTCGTCGCAGGGCTTCACTGAAACTCTCCTCCTTTCTGGTGGATACTCAGCACAAACTAGCTGATATGCCTTTTCTGGGCACCGATCTTTTCGGCCCTGGTGTGGCTGGTCACCTTCACCGTATTGAGCAGTCCAATGCCACCTTGGACGCTACTTCTGCTAAGGGTTCTTCGGGCAAGAACCAGCAGAAGAAGAAGCCTTTTCGTCACTCTTCCCCTGCGGCACAGCAACCCTCTTTTCAAAGAGGTAGCAGCAGCAGACTGAAGCTTGGTGCCCCCAGCACAAGGGGGCCCTCCCAGGCCCGTAAAGGAGGCTGAGGTTTGGGTCCTGGATCCTCCTCTTCCAAGCCTCATCAGTGACGGGGCATGGGCTGCCTACCCCTCTCCCGTCACGCCAGCTCTGGGTCCTCCCGTGGGGGGCCAGCTCCACCACTTCCTTTCTGCCTGGTCCGCTGTCACTAGGGACAGGTGGGTTCTCGAAGTGGTCAGTCAGGGACTGCCTCTGGAATTCGAGCAGTGCCCTCAAGCCCGAGCCATTCCTCAGGAGGAAAGAAATCCGTCCAGACTCCATTGGCTCTCGAGGCGACATTGCTCAGCTCCTCCTCAGAGGCAGTAGCTCCAGTGGCGGATCCTCCTGCAGACCCAGGCATTGTCTCCAGGTACTTCCTGGTGCCCAAGTGGACAGGGGTCTGGCTCCCCATTCTAGATCTGCACGACCTGAATCAATATCTCAGGTCACGCACCTTTCGGATGGTCACTGTGTCCCAGATCATACCATCCTTGGAGCGAACCGTGGTTCTGTTCACTGGATCTGCAGGATGCGTTCTTTCATGTCCCAATCCATCCGTCATCGGGGATTCCTCCGCTTCAGAGCTGAAGGGACCCTATACGAGTTCCGAGTCATGCCGTTCGGCCTGTCATTGGCCCCACAGGTCTTCACCAAATGCATTGCAGTGGTGACAGCCCATCTCGGGGCAGGATTTATCCATACCTCGATGATTGGCTCTTAGCAGGTCCCACCCAACAGGAGGTGGAGAGGTCCAGGGACCTGGCCCTCAAGACCTGCTCCCAACTCAGCCTCCTGATCAACGAGGCCAAGTCAGAACTCGCGCCTTCCCAGGTGATGTGCTTCATCGGGGCAGAGCTAGACTCTCGTCAAGCTGGAGCTCGGCTTCCGGCGGACAGGGTGGAGGTTCTCTCCTCCTTTGCCCAATCATTTCTGGTTGGGCGGTTGCACCCTGCCTGAGACTTTCTGCACCTTCTGGGTTACATGGCGGTGTGCACCTCAGTGGTCCGTTGGGCCCAGTCGCACATGCGCCCTCCAATGGGAGCTGGCTGCCCAATGAACTCAGTGCCACAGTCATTTCGACCAGCTGATCACTGTAACCCAGAAGGTGTGGATGCTCTCCAATGGTGGACCGCCCCAGACCGTTGCAGGAAGGGATCCTGCTTGTCCACCCCGAGCTGTTGGCAGTCCTCACGACTGATGCGCCTTTCATGGGCTGGGGAGCCCACATGGGGGACAAAAGGGCCCATGGGTTCTGGACCCTCGAGGAGTCCCAATGCCACATCAACCTGTTGGAGCTCAGAGCAGTTAGACTGGTGCTGTCAGCTTTCACTCCTCAGCTCCGGGGCCAAGTGGTTCAAGTCCAGACGGACAATACCACGACCATGTACTACCTCAACAAACAGGGCGGCACGCACTCCCATCTGCTTTCTAGAGAGACGCTACGCATTTGGACCCTCAGCCGTTTGGAGGCGGACCTCCTAGCCGTCCATGTGGCAGGAGGCTCAAGCCATCTGGCAGATGCTCTCAGCCGCTTAGGCGAGACATCCCATGAGTGGTCTCTCCAGAGATAGCTTATAGCCTGTTCTCCCACTGGGGCAAACTAATGGTGGACCTGTTTGCCTCCAGGGAAACACCAAGGTGAGGCTGTTTCATGCCCGCCCCCATCAGCAGGGCTCTCTGCAGGGGGATGTCTTCTTGAGGCCGTGGACCTCAGGCCTCCTCTTTGCCTTCCCTCCATTTCCCTTGATCCACAAGGTGCTCCTCAAGGTGAGAAAGGACAATGCGAAGGTGATTCTGGTAGCCCCAGACTGGCTGTGCCAGTTCTGGTATCCAGATCTCCTCAGCCTCGCTGCAGGCCCCGGAGTGGCTTCCAGCATGCCCAGACCTGATTTCTCCATCAGGGAAGGTGTACCATCTGGTCCTTAATCCCTACACCTCACAGCCTGGTACCTGAGCAGCTAGAGTTCCAGGCTTTGAGTCTTTCCGAGATGTCCTCACCGTGGTGGAGGCATCCAGAAAGGAATCGACCAGGAAATGTTATGCCTTCAAATGGAAAAGGTTTCCCATTTGGTGTCCGGGCAAGGGCCTGGACCCTCTATCCTGTCCAGTGGCTAACATTCTCGACTACCTTTGTTCTCTGTCCAAAGGGGGTCTTCGGTCATCGACCCTTATGGTGCACCTGGCAGCCATCTCTGCTTTCAGTGCCGCAGGCGATCGTAGCGGCACAGGAGACAGTGGTCAGGTACTTTTTCCAAAGGCCGGATCACATATCCCCTCCGGTGCGTGAACCTCCACCTCCGTGGGATCTACTGCTGGTACTGGCAAAGCTCATGGGCAAGCCATTCGAACCAATGCACAAGTGTGCCTTGTCACACTTGTCATGGAAGATGGCCTTCCTGGTGGCTGTCACGTCTGCCAGAAGGATGGAGGAGCTCCAGGCACATTTGGTGGACTCCCCTTATCTGGTCTTCCACAGAGACAAGGTTGTCCTGTACCCCCACCCAAATTCCTTCCAAAGTGGTGTCAGAGTTTCACCTTAACCAGGTGTTAACTCTGCCAGTTTACTACCCAAATTATACCTCGGAGGCCAAGTACAGGCTCCATACTTTGACCTGAGATGAGCTCTCTCCTGTTACAAGGAGAGGACCATGGAAATTCGGGAGAGGTTCATCATCTGTTTGTCACCTACGCTGAAGCCACTTCTGGCAGACCTGCAGCAAACGGACTGTTGCAAGGTGGATTACATCTTGCATAAGTCTGTGCTATGAGTTGGCTGGCATGGAGCCTCCCAGAGGTATAAGAGCTCATTCTACCCACCATACCGCTGCATCGGTGGCTGCTTCCAGGAACATCCCTATCCAGGAAATCTGCTGGGCTGCTACCTGGAAGTCAGCAAACACCTTCATTACCCATTACCACATCGACCTTGAGTCATGCCGGGATGCTGGTTTTGGGGCCTCGGTTCTCCAGTCTCTGTTCCCTAAGTGGGGGGGGGGTGCCTTGCTTACCTCCTCCCGGAGAACTGCTTGGAGTCTGCCAAAGAGTGTGGATGAACAACACATCCACAATCCTAGAAAAACAGGTTACGCATCTGTAACTGTAGTTGTAGGAGTGGTATATGTTGTTCATCCACACGGACCCACCTGACCTCTGAGGCTGCGGACACACAACACCTGGCTTCCAGCGGGCCAAGATCTGGTGTCATGGGGCGGAGCCAAGGGTTATACCATCCAGGTGGGTGGGAGGAGCCAGCTTGAAGATTTCCAGCAAGATTTAAAGTGGAAAGTGACATGCCAAAGAGTGTGAATGAACAACATATACTACTCCTAGAAATACTGTTACAGGTGAGTAACCTGTTTTTTTCCCTCCGCCACTTGGCTGATGTGGACTTCACGTCTTATCAGTGATTTTTTTTTTTTAATTATAGTTTATTGCTTTTGTAATTGAACAACAGCAGGCAACATCTCATGCAAGAGATCACATATAAAGACAATCTATGCATCCAATGTAAAAGAGCATTCTGCTTCTGTAGAATCGTATTGGAGGATTTGGGTGATTTCAAGAAGTTTAACAGTCCATATAAATTGTCCCATATTAGCTGCACCCCACAGGACTATGGGTGGAGAAGTCCAAGTTGAAAATGTTAAAACCAAACTTCATTGCCTCAACGCTCTGTGTTGATATGACCCCCTCAAAAATTATTGTTCCCCAACATGTTTAGCACTAAGGGCTAATTCCGTCTGCTGGCTCTATTTAGAATGGTGATGACATCACAACAGATACTATTAAATAAACGTTTATGCTTTAAAAGGCAAGACTAGGTTACTATCAGGAATTCAACGTACAGTATTAAACAGTATTCACTATCCATCTTAGTTTACAGGGCCTTTATATGAATACCCCTTTGAACGTAGAACATAGGCCCCAGATATTTCAAGTAACTCAAGTCGCTACACAAATGGGTTTATAAGCAACAGATGCTATGTAGTATCTCAAACATGGCGCATATGCTATGCATTTTTTAATAAAAATATCAGTGCGAGTTAAGGAAAAACCCTGAACTTCAGTTAAAATTCTAGTTCAAGTCCAGATACTCTGGCTTTCCTCAGGTAGCTTCATCTGACTCCGATGAGTCGCTGGCCTGTGGACATTCAAATTCCTGACCAATGGACTCTCACTTTTCTGCTTGCCTCATCTGGATCAGTGAACTGGTAAGAGTGCCCTCTGCACTGTATGCACAGCCGGGCAGGCATCAGTAGTGAGTGTGCGATACCTAGGCTTTGCAGCCTAGCCCCTACGCTATCAAACCTTTTATGTCTTGCCCGGGTGGCAAATGAGAGATCAGAAAAAAGATGAATGGTTCTCCCTTCATGGTGCAGCAATCCTGATCTTCTCGCCACCTGCAAAATCATGTCTCTGGTTCAGGCCCTGGTAGTAACTAGCAGAAACGCTTGTGGTGCGTCATTTGACTGACTGCCACCTGTGGAAGATGCGTAGCTTTTTAAAAGTGATCTGATGTTAAGATCCTTCTAAATGAAGATCTTACTGAGAGGGCTCTTGAAGTAGGTAATTCATATAGGACTGATGCCGGCAGGTGGCAGGACCCCATGGAAAATTTCTAGCTAGCAGTCCCTGGCGAGGACCGCCCCACGCCAGGTGACTGGCGCCGGAGACGGTATAAAGGGGCGTCCTGACACCGCCTTCCAGTTCTTTCCTGCCGTTAGCTCATGCAGTGCCTCATGGAAAGTTCGGTGGTTTCGCTGGCCCCACTGACGTTATTTTTTTTACCTAAAAATTTATTTTTCGCAACGCTGGCATTAACGCCATGTATGTCATTCCCCTACACCCTCCGAGCACAAGAACAAGCGCGATCTATGCAGCTCCCAATCCACCGCGACAAGGACAGCCACTTCCTGTGCCTGTTCTGCCTAGGCCCGGATCATGAAGTCGAAGTGCCAGCATTGCCGTTTAGCTTCAACGCGCCACCCGAAAGAGATAGCAGTAATCCCTAAAGGTCCATATTCTTAAAAGAAAATGATCTCAATGGAGAAGGAGCTAAAAGCTAAGGCAGGCATCTAGTTCCCCAAAGGCCATCGAAAGAAGAGGGACACGGAGAGGCACCGGACAAAGGCTCCTCCACCTCGCCTCCCTCGAGTCATGCGGGTACAGTTAACATTCCCTCCGAGGATCGCCCTCGACGCCTGGTGGCGCTCAGTCTTGCGGCCGCCTGGCTCTTGGAGGCCTCCACCCCTGGTTTAGCCGCAGGCTTTCAGCCTCCACCATCGCGACACCGATAACCTGGGCTTCGCCCTCTGACATCCACCCGGATAGAGCTGGTAAGACGTCCGACCTTCCGGGCGACGACAAGGGGCCTGATGGGATTCATCCCAGAATTTAAAAGAACTAAGGGTAGAACTAGTGACACCACTGACTACCCTTTTAACAAATCATGGGAGGATGGGGTGGTACCCGAGGTCACTGAGGGAGGGCAGATGTGATTCTCCTCTCACAAAAGTGGGAGCAAGGCAGAAGCAGGAAACTATAGACCTGTTAGTTTAACCCTCAGTGATAGGGAAAATGATGGAATCACTTCTAAAGGAAAGAATTGTCGAGCATCTAGAGGCCAGAGGCACAGGACCCCAGGGCGTATGGATTCACAGTGGGAAGGGTCATGCCAGACTTAATCTGATAGATTTCTTGACTGGGTGACCAAAGTAGTAGATCAGGAGGGGCTGTGGACATGGCCTACCTAGACCTTTAGCAAGGCATTTGGACACAGTCCCACACAAAAAAGATTATAAGTTAGCCAGCCTGGGGAGGGAATCCCAAGATGACAGCCTGCAAAGAATTGGCTGGAGAATAGGACACAGAGACAGGTAGTAAAATGGAGTCCACCTCAGGAAGAAAGGAGGGTTACTAGTGGGTACCGAGGGTTCAGTATTAGGGACTGGTCCTCTAATGTCTTTATGTTTACATTGCAGAAGGACTGGAAGGAAAAGTATGTCTCTTTGCAGATGACTCTAAGATCTGCAACAGAGTTGATGCATAGGTGGGGTGGAAGGGATGAGAAGGACTTGGCAAGGTTAGAGGAATGGTCAAATGTATGGCAGCTTAGATTCAATGCTAAGAAGTGCAAGGTAATGCACCTGGGAAACAAAAACCCAGGGGAAGAGTACACAATGGGGGGTGAGATACTAACAAGAAGAAAAATGAAAAGGGACCTGGGGGTAGTCATATCAGATGACCTAAAGGTGGGCAAGCAATGTGAGAGGGCAGCAAGGAGGGCTGGGGGGATACTGGGATGCATAGGGAGAGGCATCACCAGTAGAAAACAGGAAGTTATTATCCCTCTGTACAGATAGCTGGTGAGACCCCATCTGGAGTACTGTGTGCAGTTCTGGAGACCCAATCTCCGCAAAGACATAGACAGGATGGAAGCTGTCCAGAGGAGGGCAACTAAAATGGTGCAGGGTCTGCACCGGAAGTTGTACGAAGAGAGACTTAAGGAGCTTAATATGTATAGCCTCAAGGAAAGGAGGGAGAGGGGGGGACATGATAGAAACTTTCAAGTACCTCAAGGGAATCAACAAAGTCCAAGAGGGTAGCATCTTTCAAAAAAAGAGGTGTGCAAGAACAAGAGGGCACAATTTAAAGATAGAGGGGCGGCTCAGAGGTAATTTAAGAGGTGTTTTTCACAGAGAGGGCTGTGGATGCATAGAACGGCCTCCGGAGGAGGTTGTGGACCTGAAATCAGTGGGGAATCTGCCATGCATGGGATAGTCATAAGGCAATTCTGGGGGTGGGGGGTAGGAAGAAGTAGGCTGCTGGTTAACTAGGATCTGCAGCTTATCCAGTAGGTAGGGAAATGGGCAGACTGGGTAGGGCCAAGGGTCCTTATCTGCCGTCAAATTCTATGTTTCTATAAGTCCTTTCGACCTTCTGCCCCTGCGTGCACGTCCCGCCCAGCAACACCAGCATCAGGGCCAGCAGACCACGCCACCCTAAAGCTGAGCCTGCAGCTTCCTCCAACAGGAAGCAGGGAGGAAAGGTCCAGGAGGTCCCTCGCCGTCCTTCCTCCAAGCCTGCCCAGTGACGGGTTGAGGGGTGTCAGCCCCAGCCTCGTCCGCTTCCCTCGGGTTCCCCTGTGGGGCACGGCTCCGCCACTTCCTTTCCTGCCTGGTCCGCTATCACCACGGACCGCTGGGTGTTGGAGGTGGTAGGAAAGGGTCTGCCTCTGGAGTTCGGAGCAGGCCCCACCCTTCCGAAAGCCGCCGCCTCAATGGGGGCTACGGGATACGCGAGGCCTCCTCTGTCGGCTCATTTAACTGGACATTGCCCTGTTCCTGAAAAGGAGGTGATCAGGAAGGTGATGATCCTCCTCCAAGCCCGGGCTTTGTGTCCAGGTATTTCCTGGTCCCGAACGGACGGGGGCTGGCACCCCATTCTAGACCTGCACGACCTGAACAGGTTCCTAAGGTCTTGAACCTTCAGGATGGTCTCTCTGGCTCAGATCATTCCATCCTTGGAATGAGGCGCTCTGGACCTCCAGGATGCGTTCTTCCACGTCCCAATCCGTCCATCCCACCAGAGATTCCTCCACTTCAGGGCAGAGGGGTCCCTCTATGAGTTCCGGGCCATGCCCTTCGGCCTGTCTCTAGCTCCCAGGGTCTACACCAAATGCACGGCAGTGGTGACAACATTCCTGTGGCGCCGAAGGGTCCTGGTGTACCCCTACCTGGACGACTTTGCTTATTGGGGCCTCCTCCAGAATGGAGGTGTAGCGGTCCAGGGATCTGGACCTCCAGGGTTGTTTCAAGTTGGCCTCTTTATCAACGAGGCCAAGTCGAACCCATGCCAAAGCAGGCATATCAATTCATCGGGCAGAGCCTCGATTCTTGCGAGCCAGAGCACGCTCCCAGCAGACAGGGCAGAGGTTCTTCCTCCTTTGCCCAATCATTTCAGGTTGGGCAATTGCGCCTGCCCGGGACTTCCTGCGCCTCCTGGGCCTCATGGCGGCCTGCCCAGCATAGTCCGTTGGGCCTGTTGGCACATGCGCGCCCCTACAATGGGGACTGGCTAGCCAATGGTCACAGCGCTCCGATCCTTTGGATCAGCTAGTGACAGTGACCCAGGAGATGTGGAACGCTCTCCAGTGGTGGACCATTCCAGCTCATCTGCAGGAGGGCATCCCGTTTGTCCGCCCTGAGCCGATGGTCTCTCGATCGACCGATGCCTCTCTGATGGGTTGGGGTGCCCATCTGGGGGAGCACAGAGCACACGGCCTCTGATCCCCTCGGGAGTCCCAATGCCACATCAACCTGCTGGAGCTTCGAGCGGTTCGTCTAGCCCTCACCACCTTCGCTCCATTTGTACAGGGTCAAGTGATCCAGGTCCAGATGGACAATACCACAACCATGTACTACCTGAACCATCAGGGCGGGATGCGCTCCATGCCTCTGTGCAGGGAAACTCTCCACATTTGGTCCCTCGTTCGCAGCTTGGAGGCGGATCTCTTTGCCATCCATGTGGCAGGAGCCTCCAACATTCTGGCCGATGCCATAAGCCGGATAGGAGCTGCGTCCCACGAGTGATCTCTCCTGCCGGAGGTAGTAAAAGATCTGTTGTCCCACTGGGGCATGCCTCAGGTGGACCTGTTTGCCTCCAGGGAGAATGCGAAGCTGAGACTGTTTCATACCCGCCCCTTAGCAGGGCTCGCTGCAGGGGTATGCCTTCTCGAGGCTGTGGACCCCGGGCCTCTTCTATGCCTTTTCCCTTTCCCTTGATCCACAAGGTGCTTCTCAAGGTGAGGAGGGACAAGGCGCAGGTGATTCTGGTAGCCCCAGACTAGCCCGCCAGTTCTGGTATCCAGATCTCCCTCAGTCTCAGATCTAGGCTCCGAGGCGGCTTCCAGCCTTCCTGGACCTGATCTCTTTCAGTCAATCAGAGAGGTATTCCATCCGACCTTCAATCCCTGCACCTACAACCTGGTTCCTGAGCTGCTGTGGAGTTCCAGGCCTTGGGTTTTTCAACGAGGTCCTCAGTGTTGTTGAGGCTTCCCGTGAAGGAGTCACCTGAAAATGCTACACCTTTAAATGGAAGAGATTCTCCATTTGGTGTTGGGGCAAGGGCCTGACCCTTCCTCCTTCTGCTTGGCAAGCATTCTGGACTACCTGTGGTCCCTTTCTAAGCAAGGGCTTGGGTCACGACTCTTAAGGTGCACCTGGCAGCCATCTCTGCTTACCAGGCGCGGGCAGAAGCAGTCATGTAGCAGGAGAAGGTGGTAGGGTGCTTTTCAAAGGCCTTGATTACATATCCTTCGCGCTGCGAACCTCCACCTCCATGGGATCTACTGCTGGTATTGGCTAAGCTTAGGCAAGCCATTTAAACCGATGCACAGGTGTGACATCTCTCACCTGTTGTGGAAAACCGCCTTCTTGGTGGCTATCACGTCAGCCAGAAGGATGGGAGAGCTCCAGGCGCTTTCCATTGAGTCTCCTTATCTGGTCTTCCACAGGGACAAGGTTGTCCTGCGCCCCCACCCGAAGTTCCTTCCGAAGGTTGTGTTGGAGTTTCACCCTAACCAGGTTTTGACTCTGCCGGTGTTCTACCCCAATCACACCTCGGAGGTCAAATATAGGCTCCATACTTTGGACCCTAGAAGAGCGCTCACTTATTTTAAGGAGCGGACAGCTGAAGTTCGGTTAGAGGTTCGCCAGCTGTTTGTCACCTACGCTGAAGCTGCACCTAGCAGACCTGCAGCCAAGCGGACGAAAGGCAGGTGGGTCACCTCCTGCCTAGATCTCTGCTATAGGTTGGTGGCATGGAGCCTCCCAGAGGGATAAGAGCTCATTCTACCCGCCATACTGCTGCATCGGTGGCTGCTTCCAGGGACGTCCCTATCCAGGAAATCTGCAGGGCTGCTACCTGGAAGTCAGCACACACCTTTATTACCCATTACTACATCAACCTCGAGTCACATCGGGATGCTGGTTTTGGGGCCTCGGTTCTCCAGTCATTATTCCCTAAGTAGGGGGTGTGCGCCTTGCCTCCTTCCTCCCGGAGAACTTCTAGGAGTCTGCCAGACAGTGTGGATGAACAACATATCCGTGTCCCTAGAAATACAGGTTACTCACCTGTAACAGGAGTTCTAGGAATGGTATATGTTGTTCATCCACACAACCTACCCGCCTCCCAGCTTGACAAGACAACTCATTTCCCAGCAGGCTAGATCTGGTGTCATGGGGTGGAGCCAGAGTTTTACCACCCGGGTGGGTGGGAGGAGCCAGCGGCAAGGAACCTGCCAGACAGTGTGGATGAACAACATATACCATTCCTAGAACTCCTGTTACAGGTGAGTAACCTGTATTTTCTACTCTCACTACTTTCTGATTTCAAAGAAAACAGGCGGCATGCGCCCAATTCTCGACCTCAGAAAGCTGAACAAATTTCTGTTCAGGAAAAAGTTCAAAATGATCTCCCTAGGAACATTACTTCCGCTAATTCATCAGTACAACTGACTGGCATCCCTGGGCATGCAGGATGCCTACCACCACGTCCCAGTGCACCCAAGTCATCACATGTATCTGCGTTTTGTGGCTCTGGGTCAGCACTACCAGTTCAGAGTCCTGCCCTTTGGGCTGTCCTTGGTGCCTCTAGTCTTTACAAAGTGCTTCACAGTTCTCACGGCACACCTCAGAAAACTCGGCATTGAAGTCTACCCTTACCTGGACGATTGACTCATAGCGAGCCAATCCAGACAAGAGATGCAGGAAGCAGGCTATATCAGGCTCCCAAGGGTGTGGATTCTTTGAATACACACCCCAAGGCTGACTCGGTCACGATTAGCGCCGCTCACGGCCAGTCGGCGAACCCAAAACATCTCAGCTCGTCTCCACCGGACAAGGAATCCCGCCTTCTTAACCAGTATGGTAAGAAGATGTACACTTCTTCCACTCGGGATAAGGACCCTGAATTATATGGAGGACTACCAGAAGGCTATACTGAGTGAGGTGGAAGCCAAGTTGGACTCCTTCCTGAGTCTCAGACAATGTGGGAAGCAGCTGATCAAGTTCGATCCACTCGTTCGGCCAGTTGGCACATGCTCTATGCCACATACAATGCAGTGGATGCTGCTGGTTGGAGCTCGGCTTTCGCCGTAGGTCTTCGGCGTCATGCCTGGCTCTGGGTGTCAGGTTTGGTCCCTGAAGTTTAGTCTGCTAATCAGGATGCACCCTTCAGGGGTTCTGTGTTGTTCGTGGAGATGTCAAGGCAACATCACCGACCTGCAGCGAAGGGCACTGCGCTAAGTCTGTCGACTCTTGTACAGGCCCCCTCAGTGACAGCGCCACCCTTTCGCAGGCGTTCGGCCCAAAGCGAAACCTCAGGGCAAGCGGCCAACAAACGTGGCCCCTCCAGCTGCTAAGCCCCACCACCACCACCACCACCCAGAAAAGCGGCGGGAGCTTCAGCCGTGGTGTTGCCCCACACCTCCTGACTCTTCTCCTCTCCTCCCCACCAGCCTCTGGACTTTCCAGAGGAACCAGTAGGGTTGGGAGAGGATTACATCAGATGCTTGGGTGCTTCAACTGATTGCAGCAGGACACTCAATCGAGTTTCTTCAGAAACCACCCAGAAAACCACCTCCCAGGTAGTCTTACTCCCTGGAACATCTTCCTTTGGTTCGAGAAGAAATATCCTCCCTTCTTCTGAAGGCGGCGATAGATCCTTTCTCAACCCACCTTTGGGGGACAGGCTACTACTCCCATTTCTTCCTTTTTCCAAAGAAATCAGGAGACGTGAGGCCTATTTTAGACCTCAGCTCCCTGAACGTGTTCGTGGAGTACAAACGGTTCAGAATGCTCTCCCTGCAGAGCCTTCTGCCCTTACTTCGGCAGGGACAGTGGCTGTGCGCACTGGACATGCAGGATGCCTATCTGCATATCCCTATGCGCCCTTCCCACCACATATTCCTTCGGTTTTCGTTCCAGGGGGAATACTACCAGTTCAGGGCCCTCCCATTTGGTCTTTCCTCAGCGCCCCAAGTGTTCACCAATTGCCTTTCCGTGGTAGCGGCTCACCTGCGTACCCAGGGAGTGCAGGTTTTCCTGTACCTGGACGATTGACTCCTGGCAGCCCCGTCCAGAGAGGATCTCCTACCCTCTCTTTCCCTGCAAGTTTTTACCAGCCTGGGTATCACCATCAATCTGGCCAAGTCCCATCTGGTCCCCTCTCAGAGGCTTCAGTTCATCGGGGCGACCCTGGACACGACCACTGGCGTGGCCTTTCTGCCGCTGGACAGGGTGGACACCCTCCAGGCTCATGCAAGCCTGCTGACCGGTCGCAGGCGAGTCAGTGCCAGGTCAGTCCTTCGTCTCCTCGGGCTCATGATGGCTGCTATTCCAACAGTCCCTTGCGCTCGACTCCATATGAGAGTCTCTCAGTCAGACCAGATGTTGGACGACCTAGACCAAGAAGTCCTGGGTTCCAACCCCATGGCTCGGGACTTGCAGTGGTGGATGGTACAAAAGAACCTTTGCCAGGGAGTTCCCTTCTGCCTCAAACCTCCCTCCCAAACTTTGAGAACAGACCCCTCGGGAGAGGGTTGGGGAGCCCATCTATGCTTTCACAGGAGTCAGGCCTCCTGGTCCAGGCTCGAGCAGACTTTTCATATAAACGTGCTCGAGCTCTGGGCCGTTCTGTATGCTCTCCAAGCTCTGAACTTATATGTGATTCCCGGTCATCTGGCTGTCCAGACAGACATCATGTGCGTGGTCTGCTACATCAACAAGCAGGGAGGAATGCATTCCTACCCTCTATGCTGGTAAGCAATGAGAGTTTGGGATTGGGCTGTGCAACACAACCTTCACCTGATGGCAGTTTGTGTTCCAGGGGTCGAAAATATGCTGGCAGACTACCTCAGTTGGTCGTCAGCAAAGGCTCACGAATGGGAACTGGATCGGGGGTAGTAGACAGTCTCTTCCTGCGCTGGGGAACACCTCAGGTAGACCTGTTTGCATCTTCTCACAATGCAAATCTTCCCACCTTCTGCTCGCTCGTCCCAGGGCGAGGCATTTTTGGGGATGCTCTGTCTCTAGACTGGAAGGACAGATTTGTCTGTGCCCCCGGATTCCCTTGATTCCGAGGGTCTTGCACAAACTCAATTCAGAAGGGGCTTGCATGATCCTAATCGCTCCTTTCTGGCCCAGGCAAGTTTGGTTCTCTCTTCTGCAACAGTATTCAGAGGAACCTCCACGTCCTCTTCCTCTATCTCAGCATTTGCTGACCCAGGATCAGGGGACCCTGATTCATCTAGGTCTCAAGTCCCTTCAGTTGCATGCGTGGCTCCTGCAGACGTAGCTCAAGCCCAGTTCGGGGTCTCCCCGCTTGTGGCTGAGATTCTGGTGAAGGCCAGAAAGCCTTCCACTAGATCTATTTACACCATGAAATGGAAATAGTTCTTGATTTGGGACTCTTCCAAGTATTTCGAGCCATTCTCGTGTCCTGTCAGGAGAATTCTGGACTGTATGCGTCATCTGTATGACCTGGGTCTCAGCCATTCCTCTTTGAAAGTTCACATGGCAGCTATTTCCTCTTACCATATTCCTTTTGGGGACAGAACTTTTGCGCAGCTGGAAGTCTCTAAGACTTTTCTTAGAGGGGTTCTCCATTTGAGACCCCCTGTTTGCGTTCCTGCCCCTCCTTGGGATCTGAATTATATTCTTGAGAAGCTTATCCTGCCTCCTTTTGAACCGGCAGCCTCAGCGGACTTGAAGTTCCTATCCTGGAAGACTCTCTTCCTAGTGGCCATTACTTCAGCTCGATGCATTTCCAAGTTTTAGGCCTTAATGTGCAAAATCCCATATTTGGTTTTTCACATGGAACATGTGGCTCTGCATACCAACCCTAAGTTTCTCCCTAAGGTGGTGGTGGAATCTATGCTGAATCAATCCATTGAGCTACCTGCTTTCTTTATGCAACACTCCATTCAAGGGGAGTAACTCTTGCATACTTTGGATGTTCATCGAATACTGAGATGCTGCACCACTAGGATGAAAAATCTCAGGAAATCTGATCAGCTTTTGGTCTCTCTTGCTCACAAAAGAGAAGGCAATGCCATTACCAAGCAATGTCTGTCTAAATGGCTGTCTCATTGTATCACTTTCTGTTACGATAAGTATCCCAAGACCCTGCCAGGTCAAGTTAGAGGCCACTCCACTAGGGGTGTCACTGCCTCTGCAGCTTGTTTCAAGAATGTGTCTGTGGCTGACATTTGTGCAGCCGCCACTTGGACTTCTGTCCATACCTTTATGAAACAGTACAGTTTGGACATTGCCCCTCACCATAGAGCAGGCTTCGGGCTGGCTGTTCTGCAAGGTCTCCTTTCCTGAGACCCTTATAGCCGAAGATTCTATGGTTGTGTAGTTTTCCTCCTCCTGTGTGCGTCTCCTTGTTCCATACTGCTTGGGACTCAGTCCTATATGTGAATACCTACTGCAAGAGCCCTCTCGAAGTAAGATAGTACAGTTGCATAAGAACTTACTGCAACAGTAGATCTTTGAGAGAGGCTCTTGCAGTAGGTAATGCCTTCCCACCCTCCATCCCCTTAGCTTTTCAGCTCCTTTTCCAGGAAGGAAATATCACTTCTCTCCTGTCTTGCCTATTTTGAGCCTTTAGCGGAAAGAACTGGAAGGCGGGCATGGGGGCACGCCTTTATACTGACATCGGTCACCTGGCGTAGAGGCTGTCCCCCACCAGAGACTCCTAGCTAGAAATTTTTCTGTGGGGTCCTGACGCCTGCTGGTTTCAGTCCAAAATGTAATTACCTACTGCCAGAGCCTCTCTGGAAGATCTATTGATCTTACTTCGAGAGGGGTCTTGCAGTAGGTAATTACATATAGGACTGACGCCGGCAGGCGTCAGGACCCTACTGAAAAATTTCTAGCTAGCAGGCTCTGGCAGGGGACCACCCCCATGTCAGGTGACCGATGTCATGCAACATCAGTATAAAGGGGCGGTCCCCCACGCCCGTCTTCCAGTTCTTTCCCACCGTTAGTTCATGTCAGCACCTCGCGGTAAAGTTCAACGCCATCAGCCTCAATCGTCGATAGTTTTACCAAGTTATTTCCATTTTTCAATTTTTGTCAGGTATTACGCCGTATGTACGTCCCCTCACCCTCCAAGCACAAGAACAAGTGCGACCTGCAGCCCAGCTCCTGCACAAGGACAGCCATTCCCAGTGCCTCTTCTGCCTAGGCTCAGATCATCAGGTGGAGAAGTGCCAGCACTGCCTTAAATTCAACGCGGCCACCCGCAAACGGCGGCAGCAGTCCCTGGAGGCCCATATTTTAAAGAAAATGTCCTCCATGGAAAAGGAGTTAAAAAAGCTTTGGCAGGCGTCCACTTCCCGAAGGCCATCGTAAGAAAAGACGAAGAAAGCACGGGACAAGGCTCCTCATCCACATGTTTTCTTGAATCGCCGATGCTTCAAGTAAGGTCCCACCAGCGATCTCATACAGCTACCGTGAGAGTTTCCAAGGCGGCACGGCCCTCCCGTCTGGCTCGCGCTCGGGCCCTTTGGGCGCCTCTGGGCTATTGGAGGCTACTGGTTCGTGCGTCTTCGGTAAGCCAGGCTTTGGCTCCTCCAACACCTGCACGGAGACGGTCGATAAGTCGCCCGACCCCTCGGGGAGCGCACGGCCCCTCTTCCGCCTGACCAGGCCACCCCTCCTTCGTGACCTGCCTCAGGTGACGAGTCCGCTAAGTCGGACATCGGCTCCTCCGGCGTCCGCCCGGACCCCGCTGATAAGTCTGACCTTGGCTTGCCCAACATCCGCACGGCGGCTGAGCCAACACCAGACCCTCCCACGTCCGCTGTTCCCGGCTCCCCGCAGCCCTCGCTGCCCTCCGGGGACCCTAGGTCTCCTCAGTCTGACCCTGGGGATTTTTCCTCCTCCCTCCCCAAGCGATGCCGAGGTTCCTGCTGCGCCCCTGTCAGACCGTCCGCCGGGCCAACTGACCTGACGTCGGCTCCCCGGACGCCGGCCCCAATGCCGGTCTTGCTGATCCCAGGCAACATCCCGCTCCCGGATGCCGCTCCTATGCCGAGCCCTCTGCCCACCGGGCCTTCTGCTCCAGACCCACCCATGGGCCCTCCGGTTGGGCCATCTGCTCCGGCGGACCCCTCGGTTCCCAGGTATCTGACCCCGTCATATCCGATGCCGTCTTACCTGGCTCTGCAGTAGCCGACGCCCCAGTACCCGATGCCGGCCTATCCGACGCCGCAGTACCCGGTGCCTCAGTACCTGACGCCGGGCTTCCCACCGTTGGGTTATGGATACGCACCTTACGGGTATAATCCATACCCCGGATCCCCCCTCCACCTCCACCACCCCCTCAGCCACCGGTGAACTAGAAGGAGACTCTGGACTCCTGGTGGGCTGAGGCCAAGGCTCAGCTCACCAGAGAGGTGGAGAGTTGTCTCCTGACGATGGTGCCAGTTCCGTTTCCCATACATATGCAACGACAGACTCCCTCCCCACCTCCGGACACCAGGGCCGAACTTTCTGGTTCCAGGGCGGGGCAGGACACGCCTCCCTGAGGGCTTCCCAAGGGGTCCGTTCCTCCCCCACGCTGGGAGAGGAAGTCTTCCTCATCATCGTCATCTTCTTCCTCCTCGGACACCTCAGACGACTCCAACGGTTGTTCCGAGCCGGACGACGAGCCACGCTCTCCGTCTAAGCCTTGGCCAAGGACTCCTCCGAAGTCCTCTCTGGAGGAGCCTTCTTTTACGGAGTTGCTGCGCAGAATCCAGGAGGTTCATAAATGGCATTCCTTGGAGCCGGATCCCCAGCGTAAGAAACTCGCTGAGCATCTGAATCTGCCAGTGTCAGCCCCCACCTTGGTGTCACCCTGGACTCAGCCTCATGCCGATCTTGTTTCCACAATTTGGAAGCAGCCGTCTGCTTTAGACCCACTTCCTCGGAAGTCGAACAAGTTATATCAGGCTCCCCGAGGGTGCTGACTTTTTAGATTCTCACCCTCGAGCTGATTCGGTCGTGATTAGCGCCGCTCATGGCCGGACAGCTAACCCGAAACATCTGAGCTCGTCTCCACTTGACAAAGAATCCCGTCTTCAAACAACATGAAGTCTTGCTATATTATGACATATGCAGTGAGTCCCAACCTTCGAACTGCTCCGAGGTGAAAAGTTAACTTTCCATGCCAGGCATGGAGCGCTGAGCTCGAGCTCAGTTGAAAACTCTGTCTGTTGTTCTTCAAACTCAGACTGTCAGATTCTTTACTCCGCCTCACTGAACAGTCGCTCCGGAGATTTTCTCCTTCTGCTCGGTTCATTTTGTCAGTTAAAGTATTATTTTCGCGTTTTTTTGACCGAATTTAAACCGCAACCGGTCGGTTCAAGCTCTGTCTGTGGTATTGTAAGTACTAGATAGGTTTTACATTTATTTCTTCTGTGTGGAACTTGTAAGCGGTTATCGGTTCGGTTTGAACCGGTCAGGTTGTTTTAAAATATATTAATCTGTCTTTTAGAGTGTGGTTACCAGTTCTTATCGGTTCTAAAAAAGACGGATTTTATTATGGTTTTTTCCATGACCCGTGACACGGTTGGGAACCGATAAGAGGGTCTTGCTTGATGGATTGCCATAAACGGAAAGTTTGGTTAGGACTGGCACTGTGTCTGAGAAACCCAAAAGAAAAACCGGGCCCACTGGGTTTCAACACTGCAGTGTGTGTGGGGAAGCCTTTGCCAAGGCTGACCCCCACACCACCTGTGTTTATTGTCTGGGGTTTGACCACCTCAATGCAGACTGCCAGATTTGTCAATTTTCCTGCAGCTACCCTGGATAAGAGAGTTGGTAGGCTCAGGGAAAGGGAGGCCAAGAAGTCCGCTGACCCGGATGGCCAGCCCGGTTCGGTTCCAACCGAACGGAGGAGTGCCCTCTGACCAGGGCGAGACTTCCTCGTGCAAAAGGAGAACCGACTCAGAGGAGTCGGTTCCAGCAAAAAGGACTAGGAAATCAGCTGGTGTGGAGCCAAAACTTTCCTCTCCAACCCCTGAAGAAATAACCAAAGCGATTAAAATTGTTCAGTCGCTTTCCCCGGTTCCAACCGAGCGGCACCATCAAAGTAAGCGTGCAGTTGGCCGTTCCACCGGTTCAAGAGTATGATTTAGAGGAATTTTATGAACTTGAGGGGGAGAGGAGTATGAGGAGAGGAATGTGGATTTGAAAGTCTGGATGTTTCCACTGAACCGGACATCTCCTCGACAGACCTTCAGAGTGTCTCCTCCTAGGCTTTCTTGATCCCTTCTCATTTAATGTTTTCAAAAAGTGGTTGAATCTTCCAGCTCCCTATGGAGGAAGCTGTGGATGATCAAGAGGAGCCTAACTATGTGGAAATGATGGATATCCCAGAGTCTAGGAGACTGTCTATTCCTTTGCATAAATCTTTGGGAAACAGTAAAATTCTAAAACTCTCACACTATACCTCCTGTTGATAAGAGAATGGACAAGAGGTACACATTGTCAGGCTGTGATACGGGAGTTCCTTACACAACAATGCAGCCATGTTGGGGTAGTGCAGGCTGCAGCTCAGACAAGGCAATATTCCCTGGCTTCACACCCCCTGACAAGAAATCCAGGAGGATTGATGCCATGGCAAAGAAGCAGTACATGGCAGCATCCTTGGGACTCAGACAGGCAAATTATATGGCTTATGTTGCTAGATACCAGAAATCCAGATGGGATACTGTTATGACTGTAGCAAAACAGGTCTCTGGCCAGTTTGCCAAGGAGCTGGAGCAGGTGGCTGCTGATGGTATTGAGGCATCTAAGGTGCAATTCCATGCTGCAGTGGACTCTAATGATGTGTCATCAAGAGTCATGGCTACATCTGTGGCACTTCGCAGAATGGCTTGGCTCAGATGACACTAGCCTGTCACAGGATACCCAGACTAAGGCCATGGATTTTCCTGTTGTGGGTAATTCTCCGCTTGGGGAGCAGGACAGAATTACATGAAGAAAATGGATGAGTATAGGACCACCTGTAGGAGTGCACAGGCTCAAGGAAGGGCAGGCCACTCCTCAAAGAGCAGCCTTCAGGGGCAGGGCAGACCTTTTCATGAGCCTTTTACCAAGCCCAGGCCTCCTCTTCAGCTTATGCCCAGAGGGGATTCTTTAGAGGGAGAGGCAGACAGGGTACAAGCAGGCCTGCTTCCACCCCTCAGTCTAAAGCCCCTGCCAATCAGGCACCCTGATGGGGTGGCCAGGGCCGATTCTCAACTACCTGTAGGGGGCAGGCTGGCTTACTTTGTCCAGGACTGGAAGTCTCTGACATCAGACAAGTGGGTCCTGGAAGTAGTAAGCCAGTCACTGGTTCTCAGCTTCCAAAAATTTCCAAAGATGAGAACCAGATCCTTTCCACTTGCAAATCCATCAGAGGCACTTGCCCTAGAGGCAAAAGTCTCTACCCTCCTGGTTCTCAGAGCCATGGAAAGGGTTCCACCCCTACACCAGGGCAAAGGATTGTACCCAGGTACTTCCTTACCCCAAAAAAGACAGGAGAATGGCGGCCCATCCTGATCTCAGATACTTAAACAAGCACCTTTTAAAGCTAAAATTCAAAATGGTGACTCTGGGAATTATTCTACCCTGTCTAAGGCCAGGGGACTGGCTAGCGTCCCTGGACCTCAAGGATGCCTACTTCCATATTCTCATCAGAAGCTCCCATCGAGAAGTACCCAGGTTCAAGCTGCCCTCAGGCCATTACCAGTTCAGAGCAACGCCCTTTGGCCTCACGTCCTGCTCCAAGGGTATTCACAAAATGCCTGGCAGTAGCAGTTGCCTACCTAAGAAGGCAAAAATTGCCATCTTCCTTACTCTGGACGACTGGCTCATAGTAGGTCTGTCTCCAGATCAAGTCAAGTTACATCTTGAGATAGCTCAGCAACTGCTTACATCTCTAGGTTTCCCTCTGAATCTTTCCAAAGTCCGTTCTAGAGCCTGTCCAGCTCCACTCACCTTCATAGGCGCAGAACTGACCACAGAGGGAAGCCTGAGCTTCCTTCCTTTTGGACAGGGCACAGACCCTGGTCTCTCTGGCTCTCCCTCATTCATCCTGCAGGTCTCTCGACCAGCAAGACATTTCTACAGCTCCTGGGGCATATGGCTGCTTCTACAGCAGTAGTGCAAGGAGCAAGATTTCAGATGAGGGACATCCAGTTCCATTTGAGAGCCTTTTGGTCTCAAAGAAAGGACCTCTAACCAAGGTTGATCCCAGTGACTCTAACCCTGATCCAAGCCCTACAGTGGTGGCAGGATCAGAGTAATCTGAGACAAGGGGTTCCCTTTGTCACTCAGTCTCACTCTTTAATCCTTACTACAGATGCATCCCTCTTGGTGGGGAGCTCACATGGGCGACCTCACTACCCAGGGACTGTGGTCCCCTCAGGAATCTCTGCTCCACATCAACCTGTTGGAGCTCAGAGCAGTTTTTCTAGCACTTCAGGTTTTTTCCAAATCTGTTCAGAACAAAGTTGTACAGGTCAGAACAGACAACACCACTACAATGTGGTACATCAACAAGCAAGGAGGCACTCGGTCTACGGCCTTGTGCACCGAAGCAATGAAGTTGTGGTCTCTGGCTTACTCCCTGAACACCTCCCTTACGGCAGTTCACCTCCCAGGCAAGGACAATGTCCTGGCAGATGCTCTCAGCAGGATTTCCCAGGGCCATCACGAATGGTCACTGGATCCTCTGGTCCTGGAGGTAATATTTGCCAGATGGGGCACCCCACAGATAGATCTTTTTGCAGCCCCAGACAATCACCAACTTCCCCTTTTTTGCTGCAGGCCCCCAGTGTTGGGCTCAGTCCCTCTGGATGCCTTAGTTCTCAATTGGGAAGGAAAGTTTCTCTATGCTTTCCTCCCTTCCTTCTCCTGTTCAAAGTGTTAGTCAAAATCAGATCTCAATCCTGCAAAGTGATTCTGATTGCTCCAGATTGGGCCAGACAACCCTGCTATCCACTCCTACTGTCCTTAGCAGTCCATCTTCCCCTGTGTCTTCCCAGGAATCACAATCTGTTAACCTGTGCCCAGGGAAGGGTTTGGTACCCGAACCTCAAATCTCTCCATCTCAAGGCCTGGCTCTTGAAGAGTTAGAGTTTGCTGATCTACACCTCTCCCAAGGTGTAATGGATATATTGAAGGCTTCTAGGAAGCCTTCCACCAGGGCTACTTACAATTCCAAATGGAAAAGGTTTTCCATATGGTGCTCTGGGAAGCATATTTCCCCAGAATCTGCTGATTTACCCACAGTCCTGGATTATATGGCCCATTTGAACACTTTGGGGCTCAGACCAGCTACCCTAAAGGTGCATTTGGCAGCTGTGTCTGCTTTTATTTCGGCAGGTAAACCCTCTTCTCTTTCAGCTCATCCTGTATTCTCTAAGTTTTTTAAGGGATTGCTTCACACCAACCCTCCATTCAGGGACCCTGCCCCTGCCTGGGATCTTAATGTTTGCATTGCTCAGCTTATGCAACCTCCCTTTGAGCCCTTGTCTTCAGCAGAGCTTAAGTATTTGACTTGGAAGACTGTGTTTCTGGTAGCCATCACTTCTGCCAGACGACAAGTGAATTACAAGCCTTGTCAGTGGAGCCTGATTTTATCTCCTTTCATAGAGATAAGTGGTCCTCAGGACTAATAGGAAGTTCTTGCCTAAGGTGGTTTCAGATTTCCACCTTAATCAATCTATTTCTTCCAGTGTACTTCACTGACCATTCCTCCTCTGGCGAGAGGAGGTTGCACAGCTTAGATGTGAAGAGAGCCCTTAGTTACTACATTGAGCGTACAAGGGTCAACAGGTTTGACCCCCTCCAACTGTTCCTCACTTATGGTGAGGTCGGAAAAGGGAAACCTGCCACTAAAAGATCCATTGCCAGGTGGATTGTCTCTTGTATCCAATTCTGTTATGAAAAGCTGGGCAAGGTTCCTCCCTCAGGCTTGAGGGCTCACTCTACCAGAGGTACAGCTGCTTCCCTGGCTGCTGCCAGGGACATCCCCATTCTAGAGATTTGTCAAGCAGCTACCTGGAAAACAGTTCACACTTTTACCAAGCATTACTCTCTGGACATCCAGGCTAGGAGTGATGCTCGGTTTGGCACAGCTGTGCTTCAGAGCCTATTTCCTAAGTAGGTTCTGCCCCTCCTCCATGGAGGTACTGCTGTAGTGTCTGCATATGTCATAATATAGCAAGACTTCATGTTGTTTGAAGAAAAAATTACTCATCTTAGTAATGTTGTTTCTTCTAATGGAGTCTTGCTATATTATGACCCCTTCCTGCCCTCTCAGAACCTCTGTTTTTGGGATGTGGGTGGGCAGTGCAGTGTTGGCACTTAGTAGATGCCCAACTTGTTTTCACCCCTCCTTTTTGGGGTGATTTGGTGTTGTGTTTTTCATTTTTTGGTTCTCCTGACTTGAGTCTTTCTTTTGGGACCAAAAAATGTGTTCTTATATTTAGTAGCCAGTTGGCTAGTGTAGGTTTACAGCTTCCACACAGGACCTTAGTGAGTTTAGCTCGTAAAGATCTGACAGTTTGAGTTTGAAGAACAACAGACAGAGTTTTCAACCGAGCTCAGCGTTCCATGCCTGGCATGGAAAGTTAACTCTTTCACCTCCGGAGCAGTTCGAAGGTTGGGACTCGCTGCATATACCATAATATAGCAAGACTCCATTAGAAGAAACAACATTACTAAGGTGAGTAATTTTTTCTTCTGGACCAGTACAGGAAGATCATCTATGCTTCTTCCACTCTGGGTATTAGGGCCCTAAATTATGTCGGTCACATGGGGGATTACCAGAAGGCAATTCTTAGTGAGGTGGAATCCAAATTGGACTCCCTTCCGGACTCTCAAGTCAAACAGGAAGTGGCTGACCTCATCCGCTCTGCACGTTCGGGCAGTCAGCACATGCTTCGTGCTACTTAAACGATGCAGTGGACACTGTTGGTAGGAGCTCCACTTTCGCCGTAGGCATACAGCGTCATGCCTGGCTCCGTGTGTCAGGGTTGGTCCCGGAAGTGCAGTCCACTATTCAGGAAGTGCCCTTCCGGGGTTCGGTGCAATTCGGTGGTGATGTCAAAGACATTGTCACCGAACTGCAGGAGAAGGGGACTGCACTGAAGTCTTGGACTCCATGTATCATCCCCATCAAACGCAGCACCGTCCCTTTTGCAGACAGAATCGCAAAAGGCAAAACCCCAGAGAAAGCGGGCCGCTAAACGCCGGGCCCCTCTGGCTGCCAATCGCCCTCCGCCCAAAAAAACAGCGGGTGCTTCAGCCGCGACGCTGCCCCATACCACCTGACTCCTTTCCTCTCCCACAGCCTCTGGGCCTTCCAGAGGAACCAGTAGGAGGGAGGTTTTCCCTCCACCTCCTGGGTTGGGAGAGGATAACTTCCGATTCCTGGGTGCTCCAGCTGATCACAGAAGGATACTCAATAGAGTTTCTCCAGAAACCACCTCGTCACCCTCCCCCAAGGTCGTCGTACTCTCCGGAACACCTTCTTCTGGTCCAGGAAGAGATTTCAGCACTTTTTCTGAAGGAGGCAATAGTGCCCATCCCCCTTTCTTTTCAGGGAACGGGTTACTATTCCCACTTCTTCCTGGTCCCGAAGAAGACAGGAGATGTAAGGCCGATTCTCGACCTCAGTTCCCTGAACTTATTCATGGAGTACAAGAGGTTCAGGATGCTCTCCCTGCAGAGTTTCCTGACCCTCCTTCGGCCAGAACAGTGGCTGTGCACTCTGGATATGCAGGATGCTTACCTGCACATATCTATCCGTCCTTCCCACCGCAAATACCTTCATTTTGCATTCCAGGGGGACCACTACCAGTTCAAGGCCCTCCCATTTGGGCTTTCCTCAGCACCCCGGGTGTTCACCAGATGCCTTTCGGTGGTAGCGGCCTACCTGCATACCCAGGGGGTGCAGGTTTTCCTGTACCAGGACGATTGGCTCCTGGCAGCCCCATCCAGGGCGGATCTCCTGCATTTCCTTTCCCTTACCCAGGGGGTGTTTTTCTCCCTGTGCATCACCATCAGCCACTCCAAGTCCCACTTGATCCTGTCCCAGAAGCTCCAGTTTATTGGGGCGATCCTGGACATGACCTCTGGCAGTGCCTTCCTGCCACCGGACAGGGCGGCCACACTCCTGGCTCAGGTCTGCCTGTTGTCCGGCCTCAAGCGGGTCAGTGCCAGGTTGGTCCTTCGCCTCCTCGGGCTTGTGGCGGCTGCAGTTCCAACAATCCCTCCGCTCGGCTCCACATGAGGATCTCTCAGTGGACGCTTCAGTCTCAGTGGGATCAGTTGGTGGATGACCTGGACCAGCTTGTCCTAGTCTCCTCCCCCATGGTTCAGGACTTGCAGTGGTGGATGGTTCAGGAGAACCTTTGTCGGGGAGTTCCTTTTCTGTCTCCCCCCCCGACTCTGACCACAGATGCCTCGGGCAAAGGTTGAGGAGCCCATCTCGGACCTCACAGGACCCAGGGCTCCTGGTCCAAGCTCAGGAAAACGCTTCACATCAGTGTGCTCGAGCTTCTGGCAGTGCTTTATGCTCTTCAGGCTCTGTATCTCCATCTCTTTCCCAGCCACTTAACCGTACAGACGGACGATATGTATGTGGTATGGTACATCAACAAACAGGGAGGGACTCGTTCCTACCCTCTTTGCAGGGAAGCAATGCGAGTTTGGGATTGGGCAGTACAGCACAACCTCCACCTCACGGCAATTCACGTCCTGGGAGTCGAGAACACGTTAGCAGTCAAACTCAGTCGCTCGTCTGCTCAAGCTCATGAGTGGGAACTGAATCTGGGTGTCTTAGACGATATCTTCCTACATTGGGGAACACCACAGGTGGACCTGTTCACCTCACCTCTAAACGCAAAGCTTCCTAACTTCTGCTTGCTCGCTCCAGAGTGCGGCATTTTTCGGAGAGACGCTCTGTCTCTAGATTGGAAGGAGAGATTCGTCTATGCTTTCCCCCCAATCCCTTTGATTCTGAGAGTCTTACAGAAACTCGGTTCAGAAGGAGCGCGAATGATACTGATTGCTCCTTTTTGTGCCAGGCAAGTTTGGTTCTCTCTTCTGCAGCAATACTCAGAGGAACCTCCTCTTCCTCTGTCGTAACTTTTACTGACCCAGGATCAGGGGACTCTGATCCATCCAGGTCTCAAGTCCCATCAACTGCATGCATGGCTCCTGCAGACGTAGCTCAAGCCAGACTTGGGGTTTCAGTGGCTGAGATTTTGGTGGAGGCTAGAAAACCCTCCACTAAGTCTATCTATGCCATGAAATGGAAACGGTTCACAGTCTGGGCTGCTTCAATGATTTCGAGCCTTTCTCATGCTCTGTTGGATGACTGCTGGATTACCTGCGCCACCTCTTTGATCTGGGTCTCAGTCACTCGTCCTTGAAGGTACACATGCCGGCCATTTCGGCCTACCATGTCCCTTTTGCAGGCAGGGCGTTTGCTCAGCTGGAGGTCTCTTAAGACTTTCCTTAGAGGGGTTCTCCACTTGAGACCCCCTATCCGGGTTCCTGCTCCTCCTTGGGATTTGAATTTCATCCTCGAGAAGCTTACTCTGCCTCCTTTCGAACCGGCAGCCTCAGCAGACATGAAGTTCCTCTCATGGAAGACTCACTTCCTAGTGGCCATTACTTCTGCTCGGAGGATTTCTGAGCTCCAGGCCCTGATGTGTAAAATCCTGTATCTGATTTTTCACAAGGAATGTGTGGCTCTGTGCACCAACCTTAAGTTCCTCCCCAAGATGGTAGCAGAATCTACTTTGAATCAGTCCATAGAGTTGCCTGCTTTCTTTACGCAGCACTCCAATCAAGGGGAGTATCTCTTACACACTGTGGACGTTCGCTGAATTCTGAGATACTACACTAACAGAACAAAAGATCTTAGAAAGACTGATCAACAGTTTGTCTCTTTTGCCCACTAAAGAGAAGGCATTGCTGTTTCTAAGCAATGCCTATCCAAATGGTTGGCTTATTGTCTCAGTTTCTGTTATGACAAGTACAAGACCCTTCCAGGTCAAGTGAGAGGCCACTCCACCAGAGGAGTCGCTGCCTCGGCGGCTTGTTTCAAGAATGCGTCAGCGGCAGACATCTGTGCTGCCGCCACTTGGACTTCCGTCCATACCTTTACAAAACATTACAGTTTGGATATTGCCTCTCACTGTAGAGCAGGCTTCGGGCTTGCTGTTCAGCAAGGCCTCCTTTCCTAAGGCCTTCACAGCTAGAGGACCTACTTTGAGTAGCTTTCCTCCTCTTGTTTTGCTTCTTCTTGTTCCAGACTGCTTCTTGAAGTAAGATAGTGTACAGTTACTTAAGAACTTACCGTAACAGTAGATCTTCAAGAGAGGCTCTTGCAGTAGGTAATACCTTCCCGCCCTCCATCCCCCTAGGCTTTTTTTAGCTCCTTTTCCAGGTTGGGAAATATCTGCTTCTCTCTCATCTCGCCCTTTTGGGCCTTTGGCGGGAAAGAACTGGAAGGCGGGCGTGAGGGACCGCTCCTTTATACTGAAGTCGCATGACGGTCACCTGACTTGGGGGTGGTCCCCTGCAAGAGACTGCTAGCTAGAAATGTTTCCGTGGGGTCCTGACGCCTACCGGCATCAGTCCTATATGTAATTACCTACTGCAAGAGCCTGTCTCGAAGATCTACTGTTACGGTAAGTTCTTAAGTAACTGTACTTTTCTGCTGCACCTCCTCGGTCAAAAAGGTATTGAGGCAGTTGGAGGGTCGATGCTGAGATAGCCTATATGGCACGAGGCAGTCTCATCGGTGCTGTCCCTCGTGAAGATTTTTGGCCCCCGCTGAGTCCTAGCACCTCCAGCATAGTCCCATTAGTGTGAATGAGCGGTGGAGACTTCGTCCAAGAAGATTAAGAATTACAGTAGGTACGTAATTTCCATTTCCTCTTGCTCCCAGGTAACACCTGGAAACGAGCTTCGATTTAGTGTACCTTTCTTGGTTAAATAATTTCCCCTTTCCTATAAACATATGTGCACAAATTGTAGTCCCTTTCTTCAGATTTGTTACATATGTGTGTTTTATTTGGGGGGGGGTTGGGTTTGTATACTTTCTAGGACTCCTCGGCTGGGTGGGTGTTGTACCTATGGTCCCCCCCCCCCTTCTTACAGCTGTCTCTCTCTTGGCCCCAGCCGCAGCCAGAGCTCGACCCCTATGCCCTACTCCTCCCAGCCACATCATGGTGGGGACTTGCCTCGCTCACTGCGGAAGGCCAGGTGAGCACCAGGGGGGCTGACTTGGGTACGTTTGCTACAGCGCCAGTGGACCACCTTCACGTACACAGGGAAGATTTTTCTCTGTTTCCCCCTCAGCTGACGGCATGGGCGTGCAATGATGCCAAGGATGTTTCGTGCATGTAATCGGCGCACATGCCGCCAGCGGCTCAGCCACCGCCGACCCCCAGCGGACATGCGAGCTGCACTACCCCAGCCACTGCTAGGAGCCAGCACGTCCGGGGGGTCATCCCATCCCACCACCCCGGAGGAGGAGAGCAGTCCCTGGGACACTCAATCCTCCTCCCCCCAGCCAACCCCAGCTCCTGAGGTTGTGCCTGACCCCGAGTCGCTGGCGTGGCGTGAGGTGTGGCGTCCAGCGCCTCAACTCTCGGCGCCACCGGGCCGGCCTTACATAAGTGTTTTTAATCCATTCTTCTTGGCGTTGGAATCAACTACTTGCTGATCTGCAACTCGATGTTAATATTGACATTTTGAAAAGCAAGTTACATTTTTTTTTATTGTTAAGCCTATAATGTGCCTTTATTTTATACTGTTTTGCATCTTTGCTGGAAAGCACTGTGAAATTTTGTAAGATGCTTTAGAAATAAAGCTCATTATTATTATTGTCTAAAATAAATGTACACTCTTTATTATCCTTTTTTTATAACATTATCTTTATAACACCAAAAGCACCCACAGTATAGTGGGCTAAAATGGAATACTCAGAAATTTGTGTTGAAACCTATGTGTCGTTTGCCCTTAGTTTTTTTAAACTGTCTTACAAAAACCAAAAGTGGTCCTTTTCAAACTTTCATCATGTATGCAACTCAAATACTGCTAGACAGTTTTATATAGTTAACCATTATTTAACTATTATTCTACCGGAGATCCCATTGAGATTAAAAATCTCTTTTGCAAGGGGTACCAAACCAAGTGCCAACAACATGCTGGTAGAAGCTAACAAAAATTAAAAAGCAGAACAAAATAAACATTAGTAGACTTGATGCAGAACATGTGGATAATTCTTTGGTAAAATATAATGGAAATGTATAATTGAAAATAAAATACAAATTTTACAAATTAGTTCAGAGACTAGAAGAGAACCAGTACTTGCTGTAGTATGAAAGTCCAGACAAAGCCTTATTTTAAATGAGTTTTAGAAGTAGAGTTCATTTAGTATGATACCCTTTCCCGGAGGCTCAGGGCACCTCACAAAGCATACAGCGTAAAATAAATAGCAATAACTACACTGTAACCTCAGTAAAGTAAGTAACTGACAATAAAATACATATAAATAAGGTAACCAGTAGCAACAAGTACAGAAGTAAATTTCAGGGGATTATTCACGTGTTTCCAAATACCTCCTTAAAGATGTAGCTTTCCAGGCCCCTTTTAAAGGCTTCCATCAATGGGGCCTCTCACAAAGCTCTCAGGAGTGCATTCCATATCACTGGGGTGACTACCTCAATAGCCCAGTCTCCTGAGGATTTCAGCCCAGCACGGAGGATATCCAAGAAGCCCATATCAGTGGAATGAAGATGATGGGCAGGCAACTGAAGAGACAAGTAGTTTATGTAGTATGACACACTTCCCTGGAGGCTCAGGGTACCTCATTCCATATCAGTGGGCAGCTGCCTCAAAATGCCTGCTCGTCCGAGGATTTCATCCTAGCCCTTGGGTTATCCAAGAGGCCCACATCAGTGGAGTGGAGATGGCAGGAAGATTAGTGACGGGACAGGAGCTCCCAGACACTGTGGATCCATCTCATGCAGGGCTTTGTAGGTTAGTAATCCAAACTTGAAGGAGATTTGTCATTTCAGAGGCAGCCAGTACAGTTCATGAAGGCCTGGGGTCACATGGCATGACTGTGCAGGCCTGTCGGGAACCTGGCCAATGCGTTCTGCACTAGCTGCAAGTGTTATAGGATATCTCCATTGTCGTGTCTGGAAGTCACAAAAGTACGTACCAGCATTGCCAGGTCTTTGGAAGGTAGCTTGGCAGAAGACACCAGGAGAAAGGACTGCTGTGTGACTGGACTTCTCTGCTGGGACTAAAGAAGTAGAACTCTTGTACTTGGACCTTTAATTTAGGGTAAAAAAAAAAAAACTAACAAACAAAACAAAAAAAGTGTGAGTTTGTCTGAGTTAACTGAACTGAATGGTTATCTGAACAGTTATCTAGGTGTAAATCTCAGGTAATTGAAAGGACTTGATAGCTGTGAGGTTTAAATTACTTGTAGAAAGATCTAGTAAGTAGGGGGAGTGGCTTAGCTAGAAGGAAGCTACATTTAAAGACTGCCTTAGAAAGATCCTGCTAGTAGCTTGGCAGAAGACACCAGGAGAAAGGACTGCTGTGTGACTGGACTTCTCTACTGGGACTATATTGCCCTCCTTCCCTCCCCTCCACCCTCAGCTAGTTCTACTTTTAAAGACACAGGATTTGACTGACAACAGGAACTTCCTGTTTGGGAGCAGGAAGTGAGTGATCACAGAGCCACCAAAGACCCACCATCCTAGAAGGGCAAGAATATCTCTCCCGCCCCCTCTAGCTGCTGGAGGTCTGCCTCTGAGCAAGTAAGGGGTCTACTGAGAAAAATAGGATATTCTTGTCTCAGAACAGGACAGTCAGGAGCTTAAAGGGCACACAGGCAGAAAGTAAGGAGAGAGAGAGAAAAAAAAACAGAGGAAAGAGTAAGGATTGAAAACAGTTAAGGGGCCAGAAATTAGACATGATGGGACTTGTGCAGTGGCTGTGGAGCAGCAGTCTTCCGGGAGACATTCTGGAGGATGCAGTGTTGTCCCATCTGCAGGCACCTCTCTGGGCTGAGGGAGGAGGTTGCTCATCTCCAGGCTGAGTTGGCCAGGATTTGTGGGACCTCCTCTTCCATCCAGGGGCCACCAGTGCCACTGCCGTTGCCTGAGAGGTTGCCAAGAAAGAGGAGCAGTTGGACCACAGTGGGCTCAGGGAGGGTGAGGGTGGTGGAACAGAGGCGCATCCCTCCAGTTGTACCTCTCCACAATTCCTGTACCATTCTGGCAAAGTGTGGTTCATCTATGGAGGCACCGCGGTGGAGACCAAAGGAGGATGTTGGGAACCTCCACAAAGGAGACCCACAGGAGGGTGGCAGGGGACACCGTAGGAAAGGAAACAACTCCTGGTGGGGACTCCATTGTTAGGAAGGTAGAACTGGGGAGGAAGGGAGGAGGGGAGGTGGTGCCTGCCTGGCACCATGGCTTGAGGACAGGGAGCGAATCCTCATGATTGCTCTGAGCAGCTGCACAGGGAGGGAGCTGGATGTCATTGTCCACCTAGGGACAAATGACCTGACTAAGAAAGGGATTAGAGAAGTGCAGGAAGAGTTTGTGGAATTGGGGAGGGGCCTTAGACAAGCAGCACGCACGGTAACCTTCTCGGAGGTGCTGCCCATCTATGACGTAGGAGAGGCTAGGGTGTTACGCACCATGGGATTCAATCAGTGGTTGAAAAACTGGTGTGGAGCTCAGGGATTTGGCTTCACTGGGGACTGGGGGTTCACCTGGAGTGATGCAAGCCTATACTGGCATGATGGGCTGCATCTGTCCAGGAGGGGAACCAGGATCCTAGGTGATAGGTTTAAATGCTTCATTGGCAAGTATTTAAAGTAGCCAAGGGGGGAGGCACTGGAAAGGAGCAGGGAAATCCTAGCCCCCCCCAAAAAAATAACTGTAGTAAGTGCGGTAAACATCAACATAGAGTTGTCGATAGGGAGAAGGGCAGGGGTAAATGGAGAAAGTGACAAAGGCAAGAAGGACAGGGATGGGGCAAAAAGGAGTAAGGCCATCAGGAAATGGAGGGCAATGAGTACCAATGCCTTAGTCTGGGCAACAAGCTCCCTGAGCTGGTGGCCTTGATGGAAGAGGGATGCCTGGACATCGAGCAGTCACAGAAACATGGTACACAGAGAACCATGACTGGGATGCTAACATACCAGGGTACATAACCTATAGGAGAGACAGGCAGGGAGAAGAGGGGAGGAGTAGCTCTCATGTAAAGGAAGGGATAAAAGCAACTGAACAAAAGAGTAAACAGGGAGGAGAGGAGGCACTGTGGGTCACCTTGGAGACTGGAAAGGTAATCCACAATCCGCACAGGGGGTTGTGTACAGACCCCCATGTCAGGGAGGGAAGACAAGGATATGATAGAAGGCATTCTTAGAATGGCAGAGAAAGGGGAGATACTGTTGATGGGAGACCTGAACATGCCAGATGTTAACTGGAGCACATTTGCTGCAGCCACATCCAAGAGCAGGGCCATTCTTGATGCCCTACAGGTGGCAGGCCTCAGACAGCTAGTTTCAGAACCCACTCGTGAGGGAGTAATCTTAGACCTCGTACTCTCAAACGGGGGCAGTGAGAGGATCTCAGATCTAGAAGTGGGTTGCCATCTGGGAACAAGTGACCATCAAACAGTGTGGTTCACATTAAACTCGGCTACAGAGTCGCCATACACAAAAGTGAGGCTACTGGACTTCAGGAGGGCTGACTTTGGCAAGATGGGAGAGTGCCTTAGAAAAGCACTAGCAAACAGTGCTAGAAGGAGGGTGTGAGCAACAATGGGGAATCATCAAAATTGCCATCACAGAAGCAACAAGCCTTTGTGTGAAGCAGATAAATCAAAACAAAAGAAAAAGCCACTGTGGTTCTCAAAAGAAGTGGCTGTGAAAGTCAGGAAGAAAAAGATAACATTCCAGAAGTATAAGGAAATACAGAAGGAGCAGGACAGAGAGCTGTACCAGTTAAGGCAGAAGGAAGTAGGGAGGGAAGTCAGAATAGCAAAGGCCCGAACTGAGGAAAAGATAGCCAACTCTGTTAAGAAGGAAAACCTTTTATAGGTACATCAGCGTGGAAAGACAAAGGGAGGGATAGGGAGGCTGAATAGAATGAACGTGGCCAAGGAGAGGACAGTGAAAAGCAGGGATACTGAACGAATATTTCTGCTCAGTATTCACAAAGAGGAGGCAGTGCCTAATCCAACTAACAGAAGCACTCTTGATAGGGGGTCGATCCCAGTCCTTTCACAGAAGAAAGGGTTCTGCAAGAACTCCTAAAACTGAAGGTGGTGAAAACAATGGGGCCTGATGGAATTCACCCCAGAATTCTAAAAAGAATTAAGAGGGAACCAGTAAAACCACTGGCTACTCTTTTTAATAAATCATGGAGGATGGTGTGTACCTGAGGACTGGAGGAAGGCGGATGCGATTACCCTTAACAAAGTGGGACCAAGACAGAGGCAGGAAACTACAGACCTCTCAGTTTGACCTCTGTGGTAGGGAAAGTGATGGAGTCACTTGAAGGAAAGAATAGTTGAGTACCTAGAGGCCAGTGGGGCACAGGACCCAAGACAGCATGGGTTCACAGCAGGAAGGTCATGTCAGACGAATCTAATAGATTTCTTTGACTGGGTAACCAAAATAGTAGACCAGGGAGGGGCTGTGGACATGGCCTAGCTAGTCCCACACAAAAGATTAATAGTCAAATTAACCAGCCTGGGAGTGGGTCCCAGGGTGGTAGCCTGGGTAAAACATTGGCTGGACAACAGGACACAGAAGGTAATTGTAAATGGAGTCCACTCTGAAGAAAGAGGGGTTACTAGTGGGGTACCACAGGGTTCAGTATTGGGTCCAGTCCTTTTTAATGTCTTCATAAGTGACATTGCAGAGGGACTGGAAGGAAAAGTATGCCTCTTTGCAGATGACACAAAGATCTGCAACAGGGTTGATACACAAGGAGGCGTGGAAAGGATGAGAAGGGACTTGGCAATTGGAGGAATGGTCACAAGTATGGCAGCTAGAATTCAGTGCAAAGAAGTGCAAAATAATGCACCTGGCAAACAATAACCCAGGGGAAGAATATACAATGGGGGGGGGGAGGTAGTAACAACAACAAAAAAGGAAAGGGACCTGGGGGTAATCATATCAGATGATCTTAAGGTTATCAAGCAATGTGAGAAGGTAGTAGGGAGGGCTGGGGTATACTGGGATGCATAGGGAGAGGCATCAGCAGCAGAAAACAGGAAGTTGTTATCCCTCTGTACAGACAGTTGGTGAGACCCCATCTGGAGTACTGCGTCCAGTTCTGGAGACCCCCATCTCCGCAAGGACATAGACAGAATAGAGGCAGTCCAGAAGAGGGCAACTAAAATGGTGCAGGGTCTGCAAGAGAAGCCGTATGAGGAGAGACTAAAGGAGCTTAACATGTATACCCTTGAGGAAAGAGGGGGACATGATAGAAACTTTAAGTACCTCAGTGGAATCAACAAAGTCCAAGAGGGTAGCATCTTTCAGAAAGAGAGGCGTGCAAGAACAGCGGGACACAATTTAAAAGATTGGGGGTTCATGGGCAATGTGAGGAAGTATTATTTCACAGGGAGGTAGTGGATGCATGGAACAGCCTTCCTGAGGAGGTTGTGGTCTAAAACTGGGAGAATTCAAGAATGCTTGGGACAGACATAAGGCAATTCTTGTGGGGGGTAGGAAGAAATAGGCTGTTGGTTAACTAGGATCTGCAGCCTATCCTGTAGGTAGGGAAATGGGCAGACTAGATGGGCCAAGCAGTCCTTATCTGCCGTCAAAGTCTATGTTTCTTTAAGGGGTTTATTCCAGCTGATGTTTTTCAGATGGTAAAAACTACTCTAGTTATGTTTTGAAATGCTTACGTGCTCCATCTCCGTTTAGTAGTAGCTTGATCTTATCTGTGTCAGTCTTCACCATTCATCACATTTGGGTTCATGGCCAGAGGTCATGACTCCGCGGGAGCTTTTTTTTTTCTTTTGGTAGGCAGAGCCGACACACTACTCGGCGCGCCCTTGAGGCCATCGCTGGCTGTGTGACGCCTCGGGCGAGCTGGCCGTTAGCGCCTGTTGACTCCACCTGCCTGCCAGTTCTTCGTCTCTCGCCGTCGAGGTCACCTCATGTGGAAGCTCTGAAAGAATTTTGAGACCTACCGCCTACGCAGTTCATCCTGCCTTTACTCCTCCGTGCTGCAGTCCGTCAGCTCCTTCCCTGCCGGTTCTAGTTGCCTTACTCGACATTGCTTGGTAAGATCGTTTCATTTATTTTCATTCTTGGTGACGTCGAGTCTGTTTTTTTTTTGGCGTGTTTTTTTTTCCTCGTAGGTCGTGTCTGGGTCGGAGAGCAAGAAGACTTCGAAGACGGGACGGCCCCCCATGCGACGGTGCCCTTGCGGCCGTAAGTTTTCCATCACTGACCAGCATGACCGTTGCCTTACGTGTCTTGGCCCGCTTCATGACATGGATTCGTGCAACGCCTGTTTCTCCATGGACTGCTGGGTCATTGAACAACACGCGTGGAAAGTTGGGCGAGCTCTGCCGACTTTCGGGACTCGGGTGCACACTTGTCGGGCCAAGCCACGTACTCTCGGCCTTTCCTCCGGGTCCCCTCCCAGTTTTTCGAGGACCGAGGAGGAGGGAGCCTCGGCTTCTAGTAGCCTAGCCGTTGCCGAGGCTCCTTCCGTGGTGCAGGAGACCCGTCCTGCTCCTTTCGGGGGGTGTGTGGGAGGCGCCACCAAGGCAATTGCCCCTTTGGGGTGAAGGCTTCCCCAGTGTCGGACCCGTGGTTCGCAGGGCCTGGGTTGACGCCGTGGCTCTAGCGCCGTTGTGGGCCTCGGCGCGTTCGCTGTGCGTGTGTTCTGGCCGAGCTGGCGGCCGTTTGTCACCGGCCCGTGCGCTGGCAGCCCGATACAGCTAGCGCTCCATGGGAGTCTCTGCGCGCCCTTTGTCTTCGCCTCGCACCGTTTGTGGTGCTGGAGGTTGGGCTATGGCCATGTCTGCCTCGGGACTCTGCGCCAGGGGCGTCTGATTCTACTGTCGGCGCCATCGATGGCACCGCCCCTGCCCCTCTGCACCATTCGTAGTGCCATGGAGCTGGACGCATGGAGTCCGTGCCTTGATGGCACCCGTCTGAGCTTATCCTCTGCACCGTCCCCTCGCCCTCAGCGCCCTGGCACCTTGGGACCCGACGGTGCTCGTGACTATTTTGACTTCTGGGGCTGCTGTTCGGGCCGGAGCTGTTTCCCCCGTGGTTACCGCTCACGGTGCTGTGGGGACACTGGCACTGGTTTGGGCGTGGTCTCGAAATCCGGCAACCCATTTGGCAGGGATGGCACCAGGCGCCCTCCTACGGTCTGGCACAGGGCCTCTGCCTCTACCTCTTCGGAGGCAGAGTTGGGCTCTGAGTCAGACGAGCAGTCTGATTCCTTGGGGTTGACTGTTGGGGTAGGCAGCCCTCTAGTGTCCTCCAGAAGCTGGAGTCATCCCCCTTCTGAGGTGGGGTCGGTGGCTGCCGAGACTGGGGTCAGGGGTGCTGACCAGCGGGCAGTGGTGCAGGCCACCATTGTTCTGCAGCCTGGTCTTGGTGGGTTCACTGACCCCTCAGCAGTGGTACCCCCGCCTGTGGTATGGTGTGATCGCCCAACCGGGCCGATCAGGGCTCCTGCAGGAGGGAGGGTGCTGCACCTGAATAGCCTAGCTCCTCTCGTGTGCCTTCCTCCCCCGGGTGCTTTCAGCTACCTTTGGCTGGCCTCTCAGGGAGAAGGGCTCTTCTTCGGACTCCGAGGAGTTGAGGGGCATGGGGTCTGCACGGTGACCTTTTTCGGGGTCCCACCCAGGCTCTGGAAGAAGCCGTAGTCCGGATCTCCGCTCTTCCTCCTCGGTCTCTTTGAGAGAGCCCCATTCTTTTGAGGTAGGTGACCGTCCTTCTGGACCTGTACAGCCCCGGTGGCCTCACGGCGGGGGGGATTCTTCCGGATGCTGCGAAGGCAGTACCAAAATGGTTGTTTAGCTGTCGGCTGTGGAGTCTTCTGGAGCACTTTATTCTTCAGGTCCTCTTGGTCCACTCCTTAGCCCAGGCAGAGGTCAGCTGACATCTCTTCTCGGCTCCGTCCCCATCCCTCTGCCACATTCTCCTGCACTCCCAGGCATCCTTGGTCCTAGCAGGCCTTTCTCCTGGGAACAGTTCAGGGCTGTGGCTGCTCAGTTCCCAGCTTACGTTAGGGCAATGGATAGACAGGTTTTTCAATGTCCCCCCACCTGAGCAGCCGCCCTCTGAGCAGTCGGTGCCCTCCAACTCTTCATCCCCTCCTCTTCTGGGGTAGAGGAGCCTTCTGTCCACATCTCTCCAGCTGCTGATCTCACTGAGTATCAGCGTTTCCTCGTGAGGATGTTGGAGGACTTGCACCTCACCCCTTCCACTGTAATCAATCCAGAGCACTCGGCGCACGCCTTTCTAGGCGATGTCAGCGAGGCCACCCTTGTGGTGCCCCCCTGGCCTGCTCCCTTTTGGGAGGCATCGTTGCACTCCTGGCAGAGGCCCTTCTGGAGTTCCATCCCCTAGGGATCTCTGCCAGCAGTATTGCGCCCCCAAGAGTCTACAGGTTCCATGCCTCATCCACAGTCCGGATTGACGCAGTTGGACACTCCTGATGGGCTTCATGCCCTTCACTGTGACCAGCCCCCAGATCAAGATTCCTCGGATTTTGACTTCTGGGGTAGGAGGGCTTTCTACTCGGCACGGTTGTTGCTTTCCATTTCTGCCCATCAGGCCCACTATGCAGCCTATGACAGGTTCTTGTGGTGCAGGCTAGGTCAACTCCTAGCCTCACTGCCTGACACAGAGCAAACCAGTCAAGCCATTACACTCTCTGCACATGGCCTGGAGCTAGCAAGGCGCCAAGCGAGGGCATCCTATGATGCCAACAAGGTAGCTACCAGGGTTGTAGGGACAGCGATCTGCACTAGGCGGACGGCATGGCTGTGTCTTTCCCAGTTGTCACCCTTGGCCGAGCGTGGGTGATTAACCGGCTCACCAGAGACCTAACCTCTTCTCCTGTAGAGTGAGGACGGCATTTGTTAGGGCAACTTCCTTCCCTCAGGGGGGTCCCGTCTCACTCTCCTCACTCTTGGGCCTCCCCAGGCCCCGAAGGTTCTCCTTCTTAATGTGTCACCCATTGAGAGCTAAGGGACTTTGTACCCTAGGGTGTAAAGAAATCCCCCTTCTAGGGGGGGCTCGGCACTCACCCAAATATGATGAAGATTGACACAGACAAGATATGAAAATTACGCACCTATCGTAATTATGATCTTTCTGTATATCTTCACTCATCACAATCCCGCCCTCCATCCCCCTGGGGCCCCAGTCTCTGGGTCCAGCTCCCTCTCTGTGCCGAACCTTCCCCCCCGCCTTTCTTAGGAGTGGGGTGAACAGGAGCACATAGGGATAAGTTCCTGGAGAGTGGTCAGCATGGGACACTCCTCCTCCAGTGTGTAGCTCCACCCCTGTGGGTAGGAGTTAACAGTTGCCCTCCATTCTCTCCTCCCCTTTTTCCCATCCATCTTATTTTCTTTTCCTTTGGACTACCCTTAAAAAAAAAAAAAAAATCCTTTATTTTTTCACAAAATCTTTCCTTGAGAGGGTGTTAATTCTCTGTGCCCTGTCCTTCTTCCAGAATAGCCGACTCTACTTATATGGAGTTTTGCCAGCTATTCTGTGCCTTGAATTCTGGCTAGAAGCCTTTGGCTTCTCCTTGCAGTTCCTATACAGTCTGGAGACGGGCCAGGGTCTAGGATATGTTTAACTTTCCCCTCTCTTCCTATCTTCGAAATTCTTTACCTCACCCTACCTCCCTCCTCTATTTCCAGAGATTGGGGCCCCTCCCAATCCTTTTAGTTCCCGACTTCTCTCTTTCTCTTCTCTCAGTCGTTATTTCTCCTTTTAGTTTTATATCTTTTCCTTTTTCCTGTCCCTTGGACTTCTTTGTCCCACCCTCCAATCCCTTCCTCTTATCTCTCCGGCGACTCATAACTGGTGGCAGTCAGAGTTCCACAGCGCCCTAACGGCCAACCCGCGCGGCCTGAGGGGCACCAATGGTGCGCCGCCCCGCCACCAACCAAAAAAAGGTTTTGGGGTCGCGGCCTCCTGCCATGAACCCAAATGTGATGAATGGTGAAGATACACAGAAAGATCATAATTATGGTAGGTACGTAATTTTCATTTATTTAATGTTAATGGGATATTGCTTTGGGATATATAGTGATTCCTGTAGTTCATATTTGGTGCAGCTATTGTTTATATGTGTGTTTATCAGTTAGAGCTTTGGGGACATTGCTAAAGGAAACTTCCATTTATTTTTGAAGACTGTCTTCAACTACATGGACTTTTTGAAGGTCTCCGGTAGACCACATCATAGAATGTGCATCATTCAGGGACTCATCTGGAACTTTTATTCTAGGAGCGTGGATATGTTGCTCATCCACCCTCTTTGGCATGTCCCTTTCCAACTCGCCGGAGAGTCTTCAAGCTGGCTTTTCCCACCCATCCGGGTGGTAAATACCTCGGCTCCGCCCCATGACACCAGATCTTCCTTTCCGCTGTAAGATATAGGTCCCTTGTGCTACTTCCGTAATTCGTAGGCCCTGATTTCAAACGTCGGTTTTACGGCAACTTGCTCTCAAACTCGTTAGAGTTTGCAATTCTGATTCGGATATGGAGGACAAATCATCCCCCGGATTTCACCGGTGTACCTGTGGCCAGAAAATGTCACGCGCCGATCCCATTCTAGCATGCGTGTATTGCCTCGGCATCGGACATGACACTCCGTCATGTACAATGTGTTTGGCCTTCCATCCCAATGTTCTGGAAGACCGCAAGGCGTGCCTTCAGCTGGGGAAACCGGAGAAAAGGAATCCGCCGGTGAAATCCAAAGAGGCGAGGTGGGTGGTTTCCATGGCCACTGGATCCGCCGAGCAGTTGGAACAGATGAAGGCCTTCGAGGAGGAAGCTGCTCAAGCTTCAGTCAGTCGAAACTTCTTCGTTCCCCTCAACCTCGGCTCGACTTTTTACGGGCTCCTTTTGGGAGTTGTGCCAGTCTCTCCCCACCAGGGGTGAGGCGCTCTCGGGCTCGCATTCCTCCCGCCCTCAGAAGAGGGACAAGGACCCCAAGTCTTCTTCCTCCAGAAGAAGACGCTCCTGGGACCGAGACAGGTCTGAGTCCCAGGAACACGCGGTCTCAACTTCGGTTGAGATCGCCCCTCGGCCGCCAGCTTCACGGATCTTCCGGGCTGGCCGCACCAAGACCGAGGAAACGACTGAACCGCCGTAAATACACCGATCCCTTCAGTCGCTATCGCCGACACCTGTCGATGATTCCTTAGAAGGGTCCCTGGTCCTTCCTTTCCAACGAGGAGACTGTACCTCTGGTAACTCACTCGGGAAACCGGCTCGAGCCTCGGTCTCCCCCGACTCTGGTGTCCCCCGGTCGACCAACAACCTGGCCTGTCCCATCTAGGACTAGGACCCCTTCAGTCGAAAAACCAAAGAAAGGTCACAAACACTCCAAAAAGAAGCGTCGCCATCAATCCTTATCCTCCTCGGACAAGGAGAGACTTCTACGGAAACTCCGTCGATGTTATGAGAATCTCGTGTGGCAACAGCTGATTTTGACTGGTCAAAAGCCGGTAACTCCGGCCATTACTTGGCTCCCGCCTCCCAGGCTCATCCCTCCAGAACCAAAGGCTTTGGTTTCCCCGCCCATGGGGCTGGCCTGTATTCCGGCTCAGCCTATTTCGGTCTCCCCACCAATTTTGGTGGAGCCACCGCCTAAGCAGCCTCAGGGAGGGGCTCCGTCGAAAGAAGACTGGACAGACACCGGACTGCCCCGTCGTCTATGCATCACTGTTGACCCCGATCGCCCTCGGCGCATCCGAGGGAGACATAGGCGGATCAAGAGAGTCCCGACTCTTCGGACTCGGATGCCACTGACATCTCATGTTCGGGGATGATGAACATCAGTGGCAGGTTTGGAAGAAGGTCCTTCTCTTTTCAGGGCATCCTCTGCCTGATTACTGAATCTACCGGAATGCCCTTGGAGCCTATCCAAAGAAGGCAGAATACCCCTCACGGATATCCTCAAAGGGGGATACCCCAACAGAGGCCTTTCCAGTGGCCGAAGTCATTGTTGGCCTGGCCCTTGAGCTTTGGTGGCGTCCTGCCTCCTGTCCAGCTCCGTCTGCCCGCATGGCCTGCAAGTACACTGTACCCATGGGGTCCCTGGCGGGGTTCACAGAGCATCCCTTGGCCGAAAGCCTTGTGACTGCTTCTGTGTTCAGATGCACTGGTAGCTCAGCCGATACTGACTGCCCTCCGGACAAGGAGTCCAAGAATATGGACCATTCTGCCTGGAAGGTCTATGCGGTCTCCTCCCCCTTAGGCCTTCATCGGGCCAGCTCAGCTGTCATCATGGCACACTTCTCTCATGCCCTTTTAGGGTCATTAGATGAAGTCCTCCCTCATCTCCCAGCGGACATGCAGACCACTGTGAAGCACGTCCATGACCAGGGCCGTGCTGTTGCCAAACAGCAGCTCCAGACGGCCCTGGACAGTGGAGATTCCTGTGCCCGCTCCTTAGCAGCCGCAGTGGCCACTCGCCGCAGGGCCTGGCTGAGGTTATCCTTCTTTCTGGCGGATACTCAGCACGAGTTAGCTGACGTGCCCTTCCTAGGCACCGACCTCTTCAGTCCGGGAGTGGCTGGTCACTTCCAGCGCATAGAGCAGTCCAGTGCCACCTTGGATGCTACCTCTGCGAGGGTTCTTCGGGCAAGAACCAGCAGAAGCGCAAAAAACAGCCTTTTCAGCACTCTTCCCCTGTGGTTAGACAGTCCTTCTTTCAAGGAGGCCAGCAGCAGCAGCAGGCTCAAGCTTGGTGCCCCAGGCCCAAGCAGGGTCCCCAACAGCCCTGTAAAGGAGACCGAGGTGCTGGTCCAGGAGCCTCCTCCTCCTCTAAGCCTGCTCAGTGACGGGTTGGGGGTTGCTACCCCTACACCCGTCACGCCAGCTCTGAGTCCTCCCGTGGGGGGCTAGCTCCACCACTTTCTTTCTGTCTGGTCCAGTATCACTTCGGACAGGTGGGTTCTGGAAGTGGTCAGCCAGGGACTGCCTCTGGAATTCGAGCAGTACCCTCCCAGCCGAGCACGCGCCCCTCGGGAGGAAAGGATCGCAGCCTGCACTCAGTCGGCCCTTCGGGACGACATTGCTCAGCTCCTCTGCAAGGAGTCGGTAGCTCCAGTGCTGGATCCTCCTACAGACCCAGGCTTCGTGTCCAGGTACTTCCTGGTACCCAAGCGGATGGGGGGTTAGCGCCCCATCCTAGATTTCCACGACCTGAATCAATATCTCAGGTCTTGCACCTTCCGGTTGGTAACTCTGAACCAGTTTATACCATCCCTGGAGCGAAACATGTGGTTCGGTGCAGTGGATCTACAGGATGCGTTTTCCTGTCCCAATCCGTCCGTCCCATCAGCAGGACCCCTCCCATTTCAGGGGTCGAAGGGACCCTGTACGAAGTTCTGAGCCATGCTGTCGCCTCGGCCATCGCCCCTCGGTCTTCAACAAGTACATTGCAGTGGTGGCAGCCCATCTTCGGCATCGAGGAGTTCGGATATACCCTTATCTGGACGACTGGCTCTTGGCAGTTTCCTCCCTTCAGGAGGTGGAGAGGTCCAGGGATCTGGCCCGCCGAACCTGCTCCCATCTCGGCCTCCTGATCAACGAGGCCAAGTCAGAACTCGTGCCCTCTCAGGTGATGGGCTTCATCAGGGCAGAGCTCGACTTTCGTCAAGCAAGGCTCGGCTTCCGGCCAGGCAAGGCGGAGGTTCTCTCCTCCTTTGCCCAGTCATTTCTGGTTGGGCACTTCGCCCTGACCGGGACTTTCTGTGCCTTCTGGGTTACATGGCGGCGTGCACCTCGGTGGTCCATTGAGCCAGGTGGCACATGCGCCCCCTCCAATGGGAGCTGGCCGCCCAGTGGCCTCAACGTCTTGGTCACTTCGACCAGCTGATCACTGTAACCCAGATGATGTGGACCACCCCAGACCGGTTGCAGGAAGGGATCCCATTTGTCCGCTCCAAGCCAATGGTCTTCCTTATGACCGTTGCCTCTCTCATGGGCTGGGGAGACCACATGGGGGACAGCAGGGCCCACGGGTTCTGGACCCCCGAGGAGTCCCGATGCCGCATCAACCTGTTGGAGCTCAGAGCAGTCAGACTGGCACTGTCAGCTTTGGCTCCTCGCCCGGAGTCAAGTGGTTCAAGTCCAGACGGACAATAAATTGCCAAAGCCATGTACTACACTCAACAAACAGAGGCGGCATGTGCTCTGTCTGCTGTGCAAGGAGGCGCCCAAATCTGGACCCTCATTGCGGTTGAGGTGGATCTCCTAGCCATCCATGTGGCAGAAATCTCGAACCAACTGGTGGATGCTCTCAGCCGCTTAGGCCAGACATCCCACCAGTGGTCTCTTCATCCAGAGGTAGCTTACAGCCTGTTCTCCCATTGGGGCAAACTGTTGGTGGACTTGTTTGCCTCCAGGGAAATCACCAAGCTGAGTCTGTACCATGCCCTCCCCCCTCAGCAGGGTTTGCTTCCGGGGGAATGCCTTCTTGAGATCATGGACCCCAGGTCTCCTCCATGCTTTCTCTATTGCCCTCGATCCACAAGGAGTTACCTGAGGAGTGAGGACAAGGCGAGGAGGTGATCCCGGGCACTCGAGACTGGCCTGCTAGTTCTGTATCCAGAATCTTGTCAGCTGCAGGGCCCCAGAGCGGTTTTGTACACCGCCTGGACCTGATATTATTGAACCAGGGGAAGGTGTTCCATCCGACCTTCAATTCCACACCTCAACCACCCAACAGCAAGGTTCCAGGTTTGGTCTTTCCGAGGATGTCTACACTGGTGGAGGCAACTCGTAAGAATCAACCAGGAAATTATGCCTTCAAATGGAAAAGGTTTTCCATTTGGTGTCAGGTTAAGTCTCAGACCCCTTATCCTGCTCTGTGGCTAACATTCTCGACTAACCTTTGGTCTCTCTCAAAGGAGGTCTGTAGGTCATCGAACCTCAGGGTGCACCTGGCAGCCATTTCTGTTGCAGACGCGGGCCAGTCAGCCCGACATTGCTTTGCAGGAGACAGTGGTCAGGTGCTTTTCAAAGGCCCTGGATCATATATCCCCTCAGTGCATGAACCTCCACCTCTGCAGGATCTGTTGCTGAAGGTTTTGGTAAAGCCATGGGTGTTTCATTCGATCCCATGCACAAGTGTGAGCTTCCCACTTGTGGAAGACGGCCCTGGTGGCTACATCAGCCAGAAGGACAGGGAGCTCCAGACGCTTTGGTGGACTCCCTTATCTGGTCTCCACAGGGACAAAGCTGTCCCAAGCCCCCACCCAAAAATTCCTTCCGAAGGTGGTGGCAGAGTTTCACCCAAATCCAGGTGTTGACTCTGCCAGTATACTCACCCTAATTACACTCGGACTGAGTACAGGCTTCATACTCTGGACTCGAGATGTGCTGTCTCCTATTATAAGGAGAGGACGGCGGTTATTCAGGGAGAGGTTAGCCAGCTGTTTGTCACCTGCGCTGAAGCTGCTTCTGGCAGACCTGCAGCTAAACGGACCATTGCGAGATGGATTACATCATGCATAGGTCTGTGCTATGAGTTGGCGGGCCAGGAGCCTCCCAGAGGTGAAAGAGCTCATTCTACCTGCCATGCCGCGCACCAGGTGGCTGCTTCCAGGACATCCCCATCCAGGAAATCTGCCGGATGCTACCTGAAGTCAGCAAACACCTCATTACCCACTACCACAATAGGCTGGCAAAGCCACGCCATGATGCTGGCTTATGGTTGTTCGACCAATTCCAGCTGCCCCACGATTCTGGTGGAACCTCCGCCTCCACAGACATTAGTTGGGGCTCCGACCAAAAACTTCGGTTGACCCTGGGTTTGCCCCATAGGCTGTCTGTCACCCTCACTCCCGATAAACCCTCGGCAGGTGGAGGGTGGCTCAGGCCGAGCAGCTCTTTGAGGACTCTTCTGAGTCCGATGATGGTTTTACTCCCTCTCTCCAAGCATGGACTTGGAGTCCTCGGAAGGAGCAGTCAATGGGCCGATAGCCCTTCGTCCTTCTTAGAGGTTGCTTCGACTCATCTCAGAGTCCACCGGGATGAAGCTCGAGACCCGTTTCTAAATAGACCAGGTATCCCCTCACGGAGATTCTGGACGGGGATTCTCTATGGAGGCCTTTTCCGATTGGCGAAGCCGCCAGAGTGGGTCCGGCCTTGGAACTTTGGCAGCATCCTGCTTCCTGCCCTGCGCCTTCGGCCAGGTTGGCCAGAAAGTGTCACGGTCCCAGTTCCCTGTCCAGTTTGAACACCCCTCGGCCGGGGTTGACAGTACCGACAGCGTTTTCAGCGTGCGAAGGCATGGGGATGTAGACAAACCTCCCGACAAGGAATCCAGAAATTGGATTATGCGGGTGGAAATTCTATGCTGCGTCCTCTCTACGATACGTAAGGCCAGTTCGGCCGTCCTCATGGCACATTTTTCTCACGCCCTGTTGGGCTCCCTGGATGAGGTTGTCCTTCATCTTCCCACAGATCTGCAGACTACGGTCAAGCAGGTGCGGGACCAAGGCAGGGTGGTGGCCAAACAGCAGCTCCAGACTGCGTTAGACATTGGGGACTCATGTGCCAGGTCTATGGCGGCCACAGTGGCCATGCGTCGTCGGGCTTGGCTGAGGATATCCACCTTTACCTCGGTACCCAGCACAAGTTGGCGGATGTTCCTTTGGGGACTGACCTCTTCTTGACCCCTGGTGTGGAAGGTCTTACTGGAGGATGAAAGTCAATGCTACCTTGGACTCGGTCTCTTCCGCTCAGAGGACAAAGGCTGCAAGCCACAGCCTAAACCCTTTTCGTCCTTCTCGCCTCTTCAGCGCTTCGGCCAGCAACGGTCAGGGCCAGCAGGCTCGACCTGTATCCCAAACCCAAGCCCGCCGGGCTTCCTCCAGCAGGAAGCAGGAGTGAAAGGCCCAGGAGGTCCCTCGGCCGGTCCTTCTCAAGCCTGCCAGTGACTGGCTGAGGTCTCGCCCCCATCCTGTCACCTCACCCCTAGTTCCCCGTGGGGAAGGCGGCTCGAACACTTCCTTTCCGCCTGGTCCGCTGTTACCACAGGACAGGTGGGTACTGGAGGTGGTGGAAAAGGCCTACCTCTGGAATTCGAGCAGGCCCGCGCCTTCAGAGCCGTCGCACCTGGGGGCCTCGTAGGTTCGCAGCTCACTGGCGTCGCCGCCGAGCTGACATCGTCTCCTCCTCCAAAAGGGAGGTGATCACGGAGTGGGAACCCCCTTCGAGACCGGAGTTCGTGTCCAGGTATTTCCTGGTTCCGAAGCGGACAGGGGCTGGCGCCCCATTCTCGACCTACGACCTGAACAAGTTCCTAAGGTCTCGAACCTTCCAGGATAGTCACTCTGGGCGCCAGATAATACCATCTCTGGAACACGGCGTGTGGTTCTGCTCTCTGGACCTATAGGGCCGCATTCTTTCCGTCCCTATCCGTCCGTCCTCGGAGATTCCTCCGGCTTTCGGCGGAGGGGATCGGCTCTTCAGTTCGAGCCATGCCCTTTGGCTTATCTCCAGCTCCAGGGTCTTCACCAAATGCATGGCAGTGGTGACAGCATTCCTGCGGTGCCGAGGGGTCTGGGTGTACCCTTACCTGGACGATTGGCTGATAGCAGCCTCCTCCAGACGGGAGGTGGAGTGGTCCAGAGATCTGGCCCTCCAGGTTTGCTGTCAGGTTGGCCTTCTCATCAACGAGGCCAAGTCGGAACCCGAGCCGAAGCAGGTGATCCTGTTCATCGGGGCAGAGCTCGACTCTCTTCGAGCCAGAGCACGGCTCCTGGCGGACAGGGCCGAGGTTCTTACCTCCTTGCCCAGTGTCTTCTGGTTTCGACGTCGCCCCTGCCCGGGACTTCCTCGCCTTCCTGGGTCTCTTATGGCAGCCTGTACCAGCATGGTCCGTTAGGCGCTGGCTTTGTGTCCCCTTCAGTGGACTGGCCAGCCAGTGGTCTGCACTGCTGATCCTTGACCAGCTAGTGATAGACCCAAGAGATGGGGAACACTCTCCGTGGTGGACCGTTCCATTCCATCTGCAGGAGGGCATCCTGTTTGTCGCCCTGAGCGGCTAGTCTCTCTATCGACCGATGCCTCTCTGATGGGTTGGGGTGCCCATCTGGGGAACACAGTGCATGGCCTCTGGTCCTTCAAGGGAGTCCCGATGCCACATCAACCTGCTGGAGTCTGGCTGGTCCACCTAGCTCTCACGCCTTTGCTCGTTTCTCCGGGTCAAGTGGTCAGAGTCCAGATGAACAATACCCACGACCATGTACTACCTGAACCGCCAGGGCGGACACGCTCCATGCTTCTATGCAAAGGAACTCCGCATTTGGTCCTCGTCGCCGCAGCCTGGAGGCGGATCTCCTGGCGCTTATCATGTGGCAGGGAGCCTCCAACACCCTGGCCTATGCCCTGGCGGATAGGGGCTGCATCTCACGGTGGTCTCTCCTGCCGGAGGGTAGTACAAGATCTGTTCTCACTGGGGCACACCTCAGGTGGACCTGTTTGCCTCCAGGGAGAGCGAAGCTGAGCTGTTTTATGCCGCCCCCTCAGCAGGGAGGCTCGCTGCAGGGGATGGTGCCTTCTCGAGGCTGTGGACCCCGGGCCTCTTTTCGCCTTTCCCCCATTTCCTTGATTCATGGTGCTTCTCAAAGCGAGGAAAAGACAAGGCGCAGGTGATTCTGATAGCCCCAGACTGGCTCGGGCCAGCCCTAGCACCCCAGATCTCCTCAGCCTCAGCTCCAGGCTCCTGAGGCAGCTTTCCAGCTACTTCGGACCTGCTCTCAGTCAATCAGGGAAGGTGTTCCATCCGGACCTTCAGTCCCTGCACCTGGACGGCCTGGTTCTGAGCTGCCAGAGTTCCAGGCCTTGGGTCTTTCCTACGAGGTCCTCATGCTGTTGGGGCGTCCCGTGAAGTCGACTGAAATGCTCGCCTTCAAATGGAAGGAGATTCTCCATTTTGGTGTCAGGGCAAGGGCTTGGACCCTTCCTCCTGTTCTGTGGCAAACATTTTGGACTATTTATGGTCCTTTTCTAGTCAAGGGCTTAGGTCGACGACCCTAAAAGGTGCACCTGGCAGCCATCTCTGCTTACCGGGCGCTGGGCCGGGAGCAGTCATGGTGAAAGGTGGTCTGGCTTTTCAAAGGCCTTGATCACATTTCCTCTCGGTGCGTAGAACCTCCACCTTCGTGGGATTTACTGCTGGTACTGGCAAAGCTCATGGGCAAGCCATTCAACCAATGCACAGGTGTGATCTCTTCACCTGTTGTGGAAGACCGCCTTCTTGGTGGCTATCACGTCAGCCAGAAGGATGGGAGAGCTCCAGGCGCTTTGCATCGAGTCTCCTTACCTGGTCTTCCACAGGGACAAGGTTGTCCCCCCGCCGAAATTCCTTCGAAGGTGGTGTGCGAGTTTCACCTTAACCAGGTGCTGACTCTGCCGGTGTTCTACCCCAATCCACACCGGAGGCCGAATATAAGCTCCATACTCTGGACCCTAGAAGGGCGCTTGCTTATTATAAGGAAGCGAACGGCTGAAATTAGGGAGAGGTTCGCCAGCTGTTTGTCACCTATGCTGAAGCCACACCTGGCAGACCTGCAGCCAAGCGGCCTGATAGGCAGGTGGTCACCTCCTGCATAGATCGCTGCTATAAGTTGGCGGGCATGGAGCCTCCCAGAGGATAAGAGCTCATTCTACCCGTCATACTGCTGTGCATCGGTGGCTGCTTCCAGGGACGTCCCTATCCAGGAAATCTGCAGGGCTGCTACCTGGAAGTCAGCACATACCTTTATTACCCATTACCACATCGACCTTGAGTCACCGGGATGCTGGTTTTGGGGCCTCGGTTCCTCAGTCTTTATTCCCTAAGTTGGGGAGTTATGCCTTGCCTCCCTCCTCCGGAGGAACTGCTAGGAGTCTGCCAATAAGTGTGGGTGAACAACATATCCATGTCCCTAGAAATACAGGTTACTCACCTGTAACAGGAGTTCTAGAGAATGGTATATGTTGTTCATCCACACGACCCACCCGACCTCCTCGGCTTCGACGCACAACCTGAGCTTCCAGCAGGCCAGATCTGGCGTCATGGGGCGGAGCCGAGAGTTTTACCACCCGGGTGGGTGGGAGGAACCAGCTTGAAGACCTTCCGGCAAGATTTAAAGCGGCAAGGAACCTACCAATAAGTGTGGGTGAACAACATATACCATTCCTAGAACTCCTGTTACTGGTGAGTAACCTGTATTTCTAGGAGTGGTATATGTTTTTCATCCACACGCACCCACCTGACCTCCCCGGCTTTAGGCGCACAACCTTGCTTCCAGCGGGCTAAGATCTGCCGTCATGGGGCGGAACTGAGGTATTTACCACCCGGGTGGGTGGGAGGAGCCAGCTTGAAGACTTTCTGGCAAGTTTTAAAGGGGAAAGGGACATGCCAAAGAGTGTGGATAAACAACATATACTGTACCACTCCTAGAACTACTGTTACAGGTGAGTGACCTGTTCTTTTTGCTTATAAGTCTGTTATCTTGGTGCTTTATAGCCATTTAGAACTCTTACTGGACAGTATTTTCAATTTTAATTCATGTATTGACCTCTCACGTGTAACGAAAGATCTTTGGGGGTATCTCAGTCATCAGATCACACCACAGGGACTTCACCGTCGGTGAAGCAAGATTCACATGAAAGATTTTTAACAGTACCACTGGGACTGTCCATGCCAACATTGCCTGCCGACATCAGCAACCGTATAAAGGCGTGAGCGTCCCCGCTCCCTTCTCACTTCTTTTTCTCACCATTAACTCTGTTCGAATGGGTCTCTGTGGAAGCTCCAATGCAGCTTTGCACCATTTTGCCTGTGATTTTTTCCTTACCTTAGTATTTTGAATCTTTAAACAAGAGATTCATTTACCTTGTTTATGTCAAGAGTTACTCCTTCCACTTCTCTTTTCCGTCGCTGCTGCTGCGGAAAGAAGATTGCCTTCTCAGAAGACCGTAACCTCTGTGTCTGCTGTCTTGGGCCTGACCATAACGCCTCTAACTGTGAGCTCTGCCAGAAATTCAGTCAGACAACCCTTAGGCAACACAAAAAAAGCTCTGAAGGAATTTCTAATAGAACAGGTAGCCAGTTCTGGGCAGGGGTCCTCCCGGGTCCCTTCCTCCCGGCCACCGGTGGGTTTGTCGAGTTCCCAGGCCTCGAAGGCCCAAGACAAGTCCTGGGGGGTTACTGAAAGGACCGTAAACAGAACCGCTCCCCACGGTGGTGCTCCAGCTCCCCAGTGGCGACTTCCGAGGGTTGCCGACATTCTCTGCTGCCCAGGCCTCTGCTCCTATCAAGCCCATAACGGTAGCACCACCTCCTGCTGCTCAGGGAGTCTGTCCATCGGCCCTTGGGTCATCCGCCCCCAGTCCTTCGACCCTCATGTCATCAGCAACAGCCCCTCCACCGAGTTCTGATGCTTCTCCATGCCCCCAGCCATCGGGGTGCTCGGGCTTTCAAGCCCCGATGGATGGTTTGTCACTTCCTGCGCCAGTGGCCCCTCCACAGTTGAAGCAGCCCTCTCCTGCCGTTCATTTCAACAATATTTTGGCCAGGATCACTTATAGCCCTTGTGCACTAGTTGGGCTTATATAGACCAAAGTCCTCATCATTGACGCCCCTTGGTCCTCCTTGCTCTGCACTCTGTAGGGCACCGTCAATGCCTCACTTATCGGACCTTGTGCTTGAGCAGGTCGACATCGAGAAGGAATACCATCCAGACTAGAGTGTACCTGAGGAAGAGAATGAGGAAGAGCTTCTTTTCAGTTAGTGAAGACTCTGTCAAGCATACTCCTAGGTCCCTTCCTGAAGAGCCTGCTTTCTTTAACATGATGAAGTAGCTGCCCTCAGCCATGGACTTTCACACAGAAGAAGATGATGACACCAGACGGGACCTGGTGAACTTCCTGGAAATCCCAGAATTTCCCCCTAAGGTCATTCCTCTCATCCTTCCAACCTTGAGGAATGCCACTACGCAGCCTGGCATAGGCCAGACATTATGCCTGCCATGCGCGCCCCCAGGCAGACAAGCTGTATCATGCTGCCCAGGGCCTTCCTTACTGTACTGCCCAGCCAGAGACTGATTCTGTGGTCATTAAAACAGCCCACGATAGGCCCAAGGTGCCCAAGCATCTTAGTTCCATCCCCTTGACAGGGAATCCAGGCAGGTTGATCTCTGGGGTAAAAGGGTCCATGCCTCCTCTACCCTGGGGCTTTGGATTGCTAATTATCTTTTGTATGTGGTCAAGTTCCAGACCACCATCTGGAAGAAGGGCAAGGTGGCTGCCCAAGCCCTCCCGGATTCTTCCCAGGAACCGGAGGTTCTCAAATGCTTATAGACTACAGAGGGCATTAGTAAGCATCTCCTTGGGGCCTTATATGACATTTTGGATACAGGTGTCTGGGCTACTGCCACAGGCATTTGCCTTTGTAGACATTCCTGGCTTAGAGTCTCGTGGGTTTGCAGCAGATGTCCAATAGAAGGTGCTGAATGCTCCTTTTAATGGCTCCAAGTTGTTTGGGCCAGATGTCCAGGATATTATTAATGTCTTGCAAGCATCTGGTAGGGGTATCAAGTCTGTCCATTCATTCTGTCATACTCGGCCTAGGAGCAGACAGCGCCCGCCCTTTCGTAAGGTGTCTCACAAGTCCGGAGCAGGCTCCCACCCTCAGGGCAAGAGAGAGGTCTCCTCCAGCTCGGCCACAGAGTGACTCGGAGGTGACGGACTGGCCCCAGCAGCCGAAACCGCCTCTGCTTGACTCCTTCCTAGACACCCCTCTTCAGGTCCCCGACCAAGAGGTGGTGGTGGGAGGTTGGTTCTTCCTCCATCACAGTCAGTGGAGAACCATCACTTCAGATGCCTGGATTCTTCAGATTATAGAGAGGGGTCAGATTCTGGAACTCGTTGAGTCACCTTCAGAGTCTGCTCCAGCACCCTCCACCTACACCCCTGCCCACCTAAAGGGTCTACAGAAGGAGATACAGTCCCTTCTGTGGAAAAGGGCTATAGAGCCCGTGTCTGGATGCCAAAAGAGCAGATATTCTATTCCAGGTTTTTCCTGGTTCCAAAAAGCACCAGAGATCTGAGGCCTATATTAGAACTCAAAGACTTCAGTCTCTATGTCCAGTACAAACCATTCTGCATGGTCACTCTACCAGGTCTGCTGCCCCTTCTCAAGCAGGGCGACTGGCTGTGCTGCCTGAATATGCAAGATGCATACCTGCAGATCTCAGTGTTTCCTCTGCACAGAAGTTCCTCCGGTTCCTTTTTTCAGGGCAAGCATTACCAATTCAAAGTATTGCCCTTTGGCTTTCCCTCTGTGCTGCAGGTCTTTACGGAGTGTTTAGCAGCGGTAGGTGTGGCTCTCTGGAAAGAAGGACTGCATGTCTTCCCCTGCCTGAATCTGCCTGAATGACTGACTCCTCAAGGTTCCTTCCAGAGATCAGCTCCTCTAGACCCTGGAAAGAACTCTCCAACTGTTCCTCTCCCTGGGCATCACAGTCGATCTGCCCAAGTCCATTTTGATTCCGTCCCAGAGGCTGCAGTATGTAGGAGCGGTTTTGGACTCTGCGCAGGGCAGAGCCTTCCTGCTCCTTGACAGAGCAGAGTATCTCATTGCCCAGGCTCAGAAGGTCGCCTGGAGCCGTTACATTCCTGCGAGGGTGTATCTGAGGCTGTTGGGTTTTATGGCCGCGGCCATTGCCATGGTTCCCTTGGCCAGACTGCATATGCTGGTGCTTCAGTTGATACTCAGGGTGCAATGGGACCAACACACGAACGACCTTCAACATCTAGTGCTGGTCTCCTCCTCTCCAGTCCGCAAGATGCTCCAGTGGTGGATGGACCTGCAGCACTGTTACAAAAGGTTCCCATTCAGATATCTTCTCCCCAGCAGATCGTCACCATGGGTGCCTCCAGTTTGGGGTGGGGTGCATACCTTGAAGACTCAAGGGACATGATCTCAGACCGAGGTGTGTCTGCACATCAGCATCCTGGAGATGCAGGTGGTCCTGTATGCCATGCAGGCCTGTCAGAACCACTTCCTTCCATGCCACCTGTTGATCCAGTCGTACAATCTCAGTGTAATCTACTACATCAACAAGCAAGGAGGAATGCATTCAACCCCCTATGCAAGGAGATTGTGGGATTTACTGCTAGTCTTGGCAAAGCTCATGGGCAAGCCATTCGAACCGATGGACAAGTGTGAGATGTCACACTTGTCGTGGAAGACTGCCTCCCTGGTGGTTATCATGTCTGACAGAAGGACAGGGGCGCCCCAGGCACTCTTTGTGGGCTCCCCTTATCTGGTGTTCCACAGAGACAGTTATCCTGCGCCCCCACACGAAATTCCTCCCGAAGGTTGTGTCAGAGTTTCACCTTAACCAGGTGTTGACTCTGCTGGTGTTCTACCCCAATCACACCTCAGAGGCTGAATATAGGCTCCATACTTTGGACCCTAGAAGATTGCTCTCTTATTACAAGGAGCGGACGGCTGAAGTTCGGGGAGAGGTTCGCCAGTTGTTTGTCACCTACGCTGAAGCCGCATTTGGCAGACCTGCAGCCAAGCGAATGATAGGCAGGTGGGTCACCTCCTGCATAGATCTCTGCTATAGGTTGGCGGGCATGGAGCCTCCCAAAGGGATACGAACTCATTCTACCCGCCATACCGCTGCTTTGGTGGCTGCTTCAAGTGACGTCCCTATCCAGGAGATCTGCAGGACTGCTACCTGGAAGTCAGCTCACACCTTTATTACCCATTACCACATCGACCTAGAGTCAAGCCGGGATGCTGGTTTTGGGACCTCGGTTCTCCAGTCCTGTGTTCTACCCGAACTACACCTCGAATGTCGAGTACAGGCTCCATACTCTGGACCTGAGATGAGCTTGCTCCTCTTATAAAGACAGGACGGTGGAAATTCGGGGAGAGGTTCTCCAGCTGTTTGTCACCTACGCTGAAGCCGCCTCTGGCAGACCTGCAGCAGAGCGGATGATCGCAAGATGGATTACATCTTGCATTGATCAGTGCTATAGATTGGTGGTCAAGGAGCTTCCCAGAAGGATAAGAGTTCATCCCCCCCCCCCCCCAAATACTGCTACATCGGTGTCTGCTTCCAGGGACAGCCCTATCCAGGAAATCTATCAGGCTGCCACTTGGAAGACAGCAAACATCTTCATCACCCATTACCACATCGACCTTGAGTCATGCTGGGATGTTGGTTTTGGGGCCTCAGTTCTCCAGTCTCTGTTCCCAAAGTAGGGTGTGTGTACCTTGCCTCCCTCCTCCCAGAGAACTGCTAGGATTCTGCCTATAAGTGTGGATGAACAACATATCCACAATCGTAGAAAAACAGGTTACCCACCTGTAACAGTAGTTATAGGAGTGGTATATGTTCATCCACACGGACCCACCCGACCTCCTTGGCTTCCAGCAGGCTAAGATCTGGCGTCATGGGGCGGAGCTGAGGGCTATACCACCCAGGTGGATGGGAGGATCCAGCTTGAAGACCTTCCGGCAATTCTTAGAGGTGAAAGGGACATGCCAATAAGTGTGGATGAACAACGTATACCACTCCTAGAACTACTGTTACAGGTAAGTAACCTGTTTTTTTCTCCCTAAGGTGGTATCTATGTTTACCCTTAACCAGTCTATCCACCTTCCAGTTTATTTTCCAAAGTGTGCCAATCCAGGAGAAGCACTGCTCCATACTACAGATCTGTTAAGAATTTTGAAATATTATCTGCTGAGAACTAAGGACTGCAAGAAGTTAAAACAGCTGTTTCTTTCGCTCAAGGAAGAAAGGGTGCCAAGGTTTCTAAACAATGCTTGTCAAAATGGCTGGCCAGTTGCATTTTTTTTCTGCTACAACAAGCATGGCAAAGAGTTGCCAAGGGCAGTGAAAGCCCATTCCACAAGTGGCATGGTTACCTCTGTGGCCTGTTTCAAGGAGGTCTGAGCCACTGACATTTGCGCTGCTGCCACCTGGAATATCGTCCATACTTTCACAAAGCATTACAGTCTGGACATTGCCTCTAGAGCCAGAGCAAGTTTGGGCAGGGCTGTTCTTCAGGGCCTTCTGTCTTAGGCTGTGGTTGACCTTCCTTCCAGTATGTTTCGCTGCAGCTATGACTGCTTGGGACTCATTCCTACTGTGTGATCTGATGACTGAGATACTCCTGAAGAAGATGGAACAGTTACATAAGAACTTAACAGTAGATCTTCGAGGACATCTCAGTCATCAGGTCTGCTTTCCACCATCCCCCCCTTATGGGCTCTCTTCTCATATCTGGCTAACTGGTGCATCCAGCCTTTTATCCTGGCCTAGGCACCTCTCTCTCCTCAGTCCCCCATGGCATGGGTTTGCTCCCTCAGTCTCCGGAGGGAAAGAACTGAGGAGGGAGTGGGTCCGCTCACACCTTTATAGGGTTGGTGACGTCGGCAGGTGACATCGGTGGGGCGGCCCCAGTGGTACTGCTGAAAATCTTCCATGTGGATCCTGCCTCATCGACAGTGAAGTTCCTACAGTGTGACCTGATGACTGAGATCCCTTCGAAGATCTACTGTTATGGTAAGTTATTACATAACTGTTCTGTTCAAGGAGAGTACATCCTTGGAACAATAAGTTCTGATAGAAATTTCTATGCGTGGGAACAGTTGTATATGTTTTATCTTGCCATATTCAATAAACAGATAGTTTAAAAAAAACACACACTCTGGACTGCTGCTGACACCAGACCTCATATGTCAGCCTGTGATGCAGAATGACCCCTATATTTTCAGTGTCCCGGAAGCCTCCAGCATCGAGGACCTGAGCCTAAGGTCCATAACCTCTTCTGCCAACAGCACTCCCCTCCTTCAGCCTAAGTAGACAACTAGCATCTGTCTTGTCTGGGTTCAGTCACAACCAGCTTGGTGCAGTCTGGTCCTGGATCTCAGCCACACAGGTATTCAGCACCTTCATTGCATCCTGCATCCTGGGTGCAAATTACATGCACAGCTGGGTGTCATTTACATAACAGTGAAAACCCAGGTATTACCATCTAAGGATGGATATATCACGAAATCCTGGCTTTGAAAATCCTGAGCCGCACAAGCCTGAGACCCATATCCTGATACACTGATTGCCTGACAGACGAACATCCCGATGACTGCCTGACACTGCACTTATGTTATGTATGTGGGCAGGAGGGGGGAGCTGCACACACACACATCCCTTTGTGGGGGGCTTCACCCCGGCACTCCCCTAAATTAATATAATCAACTCTACGTTATGGCATGTTGCAGTGGCGGCAGTCAGTTGTTGGGATGTTCGTCTGTTGGGAAACCAGTGTTTCGGGATCTGGGGCTCGGGCTTGTGCAGCTTGGGATTCTCAGAGTCGGGATTTCGTAGTACTCCGTTAGGGATCCCACTCAGGGAGAGGCAGCATGTATACTGCAAACAGCATAGGCAATAGTAACAACCCCTGAGGCATGCAGCAGGACGGGGTACCTGGCTTGAGGAGAAATTCCCCCTCGCTAGCCTCTGTGTGCTGTCCTTGAGGTAGGACTCAGACTAGCAGATGACTTTGCCTGTGAGCATTCCATACTTCTTCAGCTGATCCAACAGCAGCCCACGATCAACAGTATTGAACACTGATGAGACATCAAAGAGAATGAGAATGGACTGTTCCTCTCCCAGAGTATGCCATTATGCACCCTGACCAGTGCAGTTTCCGTGCTGCATCTAGACCTAAATCTGAACTGAAGGGGCTCAAAGAGATCAGCCGGAAGGTGCACCTCAAGCTACAACACCACAGTTTTCTCAGTAATCTTACCCAGAAAGGGCAAGTCAGAGATTGGCCTAAAATTTTCCAGGTTCCCCAGGTCCAGCGAAGGCTTCTTCGGAAGGGGTCTTACCAAGACAGTTTCCAACACAATTGAAAAGACCCCCTCTGACAAGGAGCATCTTACAGTCCCAGCAGACACACCTCTTCCGTCATAACTGGCCTAAAAAACTCTCCCCATCAAGATGAGTGCTTCTGGTGGGCAGAATCAGCCCCACTGGGCTGCCAGTTGTTGGGTTCCTCTGTCGCTAGCAGCAGCCTAGCGATATCTATGATTAAGGCTGCCCTATAGTGATGCTACAGTGCCACCATGCTTAGAAGCTTGTGATGTCACAGATCAAGCTGTGCTTAACTACAGTGTGGTTAGCCACAGCTTGATACATCGCAAGGTTTCAAATACAGTAGCAGTGTGCTATCAGTATGGGGCAGACATAGTTATCAATATATCTGGACTACTTCCAGTTACAGAGAAATCATCCAACAACTCATTTAAAAGATCTTTTATTGGCATTTCAAAGTAAGATTGGCACTGTTCATAAATGTTCCTCTTTAAATATGCTGTTTTATCACAGTGATACATATAGCATAAAAGATGAGATAGTGTGTGATACGAGAATTTAATGCACACTCGAGGTGTGGGATGCTACATTAACGCTCGCGGGGTTTGTAAAAGCATCCCACACCGAGGGTGTGCCTCAAATTCTCGTATACACACTACCCCATCTTTCATTTTTTTTTTATATAACTGCTGGTAAGCAATTTTTTTCCAGCCTCACTTCTGAGACCCTGTGTCTCTCACACACACTCTCTGACTCCCTTTCTCTCCAGGTTGAGCTTTTTTTTTGTTACTTACAGTTTGCAGTCACGATTGCGCTATAGCTAGTCAAGCCACGGCCCCGTTCCTGCTCACACCCACAATGCCCTGAAGCACATAAATAGCCGCATCAACCGGAAAGAGCTTTTTAAAAATGTAAAAGGTAGGATTAACTAGATTTAAAAAAAAAAGGAGAGACGAGTGTTGCTGTGGCTCCTTGATAAGCAAGAGATAGAGCTGCCATGTTCGCAGAAGTCTTAAGCCCGCCCCACACAGAGAACAAGAGCCAATGAGGGAGCACAGTGTTTTGAAAGACACTGTGTGTGAATGCTGTAATATGTCAACTCAGTCAGCCCATAGAAAAAAATAGTTGACCAGTAATTCTAGATCTTGCTTTGAGAGGGTTCCTACAGTAGGTCTTCACAGATAGCACTGAGCCCCCTGGCGTCAGGTCCACACAGCAAACTTGTAGATAGCAATCATCAGTGGGGACTGCCCCCAGTTCTCCAGTTCTTTCCCGCCGTCGCCTCAGTAACGTTAGGCTCGTGTTTGAACAACAATCCAACGCCTGTGTTGTATTTTGTCGAAGTTTTCTTCGCCTCTAATTAATATTTCTCACAAACGTTTTCTTCAATTTGATGTCTTCTAGACGGAAGAAAAAGTGCTCTAAGTGCGGCGCTCAAATCCCACATGGGGACGACCATTCCTGCTGCCTCCTTTGCCTGGGTTCTAAACACGATGTCCAGGAGTGTTCCATCTGCCAGGCCTTCAACCAGGCAACTAGAACCAGGTGCAAACGGTCCCTCGAGGCCCATCTTCTGACCCGACGCTTAGCGTCTACATAAAAGGAGCTCCAAAAACTGAGGTAAAGGTAGTCATCGCCGGCCCCTAAAAAGAAGAAAAGCAAAGAGAAGCGCCGGGACCGGAGTCCATCACCACACGAGAGGCCTGCAACTGTGAGTACTTCTTCGGGCACCCAGTCCGCCTCTTTGGGCCAGACCCCTTCTCCCCCTCCTGCCGAGATGAGCGGGCAGCCGGGGGTAGCCTCTTTGGAGGTTGTAATCTCTTCATCTTGTCCTGCTGGTAAGACACCCCTTGCCTCTAGCAAATGGCGTGTGGCCTCCGCCGATCAGTCTAGTGGCCGCCTTCCAGCTGTCTCTAGCTCGGCCAGATCTGTGGTTTTGGACGCCGGCTCCTCCGACGTCCACCCGGATCCACCCACTCTCCAGTTGGGCTCCAGTTTGGCCCCCGACTCCGGACAGAGTGAGGGACAGGTCGACCAGTCGTCCCCTAAGGTTCTTCACCCCAGGGACTCGCCACCCGATCCTTTGCTTTTTGCATTAGCAGGATCGCATTCGGAGCTGCCGTTGGAGGCCCATCGAGCTCCCCCCCCCACACCAGGCCTTCTGCCATCCCCAGACAGGAGTCCGCTGCCAGCTGGGGATCCTGCCATGGAGCCTCCACCCTCTGGTACTTTGTGCGTGCTCCCAGATCCAGCGCCACCTTCTGGCACTACGGCACTGCCCTCCGCGGATTCGGCTGGGTTCCCAGACTCTGAACCCTCCTTCCCGCCTCCGGGCGGCCCTCCGTCGACCATTCAGTATCCGGCATCTGGCTTACCCGACACCATCTGACGCAGGGGTATTCCACCCCAGGACACCCCACGCTGGGTTATCCCAGGTACTCTTACTGTTACCCGTCCTGGCAGTACCCTCAGTATCCGGGGTATCCTAGCTTCCAGCCCCCTCCTCCTCCTCCACCTCCGATACCGGACCGCGAGTCCGTTCCCCTTTGGTGGAAGGACGCCAGAACGCAACTTCTGTCAGAATTAAGACAGTCAGTGGGAGAAGCACCCATTCCCAAGGTCACTTCTCCACCGCCTCCTCGGACCAGAGTTTCGGGTTCCTTAACTGTTGGCATCACAGAACCAGACCCATCAGTTCCTAGCAGTTCCAAGCCCTCTGACTCCGAGTCAGACACAGATCCTTTGGACCCTAGGTCTCCCATAGAGGTTCCCTCTAAAGAATCTCCCAAGTCTCCGCCGGAGGACCCCTCTTCCGGAGATTTGCTGTGTTTAATTCAGGCCGCTGGCCAACCAAAGAGGTGGACCCGCAAAGAAAACGCCTTACAGAACACCTCGATCTGGCCACTTCTGATCCCACCCCCATTCCCCCGTGGATGGAACCCCATGAGGACCTTATGACCACAATTTGGCAACAACCGTCCTCCATACCAGCGGTTTTGCGCAAAGCTGACCGCACCTATTACCCCCGGAAGGTATCTCTTACCTTAATGCTGATTCAGTGGTCATCACAGCTGCTCACAACCGTTCAGCCCAGCCCAAACACTTGAGTTCTTCGCCCCCTGATAAGGAGTTGTGCTAGCTTGATCAATTTGGACATAAAATCTGTTCTTCCTCTTGTGCGATATGTTCCCTTAATTACGTCTCGCATATGGTCGCCTTTCAAAAAGCTTCTCTTGTGGATCTGGAAAGGGACCTCCAAGAGATTCAGGATGAAACCCTGAGAAAGAAGTTATTGGATAAAGTTAGGATGGGGAATTCCTCGTGCCGCCACGCCCTTCGGGCGACTTATGACTCAGTGGCTTGAGCGGCTGCCTCGGGGATCTCTCTCTGCCACCTCTCCTGGCTTCGTATAGCGGGACTGGTGCAGGATGTACAGTCCTCTCTTCTGGACACCCCTTTTAGGGGTTCTGTCCTCTTTGGCGGCGACGCCAAAGATATTATTACTGGGCTGCAGGAGAGCAGACGCTCCTTGTGGGATGTCTGTACTTTATACAAGACGGGCCAGAAAAAGCAGCCTTTTTGCTGCCAAAGAAGGTGGAACAAATCCTAGGCTAAGTGCTAAGCAAAGAAACGCGCCCCTGGATCTGGAGCTCAAACCCCACAGGCAAAATTTTCCAAACAGGCCTCTGGGGCAAAAGCTTCCCTCCTCTCAGCATCCTGACTCCTTTCCCCTTCTTCCGCTCCCTCCAGTCACACAGGAGGAACTGGTCGGTGGGAGGTTTGGCCTCCACCTGGACGGTTGGAGGTTCATCACAGCAGAAGCTTGTGTGCTTCAGCTCATCCAGCAAGGTCACTCGATAGAATTCAGCGAGATTCCAGCCCCTCAACCACCGAGGCGGTCCTTTTATCCTTGGGATCAGGTCCCCATTGTCTCTCAGGAAATTCAGGTACTTCTTCTAAAGAGGGCCATAGAAACCATCCCAACAAACCAAACAGGAAGAGGATTCTACTCCCACTTCCTGGTACCAAAGAAAACGGGCGACCTGAGACCGATCCTGGACCTCAGCACACTAAGCGTCTTCGTCGAGTACAAGAAGTTTCGTATGTTGACTCTTCAAGGGCTCCTTCCCCTGCTCCACCCAAGTTCATGGCTGTGCTCCCTGGACATGCAGGATGCTTACCTGCATATTCCTATCCTCCCGGCATACTGACGCTTTCTCCATTTTGTCTTCATGGAGAAACATTTCTAATTCAGAGCACTCACATTTGGCCTCTCTTTGGCCCCCAGGGTGTTCGCCAAATGACTAGCAGTGGCGGCATCGTTTTTACGCCATCAGGGCATTTATGTCTTCCCGTACCTTGACGACTGACTCCTCGCAGCACCCTCTCCTACCAGCCTGAAAGAGTCTCTCTTTTTCACTCTGAACTTGTTTGCTTTCCTGGACATAACGGTCAATTTTCCCAAGTCCCAGCTAGTACCATCCCAGAGACTCCAGTTCATTGAAGCTGTACTAGGCACAGTTCAGGGCAAGGCTTTCCTGCCATCGGATCGGGCCGAGACCTTAGCTTCTCAGGCCACTCTCGTGGCCCAGGCCTGATGGATCCCAGCACACTCTGTGCTCCGTCTCTTGGGACTGATGGTGGCCACCATTTCAACAGTTTCCATGACCAGGCTTCACATGAGGGTCACCCAATAGTTTCTTTGAGTCCAGTGGGACCAGAGGACGGATGACATGAACCAAAAGGTCATGATCTCCAACAGTCTTCAGAGAGATCTTCGCTGGTGGCAGGATCTCTCAAACTTATCGAAGGGAATTTCTTTCCGTCCTTCAGTTCCAACCGAAATCCTCACCACGGACGCCTCAGATCTGGGCTGGGGAGCCCATCTGGGGACTCACAAGATACAAGGGTTTTGGTCCGACCAGGAGCTGATGCTCCACATCAATATTCTGGAGATCAAGGTGGTTCTTTACGCGCTCCATGCATTCCAGTCGCTTCTGGTTCCGGGTTCTCTTTTAGTCCAGACGGACAACATGTCCACAGTCTGATACCTAAACAAACAGGGAGGAACCCGTTCATATCCTCTTTGCAGAGAAGCAATGAGGGTGTGGTACTGGGCGATTCAGCACAGCCTTTACTTGACAGCAGTCCATGTTCCGGACGTAAGCAGCGTCCTGGCGGACGGTCTTAGTTGATCAGTGGCCAAGGCCCACGAGTGGGAGCTAAAGTCAGAGGTGGTCGAAGATCTCTTTCTTCGATGGGGTCGGCCAGAGATAGATCTGTTCGCCTCCCCATACAATGCAGAACTACCCATCATTTGCTCACTCGTTTCCGGGCATGGTGCTTTTTTGTGAGACGCGCTGTCTCTTTCATGGACAGGGAGGTTTCTGTACATCTTTCCTCCCTTTCCTCTCATTCAGAAGGTCTTGGTGAAACTTCAGCAGGAGGGAGCTCATGCCATCCTTATTGTTCCACTTTGGCCGAGCCAAATTTGGTATCCTCTGCTACAACAATTGGCACTGGAACCTCCGGTTCTTTTGCCCATTTCTCACGACCTTCTGACTCAGGAGCAGGGCGCCTTGGTGCATCCGAGCCTTCAGTCTCTCCACTTTCATTTGTGGCACCTGTGGACATAACGATTTCTCGTTGTGGGGTATCTTCGCAGGTTGCGCATATTCTAGTGGAGGCTAGAAAACCCTCCACCAGATAAACTTACGCCATGAAGTGGAAGAGATTCTCGATTTGGGCCCAAGCAAGACGCTGGGACCCATTTTCATGCTCGGTTTCCCAGGTTCTAGAGTACCTCGCACATCTGTCTGATGCGGGCCTTAGCTACTACTTTATTAAGGTCCACCTATCTGTGGTGTCGGCCTACCACCTCCCGGTGGAGGGCAAAACCTTGGCTCAGCTGAAGATTGCCAAAACCTTTCTGAAAAGCATCCTTCATTTGAAACCTCCAATCCGGAATCCTTGTCCTCCCTGGGACCTGAATTTTATGCTCGAGAAGCTGACTTTAACCCCGTTCGAACCAGCTTCTTCCTGCGACTTACGCTTCCTTTCCTGGAAGACCTTATTTTTAGTCGCAGTTACTTCGGCCAGAAGGGTTTCCGAATTACAGGCCTTCGTCTGTAAAGAACCTTATTTGATTTTCCATAAGGACCGAGTAGTCCTTCGGACAAATCCTTCTCTTTTACCCAGAGTGGTTTTGGAAACCACTTTGAACCAGAGCATGGAATTACCAGTATACTATCCACAGTATTCCAACAGGGGGGAACACTTTCTGCATACCATTTATGTGCACTGGATTCTGAGGTACTACACAAACAGGAGTAAAGAGGTTAGAAAATCTAGCCAACTGTTCGTAGCCTTTGCTCCACAGTGCCAGGGCAAGACTATATCCAAGCAGACCATCTCTCGATGTTTAGCTAACTGCATCCATTTTTCGTATACGAAATATGGGAAGTCCCTTCCGGCGCCAGTTAAAGGCCATTCCACCCGTAGCGTGGCGACCTCTACTGCCTTTTTTAGGAATGTGTCCACGGCAGAGATATGTGCAGCTGCCACATGGTTGTCTGTTCACACCTTCACTAAGCATTACAGTCTGGACATTGCCTCTCAGCGCAGAACTGGCTTTGGTCTTGCAGTCTTTCAAGGCCTCCTGTCGTGATTTCTCATGGCGACCTCTCCTCCTCCCGGATGCACCTATGTTTTGTTTTTCTCTGGGACTGCTTGGTATTCAGTCCTATATGTGAAGACCTACTGCAGGAACCTTCTCGAAGTAAGATATTGCAGTTACGTAAGAACTTACCGTAACAGTAGATCTTCTAGAGAGGTTCCTGCAGTAGGTCTAGTTTCCCACCCTCCTTCCCCCAGTTTTTGGGTGTTTTATCCTTATTTTCCATCCTGTCTAGCCCTTTGGGACTAGAGTGGAAGCAGGGTCTGAGGAGTTTTTACTCCGGTCTTATTCTTACCTTTCTATAGGTCTCCATTGGAAAAGAACTGGAGAGCAGGCGCGGGACCTCCCCTTTTATAGTTGGGCTGATGTCACACCGCCCTGACGTCGGGGGCGGTCCCCGCTGATGATAGCGATCTACAAGTTTGCCATGTAGACCTGACACCAGGGGGCGCAGTCCTGTAAGTGAAGACCTACTGCAGGAACCTCTCTCGAAGATCTGCTGTTACGGTAAGTTCTTACGTAACTGCAGTATTGTCATCATTCTGAATTTCTGTTTTATGCGTCAAGACAATCAAGGTATTATGTACATAAATTGGGTTACAAATCAAAGTCCCCAGCAAACCCCAATGATGGTAGTGCAGCCACTTTTCCGCAATCTTACAGTTCAGTATTTAGAATTAAACTGTCCCCTTGTGCCTAGGAATGAAATCATATCCATAAAGTATTAGTCCTAGAAGAAATAACTTCACGTTTCTTTTTTCAGATATGGGAAGCATTGTGCTACGCTATGAACCAGATATTCAGTAAGTGTTGAAGTTATTGGAAATTGAAAATGGATTTGTAATTTTACTTTTTTGCAGTTTTACAATGGAAAATTTCTTACATTATAATATGATTTTTCCAGGACGTTAGTGGGTTTTATCTGCCCTACCACCACACAACTGAAGGAGCAGTATAGGTTCATGCATACCAAAAAGCACAATAATTGATTGTTCTAGTGGCGTGGTTATAGTTCACTATCAACACATAGGCAGTTCCACTGGAAAGAGATGGTTTGTTGGAACATCTTCAGGATAAGCTGCTCCTACCACCTGGGTGGTATATCCTTCAGCTCCACCCCATGATGTCAGATCTTCAGTTCCTCTGGAAGAGTTCACTCTCCTCCTTCACAGCTCTGCAGCGTTGTAGGCTACCAAGTGCGCCACTGGCAATTTCATTCACTTTTCTTCAGTAATTTCGATTTCCTCAACTACTTATACTCTACCTTGCTCCAGTTCCTGCCTCATCAACAGAAGATGGAATCCGAGGAAGCAAAGCCAGCTGCCAGCTTCAGGTTCTGTGTCATTTGCAACATAAGATCTCATAGATGGACCCACATGTGTCTTGCCTCTAGTGTCTTGGGGCTGCACACGTTTCTGGCTGTGGCCTTTGTCAAACAATGCTTCCTTCTTCCTTGGAAGATCATGTGGCCTGGCTTCTCGGCCAGGTGGCCCACCAGGAATCAAAGCTCCAGCCAAAAGGCTACAAGAAGGCCTCCACTGCAGTGAGCTCGGCAGCTCAGCTTGCAGCCATGGAAGAGACTGTGGCTTCTGCTGCAGCATGCACCTTGTCGGCCTCAGCTTTGCTCTCGGTTGGAGCCAGCATCGGATCAACCTTCACTGAAGACTTTCAGGAGATGTGTTGGGCCGTCCTGACCTGTAGGGAGAGCCCTGTCCACCACTGTAAGAGACACCACAGGCACCACCGGTGCCAGTCGTGGGACCGGGAAAGATTGAGGTCCTCCTGCGCCTTCTACTCCCCAATTCGCTCGACTCGCATTAATCTTGATGAGGTTGAGAGCCAGGTTGAGAGCTCCACAGTGCCCCCGTTGGGTTTGTCAACCTCGATACCAGCTGATCAGGTGGTCAAGATTTTTCTTGATCCTTTCAACCAGTTGTCTTAGGTGAACGACACCAAGTTAATCTCCAAGACCCCAGTTTTCCTGATTCTCTCCCAGGAGGACGTGCACTGGCGGTTGTGCCACTGAAGCCAGTGCTTCTCCATGCACCACGGCATGTTGCCTGTAATGAACCCCCAGTTGCTTCTTTACAGCGTCAGCCCCAGGGTCAATGGTCAAGGTTGGGCTCATGGTCGGGGCATTGCTTCCATTCAGTCCTGCTCAACCATGATGTGTCGCTGTTCCTCGTCCTCAGGTGAGGGGAGGCACTGCTGCCGATGCAGTGGCGGTACAAGGAACTTCTCTGACAGCAGTGACTATTGTGAGGTGAGGTAGGGCTTTAACCCCAACTCCTGTGGTCGACTGGCAGGTGCCAGTCATGCCCACGCTGGTCCATCCTAGGCAGATAACTCCGGCATCTGTCTTACCACCCTTGTTGGTAGAGCCACCGTCACTGCAGCCTTTGGTGGGAGCACTGACAAAGGGCTCCTCTACTCTAGTTGGCTTGCCAGGCGGGCTGTCTGTGGAAATCACCCATTTGGAAGAGACTTGGGTGGTCCATAGCAGCAAACAGTGAAGGGCCATTTATTTGAAGAGTCCTCGGATGGCTCATCCATCTTGTCAGGGACACATACCATTGACTGTGCGTCAGTTGCGGAGTTGATCACTGACCATGGGCCAGTGTCATTTGGTGCTCTACTCTGACTCATATCAGAGTCCATGTCTGTCCCTCTGGATCCTGTTCAGAAAAGGGCCAAGTACCCTTTCAAAGACATCCTCGATAGGGATGAATTCCGGTGGTTGCCTTTCCCATGGCTGAGTCCATATTGGGACCAGCCCTGGAGCTTTGGCAGCATCCATCATCCTGCCTGGAACCCTCCACCCTTATGGTCTGCAAGTACATGCTCCCTACTGGGTCCCTTTCCAGGTTCTCAGACCACCCCTCTGCTGAGGGACTGGTGCAGACTTAACTTTCAGGAAGTCCGGAAACCATATGGCTAAGCCCCCAGATAAGGAATCAAAGAAGCTTGATAATGTGGCCAATAAGATCTGTGCCTCCTCATCTGGTGGTTTCTGTCACACGAGTTACGCCATGATGATGGCCAACTTCAGTCACTCCCTGTTGGGAGTGCTAAATGATGTCCTCCTTTACCTCCCTGCTGACAAACAGCCGCTGGTGAAGTTGGTCAGAGACTAGGGTCTAAAATCGGCTAAATGCCAGTTCCAGACAGCCTTGGACATGGGTGACTCCTGTGCCATGACAGCGGCCCCTTAGGATGCATCGCAGGTTGAGACTCTTCACCTTCTTGGTGGACACTCAGCACAAGCTGGCAAATGTCCCATTCCTGGGCACCTCCCTTTTTTTTTCTCCAGGGGTGGAAGGAAATCCCACCAGAATAGGAAAGTCCATTGCCACCCTGGACTCTGTGGCTTATTCCTAAAAAACCCTAAGGCCCAGAAACCCAAAAAGAAGGCCTTTCAGTTATGGCCCTTTCAGCCACAGCAGCCTTGGTATCAGCCCCAGCAGTGGCGATACCAAGCCTGGCATCCCAAGGCCAACGTCTCTGGCTATGGGCCAAAAAGAGACAGGGGTAGGGGAAATGGTGCCCCCTCCATAGCTACCAGGTAACGTGTCTGGGGCTGTCATCCTACCACTTTTCAGTCCCTGACCCAGTTCCCTGTGGAGAGTCTGCTTCACCACATCTGGCCATATTGGTCCGTCATTGCCATGGACAAGTGGGTACTAGAGATGGTAAGCAGAGGGCTGCTTCTAACTTTCGAGCCTCTCCCATCCTATTTATCCCACACTCTTCAGGAGTCCTTGGTGTTGCAGGATGTGCTGTCTGCACTAAGGGAGGATGTCACCCAGCTCCTCGCAGAAGGGGCTATAGCCTGTATCCCAGATGCTCTGGCAAGTTAGGTGTACAGGTTTGGGTACTTCCTGGTCCTGAGATGGACGGATGGGGGTCTGGCACCCCATACTAGACCTGCACGATCTCAGTCGGTACATGTGGAAGTGCAAGATCTTACAGGAATCCATTTTCACCATTGAGTCACACTAATAGGTCTTAGCCAGAGGCACTAAGACCCTGCTGGAGTTGGAACTTTCCAGGAGGGCTGGCGCCGAGGAAATTTGTGCTCATGCTTGACTCCGTGAGAGTGGCTTGCGGTGCCAGTCTTACCTCGGCACCAGCCCTCAACCGACACAGTTCCTTTTTTCATTCCATAGAGTATGCATCAGTGACAATGTTGCTCACCCGCTGGGAGTCAGAACTTCATGTCTATACAACAACAGCATTTCAGTTGTTCTCAGTTTTAATGTTTAAAGTTAGAGTTTATTTTTCTGTCCGTTTAGTGATCTTACAAAAATATTTGTGTCAGTTTTTGTCTCAGCCCTACAAGTCTGCAGTCGATGGCCATGGAGGATGATGGTAGGGAGCCTTTCAGGCAGGCTACTCTGGCAGCGGGGCTGTGTCTCTTCCACTTCCTTGTTAAGGAAGGGTTCTGACCATGGGCAGTCCTGTGCTCGAGAGGAAGGACAGTCCTGCCGAAAGCGCAGAAGGGTGGCCGTTTTTCCAATTTCCACTCAGGTTCTCGGAGCTGCTTGGCCTTGAGTTGTTCCTCTTCCCTTCAGAAGAGTATGAAACGGCACCACTCGATGTCGCCCCCGGGGAGGTCTGCCACAAGACCCTCAGTCTCCTGGGGCCATAGGCCCTTATTGATGTCACCAGGGCCTCTGATACTGGGATGTCAGTCTTGGGCTCAGAGTCCTCGTCTGTCTTTAAGCGAGGACCCCGGTGGACAGTTCCACCCTTGGGCAGCTCTTTGGAGCAGTGGGTGCAGGGTCAGGCCCATGTTTCTCTGCCAGCGGATCTGGTCCTTGGCCCTTGGGGGTCAGTGGGACTGGAGCCGGGTGGGGGACCCCTCAAGCCAGATAGCGTGTTTGGCTCTGGCAGCAGACTTTGGCCCCTGCCGGTGACTGTGCCGCTAACTCCTGTCCCACTGGCTGCACCCCCACCTTGTGTTACTTGGTGGGAACGGCCGTGTATCATTGCCAGTCACTTCAGTGCAAGCTGGATCATTGGCACTCGGTCTGATTTCGGTGTTGGTACTGGGTTTGGACCTTCAAGGCCTGGTCTGGTGCTGGTTCTGCTGCTGGTCCCAGCGACGGGTTAGCATCATTTAGACACCAGGATGGTGCCAGGGGCCCTCGGTGTCGGAGGTTCCTGGTGGCAGGGATCTCCTCGTAGTGGATTCAGTTCTGGTCTTGGCACCACCTCTGGCACCAGATACTGCCCTCTCTATGCCTTCGGGGCCTGGACTGACACTAGTGACAGTGCTGGTTATGGGTCGGCATTGTATCGGTGCGGGGTCAGCACTGCCAGGGATCTCCTGGCACTGGATTCAGTTCTGGTCCTGGTGCCTCCTTTGTCATAGGACCCTTGTCCTTTGGGCTGGTTTCATCAGTGTTGCCGGGGCCGCGTTTCTGGATTAGAGGGCCTGTAATTAACCCTTGTCTGCACCCTCCTCTGGGAAGATACAGAGGGACGAGTCTGACACTCTCAAAAAAATCTTCTCTGGGTTGCAACGATGACTTCTTAGCCTGGACTCTTCAGACCTAGGCCCTACCGCTGTGCCTCAGGAGGATCTAACTTTTAAGGCTTTGCTCAAAGACATGCTTCTCCATTTAATTCTGAGCATACAGCCATTGATCAGTGGATCAGCATTTTTTCCACGATGGTTAGTTTAGTTCCTCCTTTTCCACCTGCATTTAAAACTCTGTCGGATGCAGTCTGGAGTAACCCTGCTTCAGTTCCATCTGTTGGCAAACAGATTAAAAAAAAAAAAAAAGCCATCCCTAGATAGTAGTACATACCTGTACACCTTCATACACCCCAGATGCTTCAGATAACTCCGATTTTCAACTTACCAGTTCAGAGTTTTGCCCTTTGGTCTCTCCTTGGTGCTTCTTGTCTTTGCAAAGTCCCTTGCAGTACTCACAGTGCACCTGAGAAAATTAGGATTCTAGATTTACCCTTACTTGGACGATTGGCTGATAGCCAGTCCATCCAGGCACAAAATGGAACAAGCAGTGGTCATGGCCTCTCAGTTCCTTACCTGCATGGGAGTTCTGCTGAATCCGTAAGTCTCTGTTCCAACCCTCACAATGGCTGCTGTTCATAGGAACGCTTCTGGATATGACTAAGGGGACGCCTTTCTTCCAGATGGCAGATTGCAGTTGATCCTGCAGACAGCGTGCTACTTTATGGAGCGCAAATCTGTTTGAGCCCACTCTATACAACGTGTGGTGGGCTTTGCACCTTCCTTGGGGTTCACGGTGCCCCTGGCATAGTTACACATGGGAACGATTCAGTGGATCTCATCCTCAAACCTACCCCTTTCAGGTGACCAAGCCCCTGGTGTGGTCACTCACATGGTGGTCAGTAGAGGGTAGACTCTTCCAGGGCTTCCCTTCGCCCAGCTGGAGCCTCAGGTGACTCTTACCATGGATGCCTCCCTGTTGGCGAAGGTAGCTAACTGTCAGGGCTTCCAAACACAAGGTGTCTAGGACCCGTCAGAGATTCATCTCCACATCAGTGTGTTGGAGATGTGAACTGTTTGTGTATGGCCTGCGAACTCTAGTGGATCTCATCAGCTGAAAAACAGTCCTCCTCCAGCTAGCCTGTGATGTATTACATCAACAGACGAGGAGCACTCTTTAAGCCCTCTGCAGGGGAGCGATGAGTGTGTGGGAAGGGTGCCTGGAGCAGGGGTTCCTACTCTGGGCCATTTATCTGCCAGGAATTCAGAACACAGTGGCAGACCAACTCGGCTGAACAGAGGCCAATCCTCACAAGCTCCAGACATTGTGAGATCATAAGTGGGGCACCCCAGCGGAGGTCGCCACCCACGCTCATATTCTTTGGTATCGTCCTGTCCTGGCCCAATTCTGGAGAGAGGTAGCACAAGTGGTCATTGAACTAGTCCCAGATCTGAGTGATCTGACTTCGAAGCTGGCTCTTTTATTACATTTCCCCTGACATATGTGGGCTAAACACCAGATATATTTACTCTGTATTCTCCTGGCAGCAGCAAAGAAGGTTATCACCCGAAACTGGCTTAGGCCAGATCCTCCCTCAGTTAATCAATGGGAGGATTTGATTTATGACATTTACAAGATGGAGTACATGACAGCTAAGCTACAAGAGAAATTAGATGTAATTAGGAACAGATGGACGACATGGTTTTTGAACATAGCCTCCAGCAGACCAGGTATAATCCCTTAAAGTGGAAACAGAAACTTCATCAGCATTTCTGATAAGTACTGTCCCTACTGGGTTTGGGCTGGAGGTCTGGGGGGGTGGGAGAAAGAGACGCATTCTTGGAAGTCCTAGTTAGGCCTCTCCATATTTTAATCATGGGGTTTAAGTGGGGCAGGACATTAAGACTGTAGAGGGACATGGGCCCTTCTAGGGTTGCCCCTCTTGCTTGCCCTCTTCCTGCTTCCCTCTTGTGGCCACCTCGGCTGGCCATCTGACTGCCTGTTTAGCTCAAGCACCTGGATTGCAGCTATTAGAATAAACTAAGACGGTAAAATATAATGTACCACCAGCTGCCTTGGTCACTACTTATACAACTTTCTACCTACATGATGCGTTAACTGTAATATTGTATGTAAGCAGAGAAATCAGTAATATCATTGTTTTTGTACCTACTCCTTAAAAATTTCAGTAAATACTTGAGTTTAAAAAAACAAGTGAGGCACCCCAAATGTGGACTTTTTGCATCCCCACTTAACGCCAAACTGCCTTGATTTAGCTCCAGAGATCCAGGACGTAGTATTTTCTGTCAGGATGCATTCAGACTGCAATGGTAAAATTATTTTCTGTATGCATTCCCTCAAATCCCCTTAATAAAGAGGGCATTGTGTAAGCTGGAGGCACACAGGGGCAAGATGATTTTGATCACACACTGCTGGGCTCGACAGATATGGTTTCCTCTGTTGAACAGACTGTCAGTCAGCAAACCAAGGATCCTTACACTCAGGACAGACTTACTGACTGAAGGCCACCTAGTCCATCCCAACCTGCACTCCATTTCCCTTCAGACCTGGCTCCCGAAGAGAGAAGTGAATTGTACAAGGTGTCTCAGAAGGTCTCTGAAATACTTTTGGCTGCCTGTAAACCTTCCACTAGGAAGACTTACACAGCCAAATGGAAAGGGTTTCTATCTGGTGTTCAAAAACCCACACGGACCTCTTTGGGAGCCAACTTCATATGGTTCTGGAGTATTTACTGGGCCTTTCTGATGCTGGCCTATGGTATTCCACAGTTAAGGTCCAGTTGTGTGCTATTTTCCGCATACCACAAGTTCATCTGTACCCTCTACCTGGCACAGCTGCCACTGTTCAAGAGGTTCCTTTAGGGCGTCTTACACACAAGACCTCCCACCAGGAAGCTGGTAGCTGCCTTGGGGTATCAACCTTGTGCTGGATCTGCTTACATGCAGGCCTTATGAGCCCTTTGCGACATGTGAGCTGAAGTTTTTAACTTGGAAGTCAGCTTTTTTAGTGACCATCTCTTCTGCTCGCAGTGTGTCTTAAATCCATATCAGTTACTGGTAAGGAAACCGTTGCACCTGGGAAAAGTGCTGTGCCCTGGGTCAAAAGCAAGCAAAGCAGACAAGAACCAACGGCTCCAAGGACCCTGCACCAGCTAAGGCTATTTTAAAACGTAGCGTACTACTAATAAATGGTCCTCATGACTCGTGGAACCTGGTAGAAATGTATGGAAAGATGGTCTGCACACTCACCAAAGGGCTTGTAGAAAAAAGCAGTTTCCTTTATTGGATTAGAAGCCACAACAGTAAAATCCCCAAAGCACAAAATGTTGCCTGCTATGTTTCTAAATTGTGGTATTTTGACTTGTTTGTTATATATTTTCGATGCACTGCCACTTTAATGGTTTAACATTTAAGGGGGAATCTTCTTTCACCTTGTTCACCTTTGAAAAAGCTCGGTAAGAGCGAAACTTGTCAAGTGGTTGGTGATGTGACTGCTGCGTCACTAGGGAGCAGGGTCTCGGGAAGTGGTACCTTTTGGACTGTATACGTGCTGCGTTTGTGCTTTGGTGGATTTTATCATTGTGACTTTTAATCCAATAAATAAAACTGCTTTTTTTCTACAAGCCCTTTGGTGAGTGTGCAGACTGTCTTTCCATACATTTCTACCAGGTTCCACGAGTCATGAGGACCATTTCTCAGTAGTACGCTACATTTTAAAATAGCCTTAGCTGGTGCAGGGTCCTTGGAGCTGCTGCTTCTTGTGTACTTTGTCTGAAATCCGTGCCTTGGCCATAGATCCCCTGTATACTGTTTTCTACAAGGACAAGATAGTTCTCTGCAAACACCCTAAGTTCTTTCATAAAGTGGTGTAGGGATTCCATCTGAATTAGCCACTTGTGCTACCTACCTACTTTGCCAACTTCCAGAATGAAGGAGAGCTCACTCTCCCTTCTTTGGATGTTCAGAGGGTCCTTACGTTTTACCTGGACAGAACTAAGGACTTCAGGAAATCCACACATCCATTTTGTCTCCTTCAATCCAATTCGAAAGGGTCTGCCTGTTAGCCAAGTGCATTTCTGCCTGGATTGTGAGGTCTTTATGCCACTACTGTGCCATGGCATAAGTCAGGCTGGAAGATCAGGTACGTGCCCACTCCACTAGGGCAGTTGTCACATCCCTAGCAGAGAGTCCCTCTGTGCCTGTCGGTGATATCTGCAATGTGCACTTTTGTTAAACAGTATTCTCTGGATGTCCATGCCAGGCATCATGCCATCTTTTTCAGGACTATCCTGACTGGACTTCTGTCCTGAGTGAGCCCTTGGATCCTACCACCCTAGTCCGGGGAGGTTTGTCTGAGTTTGGTACTCTGACCCATTACTGTGAATCAGTGGTAAAGATAGATTCCTGGAAGATATGAAAATTATGTACTCAAGTAACACTTGATATTCTAGGGATATTTTCACCATCTAGTTACACACCCACCTACTATTCCCCCAGGCTCACTCAAGTTTCTGTATTGGTCTTCACCTCTTGTTCATGTTTTGGACTGTGAAGTCACTGTGTTACTGGTTTGTTGACCCTTCTTACATGGATCACCAGGGCTTTCTTATACCCTAAGGTTTGGTACATAAGTACTAGTTGGGTTATGCCATATTTCCTTGTTTAAAAAAAACAGAAAAGTACTGAGGTGGTTGAGGGCTGGTGCTCAGGTAAGCCTGGTGCTGCAAGACACTCACAGTGCTGTACATGTGCACAGCTTGCCTCGATACCAGTCCTCCTTGAAAAGGTCTGGCTCCTGCACGGTCTTAGCACCTCTGTCTAAGACCCATTAGTGTGAATCAGTGGTGAAGGTATTCCTAGAAGATCAAGAATTACACTGAATTCATCATTTTCATTTCTGGATTGTAACCCTGAACCAGATCATACCATCCTTGGAGCAAATGCATGTGCTCCTGCTCCCTGGACCTTCAGGAAACCTTTTTCCACATCCCAGTCTTTCTGTCCCATTGGGGGTACCATTTCGATACTGTGCAGAAGGGGTTCTGTAGCAGTTTCAGGTCATGCCATTCGGCCTCTCATCTGCACCCAGGGTCTTCACCAAGGGCATGGCGGTGGTGGCAGCCTTCCTGAGGCGCCAGGGCATCGGGGTGTGTCCCTAACTGGACAACTAGCTGATAGCCTGGCCATCCAAGGGGGCCGTGGAACAGTCCAGGGATCTGGTCCTCCAGACCTACAGAAACATATGCCTGGTCAGTGTCAGGAGGTCTAAACCTCACTCTCAGGTTTTTGGCAATAATGGGAATGCAAGGAATCACAGACACGTTGCATAAGAGTAATAAACTTGTTTATTACTACCAAAAAGGATAAATCACAGTTGCCCTAAGCAGTTCTTACCAGTGCGAATGGGAGCCAATGCTAAGCGTTCTCTATACCTCGAGGATTCTCCATGTCTCTTGGGGTCTCCAAGGTAGGAGACGCAATGTCTTACATTATATACCTATGATAATTACTATGGTTACTGTGAGATAGAAACATTTCTAGTTACAGAGATGAGCCCTAAATTAGAGGTGGCTCCACAGTCCAAGATAACATTATACAATTTTGTAGTAGTCATCACTTTGTGAAACAAAAAAGTACAGTACTACAGAGTCTTACAAAACTCAGTGTAATAGTACAAATCACCAAAAGGTGGCAATGCCGACTTATATATCATAATCATTACAAGGACACAAGTGTCATAACATCTTATAAGCAAGAAATACGTATGTGTATTAGAAAGCAAACCGTACAACAATAATATGCATACATATCCTGACATCTGCTCTTATACGGTAGATGCCCTATATCCTGTATGTTAGTATAACATATGCCTAAGTGCTGGCTGTCTGTGGTGTACCTCTGAGGGTACCAGTAAGGGTGCAGGGACCTCATGTAACATTAGCCTGGCCAAGTCTGGACTGATCGTCTCACAGGTGATTCAGTTCATTGGAGCAGAGCTAGACTCCTTGCAGGCCGGGCGCTGGATATTACCTCCTTTGGCCAGTCATTTCAGGTGGGGCATTCTAGCCCTGCCCAGGACTTCCTATGACTGTTGGGGTACAGGGCATCCTGCACAAGCGTGGTCTTTTGGGTCTGCTGGTGGATGCACATCCCACAGTCGGAGTTCGGCCGTCAGTGGTCTCAGCAGCTAGGCCACTTGGACCAGCCAGTTACAGTGATCCAGCCAGTGTGGGATGCCATTCAGTGGTGACTGATCCCAGAACATCTGGAGGAAGGAGTCCATTTTGTCTACCCAGAACTGACCATCACGCTAACGATGGATGTGTCACTGGTGGGGTGGTGAGCGTACCTGGAGGACCACAGACCTCACGGGTTCTGGCCTCCCAGAAAGTCCTGTCACCACATCAACCTGCTGGAGCTCCGTGCAGTACATCTGGCTCTGATAGAATTCACTGCTCTAGTCAGGGGTCAGGTTGTGCAAGTCCAAATGGACAGCACTGCGACCATGTTCTACCTGAACAGGGAGGTCAGCAAGCACACTCTTCCCTTGTGTTCGGAGGCCCTCTGCACCTGGACATTCAAACAACATGAAGTCTTGCTGTATTCTGACAGTAGCAGCAGTGAGTCCCAACCTTCGAACTGCTCCGGAGATGAAAGAGTTAACTTTCCATGCCAGGCATGGAACGCTGAGCTTGAGCTCGGTTGAGAGTCTGTTGCTGTTTAAACTCAAACCGTCAGATTTTTACTCCGCCTCACTGAACAGTCGCCCCGCAGATTTCTCCTTCTGCTCGGTTCAATTTGTCGGTTAAAGTACCGCTTTTCTCAGTTTTCGACCGAATTTAAACCGTAACCTGTCAGTTCAGTCTCTGTCTGTGGTATTTGTGAGTACTAGATAGGTTTATACTATTTTCTGTTGTGTGTGGAACTTGTAAACGGTTCATCGGTTCAGTTTGAACCGATCAAGTTGTTAAAAAAAAAATCTTTATCTAAACTTTTGAAATTGTGTTACCGGTTCTTCGGTTCTAAAAAAGGTTTTATTCGTTTTTCCATGACCCGTGACATGGTCTGGAACCGATAAGAGGGTCTTGCCTGGCGGATTGCCATTAAAAGGGTAAATTTGGTTAGGACTGGCACAATGTCTGAGAAACCCAAAAGAAAAACCGGGCCCACTGGGTTTCAACACTGCAGTGTGTGTGGGGAAGTCTTTGCTAATACTGACCCCCACACCACCTGTGTTTATTGTCTGGGGTTTGACCACCTCAATGCAGACTGCCAGATTTGTAAGAATTTTCCTGCAGCTACCCTAGAAAAAAGAGTTGGTAGGCTCAGGGAAAGGGAGGCCAAAAAGTCCGCTGAACCGGATGGCCAGCCCGGTTCAGTTCAAACCGAAACAGAAGGAGTGCCCTCTGACCAGGGTGAGACTTCTTCGGGCAAAAGGAGGGCCGATTCTGAGGAGTCAGTTCCAGCTAAGAGAACAAGAAAGGAAAAATCAGCTGGTGTGGATCCAAAACTTTCTTCACCACCTTTCTTCTCCAACCGCTGAAGAAATAGCCAAAGCGATAAAAATTGTGCAGTCGCTTTCCCCAGTTCCGACCGAACCGGCACCATCAGGGAGGTGCTCGGTTCGGCCGGTTCCACCGGTTCAAGATTATGATTTAGAGGAATATTATGAGCCGGAGGAGGAGGAGGAAGAGGAGTATGAGGAAAGTGAATGTGGTTTTGAAAGTCTGGATGTGCCTATTGACCCGGACATCTCCCCAGACAGACCTTCAGGAGTGTCTCCTCCTAGGATTTCTGAGTCCCCCTCCCATTTCATGTTTTATAAAAAAAAGTGGCTGAAACCCTCCAGCTTCCTATGGAAGAAGCTGTGGATGACCAGGAGGAGCCTGACTATGTGGAAATGATGGATATCCCAGAGTCTAGGAGGCTGTCTATTCCCTTGCACAAATCTTTTGGGAAACAGACATTTAAGATTTTAAAGACTCCTAATACCATACCTCCTGTGGATAAAAGAATGGACAAGAGATATACATTGTCAGGCTCAGATACGGAGTTCCTTACCCAATAATGCAGCCATGTTGGGGTAGTGCAGGCTGCAGCCTGTGATAAGGCAAATATTCCCTTGGCTTCACAATCCCAGACAAGGACTCCAGGAGGATTGATGCCATGGCAAAGAAACAGTACATGGCAGCATCCTTGGGACTCAGACAGGCCAACTATATGGCCTATACTGCTAGGTATCAGAAATCCAGATGGGACACTGTCATGGCTTTAGCAAAACAGGTCCCTGGCCAGCTTGCCAAGGAGCTGGAGCAGGTGGCTGCTGATGGTATTGAGGCATCCAAGGTGCAATTCCATACTGCAGTGGACTCCAATGATGTGTCATCTAGAGTCATGGCTACATCTGTGGCACTTCGTAGAATGGCTTGGCTCAGATGTACTAGCCTGTTTTAGGATACCCAGACTAAGGCCATGGATTTTCCTGTTGTGGAAAATTCTCCGTTTGGGGAGCAAACAGAGAATTACATGAAGAAAATGGATGAATATAGGACCACCTATAGGAGTGCCCAGGCCAAGGAAAGGCAGGCCACTCCTCAGAGGCAGCATCCAAGGGACAGGCCTTTTCATAGGCCTTTCTACCAAGCCCAGGCCTCCTCTTCTGCCTATGCTCAGAGGGGGTTCTTTAGAGGGAGAGACAGAAGGTGTACTAGCAGACCTGCTTCCACCCCTCAGCCAAAACCCCCTGCCAAACAGGCATCCTGATGGGTTTGCCAGGGGTGATTCCCCACTACCTGTAGGGGGCAGGCTGGCTTACTTTGTCCAGGACTGGAAGTCTCTAACATCAGACAAGTGGGTCCTGGAAGTAGTAAGCCAGGGACTGGTTCTCAGCTTCAAAAAATTTCCAAAGCTGAGAACCAGATCCTTTCTACCTGCAAATCCCTCAGAGGCACTTGCCCTAGAGGCAGAGGTCTCTTCCCTCCTGGCTCTGAGCTGTGGAAAGGGTTCCACCCCTACACCAGGGCAAAGGATTGTACTCCAGGTACTTCCTTACCCCAAAAAAGACAGGAGAATGGCGGCCCATCCTGGATCTCAGATACTTAAACAAGCACCTTTTAAAGCCAAAATTCAAAATGGTGACTCTGGGAATAATTGTACCCTCTCTAAGGCTAGGGGACTGGCTAGTTTCCCTGGACCTCAAGGATGCCTATTTCCATATTCTCATCAGAAGCTCCCATCGAAAGTACCTCAGGTTCGAGTTGCACTCAGGCCATTACCAGTTCAGAGCAATGCCCTTTGGTCTAACCTCTGCTCCAAGAGTGTTCACAAAATGCCTGGCAGTAGCAGTTGCTTCTCTAAGAAGGCAAAGGATTGCCATCTTCCCATACCTGGATGACTGGCTCGTAGTAGCCCAGTCCCCAGACCAGGTCAGGTTACACCTACAGATAACTCAGCAACTGCTCACCTCTCTGGGTTTCCTTCTGAATCTTTCAAAGTCCGTTCTAGAGCCTGTTCAGCTCTTCACCTTCATAGGCGCAGAGTTAGATACAGAAAAGGCCAGAGCCTTCCTTCCCCCTGGACAGGGCAAGGACCCTTATCACACTGGCCTCCTCTTTCACCCTACAGGTGTCTCGACCAGCAAGGCATTTTCTGCAGCTCCTGGGGCACATGGCTGCTTCCACAGCAGTGGTGCAGGGAGCAAGATTTCAGAGGAGGGACATTCAGTTCCATCTGAGAGCCTTTTGGTCTCAGAAAAAGGATCCCCTGACCAAAATGATCCCAGTGACTCAAACTCTGATCCAGGCCTTGCAGTGGTGGCAGGATCAGAACAATCTAAGACAAGGAGTTCCCTTTGCCACTCAGTCTCACTCCTTAATCCTTACTACAGATGCCTCCCTCTTGGGGTGGGGGGCTCACTTGGGCGACCTGACCACCCAGGGGTTGTGGTCTCCTCAGGAATCTCTGCTTCACATCAATCTGTTAGAACTCAGAGCAGTATTTCTAGCACTTCAAGCTTTTTCCAAGTCTGTTCAGAACAAAATAATTCAGATCAGAACAGACAGTACCACTACAGTGTGATACATCAACAAGCAAGGAGGCACTCGGTGTACGGCCTTGTGCACAGAAGCAATGAAGTTGTGGTCTCTGGCTTATTCCCTGAACACCTCCCTCTCAGCAGTACACCTCCCAGGCAAGGACAATGTCCTGGCAGATGCTCTCAGCAGGATATCTCAGGGACATCACGAATGGTCACTGGATCCCCTGGTCTTGCAGGTGATATTCTCCAGATGGGGCACCCCACAGATAGATCTTTTTGCAGCCCCAGACAATCACCGACTTCCCCTTTTTTGCTGCAGGCCCCCAGTGTTGGGCTAAGTCCCCCTGGATGCCTTGGTTCTCAGTTGGGAAGGAAGTTCCTGTATGCTCCCCGTTCAAAGTACTAGTCAAAATCAGGTCTCAACCCTGCAAAGTGATCCTGATTGCTCCAGACTGGGCCAGACAGCCCTGGTATCCTCTCCTATTGTCCTTAACAGTCCATCTTCCCCTGGCTCTTCCCAGGAATTACAACCTGTTAACCTGTGCTCAGGGGAGGGTTTGGTACCCGAATCTCAAATCTCTCAATCTCAAGGCCTGGCTCTTGAAGAGTTAGAGTTTGCTGATTTACACCTCTCCAAAGGTGTTATGGATATCCTAAAGGCTTCTAGGAAGCCATCCACAAGAACTACTTATAATTCTAAGTGGAAAAGATTTTCCATATGGTGCTCTGGGAAGCATATTTCCCCAGAGTCTGCTGATCTGCCCACAGTCCTTGACTATATGGTCCATCTGAATAGCTTGGGTCTCAGACCAGCTACACTAAGGGTGCATCTGGCAACTGTTTCTGCTTTCATTTCAGCAGGTAAGCCCTCTTCTCTTTCAGCTCACCCTGTTTTCTCCAAGTTTTTTAAGGGATTGCTTCATACCAATCCTCCATTCAGGGACCCTGCCCCTGCTTGGGATCTTAACGTTTGCATTGCTCAGCTTATGCAACCCCCTTTTGAGCCTTTGTCCTCAGCAGAGCTTAAGTATTTGACTTGGAAAACTGTGTTTTTGATGGCCATCACTTCTGCCAGGCGCATAAGTGAGCTACAAGCCCTTATAGTGGAGCCTGACTTTATTTCCTTCCATAGGAACAAGGTGGTCCTCAGGACTAACAGGAAGTTTTTGCCTAAGGTGGTTTCAGACTTCCACCTTAATCAATCTGTGTCTCTTCCTGTGTACTTCACTGACCATTCCTCCTCTGGTGAGAGGAGGCTGCACAGTCTCGATGTGAAAAGAGCCCTTAGGTACCATGTAGAACGTACCATGGGTCATAGGTTTGACTCCCTCCAACTGTTCCTCACTTATGGTGAGGTTGGTAAAGGAAGACCTGCCACTAAGAGATCCATTGCCAGGTGGATTGTCTTTTGCATCCAATTTTGCTATGAAAAACTAGGTAAGGTTCCACCCTCAGGCCTGAGGGCTCACTCTACCAGAGGTACAGCTGCTTCCCTGGCTACTGCCAGGGATATTCCTATCTTAGAGATATGTCAAGCAGCTACCTGGAAAACAGTTCATACTTTTACCAAGCATTACTCCCTGGATATCCAGGCTAGGAGTGATGCTTAGTTTGGCACAGCTGTGCTTCAGAGCTTATTCCCTAAGTAGATTCTGTCCCTCCATGGAGGTACTGCTTGGTAGTCTGCTACTGTCAGAAAATAGCAAGACTTCATGTTGTTTGAAGAAAAAATTACTCACCTTAGTAATGTTGCTTCTTCTAATGGAGTCTTGCTGTATTCTGACCCCCCGCCTTCCCCTCTCAGAACCTCTGTTTCTAGGGACATGGATATGTTGTTCATCCACACTGTCTGGCAGGTATCCTTGCTTTAAATCTTGCCGGAAGGTCTTCAAGCTGGCTCCTCCCACCCACCCGGTGGTAAAACTCTCGGCTCCGCCCCATGACGCCAGATCTTCCTTACCGCTTGGAAGCTCAGGTTCCCTCCTTAACGCTCTGCGTATAAGACTGGTTCCTAATTCTTCGAAAGTTCAAAATCAAAAAGTTTTTGCTAAAAAGACTTCGGTCTTCTTTCCCTCGCGGCTGCGATGGACAAATCGACTCCCGGTTTCCGGAGGTGCCCTTGCGGGCAGAAGATGTCTAGGACGGATCCGCACTCCACGTGCGTCTACTGCTTGGGCCTTGAGCACGACCCGCAGCCTGCGACTTGTGCTCTTCCTTTTGGCCTCACGCCTGAAGACCCGTGCTGCCAGACATAACTGGGGCGCCCGAGAAAAGAATTCCTCGGTTAAATCTAAAGAGGCCCAGTTGCGGTGTTCTGCGCGGGCTCGGCAGATCAGCTCGAGCAGATGATCGCCCTTGAAGAGGAGGCGGCGTGGGCCGCTTCCACCTCGGCCGTGGCATTTGTCCCTCTCTCTAGGTGCCTCGTACTCGGCTTCCTTTAAGGAGCTCTGTCTGACCCTCTCTACGAAAGGTGAGGGTCCAACTTCTTCTGGACCCTTTTCCAGGTCCAAAAAGAGCAAAAGTAAGTCTCTCCATCGACGCTCTTGGGAGCGGGAAAGAGTTGACCGAGACTCCCGTCAACGCGGTCGAGATTTTTCTCAACCCGTTAGACGGGTTGTCGGCTGGAGAAGCTGAGAATCCCCTCTTCCCGGTTCCCCCGGTGGGAGTTGAGGATCCCGTCGGCTCGTCCGTGCCTCCGGTTCCGGAGCCTTCGGTGGAATCGTCCGAGCTGAGGGGAGTGCCGATTCCCGACACTTCCCCTCGCTGTCTCGCCTAGCCGAGACGCCGATCTCGGACATCTCGCGGTCCAGCCGATCCGCTGTCATAGGCGGTCTCGGCACCAGCGACAGCGGGCACCGCGCTCTTCCTCCTCCTCGGATGAGGGAGGCTGCGCAAGTTGCGTCGGAGGTATGAGGAACTGTGTGGCAACAGCTCCTTTTGACCGGGAATAAGCCGACCCAGTCGTCTTCCCCAGCCATTAAGTGGCTGTCACCGGAGCGGCCAAAACAACCCCTCGTTGTAGCCGAGGAGCCTGTTCCCAGGCCGGGTGTTCGGCCAGTTCCAGCTGCCCCACCGATTCTGGTGGAACCTCCGTCTCCACAGCCGTTAGTTGGGGCTCCGACCAAAAATTCTCGGTCGGCTAAGGGTTTGCCCCATAGGCTGTCTGTCACCCTCACTCCCGATAAACCTCGGCAGGTGGAGGGTGGCTCAGGCCCGAGACAGCTCTTTGAAGTCTCTTCCGAGTCCGAGGATGATTCCTCCCTTTTCTCCAAGCGCATGGACTTGGAGTCCTCTGGAGGACAGTCAGTGGACGATAGCCCTTCGTCCTTCTTAGGGTTGCTTCGGCTCATCTCGGAGTCCACCAGGATGAAGCTCGAGCCCGTTTCTAAACGGGCCAGGTATCCCCTCACGGAGATTCTGGACCGAGGGGATTCTCCTACGGAGGTCTTTCCGGTGGCCGAGGCCATAGTGGGTCCGGCCTTGGAGCTTTGGCAGCGCCCTGCTTCCTGCCCTGCGCCTTCGGCCAGAATGGCCAGGAAGTATGCGGTCCCTACCGGTTCCCTGTCCGGTTTTTCGGAACACCCCTCTGCTGAGGGGTTGGTTACCGACAGCGTTTTCCGGCCCGCCGGGAACGCCAGGGATGTGGACAAACCTCCCGACAAGGAATCCAAGAAATTGGATTATGCCGGGCGAAAAGTCTATGCTGCGTCCTCTCTCGGCCTTCGTCAGGCCAGTTCGGCCGTCCTCATGGCACATTTTTCTCATGCCCTGTTGGGCTCCCTGGATGAGGTCGTCCCTCATCTTCCCGCGGATCTGCAGACTACGGTCAGGCAGGTGCAGGACCAGGGCAGGGCAGTGGCCAAACAGCAGCTCCAGACTGCTTTAGACATCGGGGACTCATGTGCCAGGTCGGTGGCGGCCGCAGTGGCCATGCGTCGTCGGGCTTGGCTGAGGATATCCACCTTTACCTCGGATACCCAGCACAAGTTGGCGGATGTTCCCTTTTTGGGGACTGACCTCTTCGGCCCTGGGGTGGGAGGTCACCTGCAGAGGATCGAGAAGTCCAATGCTACCTTGGACTCGGTCTCTTCCGCTCAGAAGGACAAAGGCCTCAAGCCACAGCCTAAGCCCTTTCGTCCTTCTGCGCCCGCGCGCCCCGGCCAGCAACATCAGGGCCAGCAGGCTCGAGCTTGGCATCCCAAACCCAAGCCGTCTGCTTCCTCCAACAGGAAGCAGGGAGGAAAAGGCCCAGGAGGTCCCTCGGCCGGTCCCTCCTCCAAGCCTGCCCAGTGACGGGCTGAGGGGTGTCGCCCCCATCCCCGTCACCTTACCCCTGGTTCCCCCCATGGGGGGACGGCTCCGACACTTCCTTTCCGTCTGGTCCACTGTTACCACAGACAGGTGGGTTCTGGAGGTGGTGGGAAAAGTCCTGCCTCTAGAATTCGAGCAGGCTCCGCCCTTCAGAGCCGTCGCATCTCGGGGGGCCTCGGGGTCCGCAGCCTCACTGGCGGCTCGTCGAGCCAACATCGCTCTCCTCCTCCAAAAGGAGGTGATCAGGGAGGTAGAGGACCCCCCCCTCAGACCTGGGGTTCGTGTCCAGGTATTTCCTGGTTCGAAACGGATGGGGGGCTGGCGCCCCATTCTCGACCTGCATGACCTGAACAAGTTCCTGAGGTCTCGAACCTTCAGGATGGTCACTCTGGCGCAGATAATACCATCTCTGGAACACGGCATGGTTCTGCTCTCTGGACCTACAGGACGTTCTTTCACGTCCCTATCCATCCGTCACATCGAGATTCCTTCGCTTTCAGCGAGGATCCCTTCAGTTCCAAGCCATGCCCTTCGCTTATCTCCAGCCTCAGGGTCTTCACCAAATGCATGGCAGTGGTGACAGCATTCCTGCGGCGCCGAGGGGTCCGGGTGTACCCTTACCTGGACGATTGGCTGATAGCAGCCCCCTCCAGACAGGAGGTGGAGCGGTCCAGAGATCTGGCCCTCCAGGTTTGCTCTCAAGTCGGCCTTCTCATCAACGAGGCCAAGTCGGAACTTGAGCTAGCAGGTGATCCTGTTCATGGGGCAGAGCTCGACTCTCGAGCCAGAGCACGGCTCCCGGCGGACAGGGCCGAGGTTCTTACCTCCTTGCCCAATCATTTCTGGTTGGGCAATCGCGCCCTGCCCGAGACTTCCTGCGCCTCCTGGGTCTCATGGCGGCCTGTACCAGCGTGGTCCGTTGGGCATGCTGGCACATGCGCCCCCTTCAGTGGGGACTGGCCAGCCAGTGGTCACAATGCTGCGATCCATTGGACCAGCTAGTGATAGTGACCCAGGAGATGTGGAACGCTCTCCAGTGGTGGACCGTTCCATCTCATCTGCAGGAGGGCATCCCGTTTGTCCGCCCTGAGCCGACGGTCTCTCTATCGACCGATGCCTCTCTGATGGGTTGGGGTGCCCATCTGGGGGAACACCGAGTGCACGCCTCTGTCCCTTGGGAGTCCCGATGCCACATCAACCTGCTGGAGCTCCGAGCGGTCCGCCTAGCTCTCACCGCCTTTGCTCCGTTTCTCTGGGGTCAAGTGGTCCGAGTCAGGCGGACAATACCGCGACCATGTACTACCTGAACGCCAGGGTGGGGCAGCTCCATGTTTCTATGCAAGGAAGCTCTCCGCATTTGGTCACTCGTGCACAGCCTGGAGGCGGATCTCCTAGCTATTCATGTGGCAGGGCCTCCAACACCCTGGCCGATGCCCTGAGCCGGATAAGGGCTGCATCTCATGAGTGGTCTCCTGCCGGAGGTAGTACAAGATCTGTTCTCCCACTGGGGCACACCTCAGGTGGACCTGTTTGCCTCAGGAGAACGCTGAAGCTGTGTTTCATGCCCGCTCCCTCAGCAGGCTCGCTGCAGGATGCCTCTCGAGGCTCTGGACCCGGGCCTCTTTACGCCTTTTCCCCATTTCCTTGATTCACAAGGTGCTTCTCAAGGCAAGGAGGGACAAGGCGCAGGTGATTCTGATAGCCCCAGACTGGCCCTGCCAGTTCTGGTACCCAGATCTTCTCAGCCTCAGCTCCAGGCTCCCGAGGCAGCTTCCAGCTCGCCGACCTGCTCTCAGTCAATCAGGGGAAGGTGTTCCATCCGGACCTTCAATCCCTGCACCTGATGGCCTGCTTCCTGAGCGGCTAGAGTTCCAGGCCTTGGGTCTTTCTGACGAGGTCCTCAATGTTGTTGAGGCGTCCCGTAAGGAGTTGACCAGAAAATGCTACGCCTTCAAATGGAAGAGATTTTCCATTTGGTGTCAGGGCAAGGGCTTGGACCCTTCCTCCTGTTCTGTGGCAAGCATTTTGGACTATTTATGGTCTTTTTCTAGTCAAGGGCTTAGGTCGTCGACCCTAAAGGTGCACCTGGCAGCCATCTCTGCTTACGGCGGGCCGGGGCAGTCGGTGGCGCAGGAGAAGGTGGTCTGGCGCTTTTCCAAGGCCTTGATCACATTTCCCTCTGGTGCGAGAACCTCCACCTCCGTGGGATTTACTGCTGGTACTGGCAAAGCTCATGGGCAAGTTTTTCGAACCAATGCACAGGTGTGATCTCTTCACCTGTCGTGAAGACCGCCTTCTTGGTGGCTATCACGTCAGCCAGAAGGATGGGAGAACCCAGGCGCCTGCATTGAGTCTCCGTGCCTGGTCTTCCACAGGGACAAGGTTGTCCTGCGCCCCACCGAAATTCCTTCGAAGGGGTGTCGAGTTTCACCTTAACCAGGTGTTGACTCTGCGGTGTTCTACCCCAATCACACCTCGGAGGTCAATACAGGTTCCATACTTTGACCCTAGAAGGGCGCCGCTTATTATAAGGAGCGCACGGCTGAAATTGGGAGAGGTTTGCCAGCTGTTTGTCACCTACGCTGAAGCCGCACCTGGCAGGCCTGCAGCCAAGCGGACGATAAGCAGGTGGGCCACCTCCTGCATAGATCTCTGCTATAAGTTGGCGGGCATGGAGCTTCCCAGAGGGATAAGAGCTCATTCTACCCGTCATACTGCTGCATCGGTGGCTGCTTCCAGGGACGTCCCTATCCAGGAAATCTGCAGGGCTGCTACCTGGAAGTCGGCACACACCTTCATCACCCTCTACCACGTCAACCTTGAGTCATGCCAGGATGCTGGTTTTGGAGCCTCGGTTCTCCAGTCTCTATTCCCTAAGTAGGGGGTGTGCGCCTTGCCTCCCTCCTCCCAGAGAACTGCTAAGAGTCTGCCAGACAATGTGGATGAACAACATATCCATGTCCCTAGAAATACAGGTTACTCACCTGTAACAGGAGTTCTAGGAATGGTATATGTTGTTCATCCACACGACCCACCCGACCTCCCCGGCTTCTACGCACAACCTGAGCTTCCAGCGGGCCAGATCTGGCGTCATGGGGCGGAGCCGAGAGTTTTACCACCCGGGTGGGTGGGAGGAGCCAGCTTGAAGACCTTCCGGCAAGATTTAAAGCGGCAAGAATACCTGCCAGACAGTGTGGATGAACAACATAAACCATTCCTAGAACTCCTGTTTCAGGTGAGTAACCTGTATTTTTGGGATGTGGGTGGGCAGCGGCAGTGTTGGCACTCAGGAAGTGCCCCACCTTTTTTTGTTATCACCCTTTCTTTGGGTGAGTGGGTGTTGTGTTTATTCCATTTTGGGGTCTCCTGACTTGAGTCTTTGTTTTTAGGACCAAAAAATCTGTTTTTATATTAGTAGCCAGTTGGCTAGTGTAGGTTTACAGCTTCCACACAGGACCTCAGTGAGTTTAGCTTGTAAAGATCTAAAGATTTGAGTTTAAACAGCAACAGACAGACTCTCAGCCGAGCTCTAGCTCAGCGTTCCATGCCTGGCATGGAAAGTTAACTCTTTCATCTCCGGGGCAGTTCGAAGGTTGGGGCTCACCGCTGCTACTGTCAGAATACAGCAAGACTCCATTAGAAGAAACAACAATACTAAGGTGAGTAATTTTTTCTTCATGCGCAGCCTAGGTGTAGATCTCCTGGCAATTCATGTCACCAAAGCAGATAGACAGCTTGCAAACACACTTAGCCAGGTGGGAGAGAAGTTGCATGAGTGGTTCCTAAATCAAGAGCTGTTGAACCGCCTGTTCTGGGGACATGGATATGTTGTTCATCCACACTGTCTGGCAGGTTCCTTGCCGCTTTAAATCTTGCCAGAAGGTCTTCAAGCTGGCTTCTCCCACCTACCCAGGTGGTAAAACTCTCGGCTCCACCCCATGACGCCAGATCTTCCTTACCGCTTAGACGCTCAGGTTCCCTCCTTAACGCTCTGCGTGTAGACTGGATCCTAATTTTTCAGTTCGCTCGAAACTTATTTTGAAATTTTCACGACTTCGGTCAATTTCCTCCCTCATGGCTGTGATGGACAAATCGACTCCCGGATTTCAGCGGTGCCATTGTGGGCAGAAAATGTCCAGGACGGATCCACACTCCACGTGCGTCTACTGCCTCAGCCTAGACCATGACCCGCAGGCCTGCGAGTTATGCCATTCGTTTTCGGCCAACGTCCTGGAAGACCACGCTGCCTGGTTACAGCTTGGGCACCCCAAGAAGCGCTACCGGCCGGTGAAGTCGAAGGAGGCCCGTTGGGCGGTTACCATGGTGGCTGGCTCGGCTGAGCAGCTCGAGCAGATGTTCGCCCTCGAGGAGGCAGCACAGGCCGCATCATCCTCTTCCTCGGTCGCGGCACTTATCCCGCTCTCTCTCTGGGTACCTCATATTCAGCTTCTTTCAAGGAGCTTTGCCAATCCCTTTCCATGAAGGAAGAGGGGCCATCGGGACTTTCCTCTTGGTCCAAAAAGAAGGACTCAAAAGGTAAGTCCCACAGTCTGCATTCGTGGGAGCGGGAGAGGTCCCCTTCCCCGGACAGTCGACACTCAACTTCGGTCGAGATTGTGGCTAAGGCAGCTGGCTTCACGGTGTCCCCGTCAGGTCAGCCACCGAGACACCCGTCGACGCGGTCGAGATTTTTCTCGACCCGTTGGACGGGCTGTTGACTGGTGAAGCCGACAACCCTTCTTCACCGGTTCCCCCGGTGGAGACCAAGGACCTGCCTGCGTCTCCGGTGCCGCAGTTCCCGGTCAAGGCTTCCGAGCTGAGGGAAGAGCGGGTGTCCCCCGTCCCTTCCCAGACCCGTTCTCGGTCTCTGTCTCGGACATCCTCTCAGTCCAGCCGATCCTGCCCACATCAGCGGTCTCGGTCTCGGCACCGAAGTAAGCGACGCCACCGCTTGTCCTCATCTTCCTCCTCTGAAGGGGAGAGGCTTCAGCGAAATTGCATGGACACTACGAGGACCTGATGTGGCAGCAGTTACTTCTGTCGGGGAACAAGCCAATGCCGTCGCCTTCCCCGGCCATCAAGTGGCTGTCACCCGAGCGGCCGAAACAATCCCTCACTGTAGCCGAGGTGCCCAAGCCTGGGCCAGTTGTTTGGACAAAATTAGCTGCCCCACTGATTGTGGTGGAATCCCTGCCTCCACAACCGAAATCGGGGGCGCTGACCAAAGACTCTCGGTTGGGTCAGGGCCTACCCCACAGGTTGTCTATCACCCTCACTCCCGACCGTCCTCGGCAGGTGGAGGGTGGCTCAGGCCCCAGGCAGCTCTTCACAGACTCCTCAGAGTCAGACAACGACTCCTCCCTGTTCTCCAGGCCCATTGACCTGGAGTCATCCGGGGGCCAGTCGATGGACGAAAGCCCATCATCCTTCATGGGTCTGCTTAGGCTCATCTTGGAGTCCACCGGGATGCAGCTCGAGCCTGTATCCAAGCGGGCCAAGTATCCCCTAACGGAGATACTGGACTGAGGGGATTCACCCACGGAGGCCTTTCCAGTGGCTGAAGCCATTGTTGGCCCAGCCTTGGAGCTTTGGCAGTAGCCTGCTTCCTGTCCTGCTCCCTCGGCCAGGATGGCCAGGAAGTATGCGGTCCCTACCGGCTCTCTGCCCGGTTTTTCGGAACACCCCTCCGCCGAGGGGTTTGTCACCGACGGTGTTTTCCGGCATTCCGGGAACACTAGGGATGTGGACAAGTCCCCCGACAAGGAGTCCAAAAAGCTGGACTATGCCGGGCGCTAGGTGTATGCTGCGTCCTCCCTAGGCCTCCACCAGGCCAGCTTGGCAGTGCTGATGGCACACTTCTCCCACGCCCTCATGGGCGCCTTAGACGAGGTCATCCCTCGTCTTCCGGCCAACCTGCAGACCACTGTCCAGCAGGTACGGGACCAGGGAAGGGTGGTGGCTAAACAGCAGCTCCAAACGGCTCTGGACATTGGAGACTCCTGTACCAGATCATTTGCGGGCCGCGGTGGCCATGCGCCACAGAGCATGGCTGAGGATATCCACCTTCACGGTGGATACCCAGCACAAACTGGTGGATGTCCCCTTCCTGGAGACCGACCTCTTCGGCCCTGGAGTGGAAGGTCACCTCCAGCGGATCGAAAAGTCCAGTGCCACTCTGGACTCAGTCACCTCCGCCCAGAAGGACAAGGGCTGCCGACAACAGCAACATAAGTCTGTTCGTCCTTCTGCGCCTGCGGCATGTCCGGCCCAACAGCACCAGCACCAGGCCAGCAGGTTCGAGCTTGGCACCACAAACCCCAGCCTGCGGTTTCCTCCAATAGGAAGCAGGGAGGTAAAGGCCCAGGAGGTCCCTCGGCTGGTCCCTCCTCTAAGCCTGCCCAGTGACGGGTTGAGGGGTGTCGCCCCCAGCCTCGTCACTCCACCCTGGGTTTCCCCTGTGGGGGGGGACGGCTCCGCCACTTCCTTTCCGCCTGGTCCATTATCACCATGGACCGTTGGGTGTTGGAGGTGGTCCGAAAGGGCCTGCCCCTGGAGTTCGAGCAGGCCCTGCCCTTCCGAGCCGTCACCCCTCAGGGGGCTGCGGGGTCCGCAGCCTCCTTGTCGGCTCACCGAGCCGATATCGCCCTGCTCCTCGAAAAAGAGGTGATCAGGAAGGTGGCAGATCCTCCACCAGACCCAGGGTTTGTGTCCAGGTACTTCCTGGTCCCAAAACGGACGGGGGGCTGGCGCCCCATTCTCGACCTGCACGACCTGAACAGGTTCCTAAGGTCTTGGATCTTCAGGATGGTCACTCTGGCTCGGATAATCCCATCCTTGGAACGGGGCATGTGGTTCTGTTCTCTGGAACTTCAGGACGCATTCTTTCACATCCCAATCTGTCTGTCCCACCAGAGATTCCTCCTCTTCAGGGCAGAGAGATCCCTCTACGAGTTCCGGGCCATGCCCTTCGGCCTTTCCTTAGCTCCCAGGGTCTTCACCAAATGCATGGCAGTGGTGACAGCATTCCTGCGGCGCCGAAGGGTCCGGGTGTACCCCTACCTGGACGATTGGCTGACTACAGCCCTCTCCAGAATGGAAGTGGAGCGGTCCAGAGATCTGGCCCTCCAGGTTTGCTCTCAGGTTGGCCTCCTCATCAACGAGGCCAAGTCAGAACTCATGCCAAAGCAGGTGATCCAAATCATTGGGGCAGAGCTCGACTCTCTTATGAGCCAGAGCACGGCTCCTGGTGGACAGGGACGAGGTTCTTTCCTCCTTTGCCCAATCATTTCAGGTTGGGCAATTGCACCCTGCCCGGGACTTCCTGCGCCTCCTGGGCCTCATGGCGGCCTGCACCAGCGTGGTCCATTGGGCCTGTTGGTACATGCGTCCCCTTCAATGGGGGCTGGCCAGCCAATGGTCACAGCACTTCGATCCGCTGGATCAGCTAGTGACAGTGACCCAGGGGATGTGGAACGCTCTCCAGTGGTGGACCGTTCCAGCACATCTGCAGGAGGGCATCCCGTTTGTCCGCCCCGAGCCGACGGTCTCCCTATCGACCGATGCCTCTCTTATGGGTTGGGGTGCCCATCTGGGGGAGCACAGAGCGTACGGCCTCTGGTCCCCTCGGGAGTCCCGATGCCACATCAACCTGCTGGAGCTTCAAAGTGGTTCATCTAGCCCTCACCGCCTTCGCTCCGTTTCTATGGGGTCAAGTGATTCAGGTCCAGACTGACAATACCACGACCATGTACTACCTAAACCGCCAGGGTGGGATGCGCTCCATGCCTCTGTGCAGGGAAGCTCTCCGCATTTGGTCACTCATGCGCAGCCTAGAGGCGGATCTCCTTGCCATCCATGTGGCAGGAGCCTCCAACACCCTGGCCGATGCCATAAGCCGGATAGGGGCTGCGTCCCACGAGTGGTCTCTCCCGCTGGAGGTAGTACAAGATCTGTTCTCCCATTGGGGCACACCTCAGGTGGACCTGTTTGCCTCCAGGGAGAATGTGAAGCTGAAACTGTTTCATGCCCGCCTCCCTCAGCAGGGCTCGCTGCAGGGGGATGCCTTCTCGAGGCTGTGGACCCCGGGCCTCTTCTATGCCTTTCCCCCATTTTCCTTGATCCACAAGGTGCTTCTCAAGGCCAGGATGGACAAGGCGCAGGTGATTCTGGTAGCCCCAGACTGGCCCCACCAGTTCTGGTATCCAGATCTCCTCCGTCTCGGCTCCAGGCTCCCGAGGCGGCTTCAAGCCCGCCTGGTACCTGATCTCAGTCAATCAGGGGAAGGTATTCCATCTGGACCTTTAATCCCTGCACCTGACGGCCTGGTTCCTGTGCGGCTAGAGTTCCAGGCCTTGGGTCTTTCCGACAAGGTCCTCAACGTCGTTGAGGCGTCCCATAAGGAGTTGACCAGAAAATGCTATTCCTTCAAATGGAAGAGATTCTCCATTTGGTGTCAGAGCAAGGGCCTGGACCCTCCCTCTTGTTCCTTGGCAAGCATTCTGGACTACCTATGGTCCCTTTCTCAGCAAGGGCTTTGGTCGACGACCCTTAAGGTGCACCTGGCAGCCATCTCTGCTTACCGGGCGCAGCCGGGAAGCAGTCGGTAGCACAGGAGAAGGTGCTCGGGCGCTTTTTCAAAGGCCTTGATCACATATCCCCTCCAGTGCAAGAACCTCCACTCCATGGGATCTACTGCTGGTACGGCTAAGCTTCATAAGTGCTTCATTCAACCGATGCACAGGTGTGACATCTCTCACCTGTCGTGGAAGACCGCCTTCTTAGTGGCTATCACGTCAGCCAGAAGGATGGGAGAGCTCCAGGTGCTTTCCATCGAGTCTCCCTATCTGGTCTTCCACAGGGACAAGGTTGTCCTGCACCCCCACTTGAAATTTCTTCCGAAGGTGGTGTCAGAGTTTCACATTAACCAGATGTTGACTCTGCCGGTGTTCTACCCCAATTACACCTCGGAGGCTGAATATAGGCTCTATACTTTGGACCCTAGAAGTGCGCTCGCTTACTACAAGGAGCGGACAGCTGAAGTTCAGGGAGAGGTTCGCCAGCTGTTTGTCACCTATGCTGAAGCCGCACCTGGCAGATCTGCAGCCAAGCGGACGATAGGCAGGTGGGTCACCTCCTGCATAGATCTCTGCTGTAGGTTGGCGGGCATGGAGCCTTCCAGAGGGATGAGCTCATTCTACCCACCACACCGCTGCATCGGTGGCTGCTTCCAGGGACGTCCCTATCCAGGAAATCTGCAGGGCTGCTACTTGGAAGTCGGCACACACCTTCATCACCCTCTACCACATCAACCTTGAGTCATGCCAGGATGCTGGTTTTGGAGCCTCGGTTCTCCAGTCTCTATTCCCTAAGTAGGGGGTGTGCGCCTTGCCTCCCTCCTCCCAGAGAACTGCTAAGAGTCTGCCAGACAATGTGGATGAACAACATATCCATGTCCCTAGAAATACAGGTTACTCGCCTGTAACAGGAATTCTAGGAATGGTATGTATTTTGTTCATCCTACAATCAACTCCGACCTCTGGCTTTGACACATAACCTGGCTTCCAGCGGGCTAGATCTGGCATCATGGGGCGGAGCCAAGAGTTTTACCACCCGGGTGGGTGGGAGGAGCCAGCTTGAAGACCTTCCGGCAAGATTTAAAGCGGCAAAGAACCTGCCAGACAGTGTGGATGAACAACATATACCATTCCTAGAACTCCTGTTACAGGTGAGTAAACTGTATTTCTCTGTGTGGGACACATCTCTGCTGGACCTGTTTGCCTCCTGGGAGAATGTAAAACTGAGGCTGTTTTGTGCCACCCCCACAGTCCAGGTCAATGCCTTTGTGAGTCCCTGAACTCCAGGCCTCATGTACGCCTGTCTTCCTTTCCCTCCGATCAAAAAGATAGTGGTCAAGACCTTGAGGGTGATGGTGCAGATGATCAAATTAGCTTCAGACTTCCCTTGACAGTTCTGGTACCCGAACCTCCACAACTTCAGCAGCAGATCACTGTGGCGGTTATCTCTTCATCAGGACCTGCTGGTCAGACAACGGGGAATAGTTCTACACCCGGACCTTCAGTCCCTGTACCACACATCCTGGTTCCTTAGTGGCTAGAATTACAGGCTCTGCGTCCTTTGGAAGCTGTGCTTCACATTGTGGAAGCCTATCAAAGAGTTGACTCACAATTGCTATGCCTTTAAATCGAAACAGTTCTCCATTTGGTGTCAGGACAAAGAGCTTGATCCCCTCGCATGTCCTGTGGCTTGTATCCTTGAGAACCTTTTGTCCCTCTCGTAGCTGGGACTGCAAATGATGATCCTTAAGATGTACTTGGCAGTCATCCCTGCGGACTGGTTATAGGCTGATCTTAATTTGAGGAAGGCTTTTGCAGCAGGCCACACTGGTAGGACTAAGCCATCAGGCACCAGGACCACATGGACAACTTATAGCTAGCAGTCTGTCACGGGGGATCGTCCAACACCGATGTCAGTCAGCTGATGTCAGCCTAGCCTATAAAGGTGGTTGGTCCTCCACATCTACCTCAGTTCTTTTCCCACCATCGACCCGCACACAGCGGACCTCAGCGGTCGCCACAGCTACAATCGACCCCTGTTTCCAGCGCTTGCTACACTTTTTTATTTTTCGTTCTTTCTTGACGAAAACACCGAAAAATCAGTGTTTTAAACTAATGAGTTTGTCTTCATCACCAGGCTCATCTTCTGACTGCTTCTCGTAGTATGCTTGCGGCAGAGAGATCCCTGAAAGGGATGGCCTCTCTGCATGTCTCATCTGTCTAGGCCCCAGCCACGACATTGAAGCTTGCCTGTTTTGCCAAAAATTTAACAAGGCCACTTGGAGATGTTGTCTAAAAGACCTCTGGACAGCCACCTTTTGAAGCAGAAGTTGGTCATGATGGAAAAGGAGCTGTAGGCCAGGAGGTCTTTGGCTTCACCAGCAGAGTCCTCCAGGGCCTCTTCATCTTCTCAAAAGGAGAAATCCAGGAAGCACAAACATTGGGACTGGTTTGCTTCCCATTCACGGTCGCCCTACAGACTGTCAGTCATGACGGGGTTGTCTCACCATGGGTGGTCGGCCCAGCCCGCTCCAGCCCTCTCTTCCTCTGGGCTCCTGTGGCTCTGCCGCCCACTTTATTGTATCTCGAGCAGCAGTGGCTTTCGGGCAGGGGCTTCATCTCCTGTCCCTCTGCCCCAGCGCCAGGCCCTTTATCCTCATGGTTCTCAAACCAGGTGACTTGGCTGGTGTTGGTTCCTCAGGTGTCTGTTCCATAACTGTCATGCCCCCCCCCCAAGCCATGGTGCTGCTTTAGTCGGTCAGAACTACTAGAGCCGACATCAGTCCTTCCAGGCAATGCCCACAGCAGGCTACCACCATTTCCTCCTCTCAGGCGTCACATCTGTCTTTGTCCCACAGGTCTCCTTCCCCTCAGGTGCCTGCTTCTCCAGCTAGGCTGACGTCTGCTGGGCCATGCCCCCGTGTTGCCGCAGGTGATGGACCCAACGATGCCTCCCCTGCCACAATTCATGCCACAGCTGACACCTGTTGGGCTGACGACATATCCTCAGCCGGCGCCGGGCAGCTCTATACCTGGGTACCCTATGCCGGCTCCTCTGCCGCGATACTGCCCCCAGTGGATTATAATGCCCTATTTTTGGCGTGGTGGTCCTTCATCCAGAGGCAGACCTCCACCCCTCAAGGGCCTCCTACGGCATCTCCCCTCTGTCCTCCCCAGGACCCCCTGCCCCAGAATCCGAACTGGGCCTAGCGACCCCTGCACGTCTGGGTCCTCCGGGGCTCTACCCGATGGCTCAGGCTCTCTCATGGATGAGCGCCGGCCTCTGGTGTCGGCCGCGAATGGTGAGACTACTGAGGGGAAAATCCAATTCTTCGGAGTCTCCCTCAGATGGGATGACCCTCCCAAGGAGGTACCAAAGTCTTCCCCCAGACGGTCCAGCTTTTATGGGTGTCATGTGCCACATCCAGTCCATAATGGACTGGGAGACAGAGGAGCAGGACGCAGAGAGACATCACCTGGCTATCTGTCTCAGGCAGCGGGATGCCCTTCCCGTGGTGGTGCCCCCTTTTTTTGACCCCGATGAGGACGTCACTAGTGCGGCTTGGAATCACCCATCTGCCACCCCTTCTCTGCCTAAGAAGGCAGACTGCCTTTGCCACACCCCGGCTGGCAAACCCTTTTTAGGGAGCCAACCTAAGGCGGATTCCATGGTGATTAACACGGCGCATGACCATACTAAAAAGTCCAAGCTGGACCACCTGGGTAAACGTGTGTTTACATCTACTACTATGGCTATCCGGGCCCTGAATTATCTGGCCCACATGGTCCAATATCAAAATGTTCTTTGGACCAAGCCAGGGACCTGGTGCAGACCTTACCTGAGGACACCACCAAGACGCAACTCACCCAGCTCCTGAAATCGGGCTTGGACATTGGCAGTCATGCCCTTTGGGCTGCTCATGATGCTGTGGACACCTTTGAGCGCTGGGCAGCTGCTGGGGTCTGCCTCCAGCACCATTCTTGGTTCTGGGTATCCGGCTTTGCCTCAGACGTACAGTCCAGCATTTTGGACACCCCCTTCCGGGGTTCGGTCCTTTTTGGAGGAATTTCCTGGACATCATTTCTATCCTGCAGGAGTCAGGGCGGGCCTTCATGTCGGTCCATTCACTCTATCACACTCCACCTAGAGCGGGCCAATGTCAGTCCTTTCACAGGTCCTCCCATAAGCAGTCTCTGATCCAGCCTGCCTAGGGTCAGCACAAGCGCAAGGCCACAGCAGCCCCAGCTGCTGCCAGAGCCCCAAGGGCCCCTGCAGCCCCCTGCCAATACCCACCTCCTGACTCCTTACCCGGCCAAGGATCCAAAGGAGGTGATTGGGGGTTGGTTCTCCCTCCACCTCTACGGGTGGAAGGGATGACCACGGACAATTGGGTGCTTCAGACCATAGAGCACAGTTACACACTGGAGTTTCCAGAGTGACCTCCAGAAAATCCCCCAGTAAACTCCACTTAGCCTCCCGCCCTCCTTGCTCTAATTTGGGAAGAAATTCAGACTGTCTTCCAAAAAAGAGTCATAGAACCTGTCCCTCTGGCTCAGAAGAGAAGGAGGTTTTACTCCCACTTCTTCCTCGTCCCCAAAAAGACCGGGGATCTTTGTCCTATCCTGAACGTGAGCTGTCTGAATCTGTACAGTCATCAAGTACAAGTGTAACCCCTCACCCCTGCATTTTTGCCAAAACGACAGGTGGCATGCTGTTGAAGCTGACAGCAGTACCTGGTGGGGACTGGATTCGGGGAGGATGAGGTTACTCGGCACAGGGGGACCTAGGTTTGGCTGCTCTGCACAGGGGCACCCAAGTAAATCCAAACACAGGAAGCAATAACTGTAATGTCCAGAACCAGGAGTGGGATTCTTCAGTGTAGCTTTTATTCGCATACTAGCTAAACAAAACAAAGCATAGACGGACCCCCATGGGGCTACATTTCCTGGTAATGAAGATTAGAGACTACAGAACACTTTAACACCATTTTCAGCCCTCAGGCTCTGAACCCACCAGGCACACAGCCCGGACTTGCACGCAGCTTTGGGTACACAGCCTGACTTGTACACACTTGGGTTTTCCCCACTGGCCCAGCTCCCCCGCCGGCCATTGGATCCACGGTCCATTGGAAGAACGAACCAATTATTCTGTCGTGGCTCCCCACACCACCTAGAGTCTGCGACTCCTAGAGAGAATTTTTCCTGGTCATGGTTCCCCACACTACCTAGAGTCTGCGACTCCTAGATAGAATTTTTTCTTGTCGTGGCTCCCCACACCACCTAGGGTGTGCGACTCCTAGAGAGAATTTTCCCTTGCAATCCCACATCTGGGTACTTCCCCCATCACTGGCCAAGTGCATGAGGCAAAGTAGCAATCACAGAAGAAATCCGTAGAGGTGGACCTGGTCTCTAAAGATGGGGGGTCCGCCCACCTCCAGCTCCCACGGCCCATACCCGGCCATTTCCCTGGGAAAACTGAACCATTCCTTTGCTGAACTTCTAAATGTAGATTAAAGGACAGATGTATATCGCATCTCCTCTACATATTATTTGAATCACGCAACACTCTAGGATTTGACAGTACTTTACTTGTTTGGCTCATTTCTCTAGGCTTCCCAATATGTAGCTCAATCCTTAGATTTTCACACAAGTCCCAGGGTGAAGAAAGCAATTTGCCCTTTTAGCCAGAGCAGACACTCACCCTTTAGTTGCAGGCGACTCACAAATCTTCCATCTTCCAAAATAAATGTTGGACTAAACAGGCAGCTTTTCTTCCACTTAGCAGAATTAAGGGGATTGCCCCAGGAATCTGCTAGGGATCTTTACATCCTCCTCTCCCCCCAGGAGGGAGGGGGCACTGAGACCCGAACAGCGGTCTCCACCACTTGAGTACTACTTCACTCCTCAAGCCAAACTGCAGACTCTCTTCACTTACTGAAGACAAACTGGATACTCTCTTCACTTGCTGAAGACAAACTGGACACTAACCTTTGAAAACCCCCAGCGTTCTATCTAACTCCCGTTGCTGCAGATTCCAATGTGGCTTATGCAGCTTCGAAAGTTCTATTGGTGATGTCATCCCTCAGTCTCAGCTGAGACTGAGAACAGAGTGAGACAGTGTGAAACCCATTTAACTGGAGTTTCACAAGCTGCCTTCCCTGCCTACCACTAGGTCTTACTGGGATTCTAGTAGCCCCGGGTAACAAGGGGGTTACACAAGCACTTCCAGATGATCAGGGGCTGTTACCCCTTTTGCACCAGGGGGACTGGCTCTGCTCTCTGAACATGCATGATACTTACCTTCACATCCATATCTTTCCTGCCCATCATTACTCCCTCTGCTTCCATTTTCAGGGAGCCCATTTTCTGTTCTGGGCCCTCTCTTTTAGCCTTTCTTGCCCCCCTTCCCACCCCCTGGTATTTACCAAGTGCCTAACAGTAGTGGTGGCTGCTTTGCAGAGGCAGGGCTTCCATGTGTTCCCCTACCTGGACGATTAGCTGCTAGTGACCCCCTCCAGGGATCTCCTGGTTCAGACTGTGGAATACACATTCCCTCTTTTTCAGGTCTTGGGAGTCACTGTCAGTCTACCAAAGTCCTGACTCTCCCCTTGTCAGTGCCTTTAATATATAGGGGCAATCCTGGACACCAGCCAGGGCAAGTTTTTGGCCTGTGGTAGTGTGGGTCCCAATAAACAGATCATACAACCAGATAGGATGCATAAAAAATGCATATGTCTGCATTTATCATTTTATTCAAAAAGAAGAAAAAAATAAATAAAATACTAAATTTAATATATACAGAAAGGAAAATAAATGGTGTTAATCCACACACCTCTTCAAACATCAGGAGATAATTCTTGCAAAATAAAACAATTACAGAATTCCTGAGTTCTTTCCTTCTCTCAAACAATGTGGAAACTTGCACAATTTCTTCTTAGAACCTTCTCTCTCCTTGGCCAGAACCTTACTGACCACCTATCTTTCTTGGTTCTCCTAGAGGAACCTTTTATAATGCCACAGGGTGACCTCATCAATCATGTGATACCTTAATTAAGATGAACAATGGCATTTTCAAGCTTATATATATAAATATATATATATATATATATTAAACCAGCTAGTATCATTCTAGCACTTCAAGGGTTTACCCCAAAAAAACATTTATTTCCTCACAAAGTCCTAAAACAAAAATATAAACTTAATTATAGGACTATGATGTCAGAGCATTAGCTTAGCTCCTCCCCCTTCTGACATCACTCCTCCTTGAGACCATATAAGCTGCCATTTCATGAGTTGCCTGCTCTATAGAAGGACCTCTGCAACTAACATGGGCACTCAGATAACAGTTTATTTTAGTACAATACTTTTTATTTGTTCTAGTTTCCCTTAGTTTTACAGCCACTGCTTCTTAACTTACTAGCTGAAGTTGCAGCAGACACTTGCTTCTCAACTCAGCCCTCTGCTGTTTAGAGGCTCTTTTGTTTACAAATGAAACAGCTCCTTCTTGACATTTGTTTTGGGACACTGAGCTTGTTGGACTGCTTCTCCCAGTAGCCACTGAAGGTTTGCTGAGCATAGCTTTTCAATATGTAAGTATTGTTTTTATTTTAACAAGATGCAATTAAGTACTGACAGAAAAGAAAAAGGGACAGTAAAGGATAGATAGAAGATTGCCAGGTTGGCCACCCTGACAAGAAAGTATAGGATAGATATTGAAATATAATAGAGGATAGGATAGGGTGAAAAGAAATAATGGGGGGGGGGGGATTATTGCATCTTGAAGTGATTGTTTGTACTTCACAACAGGACCCCCTGTTACACTCCTCCCACCACAAGAAGGCAACATAATGTTTGTTGTGTTGACTGAAACCCCTCACCCTGTGAAGGGTTGGAACTTCCGCCCACCCACTCCAGAAGTTCCCCCCAGGGACCCTTAAAAATAAACAGGATTCAAAAGACTACTCAAAATCAGACAATACTGTTTACAAGTCATACTTTTCCCTGGGGTTGTGCCATCTTGGCACCTTGTGATACACATACAACTCCATTATCTATATCTGGAACAGAGTTACTAGCTGGATCAGCACCAAAGCGTGATAAAAAATCAGCGTTCTGATGCCGAGAACCAGCTCTATGTCGTACAGTAAACTTATAAGGTTGTAATGATAAATACCACCTTAAAATACGGGCATTTTTATCTTTCATCAAATTTAGCCAGCATAAGGGATTATGATCTGTTATAATCATAAACTGATTTCCCCAAAGGTAATATCTCAGGGCTTCTACTGCCCACTTGATGGCCAGACATTCTTTCTCCACTGAGGAATATCTTCTTCTTCATGTAATTTCCTGCTGAGGTATAAGATGGGTGTTCCTCTCCTGGCGATGTTGGGTCAGTACTGCCCCTATGCCTGTGTCAGAGGCATCCATCTGTAATTCAAATGGTTTAGTGAAATCAGGGCTACATAACACTGGAGCTGAGCATAGGATGGCCTTGATTTTGTTAAATGCCTTATCACAGGCGGACTCCACTTTACTTGATTGGGAAAATGTTTTTGGTCAGATCTGTAGGAGGAGTAGCAATGGTGGAAAATCCGGATAAACGTTTATAACTTGCTAGACTCAAGGAAAGACTTGACATGGCGCTTTGTCATGGTAGGGGACTGTTAGCTTACAGCTTCAATTTTATTTACTTCTGGCTTAATCCTCCCATGTCCAATAATGCACCCCAGATAGCGTGTTTCTGTCTTAGCTATAGTGCATTTGGACGGGTTAATGGTCATTCCAGCATCCTGGATGCTTTGTATCACAGCACTAAGCTGTAATAAATGAGTCTCCCAGTCGGGGCTATAGATGACCACATCATCCAAATAAGCAGCACTGTAGCCCTTGTGAGGTCTCAAGACATGATCCATGTACCGTTGAAAGGTAGCCGAGGCTCCATGTAGTCCGAACGGCATTGTAGTGAACTGATATAGACCAAGAGGGGTACAGAAGGCAGTTAATTCTTGGGTTTTTGGGGCCAATGGAATCTGCCAATACCCTTTTGTTAAATCTAAGGTGCTTATGTATCTTGCAGACCCAATCTGATCTAGGAGATCATCGATGCGTGGCATCGGATACCCATCAAACTCAGATACTTCATTAATTTTCCTAAAATCTAAGCATAACCTGATGCCCCTTCCTTTTATGCATCCACCACCAATGGAGAGGACCAGGATCATGCGAAGGAACTATCACTCCTGCTTGTTCCATTTGTTTTATCTCAGCCACTACTTCTGGCCTGATCTTTCTGGTAATCTATATGGCTTCTGATGAATTGGTTTGGTTTGGTTAACTCTGATCTCATGGACTACGCCTTTGGCTCTCCTGATTCTTTGTGAATGTACGTATGAAATACTCCAAGAGATGATCAATCTCTAATCTCTGTGCAGGGTTTAAGTCAGATTGATATGCACTTTAGTGTCAGTAACAGATTTATCAATCCTGTCATATACTATATCTAGCTCTGCTCTATCAGGATCGGTCTGGATATACAACACTGGGGTTTCTGTTTTTCTACCCATTTTCTCAGCAGGTTGGCATGGTAAATTCTTTTTACCGGCTCATGCCCTGGCATCTCAATGGCATAGTTTACCTTGCCTACCTGGTGTAAGATCACATATGGTCCTTGCCAACGCATGAGCAATTTATTTTCAGTGGAGGGTAACAATAGCAGCACTTTTTCCCCAGGTTCAAATGCTTTATGCTTTAAGCCCATATCATAATGCTCTTTCTGTTTGAGTTGTTTCTGGTCAACATTTTGATGGGCTATAGTCACATATTTCACTAGCCTTTTCCTCAGTGCAGTCATGTATTCAAGTATATTTTTGCATGCTACATTAGACCCCTGTTCCCAGTGCTCCTTTACCACATCTAAGGGACCCCTAGGGTTACGCCCATATAACATGGTAAAGGGGGATAACCCTGTAGTAGCCTGAGGCACCTCTCTATAGGCAAACAGCAAATAGGGCAAAAACTTATCCCAGTCCCGGCCTTCCTCCTGCACATACTTCTGAAGCATACATTTCATTGTCTTGTTAAATCTTTCCACTAACCCATCAGTTTGGGGATGGTATGGGGATGTTCTAACAGCAGATACCCCTAGCAATTTGTATAGTTCTTGCAGCATGATGGAGGAAAAATTACTACCACGGTCTGTCAGGATAACCTTGGGTATTCCCATCCTGTTGAAGACTTTTGCCAGTTCTTCTGCAATACGAGGGCAGTAACCTGCCCTCATTGGTATTGCTTCAGGGTACTCTGGTTGTGTAGTCACAAATGACTAAAATATACTGATTCCCCTTAGAACTTTTTAATAAGGGTCCCACCACATCCATTGCCACCCTGTCAAATGGAGTAGTTACATATGGTATAGGTTGTAGGGCACCAAATCTTTCTTCCCTCCCTTGGCAACCAATTGGCACTGGGGACAGGACCTACAATAGGTCAGAATATCCTGGTGGACCCCTGGCCAACTGAATCGAGAATAGAATACGTTGTACTGTCCGGTCTCTACCTTCATGACCAGCCATGGGAATATCATGTGCCAAGTGCATTATTTGTTCCCTATATTTACTGGGTACCACTAACTGTTCCAAGTTCTTCATTTGTACCAGTCTCTACAACAACTCTATACAGGATATTGTTTTTGATAATAAATCGAGATTGTCCAGGATGTCCAGCCTTGTCCACCTGTAAAAATAAAGATGTTAAAGATTCATCGCATTTTTGGTCCTGTACAATATCTTGCACTAGAGTCTCTGGGATATTAAGTAGACCTTTAGCCTGATAATTTTCATTCCAAGTCTTTTTTTCTCTTCGCCTAGTCTTCTTGGACATTTTGTCCTTACTGACGGCCTCAAAATAACCATTATCAAAAGGAAAGACTTCCTGTAAGTCTTGTGTTTTGGCCTGGGACCTAGTAACCACATTAACAGTTCCTGTAGAAGTCTTCTGCTGCTGCATTAAAAGGTCAAAATGAGGAAAGTCTTGCCCAACAATGACAGGTACTGGGAGTCGTGGAACAAGGCCTACCAACATGTCATGGCTTTCTTGATTTACAGTTATATTAAGACATGCTGTAGGGTATCGGTGTATGTCTCCATGTACACACCGCATAGTAGTATTTGAATCACTTTGGGGCATATTCAGTGCTAGATCAGCCCTGATCAAAGTTTGTATACTGCCTGAGCCAGCAAACCAAAGTCTGTTGTTCCCTCAATACCTACAGAGGTCACATACCCAAATTTGCTAGGGCAAGATGTGCTAAATCAGATATTTTATTTGTGCAGTTCCTACAATATGCCCTTTTCCAAGACAACCATGGCATATTATTTCTGCATATGGAACTCTCCCACCTCTCTCCTTCAATAGAACTGTCTCTGGTTAGTAGAAGCATTAAAGGTGGTCTTACCAGCACATTAGATGGTCCTGGATTGCCTGGTTACCTCTGGCTCAGGTGCTTCTTGCTGCTAGGTAATCTTCAGCCAACTTAATGGTGTCTTCGGCTGTCTCGGGTCTATGTTCTTTTACCCATAATTGCACTTCCACAGGTAATATCTGGATGAATTGTTCAATTATTATCAGTTCCATGATTTGGTCTACAGTTTTGGTGGTGGGTTGTAGCCATTTTCCACAATAGTCCTTCAAACGGGTGTAGGTTTCTCTTGGAGTATCCAAGCTTGCCATTTTCTGAGACTGAAATCGTTGCCTGTATGTCTCCGTGCTGATATTATATCTGCAAAGAATTTCTTCTTTAACTCTGTCATAATTTGAGCTATCAGCTCCACTTAGCTGGCTGTAGACTAGTTGTGCTTCATTCCGAGAGGTATGGGACCAAACGAATCACCCATTGGTCTCTGGGCCAGTTGCAGGTTTTGACAACTCTCTAAAGTTGTCAAATAGGCCTCAATATCATCTACCTCTGTCAACTTAGTTAATTTAATGTCTCTAGGAACAGATCTCCCCATCTGCCCCTGGGTCATGTCCTGAATAGCTTTTAGGTTGCTGTCCATTTTCATCTTGTCTCCGCTCTCTTCGCCTGTATCCTCCGGTCTTCATCCTCTGTCTCTGGTCTTCTTCTCTGGCGCCCATCTCAAGTTGACGTAACAAAGCCATTTCAGTAGTTCACTTGGATCCTCCGGTGCTGGGGTCATCTGGCTTTCCTCCTTCTTTGGATTACCAGCTGCAGCTGTGGCTCCTTCTTCCATCTTTCTTTGTCTGGTAGCAGGTTCGATCCCTGGCAACAACTGGACACCAGTCTTCAATCTGACAGACCTGGTCAGATGTAATGCATCCAACTCCACTTGTTCTGGTTGTTGCATCTGCTAGGGTATTTTCAGCGCAACACCCCCTCTGGAGTACCTTCTGACACCCCAGAGGTTGGAATCCCACTTCGGACACCAGTTGTGGTAGTGTGGGTCCCAATAAACAGATCATACAACCAGATAGGATGCATAAAAAATGCATATGTCTGCATTTATCATTTTATTCAAAAAGAAGAAAATAAATAAATAAAATACTAAATTTAATATATACAGAAAGGAAAAATAAATGGTGTTAATCGTCATACACCTCTTCAAACATCAGGAGATAATTCTTGCAAAATAAAACAATTACAGAATTCCTGAGTTCTTTCCCTTCTCTCAAACAATGTGGAAACTTGCACACTTTCTTCTTAGAACCTTCTCTCTCCTTGGCCAGAACCTTACTGACCACCTATCTCTCTTGGTTCTCCTAGAGGAACCTTTTATAATGCCACAGGGTGACCTCATCAATCATGTGATACCTTAATTAAGATGAACAATGGCATTTTCAAGCTTATATACATAAATATATATATATATTAAACCAGCTAGTATCATTCTAGCACTTCAAGGGTTTACCCCAAAAAAACATTTATTTCCTCACAAGGTCCTAAAACAAAAATATAAACTTAATTATAGGACTATGATGTTAGAGCATTAGCTTAGCTCCTCCCCCTTCTGACATCACTCCTCCTTGAGACCATATAAGCTGCCATTTCATGAGTTGCCTGCTCTATAGAAGGACCTCTGCAACTAACATGGGCACTCAGATAACAGTTTATTTTAGTACAATACTTTTTATTTGTTCCAGTTTCCCTTAGTTTTACAGCCACTGCTTCTTTTTTTTTTTTTTTTTTTATTTTACTCTTTACTCCCCGAGCTACCTGCCGCCCAATTATCAGCCCGGTCATGGGCCTCCGGCTTCTGCACCCCAAATCAGCCACAGCCCCGATACCCGTGGCTTGCCCCCACTGGGCTTGCGGCACTCGCATATGCCGCATGCACTGGGATTAGGTCGGGGGCTTGGCCTGGGAGTACATTGCTGCCAAGCGAGCTTCATTCGCGGCAGGCAGCTCCTCCATTTTTCCGCTTTTCTGGGAGGTGGGTCGACATGATGTCACCATCCGCCCGCCCAATGGGTGTCAAGCATCGGCTGTGTGGGAACTCCCGCCTCCGCCAGGGGTCCCTAACGCACCAATGCTACCCACACCTCCCCGGAGAAGGAGAGCTGCCCAGCGGACGCCGATCCTACTCCCCCGGCCGGCTCCTCCGACGACCTGGACTGCCTCAACCCGGCCGCCGCGTAAGCGGAAATCTCACTGGCCAGCCGGGCGGGCCGGCTTACAGCCACTGCTTTAAACTTACTAGCTGAAGTTGCAGCAGACACTTGCTTCTCAACTCAGCCTCTGCTGTTTAGAGGCTCTTTGTTTACAAATGAAACAGCTCCTTCTTGACATTTATTTTGGGACACTGAGCTTGTTGGACTGCTTCTCCCAGTAGCCACTGAAGGTTTGCTGAGCATAGCTTTCAATATGTAAGTATTGTTTTATTTTAACAAGATGCAATTAAGTACTGACAGAAAAGAAAAAAAGGGACAGTAAAGGATAGATAGAAGATTGCCAGGTTGGCCACCCTGACAAGAAAGTATAGGATAGATATTGAAATATAATAGAGGATAGGATAGGGTGAAAAGAAATAATGAGGGGGGGGTTATTGCATCTTGAAGTGATTGTTTATACTTCACAACAGGACCCCCTGTTACATGGCCCAAGGACTGGGTGGAGTAACTGATGGAGCAGGCCTGTCTGGTTTCCTCCAGTCGACAGGTCCCTGCCAGGGTTTTCCAGCGCCTTCTGGGCCACATGGCAACGGCAATTGCCACGGTTCCCCTTGCCCACCTGCATATGCAGGTTCCTTAGTGGACCTTGAGGATCCACAAGGACCAACACATGGATGACCTGGACCAGTTGGTCCTGGTCTTCGACCCGGTCCAGAGAGTTCTGTTGTGGTGGTTGGATCCAGCCAGCCTTCTTCAGGGAAGTCTCCTTTCAGCTCTTGACCCACAGTCAGATTCTCACAACAGACGTATTCGGCCTGGGACGGGGTGCTCATCTGGCCAATCATCATACCCAGGGTACCTAGGCAGAAGTAGAACAGGGTCTCAATATCAGTGTCCTGGAGAAGCAGGCGGTCCATTACGCTCTGAAGGCCTTTCAGAACTCATCTCCTCCCCAGTCCGCTGCTGGTGCAGACAGATAACGTGTGTGGTGTATTACATGAACAAAGGGGGGGGGCGGCCATTCTTACTCCCTGTGTCGGGAGGCAATGAGATTCTGATATTGGGCCATCAAGCACGGTCTGGAGTGCTTAGCTGTACATTTACCAGGCATTCAAAACATCTTGGCCGACCGTCTCAGCCGTTCCAGGTCACAGGCTTGCAAGTGGGAGCTTCTAACCTCGGTGGTCAAAGATCTCTTCGACAGGTAAGGTAGTCCAGAGTTGGACCTCTTTGTATCCCCACTCAATGCAAAACTGCTGTTTTTCTGCTCATTTAATCCCAGGTCTGGAGTTTTCTGGTGAGAGGTATTTTCTCTCTCCTGGAAGGGGAATTTTCAGTATGCCTTTCCTCCCTTCCCGCTTCTACAGAGGGTTCTGCTCAAGCTCCAGTTGGAAGGGGCAGAGATGAATCTCATAGCCCTCTTCTGGCCATGTCAGGTTTGATTCCCCTTGCTGCAACAGCTGGTGGTGGAGCCTCCTGTGCCTTTGCTTCTGTGTTCCGGCTTGCTCTCCCAGGACCAGGGCACCCTGGTCCTTGAGTCCCTGCATCTCCATGGGTGGCTCCTGCGGACCTAACTGTTGCCCACTTTGGGGTGTCCTCTAGAGTCGCAGATGTCCTGGTGGCAGCTAGGACACCTTCCACCAGAGCCACTTGCGTTATGAAATGGAAGCGTGTCACCCTTTGGGCTGCTGCTTACCATTCGGATCCTTTCACCTGCCCGGTGAATCAGGTGTTGGAGTACCTTCTTTCCCTTTCGAATTCAGGCTTGGAATACTCCTCGCCTAAGGTGCACCTTTCCACCATCTCTGCAGACCATGCACATGTTGAGGGCAAAACTTTGCCCAGCTTGAAGTGGCCCGCACATTCCTGCAGGGCATTTTGCATCTGAAACCTCCCATTCGGGACCCGGTCCCTCCATTACGTTGGAAAAATTCACTTTACCTCTCTTTGAGCCCGCCGCAAGTTGCGAGCTGTGCCTTCTGTTGTGGAAAGCGCCCTTTTTAGTTACTGTTACTTCTACTCAAAGGATTTCCGAGCTCCAGGCTCTTATGTGTAAAGAGCCTTATTTGGTTTTTCATAAAAACAGGGTGTCTTTGCATTCTGATCCTAATTTTTTTTACCTAAAGTGGTGTCAGAGTTTACTTTAAATCAATCCATCCACCTTCCAGTTTTATTTTCCTACGTATTCTAATCAGGGGGGTCCATGCTCCATACTTTGGATTTACATGGGATTTTGCGATACTACATGAACTGCACAAAGTCTTTCAGGAATGTGTCTGCTGCGGACATCTGTGCAGCTTCCACTTGGAGTTTCTGTCCACACCATCACCAAGCATAACAGCTTGCACATCGCCTCTTGGCGCAGGGCTGATTTTGGCCTTGCAGTCCTTCAGGGTCTTCTTTCCTGAGCACTTGTCTGCTGATCTCTCTTCCTCCCAGTGTTCTTTTCCTGGTGTTACCCAGCACTGCTTGGGACTGAGTCCTACTGGTGTGACCTACTGCAAGAGCCTTCCTCAAAGTAATATATTATTACGCAAGAACTTACTGTAACAGTAGATCTTCAAGAGAAGCTCTTGCAGCAGGCCCTGCTTTCCCTCTCTCCTACCCCCTGCTGCTGTTTCTCCTTCTGTCGCACTACTTCTGCCTTTCTTTTGGCTCTCAGGAAACCTCCTCGGTTCTCCATTCACTGCCTGTACGGAGTCTCTGGTGGGAGAAATGAGGTAGGTGTGGGGGACTGCCCACCTTTATAGGCTAGGTTGTCAGCTGACTGACTGCGGCAGTGGGCAGTCCTCTGTGGTAGACTGTTAGCTAGAAGTTTTCTGTGTGGTCCTGGCACCTGGTGTCTTAGTCCTGCTGGTGTGGCCTGCTGCAAGAGCTTCTCTCAAAGATATACTGTTACAGTAAGTTCTTACATAACTACTGTATGCCAACGATGGTCCAGAGGAAGGTGGTCGGGTGCTTTTTCAAGGGCCTTGACCATCTGTCCCCTCCGATGCATGATCCACCACCACCACCATGGGACCTACAGTTGGTGCTGGCTGTGCTTATGGGCAAGCAATTTGAGCCCTTGCACAGGTGTGAGATGTCACACCTGTCATGGAAGACAGCCTTCTAGATGGCCATTACGTCAGCCAGAAGGCCCAGTGAGCTACAGGCACTCTTGATGAGGTCTCCACATGTTTGCTTCCACAAGGACAAGGTTATCCTTCCCCACCCCCACACGAATTTCCTCCTGAAGTGCATATTGGAGTTTCACCTTAACCAGGTAGCTCAACTTACCGGCATACTTGTGCAGGCAGGGTACTCAGCACCTGGGAGGGATCATTCACTCCACCTACTACCTGATTCATCCCCTGTCTACTCCTCCTCACTACCTACTACCCATTTCCTTCCTGATGTGCTCTACCTCTGCCTAGTGCAGGCAGGGTTACGCAGTATATGAGAGGGGTCAGACCCTGGCAGATCTCTCCCCTCTTCAGTCTTCTTCAGGACTTCCATCTCCTTTTCCCTTCTCCTCCAATTTGACTGCCCTATCCCCCGACAGTGCTTCCAGCCTCCCAGGTATACCTGGGATTTTCTACGCATGTTATACCCTGCACTTGCTCGGCCCTTCTCAATTATCCACTACCTCCCACTCCAACTCCCTCCAACATCTCTCTTCTATTTGCACTAAGGTCACCTTCCCATGCCTGCTTTATCCCCTGGCAGGGTTCTCAACATCCTGAAGGGGTTTGAACTGGTTAGTCTCTCACCCCCTAATTCCACCCCTCATCCTCACCCCTCACTGCCTCCCTCCTCCACTTTACCTTATATGCTCACATCCCCTCCTCTTTCTAGCCCTATTCACTCCCTGGTTGCATACTCACAACCTGATAGGCTACATTGCCTTGTCTCCATCCCCAACCTCATCCTCCTCTTATTACTCCTTCTTACCTCCCCTCTCCCCCCTAACTGCCTGCTACCTGCTTCTTGCATCCTTCCTGATGTGCTCAACCACTGCCTTGTGCAGGCAGGGTACTCAGTACCTGGGAGGGATCAGTCACTCCACTTACTGCCTGCACCCCCCCCCCCTTTTTCATTACCCAACCCTTTCACAGTTGCCCAAATCCATTTTGCACTTAGACTGTCTGCACCTCAAGCTTACCTAGAACATTATAGCATCTGTTACTCCTCAATACTTGTCCTAGCTAAATAACATGTTACTCCTTTCAGCTATTTATAATCAGCTACGAGTTACTTAGTATTTGCATTCTTCAGCAAAGGCTGAATTACTGTAATTGTTTTCTGATGTTCATCATCCAGCTACTTAGACCAAAACTGTTAGCATTCCACTATTTTATTATGGTGTGTACAGTCAACTCACTTGTATTATATGTATTTGTATGTAACTGTATGCAATCTTTATGCTATATCATGTTATTGTACCATATCTCTGTTCGCGCTCCTATGTTCCCCTATAACCCAGGTTGCACCGGGAGACGAGCAATTTGTTGCTCAGTGTGCTGTCCTGGGGAAACATTTCAATAAATAAAAAATAAATACTTTACTAACCCATCTTTGCAGGCCAATTGCAGGCTTCATACCTGCACCTGCTGAGGGCACTCTCTTGTTATAGTGAGCACACGGCTGGAGTTCAGGGTAAGGCTCACCATCTGCTTATGACATACGCTGAAGCCACGCCTGGCAGAACAGCAGCAAAGCAGACAACTGCTAGGTAAATTACGTCCTTCATAGACCTCTGCTGTAGGTTGACTGATAGGGAGCCTCCTGTAGGGCTTAGGGCTCATTTCACCAGACATACCACTGCCTTGGTGGCTGTTTCCAGGGACGTCCTTATCTGGGAGATCTGCAGGGCTGCTACCTAGAAGTGGGCACACACCTTCATTTTCCATTATATCATTGACCTTGAGTTTCATCGGGATGCTGCATTTGGGACCTTGGTTCTCCAAGTTGGAGTGCGCGCCTAGCCCCCTCCTCCCAGAGAACTGCTAAAAGTCTGCCTGTGCGTATATAGTGAACTATATCCACACCGGTAGAAAAATAGGTTAGTTACCTGTAACGATAGTTCTAGGGATGGCATGTTGTTCACATTCACACCACTCACCCAGCCTCGCCTGGCAAGTGGCACACTAGTCCCTGCTTCTAGCCCACAAGATCTGATGTCACAAGGTGAACCAAGGGATATATTTATTTATTTATGACTTTGTTAACCAGGTAAAGTGCTCTGATCCAAAGGACTGTTTATAGGCACGACCCGGGCTGAAAGGCACGAGCAAATAAAGTACAAACGACAGTGTAAGAAACAGCAATTATCAACAAGTAATGTACAAGCATTTGGCATAGGCAGACAGGATCAGTGTAAGAATCTGCTACTCGGTATTAGGCCACAGTGTCATGAGCAAAGTACAAAATAGCAGAGTGACCAGTAATAGATAGCAACAAAATGGCAACAGTAAACAAAATACACAGCGATTGGCATACAAGAAAGGCAACAGTTGACATACAGAGAGATAGTCATTGAATCAGTGGTAACAGTACAACTCAGCTTCCAAATGAAATGTGAGTCATCGACAAGCAGGCTGTAGTAATAGAATCTATCCAAGTTCAGGCAAACAGTTGGGCAAAGGAGTTACGATGACTACCATCTCTCCCCCCCCCCCCAGCTCGAAATCCTGACTAGTGAACTAGGCAAGATCAGGGAGGAGGTTAGGAGGCAGACCCAAGGAGAGCTGGGGGGAAAGGGTGTTATCTGAGCGGTCAGGTGCAGGTGTCTGTAGCGAGGAGCCAGGATTTGAAGTCGCGTTTAAAGGTATGATGTTTGTCAGCTGATCTGAAGGGGGCAGGCAGACCATTCCACAGAAGGGGGGCTGCAACCAATAGAGCTTTACCACCCAAGGTGGTGGTGGTTTGTGGAGTCTCCAGGGGAGGGACAAGGGAGGAACAGAGACTTCTTGGCATGGAGTGGGGCTTGAAGAAGGCGAATGGGGGAAGCAGGACTGCATCTGATGCAGGTATCGGTGAGCCAACCAAAGGTAAAGTCAAAGCAACCTTGCAAGGAGAGCCAGTTCAGGGAGCGGTAGAGGTCGCAGTGGTGGGTGGAGTAAGGAGCGGGCAGGGTAAAACAGTAGACACTATACGGTCACAAGTCTTATTCGAAAGGTGTCGGAGATATGAAAGAAGACCAGGGAACAATAGTCCAGAATGGGGAGAAGGTTTCCTCTAGCTATGGCCAGGCGGTCTTCTGCAGTCAGGAAGGGTTTGATGCGGAATGCTACACAGAGATTATGATTTACCCTACGAACTACCGAGTTGAAATGGTCAGTGAAAGAGAGGGTGGGGTCCAGTGTAACCCCCAGATATTTGAAGGAGTGGAAAATTTCAAGGGCAGGGCGGCTGGGAGTGTGAATCAGGAGGGAAGAACTGGATTTATGTGCTCGGGCAAGGAAATGTTTTTACCCGAACAGCATCGCCTTCGTTTTTTGGGGCATTAACCAGCATCAGGTTGTCAGAGAACCAATTGTGGGCGGCGCTGTAGTTCTGGATGAGGACAGAGGATAGGTGGGGAAGGGATTTGTCGCTGTGGTAGATAACCAGGTCATCAGCATAGAGGAGGGATTCGCAGAAGAGGCAGTCCAAAGCAAGGGTATTGACAAAAATGGTAAAGAGCAGGGGACCCAGTATAGAGCCCTGAGGAACCCCGGATGAGACAGGTAGGGTGGAGGTGGCTGGGCCAATGCAAATGAATTGAGAACTGTCAGTAAGGTAACTCTGAAACCAGAGTGTGGTTTCCTCGGAGGAGCCAATCAGGGATGGTTTGGAGAGGAGGAGAGAATGGTTTACCAGATCAAACACCTTCAACAGGTCCACAAATATGGCATCGTCCAGGTGGTGGGAGAAGCTTAGCTTGAAGGAGCTCTGACGAATCCGAGCTTTCCAGTGGAACTGCCTGTGTGTGGATGTGAACTATACCACTCCTAGAACTACAGTTGCAGGTGAGTAACCTGTTTTTCTAGAATCGTGCATATATTGTTCATCCACACGTCTTCGCATGTCCCTTTCCCTTTAAGGCTCCTCCCACCCACCCGGGTGGTATATCCCTCGGCTCCGCCCCATGACGCCAGATCTTCCTTTCCGCTGGAAGATTCAGGTTGCCTCCTTTGTGCTCCCACATTTTGTAGGCCCTGGCTTCAAAACCTTCGGTTATTCCGAAAATTCATCTAGTTTGCATTAGCGATCATGACTGTTTCTCTTTGATTATGGGAGACAAGCCTTCCCGCGGATTTTGTCGGTGTTCGCGTGCCAGAAGATGTCACACACCATCCCCACACCGCTGCGGCATTCCGCTGTTTTCTGCGTGGTCAACGCCATGACACCGGCGCGGTATTTTGCCTTGCATTTCACCCTAGTGTCGCTGATGAGCGTCTCGCACGCCTGAAGTTGGAGAGGCAGGAAAAACGGAATCCGGTGAAATCAAAGGAGGCTCGGTGGGCGGTTTCCACGGCCGCGGGATCCACCGAGCAATTTGAGTGTATGCAAGCCTTCAAGGAGGAAGTGGCTCGTGATGTGGAATCTTCCTCTCTTCGTTCTGCTCAACCTGGGCTCCACTTTCTCAGGTTCTTTCTGAGAGTCGTGCCAGTTTCTCCTGACTAAGGGAGAGGGTCCTGCGGGCACACACTCCTCTCGGTCCCGTAAGCAGGAAAAGGACCCGGGATCGTCTTCATCTCGGCAAAGACGTTCTTGGGATTGGGAGAGATATTGGTCCCAGGAACCAGCAGTCTTGACCTCGGTCGAAATTGTCTCTTTGGCCGCTGGCTTCTCAGCTTTGCCAGTCGACCAAAGTGTCGATCGACGAAGTTGAAATGTATCCTTAATCCGATCGACCCCTTATCGCCGACTCCCGGCCACGACACTCACTCAGTCCTTGCTTTCCCGGACAAGGAGTCCCAGCCTGCTGGGAATACCTTCGAGGAAGTGGTCCCCGACCCTGGGAAATCACCGGTCCCGCCAGTGTCTCCCGAGCGACTGAATCGGCCTAGCCGATCTCGATCGAGGTCCAGGATGCCCTCGACCGACAGGCTGAGGAGGAGCCACAAGCACTCAAAAAGAGGCAATGCTACTGGTCGCCCTCAGATGAGGAGGGCTCCGCCAAAATCGCGACAGAGGACCCCGCGTGGCAACGGCTGATTTTGACCGGTCACAAGCCGACCTCAGCCATTACTTGGCTTTCACCTCCAAGCCAGTTAACGCTAACTCCTTCGAGTTGATTAAGTCTGTTCCTCTGCCCATGGAGCCAGCGAAACCTCCAGTTCGGCCAAAATCGGTCTCTCCACCGATTGTGGTGGAACCACCGCCCAAGCAGCCTGTGGGAGGGGCTCCTTCTAAGGAAGGTAGACCAGACACCGGGCTTCCCTGGCGTCTTTCGATCACCATCACCCCGGACTGCCCTTGGCGAGTTGAAGATGACCTGGCGGTCAACCATTGTATCCGGATTCGGATGAGACCGGCCTGAATTATCGTCCCGGGGATGATGAATCGACTGGTAGGGTAGAGTTGGAGGAAGGTCCTTCGTCCTTTCAGGGCATTCTTTGCCTCATCTCTGAGTCTACAAGGATGCCTGGTGACTGCCTCTGTGTTCAGGCGTACTGGCAGTTCCGCCAACACTGATCAACCTCTCGAGAAGGAATCCAAAAACTTGGATCATTCCGCTCAGAAGGTCTATGGGGCCTCATCTTTGGGCCTCCATCAGGCAAGTTCAGCCGTCATCATGGCACACTTCTCCCATGTCCTCTTGGGGTCTTTGAATGGAGTCCTTCTACATCTCCCTGCAGACATGCAGACCATGGCCAAGCAAGTCCGGGACCAGGGCCAGGCTGTTGCCAGACAGCCTTGGACATTGGGGACTCTTGTGCCTGCTTATTGGCAGCCAGTTTCCTCTCGCCGCAGGGCCTGGCTGAGACTCTCCTCTTTCCCGGCAGATACTCAGCACAAACTAGCTGATGTGCCCTTCCTGGGCACCAATCTTTTCGGCCCAGATATAGCTGGTTACCTTCAGCATATTGAGCAGTCCAGTGCCACCTTGGACGCCACTTCTGCTAAAGCTTCTTCGAGTAAGAAGCAGCAGAAGAAAAAGCCTTTTCAGCACTCTTCCCCTGTGGCCCAGCAACCCTCCTTTCAAGGAGGGCAACAGCAACAGGCTCAAGCTTGGCACCCCTAGCCCAAGCCTGGGCCCTCCCAGGTCCATAACAGAGGCTGAGGTTCAGGTCCTGGATCCTCCTCCAAGCCTGCTCCATGACGGGCCGGGAGCTGCCACCCCCTCTCTCATCACACTAGCTCTGGGTCCTCCTGTGGGGGGGGCCGGCTCCACCTCTTTCTTTTCGCCTGGTCCGCTATCACCACGGACAGGTGGGTCTTGGAGGTGGTAGGTCAGGGACTGCCTCTAGAATTCAAGCAGTACCCTCCAAGCTGAGCTTGCGCCCTGTGGGAGGAAAGAGTATCCACCCATACCCAGTCGGCTGTCTGAGACGACATCACTCAGCTCCTCCTCAAGAAGGCAGTAGCTGCAATGGCAGATTCTCCAGCAGACCCAGGCTTTGTCTCCAGGTACTTCCTGGTGCCCAAGCAGACGAGGGTCTGGCACCCCATTCTAGATCTGCACGACTTGAATCAGTATCTCAGGTCACGCACCTTTCGGATGGTCAGTCTGTCCCAGATCATACCATCCTTGGAGTGAAACATGTGGTTCTGTTCATTGGATCTGCAGGACGAATTCTTTCAAGTCCCAATCCGTCCATCTCATTAGCGGTTCCTCCACTTCAGAGCCGAAGGGACCCTATACAAGTTCCGAACCATGCTGTTCAGCCTGTCATCAGCCCCACGGGTCTTCACCAAATGCACCGCAGTGGTGGCAGCCCATCTCAGGTATCCGAAGGGGTGTGTGCTCAGAATTTACCCCTACCTCGACGATTGGCTCTTAGCAGGTCCCACCCAGCAGGAATAATAATAATAATCCTTATTTATTTTGCGCCTTTCAAATGTCAAGGCACATTACAAACTATGAAACCTCATAAAACAACAATAATAAATACTTAAAAATCATAAAGTTACACAGTTAATCACAGTAGGCCTTGTCACAGATTCACTCAGCAGGTCAGGCCCTCTTGCTCCCAAAGTGCCAATCTCTGAGCACAGTCTTATGAACAGTGTAACAGACAAGGTAACCCTCTTGTCTGTTTTTCTGAGTTCGAATCAACCTTTGGTCTCAGTTGTGGAGGGATTCAAACTGTAACCTCTTACTAGCATACCCAATGCACAGGTCAGATATATCTGTCTTCGGGGGGCCAGATATCTTTGCCTACGGGCACCTAACTAGGTATTCAGAGATGAACCCTTAAAACTTAATAAAGACCTCAGAATTAAAATGCTTCTGTTTCCAGTTTGGTACCACCATACAAGCTATATGTCTTCTGAACCATAAATATTTCTTGGCAAAAGAAAGCAATTCAAAGACAGACCAGGTTTGCTCTAAAATTAGAGTTTTTACTAAAATATAATAAAACATCAAACATACAATACAGAACTTGTATCAAAAGACATACAAATCTTTAAAACAAAACAAGGTTTAAAACCGTGCAATTCCTACAACTATATTTAGATTTTGCCTAGCTTTCTAAATACCTGTTTTCAGTGCTCAGATGTTTCCTTAGTCAGTGTTAGATACAAGTGCAAAAACTGTAGTGAAAGAGAATAATCTTCTCAAGCAGTATTGGCCAACCCCTTTTGGATGAAGTCATCCAGCCCCTCCTCTGGTCAAATATCTAACAAAAAATATATTTTTATATAAACACAGGATGCAATTTTATTAATCTATACTATACAGCTATACAAGATGTATTAATTCTGCAACCTTAGCATAACTCAAGTTTCAATGGCACCTCTTTTGATCTCATGCTGTACCCTCTTCACACAGACTTCATAGGGTCATTTACAACCTTACACCTCTATATAACATCCTAGCTTCCCTTATTTTAACGTCATAAACCTAGTTTATGATTTCTCTCTTAACAAAATTAACTTAATAACTCTGTAATTAGCTCAGAGAAACAGGATCCTTAATAAAGTCTTCAGTAAACATTGTCTCTAAAAGACTAAGTGTGTGATACAATGCTGTCAGCAATTTTCTTGGCCTGCATCTGTCAGATAAAATCTGGGGGGGGGTGAGGGGGAGTGAGAGAGGTCATTCCTAGAGCATTTGAATTTTCAGCAGAGACATTAATACATTTTATATTAAAAAAATATAACACAGCACTCAGAACTGGCTGTCTACGTCACAGGCCTTACTCCACAAATACAGAAGTGGAGATGTCCAGGGATCTTGCCCTCCAGACCTGCTCCCAACTCGACCTCTTGATCAGCAAGGCCAAGTCAGAACTCGTGCCTTCCCAGGTGATATTCTTCATCAGGGCAGAGCTCGACTCTCATCATGCCAAAGCTCTGCTCCCGGCGGACGGGGCAGAGCTTCTCTCCTCCTTTGCCCGATCATTTCTGGTTGGGCAATTGTGCCCTGCCCAGGACTTTCTGCGCCTTCTGGGTTACATGGCGGCATGCACCTTCAGGGTCCGCTACGCTGTGGAACATGCGCCCTCTTCAGTGGGAGCTGGCCGCCCAATGGACTCAGCGCCACGGTCATTTCGATCAGCTTATCACTGTAACCCAAATAATGTGGAATGCTCTCCAATGGTGGACCGCCCCAGACCAGTTGCAGGAAGGGATCCCGTTTGTCCGCCCGAGCCGACAGCCGTCCTCACGGCCGATTCCTCTCTCATGGCTGGGGTGCCCACACGGCGGACAAAAGAGCCCATGGGTTCTAAACCCACGAGGAGTCCCGATACCACATCAACCTGTTGGAGCTCAGAGCAGTAAGACTGGCACTGTCAGCTTTTGCTCCTCAGCTCCGGGGTCAAGTGGTTCAAGTCTAGACGGACAATACCACGGCCATGTACTACCCAACAAACAGGGCAGCACGCATTCCCATCTGCTTTGCAGGGAGGTGCTCCACATCTGGACCCTCATCAGCCGTCTGGAGGCAGATCTCCTAGCCATTCAAGTGGCAGGAGCCTAAAACCATCTGGCGGATGCTCTCAGCCGCTTAGGCGAGATATCCCACAAGTGGTCTCTCCATCCAGAGGTAGCTTGCATCCTGTTCTCCTACTGGGGCAAACCGATGGTGGCCCTGTTTGCCTCCAGGGACAACACCAAGCTGAGGCTGTTTCATGCCCACCCGCCCTCATCAATCAGGGGAAGGTGTACCATCCGGACCTTCAATCCCTGTACCTCACAGCCTGGTACCTAAGCGGCCAGAATTCCAGGCTTTGGGTCTTTCCGAGGATGTCCTCACCGTGGTGGAGGCATCCAGAAAGGAATTGACTAAGAAATGTTATGCCTACAAATGGAAAAGGTTTTCCATTTTGTGTCAGGGCAAGGGCCTGTAGCCTCTGTCCTGTCCAGTGGCTAACATTCTCTACTACCTTTGTTCCCTCTCCAAAGGGGGGTCTTCGGTCATCGACCCTTAGGGTGCACCTGGCAGCCATCTCTGCTTACTGAGCACAGGCCGGTCAGCCAACGGCGCAGGAGACGGTGGTCAGGCAGTTTTCCAAAAGCCTGGATCACATATCCCCTTCGGTGCGTGAACCTCCACCTCTGTGGGATCTACTGCTGGTACTGGCAAAGCTCATGGGCAAGCCATTCGAACCAATGCAAGTGTGCGTTGTCACACTTGTTGTTAAAGATGGCCTTCCTGGTGGCTGTCATGTCTGCCAGAAGGACAGGGGAGCGCCAGGCACTCTCAGTGGACTCCCCCTATCTGGTCTTCCACAGGGACAGGGTTGTCCTGCGCCCCCACCCGAAATTCCTTCTGAAGGTGGTGTCAGAGTTTCACCTTAACCAGGTGTTAACTCTGCCAATATACTACCCTTATTACACCTCAGAGGCCGAATACAGGCTCCATACCTTGGACCTGAGATGAGCCCTCTCTTATTATAAGGAGAGGATGGCGGAAATTCGGGGAGAGGTTCGCCAGCTGTTTGTCACCTACGCTGAAGCCGCTTCTGGCAGACCTGCAGCAAAATGGACCATTGCAAGATGGATTACATCTTGCATACGTCTTTGCTATGAGTTGGCGGGCATGGAGCCTCCCAGAGGGATAAGAGCTCATTCTACCCGCCATACCTCTGCATCGGTGGCTGCTTCCAGGGACATCCCTGTCCAGGAAATCTGTCGGGCTGCTACCTGAAAGTTAGCAAACACGTTCATTACCCATTACCACATCGACCTTGAGTCACGCCGGGATGCTGGTTTTAGGGCCTCAGTTCTCCAATCCCTTTTCCCCCAAGTAAGTATCAGTGGAGTGTGTGCCTTGCCTCCCTCCCTCCTGGAGAACTGCTAGGAGTCTGCCAAGAAGTGTGGATGAACAACATATCCACAATCCTAGAAAAACAGGTTACTGACCTGTAACAGTAGTTCTAGGAGTGGTATATGTTCATCCACATGGACCCACCCGACCTCCCCGGCTGTGGACACACAAAACTTGGCTTCCAGCAGGCTAAGATCTGGCGTCATGGGGCAGAGCTGAGGGATATACCACCCGCGTGGGTGGAGCCAGCTTGAAGACCTTCCAGCGAACCTTAAAGGGAAAGGGACATGCCAAGAAGTGTGGATGAACAACATATACCACTCCTAGAACTACTGTTACAGGTGAGTAACCTATTTTTTTTAGCTACTGTACTGAGATTCAGTTCATTGTGCACACTTGAGCAGCATCCATTGAGCATCCAAGCTTGACTGTTACACCCAGTCATATGTCCTCTGGCTCTCCTGCCAATGCTTTTAGATCTTATTTTCTGCTGGAACAGTTAGGTCACTTCCTTCACAGCTCCTACTTGTAAATTGAGTTTTCAGCAGTTATTTTTTTTTTATGAATAGTTTCATTTTCCTCTCAACCATCAGTACATTTTAAATCCAGCTTGCTGTTCTGTTGACCCTGTGGACCAAATGAAGAAACCAGGATTTAAGAGGTGTGTACTGTAATTTGTGGGTTCCTCATGTCTGTTAGCAGCAGACATAGTGCCTGCCTTTATTGCCAAGGCCTTCGCCATCGGTGTTGCGTGATGCACCTGCACTTATTTGAGGATCAGCGTGTCATCATGCCCAGGAGGAGGCTGGTAACTGGCCAGTTCCTTCTCGCAGCAGTTGTATGCTTGGTCACCCAGCTCCAGGCTATTACGACAGAAGCCCCAAAGCAATGGCATCTCGACTAGGATATCTCCATCATTGAACTGCTGTAGGGGACCTCAGCTAGGAGACAGAAAAGCCAGATTCTTAGGAGATACTACAGCTTTCAGAGTGTATAGATGTGACTAGTCGAAAATAAGGTATCCTCTACCTTTTGACCTGTATTGAAATGTGATCCGCTGCAGGGAAGAATCACTTCCTAAATACCACAGGCATAACATAGAAACATAGAAGTTGTTGACAGAGAAGGACCTCTTGGACACCTAGTCTGCCCAATCTTCTCTACCTACTGTGCCACCGCAGACCCTACTCAATCTCCAGTCCCACCCCTTGCCTTATTTCTAAGGTCCCCTTGTGTCTATCTTATGTGTGCTTGAATCCTGTTACCATTTTAGCACCAACCACTCCTGCTGGGAGGCTGTGCCAGGCGTCCACCACCCTTTCCATGAAAAAGTATTTCCTCACATCTCTTCTGAGTCCCCCCCCCACAGCTTCATATCATGAATCTTTGTCCTTGAGCATCTTTTTCTATGCAAACTACTACCTTCCTGTGCCTTATTAATACCTGTGATGTATTTGAATGTTTATATCATGTCCCTCCTTTCCTCTAGAGAGTACATATTTAAGTCCTCGAGTCTTTCCTCATAGGGCTTTTCATGCAGATCCTGAACCATTTTGGTTGCCCTCTTCTGTACTGTCTCCACCCTATCCTTGTTCTTCTTGAGATGGGACCTCCAGAACTGGACACAGTATTTGAGGTGGGGCCTCACCATCGATCTATATGAGGTAATGCAACCTCCCTCTTTCTGCTGGTGACACCCCTCTGTATTCACCCGAGTATCCTGCTAGTTTTCCCCACTGCCTTATCACACTGCTTTGCTACCTTCAGGTCATCAGTAATTGTTACCCCAGGTCCCTTTCCATTTTGTGTTTGCCAATGCCCAAACAAGTGCCCCAGCCACCAGCAGCTCTCTAAGTGGGATGAGGCGTCGGCCTATGTCCCCTCCACGCTCTGCAGTCTGCCATCTCAGACCAGGTATGTGGTAAGCTCATCTATCGAGACCGGGCTGAACTGTGACAGGAAGCTCCTGCCACTCTTGAGGACCGACCTTTTCTGAAATCTGTTGCAACAGTTCTTCTATTTCTTAGCCTAATCTATCCTTTACAATTTCTAGTCTATAAGGTTGGCCACCTTTGGGCACTCCCGTCCCCTTCCTTGACTCTGCTATAGTGTCCTCTTTAATTTTTCTTTTCCCTCTCGGGTCATCATACAGGGAGGTTATTGTGGTGACCTGAGAGCATATGTAAAACAGGTTGTGTTTATTGTTGTTGGATTTAGTATGTTATAGCACTGTATCATAAAATACCTTGATGTATATACCTTATGTTTATGAAACCTGTAAATGTTGAAAATACCATGGCACTAGGTGTTTTTGATAATGGTAAAAAGTACTAGGTGACTATTATAGAAATTAAGTTAGTTGTGCTGTTTAAAATGCATGTAAATTGCTGTAAACTGAACAAGTCTGAAATTCCATGGTGATTTGCATATATCTCTTGATGCTTTGCATTATGGAAGTATGTGTGATGTTGTATTTCTTTAAAACTTGATTTGTTGTCACTACCCTTTGGGGTAACCGTTTTTTCAGTGTGATTCTGCTGTGAGGTTCTTTGTCTATAGCTTTTTCTATTTTTTTTTCCTTTTTGAGTCCCCACTACCCAAGCAAACGGGGCCCACATGGGAATGCAGGGTTTTCACTGAAAAGTGGTTAGATCAAAGATCAATGTCAGCAGGCCCTGGCTAAGTGCAGAGAAAGGACATTTATAGTCTGTTGCTGTACACTGATGTACTGAAGAAGGAATATGGCATTGCAGAAGCCTAGTTCCTGTATTTTGAATAAACATCAAAATCTTTATTTATCCAGGCAAAACACCATTGAGCAAGCTCATTTACAAGGTGGACCTGCATCACACAAGGTCGAAGCAAAGCAAAAGATACAATTAGAGAAATTAAAAGCATACATAGAAACAGATTACATAGCTAAAATACATGTATATAAGCCGTTATATACATACACACATGCATAATAACATAACTGATGGCTGTAGAATGGGAGAGGAAGGAGGGAGAGGGAAATGGAGCAAATGTAATTACTCTTAAGGTGGAAGTACGGACAAGGACAGATGCAGTACAGGAAGCCCATAAGTGCCCTGCCTGGTGCTAAAGATGGAAGGTAGATGTGAGTCAAGGACCAGGGATGGTTAGAAGATTTGAATAGGTGACATTAATTGGAAAAGGGAAGTAGGCGTATGTAGCCTGTCAGCAATAGGTACTCAAGTGGGGGCGGTGGAAGCAGTTGCAGACTACAGAGATGACTTTGGTGTACGGTCACTTGAACACAGCAAGACAGACTGGAGTTCTTAATTTTAAGGATTTCTGTAGTTTATTCCAGAGTGAGGGCAGTACAAAGCTTATGGCCGATCTCCCAAATCGTGTGCCAGCCCTTGGCACTTTCAGAGAGATCAGTGAGTTACTTCTCAACGTGTAGTTGCCTATCAAGTTTAGAGGCAAGCAGTCAGCAGTGTATTGCGGAAGTTTATTGGTAATGGCTCTGTAAACCCAGAGTGCGGCATTCTTGTTCCTCCTGTGCTGCAGGGAGGTCCATCCCACCGCAGCATAAAGGGAGCAGTGATGGATGGAGAAGGGAAGAGCAGTATTGAATCTCAACGCTCTGTGGTAAAGTGTATCCAGCTTGCCAAGATGAGAGGCAGTACACTGGCTGTAGATAAAGTCAGCATAGTCAATTAAGGATAGGAACGTTGTCTGAACCAGTTGCTTTTTAGCGTCAGAGGTCAGAAAATAATTTTATCCTGAAGAAGAAACCGAGTCTCCAAGTTTTTTTGAACAAGTCCTCTATGTGGTCAATGAAGGAGAGTTTATAGTCGAGCCAGACCCCCAAACACTTAAACTTTGGTACAAATTCCAGTTTCTCTCCTAGAAGAGTGGTAATATGGGGAAGCAGGAAGTGTTATACAATTGACTGGTGAAAATAGCATCACTTTCATTTTCTTTGTGTTTAGGAGGAGTTTTTTGTTAATAAGCTGATGTTGTAGCAAGTTAAAATCACTTTGCAAGTCTTTGCAGGCAACTACAGGAGATGTACGGCTTAAATATAGCACAGTATCATCTGAGAATAGATGAATGTTAGCCTCCTTGATGTCGACATCAATGCTATTAATATAAATGGCAAAAAGCTGGTGCCCTAGGATGGAATCCTGAGGAACCCCCCTTGTCAGGGGCTTAAGAGGGGAAAGCTGGCCTCCAGCCATGACCTGCTGCTGCCTGTCAGTAAGGTAGTCATTAAACCAGCAAAGGGACGGTTGGTCCAGGCCAGTCGAGTTTAATGCAGAGAGTAGAAGACCATGATCTACGGTATCGAAGGCCTTACTAAGGTCCAAGAAAACAGCGCAGACAAATTTTTTGTTATCCAATTCACATTGCCAATCATTCGTGACTTTAACCAGTGCCGAAATAGTACTCCGATTAGCTCTGAACCCAGGCTGCATAGGATTTAGGAGATTCGTTGTTTCAAGGAAAGTTCTCAACTGGGCATTCACAATTTTTTCCAGGAGTTTTGACAATACAGGTAATGGGGAAATCGGCCGGTAATTGTTTAGATCACTAGGATCCCCTGCTTTGAACAGAGGAATGACATAAGCAGTTTTCCATAAGCGGGGAATGGACCCTTGCAATAGGGACAGATTGAACAGATGGGTTATTGGTACTGCAAGGACATGGTAAGCAGTCTTCAGAAAGAAGGGATTAAAGGAGTCAGCGCCAGCACTTTTCTTTATATCCAGCTGAAGAATGAGGTCTTCGACATCTTTCAGGGAGACAGGTGAGAACGAAAAGATAGTGTTCGAGATACTAGTTGCTGGCAGCTGTAATGTGACTGGTGAGCGTAGCTTACAAGCAGGAGAACTATCGAACGCGAGGCCAGCAATAGCAAAATTATTGTTAAAGGACTGTAAGATTTCTGTTCTGTCCTGAATGGTATCCTTGTCGGAATTGATTTTTGATGGAAGCACATTGCCTGCCGTATGACCAGACAGATCTTTTATTGCGGCCCAGAATTTAGTAGGGCAGTTTGAAGTGGAGTCCAGTTCTGAACGGAAGAATTTGGCCTTGGTCTCTCTAGTTAGTTTAGTACGGTGATTTCTAGCTGCTCTAAAGTGGCACCAGTCTACAGGGGAATGAGACAGACAAGCTTTTTTCCAATGCTTATCTCTTTTTGTCAGAGCAGCCTTGAGGTCTTTAGTGAACCAGCTTCGAGGTCTGGCCTTTATACAAATTTTTACCATTGGGGCATAGGTATTAAGGGCATTCACAACAATTCCGAGGAAGATGTCATAGGCAGTGCTTACTGAATTGGCTAGATAGAAGCTTTGCCAGAGTTGGGAGGTTTTTATATCACTGATGTAGCCAATTGGATCAAAGTTTCGCCTGGATCTTTTAGTCACAAACCTGGCTGCTGACTGAGGTTTGGGATCAGCCCTGACCCCAGCTATAAAGCAGTGATCGCTAACATTTGCGGAGAAAATACCCGCATGGGAGAAAGAGTGTGGTTTGCTTGTGAGAAGGACATCCAGTAAGGTGCTATTCTGAGGATTTTTCTTAACACGCGTTGGTTCATTGATAAGTTGAGTAAACCCATAAGTTGAGTAAACCCATACATGTCACAGAAGGACATGAGAGGTAAGGAGACATTCGACAACCAGTCATAATTAAGGCCCCCCAAGATAATAGTTTCAAGGGAGCCAGGGCCCACGATAGTGGAGAGATGGGATAGTAGCTGGGACCCCGTGGAAGGAGGTCTATAGCCTCCTATGACACAGAAGGACAGTGCAGGTGAAATTTCAGTTTTGATAGTTAGGCATTCGAATTCGTTAGCAACAGAGGAGGAGTCAATGATGGAGGTATTGAACATGTCCTTAACATAGATGGCAACCCCACCACCCCTTGACTGCCTATCGATTCTGAACAGCTGATAGTTGGGAATATTAACCTCCTTATCAGGAGTGGAAGGCCGAAGCCAAAATTCTGAGATCACCAGTACATCTGGTGCAGTATGAAATACCCAAGCATCGATAGAAGTGAGCTTCTTTAGTAGGCTGCAGACATTTTCATGCATAAAACTAATGCTTTTAAGTCCCAAAAGCGCTGAAGGTGAAGTAAGGGCTTTTATGGGGCTGGGATTAAGTTCGACATTGCCTGAGCATAGGGGGAGGAGAAGCACAATTTTCCGCAGGGCAGCAAAAGATAGTTTGAAAGCTCTGGCCTTTAAGCAGCTAAATGGGTATTCAGTGCATTGGGGCAGAGTAGTAATGCTTGCCTTGTGAAGTCCTAGTGAAGCATATCCCAGTACCATAGCTGAAAGGCACCAGCGTGTAAAAGGTCCAGGATGCTGAGGCAGTATTCCTTGCGGAGAAGGTGAGGTCCTGGTACCCTGTTTGTTGAAGAAACTCAATTAAGTGTAAGTGCAGAGAGGCAGGGAAACAGCCCAAGCTATAAAGTGGAGCTAATTGTAAGCAGAATTGGGGTGAAGGGCACACATCCTTTTGAAGGTGAATATCGCCTGAAGGGAGAAGGATCCTAGGTCCCATGAGAAAGAAGGTAAGGAGACCAAGCCAGAATATAGAAGACATGTTTCAGTATAAGTAATAGGTAGAGTAGTGGTTTGGGGATACACTAGTCATGTAATTATGGTAGGAAGGGTTATAACACACAGCCCTCAATGCAAGATGTAAGAAAGGGTCAACAATAGGGGTTCTATAAGGCCAGATTCGCGTGAGAGCATTAATTAAAATAAATTAGGGTCAGCAACAGGAGGATCTAGCAGACCAATATCACACAGAGTTAGGCAGAGGTTTGCGTATGGCAGCAGAAATGGTAGATCCGCCCACTAGAAGGGGAGGTGGAGAGCGTTAGAGGCCTAGGTCCACACAGCAAGGAGTGGTTTTGAGAGAACCGGGATGGACCAATGGCAGGAAAAGGCAGGGAAGGATGGCCTATAAAGTAAAAAGCTCCGGAAGGGGGATGGGTGGGTGGGCGAAAAGTACAGCTTCGCCGTACCTTTGGGCTGGAGGAGTCTGGGGAAGTGGTCTCGGGTGGCAGCTATGAGCGCCAACCGCCCGCTGGCCGTGAATCCTGCGGCGGATGAGCTGGAGCCCTGAAGGGTTCACTGCTGCAGAAAGAGAGAGAGAGAGAAGGATTGTTATACTTGGTCATGACAAAAGGACCAACAAACCAGTACGGGGCTGCAGATTTACAAGATAAAGGGAGTGATTTCCTAGGTGCCCCTAAGTCTGGCGTGCAGCTACAGGGACAAGGAAGGGCTATAATCACCCTCTGCACATACAAGGATTAAGCATGAATGAAATGCAACAGGCAGTAAGATAAAGGTGCAAATAACAATAAAACAACAGCAAAATTGCAAGTTATACAGCTCCTTTCTTGAACACTTTTCCTAAGCAAACGGTAGAAAAGGGTAGCGGACCAATCTGAGCGTGCCTAGAGAAAGGCGCTCGCATTCCGATTGGCAGATGGCTTTGCCGTACCTTTAGGGCTGGAGGAATTCGGGGAAGTGGTCTCGGACGGCAGCTATGAAAGCGCTGACCACCCGCTGGCTGCAAATCCTGTGGCAGATGAGCTGGAGCCCTGAAGGGTTCACTGCTTTGGGCTAGAAGAGTCCGGGAAAGTGGTCTCAGGTGGTGGCTGTGAGAGCGCCGACCACCCGCTGACCGCGAATCCTGCGGCGGATGAGCTGGAGCCCTGAAGGGTTCACTGCTTTGGGCTGGAGGAGTCCGGTGAAGTGGTCTCGGGCGGTGACTGTGAGAGCGCCAACTGCCCGCTGGCTGCAAATCCTGCGGCGGATGAGCTAGAGCTCTGAAGGGTTCACTCAGAGATTACGCATCACACAGAGATTGTGTGTTGAACCTGAAGTTCGGTGTCTGATCCATCTGTTATCCCACAACCCCTCCACAGACTTGGTGTGAGAAGTGGGATAACTTGCTGGAAGCATCTGGACTGGCCGAAGAGGGACGTTTTCTGGTGGATATCGCCCAGATATCCCAGGTGGACTGATGCACCAGAAGTTGCCAGAGAAGAAAGTTATGGAGTTCTGACTAGAACCACAGCCAACAGACTTGGGGAAGGGGGAGAAGCTGCTGCCTGGACTGGACCTGGGAGCTCAAAGGAAGGCTAAGCCTGAAGACGACTAAGAGATCCAGGTCGAAGCAGACTGGAAGTGCGAGACAACACCCAGGAGGTGGAGACTGATAAGGATGATCCACTGAATGAGTGGGCAATGGCTGGAGGCAGACCGACTACGCAGAGAGGCGGAACACCGGTACCAGGTGCTCGAGAGGTCCCTGCCAGAGAGTTTGGAAAAAGAATTGGAGAAGGATTTTTTTGTGGGCTTAGCTGGAGGAGGACCCCCTGACTGAGCAGGCTATTCCTTTGTTACCTGTATTCCCAAGATGTTTCCTGTTAAAGGTAGGAGATGTAAGAATGGAACTTGAATGTGAGACCCCAGGTAAGACTGGGCCTAGTAATATTGTGCTGGGGTTGAAGACTCCAAGCAAGCAAGAAGAAGCCTATGAGGCTGAAGGGACTTTTTCTTTTATTGATGCAGCTAAATCTGTCAACAGTATTGACTGGGGTATACTGCAGGCTAAAGATATTAATATTGCCAAAATGTTACAATATGTTGAGATCAAGGAGGTGGTACATGTGTTTTATTTTTTTGATGAAAAACCTACAAAGGAGGAGGTGGGTGGAAAATGGATAGGAACCTGTGTTGGGGTAACACCAAAAGAGTGTCTATCCTCAGGTGTCAGTATCTGTAGCAAATGAATGAATCAAGGGACATAGTGGGTTTATGTAGAGGGGGTTGAACCTAGGACTGGGTCCCTGCTTAAAACTGACATGTCTGGTGAGGTTGGAGCAGGTAATTACTCACCCCACGGAAATTGTTTCAGTGGTACAAGACTTTAGAGCCATCCAGATTTGTTGGTTAAGAAATATGACGTACTTTCCCTAAAAGGAGACAGTTCAGGAAAGGTACTGTTAGTCTCTGTTGAGAAATGTATTAATGCCTCAGGTTAAAAAATTATGATATCCACTATGTTTATGATAGAATGTTTATCGTTAATAGGGACCCTGAGACAGAGCTTCTGAAGATGGATGGGTGGAAGCTCCATCCCTTCCTGGGACAAGAAGGTGGTAAGCAGTCTGCAACTACTGCTTCCCTCTTAAGGTGGGGATATGTGACAGGAAGCTCCTGCCACTCTTGAGGAGCGACCTTTTCTTAAATCTGTTGCAACAGTTCTATTTCTTAGCCTAATCTATCGTTTACAATTTCTAGTCCATAAGGTTGGCTACCTATGGGCATCCCCCTCTCCTTTCTTGACTATGCTATAGTGTCCTCTTTAATTATCCTTTTCCCTCTCAGGTCCTCGTAAAGGGAGGTTATTGTGGTAACCTCAGCGTATGTAAACAGGTTGTGTTTATTGTTGTTGGATTTGGTATGTAATAGCACTATGTCATAAAATACCTTGATGTATATACCTTATGTTTATGAAAATTGTAAATGTTGACAATACCATGGCACTAGGTGTTTTTGATAATGGTAAAAAGTACTAGGCGACTATTATAGAAATTGTTAGTTGTGCTGTATAAAATGCATGTAAATTGCTGTAAACTGAACAATCCTGAAATTCCATGGTGATGTGCATATATCCCATGATGCTTTGCATTATGGAAGTATGTATGATGTTGTATTTCTTTGAAACTTGATTTGTTGCCAGTGCCCTTGGCGGTAACTCTTTTTGTCATTGATTTTGCATTGAGGTTCTTAGTCTATAACTTATTTTGTTTTGTTTTTTTCTTTTTGAGCCCCCACTACCCCAGCAAATGGGACCCACATAGGGATGAAGAGTTTTCAATGAAGAGTGGTTAGATCAGAGATCAGTGTCAGCAGGTGCTGGCTAAGTACAGGGAAAGTACATTCATAGTCTGTTGCTGTAAACTGATATAATGAAGAAGAAATATGGCATTGCAGAAGCCTATTACCTATATTTTGAATAAACATCACACAGAGATTGTGTGTTGAACCTGAAGTTCATTATCTGATCCATCTGTTATCCCATAAACCCCCGGCTTCAGCTCCACTTCTCATTGGACGCTGTACAGGCCTCAGCGCTGCCTATTGGGCGACTGCCGAGCAGTGCTGCTTCCCATTGGCTGGCTGTGGTAGCTTTGGCTGAGAAGCGGCCCTCCGTGGATCTGCAGCCAGGCATGGATCTCTCCTGGACAACCGCTGTCCTGGACCCAGCCATGGCCTGCCAGTAGCAGTGCTTCTGCTCAGATCAGTGCTAATTTTTCACTGCCCTGCAGGGGCTTACTTTCAGCCAAATCTCCTAAAATTATTTAGCTCTGTTAATAACCTGCTGTACTCTGCTACTAGAAACTGTAAAGCCATAGCCTGCCAGTTAGCTAATTCTGTTATTCATGGTTTCAACTTGTAAAGTTCAGACTGTCCATCTGTGTATATGCCCTTGTGCTAGAAAAACAATCAAGGATTTAGCTGGATTTTACAGAATTACAGACTAGCAATTTCCAGTAGCCCTGTTATGCTTCTTTACAGCTAGCTTAATGTATGTTTGCAGTATTTAAGTGATTACAGCCTTCTATCTGCTACTAGTCTCCATAGCTTGGTAACCCTTCTGTGCAGTCTTTCTGCTATTTGGACATTTTTTTGCTAACCCTTTTCACTCATAATATTTTCTTTTTTATTTAATTCTACTTTAACTAAATCCCTTTAACTCTTTCCTGCTGAATTCTTCCTCTGAGCGTCCCCCCAGTCCTCTCAGCAACCAACCCCTAGCTTAAACTTAATTACTCCTTAAGTGCCCTGCTGTTTTCTTGCCCCCCTGTCTACCCACGCCCACCGATTACACTGATCCCTGTACGTAACTCCTGATCTTTCTTTGTTCTCTTTCAGCCGGAGGCCCCGAATGGGCGCCCCTGCCCCCAACGGCTCTCCAAGTGGGACGAGGCGTTAGCCCACGTCCCCTCCTCGCTCTGCAGACCACCCTCTCAGACCAGGTACGCAGTAAGCTCATCGGCCGAGACTGGGCTGAACCCCTGGCTCCACTTCTGACTGGACACTACAGGCCTCAGTGCTGCCTATTGGGTGACCGCCAAGCAGTGCAGCTCCCCATTGGCTGGCTGTGGTAGCCTGGTTTGTAAAGCCCAGAAGCGGCCCTCCATGGATCTGTGGCCAGGCATGGAGCTGTCCCAGACAGCCACTGTCCTGGACCCAGCCACCGCCTGCCAGTAGCAGTGCTTCTGCTCAGCTCGGTGCTACGCTGGCCCCCACCCCACCCTGGCCACAAATAAATACACATTGGTCACTCCTCCACTTTAAGCCTCCCTCCTATTGGATACAGCACTCCTCCCCTGAGAAAACTCTCATGTGCTATCTAGCTCCTCTCTTCTGTCTACAGCAAAGTATTCAGCCATCTTCCCTCCTGATTTGTACCTGATTAATAATCTATAATCCTTTGTCTCAAAAACAGTAACCCTCTAGGGCCCTCAAGAGAAAGTATCTCTCTCCCCCCCCCCCCCACCGCTCATCTGAGAACAGCCCTGCCTATTCCCTCATAGTTGACAATATGCTCCTCCTAAGAACCATCTGCCTTATACTCTCAGTGCCAGCACTGGCTCCCTCAACAGCAAAGGACCCCTCAAAATGTGCACAACAGAATGAATATGACCCTTCAATTTGCACATCACAGAATTAATATGACCCTTCAATTTGCAGCCCTCAGTCTTTAATGATAGGGGAACAAAACTTCAAAAACTCACTAACCACCACCACACCAGTGCCATTAACGCTAAACCACATACCCCTCACTCTGTGGACCAGAAGCTATAATGGGTACCCTCTTCCACCACCTGTCATTGACTTGCTTATAGCCTGCCCAAGAGATGAGCAAACAAAAACCTACGCTGTCAGCCGCTCACAGGCCCTAACATATCTGAAGTGGCAGGCGATAAGGCTAACCGGGTTGCTCCTGCTTATATCAGGGAACATAAACCCTAATCCAGGCCCAGTGACCTGCACTACAACCCTGTATAAAAAAACAGAATGGTCTAACCATAGCCTTGATCAGTATTTGCAGTCTTTTGGCAAAAATCAACACACTCCAAGTGTGGGTCACCAGCCCGATAGCCAGGTCTCAACCACAGCAAGGATAATGCCCAGGGTGCCCGACACTGCTGTGCAGCTCCCAGGTATGCTTCATTCAGGCTGGATGGACTTGGTAAGAGTGGAGGAGGGTGTGTTATCTATGTTAAGACCACATCCAGGGCCAAATACTAAATCATATTGACACCAACTGTGGTGCTCAACTGTTGACCATAAAACTAATACTTGGCACGAACGAGAAAACTCTAACCATAGTCTTGGTCTGTATTCCTCCGAAGGAACAAGCTGCTAGCTTTAAATCTGTCATCGACTACCTCTCAGATTGGAGCCAAAATGCTGAGCTGATAATGGTCGGGGACTTTAATATTAACTGGTCCTCCCCAGATGCTGGCCCCTGTAAGGACTTGTTATCCTCACTCAGTCTCGTGCAACTGATAGACTCCCCTGCACACCTTAACTACCGGACAGGCACAGGTACTATAATCGACTGGCTGGTCACAAAACGTCCTGGTAGAATATCCCCCACTTCAGTTCTCTATACAGACAGTTGGGGAGACCCCATCTGGAGTACTGCGTGCAGTTCTGGAAACCCCATCTGTGCAAGGATGTAGACAGGATGGAGGCTGTCCAGAGGAGGGCAACTAAAATGGTGCAGGGTCTGCACCAAAAGACATACAAAGAGAGTCTAAAGGAGCTTAATATGTATACCCTCGAGGAAAGGAGGGAGAGGGGGACATGATAGAAACTTTCAAGTAGCTCAAGGGAATCAACGAAGTCCAAGAGGGTAGCATCTTTCAGAAAAAGAGATGTGCAAGAACAAGGGGGCACAATTTGAAGATAGAGGGGGGACTGCTCAGAGGTAATGTGAGGAAGTATTTTTCTAGGGACATGGATATGTTGTTCCTCCACACTTATTGGCAGGTTCCTTGCCGCTTTAAATCTTGCCGGAAGGTCTTCAAGCTGGCTCCTCCCACCCACCCGGGTGGTAAAACTCTCTGCTCCGCCCCATGACGTCAGATCTTCCTTACCGCTTGGAAGCTCAGGTTCCCTCCTTAGCGCTCTGCATTTTAGACTGGATCCTAACTCTTTAGTTCGTCCGAAACTAGTTTTGAAGTTTTCTAAACTTCAGTCTTCTTTATCCCTCGCGGCTGCAATGGACAAATCGATCCCCGGCTTTTGGAGGTGCCCTTGTGGGCAGAAGATGTCCAGGACGGATCCGCACTCCACATGTGTCTACTGCCTCAGCCTAGACCACGACCCGCAGGCCTGCGAGTTGTGCCGCTCATTTTCGGCCACCGTCCTGGAGGATCGCGCTGCCCGATTGAAGCTCGGGCGCCCTGAGAAGCATTACCTGCTGGTAAAATCCATAGAGGCTCGTTGAGCGCTGTCTGCGGCGGCTGGCTCGGCTGAGCAGCTCGAGCATATGATCGCCCTCGAGGAGGAGGCGGCCCAGGCCGCATCTTCCTCCTCCTCGGCCACGGCATTTATCCCGCTCTCTCTGAGATCCTCTTACTCGGCTTCGTTCAAGGAGCTTTGCCAGTCCCTTTCCACGAAGGGAGAGGGGCCATCGGGACATTCCTCTTGGCCCAAGAAGAGGGAGTCGAAGGGTAAGTCCCACCGTCTGCGTTCGTCGGAGCAGGAGAGGTCTACTTCCCTGGACAGCCAACCGTCGACTTCGGTCGAGGTTGTGGCTCAGGCCGCTGGCTTCACAGGGTCCCTGTCAGGCCAGCCTGCGGAGACACAGTCGAGATATTCCTCGACCCGTCGGACGGGTTGTCGACTGGTGAAGCCGACAACCCCTCTTCACCGGTTCCCCCGGTGGAGACCGAGGATCTGCCCGTGCCTTTGGGGCGGCAGTCCCCGGTTAAAGTGTCCGAGCCGAGGGAAGAGCGGGTGTCCCCCGCCCCTTCCCAGGCCCGCCCTCGGTTACACCGAGGGTCTCGGTCTCGGACTTCATCTTGGTCAAGCTGTTCCCGCCATCGGTCTCAGCACCGAAGTAAGCGGTGACACTGTTCCTCCTCATCCTCCTCCTCAGATGAGGAGAGGCTTCGACGCAAATTGCGTCGGCGTTACGAGGAGCTTATGTGGCAGCAGTTACTGTTGTCTGGGAGTAAATTGACTCGATTCATCCCCCGGCCATCAAGTGGCTGTCGCCGAATGTCGAGCTTAACCTGGCCGCAGTCGAGATGCCCATTTCTGGGCCAGTTGTTCAGCCGAAACTAGCTGCCTCACCGATTGTGGTGGAAGCTCTGCCTCCACAACCGAAGTCTGGGACACCGACCAAAGATTCTCAGTCGGGTCACGGCCTGCCCCACAGGTTGTCTGTCACCCTCACTCCCGACTGTCCTCGACAGGTGGAGGGTGGCTCAGGCCCGAGGCAGCTCTTTGCAGACTCTTCGGAGTCCGATGATGACTCCTCCCTGTTCTCCAGGCAGGTCGACCTGGAGTTCTCTGGGGGCCAGTCATTGGACGATAGCCCATCGTCCTTCATGGGTCTGCTTCGGCTCATCTCGGAGTCTACCGGGATGCAGCTCGAGCCCATGTCCAAACGGGCCAAGTATCCCCTGATGGAGATACTGGACCAAGGGGATTCACCCATGGAGGCCTTCCCTGTGGCTGAGGCCATTGTCGGCTTAGACTTGGAGCTTTGGCAGCGGCCTGTTTCCTGTCCTGTGCCCTTGGCCAGGATGGCCAGGAAGTATGTGGTCCCTACCGGCTCTTTGCTCGGTTTCTTGGAGCACCCCTCTGCCGAGGGGTTAGTCACCGATAGCGTCTTCTGGCATTCCGGAAATGCTTGGGACGTGGATAAGCCCCTCGACAAAGAGTCCAAGAAGCTGGACTATGCCGGGCGCAAGGTGTACGCTGCGTCCTCCCTCGGCCTCCGACAGGCCAGCTCAGCCGTGCTGATGGCACACTTCTCTCACACCCTCATGGGCTCCCTGGATGAGGTCATCCCTCATCTCCCAGCCGACCTGCAGACCACGGTCCTTCAGGTGCGGGACCAGGGTAGGGCGGTGGCGAAGCAGCAACTTCAGACTGCTCTGGACATAGGTGATTCCTGTGCCAGGTCAGTAGCAGCCGCGGTGGCCAATGCGCCGCAGGGCGTAGCTGAGGATATCCACCTTCACGGCGGATACCCAGCACAAGTTGGCGGACGTCCCCTTCTTGGGGACTGACCTCTTCGGCCCTGGAGTGGAGGAACACCTCCAGCGGATCGAAAAGTTCAACGCCACTCTGGACTCAGTCACCTTCGCCCAGAGGGACAAAGGCCGCCATCAGCAGCAGCATAAGTCCTTTTGTCCTTCAGCCCCTGCAGCACGACCAGCCCAACAGCACCAGCAACAGGGCCAGCAGGCTCGCGCTTGGCATCCCAAACCCAAGCCAGCGGCTTCCTCCAACAAGAAGCAAGGCGGTAAAGGCCCAGGAGGTCCCTCGGCCGGTCCCTCCTCCAAGCCTGCCCGGTGACGGGTTGAGGGGTGTCGCCCCCAACCTCGTCATCCTTCCCTGGGTTCCCCCTGTGGGGGGATGGCTCCGCCACTTCCTTTCCACCTGGTCCGCTATCACCACGGACCGTTGGGTGTTGGAGGTGGTAGGGAAGGGCCTGCCTCAGCCTGAGCATCCCTTCGGAGCCGTTGCCTCGGGGCCACGGGTCCGGGCCTTCGCTGTCGGCCCGCTGAGCCGATATTGCCCTGCTCCTCGAGAAAGAGGTGATCAGGAAGGTGGCGGATCCTCCTCCAGACCCGGGGTCTGTGTCCGGGTATCTCGTGGTCCCAAAACAGACGGGGGGCTGGTGCCCCATTCTCGACCTGCATGACCTGAACAGGTTCCTAAGGTCTCAGACCGTCAGGATGGTCACTCTGGCTCAGATAATCCCATCCTTGGAACAAGGCATGTGGTTCTGTTCCCTGGACCTCCAGGACGCGTTCTTTCACGTCCCGATCCATCCGTCTCATCAGAGATTCCTCTGCTTCAGAGCGGAGGGATCCCTTTACGAGTTCCGGGCCATGCCCTTCGGCATCTCTCAAGCTCCCAGGGTCTTCACCAAATGCATGGCAGTGGTGACAGCATTCCTGCGGCGCCGAAGGGTCCGAGTGTACCCCTGCCTGGACCACTGGCTGATTGCAGCCCCTCCAGAGCGGAGGTGGAGCAGTCCAGAGATCTGGCCCTCCAGGTTTGCTCTCAGATTGGCCTCCTCATCAACGAGACCAAGTCGGAACTCGTGCTGAAGCAGGTGATACACTTCATCGTTGCAGAGCTCCACTCTCTTCGAGCCAGAGCTCGGCTCCCGGCGGACAGGGCCGAGGTTCTTTCCTCCTTTGTCCAATCATTTTTGGTTGGGCAATCGTGCCCTGTCCAGGACTTCCTGCGCCTCCTGGGCCTCATGGCAGCTTGCACCAGCGTGGTCCATTGGGCCCGTTGGTACATGCGTCCCCTTCATTGGGGACTGGCCAGCCAGTGGTCACAATGCTACAATCCATTGGATCAGTTGGTGACAGTAACCCAGGAAATGTGGAACGCTCTCCAGTGGTGGACCGTTCTGGCACATCTGCAGGAGGGCATCCCATTCGTCCGCCCCGAGCCGACGGTCTCTCTATCGACCGCGCATCTCTGATGGGTTGGGGTGCCCATCTGGGGGAGCACAGAGCGCATGGCCTCTGGTCCCCTCGGGAGTCCCGATGCCATATCAACCTGCTGGAGCTCCGAGCGGTCCACCTAGCTCTCACCGCCTTCGCTCCGTTTCTACGGGGTCAAGTGGTTCAGGTCCAGACGGACAATACCACGACCATGTACTACCTAATCCACCAGGGCGGGACATGCTCCATGCTGTTATGCAAGAAAGCTCTCCGCACATGGTCTCTTGTGCGCAGCCTGGAGGTGGATCTCCTAGCCATTCACGTGGCAGGAGCCTCCAGCACCCTGGCTGATGCCCTAAGCTGGATAGGGGCTGTGTCTCACGAGTGGTCTCTCCTGCCGGAGGTAGTACAAGATCTCTTCTCCCATTGGGACATGCCTCAGGCGGACCTGTTTGCCTCCAGGGAGAATGCGAAGCTGAGACTGTTCCATGCCAGCCCCCCTCAGCAGGGCTCGCTGCAGGGGGATGCCTTGTTGAGGCTGTGGACCCCAGGCCTCTTCTACGCCTTTCCCCCATTTCCCTTGATCCACAAGGTGCTTCTCAAGGCGAGGAGGGACAAGGCGCAGGTGATTCTGGTAGCCCCAGACTGGCCCTGCCAGTTCTGGTATCCAGATCTCCTCAGTCTCAGCTCCGGGCTCCCGAGGCAGCTTCCAGCCTGCCCGGACCTGATCTCAGTCATTCAGGGGAAGGTATTCCATCCGGATCTTCAATCCCTGCACGTGACGGCCTGGTTCCTGAGCTGCCAGAGTTCCAGGCCTTGGTCTTTCCGACGAGGTCCTCAACGTCATGAGGCATCCTGTAAGGAGTCGACCAGAAAATGCTATGCCTTCAAATGGAAGAGATTCTCCATTTGGTGTCAGGAAAGGGCCTGGACCCTTCCTCCTGTTCCTGGCAAGCATTCTGGACTACCTGTGGTCCTTTCTCAGCAAGGGCTTGGTCGATGACCCTTAAGGTGCACCTGGCAGCCATCTCTGCTTACCGGTCGCGGGCCGGGAAGCAGTCGGTGGTGCAGGAGAAGGTGGTCTGGCGCTTTTCCAAAGGCCTTGATCACATTTCCCTTCCGGTGCGAGAACCTCCACCTCCATGGGATCTACTGCTGGTATTGGCCAAGCTCATGGGCAAGCCACTCGAATCAGTGCACAGGTGCGATATCTCCCACCTGTCGTGGAAGACCACCTTCTTGGTGGCTATCGCATCAGCCAGAAGGATAGGAGAGCTCCAGGCGCTTTCCATCGAGTCTCCTTATCTGGTCTTCCACAGGGACAAGGTTGTCCTTCGCCCCCACCCGAAGTTCCTTCCGAAGGTGGTGTCGGAGTTTCACCGTAACCAGGTGTTGACTCTGCCGACATTCTACCCCAATCACACCTCGGAGGCCGAATATAGGCTCCATATTTTGGACCCCAGAAGAGCACTCGCTTATTATAAGGAGCAGACGGCTGAAGTTCGGGGAGAGGTTCGCCAGCTGTTTGTCACCTATGCTGAAGCCGCACCTGGCAGACCTGCAGCCAAGCGGACGATAAGCAGGTGGGTCACCTCCTGCATAGATCTCTGCTATAGGTTGGTGGGCATGGAGCCTCCCAGAGGGATAAGAGCTCATTCTACCCGCCATACCGCTGCATCGGTGGCTGCTTCCTAGGATGTCCCTATCCAGGATATCTGCAGGGCTGCTACCTGGAAGTCGGCACATACCTTCATTACCCACTACCACATCGACCTTGAGTCACGCTGGGATGCTGGTTTTGGGGCCTTAGTTCTCCAGTCTTTATTCCCTAAGTAGGGGGTGTGCGCCTTGCCTCCCTCCTCCCGGAGAGCTGCTAGGAGTCTACCAATAAGTGTGGATGAACAACATATCCATGTCCCTAGAAATACAGGTTACTCACCTGTAACAGGAGTTCTAGGAATGGTATATGTTGTTCATCCACACGACCCACCCGACCTCCCCGGCTTCGATGCAGGGCTAGATCTGGCATCATGGGGCAGAGCCGAGAATTTTACCACCCGGGTGGGTGGGAGGAGCCAGCTTGAAGACCTTCCGGCAAGATTTAAAGTGACAAGGAACCTGCCAATAAGTGTGGATGAACAACATATCCATGTCCCTAGAAATACAGGTTACTCACCTGTAACAGGAGTTCTAGGAATGGTATATGTTGTTCATCCACACGACTCCACCCGACCTCCCGGCTCGGATGCAGGGCTAGATCTGGCATCATGGGGCAGAGCTGAGAATTTTACCACCCGGGTGGGTGGGAGGAGCCAGCTTGAAGACCTTCCGGCAAGATTTAAAGTGACAAGGAACCTGCCAATAAGTGTGGATGAACAACATATACCATTCCTAGAACTCCTGTTGCAGGTGAGTAACCTGTATTTTCATGGAGTCGTTGTGGATGCTTAGAACTGCCTTCCTGAGGAGGTTGGAGTCTAAAACCGTGGGGGAATTCAAGAATGCATGGGACAGACATAAGGCATTTCTAGTGGGGGGGTAGGAGGAAGTAGGCTGTTGGTTAACTAGGATCTGCAGCTTATCCATTAGGTTGGGAAATGGGCAGACTAGGTGGGCCAAATGGTCCTTATCTGCCATCAAATTCTATGTTTCTATGTTCTGTGTTTCTCCCAGACTCTCTGTGACCATTCCCCTATCATCTGCAGATGGTCAAATAAGGCCCCAAAGGTGCCAGCCAAAATTGCCAGTACCAGACTCCTGAAGAATGGCAAACTGGAAGCTCTAAGAGCCCACCTCAGCCTCCAAGATTGGAGCTTTCTTGACACCAGCACTGACATAGACGCTGCCCTAGAAAGCTTCATATACAAGTTCAATGAAGTATGTAATATCCATTCCCCCTGCCCTAAACGTTAAGATCTATGACTACAGCAGCCCCTGGATCACACCTCAACTACTAGATCTCATAAAACACACAGATGCTCTGTGGTGCAAAATTAGAAACTCTGGCTCCCCGGCAGACTACCAGAACTATAGAACCGCCCGTAATAAGTGCACCTGGGCTATATACGTAAGGCCAAAAGCCATCACTTTAAAAGTGAGCTGACAAACTGCTGGGGCAACAGCCGTTGGTTCTGGGAGAACATCAAGACTCTGTCCGGCAAACCTAATAAAACCCCTCCCACCTTTTTGAACATTGAAGGTAATCCCATGCAGGATAACAGTCAAATAGCCAATATTTTTAACAAGGCATGTATCGACCTCAGTGGTGTACTGCCACCTAGCTTTCTCCAACCCCCGTCTGATATCTACCCCCTACAAAACCCCGGGACCCAATCAAACTCCCTCCCGCCTTTCTAACTCTGAGTTCTCACCCCTCATGAGGCTAAAAAAATACCTTCTAAGAGCACTCGGTAACTCTAGAACCAGTAGTCATCAGCTTGACTGCAAACCAGTTAGTCATCCTAGACACAATTCTCACTCCCCTCACCAAAATCCTAAATCTTTCTGTGATATCTGGCAAATTCCTACGGATCTGGAAGGCAGCGGTGGTCACACCTGTCCACAAAAGTGGGGGAGAGAGCTAAGTATGCAAACTACCATCCAATATCAATTCTGCCCCCTCTCTCAAAGGCATTCGAGCATATTGTTTCTGACCAGCTGACAGAATATCTAGATACTGTAAATACAAGCTGCAGTGCCGGCAACAACACGGCTTTCGCAAAAAATACAGCACTACAACCACTCTAGTCGGGTTTACCAGCTTTATTCACAGTACCCTGGACAGAGGGCTCTTGGTGGGGGCAACGTACATTGACCTCACCAAGGCCTTCGACACCGTAAACCATAATCTGCACCTGGACCAACTTTCCCATACTGGTCTCTCCTCTGAATTGGTAGCCTGGTTCAGGAGCTACCTTACTGGGAGTGTCCAAAAAGTGAAAATACAAGATACCAGTGTGTCACCACCAGGGTTCCCTAGGGCTCTATCCTTGGCCCCCTACTGTTCAGTTTATTTCTAAACAACCTCCCACAATCAGTAAACGACCATGTCCTGCTTTATGTAGATGACGCGGTCCTATATTTGTGCAGTGTTGACCCCACTATGCTTGAAAAGCAAAGGCAGTCTAACTTCACCTCAGTAGAACATTGGTTCCGCCAATCCAAATTACTCCATAATTACAAAAAAAAATGTTGTTCACATTATCCCATAACAAACACCGTACCCACCACCTTCACATTCTTAAAGAGAACCCCCTCCCCCCGAAATGGTCCAAACTTTTAAATACTTGTGTGTGACGCTAGACTGCACCCTTTAATTCAGCCACCATATTGACTTACGCAACACTGGGACTACTGTACAGACGACAACAATGTCTTACTACTGAAGCATTAAAAACAGCTGTAAACAGCTCAGTGCTGTCAGTGATCGACTATGGGCTAGTAGTATATGGGACCACCTCCCAGTCCTCCCTAAAACATATCAGAACAACGCTTAACAAAGTATGTCATCTAGTTCTAGGTGCACCCCAGCTCACCCACACCTGTGAACTGTACACTCAGACGGGGTTACTCAACCTTGATAGCCGTACTCAATATCAAGTATGCCTTCTTGCCAAGAAATCTACACTTGGATTTACCACTTCAGGCCTACAAAGTCTCCTTGTCTGACCTAACACCTCCAGAAACACCAGAGGGCTAAACAATTTGCCCCTTAGTTGACCCTTAGTGTCCCCTTCCATGGAACCACGCAAGGACAATGGTCCTATGAATACCAGGCACCACTGTGGCTCATTGTGCTCTTCATAGACATCATGAAAGAAGTAAAGCCAGGACCTTTTAAATCGAAACTCCTCACAGCTCTAGCCTCAAACAGCAACTGCAACTGTGGGACCTGATCTCCCCCCTCCCCCCATCTACTGTTCCCTTAGCCGCTGACTTCCCTTTACCCCCTGGATTTGCTACCCCTCCCCTTCCTGCTTTCTGTTCTACCCCCGGCTTTCCACCTCCCTTCCTGTCATTTCCCTAATCTTCCCTGTCCCTCTGTCCTGCTTCATAGTGAGCCTCCTTATTCCACCTCCCCTTTCCTCACTTTCCCCTGTTTACCTCTCCCTGTTTTCTTCTGCCCTTGGTTTCTCCCCCTTCACCCCACCCCCACTCTGCCCCTGTCTTTCCCCCTGCTCCCTTCCCTCTCCTCCCACTCCCCTATCTTGCTCCTCCACCCCTAGCCCCTCCTCCTCTCTCTACCTCCTTTACCCTACCCTAAGACATATCCCACCTCCCTCTGTTTACTTTTGTACTAACCCCCCCACCTGTTAAGTCTTCCACCTCCCCTGGGTTCATGGGACTCTGCTTCACACTTCTCCCCCTGGTAGCACAGTCCTCCCTGCTGTGTATTCCTAGTAGCACGTCAGACAATAGAACTGTTGCTGTAACATGTTCTAGCTACCTGGATAAGAGTCTACCTATTTACATAATAGTTAATCTGATGCTCACCTTGTTTCCTGAAACAACCTATCTTGTTAACTGTATTATTTTTATAACTGTGCCAAGTGACCTAGATCCTATGTGCTATTGAATATCTTCACCCCAATGCAGCTGTTTATATCTGCATAATTGTATAACTGTACCAAATGAACCTGATTGTGTATTTTTATATTTTAAAAGTATTGTTTGTGTGATATCTTTATCCTGTATGTAACATGGCTCCATTACTGTAATTTGTACCATTGCAGATTGTTTGACTGGAACCTCTATATTTGTACCATTCCTGTTTGTTATGATGTGGAACCTCTGTAAAAGAGCCTTTGGCTCATAGGTATTTTCCTAGAAACTAAATAAATAAAATACCTCCCTACCCAATTGGTACATTGCCTCTAGGTTTCTGTGCCCCAAGTGCATGATTTTGCACTTTTTGCATTGAACCCCAGTTGCCATACCCTTGACCAGTCTTCCAGCTTTTTTGATCATTCCTCATCCCCCAACCATGTGTCCACTTTGTTGCAGATTTTCGTGTCATCCATGAACACATACTTTCCCTTCCAGCCCTCCTGCAGTGTCGCTAATAAAGACGTAGAAGAAGACTGGGCCTAGTACTGACCCTTGCGACACCCCGCTGGTCACCTTGCCTACTTCAGAGGAAACACCATTCATCACCACCTTCTTACTCCTGTTGCTTAGCCAACTTCTTACCTATTTTACCACTTTTGGGTCTGCTTCTAGGCAGCCCAGCTTGCTCACCAGTCTTCAGTGTGAAACAGTGATGAAGGCCTTACTAAAATCCAGGTAGGCCACATAAGAAGAGTTTTGGCCATGGATAAGGTGCTGGAGGGACCACTGTCCATCTTCTTTGCTGGAGCCTCCCCTACATTGGTTTCCATCTTGGTAGACTGAACTATGGGGGCCTCACTTGGTGTATCCATGTAGTTTCCATCTGGACAGCTGGACCACTCTCTAGCCAGTGATTCACTCCGCAGCTTATGATTTGTTTGAGCTATTGAGAGAGGTCCTTAGCGGCACCAGCAAGTCTGAAGGAGCAGGCTGTTAGTGTCCTCTCAGCCAGACCTGGTCTTGATGACTGGCCATGTGGCACCCACATGAAGGGAGGGGTCTACAGTACAGTTCACATTAAACTTACTGTGCAACTAGTTAACAGCCGGTTAACAGTTCAGTTGTCAAGGCTCTGCTTAGGAAATCTGTTAATCACTGATACCTGGTTGTTAGCTGGTTTTCTGAGCTTTTCCACAGCTGTAAGGGAAAAAAACAGCCAGCTGGCAACTCACTTCAGTCACATACAAAGAATGAGCTATAAACTGGCTGTACAATAATGTGAACTTTTCTGTATCCTGGTTGGTGTGTCTCTCCCCCACCCTTTTTTTTTTTTTTACTTCTGTTCGTCCTCATTCCTCAGGATCTACAGGACCACTGCACTGCAGTCATCCTGTCAGACTGCCAAATACGGCAGGGGTTCCCTAACCCACTTAGGTGGCACAGGTCAAAGTCATGGACCCATTCCCGATCTCGATCTCCTTCTCACCTGAGACATCAGCATCATCATTACAGTTGCTCAGGATGGTCCTCAACCTCTGCTTTTCATTTCAGGCATCGGGTCTTTCTTCTGCTTCAGAATACTGTGTAGCAACAATGAGCTATAGGATGCTGTTTTACCCATTTGCAGGGCCATAAGCTGATGTTTTGTGCGGTAGCTTACTCAACCCTTGCAGCCATCTCTGGGGGCTCCAGCTTTTCCCATTCTTCCGCCTGTGCAGTTGCCTCCACCAGTTTGCTGGCTCGCTGCCTTAACCGATTCTGGTTCAACCTCCATTGCCCCAGTTGCTAGTGGGGATCCACACTAATGCATCCAGGAAAGTGACAGGACAACCTGGAAGGCCGCTGTTCCTCATGGTTACCCTTGGCTAAGTGGGTGGTCCACTCACAGTTTTCTGGCTTCACTTTACTGTAACTCTGAGGGTTCTTAGACATCACACAGTTTGGTTTGCAATGCAGACCCCTTCTGCTCCTCCTGTGGGTCTTTGTTCGTCTCACTCAGGGATAGAATGTTCTCGGCCTTGAATATTTCTATAGAGGAAGTCAAGAAGGAATAGTCTTAGCCCTTGGTGGACATCCTGGAAAAAGATTCCTCTCTGAGGGTGGCCTTCTCTGTCTTCCCGGTGGTGATGAATCTTATGCAACATACATGAGAGTGGCCAGACTGCTGTCTGGTGCCTCCCTGGAGGGTGGACCACAAGTTTGGTGATGCCACCGGAGGGATACACCATTTTATTGGATCCCTTTCCCTGGAAGGTCTGGTTACAGACATGGTTTTCTTCAAGGCCGGGATGCTGGAAGAGTCTGTGAAGTTTCAAAACATGGGTTGATAAAACGGGACTGCTTTGGTCACAACATTTATGCGACTGGGTCCCTGGCAATCGGGCAGACACGTTACATGGCTCTGATGATTAGATAATGCCATGAACTGATAGAAAGACTAGGACCTGTGAATCTTGCTGCTGGAGGATCCCCAACAGAACCTAATCTGCTGTTTGGTGGCCTAGCACGATCTCCAAGTGGCCCTTGACTCGCTCACCTTAGCCAGGGTAGTGTCAGTGATAACCATTTATCACTGGGCATAGCTGTACCAGTCTTCTTTTATGCAAGCTTCAGCATGTGTTGGCAGACCCCAGCTTAGTCGGGGGGGTGGACCTGTTTGGGCTTGGGGTGGATAGCTCTCTGACAAGGCTTGGGAAGTACAGTGTCACCCTGGATTTGGTCACATCTGTCACTGAGCCTACCTCAAAAAAGTGCTCTTATGGGATGTCTCTTTCAGGCCTTTTATGGGTCTGCAGCAAAGTCCTTACCTGAAAGGGGCTGTTCACAGGCCCCTGTAAGGGCGGTAGGAGTAGTAACAGTGAAGGACATTCGTCCTGAACCTCCACCAGATGTAGGAGGTAACAGGAGATGGTCCTGTTCTCTCTGCTGCATTACCTGCTGCAGCTTCTGATTGTGGCTAGCTGCTTTACTTCCTAAAGCAGTGATCTGGCAAGTGTATTTTGGAAGTGATCAGCTCAGGGATTATCTCAGAAATTTGAGTGTGTTTCCCTTGTTCAGGCCCCATACACCTCTGGAGGATGTGCTGTCTCTAAATTCCCTATCAGCGTGATGATACAAAGTTAAAAAAACTCCTAGTTCTGAAAGTGATAGTCCCTGAGTATTAAGTGCACCAGGGATTTGCATTGCAGTTCTTTCTAGTACCCAAGCAGATTGGGGGATGGTGCCCCATCTTGGATCTGTGGATACTCAGCACGTTTATTCACAGGAGAAAGCAAAGTATGATCACACTGTACCAGATCATTCCACCACTGCAACAGACTGTGGTTCTTCTCCCTAGATCTCCTGGATGCATACTTCGCATACACATCTGCCCATCTCTTGACAGTTCCTGCAGTTTTGGATAAATGGAACCATGTATCCATTTCAAGCCATGCCATTGGATCTATCCTCAGCTCCAAGGGTGCTCATCAAATGTCTTTAGGCGGTGGTAACCTTCCTCAGGTACAAGGGTGTCAAGATGCTCCACTACCTCAATGACATCTCCTCACAGGTTGCTCAATTCAGGGTATGGAGTGGGCCAGGGATCTGGCCATCCACACATTCCAGCAGTTGAGTCTTAAGTTGGACAAGACTGAACTGACACTGAAGCAGGTAATTGTTTTTATTGAGTGGGAACTGAAGTCTCTTCAGGCAAGAGCGTGCCTGCTACCGGACTGGACCAGGGATCTTTGTCTGTTGCTTAGTCATTTCAGGCTGGGAGCATGGCATGTGGCTCACCTTGAATCCAGGATGTACAATATCCTACTGAAGCTCTTAGCATTTTACCTAGCTCTCTCAGAATTTGCTCCTCTGGTTCAGGACCACGCTTCCTGAACAAACAGGGTGGCACACAGTTCAACTGCTGTGTCAGGAGGCATTGCAGGCATGATCTTTGATCCACTTCCCACACGTAGACCTAGCGGTAGTCCACCCTGCACGTAGATCTAGTGGCAGTCCACATAGCAGGAATGAACAACCAGCTGACAAGCACCTGTAGTTATGTGAAAGAGGCATCCCTGATCTTATGAGTGGTCTGTGCACCCGCTGGTGGTGCTCCAGTTTTTCTTCACATGGGAAACGCCAGTTGTAGACCTGTTTTGTTTCTTATGAAAATGGGAAGCTGGGTCTGTTCTGCACCTTTGTCCCTCAGCAGTGACCCTAGCCTGGTGGATGCCTTTGCCCAACCATGGTCAGAGGGCCTTAAGCAGTTTCAGTACCAGAATCTCAATGTTCACAGTTGACTACCTCAGCTGCTTCCACTCCAGCTTGACCTCCTGACAAGGTCTGGGAAACAGTCAGGCACATAGACCTGCAGTCGCTGCACCTGACAGCCTGGTTCCTGATCAGCTAGTGTTCCAGGCCTCAGTGCTTTCTAAAGACATACTCTTGAGTGCTGGAGGGGTGTCTGAAGGAGCTGACTGTCAAAACTTACTGGTTTAAATGGAAGAGGTTCTTATGCTGGTGCAGTAATCGAAGGCCATCTCTACTTTCCTTTTTGATTAGGCATATTCTCGACTACCTCTGGTCTGTGTTTCTCAGTCAGGACTGCAAACTACATCGGTCACGGTAAACATGGTGGCAGTTTCGGCACCAAGGCTGGTATCCTGACTGAGCCACGTCAGAAAATAGTCTTGTTGTAGGCAACCTGTTGTTTTCTGGTGCATGAACCACTTCCTCCAAGGGACTTAATGCTGATGTTATCTTGGTTAACGAGCAAGCTGTTTGAGCCTATGGACAAGTGTCACCTGCCTCATTTGTCATGAAAAACTGATCTCACTTCAAGATAGAGCTCTTGCAGCAGGTAACACCATTAGGACTATGCTGCCAGGCACTAGGACCCCATGGAAAATTTCTAGCTAGCTGTCTAAGGTGGGGGACCACTCCCCTGACATCTGCCCTGACCCCAGCGTCACTCATGGTATAAAGGGAGCGGTCCCCCGGCACCACCTCAGTTCTTTTCCTGCCATCGACCCATGCATATCGGCTCCACGGACGCCTCCTGCTTCCAGTCGACCGCCATCTTCACGCAGTTAACGTTTTTTCTTATGATTTACGAGTTCGCCATGTATGTCTACCCAGCCATCTTCCTCTTCAGAGTGGCTGAAATCGAAGTGTGCATGTGGCAAGCAGATCCTGTCGAAAGATAGCCATTCAACTTGCCTGATCTGCCTAGGCCCCGACCACAGGCCGGACGACTGCCCACACTACCAAGGTGTCAACCGGAGGACCAGAATCCACCGCCTCAACACTCTGAAAGCGTACCTCCTTGAACAACAACAAGTGGCCGCCATGCAGAAGACCTAGTCAGGGCACAGCTTGTCTTCTTCCTCGGTGAAGGACTCCTCCCCCAGAGAGAAGAAATCGAGTGGGGAAACACCATCATTGGGACAAGGAAAGGTCCAGGTCAGAGTCCCATCCTAGGTCTCCCCACAGGACTTCTAAGTCTTCGACCTCCAGTGCAAGGTCCGACTCAGTCCCCCGGTCTCAGTGCTTCTCCCGGGGTCACAGTTGAGGAAGCCCCCTGCCTCTTCCCAGGCACATAGCAGGGAGTATTCTGGGCTCGGGTTTTCCAAAGCCCCATGTCCCTGGCTATCCGGCCCCACAAACAGATGCTAGGGTGTCAACCAGCAGGACAGGTGCACTCTGCGCCCCGGGGACAGGTTGGAACCTGCCATCCGCAGGAGCACAGTTACTGGGTCATCCGAAAGGGCAACAGGGTCGGATAACTCAAGGAGATGCCAGGATAGCAAGCACCAGAAAAAGCATCACTCGCGTTCCCGACAGTCATCGGCTGAGGCTTCGGACCGACATCAGGCCTCCTCACCCTCTGACTCCTCTGGGGAGCCGGACCAGACGCCGCCACCTAAGCCGCCGTCTGCTCTACAGGGCCCAACTGAGAACCTGACCCCAGACCAAACGTCAGGGGACCTGACGCCCGGCCCCGGGGGACAGCTGAGAGCGGACGCCACCCCCTTCGCCTTCACCTCGGGAGCCTGACGACCTGATGCCTGAGCACCTGACGCCAGAAGATATAGTTCCACAAGGGCCAATGCCAGAGAAGAAACTCCCATCGGACCGGATGCCAGGGGACAAGGTGCTGCAAGGGCTGGTGCCAGGGGTCCCTAGCACCCCAAATCAGGTGCCAGCACCCTAACCAGGTCCAGTCATCCCTTTGGCAGAGGTTGGGTCCTTGTTTAATAACTGGTGGAACACCAACAAAGGGGATTTGTTACCTAGACCACCGGAGCTGACCCCCGGCCCTGACTACACCTAGGCAGCCTTTCCCCCAGTGCCCGCCACTTCCACTCCCAACGCCAAAACGACCAACATCAGGGGACGAGGATCCCAGGTCACCGGTACGTCGGAGGCACAAGCGCCACCTGTCTTCCAGATCTTCCCCAAGGGGTCAACCATACACATCTTCAGAAGGTTCGTCGGGAGGCTTCTCCTCCTACGACTCAGAAGATGATCTGTCTCTACCCACACCGGCCACAAGGGATTCTCTGAGGTCCCTCCTCGGACGACCCTTCATTCCTGGATATTATGAGGCATATCCAGTTCCTAAACCAATGGGAGAAGGAGGAGTTAGACCCTGAGAGGCGCCATTAGCAAAGTTCCTAGGGGCCACTGACCCAAAACCTTTGGTAATGCCACCCTTAGTGGAACCCTTCCAGGATGTTACAAAAATTGCCTGGAAGCACCCCTCTATGACCTCGGCAGTCCCTAAAAAGGCTGACCGACTCTATAAGACTCTCAGAACCACACTTGAGTGAGCAGCCGAAGGGGGTCTCCATGATCCTCACGGCTGCCCACGGGAGGGCTCAACAACCAAAGCATATGAGCTCTCAACCACCTGATAAGGAGTCCAAGAAATTGGGTCATTTGGGTCATAAGATGTACTCCTTGGCCACCTGGACAGTCAGGTCCTTGAATTTTGTGCCACACATGATGATGTATCAAAAATCACTATGGAACAAGGCCATGGACCTAGCCAAGAATCAACCGGACTCTGCCAACAAGTCAGAATTACTGGCAGTCCTCTAATCCGGTGCGGACTTCGGTAAGCACATTTTAAGGTGCTTATACAACTCGGCAGACGATGCTGCCAGGGCTGTGGCCACTGGCATATGTCTGAGGCATCACTCCTGGCTCAGAATTTCAGGCTTTCACCGGGCACCCCTTTTCAGGGCCCGATCCTTTTCGTGCAGGAGGCCGAAAAGTTGATTACCGGCCTGCAGGACTCTGGGAAGGCAGTCTCAGAAGTACACAAAATGTACAAATCTGAACCAGCCACATCCAGATGCCACTCCTTTCATAAACAGCGGGGAAGAAGACAGCAACATAGAGGGGGTTTCAAAAGAAAGGGCATCCCCCTGTCCGCAGGGACTCAGGGACCCAAGAACGCAAGAGCTCCCTTGCCCACCCCAACAACCTCGGCATGACTTCCTGTCAGGCGCCCCGGCAGAGTTGCAGGGAGGCACTAGATGGAAGATTCTCCCTCTACCTCAGCGGTGGTCCAATACCACCGCAGATCAGTGGGTGCTTCAGATAATAGAGAGTGGTTATGCCCTGGAGTTGTCTATGTCCTCCCTTATCTTTTTGTGAATTTGCAGTCGGTGGTTAAGGTGCTCATATACCAGGGTCAAGCAATGGCCAAACACCAGCTTCAGACAGCTTTGGATAGTGGAAATGCCTGCACTCAGTCTGTGGCCACAGCAGTCGTGATATGTGCCACAGGGCCTGGCTGTGGATTTCCACCTTTAAGGTGAACATCTATCACAGACTGCCCGATGTCCCCTTCTTGTGCACTGACCTTTTCAGCCTTGGGGTGGATGAGCACCATACGAGGATTGAAAAGTCCAGTGCCACCCTCGACTCTATAGTGCCGTCCCAGAAGGACTGGTTGGGAAACTATCTGAAGAAAAAACCCTTTCAGGTTCAGCCCTTTCTGTTCCAGTAGTCCAATTGCAGGTCTGGCAACCTAAGCCTAAGTTTACCAGCCAGGGCTCCAAGAATCCCGGGGGTAGGGTAGCAGGTCCCTTCCGACAGCTAGTGCTTGTGCCTCCTCCAAGGCTGCTCAGTGATGGGTTGTTGGTGTCTGCCACCTGCCCATCCAATCCGTGCCTCAGCTCCCCGTGGGGGGTTCGACTTCACCATTTCGGGCACACCTAGTCCACCATCACCTCGGAAAAGTGAGTGCTAGAAGTGGTGAGCAGCAGATTGCCTCTCGCCTTCGAGGCTCTCCCACCATTCCAAGCCCACGTTTCATGGGAGTCTGTGGTGTCACAGGACACGTTGTCTTGCCCTCAGGGAGGACATTACACATCTCCTAGAGAAAGAGGCCGTAGCCCATGTCCCAGACACAACAACTAGCCAGGGCTTCATGTCCAGGTATTTCCTCGCTCCCAGACAGATGGGGGGTTGGCACCCCATACTGGATCTTCAAGATCTCAACCAGTTCCTGAGAAAGTGCAAGATCTTCCATGGGGATAATCTCTTGCAGCAGGTAATACACTTGGGTGATTGCCAGAGGGCACTGTGGTGCACGACAGCTCTTTTCTAGCAGTCTTTCTCCAGGGGCCGCCCACACATGACATCATCATCCTGTTTCCTGTATGTGTGCGCGGTCCCTGGTATCCTCAGTTCATTTTCCCACCGTCTTCAGCTCGCACACAGTAGCTAGCGCTATTGTAGCAGTCATCAATGAGCAACTGAGGTAGGAAATGGTTTCGTTCATTTCCGTTCTTCATCAATGAATGTCAGAAGGATCTTCAACCAAATCACCATTACTTCGCTCCTGTCGTTGTGGTAGAAAGATCTACTGCTACGACAACCACACATTTTGTGTTTGGTGTCTCAGACTCCCACACGACACCATCTCCTGCACGTTTTGCCAGGGATTCAACCAAGCAACTCTTCGATGACTGCAGGAGATTCAAGCACATCTCATGGAGCAGAAAGCGTCTCTCTTGGAAAAACAGGGGGCTCGTCCCAAGGACCCTCCTACTACTGCTTCACATAAGAAGCATAAGCGTGATAAGGACAAATCATCCTCATCATCATTTGACAGGCCCTCGTCGACGGCAACCATTCCAGGTCATGCACCATCAGCGATGCCTTCCAGTACTGCTTCTTTGTTGATGGGAGTTTACCCCCTCTTGTCGACGGTGCTTTCCAACTCCCTTTCATCAGTTTCTGTGGAACCCTGTGATACTTCTATCAGTGCTCCATCGTCGGTGCCTCATCTCCTGTTGACGACAATGGTTCTTAAGCATTCTGTAGGTTCCTCATTTCCTACCTCGTCGACAGCAAGCAAGGGGCTCATGGGGACTACCACGGATTTACCTTTTTCGACTGCCTGTCCTCCTTCCAGGTCCTTCACTTACAGGGGCTAGTCGGATAGGGACTGGGACCCTGGGTTGTATCACCCGGGGACCAGACCTGTTTTTACCTCATGTCCAGTTTCTTCCACTATACCCCTGGTTTCCCAGGTACCACTTCCCCCTCCTGCCTCCATGGATGTAGCCACAGTGGTACAAGAAGCTCTGGAAATGATGAGGTATTCCCAACCTCCCACTCAAGATGATGTTGGGAGACCTTCTCGGTCTTCCACTCCTCCACCTAAATGCTTTTTGTGCGATAGGACTATTTCTCCTCCCGGATCTCCCCCCCCCCCCTATGAGGAAGAGTATTTTTCAAAGGACTTAGATTTCCCGGATTATCCAGGTGATCTGGAGGATATTGATTTTCAAGACATGGAGTCTCGTCCTCTGTCCTCTCTTTCCACCATTTCTTCCCTGTATGAGGATGTCTCCTGCCATGCAGCTGCTTCTCCTCCAGGCGACCCATCCTTTCATGAGATGATGGTCCAAATACAAAAAATTATGGCGTTTTCAACCACATAACTTGATAAACAGAGAAAAGATGTGGCTGATTACCTCAAATTACCCGAGGAACTGGTAGTAGTGGTACCCCCACTGATACAAACCTACCAAAATGCAGTTTTGGTAGCTTGGGACCAACCTTCTACTGTACCGGCCATACCTAGGAGAGCGGATCACCTTTACCAGGCTCCCCCTGACCATCCCTTTTTCTCCTCTAACCCTGAAGCAGATTCAGTGGTCATTACTGCAGCTCATGATCACACAAAGCACCCAAAACACATGTGCTCCTTACCTCCTGATAAGGAATCCTGCCGTTTGGACTACCTTGGGAAGAAGGTGTTTCAGGCGGGCACAATGAATCTTAGAATCCTAAATTATATGGGACACATGGTTAAATATCAGCGTACCCTCTGGCCCTCAAATTAGTCATAAACTCCCTCCATCTCAGGAGAAAGACCAATTGTTGGCTATGATTTCCACTGGTAACTCCATCTCTTGGCATCTTCTCCGCTCAGGGTATGACCCAGTGGATACCTCTGCTCATGTGACTGCCACGGGTGTTACCCTCAGATGTCACGCCTGGCTTTGTGTATCAGGTTTTACACCAGATATACAACATAAAGTAGTCAATGCCCCTTTTTGGCCCTGGTACCCAAACACTCTTGTCCGATCTCCAAACATTGGGCTGGACACTGCGTACTGTGCATGGCATGTATCACACCTTACAGCCCTCCTACCAGTACCAGTCGCAGACTTTTCCATCAAAAAGACGAAGCAAAACTTGAGGAAACCACGGAGGCAGTTCCATGGGGTGCTTCCAGCCTTCCTCCTGGACTGCCACTCCGACCTCCAAGAGCTCCCATTCTCACTCCCATGGTGGGACCGGTTAGCCCACCACCCAGTGACCCTTTAGAGCATCCCTCTGGCTTCCTCGACCAGGCCTTGGAAGCCGTGGGTGGTCACTTTGCCCTTCATCTGGAGGCCTGGCAGGCGATTACATCGGATGAGTGGGTACTTCAAATCATAAGGATTGGGCACACTCTGGAACTTACGTCTGTACCTCCTTCCCATCCTCCCCACTCTGTCCATTACCCACCCGAACATGTCCCTATCCTCCAAGAGGAGCTTCAGGCACTGTTACACAAAGATGCCATTTCTCCGGTTCCTCCTTCAGAGTTCCATGAGGGGTTTTACTCCCACTTCTTCCTGGTGCCCAAACGCATAGGAGACCTCAAATCTATACTAGACCTCAGACAACTGAATTTACGCATTCAGTACAAAAGATTCCGGATGGTAACCGTAACATCCATTATGCCAATGTTAAGACAAGGAGATTGGCTATGTGCATTAGATATGAAAGACGCACACCTGCATATCCCTATCCACCTCGCCCACCACCGGTTCCTACACTTTTGCCTGCTAGGACAATATTACCAATTCCGGGCACTTCCATTCGGCCTCTCATCAGCTCCGAGGGTCTTCACCAAGTGCCTGGCCATAGTAGCGGTGGCCCTGAGAAGGGCCGAACATTTAGTCTTCCCATACCTAGATGACTGGCTCATAAAAGCAGACTCCAAAGCTTCTCTTCTTCTGTCCCTCCAGGCCACCCTCATCCTATTCCAGTCTCGAAGCATTACCATCAACTGGCTCAAGTCCCACCCAACTCCTAACCAGTCCCTCTGGTACATAGGAGCAGTTCTAGATACTACCTCTGCCAGGGCCTATCTCCCTACCGACAGTCAAGACAAACTTCTTTCTCTGGCTTCCCAAATACGAACCCAATATTTCATAACAGTCAGACGTTTCTTATGCCTCCTGGGTCATATGGCTGCAGCCATCCCCACGGTGGCCTTTGCCCATCTCCATATGAGACCTGTGCAGTGGACTCTCCAGAATCAGTGGCATCAAAAGTCAGGGGACTTGGATGACCATGTCAAAGTCACCCCTGCCCTCTGTTCCGCCGTGGACTGGTGGACCCATCGAAACAATCTGTCTCAAGATATACCCTTACAGTTCCCTCCTCCCCAGCAGACATTGACAACTTGTGCTTCCTTCAGTGGCTGGGGGACACACCTGGGTCCCTACAAGACACAGGGCAGGTGGCCTCAGTTCTCCGTTCTGCCCCACATAAATCTATTGGAGGTGAGAGCGGTTCACCTTGCCCTTCAGGACTTTCGCCACCACCTTTGTCCAGGACCTCTACTGATCCAGTCAGAAAACACCTTCATGGTGTTCTACCCGAACAATCAAGGAGGCACCCAGTCACACACACTCTGCAGAGAGGCGATGGCGGTTTGGCAGGATGCCATACTTCAACACTTATCATTCATAGCCGTCCATCTACTAGAATGTCACAATACTCTGGTGGACATTCTCAGTCGCCAGACCTCCACGCACGAGTGGGCTCTTCATCTCGAAGCTCTTCAGATGATTCTCCACTTGTGGGGAACCCCTCAACTGGACCTGTTTGCCTCCCCTGACAATCATTGACTCCCCAAATATTATTCCATTATCCCAAACACAAGGGGACTGTCTACAGATGCCCCGTCCCACCCATGGACAGGACTCTTCTTTAATGCCCCCCCCCCCCAAAATCCCACTCCTGCAACGGACTCTTCTGAAACTACAACTGGAACCTGCCATGATGATCCTCATAGCCCCCTTGTGGCCCAGGCAGGTGTGGTTTCTCCTACTTCAACAACTCTCAGTAGCCGATCCCATTCCGTTGCCAGTAAGACCTGATCTTTTGACTCGGGATCGGGGAACCCTTCTTCACCTCAACCAGAAGTCTCTACACCTTCACGCTTGGCTCCTGAAGATGCTTTCATAGCCCATCTTCAAGTCTCCGCCCCGGTGGCCAACATTCTCTTGGCCTCACGCAAGCCATCTACTAGGGAAACATATAATGCAAAATGGAAAAGCTTTTCCATCTGGGCTGCTTCCCAATCTGTAAACCCTTTTTCATGTCCTTTAACCAAGGTGTTAGACTACTTGGCCTCACTTGCCAAGACTGGCCTGAGTTATTCCTCTGTCAAAGTTCATCTGACCTCTATTTCGGTCTTTCACGAACCTTCTGAAGGTAAACTACTGCATCAACATTATCTTGCTAAGATGTTCCTAAGGGGAATGTTGCACCTTAAACCTTCCATCAGGTGGCCCACCCCTCCTTGGGATCTGAATTTCCTATTGGAAAAGCTCACCCTCTACCCTTTCGAGCCAGCGGCTACTGCCGGTCTCCGCTTCCTTTCTTGGAAGACAGTATTCCTAGTTGCTGTCACTTCAGCTCAACATATCTCCAAGCGTCATGCCCTGATGTGTCAGGAACCTTACTTTATCTTTCACAAGGATGGAGTTGTTCTCTATACCAGTCCCTCTGTTTTGCCCAAGGTGGTTTCGGAACACACCTTAAATCAGACCATAGAACTGCCGGTCTACTATCTGGAGCATTCTAACTCAGGAGAATATCTCCTCCACACTTTAGATGTTCATCATATCCTGAGATGCTACATAAATCATACCAAATCTATCAGAAAAACCGCCCGGCTTTTTGTGACCTTCGCCTCAACGAGAGAAGGTTCTCCTGTTGCTAAAGAAACCCTCTAGTTGGGTTATATATTGTATCACGTTCTGTTATACGAAGTATAACAAACCATTACCAGGACCTGTTCAGGCCCATTCCACTAGAGCCTTGGCCACTACTGCAGTCTGTTTCAAAGGAACTTCAATCACTGATATCTGCAGTGCAGCCACATGGTCCACAATACATACATTCAGGAAGCATTATAACTTGGATTTTGTTTCCCGTCATAGGACGGCCTTTGGTCGAGCTGTCCTACAGGACCTTCTGTCTTAACATCTTCCACCCTTTCTGGGTTCACTGCTTAGGATTCATCCCAAGTGTATTACCTGCTACAAGAGATTATCCCCGTGGAAGATGGTACAGTTGCGTACTTATATACAGTAGATCTTCTAGGGGTATCTCTTGCAGCAGGTACGTTCCCTTCCTCCTTCTCTAAGAGAGCAATTTCTGGATCCAGATGTGTATGGGAAGGAATACCTATGGTACCTTGGATCCCCTCGGTCCTCGCTTAGTGAGCTGAATCCGGCGGGGAACTGAGGATACCAGGGACCACCCTTATATAGGAAGCAGGATGATGATGTCATGTGTGGGTGACCCCTAGAGAAAGACTGCTAGGAAAGAGCTGCTGTGCCCCTCAGCGCCCTCTGGTGATCACCCAAGTGTATTACCTGCTGCAAGAGATACCCCTAGAAGATCTACTGTTATGGTAAGTACGCAACTGTACTTTCCGGATTGTCACTCTGAACAAAATCATTCCATCCCTGGAGCAGGGCATATGGTTCTGTTTTCTAGACTGCCAGGATGCCTTTTTCCACATTCCTGGCCATCCATCTCACTGGGAGTAGCTCTGGTTCTGCGTAGAGGGGTCCACTGCAAGTTCTAGGTGATGCTTTTCAGCTTTTGCTCCACTCCCAGGGTCTTCATCAAGTGCATCACATTGGTGGTTCCATTCCTGCGGCGCCGATGAGTCTAGGTCTGTCCATACCTGGATGACTGAGAAATTCAACCAACCTCTTTCACGTCCTCCTGAGGTGCAACTTTCTCATGAAACCCCTTTTCGTCTCACATTAGTCTCCTCCACCGAAGTGCTGCATCTCCTCAAATCAGTATCCACCTATGGATCTGCTGGCCCGGATGGGCTACTGCCAAGCTTCTTGAAGCAGGCAGCCCCTGCCCTTGCTGTTCCTATTGCAAGAATCTTTAATCTTTCCATAATAACCCAAACGGTACCAACATTGTGGAAAACCGCTCGCGTTGTCCCTGTTCACAAAAAAGGGGATACCAAAAATATGTCAAACTATAGACCAATTGCCATTCTCTCTACCCTAAATAAACTTCTCGAGAAGGCCATCGCTACTCGGGTCACAAATTACCTGCACCTTAACAACCTTATATCCCCTACCCAGCACGGATTCTGAACAGGACACAGCACCACAACTGCTCTACTTCAGCTGACAAATGCAGTCCTTACAGCGATGGATAAGAGCCTGCTCACTGGGGCTATATTTATCGATCTCTCAAAGGCATTTGACCTTGTGAATCACTCTCTGCTACTTTCCAAACTGTCCCGCCTTGGCTTTGACCTGTCGTCCATCTCCTGGTTCGATAGCTATCTCTCAGGGAGGTTGCAATTTGTCCAAATTGAATCCGCCATCTCAAATCTTTCCCCTACCTCTGTTGGAGTCCCCCAAGGATCTATTCTTGGCCCACTACTTTTCTCCCTTTTCATTAACAACTTGCCCTCCCTTCCCTGCTCCTCCTCGTTAATCCTTTATGCCGATGACATGGTGCTTCTCCAGTGGTAAAGATCCCTTATCAGTAAGAGCATCTTCAAGCAGACTTCAGCTGCTTGCAGGAGTGGTTACTACAGAACAGGCTCTAATGAATGCTAAGAAAACTGTAACTATGCTTTTTGGCCCCCGTCAAGAATCAGATCTCTTTCTCCAGACTTATTGATACATTCTCTAGATGACTCCTCTTGATTTCAGTATCCTCCTTCAGGTATCTAGGAGTCACTCGACCCATCTCTTGACTTTAACCTCCACATTGCGGCTACATGATAAGACAGTTTACTCAAAACTTGGTCTTGCTTTAAAATTAGTCCTCCTCAATGATGCTGCCCAGCTTGCTATTGCACAAGAATTTCTCCTCCTGCTCTAACATATTGCTCTCAGGTTTACCTTAAAGCTAGCAAAGGAGCACTCAGAAATGGAGCACCTGCTATAACAGTATATGTAGATTTGCTCTCTCTGCTCACAGACTTACCCGTCATTGCCTGCTCTACTCAAAACTAAATTGGCTCTCCCCAGACTCACTCAGACACTATTCTGCAGGCTGTACAATTGATAATATGATCAGAACGGGGTCCCCTAAATACCTTGCCGAACTATTAACTCAACCTTCCCAAGCATACCTCCTCAGGGCATCTGCACAAACCCAACTTGAAATTCCCAGATATCTCGCACAAAAAGGAGAACGATCCTTTGCCATATCTGCCCCCTGCTTCTGGAACTTCATTCACTCCCACATCAAACTCTCCAAATCCCACAAGGCCTTTAAACTGAGTCTTCGGGCACACCTATTAGAATCCGACTGCTGCTCTTGTGCTGTAACTTGAGCTTCTCTCCTAGCATTTTCTCCTCCCTATGGCACTTACTGATTTCCTACTGGTCTCCAAAATCTGAAAGTTTCCCACGTCCAGCAGAAATCCTGTTGTTATAATGCTACTTCATTTAAGTTTTGTTTGCTGTTTGTCATTTCAATTTAGTCATTGATGTATCATCAGATGAAAATAATTAATGTAATGTTATCTGTTTCTCTTTGTCATTACTGATAATGACTGTACCTGGCTGTATACTGTTCAAATGTTTGTTCTCACCTCATGCTGCGTCATGAAATACTCTTTAATGTTGACTCTGGTCTCCCCTGTCTGTACTCTCCCAGGTCTTGCCTGAATATAGGCAACATTGTTGTCTAGTGTACTTACCCGGTAAACAAAAAACAAACAAATAAATAAATGACTGGCTGATAGCAGGGCCATTCTGGGAGGCAGTGGAGCAGTCCCAAGGACCTGGCCCTCCAGACCAGCAGAGATTTGGGCCTTCTGGTCAACCTGGCTAAGTCCAAACTTGGCCACTCGCAGGTTATCCACTTCATCGGGGCAAAGCTAGACTCCCTTCAGGCCAAGGCCCAACTCCCTGCAGACCGGGCATTGGATCTTACCTCCTTTGCCCAATCATTTCAGGTTAGGCACTCACGTCCTGCTTAGGACTTCCTGCAGCTGCTGGGGTACATGGTATCCTGCACCAGCATGGTCCGATAGGCCCACTTGCAGATGCACCACCTGCAGTGGGAGATGGCCTGCCAGTGATCTCAGTGCCTATGTCACCTGGACCAGCCAGTCATGGTGACTTAGGGAAATGTGAAATTGTTTAACCAGGAAAAGCACACTAAGCTGAAGTTTGTTTCCAGGTGTGACATGGGAGCACAAGGAAGTTAAGTGACTTGCTCAGGGTTACGCAGTATACAAATGGGGGGCTGTGAGATTCAAAGTCAGGTCTCCAGGTTTGTAGCTCAGATCTCTAAACCACTGTGCTATACTGCCTTCATCCAAGCCAGTGTTGGATGCCATCCAGTGGTGGCTCATCCTGGAACATATAGAGGAAGGAGTACTGTGTATCCACCTGGACCCAACAGTCTCCCTGGCCACCGACACGTCTCTGGTGGGATGAGGAGCACACCTGGGGGACCACAGGGCCAATGGACTCTGACCCCCAGGGAGCCCTATTACCACATCAAGCTGCTGGAGCTCTGTGCAGTCCGCCTTGCTCTGACGGAATTCACTCCATTTGTCCGGGGTCAGGTCGTGCAGGTCCAGGCAATACAGCAACTGTGCACTGCCTGAACAAGCAGGACGGAATGTACTCCCCTCTGGTTGTGTTGGGAGGCTCACCGCACCTGGATCCTCATGTGCAGCTTGAATACCGATCTCCTGGTAACTCATGCAGCAGGAGCCTCTAACCAGCTAGTGGACGCCTTCAGCGAAGTGGCCAAGGCATCTCACAAGCGGTCCCTGCATAAGGCTTCTCTGTGGGGCACTCCCCTGGCCGACCCCTTCACCCGCTGGGGAAAGCAAAATTGAGGCTGTTTCTGTGCCTGCCCCTCACAGTGCAGGACACTGTGCCTTCACGAGGCCCTAGATCACAGGCCTCCTTTACAACTTCCCTCCCTTTCCCCTGATCCACATGATATTGGTCAAGGTGTGGCAGGCAAGGCCCAGGTGATCTGGTAGCCTCAGACTGGCCATGCCAGTTTTGGTACTCAGATATCCTCGGCCTCAGCAGCAGACCTCCATGGCAATTGCCCTATACCCTGACCTGCTCTCCTGTCACAAGGGGAAGGTCCTGCATCCAGACCTTTAGTCCCTGTACCTAACTTCCTAGTTCCTAAGTGGCTAGAGTTCCAGGTTTTAGATCTCTCCAAAGAAGTTCTCCACATTGTGGGAGCCTCCTGGAAAGAGTTGACCTGCCAGTGCTACGCCTTCAAATAAAGGAGGTTTTCCATTTCATGCCAGGTAGGGGAGCTAGACCCCCTGGCCTGTCCTCTGGCTAACATTCTGGATTATTTATGGTCCCTCTCAGTTGGGTTTGAGGTTGACAACCCTCACAGTGCACCTAGCAGCCATCTCTGCATACTGGTCATGGGATGGTATGCCGACAGTGGCACGGGAGAAGATGGTTGGGTGCTTCTCCAAGGGCCTTGACCACCTCTTCCTGCCAGTGCGTAAACCACCACCACCACCTCCTCTGGACTTGCTGCTCATATTAGCCATACTCATGGGCAAGCCATTCAAAACGATGTATAGCTGTGCAGTGTCACACTTGTTGTAGAAGATCACCTCAGCCAGAAGGATCAGTAAGCTCCAGACGCTCTTGGTGGAATCTTGTTCCACAAGGACAAGGTTTTCCTCCTCCTCCCCACCCTGAAGTTCCTCCCAAAGGTTGTGTCAGAGTTTCACCTTAGTCAGGTGATTAACCTCCCAGGCTGCTTCACCACTCCCGCTTCAGAGGCCAAACACAGGCTCCACATGTTGGACCTGAGGCAAGTGCTTACTTACTATAAGAAGCAGATGGCTGGAGTTCGGGGAGAGGTTTGCAAGCTCTATGTCACCTACGCTGAAGTTGCATCTGGCAGCTAAGCGGACAGTTGACAGGTGGATTGTGTCCTGCATCGACCTCTGCTATAGGTTGGCTGGTAGGGAGCCTCCCATAGGGCTATGGACACATTCCACCAGACATGCCACTGCCTCTGGGGCTCCTTCCAAGGAAGTCCCTCTCTAGGAGATCTGCAAGGCTGCTACCTGGAAGTCAGTACACACCTTCATCTTCCACTATCACATCAATCTTGAGTCACACTGGGAAACTGGTTTTGGGACCTCAGTTCTCCAATCCCTGTTCGCCAGATAGGCTTGTGCATCTTACCCCCTCCTCCCAGAGAACTGCTAGGAGTTTGCCTAAATGTGGCTCATACACCCTATCCACGCCCCTAGAAATGAGGGTTACTCACTTGTAACTGTAGTTCTAGGAGTGGTATATGGTGCACATCCACACAGCACACCCGACCTCCCCTGGCAAGTGGCACACCGATCTCTGCTTCTAGCTCGGAAGATCTGACGTCACGGGGTGGAGCTGAGGAGTATACCACCCAGGTGAGTGGGAGGAGCTTAGCTTGAAGACGGTCCAGCTGGGTTTAAAGCAGAAAGGCAGACTGCCTAAGGGGTACATGTCAATTCACTCCTGTCTTTTTGCTTCCCGGCATCCTGCTCCCAACAGTTCGCTCTGATGAAAACTCGCTCTGGTATTTCACACTCCCATCAGTACGCTTAGAAGACGAAGCAGTAACAAGATAAATTGTTTGCAAACCTTTGACATACAACATTTAAAATATAAAAAAACACAGACAAATGCCAAAATGGAGCAGAGTTGTGACAAACTAAATGCAAATGCTTTCAGAGTATTAACTTAGGAGGCAGAATAGCGCAGTGGTTTAAGGCTCTGAGCTGCAAACCTAGAGACCTGGGTTTGAATCCCACAGCCCCACTTGCACACTGTGTGACCCTGAGCAAGTCAATTAACTTCCTTGTGCTCCCATGTCACACCTGTAAATAAGCTTAGTGTGTCTCTCCTGGTCAAAAAAAAATGTTATGCCCAACAAATAAAGTACAGCGCAGAGTACTGGTACTTTGCATGTTTTTACTATATTTTTTCTTGCACCCTTACAGGAATCCTCGGGTGAGCAGTGCACAGAATCTGGGAGGAGATTTAAATTAAAAATTAAAAAAAGCATGGAGTACCTTGATCTTCCTGGACGTAAAGTCTCCACCACTCATTCACACAAATGGGACTACGCCGGAGGCGCTAGGACCCAGCGGGAGCTAAAAATCTTCAGGAGGGCCAGTGCCAGGGTAGGATCGTGCATGGGCAGTGCTGCGAGACTGGCTCGCACCATATAGGCTACCTTGGCGTCAACCCTCCAACCACCTGAGTTTCTTTTTTCCCCACTGTAGAGTGTACTTCAGTGATGTTATCGCATGCCCGCTGGGAATCAAACATTCACGTCTATATGACGGCAGATGTAGCATTTCAGTATTGATTAGTTTTATTATTTTATCATCAGTTAAAAATAAGTAGGTACATTTTTCGTCAAAAGTCGTTTTCAGCCCTCCTTCGATGGAGTCGACCATGAGCGGGGCAGGAGACAGTAGGGAGACTTCGCATGAAAGCTGTGTTATCAGCAGGGCTGGGTCTGGTCCACCGCCCTCTACGGAGGGAGGGTGTGACTACAGGCAGTCCAGTGCTGAGGGAGGATGGGTGGTCTTCCTGAAAGCACAAAAAGAAGCGGTCCCATTCTCGATCCTCGTCAAGGACTCTGCACCGCTCGGGCTCGAGATCGCCTTCTGGTACGTCTGCACTTCAGTTGTCTGTTACTGGCGGCAGGGGCCCAACCCTGTCTTCTCTGGCTTCTGTTTCTGGTGACCGGCATCCTTGACTCCAGAGTCTCTCCCAGCCTCCTGGAGAGTCCTCTGGTGAGCAGTTTCACCATTGGGCCGCTCTTATGGAGCAGTGGGTTTGGTGGTTGTCCTGTCTACCTGAGCCGGTGAGTCCTTCGCCGGGGCCTTCAGGCCTTTCGGTTTCAGACCTGCAGGCAGGGTGGTTGAAGCTTCCTAGTTGTGTGGCGCCTTCTCCAGTGCCGTCGATGCTTCACTCTGGTGTTTTTCCCCCCTCATAGGGCTGTGGTGCAGGGGTCAACACCAGTGCCTCTATCTCCTGCTGAATTTCTCAGACTTTTCTCAGCGAATAGAGGGTTGGGAACCTCTGGTTCAGTGCTGCCAGCTCCGGCGCCATGCCCTATGCCAGCGCCTTCTGTTCCGGCGTCGGGAGCACCTGTGGTGCCACATGCGATACCGGGGTTTTCGACTCCGATTCATGGTACTCCTCCTCCTCCTCTTTTCCCCCCTTTCCTGTCTATTCAGTCCCTTCAGGACTAGTAGGAGATGATATTGAGCCTGATCCTGATCTTTAATTGGAGGACGACTTTGATGATGATTCCTCCCTAGGAGTGGTGAATAAACCTTCTCTTACAACAGAGCCTCTGGTTGAAGACCTTTCCTTTAAGTCTGTGCTTAGAAATGTAAATACCACTCTCTATCTCCAGACTTCGGAGATCGATCCTGGAAAATTACTGCGTCTGCAGTACCTGCACGTTCCAGACATTCCTGTGGAATTGACTCCCCTCGTGCAACCCTCTTTTGAGAGACACTCACAAATAGTGTGGGATAATCCGGCACTTATTCCCTCTGTGGTTAAGTCCATAAAAAGGAAATACACCACTCCCAAGGATCGTCCCATTCTGGCCTCGCAAGCCTTTGCGGATGCCATAGTTGTCCTGGCAGAGAATGACAAGGCCATTCTTCCTCAAGAGTCTACGGCACATCCAATAAACAAGGAATTTTGCAAAATCAACACTTTGAGAAAGCGAGTCTTTGCTGCTTCCACCCTGGGCATGCGCATTGCTAGCTACCAACATTATTTCTCTCAGTATGAGTGTACACTCTGGCATTCACTCAAGGCCGCAATAAAAGCTCTCCCAGATTTGAAAGTAGAGGCATTGAATCCAATAACCAGCAGCTTAAAGCTGCTATGGATGCCTTTGACACTGTGTCCAGAGTAGCAGCGGCTGGTATATGCACCCGATGCCACTCTTGGTTGTGCACGTTGGGATTCACGAATGGTGCCTAGCAGAGAGTTATGGCTTTGCCTTTTGATGGTGCGTACCTGTTGGGCCCTCAGGTCGAGCAGGCACTAGAGGCCACACAGAAATCTAGAACGGCTATCAAAACGGCCAGACCGCCATCCGCATCCCCTCAAAGGGGCAGGAACCGGTGTCAGTTTCATAACCGTTAGTTCTTTCGTGGTATAGGCAAAGGGGGCTTCAACAGAAACCAAGCCCCTCAGCCGTAAAAGAAAATGCAGCAGAAGGCACAGGGCCCCAAAGCGCCTAGTGCCACCGTTTGAGATTCCGGCCCAAGTCCCACCTCAGCTGTCCGAGGGGACCTGTTCCTCTGCAGTAGGAGGGTGTCTGACTCAGTTTTACGACCAGTGGAAGTCAGTCACATTAGACAAGTGGATACTCAGGATAATCCGCAAGGGTTACTCTCTAAACCTTTCAGAAACCCCTTCCAGATCACCCACCCAAATGACAGCCCAAGCTGTCTGCTTCTCAGTCAGACCTTCTTGTTTCCGAGATTCAAGGCCTTCTGAACAACAGGGCAGTAAAAGTAGTCCCGCTGGATCAGCAGAACACAGATTTCTACTCCCATTACTTCCTAGTTCCAAAGAAAACAGGCGGCACGTGCCCAGTTCTCGATCTGAGAAAGTTAAACAAATTCCTTTACAAGGAAAAGTTAAAGATGATATCTCTCGGTACACTTTTAACTCTGATTCATCAAAACAATTGGCTGGCCTCCCTGGACACGCAGGATGCCTACCAGCATGTTCTCATACACCCAAATCACCACAAATACCTCAGATTTGTGGCATTAGGTCTACACTACCAATTCAGAGTCCTGCACTTTGGGCTGTCCTCAGAGCCTTGAGTCTTTACAAAGTGCTTTGCGGTTCTCGCAGCACATCTCAGGAAGCTCAGAATGCAGGTGTTCCTGTGTCTGGACGATTGGCTCCTAGCAAGTCCCTCCAGGCAGGAGATGCAGGAAGCCGTGGCTACGGGCTTCCAAATTCCTCAACGTCCATGGGAGTCCTGCTAAATTTGGGAAAGTCACAGCTACAGCCCTCCCAATGGCTCCTCTTCATAGGAGCCCTTCTGGATACCTCCAGCACAAAAGCCTTTCTTCCGGAGGACAGAAGGAACAACATCCTTCAGATGGCCCACTTCATCAGGGAGAACGACTCTGGTCGAGCTCTCTCGATGCAGTGGATGCTGGGTCTCATGGCATCCTCAGTGTTCACTGTGCCTCTGGCTCATCTTCACATGAGGACTACTCAGTGGATGCTCAACATCAGTGGTCGCCGACCACACACCCATAGTTCTTTCACATTAAGGTGACGGAACCTCTGAAACGGTCGCTCACCTGGTGGACTCAGGAAGACAACCTTCTGAAAGGTTATCCCTTCGCCCCTCTAGAATCTAAGTTCTCCATCACCGTGGATACGTCCCTACTGGGATGGGGAGCTCACTGCCAGGATCTCCACACCCAGGGTCGATGGAGTCGGGACAAGTCTCAGCTTCACATAAATGTTCTAGAAATGAGAGCTGTCCTGTATGCAGTCCGAGCCTTGAAGGACATACTCTGTCACAAGATCATTCTCCTTCAGACGGACAACAAAGCAGTGATGTACTACATCAACAAGCAGGGCAGAGCACACTCTTACCCCTTATGCAGGGAAGCGATGAGAGTGTGGGAGTGTTGCCTGGAGCACAAAGCATTGATCCAGGTGGTCTACCTGCCAGGAGTGCAGAATGAACTGGCAGATCATCTCAGCAGAACGCAGACAGACCCCCACGAATGGTCTCTCGACACAGACATCGTGCTATCACTCTTCAAAGAGTGGGGAACTCTAGACCTGAACCTTTGTGCATCCTCACTCAACGCAAAACTGCCTCTCTTCTGCTCCAGAAATCTAGAGCCTGGCATATTTTTGTCAGGGTGCATTCAGACTGCAGTGGACAAGGCACTTTCTATACACATTTCCTCCTCTTCCCCTAATTCAGAGGGTGCTGCTCAAGCTGGAGATACGGGGGGGGGGTAGAATGATCCTCATCGCCCTATTCTGGCCTCGTCCGATCTGGTTTCCATTCATAAGCAGATTATAGGAAGCTTCTCTCTGAGACAGCTTCCACTTCATACAAACCTGCTGACCCAGGGCCCTGTGGTCCATCCCAACCTGAGGTCCCTTCACCTCCATGCCTGACTCCTGGAGAGATGGAGGTGAACAGATTTAACATTTCACGTAGGGTCTCAGATATTGTTATCTGCACACAAGCCAGCTACTCGAAAAACTTACACTGCTAAGTGGAAGCAGTTCTTCGTGTGGTGTGTGCAAAATCCACCTGGAATCCTTTTTCCTGCCCACCAAACAAAGTCCTAGAGTATCTTCTAGATTTCTTTAACACAGGCCTGCAATACTCAACCATAAAGGTTCACCTTTGCTCAATCTCAGCGTACCATGAGCCTGTACACTCCATGTCTCTGGCTCAGCTACCTATGGTCAAGAGGTTTCTTAAGGGCATCTGCATACTAGGCCACTGGTCAGATAAACAGTAGCTGCCTGGGACATTAATCTTGTGCTAGACATGCTCACCCGTAAACTTTTTGAGCCCCTAGCTACTCATGAGTTGAAGTTTCTGACTTGGAACACCGCCTTCCTTGTAGCCATTACCTCTGCTCACAGGTTGTCTGAAATGCATGCTTTGTTCACAGACCCTCCATATACTGTATTTCACAAAGACAAGGTGGTTCTTAGGACCCACCCTAAGTTTCTCCCCAAGGTTATCTCAGAATTCCATCTGAATCAGTCCTTGGTGCTTCCTACCTACTTCATGAACTTCCAGAATGAGGAGGCACATACCCTGCATTCTCTGAATGTGACGAGAGCTTTGCGGTTCTGTTTAGACAGAACTAAAGAACTCTGCATGTCAAAGCAACTATTTGTCTCCTTCAGCACGGCCCGGCTGGGTCAGCCTGTTGCTATCGGATGCATTTCAGCATAGCTAGTGGCATGCCTTCGCCAATGCTACTCCATGGCACAGGTTAAACTGGAAGGCAAGAGTATGCACACATTTTACCAGAACAGTTGCAGCATCTCTGGCAGAATTCCGAAATGTGCCCATTGCAGACATCTGCAGTGCAGCCACTTGGAGCTCCATGCATACTTTCGTAAAGCACTACACTGTGGATGCCCATGCCAGGCAGCATCAGTCCTTTGGCAGGACAATCCTTAATGGACTTCTGTCCTAAGGATTATTTTAGCTCGGTACTCTCCCATTAGTGTGAATGAGTGGTGGAGACTCTATGTCCAGGAAGATATGGAAATTACATACCTACCGTAATTCTTGATGATCTTGGACGAAGTCTCCACTACTCATTCACATGCCCACCCTCCATCCCCCGAGCTCACTCATCCTGTTTTTGGTCTTCATTCCCTCGTTGTTTGGGCTGTGAAGACGTTGTTGAGTTGACCCTTCTTACACAGGTCACGTGGACTATTTTAATCCGGAATAGGTTACTTTAAGCTGCACCTCCCTAGTAAAAAAGATACTGAGTCGGTTGGAGGGTTGACACCGAGGTAACCTATATGGCGCGAGCCAGTCTCGCAGCACCATGCATGCATGGTCCTACCTCGGCGCCAGCCCTCTTGAAGATTTTTGTCTCCCGCTGGGTCCTAGCGCCTCCAGCGTAGTCCCATTAGTGTGAATGAGTATTGGAGACTTCATCCAAGAAGATCAAGAATTATGGTAGGTACGTAATTTCCATTTTTAGTTTCTCTTTACAATAGGAGCCATTTATTGCACCATACTAACCTGCTCCTGGGCTTAGTGTTTCTCTTCCAACTACAGAACAGGGGAGCCTTCTCAAGTTCTCTCTCTAGGTCAGAAAAAAACAAGGAGGGTCACATGGTCGGCAGCACCATTCGGGAACTCAGCAGGAAAACCAAGAAGAGGAGAAGAGAATTAAAAGTCCCAGGGAGCTACTCTTCAGTGTGCAGTTCCATGAGCATACAAGTGCTAACAAGCTCACTGCTGCATGGAGCAAATGAGCTACTCTAAGGGCCGTAGGAGAGTGAAATGGCAATAGCTATAAACAGTTACAGTAAAAGGAGTTCTTTTCTTGGCAGTGGAATACAGAGTTGGCTAGTAACAGCAGGTGGGCTTGCCAAAAAACTTGGGAGGGGTTTTAGATATTTAAAAGTAGTGCACTGTTGCTGTTCATGAGCAAGTGAAGGGGTGGGTTGACATGGGAGCATATTGATGCAGGAGCAGGTCATCAGGAGCAGGATGACTGGAGCGAATTGCCGTGCTCCCCTGCCTGAGTGTGCATGTGCACAATGTACCACTCTTAGAACTACAGTTGCAGGTGAGTAATCCTCATTCTTGGTAGCCAAGCCATCACCTCAGCTAGATGGGAGAGTGAACTTCTTTGGGCTTTCTGTTCGAGTCACCAAGTGTTGTCCTATGCCCCCATGCAAAATTTTTTCCCATGGATATCTCTGAATTATAGCTGAACAAAGTCTTGTTAGTACCTGTCGTTTTTGCCTAAACTGCATGCTTTGGATCATGAGAGACCACTCCTTACACTAGATGTTCATGGGACTCTGCTGTTTTACCACAGTGCGGCATGTCAACTGTTTATCATGTATTCTGAAAGTGCCCAAGGCAGACTGGCAGCCAAACAGATGATTGGCAAGTGGATCATATCCTGCAGTGTGCTTTTTCAGTTGTCTGAGAAGGAGCCACCTGAGGGGGCTATGAACTCGTGCCACCAGGCATATTGCTGCTGCCTTGGTTACTGCTGCCAGGTATGGCCGCAGAAACACCTGTAAACGAGCCTTGACTCGGTGAGTCTCTCCCAGTTGCCAGCTTTCAAATTAAGAAATGAAGATAGAAATATGCAAGCCTGCAACCTGGTCTAATGCAGGTACTTTCATATCCCAAGATGACGCTGACTTGCAGAGTCGCTGGGATGCTGCTTTTGGGCCCTTAGTCCTCCAGTCTTTGCTAAAATCTCTGGGGTGTGCACCAGGGCCCCTTTCTTCAGAGGACTGTTTGTAGTTGGCCTAAATTTGGATAGTGAACTGAATCTGGTAGAAGAGGGTACTTACTTGCAGCTGTAGTTATACTACTAGTATTTTAGTTCACATCCACACAACCCATTCAACCTCCCCAACAAGGTTTGCTTTCGGTTCCTGTGTTCCAGCGTCCAGATCAAAGAGCAGATGGTGTGGAGGCAGGGGGACACATGCTTGGGTGGTAGGAAAAGCCTAACTTGAAAACCATTCCAGTGACTGAGAATGCTCAGTGGGTACTGCCTAAGTGTGGATATGAACTGAATACTAGTAGTAGAAATACAGTTGCAAGTAACATCTTCTGAAATGTGTTGCCCTCCAACTTTAGTACACTTACTAAACAGAAAAAGTTAATACTGGCTTAGTGGTGGTACGGTGGCACTGCTGAACAGATGATCCAGGTTCTGGAGCAGACCTACCTTATTCAGGTATGTACTTGAGGTGAAATAGTCTGCTGGCAACTCAACGACCTCTTCACAGCCCAAACAACGAGGGGATGAAGACCAAAAACAGAATGAGTGAGCTCGGGGGATGGAGGGTGGGTATGTGAATGAGTGCACTGACTGGACTGCCAAGAAGATACCCCAGCCCCCACAACAAAGACTCCTTGCCTTCCCTCCCAGCTGGAAGATCTGGGTAACTGTCTGATTTCTTAAGCTGTTTAGAAATGTAATCAGGTTCATGTCCCTTTGGGTGGTAGTGGTTCCTCCACAATCTGTTATCTTCTCATTATGAACTGTTTAAAGCAGCAATAGTTAATTAAGAAGATACTAGATGAAATAAGGAGGTTTCAAAAGATACTAGATGAAATAAGGAGGTTTTAAAATATATATATTTTAATGTCTGTGTTTGCTGTATCCTGTAGGAAACCAGAAACCTTACAGTGTCCGATTGTCCTATGTGGCTGGAGAGGAAAAGCATCAATCCGTGCTTTTGTTCCCAAGAATGAACGTTTCCACTACCTTAGAATGATGGGAAATGAGGTTTTCCGGGAAAAGAAGAATGAAGAGGATTCTAGAACCATGGATCAGGGCAGCAAAGGTAACGGGGATCAAGCAGCAGAAGAAATGGGCTTTGAAGAAAAAAATGACTGTTCGGAAGAGCCTGAAGAAGAAACGGGGATTGAAACCATGGAAACAGAAAGTGTTGAGGAAAAAAGTGGAGAAGGACAAGGTGGATTTGGGAGTTGTCTTGAGCAGCCCAGCAAAGCCTCTGAGGCGCAGTGCCCTGATAATAAAAGTGATTTAAAAATGTAGTTTCTGACTGTTGAGACAGTGACTGCATCAGTCGGTGTTGCACTGCTAGAAAGCAGTTTGCAACTGCGATCTCTTCAATAGGAGAAGCCATTTCAGTATGTCTTTTGACAAACTGCTTAATTCTGTACATTTAGTTCTTGGCACGGAAAACCCCTTTAGTGCTTTCAGTTCACATTGATGATTCAGTTTGGTCCAAACAGTGGCATCCAGTAACTAGTGCCTATCAGAACTCTACTGGTGATTTCATGGTTTGCACCAAAAAGTGAATGTGATCCCTCCAGCAAGTTTTTGCAAGGATTATGAATGGCTAAAATGCAGTTCTGTTTTAAATGCCCAGTAGTTATGTTGATGAATTTCTATTTTGAAAAAAAGAACTGTATTTAAAAAACGTGTTTTGTGGACAGTCTGTCCAAGGATTTGTGAGTTCAAAACAAGACATGGTCATCTCCAGCTGTGATCCAAGCAGCAGGAAATATATTTTTTTTTGAGGGGGAGACATATGAAGTACAATAAACTGGCTTTTATTTCTTTGTAGCCTATACCATTTCATTGCACGGGATCCAGGGGAAATAGGTTGGTAGTATTTTATTTGGATATTGTGCAGTACATAATCCAAGGTTCAAAATGTAGTCAGGCTTTGCTCAAGATTCTGTAGTTATAGAAAGGGGGGAGGGGGTCAAAGAAAAAAAAAAGCGTGCTCAGAGATGCACAAGAGGAACATCAATTATGTTTAAAAAAAGTTTTCCATGACATAAGACAGAAGTATTGGTTGGCCCATAAGCATACCAGCAACGATGCTTGGGACACTGTCACCCCTGGCCCATGCCCTGAGTGTAGGCCATCTGGAAGGCCAGCCGGAGAAGGATCAGATGTCACTGTGGTACTGTCATCTGATGACCATAGGTGGCAGTGCAGCTGAAACAGAGTTCATAGGAGTGGGTGCTTGCATAGTGTGTTCCAATGCAGACTGCTGTGCTTCTGAGCATGGGGATCTGGATCAAAAAAGGAAAAGACCCTCTTGATCGATAAAGCCACTGTGCCAGCTAGCCATTCATTTGGGGCATTCAAACCTTTATATTGAATTCCCCCTAAGGGACCACTGAAGGGTGACACTGGAGGAAGCCCTCACTGACCAGGTATAGGAAGATGCTGCCTAGACAAAGACATATCCATTTGCTTGTGGAAAAGCAACTTGGTGCTAGAGGTGACCATTTCAGAGGTGCAGCCAAACAGGCTAGTTGGGTAGGTGGAAGGAGTCTGAGTGGAGACTAGGACAGGAACATAAAATATACTTTGGGGGGTTAAAATATTTGAAGTACACTCATCATGACATGACTGAACTTCCAGATATCTTTACAACAGTTTGTGTTATGCCTGTGCGCTAGGGAAAGCATGGTTTTGTATCCTTTACATACTGGAGGCAGCATTTTTCAATACTGTGTGTACCAGGACGTGTCACTGGCACGTTGGGATGCACGAGCCACTGCCTGGCACCAACCCCCCACTGCAGCGAGATGCACCAACAGGTGCCTGGCAGCTCCTTTGTTCTGGGACCCCTGGTTGTTTTATTTGGGGGTCCCGGGCAATGACAGCGCTGGGGGGTTTAAAACATGGGTCGAATTGGACCCACTGGTGTAAAATATGTGGGTCTAAAGAGAAACCTACTGTGTCAAAACATAATCTGTGGCAGATTTTGAACAGTTCGCGTCCCCTTCCTTTTGATTTTGTTATAGAGTAGGTGCATCAATTTGGACCCACTGACAAAAGAAAGGGGTCAATTTTGGAAAGGATGCAACTTTTGCCCTTTTGGTGCATGTTAGCGCTATCCCTGGTCCCGGGACAGGAGAAGAAATCCTGCCAATATCCCAGTTATGGCAAAAACGTTCTACCAATAATTTTTTTTAATCATTTTAGATTACCCTTTCTCTTCTGTCTCATATATTGTCCTTTTACTCTGTTTTGAGTGAGCTTGAATATTAAAAGAATTTTCCTTTTCATATGGCTGCCCTGTATGGTTGTTGTCCGTATTCTCAGCAGTATAATACCCATTATTCAATGCCACTGTTCTTGTTTCGAAGATCAACTAACATGCAACAAATACTGATTCCTGATCTTACAGTGCACTGGGAACATGAGGGCTTATTCGGGAACAAAACAGAAATGTAATGGGGTGAACATAAAATTGTATGTGGCACCATATAAATGGATTTGGAAAAATGAACAGGCGTGATCCAGATCTGTTTGTAAGGAGAGCATGATAAAGTTAACAGAATTTTTTTAAATTGTATTTTCCTCTTTTTTTTTTTTGTCCTTCTTGTAAAATGTCCTTTGCCCCATCTCAAGTGTTTTTTCCGTTAGAAATAAAGGGGCGCTCCTTTTAACATGGCTTATCCTAGGTTTTCAACAATATTCTCAACTGTCGAACACAAAGGACCTTATATACATAGAAACATAGAAGTTGACGGCAGATAAGGACCGCAAGGCCCATCCAGTCTGCCCATTTCTTTTTCTACCTTATAAATGTGCCATCGGCCTTTGCTCTGTCAGTGGCCTATCTATTCATAGTCATTTGTATTGCTCCCTTATGCCTATCCCATGCCTGTTTGAAGCCCTGCACTGTATTCATAGCCACCACTTCTTGTGGTAAGCCATTCCATGCATCCACCACCCTTTCTGTGAAAAGAATTTCCTCACATTCCCCTTAATCGGCCTCCTGTAATCTCATGCTGTGTCCTCTTGTCCTGCTATTTTTCTTATATTTAAACATGTTAGACTCTTTCACCTTGTTTATGCCCTTAAGGTGTTTGAATGCCTCGATCATATCACCTCTCTCCTCCTTTGCTCAAGGGTATACATATTGAGCTCCGTTAATCTGTCCTCATATGTCTTCTGATGCAGTCCCTGCACCATTTTGGTTGCCCTTCTCTGGACTGCCTCAATTTGGTTAATGTCCTTGTGAAGGTGTGGCCTCCAATACTTGCGCTATATACTCCAGATGGGGCCTAACCAGTGTCTTGTACAGAGGGATACATTCTCCCCTTACGACTTCAGAGAACTCCTACTAATACACCCTAATACCCCTAGCCTTACCTACTGCTTTAGAGGTCTGCTTGGATGATTTTAGGTCATCAGTGATGATGATGCCCAAGTCTCTTTCTTCCTTTGTGACTGCTAGCAACTCCCCTCCCAGCCTATAGGTAGCTTCAGGGTTTCTCTTCCCTATGTGCATGATTTTGCACTTCTTTGCATTAAATCCCAGTTGCCACTCTTCTGACCATTCTGCTAGTTTATCAGATCTCTTCTCATTCTGCCCACCCCATCTGGATCATCTACTCTGTTGCAGATCTTGGTGTCATCTGCAAACAGACAAGCCTTACCCTCTAGTCCATCTGCAAGGTCACTAATGAAGATGTTTAAGAGGACTGGCCCAGGACTGATCCCAAGAGTACCCACTTGTGACTTGCATCTCTTCTGACTGTATACCATTTACCACCACTCTCTGTTTTCTGCCCGTCAACCAGTTTGCCACCCAGCTGACCAACTTCTGACCCACCCGAGCCTACCCAGCTTATTTATCAATCTTCTATGTGGAACAGTGTCAAAAGCTTTGGCTAAAGCCAAGGTAGGCGACATCAACTGCTCCCCCTTGGTCCACCACTCTGGTTACCCAGTCAAAGAAATCTATGAGATTAGTTTAACAGGACCTTCCTTTTGTAAACCCATGCTGTCTTGGATCCTGTGCCCCTATGGATTCCAGGTGTTGCACTATCCTTTCCTTGCCCACTACTGAGGTAAGACTGACCGGTCTGTAGTTCCCCGCCTCCTCCCTGCTACCACTCTTGTGGAGTGGGATCACATAAGCCCTTCTCCAGTCTTCTGGGACCTCTCCTGTGCTCAGAGACTCACTAAACAATTCTGCTAATGGCTCTGCTAGTTCCTCCTTTAGCTCCTTAAGTACCCTGGGATGTATGCCATCAGGTCCCATTGTCTTATCCACCCTGAGCTTAGCAAGCTCTTGTAGGACCCTTTCTTTTCTGAAGGGAGTAGTGCTCACCTCCCTCCCCCCTGTGTCCATGATGCTGAGCTGTGGGCCCTGCCCTACCTTCTCTTCAGTAAATACTGAGCAAAAGTATCTATTTAGGATAGATGCCTTTACAGGGTCCTCCTCCTCACATGCTCCCTTTTCTCCATTAAGCTTAGCAATACCCCCTCTGGACTTTCTCCTTTCCCTAATGTATCTATAGAAAGTCTTGTCACCTTCTTTTACTGTTCGTGCTAGTGTTTCCTCAGTTTGGGACTTTGCCTGCCTTACTGCCTTACCTGCTTCCCTTAGGGCAGTTTGGTATGCCTCCCTATCTTCATCCGCTGTGTTCCTTTATATTTCCTGAAGGCCAGCCTTTTGGCTCTGACCTTTTCTGCTACTGTATTTGAGAACCAAAGTGGTTTCCGTCTTCTTTGCACTTGCTTTCTGTCTAACACAATGGGATGTTGCTTCAAGTATTGCATCCTTAATGCTTGCCCACTTTGCCTGTACCCCCTCACCTGTCTTTCTTTTTGCCAGGGCTAGCTTAACTCTGTTGGCCATCTTATCAAAGTCAGCTCCTCTGAAGTCCCATATTTTTACCTTGGAATGGGATGATTTAGATGTAGTAGCCAAGTTGAACCATACCATGTGATGGTCACTGGCTCCCAGGTGACCTTCTACCTGGAGATCTGTGATCCCTTCTTTGTTAGTCAGTACTAGATCTAGGATAGCCCTGTCTCTTGTGGGTTGCTGTACCAGTTGTTTGAGGCCCTCCCCCTGCAGGGAATCCACTATGAGTCTAGTTCTGGCAGATATTCCTGCTGGTATTGACCAATCTGTATCCGGCATGTTGAAGTCTTCCATTATCAGAACCTCCCCTTTAGCTGTCATATTTTGTATATCTTCTAACAGTAATGTGTCTATGTCTTCCCTCTGGTCTGGTGGCCTGTAGACAACCACAGTTCTTATGGCTGTCCCATTTCCTGTTTCCAGGGTGACCCACAGTTCTTCTGGCTCATTATGTGTATTCTGAATTTCTGTAGCTTTGATATTTTCATTAACATACAGGGCTACTCCTCCCCTTTTGCACCTCGGTCTCTTCTGAACAATACATAGCCAGGTACTGAAGTCTCCCAAGTGTGGTTACTGGTAAACCACGTCTCACTAATTGCTACTATGTCGGTTTAGCCTCTGACATTATTGCCTGCAGGTCTGGGATCTTATTTCCCTGGCTGTGAGCATTTGTGTACATGATTTTCCATTGGCCAGATTTTGGTGTGTTAGTTGTTGGGTGAAGTTTGGCCTTACCCCTGTGCGTCGTATGGGGAGACAAACCTTTTTTCTTACCTGGTGATGGAAGGGAAAGTAAGTCTCTTTGCAGATGACACAAAGATCTGCAACAGGGTTGATATGCAAGGTGGGGTGGAAAGGATGAAAAGGGACTTGGCAAGGTTGGAGGAATGGTCAAATATATAGTCGAGATCTGTGGAATGAAGTGATGGCAACAACCACTTTGCACCACAGTTCAGCTTTGCTTCCCCATTGATATACACAACAGGGTCTGCCACAGTGGTCATTTTGCCAGCACACTGAAAGGGGTAGGGTCCAGCATGCTAATGTAACACTGTGCTGTGCACAGATGCTTGCTGGTCCTGACAAAGTCTGGTAGGATACAGCACCTCCCAGCCTGCATTTACATAGAACGTAGAGTGTGTCAGCAGAGAAAGGCCCAAAGGTCCATCCAGTATTCCCATTTCCCTGTCTACAGTAACTCCATGTTTGGCCTATTGCTGGGCTGGATTTGGAGATCTGACAGGCCTTGTTTCACTTGATTGTCACCCTGTTCCCCAGGTGTCTGGGTAAAACACTGGCTGGACAACAGGACACAGCGGGTAATAGTAAATGGAGTCCACAGTGAAGAAAGGAGGGTTACTAGTGGGGTACCGCAGGGTTCAGTACTGGGGCTGGTCCTTTTTAATGTCTTTGTGACATTGCAGAGGGACTGGAAGGGAAAGTAAGTCTCTTTGCAGATGACACAAAGATCTGCAACAGGGTTGATATGCAAGGTGGGATGGAAAGGATGAAAAGGGACTTGGCAAGGTTGGAGGAATGGTCAAATGTATGGCAGCTTAGATTCAACGCAAAGAAGTGCAAAGTAATGCACCTGGGAAACAAAAACCCAGGGGAAGAGTACACAATGGGGTGAGATACTGACAATAACAAAAATGGAAAGAGACCTGGGGATAGTCATATCAGACAACCTAAAGGTGGGCCAGCAATGTGAGAAGGCAGTAAGGAGGGCTGGGGGGGATACTGGGATGCATAGGGAGAGGCATCACCAGTAGAAAACAGGAAGTTGTTGGCCCTCTGTACAGACAGTTGGTAAGACCACATCTGGAGTACTGTGTACAGTTCTGGAGATGCCATCTCTGCAAAGATGTAGATAGGGTGGAGGCAGTCCAGAGGAGGCAACCAAAATGGTGCAGGGTCTGCACCAGAAGACATATGAAGAAAGACTAAAGGAGCTTAAGATGTATAGCCTCGAGGAAAGGAGAGAGAATGAATGTATGGAACAGCCTTTCTGAGGAGGTCATAGTCAAAAACAGTGGGGGAATTCAAGAATGCATGGGACAGACATAAGGCAATTCTAGTGGGGGGGTAGGAGCAAGTAGGCTGTTGGTTAACTAGGATCTGCAGCTTATCCGTTAGGTAGGGAAATGGGCAGACTAGGTGGGCCAAGCAGTCCTTATCTGCCATCAAATTCTATGTTTCTATGCGACTCTTCCCCTCTTCTGTTTGTGGGTCTGTTTCCTAACATCTGTCCAACTCAAGTTTAAACACAGCTATAGTCTTGGTTTCAACCACCTCTCTGGGCCATCTGTTCCATTCATCTACTACCTGCTCCATGAAGAATTTTCTCATTTGCCTCCCTGAATCTCTACCCACCAGCTTCCACTTGTGCTCTCTAGTCATTGTGTTCTTGTTCCTCATGAAAATGTTTTTAAAACGCCCCCTGCTGATTCCTTGCAAGATCTTGTATGTCTTAGTTGTATCCCCCTTTCCTTCTCTCTTGAAGTGTGTTCATGTTAAGGTCTGCCAAACTTTCCTCATACAACCTCCTTTGCTGCTCCTCGATCATCTTCAACGCCCCCCTTGGTATGGTCTCTATGCAGTCTTCATCTGTCTTCAAAGAAGAGACCCACTTTTTGGTCTTCAGGTCTGAGGTTCTAGGACCCCAAGGAAACCAGAAATCTTACTTTGATGGAAGGTTTCTGCAGCGGGCCACACAGGTAGGACTAAGCCGCCAGGTGCTAGCACCACATGGAAAACTTCTAGCTAGCAGTCTGTTTTGGGAGAACACCCACCTCTGTTAGTCAGCTAACGTCAGCCTAGCCTATATAGGTGATGGTCCCCAACACCTACCTGAGTTTTTTTCCCGCTGTCGAGCAGCACAGACGCCACAGCTTCAGTCAACAGCCATTTCCCACACTTCCCGCACTTTTTTATTTTTCATTTTCTTCAGTGTAAAACACATTTCCAGTGTCCTTTTCAATGAGTTTGTCTTCTACACCAGCCTCGTCTTCTGACTGCTCCTCAAAGTGTACCTGCGGCAAACAGATCCCTGAAAAGGATGGACACTCTACATTTCTCATCTGCCTAAGCCCCAGCCACGACACCAGAACCTGCCAGTTTTGCCAGAAATTCAACCAGGCCACTCGGAGACATCATTTAAAAACTCTGGAGAGCCACCACTTGAAGCAGAAGTTGGTCATGATGGAGAAGGAGCTGTATTCCAGGAGCTCTAAGGCCTTGCCAGAACAATCCTCCAGGGCCTCTTCATCTTCTCACAAGGAGAAATCCGGGAAGCATAAGCACTAAGATAAACACCTGGATCAGGCCCGGTCAGCTTCCCGTTCGCAATCTCCCCACAAACTGACTGTGACAGGGTCATCCCTGGTCGGCTCCTCCAGCTTCGCCAGCCCTTTCTTCTTCTGGGCTCCCAGTGGCACCACCACCTGCCCTGAGTTCTGTATCAGTCAGTGGCCCTTCAGGGCAAGGGACTTCGTCTCCTGCTCCCCTGATGCCCAGGCCTATATCTTCCACGGGCTCTTAGCCAGGTGGCTTGGTCGATGTTGGTTCGCCGGGCATCGGCTCCATAACTGTTGCACCCCCACCGTCCACGACGCTGCCTTCAACGTTCCCACCACCGGGACCAACGTCAGTCCTGCCAGGCAACGCCCGCAACAGGCTACCCCACCTCTGCCTTTGATTCAGGGGTCTTCATTCCCTCAAGCACCAGCTTCTTCAGATGGGCTGGCACCAGCGGATCCTTCCCCCGGGTGCTCCAGTCCATTGCCTGCTAGGCTGCCATCAGTGCTGCTGCAGCCCCAGCCTACGGGCCCGACCACATCATCACTTCCTGCCGCAGCCAACGCCGGACCCTCAGCTGGCACCATGTGGACCTACGGTGGGGTACCCTTCCCCGGCGCCCTCTTATCCATTCCTGCTGGTGTAAAGTATACTACCACCACCAGTGGATTATAATGTCCTCTTTTCAACATGGTGGTCCTTCATGCAAAGGAAGACTTCTGCCCCTCAAGGGCTGCCTCCGGTGTCTGCCCTCCCCAGGACCCCCAGCCCCAGAACCCAGACCGGGCTGGTCCGAGCAAACCCCTCATGTCGCGGTTCTCGGGCTCGACCTGACGACTGCTCAGGTTCTAGGAAGGACGTTTGCTGGCTCTTGGCATTGGTCCCAGATAGTGATACTATTGAGGGTGACTCTGATTCTTAGAGGTCTTCCTCACTCTCCTGGTGAGTCTTCAGAGGGGAATGACCAGGCTAAGGAGGTGCCAAAGTCCCCCCCCCCCGATGATCCATCCTTCATGGATGTCATGTGCCACATCCAGTCCATTGTGGGCTGGGAGGTGGAGGCACAGGACTCTGAGAGATGCCATTTGGCCATCTATCTCTGGCAGCAAGATAACATAGAAACATAAGACTTTGACGGCAGATAAGGACCGCTTGGCCCATCCTGTCTGCCCATTTCCCTATCTATTGGATACGTTACAGATTCTAGTTAACCAACAACCTACTTCCTCCTACCCCCAACTAGAATTGTCTGTCTGCCCCATGCATTTTTGAATTCCCCCATTGTTTTTGACCCCACAGCCTCCTCAGGAAGGCCGTTCCATGCATCCACCACCCTCTCTGTAAAAAAAAAAAAAAAAAAATACTTCCTCACGTTGTCCCTGGGCCATCCCATCTCTCTCTTCAGATTGTGTCCCCTTGCTCTTGCACATCTCTTTCTGAAAGATGATACCCTCTTGGACTTTGATTCCCTTGAGGCACTTGAAAGTTTCTATCATGTCCACTCTCTCCCTCCTTTCCTTGAGGGTATACATATTAAGCTCCTTTAGTCTCTCTTCATATGACTTCTGGTGCAGACCCTGCACCATTTTAGTTGCCCTCGTCTGGACTGTCTCCATCCTGTCTGTCCTTGTGTATATGGGGTCTCCAGAACTGCACTCAGTACTCTAGAAAGGGTCTCACCAACTGTTCAGAGGGATAACAACTTCCTGTTTTCTACTGGTGATGCCTCTCCCTATGCATCCCAGTATCCCCCAGCCCTCCTTACTGATTTCTCACATTGATTGCCTACCTTTAGGTCGTCTAATATGACTACCCAAGGTCCATTTCCATTTTTGTTGTTGGTACCTCCCCTTCCCCGTATTAGGTGCTCTTCCCGTAGTTTTTTGTTTCCCAGGTGCATTACTTTGCACTTCTTTGCACTGAATCTAAGCTGCCATACTTTTGACCATTCCTCCAACTTTCCCAAGTCCCTTCTCATCCTTTCCAACCCCTCCATGTATCAACCCAGTTGCAGATCTTTGTGTCATCTGCAAAGAGGCATACTTTTCCTTCTAGACCCTCCACAGTGTCACCTATAAAGACATTAAAGAGAACCGGTCCCAGGACTGAACCCTGCAGTACCCCGCTAGTAACCCTCCTTTCTCTGGAGTGGACTCGGTTTGCTATTATCCTCTGTGTCCTGTTGTCCAACCAATTTTTTACCAAGGCAACCACCCTGGGACCCACTCCCAGGCTGGCTAACTTGTTATTAATCTTTTGTGTGGGACTGTGTCAGATGCCATGCTAAAGTCTAGGTAGGCCATGTCCACAGCCCCTTCCCTGATCTACTTTGGTCACCCAGTCAAAGAAATCGATTAGATTCGTCTGACATGACCTTCCCACTGTGAATCCAAGCTGTCTTGGGTCCTGTGCCCTGCTGGCCTCTAGGTACTCAACAGTTCTTTCTTTCAGAAGTGATGCCATCATTTTCCCTACCACTGAGGTCAAACTAACAGGTCTGTAGTTTCCTGCCTCTACCTTGCTCCCACGTTTGTGAAGGGGAATCACATCTGCCCTCCTTCAGTCCTCGGGTACCACACCATCCTGTCATGATTTGTTAAAAAGGATAGTCAGTGGTGTCACTAGTTCTCCCCTTAGTGCTTTCAGAAAATTGGGGTGAATCCCATCAGACCCCATTGCTTTTTCCACCTTCAATTTTAGGAGACCTTCTCGAACATATAGTCTCCACCACTCATTCACACTGATGGGATCTACGCCGGAGCAAACTTTTTGCAAGAGGGCCAGCGCCGGAGATGGAACCATGATGAGCAGTGCCGTGAGCCCCGGCTCATGCGGCAGTGACTATATCAGCGTCGACCCTTCAACCACCTCAGTTCCTTTTTTCCCCAGCAGTCGAGTGCACTTCAGTGACGATGTCGCTCGCCCTCCAGGAATCAAGCTTCAAACTAGCAGCATAGTTTTCAGTTTATTGTTTTGTAATTTATCTATGAATAAGTTTACTTTTAAATGTTATTTATTAAGAAAAAAAAGTCTTCAGCCCTCCATTGACGGACTCGACCATGAGTGGGTCGGGTGATGGTAGGGAGACTTCGTATGAAAGCTGTTCAGTCAGCCGGGCTGGGTCTGGTCCGCCGTCCTCTCCGGAGGGAGGGTCTGACAATGGATGGTCCAGTGCCCGGGGGGGATGGGCGGAAGCATAAAAGAAGACTGTCACACACTCTGCACTGTTCGGTCTCGAGCTCTTCTTCGGCCCACAGGTCAAAAAAGAGAAGGCATCACTCGAGGTCGCCTTCTGATATGTCTGTGCGTCGACAGTCTGTTGGGGTCAGATGCTGGTCTTCTACCCCGGAGACGCCGGTTTCTGTCTCCGGTGACCGACCTCTTTGACATCGGAGCCCTTCCCTGCCTACTGAAAGGGCTTCCGATGAGCAGTTTCATCAGTGGGCTGCTCTTATGGAGCAGTGGGCTCGGAGGTTGGTCCAGCTGCCTGGCCCGGTCACTCCGAGGCCTTCTGGCCCTTTGGTGGAGCGGGTAAGGCAGTTGGACCTTCCTAGTCACGCGGCGCCATCTTCGGTGCAGTCGACTCCTCACTCAGGTGTGTCTCCCCCCCTCACATGGCTGCGGCGCAGGGGGCCACACCGATGCCTTTATCTCCTGGTATTCTTCCTTCTTTTTCTTCAAATCGGAGTCTCCGGGGCCCTGGATTGCTTTCGGCGCCGTTGGGAGCTCTCTCAGCATCTATGGGTCTTTCGGCATCGTCTTCGGCGCTGACGCGCTTGTCGGTACTGTCGGCGCCGCTAGGGTTGCCGGCGCATTCCTCGGCGTCTATATGCCGGTCGGAACCATGGGCTCTGTCTGCACCGTGTGCTGAGTTGCTTCCGACGGCGTCTCCCTTGCCTTTGGCGCCATGTTCTTCGACGCCAAGGCTTGGTGCGGCGCTGTCCTACTTTAGGGGTTCTCGACTCTAAATCCTTTCTCTTTTTCATTTCATTCTGATTTTCACTCCTTTCCTGTCCATACGGTCCCTCCTGGACTGTCAGGAGATGATATTGAGCCTGACCCAGATCTTCGACTGGGTGATGATGTTGAAGGAGCAGGGATCAATCCTGCCGCAGAGCCTGTGGTTGAAGACCTGTCATTTAAGTCTTTGCTGAAAAATGTTAATACTACTCTTTCTCTCCAGACTACTGATATCAATCCTGGGAAGCTCTTAAGACTCCAGTATCTTCATGTCCCGGAGATCCTTATGGCTTTAACTCCCCCAATACAACCATCTTTTGAGACGCGCTCTCAGATGGTATGGAATAATCCTGCTCTCATGCCTCCTGTGGCTAAGTCCATAGACAGGAAGTATGCTGCTCCCAAGGATCGACCCATTTTGGCCTCCCAGGCCTTTGCGGACCCTATTGTAGTCCTGGCAGGGAATGATAAGGTCATTCTTCCTCAGGTATCTGCAGCCCCACCTATAAACAATCTCACAGGATAGACACCTTGGGTAAGAGAGTCTTTGCTGCCTCTACCTTGGGTATGCGTATTGCCAGCTACCAGGGCTATTTCTCTCATTATGAGTATGTTCTTTGGCATTTGCTCAAACAAATGGTGGAAGCTCTGCCTGAGTCGGACGCTAGTTCAGAGTTACTTCAGACCATAACCAGGGGTATCGAGTCCAACAACCAGCAGGTTAAAGCAGCAATGGACGCTTTCGATACTGCTTCCCGAGCGACGGCAACGGGCATTTGTACCTGCTGTCACTCCTGGCTACACACTTCGGGATTCACGAATGTTGCCCAACAGCAGGTCATGGCATTAACCCTTTGACGGTATGTATCTGTTCGGACCTCAGTTAGAGCAAGCTGTGGAGGCCACGCAGAAGGCTAGGTCAGCCATTAAAATGGCTCGACCCACTCCCACCCCCTTCTCGGGGGGTGTTAACAAGCATCAATTTCACAACCGTTAGTCCATTCAGGGCAAGGGCAGGGGAGGTTTTAACAAAAACCAAGTCCCCCAGCCTCAAAAGAAAACACAACAGAAGGCACAAGGACCCAAAGTGCCCAGTGCCACCTTCTGAGTCTCTGGCCCTGGTCCCACCTCAACTGCCCGAGGGGGACTCTTTCTCAGTGGTGGGAGGACATCTGACTCAGTTCTACAACCAGTGGAAGTCCATAACATCAGACAAATGGGTCCTCTGGATAATCCGCGAGGGGTACTCCCTCAACCTTTCAGAAGCCCTTCTGGATCGTCCCCCCAAATGATAGCCCAGGCTGTCAACAGTACAGTCGGACCTTCTTTCCTCAGAGATGCAAAGCCTTCTGAACAACAGGGCAGTAGAAATAGTTCTGCTAGATCAATGAAACACAGGTTTCTACTCCCATTATTTCCTGGCCTCGAAAAAGACTGGTGGCATGTGCCCCATTCTGGACTTCAGGAAGTGAAACAAATTCCTTTTCAAGGAAAAGTTCAAGATATCATCACTCGGAATCCTGATACCCTTGCTTCATCAACACGATTGGCTAGCTTCCCTGGACATGCAGGACACTTACCAGCATATCCCTATACACCCAAAACATCACAAATACCTACAGTTTGTAACTCTGGGCCAGCATTATCAGTTCAGAGTCCCGCCCTTTGGGCTATCCTCGGCGCCATGAGTTTTTACAAAGTGTTGTGCAATTCTTGCAGCGCATCTCAGAAAGGTCGGAATTCAAGTGTTCCCATATCTGGATGACTGGCTTCTAGCAAGCCCTTCCAGGCAAGGAACTCTCGACTCCATAGCCTCAAATTTTCTCACGTCCATGGGAGTCCTGCTAAACCTCAAGAAATCACCGTTGCAGCCCTCCCAGAAGCTCCTTTTCAAAGGAACTGTTCTGGACACCTCCTGTGCGAAGAAAGCTTTTCTTCCAGAGGACAGAAGGAGCGATATCCTACAGATGGCCTGATACATCAGAGAGAACAGCTCAGTTCGAGCTATCTTGATGCAACGGATGCTGGGTCTCATGGCATCCTCGGTGTTCACTGTACCCCTAGCACGCCTCCACATGAAAACCTTTCAATGGATGCTCAGTATTCAGTGGTCCCCAACCACTCACCCTCAGTCCTTTCTCATCAAGGTGACAGAACCTCTAAAGAGGTCACTCACCTGGTGGTCGCAAGAGGACAACCTTCTGGAAGGGTATGCCTTTGCTCCCCTGGATCATCAGATTTCCATTACCATGGACGCATCCCTGATGGGGTGGGGAGCTCACTGTCAGAATCTCCACACCCAAGGTACATGGACTCGGGACATGTCCCAGCTTTACATAAATGTCCTGGAAATGAGAGCCATCATTTGTGCAGTCTGGGCTTTGAAGGACACTCTCTGTCACAAGAACATTCTCCTTCAAACGGACAACAAAACAGTGATGTATTACATCAACAAGCAGGTGGTGCACACTCTTACCCTTTATGCAGGGAAGCCATGAGAGTGTGGGAATGGTGCCTAGAGCACAAAGGCTCTAATTCAGGCGGTATGCCTGCTGGGAGTGCAGAACAAACTGGCAGACCATCTCAGCAGAACAGAGACAGATCCTCACGAGTGGTCTCGCGACTCAACCGTAGTTCAATCACTATTTGCAGAGCGGGGAACTCCAGACCTGGACCTTTTTGCATCCCCACCCAACAGAAAACTGCTTCTCTTCTGCTCCAGAAATCCAGGGCCTGGCATTTTCTGTCAGGATGCATTCAAGCTGCGATGGACAAAACGCTTTCTATACGCCTTTCCTCCTCTTCCTCTAATTCAGACGGTACTTCTCAAATTCGAATCCTGGGGGACAAAATGATCCTCATTGCTCCCTTCTGGCCTCGGCAGATATGGTTTCCATTACTCAACAGTATGTCGGAAACCCCTCCGAAAGTGCTTCCCCTTCAGATGAACCGTCTGACCCAGGGGCCTGTGGTCCATCCCAATCTGAGGTTGCTTCACCTTCACGGTTGGCTCCTGAAGAGATAGAAGTGAACAGGTTAGATGTCTCTCTGAGAGTTTCAGATATTCTTTTGGCTGCACGCAGGCTAGCCACTAGAAAAACTTACACAGCCAGTTGGAAGCGTTTTTCTCTCTGGTGTGCAAAATCTTCTTTCCTGCCCATCAAATAAAGTTGTAGAGTACCTTTTAGACCTCTCAAATTCTGGTCTACAATACTGTACAGTCAAAGTTCACCTTTGTGCCATTTCAGCTTATCATGAGCTAGTACTTTCCTTATCACTGGCTCAGTTACCAGTAGTTAGGTTTCTAAAGGGTATTCTACATACCAGACCTCCTATCAGACGTCCAGTCGCAGCCTGGGACATTAATCTTGTGCTAGACCTGCTCACTCGAAAGCCTTTCGAGCCTCTAGCTACCTGTGAGCTGAAATTTATCACTTGGAAAACAGCCTTCCTGGTGGCCATTACCTTGGCCTGCAGGGTCTCTGAAATACATGCCTTTGTCACAGACCCTATGTATACTGTGTTTCATAAGGACAAAGTAGTTCTTAGGACCCATCCTAAGTTTCTCCCTAAGGTTGTTTCAGAATTCCATCTAAACCAACCTTTGGCCCTTCCTACTTAACTTTGCGAACTTCCAAAATGAAGGTGAGTGTACCCTTCATTCTTTAGCGGGCCAAAAGAGCTCTGCATTTCTGTTTGGATAGAACAAAAGAAATTGGCAAAGCTCAACTTTTTGTTTCCTTCAGCGAGACCCAGCTTGGTCAACCTGTCACTATCAGATGCATTTCGGCATGGCTGGTGGCATGCCTTCGCCACTGCTGTTCCATGGCACAGGTTAAACTGGAGGGCAGAGTGTACGCTCACTGTACTAGAGCAGTCGTGGCATCCCTGGTGGAAATCCGCACCATGCCCATTGCAGACATTTGCAATGCAGCTACCTGGAGCTCAGTGCATACTTACGTCAAGCACTATGCCCTGGATGTCCATGCCAGGCGACATCTTTTGTTTGGCAGGACTATCCTTAACGGACTTCTGTCCTAAATTTGTGAGCTCTTGGTCTCTCCTGCCACCCTCTTGGGGGATTATTAGCTCGGTACTCTTCCGTCAGAGTGAATGAGTGGTGGAGACTTTATGTCCAGGAAGATATGGAAATTATGTACCTAACGTAATTCTTGATCTTACTTCGAGAGGGTTCCTTCAGTAGGTCATCACATATAGGAATGGTGCCACCTGGCGTCGGGCTGCACGGCAGACTTTTCTAGCAATACCTGACCGGGGACCACCCACCTGACGTCATGTGCCTGGCTGTATATAGTGGGCAGTCCCCACACCCGCCCACTAGTTCTTTCCCACCGTCACCTCGTATCAGTCGCATTGCAGACTTCCAGTTAGCGAACATCGTGAAAGTTCATCGCATCAGTTTATCCCTCGCTGCCCTTTTTCTCAAAATTTTGTGTTCTTCCTTATGTCTTCACCCAAGAACAAGTGCTTGTCCTGTGGCACGCAGATCCCACACAAAGACGGTCACTCCAAGTGCATTCTTTGCCTAGGCCCGGACCATCCAGTCTCCTCCTGCCCTGAGTGCCAATCCTTTAACCAGGCCACAAAAAAGAGGAGACAGCAGGCTTTAGAGGCCCATTTACTCAAAGACCGCCTGGCTTCCTTCTCCGGGATTCATCTGAAAAATCTTCTTCAAAAAAGCACAAGGAGAAATCTAGGGAGTGGTCTCGCTCCGCGGATGACGGCAGGCCCTCGATGAGCAAGGCCCAGCTGCCGCCCAGAACACCAGATGGTAAGTCGGACAAAACTCCGGTGGATAAGTCGGCCATCGGCTCCTCTGGCGACCGCGCCACCTTGGCCGATAAGTTGGCCCCACGGCTCCTCCGGCGAACGCGTGGCTGCCGATAAGTCAGCTCCCCTAGCTGGGGATAGTCGCCCGGCTCCGGTCCATAAGTCGGCCGGGGGCTTCTCCCCTGACTGCCTGACGACTGCACAGGCTTGGTTCCCCCGTCGGGGCCTCACCCAACATCCGGCGGGACCAGAGGGAGAAAGCCCCTCTTCTTCCTCCTCCTCCTCCTTCTCCCGTGCCCTCCAATTCACTGGCGGGCTGATATGGCGATACTAGCGGAGAACCCATAGATCCTGTCGATACTTTGAGGTCCTCTCCACACTCCTCTTCTGGGGTCAAGGAGAAGGAGGTTCCTCCTCGGCCTACAGGCCTTTCTGGGGAAGCCCCTCCTGTGCCTTCCAGCGGGCTTCTGGCACTTCCTCCGACACCAGTTATCCCGACGACAGTCCCGCAGCCAGGAGTCTTTGGCCTCGACGCCAGGGCCCCTTCATCCAGTTCCCCTAATGCAGACTGTCCCGACGCCGGACCCTTAAGCCTCTTTTACTACAGCGGGTCCGACATGGGTTCCTCTGACGATGGGGATTTATACCCAACCCGAACTGTGCTGCATTACCCTTTGGGGTATCCTGGGGACCACTACCCGAGGGGTCCCACTCTGGACTGGAGTCATCTTGGGCAGTTCTACCCTGGATTTAATCCATACTCCCATTATACGGGATTCCAGGGCTATTATCCATCCCCCATGATCCCTCCTCCCCCCCCAGCCTCTGCCTACTCCACTTCCCCCTCCTCCTCCAGTTACCCCGGACTTCAAGACCTTAATACAGTCTTGGTGGCAGGGGGCTAGGTTGGAGTTCATTTTGGACCTGGAGACTAGGTTCCCACAACTGTGGTCTTCTAGGTCCCCTTCCCCTAAACAGTTCGTCAATAGCCACTGTCCACATCTCGGGGAAGACTCGACAGGATGTTTCCCTTCCGGATACCAGACACCATCCTGTCGAGGAGGCAGACGATGATGATGACAGTTCCGACAGGAGGGAGGATTCCTTGGAGGAGGTCCTGGAGGAATCTGAGGACACGAGAGGCAAGGTCTCGTCAAAATTCCCACCTGAAGACCCTGCCTTGTCCAACCTTTTGAGGGCCGTGAAAGACTGTTTCATCTGGGAGTCAGAGGAACAGGATCCCATGAGATAGAGGCTCACGGAACACCTTGATTTGGAGTCTCTGTCTCCCATTCCTCCATGGATGGCCCCTCACCACTACCGTCTGGCAGATGCCTCATTCTATCCCGGCTGTCGCCAAGCGGGCAGACAGGCTCTACCAGGCGCCAGAGGATGCTCCTTAAAGGCTTATCCCAAGGCTGCCTCTGTGGTCATCTCGGCAGCTCATGATCGCTCTTCAGCACCCAAGCACATGAGCACTACTCCTCTGGACAAAGAGTTGAGGCAGATGGACCAGTTCGGGGAAAAAGGTATATTCCTCAGCCACGTTCGCCCTCCGGTCCCTCAGTTACATGGCCCACATGGTGTCCCACCAGAAAGCGACCCTGGCTACGCTGGAAGCGGGAGTCCAGTCCATGGATCCCTCACCTTTAAAGGAGGACCTTGCCAAGGATCTCTGCCTCTCTAAGGTTTCTTGTAAGCACGCTTTATGCGCCACTTACGACTCCATCAACTTGGTGGCCCGTATCTCAGCAACTGCCGTTGCCCTCAGACGGCATTCCTGGCTTCGCCTTCCTGGCCTTGTCAGTGAGGTCCAGTTGGCGATTCAGGATGCCCCTTTTAGGGGTTCGCTCCTTTTTGGTGGGGACACCAAGGATATTATCACAGACCTACAGGACAAGGGAGTTGCACTTTGGTCTGTCAGGGCAATGTACCGATCAGGCTCTCAACAACAGCAGCCCTTTCGGAAAAGGACCTGGAGGCAGAGAAAGAACACTCAGGCCTGCCGCCAAGGGAAGCGAAAGGCCACGGGTACAGCCACTCCTCCTCCTGCCTCCAAAAATCAGACATTCGGGAGGCCCTCCCCCTGAATGTCCCGCCACTTCTTGACTCCCCGGCCCCACTGCCTCAGTCTCACGAAGGGGAGCAGATGAGGGGGAGGTTCGCCCGCCACGTGCAAGAGTGTAGGGCGATCACCTCCAATGAATGGGTCCTGCAACTAGTGTCCGTCAGACACACCATAGGATTTCTGGAGATTCCTCCAGAAACTCTACCCCCAAAGTCCTCTTATTCTCGAGAACAGGCTCTCCTTGTTCGCAAGGAGGTAAATTCACTCTTGCTCAAAGAAGCAGTCAAGCACATCCCCTTCAGGGAAAGGTGTTTTATTCCCATTTTTTCCTGGTTACAAAAAAGACTGGGAACTTCAGACCCATACTTGACCTAAGCGATCTAAATCGATTTGTCGAGTACAAAAAATTTCGAATGCTGACACTCCAGAGCCTCCTCCCTCTCCTCATGGAGAACCACTGGCTGTGTGCCCTGGATATGCAGGATGCCTACCTGCACATTCCTATTTTCCCCAGCCACCACCATTTCCTGCGTTTTCATTTCCAAGGGGAACACTTCCAGTTCCAGGCGCTCCCCTTTGGCCTGTCTTCAGCACCACGGGTTTTTACCAAGTGCCTGGCGGTGGTTGTGGCATTCCTACGCCGCAGGGGCATTGCAGTCTTCCCTTACCTGGATGACTGGTTGATTTCAGCCCCGTCCAGGGATTCTTTGCTGGAGGCTCTGTCCTTTACCCTGGACCTTTTCAGCAGACCAACAAACTGTGTTGTTGGGCTTCACAGTAACGACCAAAAACATTACCTTTAAGCTGAGTCCAGATAAAACTATTGAAAAAGCGTCTTTCTGACGTGACACGTACATCTGCGTGTTGTAGTTCGAGTGCTGGCTGTTTTACTATCGTTTGTATGTTACAAATAGTTTTATCTGGACATAGCTTAAAGGTCATTTTTTTGGTGTTAAACCAACAACACAATTTGTGTTCACTCTTTGTTGTGGCTCCAGTTTTGTTCGCGGTAGCCACCTTTCCTCCCTTTGTGTACCTTTTCAGCAGACTAGGGATCACGGTCAGTGTTCCCAAGTCATCCCTTATCCCTGCCCAGAGACTTCAGTTTATTGGAGCAGTCCTGGATACGGTCCAGTGCAGAGCCTTCCTTCCTCCAGGCAGAATGGAGACCCTTATATCTCAGGCCTGCAAAGTGGCTTCCCTCAGGACCATCCCTGCCCGGGAAGTCCTTCGGCTTCTGGGCCTGATGGTGACCTCCATAACTACCGATCTTACTTCGAGAGGGTTCCTGCAGTAGGTCTTCACATATAGGACTGTAGCCCCTAGCGTCAGGTCCACACGGCAAACTTGTAGATAGCAACCATCAGCAGGGACCACCCCCAACGTCGGGGCGTCATGACATCAGCCCGACTATAAAAGGGGCAGTACCGCGCCCGCTCTCCAGTTCTTTCTCGCTGTTGCCTCAGTCACGTTCGACTCATGTCAGAACAGCTAACGTCTGCGTTGTATTTCTTGTAAAATTCTTACATTTTTCTTCAAATTAATGTCTTCTAGACAGAAGAAAAAGTGCTCTAAGTGCAGCGCTCAAATCCCGCACAGGGATGACCGTTCCCGCTGCCTCCTCTGTCTCGGTTGGAAGCACGACATCCAGAAGTGTTCCATCTGCCAGGCCTTCAACCAGGCGACCAGAACCAGGTGCAAGAGGTCCCTTGAGGCCCATCTATTGACCCGACGCTTAGCATCTATGGAAAGGGAGCTTCAAACACTTCGGGAAAGGTCGTCATCGCTGGCCTCTAAGAAAAAGAAAAGTAAGGAGAAGCGCCGGGACAGGAGTCTGTCACCATCTGGGAGGCCGGCAACTGTGAGTACTTTTTCGGGTGCCCCGTCACTTCTTTGGACCAGGCCCCTTCTCCCCCTCCTGCCGAGGTGAGCGGGCAGCTGGGGGTTGCCTCTTTGGAGGTGGTGATTCTGTCGATTGATCCTGCTGGTAAGTCACCCCTCCGGCGAAGGGCGCACGGCCTCCGCTGATCAACCTAGCGGTGGCCTCCCAGCCATCTCCAGCCCAGCCGGATCTGTTCCATCGGAAGCTGGCTCCTCAGACGCCCGTGTAGATCCGCCCACTCTCCCGTCGGGCTCCAGTTTGGCCCCAGACGTCGGACAGAATGAGGGACCAGTGGACCCGTCATCTCCCAGGGTCCTTCACCCTAGAGACTCGCCACCCGACCCTTTGCTGTTTGCCTTAACAAAGTCACGATCAGACCTGCTGTCGGGGGCCCCTCATGTCTCTCCCCCCCCCTCGCCAGGCCTTCCTCCGTCGACGGAGTTCTTTCCGCTGCCGACAGAGGACCCGGGAATGGAGCCTCCACCCCCCCAGTACTTCAGGCGCGCTTCAGGTCCTGATGCTCCCTCTGGGCTCCACAGCAACTCCCCCTGCGGGCCATTCATCTGGGTTCATTCCACAGGAATCCTCCTTCCTACCTGTGGGTGCCCCTCCGGGTACTCATTATCCGATGTCAGGTCAGGTGCCTCCATCGCCGGGCTTTGCGACGTCATCATTCCTGACAATGGGTTATCCTACTCCAGGACATCCCACGCCAGGCTACCCAGGGTACCCGTATTATCCGCCCTGGTACTATCCGCAGTACCAGAGTTATCAACCACCACCTCCTCCTCCTCCTCTGGTGCCAGAACTTGAGTCCATCCCTCATTGGTGGAAAGAGGCTAGAGCGTAGCTTGTGTCGGAGTTGCAACAGCCGGTGAGGGAGCCACCCTTGGTTACGGTGACCTCTCCACTGCCTCCTGTCTCCAGAATCCCCAACTCTATTTCGGTAGGTGTTACTGAACCAGACCCTTCTGTTCCTTCTGGCTCTGATTCCTCTGACACTAGTTCCGACTCGGACAGGTCGGCCCCAGATCTCCTGTGGAGGTTCCTCCAAAAGACTCATCAAAGTCACCTCCAGAGGATCCTTCCTTCGGAGACTTGCTACGTTCAATTCATGCGGCTGGTGGTTGGCCGTCCAAAGAAGTTGATCCCCAACGCAAAGGCCTTGCGGAGCACCTGAATCTGGCCACCTCAAACCCTGTTCCCATTCCATCCTCCATTCCCGTGGTCTCCTGCAAAGCTGAACGCACCTGTTATCACCTGGAGGGGATTTTTCACCTGAACTCCCATCCCAAGGCTGACTCTATGGTCATCATGGCAGCTCACGACCGCTCAGCTCAGCCCAAACATCTGAGTTATTCGCCTCGCGTCAACTTGACCAGTTTGGGTGAAAAATTTATTCTTCGTCTTCTTGTGCTATTCATTCCCTCAGTTACATCTCGCACATGGTTGCCTTTCAAAAAGCTTCTCTTTTGGACCTTGAAAGGGACCTCCAGGATGTTCAAGATGAAACCCTGAAGAAGAAGCTCTTGGATAAAGTAAGGATGGGGAAGTCCTCGTGCTGCCGCACCCTTCGGGCTACTTATGACTCAGTGGACTCAGTGGCGAGAGCAGCTGCCATGAGGATCTGCCTCCGACACACCTCCTGGCTTCATATAGCGGGACTGGCACAGGATGTGCAGTCCTCTCTGTTGGATGCCCCTTTCAGGGGTTCCGTCCTCTTTGGAAGCGACGCTAAAGACATCATTACCGGGCTGCAGGAGAGCAGACGCTCCTTGAGGGATGTCTGTTCCATATACAAGACAGGACAGAAAAAGCAGCCCTTTCGCCGCCAAAGAAGGTGGAACAAATCCCAGGCAAAGAAACGCGCACCTGGATCAGGAGCTCAAACCCCACAGTCCAAATTTCAAAAATGGGCCTCTGGGGCTAAAGCTCCCCTCCCCTTGGCGTCCTGCCTCCGTTCCCCTTCTTCCGCTACCTCCGGTACATCAGGAGGAACTGGTCGGAGGGAGGTTTGGCCTCCACCTGGAAGGTTGAAGGTCCGACACAGCAGAAAACTGGGTGCTTCAGTTCATCCAGCGAGGTCACTCGATAGAATTCAGCGAAATCCCAACCCCGCAACCTCCAGAACGGTCCTTGTATCCTTGGGATCAGGTTCCCATAGTCTCTCAAGAGATCCAGGCACTTCTCCTAAAGACAGCCATAGAGCCTGTCCCATGAAGCCAAATAGGAAGGGGATTTTACTGGTTCCAAAGAAAATGTGTGACCTGAGACCGATCCTGGACCTCAGCACACTAAACATCTTCGTCGAACACAAGAAGTTTCGTATGTTGACCCTTCAGGGGCTCCTTCCCCTGCTCCATCAAAACTTTTGGCTGTGCTCCCTGGACATGCAGGATGCTTATCTGCATATTCCTATCCTTCCGGCCCACCGCCGCTTTCTCTGCTTTGTTTTCCGGGAGAAACGTTTTCAGTTCTGAGCACTCCTGTTTGGCCTTTCTTCGGCCCCCCAAGTGTTCACCAAATGTCTAGCAGTGGTGGCAGCCTTTCTGTGCCACCAGGGCATTTATGTATTCCCATACCTGGATGACTGGCTCCTCTCAGCACCCTCTTCTACCAGCCTGAAAGAGACTCTATCTTTCACCCTGAGCTTGTTTGCTTTACTGGGCATAACGGTAAATTTTCCCAAGTCCCAGCTAGTACCCTCACAGAGACTCCAGTTCATTGGAGCTATACTAGACACAGTTCAGGGCAAGGCTTTCCTACAATCAGATCGGGCCGACGCTCTTGCTTCTCAAGCCACACTGGTGGCACAGGCCTGTTGGATCCCTGAACACTCGGTGCTTCGTTTATTGGGTCTGATGGCGGCTGCCATTTCAACAGTCCCAATGGCCAGGCTTCAGAAGCGGGTCACCCAGTGGTCTCTTCGAGTCCAATGGGACCAGAGGACGGACGACATGAACTAAAAAGTCATGATCTCCAACAGCCTCCAGAGAGATCTACGCTGGTGGCAGGATCTCTCTAGTTTGTCGAAGGGGATCCCTTTCCTTCTGACAGTTCCAACTCAAATTCTCACTATGGACACCTCAGATCTGGGCTGGGATGCTCATCTGGGGTCTCACAAGACACAGGGTTCTTGGTCTGATCAGCAGCTGATGCTCCACATCAATGTTTTGGAGACCAGGGCAGTTCTTTACGCACTCCAGACATTCCAGTTGCTGCTGATTCCGGGATCTGTCCTGGTACAGACGGACAACATGTCCACTGTCTGGTACATAAACAAGCAGGGGGGAAGCGGATTCTACCCTCTTTTCTGAGAAGCCATGAGGGTGTGGTACTGGGCGATTCAGCACAGCCTTTATCTGACAGCAGTTCACGTTCCGGGCGTCACCAACGTCCTGGCCGACAGTCTCAATCAGTGGCCCAGGCCCATGAGTGGGAGCTCAAGTCAGAGGTAGTTGAAGACCTCTTTCTTCGATGGGGTCGACCAGAGATGGATCTGCTCGCCTCCCCATACAATGCAAAACTACCCGTCTTCTGCTGGCTCGTTCCCAGGCATGGTGCTTTTTGTCGAGATGCGCTGTCTCTTTTGTGGACAGGGAGGTTTCTGTATGTCTTTCCTCTAATTCAGAAAGTCCTGGTGAAATTTCAACAAGAGGGGGCCCACGCAATCCTGATTGCTTCTCTTTGGCTACGCCAAATTTGGTTCCCTCTTCTGCGACACGACACTGGAGCCTCCGGTTCCTCTGCCCATTTCTCATGACCTTCTGACTCAGGAGCAGAGCACCCTGGTGCACCCAAGCCTTCAGTCTCTCCACCTTTATGCGTGGCACCTGTGGACATAGCGATTTCTTGCTATGGGGTCTCTTCACAGGTTGCGCACGTTCTAGTGGAGGCCAGAAAACCCTCCACTAGATCCACTTACGCTATGAAGTGGAAGAGATTCACGATATGGGCCTAAGCAAGGAGCTAGGATCCATTTTCGTGCTCGGCATCCTAGGTTCTAGAGTACCTCGCACATCTGTCTGAGGTGGGCCTTAGCTATTCCTCCGTTAAGGTCCACCTCTCTACGGTGTCGGCCTACAACCTCCCGGTGGAGGGCAAAACCTTGGCTCAGATGGAGGTTGCTAAAACCTATTTAAAAAGCATCCTTCATTTGAAACCTCCGATCCGGAATCCTTGTCCACCCTGGGACCCGAATTTCATGCTCGAGAAGCTGACCTTACCACCATTTGAACCAGCTTCTTCTTGCGACTTGCGCTTCCTCTCTTGGAAGAATTTGTTTTTAGTCGCTGTCACTTCAGCCACAAGGGTTTCCGAACTACAGGCCTTCGGATGTAAAGAACCTTATTTGATTTTTCATAAGGACCGAGTAGTCCTTCGGGCTATCCCTTTTTTTCCCAAAGTTGTTTCAGAAACCACTTTGAACCAGAGTGTGGATTACCGGTGTACTATCCACAGTATTCCAACGGGGGGGGGGGACACCTGCTGCACACTCTTGATGTGCACCGGATCCTGAGGTACTACACAAACAGGACTAAAGAGGTTAGGAAGTCTAACCAACTGTTCGTAGCCTTGGCCCCTCAGTGCCAGGGCAAGGCTATTTCCAACCAGACCATCTCCCGATGGCTAGCTAACTGCATCCATTTTTCGTACACGAAATATGGGAAGTCCCTTCCAGGGGCAGTCAAAAGCCACTCCACCCGTAGTGAGGCTGCCTCTACTGCCTTTTTCAGAAATGTGTCCACGGCAGAGATCTGTGCTGCGGCCACCTGGTCGTCTGTTCACACCTTCACTAAGCATTACAGTCTGGACATTGCCTCTAGGCGCAAAACTGGCTTTGGACTTGCGGTCCTGCAAGGCCTTCTGTCATGATTACTCTTGGCGACTTCTCCTCCTCCCGGATGCACCTATGCCTTACTTTTCTTTGGGACTGCTTGGTATTCAGTCCTATATGTGAAGACCTACTGCAGGAACCCTCTCAAAGTAAGATATAGCAGTTACGTAAGAACTCACCATAACAGTAGGTCTTCGAGAGAGGTTCCTGCAGTAGGTCTAGATCTTACTTCGAGAGGGCTCTTGCAGTAGGTAATTACATATAGGACTGACGCCAGCAGGACCCCATGGAAAAATTTCTAGCTAGCAGTCCCTGGCAAGGGACCGCCCCCACGTCAGGTGACTGGTGTTAGGAGACGTCGGTATAAAGGGCTGGTTCCAGATGCCCGCCTTCCAGTTCTTTCCCGCCGCTAGCTCATGCAGCGCCTTGCGGAAAAGTTTGTACTTCGTCAGCCCCACCTTCGTCGTTTTTTACTGAAAAATCTTAATTTTTTAGACTAACGTCAGTACTAGCAGCTGTGTATGTCGTCCCCTACACCTTCCGAGCACAAGAATAAGTGCGATTCGTGCGGAGCCCAACTATCGCAGAAGGACGGCCACTCCCTGTGCCTGTTCTGCTTAGGCCCCGATCACCCGGTCGAGAAGTGCCAGCACTGCCTCAGTTTCAACGTGGCTACCCAGAAAAGGTGGCAGCAATCCCTGGAAGTCCGTATTCTAAAGAAGAAAATGAGTTTTATGGAGAAGGAGCTCAAAAAACTGAGGCAGGCATCCACTTCCCCCGAAGGCCATCGGAAGAAGAAGAAGGAGAGGCACCGGGATAAGGGCTCCTCCACCGCATCTCCCTTGGGAGTCGCTGGGACGCAGGTAATATTCCCTCTGGGGGATTGCTCCTCAACGGCGGCCTCGGAGGTTTCTGAGGGGGCGTCGACCCGCCCGTTTGGCTCGCGCTCGGGCCTTGTGAGCACCTCCGGGCAGTTGGAGGCCTCTGCCCCTGGTTCGGCCGCAGGCTCGCAGCCTACCCCTGTGGGCGACTCCAGTAAGCCGGGCGTCGGCTCCTCTGATGTCTGTCCGGAGAGGGCCAGTAAGGCGTCCGACCCTCCGGGGCGACACACGGCCTCCTCTCCACCGGACCAGGCTGATCACACTACTCGGCCTGCCTCCGGTGATGACTTTCTTAAGTCAGACATCGGCTCCTCCGGCACCCGCCAAGAGCTTGCCACTAAGCCTCACGTCGGCTCGTCCGACGTCTGGCCGGCAAAGGAACCGACGACGGACCCCCCCCACGTCCGTCGTACCCGGTTCCCCGCAGCCTTCACTGCCATCTGGGGAACCAGAGTATCCCCAGCCTGACCCCGGGGACTTTTCCCTTCTGTCCCTGGGCGAGGCTGGGGATCTTTTGCCTCCATCAGTCCTTCCTCCGCCTGGAGCTTCGGACCTGACGGCTCCCTGGACACCGGCTCCGATGTCGGCCCCTCTGGTGCCAGGGCCTCCACCGTTGGCCCTGACGTCGGCCTTACCGACTCTGGGAGATAATCCACTCCCATCGGGCCCTCCCAGGCTCTCCACTATGGACCCACCCATGAGGCCTGCAGCCGGGCCGCCTGCTTCGGCAGCCCCCCCGGCTCCCAGGTATCCTCCGTCCTATTCACTAGTGTACCCGGGACCGCAGTATCCGGCGCCACAGTACCTGATGCCGGGCTTCCCGACGCCGCAGTTATTGACGCCACAATACCCGACGCAGGGCTACCCGCAGCTGGATTTTGGATACGCTCCATACGGTTATAACCCATATCCTTATCCCCCGCCTCCTCCTCCTCCTCCTCCACCACCCTCGCGGCCGCCAGTGGACCTGCAGGAGACGCTGGCCTGGAGGGCTGAGGCCAAAGGCTCAGCTCACCAAAGAGGTCAAGAGCTGCCTTCCAGCGATGGTGCCATCCCAGGTTCCCGTATGCCAGAGGCGGCACATACTCTCACCACCTCCAGACTCCAGGGTTCTTCCATCTGGATCCAGGGAAGGGCAGGACACGCTTCCTTGGGGACTTCCCAAGGGGTCCGTTCCTCCCCCGGGTTGGGAAAGGGAGTCTTTCTCTTCTTCATCCTCCTCTTCACTCTCGGACTCCTCTGACTCTTCCGACGGCTGCTCCGAGAGAGACAAGCCTCGCTCTCCGTTGAAGCCCAGGCCAAGGACTCCTCCAAAGTCTCCTCCGTAGGATCCTTCTTTTACGGAGTTGCTTAGGAAAATCCAGGAGGTTCATCAGTGGCACTCCCTGGAACCAGATCCTCAGCATTTGAAACTCGCTGAACATCTGGAGCTGCCCGTGACAGTTCCTACCTTGGTGCCACCCTGGATAGAGCCTCACGCCGACCTTGTTACCACAATATGGAAACAGCCGTCGGCCTTAGCCCCACTTCCTAGGAAATCGAACCGGCTATATCAGGCTCCAGAGAGTGTTGATTTCTTGGATTCTCACCCTCATGCCGACTCGGTCGTGATTAGCGCCGCTCACGGCCAGTCGGCGAACCCTAAACATCTTAGCTCGTCTCCTCCTGATAAGGAATCTCGCCTTCTGGACCAGTATGGGAGAAAAATCTATGCTTCCTCCACACCGGGAATCAGGGCCCTGAACTATGTCGGCCACATGGGGGACTACCAGAAGGCCATCCTTACTCAGGTGGAAGCCAAACTGGACTCCTTGCCTGACTCCCAAGTCAAGCAGGAGTTGGCTGATCTCGTCCGCTCTGCTCGTTCGGCCAGTCGACCGTGCTGGTGCGACATACAATGCAGTGGACACTGCTGGGCAGACTCAGCTTTGCTGTGAGGCCTACAGCGTCATGCCTAGCTCAGCGTGTCAGGTTTGGTCCGGAGGTGCAATCTGCTATCCAGGAAGCACCCTTCCGAGAATTCGGTGCTTTCGGGGTGATATCAAGGACATCATCACAGATTTGCAAGAAGGGGACAGCTCTGAAGTCAGTTGATTCCATGTACCGTCCCCATCAGCAGCAGCGCTTAGTCCGCTTCGCCAGACAGAATCGGCCAGGCGAAACCCCAGGAAGGCGGGCAACACAGCAGAGCCCCCATCCAAAAAGCAGCGGGTGCTTCAGCTGCGGCACTGCCCAAACCACCTGACTCCTTCCCTCTCCCACTGCCTCCAGACTCCCCAGAGGAACCGGTAGGAGGGAGGTTTTCCCTCCACCTTCCAGGATGGGAGAGGATAACCACAGATTCTTGGGTGCTCCAGCTCATAGCAGAAGGACACTCCATAGAGTTTCTTCAGAAACTACCCTGCCACCCCCCTCTGAAATCGTCATATTCACGGGAACACCTTCTCTTGGTCCAGGAGGAAATCTCGGCTCTTCTGCTGAAGCAAGCGATAGAGCCTGTCCCCCTTCATCTGCAAGGGACAGGTTACTATTCCCATTTCTTCCTGGTCCCAAAGAAGACAGGAGATCTCAGACCAATTTTGGATCGCAGTTCCCTGAATCTTTACGTAGAGTACAAAAGGTTCAGGATGCTCTCTTTGTAGAGCCTTCTGCCCCTCCTCCGGCCAGGTCAATGGCTTTGTGCTCTGGATATGCAGGATGCTTATCTTCACATTCGCCGCATCTCGCCACTTAAATACCTTCGTTTTGCGCTCAGAGACCACCCATTCAAGGTGCTCCCGTTTGGTCTATCCTCGGCCCCCAGGTATTTGCAAATGCCGGCAGTGGTGGCGGCCCACCTGCATACCAAGGGAGTGCAGGTTTTCTCGTACATGGATGACTGGCTCCTGGCGGCCTCGTCAAGGGAGGAACTCCTGCGTTTCCTCTCCCTTACCCAGCAGGTTTTTGCCTGCCTGGGTATTACCATCAACCATTCCAAGTCTCATCTGGACCCACCCCAGAGGCTATAGTTTATTGGGGTGATCCTCGATACGACCATGGGCAAGGCCTTCCTTCCTCCAGACAGGGCGGTAACCCTTCAGACCCAAATAAGTCTGTTGTCCGACCGCAGGATGGTCCCTGCAAGGTTGGTCCTGCGCCTTCTCGGGCTCATGGTGGCTGCTATTCCGACGGTACCTTGTGCTCGACTCCACATGATGATTTCTCAGTGGACTCTACGCTCTCAGTGGGATCAGCTAGTGGACAACCTAGATCACTCGGTTCTGATCTCTTCACCGATGATGCGAGACTTGCAATGGTGGATGGTTCGAGAGAACCTGTTTCGGGGAGTTCCTTTCTTTCATCCTCCCCCCTCCCAGACTCTAACCACAGATGCCTCAGGCGAAGGTTGGGGAGCCCATCTAGGCCCTCATCGGACCCAGGGCTCCTGGTCCAAGCTAGAACAAGCTCTCCACATCACTGTGCTCGAGCTTCGGGCAGTGTTGTACGCTCTCCAAGCCCTTCACCAATACATCCTTCCCGGCCACCTAGCCGTTCAGATGGACAACATGTGCGTGGTGTGGTATATCAACAAGCAGGGAGGGACTCAGTCCTACCCTCTGTGCAGGGAGGCATTGAGGGTTTGGGATTGGGCAACACAACACGACCTTCACCTCACAGCGATTCACGTTCCAGGAGTCGACAACACCCTGGCAGACAAGCTAAGTCGCTCTTCTGCTCTGACTCATGAGTGGGAACTGGACCAAGGGGTCCTAGACAATATCTTCCAACTTTGGGGAACACCACAGGTCAACCTGTTCGCATCCCCCCTAAATGCAAAACTTCCTATCTTCTGCTCGCTCGTTCCAGAGTGAGGCGTTTTTTGGAGTGACGCTCTGTTTCTAGACTGGAAGGACAGATTCGTCTATGCCTTTCCCCCAATTCCACTTATCCCACGAGTCTTGCAGAAACTAACTTCAGAAGGAGCGAGAGTGATTCTGATCACTCCTTTCTGGCCCAGGCAAATCTGGTTCTGTCTTCTACAACAATATTCAGAGGATCCTCCTCTTCCTCTTCCTCTATCTCGAGGTTTGTTGACCCAGGATCTGGGGACCCTGGTCCATCCAGGCCTCAAATCCCTTCAACTGCATGCATGGCTCCTGCAGACCTAGCCCAATCCCGTTTTGGAGTGTCTCCCAAAGTGGCTGAGATTTTAGTGGATGCCAGAAAACCCTCCACCAGATCCACTTATGCCATGAAGTGGAAAAGATTCACTATTTGGGCCGCTTCCAAGAACGTGGAACCTTTCTCCTGTTCAGCGGGGCTTCTGCTGGAGTATCTACGTCATCTGTTTGACCTGGGTCTCAGCCATTCCTCCCTGAAGGTACACATGGCAGCCATTTCGGCCTATCATGTTCCTTTCGCAGACAAGGCTTTTGCTCAAATGGAGGTCTCCAAGACCTTTCTCAGAGGGGTCCTCCATCTGAGGCCCCCATCCGTACTCCTGCTCTCCTTGGGACTTGAACTTTGTTTTCGAGAAACGTACTCTTCCTCCCTTCGAACCTGCAACTTCTGTGGATTTGAAGTTCCTTTCGTGGAAGATGCTGTTCTTGGTGGCCATTACTTCAGCTCGAAGAATCTCCAAGCTCCAGGCCCTGATGTGTAAAATCCCCTACTTGATTTTTTACAAGGAACGAGTTGCTCTTCGCACGAATCCTAAGTTTCTACCTAAAGTAGTAGCAGAGTCTACCTTAAATCAGTCCATAGAGTTACCTGCCTTTTTTACGCAGTACTCTAATCAAGGGAAGTATTTACTCCATACTATGGATGTTCACCAGATTCTGAGATACTACACCAACAGGACGAAAGATCTCAGAAAGACTGATCAGTTGTTTGTCTCTTTTGCTCACAAAAGGGAAGGCGATGCTGTTTCCAAGCAATGTCTGTCTAAGTGGTTGGCTCATTGCATCACTTTCTGTTATGACAAATACAACAAGACCCTCCCGGGTCAAGTCAGAAGCCACTCCACAAGAGGAGTAGCTGCCTCTGCGGCTTGTTTCAAGAATATGTCTGCGGCAGACATCTGCGCTGCCACCACCTGGACTTCCGTCCATACCTTTACGATACATTACAGTTTGGATGTTGCCTCTCGCCGTAGAGCAGGCTTTGGGCTGGCTCTTTTGCAAGGTCTCCTATCTTGAGACTTGCACAACCAGAACTACCTTTTGGAGTAGTTTTCCTCCTCCCGGTGCCTCTCTTTGTTCCAGACTGCTTGGGATTCAGTCCTATATGTAATTACCTACTGCAAGAGCCCTCTCGAAGTAAGATAGTACAGTTATGTAAGAACTTACCGTAACAGGAGATCTTTAAGAGAGGCTCTTGCAGCAGGTAATACCTTCCCGCCCTCTATCCCCCTAGACTTTTTCAGCTCCTTTTCCATTGAGGGAAATATCCGCTCCTCTCTCGTTCGGCCTCTTTTGGCCTGTGGCGGGAAAGAACTGGAAGGTGGGCGTCCGGGACAATCCCATTATACTGACGTCTCCTGACACCGGTCACCTGACGTGGGGGCGGTCCCTCGCCAGGGACTTCTAGCTAGAAATTTTTCCGTGGGGTCCTGCCACCTGCCGGCGTCAGTCCTACATGTAATTACCTATTGCAAGAGCCTCTCTCAAAGATCTACTGTTACGGTAAGTTCTTACGTAACTGTACTTTTCCCTTCCTCCTTCCCCCAGTTTTTGAATGCTTTACTTTCCATCTTATCTAGTCCGGCTGGACTAGAGTGGAAGCAGGGTCTTTGGAGTTCACTCTGGTTTTCTCCTTACCTATCCTTAGGTCTCCATTGGAAAAGAACTGGAGAGCGGGGGCGGGACTGCCCCTTTTATAGTTGGGCTGACGTCACGATGCCCTGACATCGGGGGCAATCCCCGCTGATGATTGCTATCTACAGGTTTGCCATGTGAACCTGACGCCAGGGGCGCAGTCCTATATGTGAAGACATACTGCAGGAACCTCTCTCGAAGATCTGTTATGGTAAGTTCTTGCGTAACTGCCATTTCACCTTGCAAGGCTTCACATGAGGATTACTTTGTGGTCCTTGCAGGTGCAGTGGGATCAGCTCCTGGACCATCCGGTCCTTGTCTCCTCAGCAGTTCAGAAAGACTTACAATGGTGGAAGGATTCTCGCAATCTTTCTCTGGGGCTTCCCTTTCGGAACCTGCACCAGTAGCCACCTTCACCACGGATGCCTCGAATATGGAGTGGGGAGCTCATCTTGGGGAACACCAAGCACAGGGACTATGGTCTGGCTTGGAGACTTCTCTCCACATCAGTGTTCTGGAGTTGAGGGCGGTCCTGTACGCGTTACAGGCATTTCAGACCCTCCTTCCAAAGGGATCACTGCTAATCCAAATGGACAATATGTCAGTAGTTTGGTATATCAACAAACAAGGAGGAACCCAGTTGTACCCCCTAAGCAGAGAGGCAATGCGGGTGTGGAACTGGTCAGTCCAATACCATTTGGTCCCAGTGGCCGTACATGTTCCAGGCGTTCCAAACGTCCTGGCGGACAGTCTCAGCAGGTCTTGGACCCTAGCTCACGAGTGGGAACTACATCAGGATGTGGCAGAATCCATCTTCCAAAATTGGGGGCATCCAGAAATCGACCTCTTCGCCTCCCAATACAACGCAAAACTTCCAAAGTTTTGTTTGCTCGTTCCAGAGCAAGGTGCTTTTTGGAGCAACACCTTGTCTCTATCTTGGACACGGAAATTCTTGTACATTTTCCCTCCATTTCCCATTCTGCAGAGGGTTCTCCTCAAACTCCAGGCAGAGAGGACAATGATGATCCTCATTGCTCCTTTCTGGCCGAGACAGATCTGGTTCCCGCTGCTACAGCAGCTTTCCCGGTAACCACCAGTTCCACTGCCAGTGACTCACGACCTCCTGACCCAGGATCAAGATCAACTGGTACACCTGGGGCTCAGGACCCTGCATCTCCATGCCTGGCTCCTGCAGACATAGCGATATCCCGTTTCGGGGTTTCCTTCAGGGTTGCTCAAGTCCTCATCGAGGCCAGGAAACCATCTACCCGTTCCACTTACATCATGAAATGGAGGCGGTTTTCCATTTGGGCGACCGCTAAGGGCTGGAACCCCTTCTCTTGCTCGGCCCCACAAGTCATGGAATACCTCCTTCACTTGTCAGACTCCGGTCTGTCCTACTCTTCCTTAAAGGTCCATACCTCAGCTATCTCAGCGTACCATGAGCTAGTGGATGGTAAACCCGTGGCTCAGCTGGAGGTTTCAAAAACCTTTCTGAAAGGGATTCTCCATCTCAAACCCTCCATCCGCAGCCCAACTCTGTCTTGGGACTTGAACTTTCTACTGGAAAAGCTCACCCTTCCTCCTTTCGAGCTGGCTATGAGCTGTGATTTGTGCTTCCTATCTTGGAAGGTGCTTTTTCTTGTGGCTATCACGTCAGCCTGAAGGATTTCAGAGCTTCACGCTCTAGTCTGCAAGGAGCCATACTTGATTTTCCATAGGGATTGGGCGGTTCTCAGAACTTATCTGAGGATTCTTCCCAAGGTGGCGTCAGAAGCCCTGCTGAATCAGTCAGTGGAGCTTCCGGTGTATTATCTGTCCCCCTGTAATAGAGGTGAGGCACTCCTCCATAAGATGGATGTCCATCGGATTCTCCGGTGCTACACCCATCGGACCAAAGAATTACGCTGTTGCGACCAGTTGTTTGTCTCCGCCCCAAGATCGAAGGGCAAACCGGTTTGTAAGCATGGCCTTTCCAAATGGTTAGGCAACTGCATTCGATACTGTTACCAGAAGTACAATAAACCTCTGCAGGGTTCCATCAGAGGTCATTCTACTAGGGGCATGGCTGCCTCTGCAGCCTTCCTATGGAACGTTTCCATGGCTGACATTTGTGCTTCCGCTACTTGGAGTTCTGTCCATACCTTTACCAAACATTATAGTCTGGACATTGCTTCTAGGCAGAGGGCTGGCTTTGGTTTAGCCGTCCTGCAGGGCCTTCTGTCCTAGACTGGGTCCTTTCTGGACTTCAGTTTTTTTCCGGTGGAGTTAGTGTTTTTCCTCCTCCCTAGTTTCCCTCGGTCTCTCCTTGGAGGGACTGCTTGGGACTCTGTCCTATATGTGATGACCTACTGAAGGAACCTTCTCGAAGTAAGATAGTACTGATACGTAGGAACTTACCATAACAGTAGATCTTCGAGAGAGGTTCCTTCAGTAGGTCATATTTTTCCCTCCCTCCTTCCCCTCATTTTATGTTTTACAGGGACTCCAAATCCTGTTCACTCCTGCTGTCAGGCCTCTTCCTGGCTCCGGCGGGAGAACTGGAGGATGGGCGGGGGGACCGCCTACTATATAAGTCATGCTGACGTCAGGTGGGCGGTCCCCAGTCAGGCATTGCTAGAAAAGTCTGCAATGCTACCCAATGCCAGGTGGCGCCAGTCCTATATGTGATGACCTACTGAAGGAACCTCTCTCGAAGATCTACTGTTTTGGTAAGTTCCTACATAACTGTCTTATTTTCTTGGACGAAGCCTCCACCACTCATTCACATGCCCACCCACCATCCCCTGAGCTCACCTCTGTTGTTGGTCTTCACTCTCTCAATCTTAGGCTGTGAAGACTTCTTTGTTGACCCTTCTTATATGGGTCACTCGGACAATCTTATGTCCAGTTTTTTGTTAGGCTATCCTTCTAGGTTAGTTACGCTGCACCTCCTCGGGGGGGGGGGAGGTACTGAGGCAGTTGGAGGGTCAACGCCGAGATAGTCATTGCCACATGAGCCGAGGCTCGTGTCACCACTCCTTGCGGCTCCATCTCTGGCACTGGCCCTCTTGCAAAAAGTTTACTCCCGCTGGATCCTAGCGCCTCCGGCGTAGATCCCATCAGTGTGAATGAGTGGTGGAGACTTTGTCCAAGAAGATCAAGAATTACAGTAAGAACGTCATTTCCATTTCTTTTAGGACCCTTTCTTCTATGAATGAACTGGTATTGACCCCCCCTATCCAGAGTGCTTCTATTATTTGGTTTAGGTACCTCCCCCTCCTCTTCTTTTGTGAATACTGAGCAGAAGTATTCATTAAGTATTCCTGCTTTTTGACTGTCACCCTCTGCCCACCCCCACCCTCCACTTTATTAAGCCTTAATATCCCTCCCTTGGTCTTTCTTCACTCCCAAATGTACCCATAAAATTTATTTAAAATTGGTAACCGGGAAAGGCACACTGAGCCGAGGCTTGTTTCTAGGTGCGACCTGGAAACAGGGTAAACAAAGGACAAATTAACATTGTAACAAACAAAAGATAGGTCATGGTTCCAAGACCGTAAAACAGATCAAGGCACTTGAATACAGAAATAATAAATACGTAGTACATAAACAATATGGGGCTCAAGTTGACTGAAAATAACTCGTACAAAAATGTATCAAGCACAAATCAGCATTAAGTGATTTAAAACTAGAAGGCTTATAAGATTAAGAGCAATTATAGTAGGAGCAGTGTACACCACTCCCCACGAGGGTGTTAGGTGCAGGGTGGGAGATGCTAGCTCCTAAGGTGGAGCAGCCACATGGGATGGGGTATGGGATTTAGTGCACTGAGGACACAGTGGGGAGGGGAGAAGTCTGGGGAGTCTTTTGAGGGAAGAGAAAGAGGAGGATAAACGACTATCAGAAAGTAGTTTGTCCCAGAGAAGTGGGAGACGGTAGGAGAAGGCAGATTGACCAGCGGTGGAGTGGGGGTGAGTGATCGAGAAGGTACAAGAGTCTCTGTGGTGAAGAGAGTAAGTAGTAGAGGATGCTTGTGAAAGGCGGAAGGAAAGGTAGCGGGGAAGAGAGAGACAAACCAGTACTTAGCAATGAGGGAGGTGCAGTGAACCATTCTCTGGTGTGAGAGAGGAGCATAGCGGAGACAGTGGTAGGTAAGGGGAGGAGAGGCAATTGCAAAGCGGCAAAAGGAGTTGAGAGTGTCCAGTTTGGAGAGGGATGTAACTGGGGTTGTGTCATAGCCCACATCTGCATAGTCCAAGGCTGGTAGTATTGTTTTGAGTACTAGCTCACATCTGATGGAGAGTGGGAGGCTATTCTTATAGCAATAGAGGACTGCAAGTTTGGGCCGGAGCTTGGTAGAAATGGCGTCTACATGGGCTGAGAAATCAAGGTGAGAATCCAGCCAGACCCCCAGGTATTTGAAGGCAGACATGATCTTGAGGGGTGAACTGTCTGGGGTTGTAAAACCGGGAAGATTGGAGGGAAGCCATCTTCTGTCTAGAGCCAAAAATCATAGCAACTTTTTTTTTTTTTCTTTTTTTAGCATTTAGTTTCAGTTTGTTTGACCAGAACCAGGACTGAACTCTGAAGTCATCCTGGAGAGGGGTAAGCACACTGATGGAAGAGGGGCCGGAGGTATAGATGATGGTATCATCTGCGTACATATGTATATTAGAGGAGTTCCAGACATAGGGAAGGTTGTTTATAAAAAGTAAGAAAAGAATGGGGCCAAGGATGGAGCCTTGAGGGACCCCTGAAAGGATGGGGAGAGGGATCGAAAGTGCATCACCGATTTGTACGGACTTCTGCCTGTCATGCAGGAATGAGTGGAACCAGTTTACAGCAGGTTTAGCGAGGCAAACAGATTTAAGTTTTTGAAGTTGGAGGGTGTGGGAAACAGAATTGAAAGCCTTTGCCAGGTCTATGAAAAAGATGGCTGTAATATGGCTTTGATCCATAGCAGAGAAAATGGAATCAGTGACCCGCAACAGTGAGGAGATGGTAAGGTGTTGTTTCCTGAAGCCTGACTGCACCGGTGAGAGAGAGTTATTAATGGCGAGGAACTCAGATAGGTGAGAGTTAATGAGGGACTCCTGGATTGTAGGAAGGGAAGGGAGAAGTGAGATAGGCCGGTAGTTTCTGGGTGATGAAGGGTCACCACCCTTGTGCAGTGGTATTACCTTGGCAGATTTCCAGGCTTTGGGGACTGTGGAGGTAGAGAGGTTTAGAATATAGGTTAAGGGAGTGGCTATAGCAGGGGTGGAGATGCGGAGAAGCCTAGGGTGGAGACAGTCAGGGCTTGTTTTGGTTGGGTTAAGAGACATGAGGGCAGTATAGACTTCGTGGGTGGAGAAAGGGGGAAGAGAAAATGGGGCTGAAGGGGAGTTGGGAAGAGTGCAAGAGGCAAAGAATTTATTGAAGACCTCAGCCACTGAAGCAGGGCTGGAGACAGGAGCACCGTCAGTTTTAAGGACAGGGCAGGTCTGCTGGACGGGGGGGATCAAAGAGAGGGTGAAGCACTTTCCAGAGCGATGCAGGTGGGCTATGGCCATGTTGTAACTGGGATTTGAAGTATTTAGCTTTTAATTGGCGGATGGCCTTGGTGCAGCTATTTCTAAGCTGTCTGTTAGTTTGGAGGTCCACTGGAGCTAGAGACACTTTATAAAGTTTCCAGGCTTTGTCCCTGATATGGCACTTGGCCAGGAGGTCAGCTGTTATCCAGAGGTTGTGGTACCTTTTTACCCTGGCTTTCTTCAAGGGCGCATGGAAGTTCCAGATGCAGTTAAATATGTTGTAGGAGAGGGATAGGGTATGGTCAGCATCAAGCACCGAGAAAACAGGTTGGCAATCAACTTTGGTGAAATCCTAGTGCAGGGCTGCTATGTCAGGAGTATGGACGGGTGGGACTGAATGAATGTGGGGGGAGTGAATTTTGCATATGCAGTAAGTGATGCAGTGATCACTGAGGGTGTCTGGAAGGATGCCGGATGCAGTGATACGGTGGGAATGGGAGGATAACACCCAATCAAGCAGGGTGTGGTTTTGGGACCGAGGGTTTAGGCGGTGGGTTCCTGGGTTAATTGTGTGAAGTTAAAGGCCTCAATCCTGAGGAGGATAGGCTTGGCAGAAGGGGAGAGCCAGTCGTGGTTAAAGTCACCTAGCAGCAGGAGTTCGCCATTGGCTGTGAGTGAGGAGATGACATTGACTAGGGCATCAGGTGTGGTTTTGGGAGGGGCATAGAGAGCGCTTATGCAGAGAGGGGCCGAGGAGGTGAGGAATATGAGGGCAATAATGAGTTCATGGGAGGAGAGGCAGAATTCTTTTAAAGTGATGGAGCAGAAGAGGGACTGCCTGGTGTACAAGGCAACCACGCCACTGCACTTGCCTCTATCTTGGCGAAATAGGTTGAAATCTGGGATGGCAAGAGCGGAGTCAGGAATTCTGGTGATTAACCATGTTTTGGAGACACAGAGAATGTCAGGAGGATGCTGGGTCATCCACACTTTGAGGGCGTCTTATTTTGGGGAGGAGGCTTCTAGTGTTAAGATGGAAAATACAGGACCCTTTGGCAGAATAGAGGGAGTTAGGTTCAGCGATGCCCCAACGTTAGCATAGGCTGTGGCAGAGGGTGTTGAGGGAGGATCAGGGTTTATCCCCATTCTTAACTGAGTTGAGTATTTTCCTTGGTTTTGGCCTTTGCTATTCTGCCTTCCCCACTTCCTTCTACTTTAACTGATACAATTCTCTGTCCTGCTCCTTCTGCGTTGCCTTATACTTCTTGAATGCTATCTTTCTCCCTAACCTTCCCCGCCTCCTCTTTTGAGAACCATAGTGTTCTTTTTTTTTTTTCCTTCGTTTTGTTTTATTTGCTTCACACAAAAGCTTGTTGCCTCTGTGATGGCAGTTTTGATTTTTTCCTCATTGTTCCTCTACCCCTCCTTCTTGACCATTTGCTAGTGCTTTTCTGAGGCACTCTCCCATTTTGCCAAAGTCAGCCCTCCTTAAGCCCAATACCCTCACTTTTGTATGGCTTGACTCTGGCTGTGTTTATCATGAACCAAACTGGTGGTCGCTTGTTCCCAGATGGTTACCCACTTCTAAATCTGAGATCCACTTTCCATCCCCTTTTGAGAGTACCAGGTCTACGATTGCTCTCTCCCAAGTGTGTTCCAATACTAGCTGTCTGAGGCATGCCCCCCTGTAGGGTATCAAGAATGACCCTGCTCTTGGATGTGACTGTAACAAAGGTGTGCCAGTGAACATCTGGCATATTCAGGTCCCCCATCAACAATATCTCCTTCCCTGTGGTGGTGCCCCCCTTTGATTGACTCCTATGAGAATGTCTCTAGGGTGGCCTGGAATCACCCTTTTACCACCCCTCCTCTGCCTAGAAAAATGCCTTTACCATGCCCCGGCTGGCAAGCTCTTTCTGGGGAGTCACCCTAAGGCGGATTCAGTGGTAATTAATGCAGCACATGACCGTACTAAGAAGCCCAAGCACCTTAGTACCCTTCACCAGACTGGGAGTCCAGGCAGCTGAATCACCTTGGCAAACGTGTTTTTGCCTCTACCACTCTGGCTATCCGGGCTATAAATTATCTAGCCCACACATGGTCCAGTATCAGAATATTCTTTGGGACCAAACCAGGGACCTGATACAGACCTTACTAGAGGACCCTACTAAGACGCAGCTGATCCAACTTATGAAGTCAGGCTCGAATGTTGGCAGTCATGTCCTCCAGGCAGCTTATGCTGTAGGCACCTCTGGGTGTGGGGCAGCTGCTGAGGTCTGTCTCTAGTGCTATTCTTGACTTCAGGTATCAGGCTTTGCCTCGAACATGCAAGCCAGCATTTTGGATGCCTCCTGGGGGGGTGTCCAGGACATCATTTCTACCCTGCAGGAGTCGGGGCGGGCCCTCAAGTCGGTCCATTTGCTCTATCACACCCAACCTAGAGCGGGCCAACATCAGTCCTCTCGCAGGTGCTCCCGCAAGCAGTCTTAGAACCAGCCTGCAAAGGGTCAGCACAAGCGTGAGGCCCCAGCAACCCTGCTGCTAATGCCGCCAGCACCCCTAGTGCACCTGCTGGTGCCCACCTCTACCTCCTGCCTTCCCCCAGCCGAGGATCCAATGGAGGCAGTCAGGGATTGGTTCTCTCCACCTAGAGAGGTGGCAGGGTGACCACAGACAACTGGGTGCTCCAGATCACAGAACATGGTCACACACTGGAGTTCCTAGAGTGACCCCCCAGAACTCGCCCCCATTCACTCACATATCCCCTCTCACACCTGTCTCTGGTTTGGGAGGAAATTCAGGCATTTCTTTGGAAAAGAGCCATACAGCCTGTCCCTCAGGCTCAGTGGGGAAGGGGGTTTCACTCCCACTTCTTCCTCATCCCTCCAAAGACCCAGGATCTTCAGTCTTACCCTGTCCTGGACCTGAGCCATCTGAATCTGTACAATCGAGTAAAAGTGCTTCATGATGGCCACCCTCCAGGGACTGTTACCTGTTTTGCACCAGGAGGATTGACTCTGTTGTCTGGACATGCAAGATGCTTACCTGCACATCCAAGTCTTTTCTGCCCATCATTGCTTCCTCCACTTCCACTTTCAGGGAGCCCATTTTCAATTCCAGGCCCTCCCCTTTGGCCTTTCCTCGGCCCCCCTGGTATTTACCAAATGCCTGGCAGTAGTGGCAGCCGCATTGAGGGGACAGGGTTTCTGTGTTCCCATACCTGGATGACTGGCTGCTTAGTTCAGACCCTGGAATACACCTTCCAGCTCTTCCAGACCTTGGGGATCACTAAAAATCTGCTGAAGTCCTGCCTCTCTCTCCTTGCCGGCACCTCTAATACATAGGGGCAGTCCTGGACACCAGTCAGGGCAAGGCTTTTTTGCCCAAGGACAGGGCAGAGTGACTGATGGAGCAGGCCATCTGGTTTCCGCCAGCTGGCAGGTCCTGGCCAGGGTTTTCCTCCACCTTCTGGACCACTTGGTGGCCACAGTTGCCACAGTTCCCCTGGCCCGTCTGCATATGCGGGTTCCTCAGTGGACTTTGAGTGTCCAGTGGGACCAGCGCACGAACAACCTGGATCCATTGGTCCTGGTCCCTGACCCAGTCTGGAGAGAGTTCTGTCGTGGCTAGATCTGGCCAACCTGCTTCAGGGTGCCTCTTTTCAGCTCTTGACCCCTCCCAGCAGATTCTCACAACAGACTCATCCGGTCTGGGATGGGGTGCTCATCTGGCTAATCACCAGACCCAGGGCACCTGGGCAGACATTGAGCAGGGTCCTCATATCAACATCCTGGAGATGTGGGCGGTTCTTTACGCCCGGCAGGCCTTTCGGACTTATCTCCTCCCCAGTCCATTGCTGGTACAGATGGACAACATGAGTGTGGTGTATTATATAAACAAGCAGGGGGGACCCATTCTTACCCCCTGTGTCAGGAAGCAAGGAGAGTCTGGTATTGGGCCATTGAGCACATCTGGAGCACTTGGCTGTACATGTTCTAGGCATACAAAACATCTTGGCTGACAGTCACAGCCACTTCAGGTCATGGGCTCACGAGTGGGAGCTTCTAACCTCGATGGTCAAAGATCACTTTGACTGGTGGGGCTATCCAGAGTTGGACCTCTTTGTGTCCTCACTCAATGCAAAACTGCCAGTTTTTTGCTCACTCGATCCTGGGCCTGGAGTTTTCTGGTGAGACGCATTGTCCCTCTCCTGGAAGAGGATGTTTCTATATGCCTTTCCTCTCTCCCCACTACTGCAGAGGGTTCTGTTCAAGCTCCAGTTGGAAGGGGTGGAGATGATCCTCCTAGCCCCCTTCTGATCATGCCAGATTTGGTTCCTCTTACTGCAAGAGCTGGCAGTAGAACCTCCAGTGCTCTTTCCTCAGTGCATCAGCTTGCTCTCCCGGGACCATGGCACCCTGGTCCATCCGGACCTAAAGTCCCTACATCTCCATGCATGGCTCCTGCAGACCTAGCTATTGCCCGCTTCGGGGTATCTTCTAGGGCCACAAATGTTCTGGTGGCTGCCAGGAAACCATCCAGCAGGGCCACTAAGCTATGAAATGGAAGCGCTTTTCCATTTGGGTCGCTGCTCTCCATTTGGCTCCTTTCACCTGCCTGGTGAATCAGGTGTTGGAGAACCTACTTTCCCTTTCGGATTCAGGTTTGGGGTACTCCTTACTTAAGATTCATCTTTCTACCATCTCTGCATACCAAGCACCTATCGAGGGCAAAGCTGTTGTCCAGCTTGAGGTGTCCCGTACATTCCTGCGAGGCATTTTGCATTTGAAACCTCCCATTTGGGACCTGTTCCCTCCATGGGTTTTCAACTTTATGTTGGAGAAACTCACTTTACCTCCCTTTGAACCAGCCGTGAGTTGTAAGCTACGCTTTCTGTTGTGGAAAGCGCTCTTTTTAGTTGCTGTTTCTTCTGCTCCAAGGATTTCAGAGCTGCAGGCTCTTATGTGTAAGGATCCTTATTTGGTTTTTCACAAAGACAGGATGTCTTTGCATACTAATCCTAACGTTTTTACCTAAAGTAGTGTCAGAGTTTAATTTGAATCAATCTATCCACCTTCCAGTTTATTTTCCTGAGTATTCCAGTCAAGGGGAGGCCTTGCTCCATAGTTTGGATGTACATAGGATGTGGTGCTACACAAACCACACAAAGCCTTTCAGAAAATCCGAACAGTTTGTTTCATTCGCCCCAAGGGAGAGGGCATTCCTGTTTTCAAACAGTGTTTGTCTAAGTGGTTAGCCAACTGCATTGTTTATTACTACTGTAAGTACAACGAACCACTTCCGGGGGTGAGCAAAGGCCATTCTACCAGGTGTATGGTTGCTTCCACGGCTTGCTTCAGAAATGTGTGTGCTGCAGATATCTGTGCAGCTGCCACCTGGAGTTCTGTCTGCACAAGCATTACAGTCTGGACATTGCCTTGAGAAGTAGGGCCAGTTTTGGCCTAGCAGTTCTTCAAGGCCTTCTTTCCTGAGCTCTTGAGTGGTGAACTGTGCTCCTCCCGGTGGTGTTATCTTGGTGATACCCAGTACTGCTTGGGAGTCAGTCCTACTGGTGTGGCCTGATGCAAGAGCCTTCCTTGAAGTAAAATAGTATAGTTACTTAAGAACTTACCATCACAGTAGATCTTCAAGAGAAGCTCTTGCAGCAGGCTCTGCTTTCCCTTTCCCCTGCTGCTCTTTTTTTCTCTTGCGCTACTTCTGCCTTTCTTTTGGCTCTCAGTGGAAACCTCCTCAGTCCTCCTTCAGCTGCCTGTAGGGGTCTCCGGCGGGAGAATCGTGGTAGGTATGGGGGACCGCCCACCTATATAGGCTAGGCTGATGTCAGCAGTGGGTGGTCCACCATGATAGACTGCTAACTAGAAGTTTTCGGTGTGGTCCCAGCACCTGACGGCTTAGTCCTACTGGTATGGCCTGCTGCAAGAATTTCTCTCGAAGATCTTCTGTTACGGTTGATTCTTACGTAACTGTATTTTTTGGGGGCTGGTAGTGTCAGGGCCTAACACAGACTCATGGGTTTGTCCGGGCACCTACTAAGTATATAATGGCACTGACCCCAACCACCTTAGTTTTGTTTGTTTTTTACTGCCATCAAAGTGCATTGTTTTAACTTGTCTCATTAGGTACCAGCATTACGACTTGTGCATACAGATGTGTTCTAGTCTAATTCCTCGTGTCAGTACTTAAAAGTATTAATCTAGTTTTTATTATTTTTCAGTTTCAGAAGAGTAGAACTGCATCAAGTTCTACACAGCCCTAGCATGTTCAACCATTATGCGCTACCAACGAAACTGGAAACCTGGGACTCCCAGAAGCACCTTACTCTTTCTCTAATGCACATCCCGGTGCTGTACAGATAATTACATTTTTGTTCCTGTTTGGATTCCATATATTATGTATGCACACTGCATTCTTGTGAATAAAAAATGTGATTCTAGGGATGTGGATATGTTGTTCTTATCCACATGTATTGGCAGTTGCCTTTCCCTTTAAGATCAGCCGGAAGTCTTTAAACTGGATCATCCCACCCACCTGGTTGATATATCCCTTGGCTCCACCCCTAGACTCCAGATCTTCCTTTTCACTTGGAAGAATCAGATTCCCTCCTTACTGCTACTGCGTTGAGTAGGCCCTGGCGCTTAAATCTTTGGATTTTCTACCAAAACTTAAACTCGTAAGTGTTTTTCTGCTATGCTCTTTGATCATGACCGCAATGGAGGACAAGTCCTCACCCTGGTTCCGCCAGTGTCCCTGTGGGCAGAAGATGTCTCGCACTGACCCACACGTGTCTACTGCCTTTCCAACTGAACATGCTAGGTGATTGTCTTGCCCGACTGCAACTTGGCCATCCGGAGAAACAGAACCAGCCATTCAAATCTAAAGAAGCCCGTTGGGTGGTCCCTGCAGCTGTGGGGTCCACCGAGCAACTAGAACAAATGAAGGACTTTGAGGAGGAGGCAGCTGGGACCACTAATCGGTCCTCTTCAGCTTCGGTCTTCGTCCCGCAAAAACTGGGCTCCAACTTTATGGGCTCCTTCAAGGCATTGTGCCAGCCTCTCCTGACCAAGGAGAGGGCCAATCGGCTTCACACAGCTCTTGTTCCTGTAAAAGGGGAAAGGATTCAAAGGAATTGATCAAGAAGGCGAAGACGCGACATCATCGTTCTTGGGATCGAGAGCAGTCTCACTCCCAGGAATCTCCAGTTTCGATTTTGGTTGAAACTGCGGCCTTGGCTGCTGGCTTCACGGTGCCCCCATCAGGTCAGCTAGCTAAGACATGGGACGATGACTCAGTCAAAATTATCATCGACCCATTGTCGCTTGATGAGGCTGACAACTGCATATTCAGGACTCCGGTCCTGCCTGGACCTACTGAGGAGGAGACCCAGCCTGCTGAGAACCTCTTCACAGTCCCTGACCATGACCTGGAGGAGCTGCGAGTTTGTCTGGCTCCTACCGAGTCCCCCATTGGTCCCCCCCCTCCCCCGGCGGCCGAGGACAAGGTCTTGGTCATCTTCATCTGACAGGTTGAAGAAAACGCACAAACGCCACTCTGGGCATTCCAAAAAGCAGCACTGCTGCTATTCATCCTCGGAAGAGGAGAGGCTTCAGCGCAAGTTGCACAAACGCTATGAGGATCTCATGTGGCAACATTTGGTGTTGGCCAGTCCAAAGTAGACTCTGGCTTCCACACCAGCCATCACATGGCTGTCACCTTCTAGGCCGATGCCGACACCTCCAGAGCTGCTTGACAATGTCCCTCCGCCTGCAGAGCTGGTGAAGGCCCTCCTGGCTCCTCCACTGATAATGGTGAAGCCCCCACCTAAACAACCTCCCTCGACAGCTCCTGTTAAGGACTCTCGGCCTGCTAAGGGCCTCCTGCACAGGCTGTTGGTGACGCTTACTCCCGACCGTCCGCATCTGCAACGGGTTGAAGGTGACGTGGGTGGTTGGCTGATCTATCTGGAGTCAGAGGACTCCTCACTGCATTCTCATCTGCTTGATGAGGAAACACTTGGGGGTCTTTCTACAGAGGAGGGTCCTTCATGGGTATCCTCTGTCTCATCTCCGAATCCACAGGGATGCCTTTGGAGCCTTTTCAAAAACGGGCTTGAAATCCCCTGACAGACATTCTGGATAAAGGGTATTTCCCCAATGGAGGCCTTCCCAGTGGCTGAAGCCATTGTTGGCCCTGCCCTGGAACTTTGGCAGCACCCTGCCTCCTGCTCTGCGCTATCAGCTCGGATGGCCTGCAAATATGCGGTGCCCATCGGCTCCCTTTCAGGGTTTACGGAGCACCCTCAGCCGAGGAGTGGGTTACCGACTCTTGTCTTTCGTCACTTGGGCAATTCAGGAGACTCTGCTAGATCTCCAGACAACGAGTCAAAAACTGGACCACTCTGCCAGGAAGGTCTATGCTCCTTCTTCACTTGGTCTCCATCAGGCAAGCTCAGTTGTCATCATGGCACACTTCCCCCATGCCTTTTTGGGCTCTTTAGATGAGATGCTTCCTCAGCTCCCTGCTGACCTCCAGACTACAGTCAAGCAGGTCCAGGATCAGGGTCAGACTGTGTCAAAACAGCCACTCCAGACGGCTCTGGACATTGGGGACTCCTGTGCCTGTTTCATACCCTTTCTGGGCACCAACTTCTTCGGTCCAGGGGTTGATGGTCACCTTCAACGCATTGAGAAGTCCACTGCCACCTTGGACTCCATTGCTTCCACCCAGAAGAAATCTCAGGGTTCCAAGAAGCAGAAGTGCAAGCCCTTTTTGGCCTTCTGCCCCTGCTGCCAAGCAGGCCCAGTACCAATCTGGGCAGCAGCAGACTCAGTCTTGGCACCCTCAGCCCAAGTCAGGGGCTTTGTCAGCCCATAAGCCAGAAGGACAAGGTCCCAGCAGTCCCCCAGATGGATCCTTCTCCTCCAAGTCTGCACAGTGACAGGATGGAGGTGACCACCCTCATGCCCGTCACGCCTCCTCTGGGTCCTCCCGTGGGGGGCTGGCTCCGCCACTTCCTTTCTGTCTGGTCCACTGTTACAACAGACAGGTGGGTTCTGGAAGTGATCGGCCAGGGTCTGCCTCTGGAATTCAAGCAGTACTCACCAAGCCAAGCCCACGCCCCACGGGAGGAGAAGGTATCCGTGGACACTCAGTCGGCTGTCCAAGATGACATCACCCAACTGCTCCTCAAGGAGGTGGTGATCAGAGTCGCAGATCTCTGTCAACCCAGGGTAAGTTTCCAGGTACTTCCTGGTCCCGAAACGGATGGGGGCTGGCATCCCATTCTAGATCTGCACAACATGAACAAGTTTCTCCAGTCTCGCACCTTCAGGATGGTAACTCTGTCTCAGATCATACCATCTCTCGAGCAGAATATGTGGTTTTGCTCCCTGGATCTGCAGGACGTGTTCTTTCATGTCCTGATCCATCCATCACACCGAAGGTTCCTCCACTTCTGAGCAGAGAGAATCTTATATGAGTTCCAAGCCATGCCGTTTGGCCTGTCTTCAGCCCCCAGGTCCTTCACCAAATGCATTGCATTGGTGGCGGCCCATCTTCAGCGCTGAAGGGTCAGGGTGTATCCCTACCTGGACAATTGACTTATAGCAGGTCTCTCTGGGCAGGAGGTGGAGAGGTCCATGGACAAGGCCCTCCAGACCTGCATCAACTTTGGCCTCCTGGTCAACAAGGCCAGGTCAGAACTCATGCCCTCACAGGTGATCTGCTTCATCGGGGCAGAGCTTGACTCTTGCCAAGCCAGAGCCAGGCTCCAGGCAGACAGGGCGGAGGTTCTGTCTTCCTTTGCCTGCCCAGGACTTCCTGTAACTTCTGGGCTACATGGTGGCCTGCACCTCCATGGACCCGGTGGCATATGCACCCCCCTTTAGTGAGAGCTGGCCAGCCAGTGGACTCAGCGACTAGGTCATTTTGACCAGCTGGTCGCTGTGACCTAGAAGATGTGGGGCACTTTCCAGTCGTGGCCCATCCTGGAGCATCTGCAGGAAAGGATCCCATTTGTCCGCCCTGAGCCAACAGTCATCCTGATTACTGATGCCTCTCTCATGGGCTGGGGTGCCCACATGAAACGCAGAGTCCATGGGCTCTGGACCCCCCAAGGAATCCTGATGTCACATCAACCTGCTGGAGCTCCGAGCAGTCCGGCTGGCACTGACTGCCTTTGCTCCATTCCTTCAGGGTCAAGTGGTTCAGGTCCAGATGGACAACCCCACAACCATGTACTATCTCAACAAACAGGGCAGCATGCACTCCCAGCCTCTGTGCAGGGTAGCTCTCCACATCTGGACCCTCGTGAACCAACTGGAGGTGGATCTCCTGGCCATTCATGTGACAGGAGCATCAGATCAGCTGTCGGACACCCTCAGCCGAATGGGCGAGGCATCCCATGAGTGGTCTCTCCATCCAGAGTTGGTACACAGCTTGTTCTCCCAGTGGGGCACCCCTCAGATGGACCTCTTCGCCTCCAGGGAGAATGCAAAGCTGAGGCTGTTTTGTTCCTGCCCCTCTCAGAAGATCTTGTTGCAGGGGGATGTCTTCTCGAGGCCATGGACCCCAGGCCTCTTTTATGCCTTCCCTCCGCTTCCCTTGGTCCACAAGGTGGTCCTCCAGGTCAGAAGGGACAAGACACAGGTGATTCTGGTGGCTCCGGATTGGCTCCGCCAGTTTTGGTACCCTGATCTCCTCAGCCTCAGCATCAGGCTCACAAGGCATCTTCCAGCACACCTGGACCTGCTTTCAATCAATCAGGGAAGGTACACCTCCCAGCCCTTCAATCGCTGCACCTGGCAGCCTGGTTCTTGAGCAGCTAGAGTTCCAGGCTTTGGGTGTCTCTGAAGATGTGCCCACTGTAGTTGAGACATCTAGGAAGGGATGGACCAGGAAATGCTATGCCTTCAAATGGAAGAGATTCTCCATGTGGTGTCAGGGCATGGGGTTGGACCTTTGTCCTGTCCAGTGGCTAGCATCATTGACTATCTATGGTTCCTCTCCAAAGTGCGACTTTGGTCGACGACCCTTAAGGTGCACCTGGCAGCCATCTCTGCTTACTGGGCACAGGCTGGTCAGCAGATAGTGGCACAAGAGAATGTGATCTGGCGCTTTTTCAAAGGCCTCGATCACATTTCCCCTCTGGTGCATGAACCACCACCACTGTGGGATCTACTGCTTGTACTGGCAAAACTCATGGGTAAGCCATTTGAACCGATACACAAGTGCGAGATGTCGCTCTTATCGTGGAAGACTGCCTTCTCGGTGGCTGTCATGTCAGCCAGAAGGATTGGGGAGCTCCAGGCGCTCTCTGTTGAGTCTCCTTATCTGGTCTTTCATAGGGACACAGTTGTCCTGCACCCAAACCCAAAGTTCCTTCCTATGGTTGTGTCGGAGTTCCACCTCAACCAGGTGATGACTCTGCTGGTGTTCTACCCCAGTCACACCTCGAATGCTGAATACAGGCTCCATACTTTGGACTTGAGGTGAGCGTTTGCTTACTATAAGGAGCACACAGCTGAAATTTGGGGAAAGGTTTGCCAGCTGTTTGTCACCTACGCTGAAGCTGCACCTGGCAGGCCTGCAGCCAAGCGGACAGTTGGCAGATGGATTACATCATGCATTGATCTCTGCTATAGGTTTGCAGGTAGGGAGCCTCTCGGGGGGGTAAGGGCTCATTCCACCCGCCATACCTCTGCGACGGTGGCTGCTTCTAGGGACATCCCTATCCAGGAAATATGCAGGGCTGCTACCTGGAAGTCCGCAAATACCTTTATTTCCCACTACCACATCGACCTAGAGTCATGCTAGGATGCTGGTTTTGGGGCCTCAGTTCTCCAATCTCTGTTTGCTAAGTAGGGGGTGTGCACCTTGCCTCCCTCATCCCAGAGAACTGCTAGGAGTCTGCCAAGATGTGGATAAGAACGTATCCACATCCCTAGAAACATAGGTTACTCACCTGTAACAGTAGATCTTCCACGAGGGTAATCTCTTGCAGCAGGTAATATACTTGGGTCATCGCCAGAGGGTGCTCTTCACAGCAGCTTTCTTCTAGCAGTCTTTTCCTAGGGGTTGCCCACACACAACATCATCATCCTGCACCGATATAGAGTGGGCGGCCCCAGGCAGCCTCAGTTCATTTTCACACCGTCTTCGGCTCGCACGCAGCAGCTTAGCACTTGTGAAGCAGTCATCGACAAGAACTTGAGCTGGGAATGTTTTTTTTTCTCAGTTTCCTATCTTCATCAATGAATGTCCAAAACATCTACAAGCAAGTCATCACTTTTTAGGTCATGTTGTTATGGTAGAAAAATCTACCGCTACAACAACCATACTATTTGTGTTCGGTGTCTGAATCCCACACACAACACCATCTCCTGCAGACATTGCCAGGAATTCAACCAGGCAACACATCGAAGCCTGCAAGAAATTGAATCTCATCTAATGGAGTAGAAATTGTCTCTCTTAGAGAAAGGGACCCGTCCCAAGGAGACCTCGACTACAGCTTCACATAAGAAGCATAAACGGGATAAGGAAAAATCATCCTCATCAGGCAGACACTCGTCGTCGATCACTGTTACTGGTGCTGCACTGTCAATGATGCCCTCCAGAACTGCTATCTCATCGGTAGGAGTTTATACCCGCTCGTCGATGGTGCTTTCCGGCACCCTTTCAGCAGTTTCTACAGAACCTTATGTCAGTTCTGGTGATTCCCCGTTGACTGTAGTTCATTTACTGTCGACAACAACTGCTTTTAAGCACTCTACTACCTCCCACTTCACTGCCCCGTCGATGACAGGTCAGATGTTTATGGGGAGAACTACAGGATTTTCCATGGCCCCTCCGGTTATTTGATTTTGGTCATATAAATGTAAATGATGTCCTATTAGAACTGTTGCATATTAATGAAAGAAAGGCAACTGGATTAGATGAGATTAGTGGTAAATTGTTAAAATTTGCAGCCCCGGTTGTTGGCTATCCGTTGACACAGATTTTTGAGTTGTCTTTGTATTCAGCTGAAGTACCAGATGAATGGAAATGTGCAAAAGTAATTCCAATTTTTAAATCTGGATTAAAGCAAGAGATTAGTAATTATCGTCCAATATCTTTGATACCAGTAGTAGCAAAGATTTGTGAAAAAATGGTCGCCAAGCAGGTTAAGCAATATATAAAAGAACAGAATATTCTACATAGAAATCAATCAGGTTTCAGAGAAGGATATAGTACTCAAACTGCATTAATAAAAGTAACGGGAGATATCCAGATAGCTGTGGACAATGGATTGTTAACAGGAGCAATCATGATTGATTTGTCAAAAGTGTTTGACTCATTAAATCATGAAATATTGATTGACAAATTGTTAAATATGGGGTTTTCAGATAAAGTGGTAGTCTGGTTTTCCAACTACTTGAGAGGTAGAAAACAAAAAGTGTTTCTAAATTCATATACTTCAGACTTTAGGCAAATAAGACAAGGGGTACCTCAGGGAACAATCCTGGGGCCCCTATTATTTAATTTATACACTAGTGATTTAGATTTCAAGCAAGATAAATTAGAATATCATCAGTATGCTGATGATGTTATTATGTATGTCTCAGATAAGGACATTCACAGTGTGCAATGTACATTACAATCAGCCTTTGATGACATACAGGAATATTATGTTATGAACAAATTAGTGTTGAATATTACTAAAACTAAGGTAATGTTATTTCGACAAAAAAGTAAAAATTTGCAGACAAAATCATTGGAAATAACAGTGAAGGATGGCTCCATCTTACAGATAGTTGATGAGTATAAATATTTAGGGTTATGGTTGGGTGTACATTGCAAGTGGTCTGTTCATATAAATAATTTAGTCAGGAGACTAGGGCAACAACTGGGGATGTTGTATAGAATAAGAAGTAATTTTTCTAGGAATACAAGGCTTCAAGTGATTAATACAATGTTAGTGCCAGTGATTGATTATGCGGATACAATTTATGAGGGTGCAAATAAAGCTGATTTGAAAAAATTGGATATTTTATATAATAAGATGGCTAGGTACATTACAGGGTTACATAGACTTACACATCATTGTGAGCTATATAGAAATATAGGATGGGATCATTTGTATATTAGAAGAAATCAACATATAACTAAAATTATGTGCAGGTTTTTTGATAATAAATTACCTGAATATATTGCTAAAGACCTGAAAATTAAACATCCAAGTAGGGGGTTGAGATCGGCCCAGTGTATAGAGTTTGAAGTACCAAAGTTTAGGACGAGGAATGGGTGTGCAACGTTGTTTTATGTGGGTCCAAAAATTTGGAATAACCTGCCTTCTGACTTGAGAAGTTATGGAGTTAAAATAAGTTGGATGAAAATTAGATCCTGGTATCATAGGCAAGGTGAGAAATTTCATGAATGTTGTGTGACATTGGAAAATGGATGAATGTTTATGTATTAAGTTTTCTTATGAATGTGATTTAAATGTGTGGAAATGTATTTAATGTATGTATTGTGTATATGTATACTTGTATTTTTGTATATTTGTATATTTTCTCCTATTTTGTAACCAGGTTATGTATTTTTAGAAGGTGCCCCTTGAAAATGAGTGTATTTGTGTACTCGATGGGATTGTTTTACCTTGTTCATTATAATGAATAAAATCATTACTACTACTACTACTACTGCTTCACAACCACTCTCTCACAGAGGCCAACCAGATAGGGACTGAGACCCTGGTATTTATCATCCAGGGGCCAGACCTGTTTATACATCACACCCAATTACCTCCACAGTTCCTCTAGTTTCCCAGAGGCAGCCTGCTCCACCCTCCACTACTGCTTCAATGGACGTGGGAGCCGTGGTGCAAACAGTTTTGGAAGTGATGAGGGGTTCACAACCTTCCACTCCGAGAGAGACAGGTCACCCTTCCCGTTCTCCAACTCCTCCACCTAAACGCTTTCAAGATGATAGCCTTCTCCTGTTTGGTTTCCCCAATCCTATGAGGAAGAATATTTCTCAGAAGATGCAGAATTTCCTGAAGGTTTTCTAGGAGATCTTGAATATTTTGATCCCCAGGACCTGGACTCCCATCCTCCGTCCTCTATTTTGACTATCTCCTCCTTACATGGGGATGCCTCTCATCAGGCAGCTGCCTCTCCTGATGACCCATCTTTTCATGAGATGGTGGTCCAAATTCAAAAAGTCATGGGGTTTTCAACTACGGAACATGATAAACAAAGCAAGGACATGGCAGACTATCTTGAACTCCCTGAGGAGCCTGTTGTAGTGGTACTCCCACTTATACAAACTTATCAAAATGTGATGCTGGCCACTTGGAATCAGCCCTCAGCTGTTCCGGAAATTTCTAGAAAGGTGGATCACCTTTATCAGGCTCCTGTTGACCATCCTTTCCTTTCCCCTACCCCAAAGCTGATTCAGTAATAATCACAGCGGCTCATGATCGCACCAAACTTCCAAAGCACATCAGCCCCTTACCCCCCGATAAGGAATCCCTCTGTATTGATTACCTCGGGAAGAAGGTACTCCAGGTGGGTGTTAGGAATTAAATTGTTTATCATAATCTCAGTAACCAATAGCAATAATAAAAATAATAGTATGCAGTACTGATTAACAAATAATATGGGTTCTCACGAGTTGTGACCAAATAAGACCATCCAGCACTCATGTAACATTTCAAAACCTTTTTATTAGAGGAATAAAGAAAAAGTAAAACTTACAGCAGGTTCCAAACTCCATAGACCGCTATGGCTAATGGCAGCATACATGCTCTTGCCATCATCAAAGTCCTCTGCAGGATCTGCTGCAGCTTTTTCAGACCCTTTTCTGGCATAGCTATGGAAGGACACACACAGACCAGGGTTCCGGGCTGACATTATATACTCTTTTTTTCCTTACATAAGGTTGCGATATTATCTTCAAAAACACTTCTGAGAAATGTCGTCATAGCTAAATTGTCAAAAACAATCCTTAGAACAAAATCATGAATATTTCCTATGAAGAAGGGTGTACACTTGTTATAAAAACATTTCTGAAAATATGCTAAACATCTTACATCAAGTCATATCACACTGAAATTCTAGAGGCCTCAAACTGATATTAGGCCTTTCTCTAGTTCTTAGCTTATAGGAGCTGCAAGTCACACTATTCTGTTACCTGTAGATAAAGGTGTTTTTTTTGTCAAAAGACTGAAAAATAACTTGTTTTCCATGTACTTCATTATGACTAAGCATTTCTGTGTATGTCATGTTCTCTGCGAGCCTAGTTTTTCCCTGGTCAGCATAACAGAACAGTTTTCCTAATTTTGTTTATATCACTCTCATTGTAGGCCCCTGTCTCCCTTCATAGCCAGTAAATATTGTGGCATAATGTATAATTAGTTTTATAGAGTATTGGGATATATCATTTCATTACATGGATACCATCAATCTCAGAATCTTAAACTATATGGGACACATGGTTAAATACCAATGTACCCTCTGGTCCTCTGCTAGTTATTATGTCAATAAACTCCCTCCTTCCCAGGAGAAGGACCAATTATTGTCAACAATTTCAACTGGCAACTCCATCTCTCGACATCTGCTCCATTCAGGGTACGATGCAGTGGATACCTCTGCCTGAATATCAGCCACAGATGTTACCCTTATACGGCATGCCTGGTTACGTGTGTCAGGTTTTACACCAGATGTGCAGCACAAAGTGATAAATGACCCCTTTAATGGATCCAGACTTTTTGGTCCTGGCACCCAGATGCTCCTGGATGATCTCCAGGCTTCAGGTTGGACTTTATGTATGGTACATGGCATGTATCATTCCACACAGCCATCTTACCAGTACCGCTCACAGTCCTTTGAATTGAAGACAGGTGGCAAACACAGAGGTACCTATAGAGGTGGATTCCGTGGTCATTCTCAACCAACATTCAGGACCACCACTTCTACCTCCAAGGACTCCTGCTCCCACCCCTTGGGAGGGGCCAGTTAGCCCACTTCCCAGTGACCAGGCCTTGGAAGCCATGGGCGGTCACTTTGCCCTCCATTTAGAGGCCTGGTGAGCAATAACATGAAGTGAGTGGGTGCTTCAGATCATCTGGATGGGGCATACGCTGGAACTCACCTCCTTGCCTCCCCCTCATCCTCCCCACTCTGTCTCTTACCCACCCGACCATATCCCCATCCTTCAAGAGGAACTCCAGGCACTTCTTCACAAGAACGCCATCTATCCTGCTCCTCCTTTGGAGTGCCATCAGGGATTTTACTCCCATTTTTTTGGTACCCAAACACACTGGGGATTTCAGACCTATATTAGACCTCAGACAACTGAACTTACATATACAATACAAGAGGTTCCAAATGGTCACTTAAACATCCATCATGCCAATGTTAAAATAAGGGGATTGGCTGTGTGCATTAGACATGAAAGATGTCTACCTACATATCCGCATACACCCCGCCCACCACCGGTTTATTTGCTTCTACCTGCTAGGATAACACTACCAATTTTGGGCCCTCCCGTTCAGCCTCTCATCCACCCCAAGGGTCTTTACCAAGTACCTAGTGGTGGTGAGCATAGCCCTACGATGGGATGGACATTTGGTCTTCCTGTACTTGGATGATTGGCTCATAAAAGCAGACTCCAAAACTTCTCTGCTTCTGTCCCTCCAGGTAACCCTCACTCTGTTCCAGTCCCTGGGAATTATGGTCAGCTGGCCCAAATCAAAGCCAACTCCTACCCAACAGCTCCAGTACATAAGAGCTGTTCTGGACACCACCTCCGCCAGGACTTACCTCCCTGCCCACAGGCAAGACAGACTTCTGTCTCTGGCCTCCCAGTTACAACAGCAACAATCTATCACACCCAGATGCCTGTTATGCCTTTTGGGACATATGGCTGCAGCCATCCCTACAGTGGTGTTTGCCCACTTACACATGAGACCAATCCAGTGGACTCTTTAAAGTCAGTGGAGGCAAAAAAATGGGAGATTTCGAAGACAGAATCAGAGTCACTTCCACTTTACGCTCGGCCCTCGATTGGTGGACCCATCGTGCCAACCTATTTCAGGGCATGCCCTTCCAGTCCCCTCCTCCCCAGCAGGCGTTGACCATGGATGCTTCCCCCGACGGCTGGGGGTAGCACCTGGGTTCTTACAGGACACAAGGCAGGTGACCCCTGTACTCCATCCCTCCTCATATAAATCTGCTGGAAATGAGAGCAGTCTGCCTCGCCCTTCAAGCTTTACAACCCCACCTCGCTCTGGGGCCTCACCTGATCCAATCAGACAACACCTTGGTGGTGTATTACCTGAACAAACAAGGAAGTAACAAATCCCTTGCTCTCTGCAGGGAGTTGATGGTGGTTTGGCAAGAAGCCATACTTCAACATTTAACGTTGACTACTGTCCATCTACCAGGATGCCACGATATCTTGGCTGACATTCTCAGTCACCAGACAGACCTCCACGCACGAGTGGACACTTTATCACAAAGTTCTTCAGATGGTCTTTCAGTTGTAGGGGACCCCACACCTCGGCCTCTTTGCTTCCCCCAACAATCACCAACTCCCCAGATACTATTCCATTATTCTGAACAGAAAGGGGCTACCGATGCCCTGTCCCAACCGTGGACAGGACTCTTCTTATATGCCCCCCGTCCCACCTCTGCAACGGACTCTGCTGAAGTTATAGCTTGAACCTGCCACCATGATTCCTATAACCCCTCTGTGGCCTCGGCAGGTTTGGTTTCCCCTACTTCAACAGTTATCAGTGGCGGATACAGTCCCATTACCTGTGAGACCAGACCTGTTGATGCAGGATCTGGTAACCCTCCTTCACCCCAACCTGAAGTATCTACACCTTCATGCTTGGCTCCTGAGGACGCTTTCATAGCCTGCGTTCAAGTCGTCTCACCTGTGGCCAACATTCTTTTGGCCTCCAGTAAACCACCTACCAGGCAAACCTATAATGCCAAATGGAAACGCTTCTCCCTATGGGCCGCTTCCCAGTCTTTGGACCCTTCTTCATGTCCATTAACTAAGGTGTTGGACTACTTGGCTTCGCTCACCTCAATGGGCTTGAGCTACTCCTCTATTAAGGTCCATCTGGCCTCTATCTCGATCTTTCATGAACCTTTAGAAGGGAGACTGCTTTATCAGCACCACCTTGCCAAGATGTTTCTAAGAGGTATGTTACATCTCAAACCTCCTATAGACAGCCCACCCCTCCATGGGACTTGAATTTTCTGTTGGAAAAACTGACCCTAGACCCATTTGAGCTTGCAGCTGTTTGTGACCTCTGCTTCCTAGCCTGAAAAGCCTTATTCTTAGTAACTGTCACTTCAGCTTGACGTATTTCTGAACTGCATGCCCTAATGTGTAGGGAACCTTACTTAATTTTCCATAAAGACAGTGTCCCTCTATACCAGGGCTGTCCAACCCTTTTGGTCGGTGATCGACTTTTGAACTTAGAGACCATGAAGAGAGCAACATCACCGTGTGTGACATCCAGTACATCATGCGCACAACATATTACCTCCATTTTTTTCATTTTTAAAAACATTCTTACACACACATACACATTAATATACATAGCACTATTAGGCAGTAATCATTTGTAATAAAGTTTTATTCAATATTTTTTTTAAATCATGTGGAGTTTAGAAATATCCATATAATCTTATCAGATTCTTATCTTTTTTTATGTGAGATCTGACACAGCATGTTGTCAGCCAACTTCATGTAATTTGGAGTGTAGTTAGTTACAGCCATTCTCATACAATCATTCAAGTGGTTATCAGTTAAACTTCATCTTAATTTAGATTTTAAAATTTTCATTGCAGACAATCCCACTTCACTGAAGTAGGTAGATTCAAAGCAAACTGTTAATTTAAGAAACAACTGTTTTAAAAGAGGACATCTGAACTCATCAATTAATTTCCAGAAGTCTGCATTATTACATCTAGCCTATAATTGCCCATCTGCATGCAGGAATGCTTTCAATTTCAAGCTGTGAAGAACTGAGTTTGAATACATTTGATATTTCATTTGCAGTTCTGCTTACATCAGTGACTGTAAATGGGCTAGTAATGAAAGTTGCAACTGGCTTTAATTTTTTTAATTCTGCAAATCTTCTGTCAAAGTCCCTGGCTATCCTGTCCAGATGAGCTGCATACTGTTATCAAATTCTATCCCTTCTTCAACTTTATTTTCTAGACTCAGAAAATGTTGAAAGCTGCCTTGCAGGAGCTGGTTCATCCACATTTCTAGCTTCATTTGAAATGCATTTACTGATCCCATCATCCGAATCACTGTTTTCCCTTCACCCTGTAATTCTAAATTAAGCTTCTGTGTTAGATCAGCTAAAAATGCCAAATCACACAGGATCAGAAAGTTCTTTGAAACTATCCCCTCTTGATTCTAAGAAAAGAGAAATTTCTGGAAGGAGATCTTGAAATCATTTCAAAACTTTCCCTTTGCTTAGCCACCTAACCTCAGTGTGCAAAAGTAAGCAGCTGTACTCTGCATCAAGTTCTTCTAAAAGACTTTTAAACTGCCTGTGCTGTAATGGTCTGGCTCTGATTGAATTAACAATTTTTAACGCCACACTCATAACATGCTGACAATCAGTAACTTTTGTGCATAATGATTACTGATGAATCATACAATGGTAGCTTATGAATTCTGGGAAGCTAGAATCTTTTTCTGCATAGTGATAAAACACCTACGTGTGCACCAAGCATTAAGGGGACACCATCAGTTGTAATTGAAACAAGCTTATGTAGAGGCACATTCATAGATTAAATGCATAATTTGAATTCCTTAAAATGTCTTCCTCACAAGTTTTACCTCTAATGGGGATGATTTTCAACAGTTTTTGTAACTTACATCAGAAAAGACTATTCTAACAAAAACAATTAATTGAGCTGTGTCACTAACATCAGTGGATTCATCAAGCTGTAAACTGAAGAACTGGCAAGAAGCTAAATCACTTTGTAAGTTTCCCTCAACATCAGCTGCCATGGCTTCTGTCCTTGCAACAGTGTTTCTTGACAGCAGAACATCTTTAATTGCATTTATAATTTCAGATTTATTTTTATAATCAGCAAATAATGTGTTTCTTGTTGCCATTAAACATTCTTTCACTGTGTCCCCATCTTCAAACTTTTTTTTTTCCTTTTTGGACAGTATTTCAGCTATCTTGAGTGAAGATGTAGTAGCAGCTTTTGATTTCATTGCAGACTTTGTGAAACTGGATTGTTGGGCATTCAAAGAGACTTTCAATTCTTGTACTTTGTCTTGTCTGAGTTTACTATGCTGTGGATATTCAGTGTCAGATTTTTTGTGTGTCATCTCAAAGTGACGTTCCAAATTGCATTTCTTCCCCAGAGACACACTGGCTTGGCAAATCAGGCAGATACGTTTGCCATTATGAGTAATGAAATATTACTCCTCCCATTCACTTTTGAAATTATAGGAGTAGATGCTTTTTTTTTTTTTGGGGGTTTACTCAAAGCCATTGTAGTCTGTGAATGATAACAAAAGGACATGTAAATATTAAAGTACAGCTGTGAAAAAAAAAAAAGAAAATATGAACACCACCTTCTAAACCAATTGAGACAGCACTAATAGTTAACTACCCCCAAAACAACATAGTCAAGCTTTCCAGTGATTCTTAACAGCTTTCAGTGCATTTTAATTGATGTTTAAGTAAAATAATGCTCAATTAAATATAATTTTACTTGCAGTGAGAAAGTCTGTTGATTCAAACAGCCATTGGTCCCGGAAAATGATGCTCACAGTTAGTCCTGTAGATTAGAAATTCACCAAAGTATGACACAACAGTACAGATGCCGATATGTGAATAAACCAGCTCCTGCAAAGCAAACTCTCAATATTTTTAGCGGACAACGATCCAACCAAAAAACAACAGACCCAGGAGAGACTTGCATCACTTACACATCGTCGGCATCATTGCTTGAATTACAGACAATGGGAGAAGTAAGCACCATTCACCTGAGATGTATTTAAAGAGAGTAGCATCACATCACAAGTGCATACCTGTGTTGATCCATGAAGGAATGCTAATCACATATAGGCCCGATCCTGCCAGACAAACACAGTGAGGAGCAGCAGCAGCTGAGCTATTCAAGCTCCAACAGGCACAGAGGTAATTAAACTACCTCCTGCAGTGCACCCTTGGGAGGGGTGTTAGCCCATCTACACACTGCACACGTTGACTGCCCCACCCATCCTGGGTCAGCTCTACTTATATAGTCTCTTACCTATGACATCACATCCTGTTCCTTATTTTACTAAGTCCTCACTTTCCCATTAGCAGCTTATACCAGCCTGCCACCAGAGGGACCCCTGACTACCCACATCGGTTTCACTATCTGAACTTCCCTCCTCCTACTTCCTGGAACCCCTCTACCCACATGCAGTACTTCTCTCCCCTTACTCCCACTCCTGTCTCTGAACTCTCCACATTCCTATACCCAGACTTCAAGCTAGCCTGGCACACTGATCTGACCCAACTGTCAGACCATTCCCTAGCCTGACGCTAACCTTCAGTGACCACTAGGAGTCGCTATTTCCACCCTGGTTTTGGCCCAGTACCAGCCAGTTTTGAGCCACCTGGATAGTGGAACCTACACCTGCCCAGGTCCTTTTTCCTCTTGCCCCACCAGGGGTTAGAACCTTGTATCCTGTCCACCAGAGTCCATGACCCTACCACTAATCCAAAGTGGTATCCATGCTTTCCTGGGGGCAGACTAGATACTTGTACCCTTCCTGCCCTGCTGCTTACATAGGCATTATGTTTGTGCCCCTTCTCCTCAAATGTCTCCCCCTCGTTCTCCTGCTAGTACACACATCTCATCAGCCAATCATATTCACAGGCCCACTCATCCCAGCACCCACAACTCTTCCTGACCTAGTCTGATCACACCCCTACACTGACCATGGACCCTGGGCCCACAGCACCCACCCCTCATCCACCCCCGCTGTCTACTCTGGCTCTCCATGGTTGGAATTGTCATGCCCTCCCAAACCTTCGAACCCTGCCCATTCCTTTCACCACCATGGCCACCTCCCCTTCCCAGTGTACACCAAAAAAGTTGACTTGCTGCCATGCCCAGACCAGAGCCTTGATCCTCCTGCTTCTACTTTCTGGCAACATACATCCCAACCCAGGCCCAGCACCCTCCCACCCATCAACTTGGCCCACTGGCCTTAAAATAGCCTCTATGAACATATGCAGCCTGCTGAAAAAATTTGATGCCCTCCAGTGCTGGGCCACGGCACACCAACAGGTCGTCATAGCCCTGGTAGAAACCTGGCTGTCCAAATCCACCCCTGACTCATTTGTCTCCCTCCTTGGCTATACCCTATACCGGGAGGACCGAGTAAGCAAACGAGGGGGAGGTTGTGCAATCTACACTAGGGACACAATTACTGGTCAAGCACTCCCTACCCCTGCCCTTGTAAATGAGGTCCAGGCCCTCACCCTCAAGCTCACCCCTGACCCCTCTAGGGGCCCTCTCTATTTCACCACTGCCTACATTCCCCCCAAAAACCAGAACCCAGCTCTGGTATCACTAACTGACTAACTGGCCACCCTTCACCATACGGCGGAGCAAATTCTAGTTGGTGACCTTAACATAAACTGGCTCAGCACCTCCTCTTCCTCAATCTGGGACACTTTTGCCACCCAAGATCTGACACAACTCATCACCCAACCCACTAGAATAAACCCCAAAACAGGAACCAGCACCCTACTGGATGTACTCATCACCAATCGACCCAAAAAAATCCAAAACATCCAGGTCCTACCGGACTCCCCAAGTGACCACTCCCCTATCCTATTTCTTTGGGCAGCCCCCAATCCCTAACCCAAAGCACAGACCACCCTCTGAAGGCACCTCCGCCCCGGTGGGCTGAAAAAACTTAGGCAGTTTCTCACCCAGATAAACTGGTCCCCCATTCAGCATGCACCCGACATTGACACTGCCTTCACTTTCTTCTTCCAAACGTTCAGCAATGCCTGTGATCTCTTTGCACCCTTCATAAAAATCCGATCCAAAAAACAGAATGCACCCTAGGTCAGCCCTGCCCTCCTACAATTGCTTAGAAATCGGGATAACCTCTGGCACTGTGCCACTGAAACGGGCCGGCTGGCTGATAGACAAGCCTACAATGCAGCCTGGAATAAGTGCTCTTGGGCAGTCTGTAAAGCCAAGGCTGACCATTACCAGGCCACCCTCACCTCTTCCTGGGGCTCGGCCCACAAGTTCTGGGATAATATTAAACAGTTAAATGATAAGTCACGGTCCCCTCCCCCATCTCAGCTCTCTAGTGATGGTACTACCTCCACCGATCCTGCCTTCATAGCTAACTGCCTCAACACCGCTTTCACCGACCTTAGCTCAGTCCTCCCCAGTAATTTCTTTGAACCCCCCCAAACCAACCCCCCCGTCCGCCACCACCCCAGCTTCCATCTGCACAAGGTATCTGCTCGGGAGGCCAGACCCATCCTTATCAAAGCTTTAAATGGCAACTATCCCGGCAGCGACTCACTGGATCCCAGTATCCTCAGGTTGGTACTAGATGAAGTCCTTGCTCCGCTCACCAGCCTACTAAATCGATCGCTCTGCCTGGGACAATTTCCTACTGCCTGGAAAACAGCCATAGTCATGCCCATTCATAAAGGTGGTGACAGGTCTTCAACCAACAACTACCGACCAATCTCCATCCTCCCCCCCCAAAAGCCCTGGAAAAAGTCGTGGCCATTCAAATCACCGAATATCTATCCAAGCATAACATCTTATGCCCTGAGCAGCATGGCTTCCATGCTGGCCACAGTACCAGCACTGCGCTAATTGAATTCTCCAATTTCCTTCACTCCTCCCTGGACACCAGCTCACTAGCTGGTGCAGTGTTCATTGACCTATCAAAGGCTTTCCACACTGTCTCCCACCCTCTTCTGCTGAACGCCCTCTGTCACACTGGTCTCACGGCTGGCCCACTAGCATGGTGCTCAAGCTACCTAAACACTCGGTCACAGTGTGTTAAAATCAATGGAACACTCTCTGATACCTGTCCCATACACTCAGGAGTTCCCCAAGGCTCCATCCTGGGCCCCCTCCTCTTCTCACTCTATCTGAACACCCTGCCCAGTGCTTGCTCTGGCAAAATGCTTCTGTATGCTGACGATGCTGTCATTTTTGCCACCCACCGCAATCCCATCTCCCTTCAGGATTCCCTACAACAGTCCTTCAATGAGGCAGATGCCTGGTTTGAGGAGCACAGACTTATCATTAATCTTAAAAAAAACAAAGCTTTGCTTTTTGCCCACCCCCAAAACAAAGCTAGCAACCACCCACTCCATATTCTTCCTAGTACCAAACAGCCTCTGGAACAAGTCTGCTCCTACAAATACCTCGGGATTACCTTCAACTCAGCCCTCACATTCCACGACCACATTGATGCCCTTGAATCCGCCACCAACATACGACTTGGCATCCTCTTCCGCCATCGAAACTGCCTCCCCCCAAATGCTCTTCGGCTCACTGTCACATCCTCAGTACTGTCCCTTGTAGGCTATGGCTTACCAGTCTATGGTGCTGCTAACACGACTGCCCTCAAAAAAATTCACATAACCCTAAATAAGGCTTGCAGACTGATTACTGATTCCCCCAGGCTCACACACACCTGTCAACGGTATAATGATGCTAAACTCCTGACCCTAGATGAACGGCTTTGCTATCATACCTGCCTACTCACTGAAAAAACCCTACTCGGGCTCTCCCCACCAGGGGTGACTGCATCCATCCACCGGATCCCGCCCACTGTTGCTACACGGTCCTCCAACAAGACCGCCCTACTGGTCCCCAGGTCAAGAACCACTCACGGTCAGAGGTCTTTCTGGTACAGAGCCCCATTCTGGTTTAACTCTCTCCCTGCCACCATCTCCAATGCCACCTCAATCTCCAAATTCAAAACCACCCTTCGTAGCCAACTCCTCAACTCTCGTAGCTGCTCCTGTCTCTAAATGAGGCCCTACCTCAACCTCTTCACTCGTGACAATGCCTGCCAGGCAGCTCCCCACCTAGCCCACCCTCCACCCTTACCCAGCACATCATTCCTAAGTATAACCTGGCCAGAGCCTGCTGTCTCATGCCAGTTGATTGCTCAACATGTGAAACCAATTGTGTAAGACCTATCTCAATTACCTGTACCCTGTAACTCAAATGTATGTTGTTTAACCACAGTGTGACATGGCACCGCTAACAAATGCCTATTTGAAGAAAACCTGTACTATGTAATCTAAAATGCTATGTATGTCTCAATGTGACGAGGTACCTTCGGAAACGAGCCTTTGGCTCAAAGGTTGTAAACTGATTCTCACAAATAAATAAATAAATCACAGCAGTTCGGAAACAAAGCATTTTTAGCATTCTTAATAAAATAGGTGATAATTTAAACTACCACTTCCTAATACTTACTGAATTAGCACATTAAAACTGTGGGAATATACGTGGGATCAGAGTTTAAAATATAGAGTTTAAAATGTAATGCAGTTCCTCAACATCATCTCACTTTACAGAAATAATTGAAACTTGAAAGGAGCTCCATGAGCAACACTTAAAGGCTTGGCAAGCAACATGTTGGACAGCCCTGCTGTATACCAATCCCTTCTTTTTACCCAAAGTGGTCTTGAAGCACACCTTTAATCAGTCTATAGAACTACCAGTCTACTTTCCTGAGCATTCTGATTCAGGAGAATACCTTCAACACACACTTTAGATGTTCATCATATTTTGAGATATTATATAAATCATACCAAATCTTTCAGGAAGACTCCTCAGCTTTTTTTTTTCTTTGCCCCAACCAGGGAAGGTTTCCCAGTCACAAAGCAGACCCTATCCAATTGGTTGGCACATTGTATAACCTAAGACGTGTGAATGAACAACATATACCACTCTTAGAACAACTGTTACAGGTCAGTAACCTGTGTTTATCTGTGCAGCAACAGGTTATGCATTAGAGAAAGAGTAAGGTGCTTCTTGGAATCCCAGCTCTCCAGTTGCCATGGTGGCACAGCTGGTAGTGTAACGGAATTGTGTTCTGGGCAACTTGGGTTTAAACTCCAGCAAAGGTGTTTATTGTTGCAGCCTGTCCCTCAGGCAGTTCTCTATTCACCAGTTAAGTTTGTCACTTACCCCCAGGTCATGCATCTTATTAGCCTTCTGAGTGGAATAGAAATAAAGGCCTTGTTAAAGTCATGGTACAACACATCCACTGCTTGGCAACTGTGTACCACCATTGTAACCCAATTAAAGAAGTCGATCAGGAAGATCGCTGCCTCCTATCCTGCAAACCATTTGTCTCGAAGAATTCCACTAGCTGTTTTTTAATGATACTGTCCAGCAGCTTGCCTACAATCAGAGTTAAACTGGCCAATTTGTAATTTCTCTGGTCATTCCTGTTTCTGTTTTTGTAAAGCAGCAGCACAGTAGCTACCCTTCAGTCTGTTGGAACTGCTGCTGTAGTCTGGGCACAGTTAAACAGATTTGCCAGTAATGCTGCAAGTGTCTTCCCTGCTTCCTTCAGCACTATAGGGCGTAACTCATCAGGACCAAGTGCATTGTCCATCTTCAAGGTTCTGAGGCCTCTGAGCACCCTTTCTTCCTAGACAGGTACTTACTCCAGTCCTCTTACCCCCTTTCTTTGACCTGCATTTCAAAAGCCCTCTGTATGTTAGCCTTTATCCTATCTTCCTCACCCACGTCCTTTGTCTTATTTCTTTAATCTCATAATTTCCCCTTAGTTGTCCTTTTTTTCCTCCTCTAATGTACCTCAAGTTTTTCTGTTTGCCCTTGACCCCCTCGCTATTCTCACTATGTCTCTGCTTTACTTGTCCTTACTATTATGCTGGCCTCTAAGCTTTTTCAGATAAGCCAACCAATTGGCTTTGCTCTGTTCCCCCTTGTAATTTTGGAATTCTACTTTTTTCTGTAGCACTCCACATTGTCTCAGGGAAGTCGTAACATATGGGGTTATATGCACTCCTAATAGGGACAATGGCACAGCTCAGTTATGACATCAGCACAGAATGTTTGTGGCATGAGAGTTCTGTAGCTCCAAACTGATCAGTCCTGCTGTGCCAGTGTTAGGCCATGTGTAAGTCACACTTTCTGTGCCAGGCTTAGGCCATGTGTAGTTTACAGCATGATATGCAGTAACATTTTTGAAAACAGATTCCGCACTACCAGCAGCATAATTAAATCTATTTGTTTTTTTATGGGTCCCGTCATCTGCACTACAGGTAAAACCACACTACTCAGTAACATTTTAAAAACCATGCTAAAGCATAGCTCCCAGCAGGGTTTTAGCACAGTTTTTAAAATTGAACCAAACAGTGCTTATAGTATGGACTGTGACAGGGTGGAATAGGACCCTGTCCCAGTTGTTATGGAAAGACTTTGAATGCATGGATCTGTTCTGTTCTATTCCTTTCCTATCTCTTCTCTGTCTCATTTTGCAACCAAATTTTCTCGTGAGACCTAGGATTTGATCACCCCAACAGTCTTGCAGTTCTTTGCTCTCACTGTCTGTCAGTTTTCCCTTGCTTGTCTGTCTTTTTCTCCCTCGCATATCTGCTGATATAAAAATATATGCAAATCATTATGTGGAAATATAACTGATATTGGGATCCTTTTGTTTAGAAATTATATAGTGTTATTGTTGAAATGTATATAACTATAGTTTGAGATGATTGCAAAAAGCTATTGGAAAATCAGGAGGTTACCTGAGTGCAATTGCTAAGCCTTTTGCAGAAGAGCTGTGGAAAAGGGGCCTCAGCTCAGGCATACTGTGTTCCTGCCAGCACCTGCCTGAAACATACAAGAACACTTTGGAAGATGCTTGTTAAGAATGTGGGGTTGGAAAAATTTATAAGACAGAGCTGCAGTTGCTTGCAAGTTGGACACAGAGACTGAAGGAAAACTCTGATGGATCTCCTCTATTTTATTTTGCCTCTGTAAATAGTTATACTGAACAATTTTATTTTTTTAAGTTATTACCAGTACAAATAAATATTTTTGGTGAATTCTGCAACTGCTCCTGGTTTTCCTATGCTTCCTGACCTGTGCCTTGATGACAGATGGTGGTAGTGGTGGGATTTACACTGTGCATACTCTAAGCCAGGAGTTTTGTGCATGGGTACTGGACCTAGTACCAGTGAGGCATAGAGAAAGGTATGAATTCTGCAGCAGCAAGTCTGGGAGTAGTTACCAGGAGAATGGCAGCCAAACTAGCAGAGATAGAAGTCCAAGCTGAGATTGTACAGCCAGTACAAGTTATGGAAAAGAAACAGGCAGTGACAGAACTTGAAAGCCTGATGGACTTTTTCAAATGGTGGGCTATACAACAAAAAGAGATAGAGAAACAAGAGAGAAGCAGCAGATGAGAGAAGAGATGCAGTGAGAGGAGCAGCAGAGGAGAAAAGAGAAGCAGCAAATGAGAGAAGAGATACAGCAACAGGAGCAGCGATGGCTGGGTGCCTTGCAAACTATCAAAGGCAGAGGATCTGGCACAGATCCCCATGAGCAACAAAACACAAGCAACTTAAAAGCCATTAAACTTACAAAATTGTGTTTCTAGGATGATATCGAGGCATACCTGACAACTTTTCAAAGAGTTGCCACAGCCTTCTAATTGCCAAAGCAGCAATGGACAATTAGACTGGTACCCTACCTGACAGGGAAAGCCCAACCTGCCTACAGCAATATGGACACTGCACAGTGAGAAAACTATAACCTGGTGAAAAGTGAAATCCTGAAAAGGTATGACATCTCAGAAGAGAGCTACAGGCAGAGATTTCAATCTCTGAAGTACAACACAGGTGACAATCCTCAAGAATCCTTCACCTGACTCAGAAAAATCCTGATAAAATGGCTCCAACCAGAGGGCAAAACAGTCCCACAGATCGTTGACACATTTATTATGGAGCAATTCATCAACATCCTGCCTACAGATGTGCAGCTTTGGGTAAAGGAACACTGACCAAAAAAAATGGGGAAAAGGCTGTTTCTTTGGCCAAGGACTACCAAATGGCCAGACAGATGCCACAGCAGTGAGGTAACAGCGAAGCACCAGTAAGACACTCTTTTTCCCATTTAAACTCCAAGCCTGATAAGAACTCCGTTGGGGGTAACAAATCTGTGCCCAAAGACGTTATTTGCTATAACTTTAATAAGCCAGGCCACATGGCAAGAAACTGCCGTAGTAAGGAGAGTGGCACTGGAGCAGATTTGTCCCTGGAAAATTGGGGCAAGTACTTAACAGATGTGAAGGTGGGGGATAAGACTGTAAAGGGACTCATTGATTCAGGAAGCAGTTGAAGTGCTGGGAAAACACTGTGCTAAAGGACCAGGTACTGGTGTCATCTGCATCCACAGGGACACTCAACTCTATCCTACCACCCAAGTGACTCTGACCATTAAGGGTGTGTTGCAACAAATGAAAGTGGGGGAAGTACCTAAGCTACCTATACCTGTGATTATTGGAAATGACTTTCCAGGATTTTCTGAGTTAATCAAAGAATGAGTAAATCCTGACGTTTCAGCAGCTGTGGTGACAAGAGCTCAGGGAAAGAAAATTTCAGATGGTGGGGACACCTTTCCTTTCAGTAATTTTGATTTGGACTTGTTTGAGCACAGTTCCAAGATCCCGAAATCCAGGAAAGAAAGATGATACCTGAAGAAACTGTGGCAACAAATGACTGATGGACATGAAGGGTTAAAATATGAAAATGCTGAAACTAAGCTGATATCTGTTTGTGATTTTCTTTCCAAGCAAGCTAATGATGTTTCTCTCCAGGGTTATTTTAAGCAGCTGGGGGTGAAAGCAAAGCAGGGTGAACCAATGTTTAAAAAAATGTAATGGGTTACTGTACATAGTTTGGGTTAAACCTCAGACACAGGAACAGTCAGAACAATTGGTTATACCACAGAAGTATAGAACAGAGCTGTTACAGATAGCACATGATAGTCCTATGGCTAGTCACTCAAGGAGGAATCACACCCTTGCCAGATTGCTGTATAGATTTTACTGGCCTGGAATTCATGAAGATGTTGTTACCTATTGTAATTCCTGTGCTGACTGTCAGAAAGTAGCCTCAGTCACTAGAAAAAACAAGGTGCCCCTACCCTTGATAGATGTGCCTTTTGAGAGAATTGCAATAGATGTGGTTGGTCCTTTAGACAAAAGTAAAAAGGGTATTATATTTATCCTGGTAGTATGCAACTATGCTACTCGATACCCAGAAGCAGTTCCAATGCGTACTGTCACAGCTTCAAAAGTGGCAGCAGAGCTTGCAAAAATTTTCAGCAGAGTGGGCATGCCTAAAGAAATTATTACTGATCAGGATAGTCATTTTGGTGCTGCATTACTTAAAGAGCTGTACAGACTACTGGGTATCACTGCCATATGAACCTCCCCCATCATCCTCAGACGGTCTTGTTGAGCGTTTTAACCAAACCCTAAAACACATGTTAAAAACGTTTGTGAAAGGGGACAGGAAAGATAGGGACCAATAGTTGCCTTACCTACTTTTTGCTTACAGAGAAGTGCCACAGGCATCAACAGGGTTTTCACCATTTGAAATGCTGTATGGTAGGTAGCCAAGAAGGCCACTGGATGTGTTAAAAGAAACATGGGAAAATAACCCCACTCAGAAACAATCTATAATGTCCTATATTGTATGTGTGCCCTAAGAAAGAAGCTGGCAAAATATATTGAAATTGCCCATAGTAATCAGGAAGAGGCTCAAAACCAGCAGAAGGTATATTATGACCATGGGATAAAAGAAAAGGTTTTCGAGCCAGGTGAAAAGATTTTGCTACTGTTACCCACAACAGAAAATAAACTGATGATGAAGTAGCAAGGGCCTTATAGAGTGCTTAGATGTACTGGCACCATTAACTACGAGACTGAGACCCCTGACAGAAAAAATCCTACTAAGATATACCATGCTAACCTCCTTAAGAAATGGGTTAAAAAATGCCAAAAGCTGCTTTGCTAGTTTTATCAGAAACCGATAAAGATATTGATGTAGCTTATGACAGACCGGAACAAACTGTAAATGCTAATGCTGTAAAGGTGAATGTTTCCTTAACCTCAGAACAAACTGCAGACATTCATAATGTGTTAAAGACATTTAATAGTACTTTTACCACAGTACCAGGCAGAGCAAAAGGGGTCGAGCACGTAATAGTGCCAAGGAATGCTCATTCTATTAGGCAAAAGACATACAGGTTACCAGAGTGGTTAAGAGCTGACGTGGTTAAGAAAATACAAAAAATGAAAGAATTGGGTATCATAGAGGAGCCGAGGAGAGCTTAATCATCTCCAATGGTAACTGTAAACAAAAAGAAGGGGGTGTTAGAATCTGCCTTGATTTTAGGAAACTTAATCAAGTGTCAGAATTTGACAGTTATCCTATGCCTAGAATAGATGATTTGGTGGACAGACTGGGGAGTGCAAAGTATATCACTACCCTCGATCTCACCAAGGGTTACTGGCAAATACCTTTAGCTAAAGAATCCAGAGAAAAAACTGCATTTGCCACTCCAGTTGGATTCCATCAGTTCACCACCATGCCATTTGATTTACATGGTGTGACAGCTACATTCCTGCATTACATGAATGTAATTTATCCCCGTACATTGATTATTGTGCTGCATACCTGGATGATGTCGTGGTGTACAGTCCAGACTGGAAAAGCCACCTGGAACACCTACGAGCAGTTATCCAAGCTATCAAAAATGCAGGTCTGACTATTAATCTTTCCAAATGTGCATTGGGCATGCAGGAAACCAGATATTTGGGCTATGTGTTGGGAAGTGGAGAAGTTAAGCCAGAGGCTTCTAAAATAGAAGCTGTAGCTAACAGTTCTGTCCCTAAAACAAAGAAACATGTCAGGCCATTTTTTAGGGCTCGCTGGTTATTATCGGAGATTTGTTACCAACTTTGCTGAGTTAGCTACTCCCCTCACTGAACTCATGAAAAAAGGGTACACAAACAATGTGAAATGGACCCCAGAGTGTGATGAAGCTTTTCAAGCCATTAAGGCTACATTATGTTCAGCCCCTGTTTTGAGAAGCCCAGACTTAGAGAAACCATTTTTGTTACAAACAAATGCATCAGAGGTAGGCATAGGTGCAGTCCTGAGTCAAAATATAGATGAGACAGAACATCCTATTCTGTACATAAGTAGGAAGTTGCATGACAGAGAGAAAAGGTACTCCACCATTGAAAAGGAATGTTTAGCAGCAAAGTGGGCCATGGAGTCCATTAAGTTTTATTTGCTAGGAACTGACTTTGTACTTATAACAGATCTCAATCCTCTCTGTTGGCTTAACCAAATGAAATATATTTCCAGTATCACAACATGATACCTGGCACTATAGCCATTTAAATTCAATGTGACACACAAATCTGGTAAAGAGAATAGCAATGCTGATTTTCTGTGAAGATATGGATCAGGGATTGAGAGTTCTGAAGGTTGAAAAACAGATGTATGAGTTTAAACTTTAATGTTTGCTGTACTGTTATAGAAAAAAAGGATAACACACATGTGCTTTATTTCTGAAAGCAGCAAATGTTAGTAGAGAATTAATAAAATGTTTCGGAAACCTGTCTGATAAAACAGGTTCCCTCTTAATGAGGGGGGGTATATGTGACAGGGTGGAATAGAACCATGTCCCAGTTGTTATGGAAAGAGTTTGAATGCAGGGATCTGTTCTGTTCTATTCCTTTCCTGTCTCTTCTGTGTCTCGTGCAACCACATTTTCTTATGAAACCTAGGATTTGATCACCCCGACAGTCTCGCAATTCTTTGCCTCTCACTGACTGTTTTCTCTTGCTTATCTATCTTTTTTTCTCCCTTGCATATCTGCTGATATAAAAATTTATGCAAATCATGTGGAAATGTAACTGATATTGGGATCCTTTTGTTTAGAAATTATATAGTGTTACTGTTGAAATGTATATAACTATAGTTTGAGATGATTGCAAAAAGCTATTGGAAAATCAAGAGGTTACCTGAGTGCAATTTTAAGTCTTGCAGAAGAGCTATGGAAAAGGGGCCTCAGCTCAGGTACACTGTGTTCCTGCCAGCTCTTGCCTGGAAGATGCTTGTTAAGAATGGGGGGGGGGGGTTGGAAGGACTTATAAGACAGAGCTGCAGTTGCTTGCAAGTTGGACACAGAAACTGAAGAAAAACTCTGATGGATCTCCTCTATTTTATTTTGCCTTTGTGAATAGTTGCACTGAGCAGCAATTTTATTTTTTTTATGTTACTGCTAGTACAAATAAATATTTTTGGTGAATTCTACAACTGCTCCTGGTTTTCCTATGCTTCCTGACCTGTGCCTCAACATGGACGCTAAACGTATTAAATGGTTTAAGCTCCTTAAACCATTTTAAGTTCTGTAGTCTGTACACAGCCTTAGGGACAGCAGCATTATTCAAGTAACTCCTAAACTTGATTGAAATATTTGCAGTTGTTTTTCTCACAAAAGAAACTCTAGCAGGAGTATACTGTGTTTCTACAGGCAGTTCCATTCAAATTCAGTTGTGTATGTTTTTAAACTGGCAAGCCTTATTTTTCTCTCACAAATGGCTTCGTGGGTGAAGGTCTTTGAAGTGTCACTTGCCTTTCTTGATGGAAATTAAGGGTGTACAGTATTAGAGCTTTTACTACTGTTTTGGGCTGCCTTTTCTTAGCCTGCTGCTGGCTGGTAAGTCTGGAGAATTTTTTTCTTTTTGATAGACTTTTCTCTTTCTGTGTCAGACTACTGTACATCTTGGTATGTTTCTGTTAGGTCCAGCCTTCTGTTGGGTTTCTCCTGTTATCAAGTGTTTCTCAGTTGGGGTTATTGGTTTTTGGTGTTTTATATGATTTTTGGTGTTTTTCCTTTCAAAAGGTTCTGTCCATTTTCACTGTCTTTTTTTGAACTGAATGGAGCAAGTGCCACGCGTTTTGCACTGCCGCTAGGACTTCTGCACCTGCACTGTTGCATCTTTGTTCTTCTGTGGTTGCAGTGATCTTCTTCGGGGATACCCCTGTCATCAGATCACACCTATGGAACTTCACCATCAGACAGCGGGATCACATGGAAGCTTTTCTGTAGCAGTCTGTTAGGGGCTGCCCATATCGAAGTCACACACTGATGTCACAGCCCTATTTAAGCATGGGCAGCCACACTTCCTTCTTAGTTATTTTCCCTCCATCAACCATTCTCGTACGGACTCTGTGGAAGCTTCATCGTTCAGTCAACCGCCAAAATTATTACTTAACTTTTCTTTTGTTGCCTGGTGAATCACTTTATTGTAAAGTGATTCCTTTTATTTTTGTATGTAGAGAACTACTCTTTCATCGGCTCTTTTCCATCATTGCTGCTGCAGAAAGATTTCTTCAACCAAAGACCACAAACTTTGTGTCTACTCAGGCCTAGTCACAACACTCTTGCCTATGAGCTGTGCCTGAAGCTTAACCTCACCATCCGGCACCAGAGTAGGGCTCTTTCAGGGTTCCCCCTCCCAGTCACCAGCATCCTCTTCAGGCTCTTGGGCCACCAAGGCCTGGAACAAGTCTTCAGTGAAACAGTCTCACTGGGATAGGGACTGTCCCATGGACCATTCCCCTGGATGGTGCTCCTGGTATCTGTTGGCTTCTTCCTCCTCTTCTCCAGCGATCACCACGTCGAATGTTTCAGCTTTGACTTCTCTCTCCATGCAGGCCTTTGCTCCTATCAGGCCCCCCCAGCCTTCTCACGGCTGTAGATGGGCCATCGCCCTCTGGGTCATCTGCCCCAGCCCTGCTGTCCTGACCTCTTGAACCGCAAGGTCCACAGGCACTGGGCCCCACCACCTCTGCTGCTGCTGGTGGTGGTTCATCAGAAACATAGAAACATAGAGTTTGATGGCAGATAAGGACCACTTGGCCCACCCAGTCTGCCCATTTCCCTACCTATTGGATAAGCTGCAGATTCTAGTTAACCAACAGCCTAGCTCAGGTCTTTGCCTTCTCTGTTGATACCAGTGTCAACTGTGCTTCTTTACCCTGCCATTGACCGCAACATGGTTCTCACTTCTGTTACCTCAGTTATCCAGTCATTTGTTCCATGGCCTGGGCCTCCCTTGCTCTAGCTGTTAGGATCAGCTTCAGTGTGTCAACACCAGTTCTACCTATTCTCACCATGCCCCTGAGAGAGACGATGGTATTCCGGCCATCGGTCGCTGCTTCAGAATAGGCCAACATAGAGGAAGAATATCACCCTGATCTCATCCTCCCTGATGAGGAAGAGGAAGATCTTGGGGGTGACTCCTCTGACAGGTCTACTGTCTCTTCCAGGAGTGAGGACTCAGTCAAACATACTCCACGGTCCCCCACAGAGGACCTCCTCCTTCTTTAATGTTATGAAACAGCTCTCCTCAACCATGGGGTTCCAGACTGAGGAGGAGGATGCTACCAGGAGAAACTTGGTGGATTTCCTGGAGATCTAAGACTCTCCATCCAAAGTCATTTATCCTCTGCTTCCAGCTCTGCAGGATGCTGCCAGTGCTGCCTGGCATAGTCCCAACATGGTACCTGCCATGCCCAGAAAGGCCGATAAGCTCTACCAACCACCCTTGGGCCTGCCCTTCTATGTAGCCCAGATGGAAATGTATTCTGTGGTAATCAAGGTGGCTCATGATAGGTCCAAGGCACCTAAACACCCTAGTTCCTTCCCCCCGGACTGGAAATCCAGGAGGATTGATCACTGAGGCAAGACGACCTTTGCCTCTGTCACTTTAGGCCTTTGAATTGCTAACTACTTGTCCCTTATGGTGAAGTACCAGAATAACCTCTGGAAGAAGGGCAAGGCAGCTACTCAGGCCCTTCCTGAGGGTTCTCAGAGACAGGAGCTTCTCAAAACACTCCAGGCTACAGAAGATGTTAGAAAGCATATTCTCAGAGTCATTTATGATATGGCTGGTACTACAGCCAGGACAGCTTCCACTGGCATTTGCCTTAGAAGGCACTCCTGGTTGAGTCTCTAGCTTCACTGATGATGTCAAGCAAAAGGTGTTGAATGCCCGTTCTGTGGGTTACAAGCTGTTTGGTCCTGATGTGCAGAATATTATTAATGGCCTGCAGGCCTCTGGCAGGGCCATTAGGTCTGTCCATTCCCTTTATAATACCCAGCCAAGGAGAAGACCTTGGCCCTCCATTTGTAAGGTCTCTCACAAGTCTGGCTCCGGGAATCAAACTTCAGGGCAAATGCAGGCCAGTTCTGCCTGCCCCTTCCTCCTCCTCCTCTGGTACCTCTGCTAAACAATCCAGAAGTGGAGGAGCAGACACAGCCACTGGTTCCACCTCAGTATGACTCCTTGCCAGACCCCCCTCCTCTTGTTCCAAGCCAGGAGTTGGTGGTCAGGGGAAGGTGGTTGGTTCTCTGTTTCAGTGGAGAACCATTACTACAGACATTTGGATCCTGCAGATAATCAAACAGGGCCATACTTTAGAACTTCTTGAACAGCCTCCAGATGTTCCACTGGTTCCCACCTCTTATCTTTTGGACCACATGGCAGTCTCCGGGAGGAGGTGTTCACCTTGCTGCACAAAAGGGCCATAGAGCCAGTGCCCAGACAGCAAAGAAACAAAGGGTTCTACTCCAGGTTCTTCCTGGTTCCCAAAAGAACCAGAGACTAGTGATCCATTCTGGACCTCAAGGAGCTGAATCTTTACATCCAGAACAAGAAGTTCCGAATGGTAACTTTGCACGGCCTTCTTCCTCTGCTTAAGCAGGGTGACTGGCTATGTTCCCCTGGATATGCAGGCTGCATTCCTACATATCATGGTTTGCCCTCCCCACAGACAGTTCCTGCAGTTCCTCTTCCGGGGCGGGGGGGAGCATTACCAGTTCAGGATGTTTGGAGTATTGTGGTCGGTTTTAGATCCCCCCCCCCCCAACAGGATGATGTAGTCAGAATGGAGATTGTGCTGAGGAATGATTTGGGATCTGAAAGGGATGAACTATAATTCATGGCTCAGTGATCTTGATCTGGTCTCATTTGAAAGAAGAAGAGTAAGGGGGATCTGATTCTTGTTTATAGATCATTTAGAGACCCAGAATTACAAAACTGTTGAGGCTTGTATCCAAAACCATGAGAACAAAACCGAAGGAGACATGACTGCCAGCTGAGAGGGGAGCATTGTAAAACTGAATGAAAAAAAGCACTGGTTCACTCAGAGAGTGGTGATTTTGAGTGGATTGCCAAAGGAAGTAGTCAGCAGTAAAAATCTGATGGCTTTTAAAAGGAATCTAGGTAAGCATATGGAGGAAAAATGTAAATATACAATCAACTGCGGAGGTGGCAGCAGCCAAACTAGAAGGGCAAAAGCCTAGTTTAGTCTGTATCTCGTTTTAACCTATGCACCTAATCCCAAATGAGGTCCTTAAGTCTGTCTCCCATTAGTACTGGCTGTATCAATGCTAACCCTGTTTCAGTTCTTTAACACATTTTTTACTGTTTTTTTAGGCAGGGAAATCTATCTGTTGAATCTGTATCTCACTTTTCAGGGCAACTCTTTTAGATCTTTATTGAACACATTTACTTTTGATTCTAGATCTCATAAATCTCAGGTTCTGTTGCTCTCCAATACTTCTTTTTTTAACACCAGGAATTCTTCAGTATGATTAACTCTAGCAGTCAGCCTCCTGTGTTGAACCGCCTCGGAGAGAAATGGAACTTATGCAAATGATTGAACATCTATTGGCTCGTACTACCATTCAAACTGCTGCCCTTAACAACTGCTTAGTTCTGTAACACTTAAATTTAATTCTCCGCCTGCCTAGTAAGATGCCTCAGAGACTGCTCCTAAGTGTGACTGAGTTAGATTTATTTTCACTGAAAATAAGTACAATGTTTTTATTTCTTTATTATTCTGTTGCCTTTGCTTAGTTTTTATAGTTAGCATTAGTTTTTAGTATTATTTACCCAGTTAGCAGTTCCTCATTGGTTCCTTGAAACCGTTGAGGAACTGGCTATCTTTGTTTACTTCTTTTATTTTTACTTAAAAATCCTATATAAGAACTTAAGTTGGAACCTTCCTTAGTTTATTCGGAGCTTCAGTTGAATTTTAAACAGGTTAGCAGTTTCTTCCCGGTTCAGGAACCGATCGCTACTCTCTGTGAATCGCTTTTGCCTTGCTATTACTATATACTTCATTTGGAAACTGAATTTAATTTTTTTATTTTTCTTAACATTTAACTGTGGTTATGTCTGATAAGCTTAAGAAGAAAACAGGGCCTACCGGGTTTAAGAATTTTACTAAGTGCGGGGAGGTTTTCGCAAGAGCTGATGCACACAATTTGTGTTTATTTTGCTTAGGCTTCTCTCATTATCAAGCCGATTGTGAAATTTGTAAAACTTTCCTGGTTAATACTGTAGAAAAACATTTACAATGTTTTAAAGACAGAATGGCCCCCCCATCAAATCCCAGTGATCCTACTTTGGATCTGCCTAAAGAAAAGGCTAAAGACACTGAACTCCGACCACCTCTGACAAAGGTGAACTGTCTAAACCTAAGAGGCCTGGGGAACCAGTGAAAGACCTGGTTCTGGCTAAGAAAAAACAAAACATACCGAACCTCCTGCTGGAAAAGCAATGGGGCCCTCGGTTCTCAAGAAGGTTGTACCATCAGTAGAAGCAGTGGCTCAGGCTTTACTAGTTTTGCAAGCTCTGCAGACTGCAGCTGACCAAGGTTTGCTACCAGTTCCATTACAACTGATTCCATCGGTTCCACCAGCAGTTCCAACCATGGCTACACCTGTGGTTCAGTGCTTGGTTCCAATGGCACAAGACCCCTCCTGTGAGGACTACGAGGAGGAAGATGATGAAGAGGAACCAATAGAACCGGAGGTTTCTCCTGACCAGGAGTTTGAATCACCTGCTAGACTTCTAGAAGACTACTCCTCTCATTACATCTTTGTCAAACAAATGGTGGAAGTCCTTGACCTCACCACAAACGAGACTGTGGAGGATGAGGAAGAGGCAGAGTTTCTGGATATGATAGGGTTAGTGCCTACTAAGAGGCGTTTGCTCCCTATCAATAAGTTCTTGAAGAAACATGTATTGAATGTCCTGGAGACACCAAACTTGGTATCCCCAGTAGACAAAAAAGCTGATAAAAAGTACCGGCCTGATCAATCAGGGGCAGAGTTCCTTTTTTCTCACCCTGATCATGAGGGAGTAGTGCAAGCAGCAACTTGTGATAGAGCCAGGGTGCTCATGGCATCTCACCCACCAGAGAAGGATTCCAGGAGAATGGACAGTATGGCCAAGAAAGGTTACCTAGCTGCATCTCTGGCTATCAGACAGGCCAATTACATGACCTATGCTGCCCAGTACCAGAAAACCCTCTGGAATTCTGTTATGGCCATGGCAGACAAGGAACCACCTGGGTTGGCTGCTGATCTGACTGAGACAGCCACATGTGGCTTGGAAGCCACAAAATACCAATTTCATATGGCAGTAGGTGCTAATGACACTGAAGCCAGGTGGATGGCCTTGACAGTGGCCCTGAGAAGGTTTGCTTGTCTTAGATCCATAAACCTGACAAAAGACACTCAGGCTAGCTGGCCCGGTGTCATTGAGGCCTGATGCGCTGGATGCTTTACCTCATACTATGCTGGCAACCTGTGTTCGGGAACGAGCATGGGCAACTGGGGGTTGGCAGGGGAAAAGAAGGATTGAGCGTCCAAGGGACTGCTCTCCTTCTCTGGGGATGGGGAGGCCAGTGGTTAGTTGGTTCCAGACTTGCCCCTAGTGGAGGCTGGGGGGCAGTGCACTGACGCTGTAGATAAGGGGTGGAGACGGGCTGACACTTGGAAGGAGCACGTGCAGACGCTAGCGTGCTCCCCCCGTCAGCGTCATTGCTCGCCTTCTCCAGGGGGTCCAACCAGAAAGCCAGGAGAAGTGGTCCCAGTCGCTGCAGGGCCCCGACCCTGAATGGTGCATCCCCAAATGCTGGATCCTGTTTGAGGTGAGTTGAGTTGATGGCTCCTCACTGCCCTGCCACGGAGGTGAAACCATGGGGGAAGAGGGGGATGAAGCCTTATGTTGGGGTACGAGGCTGGGTGTGTAGCCGCAGATGTAAGCCGACTGGAACCGAGGGGAGAAAGAGTTACATGTAAAAAAAGATACTCAGGCTAAGGCCATGGACTTCTCGGTGAAAATTAATTCCCTGTTTGGGGAAAAAAACAGAGGCATACGTGAAGAAGGTGGATGAGTACAAAACCACCGATAAGAGCAGTACTGCAAACCAAAAGGCTTCAACCTCATATAGACAACAGGGAAGGGGAGGTAGAGGTAGGGGCAGGGTTTATGGCAAACCTTTCTTCCGGGCCGAAGTCACCCCTGTCTATCAGCAACAAAGAGGTTACTGCAGGGGCAGAAGGTGCTCTAGACGAGGGGACCAGACCCCACAGGCTACAGCATAAGCAAAGCAGACTCCCTGATATGTTAGTCAGGGTTGCCTCCCCATTACCAGTAGGGGGTAGGCTGACTCACTGTTTCCAGACTTAGAAAACCATCACCACAGACAAGTGGGTTCTGGAGGTGGTGAGTCCGGGCCTAGCCCTCAGCTTCAAATCTCTCCCCAAACTGAGATCAAGGTTTTTCAGACCACCATCCCACACAGAAAGGGCACTCTTAGAAAAAAAAAGTGTCCAACCTGCTGGTAGCAAAAGCAGTGGAACCAGTTCCACTCTCCCAAATGGGAAAAGGGGTCTACTCAAGATACTTCCTACCCTCAAAGAAAACCGGGGAGTGGTGACCCATTTTAGATCTAAGAGCTCTGAGCAAGCACTTAGCAAAGCCAAAGTTAAGAATGAAGAGCTTCAGCAAGGAGATTGGCTGGCTTTACTGGACTTAAAGGATGCCTACTTCCACATTCCCATCAGGGAATCCCACATAAAATACCTCGGGTTCAGATTACCTTCGGGACATTATCAGTTTGTAGCCCTGCCGTTCGGTCTAACCTCAGCTGTCAGAGCATTCACAAAGTTCTTGAAAGTGGTGGTGGCACACCTAAGATGGCAGGGCATCACAATATTCCCTGACCTGGATGACTGGCTAGTCATGGGCCAGTCACCACAACAGGTAAAAGAGGCTCGCTCTCAAGCTCACTGAGGATACACTAGAGTCACTAGGGTTCCTCATCAGTGTCCAAAAGTCTGTACTCCAGCCTGCTCAGGTACTAAATTTCATAGCAGAAGAGTTGAATACCCTACAAAGGAGGGCATTCCTCCCTCAGGAGAGTAGACAGTATCTTGCAGTTGGCAGGATCCTTCAGTCTCAACATGCCAAGGCCAGCAAGGCACTTCCTACAGTTGCTGGGACACATGGCTGCAGCAACAGAAACAGTGCAAGGTTGCAGATTTCAGATGAGAGACATTCAGTTTCACCTCAGAGCACATTGATGCCAAAGGAGAGGTACTCTCACAAAGCTGGTGCCACTGTCAGGAATGCTGTTGCATACCCTGTAATGGTGGCAAGTCAGAAGCAACCTCAGGGGTGGGAGGCGCATTCAAGAAGGAATCCCCCACACTGGGACTCACAACAGATGCCTCCCTCCCTCCTAGGGTGGGGGGCACACCTGGAGGAGCATACAGTGCACGGCACTTGATCCCCCACAGAGTCACTCCTGCACATAAATCTACTAGAGCTCAGGGCAGTGTTCCTGGCACTGCAATCCTTCGCATCCCTGGTAAGGGACAAGGTGGTACAGGTCAGGACAGACAATACCACCACAATGTATTACATCAACAAGCAAGGAGAGACAAGCTCCAACCTGCTGTGTATAGAGGCAATGCAAATATGGAGCTTAGCGTGCTCCTTACAGGTATCCCTGGTAGCCACCCACCTTCCAGGGAAGGACAATACCCTGGCAGATGCACTCAGCAGAAATCAACTAAAACCACCACAAGTGGTCTCTCAACAGATAGGTGTTGGAGGTGGTGTTTTGAAGGTGGGTCACCTCAGAGATAGATCTCTGCTTTAAAAGAGAACCATCAGTTGCCCAAATTCTGCTGCAGACCACCAGCAAAGGGCACAGTGCTCATGGATGCCCTGGTGCTAGATTGGTCAGGGAGGAGCCTGTATGCATTTCTTCCATTTCCCCTGTTGCTCAGGGTCCTGATTAAACTCAGGTCCCAACCATTTTCCATGATTCTGATAGCTCCAGACTGGGCCAGACAGCCGTGGTACTCACCACTGCTCTCCCTGTCAGTGGCCCAACCCATTACCTCCCTCAGAGGCACAATCTCCTGATCTCCTCACAGGGGAGGATCTTGTACCCAAATCTCAGGTCTCTCAGACTCAGAGCACGGCTGTTGAAGACCTAGAATATGCTGGCCTACACCTCTTCGAGGGTGTACTTAGGGTTCTTAGAGGTTACAGGAAGCCCTCCACCAAGAAAACCTATGCCTCCAAATGGAAGAGGTTTTCTATCTGGTGTAATACCATCAGCTTATTAACTTCCCAGTCAGGGTTACCAGTCTTGTTGGACTGTCTCACCCATCTGCATTCACTGGGCCTACAGCCCACTACCCTTAACATCCCCTTGGCATCAGTCTCAGCCTATCTCTTAGCAGGAAAGGGTGTCTCTCTGGCTGCTAACCCTATTTTCAAAAAGTTCTTTAGAGGGTTAGTGCACCTGCACTCTCCTCACAGGGAACCAGTGCCCTCTTGGGACCTCAGTGTCTACATTGCCAAGCTGATGGAACCATCATTTGAGCCCATGGCTACAGCACATTTGAAGTCTGTCACTTGGAAAGCCATATTCCTAGTGGCTATTACCTCAGCCAGAAGGAGAAGTGAGTTACAAGCCCTATGTATAGAGCAAAATTGCATCTCCTTCCATAGGGCAAGATGGTGTTCAGGACTAACAGGAAATTCCTTCCAAAAGTCTCTGACTTCCACCTGAACCAGTCAATCACTTTGCCAGTCTTCTTTAATGAACACTCTAGTTCAGGTGAATGCAGGCTGCATAGCCTGAATGCCAAGAAAGTTCTTAGTTACTATCTTGATCACACCAAGGCTCACAGGCAGAACATACAGCAGCTGTTCCTGACCTATGGGGATGTGGGAAAGGGAAAGCCAGCTTCAAAAAGGACAACTGCATACTGGATAGTAGCATGTATCCAGTTCTGTTTCAGTAAAGCTGGTAAGGAGCCTCCAGTAGGCATGAGGGGCACACTCCACAAGGGCACACTCTACAATAGCAGCTGCTAGGGATATTCCCCTATTGGAGATCTGCAAAGCAGCAACATGGAGAACAGTACATGCCTTTACAAAGCATTACGGTCTGGACACCCAATCCAGAAGTGATGCCAGGGTTGGCACAGCAGTGCTGCAGAGCCCGTTTCCTAAATAAGGTTCAGTGCCCACCTCCAAAGGTACTGTTTTGTAGTCGGCTAGTTAAATCATACTGAAGAATTCCTGGGATTAGAAGAAAAATTACTCATCATAGTAATCTTGTTTCTTCCAAGGTATTCTTCAGTATGAGTAACTTTCCCACCCTACCTCCCCTTCCAGAACCAGTTAGCCTCTGCATCACAGCTGGTGTCTCTCATTGTTAGGATAGTCATACACTGGTTATGTTACGTTTTTAAAACCAGATGGCTCCTGTTTTTCCTTTTGTTGGTCCTATCTGGCATTACCAGGGGACAGGTTAAAAGGGGTTTTGTTATTGGAATGTTGTTACTATAGTTAGAATACCTTAGTTAAGGGGTCTTACCCCACAGGCTTCAATGAATCTCAGCATTATATAACACAGCAGTTAGTAAGGGCAGCAGTTTGAATGGTGGCACGAGCCAATAGATGTTCCATTGTTTGCAGAAGTTTCATTTCTCTCCGAGGCAGTTCAACACAGGAGGCTGGCTGCTAGAGCTAATAATGTTGAAGAATATCTTGGAAGAAACAAAATTACTATAGTGAGTAATTTTTTCAACCATGCCAGTCAGTACACCCTAGGAATCCAGGGCTCACCATCGAGCAACCTGGTGCTCTTTTTGCACAAAACCCAGACCTCACTTCCTCTGAGAGACTCTCAGCTCTGCCTTCTGGAGACTAAAACCCACGGGGTATCTGTGCCACATCCCAGGCCTTCAGCCTTGCCACCACTCCAGACCCAGCAGGTTCACCTCAGCCCATTATATCCAGAAGCTTGGTCCCAGATTGAAGGCTGGGACAACTGTTCTCAGCTGCATCTTTTCTCAGTTTCCATCTAGCACCAGAATTCCCTCACTCGAACTTTTCATCTCTCTGTATGTGCTGTTCTGCTAACTCCTCACCCATTTCTTGTGACAGACCTCTCAACTCCTATTGCAGGGGCACATCTAACAGCTATACTCTTAATCATTTAATCTCTGGGACCCTTTTTGTAAACCACATTTTGGTATGGGGGTTCAGAAATCCCTCACTGAAACATTTGCTGGCCCCTGCAAACACCTATGCTGTCATATATGAAGCTGTATGACATAAGGTATGTTGTTATTTCAAAAACACAGCAATACATAAAAGAACATTATCTCTTAGGAACACTTAAGACACACTTGTCTGTGTGAAAATACATGGAAATACCCAGAAGGTGCACTTATAGAGGTAGGTGTGCAGGCCATTTATTACATGCACTGGCAGAGGCCCCAAGTATGAATCGACTGGAGGGTCTTCCCCAAGAAGGTAGAACAATTTTTAGAATTGGGTACCCTTAAAACATGGGCCTGGTAACAATAAGGACAAGCATCCCAAGCAGCTTGTTACCCCAGGAATCTCACCATACTCCTGACCCCTAGAGGAAACTATGAGCACTGCACCAAGGGTGTTTCACATACACCTGTGCTGCATGCTCAGAAATGTCCATTGGCATGATATCTGATTTATACACCAAGTCCTTTTATTGGATACCTGTGTAATATCTGATTGTGTTCACTGTGTCTCTCAATACCAAACAAAAGCATTAACATTTTACAGAAGTACTCTTTCCCTGCTGTTACTGGTGGAATTACTTACACTGGCCCTAGATCAGTGGCCATCAGTACCCGCAAGAAAATTTCACACCCATCTGCTTAAGCTTTTTACTCATCAAAATTGTTGACTGCTGTAGTGAACAAGGCTTTATCTTCATTCTTCTTCTCCCTAGGAGAAACCTATTCACAACTACTAACTAATGTAACTTCTGTATAACTATAAAAACAGTAACATAATTTTTAGCCTCCATTTTTATACCACTTTTTTACTGTTGCATGTTTACTTTTCTTATGTTATGAACAATAATAGCAATCACCAACTATATGCAAGCAGCTCCAGTAGAAGTCTTTCTCTTAAGAAAAGAATCTGTGCCAGTCCAGTGGCGCTGAGGGTTGAGGTGCTGGACACCACACCTTGCGCCACGCCGGCGACCGGGTCGGGAACAGACTCGGGCTGCTGGGGAGTGGCAGGGGAGGGAAGGGATTGAGCATCCGGAGGACTGCTCTCCCTTCTGGGGGGGGGGATTCAGGCATAGCACCGCTCCTTAGCGGCCCTTGATGGAGATAGGGGCAGGGCAAGCAACACGTGGTGCCGTGACTAGGGAGTGGAGTGTCGGCAGATGTCAACACATCAGTGCCTGGACATCATTGCATGACTGCGCTCCAGGGGGAAACCATAATACCAAAATAACCTGGAGGACCAGGGAGGTGATGAAGGCTCCAGGGACCTAGCCCAAATCCTCAGCGCCGGACAATCCCTCCAACAGTCACCCAGGCCCTTGACCAGGACTGACCCTCTAATTACAGAAAGGCCACCAGGTAGGTGGGGTGAGCCCTCTCCGGGGGGGTGATCCGGGGGGCTGGAAGGGGGTCCTGGAGGAGGGAGGTATCAGGTGGGGAGTAGAGGCGATGGTTGTGTGAGCACTTCTGAGAGATGCCCTCATCCACCAGAATGAATAAATAGACTCTAAAAAAAAAATCTGTTATAAGGTCTTAGGAGGACCCATAGGTCTCTAGAGCTGTCCCAGAATAGTAATGTCACTCTCATTTAGGAAAAGTGACTCGATAAGTGTCTATTGGACGTACATGCCATGTATAACTTAACTCGCCCTGGTCTGCACAAGGCAGGTGAGGCATACGTCTTCCTCTGATATCTCGGTTCTTGACTACACCTGGATCCAGATCAGCTGAGGTCTCATGATGGCTGATGCTGGCTGTTGGTCTTTGTTTCCACCAAGTGTCAGGTTATCATCTGGACAGCTGGTCTAATGAAACTGGAGCAGGACATCAGGGTGGAGCAGGTGAACATCACCCCCCATCTGGGCAGGAAAAGGAACTGCAGAACTTACAGCAGTGATAAAGATGATGGTGTTTTCTCTCCCAGTTGCTCCCCCAACTTGTGGGCAATAGGTTTTATTGTTATCTCCTCCTGGGTAATGGATGATAAATCTCAACTACTTGTAGACAGTGGACCAGTTTTTGAACAAGACAACAATCACTGCTGAAGATGGCAAGGGACCCTGTTAGTTGTAAGGGTAGGGTCTGGCTTATTTATAAGGAATCAGTCAGGGTGAGGCACTCTGACATGATGCAAGGTACTGAGTCCCTCTGTGCTGGTGACTACAGTATCCTGCATTTGGATACTTAGATTCACCTCCCAAGCTTTAACCATCTGCACTACTTTGTCAGATACAGCCTTCCTGTAATTTGTCAGGGCCTCAGTTTTTGTTTCTGTTTGATATGTCTGAGGGCCTCCTTAACTGGAACCTCGTGATGATTGGCTTGCATCTCCTTACAGAGCAATCCCAGAAGGTATGGGAACTTACAGGCATACTGGGCCTCTACCGCTTGCTTGAGTATTGCCATCTTGCAAGTCTTAGGCAGTCTCTGACTACCTGCTTTGCCAGTGAGGGACCAGATGGTTTGGTCACACTCTCTTAACTGGGTTGACGTACTTGGAACAACTCGCTCAGGGCTCTGTAGCTCATGCATGAGACCCTCAGGAGGGAACAGGCCAATAGTATTTACAACCTTAGCACTTTGGAGTTTCTGCAGGAGTCTCGGGGCATTCCTTATTTATCTGTTGGAACTTGGGCTGTCTGCCTGAGTAGAAAGTATGTTGGGCATATGGTTGTAAGACCCAGGAGATGGTTTCACCATTCTAGTTGCTGGAGCCCAAAAGGCCAAGGGGGAAGCTGGCATTCTGGCTAACAAGGGTGATATCCCCCACTTCAGACCCTTTGCCACCCACACATCTGTGGAGATCACCTACCCCTCCACACTTTCTGCTACCTCCTCTGAGGGGCTATGGACCAGACCCTAGACTCAGCACTGCTCACTGCTTCCCTAGAGTTGCTGTGCCAATTTGTTTCTATTCAGAGCTCTCAGGTCTTCTTAGGGTTAGTGGGTATTAGTCAATTTTGGATTGCTTCACTGACCTGATCAATAAATTCTTCTTCAATTTCTACATCCAGGGATGGGGCCCTGGTCTCCTGCGCAGTGGCAGTTGTTGCAGGGAGTATGTCAGGATAATTGACAGGACCAGTCCATAAGGACAGCAGGGATACCATGGCAGTGTATGGTCTAACTCCCCCTTCCCTAGAGGTGGCTTCAGCTTCCTCACACTAGTCATATAAAAAGAGAACCTTGACCTTGGAACCCCTCCTGCAGCACCCATCACTTGGAAGAGCACATTCCATTCTCAAAAATCCGAGGGGCGTCCCCACAGTTATGCCTTATGGAGCTTGCCAGGCCAGTTGTGTGTCTCACATTGAGCAATGTAAGATTTTACTTCGAGGATTGCTCCTGTAGCAGGCAACACCAGTAGGACTAAGCCGCCAGGTGCTAGGACCCCACGGCAAAATTCTAGCCAGCGGTATACAGCAGGGGTCTGCCCCCTGACATCAGCCTGCCACCACCGTCAGCCAGTGGTATATAAGGGGCAGTCCCCCAGCCCCACCTCAGTGCTTTTCCTGACGTCGACTTGCACACATCATCTCCACGGACGCCTTCTTGCTGACAGTCGATCTCCTTTTTCATCATGTGTTACCCGTGCTTTTTTGTTTTGGTTTTCCAGAGTTCAACTTGTTCCTACAAGACTTCTTCATCCCCTTTGGGTTCAATGGGACCAGCGACTGGATGACCTGGATCAGCAGGTGCTTGTCTCACAGGCAGTCCGGAAGACACTCAAGTAGTGGCTAGATCTCCCCATTTTGATGAAGGGAGTACTTTCTCCAATGATACACTTTCTCAGATACTGACCACGGATGCCTCCAACCAGGGCTAGGGGGCCATCTGGCCAACAAGCAGGCTTAGGGGACATGGTCTCTTCTGGAATTGGATCTCTACATCAGTGTGCTGGAGATGAGGGTGCTGGAGATGAGGGTGATCCTTTATGCCATGCAGACCTTTCAGTCGGATCTCCTTCCAGGCCCCTGGTTGATTCAGATGGACAACATGTCTGTAGTCTTTTACATCTACAAACAGGGGGGCACCCACTCTTATCCTCTTTGCAGAGAAGCCATGAGGGTTTGGTACTGGGCCATAGATCACAGTCTGAAACTCATGGCCATCCCATCTTCCAGGCCTCCGAAACACCTTGGCTGACAGCCTAAGCAGGTCTCGGTCCAAAACTCACGAGTGGAAGCTTCTGCAGGCAGTCGCAGATTACCTCTTTGACAAGTGGGGACGCCCAGAGTTGGACCTTTTTGCACCCTCATTTAATGCCAAACTGCCCAATCTCTGCTTACTCGATCCAGGGCCTGGTGTTTTCTGGTGAGACACATTGTCCGTCTGCTGGACAGGGAGGTTTCTTTACATCCCCCCCTTCTCTCAGTTGCAGAAGGTCCTTCTCAAGCTTCAGGTGGAAGGAGTGGACATGATCCTCATTGATCCTTACTGGTCATGGCAGATTTGGTTTCCCCTGCTCCAACAACTGGCAGCAGAGCCTCCAGATCTCACTTCAAGAGGGTTTCTGCAGTAGGTCTTCACATATAGGACTGCACCCCCTAGCGTCAGGACTGTAGAGCAAATTTCTAGCTAGCAATAATCAGCAGGGGACCGCCCCTGGCGTCGCCTGATCAGACATCAGCATGACTGTATATTCGGGTGGTCTCCACACCCACCCTCCAGTTCTTTCCCGCTGTCGACATGAACTTGTTGGATCCTTGTGGTTGAACTAGCTCAGTCATCTGCCATTTATCTCAGTATAGTGCAAGTTTTTTGGCCCTCTTTCTTTTCAGTGTATATCTTCGAGAAAAAGGAAAAAGTGCTTGCAGTGCAGCGCCCAAATCCCACACAGAGATGACCACTCCCACTGAATGCTTAGCCTGGGCCCAAAACACCAGGTGTTGGATTATGAAATCTGCCAGTCATTCAACCAAACCACACGCACCCATCGCCAGAAGGCTCTCGACACTCACCTCTTGAAGTCTCGCCTCACATCTATGGAAAAAGAGCTCCAGGAGCTGATGGAATGTGCTTCATCATCAACTATCAAGAAAAAGCGAAAGAAGAAAGAGAAGCATCGGGAGCAGGACCGTTCTCCACATCAGCCGACACTGCAGTGAGTGAGGCCTCTACCTCAGTGAGTACCTTGTCTTAAGGGTCTCCATCTGTTCTGGTGGATCAGACGCTTTCTCCCCTTCCCCCAACCTTGGTCAGTGGGCAGTCGGGGGACTCCTCTCTGGAGGACACAGGTCCTGTCGAAGGCTCAGCTGCTAAGCCTCCCACCAGTTCTCCCGTCGGGAGCTCGGCCTCAGATGATCCATCCCAATACAGCCCCGTGGGTGTTATGGGCCCAACTGCCACCTGTAAGTCAGTTGTTGGCTCCTCCACCACCCACCAGGTCTTGGCTGATAAGTCGGTCGTCGGGTCCTTCGTCGATCGCCTGGCGAGTACCCTCCCATTGGACACCCCTGTGGTCTCCAACGTTGTGTAGGGCGAGCCTCCAGCTCCTCCTTCTTGTGAAGGTTCTCCTCCATGGGATCTACTGACCCTGCCCAACGACTCGTTTACCCCAGCTAGGGAACCGAGCGTGGCTGTCCAGGAGTCCTCTCCTGTGTCAGGTACACCCTCTGAGACTCCAGCCTTAGGGCCAGATCTGGCGACAGGGCTGTCTATCCCTTTGCCTCCCTCACCTGTCTCAGACCAGATGTCGGGTCACCTGCCCATCCTGACACCAGGCCATTCCCCGATCCATACTCTTCCTGATATGGACCAGGGTTTTCCTGCTCCAACGCTGGAGCCTTCTGGCCCTTCTGGTGTCCCAGACACCCCTGGCCTGCTGATGGATATTTTCTCCCCCAAGTGGTCCTTCAGCACTGCCTATCCCTGGACCCTCTGCCCCTTCTCCATCGGATCCTACAGGTCTCTTCCCTGGCTATCCGCCACTGCAGTACCCCTACTACCCAGCGCCAGGAGGGCCATCACCGGGGTACCTACTGTCAGGTCTGATGCTGAGGTACTATTACCAGGGTCATCAACTGTACCACTATTGGTACCAACCTCCTGGCTATTCTTCATATGCTACAGGATACTCAGGATACCAACCTCTGCCACCTCCTCCACCTCCACCCCCCTCCCCAGCCGGAATCACCTACTTCCATTACAGCACAGAAACATAGAATGTGATGGCAGAAAAGGACCACTTGGCCCACCTAGTCTGCCCATTTTCCTACCTAACAAATAAGCTGCAGATCCTAGTTAACCAACAGCTTACTTCCTCCTACCCCCCACTAGGACTGCCATATGTCTGTCCCATGCATTCTTGAAATCCCTCACTGTTCTTGACTCCATGACCTCCTCAGGGAGGCTGTTCCATGCATCCACAACCCTCTCCATGAAAAATACTTCCTCACATTACCTCTGAGCCATCCCCTCTATCTTCAAATTGTACCCCCTTGTTCTTGCACATCTCTTTTTCTGAAAGATGCTACCCTCTTGGACCTTGTTGATTCCCTTGAGGTACTTGAAAGTTTCTATCATGTCCCCTCTCTCCCTTCTTTCCTCAAGGGTATACATATTAAGCTCCTTTAGTCTTTCTTCATATATCTTCTGGTACAGATCCTGCACCATTTTGGTTGCCCTCCTCTGGGCAGCCTCCACTCTGTCTATGTCTTTGTGGAGATGGGGTCTCCAGAACTGCACACAGTACTCCAGATGGGGTCTCACCAACTGTCTGTACAGAGGGATAATAACTTCCTGTTTTCTACTATTGATGCCTCTCCCTATGCATCCCAGTTTCCCCCCAGCCTTCCTTACTGCCTTCTGACATTGCTTGCCCACCTTTAGGTCATCTGATATAATTGCCCCCAGGTCCCTTTCCATTTTTACTGTTGTCAGTATCTCACTCCCCATTGTGTACTCTTCCCCTGGGTTTTTGTTTCCCAGGTGTATTACCTTGCACTTCTTTGCATTGAATCTGAGCTGCCATACATCTGACCATTCCTCAAACCTTGCCAAGTCCTTTCTCATCCTTTCCACCCCACCTTGTGTATCAACCCTGTTGCAGATCTTTGTGTCATCTGCAAAGAGACATACATTTCCTTCCAGTTCCTCTGCAATGTCACTTATAAAGACATTAAAAAGGACCGGTCCCAGTACTGAACCCTGCGGTACCCCGCTAGTAACCCTCCTTTCTTCACTGTGTACTCCATTTACTACTACCCTTTGCGTCCTGTAGTCTAACCAATTTTTTATCCAGGCTACCACCTTGGGACCCACTCCAAGGCTGGCTTGTGTATTAATCTTTTGTGTGTGACTGTATCAAATGCCTTGCTAAAATCTAGGTAGGCCATGTCCACAGCCCCTCCCTGATCTACTACTTTGGTCACCCAGTCAAAGAAATCTATTAGATTCGTCTGACACGACCTTCCCATCGTGAATCCATGCATGGCAGCAGGATGCAAAATCTCAGCTCCTTCAGTAACTGGGTCAACCCAACATGGTCATGGCCCCACGCCCACTCATAGGGCCATCACCAGGAGTGCTTCTCCTTCGGACAGGGCATCAGACAGGGGTTTAGGCAGGCACTCCTTGAAGTCCCACCCAGGAGCATGGGTGATGGAGACAGCCCCAGATGTTACCCCCCTACCCAGCAGGCCAGAATACTCTGGTGCTGACTCAAACTCCGAGTCAGATGACCATTCGTAACCTCACTCCCCCATTGAACCCCAGCCTAAAGAGTCCCTGTTGGAGTACCCTTCCTTCACTGAACTCTTAAGGTCCATTAAGCAAGCCTCTGGCTGGGCATCTCAGGAGTTAGATCCCAAGAAGAAATGTCTGGCAGAACACCTGGACCTCACTAGTGCAGATCCCTTCCGTATTCTTCCATGGATGGGACTGCGTGAGGACCTTACCTCTACTATTTGGCAACAGCCGTCCTCCATTCCGGCTGTCTCCAAAAAGGCAGATCGGACATATCACTCCATGGAAGGGGGTCAGTCATCTGACCGGTCAACCAAAGGCTGACTCCATGGTCATCACCATGGCCCATGACAGGTTGGCACAGCTGAAGCACCTGAGTGCTTCTTCTCTGGATAAAGAATCCAAACAAATGGATCAGTATAGATGCAAAGTGTATTCTTTATCAACCTGTGCCATCCAGTCATTGAATTACATAGCCCATGTGGTTTCCTTTCAAAAATCGGCCTTGTCCAATTTGGAAAAAGACCTGCAGGAAATTCTGGACGAGGACCTCAGGAATCGCCTCTTAGACAAAGTAAAACTGAATAAGTTTTCTTGCCGCCATGCCTTAAGGGCCACTTATGACACGGTTGATTCAGTGGCCTGCCACACGGCTACAGGTGTTTGTTTGAGGTGCCTGGCCTGGCTGTGTCTTGCGGGACTGGCACAAGACATCCAGAGCACCCTACTGCATGCCCCCTTTGGGGGCCCCGTCCCGTTTGGGGGAGACACAAGGGCCCTTATAACAGAGGTACAGGAGAGCAGTAAGTCACTTAAGGACATCTGCTCCATGTTCCACTTGGAGCAAAAACCCAAGCAGTCCTTTCTTTGCCCCCAGAGGAGGTGGAACAGGCAGAGCCAAGGTAAGTGACAGGGTAAATGACGCACCACTGGTTCAGGCCCCTAGACCCCTCAGGCAAAATTCCCTAAGACCACCGGGGGCAGTAAGGTGGCCCTCCCCTCCACATTCTGACACAAGGACCCCCCCTCCTCCTCCCGTATCTCCCCAGAAACCAGTGGGGGGAAGATTCGCCCTCCACCTGGAAGAACAGAGGATGATAACCGCCGATGCTTGGGTCCTTCAGCTAGCAGCAAGAAGACACTCAATTGAGTTCCTGGACAGACCCATGAGCAACCCTCCGGGCAGGTCATCTCTTTATAGAATACAAGAGATTCCATATGTTGATGCTCCAGGAACTCTTACCCCTGCTCCAACAAAACCAATGGCTGTGCTCCCTGGATATGCAAGATGCTTACCTACATACCCCTATCCTCCAGGTCCACCGCCGCTTCCTGAGATTTTCCTTTCAGAAGAATCATTATCAGTTCAAGGCCCTCCAATTTGACCTTTCTTCAGCACCTCAGGTTTTTACAAAGTTACCAAGTGCCTAGCGGTGGTGGCTGTGGCCTTACGCCACCAGGAGATTTACGTGTTCTCTTACCTGAACGACTGGCTGCTGTCAGCACCATTACAGGACAGTTTGAGGGCATCCCTATCCTCCACCTTGGACCTTTTCTCCAGACTTGGCATTCATGTGAATGTTCCCAGGTCTCAACTTTCACCCTCCCAGCAGCTCCAGTTCATTGGAGCAGTGCTGGACACAGTTCAGGGCAGACCCTTCTTACTAATAGACAGGGCGGAAACTCTGAGGCAACAAGCGGTGTTGATATCCTCCTCTCGGCAGATCAAGGTGCGCTCTGTTGTCCGCCGGCTGGGTCTAATGGTGGCTGCTATTCCCACAGTCCCTTTGGCCAGACTGCACATGAGGGTGACCCAGTGGTCCCTCTGGGTCCAGTGGGATCAACGTCTGGACAATATGGACCACATGGTCCTAGTCTCCAGCAGCCTGAAGAGGGATCTTCTATGGTGGCAGGATCTTTCCAACCTTTTCGGTGGGGATCCCTTTCCACCCCCCATCCCCCTCCATGACCCTGACAACAGATGCCTCAGGCCAGGGATGGGGTGCACACTTGGGAGACCATCAAACGCAGGAGATGTGGTCTCCACTAGAGAAACATCTTCATATCAATATTCTGGAGATGAGAGCGGTGCTCTATGCCCCTCCAAGCATTCCAGTCCCTCTTGATACTGGGAACACTATTGGTCCAGACTGACAACACAGCGACAGTCTGGTACATAAACAAGCAGGGAGGCACCCAGTCATACCCGCTTTGTAGTGAGGCAATGCGGGTGTGGTACTGGGCAATCCAGCATGGCCTGTCATTGATAGCGGTCCTTGTTCCAGGAGTTCACAGTGTCCTGGTGGACAGTCTCAGCCACACTGTCACACGGGCTCTCTAGTGGGAGCTGAAGCAGGAAGTAGTGGAAGATACCTTCCTTCAATGGGGTCGGCCAGAAATAGATCCTATTTGCCTCCCCATACAACGCAAAACTACCCAGCTTTTGCTCGTTCATTCCTGGGCGTGGTGTTTTTTGGCGAGATACACTGTCTCTATCCTGGACAGGGAGATTTCTGTATGCTTTCCCTCCCTCCCTCTCCTATTCTGCAGAAGGTTCTGCTGAAGCTCCAGGCAGAGGGGGCTCACATGATTCTTTTAGTCCCTCTGTGGCCTCGGCAGATTTGGTTCCCTCTGCTGCAGCAGCTGACATTAGAACCCCCAGTACCTCTTCCTCTCTCCCACCTTCTGTCTCAGGAGCAGGGCAGCCTGGTGCACTGAGCCTCAAGTCTCTTCACCTGCATGCGTGGCACCTATGGACATAGCTGTCTCTCATTATGGTGTCTCTTCTAGAGTCGCTCAGGTTCTAGTAGAGGCTTGGAAACCCTCTACCAGATCCACATATGCCATGAAATGGAAGAGATTCTCTATTTGGGTCACGGCCAAGGGCATGGACCCATTTTCTTGCTCGGCTCCCCAGATCCTCGAGTACCTCTTGCATCTGTCTGATTCGGGCCTCAGTTATTCATCTCTGAAGGTCCACCTATCTGCGGTTTCAGTCTACCATCTTCTGGTGGGGGGCAAAACCCTTGCCCAGTTGGAAGTCTTCAGAACCTTTTTGAAAGGGATCCTCCACCTTAAGCCTCCGGTCCGGAATCTGGTTCCCTCCAGGATCTAAATTTAATTTTGGAAAAACTTACTTTGTCCCCTTTTGAGCCAGCAGCAAGTTGCGACATGCGTTATTTTTCCTGGAAAATGCTCTTTTTGGTCGCTATAACTTTATCTTGAAGGATTTCAGAGCTTCAGGCCCTAGTCTGTATGGACCCTTATTTGATTTTTCACAGAGACCAGGTGGCTCTGGGGACTAACCCTTCCTTTCTTTCGAAAGTTGTTTCAGAAAGTACTTTGAATCAGAATGCTGAACTGCCAGTGTTTATCCACAGTATTCCAACAGAGGGGGAATACCTTTTGCACACTTTAGATGTGCACAGGACCCTGAGATATGACATCTTTAGGACCAAAGAGGCTCGAAAGTCGGACCAGTTATTTGTGACCTTGGCTCCCAATTGTCAGGGCAAGGCCATCTCCAAACAAGGTTTGTCAAAATGGTTGGCTAACTGCATCTAGTTCATATATAACAAATATGAGAAGCCCCTTCCAGGGGAGGTGAAAGGTCATTCTACTAGGGGCATGGCTGCTTCGACAGCCTTCCTCAGAAAAGTGTCTACAGCAGATATTTGTGCAGTGGCTACCTGGTCTTTTGTTCATACATTCACTAAGCATTACAGTCTGGACATCGCCTCTAGGCGCAGAGCTGGCTTCAGCCTCGCTGTTCTGCAAGGCCTCCTTTCCTAAGTAGGCTTCTAGCTGGCAGGCCCTCCTTCCTCCTGGAATTCAGTCTCTGACTGCTTCTTTATTTTGGCTGCTTGGTACTCAGTCCTATATGTGAAGACCTACTGCAGGAACCCTTTTGAAGAAAGATATGACAGTTACGTAAGAACTTACCGTAACAGTAAATCTTCGAGAGAGGTTCCTGCAGTAGGTCTAGATTTCCCACCCACCTTCCCCCAGCTCCTGTTAGGTTTATTCTCTTTTCCTTTTCACAAGGCTAGGGAGTTGTCTTTACTCCTTTCTCCTGTTCCTCTTCAGAGGTCTATGGCGGGAGAACTGGAGGGCAGGTGTGGGAACTGCCCCTATATACTGTCATGCTGAAGCCTGATCAGGTGATGCGGGGGCAGTCCCCCGTTGATGATTGCTAGCTAGAAATTTGCTATGTGGTCCTGTTGCCAGGGGGTGCAGTCCCATATGTGAAGACCTACTGCAGGAACCTCCCTCGAAGATCTACTGTTATGGTAAGTTCTTATGTAACTGTCGTTTCCTCTGCCCCTGCACTAACACTTGCTCTCCCAGGACCAGGGCACCTTGATCCATCCAGATCTTAAGTCTCTGCATCTGCATGCATGGCTCCCACAGACCTAGCTGTTTTCCGTTTTACGTCTCCCCTGGAGTGGCGGAGGTCCTGGTGGCTGCTAGGAAGCCTTCCACCCAAGCCACCTATGCTATGAAGTGGAAACGGTTCTGCCTGTTGGCTTCTGCCCATTCCCTTGATCCTTTCACCTGTCAGGTGACCTCATTTTTGGAGTACCTCCTTGCCTTGTTGGGTTCTGGCCTGGGTTACTCCTCCATTAAGGTGCAGTTGTCAGCCATCTCTACATACCATGCACCTGTGGAGGACAGGATACTTGGTCAGCTGGACCTGTCCCATACTTTTTTGAGGGGCATTCTACAACCTCCCATTAGGGACCCTGTCCCTCCTTGGGATCTTTTATTTATGTTAGAGAAGCTTACTTTGTTTCCCTTCAAACCAGCCACAGACTATGAGCTACACTTTCTGTCATGAAAAGCATTATTTTTAGTTGCTTTTACTTCTGCTTGAAGGATTTCCAAGCTTCAGGCTCTGAAGTATAAAGAGCCTTATTTAGTTTTCCACAAGGACAAGGTGTCTTTGCGGACCAATCCTAAGTTTTTGCCCAAGGTGGTGTCTGAATTTACATTGAACCAGGACATGCACTTGCCTGTTTATTACCCAGAGTACTCGAATCGAGGGGAGGCCTTACTTCATACTCTGGATGTCCATAGGGTGCTCCGTTATTATCAAAATCACACCCATTCTATCAGAAAATTGGATCAGTAATTTGTCTCCTTAGCCCCGAGGACCTTAGGTGCTCCAGTTTCTAAGTGTACGTTATCTAATGCATTGTGTTCTGCTACCAGAAATATGACAAGCTTTTACCGGGCCTGGTTACAGGCCATTCCACAAGGGGAGTGTCTGCCTCCTTTGTTTCACTGCAGAGGGTTTCAACGGCAGATATTTGTGCAGCTGCCACTTGGAGTTCCATCCACACTTTCATCAAGCACAGTTTGGACATTGCTTCCAGACGTAGTACAGGCTTTGGCCTTGTTGTCCTGCAGGGTCTCCTTTCCTGATGGATTGACTTCACTGTTTCTTTCCTCCTCCCTGTTGACGGGGTTTGTTTCTGGGTACTGCTTGGGACTCAGTCTTACCAGTGTTGCCTGCTGCAGGAGCTATCCTCAAAGTAAGATAGTACAGTTACGTAAGAACTTACCACAACAGTAGATCTTCAAGAGAAGTTCCTGCAGCATGCATTCCTTTCCCTCCCTCCCTCCTTCCCCCTGTGAGTGCTCTTTGCTAGGTCCCTCCTCGGTCTCCTATCTGTGTTCGCGAGGTCTCCGGTGTGAGAACTGAGGTAGGGCTGGGGGACTGCCCCTTATATACCATTGGCTGACGTTGGGAGCAGTCCCCCGCTGTATACTGCTTGCTAGAAGTTTTCTGTGGGATCCTAGCACCTGGCGGCTTAGTCCTACTGGTGTTGTCTGCTGCAGAAGCTTCTCTTGAAGATCTACTGTTTTGCTAAGTTCTTACCTAACTGTACTGTAGGGCCTCAGGACACCCAGGTACTGTATTTAAAAGCAGTGACTTCCTCCAGTTGGGAGTAATCCAGGATTGTGAAAACCAGGAGAAAAGAATTCACCCAGTCGCTGCCTGATGTCATGGGACATCAGTGTCATTTATTTGGCATTGAGGATGAGCTGGTTGGCACAGAACCCGTGTTGCACACTTTTGAAGTCATGCTGGAGCTGAGCAGCCAGCTCAAAGCAGTGTCTTCCATACATTTGTAAATAAACAAGGAGGTGCGTGCACAGGGGTGGTCATTAAAGAAGACTAAAAACAAGATGGAACAAATTACAGATCCCTAGGGTATGCATGAAACAACAAGGAGGGTGGGGAGATAGAGTTCCCTACAATGGCAGCCTGAGACCTATCCGTCAGTTAGGAGCTGAACTACCTGGCTGTAAGGCCCAGCAGACCAGCCCCTGAGAGCTTTACAGTAAGAGGGGTGGGATACAAGGTCAAAGGCTTTGGCTTGGTCTACAAAGAATATTGAGGTGATATTGCTCCAATTTATCCCTTTGTGGATGGTATGCGTGAACCTAAGGGAAGGATGGAATATTGCAGAGGGTCTTCCTGAAACCAGACTGGTAAGGTCTGAAAGAGGAGGAGTCAAGGAATTGTCAAAGGTGGGAGAGAACAAGGTTTTTTTGTGTTTGGCCACAGCAAGGGTGAAGGAGATGGGTCTGCAGCTGCTGAAAGAGGGTCATCACCTTTGTTGAGGGGGATAACTTTATCCCTCTCTCATATACATGAACTGTACCAGAGAGGAAGGACAGGTTCAGAAGACCAGAGAAGGGGAGGCCACAGCTGGAGCAGAGAAGTAGATGAGTTTCTAACCATGACCATTAGGACTGTTGCATTTTGTGGGGTCAAGATCCATAAGTGCTATGAGAGTAGTTGCCAGTGAGGTAGAAGAAGAAGAAGAATCAGCATTTATATAGCGCTTTTCATACATCCAAAGTGCTTTGCAAGCAATGCTAGACTGGTAGTGAAGTGACTGAATGTGTGCTGGTGGCCATATCGCACATCATCACCCACACACAGCCTGTATATTTGCATGAACCGGTTTATGGGAAGGGGAATGTTGGCCAGGACACCGGGAATGTTCCCTACGCTTTACGAAGAGTGCTCTGGGTTCTTTTACTTCCACCTGGACACCCACCAGGATGGGAAGAAGGACTTCGGTTTAACGTCTCATCCGAAGGACATCACACCCCAGCAGTACGGCACCCCCCACTACTGCACTCGGATGCCAGCGATTTTTAGGTGCAAGTCCAATCCCAGTGTGGGACAAGAACCCACAACCTTCTGGTCCAGAGGCGGATGTGCTACCAACTGAGCCACGCTGACAATAAGGGAAAAAGAGAATGAGGTGAGTAGAGGGAAGGGGACATGGAGAGGAGGGTTGGTGGGGAAGTAGTCAGAGAATGCAAGTGGACACAAAATGATTAAAGAAGAAAGTTACTTCAGCAGACTTTGAGATTGTGGAACTGCCCAATTTGAGTACAGAAATAGATAACCTATGAGGGGGGGATCAAACAGAGAGTGGACAACCCTCTATAGAAACAGAGAATTTGTCAGTAGATGAGAAACACTTGGCCCACCCAGTCTGCTCATTTTGATCCTGCCTATACTGTCAATACAGACCCTACCTGATCTCTGGCTACTCCCCTCACCACTTTCCTACCAAGATTCCTTTGTGTCTGTCCTATGCATGCTTTAAGCTCACTACTGTTTCACCCCAACCACCTCTACTGGAAGACTGTTCCAGGCATCCATCACTCTTTCAGTGAAGAAGTACTTCCTCATAGCTCTCCTAACACCCCTCCTCCAGATTCATTGCATGACCCCTTGTATTTGTGCACCTTCTCTTCTGAAAAATACTCCCCTACTGTACCTTGTTTACCCTCTTGAGGAACTTATAGGTCTCTATTATGTCCCCCATCTCCCTCCTGTCTTCTTGAGTGTACATATTGAGACCCCTCAGTCTCTCCTCATAGAGCTTATGATGCAGTCACTGCACCATTGTAGTTGCCCCTCCTCTGGATATCCTACACATTATCTGTGTCCTTCATATGATGTGGTCTCTAGAAATGGACACAGTCTCCAGGTGGCCACTCTGAAGTGGGACCTTCTAGGTGACTGGTTCAAATCCAGCACAGATCGGTAGTTACCGAAAACCATTATCACCTAATGACTGTTCAATGACCTATCTGAAATGAGTTGTGATGGTCTCAGTCCATTTCCTAGTGGGCAGGTGTCTGTATCACAAAACTACCAACACAACTGGCACTAATTGGCACCCTTGCTGGCAGTCTTAGTTGAGAAGCCAAAGACTTAATGGGCATGAAGTCTGAACTAGAGGGTCGCCCCCTCTGTGGCAGGGTAAGACACATTGGTGGGGCACTGTAGGGAAGCCTGCACTGTGATAGCCCATGCTGTTTTGGTGGGGCACTGTAGGGAAGCCTGCAGTGTGATAGCCCATGCTGTATTGGTGGGGCACTGTAGGGAAACCTGCACTGTGATAGCCCATGCTGTTTTGGTGGGGTACTGTAGGGAAGCCTGCACTGTGATAGACTGTGCTATACCAGTTATATGAATAAGCAAAGGACTTCAGGTTCCACTGCTGTCAATCTAACACCTTTCCCGAATACTAACAAAAAAATAAATAAAAAAAAAATATTGACCATTTTCAGGATTAAGGATGTTCAGGCTTCAATTTCAAATATTGCAAATCCTAAACAGGGTTTGGAATCTGACAAAACCAATTCCATTAATCGGATTTCAAACAATCCTAATCTAAACTAGAGTTTTCTTCACAGCACAGAGCTCTTTTTACTCTTTCTCTGAAACAGGGCTATTGCTTTAATTAGTTACTTTTATTTTATTTATTTATTTATTTAGCTTTTGTTGACCGGGTAAGTGCACTAGACAAATCCTGCCTATTTTCAGGCACGACCCGGGGGAGGGGGGATACAGATGAATGCCAACTGACCTTGAACCAGATTAAGCTGTTGGTGGTATTTTAAGTGAATGAGGGAAATTTGGCCAGGACACCGGGAAATTCCCCTACTCTTTTCGATAAGTGCCATGGGATCTTTAACATCCACCTGAACTACCACCAATCCAGGCAGATGGGACCTCGGTTTAACGTCTCATCCGAAAGATGGCACCTCAGAAATGCAGCACCCCTCTCATGCTGCATTACAGTGTCAGTACTGGGATATTAACCCAAGTGCCAGATGTGGGAACTGAACCCACAGCCCTCTGATCTCCCGGCCTCAGAGGCGAGTGTGCTACCTGCTGAGCCACTGACACTGCTTACTACTTACAGACTGACAATCATTTGTTTATTTATTTCAAATGTTTTACCAGGAAATACATGCTGAGATGGTAACAGCTCATCTGCAGATGTTCCATACAACAAGGTGCTCAAAAAAGGCAGAAAAGACACTAATACGCAGCTCAGTGCATGCATTGTGCAAGCGGTGACTGGACTAACAGGCGAAAAGAAAGCCCCAGTACTTTGAGCCCTTGCGGGTTCTTCGTCAGGGGTGGAAGAGACTCAGCAATGCATTACACATTTGTAGAAGTGCTCTTAAAGCCATACAAACATACAAAATCAATATCGTACAGTGAAAAAGTGCAAGGGGAACATGTTACAAAAACATTGGTAAGATAAAAAGGTAATAGCAGGCTATTCAGGGACAAATACTAAAATAGATATCCCAAAAAATATATTAGCCAGGTAGCTGAAGAAAAGTTAAACAATAGAAATCTCTATTTAAGTCTGAAGAAAAGGGACTTGGAACCCAGTTGATAAATTTGGGCAGACTCCAGGGTACCTAAAGAAATAACAAAGAAACACTTAATATAGGAAGATAAACATGGCATAAATTGAATAATTAATAACAAACAGAAAAGGAAATACCAGAAACAAAAGGCAGAGGATAATACAAATAAAATGTCTGGATAGGTAAATGAAACACTTAACAGGGAAAGAAAAAAAAAATTGGTTTATAAAGAATCAGCATTGTTTTAAAGAAAGGAAAGGATATCCCAAGCATCATTAAGATCACATGTTTAAACTGCTTCCAAAGTAACAAACTCTGGCCAGAGCTGATAGAGCTGCAGTAATAGAATCTGGGTTAAAAATATTGAAAATTATTTTTCTTTTTATATTTTTACACCTACTTTTCAACACAGCCTTGTGATGAACCTGCCTCATAAAGAACAGCAGAGAAAATGTTCAACTCCTGGTCTACAGGTGATATCATGCAGGGACTGCAAAATCAACTTTTGGGCTGCAAACACATATTTGGGGCAGGAGTTAAAAAATGACAGCTGTTACATTAATGAGTCGCTGTACCAAAATGGCTATGTTGAAATGTTGTGCTAAAAACACTGAATATTACTAACGTTATGAGCCCGCATTTGCAAAATTCAGCATAGCCTCATAACTTAAAGCAGCAGTGCAACAATCTGGAGAAAATTTTGACCTATGCTATTTTAGAGTGCCACTTACCTCCTGACTGGTATGATACCCTTCTTTCCACAGTTTGAGTCTGTTTGAGTACTTTTTTTCATGTCTGAAATAATTAAAGGAGCAATCCTTTTAATATGACTTGGACCAGGTTTTCATCAGTATTTGTAGCTGTTTTTGGACAACTATTGTTCCGTAAGGTCAGAGAGCACTGCCTACTACATAATAGTTAATTTTAGTCACAACAGAAATGATATATAAACAAGAGATGGACAAAAACAGCTGAAAATACTGATGAAGACCTGGTCTGCACCGTGTTAACCCTTAGGTTGCCGAATGAATTAGAAAGTATAGGAATTTTGGACTGATGTATCAGTCCGTGGCATAGCATGGGTTAAAAGGATTACTCTTTTTATTATTTCAGATATGAAAGAAGTACTAAAGCAGACTCAGGCTGTGGAAAGAATGGTATCATACAAGTGAGAAGGTAAACGGCAATCTAAAATAGCATAAAAAAGCATTGGTCAACATTTTAACCAGATTATTGCACTGCTTTTTAAATAGATGAACATACTAAAATCATACAACACAAGAATGTGCAAAGTACAATACCACCCCATACTGAATTTATTCAAAGTCAGGGAATGCATTGCTATTTTTTTGGGGCATTGAAAAAGTTTAACTTGGTCCACATAGAGGAAATCTAGATACAGCTTTACTTAATCAAGCTCTAAATATCATGATATCAGGGCAGAAAGGGGGTTAGGGTGCATTACGATGGAAGTGAGAATAAGGTAAAGAAAATCTTTTTTTTTTTTGGTATTGAACAAGTTTAACTTGGTCCACAGGGAAGAAATTTGGATACAGCTTTACTTAAACATGCCCTAAATATCATTATATCAGAGCAGAAAGGGAGTTAGGGTGCATTAAGATAGAAGTGAGGATAAGGTTAATAAAATTTATTGTGGTACTATACTCTATAAAGATCCTGCCAAAAGAATACAACACATATGTCAAGCAGAGAAACACCAGCTTGCCAAAGATGCTGAATTCTTTGGTGCAGTCTTATAGTGCAGCAAATTAAATTGTGTCCGTAGTCATTTTTGCTGCTGTCCCTCCAGACTGGTCCCAAATAGAGGGCCCTTCAATGGAGACTACTGTGGCTGTGAATGGTATTCCTATTCAGGCTGTGCTAGACAGTGGGTCACAAGTGACTACTGTAGTTAAGGACTGGTATGACAAACACTTATCTGATGTGCCTTTACAATCCCTGGAAGGCCTACATGTGTGGGGGCTGAGAGACAAGTCTTATCCCTACCTAGGATATGTCCACCTCTGGTTGTCATTTCCTGCAGTTGTAACTGGTGTAGAGGAGCAAGTCAAGACACTGGCCTTAGTCTGTCCCCCTACTGGACTGTATGATGGGGTTCCCCTGTTAATTGGGACCAACGCCCATATGTTTGGGAGACTGGCACAACTCTGTCATGAGAAACAAGGGCGACAAACTGGGAGAGCCCTAAGAATTCCCGCTCTGATCAAGAGGGCCTATGATTTGCAAAAGAACCCCAAGAGAGTGGACCAGGATGAACCTGTAGGGGTCATGAGGAAGAAGGATCCCGATTCAATGGTACTGGCCCCTAACACCCAGTGTACCATTCAAGGGGAGGTCCACCTCCACAAAGATGTCAAGAACAAAATACTGATGTTGGACACACCAGGCTGTGGAAAATTGCCAGAAGGATTATTGGTAAAGCCCAGCATCTTGCCAGCTCATGCTAATGCCTATGCACGACGAGTGATGGTCTAGATTCATAACGTGTCAGATCGGGAGATCTGGGTGAACAGAGGATGCACTCTAGCTACAGTACACTGTGCAGACACTGCAGTGTTGTCCAGCAACAAGCACCCTGGCAAGACAGATAGAGTGACTCCCGACTTGTTTGATTTTGGTGACTCCCCATTGCCAGCTGAATGGAAGACTAGAATTAGCCAGAAACTTGCCCAGAGAGATCAAGTGTTTTCATTGAAGGAATGGGACATGGGATGTGTTCAGGGTGCAGAGCATCACATACACCTGCACAATGAATGGCCATTTCGAGAGAGGTCTCAACGCCAAGCCCCTGCAGACATAGACGATGTGAGAAGACACTTGCAGGAAATGCTCGCTGCTGGTGTGATACAAGAATCCAGGAGCCCATATGCTTCTCCCATTGTGGTTGTGCATAAGAAGAATGGATCTGTGAGAATATGTGTTGATTATCGAACTCTGAATCGGTGGACCATCCCCGATCAATACACCATGCCCCATATACAAGATGCTCTGGATTGTTTGAATGGGAGCAAATGGTTCTCGGTGTTGGATCTCCGCAGTGAATATTACCAGATTCTGATGGCTCCAGAGGACCATGAGAAGACTGCCTTCATCTGTCTTTTGGGGATCTCCGAATTCCTGAGAATGCCACAGGGAATATCGGGCGCCCCAGCCACCTTCCAGTGACTGATGGAACGAGCAGTGGGAGACATGAATTTTCTAGAATGCCTGGTGTACTTGGACGATGTCATTGTGTTCAGGAGCTCCCTAGAGGAACATGAGAGTCGACTGTTCAAAGTACTAGACCGACTGGAAGATTTTGGCCTCAAGCTATCCATCGAAAAGTGCCAGTTTTTCCAAACCTCTGTGAAGTATGTGGGGCACATAGTGTCTAAAGAGGGGATACAGACTGATCCTAGTAAAGTTGAAGCCTCAACTACTTGGCCCCAGAACCACAATTTGAAAGAACTACAACGTTTCCTGGGATTCTGTGGCTACTACCACCAGTTCATAAAGGACTATTCCAAAGTGATTCGGCCACTCTTGAATCTTACCCAGGATTACCCTCCTACCAATCGGAAATACAAAAAAGGGTCTGCCAAAGAACCAGACAAAGCATATTTCTGCCCAGGCAAACTTTTCAGGTCCCGTTGGATGCCTGACTGTGAAGCAGCTTTCCACAAAGTCATATACCAGCTCACTCATGCCCCCATTCTCACTTATGCTGATCCCACCAAACCCTATGTGTTGCATACTGATGCCAGTCTGCAGGGTCTAGGAGTGGTGCTGTATCAAGGCCATAAGGATGGTTTGAGACCAGTGGCATTCACCAGTAGGAGCTTGACCCCATCAGAGCAAAACTACCCTGTGCACAAGTTGGAGTTCCTTGCGTTAAAATGGGCCATTGTCGGCCAGTTTCATGATTACCTCTAGGGGCAAAAATATTGGTGAGGACTGACAATAACCCATTGACCTATGTACATACTTCAGCTAAGTTAGATGCCATGGGGCACCGGTGGCTTTCTGCATTATCAACCTATGATTATGCTGTCGAATACAGACCAGGCCTGAATCATATTGATGCTGACACCCTATCTCGGAGGCCCATTTCAAAGATCGACTGGGTCAGACTGTCTGAACCTGACATCTGAGCATTGTGCCAAAAGTTTGATAGAAATGAAAAGATGTCTATGGACACAGCGGACTGCTTAATAGATTGCTTGGGCCCCTCTGACACCTGCATATCAGCTGCGTATTGACACTTCTCTGCTCTAGATATTAGTGCACTACCTCAGTTTGACAATGACAGCATTCAATGGGCTCAATCCCGAGATCCTATGATTCAGCCAGCACTTGATGCCCTTCGAGCAGGAAAAGATGTGTCCAAGTTGCGTTTCTCTGCTCTGTGAACCACTTTATTGTTTAAAGAAGGCCCCAGGTTGAAGCTGCTTAATCAGTTGTTGTATAGAGAGACTGTAGATCGGGGTGGCCAAATAGAAAGCAACAATTAGTCCTGCTCACAGCCAATAATACAATAATAGGTGAATAAGCATCATAAATAACTGTGCAAAGACAAGGATCGCAAGAAGTAAATTCATAACTATACAGTGAAGTGCTAGAGGATAACCACATTTGCAATTACAATACAATAAAGTGCTGAAAGATAACATTTGCATTGTGCAGAGGCAATACTGACTTAAGAATGAAAGCAAAGGTTGTAGATTGGGGGAGGGTAAAGAGAGGACTACACTAGCGGAAATGCGGAGTGAAGGGGGAGCAGATCAAGAAGGGTGATGGGCAGCAACCCAGGGACCAGTATTAGAGGCAACTGCAGGAGTGAGTAGTGAAGTCATAGAGGAGGGAGGAGAGTGAGTGGTGGGAAGAGGCAAAGCAGATGGAAAGGGGAAGAGAACACCATAGTTTAGGGAAATGGAGGCCAGCAATGGATTTCCTTGAGGGGAGTGCGATAGAATGATAGTCAGAGTTGTGAAGGGGTATGAAGTCTGGGGGGGGGGAGAAGGGTAGCAAGATAGGAGGGGAGGGAGCCAAGTCATTATTTAGAGATGAAGAAAGCACAGTGGTGAGGCATCTGGCGTCAAGATAGGAGAAGGAGATGGAGGAATGCAGGGAGACAGTGGTGGGTGTGGGGCAGGCATTCCAGAGCAAAGTAGAAAAAAGTTAAAGAGGGGGATCCAGCCTCACCATGGTGGATTTGCGAGCAGCACTGTATACTATTGTCACCATAGTTGAAGATGGGGAGTATCATCTTCGAGACACTCTCTTGACATGCAAAACGTGGGATACATACTTTTATTTCAGAAAAGTGCACCAAGTTTTGGGTGCAGCTTCTTGTTGATGGCATTCACAAGAGCTAAGAAATCTAGCGGCTGGACCAGCCAGACCCTAAATTACCTGAATGAGGTGGCATTGTTAATTGCTGCACCATCCAGGGAATGGAAGTAGTAGAGAGGGTTGAGCCTCTACCTAGTGCTGAAGGTCATAGAGACCATTTTGTTGATGTTGAGAGACAGCTGATTTGCCAGAAACCAGTGCTGGATGTTACTAAAGTCCAGATGGACTCCAGCCATGAGGTCAGAGGCAGAGGAGCCTGGAGGTAAAGAGTACTATGTCATCTGCATACATGTGGATGGATACAGAGGAGCAGGCAGTGGGGAGGTCACTGAGGAAAATGTAGAAGAGTACTGGGCCAAGGATGGACCCTTGGGAGATGTCTGAGCTGGGAAGAAGTGGATTCTCCAATATAGACAGCTTGAGACCTGCCCTTAACATAGGAGCAGAACCAAGCAACTGAGGAGTTAGAGAGCCCTGCAGCTTTGAGCTTGTCCAGGAGGAGGGGTGGGCAACAATGTTGAAGGCTTTGGCCAAACTGATAAAAATGGCAGAGGAGACCAAGTCCTGATCCATGCAATAGAATGGATTCTGTAAGCTGGAGGAGGGAGGTGAAGGTGGAGTGGGATTTCTGGAAGCCAGACTGGAAATAGGTGAAGAAGAAAGATGAATCAAGGAGGGAGGGGAGCAGAGATAGCACAAGGTGTTCTTGGATCTTAGCCAGAGTGGGAAACAGGGAGATAAGAGTGGTAGTTGGTGGAGCCACCCCTTTGGGAAGGGGAATGACTGTGGCCTGTTTCCAAGTGTCAGGGATGGAGGCTAAGGACAATGAGAGGTTGAGAAGGGAGGTAACAGAGCAATGAAAGTGACATATGGAGGAGTCTGGGGGCAAGATCATCAGGACTCACACCCTTGTTGGGGTTCAGAGGCAAGTTAAGAGCAAAGAGGGCCTTAAGGAAAGCAGTGCGAGTGAAAAGAAAGGAGAAGGGGTTGTGAGGGGTGGAAAGAGGGGAGAGGGAGAGAAGAGTGAGTGAACACAAGAGGTGAAGAATGAGTTGAAAGCTGAAGTGACAGAAAAGAGGTAAGAAATGGGAGTGTCACTCCCCTGAGGACTTGGTTGGGAGGGAGAAGAGAGCATGGATAATCTTTGAGAACTTGGGTGATTAAGGTTGTCCTGGAGCGTGGATGTGAAGTATTTGGACTTGGCAAGCCTGGTAGCTATGCTACAGGCATTATGATGGTCTGGTACTTGATTATGTCATCAGAGGAGCCGGAAGACTTGTGGGTCCACCAGGCAAGGTCATGCCCATGGAGGCAGGCCAGCAACTCATCTGAGATTCGTGGGAGGTGGGAGCTTCAGACCTTGTTTTTTTTTTTTTAATGGGGTTATGGAAAACCCAGGCTGACATAAATATGGCATTGAAATCATGGAGGGCAGTATTTATGTTGCTGGCTGCAGAGATGGGTGGCTGGTTAGTAGCCACTATATCAGCAAAGAGGGAGAATAAGATCAGTGAACTGCAGGACCATATTTGAATGAATTTAGGGGGGCTTTGGGACAGTGACTCTTGCATACACAATAGACAACATGGCAGTCACTGAGGGCATCAGGGAGGGTACCAGCATCCACGATACAGTGGTGATGGGAGGCGAGAACCCAGTTCAGGAGGGAGTGATCGAGGGATTTGTGACTGTGCCTGGTTGAATCAGTGATCAGTTGGGTAAGTTGGAGGGACTTAAATGTTTGGGCACGATTTATTTGGAGTGGGAGAGCCAACTGAAGTTAAAATCACCTAGGATGAGCAGCTCACCAGAGGCAGCATGTGAGGAGACAGTGGGGAAGAGCTCAATGACTAAGGGTGGGAACATGCCAGGGAGGCAATAAGCACCAGCCACAAATATAGGGACAGAAAAGGGAGGGAGAGCTTGAGGAGGAGCAGCTCATAGGCAGGTTGGAAGGTGACGGAGAGTAGAGGCTCAAACTGGATGTTAGAGGAGAAGTAGATTGCAACTCCACTGCCCCTCTTAGTGCAATCCTGCCTTATGATTGTGCACCCGGTGACAGCAACTGCAGTATCAGAAGGGTATCCAAGACTCTGAGATGAGCAGCACCTTAGGCTTGTGATTAACTATGGATGGCTGCAACTGAACAATCTTTTGGAGGCTTTGAATGTTAATATGGGTCACTCTTAGTTCTTTGGGGAGATGATTGGGTAGGACTGTGATTAAGATCAACATCACCTACTACTAAAAGCGACAAGGAGCTTGAGGGATCCATGAGTTGCTTATGGGGAGGATATCAGGAGAATGGCAATATAATTCTTGATTATATGTTGTGCTTCTGCAACTGTTATACAGCTGATAATTGTCTGACATTTAATCAGCCTGTTCCTAATTTGTTTCTATTTGTGTTGTGCTGTTTTGCCATAAAGTGGCCTGGGTTGTTCCTATGAAAGGACCTCTGGTCCAGTGTACTTACCTGTTCATCAAGTAAAAATAAATAATGTCTGGTGGGTGGAGTTGGCATTCAGGTAGCTTGGGGGCATTCCAGCAGGTTGGGCAGCCATTCTGGCAGGTTGAGCTGGGAATCCCAGCAGGTCCTTGCCTTGTGGTAGATCATGAAATTTCAACAGACTGAGAGTTCCACTGAGGTGGGCATTCTAGTGGGTCATGGTGGCCATTCCGAAAGTTTGGGTGTCTGTTCTGGCCAGTCTTGGGGGCATTCCTGCAGGTGGCAATCAGAAAGACAAGAATTGTTCTGGTTCTGAGCACATTCCAGTTTTAGATCACTTCCTGTTTTCACCCATTCACCTAGCTTTCACAAACTCACTGGGTAGGCTATTCCATATTAACCACTCTCTATGTGAAATAATGCTTTGTAATGTTTCCCTTTATCCTGACACACCCTCGGTATGAGTGTATGTCCTCTAGTTCTGCTTGAACTCACCAGCTAAGGCATCTGCACACACTACACCCAGTCCGTCCTTTCAGAATTCAGAATACGGATGTCCACGTTCACCTTTCTCATTTTCAGGATAAATAGAGTATGTTTTATCTTGCCTTGTACAGTAGCTCTTGCCCTCTAAGTTGTTGATCAGCATGGTTATCCTGTGTTGAATCCACTCTGTGTTGTTAATGACCTTTTTATACTGCAAGAACTGGTGGTTGCTCAGGTTGGTAGCAGTAGGGAGGGGAGCAGGGGTTGGATGGAGAGGGATAAAACCCTGCATGAACAACAGGTCCCAGGGGACATAGGGTACTCTGGACAGACTAGATGGACCTGTGGTCTTTTTTTGCCATCATTGTCTGTTTCTATTTGCAACCCCTAGGTGGCTCTATCCCAAGGGCTACTACCCCTGTCTGCTTGGCCAGTAGCAGGTTAAGGGGCCTGAGTTCTGAAACGGGTGCCTCCACCCAGAGGTCAGGGTTGGTAGTGGTCAAGCTAACCTGGGCACAGCCCTCCGGGACACTGTAACCCCTCTCTTTCCCCTCTAGTGGCCTGAACACTGTACAATAATCACTTTCGCAATACCCCTGGTACACCACACAAGTACCCACACTGTTTGCACTTACCACCAGGGCTGGTTCCTCTGGCTCAACCCTGGGGACCCCCTGTAAAACAAGGTTATGCACAGCAACTAGCAACAGTACAGTACTTTGAGCACAAACTGGAACCACAGTCAGATGACATGCAGAAAAAATTAGATCTGATTTATTCAGGGGACTTGAACAAGGAAGGGGCAAAATCAGGTTAATTAGCTTAAAGGTTATATCAATCAAGCAGTTATGCATGCGCTTTGAGTCCCCCCACACAGTCACACCTCTGGGTACCCAGGTGGAGAAGAGATGGGCTAGCCAGGACTGTTGCCCGGGGTTGCAGCTGGTTGGGGCCCTGTGATAGAAAACACAACATGCACAGTACACAATATTTGTAATCTGGAGCCGGAGGGCTCAGCTCGTAAAGGAAATGAAACAACAAGGCAATCAGATGACACACTCAGATTAAGCTGTTGTTGTAGGGAGCCACCCTGGTATTTACTCACGATACCCAAGACTGGAGACAGGCTGGACGAAAATTCAGACTGCAGGTGGTTGATCTGGAAAGCCAGAAGAAGCAGGGCACACACGAGTCACACAGGCATCGTTCCTGTTCAAGCTTGGAGCAGGGGGCTGATCCCCAGGCAGGTCTCTCGTCGATGGCTTCTGTGAGGGATTTTATTTTTAAAAGAATATGAAATAATGCTTAGTCTCACATGATTTAACTAAGTAGCTAAAATAAATGCGCATGTCCAGGCTTGCTGAAGCAGGGTTACTTTAGGTGAAAAATATAGCTGTGTAGCTGAATAAAACTAGTTAGAACTAGCAGTTGCTGTCTGATAAGAAAGAACTGAATAAGGTGGAAAACAACTCCATATAAGGAAAAATGCTGATAATAGAGTTCTGTGCATCTGTTGTAAGCAAAAAAATCAAGTGAAGCCACACCAATAATGTATAAAAACTGCTGTGAATTGTAATCGGAGAGCTTCTCCTTTGTAGAACTCCCGCATGCATGTGAAAGGTTTAATCAAATAAAGCAACGTTAAGACAAAACCCAGTGGTGTGGTTTTGGCCCCGTGACGACGGGAGCGGTTGCTCAGGTAATACTTACAGTGAGAGAATTTGTGATCACACTTCTCTGTGCAGTGGGTAGTCTGGCTGGGCTAGTCTGGCAAGGCCCAGACTGCATGGAGACAAATTCGGATGCAGTCCGTTTTGGGCTGGATACAGCTTCCAGCAAGCAGAACACAGTTCACACAGTGGGGAACTAACTCACAACCCACTAGCAGCTCATAGCACATTTACATGTACGGGAATTCTACTGTACCAGGCAAAGCGCTCCCTGGTCACAATCACAAAGTCTCTGCACACACCGGGAGCTTAGGGGTAGCTGGAACTCCTGACAGGCTTTTCGCATTCAGCAAAATCTTCGGTTTTCTTCAGGTTGAGCCTTGCCCACTTCAGTAGCTTACTTTAGTCAGACAAACTTGGATTTAGTCCAAAATAATTCTCTTCTCTCCCTATCAGGAGCAGCAGCAGACATGCAAGCCAAAAACTCAGCCCTTTCACAGTTTTCCCATGCAAATCCACTCAGGATTGCTGCCCAAAATACACTTGAGTTCTTCTCATTTCACTTCCCAGCTCAGAACTAACTGAAAACTGCAAGCAGCCCGGGACTTCCCCAAGATGCAAAAGATTTGGTTGGCTGATTTGGCTGTCAGTCAAAGCAAGAGCTCCTCCTTCAGTTGCAAAAAAGGTGCAAAAAAGCTCAAAACTACATTTCCTACAGATTTTGAATTCAGACAGCTCCTGTAGCCCGGCTACATTTTAGTTCCCACCAGTACTGCTCGGTCCAATCTGCAGTCCAGGACCAAGACAGTGGAGACAAACAAAACAGTCCTTGCTACAAAGAAAGCAGGTTAGACAAACTACATTATCACTATCACTCTATGTGATTTTCAGTAAATAGTTACATCTTTCAACAGAGCTCCCTCTCAGATTACTTAAGCTGCAATTAGGCAGCTCTTAAAGAGACTGTACACAGAGGCTATACAGGCTCTGGTAATCACATTTAAACTGCTAAAACACAGGACACCAGCCTAGCAGTGAGCATTTAGACAAGCTCAAGGAAGACTTTTTGGGAACCCCCATTTGTAGGTGGGTTACATATTACCACACCTGAATCAAGTATTCCAGGTGTAGTCTATACATGGCCCTATCTAGGAGAGTATCACCTCCCATGACCTATTCCTTCCCCCTTCCTCCAATGCATCCCATCATCTCTGTACTCATGCCATTGCTGTCCTTATCTACTTTCTCAACCTTTCCTTTTCTTTAGTATCCGTCTGTGACTCATGAAAACAGGCTACAGTCATCCCCCTTCCCAAAGGGGGTGACCCCGCCTCCCCTGGTAACTACCACCCTATCTCCATCCTCCCCTCTCCAGTTAAATTCCAGGAATACCTTGTTATCTCTCAACTCTCCCCATTCCTTGGCTCATACTCCTTCTTCACTCCTTTCCAGTCTGGCTTTAGGAAGTTCCACTCCACCTCCCTCCTCCGACTTACTGTCACCATCCTATCTGGCATGAATCAGAGTCTAGTTACCTCTGCCATCTTTCTTGACTTAGCCGAAGCCTGTAACACTGCTGCCCACCCCATTCTTCTGGACAAGGTTAAGGCAGCAAGGCTCTCTGCCTTCCCAGCTGAGTGATTCTGCTTCTACCTTGAGGGCAGGTCTCAAGCTGCCCAGATTAGAGATTTCCCAATGCCACCCACTCCCAAACTGCTCAGGTATCTGCCTAGGGTCCATTCTTGGCCCAATTCTTTTCTCTATATTTTGAAAGACCTCCCACTGCTTTTTCATCTGTATCCAGTTCTATGTTTGCAGATGACACAGTACTCTACGCCTCTGGTTCCTCTGCCCATGACCTCACGACCCTGTTCCAGCTGAACTTTAACAACATTCAGTGCTGGTTGCTAGCCAACCAGCTGTCCCTCAAAACCAAGTAAATGGTCTCTCTGACTTTTAGCACTAGAAGGAGGTTTGCTAGGATCACCCCTTCCCCTTCCTTCTATACCCTTGATGGTGCAGCAGCAGAGTATGAGTCTTCCTTCAAGTAACTTGGGGGTGAGGCTGGAATGTCAGCTCAGTTTCTCTGTGCATGTGGGTGCCATCCACCAGAAGGTCCATCCCAAGCATAGTGTGTTTCACAAGAATAAGAGGAGCATCCAACTTACAGGCTGCAAAGAGATTGCCTTGAGATGATAAATCTTCAACTATGATGACATTGTTTATAGTGTCACTCCCAGGTCCACCCTAGCCAGATGGGACCACCTCTTTCATGTTTCCTGCTGTTTTGCTCTAGACAGTCCCCCTCGCACCCACCATTGATCATTATGTGGAACAGAGATATAGAGAATATGGGGGGCAGAGGTACTGTGGGTCACCATGGAGATGAGGAACAGAGCCACTATACTTACTGGTGTGATCTACAGACATCCAGCATAGTTGGAGGAGTTAGATAAGGTACTGGTGGAAACCATTAGCAAAATGGCAAAAAGGGGTGTGTGTGCTGCTGGTGGGGGACTTCAGTCTACTGGATGTAGATTACAGCCTCCCAGCTGTGGCTTCAGCTAGAAGCAAGGACATTCTGGACTCCCTGCATGGGGCGTTCCTCAGGTAACTAGTCAGTGAACCTACTTGTAATGGGGCAATACTGGACCTGGTACTCACTAACAGGGACAATGTTGCAGACATCAAGGTGGGAGGCCACCTGAGGACCAGTGATCACCATACAGTGTGGATCACTACAAGGATGGCTGCAGAATTGAACCACACAAGGGAGAGCATCCTGGACTTCAGCAGGGCAGATTTTATAAAAATAGGTGAATGCCTCAGAGATAACGTGGCAGGGGGGATGACCTGGGGGGTGGAGGAATAGTGGGCGAAGCTAAAAGGAGGCATAGTTAAGGCAACAAACCTCTGCGTCAGAAGGTATAAGGAGATGCAGAGGGAGGAGGATAGGGAAGTGTATCAGGAAAACAGAGGGAAGCAGGAAAACAGTAAGGAGCATGAAAGTGTAAACTGAAGCGAGAATAGCCCAGGTGACAACAAAAGGGGACAAGGCATTTTTTTAGGTATGTAAACAAAAAGAGGAAGACCAGGGGAGGGACTATAACACTGAAGAGGAAAGGGGGGACTGTGCAGAAGGAGATCAGGAAAAGGCAGACATCCTGAACAAATACTTCTATTTGGTGTTCACAGAGAAAAGAAAAGGGGAGGGACCACAAAAAAGTAACAGGAGCTATGGGGGGAAGGTGGACAGTAGTCCTTTGGAGGAGAGAGTCCTGAAGAGACTCACTAATCTGAAAGTGGACAAGGCAATGGGGACAGACAGAGTGCATCCAAGGGTATTGAAGGAGCTCAGGGAGGTACTGGCTGCACCTCTGACAGTCCTTTTTAACAGCTCACTGGAAACAGATGTGGTTCCGTAGGGATAGAGGAGGGTAGATGTAGTCCCACTTCACAGAAGTGGTAGCAGGGAGGAGACTGGCAATAATAGGCCAATCAGCCCAACATTCGTGACGGGAAAATTAATGGAAACACTGCTGAAGAAAAAGATTGTGGAGTATCTTGAATCCAATGGGTTGTGAGACCCGAGGCAGCATGGATTCGGAAGGGTGGGGTGGTCATGTTAAACAAATCTGATAGATTTCTTTGACTGGGTGAAAGGGTTGAGCGGTGGACGTGGCCTACTACCTAGATTTCAGTAAGGCTTTTGACACTATTCCACATAGGAGAGTGGTAAGCAAGCTGGGTAGCTTAGGAGTGGGCCCCAAGGTGGTAAACTGGGTAAGAAATTGGTTAGGGAACAAGTGACAGGGTGGTGGTAAATGGAGTTCACTACAAGGAAGGAAGGGTGACCAGCAGGGGTTCTTCAGGGTTCAGTGGTGGGACCAGTCCTCTTTAATGTTTTTATAAGTGACATTGCAGAGGTGCTGTAAAGTAAGGTCTGCCACTTTATGGATGACACCAATGTAGTTTCCTCCATTTGCTACAACAGGGTGGACACTCCATGAGAGGAAGAAAGGATGAGGAGAGACCTGAGAGAATTTGAGGAGTAGTCAAGGGTATGGCAGCTGGGTTTCAATATGAAAATAAATGTAGAATAATGCACTTAGGGCACAGAAACCCAGGAGAGGAGTACAAAATTGGTGGAGTTGTATTGACGACCACCAGGCAGAAAAGAGACCTGAGGGTAATCATATCAGATAACCTAAAGGTGGTGAGGCAGTGCAACAAATCAGTTGGGAGCGCTAGTGGGAGACTGGGGTGCAAAGGAAGGGGTATCACCAGCAGAAAGAGGGAGGTGGTGTTGCCCCTTTATAGATAAATGGTAAGACCCCACCTTGAGTACTGTGTTCAGTTCTGGAGACCTCATCTCCTGAAGGACTTAGATAGGGTGGAAGTGGTCTAGAGGAGTGCAACCAAAATGGTGCATGGTGTGCACCAAAAGCCCTGTGACAAGAGACTAAAGGACTTCAACAGGTACACCCTGGAGAGAGGAGCAAGAGGGAGGATATGATGGAGACCTGTAAATACTTCACAGCAGTAAAGAAGGTACAGGAGGGAAGTATTTTTCAGAAGAACAAGGGAACATGCTATGAAGCTGGGGGTGGAGGGGTAGAGTCAGGAGAGATGTGAGGAAGTACTTTTCACAGAAAGAATGATGGATTCCTGGAACAGCCTTCCACTGGAGGTGGTGGAGGTGTAAATAGTGGTAGGATTCAAGAACGCATAGGATAGGCACAAAGCTGTCTTAGTGGAAAAGAAAGGAGGGAGGGAGAAACAGTCGGAGACGGATAAGGATCTGCGGTGATGTTGTAGATAGGGAAAAACGGGCAGACTAGGTGGGCCAAGTGATCCTAATCTGCCGTTAAATTCAATGTTGTTATGTTCTATTGTACTCCTCCCTCCCCTCCCTTGATGCCAAGCTCCTTGGTCACAGTGTTTCCTCTAGCTCCAAACAGTGGCTTCCCTTTTAAATTTCCTCTCTCCTCACTCCCTTCCCCCACTGCCTCTTACCCCCTTGACAACTCAGACTCTCGCTCTCTTGCTCTCCTCCCAAGGAAATCCTAGCTGGTCACGCTGCCTTCTGTTTTTGCTTACCTGAACTCTGGGGGCTCTTTGCCCCCTTTCATCTATTCTACTCCTTTCCTTTATTCACTGAAATCTCTCCTCCATAACTTCACGATGACACTCCTGCAGTCGCCCCTGACACTGAGCCCAGGGATCCCCCTGCTCCCCTTTCACTTACACTAGTGCAGCCCCCCCCCCAACACTCTTCCCGGATTTCAACAGTTTCCCCCATCCTATATTCAGTAACACATTATTGCACACTACATGTTGTTCCACTTCTGCACATTATTGTATTGTATATTTGCTACATAGGAAGCACTGCCTGCACAGTTGTTCATTTTGTTGTCATGCCTTGCATTTTATTGTGTTTTTGGTTTTTGTATGTTTGTAGTTTGTATTTGTTGTAGTCTCCCATTCCCCAGGACACATTTGAAATCAAGCAGTTACCAGTACAATATGTCTTTCTTGGAAAAACTTTTGAAATAAATAATTTCATTTACTCTCTTCCCTCTAGGTCCGCATATGTCTGATGCGCTCCTGGTGGAAAATGTTGATATCACATGGCTTCAGACAACCAAATCCTCATTTCAACCCTTTCATTATGGTGGCCTTAGCAATCACCCCTTACTGAAAGCTTGCAGGGGTTTTGTATCTGAGTAGCTGGTCCATCATCTCTGAGCTGTCAGTATAGGTGAATGACAGCCCACAAGATTACTAACCATGAGTGGTGACATGATTGCTGCAAATGACATGGGAACTGCCCACAATCATAAATACTGGTACTTCCACATAAAGAGGAATAATTCATGAAAATTGGTTAACAGATAAATTGGGGATATTGCATGGGACTCTAGTGCATAAGCTTTTTATTTTCCTCCTAAATCTTGCTAACAATGCCCTCTTGGCACAAGAGGCGCTACATGGCAGAGGAAAATAAAAGATATACTCACTAGAGTCCCATGCTATGTTTTCTTTATACCATTGGGTCCAATCCTTGTAATTTACCTGCAGGGATGATAACCTTGGAGGGATGATAAAAATGTATCATCCCTGCAGGTACCTAATAACATGTTTTATTGAGTTAATTTATACTTCACCCCAGTGGCAAAAACGTGTTAATTTCTGGTGTGGTGTGTACTACAGAACAGTCTGGAGTTAGCAGGCTTTTTAATTGGAGGAGTATGACATTTTCTGTAGTAGACAAATGAAATTTTAATTTTCATCTGGTGTTTGAAATAAAACCTAAATTTGTTCTAAGAAAGCAGCTAGTTCATTTGCATGTTCAATTCACTTGTCCTTAGTCGACATCCCTAGCTGAGCCGCTGTTAATGATTGTTTCCTGAGATGAATAACAATTGCAAGAGCCCTCTGTGCCAGAAAGCTCAGATTTCCAATAGTGCTTGAAACAGACTCTAAGCTCCTCCACCCAAGCATGAGCGGGCCAGCTACATGCAGGCTTTCTTCTAGCCTGCAGCCATGACCCAACTTCAGCATCAGCAGGCATACAAAAAGGAAAGGTCAGTACGCTGCGTCTTGAGCATCCAGCCATAATAATGCATGTCAAAAAGTGTAATGGCTGGGCTCATTGCCAATGCATGTTATGAAAAAAACTGATTCTTCAATTCCTATTAAATGCTGCACCACAAATCATGATATGCACAAGTTAATTATTACCTAGTGTGTAAACTGGTATTCTCATTACAATTAATTTTCTAAAAAGTATTTCCTAGCCATGCATTTTTGAATAGCCACTTACTGCAATCTGTCAGACTTTTTAATACATTAAATTGTAAGAAAATGCAAATTTCTTTTATAGATTTTTATTTTACAGTATATATATATATATATATATATATATATATATACACTCAGGATAGCTCAACAGAGTTGCAAGATCTTGTTTTCAGCAGACCCTGCTTCTACCCAGAGCCTACCAGCCAGCTACTTCAATCCCCCACAACTTTGCAACCCAATGTGGAAACATTATTAAAAGTCTAATTTTGTGCCCTTGTCTATGTTTTTTTTTAAATACTCACTGACATTCATTTATTTCACATTCATGAACAGTTTCCACAGTACAAGACCACTGATGACTCCTGTAATCCACCCTATTGATGAGAATGCCACTGGCTCCCATCCCACTGTACAGGCTCAGCCAACATTTAAAAATGTCATCAAGTTTCAGAATTGCTTTAATTAATCACCATTTACCCATTTTTTATGAGTGCAATAACCCATGACATGCATATTATGCAAGCAATAAGACATGGCAGGGTGTGGATAGCTGTCTGATAAACGCACGCCCCAAGTGCATAATGAGTCATCCTCTACGACTGTGCTTAGCCGCGAGAGACAGCAGGACACAGCACACAACAGATCAGAGCTTATAAAAACTCTAACATGTACTGCAGGCTAATTAATTTTCTGCTGCACCCTGCTCTTATGTCAGCTGCAGGGGAGTCTAGGATTTCTGGTGGCAGCAAATGTCAGCTTGGAAGTCAGCAAAATCAGCCTAATACAATCTGCTATACAGCAGGAATATAGTAAGTAAAAAAAAAATGTTTTTGTACACAAAGTGCAATTTGGGACCAGCCCCATGCTTGCGTGAGGGGCTCTTCATGCTGACTGTTCCCCTTTAATCAACTTGGCAGGGGACTTCAAAACTTCTAAAGGGGAAGAGTCATCACCAAGGGCCCCACTCTGAAGTGTGGGGCTGGTCCCACTGTGAACTTTGTGAGCAAAAACATTTTGGTTTACTTACTGTTTACTGCTGCATAGTAGACTATCAGATAAAGTTTGCTTAGTTCTAGGCTGACACCTTCTGTTACTACAAATACCAGAATCCCTTGCAGCTGACATCAGAGCAGTAAGCAGTAAGTGGAGATTCAGTCGCCTTCAATGCATGTTAGAGATTATATAAGCTCTGATCTTTTGTTTGCTTTTCCTGCTGTCCTCCCTGGGCTAAGTATAGTCATAGAGGACTGTCCTTAGCCCCTGGAGAAAAGCAGACACTGAAAACATCTGTTTAGAGATTATAAAAGCTCTAGCATCCACTGCAGGATAGTGAATCTCCTACTGCTGCCTACTGCTCTGATGTCAGCTGCAGAGGATTCTGGGATTTGTAGTAACAGAAGCTGTCAGTCTAGAACTAGGCAAAATTGGTCTGATACAATGTACTATATTATACCATCTAGCTTTGTCAGGGGGCCCCCAACAGAGCTTGATAGAGCAAAGTGATGGGGCACCTGGCATACTAGTGTGGCTCCCATTTGACCTGTTCAAGTTTCTGTTTAAATTTGGATTACTAGCTAAGAGAGCAACACATTTCTTGATGTTCACTTGAACAGTGTTTTGTGAGTTTCCTGCATGAGTGCTACAGACTCTTGTTTGACACCACTCTGCCACCTTCTCCATAATTGGAGTGCCAGCAGGGGGAGTCTCTGCTCAATCCTCCCCTATGGCAAGGGTGTCGCCGGAGCCTCAGAGTCTTTTCTGAGACATGGGCGCTGCTTCCTGGCAGACCGTCCCCTCCCCCTTAGGCATCAGCCTGAAGAGTCTTGCAAGTGGGTTGATAGGATGCCCACATTCCTTTGGCCACCTGGGCCTCTTACATGGGAACAAACCTGTGTGTGAGCATAGTAAAGGCATGGTAAAGGGAGTCTGATAGGGCCCAGTTTAGGGGCCCTTCCATGATGCCTCACCCAGGTAGCTTCCATGCCTCCTCTCCCTTGACATCATCCTTAGAGGACAATGAGTCTTTTCTCCACCTGGCATCATCTGCCAAGTACCAGTAATTCATGGGGGAGATGTTACAGGAACTGGACATTCCTGTATACACAAGTTGGTATCCTTTTCTCCATGCCATTAGGACACCTCGGGGTACCCAGTACTGACACTTGCATCATTTCTCCTTGACTCATAGCCATGGAGGAGGCATCGAGGGCACCAGGGAGGCATCCCTACTGCACACCTTCCAGCCCCAGGGACCTCACAATCAGGAATCATGCTCCATTCAGGTCTGTCAGGACTATACCTCACCCCACATCTTGGCTTCATCTCTTCCGGACTGTGCCACAGCGCTAAAGCTGTGACCACACTAGTCAGAACTCCTCTGGATTCAATGCAATGGGTAGGACAGTGTTTTCTTCAGTCAGACTGCTGTTAACAATCATGTCACACCAGGCACACATGGCAGTTTACCAGCACCATCTGTGGTTGCAGGTGCACAGCCTGCTCGCTGCAATGCCAGAGTGTGAAGCCGCTAAGCAGGCCACAGGTGTTTCATTCAGTGGCTCTTAGACAGCACAACACCAGTTGAGGGCACTGTACAGTGCCAAGGAGGTGGCCTCCAGGACTGTCAGATCAACCATCTGCATCAGATGAATATCCAGGCTATGCCTGTCCCAGTTAACATAGTTGGCTTAGCAAAAAGTGCTCAATTCTCACTTCTGGGTGGCTAATTTATTTTCACCTCAGGTCAGCCATCAGTTATCAGGGGACCCTTCTGTGTCCTAGGTGCCACCGCCTCAACACGGCCAGTCCTCAGTTTCTTTGGACCAAGAATGGCCCCTTCCTCAGGTGTTTTCCCCCATGCAGAAGGCTGAGGCAACTATGATTAGCTTCAGAGTGAGTAGGCTCTTCCCTTGTAAAAGAGGCAGCATCATAAACCCACAAGTAGGACTTTATGGAGAAAATTGATTCAATGAGGATAGAAAAGATGCAGACGTATCGTAACTGAAGATCTTCCTGAATTTATTCTCCATAGAGTACTACTCACCTGTCCACCATCCCCTGGGCTGCTCACCCCCTTTGGTGGGTATCTTGTCTTGATAGCAATATTTTTCTTATATTCTCTTTTTTCTTTGCTCCCAGAGTTTTTCTGAGTAGAAACAAAAGAAACATATATTTCTTTAATAATAATAATAAAAAAATACAGCACAATTTCTCCCCCCCCCCTTCTTCCCAAGGAACATCCCCTTTATCTTGGTTATATCCCTATTAGTAATGGTGGCCTGACTTTCCAACCTAATTCCACCTAACAGTGGCCCTATCAGTGGTAGAAAATTTATAATTTGCTCTGTTCTTTGAACAGCTTGGTTGTGTCAGGGCATAGGATGTTCAGCTTCTCTAATGGGATGAATCCCCATATGTACAGCCTCCAATGCCCCCTCCAACATGGCTTCCATAAGCAACATAGTACCTCCTCTGCCCTGGCCCTCTTTTCCGATCATGTGCTAAGAAGTATGGACCATGGCAAACCCACAGGCACAGTCTTCATTGATCTGTCAAAAGCATTCGACCTGGTTGACCACCACCTCATCCACTCAACCCTGCTTCACTTTGGCTGCTCCCTAGGACATATTGCCTGGTTCCGCAGCTACTGTATCTATCAAACAGGATTCCATCAGTTATCATCGGCAAAGCTTCCTCTGCCCCCCTTCCTGTACTCACTGGAGTTCCCCAGGGCTCCATTCTCAGACCACTGCTCTTTCCATGTTTATTAATAAACTCCCCAATGACAGCTTCAGCTGTAGAGCTCTTCTCTACACTGACAGTTTGGTCATCTATCATAGCGACAAATCTATTGACTCAGTCTCATCCACCCTCAAACAAAACTCCACCCATCATTGGTTCCTTTCAAACAAGCTCCTAGTCAATGAAAAACAGACTAAATCCATGCTGTTCGGTTCCAAACCCTTGCTATCCAAAGCCACCAAAGCCAATTTCTCTCTCCTAGTTCTCACTCCTGTTGGTCCTCCCTTTGAAATAGTCACATCCTTCAAATATCTAGGTGTTACCCTTGACCCCTCCCTTTCTTTCTCAGAACATGTCAACCACATGGTGTGCCGGATCCACCAGAAGCTAGGTGCCATGTACCACCACAGACATTACCTATCCACCGAAGCACGCCTGGCCATTGCACGTGACAGCCTACTTCCCCTCCTTGACTACTGCTCCCTAGCTTACTCACACCTATCCACCACCCTGCACAAGCGGCTATACTTGACATATAAAACTTTATCTGTTGATTCGTCCTTCAAGTCCCTTACCACTCCCACCACTGCTCACTCTACCAGTCACTTGGGTGGCTCACTCTACAAGATCGTTTTGACTATGCGATGGGCTGTCTGGTGGACAACTCCCCCAAGAACCAGCATATGTCCCCTTACTCACCCCTCCTGACAGGTAGAATGGTCCATAGGAATCTCAGTGTATCCTCAGTTGCCCGGCTAGACATACCCCGTGCCTCCACCACCATGGGAACCCGAGCTTTCTCAGTCCAGCACCTTCCCTCTGGAACAAGGTCCCCACGTCTGTTCACACATCCCCCTCCCATCTAGCTTTTAAACATAACTTGAAGACCTGGCTCCTCGCTGCTGCAAAATGTCACTGTTCCGTACAGTGATGCTAGGGTCTACAACTCAAATATGCGCTAATAGCACTTAGACTTTCACCTGGTGCCCTACATCACTTATACCCCCCTCCTGCCCCCACTAGCCTGCCACTTTTTCCCCACCTCTCTTCTTCCTGCTCCCACCCCTAAGCCTATTCCTGCCCACTTTCATCCTGTCTTGCCCCTTTAATGTTATGAACTGTGATTGTTTTCCTATTTGAATTTTTATGTTGGCGGTCTTGCGCAGCCAACATCTTGCGCTAGTAGCAGATTTGGAGGTGCAGTCACTGTTGGGCAAATGCAGGGCATGCATCAGAAGGTGCGTCCCTCATTACCCAATCAGCCAGCAGCAGGGGCCAACACCCTGCATAGCTAATACGGCCACCAGATCTGAGAAAAGGTCCGCTGCAATGAGAGCTAAGCTCTCGTGCAGTGTGACCTCAACACATTTCTTGATGTGCAGGCAACATGGTGGCAGTGACTGCCGCCGTCACCTGTCACAATGCCGACAGGGGCGCCCACACCCCATCGGCATAATCCCCCCAATTTCCACTGTGTGCCGAGGGGGTGCCCAATCCCCCTCAGTATTATGCGCCCCCAAAAAGCCTTTCTTTGCCGGCCAGGCACCAGTCCCCATCGGCTTCAGTCCCCTCCTTTCCCAGTTCAATCTGCCAATGGGGGAGCCCACTCCCCGTTGGCATGATGTCCTCCCCCTTTGTTGTATACTGAGGGGGGTGCCCAATCCCCCTCAGCTTGTGTCCCCCCCTCCCCATCCATATGTGTCGATGGGGGTGCCCAATTCCCCATCAGTTACTTATCCACCCGCAAAAAAAAACACTTGGGTGACATGCTGGGAGCCCATCCCAGCCTGTCAAGTACCCTGTAAAAAAAAAAAATGTCCAGCGATGATTTTTTTTTTGGTTTGTTTTACCTGTGAAAAAGAAAATTGTTCCTCACGATTTCCCTGCCCCCTCCCACAACCCGTGCCCACCCTCTGCGCACCCTGCCTCCCCACACCCCCCTCACCCCATACTTACCTTCTGAGTCTGGCGCCATGATCTCGGTGACCAGGAACACGTCTGCACTCTTCAAAGCTGACCGCTTAACTGAAGAAATGCTGGTAAGCTGTATAATGGTATAAATAGGGTTTTTCAACTTTGGTGCATATCTCAGGGATTTTGGAATTTTGACGCAAATTTTCAACATGGGGTTTTGGGACCCTCCTCATGAATTCAGGCACTGTCATGGCGTTATTTGGTCCGAAAGGTGATTTCGAGGTCACTATGCAGAATCACCTTCCGGGACCGATTAACAAAACGATAGTGCCACTGTTCATGAGGAGGATCTGTCAAAAAGCCCATGTTGCAAATTTGGTGGAAAAAATCCAAAAAGTGGCTGTTTTATGAGCGTGCGTTGCGCAGTTTCCATGCACGCTCATAACTTCATGAATCTGTAATATTTTCACTCCAGATTTTCACACTTGGCATTTTTCCACACCTTCTTATGAACAGTACAGCTGTCATTTTACATATCCTGGCTGAAATGTGATTTTGCACGTCCGGCGTAGAATAGCGCAGTCACTGTGCGAAATCAGTTTTCGGGACAGTTTGAGGAAATAATGGTGAGACTGTTCATGAGTAGAGGTCCTAAAATGCCTATGTTGAAAATTTGGGGACGAAATTCCATAAAATGACTGTGTTACAAGTGTGCGTTGCGCAGTTTCCATGCACCCTTGTAACTTTGCAAATTTGCAATATTGTCACGCCACATTTACAACACTGGCATTTTTTCACACCTCCTCATGAACAGTATAGCTGTCATTTTTCACATCCTGTCCTAAATGTGTTTCGCACCTGTGGCGCACAATGGCGTGGTCACTGTGGGAGATCAATGTTTGGGACAAATTAACAAAATCACAGTGACACTGTTCATGAGGGGAGGTCCCAAAATGCCTATGTTAAAAATGTGGTTAAAAAAATCCCCCAAATAATTGGGTTACGGATGTGTGTTGCACAGTTTCTATGCATGCTCATGACTTCACCAATTTTTCATGTTTTCACTCCAGATTTTCTTTTTTTTTTTTATCCGCCTCCTCCTTGCTCCAGGGTGGCCACTCCTTCAGGTCTACCAAGGTTTCCGCTGGTGCCTCTGCCTCGATGCCAGCCCCTCACCCCATAACCGCAGCCCCCCTCAGGTAACCCGGCCGTAACCCTTTGCAGGGTGGGTCCCCCTCCTCCGAGGGAGATAGGTGCCGGTAGGGGCCGGCCAGCACACTATACTTGGCCCGGGTGCTGCTATGGTGAATCTAGGCTGCATCAGGGACTTGACAGCAATGGGAGCCAGTGACCATCAACCGGTCATTCCTGGAGCTTTTTCCACTTTGCTCCCCTGGGAGCATGGTTGCCACAACGTCAAGGCATAAGCTGGTGTTCCCCATGCCCCCCGATATGTAGGGCTCAACATGTTGCCATACCCCCAGCCTCCACCAGGGGTCGGCAAACGCCAGGTCCTGAATCCACCCTCCCCCTGAGAGAGGCAAGCAGTCTCTGGATGCTCCCAGCCATCTCTCCCTGGCTGGCCCTCCAGTGTCCCAAGTCCGTTCCTGAACCTGGGTCACTTGCGTCACAAGTGGGAATCCAACCGCTACGCCGACAAGCCGGCCGTTACTCCAGATTTTCAGCGTTGACATTTTTGTACATCTCCTCATGAACAATACAGTTGTCATTTTCCACATACTGCCCAAAATGTGTTTTCATCCCTGTGTCGCCAAATGGCATAGCCACTGTGCAAAAACACCTTTCAGCTCACATACTGATTGTGCCGATCTTCATGAGGTGGGCTCACAAAAAGTCCATGTCGAAAATTTGGAGTGAAAATACTAACACACGCCTATGGTGTTAGGGTTCCTAACTGTAGCTCCCGACCCTGTAGAGACTGACAGGTGTCACGGGTGTGACTTGGGATCATCAGCTGTAATGCTCATGCCATTCCACCCCCACCCCCACCCTGCAGCCAGTGACAGGTATCATGGTGTGCCTTGCACTGTTCAGCCACAAAGTTCACCCGATTCTCCTATACTGCACCCACCTCAGCATATTTCCTTATGGAATGGGGTAAGTATAACACGCAAAGACCCCAAACCACACCATGACACTTGTCAGTGTCTACAGGGTAGGGTGAGGTAAAATGGCATGAGCATTATAGTTGACGACCCAAAGACACACCCCAATGCCTGTCAGTCTCTGCAGGGTGGGGATGGGGTTGGTGTCACTTCAATACTTCACTGCCATTCCTATTATGCGTCTCTAACTCCTGCACTTACCAATGGCAATGCCAGCATGACAACATTCGGCATTGACAAATGCTTGTTATTACAGCAACTGTTTTTTCTCACTTGTACTTGAATTGGACCATGTACCTGTATACCATTACTGCTTGTGTCTTGCACTGTCTGTATTTTGGCTATGCTTATGTAATGTACATACTGATACAGAAGTACCTGTCTACCATGTCTGCACATTGTCATTGTATTACCACTGTTGCTCTCTCTCCACGTTCACCACTCGCTGTTAGGCATGCATGTATTATATCTTGTAATTCACTGTTTGTACCTGTACCTATTTTTTGCCACCTTATGGCCTGGGTCATGACTGAAAATGGTCCTCTGGATCAGTGCACCTAACCGGTCACCAGAGGCAGACAGACAGACGGACATACATACATGCATACATACATACATACATACATGCATACATACATACATACATAAATAAATAAAATGCCCATTACTGTTGTGGAGGGAGGAAGTGCTCTCATCCTTATCAGGTGGCATTGTAGATGCAAGTGGTAACAGACATACACATTTTTGTTGCTATCCTCCATTCCTATATAATTTTACTTACATCTGGGTTTTCTTAGCTGAAAAAGAGAGGCTAGTTGTCCCTTCTTTTTGGTCTTTTGTCTGAAATCTCTTATACAGAGATTGACAGTTATGGATTGTTAAAGTCGAACTATGGGGAAAAAACACTGGGGGACATTTTCATAGACAATCTCTCTCAGTGATTACTCTGAATCTTTTACTCTTGTTCTTGTGAGGGACAGGTCAATTGATGCTTTCTCATTCCATTACAAATCAAAGTACCAATGGTACTAAAGGCACCAAGGAAGGTCTGTATGAAATAATTATGTTGCCAGAAAGAAGGCTGACAGGCTTCCCCTGGCAATGAAAAGAGAAGTGGCTTAGGGGATGGGGTCTGAAACACAGCATCTGTAAACTGCAGTGAGAAAGAGAAAAAAGTTTTGCTCTCAGGAATCAAACTCAGGCCCCTTACTCTCTACTACATGTACTTGTGAACTTGACTAAATGAAAAAAGAGTACACATGACCATAATAGGCACTTTTCAGAAAAAAGGTGGTCAAGAAAAAGAGGACATGCTGTGGAGCTGGAAGACTGTAGATTCAGGAGAATGAGAGGAAATACATCGTGACAGAAAGAGTGGTGGAAAGGAGGCGGGGGAGACAGAGCTGTATACCGGATATAGTCTGCAGTAATAGTGTAGGTAGGGAGGAATGGGCAGATTAGATGGGCCAAGTGGTCCTTACCTGCCATCAGATTCCATGTTTCTCAGTTTGTTGGCGCCTAAAAAAAACAATGACCAGGTGATCATTGGATACACATAAAAAAAATCATCCGAGACCACCAGTCATGTTTTACTGCCAGTGGCCATATGTCCACTCAGTTTGGGGTGCTGCCAGTGCCTGCCAACCCTCCCCCCCAGCAACTGTATGGAATGGCCACCACTACTGGGGCTTTGAACTTTAAAGAATGTGATCTAGTGCTAGATGGCCACCGAACCCCCAACACATACATACACCAGCCCAGTACTGTCAATGCACCTCTTATCACTGCAAAGCACAAGACAAATACAATGAATATGTTTAATATTAAATACTTCCCTTGATCACTTTGTCTCCCACCACATACACCAGTTGACGCATCTCTAGTCCTCTTGCCTTGCCCACTTCCCAAACTGCAAAAATCAAAACCAATTAAGTATATATATACTGTTTTTAATATGAACCGTTACCCTTGATCTGAATCGCTTTGCCTCTGACTCTTACCGCATTCACTGCTCCACAGGTAGTGGCATCTCCCAAGCATGGCATCTGTTACACAGGAACTGACTGTAGCATCACTTCCCCAACTGTTAATCTGCTGCTAACATCTGTAGATGCAAACCTCCTAAGTCTACCACTAATATAAAGCAGGCAACAGAGTTCACACTGGGACAGTGTCAGTGGTGCTCCTAGTAAATCAGGATACAATACATGTAGAAATAGGACACTCACCACCTCATGTCAAATAGGCACCAGTCTCCTTAGATTATCGCATACACATGGCATTTAGGCAAGTTCTGTAAAAATACAGCTGGGCAACTGAGATACAAAGATTATTAAATCTCCATACTTAAGTGCACAAATAAGGAAGGGGCAGCATTGCATCATTATTTTGCAGTGTTTGCAGCGTGATCATGGGTGGTGAGGAGCACCATACTTAAACATGTCGACTACCCCGGAGGTTCAGACACTTTTTACAAGTATTTGGGTACAAAAACTCTTTGTTTAATATGGTGCCTGCAGTGGGGATCTGTGAGGTGAAGTCCTGATCTGTGCAGCAGTCAGGGCTTCATCTCTGCCAGTAGATCTCCTTTATGGCCTTTGTACTGATATATACATTGTCCATTAACTCCAAAGATTGACAGAGTTACAGCTTGTTAAAGTTGCAATGTTATCCTAAGGGAATTGTAATTTTTTATGGTTTTTTATATGGCCCCTGAATTTTTGGGGAAGGGGAGTTATGTATTTGTGTTGGGGTACTCATTAAGACCTTTATTTTGATATATAGATAGTCCCTTAACTCCAAATATTGACAGTTATGGATTGTTAAAGCTGAACTATGGGGAAAAAACACTGGGGGACATTTTCAAAAGAGATGCACTGGCACATCTCAATAATTGTGCCACTGTGTGATATTCAAATGGTGGAGATGCCTCACGCAAATCCAGATGCGCTGCAATGCAACTATAATGTATACAGCACATCTGGAGGGGACGTTCCCATGAATGTGCCGTGGATCCCAATATTCAGCCCAAATGGGCCGCATATCTGTTGTGCATCTGCCAAGATGCTTCCCCCAAAGATAGGCTTGAAGGGAGTGGGCCTAAGTGCAAGCCAGCAGAGCAGCAGTAGCAGAGGCATAGATGGGTCAGCAATCCCCATGGTGGAGATACTGAGAGGGTGAGAGGAGACAGGTGGAACAGCAACATGGGTGTGGTAGGGCCCGTAAGCGGTATGCCCAACAGAAATGGTATCATGCCTATGTCACCTATGAACAGCTGACTGACACAGAGATTGTGGGCCGGTACCGGCTCAACAGGAATATTCTGAGACAGCTCTGTGAGCTGTGCCATGATGATCCACAGGCACCCACCAAAAGGAATCCTGCCATGTCGGTGGAGACAAAGGTGACAGCAGCAATGTGCTTGCTCACCATGGGCACCTTCCAGATACCAGCGGGTGACACCACTGGTATTACACAGTCTGCCATGTCCCATCTCCTCACCCAGTTCCTCACTGCTCTGCTGCCACATGCTTCGGAGTTCATCCAATTCCCTAGCACACAGGCAGAGCGTACAGAAGACATGCAGCAATTCCACAGGGTGGCATGCATGCCAGGCATGATAGGGGCCATTGACTGTGCCCATGTGGCTATCAGGGCACTATCTGGTCCAGACAGTGTGGCATATGTCAATGAGAAGGGCTACCATTCCATCAACTGCCAGGTGATGTGCAATGCCACAGGGTGCATCACCACTGCCCCCACACATGCCCAGTACAACACACGGACAGCACAGGCAGGCATGACACCAGGGCACGCTCATCATCCTTTGTAGAATTTGGCATCTGCCTCTTTGACTGCTCCACCTCACCATCAGACATCCTGTTACCTGTGGAAAGGAATGTGACAGACATGAACACATGTGCAGCATGCTCTGGAGTTGAGTAAAGTCAGACAAACTGCAGTACAACAGAGGCTGTAGCAAAAGGAATGTAAACAAACCTACCTTCCAGGCTGCAGCTCCTGTCAGTTACCTGTGGTGCTTTTCTGACCCATCTCATGCAAATGAGCTGTGGAGCAGCCAGTAATGAGATGCTAATCAGTAGACTTAGGCCTGGATTGGCTAATGAGGTGGTTAGCATATCCTGGCTGAATATTGTAAATTTGCTCCTGGCCTATCTCCATTTGGGCTGTGCATCTGAAATGCACCAAACTTCTCCACATGGCACATTTCCCAAGCATGCGTGATGTGCAGCACCATAGCTGACATGCACGGCAGAGTCTATCTAACGTTGCTTGATGTGTATTGCGCATATCCCTGTGTTCACCTTTGCCCTCTATTGTGCATATCTGTGCACATGCACCATGTGGATTTCTGCCAGTGTGGCATTGTCCATGTATCGCGCATATCCCTGTTCTGTGCTGTTTGCAGTCCTGTGTACCTGTGGGCATGTGCCAACAGTGCAGCCTACAGCCCCCAGCCTGTGTACCGGTTTGCCTCTGGACCACTGTGCCTGTGATGTGGCTGACATGACCTCCCTGCTTGGTTCCTCTGCACTGTTGTCACACTGCATGGCTAGGTCATACTGTCTGTTAAACCCCTGGTGCTGGGGTGCTGTCACTGCCCTCCTCTATGCCATGCCCAGTGTGCCTCTTTGTCCCATGGGTTGGTGGTGTATGTGTGGTGACTTGTACTATGCCCATGGGGGCAGGGTCTGTGTCCATTGTGCACTTTGTCAGTGCTTTCCACCACCCCTTTTGCCTTGGGATGCTTTCCTTCCTGTTTTGGCTGTTGTACCTCACTCATTTTCCATTGCACATCCTCCCCTGTTGTTCCACTGTCCCAGGCCAGGTTGCTCCTTTTGCTAGCTTCAGTCCTGCCCAGTTACTCCAGTGCAAGTCCAGATGCACCAGCACATTTTGGGATGCTCTATAGCACATCTTTGCTATATTCAGCCTGACATGCGCTGGCACATCTCTACCACACATCTTCTGAATATAGCATTGATTTGCGATGGTACATCTCAGTTGTGCGGCACAACCACTTGCACCCTTTCCAGGTGCAGTTTTGAATATGGGGGCCACTAAGTCCAAATTCTTCTTTGATATGAAGGGATCTTTTTTCGTGAGGCTGTCGTGTTCAAGAAAATAGATTGCCTCATACAAAAACAAAAAAAATATGAAAAAGACTAAGCCCAAATTATTTCTTTTGTATGAAGTGAACTTTTTTCCTGAGGTTGTATCATTCATACAAAAAAAGATTCCTTCATACGAAAAAAGAATGTGAAAAATTTCTTTTTTTCAAATGAAGGGAATCTTTTTACGTATGGCCCTATTCTTTTTGTATGGTCATATGAAAAAAGAAATTTGGGCCATGAGAAAAGATTTTAAAATATGTTAAAAACACATTTCTGGGTGATTTTTTGAATTACTAACTGCAGTATCTACCTAACGGGGGTCCAATTGACAAGATATGTGTGTTGGTGTCTCTTCAGGATATCATTTTAATGGGTTTTCAAAATATTTTTTATTAAAAAAAAAAAACAGAAACAAGATGGTGGCCATACAAAAAAAGAATTTTTTCTCATGAAAAAAAGATTACCCCCCCCCCATATGAAACAAAATCTTTTTTTTGTATGGGCCAGATTCTTTGTTTGCATGAAATGGCTATCGAAAAGACTACACTGAGCATGCTCAGAAGTGAAATTTCAAATCCTTATAACTCTGAAATGGGATACATTTTTTTTCACCAAACTAGCAAAAGGCACAACTCTGGCCCAAGCCCTTTCTACTCTGAAAATCTTAGAGAAGACTTTCAAACCGTCTGGGTGCTAGGCGATGATAAAACAAGAACAGCAAAAAATTTATTTTTTCCCTTTATCACTACCCAAATCTCGAAATCCACACATACCACTGGAACAAAACTTGGCAAGTCAAGATATCTTGTCCCTGAGACCGTGCATGCAAAATTTTGTGCAAATCCATTGAATGGTGGTGAAACTATTAAAGTGCAAAGTTAGGGGTTTAACACTAAATAACTTGCTCAACCCTAACTATAGTGGCACTACTGTGCCACCGTAGTCTCTCTCTATCTATCTATCTGTCTGTCTGTCTGTCTATCTATGTATCTATCTATCTATCTATCTATCTATCTATCTATCTATCTATCTATCTATCTATCTATCTATCTATCTATCGCTCTGGCTCAGTGTGTATTGACCAAACTATATGTATATACATATATAGCTAGCTAGCTAGTTTCCTTTTTCTCATCTCTTTCCCCTATAGACTGGTAGTTGGGTTATTTTCAGTTGTTCCCCTCCCTTTAACTTTATCTGTCCTGCAAGCATAGCTTGTCAGCTCTTTTCTCATCTCCCGGTGAACAGAATTGAGGTAGGTGAGGGGACCACCAACGGTTATTGGCAGGTGTGCATCACCACACTGTGTCATACAGGCACATTGAGCCAGTAGCCACTGCTGGCTCCCTAGCCAAAAGAGTGGCTTCCACAGGGTCCTAGCACCTCTGGCTTAAACCCAAGAGTGGTTCTCCATGGAGAAGATATTCAGGAACATCTTCAGATACGATAGGTATATAACTTTTCTTTATGGAGCACTGACAATTTAATATGGCTTGTAGCTCCACATATAGCCATATCAACTGTCTTTAAAAATGCTAAACATATTTTGATAGCTCTAACTGTATTCCCACAATTGGTGTTCTGGGCCATGCTAGTTACACACTGTCACAAACTGGTTGAATAGTTGCATGAGAAGCAAGAGGTATGTGAGATTTTGGCAGACCCTCAGTCAGAGACACAGGGCCATACCAGCTACACTCTCCACTATAGACAAACATGGTTTTGAGCAATGCAGTCCAGAGAAGGGGTTCAGGTAATGTGAATTTGCAGGTTTGTACAAGGTTGTACAAGGTGGTACTGCCTTCTCTGGAAGTCAACTGTCATATTGTGTGTGTGTGTGTGTGGGGGGTAGGTCTTTCAAAAGTCACCACATGTTACATATGGTACTGTACACCTCTCCTATGTGTTATTAATTAATAGAGCCAGCATTTTCTAACAGGGTCATGCTAAAATGTGGATACTGATGGGGACTGTTGTCTGGTGTAGTCCTGAGGACAGTCTTTCTTTTGTAAATATATTCAATTAAAATACAAAATGTAACAAAGCAGCAAGCAGTCAGAAAAACTGCAACATACTGAGACAAGAAAATAATTAAAAGAAGATACTGGATGTCGTACAGATCATTGAAACCTGCGGGATAACATACACTGTCATATTCATTATATACAGCAAGAGCAAATCCATGTGCTTTACACATCTGTATGTATTAAACTTCTAAAGGATAGCAATTAACAGATTAGGTGGTGAGTTTGATTTAAAACCAGTCAATCTATTCTTTTTTGCAATCCATCTGAGGACAGTCTTGCACCAGTAGTGTAGTCAATCCCTCATAATTATAAGGGGTTACATTCCACAATCTAAACATGTGCTACGCTACTAATATTACAGCACTGCATTGAGTTTCATCCCTCCTGTAGAGGTGACTGACTTTTCTACTTTGCTCATCTATCAGAAGGCTCTGCCTAATACTGAATTATAAAAACACAAAGCATGGGTGCTGAAAAGTGAGTGATCCAGATTGTGGTTATCCATGCACACCAGATATACCCCATACCTGCTCTCACATACATAACAAACCAACTAGACTATGTATGAGTTCTGTCTCCCTTAGGAGGTTGCAAGGTCCAGAATCCCTACTGAAATGTGATCATGATTCTACCCAGTTGATCTGACCTAGAAGCAGTACCATGCTGTTCATGTTAAAGATACTATGTTACAGCATTATTATAGTTTATGCTTCTTACCCTTTACCTTTAAATAGATTTTATTAGGGGAGATGAGGCACATTAAATGAGACTTAGTGGAAGAGTGGAATTTGTTTAACAGAGGATGCCAGACACAGAGTAATATGATTAAATATACAAGGAAGGACCAGGGAGGGACTCATAGAGGTGAATTTCCTATAGAGCCCAGGATGGACTAGTGTGTTAAGGGATTTTTGTGGGTCAGCCAGGCCCATATTTATGGTGAGGGAGGGGAGGGGTATGGCAGTCACAGTTGGGGGTTGAGCTGAAACAGTTAGTTGTGGTTGTGGGAGCTACTTTCAGGGAGAAAGGGGGGCACATACATTTGTGGGGGAGAGTAGAACAAGTTCCAACTCATATAGAGCTCAGGGTCCAGGGAAAAGACAGTTCTACTGATCAGGTTTCTCTGACTGCCAAGACTCTTGGTGTAACATGAACCAAAAGAGGGTATTAACAAACTGGCCCTTAGGATCTGAGTTTGCAAAAAAAAGTATGACATAGTTGTTGGTAAAATCAGAAATGTAAAGCAACATGACCAAACATACAGCTCAATCATCAAGAATAACAATGGCTAGTACTGCAACACAATATGTAACCTGGAACATTAAAGAACACCTTTTGTGATGCTCACCCTAGAACCACAGTAGCTTCTTTACCTGCCTCACAGTCTAGTGTTGGGAAAGATTTAATTCAATTTTGCCCATATTTTGAGAGGGAAGGGGTCATATTTTGGCTCCATGGAGCCAAGAGCCTGATCGTTTGCACTTCCTGATTCAGAGACACTCCCTGCGCTCTCACATTTTGTGATGTAAGAATAGGGAGAGTACAGGGGCATGCTCGACAGACTTGTATAAGGATGCATTTTAAACTGCTGTCTTGACTGTTTCAGAGGGCTGATTCAAACAAATCAAGGTCACTGCTCAACAAACAAGGACCTTGGCTCTCAGCTCCACGGAGCCAAAATATGATCCCTTCCTTCTCAAAATACAGGAACTATTAAATTCAGCTTTTCCCAGCACTGGACCTTTGGGCAGGCAAATTAATTACTGGGGTTATAGGGGAGGATTCAAAGAACTTGAGGAAAGGTGCTCTTTATGGGAGCAAACACACCCATAATATGGTTAAAAGTGCTAATGCATTTAAAGAAATTAAAAACATTCATAACATGTCTACAAGAAACACATTTAAAAAGAGACCAAGCCACCATTTTGTACAGGCACTGAGTGGGCCAAACATATGGGGAGGGACAACAAACACAATGCAGGAGTAATAATTTTAATAGCTAGAAATCTCCAACTCCAACTGTAGGAAGAAAGAACAGTTACGTAAGAACTTACTGTAACAGCAGATCTTCAAGGGAATCTCCTCCATTAGGCCACACCTTTAGAACTGTAAGCCATCAGTGTGAGGATCACACATTGCTATCCGGGGGCTGCCAACAATGACGTTTAGCGTTGACACATATATAATATAGGTGGCCCCAACATTCCTCAGTTCCCTGCCAGAGATTAGCCTTGGAGAGCCACTAACCTTAAGTAACCAGGAGATCAGACCAGGAGAAGCATGGGACTGGAAACATATGGCGTGAAGTAAAACTTTAGGCACAGCATCTGTTGTAACCCTCAGAAACTAAAATGGGTGAAGGAGGGAGGGTACAGCATGGCTTAACAGAGGATATTCTGTGTACGAGGTTACTGTTAATGTGATCAGGACAGAAGACCCTGCAGTACAGTGAGCCCAAAACCAGCACATCTATGAGTGTCGATGTCCAGACTATAACGTTAAGTGAAAGTGTGTACAGTACTCCATTTGGCTGCAGCACATATGTCAGCAGCAGGGACTTTCTTGAAACAGGCAACCAAAGCAGCCATACCACTTGTGGTGACCACGGACAGCATCAAGAAGTTCCTTACCGTACTTCCTACAAGAAAACATAATACAAATTCACCAGCCATTTGGACAAGCATTGTTTAGACACAAAAATCCAAAAAACATGCAGTACTCAGGAAAGATACACTGAACCAGTCTTTTGACAAAACAATGCTTCATTGTTTATTCCATCCAATTGTGTTCAGTACATAACAAATAAAGTTTGTGGCTATGCCAAATAAAACAAATACAGCATATTAAGCAGGAGCTGCAATCGGCTGCTTGCCCTGGCACTTTGGCTATCCTAGTCTTCCTCGGTGGGCGTGTCTGGAAAGGCTCACATGCCCCTCTTATGTAGCCAGTAGCCCGTGATGTCATAATTAATTGTACCAATTCATAAATACAAATACAATAACAATTGAAAAATCAAAAACAATTCTCTTCTAAGTTAATGCTGGCTAAAGAGTTTTACTGAATGCAAAATATTTCGTTTTGTGTATTTGCCTCAAATTAAATTATATGGAGACCCCACTGCAACTGAGATTGATAGCAAATGCATTTTATTCAGACTCATCTACTCAAACTTTATTTATTTCAAGTTACTTAATATATACTGATGGATTTTATTGGACATTTCCTATAATAGAGAAATGAAGGAATTTGATTTTTCAATTGTTTGTTGTTTGTATGTCTATTTATAAATTGGTACAATGAATTAGCCACGAAAAATTTGTTATGTACTGAACACAACTGGATGGCATAAACCATGAATCATTGTTTTGTCAAAAGACTGGTTCAGTGTATCTTTCCTGAGTGCTGCACGCTTTTTGGATTTTTTTGCTCATTTGTGTTAGGGGCTTGCTGCCCTTTGCGGGTGCAGCACCTACACTGCACTGCAGTCGCGGCTTCTTTTCCTGAGAGCTGATGGATTGTTCAGACACAGCAGCATTCTGTTTCCCATGGGCGAGTGAAACAAAAAGCTGAGAGGACTTTCTGCAGTCCATGGTGTGACTAACATAGTGTCTGAGGGTTCTATGTACATCCAGAGTAGGGAGCAGTGCCTCGCCCTGGTTGGCATGCTTAGGATAATAAACAGGAAGATGTATCATTAGGTTCAGTGTAAGTTCAGATACCACCTTCAGTAAGAACTTAGGATTCATACACAAAGAGACTCTGTCTTTGTGAAAAATCAAATTAGAAGGCTCACACATTAAAGAGTAAAGCTAGGAAATCCATCGATTTTACCTCTTGAACAATATGGCCCATTTTCCTGCCATTATATGTTTTCTTCATCCCGGGAGTTGGACTCAGTGATGCATGCTCAGCCCCATGGTTGATTTTGTGCTGGGGTCTCCGTGCCAATCGCTGTTGTTCCACTTATTAACACACTGGACTTTTGTGAGTTATGAACTCTCAGTTATGACTGTGCTTTTGAATAGACTTCCCAGTTTACTGATACACTTGACAATTTCAAGCACATTATAAATGTTCTAATGCCTGCATTTAATGTTGTTGATGTTTCCTCTTTCAGGTTAATATAGCCATGGAAATTGCTCCATAATTTGTATTCTAAGAGTCTCTCTTGGGCAGACCTGTGATACAAAAGAGTTTTTTGTATGCATATGACAGAAACCGGGTGGCTTAGCCCCTAATGGTAAAAGGGTGTAAGATCACAAGATGGTATGAATTTATATTCCCTATCAAGTTCCTGGGACATATGCCTTGTTGGTACTATTATAAAACTACTTGCTATAATTCCTTCCATGTGTTCCAGCTAGGAAGGTGTCTTATCAATCCTTGTTAAGAGAAAATGTTTGATATTAATGCGCTCTGGTATGCTTCTGTGTATTCATTTTATGTAAGTTACTGTATGTTTTGCTTGAAAAAAATGATGAACAAAAAGTTTGAAAAAACAGACAGATGTCATCTGCATAGGCTAGTATTTTACTGGGGACTTCGCCTATGAGGCATCAATCCCTGTATTTGTTTATTGGAGTTTAGGTTCCGCAACAAGGTGCTCAGCCCCAGAAACATATAGCTGTGGCCTCAGGGGCCAGCCCCTGTATTTGTTTATTGGAGTTCAGGTTTTGTCATTGACAAAATTGAAAGCCACCACTCAACTAATAGGGCCCCATTAGTTGAGCAGTGGCTTTCATGTTTGCCAAAAGTTACTTAAATATATATAAAATAGCTTTCAAAAATGGCCCCCATAGACTTGTACAGGGCATACCCCCATGTTCTCCCTGGTTAGATGTCACAGAATGTCTGCGTGCAGGGGTGGAGCTGGCGGCCTGGGAACTTAAAGGGATAGGCTGGCTAACTGCTCGACCCAATGTTTGATCCCTTCATTCTCTAAAGAGATTAAAAGAAAACTGTCCTTTTCTGTCTCTCAAGTCTGTTGCCAGCATAAGGTAGGGGGCCATTATGTAAAACAAGCAAAATCTGCTATCTTGGACCTTTCCTATAAGGTACTTGGTTCCAAGCATAGGAATGTAGTAAATGGTAATTTTACATTAGGCAATTCAGTACTAAGCTCTTCATCCATTGTTACAGCAGGGATTACATTCAGGGATAGCAAAATGTTAATAAAAGTCCAAATATGATCTAGTATATGGCCTTAGGTAGCAAGACCATGGACAACTAAACAGAAAATTCACACAAAATCCTAGATAGAATCCCCTCATCAGAAGCCTTATGGGGCCTTAAGTCCGTGTACTGGTAATTAAATAGGTAAGGAAAATTCCTTACAGTGGTTATTAAGGACAGAGTACAGATCCTGCCCCCCCCCCCCACACTGATATAAAACAGTTTCTCAAACAGTAGTTAACAGCTTATACTAATGTAACCTTATAAAACAAAACCAGTTATTAAAGTTATAATAAGACATGAACTGACTTGAACTGCAAAAGAGGGAAAATCTTAAAGACTTTGCGAGTCATTTTAAGATTGAGTGGGTACTTGCATTTAAACAAATGTACTGTCCATCATTCATACCTGTAAATTTTAAAGTCTTAGATTGCCAAAAACATAGGAAGGTATAAAAGAATTAGCATATACTTTGTTGAGTGCACTGCAGTGAGATACACTCAAGCTTAATATAAATTACTGTTCCTTCTGATGCCATGAGGAATGGCCATCATGTGTGTGAGGGCAAAGACCCTAGCTCCCAGTATTGGCCATGCAGTCACTGCTATCTGAAAGAGAGATGCTGAAGAAATTTACAAGGCACACATTTAAAGTTAGCTAGTAATTGAGAGTTAATAATCACTAATTAACCTTGAGCTACTCAACATTAGTTGCTAAAAATATAAAAATAGAATGGAGAAGAAAAGAAGAAGAATCAGCATTTATGTAACGATTTTTATACACACTGTATCCAAAAGCACTTTACAAACAATGCTAGACTGGTTGTGAAGTGACTGAACACATAGTGGCAGTCATTTCACTCATCAGCACCCACACATAGCCTTGGACAACTGCATGAACCATTTTTTTTAATGGGAAGGGGAATGTTGGCCAGAACACTGGGGAAGTCCCCTACTCTTGAAAAAGTGCCATGGGTTCTTTTACTTCCACCTGTACACCCACCAGGACAGCACCAGAGATGGGTTGATGGGACCTAGGTTTAATGTCTCATTCAAAGGACAGCACACCCAACAGTACAGCACCCTCTTAGTACTGCACTCCAGTGCCAGCATTTTAGGTATCACCCCATTCCTGGTGTGGGACTTGAACCCATGACCTTCTGGCCCAGAGGTGGATGTGCTATCAACTGAGCCACCCTGACACCAAAGTGTCACTTGTAAGGCGATTAAGGTTTACTTTTTGTTCTGCTCGTTTTCTGCATGCTCTTTGATAAAGTCCCTCTTAATGGCTTCAAGCTTGCATCTGGCTATAGCAGTGTCCCCAAATATGAATACTTTCCTAGCATACATGATTTTTGATCTCACTGAGAGCTGCAGGGCATGTGAGATCCCCAACGTCCTCAGCCCCAGGTGAGCAGCATTGAAACCCTATACCCTCTGGTGGGTAACAGCTGAGATCCAGAAAGCAATGGATCAGGGTTCCAGGAGGTAAGTGCGGTGCCCCCAACGATTTTGCTTTTTGCAGTATGAAATCCCTGATGAGGATTTCAGGAGTGATAGCTAGCAAAGTTCTGGGGAGTTCAGGGTTCTGTGCCTTTGGGTTATGCAATAGTGTGAAGAAGGAGAGGTTCAGCATCCAAATTTAAAAGTTCTTTGAGTAAAACCTGTAGATAGGCTTTTGAGCTGAGCTCTCAACACCTTCTGATATGCCCAGGAATCTTGGATTAGAAGCTGTCATGCCATTTTCGAGATACTCAGGTCTGGCTCTGAGCACTTTATGTTCATTCTCTACTAGCTCGACTTCATCAATTGCTGTAACCCTGGCACTGAATCCTTCTACTTTCTGGTTGAGTTCTCTCACACACCAGCATGGTCTTTAGCGTTAGTGCCAACTCTCTGCTGCCTGTTGGAATCCAGCTGTCCTGACTAGTGTGCGCTATTGGAGTAGGAGCATTCCCTTTATTGCCTTGCTTGGCAACATCCATCTTCAGTTTACCCATACATGGATCGGGCTGAAAAAACACCGGTAAGCAGTGAAAGCTGTGAACTACCAAACTGTATTAGTCTAAATTGATTACGATCGACTGAAGAGCCTAAAAAATGTAATTTTGTTGAGTGTGAGACAGTGCGAACTAAGACCATCCACACATGTCAGCTGCAGGCTCTGCCACCAGGCAAGGAATTTTTTTTTTTAACCGATTGTCCTTGTAGAGTAGAAGGAACAAACTCTGAAAATCATTTTTAAGTCTTCCTGCCACTGTACCAATATATGTGCTGCAATATATACAGAGGCAACTACATACAGATACACATCACAAAACATGGTATGCAATATGCTCAGCAGCTAATACAAAGAGGCAAATGAGCATGTCCATACTAAATGGGTACACTTGCATCACATGCACTTTAACACTCAGTAACTCTGCAAAGAGTGTTTAAATATATTTCATACTGCACTGCTGTCTGCTACAGAAGTTAGTGGGATAACATAGATAACTTCGGACACCTAATACTTACGAAGGAATTTTTTTTTTTTTTAATTTTAAACTTACAGATGTGTCCCCTGGTTTTTGCATTGGCTAGGTGGAACATTTCAAGACACCACATGTTGTATGCTTTCCTTCTACCTACCAAAATGCTGTGCTGAAAAAATAAGTCTCCCTATGCATTTTACGTAAAGAGCCCTGTAACATCACCATGTGTCTGTGCCTTTATATATTTTTATTTTTTCCAGAATGAGTTAAAAAGTGACAATCTCGTATGTAACCTTCTCTGTCCCCCTAGGTTACATATGGGATTGACTGGTATAAATATGAAACTGTGCAAGAATCGGGACACTGGATGCCAGGTACTGAAGGAGGCTCAGTTAGTTTGCTGTGCTGGCTGAAAAAACATTTCAAAACTGCAGAGATGCTCTGGCTGCCTTTAAAAGTAAAACCGAGCTTTCTGTCTCTGTCCCACCCCTATCTACATATGTACCAGCTGCTTATCATGCCTGAGGAGTGTGACTTTTTTTCACAGTGTCTTTGGCTTATTTCTAGCCAACCATAACACCAGATTAAGTCCTTTAAACTTTGCTTTGCCTGCGGATCAGTCAATTTTCTTTCCAAACACCAAATGAGAACATTCTCTGTCTCTTCCAAACTTGCCGTTACAAACATGTGACTGTGTTACAAACAGGAATGTGCAAACTGGTCAGAAATGTAAGCAGACATGAATGGTGCTACATAGCAGTGAAATAAATGATTTTCTATACCGTCTGCTATAAATCTGACTGCATTTTGTTGCTGGATTTGAAATGGAAGTATGATGTGCACAGATTGGCATTCAGTGAGGTTTCTGGGGATAGAGAAAAGGTCAATCATGTTTGTAACAAGGGACAGAGTTAATACATTTGTCCCTGTTGCAACAGGATTTAGCTACTGGACATGGTTAATTCTGTTAAATAAAGTTTGAATTTATAATGTATTTTACTGGGGTTCATGACTGCTGTTTAACTATATCCATTTATGTCTGAAAATGGCAAGTGTTTGACATATTGTTCAAGGCTATCTATTTTGTGGCTCTAATAACTGCCTTCTGTGTGCCAGACATGCTGTGAATTTCATAGTTTTGCAATGTGCTAAACAGGTGTGTAAGGCTGTGTAATTCATTGTGGATGTATGACTTTTGCAAGCTTCCAAGCATCTTTTTTAGTGGCCTTATGGTACTGTCCTGATTGTAACAGTTAGCATGCTAATGTTTGTAATTGGGACCTCCTAAAAATCTCTGTTCCAGTAGCAAACAAGACTTTTGGTGAACCTTATTTTGGAATTGTGATTATTAAGAGATTTAATTAGATTTTTGTTTGCTTTCAGTGTGCATTTGTTTGGTGGGGGGGGTGTAACAAATGCTTTTTATTTTAAAATGGCCTTTCACATGCTTTGGGGAAGGGGGGCTGCCAGCTGATCTGAAAGTAAATTATTTCTGGAATGTTTGCTGCAAAAGGTTGGGATTAAAATATAAAAGTACTGGGTGCTGTAGTCATTTACTAATGCATTTTAAGTGAAAAAATAATGGAATCCAAGACAGTATTTTCAAAAGTTGTCCTACCAGCCCACAACCAAGTTCAATCATGTTTGTAGCAGGGACCTCAGGAAACCAGTGGTCCCTGTTACAAATGAGACTTCTGGCGGTGCCTTATTTTTCATTGTTATTATTAAGAGATGTTACATGCTTTTTGGTTTGATTTGAGTGAGCATTTGTTTGGGGGGTGTAACAAAGGATTTTTATTTTAAAATGGCCACTCACATGCTTTGATGGGTGGGGGATACCAGCTTATCCAAAAGTAAATTAGAAATAGAATGTCTGCTGCAAAGTTTGAGATTAAAATATAAAAGTATTGGGTGCTGTAGTCATTTACTGATGCATTTAAAGTGAAAAAAGCCTGGAATCTGTTTTAGCATTTTCAAAAGTTGTCCTAACAGCCTGCAACCAAGTTCAGTCATGTTTGTAACATGGCTCTCAGGAAATCAGTGGTCCCTGATACAAATGGATGGGACTTCTCGTGGTACCTTATTTTTTAATTGTGATTATTAAGATATTCTACAAGACTTATTTGTTTTGGCTGAGCATTTGTTTTGGGGATGCAACAAATGACTTTTGTTTTAAAATAGTCACACACATGCTTTGGGAGAGGAGGGCTGCCAGCTGATCCAAAAGTAAATTAGGAGTGGAATGTTTCCTGCAAAGTCTGAGATTAAAAACAATAGACATATTATATTGGGTGCTGTAGTAATTTGCTACTAAATTTAAAGTGGACAAATGCCAATGACAATATTTTAGAACAAAAAAGTTTTGCAACTAAAGACCCTTGTATGTTATAAAAATAAAGATTGCAGTGGTAACTTGCTCCTTGGAAGCACAATGGCACCAATTAAATATACAAAATGGTTCTGGCCAAGGTATGGCTAATAGGGCAGCGGGGAGGGAGATAGTTGCCACCAGGTACCCTTGGGACTGTTGACAAGATATGGAGAGGGCTGGGACTGACCATGAGTCTCATGGTAGAGCTGACAGGGCTAGAGAATTTTAAGAGTGTGCCACTAGGACCCTTGAGACTGCTGACAGAGATAGGATTGACCTTACATTCCAGGGAACCAATGGGGGGGCAGTGGGATTGACCTTGGATCCCATGGGACTGCAGATTTGATACAGCATGCCAACAAGCCCCAGGGACTGGGAAGGGGGGATGGGACTAACCTAACATCCCAGGGGGCTGATGGTGAAGGGGTGGAACTGACCTTGGGTACCATGGGACTGCTGACAGGGCTGGAGAGTTTTAGGAGTGAACCACCAGTCCCCAGAGACTGGGAAGGGGGATGAGACTGCCCTTGTATGCCAGGGGGATGATTTGGAGGAGGGTGGGGCTTACCTTGGGCTCCATGGGACAATGGATTTGCTGAAGTGTGCCACCAGGCCCCAGGGACTGGAGAGGGGGATGGGACTGACCTCATGTGCAGTAGGGCTGATGGGGAGGGGTTGGGATTGACCTTCAGTTCCATAGGACTGTAGATTTGTCAGAGTGTGTCATTAGGCCCTGGGACTGGGGAGGGGGTGGGTTAGACCTTACATGCCTGGGGCTGATGGGGATGTGGGACTGCCCTTTGTCCAAAGGGACTAAGGATTTTCTGGAATGTGCCACCAGGCCCAAGGGACTGGGGAGGGGGATGGGACTGACCTCTGTGCCAGGGGGATGGTGGGGATGGGGGTGGGACTGACCTTGGGACTCATGGGGCTGCTTACAGTGCTGAAAAATTTAGGAGTTCACAACCAGACCCTAGGGACTGTGAAGGGGTGGAACTGAACTCATGTGCCAGGACAACTGATGGGGAGGGAGTGGGACTGACCCTGAATGCCATAGGACTGCTGACAGGGCTAGAGAGTTTTAGGAGTGTGCCACCAGACTCCAGGGACTGGGGAGGGGGATGGTACTGATCTTACATGCCAGGGGGCTAATGGGGAGGAGGATGGGACTTACCGTGGGTTCTACGGGACTGTGGATTTGTTGAAGTGTGCCACCAGACCTCAGGGACATGGGAGAGGAATGGGACTGAACTCATATGCCAGGGGTCTAATGAGGAAAAGCTGGGACTGACTTTGGGTTCCATGGGACTGCAGATTTGTTGAAGTGTTCCACCAGGTCCCATGGACTGGGGATGTGGATGGGACTTACCTCATGTGCCAGGGGGTTGATGGGGAGGGTTTGGGACTGCCCTTGGATCTCTCAGGACTGCCAACAGCACTATAGAATTTTAGGAGTTTGCCACCAGGCCCCAGGGTCTGGGGAGATAGATGGGATTGACCTCACATGCCAGAGGGCTGATGGGGAGGGGGTGTTACTGACCTTGGGTCCCATGGGACTGCTTACATGGCTGGAGCATTTTAGGAGTGGGCCACAAGGCTCCAGGGAGGGAAATGGGACTGACCTCACATACCATGGGGCTGATGGGGATGGGGTGGGACTGACCTTGGGTCTCATGGGACTGCTTACATGGCTGGAGCATTTTAGGAATGTGTCACAAGGCTCCAGGGACTGGGGAGGGAAATGGAACTGACCTCACATACCATGGGGCTGATGGGGAGGGGGTGGGACTGATCTTGGGTCCCAGGGGGCTACTGACAGGGATGGAGAATTGTAGAATGGTCTACCAAACCTCAGGGACTGCTGACATGGATCTGGAGGTGGATGGGAATACTGCCTCTATTTTGCTTGCAATCTGGTGGGTGTACAGCATGCCTCCCTTTTGCTTGCAATTCTGTGGGTGTCCATGCTTACCTCCATTTTGCTTACAAGCCACTTGCTGCGGTCATGCGTGCCTCCATTTGATTTTCAAGCCAATGGGTGTCCGTGCGTGCCTCCATTTTGTTTACAATCCAGTGCTTGTGTCCGTGTCTGCCTACATTTTGTTTGCAATTAAGTGGTTGTGTCCGTGTCTGCCTCCATTTTGTTTCCAATCCAGTGGGTTGCCCACATTATTATCTGTTCTCATCTGGTAGATTCAGTTATGTCATTACCTGGGGCCTGCCAGGACCCTAGTCAATATTTCATGGGGCCCTGGTGGGTGTGCAAGTGGTGTACTGCACATAGCAGCTTGACTTGAGTCACAATGGACCAGTGCCAAGGTTCTCATCTGGTGGATTTAGTTACACCATAACCTTGGGTCTGTCGGGTCCCTGATCAGTCTTCATGGGGCCCTGGTGGGTGTGCAGTTTGGGTACTGCACTCACCTGCTAGATTGAGTCACTGTAGGCAAGCACCCATGTTCTGCTCTGATGGATTCAGTTACACTGTCATCTGGGATGTGCCAGGCCCCTGGTCAATCTCTCATGGGGTGCTGGTGTGTTTGCAAGTGGTGTACTGTGCACACCAGCTTGGGTGAGTCACTGTAGGCTGGTGTCCATGCTCATGTCTGGTGGATTCAGTTACATTGTCACATGGCATCTGCCAGATGTACATATGTACATTTGTTGGAGGTATGAGGTCTGTAATAAGCAATGTATATGTTGTGGTGTTATGGTTAGGGTTTTAATTAATGTTACTTAGTATGTCTGGTATTTCTAGTTAGTATAGTGAATTTGTTGTATTATGAACTTCCTTTCTGGTGATGGTATGCAACCGTAGAACTTTTATGCTGATTGAGTCATAACTTTAGACATTAAACATAAAGTGGAAAAGAATAAAGGACTCCAATTGCCTGATTTTCTTTTTTCCACAATGTTTTCTGGGACTGCTTAAAGTTTTTGAAATTTTCTCTGTCCTGTTACATACGTTAATGATACACTTTTTCACAGATTTTTGGAGTTTAATTTGTAAAGTGATCAAAAAAAGTTTTAAATATCATCTACTCTTATTCCCAGTTATGTACAAATGCATTTTAATCTGTGACTACCCAAGAAATGTTGGTGTGGGAAAACTTTGAAATTACTTTGCCCCGTAATTCTCTGCCACATATTAGATTGATGGTTATCACATTCTTATGCATGCAAATATTTTGGCGTTGCTTAGTGAATTAACCAAATGAGTTAAAGTACTGCAAATTCATGGAGAGATTCAAAAATATTTGTACATAACTTTTTTTCTAGTTAACATATTCTCTGTCCCTGTTACATACGTTACCTGGTTACTGTTTCCAAACATTAGGGACTGTATTCAGAAAACCACAAGTTATATTAACTTCCTGTTTACACTTTTAGTAAAGGACATTAAGGGTAAAGTATTGATGGTGAAAGAAGAAATAAAGAAATGACAACATTTATTTTTCCACAGTCATGTCCCACATATGTCCCCTATTACTGTGGATATACCCATATATGAGAAACAGGTGCAATGAAGCAATACATAAGGGATTATTTACAAGGCCCCAGAGAAGCAGGAGAGCAGATACAGTGCACAGCAGTTTACCTTAATACAAATAGAGTACATCTAGTGCTAATCCTACATCAGTCAGCATCTTCAGTTGGCCTGAGAGGAGATATGTAAGTCTGGAAAAGACTGGTAAACAGGAATCCCAGGAAATTGCTTTCTAGGGGAGAAAAATTGGAGAGCAAGAAAGATAGGATAAGGGAAAAGTGGCTTTACTCTTTTAAGGCCTAAACTTGAACTGTCAGTTATTTCATTAAAACTTTAAACGCACGTTAAAAATTTGCCAGTTCCTGCTTCATATTAATAATTTATCTCCCAGTGCCACCATGTGTAGTGTATGACTAAAACTTGCAATTTAGCTGATTGGAGGGGTTAGTCTTTTATTTATTTTGATATTCCCCATCTTTACTGATCTCTAGCTGCTATGAAATTGGTAGCACTGGATACAGCACAATGTACTAATAATAGCACTGTAAATTTTGTCCATGCCTATTTTTCAATATAGTACTCTTCATGTTTTAGAAATATTGCAAATTTATTTATGTTTCTTTATATATATGTATATCATTTTCACAGCAGCCATAACAATAGTATCTCTACATTGACTGACTGAACTAAATACATGAAAGTAATGGGCTTTAGATGCTGGTTACTAACAACCAACTTTGTGCACACTGGATTTGTCCCAGCCCCTCTAAAATGTTTGCAGTGCTTAAACCAGAGACCTGAGCAGAAATTTATTAGTTCATTTGAGATTCGACATTTGACAAAAGGATTACTGTATATAATTCCATTTACAGAACCATGTGTCATGAACCCACTCCTGGGGGTCAGGCCCATTGAGCTCATAGTACCCACCCTTAACTGCAATCTGTGATGCGGGGGCAGGGATACCCTCCTCATCCTTCAGAATGCTCACTGAAGTCATGACTGTACCTCTGCCATGAGGATCCTGGGCATCCCTCTAACTCTGGATAAGGGCACAATACCAGTCTCGAGTCAGCCAACTATGCACCCTTTCCTTGGCTATTACACAAATGAGGAAGACCCAGGTTCACACTCTCTTCAGGGTAATAGTGCAAGCCTGATTTGGTCTTCTCCCTACAGGACATGCAACAGCCTGGTTCAAAATCCCTTCAGACTCATCCCTGAGACTTTGGTATTCTCCCTATCCTTCCAGATCCCTTACAAACCCTTTTCTCAATTTAGTTGTTTATGGTGGCCCCTATAAACAATTAACAGTTATCACAGATTATTAGTAAACCTTTTACAGTCACACATACAACATAATGAAATTCTCACTCAGGCAGATATTCTTTAGGAAAATAAATGTTTTACTAAAATACTTAGATAAATACAGTTACAACTAAAAGAGAATACACTAATTTGAGTTGCAGTATTCAGAAACAAAATGGGACAAATATATACATGTAAATGCTCTAACACTGTTAGCTAAAAGTCTACCTTGAAACTGCAGTGAATCGAAGACCAGAAAAGTGGATGAAAGTTTTCAGTTCCTTTTGTCCTTGTAGCCACACTGGGTCTCAGCAGTTTTGTTCCTGGTGTGTGTCAAGCACAGTATCCAGATGAAATGTGTGTCAAATGCCCTGAGCTGGGCTTTTTATAGGGATGGCCATCCCAGTCTGTGATCTTGCAGTGTCATCAATTCACAGCTCAGATCAACTACTCCGTTTGGCCAGGAGATGTCTCTGTTCAGCTATTTCCAAAAATCAATTCTTGGCATTTAAAGTCCCCTGTAGAAAGCTGGCACCCATAACATAAAATTCACACTGTCCTGTTAGAATGGTCATCTGGGTTCAGTTCCTGGCTAAAACATTCTGGGCTTTTGAAATAGCTTAATTTAATTAGTTACAAGGAAGATCCCGTAAGGTTTATGATTACACAACTGATTTTATTACCCCTGTTTCCCTAGGGCAGTTAACTTAGAGGAATACTCTTTGATCAGTTATCCACAAGCTTTTTGACAAGAACTTGTCAGATTCATGGCAAGCAAGGCTTAAAAGAAGGTCAAACCCTTTTTTTAAAAAAAATCCAATCTTTTCTTTATGTGCCTTCGTATTAACACTGGTATTTAGTGGCATGTAAATATACACAGAATTACATAAACAAAACCATATATACAACATATTTATGTCTGCCAATAAGGACTAACAGTGGGGTAGCTCACCACACCACGTTTTAAAACTGAGATGTTAGTGGAACATCTTTTCACATTTATGTGTGTGAAAAGCATGTAATTAAAGCAGTAATAACGAGTATTTGTTTCTATGAATTGGCTTCAGCTGGCAAGTAAACAGCTGTTCTAACATTAGAGCACATTTTCTAGGCAAAAAGGCAGTATTAAAAATCTAAAAATAACCCAGCACTGAACAATTTAGAAGAAATGGAAGTATGCTGGCATTTGTTTTCATGAGTTGCTAAAACTAGGAAAGTAGAATAATCCCTGTCAAGTGCACTGCCAATTTATCATAAAGCAATGGAATTCATGTGGAAAGCTTGGGGCTTATTTGACTTGTGACCCTTGGCAGGCCATTGCTTTGTTTACTTCTGTCTTGAGCTGAAACCAGCACCCTGATGCAGAGAGCAAGGGCATGACTGAATCCCCCTTCTGTTTCCTAAAATTCCATCATGTTCACTTTATATCCTTTTATCTAATGAATTTTTATTTATTTATTTATTTCAATCTAGGATTAGAAAATACCTTTGAGCACAGTGGAGCTCTTTTACAAAGGTTCCATGTCAATTGTTTTGTAGAGCTTGGTCTTGCCAAACTAGTTATACTGTACACACTAACAGATAACAATAGTACATATGTGTTGCCATACCTGTTAATAGCTCCACGTTGCATAGAACATTCTACATTTCAGTCCCCTTATTCAGTCATAGGAACATACAGTAGAAACACAGGAAAAGCTAGACAAAAAAAACAAGGGTTCATCGTGTTAGTTTCCTGCCAAACTAACATCTGCTGCATTCAATATTGTGTAATATTGAAAAACTCCTGGAATGCTTCCTTCTAAAATGAATTAAATGTTGCACCCTGTAATTTTACTCTTGATGTGATTTAAGATCCAAGAGTCAACACTTTTGCCTTGTGTTGCATGCTTTTAGAGCTTATTCCATAGGCTTACTGCTCTTCGTAAGCTCTCAGATAAAGGGGGAAGGAATGGGAGAATTAAAAAGAAAGGTGGGAAGGAAATGGGGGGCAGCAAGCAGAGCAGAAACAAAATCTGGAAGGCTGTAGGTGAAAATGCTAGAAGTTTAGGAAATAGGATTCTGGGCCTAGAGGTCATCTTGGTAGAGGCTGACTTGGATATTGTGGCCATTACTGAGTCATGGTGCACTGAAAACCATGACTGGGACGTGGCCATACTGGGCTATGCTCTGTTCAGAAAGGACCAGGTGGGAAGGAAAGGAGGTGATGTGATACTTTATGTGAGGGAAAGTATAAGAGCCATGGAGTTACAGGGAATACAGAGGAAGCAGAGGTACTATAGGTCACCATGGAAATGTGGAATGGAGCCACTATTGCACTGGGGACAAGATATTTTTTAGGTATATAAGTTAAAAGAGGAAGACCGGGGTGGAGCTGTAAGGTTAAAAAGGGAAGGGAGGACTCTGCAGAGGGGGACCAGGAAAAGGCAGACATCCTGAGCAAATACATTTGCTCAGTGTTCACAGAGGAATGAGAAGGGAAGGGGACACAAAAAAGTAACAAAAGCTTTGGAGGGAGGGAGGTCGACACTTGTCCTTTTTTGGAGGTAAGAGTCCTGAAGGTACTTGATAATCTGAAGGTGGACAAAGCAATGGGGCCAGATGGGGTGCATCCAAATGTATTGAGGGAACTCAGGGAATATTGGCTTCACCTCTGACAGTTCAATTTAACAGCTCACTGGAAACAGGAGTGGTTTTGGAGGACTGGAGGAAGGTGGCTGTAGTCCCACTACACAAAAGGGGTAGCAGGGAGGAGGCTGGCAATTACAGACCAGTCATCCTGACATTAATGGTAGAAAATTAATGGAATCACTGCTGAAGGAAAGGATTGTGGAATATCTTGAATCCACTGGATTACAAGACTTGGAGCAGCATGGTTTCATGGGGGGGGGGGGGAGGTCATGTCAAAATAATCTGATAGATCTCATTGACTGGGTGACCAAGGAACTAGATCAGGGTGGAGTGGTGGATGTGGCCTACCTAGATTTTAGTAAGGCATTTGACACCGTTCCACATAGGAGACTAGGAAGCAAGCTGGGTAGTTTAAAAGTGAGCCCAAAGGTTAACTGGATATGAAATTGGTTAAGGGATAGATGACAGAGAGTGATAGTAAATTGGGTTCACTCCAGGCAAGGCAGGCTGACAAGTGGGGTGCCTCAGGATCAGTGCTGGGACTGATCCTTTGTAATGTCTTTAGAAATGACATTGCAGAAGAGCTGGAAGAGAAGGTCTGCCTCTTTGCAGATAATTCCAAAATCTGCAATAAAGTGGACACTTGGGGGTGGTGGAAAGGACGAGCAGAGACTGAGAGAACTAGAGGAGTGATCAAGGGTATGGTAGCTGGGTTTCAATGAGAAAAGGTGCAGAATAATGCACTTGGGGCACAGAAACCCAAGGGTGGAGTACAAAATGGGTGATGTGATATTGATGACCACCAAGCAGGAAAGAGACCTGAGGCTAATTATATCTGATGACCTAAAGGTGGCCAGGCAGTGCGACAAGGCAGTAGGGAGGGCGAGTCAGATGCTGGAGTGCATAGAGAGGGGTAACATCAGCAGAAAGAGGGAGGTGGTGTTGTCTCTGCATAGATCACTGGTAAGACTCCACCTATTATGTCCAGTTTTGGAGACCACATCTCCGGAAGGACATAGACAAAGTGCAGATGGTCCAAAGGAGGGCAACTAAAATGGTACAGGGTCTGCCTCAAATGCCCTATGAGGAGAGACTAAAAGACCTCAATATGTACGCCCTGGAACAGAGGAGGAAGGGGAGGATGTGATAGAGACCTTTAAATACCTCACGGGGGTAAAGAAGGTACTGGAGGGGAATATTTTTTAGAAGAAAGGGTGCTCAAGAACAAGGGGACATGTTATGAAGCTTGGGGGTAGATTCAGGAGAGATGTTAAGAAGCACTTTTTCACAGAGTGGTGCATTTCTGGAACAATCTTCTAACGGATGTGGTGGGGGAGAAGATAGTGGTAGGGTTCAAGAATGAATGGGACAAGCACAAAGGAATTGTAGTGGAAAGGAAGGGGAAGGGAGAAAGAGCTGTAGATCAGGCATGGTCTGCGGTAATAGTGTAGGTAGGAAGAAAATGGGCAGACTGGATGGGCCAAGCAGTCCTTATCTGACGTCAAATTCTACGTTTCTGTTTCAGAGTGAAAAAATGCTTCCTCTGTTTCACAAAGCTTCGCAAAGCAGAACCCATTACTTTCCAAGATTGTCCAAGTGAACAATCAGTATTTTCTACTGCAAATAAGTCTGCAAATCTATTACCAATCTATTGCTCTGTCACCCTATTATTCATCTACATCATGTATAAAATTGCACATGAGGAACTTAGAGCGATGAGACAAAAAAAAACACCTGGCATTGCTGTGATATCAGATGTGGGTCCCCTGCATTGTTCTCCACATCAGCTTGTTGAGTGTGAATTATATAATCATTGAGGGAAAAGAAGTCTTATTTGCAAAGCAAACTACACAGCATACAAAGTAAAAGACAACGATACAACTCCACCTCTATTTCACTTGTGTGGAATGCAAAAAAAGCATGAATTACAAATTGCATATCGAGAGCATGTCTAAAGAATTTTTTATACACTAGTCCCCACATCATCATTCAACACAATGCTGGCTTTAGATTGTACTGGATTCCTTAAGACAACTGGGCAAACATCTCCAACATGCTGTAAGCTTGAGCTACTACACTCCTTGTGGCCATGTTATTTTCTATGAAGTAGTGTGATTACCATCTGCAGAGAAAATCTGAATGCTAATTACAGGTGTGATTGTCAGTTTGGGTTAGATTAGAAGCGTCGGGCAATTAGTCTGAAACTGTGTAGCAAAATGGTATAATTGATACGTGGTATTAGACCTTAACAAAGCCTGGACAAGGCAGCCTTTCCTGTATCTGTCTAGTGAATATGTAAATTAAAAGCAATTGCATATTATCCAGGCACACTTGTCACATGCAGTTAAACCATCACTTCTAGGGTTCTACAAAACGCAGTACTCTCTGGTACATATATCCACATAAATCCAATTGAGGAATACCCTGCCTGTAATACAGCTCTCTTGTTTAACTCCTGTTCTCATAAGGTTTCTCCATTTTGAGCCTGTGGAAAACAGTTTTCTGCACAGGGCACTATAATTAAGCAATATTTGGATTTGCAGATAACATTATGATACGTGTGGATTGTAATCTCTGAGTTCAGGACTGGCTTAGAGCTGTATCCTTGTGATGTCATTGCAGTGTTTTCTTTAAATTTCTTTCCACTTTAAAAACATATTTACCCAGAGTAGCCCCATTAAGATATACCATTGCATTTTCTTTTGTTATACCTCTAGTTTATTGAGTTCTTGATTCTACATAGAAGGATAGAACAACAGGGATACAGTTCTTATTGTACTCCTCAAACATCTCTGTACCTGATGTAACCTATGATTATGCCTGATGCCTCTGCACTTAGTCCTGGTCACTAGAACGTATTAGTCCTATGAACTCCTCAATTACTGTAACTCTTTGCTGTTATGTGTCCTGTTACTCTGAAGTGGAACCTCTGTAAACGAGCCACTGGCTCAAAGGTTTTCTCCGAAATCCTAATACATAAATACAGTTCACAACTGCATTGCAGACTCATAGTTTTAGTTATGAAGGCTGGTGTAGATGATACATTGAGCATGGCAGTCTCTATGTTATTTTGTCAGAGTGAGAGAAGCAAAAGAGTAAGGGCATTTCATAATTGCATTAAAAACTCATAATGAGTTACAAAGGATGCTATATCTAATACAATAGGAGTGTAACTTTAAAACTATTCTCCCTGATAGGAAGAGAGGCACAGCAGTCAGGGTAAAGTGGGACTTGAGTGAGAGAGGTTAAGAGGTGTCAGGACAAGATACAGAATTTTTCAGACACTGTTTACATACCATAGTCAGGGCCAGATTAAGCTTATCAGGGGCCCTTGGTGCAAGAAAAATATGGGCACCCCCCACACACACACACAGAGCCATGAGGGTCCAATCAACAAAAGGCTTCTTGCACTTCTGCATGTGTGGAGGGCCATGAAAAGCTGTAGAGTGCCCACTTTGAGCATGATGTGTGTATCTGTGAAGCACTCCGTGGCATCCACATAACTGGTTGTGTGCCCCGTCTGCACTTGATCTCTAGCCACATGTGGGGCTATGTGGGAGACTGGGACAGGGTGGATAAGGGGGTGGTCATGGCCTCCTGTTCCCAGACAAGACCTGTGGTGCCTTGGGCTAATGAAGGGGGTGGAGGCTAGCTGCCCTATGAACAGTATTAGCAACTACGTGCCGATCTCTACACAGCCATTGGATGAGCAGTATTAGCAACTATGTGCCTATCTCTACACAGCCATTGGATGAACAGTATTAGCAACTACGTGCCGATCTCTACACAGCCATTGGATGAGCAGTATTAGCAACTACGTGCCGATCTCTACACAGCCATTGGATTAGCAGTATTAGCAACTATGTGCCTATCTCTACACAGCCATTGGATGAACAGTATTAGCAACTACGTGCCTATCTCTACACAGCCATTGGATGAGCAGTATTAGCAACTACGTGCCTATCTCTACACAGCCATTGGTCCCACTTGCCTACCGTCATGAGCCCCTAGAGCACTCATGGTGGGCTGGTGGACCAAACTGGCACAAGCTAGTGCCTGACATAAATGGTGTACAATTCTGGTGAGAATACAGCAGTCTTTGCTGGACTGCTGTAGCCTGCATCCCTCTGCTTCATGCAGAGTCGGAGATCCACCAACTCACCTTCTGGTAATGTCTCCCATCCTTTATTCCAGTCCTGACTCATTGCTTCTACAGCATGGTTATTTTTTCTTCACAGGACAAGGGGCACTGGGGGGTGGGGTTCAAATTCAAGCAGACCTTGTGTTACCAGCATTTTATTAAAAGTCCCACAAGTGAATTTTAAGCAACAGGGGCTAGTATTCTCTAGATGTTATGTACAAAGCTATGCAGTATAGTAAAACAAACATTAGACTGAAAATATTCTGCACTTCAACTATTTTTTTTACAACAACAGTGGCACCAGCTTAGCCACCAGAGTTTGTTCAGTCTCTTAAATCCATGATTTGATCCATATCCAGCTTAGAAAACTATTCTGTAAGGGAGCATGAAGTAGAAACACAGAAACATAAAATTTGTCAACAGAAAAGGGCTGCTTGGACCACTATGTATATTCCCCACATAAATCTAAAATGTTAATAAATAACTTACTGAAGAATAAAGTATCTAGTCAAGGTGGAGTTTAAATTCCAGAGGGCTGGCACAAAGGCGGCCTTATGTTTTTGAGGGCCCCCAGCAAGGTTAGTGATGGGGGCATCCACCCCATTACTGTGGCAGGCATCTTCATGCTATTATGATACCATTTTGAAAGCTTCTGCCCAGCTCACTGAGTCCCTATGCAGACTGTTTTAACAGGGCACAGTATGAAATCTAAATAATTTAAAAACATTTAAATCTTGAAGACTGATGCTTTGTGTATGGTCAAACTGAGAACCCTTTGAGTTTGGGCTCGGAATGGGGTTGCCTATGTCTGGCTCTGAGCAGGCAACAACAAGCAGAAAGAAAGTAATACAAAAAAGCTGCAGCAGTGCCAGTCTCCATCGAGTCTGACCGCTGGTGCTAGGAAATGGGATTCATTGATTAAAGGGGAACTAAATTCAAAATTTACAACAAAATAAAAAATGCTGTGCAGGGTGTTTTGATTCGCAGGTGTGTCCTTCCCTTTGCTTGCTGTGATGATTTTTTTTTAATTTGCTTGCTAGTTTTTGTCCCCTGAGGATTGCCATGTTCACATTTTTTATGCTCTTCTTTTTCCTATAATGCCTCCTGTCCTATGTGACAGTGATGTGTCCAGGACCATTCATTCAACAAGAGTTGTTTTTTTTTTGTCAAGATTACAGCGGTAGAGCTGTGATTTTTAGTTACTCTCCTTGTCCAGGGAGCTCTAATGAAGGCTAAATTTACTGATGGCAAACACTTGTGGAATAATTGAGTGGACTTTTTGGTAAGGAAACACCTTGAGTCTTCACTAACTATAGCATCTGTGACCTTGGGTGATTTGTGTGCTTTTTTAATAGTGGTGTATAATTTAATACACGGGAGGCAGAATAGTGCAGTACTTTAAGGCTCTAAGCTGCAAATCTGGAGACATGGGTTTGAATCCCACAGCCCCCACTTGCATACTGTGTGACCATGAGCAAGCCACTTAACTTTCCTGTGCTCCCAGGTTGCACCTGTAAACAAGCTTTCAGCTTAATGTGTCTCTCCTGGTTAAACAATTGGAAAAAAAAAAGTGAAAAGCTTTAAAAACAAAACATTCACCCCTGCTGGCTAGCCCTAGACACATACCTACAGTAGAAAACAGAAAGTTTAGATTAAAAAGAGTTATTTAGTTGAAGCCAGAATATCAGGCTCCTAACAAGAAATTGCTGCTGCAGTAGTTAGCACTCTCAAAATCAATGGTCCTGGATGCATCATTGTCACATGGGACAGAAGGCACTGTAGGAAACAGAAGAGCCATAAAAATGCAAACATGGAGCTCCCCAGGGCCCTGGCTGGCAAATACAAAAAAAAAATCCTTACAGCCAACAAAGGGAAGGACACACAAGGACTACACATCAAAACATTCTGCACAACATTTTTTTAATTTTTACTTTAGTTCCCCTTTAAGTGTTAAAAAATGTATTTTGTCAAACATGGCACCACAGCACATGCAGATAAATTAAATCTTCCTTTTGCAGGAGGGGCAGCTATCTGGGTATGTAACACAGGGGTGTTAATGGCTTAATAAGGTGTTAATATTGGTAGGTGCTGAAACAGTGGTGTTTTGTTACAGAGACTGGGCTGAAGTGTCCCAGACAGGAATGACTACATGTTAGACTGGCTGAGACTACTATCTCTAGCCAGGATGACCCACTCAGGACTAGAGGCCTCCTGGCAGGCAGGGGTCCTAAGCTTGGGCCTTGTTGGCCTGTGCCTTTCTCTGGCCCTGACCTTAGTTTTTCACAGTGATCTACAGTGGAGCCTGCCAGGATGTAACCCAATACTGCAGAATTCTACAGCAGAGTCACTGCCGGAAACACTCCAATTTCAATAGCAGTTAATCCTTTTTGTCATGCAGGAAGCTGTAACACTGCATTGCATCTTGGTGAGTTCCACTGTACACCTCTGTGACCAGTTTGCCATAACTTGACCAGCACCAGCTGTGGTCTGAAACACTGATGACATTAAATCTGGGGGTTATTGGGGCCGGCAGTATAGACTAGCGGTTACAGTAATAAACTGTGAATGAGCTGAGGACATCTAGCAGACCTGAGTTTGATTCCCACAACCTCCACTTGCGTACTGTATGACTCTGAGCAAGTCACTTAACCTCCTCAGTGTTCCTGGGTTGCCCCTGAAAACAGGCACTTGTGCCTAGTGGGCCTAACCCCTTTTAAATCAGAACTTAAGACCTATTTGTTTTATCAGGCTTTTTCTGAATGTTTTTAGAATGTACTGTATTATTGTTATTGTTGTTTATATTGTATGCTATTTTATTGTACAGCGCCTTGATAATTTGAAAGGCGCTTAAGAAATAAATTTTACCTTACCTTACCTCTTTTTGCTGCCACCACTTGGTTCTACCAGTGGGCACTAGTTTCAGTCCTACCAGGGCCACTTCCCTCTTGGTTCCTGGCCACCTTAGACAGAGAACCTTCTCCTGTAGACCCTAGGAAGCACTCAGCTGCCCTCCTCTCAGATACGGTCACTTGTAATGCAGTTTGGTATGCTCTTTGGAGATGGATCAAACGGACATATCTTTGCCAATAGAGACATGTACATGGCATAAAAAACTGCCTCAGTTTGTACAAAACTAGAGATTGTTACAGGAATAAATGGAAAAAAATATGCACTGTATTTACAAAGAACAAAATAGGATACAATTTCTGCTAGAAAAGGAAATAAATACAGTTTAAACAAAAAGACAGACTACAGAAAGAAAAACCTAGCTAACTTCCTAGCCTAACTCACCTGACATAGACCAAGAAAATGAGTCATTAGCAACTGGTTCCCCCAGTTTAGTCAGTAGGGTATCAGTACTTTTCAGTGCTCCGCTGAAGACTGACTCTAGAGACTAGGGTTACAACATAAACTCTCCCTGTCCCAGCCCCTTGATGACATCAGTGACTTGGCCTTTTGCCAAAAACTCCTTTTGTGTTTACCAGCATCCTACGTCTACTGGTTGGAAGAGGCTAGCATCCCAAACCTGGGATACACACACACAGATATATCTGCACTAGGGCTGAGGTAACTCTTTGTAGCCTTATACAAATATGCCCCATCTTTCCTACAGCAAGGAGCAGGAAGAAATAAAAAAAACTATATATACAGGAAACTTTCTACGTGTGATGGTCTGAGCACCCTGCAGTCCTCAGTGAGCCTCTTTCTCTCTCTCAGGCCTTTTCCACTAAGACCATCTGGACAGTGTCACCACTGTTAAGGTCCCGATTTTAGCAAAAGCTCAGACCCCAGTGCTCTGATTGCCCTTTTCCACCATCTTCTACCCTTTAGACTCCCCATAGTGAGGGTCTCTGCTCTGAGTACGGCACGCTTTACTCTCTTGGAAACCTTTTACTATGCATCCCTTTTATCCAGGTACCCTTCCCTCAGAGAAGCAGTCACAAACAACCAGTTACTCAATCCTTAGAAGAATAACTAATGTATTAATAAACACTGGTTGCGTAAATACAACAGTAATAATCAGGTATAACAGTATTTACACATAGTAAGACAGCAGTACGTATACAGGATTATAAAAGAAAACTTGCATACTTGTGCAGATAAATGCTTCTATCTTTCTTACAAGTTACAGAGTCTTCTTACCTCACTATCCACTAGCCTTGTTACATCAACCTCTCTCTGCAGACACATAGTCTGACTCCATTTTTGGACAAACAAAAACCACAGTGAAAAAACAGAAAACAATCTGGGTTGAAGTATTTATGACCTCTATCTCTCCCTGTTGTCTTGGTCAAGCAAGGCTGATGTCACTTCCTTGTACCCAGGTTCCTCCGACTGGCTGAAACTGCTTTAGACCTGGAATTTTGGGTGGTGCCTACTTTGCGATATAATCTGTCCTCGGTGTCTCTGTGACCCAGCTTCTTTTTGCAGATTATTTAGCATCTGAATATGTGTTCAGTTGCCATTGAGACAGACTGTCTCTGAATCCTTTTTGTACTATCAAATGTATCCCCCTTCCAGGAAGCCAATACAATGAAAGTCCACACTTACTTAAGAAACCCTGGTGTGCTACTGAAAATCTCCCAAATAGGCCAGTTTGCTTGCCTTTGAACTCTGCCTCTTGGCCTCCTACTGCTACAAAATATGCTATCATTTGACAAAAATATTTCAAACTGCCAGCAAAAGTTGTCTGTTCATCATATACCGCCCTCTTAGTTTTATAAAGTTGCACATTTGTGAGGTCCACAAATAGCTACTTCATGTGAGCTAAGTGGCCAGATGTTTAATGATACTGGGGAGACAGTCCATCTCCATTAGCATTTTGCTCTCCACTGCAGTTCTGTATGGTGAAATTATAGTCTTGGATGCTGATACTCCAGTGCAAGATTGCATTTTGCCTGCTCATTCTGTTCAACCATTATGATGGACCGTGGTCTGTGACCACCGGGAGTAACCTTCCATACAGTTAGGGGATCAATTTCTTGATTGTCCAGACAATGACTAGACGCTCCTTCTTAACGGTACAGTATTTCATTTTCCTTGGTAGCCAGCTTCTGGCTGAAGAAAACAACTGGTCTTTCTACCCTATCCTTGGATACTTCAGAGAGAACTTCCCCCAGGCTTCTGTCACTTGCATCTGTCTGGACAATAAACACCAAATTATAATCTGGGCTCACCAGCAGTTGCACTTGGCATAATGCCAGTTTCCATTGCTGGAAGGCTGTTCACAGCACTCCATCCACTGAATCTTCTCTGGAAGCTTCTTAGCAGTGCTATCTGTTAAAGGGTCTGAATGGTACTATAATTTTCAACAAATTTGGGATAGTACCCCACAGTTCCCAGAAATGCACTCAGTTGCTTCTTAGTTTGGGGGGAAGGGTCAGTACCAATTTGCCTCAACTCTAGCTGGCTCAGGCATGATGTGCCCCCTTCCCACACACACAATGTCCCAAGTATAACAGCTCTGCCATCTTGATTTGGCATTTCTCTGGCTTAATATTCAGTCCTAGAGTCCTGTGGTCTGGTCAAGACTTCCCTCACATGAGGGAGGTGCTCTTCCCATGTCCAGCTAAACATGCCTATATTATCCATGTAGGCTAGGCAAAGTGCTCAGTCCCATTCAGGACCCTGTCAACTAGCCTCTGGAAAGTGGTGGGTGAATTCCTCATTCTGAAAAGCATAACATTGGATTCAAACAAACCAAATGGGGTGACAAATGTTGACTTCTCATGAGTGTCCATGGATAGCCACACTTGCCAGTATCCCTTTGTCAAATCTATTGTGGTAATGTACTTAGCCCCTCCTAACCTGTCCAGTACCTCATCTGTCCTAGGCATGGGGTATGTGTCAGGTACTGTGTCCTAATTTAACTGCCTGTAATTGATGTAGAACCTGGTAGTTCCATCTTTCTTTGGAATCAGAACCACTGGGGCTGCCCAGGGGCTGATGGATGGTTGGATCACTCCTAGACCCAACATTTCCTGTAGCTGTTCCATCATTGTTCTTTTTACTGCCTCCACCACCTGATATTGGCTCTGACTTATGGGCTTCTCTACAGTGGTTTTCACTTCATGCACAGTGAAATCAGCTCACCCCAGGATGGCAGTAAAAAGTGGAACAAAGTCTTTAAACACTTCCTTCATCTGGTCTGCTTGTCTGGGTGTGAGCCCCTCTGATGTCTTCACATCATTCAGGGAGGCTTTTTCCTTACTCCCCTCTAGCATGACCGAAGCAGGCACCTCCTGATCTCCATCTGCTGTGCTACAAACCATAAAGGCAATGTCAGCATGATCATAATAGGGTTTCATCATATTTACATTGAAAACTTGCTGAGTGCAGCTTCTGTTAAACAATTCTATGACATAATCTTCATCATTCACTTGGTGTATGACCTCATAGGTTCCCTCCCATGCTATCTGCAGGTTGTTATGCCTCATTGCGGTGAGTACCATTACTTTTACCCTATGATGTATGATTGAGCTCTGGCCCCTTTATCATACCAAGTCTTTTGCTTCTGCTGCACTGCAGCTAGGTGATCCTGAGTAAGGCCCATGAACTCCTTAAGGCAGTCCCAGAAATTCAGGACATAGTCCACAACAGAGTTCCTCTGGTTGGTGGCACAGCCTTTCCACTCCTCTCTAACTAAATTTAGGGGTACCATGATCTGTCTAGCATACAGGAGCTCAAAAGGTGAAAAGCCTAATGACTCTGTGGAACTTCCCAGTATGCAAACAGCAAGTGGAGTAGGAATTTTCCCCAGTCTCTTTTGTGCTGTTTTATGAATGTGTGAAGTATATTTTTTAAACTTGCATTAAATCTCTTTACTAAACCATTCTTTATGGGTGAGATGGGTTTGCATGCAATGGCTCTATTCGAAACCACTTCCACAACTCAGTCATCAGATTGAACATAAAGTTTATTCCTTGACCTGACAAAATCTCCCTGGTAAATCCAACTCTCCTGAAAATCCTCAGTAGATCATCTGCTATCTTCTGTGCCTGTATGGAGGATATGGCTACAGTTTCCAGATATTAAGTGGTGTAATCCACTATGACCAGACTGTACTTCTTTCCTCTTGAGCTAGGCATAGCCAGTGGGCCCACAATATCCACAATGACCTAATAAAATGGTTCCTCAGTAATAAGGAGTGAAATCGGGGGAACCTTTGCTTGATCTGTCTTCTTCCACACATGCTGACACTCTTGGCATGATCGACAGTACTCTCCCACCTCTTTGTACAGTGTTGGCCAGTAAAACTTCTGCAGCAAATGCCTCTTTGTCCATTTAATCCCTTGGTGCCAGGACAGAGGAATTTGGTGTGTTAAATCCAGAAGGGCCATTTGGTATTCCCGAAGAGCCACAATCTGCTTGCACACATTTCACTCCTCAGGTACGTTCTTAGGAACCCAGTCTCTATATAAAATATCTCTTTCCCAAAATATTTTCTGATGCTCCTCCCTTGTAGAATCACTGCTGCTGTCTGCCAACAGCTTAAGTGCAACTAGAGATGAATCTGCTAGATGAACATTATTACAAACAAAGTAAGGTGCACACAGGGGCTGCAATGCAGGAGCCAGGAGCTGCCAGCTCAAAGTAAACAAAGGACAAATTAGCTCTGCACTCAAGATTCATGTTCAAAAGCAAAGTGCCAGTTTAATAGCCAGGGGCCTGAGAAGGAACCAAATGCTCCAGTGCTTTCACCCTAATAAATGTGACAGAATAACTAGAAGTCACTTTATCCCTACATTAGGACAACACAGTAGTGGCAACTGGCTAACCAAACCAAGAGGGGTACACAAATGTGGAAGATGCAATGTGTGCCAGTGTATACAAACAGGTATGACTTTCACAAAAAAATTAGACATTTAAAACAGATAAATTCATGACATGTACAACACTAATTGTGGTGTATGTTTATCGGTGTTCCTGTGTGCATCATACTTTGTTTGTGAGTACAATTGCTGTTAAGTTTACTGCCAAATAAAATATCTTTGCATATTTTGCTGATTCAGTGATTGCACTTACCAACTAATAGTGAGGAATTACTGTCTTCCTTCTAAGTCCTGAGCACCATGACAGAAGATGTTTCCAAATGAGTTGGAGGCCATACTACAATATGAGTAATCTAGACGCTACTCCTGTTCTCCATTTTGAGAGTAGCGAGGATCACAAACTGAACTCAGGTGAAGAGGAAGGCCCAGATTGCTTGGTCGACCCAGATTATTTTGATGGATGCTAGGAGAGACTGAGAAGCAGCATTATTGGTGATGGAGAAGTTACAGATGAACAGTCATCTTTGAAAGAGTTGTTTTTTGAATTAGAAAAACTTTGCATTAAGGAACAGAATCACTGCTACAACAAAATAACCTTGGAGAGATGTCTGGAGCTCAATATCATGCCCCGAGAATTGAGAATCGAAAAAACCCCATCCAGTGGCTTCAACAACGATGAATTAAAGAAGGACTGGGAGGAAGCTGCCATCATTTGCACAGTGAGTTGGATAAAAGCTTTGATTAAAAGAGATACCCGCATGAAAAATGAGATGATTAAAGAAATTAAACTGATTCAAACCAAACTTGCTGATTTAAAAGGGAAAAAAGACTTTGACAGTTTAAACAATGGGTACAGCAAAGAAATGAGTAAAGATGAAAAAGACTTGATCTCTAGAAAAAGAACCAAGGTGAACAGAGACATTGGTGATAATTAGATGCAATAAGTTTTTGTCTGGGAAAAACGAGACAAGTCCATTAGTAAAGGGTGCTACCAGACACATAGGAGAGCTTGGAATAAATTTCAGAAAAGGGATAACAGCAAGAAAAGCATGAACTTCCAAAATAACACCAGAAATGATAGCACTACTGAAGAAGTACAGGAAGTGAGAGCAGATGCTATTCCCTCTAATAGCTCAATGACCCCTGGGTTTTTTTTAGTAGCAGGACAATCAGCAGAAGAGCTGGAAAAAACACAGGAACAAAAAACCTCAGGAAAAGGAGCCATTCCCCAAAAATGAGGAGAGGATGGAGAGGTAAACGAAAACCAAGGTGTCCAGAGATCACTGAGGAACAAGGACAAAGAGAAAGAACAGAGGTCACAAATCTATCAAAAGCAGTATTAACTGAAAACAAATTAAAAGTATTAGAAAAGGACTTAACTTTCATACTAATGTCTAACACTAATTTATTTAGAACAAGGATTGATATTTTTAAAATTGGTAAAAAAACTCAAACTCAAATACTTTTTGGGTAAGAAGCCTGAATTAGTAACTGCAACCTCTAACATGGATGGACTTGACATTAATGGAAACTTGAAGGAAATGTCTAAAATGTTGATAATGACATTTTAAATATAGTAGCTCATTACCTTCTTCTGTGGATAGCCATTTGAGCACAGAAAGGAATGTTTTCCTTAAGTCAACTATGAGAGGGAAGTGATCAAAAATTGTGCTGAACAGATGGCCAGGGAACCCCTTCAGTTACTGACCTGCTGGCCCTACCTCATGCTCAGGCAGTTTGTGATGTCTAACCAGACAGAACACAGTAGTGTGCCACATAGAGGTCAATGGAGGACATTTTTGAAACAGTTTTATGTATGTTAAGGCTACCTTTGTTATAAATAAAAGTCATTGCTCAACTAATAGGGCCCCTGTTAGTTGGAGAATGACTTTCATTTATATCAAAGGTTACTTTAGTATATACAGCATCAAACAGCTCAAGAAATGTCCTCCTTTGACTTCTATGTGGCACACCCCCTCCCTCTGCCTGGTTAGACATCACAAAACATCTGAGTGAGGGGTGGGGTTGGCTGACCAGGAAGTGGAAGAGTTCAACTGGCTATCTGCTTAGCACAGTTTTCAGTCTCTTCTTCCCTTCTGTAGTGGACTTAATGAAATAAATTTCTTTCTGGGCTCAAATGAGTAACACTAGCATAAGGTAATGGACTAATGTATTTTAAAAGCCATTACCAAAATCTTAGACATTCTCTTTAAGAACTGAAACAATATGTGAAACCTCACCTTCTGATTTGAATTAGCTGGACTTTTCTATGTTACATGAAGAAACATGGGAAGTATCTGATTGGGACAGTAACTTTATTGACAATATTGATGTCTCTGGCTTATTAGAGGAGGCAGGAGACTTGAATGTAAGTAATGTACCTCAAAGGGCTACACAGCAATTTAAACTGAAGTCAGTTTTCTGTCTGCAGTATTTTGCCCAGCAATTTCTGTTTTGGAAAAAATTTGTTCTTAATGAAGCTATTCAGCTGTTTTCTGAGAATACTAGATTTTATAACAGGAACTTAAAACAGGAAGAACTCGTAGCATTGAAAGAACTAGAAAACATTAAAGGGACTTTTCAAAAATTCAGATAAGGGAGGTAATGTTGTTTTACTGGATGAGGAGATGTATATTGAGAAATGTTCAGAACTTTGAGTAATCAAAAAAACTATAAAAAAACTTAAAGGTGACTCAACTACAAACTTTCAAGCTGAACTGTATGAGTTCCGAGATTGGGGGTTGAGTTGTAGTTTGATTGTCCAAAAATGAGGCAGATTACATTAAAACTGATTATCTAGTAATTCCTACTTTCTACATTCTGGCCAAGGTGTACAAAAACTTGAGGGATCCACCCGAAAGATCGATTAGGTTCCCTTGCATATCTTTTGTGCACCTTCATAGACAGTTTCTTGCAGCCTAAGGTGATTACATTGGATTCTTATCTTAGAGACACCATGGATCTTTTGAAAAAACTTGAGGGTAAAATATGGAACGCCAACTTCTACTGGATCACCGTAGACGTTAGCAGCCTATATACTTCCATATGCCATTAAGTAGGACTAGATGCAGTTGATTTTTTCTTTAAAGATGAAGAAGTTATTTCATCTCACTTTTTAAAATGGGAAATTGACTTTGTATTAACCCATAATTATTTTCTATACAATAAAGAATTTTTCCTGCAAATTTGTGGAACAGCAATGGGGGCGGTGTTTGCCCCCTTTTATGTGAATCTAGTCATGGGGCATTTTGAGAACAAAGACATTTATGATGGCACCAAGAGTACATTTTTACACCAAATTGAGAGCTGGTACCATTTTATTGATGATATTTTAATAATATGGCGAGGAGATGAGAACACAATACTAGAATTAATTTCATACATTAATAATAATGACTTGGCCTCACCTTTAACCCATCTACATAACAGAACTAACATTAAGTTCTTAGATTTAGAATTGATGGGCTCCCATGGTGAAATTATACAGACTAAAGGTCACAGGAAAGAGACAGTGCTAATAATACTCTCCATGCTTCAAGTGCACACCCCAGAAAACGTATAGCCTCCATACCTTATGTAGAAATGATTAGGCGCCAAAGAAATTGTTCTAATGATGATGAATTTTTGGTCCAAATAAGCAGCCTTACAATCAGGCTTAGATGCAGAGGTTATACTGATAAAAAAACTGGATGAGGCACTCAACAAAGTACAGTTTTTAAAAAGAGACGATCGATTGACCCCTAGGCATAATAGACATACAGAGACTTTTCCGTCCCAAGATCAACATGAAGAAAATAAAATGGTTACATTTGTAACAGAATTCAACCCACTAGCTGGAAAAGTGGGTGGGGTGGTACATAAATTTTGGCCCCTAGGCCAGCCAGGTGGTGCTGAGGGTTGAGGTGCTGGATGCCTTATCTCACGCTGCACCGGTGACCCGGGTTTGGGAACAACCTCGGGACGTAGGGGTGCTGGCATGGGGGGTGGAAGTAATGGGACTGAGTGAGCTATCAGGCTGCTGTCCTCTCCCGGGGGTGGGTTGTCATCCCCCCATAGTCCCATCCCCACCGGGTGGCAGTCCAGTGAGGTAATGTAGGTAGGTGGGGGTGGCAATATGGGTGGGTGGAAGGGGCTGAGCTGGCTTTTGGTGTGCATGTGCACCTCCATGCACATGTAAAGCCATGTGCTGGGGCCTCAGGGGGAATACAGGGAGAAAAACCTAGAAAACCCAATAAAAATCTATATTAAAAGGAAAAAAATGTGGCCCCTCTTGAAGTCAGATCCAGTTTTGAAAGATCAGATTAGCCAGAAGCCCAGAGTGACATTCTCTAAGGGAAAACTATAGGTGACAGAATAACTAGAATTCACTTTATCCCTACATTAGGACAACAAGTAGTGGCAACTAGCTAACCAAATCAAGAGGGGTACACAAATGTGGACGATGCAATGTGTGCCAATGTATACAAACAGGTATGACTTTCACAAAAAATGATAAGACATTTAAAACTGATACATTCATGACGTGTACAACACCCTTTGTTGTGTAGTTTTGGTGGTGTTCCTGCCCTTGTTATTACATAGGCCCTACTACCAGGCCTGAAAAACAAAGAATACAGGAACATGTAAGAGCCATCGTTAATAGAAACGTCTATAATGCAATAGGTGGCCATTTTTTACATGTTCACAGTGGTAAAGTGGACTGCTTCAGGTTCACCATTCTGGAACATGCAGAGAGACACCCCCGAGGGGGTAATAGAGTGAACACACTCTCCCAAAAGGAAACCAAATGGATACTCATGTTGGAAACAGTTTTTACCACTGGGATTAAATGAGGATGTGGATTTCACAGCATATCTGTGAATAACAATGTTGAATGAAGCTCGTTGATGGTTTACTTTTGCTCTCCTCCTTTATTTTAGGAACTTGACCTGGAGAACCTCCATTCCTTAATGAAATGTGAAGTGAGAGCTACATGCTTATGTATGCCGACAAAGCAAGAAAGAAGTTCGGTACTTATTCTGGACTCGGGGCAGGCCATTTACTTTCAGGTTCCTAAACCTTTTTCTCTTGAATTTTCCGTATTACTGTTCACCCCTATCTTGGACCCCTACAATTTTAACAAAGTTACCCTAGCCACTTGGTTTTGTTGCTCGAAGCTGAACTGATTTTTCCACTCGATAATCCCTGAGATCCAGTGTTTCTATTTTGACACCTTTTATGATGTTCAGTAAACTTTACTTAACCCCCCCAATTTATCTCCCTGTATCACTTGTTAGTGATTAAATCAAAATTTGTTTCTCTGTTCTAACTTTGATTCCCAAACAGTTTGTGAAATAAGTAATCTGGACCATTTTAATAACTTTAACCTCTGTGTGAAATTTTGACCTTCCATACCACCTGGTCATGCAGTAACGGTTCAATATTAGCAACACCCTCTGTCACTGAACTAGTCCTAGAGTCCCTTTCCTTGACTTTTTCCCACCCTTCTAGTTTTCTATATTCCACTGTTCCTTTTTGAACTCAGATAAACACGTTAGTTCTAAGGATTAATAATTTAAGTGGAATATTAATGATCGAATATTGAACCTTAGAAAGTGCATAATTAGCTTTAGTTTGTTTGCCTTGTTTATTATTGTATGTTAGTATGTATATTTAACTCTCCATCATCAAGTTGTTCTATTATTTATTTGAATTAATTACGGAGCTTGATATATACTGTAAAATATGACAATAATGAATAGAGACTTCATTTTAGAAAAACTTAAAACAAGCAACTTCAGATTAATTGCTCTGTTAAACATGTAGAACATAATTTAAATGCTGACAAAAAATTTACTTTTTTTTGATTATTTTAGCACAGTGTTCCACTTGTGGTGTTTGTCACTTTAAATTTTCTTAGATAAATTTTACCCATGTTTATATGATGCTCAGATATGCCCCCTGAGGAAGATAGGGTTGAAGCGCTGTGGCATTTGGTTCCTTGTCAGGCACCTGGCTATTAAACTGTCACTTTGCTTTTGAACAAGAATCTCGAGGGCAGAGCTAATTTGTTCTTTAGATAAACATTATGCAGCTCCTCTTGTGAAACTCTGCCCAGCTTTGCTTTCTTACAGCTGCCTGCAGCTACTGCTCATCAGTGAGGTCTCTTTCTCTACTACTTCCCATGTCACTGAACTGCTGCCCCCTGCAGAGCTCCCTTGCACAGCCTCTCCCTGTACTCAGCAGTCAGAGATGATCTCTCTGGCTGCTGTAACTCCTTGGGCTTAGTGGCCACACTGTCTAGTACAGGCCTGAGGTTATGAACAGGGTCAGATCTTGTCTCCCTCCCAGTCTTCCTATTTACCTCATCCTGTCCCAGTCAGCAAGCTTGATTACGGGTCACAACACAGATCACATCATGCTGTCCTTCCTCATCCTAGTCATTTCCTAGCAAAACATATATGGGTAATCTAGAAGCAACCACAACTTCTCTCTCACCTTCACCCCTCCAGCTTCAGAAGTACTCTGGCCTTTGGAACTCTGATCCAGGGGTAAGGAGCAAATTCAGTGGTGACACCTTTCCCAGACAAGATCTGATCCAGCCACACCAGCTCCTGCTGGATGACTGTGACACTGGCTCCAGTGTACCTCAATCTTTGTGTCAAGATGTTGTTCACCCAGACTGGCCTCAGGAACTTCTGAGTATTCCTGGGACTAACACTTGAGACAAAGCTTACCGCATGCTGCTCTTCTGTGGAGGTATGGCTCTCACTCTCCTTAGTGAACGTGAGGTTGACCGCATTGGGTTCCATTGTGGGGCGCTGGCCTCCCCCATATTGTGATTTAGTCCCTGTTGCCCAAGGGCAATCATAAGACAAATGCTCCAAATTTTGGCACACATAACACTTCTGACTTTCTACTCCATTACTTTTAGGCTCTGTCGGGGTGTTCCTTCTAGGTTCAAAGGGCTACTGGGTTTTATGGACCCCTTGTGTCCCACCCATCTCTTTGTTAACAAACCCCTCTTCCCCATGTACCTTCTTCTATATATCAGGGTGATTGGCTGCATACTGACCGGCCAGCCCATTCATCAGCTTCTGCCACAGTACTAGGATACTTATCCATTAACCATATTTTAAGATCAGCATGCACATATGTTAAAAACCCTTCAATGAGCATCACTTCACATATTTCTTCAGCAGTTACAGATTTCTTCCCATTTAACCATCTCTCCAGCAAAGTACTCAATTGCACACTCAGTTCTTTATAATTCTCCCCCAACTGCTTTCTCAACTGTCTTAAATTTGAGACTGTAAGCCTCAGGGGTTAACTTGTAATGTTTTAAAATAGTGACCTTGATTTTCCCCAGCCCCTACTATCATTAAGGCCCAAGTGTGAAAACAGTTGCCATGCCTTCTCTGTAAGCAATGGAGTCAGACAGATTGGCCAGTGCTCTTGTGCCAGTTCATACTGCAAAGACAGTTTCTCAAATACGTTAAGAACATGATCAATATCCATATCCTCTGTTGATTTTGGAAACAGTTCAGACCCCTTTTTTGAGCCTTGGCTGCCCCAGTCTTCTGGAGACCACATCTTAGGAAGGACATAGACAGAGTGGAGGCGGTCCAGAGGAGGGCTACCAAAATGGTGCAGGGGCTGCATGAAAAGCCCTATGAAGAGAGGCTAACGGAGCTCAATATGTACACTCTGGAGGAGAAGAGGGAGAGGGGGATATGACAGAGACCTTTAAATACCTCACAGTGGTTAATAAGGTATAGGGGGAGTATTTTTCAGAGGAAAAGGTGCTCTCAAACAAGGGGGCATTCTATGAAGCTGGAGGGGGTAAATTCAGGAGGGATGTGAGTAAGTACTTGTAACCCTGGTGCCGCACACCAGCGGGCTATTACCCCTGCCTGATGACTACAATACAGGTTAAGGGGCCTGGGTAATGTTCTGGTGACAATTGCGTGTTCTTTCCTGATGATATAAACAAATGGTGCGGTGCCTCCACTCAGAGTAAAATTATAGTGGGACGGATATTTGCGTAGTACAACACCCTGGGATGCTGTACCTACCTACCCACCTCCTCTTCCAGTCACCCCACCACACAGAATACTGCTTTAAACTGTAACACTGTAAAACACATGCAATTAATGACTGTAGCTAATAATATGCTCATGGGCAGTTTTAACAGTAACAACAGTAACACTTTTATTATAGGGAAAGGGGAATGGGAAACCAGAGAAAAGGGCAATTATAATGCTGAATGAACTGACAAATCCATCAACAACAGCCATAACAGTGTACACCCACAACAGCAGCAATAACACATTTACTCTGCCTACTTACCCACTGATACTGGTGCCCTCTAAGAGTTCTAACTGGGTACCCAGATTAAGGTGCAGGCCTGATCGTTGTGGTGGGTTGGCCAGCGTTGGGGCCCTTGAAACAAACTTTTAACTAAACTGTAACTTGTTGTAGCTTTAATCTAACTCCACAGGTCAGGACAAACCCTGTTTTACTCACGGTTCTGGAGTCCCAGTTCACAGGGTCTGAAGCAGTGTCTGAAGGCAGACCACAAAGCTGGGGCCTTGAACAGCAAGATGGACTAGCAGCAGGGTCAATGGATGAAGTAGGATGGTCTGGCAGCTTGTCACCTTCTGGCTGGCTTGCAAGATCAGTCAACTTCTGAGTGGCTGGAGAATGGAAGTGCTACGCAAGGCTTCCTGGTTCACAGAGAGCCCAGACCCAGATGTGACCACACAGTCCAACTCCCCTAACTGGGTCAAGAGTGCCCCTGTCTCCAAGATGAGCCTGTGCAGGTTGCAAGCTCTGACTCCACCTGGAATAGGTTCAGCAGCACTGGGATGCAGCAGCAGCCCCTTTGCTTTACACCTCTGGTGGGGCAATCTGAGCTGGTAACAAACAATCTTTTGGGTGGTAGCCCAGCCTTTAAGCAGCAGGATTTCCGCAATTAAGTCAGGCTCCCAGGCATTAGAGTTCCAGAGGCTTCTTTCAATGCCTGGCTTCCAGCTCCAGGCCAAACACAGTAAACTTCAGTCTCTGGCACACAGCTCCAAACTCCCTTCACAGGATGAGGGCTTTCTCAAAATGCTGCAGATTCAGCTGCAAACACTGGCTCTGTAAGCAGAAAAAAAATTTGGCAAGTTCTCTGGCTTTTGCCTGCTGAAGTCCTAGGTTGGCTTCCAAACTTTTCCTCCAACACAATCAGAGCCCTCCTGACTCGCTGAGAGCCCAAGCCAGACTGCCCCAAAATGCAACTGTCCCTGGGGTTTCACCAGGAGAATGGCAACTTCTGACTGACTGAAAATGGCTGTCCATCAGTAAAATTATTAAACATCAAGTCTCTTTGATTATTGATTGATTCAGTGTTTGGGGAATAGTGATGGGGTATTAATGCTTGTGTAACTTGTAATACTTTTTGTGGCTTTACTCTATTCCCACCCTTGAGTAGTAGGTATGTAGGTAGAAATTTGTAGGGAACAGAAAGCCCAAAAGATACCTCTTCCAACTCATGGAGAGTATGACCGCTAGCACTCAGGGGAGGAAAACCCCCCAGGTGGAGGAAACCTCTGAGGACCCATGGCCATTGTTCTGCCCATCCTCTGGGCATACTAAGAGGAGATAAATCTAGGTTCTAGCAACCATAGCTACTTTCTGAGGAAGGTGAGCTGCTTGGAGAGATGATGGTCTATCCTCGACCCATGGATGATGTATTTTGGAAGGATGATACTGAGGTTGAAGAAGCAGGTCTTTTCTGAAGGAGCATTAGAATCCTGAGAGTGAAGCAGATCCAGTCGAAGAAGGGTGAATGAAGTCCAAGTTTCCAAGGTGATGATGGATGATTGTTCAAAGAGATTACGGGGACAAATAAGCAGGGAAAGCATGATTCAATTAATATGCTACCAGACTGTGGATGGTGGGAAATGCAATGATTTGTGAAGTCGTAGGTAAATGACCCAACTTGCAGGAGATTTGACATGCACGGTAGAGACTGGAGGTGAGGAATTCAGTGGTGAGCAATAAGTTGCTAAGTAAGCATCCATGAAGTGGATGAAGGAGTAGAGCGAGTCTTTGAGTGCCTGATAGGAGAAATGACATGAGTGACTTGTAGACCTATGTGGAAGACTGGCATATGCATTCTAGATGGTAACTGAATATATAGAGAATAATTGGAAGTTCAGTACAAGGATTTCAATAGTTGATTTGGGTATTGATGTCATAGTTGCACTTGAATAAGCTCTTGCTGGTCCACTGGCTGAAGTAAATATGGATATTTCTGTGGCGTAATTGTCTGTGATATGCACTGAGGTGGCCATAGCTGGTTAGTTTTACAGGTAATCCAATTTCTAAATACTTATGGGAAACCAGGAAATGGATATATGGAAAAGTCTATAGGCTGGGGTGGCAGTGGAGTCGAGAGTACTGTAGAATGCCGTGGGTGCCTAGTGCTATAGTTGATTAAAGATCTGTTGGAAGGCAAGCATGGGATAGTGAAATCACCATATCAGTTGCAGAATTTGGATTGAGAATCAAAGGAAGCTTGTTCTTGGTGAAAGTCTTCAATGGAGGGAATAATGGAGATAAATCTGAAGGACGAACTAGAAGGACTGCTGGATAGGCAGCTGACAAAACTGATGGTAATAAGGTGAAGGAATACAGATGAGTGTATAAGATATGGTGATGTCCAGGAGCTAGAAAATGGTGGTTTGGATAGAATGGCATTAGTAAGGCAGCTAGGCATGGGAAATCCAACAATGGAAGTTCTGGAAAAGCAGCTGAGAGGGTCTTAGGACAAACAATGTCTATTGAGAAAGTAGGAGTTGACTAACATGGTCAACAGAGTCAGTGCTGGTAAGAGAGACTGCAGAAAGGTAAAACAGATGTTGTCAGTATTGCTATGAGGTATCTTGCGGTTCCCGATATCTGTAGCAACGATGATGATTATAGAGTTGGAGCATGACAGAAGGAATTAAGTCTTTTCCATGTACAAGGATAGCCTGTGAGACATGATAGATAGGGAAGTCCAGTGCTTGGATAGACAGGATGGGTTGGGAGTATCCAGTAGAGATGGATAAGGTATTTCTATTGTCTAGTCGACTTGGGATTCTGGGACTGATCCTGAGGAGATGATTGAGCAGTATAGAAAACTCTATGGTGACGTAGGAGTCTATGAAGCATGTTATCCAAGGGATGTTTGCTAGAAATAATTTTCCTAAGGTGAATGAACAAGTGTTCCATCGAATAGTGGATGGGAGCTGTTAAGATAGCCAGAGTAGGAGTATGAAATGGATAAACGAGAGGAGTAGTTGACTGGGTAGGAATACTGGCCAGAGATAGGGTAATGTGCCCATAAGAAACATAGGAAACAGGATGAAGCCCCAAGCCATCAAGGCAGAGATGAGAAGGCAGCTATCCAATGATGGAAGGAGAGTCTGAAGGGAATCTCAATGGACAGGAGGAATGATTCCAGAAGAAGATGGCATAGGGTAAGCTGCATGACATTGGAAGTGCAGGAAGGAACATGACCGGGTCAGCTCCTTGGTGACCTGAATTGGAAGTGGGAAGGCTGCAGCAAGCTATGAGAGGACGATCCATGGAAGGCCCAGGAGGGCAGTCAAGATGAGATAACTTGGACGTGACACACCATTAATGTATGCTGGTGAAGACAAAAGAGGTAAATGGTTCTGTTCCTGGAGGAAAGCAGCAATTGATGGTCTGGTAGAGAGAGTGCATACAGTTGAAATAGTTGAATGCAGATACAAGTTTTCATTCCTGACAGACGGGGTGACATGTCCTTCATTTGATACTGCCAGACAGAGGTAGGAGGGTAGAGGCAAATGAGTTAATGAGGTCCCATTCCAGAAGGGAAGTGGCAACCGGGTATGAAATAGAGAATGTAATGAACTAGAAGATTCACAGAAATAGGCTACCACACCAGGTAGTCGGTGCAAGATGACCCTCAGTTGATGCTGTCAGGCTGAGTAGAGAGGTGGAAGGCAAATGGAGTAGAGATGTCCCATTCCCAAAGGGAAGTGGCAAACCAAATCAGGCAGAGAATGCAGAAGGTGGAAACAGTCGAATGCAGACTCAGGCTCCTGACTATGGAAATCAGTGTGATATGACATGATTCAAGGCCGAAGGCAAGGTGGGATGGAAAAGACAAGTAGGACAAGGTCCAGTTCCTAAAGGGAAGCAACATCCTGTATCAGGCTGAGAATGTGGGAGGTTGAAGCAGTGGAATGTAGGCTCAGGCACCTATCCAGAATGGTTGAGATGAGATGATCTTGACTTGATACAGTTAGGCATAGGTAGGATGATGAGGGCATATGGGGTGAAGAAGTTCCGTTCCCGAAGGGAAGCGGCAACCGGTATCAGGTAGAGAAGGCATGGTATGACACAGTAGATTGCGGACATGGCTCCCACCCCGGTAGTCAGGGAGAGCTAATCTGCACTTGATGCTGCCAAGCAGAGTTAGAGATCGAGGATGTCAGGTTGGTAAGTAGTAGGAGGTAATGGTTGTAACGAATCCCATCCCTGGTAGACAGGGGAAGCCTATCTTTGCTCAGTACCTCAGAAGGTGCGAGTTAGGGACAGAGTCCAGAGTACTGCTTGTATGGGCAGGCAGAAAGCACAGAATGCTGCTGTAGAAAGAGAGTAGCTTAGGAAACAACAATGAGATAGGATGAGGAATCAATACATAGTCATGGTAAGGGATATGTAGAATGGTAGGAATGGTAGGAATGGCAGACACACAAACAGGCATGATGTGTAGAGTAAGGGGCCGGCCTTGGAGCATAACAGTGGCGGGAAAGGAAGACCCCACTGTAAACGAATGCATGAACTAGAGAAGAGAAAAATGGAAATGTAGGTAACTGAGGTTGTAGGCAGCAGGGGAGGCTTAAATGGGAGCAACTAGGTTCAGTGGAGCGGGAGCACCCCCTCCATGTCCTGAGGCAGTGTAACGCAGTTGGTCCTGCAGAGGAACGGTTACCATAAGCATCCAGCCAAGAGATAGGAGAATAATGAAATCAAGGATAATAGTATGGGGGCTTGTAGGAGATCATCATAGCACTTCAATAGAATGTGTGCCAAAGTGCAAGTTAAGTGATTTAGGCCTCCCCCCCCCAATCAGCACCACAAGCAAACAGAGCGGTGGAAGCAGAAAGCTTCATATCAGCTGCCGCTAGACTTTTACCAACCCATTGGCTATAGACAGGTAGACAGAGTTCATTGTGTGTAGTGCTGCATAAAAAGTAAATTTCCAATCAAAGTGCGGAGCAGTGTCTCGAAACCTACGTGAGAAGGGAGCAAGCAAAATATGGGAGGTACACTGTCATATTTCAAATCCACAGTCCATTCCATTGGCTATGGGTGAAGCACTGTAACTCACAAATGTACAGTGGTACTTATGGAATTGATGGAGCAGATGGCGTGCTGCAGAGCCGGAGGAGTCAAGGAGAAGAAAGAGGCACTTACGGGGGATGGACAGGAAATGGGAGTGCCTTTGGAAGGGGCCAGAGGGAAGTCCCAGGAAAATGGTGGGGAAGGAGCAGGGATGCTCATAAGTGCTGAGGGCAGTGATGGAATGTGGTGGAGAAGCCCAAAAGGAAACATGGAAGGGGGGAAACCCTGGAACTAGTGGGAATGGAGAGGAGTGGAAAAAATGAGCGGGGAGGCAGAAAGGAGCTGCCGAGAGAGGGAAGACCAGCCAGGACATGGGACAAAAGGTAACAAAAACACAAAGAAATGGGAGAAAACTAAACAATGAGAGGGAAGAGGGAGATGAATGGGGTAGGGAAAACAAACTAGACAAAGCAGCAGTAGGCGCAGGAGACAGCACAGCCAAATGAGCCATGCAGGGATCTCAGGGGAAAAAACACTCCCTAAGCGAGGAGTGTGTGTGAGTGGTGGGTTTAAGTAGTGTTTGTGGGAGGAGCTATTCCCTACATTGAACTTCAAGCTTAAGCCCTCCCAATAATAATTTGAGTGCCTAAAATATGATTTACACCTCCTCCCAACAGTCATTTGTTTAAAATGTAGGTGCCTAGAGTTCTGATTGGCTAGCTCTGGGGTCAAAGTACCAAACATGGCTGCTACAGTAAACAGTCCCCACAGTTTATATAGAAGTCCCAACTTTAGAGTCTTATTGCAGCCAAAACATACAGTTTTTAAAAATACTTGCCCCCGTAGCCCTTTAGCAACCTCTTCCCTCTGTCATTCAGCTGCAGAGTTAGAAAATCAAATGCTCTCCCTAGCCTGTCACAAGTTCCGTTTTACAGTCCCCCTAGGAGCAGGCAGGCAGGCAGCACATTAATATTAATTTTTCCTCATTAATATTTATGAGGCCAGTTCCTAAGTGCTCACTGGCGCTTTTAAAATAAAACACTCTGCAGTGGAACCAGAACCATTCTAAAAGTGGGGGAGCGAAGGGCTGGGTTGGGGGTCCCCCCACAGCTATCCACACAAGGTTGTATCGACAGTTTGGAGGAAAAATAATAAATAAATGCTGTTCAGACTCAGACAAACACAACTGGTTGACAGAGAAGCATAAATCCTTATGTACAAGTTAAGTTACAAGTTAACATTATCAAATATTTCCAAAAAAGTCACGGTGTGTGTCACTAGCAAAACAAAAGTTACATAAAGTGTTTGTAAGAGCCATAGAATCCGTGAGATGCTTGTAAAAATATGAAGGAAGAGGAAGTGGTTTAGATGCTTTTCAGTCATGGTCGATCTTAGATATGATTTCAGCCATCGAAGGCATGAGAAGCTGCGCTCACCCGTAGCATTAGACATCAGGACAGTAAGGTAGATTCACAAAAGTTTGTCAACTTCTGAAAAAAGGCAGTGCATCTCCGGTCATTCTACTAAGATTTCTATGATGGTTCCAATTTTTGTTACCTTTATGATGCATGCTGTAGCGTATGATGTATTGTGAGTTTTCAAGAGATCTGGCAGCATTTTTAGCTGTATTAAAAGTATGTCAAGTGCAATGTCACCAGAGTGTGTATCACATATCTGTTGAGGTATTTGATCACAAGGCTGACCACTCATAGCATTGAAGAGTACTTTTTCGACACTCATGAGAAGTAACAAAGTGGGCTGGTCAAACCTTTGGTTCAGTTCAGGCATGACCAAGTCAATCAGCTCAAAAAACTGGCATCTAAAGTACTCTTCAGGAGTTGCCCACTGATGAGGCTCTGCACCATTATCATAGCGATGTGGTGCTCTTCGTCTCTGTGGCATGGTGGGAGCCTGTATTAGTCCATCATCAACAGTTCACTGTACATCTTCAAAGACTGTGTGGAAATCATCTGAGTCTCTCATTTTCATCAGATGAGTCTGCAGCATTTCAATAGTAGAAGTAACAGCCTCTGATGTAATATCTTTTGACTACAGTAGCCTGGACACTTCTTCAGCTGCTGAGAAAATTTTCAATAACACCTTCAGACCAAAAAAAAACATTGAAGTGAGTCATCAGAGCTCGAAGTCTAGGTGCTTTCTTCACTGATTCTGTTACCATCAGCAGCAATTATTTCCTCTAAAGTGTCGTAAATGGCTTCTTAATTGAATAGTACTGACTTAATTGCCTGAGTTCTTGCTGTCCAGCGAATGGGACAGACAGGCTTCAGGGAATGTTATAAACTTGATAGGGAGGATGAGGAGTAGAAGTCCCGAATATTCTCAAACATTGCCAGTCTTTTGGGCGATGCCTGAATAATTACATGAAGTTCCTGTAGTAAGCTCAAAGCACTTCGAATCATGGAGCAATTGGTACCAGCTTCCTGCAGAATAAGATTCAAACTGTGGTTCATACAATTAACTGAAACAGCCTTTAGATTAACATCTTTGATTCATTTAGCTATGCCTGTCATCTGACCCTGTAGGACCACTGCACCATTGTAAGTTTGTCCTCTCATGCAATCGATATCTAAACTGCAACGCTGTGAAATATCCATGATCGTAAGGAAAATGGATTCCGCGTCAGTTTTTGGACAGTCATACAGTCCTATAAAGTCTTCATCTATGACATGGTCTTGTGACACCCATCATATTGACAAAGATAGCAGCTCATGTCCACTTACATCTCTTGTTTCATCAACAATAATAGAGCATATTTCTGCCTTCTTCATCTGTGAAAGAAGATTATTGAGGCACTGTATACATTTCCTTGATCAGCTCATTCAGAATACCATGTGATGTATACTTTGCATTAAAGGTTTGTAACTCAGGGTTATTCTGCGACACTGGGTCAAGCAGCTTCCGGAAGTTACTGTCTTTATCAGTATGACCTCTAATAACGAGACCCTGCCTGACCAGCAATTGCAAACAGTGTAGCTGTTCTAAAAGGCACCACCGGTTCTTTTCTTGCTCAGCCCTCTTTTGATGAACAAGTTGTGAATCCACAGGTGCTTGTTTCAAGTAAGCATTGTGTTTAAGCAAACACTCCATATGAAAATGCGAATTTTCATGCAAATCAAAATTTGCTGGACAATGTTTCTAGTCATTCATTCCAACTTTCACAAATGCATCATCTCCACATTTTGAGAAAGTCATAAGATTTTTGGATACTGCAAAATGACAAACTGCGCAAAAAGCTCTCATTCGACTTTTGCACAGAACAAGCCAATCTCTGGTTTTGTACTAGTCATGGTTGAAATATCTTTTTCATGCCTTTTCACCTTTTCCATATACTCTAGCAGTATGTTTCTTATAGACTTTAAATTGAACCGCTGTACCCGAGTCATTGCTGGTACAGCATGGCCCATTACATTCTATTTCCATTCCGCTGCTACCTGCATTACACAATTTTTCTCCCAGCTTACTCCTATTCTGAAAATTTTCCCTCAGTGCTGGGTCCAGAGATGTAGGCCCTGTTGTGGAAGTGCAACTTGTGGACAGATTAGTCGCACTAGTTGCATTGCTTGGTGATGACGGTTTAAATGAACCAAAACTCAACTTTGACTGAATCAGCTTTCACTTACGTAGTGCTGGTCCACCATCTGCTTGTTCTTGTTCACTCATTGCTGCCAAGTAAAGTGCACTTCACCCAGACCAAAAGAAACTTTAACTAATTTTTATCACCTGATCTCCCCTTCACACCAAACAATGCCCACTTGCACGCAGTCAGTGAGCAAAGTGTTTTTATGTTACCTTTTTATGTTTACTTGCACACATGTGTAAGAAACATAGTGCCACCATACAGTTTTTGTAGGTGTGGCACCCCTGCTTCCAATGTCCTGAGAGGTTTTGCAGGTGTGGCCACACTGCACCAATGAATGTCCCAGCTGCCTATGACAGCAGTTCAAATGCAGTAGCATACAGTTGAAAGCAAACTACCACTACATCAGGTGGTAACGCGGGGCAATTAGCATACTGCCGTGCCATCAGCAGTATGCTAATTGACCCACACGTCACCACCGCTGATTGTAGTGGTGGTTGTATGCATGCCCTGCCCTGTTTGTTGTGTGCTGAGGGGGTGCCCAATCCCCCTTGGCTCATGCACACTCCCCCCCACCCACAAAGCTCACTGTATCTCCGACGGGGGTGCCCAATCCTCATCGGCTCCAGTGGCCCCCCCCAAAAAACATAAACTTCCTGGTGCCATGCTGGGAGCCCACCCCAGCGTGGCATATGTCCAGTGTCCTCATGTTCCTCCCAACACTGTATGGCCAATGGGGGTGCCCAATCCCCTGTTGGCTCCACTGCCCCCCAAAACTTCCAGGTGCCACGCTGGGAGCCCACCCCAGCATGGCAAAAGTCCCACATCATCTATGTGAAATAAAAAAAAAAATCCTATAACAAAAGAAAATGGTCCCTTGTTGACTCTCTTGCCCCCCAACCCATGCCCACCCTCTGCGTACTCCACCTCCCCACACACACATCCTCACCCCATACTTACGTCCGGAGGCCAGCGTGATGATCTTCGGTGGACCGGGAACACGTCTGCACTCTTCAAAGCTGACCGCGAACTGAAGAAATGCCGGTAAGCTGTATAATGGCATAAATAGGGTTTTTTCAACTTTGGTGCATATCTCGGATATTTTTTGAATTTTTGCACCAAATTTTCAACATGGGGTTCTTGGGAACCCACCTCATGAATTCAGGTCCCGAATGGTGATTTTGTGGTCACTGTGTGGAATCACTTTTCAGGACTGATTAACGAATCAACACTGTCACTGTTCATGAGGTATGCTCTCAAAAAGCCTATGTTGCAAATCTGGTGAAAGAAATCCCCAAAATGACCGTGTTATGAGCGTGCATTGCGCAGTTTCCACGCACACTTGCAAATTCATGAATCTGTAATATTTTGACTCCAAATTTTCAACATTGGCATTTTATCACACCTCTTTATGAACAGCATAGCTGTCATTTTTCACATCCTGGCCGAAATGTGTTTTCGAACTTCTGGTGCAGAATAGTGCAGTCACTGTGGGAAATCAGTGTTTAGGACAGATTAAGAAAATCACAGTGACACTATTCATGAGCAGAGGTTCTAAAATGCCTATATGGAAAATGTGGTCACAAATGTCCACAAAATGACTGTGTTATGGACGTGCATTGCACAGTTTCTTCGCAACCTCGTAACTTCACAGATTTGTAATATTTTCACTCCAGATTTTCAACATTGGCATTTTTCCGCACATCCTTATGAACATTTTTCACATCCTGGCTGAATTGTGTTTTCATACTTCCAGCGCAAAATAGCGCAGTCGCTGTGGGAAATCAGTGTTCGGGATAGATTAAGAAACTCACAGTAACACTGTTGATGAGCAGAGGTCCCAAAATGCCTATATTGAAAATCTGGTGAAAAAAATCTCCCAAATAATTGCATTATGGGTGTGCGTTACGCAGTTTCTATGCACGCTTGTGACTTCACCAGTTTTTTTAATATTTCCACTCCAGATCTTCAACATTACCATTTTTTTACATCTCCTCATGAACAGTACAGCTGTCATTTTTTACATAATGTTGGAAATGTGTTTTTGCACCTGTGGCGCTAAATGGCGCAGTCACTGTGCAAAATCACCTTTCTGCTAACAAACTGATAGTGTCACTGTTCATGCAGTGGGGTCACAAAAAGCCCATGTTGAAAACTTAGAGTAAAAATACCAAGACACTCCCAGGGCCTTAGAGTTTACGACCATAACGCCCTACCCTGTAGGGTCTGACAGGTGTCCAGCCTACCCTGTGGGGGCCAACAGGCATCAGGGGTGTGATTTAGGATTGTAGGCAGTAATGCTCACGCCATTCTACCCCCACGCCCACCCTGCAGTCAATGGCAGGCATCGAGGTGCGCCTTGGACTCTTTGGCCCCGGAGTTCACACCATTCTCCTATACTTCACTCATTTCAGCATATTTCTTTAAGGAATGAGGTGAGTGTAAAGTCAGAACACCCCAAGACACACCTCAACACTTGTCAGTGTCTGCAGGGTAGGGTGAGGTGAAATGTCGTGATCATTATGGGTGACGACCCAAAGGTCTACCCCAATGCCTGTCCATCTTTGCAGGGTGGGGGTGGAGTTGGCGTCAGTTCAATACATCACTGCCATTCCTATACTGCATCTGTCTAACTCCTGCACTTCCACTGCTACTGCCAGCAAGCAAACATTCAGCATTGACAAATGCTTGTTTTTATTCACTTCAGTTCAGCACCACAGTGCTGCTCTCTATCCTTAAGTCCTTCTTTTTCACAATGGCAAACAACAGGGAACAGGAGCTCTGCCTCTTTTACTTTCTATCTACTGTATCTCCTTGTGCCCAGTGCCCTCCCTACAATGCCCACTTGCGCAGTAGTTTGCTGCAAACTTTGCTTTTAAGTTTTTTTATTTCATTCACTTCAGCACAGCAATATGCTGACCCCAATCCTTAATTCCTTCTGGTAAAGTCAAATGGTCACTCATCACACAACAGTTTGTTTTTTTAAGGGTTCAGTGCTTCAGTAGTTAGCTCAGTCCAAATAACTTGTTTATAATTGTTGCCCCTGATAACGTCCCTGCCTGCAGCCTAGCCAGTGACTGTCTGGTGACTTGGGACGGGTTCTAATGGGTTGGGACTACTATGACAGGAAAGGCACTACTGGAGTTGTACTGGCTTGAACTTGGCTGGGAGGGTAGGTGGGTTGGGTAAGTAAGGCTAAGGGTTGTTTTTTTTATTTGTTCTAAATGCAAATTCAATTTTTTTTATCACCGGATCTCCCCCTTCACACCAATGCAGACTTTACACAGTGTGCAACTGCAAACAGTGCTTTTATGTTATCCTTTTATTTGTTCAATTCGCTTCAGTTCAACACCACAGTGCTGCCTCCAGACCCAGTCGAAATATTTTTTAATTTTTTTGCCCTGTCTGACACCTTGACAACCCTGGCTGCCTGAGCAATCTAATGAGTTCAGTGTCCGAGTTTTTTTTATACTCCCTCCCGGGCCCCAGAAAGAAGAAAGAACCAGGTTATTGTTGTATTATAACAGACAGCATTTACAGTAACTGCAGAGTCTTCAGACAGGCTCAGTGCAAAACAATCTCCAAATAATTGTACTTTTTGTGCCCCTTGACAAACACCCCTGTTACTCTGTAAATGTCCCTCTGTTTTAGGGGCTGTGATGTGCTGGCTTGGCAAGGGAACTGTGTGTTGTTTTTGAGGCCTGGGCTCTTGAACTTACTAGTTGGCTGGGATGGCTGGAAGGTTAATAAGGCAAAGAGACAAGACTGAGTTTTCTTTTCTTATACAAAGCTGTTTCCTTTTTTGCCCCTGAAATTCCTTGGAAGCCAAGTTCACCCTGACTCTAATGAACTGCTTGTCCCCGCCTGGCTAAGCACTATAGTAGTCTGCAGACACAGTCTAATCTGTTGGTGCGTCCCCCGAGTTGTTTTTTTTTAATTACCCACAGGCCCCAGGCCCCAAGAAGAAGAAAGAATCAAGTCAAGTTACTGTTGTTATTACAACACAGACTTACAGTAACTGCAGAGTCTTTGGACAGACTCAGTCAGAAAAAAAACCTCAAAATAATGTTTTCATTTATCCTCACCGGGCCTGGCTGGCCCCTGCCCTGACAATCAATGAACACCCCTTAAAGTCCTGACCTAAGTACAGGCTACACTGTCTGTCACTCAGTCAAAAAAAAAAAGAGTTCAAGTCAAACTAATGTTGTTTATTTTGCCAGCTGGCTCTGGGCCACGATAATCAGTACACCCCTGTAAAACTCCTGACCTGACCATGCCTGCGGCTGCAGCAGGCTAAGTAACTTTAAGACAGAAGTAAGTACAGATCAGTGTCAGTGAAGACTAACTTGGGTGGATGCTGAGTGGGGGAACTTGTTTCCTGCTTGACTGAATAAAAACTAAATTCAGCAGGATAAAGAAGAAAGAAAAAAGAAAAGGAACTTTAAGGCTTATTTTTTTTACTACTTGTTTTCCTTCACTTTCACTTCAGTCAGTGATTGAACTCAAAGAAACGATTAGGCAAAACTAAACTACTGCAACAAATCTTATTTTCCATTTGGCTTTTCAAATTCAGTTGCATCCACTCGAACTTATTATTTGCACACTGGCTCTGGCTGGCCTCTGACAATCAATACACCCCAAGTCCTTAGCTGACCCTGTCTGAGGCTGCAGCAGCCAGGGGGCTAGTAAGTAACTTAAGACAGTCACAGAAGTTAAGTACAGAGCAAGCTGAACTTAGATTAACTTGGGTGGGTGGGGGAACTTGTTGCCAGATTGAAGTTCTAAATTCAGCAGGGACAGGGTAAAGAAGAGAGGAAGGAACTTAAGTGTAAGCCCCCCCCAGCCTGGCGCTTATGTAAGGTGAGCGGGGGAGGGGCTCCTGCTGTCCTGGGGGTACTCGTGACTGGTGACCCTGCGTTGGGGCCCGAGTATCAGCCCCCTAGATCATGTGTTCTACTTGAACCCTGCGGCCCAGCCTTTTGTCCCAGGAGCCTGTCCCACTGTTCCTGTGTTGGGGCCCAATCTAGGCAGTGTTTTGGATAGTCAAAGAGGCCACCTGGCATGCCCTCCCCCACCAGACAGTGAGTTAGCTGCAGCTTCAGCCCCTACCCCTGTTCCTGATCAAACCCCAGATAGTGTAGAGGTACCGGTCAGCCCCGGGGGGGGGACGACAGACTATGAACGTAAGGGAAAAAAAAACTACCAGTGAATTGGTGCCAGTGCCCGACGACACCCTGCCTAGATGATCGGGCCAACCTCAACAGCCAACTATAAAGCTCACGTACGACACTCTGGGTGAGTCCACAAATCTTCCCATCCATGCCATCCACAAGTCACTGGTTCCTGTTCTCTATCCCCCATCGTGTTGCCCTAAGGAGGCCATGGGGAAGTGTAGGTACACACCCTCTCTTAACAGTATATAGTCCATTGATCTGGCTAGACCTGATGCAAGCCTAGCTGTGACTGTGATTATTGTTGGTGCTAGTTAGGAACCAGGTGTCTAGCTAGAAAAGTGCATGCTACTTGTTTGGGTTCCTACAAAGAGAAAAGGCAGCTCTACCCCTCCCCTTCCAAAAAGCAAGAGAGTAGGATGACTGCCTGCAGGGATGGAGGCTTTGGCTACCCTTCCCCCATGACAGGAAGAAGAAAGGGGTGGAGAAAGGCAGAGCTGTTAGGAGAGAGAGGAAGAGTTTGAGGATAGAGGAAGAGTTTTGGGAGAGAGAGGAGGGAGAGCAGGGTGGAGGAGCAGGAGGAAAGGGAATCCCAGGCCCCCCAAATGAAACCAGAGGGCTATTTTGGTGGTTTTGCCTGGCAAAGGCTCTGGGGCTGCATCTCTTTCCACCCCCTCTCTCCCCCCTTTCAAGTCTAAGGAACTGGAAGGAGCCAGACAGCCACTGGGGCTGTGCAGGAGGGCCCCTCAGGTTGGTTGCTCAAAAGTACTGGGGCAGACTATTTGGCCTGAAGGTACTGCGACCTCCCTGGGGTTTCTGGGAGGCTGCTGCATCAGGGACAGATCTTCCTGCCAGGGGAGAAGCCGGGGAGACTAAAAGGCACCAGGGGGAGTTGAACTGCCGTGCCCCTCCATTACAAAGATCAGAGGAACTGTGGAGAGAAGGACGAACAGACCTGCCTGGTGAAAGCCATATACAAAGGCCTGCAGGCGAAGTTGGAAAGGCCAGACAGGTGAAGAACTACATCACACATTTCATGGGAGATCATGTGCTGTGGACTGCAGGGGTCGTTGCCCTCTCCGGGCACTGTGAATACCCTGAGCTGCAGCTCAGGGGAGACCATTGTTTTCTTTCCCTGGAGGGTCAGGAGGGAACCATCCTCTACACCAATTTGTCTTTGTTTTCTTGGAACTTGTGCGAGTGTGTCAGGGCCCCAACGGTAAACAGCAGGCCTGCAGACTAAGGGACCGTGAGGTACCCACTAACTGTGACTGGTCTGGGTGCACCCAGTGAAAAGGGGGGAAGTGGGGACAAGTGAATGTTTAGTAACCAGGAAGTTTTGGAGGAGTAGCCCCCACCTCCTTTGTATTAACTTGTAGTAATAAACTGGATATTTATTGTTCATCTGTTCCACCTGATATGTGTGTGTGTGTGTGTGTGTGTGTGTGTGTGTGTGTAAAACCATTGTGGGGAGTGATTGTGAGTCTGGGGGGGGGTCATCACAGGCAGCCATTAGAGGGAAGACTAGTACTTATTCTGGGGAAATGTTCTAACCTGTTCTACCCACGGGAGGTGACGTAGGGGCCCCAGGTGGAGGCACTAAGGCACCACAGAAACTACTGGTAAGGACTCAGGCCTGGCCCCTTGGAGAGGTACTGCTGAGCCCCAGAGACTGCCAGGGCAGCCCAGGTGAGTGGGATTTTGGGGGGGTGTTACATAAGGTTTTTTTTTTTTATTTCTTTTTATACCCACCTGCTGTCCCCGCTGGAGCCGCACCATCGGGAGTCGCCCATAGAGTCTATTCCTACTGGTGCCTTACCTGTCAGTCCCCTGGTCCCTCCATCCTGCCACAGATACCTCCCGGGCGGGGTCAGGGTAGGGGCGGACCCCCGAATCATGCATGTTGTCAGGGTCTTGAGGCTGCAGGCAGGCATCGGCACATCGAGACCCGGCTCAGCGCTCCATCTTCCCGGCTCCAGCGGGGGTGTTTTTCCGCGTTTCTCTGTGGGACGTTGTGGGCCCATGCATCAAGGCGCAAGCGCCGACATCAGCAACATCCTTCCCCCTTCTTCTGTGAGGGAGTAGTCCCTGAGGCTGATTGGTCATTGACCTACGCCCTCGACCAATCATGCCCCTGAGACGCCAGCTTGCCGTCACGCCTCCAGCCTCCGCAAGGGGTCGTAGCTCGCCGGGTTGGAGAACCCACCCTCTCCCGGCGAAGGCGAACTGTCATCAGACACTCCAGCCTGTCTTCCCCGCCAACCCCAGTGGCCCGAGATCGCCCTGAATGGCAGGTCGCTGGGCGTGGTGCAGGTGTGGCATCCAGCCTCAACCCTCAGCGCCACCGGGCCAGCACATAAGGGTTATTTAACTTTTTTTACTACTCCTCATTTTCCTTCACTTCATGCAGCATAGTGAATGAACTCAAAGAATTAGGCAAGGAAAGTACTTAAGAAAAACTTATTTTCCTTTTTGGTTTTTCAATTAAGTGCAAAGAAAGAAAGAAAGAAGAAAAATCGTTTTCCTTCTCTTCATTTCATGTAGTGTAGTGAACGAACTCAAAGAATTAGGCAAGGCAAGGCAAGTACTTAAAAAAATGTATTTTCCTTTTGGCTTTTCGATGAAGTGTAAAAAAGAAAGAAAGAAAAGAAACCAAGTGGGGCCCAGCCGCCCAATGGCCCATGGATGGCCGTGTGCAAAAACTAGGCCTCTGACTGTCTCTCTCAAGAGAACCTACCTTGGTGGTTTTGTTTTATTAAAAAAGAAATAAAAGCTTGTGGACTGGAACTGACTGTTTTATAATATTTTTTTTTAAGTACAGAACACAATGACCAACAGTCAATATCGATTAAGAGCCGGTTGTAGAGTCAAAAACGACTAGACAATGAGTAAGCTGCTGCTGCTTCTCTCTCTCGCTGGTCTGTCTGACTGGTACTGCGCAACAACTCCTGAGAGAAGCAGCTTACACAACACCACATGATCATGTCTGTCCAGTCAGTGTGAGTGTAGGCAGTCTGGACAGACATGGTCATGTGATCTCACTCAGTGCCCTGCAGCTCTGTGAAGGACCCCGAGAACTGGCTGCCTGCCCTCTATATGCCTGTGATGAGTGACGATATGAGGGTGACTACTCTCGTCACTGTCTTGATGTCCAGAGTCTGCTTGTTTGTTGCAACTTGCAACACCAACCTTGCACTTGCAAAAATTAAAATTTAATTAAGTAAGCAGCAAACTGCTGCTGCAGGAGGTGACAGTCCAAGCACAACAAGCCAGGTGATGTGGTGACACACTGTTCCGTCCTGTGATGTCCTTCTCTATCCACAAGGACCACACTGTGACTGTGTCTGACTCCCCCCCCATCGTATTTCCTTTCGTACCAGAAATGTCACCTGACCTAACTCGTGACCCGACCCTGAGGCTGCCTGCCCCTCGCCTCACCTCACCTTCCTTAGTTTATGCCTGGTTCAACTTCACCCCCCCCCGACTTCCTCCTCCTGCCAGTCGGTCCCGACTGGCCACTCCAGGCCAACCTGAGTCATCCTGACTCCCACTTCTCTCCCACTCCCAAACCCAACCCGGCGCAGTGTCATTGTGTGTGAGCCAGAGACAGCCGTCAAGACTGAGACAGAGAGCTGACTCAGACAGCAGGACAGGCAACAAAAGCAAGCAGTAGAAGGTCAGTTGGAACTTACTTGTTTTAACTGAAGCAAGCAAGCAGTAGCGACCCATCCCATTCCCAGCAAGCAAGCAGGCAGCGCCAGCAACAACAAACAAGGCGGAAGTCAGGTCAGGACTCAGCGCTGTCATTGATGTCACTAGAGACTCTAGTCAAGACTCAAAATAATTCAGAAAAAATAAAAATCAGACTGGGTAAATAACGGGAAGGGGACTCGGGGAGTCGGCCAGTCGGGAGGGAGGAACGGACGTCACGGATGAGTGTAGAGTGGGGTAATAAATAATGCTGAGCCTGCCCTGAGTGCTTGCTTGCTGCATAGTTGAGTCACGCTGATGAGTGTGTCCTGATGATTTTGACAGCTGTCAGCTGGCTCCCTGCTGTAGACTGGACTGCTTGTTGTGTGGGGTGTATCTATGTGGAGATGGAGTATCTGTTGTCGGCCCCTCTCTGTTGCCACCTGCTGGCCGCTGCACTGCACCACATCATCCTCAGATTTTGGCCGGAACAGAATTTTTTTTACACTTTTTTTAATTGCCTGCAATAAAAAATGAAGGGGCATGGCCCCCTCAGTTTTAAAAGTAGGGGACCATGGCCCCCTGCCCCCCCCAGCTCTGGCACCACTAACGCTCTATGGCTTCTGAGGTGCCCCCCTCATGTCTTCAGATCCCAATTAACAGATCCTGGGGTTTGGGAGCACCGGGGAAGCTTTTGTTTAGCTGCCACCATGGCACAAATGGAGAAATGCACTGCTGCTCATGCATGGACTGCTGCTCTCACATCCGTACAGAGTACAGAGTGGCGGTTCCATGTCTTCACTCCTCTCATCCCTTTTGGCATCAGAAACACTGCGGGGCCGGATGGAGAAGCCAGGGGCAGTCTCAACCAGGCACCAGTGGCAGAGATGCAGCAGGGGGAATGAAAGGAAAAAGGCAATGCCCGAGTGGCAAAAAGGTAAGCCATACCAATGGATGAGGGGGATACATACTTCTTCACACAAAGGGTGGTAGATACTGGTAACAGTCTTTCAGCAGAGGTAGCAAGGGGGAAAACAGTGGTTGGTTCAAAGATGCCTGGGACAGGCACAAGGGAATCATAGGGATAAGGAAGGGGGCCCCATAAATTAAATAGGCTCTGCAGCAAAAATGAAGGTTGAGAAAAATGGACAAACTGGGCGGGCCCAACAGCCATTGTCTGCCATCACATTCTATGTTTCTGTGTTACCCCATAACTCACATGGTCTGGCATCTGCCTCTGCTGATCATGGTCCCTCATCGCGAGCTGATGTCTGCGTTCTTTCTCCCTTTCTTCTAAACAGGCTGCCTCTGCCCCGTGCTGCTTTTGCTTCTCCTCTGCATCTGTCGTGCACTGTTTTTCTCACACCTCTACATCTAGCTTAGCTACTTCAATTTTTAAGATGGCAAGTTCTGTCTTCCTGTCCTTCCTTTCTGCAATGCTAGCTATTCCAACTCAGCTTTCAGGGATGCCTCAGACTTTTCACTGAAGCCACTTGAGTCACACAGGGCTACTTTGTCAGCTGCTTCCAGAGCCAGAATCAGCTTAGCTGTATTCTAACATTCATGAGGTATGCCTCTCTCCTCACACAGCTGCTGGAGCTCAGGTAACCTCACTGCATTGTACTTGCCTGGCATTTCTATTTCTAACTTTGTAAACCCAGACAGAAAATAAAATAAAAAAACAAGTTAGAAGTGAGAGAAAACAGAGTTGCAGTCAGGGCCAGATTAAGGCATAGGCAACATAGGCACAGGCCTAGGGCCCCTGCCTGTCCGGGGGGGGAGGGGCAGCAATCCTTATCATATATTTACTATATATCTTTTTCTTTCTGCTTAAGCTGCATTTTGTTTTTGTAAAGGACTCAACCACTAAGTACTCGGAGCAAAGCAGGGGCTGAACTGTAACATGACTCTCACCTCCCTGATTAGGTGTTAAGTGCAGCTGATAGCTTCAGGGGCAACAGCCAGGCTGACCTTTAAGGTGTGAACAAGACCATTTATTTTGCTTTGTCTCCCACTCCCACTTAGAATCAAATCTTACTCTTAAATGTTAAAGATTAGCAGTGCAATTCAGTGTGTATGCTTTATATTCAATCTCTCTCCTGAAATTAAGAAATATACAATTCATTTCAATGGTACAATTACAAATTTTACTCTTATTTAATTTCATCATCTTACTAAAATTGAAGTTCTGACCTTGATACAGCTCCATTTTCAGGGTGAAAAAAAAATGAAGGTATTTCCAGAGTCCCATCAAATAAATCTTCCCATTTATTGATCCGGGCTTACTTATCAATAACAGAAATGTTTGCTCTTGGGAATGATTTCTTTCAGCAAAAACTCATTTTGCAATATAATCTATAAAGTTCATAACTCCTCTAATTAACCATCAACATAACTCCTACACCACGCAGGACCTAGCCTATTGCAGAGATGGGTCCCAACCCCATCCAACAAAACTCCCACATCCTGGTTCATACTGCCTGACAGGACAAAATGATAACACCCAGACTGCATGCACACACATGGGTTTGGAGAAGTGCAAATCATGACATTTCACACCTCAAAACCTATTTTTACCATGCCAATTAGTAACTATTTTTCTAAATGATCAAAACACAGACTTGTTATTTTTCCATACTGCTATTATTAGTTTCATTCATTTTGAGGCATTTTACTTAGGTTATTTATGTTTTATGCCACATTTTAGGGACAGTAAGAAATTGTTTTTCAAGATTCAGTAAATGATATGCAATGTCCAATGGGTGCAGTCATGGCAAAGTGATGCAGGGCTGTTGTTGCTGTGAGGGAGCCCCAGATTTCTTTTGGGCCCAGGGCCCCAAGTTGCCTTAAGCTGGTCCTGGTTGTAGTGCTTACCACTGCATACCTGTTAAACTGCTTAATTTTGTGACTGCCCACTTAGGTACTGGATAGCCAAACTGTGCTTTGTGCAGGTAAGTCTCACTTCTCATCCTCACTGTTGCCACCATACTGTATGTGGTGGTCAGAGCACCGCACAGTCCCCAGTGAGCCTCGTTCTCTCTCTCTCTCGCTCAGGCCTTTGCCACCGAGACTGTCTGGACCAACATCCTCGCTGTCAGGGTCCCCTCTTTAGAACGGGATCAGACCCCGGTGCTCTGATGGCCCTTTTCCACCACCTTCTACCCTTTAGATCCCCTGTAGTGAGGGTCTCTGCTCTGGGTAGGATACACTCTACTCTCTCAGAGACCTTTTGCTATGCACCCCTTTTATCCAGGTACCATTTCCTCAGAGATGCAGTCATAAACATCCAGTTACTCCAGTCTTTAGAAGAATAACTAATTTATTAATAAACACTGTTTGTGTAAATACTACAGTTATAATCAAGTACATTTACAGTATATGTAATAAAACAACAGTACACATACAGGATTGTAAAAGAAAACTTGCACACTTGTGCAGGTAAATGCTTCTATCTTTCCTACAAGTTACAGAGTCTTCTTACTTCACTATCCACTAGCCTTGTTACTTCAGCCTCTCTCTGCAGACACACAGTCTGGTTCCCTCCTTGGACACACAGAAAACCCAATGAAAAGAAAAAGAAACAATCTCGGTTGAAGCAATTATGCTCTCTTCCTCTACTCCCCCCATCTTGGTCTCAGTACACTTTATCCTGTCCATCATATTTGTTCTAGGACTTGGGGATTACAGTTCAAGACCAGGTATTCACTTGTTTTTGCCTTTTTATTTGCTTAATTCGTATTATGTTAATGAAGAAATACTTAATCCCTGTTGGAACATATTATTTATTTTGTCCTTTTCCCCACTAATTAGTATGATCGCTTGCACTCCTGACCCACAGAAAATATGCCCAAGAAGGATTTCTTCAAAACCATGGTACTGTGAAGCCTGAGTCAGTATGATGTCAGTTACAGAAAATGGACTTGGGCTTCACGCGCTGGCGCCCCCGCATGGTTGCCGTGAGTGTAGTGATGTCATTTAACATCATCTCATGCACGTTCACAAGTCTGCTGGTGCATTGTGCTTGGGCAGAAAGCCTACTGTGCATTGCAGCCACACTCAAACATGATTACAGATACAAGCTGTTAAAGGAACAGCTGTTTTCTCTCAGTGCTTTCTGTTTTATTTCTCTACCACCCAATCCTGCAAATTTTATTAGATAAAAAAAGGTCAGTCATTTTTGCCATATCCTACTTCCTCATGGATACTTTTATTTATTTATTTATTTTTTTATTATCTAACTTCTGTTGGTTGAAATCAGGGAGTAAGAGAAAGTGAGAGACAGAAAGTTGTGTCCTGGTAAAGACAGCATCTTTATGCTACTAAGTTAATGTGGTGGGACTAAAACCTTTGAATTGGCTAGCAAAGTCTAAGCATCTCCTTTTGAAGGGAGCTCACAGTCACTCACTCCCCAGTGAAATTCAACGGTGTGCACTGAGCACTAGGGGTAGCTGTCAAGGAAACAGCTGTTATTACATAGTATTTGTCTTCTTCCCTTATCACTGTTCGATCCTGTTTCTTTTGCTCTTGGTAGTGGAGAATGAAAGAAAGACTTTGTCATCAGTCATAAAATTTCACTTGTTTTATTTATTTACATACACAGATAAAGAAAATTCAGGATCGGACTGAATGAAGGGAACGGCAATATCTGTAAGAAATTAGCTGTTCCCTTGACAGCTCCGCCTAGTGCTCAGTGCACACCGTTGAATTTCACTGGGGAGTGAGTGACTGTGAGCTCCCTTCAAAAGGAGATGCTTAGACTCTGCTAGCCAATTCAAAGGTTTTAATTTTATTTTTATTTATTTATTTTTCAATCTAGAATGACAATACCTTTGAGCTGAGGCTATTTTACAAAGATTCCACATCAGCGTGTGCAACAGTCATCATTTTTAGTTACAAACATATAGTCATTGACTTACAGACATGTAATAACCAGTACAAAGACTTGAGCTATGAGCAAGGCAAGGGAGGGAGTGGGTGGTGGGGAAAGTGAGGGTAGGTGATGGGGGAGGAGTGAGGGGTAAGGGGGAGTACGGGAGGTGGTTGGGGTTGGGGGAAGGAGTGGAGATATGGGGGGAAGGTGGGTGAGGGTGGGAGACAGTGCAGCCAGGGGGTCTTGTCGAGGGAATATGACAGGTATGGAGCTAGGGGTACAAAGACTGATTGTAGGTGATGGGTGCTGGGGTATTTGCAGCTGGAACGGTGGAAATGTTAAGATGGGCAATCGCAGGATGCAAGCAGTGAGAGGCGCAGCTTGGACTTGAAGAGGCCGAGTGTTGGGGCAGTTGCTATGTTGCTGCCAAGAGAGTTGAGCCAGTTGGATGATCGATAGGTGAGTGATCTTTGTCCTTGGGTCCTGCGACATCATGGGATATGTAGTATATGGGAATTGGATCTCTTTGTAGTGACGTTCCTATGTCTAGGCGTAAGGAGGGCACAGACACCAGGTGGGGCCAGACCCATTAACCCACCACATTAACTAAGTAACATAAAAATGGTGGGCTGGATTCACAAAGAGAACCAAAATTTCTGTAGCTGTGGGAAAAATGGCTTGTAGCACTGTGGAAATATAGTTGCATCATATTCACAAAGAAAATTTCCGCAGTTGCAGAAATCCATAAAATTGGCAAGTTACGGAAGTCCACAGGTGCTGAAATCTCCCTAACATTCTTTCCTTAGCTGAGGAAAAAGCTTAGCAGGCACAATAGGGGATTCATATTAACTGGAGCAGCAGACTTTGACAATCTTGCCATAGATGCAGCAGTAAGCACTCACAGAGAGACCAGCAGCCAGTCCCTCAATTGAGACTACTCCAGCACCACTGGTACCAGCAGGGCCATGCACCACAGTGGCAGTCTGTAACTGTTGGTGGAACTGATGGCTGTGCCTCTCCCTGGAGTGTTTATGTTGTCTCCTTCAGTAGCACTCACTGTAGGCAGTTACCAGCTCTGCCTCAATTGCCTGTGGGGCGCCTTTATGGGCTGCACTGAGTCTAATGGTTGTAGTTTGTTGTATTTCAATGCAAATGTGTGCTATTTTGTTGTAACAACTGACACTACTATACACCCACTGGTTTGCGTATGACTTGTGCCTGCACCTCTGCTATAATTGTATCTTAATTGTTGAAATAAATTCTGTCTTCTGCTGGCACCCTTTGCAAACTGTGTGAGAGGTCTTTCGGCACCATGCATTTCTACTTAAAGTTGAACCAGCATAATATTCTGTGGTGATCTGCATATGCAGCCCGTGATGCTTTGCATTGTGGGGTCATGTGTGATTTTGTATTTCTTTGAAATTTGGCTTCCCAGCCAAATGTCCTTTGGGGTAACCATTGTCTCAGTGCTTGCACACAGAGGTTCTTTGTTTTTAAAATTTTTTTTTGTTTTAATTAGGTTCACCACAACATAACCCAGATAGACTATCTTAGGGTAGCTGGTTCATTTCACTGGGGTGTCATACTGATGAGTCCTGATAGGACGAAACATGTGTCTATGTCTTCTGCTGGCACCCTTTGCAAACTGTATGAGAGGTCTTTCGGCACCATGCATTTCTACTTAAAGTTGAACCAGCATAATATTCTGTGGTGATTTGCATATGCAGCCCATGATGCTTTGCATTGTGGGGTCATGTGTGATTTTGTATTTCTTTGAAATTTGGCTTCCCAGCTAAATGCCCTTTGGGGTAACCATTGCCTCAGTGCTTGCGCACAGAGGTTCTTTGTCTCTTAATTGTTGGTACACTGCACTTTGTTCAGGGAGAGTTATGCCTCACTCTTTGTGGTGCAGCACGTGTGCAACATTTTTTCCACAACTGCGGAAAAACACTGACTGTGAATAGCCTCTAAGGGGATATGCCATACTTTTAAGTGACTTTTTTTCCTCAGGAACTTCCGTAGCTGCACTTTTTCCCACAGTCCTCAGTGTATTTTTTTCTGCAGCTGCGGATGTTTTGTGTATAGCACTCAGAGCAATTTCCCCTTTTTTCTGCAGGTACAGAACTTTTGGGGACTTAGGGAAGGTTTTGCACCTGCAGATTTTTATGTGAATCTAGCCCGCTGTCTTTCCCAGGACACAACCTTCTCTCTCTCTCACTTTCTCTTACTCCCCGATTTCAACCAAGAGAAGTTACATAATAAAAAAATAAATAAATAAAAGCATCCATGAGGAAGTAGGATATGGCGAAAATGACTGACCTTTTTTTGTCTAACAAAATTTGCAGGATTGGGTGGTAGAGAAATAAAACAGAAAGCACTGAAAGAAAACAGCTGTACCTTTAACAGCTTGTGTCTGTAATCATGTTTGAGTGTGGTTGCAGTGCATGGTAGGTACAGTAAAGAAGGTTTCTGCCTGAGCACAATGTACCAGCAGGCTTGTGAACGTGCATGAGATGATGTTAAATGACACACACACCATGGCAGCCATAATGGGAGCGTGAAGCCCAAGTCCATTTTCTGTAACTGACATCATACTGACTCAGGCTTCGCAGTACCATGGTTTTGAAGAAATCCTTCTTGGGCATATTTTCTGTGGGTCAGGAGTGCAAGTGGTCATACTAATTAGTGGGGAAAAGGATGAAATAAACCATATGTTCCAACAGGGGTTAAGTATTTCTTCATTAACATAATATGAAATAAGCAAATAAAAAGACAAAAATAAGTGAATATCTGCTCTTTAACATATAAAAATCAGTCTTGGCTCCAAGTCAAAGGCTCCAATTTATTGGTACAGTATTTGACATGATGTTGGGCAGGGTATTCCTGCCCCCCAACAGGGCAAAAGATTCAGTCACCCATGCTCAGATGGTACACAAGAGCAACTCTGTACCAGCTCGAACAAGGTTCCATCTTTTGGGTCTCACGGACACCACCATTACAACAGTACCATTTGCCTGGCTGTGTATGCAAATTCTTTACTGGACACTCTTTGTACAGTGGGATCAACTGAAAGATGACCCAAGATGCAATATTCTCATCGCGCTATCTCTTTGCCATACCTTACAGTGGTGGATGGACCACCTGCACCTCCTGCAGGGCATTCTTTCTTTCCCTGACCTTGGCACAGGTTCTGGTTACAGCTGCCTCTGAATGGGGCTGGAGCGTGCATCTGGGGCATGACATGACCCAGGAGTTCTGGGCTGACCTGTGCCCAGTTCTCCATATCAATATTTTGGAAATGAAAGTAGTTCTTCTTTTTCACCAGGCCTTTGCAAAACAAATCAGCCCATATTCTCTGTTGGTAAAAATGGACAGTGTCACTGTAATGCACTGTATCAGCAGGCAAGGGGGCACTCGGTCTTACCACCCTCTGTAGGGAAATAATGAAAGTGTGGGAATGGTAAGCATCTCATGGCCTTCAGCTATTAGCCATGTTTCTTCCTTTTATCCTACATGCCTTTAAAGACAGTCCAAGTCAGTCCCTTTCAAGGAAGCATGAGTGGGAACCACTGACATCCATGGAGAACAACCTGTTCAGAAGATGCCACTATCTGGAGGTGGACCTGTTTGCATCTCCGCACAGTGTAAAACTGTCTCACTTTTGTTCACTCACTCCCAGCTCAGACATTTTCCTGCATAATGTATTGTCCATATCTTGGATGGAGAGGTTTCTTTATGCATTCCCTCTGATACCTTTGATTCTGAAAGTTCTGCTTAAACTGAAGGCACAGCATAGCACCCTCACACTTGTTCCTTTCTGGCCTTGCCAAATTTGGTTCCCACTTCTGCTGCACTTGGCAGTGGAACCTCCAGTTCAGCTGCCACTTTGTAAAACCCTACTGACACAAGCCAGGGGGTCCCTAGTACATCCAGACCTCAGATCCCTGAATCTGCATGCATGGCTTTTAAATTCATAAAACATTTCCTGGTGCCTACTGCCAGGTGTTTGGCCAGAGTACGCTAAGATACATACTCCTTTGCTATGCCACTTAGCCTACTACAACCTGTGTCTCTTTCCCTCTTCGATCTTTTACAAATGTCAATATTCTATGCAGATATTGATTTCTGTTCACTATTATTTTATCTGTGGTCCCTGTGTGCTTTCCCATGACTGGCGGGTTACCAGGACCCCTCTTGGGGGCATCTGGTATGCTTCTCAATGCCTGGTGCACGAGCGTACCCAATTACTAATTGAATCCTCCTGTCTCTACTAACACTGTAACCAAACATTTTTATGACTGTTTTCCTTTCATAAAAGAGGGAGCCCTTTTTACTGATTGGTTATACCTGTTTATATCTTCGTTTCAGCCTACTGCGGCTAGTATTATTAGTTTCCTTGAGCACTAGGCCTTCTGAATCTGCTTGTATGAGCATTTACGGCTTACAGTATAACCCAATGTCTTTTTTTACAATTTGTTCCAGCAAGGCAGGCTTACAGACCTGTCTATTCCGTGTTCTGCTACCACTGGTAGTGCCTGTGACCAAGCTGCTCACTTGGTATGAGGTCTGACGTTCTCCTCCAGTCTGCTCTCCAGGGAAGTTTTCTGTCACATCCCTGGTTATTCTTCAAGGCACTCCAGACTGTAGCACTTCTGCTCAGCCTCTTTTGTTTGTCCAAAAAGATCTGAGTATCCTGTCCTTCTACTCCTATGCCTTTTCTTGGCATTGGGTTCACTATGTTTCTTTAGGTTGTCAGACATATAGGGTGGTGCTTCCTACCACAGTATGTGGCCTGTCTCCTATGGTACCTGGCCACTTCTGTGGTCTGTTAGTTTTCACAACTGCCCTGCAGACAACCATGCATAGCTTTCACTATCACACTACTCTTCAGTGACCATTTCTTGATGGCATATGTTTTTTTTTCAGGGTCCTCCCGGGGCACCTGTGGGTACTGCTTGAAAATTGTTCCAAAGGTGTAGCCCAACGGAGGAGCTATCCTTGATGATGATAGAACAGTTACTCACCATAACAGAAGATCTTCGAGAGAATCTCCTCCACTGGGCCACAGCACTCCCACCCTCCTTCCCCCTTACTGCGACACAGGATAGCTGTTCATTATCCACTACCTGGTTAAGGGAGGCCCATCAGTGGTTTAGCGTGTTACATTCCGGTCCTATGCCTCTTTCTGTGTGCTTGCCACTGTTTTGGTTTCCTGGTTCTTCATGGTAAGTGAACCTCCAAGCCTATGTTCAGCAAGGAACTGAAGAGCAATGAGACTGCCCATGATTATATAGGTGCTGATGTTGCACATATTTGTGGGTGGCCCCAACTATCAAAAGTTTCCAGGTGGTCCTGACACTGATGGCTTACAGTTCCAAAGGTGTGGCCTAATGGAGAAGATTATTTTGAAGATCTACTGTTCCGGTGAGTAACTGTTCTTTTTGCCTTATTTTAATAATACTTTTAATGTTTTTTTTGGTCCTGGTAAAGGAAGCGCTAGAAAATAATAAGCAGTAAAAATATATGAGTTATCTGCTGCTTTCCCATTTTTCTTATACTTGCTGGAGTGCAACTATTTTTAACTTTTTATCTAAAGCATTAGATAACCCAAGCCCTAGTCACCTATTCATTCAGCTTCAGGCTGCTTAGGTTAGTCTCCGTAGTCTGTATTTTGGCATTGTTTCTGAGTCTATAGCAGGTATAACAAAGCTTCAGTCTAGGCACTACTATAAACAGTTATATCAACACAAGCTAATGTAATGGAGCTTTCTACAGTCAATCATTGCTTCGTGAAAATGCTCATGCGTTATCCTGCTTTTACATATTTAGAGCAGCATCTGTTTCTAGACATATGCTCTGCTGTGGTGCTGTGTAAGAAAGGATACAATTCTGTAGTTTGTTTGAAAAATAATTTCATACTTGAGTTTATATAAAAATAGTTTATAGTATTAGCTTTCAAGGTAGACAATGCGCAAAGGTCATTACCTGAAAAAGCCAGTAAACAATTTGGCCGTGCAGCTCTTCCTGGTTGAGTGGACAAAAGGAAGGAGTCTGCCAGCCACCTTTTGAAGGATAACGCTGCTGGACTGGGCCAATCAGAATGTTACAGGTAGCTTACAGAATAAAGAAGAACATGATGAGGGAACGTAGTTGGTAGGGGGGTTCGAACCTACTTATGCATTCAAAATACCACATCAAAAGTGAACAAAACAATGTGATATATACAAAAAAAAAGTTAATACAAGCCAGCCTGCTGGCACAGCAGTTGGATTTCCATTTGTGACTCCAGCAACACGGGTTCAGGAATGAGCCTGGGCTGCTGGAGGTCTGGCCGGGGGGAGAAGGCTCGAGTGTCCCACGACTGCTCACCTTCTCCAGGGGGAGGGAGGACCAAGGTCTTCAGGTTGCAGTAGCAGGAGGGGATGGTCCACGAAGTGAGGCGGACATCTGCACATAGTGCCTCGATGTCAGGGGCATGCCTCATGGGAGAGAAAACAGGAAAAAGCTCTCCAGGCTCTGGGGAGATGGAGCACCAGGAACAGACTCCTCATGGCCTTGCACCGACCTTCCTTCCAACTCCCAACAAAATCTGGATTGTCGGGGTGTACCTGCCCCATCTCATCCCCACCCAGGGGGAAAGCCGCGGCTCCATGGGGTGAGAGCGAGAAGGGTGAAGGTAGGTGGCGAAGGCAGGGGTTGTCTCTATAGGTGCTCCCAATGAAGCAGAGCCTGGGGAGAGGAGACAAATAAATAGAATAATTTAAAAAAAAAGTTAATATAAGAAACTGATAGACACCCAGCTGGGGTTAGATCTATGTATATATAGGCTGGTTGTTATAGGCAATTTATTTTCTTTTGAATGCATAACTTGGTTTGAAATCCACCTCCCCACCTACATTCCCTTATCATGTTCCTCTTTATACTGTAAGCCACATGTCACATTCTGATTGGGCAATCACATGGGGGAAATAGTATTCAAGGGGGAGTTACCCTCCAAGAGCCAGCCCCCTGATAAAGCTCCACCTGTACGAGGCACTGGAATACATGGACTGTGGAGGGTCTTAGTCGATTGTGTAGTCCATGCACTTACTGTATCTAGTATTTCTCTCAAATTAAATCACTGCAGACAGATTTTGGAGTTGTGACATAATACATGTACAGTTGCTCTTACAGCATGGAAAAACAATTCAAATACATCAAGGAAATATAGAAAGTAAAATATAAAATATAGCAAGTAACTCATGTAATGTTATACTTTATGCATATTATGATGACAGATGTACCATATACAAGTGCAGTTAAGGTACCAACATTGAGACCTAATACCACAGAAGGTAACATAATGACTCGACTGTAGTTTAATCCAGTTAGAGCAAGGTGCAATTGTCACAGACAATATACATTGTGCAACTGACTACAGGGAGATAACACTGTGTGCTATCACCTTTGATAAGGGATCCCATATTTGTTTAAAAGTTTGATCTTGTCCTCTCGCATTACAGTAATAACTTTCCAGCTTCATACAAAGAGACATGTCATTAAGCCAATGAGCTATTGTAGGTTGATAGGCGCTCATCCAGTTGTGCGCAATAGTTTTCCTAGCATTAATCAAGGCCACATCCCATAGACACAGATTAGCTCCCCTCTTGGCTTGGGAGAATCGAGATTCATCAGTATCCAGCATTAGCTCAGAAGGAGAGCAAGGTAATTTAAACTGTAACACTTTTTCTATTGGGCTGTGCATCTCTTTCCAAAAAGAAGCCAGCTTGTTACAGGTAAGAACCATATGCAAAAAATAATCCTCTGTCACCTGACACTTGGGGCAGATAGGGCTAAACAAGGATTTGTAGTGATGGCACTGTACTGGTGTAAGGTATGCTCTGTATAGGAAGTTATATTGGATTCTCCTTAATCTGTTTGAGCGCAAGCGTGTATAGGCATGTGTAACCACTCAGTCCCCTGGGATTACTAGTATCCCCTCAGTATCAGCGCTAGGCAGGGAGACGCAGCTGGTGATTAACTAGTTAAATGGGTTTTTCACCTGCTCACTCTTCTGTTTACATGGCTTCAGCTGAGATGGAAGTGATGAGCTCATTTGGAACTCTCGCAGTAGCATAAGCCTTTGCCAGCTGTGAGAAGGGAGTTTAGAATGTTGAGACAAGGGTCAATATGAGTCGGTAGTTGGAAGAAAGAGGAGTGAGAACTGCTCAGCTGAGGGTTCTGAGTTGAGGGCCCTGCATTCTCACCCTAGTCCTGAAATTCTCCAGTTTGCCAAGAGTGGAAACTGTAGTCTACAGCAGGATCTCCTGATTTTCATCCCTGGAGGGGCAAAAAGACTGCTAGTGGATGGATCCAAGGGGCAATCCCTTTTTTTGATCCAGATTGTCTTGAAGCTGCCTAAAATGTCTAACAGCGGGTAGGATCTGACTTCTGCTGCAGAAAGCAAGTAACTGTGCTATTGTGTTCTCTGGCTAAAAGGGAAATGCACAACTTTTCTGTGAATTCAGAAGTTTGAGACTGTTCTAATTTAAAGTTGGCTGAAGTGTATGATGTCCAGAGGTATGACTATATTACATTGTTTGGGACTTTAGTTTTCCACTACCATTGTAGTGATTCAAATGCTGGATGCCAAAGTTTCATTCAATTAAGCATTTTCAAATATTTAAGGTGTAGCTCTGAAAGAATGGCTGAGTATGGATTTGGGAGCAAAGGGTGGGCAGACCCCCATCTGGAGTAACCAGTTCAGGATTAACAGGTTCAATAAGGATACCTGGTTACTTTAGACATAGGGCCAATGTCTGAAGAGGATTTTACCCCCTGAAGTGGGTTGTGCTAGTTCTTAACAAAATGTATGTTCAGTTGTGGTCAGTGCCACTAGAAGCAATGTTCAATGTCCTACGACATGTGGGAAACAAAGTACAAGTTTCCTGTCAGTAAATGTGTTTTCAGTTGTGGCCAGTACCACTGGAAGAAATTTTCTGTGTCCTATGCTATAAGGGAATACAAGTGCAAGATGCTCTACGTCCTACAGTGTGGGAATACAAACAGAGTTTTCTGTCAGATACAGTCATTTTGTTTTTCTACAAGTTCCTGGTGCCACGATGTGTAAACCCTGGGATCCACCCTTGCTTTAGAGAACATCTTTTGGAATAAAGTCACACTCTAGAACCCCAACTATGGTCTGGACATTTACATTATTGCTTCTTGTGTGGAGTTACTGGGTACTCTTCCAGAAGTTAGGTCTAGCATAGACCTAGCAAAAAGTTCTCTCCTCAGGACCTGGTTATTGTAGATACCTAATAGGTCATATTGCTTTTGTACACCCCCACCCCTTGAACTCTAGAGTAATGAGCCTGGTATACATTCCCAAAGCTAGGGGTGGTACCGATTATCTAAATGTGTTTCTGATGTCTGTGCCCAGTTATGGGTGCCAGGGATTGCAAATTGTGTAAAGTAGCGGGGGGGGGGGGTGGTTACACATGCTTAAAGGCCAGTTCCCAAGACTCAGGGTCGAGAGCTACATCTAGATCTGAATTCTACTACCATTGCGACTTGATCACAGGTACTGGAGCTGCTCCATCAAACAATTTATAGAAGGCCATCAGGGGTCTAGACCAAGGTATGTAATCTCCTCAATAGGGGATGACATGATAGGGAAGCTGGAAATATAGTGCCTTATTAGCAGGATAGCAAAAATGACCCCAGCCTGAAGAGAAAATTCATCTCGAACTGCAGAGAAAGACTTCAGCATTCCCCCCTTCATACTGTACATGCCTCTCACATACTTAAACCCCTTTTTTCTCCACTTTAGTAATAGTTGGTGCATGGGGACATTATAAACCCACCCATCCTCCTGCAAATATCCACCAGACCAGCACGTAATGAAAATCCCCTTGGGTGATTAATAAAATTATGAGTGCCAAACCAGATTCTGCTGAGTTGTCAGGTGAAGGGGTTGGATTTCATTATTTGAGATACCTTTGCTAGACCTGGAAGTAAATATCCCTTCAACAAGCCCGACACATTCATTTCTCCTTCCAGCTTGAGCCAATCAGGGAAGGAAGTCTGGTTTGCTTCGGATAAAAGATCCTGCTGTGCAGCCCAATATTAGAATAAATAAGAGAACAGGCAGAGAACACCAAGAGGAAGGATAGCTTCTGCCAGAGAACAGACAGAGAACACCAAGAGGAAGGAGCTGCTGTTATAACTATACTTCTCTACTGGGACTATATTGCCCTCCTTCCCTTCACCGCCCCCCCAAGCCAGTTCTACTTTTATAGGCACAGGATTTGACTGACAACAGGAACTTCCTATTTGGGAGCAGGAAGTGAGTGATCACAGAGCCACAAAAGACTCACCATCCTATAAAGAAAAGAGTAGCTCTCCATCCCCTCCTAGCTGCTGGAGGTCTGACTCTGAGCAAGTACGGAGACTACTGTGAAATATAGGAACTTCTTGTCTCAGAACAGGAAGATCAGGAGCTTAATGGGCACAGAGGCAGTAAGTAAGTAGGGAGAAAAAAAATAAACAGAGGAAAGAGTAAATATTCCAAACAACAGTTAAGGGGCCAGAAATAAGACATGATGGGAGTGGTGCAGTGCAGTGGCTGTGGAGCAGCAGTCTTCTGGGAGACATTCTGGAGGATGTGGTGTTGTCCCATCTGCAGGCACCTCTCTGGGCTGAGGGAGGAGGTTGCTCATCTCCAGGCTGAATTGGCCAGGATTTGGGAGATCTCCTCTCCCACCCAGGGACCACCAGGGCCACTGCCGTTGCCTCAGAGGTTGCAAAGAAAGAGGAGTGGTTGGACCACAGTGGGCTCAGGGAGGGTGAGGGTGGTGGAACAGTGGCATATCCCTCCAGTTGTACCTCTCCACAATTCATATGCCATTCTGGCAAAGTGTGGATCCTCTATGGAGGCACCCTCAGTGGAGACCAAGGAGGATGCTGGGAACCTCCACAAAGGAGACCCACAGGAGGGTGGCATGGGACCCACAGGGAAAGGAAACAACTCCTGGTGGAGGACTCAACTGTTAGGGCCGTAGAACTGGGGGAGGAAGGGGAGAGGGAGGGAGGTAAGGTTCCTGCCTGGCGCCATGGCTTGAAGGGACAGGGAGTGAATACTCAGGATCTCCAGAGCAGCTGCACTGGGGAGGGAGCTGGATGTCTTTGTCCACCTATGGACAAATGATCTGGCTGAGAAAAGGATCAGAGCAGTGCAGGAAGAGTTTGTGGAGTTGGGGAGGGGCCTTAGACAAGTAGCATGCATGGTAACATTCTCAGAGGTGCTGCCTGTCTATGGCATGGGTGAGGCTAGGGTGCTCCACACCATGGGATTCAATCAGTGGTTGAAAAACTGGTGCAGAGCTCAGGGATTTGGCTTCATTGGGATTGGGGGTCCACCTGGAGTGATGCAGGCTTATACTGGTGTGATGGTCTGCATCTGTCCAGGAGAGGAACCAGTATCCTAGGTGACTGGTTTAGATGCTTCATTGGCAAGCATTTAAACTAGCCAAGTGGGGAGGTACTGGAAAGGAGCAGGGAAATCCTAGCTGCCCCCCAAAGATCAGGGTAGTAAGTGAGGTAAACACCAAGATAGACATGTTGATAGGGAGAAGTGCAGGGATAAATGGAGAAAATGACAAAGGCAATAAGGACAGGAATGGGGCAAAAAGGGGTAAGACCATCAAGAAATGGCAGTTAATGAGTACCAATGCCTGTAGTCTGGGCAGCAAGCTCCCTGAACTGGTGGCCTTGATGGAAGAGGGATGCCTGGATATCATAGCAGTCACAGAAACATGGTACACAGAGAACCATGACTGGGATGTTAACATACCAGGGTACGCAACCTACAGGGAGGGGAGAAGAGGGGGAGGAGTAGCACTCTCTATGTAAGGGAAGGGATAAAAGCAACAGAACAAAAGAGTAAACAGGCAGGAGAGGAGGCACTGTGGGTCACCTTATTGACTGGAAATGGCACCACAATCCGCACAGGGGTTGTATACAGACCCCCATGTCAGGGGGAGGGAATGGACAAGGATATGACAGAAGGCATCCTTAGGATGGCAGAGAAAGGGGAGATACTGTTGATGGGGGACCTGAGTATGCCAGATGTTAACTGGAGCACCTTTGCTGCAGCCACATCCAAGAGCAGGGCCATTCTCGATGCCCTACAGGTGACATGCCTCAGACAGCTAGTTTTGGAACCCCCTCATGAGGGAGCAATCTTAGACCTCATATTCTCAAATGGAAACAGTGAGAGGATCTCAGACCTAGAAGTGGGTAGCCATCTGGGAACAAGTGACCACCAAACAGTGTGGTTCATGATAAACTCAGCTACAGAGTCAAGCCATACAAAAGTGAGGGTACTGGACTTCAGAAGGGCTGACTTTGGCAAGATGGGAGAGTGCCTTAGAAAAGCACTAGCAAACAGGCTAGAAGGAGGGGTGGAGCAACAATGGGGAAACATCAAAACTGTCATCACAGAGGCAACAAGCCTTTGTGTGAAGCAAATAAACAAATCAAAATGAAAGAAAAAGCCACTATCGTTCTCAAAAGAGGTGGCGGGGAAAGTTAGGGAGAAAAAGATAGCATTTAGGAAGTATAAGGAAACACAGAAGGAGCAGGACAGAGAACTGTACCAGTTAAGGCAGAAGGAAGCAGGAGGAAGTCAGAATAGCAAAGGCCCAAACTGAGGAAAATATAGCTAACTCAGTTAAGAAGGGGATAAAACCTTTTATAGGTACATCAGGGAGCATAGAAAGACAAAGGGAGGGATAGTGAGGCTGAACAGAATGGATGGTGGTTGGGCAGAGAGGGACAGTGAAAAGCAGGGATACTGAATGAATACTTCTGCTCAGTATTCACAAAGAAGAGGAGGAAAGTGCCTAATCCAATTAACGAGAAGCAATCTGGATGGGGGGTGGTCAATCCCAGTCCTTTCTGAAAAAGGTTCTGAAAGAACTCCTAAAACTGAAGGTGGACAAAGCAATGGGGCCTGATGGAATTCACCCCAGAATTCTAAAAGAATTAAGGGGAGAACTAGTGACACCACTGACTACCCTTTTTAACAAATCATGGGAAGATGGTGTGGTACCTGAGGACTGGAGGAAGGCGGATGTGATTCCCCTTCACAAAAGTGGGAGCAAGACAGAGGCAGGAAGCTACAGACCTATCAGTTTGACCTCTGTGGGAGGGAAAGTGATGGAATCACTTCTAAAAGAAAGAATTGTTGAGTACCTAGAGGCCAGTGGGGCAGAGGACCCAAGGCAACATGGTTCACAGCAGGAAGGTCATGTCAGATGAATCTAATTGATTTCTTTGACTGGGTGACCAAAGTAGTAGACCAGGAAGGGGCTGTGGACATGGCCTACCTAGACTTTAGCAAGGCATTTGACACAGTCCCACACAAAAGATTAATAATCAAATTAGCCAGCCTGGGAGTGGTCCTAGGGCGGCATCCTGGGTAAAACATTGGCTGGACAACAGGACACAGAAGGTAATTGTAAATGGAGTCCACTCTGAAGAAAGAGGGGTTACTAGTGGGGTACCGCAGGGTTCAGTACTGGGTCCAGTTCTTTTTTAATGTCTTTATAAGTGACATTGCAGAGGGACTGGAAGGAAAAGTATGCCTCTTTGCAGATGACACAAAGATCTGCAACAGGGTTGATACACAAGGAGGCATGGAAAAGGATGAGAAGGGACTTGGCAAGGTTGGAGGAATGGTTAGAAGTATGGCAGCTTGGATTCAGTGCAAAGAAGTGCAAAACAATGCACCTGGGAAACAAAAACCCAGGGGAAGATTACACAATCCGGGGGGGAGGTACTAACAACAACAGAAATGGAAAGGGACCGGGGGGTAATCATATCAGATGATCTTAAGGTTAGTAAACAATGTGAGAAGGCAGTAGGGAGGGCTGGGGGGATACTGGGATGTATAGGAAGAGGCATCAGCAGCAGAAAACAGGAAGTTGTTATCCCTCTGTACAGTTGGTGAGACCCCATCTGGAGTACTGCATCCAGTTCTGGAGACCCCTCTCTGCAAGGACATAGACAGGATGGAGGCAGTCCAGAGGAGGGCACTAAAATGGTGCAGGGTCTGCAAGAGAAGCCATATGAGGAGAAACTAAAGGAGCTTAATATGTATACCCTTGAGGAAAGGGAAGGGAAGGGAACATTGTTTAACCAGGAGTGGCACACTAAGCCGAAGCTCGTTTCCAGATGTGATCTGGGAGCACAAGGAAGTTAAGTGCCTTGCTCAGGATCACACAGTATGCACCTAGGTGGCTGTGGGATCCAAACCCAGGTCTCCAGATCTGCAGCTCAGAGCCTTAACCCACTGCGATATACTGCCTCCTAGGGAAAGGAAAAGGAGGGAGAGGGGGGACATAATATAAACTTTGAAATACCTCAGTGGAATCAACAAAGGCCAAGAGGGTAGCATCTTTCAGAAAAAGAGATGTGCAAGAACAAGGGGACACAATTTGAAGATGGCGGGGGGTTGGCTCAGGGGCAATGTGAGGAAGTACTTTTTCACAGAGAGGGTGGTGGACGCATGGGACAGCCTTCCTGAGGAGGTTGTGAGGTCTAAAACTGTGGGAGAATTCAAGAATGCATGGGACAGACATAAGGCAATTCTTGGGGGAGGTAGGAAGAAATAGGCTGTTGGTTAATTAGGATCTGCAACTTATCCTGTAGGTAGTGAAATGGGCAGACTAGGTGAGCCAAGTGGTCCTTATCTGCTGTCAGAGTCTATGTTTCTATGTAGAATTAAGGAGGGACATGTCACTTTTGGCTATAGGTAACTGTAGTATAGCTCTCGAGATCCTGCCCACCCCCAAAAAAAAATCTATTAAGGATTGCATTGAGGGTTTGGAAGTACTTTTCTGGTACTCTTATCAGTAAATTTTAGAATAGGTAGAGACACTTAGGGAATATGTTCATTTTAATGGTATTAATATGTCCAGTTAAGCTATAAGGGAGACCCATCCACCTTTCACAGTCCTGATGGATAGAGTTTTAGAGTCTGCCATAGTTTTCTTGAAATAACACTGGCACGGGTTTAGAAATACTAATACCCAGATATTTCAATATGCGTACCACTTTCATATCCAAAGCATTATTATCTTAAGTGATCATGAGGCCTGGGACCAACGGGAAGTATTTTACTCTTGATCCAGTTAATCTTATGGCTAGAAATCTTACTGAACTCACATAATAAATTATGTATCCTAGGAAGACCTTGCTTTGAATTGTCAAGAAATATCAAGAGATCATCAGCAAAAAGGGATAGTTTAAAATGGTTAGTGCCTGAATGAAAAACAGTGATGAGACTGTCTGAATGAATTGCTGATGATAGTGGTTCAAGGGAAAGTACATAAAGTAATGGGGAGAGGGGGCACCCTTGTCGAGTCACTCTGGAGAGGGAAAATGATTTGGATAATTTGCCGTTCATTGAAACCTGTCCTGTGGGATTTTGGTGTAATGCGGATATCCATCTAATCATATTGCTGACAAACACAAATTTGTTAAGTGCTGAAAGCATGTATGATCACTCCAAATGCCTTCTCAACATCAAGTGCCAAGACTGCTGCCCTGGACCCAATACGGCACAGCCCCCACCGCCAGATGATGTTTAATGCTTAATGCTTTGCATACATTATGTTTGCCCTGTAGTCCCTTAACAAAGCCAGCCTGATCAGGGTGAACTGAGGAAGGCAGTACAATACCTTTTCTAGTCTATGGATGAGTACCCTTGCTATAATCTTGTGACTGGCTGTTAGTAGTGAGATAGGTCTGTATGAATTGCATTGCATTGGATCCTTACAAGGTTTAGGCAGTACAGTAATTACAGTAGACCATGTGGAGAGCAGAAAGATTCCATTATTTAAACGTTCAGGAATTATGTCAAATACAAATTCTTTTAAATCAGTAAAAAACAATAGTAAACCCATCAGGGCCAGGAGCTTTCCCTCCTTTAAGATGGTGTAGTGCAGCTTGGACCTCCTCCCATGGTACTATATGTCACTCTTAAGAATGGTATGCTGCTATCTGATTCAGAGGGACGTACCTCAGAAGTACAAAGTTTAAGGTAAAAATTTCAAAAGCATTCCCCTATGTCTTCATCTGTATGTCTGGCTATTCTATCTGGACCCACCACACAGTTCACACATTTAGCATTTTTCCTATGCATAGGTTGCCAAGCCAATAACTTACCACAAGCACCCCCTTCAAAATAATTGGTAGCATGGCTAAGTATTAGCATACACTCTATTTTGGAATTGCTGAGCTTGTTAAGTTCCCATTTTAAATTCTGCAGTTGGTACTAAACAGTGGGTGTAGGGTTTCCCCAAAGTTGTTTCTCACGTTTTGCTATCTGCTGTTCCAAATCATATAAATATTGGTTTTCAGACCTCCTGCTTTGACTGGCATAGGAAATAATGACCACTCTCAAGTAGGCCTTTAAAGCTTCTCACCTCGTAGCCATTGAGGTTTCTCCCCTGCGGCTGGCTTGGAGGTAAAGTGAGAGCTGCTCTTTAATATGAGCAATAAAATCCATTTATGGGGTCCAGCTTCCAGGATCTAGGAACCACTTATATCCCTATACCCTTAAGGTTAACCAGCACTGGTGCATGATCTATCAACATTATTGCTTCATGCTTAGCTGTTAACAGGGCTGGGATGAGACTTTGGGAAAGCAAAATAGCATCCAGTGTAGCGTAGTGAGAAATGGAATGAGAGTGATGAGTATATTCTCTACCAGTGGGAGAAGAATATCTCCATGCATCTAATAATGAGTGGTCCTCCATCAGATATAAAAGTGACTTAGCATTGTTAGACAAAGGAACCACCATGGAGGAGGACCTGTCCAGGACAATGTCTTTAACACAGTTATAGTCCCCACCTAGTAGCCATGGGCCCTCAAAATCAGACATCTGCATTGATAGCTTATGAAAGAAATCCAGGCAATTAATATTTGGGCCATACACAGACTCAATCCCTTACAGGTCCGCAGACTGATGTATCCATCCAGAATGCTGACACATTCCAATTCTGTCAGAAGTCTAAGGGTTAAACCAGTGTTTAATTGTACCTGAATCAGAACATACCTGCCTCCCCTGATCAGAATATACTTTTGTAGCCACCCCTGGAAATCTCAGATGAAGCCAAATTGCTGCACCCCTGGCCTTCGAGGTAAAGTAAGACTCATACCATTCACCTCTCCAGTTCTTGGCAGCCATATGGGCACCTTCCTTCTCTGTCATGAGTTTCTTGTATATAGATGATATCTGTTTTCATAGCCCTTATTTTTGCATGAAAATTCTTAAGTTTACTGTGAGATTTCAAACCATTAACATTCCATGACCTTATGTGGAAAGTGTTATTATCCATTTCATTTTTGAAAATAAATGTTCTGCAGCAACCATACTGTAACATTAGAAGATGGAGTGAATACTGAACTGCAAGTACCTGTTTTAAACTTGTAACCTAAACATTTAGCAAACTCAGAACACTGAAACATCCACCCCCCATACCTCCCCATATCCTTAAGACACTTCTTGTGGAATAACAATAAACTTCAAAAAACATTGGAAATCTACCCCAAAGACCCTGAACATTCCCTCACCTTCCCTGTCCTCCTTCTGACCCACCACTACATACAGAACTAACATAAGAAGTAGTAACCAAACCCAATGAATGAAACTTTCCAACCCCACCCTCTCTGGTTTAGCACTCGGACAGTGCAGCCTCCCACCTGCTCTGCGATGGAGAACAAGGACTGGGCTATGCACCTATGATATAAATATCTTTAAGTTCTAAAGCTGTATCTGCAGCTATACTTACCAACAGAGAAAGGATCCCCTCATCCTCCCAACTAAGCGGGGGAAAGTAAGACCATCCCTACAACAAGCAGTGAGAGGGTGAGCAGACGACTATGAGACTCAATAAACTCAACAATCACAAGCACATGTGGTGCCAATCCATAAAGGGGGGTTGAGGGAAGTACCAGCTAACTATAGACCCATCAGTTTGACCTCCGTGGTAGGAAAATTAATGGAGAGTATACTAAAGGAACAATTGGGGGTGTATTTGGAGGAGGTTGGAGGTCTGGATAGTCGGCAACATGGGTTTGTGCCAGGTAGATCATGTCAAACCAATCTTGTGGAGTTCTACGAATGGGTAACATCAGAACTGGACAGGGGAAAGCCCGTGGATGTATTATTCTTGGACTTCAGCAAGGTGTTTGACTCTGTCCCCCACAATGGTCTGGTGGAGAAACTGATGGAGTTGGGAGTAGGCCCTTTGATGGTCAGATGGATTGAAAACTGGCTTGCTGGATGCACCCAGAGAGTAGTGGTCTGTGGGAAGCTCTCAAACCCTAGAGAGGTTGGTAGTGGGGTACCGCAGGGCTTGGTCCTGGGTCCAATCCTGTTTAATGCATACATATCAGACATCAGGGAGGGTATAGGATGTGAAATGAGTCTCTTCGCTGATGACTCCAAGATGGGAGCAGTAGTTGAGGGAGAAGAGGGGAGGTTGGCCCTGCAAGGGGACCTGGACACCCTGGAAAACTGGGCTCACACATGAAAATTAAATTTCAATATCACCAAGTGCAAGGTGTTACATCTTGGGTGAGGAAACCCTAAACACAGGTACACCCTGGAAGGGGAGGTGCTGGAGGCCTCAATAGGGGAAAAAGACCTAGGGGTCATGGTGGATGCATGTATGAATAACTCTGAGCAGTGCAGGAGAGCGGCTAGCAAGGCAAACAGGATGTTGGGATGCATCATAAGGGGGATCACCTCTAGGAGCAAGGAAGTGATTCTGCCACTGTACAATGGACTGGTTAGACCACACCTTGAGTACTGTGTACAGTACTGGAGACCACACTTGAAGAGGGACATACAGCTCCTGGAGAGGGTACAGAGGAGGGCAACTAAGATGATACGAGGGCTAGGGGATTTGAAGTATGAGGACAGAGTTGAGGAGCTCTGCCTTTTTTCATTGGAGGAGAGGAGAGATGGGGGTACATGATTGAGGTCTTCAAGTACCTCAAGGGAATAGGGTAAACATGGAGGGATCTTTAGACTAAAGCAGGAGGTATCACAGAGGCATGGTTTGAAGTTGGAAGGTGGAAGGGTGAGGGAAGAGGAGGAGGTTTTTCACTGAGAGGTGGTGGGGCCTTGGAATGCACTGCCTGGCAGAGCTGGTTCAGAGATCCACAGTGGAGGGCTTCAAGAGAGGGTGGGACAGAGACAGAAAGTGGATGTATCAGATGATGGCCTGTTCCAGGGGGGTGGGGATGGATGATAGGGGTTTCTGGAACACAAGGAGGGGAGGGGAGGGCCTCGGCACCCAACTAGGGATCTGAGGTTCGAGCAGACTCGATAGACCGTAAGGCCTAATCTGCTGGCAAATAGTATGTTAGTATCATGTATTAGAACTTGGAAATCAACTAGAAGGCACCACCTGGAATCCAAGCAAGCAGCGTGGTGAGACAAGCAGAAGGCCATATGATTAACCAGTAAAAATAAATGCAATAGAGCAGCCACTCACAATCTCTTCCTATGCCCCAGCAAAACCAGCCTGAGTTTAAAATAACCTCAGGAGAAGTTCATAGATCCCCTCACTAACAGTATTTAAGGGAAAACTGTAACTCAGGAAGCAAACATAAATAGTCCCCCCTCTTTTTTTTTTTGTGTATGAACTTTGGCAACAAAAGGAGAGATCTGGTATGCCAACGATAAGTTCACTGTGCAGGGATGCAGAGTTCATGAATTCATGAATGGCTACCAAGTTGCCCTCCTTCTAGGCATACTAAGAGGAGATGGAAAGAAATGCTGAATGCAATTCTGCTTCGGGATTGGGAATGTATGTCTCAAAACAAGATAATGTCCATCTTCCCAGACGTTTTATAATATGAGCTGGAACTTTCTTTTGTGAAGCAGAGGTGACGGCTCCAATTTGAAATGAATGACCAGAATAAGGAAGAGGATCATATCTTAGACATTGTAGCAGTAATCGAACAGAGTCCACAAATTCTTTGATTGTTAGAGGTAAATTGTTAAAGGATGGTAGCAGAGGAGAGTCTGGTAATGATTGTCAATGGAGAAGTAGTAGCTGGTTTAGGAAGTAGACGGGGCACCAAGCATTAGTCGTAGGAAAATAGGGTATGTCTACGCCTTTCATAAATCTGTTGGTTTTGGATGCAGGAAGATGAAGGATGTAGTGGTCAGAACGTTTAGTAAGATGTTTAACTTTGAGAAAGTACGTTGTAGAAGGCGTTGAAACAGTGAACTCTCCTGGGCATAGAAATCCATAAAATGCAAGACGATAATTGCAGATAGAATAATGGAATATGAGGTAGGAGGCTCAGAACTCAGATTAATCAGCTGTTTGAAAATAGTATCGTCAATGGTTAGACGAGATTTAAACGAAAGCTTGTGAATTACTGTAAGTAGTAATTTAACTGCTGGGTAAGACATAAAGGAGACAGAGGCTGAATCCTGCTGGCAGGAGTGGAACTGAATGCCTGTTAGGTATTGACGGATGATCGAGTATGACAGTTTACAAGTCGTATGACAATAGGTCATAAAGGCGACAATAGTAGGTAGGGATATTGGAAAGGCAAAAGAGGCCATCATGGAGCAAAATGAAGTATATTTTCTCCAGGCTGTAGTATATGCTGATTTTGTGCTGCTAGACAAGGCTGACCACATAAGGGTTTGAGCTGTCTTGAGGTAGCTACTTATGGCATAATTAGATCCTGGTAGCGAGAAGCCGGAGTTGCTGAAAGATCCTCTGTAGGTTGGAGGATGCGGAACTTCTGAAATTGAAAACGGGAAAGATGGTCAGCAGCTGTATTGAGATGGCCTGGTATATGAAAACATTGAATGCGAAAGTTGTGTATAAGTGAAAGCCATGCTAATCTTCGCAAGAATAGCATGATTGCAGGAGAAGATGATCTGCCCTTATTAATAATAGCTACGACTGCTTGATTGTCCATATATATCAACACCTTAGTTGAAGACCAGAGATGTCCCCAAGAAAAGGCCGCTGCAACTATGGGATATATCTCAAATAAAGGGAGGTAATCATGGCTGCAGGCAGGTGGAGAAATTCTGCAGGCCATGTCGAAGTGATCCAGGCCTTTTGGAAGATAGCAGCGAATCCGTGATTAGGTGAAGCATCTGTGCATATGTGAGGAGATAGTTCGAGAGAAAGACCCTTGTAGAACATGCAGCAGCCATTCCATTGGTCCAGGAAGAGAAATCACATGGCAAGGTCAGATTTTGCAGTAGCTGTGAGGAAAATGTGGTGATGCAGGGCTGGAACAGAAGGAAGGAAGCAACTCGAGTAAGTGTGATATGAAAGCACAACCCTGAGGGATAATGCGAGTAGCAAAGTTAAGGTAACCCAGCAAGGATAAAAGCTTGTGTTTAGTACAGGATGAATGGTTTGAAAAAGACAGAACTAGGGTCTTGATTTGACGCAGTTAATCAACGGAAAGCTTGGCTTCCATGCGTACTGAATCGAGAGTGATGCCCAAAAATTCCAGTGAGGTGACAGGACCGGTTGTCTTTTCTTCTGAAACAGGAACTGCTAATTGACAGAATAAGTGGCGTAATGCAGAAAGGGCTGCTGCTGGAGGTGCAGAAGGGGGTTCAATGAGAAGAAAGTCAACAAGTAGGTGGATTACGGAAGTCACTTGGCAATGGTTCAACAATAACCAACACAGAGTAGAAGAGAAAATATCTAATAATTTCAGACTGCTTTTACATCCAAATGTGACCCGCACAGCAAAGTAATACAATTCATCCCATTTGATACCATAAAGATGCCAAAGTGATGGATGAATTGGAAGTAATTTGAATGCATCTGAAGTGTCAGCTTTGGAGAGCCATGCACCTTTGCCTAGCTGTTTGATAGTCACTATGGCGTTGTCTATTCTGGCATAAGACAGAGAATAATCCTGAAAAGGAATAAGAGAGTTAATACTGGGTATCTGAGTAGCATGTGGAGTGGACAAATCGATTATGAGCCTCTTCTTTCCTGAGAATGTGCGGGTAGCAACGCCAATAGGGCTGACACAAAATATGGGAAATGGTGAACGTTTAAATGGTCCGATTAAATAGCCTTTGTCCAATTCTTTCTATAAGAGAGATTTGACCACATCTGGTTGTGATAAAGTGGTTTGTAGATTAGGACATTCATAGGAATCTTGAGGAAGAGAACATACCCCTGTATGAAACCCAAATGTAAATCCAGAAATGAGATAATGTACCAATGGTTGAGATGGATGACTAGCGAGTAATTGAGACAGTGTCATGACATCAGTAGGAGTTGAAGGATGTTGTAATAGTCAGGATTTACTCCTCAGATAGATTTGGGGTGAGCATCTCTGCAATGGCTGCAAAAGAGCAGAAGACGGCTAGTTTGAGCCGTGCAACCCATAACGTTAAAGTTGTTACAGACAGGTCTACCAGCAAAGGAGGTAATTGGATGACTGTACTTATCATAGGACTAATGAGGAATAGCATTAGGATTACAAGTAGTTCGAGTAATAGTCGAGCCCAAAGTAGTAGTACGTGAGGTGGATGTATCAGGTACGGATAAAGGGCAAAAAGTAGCAGCATGGGAAAATAAGCTGCAGATTGGGCAAGTCAGTGCCTGTTGTCTGGCAAAATGACAGCAGAACAACTCGTTATCAAGTGAGCCCCAGTGCAGGCCTACATTAAAGTGAGATAAAGCAGCAGCAGCCTTGGCTGAAAAGGACTTATGATAATCAAAGAAATGAGTGCCACTGTAGCGGACACCAAGATCAACTACCAGACAGAAGTAGGCATCCGGTTCTTCTCTATGAGCCGGAAAGGCAGAACAAAGGATGTCTCTGTAGAGACTAAAGGCCAAAATGAATTCAGAAATTGTTAATTTCTTGGAAAGTCTGGGATCCTTGGAATGAAGAACAACAGAGAAATCACCACAAGATATGACCCTGTTCTCTATGGTATCATGGGAAGATATAAGTAATGAAATATGGTTAACATCTTTCCCATCAATGATATCTTTGCAGAGATGGATAGGTACTAAATGAATGGGTGAGACAGCTGGCACAGGGGAACCTGAAGTCAGTATACCTGGGTTGGAAGGAGTATCAGGAACAGGTGGTAGAGGCTGAGGCTCTGGAGCAGAAGCTGGAATAGGAATAGGAGCATCCGGAGGCTGTGGTACAGGATAAGGGTTTTGACATTTCTCAAGTACATCCAGCTGATTTGAAATGTCCTCTATGGATGCAGCTAGTTGTAAAAGAATATCCTTCAACTCGGCAAAAGCATCGGTATCAGGACTAGCAGGAGGGTCAGGCAGTATAGGAGAACCACGATTCTGATGCTCGAGTAATAAATCATATAGTTCATGTTTCTTTGCGTTAGCATGAAAAGGGACTCCCAGTTTCTTTAATTCAGCCACCAGACAAGGAACAGTCCAATCTTTTAAGGAATGTTTAGTTTTGGCAGATCGTTTTCTATGAGCGGTGGGGGCTACTGTAGGCCCTCGGGCAGAGCTGGTGAATCCATAGTGAGTTATTGCAGATCTAAGGTGTAACGATAGTGAGTGCCTTGAGGCAGGCTGAGTAAGAAATATCAGCAGTAATTGTAGACACAGACAGGTGGGCTGACATAAATCTTCCAAGGCTCTAATAGGTAGTAAACATAAGCATCCAGTTACTGAATAGCGTAGAGAATATAAAGTAGTAACAATGTCCGAGGAGAGGGAGCGCACTATCAGGAGTGCAGCTTACAAAGCAGGGTAGTTATAATAGCCAGTAAGTGTAGGTCGGTGTCATATAGTAGGCAGATGATGAGTACACCAGCAGGCAGCAGAAGGGAGGCAAGGTAGTGCGATGTAGACAAGCGTTGCTAGTAGGATCCAATTCGACCTGACCCAATGCAGGAAGTATCATGGACTGCAACTAGGACGGGCTGGGCTAGCAGAGAGAGAAAGAGAGAGAGAGAGAGAGAGAGAGACAGGTGGCTCAATGCCCGGATGAAGAAATCAGCTTAGAAATGCCCCCCCAAAAAAGAAGAAACAACAAGGCATAACAGAGAAGAAGGGTGGGGGGAGAAAAGGGGGGCACCAGCAAAATGCTGGCAAGAGGAGGACCGAAATCGGCAAAAGGAAATGGAACGAAGGAGGAGCAGGCAACAGAAAAGCTGAGGCGAGGAAATCAGAGAAGCAGGTAAGCAAACAAGGCAGTGAGGAAGAACCACATGCCTGGCCCAGCGACAAACTTTGAACGCTAAGCAAAAGAGGCTGAGCGTGTAGAATTTTTGTAGAGGGAATCCCTGCCCACTGAACTACGGGCGGGGCCCTTCAATTATTAAACAGCCCCACCACATAGCTCCCTCCCCCTGCCCCAGAATAGAAAACAACCAATATTTAAAGCAAGTCCAGCTAAATTGGCATTAATACTATAGAAACAGGGATAACAACAATACTGTAATGTCATGACTTAATGAACATGCAGGAGTCTTGAGTTGAGTCTGAATATTTAAAGTTGAGAATGAACGTTGCTAAGTTTCACTGGATATCTGCTCCTTCAGTTTGCAGTATACAAAGAAAACAACCAGGGGGCAACCCCGGGCCCCAACTGTCACCTGCCACCCTAGCAGCAGTCAGAAGGGGGATTACAATGGGGATTGAATCCTTGGACCATCTTGCTGCTTGGAGACTCGGGCTTGGTCACATTCATAACTGTATTATTCCTAACTCTGCTGAATGTTCTACTTGCACCCCAACATGCAGTTATACCTCTTCCCCATCAGTTATGGAGTTTATTCAACAGATTCAGTGAAACAAATGTACTTACAGGAGGGGAGAAGTAAGCATGGTGATATCTTCACACAATCGTGAAGGATGACTTCGCAATGAGACTCCACGGATGCTGCAAGTTGACCTGGTAAGAGCAGCAGGGGTTAACCATGATATCCTGCCACAGGTCCCTGTGATCTGGACAAGAATAGGACTACCTAACAGGGCTCATAACACAAAAGCTGTGTATGATAAATGGCTACAACACCAAACTTCAGGTTGCATAAGCATGGAGCCAGAAAGTACAACACTGTTGAACCCACTTTGTCAGTTACATAGCTGTCACTGGTGAAAGACAGGGGCTGCAGGATCGTGCTTAAGCTATAGCAAACTCTATCACTCTCTACTTCACTGAATACATGCCATGTGTCACTGACAGAAGATACCTCATGACCCACAATCCTCATGAGTGTGCCCTAGTCCTGTCCTGACACCGCCAATGTCTGGGGCAACACTCTTGCTCTCTGGGCACTTCAATGTACAGTTGGGTTGAGAGATGTGGATTGGGCTGCACATTTTCTACATGGAGAGTGGTGCCTCATGAGAGTAGGGGTACTACGGGGTCCTCCAGTAGTCCTTGCACAAAGTTGCTACATCAGGGCATAGACTTGGGGCCATAACATGTTATCTCCTGTAACAGGAAAATAAAAAATGAGGATAAGTCACATAGTTTCAAACTTCATTACCTGGTGGCTAGTCCGAAGATCAGACTGTGTATCAAGCATTTCCTATAAGGTTTGCCACCACTGCAGACCTTGGGTCCTGTGCATACCCCAGAGGAAGTAGGAAGGCAACTAATACCCAGAAACAAAGATGGGTGTTGGCAAGCAACATGGTCGCTCCAACAGACAGAGGGCGAACCACAGAGCTCACACTTCACACTGACAAGACCATTATCTCTCCACAGTTAGGTTGAAACAACACAAGACGAACAGTACCTCATCTGGAAGGCTGATTGACTCTGGTTTGAGATCGACCACCCTGGGCAGCCTCCATAGTGTGCACATAATCCTTGGCTTCCTGGGATTCGGTAAATAATTTGGGATCCTGACCAGGACACACAATCTTGAGTTTGGCGGGGTAAAACAGGGAGTACTCTCAACCCAGGGTACACAAGGTGTACCTGACCCTGGAGAATTTCTGCCTCTGTGCTTGGAAATCCTGACTGAAGTCTTGAAAGCGGACACTTAATTTCCTTCAATATTCAAGGGGCCATGCTCCTGAGCTGCCCACGAAACCTTCTCTTTGTCTGGGTACTGGTGGAATTTAATTAAATAATGTTGTCACTTGTCCCCAGGCCGCAGACACAGTCTGTTCCAATCGTCCTCTGTATTCTGAACTCGGCTGCCTCCAGTTTGGGACCCAGTTTGTCAGTCAAGCATTTAAACACTGCTTTTCCACCGCCTGTCCCTTCAAAGTTCTCCGGTAAACCAATCAGATGAATATTTGTACGTTTTTCCCTGTTTTTCTGGTCATCAGCCCTCTCTTTTAAAGCCTTCATCTGGTCAAGAAGCACCTTACGATCCTGGGACAAATCCACCACCAAGCCCTCAAGATCTCTATGGTACATTTCTGTGTAAGGAGGTGCTTTATACAAGCCATATTTTTGTAGACATCCAGCACAGTGAGGAATCATGAAGACGTCCCTTCCAGCACTCAAGCACATCTGGCATACACGCACTGGATAATTAGGAATTGCCACATCAGGAGGCAGTTGCCCTCCATAGCACCACTTTTCAATATCTCTCACTCTATTTACTGCTGCTGTTACTGCAACCTGGGCATGATCCGGGTAACGAGCTGGTCCTGAGGCCATAACTGCAGAAAAATAAGCAAAAGTTCACTGTAACTGAAAGTCCCACTTTACTGAACACACTCTGTAGCTTTAAAATGGCTCCTCTGCTGCTGTGTTTACTTTACTACCCCACCTTGTAATGGTGGCGGCAGCACTCCTGTGCATCAACATTTAGAATCTGGCCACTGCGCACCCGATTTACATCAGCTACTGATAACTTTTACTCAAACTGCACAACTTGCTCTGATCTGGCTTTACACACATTTACAGGATTTTCACAAGCTGGTAACACTCATTTAATTCACAGTCCCCCTAAAGCTTCAGGTTTCAGCTCAGGATTGCCTGCTTCTACTAGAGTTGCATTTTGCTACAACCCACAGTCTCTCTCTGGCTGCAAACTTTGAACTGAGGCTATTTTCACTTCCATGCACACATTCAATAGCTTCACAGACTTGCACTTGCTGGCAGGACTTCACACAGTCATTACTTGCAAAGCAACTATACTGCTGCACACACATTTTATATGGCATTACTGAAAATCACTGATTGAGCAGTTTTCTGAAGGTTTACTTACTGTGATCAGTGGCAATTTGCTGCGATGGGGTAAAATGGCCTGCAGACAGTTTTTAAGGCCTCTGAACACAAATGGGCGGGCAGTCTCCGTGATCGTCATTTTAACCACCAAATTCACTATTTCCATGATCGATTTGCGGGTTGAGCCCGATTTTAAACTTAGAAGTCACTTTTTTACTGTTTACAGCGCTTTAAATCCTTCGCGACGCTCCTCCACTGCCAGTACATGCACTACACTCTGTCTCTCTCTCGAATGCTGAGGCAGTCTCAGAAGAGCTGGCTGAGGGGCAGGACTATTGGCAATCTGACCAACAACAACACGACGCCATGCAAATGAGCCTCTTCTTCCTCGCGAGGGCTCCTCTCCTCATGGCGATCGTCGAGCAGGCAAATTTAAACTGTAAAATGCGCACTTTTTTTTTCCCAACTGACTCCACGGCGGGAGCCCATTTCAACCATGTAACATTGCCATTAACTCTGCAGTCTCTCTCTTTACACAGAAAGCATTTCCAACGTCCAGGACATAATTTCTCTGTTGCTACCCCTAGTTTTCCACACTTTTCTTCACAGAATTCACTTTAAAAGCTGACAAAAATGCTGTAAACAATTTTGATGCAGGACAAGGGCACACTCTTTGGCTTTACAGCTCCTTGGTAAACAGTTGGCATTTTTAAACAGCAGCACAAGATTCACAGCACACAGCAACACACTAGGGAAATTGCTTCAGCTTTTTGGGCTACCCACTGCCAGATAGCCAAAACGCTAGCCCACTTGCCCAAGCACCTTCCTTCCTGAACAAATCCAAAGCGGTGCCTCCATTTTTTGTAACCCCTCACCCCTGCCTTTTTACTAAAATGACAGGTGGCATGCTGTTGGCGTTGGCAGCAATACCTGGTGGGGACCTGGGTTCGGGGAGGATGAGGTTACCTGGCACAAGGAGACCTAGGTTTGGCTACTCTGCACAGTGGCACCCAAGTAAATCCAAACACAGGAAGCAATAGCTGTAATGTCCAGAACCAGGATTTGGATTTTTCAGTGTGGCTTTTATTCATAACTAGCTGAAACATAACAAAGCATAGATGGACCCCCAAGGGGCTACGTTTACTGATAATGCAGATTAGAGACTACAAGGTGGTCCACTTAAAGAATGAACCCATTTCTACTGTTTTCTGGCTCTGGACCCCACCAGGCACACAGCCCAGACTTGCATGCGCTTTGGATACACAGCCCGACTGGCCCGGCTCCCCTGCCAGCCACTTGACTGATGGTCCACTTAAAGAATGAACCCAATTTACTTGTTGTGGCTCCCCACACCACTTAGAGTCTGCGACCCCTAGGGAGATTTGTTTTCTTACTTCCTTCTGACTCCCACCAAACAAGGAGAATTCTTTTCCCAAGTTGTGGCTCCCCACACCACTTAGAGTCTGTGACTCCTAGAGAGATTTTCCAATTTGCGACCCACATCTGGGTACCTACCTCATCACTGGCCAGGCGCATGAGGCAAGTAGCAATCACAGTAGAAATCCGTAGAGGTGGACCTGGTTACTAAAGATGGGGGTGTTCCCACCTCCAGCTCCCACAGCCCATACCCGGCCATTTCTCTGGACAAACAGAAACTAAAACTTCAAAATGTAGATTAAACGGTGGATGACCTGTAGCATCCCCTCTACAACATTACTTGAATCCATAAAGACTTTAGATTTTTACACTACTCCATTTGTTTGCCTTAGTACAATAGGCTTCCCAAATAGTAGTTCACATCCTAGCTTTCTTCACAATTTCCAAACTGAAGAAACATATTGTTTGCCCTCTCAAATTAAAGCAAAACACTCACCCTTTCGTTGCAGGTGCCCCACAGGTGAAATACAACTTCTTTCCTCTTGTCAGACCAAAACAGAAACTGTAAAAAAGGCAGCTTTCTTCCTGTAATAGAAATTAGGGGATCGCCCCTGGAATCCACAGAGGGATACTTTACTCCCCCTCCCGGGGGGAGCACTGAGACCTGGACAGCGGTCTCCACCACTTGAAACTGGACACTGACCTTCTCACACAGAAGGTAAACAAAAGACACTTCCCTTCCTGCTGGCAGGCAAGCAGGAGACTTCCTTCTCACAAGGAGGTAAACAGCAAACTGACTTTGAAAAACTCCCAACGTTCTATCTCACTCCCTGTGCTGCAGATTCCAATGTGGCTTATGGAGCTGTGACAGTTCTATGGTGATGTCATCTCTCAGTCTCAGCTGTGACTGAGAACAGAGTGAGACAGTGTGAAACCCATTTAACTGGAGTTTCACAAGCTACCTTCCCTGCCTACCACTAGGTCTTACTGGGATTCTAGTAACCCCGGGTAACAAGGGGTTACATCTGCTTCTCCAAACCTGATGGCATGTGACGAGGAAGTTTCAGTCAAATCTGTTACCATGGCCTGAATATGAGTGATTTGGGCTCTTAGATTTGCAAAGTCTGCTTTTATCTCTTGCTGGAGATTTAAAATAAGAGACATGACAGATTGCTTCTGAGGGTCCCATTCTTTGTATTTTTCTTTTCCCATCTCAGACGCCATGCTGCAGGATCTGGTACAAGTATCCCCGGAGGTAAAGCAGTTTTGCCCAAATTAACCCACATAAGAAATAATGCAACACATTTATTTAGCATAAAAGGCCGCAGCTTTACCTAACATCAACTTTGCTTGGTTTACACACAGAAAACTTGAATGCTGAACATATATACAGTACATACACAGTATTAAAAGCACCAATGTAACTATAAAGACCCCTGGGGCAGCAAATTCATCTGGCCTGGCATTATTGCTAATTCTGTTTCTTCCAATGGGGAAGCTCTGGCCCTTAAGTTGGGCAGACCCACCCAGGGCCATGCCTCTCCCTCGGACAGTGCCCCTCCATTTCCATACCAGGGGAATCTTTATGACCGTGGAATGAGGCTGGTGCCCTCCCCACCCACTGGTCATGCACCCCTGGTGTTGGATTCCACAAATTCTTAGGTGACCCCTTTCCCTTTGACAGCGTACCCACCCCAGGTTCGTGCCACTGAGCCCTGTGTCACCTAGTGTCACCACAGCTTAACTGTGCCCTCTTGTCAAATTAGCCATGAATTTATACCCCACCTTACGGAAAGCTGTGACTAGCAGCACCAAGCTAATACAATTCCCAATTAGATTTGACAACCTTTTATTTACAAATTGTGCCTTGACCAAGTACTACAGTACCCACCAAGTAGCATACCAAGGATGAGGCTTGCCACGGCCACTTTCCTGCAAAGGGGGTGAGAGGGTGGGGGATCCTCAGGCATAGGGCAGGATTGAAGAGGGTGTGCCCTTCTTCATCCCTTCCTTAAATATCCAGCCTGGCTCCACCCTAAGACCTGGGACGGACCATCCTGCCGGACCGTAGTCCTGGTAGGCGCATCACCTTGGGCTGTGCTCCCAACAGCCCGATGGGGATCTGTAGGCCCAGCCCTTCTCTGTGGGTCATGTGCAAATGTACCCCATGGTGAGAGGCTGTGGGGGGTCCTTGCCCAAATGAACCCACATAAGAAATGACGCAACACATTTATTTGGCATAAAAGGCTGCAGCTTTACTTAACTTCAACTTTGCTTGGTTTACACACAGAAAACTTGAATTATGAACATATATACATACACAGTATTAAAAGCACCAATATAACTATAAAGACCCCCTAGGGCAGCAAATTCATCTGGGCTGGCGTTATTGCTAATTCTGCTTCTCCCAATGGGGGGAACTCTGGCCCTTAAGTCGGGCAGACCCGCCCAGTGCCATGCCTTTCCCTCAGACAGTTCCCCACCCCCATTTCTGTACCAGGGGAATCCTCATGACCGCTGAACAAGGCTGGTGCCTGCCCAGGGCTGCCCTCCCCACCCACCAATCATGCACCCCGGCATTGGATTCCGCAAATTCTTAAGTGACTGCTTTCCCTTTCGCAGTGTACCCGCCCCAGATTTGCGCCGCCAGGCCCTGTGTCACCCAGTGCCACCACAGCTTAACTGTGCCCTCTTGCCAAATTAGCCATGAATTTATGCCACTTAAACGTGGTAACACATTTCCTCACTAATACCTCAGGGGTCTTCCTTGCTTTATTACTGCCTCCCAAAAATCTTGCGCTGTTGCATTGAAAACATCATTCACTATCCCGGATAAGTGTACCCCATCGCAGGTGTACATAGCATTGCATGTTCCTGGGATGAGATTATAACAGATTATGGTAATCCCTCAAAGGGCGGCAAACCTAGATACCTCTCTTTTGACCTCCCCTGCGTGCTTCTTCAATGGCCTTGTACTTACGGGCACCTCTCCACCTGATGAGAGATGATCCTCAGCCAAACCAATTTGGCTCTTATGAACAGGGTCTGTAGCTGGTTCAGCCCCTTTTTATGTTGATTGCGCACATGCGCAAGAAACATATTGCGGCAGCTTGCCAGAAGCAGGTCTTGGAGGCCTGGCACTGTTGTGGCCAATACCCCCACAGCTTTTAAAGGCTTGGCACGCTTTCCCCAATGCTGTGGCATGCTGCTGTTGACACTAGTTCAGCCACCGTGCCACCACCTTGAAACATTTCAGTCACTGCAATCAGGGGCCGCCTCATCATTGCACTGTCAGCCATTCTGCTGCAATGAGGGAGTGACCCGTCATTGCTGGGTGGAACATTGCCAAGCATAATTTGTTTGTGAACATGGTGGTGGCTTGCCACCATGTTCATAAACAATATTAATTAACCCCCACTGCCGAGGGGGTGCCCAATCCCCCTTGGCGGCATGCGTCCCCAGAACAGTTTTTGCTTGCCGACGGGGGCCCCAATCCCCGTCGGCATCAGTCCCATCTGAGTTTAAGTTACCAGGAAGAGCCCACTCCCCGGTGGCTTATGTCTTCTCCCAGTCTGATTTGCCGATGGGGGAGCCCACTCCCTGTCAGCATCATGTCCCCCCCCAACAAAAAAAACACTAGATTTGTGCCAAGGGGGTGCTCAATTGCCCTCAGTTCTTGCACCTGTGTTCCCAGTCCCCCATTGGCTACAGCTGCCCCCCAAAAAAACACTCGCTGGCATGCTGGGAGCCCACCCCAGTGTGCCACATGTCCCTGTAAAGAAAAAACATCCCACAAAGTTTTTGTTTTTAACCTGTACAAAAGAAAACAGTCCCTCGTGTCTCCTGGCCCCTCCCACAACTCATGCCCACCCTCTGTGCACCCTGCCACCCCACACCCCCCACTCAATACTTACCTGTGGAGTGCAGCGCGACGATCTTTGGAGGACTGGGAACACGTCTGAACTCTTCAAAGCCGACCGCAAACTGAGGAAATGTCTGTAAGCTGTATAATGGCATAAATAGGGTTTTTTTCAACTTTGATGCATATCTCAGACATTTATGGGAATTTTGGCACTAAATTTTCAACATGAGGTTTTTGGGACTCCTCCTCATGAATTCAGGCACTGCCATGGCGTTAATTGGTCCCGAAAGGTGATTTCACAGTCACTGCGTGGAATCACCTTTTGGGACCAATTACTGAAATGACAGTGCCAGTGTTCATGAGGTGGGATCTCAAAAAGTATATGTTGCAAATTTGGTGGAAATAATCCAAAAAAATGACTGTTTTATGAGCGTGCATTGCGCAGTTGCTACGCATGCTCAGAATCTTCGCAAATTTTGCAATATTTTCACCTAGATTTTCAACATTGCCATTGTTCTGCACCTCCTTATGAACAGTACAGCTGTCATTTTTCACATCCTGGCTGAAATGCGTTTTCGCAGTTCCGGCACAAAATAGCGTGGTCGCTGTGGGAAATCCATGTTTGGGACATATGAAAATGACAGCGCACTGTTCATTAGCAGAGGTCCTAGAATGCCTATATTGAAAATTTGGTGACGAAAGTCCATAAAATGAGTGTATTACGAGTGTGCATTGCGCAGTTTCCACGCAAGCGCATGCCATCGCAACTTTGCAGTATTTTCACTCCAGATTTTCAATATTGCCATTTTTCCACTCCTCCTTGACAGCAGTGCAGCTGTCATTTTTCACATCCTGGGAGAAATGTGTTTTCGCTCTTCCGACGCACAATTTATTTATTTAGTTTTTGTTAACCGGGTTAGGTATGCTAGCCAAAGTTGACTATTTTCAGGCACGACCCGGGAGAATACATACATCAAATGAGATGAGATTATACAATACATAGTATATAGTACAGGTACATAGTATATAGTACAGGTAGGTTAGAATACAGATCAAGTCAGACAGTACTTGAGATAATACATATAGCTATGCAGAGATGACAAAAGTGATATTAGTGCATGCAAATAACTGAAACTGGGCTAAGTGGCAGCTATAAAGACATTTTATAGCAAAGCTTGTTTAGAAGTGCAGCAGTGTCTTGAGTGAAATAGGGTGGTTAGCTGTGAGGCATTAACTGGGATCAAAGCATGTGCAGGGGTCCAAGGACAGGTGGCGATATAGTTCTTTTTTGAAGATTGGGAGGGAGTTAGCCTGCCTCAGGGCAGGAGGAAGGGAGTTCCAGGTGGCTGGGGCAGTGCAGTGAAATGCTCTAGAGCCTTTTGAAGTAAGACACCTGGGTATGGTGAGTAGAAATTTGTTTGCCAAGTGTAGTCCGTGGGCAGGTGTCTGTGGTACAAGTAGAGCTGCAAGGGAGGAGGGGGTTTGGTTACAGATTACAGAGTCTGTGAGGGTCCCTAGGGAATATAGTCAGTAGGCAGTTGGGGAGATTCAGCCTAGGTCACTATACAGTGTGCAGTGGTGCTTGAGGCGATAGGAAGAGGAGGCATACCGACAAATGTTGCTATACGTGACATCCCATTTATGGAAAGCAGTCTTATGGGCATTAGCAAAAGTGGAGACACCATATGTCAGTGCTGGAAGCAGAATACCCTTGGCAATTGCCAATTTGGCAGATGGTGTTAGCAGGTGACAAGTCTTATAGGCGATTCCAAGTTTGGCTTTTGTTGCTTTACAGGTTGACTGGATGTGCAGACTGAAATCAAGGGATTTATCAAGGAGGTCTCCCAGGTACTTGAAGGATGTGACACAGTCGATGAGAGACCCCCCAGAGTCATGGACTAGGAGGGGTTCCTTACAGGCCCTGAGTTTGGGGGCAGTGCCGAATAGCATGGCTTGAGTCTTTTTTGTGTTGAGGATGAGCTTATTAGCATTTAGCCATGTTTGCACATTCCTGAAATCCGAGGAGAGGTTTTTGTTAATGATGTTAACTTTGTCAGCACTGGAGTAGAGGATGAGATCATCAGCGTATAAGATAGCTGAGCAGGAGAGTATGGCATGGTCTATGTTGTTGATGTATAGCGAGAAAAGGAGGGGTCCCAGGATAGCGCAGTCGCTGTGGGAAATCAGTATTTGGGACACATTAAGAAAATCACACTGACACTGTTCATGAGCAGAGGTCCTAAAATGCCTATGCTGAAAATTTTCTGATGAAACTCCAAAAGATGACTGTGTTACGAGCATGCATTGTACAGTTTCCATGCACCCTTGTTACTTCACAAATAAATAATATTTTCTCACCAGATTTTCAATACTGGCATTTTTTTACACCTCCTTATAAACAGTACAGCAGTCATTTTTCACATCCTGGCCGAAATGTGTTTTTGTGCTTCCGTGCAGAATACCACAGTCGCTGTTGAAAATCAGTGTTTGGGACAGATTAGGATTGAGCAAGTGAGAGAGGGGGAGTGAGCAAGGTCAACAGAGCTCTGCAGAACTGCTGCAGATTTCTTTGGGAGCAGAAAAAGGTGCCAACAGAGGCAGGAGCACAGTACAAAAGGGCAGCCTGCAGCGCCAGGAGAAACACAATGAGCAAGTGAGACCAGGTGAGTGAGCGACCTCAACAGAGCTCTATCAGGACAGCTGCAGATTTCTTTGTGGGCAGAAAAAGGCACCAACGCAGGCAGAAGCCCAGGACAAAAGGGCAGCCTGCAGCGCCAGGAGAAACACAACAAGTGAGTGAGAGAGGGGGAGTGAGCGAGCTCAATGGAGCTCTATCGTGACTGCTGTGGATTTCTTTGTGGGCAGAAAAAGGCGACAACACAGGCAAGAGCCCAGTACAAAAGGTCAGCCTGCAGCACCGGCAGAAATGGAACTAGCGAGTGAGAGAGAGTGAGATCAACGGAGATCTATCGTGACTGCCGTGGATTTCTTTGCGGGCTGAAAAAGCCACCATTGCAGGCAGGAGCCCAGTACAAAAGGGCAGCCTGAAGCGCTGCGAGACACAGAATGAGCGAGTGAGGGAGGGGAAGTGAGTGAGCTCAACAAAGCTCTGCTGGGACTGCTGCAGATTTCTTTGTGGGTAGGAAAAAGGCAGCAATGCATGCAGTGGCCCAGTACAAAAGGGCAGCCTGCAGTGGTGGGAGAAACAGAAAGAGCGAGTGAAAGTGGAGTAGTGAGTGAGCTCAATGGAGCTCTTTCGTGACTGTTGCAGATTTCTTCGTAGGCAGAAAAAGGTGGCAATGCAGGCAGGTGCCCAGTATAAAAGGGCAGCCTGCAGCATCGGCAGAAACGGAATGATCGAGTAAATTAGGGGGAGCAAGCAAGCTCAATGGAGCTCTGTCGGGACAGCTGCAGATTGCTTTGTGGGTAGAAAAAGGCGCCAACAGAGGCAGGAGCCCAGTACAAAAGGGCAGCCTGCAGCACCAGGAGAAACAGAATGAGCGAGTGAGACGGGGGAGTGAACGACCTCAACGGAGCTCTGTCGGGACAGCTGCGGATTTCTTTGTCAGCAGAAAAAGACGCCAACACAGGCAGGAGTCCAGTACAAAAGTCCAGCCTGCAGCACCAGCAGAAACAGAATGAGCAAGTGAGAGAAGGGGAGTGAGCAAGCTCAATGGACCTGTGACAGGACTGCTGCAGATTTCTTTGTGGGCAGAAAAAGCCGCCAACAGAGGCAGAAGCCCAGTACAACAGGGCAACCTGCAGTACCGGGAGAAACAGAACAAGTGAGTGACAGAGGGGCAGTGAGTGAGCTCAACGGACCAATGCAATCAACATTTGGCATTGACAGATGCTTGTTTATATCAGAAATGAGTCTCGGGGCCCCAAACGCCACCAGGTCTCCCCCCCCAGGTGCAGCACCAATGCTAAAGGTGGTTGCCTCTGTAGCCCCAGCCTGAACACTCTTTGTATCATCTGATTCCACCTCATGCCCCCTTTTCCTGCTCAACAAATCTTAGCCTGCCTGCTAGGAACCCCAAGCTGTACACCGTATGGGCGGGTTGTGGCTCCATTGTATGCATTCTGGATATATGAATGGCTGATGATCCATATCTCCAGTCTTTCACCACTCCTAGCTGTAATACAAACAGAAAAATGTCAGTCGGGTGCCCAAATCATGCCTTTCTATATGACAGTCAAGCAACCTATTCCTGTTACTCTTAGCTTGTCAGCAGGTTGACCAGCGAGTCTGCTTGTGGTCTTATATAACCCTTGAATACCCCTGAGAACCACCTGTCCACCTTTTCTATCTGATCTTCTACCAAGTCTATTCTAGCCATCTCAGTGGTTGCCCCTATCTGGAAAGAATGGGTACCAAAAGACGTGATCCTTTCCTGCATACCATAAGCCCTTCCACATGACCGCCGAAAACTGGCGCCTGGTAACCGGGCTCCCGTCCCCATGTAGAAACAAGTGGCCCTGCCCCTTTGGCCTGTTGGCCATGTGTTCTCCTAACAGGGACCATGGGCAGGCCTCCCTTGCCCCTGCTTGGTGCAAACTTATGACACTTGGAGGGCCGCATTGGTTCTTGTTGGATCTTCATAATCGGAGACAGTCTTTCTCTGGGAGCCACTTGATGTTGCTGGATTGGAGGTTGCCCCCCACACCTGCAACCCCTGATTCGGGCACAATCTCTGAAATCCTGAAAGCCCCAAATAAAGCACAGAAAAACAGGGCCCTGTACAACCTGGCTTTCTATGTGTACTACAAACTGCACTCATGGCTCTTAGGAGCTAGGCTAGGTCCTTCAGGCCAATGGACCTTCTCTGGTCCTCCCTCTTCCCTCTAGATCTCCTCTATCCTTCCAGCATCTTCTGCGTCGCAAAAGTGTTAGTAGGGTCAGGGAATCCGAGTACCTGATGCACAAATGCTATACTTACTAAATGGGTCCGAATTGCCACCGGTGTGCTGTTCTGCTGCACTAAATGAAAAACATAATCCCAAACTTGCTGTTGTGTTCCTGGAAGGTGCCCACTTACCTCCTACTCACAGAAGTCAGCAAACACTGTGAGGCTACTGGAGAGCTTCTTCCAGGTAGAGGGGGCAACAGCGAGCTGAACCAGTTGTAGCTGTCCTGCCTTCCCAGCTTCCGTACTGCTTCCGAGATCTGTGTTGGGGATGCCTCTGCATGCGGAGCCAGCAGTCTAAAATGGTCGAACTGTAATCGAGACAAGGTGTCAGCGATCATATTCAATGTTCGCAAATGCTGTGCCCTGAATGTGATGTTCTGAGTGAGACAACATAGCACAAACACCCGCAGCACCCTCATCACATCCTCCGACCTGGAAGTCTGTGAATTGAGAATGTCCACCACGGCCTTATTGTCTGACAAGAAGAGTACTGCCTGGTTCCCTAGCCAATGCCCCCACACCTGGACCGTCACCATGATTGGGAACTGTTCTAGCAGTGTTATGTTTTTGGTCAGGCCCTTGTCCACCCACTCCTGCCGCCATCAGCTAGCAAACCATGTGCCTTGAAAATAAGCCCCAAAACCTTACCCCCCCAATGCATCAGTCACCATGTCGAGACCATGCTGCCAATGTGCTTTGTCCTGCCACATACTCACCCCATTGAAATCCCTCAGGAAAATCTCCTACACTTGAAGGTCAGCCTTGAGGCCAAGCGACACCGTAATGTGGAGATAAGGTCTTGTGGGGCCAGACATTGTGTCCACCAGGCATTTGTAGAATGGCCTTCCAGGGCTGACCACCCTGCAGGCAAAATTCGGGTGACCAAGGAAGGTCTGCATCTGCACAAAGGTGACGTTCTTGGACCCCCCACCACCTTTACCAACAGATCCCTTAGGGTCACGACCTTGTCCATTGGAAATCTGGACTCCATTGCTATTGAGTCGAGCTTAATACCCAAGAAAGCCAAACATGTGAATGGGCCCTCTGTTTTCTCGTGAGCCAGTGGCACCCTGAACCGTCCCATTAAATCCTGGAACCCCACAAAGTGTTCTTGCACTCACCTGAGTCCCTAGACCCTGCAAAAAGAAAGTCATCTAAATAATGAATCACCCAACTGTTACCTGTGTACACCTTTGTTGCCTATTCTAAGAACATGGAAAAAACTTTAAATAGTGCACAGCTGATGGAACATCCCATCAGCATTGCCATATCATAATACCAGTGCCTCTGAAGTGCAACCCCCAACAGCTCGTAGTCCTTTGGGTGCACAGGGAGGAGGCGAAAAGCAGATTTTATGTTGCTCTTGGTCATAAGGGCTCCGGGGCCTAGTCCCCGGATAAGGTCCATTGCTGCATCCAGTGATGCATACTACACAGAGCAGTCCTCTTCCGAAACGTGATCATTGACAGATTCTCCTTTTGGGTAAGAAAGGTGATGAAGGAAGCGAAATTCTCCCAGGGCCTTTTTGGAGATGAGCCCTATTGGGGAAACTCACAGTGCTGGTAGTGGGGGCTATCAAAAGGTCCAGTTACTTGACCCAATCATACCTCCTTATTTATTTTGTGTGCCAATATGTCTGGCATGGCCCGTGCCAACTTCAAATTGTGGGCAGCCATGGCGATCCAGGGGCCCCTGTAGGGAATCTCAAATCCAGTGCTAAATCCAGCTCATAAAAACTGTGCTGCCTGTTGGTCTGAGTATTGGGAAAGCCATAGCCACATGTATTGAAAATCGACTGGCATGTTAGCCGGTCGACCCAGCGCCTGACCTTCACCTGTCTCCCCCGGCAGGGAAGGACCCCGAGCTGCTGGATGCCCCTCCTTTACCATCCGTGACTTGGTGACCCCTCCACAGTTTTTGCACACATGTCGGAATTTACAGTAACTCCAAAAACATTTCCCTTTATTATAATCGTAGAATGCTTTTTTGTCCCCTTTTTTAAAATTCTTTTTGGCCCCTGTGTTGGTGCGTGCAATGACATGCCTGCACTGTCAGTGTAAGTGACAGAACTGGGTCTTCCCCTGGTCATGTATCTTGCCCACAGGTCCAAATGCATATTTTCCCATTTTAGATTGGGTTGTTGAGCCAATTTTAGATGGAACTGCTTGTCATATTTCAGCTACGCATACCCGTCGAATGACAGGTGTGCGAATTTTATTGTATCTCTGTACTTTAGCAGAGGTAATAGCTTTTCTGGATACTTCATGCCATAAACTGACATGAATATATCAAAAGCAGATGTCCAATTCTCAAACATGAAGGGGACTTTTGGCTGATGTGGCCTATTCCGTTTCTCCTTCTTATATTTCTCCTCCTCCGGGAGTTCCCTGTGCAGGAGGGAAAACATGTCTATCTATTTCCCCCTTCCAAATTTTTACCCACATCGTGTCTGATAGGTGATCCCCCAGAGGGTTCTCTAGGCCTGAAAATGCCCATTGTGGTATGCTCGGGGTCATCCCTGCTGTGGCAGCCATCGGGGTACCACCCAGGGTGGTTACCAGCCCTGTTCCAGCCCCGTCCCCCTGATGCTGTGATCATCCCAGAGCCCAGCACCGGGCCCGGCATTGGTGTGCTCCCATTTTCCTGGCCTGGCTGTGCTAATACATTTAGTACTCCTCCCCCTTGAGGGGATGCTGTCACAGCCACGGAACCCAGTAATGGGAGGGGATTGACCCAACCCCCCACTGCATTCAGGACACCTGCCTCCCCCACTGGTTGTCCCAGTTTGTTTGCAGGGGTGGAGGTACCTGCCCAAACCCTGCTGGCTGTCTCCGCTGAAATCAGCATATTCACCTCCCCTGTTCCTCCCAACATCTGAATTGCTGGGGGGGAGGAATGCAGTAAACTGGACAGCTGGGGTTCAGTGCCCCTTACCGATCCTTGTGCATGACCATCCCCACTCAGAACCGGTAGTCTATGCTCCAGCTGTTGGGCCTGAGGGGCCCCCGATCTGACCACATAGTCTTGTATGGCAGGGCCGCCCATCCCTCCCAGGAATGCTTGCCACATTGGGGGCCACTGCATCCACGGTGGGCCCCATGGGAAGAGCGGCCATTGCTGCAGGCTTGGGGACCCTTCTCCCGTCTGGTGACCCCTACATTGTCCATCCCTGTCTCTCGGTGCTCTCTGCCCAGGTTGCGAGAAACCATGCTCCTGCCTGGGGGCTACATGGCCATACCCTCCCAGTATCACAAAGTCCCCCTCACGTGGGAGTAAGCCCTCCCTTCTGTCCCCTATTTCATGTCCAATGCATTATACCCACACCCTCGGAGCTTGTCGCCATACGTTATCCCCCACATATAGCCTGTGTCCTCGACTGTCCTACACATGTGCATATCCATGCCATATTCTGAGGAGGTAGAGTGAGTAGCCACCCTCCCAAATCCACCTTCTGCTCCCCTTGGGTTAGACACAGCCTGTGGTTCTGCATCGCGGTCCTCTTCAAGCTCAGAGTCCAGCCCCTCGTGTTCCCCAATCGATCCCCATGCCCACCGCTTTCTGGAGTCTACCCCTGGGACTGAAGCTGTCTCCCTCTCTTTCTCATCTTCCTGCCTGACTGCTCCTTCCCCCTGAAGAGAGTGGTGACTCTCCTGACTGCATGCCTGCATACTCACCAGATAAATCTTGCACACCTGGCTCATTCTGCCCTTGCTCCTCGCTGGTCAGCTGCAGGTGGGACACTACTGCCATTGTGGGTTCTTCGTTACCAGCTTCAGATCTCCACCTGCTCCCACCCCCAGTGTTCTTGCCGGGCGTTGTTCCATTTTACTCCCTTTGCCTTGCCTCTGCTTTTTCCCTGTGGGCTCTTGGGCTACTGACTGCAGCAGGCAGGTTGAGAGTTGCCGTTGCCTAGTTGGCCAGGTCCCAGACACCTCCCATGGTTAGCCAGCTGATCCCCCTCCACTGGCCCCGGGTGTAACCACAGTGGTCAGTGCGTGCCCGCAGGCTGCAGAGTTGGATCCAGCTTAGCCGTTGCTGACAGCCAGTTGGGACCCCCTAGTTCTCTCATTCTTTGGAAAGCATCAATGAAAGCCCTGCTAGGACCTTCTGACTGCTGTAGGTTCCTCCCAGGTGATGCCTGGCACTCCCGCTCCTGACACTTTTTCTTGGCCTCCATCGGAATTGAGGGACAAGGCAAACCAGCTACATACACAATCTATGCACCCATTGTGGTTCAAACTACTCCTATGGAAGAGATAAACAACATGAGAAATCCCCTGTTTGTTGCCCTAGCTGCACCGCTGTCTCCCCACCAGATGGTGGAACCTGCGTGAGATCGAAAGTCCCTAAACCCTTGCTCCCCAACCCCCCCAAGAAATGTCCCCTAGCCTAGAAATGTCACCTGCAGCCCATGGGCTCCCATCCGCCATCCTCACAAGCACCCTCTTCCCCCGCCCGCACCCTGACAGACAGTAGCCCATCAGACCCCCTCAACCTCCACCTGCATTGAAACTACCTGCCCCCTCCGCCCACCTTCCACCATCACAATGCCCACCCACCTGTCTGGCTAAGTCTAAGCTTCCTTCCTATGTTTCTCTCTTTTTTTTTTTTTGCTTCCCACTGCACAAAATGCTAACCAAAACACAGGCAGAGAAAAGTACCACTGACATACTGTTTTATATCTATAGACACCAAAGCATTTGTTCATCATTCATATCCTTTTTTTTTTTTAATATATACATAAAATAAAATGCTGGAGGAAAGGGGGGGGCACCACCACTGCAAAGGAGTTGCCCGGCTTGCAACGGGGGCCTGAGCACAGACCACGGGACCCTGGAGGATGCTGCCCAGAGTGGGCCTTGTGCCCCGATCCCTGTGGACAGGCTGATGCCAGTCTGCCAAGCTAACTGTGCCCGGGGTCTCGCAGGGCCAATCAGGATCCAAGAATTAAAACTAAATATAGTGGGCACCTGCACCCAGCAGTGATGAGAGAAGGAAAACAAGCATGGGGGGGACCCTGTGGCGGACCCTGGTGGCATGCTGTCTTGCTCGGCGGGAAAAGCGTGGTGCTGCCTGGCCGCTGTGCTGGCTTCCATGCATTTTGCTAACTGGAATGGATCCCCACCCCTAGATTTAGGGCTGTTGCTGGTCAGGCATTATTTTAATACTTCGGGCCACCAACAGAGGCCTACTGTGTATTTTTCCTCAGCCCAAAAGGCAGCAGGAAGAATACCCTACCAGATAAAATTTGTGTGCTGCCGTTTGGCTCCCTGTCAATCTGGCGATCTGATCATGGGAACCAGTACTAGAAAGTAAAGCCACCCAGCTGCTTCCTGCCTACAAGTCCCTCACCCATGGCCACAATCCCTGGTCTGAATCAGGGGCTGGGTGGGAAAACATCTGGGCAAACCAGGGAACCCAGTGGTGGGAACAGCTCACAGGCCTCACTAAATCAATCATCGGTCTGGAGGAAATAGTGCCTGTGGAGAAATAAAATTATCCTATCCCTGACAACAAAATGAAAGCAGGCCCAGTGGGGGAGGGATTGCTTCCCCTAGTGGTAGAAACCGAAAAAAGGGAGACCAGATAAAATTTACCTGATGCTGAGCTGCTCTGACGGGGTTCTGAATCCGGGAGGGGCCTGCGCGAGGGCAGGCCAGGAGGTAGTGCGACTGAGAGAAGGTGGGTAGGAGGGGGGCAGCCGGAGAATGTTGGGACTGAGTTCACTGATGCTGACTGGATTGGAGGAGAGGTCTCTATGCAAATTACCATGGGAGGGTGGGAACTGGAGGTAGCTTTAATGACTTCCTGCTTGATGAGGGAGGATCCTCAGGCACAGGGCAGGATTGAAGAGGGCATGCCCTTCTACAACCTGCCCTTAAATATCTGGCCTGGCTCCACCCACGAGACCCAGGACGGGCCATCCTGCCGGACCGTAGTCCTGGTTGGGAGTGTCACTTTGCGCTGTGCTCCCAATAGCCCGATAAGACTCTGTAAGCCCAGCACTTCTCTGTGGGCCATGTGCAAATGTACTCCCATGGTGGGAGGCTGTGGGAGGTCCTTGTTTACCAGCTCAAAATCAACAGCAGACTGTCTTTTTACTGATTTTCCAGTTGTCATCAGCTTAATAATTATTAGTCCAAGTACTGAATACATTGCCTGCGATTTAAAAAGTATTTTTAACTGCTTTAAAGTTGGTGCAAGCAGGAGCCCAGCTAATGCCCGTCCACTATTGTTGGCCTCCAAGCTATGCCCCCCGATTTTGGAGTTGTGACTTGAAATTCTTTTTGGACTGCACAGAGTTTTCTCAGTGTAAGTGTGCTTGCTTCCTGCTTCTAATTCCCATACCAGACACCCCTCCTGAATGCCTAAATGTATGCAATACTTACTCACTGTAACTGAAACTTACACTTTTTTTATTTCTGTTTTGCTCCTGCTGTCCATGCACTCAGCAGCATCCCCCAGCCATGTCTCCAACCCATCTTGTGGACTTACTGGTTAACCAACACTTACCACTGGATGTGCTGGAGTGGAGATTGATCATACAACCAGTGAGAGAGGTGTGTGCTTGATCTTGCTACAGCCAGAAGTACTCTTGGTGGTACTGGATATCTCAGATATGATGAAGGCATGCACCATGGGACCAGAGGAAGCTGTGATGGCCTATAATAGGGCCATTGGTGTGCCTTTTAATCTCATGATACCTACTCGTGTATGCCCACTGGTTTCACACCTTGGCTTGCCATGGTATGACAGTGAGCTGAGGGAGAGGGAAGGCAAGGGGGCGGAGGTTGAAGCAATGTTGGAGGAGATCCAGGGACCAGGAGGACAAACTGGCTTTGAATATTCACTATGGTGAATATCAAAGGGCCCTCACCAAGAAAAAGATATGTTTTCTGTCTAAAGAGATTGCTGCTGGAAAGAATCGACTGGCTCAACTATTTCAGACTCTGGATGGGCTACTTTATCTGGCCTGTCTGGAGTCCAGGAGAATTTATTCACTCATGAAATGTGAGGAGTTTACATGATTCTTCCAGGAAAGGATGTCCAACAGCTGGCACAGTGGCATGGAAGGCTGGGGCGCTGGGTACCTTACCTTCTTCCACACTGGTGACCCAGGGTTAGGAATGGATTTGGGTTGCTTGGGGGCTGGCGGTGAGAGGAAGGATCAAGAATCCCTAGACAGTCCTCCTTCCTCGGGGGGGGGGCTAGTATGTTGCGCAGCTTGCCTGACAGCACATGCACACCACCACATATGGAATGGATCCCATATTCAGGATGTTGAGGCCACCTTTGCAGAAGTAGAGCTCAGACATTGCATTCACTGCATATCCATGGGCCCAGGGAGAAAGTCAGAGGAAAACCAGCCCAGGCAGCAGGCTGATGACCAACCCTCCACAAGCCCTTCACTGGTGGCTGTGCACAACCACAGTCCCTGTAGCAGAGGATGCTAGTGAAGGTAAGTAATGGAGGAGCCAGTGATGGAGCTGGGTGGGTTGGTTAGAAGGGGGATGATAGGGAGAACAGGAGACAAAAGGTACTGTATATGGAAAAAAAAGGAAAGGATGCCCTTTATTTGTCTGGGATCTTATCAAATGGGTCATTGTAGCCCAGCCAGGTTGAGTCTACATGTCCCAGATGCATACAGTGGTCATATGGAAAGTTTAGACCAGTCACAATGGAAAAGGTGAGTGGAGTGACCTCTGAGTTGCAACCAATGTTTTGTGAACTGGATCCATGCCTAACATGACCTTTAGTGAGTTGTGTAGAGCAGCAGTGCCTAGTGTTTGCTGAGATTGCCCAGTGCTACTTATCAGAAACACAGAAACATAGAATTTGTCAGCAGATAAGAACCACTTGAAATCATAGAAATTGGACAGCAGAAAAGGACCTCACCAGCCCACCCAATCTGCCTATTTTTCTCTGCCTATACTGTCACCACAAATCCTACCTGATTTCCAGCTACCTCCTCCCCCCGCTTTCCTACCAACTTTCCTTTGTGCCTGTCCCATGCATGCTTGAAGCTCACAACTGTTTTCACTCCCACTACCTCTGCTGGAAGACTGTTCCAAGCATCCACTCCTCTTTCAGTGAAGAAGTACTTCCTCAAATCCCTTCTACATTTCCTCCTTTTCAGCTTCATTGTATGCCCTCTCGTTCTCCTGCACATTCTCCTCTGAAAAATACTCCCCTCCTGTACCTCATTCACCCCCATGAGGTATTTATAGGTCTCTATGTGCCCTTCCTCTTCTCTTCCTGGGTGTATACATGGAGATCCCGCAGCCTCTCCTCATAGGGCTTTGATGCAGTCGCTGTTCCATTTTAGTTGACCTCCAGTGGACAACCACTTCTCTGCCTATGTCCTTCTTGAGTTGTGGCCTCCAGAACTGGACACTGTACTCCAGGTGGGGTCTCACCAATGATTTATACAATGGCAACACCACCTCTCTCCTTCTGCTGGAGATACCCCACCCTATGCACCCCAGCTGGCCCTATCTACTGCCTTGTCACATTGCCTCACCATGTTGAGGTCACCAGATATGATTACCCCAAAGTCCCTTTTCTGCATTGTGACTGTCAATACCTCTCCCCCATTTTATACTCTGCCTCTGTGTTTCTGTGCCCTAGGTGCATGATTTTGCACTTTTTGTACTGAAACACAACTGCTTTGACCACTCCTTAAGTTTTCTCAGGTCTCTACACATTCTCTGCACCCTTTCCAGAGTGTCTACCCTATTGCAGATTTTGGTGTCATCTGAAGAGAGGCATACCATCCCTTCCAGCTCTTCTGCAATCTCACTTATAAAGATATTTAAAAGGACTGATCCCAGTACTAAACCCTGAGGTACACCACTGGTCACTCTCCCCTCCCCAGAGTGAGTGCCATTTACCACCACCCTCTGTCATCTATCCATCAACCAGTATTGCACCCAGTTTACCACCTTGGGACCCACCCCAAACTGCCCAGTTTCCTTATGAGCCTCCTATGTGGTATGGTGTCAAAGGCCTTGCTGAAGTCTAAGTGGGCCATGTCTACTGACTCACCCTGATCTAGATTCAAGATACTCCACTAGCCTTTGCTTTAGAAGCGTCTCCATTAACATTTCCACCCCTGACATCAGGCCGACTGACTTTCAAAGTGCTTTCCAACATGGGGAAATAGATTCCAGCACAAAAATTTCCTGATTACACCACAAAAAAGTAAACATTGATAAAACTGCTGGGCACCAGAAAGGCACAAAACAAGGGTGTAAAAACAGGTCTGTACTTCGGATATTATTAGCAAATGTAAGAAGCCTCAGAAATAAAACTGATGAACTGAAAAATCCTATAACAACACAACGTGTACATGTTTGTGCCCCAACTGAAACCTGGTGTAAAGACCAAGATTGAGCGGTCAATATTACTGGATATACAATGTTTTGTAAAAATTGGATTATCAAGAGTATAGGGGGAGTAGCTATATATGCAGTACATGACACTAGGGCATACGAAGTAACGTCTCCTAATGTATCATGTGAAGGATCAGAAATATTATGGGTTAAGATTCAAACTGGAGGTAAGGATATTACAATTGGGGTAGGGTTCAGGTCACCTAGTTTAAGTAAAGAGGGTAATGAGGCTTTCCTGGCAGCAATTAGTAACATGGATGTCAATGGTGAGTATCTGTTATTGAGGGATTTTAATTTCCCAACTATTGATTGGAAGATTCAGACAGGTTGTACATCATACGAAAATTATTTTCTTGACATTATGGCTCAGCAGGAACTGGTGCAATTTGTACACGAGACTACCCGCAGAACAAATACCTTGGATCTTGTTTTGAGTAATATAGAACCAGAAAAGGTCACAATAAGTACAGATATGCCAGTTCGATCTAGTGATCACAATGCTATATATATATAAAAATAGACAGGAAAATGGAAAATGTTTGGGGTAATACCATGATTAAAAACTATTATAAGGCAGATTATGCATCTATGCAGATGTATCTGCAAGAATGGAATTGGGAAACGGACTTGAAGTATCTAGATGTGGATGTGACATGGCTGAAAATAACAACTCGGATTGACTATTGCATAGATATATGGGTACCAGTGGTAAGGAAATATGGTAGTGGAGGAAGGATACCAGCCTGGTGGAACAAAGGGATCAGAAAAAAGTATAAGAAGGAAGATGACTTCCGGTGACGTCATGGCCCAAGCTACAGCTTAGGACAAGAGGCTCCTGCTGAGATCTACTAAATCAACTCCTAAACACAGCATTTTAATTCCAAATATGACAATTGCAAACAGCAGGAGGTAGTAAAATGCCTAAAAAACAGGCGATGCCAAATACAGACCTCCAGATCACCTCGATGGGGAGAGATCACCAGGCGAAGATTCAGAGAGTGAGGGCTCCCAGGCCTGGTCGTCCTCCCGACATAGCACTGCAACCTGCGACCAGGTCCCCTACACGATACTTCAATGGCAAATGGCACAAGTGCTAACCAAAATCCATGACTTTCACAAAGAATGAAATCAACAGCTACTGCTCTTCGCATGGACATCAGGAAGCTTGAGAAACGCCAGGAAGTGTATGAAACCCAGGTGGCAGACACAGACAAATGTGTAGATGAGGCCGAGCAGGGCCATCGTGCAGCTACACTGCAGTCTTAAAGCCTTGCAAGACCGCACCGAAGATGCAGAAAGCAGGAATCGCCAAAATAATATCAGGCTGTCTGGCGTTCCTGAGGGTGTAGAGAGTGCAGAAATTACACCATTCATTCAGAAAACACTCTGGGAGATGTTACACTTGCCTGACTCACTGTCCCTTGAAATAGAGCATGTACATCACACCCTGGGACCAGGTCTGCTCCAGGAGCACAACCCCGAACAATCTTAATTAAATTCTTGAGACATCAAGATAAGGCGACAGTACTGCATACAGCCTGGAAATGCGGTGCAGTGCACTTTAAATCCCAGAGATTGTATTTTGATAATAATTACGCACCTGAAGTGATGGCACGAAGAAGAACATACATCCCTATCATGAGAGCACTTAAAGTTTCAGGCATACGGTTTAGAACCCTCTACCTCTTCAATATGGTTGATTTCTTCCAAGAGGGTCCTCTCGTCTTTGACTGTGCTACGGCAGGAGTAACCGAGCTGAAGGCAAAAAAAAAAAAAAAAATGTTACCCAGCAGCGCTCTAGTTCCAGAGCATTGATTGCCACCAATCTTTTACAGGAGGTCTGGAGCAACAATCAGAGAGACTCCAGACATTGGCAGGGGATAGAAGCAATACAGAAGATCGTAGGTACGCTGAAGGCCGGACAACTGACCCCGGAGGATGCTGTAGAGGAAGCACAGACTACGGAAGGCTGAACAACTGCAAGTATTACACAAAGGACATTAAATTATGCCTGTGCACCTGACCCGCTAGGAGCAAGGTTAAATGTGGAAATGTGTGGCCAAAGGGGAGCTGCGGTGATCTTAATCAACAGACGGGGCGGGGTGGCTGCAGCTGATTCTTACTGTCCTGCTACACTGCAGATTTTGGATTAGGCCAAATGTTTTTAACTGACATCCAGCATCTTGGAGCCTCTAACTTGGTATCCCCAATCCTGTAAGGCGATGATGATAAGACCGCTCTCCTGGGGGAGTGCACCGCAGCCCAGCCTATTCATATTGCCACTCCCATGTCTGGCCAATCTTCCAAGGGAGTAACCTGGTTGACTAAGGAATCGCATGAACTAAGACCATGTTATAATACAATCCTGATACACTCTAACAAGGATAGGCTGCAATACTTATTAGACGTTGGAGGGCACTGGAGCTTGTACAGTTAACCCCTAGTTGCCCCTGACAACTGAGCCACATAGGGAGGGAACTCAAGAAATACATAAAAGAAGAACTTATGTGAGATATAATGAGAAGCATAGCTCTATTGGATCAGAAGTCAGATGAGGGAGATGCTGGGTGCTGATACGCTGCCTAGGGCACAGATCTATCAGTGGGTACTGTGGAGGGATATTGAGGGGGATGTCCCTTCAATGAGTGGGATGGTACTGTTGGGTGGAGACAGAGGTGGAGCTCTGGATGCAGCGGGCCCTGCTTCACACCTGCGAGGATAGTCGTGGGATGGAAATGGTCCCTCTCTCTTTCCTCCTGTCTCTTCCCCTCCTCGGGTTGGAAGCGGGGAACATGCCACCAAACACCCGGACCAGAGCCCAGAACTACCATCTTCCCCACTTGAGAGAACAGCTGCTGCTCTCATGACACTCTGGCACATCCTCTAGCTCACTCCTGACCTTAGAGGGCTGCCTGATGTTCGGCCATAGACATCACTTACCCCACTTACCTTTTCCCATTAGGCATGATAGGTGCCAAAGGCCCAAGATTGACTAGGGGTTTTGAAGTAAGGATCATTCCTTACCATAGGATCAGGGTTCAACCCTGATCAGAGGAAGTACAAGTTTGTTATTGCTTGTTAAGGAGGCCATGTTGGTCACCTCACAGATTCGAATATGTTTGTTTGTATTAACTGCTGAATGTCAGAATACGTGGTTATGTTACTGTTATTGTCTTGAAAAAGTCACCAGGTCTACCCAAAGCTTCCTACAAGTCTTTAATTTAATGCAGGCAGAAGGAACACCACAAATGACTGGCAGAGGGTTAGGCAACAACTGGATTATAAAATTTATCAATGCATCTGCCCAAACTGAAATTATTGTCCCTGAACATTAATGGTTTAATTTCACCAATCCAACAATCAAAGGCATTGGCTTTTATTAGAAAGTCTAAATCCAATCTAGTATACCTCCAAGAGACACACCTAAATACTACTGAACATACAAAGCTTGCCAAGCTAAGTAGGGGACAGGTTTACCACTCCTCCAGTAAAGGAGGCAGGCGGAGAGGTGTGGCTATAATAATAATACCCCTCATACCCCATTTAGAGCAGAATCCACTTGGATGGACCTGGAGGGTAGGCTTGTAATAGTGCAAGGAGTGCTTAATAATGAACAAGTTACCCTGGCTAATGTATACTTTTCCCCGGGCTTCCCTACCTCCCAACTGAAACCCCTACTAGATAGAATAGTACAAAAGACTAGGGGAATCCTGTTAATGGCAGGTGATTTCAACCTTATGACAGATTCTACCCTTGACACTTCTAATAAGAGACCCCCTTGGCAATCAGCCACGCAGAAATTCTTCAACAGATTTGTGGCAGAGGTGGGATGGTGTGATGTGTGGCGAAGGCTACATCCACAAACAAGAAGCTACTCCTACTATTCCTTAGTACACCATACCTATTCGCGCATTGACCACACATATACACAGGTGGAAAATCTAGGAGCCCTACAATATATCCAGTTAGGAGATATTTCTATCTCGGACCATACTCCCCTGATTTCCATTTGGGATATGGGTCTTCAACCTAAGAACACTCGAAGGAGGCTGAATCCTTATTATTTGCGTTCTAAACAATTTCGAGAGTTTCTTTCAGACAAGATCTCCGAAATTATAACAGACAACCCCCTTGGAGACACTACCCCGGCGATACATTGGGATATGATCAAGTCAGTACTTCGAGGGCACATAATAAAACTCACTGCGTAGTTAGGAAGGCAATGCAAGGAACAAAGGGCCAAGCTGGAGGATTCTCTCCACTTTCTACAGGGGACACTTCGGTATTCCCCCAATTACAACAAACTAAGCTTGATTTGGATTGTCTGATCCAACAACAAACCAAAATAGCACTGACTTTTCTAAGACAGAGTTTCTATGAAGTAGGCCCCCTGGCAACCCGGCTGTTAGCCTATCAGATCCACAAACAAAAAAAGGCAGCCACGATTTCCACTACTCGCCACCCGGTAGGAGGTCAACCGCTTACCAAAATACATGATTTAGCGGATGCTTTCACCTCATACTATACTCTTATATACCCCTGAGCATACACTGTCCACACGGCAAGTATTGGACTATTTGCAAACAATTACCCTACCACAGCTCTCAGAGACTCATAGGGAGTCCTTTACTGCCTCAATTACCAAAGGTGAGATAACTAATGTTATTGCTAATGCCAAGTCCCTTAAATCACCAGGACCAGATGGATACGGCTCCAAATTCTATAAAGTTACCAAAGCACAAATCACTCCCAGACTCCTTAATTTGTTCAACTCAGTCCTTGAGGGAAATCCCCTCCCCCCCCCGTCCTGGTCATATGCGACTATCTCAGTGATTCCCAAACTTGATAACAATTCACAACTCTGTAGTTCGTACAGGCCCATATCAGTACTTAATCAAAACTATAAATTGTTTATGAGTATCTTAGCGCATCGCATAGACCAACTCCTCCCTCTACTAATACACAAAGATCAAACTGGTTTTGTGAGATCCTGCTCTATCACTGATAATATAAAGTGCTCGCTCCATATAGTCCATCATATGCAAACGTCGAATTCCCCCTCAGTACTAGTTAGCCTAGACGCCGAAAAGGCATTTGACAGAGTTACATGGCCATTCTTATATTTAACACTGAACAAATTAGGATTCTCCCTTTCTCTCATCACAATCCTCCAGAACATATATTCTACACCTCAAGTATGCATAAAAGTTGATGGACACCGCTCTGGCCATTTCCACTTACGGAGAGGAACTAGACAGGGGTGCCTACTATCCCCCCTATTATTTGCAGCATTTATTGAGCCGCTTGCGCAGCAAATCCAGGAATCCTGAGCAATTGAGGGAATAACAATAGGAGGCTCTGAACACCGCATCGCCCTATACGCAGATGATATTTTGCTATATCTCCCAAATCCTGAAAAATCTCCTTCTAAAGTAAAACAAATCCTGGATAATTTTAGTCTGGTATCAGGATACAAACTGAACCTGGCTAAAACACAGCTGCTCACCTTTCATTACTCTCCCTCACTGCTCATCCAAGACACTATCCAGGGTAGATGGAACCTGCAGAGATTGAAATATCTGGGCATACATATAGCCTGAACACACGCGGCATATTATAAATATAGTCACTTACCCTTTACGACACAATTAAAAGCGGATCTGACAACATGGGCTACCCTACCTTTAAGTTTAACAAAGAGAATTGACTTGATCAGAATGGTCATGCTCCCAAGGGCCCTATACCTATACCTATTTCAAAACATTCCCATACATATACTACTATAGACTTTCTGAGAGTGGAACCACCTTATAGTGAAATTTATATGGGCAAACCAAAGGCCACGAGTTCACCTAAAGACACTTACTCTTCCGCGTCAGGAGGGAGGTTTGGCACTCCCAGATTTATGATTATACCAACAGGCGGCAAACTTAACGCATCTGATGGCCCAGCAAAATAAGATATCCAGTTCACATTGTCTAGAGATTGAGAGAACATTGATGGGCGACCACACTTACTTCCAAATCATATACCAACAAGTGGCAAATCTGAGAGCACACCAGCCCTTAAACCCATGGCTTGCATATCATTTCAAAAACTGGCAATCTATTAAGAAAACCCAGTACTTGACTCTCTTCCAATCTCTCATATGCCCAATCTCCAGCCTTAGTGACTTCCCTCCGAACAACATAGACAATAGCTTTCTGTATTGGGAGAGATGTGACATAAAATACCTATTGCAGATAATGACACAAGGAACCATATGATCCTATACAGACATCCAAAAAAGTTCCACTTACCCCTCCATGATTTCTATCACTATTTACAACTTTGACACTACATTGAAAGCCTACCACAGACACTCTGGACCCCTGAACAGTATCCAACTTTTATTCATAGTCAAATTCAACTTAACAACACCCTGAAACAGGACCACCTGGTATCATTATACTGTCAGGCATTAAACTCGCGGAGGGAATCCCTTACTGAGAACATACGTATGCAATGGAGTCAGGAAACAGGATATCTGGTCACGCTTGAAGACTGGCAGCGACCATGTAGTTACTCCGCCCAAGTGAGCAGTTCACATCAGTGGCGTGAATACGCATGGAAGAATCTGATTAGATTCTTCAGAACACCGATAGTCACGAGTCACTACTCCCCTGCCAGTCTAGCAAAGTGCTGGCGCTCATGTGGTGAAACCAAGGCGAACCATACACATATTATGTGGTCTTGCCCGGCCCTCAAGCCATTCTTCCTACATCTCCAGGCTCACCTGCAGGAAATACTAGATCCCCAACTCCAGTTAACAATGGAGATGTTCCTTTTTCTTATCCTTCCTAAATCAGTAAGAGGCCCCAATACCAGATACCTACTCCTTCTCCTCATTACTGCAGCAAAGAAGGCAATCACCAAACTGTGGTTGACCACCAAGACCCCCATGATACAGCACTGGTGGGACATCACGAGACAGATCTATAACATGGAAAGAATAACCCACAACTTAAATGAACAGGAAGAAAAATTTACTACCAGATGGAGTCGCTGGCAGATTTACTATATGTTAAAAGATACTACCTTCACCCCTTAGGGTGCATAGCTACTCATTAACTGACAAAACTGTCCCCCAGAATTAGGCAAATGGTACACTATCCCCAGATTACATCATCCAAATTTCTTGGTGCAGAGAAACAAATATAATTTTCTCCTAGAGTGGGGGGGTCAGTGGGAAAGGGGGGGTTATATAGGGCTTGTAAGGATTACGCAAGCCTCCATGGATCCACTATCTATAGACTGTAACCTGAAATGGGAGCTGCTACAAGAAAGCACAGATGCCTTGAATAAAGTTAACTACAATTATAACCACGGGGGAATATACCCACATGATAATGGGAATGAACTAATTAATGTTTGATGGTGTAAATGATGTGTTATTTAGATAAACTGCTTGTTAGCAACATAAACTACAGAATGAACTATAGCTCTTGGGACTTATCAACAGGGACCTATCACCCAAGAGAGAATTTTCTTTTATTATTGAGTAGAGGCTAAATACCAATGACCTAACCTCCTTAAATATTGTATGAATTTTAAAAATACATATATGTACTTTGTGTTGCCCTCTATACCCCTCCCATTTGCTATGGAATTGTACAAATGAAATAGACACTGTATGACCTGATGACATGTACAGCATGTATACTGTATATGTTGAAAACTTAATAAAAAATGATATTTACAAAAAAAGGAGGAAGAAGACAAAGTTTGTTAAATACAAAAAAAAAACAGTGAGGAAAATTGAGCAGCATATAAAAAGGAGACAAATAAGAACAAACGTATGATTAGAAGAGCTAAAACTAAAGCAGAAATAAAAATCGCAAGTGATGTTAGGGATAAGAAGAAAACATTCTTCAGCTATGTTGGGTCCCTAAGAAGCAATAATATAGGAATAGGCCCATTAAAAAAAGATCACAAAGTGTTACTTGATGAAGGGGAAATTGCAGAAGCCATAAACAGTTACTTTTTGAGTACCTTCCAACCAAGGGATAAGACATATACCCCGGGAATATACCCCCAAATTAACACACATACTGAGGTAACTTGTTCTATGGTGATGGACAAGATAAATAATTTAAAGATTAATAAATCCATGGGACCAGATGGTATAAATCCTAGGCTGATAAAAGAACTGAGATATGAACTGGTGGGACCAAGTACCAAGATGTTCAATAACTCCATTAGGCAAGGAAAGGTGATACAGGAGTGGAGGGAAGCCTTAGTGACCCCAATCGGTAGGGAGGGTGACAGATCAAAGGTATAAAATTATAGGCCTATTCGTCTGACCTCCATCTTGGGGAAGTTTATGGAGGGGTTAGTGAAAGATCAAATACTAACTCAACCATATAAAAAAAATGGAAAGATTAATGTAACACAGCATGGATTTAGTGCTGGTAGGTCCTGTCTGATGAATTAGTTGTATTTTTACGAATCAGTGAGCGATGCACTTGATAGGGGAATGGCAGTGGATGTGGTGTTTTTAGATTATGCAAAGGCTTTCGACACACAGGATCATTATGAATTGTTGAGACAATTAGTCACCCTACAAATACATTCAAATGTAATATCTTGGGTGGAATCCTGGTTGTCTGGTAGGAGACAAAGGGTGTGTATCCACGGTTATTGCTCTGAGTGGGGCACAGTTACAAGTGAGGTGCCGCAGGGCTTGGTCCAGGGGCCCACGCTGTTTAATCTGGTGGTATCAACGATGCGAGGAACTAACCATGTCTGGATGGACAAGTACACTGATGACAGCAAGGTTAGGGCCATCATTGATAGTAAAATAGGGGGTCAGAAGTTACGGGAAGCACTCGATGGATTACAACAGATGGCTGAAGCACATAAATTAAGGTTTAACTTGGAGAAATGCAGAGTAATGCATCTGGGCCTACATAACCCAGAGTATAAATACAAATTGAAAGGGTCATATTTAGAAAAAACTACACAGGAAATAGACTTGGGGGTAACTATTACCAGAGATCTCTCATTTGATATTCATACTAAAAGTAAGGTTAAACAATGTAACAGATTACTGGGCTGTATTAAGAGAAATATCGCCAGTAGACAAGCAGAGGTCCTGATGTGTTTGTATACCTCCATTGTGAGGTTGCATATGGAGTACAGTGGACCCTTTTGTGTGCCCCAAACAGGGGGGGGGGGCAGGCTCTTGTGGAGGGGGTGCAGAGGCGAACAACAAAGCGAGTTAGCTCCCTAAGATTAAAGACATATGGAGAGAGGTTGGAAGAATTGGGTCTCTACTGTCTGAATTACAGGCGAATAAGCGGGGACCCATGCCTTGTTTATGGTGCATCTATAGATGCATATAAATGGGAAACGATTGGTCTAGTATCGCAGGAAAATAGTAGAAGTACTAGGAGTCAGGGTTTGAAGATAAAAGGGATGGTAAATAAGACAACAAAATGCAGTAGGTGGTTTTCCCAGAGGGTGGTGACTGTATGGAATGGGTTGCCAGATGAAGTGGCAACAAGTGAGAATATGAATACTTTTAAATATAGATTGGATGTGTACATGGGGAGAAAAAAATATGAGTACCACTGATGTGGCGAGCTATTAAAAGGTCAATAGACCTCCAAGCTTGTAACTATCTAAGAACCTGTAAGAGCAACCTTCTATATCCTTCCTAAGGTCCACGAGACACTTATTGACCCTCCAGGCCACCCAATAATGAGCGGCATAGGCTCCCTGACTGAGCCACTCTCAAGCTCCTGTGACTCTATCTGAAACCCCTAGTAACTGAACTTCCTTCATTTTTGAAAGATGCCAAAGAAATGCTAAATTTGATCTCGACTCTAACACTGGATGATGACACTTGGCTAATTACTATGAACATTGAATTTCTATATATGTACGTGCTGCATGAAGGAGCATTGGATAAGGCAGCGTATTTTTTGAACAAAGATACATTCCATCCCAGTCCACCAGTAGAACTAATATTGAAATTGTTGGAATATGTCCTGAAAGACAATGTATTTTTATTTAACAACAGGATGTTTAGACAGATTAAAGGAACAGCTATGGGGGCAACTTGTGCCCCCTTTATAGCAAATTTGTACGTTGGAAAATGGGAGGAGGAGGAAATGATACACAATGCCACACGAAACATGTACAGTAATAACTTGCTGCTCTGGAAACGTTGTATAGATGATGTGTTTGTCTTATGGAGAGGCAATTTGACAGAATTCGATGCATTTGTGAGCTTTTTACATGCCACAAATCCCAACTTAAGGTTTTCATTCCAGAGCAGCAAGAAACACATTAATTATCTCGATTTGAAAATCACCAGAAATCAAGATGGTAAATTAGAAAGTGACATATATCAAAAAGAAGTCGATGGCAACACGATATTACTTGCAAGTAGCTGCCATCCACCACTTGTAGCCTACAATATACCTGTGGGACAGTTCCTAAGAACACATAGAAATTGTTCTTCTGATAGGGGATTCGTGAAGGAGGCAACAGAATTTACTAATAGGCTGCTACAGAGGGGATACAGCAGTGAAAAAGTTGAAATAGCCAGGGAAAGAGCTAGCAGTCAGGATAGGACAGAACTCCTAAAACCGAAAGAAAGTGAAGTACAAAACACCCTGAGATTTAATTATGTCACTAGTTACTCAGCACTGTCAAGGGACTTGAGGTCATACTCAAAAGACACTGGCATATTTTAGCAATGAATCCAGGTTTAAAACAGCTCAGTGAAGTACCAGTCAGAATGTGCTATAAACGGGTTCCAGCTTTGAAAGATCTTTTGGTGTATAGTCATTTCACCAATAAGAGCCCAGGTACTTGGTTAAATAAACCTAAGGGATGCTTCAAATGTAAAAGATGTGTAACGTGTGAATTTGTAATGCAAACAAAAGAATTTACTAGTTGTAATGTAGCAGATAAGATGTATGCTATTCAGTAATGTGTTACTTGTGACTCAGAGGGTATAATTTATCTTGCAGTTTGTACTTGCAGTGCCTACTGTGTAGGCAAAACAAAGCAAAGTTTTCAAACTCGAGTTAAGGAACATGTAGCCATTGATAAGAACGACAAACAAACAGAATCCAGTGCACCCCCCCCCCCCCCCAAACATGGCACATATTAGAAATTAAACATTTTAACTGCCTGAATGTGCTTTTCTTACTTTAAACTCCGTGAAAAAAGGGGCCCTCTTAGTTGTCAGACTGGAATTCCAATGTGAGCAAGCTATACCACCAAATCGTCAAGGTAGGACCCACAATTTGGTCCCTGTGCTAGTTTCTCAGCTCTGAAATGCCTGCAGTGGCTACTCTTAAATATAGAGTACATTGCCTAATTGGCTCCTTTTAATAAAGTGCTTCCACCCAGGAAATTTCACAGGTGGTCAAAGGCAGCATGCTAAAAGGAGTACTGCAGCTCCCAACACTCTAAACACATCCAAAAACTAGCATGCTCTAACCTTTGCATTGCTCACAAAATATAATTCACATTTCTACTGAGGGGTGCTACTGGTTTGTGGCATGTAACACAACCACTACCACTACCTTCTGCTCAAAAAAGCGAGTAAAGGAGAATCCTCTCCCAACAACCAGGGTGCCCAGGTTCCCTAAAACCCCAACCTCCATCCCTGGCATGAGAATCTCTCTCCTGCCAAAAACTTCTCAACAACTTACCATGTTTAACACTAGGTCTAGCAGCATTGTAATTAATACTGTATCATGATGATAACCATGTAAGCAAACTACAAAACTATGCCTGTACAATACTGTAACTATGACTTACCGCTGTATTAGAAATGTATTGTTATCCCGGGTCGCCCCTGAAAAAGGGACCTTTGGGGCCCAGTGGGCCTACCCGGTCACCAAAATTAAATAAATAAAATAAATAATGTAACAGACAAACAAACAGAATCCAGTGCACAACAACCCCCCCCCCCCCCAAACATGGCACATATTAGAAATTAAACAATTTAACTGCCTGAATTGGCTTTTCTTACTTTAAACTCCATGAAAAAGGGGTCCTCTTAGTTATCAGATTGGAATTCCAATGTGAGCAAGCCAAACCACCTAATTGTCAAGGTGGGACCCACGGTTTGGTCCCTACACTAGCTTCCCAGCTCTGAAATGCCTGCAGTGGATACTCTTAAATATAGAGTGCATTGCCTAATTGGTTCCTTTTAATAAAGTGCTTCCACCCGGGTAATTTCACAGGGGTCCTCTTAGCTATCAGATCATTTCTACTGAGGGGTGCTACTGGTAGAGTTTTGGGAGTTGTGGTACTCCTGTTAGCATGCTCTATTTTGACCACCTCTGAAATTTCCCAGAATTTCATTCTGAGTGACACTTCTGCTCAGTATTCACTAGAGAGGACAGTAGGCCTTTACCAGTGAGAGGCATAAAGTTTGCTGAAAGTGGATCCCACAAATGAAGCAGCAGGGATTTATTAATGAAAGGGTCAGAAAAGGACCAGCTGCTCTGAAAATAGATAGGGCACCGGGGCCGGGCAGGATAGTTCTCCGGCTGCCCAGGGAACTGAAATAAGAATTAGCTTAACCCCTAGTAGGGCTATTCAATAGGTCTGTTCATACAGGGGTGGTTCCAAAAGACTGGAGGGTAACGGACATAGTTCTACTTCACAAGGGTAGGGAAAAAGAGCAGCTGGGTAACTACAGACCTGTCAGTCTTGCCTCCATTATGGGTAAACTGACGGAAACATTAGCCAAAGAGGACCTAGACAAAGAGAAATAGGCTCCAGGATAGTAAACAGCATGGGTTCGTGCTAGGGTGGTCATGTCAGATCAACCAGATAGTGTTCCTTGTCTGGCTAACTAGGTTGGTAGGTAAGGATATGAACATACGAAAGTTGCCAGCAGAGGAAGGTCCAGAGGTCTAGCTAGTCTGCTCACACTGTGGAGTCCTTAGTGGCAACTAAGGACTCTGCCCCCTCTCCAACTGTTAACCCCCATTTTGTCCACTCCCCCAGACCCTGACTTTTCCCTGCATCCTGTTCCACCCTCCTTTGAATCCTTACACAGTCTCGACTGAGACCACTTCCTCTGGGAGATTATTCCAACCTGCAACCACCCTCTCTGTGAAGAAATGCCTCCTGAACTCTCTCCTGAGCCTTCCTCCATGCAGTTTAAGACAATGCCCCTCATAGTTTTGATTCCACTGAGACTGAAGAGGCCCTCCTTATTTACCTGTTGATCTCTTTCATGTACGCTAAGGTCTCAGTCATGTCCCCTTCCCTCTTCTCCACCAGGGAGTACATATTTAGGCCCTCCAGCCTCTCCTCATGTGAGCTGCCCTGTTGACATGCAAACATTTTTGTCACCCTTCTCTGTATCAACTCTAGCAGGTTAATGTCCTTTTTCAGGTAGGGATGCCAGTACTGCATACTATACTTCAGGTGTGCTCGCATCAGTTATCTGTACAGCAAAATGACTTCCTCCTGCTTGCTAGTACTTTCTCTGGCAATGTAGCCCAGCATTTTATTGGCTTTCACCCCTGCCTTCCTGCAGTGTGAGGAATGCTTCAAGTCACTAGTGACATCATTCCAAGGTCTTCTTCCTCTGATTTAGTTACTAGAACCCATCCCAGACGGTACTTCATCCTCGGATTCTTAGCTCCTATATGCATGACCTTTCACTTATTTGTATTGAACTCAAGTTGCCATAACCCTATCACATCTCAAGCTTGGCCAGATCTTCCTTTAGGTCCTGTGTTCCTTCTGCTGTATTTACTCTCCCACACAGCTTGGTATCGTCTGCAGTCAAATCTTGCTTTTTCTGCCATTTCCAATGTTGTTAATGAATACATCGAACATCACTGGACCAAGCACCAAGCCCTGCGGGACACCAGTGGTGACTTCCCTAGATCAACAGCCCACCACCGCCACCCTCTGAGTAGTCTCCTTCAAGGGTCATGCAGTAGATTTACTCGACTTTGACATCAGCAAGGGATTTGACTCGGTGCCTCACAGGAGGCTGCAGAAGAGGCTAGAGGATATGGGTGTAGTGAAGGACATAGTTAGATGGTAGGGAAGTTGGTTGGAAGGGAGACACCACAGTGTAGTGGTAAACAGAGTCAGATCCAAAGAGAAGGTCACCAGTGGGCTGCCACAAGGATCAGTCCTGAGTTCAGTCTTTTTCAATATGTTCATCAATGATATAGAAGAAGGAATTCAGGGCAAGATATGTCTCATTGCAGATGATACTAAGCTCTGTGGTAGGGCAGACAGTGAGATATACAGATATAGATACATAGAAGTTGTTGGCAGACAAGGACCACCTGGCCCATCCAGTCTACCTGTTTGTCCTATCTTTTATTTATGCTGCAGACTGTAGCTTATCTGTGACTTTCCCACCCTTCCCTATTTCTAGGATTCCCTTGTGTCTGTCCCATGTATTTTTGAATTCCTCCACTGTTTTTGCCCCCACCACCCCTGTGGGGAGGTTATTCCAAGCATCCACCATCCTGTCTGTAAAGAAATACTTCCTCACGTTATCCCTGATTCTTCCTCCCTCCAACTTCATATCATGTCCCCTAGTTCCTGTCCATCCTCTTTCCTGAAAGCTGCTACCCTGTACCTTATTTATCCCTCTAAGGTATTTGAACATCTCTATCATGTCCCCACTCTCTCTTTTCATCTCTAGAGAATACATATTGGGGTCTTTCAGTCTCTCCTCATATGACTTCTGGTGCAGCCGCTGTAAAATTTTTGTAGCCCTTTTTTGGACTGCCTCCACTCTGTCTATGTCCTTCCTGAGATCCGGCCTCCAAAACTGGACACTACTCCAGATGAGGTCTCACTAATGATTTGTGTAGTGGCAACACCACCTCCCTTTTCTGCTGGTGATGCCTCTCCCTATGCACCCCAACATCCCGAAGGCCCTTCTAACTGCCTTCTCATACTGTCCAGTCACCTTTAGGTCCTCAGATATAATCACTCCTAGATTTCTTTCCTGTTTGGTGGCTGACAGTAACTCCTCCCCACTGAGTACTCCTCCCTCGGCTCCTGTGATCTAAGTGCATAATTTTGCACTTTTTTCCATTGAACCTCAGCTGCCATATGTTTGACCATTCTTCCAGCTTGCCCAGGTCCCTTCTCATTTTTTTCCAACTCCCCCCAGTGTGTTGACCCTACTGCAGATCTTTGTGTTGTCTGCAAAGAGGCACACCTTCCCTCCAGCCACTCTGCAACGTCACTTAAGAAGACATTAAAGAGGACTGGGCCTAGCACCAATCCATGAGGCAGCCTGCTGGTCACCTTCCTCTCTATGGATTGAACTCTGTTCACCACCACCCTTTGTGTCCTACCGCTCAACAAATTTCTAATACAGTTTACCACTCCGGATCTGACTCCCAGGCTGCTAAACTTGTTTATTAGCCTTTTATGTGGGATAGTATAGAAGTCCTCACTAAAATCCAGGTAGGCCACATCTACCACCCCTCCCTGATTTATCTCCCTTGTCACCCAGTAGAAGAAACCTATCAGGTTTGTTTGGCAAGACCTGCCTGCTGTGAAACCACAGTGTCTCAGATCCTGCTTGTCCACTGGATTCAAGGTATGTCACAATCTTTTCCTTGAGTAATGATTCCTTTAATTTCCCTACCACTGAGATTAGGCTGATTGGCCTATAGTTACCAGCCTCCTCCTTGCTCCCACTCTTATGGAGAGGGACAACATTCGCCCTCTTCCAGTCTGCAGGAACCACACCTGTTTCTAATGATTTGCTGAACAAGGCTGTCAGTGGTGCTGCTAGTTCCTTTCTAAGTTCCTTTAGAATTCTGGTGTAACCCTGTTTGCAGGAGAGTGCCCTAGTTGGCCTCTGTGCCTGTCTCTTTAAGAGCTATCTATTCTGTGTGATGTAATTAGTCTGGGTTGGGACCAAGTAGTTTAAGGCCCGCGACCTGCCCGGTGAGTGGTATTTTTGCTCCATTCTGCTGTCGCTATATATGCAGAGGGAGCCCTTTTAGGAGCTATGATTGTTTGCTGTTTATCTGCTTTAATAATTATAATATAGGAGCTTGTCTAACCTGCTTTCCTTTGCAGCATGGACTTTCTGCTTAGAGCCACCATTTTGGTTCTGGACTGCCAGAGTTGGACCAATCGGAACCTTGGGAGACCCTAAAATGGAAACTGTCCCCAGAGGTCTTTTGGGATTAAGTTTCTGTAGGAATTGTAGTTTTTATGGTTTGGCGCCTAAATGGACCTGGAGGGGGAACCCTTTCGGTGACAAACAGATTCATTAGCCAACCAAACCTTTTGGATCACTGGGAAATCCCAGAGCTGCCTGCAGCAGTGAGTCAGTTGAGAGTTGAAGTTTGGAGGGTGATCAGCCCAAGCCATTCGAGCAGCTGCTCCTGCGTGGTAGTGTGGGGATTCGGCAGGAAGGCTGTGTCTGGCCTGCCTGCTACCATCTTCCAGTGTGAAGAAGTCTGCAAATTAAATCGGCCTACATCCAAATAGCTTTATTGAGATCTGAATCCTGGATTAAAAGAGAGTGAATTTTGCCACAGTGTGGACCAAAGACTTGCTCCAGAAGTGGTCAGCCTGTCAGGTACTGGAGAGAGCCTCAGAATGAAAGGTTTGCTCAGAAACCCTGCTTATTTGCAACTGGACTTTATCCAATCTGTGGCAATTTGTGGTGTTACTTATAAGTGTGCTGAATGTGTGGTGTGGGTCGCGAATTGGTTCTCCACCATCAAATGCGTTATGCTAGTTTGAAGCTGCTCCAGAGCCTAAATGGACTAAATCAGAACTGTGTGCTCTGGTCTGGGCCCTGTCATCTCTGCCTAGATGGTCACTCCCACCATAGAGACTTATCTAATGAAAGACCCACTCGGGAATTCGGCTCCCTGCTCAACACCATCGAACAGACAACGACCACTACGGTGCGTCGTGCGGGCCCTGCTTCTCCTGGCAAGTTAGAACACCATCCAGAGGTCTTCATATCATCATTCCTGCTTCCTGGTCTGAGTAGCATGAGCACTAAACAGGGTAGCTCCCTGCAACAAAGCTGCAATCATTGTGAGTCATCTAATTTAATTGTTTGGGTTTATCATAATGAACTGAGCCATCCGGCTCTGGAATACAAATTCTGGGTCGGAGTGTATGTTAATTGTTTTCTTTCCTAAGGGCCCCAACAACAGCTGCAATGTCGGACTACCTGGGCAACACTTCAGGCTAGCCTGTACAACAACTGGGTACCCAGAGTGTGTGACTGTGACAGAGGGACTCTTAGTGCATGCATGCTCAGCCTGAATAAATCAGATCTAAAATCACCAGCTAGATTGCTGCCCCACCCCTGTTCAATCCCCTGAATAAATCAGATTTTATTATTTCTGCATTTAACCTGGCTAATGTGTACCTTTGTGGAGGGGATAGTGCCTTGTTGTTGAACTGTCATATTACAGGTCTTAATTTGCAGGGGGTCTCCAGGGCCTATGCAGCAGATCCAGCCCTGGTGGTAAGTGTGCAGAGTGTGGGTTCAGTATTGCTATTATATGGAATATGTCTTTGCTTATCTGCTCATCTGTTTAGGCCTCTAGAAGGTTGGTGGGGGATTATAGTGTCCCGGAGGACTATACCCACAGCAGTTACGCTACCCCTAAACCATTCCTCCAAGTGAAGGCACCCGTTTACCGAGCTCAGGCACCTCAACCTGTGCCTAGTCACGCAGGCAGGGGTAGTAGCCCTTGGGACAGTGCCACCTAGGGGTTACACTGGGGTGTGTTCTGTCCAACCCAATTGCTATATCTACTTTCAGTTTTTCTATTTCCTTTAGGACTCCCTCTAGTGGAACACACTGGTATCTACACCCCACCCCTTGGTACTTCTTATACATAGCTGTGGTCCTTCCCCTTCCCTTTCTACTGTGACACTGAACAAAAACATTTGTTTAGGATTTATGTATTTTCCTGGTCCCCTTCTTTTGACACCCCCCTTTCCCTTTTTAGTCTCACAATTCCATCCCTAGTTTTTCTCTTTTCTCTAATGTATCTAAAAAAGGTCTTGTCTCCTTTTTTAATTGCCTTGGCTATTTTTTCTGTGCTTTGGCTTTACTGACTGCTTTCCCCACCTCCTTTAGCTTTTCCAGATGCATTCCTCTGTCTTCCTCCCTCCCTCTGTGTTTCTTTGTATTTTCTGAATGCTAACCTTTTTTCCCTCACCATCCCTGCCACCTCTTTTGAGTACCAGAGTGTTTTTTTCTTCCTCTTTGTTTTACTTATTTGCCTAACGCAGAGGCTCGTGGCTTCCTTTATGTCTCCCTTAAGATGTGCCAATTGCTCCTCAACATTCCCCTTTCCCACTCTACCCCTAGGGCTTTCTTCAGACATACCTCTAGTTTTGCATAATCAACCCTTCTGAAATCCAAGACCTTTGCCCTTGTGAGGCTGGATTCCTCCACTGTCCTTACATTAAACCACACCGTATGGTGATCACTGGATCCCAGGTGACTCCCCACTTCTACATCCCCCACTCTGTTCTCACTGGTAAGCACCAGGTCCAATATTGCCCCCTCATGAGTATGTTCTACCACTAGTTGTCCGTGTCCCGTCCCCTGAAGAGCTTCCAGGATGTTTCTGCCCCTTGCTGGGGCTGCAGCATGGGTGCTCCAGTTGACATCTGGCAAACTGAAGTCTCCATCAGCAGTATTTCCCCTTTTACTGCCATTTCATGGATGATTTCCAGTAGCTCATTGTCCAACTCCTCCCTCGTGCCGCAGGTCTGTAGATCATGCCTGCTCGAATGGCAGTATCATTCCCCATTTCCAGCATGACCCACAGTGCCTCCCCTCCCTCCCTTATGCCCTGTACTTTTGTAGCTTTTATTTCTTCCCTAACATAGATAGCCACACCTCCCTTTTTTCCAACCGTATATTTTTGGAATAGAGCAAACCCTGGCACAGCTATGTCCCAGTTATGGCTTCCCGTGTACCATGTCTCGGTAACAACGACAATATCAAGGTCTGCCTCTGACGTCAGAGCCATTAGGTCTGAGATTTTATTTGCCAGGCTGTGAGCATTTGTGCACATGGCTTTCCATGTTCTGTTACCCCTTTTTTTAATTTTTCTTCCCCTGACCCCGTGTTTTTCCTCTAGTTATTTCCCAGTAGGCATGCTACTGTGATCCACTTCCGTTAGGGCTTGTTGACCTCCCTTTGTGTTTCTGCTAGTTTTTTTTTGCATTCCATGATTAATTTCTATTTTGGGGGACATTACAGCTAAGTTTCTATCTTCTGAGGTGTCTTTGATAGGGTCCTTTGCCTCCAACTCCCTGTGACAGGGTTAGTCCCTGCCACTAATGCATGGACCTATCTTTTCTTTTTTTTATGGTTGTAACCACTCTTTTTCATTCTTATACGGCTATCCCTTGTCTTCTTGGTTAGAGGCAGGCCACCTTTAATCAGCCCCCCCCCCTTCTATCTATCTATAGTCCTCTCTTGACTTCTCTTCCTTCTGGGTCCAAAGGTAATTAAATTCCAAGTAAGGAACCTTGAAGTTAAACGAAGTTACAAGAAATGTTACTTAACTGTGTTGATGGAAGTAAACAGCAGCAGTCCCTTTCCCTTTTTATTTTCTGTTTACTTTACTGCTGTATCAAACCTGTTAATAAGTTGCAATACAGGGATAATTGTTATTATGCATGATTTTACCTTAGTTTTGGAAAAAGTAGTGCTTTGGGTAGAGTGTTACCTTCAGTAACCATAGTAAGATACCCTTCCCCCTCCGTAAGAGTTGGAGGCAAGAAAACAGGGAACAAACTATGGTTCACAGCTTAAAAGCTGTTAGTATCTTTCAGTCGCAGTCCTTCCAGCGCTATTGTAAGACTTCACAAATGGTCGTACATTCGCAAAGACCTCGCGAATGTGCACAAGGTCGTGTAGTATCCGCGCTAGTTCGCTTGTTAAGACGAGCTCTTTGCTGCACATTTGTACAGTCAGCAGCCTGTCCTGGTACAGCAGCTCCCTGAATTCTTCCTGCATTAAGCCAGGATAAAGAAAAAAATAACCTCAAAGTTGCTACTAGTGCAAGCTAAACAAACCATGACTTCTAATGAAAATGTCAGCCGACGGCTTGTCCTTTCAGCCGTCGGGAGTCTGTAATTGAACTGTGCAGCAGTCTAAAGTTGCAATATAACAGCAATTAAGCCAATGAGGCTACAATATGCATTAGACCAGTTTATAAAATGTAGAGGGAAAGTGAGGCATTTTTAAAAATAGCCCAGGCAATTCCAAAACCTATATTCACAAATACAGTAAAGCTCAAACAAAACCAAACCCAAAGTAATGACTTTTAAACAACATAAAACCAGGAATTACTAGTTCCCCCTCAAAATACTTATATGCTGGTTCATAGCTTATCTTAGGCGGATTTGCTGTCATGTAAATAGTAATACTGTGGGTCAAAATAGGGTGTAATGTTACTGTTTGGGGGCCTGGTAAGCTGCAGTTTGCTCAGCTGAACTGGGTGTTGGCACCTCCAACTCTAGTGCTTCTCTGAGCATTCTCTATAGGGAGACAGTGGCCCCTTGTGGTCTCCTTTTCTAGCAAACCACCTGTCAATCACTCCCTAGGAAAATGAATGATTGTGAAACTTCCTTTGTAAAGCACATATTTGCATCCTCAGCCTTATGCTGTAATCACATTAGCTGTGTGATGTGTTTTTAGGTTAGAAATACACCTAAGAGGTTGTTCAATATGTATAAATGTTTGTTGCTGATGATGCTAGACCACCTGACTTAGAGTGGCATTATAAAATGCATTATCTGAGCAGAGAAAGGTGTGTGTAGGGTCAGTTCCTTCTGACCAGCAGCAGGTTCAGGACGAGGAGAGGTCCTATACTGCAGAGCCTATTTTCTTTTGCTGTTTTGAACTTTACTGATGGTGCTTGCTGAATGTTTATGACTTCTAATAAATATCACACTAAGAAATACAGTGGGTTGTACCTAAAAACAAGTCTCTGTGTCCATCTGTAGAACCCACACCATAACACTCCCCCTCCCCTAATTTAAACGCCCTATGCTCACGTCAAATTTTTGGCTCAGTGCTCGTACTCCTTCCTTCGTTAGGTGCATCCCATTGTATTTGAAGAACTTCCTCTCCCAGAAGTCTCCCCATGTACCAATGAAGTGGTAACCCCCTTTCCTGACACCAGCTCCCTAACCACTCATTGAACTCTTCAGTTTCCTTGCTTCTGATCTTTTCTGTGCTGCTGCCTTTGTCCCACACAGGAAGGATCTCATAGAAGGTGAGAAAGGTTGTTTGAGTGGTCAGTCAATCTCCTAGTTTAACTAGATTTCATTTGGCTTCCTCTACAGACTGCCCTGCCAGGTTGTTAGTCCCCAGGTGGGGTTAAGGGACATGCAGAGGGACCTGCAAGGTTTGGAGAGGTGGACCAACGTTTGGCAGCTGCAATTAAACACCAAAACATACAAGGTGATGCACATAGGTAACAAGAACCCCAGAACGGAGTATTGGATAGGAAGGGTTAAGCTGGGCACTACCTCTAAGGGAAAGGGACCTAGAAGTCATCATAAGTGAGTCCCTTAAACAATCTAGCCAGTGTAGTAAGGCTTACAATACAGCAAACAGGATGCTGGATTGTACTGGGAGGGGTTTTGACACCAGGAGAAAAAAGGTATCACTGCCTGTCTATAGATCACTGGTGAGGCCACACCTGGAGTATTGTGCCCAGTTCTGGAGTCCTCACCTAAGGACAGGCTGGAGATGGGTGTAGCATAGGGTAACCAGAATAATTCAGGGCAACCAGGGCAAATCCTACAATGATCGGCTTAAGGCATTGAACATGTACTTGCTCGAGGCCAGATGTGAGGTGGTGATATGATAAGACCTTTACGTTCCTGAAAGGAATGAACAAGGTGAACTGCAAGGAACTATTCAACAGGAATAGCGAATGTAGCATATAAGGACACAAGTGGAAGCTTGGGAGGAGAGGTTCAGGATGGACATGGCAACATTTTATTTTACAGAGAGAGTGGGTGAGCCATTTGAACGGTCTGCCGGCAGAGCTGGTGGGCACCAAAACCATTAATGATTCAAGTTACGGCTTAGTAGTTACTTGGGGGTAGTAATAAGATAGGTAGAAAGGGGTGAATAGTGTAGATAAAGACCCCGTATTAGCAAAAAATCCTGGGGTATGATGAGGCGCTACAGGCTGATGGGATGGACCATTGGTCTTTCTCTGTCATCATTGCCTATGTTTCTATGCATTCAAATAACATTCATACATAGATTCAATGTCTGACAATACTTGTAAGTACCAAGATGAATCCCCCATGAAGTCTATTGAGATAGCGTCTTTTTTTTAGCAATAGTCTCTTAAAATGTTCTTGACTTTAATGTTTGTTGGTAAATGTCCCGTCTTTTAAAATGTAATTCTTAAACACAGTCCTTATCTGAACTTGTTGTTGCTGGGGAGATGTACTGATGGCCACAGATGCAGATGATTCAGCAGACAGACAACTTGCTTTGGATGACTGGATGTGGAGGCTGGTTGCTTCTCTTTTTTTTTTTTCCTGTAGAAATGTTGCAAAGAAACACAGGTACAGAGACAGCAAAAGTCATGGTCAGATATTTCCATATATTTCACAATATTTCTAAAGAGATTCTCTCTGGTGGCTGCATGGTGGTACTTGAGGCAAATGGGGAATTTCTCTAGAGTTCAATGAGCCTACACAACTTGATATTGTGTTATGCTTCTGCAACTTAGATAATCTTTGGTTGTTTGCTTCTCTATCCATGGGATATACCTCCCTGTAGGGGTATGAAGGAAAGGACCCCATGGAAGAGAGATGCGCTGCTGGAGAAGCAGGGGAGGATGGTGGGGCAATGAGGAAATGATCATGGGAGCAGTAAGGAGAAGCGGCCTTTTATGGCCTGAGTGATGGTGTGGTTAGTTCCTCTGCCCCACTGAACCACAGGTATAGCCTTCTGATTCAGTGGGCCTATGCAACTTGGTATTGTGTTATGCTTGCACAACTTAGATAATCTTTGGCTGTTCACCTGTCTATCTGTGGGATATACCACCCTGTAGGGGTACGAAGGCAAGGAACCCTAGAGGAGGGTTCCACCTCTAGAGGTGCTGCTGGAATGATTCCCTTGGCTAAAGGTACATTAGGAAGGAGCCCAAAAGAGTGTCGAACAGCACATGTAAGGTGATAAATGCTTAACCGTAAGAAGACCTGAACATAGGTAGGTAGGTGCAGTATAGATGGGAGCTTGAGAAGAGTAACTGGAGACAACGGATACATAGTGACCCTCTCAAGAAGAGAGGGAACAGCTAGGGGGCCATCATCTGTCTTCATCCAACAGCGGAAACCTAAATACATAACTTGGGGAATATTATTACACCTATAATAACTGGCGAACATTTTCTCCCATGTGGAAACCCTGTTATAATTCACCATTATAACCCATGGGTTATAAAGACGAACATGTGCCGGGTTTCCAGTGCTTCCTGCATACACCTTTCTCCACTCTCTCCCGGTGCCAAACACTTCACCAGTCGACCGGACATTGCCAGGATCACTCAGTGGTAAGTGAAAAAAGAAAAAACACCGCTGCCTCTCAGATATTTGACTCCTCGGTTCCTGCTCCTAAACTGCAAAAAAAAAAAGTTTCAGCCGGCGCTCGACCGCAGACTGCGCTTCCTCCCCCGCTTCCTCCACACTGGACCACAGCTCGGCTGTTTAGTTTTACATGATTGCTGTGGTGAGAAAATGCTTCCCAGCAATTATATAAAATAAAACGTGGGGTAGTGTGTTTTTAATGAGATTTTACACACACCCCTCAGTGTTGGATGTCTAAATAAACCCCTTGAGCTTCACTCTTGGAGTTTATGTAGCATCCAGCACCTTGGGGTGTGTGTAAAATCTCGTAAAACACACCACCCCATGCATTATTCTATGTAGCTAGGTAATATGACCATTGGCACGGAGGAGAGGAAAACTTCCCCTTGAGGAGGAAACCTCTGGGGATCCAAGGCCTAGGTAACCTTCCCTCCAGGCTTTGAGATGTTTAGTTTAGTTTAGGCCAAAGCCTGCTGTGGTGAGACACGGATGTACTGTATTCCACCGTGGCCACACACAGACGTGCCATAACTTGCTAGGGTGACACAACATGCTGTAACCCATTACGGCTATACCCAGATAAGCCATTACTCGCTATGGTGACACAATATGCTGTAACCCACTACAGCTGGACCCAGACATGCCATAACCTGCTATGGTGACACAATGTTTCATAACCCACTACAGCTATACCCAGATGCGCCATGATCCACTATGGTGACACAATGAGCCATAACCCACAATGGCTGTACCCAGACATGCCATAATCCGCTATGGTGACACAACATCCCATAACTGCTATGGCCAGTCCCAGATGCACCATAACCTGCTATGGTGCCACAATGTGCGGTAGCCCACTATGGCTATCCCAAATGTGCCATGACCCGCTATGGCAACACAAGAAGCCATAACCTGCTATGGCTATACCCAGATGCACCATAACCCGCTATGGTGACACAACGTGCCATAATTCACTATGACTATACTCAGATGAGCCATAATCCGCTATGGTGAAACAACATGCTGTAACCACTACAGCCAGACCAAGACCTGTCATAACCCACTATGGTGACACAATGTGCCGTAGCCTGCTATGGCTATCCCAGATGCACCATGACTCACTATAGTGACACAACAAGCCATAACCTGCTACGGCTATACCTAGATGCACCATAACCCACTATGGTGACAGGACGTGCCATAACCAGATATGGTTATACCTAGATGAGCCACAATCTGCTATGGTGACACAACATACCGTAACCAGCTATGGCTGGGCCTACATGTGCCATAACCCACTATGGTGACACAACATGCCGTAACCTGCTACAGCTATACCCAGATGCACCATAATTTGCTATGGTGATACAATGTGCCGTAACTGCTATGGCCAGACTCAGATATGCCCTAACCCACTATGGTGACACTGTGCTGTAACCCACTACATCTATTCCACATGTGCCATGACCTGCTATGGTGATACAACAAGCTATAACCTGCTACGGCTATACCCAGATGTGCCATAACCCGCTATGGTGACACATTGTGATGTAACCTGCTATGACTATCTCAGACAAGCCATAATCAGTTATGGTGACACGACGTGCCATAACCCACTAAGGCTATACCCAGACAAGCCATAACCTGCTATGGTGATGCAATGTGCCATAACCCACTACAGCTATGCCCAGATGTGCCATAACCTGCTATGGTGATACAACAAGCCATAACCCACTACGGCTATACCCAGATGCTCCATAACCCGCTATGGTGACACAATGTTCTGTAACCCGCTATGGCTAAACCCAGATGCACCACAGCCCACCATGGCAACACAACATGCCATAATCGGCTGTGGCTGCAAATTATGTGTAGTGCAATAGAGGCAACTGAGTAAAAACATGAACCTAATGAAGCTGCTCTTGCTACCCAGAGCCACAATGCCCATTGCGACACCACAGACTCCCACCATGGGAAAAGCATACAGCCACAATTTAGGCACCAGGACACCAAACAGTTATTTGAACCAGTAAGATAAAATAAACTGAATAACTACCAGCAGCTGTAGGTGGGCTGACAGCTGTAACTGAGCCATCATGCTGGCTGGGTTGCGTGTCGTGGAGTAAATACGCAGCATGATAAATATGAACAGACCATTAAACCATGAAGATAAATAAATAAATTAATTACCAGCAGTAGAAACAGGGCTGTTTGAAATAGTATGGTGGAAGTAAATTGACAAAGCCCTTGTATACCATTCGCCAGATTGTGGGCTGAATATGTACTCGGACATACTGGAAAGCTGCCCAGAAGAGATACAGGATGACCAAAGAGATCAGGCAAGCACAGGCGAGTCCAGCATGGAGGACTAGGAGAAGAACAGTAAAGGAGCAGCGCAGCGTAGGTCACAGGCCAGGAGACAGGTTGAATCCATGAAGGTGAGCCTAGAAGGCAGGTGAGATGAACGACGATAACCACTACAGTACCGGGGCACTCAGGGAAGAAGGCATAGAACCCTCCAGAAGAAGCAGCACAGCAAATAGGAGCAACAAAAGGAGAACATTAATGAAAAGTTCAGGCGGGTCCCATCCCCCCTGACAGCAGGAAGGGCAGAGTGCCGAGCAGCCCACAATGGCACCTGTGGAGGCAAGGGGAGAAGGAAGAGAAGTAGCCAAGAGGAGTGGGGCCACACAGGAGGGTAGCACAATACAGCAGGAAACTGCAGAGCAAGAGGCACAGCAGAACATCCAGGTGTGCCCCCGCAAGCTGAGGCAAAAAGTGCGGTCTACAGCGTGACAGCAGAACTGAGCAGACAGAGCGGGGAGTGGACCCAAGGGGAAAACAGGACAGGTAAAAATGAACACAGGCAAATGGAGGTTGGTGAGGGATGGAGGAAACAGGGCAGTGGGGAAGCGGCAGACAGGAGGGGTGCCACAGCACAGGAGGGAGTGAGGGAAGGGAGGGACAGAGGGAGAGGCACAGAGCCAGAGGTGAGAGAAGTAACGGGGGGTGGGCACAGCTGCGAAGAAGTGACAAAAAAACAGAAGGGGAGGATGAAGCATGGGGAAACAGCAGAAAGAGAGGAAGGGGCGAGGGTGGAACAACACAAATGACTGCAGAATGAGTAGCTGACAGAGAAAGCAAAACGATACTGGAGAAGGAAACGGTGGCTGGAGGCAGCAGCTGAGAGAAACAGCACCGGAGGCAGGAGAAGCAGGTAGGGAAGGGAGGAAGTGCAGTGCCTCTCGCTGCAAGGAAACGATCGTGGGAGCAGTAAGGAGGAACGGCTTTTATGGCCCGAGCAAGGACTTGGGTTAGTTGCTCCGCCCCATTGAACCACAGGCATAGCCTTCCAAATATCACAGAAATTTCAGGGAATATCTAATCATGTCTTTTGCTACAACTGCATCTCATTTTGCAACAGGCAATAGCTAACCCTATCCTTGTTCTCACTCACTGCCCTAATGTCCCTGTGCTGGGATACAGGTTCATACTGTGGGTATAGGACAGCAGAAGGCGTGATGCCCATGAATACTGCCCCCACTACTCAGTGGATGCAACTACGAGAGCTGCTCTCATTTAAATAAGTGTTCAGTTTTGATTTAAAGTCCTCAAAGCTAGAATCCTTTACAATGCCAGCTGGCAGTTGGTTCCAGATTCTTATTGTCCTAGGCAGAAAAGCACTTTTTCCGCAGGTTTGTTCTGGGTATATAATCTAATAATTGCCTGCTATGCATCCTTAGGTTGTGCAAGTAATCTTTATATTTTAACCCCAGTTCTAATGATAGCTCATCATCCCGCATGATTTAGTGGAGACATAGCAAATTGCCCCTACGCCTCCTGAGGCTAAGAGTCCACAGGCCCAGCATCCCAAGTCTGGCATTATATGATTTGTATTTAATGCTAGGGGTTTGTTCGGTATAACGATGTTGGGCTCTTTCAAGCAGCTCTATGTCCTTTACCAGACCTGGACACCAAAACTGGGAGCAGTAGTCCAAGTGAGGCCTGATGTAAGATTTTTATAGTGTTAACATAACCTGTTTTGATTTATTTGAAAAGGATCGCCTAATACAGTTTTATTTAATTTATTTTATTTATTCCCCCCTTCTCACTCAAAGGGCTACTCAGACTTCTGCCTCACCCACAGTGCTCCCTGTGCACCCTAGCCCTGCCTCCTAACATTAGTTAACCAATCACCTACAGTTGCAAACCCCTGACAGCCATATCTCCTTGTCCAATAGAAACCCCGTTGTTGTGATTTGTGCCTTACTCTTTGTATTTCTTTTTGCCCTGACCCAATGTCCTGTCCTGCAACTGGACTGTGGCGACATCTGTAGATAAACTGTTTGTTTTTTTTTTGCTTTAATGTTGTACTCCTGTACTTTGATGTTACCTACTGTTACAGGTCTTGTAACCGTGACCCTTGTTTCTTATTATTGATGTTTTTTTTGTCACATGTAAACGCACTGTTTTTCAATGTTGCCTTTCCCCAGGTCGCACCTGGAAACGAGTCTTGGCTCATTGGTGCTTTTCCTGGTTATCAACTTTTAAATAAATAACTAACTAAATAAATAATACAGTTTGTAAGATGGTTGACTTTTTTTACCACTTGCCTACAGTGGTTACTGCTTTTCGTATTTCTGCTTACTATTTCACCCAGGTCTTTGATTTTGTCTAGTACCAAGAGCTTCCTCCCATGAATCAAGTATTCCTGTTTAGGATTATTCCTACCACAATGCATGACAATGCAATTATCTAGGCTAAACTGCATCATATTTCTGTCAGCCTAATCTACAATGTAATTCAGGTCATTAGTCGTGCTGATTTTACCTTGTTCACAATTTACCCTACCTCCAGGGGTCAACCTTAACTTTTTTTTGCACTAGCCAGTTGGAAAAGTTGATTAAAAATTGCACTAGCCTGCCGATGGTTGCACTAGCCCACAATAATAATGGTCAATTTTTGTCGGTTATACTGGAAAAATGCAAGTCAAGAAATAATCTGATTATTGTATATTTATCCTGCTCCCACATTGCTTTCTACCCCAGCAAAAAAAAATAAAAACTGCAGTCCAATCACATGCAGGATATAGTCCCATTGTTTTTTTACCATGTGCCCCTTGCTTCCTCTTTCTTCACCCCCTCCCTGCCAAACCAGAGAATTCCATAATAGCAAATGTTCAATCAGGCAGTTCTAGCTCTGCACACACAATAGCCATCATCATGATGTCACCACGGTCCCACCCTGACCTGCAGGGCAATGTACAGAATCGGGCAGAGAAAGACACTCTCATCCCCCACCCTGTGATTAACCAGACCTGCACTTCTGTAAGTTTTCTTACACTGCAGAGTGAGCCGGGGCAGTTCTAGGATTTCTTTGGAGAGAGTTAAACAAACACAGGGGGCTTGGGATGTAAGAAACTTTGACATATCTGTTTATATATACCAGGCACAAAAATATTGATTTAACATGCTCTGCCCTAACAAAAACAGATTTTTCACAACAGTGTCCTTTCATCAGTCAAAGGGGAGCAGTATACAGGCACAATGCTGTACTACCTCTCTTTCTATATAGGATGATCTATGCACACAAGGAATGCCTATTTTATTTATTTATTTGTTTTTGTTAACCGGGTAGGGCACACTAGACAGCCATGTGCCTATTTTCAGGTGCGACCCAGGAGGGTTACAAAGGTAGAGGCATACATAGAACAGTGAAGACGTCAGGTTAACATACAGATAATGCAAAAAGGCTTAACAGGAGTTGTATAGGCAGCTGAAATTACAGGTCAAATTTACAAAAACAGGAAAACAACAGACATAGCCTGGAAGGAATAAGGAAGCAAGACATTGTTAGAGTTCATTAGGCAATAAGGGACGGGTGTAGGACATATATTAGGTGGGTTTGGGAGTGCGCCGCTGGATAAATAACTGGAACAATAAGTGCAATGGAAGTACACTACCGGTCAAAAGTTTTAGAACACCCCCATTTTACCAGTTTTTATTGAAATTTATGCAGGTTAATGTCTCAATATACTCTGAAATTAAAGCATAGAACAAATAAACAATTGGAGATAAAAAAGAAATCATAGAATCATTTTGTTTAACAAAATTTAATCTAAATTTTTGACTCATCAAAGTAGCCACCTTTTGCAGATATACTGTAACCGCAACACACTTGTGGCATTCTTCCTCACAATGGACATCAAATATTGTTCGGGAAGTTCTTCCTAACACTGTTGCAGAAGTTCCCACAAATGTGTTGCACTTGTAGGTTGCTTTGCTTTCACCCTTCTGTCCAGTTCATCCCAAACCAGCTCGATGGGGTTTAAGTCTGAGACTGTGCTGGCTATTCCATGATTTGAAGCCTACCATCTTGTTCTTTTCCTCGAAGGTAGTTCTGACATAGCCTGGAGGTATGTTTTGGGTCATTATCTTGTTGTAGGATGAACCCCTGACCAACTAGGTGTAGACCAGAGGGTATTGCATGGCGCTGCAAAATGCTGTGGTAGCCCTTTGGTTCAGGGTGCCAGTCACTCTGTGCTGTTGTCCTGTGAGCCGCCTATCACGCAAGCTGTTGACTCTCAGAAACTTGTCTTCTGATTCTGTTGTGGCTTTGGGTCTGCCAGACCTCTTCCTGTCAGAGTTTCCTCCAGTTTCCAAGTGCCTTTGATGGTGTAGAAAACTGTACCACTGACACCTTGGCTTCTTTTGCAATTTCTCTAAAGCAGTTTTTGCTAACGAACTTTTTTAACCTCTAGCAGTTTACCGCTTACCTTTGTACCATTTCAGGTTAGTCACTGGACTGGAATTGCTTAAATTTCAATAAAAGCTGGAAAAATGGGGTGTTCTAAAACTTTTGACCGGTAGTGTAAGTGCCAGGGAGGGAAGGGAGGGGGCAAGAGCAGGGAAGACGGGGGAACAGTGGGGTGAAGGGGGCAGGATAGAAAGAATGGGAGAAGCCAAATAGGGAGGGTGGGAGGTAAGGAGGAAAAAATGAGCGGGTGTCCACCACCAATTTAAGAGGGTAAGTGCAGTGGGTGCTGAGAGCCCTCAATATACAGGTAGGTCAGGTGTATTACAAGGTACAGGGACATGTGGAGGAAGAATTCAGGAAGTTCCAGAGAGAGATTTTGAAGTGGCGATGGGAGGGGGAGGACCGAGTGGGGACTGGAAGCGAGTTCCAGATTTTAGGGGCATAGGAGGTGAAGGCGCGATCCCCCATGAGGGATCAGGTTCTGGGAACCTGGCGATCTAGGGCCGCCCTTGATCTGAGATGGTAGGATGGGGGGCCAGGATTGAGGGGAGGGGCGAGAGAGGAGGGGGTGGCTGATCGGATAATGTTGTCAATGAAATTGCCAAGCACAAAGGTGCGGTACTTAGCTGGAGGGAGCCACCCCAGATGGGAGTAGAGATCACAGCGGTGAGTGAGGGGAGGGGCAGAGAGGGCAAAGCGGCAGATGTTATTATAGGCTGAGTCCCATTTCAGAAGGCTGGATGAGGGTACAGGGGCGAAGGTAACAAGCCCATAGCAGAGGATGGGGAAGAGAACCCCTCTGGCAAGGGCCATGCGAGCTGCTGGAGTTAGGCAGTTTTGGGCTCTGTAGGCGAGGCCGAGCTTACAGTTGGTAGCCTTGCAGACATTACGAATTTGTAGGGTAAGATCAAGCTGCGGATCCAGGGTGATCCCCAGGTACTTGACTGCAGTCACTGTCTGCAGAGGGGTGCCATCAGTGCCAAGTATGTGAAGGGGGGTGAGGCAGGATTTGATCTTGTTCTGTGAGCTAAAGAGCATTGCTTGGGTTTTCTTAAGGTTGATGGCGAGTCTATGCTCCACCAACCAGGACTGGATGCATTTGAAGTCCTTAGTTGGTAGTTAATGGAGGCAGTGTCCCAGGCACTAGAAAGGATGATGAGGTCATCCGCATATAGGGTGGAATGGCCATGGACCGTGATGGAGGGAAGTTTGTTGATGAAGAGGGAGAAGAGGGTAGGGCCGAGGATGGAGCCTTGGGGGACCCCACAGCAGACAGGAGAGAGGGTGGAGAGGGTGCGATTGAAGTTAGTATACTGCTGCCTGCCGGAGAGGTAGTTGAGGAACCATGCATGGGCGGGGGTGGAGAGACCAAGGGATAGGAGGGTGGAGCTGAGAAGGGAGTGATCAACCCGATCAAAGGCTTTGGAAAGGTCCACAAAGATGGCGCCGGTGAGGTTGCCCTGGTCAGTGGCAGTTCTGATAGTGGAGGTGACAACAGCAAGGGCGGTGGATGTGCTATGCCCTTTTCTGAACCCGTGTTGAGCCGGAGAGAGGAGGTTGTGGTTCTGTATGTACTGGGTCAGTTGTGAGGCCACAATTTTCTCAAGAATTTTTGAGGCGGCAGACAGGATGGCAATGGGTCGGTAGTTCAGGGGATCCTTGGGGTTGCCCTGTTTAACCTTTCAAATTATATATTTTACTAAGGTTTTGCTTTGTACCATACATGCTCCAAAGCATTGTTTTTAGGATGAAATGACATGCTAGGCGGTACTGCATTGATGGCATTGACTGGTGTGATCCATTAAGAGGAGCTGTGGACCCCTACACCAGTCAGCAATGGCAGCTATGGGTCTATGGATGGCCACTTCAGAGCCTAGTCTGCAGTGGTGTCCAGAGAAAGTATAGAGTGGACAGACCACCTGGCTGGGCAGACCGTGTATACACGATAGAATTCTGTCACTGCAGTGTTGGATACAGGCACTCAAAAGGTTTGGAAATGAGGCACACTGGTTTTAATATTGTGGGACAAATCAAAGACAAGTTCAACAAACTGGAAGCTAGTGGCTTAACAGCACTCTACCCTTGATCACAGCATGCACACTAGCTGAATGTCCCAACAATTGAGTGATAAAAACTCACATTGAGTCTTTTGTTGGATCCCCCTCTTAAACTGCCAGATAATTGCAGCTTTTAATGAGCTGTTAATCACACCTGGCCACCTGGAATACTGAGGGAGATTAGCAGAAGGACCACAGCCTGCTAAAGTAGGGACTTTTTCAACTTCATTAACAGCCATGAAAAACCTGCACTAGTCAAGATGGACAAGTAGAGGGTTAGCTGCACTGGCCCTGGCCAGTTTGCTAAAGGTTCAGGGCTAGTAAAACAATGTTAAGGTTGAACCCTGCCTACCTCCCAGCTTTAGATCATCTGCAAACTTTATCATTGTATTTCTTCCTGACAATTGGAGGTCTTGGACAAACAGATTAAATAAAAGTGGGCCCAATACTGAACCCTGGGGGACCCCACTTGTCACATTGCCATCAGGTTATAATATTCCACTTATTTTTACCTTTTGTGTTCGACCAGTAAGCCAACTTGATAGCCATCTTACTAGAGTATTGTTTATTCCTTACGTTAATACTTTTTTTATAATACTATTATGTGGTAAAGTGTCAAACACTTTATGAAAGTCGAGGAATATGTCAACCGCTTCGTTATGATCTAGATTCTTATTGACCATCTCATAAAAACTAATTAAGTTAGTGTTGCAACTCATCTTTTTTTGTGAAGCCATGTTATGGGCTGTCTATCAATGCTCGACTTGATAAGTCCCTGGATATATCGTCCTTTATGATCTCTTTGACAACTTTTCCAACAATCGAAGTGAGGCTTACTGGTCTATAATTAGATGTTGTGGTTCTACTTCTCTTTTGATATATTGGGACTATTCTTCTCCAATCTAAAGGTACAGATCCTTCATGGATGGACTTATTTCCAATGATGGCAATGGATGGAGCCAATTCACTAGCCAGCTCCTTGAGCATGCATGGATGTAATCCATCCAAACCCGGTGATTTATTACAGTCCAGTGTAGCTAGTTTCCCCTGGATACAGTCTGACTTGCAGATTGGGGTAGTGTTATGGAGGCAGCTAAATGCCTTGGGTATAATGTCTTGTATTGTGGTACTGTCTTTTATGTACACTGAGCAAAAATAGCTGTTGAACAATCTTGCCATGTCTGGTTTGTCATACCGTGACCCTTCATGACTAAGGGGCCAATAGCCCTTGCTGAACCCCTTGTTATCATTTATATATGAGTAAAACCCTTTCATGTTATCTTGAGTGGGCTAATCTAAATTCTGTTTCGCTACATGCTTTATTTATGGACTTCTTTAACTGTTTCAAAGCAGATTTTTTAACCCCGATTACTGTAAATCTTCCTGTTGGGTACAAATTTATTCTCCAACATTTTTATAGTGTTGATTAATAGGGTCTATGCTGAGTCTGTATCCAACCCTGACAGCCTTTTTGGCAAGTCAAACTTATCTAAATCTCTCTTTATAGAAGTACAGTTAGCTTTGTGGTAGTTTTTGAAGGTGGGCGTTCCCTTGGTGAATTATTTCCTTTTGTCGATTGAGCACCAGACGGCATTATGGTCACTACTTGACAAGAGGGCATCAGTTTCTATATTACGGATTGCAGTGGGTATGCTGGTTAGTATAACATCCAGTATATTTTCTCCCCTTGTTGACTCCGTTATCATTTGTTGTAGATCTAGGGAGTCAAAGATATCCACAATTGTTTGTTCCTGGTCACTGTTAGTTTTGCACTTTGTCCAGTCTAAGTTCAGTAGGTTCAGATCTCCAATATAATAGTATTGCTATCCTCTGTCATTTCCATAAATTGATTTAATAAGATGTCCATAGCTTGAGCGGTATTGTTTGGAGGCCTATAAAATATCCCAAGGGTAATTTTTTTTGCCATAAAGACCTGTTATAGTCAAACATATGGTTTCAGTGTCAACCCTGTCAACAATATCTGGCTCTAAATGGTGACAGTCTATGTTATCCTTACCATAGACAGCCACACCCCTACCTTTCGACCAGACCTCTCTTTGCTAAACAGTTGATAGCCTGTAATTGACCTACTCCATGCACTGTCTTCATCCCGCCATGTTTCTGTAACACAGACTATGTCCGGATCTCTTGTTCTAATAATGCCCACCAACTCAACTCATTTATCTCTATTCAAACTTTGTGCATTTAGAGATACAATTTTGACTTCTTTGCTAGCTCTTTTTGGCTTTATGTGAGCCGTCATACTGGGTATATGTAATTTTGTATCCCTCGCCCCTGAGTTAATCAGTTTAAATGAGATGAGGCTGCCCTTGCCAAACTTAGACCTAGTGCCTTGCTTCCCTTGTGATGAAGGTAGAGCCCATCTTTACAATATAGGTCAGGTTTATTCCAAACGTTGTCTCAGTGTCTTACAAATTTGTAATTCCTATCCCTTGACCAGGTGCAGAGCCATTGGTTGAACTGACATATTTTTTGTTGCTTGTTTTGGTTTTGCCCTGGGCACTGGTAAAATTTCAGAGAAGACTGTTTCACAACCTTTACTTTCCAGTGTAACCGCTAGATGAGAAAAGTCCCTTATGATCTCGGACTCACTTTTTTTACCCATGTCATTTGTACCTATGTGTAATAAAGTCAAAGGCTTCTCCTCAGCTCCTTGTAACATATTATCAATCATAGATGTGGTGATTTGGCCACTGTGGTAATAGTAATTGCAGACATATTTTTGTTATATCTTTTCTGTGATTTTGTGTATGTTTTAAATCCTCCAAAAAGGGCCTGGAGATAAAGCTGACAGAAAGATATCTATGAGTTTTGTTTTTTTAAAGGGTTACATGCAGAGGAACTTGGTTATGTTTAAATTCCCAAACAGGCCAGGAGAATGAGCTTTGACAAAGGGAAACAGGTAACAAAAGCTCAGGAGATGGGAGAATCTATTGCCTTTCGTAAACTTTACACTTCAAGAGGAAAATACTTGAGTTCCAGGAACTGTCATGGTATACTTATATTTTATTAAGTGACAGGAACGGGAAGCCATCTCTCACTGTAATAAACTATAAACTCAAAGAGAAATGGGTTTTAAGCAGGAGGTGCCACCAAGGTTACCACCAATCTATTTGCATTTTATTAGCTGGCAGGATATTGGAACTGTTAGAATCTACCTAATGAATAATATGGTTCACTTAAAAACTTGGAAAAAGCAAGCAAGACCTCTGCTGGCCTAGAAAATAAACAGCTAGACTTGGGGGATAACCAAGCCTATTAAAAGGCCCTCAGAACAGAAGCTCAGGGCATTGCATTTTGGACACTTGTTCCTAATGCACAAGAGAAGCAAGACTGACACAAGGACAGACTAAAGACCAGTGAATGCAAGACAGAACTGGGTCTTTGCAAACTCATTTATTTTCTGGACTTTGATCAACCATGAACCAGGTAGAAACTAGACAGTTAAAAGTTTACAGCGTGTTTTTGATGTATATTTTCCAACTTTTGTTTTGTTATCTTGTAAATAAATTTCTGAATCTTTTGTATGATAATTATTTAAAATTAGTAAAGCACTTTGCTTTTAAAAACAGTCTGTGAGTGATTTGTGAGTTTAACGGTAAAAGGTTCATTCAATTCTGAGACCAGCCTGTTTAATTGCTAAAGTGCTACCATTCGCTACCAAGACTAGGATCCTGAAAGGGAAATCTGGGTGCCAAAAGTAAGGGAGATACACAGGTTTTGGGAGGAGTCTATAAGGGAGAACTACACTGCTGTAGCACTCATGGGAGAAGACACCAATCAGGGTTATGAAAGGCCAGCCCCATAGAGGTCGTAATGCCTGAGTCTCTCTCCCCCCCAGTACAGTGACCAAGGAGGGTCCTAACCTGGCTACAGACTTGAGACTGTATTTTGCCTTTACCCAGATTTTAAAGAGGAAGCCCTGGGACCTCATTGCAAGTGTTCAGTTGTGAACACAGTGAGCTGTATAGGAGGACATGAGGAGGATATTCCTGTTCCCCCCCAATCACGGATTGCACTTAGGGGTGGGTGCTGTGAGCTCAGTGGCCCAGCCCCCAGGAGTGGGTTCGTGACAGATCTGGTGGCATAGTGTTGCGATCCGAGAGATATTGGTGGCACAGGCATAGAAGGTGGACTCGAGGCCAGTGCATCAGACTGATAAACTGAAAACAATCCACACACAAAACAGGGCAGAGATTTGGAAGAAGAAACAATTTGGTTACAATATAGAGTTCCCTACGCTGTTTTAGTTTTCTGTGTAATTTTCAGTGTAAGTGTAGCAGTAGTTAGGGAAAAAGATGGCTTCCAACTACAGCGAATACACTGCAGACCACCCAAGGCAGCTGTGTCAGGAAAGAGGGGTCCATTATGAGGGCTGAACCAAAAAAAACCTTGTGGAAGCTCTTGTGGCAGCCAATGAGCAAGTGGTTGCCCAGAACCTTGAGTCACGGCCATTGACTGAAAGGGACCAGACCTTGGGCAGGGGGGTGCCAAGGGATGTCAAAGTGTCCAGTCCCAGGGAGGAGGACAGCAAGACCAGAGGGAACCTAGAACCACAGCACTAGGGGAAGGCCAACACAGAGCTGAAGCTAGAAGGGATCAGGCTACAATATGAACTGAAGAATTTGTAGCTGGAGCAGAGAAAGTCTGAAGCCCAACAGTAGAGGGAGTTTGAGCAGAAGAGGTTTGAACTGGAGATGCAGGAAAAGCAGCATCAGAGAGAGGCCAAGGAAAAGCAGTGCCAGAGAGAGGCCAAGGGCAGCACCAGAGAGAGGCCAAGGAAAAAGAAAGGCAGCTTCAGAGAGAGGCCGAGGAAAAGCAGCACCAGAGGGAGTTTGAACTGGAGAGGCTAAGACTCCAGTGACCAGCACCAGAAGAGGTAAGCGGCAGGGGTGATCCTGAAACTCCAGGGCTGGAGTTACATTCCAAATTCCAAATTAATAGCTGAATTTAAAGAGGGGGAGGATATGGATGCATTTTTGAATTCATTTAAAAAGGTCTATATCCAGGCCAAAATACCCAGGGAGTTCTGGAGCTTTCACATATCCCTGCTGCTTACTGGTAAAGGGCGTGAGGCTCTAGGCCAAATGGACAATGAATATAGCCAAGACTATGAGAAACTTAAAAAGTACAAACTGACTCCTGAGGCCTACATGGTTAAATTCTGTAAACTCCGAAAAAACCCTGACATGAGCTTTGAGGAACTCGGTACAAAGCAACATCAGTTTTTAAAACATTGGTCAGAGGGGGTGAAAGCAAACTCTGTGGGGAAAATTAAGAAGGTTGTACTTTTAGAGTAGTTCTTTTGGGCTTGCCCAGCAAAGCTGAAAACCTGGCTAAAGGACCAAGATCCAAAAAACGCACAGCAAGCTGCTGAGTTCTTGGATTGCTATGCCAGGAGCAGGCCTGCTCTGAAAGGAAGTGGGGGAGGGCAGGTGTAGCGGGGCAGAAAGGGAAAAGCGCATGTTCAGGGCAGCTAAAACCCTCACCGCCTCTGCAGAAAGGGGGAAGCCCCAAGTTTTCAAAAAGGGAATTCTTGGATAAAATACAGGATGACTGTTGGTTTTGTAAACAGCCAGGGCATCTTGATAGACAGTGTCATAAAAAGGCACAGAGTAGACAAAGTGGTGCTTGAACAGAGTTAGGTGCACTGTGTATCCCTGAAAGCATGCCTGTAAACATGAGAGAGCACATACACCTGGGTACAGTAAATGGGGTGCAAACATAGAAACGTAGAAGTTGATGGCAGATAAGGACCGCAAGGCCCATCCAGTCTGCCCATTTATTTTTCTATCTTATGAATGTGCCATCGACTTTTGCTCTGTCAATGACCTATCTATTTATACTCATCTGTATTGCTCCCTTATGCCTATCCCATGCCTGTTTGAAGCCCTGCACTGTATTCATGTCCACCACTTCCTGAGGTAGGCCGTTCCATGCATCCACCACCCTTTCTGTGAAAAAGAACTTCCTCACATTACCCCTTAATCAGTCTCCCTCTAATCTCATGCTGTGTCCTCTTGTCCTGCTATTTTTCTTATACTGAAACATGTTAGACTCTTTCACCTTGTTAATGCCCTTAATATGTTTGAATGTTTCAATCATATCACCTCTCTCCCTCCTTTGCTCTAGAGTATACATATTGAGCTCCGTTAATCTGTCCTCATATATTTTCTGATGCAGTCCCTGCATCATTTTTGTTGCCCTTCTCTGGGCTGCCTCAGTTTGGTTAATGTCCTTGTGAAGGTGTGGCATCCAGTACTGCATGCAGTACTCCAGATGGGGCCTAACCAGTGTCTTGTAAAGAGGGATTATTACCTCCCTCTTACGACTTGTGATACCCCTACTAATACACCCCAACATCCCCTAGCCTTACCTACTGCTTTAGTGGTCTGCTTGGATGATTTCAGGTCATCTGTGATAATGATGCCCAAGTCTCTTTCTTCCCTTGTGACTGCCAGCAACTCCCCTCCCAACCTATAGGTGGCTTCAGGGTTTCTCTTCCTTATGTGGATGATCTTGCACTTCTTTGGATTAAACCCCAGTTGCCACTCTTCCGACCATTTTGCCAGTTTATCCAGATCTCTTCTCATTCTGCCCACCCCATCTGGATCAATTACTCTATTGCAGATCTTGGTGTCATCTGCAAACAGACAAACCTTATCCTCCAGTCCATCTGCAATGTCATTGATGAAGATATTGAAGAGGACTAGCCCCAGGACTGATCCCTGAGGTACCCCACTTGTGACTAGCATCTCTTCTCACTGTATACCATTTACCACCACTCTCTGTTTTCTGCCCGTCAACCAGCTTGCCACCCAGTTGACCAACCTCTTACCCACCCCAAGCCTACCCCTTATTAATCAATCTTTTATGTGGAACAGTATCGAAAGCTTTGCTGAAGTCAAGGTAGGCGACATCAACTGCTCCTCCTTGGTCCACCACTCTGGTTACCCAGTCAAAGAAATCTATGAGATTATTTTAACAGGACCTTCCTGTTGTAAACCCTTGCTGTCTTGGATCCTGTGCTCCTATGGATTCCAGGTGTTGCACTATCCTTTCCTTAAAGAATGCCTCCATAATCTTGCCCAATACTGAGGTAAGACTGACTTGTCTATAGTTCCCTGCCTCCTCCCTGCTACCACTCTTCTGGAACAGGATCACATGAGCCCTTCTCCAGTCTTCTAGGACCTCTCTTGTGCTCAGAGACTCACTAAACAGTTCTGATAATGGCTCTGCTAGTTCCACCCTTAGCTCCTTTAGTACCCTGGGATGTATGCCATCAGGTCCCATTGTCTTGTCCACCCTGAGCTTATCGAGCTCTTGTAGGACCCTTTCTTTTGTGAAGGGACTAGTGCATACCTTCCTCCCCCATGTCCATGGTGCTAGGATGTGGGCCCTGCCCTACCTTCTCCTCAGTAAATACTGAGCAGAAGTATCTATTTAGGATAGATGCTTTTACATGGTCCTCCTCACATGCCCCCTTATCCCCTTTGAGCTTAGCAAAACCCCCTCTGGACTTTCTCCTTTCACTAATGTAGCTATAGAAAGTCTTTTCACCTTCTTTTACTGTTCATGCTGGTGTTACCTTGGTTTGGGCCTTTACCTGCCTTACTGCCTTCCCTGCTTCCCTTAGGGAAGTTTGGTATGCCTCCCTATCTTCATCCCGTTGAGTTCCCTTATATTTCCTGAAGGCCAGCCTTTTGGCTCTGACCTTTTCTGCTGTTTTTGAGAACCAAAGTGGTTTCCTTCTTCTTTTGCACTTCCTTTTCTCTCTAACACAATGGGATGTTGCTTCAAGTATTGCATCCTTAGTGCTTGCCCACTTTGCCTGTACCCCCTCACCTGTATTTCTTCTTGCCAGGGCTAGCTTAACTCTGTTGGCCATCTTATCAAAGTCAGCTCCTCTGCAATCCCATATTTTTGTCTTGGAATGGGGGTGTCTCTTACCCTAGTAAAAGGGGACTTGATAGGCCTGACCAGCTTATATCTAATCAATTTGTAACAGTGAGGGGATTCCTTGGGGAAGAGAAAGCTCTGCCTCTAGCTAGTGTTCTCCTGGACTGGGGTAAGACAGGAAAGAGGGTGCAAAAAATGGCAGTGGCAGACAATCTTGCCCTGGATGTGATTATGGGAAATAATCTACTGCAGGGGGTGGTGTGTGCGGTTACCTGCAGTCAGACAGCTAAGACCACTTGTGATTCCTTGAACCCCACAGAAGCCCCAGTGGAAAATCATAGGAGGCTGGTTCCCCAGCCTGTGTCTCCTGACATGGAGAGTAGTGAAAGGGAGGTAGGACCTCCCCAAGTAGCCATGCTCCAGACAGCTACAGAAGGTTACTCTGAGGAGGGAGGGAGGGGTAACCAATGGTCAGAAGGTTAGGGATGGCAGTGACCCTGAAGACCCTGATGCTAGAACTATGGACCCCAGTTTTGGAACTGAAGGGGACATGTCCCATGCTTTGGGAAAATGCGAAGACTTTGTCACTGCTCAGAGGACTGATCCTAGTTTGGAGAGGCTGAGGGCTTGTGCTGAATCTGATAGGACACAGGGAGGTGACATGAGACATGGGGTATTTTTGGACAACGGACTGCTGTATACACAGGACGTGAGGACAGAGTGAGGGGTGATGGGCAGGCAGCTTGTTGTTCCCAAGAGGTACCGTGAATAGTTGCCTAAGATCTCTCATGATATCCCCATGTCCAGACATCTGGACATGGCATGGATCATGCAGTGATTGGCCCAGAATTTCTATTGGCCCAACTTCATCCAGCAGGTGAACGAATATTGCAGGTCTTGTCACCGGTACCAACAGATAGGGAAGGTGGGTAGTAAAACCAAAGCTGCCCTAATTCCCTTGCCCATTGTGGAGGAGACATTCCAAAGGGTAGGAATGGATATTGTGGGACCCTTGAATACCCCAAGCTCCTCAGGGAAAAAAGTTTATCCTGATGGGAGTCAATTATGCCACCTGATACCCAGAGGTGGTTTTCCTCTCCTCACTTAGGGCAGACACCTTGCAAGGTTTTTTTTCCCATGTCGGGTTTCACAGGAGGTTATCTATGATCAAGGGAGTACCTTCATGTCGGACCTGTTGAAGTGTTTGTGGGAGAAGTGTGAGGTGGTGCAGAGACACATGACACCTTATCACCCACATGCCAATGGGCTTGTGGAAAGGTTTAACTCTTAGGCTGCCAACAGAATTAGAACGTTTAGGAATTCTGGACTGATATATCAGTCCACGGCCCTGCAAGGGTTAATGGTACCCTAAAATCAATGCTCCAAGTGTTTGCTGAACAGCATGGGAGGGACTGGAAGAAATACCTTCCCCACATCTTGTTCGCGTACAGGGAGGTGCCTCAAGAGTCGACAGAGTTCTCCCCTTCAAACTCTTTTATATGGTTGTAGGGTGCATGGGCCCCTAGACTTGATTTGAGAAGTCTGGGAAGGCAAGCACACCACCCAGGGCACTCCCATAGTGCAGTATGTCCTTAAGTTTAGGGAGAAGCTGAAGGAGCTTATGGGAGTGTCCCAAAGCAACCTGCCAGCTGCTCAACAGAAGCAAAATGTCTGGTACAACTACAGGGCTTGCTCATACAGTGCAGGTCAAGATGTCATGGTCCCAATTCTGGTCCAGAAGGACAAGCTACAGGCCAAGTGGGCAGAACCATATAAGGTAGGCTGACAGGTCAATGACATAAATTATATTGTGGAATTACCTGACAGGAGACAAACCCATAGGATGTACCATGTCAAAATGATGAAACAGGCAGGAGGCAGTATAGCACAGTGGTTTAAGGCTCTGAACTGCACATCTGGAGACCTGGGTTTGAATCCCACAGCCCCCACTTGCATACTGTGTGACCCTGAGCAAGTCACTTCACTTCCTTGTGCTCCCAGGTTGCACCTGTAAACTAGCTTTCAGCTTAGTGTGTCTCTCCTGGTAAAAAACATATACAAATAGGGCCAACACGGTATTTGCAGTGTATAGTCCTGGGAAGGGAACAGACAAGGAAGACCCCCTCCTGGACTTGCTGGAGGAAAGCAAGCAGGAGTCATCTGTGGAGGCAATCAAACTGTCACCCCAGCTGACCCCAGAACAGTCCCAGGAAGTGAGGGAAGTTTTAGAGGACTTTGCCCCTTTGTTTACGGGCAAGCCTGGATGAAGCCCCTTAGCGACACATGATGTAGACACGGGGATGCATGCGCTCATACAGTGAACAGCCTACTGGGTGTCTGAGGCCATCCTAAAGGACATTAGGAGGGAGGTGGAAGACATGCTGGATTTAGGGGTAATCCAGAATTCCCAGAGTCCCTGGGCCTCACCCATAGTCCTTGTTCCCAAGCCAGATGGCTCTACTCACTTTTAAGTGGACTATCGTGGACTCAGCACAGTCACAAAGTTGGATGCCCACCCAATGCCACAGACAAACTACTGGACAAGTTGGGAGGGGCGACATACCTTACCACAATTAACTTGATGAAAGGGTACTGGCAGGTGGACTTAACTGCCAGAGCTGGAGAACGGTCAGCCTTCCTCACTCCAATAGGATTATTTGAATTCCGAGTAATGCCTTTTGGAATGAAGAATGCCCTGCCACCTTCCAAAGGTTGGCCAACTAGGTGTTACATGGTACTGAAGAGTATGCAGTGTCTTATCTGGATGATATTGCCATCTTCAGTACCAGCTGGAAAGAACACCTGTCCCACCTGAAGGAAGTGTTAAGCAGGATACAGAGGGCAGGGCTCACTGTCAAGGCTGAAAAGTGCCAGGTGGCTATGGCAGAAGTGGCTTACCTAAGCCATGTAGTGGGGCAGGGGCAGCTTCATCCTAATCAAGCAAAGATTGAGGCTATAGAGGCATGGCCTATGCCAGAAACCCAGAAGCAGGTTAGAAGCTTCTTAGGGACTGCAGGGTATTACCGAACGTTTCTGCCCAATTACAGTACCCTGGTGGCTCCCCTGTCTAGCTTGCTGAAGAGAAGACAGCCCAAAAGGGTAAAGTGGGAGCCAGCCTGTGAATGAGCCTTTGCACAGCTAAAAGAGGCACTTTGCAGTGCCCCTGTGATGGTCAGTCAAGATTACACTAGGCAGTTTGTAGTAAAGACTGATGCCTTGGATGTGGGGATTGAAGCTGTTCTCAGCCGGACATCTAATCAGGGAAAAGGCCACCCAACAGTGCACCTTAGTAAGAAGTTATTTCCCCAGCAGCAGGCATACTCCACAGTTGAAAAGGAATGCCATGCGCTGGTATAGGCCCTGAAGAAATTAGAGCTGTACCTCTATGGGAGACGCTTTGAGGCACAGACCAATCACAACCCCCTGGTGTGGTTAAATCAGATGGACAAAACAAATGGATGGCTACTCAGATGAAATATTGCCTTACAGGCATGATAATTATGCACAGGGCCAGGTCGTCCAGTGCAAATGCAGATGACCTATCTCGCCAGTTAGAACAGTAAACAGAATTATGGAAACTCTACCATACAATAGGGGCATGTTCCCATAAATTCAGTCCAAGGAGGGAGGGATGTGATGATTTGGCTACTGCGGTAATACTTGCAGACATATTTGTGTTATATTTTTCTGTGATTTTGTGTATGTTTTAAATCCTCCAAAAAGGGCCAGGAGCTAAAGCTGACAGAAAGATGCTCGTGTGTGTGTGTGTGTGTTTTTTAAAGGGTTATATGCAAAGGAACTTGATTATGTTTAAATATGCAAACAGGCCAGGAGAATGATCCTTGACAAAGGGAAACAGGTAATAAAAGCTCAGGAAATGGGAGAATCTATCGCCTGTCGTAAACTTTACACTTCAAGAGGAAAATACTCGAGTTCCAGGAGGAACTGACATGGTATATTTACATTTTATTAAGTGACAAGAACTGGAAGCCTTCTCTTGCTGTAATAAACTTCAAACCAAAGAGAAATGGGTTTTAGGCAGGCGGTGTCAGCTAGGTTGCCACCAATCTATTTGCATTTTATTAGCTGGCAGAATATTGGAACGGCAAGAGAATCTAACTAATGAATAATATGGTTCACTTTAAAACTGGGAAAGAGCAAAAGAGACCCCTGCTGGCCTAGAAAATAAACAGCTGGACTTGGGGATAGCCAAGCCTATAAAAAGGCCCTCAGAACAGAAGCTCAGGGCATTGCATTTTGGACACTTGTTCCTGACGCACTAGAGAAGCAAGACTGCCACAGAGACAGACTAAAGACCAGTGAATGCAAGCGGAGCACTGGGTCTTTGAAAACTCATTTATTTTCTGGACTTTGATCATCCACAAACCAGGTAGAAAGTAGACAGTTAAAAGTTTACAGAGCGTTTTTGATGTATATATTCCAGCTTTTGTTTTATCTTGTAAACAAATTTCTGAATCTTTTGTATGATAATTATTTACAATTAGTAAAGCACTTTGGTTTTAAAGGTTGCCTGTGAGTGATTTGTGTGCATAAAGGTAAAAGGTTTAGTCAGTTCTGAGACCAGCCCGTTTAATTGCTAAAGTGCTACCATTCGCTACCAAGACTAGGATCCTGAAAAGGAAATCTGAGTGCTGAAAGTAGGGGAGATACACAGGTCTTGGAAGGAGTCTGTCAGGGGAGAACTAGGTCATTGTACCACCTGTGGGAGAAGACACCAATCAAGGTTACAAAAGGCCAGCCCAGAAGAGGTCGTAATGCTTGAGTCTCCTCCCCAGTACAGTAACCAAGTAGGGTCCTCACCTGGCTACAGACTTGAGACTGTGTTTTGCCCTTACCCAGATTTTAAAGAGGAAGCCCTGGGACCTTATTGTGAGTGTTTAGTTGTGAATGCAGCAAGCACTATAGAAGGACACGAGGAGGGTATTCCTATTCCTGCCCCCCATCACGGATTGCACTTAGGGGTGGGCACTGTGAGCTAAGTGGGCCCAGCCCCCAGGAGTGAGTTTCTGACAATATTTAATGCGGCTCTAGCCCCTGCCCCAGAGAAGCTGCTTATCATGATATTTTCTTTATCACATTTACAGATATACCTATTGGTATATTTAATAACCAAGTCTCCTTATGGTACTGTCTATACTGGTTACAGATGGCTGGTCTTCACTAGACCCTACTCTATAATCAGACCTCTCACGGTAGACTAGTCCTTCCCTCTGATCTGGTTAGTCTGGCTCATGTCTTGTCTGATGTTCAGTCTGATCTGAAAAGGGCTGTGCGAGTCCTTTTAAAGTCTCCAACATTCTGAATACATTAAATTATGGCTTTGTATATAGTGAAAACTCTCAAAATCAATGATAATCTGACTCTTTTGGTATTCTGCAGCTGCATAAGCCACAACTGAATGCTCAATTTGAAGTTACTGGTAAACTGTAAAATTAGGTCATATCCCCCCCCCCAAAAAATGGATATTTTGGGGGGTCTTCACCATAATTACTAAAACATTCCTACATATTTTAAGCACATCATCACCACCATGAGAAAGCTAGCACTTTAGCGTTCTCCTGAATTTTGTCCTGGAAAATTGGCCCCAGGGAACCACGAATCACTGATCACTGAAGTTCCTTAAGTGTCTCAGATGGCTATAAACCCATTCTCTACTTCTGAGCACTCTAGAAAAAAAAACTTAAAAATAACCACCTTTATCATTGTTATTCAATTTAATCTGCGTATGTACCTCTACACTCTGCCATTTCAACTATTATTTGAATAACTCCTTCTAGGGGTTGACCCAAGGCTCTGCCAAAAGATTCTGAGCCCACTGATGAAGCACCACCCACAGGAGACTTGCTTTGAGGCTCCCCCTGCTCCAACATGGCTGGCTGTCTCTCCTCCTTCTCACTATAGCCACTTCTTCCAAGTCCAATGATCCCACCTTTCTGTCTAGCTAGACCCTTGAAACCTGCCAAGCACCGAGTCTACATCTTAAACTGTGTGCTACATTTTGTGCAAATCAAAGGTGCTTTGGTTATATTTCCATCCAGTTAGAGTAAAAAGTGTACACAATTTCTGCAGCTTAAATCTACTGTGCCTACAAACAGACCATGCTGTCTTTAACTGTTTTTTGCTATAAAGCAGTTGAGAATGGCACTGCCTACTTTGACAGGGCATCAACATGTTCATTTGTATGGCTTTTGTCTTTTACTGTGTGTTGTTCTGCTTTTCTTGCGTTTCTGGTCCTTTTATATGACTTCTGTGGTGCCTGCAGCACTATCTGCTAGATGCGAATTTAGTGACCCCACTTTTCTGAGGGTACTTTTTGTTATATTACCTGGTGCTCTTTAATATTATGTTGCCCCCTAAAATGCTGGCAGGCTCTATTTTCCATTCTGGCACTTGTGACCTGCTGCCAACTATTGTGTTTTGTGAAGGGCTGGTCAAGGGGGCCTCTTTAACATTGGGGCCTCACTCCCAACTAGTTTGGTGGTATCAGGGAACCCAGAACAGTCACTCCCTCTCCGCTGGCTGAATCTCATTAGCTGTAGAGCTCTGCACTGCTCTCTTAGCACTCCCAGGCAGCCCTCCCCTTAAATGCTGCTGCCACTCCTCATAGTACTCGAAACCACATGAAATGAGTCCAATTCTTTTATTTTTATTTAAATGGTTCACATATTTTCTCCTCTGTCTCCAATAAACAAAAAGCATTTCAGTGTCACTGGACCACAAAGGATTAATTACATTACTTTATAGTCCCAAACAGCAAGATTTAAACAAAGACACAGCAACACTGTGTACACTTCATATTAATTTTGTACATTTCATATGGCTGAGTACTGTATATTGTGCTTGGACCATGCGCCACCTTTTCTCACACTATATGGGACACAATTTGAGCTGATTGTATTTTATTTATTTGCAGGGTTATTTGGTTTTCTAGATGGTGATTGTGGCTGGATCCATGACAGTCGGTCAACAATTTAGTTGTTGACCAACATAACAGCGACTCCCCTTAAACTGACCGTATTTGTGGTCGGCATGAAGGGAGTCACAGGACACATTGTTTTCTTCGGGGGGGGCTTTGCCCCCCAAACCCCCCATGCGGGGGGCTCTGTCCCCACTACTAAAGTAATTAACTCCAAGTCAGAGTTGTTTTGGGGAGGGGGTGCAATACCCCCAGAAAGCAGTCCTCACTACAGTGACCTGGCGATGTTGTCGCTGTAGTGTCAGGTGCTGTAAAATTGTTGTGGTAGCATTGGTATACCATTGTGGCCCACCTCACTTTAACCTCATTCACATGGCTTGCAGCTTCATCATTCTTGTCCCCATCGATTCCGCCACAATTTGTGAAATGCTCCCGATAAGCGTTCATATGGACAGGGCTTTTAGGTGTTGCAGGATAGCTTCCTGCATTGTGAGTAGTCTTCTGGCAGGGTGGGAAATCTACTTAAGTACAACATAGGAAATTACCTGGCACTTTTGTGAGTGGTGCCAGCTATTCTCATGGCCGTGTGAAACACCAACACCACGTGATCCCGAGAAAAGAGAGATCGCGTTGAAATGCAACACATGCAGATACTGTGATGCAGATTGCATTCACATGAGTGAAGCAGCAGTGTTGTAACAGCTCTGCACCACTCACAGTGGTGCAGAATTTGTCAAGTGAATGAGCCCTTTTTGTCTCCCAAGCTGGTCAGACACTCCTTTTATTTTACATGATGGTTGTTTGGTATAACAAAGGTGTTAGCACTTGTTACACAGAAGGTGTTAGCACTTGTTACACAGAAGGTGCTAGCACTTGTTATGCAGTGCTACAGTATGGTAACTCCCAGCACTGCAGGCCAGTCATCAGGCTATAGCGACTGAGGTTCCACCTCCTTAGACTGGCTGATGTATTCTCACAGTTCATAGACCCTTAAGTATTTTTCAGCAAATCTGATGAGCTCCCCTGTAGGCAGCTTACTCATACAGACTGTCTCTCTTCAGTTATTGGAATTCATTACTGTATTATAGAAATATTTCACTGTCTTTTAATTGTTGCTCTATTCACAGATTTTAATTATCTGTGACTATAACAGGATCACAAGTATTACTGAAATAGAAATGAAAGCTATGAGATGCTATACCAGCACTTTAGAGACACTGTCAACCCCTTCCCCCATGGACCGCAAACTGTCCCCAGTATAAAAAACACATTTTATAACTATGCAGATTCTGTAGTATGTGCTTACTGTATGTAGCTGGTAGTTTGATTCTGATTCATTTTAAAAGTGAAAAACAGACTGCCCACCATACTGGCGTTACCACATCAACATGTGTTCGGTTACATTCCTTAATCAACTCCCACTGCATATTTTCTGGACTTGGGAACAGACCCTCCACACAGTCTAGCCACTCAAGATGCAGTGGAAGGAGGGCAGACTATTGCATCATGAGTGGCTGCTCTGTTTGGGGTATTCCTAATATTCAGTAAGTGTGCAGTAAAAGTAGATCATGGATTTGAAACAAATCAAGGCACAATACAATCACACCATCAGCATGCATTTCAGTTCTGCTAAGAAAAGAGGCAGATTACACAACCAGCAACATCAAGGACCTGGGAGTGATGATCACTAATGACCTGAAGCACTCCACGCAGTGCACAAAGGCAGCAGCAAGGGCAAACAAGATGTCAGGATGCATAGCTAGGGGGTTCAGAAGTAGGAGAGAGGAGGTCATACTGCCCCTATACAGGTCACTGGTAAGGCCACATCTAGAGTATGGAGTTCAGTACTGGTGCCCACACCTCAAAAAGGACATTAACCTGATGGAGAAGGTACAGAGTAGGGCTAGGGCTACAATGATGATAGCGGGTCAGCAGGGTAAGGTATATGAGGAGAGGTTGAGGGCACTGAACATGAACTCCATGGAGGACAGGAGAGAGAGTGAGGACATGATTGGGACCGTGAAGTACTTGAAAAGGATAAATAAGGTGGATAAGGAGGGTCTCTTTAAGCTGAGTGGCAACCATAACACGAGGGGCACAGTCTTAAGCTGGGGGGAGGAAGGTCAGGAAGCACTTCTTCACAGAGAGGGCGGTGGACACGTGGAATGCGCTGCCAGAAGAGGTTGTCTCATTGAACACAGTGGGCAACTTCAAGAGAGGCCGGGATAGGCATAGGGGGAAGATGAGGATCATGGGTAGGGAGGATGGGAGGAGTGGGGAGGCAGGGACAGTATCTCAAGCTGTGGTACCCACAATACAAGCAGACTAGATAGACTAAACGCCATTCTTATGCTGACTTCTTCATATGTTCTTATGCTCATATGTATCGATTAATTTTAGAGAAGGTAAGCAATCATAAAATATGGGTTTTCAGTTAGCAATAGTATGATGCAAAATGGGCTGACAGTGTCTATTTAAGATGCCATACCTATAGCCAGTGCTCAAAATACAGTACTTTAAATGTGAGTCAGAGCATTTCTGAGTTCAGTGGTAGTAACTGTTGCTTTTAGTATCCTGTGCCACAGCTTGCACTATGCATACATTCACTACTGCCCTCTCACAAACTGTGCACCACTTTTTTTTTAATTGTTCCTATACATTGGACACTAACAGTGTCGGTCGCCCTCTCTGTTTTTTGGGTAATGGGGGTGGTGGTGGGGGGACAGCATAGCAGGATCTGGGTTTGTTCTTAACTGGGCAAAGGTAATCAGCCTTGAACTTGTGGACTGGGCTTTCATGTATAGCACTTGAACTGTATACTGAACTGTACAGCTGCACTGCCAACATGACACCGTGCTCACCTGCATCGCAACCAAGTTCAAATCTCGTTTCTGCACTGTAGGTATTATAGGATGTTGGTCACCCTTTTTTTAGCTGGTGATGGTGTGGAGGCAGCCAACTCATTGACAGCGACTGATGCCACGACAGTCAATGTCAGAGCTTTTGGTCAGATCAGTTGGGTTAATGTCAGGTATGCCTACAGGATATTCTCATTTAACTGCTTTTTTCCCTTGTAACCAACCAAGAACAGACATAGTGATGATATGGTCAGCAAGCAACGTGTCTTTCCTTGCCTATCTTACAGCAAGCATTCAAGCAGCAAGCAGTGTTCCGCACTGTAATCTGAAACTGACAGAAGGCTGGTCAGCCAGTCGGCAACACTCAGCTGAGCTACAACTGGTTGTCAAAGTTCAACACGTGAATTCAAAAAGGCGCGAATATGGGTGATCAGCTGATAGCACAAAACAGAGAGGCTGTGAAATTAAAGTGTTTTACAGTATCTCCATCTCTTTAGATTTAGCAATCTCCTTCTCAGCTGTGAAAGCACAATTCTGCCTCCAAATGTATCAGTACAGGTTGCTCTGCTTTGTAGACAATGGATCTGTGCAAGCTCTCTCACAGATAGACTCATGATGTTTCTGACACAGGTTGACACAGAGTGACTGCTGCTGCTGCTACTGCTGCTGCTGAAATCTCTCTCTGGGTTCACTCAAGTTTCCTGCCCTCTGATTGGCTGTCAAGTCCATAGCTAGATTAATGAAGTCCTCCTGTAAACCATGAGCCATTCTGGCTCTGCCTTAGGCTCCTGTAGCCTGACTGACTACAGATGCTGTCTCTGACCCTGTAACTGTGCAGAAAGGGGTCAGAGGTAATGAAGATGGCTGGTCACTGTTTACATTGGCACTGGCCCAAACATTATCCATTAAGAGGGGAGCCTGGGTAAACCAGAGAGTAGTGTCCCCCTGGAATAGACTCCCTTCTGAAATAGTTGATTGTGATACTATGCTCACTTTTAAGAACAAATTAGACACCTACTATAGAAACATAGAAGTTGATGGCAGATAAGGACCGCAAGGCTCATCCAGGCTGCCCATTTCTTTTTCTACCTTATGAATGTGCCATCGGCCTTTGCTCTGTCAATGGCCTATCTATTCATACTCATCTGTATTGCTCCCTTGTGCCTATCCCATGCCTGTTTGAAGCCCTGCACTGTATTCATATCCACCACTTCCTGAGGTAGGCCATTCCATGCATCCACCACCCTTTCTGTGAAAAATAACTTCCTCACATTGCCCCTTAATTGGCCTCCCTCTAATCTCATGCTGTGTCCTCTTGTCCTACTATTTTTCTTATATTGAAACATGTTAGACTCTTTCACCTTGTTAATGCCCTTAAGGTGTTTGAATGTTTCAATCATATCACCTCTCTCCCTCCTTTGCTCTGGAGTATAGATATAGAGCTCCGTTAATCTGTCCTCATATGTTTTCTGATGCAGTTCCTGCACCATTTTGGTTGCCTTCTCTGGACTGCCTCAATTTGGTTAATGTCCTTGTGAAGGTGTGGCCTCCAGTACTGCACGTAGTACTCCAGATGGGGCCTAACCAGTGTCTTGTAAAGAGGGATTATTACCTCCCTCTTCCGACTTGTGATACCCCTACTAATACACCCCAACATCCCCCTAGCCTTACCTACTGCTTTAGTGGTCTGCTTGGATGATTTCAGGTCATCGGTGATGATGACGCCCAAGTCTCTTTCTTCCCTTGTGACTGCCAGCAACTCCTCTCCCAACCTATAGTGTAGGTGGCTTCAGGGTTTCTCTTTCCTATGTGCGTGATCTTGCACTTCTTTGCATTAAACTCCAGTTGCCACTCTTTTGACCATTTTGCTAGTTTATCCATATCTCTTCTCATTCTGCCCACCCCATCTGGATCATCTACTCTGCTGCAGATCTTGAAGTCATCTGCAAACAGACAAACCTTACCCTCCAGTCCATCTGCAATGTCACTGATGAATCACAGGAAAAATTTAAGGGATATTTATAATACTAACCTTAAGTTACGAGACTCCTTGGTGAAAGCTATCATCTTGAATCAAACTTATGGAGGGCTTCTAGCCTTAAACAGTTTAATGTACCACCAATTGTGGTTGTGCACGATCATGCTGGCATCTGGTGTTATTGGGATGGCTATAGGGGAATGTGCCAGTTACAAGTGAATGGTCATGCTCACTCTCTCATCACTGGCAGTAAGGCCAGGATCCTGTGTGGCAGCAGAGTCACATATCTGAGAAAGCACTAGCTGACTGAATAATCTGAGCACTCTTTTTGCCTGCTTCAGTTCTGGTCCCTGCTGCAACAGTCCTAAAGCTGACTAGGTGGCAGCAACAAGGTGGTGGCAGCTGGTGGAAGGCTCCAAGGAGCCAAAGGTAAACCCCAGCATAGGTTCATAGGAAGTGTTCAGCTCCATAAGCCTAAAAAGGCCATATAAGGACCAATAACCATCTAATTAACATAATTCCATTTTTTTTCACCCATGTACATATCCAACCAGCATTTGAACGTCTGTAGAGTACTGGCACCCATCACCTCTCGTGGGAGCCCACTCCAGGCATTTATAACCCTCTGGCTAAACCATCTTCATCTTCTGTTAGTTCTATATATCTCTCCTTTTAGTTGTTTATCATGTGTCCTTGCACATTTTCTTATACCTTCTTTCCAGATCAAACCTGCAACTTCACATATTAGTCCATCACTCAATGCCCTATAGACATAGCACAAATCCCCCCTTATTCTTCTATATGCCATTGAGTATAGACCTAGGTGTTTCAGTCTGGGTTCGTATTCTTGATTGTTATCTAGACTCACTTTTTTAGTGAACCTTCTCTGCTCGTTCTGTTCTGTTCTTTTTATCCCGCCTATACTTTGTACTGTACTGAAGAGGGCACCATACTCCAAAACAGGCCTCACCAGGGATCTATACAGTGGGACAAGAACTTCACTCTTTCAGCTTCTAATGTCATGCAACAGGTTACCAATAATTCTATTAGCTCTGCTGACACAGGTTTTATTATGTTTATCAAAACTCGGTCTTTCTGTTATTGTCATCCCCAGGTCATTCTCACTTTCTGATGCTTCCATAATGTGTGAATTCAGTAAGTATTGTGTTCTGGTATTGTTGTAACCAAGATGTATGACCCTACATTTGGCCGTATTAAACTCCAGCTTGTGTATCTCAGCCCAACTCTCAAGATGGCAAAGTTGTTCCTGTAACTTTGCTATTGCTTCTGCATTGTTGACTGTTGCCCCAATCTTAGAGTCATCTGCGTAGTTGCATATCCAGACACCGTTGGATACCTGCATGCTAGAAACCAGGATATTAAACAACCTTGGCCCCAGCATGGACCCTTGGGGCACCCCACTAGTCATCCCAGCTCCCATTAAGAGATAACCCCTAACCTGTACCTGCTGTTATCTGTTACTTAACCAATCTGCAATCCACTTACTGAGGTATAGTTCTACCCCTGGTTGTTTAAGGGTGTTAAGTAATACAGTGTGAGAAACTGAATCAAAAGCCTTCCTATAGTCTAGATAGACAACATCAACTGGTAGTCCAGTGTCCAGTGCCTGACTCACTGGTTCAAAAAAGTGTAAAAGTTTGGTGGTACATGACCTCCCACTTACAAAACCATGCTGCGAGATGTCTGTGTAATTCAGGGTTTTTAGGTTGATATCAAGAAATTCATTTATGAAAGATTCCATTACTTTACCTATAATTGAGGTAATGCTTATTGGACGGTAGTTCTCTGGTCTTGTCCTATCCCCTGATTTATATATAGGTGCGATAGATGCTTCTTTCCAGACATCCAAAACTTTACCTTGTTGTAAAGATTTGTTGAATAGGGCTGCGAATAGAATAGAGATCTCCTCTGCTGTTTCTGTCAAGAATGCTGGGTGATAACCGTCTGGTCCCCCTGACTTGTGTCTCTTTAATTTCATGAGCTTGGTTCTAACCTGTTCTACAGTTATGACTGGAATTTCAGTTTCCACTATCTTATGTATCATATCTTCTCTGTTAGTACCACTATCATCCCTGGAGTAGACACTTTGGAAATATAAATTGAACATGTTCACTATACCCATCTCATCCTCAATTTGCATCTCTTGGTCTTTTAACATAGTAATCTGATTATAATTGTTTTTATTCAGGCTGCCTACATAGTTGTAAAAATTATTTAAGTTGTTACTTTTTAAAGTCACCAATGCCAACTCTGCTCTTGCTCTTCCTTTTTTATAGCCTGCTTAGTCTTTTTAACCAGAGACTTATATACAGACAGTCTTGCAGTAGATGGGTACTTTTTAAATCTCTTATATGCCCTGTTTTTTTATTTATTAGTCTACAAATTGATAGAGTCATCCATTGTGGTATTCTTCCCCTCCTGTTATATGTTTTGATTAATGGAACATGATTATTTATACAAGACCGCAGGACCCCATTGACTATTTCCAACTGCTCCATAGATTTCCCTTGTAATATGTGCCAGTTATATGATCCGATTGTTTTATTTATATTAATATAATCTGCTTTGTTATAGTTCCTTATAACTGACTTCCCCAGGATATGGTGGGAGTCCTCTTCTAGTAAAGCTCTCACCATATCATGGTCACTACTTCCCAGTGGTTCTATCACCTCTATGTTTTTTATGGCTCCCCCATGTCACTAAGAACTAGGTCCAGGAGACTCTGATTTCTTGTTTTTTTTTCTCTAACCACCTGGATTAAGCAGTTAGTTTCACATATTTCTAGAAACTTGTCTTCAATAATCCCTTCCTCACTCAGGGTCTCCGAACATATCCTGGAGAGATTAAAATCTCCCCTTATAATGGTATTGTCTGTAATTAGATCACTGTCAAGAGAATCCATAAAAGTATGATGTTCTAGCTCAGTCAAGTTAGGTGATCTGTAGCATACTCCCAGTCTGATACTTTTATTTCCTGCCCACAAATTGAGCCATAGTTGTTCCACTTGAGTCCCCTCAACAATGTGAGACTGAACAGTGTTAGTTTTTAAATGTGAGGATATATAGACCCCCACTCCACCTTCCCCATTCTGGGCTTATGATAGAAGTCATAACCATCGATTTTATCTATTCAATCATCTTCTCTAAACCAGGTTTCAGTCAGCCCACATACATCTATGTTTTCTTGTACAAGTACATGCCTGAGCTCATCTATTTTTGTTTTCATGCTTCTAGCATTGTCGAGCAACAGATTTATTCCCTTGTTCCTCCTGTCAGTCGCAAGTGTCTGATCTAAATCCCTCACTGGACCTCCTTGTATTCCATTCATTGCCACCGCAGAAATTAGTTTAAATGCATGCCAATTTGTTTCCTGAATGCTAACCCCCAGTGCCTTTGAACCTATCCTGCTAAGGTGTCTACCATCTCATCCAAAATATTTGGTATTTAAGTCAAAATCTTCCCAGGAGTTGATGTGGTTAATGCTGTTTGTAACAAACCACCTTCTTGTCCAATTATTGAACTTTTTTATTTTCTGATTTATGTTAAATCCTGCTTTTGGAACCAGTAAGATTTCTGAAAACACCACTTTAGTGCTTATTTTCTGAGCTGTTTTCTCAATACTCATCAGTAGCAGGTACATCTGATCTTTCCTAGTCCTGTATAGGTCGTTTGTTCCCACGTGAATTATTATGAGTGGTGTATCCAAACCTTTTTTTACCATCTTGGGGATCATATTATCAATGTCTGCTAGTGTAGCACCTGGCAGGTAAGAGCTGGTGACTACTTCTTTCAAGCCTTTTGTTGCATATGCGTCAGTATATCTAACAATGGAGTCTCCAATAATGTGTACCCTTCTATTCAGTACGCATTCCTCTACCTCCATATCAGCATCCTGTCCATTATCTGAATTATTTGTATCTGAAACAGGATTGTGAAATGTGCTCTCTTCTGTTGTTGTGATGTGGGTTTCAGTTTCAGTGTTTTGACAGCCACCAGTACCCGTCAGTGTGATTCCAGTACCATAGTTTGATCCCCCTTCCTTCACTTCCATTGGGCCTTGAGCCAGTGTCCCTTCACTCCCTACAACAGTATCATGTGTATCAGTTTGGTTTAGTAAATGGCCTTGTGCATTGTTGGATACTGGCTGGAAGGTCATAGCTCTCCTACCTTTCTTCCTAACTCTTGTGTTTGGTATTACCTCCCAGTCAGAGTCTTCTTCCAGGGTACTTCTGCATCTTTTTTGTGCTCCTCCAGTATCCTGTCCACTGTCGTGTGCGTGCTCCCCTGCTTCCTTTTGAGACTGGTAGCATTTTAACTGCAGCTCTAGTCCAAGTAGCTTGGCTTTCAAATCCCAACATGGAGAGTTTTTACAGTCATTTTCATGGTAGAAGCTGCTTTTTAATATGCAAGGCTCCCTTCTATGTTGCTGTTTCTGTAGCCTTACCTCTCACCTTTTAACTTGTAGAATCCTTCATTTTTTGGGGGCTTCCATAGCTTGCTTTAAATTTTCTGCCTATCTTTCTCTTCTTCCCCACCCCAACCATCCCTCCACTGTCTGCCTTGCTCACTACCCATGTTTCTTTCTCCCTCTTATCCACTGTTTCTTACTTCAGTACTTTTTCTTCTGCTCCTCCCCATGCCCTATGCCTTCCTCATGCCTTCACCCCTGCCTCTCTCACCTCCTCCTTTTCTTTATCCTTCTCTCTCTCTCGAAACTTTGAAGCTGTCACTTGCTCTATCTTCCTTTTCCTACTCACCCTGTGGCCCTCCCTGTTAAGCCCCACTGCTGATGTTACTCTCCCTTCCTCCTGATCCTCATTGCCCTTCTGCATTTGTTGTCAGATGATGGGGAGCTCAATCCTAGATGCCAGCCTCATTACCCCAACCCCCTACCCTATGGCTTCAGTATCTTTTACATAAACGTCACGAGCTCACTTCCTGAACTTGACCAGCTTATGCTGTTGGCCCAGCAGTAATGATCCAACATACTAATCATCACCAAAACCTGGCTTGCAGACTGGATTGTTGATGTGGAAGTCAGAATCTTCTGCTGTGCTGCCCACAGACAGGACCATGGGAAGTGTGAAGGTGATGCACTGATTTATGCATGTTCCAGCTTCAACTTTGATCTCGTATATCAATCCGCTGTCCCCCCCTTACGTAGCTTATTCCATGTAAGTTATTCTTCCCTGCTCCTCCCCGTTTTTATTAGTGGTATCTACTCCTCCGATAAAGGCAAACCTGACTCTTCTAGCATTCTCTGTTAGATCTTTGCTTCTCATGAGCTTCCGATTCTTGGGAACCTATGCATAATTTAGCTCTTCTTGGCTAAAAACAACCATGTAATTGAATCTCTCAGTCTCACAACATTTATCTTGTATCCAGTCTGCCTCAGCCTACTCTATACCAATCATTTCCTTATCAACTAGATATAATCCTATAACCCCTACCGCATAGTCTCCGCTGGTACCCTGCTGGATGCTTTCCACCTGTCTCCCCTCCCCTAAAGTTTGTTTGGGTAAGGTCATTCAGGTCCCTAGACTTCTCGGTCCCGCTTCATAGTCTTCACAGCACCAACTGTTCACCCCCTTTTTGGGTCCACTGACATAGCTGGAGCTCTGTCATATTTTCAATCCAAATTCTTTGCAACCAGAGACATACATGCCCCTATTTGAAGGTCTTGTGTCCATAGGTCCCACCTTTCCTAGATTATCCCAGAGCTCATGTGACATATTCAAAATCGGTGACTCTGCCTGGCATACCCAAAAGGTGTCAGGCTCTTGAAAGGACTTGCGGAGATATAATCATCTCCATAATGCCAGCACTGAGGCCACCAGGAAGGTCAAGTTGCATTACTTTGCCATCAACCTTCAGAACAACCTTAAATCCCTTAGTTCTAGAAGGTTATCCACTCACTCCTTGACTCCCCAACCCAGTCTTCCTCCCCTGTTCTCAAGCTGGGTAGCTCATTTGTGACCCACCTGAGGTTGCTAATGCTTTCAACCAAGTCCTCTCCTCTAGCACTCTCTCCCTCCTCCTCCTACAACTTTCCTCCTTCTCCATCTACTCCCCAATCATCATCTCTTCCTCTTTTACGATCTCCCCAGTCTCCACTGGGGAAACTCATTTTTTTTAATTGAAAGATGGCATCCTCTGATAATCACTGCCTCTAATTTAATAGGTTCTGTTGCGCTTAAATGAAGTTATTAGTGTTCGGCATTCAAACTGCTGCTTCACTACTACATGTGGAGACATGAGCATTTTCCAACGGTAGTAATTATATTTAATTGATTGTTAGATGGGGCTCACTGTGGTAAGATGTCTATTCAAACATGTCTGTGATCACTGCAAATCACCCCCTCACAAAGGGGATGGGCCACAAAACAGCAGCTACTGGCTCATCAGCCTCTCCATGTTTCCTACTATTTGGGCTCTCAGCGTTGGCTTTTTCAGTGATTTGACTATTGATATATAGAATAATGCATGGGGAAGTGTGTATAATGAGGATTTTATGCACACCCGAAGTGTGCGATGTCCCATGAACCCCGAGGGCAAAGTCCGAGGGGTTTATCAGGGCATCACACACTAAGGATGTGCATAAAATCCGAGTTTGAACACTTCCCCATGTTTTATTTTTTATATTTACTGGTTGTGTTGCATGACAGCAGGGACTGTTGTCCCACTGGAGCCTCCGTAGCTGTGTTGAGCTCATTGTCATAGTTATCCCCCTCCCACAGACATGAACACGGGTGGGAGAATAACTTTGCTAGTCTTTCTTGCTGACCACAAAGAACCGCTGGAGTGTGTTTGTTTAATTTTTTTAGTTTTTTTCAAGTTATTTTAATTTTGGTTGAAATGCGACTGAAGTACGATCTGGTTTCTGGGTGTATCATCAATGGGACCTAGGATGGCACATCAGGCATTATTGATCATGGGAGTCTGAGCGAGCCAGGAACTGAAGGAAAAAAGAGTGTGGAGAGGAGAAAGAGAGCCACTGTTAGCGCATCACGGTTCAGAGTACAGACTTCTCTCGGGTGGGGGGGGCTGTCTTGCCCTGTCATTCACGCTGGTGCTTTTCTGTCAGCAGTGCAAGTGGCCCACCAGCATGAGGACAGTTTCTCACAGAGGAGCTATGGGATGCTCGCGGCTATTTCTGAGACCTGTGGTTTACGGAAATCTGTAATTCACAAGTGTGAATTACAAAGTTTGTAGGGTTGTGCCAGCAGTGGTTAATTGACCCTAACCAGTAAATACATATATACATATATATATATATATATATATATATATAGTTGTAGGTAAATACTCTTGTGGCACTGTGCTTGCTAATATAAGCTCTGCTTAGTAAAGCTGTTTGCCTCATACATAGTTTACTTGTCTAAGTCACTCAAACTATTGACTTTCTGCAGAAATTAAACCTTCTCATGTTGGCGCAGCATGGTTTCTGTAAAGGTCATAGTACCACCACTGCTTTACTCAAATTTACGTCCAGTACCCTAGCAGCCATGGACTCAGGTCTCCTAACGGGGGCAATTTTTATATACATGACTAAAGCATTTGACCTTGCAGATCATCCTATCCTTCTCACTACTCTAAGATCACTAGGCTTCTCACAGGGGGTGACTGCATGGTTTGACAGCTGCTTGACAGATCGCACTCAACAAGTTAAATTCAACTCCATCTTGTCAGATAATGCTACCATAAATATTGGCATGCCACAAGGATCTATTCTCGGTCCCCTGTTTTTCTTCATCTTTGTAAATTATATTACTTCAAACATTCCCCATACTGCCTCCCTGCTATATGCTGATGACACTGTCTTGTACACCAGTGCAAAGAACATCTCTGAAATCAACCGACTTTCCAAAACTTTTCAACAAATTGAGTGGTTGGTAAGCAATAGGCTTGTCCTAAATGTTCCTAAGAGTCAAGCCATGCTGTTTGGTTCCAATGCTAAACGTAAACTCGCCCAACCCACTTTTAATGTCTCTACTATAAATGGCTCATCAGTCATGGTTGTACCCTCCTTTAAATATCTGGGTATCACACTTGATCCAGCTCTCACTTTTGATCTCCATATCCAACAGACTTGCAAACTGACTAACATGAAACTTGGTATGGCCTACCGCTCCAGCTATGTACTCACTCCATCAGCTAGGTTTGCCATAGCCTGTAGCCTACTCCTTCCATCACTCACGTACGGGGTGGCAGCATATGCTTCATCATGTAAGACTAGTTTTCAGCAGTGGGATGTCGCATACAACAATATCTGTAGATATGCGTCCTCCTCACTTCGACTAAAACACCACTGCCTTGTCTACACTGAGCTAGGATGGCTTTCTCCGGCAGCCTCCAGTGATTATGCACTATGCTCTATCATAGATAATATCATCCGAAATCAAACGCCAAAGCCTCTGGTGGAACTATTTCTAAACTAGATGTCCAGCTGTGAACTACGCTCAGCTGCTAATGCCCATGTTGTCATCCCTAGACATCACTCCATCAAAGGTGCTAGTGCCTTCTCCTGCCACGCCCTGAAAAAATGGAACTCCCTCCTACTAATTATTCATCTGGCATCATCCCATGCCTCTTTCAAAACATTGCTGCATGATCATCTTGCTGTCTCATGCTCTTGCTCCTACCTCAAACCCCCTTAGCTCAGTATATCTACATAATGTCCTCTACCCCAACAGCCTTTCTGTACTCCTCTCCTCAACAAAATAGTTCTGCACTGACCTCCTGTCTCTTAGCTTGTTATAAGTTAATTTTTAATCATCATCCCTTACCTCACCTCAATTCTTTCCGTCCTATCCTATCCCACCTCCATATACTTCCTCCCTACCCCAATTACTCCTCTTTCTTTTGCATTCCATCTTCCTTGACTATTAATTGGCATTTTTGCTTGTTTTTAGCTCAATGGTCTGCTAACTAAATGTTGCCTAAAGATTTTTATTGTTGCTCTCCCATATTTCTATTGTTATATAGTTTTTGCAGAACCAGTTGTATCTATTTGTATTCTATTTGTGTCCACTACTTGCACTGTATTACTATTTTCTATGCATCTGCTGTTTATATGATTGTACTGTCATTGTTCAAAATGTTTGTTTCTGTATTCTCCTGGGTCATGCCTGAAAATAGTCATTGCTATGGCTAGTGCACCTTACCCGGTCAGCAAAAACTAACTAAATAAATAAATAAATTATTAAGTGCACTTTTCCAATGGAGTTAATTACAACCCTGGCAAAGGATCACAGCCCCAATGGTCTGGACTCCATCTGCTCCCACTACTGCTGTACCTCTAACCTCATTCCTACACCTCTTTCCAGCTTGGGACCATTCTCTGGGCCTGGAAACAGGCTAAAGTCCTCTTTACCTCCATAAAGGGGATGACTCTTCTTCCCCTGGGAAGTACCATCCCCTCTCCCTCCTTCCTGCCACGATGCAGCAAAAACTCACCCTCTTGCAGCTCTCCTCCTTCAATGATTCTTCTCCTCTCCTCTCCCCTTTTCCAGTCTGGATTCTGCAAACACCGCTCAATGGTCCTCTCTTTCCTCCTCCGTGTCACTGATTCTGTTCCTAAAGGGATGGATCCAGGCCATATCACTATGTTTTTTTCACTGGCCTTAGATATTGTAGCCTATTCCCATCTCCTGGACAAGCTAAAGGGGGCAGGTTTACATAACCTGGCAGTCATTCCCACTCCAAACCTTTTGACTGGGACTAGTTGGTCCACATCAGTGACATCTTAACCTCTACACTGCCATCAGCTCTGATGTGCTTCGTGGATCATTCCTCAGCCCCATCCTCCTCTCTGTTCTTTTAAATGATCAACCTTCAGTCAGTCTCTCCTTGCACATTTACATGTATGCAGACAACACTGTACTCATTGCTTTTGGGGCCTCTGTCCCTGAACTGAAACTGTCACTCAGCAGGACTTCAATAACATCTAACACCGCTTCCACTCAAACCAGCTCTCACTTAATGTTAAAAAATAAATGATTTCTATTACATTTGGTACTAAGCAGTGGCTATTGAGGCTTGAACAATTACTGGTCTTAAGGATTCTTAATGAATCTCCTCTTTAAGTTTTTCCCCACTTTAAGGATCTGAGTGTGTGGCTGGATTAAACCCTCTCCTCCTTTCACATTAATGCTATTCGTAAACAAGTTTTGATCTAAGCTTGGCATACTGTACTGCAAGAAAACCTGTCTCCCATGTTTGGTCTGCCACAAGCTAATTCTCAAAATAACCCTGCCGGTGATTGACTACCTGGATGTGATCTCCACGACCACCCTGGCCAGACTAGAATCCCTCTTCCACTCTTTATTCTACTGTGCTTTAAATGCCCTTACTCTCACCATCACTGCTCCCTCTACTCTACATAGAATTTGATGGCAGATAAGGACTGCTTGGCCCACCTAGTCTGCCCGCTTTCCTACCTAACAGATAAACTGCAGATCCTAGTTAACTAGCAGCTTACTTCCTCCTGCCCCCCAACCAGGACTGCCTTATGTCTGTCCCATGCATTCTTGAATTCCCCCACTGTTCTTGACTCCACGACCTCCTCAGGGAGGCTGTTCCATGCATCCACAACCCTCTCTGTGAAAAAATACTTCCTCACATTACCTCTGAGCCGTCCCCCTCTATCTTCAAATTGTGCCCCATTGTTCTTGCACATCTCTTTTTCTGAAAGATGCTACCCTCTTGGACTTTGTTGATTCCTTGAGGTACTTGAAAGTTTCTATCATGTCCCCTCTCCTTCTTTCCTCCAAGGGTATATATTAAGCTCCTTTAGTCTTTCTTCATATGTCTTCTGGTGCAGACCCTGCACCATTTTCTTGCCCTCCTCTGACAGCCTCCACCTGTCTATGTCTTTATGGAGATGGGGTCTCCAGAACTGCACACAGTACTCAGATGGGGTCTCACCAACTGTCTGTACAGAGGATAACAACTTCCTGTTTTCTACTATTGATGCCTCTCCTATGCATCCCAGAATCCCCCCAGCCTTCTTTATTGCCTTCTCACATTGCTTGCCCACCTTTAAGTCATCTGATATAATTACCCCAGGTCCCTTTCCATTTTTACTGTTGTCAGTATCTCACCCCCCACTGTGTACTCTTCCCCTGGGTTTTTGTTTCCCAGGTGCATTACCTTGCACTTCTTTGCATTGAGTCTGAGCTGCCATACATTTGACCATTCCTCCAACCTTGCCAAGTCCCTTCTCATCCTTTCCACTCCATCTTGTGTATCAACCCTGTTGCAGAGATCTTTGTGATGTCTGCAAAGAGACATACTTTCCTTCCAATTCCTCTGCAATGTCACTTATAAAGACATTAAAAGGACGGTCCCAGTACTGAACCCTCGTTACCGCTAGTAACCCTCCTTTCTTCACTGTGGACTCCATTTACTACTACCCTTTGCGTCCTGTTGTCTAGCCAATTTTTATCCAGGATACCACCTTGGGACCCACTCCAAGGCTGGCTAACTTGTATATTAATCTTTTGTGTGGGACTGTATCAAATGCCTTGCTAAAATCTTGGTAGGCCATGTCCACAGCCCCTCCCTGGTCTATTACTTTGGTCACCCAGTCAAAGAAATCTATTAGATTCATCTGACACAACCTTCCCATCGTGAATCCATGCTGCCTTGGGTCCTGTGCCCCACTGGCTTCTAGGTACTCAACAATTCTTTCCTTCAGAAGTGATTCCATCATTTTCCCTACCACTGAGGTCAAACTAACTGGTCTCTAGTTTCCTGCCTCTGTCCTGCTCCCACTTTTGTGAAGAGGAATCACATCCACCCTCCTCCAGTGCAATACACGGGATTTGTGCAATATGATCAGAAGAAATGCATACAGGGCTACTACCTTTTTTAATAAAATTCCTTCTGCAATTATTAATTATAGAACTGTTAGGTCATTTAAATATCAGCTTGCTCAGTTGGTTGTCTCCATTACAGAGTCGTTATGTTTTATTGTATTTATTATCTGGATGTCTTTATTTTGTAATTTTGATATTGTATTGTATGGTGTAATGTTTTAGATATTACTTGTCACTTGTGAAAATGGGCTTTTAGCTCATCTTGCTAACAAGTATAAAAATTAAAAAATGAAATGAAAATGAAAATGAAGGAGGGCCCCATTTTCAGAGTCAGCTGGCTGCAAACATAAACAGGAGTGCCATTCAAATAAAATAGGGCAGGAAGGTTCTGGTGCCATATTCAAACAGATAGCATGATTTGAACTGACCACGCTATCCATCTGAATATGGGGCGATGGTAGCGCAGTGCAGAGCAAGCAATCACCATGTTTTGTGCTGTGCTACCAGAGCGCTGGGCTGAAGACTGCCCATAGGGGTAAAGCGCAACACACACTGGTTAGAGCTGCGGCCCCCATGGGGGAATATGCAGCCCAAGCATGCAGATGAGCCCATTGGGCATTCAGGGTGCTAAGGGGCCATTTATATACCCATTATGGGCTCATCTGCTTGACAGCACCTGCCCGAGTGCACCGGGCCAGTTCCTCCCCCCAAGCCCCGATCCCCTTCCACATAAAAATAAAAGACTCCTTGGTGGTCTAGTGGTCCCTCCCCAGCCCTGATCCTCATCCAAGTATAATAAAATAACTCGCTGGTGGTCTAGTGGACCCTCCCCAGCCCCGATCCCCTGGTATCATACAAATAACTGGAGAAAGCCCGACATGCAAAAGCCCGACATCAAAATCCTGACTTTGTAATTAACGATAAGTACAGAATCTCGACTGGCCGCTGTTTGCTGAAATCCCAACACAGGCTACAAACACAGCTCAGACAGCCTGCAGCAGCATTTTATATGTGCAGTGTGTAAAAAACCAGATTGGACACAAACCAACTGGCACAACATTCTGAGTGTGGCACCGCATCTGACAATAAAGTTAAACAAAACTGCTGTGCAATGTGCATATGGGGGCAGCAAGATGGCAGAATAAGCAGCAACAGATATAAACAAAAAAGTGAAAGCTGCACCATATGCTTACCGGCTTCACATAAACAGCCTCTGACAAATTTATTTTTATTTATTTTAGTTTTTGTTGACCGGGTAAGTGCACTAGACAAATCCTGCCTATTTTCAGGCACGACCCGGGGGAGGGGGAATACAGATGAATGCCAACTGACCTTGAACCAGATTAAGCTGTTGGTGGTATTTTTAGTGAATGAGGGAAATTTGGCCAGGACACCGGGGAAATTCCCCTACTCTTTTCGATAAGTGCCATGGGATCTTTAACATCCACCTGAACTACCACCAATCCAGGCAGATGGGACCTCGGTTTAACGCCTCATCCGAAAGACGGCACCTCAGAAGTGCAGCACCCCTCTCATGCTGCACTACAGTGTCAGTACTAGGATATTAACCCAAGTGCCAGATGTGGGAACTGAACCCACTGCCCTCTGATCTCCCGGCCTCAGAGGCGAGTGTGCTACCTACTGAGCCACTGACACAAATAGCAGCAATCTCTGCAGACTGTTTATTTTTTGGGGTCGGATCTGTGTTTGTTTCTGATCTTTGTCTCCATACCATAAACTGCTTTGCACAGTGACTGTACAAGTGTTTATTTTTTCTTGTTTGCAGGAACTTGGTTCAAGTAAATGGAATAGAACAGAATAAAACACAATAAAACAATGTGAGGTGAACAGGTGATGAAAACAAGTTTTATCAAGTGAGCTGGCCTGCATAGATGTCTCACAGATTATGTGGTCACTTGCAGTTACATATAATGATGTGAAATAAACATAAGAACTCATTCTGTTCTATTCTTTCATTTGTTAAATTCTTTTTGCCAAAAAACGCTCCTGTCACTGGTGGAAATGAAAGAAACAGAACACACTAAAACAGCATGAGGTAGCCAAGTGACACAAACAATTTTTACCAAGTGAGCCAGGCTTGCATAAAACCACTTTTGTCACACTTGTCCAGTCAAGGGTGGAAAACAGAATACAGGAAAATGAGCTTTACAATCTCCAGACAAGTTATCCTGTAAATCACACAAAAGACAGAAATCAGGTCAGGTCACAAGTGTTTATTTTTTCTTGGTGAATGGTGTGCCTGTTGTCAGTAATCTGCATCTGAATCGAACATTGTCCATCAGTTGTCTGCATTTGTCAGGATTTTGGATGTCTGGCAACCGACTGCTGGGATTACATGCTTGATGGGAATCCAGTGTAGGGATTTTAAATGTTGGAATTTCATATGAATCCTCAAATAACATACGACCTGTTGGTCTAGTGGTCTTTCCACCCTCCCCGTTCTCTGATCACCATCCCGACTACAGAATCCATTCCCTGGTAGTCTAGTGGCCACCTACCCCCTCCACCCTGGCAGGTAGCCACCCACCACCCCTCTCCCCTTCACCTAACCTGAGCTGGCAACTGCACAACCCTCCTCACACCACCACAGCCAGCCGCCAACTGAACAGTCACTGAACACATACAGTAGACAGTACGCACCCATTGGCTGACCAATTTTTCCAGTCTTCTTCCTTATCCTCTTCCTTTGCTGTTCTTTTGAATTTTCTATCGACTGCCCTCTTTTCCCTTACCACTCTGGCCACTTTCCCATTGAACCAGTTTGGTGGTCTGGCTTTCAATTTCTTCCCTCTCAATTTTATACAGCTGCTTGTGGCCATCTGAATGGCCCCCCCTAATGATGGCCCATAACTGGTCCACCCCATGCCCTCTTCCATGCTCTCCAGGTTTTCCCTTAACACTTCTCTCATCTTTTTAAAATGTGCCCTCTTGAAGTCCAGTGCTCTGGTTTTGGTGGGGATGTCATCTGTGCCCATGTCCAAACTGAACCACACTGTACTGTGGTCGCTTCCACCCAGTGGTTCCTTAACTTCTATCTTCTGCATGTGCTCTCCATTGGTGAGCACTAGGTACAGGATTGCTCCTCCCTAGTAGCATCAGTCACACACTGAGTCACAAAGTTGTCCTGGATTACATTTAGGATTTCCTGACTTCTGGCGCAGGATGTAGTGGGAGTAGCCTACTTTATTGTTCACATATTGGGCATGACAGTGCTGTCAGGGGATGCGCCATGCATAGGTTGCATTTGAATATGGCCACGCCCCTGGTAGCTGGCACTATTCTGGGTTAGCGCAGCACAAACCAGGTTGTGCCAAACAAACCTTTCGAAAATGGGGCCCAATGAGCTCTATGGTGAACTAAGATAAACACCACAAGTGTCCAGTTACATTGAGCCAAGCACGATATGTTACAGGATGACGGGTAATTAATTACTGGCAATTCAATGGTTTCTTCAATTACCTACATTATACTATTCACAATACCTTGAGGATTAAAAGTCGTTTAGCTGTTTGATTTCCCACTGTTTATTAAAGCATTTAAAACCTATTCAGGGTCTGTGTATTTAAGAGGTTCCCTTCCACCAAGGTCTGTGACCCATTCTCTGCAGTTTATTTTAGCCACAGGGGAAAAAGCACCCGATAGGGGGCCAGTTGGAGCCAGCACACTGCTGGAGTGTAAGCAAGCAAATCTGCATTCATTAAGTGATGAGCAACTAACACAAAGTCTGCAGAACCTGCACTGTCTGTGTAGAAGGGCCTTTATTGGAATTCACAGAGGTGGGACTACATTTCATGCTTCAGAGCTGTCACATGTAAGCTTGCTTTGCAGTTTTGAATAAAACTCTGATTTCTGGTCAGGCCAATATACAGTCGAAGCAACACAAAGGGGTTACCGTGAATGCAAACTGAAACTAGAAAAGGAAGTTAGAAAAAAATGTTTATAGTACATGGATAAGGGCTATTGTGTATGGAATTCAGTGAATTCCCAGTGTTATTGTACCCTAGTAGTGATATCAAACTGTTATACCATCTTGAGTACGTCATTGCTAGGGTACAACAAGAAAAAATGTATATGCACTCCACTTTCCCTTTCAGCATCAGTGATTGCTCATTTTTTTTCTCTTTTCAGTTCCAGCTGTGAGTTGTGAAGAGAAATATGAGCGATCGGCGATGGCTTCAGAACGCGACACATTTCAGCTACCAAATAAGGTACAATACCAAAATATTACAAATTGTTACACTCGCTGTTGTTGTTCAAAGGTGCCCATATACTATAAAAGATGATGGATGGGCAACAGTGAACACCAATGCTGAGTCTACATCTTGAGGTTGTCATGACAACCACCGACCTCTCAAGCTTCACCTTCAAGGCTAATGGTTGTCATAACAACCTCTCAAAGCAAACACAGCATTGTTGCTCACTGTTGCCATCCATTATCCTCTATATTATATAGTAAAGCTTTGTTCAGGAATAATGTTCACAGCAACAGGTACGTCTAAGTAGGGGATAGTGCCTACTCATTCCTCCACAAGTCATTCTTTAAGAAATCTTATAGTCAAAACAACATTTCTAGCTTAATTTTTTAACCTTTTTTTTTAGCACCCACTCCTGATGACTCAGTTGTTTTATTTGTAGTTCACATGCTGATGCAGTGCCCCCTTTTCTTGTCACTGTAATCTGCATGAATTAGATCACCTGTATAGGAAACCTGATAAAGAACAGATTCATCAGCACAGTTTTTAAAAACTTTGTATCCCTTCCCTTTCCCTCCTCCAACAACTGGGACTGCTGTGGCTCAAGGGTGCAGTCAAGCATACTCACTGTACACATTTGTGTATGTTTTTTAAGTACCTACCCCAAACCATGTGTTTTTCTGTAACCATTATCATTCTAATCTTGAGAACCTGACTGTAGCCCACGGAGTAGTGTCTATATCTATTTCAACTTATGTTATTTAGGATAGATACAGTACCTCCGGTTTTGAGATAAAAGGAAACATCGGTAAAATCTGATTTTTGCAACAAGACCTGGATTTGGGGGTGGGGGGCTGCAGTTGGAGAAATGTGTACAAAATTGAAATGTTTGGCTAAATCCTGCTCTGGTTATACCATTCTTCCAGCCAGAAAAGCGTCTGCCTTCATAGTCAACACCAATGCCACTGTGCGATCAGCCAGCAAGGCATGGGTGAAAGCAGGGCAACCTGTTCCCTCTCCCTGTGAGCTGAGCACCTCACACCCATGTAACACTCTGTCCCAAGCTGGAATCACTACTTTGTTCCTGGGCTTATTCATGCACCAAAAACATATAAACTTGCCAGCAGATAAAGGCCTTATGGTCTACTGAGTCTGTTTGAGTGTGCAGCTAGCAACCTTTATACTGCAGCTGCCCCTCCGTCCCTCCCTTCCCCTGACCCTCCCTCTTATCCTATCCCATCCCCTGTTGAAACAGTTTGCTTAATGATCTCTGGGAAAACATTAGAAAAGACAATACATCTCGTATTTGATTTATTTTCAGTATTTATCTTCCTTTTATTCTTTATAAGTAGGGTAATTTGCCTGAATACAGGATTTTTCCCCCTTTTCACTTCATCTCCATCTGTGGTTTTCTACGCTGGACAGACCAGTCCTTTGTTTATGACATCACATTACTATATGTTACTCTGGAAATGATTACATTACAAGCAAATGATTCTGTCATGTGTAGATGTGCAGCAGCAGCAGATGAAGTTCCAGGAACAAATCTGATTTTCAGGTGTATTTCCTTATTAGTAGAGAAAGAAGGGAGATAAATACATTAAATATATACAGCATATTCAGAGGATTATGTATAGGTGCATGTGAAGAACAAGGTGCCATCAAGTGATGCTGGGACAGAATACATCTCGAGGCTGAAGACTGATTGGCTTATCCTGCCCCCAGCTTCACAAAATGAAATTACCATCAAGTTCTACACAGATGACCACGTCTACTGAGTTATATTGCATGATTAGGAAGAAATACATTTAGAAAACTAAGTGCAGAAGAGTAACAAAATGCAGCTGTTTTTCAGAATGCAGTCCAGGTTTTACCTAGAGCATTACGGAAAGTGAATCCCATTCTGTTAGCTCAAGTCCAGGTTTTCTTTTTTGTGGTTCTCTGTGCACCTGGATCCCCTTGCTTTGCAAGGGAGTTTATGTTTGGCTCTACAGGAATGCAAGTTTCCCTTCTTTTCATAAGTAAATATAATTGTTCATTTGAAAACTGCAGGTTTGTGTCTTCTTAGAGCAAATGTTTAAAGTCTTGCATAATTAGGCATTTTTTATTTACAAGATTGCTGCCTACTTTGTTTCAGTTGATCTGCTGCTTGTTGGAGACCGACTGCATTCAGTCACTTCTTGTTTTTTCCTTTCCACAAAGGTTATTATTCTCCCCTAGCTGACCAGGGAGGCTACCAGCCTTGTCACCATGTTCAGCGATCACTCCTTGCCTCCCTTTGGTCTGGGAGCTCAGCTTCCCTGTGGATTTCCCCCTGCAGTGGGGCTGGAGGGGGTTGGCCTTCCTCCTCCCCCCTAAGCAGACATATCCAGACTGTGCCCCGGGACAGGAGGTCATGGGCGAATCGTGGAGACACAGGAATGGCCTCACAAAGCCCAGGTCCCTAGCATGTTTGCTTTTCTAGTCCCACCCCTGTGTTGCAATGCTAGGACATGTGCATGGAGGGGCACATGTCCTACACTACTACAGCTTGACCCTTTAAGTTGCTCACGCCTGCACTACCAAGGGCCGCCACTCAGTGGCAGTCATTGGCTGAGACAGCTAGCCACCCTTCCCTGGGAGAAGAGAGCAGTCCATGGTATGCTTGATTCTCTCCCACCCAGCCTATGCCTGGCAACCCATGCTCGTTCCTGAACACAGTTCGCTGGCATGCCAGGAAGTAAGGCGTTTAATGCCTTACCCCTCCATGGCACTGGGCCAGCTCTCAATTCAATCATTTCTACTTAAGTGATTGCTCTAGTTTGTTTGAGTTCCCATAGGATTTTTGTTATAGGTTCAAGCCAGTTTTTGTTTTTTCAGCTGTCTTTCTGTACTGTTCTTTATTATTCAAAGAAATCACATCACATTAGCTAGTGACAGTGTCAATTGGACTGTCAATCATCTGTTATTCACAGAACTGACATAATGAGGATGGGTATCAAGGTTTTTAATGTCACTAAAGTTGGTGGGTAATAAACATTTACCCCTGAGGCAGCAGTCAGCCTTTAATAGAATATTCTCTGAAATACTGTCTTGCATTTTGTTGAGAGCTATGCATGTTAATTCCCCTGACAACCAAGCAGGTGTACCTAGAAAGTCTGTATACTGTTTGCTAGCGTCTGATTTTTGTCACTCATAATCTCTTTATGACAAAGAGTATTTCTGGACAAACAGAATGTGGGGTATTGCTTTCAAGTTACCCAGACAGGCCTTCAGCAAGGTAGAACAGGAAATCACAAATGTTTGGAATGCAAACAGCAACTGAAGGAGAAATGCTCTAAATCACGCAGACACTTAATTAGATTTAGTTCAGTCACATTTCATTGATTTTTATAGAGAATACCCGTGACATGCTCCAAAGACTTCATTTGGCAAACCACAAATAAATTAAACACAAAGGTCATATAATACCACATGACAAAAACACAATACTTGACAACAAAAGAGAATGGCTGCTGGTTCAAATAAATGGAAAGCTAGCGACAGCGGGATCTTGAGCATGCATATATTAACAAGAATAGAACCAGAGGATTTGTGAAGACATTTATTTGAATGAAATGGTGTTTTTTCCATCATGACCACATTTCTAAAAAAAAACCTATCACAGATAGCTTACTTCTTGTCATTTAAACAAACTTGACATTTCGTCTGATATCTCCTTAGTCCTGTTTTAAATGAAACAATACAGGTTCAGTGGCTGGCTTTTTTTAAGTACCAAGGATAGATCAATAGCAGATATTAAAGGGAAAAGCCATGTAGATCCCAGGGGTCTTAATCCGCACAACATGTTCCACCCCGCAGCTGACATCTCTGTGGTCTTTCACAGAGGGATAAGGTGTGAATGTAGTATCACAGGGTCTGTGAAATGCAGTGCATTTGCTATCAGAAGCAAATGCTGCTGCCAGCTACCTCCCTGATAACTGTACACCACTTACAAATAGCTTGAGGCCACAGTTCCCTAGTTTCTATTTGCCACATACCGTACTGTATTTGAATGTTGTGTTTAACAGCAAACAAAAGTCGCTGTTTGTTCAGCTATGACAATCCAGTCCTTCTGGGAATAACCTTTTCAAATGGTTGATCTGTGAGAGACTTTTTGCCAGATCACAGCTTCAGCTGGCAGCAGTGGCCGCCTGCGCTGCACTATTACTGGCTCTCTCAACTACAAATGTCACCTGCTTTGATAAAACCCCATATCTCTATTAACCACAGAATTTCAAGAGCAAAAGCATGCCAGCCGTCTGATGGATATTCTACTCTGACTTAATAGACTCACTCTCTCCTGTATACAAGATTGGCCATTTAGCAGCAGTGGTTTTATCAAGGGGTACCTGATGTACACTTATAAATAACAGTAACAGATATCCTTGTAACAATTTATGTGAGAAAAAAAAAGAGCTTTAACATAGTTAATCCTTTTTTTTTTATATATATAGAACTTTAGTATTATACTCCCTCCGCACATGGTGGCTACAGCTAGGGTCTTAATGAGTCAGAGCTTGCTTGGGAAGAAGCATTTCAGGAAATGTTTGCCACCCTGTAACATACTAATTTGAAATGCTAATTTGCTTGTTACAGGGTGTTTTCCACACTAGCTCCTTGACTTTGGAACTCTCTGCCCTCCATACTCAGGAACCTGCATTCAGTTTCCATTTTCAAGGATGAATACAAAGACTTTTTCATTTTTGGAAACTCTTTGGCTCTGACATTGTGTTGATGTGCAGGTCTGTTGTAGCTCACTTTGCATGCATCCACTGATACTGTTTGATGTTTAGGTGATAACATTCTGTGGTCCTACAAGAAAGGCACAATATAAGGAGAGAAAGAGAGAGAGAGAGACAGCCTCTTTAACACTGTCTGCTCTGCACCTTTGCAGTTGGTGTAGATGAGCTGCATCGGTGCAGGTCATACAGTGTAAACAGAATGGGGAGCGTTGCAGGCGGTTGTAATGTGCTCCAATGTGGCATAGAGCAATCAGTGTTTTCGTGGGTTTGTGTACTGATTTAGGCGTTTTTTTTTTACTGGAATGGACAGTAAATCTTTATAAGTGGAACCTGAAGGTCATGTTTTCACTTTGATGTTAAAAGCCATTTGTGTTCTGATTTCTACAAACTGTTATCACCTCAAGAGGAAGGACACACACACACACACACACACACACACACCACTCTCTCTCTCTCTCTCTCTCTATCCATCCCAGCTACTGAATTCCAAATCTTTACAATGGGAGCTGCTATCCACTGAGGAAAACATGACCCTTCCTTGTCGCATGTCAAGAGAGATTTATGCACCCTCATGACAATGCTTTTTAGACAAGCTTTTCTTAAGTGCAGAAAAACACAGCTCCACAAAAGCAGTAACGGCCTTCAATCTTTATAAAAAGCAATGAGTGACAATATTTGTAGTTCAGAGATGTACAGCTTCATGGCATAAAGAAGCCATGTTCTATAACAGCACAGTATGGGGTCATGATGCAACAGCCCAGAGTCCCCCATAGTCCAGCACAACCAATTACAAAGTCAACATGCCACACTGAGGCAGTACGATGTCAAATGAAACACCATTACAAAAATGGTGCAGAAACATCCTCAATTAAATTTGCAAAAATGTTTGGACATTAAAACCTTTCTGTTTCAATACTCAGGGATGCCTGTAACACCTATCAAAGGAAAACATCAGAGCAGATGGTTTTCCGACTCCCCAGAAGTCTACAAATAAATGTCTGAAGAGGAACCATTGGATTTTGACTCTGCAGAAAAAGGAGTTCACTTCATTTACTTTTTTAAATTTGTTTCTTAAATCTTTGTTTATGGGTCTGCCTGACAGCCTAGCAGAAGTGCTATGTGCTTCTGTGGCAGTGACTGAGATTTGGGAACAGGCCCAGGCATTGGATCAGGTAGCCAGGAGGGGGCTGGGGTGGTGCTGTCACATGGAACGCTTCCAGCTGGGAAGGGTAGGTGCTGTGGTTGCACCGCCATACCAACCCCTGTGGTGGGTTGTGGGTACTTGTCAACTCCTCAGGGCATCACTGTGTGTATGTACAGGCTTGCATGTAGGGTTACTGCCCAGCATCTGGGGAGGTTAGAGGGAGAAAACTTGGGAGTACCATGTCTCCCTGCTGCCACTGATGACAGCTGCCATTAATCTCGGGCCTCAAACCGAGGATCTCCACTGGACTCGACAGTGGGGCAGTAGCAGATGGGGCTGTTCGGTTGCCAGGTCAGGACCTGACAAAAGCAGCAGGCGGGGGGCAGGGAACAAAAAACTGGAAAAAAACAACCTGTGTTAATATTCTTTAACCTTTTTATATAGTACTCATTTACAGTACTTTTATCATATTATATATTCCATGACATCATTTAATCAACATTAGAATTCTGTTAGGACTCTCACTCCACTGGAGACTCACTGAATCTTAGCATTTTGGCCAACAAATGGTATACTTTCAGTAATCAAATATTCATCAAAAGAGACACAATGCCTGTAGCTTAATTATTTAAACTACCATTCCCCAACAGCAGAACAACCTAGTAACATCTGCCATTTTCACAAAGCGTATTTCTGATCATAGAGGGGGATAATCTCTGAGGCACTTCACACTCCTTACACTTGGGTTGTGTCCACCTGATAGGTTGCTGATGCACATGTGACTTCGAAAGAAGTCCTGCGCCTTTTTCCTGTGATGCTGCCTGTCTTGGATCAGTTCTAATGGTGCATCTGTATAGGTTGTGGCACATCACAACAGCTCCCCAGCAGTTATTAATTCTTCATAAATAAGGTAAGCACAAACCTCTACCTGAATGATAAGCTAGGCGTCAGAATTGTTAGCAATGCCTTATAGCATCTTTTGAGGGAAACAGAAGCGTCTTATGGCTGTTCGTCGCCAATAGACTATATAGGCAATGAAACCAGAGAGCTTGATATCCTGGAATTTGTGGTTTCTGTTTGTTGGTAATCAATTAAGTCTAAGCAGCTTTTGAATGAGAATAAAAGAATAAAGAAAATCATAACTGACTAGCACATCCAGATAGATCTCACTTGTTGCTTCAGAGGATTGGCTTTTCATGAATATGCAGCTCGCTTGGGTCTCCTGTTAGCAGACCAAAGTTTTAATTTGCCCTCATGTAATTTGAGCTGCTGGGCAGTTTGGGAACCCTGCTAGCGGTCTCAGAATCAGCCCCAAATATCTTTATATCTATTTATTCCCCACTATTGGCGATTTGTGAGAGAAATGGAACAGTTTGTGGCTCCTGCTAGCAGCCACAGGAATGGATCCTATATTGCCAAATATCCATCTTCACAGAGAACGTTTGTCTGTGCGCAGTCAGTAGATTGTCTAAGATTAAATACAGAGTGTTTTGCAACCTACCCCGGCTTCCTGACTCCTTCCAGTGTTGTTCTTTGCCTTTTTTGTTTAGTCCCCTCTGCAGCATTGTCCCCCATTCCTGGCATTCAATCACGGCGTTCTTTCACACCTCCACCATTTCTTGTGTATTCGGGGAGGGTGTTGGCCATGGATTAAATCTCCCACTGGCCTCAGCATCTCTCCAGAGTCCCTGAGTCGCCCAGATGTCTGCTTGCACGATCTGCACTGCCTTGCGAATGCGCGATGCACTTGTCAGCCCTGGTTCACGCATGCGCGATGTGCCTTTCGGCTCTAGGTTCATGCACGTGCGATGGGCTTTAGGAGTTTGCGCATGTGCACAATACACAGTGCAATCTTGTGTATGGCACCTTGGCTCTCCCACTTGCACTACCGCGAGCTCGCGAGTCTCTGGCTTGTTTATCTCCCCTCTATGTTATTCAGGTCTCTGGGCAAGCCTGTCGCATGTCCATATGTACCCTCCACTGCTGTTTCCAGAGGTCAGTAGGGGGGAAAGCAGATGATAGTGATCTCTTAGAGCAAGGCTCAGAAGTTCCTGATACTCCCTCCCCACCATTTAGTCACAGTTCTCCCCGTCTTGTGCAGAGTTCAACTCATTAAATTTAAAGGGCTCACAGCATCACAAGGAATCACACATTCTGCTGTTTGGTCCTTCGGTTTCTTAGGTTTTCATCCCCAATTTCCCATATTGGGGGGTGGAAGGAGAAAGAAATTACATGTCTAGAGTGTTTTTCATCTACACTCTTGTAATGTGTTCCGTGGGTCTGATCCTAAACAAATGCCATTTTCCTATTCATCCACAGACATGGGCAAAACATAAAGCTGCAGGCTTCATAGTGTGCCCATTCCATCAGACGTATTTGCACCTCTTGCACAGAGGACCCACCTTCGTCAGCACAGGCAGCAGAGGAGGACACTTTTACAGACACTAGCGAGCATATAGAAGCCCCAGATGCTACACAGGTGAATCCTTCTACCCCACAAAATAACATAGACACCAATGCCATTCTTCTACAAAATCAGCAAGTCCTCCAGTTGCAACAGCAACTCATGACAACCATGTGGGACAAATTGACCAAGATTTCAGCAAGACCTCACATTTATCATGCCACTGACTCATATACACCATCAGACAAACCAACACAAACGCTACAGAGTTGCCCTCTAACTCTGAGCCAAAACTTGGAGGATGAGGAGGACAAGGAGGCCGAACCACAATCCCTCACAGCAAAGTGGTGCTTCCCTGATCAGATACCAGCTTTGGTATGCAGCATTATGACCACAGTGGGGTTTGAGACATCTACCACACCAGCTCCCCAATCTAAAGTACTACTATCCTTACAGCCGGCAGAGAAGGCAACTGACAAATTTCCAGTATGTGAGGCCATTAAATAAATAGTTAATAAAGAATGGGAATATGTAGACCCTTCCTGTATCCCAGAGAGAAGGTCATGGGATAAGATGTATTCCCTGGAGGTGGACAAAACAGCAATATGGTGCACCCCTCCCAATGTCGATCCACAGATAGCCTCCCTAAATAAAAAGACTGTCCTACCAATGGAGTCCGCTTTGGCACTAAGGGACCCAGTGGACAGAAACTTAGAGGAAATTTTAAAGAAAAACTATGAATTAGCTGGCCGGGGGGGGGGGCAAGGGCAGCTACCACAGCCATTTATGCCACCAGAGCCCAGCTCAAATGGCTGCAAGAGGCACAAAAATCCTTGACTCCTAAGACGGTGGAGTCACAGTTACTAGACAATGCCATCTTATCCACTAAATATCTGGCAGACATGGCCGTGGACTCTCTAAAGATCAATGCCAGAGCCGCCACACTCTTAAAAAGGGCTAGGAGATGTATATGGATGAAACTGTGGAATGCAGATGAGTTTAAATCCCTTCTTCTGAAGTTATCATGCAGAGGTAATCTTTTATTTGGGGAGGGTCTGGAGAAATACTTAAGGGGAAAGGAGGATGGTAAGGCACTGGGGAAGGATAGAGTTAGTAACTCCACCTACCTACCAACCACGCAAGCCAATCGTGCACACTCCTTTCGTGACAGATGCAGAGGTCAGTATGCACCCAGGGGTCAGAATTATAGACCAAGTTTTAACCCCTACAACACATACAATAGATACTGGGGAAGTGGGATATTGACCAGAGCTAGAGGCTCCTACCAGATCAGAAGAAGGGGTCACAACAAACAATGACTATCCTTGTTGCACACAATGTCCCAGGGTTCCCGTAGGCGTCCGACTAAGACTATTCACGCATGAATGGGTCAAGACCACCCAAGACAGATGGGTTCTGGAGATAATCAAAGAAGGCTGTGCAATAGAATTTGCAGAAAGACCAAGACTAAACAGGTTGATAACCTCACTAGTACCAAGACACAGGGTTACCCCCTCACAGTTACAGAAACTACTGAGAGAGAGCTAACAGACAACACCATCACAAGGGTGCCCTCACCAGAGGAGGGCCAGGGCATGTATTCAATACTTTTCACAGTGCCAAAAAAGACAGATCTTCAACCAGTCCTCAACCTGAAATTACTGAACAAGAGTGTTAAATACAAACCCTTCAAGATGGAAACAATAAGATCCACTCTAAAGGCGCTCAGACCAGGAGACGTACTCACATTGATAGATCTGAAGGATGCATACCTTCATATTTGCATAAGAAAATCACATTACAAATTTCTCAGATTCCACATCCTGGGGAAGCATTTCCAATACAAGGTGTTCCCCTTCAGACTAGCATCCACTTCCAGAGTATTCACAAAGGTATCGATAGTACTCGCCTCAAAGCTAAGAGAGCAAGGATTATAGAAATTGAAATACCTGTAAATTTTCTTTCTCCGACTGCTGGTCTCTGGGCTCATAACTAGTGGGAGGTCCTTCCTGGTACCACATGGCAGGCAGGAAAAAGATCTCTGCAGGGGAACCAGATCCTCCCTTCTGCATCCTGTAGCTCTCAGTTTGTTCCAAAGCATGTGTCCCCTGAAATAATACATCACTGAGAAATAAAAAGAAGAAATGTTAATCTGCACTTACGGCCTGGAAGAGCCGACTTCAAACACTCAGGCCAGATGGCCAATATCCAACATTCTGGGAGGTGAGGAGCCCGGAGACCAGCAGTCGGAGAAAGAAAATTTACAGGTATTTAAATTTCTATTTCTCTCTCCTAAGCTGGTCTCCAGGCTCATAACTAGTGGGATATACTAAAGTAGTACATCCCTTTGCTTCCCGGGTGGGAAGAATGCTAGCAGACATTTATGGGTACCCCGCCAATGGAAGGACCAGGTAACCAAAGGATGCCTCAGCAGAGGCAGACATATCCAATCTGTAGAACTTTGCCAAGGAATGGATGGATGCCCAAGTGGCCACTCTGTGAAAGACTGCTGGAAAGGCTTCTCTGAATTCTGCCCAGGAGGTAGCCACTGCATGAGTTGAAGGTGCCCTCAATAGGCCCGGCAGAGAAAACCCCTGCCTTTTGGAAGGTGATGGAGAAGAGAACAAATTCATTTGGTTCTAGAGACTTTTAAGGCTTTTTTGCCCAAATTTGGCCCTGATGTAAAGCTTGAGTACTCTTCTCTAGCCCAAGAAGGAAAACTTCCCTCTCCTTCTCACTCGTAGGGCCAGGACAGGACATAGGGCAGGGAGATTCAATTCCTGGTTGCTGAGGAAGGGAGATAACACCTACAGCAGAAAAGATGGATATGTTCATAGAATCACATAGTTCTGGAGGAACATGGTGTATGGTTCCTTGGAAAACAGAGGTCCTATCTGCTGATACAGCAGGCTGAAGTGAGTGCTGCAAGAAGGTGACCTTCATCGTGAGGAGGAGGGTGGACATTTCTTAATGAGCTCCAGGGGACTTGGTGAGGGTTCTGAGGACCAGATTGATTTTCCAATGTGAGATGATGGGCTTTATTGTACGACACTTCAGCGCTCTCCTCTCAGGAACCGACTGATGGGAGGGTGAGCACCCAAAGGCTCCCCTGAATCCACCCTTGGGAGATTACCCAGAGCTAAGAAGATCTAGGGACATCTGGGCCCACTGCAAGAACCATGGCTGGTGTGGCCAATGAGGACATATTAGGAATAGTTACACCTAATCCAGGGAGATCTTGTGTAGGAGTCTTGGGATTAGTAGAATTGGATTTTTGAGATTAGCGGAATTGGAGGAAGGTCGTACAGGAGATTGCAGGGTCCCTAGTCTAGAGGGAAGGTATCCTGTGCTATGGTCAGCTCGACCCTGATTAGAGAGCAGGACTGGGGAACTTTGCGGCTTCACCAACCGGTGAAGAACTCCCTGCAGGAGGCCCCACCATGCAGCAAGAAGGAGGAAGGCACTGACCTTTAGATCCCATTCTCCTGGGTGGACATCCTGACTTAGCCAATCCTCCATGATGTTCTGACCTGTTATGTATATGGCCACCATGGTCACCAGGTGGTGCACTGCCCACTGGAAGAGCAACAGGGTTTTCTTGTACCACCCGAGAGCTCATGTACCTCCCTGGTGATAGGTGCAGGCCATTGTGGTTCGATTGACTGAGGATGAGGACATCCTGGTTGGAGATCTGTACTTCTAATCTGAAATGTCAGGAGTATCTCCAGTATGTTGGTGTTGTAGTGAGTCTCTACCCTTGACCGCATGCCCTGCGCTGAGAGCTGATCCAGATGAGCTCCCAAGCCCCGAAGGCTGGTATCGGTAGTAAATTTTCCCTTGGTGAGGGTGCCCTCACTTGAGACCCTTCATGAAGTTGGAGCAACGAGTCCCCCAATGTAGGGCTGCTTCCACCTGGCAATAGCCTAGAGTCTGTTGGCTCAGACTGACCCTGGGCTGGTCCCCTGATGGAGTAGGTTTGACTGGCCATATGCTTGAATCTATTGGCCCAGACTGACCTTGATGTAGTAGGTTCAGCTGCAGGGGATGCATGAGAACCAGGGCCCAGGGAACTGAGAATGCCAGGGAGACTGTCGCCCCTGTAAGCTGCATGAGGGTGTGGGCTGAAAGACATCGGACCACTTGGTCTTTGCTGAAAAGAACCCTGAGGTCCCTGAACTTAGAATTCATAGGAAGACTCTTTAATTTGGGATGTTCAGAAGATTACTCCTCAATAATTCAGATTATTGGATGGCGGAAGACAGCTCGTTTGATGGTCAGGTACCCTATACAGGAGAGGCATTGGGTGACCTCAGTCACTGCCAGAGTTGTTTGCTCACACTGTGGGGCACTGACCAGAGTGACGCCCAGATAGGATATACAGAAATGCACCTGCAAATCTACTGAGACCAACTAATTTCCCCGATGGAATTCCTCTGAAGATGGACGCAAGGGTTCTCATCTAGAATGTCCTGTGGTGGATAAATTCGATTAGACATTTTAGGACCCATACGGGCCTGAAAACTCCAGAATAATTTGGGATTATGAAGAATAGACAGTAAATGTCCAAGTTCCTTTCTGCACTGGGCACCCACTCGCTTATTCAAGCCTATATGTGGTCTGTGAGTGGTTGAAGAGTTGACATATTCTGTGCAGATAAGGGTAAGAGTACCACATGAAGTGGGAGGACCCTGCTTCAAACTCTAGGGGGTAACCCCTGCGCACTATGTCTGGCACCCCCATGATCATGGAGGTGCAAACTCTTTCCTCGAGAAAACTGGAAAGTTCGCCCCCTACTCAAGGATGGGTCTGAGGCCTTTACTGTGACCTTTCTGGCATCTCAGATGCTGCTTCTTCCTCCACTGAATCCACGCTGGATGCGAGAGATGACCCAGGATCATCTGCCGAAGGCAGATTTAATTTGTCTTCTGAGTAGTTATGGGCTTGAACATTCTGTCTGGATCCCGACGACTAGGGTCTGTACCTGCTCCTGGATTGTGGTACTTAAGTTTTTGTCATTTCCCTGGATTCTTTTACAGCCTCCTTTAGAGCTGATCCAAACAGGAGATCTCTCTTGTAGGGGGCATTCACCAAGTGTGCCTTGATGACCTGTCTGCCTGCCATGCCTGCAGACTTAGGTATGTTGAGGTGAGGTAAGTTAAAGCATGGCCCTTGCTGTGCATCTGGCAGCCTCCTTTGAGATGTCAGCTGAGAATGCAGAGATTAGTCTGGAGCTGTAGTTGCTGCAGGTGGGCTTGCTTATATCTGGCTCATCAGCACGCTGGAATGCCAGGTCAGTGACCCATGGTAGTGTGGCTCATACTGAGAACAGGTTGGCTGTAGCTGCTTTGAGGGAGGTTGCGGAGGACTAAAGCGCCTTTTCTGAGGGATGCATCCACCTTCCTATCCCCTGGGTCCCATAGAGAAGCCCCATTCCCGATGGGATATATATATTCTCTCTTCCCTATCTCCCTTCTCTCTTCTGCTTGGCAGCTGATGCAAGGCTGAGCGCTGGTTTTGGGGGTTCAGGAACTGACAAGGTAGACCCCAAGTGAAACTCCTCAATCACCCACCTAATGACAAAAACTATGTCATCCAAGACTAAGTTTCTAGATGGAGAGCCATCCGAGACAGAATCGTCACCCAGTAGCACCCCTTCTTCTGGGGGGACTAACTGACCTCTGATGGACTTGGGGGCCTGTTCCATTGGAGGTTTTCCACTGTGGGCATCCTTGAATCGCTCCTAGTTTGTGACCTCTTCCTCTCCTATCGTGCCGAGAGGGGTGATGTCCCTCTGGTCTGAAGATGGGGAGGAGGCATTGGGGTGGGCTTCCTGTGGACCCTACGACCTATGTAGGAAATCAAGGCATGATGGTCAAGGCATGATGGGTTGAGGGCGAAGGCCCTTTTAGGCTTGCCTATTACATCAGGGGCTAAGTCTGATGGGAAAACAGTGCTGCCCCTTGGAGGAGGAGAAGGGCTCATGGGTCTTTGCTGCCCAGGATTGGTGCTCCTGTGACAGCATGATGAATGTCTCCAGACCTCCTCTGACCTTGTAGCTGCATCACTTAGGCATAGCAAGCAGGAGAAGGTGACATAAGGGGGAATCTACATCTGTGGCACTTTCTGCCCCATGAGGATTCTATGCTCCCAACAGCCCTTGCAGCTCTTTCGCACAGGAGGGTGGTATGAGTCCCTATTTTGAGTCCTGTTAGCACTGCCACCTGGAGTCAGGGCCTATCTGTCCAAATGGGCTTCAAAGATGTTGACGAGCCGAAATCAGCACAGGCTTGTCAATGCATTGTGAGCTGTGCCCTTCCTCCTGTTCAATCGCCCTTGGCGGGACTTGTTGAGGGCAGCAGTCAACAATGAGCTGGATCATAAGGGGAGTGCTTTCGCTCTGACCGGTTTCCCCCTTTGTTCATCAAAGAGCCTGATGGGCAGGAGTCTCAGGAATAGGCCACAGAGTCAACTGCCTGTGCCCTCCTGGCCATCGATGAGGGGCTGTATCACGGCTCTTCCTGTGCCGAAATGAAGCTCCTGCTGCTGTGGAGCGTTATCACTCCAAGAGAATTCCTCCACTGATTGTCCGCGAGCCTGAGGACTGAGGGTTCATCGATGGAAAGCAGCTTTGGTGGCGTCGACTAGGAGGAGAAGCTTGGCTCTTCATGAGCTGAAGAAGATTCCTGGTGCCATGGAGCATGATCGCTCCTAGAGGCTTCCCCCAAGACTCCTGCTGCTGCGAGGCACGATCACTCCTAGATGCTTCTCCCATGTTCATCGATGAGCCTGAGGACCAGGGGTCTCTTTGATGGTGCGCAGCATCAGCAGCCTGAGCAGCAATGGCCATAGACGAGGAGAATAAAGTGCTGCTCTCCGGAGCCGAAAATAAATTTGCAGCACTAGGGACCCTGATTCCTGCGTCCTGCCAAACTAAAGGTGCTTGGGGGGGGCAGTGAACATCTGTGAGCAGAGATGAGGAGCCAGTCCGTACAGCACGCATGGCTGAGGCTGGGATCCCTGTGCTAGGTCTGTGATTTTCAGAAAAAGAGGAATCTTGTCGGGCTATCATGTGCCTCCCTCCTAACAAGGTGACCGTTGGGGGGGGGGATGCGTGCTTCAAAGTGTGGGAGGGAGGAGGAGTGAAGGGGGCCAGTCTGTTCAGCATGCACGGCTGAGACTGGGGACCCTACAGAATCTGAGAGGCAATGCTGATTAAGCTTCCCTCATTGAAGATCCTCTTCTTGTAGAAAAGTAAACTGCACTTACAGTTTGATGTCTTCAGCTCTGCCACAACAGTGGCAGAGCCCCTGCAGAGAACCTGCCTCTTGACAGGCAGGAAGTAAACTGAGAGCTAAAGGATGCAGAGAGGAGGATCTGGTTCTCCTGCAGAGATCTTTTTCCTGCCTGTCATGTGGTACCAGGAAAGACCTCCCACTAGTTATGAGCCAGGAGACCAGCTTAGGAGAGAGAACCAGGTAATACCTTACCTCGACGACTGGTTGATCTGAGCAAGATCAACCCAGCAATCACAAAGAGAGATAAAGATTGCTATTCAATGCCTTGAAACTCATGGCTGGGTTATAAACCAGGAGAAAAGCCAACTCAAACCTTGCCAAAAACTGGAACACCTAGGCAATCTCATAGACACTCTACAAGGAACAGTACAGCCTTTGGAAAAGAGGGTCTCAACCCTATTAGCCACGATAAACAGACTAAGAAACCCAAAACACCCATCACTAGAAGACATTTCCCATATGCTAGGTCTAATGTCATCATGTATAGATACCATCCCATGGGCAAGATGGCACATGAGACCACTGTTATACTTCCTCATTCAACAAGGTCCCACATGCGACTTGGATTTTACAAGAAGGGTGGTACTCCCACTAGAGATTACACATTCATTAGCGTGGTGGTCAATAAAGGATAATTTACTAAGAGGTATGCTGCTAGACATACTAACGGACATACAGGTGGACACAGATGCCAGCCTGACACGCTGGGGGCCAACGACAGGACACAAATCAGTGCAGGGAAGGTGGTCATTACCAGAATCAAAATTGCCCATAAACATCCTAGAAATAAGAGCAGTGTTCAGAGCATTACTACACTTCACAAAGGAAGTAAAAGGGAAGAATGTACTAATACGGTCAGACAATCAAGTAACGGTAACATACATCAACAAACAAGGAGGAACAAAAAAGCAGGGCAATGCAGAGAGAGACAGAAAGACTCATACCTTGGGTACAAAAACATCTTGCAAGCCTGACAGCCATCCACCTGGCAGTCAAGTTGAACACAACGGCAGACTGGCTGAGCCAGTACATGATACACCTGGGAGAATGGATGTTACACCACAGATTTTCCAGTCCATCAACAGCCATTAGGGACCAACAGAGATAGATCTAATGGCATCATACAAGAACAATCAGTGCCCAAGGTTCTACTCCCAATTTTGGGATCACAAATCCATGGGGGCAGACACACTATCAGCAACTTGGAACTTCCAATTCCATTAATACCACAGGTCCTGAAGAAGATCTGCAGGACCAGAACAAGAGTAATACTGATAGTGCCATACTGGCCCAGGAGAAGCTGGTTCACCACAGTGGTGGCAATGGCCCTGGATCATCCCTGGACACTACCAGTCAGACATGACATTCTCAGTCAGGGGCCAATATATCATCCCAATACAGCAAACCTCAAACTGACGGCTTGGCTACTGAAAGGGAGCGACTGCTCAGTGCAGGCTACCACCCTATAGTCATTGACTCTATGGCACACTCGAGAAGAAATTCCACCACAAGGACATACCAAAGGCACTGGAAAGTATTCCACAAGTGGTGCACAGAGAAGAATATAGACCCATTAACTTTGACAGTTGCCAATATTCTTCTTTTTCTCCAAGGGGCGCTGGACAAAGGTTTATCATCAGCATCACTACAGATCCAAGTGGCAGCAGTTGGAGCAGCCAGGGGCCCAATAGAAGGAACATCCCCAGGGGCACACCGAGACATCATAAGATTTCTTAAAGCAACAGCTAATCTCCGTCCAAAACCCAGGTAGTGGACGGCCCCATGGAATCTCAGCCTGGTACTCAGAGCAATGATAGACGCACCATTTGAGCCTCTGGAGACAGTGTCACTCCAATGGTTAACAATAAAAACACTTCTGCTAGTCACCATATGTTCAGCCAAGTGCATCAGCGAAATACAGGCATTATCGTGCAGAGCACAATTTCTGGTATGATATGAGGACAGAATTACGTTAACAACTATTCCCTCATTCATACCCAAGATAAGTACAGCATTCCATTCTAAACAGGACGTTGAGATCCCAGCGTATATGCCAGTGGAAGAGGTAGATCAAGAACCCCAACTTCAACTACTGGGCATGAAGAAAGTACTTACGATGTACCTCACTAGGACAGAAGACATAAGTCAAACTGACCATCTTTTCATTACCACTCAAGGTCACAGGAAGGGACAAGTAGCTACAAGATACACCATCGCTACTTGGCTAAAATCAGCAATCACCGAGGCATATAAGGCAACTAATCATGATCCGCCTATAGGCGTAAAAGCCCATTCTACCAGAGCTATCACCATATCATGGGCAGAAAGAACATGGAATCAGTGGAAGAGATATGTGCAGCCACCACTTGGGCATCACCACATACTTTTATTAGACATTACAGAGTGGATGTCTCTATGAACTCTAAGGCAAACTTTGGTCAAGCAGTGTTACTAGCCACTAGATTGAACACTAAGACAATAGCTGACTAGCCACCCTAACTTCTCAGGGTACTGCTATTTAATCGTTAACCCAGGTGTAAGGAGTGTGGAGTGCCTCAGAGATTATCTCCCACAATGGTAGTTTATTCACATGGTAAAGGTAATTGTGGAGTTATACATCTCTGAAGCACTCCACAACCCACCCGAGTAGTCAGTTAAGAAGAATAGATTATTGAGTTTTATGAAGTTTAACACCAGCATGCCATATGGGCCGATTAGTATTAGTACGTGTCAATAAGGAAATAAATGGACATTAGGTCAAAGGCATTAATAACTCTGATAAGGTGTTGTTCTTTCTCCTGTTTGTCGATTATCAATGCACATGTATTTCAAAGGAATAAGAGTACATAACAGGTCAAGAGAGGTTGATTTCTTAGTAGGTACAGCTTTGGAAGACATCAAACTGATCCAGGAGAGGCAGCATCACAGGGAAAAGGGGCAGGACTTCTTTTGAAGTCACATGTGCATCAGCAACCTATCAGGTGGACACAACCCAGGTGTAAGGAGCGTGGAGTGCCTCAGATGTATACCCCCACAATCACCTTTACCAGGTGAGTTAACTACCATTTTGTAGTGCAGTAATTGTGGTCTGAAGTCACATGAGCTATACAACTGTAATCACACGGACTCCAATCAGGTAGTAAGTGTAAATTCGAGCCGCATTAGCTGAAGGCACCTAATGAGGCTGTTTTGCTCCCTAAATTACTACTTCAGGAGTTAATTGTACCAGATTTTTTCCACATGCAGATGCTCTCCCATGTGAAAATGCTGACAGTATTGTGGTAATTTGGGGCCCATCTTGGCTGCCCCTCCTGCTACAGGGCAATAACTATACTCAACTCAAGTGCACTTTTCTATTTTTCCCCTGGAGGTGTTGCATACTGGATGTAAAGAACAGTATGTCAGCAGTGCCCACTAGGTGTCAGATGCTGCAATACAAGAGTCATACAGTGTTGAAGGAATGACTGCAACCGTGACGCCCTAGAGCTGTGGGAAGCTGAAATAATGGGAAAGTGAAACCACAAAGTAACAGAGCAGCAAATGGGCTGGAGGAGGTCTGTGGGTTAGCAAGCATAAAATTACATGAAGCACTCAAACCTCCAGCTATTGGGAATTTCCCTTTAGTTGAATGGTTAGCTCTGCTGCCACTGGAACTCAGGGTTGCAGTTTTGATTCCCAGCAAGGGCTCCTAGGGAGTCAGCTCACCGGATGGGACAGGCATAGTAGAAAGGACCTCTGTGGTCCTGGAAGCATGTGCAGTTTAACAACTAGCATGGTCCAATAAGGTATCAAATTCATGGTTCTCGTAGCACTATTAAGTTATGAAATATCCGAACACCATAGAAGTGCTTAGGGATCCCATCCTGTGTCATAGAAAACTTAGACGAGCTATACTGGAGATGGTCAGACAACCATCAGCTGGAAGCAATGCCTGAACTGTTCAAGGCCACGGCAGAGCAGATTTTTTCTAAACGAATATGTTTTCCCAGGACGCCAAAACTAACATACTGCAGCATTCTGTGCTCCTTGGAAATTAGATGCCAAAGAGGTGATTTATTATTGTTTGAAATTAGCAGGGATTTAAAAAAAAAAAGCATTAATGGACAATTTGGGTCTAGTTTTTAAAGGCTGAGGCTGCGACCAGGGGACATAACATGCGACTGAAAACCTTAAGTTTCAAAACTAATAAACATAAAATTTCTTCAACTTGAGAATAGTGGGGCTGTGGAAAAACTTTCTCCAAAATGTCATTAATGGTAAATTAAAATTAGTCTTTAAGAATCAAACTGATAGGTTGATCCTACAGGGATTTAATATGAGCTATAGCTGCTGTGTTGCGGAAGCAGTCTCATTGGACTTCTTAATCTTTTTCTGCCTATCTTACCGTAGCAGTAGTAGCAGTATTACTGTATATTGTTTACAGTCGGGCCCTGCTTCTACACAGCTTTCCAGCTGGGCAGACTGAAGCCAGGTCAAGTGGATTGCTCAAGGTCACACCATGTGAGCTTGTGGCTTTGGTGGAAGATGAACAGTGATCTCTTGGTTCACAGTTCTGTGCGCTAATCACTGCTCCAGACTTCTGTCCCTTTTATGCAGCGCAAATACTGTGCCCTTTTATACACGGGACATCACTTGGGAGAACTGGCACATGATCTGAAGACAGGTTTCTGCCACTAGAGAGCAACAAGTGAAAGGGGCTGCATCATTATGGAAAATGGAATGTAGAAAAAAACAAAATTAAATAAATCACTACAAAAAAAAATGACTTTAATGAGCGAGGCTAAAAAATCTGTGACTAAGTTGCAAAACCTCAAAAGACAGAAACATATGCAGATGGCACTTCCAATAGCAAACTTCCAGTCTTCTTTATCACCAGGCTGTATTTATTGTCTAATACAGCTTGCTGATGCCATTTATAAAACAGGTCAAGATGGCCGCTGCAAATATTGTTCTCTGACTGGATGGGCTAGGTCACCTGCCATGCTCATATGTACTCACAAAAGCACATTGCTTTATTTTCTAAACTAAAACTTTTAATACTGGACCTTTGTATAAGTACAACACACTCTAGAGTGCTGCATTTGTTGGGATATACACACACTCCTTAGGAGCACTTGGCCTGTGGCCTCGTGCCTCAACGCACACACTAGAAGAGTGCCTACAAATCCCAATGAATGCAGCACCCAGTTGTGTGTTATTGCTTATGTATCTACTGACTGGTATGTATTCTGAATCATGTTTATGATGCAGCTCCTCTGAAGTTGTGCTCTGGTTTGCTGATGGAATGTGAGATACTCAGAAGAGAAGGGAAAGCCATATCTGCATTTTAAACTTTTTTGTTGATGCACAGTAGACTAAACTGTTTATAAAGTGAAGTACTTTTTTATTAAATGGCATCAAATTCCCAGAATCATTAGCAGAAAATGCTTTTTTAATATTTTTTAAGCTTTTTTTTTTTAAACAATGTGAACTTAGTTTTGTCTTGTAATGTTTAAACAATTAATTCCCATCTTTATTCCCAACTTTATTTACTACATGGGAAGTGAAGGGTAGGTGGCCCCGAACATGTATTTCCTCAATATAGCCACAGGCCAGGTGAAGTGCAGGTAAACACAATATGGGCACTACTCTGTCAATGCACTCAGCCCTGCCCTGGAGAGGCCCCCACTCTACAGTGAGAGGAGAGTTCAGTCTCCCAACTCAGTGTCACCACCATATTATGAAGACCACTACGCACAGAATTTCATGTGTCATCATTGCTGTCAGGTAGACTGTGGACAATGAGTCGAGTATAAAAACCACCAAAGCTTCTTTTGCCAATGATGCAAGCCAGAATTCAGACCTACTGCAGCTCTCCAATGGCGAAAGGGTTGAGTTCTTGGCCAGTCAGTTATCCAGTCCCCTAACAGCCACTTTCAGTTTTAACAGGCCTGTATTATTGTAAGGGTGCACTCTAATCATAGTGAAAGTGGTAATGGGAGGGAGGAGGTTAACAACGAAGAGTGCCAGTGATTTAAAAACGTCAGCACCAGCACCACTTTACTGCAAGTTCTGCAACCCACCTCCTATCACAGAACTAATGCAATGTTTACGTACTATACTGCACGAATAGTTATTTTTGCTACACTTGACATTTTTGTCAGCTTCATTCGCTGCTAAAAATGTAGTTACAAATGCCTATGAAAATGGAATATACTTTAATATTTTTCAATCTGAATGACAAAGAAATGCACTGAGGTTCATGTACTGTACTTGATAAAGTGTTGCAAAGATGCCTGCCCCCTTTTTTGGCTGGCAATATACAGCCCCCTTTTTCAGCTGGTAGGTTACTGCCCCCTTTTTTGGCTGGCAATATACAGCCCCCTTTTTCAGCTGGTAGGTTACTGCCCCCTTTTCTGGCTGGCAATATACAGCCCCCTTTTTCAGCTGGTAGGTTACTGCCCCCTTTTTTGGCTGGCAGCATATAGCCCCCTTTTTCAGCTGTAGGTTACTGACCCTTTTGGCTGGCAGTATACAACCCCTTTTTCAGTTGGTAGGTTACTGCCCCCTTTTTCGCTGGTATAAGGCCTCAGCTGTAGGTTACTACCCCATTTTGGGTTGGCAGTATACAGTCCCCCTTTTCAGCTGGTAGATTACTACCCCCATTTTTGGCTGGTAGGATACAGCCCCATTTTTTAACTGGTAGGTTACTACACCCTTTTTCAACTGGCAGAATACAGACCCCTTTTTCAGCTGGCAGGATACAGACTCATTTTTCAGCTGGTAGGTTACATGCTAGTGGGTTTATGTAATTAAACTACCATCAAGTATAGATTAATTTTACATTTCATTTACAAAACTCTTTCCATGTGCTTCATGTTAGTACTTCTCACAGTATCATAGTAACACAGTACTGTAGAGACAGAGGGATGGAGGGTCCATCCTGTCCAACTCTCCTGCTGCGTGGCAGAGACTAGATTCAACATTTTGTGTCCTGCAGAATCAACATAAGACATGTAAGGGTGAAGGGGAGGGAGGGAAAAATGGAAAGAGGGAGTGAAGAGTGAGAGAACAGAGTGAGGGAGAAGGAGTAGGAGTGGGTAAGAGAGAGCGAGAGAGAAGAAAGTGAAGAAGAGGGGGAGAGAGAGATAGGGGAGGGAGTAGGAGTGGGTAAGAGAGAGCGAGAGAGAAGAAAGTGAAGAAGAGGGGGAGAGAGAGATGGGGAGGAAGAGAGAGACTAAGGTGAAGGAGAGGAAGAGAGTAAGGGAGAGGGAGAGAGAAAGAAGAGAATGAGAGAGAGATAGGGAAAAGCTGAGTGAGTGAGTGTGTGTGACAGACAGCGAGGGAGAGAGAGAGATAGGAAGAGAGGAGGGAGGGAGGGAGGGAGGGAGGGAGAGGGAGACAGAATGTGTCAACTCCACTAATTAAATAGTGAGCTATTTTATTTATAGCACCTGGTTTTGACAGTGATGGCATCAAGTATCTGAAGCCTCAGCAATGGGCGATACTGGTTTATATCTGGATGAGAATACATCTTTTTTTTCAGTCTCCTCCTACCGTGAAATCTTAATTACTTTCCTGGATCTATTCTACACAGTTCTTCAATGTCAGGACTATCTGTTGGTGCCATCAATGAATGGTCATCTACATTGCACAGAGAGAGATCTAAATTTAGCCACAACAGAGCACAGCTCCACATAAAGGACAATCTTGGTTTGACCTATTAAAAAAAAAAAAAAGCACAGCAAACATGAACCTGGAACACACTGCTTGTCTATTAAATATTAACTGCTTCATTTACATTTAAACGAGTGGAGCAGCAGTGGATGGAATTTCTGATGCTGTTCAGTGGTGTTGCTAGCATGGAAAGAAGCAAAAAAGAGGATGATGTCACTTTGGATAAACAAAGCCATCACACACTATCCATTCTTCAACAGCTTAAGGCAAGCATCCACCGGCTGTGAAACATGATCCACTAAAATGCTTTTCACTGTAAACACATTTGCTCATAATTAAGTGAAACAGCCCTGCTGAATCTTATGATAGCTCACTGAAGCTGAAGTAGAAAAGGATGGGTGATGTTCAGCACTGAGGATGTAGAGATGGTACAGGGTCTTTTAGCGTTTGACACTGATCTTGCAAATCCTCAGAGTCAGCCATCTGACACAGGAGGGGTGACCCAGCCATATTTTTCATGGGTCTTCACCAGGCTCTTAAATGTTGCCTCTGCTTCCTTGCGGCTGAAGGCTTTCCGTGACTTCCCAGCTTTTCTGCAGATTCGACCCTGCATCACACAAAGGAAGCAGACATTAAAATATGAACAAATGAACATACAAATTTGCCAGCAGAAACAGGTCACATGGTCTATCAAGTCTGCTCGAGTGTGCAGCTAGAACCTTTACCTTGCAGTTGCCCCACCCCTCCCTTCACAATTAGCCCCCTCTCACCCTGTCCCATCCCCTTTTGAAACTACTCACTGTCTTACAAGATACCACCTCCTGTGGCAGAGTGTTCCATTCCGCCACAACCCTCTCTGTAAAAACGTATCTCCTCATTTCCCTCCTATACCTTCCCCCCTCCAATATAAGACCATGCCCTCTCATGTCCCTCCCCCTCCTTAGCTTAAATCTCCCTTCAGTACCTGTCTTGTTTATCCCTTTTAAGTACTTAAAGGTCTGAATCATATTGCCCCACTCCCTTCTCTCCTCCAGGGAGTACATATTCATCTCACTCAGCCTCTCCTCATATTGCCTGTCCTCCAATCCCTGGATCATCTTTGTCACTCTGCATCGTACACCTTCCAGTAATCTTACATCCTTTTTCAGATATGGGTGCCAGGACTGCATGCAGTACTCCAGGTGTGGCCTGACCAGTGACCTGTAGAGAGGCAGGATCACCTCCCTGCTCCTGGAGGAGATTCCTTTCGCAATACATCCCAGCATCCTGTTGGCCTTTGCTGCTGCCTTTCTGCACTGCTCTGTATTGTTCATTTCCCCTGTTACAACCCCCCTAGATCCTTTTCCTCCTCGGTGGTACCTAGCTGCACTCCTCCCAGCTGGTAACCCCCACCCCGGGTTCTTTGCCCTGAGGTGCAGTACTTTGCACTTTTTAGCATTGAGCTCCAACTGCCATGCTTCCAACCACTCCTCCAGTTTGATTAGGTTGTCCTGCAGCCTCTGCCATCCTGCTATGTCATCCACTACCTCCCCTAAATTCTTGTCATCAGCGAAGAGTCTGATCTTGTTCCTGATGCCATGCAAGATGTTCGCTATGAATATCCCAAATATCACAAGCCCCAATACCAATCCCTGTGGCAACCTGCTCGTCACTGCCCTTGGAAATGAGAGCTCCCCCCACCACTACCCTCTGCTGTCTCCCATGCGGCCAAGTCTTGATCCATTTAACCATCTTAGTCTCAGCCTCCACATATCTCAACTTTCCCCACAACCTCCCATGCAGCACTGAATCAAAGGCCTTGCTGAAGTCCAAATATATGACATTCACAGCGGGCCCTTGTCCAGTTCCCTCGTTACCCAGTCATAATACTCAACTAGGTTAGTCTGACAGGACCTTCCTGAGACAAACCTATGTTGATGGCCGTCATCTTCCAGAAAGGTCACCAGCCTCTCTTTCAGGATTTTCTCCATCAGCTTCCCCACAATGGATGTTAGGCTTACTGGTCTGTAACTGCCCAGTTCATCCTTTGGGCCACCGTTATGGAGGGGCACCATGTGAGCCATCCTCCAGTCATGTGGTATGCACCCTGTGTCCAGTGAGAGGTATTGAATAGGTCTGCTAGTGGCCCAGCCAGGACCTCTGCCAATTCCTTCAGCACCTTGGGATTTATGCCATCCAGTCCTGGTGCCTTATCCACCCTCAGAGCCTTAGATCTTCCAACATCCTGCCCTCAATGATCACCCTGTCTGTTACCTCCTCCCCCGTCCACCCTCCCCACCCTCTGCAGTAGTTGTCTGCCCCTCTCCCTCATGAATACAGAACAGAAGTACTCATTTAGTGCTTCTGCCTGTTCCACCCCTTTCTCTGCCCACCCCCCTTCCTTCCTGATACTCACTATCTGGTCCTTGCAGCTTCTCTCCCTTAGGTATCTGAAGAAGTTCTTTTCCTTGTCCTTGATGCCCTGTGCTAGCCTCAGTTCCCTGGAAGTCTTGGACGCCCTGACTCCCCTGGTAACTTCTTTGGACTTCTTCATATACTCCTCCCCTATCCTACCCCTTCCTGGATTTCCTGTATCTCCTGAATGCCCTCACCATTTCTAAGACTTCCCTACTCATCCAGCTTGGTTTCTGAGACCTTCCCATTTTGCTCTGTGTTTTGGTACAGGTCTCAGTAGCCTCCACAAGCCCCAATTTGATTTTTTCCCATTTCTGTTTCGCATCCCAGTCTGGCTGAATTACTGTCAGGTACCCCCTAAGATTTCACCCATCCTTCCAAAATCAGCATGTCTGAAGTCAGCCATCCTGGTTTCTGTACTGACCACTTCCCTGCTCATGTTGAGTGTGAACCACACTGAGTGGTGGTCACTCCCAGCCAGTGAGTCCTCCACCCCCACCTCCCTTACAGACTCCCCATTGGACAGTACTAGATCTAGCATATTTCCCAGCCTAGTCGGATTGGTAACCATCTGTGCCAGGAAGCTGTCCTGGAAGGCTTCCAGGAGTATCTGTTCCCTAGCACTCGAGGTCGCTGGGGTACCCCAATCCACTCCTGGCAGATTGAAGTCCCCCATGATCACTGTGTTATCTTTCCCGCACACCTTCCTAATTTCCTCTGCTAGCTCCCTGTCCAGGTCCTCCCCTTGAGCTGGTGGCCTGCATACCACCCTTATCTTGAGAGTCCTATTTTTTGTGTGATAGAATTGCATCCACAAGGCCTCTGTTCTACCCTCCTCCCCCTCTTCCCTTGCACACTTTATCCCATCCCTCAAGTAAATTGCCACCCCTCACCTTTCTCTGTCCCTTTACCCCCATCTCTCCTGTAAATCCTATACCCTGGAATCATCAGGTCCAAGTCTTGGCATTGGTTGGCCCATGTTTCCATGATAGCTGCTATGTCCACCCTCCCCTCTGCCAACAGAGACTGTAGTTCAGCAGTTTTGTTCCCCAGGCTTCTTGCATTCAAGGAGACAACCCTCCAAGATGTTCCCTTTCCCTCTTTACCCCATTTCCCACCCATCTTACCCCACCCTTCGACCCTTCCATGATTCCATCCCTATTTGTATGGGGGGGGTAAGCTTGTTTGTCTCCCTTCTCCGGAGACCCCGCATCCATGCTTCCTGCTCACCATCCTCCACATCTAGTTTAAATTGACCTTTTTTGCTATGTACTCCTCTATCCTCTGTTTTAACACCCCCTGCCCTTCCCTGCTCAAGTGTAATCTGTCCCCTGTGAACCGATCACTATTGTCCCAGACCCCACCCCAGTCTCCCACTATCCCATATCCCTTTGATCGACTCCATCCCCCCAGCCAGGTGTTGAACTCCTTAATCCTTCCCTTCCTCACTATACTTGCACTGGGCACTGGGGAACCTCAGAGAAGGCCACTGACCCCCCTACCTCCTCACACAACCGTCCCAGTTCCTCAAACCTCTCCCTTGCCACTTCTACCATTCACCCGCCAAGTCATTTGTGCCCACGTGCACAATGACATACAGTTTCTGCCTTCCTGTCCTTGTGCACTTGTGAATAGACTGTCCTGCCCTACCCACTATCAACCCAGGTATGGATTCTACCCATATGTGACTATGTCTTTCCCCTTTCTTCCCCATCTGATCCCGTTTAGTATGGAGTCTCCCAGCACAAGTACGCTGCCCTCTTTATTTCTCTTCCCTCCCCGATCCATTTTCCCTTGTACCTGCTTTGAGAGTCTACCCTACCCTGCACATTTGTGTCTCTATCCTTACCCTTTGTGTCATCCTCAGCCTCCACCCCTGTCTTGCCCCCTCCCCTAATGCTCCCCATGTCTGATTTGCCCTTGTCCCACCCAAAGCTCTCCCACTATCATCACCTTCCTTCCCCTTTGCCCTGTGCCTCCTCCTCTCACCTCCCTTTTCTGCTGTGTCTCCCTCATTTACCCTTTTAGCTGTACCCCTCTTCCCCTTAACCTTGCCCCCTTCCTCTGGCTGAATGTTGTCCGCTGGGCTTTCACTACCCCTCTTCCTCCTGCCCCTTCACAGAAATCCCTTCCCTCCTTATCCACCATAAAATGAGACACACACACACACACATATACATACACACACACATACACACAAAATAAATAAATAAAATCAGTGGTAGTTTACCAAAATAGGGACCCCAGGAAACTAAAGGACACCATAGCGTCATTTAGAATGAAACAGGGGGTCTACTTCCACTAATTCGTAAGAGTATTGTCTGCCTATAAACCAGAGCTCTACCACAATGCTATGGAAGGACCTACAGAATAAGATGTGTGGTACTGTCCTTTCAACAAACGACTATAGCAATTATTATACTGCCTCAAATTCTACTTGCTTGTCCGCTGTTCATTCTGTGATAATCAGAGAAGGGAACTAAGAAAGTCAAATCAAATTCAGGGGTGTAGCTACAAGGGTGGAGGGGGTGCAGTCGCACCGGGCCCATGAGGTTTGAGGGGCCCAAATCATAATTTTGATGTCTATTCAAAACCAGGGGGCCCTATAACAGACCCTTGCAGCCAGGCTCTCTGGGAATTTGCTAAGCTACTGATCAAACTAGAAGGAGGACAGCCAGCTCTCAGTTGATTAGAGATTAAACAGTAGTAGTCAGACTGTGTTTCTGTTACTAAGACCATTACTTTGGCATTCTGTATTCTACAACTACACAGAGTTTTACTTTATTTATTTATCTGTTTGTTCACCGGGTAGGTGCACTGGTCCAAGGGACTACTTTCAGACCTAATCTGAGCTATGAAGGTGGCACACAACAGTACAATAGTATTTGAGCATAACTTGGACTGTTTGTGATGTATTCATTAGCTTTCTCATAAAGCCTCAGACAACATCCCAAGCTATGCCTGGGCCAGACTGTGACTATCTGGTGCACGTCATTGACGAAAAATGTAATTGGCATTGCTAAACAAAACACAACAGACAATTATGCCCCCCAATCACTTCTTAATCCACACTTTGGGGACCAAGTAACGGCTAACTGTGTCTTGTTTTACCTGGCAACTTGAATATTTTCTAGACCTGGAGGGAACTGTCCATAGCCATTTCTCTCACTCATGTGGAAACATGGACACTAGCTTTGTATTAGCAGAAGAGGCATGCACTGCTGTGTTGTCCTGGCTTTTCCCTTTGCAAATGCTTTCTATCTTCCAGCTAAAATATTGCAATTTAGAAGAATGCAGGGGTCAAAACTGACACTGGCCCACTAGCCAAATGCTGGTAGATTCTATATCAGGCTAGTTAGGTTTTCCTTTAACTAGCCCTGCAGGCTTGTACTACAGAAGGTAGCATTTCAATAAGTACACAAGTTGGGCCTGTGGAAAAGTCTGTGAGGCTAGTAGAATTTCCTAGTCACTAGCCCTACTAGCTAGCGGCTGCAAAAAATGAATTCCCACCCCCTGGAATGGCCATTCATCTGCCTTTGCTCTTTCCCTCTTTTCCACATTATATCTTTGCAAGGCTGACCTTTTCTCTAACTTAGCTGTTTTTGCACACTGTAATTTTTTTTATCAGATTTCCTTTAATGGAATTGTCATGGCTATATGGTATAAAAGCAATAACTTACACCAGACAGCGCAATACTGTGAACAAAAAAGCGATCTGTTTTCGCTTCATCCTAGTACTACATGAAACAAATGCAGCAAGCAAGAATAAAAAAAAGAACATATATTTATCCAGTATGAATAGTCTAACTAATATGTGCTGTCTGTCAAACCAGTATTTTATGTCTGAGTGACATTTATCTACCTATAGCTTTTTAATCCATTTTAGGCCATCCTTGTCCTCCTCTATTGTAACATGCCACGTTTTCTCTCATTTTGTGTCTGCGTTAGCATTTTTATTTAGATCTGAAACAATTAAAGGTAAGCATCATGCAACATGGCCGCCACCAGTTTGGATTGGGATGTCCGAAGTTTAACATCACTTTTCTTGTAGGTACGTTGTCCCGGAATGCAACTGGCACTGTTTGTTGACTGTGGGAGACACTGGGAACATCAGAATAACTTGAGGACACAGAACTTAAACCAACATAAATCACATCAGAAGTGGTGTCATACAAATGGATTCAGAAACAAAAATGGCAGGGCTCAACATCAGGGAAGCAGATAAAACATTAGTAACATGAAATCAGAAACACCAACTGTAACTGAATGGGGTCAGTTATTTGAATATGATGAAAATGTCAAATGATTATAAGGAAACTATTAATTATAACCCTTGACAGGAGCAGCAGCTTAGTACTGTATGTGCATGGACTAGAACTATTAGTATTACACACTTACAGTAGTACTACATTACTTATGAGGTATTTAAAGGACTCCATATCAATGAAACCCTATAGAATTTTGCATCTATGGTCCCTATTTGTTATACAATCCTCCTCTCCTTCCACTTTTTCTCTGAGAGAGAATGGTATAAATTTGCTGCTTCTTCAGCTGATTCCAGTGTCTCTCTCTTGAACTGGCCTACGCGGGGTGCTATTGACAGATTAACAGCAGCCACCGATATAACGGACGAGTCTGTAGCACAACATATCCACCCCTCCATCAGCAAGAGGACTGGGAGGATAGTCCTGCTACAAAATTTCCAAGCATGCACTGGATTACTGGTTGAACTTACTACATGTAAGGGATGGTCAACCCTTGTTAGATGCTGCCTCAGGTAGAATGAGAATACATTCACTAGGATGGGTCAGCTGGGTCGCTGACTCAGCAAAGTATTTTTTGGTCCTTGATATGATAACCAGCAAAATTGGGGCGAATCTGCCATATTGGCATTCACAAAAATATTCCCGAATGGGGAGGCAGAACTCCCAACTTTACCAGTGGATTTTTTGTAACTCTTCCCCCACCCACTGTGCAACAAATGAGCCTCTCCCCACACCCAAGAACACAGATTCCAGTATTTCTATCCCCCCGATCACACTGCTGCAGCTGGCGGCTGAAGTATTCTATTCCCTTTCCCCCACCTGTGTGCCAAACACCCAACACAGTCCCTCATGTCTTTTTTATATTTTCAGAGCCCATCATCTGGGCATCCAATAACCCACCCAAACCCACTCTATTCCCTATACCCTCCTCCCCACACCAGTACCTACACAATTTCCATGAAATCAATTAATGGTCCCCTCTGCCCATGAAGCAGAGCAATGCCAAGCCTCCGATTCCCTATCTGGTAATGGCACGAATGAAGGTATAGCGAAACCTTTGCTCCTAGTAAAACCTGACAGGTTGAGTTTTCAACCAATCCGGTTTTACTAGGAACAAAAATGTCACCAATCATTTAAGCCGTTACTCAGACAGGATTCGGTCCCACTGATGTTATGGAACAGAGCAGATGCTCTGCACCGGGGGACCGTTTTCTACATCTGCAGGTACAGTTGGTGAAGCTGGTGGCAGTACTTGGGGGAAATAGACAGGAGGGTGCCAGTGGAAGGTTAGAGAGGGTCCCTTACGCACAATTCGCCTTGTTATTCACCAGGCAAATTTGGTCAATCTGCCTGGCCAATAACAAGGCAAACTGCAGTCCCCAGCTCTGTTAAATTTCAGAAATTCTCAGATTTTTTTTTTTCACAAAGTGAATTTTGGCAACTTCACACATCACTAATGATGAGTAGATTATAGATAAACACATTTTGCTCCAGATGCAGTGCTGTCACTGTATACGACAGGTATAGTTAAGTGGTAATCACCTTTTTTCTACCTTATAGAGTACAAGCAGAGATCTGGTCTAAAGATTTCTTCTTCAAGAACCCCTCTGACCACAGAAATGTACTCCTTCGGAGGTACGGTTAACCTGGTGCTGGGAGGAATGCCCCTTTGAAGTTTTCAATTATGCACAGTATACCACTCAGCTGTCCCTAGTTTTCAGGAATGTCTCCGATTCTAACTCCAGGATTTCAATCAGTCCACTGGATTGATTTGCTCCAAAGATAGAATTTATGGTAATCAAAGAATGTAGAGTTAGAATGAGGTTCAAATTCTACACTGTGGTCACCCTCCCCCTAACTGCCTAATATCAGATTTGTTTTTCAACTGAATAGAGCAGTCACCCAGATGTACACCTCAATCCACTTTGCTGGCCTCCAGAATGGTTTAACAATTTCATTTATTTTAGTTTTATTTATTTTAGTTATTCCTTGGTACTCTGCATTAGTTAGGATGCGATTTTCATTTTTTTGTACATTTTTAGCAGTTTCTCCAGTTCCCAGGAACTGGTAAAGGCCATGAATTAGCATGGTTCCACTTTTGGGGAACCACTAGTGTCATAGCAAAACTTCTAAATTTTGCTGTAATTACTACTTATATTTATTTTTTGGGCAGTTTTAAAGTGCGACAATACTCGGTTCTATTACAGAGGAAACCAAGATGATTTTATTGTTAAAAATGTTGATTCAGATGCTGTACCTCAGTCTCTGTGTATTTCAAATAGGCACTGAGGTAACAAAAAACATTAGCAGTTCTGCTTTAAAAGGGAACTAAAACAGAAAATAATCATCTATAGCCCATTTTATATATTTTGGCCTTATTTAACCTTATTTTAGTAATTTCTGGGAAATGGATATATTTGTATTGGGTCTCTGTGTCTGACATAGCTGACAGACCTAAAAAGAAAAGAACGACGGCCCTACAGGCTTGTACAAACTGTTTTCAGCTTCTGGCAAGGGCAGACTGCCATGAGCATTGCCTAATGTACCTTGGTCCTGACCATGACTTTTTCAATTGGTAACTTTGTAAAAGGTTTTGCCCTACTACATAAAAGAAAAGGGCTAAGAAAAGAGAAGACTTTATGGCTTCTCAGTCTGCCTCCATGTCATCTACTAACGGCTCAGATGAGGGTCCAGCTCCTCAGGATAAGCAGCAGTCCCCATCAGAGGGGACAGAAAAGAAAGAAAAAGCTGCTTAGCCATCAGAAAACAACACTAAAGATGGTACAGAACCCAGGGTGTCCAAAAAGGGGAACCCTGAGACCAGTGATGTCAAGAACAAAAGCAAATGAGCCTCAGAGCAGTCATTAGAAACAGTGCCTGTGAAGAAAAAACCGAAAGAAAAAAATGTCTCTGTCACTCCTCCTGAGAAAAGAAGGGATCAGACAGCTGATGTAAGACAAATGCCTTCAGCAGAGGACATAATAAGAGCATGGCAATCTTCCAGGCCTTCCAGGCTATGGAACATTTTATGAATATGCCTGCCCCTCAAGGCTCTGATTCCATATCAAATGCCAGTGGAGGAGAAATATATATATTATGGAGATGAGGAGGAGGGGGAACCTCTGGAACCAGATGGTTCCCCTGAGGAGCAACAGGAATTTGGTTCTCCTCCAAGGCCTTCTGAGAACTACACATCCCACTATTCCTTTCTAAGGCACATTGTAAACACCTCAACATCCCCTCCCGTGAAGCTGATGAGGATCAGCTCCCACAAGGAGGTTGCTGCTTCTTATCCACAAATCCCTTAATAAAGTCACTGCCAAAATCATGTCTGCACCTACCTCATCTGATGGCATGGACAAGAAAATTGAAAAGAAGTATCAGGTGGACAGGCAGAGGGTTGAGTACCTGTATTCCCACCCTGATCATGATGGAGTTGTTCAGGCTGCTGCATGCAAGGAGGCTGAAGGGTCCTTCTCTGCTTAACCTCCTGAGAAGGAGCCCAGAAAGTTGGATATCATGGCCAAGAAAGTGTATGCATCACCTTCCTTACTCCTCAGGCAAGCAGCTTATCTGACATACACAGCTGAGTGAGTCCATCCCCAAACATGTGTGTTATGATACAGCCGCCCTGCCAGGCAGGCACCAGTATGTAACGTTAAAGTTTGATACTTATGCTTCAGAAGAAAAATTACTAACTGTAATAATGTTTCTCCTTAAGGAATACATCAGTAATATTCACAAGCTGCAAATGGACTCCAGTCATTGGGGGGGGGGCAGCCAGAGTAGGGAGGATTGAGCATCACATCGACAACTCTCCTCTCTGGGGGGAGGGGGGATATGTCATCCTGCTATCTGGCAGAAGAAGCCAGGTAGCAGCACAGCGGGGATGTCTACACAGGGAGGGCCTGCCATCCAATGTGGATATGCATGTGCATGTCTCCACATGTACACACAGTGCATCACTACACGACTGGTGGCTCTGGAAAGAAAATCAGGAGGAAAAATCCCAACCATGCTGGACAGCCACAGCCTCCACACTACCAACTAGGCATCTCATCCTGCCAAGCTGGATTGTGCTACAGAGGGGCTTAGCCAGCCCCAATGGACCTCCATGGATGGCAATCCATGGGGGACACACCAAGTGAGAGGTATGCCCTAAGGAAGGTGGGTGACTCGGCTGGAAGGACAGGGGTGGGGGGGGCAGTCAGTGGCAGAAGGACAAACACAGGATGGACCCCCCAAAATATTACAATCTGGTCTCCTTTGCAAATGAGTTTTCATCATATCAATTATTTTAAGTTTCCTGAATAAATTGTGTCTTATTTGACAGAATGTCCTGATTTGGGTCATTTGCTCTGGACTTTTTTTAAGCTTTCTCCACAATTTGGGGAGTACATTGGCTGAGAGATGTGCGGAGCTATGCTTCAAATATGGGGTACCCCATTATTTTACAAACCATTCAAATGCACAGAAGATTCCGTAGAAGGTGAAGTGTACTTATAGAGCCAAGAGTGCTTCACATACCGAAGCATGTGGCATTTCAATTCTTTCAACATTCCCACAAATTGCCATGTAAATAAATTAGAAGTGCAAACAAACTGGGCACAGAAACCCACCCTACCATTTCTCACTGTCATAAATCACTAAAGTGATTTCAGTCAGTCAGCACGCAGAGCCATTGTACATCTTATCTGATGCGGATTGTGCTTGTGCTGCAACGTTAGGGGAGCGTGCTCCACTTCAGCACCGAGGGAGGATGGAAAAAGTAAAAATAAACAGCTCTAAACCCATTATAAATCAATTGAGCTAAACTTGAACAATTTATAAGAAATTAGTAGGGCCTCTGAGAGGTGTCTCTTATGGTGTAAGAGACACCTCTAGTGAGGTTTGGGCAGAAATAATTGTTCTTCTTGCTCAGACCTCATGCTTGGTGTCTTTTATATCATAAGAGACACATCTCGGAGGTCCTATTAACTCACATAACATATTCCAGGCATCTTCCAGTCTTATTTGATGGTACAATTTTCTACTAACACTAAAATCTGAGTATTTTATAAAATGCTTAATATTTTTTTTTTTCCAAGAAAAAACATGGTAGCCACATTTGGCTTAAAAATAGCACTGTAAACCTGGCAAACTTTAGAAGTGAGAATATAAAAAAATCATGTTGCAAACCATAGGCGATACCTAAAAAAGTAGATTTGACAGGTATGCTAATATTTCTATTATCTGTAGCTGAAACCAGCTTTTTGGACAAATATTTTTCATTGCACTGCTGTTTTACGATTCAGGCACTCATACACTCCCAAATCATCCCCAACTTTACTCAGAAGCAAGAATTTACCCCCTTCCAAAAAATTTAAACACAGGTAAAATTTGCGCACCACTGTGAATACATCCCAATTGTCAACATTAAATTAACTTTTTTTAAATATTCTTTCATGGTACATAGGTACCAGAAAACAAAGAACATAATTCAATCTCTCCTCATTACAGTACAGAAAATTTAGAAAACGATACCAATAAATGTTTCTCATTGTTAGTAAAATCCACATTTTCCTAGGTATTTTCTCTTCATAGCTGCACTGTTTTCCTGAAACACCATTTCTGTCTCTGTAGTCCAGTGACAAACAGCTACCCAGTGTGCAGCTGCGCACCACTCTGGACTGCAATGCAAAACAAGTTTCCTGTTCTCTCAGTCATTTTTGTTACTTTAAAACTGTATGTAATTTCTCCCCCCCCCCCAGTCATTCTTGATGATCATTTGACAACTTTACATCATAAAGTCATTTTTTTGTTTTTATTATTCTTTGGTAACTGGGTAAGGCCCACTAGATACAAGTGCCTGATTTCAGGGGCAACCTGGTAGCACTGCCAGCCCCAAACCGTGCTTGGGAAACATATTAGTAGGGTTGTGGCACACTTTTCTTACGTTCATGTGTCTACTGATTATATATGTACGTCTACGGTAACTATGTGTGTAATACATATATACATATACAGTATATAGATTGCACAAAACTATGTCAATGCAAACAGTGGGGCTGAAGAAAATAAAGTGCACAAAGTAAAAACAAAATGAACAACATTAGGGACTGGAGTCTCAGGAGTCTTGGCAAATCGGTGGTGTGGTGGTCCTTACAGAATTTAACCATAATGCCCTTCAGCCCCTACCCACTGCCTTGTTACACTGCCCTGTCACCTTGAAGTCCTCAGATAGGATAACCCCAAGATTTATTTCCTGCCTATTAACTGTTAGTAACACCCCTCCCCTATCTTATACTCATTGCCAGGGTTTCTATGCCAAAGGTGCACTATTTTGTACTTTTTAGCACTGAACCCCAACTGCCATGTTTTTGGTAATTCCTCGAGTTTCCCATGATCCCTGCACATTATTTCACCCCCTCCTGAGTGTCCACCCTATATGTATGTGTATATATATATATATATGTGTGTGTGTGTGTGTCAAGACATACTGAGCAAAATTGCTAGTTTCCAGATGCGTCCTGGAGGGACGGGGAAAAAAGGCAAAAAATACAAGGCAGAGAATACAGTGATAACAACAATGCAAAAAATACAAAGCAGAGGATACAATAACAACAATGCAAAAAATACAAAGCGGAGGATACAATAACAACAATGCAAAAAAATACAAAGCAGAATATACAATAACAAAAATGCAAAAATTACAAAGCAGAGGATACAATGATAATGCAAAAAGTACAAGGCAGAGAATACAATAACAACAATGCAAAAAGTACAAGGCAGAGGATACAATGATAACAATGAAAAAAATACAATGCAGAGGATACAATGATAACAACGATGCAAAAAATACAAAGCAGAGGATACAATGATAACAACAATGCAAAAAGTACAAGGCGGAGGATACACTGATAATAACAACAATACAAAAATACAAAGCAGACTCTGATAACATTGCTTGTCTCCACACCAGTGTTGGAGTGACCTACCTGGATAGTTGGAAATTTCAAGGTGCCCCCCTCCCCCCCTCAGTTGGGCTCTTCCCTACATTCCATTCACCGAAAATATCATCATTTGTAGTATTAAAGGGAAACTCCTATAAAGCTGGTAAATGGAGCAGCTGCTGCAGAAACACCCGATTAGGGCTTTTACCATCAAACTAATTTTTTTTATTTACCCGCTGCCTGCCAATTAATTTGAAAGACCCGCTTCATCCATAATGGCTGCAGAGCTGCGGGCGGACATATCCCACACCCTGAGTGGCTTCTGCCATGAAGGTTATGTTAATGAGGATTACCAACAAATGGCAGTGTTGGTAGCCCTCATTAGCATAACCTTCATGGTGGAAGCCATCCAGGGTGCGCAAGATGTTTGCCTGTGGCTCTGCAGCCATTATGGATGGAGTGGGTATTTTGAATTAAAATCGCCAGGCAGCAGGTAAACTAAAAAATTTGTTTGATGTTAAAAGCCCTAATTGGGCATGCACTTACTAGTTTTATACAAGTTTTCCTTTAACTATTTTCTAATTAAATGATGTTTCTGATCAATTCAAGTTAAAATGAAATGCATAAGCAGGGCCAGTATGCCAAACTGAAGTGTTATGCTAATAGATGTATGTCGGCCCTGGGCTCCCATATTCATTTTTCAGGTGGGCCCTACACCAACATTCCATGTGTGTCCCCAGCATCATAGTCCAACCCTGCTCCACAGTTTTGTTCTAAGAATGCAAAATATCTTTTTTTAACTGTAGCAGACCAGTCTGTACTAGTATGTGAACAAAAAAAACATGTGATGTCCAAGATATCTCTTGGCAAATAAACAGCAACATCTTGAGACATCTTAGCCCTTAAGGAGTCACAAGACAACAATCTTGGTAAGCCAAGAGACATTTCAGACATCACATTTACTTATACTGGAAACAGTTTTAAACTCTGCTTTGGAAACATAGCAAGTTCAGCCTCATAGGTGTCCAGAAACATAGAAAGTAGATGCAAGGCAGTTTTGTATAACATCAGAGTAGAAAACTACCATTAGAAGAATAAGATGAAAAGATTGTCCCACCGATAGAAAATATAAACCAGCAAGACCGTGCCCAGCTAGTTCTTACCAGAGACACATCTGGCACATTACAGTGACCCTAGCTGATCATAGATGTCACTTCCTCCTCCCTGTTCCTCTATGCAATATGCCCCTCTACTCATTCCATGCATACTGAAGCGCCACACAGTTTTTGTCCCCACCATCTCCTCTGGCAGGCTGTTCCAGTCATCCACCACCCTTTCCGTGATGAAGCATTTCTGCACATCTTTCCTAAACACTCCCTTTAGCTTCATTGCAGGCCCCCTTATTGCAGTGCCTTTATTTCTCTGAAACAGACCATCCACTTGCACTTGTTTACTCCTGTGCAGTGCCTGTAGGTTTCAATCATGTCCCCACTTGCTCTCCTTTCTTCCAGGGAGTACATGTTGCGTTCCTGCAGCCTTTCCTCATATGACTCCTCATGCAACCCCTCACCATTTTGGAAGCCTTCCTCTGTACCACCTCCACCTTTTCAATGTTCTTGCAGAGGTATGGCCTCCAGAACCAGAAACGGCACTCCTGGTGGGGCCTCACCAGTAAGTGATAGAACGGCAGCACCACGTCCCTCCTCCTACTAGAAATCTCTCTCCTAATGCACCCCAGCATCATGCTAGCCTTTCTTACTGCTTTGTCACACTGCCCACCTACATTGAGGTCATTTGATATGATGATGCCCAGGTCTTTTTCTTGCTTGGTGACTGTAAGCTCTACTCACCCCATATTATACACAGCTTCTGGGTTCCGCAGTCCTAAGAGCATAACCTTGCACTTTTTTTTACACTGAAACCCAGCTGCCACCCCTAGACCATTCCTCTAGTTCCCTCAGATCTTGTCCAGGCTTGGTGCTAAACAAGGGGGCAAAGTCTGCTAAAACGTTCCCTACTTTCTGGATCTGGCCCGGAGTCAGCTGGGGAGACAATTTTACTGCCTCCATAGAGGACTCCCGCTTACTTTCTTCCAGCAAGTCCAGAAGGGGGTCTCCTTTGTCCGTCCCCTCCCCATGATGACACATTGCAAACACCATGTCAGCCCTATTTGCATATGGCTTCATCATGTTGATATGGTACATCCTTTCTGTCTGTCTTCAGTCAGGTAACTCCACAATGTAGTTCACATCATTTACCTTCCTAACCACTTTGTATGGTCCTGCCCACTCAGCTTGCAGCTTGTCTTTCCAGACCGGAATAAGGACCATGACTTCCTGACCCACCATGTACGAGCGAGCTCTGGTTCTGCGATCATACCACACTTTTGGTTTCTGTTGGGCAGCTGCCAGGTTGCTCTGGGCTGTCCCCATAAGCTCGTTCAGCCTTTCCCTAAATGTAAGGACGTAATTGACAATGGGAGTTCCCTGGGTGGCATGCTTGTCTTCCCAGTCCTCCTGGATCAAGTATAGGGGCCCACATACCCGGCATCCATATAAGAGTTCAAAGAGGGAAAATCCTGTCGACTCTTGGGGCACCTCCCTGTATGCAAACAATAGGTGGGGAAGGTATTTCTCCCAGTTCCTCCCTTGCTCTTCAGCAAACGGCAGAAGCATTGACTTTAGGGTACCATTGAATCGTTCCACAAGTCCATTGGCTTGTGGGTGATACAGTGTCGTGCATCTCTGCACCACTCCACACCTCTCCTATAAACATTTCATCAGGTCCGACATAAAGGAACCTCCTCGATCAGCGATTACCTCCTGTGGAAACTCAACACGGGAGAAAATTCCAAGTAAGGCATCTGCCACTTTGTCTGTCCTCAGTGAGGATAGGGTGACTGCCTCTGGGTACCGGGTGGCATAATCTACCACAGTCAGGGTGAATCTCTTCCCTGAGGAGCTGGGGGTATTTAAAGGCCCCACAATATCCATTCCCACCATCTGGAATGGCTCCTCCACTAAAGGCAAGGGAATCTGGGCGGCTTGGGTTTTCTTGCCTGCCTTCCCTATTTCTTGGCACTGGTGACAAGACCTGCAATACTCCTTCACCTGCTGGGTGAAGTTAGGCCAGTAGAAATTGTGAGCCAACCGCTGCATTGTGCGCGTGATTCCTAGATGACCAGACAAGGGAATATCATGTGCAGTCTTGAGCAACTGCTCACGATAACCCTGTGGAAAGATGAGCTGCCTGCCTAGCATCCCTCCCTCTGTCTGCACTGCTTGACTATATATAAGTCCATTTTCCCAATAAACCTTATGTCTGCCGTCACCTCCCTATGCTCCATCAGAGTCTGCCCAAGTCCTCAGCTTCTCTAAACTAGGGTCACTCCTCTGATCAACTGCAAACCCCTCACACAGTCCCACAGCATGGGACAGGTCCCCTTCAGTCACTAAACTAGGGTCCCTAGCACTAGCGTCAGGACACTTAGGATCACTGTCAATCCCAACCCTCTGACAATGGGTCACCCTTCCCTCTTCGGAGTAACCTTCCATAGCTGTGTGGTCACTTGTTACTGTGTAAATTTCTACTCCCTCTTCATTAATCTCCATATCAGGAGATACAGGCTGGAGAACTAGCCTCTTGGTGGTTTCCACAATTGCTTCTGTGGGGTTCAGGGAACTACAATTTTCCCTTGCCGTTTGGCTACGGGTAACTGCACATACCATCCCCTGTTGGAAATTGCTACCCAGGATCACGTCCACTGCTAATGTTTTGGCTACAGCCTCCTGTTGCACAGTTCCCCCGTTTAACCCCAGTCTAAGAGAACACTAGCGAGGGGTAATGTTTTCTCTTCACCAGTGAACCCTTGGACAGTGACGTATTTATTGGGTATAAGCTGACCAGACTGTACCAGATCCCCCTTTACTAACATCAGGGATGCCCCTGTGTCCCTTAACCCTTGTGTCTGTACACCATTTACCATGACTGGGTGCATGTGTTCCCTCATGTTCACTGGCATGCTTCCAGGGACACACAAACAACCTACTTCTTTTCTAGCACCCTGTTGTGTATTGCTCACCTTTTTGGGGCCCTGTCTGGAAATATGTACAGTTTCTTTACACAACCAACATTCGTCCGATGGCACATTTATAAGATAGAAAAAGAAATGGGCAGACTGGATGGGCCTTGCGATCCTTATCTGCCGTCAACCTCTATGTTTCTATGTTTCTATTTCTTCTCTCAGAGAAATCTTTTTTCTGAAACCTGGGGCTAACTGGTTTTGGTGGAGGCAGTGAGGGTTTTAGCTGCCCTGAAGGCACGCTTTTTCCTTTCTGCACTGCCACGCCCACCCCATTCGCTCTCAGAGCTGGTCTGCTCTTGGCATAGTGGTCCCAGAGTTCAGCAGCCTCTTGCATTGTTTTGGGGTCTCGGTCCTCTAGCCAGGTTTTTAGCTCTGCTGGGCAAGCCCAATAAAACTGATCTAATAAAATCACATTTTCAATTTTATCAACAGAGTTTGCCTCAATTCCTTCCCACCAACGTTTTAAAAACTGACATTGTTTCATGGCTGGCTCCTCATAGCTCATATCAGGACTTCTCCTGAGCTTACGGAATTTAGCTCTGTATGATTCAGCAGTTACATCAAACTTTTTTAACAGTGCAGCTTTAGTTTGCTGTAATTATTACTGTCCTCATTGTCCATTTGACCCAATGCATCCCGAGCTTTCCTGGTAAGCAGCAGTGATAGCTGGAAGCTCCAGGACTCTCTAGGAATTTTAGCCTGAATACAAACCTTTTCAAAAGAGTTTAAAAAGGCATCCATATCCTCCGTTTCCTTAAACTTGGCTACTAATTTGGAATTCAATTTGTAACCCAGTCCTGCAGTCCCAGTTAAACCCAAACCACTTACCTGCTCTGGTGCCGCTGGTTGGAGTTGTAGCTTCTCTAGTTCGTGTTGCCTCTGGCACTCCTCTCTCTTCTCCTTGGCAGCTTGTTGGCGTTCACACTCCTCACGGTCTGCATCTCTCTATTCCCGCTCTCTCTTCTCCTGGAACTCCAGCTCCATCCTGTGCATCTTAATTTGCAGCCTGAGTACCCCTGGATTCAGGGTACTGGTGACCTTCCCCTGCTGCTGCGGCCCTTCACTGACAGTGGCCCTGCTGTCATCCTCACTGGATCTGGACACAGCACTGGCCACTAGTCCTGCCACACTCAAGGTCTGGTCCCTTTCAGTCATGGTCGGTGACTTCCTGCTCTGGGTATCTGCTACCATCAGGGCCTCTATGAAGTTCTGCTTTTTGGCTGTAACCTCGAACGGGACTCCTCTGTCCCTGCACAACTGCTTCAAGTAATCTACAGTGTGCCTGCTGTAGTCGGAAGCCATCTTCTTCCCTGACTATGGCTACTCTGACTTGCACTTTAGGAAAAAAAATTAAACGGGTAGGAACTGGACTGTACGGCAAGTGATATATAGTTTTGTTTCCTTTTTAAATAAAACTCTGTCTTTTTCTTTCTCTGCAAGAGAGCTTACAGTCTCAAGCTGACACAGAACAATAAAAGCTTGTGATACCAAAATTATGCCACTGTTGCCAACCAATCTGTCACAAACCCACTCAGCAGGTTAGGCCCTCTACTCCCAAAGTGCCAACCTCAGAGCACAGTCTTGTGAACAGTTTAACAGAACAAGGTAACTCTCTTCTCTGTTTTGTGAGTTCAAATCAACCTTTGGTCTCAAGTCTTGGAGGGATTCAAACTGTGAACCTCTTGCTAGTGTACCCAATGCACAGGCTCAGATATTTCTGTATTCAGGGGGCCATATATCTTTGCCTATGGGTACCTAATCAGGTATGCACAGATGAACCCTTAAAAACTTTAATAAACACCTCCGATTTTAAACGCTTCTCTTTCCAGTTTGGTACCACCATTCAAGCTTATGCCTAGTGTCTGCTATAACCATATATACTTTTCTTACACACGAAAGAAAATAAAAGACAAACCAAGTAAGCTCTAAAAAGAATTTTACTAAAATAGATAAAAATATGTAAAACACAAAATACAGAACTGTTATATCAGAAGACATACAAAGCTTTTAAAAGAACAAGGTTTAAACAGTGCAAATTCATACAACAATATTTAGATTCATCTCTCTTTCTAAATACCTGTTTAAAGTACTCACAGATGTTTTGTTGTCAGAGTCTAGATAAAAGTGTCTCTTAGTGAAGTAAAACAGAATATTCCTTAAAGCAAACTGTATTTGCCAACCCCTTTTTGTGTGAGGTCACCTAGCTCTTCCTCTGTCAGAATATATTAAAAAATATATCTAATAAAAAAAACAGGATGTCTTTTTCAAGAATTAAATTCTGCAATCCTCAGCATTACTCATGTCCTTCAAATGACATTTCTTTGATCTCACGATAAGCTTCCCCCTTCCAGGACATGAAAATATCTTTATGATTTCGCACTAATACATCATAACCTGCTTTTCTTCCTCTGGAAACGTCATAAAATGGATATGCTCAACTCAAGCTTCTTCCACCCTGTAATTAGCTTCAGGCCTTTCATGTAACACCTGGTATCTAAAACCTGTGTGTGTATGATCTCACATGCTGTTTCAGTATTTTCTCATGGCTTTCATCTTTCAGCTGAAATCTGGGAGGGGGTGAGTGAGGTCATTTCAAGAGTACCAGATTTCTCAGCAGAGACAATCAGTAATATATTTTTATATTTAAAAAAAATTGATACAGCACTCAGAACTGGCTGTCCATGTCACAAACACTACTCAAAATAAACGCATAAAAACCTAAGTTGTCATGTAACTGTGTTAATTTCAACTGATAAAAATCGGAAATGGGTACTGAAAATAAAACTCGATTTTAGCAGTCAAAATTGAGGAAAATTAAAAATTGAATCTTGGCAACCCTACCAATAATCAAAACTTCCATCTTGCTGGCCATTGTGCTAACGACTTTCTACAGGGTTCTGTTTAAGTCCTCCCCTGTGTCAGAGGCCCGTACACCACCCTTGTGTGAATAACAGCCCCTAACCACAACTCTAGGATGACCCATAGTACCACCCGCCCTTCATCATCCCCCTGCTGTCCCTGTATCTCAGTGGCCCTTATACCTTTCTTCACATATTAAACAACCCCTCCACCTTTCCTCCCTGACCTGACCTTCAGGAACATAGTGTAGCCTGGGACAGCCACTTCCCAGCTGTGGTTGTCCATGCACCATGATTTTGTTATGGTCACCAGACCTAGGTCTGTCTCTGCAATGATTGCCTCAAAGTCAGGAATTTTGTTTTCCAGACTCCTTGTGTTGGCACAAATGGCTTTTCATTCTCTTTGCCCCTCTCTCCCTCTAATCTGCCTCCCCTTTTGATCCCTCTGTTTCCCCAGTCCTGACTTACCCTGTTTCGTTGTCTTCTTGCCTTCCCTCCTTCCCCTTTCTTCCAGTTGAAGTTCCTCCTTCAGACTTGCCTGCTTTGCCCTTCTCTTTGCTCCCATAAACCTCTGGGGAATTTCTTCTCCCTTGGTTAAACTTCCCTGCTGCACTAGTCTTGGGGGGCAATCTCTGCCCCCTCAGTCTTTCTGCCCAGCCCTTGGCTAGTTTAAATGTTCATCAGAGTAGCATTTAAATCTTTCAACCAGGACTGCCATTCCCCCTGAATGGATGGAAGCCATCTCCCTTGTACAGGTCTCCATCCTTTCAGGAGTGACCCCAGTCCACAATGTAGCCAGAGCCCTCCTCACTGCCTTCAACTACTCATTAAAGGACCTGGTGCAGAGTTCCCTAGCCTTCCCCTGACTGTGCATGAGTAGCACCTCAAAGAAGGACACTGTGTGAGCTACCTGCTTTGGGCCTCTCCCTAGCTCCCTATACCTATCCTGTACTACCCTTACAGTTTTCCTTGCCAGATCGTTCATCCCCAGGAGGACAACATCCAGCTCCTTCCCTATATCCTCCTCCCTGACAATCTCCAAGATCCACCCTCCAGCAGAGCTGGAGAAAATTAACAAATTCCGAATTCATGGAATTTCCATGAAATTTCATGAAATGTTTTGGAATTTTCTGAAATTCTTTAAGTGGCAATAGCCTCATCTGTGTTACAGCTAGAGGTCTGCAGTTTGGCAGGAGTATTGTCTGGTAAGGGCCCTAAAAGTGTGGTACAGTAAGTGTCATAACATTTGGTCGAAGGTTGGGGAAGTTATAGGGGCTCTAATTCTGTCAATTTAATATTAATTAGAACATTTCTGAAAATATTTCTATGCTAACAACTTAGCCACCTTTAGAGCTAGATAATTAAAAACGTAGATGCACACTTTCTTGGAAGAGTCACAGAAACAAATAAATAGAGAAGTAATGGTTATGCAAATTGTAAGTTTTAGCTATGACCTGCCTCCCGACATGGCCTCCTGGGCTCGCTTCCGAACACAGGTTGTCAGCATGGTAGCATGACGCTCTGATGCTGGGCCATGGGGGTTGCCTTAAAGCCCAATATTTAGGGTCAATGAAACTAAAAACACTGGTGATATTCCATTCTCTAGCTTTAAACTTAAAGGGGCTTAACAGTCAGTAGTTTACGTAATTGCAAAATGTAATTTTAAAACTCCTGAAAGTTTGGAGGCTTATAACGCAGTCATCTATAAAGCTACAGATCTGAAACTTGACGCACATATGTATGGGCATTGATAAAGTCACCCATACCAAATCTGGTGCAACTGGAACAAACATGTTTAGTTTCCATAGTTGTTAATTGTAATCAGAGGGCTGTGGGTTCAGTTCCCAAATCTGGCACTTGGGTTAATATCCCAGTGCTGACACTGCAGTGCAGCATGAGAGGGGTGCTGCACTTCTGAGGTGCCGTCTTTCAGATGAGAGGTTAAAACTGAGGTCCCATCTGCCTGGATTGGTGGTAGTTCAGGTGGATGTTAAAGGTCCCTTGGCACTTATCGAAAAGAGTAGGGGAATTTCCCCGGTGTCCTGGCCAAATTTCCCTCAACCACTAAAAATACCACCAACAGCCTAATCTGGTTCAAGGTCAGTTGGCATTCATCTGTATCCCCCTCCCCCGGGTCGTGCCTGAAAATAGGCAGGATTTGTCTAGTGCACTTACCCGGTCAACAAAAACTAAATAAATAAATACATACATCCCCCAGGAGCCACCTACTCAATGGGTGACCTTGAATAAGTCACTTAACCTCCCAGTACTCCAGTTTACCTAGTTATAAAAGTAGGTAGAAACAGGGCCCTAGTGAAAACCAGATGTGACATCTCAGCTGGGCTATTGTGTGTAAATATAAGTTACTCATCTGTAACTATAGTTCTATGGATGGTATACAGTTCATGTCCACACTTTGGCAATTTCCTGGAACGGGCTGATCCGCTGGACATCTTCTAGCTAAGGTCCTCCCACTATCCAGGTGGTATATCCTCCAACTCTGCCTGTGACGTCAGATCTTTTCATGCTGGAAGCAGGGATCTGGGTGCCACACTGCCAGGGGAGGATGGGTGGGTTGTGTGGATGTGAACTGTATACCACCCTTGGAAAGTACAGTTATGTAAGAACGTACTGTAACAGTAGATCTTCTGAGGACTGTCTCTTGCAGTAAGTCATTACTTATGGGAGTATCCACCATGTGGCGCTGTCACACGGCAGCTTCTTCCAGCAGTCTTCCGTGGGAGCCACCCACACAACATCACTTCCTGTGGATGTGTATAAGAGTGGGCGACCGCCAGTACCCTCAGTTCACCATCAGCTGCAGTGAGCATGGCCTGGACTGAGGTAAACAAGGGCCAGAAAAACAGAGAACAGTGATCCCACCCAACATCCTGAGTTGCAGATTTGTGGCAACAAGGCAGGCAGATGGAGGGTGGGGGACTTATTGCAAGAGACAGTCCTCAGAAGATCTACTGTTATAGTAAGTTCTTATGTGACTATACTATCTTCTACAGTCTGGTCTCTTGCAGTAAGTCATTACTTATGGGAGATTAACAAGCAGTAAAATCCAAATGGGAGGAAAGGCAAAGCCAAAGATGTAAAAGCACAATAAAACTTCAACTTCAACTGAAGCCCCAGAAGCAGATAGGCCAGGGTGGGGTAAGGACTAAACGTTTGATAAGTAACAGAAATTTCCAACTCAAACCTCTTCTGTGCAGACAGATAGGCCAACAGTTAGTCGAAGACATGTGGCATGAAACCAGGAGAAATGTCCAACTCAAACCCCTTCCATGCAGGCAGATAGGCCCACTGTTAGGTGAAGACATTTGGCATGAAACTAGAAATGTCAACTCAAACCACACCCACTCAGGCAGAAAGGCACAAAGGTGGGTGAGGACAACATGCAGGAGACATGATGTAGAAAGAACTGTAGGTGGCCAGGCACAGTGATTCATCCTGATGAGGCAGAGGTCAACAGGCCCTGGCACAAAGTCAAAGTCAGTAAATAGACAAGAAGAGCAGAACAGATAGTAGAAAAAGGAGCACCGGTGAAAACACATCCCAGATGGTCATAGGAAGGAACAACTGAAGGGCTCCAGCAGGGAGAGTGGTAGGAGTTCCAAGCAGATCAGCATAGAGGAGTGAAGCGTCCAGTCCAGGAGCAAGCCTCCAAGAAAGGTAAATAGATCCCCAGGTGCCTCCAAGGCCTGTAAGAAGAGGTGGAGGTTACCAGAAAAGCAGGTTAAGGCACAGAAGCGGGTCCTGCTCTGCGTGAGGGACGGGGATGCTGCAGACGGGAGATTGAGCCACCTTCTAGAGGCCCTACCATGGTCCAGAGAGGCACTCTGGTAGGGGGGCTGGGCAGGAGGTGGCCCACCTGTGAGGGCACAGGGGTGGGACCTGGGGGCATGATAGAGGTGCTGAACAGACTGGAGAGTATGCCATGAAGCCGGAAGGGAATCCAGGATGGACTGAGCACCAGGTCCAAACAGCAGGTTCCCAGAAAAAGGGGGCATCAGTGACTGACAGCTGGATGCCGGGTGACAAACCCAAAACTCACAGCCAGGCAAAGCGCCGAAGGGCGTTGCCAGAGCCCGAGAGGTGGGCCGATGCATCAACCGCATCAAAGCACGCATGGAGCAGGTGACAGGAAATGGAGGGCATGGCAGACAGTGGCTGAGCTGATCAGGGCCACGAAGAGTAGGCTGAGTGGAAGCAGGACAAGACCAAATATGAGAGAGTGCATGAAAATACGCAGGAATCAAAAGTGGAACAACCATGGCAGGCTCTCTGGGAATGTCAAGGTAGGCAGCCATGTCCTGATGAAAAGAGTCCTGATCCACAGCAGGGAAGCCAAAAGTGTGCTGGATCCGCAGCATGAGCTCCATGAAGGAGGGATCTGGAAGTGAGGAAGGAGCAAGGGGTTCAGGCGGGGCGGCCTCCAAAAAGGAGGACGCGGACGGGGGGATCCAAGGTCCCCATGGTCCGAGAGCTCCCCACCAGGAACATCCCCCATTAAAGGATCCCTCATCCTGCAATCTCCATAAAGTGAGTCCACATAAATTGGAAAGGGGGAAGGTGGGAAGCGCCGGATCTGGGCGCAGGTGCCCGAGCAGAGGGAAGGGGGACCGGGATGACGCAGGACCCTGGCCCATGGACCGTAGGACCTCCAGCACAATGTGGGTGATGCCTGGCACTTGTGACGGGGGAAGTCCAGAAATGGAGGGCACCCAAAGGTGGCACTAGTAGGAGGGTGAGCCAGCCTGGGAACCTCTGACCCCAAATAGCAGGGGAAGGCACTCTGACCCCTGTGGTCTGGAACCGGCAAAGGGGTAAGGGACTCAGGGTTGGATGCCCGGACGAGTGGGGGGGGGGCACAGGAGCAAAGCTCCGAGCAGGGGGTGTCCTGAGGTGGGAGGCCCTCATCACCAAGGGAAGCATCCCTGTCAAGGAGGGAAGGAGGAGAGGCACCTCCATCGAAGGTGGAATCAGCCCCTTCGACGACAGACCAGAAACTAGCCTTTCCATTGACAGTGGAAGCTGTCCCGTTGATGAGGCAAAATACAACGTTACGTCAATGAGAGAGGCTTGCCCATCAATGAGGAGTGCCCCATTGATGGAGAATAAGCCTCTGTTGGTGAAAGAACAGCAGAATCACATCCCGTCAATGAGAAAAGAGCTCCCGTCGATGAGGGAGAGCAGAGAACAAGTGTCATCGACGGAGGAAGCATCCCCATCAATGAAGAACATTCCGTTGGTGGGGCAACACAGCCCATTGACAGGAGACGTTCAGAAACAGGACGAGGTCCATAAAAGATAAAACAAGCCCAGCAGGCTCAATCGACAGGAGAAGCAGCCCCAACGATGAGGAACACTCCGTCGATGATGGAGGAGCCATCATCAATGGAGTAAGGTGGAGGGAGTGTGAGGAGTGTGAATCACTCTCTCTCCTACGCCTGGAATGAGTGCCCATGACCAGGAAGCCTTTAAGGTGGCCCCCAAGGTCCATTTCGGCTTGGCTGGATGATCAACCATGAGCAAGTCCCAAGGCCCAGCAAGACAGCCTGGGCCAGGGAGCAGCAGGGGTGCTGTGAGCAAGGACTGGGGGCACTGTGAGGAGCACAGGTCCAGTCTAGTGGAAGTAGAAGAGCCAGGTCCTGGGAGTAGTACACATACCCAGGACCAGAGGCAGGAGCTGGGGGTGCAGCAAGTGGTGGACAGGCCCGGGTCCTGGAAGTAAAGAGCCAGGGCCTTGGAGTGTTCCACAGGCCTGGCAGAGAGAAGCAAAATCAGGCTGGGCTGTTAATAGCAGCCCTAGTGAATCCCCAGACCCATCAAGGGTGCCTGGACCAGGGAGCAGCAGGTGTACCGAGAGCTCTAATGGAACACCGGGCCTGCTGTAGAAGAAAAATATCGGGCTAGGCCCTAAAGAAGCCTCAGACCCAGCAAGAAAGCCCGAGTCTGAGAGCAACAGGGATACTGAGAGTGGGTCACAGGCCTGCTATGGAAGTCTGGGAGTGCTGAGAGCAAGTCCCAGGTCCCGGACTCAAAGGTAGAAAATTGGTTCAAATTTGAGTCGAAGACTGCAACCCAGGAGGTCAGGAGAGCTCAGTGTGAGATCTGAAGCCAGCAGGAAAATGAACAGAGGGTACTGGGGCCGCCCACTCTTATATACATCCACAGGAAGTGATGTTGCGTGGGTGGCCCCCACGGAAGACTGCTGGAAGAAGCTGCCATGTGACAGCATCACCTGGTGGATACTCCCATAAGTAATGACTTACTGCAAGAGACAAGTCCGTAGAAGATCTATGGTTACAGGTGAGTAACCTGTATTTCTAAGGCCACAGATGCAGTTCACTACCCACACTTGGCAGACTTCAAGCAGTTCTCTGGGAGCAGGGGGCAAGGCGCACACCCCTATTTGGTGAACATAGATTGGTGACTCAAGGACTCAAATCAGCATCCTGACAGTTCATAATGTCAATGCTGTAATGGGATACAAAGGTGTGTTCTTTACTCCAGGAAGCAGCCCAGCAGATCTCCTGTATAGGGATGTCCCGGAAAGCAGCCACTGAGGCAGCGGTATGTCTGGTGGAATGAGCCCTAGGCTCTTTGGGAGGCTCCCTACCAGCCAACCTATAGCAGTGGTTGATGCAGGATGTAATCCACATGTCAATCATCTGCTTAGCTGCTGGCTTAGCAGTTGCGACTCCAGCATATGTTATAAACAGCTGCCAAGCCTAAAATTGAACTTCAGCAATGTGCTCTTTATAGTACGAGAGCTCATTAATCCTTCTGGCTGACATCATAGCCACTAAAAAGGTGGACTACCATAACAGGCGAGGCATCTCGCATCTGTACAAAGGCTCAAATGGCTTGCTCATGAGCAAAGCCAGCACCAGCAGCAGGTTCCAAGCTGGTGGGGGCTTATGCATTGAGAGAACAAGTGGCCTAGGCCATTGAAAAAGTGCCAGACCACCTTCTCCTGGGCACTGTTAGCTTACCAGCCCATGCCCAGTAAGCAGAGATGGCTACCAGGTGCATTTTAAGGGTCGCTGCTTGCAGGCCCAACTGTGAAAGGGACCATAGGTAATCATCAATGCTCTCCATGGGGCAGGCAAGGGGAGCAAGCTCCTTGCCCTGTCACCATAACAAAAACCTTTTCCATTCAAATGCATAGCATTTGCAAGTCAGCTCCTTACAGGATGCCTCCACAACATGGAGAACATCATACAAAAGTCCCAAAGCTTGGAACTCTAGCCTCTCAGGAACCAGGCTGAGAAGTGCATGGACTGAAGGTCCAAGTGCAGGACCTTCCCCTGTTGCCTGGTCAGTAGGTCTGGGTGAAGAGGAAACCACCACCGAGGCCTGCTGCTGTGGAATCTGGGTACCAAAACTATCTGGGCCATTCTGGAGCTATCAGGATCACCCACCCATTGTCCTTCTGGGCCTTGACCACCACCTTATGGATCAAGGGAAAGGGAGGGAAGGCATACATGAGGCCTGGGGTCCAGGGTCTTGTGAAGGCATCCCTTAACAGTATCCTGGACTGTAGGGGGTGGGCATAAAACAGCCTCAGGTTTCTGTTCCCCTAGAAGGCAAATTGATCCATCAGAGGAGTACCCAACTGGGAGAACAGGTGGCTTACCACTTCCTGATGCAGGGACCACTCGTGATGTCTCTCTGATCTGGCTAAGAGCATCTGCTAGTTGACTGTTCACTTCCGTGACATGGATCACCAGGCAATCTGCACCCAGGCTGCACACCAGGGTCCAGGTGCAGACAGCCTCCCGACACAATGGAAGGGAGTGCATTCTACCTTGCCTGTTCAGGCAGAACATTGTTGTGGTGTTGTCTGTCTGGGCCTGCATGACCTGACCGCTGATCAGAGGAGTGAATTCTCTCAGAGCCACATGCACTGCACAGAGCTCCAACAGATTTATGTGGTGATGGGACTCCTGTGGTGACCAACCCATATACTCTGTGGTCTCCCACTTGTGCTCCCCATGGTATCACAGATGTGTCTCTCGGAAGCATGACAGATGGTTCTGGGCAAACAAATGGGATTTCCTCCTCCAGGTGTTCTTGGACCAACCACCACTGGATGGCATCATACATTGGCTGGATCACTTCGACTGGCTGATCCAAGTGCCCTAGCTGCTGGGACTACTGATGGTTCAACACCCATTGCAGGTGGCGCATCCACCAACAAGCCCATCAGATCATGCTGTTAGAAGATGCCATGTACTTCAGCAGCTGCATGAGGTCACAGGAAGGGCGCAAGAGCCCAACCTGAAATGATCGGGCAAAGGACGTAAGATCCTGAGTCCAGTCCACATGGAAGTGGGCTTGGCCTGCAGGGAATCTAGTTCTGTCCCAATGAACTTGATCACCTGCGAGGGGACCAGTTTGGACTAGTCCAGGTTGACCAACAGGCCCAAGTCTTGGCAGGTCTTAAAAGCCAGCTCTCTGCACTGCTCAGTGGTCTCCTTGGATGACCCAGCTATCAGCCACTCATCCAGGTAGGAATATACCCTGACTCCCTTGCACCGTAGGAGGCTGCCATCACTGCCATGCACTTAGTGAAGACCCTGGGCATGGATGAGAGACTAAGACATGACCTGGAACCGGTACAGTACCCCTTCTGCGTGGAACCAAAGGTACCATCAATAGGACAGATCAACAGGGATTTGCAAGAACACATCCTGGAGGTCCAGGGAGCAGGGCCATGTAGTCCTGCAGACTATGCTGAGAAAATAAATCAGTCTGCACTGCATACTACAATTATGGCATATGTTTTACTTGGAGTGCAGGTTTTTCTGCTAGTAGCAGAGTCACATGCCCTGCTCCAGGCATGGAATAATCTGCTTCAGTGTGACCATTCGGAACTTGTGCTTGCTAAAATGGCATTTTAATGTTTTTTTACAGTGCAAGTGTACATTTAGAAAAATAGTTGATGAGGGAACAAACCTAGAAATAATGAAAGGATGATCCAAGGTGTGGCAACTGAAGTTTAAGCTATGAAGTGCAACTTTATGCACATACTGCAGACAGGGATAATCCAAGGATGGGTTACTGTGTGTGTGTGTGTGTGTGTGTGTGTGTGTGCAATCAATGTGATCGCAGAGGAAAGGGACTTTGGGGTCACCATTAGTGAAGGTCTTAAGCCATCAGCCCAGTGTCCAAGGGCTGTGTCGGAATGGATTCTCTAGCAGGAGAAAAAAGGCACTATTGCCCCTCTTTGGGACTTGGTGAGACTGCACCTGGAGGATTGTGTCCAGTTCTGGAGCCCAAACCTGAGAAAGGATAATGCCCATATGGAATCTGTCCAAAGGCAAGCTATAGAAATGATACAGGGTCAGCAGGGGAAAACATATGAGGAGCGCCTAGTCAATCTGAACATGTATTCACTGGAGGCCATGAGCCACAGAGGGAACATAATGGAAACCTTTAAATATCTGGGGGGAATAAAAAGGGTTGAGTGTTCTGCTCCATTCCAGCAATGCAAGGGAGTAACAACTGGGGAAACAGTCATAAGGCGATGGGGCTGGTAGCTTCAGAAAGGATGTATAGGAATCATTTTTTCATGGAAAGAGTGGTGGATAGATGGAACAACCTACCCAGAGACATGGTAAATGCCAAGCTAGTGACAGGTTTCAATAGAGCGTAGCCAAAAGTGAAAAGAGGTTAATGAAAGCAAGGACAGGACAGGAAAGGGGGGTTGGGCAGGGGGTGAAGGTGTTGAATTGCCACTATGGCATTGGCCAAGGCGCATCCAATGATATGCTGGAACAGTTCAGGTAGGAAAATGGGCACACATGTTGGACTACAAGTCTTTTCTGCAGGCAGCTTACTATGGTTCTATGTTTCTAGTTCCCTTTTTTGTTATATGGTCAGTAGGTGGTGCTGCTGCAGTAGGTTCCACAGAAGAGATAAGGAAGTAGTAGTGTGGCAATGGTAGGAAGAGATAGGATTTGAATGATAGTTGGCCAGCCCATTCTTGTTGTGTGGCAGGACCCTAGATCCTGAGAATGCATTAGCAGCAGCAGCAGATAAGGTGTGTTGCAAACCTGGGATTGTGAGGGATGTGCAGCTCTGGTTGTACTGGCTAACTCTATGCCTTTTTTTAAAACACTGTGGTGAGGAAAGGATGTCTGGACAACCACATACTGTGTAAGCAAAGGAGGGTGGAATACTATGAAGGCAGGTGAAAAGGCTGTTGGCTGGCAGGTGAAAAGGCTGTTGGCTGGCATGTTTTGTTTGCTGCAGGTATGATCAGGGATGCCCTCACAACTGTTAACCAATCAAGTTTAAGTATTTGTTTTAGCTATTGGATTATTAAGCAGTATACCACGAGACATCTGTTTATTTTGTGTGTGAAAAATTAACAGAAAAAAGCTGGTTTAAATGTTTTATTAGTTTTTATTAGATTTATTGTTACACTTGGAAAAATAGTGCTTTGTTGGTAGGTATGCGCATGTGCAGTGGTGCAAGCAAGTGGGCGAGGAGATACCCTTAATGGTTACAGTTTGGGGAAAACGAAGGCTCGAGGAAATCGCGGGTCTGGAGTCCAGCAATGTAAGCTGTACTAGTGCATGTTTAAATGGAGCAAAAATGAAGAGAGGTAATTTTGTTGTGGGGTATTTTTTACAGTGTCGCTGACAAACTGTAAGAACAGGGTTCTGAAAATGAAATGGAGAGAGAGAGAGCCTGGGGAACGAGCAACATGTTTCTTTTCCTTTTCCCCCGGAAGCCAGAAAAAAAAAATGAATTTCCTGTGATTTGGAGTTTTTTTTTTTAATTCATAGCTAAATTACATTTTTGAAACTTCCAGGATTTTTCATATTGTTTACTCCGACGGCAACTTCGTGGCTTTGTGTGGGTTTTGCCCTGCAACTGTTGGTGTTTTGGCCGGTTTTGTGTTTGTGATGGTCGCATTGATTTCAGGGGGCTCTTGATGCGGCTTACTGGTGGCTGGCACCTCTTCCCACGGGGTGATTGTAGCTTTTACAACGGGAGAGGTGTGCCAGGTAGCCAATGAGATTAGAGGATTTGTGCTTCATTTCTATGCCCATTGTATAATGACAAATAAATACTGCATATAGTCCCTGCACAACCAGCATTTCACTTACTGCTTAAAGGGCTTTGAAATGCAGGAAAGTTCTTAATAAAACCAAAAATGTTTTCATGTGTGATGGTTCACCCCAACCTTTCATATGGAGCAATATCCAGTACTCCAGCACTGTCACAGACATCAAAGGTAGACAAGGAATCAAGTCTATGACTCTGGTGTTTCAAATTAAAAAATGTTGCCAAGTGAGCTAAATGAACTCCCCTCAGTACATCAGTAAGCAATACATTAATCCTGTGAAAATTTTGACCTATACTTTTTTATGCTATTTTAGATTGCCACATACCTCCTGACTTGTATGATACCCTTCTTTCCAGAATTTGTCTGCGCGAGCATGTTTGAAATAGTGAGCGCCTTTGATATGGCTCGGACCAGGTTTTTATCAGTATTTGCAGCTGTTTTTGAACAATATTGCTCCATAAGGTCAGGGAGCACCGCCTGCTGAAAGATAATTTACTTTAGGCACAACAAAAGTGATAATTAAACAACTGATGGACACAAACAGCAGAGAATACTGATGAAGACCTAGTCCAAGCCATATTAAAAGGAGCGCTCCTTTTATTATTTCAAACATGAAAAAAAGTACTAAAGCAGACTCCAGTTCTGGAAAGAAGGGTATCATACAAGTCAGGAGGTAAGTGGCAATCTAAAATAGCATAAAAACATATAAGTCAAAATTTTCACTGGAGTGATGCACTGCTGCTTGCCAGGTAATCTCCCTCAGGGAACCAAAACCCATCCACTTAGGCTGTCAACAATGAATACCTACCCAGCAGGCTTCTAGGTGTTACCAGTCCAAGGCATTTTTTTTTTTTTTTACAATTAATTTTTTTTTTCTGTTCAGGTCACCTGCCTCCTTTCACCATCCCAATTTGACTTCAGTCACTGGCTGCCATCATGACAACGGTTCTTCTAATCTGGACAACTTTTTAGACTTGCGTAATGTCACAATTCACTTCCATGGCAGGGCCTACTCATTAGGATGGGATTACTTGTTTGAGTGTGTGTATGTGGAGCAGAGCCAGGGGAGGACCTGAGGCCACTGACATTTGCCTTGAGCAGACTCGCATTAACAGGGCATGGGCTGGAAACCTCCTCATCTATCCTTTCCACCACCTTAAGTGAGGAAGCTCTGCTGATGCCTGGATGTCATAGGGGAGGACCAATGTTACATGCTTCAAGCAATGGAATGACACTTTCCTCCCCCAGAGTACACAGCCTCTGCAGGGCTCACAGTCTCCAACAGCGTGGGTTGCGGGATCCGGGACACAAACCTGGGTGTCTCATGTGGAAGGGTGACATGCTCCCCCAGTGTCACCAGGCTGGGCAACCCCAGTCATAATAATTATGAAAACATTCAAATTGTTCACCCATCACAGGTGGACTAGAATATCTAGGTGCTCAGTTCACCCATAAATTATCAGTGAACAGGTTATTCCTGGATCCCTAATGACCGCTTTATATGCAGTCATGTAATAATGGGGAGAGGAGAGGGGAGTGGCATTCTATTGACTGATGCAAGTAGAACTAGAAGTTGTTCCTAAATTCCCCCTCTGCAACAAAAAAACAGCTACAAACAACCTTCTGAGCCTCTGACTGAAACAGGGTCCTTATGAAATCCATTTGACCCAGCATGAGTAGGGGTAACATTCTGATGGTTTAGCTTGGATGTGTGTAGTACTCAGACTTGGTGTAGTCAATGCTATGCGGAAGGAGGAAGAAACTAGATGGACCTGAACTCCTTTTCTCCACCACACTGCTATGTCACCCTAATGTCCATGATTAAATGGTATGCCGCTGCCAGTCGTCCAGATTTTATAGCTGTAGCAAGACCCTGGTTGTGATGGAAACTTAAACTGTAATGCCATCATGGTAGCTGAATGTGCAGGGACCTGATATGGAGTCACTGTCGAAGAAAAACTTCTCCATTCAATGCAAACTGCTTACAAATTCTTATGTGGGACAACCCCCATCTTATTTGGCCTTCTTTATCCCCACCTCCTCTGGGTAATCTTTACATTCTTTACATGCACAGGATTCTTTCCACCGATCTGTCCCTGTCTCATTGTAAAACAACAGCGGTCACCATGTTGTTCCATTATCATGGTCCAGCTCACTTGAATTCTTCACCTTCCATTTTGACAATGGAAATCAGATTTCAGGGTTTTAAGTCTGCCACTGAATTTCCTTGGAGACCAGTCTCTGGCTGCAATTTCTGTTGATTTTCATTCATATAACTGTGGTAATGCTTTCTTTCCCATAAGCACACTTCTGTAAATGAACTGTTTCATCTCGGCGAGCCCTTCCTGCCAATTTTGAACCAGTAAAATGAAGTGCTTTATCTTGTCATAGCCATGGTGCGCTGGCTGGGTAGTGGGAAATGAGACTCATTATAAGCTCCTGTTCTGATGTATTTTTCCCTAACCTGAAAACTAAACTTGGGGAGAAGAATGAGTCATTGCTCTACAATTATGCTAGCTTGTCCCTCATGGGCTTATAAAGGAGCATTGCCAGAGTCCACCAGTCAGATAGAGGGGTTTAAAATGGACTTCCCTGACCTTAGAAGGCAGTGTAGTGCAGTGGTTTAGGGCTCTGAGCTGCAAATCTGGAGACTGGGGTTTGAATCCCACAGCCCCCGCTTGCATACTGTGTGATCCTGAGCAAATCACTTAACTTCCTTATGCTCCCAGGTCGCACCTGGAAACAAGCTTTGGCTTAGTGTGCCTTTCCTGGTTAAACAACTTCCTCTCTCTCTTTCCTCTTAGAGCTTCTACTTTACCCAGTTGTAAAGTACACTGCCTTTTGTAAATCTACATTTTTAGTTACAGGAGGTGCCAGGGTGCACAGGTAAAACAAAGTCACAGGTGTCAGCACACACACAAGGATGAAAGAAACTCAAAATATAATGCAAATTTTATATAGTTTTTGTTGACCAGGTAAGTGCACTAGACAAATCCTGCCTATTTTCAGGCACAACCCGGGGGAGGGGGATACAGATGAATGCCAACTGACCTTGAACCAGATTAAGCTGTTGGTGGTATTTTTAGTGAATGAGGGAAATTTGGCCAGGACACTGGGGAACTTCCCCTGCTCTTTTCAATAAGTGCCATGGGATCTTTAACATCCACCTGAACTACCAGCAATACAGGCAGATGGGACCTTGGGTAAACGTCTCACCGGAAAGATGGCACCTCAGAAGTGCAGCACCCCTCTCATGCTGCACTACAGTGTCAGTACTGGTATAGTAACCCAAGTGCCAGATGTGGGAACTGAACCCACAGCCCTCTGATCTCCCAACCTCAGAGGCGAGTGTGCTACCTACTGAGCTACTGACACTGACAAATGCAAGGTTTTAATGAATGAATGCTAGGGCCAAACTAACTGTCACCCCTTAGAACGCTTCACTGCCGAGGCACTAGGGGTGATGGTTATTTTGACCCTAGCATTTTTTTTTAACTCTGTTTCTCACTCTGGGCTCCAGGCATCCTTGGTGGGTGGTGCCCACTCAGCTGTGCCTCTCACTTCCTGCCTGAACCCCCGCTGTTCCCAGGCTCCTCCCTGAATGACTCAGTAGGTCCAGCCCCCCGGACCACCCTCCAGGAAAGCAGCACTATCTGGAATTGGAGGGACCTACCTTTGTTGTCGGGTCGGCCGTGGGGAGTCCTGGGTGCACTGGGCTGACGCTGGGATGTGGGCGCACCACCGAGGCCTCCATCATCTCACCGGCGCATCAGAGGGTTTTTCTGTGCTTAGTCCCTGAGGGGCTTGGCTGTGCAATGATGGCTAGGCACTACGTGCCGCTGCCTGCCAAGCTCCTCCCCCACTATGCATGCACCACAGAGTCTGTGCTGCACCTGACTGTCGCCAGGTGCTGCTACGAGTGGCGCAACCCCAAAACCCTCCCCAGGGAAGGAAGAGCTGTCCTCTAGATGCTCAATCCCTTCCCTTCCTTCCCCTGCTGACTCCTGGCAGCCCTGGCTCATTCCTGAACCCGGGTCGCTGGTGTGGCGCAAGGTGTGGCATCCAGTGCCTCAACCCTCAGTGCCACCGGGCCGGTTGATCCTAGAATTCATTCATTAAAATCTTGCATTTGCATTATAATTTGAGCTTAGTTCATCCTTGTGTGTGTGCTGACACCTGTGACTTTGTACTTTTTGGGCTAGCTGCCCACTGCTTCAGCATCTGCTCCCTTTTGTCGGCATCACAGCGGCAACTTGTGGATTTGGATTGTACAGGTAAAACTGCAATCCCCATCAAACTTCCAGCATTATCTCCTTGACAACGTACTACTGTTTCTTGCTATACAGTATAACATTCTTGTTCATATTTCTATGTCAACCAGTATCCCAGGCAGCAAGCTAAATTATAATATTTAAAGTGATTCACAGGTGGGATTTTGTGAATGTTAATCAGTAGGTATGGATATAGCACAACTGTCTAAAAATATATCAGAGCTACAGTACATCTGCAAAGGCAAAATGATCTTGAGATCGAGGTTGTTTGCAATCATATTTGAGCCCGCCAGATAATCTGCTTCAGATAAAGTTTTATATTGTGGGACGTGTCCTCAGATGCCCTGGTAGCTTCTGTGAAACAGAATCCTGCTTAGTACATCTGCACCAAAAAAATAATGTTGTTAATTCTGATGGCTATTTTGAAGCAGCCTTAAAAGCCACCAAGCATGCAACTGTCTGCTGTGACACACATGCCGGGCCCCCATGGAACTCTCTTATTGTATATTACTCAGCAAAGAAAGATGGCAGGAGTGCAGGAACTTTTGTACAATTTTGTAAAGAGGTGGGGGAAGCCAGTTCCTGGGCATTCCTGCAATGAGAATGTTGGGGAAGGGGGAATTAATTTTTTAATTTAAAAGAATTCCACTCCAAGTGAAGTGCTTGGCAAAGTAGCACTTTGGGGAGTCTGTGCTTGGCAAAGTGCTTACTTGGCTACTGGTAGCAGTACGGGAAACAGCAGCACTTCACGTACAGTAGTGCTGTGCAAAGCAAATGTTTTAATTTTGCTTGCACTGACATTCAGCACAACCAAGCTGGCATTTAAACAATTTTAGTTTACTTTGGATAGCCCAGTCTCATGAGATGCAACATCTCTTTTTCAGTAAGACCCTGCTTCTGCACATTTTTTTACTGTTTATTGACAATGACAGCATAGCTGAGGATGCAATATCTTGTTTTCAGGGAGCTCCTGCTTACCAGTTTTGCAGTGCTTTTACCCACAATAGCCCATATAAGCAACATCATATTTTCAGAGTGGTCCTGCTGTTATTCATTTTTCCAGGGTTACAAATGTATGGACTGAAAGGGATTTGTTAAGGGTCAGACAATAAGAAAATGTCCAGTCCAGGGTGTGAAAGTTTGGTTTACTGGACTATGATGTCATATTAAAATACTATAAGGCAGACATCTTGAATAGGTTACTAAGATGTGCTGTAAATCCTAGAAAGGGAAACTGAAACAGAAAACATGTTGTGTGGTCAGTTATAATAGCTGAACTATCACATTTATGGAAGCATATACAGAAGCAGACACCTGCTCATTAAGGTAGACATCTGCTCAAGAGGCAGTATAGCACAGTGGTCTAAGGCTCTGAACTGCAAATCTGGTGACATCCAGCAGACCAGACTTGGGTTTGAATCCCACAGCTTCCACTTGCATACTGTGTGACCCTGAGCAAGTCACTTAACCTCCTTGTGCTCCTAGGTCACTCCTGTAAAAAAGCTTTCAGCTTAGTGTGCTATACCTGGTTAAACAACTAAATAAAATAAAGGTGGTGGTAGAGCTAGTCTTTGCATGCACGGCTAACAGGACATGCACACCAAAAGCAATATGGAGCAAATTCATTTTGCCAGCCTCTGAATAATACTATTGCCATGTGTTAGTTTGGCAGGTTTAAACCCAGAAATAATACATGTAAAAGATGAGAGAGTTTGACTCCTATTTGCATTTCTGAGTTTACGTATTCATAATTACACCTGAAAGAGCAACAAGTCAACATGTCAGCGCGAGTGCCACTTTGTATTGACTGCTGTGGTCCCTGATTGGTTGTTAGTATACCGCACTCATCCAGTAGTCTGAGGCACTAGATTCTTTTTATTAAAACTTGGTACAGAAACTTGACTTCTCACTAATCAAAACCCAGTCAGTACTGCCGTCAAAACTCGCTAACAAAAGGGCAGCAGTTTAGTTTAAAGGGCAATAGTTCAAAGGATTAGTGCCCAAGAACGTGACCTTATGTCTGTACGTTGCACTTTACACTGGATGGGCCTTGCGGTCCTTATCTGCTGTCAACTTCTATGTTTCTATGTTTCTGAACTTCACTTTTGTTGTCTCAACAGGAAACAGAAATGCGTAGTATTTCTTTTAAACTACAAAACCTGCCACTTTTCTTTTAAACAACCATGCAAGCCACCCAACTATCATGTCAGCTATGTTACAGTCACGAAAAAACAAAAAAGTCTTTACTCCGAAGCTCTACTGCAGGGCATTCCCAGATTTCTTGCCACTTCCAGACTATCACACATTATAACACCAATTACTCATCTCTTCAACTTATCCTTGTTCCAGTGTGACCTACCGCCCATTTGGAAAAATGCACTTGTGGTCCCTTTGTTTAAGTCAGGAGATCCTAGTGACCTCAATAACTACAGGCCAATCTCCCTACTTCCAATCCTGTCAAAGATGCTGGAGAAAATAGTGAACTCCCAGCTTCAGAAGTACCTGGAATCAGAAAAATTGCTCAACCTGTTATAATCTGGTTTCAGAGCATAGCACAGTACAGTCTCTGCTCTAGCCAAGCTGACAAATGACTGGCAGCTTGAATTAGACAAAAAAAACTTTGTCTGCGCAGTTTTCTTGGACCTAAGCAAGGTGTTTGATACTGTTGATCACAGACTGCTTCTGTCGTCCCTCCGGAACATTGGTTTGGATTCCCTATCCCTTAAATGGTTCTCCAACTACCTCTCAGGATGACTTCAACAAGTAAAGGCAGAAGGAGAATTTCTCCATCAAAGCCCCTATTGAGGGGTGTACCGCAAGGTTCCATTCTTGGTCCTTGCTCTTCACCATTATATTAACAATGTAGATGCCCCCTTCAAAGAAGCACAAATACACCTATTCGCGGATGATACGGTGCTCTTTGCTAGTAGCCCCACACCTGAAGCGGCATGTAAAGCCCTTCAAAATTAATTTAATCTGCTGCAACATCAGCTTATAAACCAGAAACTGCTCTTAAATGCAAAAAAAACACAAAGCAATGTTCCTCTCACTCCTTCAAAATGCAATAAATCCTGCAATTGCTGGGACACTCCTGCAGATCACTACCATTCTAGGTGAGCAGTTGGACTACGTGCCAAAGTTCAAGTACCTGGGGTCTGGTTAGGCCATGAACTTACTTTCACAGATCACTTAGAAGAACTGGCAAGAAACTTAGACAAAGACTTGGTCTGTTCTTTAGGATTAATAATCTCCTCACAAGAGACGCTAAACTGAAACTGGTTCAAACTACCTTTCTTTCCCTATTGGATTACATAGACTTTCTATATAGTCAGGGACCTGCAGGCACCATAGCCAAACTCGATACGCTTTATCACAGAGCCATAAGGTTTATCACAGGTCTTCCATACTCAACCCACTACTGTGCATTGTACACGGCAGTGGAATGGTCATCCCTTGCTTACAGACGGCAACAAAATGCTGCGGTTTGGACATACAAAGCTATCTCAAATAAACTGCCCCAGTATATCTCTGTCTGTTTACCTTTGTGCACTCTGGGTAAGTATGCCCTGAGAAGCACCTCATATATCTACTTTTATGTTTACAAAGCAAAATCTCGCATTGGCAGAGCAGCCATCAGCTTTGTGCTCCCTCAACTGTGGAACAAGCTGCAAAAATCTTTGAAATTAACTCACCCCTTCAGCCTAGCAGCTTTTAAATCTCTATATCTACATCATATTAAGGAGTCCTGTGCCTGTCTACCCTAAATAGTGATTCCTATAAGTCCAAGCACACTGTAATTACTACTGTTAAAAGACTGATCACATCTATAATCGACTCTTCCCTCTCCCCTTTTTCTACCCCCATATCTGTCCCTTCCACATTCCTTTGACCCTGGTTCCAGCTCTAAATTCTCCATACTGTATCACTATATATCTCTTTTTATATTAAGTTTTATTTGTGTTCGGTGCACCTGATATGTATATTTCTTTACTTTTATGAAAAATTGTGTCCTACCCAAAACTAGCTGTATCTTCTGTTCCAAACATATACTACTGTCAATGCTACCTGCTGATACTTTGTATATACTGTATTATTGTATCTCACTTTATTTGTATTACTGTTTTCCTGTGTGTTGCATCTCATGTATATTGTCCCTTGTTCCTTGTTAACAAACCCAGGTCCACCTCGAAAATTAGCTTGCTCAATGGTGATCACCTGGTTAAATAAAGACTTTGATTGATTGATTGACAGTCTGCAATTGCACAACATTAAAACGAGCATGCATTCTGTACCTGAGGATCAGCCTTCTCACAGAGCACAATGAACAGGCTATTAATAGTTTGTGAGGCCCATAGGGTGTGCGTGCTTCCCAGTTAGCTATGGGAGAAAGACATCACAACCTGACAGTGCCACCAGGCTGCCATTGTTGTTTTCAGTAGCTTCTAGGTGTTTGTCTCACTCAGAAGTGAGCAGGGTTTATATCCGACAGAGAAAGAAGTAGGGATCCCTCCACCCAGAGAAAGATTTAAGTGGACCTGTTGACATGACAGTACAACCCCCTGGGATGCTGTACCAGCTCTACCTCCCCGCTATGGTCACACCTCCTGCAGTCCTCAAGTAAATACACCCCCACTTCAAAAAAAAGCATACACAGTGAAAGACAGTCAATAACAACAGGCTTAAACAGCAGAAGCACAACTTTATTGGCAGTAGGCCCTGCAGGGTAAAAATGTTTAATGCAGGCACCAAAACAGTGTGGCCCCTTTATGTGTCCTCTTTGGTGGGGTCTGTGCTATCACCCTTACACATTGGACTGCAGTTAGTCAAATCCCATGACAGTGCGGCTGAATGTTACAGACATGGCTACCACTAGAAACTCCCAACCAGGCTCAACCTACTAACCTCACCTCTACACCACCAGGCACAGAAAAAGTAGCCCTCTGGTCCTCCTGGACTGAAGGCCGGTACGCCCTCCCACCTGGTACCAGGTCTCACACATTACTATAAGAAGCTCAGGCTATACAGTCCCTGGGTATCTTGAGTGTTAAAGCATGGCAGGCCTGAAGATGTTGCCACAAGTTGTCCAGCACTTGTTTACTTTAACCAAGTAGCAATTTGCTCAAAATAACAACCTCCATAAGCCATGCAATTGCTTAAACGACTCATAGACTCCGCAATATGGAGTATTTGTACTCTGGCTGAATGGCCAGCATGCAGCAAACTCTCAAAGAAAAACATGTTTTCCCCTGTAGCAGGGCTGACCTGTAGCGTACACACAGTTCCCCTAACCCTCAAGATTCTCCTGGCTTGGCTGGCCTCTGGATCTCCACTCTCAGCAGGGTGTTTCCATCTCAGCGGGGCTCACTCTTTGGACATCTCTTTCTCACCTTCAGGCTGTTGGCTGGCTCTCAGCTTCCTCCCAGTGGTTTAGCTGGCTCTGCCTCTCTCACCTCTACTGCTGGAGCCCTGTGCCAACCCACGTCCTGGCTTCCAGAAATCCCAGGATGGAAGCACCCCAATGCCTGGCTACAGTGCCTGCTATGGGACTGAACCACCAACTCTGGATTTCTCTTCTTGCTCAGTGCTGATGCAGTATTATTTATGTGCTGGCTAGCATACATTTACCTCACTCTTCTCACCAGGACTGGCAGCAGAGAGTTCACCAATCAGACACACAGTCTGATAATGGCACACTTCAAACTCCTCCTGGGCAAGCAGGTCCAGCTCTCACCAAGATCTCTGCCAATCTGCCAGCCCCCAGCACATTCCCTGTCTTGTAACACTATTCAAGGGGCAGCTTATGCTGGCCCAGTCAGTTGTCACTCAGAATCCTTAATGTCCTATAGGTCCAGGAAAGGGCCCCAGAATGTGCTGTGCTTCCCTCTCTCAGAGACCTTCAGGAGCTTGCTTTTGGTTCCTGTTCCTCTGATTGACTGTCCCAGTGGTCAGGGGCCATGAAGTCCTGGGCACTGACCCACACAGTTTATTTCTAGAGGGTTCATGTCCTTGTATTCTGTTCCCACCCCCTGGCTCTCGTGGCAGAGGCAGACAATGGTCTCAAGTCATGGCAGGGCAGCATTCCAGGAAGTTCTCCCATAGTGCTGGCTTCCAGCATTTGATTTGTGGTAAAACTGCAAACAGCATGATTTTAGACATAGTGCAGGAGGTGCCAATGAACTGAGGGTCCTGCTGGGCTCAGCCAGCTCCTGCTGGCTCCCATCCATGCAGTTCAAGTCCCAGGGGCTGGAGTCATCAAACATGTGGCAGCAGCTTGTATGATTTGGTTCAGGGGCTCTGACGCAAGCCCACACTTTTGGGGGGTTATAAATTAAGGTGCTAAGGAGCCCTAAACAAAAATATTTGTTCCCTTCTGCTACTAGCAATACGGGGAAGGAAGTTAATTATACACAAGAACATTGTGCTTTTAAAAGAATACACAGCACTCTTCCTAGCTCCCAAATGGGGAGACACTTCTTAAACAATAGTCCTTCTGTTAACAAAAATAATGAAAGACAGCAGAACAACTGTAAAAGAAGACAGAAAAACAAGTCAGGCAGAATGGGATAAGGGGTGTCAGAAGTCTCTAAGTGGGTGATGTGAAGTTGGAGTCAATGTTTAATAAAACAGATATTAAGCAACTGTTTTGAGATATGGTGGAAAAATAAATGCCCCTCAGGATTAACTACTGACCTCTAATAGTCATACTGCCCTCCACCTTGGACTTCAGGCAATATAACAATTGTCACTCAATAGTTTACCCCTCCAGGTCAGTATTTTTCTCTATATCCCTCAATTCTTTGTAAGGTTAGAAAGGGATGGGGACTGTGCGGGAGAATCCTGAACAAATAATTTTGTTTGATGTTCACAGTGGAAGGAGAAGTGGAGGGCCACAAAAAATAAAATAACAGAAGCTCTGAAGGGAAGGAGGGAGGGAGGTGTACACTAGTCATTTTTCAGAGGAGAGAGTCCTAAAGGGATTTGTTAATCTTAATGAGGACAAAGCAATGGGACCAGATGGGGTACATCCTAGGGTATTGAGGGAGCTCAGGGAGGCACTGGCTGCATCTCTGACAGTCCTATATAACAGCTCACTGAAAACAGAAGTGGTTCCAGAAGACTGGAGGAGGGCAGATGTAGTTCCACTTCACAAAAGTGGTTGCAGGGAAGATGCTGGCAATTATAAGCCAGTCAGCCTGCCATCAGTAGTGGGAAAGTTAATGGAATCACTGTGGAAGGAGAGGATAGTGAAATAAATATCTTGAATCTAATGGGTTACAAGATCCATGATAACAAGGATTCATGGGAGGAAGATCATGTCAAACAAATGATTGATTTCTTTGAGTGGGTGACCAAGGAATTAGACCACAGTGGAGCAGAAGATGTGGCCTACCCAGATTTTAGTAAGGCATTTGAGACCATTCCACACAGAGGTCTTATAAGCCCCTGCTGTGCCTCCAACGTATATACACGTCCTAAAAACCTGTATGTTCTAGATCTTCTGGCAGCCTAAGGGTTAAGCAAGTTGGATCACTTAGGAATGATCCGAAGCTGGTAAACTGGGTAAGAAATAGGTTAGGAGATAGGCAACAGAAGAGGGTGGTGGTAAACAGAGTTCACGCCAAGGTGGAGAAGTTGACCAGTGGGGTACCTCATGGATCACTGCTGGGACAGGTCCTCTTTATAGATCTTATAGGTCTTTACAGATGACACTGCAAAGGAGCTGGAATGGAAGGACTTTGCAGATTACACCAAAATCTGCAATAGGACTGACAATACGCGTGGGTGGGGGTGGAAAAGATGAGCAGAGACCTGAGAAAACTCGAGTACCCAAGGGTATGGCAGCTGTAATTCAATGGAAAAAAGTGCAAAATAATGCTCTTGGGGCAAAGGAACTCAGGGGCAGAGTACAAAGTGTAGTGGTGGGGGGGGGGAGGGAGTGTTACTGATGATTGCCATGCAGGAGAATGACCTGGGTATAATAATCTCTGATGACCTAAAGGTGGACAGGCAGTGTGACAAGGCAGTTGGAGAGCTAGTGGGATGCTGAGTTGTATAGGGACAAGTATCAGCAGGAGTACGAGGAGGTGGTACTGCCTCAGTATAGGTCACTAGTAAGACTTCACCTAGAATACCATGTACAGTTCTGGAGGCCACATCTCCCGAAGGACACAGAGTGGAGGCGGTCCAGAGGAAGGCAACTAAAATGATGTGGAGTCTTCATCAAAAGTCCTATGAAGGGAGACTAAAGGGAATTTAATATGTACACCCTGGAAGCGAGGAGGGAGAGGGTGATATGATACAGACCTTTAAATACCTCATAGGGGTAAATAAGGTAGAGTGGTATAGTATTTTTTCAGAAAAAAAGGTGCTCAAGAACAAGGGGTCATGCTATGAAGTTGGGAGGGGGGGTAGATTCAGGAGAGAGAGAGAGAGATGTGAGGAAGTACTTCTTCACAGAAAAAGTGGTGGATTCCTGAAACAGCCTAAGAGCCAAGGTTGTGGGGGTGAAAACAGAGGTGGATTTCAAAATGCATGGGATAGGCATAAGGGTATCTTATTGGAAAGGAATGGGGGAAGGGAGAAAAAGCCAGAGACCAGTTTGGGTCTGTGGTGATAATGTAGGTAGGGAAAAATGGGCAGACTGGGTGGGCCAAGGGTTCCTTATCTGCCACCAAATCCTATGTGTCTATGTTTCTAACTCCACTCAATATTTGTATATTAGTCTTTGTTTCTGTAGCAGCATACTGGACCCTCCCTCACATCGATACTATTTTCTCAAAATGTTCTGTAATCCTTGAACTGATTTAGTGCCAGTCAGAACAGAAGTTGGCAGCTCCTGAGTGCATCAGTCGTACAATCAAAATGCCTGACAGTAAATCAGTCCAAGGATTACAGAAATTGCGGAGAACAGAGTATCAGTATGAAGCAGGGCCCACCAAGCAGATCACAGAAACTAAGGCTAAGAAGAATCTAATGTTTCAAACTGAGTGTAATATATTAACAACTAATCAGGGACCTCTGAAGCCCCGCAGATGAGATGGTGCTAGTCACAAAACTCTGGTTTTGTCGTTTTCAGGTGAAAAGTATTGAACAAATGAAATCAAAAATACTTACAGGAGTTGAACTCTCTACTCTCTTACATTTTTTTTATTTAAAAGTTGCTAAAAATACAGGATAAATTCTACGAGAAACAAGTATCATTTACAGAATGTCCCAAGTCATGAGAATAATAAGACAACAAAGAGAAATATACACAAAATCAACAACTAACAACTGCATATGAATTTTTCCTGAGGCAGTAATCTTTTCAAACCATGTTTTAAAATCCAAAGGGTGGCTGAATTTCTAAGCGGAGGAGACAAATTATTCCAAGAGAAGGGGGCCCGATATGACAAACATTCTTTGCCAAACTGTGAGTCAAATTTCAGCAAGGAAAAACCATGCTGTGGCACATCTCTGAGGCTGTATTTGTGAACAGAAACAGTTTGCCTTTCAGTTAAATAAGTAGGGGTCTGATTAGTCACAGTCTTGTAAATTAGGGATAGCCAATTAAAAGTGCACCTGAATGAAGGTGACAACCAATTTAGTTGGAGCAGCAAACTGCAACGCTGCTCATCCCATTGTGATTTTAGGATAAAATGAAGTAACTGGTAGTAAATGGTATTTAAGGGAAGAAGATGCCAAGCGTGGCATGGCGGTAAATAATATCCCCATAATTCAAGATAGTGAGAATGACTTTCTCAATAATGTGTTTATGATCTGAGCTTGATAAACAATGCCCAGCAGGTTTTAAGTGCCCCAGACAGTAACGGACTTTTGAAACTGTTTTGTTGACGTGTGCTTTAAAGGTCAAAGAGGAATCAAAAATAAGGCTGCGATATTTCAATTCCTTTACAAGCCTCAGTGGGTGATTATTTTACAAAAATTTAGAAAGAGGAATTTGCTAGTAACAGAGAATGCTGAGACTCAAGCAGCTGTTTTTGCTATTTAAGAGTAATGGATTATCTGAGAGCCATTTCACAGTTTTGTCAGTCACCCTGGAGAGTCGAAGAAAGAAAAGGTAGAGCTTTCTGAACGTAAAAAAGAACCATGTCATCAGCATAAAGTCTGACTTAGCAGTGATCCACGGAAGAAGGTAGAGGGTTTAAAAAAAGATTGAATAAGACAGGACCAAGTGTAGACCCCCCCTGAGGAACCCGAGTGGAAATGGGAAGAGGAGAGGAAAAACAGCTATTCCAATAGATTGAGATCTCTCATACAAATAGGATGAGAACCAGTTAGTAACATCTGAAGAAAAACCATAGGAAGATAGATGAGTTAGAAGCAAAGAAAAGTTTGATTGTGCTAAAAGTTTTTGACAGATCAATGAAAACAGAACCCATGAAACACACTTTGTCCAGAGCCCTAGAGACAGAATCGTGAAAGTCAATCAGTGCTATTTGGGTGGAAAATCTGGGTCTGAAGCCTGACTAAAAACTGGAGAGAATCTCATAATTAGACAGATATTCAATAATATGAGATAAAATTGTTTTCTCCTTAAATTTAGAAATGATAGGAAATGAGGAAATTGGGCAATAATTCTCTACTAAAGTTTTATCTCCATCTTTGTGTAAGGGGATAACTAGGAAATGTTTCCAGGCTGCGAGAAATGTTTTGAGTTCTAAGGGATACATTAAAAATAAAGGTTAAAGGAGGAGGCAAAATATCACTGCTGCATTTAAGCAGGAAGTTATCTATGTTGTTGATGCCTTTGGCAGTGTCCTCGCTCTGTAAGGATGTAAGCATTAATCACCAACAGAGGCGGGCTCTACCGTGGATTAATGCCCTGCTGGGGGGGGGCTTGGCGCAGGAGGCCGAAGGCCGAGTGCTTCCAACCACCCAGCGGGCATTAATCCACGGTAGAGCCCGACGCTGGAGGTGATTAATGTGCTTGTAACATGGCAAGTGCAAGGGAAGTATTCAGACGACTACAGTGTTACTGAAAAGCACACACAGATTTACAGGATGAGTCATTATAGTAGATAAGTCATGCTGCAGGCTTGTACATTTCAGTCGCTGAAGACGTATCGCGGTGCGCGTGCACATTGACCCCGTCAGATGCATTTATCTAGTGTAGAGCAATTCTGAAGACATGTGAATATACAATTGCTGTGTCACACACACAGAACGTAATTTTTTTCTCTCATTATCACCAACAATTTTTCTGTATTCACCTTCGTTCTAATACTGCCGACATAGACCACTGTGGTGCACTCTGGGACACATGTATTTCTTTTTTTGGGGTGAATGCCGATACAATGTGCAAATACTCGTCTGTTCCATGTGTGACACTGCTTCTATGCTGCCCGCTACACTGCCATACCTGTACTTACTCATGCTAAGTTCTATCGCCCTGAGCTGCAAGCCACCTGTTGCTGCTGCATGAATTTTTCTCACTCGTACTGACAGTCGGCCCGCTTCTCTCCGAGGTGCCCGAGACTACTGCAGCAGTCGGCAGCATCCCCACACTTCTTTTGTGCCTCTTGCACGAGATGCCATCTACAGGTATGACTAAATAGCATCTGGCACTATCTCTCTATCTGTCTGAGCCTTTTTAAGCATGCTCCCCATTACTTCGATCTCTAGCCTGTTCATTCCCGACGCAGTTCTGCACCATGTGGCTACTTCTGGTAGGGCACCAGCGGACTCTATACTGGGTTAATCACTGCTCGTTTTCTGTCACATACATGCAAACCAGTGTCAGATAAGGCCTATAGCCCACCACTCTCCATTTGAATATAGTTCAGTTCTAAGTCTATTTACTATTCCTTTATATCTATCCATTCTTAAATCCAATTGAGCTATTCCTTCCTCTAGCGGTGTTCCTTATCCACCACAGTTCTGTGAAGAAATTCTTTCTCATGTTTCCTCTGAATCGTCCTCCCTCCAACTTCATCCCATGCCCTCTAGTCCTGGAACATCTTTTTGCTTAAAAATAGTGTTTTCCTCACCCTGTTCCTCCCTATAAGATACTTGTATGTCTCTATCCATATCCCTCTCCTCCTCTCCTCCAGGAGTACATGTTCAGTTCCTTCAACCTGTCTTCTATAGGACTTGTGATGCAATCCATGCACCATCTTTGTTGCCCTCCTCTGAACCTTCTCTACCTTGTCTATGTCCTTACGTAGGTATGGTCTCCAGAACTATACACTGTATTCCAGGTGGGGCCTCACTGAGTGTCTGGTATAAGCAGATTGGCCTCCTTTTCCTGCTGGTGATGCCCTGTCTATCATCCCAGCATCCTATTTGCTTTACCTGCTGCCTTGTCTGTTTCCCTACCTTGAGGTCATCAGAGATGCACAACCCCAAGATCCCTTTCCTGCTTGGTGCCTCTATATCCTCACCCAACTAGATATATTGTGCCAGGGTTTTATTGCCCCATATGCATTATCTTGCACTTCTTTGCATTGAATTTCAACTGCAAACCCTGACCATTCTTCAAGTTTCTGCAGGTCCTTCTCATTCTGTCTACACCCTCTGGTGTGTCTACTCTGTTACAGAGCTTTCGTCATCAGCGAACAGTGAAATTCTGCCTTCTGGGTCCTGCATAAATATCACTGATGAAGATGTTGAATAGAACGGTCCTAGCACTGATCCTATTAGTACCCACTGGTCACTCTTCCCTCTGTGGAGTGACAGCCATTTACCACCACCCTCTGTGTCCTGCCACCCAGCCAGTTACCTACCCACCACCACTGTCCTGCCCACACCCATATTCCCAGTTTGACAATAGTCTTCTATGGCACAGTGTCAAAGGCCTTGCTGAAGTCCAGATAGGCCATGTCCACTGCCTCCCTGATCCACCTCCCTAGTCACCCAGTCAAAAATTCAACGAGGTTGGTCTGACATGCAGCCTCCCCTGGTGAAACCATGCCTTGGGTCCTGTGGTCCATTGACAACCAGATGTTCCACCAATCTCTCCTTCAGTAGTGCTTCCATGATCTTCTCCACTACCGAGGTGAGGCTGACTGGTCTGTAGTTCCTGCTTCCTCTTTGTTCCCACTTTTGTATAAAGGGACTACATCTGCTGTCCTCAGTCTTTGGGTACCTCCCTGTTTCCAGTGATTGGCTAAACAGGATAGCCAGAGGATCAGCCACCACCTCCTCTTAGTTTTAAGGACCCTAGTGCACCCCATCTGGCCCCATTGCTTATCAACTCTTATTACTTCCAGTTCCTTCAGGACCCTTTCTTGTGTAAAGGGACTTCGTCCATTTCTGCACATTCTCACCCTTGTACTCCTTCAGACCCATTACCCTCCTCCTCTTCACTAAGACTGAGCAGAAATACCTGTTCAATATGTCAGCTTTACTGTTGTCATCCTCCACAGGCCCCATCCTCCCCTTCAGTCTCACTATCCCTCCTTTGTCTTTCTTTTACTTATCTACCTGTAAAGGTTTTGTCCCTCTACCCACTGATTTTGCAATGTGTTCTTCTGTCTGAGCTTTGGCTCCCTTACTGACCTCCCTGCCTCCCTTTGCTTCTCCTGGTACTTCTCCCTATCCCTTCTGCCTGTGTCTTTTTATGGCTTCAGATGCAATCTTTTGGCTTTCACTTTCTTTGCTACCTCTTTGGAAAACCATAATGGTCTCCTTTTCCTTTTCCTCTTGCTAACCTGCTTAATACATAATTCTGTTGTTCTTGTAATCCCATTTTAAATACTGCTTACTGTTCCTCAACCCCTGATTCTGTCCCATTCCCTTAATGCCTCTTTCAGTATCTCCCCATTTTCCCAAAGTCTGCCCCTAAAATCCAGGATACGTGTTTTGTGTGGTTTGGTTCTGCTCTTTCTGTGATTTCAAACCACAATGACTGGTAGTCACTATTCCCAGGTGCTCCCCACTGTTACCCCATCACACTGTCCTGTTTGTGAGCACAAGGTCCAGTGTTGCCTTCTGCCGAGTTGGTTCCATGACCAGTTGCTTGAGAAGGCACCCTGAAGAAGTCAGGATAAATCTGCTCCTAGTTGATGCTGCTGCTGGGATGCTCCAGTCCACGTCTGGAATATTGAAGTCTCAACCAGTACTACCTCACCCTTGTCTGCCATCCTTTGGATGGCTAGCATCAACTCCCTATCTGTTTCTTCCTCCTGGGCTGGTGGTCTATAGACCACACCTGTGCGGATAGCTGTCCCCATTTTCCTTTCCAGCTTAACCTACAGTATCTCTCCCCATTTTGTTCCTCCTGGATCTCTGTGGCCCTTGTGTCATTTTTCACATACAGTGCCCTCCTCCTCCTTCCTGCCTGCTCTGTCTCTTCTGAATATGTTGCAGCCAGGTATGGCCATCTCCCAGTCGTGGTTATCATTACACCAGGTTTCAGGTATGACCACAATGTCCAGGTCTGACTGTACCATGACAGCCTCCAGATCTTCCATCTTGTTGCTAAGGCTCCTGGCATTTGCACACAGGCTTTCCATGATTTGACCTCCTAGACTGTTTCACTGTTCTCTCCAGCCCTCCCTTGGTTGTCATTTATCCTGGTTCTCCTTGCTGTCTGCCCTTCTGCTGAATTTTGCCCTTTTCTGCTTATCCACCTCTTGGGCACTAATCTCCATCTTCTGCACACTGCTTTGCAGAGATAGCCCTCCTCTGGTTCACTGGTTCCACTGCTAGCTGTGGGGGTGAGCAAGTAGGTACCCTCCTTGCTGGCCTGCCACCCCTTTGCTAGTTTAAGTAACTGTCAATGTAGCATTAAACTTGTCATTAGTCTTGGATTCCCTCCAGGATGGATGCAGGCCGTCAAGCTTGAACAAACCTCCATCCCTCCAGGTGGGTCCCCAGTCACCAATGAATCCAAACCCTTCCTCACAGCACCAGTTCTTCAACCATGAGTTAAAGTTCCTGGTGCATGCACTCCTATGCTCTCCCTTGCCTCTCACAGGTAGTACTTCTGAGAAAGTGACAGAAGTAGCTACTTGCTTGAGACCCCTCCCCAGTTTCCTAAACTCTTCCTGAACTTCCTTTGGCTCCCCATTTGCCAGGTCATTAGTACCTAGGTGGATAATGACATCCAGCTCCCCTCCCGTCTTGCCTTCCCAGTGAGCCCCAGGATCTTCCTTCCATCTCTCCATGCCATGGCACCTGGTGAGCACCTCACCTCCCTGTCCTCCCCTCCTGTGTCCCTAGCTGGATCCCTCTTATGGTGGAGTCCCCACCAGGATTAGCTTCCTCCTCCTCTGGGGTCCACTGCTTTCCCGCTGAGGTCACCTCCTTGGCTAACCTCACATCCTTTCCTTCCACTTCTTTGGGTATCTCTATTTGGTTGTCCTCATTTGCCAGTGTAGCATGAGTTCTTGAGTGGAATAGGATCTGGGATGTGCCTCTGCCTAACTGCTCTAACCCTCCCTGAGCCCACTGTCATCCAAGTGTTCCTCGTTCGGCATCCTTTGAGGCAGTTGCATTGGACTGGGTGGTCCCTGGATGAGGTGATGGCACTCCTGACCCAGTTTACTTCCGCTCTGGGTCTGGCTACCTCATCCACGATCCAGAGAGATGCATGCAGATAAGGCAGCACCTCCAGTGTCCAAAGGTCTGCCTGAAGATGGCTGCCCCAGCCACTGCATTGCACCACTCCCCACATTATACTGCAATTCCACTAATTGTCTGCTACTGAACTTCTCCTAGTTCCCTTTTTATTAATTTACTGTACTAAAAATCCTGCCACTGATCCTCAGATAATTTTTTTTTTTTTTAAAGAAAAAGAAACCAATAAATAAATAAATGAGTCAAAACACTTGTCGTGCTGAGGGTGGGCTTCTTTCTCCTTTCATGATGCCTTTGCACCAATCTCCTTCCTCGATTTCACCATCATTTACTGTGCCATGTTACAAATTAGTTTAAATACTTCCTCAGTTTTAATAGTCCTAAAATAAAATTTAGGCCTTGAGAGAGGAAACATTGCAAGGGGATCATGAGGTGAGCTGCTAAAAGTTAGGCCAGTCTTGTTTATTGCAGGAGCCTCAGAGAAAAATTAGTTAATTGTGATCCTGATGGCCCCAGTTTAGCAATTTGGTAGGAAGCAGCAAATAGGCTAGAAACAACAGTAAAAGGACTGATCCTAGTTTCCTTTCTGAATTATAGTCTGAATCTGGCTCAGAATAGGACACAGTGTTATCTGCCCTGCCCTAACCCAATCTTGCAGTACTGTGCTGCATTCCACAGCTCCTGGTAGAGCACAAAACTCAGAGCAGGAATCAGTACAGTTGCCTAGCTGGGAATTGTGCTTTCTTGAGCTGGATTTCATCTTGTAATTTTAATCTGGGATACTTTAACTCACTAAACTCATTTTGCTAAAGTACTAAACATAGCTGGCTCCTGCCTGTTTTTGTAGCCAAAGACATACAGTCAGAAGTGTAATTTAGTGACTCACGTTTTTGGCACCCCCCACGGGCCAACGTTAGATACACGTTCACCCCGCCCTCATTACAGGAAGTTACTCACCATTGGCTACTACCATTAGTGTTTTTGTGGACTGTTTTATTTGCTATAAACTCTTAAAGGCACACTTATCCATAAGACTGTGTGACTGCTTACCTTACAGGAAGCACATTCTCCTATGGAAACTCACCATTAGAGTTAATTTAGCAATTCAAATCTTAAAGGCACACACTTCTATTTTAAGACAGTGTACCTACTCAGCTACTCAGATACTTAAGCCCACCAACATAACCTTCACTGTGATCAATTGTCTCAGATGCCCTAGAATCTTCAGCTCCTCTACATATCTCCTTTGTTTCTAAATCACTCCTTCACCAGCCCCTTCTCTCCTTCTGGAAGTGGGTCGCTTCTCCCTCCTCCCCCCTGCCCTCTATTATGTCTACATTTCTCTTGATAAGGAGATCCCAGTTAAATACCTCGACATCTACTACAAGTTGGCTTTCTCCTCCACACCCTTGCCATTTGAAGAATTATATCTTCCTAGGTCTCACCACGCTACTGTGACTTTTCAGAAGTGAAGTTGCTAACAATCTTTATACCCCGGCGGTTACTCCATCAACTTTAATTGAGGTCTACAAATAATTCCAGGAGGTTTGGCCTCTAGAAGATTGCCCATCATCATTGTCCTGTGTCAGGTTACAGGATGGCCAAGCTGGGCAGTGAGATTGCATTATTATTTATCTTATCCTTTTCTCTGCTCGATAGAATTATTGCACAGTGCCTAGCCCTCCGCCTCAAGAATCCTCACCCCTCTATTCTAGCCAAACCTACATCAACAATTCACCTCCCATTCAACTCACTCATCTCATACAAAAAAAGGATGCCTACTACCTTGGGGTCTGTACCCGAACCTCCCTGCACTTGTTATGTAGGATTAGCATAAATACCAGAGGCCGACACTTCTTAAAGTTAACTACGGCCTTACCTCTGCCCCTACTCCTTCTTCTAACTGGTGACACAGAATTTAACCCTGGCCCTCAGAGTCCTCTATCTGCTTCTGCCCCTTACACATCAAGGGAAAAAGGCATCAGAATTGCTCATTTAAACGCTCAAAGCCTCCGGCCTAAAATTGCAGAGGTTCAGGCATGGGCAACTAATCTCAACCCAGACATCCTTGGCATAACAGAAACTTGGTTGACGCCCGGACTACAACAACATGAAATTGATCTCTCTGGCTACTCCTGCCACAGGCATGACCATTTAGGTAGAAGGGGGAGGAGGTATCTTAATATATGATAAGGCTAAATTTCATGTCACTTTGATCTCTTTTCCCCCTGGCATGCCTCCCAATGCAGAATCTTTATTTATCTCACTAACTTTAAGCAATGTTAAGAAACTACTTATTGGATGTATTTACCTACTACCGTAGGACGCCTCCAATGAACTGCCTTCCCTTATGTCAGCATTGTCAGCTCTCCCCCCTCATGACACAGTAATCTGTGGAGATCTCAACGTCGATTGGCTGTCCCCCCACAAAAACAAGGCCCATACGCTAGTCTCTGACACAAAGTTCACCCAACTTATCTCTTTGACCACAAGACATAACTCCAAAACAGGTACCACAACACTATTGGATTGGTTACTATCTAATTGCCCACATAGGATCAAAACAGTCAGTGTTCTGCCAGATTGTATTAGTGACCACTCTCCTACCTACTGTGTGTGGTGTAATAATTTTGATGCCCCACCACCCATAATACGTGAATCCAGGAAAATGTCTCAGTTTAACGTAGATCATTTCTCAATGTCTATTAGTAATGCTGACTGGACACCCATTACTCACCTCCCCTCAACAGACCAGGCACTTGATTATTTTATCCTTACCTTTAAAAACATTATCAACAGACATGCTCCACTTACTAGACATAGATCTAAGGGTATTAAGGCACCCTGGCTCTCTACTGAAATCAGGACCCTCATGAAGAGTCGCGATGCAGCCTGGAAGACCTATAAACACAGCCTCCTTCATTCTGATTGGCTATATTATCGACAGCTGAGAAATAAGTGTAAAAATAGGATACAGGGTGCTAAACGTACCTATCTCCGCACACTTCAGACTGAGAATCTCAGCAAGCCCAAAGAATTCTGGAAACATATCAATTCTTTGATCAAAGGTAAATCGACCCAATGTCCAAGCCCGATATCGTCCGGCAGCCACCTCCTTCAAGATCCCCGTCCATTGCAGAAGGAATTAATCAGTTCCTCACTGACTTTGATAGGTACACAGCTCACCTGCCGCCAGTCTTGGATTTCTCTATCCCTACTCAGCATCACACTGCACTTGGCTCCCGACCCCCTTTCCACCCAAAAATAGCCACTTGAAGAGAAGTCCTCAGGCTGTTATCAAATCTCAAGTCAGAGAGCTCCCTTGGCCATGACACATTAGAACCTAGGTTTCTCAAACTAGGGGCAGCAGCACTCGCTGCACCTGTCTGTGATCTTCTAAATAGATCCATCCTCTCTGGTGAAGTGCCAAGTCTTTGGAAAGTGGCTGTGGTGGTCCCCCTCCATGGGAAGGGGGGGACCCACGCTGTGGAAAATTATAGGCCTATTTCAATTCTCTGCCCACTGGCTAAGAGGTCCTGGAGTGGATCCTGCACATTCAGCTACAATCCTACCTAGACTTACATCATTTTCTCACAGACTGCCAGCATGGCTTCAGGAAGGGCCATAGTACTACCACAGCCCTTGTCAAAGTCTCGACTGACATTCTTAATGCAAGTGATGCTGGTCTTCTAACCGGTGGAGTATTCGTCAACTTGACTAAGACCTTTGATCTAGTCAACCACCACCTTCTCCTTGGTAAATTGCATCAATTAGGTCTGGATCACTTAGCACTTACATGGTTTCATGACTATCTCACTGGAAGATTGAAAAGGGTAAAATGGTCTGGTTCACTCTCCTCTTCAAGGCCTGTCTCACACGGAGTACCTCAAGGTTCTATTCTTGGCCCAATACTAGTCTCACTGTTTATCAACGAGCTCCCCAACTTCTGTGGCGGTGCGTCCATGCAATTATATGCTGATGATGCAATCTTATACCGCTCATCTAACGATATAGACTGGCTTAACCAAAACCTTAACTCTGATTTCATTGCCCTTGAGACCTGGTTTTCTGACAATCACCTAATTCTAAATATGAAAAAAAACAAAAGCTATGCTTTTCCATAACCCGGCCCCCAATCCTACCAAATAGTTCCAGATCAGTACACAGTCAGGAGACCCCATAGAGGTGGTTAGTGCTTTTAAATACTTTGGGGTTCACTTAGATGCCTCCTTCTCAATGGAGCATCATGCAACTCAGTTTACCAAAACGGTAAGCCAGAAGCTCGGGTTATTATATTGCCTCCGCCCTCTTTTATCCAACGCTGCCTGCAGAAAGATTGCGGCAACATCCCTTCTTCCTATTTTGTTCTATGGTGCCCCTCTACTACTCTCAGCCCAATCATCTTCCCTTGCAAAGGTGCATCAATTCTATCATAGGATTGGACATCTTGCCCTTGGAGTGGACTCCAGAAAACACCACTGTGAGGCCCTGTATTCTCTTCAATGGCCTACCTATGACTCAAGGTTACAGTTTCATGCCTTATGCCTTATATTCAAACTTACCAAGCTGTTTAATCTCCCTTGCCTAAGAATCATTTACAAAAAACACACACACATGCATGCTTAGCTCTACTTCCTCACCCTTATTAGCAATCCAGAAGACACAACGCCTATCTCAGCTTTCTCTGCTTGGAATCCCCCCCCCCCATAACTTACTCTCATGCCCCACCCTATTCTCCTTCAAAAAAAGAGCTTACCTCTTTCCTACTAACCCCCCTCCTTTGCAATTGCTTTAAATAACCCTTATAGCATTGTTAATGCCTAGTCTATGTTACTCTGATAGATGTATTTTGTAATCCACCTGCTCTCGTGTACCTGCTATGTATATATTGTATACTATTAGTTATCCTGTTTATTTATATATGCTTAATGCCTGATCTGTTTTAAGTTACTTACCCGGCTTTCCACTGTAATAATTTTTGCAACATTGTTAAATCTCCCTTCATCCTGTATATTATTATTGTATTTATCTATTGTACTCTGTTCACCATTGTCACCCGGGTTGTCACTGAAAAAGGGACTGCATGGTCTCTGTGGACTTACACGGTTACCAAAATTCTAATAATTAAATAAATAAAAACATGGCATAAACTACCTCCTTGGAGTATGCTGTGGAATCACCATAAGATATATCTGGAGTGAAGGACTCTGCGGGCACCTTCCAGACAGAGTCTGCCATATACTAATATTTCTTGTCATTATTTCTAACATTTGCTAGATTTGTTGTGAAGAAAGAGGATTTAGATCTCCTAATGATTAAAACACATTAGTTTTGGAATTTTCAAAACGTTTGCCATGCCTCTGGAGTATCCAGTTTTTTGGCCTTTTGATACAATTTATCCCGAGACTTCAATTAGGTAAGAATAAAGGAAATACTGTAACCCAAGTAACATGTTTAGGTTTTACTCTTTTTTTTTTCAAGAAAAGGGGCATGTTGGTCACAAAGAAAATTAAACTTTTTGAAGAAATAATGCAAGTAAGCAAACTTTATTTCTTAAAAACTATTCCAAGATAGATCATAGCATTGTACATACAAATAAAAACAGTAAAATATACAATTAAACAAAACCATAATCATAAAACCAATCAATAAGGCAGCAGAAATTTCAAGCATCTGGAAATGCTAAATTAAATAAATAAGTCTTCAAGGCAGATTTAAAAGCCTCACCGGTCAGTCACTCTCTGATCCGACGAGGTAGAGAATTTCACGGGGTTGTGGCTGCAAGGCAGATTTAAAAGCCTCAACGGTCAGGCACTCTCTGATCTGATGAGGCAGAGAACTTCACAGGGTAGGGGCTGCAAAAGCAAAAGATCTAGCTCCACAAGTTTTCAAACGAACCCTGGGAATCTCTAGCAATCCCTCAGCAGCGGAGCGGAGAGGGCGGAGGGGGCGGTAGAGGCAAAGGAGATCTTGCAAGTACTGCGGTATTCCTCTTAAATAGCAAAAAGACAAGTACCACAGTTCCAGTCCATACAGGGCCTTATAGGCCTTATAATGAGGCAGTATAGCACTGTGGGTTAAGGCTCTGAGCTGCAAACCTGGAGACCTGGGTTTGAATCCCACAGCCTCTCACTCGCATACTGTGTGACCCTAAGCAAGTCACTTAACTTCCTTGTCCTCCCAGGTCACACCTGGAAACAAGCTTTGGCATAGTGTGCCTCTCCTGGTTAAACAATTTCCCCTTCCTCCTATAATCCCAGGTGGTATCCACATTTGATATAGAAAACAGCACCCTTCCCCCCCCAAGTTAATCTTGATCAAACCAAGACGAAACACCTCTAAGTTAAAATTCCTAAAGCAATGAAACGTAATCATATTTGGGAGGAATTTTTTTTTAGGGGGGGGCAAATTAACTGTACAAAAGGTGACAGCATGATCATTAAAAAGGTTACCCTGACAGCCACTGGAGCTAATTGGAAGCTCTGGGGAAACAAAAATCAAATTTAAAATAGTGGAGACCCCGTAGTTCAAATCGTATTGTGTAAGATCTTTAATTAACTGATTTAAACTGAAGGGGTTGAGGAAATTTTTCAGTCCATATGTTCCCTGCTAGAGGGCCAATTTGTATTGAAATCTCTCAATAGAACTGAGTGTGGAAAATCACCAAAGGAATCAGTTAGTGAATATAGTAGAGAAAACTTAACTGCTTTTAATTTGGGAGGGCAGTATAAGCAGCCAACTAAAGTCTCCTTCCTTGATAACTTTACAGAAACCAAAACAGAACTGATCAGACCACGCATAGTATTTGATTGAATAAGTGAGCAGAGAATGAAAGTATGAATAAATAAAGCTGCACCACCTCCATGTCTGTTCCTGTCAGATCTAAAAACTGTGTAATCTGGAAGGTTAATGTCTTTTACATTTATTACAGTTTTCCACACTCGAGATATGTTCCTCCAAAATTATTTATTAATATCCTTATAAGAAGAATGGACAGCCTAGAACTGCACCTTTTTTGCTTGGATTTTAAATACAAAAAATAGAAAAAAAAGCACAAAAATAAACTACACACAAGTCTCTTTCCTCAGAGGTCATGCACAGCTCTATCCCCCCCCTACCAGTACTCTGTCCTTGGGGTTCTTGTCCCCTATGTGCATCACCTTGCACTTTTTGTCACCGAATTTCAACTGCCAAACCTTGGACCACCTCTGTAGCTGTTAGTCTCTCTGCATCCCTCGAACCACCTCCTCGCTATGCAGGGGCATAGCCATGAATCTTTTTTGGGGGGTGCTTAGAAATGACATTTTAGAAATGGGCCAAATAAAAGCCGGGGGTCTGGGGGCTGCTAGGTCCCCAGAAGCTCTGGGAGGTGCATGTGCTCTGTGGTGAGTTTGGGGGCTTTTCTTGAGGAAAAAATACACTTTTGCTACATGTTCCCCTCCCCTAATTTCATGGGATAATTTTTTTTTCCCCATGGAATCAGGGGGGTGGAAGACGCTGGCTGGCATTACAGTCTGCAGAACCTCCAATGGCTGTGGACAACTGCCTATCCAACAGTGCCACTAACCACCAACCCCATATGTGGTTTTTGTAATATACTGTGATCATTGAAAGATTTCCACATAAGGGCTGTGGTTGGGGGTCTGGGGACTGCTAGGCCCCCTGAAGCCCTGGGGGGTTACATGCTCTGTGGTGAGTCTGGGGGCTTTTCTTGAAGAAAAAATGCACAATAAACAAGAGGAGCAGGGACTGTAAGGAAAGTACAGCATGTTGCAGTTTTTTTTTTTTACAATTTTTTTTTTTTTTTTTAATTAACTTACTTTGCTGTTGGCTAGGGATTTGGGAAGAGGTATGTCCACTGCAGAGGAAACAGCTGAAAGGGGGGGCTCATGTCGGACAACACAGACACACAATGGGAGGCTCCATAGACAGGATCATTCAGGCAGCAGCTCCACCTTCTGGTGGAAAAATATATCGGACTTCTTTTTTAAAACATATACCTCCACACATCAAAAATGGGGAAAGAAAGGCAAAAACTGTTTTTTTTTACAATTATTCTTGTTTAGTTAAAAATCCAGTCATTGTATAACAGCAATAAGGCACTCCCCAGATGTGTGTTATTGTGTAATAACGTCACTCCTGGGGTGGTGGAAGCACTCGGCTTCACCTCGTGCTTCGACCCACCCCAGGAGTGACGTTATTACACAATAACACACACCCTGTTGTGCCTTATTACTTAATTAGCATGAGGGGTAAAGCCTGCTAAAGTAGGGACTTTAACTTCTTTAACAGCAATGGAAAAACTGTACCTGTCAAGATGGCCAAGTAGAGAGTTAGCTGTACTTACCCTGGTCAACTTGCACTAGGTTTTGGACTAGTAAAACAATGTTAAAATTGACCCATGACATACAAATATACAAAAGGGGCACATGCTTGCACACTTAGTAACATTGTTGGGGGGGCATAGGAAACCATGACAAAAAACATGGGAGAGTTATGGAAGGTGACCTGGTGTTAGTGGCATGACATTCCGCCATCATCCATGTATGAGGTGGTACAAGACCTTGTCACCAGGCATTACTAACACAGCAGGCAGAAGAGGAGGCTAACCACTTGTAAGGTGGTGGGGCTTGCCCCTTTCTACACTGAAACACTACTGTGAGATGAATAGGATGTGGGTGATGCCATTGCCAGTATATATAAATCCGTAATTACTGGTGGGTGGATAAGAAAGGGGTTTCAGGTCAGGAGAATGGGCCTGAATGATCAGGCCCATTCTCCTGACCTGAAACCCCTTTCTAATACACCCATGAGTCATTAAGGATTTATATAGATTGGCATCACCCATGTCCTGTGCTGTTATACTCCTCCTGTCTTGATTTCTTATGTCCATATCTAATTTGCTGCTTTGAAATGAGAGAAGTAGGAATGGGGTCCCCAGTCCTATCTCTCATTTCAAAGTAGACAAGTAGATAAGGACATGGGGTTACATGTCACAGGATACAGTCCAGAATCACACTGTTCCATGAGCCCCACATAGCAGTTTGTTGCTAGCTGCCACAGGGGGAGCAGAAGATGCAACAGCAGTAGGACCAGGACTATTCACTAAAAATACCACCAACAGCTTAATCTGGTTCAATTTTAGTTGCTTACCATCTGTATCCCCCCCCCCGGTTGCCCCTGAAAAAGGGACTTCTAGTCCCAGTGGGCCTACCAGGTCAACAAAATTCAATAAGTAAATGAGGCATTGATCTTAGTTGCACTGTCTTAGGTAAACAGATTGTAAAAACATGTTGACTTCTAGAGGGGAGCATGTGGCCCACACAGACCATCAATCCCCTTGCCTGTCAAGTTTACTGGCAAGGGGATTGATGGTCTGGGTGGAACACACACTCCCCTCTAGAAGTCAACAGTCAACCTAAAGGAGGAGCATTGGTTTCAGCAGCAAAGGAATCTGCTGTCCTTCTTTCCCAGCTATAGGTGAAAGTGTCATTACTGTGGTATCAACAATCGAGGTAGGATGCAGGAGGGAAACAAGGAAAGTATTACAGGTTGCTGTACAAACTAAGTGTTGGTGTCACTCATTCACAGTTGTCTTGCTACTGAGCCTGGAGGTCACAGGTTCAAATTCCACACAGAGACCTAGGCTTACACCTAATACCGATACTCCAGTTCAGTAATGGTGAAAAACAAAAACATTGCAGCACATGCCAACAGACAATTATAGCATTTTATTCAGTAGTAGTAAGCACCCAAACAGATGCAGGACAGACATCCTACATAGCACCCTACATACAGGGTATGCTGGGATTTTTGGTTTTTGTCCAGTTACACTTTTTTAAGCACATATTTGCAGGCACCATCAGAGACACGAGTACACTTTCTCTTGTTCAACAAGAGAAAGTGCACTCATGTCTCTGAGCAGTGCAACACAAAATTGTAATTTTTGCATCTGTGATTTTAATTTAGTAACATGTTGCTTGAAGTTCGTTTTAAGTTACTGTAAGGGTTTCCTTCAGTTCTTTATTATGTTGTAATTAATTTGCACAGCATGCTTGTTCTCATCATGTGACTTGCTGACCAGTACATTTTTATTCATTAGCTTTTGGTAACCGGGTAAGTGCATTAGGCAATATCCCTGCCTATTTTCGGGCACGACCAGGTACAATACAGAATAAACATAAACAATGATATCAATCAGGAGTAAATACAATAAAACAGACAATTACTAAATAAACAGCAGTATATCACAATTTTTTTTTTCCAATTGTTTAACCTGGAGAGACACACTAAGCTGAAAGCTTGTTTACAGGTGCAACCTAGGAGCACAGGGAAGTTAAGTGACTTGCTCAGGGTCATACAGTATGCAAGTGGGAGCTGTGGGATTCAAACCCAGGTCTTCATATTTGCAGCTCAGAGCCTTAAACCACTGCACTATGCATGCTTAAATGATAGGTGAGATGAGGAGCTCTTACAAACAGACAGGAAGATACACTTACAGTTGAGGAATACAGACAGACACAAAGATTAGGCTAGCTGAAGGCCAAGCATAATTACAGTTGTTACTGAAATAATAAAAACAATAAAGAACTGAAGGAATTCCACACAGTAACCACAATGGATTTTAATGTACGCTGTTAAACTAAATTACAGGTGACCCTAACATTACAACTTATTCTTGCACTGCTGCTAACACAAGACATTCTCATGTGCCTGCTCCTTTTTGAGAATACAGTTCTATTTATTCTTTTAACATAATTTTCCTCCTGACTGCATACCATTCACGTTGGACAACATTGTTTGCAAAAGGAAAGCTATTTAGTCTATTATTATTAATATTGACATTATTCTGGAAGCAATCCTGTCACTCTCTTAATGGTGATAGGGCTACACTGTTAAATCCAAGGTGTGTGAGATCTCTGTTCAATGTTTTATCTGTCTAGCACCTTGACCTTTTCTTTTATTACTGTAGCATGGTGGACCACCGGCAGGAACCCAGTCTGCCCAGCCTCTCCCCATGTAAAATAATTCCTTACCTCCATTCTCCTGTCTGAGACCAAATTAATTTGAGTCAGAACGGTCTTCAGAAGCTCACTGACTGTTCATTGCTGTTTAAGCCACCCAGTGTTGCTAGTCTATGGGGGGGGGAGAACCCTTACCCAATGAGGCGACAACCGTCCAAGGGGGACCGACAGGTAGGCCAGGTGGCTGACTAGGGTAGTCTCTACTCTCCCTCTCTTCTCTTTATCTCTCCTCTTCTCCTCCAGCTCCCTACGACATGAGTACCGGCCCTGAGGGCGCTCCCTTACCATTTCTCCCGACCGGCAAGTGCAACCAACTCCTGGCTCCCAACCTCTACAGAAAACAGCTGTGCCCCGCTCCACAAAATACTGTAATTCTTTTCAAGTCCACAACCGCTCCGCCTCGTATCGTCTCCTCACTCTTTCTTGCAACATGAACATGCAGTGCATGTGGTGGTATGCCAAGCCACCAATTCTACGTCACGCGGCTTAATTGGCTGCTATGTGTTAGAGAGGAGGAGCCGATGGGGAGCAGTGGAGCAGACTACTCTTCAGGTCAACAGCAGACAGTGTCAATGGATTCGGAGGACACTCACCATTCCCCCCTCCCTCGTTGTAGCAGCCACATCAGTCAGGCAGCAGATGACAGGTTACACAGAACAGCATAGCACCTCGGCTCATGCAGAAGCGCATATTGAAAGGGCCAGCGTGCCCGGCTCTCTCTCTCTCTCTCTCTCTCTCTCTCTACTGCGTGTAAGTGTCACAAATTCTATTAATAACACATTTCAGAGGTCATTTCGGGGGGTGTTTGAACACCCTAAACACCCCACCGCCTACGCCCCTGTCGCTATGTACTCTGTCACAGAGCTAAGTGTCGTCTGCAAAGAGACACATCTTGCCCTGGATTCCTTCTCCAATGTCGCTAATGAACATATCGACTAGGACTGGACCCAGGACTCATTCTTCAGGTACCCCACTGGTAAGCTCCTTCTCTTCTGATTTGACTCCGTTAGCCACAACCCTCTGTCTCCCTTCTAACCAGTTTCTCACCCATCTGTGTCATTTACTGCACCCAGTTCCTCTAGCTTCTTCAACAACCTTCTGTGAGACACTGAGTTGAAAGCCTTGCTGAACTCAAAGTAGAGTAAATCCACAGCATGTCCCTTATCCACTAACCTCATTACCCAGTCAAAGAATACTAACAGGTTGGCCTGACAAGACCATTCTGCCACAAACTTGTGCTGTTCACTATCTTGGAGTCCACTGATCTCCAGGTAGTTTACAAGGTCCTCTTTGATTAGTGTATCCATCAGTTTACCTACAATAGAGGTAAGACTGATGACAGGTCTGTAGTTACCCAGTTGCCCCCCCCCCCGTATGTAGTGGGACTATGTCTGCTACCCTCCAGTCTTTAACTACCCCTATCTGAATTGAGCTATTTAATAGCCCCACCAGAGGTTCAGTTAGTTCAGTTGCCAATTCCTTGAGCATCCTCAGACACATTCCACCTGGCCCGCGGGGGCTCTATTTCTTGTTAGTGCTACTAGCCCTTTCCAAACCCTTTTACTGGTAAATACTTGCTGCCTCATCTCAGGGTTCCCTCTTACAGCTGCCTTAATGCCACTCTCTGGCAGAGGCCCTCTGTCTTCCCTTGTGAATACAGAGCAAAAGTAGTCATTAAGAATGGCCACTTTCTGCCCATCCCCCTCAATTACCCTACCTCCCTCTGACAGCCTGACAATTCCTTCCCTAATATAGTTAAATAACTGTTTTTCCCCACCCTTTAGCCTATCTAAAGTATGCAGCTCTGTGTCTGCCTTTGCTTCTCTGACCACCCTTTTGGTTTCCCCTGTTCTTGTTAGGCACTCTTCCCCATTCTTCCTTCCCTTGTTTTTCCTTGTACCTGGTGCAGGCTTACTTTTTGTCGCTTACTGCTTCACTGACCCTTCCAGAGGACCATAATGGTCTCTTGTACCTTCTCACTTTTGATTACCAATCTCATGCAAGCCTTTGCTGCCTCAAGAATGGCCCCTTGATTATCCCCCCATCTTTCCTCCACATCCCTGGTGCTGTCCACTCTGACTAACTTATTTCGGACCAGCTGCCTCATCTGGTTGAAGTCTGCCCTTCTGAAATCTAGGACTTTTACCTTTGAAGGTTTACTTGTCCCAAGGGCCAGGTTGAACCATACAGAGTTATGGTCACTAGACCTTAATGGCTCACCTCCCCTCACTCCTCCTACTACTTCCGAGCTGGTGAGCGCCAAATCCAGAATGGCAGCCAACCTAGTGGGTTCCTTAACTAGCTGCACCAGCAGGCAGTCCTGCAGTGTATCCAGTATGAACATAAGAACATAAGAATGGTGTTGGCAGATGGGGACCATTTATTCCATCTAGTCTGCCCAAGGTGGCTACCCCCCTCCCCTTTAATTGTTTAAGCCAAGCTGTCCGCACTGTGTCCCACACTAGTTTAAATTCTCTTACTGTCTTAGCTGCCACCACCTGTGCTGGCAGGCTGTTCCATGGGTCTATCACCCTCTCCATGAAGAAATACTTTCTATAGTCACTCCTGAACTTGCCTCCCAGCAGATGCAAGTTGTGCCCTACCGGGTCAAGTATGTCGTACACAGAACTGCACATGGAATACTGTGTGGAACATATAGCTTGGTGTACTAGTGTGACAGGTTACAAAATCCCTCAAGGCACATATGTTGCATGTGGTTTTGTACCCTGTCATGCATGGGTGGGGGGGAGGAGGAGTGACATGGAGGTCAAGACCTCTGTTGGGGAGGTGGTCTGCCGAGCTGCCACTGTAGCTCAGTGGGATGAGCTTCGGCAGTGAAGGGGAGCTATGCATCTGTGGACTGGGGCTCGAATCAGTCCCAGACTTTCTTGTACACTCATCGTGAGGTTTCTTTTCTCCCCGTGGTGTTTCTCCCCATCTCCATGTTGAAGCCCCCCAGAGTTGATTATATTAATAGGGGAGGTTCGGAGAGCACAACCCCCCTGCAGAAAACAAAGAAGCCATTAGCTTCTTTAGCTGAATGTGTCTGAGCGGCAGCAATGTATCATTTACAGCGTGGTACATTGCTGCGCTATGTCTTATGACCCTGTGCCAAGTTGTGCCCCCGTATCTGAGTTCCTTTATTTACTTGGAAGAGATTCTCTGTCTTGTTTATTCCCTTGACGTATTTGAACATTTCTATCATCTCTCCTCTATTTCTTTTCTGTTCTAGTGAGTACAATTTTAGTACCTTGAGCCTAGTTTCATATGTCTCATGGCGCAGCCCTTGCACAATTTTAGTAGCCCTTCTCTGCACTGTCTCTAATCTGTCTATGCCCTTTTTCAGGTGTGGCCTCCAGAACTGGATACAGTACTCCAGGTGTGGCCTTACCAATGATCTGTACAGTGGCATGATTGCCTCTTGCTTTCTGCTTGTAATGCCCCTACATATACACCCGATGATGCCACTTGCTCTCTGCACAGCTGTTTGCACTGTTTTGTGACTCTGAATTCATTGGTGATGAGTACACCCAGGTCCCTTTCCATCTTTGTCACTTCCAATTAGTGCCCATCCAGAGTGTACTTTACCCCTGGGTTTCGCTTTCCCAGGTGCATGACCTTACATTTCTTGGCATTAAATTTTAACTGTCAGTGTTTTGACCATTCCTCTAGTTTCCTGAGGTCAGCTACCATGTTGACCTCGGAAACTAGTATGGCCGGACTTCTGAAGCTCCTGGCCGCTGGAATGACTCAATCAGTATCCAGCAGGTTTAGATTTCCCACCATCATCACCTCCTGTTTGCCACCCCTCTTTCTAGTTCTGCCCCTAGCTCTTTATCTCTCTCTCTCTTCTCCCTGCCCTGGAGGTGTATAGAGCACCCTATTTGTAGTTTCCTGCCTGAGGATGCCATGTGCTCCACCCACAGTGATTTTGTTTCCCCATTATCTCCCCTGTTTCCAACCTTCATTGCCTCTATGCCCTCTCTGATATGTAGGGCTCACCTCATTTTTTGCCCTTTCCTCTATCCTATCTAAACATGGTGTAGCCTGGGACTGTCAGGTTCCCAATCACTATTCTCTGTGGCCGAAGTTTCTGTGATAGCTACTAGAGCATCTCAGAGTCTGTCACCATTGCCTGGAGGTCACTAATTTTATTTCCCAGACTGCTGCATTAAGACAGACCCCAATCCATTTTTCTCCTGATCCCCTGTTACTTTTTGCTATTCCTTCTCCCTTATTCTTTCCTAGTCTCCTTAATTTTTTATTTTTAATGCTGAAAGTAGGCTTTGCCAGCCCTCCCTCACTGTCCTCTTCCCCTAAACTACACTGAACTTCAACCTTACTGTTACCCACCTTGCTGCTGCTAGTCCCCCTGTTCAGGGGGAGCCATAGCTAGGTCCCCCCAGCTTTTCCTTCTCAGTGGTTCCCCTAGCCTCTGTCTCCCCCACAGTCAGTTTAACGGTCCAATGTAAATGGCAAACATCTGCTCCAGAGCACTGGCTGACTCTCTCATCAGGTGAACGCCATCATCCATGAAGAGCCTCCTGTCCCAGAAGCCCCCCCCAGTCCCAAACAAAGTGGTACCCTCCTCCTCCTCCTGACACCACCCCTTCTACCACTCATTAAATTCCTCAATCATTTCCTTCCTCACTCTTTCATACCCATTCCCCTTATTCCACACAGTGAGGACTTAGAAAAGGCCAGTGAAGCTCACTGTGCCTTCAATCTGTCTCCCAAATGCTTAAAGTTCAGCTTCACTGCCTCCAGAGGCTGGTTTGCCAGATCATTGGTACCCAAGTATACCTGCACCCACAGATCCCCTTCCACCTTCTCCACCATCCTCCCTATCCTATCTATATCTCAGATGGCTGATGCACCAGGAAGGCATCTGACCATTTCACTCCCCTTCCCTCCCCCACACACCACCCTCTCTACTCCCCTAATCATTGAGTTCCCAATTACTAAGAGTGTCCTGGCTGACTTCCTCTAGTTCACCCCCTCAGGTGCCACCAAGTCATTCTGCTCATTTCCCTCAAAAGACTTTGAGTCCACCCCCTGATGGAGTCATATACCTGAGCCACCTCCAGGGGTGGAAAGCAATTTCTTGTTTGAATTGTCTGAGATAGGTCAATCACCTTGTGACTGCTTCTACCACCCTTTCCCTTGCCTTCACCACCACCATTCAGCCCCCCCCCCCGGGCCAGTGAGCCTCTAGGGAAGGGGGATGTGAGGGGTGAGATAGCTCATCTCTTGAAGCTACCAGCCTACCATGCAGCACCACAAAGGTCCTAAAGATGAGAAAATGCACCCTCCTCCAGAGCATCACCCTAGAGTAGAGTGCCCCACAGTCCTGACAACTGACTCCCTCCCCACTGTACCTCATCTCCACACTGACACTATGATAAAGGATTTTTAGTCTCCGTGAGCCTACCTGGTAAACAAAATCCAAATAAACAAATGATACAAAAAGGCCTACCTCATACATGGAGTTTTGCCATATTTGAAGTACTTTCTACAGCTCCCTTACTTAATCCCTTAACCCTTAGTTAATTACAGTTATATATTTGTATTTTATTTTTTATTTATAAAGTGCCCAATTCCTGGGACTCTGAGCGCTGTACAAAACAATAATCCAAATGCCAACAATAAAACCATACAAATAAACATATATTCATACAATAATTATAATATAACATATTAATTATCATTCCATAATCAAAAATCTGAGAATGCCTGTTGGAACAGATGCCTTTTAAGCCCTTTTTTAAAAGCTTCTACTGAGGGGGCTCTCCTTAAATACTCTGGTAAGCAGTTCCACAGGGTAGGTGCAGCAACCCTTTGTATAATACACATAAATACAAAAATTCAAAAATATATAAATTTCTATTTCACTTTTATCATCAAAATGTAACAGCAAATCTAATGTCAATTAAAATATATCATTATATAAGCAAATGTAATGCATTAGCAGCCATTTTGTCTCTGATCAGAATTTGTTCTCATATGATTTCATGTGCTCATTACTGTACTTACTGTAGATGATTATAGACATGTGTGTGCCATGCAACCAGTGGTAACATATCCCCCTCCTATGCTCTTCATTGTGGCACTAGGATCCCATTCTTGGTACTACTAAAGTCCTCTGACTGTTAAAAACAGGCACTGTGAAAGCCAGGCCATTGGCGCTGAGGACTGAGCGCCACATCTTGCGCTATGCCGGTGACCTGGGTTTGGGTAGCGAGACAGGGCTGCTGGGGGCCAGACGAGGGAGGGAGAGGGAGGGAGCTTGGATGAGCAGCCATTACGCAACTTTCCTCTCGCGGGGAGGGAGACAACTTCTCCTCAGCTCTTGGCTGCCTCCGAGTGGAGGCTTGGAGGTAGTGCCAGGCCAAAGGGAGGAGTGGTGCAAGGCTGGGTGGGGGGAAGGGGCCGTCACTGGGTGTCTCGGCACGCGCAATGCCTTCATGTTGTGCGTTCACACAGTTAACCTGGGGTTCCAGGATTAGGAAGGGAGAAAAGGGAGGAAAACCCTGGTTACAGGTGACATCTAACCCTCCGCAGGCTCCGCATCTGGTGGCTGGGCAACTCTGTAGCTCTGTGGTAGACAGCACAGGTCGAAGATAAGTCCCAGGGGAACTGGAGTGACAGAGCTGGGGGTTCGGCCAGAAGGGGAGCAGCCAGGAGCAGAAGGAGGCAAAAAAAAAAGGCACTGGGAGCCCATCCCTAGTGCCACTGAAGTTCCCTACCACCCCCCCCCTCACTGATTGTTAGAAATAGGCACCACAAGATTTGGCTTGTTAAAACACCAGCCGGCTTGATCACATTGTATTCACAGCGTATTCTATGTGATTTCATACAGTACTTCCGATTCTGAAAGTGCTCGAACTCCGCTCCCACTCCCACTACTGCAGGCAAATTAGTGCACTTATATTTTATTTATACTGTAGTTTAGTGCAGAAAACACTGTCTCTGCAGCCGGTCTCAAAACAGCAGTCAGGACTTGGGAACAAGCAAGCAAGCAGAAGGGCTGGACTGCGTATTAAATACAATGTTTAAATTATAAACATCCTGAAATAACACATCAGTGGTACCAGAAAACATAAAAAGTAACCACTGTAAAATGTAAAATGTCAACAAATTCAACCAGCAGCTCGCGGAGATGATCGGTGGCAAAACTTTGGGCTACAGTTAACAAAATAATGTTTGTACTGATTTTCTTAACAGCAACTGCATTGTCGGGCAAATGAATTACGGTCAGTTTTTTGGCGGTTAGTGAAGCTTGTCAGTCAATTGCTGTCGTGCAATGTATTGACAGGCAAATGTATGTCGGGAAAACTTACTGAACCCGCCTATTCTGCTTATGCTCCATGGTCCCCGACTTTTAACTGTGGCTTTGGGAGCCTATTCCCAGTGCTGCACTATACACACACCCCTTCTAAATACAACATTGAGATCCCATTCCCATTGTGGGTACTATGTACCCCTGCCAATGATTTTTGACACCAGGGACAGATTCCTAGTACTGTTTTTAGCCCATTCCTAGCCCTTTGTTGCACCATCTCTACTCTATCCCTGTCCTCCCATAGTTATGGGCCCCAGAACAGGGTAGAGTATTCCACATGCAGTCTCATTAGTGATCTATACAAAGGCTGCTAGTAATCCTTCTCTCTATGCACACCAGCATTCTATTAGCTCTCCCATATACACTGCTGCACTGAGCAGCCTGCTTTAGGTTATTGCAGATCACAACTCACAGGTCTCACTCCTCCTCCATACCAGCATCCCATTAATATAGTACTCTCTTCCAGGATGTTTCCCTTCGATGTGCATCACCTTGCACTTTTGGGTACTATATTTCAACTGCTAAACACTGGACCACTTCTCCAGCCTCCTCACAGCCTGTCTCATAAGGTTTACCCCTTTTGCACAGTTGACCCTCCCACAGAGCTTGGTGTCATCGGTGAACAGGCTTACCTTGCCCTGGATACCCTCTCCTATGCTACAGATATACATATTAAACAGGAGTGACCCCGGAACTGACCCCTGTGGTACCCCACTTGTCACAGTTCTGTCCTCAGAAAATTTACCATTTAGGACCACCCTCTGGGTTCTATCTATCAGGCAGTTTTTGACCCATCTACTTATTTCTTCCCCAACCCCAGCATGTTCACCTTCTTAACCAGTCTCCTACGTGGCACTATATCAAAAGCGCTGGTAATATCCAGGTAAAGTACAGTATATCCAATGCCTGGCCCCTATTTGCCATTTGTGTCACAACATTAAAAAAAGTCAATAAGGTTAGTCTGACATGACTGGACCTTAGTGAATCCATGCTGTCTCCCATCCATGAAGGCCTTTCCTTTAAGACTATGTCTGTCATCTCTTTTTTTTCCATCAAGGTGTTTATCCCTACTATGGCAGGCCATAAGCTGTTCATCTGCCAACCCTACCGGACTCCGGGGGTGTTCAGGATCTAAATGCTCTGCGTATCCCATCGGTCCTCCGAAACTAGCCCAGAGGCGTCATACAGCCGCAGGCCCCTTTCTTTTCCTTCATATTTTTTCTCCTGCAATGCAGGGCCCCAGACAGAAAGGCACATGTGCATGGAGGTATGCGTGCACCCTCTTGCTCCGGTGATGGTCTCTTCCTCCCACCCTACTGGCCTATTGCCCTGGCTCCCCAGCATGTGCTGCCCCAGTCTTTTCCTCTGTATTTTCTCCCCTTTAATCCGGGACCCCAGACAGAGAGACGCATATGCGTGGAGGCAGGCATGCACCCTCTTGCTCTGGTGATGGCCCCTTCCTCCTACCCCATTGGCCTAGTGCCCTGGATCTCTCAGCTTGTGCTGCCCTGCTGGCCTCCACTGCGAGGCAGCCAAGAGTCGAGGGAAGCTCAGATCCCTCCATGGAGAGGAGAGCTACCTGTCGGCAGCTCAATCTTGCATCGCTCCCTCCCCCCGTGCCGACCTCCGGCGGCCCAAGCTTGTTCCAGTACATGGGTCTCCGGCATGGCAAGAGGTAAGCTGTCCAGCACCTTAGCCCTCTACGCCCCCAGGCCAGCCTGTCTATCTATCCCCTCTTTAATAATTGTCTTTAGAAGTTTCCCCAATATTGAGGTCAGGCTCACTGACCTATAGTTTCCCAGACTTTCCCTCCCTTTGTGTAAGGGAACCACAGATGCCAGTCCCTGAGCCTCAGACACTACACCTGTCACTACTGATTCTCCAAATAGGATTACCAGTGGCTCCACTAGCTCCAGCCCAGTTTCCTCCAGCACCCTAGGGTAAATCCCATTTAAATATTTGTTCTTAAATGTTCTTTATACATTAAAAAAAAAAACTTGCAAAAAAGGAAATAAATTGCAAAAAAACTCAAAAACATATCTGGCATCAGGTGAGACTGAAGTAAAGTCACAAAAGTTGGGAAATGTGACCATAGAATAAAAATTCCCCTTAAGATTCATGATTGTTTGGCAAGGTGCTCCTCGGGTTTGAATGACTGCTCAAGGCAGTGTTGGTGTAAAGCTAGCTTCAGCATCCTCTCTCAAAGCATTGATTTGTGAGTATACATACAATCATTAGATTCAGGGGGACTTTTCACCCTAGTGCCATTCTTCCCTACCTTTACAGCATTCCACTTCTACCCAAACAGTTATTTTGTAATTATACAATACAGCATACAAAAACAAACACATGTAAATAACCCTCGAGCAGCCTGGGCCAGTGGCAGACCAGGGTTTGCATGTCAGCTCCAGGATCCCTCACTGGAGCAGCTTGGGGTCAAGTGACTCATGGAGGGAAGGCTCTTAGCTTCCAGGGAGCAAAAGAGGGTGCCATCTTCCAGTATTCTCCCAGACCATTTGTTGGCTGAATATGGGACAGTATTGCCATGGGATGTGAAGACTGCTGCTGGCTTGCCCTCTTACCCAGGAAAAGGGTGCAGCCATTATGGGTCCAGTCATGGGGGTGAGGGACAGGGCGATCAGAAAGGGGTATAACTTTGGGACAAACAAAATGAAAATAATGAAAAACATCCCCTAACTGAGGGCCACCTGATGGCCCACTTGTTAACACGTTGTGCTCCCATGTTGGTGACCTGGGATCAGCGTCGAATAGGGTGCTGGCTAGGTAGCCTGGGGAGGGGACTGGGAAGGTACTGTCATGTGGCAGTACTCCCAGCCATGGAAGGATGGCACACAGTTCCGCTACACTAGTGACCCCTGAGGTGGCCAGGGACCATGCCTCTTCCACAGGGGAACATTACCTGATAGCACTGCCTGCAGGGGTTTTGCCTTGTGCTGCAAGGGTGGTGAATGGGGGAAGATAATAAAAACAGGAGAAAAAACAGTGGCTACCTTTGTGACAGTAGCAGTTTGCTCAGGCCCAGTACCAGTTGCTGCCTCACATGGCTGCGCTCCAGTGAGTGGGAGTCGGGACATCTATCTTCCTATATGGCCCCTCCGGAAAAAAAAAAAAAAAGAACCTTCCCCTAACTCCATTCTTTTTCTTTTACCGATCATTTCTGAAGTAAGCTGCATGGTTGAATTTTCCTATCTAACTTTAACTTCTATTTTCAGTGTGTATTCAAGATAACCCTTTTGTTCTATCTGCAGCCCACACTCCGGATGCATCACCACCTTCCCCTTTTTGTTCCTGTATATTAATTACGCACATTTTCTACAGGAGTTGGAAGAAAATGTATTTTAAAGCACATCATTACTTCCAAACTATTCAGTCGTGACTACAGTGATTTGCTGTTTAATTTTCTGACGTCTCAGAGGCATTAACACTATTCTGCAGTAAATAAGGAAGATATTGGGACAATTTCATCTTGACTTTGTATTCTTTAAACAGCAACATTTTTTACTAGCCGGGAGCTCTTCCTAGCTGATTCACCAGAACTAAATTTCATTAGAATCAATTTAAAATAGATGGACAGAGATGGGGGGGGGGTGGCTAGAGAGAGAGAGAGATAGGGAGGGAGAGAGAGAGCAGGAGGGAAGAGTGAGAGAGAGAGAGAGAGAGAGAGACAGTGAGAGAGAGAGAGAGAGAGAGGCAGTGAGAGAGAAAGACTGTAACTCACTAATGACACCCACTGAAATGGGATCCAAGTTATGGAAAAGCAGGGCAGGCAGGCATACTGCATTCTGTAATGACCATCTGGTTTATACTGGAATGCCTCAAGCAAGGTAATGTCTCCAGGGATGCTATTCTGATGGCTATTATAGAGCCCAGGGATCAATCTTAAAGGGACAATGTCAACTCTTTTTGCATCATAGTATTTCTAGTTAAAAAAGCACATTTTATGATTGCTTGCCTTCTCTAAAATTCATTGATGCTGCTGGTTGTTTTACGCATTTACTTTCTTAGCAGAACTGAAATGCAGCCTAATGGTGTAATTATATCCAACCTTGCTTTGCTTCAAATCCTTGATCTACTCTTTTTGCATACTTTCTGATCATTAAAATACCCACAAACAGTGTAGCCACTAATGATGCAATAGCCTCCTCCCCTCCCACTCCAGCACAATTAGCTAAAATTTGTTGGTGGTGTTCCTCAAGACCAGGAAAAATGCAGTGGGAGTTTATCAAGGACTGTAAACAAACACATTTTTGGGCAGTAACACCAGGGGTCCCCCACAATAGGGTGAAAACAAATCACCCGAGGAAAAGCTGGTCTCAAGAAAGCAGCCAACAGCAAGGTGCATGACAGGCAATTGTGTCGCACACCCGGCTGACCGCACTGCATGCTGGCCCCATTGCGGGGGGTGGGCAAAGCCCCCCCTGCACCCCACTTCAAACAAATGTAAACAGCCTCCACCCTGCGCACAATGGGTGGAGGAGGACCACAGATAGGGCCTCATGTTCCTGATGTCCTAGTCACTGGCACGTCAAAATCCCATGCGCCCAAAACACATGCGCTCTAATGGCTTCATCCACATTCCCCCGCCATCTTTCCTGCACCCAAGTGACGGTATACGTAACATAACACCAGTATGGTGGGCAGTCTGTTTTTCACTTTTAAAAAGAGAAAAAGAATCCAAATCAAACTACCAGCTTCATCAGCAATCTCTACAGAACGTAACCAATCACAGCGTGTGTTTTTTAAATTAGAAACACTTTGAAGCCTAAGGGTGTTGACAGTGGTCAGTTTTGCCAAATTGTAACCTCCCAGGTCGCTTCTGAAAATAGACACTTTTCTGTAAAGTGTACTTACCTGGTTAACAAAAACTAGCTAACTGTTGTACTGGCTTGGGGCACAGCCCTGACCACCCTGAGCCAGCACAACTCTTCCCTCCATTGCCCCCATCACTCCTGGTGCACCTGACGTCTTAAGAGGTAATTTTGAAAAAAAAGAGCGATTTTCAAACACCTGATAAAACTGTATTTCTGTTATATTTTCCTTTTGTAGTGTTTCTTTTTCTTTATGTAACCCATGCTGTGGGCTCAGCAGGTTACTAGGACCAGTGTTGGGTAACTTACTTTTTCTATTACTTTCTATTTCTTTTAGAAACTTGATCCAGGAAGCTCTGTGCAGTCACTAGCAAGGATGGAGAAGTACTAGAAAAAGTAATACACCTGACAGTTGCAGTTACTTCTTTTTATACAAATAATAAAAATATATAACAGATGACATTTATTTGAAAGTAATAGATTAGTTACGTATTACTTTTGAATAAATGTAATCAGTTACAGTTACATAGTACTTTTGTATAAAAATACATAAGTAATTGTAACTGTAAGGTGTATTACGTTTTCCACTACTTCTCTATCCTTGCTAGTGACTGCACAGAGCTTTCTGGAACAAGTTTCCAAAAGTAACAGAAAGCAATAGAAAAAGTAACTTAACCAACACTGACTAGGACCCACATAATGGATGCCACATTTAGGGCTGCAATGTATAGACTGCAAGTTAAAATAATGTACCAGTAAAATAAAGTGCACTTATAGAGTTAAATGTAGCCCAGATGCAAGGATCTGAAATATGTTTTGCTATATTAATGAAGTATATTCTGTTTCCTGTTTATATAATGTGTTTTCTTAGCGACAGTATGCCTAGGTGCAAGCCATACACACTTAATTTCTCACTGGTTGAGCAGATTCCTAGGAAAAGTTTCCTGCCTGCTGGGGGTATATAAATAGGGGTTCCAGCCAGCCAAGGAGAGGTTCTAGTATGGTACTCCAGTTCACGTTGTCTGTTCGGCAGTTTCAGCTTTAGCATTTATAGGTGCGCTTCTCCAGCTGTGACTAGCCAGAGGGGGACTGTGGGCCCAGGGATAGTGACAGGGCCCCGAGTCTGTGTGGCAGTGTTCCCCTGTAGTGTGGCTCTCCAGAGGCTCAGACCCTAGCTGGGATTTGAGACTGGGGATAACAGTGACCTGTTGAGGACTCCCCCTTAAGAAGGGTCTGCAGATACTGTCCGATCCTATCTGTCCTGTATCCTGTGACAGTGGAGGTGCTGCGGCTCTTTCTGTGCTGGTAAGGGATTCTGGTCTAAAGCAACTTATGCTAATAGTCATGCCTGTGTCTGATGGACTTCCTGCAAGGGTACAGTGTTAAACCTAAAATGCAACAGTAATGCAGACTGCACTTAAGTCAGTTTAAAATGAGTTAAGGCCCACCCAAAGCTGCCATGTGAGGGCCATGTGTGTGCACGTATAATGTACAGTGCAAAACCAAATGTATTTTTTGACTGGTCCCATTTCCCCCGGGGTCAAAGAGGCTTGTTAACCGTGACAAAGATGAGGAAGAAATGCAGGAGGAAGAACAGGGCTCTTCTTCTTTGCAGCGTGAAGGCTGCCCAATGAGAAGGTAAGGGGCCTGCACCTGCAAGGAGCACAGGAAGTCAGGATGGCTGAGCAAGGGCTCAGTGCCACACTGGGACTTTATAGTCTCACTGCTCAGACCACGCCTCAAGGGGTGTGGTCTAAGTGCCAAGCCTGAGAACTGTCCAAGGGCACAGAGGGATTCCCTGCGAGACATTTTATCGGTATATCCAATGACATGGGTGTCACCCCTGAGGTTATCGCGTGCTCCCCCTCCTCGCCGAATGAACATGATGGTGGCAGGAGAGGGGTCTAAAATAGGACCACTGTCCTTTAGACTTCCTTTGCCTTGGCTGCTTGTTTGTACCGATATATATCCATACATCACCATCCACTACTTGTGACGTCGCAGTCTGTTGAAAAAATGATGATATAACAAGCAGAGGACTGGAATGTCGGGCATAGGCAAGCAGCCAGAGCTGCTGAAGTCTAGGGGACACTGAGTCGGCTTTTATGCTAATATGCATAATAATTTTCCACTGAATTCAAGGGCACACTAAAGATTTCCAAAAATATTTTTTGGATGGAAGATTAATGAAAAACTATATTAACTATCATCCTGTAAAAAAAAACAAACAGCTGCCCTAGCAACTACTTTGGTGAGCAGAGTGTGCACGTGTGAAGCACCTGTTCATGACAGTATTCAGCTTAGGAGGCAATCCAAGCTACAGGAAGACAGCAATAAACCGCAACTAAACAGAGGCCCCCCCCCCCAAATAAATAGAAAAACAAACCCTACTGAGTTTACTATAGAATTTATCACAGATTTGATTCTGTTGGACATGATTATTGGAGATAAAGCTTACCTGAAGCCCAACATCAAAGACACCACATACTGTTCAGCTGGAAGCATTTTCACCTCTAGGTCAGAAGGTCGTCGTGTAAATTCAAGTGGCAATCTAGGGACTTGTGCTAACATCAAACACCAATCCTACACTACAATACTGGGGAGGGAGGGGGCTGATATGTTTAAAGAAGAGCAGGGCATTACCCCAGTATCCTGGTTAACAGGTCAAGCTATTTGGCTGGGATGGGGCTTGTACAGTACACCTTAGTTAGGAGGCACTATAGCACAGTGGGTTAAGGTTCTGAGCTGCAGATCTGGAGACCTGGGTTTGAATCCCACAGCCGCCTAGGTGCATACTGTGTGATTCTAAGCAAGACACTTAACTTCCTTGTGCTCCTAGTTCGCATCTGGAAACAAGCTTCAGCTTAGTATGCTACTCCTGGTTAAACAATGTTCCCTTTCCCTTTAGTTGCCCTTACTTTGAATGAGAAGCTTGTAACACAGACAAATGAGGTGATTTATAGCTGACACAGCAAGTAATTACATTTCCTGTGTTAGCTGCCACTCATTTCTTTAGTTTGAAGACACTACAGGATGGTTGACACTCTCCAGAGGTACACTGCCAGATTTCAGTGGCAGCTAGAAGCACCCTGTGTGCACATGGTGAGCAAGCAGCTGAGAAGAATTGGGGAGAAGAGTCTAGTGACATGGGCACTAGGCCAGGTGGGGCAACTGGCTTGGATAGGTAGGGTACCAAGTAGGTTGGCAGTAACTGTCATCTACAGAGGTAGAGAGTGGGTTTGGATCTGACTAGAGAAGGGAGTTAGCAGGCATTATCATAAGGGAGCAGTGTTCTTTGTGGATACTAGCAACAGGTATCAACATATGGCTGATCAGCTTGGGGAGGTGCTCAAAACGTGACTGGGACAGGAAGGGGTTGTCCAAACATCACGACACCTGACATGGCAAAGAGGAGGAAGGCTAGGGCTGGATGGAGTGGCAAGAAGGTAGTAGTCTTTAGGGACTTGATAGTTAAGACAGTGGGTGAGGTGAATGGATTGTTGCTGGACCAGAATTGTAGGGGTATAATGAAGAACATGTGAGGGTCTGTATCCCTGTAAGCCATAAGGGGGAAAGACCAAGCAGTGGCTCCCCTTGCTCAACAGGGACTTGAAGCAACTGATCCTAAACAAAAAGATTTATGACCATTGAAAAGAAATGGGTAGCCTCCAGGTCTAAAAGAAATACCCAACAGCACTGAGGAGACCTGCAGGACTAAAATTAAGGAAGCTAAGCAACATTCTGGAAGCCAGGACAGAAACAGAAGCTGCAGATAATACCAAATCTTTCTTCCAGTACATAAACAGAAACAGAAGGGAGAAGGAGGGGATTTGGGCTCCTAAAAAAGGGAAGTGGGTAAGGAACCTGAAAGAGGGCTGAGAGCAATGGTTGAGATGCGGAATGAGTACTTTGCTTCAGTGTTCAACAAAGGGCCCTTGGGGAAGGGGTGCTCCTTGGGGATGCCCCTAATATAAATAAGATGACGTCATGTAGCCTACAGACATCACACCTGGCCAGGTAACTGAATATCTGGAAAAGATTAAGCCAGGTTAATACCAAAGTACAGATGAGCCACACCCCTGGATCAGATGAGCTACACCCCAGGATCAGAGTGGAGCTTTAGGAACATTTGGCTCTTACAGTAATCTTTATTGAGTCTGCCTCGTCAGCCATGGTGTTGTCTATGTTGGCCACCTCCCGTATTATTACCCAGTTCACAGAGGGATAGGGAGGACCATCATGATGGCTGCTGGCCAGTGCTTAGTGCAGTGGCTGACTACTGCAAGGGGAACAGATCTATCAATTGAGCTGGGGCTGGGCTGGGTTCAGAGCCATGACCGGGTCTAGTAGGTGGCTGGGGTTGGGGGGACTTGATGGCAGTGGGCTGTGCACCTGGGTCCTCTGGAATTACAATGCATCTGTGTGTGTGGCATCAGGAATCAGGATGGAACATACAACACACATGAGAGCACAGTTTAAAGAGCTAGTGGAGCCAATACAGGCAGACAGGAAAATAATACAAACTTTAAGCAGTAGTCAGTTGTTACTTTTTATTTCTGCATTTTTCTTTTCCCTTTTGCTCACCAAAAAGTCTTCTGTTATGTGATAATATTGTACTGGGTGTGTGGAACAGCTCTTAGGCTGGCAGCTGACATGTCTAACTCTACTGCCCCACACTACATGATCAGCATTATGATCTCACTGAGAGTGACATCGCAGGTGAATAACGTTGCAGTCACTCACTTGCTGTTCCTAAATAGCAGTGATGTCACAGTTAGTGAGGTCACAATCCTGATGATGCAGTGTGGGGCAGTAGAGCAAGATATGTCAGCTGCCAGACTAAGAGCACACCTACTAACATCAGGTAAATAATCTTCTAATTAATCAAAGGGAAAAGAAAAAGTACCTCAGATATAAAAGGTAACGATTGGCTGCTTTCAAAATCTAATATTAGTTTTAGGAAGTACACTGGCTCTTTAAAGGAGGGTGACCCCGCGCAGCAGCAGCAGCAACAGCAGACAGACAACCCTCAAGCAGCAGATGAGCAGATGACCCCCAGCAGCAGCAGAGAGATGAACATGAGCAGCAGCAGCAGTAACATAATGTGAGGGAAGCCACACTGACAGTAACCCCTTGTCACTTGCCCAGTTACTGAAGTTACTGGTGGCAGACACTTAACCTTGCTGCCGGTATTCCCTTCCCCCAATCACTAAAATAATTGGTGGCAGGTACACACACCTGCTGCCAGTATCCCCTGACAGCCCTTTCTCTGAAGTAACTGGCAGCGGGTGCCTAACCTTGCTAATGGTATATACCTTGCTCGCCTGCTCAATCTTTGAACATACCTGCAACAGTCCAACTTTGCCAGTGGTATCTCCCATCCTCCCTAATCACTGAAGTAACCAGCAGCAGATGTCCAAATTCTGCCTCCAGAATTACCTCTCCTGCCTGTTCTGTGAAGAAACCAGTGGTGGGTGCCCATCCCTGCAGATGTCTAATTCTGCCTCCAGAATTACCTCTCCTGCCTGATCTGTGAAGAAACCACTGGTGGGTGCCCATCCCTGCAGATGTCCAACTCTGCCTCCAGAATTACCTCTCCTGCCTGTTCTGTGAAGAAACCAGTGGTGGGTGCCCATTCCTGCAGAGGTCTAATTCTGCCTTCAGAATTACCTCTCCTGCCTGATCTGTGAAGAAACCACTAGTGGGTGCCCATCCCTGCAGATGTCCAATTCTGCCTCCAGTATTACCTCTCCTGCCTGATCTGTGAAGAAACCAGTGGTGGGTGCCCATCCCTGCAGATGTCCAATTCTGCCTCCAGAATTACCTCTCCTGCCTTATCTGTGAAGAAACCAGTGGTGGGTGCCCATCCCTGCAGATGTCCAATTCTGCATCCAGTATTACTTCTCCTGCCTGATCTGTGAAGAAACCAGTGGTGAGTGCCTATCCCTGCAGATGTCCAATTCTGCCTCCAGAATTACCTCTCCTGCCTGATCTTTGAAGAAACCAGTGGTGGGTACCCATCCCTGCAAATGTCCAATTCTGCCTCCAGTATTACCTCTCCTGCCTGATCTGTGAAGAAACCAGTGGTGAGTGCCCATCCCCGCAGTCAGTATCCCTCCTTTTGCCCGATCACTGAAGTAACCAGCAGTGGATGCCTAAACCTACCACTGATATCCTCCCTCCCACCAGATCTTTGAAGGTACCAGCTGAGAGTACCCAACCCTGACACTAGAATCCTCCCTCCAACCCACCAAATCTTTGAAAAAATAACACACTCTCCAATACACATACCACCCTACTTCCTCCCCAAAAAACATTCACTGTTCAGTCTCTTGTTATGATCCTCTATGTCCCATGACCCATTTTTTCAATGTCCTTCAATACACTCCTCTACCTCCAGGCAAGAAAACAAATGAAAAAAAAAATTGAAGTCTCTGAAGTCCCGATACCAGTACTTAGAGTTTCAAAAGAGAAAAAGAGGTGTCCAAAACCAGACAAGGGACAATTTGGCAAAATCCAGTTGGGTGTTCTTGGGGGGTTAAGAACTCATCCTCATATAAAGTAAGGAAAAAATAAAAAGCTATGGGTCTTAGTAAAAATAACCCCCTTAAAAAAACCAAGGTCTGAAATGCTCACTGTGCATGCTCAAATGCTTAGTTTTTTTTTTGTATTTATCAGTTTTTATTTCTAACAGTCATAACTTTTACTTTTTAGGGCGCAGGCAGGCGGAGCCTGCAGCCCTATTGCATCAGCTTTAAAAATTAGCTACTGGATTCAGACCATGGAACATTTCCTTTGGAGTTTTCGAATGATCCTTTCACATCTTTACAGTCCTTCAACTTAACCCTTGCTGCAGACTGAACATCTATCCAGAGCTCAATCATATAGATTCATTCTAGTTCTTTCTGCGGCCTAGGGATTAAGAAACAAATGCTTTGGACAATCAGGTCTCCTCCTTAACCTTGCAGTGCTTCAGTAAGAATAAGAAACACGTTTTCTTTTGAATCAAACTTGGTAAACACCATTTTTGGAGTTAAAGCAAGAAGGCTGCATACAGCCATCTTGCTGTCTTTAGCTGGAAAAATGGAGTACCATAGCACACATTTTGGAGTTTTCAGTGTATCCTTCTCCAACCTGCCAGTTAAATAAAATACTCTCTTGTTTCTTGAGTAGACAGATTCTGACACTGTTTTCTCAGCTTTTTTTATTGCAATGTGACCTGCTATCTTTGGAGTCTAATAATTTATGGACATAACTTTCAATAGATAACAGCATCTAACTGCAGAGTAGTTTCAAATTACCATGTCTCTCCGTGTGTGTGTGTACGTGTGTGTGTGTGTGTGTGTGTGTGTGTGTGTGTGTGTGTGTGTGTGTGTAGCAATGATTTACAAGTATTTCCTCTGAAGACTTGCTTTATGTTAACCCTTTCTGGACCTAATTAGTGGCATTGGAACTGTCATGGTTTTATACTTGTAGGAAGCGCAAGTAAATGCTAGGCAACTAATGTTATAAGGTGTTTCAGAGGCTGCAAGGGGCATCCTAGTGAATAACAAAGAATGATAGCGGTATCAACTGCAGTGCTCCCAGACTGAACAATGCATTTCCCTGTAGGGCACCCTCCTTTTCCCTGTATTTTCCATGTAAAACTGGGACAAAATTCCTGTACTTTTTCCTGTAAGCTCAAATCAATACATGCATGCAACTGACTTCATTATGCCTGTCAGTAAAATCACCATAACAAATGTTTAGGCTGTTTTTATTTATTTGAAATGGTAAACCTCACCTTCAGCATATCACAGAGACTCTGGAAAAATGTTGGAATCTCTCAAGCTTTGCTCTCAATGTTCACATGTCTCCAGAACCTCTTGATGGTATAATAGCATTGTTACAATGTACTGACACAGCCTGATAGCCTGGCTGAGATGCAGTATGTCATATTCAGTGAGGTCATACTTTTAGCCATTTTGGCATTGTACTGACACAGGATAGCTTTGAGATGCAGGATCTCATTTTCAGAGGGGTCCTAATTTTACCCACTTCTACAATGTACTGATACAGGTTAGCCTGGCTATGATGCAGTATCTCACTTTCAGTGGGGTCTTACTTTTACTGGTGCTGACAAACTATGCAAATGTGAGTATGGTGCATATGTAGTCATGTCAGTGCTGCCATGTTATGGCTGACTACAAGGCAAACTGCGCATGTGTGAGTATCACACATGTGCTGTTCTGTAATAGCAACAGTACCATTTACATCTGACTCTGGAGCAGTGGCAGCACCACATTTTCTTTTCAACACTCTTGCCACTCCTAAAAGCTCTCCACAGCAGTATTGGCTCAGTGCTGGCAAAAGCTAAGGGATGGGCAGCACTGGGGACCGTTCTACTGTCTTCATGTCCACAGTCTCTATTGGCAGGTCACTTTAGAAGACCATCACCTTCTGGGTTAAAATATGCTTCTTAATGTTACCCCTAAATTTGCCATCTGTGACCTTTAGAGCATGTTCCTGTGTCCTGCTGGAGAACATATCCATATGTTCAATCCTGTCGATACCCACGAGATGGGACAAATGAGCTCATGTCCCATCTCAGCCTGCTGTTTCACAGGGACAAGCAAAAGGATGAGGAGCACCCACATATGCAGAAAGCACCAGGACCACAAAAATATTATATACTAAAGTGCTTAGTGCACCCACACATAGTGAGCATAAAAAGTGGCAGCAGAGCCTTTCTGCAACTAACATTTCTCCTGATCCCTGCCAGGCATCATCAGAGTGAATCACGCTGATGATGCCTAACAGGGTCCGGGAGAAGTATAACTTTCAGAGAGGCTCAGCCATCACTTTTCTGTGCTCACTATGTGTGGGTGCACTATGCACTTTAGTTACATAAAGGACTTTGAATAATATTTTTGTGGTCCTGGTGCTTTCTGCATATGTGGGTGCTCCTCATCCTTTTGCTTTCATTTTTTTCATTGCTGAGCACCATATTACTTGCCCCTCCACTCCAAATTAATTTTGCTTTGTTCCACAAGGAGAAGACAGTAACAACTACTAGTAAACATAAATGTGGATATTATTTGTTAGAGCCTTCCAAGTATTCCTGTTTTTTTTTTTTGCTGTATTATTTCTTCCGAGTTCCCAGCATCTACCATCAGTTGTCCCCCAGCGCGCCCTCCCCCAAAGGCTAGACCCCCTCCCTTGTGCACCCCATGACTTACCTACATGGCAGGGTGGTGGGGAGCAACTCAACCCACCCCAAATGAATCCATTCCAGGGAGGTGCCTTCTCGGAGGTGGTGTGCTGAGGGGACCATGTTATCCAGCTGGAGCTTTTTTCTGCTTTTCTCCCCTTGTGAGGAGGCAGGGCATGCAATGACGCCTGCGGTGAGAGCGCGCACCTTACTGCACATGCTCTCACCAAGCGTCTGCCTGTTTCCTCCCCTTCAGCTGTCGCATGGGCGCGCTGCCCCCCAGGAGCTGCTAGGGGCCAGTGGAGCACCGACAGCTAGTGTCACCCCACCCCGGAGAAGGACAGCAGTCCAATGGACACTCGATCCTTCTCCTCCCCACCAACCCCCGACGACCCGTGCTCGTTCCTGAACATGGGTCGCCAGCGTGGCTTGAGGTAAGGCATCCAGTGCCTCAGCCCTCAATGCCACCGGGCCGGCCAGGTTTTCCTGTTTTGAAAATGCAGCTTCCCCTTAACACTGGTATCTAAACAGAAAGCCCACCAGCAATTTTTATTTTTAATTTTTAGTACTAAACACATTCTCCTTACTGCTACAGTAAATAAAAACATTGGAGGAAATATGAAGAAACTGACAGAGGGAAGCTTACAAAGGATGTCAGTTGGCATTTTATGTGAATGTGTATATATATGCAGAGCTAAATGCTGCATAAATTTACTGCGACTAAGCAAGTGGCAGACGGGGGGGGGATTGTCAACACAAAAAGGGGGTTTGGTTTGCACTCAGAGAGGAGTGAGAAGGTCAGTTTTGCTGTGTGGGACAGTGACCCACAGGGTGTAAAAAGTTGGGGTTATTGAAACTGTGATGGATCATGATGGTCTACAGAGCCCGTTTTCTTAAAGCAGCAGTTTTATCATCAAATAAGAAAAAAGTGGGTCAGAATTGACAACCATCTGACATTTTTCACAATCCCCCACTCAAAAATGAATATGGACACAATGTAACTTGCTGCACTATAAGACCACACCAAATAATCCAGCATCTATGCCAAGCTGGTGTTTCTCAGCTTGACATATGTGTTCGTAAACAAAATCTTGGCACCACGTAATCACTGTGCAAGAAATCTTTTAATCTTTTTTCAAAAAGTGCTCCAGTGCTCAAATTCAAAGCAAGCAGTTGCCCCACAGGTCAGACACACCTCGACCGGTTTCATACATAATGTGCGTCTTCAGGACATATGTGTTGCATTCTTTTGGCAGGATATTTATAGAGTATAGAACCAAAACAAATTTTCTTCACCTTATCCTCACTTCCATCGAAATGCACCCTAACTCCCTTTCTGCCCTGATGTCATGATATTTAGTGCTTAAGTAAAGCCGTATCCAAATTTCCTCCTTGTGGACCAAGTTAAACTTTTTCAATGTCAAAAAAAAAAAAGACTAGCAATGCATTTCCCTGGCTTTGAATAAATTTAATATGGGGTGATATTATACTTTGCATAGTCTTGTGTTCTATGATTTTAGTAAGTTCACCTATTAAAATAGCAATGCAACAATCTCGTGAAAATGTTGACCTATGCTATTTTAAGCCATTTTAGACTGCCACTTACCTTCTGACTTGTATTATACCCTTCTTTCCACAGTTTGAGTCTACTTTAGTACTTTTTTCCATGTCTGAAATAATAAAAGGAGCACTCCTTTTAACCCTTGCTGTGCCACAGACTGATATATCAGTCCAAAATTCCTATACGTTCTAATTCTTTCAGCAGCCTAAGGGTAAATATGGGTGGACCAGGTCTTCATCAATATTTCTAGCTGTTTTTGTCCATCTATTGTTAATATATCACGTCTGTTGTGACTAAAGTTAACTACCGGTATTATGCAGCAGGCAGTGCTCTCTGACCTTACAGAAAAATAGCTGTTCAAAAACAGCTACAAATACTGATGAAAACCTGGTCCAAGCCGTATTAAAAGGAGTGCTCCTTTTATTGTTTCAGACATGAAAAGAAGTACTCATGCAGACTCAAGTTGTGGAAAGAAGAGTACCATACAAGTCAGGAGGTAAGTGTCAATCTAAAATAGCATAAAAATGTATAGGTAAAAATGTTCACCACATTGTTGCACTGCTGCTTTATGTTACAAGGCTATGTTGAATTTTGCAAATGCGGGCTCATAACTTTGGTAATATTCAGTATTTTTACCACAACATTTCTACATAGACATTTTGGCACAGTGACTCATTAATGTGACAGCTGCCATTTTTCAACTCCTGCCCAAAATCTGTGTTTGCAGCCCAAAAGTTGATTTTGCAGTCCCTGCATGACGTCACCTTTAGGCCAGGAGTTGAACATGTTCTCTGCCCTTCTTTATGAGGCAGGTTCATCACAAGGCTGTGTTGAAAATTAGGTGTAAAAATATTTACAATAAAATAATTTTCAATATTTTTAACCCAGATTCCTCTTCTGCAGCCCTATCGGCTCTGGCCAGAGTTTGTTTTACTATTTTTTACTAGATTTGAGGGGCAGGATACTTAACACCCTTCCACATTAACACCTACTTGGTAAGTGTCATGTCTTCCCAATAGGTGTGCTGCTTTGTATAGGGCCACAGGTCCCACAGCAATGCTAGCTACAGGTCATGCCTGCTACCTGACAGGATTGCTGCTTCAATACGCAAACAAAATGTTTAAGATGCAAAACAAAACAAACAGTCAAGAACACAACAGAAAAAATGGCAGTGTGCATTGTGTACTACTATTAAAGTCATACACAAACAAAATATTAAGACACTTTTGAATCATCATCTGCTTTGAGCCCTGCACAAAGCAAGTTAGGATTTACATCCTGCTTCACACAGGGCCCAAAGTCTACATCTGAGGGGGCCCCACCTCTGTGTGAAGCAGGACCTGATTAGCTGTTTTAAAAAAATAGTACATATTTTTTCACTTACTGTGACATTTTATATTTAAAATTGTATCTGGTTGATCCTGCTTCCTCCCCATCAGTATTTTACAATTGCAGTTCCCTCCCAGCGAGCCCACAACCACCCATGGCTGTCCCCAGCATGACGTGTTGCGTGTGGAACAGCCAGGGGGGCCTCCATAAGACTGCTGCAGTCCTGTGGTTTCTAATAGTTCTGGTTTGGAGCCGACAGCTGTCTGTGCTCTTCTGACACCAGTTACATACTGGCAGGATGCCTGCCAGTCTGTACCCAGTCTCGGTATAGCACAGACACATGTAGGCTCCAAACCGGAGCTATTTGAAGGTACAGCAATACACTGTCAAGCAACATTTCACACATAATTTGCACGCATGTTTCCTTACTATTGTCAATAGAGAAGGAGACTTGTAAATAGTGCTTAGGGTCTTGCCAGACAGAGTGAAAATTGTTTGTGCTTGCCTGAATGAAGCAAATGGAATCTGTTAATTGTATGTGAGCCCACTGATTTGCGTTGTCAATATTTTCAATTCTACAGGGTGGATCCCTCAGTAGGAGCGATTTGTGTTCTTAAATTACTATCGATTTGGGGGATTAGTAAATTACAGTGCAGAATCTCTGTTGCTGAACCTGGTCGCTTGGCTGTGGATGCTCCTGACGTAATTGAATGTGCTAGTTAAGTAGGAAAGATTGAGAGGACTGTAACATTTACACCAGAACAGAGAGTAAATTAGACGTCTATATTCCAGTGAGATTTAGCCACATTTCTAAAGAGTTGGTTACTGAGATGTAGACAGAATTCCTTAATTACGATAATCCCAGCTGTCCTGTTTTGAAAAAGCTGAATTTTCTTCAGACTGCAATTAGAACAGGTTTATCAGATAATATCTGCACAGCTGAAATGGGGTGAGAGATATAGGAGTTCACTTTTAATATCGAGGCAATGTCTAATTAAATATGTTTAAACATGGACATAACATAATCCTGCCTCCTTAGCAGCCAAGAACACTTTGGGTCAGATTTTTAAAGCATGGTGCGGGACTTGTGTCAAGCCCTGCACCGCAACACATAGGTCTTGGCAGTACGCTGAACCCCTTTGCCGCAACTGCACCTGATTTTACAATCTTGGGTGCAGTTGCGACAAGTTCCCACATTTTACAGTAGCTTGCACCAAATATTCGGCACAAGCCCTGTTCAAAAAGGCCCTCAGGATTGCCGCAAGCTAGATCAGAAAAAGCTGGTCTAACTCAAGGCACTCAGTGCACGGGATAGAAAATGCCCATTTGCCGGCTAGGAGAATGCCACAAGCTCTGTGAGCCATATGGTTGACGCACCTGGGTCTTGCAGCATTCAGCCATGTTTGAAAATCCAGACCCTTGTCACATGGGGGTGGAATACTACAGCACACCTTCTTAATAGAATTATAAATTGTAATTTTTCCAGCAAAACTATGGCCATTTTATAAGAGAAAGAAGACAGCCCAGAGTTTGTGGGTTAATTTGTGTCAAATAAGCCCTTGGTAGTAGAAAGCCTCTGTGGATGTGCCTTGGGCCCAAGCCATGGAGGGGAGGGAGTAAGTAAGGAATAAGACACAACGAGGTGTGGTTTATGGGCTGGTAAGACCACGCCCCAGGTGCATAATGAGGCACGAGGCACTTGCGCTGAGTGCCTTTAGCACCTGGGAAGTGCTCTTATCAGCCCATAAATCACACCTCGGAGTGTCTTATTCCGCTAATAAAATGGGTCCCCCATAACATAAATTAATTATTTAAAAGAAGTCTGATACACATAGGTGTTAAAATCCAGATTAATTAAAGTATAAACATAGAAAAATAGTCCTTGCATATTCAGACCATATATACAATTCAGCTATTAGAGGGCATTTGTGTTGTCTATCACCCCCCTCCCCCCCCACACACACACTTTGTTTCTTTCTCCACACCTAGGCTTAGTTTTTTTTTAATTTTTACATTCTGTTTAGATCTTTGTTTTATGCTTTTTAGCAGCCTCTCTGAGATGCTAGCGATGATGTCTGCTCGAGAAGCGTGACTTTCAAAAGCAAGCCACGACTTGGCAGAGCTGCTGTTTTCACTGAGGTGATGTGTGTTGTCTGTCTCAACCCCTCCCCAACACCCCACACACATTCTGTTGCTCTCTCCACACCCAGGCTTCATTTTTTTAATTTTGTTTAGATCTTGTCTTATGCTTTTTAGCTGCCCTTCTGAGATGTCAGCGATGACCATGTCTGCTCGGGAAGTGCGGGTTTCAACAGGAAGCTGTGAGTTGGGAGAGTGGCTCTTTTTCCAGCACGGAGAAATAAACATTTTTCTGTTTCTTTTAGCTTGGTATTATTTAAAGCAGTTTTGTTTTAATCTGCAAAACATTTCATTTGCAGCCCGCAGCCACTTGACTTCAAGCGAGCGCGCCCCTTGGCGGCCACTGTAGTTTGTGATTTCTCTTAAAGAGTATTCAAATAAATTAGATATTGCCCTATCTTGTGGAGCTTCTCAGTTCACTGGCTAGTAGGAGGGTGAAATTGAGGAGAGGACTGCACATCCGAGATGGCTCAATCTTGTTTTTTTAACTGGTTCTCAGTGCAGTTTCAAGAGCAGAAGCGCGGTTTAAACAGTGGGAGCCCAAGGGCTGTGAAGGTGGTACAGGAAAATGGTCAGTGGGAAAATACAGAATATGGACTAAAAGTTTAAACTTTTTACTTGGGGGAGAGGTTGGCAGCTTGCATAAAATTACTTTTTGCTTTTTCTGATCGTGACACTGCTCTCCCAGTGCAGCTGTTGCAGTTTCATGACATGTTACTGTACAAATACATGTTGAGCTGCAGCGAGAGAGAGTCATTTCATGCATTGATATGTGTCAACATGATGTGGTTTGCTTGGCTAAGTAGTACCAGTTGCCAGTATATGTCCTGATAAGGACATGGCAAATGGTACCTCTTGGCCAATCAAAATGCAGGAAAATTTTTACCCATTTTATAACACAGCTTAACCTATTCACCTTTCTGTCTTATTCTGCATTTATACTGCGGCAGCGAGTGTGCCATTTGATGACCTAGAAAATGTATTTACTTGAAAACCATTTTTATCTTCCACAGCCATAGTGCTTAACAATATGTAAAACTCTACCCCTCCCCCCGTTGTCTCCCACCCTCCAATTTCAATATAGTGATTTGGTAATTAAAAAAAAAAGTTGCTGGCATTGTACCAAGAGTTGACGCAGTCTTTTCACCAAGTTCCCCCTCTACTACTTGAAAAGTAAAAAGACCAAGGCTAAAAAGCCCAGCTGGTTAGTCAAGGAGGTGGTAAAAGTGGTAGGGGACAAGAGTGTAGCCTTCTGAAAGTACAAACATACTCAGAAGGAACAAGATTGGGAAGATTACTCTGCTAAATCTAGAGAGGCGAGCAGAGTGGCTAGAGTGGCAAAGGCTACAAGAGAAGTGCAGCTAGCACAAGAGGTGAAAGCAGGTGAGAAGGCCTTTTTCTGGTATATAAGGGAGAAAGGATGCAAAGGATGAGACTGCCAGATTAAAACAGAGAGGGGTTGGGCAGAGGGCAGTGAAGAAAAAGCGAAGGTACTTAACAAGTACTTCTGTTCAGTTTTCACCAGGGAGAAGGATGGACCAGTACCACAAGGGAGCAGGGGGGTGGGAACTGGGAGAGGGAAAGTCAGAGATGGCATAATACAAGAGGACAAATGTGCTTAAAGGCCTAAGGGCCCCAAAGGGTGAACAAATCCCCAAGATCAGATGGAGTGCACCCAAGTGTCCTAAGAGAACTAGCAGAGGTTCTGGTGGGTCCCCTGACTGATCTGTTTAACACCTCTCTAGAGTCAGGCAACATTCCCTAGGACTGGAAAACTGCACATGTGGTACCTCTCCATAAAAGATGGCTGAGCGATGAACCAGGGAACTACAAGCCAGTCAGCCTGACCGCAATAGTGGGCAAGCCAATGGAGACCATCCTTAAAGAGAGATTGGTGGGCTTCCCAGAGGAAAATGGACTCCAGGACATGAGGCAGCACTGGTTTGTGTTAGGAAAATCCTGCCAAACTAACCTAATTGACTTATTCAACTGGGTCACTAGGACAGTGGACAAGGGCCAAGTGGTTCATGTCCTGTTATCTGGGCTTCACCAAGGCCTTCAACTCGGTGCCTCTTGACAAGTGGTCAGGAAGCTGGAAGATCTGGGGATGGGGGCTAAACTTGTAGGATGAATCAGGAACTTGTTGCAGGACTGAAGCCAAAAGGTGGTAGTTGGGGGAAGGGTGAATCCTCAGAAGCTAGGGCTGTGGCCAGTGGGGTCCCACAGGACTCAGTGCTCGGTCTGATGTTGTTTAACATATTCATAAGCGACACTGTGGATGGGATCAAGGGTAAAATTTGCCTGTTTGCAAATGACACAAAGCTTTGTGGGAGGGTGGACACGGCGGAAGGGAGACAGGAGCTCAGGAACACCTGGCTAAGCTAGAGAAGTGATCTGGCATTTGGCAAATGGTGTTCAACTCTAAAAAGTGTAAAGTTAAACATTTGGGAGTGAAGAATCCAGGGACCAACTATTGGCTGGTTGGTGTGCATGTAACCAGATCAAAGGAAGAAAAGGACCTGGGAGTAATCATCACAAGTGACCTGAAACACTTGGCACGCTGCAGAAGAGTAGCAGCCAAAGCACATCTAATGCTGGGCTGCACAGCCAGTGGAATTACCAGCAGGAAGGCGGAAGTCATTCTGCCACTGTACAGGTCTCTGGTGAGACTGCACCTTGAGTACAGTGTGCAGTATTGGTGTCCTTATCTTAAAAAGGATATTAGTTTGCTGAAGATGGTCCAGAGAAGGGCAACCAAGATGATCCAGGGTCAGCAGGGCATCACCTATGAGGAAAGGCTCAAACGGCTCAACATGTACTCTCATGAATGGGAGATATGACTGAGACCTTGAGGTACCTTAAAGCTACAAACAGGGTGATCACTGAGGGCATCTTCAGCCCTAGTGGGAACAAGACCACTAGGAGGCACAAGCTGATGTGGGGATGGTTCAGGAGGGAGATGCAGAGGCACTTTTTCACTGAGAGGGTGGTGACCAAGAGGAATAAGCTGTCAGAGGAGGTGGTATCTCTAAAAAGGGTGGACAACATCAAGAGGGGCTGAGACAGGATGAAGAGGAAAGTGGACAGTACAGGGGGGCATGCGGCTGGGAGGGGGGTAGTTGAGGGAGGTCAGGAGGGAAACAGGGAGGGGGTCAGTTCCCTTTGTAAGCTTTATGGAAACTGCATAAAATCGAGTAAACTAAAGAGACCAAAAGGCCTTTATCTGCTGGCATGTTTGTATGCCCTTAACTTGCCCCACTGGCCCAGATGTGACGTATTTGATGTGGCCAAACTGACTTCAATTCATGACTGGGGGGCAAAAGTAGTCCAATTCCAGGCTAACTCAGCAGGTCCTCTGTCCCTTACCTGCAGTGCTCTGTCCATAATCCCAGAGAGAAGAAGGAAGAGTAATTGTGCATCATTTATGATGCTCGATGGACTGACGAATAAGTGTGTTTAGCATTATCAGTGATGTGAGACAACTCCCCTTCCCCTCACTTAGCGAGATTGCTGCTGATGTTACATGACACTATAACTTATGAACAGCATGCTGTTAAGTTAGGAAGGTGGAATCCCCTGAGTTAGTCTGGAATTGGGCTAATATTGGCCCGCCAAATCATGGACTGGGGTTTCAGGAGGGGGCCCTCACTTTCGATACATGAACCAGGTAAACTGTGATGGACGGCCTAGAGAGAAGGGCTTACTAATTGTTGGCTCATGGCATCATACCAGTAGTGGGCAGTAACATACAAAACATGGTTCTGCATAACTCTAAGGATGATAATGTTTTTTTGTAAAGTATTTATTAAACATTTTCTGAATTTTAGTTCTATTTCACACAATTTATTGACACTCCAGCACAGTTTCATAAACATACAGTTACCGTACATTACATATCTGTAACTACATTACAAACATTTCATCTCTCCCCCAACCAACCCCTAATCTTCCTTAGTTTAGGAAGATAATAAGAACAGATATCTAGGCTGATAACCCATCTTCAGTGAAAATAAATATGTTATTCTCACTCCGGACATGTCATCAGAATTTTATCCTTACTCTACCTACGTCAGGTTTATTACTGTGTGTGTGCTTCTAGAGATTGAAGGTCCAGTTAAATAGCTGGATTCTAGTCTCATTTTTCCTAAGCCAGGTATATCATTAGTCAACACAATTTCAGTTCTGGACTATTGATCATAAAGCTGACAGCTCTTCTGACCAATCAGGATTCTTATAATATTGCTGTTGTTGCAGTCAAGGAGGAAAAGGAAGTTTTTTTTTTGGGGGGGTGGTCATTGTAGACAAGGGTCTGAAGCAGGCCAAGTAGTGTGTGGCCAGTGTCAAGAAGACCAAAAGACTGTTGCAGTACATCAAAAGGTGGTGACCAGCAGAGCAGGGGAAGTAATCCTGCCACTTCACAAGGAACTGGTCAGGCCCACCTGGAGTACTGCATGCAGTTATGGACTCCTCAATACAAAAGGGACACTAAGGTGGCTGAGAGGGTGCAACACAGGGCCACCAAAATGATCAGTGGTATGCAAGATAAAAGCTCTGAGGAGAGGCTGGAGACCCTTTACTTGTTCACCCTGAAGAAAAGGAGGCTGTGAGGGGGCATGATCTTGGTCTTCCATACACAAATGGTATCGACAAAGACTGAATACTGGAGATATTTGATCTGGCATCCTGCAGCAGGATTTAGGGACAGGCCCCAAAGCTCAGGGGTGGTAAATTCAAGGGTAACTTTTGGAGACACTTTTTCTTCTAGAGAGTGGCAAACCTATAGTAAGTAAGAGTTTATTTAATTGAGTGCCCCATCCCGGAGGCTCTGAGCACTGTACAAGTAGGTTGGAAAATATATCTCAATAAATAAACATAAAACGAATAATAAGATAAAACAGTTAAAAATACAGTTTAAATAAAATAGTGCAGCAGGTTTCTGTCTTAACTCTAAATAATCTGGAACTGCTTTCCTACAACAGTCCAGCAGACAGAATGGGCATGAAGGCAGAAAAGGCCTTTAAGGTTAGCCTGGACAAATTCCTGCCTACCAATGGAAACTCCAGGTATCCTAGATAGTACATAGGGGAAGGGAATCCATATAAATTGGAACATGTGTGCACAGAATACTTATTTCATCCCTGCTTGTGCTGTGGGGGTTGGGGGGTGGAGACATGATGGACCTAGAATCCTATCAGACTTTAAATTCCTATGTTACTATGTATGTTTGAGGCTGTGGTATGAAATAAAAAAAAAGCTGTCAGTTGGTGATGTCATAATTGATTGATCAGTGTACTGATGATGTCAAAACTGATTAACTGGAGCACATCACAAATTTAGTTATTATGGGTTATGGGGAAATAAACATACAGTTTTGCTATGGGTGAAGAAGGACTGTTATATTTGGCACCATGAGCAAAATAAATGAAGCTGGTCACTGAGCATGCTCAGAAATGTATTTCACTCATTTTGACTACAGTTGAGCATGATCGGATATTTATTCTCACATGTGAAATGGTATTTATTTTTTGATTCCACATTTGTAGTTCCAGTCTTGTACTTTCGTTCCTTTTGTAATGTTTCACCATTCCTATTACAAAACTACCAAAACACCTTTTGTAGAAACTGAATAAGAAATTGCCCAACTTAAGATATCATTATCTTCATTTAAGGGTAATGATCCATTACTATCTCACTCATGACTTTGCCACTCATGCGATATCAATAAACCAATACTTCTCTCATGGAAATTGGCTACGCCAGCCACCCTCTCCTCTATTCTACACTGGTCCAACTTAAAGGGGCTTAAAATAACACATATGAATATTCAAAGTCTCAGGCGGAAAATGGCGGAACATGAAGCCTGGGTTAGGCACGATAAACATGATGTCCAATGTATCACCGAGATCTGGCCAAGCCCTACATACTCTCACACGAAATTGCCCTACCTTATTTCACCTCCCACAGGTGCGACCATACCTCTAAGAGAGGTGGAGGCGTGCTGATTACACAAGAAATGAGCTAGTAACCTCCACACTACCTGGTCTCACCATAAAATCATCCTTTGAACATCTATTTATCTCCGTTGCCTTCAGTCAATTCAAATGAGTTACTATAGGATGCATCTATCTTCTCCCCAACCTTGCCTCCTCCTCCTATCCTGAACTCTTCAATAACATAGACTCTAGCCACCAAACTGATCTAATATGCTGTGGTGATTTCAACCTTGACTTCTTAGGTCCTAACAGCAGCACCTATCAGGCCATCTTATCAGATGTTAACCTAGAGCAACTTATCAATCAACCCACCAGACAACATGAAAACAAGCAATCATAGCCTTTCGGACTGGATGTTGACCAGTAGGAAACATAATATCAAAGTTACATGCCCTTAGTGACCTCCTCCCCACCTACTGTGTTTGGAGGAACAATTTCCAACCTTCTCCACCTAAAACCATAAAAGCTCGGGATCTGACAAACTTCAATCCTGCCACTTTCATATGTAGTCTAAAATCTGTTGATTGGTCACCCACTACTTTCCTCCCTGACATTAATAAGGCAGTAGAATACTTTGTCCACATCTTCACTTCCATCTTGAACATACATGCCTCTTTCAGATAAAGGCACGCTAAAGACAATCACTCTCTTGGCTATCCCAGGACCTTAGGCAATTAATGCACTCTCGTGATAAAGCATGGAAAACCTTTAAAGCATCTGGAATACAGGCTGACTGGGCACTCCTACAGGCAATTACATAATACTTGTAAAACTAAAACTAACAAAGCCAAGCGGGACTACTTCCATTCCCTGCAGACAACACATTTTGCTAACCCAAGAAGCTTCTGGTCTCATATTAACTCATTACTCAAGGGCAAAGAATACACTATCGCCCAAACTATGATCTTTAAGGGTGAAACACTATCCAGCCCTTCTGATATAAGCTACAGGCATAAACAACTTCTTCACCGACTTAGACAAATACAACTCTAACTTGCCTTCCACTCCCCATCATCCACAGTCCCCAAACCCTACGGTCCATGATCCCCCTTTCTATCTAAAACTCACAACACATTCCCAGGTCCTTAAGTTATTAAATGCCCTCAGTTCGGACATCGCTCCAGGATTCAATTCACTCCAACATAAATTCCTCAAAATAGCAGTTCCTGCAATAGCTCACCCAGTATCATTATTATTCAATAGATCCTTCCTCACACACACACACCATACCAGACAAATGGAAGACTGCGGTAGTTGTCTCCCATACACAAAAACGGACCCATTGACCTAGTAGAGAATTACCGAACGATCTCTATCTTATGCCCCTAGCTAAGATACAAGAAAGGATACTCTACAAACAATTTTAGTCCTATCTTGAGCTGACTAATTCCTGAACCATACACCAGCATGGTTTCCGGAGACTGCATGGCACTGAATCTGCCCTTCTGCGTGTCACAATGGATATTCTTCGGGCCATGGATCAGGGGCTTATGACAGGGGCCACTTCCACAGACTTAACAAATGCCTTTGATCTCATCAATTACCAGCTTCTACAAACTAAGTTTGGCAATACTGGTCTCAATACCCTTACTATCTCATGGCTCGCTAACTATCTAACTGACAGGTTGCAATGTGTCAAATGGTCCAGCTCTATGTCTTCCCTATCACCCAGCATGGATGGGATTTCTAGGGTTCTGTACTGGGCCCACTACTCTTCTCCATCTTTATCAACGAGCTACCATCAAACTGTGGAGAGCCATCAATACAGCTCTATGCTGACAATGCCATACTTTACAGATCCTCTAATGATATCTCTTCCCTCAATATCAATCTAGACAGTGACTTCCGGCAGTTGGAGGCATGGTTTAAGACCAACCTATTGGTGCTCAAACATAAAAAAAAAAAAAAAGTCTATATGTTCCATGTCATAACAGCGATTGCAGAAAGGCGATCACTGTTACGGCAAGTGTACATTGCCAAAAATCATTTTCGATGATGCATACTTGCAGTGCAAACAACAAAGGCACCCGAGACCTACAGGTCTCATTTTTAATACATGGGCTTCACCACCTGCACCCCCCCTACTTAAGGATTCTCAACTCTGGGGGGTGCATATCGGGGGGGTGAAAAACTTAAAAAAATACATGCCACCTCCTGGAAAAAAAAAAACCTGGACCCGAACCCTGTACCCTGCACCTCCCAGCCGACCGCCCTCCCCACCATGCTAGTGGACCAGCTCGGCAGCTACCCACCACACTCCCTCCCCTGCCTCTCCCCCCCGTACATGTGCAAGCCCGCATATACCCGCTACTTCTTGTTGTGGTATTCGCCCACCCCAGTATCCGGCTGCCCTCCTGCTTGGTAACTGTGAACACAGGCACCATAACTGAGTCACCATTTTTGTTGGCACCCAATTTCAGTTGCCTTGTTTACTGTATACCAAGTCTATGTTATTTCACCACACCGCTTTTGATAGGTCCACCCATCCTACTTTGGTAATCAAGACCTCTTCTAGCGAGACTCAAGAAGGGGTAAACTCATTCAAATACCTCAGTTTAACACTCCACAAACACCTATCATTTGAGACACATATTGACAAGGTCACAAAATCCACTCATCAGAAGCTAGGCCTCCTATGCCAGACTGCTCCCTGCCTTCGACCTCAGACCAGGAGAACAATAGCCTATGCTACCCTGCTTCTGGGCTTTCTCTATGGCACTTCACAGTTGCACTCAGCTAAGACTACTAACCTAAACAGACTAAGACAAGCTTATCATAGAATAGCTTGTTTCGCTGCGTTAGTCCCTGCACGTACCTACCACTGTGATGTGCTTTATTGCTTTATGCTGTAGGCTGGCTATCATTTGAAGTCCGTCTTGAATTCCCTTTGCTCTGAACCACTTTTAAGCTCATCAACCTGCCTTCTCCACCCAGTCTCTCTCCAACCTACTCACACTGAAACCCTTTACCAGTTCCCTACGATCCTCTTAATACCCAATCCTAAAACTTCCCAAGACTCGATTCGTTATTTGTGAGAGATCCTTCTCTGTTGCTGCCCCTCAAAAATGGAACAATCTCCCACCAGACCTACTCTTATGTACGTCTCTTATGCAATTTAAAAGATTATATAAAGCAATATTCTTTCAGTCTCCATTCTGTGACCGTAAATAATTCCTACTTTGTTCTACATGCCCTTGCTCCCTCCCTCCCACAGGTCTTCCCTCCCTTTCTGTGCCTGCGCTCTCTCTCCCAACCACCCTCCCCTTCCTCTACTCCATATGTCTTACTGAGCATGGCAATTTCAACTCCTCACCTATGTTTTTTCTCTCTCTTTAATTCTCCTAGATACATGTATAAAATGCTCAATATACAATATTTATGTGTATGTTCCAGACTGCCTTTACTAGACCTACATAGTACTCTAATCCTGTGTAATTATGTTAAGCTCCTCTATTTTTGGAATCCTTGTCCCGGCTGTTTATTGTATGATATACTGAGTATAACCACAAGTCACAATGTATCTCTGTACATTATATGTTTTAATTTCATTTACTTACAAGTGTCATTTGTTTCCCCACTGTATAGCAATGTTTAAGTTATGTATGGAATGCTTATATTCTCTCAGCCGCCCCTGAAAAAGGGACAGCTTTTTCTCAGTGGGCCTACCCGGTCAACAAAATTCCAATAAATAAATAAAATAGCAAGTACTGGCCAATGCCAAATGTTCACTTACTTGTATTTGTTGTATAGTTTGGGGTATAGACAATGCAGCAGTTAAAATACACAAATCTGGGAAATGAAAAGGTTGCAGTACAAAAAGTAAACATTGTTTCAGCGAAATGCAGTAACATGGAAACACAGAATTCGACAGCAGATAAGGACCGCTTGACCCACCCAGTCTGCCCATTTCCCTTCCCAATGGATAAGCTGCAGATCCTAGTTACTCAACAGCTTATTTCCTCCTACCCCATCCCCTAGAATTGCCTTATGACTATCCCATGCATCCACAACCCTCTCTGTGAAAAAATACTTCCTCACATTACCTCTGAGCTGTCCCCCCCCCGTCCTTCAAATTGCACCCCCTTGTTCTTGCACACCTCTTTTCCTGAAAGATGCTACCCTCTTGGACTTTGATGATTCCCTTGAGGTACTTGAAAATTTCTATCATGTCCCCCGTTTCCCTCCTTTCCTCGAGGCTAAACATATTAAGCTCCTTAAGTTTCTCTTTATATGTCTTCTGGTGCAGACCCTGCACCATTTTAGTTGCCCTCCTCTGGACTGCCTCCATCCTGTCTATGTCTTTGCAGAGACTGGGTCTCCAGAACTGCACGTAGTTCTCCAGATGGGGTCTCACCAGCTGACTATACAGAGGGATAACAACTTCCTGTTTTCTACTGGTGATGCCTCTCCCTATGAATCCCAGTATCCCCCAGCCCTCCTTACTGCCCTCTCACATTGCTTGCCCACCTTTAGGTCATCTGATATGACTACCCCAGGTCCCTTTCCATTTCTGTTGTTGTTAGTATCTCACCTCCCACTGTGTGCTTTTCCCCTGGATTTTTGTTTCCCAGGTACATTACTTTGCACTTCTTAGCATTGAGTCTAAGCTGCCATACATTTGACCATTCCACAATCTTGCCAAGTCCCTTTTCATCCTTTCCACCCCACCTTGTGTATCAACTCTGTTGCAGATCTTTGTGTCGTCTGCAAAGAGACATACTTTTACTTCCAGTCCCTCTGCAATGTCACTTATAAAGACATTGAATAGGACTGATCCTAGAACTGAACTCTGTGATACCCCACTAGTAACCCCCTCTTTCTTCAGAGTGGACTCTGTTTACTATTACCCTCTGCGTCCTGTTCTCCAGCCAATTCTTTACCCAGGCTACCATCTTGGGACCCACTCCAAGGCTGGCTAACTTGTATATTAATTGTTTGTGTGGGACTGTGTCAAATGCCTTGCTAAAGTCTAGACAGGCCATGTCCACAGCCCCTCCCTGATCTACTACTTTGGTCACCCGGTCAAAGAAATCTATTAGATTCGTCTGACATGACCTTCCTGCTGTAAATCCATGCTGCCTTGGGTCCTTTGCCCCTCTGGCCTCTAGGTACTCAACAAATCTTTCCTTCAGAAGTGATTCTATCATTTTCCCTATCACTGAGGTTAAACTAACGGGTCTGTAGTTTACTGCTTCTGCCCTGCTCCCACTTTTGTGAAGTGGTATAACATCTGCCCTCCTCCAGTCCTCAGGTACCACCCCATCCTCCCATGATTTGTTAAAGAGGGTAGTCAGTGGTATCACTAGTTCTACCCTTAGTTCTTTTAGAATTCTGGGATGAATCCCATCAGGCCCCATTGCTTTGTCCACCTTCAGTTTTAAGAGTTCTTTCAGAACTCTTTCTTCTGTGAATGGGCTAGTATCAACCCCCATATCCAGAGTGTTTCTATTGTTTGGCTAGGTACCTCCCCCTCTTCATTTGTGAATACTGAGCAAAGATATTTGTTTAGTAACTCTGCCTTTTCACAGTCAGTCTTTGATCCACCCCCCCCCTTATTAAGTCTAACTATCCCTCCCTTGGTCTTTCTTTGCTCCCTGATGTACCTATAAAAGGTTTTATCCCCCTTCTTAACTGAGTTGGCTATCTTTTCCTCAGTTTGGGCCTTTGCTGTTCTCACTGCCTTTCCTGCTTCCTTTTGTTTTAACTGATACAGTTCTCTGTCCTGCTCCTTCTGTGATTCCTTGTACTTCCCGAATACTTTCTTTCTTTTCCCCCCTAACCTTCCCTGCCAACTCCTTTGAGAACAAGAGTGGTTTCTTACATCGTTTTGTTTTGTTTATTTGCTTCACACAAAGGCTTGTTGCCTCTGTGATGGCAGTTTTGATTATTCCCCATTGTTCTTCCACCCCTGCTTCCTGCCCATTTGCTAGTACATTGCTTAGGTACTCACCCATTTTGGCAAAGTCAGCCCTCTTAAAGTCCAGTACCTTTGCTTTTGTATGGCTTGACTCTACTGCTGTGTTTATCGTGAAGCATACTGTTCGATGGTCGCTAGTTCCCAGATGGCTACCCACTTCTAAATCTGTGATCCTCTCTCCATCTCCATTTGAGAGTACCAGGTCTAAGATTGTTCCCTCCTGAGTGGGTTTCAATAATAGTTGTCTAAGGCATGCCCCCTGTAGGGCATCTAGAATGACTCCACTCATGGAAGTGGCTGCTACAAATGCACTCCAGTTAACATCTGGCACATTCAGATCCCCCATCAACAATATCTCCCCTTTTTCTGCCATTCTAAGGATACCTTCTATAATTTCCTTGTCCATTTCCTCCCCCGAGATAGGGGTCTGTATACAAACCCTGTGCGGATAGTGGTGTCATTGCATGTCTCCAAATTGACCCACAGGGCTTTCTCTCCTCCCTGTTCACCCATTTGTTCTGTTGCTTTGATTCCTTCTCTTATGTAGAGAGCTACTTCTCCTCCTCTTTTACCCTCCCTGTCCCACGTGTAGCTAGTGTATCCTGGTATGTTTACATCCCAGTCATGGTTCTGTGTGTGCCTTGTTTCTGTGACTGCCACAATATCCAGATGTTCCTCTTCCATCAAGGCCACTAGTTCAAGAAGCTTGTTACCCAGACTACGGGCACTGGTACTCATTACTTTCCATTTTTTGATGGCTTTACCTCTTGTAGCACCATCCCTGTCCTCATTGACTTTGCTTTCTCCATTTATCCATGTCCTGCTCCCTACTGGCCTTTCTACCTTGGGCTTTACCTCATTTAGTACCCTGTTTTGTAGGGGGGGCTGGGAATTCCCTGTTGCGTATCAGTGCCTCCCTCCTTGACCAGTTTAAAAGCTTGCCAATGAAGCATTTAAACTGACTGCCCAGAAGACTTGTTCCCTTCTTGGACAGATGCAGACCATCCTGCCAGTATAGGTTGGTATCTCTCCAGGTAGAACCCCAGTCCCCAATGAAGCCAAACCCCTGTGCTCCGCACCATTTCTTCAGCCATTCATTGAATTGCATGGTGCGGAGTACTCTCACCTCACCTCACCCAATACCATAGACAGGCAGCACCTCTGAGAAGGATAATGTGTGTGCTACTTATCTTAGGCCCCTCCCCAACTCCACAGACTCCTCCTGAACTGCTCTGATCTTATGTTGAGCCAACATATGGACACTACCTCTTCATTCAATCAGTGGCTCCACCTAGCTAAGACAAGGTCGTTACTGACTGCTTATCACTTCTCCCCTCCATCTCCCATGATTACACACCCCTTAAATATGATAAGGTCACCTGGACTGTGCCCACACCTACCCCTCCGTCTATATTTACTACCCCCCCTCCTGCTGCCACCTTCGATAGCTTGTAACTGCTTGTTTAGTGTCTGACTTTGCACCTTGTACTTATGGTACTGTTATTTGTACTTCTATGTATCTTGTACTTTATCAGCTTTGTGCTTCTTCCTGTATCATGCAATCCCTTGTTTTATAACTAATGTAAACTTGCATATTTTTGCATATTTTTATATCTCTGTAAGTTGTTGTGCCTCCGATATGGAGACTTTGTAAATGAGTCACCGACTCAAAGGTTGTAATTCCGAAAGTTCTATAACTAAATAAATGGACATTACCTCAGAAATAAAACCAAACAGAACTCTTTTTTTTTTTGCTGCTACTGCTATATGACTTAAGTACCTGTCACAGGTGTAAGGAGTGGAGCGGTAGTGTTTTGCTGGAAATGAAAAGGTTCAATGATAAAACAGTGATTAGGCAAGGACTTCAAATGGAAAAGGAGGAGAAAGACAGAGAGTGGACAAACCTGGGGAGAAAATTCAGTATTCTAACACTGTGATAGGTGGAGAAAGATCACCCCACCAAACACCATCTCACAGTTCAGAAAGTTACCAATTTAGTCACACTGGGGGTTTTGCACTAATGGGTGGGAACTGCACCAGAGGCACGTATCCTGCCTGCATAGCTCCATGACCTCGGACAGGCGCAGGGTGCACGATATTCACTACCGCAAGCACTTGTGGGGATCCTGTCCATGGCTCCGCCCCCATGGTGCACAGGGCTACGGAGGGCAGCCAGGGCCAGAGTAGTGGATCCAAGCGAGTATCCAATTGGATGCCCGTCCTGGATAACACAGTGGATTACTTGTGCGCAATAGCATGGGCCGGGTGTGTAAATAGCTACCACAGGCACCTGGACCCATGCGGCTATGCCCCAGTGAGGAAATAGCAGACTGTTGACACATATAGGGGACACTGGCCCTGTGGCTGGTGTAACCCCCGGCACACATAAGGGCACCGGCCCTCATGCAACCACGCCCCCGCCATGGCTACACTCGCACCCCCCACCCAGTACAGCATGACCAGACCACTCCTGACCCATCATTGGTTCTCAGTGGACTCCCCTGCAGCACCGACAACACCACCAAACTCCCCCCACTGTCCCTCGTATATACAGGCAGCAAGCTACCAGCATCAGTTGGACGTCCGGAAGCCAAGAAGGTGTGAGGAGGGCTGTGCCGCTGACCATTCAGAGCTGCTGCACTGATGGGCAGATCCAGGGGATGGGGGTGTTTTCAGTGCCATGGGTGGGTCCACTGAATACCAATGTTCAGCCGGAGGGGCCAGGATCGGGGGTCGGGGATGAGGACATGGGCACCTGTGTATATGTATATGTGTGTGTGTGTGTGTGTGTGTGTGTGTATGTGGGTGTGGGTTCTTGATTATCACCGGGGACCACAGCACTGGTGTGAGCAGGGGGCAGGGGGTATGCCTTTGCCATATGGGGAAGGGGCAGAAATGTGTTGGGGGTGGGGGTTATGCTTTTGCTATACTGGGGACAGGGCACGGATGTGTGGCAGTGGGTTACTGCACCCTGATGTGGATGGAGCATTGCTGCGTGGTGGTGGGGGGTCCACTGAACATCAATGAAGCTGGCGGTGTACCGGGTTCGGTGACAGTGGACCGGAGAACAGCATTATGTAGGTGGGGATCCTGTTCTATACTGGGGACAGGCTGTCAGTTGTTGGGGGGGTGTAACTGCTTATTTCGGGGACAGGGCGGAGATGCGATGGGGCAGGGGGATTACCCACTATCTCGGGGACGGGGCTGTCATTTGTTGGGGAGGGTTGATGCCTACGTTGGGAATGGGGCCAGCATGTGTGAGGGGGGATGCATGAACTCCAGTGGGAAGGGGCATACATGTGCTGGGGAGGGAGGCACCTCTCTGCCTTGCTGAAGGGGCTGGGGCTCTGATGAGGGGGTTCTCCATGATGCCGGGATTGGGGGGCTCTTTGCGTTGGGGGGGTGTTTGACTCATGTTGCCGGGACTGCGTGGACTCTGAGTGTGTGGGCCTGGCCACGTATTGCAGTTACACATGTTCCCCTCGGCATATCACCCCTATGCCCCCTGCAAGCTGCACTATGCACCTTTGTGAATGGCATGTAGTGCAGGCACGCCCCTCATCCTCCCCTGGTCTGCATGGCCAGAGGATTGGGTGCATACGGGATGTAGCCCCTTTCGTGCATCCTACACAGGGGGGCGCAATGGGTGCAGGGTAGCTCTGCGCTGCAGATATGCAGAGCATAGGCACTCCGCACATTCATGCATAGGCCCCATACTTTGCAAGTGAACATTATTAGCTTGATTACAAGGGTAGCGTAACCTGCTGAGCTTTGTTCATGTATGTTGTAATGACCAAAATGCCTTACACTTGATGTTCAAAATACAGGTAAGCAGAGTAACACTGCTCCTTACCTAAAGTGAACAGTGAGTGTAGGAATATGTTAAAACATCCGTTTTACTTGCCTTTTAGTACAGCATGATAATACAATAATTCTACGAGTTGCATTCACTGCATCATAGGCATGCAAACCATATGGGCTATTTAACATCTCTGCCACTTCCTGAGAAACAAAGCACTAAATAACAGAGCATATGAAAAAAGTAAACAGTGGCATATATGCTGAATGAAAAGTGGGGGTAAGGTTTCATGTAGGAATTAGGAGCTGCACATGAAAACTCTCTACCTTCCATTTTCCAGCTTTGTGACTGAGCAAGGACTTCAAAGGGAAAAGATGGAGAAAAGTGGAAAGCTGGCATAATTAGGGAGTCAGTATTCTGAAGCTGTGATAGGTGGAGGAGGGGCACGCCCCCAAAAGCCCTTTTACCATTCAGACCATACCTCTCAACCTCCCTCATCACAAATCAGGGACAAGGCTTAAAATGATCAGGGACAAATGACCAAAATCAGGGACACATCTGAAAAAATAGTAATATTAGTTCCAGAAGCTGTGTACAACATGCTTCTTAGTGTGAATAGCATTTTCTTAATGAGAACTAGAATGTAACACCAATGGCTGGCATTATTTTGTGATTCAAATCCCTACTCTTCAGTGGCAGGAATGCCAAATTTAGGAGGGACAGAAGAAATTTCTGAAGCAAAATCAGGGACATCCCTGAAAATCAGGGACAGTTGAGAGGTATGATTCAGACTGATACCAATAGGTTCACATCCTTTGCAAGTGAACATAAAAATAGATAAAACTGCAGAATAGAAGTGTTATTTTGTCCTCCTGGTCATTCATTTGCAGTGGAAATACATGTTATTTTTAGCCTCATCACAACTGCACTCATCATGTTCTATCGCATAAGCTTTTTATTTAGTCTAGACTGTTGCAACAATGCTGACCTAGAACTCCGGGCTGTGCTTTGCTCTGCCAATCATTTCTAGGCAGCATTGTTGGCAACATTCCAGAGTGATTAAAAAGCTTATACATCACCAGGGGGTGATAAATGTGCCCAGATAAATATAGCTGCTGGTTGCAAAGAATTTTTTAACTGCATGTGTTATGAATGGACTGCCTAATATCACAAGTGGTGGAAGGACGTGGGGCCAAGAGTGCGGTCAGCCATGTCCATTCAAATAATGAGGATACAAAATTCTATTTATAATAAAATCCATGTCGTATTCAAGTTATACAATGCGGATGAGTTGCCATGACTCCTCATATTGTACGGTGTATTTACTGCATTGCACTGCATGGAGATTCCAGTGTGACACATGATGTTCCAAATGTGACAGATCCGTGTTCCAAATAACTCATGTTCCAAATGAAGAACAATTATTTATCTTCATTTGAAACACTTCTTCACTCAAATAAACAAACACACATAAAAATATTTTTATCACACACTTTACAAACTCACCCCCACTGCATACATTTGTTTATCATACCACCTAATCTTTAGATAAATGTTTAAACAAAGCTTAGATATGCTGTCCCTCTGATGATGAATCACTCTGATCCAAAATGCTGGGGTACTCAGGGCTATCCCTGTACCTTTCGCTTCCTGTTAGCATGCTTCAACAAATTTGTCTTAGTTTTGCAGCACTTTTTGTGTGAGGAATTCTTGTGGGGGTTTCAGCTATGTACTGCCTGAGCTATACACCACATTTTCTTTATTTTTGCCCCTTATCATGTTGTGATTTTGAGCCTTGGCATTTTCTTTGATAGCTACTGTCCTGTTTTTGTAGGAGCGGGTTGTTTGTAATTCATTTCTGACATCACAGTAGCTCTGCTCAGCACCGAAGCCAACAGTGGAAATCAAAAAGAAATGGTTAATGTTTCACACAGAAACCATATTTGAAATGTATGACTTTTAAATTAAGGTTATATAAATTCAGTCCACTATGGCTGGCTCACACTACACAAATCATCTCCACTTGTGAGGAGATACATTACATATTTTAAGTCAGGCCATATTTATTTATTGAAAGTTGGTAAGCAGGAAAGACTCACTAAGCCAAAGCACACTTCCAAGTGCAACAAGGGGAAAGGGGATTGGGAAGAACAAGTACATTCACAGGTAAAGTACAGTCAATGTAAATAAAGCAGTGTGCAGGTGCATGTGAATTACCAAGGTTATTATACAATAGTAAACAGGTTATATCAAAGGGAATTAATGAGTCAATCAGGAATGTACCTAATTAAGCAAAATAAACAATGAATAATATAATATGAGATTGGAGGGAGGCAGGATAAAGGGGGATGTGAGGAAGTGTTTCTTCACAGAAAGGGTGGTAGATGCATGGAATAGCTTACTCCAGGAAGTAGTGGGTGCTAGCACAGTGGGGGGAATTCAAACATGCATGGGATAGGCACAAGGGAACTCTAGAGTAGGTAGGAAGACTAAAGCCAATGACTGAGTAGGGTCAGCAACCAATGATGCAGGCAGAGAATATGGGCAGACTGTGTGGGCCTATGGTGGTCCTTATATGCCGTCATATACTATGTTATATATACTATAACACAGTATTTATACTATGCGTACTGTGTTGCTATGTATAACTATATAGAGAGTAGGGGGTAATACTGGGCACACAGTAACATTACTTACAGGCAGAGACAAAAACAGATGGTGGGGACAGGAATAACACACATTAGAACAAAGAAGGAGGCAGATAGGAATAAAGTAACGAAGGGGGAGAACAAAGGGCAGACTAGCCAAGGCCAGAGCAAGAGCAAGAGGGAGGAAAAGAAGTTTGTGATTGTTTTTGCAAGAAAGATAGGAGGCAGACAGATGAAATGTGTGGAAGAGGAAGTTCCAAATGGAAGGAAGGCAAGAGGAGAAAGCAGACTTCCTAAGCGGATTTGGAGTAAGGAAGGAAGAAAGTGTGGAAATCCCTAGTGCAAAGTAAATAAGAAGAGGAGATGTTGGGAGAGAGGAGAGGTAAGGAAGGAGAGACGAAAACCAGTATTTAGAAATGAAGCACAGTGAATGAGGCAGTGGGAAGCAAGAGGAGGTAATGAGAGGCCAATGTATGGGGAACAATGATGAATAAGAAAGGAGCATCAGCAGCAAAGCAGCAAAAAGCATCACAAATAGTATCCAGTTTGGCAAGAGAACAGGAAAGGGAGGAGCCATATACCACATCAGCAAACAATGGAATTAGTGATTAGTTCCCAGTGGACTGGGAGAGGTAAAACGCACTGAGTTTGGGGCACAGCTTTCTGAGGATGGCATTAATGTGAGTGGAGAGTCAAGTCTCACATTCAGCCATACACCTAGATATTTGAAATTGGGAACAATATCAAGGGAGTGCCTTATAGGGTGGAAAAGACTAGTGGGAAGGGAAGCCTAGCAAGCTTGTGGCTTGTGTTAAAGGTCATGGCCACTGTCTTCTTGGTATTTATCTGAAGTTTGTGTACTTCTAACAAACTCAGGCTGTTATCAAAGTCATGCTAAAACAATGTTTCCAGGGCAGAAATGGAAGCACTTGAGGTATATGAGATAGGCTGACTTAAGATATAATTTTATCTTCATAACAGGGTATTGTATTGCTATCTCACAAGTGGCAAAGCCATGGATAAGACAGCAGTAGACAAATACTCTCAACTGAAGATAAAAATTATATTTTAAGTCAGCCCATGGCATATTTTATTTATACAACAGGCGTTATGGTGTTTTTATGGAAATAATAAAAAGCTACAAAAGTAAGAAAAAATGTAAACTACATAGACTACTGTACATTCAAGTCAAGAAATAAATGGCATCTCACATTTTATTTATCTACATTCTGCAGAAACACAGAAATTGTTGGCAGACAAGGACAGCTTGGCCCACCCAGTCTGCCCACTCTGTCCCCACCTATACTATCGCAGCAGACCCTACCTGATCTTCGGCTACTCCCCACCCCAGCTTTCCTAACAAGATCCTTCTGTGCCTAACCTATGCATGCTTGAAGCCCACCACCATTTTTGTCGCCATTATCTCTGTTGGAAGACTGTTCTAGGCATCCACGATTCTTTCAATGAAAAAGTACTTCCTCACATTCCCTAAAATTTCCCTCTTCCAGCTTCATTGCATGCCCCCTTGTTCTCGTGCAGCTTCTATTCTGAAAAATACTCACCTCCTCTACCTTATTCACCCCATGAGGTATTTATAGGTCTCTATCATGTTCCCCCTTCCTCCTCATTTCTAGATTGTACATACTGAGATCCCTCAGTCTCTCCACATAAGGCTTATGATGCAGTCCCTGCATCATTTTAGTTGCTCTTCTCTGGACAGCCTCTACCTTGTCTATGCCATTTCTGAGATGTGATTTCCAGAACTGGACACAGTACTCCAGGTAGGGTCTCACCAGCAATATACAGTGGTAACACCACCACTCTCCTTCTGCTGGTTATACCCCTCCCTATGCAACCCAGCATCCAGCTGGCCATGCCTACTTCCTCGTTGCACTGTTTTGCCATCTCAAGGTCATCAGCTATGAGGGAGGGGGACATGATAGAGACCTATATATACCTCATCAGCTATGGTAACCCAATGGTCTCTTTCCTATCTAGTGAATGCCAATACCCCTTCCCCCATTTTAGACACAGACTCTGGGCTTCTGTGCCCAGTGTGCATGATCTGTACTCTTTTGAACTGAAACCCAGGTGCCATAGCCTTGACCACTCTTTGAGTTTTCTCACGTCTCTGTTTATTTTCTCCACCCTCTCTGGAGTGTCTACTTTTTTTGCAGATTTTGGTGTCATCTGCAAGGAGGTATACCTTTGCTTCCATCTCTTCTGCAGCATCACAAATAAAGACATTAAAGAAGACTGGTCCCAGTACTGAGCCCTAAGTACCCATAACCCCGGTCATTCCCCCCTCCCTAGAGTGAGTGCCGTTTACCACCACCTCTTGACTCTATCCATTAACCAATTTCGCACCCAGATTACAACCTTGGATCCCACCCCAGAACTGCCTACTTTTACCAGGAAAGGCCTACTGAGCCCTAATAGCTGGTTTTTGTAGGCGTCTGGAAGGAAAATAAATGAAGCTAGTCACTGAGCAAGCTCAAAAATTTATCTTCACATGTGAGAATAAATTTCTGAGTATACTCAGTATCACAAAAATGAGGGAGCTAAATTTATGAGCATGTTCATTGGCCAATTTCATTTATCTTGCTCATGTTACCTAAAATAACATGTTTATATTGACAAATCTAATTTTACATATGTTTTATAAATAACATATAATATTGTGTATCTTATTATACAAGGCAGTATAACACAGTGGTTTAAGGCTCTGAGCTGCAAATCTGGTGACACCCAGCAGACCAGACCTGGGTTTGAATCCTACAGCTTCCACTTGCATACTGTGCAACCCTGAGCAAGTCACTTAACTTCCCTGTGCTCCCAGATCGCTCCTGTAAAAAAGCTTTCAGCTTAGTATGCTACTACTGGTTAAATAACTAAATTAAAAAAAAAAGTGTGACTGTGCCTGTATAGACTGACTAAGCACTTTAATGTTAAACCCTGAATTTTGCACTTAATAACTCTGCCCTCATTCAACTGATTTACTTGATATTTGGCAGATATCGAGCTGGTGCCAGAACTTCTTGATCCTGAAAGCGGCTTGACAATCGGTTCACTGGGGGCAAAGTTACTGAAGTGCAAACAATGTACAATTAGCCAAAATTGAAACTTTTTTTGCTCACCTCTAACTAAAAAAACGCGGAGGATTTCAAACCTGATACTTTCCCCGAAGTATGTGTTTTGTGCTTTTCATGGCCCTAACTTGCCCCATTTTTGTGAGATTAGTGGAAAACTGCAAACCCACTCAGATTAAAAACTGAACATTCTAAGGATAACCAATTTTTTATGACTGCATTTCTAAATGCAGATGTCTGACAAAAATGCACATGTGCCTGAGAGGCCGGGGCTAGCCTGACGCTGTATGCAGCATCTGTATCAGTTTATAAAATATGAAAGTAAAATACAGAGCAGTCATTGGTCGAAAGCTGTCACATGACTGTGCATCGCTATAGCTTGATGCATGGTCGTCTTGGTAGTTGGCCTTATCACAAATCAATACACCACCATAACCTTTTTTTGAAATAATCTGGTAGTCATTCTAGCACTTGGTAAACCACAGCACAACATCCAAGCAGAAAACTATAATAGTACATATGGACAATTCTCTCTTCCTCCATATATATATATATATATATATATATATATATATATATATATATAATTATTTACACAAGTGTAGCCTCGCCCACACTGAATGGACCAGTGCATGCCTGTGTTTGTACACATGGCCATTAGGCTGCCATTAGCCAAATCTGCAGCCACATTTTTTTCAACAGGTACCAGGGTGCCCAATCCTGGTGACAGCTAAATGATTTAATATTCTTACACCAAGGGGTCCATCCCCCACTGCCAGTTAAGTCCCCCCCCCCACCATCTGTGTTATTATTCAATTCCACCTGCCCACCTGCCAGCCCACCACACCAAGATCCTGATACCAGGGTGTCCAATGCCCAGTGCTGGCTCATACCTCTCCCTCTCCTGACCCAACAGTGTTTGACATTGCGGCGCCCACCCCCCGTGTTGTGAAGTATCAAGCCGACACTGGTGTGCCTAATACAGTGTCAGAACCTGTAAAATAAAAATAGGCGCTCATCATCTTTATGTTTTTTAAATCTGTAATAGAAAAAAAGTCCATCAATGTCTGTTGCGCCATTTCCCTCCACCACTGCCTTCCCCAGCCCTCCCACTCCATGAAATACATCAATGAAAATAATTTTGGGTTGGAGTTCACAGCTAACGCTGATAAAAGTATTATGATTTTTTTAGATCTGGAGCTATACGGTGAGGCCAGTAAGCCTGTGTACATGACTGACTATAGAAACCCCACAGCAAGTAATGCACTTTTACGTGCTCGCTGCACTCATCCATGTCACCTCATAAACAGTATTCCTTATGGCCAACTAGTTAGGCTCCAGAGAAATTGTACTAAGGACGAACACTTCAATACATCAGCTAGGAAACTTATGAATAGATTCAGGGTGACGGGTTACAATGAAGGTGTTTTACAACAGGCATTAGAAAGAGTGAGTTTGGATGAGTAAACTCATCACTAATAAAATGAAAGAAAATGAGAGCAACAACCAGTTCACATTCAAAACAACATACCGTTCAGTGGCCATGGATAAAAGAAGTTAACAGAGACAACTGACATTTGTTGATTCTAGATACTGATTTGGCATCAATCACAAGCACTGATTCTAGAATTACTTTTAGTAAGGCTGCAAGTATTAGGGACCAGTAGATTCACAGCAGTTTTAACAATAAACAGGAAACAATTTCACTTGATTTCCTACTAGACCCACAAGCTTCTACCCATGCAGACAATGTATCATGTGTAAACAGGTGTTGCAAAACAACAAATCCATCAATTCAGCTACACAAGGAAAGAAAGAAGTAATCATAAAATGGTGCATTGCATGTACTACTTGCTTTGTTGTCTTTGCCTTGTGGTGCTCCTGTGGTAAGGTCTATACAGGCTGCACAGTAAAAACACTAAAGGAAAGAATTCAGAAGCACCACTGTGCAATGGCTAACAAACGCACGGACTGCCTGATCAGAAATCACAGCTTGGAAAAACATAACAATGGGAACTACTGGCACGTGGGCATTGAAGCTATTTCGATAAGCCCATGGGAGGAGGGGGCAAGACCCACACATTACTGCAGAAAGAATCACAGTGGATCTTAATGCTTAAATCATTAAAGCCAAATTGCCTGAATGATCAAATGGACTGAGGACCATTTTTATAATACTAATTTAATAAAGATGCATTGTGGTTTAGAAATCTGTAGGCTTAGGTGTCATTTTCTTGCCATCGAGGGAATTCATTTATGAAGTGCACTGAGCTAGAAATATCAGTGTCTGCTATAGTAGTACAACTATATTAGCTCTCATTTTATTGTTCTATTCCCCATTTTTTTCACCCGCCTTTCCATGTTTCCTTTCCCTAATCCCAGTTTATTTTCCATTCCCTCTCCTAGCCTTTTCATTTGCCTCCACCACAACGTTTCTGTTCCCATCCAATTCCTTTCCCTTCCCCTTCTCTCCACAATTCCTATCTTTCTTCCATTCCTTCAGTTCATCTCTCTCTCTGCTTAATTTTAGGTAGTTGTATTACTCTAGCCACGTTAATGTAATACAGCAGTCTATTCGTGTTAAGTGGAACTTGTGCCTGCACCTCAGGTTAGTACTGTATTATTAAGAAAGCAAGGGGACTTCCCCATTTAAAAATAATTGAATGGTGAGTGCTTAGCAGTAGCCTCCATTACTGAGTGTGCACTACAGTTCCCAGCGAGTATAAACTTTCAATTAGCTAGAATTGCGCTGTGCTGTTAAGACATGTCTACACAAGACTCTCAGAATATGAATGGTTACCATCCTTATACTGAATAATATATTTTGTAGGCAGTATGGCACGAGTGATTGTATGTGTCTGTTTCTGTAATTCAATCCTTTCTCTGACATGGTTTCCCTGTCTATTTAAATTGCTCTGATTAAGGTATGTAAGAACTGGGTACTGTGTTATGTTTGTTGTTCCCCTTTTGCAAATTCAAATTCTATCATGTGCTACATGCTAAAACTATACAAGCATGATGTCTTACATGCCTGAAGTATACTCTGAAAAACAACTGTGGGAACGCTGTTCCGACTCTTGTTCAGCATGGTTCTGGGAAAGATGTTTTCTCTCTTGCTCAGAAAAGTGAGCAGAAGCTCTCCCATGGGATTATATATAATGTTTTCTGCATTGGCTTGACATTTTCTATTTGCTTTCTCTTGTATTAGATATAAGATAGATATTTATTGTAAAAATTGTGTATTATAATACAATATTTTTCAACTGTTAGCACTATTAGTCACTTTGCATCGCTATTCATACGGTCCAGTATTTGACAACTTTATATTGCTACAAGTCAGCAATACTGTCAGACTGTATGACAAATAGTTGAAATAAAATAGTATTTTATGTCTTTAACTATAGGAGTGGTTACTTTATCCATTTATTAGACCAGTGTGTCTTGTATGCTGAACAGTCCAACAATCAGAGACTTTTTCCACATTTAGTAGATTTCTTTTTACATATGTTTTTAAAGAACAGTGGAAAATCAAAGGGTAATTTTTTGAAATATCTTTTACTGAAATAAATATTTTTCTAAAAATAAGTCCTTTGTTACATTTAATTATTTGTATTAGTGGGGTGGATATTTAATTCTTTTATCAATGGGGGTGTTTATATATATATATATATAAAAAAAACTATACTGTGAAACCCTGATTATCCGAACCCGGTTTTTCCAAAACTCTTAAGTTAACCGAAACCCTTTCATGTCCCCCGCTTGTGTGGTGTTAATCACGGTTCTGTTTTTCCCCCTTAGGCAACTTGCAAGCCTGCACTGAAAGCCTCACATCACTTAATTAACCACTTTGTGCTTCACTCTGTTAATTGATTAATTAATCACCTCACCTCACCTGCATCCCTATTTAACAACATTTCAGCACAGAAGCTATCAGATTACTACTGCTTCACTGCCAAAGTCTGTTCCCGTACCCGCTGACACTCACAATGTAGATGTGGCTAAGTGGTTTGGTTTTGGAAAATGCAACTGTATGTGACATTCATACAGCAAAGGAAAAAATAAGAAGTTTCGCTGCCTCCATGGACTGCGGCATTAAAACGGAAACCCGGAAAACAATGCACTCTTGTCGGGACGAATCAGAGATTGGTGCCAGTGTGCTAGCCGAAAGCTGCTCTGAAAATGGAGAACCAGAAGACGAGATAGAGGAGACAGACGAAGACTGTGCAGGTACACAAAGTGTCCCAAGTCACTGTGAAGCAGTAGACTGCTTTCATAAATGTTTAATGTGGCTAGAAAATGTAAATGACACTGACCCACTGCAGATCTTACTTCTCTGCTCGCTCAGAAACAAAGCAGGAATGATGGGGGGAAAGCAAACTGCAGTCAGTGACTTTTTAAAAAAGATTTGAATTGTTTTTACTCTTTTTAAATCCAGATCTGTGCTCTGCGTCTGCAATCTTAATAAATGGTTTTGTACAATCAGCAACCAGTCTCGGAACATTCTCTTAGCAGTCAATAAATGTGTTCCACTAGAATTCTCTCGTTTATCTGAATCCCCGTTTATCCGAAAATGTTTTATGTCCCCCCAGACCATTTGGATAAATGGGGTTTCACTGTAATCCATTTAATAGCCTCTATTTGGGATGAAAATGATTCCTTCCAGCTGGCATTATCTAATTTAATCCAGTTATCACTGGTGGGTCATGGCATGGAGTTTACTGGCTGGTATTGACATTATACTTACATCATCAGTGTGCCCCTATTTATGATGGGCTGCTAAGGGTATGAGCCACACCCCCTGTGGAAGACTATTTCATTGAAGCACCCAGGCTCATCAGGTTTTGTGAGAACAAATGAGATGCATCATACTTTATGTATGAACTTTGCTTTTTTGCACTGATTTGCACAAAGACACACTTTGTATTTCAAATAAATTGGTAAACAGCACAGCTGCTGTAGTGCTCCATTTTTTTACTTCTTGTCCCCCACCCTGAGCCTCGACTTCTCACTTGCCACCATTCACCCCCCAACACCTCTCACTTATCTAAATGGAACACCATCGTAGATCCAGTCTCTGAAACGAAAGACAGCCTCCTTCTGCAACCGCAACTGCGAACTAAGGAAATAAAGTAAGTGTGGTTAATGTATTTCCAAAGTACATAACTTTATTATTTTTCAATATCTTTTCTCAAATTTTAAACACAGCCTTTTTGGGATCTCACCTCATGAACAATGCAGGTGAAATTTTTAAAATCTGGCTCGACAGGTGAGTTCATAGTCGCTCCAAGAATCATCTTTCAGGCAGGGTTTGAACATTTTCACCTACTCTGTTCATGAGGTGTGGTCATAAGAAGACTATGTTGTAAAGCTGATAGCAAAATATTAAAAAAACAACAAAGTTATGAAGCTATGTTGAAAATTTTCAATCCTCACTCACAACTTTGGCAAGTTTCCATAATGTGACCCCAAATTTTGAACACAGCCATTTCTTCACATCACCTGGTAAATGTGACAGGTGTTTTTCCAGTGCCCGCCAAAGCATGTTTTTGCACACATGGCACAAAATGACATTTTGACCGGTATTTTATAAATGACACCTGTCATGTTCAGAAGGGAGGGAAGGGGGTGTCATGAAAAGACTATGTTGAAAGTTTGGGATCAAAATGTCACAAAAAAATGATGTAATGTTGTTTGCAGGACCAGTCACTGAACAAATGGGTACTACACTGTCCTCCTGTGTCGGTGACCTGAGTTTGGGTGCAAGCTTGGTGAGCCAACTGGACAGACTGATGCTAGGGGGAAGGTGCTGGGGTGTGGCACAAACCCCAGCCTGAGGCAGGACAGCAGCTGGTGGGATGAAGATTGGGTCACTGCAGACCTCACACTATAGGCAGGCCCCTTACTGCTGTAAGCCACCCAGCCCCATCACCCTCCATCTCAAAAACTTACCTTGCTCCTTTGGTACCCCCCCTACATATTCCCTCCATGATGGGGAGGGGAAGGGACATCCGCCCCCCTGACTGTCAGTTTGGCAGTTGGTCACACTGTTGGTGTTGCGGGGTGTGCAATGTGGTGGCTTCATCCTGCCCTGGTCGTGGTTGATGAATGCAGCAGCTTGCCACCCCCCCGAGAGGCGAGTGGTCACAGGGATGCTGAATCCTGTCCACATCCTCCATGCTGACCTCCACAAGTGACCCAAGTCCATTCCTGAACCTGGGTCACTGCTGTGGTACCAGTATGTATCCTCCCAACCAATCTACTTTACCTTCCCCCCAACAAAAACCCTGCAAGCCCTTCCCACCCTGGTATTTTTATTACTCTTACATACTCATTTTCCACTTTATGTCTACAGGTCTTACAGAATGCTGAACACAGCCAAACAGGATGCCAAACCCCGCAGTGGAGGACACTGATCACTTGTATCAGATATCAGATGAGCACTATGTTATGTTCAGAGTACCTTTTTGTCCCAGTTATTTACGAAAGAGCTGCAGATTTTTTGTGACCTTGTTGCTATTCTTAATTTACAGGTATGATTGGATGTTCCTTCAAGCAGCTCAACCCCCATCCCAAAATCCCCAGGACCCAGCTAAGAAACCTTTATTATTAGTACTGTACCTATGCCAGGATGGTACAGTGTAATGGTGCAACTGCAAGTATTAAGACACTGAAGTCTTCCATTTGGTAGGTGGTTGATGAAGCAGAGGTAGCAATATCTCCAATATCTGTATAAGCACAACCCAGGTTTCAAACATATTTTTTAATATTATTATTATTGTTGTTAAATAACACAGAACAAGGAATGACAAACACTACATTCACATTTTGTGAGATGCACAACAGCAGGATACTGGTCTCAGGCACTACTGATGACTGCTACAGGTCTGGTGCAATGTGTGTGACACTGCTATTTCTGGCCACTTGCAAATTCCACTATAAGTCTAGGGCACTGTGTGCGATGATGCATTTATAATGTATGGTAGAACGTTGTTCTAGGTAGAAATCTATCTTTTTATTACAACGTTTTACCATTGATGTTACGTCACCATGTTGTTAACCCATCGATGGTAGACCACATCAATGGGTTAACAACAGGGAACAGTCTGCACATGCCCACTACAGAAATTTACCACCTTCCTGAAAACGGCTGCAGTGGTGAGCATGACCTGAAATTAGCAGCGGTGACAGATCTAACAGCAGTTGTAAGGTTCCTGCTGTACTTTTTTAATTAGTTATGTGAACCATACACTATAAAATATAATGTATGGTTCGCTATCGGCAACCAGCTGGTTTAACCGTCTTGAGGTTGCCATGGCTACATAAACCTCTTGAGCTTTGCTCTCGAGGTTTACAAGGTCGCCATGGCAACCTCTCGACGGTACCAAAGCTTAATGTTCTATCTTTTTTTGAAATGTTTTTATTGTACTGTACTGTACTGTACGGTGGTCACATTTAAAAATGGGAAGTTTTGCTCAACATGCCTACCAGAGTAAACCTGAAATGAAATGAAATGCAGCTGCTTTGCAAATGGAACACACACATACACACTTATTGAAATGTTATCTTCTCCGTTATAAGCCAGCAGGAAAATGTTACAAGTCTAACTGAAAAATCTAGCAGTATCTGGCTAGTGGGCCACTGTTAATTTTCAACCCCTGATTAAAGTCTACCCTCCCTTTAAATGTAACAATGTCTCTGTCACTGTTTGCAGGTCTGTAGTACTGGCTCATTGAACATCTGAGCTGGAAATCAGAGGAGTTACTGTATAACTTCTGCAGTGTGCAGGGCAGCCCAGGCCAGAATTCTATGTGAAAACCAAAGGCAGAACATATCATCTGCTGAGGCTGGCAGTTCTGAAGTTGCCAGCATTTGAGAAACCTGATTTTAAGGCTGCAAGCTTTATAAACAACAAACTCATTGCAATTTAAATTCATGAATTCCCAGCAGGCCTAATCCCAAAATGGATGCAGACCCTATACGTCACATGAGCATGGGGGTGAAAATCTAAAAAAAAGTTAATGAACAATACTGCAGACAGTTACGATGTTTTTAATATTTACAATTTATATTACTCCAAAGTTAGTGAATAGGAGTGTGGTAGCTGTGAAAGTTACAGTTACTATATTTACAACAAAAAATATGAGCTGCCTGCATTATTGATAATGTATCACATTTGGAGAGCATGATTTTTACTCCTCTCACATGCTACACTGTTAGCATCCCAACCATCCCATATCAGGCCTTTTCAAATTTATGAGAATTCAGAAAAGCTTCTGCGAATACCAGCCTATATACTGGTTATTCTCTGCCCACCCCACAATAAAATACTTACAGTACTTCGGTCTGGTATGGCCTGTCAGGGTGCAACACACTGCAGTGTTTTTGTAATCATATATTTTTAGTTTTTACTTTAAATGAATAGTTCCTATGCTAGTAACAGGCCCTCACAATGGGTCAAGATAGGGAATGACTCACCACCAGACACCCAGAGCTGTACATGCAGTTTCCTGACATGAATTAGAAGCTACGGAAATGGTGATGACTGCAGAGATCTGTTATTAAATGACAATAAAACTGGCAATTTATCTGTAGCCGATGCCTTTAGCAGGTATCCCAGACTTTACCTACTGAATGCTGAACTAAAATGTTACTTGCAGCTTATTCAAAATCCAGTGCCATTATCGAACCAGGCCATCTACTGTAAGCTCTTTCTTTTTGCTATATGGTACGTATGTATGCTATGCAGTGTCCTACATAGAGAACATTGCTTCATCTTCTGTGTGAGGCAAATTCATAAGCCCAAGGTTCCTCCAGCATTTTCTCCAGATCTTCCAATAATCAGGACTGTTCCTCCTTACTGAGTGACTTCTCCAGGAGGAAGTCCCCTATCACAAATGCCCTGAATGGTGAAGATGCGCTCAGAGTCTTTCCACAGTAACTTCTGAAGGTCTGGAACAGTCATGCTCCCACCACAGAACTAGACTGAAGGGCGACCACCTCCCTTGGGTGTTGGCAAACCTTAATGAAACAGGTATGGACCACGATTCATCCTGGGACTCTCACAAGACTTTAGACTCCTCAATGGATTTCTTTCACTACAAGCAACCCTGGAATGTCTGCCTGAAATGGTTGTGAGCATCCAAGGCTAGTCATTTTAAATCCACCTTCCAAACAACAAACAGCCTACCCAAAATCTGGAAGGTGGTTCACAGTCTGTTTAACCATCTGACTCTCAATCTGCTGTCCCTTCGCTGCAAGATTCGGGTGTCCTAGTTTTGGTCCAGCTAAAAGTTGCTAATGCTTTTAATAAGTACCTCACCAACTGTGCCAGGTCTCTCAACACTGACTCACTGGTAATTCCTCTCACTTCCTTTCCACCTATCCAGCTTCCGCCTCCCAATATTTCCTTTACCCCTTTCATTTTCTCCCTTCTCTCCTACCCTTATGACCTTACAAGCCCCAGACCAGGCACAAAAGCATAGCACGGATGGTCTTGACCAGGTACAGTTCTGGACAAATACTTTTTGTGCCAAGCAGTCCTTGGTGACTCTCCTCACCCTCACACATCCCATACTAACCAGTCATTAGGGGCTTGTGGCACCCCTTCCCTTGCATCACCCGTCCATGCCAAACAGTTCCTGGCATCAAGTGGCACCTCCACCCTTACACAGTCCTTGTGACAAGCCATTCCTGGTGTGCAGTGGCACTCCCATCCCTCATGCCCATGTCACGCAAACACTTTCTCATAGGTGTGCAACAGCACATAACTGCAACAGTAAAGGGTATTTGGCTTCAATCTGTTTTTAAATAGCAATTGTTTATTATTCTACAACTGTTGATGCATTTTATAACATTCTGTAATTTGACAAGAGAGGCCAGCAGGTCGCCATGTGCAAGTTACTGTTGTTTACCCTTTAAGAGTCTTGTATAAATGGATCAGTGACCTGCAGTGACATACCTGTGAGAAAGCATTGGTTTATGGCACAAAAAGCGTCAGGTGGTTAGCAGGGGGCTTCTGCAGCAGTGTTTTAGCCTGAATCCTGAGTGACTGAATTCAGCACATTTTGCAAAAATTAAAAGTTTTTGTAATACTCACCATATGCAGTAGTTGGGTGACGGTGATGTTGCTAAGTTGTTTTGTAATTACTGTAGCTAACTTACAAGTAATGTACTAAGCAATGAACACCAGGAGGAGGGAGAGATTGTGGGACAGAGTGGGGTAAAGGGAGGAGGGCAAGCTCAAACAGTGCTATTGTTAGGGGCACTAGCATATGACTGCTAGGGATCAATCAGGGTTACAGCAGCCCCTCATTTAACTCACGCAGGACCAGCAATCCTGCAGCAGGAGGTACCATGGAGCAAGAAGATGACATCTGCAGGAACATCCACAGGGAGTCAGCAGGTCATTTGGGAACTCTGCTCCAGGTAACTCCGAGGTGCAGATGGGGCACTGGTTCCTCCTACCATGGGAGTTATTCTAAAATCATTGAGTACAGCTGTGGGAGTAAAAGTGAAACTGTTCCTGTGTTTGGTTCATTGGTTTGCAGCAGGTACAGTAATGGGCAGGATTTATTCTGTGGAGAAAGCTAGATAGGAAGGAAGGATTGTGTATGCGAGGGGGAAGGGGAGGTCCTAACAGAAAATTAGTGTGGCTGCAGGTATTTCAGGATTCCTAGAAAAAAAAAACTATCTGTAGTACGCTGATAAGCAGGTACTTTTAGAAGTGACTTCAGCACCTCTGGTAGACAGCCCAGCGAGTGGCCCCTAGGGCAGTACACAAGGCTGAAATCTAGAGATACCCATGGTGCAGGAGATGGACAGCAGAGGGGGACAGGTTGGGGGGAGGAGTGCGCATACTGGGATGCAACACCTGTGAAGCGGCCATTTTCTGGGAGGTTCTCTGGAGACAGTGGTGTTTCCCAGTGTGCAATAGGTTTGGTGCAATACCTACCGAGGAGGGCACCAGGTTGTTGGGGTGCAAGTTTACACAGCACATCAAGGGCCTTTTAAACTAGCAGAGGGTGAGGCAGATCAGTTGCTAACAGGTGTGTCTACACAATTATGTAGGCCACACCAGTAGCAGATAAGGAGGAAACAATGGGGCACAAAAAGCATGAAGACAAAGGGGAACCAGAAAAAGATCCAAGGAATGAGATCCAGGGAAACCAGGAATGGGTGCAGGGTGTAGTAGGAACCAGGCTAGGGATGGAGGGGGGGGGAGTTGGGTATAAAGGAGTCACAGGGGAAATGAAGCAAGTGACTTAGAGGGCTATGTGCGCTAATACCAGGAGCTAGGGGAACAAAATGTGCGTATCAAAAAAAAATAATAATAATAAAATAATTCAACAAAAAAACCTACAAGTATTAATGAGTTGAATACCTTGGACTGCAATGACAAGCTAGAAGAGCTGAATCTCTACAGTTTGGAAAAAAGAAGGTCAAGGGGGATCTTCTCTTTATGAATACTAACCAAATGGATAACAATCCAGTGATGGAAATGGGACTTAAATATAGGGATGCATAAACAACAAACTGTCCGTAACATAACGAACAATTAAAATCAAACAACTTCAAAACCAACAACGGAAAGAAATACTTCATACAGCATTAAGTAGGGATATGGAACTCCCTTTCAGCATCAGTGGCAAACAGTAAAAAAGTAGAAATATTCATTAATAGACTGGATAAACATCTTTCTTCTAACTCCTCAGGCTATTATCTGTCATAATGGGACAGCTTTAATGGACAACTCAGTCCCCTACTATCTTGACAAACCTAGTATTATACCTAGTAATAAAACAAATGACTTAAAGTGGCAACTGTGTCAGTGGCTCAGCAGGTTGCACACTTACCTCTGAGACCAGAAGATCAGAAGGTTGTGGGTTCTAGCCCCAGACTAGGAACTTGGCACAAACCCAGTACTAACACTGTAGTGCAGCATGAGTGGGATGCTGTACTCCTGAGGTGTCACTCTTTGGATAAGACGTTAAACCACGGTCCTGTCTACCCGTTATGGTGGTTGTACAAGTGGACATTAAAGATCATGACACTTCTTGAGAAGAGTAGAGGGAGTTTCCCCCGATGTCCTCCTGGCCAAATTCCCCCATTCCCAAAAAATACCACCAACAGCTTTATCTTGTTACATTTCAGTTGGTCTACATCTGTATTTACTCTCCCCGGAATGAGGCTGAAAATTGGAAAAAATGCCTGGCCTCCTTACCCAGTCAACAAAAACTAAAATAAAAAAAGGCAGTGGTACTGATGCACAATTGGATCTGGCAGCAATCACCAAGACATGGGCAACACAGTACCACAACTAGGATCTGATCATTCCAGGGTACGCAATGTTTAGGTTGGCTAGGGAACAAGGAAGGCGTGGCATTATACAGTACTCACGGGAGGGTATCATAGCCATGGAGGTCAAAGAAAGAGGTGAGGGCCAGTGTGGGTACAGGAAGTCACAGGTGGGGGAAGGAACACTGGAATAAGAATAGTATATAGATCACTATCTCAGAAAGAAGTGACTGATAAGGAACTCATGCATGAGATTTAAAGGACAACAAAACAGGGGGAAGCCCTGCTGATGGGTGATTTCAATATGCCAGATGTGGACTGGAGGATCCCAGTTGCAACAATTGAAAGGAATTAGCTGCTTGTAGACGCATTTCAGGAAGCATTCTTTATACAGTGTTAAGAAGCCTACAATGGAGGAAACCTTTGTTGACTTGGTCATCGCAAAAAGGGACTGTATGGGGAGATCACAGTGCAGCACCCACTGGGAACCATTGATCACCAGACCCTGTGGTTTAATATCAAACTAGAGGTGGAGAGGAAACAGCTGCAGACTAAAGTCCTGGCTTTTAGGAGGGTGGATTTTGGCAGGATACAGGAACTGCTGCAGGGGGAATTGAAAGGGGCAAGGTTGGTACGGAAGGGGGAAAGGAAGTGGGGAGTGCTCCAGAATGGGACAGAAGCCTCAAGCCTCTGTGTAAGGGTGATAGAGCAAAACTAGAAGGAGTAGAAAACCACTGTGAATCACAAGGAAAGTGGGGAGGCTGAGCTGCAGAAAAAAGTAAAAAATCAGCCAGGCAGAGGAGGATAAGGTGTGTTTCCAAGCAGGATGAAGGAAGCCAACAAAGCTGAGAGGAGGGTGAAGTCTGATGCTGAGTTGAGGATAGCTGATGGAATGAGGAAGGGGAAAAAATTGTTCGTTCAGTACATACAGCAGAAGCATAAAACAAAAGACAGAATAGTCAGACTAAAGAAAGGGGAGAAAGAGGAGGTGAAGGATAAAAGGAAGGCGTACATACTGAACCAGTTTTTTTTGTGTAGTATTCACAGTGAAAGATAAGGGGCCATTGTCTGACTGTGTCATCAAGCCAAGAGGGGGGAAGGGAAGGGTGTCCGTGAGGTAGGGTTACCACCTTTCCAGAAGCCCAAAGTGGGACATTTCTTACTGAAAAATGATTTTTCGCAGGACAGTACCTGAGCTCGACCAATGCAACAGACTTGTTTTCACTATATAATCAGAATTAAGGCTAAGTATTGCAGTTTCTTAGTTGCTTCTATTGTTTCTTATCATTTTAAGATATTTTAGTTAAGGTATTACAGTTTTCAGCAACATTTAGTAGAAAGTTAGAAAATATTTTTTCTTCTGTAAAGCCAGGACATGTAATATTTTTCATGTTTTTTTGCAGGACACAGCTGTCCAAATCAGGACTGTCCTGTGAAAATCAAGACAGGTAGTAATCCTACAGTGAGGATCCAATTTCAGTGGCAAGGGTGTTGGAGGGATTAAATGTACTAAAGGTAAACAAGTCACTGGGCCTGGATAAGCTGTATCCCTGTGTGCTAAGGCAGTAGGCATACTGTCCCTTGTCTTTAGCAAGACCTTGGCTCTGTCCTATATGGATGGATGGTTGGTAAAAACGTTGGCTGACCTGAGGGTGGTGGAAATGTTCACAAGACAGATAAGAAACCATCTAGCTGACAGAACCCAGAGGGTTGCCCTTAATGGGGAACATTCAGACATCAGCGTGGTGACCAGTACTGTGCCACAGGGATTGGTCATGGGACTGGTCCTCTTCAATATCTTCATGTGTGATACATTAGAAGGGATCCAGGGGAAGATCTGCCTATTCCTGGGTGATACTAGGAGCTGCGTATGAGTGGACAGTGAAGAAGGGGCAAGAAATATGAGGGAGGGCCTGGAAAGACTAGAGAAGTGGTCAAAGGTATGGCAGTTAAAATTCAATGCTCAGAAATGTAAGGTAATTCATGTAAGAGCAAAAAATACAAAAACAGAATGCAGAACATGGGGAGGGGGTAGCAGCGGATAGTACAACCAAGGAGAGGGGCCTGGGGTAATGATACTGGAAAATTTGAAAACAACAGTGCTGTACAACAGGATGATGGGAAGGGTGAATAGAATGCTGGGATGTATAGGAAGGGGGTAAGTAGCTGGAGGAATGAGGTGATTCTGTCGCTCTACAGGTCCCTGGTTTGCCCTCAGCTGGAGTACTGTCTGCAGTTCTGGAGCCTGCACTTAAAAAAAGACAGAGATTGGGTGGAGACAGTGCAGACAAGGGTAACCAAAATGATCCTGGGTCAGCAGGAGATGACTTACATGGAGAGGCTGAGAGATCTCAACATGTATGCTCTGGAGCCAAGAAGGGAGATGGGGACCTGATTGAGATGTACAAATACCTCCAGCAGATAAAGCAGACAGTAGAAAGCTGTTCAGCTGAGTGAGAACACAAGCATCAGGTGGAGCTCAATGAAGCTGCAAATGGGAGATTTAAATGCGACATCAAAAAGCAGTTCTTCATGGAGAGGGTGGTGGCAGGGTGGAACAGACTACCAAGGGAAGATGTTTGTGCAAGTGTCAGAGCTCAAACATGGTCCAACAGACAGATGGAGCTAGTAAAGACATTGGAAAAGAGGAGGGGGAAGGAGGAGTGAAGGGCCACTAGGGGCCCTCACTATCAACATTAGATAAATAGGACTGGACAGGTCTGAAGGGCCACAGGGCCTTTTCTTACCAGGGACCTCTATATTTCCATGCTATTGCTATAAACAGTTTGGTGTAGCAGTTGATGAAAATTACTGTACATATTTTTGCTAGACTAAGCCAGATAAAATTTGCCATGGCTTTGGTGGGATGTGCCAAATGAGATACAGGCGAGGGCCTTTAAGCCCTTGGGAAGTGTGGTTATCACTGCACACCACGCCCTGGAGTATGTTATTTCATCGTATGCTTAAAAAGCTTGATTATGTTATCCCTACCACAGTTTTATAAGGTATACTTTTTAAAATAGCTCTTTGCAGAAAGAGTTGACTTCTTATTCTTGAATGCAGCAGAAGGCCTTTGTGATTTTAACAAGCAATAATAAAGCGGCACTTCCATTGATTTGGTATTTCATAAAGTTATGTCATGATGACTGGAAAAACCAGAAAAAGAGTGTAGTCCTTCTTTGTAGAATGCCACCAGTATCTTCCGTCAACCCTGACGCAAAGCTTCCATTTAAAAAAAAATATATATGTTTCTTTCTCTGATGGTTCCAAAATAACCCCTTGTCAAAGATAATTTCTTCAAACGGATATAACTCTGGAACCAGAGGGGCTAAGTACTTAATTTCTTAGTGAAAGCTTGCAATTAGATCTATATCGATATTTTGAATATGAGTAGTTTTCATATATCGATATATTAACGTTGCATCATTACCTTCTATTGGTACATTTTCATATTATAATTACTGATAAAGCTGTATAGCGATACATGAACACTGTATCACTGTTACATATCGTTACTGTTCTGACGCCATGCTTTCATTCTAAAAAAATTAAGTTTCTAATTTGATTGGTTCAAGTTAGCCTTTTCGAAATTTAATTTCTTCAAAAGGAGCTAACTCTGGAGCTAGAGGAGTACTGAACTCGTGTTTTTTAAATGAAAGCTTGTAGTTAGATCAATATCAGTATGACGCATAGTTACAATGTTCATATATTGATATATGAAAGTTTTATAATTAATGCCTTTGATATATTTTCGCAATGTAACTAGTAGTTATTGATAAAGCTTTATATTGATAGTTGAACACTGTATTATGTATCGATACTGCCTTGACTGCAAGCTTCAATTAAAAAAATTAAGTTTCTCCCTCTAATGGTTCCAAAGTAAGTCCATTCTAAATATAATTTCTTCAAAACAAGATAACTCTGGAACCGGAGGGGTTATGAACTTACTACAACCTATATAATGATCTATAACATTTTCATGTACATATGCCCACATTTAATGCCTCTAAAGTGTAACACATTTCACTAATTAGCCTCACTACCCCTAATCTTCCTGTGCTTTCGCAGGTGTGTGTCAGAAGATAATAAATGATAGCAAGGTTCAGTAGAAAGAAACCTCCTTTTAGAGTAGCCCTGTCATCCACACAAATAGCATGATTTATTTTTCCAAACATAAACCACTGGTATTGTATAAATAGGAGATAATCAATGCCTACAGTCAGAATACACCATTTATCTTCATGAGTGAGGGGGAAGGACAATAACTCACGAGTGGCAGAGCCACCACTGAGTTATGTAAGTCCCGCCACCTCACAAGTGATGGTAAGCGGCATCTTTGGAGACAGGACATCATGTTCAATTTATACAATGTATCTTGAAATGTAAAGCTTTTAAACAACTTCTTTTTATGAAGATTTAACTGTCTGTTTGATTTCACTGCAATGTCATGAGTGCACCAGACTTCATTGTGATGTTATTGCTAATGTCATCAGGCATTGTGTAAGCTGCCCTGCAATTGGTTAAAGGATCCTCTGCAGCCTGACCAAAGTGGAGATAAAGGGCTGGATTTTCAGCCGTGCAACAGGGACTTGTGTCACGACTGTATCGCATCCTTGGCACATGCACCAATATGTTAGACCACCTAATATGTGGTCTATCGTGCACATCTGTGGTGACTTGCAGCATCATGACAGCCCTATAATGATGCATACATTGATCTTCAACACATGCATCATTATTTTGGTGTAAAGAGGCAGCAACTGCTGTGAATATGGCAAAATATCTAAAAAATAGCTGTAGTTACCTGCCACAGGTGGACACCACAATCAGGACCTGCACCTGTGGTAGGAGTATAAAATCAAGTCCTAATTCTGATTTAAGCACCTGATTTGAGGAAGACCAGGGGTGGGATTGTAAGGCTAAAAAGAGAAAGGGGGCTGTGCAGAGGGGGACCAGAAAAAGGCAGACATCCTGAACAAATACTTTTGTTCAGTGTTCACAGAGGAAGCAGAAGGGGAGGGAACACAAAAAAAGTAACAGAAGCTTCGGAGGGAGTGAGGTGGACACTAGTCCTTTTTTGGAGGAGACAGTCCTGAAGGGACTCATTAATCTGAAGGTGGACAAAGCAAGGCCAGATGGGGTGCATCCAAGAGTGTTGAGGGAGCTCAGGGGAATACTAGCTGCACCTCTGACAATCCTGTTTAACAGCTCACTGGAAACAGGAGTGGTTCCGGAAAACTGGAGGAGGGTAGATGTAGTCCCACCACACAAAAGTGGTAGCAGGGAGGAGGCTGGCAATTATAGGCCAGGCAACCTGACACTGGTGGTGGGAAAATCAATGGAATCACTGCTGAAGGAAAGGATTGTGGAATATCTTGAATCCAGTGGGTTTATACTGGTGTTATATAATAGGTCTGAAAACCCATGCAGTGTTATTGGTCCACACATGTCAAATGAGGTATAAATACCTCTTTACAACAGCACAGATCACAGCTATTTTAGTGGAATCTGCCTTAGTATAATGAATATCCTTCAACTCCTCACAGAACTGAAAAATGAAAATTGGCATCCATTTCTCCTCCCCACCTTGCTCACCAGCACGTACAAGGCATAAAATAAATGGGTTTATATAACAATTTATGAGTCTGACCCAAGAAATATTTCTGAATCAAATATAGCCTTGATTAGCAATGGTTGATAATCAATTGATTTGCCCCATTTTCCTATTCATTTCTGCAATTTGATACATTATCCACAATTGCCACTGGTGAGCAGCTTCTGGCCGTTGCCCTGCTTGGTTGGGTTTCTGGCAGAGGATGAGTACAAAAGTGAGATGCTCAGACATGACAGCATGGAGAAAATCAGCAGTATAGTGGCAGACAGCATCCCCTCCCCCCCTTTATTTGGTTCCATCCAGCAGAACATATTCCTGTGAATACGCCATTCCACAGTAGAGGGAACCTCCCTCCAAATATGGAGGGATAGTCTCTGCTCGCCTTCCAAATATGGAACAAGTATTCTGAACATGCCTACAAAAGTGTGGCATTAATCAAGCATGCAGTGTGGTCCAAATGGAAATATGCAATCTATTTTATGTATTGATATTGTTCATTGGAAAAGGTAAGCTATGACATGCATCCTGTTTTTCAATCACTTCTAAGGACAGGTAAACAAAGCGGCACCATACAGAATTACATAGAAGAATACCAATATAAAACTGCAACAATAACTCTCTACTCATGAAGAAGCATGACTTTGTTCAGCCTTTGTGCATCATCTAGATGTTGATATTTATATCACAATGGTAGGCATAGGATGTCATCTACTCATATGTATAGTGTGTGTGCGCATGTGAAAGCTTAAGATGAATCACAAAGCCTGCATGCATTTATGCATATGGAAACTTGTAAGACAGGAATAACTAATAATTTCCTGCATATTTTAAAGTAGCTTATTTTCCTTTACTGGAGAAAACTGACAGTAATATTCTGTGCAATGCCCTTCTTGTTCTAGACCAGAGCTGCTACTAAACTTTGCACGCATATGAAATCTTTTTGACAGTACTTCTCTGCACTCCCTGACAATATGCATTTCCCATAGCTGCACTGTTTGGTAAAGTATTGTACTCATAGCTACAGAGCGAACAAGCGGAGAGGCAGTGTAGTTTACAGGGATGGATCCAGGAGTCCTATAGATGGGGAAGCTCAAGTCAGATAAAAAAATAAATAAATAACAGGCCAGGGGTCTGGTGGGCTGCCTAGGCCCCCAGACATTTTTTAACATTTTGGTGCATTCTGGTGCATTTTGGAGGGTATTTTTAATGCAATTTCTACTCATTTACTCCCTCCCCATGCTTTGTTAGTTGCACCCTAGCACCATCCCCAGAGCCCCCACAGTCCACATGACAGTATGTTGCCCAAAATACCCTCCCACCCCCCAAAAAAACACAAAATACCAAAAGACTGCAGCTGGGCAGCAGCACATATGAAACACATAAAAATGAGAAAAGTCAGTGGCATGGGTGAGGCGATGGTACTTTGCACCATGCAGTTTAATGAATGGTTGAAAAAATGGTGTGGAGCACAGGGGTTTGGCTTCATTGGGGACTGGGGTTCCACCTGGAGGGACACCAGCCTATACTGGCAGGATGGTCTGCATCTGTCCAGGAAGGGAACAAGTCTTTTGAGCAATCAGTTTAAATGCTTCATTGGCAAGCTTTTAAACTAGTCAAGGGGGGAGGCACTGATAAGCAGCAGGAAAATCCCATCCTCTCCCTACAAAACAGGGTACTAAATGAGAAAAAGACCGAGGTAGAAAGGTCAGTGGGGGATGCTGCAACAGAAGGTAAAGCCATCAAAAAATGGAGAGCAATGAGTACCAATGCCGTAGTCTGGGTAACAAGCTTCCTGAATTAATGGCCTTGACGGAGGAGGAACATCTGGATATCGTGGCAGTCACAGAAACATGGTACACACAAAACCATGACTGGGATGTAAACATACCCGGATACACTATCTACAGGAGGGACAGGGAGGGTAAAAGAGGAGGAGGAGTAGCTCTTTACATAAGGGAAGGAATCAAAGCAACAGAACAAAAGGGTAAACAGGCAGTAGAAGAAGCACTGTGGGTCAATTTGGAGACAGGCAATGGCACCACAATCCACACAGGGGTTGTGTACAGACCCCCCTGTCGGAGTGTAAAAGGGGAGGAAATGGACAAGGAAATGATAGAAAGTATACTTAGAATGGCAGAAAAAGGGGAGATATTGCTGATGGGTGATCTGAATATGCCAGATGTTAACTGGAGTGCAGTTACAGCAGCCACTTCGAAGAGTGGGGTTATTCTAGATGCCCTACAGGGGGCATGCCTTAGACAGCTAGTATTGGAACCCATTCGAGAGGGAGCAATCTTAGACCTGGTTCTCTCAAATGGAGATGGAGAGAAGATCACAGATGTAGAAGTGGGTAGCCATCTGGGAACTAGCGACCATCGAACAGTATGGTTCACAATAAACACAGCAATAGAGTCAAACCATACAAAGGCAAAAGTATTGGACTTTAGGAGGGCTGACTTTGCCAAAATGCGTGAGTGCCTAAGGAATGCACTAGCAAATGGGCAGGAAGGAGGGGTGGAAGAACAATGGGGAATAATAAAAACTGCCATCACAGAGGTAACAAGCCTTTGTGTGAAGCAAATAAACAAAACGATGTAAGAAACCACTATGGTTCTCAAAGGAAGTGGCAGTGAAGGTTCAAGAGAAAAAGAAAGCATACAGGAAGCACAAGGAATCACAGAAGGAGCAGGACAGAGAACTGTATCAGTTAAAGCAAAAGGAAGCTGGGAAGGCAGTCAGAACAGCAAAGGCCCAAACCGAGAAAAGATAGCCAACTCAGTTAAGAAGGGGATAAAACCTTTATAGGTACATCAGGAGTGAAGGAAGACCAAGGGAGGGATAGTGAGGCTTAATAAGGGGGTGGGCAGAGGGTGACTGTGAAAAGGCAGAGATACTAAACAAATATTTTGCTCAGTATTTACAAATGAAGAAGGGGAGGTACCTAAAACAAACAATAGAAACACTTTGGATACAGAAGTTGATACCAGCCCATTTACAGAAGAAAGGGTTCTGAAAGAACTCTTAAAACTGAAGGTGGACAAAGCAATGGGGCCTGATGGGATTCATCCTAGAATTCTAGAAGAACTAAGGGTAGAACTAGTGACACCACTGACTACCCTCTTTAACAAATCATGGGAGGATGGGGTGGTACCCGAGGACTGGAGGAGGGCAGATGTGATTCCCCTTCACAAAAGTGGGAGCAAGGCAGAAGCAGGAAACTACAGACCTGTTAGTTTAACCTCAGTGATAGGGAAAATGATGGAATCACTTCTGCAGGAAAGAACTGTCGAGTATCTAGAGGCCAGAGGGGCACAGGACCCAAGACAGCATGGATTCCAGCGGAAGGTCATGCCAGACAAATCTGATAGATTTTTTGACTGGGTGACCAAAGTAGTAGATCAGGAGGGGCTGTGGACATGGCCTACCTAGACTTTAGCAAGGCATTTGACACAGTCCCACACAAAAGATTAATATACAAGTTAGCCAGCCTGGGTGGGTCCCAAGATGACAGCCTGGGTAAGGAATTGGCTGGAGAATAGGACACAGAGAGTAATAGTAAATGGAGTCCACTCTGAAGAAAGGGGGGTTACTAGTGGGGTACTGCAGGGTTCAGTATTAGGACCGGTCCTCTTCAATGTCTTTATAAGTGACATTGCAGAGGGACTGGAAGGAAAAGTATGTCTCTTTGCAGATGACACAAAGATCTGCAAAAGAGTTAATGCACAAGGTGGGATGGAAAGGATGAGAAGGGACTTGGCAAGATTAAAGGAATGGTCAAATGTATGGCAGCTTAGATTCAATGCTAAGAAGTGCAAGGTAATGCAACTGGGAAACAAAAACCCAGGGGAAGAGTACACAATGGGGGTGAGATACTAACAACAACAAAAATGGAAAGGGACCTGGGGGTAGTCATATCAGATGACCTAAAGGTGGGCAAGCAATGTGAGAGGGCAGCAAGGAGGGCTAGGGGGATACTGGGATGCACAGGGAGAGGCATCACCAGTAGAAAACAGGAAGTTATTATCCGTCTGTACAGACAGCTGGTGAGACCCCATCTGGAGTACTGCGTGCAGTTCTGGAGACCCAGTCTCCGCAAAGACATAGACATGATGGAAGCTGTCCAGACGAGGGCAACTAAAATGGTGCAGGGTCTGCACCGGAAGACATATGAAGAGAGACTTAAGGAGCTTAATATGTATAGCCTCGAGGAAAGGAGGGTGAGGGGGGACATGATAGAAACTTTCAAGTACCTCAAGGGAATCAACAAAGTCCAAGAGGGTAGCATCTTTCAAAGAAAGAGGTGTGCAAGAACTGGGGGCACAATTTGAAGATGGGGGGGCAGCTCAGAGGTAATTAAGGAAGTATTTTTTCACAGAGGATTGTGGATGCATGGAACGGCCTTCCGGAGGAGGTTGTGGAGTCAAAAACAGTGGTGGAATTCAAGCATGCATGGGACAGTCATAAGGCAATTCTAGGGGGTGGGGGTAGGAAGAAGTAGGCTGCTGGTTAACTAGGATCTGCAGCTTATCCATTAGGTAGGGAAATGGGCAGACTGGGTGGGCCAAGCGGTCCTTATCTGCCATCAAATTCTATGTTTCTATGTAAAAGTTGAAACATACTTGGCGATAAAGACAAATTGCAGACAAATTAAATGACAATCCAAGTAAACAAGTTCACAAATGTCACTCACTCAAGCACATTATGACATTACCATAAAGCCAACCCATCCCAGTATGTCCTGCAGTACAGATTAATGTATCCCCCAACCTCATCTCAGTAAAAAAATACATACAATAACTATAGAAATATGGAAACAAAGTCACTTTGCTATCTAGTTTCTGAAAATATCATTTCAAGTTTGTTTGCTAGTTTTGCAAAATATATTTTATTCAAAAGAACAATTTATTCCAAAGAAAATACATTTTTAAAGAAATAAAATATGTTTTATTGTTTTAAAATGTCCTTTACTGTGATAACCCCATGGTATGAGGCATCTCATTTTTATGATAGGCCCAAGAAGTCAGTAAGCAGACAGAAAAACAGTTTTTAAACAAATATAAAAATGCATTTTTTTATTAGCAACAGCACTTGCTAGAGTACATCACAACTTGCCCCCCCCCCCCCATTCAATACATAGAACTACATAAACTAAATATTTGATTCTAGCACTTTTTTTTCCGGTTTTGTAACTGCCTGTGTCAATGAGCCAAACAAGGTTTTATGACTTCTGTTGGCAATTCTGCTCTCCAAGCATGCCAAAACTCCTGCACATGCCATAACGTACAGCAGAACACCTTCAAAGTCCCCATGTCTATTAATTCCCTCTGTGCTGAATCACACTGTACAACCACGACTGAAAAGATCACACAGATTAGACATACAGTACATGCTGAAGTTTTTACCTCAGTTCAAAGGTCTCATGTACCAGTTTCTGCCTCTCCTGGTTCATGCTGTCGCTGAGACCAGACCTGCCCCAGCATTAGTTTTGTACCATTCCTAGCATGCTACAGGAGGGCACTACTCTCCAACTCCCTCTCCTGCAAATCTGCACCAAAATCAATTTGTCATTTAGGACACAACTAGCAGTGACCTTAAACAATTTTAATGTCATGAATTTAAGCTCCCCATACTAGAAATTAATAACACTAGTACTACATTTATTACACACCCAGTTTGATGGAACACTAATGTCCTGTCCAATCCCAGCAGCTGCCCCCTGGTAGTTTAACCAGCATTTTTTAATTTGTGCCATTGGCTGCATTGAATTATTTGACTTCACCACTGGAAATGAATCTGACTGAGCCTGGAGCAAGAATTTAAGTAAGTACGGTACTACTACCGTATTCATTTCTGGAAGGACAGGGACATCATCACCGGACACTCACACCTCAGATACTCTGATTTGCAAACAAGTTAAACAACTTAACTTTTCTGGAGGTGTGAGTGAGAGAGAATAGAGAGGATTATCATGGGACACCAGTAAGGTTGCCACCTGTCAGTTTTTTACCTGGCGATCAGGTTTTCAGAGTCCCTAACAGGAAATCCAATATTGCTCTGTGCTGGTCAGGTTTTTAAACCATTTTGAGTGCTCTTTTGAAACATATTTTTTCATATCATTCATTGTTTCACCTACATGTCCAGGTTACAAACAAGTTCTCTTGTCGATATAGCCCTTTGTTTGTGAAAGTAGTCGGGTGTAAAGCATGGCCATTATCACCATTAGCACTTACTTAACCTAATCTTTTCCACTGCAACAAAGTTGCCCCCACCTTTTGTAACAGTAACACAGCCAGGTGTCTTCCACTTTCATTTGCTGGTAAACATTTTCATCTCTAACAACATTTAGGCATTTTTAAATGTTTTTAATTATTTATTTTCCCTCAAGAAAAAAGCATGTGCCCCCCCAAGGTGCAGGGGCACAGTTTGCACCTAGCTAAGGCCAGCTCTGCTGGAGGACAGATGAGACCTGTGTGGCTCAGGCAGCTTTCATGGAGGCATTAGTGCATACTGAGAAAGAATGCAGCGCAGTGTGTTACTAATGGAGGAGCTCCATGATGGAGGAGCTATAGCACCCTTAGCCCCAGGTGCAGGGCACAGTTTGCACCTAGCTAAGGCCAGCTCTGCTGGAGGACAGATGAGACCTGTGTGGCTCAGGCAGCTTTCGTGGAGGCATTGGTGCATACTGAGAAAGAATGCAGCACAGTGTGTTACTAATAGAGGAGCTCCATGATGGGGGAGCTATAGCACCCTTAGCCCCCCCCCAAGGTGCAGGGGCACAGTTTGCACCTAGCTAAGGCCAGCTCTGCTGGAGGACAGATGAGACCTGTGTGGCTCAGGCAGCTTTCATGGAGGCATTAGTGCATACTGAGAAAGAATGCAGCACAGTGTGTTACTAATAGAGGAGCTCATGATGGGGGAGCTATAGCACCCTTAGCCCCCCCCCCCCAAATCCAACTATGCCCGGGAGGGCTGCAATATGGGGTACTGGGTGGCTGCATCGAGGCAGTGCGACAGCGAGGCGCATAGGGAGGCCTGAAGGAGAGGCTGGCCCGGAGCTGGGGGGAGCAAAAAAAAAATAATAACAATTCTGCCGAACGCTTTTTGGGATTCTGTGGAATTTAAAAACAAAAATCTGAAAACATTTTGGAACAAACCCTATTAGTTTGTCTGCTAGGGCTTTACCTTAAAAATCAAAAAGGGTAAATCCCCTCCATCCAGCTCAGCCCCACCTCACTCCCTATCCCATCCGGAGAATCTTCTCGAGTCCCTTTATTTTAAGTAGAAATATTTTTATTAGATCCCATACCGTGCTGCAATCCTTATCCTTCTAATATCACCGCCGGGCCTGAATTCTGGTTTCATGTCCCAGAAGTGTTTTCAGCAAAGCCGCACAAAGCACTACTGGAACGAGAACTTGGCATTCTGGCCTAGTGGTAAAACTAGAAGGATGAGGATCACTGTGCAGTGTGGCAACTGCTAAAAATATTACTCATTCAGGTTTGGTGAATCTGGAGACTCTCAGGCTGGGGGCTGAGATGGATGGGGTGGATTTTTTACATTCTAATACTAAGAACTCAGGAGTTAATTAACAGCCTTCTCTGTTTTATAGTTCCAGCCTAAAAACTAACATTTTCCCCCTACTTGGGTGCTTGGGGGGGGAACACTGCTGACTGCTACCGAAGCCCCCAACTGCTGCCGCAGAATTTCTGCAGAAATAGGAAACTAATGCTGCAGAAGTTCTGTGGGAACAAGGGGACTTGCCGCAGAATTTAGACCCAAATTGCCACAGAAAAATCATGGCCTTTATCATATCCCCTCACTCCCTCCTTTCCTCTGATTACATATTTAGGTCTCTCAACCTCTCCTCAAATGTTTTCCCTTGCTGACCTGCAGTCATCTTTGTTGTCCTCCCCCTGTATCTTCTCCAGCCAGATATTGTCTTTTTCAATGTAAGGGCACCAGAATTGTACTCCGTAATCCAAATGGGGCCTCACCAGTGACCTGTAGAAGGGCAGAATGACCTCCATTTGCCTACTGCTAATCCTCTTAGCAATGCACCCCAGCATCTGGTTCGCTTTAGCTGCCGCTTTCCTGCACTATGTGGAGTGCTTTAGGTCGCTAGTTATTATCACACTCAGACCGTTTTTAGTCTTCTGTAACAGATAACCATACTCCTCTCAGATAGTACTCCATCTTAGGATTCTTGGCTCCCAAATGCATCACCTTGCATTTTTTGACTCTGAATCCAAGTAACCAAATCCCTGACCACCTCTCAAGCATTTTCAGATCCTCCTTGAGGTCCTGTGTCCCTTCAGCTGATTCACTCAAACAAGATACACACTTGGACTGGTGGTGCTTGAAGAAAAATAAGGATGCACAGTACAGTGTTTCAGATGGCCTTTGATAAAGGACAAGATGTTCGAAACATGTCAGGTGGGGACTTTGTGGTGTGGCACATGGTGTAAATAAATGCTTCTTTCTACTTAAACCATGTGGTGAAGGCATCTGGTTCATCAATTGGGGTGGTGAGTGCCGGAATTTATGTACTGTGTATCTCTTCAGCTGAGTCCACCCTCCCGCAGAGCCTGGTGTCATCCTCAAAAAGACACCTTGCCCTTAATGCATCCCTAACATCATTAATAAAGACACTGAACAACACTGGTCCTAGCACCACACCCTGCGGAACTCCATTCATGACTTCTCTAGTGTTAGATAATTCTCCCCCACCAATGCCTTCTGGGTTCTGCACCCCAGACAATTTTCCACCCATCTTGTCATCTTTTCTCCAACCCCTAGGTCTGCCAATTTTCTAATGAGCCTTTTGTGAGGCACACAATCAAAGGCCTTTCTAAAATCTATGTAGAGTATGTTCACTGCCTGACCCTTATCTAATGTTTTGGTGACTCAGTCAAAAAAAATTCAATCAGATTAGTTTGACACACTCTCCCTCTCATAAACGCATGCTGTTAGCATCATGAAGACCTTGCTCCTCTAGATACTCAATCAACCATTCCTTAAGTAAAGTCTCCATAAGCTTGCACACTACTGAAGTCAAACTGACCGGTCTATAGTTCCCAGGATCATCCTTAGGACCACTCTTATGGAGGGATACCACATACGAACATACGAAACTGCCAGAAGATACAGGCCTTACGGTCTAACGAGTCTGTTCCAGTGTGCAGCTCCCAGTCTATTAAACTGCAGCTGCCCTCCCTCCCCTTGCCCACCATTCCGCTTTATTTCTTCCTAATTCCGTCTCCCCCCAGTCTCTCCTCAGTTTTGACCCACCCTTTGACCCTGTCCCGTCCCTTCTTAAAGCTGTCCACTGATCTCAATGATACTACCTCCTTTGGCAGTGCATTCCACCCTGCCACAACCATCTCCATGAAATAGTGCTTCCTCATTTCCCTCATGAATCTTCCTCCCTCCAGTTTCAGACTGTCCCCTGGTGTCCCTTCCACCTTTTAATCTAAACATACCCTTGGTTTTAACTCTGTTCATGCCCTTTAAGTACTTGAAGTTCTCAATCATATCCCCTCTCTCCCTTCTATCCTCCAGGGAATACATGTTGAGCTCCCTCAGTCTCTCCTCATATGTCTCCCAATCCAAGGATCATCTTCGTCGCCCTTCGCTGGACCCTATCCAGTAGTTTAATGTCCCTTTTCAAATAGGGGCACCAGAACTGCATGCAGTACTCCAAATGCGGTCTCACCAGGGACCTGTACAGGGGCAGAATGACTTCCTGTCTCCTAGAGGTGATTCCCCTGGTGATGCAACCCAGCATTCTATTCACCTCTGCCACTGCCCTCCTACACCGCATTGAGTGGTTTATGTCCCCGTTACTAGTACCCCAGATCCTTCCCCTCCATTGAAGTGGATAACTGCACTCCCCCGACCAGTAGCTATTCCCAGGATTTCTGGCACCCACGTGCATGACTTTGCACTTCTTAACATTGAACTCCAGTTGCCATGTGTCTGACCAGCACTCAAGTCTTGCCACGGACCATCCTGCAGTCCTGTGTCACCACATCCAACTCAAGTGAGCTACTGAATAGGTCTGCCAGTGGTTCCACAAGTTCATCTGCCAGCTCCCTCAACACCCTTGGATGTATTCCATCTGGACATGGAGATTTGTCCACCTTCAATGCTAATAGCCCATTCCTCACTTTATCTCATTATTACTATTTCCATTCTTCCTTCTCCTCATACACGTCTTCTCCCCCGTTGAAACAGGTCCACCATTCTCCTTGGTGAAGACCGAGCAGAAATATTCATTCAGCACTTCTGCTTCTTCACCATTTTCCTCCACTCGCCCGTTCTCTTTTCAAAGCCTAACTATCCCCTCCTTCTTATCCCTTTTTTCACTTAAGTAATGAAAAAAGGCTTTATCACCTTTCCCAATTCCCTCTGCTAATTGCAGTTCTTAGCTTTAGCTCGTCTGACTACTTTACTTGTTTCACTAGCCATCTTTAGATTAATATTCCTGTCCTCTTCCTTATTAGTTTTCTTCAATTTGTTATAGGCTAATCTTTTGTTTCTTACTGACTGGACAACCTCAACATTAAACCAGCTTGGTTTCCTGACCCTTGAGCTTTTTTCTCTTGAGCCTCACACACACTTGTCTGTTGCAGCTAATATCCCCTCCTTAATGATGGACCACTTTTGGTCAACCCCCAGATCTGTCCTGATGCCCAGCAATCGCATTCTTATCAAACCACCCATCCACCTAAAGCCTGCCCTTCTAAAGTCCAGTACTTCACTCTTAGTGGGTATGTTTTCCCTACTCATATCTAGCTGGAGCCATACTGTGTTATGATCACTCTTACTCTGGGGCTCCTTGACCTTTATGTCTTATACATGCTCCCCATTTGTGAGCACCAGATCAAGGATTGCTTCCTCCTGAGTGGGTTATGGCACTACTTGAGTTAGAAACTCATTCTGTAACATTTCAAGAATCACCTGACTTCTGATGCATGATGTGGACTGTACGCTCCAGTCTATCTTGGGCACGTTGAAGTCTCCCACTATTACCACCTCACCCTTCTTTGCAGCTTTCAGTAATTGTGAGCACAGTTCCCTGTCCCTCTCCTCATCTTGGTTGGGAGGTCTGTAAACCACCCCCAACCTTACCTTCCTTCCCCTATTGGACATCACCCATAATAATAACCTTTCCTTCATTTGACTCATCCCTCGTACATAATACACACTTTCTCATGTAAACTGCTACCTTGCCTCCTTTCCCTATCACCCTGTCTCTTCTATATAAATTATACCCAGGGATCAAGAGGTCCCAGTCATGGTAAGGTTTGGCCCAAGTCTCACTTACTACCATGATGTCCACCTCTCCTCCAATTAATAGCACCTGCAGGTCGTCTATCTTATTACAGAGACTTCTTGAGTTCAAGGACACTACCCTCCACCTGGCATCTAAGCCCTCTTTCTTTTTCCTACTTCTTCCCTTCCCCTTACTCCCTTCTGTATGTTCACCTCCGTCTCCTATTTCTAAATGTGTTTTCCCCCACTCCACCAACCAGACCCCTTCTGCTATTATGGGTCATAGGTCTTTTGTACTTTGTAGGTTAGGGCAGAATTAGGCCAAGGCCCATCTAGTCCGTCCCCCCACATCTTGTGGGGCATGAATTAATATCCCAGATATTTATCTAAAGCCTTTTTACATTTATTAAATTCTGTGATATTAACTATGTCTTTTGGAAGATTATTCCAGATTGAAACTACTCTTAAAGTAAAGAAGTTATCTTGTCTTTTTGTGTTGGTCATATGGAGTTCGAACTGGTTATCATGTGATCTTAAATGTTGTCCCCTTATATTAGGTGTACTACTACATTCATTCATTAGGGCTTTATCCTTCACAATTTTATGAAAAAGGAGGCAGTCCCCCACTTCCAATGGCATTAGACAGAGATGTTGTAGCCTAATTTGATAAGATGAATTGGAGAAACTGTGAATCAGTTTGGTGGCACGCCTCTGTACTTGTTCTATTAAGTCAATTTCTTGTTTGCAATATGGAGACCAATACGGAGAAGCATAATCAAGGTGTGGACATACATAATTTCTCCTCCTCCTCCATCAGGAGACTTTGGGCCTAATGTTCCACCTGCCCCCCAAAGTTTAAATTTAGTTTCTGTATAATATAATATAACCTCCCAGGCTGTCCCTGAATGCCCTCAATACCTCCCAGCTGAGGTGTAATCTGTCAGGTGCATAAAGTGATCATCTAACCAGGTATTTCCCAGTCCCTAATACATATGAACCCTTCCCACTTGCATCATTCTCTCAGCCAGACATCGAAATCTTCTACCCTTTTCTTCCAGACTGTACTGGCCCTTGGCATTGGCAGTACTTCTGAGAATGCCAGTGATCTAGCTATCTCCCTGAAGGTGCTCCCTAGTGCCCTGAATCCACCTTTTACTACTTCCACCTCCTTCCCAGCTAGATCACTGGTACCTAGGTGTACAATTAGGTTTGGTTACCCCACCCCCCCCTTACCATTCCCTCTGTTCTTGGGCACACCTTCCCAGCTGTCATTACAGACATGCAGATCACCTTCATTCTTGCATGCTGGTACCCCTTCAATCACCATCGAATTCCCTTAATTACAGAGTCCTCAAGGATTAATCCCCTGCCATCTCCTCAATTCATGACTCCAATGTTCTCCTCCTTTACTACTCTACTAGCTGTTCCCCCACCTCATTGCTTTCCCTCTTCTCTGGATAATGCCCCACCACAGCCTCTACTCATCCCTCCAGTTATGTCTCCATTCCCATGTATCCCTTTTCCTTTATGATTAAGTATGCCTGCCTTCACTGCACTCTTACTTTCTCCTTCTCCCTTCCCCACTATGTCTGATTCTTATTCCCACCCCATCTTGTGTACCTTGCATAGTCTCATTCTGTTTTTCCTGTCTTTCAGCACCTAACCTCATTGTTTTAACTTCATCCACTACCACATATCCCTAGAATTGACAGCTCTTGAGGAGATCTAGGCTGCATTGAGGTAGTCTGGCTGTTAGGGAGACGAGCTATTGCACTTTTTTCTTTAAATCATTCAAGGATAGCATAGAATTTTGATGTTTAGGAATATTACAGCTGATGGCTATAAAGTAATTGGCTTAAACACATTGCATTAGCCTGAAATGTCAAAACTGTTACATTTTCTTATTTTATGCGGTGGGCTTGCTAAATTGTGCAGCAGAGGACTGGCATTTAAATGCACAGGCAAACATATTAGAACATAAGAAACAGATTTATAACACAGTCCTATGAATTTTTTTTAAATATATTATTTTTAATCTCCTTTTATGTAAGGTCCATAGTGCAATATATATTAAAATCATTTGGAACATAAGTTGCAGAATATTTTAAAGTAACGCATACTGTACATACACTTTAAAGATCTATTACCATTTAATATTGATCCAGTTCTTCTTCTTTGGAAGAAAAAGAACCCTTTATAGTTTGTTCATTTAGCAGAAACATTTTTTTTTGTTTAAGGTTTTGGAAATGACTAAAAAAATGTTTCACAAGAAGTTACTATTACTATGGTTTAGTATTCTGATCTGGAACCTACAGGGAATGAATAATATAGGAGGAGTGAAAAACAACAAATACTGCTGGACCAGAAGCTTATAAAACTTGTTACTAGTAAATGTTACAAACCAGAAAATGGATGGGGGTAATACTGTTAAATCAAGTATGTTTGTACTTAGATTTGAAAACGACTGCCAAAAATTTTCTTCCATATTTGCATCAAGAAAGAATAAACTTTACTTGTTTAATAATATTGTAAAATGGGTTTTTAAATTGGCATGCAGAACTCCTGGAAAGAGATGCAGACCCTTAGGGTACATGGGAGTGCTGCAATACCTTTTCCTTATATTTTTTTGACTGCCAGCAGAGATGTCCACCCTAACCAGGTCCACTGAATAATATTCAGGGGACCTGTGTCACTATGGAAAATGAGGAAGCATAGTTAACAATCAATAATTCTGAGGCTGGGTTAAATGAGGACATCTTGAAGGTAGTGGGGTCAAGGACTTAGTGTGGTACATTTCAACGCTAGGAGTATGCAAAAAAATGGACTTAATTAGTACTTAGATAGGTGATCATAATCCAGACTTGGTGGTGATCACAGAAACGTGTCATTACTTCCAACTGCTTCATATGAAGTCCAAACTATCCATTGTTTACCTGACACAAAATGGCCACTCAGGTAATACTGAGTTAAGCCAAAGAATGGAAGATAAATTGTTGAATTTTACTGGTTATCATATGTGGCACAATGATAGGAGCAAAGGGGGTGGGGTATTGATGTATGGGAAGGAAGAACTAATCATGTTACAACTGGACGTCAATCAAGATCTACAAGGCTTAGAGGTCTTGTTCCTGGAGTTGAGAATGCCCATCACACACAAAAAAAATGTTCATTGTAGGAGTCTATCGTCCACCTAAGACATAACCTGGTGTCTTTGGTTGTCTGCAGGCTCTCTTGTTAAGAGTATAAAGACACTCATGAAATAATCTTCTTCATCAAACATGCATCTCCCCAATCTGGGCACTTACTACTGTCTGTCCCTGACAAGGCCCTTGGGCTGCACACTTTTCTCCCCACGCCTTCCTCCAAGCTCCTCCCTCCCGCCTTTTCCACCCTGTCCACCTGAATGCTGTTCTTTCCTCCTCCCTCTCTCCCTCCTACCCCCATCCTCTACTCTCCCTTCATGTACTCTCGCTTGTTACGCCAAAGTTTGCTGCCTGTGTACTGTTCTAATACTGTATACTGTTCAATTTCTGACGTGGAACCTTTGTAAAAGAGCCTACGCTCAAAGGTATCGTGTAATCCTAGACTTGAATAAAATAAAATAAATAAATAAATAATCATTTTTGGGTTATCTCAGTATTAATTGGCAGACCATAAACTAGGTACACCCACTAACTGATCTTCAGGTAAATCTGGAACTTACCCAGCTAATTAATGAACTGACAAGAATCAATAGAAGCGATCCTGCAGCTTGAACTACACTGGATTTGATCTTTACTAATTCCCCATGTAATATTTTAAGGAGTAGGGTCCTTCCAGACTCCATTTCAGATCATCAGTTCATTTATTGTATTAGGGACAAGTCATTAACTTAGGAAGTAAATAATATTAAAAGGCATAGTTACAAAAAGTTTGACTGGAGAATTTATGTTGGAAATGAGTAATGTTAATTGGGATAGTTCAGAATTAATTCCAACCACTGAACAGGCATGGGCATATTTTGTAAGTGAGTTTATGAGCATGAGCAACAAACATGCTGCTATAAAAACCGAAACCATAAAACGAAACAGTGCACCCTGGTACACAAATAATTTAAGGAGACTTAAGAAAAACAGAGACAAATCATAGCATAAAGCGAAAAAAAAAAACTGACAATAGACAAGATTGGGATAAATATAGAAAGCTATGCAAACAATATGTTAGTGAGGTACAAAAAAGCAAACCAAATGCATTATATACAAATACTAGATAATAATCGTTCCCAGAATCCTAAAGAATTTTGGAGAATGGGGAATACCTTATTAAAGGGTTATGGCAATGAAACTTCAAATGTATTTAATGTAGACAATCAAATGCTACGATTATTCCAAATTATAGTAGATAAATTTAATGATTGCTTTTGCAAAATGGGAAATATGGGGTTATAGTAATAGCCCTCAGATCCCGGACAATCAAGTGTTTAACCCAAATAATAAAGGACAGTTTTCCCTCTCTAGCGTAACTGTGGACACAATTATGAGTTATTAAAATGAGATATCACCAAGGCTATAGGTTTGGACGGTATTCCATCCTAGCTTTTAAAATATGCCTCTCTCATTATTGCCCACCTCCTGACATATATATTCAATCTGTCAATTAGAACTGGGGAATATGCAGAAGCTTGGAAACAATCTAAAGTAGTGCCTATTTTCAAAAGAAGGACACAAAACTGAAAAGATTATTTGGAATTGCAGGGTAAAATTAATGCGATGCAGTCAGAGTTCAGAAGGTACCACAGTACCATTACCGCTTTAGTTAAGATGGTGAGTGATATGCAGGCGACCCTAGACAGGAGGCCATCAGTTGGTGCAATATATGTAGCTCTATCCAAGGCGTTTGACTCCTTGGACCACAATGTCCTCCTGTCCAGGGTGGGCTCACTGGGAGTGGCAAGAAATAGTATGAAATTGTTAAGTTCCTTCCTAAAGGGAAGATCACAGTATCAATAGGGACATTTTTTTTCAAGGTTGGTACCTGTTGTTACTGGGGTCCCCCTGGGTTCCATATTAGGTCCCTTACTGTTTAATAGTTACATTAATAATTATTTTTCTCAGACCCATCCATTATGTATCATTTATATGCAGATGACACAATTATTTACACATCCAATGTTACTGTACGAAAAAAACAAGATAAATTACAGCAGGCATTTAATGAACTACAAGTGTTTTTCGATCACAGTAAATTGGTACTTAATTCTAAAAAAACACAAACCATGTTGTTTTCACATAATAACATTATACTCGAGAAACTATCACTAAATGTTGTCACCCTGAGGGGATCCCCGGTACAAGAGGTCCAATCTTACAAGTATTTGGGCTTATGGTTCGATAGATCCCTTAAGTGGGATGTACATATAGACAACTTGCCTGAAGAATGTGGAAAAGAGACTCGGCTCTATACAGGGCAATATTATGTTTATTGCTAGAGACAAAGAAGTGCATGGTCAGCTCTATGATAACACCAATCTTTGACTATGGAGATATTTTGTATGCAGGTGGGACCAAGGGGGACCTGGTGAGGCTGGACGTTTGTTATGGCAGACTCGTCAGGTTCATCCTTGGTGCCCCATGTTTAACGTATAGATGCCAGTTACATGACATCCTGGGATGGCAAAAATTCAGTGAACAAAAGCAGGAACACTTATACATAAGGGATTAGATGGAAAACTCCCAAACTATATATCCACTCATTTAGTGTGTAGAGGAAAAAAAAGGCTTTTTAAGATCAGCACTGAGTACAGACTTGGAAATCCCAAGATGCAATCTGAAAATAGGGCATGATTAGGTCTACTATGTGGGCACATTAGGATGGAATAGTATTACACATAAATTAAGAACATCAACTGGGAAAAATATCTGGAAGGGGATAAAAACCTGGTTGGATAACACAGCTCTCAAATCTAGACTGTGCTGTATAACTTCGCATAATGGTTGTATGTAATTGAGATAAGTATGCCGCTGAATGTTCCACTGTGTATCACTTGTTTATTTGTTTGAATAACTTTGTTTGTTATATTTATACAGGTGTTTTATACTGTATTGGTCAAGGTATCAATAATATACTTGAAATAATGTATTTGAAATAATGTCTTTTTATAAGTACCTGTATACCTCTTATACAGTATGTACTATAGACCTCGTTGTAAATGAGCTGTCAGCTCAATCGAGTAAATCCTGATCTATACGATTTTATGAATAAAACATTTTACTACTACTACTACTACTACATCCAGTCAAGTCAGCTACTTGGAAATTAGAACCAATGGAGAATGCAATTGCCTAGAAACAACTACACCCCCATCTTTCTCTGCATTGCAGATGCAATCAGAAACAGGGAGTGAATGTGGGATCAGAAAATCTGGCGGATGTGTGATTAATTACACCCTTTCCAGGATTTGAATTGGATGTAGATGTACATAGCAAGGAATTGTGGGTACAATATGAAGCACAATATACTGTCGCCCTAGCACACCCTCACCTCCCTATCTGCCCTCATGGCCACCATTCTATCCCACTCTTCCTTCGGTGAACTTTATAAACTTGGTGATCTAAATCTAAACTGGTTATCCCCACAGCACGCTAAAACAGGCAATGATATATCCTCCCTCAACCTAACCCAACTCATCACAGAATCTACCCATCATAACAACAAATCCCTCAACCATACACTCCTAGACTGGGCCCTCACTACCCACTCCCACCGTGTCATTGGTGCTGGTTTATACCCTGATGCCACAAGTGACCACCACCTTGTTTACTTTGTACAGAAGATCCACCACCTCAAAGTACCCCCCAAGATATACAGAGGTGGGCTCTACCCTGTCCTCACTGATCTATCAACTACTGACTGGTCCCTCATCAGTTCTGCTTCCTCCATCAACTTGGCATGGGAGTTCTTCCAGACTAAATTCTTTGCCATCTTGAAAAAGTTTGCCCCACCTCAGGCATGTCAGAGTGCGGGGAAATCACCTCTCCTGGATCACCCCTGACCCTCTAGCATGCATTCAGGCTCGTGACCTTACCTGGAAGTCTCACAAATCCTCAGTCTCCCCAAATTATTACCAGCATTATCGCACTCTCCACAACTCATGCACAAGGCCAGAATATTTCCAATCCACCTTTCACACCAATCTGAACCACCCATCCAAATTCTGGAAAGTGGTTCAAATCCTCGTCTCACCTCCTGCCCAAAACCCTGTTCCTGTTCTCCATGACAATGATTCCTTATTAACTGACCTCCTCCAGGTTACCTCCAAATTTAACTCTTACTTTGCCTCTTGTGCTACTGATCTCAACTCTCTCATCCCTCCCCTCCTTCTCTTCCCAACCCCACTGTCCCCTCATCCCCTCCTTCTCCACTATAGCGCCTCCACCCCCCTCAATGCCCTCCATGACTTGAATCCCTCTTCAGGGTCCTCCCCTGGTGGTTTAGACCCTAAACTCTTCTTCCTATCAGCCCCTGCTATTACTATCCCTCTCACTTCACTTCCGAATCTCTCCTTCTCCTTATGATCTGTCCCCTCGGCCTGGAAATGCACCACAATCATCCCCCTTCCTAAAGAGAGTGACTTCTCCTCCTCCTCCCCTGGCAACTCTTGGCCTAGCTCGTTCCTCCCTATCCTGTCTAAGCTCCAAGAACACCTTGTCTTATCCCAACTATCCACCTACCTCAACTCTACCTCCTTTTTCACCCCCTTCCAGTCTGGCTTCAGGAAGAATCACTCCACCACCACCTCTCTCCTCCTGCCTACTGACTCCACACTCACCAGTATGGACAGTAGCTTCATCACCCCGCCATCTTCATCAACCTTGCCAAGGCCTTTGACACGGTTTCTCACCCCATCCTTTTGTCCAAACTCTCTTCAGCTGGGCTCTCCCCCTGCAATTGGCTGGTTCAGTTCCTACCTGGTTGGCAGAAACCAACTGGTTAGGATTTCTGACTCTGTATCCCCCCCCATCCAAACAGGTGTCCCACAGGGCTCCATACTGTGCCCCTTACTCTTTTCCATTTATCTCAATGACCTACTCTCTGTCTGCATGTATGCAGATGACACTGTTCTGTTTACATTTGGCCCAACTCCCCATTAGTGTCACTGCCAGCCTGCAACTGGACTTCGACAATGTCCAGCACTGGCATGTCTCTCATCAGTTATTCCCTAATGCGAAAAAGATAATCTCCATGACCTTTGGCATGGAGACGGTCTTGCTTCCCCTTCCTTCTTTCCATACCCCTGATGGGACAAAACTGGGTGATACTTCCTCTGCCAAGTATCTCAGTGTCTGGCTTGACAGACACCTTGGCTTTTCTGTGCACATGGATGCAATTGCCAAAAAAACTCCACCCCAAGCTTGGTGCTCTCTACCGTAACCACAGTTGCATCCCACTGCCTGCCTGTCACACAGTTGTACAGAAAATTACCCTCCCAATTTTTGATTATGGTGACGTAGTCTTCAGTGCTGCTCCCAAAACCTCCCTTGTCAAACTGGACATCCTCTACAACTCCTTCTGCCGCTTTGCACTTGATGTGCCCCCTCTCTCTATCACTGTGACCTCTATAACTCTCTCTCTCTCTCTCTCCTTCCTCTCCGTAGACAATAGGAGACACTCTCACTGTATCTCCTTCATAGCAAAATACTGGTTTGGTTCCCTCCCTTCCTATCTTTCCCCCTCCTTCTCTCCCCTATGCCCCCCTCAAACTCCCTCTGAAATCATGACTCCCGCACTCTGACTACTCCCAGAAGATCCACCTCTAAAAGGCCAATCTGCTTTCTCCCACCGCCTGCCCAAATTGTAGAACTCTATCCTCCGGCCTCTCAATCATACCCCCTCCCCCACTTCTCTTTCCTCTCTCCTTCGTAAATTTCCTCCCCGCACCTGCTCCTGCACCCAATGCCTTCTTCTACCCTACATTCGCTTTATAACCCCCTCCCTTTAATCCCACCTCCCCACTCCCTTGTAATCATACATTTATGTCCTGCCTTCTCTAAGGGTGTCTTCAATTTTTAGTTGCCTCTCTACCTAACTAACCCTAAAATGTAATTTATGATTGCATAGTATTCATGCCTCTGTACATTTTTTCCATGTGTCCACTGTACTGATGTCCCAACCCTACTGATTACTGTACGGTGTATAATATTCTTGTATAATTTGTATTTCTAGTCCATATATATGTGTACGTGTATGTGTGTGTGTGTATGTGTGTGTATATAAATATATGTGTATATATGTATATATATATATATATATATATGTATTATTACTTGTACATTTATTATTGCTGTATCTCCCCCTCCCCTTTCCCCAGGTCGCACCTGGAAACAAGCCCCGGCTCAGTGTTCCTTCCTGGTGAGACACTTTTAAATGAATACAAAATAAATAAATGAATCACTCTTCCATTTTCCTTACCGAAAGGTGCAGTCTCCTATTTTTGTAGTGGTTACAACAATATAAGATCTCAGCTATTTATTTTTAAAATGAGGCATTGTGCATACAGTCTATAGCTAGCAAGGTTTCTTTACCGAGATGTAGTCTCCTGCTTCTTTGTAGTGAGTACAGAAATATAATAGCATGTATACTAATTTGCATAGTGAGACTTTGTGGATACAGTAAATAGCTGCTTTTTCTATCTCCCTAATCAAAGTGCAGTCTCCTCTTTCAGTAGTGTATACAGCAGTACAGTCTGTAGAAAGGCCTCCGGAAAAATTTTTCTGTGATGCAGGTAAGCTAAAAATATAATTTGCCATTCTGTGTAAATGATGATTCACTTTTACAGCATGCTGGTGAAGTGACAGGTCTGAAAAGCTCCTGTCAGAATGTGGAAGTGTGGCTGAGTCACGTGATGAGCTGATTCGGAAGAGACGTCTCCCGTGCTTCTCCGAGGCCCCGGAGTACAAAATATAATATAAGTTACTCGGAGACTGGCTATAAATACTTTAAAATAGCCAACAAGAGCCCGCGAGCCGGCGTGGGTGTGTTTCCTTGCTAACGCGCTAAAGGGCTACGAGGATCCTGAGGCGATTTAAGAAACAGCTGGGCGCATTGGCAAGCTCAGGCCGCGTCATTGCTTGGCGATGGAAGCCGAATCTGCTGAACCCCTGGCGGTGCGAGCTCCAGCTACTAAGAGACCCAAATCCCAGTCGCCTACCTTACCCGAGCAGGACGAGGAACCAGGGATGGAGGGGGGCTCAGGCTCGAAAGCAGAGGACATTCGGGAAATTAAGGCAATGCTGCAAGGGCTGGTGATTTATTTCGCTGCGGTAAAGCCGGCATTACACTCCCTGGCACAAAGAATGGGTGATGCTGAGGCCCGGATCTCATTGCAGGAGAGGAAGGTTTCTGTGATTGATCAGGAGGTGGGGATGATTCGAAAAAAGGTCAAGAAATTAGAGGAGAGGGTGGAGGATCAGGAATCAAGAAACCAGAGAAACAACTTGATTTTGGCGGGGCTACCAGAGCGGGCTGAAGGCTCAGATTGTGTCTCTTTCCTGCAGGAGCTCCTGTTGAAGTTGCTGGGCCCTACACCATTTGGGGATGGGTACAACCTGGAAAGAGCTCATCGGGCATTAAGGGAGATGCCACCGCAGGGGGCGAGGCCCCGAGTGATAATTATGCGCTTTCTCAACTATAAAGAAAAGTCCCATGTGCTGCTCACTGCCAGACAAAAGAAGTCTCTGTAATGGAATGGTGCCTCTCTATGGTTCTTTCAAGACCAAACGCCAGCGATTCGGGAAAAGCAAAAGGAGTATGCAGAAATAAAGAAGAAGCTATATCTTGCAGGAATAAAATTTCGATTACAGTTCCCTGCAACTCTGGTGGTACATCTTCAGGCTGGAGAGAAGAGGTTCCTCACAGCAAAAGACACGTTGGAGGGACTACGGGCTGAGCTCCCAGATTTATTCAAAACCCCAACATGACCGCTTTCTGAGAAGAAGAAGGCTGTGTCTACTTGATGGCTGTGATGGAAGAAAAGCAAAGGATTTTAAAGTTGCTATTGCCTGTTTGTTCTATTGTTTTCTGTTAAACTTGGGGGTTTACGGGATTGGCTCAGGTCTGGGTATATAGGATCATAGAAGGGCCACGAGGTGACGAATTACAAGAAATCAACACATCAAGTAGGAGTCAGGGGGTATGGAGATCACGAAACCTACTATTTGTGTTATTAGATCCAGAATATCCTCGTGAGCTCGGAACATTGGAGGAGCTGCTAGAGGGGTGGTGAGGAAATCTTATTGCAATAGGGGCTAAACAGCCAGTATTATAGCTTTAGAGGCACTGTCACATATATGTCTGGCCTCATGTCAGTTCTGGGGAAAGGAGAGGAGGAATGGCCAAAGGGACTAAGACCTAAGTAGTACTAGCAACTGGAGGGATTTCACCCCGGGATGCAAGGGAATTTAAAGAGGAGCAGTGTGGGCTCGATATTTATTTTATAAGCGAGAGCTTTGAGAGGGGTTGCCTCCCTTTCTTTTTTGTTTATTTTTTTCTTGGAAAATAACAGGGGGTGATTGACTGAAGGAATATGGGGCCTCCACGTTTAGGTCTCTATGGGAGCCGTGGGCCAGATCCCGGGGTTCAGTGTCAGGGGCTGGGGCTGGGGGCATGGGAACGGGTTCATCCATGACTCAACATCGGGTAGGTGGTCGATCTAAGGATCGGGGGATAAAAGGGGGGGAGGGACGAGGGGGGTTGGAAAGAGAGAGAGTCCAAGTATGGGAACAGCAAGAATGCAGACCCTGAAGGGGCACAATATCTGGGCTTATTTGAAATAATTTTGATGTTTACTGATGTCATGTTTTAAAATAATCTCTTGGAATGTTAAAGGACTCAGGGGTAGACGTAAAAGAATGGTCATTTTGCGATACATTGAACAACGAGGGGTACACATTGCAGTGCTACAAGAGACACATCTTTTGACAGAAGAGCTGGGTGGTCTCAGGAAGCGATGGGTGGGACAAGTATATGGAGTGGGAAAGGACAGGGCCTCCGGGGGTGTGGCGATTCTAATAAAGAAATCTTGCCCATATGAAGTGGTGCAAGTGCTAACAAGGCAAGATAGTAGGGGGATTTATTTGTCGGGCACTTTGCTTGGTAAAGTAGTCTCGGTTGCATCCATATATGGGCCAACTCCCTCCGATCCTAAATTTTTTGCCTCAATAGAAAGGGATATAGCTAATCTTCCTTCACACTCACTTATCCTAGCGGGTGACTGGAACACCTATCTTGATAACCAGGAGGACAGGATACCTCCATCCAGTGGGCCGATGACCAAGGCCCAGCTAGCCCTGGCTAGGTTTTTAGAGGTAGCAGCACTGGTTGACCCAATTAAGAGCCTTTCAAATAGGGGCAGCGACATGACATTCTATTCGGCAGCCCACAAGAGTCATTCTCGAATTGATTTTTTTTGGTTAATAGAGAGGCACTTACAGAGATTAGGGAAGTTCTGACAGAGGGTAGAACCCTCTCAGATCACTCTCTTATTCAGATGCAGTGGGAACCAAGACCCACACCGCCTCGACCTTACAGATGGAGGCTTCATGATTCTTTCTTGACAGAAGCCACAAGGCAGGATGAATTAGAGGGCCCTACAGGAGATCATTAGATTCCAGCTTCCACGTTGCAAGATAAAAGATTAGCTTGGCCTACCTGTAAGTTTTTTATATGCGGGGCAGCTAGGGTCTAGCTGCAAAGGATAAGAGGCTAAGAAGGGCTAAAGAGGAATTTTTGATTGGGGCGATTAATTCTTTGTCACAGCTGGAGGGATCCTCAGGGGAAATAGATGTGGAACTCAAAAGCTTGAGAAGGGAATTGTCGGATATTGTCTATGGGAAAACAGAGTTTTGGCTGAATAAGATCAACGCCAAATTCCTACTGCAGGGTGACGTCCCCGGGCGTCTCTTGGTGGCTAAAATTAAAGAGTGGGAGGCAAGTAGGACAATCATATCTGTTCAGTATGAAGGGAAGCTTGTTACAGACCCACAAGAGATGGCCGAGGCTTTCACGACATACTCTACAGAAATTTACCAAGCTAAAGATTTGGTGGGGGAGGAGGATGCCAAGCGTTTTCTAGAAGGAATCCCGTTACCAATCTTGGATCCTGCCCAAGCCAAGGAATTAGAAGCTCCAATAAGAGCATCTGAAATTATTGAAGTGGTGCAGTCTCTTCCTATTGGTAAATCACCAGGCCTGACGGCCTTACTGCCAAATTTTACCAGACCCATATTCAGACTATACTTCCTATACTCCAAGAGTTTTTTCTCACTATAATGCGGGAGGGGATTCACCATCCTCCATTGTATCAGGCTTATTTTACTTTAATTCCTAAGCCAGACAAGCCTAGGGACGCACTAGGTAGCTATAGGCCTATAGCGTTAATAAACCAAGATATTAAGATTCTCACCAGAATTTTGGCAAATAGAATTTTGAGTATTGCCCCCAGTTTAATCAGTCAGGAACAAGTAGGATTTATGCCAAGGAGGGGGGCGAAAGATGCTCTCAGGAAAATTCATCATATCCTAAATTTTGCCCCGATTCTCAACTACCTTTAGCCCAGATTTCCCTAGATGCTGAAAAAGCTTTTGATCGGGTTTCACATTCCTTTCTCTTTGCTACAGTGGAGAAAATGGGATTCCCGGGGTCTCCTTAGAGGCATTAAGAATTTATATGCTGCCCAGCGGCTAGAATATTATGTAATGGTTATATCTCGAGAATTCCAACTAAATAATGGGACTCACTAAGGTGTCCTCTCTCACCGATACTGTTCAACATCTATCTAGAACCCCTTTGAGATCTATCAATAGGGATGTAAAGGTTCAGGGATTAGGATTGGGGAATGGAGTTAAAACTTTCAGTTTTCACAGATGATATACTCCTTCATCTACAAGACCCAGTATCCAGCTTTGAGAGAGTAAGAGAATTAATAGGCCGTTTTTCTAAGGTCTCCAATTACAAGTTGAATCTTACAAAGACACAAATCCTACCTTTGACACCATATGTCTTTAGGGCAGATTTTCATCCCTGGGAGTGCAATGGAGTACTGATAAAATGAGGTATCTAGGCGTCTGGATTACAGCAAATCTGGAGTCGGGGGCTGATGCTAATCTGGGGGGGATCATATCTGCGGTCAAGGGGGATATACTAAGATGGAACAAGCTACCTTTGAACTTTCTACGGACGATTGGGCCTCATTAAGATGAATGTATTACCGAGACTGCTATATCCGGTACATCTAGTCCCATATAGTATCCCTACTAAATGGTTTAGTATAATCAGGAGGCTAATTTCAGGATTCCTGTGGAATAACAAACCGTCTAGGATAAAGCATAATGTCTTGCGCCTTCCGTACGGGGAGGGTGGCATCAGGTTGCCTGACCTCCATGTTTACTACGTGGCAGGCCAGTTAGGCCTTATGGCTCAATGGGCGGAAAACGATGAGGGGAAAAATTACATACCAGCCTGGTTGGGATAGAGAAGCAATTGTTAACAAGCTTTGGCCTCACTCCCGAATCGTTGCTATATGCTAAACTAAGAAAAGGTTCTTTCAGGATGGGGTATGGGAACCCAATTATAAAAACCGCGGAGGCCTGGTGGTCCTTTCTCACTCCGGCACAAAAGCGGTATCAAATGAAGTCCAGAGACCAGCCCATACTGGGTAATCCTAACTTGGTAATAGGGGTCGGGTAATTGGACACCGGTGGTCCAACCATTTATGGGGCCTAAGATTGAGGGACGTGATGCAGGGAGACAAAATAGTCCTTCCACCACAATGTGATGGGCTGTCTTTCTTTCAAAGGATACAACTTAAACAAATGTTAGCAGGGTTTCGGAAGGTGATGGGGGACTCCATAGATAACTCTTTCTCGTGGGGGAGCTTAAGGGAAATCATCCAGAGAGCCAATCCACTTTCACAAATTTATAAAATTCTTTTGGACTTTCTGGGCCCGAATACCCCTATACGAATCCCATACTGGGACAAGGTGATGACCCCCAGAAATCTTAGGTGGGAGAGTATTTGGAAGAGTACTAAATATAATGTGATACCCAAGTATAGAAATATGCAAATTTTTGTGGTCTGTAAAGCTATATGGTAGAGGGTTGAGACAGACGGACCTGTGCTTCAGATGCGAGAAGGACGTGGGTGACCTGTTGCATGTAATGTGGGGATGCAGCAAAATCTCACCCTTATGGAGGGAGATTAAATGGGGCACATGGATCCAATGCTGGACTATACAGATTTTATAACGCCAGAAATATGTGTTCTGGGTGACTTCTCTCAAATTGTAGGGACCGCACCCAAATACCACCTTTCTTTAATGGTGTCGGTAGTTAAGGCGTTTTTAGTAAAGCACTGGAAGGACGACCAGGCCTATGCCTATGAACAATGGGTGAGAGAACTCCTAGGGGTACTGGCCAAGATAAAGAGACATTTATTCTCTGAGGGGAGAAAAGAGCTATACATAAAAAGATGGGCAATATTAGATGCGATCTACTCCCAGCAAGTTACGAATACTGGAACACAGGTCTGTCTGTCAGATGGTGATTAGCAAAGGAAAGCATGCTGGAGTGTTTAATGCTTATATTCCTTTGTGCCTATTTTCATTTTGCTTTTCCCTTTATTATCCCTAATATTCTTGGTACTACTTGGACTTTAATAATTTTTTAGATGGTAAAACTGGGGTTGTATTGGGCCCATTACCAGGACAAAGGGGATTGGTAATGGTCTGCAGGGGCTTAAGGGGTTGGGGACTCTCTCTCTCTTTCCAGGGGACACATTAGGAAACCGTCCGGTAAGAGTCAGGCTCCTTTGGGGGCCGCAGTGTAAAATATGCTCACAAGTGGGTAAATAAAGGAGGATTTTGGTCAATGAAGGGAAGGGTGTACTTTAACACCGGTCAACGTACTGCATCAGGGCATTATTGACCTTGGAGCTTGATCACAATGTGGGGCGGTTTTCTAATGTGCTTGTACATAGGGGGATGTACATAGTTCGCACAGCCAGTTCGGGGTTGTGTTCCCTGGCTTGGCCAGGTATGTGTATGTTTGTCTGTTTACTGAAAATGAATAAAGGTGTTTTAAGAATGTGGAAGTGTGGTTATGCTTTTCTATGTTTATGTTATAGTGCCTGAATGGCTGTAAGTAGTACAGGTGTGTACTTATGGGTCAGTAATTACATGACTCTGAGTTACTTTCGGCTAATCAAATTACTAGGATTTTTCTATACATGTTATTAGAGGAAAACTGTCCTTTGCAGGGGCGGTCCAGTTTAGCTTTTGTAAGAAAAGCAGCTTTTCCTCGTGCCGCAAAGTAGTTTAATTTAATTATGAAAAGTCTGCTACCTGGAAGTATGGCGGATGCTGGGGTGGCTCCATTTACTGTAAAGGTGCGACGCCGCACCGTGCACTTCCATGCATTTGTACTGAAGCGCATGGTGCGGTGCCGCACCTTTACAGTTAATGGAGCTGCCCCAGTATCTGCCATACTTCCAGCTTTTCATAATTAAATTACTTTGCAGCGCAAGGAAAAAGCCACTTTTCTTACAAAAGCTAAACCGGAGGGTAAGCTTTGCAGGGTCGGGAGCCCTTGCAAAGAACAGTTTTCCTTTAAAAAAGTATTGCTGCTTTTACAAATGTGTACTATCAAACAATATTTTACTTGAAAGGTAACTATATATTTTTTCCATAAAGAAGAGGGTTGGTGATAATCTTCAGTAGGAAGATTTGAGGTCATCAAGATTTTTGTGAACTGAAAAAAAAAGGCAAGGGCTGCTGTTTATCATGTAAATAAAGCAACTTTTTTTGATAGTCTGTGGGCAGATTTGGCAGCATTAAGAAAGAGCTCTGAATTCTTTTCTTGCAAAGAAACATGAACTGTGGACCACCTTTTTAAAAGAGAACTGTGCTGAACCTGTAAGTAATTTTTCCCAGTAGAAGCTGTTTTATAAGTACTGGTTCAAATTCTGTAATTATTCCATCTACGTGTAGGTGTTTTACTAACCTAAGGGGGCAGTTCTGATTTACAGTCTGGTGGCAAGTTCCATTTTAGAACTCTGTGATGTAGTTTATGTCCAAAACAACCACAGAGTTCTGTGGTAGAACATGGATGCTTTGCGCCAACAATAGAAGGGCAAACCAGGGACACAAACTACATCATAAAGTTCAAAAATGGTTCTTACCAGCAGCATGCAAAGCAGAAACACCCACTAAGATAACTGAAATACCTGTATAGCAAAAGCAATTACAGAGCTTAAAACAGTATTTACAAAAAATATCTTCTGGGAAAAATGCCTCAGATTCAGTTCAGTTCGCCTTTAGGATTCTGATTATCGATAGGCCCAGTGCTGCATCCAGCTCCATGTGTGGATGAGACTAAACTTCTGCCTATCTCACTTGGAGCATTCAGAAATCTTGTATACTATGCAGCAGCTTGCAAACAAAATTAATCTCTAGCCTCGTTAGAAGGCTCTCTCTCTCTCTCTCGTCCCTGTGTTATGATTTTCATTTTTACCTCTGTTAATTAAATGGCATTTGGTCCTGGACCCTCTACAACAACCAAGATGTTTGCTCTGTACACTGAGAATGTATCCAAAAGGCCCTTTTGCATGACGGACTCTGCACCACAGCAAGCGGTGCAGAGCAAGTAGAACATTACCTTGACGTTTGTGTACAGTTGCTCTGCACTGCATCAATGGGGAGCATTCGTTGTCCTGGTGTACCCAGTTTTCCTGGGTTTGCTGTTGTGGTTTTTCATTTTGCACCACATCGGGCTGCTGTGTAATCACACTACAGCCCTCACACAGATGCAGTCCCACAGCAAGCCTCGGGCTCTCGGCCGACTTGAAACATAGCAAAAATGGAGGAAGAGCCACCAGACCACTGCAGATCTGCTATGTGTAAAGGGAAACAGCAGCAGCACAGATGGGGCAGAGCGAGTGGCTGGAAACTGCAGCGCTTTGAAAAGGGCTCCATGTAAAAGGGGCTTAAATGGAGAAATCAGTACCCCCCCACAGTATCTGGAATGAAGAAAACAAAGTTAAGCTGTGATTTCAAACTGTATTAAAACAACATCATGCTCCCCACTGATGGAATAACAAAGTCGACTTACATGATTCTTTTTAAATACTGTATGTCTTTTGAAGTGAACCCTTAACTATGATTCCTAAAGTTCCCCCACTGCTAAAAGATGCACATCAACCCCCGTGTCTGTCTGTGAACTATGCCTTTTTATGTTGACTTGCGCACATCCGCAAGCAGCATCTTGTGGTAGTAGCACATTTCGGAGGTGTGTCAGTGTTGGTGAATCCAGGGCACACTTTAGTAGGTGCATCCCTCATTCCCTAATAAGCCAGCATGCTAGCACTGACACAAGCATTATGTAAAGTGGACACAACTTGTAAGAAAAGTCCCGTTGCAATCAGAGACAAGCTCGTCATGCAGCGGCACAGATGACACACCTCCCGACATGCCTTTCCTGGTGAAACATTTTAATAAACATGGCGGCGGAGCCACCGTCACACAATCTCAAAGGAAGCCGACATCGGAGGTACAGTCCCCGTGTTGGCATCTCCACCCCCCCATTGTGTGTCCCACTGGGAACCCACCCCAGTGTGCTGCCACTCACAGTAAGCCGAACGCGTCGGCATGTTCCTGCCCCCGAGTCCCGCCCCAACCCCATTGTGTAGCACATTGGGAGCCCTCCCCAGTGTTGCCAATATCAGGCCCCCCTGAAAGTCATGGGGCACACTGTACCCAACATTTGTTTCCTTTCACCGGTCATGGGGCACACTGTGCCCAATATTTGTTTTCTTTCATCTGTAAAGAAAGAAAACTGTCTCGTGGCGCATTGTCTGTTTTTTTTTTTTTTTGTACCTGAAAAAAAGAAAATGGTCCGTTGCCTGCAGCACCTCCCTTCCCCCAACCCGCACCAACCCTCTGCACACCCCACCTCCCCACATCCCCTTACCTCATATTTACCTCTGGCGCTGTGATCTTTGGTGGAGCCGGAACACGTCTGGACTCTTCAAAGCTGAAGTGCAAAATGAAGATGTGCCAGTAAGCTGTATAATGACGTAAATGGGGGGGGGGGGTCAACTTAGGTGGCTATCTCAGCCATTTTTTTTAATTTTGGCTCCAAATTTTCAGCATTGGGTTCTTGGGACCCCACCTCATGAACACATGCACTGTCACCTCATTATTTGGGCCCAAAAGGTAATTTTGCGGTCACTAAGCGGAATCACCTTTTGGGACTGATTAATGAAATAACAGTGCCACTGTTCATGAGGTGGGGTCTCAAAGAGCCTATCTTGCAAATGTGGTGAAAAAAATTTCAAAAAATAACTGTGTTATGAGCATACATTGAGCAGTTTCCACACACACTCGTAACTTTGACAATTTTTAGTATTTTCACTCCAGATTTTCAACATTGCCATTTTTTCACACCTCCTTATGAACAGTGCAGCTGTCATTTTTCACATCCTGCCTGGAATGTGTTTTCACACTTGTGATGCACAATGGCACGGTCGCTGTGGGAAATCAATGTTCAGGAAAGATTAACAAAATCACAGTGAGACTGTTCATGGGTGGAGGTCCCAAAATGCCTATGTTAAAAATCTGGTTAAAAAAATCCCCAAAATAATTGCATTACGGGTGTGCATTGCTCAGTTTCTACGCACGCTTGTGACTTCACCAATTTATGATATTTTCACTCCAGATTTTCCACATTGCCATTTTTTTACACCTCCTTATGAACAGTACAGCTGTCATTTTTCACATCCTGCCCAAGATATGTTTTTGCACCTGTGGCGCCAAATGGCGCAGTCACTGTGCAAAATCACTTTTCAGCTAATGAGCTGATAATGCCACTGTTCATGAGGTGGGGTGACAAAAAGCCCATGTTGAAAATTTGGAGTGAAAATATCAACAAACGCCCGGGGTGTTAGGGTTTCCAACCGTAACGCTCCACCCTGTAGAGACTGACAGGTGTCAGGGGTGTGACTTGGGATTGCCGGCTGTAATGCTCACGCCATTCCACTCTCACCCTGCAGCCAGTGACAGGCATAGAGGTGTGCCTTGGACTCTTCAGCCCCAAAGTTCACCCCATTCTCCTATACTGCACCCATTTCTGCGTACTTCCTTATGGAATGGGGTGAGCGTAAGGCCCGAAGACCCCGAGGCACACCGCGACACTTGTCGGTGTCTGCAGGGTAGGGTGAAGTGAAATGGCATGAGTGTTATTGCCTACAACCCAAAGGCACACCCCAATGCCTGTCAGTCTCTGCAGGGTGGGGGTGGGGTTGGCGTCAGTTAAATACTTCACTGCCATTCCTCTCATGCATCTAACTCCTGCACTACCAATGCCAATGTCAGCAAGACAACATTCAGCATTGACAAATGCTTGTTAATATTCTCTGTTGGCATAACTCTTACTGAGAATGCCCTCTATAAATCTTCCTGAGACTGTCCTCTGTCACTGAGATAGGGAATCTTTAGAAAACTGACAGCAGTCATGCTTTCGGAACAGATAGTAGGAGCCTTGTCTTATATTTGTCATTCCCATGGACAACAGCAGAAAAACAAACATTTTTGTTTTTAAAAATGGCAAACTCTAATAAACATACACATTGTTTCTTCCCTCCTCTCACTTGCCTTCCTGATGGAGGGGACCACAGTCCCGTTGAACTATACCAGTCCTGTACCATCGTCTGTTGCTGTACAAATCACCCAGGTAATTCTGTGAAGCCCCAAAGAGAGGAGCTGTGCCCCCACATACAACTGCAGAGGTTGTTTGGGTGAGAGTGGGGGATGACATACCATTTCTAACTAAACATACTCCCTCATGTTTTGTACCTCTGTGAAGGCACTGTTTTATTTTTTATGTGAAATATTACTCTTTCTGTGTGTCATAAATTTAATAGCCTAAGGAAATATTGCATAAACTGTTGACTGGAGCTATATTACATCTCAGCTGGGGTATCCTGGGTAAATACCTTATAAAAATGCGTAACATCAGGACCCCGCTGAAAACAAATGACAGCTGTACTGTTCATAAGGAGGTGTAAAATTGGGGATGCTGCATCATACATGGGAGGAGACAGAGATAATGAGGAGGGGACCCTTACCAATCGGCAGGTCTGGGGAGGGGCATCACTGGCAGGTGGGGGGAGGGCTAAGCAGGGAGAAGAGGTACTGGAAGTGGAAATCACAGCAGAGAGAGAGAGAAGCCCTCAGCTCCCTTAAGACGGAGAAAGCACCGGGGCCGGATAAATTACATCCTAGAGTGCTGAAGGAACTTGCAGATGTCCTGGCGAAACCCCTGGCAGAGCTTTTCACCATCTCTCTGAGGACAGGGTGGGTGCCCCAAGACTGGAAGGTGGCGCATGTAGTGCCTGTCCACAAGGGGATCAAGGGAGGTGGCAGGGAACTACAGGTCTGTCAGCCTGACATCAGTGGTGGGCAAGGTGATGGAGGGCATTGTCAAGGAGAGGCTGGGGGACCTGGATAAGTCAGGGTGCCTGGACGATAGACAGCATGGATTCATCCCGGGGAAATCGTGTCAGACAAACCTGGTGGAGTTCTATGACTGGGTGACAAGTGCCTTGGACCTGGGTAGACCAGTGGATGTCCTCTTTCTAGACTTCAGCAAGGCATTTGACTCTGTTCCTCATGTGGGCCTGTTGGATAAACTAGGAGAAATGGGGTGGAAACCAGATGATCCGATGGATAGGCAATTGGCTCCAGGACCCGGACCCAGAGGGTTGTAGTTGGTGGATAGTCTCTTCCCAAGGAGGGTTGAGTGGGGTCCCACAGGGATCAGTCCTTGGGCCCCTTCTGTTCCACGCCTCCGTATCTGACATAAGGACAGGAATCAGGAGTGAGATGAGTCTCTTTGCAGATGACTCAAACTGGGGGCGGTGGTGGATGGGGAGGAGGGGAGGGTGGCCCTGCAGGGGGACCTGGAGGCTCTGGAAAGATGGTCTAGAAAGTGGAAGCTGAGGTTTAATGCAGGGAAATGCAAGGTACTCCACCTGAGGGCCAGAAACCCAGGCCAAGTGTACACCCTGGGGAATACTACAAGTCTCAATGGCTGAGAGGGACCTGGGGGTGGTGGTGGATGTCAAGATGAACAACTCTGAGACTTGTAGGAGGGCAGCAGCCAAGACCAACAGGATGCTGGGATGCATCGCTAGGGGATCACCTCCAGAAGGAGGGAAGTGATACTCCTCTGTATAACTGCTTGGTGAGGCCGCACCTGGAGTACTGCGTGCAGTTTGGAGAGCCGCACTTAAGAGGGACATTAACCTCCTGGAGAGGGTCCAGGAGGGCAACCAAAATGATTTGGGGCTTGGGGACAGGACCTATGAGGAGAGGCTCGAAGAGCTAAATATGTACACTTTGGAAGAGAGAAGGGACCGGGGGGACATGATAGAGGTCTTCAGGTACATGAAGAGGGTAAATAGGGGAGGAACAGTGAGGGTGCTTTGAAGGAAGGAGGAGGGCCACTAGAGGGCATGGGTGGAAGCTGGAGGGGGGAAGATTCAGGGGAGAAAGGAGGAGGTGCTACTTCACTGAGAGGGTGGTAGAGCCATGGAATGCACTACCTAGGGGGCTGGTGGAGGCAGAGACAGTGGAGGGTTCAAGAGGGGTGGGACAGGTACAGGGGAAGGGTTCAGGAAGCAAAATCCAATGCAGCAAGAATATCCGGAACTGGGAAGGGAGAAGCCAGAGAAGGCGAGGGGGACAGCAAGGTCAGCACCCAGGGTGGGGGCTGACCAAACGAGCAGACACGAAAGACCATTAGGCCTATTCTGCTGGCATTTTAGTATGTTAGTATCTCCACTGTGCTATCCTGGGTAGATACAGTGCAAAAATGTGTAAAAGCAGGACCCCAGTAAACATGAGATGTAGCATCTCTGCTGTGCTATCCTAGATAAAACAGTGTAAAAATATATAAAAGCAACACCCCACACTGAAAATGAGATATTGCCTGTCAGCTGTGCTATCCTGGCTGGATATATAGCAAAACGATATTGCTTCTCAGCAAGCGTATCCTGGGTAAATACATTATAAAAATGTGTAAACGCAAGACCCCATTGCAAACAAGATACTACATCTCAGCTGGGCTATCTTGACTAACTACACAGTAAAAATGGGTAATAGGTGAACCCCACTGAAAACGAAATATTGCATCTCAGCTGGCCTATCCTGGGTAAATATTTACACTGTAAAAACTGTAAAGGCAGGACCCCACTGAAAATGAGCTGTGCCATCTCCGCTGTGCTATCCTTGATAAAAAGTGTAAAAATTGCGTAAAAACAGGACCCCAATGAGATACTACCTGTCAGCGGGCTTATCCTGGATAAACATATTGTACAAATGGGTAAAAGCAGGACCCGACTGAAAGTGAGATATTGCATCTCATCTTTGCTATCATAAGTAAATACACTACAAGAATGTGCAAAAGCAGAGCCACATTAAAAAATGAGGTATTTCATTTTAGTTGATCTGCCTGAAAAAAATATATTGAAAAAATTGGTAAACACTGGATCCAAGTGAAAGAGAGATACCGCATCTGCACCAGGCTTTTGTAGATAAATGCACTGTAGCAATTGATACAAAAAAAAAAGTCTGTACTGAGAACCACATTGAGAATGACTGCTGGCCCAGATTTGTAAGGGCCTCTGGGTTTGATCACAGTATAGTGAGACCCCAAAATATGATATATTTTCTGTCCAAAATAATATCTAAACCACTACTAATTAACAAAATTTACTTTTCACAAGAGAAAAGATATTTATCTAACAAAATTATTCGCAGTCAGAAAATATAGTAACCTTTACTCTTTAATGATGCGGGCCTAGTGTTTCACTTAAATTTGGAACTTGCTAAAAGCTGAAGCCTTTGTATACAATGGCTATTCTGTATGGCATTGTGTCCCTATGGTGAACCGCAATGTCGGTCTTTAGGCTGGTACCTTAGCAGAGCTTGGAATTTTCTGTATGGTAATCATTAACAGATCCATTTAAATGTTTAAGGAAAGGGCAAGTCCCCATATTTGGAAATGTGGCCTTGATAGAAAAGGTAGCTTAAAATAGCCAACCTTACTTATTTTCTGTACCTGTCACTATCTATATTAGCTCTAATTTTTGCCCCCAGTCCTTTCATTCAGATTCCAATGCAACACCATCACATGCATTTGTGCACGGCATCTTTATTGGATTCGGAGTTTATGAGTTCAAGTCACAATAATTTATCAGTAAGGAAATCATATGTATATATATATATTGATGTGTTTATTCAATCAGTAATGAAAAAGAAGAGTCATTGAGCTACACAACAGTGTCAGCCAGGATGTAATGCAAACTGCAGCATACTGCAGCAGAGTTACTGCAGTACACAAGGAAATCCCAACAGCAGTTAATCCCTTTTGTTGTGCATTAACTTGAGACACTGCAATGCATTCTGGCCAACTCCACTGTGTGCGTGTGTATTCTCTGCAAAAAACTTCATTAACACACCATTAGGGTTCCCTACAATTATACTTTCTCAAAAAGCAAGGAAATTCTCTGTAAAAAAAATTTGTTAATGGATCATTAGCGTTCCAGCATCAAAAGTAGGGAAATGCCATCTTAGGTTTCCCAACCCTAAGAACCAACCCCCACCCTCAGTTTCCAACCCTAAGACCCCACCTCCATCCTGCATGCAGGAATAGGCATGAGGGGTGTGCCTCGGGGTTGCGAACCCTAATGTTCACCCCATTCCAAGAGTTAAGTAAGATACCATGGGTACAGAATAAGAGAATGGAGTGAGCATTAGGGTTCAAAACCCCAAGGCACACCCCTTCACACCTGTTCCTGCATGCAGTGTGGGGGTGAGGTCTTAGGGTTGGTAACCCTGAGATGGCATTTCCCTACTTTTGACACTGGAACCCTAATGGTGCATTAATGAAGTTTTTTGCAGAGGACTGCCTTACTTTTTGAGAATGTATAATCATAGGGAACCCTAATAGTGCATTAACAAAGTTTTTTGCAGAGAATTTCCTTACTTTTTAAGAAAGTATAATGGAAGGCTTGTTTGCTTGTGGGAGTGCAGGGCCCCCAACCATCATAATTGTAATTGTATCCTTGTTTCCCTGTTGTAGTGCAGGGGCCTTCAGGCCCTGTGTTTCCATCACTTCATACTCCTCTGCCTATTTGTGTGTGGGAGCACAGAACCCTCTGGGCCCTGCGCTGCCATGTATGGATAAGGACTGCACTCCCAGCACTCCATAATGGTATTCATATTACCATCTGGGAACGCATAGTGCCATCCATACATAATGTCTGAGATATTGTAATCATATCCCTATTTCCATGTGGGAGCGCAGGGCCTTCTGGGCCCAGTGCGCCCATCAGTCCTTAATAGTATCCATGCCCTGCGCTCCCATTCATGCATCATTTTTGACATAGTGCAGGGCCCTGCACTCCACTGCCATACTATGCAGACCCAAAGAAACGCCTGACATTGCAATGTTCTCCTATAGAAAGCACAGGAAAATGTGAAACCTGTGTAACTCAACACCAAATTAATATATTTTCACAAAACCAGGAAAAGGCACATCAGTGGAGCAAGCCGTCTGTACCCTGGAAATTTCAGAAGAAAACTGCAACCGTTTTTTTACACCGGCGTGACAAAGAAACGACTCTGTACGCCTTTCATTACAATGTTGTCCTATAGGAAATGAAGGAAAATGTAACCCTGCAGAACTCCACGCCAAATTAATATATTTTCACGAAACCAGCAAAAGGCACATTAGCATGGCAAACCGTCTGTAGCCTGGAAATTTCAGAATGAAATTACAAACCATTTCTTCACAGTGCAGTGACAAAGAAATGACTGGGTAAACCTCACATTACAATGTTAGCCTATGGGAAAATAAGCAAAATGTAACCCCGCAGAACTCTACAGTAAAGTAATATACTTTCACCAAGCCAGTAAAAGGCACATCTGTGGGGCAAGTTCCTTGTTGTCTGAAAATTTCAGCCTAAAAGAACAAGCTGTTTTGTAACTGTGCAGTGACAAAGAAACAGCTATGTAAGAAATCGTTTTTTTGCAAACTGCGAAAAAGAATCCTTTTCCGCAATTCCTTTTTTTGCAATTTGTGGAAAAAGAACATCCTTTTTTGCAAATTGTGAAAAAGGATCCTGTTTTGTCGAATAAGTTGCGATTTGTGGCAAAGGATTTCTCATGGATTAAAAACCCACATTTCTGGATAAATTATAAAAAAAAGGACCCCAGAACCAGATTCTACGGGCCCCAAATAGGTAAATAAAACTCCTGATGTTTACCAAAGCCTAGTATTTTTTCAGTAATTTAAGTTTGCTTGCCTCGCTAACTGAAAACAAGACGGTGGCAGCAAGAAAAAAGATTCCACATTTTCGGCAAAAGATCCCGTGTTTGCGAAACAGGATTTCGCATTTGCGAAAAAGGATCCTCTTTCGCAGTGGACATCTAACTGCTCCCATTGAAAATAATGGGAAATTTTAAAATTTAATAACTTTCGAATGGATTAATATTTTTTCACCAAATCTTCAAAAAGCACACAGGCACAAGGTAAACCAAGGCATGCTTACCCTGAAAATTTCAGACCACAGTTCCACACTGTTTTTGTGCAGTGGCAGGACAAAGAATTTGACAAAACATGGTAATTTTCACATTTTGAGACACTCCATATCTTCGCACCCACACATTCAACCGGAATGAAACTTGTCACACCAAGTGATCTTTGTTCCCCTAAAGTGCAAGCAAAATTTCATGCAAACTGGTCAAATGATTGCAAAGTTATTAATGTCCAGAACTTTGGATTTAACATAGACCTGGCTGTTGAATCCTAATATAGGGGCGCGACTATGCCCCTATAATATAAATTGCAAAAAATATTATTAATGCTCCGGTTAGGGTCAAAGTGACAAAAGTTGGGAAATATGGCATTAGGGTTTCCAACCTTAACACCCCCCCCCCCCATAACATGCAGGACAGCAGTTGTGTGGGGTGCCTTGAGCTTCTCAAGCTTAACACTCACCCTGTTCCATCTGTAAATAAGGTCAGATGTGTAGACTTTATGAGAATGGGGTGAGCATTAGGCTTGAGAATAAGCTAACTAAGCACAGTTACCTTATTTGTCATTCAGCAGTCGGTTCCAGCAGCAAGTTGCGTCCTCGATCGGAGGGTAGATCTTCACTGTTGGGCCAGTTCAGTTGAGTGAGGGTGTGTGGGGAAGGGGGTTAAAGGGGAGAGGTGGTAACACAGTGGGAGGTCGGGTGGAGGTGCGGGTGCAATTGTTGGCCTTTTTTTTAGGTTAAAAAAAAAACAAATCAGCGAGGGACCATTTTCTAATTTGCAGGTTAACACTTATGTGAAAGGGTGGGGGGTGCCACTGTCACCAATGGGGGATATAATTACTACTGAATCGGGGATCGGAAGGTGGGGTTGCCACTAGACACCAGGAATATACATTTGGGGGTGCTACTCATTTATTTCAATTAGCGGGTGGGGAGTACCAGTGTGCAGGCAGAATTTTGTATTTTTTTTTAAATCTACCCCCACCGTCCGTGCCCCAATTCAGTAGTAATTATAATCTCTATTGATGGGAATGGCACCCCCCCACCCTTCCATATAAGTGTCAACCTGCAAATATCTGGTGTCTAGTGGCACCCCCACCCTCCAATCCCTGATTCAGTAGTAATTACATCCTCCATTGGTACCCAATGGCACCCCCTGCCCCTTCCATATAGGTGTTAACCTGCAGATTAAAAATGGTCCCTCACTGATTTGTTTTTTACCTGAAAAAAAAATCCACCGATAATCACACCTCTTCCCGCAACCTCACTGTGCACCCACCTCCTGCACCTTACCCCACACACACTCACTCACTTACCTGAATTGGCCCAACGGTGAGTCCTCTACAATCGAGGACACGTCTTGCTGCTGGAACTGGCGGCTCTATGACAAATAAGGTAACTAAGTGCAGTTACCTCATTCGTCATACAGCAGTTACCGGTTTCAGCAGCAAGTCGCATCCTTGATCGGAGAGTGGATCTTCACTGCTGGGCCAGTTCAGGTGAGTGAGGGTGTGTGTGGGGTTCAAGGAGGGTGTGGGGAAGTGGGTGCACAGTGGGAGGTTGGGTGGGGGTGTGGGTATGATTGTTGGTGGACTTTTTTTCAGGTAAAAAAAATCAAGTCAGCGAGGGACCATTTTCTAATTTGCAGGCTGACACATATGGAATGGTGTGGGGGTGCCACTGTCACCAATGGGGGATATAATTACTGCTGAATCAGATTGAAGGGTGGGGGATGCCATTAGACACTAGGGATATACATTTGGGGGTGCTACTCATTTATTTCAATTAGAGGGTGGGGGTACCAGTGTGCAGGCAGACATTTTTTTTTAATCTATAAAAATGCACATTTTGCCAAGATTGAAAATTGGAGAGTGGGAGGGGTACCACTGACACCAATGAAATTGTGGAAATGGCACAGGAAGAGCCACAAAATCCTTTTTCATGAGAGGGAATCCTTTTCCGTGAATGTTTTGTTGCATTCGTGGAAAAGTAATCCTTTTCCACAGAAAAGAAATAATTTGCCATGGAAACAGATTCCATCTTGTGAAGAAAGGATTTTGGACTAGTTTTTTTTTGTTGACAAATCCTTTTTTGCAAATCCTTTGGCATTCATTCGAAAAAGGAATTGGCTCCGAAAAAGGATTTTGGACTTAGTTTTATTTTTTAAATCCTTTTTCGCGACCCAATTTCCTTTTTCTCAAGAATGAAAAAGGATTCACAAAAAAAGAACTTGGCAAGTCGCAAAAAAGGATTTAAATAAGAAAAAAAAATGTTCCAGGGCAATGGGAGCTATTATAAACTACAGAATGAAGCTCATCAACTCCTGATGAGCAAGATATATGTTTGGATGTCTGTAGAAGACATTACTATGCAGAGTTATTTTTTATTTATTTAAGAGATTTACCAGGAAAGGCATACTGAGCAGGGTACTGCTCGATTCCAGATGCGCCCTGGGGGTAGGGGGTTACAAGGATGTAGTACATAATACATAAGCACAATAGAACATACATAAATTGTTGGTATCCAGCAAAGGCCCAAGGGAATGGGTGAGGTAAACTGAGGTGCATATGGAGTTGTACACAGAGTAGAGTAGTACAGGCAATTTTTACAGGCAGTGAGTACAGTAGCAGTATTTACAGGCAGTGATGCAGTAGCAAAAATAACAGCAATTACATAGTGAGATTAGATTAACCTACTAGATGGATTTAGGTGAGCATATCAGACAGTAACAGAGGAGGGTCAAAATACCAGATGACATATGGTACTAATTTAGAAAAAGAAAGAATGGGGCCCAGGATAGCTAATAGGAATTTGGCAGTGAGTTCAGCGATGGGGAAGGCATAAGCAGTTGGTGTCAAAATGCGTTTTGAGGAGGGCATTTCGATGTGGGGGTACTGTTGGTGTTCTGATGTCGGCTGCTAGGAGTTCCATAATTTGGGGAGTCTGAAACTGAAAGCAACCTGACCTGATCGGGTGGATCTGTAGGAGAATGTGGAGAGTCTGGAGTCAGGTTCCTGAGATCGTGAGTAGGTGGGGTGGCGGCGGTTAGGGATGTCGACAGGTAGGAGGCAGCGTGTCGACCAGAATTTAGCAGTGATTCTAGTGCAGTGCAGCAATCGCCCGATTTGGAGAGATGGGAGGTCAAGGGATTTGTAGAGTCGCAGTGGTGGATGTTCGTGAACCAATCCAAGTGAACAGCAGAAGGAGTTGTAAATAGGTCGTGCCTGGCTAAAGATGTTTGGGGGTCGGCCCCATAAATGACATCGCTGTAGTTAAAAATTGGAAGGATCATTTTGTATCATTTCTTGCCTGGTTTGTGTAGGGATGCAGAACTTGTTCCGATAGAGAGCTCCCAGCATAGGATGTAATTTTTTGCAGAGCCTCAACATGAGTAGAGAAATGAGGTGCTGATCCAGCCAGACGCCAAGATAACGATATGAGGAGGTGATCTCAAGAGGGTCCTATCCAAGGTAAAGAAGGTGGAGCATCTTTTAGCCGGGTTAGCTTGGCACGGAGCCAAGGTGAGGAGACAGTTTTTGAGTTTAGGAATAGTTGGTTCTTAATGAACCAGTGTTGGATGGCGTCAAAGTCCTGCTGTAGGTGAGATGCTACAGTGGTTCCAGATGGGCCAGAGGCGAATATCACCATATCATCTGCATACATATGGATACCAGATTGTGTGCAGACAGTGGGCAGGTCATTAAGGAAAATTGAGAAGAGCAGCGGGCCAAGTACAGACCCTTGAGGTACACCACTGGTGACAGGGAGGGGGGAGGATAGAGCTGTGCCGATGCGGACTGTTTGAGTTCTGTCGGACAGGTATGACTGGAAACAACTGAGTGCAGTCGTCATCAGACCAGTTTAGGCAAGTTTAGCGATCAAGAGGGGGTGAGATACTGTGTTGAAGGCTTTTGCTAGGTCTATAAAAATAGCTGCGGTAATGTCCCCATTGTCAATGCCTGTAAAGATGGCGTTGGTGAGGCGAAGGAGGGATGTGGTGGTGGAGTGGTTTTTTTCTGAAACCTGCTTGAAAGCGGGTGTAGAAGGAGATTGAATCAAGATAGTTGTGTAGCTGAGATAGAACAAGGCGCTCTTGGATTTTCACAAGGATGGGGAGCAGAGATATAGGCCGATAGTTTGAAGGGGAGGAGGGTTCCCCTCCCTTAGGAAGAGGAATGACCGTGGCCTGTTTCCATTGTGTAGGGACAGGTCCAAGTTTAAATGACAGATTATAGAGCATGGTTAGGGGGTAGGCTATGACTGGGGCAGAGAGTTGGAGCATTTTTGAGTCTAATCCTGATTGGCATTTACCTTTGGTTGTGTTTAGAGAGTGCAGGATTTTTAACACCTGGTCAGGGGTGACTGGGTGGAGCGAGAAGGAGGCCTGGGGAGGTGTGTTAGGGAGAGTGGGGGGGTTCTTTGGAGGTAGGTGAGGGTGGGAGGAGAGAAGCGAGGCAGTAGCGGTGGAGAAGTGGGCATTAAACTCTGATGCAACCTGGCGAGGGTCATTTACGATTCTGCCTGCTAGGTTGAGAGTGGGGTTGGGGGGTTGGGTTGGCAGAGTGAGGAGGGATTTTATGGATTTCCAGAATTGAGATGGTTGGGTGTGGTTTTTGTTAAACGACAATGTGAAGTAGTTTGATTTGGACTGCCATATGAGACGTGTGCAGGCATTTCAAAGGGACCGGTATTGTTGTTTTGCCAAGTGTGAACCAGTGGGCTTGAAAAGTTTCCAGGCCCAGTCTCTGGCATGGAGTTGTTCCATGAGTTTTGAGGTTACCCAGGGTAAGTGGGAGCCCCTGACTCTGGATCTCTTTAGTGGGGCATATATGTCCCAGATAGCGAGGAATTTTGTAGAGAAGTAGTCCAGGACCTCGTCCAAGGAGGTGGCGCTAGGGATAGGAGACCAGTCTATGGTGGAGAGTGTGTTTAGAAGTGCTGGCAGATCCAAGGATTTGTAGGCTCTGCAGCGCAGCAGATGGGGTGGGGGCCGGGGGATGGAAGATTTTACGCACTAAGTAGATCATGTGGTGGTCGCTAAGGGAGTCCGGTAGGAGGCCTGCTTTGAGTATCCTGTGTGGGTGGGTAGTGAGTGCCCAGTCCAGTAGTGTGTGTTTCTTAGATTTGTGGTTTAGGCGGGTGGGTTCCCCTATTTGCTGGTGTAAATTTAGTGCACTTATCTGGCAGCGTGCCTTGGATGCAGCACATCCCAACCAGTTAAGATTGAAATCCCCGAGGATGTGGAGTTCACCGCCTTCAGTGAGGGTCCTCAGGTTGCCTAGGTATTCAAGGATGGAGATTGGCGGTGTGTCTGGTGGGCAGTATGACCCAGCTACATAGACTGGGATAGAATGGGGCAGGGGGATTTTGATCAGGAGGGACTCAATGTTTATTGAGGGCGTAGGTGAGGGGATTACTGTAAACTGGAGATTTGAGGCGACGTACATGGCAACGCCGCCGCCCTTTTTTTTCCCTGCCTGTCTTGGCGGATTAGCGAGAAACCGGGAATAGAGAATTCCTCGTCCCGGTGATGGGGCTTCAGCCATGACTGTGATGATTATGATGTCTGGGTGCAGGGTAAGAACAGTTGTTTGTAGGGCAGCAATTTTATTTAGGATGCTGCATATATTTAGGTGCACGATTTTGAGACCTTTTTGGAGGGTGTGGGTTGAGCTGGTGGGGGAGCCATGGGTGTGGCCTGGGTTCTCGATGTCCCCTGCTAAGAGTAGCAGGAATACCAGGCGTTTCTTAACTGGGCATGATCTTTAATAGTGCGCCTTGGGTATTTTGAGATCTGGTGTTAAGTTTGTCATTGGGGCTTGGAGGATTGGGGATATAGGGCAGGTGCAGTACCGTGGAAGAGGGGGAGGATAGAGGGCCCCAAGTGTCCAGTTTGCCCCAGGTGAAGGTGGTGCTTAGGTGGAGCAGAGGAGGAGTGGGGTATAGGTTTGAGAGAGAGGGCAGGCAGTGGCACGGGGTCTGGTAGGGTGGGGTTGATTGGTAGGGAGGGAGGATTGGGCTATGCAGAGCAAAGTAATAGTAGCAGTGGGGAACTGCATTTTTTTTTGCTTTCAGTACCAGTGGGATTTCTTGTGTGCAGGAGGGAAGACACAGACTGCTCAGCAGTGGCGCTAGTGGTGGAGCAGTATAAGGGACTAATGGTGAAGTGGGCTGATTGGTTTGAGGGTTTGGGCACCACTATATAAAGAAGCCGACCAAGGGTGGTGGTGGGGGCGGTGGGGAGCCTGCGCGTAGTGCAGGTGGGGCTAGAGCTCCTCCAGGCACTGGGAGCAGCTGCAAGAGAAGAGACCTCGGGCTACCTGTTGTGGCGTGGTCCAGGTGGGGGTTCCGAAAATCACCTATCCAGCGGCTGTGGGGAGGGCTGTGGGGACTCCTGCCCTCGCGACCTCCATGTCTGCAGAAAGGAAAGAGAAGCACATGAATAAATACAGGTGGGAGCAAATGGAGGAGGAGTGTGTTAATTCAGATGCTAATTTTGTTTTTTTCTTTTTGGGGCAATTAGGAGGAGAATGAATTTCACTGCAGCTATCCCTGTACTCCAAAACTTGCTAGTGCCTTTTAATAAAATACAGACAGATATGCAGGTCTACTGATTCTACCATACAGCATTAACATTTAGAAATTCAGCAGTCCAGTTTGTTTTTGGTTTGTTTTTCCCGTCTACACTATGCAGTAACACAATAAGTTCTGTTCTGTAGATTGGGGCAGAGAGCTGTGGTAAGCTCGGTGCACGCCAGCCACTTATATGTACATTAGAATTTCAAAATCAAAAAGGCGCCAAAAGCAACAAACGAGCGGCGTGGTAGAGTTCCTCCAGGCACCGGGAGCAGCTGCAAGAGAAGCGACCTCGGGCTACCTGTTGCGGCGTGGTCCAGGGGGGGTTCCGAAAATCGCCTATCCAGCGGCTGTGGGGAGGGCTGTGGGGACTCCTGCCCTCGCGACCTCCACGTCTGTTGCGGCGTGGTCTGGGGGGTTTCTGAAATCGCCTATCCAGCGGCTGCTGGGAGGGGCTGGGACTCCTGCCTCGCGACCTCCACGCCTGCTGCGCCGTGGTCCGGGGTTCCAAATCACCTATCCAGCGGCTGTGGGGACTCCTGCCCTCGTGACCTCCACGTCTGTTGCGGCGTGGTCCGGGGGGGTTCCGAAAATCGCCTATCCAGCGGCTGTGGGGAGGGCTGTGGGGACTCCTGCCCTCGAGACCTCCACATCTGTTGCGGCGTGGTCCGTGGGGTGGGTTCCGAAAATCGCCTATCCAGCGGCTGTGGGGAGGGCTGTGGGGACTCCTGCCCTCGCGACCTCCACGTCTGTTGCGGCATGGTCCGGGGAGGTTCCGAAAATCACCTATCCAGCGGCTGTGGGGAGGGCTGTGGGGACTCCTGCCCTCGCGACCTCCACGTCTGTTGCGGCGTGGTCCGGGGGGTTCCGAAAATCACCTATCCAGCGGCTGTGGGGAGGGCTGTGGGGACTCCTGCCCTCGCGACCTCCACGTCTGTTGCGGCGTGGTCCGAAAAATCGCCTATCCAGCGGCTGTGGGGAGGGCTGTGGGGACTCCTGCCCTCGCGACCTCCACGTCTGTTGCAGCGTGGTCCGGGGGGGTCCGAAAATTGCCTATCCAGCGGCTGTGGGGAGGGCTGTGGGGACTTCTGCCCTTGTGACCTCCACCTCTGTTGCGGCATGGTCCGGGGGGGGTTCCGAAAATTGCCTATCCAGCGGCTGTGGGGAAGGCTGTGGGGACTCCTGCCCTCACGACCTCCACGTCTGTTGCGGCGTGGTCCGGGGTCCGGAAATCGCCTATCCAGCGGCTGTGGGGAGGGCTGTGGGGACCCTGCCCGCGACCTCCACGCCCGCTGCAGCGTGGTCTGGGGGTTCTGAAAATCACCTATCCAGCGGCTGTGGGAGGGCTGTGGGGACTCCTGCCCTCACGACCTCCACGCCTGCTGCGGCGTGGTCTGGGGGTTCCGAAAATCGCCTATCCAGCGGCTGTGGGGAGGGCTGCGGGGACTCCTGCCCTCGCGACCTCCACGTCTGTTGCGGCATGGTCCAGGGGTCCGAAAATCGCCTATCCAGCGGCCGTGGGGAGGGCTGTGGGGACTCCTGCCTCGCGACCTCCACGTCTGACTCGGGTGTGGTATGAGAGTTCGAAAAATCGCCTATCCAGCGGCCGTGGGGAGGGCTGTGGGGACTCCTGCCTCGCGACCTCCACGTCTGTTGCGGCGTGGTCCGGGGGGGTTCTGAAAATCGCCTATCCAGCGGCTGTGGGGAGGGCTGTGGGGACTCCTGCCCTCGCGACCTCCACGTCTGTTGTGACGTGGTCCAGGGGGGTTCCGAAAATTGCCTATCCAGCGGCTGTGGGGAGGGCTGTGGGGACTCCTGCCCTCGCAACCTCCACGTTATGACAGTTTGTTGTGTGGAATAAGTGAAAACAAGATGGCGGCTCACAAAAAAGGATTTTTTTCTCATGAAACAGGATTGAAACCTTAAGAAAAAGAATCCTTTTTTCATGAGACCAACTTCCGTTGTCGTTCCAGGAAGCTATTCAAAAGACTGTACTGAGCATGCTCAGAACCCAAAACTTTAAATTTAAATAACTTTGGAATGGATTAATAGTTTTTCATCAAACCAGCAAAAGGCACTTCTGTGGGTCAAGACCTTTGTACCCTGAACATTTCAGACCAAAATTCCAAACCATCTAGGCATAGTGCAATGACAAAAAAAAACGGCAAAAAAGGTGAATTTTAAAGTTTTTCACTATGCTCAGTTTGAAATCTGCAAAACCGACCAGAACAAAACTCAGCCCATCAAGAGATCTATCACACAAGACTGTGCATGCAAAATTTCATACAAATCCATCGAACAATTGCAAAGTTATTAAAGTGTGAATTTTGAGGTTTAACATTACTCAATCCTAACAATAGGGCCACTGAGCACCTTTATGCACAGCCAATGTGTTCTGCCAACTCGAGGTTCCGATTCTCATGGACCTCACGAGCTGCGCTCTCAAGGTCAGAGGGAATCAGAACCCTCTGTAGCACAACACACTGGTTGTGCATAGCTGCCCATCCAGTTTTCTCTAATATGCAGTTGCCTTATTTTACCGCAGTATGCTGCAGTACTTTGTTGCATTCTGGCTGGCACCACTGAAGTTCATTTTCTATGGTGACCTTATAATAGTTCCAGAAAATTTAAAGAGGAGATACATGGCATGGGAAGGACTGAACATTTATGTAGCACCTTTTATACACACTGGGCCGGATTTTCAGAGCCCTAGAAGTCCTGCAATTGCGGGGAAAAACTGGCACAAACGGGACTCCACTTGCAGAGCTGCAATTTTCCCCACAGCTACAGTATTTTCAAACGTGGAGCCAATTTGCAACCAGCTCCATTATTTATGGCAGCTTATGAGTGTTGTTTCCCCGCAGCTGCGGAAAAATGCTATGGCCAGTGGAACCAGGCGTAACATCTCCCACAGCTGCTGGAGACTAAAAATACTAATCTCCGCAGTTGCTGAGATTTTAGTCCATAACTGGAGTTGCGGAGTGGGACTTAGTCCCAAATCTATTTGAAAATCTGGCCCACTGTATCCCAAAGTACTATTTGAGCCATGAACAGTTGAGGTACCCATTGTTCCCAAACAGGGAAATCAAGTGAGATCAAGGGAGCGTAGGCACAGAGAAAGACAGAGAGATTATTTTCCCACTTGCCATGTTGCCAAATATGATGAGTGTTTGGAGGTGGAAAAGCTTTTAAATAGTTCTGCCAGCATGGAGGTGATTGTTTACTGTCTATTGTTATTTTTGCCATAAGTGCAACTGAGACTCTGGCACTGCAGCAAATACTACAAATGGCACCATCTTCATCTCCCGAGATCCAGTGTGTGATCATCTGTCTTTGCCGAAATCCCCTGAAGAAAGAGATTGACTCAAATACCTTGCAGTAGGATTTGTGTCTTGTGACCGATGTCCTGGTGTAACCAGACTTTGCTATAGACTTCAGAGGCACTTTTGGGGAGAAGAAACTGTTCTGTGACTGGTTCCTCAGCATCATGAACTCTCTTGTTTAGCCAAACAGAGCCCTGCTTCTAGTGTGATGGATTTTCTCAATCTGGCTTAAGTTTTGGGGGTTGCTTAAGCCACAGTGGCTAGCATTTCAAAAATCTTAGTGGGAACACAGAGAGAAAGAGAGAGAAAAAGCTGCTGCCCCACGAGGTAGCATGGGGATTCGGCAGGAAGGCTGAGTCTGGCCTGCCTGCCTTCAGCTCTCCCGCATGGAGAGATTAGAGCAACCTTAATTCGGACTTCGTCTCTTGAGTATTTTTGCTGTGCCCTGAATATTGTGTACAATGAGTCAAAAGTCAGTCTGAGTTTGGAGTTGAAAGAGTGAACAGCTCGAGTGATTTGAGCAGCTGCTCCTGTGTAGTGCACAGGTGAAATAGACAGGAAGGCTATGTAGGGCCTGCCTGCCACCATCCTCATAAATGAAGAGGCCTTAATCCCGAGACTGGATTTCATCCAAAATTGCAGCTTTGCGATCGGAACCTGATTTGTGACAAATTGGATTTTCTTGGTGTGATCGGCCTGTCAGGACATGAGACTGCAGCAGAGCATACGGTTTGTGCAGAGACACTGAATTGCAACCGGACTGCTATCCGAACTGTGGTATTTGCCTTGCTTTTACTATAAGTGTGCTGAATGCTGATAGTGGGTCGCGATTTGGTTCCCCACTGCCTGATTGTGTCAAGCTTGCTGGAAGCTGCATCCAGCGACTACCGGACTGTTATCTGAATTGTTCACCCGGTCTGGGCCCTGCCACCTTGGCCCAGACAGCTGCTCATTCCACAGAGAAAACAATCGACGAGAGACCAGCCCAGGGATCGGCCCCCTGCTCAACATCACAAACAGGACTGACACCACGGTGCTTCGTGTGGGCCCTGCTTCTCCTGGCCATCCAGCTCTTCATCCAGAGGTCTCCAGTTCATCAATCCTACATCCTGTACTGGGTAGCATGAGTAAACACCAGGGTAGCTCCCTGCAACAACAGCTCAATCAAAGTGTGTCATCTGATTTATTTGTTTTGCCTAATTATCACGAACTGAGCCACCTGGCTCTGGATTGCAAATTGTGGGTTACTGTGCATGACTATTTCTTTCCATCATTAGGGCCCCGACCAGCTGCAATGCCGGCCTACCCTGGGCAATGCTTCAGGCTAGCCTCTACCAACAACTGGGTACCCAGAGTGTGTGTGGCTGTGTTGTGGGACTCTAAAGTGCATGCCAATTAAACCAAATCTTTCAGATCTTGAATCATCCACCAGATTCTGCCCCCTTTCTTGTTACTGCCCCTTGAATAAATCAGCTCTAAATCTTTTTGCATTTAAACTGGTTATGGTGTACCTCTGTATGAACAGCACTGAAGTACTGTTGGTTGTTTTGCTAAATCTTATTTTACAGGGGGTCTCCAGGGCCAAGCCAGCTGAACCAGCCCTGGTGGTAAGTGCAACGAGTGTTGGGTTAAAACTGTTGTCAGGTGCTAACTGCAATTGTGTATTCTGTAAACCAGTTATGCCACTAGAGGGAAAAGAGGGAGGGTTGTAGCCAGGACAGCTACGCTACCACAAACCCTGTCCTCCGGGTGGAGGCACCTGTTTCTAGTACCCAGGCCCCTCAACCTGCATCTGGTCACGCAGGCAGGGGTAGTATCCCTTGTGATAGCACCACCTAGGGGTTACAAAACTTGGATAAAAAAGCACATTTCTAATTTAAAGGGCTGTGGCACTTACACCATTTTTGGGGCAACTCTACTCAATAGTGCCAAGCTGGATGAATCACTTAAGTCAACCAGGAGTGTCTATGTAACAAGCTGACAGCCAGAGTGAGAATGATGGTGCAGTCAAGTCTGTGAGCTGAAGTCAGGTATAATGCTTGAGGCTTACCAAATAAAATAATGGAGACTTGGAAAATAAATAATATGCAAACAAAACATTAAAAACTGAGTGCACTTTTAGCAGGCAGGTAGCAGTCAGTTGTAGGAATCACTGAAGTGAGACCTAAAGAGGATATGGGCCAAGCCCCATAACATTCTGAAGGTACAGCAAAAGCAGTAGGACAAGATGCAACTGCAGAGAAGGAGCCCCTCCACTCCAGAAACATCAGTTCCTTTAAGATAATAACTGGGGGCCACTCATTGGCCCAATGGCTGAGCAATGTGACCTGTATTTGAGAGCAGACACAAGTTGCTCAGGCATGAGTAGCCTGGCTGGGGATATGCCCACCCTGGGGAGGTAGGGTGCCACATTCCACCACTGCAGCGACCCTCTGAGCTGGGCCACAGAGTTTGCTCTCATGCACAGGGTGGTCTGACTGCACACGAACCCACCACAGGGTGCATGTGTGGCACTGCAGGAGGGGGGCGAGAAAGAGTCAGGGGGCAAACTGGTGGAAAAATGGCAACCACCAGGATGATGGCACTCACACACTCTGATCTGAGCTCCCAGCCTGTGTACCAGTGGGCAGGGATGCCTGTCTACCTGCTCTGCCATGGGTAGGTAGCCATGGAGGACCCCAGGTGTGCAAGGAGGACACTGGGATTGTGACAGCTGTGCGAGTATGAATGGGGTCATGTGGCACAGTAGCATAAACACACTGATTATAAATAAATAAATAAATAAATAAATAAATAAATCGAGGACTCCACAGCACTAAATCTAAGCTGTGACTGGCTTGAATTTCCCACGGGGATGCTTGCTAACTGTGCTTTTAAGCATGCACCACTAAAATTCCGGTAGGGGTGCAATGAATCACCCACGGCAGAGGCCTTAATGGGAACACTACCCACTCAGTAGCTAAGGAACTCATGCTGTACTACTCAGCTGTCACTGAATTTTAGGGATGTACCCGATGTTTCTTCAAAATTTAACTCCAACTAAAACTGGTGTCTCTGTCACCAATGTGGGGACTGCAAGCACAAAATAATGCCAAACAAAGAGACAGACCAGTCCGCCTTTAGAAATTGCTTTGAATAAAAAGTCACTTGTTCTAACCAATTCCATGTTACTGTTTACTATGATGGTGTCCTTGTTTTGGTCATTTGCCCCAGAGTTTTGTATCAGAGAGTAGAGACTGGTATGATGGAACTCATGCTTAGGTTTAAAGAGCCACCAACACTTGGGGAACACTTTGAAAATGGAAGCTTTAGATACTGTTCTCAGTTTTTTTAGATTTGCTATTATTCTTATCCATACTGGTGACAGCTGCATGAAAACAATAGCAGTTTACCACAGACTTCAACTTCCCTGGCTGCTGTCTACGCCTGACATCATAATTACATTTATGACATCATTAATGTCGCCCCAGCAACTGATTGTGATGTCAGAAACAGAATTTTGATGTCTGGGGTAGACAAGTAGCCAGAGTAGAAAGGGCAGAGAGCCTGTTTTAAAGAAATAAGAATTAGAATTACAGAAAAATCAGAAATAAACATGAATTTGTATAAATATTACATGTTTTCAAGTTGCCCTTATGGCATCAGGGGCTCTTTAACCTGGCTTTAGCCACCACATAGCATGTTGCTATGTATTTCTGTACTGAGATACAAATAACGTTTATATTGCTGGACTAGTGACAGCATGTAGCATTGCATTCTACTGTTCTGTGTTGAGGACTTCTGATGTTCTATTAATTTAACATGACTTAAGGATCGAAGATATAGCTTCAAAGAGCTCTACCCAGTCATACTAGTCTTAAAAAACAGTTCTAATCTTCACCACCTGATTAAGAAGACTTATTTTTTTGTAGGCTGGCTCCCAAGGGGGAATATATATATATTTTTTTATAGACTGGGTAGGGAAATTGCTGCTCTTTTATTTGATGATGAGCATCAAATGACCATGCGTATATCAGAGCGCAACCACACACCTGCACTTTTACCCCCCTCCAAAACAATGTTGCCATTTTATAAGATAGATAACCCACTCTGAGGTGTGTGGTCACGCTCTGATATACACGCCCTTGGGTGGTTGTCGCTTCACGTACAACACACACCAAAGCGCATGATATCAGAGCGCAACCCGCACACCTCAGAGTGGGTTATCTATTACATATATATATATATTTGTTAAGTTAACATTTGTTGCAGTGCTGGGGGGGGGGGGAGGCAGAGTCCCCGACTCTTCAGTGAGGTTGCTGTGTCTATCATCAAGTCTCATACTGTATAATGATGCTGTTAGTTAGCGCTTTCTGTAATGGGAGACCATTTTTTAAGATATTAAAACCTGTTATTCCCCTCTAATTGCGGCTTCTGTTTACATCAGCATATCCCTCGCTGCAAAACCTCTGCTGGTCAGTCTGCCTTTTCTGCCTGCTGTCCTACATTCTGGAATGCTTTTCCTCTCCCGTTTCATCTATTGTCCTCATTTTCTGCTCTAAGACTGGTTCTATTAGCTCGTCTCTCCCTTCTCTGTTCCTGCATCTAGCCACTCAAACGGGCTCTAGTTGGTACATTACCTTCCCTGAGCCACCACTGCACCCCTCACATTGCTCCACTACTTTAATGATTTATTATCACTGACACTAAAAAAATGTTTGTACACCTGCACATTTGTATCCCTACTTCAGGATTTTTACCACTTAATGATTTGTTATCATTAATACTGGGGGATGTAGTCTTTTGCAAATGTTTGCACCTTGTGTCATCTGACAGTCTTTGCTGCAGGCTGCACTTGCCATTTTATTCAGTATTATGCACTGCATTTCACAGTTTTGCTTACTTTGTTTATTCCCACCTTGTAACCCCTTCCCCCCCCCCAGTTGCACCTGGAAACAAGATTCAAATCAGTGTGCCTCTCCAGGTCAATAAACATTAACAATATAAACAAGCAGCCCTCGTTAGGGTAATGTTAGTAGTGATTACACCAAACTTCCTATTTGTAGTAGTTAAAATGTATTTAAAGATGGCCCCTTCCCCCACTGCATCTTATGAAAGGCAGTAACCAAGATCATCACTGTGAAGCACGTCACTGGATGCCAGGCACAGCAGCTGCACAGTAACGTCAGGAGTTCTGCCGCCCCCATTAGAAATACAATAGACTGCGACTATAAATCACATTCTTCTTCAGAGCTTGACAACAACATAAGTCTTATGCAGGTGGCAAAGCTAAATAATTGCTGATTTTTGTTATGTTTATGAACTCTCCCTCTTTATAAGTGTGTATTTGTGGGGACTTATTTTTGATCATGTTTTGAGGACATGTTAAAGCATTTTTTCCAGTATTCTTGAAACATTTTAAAGAGATAGTTAGTGTACTGCCTAAAACTAATGTTACATTTTAAAATCAGTCAGCCATTACCTTTCATATCTGAGGTACTTTTTAGTTTCCCCTTGTTTAACTAAAATATTTTTTACCTGATGCCAGTAGTTGTGATGTGTGGAACAGCACTCTGCCTGGCAGCTGACACATCTAGCTGCATAGCCCCCTACTACATCATCAGCATTGTGACCTCACTGGTTGTGACATCACTGCTGCTTAGGAACAGCCACTCAGTGGCTGCCAGTCAGTCACCTGTGACGTCACTGCCAATGAGATCACAATACTGATGCTGTAGTGGGGGAACAGAGACAGATATGTCGACTGCCAGGCTAAAAGCTGTTCCACACATCCAGCACAATATTATCACATAGAAGATTTTCTAATGAGCACAAGGAAAAACAAAAATACTTCAGAAATAAAAAGTTACAACTGACTACTTCTTAAAACTTATATTATTTTTCTGTCTGCCTGTTTTGGCTCCACTAGCTCTTTAAAATACAATATTCAGACACAACTCTGCATATATTTTCACACTTATCTCCCCTCATTCTTTATTACTGATGATATTTTGTTTAAAACAGAATCTTTGCGTCTCACACTTCATCTCGTCCCCTTGCTGCTCTCCCTGCCGATGCTTTGTTTGTGACAGAAGAATCATTTCCATATCAACAGATTCTGATGTCACAAACAAACAGAATTATGACATCAGAAGGGGAACAGCAGGAGGAGCAGATGAAGTCATGGGGATAAAGATAATATTTTAATACAAATGACCTCAGTAATAAGGAACAAGGCAAAATACACATAAAAAAATAATGAATATGTTTCAAACAGTGTCTGGAAATTATATTTCAAACATTTTTCCTGGATACTAGAAAAATGCTTTAAGGAGGTGTACAACCACCACCAAAATCATTCATTTGTCATCAGCAGACATAAGCTAAACTACCTTTCCAAAAAAAAAAAAAAACTGAATTTCCAAGTCATTCCATTCTTTATTGCAGATTATACAATGGCAGGAAAGAATCCTGGCTTCTGTTTGGTCAATTGGCTGTCACAGCAGGGATGTTATCCTGGTAGAACTTCCCTGCTGACTGTTTGTTGGACATCCTCATTCTCTTAAGAAACAAAAATATTTGTACACATTAACAAAAACAGTCCTTAAAATTATTTTTTTAATTATAAAACAATAAGCCATTGTATAATAAGAATAATGTCCTCCAGGGTGTATGTTATGCTGGGATAACATCCCTTCTTGGGTGTTGGATGCCCTCGGCCGGTGGCCTCGGGCCCAACCACCCAAGGTGGGATGTTATCTCAGCATAACACCCACCCTGTCAGGCATTATTCCTTTAGTATTTAACCGAATGCTGACATGAAAGAGGAGCTTTGTTTCTTACAGTTTATCTAGAAAAAATGCTTACTCAGCAGACAATACATACCCCCCTCCCCACTTGTGACATTTCAGCCATCACCACAGCTAAGACACTATGATGTCACAAGCAGGGAATTCTATCTTTAGTTCCCAAATAAACCTCAGCTGTAAGTGGACGTAAGACTACATGATCCAACTGTCATGTTGACAGCCTAAATAAAATAAGAATAATTTGACATTCAAATAGTGGTGGTGGTGGTGGTGGGGGGGGGCGGATGGTAAGTCTTTGCAGAATTTGAAAACAAGGAAAGATTTTAATGCTTTACGCTATTCTGCACCTAAATGTAAAAGCACTGCCATGCATTCGGTTTGTGGTTTTTAAAGCTGCCAGAAAGGTATGAGTGAGATTCAGAATGTTTCAGAACCAAAAATGTTCCAGAGCAGGAATACACTTGGAATGGGGGATCCTGAACTGGAATACTTCTGGTACCAAAATGCATGCACCAGCTGGTATGCAGCAAGTGGAATGGTTCCAGAATCTTCCTGCTTGCTAAATTCTGCCTGGTTCTGGCATTCTAGTTCAGGATCCCCAGTTCCAGGAGTGTTCTGGTTCCAGAATCATTCAGTTTTTACCAAATCGGCAGCACTAACGGCCATTTTTGAGACTATGCTACTTTATCATCCTACTGTAACCTGTTTCCTTCCAGATGATACGTGAACAGCAATAAACTATAGGCTCTTCATTTTTAATCATAACATAATAACATGGGAGGCATTCTCTAGCCTCAGAAGGCATCAGTTAGGGAAGCACCCTAGGATGACCTTAAAGGACTTGGTGCAGCTGCAACAGCAGCAGCAGCAGATGTCAATGACAAATCCTCTCCATAATTCATGACTTTGACACAGCACAGCTCCCCCAGCATCAGAAACTCAGCAATTTCTCTCCTCTCCAGCACAGACAGCGCATATTGTGTTTTTAGGGCCGACACGTGCACGTAATTGGGCTTGGCAAGAGAAGGAAGCCATACAATTGTCAGAAGAGATTGAACAATACTCTAGACAAGACATCAGTCTGAACTTGATCACCATTTTCCATTATGAACTGTGAGCGCCAAGTATATTCCAGGCAACAATCAGCTTTGTGTTAAAACTACTGCCAATATACAGTCATTGATAAAAGAGAGAACTCTGTGCAATACTAAATTAGTCAGCTGCTGCTGACAGTCTGTTCTTAAGTCCGACAACCATGCATAGAACTGAACTCAAAAGCAAAACAAACATACATTTCAAAATCTACTCTGACTTTACAATATCTGCCATGTACTCTGATATTTTTAAGCAATAGTAACAATCAGGGATCAGGGCTCTCCCTGGGAACTAATAACCAGATTTGGACGGGGTGGGGAGCTCATCTTGGGCCTTAATTTACCTGCAAATGCCCAAATCCAAGGTCATGAATGTAACTGCATATCTACAGTATTGCTGAAAATAAAACTTTTTTGAGTCAGTTTTTTTTTTTAATCACTTATGATCTCACTACATTGTCCTCTGAGCTGCAATGGTCCTCTCTAAGGAATTACAGGCTGGCACACTAGCCACTGAAAATGTTTCACCTATAAACATTCCAAAAGACCCCACACTGGTTAAGTCTGCAGCCCAGCCCCCTTTCTATTCAACATTACAATTTGTTTACCCTGGACAGCCTAGCTGAGATGCAACATCTCATTTCCATTGTGGTCCTGCTTCTACCCATTTCAACAGCTGGGTGGGATGGAGCAGTGGGAGAAGACAAGTCACACAAGTATTTTGGCTGTAGTGGGGGTTGAACCCTTGATCTCCTGGCTACAAAGCTGGTGCTCTGAGCAAAGACTACACTGCCTCTCATTACAGGCTGTAGTCAAAATAAAGTGTCTCCTCTGCCAATATCAAAACAAGCTCATCTTAGAAAATAAAATATTTGAGACTATAGAGCTTTATTGCCAACATAAACAAAAGAGATTTCCCTGGACCAGCCCATTCACCTTGAGTAGTGGTGGTGGTGCTGAGTGAAATATTTAAATGGGGTGTCTCCTCTTACCTGTCCTTTTACCAAGCTGGCAGCAAACTGCCTCATGACTGCCTCCACTGTGTAGGCACTGGACCAGCCCCGTGGGGTGAGCAGCTCCATGCAGATGGCCCCTCCATCCAGCACATAGCCATTCTCCAGTCGGGGGCTCAGCACTCTGACAAAGGGCGGCGAGAATGGGAAATTGTCGGGGAAGGACAGGTTAAGCAGGATGAACTCCGTGCTGGTTTCCTTCATGTCCTGCCAAAGGGCGGACTCCTTGTCCACCTGGTGCAACTTGACATTCCACTCGAAGAGATTGTCCTCCGCCAGCTCCACGGTGATGAACTGATCCGTCAGCTTCTTGATGTCCTGTAACTCTTTCATCAGTCTCCTCGTCCTCACTTGACTGCAGTTCTGCCTGAGGGGGACCAGGGAATGCGGGGCCGGGGCTGCTGACGGCTGCTGCACGGACGAAGAGGAACCGCTCGTCTTGACCCCCTGCTGCTTCTCCTTGCTCTCCTTGGCGCCGGGGTGCTTCTCCTTGCTCGTTTGCTTGTCCTTGTGGGACTCGCCCAGCTTCTTGTTCTTGTCGGCCGGGTGGATGATACTAGTGCTGTCAGCGCTGGGGCTGCTCTGTTTATTGTTGCTTTTCTGGTTTCCTCTGTTCCCCTTCAGAGAGCCCTGATGGTGATGCTTCGGATCCTCCGTGTCTCTTTCGTGCAGGCGAATCAGACCTATCTTTCGTAGCAAAGTAGCCATATTTATAATACTTTCTGCTAGTAATAGAATTAGTACTTGTGGTTGGCCGGTAAAAAGGGAATAATCATTAAAAAAAAGCTACGTAAAGAAGGAGCTGTAGCAGCACTGCTCTGTCAGTTCGGAGTTGTCTCTCTCACCACCACAGCCTTTCCAACGGACTGGGAAGCGCTTTCATGGGGCTGTTGCACCACTCAGACTCGTCTCGAATCATAAATCAAAACAAAGGGGCATCGCCAGAATAATCCGACCCCCAAACCAGAAATTCAGTGAAAGGAGAGCCCGGGCACGACCGAGTCAACACGGCTGCAGATGCTTGAGCGCTAGGGAGACGATTTCTTATGCAATAAATCACTTAGAGCCCCATTTCATCTGTGATATGAGGGTCGGGTTTTTCCTCGGCTCGTAATCGCCACTTGGGATCTGCAGCCTCTTCGGAGCTGATGCTGTAGGATCGGCTGACAAAAGTACAGCTCTCAGGTTGGTATTCATCGAGCGATCACTGCCGGTGCCGCTGCTACTGATGATGAATGGGGTGCTTGATTTCTGTCCAGTTAGGATGAGGTCGCTTCTGCCCTGCACTAATCGAAACTTATCCAATCCACTATTTGTTCCGAATCCTCCATAAAAATTAATAACCCCCAAGAAATAATCCCGAAAGTCCTTTCTGTGATAATGAGGGGTATAGTGTCCTCAAACCGCGGGATGTGACTAAAAAGCGCTACAGTGATGAGAGCAGCAGGTTCTTCGCCGCTGGTGTCCGCAGCTCTGACACTGCAGAGGCAGCTCTCGAAATAGTAAAGCTGCAGCAACAGCACACAGGAAGGCAGCGTCAGCCTGGCAGGAGGCACAGCTGAGTCGAGTCCTGCGCAGAGCTCTCTGCTAGATCCTCACCGCAAATCTCCTGTTATAATCGCACAAGTGCACGCCTGAGATGCGTCCAACGTCAAAGCGCCTTACCTGCGTTGACTGCCGAGATCGGCCGCCGAAAGGTGCCCTTTTCCCGTCGGCAGGCCGGCAACTGCTGCTGTGATTGGCTGTGGAACAGTGATTATTGGTAAGCCCGGCTCCTCCTCCTCCAGCATCCCTAGGAGGGACAGCTGCTGGATATGGTACTGCTGCCTTCTGCTGGCGTATCAGATGACCCGGGCAGATGAATCTGAGACAGGCTCACAGTAGCTACAGGCGGCACCAACAACGCTAATAGAAGATTCGCTTTCTGGAACCTCAGTGTTTTGCCACCCAAATAAGTGAGGCACTGTCCCCAGAAATGAGCATGAGGGTGGGCTAAACACTTCACATCACGGAGAGAGATACTACAAGCTCACAACATCGGTAGGCAATAGATGAAATATGAACCGAATTATAAAATACAAAGGTTTTCTCTGATGCAGAGCATTAACTCTCTTGCTTTATTACATACAGCAGTTGCCTGAAAAAAAAAGCATTGGTTCCGGGGGATTCACCGCTTCTGCTGATTGTATACGTGAAGTCTTAATCGTGTGGTATTATATGTAACAGTTCTCACAAAACACATGTATACATATTACAGTTACTGTATGGGACCACAATTAACCTGAAACCAGTACTCTAGTAGGCCCATAAAACAGGGCTGTGATGTCACAACCGTGAATTACGTTTTTTTTTACACTTTAAAGTGACACCAAAAGCACAGTACAAGTCAGCATCTGAAACCACTAATTTTAAAACATAAAATAGGCAGTATTAGTTAGATGCTTTATACAGGTCTTTGGTGTGTGATGCCAGTATAATTCATTCAAGCTTAGCTCTTGTGGTTTATGTGCCTTCTCACACCTCAGCTGTGTCCAAGAAATGTGTTACGCACAGTTATGAAATGGTCATAAAAACTGAGGCAATCTGTTTGGGCAATACCTGTGTGATAGTGTGTCTTACGCACAGGAAAAAGATCCAGCAGTGCCCAGTAGGCACTGATATCGGTAAAGCTGCCTATTCAGAATGTTCGGAAAAAGTAAAGCAGCCATCTTGTTTTCCCAACTGTGCCAGTTTTGCCTGCTGAAATTTTAACGCTAATCCTCTTCAGTCAGAGTGCCTCTTCATTTTAATGCCAATTTCATAAACTTTGAGCTAAGCGCCTGTGAAGTACACGACCACAAAACACGAGACTGCCATAATCCAAGATTCCCCCACCCCCGCTGCTCGCAGTCCCTCCTCTCAACGCCTGACTTGCCAGCCGCTAGCTACTTCCCTCCTGCCCTTCTCTCATTTTTGTAGCACACATACTGTTCTCCTCTTCAGCAACAACACAGTTCTTCTTCCCGTCCCTCTGTCCGCTTGCTTGCTTGCTTATACACCAGCAACACAGTTCTTTTTCCCATCCCGCTGTCCACTTGCTCGCTCTCTCAGTCACTGAATCACAGACCTCAATGGACAACTGCGTGAAACGTTCTTACGCTGCCTGCTTCTAAAACAAATTGAAATCGCCCCCCAAAAAACACACACACACAGGCATCATTTCGGTAAAATGCAAAATGTAACAGTTTAATACCACTACTAAATAGAACTCGAGTTAGCTGGAGTTGGTGGATGCCATGACAACCAGAAAAAAGCTATAGCAATGGCAGCCTTCCAGGATCAAAAGTCTTCAACTTAAAAAAAACAACAAAAGAAACACTATAAACTAATGGTGGAGGAACTATTTTATATAAATGACAAAAACAAAATATGTTTTTTATTACTTAATATAGTTATTTTTGCTTTTCACATCCCACCATAATTTAAAAGCCCATTTCATAAGTGCAATAAGCCACTCCAGGGTGTGTGTTAGACACTTTAACACATGGCTAAGAGGCTGGACGCACTCGGCCGATGGCCTTGTGCCTCACTATGCCTCCTAACCGTGTGTTAAAGTGTCTAATGCACACCCTGTCATGGCTTATTGCTTGCGTACCACCCATACATTATTCTATATATAATGTGTGGTTAGGGTATTGTGCACTGAAATCAGCCACCTGAAAAACCTTTATAATGTATGGGTAGCCCTTATTACCCACAGAAAGTAAGCTATTTACAACCTTGTAATCCCACTGTTTTGATGTCAGAACCGTATAAACCCCCTCTCATCTATGTCATGGCAGTGGGTTTACAAAATGGAATGCCAGTGTTATTCAGTATTCTACACAGCAAGAATGCGATCGTTAGTCTCAGTACAGTATTCAAATAACATTCCAATTGTCACAGTTTACTGTTACTGAGTCTAGCAAACTCTCATGTCTGATAGAGATTTTAATTCTGGTGCTATTTCGTCCTGCTGTCATTCAATCTGTGTATCCTAGTAAATTGTTTTCCTACACAATCATATGGCTGCAGTGCAGATTAATTAAAAAGGTAAGGCTAAATTACTTGTGTTTGGGGGGAGGGGAGGTAACATCTAATGTCAAATCCCATACACTATAAATGACAATGCCTGATATACAGGTGATAACCATGGTATAATCACCTCTCATGGTTGCTAGAGCAATGGTAAGCCTCTTGAGCTGCACTGTCGAGGTTTACTGATGCTCTAGCAACCACTCGAGGTGATTACACCATGATTATCACCTGTACATCAGGCATTATCCTCATTCTATGAAGCTGTGTAGTTGGGCATCCCAGTAAGCGACCAAAAGAAATGACCTGTAAGCTAGGTCCCAATTAAAACCATTTATTGTAACATACAAAAAATGGTAAAAAAGCAGCTAGCACTCATACAGCGACACGCAGATGTACATTTCACGTCAGAGAGACACTTTTTCAATCCTTGTTCTACCTTACACTATAATGCTGTACTGTACACTATATAACCACTGCATGCACATTTCACATAATATTTTACACTATAAAAAATACAGGATGAGCAACTTTATGCACAACTAGTGTATTCCCCTACCTCGGGGTTCAGATTCCCACAGACCTCTTGAGCGTCGCTCATGAGGTCAGAGAGAATCAGAACCCCTCTGTGGCAGAACGCTCTGGTTGTGCATATTTGCTCATCCGGTATTCTCTGTGTTGTGCATGTTCTAAGTTACTGTGCTGTACTAAAAACCTTACTATGCACATTCTAAAATCAGCCGCAGCAGCGCTCTCCTCAGCACTCACTCCCTCCATGCTCACCTATGGAACACCATTGTTTCTTAACCGATCGTAACCGCATTAAAAACAAACGTCAGCAGCATTTTTTGTCATAAGAGATGACTGAAAGAGAAAAGTTTATTCTTGACTAAGGGAATTCAAGAACCACTCAAAAGATGGCCTCAGACATGAGACTTGTGATGACTCCATTTCTTCTGGACAAAGGTGAGTACTTTTTTTTATTCTCTTGAGTTAGGATCTGTGAGGAAACCGAGTAGTGTTCAACAAGTGAAAGCAGTTAGAGTATGGTTTTAAAATTAAAAATAAAGAGTAGAACACAAATAATAAAGTTGCTAAATGTGTTTACCGCAACTGCACTTTTAATATGTAAACCACTATTTTAGAGCTTTTATTTATGAAAAGCACTACTCTAAAGCAGCTTCTTGTTGCAATCAACAAATATAGCAACTTTATTACTTGTGTTCTGTTGTTTATTTTTAAAACCATATACTATAACAAACAAAATATGGGCAACCATACACAACTGGACATCTGTTTCCATCTTGGGGTTGAGATAACAACATGGACCTCTCAAGTTTCACTCTGGAGGTTCATGTAAGCAATAATACCTGACAGGGTGGGTGGTATTGTGCTATACCGGACTGCCCAGGGGCATAATGAGGCCCGACGCCACAGGCGGAGGGCCTTATAGTCCCTGGAAGGTCTGGCATAGCACAATGCCGCACACCCTGGAGGGTATTATTGCATTTAGAAAATGGGCACTGTAAAAAAAAATAAGTTTAATAAAAAGAAAATTAATAAAAAATTAGTTTAAAGTAAGTTTTGTAAAAAAAAAATAGTTCCGCCACCTGCATTAGAATGATGTTTGCTTTTTTTTGAGTTAGGGTCTTTTGTCTTTCTGGAGACTCTTAAGTTTAAAAAAAAAAAATCTCCTGGGCAGCTCTGTAGTACAGCAGGTCACCCATCAGCAAATGTTTTTTTTTGGTTGTGTTTGTTTGCTTTTAAACTACAGCAAGGCGCAAAGGCGTCTGTGTCTATAATTTGTAAAAGCTATATCCATTAACTTTAGTTCCCAGCAGCTCCTAAACAAAAAATTACACAGACACACTATCAAATGCTGATCTCTTCCTTAATTCAGCCAAAAGTAACATTTCAGCAGGCATGCTGATTTACCATTCCTAGTCCCATCTCTTGCTCTCACTAGTGTCTTATTCCAAGACTCATCATTTGTTTACCTCTTATCATAGCTGCACCTGCATGGGAGGATGTTGGGATTTTGAAGTAACTCCTTTGATTTTGAGAAGACCTTCAATTATATACCTTCCTAGCTATTCACTCTGTCCTGTATCTGGAAGTACAGGTATTCTATCAATCTCGCAACCACTAGTATTTTAAAAATATTGTTTAAACTGCAACTGCTTGCCTCATTGTAAAATAGCGCATTTTCACTGGTTGTGGGGTACAGATCTCTGCTGAGTGGTCTGATTCTCCTCAGGATGGCTCTAAGAAAATCTCGACAGGTGAAGGGGGGGGCAGTTCTGCTGGGTGTCAGTGTGTTGTTAGATCCAGGGTGGACCAGGCGCTGCCAGAGATCGATTGTCTTTGGTTTAATCTCCAGTGGCACGTCCCATCATATTGCTTTTGGCAGGAGAAAGCAGATCTGCAGTGTGTTTGGTATTATGTTGATGGAGGGCTACTTGTAAATTTCGGCAAGGAAGCCAAATGAGTTGAGGAAGAGAGAAAGAGTGCTAGCTTCGGTAGCACTATTGTGTGTAAGAGGAGTGGTACTTTCTTAGTTTTCCGTACCGCATATTGATGTTCATCTGCGGTATGGAAAATTAAGAAAGTACTGGCTGTTGTCATACAGCAGCCACTGAGCATGCTTCTGTCACTGAACAAGAAGCTGATCGGACTGACTCAATTTTTGTCTTCTTTCATTTTGTTTTATGTGTGCCTGCCTACTATTAATTTGTTTACCTAAAAAGAAGTGGGGGGGGGCATCCGCCATCTCGCTAGATAAGCGGGGACAAAATGGTGGCAGGTCAAATATGTAAATTCTAACTGGCCTCACAATTTCAGTGATCAGGTCAGTTGGGATTGGCACTTGTTCTAACCCGGGCTCTGTTGTCTGATACCTGCCCACCTTGCCATGGGTATCAGCCAATCAGTGCTCGGGGATTTCTAAGCCCATTTTCTAAATGCAGTTATCTGAACCCTTCCATGGAAACACAGGCTCCTTGTGTATGGTTGCCCATACATTATTCCCAATATAAATAACTCCAGTTTCCTAGAGTTATTTATAATACATTTTTAAGTTATTTTTTATTAAAACAAAGAAAAAAACAAACGTAACACTTATCTTCTGCACTGCTAAAGTGGAATCTTCCTCTTGCAGCTCCTGAACCAGATACCATCTGTTTGCAGGACAACAGGTTCTGCGGTTCTCGATGCTGATTGGCTAAGATCACATAAGGGATTTATAATTGTGATATCACTATGCATCCCACAGCAATATATTGTGAAGTCTGAAACATTGGTCATGAGGTACTTGTTACAGTAATTATTGCTGCCTATAACACTTACCATTCCTGGCTGTCACACTTATAATAATGCACTGTGATGAATATATTGTTCCCATATTGTAAAACTGCTTTTTTCTCCTGTCTACCCCTTCTCCCAGGCTGCATCTGGAAACAAATATTCAACACTCCCCCCCACCGACCACACACACACACACACACTCACACACACACACACTATGCCATATGTCAGGACCGCATAACCTGACTTCAGTCTTCAAAGGAAGAAAAACACTAAGAAGAAAAGAGGGACTGAGTGTTTAATTACATTGGTAGGATTGTGTTTATCAATCACACAGATTAGTACATATAGAGCAATATTTATGAAACTGGTGTATTCATGAAATGCTTACCATTTTTGTTTAATTTACCTCATTATTCATGAAGTACTTTTAAAGTGTAATTTTGCTTTATGTGGTTTTACTTTATTGGTGTTGTTTTATGCTGCTCCTAAAGGATAGTGCTGAATTAAGAACAGGGTAAAACTAGAAAAGGGGGTAAGAAAAGCAACCACACAATCAAGAAAATGCTTCATGGACTGTAAATCAAACTCTTCATAGCATGCTAAACTGCTTCATGATTATAAGTCGTAGTGATTTTATTTCTGGAATGAAGTACTGTATGTCTTAATGTTATCATTTCCAGAGTTTTCCCCGAAGGACCAGCAGCTCCTTGTGTAATGGCCCTGATGTCAAGGCACTTAGTAGTCCATTATCTGGCAGGCACTACTGCCACATAGTGGATTATGACATGTTAAGTATCCCAAGTCAAATATAACATAGAGCAGTCAATGTCCATTGTGTAGACTAGAGACAATCATATAAGTCGAAAACACACACACTACGCGCGCGCACACACACACACACACACACACACACACACACACTAATGCAGAGCATCATGGGACATATATGCAAGTCTCAATGAATTAATTATTCTAGTTCTGCTTTTAACAGGCACATATGGGGTCAAAAGTCCTTTCACACAATCTGCAAAGGCTGAAAATAGCGCACACAAACATGGGTTTCATCTTGGTTAAGATTCATCAGTGTGCCACATCTGTAGCACTGCCCAAATGGTAGGGGGAACGAGCCATGTGACAGTCTGACTGGTTTGGGTCATGGTAAGCCCAAATAGGAATGCAATCTAAAGACAAAGAACCTCGGTGCAAAAGCTCTAAACCAAGAATTATCTTGGAAGGGTGTTGGCAGCAGAGTCAAGTTTCACAGAATAAAAAATTACATATACTCTAGTAATAAAAACAACATCATTGTAAGTATATGCAAATCACCATGAAATACAACAGCTGAGACTGGATCTGCTTCAATCACTAAATAACCCTTATGTTTAAGCAATAATACATGACAGGGTGTGATATATCATGATATATTGTCATGCCTTGGGAGCATTTTGAGGCACGAGGAAATGTCAAATGCCTTCAACCACCCAAGAAGTGACAATATGCCAGGATGTACCACACGCTGGAGTGTATTATTGTGATTATAAAATGGTCCTAAAAGTGTTAGGAAATGGCTGATCTTGGTAATCAGTTTTGAACCATGATGATATTCTGAGATATCATCACAGGTCAAAGACTGTTTCACCCAATCAGCTTCCAGGATTTCTCCTCCCCATTTTATAATTTTGCTTTTAATGGATCTACTGTGCAAGTATCACAATTTCCTCACTCTAGGTGGATGACAAGGCAAATATTCTCACTGAAGGTCCTTCAGAATAGAAGCCTGACATCATTTCATTCCAGGACTGGATTGTTCTCATAAAATTCTGATTACAGAACGTTTCCATGACACAGCAGCACATTCAACCACTTTACACACAAACCCATGCCATTGCATAAACAAACTATGGCATGGGCCCAACGTCTGATACTTTACATTTGATCCATGACCTCCATAACTTCGCTAATAACATCACCATTCTTCATGGCATAGCGTCATGGACCACTTGCAAAAAATACCTGGCATATTTTTACTAGGTCCATGGTAAAACTGTGAGACCAAAAATGGCCAGAAAAATACCTTCATACAATGTAGATGAGAATGAAACATTTCAGATAAATTAATTATTTCTACAGCATGAAGACCTAAAATGATGACAAATCATTTATCATTATTCTGGGTGGGTCACCGCCATTTATCATAACTTTAGGTTGGTCACAAAGCAGCTCTTAGCCAGTGGGAAAGCAGATATGTCTGCTGACATCACAGTGACCCCTGCTGCACTCAAATTAGAGCAGTAAAACCAAACAGAAACAGTTTATTCTTCATTAAAAGAACTAATGTGAAAGCTCTACAATTTAAAATACATTGCATAAATTGGGCATACAATGGCCTCACTCAGAATATGACACTAATCCTAACTTGTAAGGGGCAGGATTTTAACAACTCACTCACAGCTCTGCCACTTGTGAGTTACGGCCCTGCCACCTCACTCATGATGTTAAATGGCATATTCTGAGTCTGGCCATTGTGTATCCCACATTTATTTTTCACCTGGAGTTAAAATAAATCAGTATTTCCATACTAGAAGTGTCATAACGGACATTTATACTCCATGAGCATCACTGGATTCCAGAACCTCTGTTAAAACTCCTGAATGAATCACAGAATCATGAAATCATAGAAATCTGGTGGCAGAAAAGGACCACTCTGGCCCATCTAAGCTGCCCCTCCCCCCTTACTTGTCCCCTTTGTCAGGTGATACCCTCCTCCGTCCATTGCTCAGTCCTTTATGTCTGTCCCATGCCTTCTTGAATCCCACCACCATTTCAGCCTCCAGCACCTCCTTAGGTAGTTTGTTCCAGGGCTCCATCACCCTCTTTGTGAAATAACACCCTCTAATATTGCTCTTGTATCTTCCTCCCTCCAATCTTATACTGTGACCCCTAGTTTTGGCTCTCACCTTCCTCTTAAATAAACTCCCTTCCTTCACCTTATTTATCCCCTTCATATATTTAAAAGTTTCTATCATCGACTGTCCCAGTGGTGCTGGGGGTTGAGGCACCGGACATCACACCTTAAGTCATGCTGGCGACCCAGGTTCGGACACGAGCCTGGGTTGTCAGAGGTCAGTAGGGGAGGATAGAATTGAGCATCTGAATGACTGCTCTCGTATTCTGGGGAGGGATGTGGGTTTCCACTGCTCTGCAGCGGCCCCTGGGGATGCCTGGAGGCACTGTTAGAGTCGGTGTAACAGAAAGAGGAGTGCAGCAGACGTCAGTACATCAGTGTTAGAAATCATTGCATGTCTGCACTCCTGAGGAGCAATCAGGAGGAAAACTAGCAGCATCAGTCATGGCAGCTTGATGGCCATAGCTTCCTGAGCCCTGTGGCGGCCCAGGGGTGACCCAACATGCTGGTATTGGATCCTTGCCTAGTGCGGGGACCAAGAGGAGTCCCTTTCATGGGTATAGCAGCATATGCCAGCCGGTTGTGTGTGGGGTGCCCTGAGGGGTTGTCGGGGGAAGCAGAGCAGTGGCTGGAAATAAGGCAGAGTGGTGGCTGCACAGGAGGAAAAATACAGTGGCTATATAAAAGTTTCTGTCATCTCCCCCCTCTCCCTTCTAGTCTCTAGTGGGTACAGATCCATTTCTCTCCACCTCATCTCATGGAGCTTCTTTTGCATACCCTGCACCATCTTTGTTGCCCTCCTTTGAACCCTTTCTATGCCGTCTATGTTCTTACACAGATGAGGCCTCCAGGACTGGACCCCATACTCCAGGTGAGGCCTGATCATGGTTTTATACAAAGGCATCAGCACCTCCCTCCTTCTGCTTGTTATGCCCCTACTTATGCATGCCAGCATTCTATGTGCCTTGCCCCACTGCCTTGCTGCATTGGTTGCCCACTTTCAGGTTGTCTGAAATTATGATCTCCAGATCCCTCTCCTGCTTCGATTGCTTAATTCCCCCCCCCAATGTGTATTCAGCTTGTGGGTTTTTACACCTCATGTGCATTACTGTACATTTTTTAGCATTGAATTTCAGCTGCCATATGTCCGACCACCCTTCCAGAATCTGCAGGTCCCTCCTCATGGCTTCAACCACCCCCGGTGTGTCCACCCTATTGCAGATCTTTGCATCAGCCACAAAAAGGTACACCTTCCTCTCAAGTCCCTCTGCAATATCCCTGATATAGATGTTAAAAAGGATCGGTCCCAGAACTGACCCCTGGGGCATCCTGCTCATCACCCCCTTTTCCCTGGAGTGCACCCCATTTATATCCACCCTCTGGTTTCTGTCCTTCAACCATTTTTCTGCTCATCTAGTTCTCTTCTGTTCCACCCCTAAGCACTCCAACTTATTTATAGTCTGCTGTGAGGGACAGAGTTGAAGACCTTATTGAAGTTCAGATAGGCCACGTTCACTGCCCCCCCGATCGATCACCTTCGTTACCCAATCGAAAAAATCGATCAGGTTTGTCTGGCACGATCTTCCACTCATGAAGCCATGTTGCCTGTCATCTAGTTGCCCGCTGTCTATCAGGTAGTTTACCACTCTGTCCTTTATTAACACCTCCATCACCATCCCCACTACCTAGGTGAGGCTGGCCAGGCGATAACTTCCCATCTCCTCTCTGCTGCCCCCCTTATGTAGGGGCACCACATCCACATTTCTCCAGTCACTTGGCACCCATCCAGTATCCAGGGACAAGCTAAACAGCCTCACCAGTGGTGCTGCCAGCTATTCTTTATTGCCCAGAGTACCCCAGGATTCAAGCCGTCCGGTTCCATTGCCTTGTCTGCCTTCAACCTTCCTAGTTCCTCTTTTATCCTGTCCTCTCTGAACGGGCTAGGATCCACTCTTCTGTCATCCCCTTCTCTCCTCTTTAACTCAGGTCCCCTCCGCTCCCTGTCTACCATAAAGACTGAGCAGAAGTAGCTATTTAGCACATCTGCCTTCCCAAAGTCTCCCTCCACCTGTGCTCCCTCTTCCCCTCACTAGCTCCTGCTTTGCTCTCCTCTTTTCCCCCAAATACCTAAAAAAAGTCTTATCTCCCATTTTGGCCTGCCTAGCAATTCTCTCCTCTGTATCTACTTTTGCCCTCCTAATCTTTTGCCCTGCCACCCTCAGCTTCTCTCTATAAATCTCCCTGTCCTCTCTCCTTTGTGTCCTTTTGTATGTTCAGAATGCCATCTTTCTTTCCCTAATTGCCCTCGCCACCTCTCTGATAAACCAGAGTGATCTACTTTTCTTTTTGCTTTTTCCTACCTTCTTGATACAGAGCTCTGTGGCTTTCAGTAACCCCTCCTTAATAATGCAATTCCATAAATCCACTATGTCCCCTAATTGCTCCTTTTATTATTTTATTTATTATTTATTTAGCTTTTGTTAACCAGGTAAGTATACTAGACAAGACAATTGCCTATTTTCAGGTGTGGGAGAGTACAGGAATAACAGATTTAAGTACATAAAACAACGCTGTACAAATCAGGCATGTTACAGTTCATGTGAGGACAGTATGATTACAGGTTCAAAACAGCATACAAAACGTAGTAAGGCATAGATTTATACTGTATGGACACAACAAAATAAACACCTTGTAGCAACTAAGAGCAGTACCGGAGGTACAGTTTAGAGATACTTCAGATATGACACTATATACAGCTTAGCGACCTCATGGAGTTAGGTCTTTTGTCCAGGAAGACCTCCAGGGCAGAAGAGTGCTGTGCTGAATCAGTTTACGGGGGTTTGGGGCAGCCACAAGCTGAAGAAAGTTTAAGGTGGTTCCATAGGGTGGAGCGAAGACACACCTGTGAGTGCGAGGAATGGACCTGGGCAGGGAAAGTGTTCCATAGTCTGGGAGCGCATGCAGCAAAATCCCGACTACCCATTAGAGTCCATGTAGCCAGTATCTTAAGGAGAGCATGTTCCTGGGACCTGAGGGAGTAGGAAGAGGAGGCAGCCAGAACAAGGAATTTCACCAGCCCTGGAGGGGTGCCAGTGCCAAGGACCTTTCCGGTGAAGCACCCTAGGACAAAGTCTATGTGGTTTGAGGGTGACAGCCAGTTTAGCCTGCTACAGAGGTCGCAATGGTGAGTGAGATGGGGGGCAGCCAGCGTGAAGCGGCATACATTGTTATAGGCAGAAGACTACCTAGAGAGGTGGCTTTGGATGAGCGGGCAAACAGTAGGAGCCCGTAGCAGAACGAAGGGAGGAGCACCCCTCTGGCAAGTACAGTCCACACTGCTGGAGTAAGATTGCTTTTGGCTCTGTAGGCCAGACCCAGTTTGCAGTTAACAGTCTTGCAAGTATTCTGAATGTGGCGGCCAAGGTCAAGCTGCGGGTCCAGTGTCACCCCAAGGTATTTAAAGTTGTCAGTAACTGGAATCAGGACCCTGTCAACACCAGAAACACGTAATGGAGCAGGGGCGGTTTTAATCTTGCCCTGAGACCCAAAGAGCATGGCCTGGGTTTTTCTGAGATTTAGAACCAACTTGTGGGACAATATCCAAGATTGGATGTTTCTCAAGTCTTCACTCAGGTGGTGATTTATGACCCCTATCTCTGGGGAATGGGTCAGGATGACCAGGTCATCTGCATAAAGGATAGGCTTGAAGTGGACAGCGGCAGCCGGGAGTTTGTTCATGAATATGGAGAAAAGCACGGGCCCCAAGACTGAGCCTTGTGGGACACCCATGATAAAAGGGATAGTGCCCAAGAGCTCCTTCCCATACTTAGCAAGTTACTTTCTGCCATTTAAGTAGTTGAAGAACCAGTTGAGCACCTCAGGGGATAGACCATAGGAACTGAGCTGGGTGGAGAGCATGGTGTGATCAACAAGATCAAAGGCCTTAGAGAGGTCTATAAAGATAGTTCCAGAGAGTTTGCCTTGGTCCATAGCCGCCCTGATCCAAGATGAGACTATGACAAGGGCAGAAGATGTGCTGTGCCCTTTCCTAAAGCCATGCTGCACTGGGAACAACAGGTCATGAGGCTGCAAGTACTCCGAGAGTTGCCCTGCCACGACCTTCTCGAGAAGTTTGTTGACCGCTGACAATATGGATATTGGACAGTAGTTTTCTGTGAGTTTGGGGTTCCCCTGTTTAAGTATCGGGACCACCCTGGCAACTTTCCATATTTCCGGAATGACACCCGATAACAGGGACAGATTGAAGATATGGGTTACCATGGGGGCAATCTTACTGGCACCAAGACTCAGGAGTTTCAGCTCCAGTCCATCATGGCCAGCACTTGAAAGTGGGAGAGGCCCAAGAGCAATCTCTGCACCTCTTGTACCATCACCACCTTAAAAAGAAAGGGCGGGTAAGATGGGGACGGTGCGGCCCCTTGTTCACCATTTTTCCCTCCCCCATGGGGGAATGACAAGGTAAAAGTAGATAGGTCCGAAAAGTATTGCTTGAATGCATTTGCGATGGTAAGAGAGTTGTTGCAACTGGCACCATCGATGATCAAATCAGAGGTCTCACCACTCGGAGTCCTACTGACTATATTCTTAATGTTTCTTCAGAACCTTCTGGAGTCTCTGGCTGTGCACAGCAGCACAGTTTTGCAAAATTCACCTTTAGCAGCCCTGATAGCCTTCTTGCACTGATTTCTGAGTTTCCTGTACTGCAGAAATACAGCCTGTTCTGCCGTGGCCTTGAAATTTGCCCAGCACTTATTTCTGTACTTCATGAGGGCTAGCAGACTCCAATGTAGCCACTTTGTCACCGAGCCCCTGACCCTCTGTCTAATGAGGGGGGGCAAGTTTATCCTGCAGCATCCTGAACGTACTGAGGAAGTGACTGACTGCAGATGGGGAGTCCTGGGCATTCCATACTGCTGACCAGTCGGTGTGCTGGAGATCATCATGGTAGGAGCCAAGATCAAACCTGGAGTAGTCTCAGACCTGGATGATTTTATGTGGGATTTCAGGGAAGGGATCTTCCACACCCCGTACACAGGGGAGTGGTCCAAGATGTAGTCAGGGAGGATGCCCGATGAGCTGATCCTCTCTGGTCTATTTGTCATGACCCAGTCCAGAAGAGAGCTCCCTCCACCATTAGGTGGGCACCTGGTAGGCTCCTTGATCAGTTGCGACAAGGAGAGACCAGCAAGGAGTGGTTCATATGCTTTGGTGTTGCTACCAAGCCAGTTTAGGTTGAGATCACCTAGGATAATTAGCTCATTATGTCGGGTCACAGCACCTACTGTGTCAAGGAGGACAGACAGCCCCTCTAGGCCACCCTTAGGGGGATTGTAGGTGAATACAACATGTATCTTTTTGGTCATCCCAAGCAACAGCACCGTGTGCAGGAACTCTTGAGGGGCTGCACTGGTTTGTAGACAGAGGTAACACTGACAGGTTAAGGTGGCTTCTGTAATAGACCAAGATGCCACCCCCCTCTTTTTTCCTGGATGATCAAGCCTGAGGAGGTCATAGCCCGGGAGGGCACACGTAGAATTTGGAATGGTGGGTTTAAGCCAGGTTTCTGTTATTCCAAGGATGTCAGGGGTGTGGTGGGTGACCCAAGCAAGTAGTTCCACCAGATTGGGCAGGATGCTATGGATATTGAGATGGGCTATTTTCAGCCCTTTGACCGCCATCCAACCCAAAGCAGCAGGGGCTGTTTGGCAGGGCGGGCCAGGGTTAAGCTTGATGTCATCTGATAGCACTAGGGTCACCAGAAGCAGCCATAGGAGATGTTTTAAGGAAGGGGAGCCATCTCTGGCATGCATCCTGCAGCCATATCTCCTGACCAGGCATGCAGGGCACAGAAAACACCTCAAGTCAAGACTGCAGAGAACCCAGGGAGGGGGTCTGCCCTCTGCAAATAGGTTGGAGAATATGAAGTCAGTTTCTGCCAGTTAGGTGCAAGTGCCCCATGGTTCTCCTGCTTTAGGGACACCTGCACCAGTATACCAGGGGATGCCAAGGACAGTGAGGAGATCACAGGCGAGTGTGCACATGAGTAGATGCAGTGGTATTAACTTAAATAAGTGCTGAGGGTTCCCCATGTCCATACCAGTGGTAGACTGACAGAGGGGGGATGGTACAGATCAGTGCTGATCACTGGCTTCCAATCCGCAGCCAGAGGTGATTCCCACACCACGACCAAACACCAGATACCGCCCGGTTATCAGCAGTTACAACCTACTATTAACACACAATTCTGAGCTCATACATTCACAAGAGCACAAACTAAGCTCCTAGGTTTGTGAGCACCCGTGCTATGCTCATGTTGCAGGACCCAGTTCCTAATTCAGATTGCCCCAGGAGGCTTAGTCAACAATGCAAATCAGAAATGTGTTTTCTATAATTTAAAAAAGAGCTAACAATGAAGAATGTTGTATTGGCTGAGTACCCTCCATTTCCTCCCTGAAAATCCCCCTCATTCTTGTAAAGTCCACTCACCTGAAATCCAGAACCTTTGTGTTGGTTCAATTTGTTTTTTTTCCCATCTTTATCCTGAAACTCATTGTGTTGTGGTCGCTTGTACCCAGGAATTCTCCCACCTTGGCTTGCTCTACACCATTCCCATTTGTAATGATGACGTCCAGTTGGTTATCTCCCCAGTGGGCTCTCTAACCAGTTGTTGCAGGAAAGCTCCCTGGATTGCTCCAAGTACCTCTCTGCTCCTGGAAGATGTTGCCATAGGGATTTCCCAGTCCACATTGGGGAGGATAAGGTCCCCCAGTAGTAAGATCTCCCCTCTGAGTGCCATTGGTTCTATCACCTGTACCATCTGTCTGTCCTCTTCCTCCCGCTGTGTAGGAGGCCTGTACATCACATCCAGTCATAATGAAGCCCCAGATCTTTTTTCCAATGTGACCCATAGGACCTGCACATCCCCCTGCACCTCCTGCCTTCCGTCGCCCTAATGGCCTCTTTGACGTACAATGCAACCCCCCCCCTTCTGCCAACCCTGTCCTTTCTGATAAGCCTGTGCCCCGGACCCCTACTTCCAAAGAGTGGTGCTCTGACCACCAAATCTCAGTTATAGCCACAATGTCTAGTCTCTCATCCACTATACTGGTCTCCAGGTCCACTGTTTTGTTCCCTAAACTCCTAGCATTTGCTGACAGGCCTTTCCACCATCATCCTTGCAAACCTATGCTTCCCTACCCACACCATGAATAATATGCAAGAAGTCCTTACCTGGACTTGTTTGGAATGTTAGGAATACTTACATATTTGAATGTGTTCATTAGAATGTGCTTATTTGAATGCACATGGCAACAATGGATTGATCCATTGGAAAAGGGGAAAAAGTGCAGAATCAAGGTTTTAAAAGTAATTTTTTTAATAAAATACAAGGATTTGAATACTATGATCTACCTTGCTAGAGGGAGACTGCCATTGTATAAATGATATATGTCATGGGCTGGCTAAAAATATCACATTTTTTTCTATCTGCAGTTTTACCTCTGTAGACGTCATTCATTGCTTCATTACCTGTAATGTCATTGATGTCAGAACCTACAGATAAGAATAAATGTGATGTTTTAGCTAGCTCATAGCATATCCCTATATTATAGTGGTGCAGTAGGGCCACTATAATTAGGGTTGAGCAGGGGTTTCTATGTTAAACCTCAAGCTTTGCACTTTAATAACTTTGTAACCATTCAACAGATTTGAATGAAATTTTGCATGCACAGTCTTCTGTGGAAGCACTCTTGATGTGCCAAGTTTCATTTTCATTAGATTTGCAGATTCTGAGCTGCGCATAGTGCTAAAATGTTAAAAATATTTTTTTTTTTGCTTTTTTGACATCTTGCTGCACCCAGACAGTTTGGAATTTTGGTCTGACATTTTCAAGGTAGAAAGGGCTTGTCTCACAGAAGTGCCTTTCACTGGTTTGATGAAAAAATATTAATCCATTCCAAAGATATTTAATTTTAAAGTTTTGAATTCTGAACATGATCAGTTAAGTCTTTTTGATAGCTTCTTGGAATGGCAAAAGAATTTGGTCTCACGAAAAAGAATTCTTTGTTGTGAGGAACCAATCCTTTTTTGTGAGAAAAAAATATTTTTCATGTGTTGCCATCTTTTCGCTTTAATATCTTCACAACCACTCAGTGGATTTGCTCAAAAGGTTACATGCACTATCTCAGAGGGTAGATCTCTTGACTTGCCAAGTTTCCTTGCTGCTGCATGTGTGGATTCTGAGATCGGGACAGCAAAAAAAGTTTAAAAATTACTATTTTTTGCCATCTAGTGCCCAGACAGTTTGGAATTTGGTCTAAACTTTTCAGGGTAGGAAGGGCTTGGCCCACATATGTGCCTTTTGCTGGTTTGGTGAAGAGATATTCATTTGTTGCCAAGTTATACGGATTTCAAATTTTGGTTCTGAGCATGCTCATGGGATCTTTTGGATAGGCGTTTGATACCCTACTGAGCATGCTCAGAGCCAAAATTTAAAATGCTTATAATTTGGGAACAGATTCCTATTTTTTTCATCAAATCAATGAAAGGCACCATTCTGCAGCTTACCCTTTCTAACTTAAAAATTTCAGACCAAAAGTCCAAACCATTTGGGCTGTGCGTGATGACAAAAAAGCAAAACAAAAAACACAATTTTTCCTAAAAAGCACTATCCGGATCTTGGAATTGTCACATCCGACTGGAATGAAATTTGACAAATCAAGACACTTTGCTCCCCAGACTGGCCATGCAAAATCTAGTGGAATTCCATTGAATGGAGGTGAAGCTATTACAGTGGTGCAGTACCACCACTACAGTTAGGGTTGAGCAGTTTTTTCTATGTTAAACCTCAAATTTGCACTTTAATATCTTTGCAACCATTCAACAGATTTACAAATAATTTTGCATCTGCAGTCTTGTGGGGGTAGATATCTTGACTTGCCAAGTTCAGTTCCAGTCGGATTTGTGGGTTCCGAGATGCAGATAGTGAAAAAACATAAAAACAATTGCTGTTTTATTTTGTTATCGCCTTGTACCCAGATGGTTTGGAATTCTGGTCTGAAATGTTCAGGGTGGAATGGGCTTGGCCCACAGATGTCCTTTAACTGGGTTGGTGAAAAAAATATTAATCTGTTCTAAAGTTATTAAATAAAAAAAAATGGGTTCTGAGCATGCTCAGTCAGCACTTCAAAATAGCTGTATGAAGCTTTTACGTGGTTTTTCGTTTATTTTTTTTGTATGACCGCCATCTTGTTTTCCATCTTCCCATAAAAATTATAATTTGGAAAACCACAAAAATGACAGTCTGCTGAGTGACCAAGACATATAGCTTGCTTTTCTGGAGCCCATAAGCTGGATTCTGCACTTAACTGTAGAAGAAATGCCCTTGACATGTTGTTTTTCAATATTATAAATCTTTTTTCATGACTCCGATATAAAAAAGGATTCTTTTTCTTATACTGAGTCAAGAAAAAAAAGATCCTTTTGTCATGAGGGAAACATCATTTTTCTTTTACTGGCAGCTGTTCCCTGGTGTCTAGAGGCACCTCCACCTTCCGATTACCCTCCTTGTATTTGTTCTTTATTATTCCATACATCTAGTGGATCCTCCACCATCTGATCGCTGCCCCTCTATTTACTGGTTGTTTTCCTGGTGTTTAGTTGCACCCCTCACCCTCCAGTTGCCACTCCATAATTATTTATTTATTTATTTCTGTGGTGTCTAGTGATGCCCCTCCCACCCTCGTCCCCGTAATATGTTTCTTTATGGTCCCTGGTGTCCAGTGGCAACCCCCGTGCTCTGACTGCTGTCTCTATAATATTTGTTTTCTCATTGGTGTCCAGTGGTACCCCCCCATGCTCCGATCCCCTCTCTTGTTAGACCTTTAATAAACAAAACAGTCCCTTGATATCTTTTTTTAATACCCGTAAAAAATAAAATGGTCCCTTGCCGATCCAACCACCCAACCCCAACCTCCCAGTGAACAACCACCACCTCAAACCCCCCCCCACACACACACCCTCACTTGCTTGAACAGCTCACTGGCTGAAGATCTACTATCCGATCAAAGACACGTCTTGCTGCTGAAACTGCTGACTACAATACGAGAAATGAAGGTAAATGCGGTTCAATGTATTTCAATGAGGTTTTCATCTTTGATTCATAACCTGGGCATTTTTTCTTCATATTCTGACACCACATTTTCAACATGGCCTTTTTGGGGTCCCAACTCATGGAAAATGTCAGTGGAATTCTGCTAATCCATCCCAAAAGGGGATTTCGCAGTCGCTTGGCAAAAATCACTTTTTGGGCAGGAATTAAAAAAGTTCACTGCCTTTGTTCATGAGGTGGGGTTATAAGAAGGCTATATGGAAAATTTAGGGTAAAAATATGTAATAATGGCAAAGTTATGAGCATGCGTTGGAATTTTGCTGTGCTTGCTTGTAACTCTGGTAATTTTCATTATTTTGCTACCAAATTTTCAACATAGACATATTTTTACATTACTTCATGAATGTGACAGCTGTCATTTTTCAAATCCTGGCAAAATTTTATTTTCATACCTGTGGTGTGGAATGACTTTGTGGTGGTGTGGAATCACATTTTGGTGGGGATTTGAAAATTTTCAGTACCAGATTCATCAGACGGGGTAATAAGAAGTCTATGGTGACAATTTGGTTATGGTTTTGCTAACATTGGAAGGGCTCTGCACTTCTACAGCAACATACATGTATGCATCTTTGAAGGGATGGAAGCCCAGGGCCCAGAGGGCCCTGCGCTCCCACAGGCAAATAAAGATACAATTGTACCATCTCAAAAAGTATCAATGGATGGGACTGCACAGCCCAGAGGGCACTGCACTCCAACAGGCAAATGAGGATGCAGTTATACTGTCTCAAGGTGGATTGTTGGCTGTTTCTGCAGCTTGTTTTGGTGAACATTTTATACCAATAAAAAGAACTGAACTGTTTGGGTTGTGGTGAATTATCAGAAGAGGTATAAATGTAGCTAGATGGAAGGAATTATTGCTATTAGGAAAGCAGAAAGGCTAACTAAATGGTCTGCATTGTTTTAACCCGTCTAACCAAACCTATGTACCTACTGTATGTACCGTAGTACGTATATGACCACAGATTGCTTGACTCCCAAGAACAGCCTTTCCTACAGAGTCCAGTGTAGTTTATGCTTGCCTGCATAACTGTGTGTGGCTTGTTTGCACTTTAAATGGAAAAAACTCAGCCTAGCAGGCGCCCAGCTACTGCACCATTATTTGCTACCTATGAATTACAATTTAGTTGCTGCCAGTAGGAGGGAGACAAAATTGCTGTTTGCAAGAAACAGATAAATCAAATGCCTCAGTGTTATCAGTGGAAACGTGTCATCTGAAAAGATTTCCAGCAATTCTGTAGAGAGAATTACAGATTTCTGCTCTTAAGTGCTAGCCGCTGAACACCACTGGCTACTTTTTCATAATTTGCAAGAGACAAAAGGGGTTGTTATCTGGTTCATTAATGTCTATCTTCTCTGTTTACTCTCAGTGAGTACAGTAAAATCTAATCTCAGATTCAGATGCCTTTACCTGAAGAATCTGGATAGCAGAAGAAAAATGTGAAGTATGCCTACTTCAGTTGTAATTATGGAAAGCATTACTATTTCAGGAGGAAGTCAAACAAATTGAAGCTATTCAGGAGTTACAAGAGTTTGCTAGTGCCAGCAAGGGCTGACTGTAGTAATTGTGTGTTTTTTCATTGGGGGTTCAGGCCCCCTTATACTCATTCACACATGTACGCAGATATGCTGTCATACACTGCAGCACACTCACTTAGACATGCAGTAATAAACATTAAGTATACTCAAGAGAGGCAAAGAGAGCAATATGTACGATCCTTACAAAGGAGAAAAGTGGTGTCCACATTGGATTTGGTTTCTTTGCTTTTCTCTTCTGAAACCAGGATACATTACATATATTACACAGTACATATGGCATAATGTAACACTTCACATCCAATAGAAAGCATCATGGGTTGCAGTATGTGATTCTTTTTAGTGGTAAGCTGAAAATGCTTTACAAGGACAAAGAGTGGTCAGAACACCAGTCTATTTCTGATTTACACTTTATTTCACTCCCATGTGGACAACACGAAAAAATTGCTCACCTTAGTAATTATGTTTCTTCTAGTGGAGTCTTGCTGTAGTCTGACAAGTGCAGTTAGCCCTAGCCTTTAAACTGCCCTGGAGAACAATGGGTTAACTTTTCTATGCAGGGCATAGAATGTTGATCTCGAGCTTGGTTGATGTCTCTGCCTGTTGTATTTTGAACTGCAACCATCAGATCTTTACGAGCAAAACTCACTAGGTGTTCTGTGTAGAAACTGTCAAATGTTTACTAGCCAACTGGCAGAAAAATAAACTTTTGAGTTCCCAAAGGAAGACTCAAGTCAGGAAACCCAAAAAACAAAAAACAATAAAATTTAAATAACATATCACCCCACAAGTAACAGAGGGTGTAAGGCGGCGCCCCTGGGGTGCCAACACTGCACCTGCCAACCCACATCCCAAAAAATCCAGGTTCTGAGAGGGGAGGCGGGGGGTCAGAATACAGCAAGACTCCACTAGAAGAAACATAATTACTAAGGTGAGTAATTTTTTTCTTCAAACAACATGAAGCCTTGCTGTATTCTGACAAGTGCAGACTACCAAGCAGTGCCTCCATTGAGGAGGGACAGAACCTACTTTGGGAATAGGCTCAGAAGTACTGCTGTGCCAAACCGAGCATCACTCCTAGCCTGGATATCCAGAGAGTAATGCCTGGTAAAGGTATGTACTGTTTTCCAGATGGCTGCTTGACAGATTTCTAAGAGAGGGATATTCCTGGCAGCAGCCAGGGAAGCAGCTGTACCTCTTATAGAGTGAGCCCTCAGGCCTGAGGGTGGAATCTTTCCCAGTTTCTCATAACAGAATTGTATACAAGACACAATCCACCTGGCAATAGTTCTCTTGGTGGCAGGTTTGCCCTTTCCTACCTCTCCATAAGTGAGGAACAACTGAAGGGAATCAAACCTATGACCCTTGGTACGCTCTATTTAGTAGCTAAGGGCTCTTTTAACATCCAAACTGTGTAGACTCCTCTCCCCTGATGAAGAATGATCAGTGAAGTAAACAGGGAGAGACACAGACTGATTCAGGTGGAAATCTGAAACCACTTGAGGCAATAACTTTCTGTTAGTTCTAAGGACCACTTTATCTCTGTGAAAAGAGATGAAATCAGGTTCCACTGACAGGGCTTGCAATTCACTGCTACGTCTAGCAGAAGTAATGGCTACTAAAAACACAGTTTTCCAAGTCAAGTACTTAAGCTCTGCTGAGGACAAAGGCTCAAAAGGGGGTTGCATAAGCTGAGCAATGCAAACATTAAGATCCCAAGCAGGAGCAGGCTCCCTAAAGGGGGGATTGGTATGAAGCAATCCCATGAAAAACTTACAGAATACAGGGTAGGATGACAGTGAGGAAGACTTGCCTGCTGACAGGAAAGCAGAAACAGCAGACAAGTGTACCCTGACAGTAGGTGTTCTGAGGCCCAGGCTATTAAGATGGGCCATATAATCCAGAACTGTAGGCAATTCAGCAGTATCTGGGGAGATACGCCTCTTGGAACACCAAATGCTGAATCTCTTCCATTTGCAGTTATAAGTCTTTTTGGTGGAAGGCTTTCAAGAAGCTTTGAGAATATCCAGAACTCCCTGAGACAGATACAAATCTGCAAACTCTAACTCTTCAAGAGCCATGCCTTGAGATCGAGAGACTGAAGATTGGGGTACCAAATCCTCCCCTGAGAGGAGGTTAACAGGTTGTAATTCCTGGGAAGAGACAGGGGAAGATGGACTGCTAGGGACAGCAACAAGGGGTACCAGTGCTTCCTGGCCCAGTCTGGAGCAATCAGAATCACTTTGCAAGGTTGTGACCTTATCTTGACTAGAACTTTGAACAGGAGAGGGAAGGGGGGGGGAAAGCATACAGAAATTTCCCTTCCCAGTTCAGAATCAGAACATCCAGGGGGACTGAGCCTAAGACTGGGGGTCTGCAACAAAAGAGAGGAAGTTGGTGATTGTCTGGGACTGCAAAAAGTTCTATCTCTGGAGTGCCCCATCTTGAAAAAATCACCTTCAACACTCAGAGGATCCAGGGCCATTCATGATGGCCCTGAGATATTCTGCTCAGTGCATCTGCTAGGACATTGTCCTTCCCTGGAAGGTGAACTGCTATCAGAGAGGTTTGCAGGGAATAAGCCGGGGACCAAAACTTCATTGCTTCTGTGCACAGGGCCATAGACCGAGTGCCTCCTTGCTTGTTGATGTACCACATGGTGGTGGTGTTGTCTGTTCTGACCTGAACCACCTTGTTCTGTACTGACTGGTAAAAAGCTTGCAGTGCCAGGAACACTGCTATGAGTTCCAAGAGATTGATGTATAGAAGAGATTCCTGAGGAGACCACAGTCCCTGGGTGGTGAGGTCCCCCAAATGGGCTCCCCAACCCAGCAGGGAAGCATCTGTGGTAAGGACCACTGAATGAGACCTAGTGGCAATGGAACCCCTTGTCTCAAATTGTCCTGATCCTACCACCATTGCAGGGTTTGGATCAGAGTTTGAGTCACTGGGATTAGTTTGGTAAGGGAATCCTTTCTTTGGGATCAAAAAGCTCTCAAGTGGACCTGAATGTCCCTCATCTGGAATCTTGCACCTTGGACCACTGCTGCAGAAGCTGTCATGTGGCCCAAGAGCTGAAGGAAGTGCCTTGCTGGTCGAGACACCTGAAGGCTGAATGAAGAGGCCAGCTCCATGACAGCTCTTGCCCTTTCCAGGGGAAGGAAGGCTCTTGCTCCTACCATATCTAGCTCTGCCCCTACGAAGGTGAGGAGCTGCACTGGTTCTAAAACTGACTTAGGTAGGTTGAGAAGAAATCCTAAAGAAGTGAGCACTTGCTGGGTCACTTGCAGGTCTGACTTGACTTGGTCTGGAGACTGGCCCACTATGAGCCAGTCATCCAAATATGGAAAAATGGAAATCTTTTGTCTTCTTAGGAAGGCAACAACTACTGCCAGGCAGTTTGTGAAAACTCTTGGAGCTGAGGTTAGGCCAAAGGGCATTGCTCTGAACTGATAGTGGCCTGAGGGCAACTCGAGCCTGAGGTACTTTCTGTGGGAGCACCTGATGGGAATGTGAAAGTACGCATCTTTGAGGTCCAGGGAGGCTAGCCAGTCCCCTGGCCTTAGAGAGGGAAGGATAATTCCCAGAGTTATCATCTTGAATTTTGGCTTTGAAAGATGTTTGTTCAGATATCTTAAGTCCAGGATAGGTCACCACTCTCCTGTATTTTTGGGGGTCAGGAAGTACCTGGACTACAGTCTTTTGCCCCAGTGTAGGGTAGGTACTCTATAGCTCTTAAAGTTAGGAGAGAAGAAACCTCTGTCTCTAGGGTAAGGGTTTCTGAAAGATTTGCAGGTGGAAAAGATCTGGCCCTCATCTTTGGAAATTTTTTGAAGCTTAGAACCAGTCCCTGGCTTACTACTTCCAGGACTCACTTGTCTGATGTGACAGACATCCAGCCCTGGACAAAGTAAGCCAGCCTGCCCTCTACTGGGATAGGAGAGTCGACCCGGGCAGACCCATCAGGGTGTCTGCTTGGCAGGGGCTTTAGGCTGAGAGGTGGATGCAGGCCTGCTCATCCCCCTTCTGCCTCTCCCTCTGAAGAACCCCCTCTGTGAAAAGGAAGAAGCCTGTGCTTGGTAAAAAGGCCTTTGAAAAGGCCTGCCCCTGCCCCTAGACTGCTGCCTTTGAGGAGTTGCCTGCTTTTCCTTGGCCTGAGCACTCCTGTAAGTGGTCCCGTACTCATCCATTTTCTTCATGTAATTCTCTGTCTGCTCCCCAAACAGAGAATTACCCACTACAGGAAAATCCATGGCCTTAGCCTGGGTATCCTGTGAGAGGCTAGTACATCTGAGCCAAGCCATTCTCAGAAGAGCCACAGATGTAGCCATGACTCTTGATGATACATCATTGGAGTTCACAGCAGCATGAAACTGAACTTTTGTTGCCTCCATCCCATCTGAAGCCACCTCCTCCAGCTCCTTGGCAAGCTAGGGGGAAGCCTGTTTAGCCAGTGCCAGTACAGTGTCCCACCTGGACTTCTGGTATCTGGCTGTATAGGCCATATAATTCACCTGCCTGAGTCCCAAGGAAGTTGCCATGTACTGCTTTTTTGCCATGGCATCAATCTTCCTGGAGTCCTAGTCTGGGGGATGTGATTCCAAGGGAACATTTGCCTTATCGCAGGCAGCAGCCTGTACAACCCCAACATGGCTGCATTGCTGATAAAGGAACTCCGTATTCTGAGCCTGAAAGAGTATACCTCTGTCCATTCTTCTATCCACAGGAGGTATGGAATTGGGAGACTTCAGAATTTTTGTGTCTGTTTCCAAAAGATTTGTGGAGGGGAATAGACAGTCTCCCGGACTCTGGGATGTCCATCATCTCTACATAGTCAGGTTCCTCCTGATCCTCCACTGCCTCCTCCACAGGAAGCTGGTGGGTCTCAGCCACCTTTCTATGAAACATAAAGTGGGAAGGGGACTCAGAAAGCCTAGGAGGAGAAATACCTGAAGGTCTGTCTGGGGAGATGTCCGGATCAATAGGCGCATCCAGACTTTCACCATCACCATATTCATCTTCCAACTCTACTTTCTTCTCAAACTCCAGTTCATAAAATTTTTCCAGGGTATAATCGTGAACTGGGGGAACTGACTGAACCAAGCCCCTGCCAAAAGGTGCCGGATCAGTCGAATTCGCAAAGCGATTCCACTATGAATCGCTTTGGCTATTTCTTCATGCGCAGAGTATGAGATTCTGGATCCCAACCGATGATTTTTCTTTATGCTTTCTTTGCCGGAACCGACCCCACAGGATTGGATCTCCTTGCCCGAAGAAGTATCGCCTGGTCAGAGGGCACTCCTTCTGGTTCGGTCGAACCAAACTGGCTGGCTTAACTGGTCAGCAGCACCTCGCCCTCCTTCCTCAGTCTACCCATCTCTTTTCAAGGGTAGATTTGGGAAAATGTTTACAAATTTGGCAGTCTGAATCAAGGTGGTCAAACCCCAGACAATAAACACAGATGGTGTGGGGATCGGCCTTAGAAAAGACCTCCCCACACTCACTGCAGTGTTGAAACCCAGTGGGCCCGGTTTTTTCTTGGGTTTCTCAGACATGGCCAACCTAACCAAACTTACCTTTTTTTCGGCAACTGCCTGGCAAGACTCCCCTATCGGTTCCTGACCGTGTCATGGGTCTTGGAAAAAAACGTACTAAAACCCATTTTTTTAGAACCAATACAGTAAAGTAAAACACAAAATGTACCTGAACGATCGGTTCAGCCGAACTGATCCACACTTTTTACAAGTTCCACACAGAAAACGGAACAAAACCTATCTAATACTCATGGTACCACAGACAGAGACTTGAACTGACTGTGCGGAAACTAAATTTCGGTAGAAATGGAACGAAAACCGACACTTCAACCGACTTTGAACCGAGCTGCAGGAGAAATCTCTGGAGCGACTGTTCAGTGAGGCGGAGTAAAGAATCTGACGGTTGCAGTTCAAAATACAACAGGCAGAGACATCAACCGAGCTCGAGATCAACATTCTATGCCCTGCATTGAAAAGTTAACCCATTGTTCTCCGGGGCAGTTTACAGGCTGGGGCTAACTGCACTTGTCAGAATACAGCAAGACTTCATGTTGTTTGAACAGTGGGAACTCCTTCTCTCACACTAACCCACAGCCCACTCATGCAGCTGTAGCCAACACTGACTGGTTGTCCCCAAAGTGTGAGGAACTCCACAGGGTGCTCTGCCCATTTTGCCATATTGTCCAAGGTAAGAGTCATCTGGTTTCACCCACAGAGGGTAGTCTTCACAAATCATTTAGAGTACATTTGTAAAGGTGTCTATATTCTCTTAACTAGGGACCCACATGTTGATTTGTAAATTGAGAAGTACGAGTAAAACCCTCTCTGGGATAATGCTGTGTAGGTAAAGATACTGCGTACAACAAAGAGCATAACGCCTAAAGGCTTTATTTACTAAGGAGGTGCTGTGTTACCTGGCACTTCGAGTCGCACAGACTCTTCATGGGGGGGCCCCTCCTGATGAAGAGTCTGTGTGATTCTTAGCACTGGAAGCATGACACCTCTTTAGTAAATAAAGCCTTTAAGCTGTTTGGTGTGCACTGTATCTTTCCTTTTAGGTACACAAGTTTGACTTACAGAGCACCACCCAGCTGATGTGAAGCATGCAACTCTGTGTTCCATAATGCTGCGTATGTGCCTGAAATCAGGGACTGTTGATAAGATGACAGGTGACTTGGGAAGTGCTAACAAAAGTTGGAAAGTAAGTACTAGTGAAACTCTATCTGGGGTAACACTGTGTAGGTGCCTGTACTCCGGGATTGTTGGGCTATAACTCTGAAAATATTAGCAAAACCCTTTTAAGGTACCTCAGACTAAAGGCACCAGGGTACAGTGCTTCTTTGATTGTTTGCCTCTCAGTTATCTGCCACCTTCACTATCCACAAGCTTTGTTCCCCCATACCAATCATCCTCCATGTTAGTTCCCACGACCATCCACCAATCTCAATAGCCACCATCTGCCACAGTCAAACCTGTCACACTCTCATTTCCCTCAGTGTAAATCAAGCTCCATTATCCAACAGGTCACGAGTGGATAGCCTGTTAGTCCTTAAAAGAGAACTACAGTCAAAATCTATAAAAACAAAATGTATCTTTTGTGCTGAGTGTTTTAATTTGTAGGTGTAATCCTAGTGTACTCTTGCCTTCGTTTGCCATTAGGAGTTATCATCTAAATTTGCCAAATTGTGTTATGGCCCCGGGGAGCTGCAATGCTAATGGTGAAAGTATATTAGTGCAATTTCACATTTTAATATGTGATTTTAAAGATAAGATACAGTACCTGCAGTGCAAATTAAGAAGAGCAAACATTCTAACAAAAACTCGATTATATGCTACCCTCAATTATCCATAAATTTTTTCTTGCTTCAGTGTGTGCAGATATTTATGGGAGCACAGTAGTATACAAGAGGGTAATATCTAGATACATCAAAATAAAGGTGTATAGGAGAGGTCCTTGAGTAGAAATGCACAGCAGACAGATGCATGATCTTGGGAGAAGGATTTCGTTAGAAGCAGGAACTGCAGTTCCGCACTCCTTCAGGAATGCTGTGGCAGCGTGGAGGCTGCCCAGTCTTCAGGAGGTTGGCAGCACTCCTCTGAGAGTTCACTGCTGCCTGGACTGAAATAAGCCAGCTGAGGATAGTTTGGAGTGAGTGTTGATAAAACAAGATGTAAGTTATTAAATATGAATATTCATTATTCAGGTAATTAGAGTACTTTGAAACGTAAGCCTGTAGACAGTCACATTCTGTATTTTTCTAATCAATATGTCTGGTTCCCTACCCTTTAGGCATGCTGAAGATGCAGATGTGTTGACATGCCAAAACATAACTGGACCGTCAAGATCACTTTTCCGGCATTCCAGCATTTTAACAGGGAGGCATGCCACCGTGCAACTGAATACTCCTCCCTGTAGTGGTTGAAGCCCAGGCCAGTATGCTGCTCTGCTCCTGTGCTGGCTTGCCAGAAAAGGGGGGTGGTGTTACCTTCTGGTCTGGCAGGGCACACCACTTTGCCAAGATGCTGGCATGCTGGAAAAACTGGTGAGGAGGCTTTAAATGTAGTATGGCATGTCAGCATCAAAAGCTGGGGAATAGGAGCTGGCCCGTCAGTGCAGTGGTTGGATTTCCACTTGTGTTGCTGGTGACCTGGGTTCAGGAGCAGACTCAGGTTGCTGGAGGGCTGGCAGCGGAAGAATGGCTTGAGTGTCCCATGACAGCTTGCCTTCTCCAGGGGGTTGGTGGGGGCCAATGCCCGCAACTTGTCTTACCCCAAGTGGAGGCTCAGGGTATTGCAAGCCCATCAGGGGAAGGGTTGACAGAACATGCAGTGGACATTGGCGCATTGCATCATAACACCATGGCTACACTGCGTGAGGGGAGAAAATGAGAAAAAATGCCTGCCAGCTCCGGGAAGACGAACTGCCTGGAGCATGCTTCTGATGGGCCCCCGTTCACCCAGCCACCTCTGGACTGACGAAAAGATAATAGCATGGGGTGTCATGCCCCACCTCATCCCCACTTGGGGGGGCAAACCGAAGCTCCATGGGGCCTGGATGTAGGTGTGGGTAGAGCGGGAGGCATGAGGATGACTCCTTGATGGGCCTGAAGGGTCGGGGCTGGGAGGACGCAGGGGAGGAATAAATTGCAATTAAAAAAACAGAAGCTGGGGAATAGGATAGTATAGCTAAAATAGTGCTGCAATTGATTTTTTTTCATGTTGTTGCCAGTACACATGAAGAGGGGGTCCTTAAGACTGGAAATCATAAAAATACAGTGCCATTAATTGTATGTGTTATTCATATGCACCAGTTTTACTTATGTATTTATTCTTTCCAAAAAACTTTGTTAATGCATCAGTTAGGGTTCCATCAACAAAAGTAGGGAAATGTGGTGTTATGGTTTCCATCCTTAACACCCCACCCCCATCCTGCAGGAAGGAACAGGCGTGGGATGTGCCACGGGGTTGTCAACCTTAATGCTCACCCCATTCTATGTGTAAGTAAGCTGAGATGGGTACAGTATATGAGAATGGGGTAAGTGTTAGGGCTGACAACCCTACAGCTGTTCCTGCCTGCAGGGTGGTGTGGGGTGTTAGGGTTGAAAACCCTAACACCACATTTCCCTACTTTTGTTGCTGGAACCCTAACTAGTGCATTAACAAAGTTTTTCACAAAGAAATTCCTTACTTTTTGAGATAGTATAATCATATCTTATTTCCTGTGGGAAGCCCTGCACTAGCATCTATCAATCCATGATTTTTGAGATATTGAAGTTGTATCGTTATTTCCTTCTGGACCCTACACTCCAGTCAGTCTGCAGTAGTATCCATATCAATATTATCTCTCACTGAAACCTCTTTCAGACCTACCCCAGATAGAGTATTGTTGCTTGCTCGCTTAACATTATAATTTATATTTTTCCCATTTATCTATACTGTACATCAAAGTAGTATAAACAGTGAAAAAGCGTATCCAGTCTGGCTAGGGTGGACTTGGGAGCAACACTATATATGATGCCATGATCATCAAAAGTAGCAAGTATCATCTTCAAGACAATCTCTCTGTGGGCAGGAAACAGGACACTCACTTTGTTCCTGTAAAGTGCACCCAATTTTGGGTGGACTTCTGGTTGATGGCATCCACGTGCACTGAGAAACTGAGGTGAGAGTTCAATCAAACCCCATGGTATTTAAGGGAAGAGACATCCTCAATCACTCTGCCATCAAGTGTAAGAGGGGAAAGGGGTGAGCCTCTCAAGCCTCTGCTTGGTGTCAAAGGTCATGAAGACCATTTTCTTGTCATTGATGGGCAGTTGATTTGCCAGGAACCAACACTGGATGATGAAAGACATGTCAAAGGGTGTCAACATTGATGGAGGCAATCTTTTTTTTTTTTACATAACCTGTGTGTTACACCCCTTTTGTCTAAGCATGCACTGGTCAATGTAACAGCTCAAGCAAAGGGAAAGGCCCAGTTAATCATGGTGCTAGTATATGAAGCCATGGTGTGCTGTACACAGTGTCCCCACATCGCCCTTATCACCCAGTACACAAGGCACAGAGACCCCATGACTACAAGGAGTACCATACGCACTTTTATAAGGGTTCACTGCCTTGCGGCCAAAACATCTATTTCAAGGAGGAACACTGATGTGATGCACAGCACTGCTGAACATTGGAATGCTCTGGAATGGGGCAATGAAAGGAGTGTTCACTACACACCAGGAAGGCAACAACCACCACCAATGGATACAGGGCAACTGGACCACAAGAAAAGACCACAGAGGAACATTACAATTCAGAATCAACATCCACAGGAGGCATGCACAAAGACACAGGTCTTTGGGGGTTGTACAGATGATGATGGCAGTAGTGCCAAGTGCCTGTTGCACTGATCTTGTCATGCCATTGTGCACCTGGTGCCATGCCGTACTCCCATCTCTGCTGTGATCATCATCCACCATGTTCGTGGTAGTACAGCCTATGTGCAGCCACTAACATCTGATTTAGGAATTGCATAATGAAGACATGCTGAGTGAGTGTTCAAACACCCATTTAAGGTGTGTGGTATGGTTAATCATTAATGTGGCTTTGAATGGGTGGTCTGGAAGGTGTCACCCAAGTTTGGGGATACTAGAGTGTACCAAGGCAGAGTTACAGGTCTGAGATGAAGCACTGCTAAATTATAACTTAGTTCACCCTTCTTCGCAGATGCATTGTAAACAGACTTGGCTACTATCACACCGCATCCTGTATTACTATACAGCACTGTACAGTGATACTGGGCGTGTGCAGGGCAGATGATGGCCAGCCAGGGAGGTGAGCATAGGGTAAGTGCCAGCTGCTGTTGGGAGGGGACCAGGGGGCTACCAGGGCAGGGAGTAGAGACAACTGGGAACCACAGAACATATCTGTGGATCAGGAGAGGGAGGGGAGGACCACCAAACACCAGGTAGACAATAATTAGCTTAGCTGTCAGGGATCAGGTGAGGGAGGTAGGGTTCACTCATTGGCAGGAAAATGTTAATTATCACAGTTGTCAAGGATTGGATGATGGGGGTGGGGACCCATGCTGTCATGGCCAATGGGTTTGACAGCACCCCAACTGACCATAGGCTGCAATGTGGAGCACACAGCCTGCATGTAATCCAAGAGACAAGGATTGTGCCTTACATTGTAATGAGGCTAAGATGTGATGCAAATGGCTAGTTCGTATGTGGGGAAAACTGGCACCTACAGTGGCATGTTGGTCCATATGCAGGAAACACAGCATGGGCAGCAGTATGCAGGACCCCTGCAGTAGCATACCAGCACAGGTACTGAATAACACCTACAGTGGCATGCTGTTCCTAGTGCCAGCTTTCCAGCACCTAGACTGGCATGCTGCTGTAGGTACTGGGTTTCCAACGCGTGGACTGGAATACCACTGTAAGTGCCCAGCATGCCTCTGTAGGTACTGTATCTACAGTACCTGGAAACACAAAATAATGGCACTCCTGTTGAAAATCAATAAAGAAAAATAGATGCCCAAATACAATGCAGAGTCATTTATTTGGCAAGTTGTGGACAGGCAAGGATGCCAAAGAGCACTGGTGCAACACCTCCCAGTGAAGCTTCTTCAGGAGTCATGGCTTGCCTTTTTTATTTTAAAATATTAATGATATAATGTATATTAATTATATAATGTATATTAACAGAAAAGTGCAAATATAATGCGGTACAAAAATATTTCAAAGTGGTTTGTGATACATAAAATACCAACAGTAATATTTTGACTACGTTCAGAGTCTTAAACCAATTGCATTATGTCTAATTTATGCTAATCTGGAAAGAGGCAGGCAGAACCACACATGATTTACCAGTATTTTCTCTGTCCCCAGGGTTCCTGACCAGGAACTCCTTCAGCTGGCTGTGAAGTCCCTATACCTGTCATACTTGTCCTCTGAGACTCTGCTTGTCGACCGTTTTGGAGACTTCATGGCATACCCATGGCATACCACTGTGCAGTCCCCATGGCTATGTCCCCCTAGAATGGGGTTGCCATTTAGCTCCTGTGGCTTCATTCCCTGCTTTAGCAGGGCACCTGAGGCAGAGATGAAGACCTGGAGGACCATCAGATGACTGCTAGGATCTGGATTGGATGGATATGGGGGATGGATGGAGGCTTCAGTCTCCTGCATCTGGACCATTTTCCCTTTAAATACTGCCCACACTCCAGAAGCAATTTGAAGATGGGGGGGATGGCTCAGAGGTAATGTGAGGAAGTATGTTTTCATGGAGAAGGTTATGGATGCATGGAATAGCCTTCTTGAGGAGGTCGTGGAGTCAAAAACAGTGGGGGAATTCAAGAATGCATGGAACAGACATAAGGCAATTCTAGTGGAGGGTAGGAGGAAGTAGGCTGTTGGTTAACTAGGATCTGCAGCTTATCCTTCAGGTAGGGAAATGGGCAGATTAGGTGGGTCAAGCGGTCCTTATCTGCCATCAAATTCTAAGTTTCTGTGTCTATCTAGTCAGGTGATGGTACAGTGGAAGTACCTGATGACAACTGCACTCCAATGCCCTTTACTCCATACTGCTCCCCTGAAACTCCAGCCATAGTCACCTAGGTGGCAGTATAGCAGTGGGACATGTTACTTCCCTAACTGGGAAGCTTGACCCTCCTACCCTTGGCCAGACCTCTGACAACCCAGGCTTGTTCCTGAACCTAAGATGTCAGCTTCGCAAGTGGTAGTGAACCACATATGAATAATGTAATCTGTGAAGGGGGAAGAATTTTTTTTAATTAGATTTACAATTTAATCATACTGTGCATTTTATATATCATTGTAAGTAATTATAGCCAAAGAAAATAAAAAAGAAGTAAATCAAACGCAATGAAAAAGGATCTTCCAGACCCAACATATCTTACTGACATGCGAGTCCAGGGTGCCGGGGTTTCCAAGACCTGGACTGGCATGCCACTGTAAGTGCATGACATGCTGCTATAGGTGATGGGTTTCCAACCCATGGACTGGCATGCCACTGTACGTGCATGGCATGCTGCTGTAAGTGCCATGTTTCCAACCTCTGAACTGGCATGCCACTGTAAGAGCATGACATGCTGTTGTAAGTGCTGGGTTTCCAACCCCTGGACTGGTATGCCACTATAAGTGCATGGCATGCTGCTGTAGATGGCATGTTTCCAACCCCTGCACTGGCATGCCACTGTAAGAGCATGGCATGCTGCTCTAAATGCCATGTTTCCAACCTCTGGACTGGCATGGCACTGTAAGTGCATGACATGCTGCTATAAGTGCTGGGTTTCCAGCCCATGGACTGGCATGCCACTGCATGTGCATGGCATGCTGCTTTAGATGCCATGTTTCCAACCCTTGGAATGGCATGCCACTGTAAGTGCATGTCACACTGCTGTAGATGCCATGTTTCCAACCCCTGGACTGGTATGCCACTGTAAGTGCATAGCATGCTGCTGTAGGTGATGGGCTTCCAGCTCCTGGACTGGCATCCCACTATAAGTGCATGACGTGCTGCTGTAGGTGATGGGCTTCCAGCCCCTGGACTGGCATCCCACTGTAAGTGCATGACATGCTGCTGTAGATGCCGTGTTTCCAACTACTGGACTGGCATGCCACTGTAAGTGCATGTCATGCTGCTGTAGATGCTGTGTTTCCAACCCTTGGACTGGCATGCCACTGTAAGTGCATGACATGCTGCTGTAGGTGATGGGTTTCCAGCCCCTGGACTGGTATCCCACTGTAAGTTCATGACATGCTGCTGTAGATGCTGTGTTTCTAACCCTTGCACTAGTATGCCACTGTAAGTACATGACATGCTGCTGTAGGTGCTGGGTTTCCAACTGTTGCACTAGTATGCCACTGTAAGTGCATGACATGCTGCTGTAGGTACTGTGTTTCTAACCCTTGCACTAGTATGCCACTGTAAGTGCATGACATGCTGCTGTAGGTGCTGGGTTTCCAACTGTTGCACTAGTATGCCACTGTAAGTGCATGTCATGCTGCTGTAGGTGCTAGATTTCCAGTCCCTGCATTGGCATGCCACTGTAAGTGCATGACATGCTGCTGTAAGTGCTGGGTCTCCAGTCCATGGACTGGCATGCCACTGAAAGTGTATGACATGCTGCTGTAGGTGCTGGGTTTCTAACTGTTGCACTAGTATGCCACTGTAAGTGCATGACATGCTGCTGTAGGTGCTGGGTTTCTAGCTGTTGCACTAGTATGCCACTGTAAGTGCATGCCATGCTGCTGTAGGTGATGGGTTTCCAGCTCCTGGACTGGCATGCCTTTGTAAGTGCATGACATGCTGCTGTAGGTGATGGGTTTTCAGCCCCTGGACTGGCATGCCACTGTAAGTGCATGACATGCTGCTGTAGGTGATGGGTTTTCAGCCCCTGCACTGGCATGCCACTGTAAGTGCATGACATGCTGCTGTAGGTGATGGGTTTTCAGCCCCTGGACTGGCATGCCACTGTAAGTGCATGACATGCTGCTATAGGCGCTGGGTTTCCAACCCCTGGACTGGCATGCCACTGTAAGTGCATGGCATGCTGCTGTAGGTGACGGGTTTCTAGCACCTGGACTGGCATGTCACTAAGTGCATGACATGCTGCTGTAGGTGCTGGGTTTTCAGCCCAGGACTGGCATGCCACTGTAAGTGCATATCACACTGCTGTAGATGCCGTGTTTCCAACCCCTGGACTGGTATGCCACTGTAAGTGCATAGCATGCTGCTGTAGGTGATGGGCTTCCAGCCCCTGGACTGGCGTCCCACTGTAAGTGCATGACGTGCTGCTATAGGTGATGGGCTTCCAACTCCTGGACTGGCATACCACTGTAAGTGCATGTCATGCTGCTGTAGATGCTGTGTTTCCAACCCCTGGACTGGCATGCCACTGTAAGTGCATGACATGCTGCTGTAGGTGATGGGTTTCCAACTGCTGCACTAGTATGCCACTGTAAGTGCATGACATGCTGCTGTAGGTGCTGTGTTTCTAACCCTTGCACTAGTATGCCACTGTAAATGCATGACATGCTGCTGTAGGTGCTGGGTTTCCAACTGCTGCACTAGTATGCCACTGTAAGTGCATGACATGCTGCTGTAGGTGCTGTGTTTCTAACCCTTGCACTAGTATGCCACTGTAAGTGCATGCCATGCTGCTGTAGGTGCTGGGTTTCCAACTGTTGCACTAGTATGCCACTGTAAGTGCATGTCATGCTGCTATAGGTGCTAGATTTCAAGTCCCTACATTGGCATGCCACTGTAAGTGCATGGCATGCTGCTGTAAGTGCTGGGTCTCCAGTCCATGGACTGGCATGCCACTGTAAGTGTATGACATGCTGCTGTAGGTGCTGGGTTTCTAACTGTTGCACTAGTATGCCACTGTAAGTGCATGCCATGCTGCTGTAGGTGATGGGTTTCCAGCTCCTGGACTGGCATGCCACTGTAAGTGCATGACATGCTGCTGTAGGTGATGGGTTTTCAGCCCCTGGATTGGCATGCCACTGTAAGTGCATCACATTCTGCTGTAGGTGATGGGTTTTCAGCCCTTGCACTGGCATGCCACTGTAAGTGCATGACATACTGCTGTAGGTGATGGGTTTTCAGCCCCTGGACTGGCATGCCACTGTAAGTGCATGACATGCTGCTATAGGTGCTGGGTTTCCAACCCCTGGACTGGCATGCCACTGTAAGTGCATGACATGCTGCTGTAGGTGACGGGTTTCTAGCACCTGGACTGGCATGTCACTAAGTGCATGACATGCTGCTGTAGGTGCTGGGTTTTCAGCCCAGGACTGGCATGCCACTGTAAGTGCATATCACACTGCTGTAGATGCCGTGTTTCCAACCCCTGGACTGGTATGTCACTGTAAGTGCATAGCATGCTGCTGTAGGTGATGGGCTTCCAGCCCCTGGACTGGCATCCCACTGTAAGTGCATGACGTGCTGCTATAGGTGATGCGCTTCCAACTCCTGGACTGGCATGCCACTGTAAGTGCATGTCATGCTGCTGCAGATGCTGTGTTTCCAACCCCTGGACTGGCATGCCACTGTAAGTGCATGACATGCTGCTGTAGGTGATGGGTTTCCAGCCCCTGGACTGGTATCCCACTGTAAGTGCATGCCATGCTGCTGTAGATGCTGTGTTTCTAACCCTTGCACTAGTATGCCACTGTAAGTGCATGACATGCTGCTGTAGGTGCTGGGTTTCCAACTGTTGCACTAGTATGCCACTGTAAGTGCATGACATGCTGCTGTAGGTGCTGTGTTTCTAACCCTTGCACTAGTATGCCACTGTAAGTGCATGCCATGCTGCTGTAGCTGCTGGGTTTCCAACTGTTGCACTAGTATGCCACTGTAAGTGCATGTCATGCTGCTGTAGGTGCTAGATTTCCAGTTCCTGCATTGGCATGCCACTGTAAGTGCATGGCATGCTGCTGTAAGTGCTGGGTCTCCAGTCCATGGACTGGCATGCCACTGTAAGTGTATGACATGCTGCTGTAGGTGCTGGGTTTCTAACTGTTGCACTAGTATGCCACCGTAAGTGCATGACATGCTGCTGTAGGTGCTGGGTTTCTAACTGTTGCACTAGTATGCCACTGTAACTGCATGCCGTGCTGCTGTAGGTGATGGGTTTCCAGCTCCTGGACTGGCATGCCACTGTAAGTGCATGACATGCTGCTGTAGGTGATGGGTTTTCAGTCCCTGGACTGGCATGCCACTGTAAGTGCATGACATGCTGCTATAGGCGCTGGGTTTCCAACCCCTGGACTGGCATGCCACTTTAAGTGCATTGCATGCTACTGTATGTGCTAGGTTTCCAGCCCCTGCACTGCCATGCCACTGAAAGTGCATGACATGCTGCTGTATGTGCTTGGTTTCCAACCCCTGGACTGGCATGCCACTGTAAGTGCACGACATGCTGCTGTAGGTGCTTGGTTTCCAACCCCTGGACTGGCATGCCACTGTAAGTGCATGCCATGCTACTGTAGATGCAGTGTTTCCAGCCCCTGGGCTGGCAAGCCACTGTAAGTGCATGACATGTTGCTGTAGGTGCCATGTTTCCAACCCCTGGACTGGCATGCCACTGCAAGTGCATGACCTGGTACTGTAAGTGCCGTGTTTCCAACCCCTGGACTAGCATGCCACTGTAAGTGCATGACATGCTGCTATAAGTGCTGGGTTTCCAGCCCATGGACTGGCTTGCCACTGTAGGTGTATGACATGCTGCTGTAGGTGCTGGGTTTCCAGCCCCTAGACTGGCATGCCACTGTAAGTGCGTGACATGCTGCTTTAGGTGCTGGGTTTCCAGGCCCTGGAGTGGCATGCCACTGTATGTGCATGACATGCTGCAGTAGGTGACGGGTTTCCAGCCCATGGACTGGCATGCCAGTAAGTGCATGACACGCTGCTGTAGGTGTTGGGTTTCCAGCCCCTGGACTGGCATGCCACTGTAAATGCATGACATGCTGCTGTAGGTGCAAGGTTTCCAGCCCTTGGACTGACATGCCACTGTAAGTTCATGACATGCTGCTGTAGGTGCTGGGTTTCCAGCCTCTGGACTGGCATGCCACTGTAAGTGCATGACATACTGCTGTAGATGATGTGTTTCTTTTTTTTTTCAACTCATTTTTATTCAAGATTTTGAAATACATTCCATAAAAGAAAAATATGAGACAAATATAGACATAATTTGGTCTCTAAATTACATATGCACAACTATAGTTTTCTGGATCTCCCATACATACTTTTTTTCTTTTTTTTTTAATACACTAATCCATTATCTAGAGCCAGATACCGGATGCTATCCAGCATCTCGACTTGAATGTAATTGATCCTTCAAGATTTATATATAGTGCAATATGGAATAGTTGTTCAGCTCATTACAAACTCTATTTTCTAACTTAACCTCCTTTCAACGATAGATAAGGAATCAAAAAGGGGTGAAAAAGAAAAAAAAAAAACATAACAGTAAGACAAGAAACTATTCTGCCCAGACTAGAGAGAGGGAACAGACAGACAAGCAAACAATAAGGGACCATTCACACAGACAAATTTAACTCACTATTTTGATCCCCTTTTTTTAAGTTATTTATGAGGGGGTATTTTCTTTGGGGGGTGGGTGGTTTAGAGAGGAGGGTGGAGACTGAGTGGAGGGATCCTATTAGGCACAAGGGGGGGGGAGGAGGAGACATCCAGTTCTACCCTACTCGTAGTCTGTAAAAAACTAGTCTATCCTGTTTTCTCCTTCCCTTCCCTCCTGAAGATCTTCTGCTACCAGACTAGGGCCTGAATTCTGAAGAAACCAGGGGTTCCATACTTCCCTGAATTTCTCTTCTTGGAGACCTAGCCTCGCTGTAAGATGTTCCATCTCACAAACAGAGTCCACTTTACCGCACCATTCTGTTACTGTGGATGGGTCCTTTTTAAGCCAGTGGCATGTGAGACATTTAAGAGCTGCTACCATAAAGATATGGGCTAGCTTTCTCTGTCGGGTTGGGAGCTGCAAGACTGTAGGTAAGCCTAGCACCCATTCAGTCATGTTACCGGGTATGTTCACTCTCATTATGGTATTGGCCACCTTTCTCACCTCCTCCCAAAACCCTCGGATACCCGGGCAATCCCAAAAAATATGCAGATGGGACCCTATTGAGCCACATTCTCTCCAACATTTATCTGACTTGGATCTTTGGAAATGCTTTGTGATTTTTGGGGTATAGAAAAACCTGACTAGCGCCTTCCAGTAGAATTCTCGCCAATTTGGCAAGGAGGTTACTCTCCAGCCCAGGGAGATCTGTCTTCTCCAGACATCTTCTGGTATTGGATCTACCCACTCTCTATGCCAGGCCTCTTTGATATTTTCTAGTGGGATAGTCTCTTCTGGGCTCAGGCATGGATAAAGGTCTGAGATGCATTTCCCTTTTAGATTTATTTTCGCTGTATGATATATAAAATCCTCCCATGTGTTCTTTTGCCTACTCACCAGAGGTAAGTAGCCCAGCGTGTTCAGATAGTGTCTTATCTGTAGATATCTGAAAAATTCAGATCTAGGAATTTTGAACTTGGTCTGGATCTGTTAAAAGGACATAAGAACCGCATTCTCCACTAACTGTGCAAATCTGGTAATTCTGCTCCTCTCCCATCTCTCATACCCTAGATCTGTTCTTGGGGGTAAGTAGTCTGGTGTATGTCTAATAAGTGACAGCAGGCCTAATGTGCCTTTCCCCCCCTCCCATTCTGTATCTAGTTAGTTGTATAATCCCCATGGTATATCGTGTCCACGGGTTCTTAATTTGGTACATGAACTTTCTAGAAAGGTTCAGGCTTGGGAGAGCAAATAGGGGGACTGGGCAGTCTCCACCATTCTCTATCTCATACCACCCTGAGTCTAAACGTTATTTTACCCACGTGGTCATCGCCCCTATCTGGGCAGCTAAATAATAGGCCTTCAAGTTAGGCAAACCTATGCCCCCCAATTATTTAAGTTTCTGGAGTGTTGACTGTCCAATCCTGGGCCTACCCCCCCCCCACATGTATCTGATAATCCCCGAGTTTGTTTCCTGCCAACATTTTTTAGGAATCTGGACAGGCAGGGAGGAAAAAAGGAACACAAATCTTGGAAGTAGATTCATTTTCACTGAGTCTATTCTGACAGCCAAGGTCAATTGGAGCAGTGACCACCTAGCCATGTCCCTCTGCATATCATTCCATAACCTGTTATAATTTATAGTAAATAATCTGGATAACTTTGTGGTCACCTATACTCCAAGATACCTGATCTGATTTTGTTTTACCCATGTGAATGGGAAAGTTCTCTTGAAGTCTGGAGAGCATATTCCACCCAAGGTCAATGCCTCTGATTTGCTATAATTGATCTGGTATCCCGATACTGTTCCAAATGAGTTGAGGACATGGAGCAGGTGCAGCAGGGAAACTTCTGGGTCTCTCAAAAAGAATATGGAGTCGTTAGCGTATAATGCTATTTTATGTTCTATGGTCCCCGTTAGAACCCCCTCTATATTCTTATTCTGGTGGATCGCTACTGCTAAAGGTTCAAGAAAAATAGCAAATAACACTGAGGAGAGTGGACAGCCCTGCCTGGTGCCTCTACGAACAGGGAATCTACCGGTGTTTATTCCATTGACTCTAACTTGCGCCTGAGGGTCTCTATATAGACTTTTGATTACTTGTAAGAATTTAGGGCCTAATTGCATTTTTTCTATTGTTTTGTAGAGAATTCCCAATTCACTCTACCGAATGCCTTTTCCGCGTCCATCGATATTGCCAATTGAAATTTGTTTTGGTTTGCTTGAGCCGAAACAATGTTTAATAAATGCCTAATATTATCTGTTAGGAATCTTCCTATTATAAAACCTGATTGGTTCGGGTGGACCAATTTGGGGGCAGCCTTCTGCAGGTGATCTGCCAGAATTCCAGTGAATAACTTAAGGTCTACATTTAACAGCGATATTGGGCAGTTATGAGCCGCACTGCTCCCGGTCCTTGCCCTCCTTATGGATCACTGAGATCTGTGCATATCTCCATGAGTCAGGTACTTTTCCTCCCTCCTAAATATGATGGAAACAGGCCAATGGGGGGGGTCACCAATTTATCCTTTAAGGCTTTGTAAAACTCAGAAGGGAGGCCATCTAAACCTGGGGATTTTCCATTTTTTAAATCTGCAATCTTCTGCAGTAACTCCTGTCTGGTAATTAATGCCTCTAAGCCCTCCCTATCATCTGTCCCCAAGCTCTTCAAAGGCAGGGGATCCAAAAAATGATCCACTGCTGTTTGGTGAAGACCACCCACCTCCGAACTATACAGATCCCTGTAGTATTCCGCAAAAGTCTCCGCTATCTTTACTGGGTCGTTTGTCTTCACATTTCCATGTTCTTGTCTCCTAATACTTCCTATTGTTCTATTTACTATCTGTTTCCTCATTGCTGTTGCTAGCACCTTGCCGGCCTTGTTGCCTTCTACATAGTACTTTTGATTAATTCTATGTAGTATGCCCTCCCCCTGTCTTGCCAAAAGGTTTTGAAGCTCCGTTTTCTTTTGCAACCAATGATCTTTATCCCTAGGGTCTAGAGTAATTTTGTGCCTGAACTCCACTTCCTGCAATTCCTGCTCTAGTTTTTTCTGGCTTAACTCTCTTTTCTTCTTCTCCCTAGTGCTATAGGATATAATCTGCACTCTGAGGTATGCCTTAAGAGAGTCCCAGACTACCGACGGGGAGGAGGCTCCACCTGCATTAGTCTCCGGAAACATCCCCGCCTGCCGAGACATGTTCTCTTTGAAATCCTCAGAATTTAACAGCCCGATGTTCAGTCTCCAGTTTGAATTTCTAACTGTCGGGGCCAATTTTAAAATCATTTGTAGGGGGCACGGTCCAACGATGTCATAGGTAAAATGTTAGAGGTCTGTACACAAGACAGGTATTCGCCGGATAACAAGAACATGTCTATGCGGGAGTAGCTTTGATGTCGTGGAGAGAAAAAGGTAAAATCTCTTTCTCCAGGGTGTCTGTGCCTCCAAACATCCCTCAATCCCAACTCATCCATAAGATGCCTAAGACCCTCACCTCCATTTCCTATCTGTGTACCCTGGCTTCTTTGATCCCACTTGGTTGAGACTACATTATTAAAATCCCCCCAACAATGTGCAAGACCTCTGGATCATTTAAGGTCTTCAGTAGTTCTTTCCTGAGGAACCTTCCATTTTCCCGGGGTTCGTTTGGGGCGTATACATTTAATAATACACAGCGCACCCCATCTGTTGTTGTCTGTAGCTTGACATAGCGGCCCCCAGGGTCAGTTTCCACCCCCAAGATTCTAACTGGGGAATTTCTTCTAAGCAGTATTGCCGTACCTCTCCTATGCGGGTTCTGTGGCCACAAGGCACTGTAAACCTCTTCTACCCACATTCTACAGAGCTTAGAGTGCTCCAACTCATTAAGGTGGGATTCCTGCATGAAGGCCACGTCAGTCCGGTGTTTCCCCAGTTCCTGCAGGATCCTAGTCCTTTTAACTGGGCTGTTAAGGCCCTTAACATTATATGAAATAAGTGTTACAGCCATCCTATGCTATTGGTAAAATAGACTCTTTGGAACTTGATCTCCCCCACCCAAATCACTCCACCCCTCCATCCAGCCCCATCTTCTCCCCTCTCATCTTCAATCTGTCTGGGCATTGTATATCTATAACCATAAACCTTTTAACAGTAACAGAACTCAAAGGGGAATGTTACCCAACAATCCCCCTAATTTGTAACAACTTTAATAATTGACTTCCAGACGTGTTCACAAAACCTAGCCTTCTTGATGTCACTTAGGTAGGATGGTGCAGTAACAATGACCACACCCAGCCCATGCCCAACTAGGCTAAGGGAGCACAAAATCCTGTCAGCACTTGGTTAAACCAATCTTCCTCTTCCAGTCCCCCCCGGAGGACCCCCACAACCCCGCCCCTCCCATGTTTATCTAAACCTTCTGTGTACTTTTAGTATAGCAACCTCATCACCGGTTGTCCTGATGGACATCGACTCCTTTTAGTGATCCCAGTAGAAAAAACAGGGAAACTACTATAAAAGAGATGGGAACAAGTACAGGAGTCAACCTTAATATACCTGTAAGCTCTCACCCATATAGCCCAACTTAATTTTAGGCTCCGTGCCCTTAGGTTTCTGAATCAGGAAGTCAAGAGAGAGAGAACAGGTCCCCCCCGTCCCACTTCATCTGCGCAGGTATGAGATTCCACCTCCATACAACCACATGCCATCTACCAAAGTCCATGGCTGACTCACAACCCCTGCATGATTGTCCCACAAGTTCACAGTTTCTCTTCAACCCACCCCTGCAGGTAAGTTCCACTGTGCATCTCTCCTTTTTGGCCCTTTATTGCATTTGTTGTTTCTATTCAATCATTGGGGCAGGGAGGTGGCCTGCATAGGGGTTGGAACTATGGCATCCTCAAGTTGTTCGAGAGGGAGATTGTCTGTAATGTTCCTTCCAGCCAGCCACGCGGTTTTTCCTCTCAGGCCTACCACTGTATACCAACACCTCCCCTCCAGCTCTCGAATGGTCTCTGAATCCAGTAAAGAGGTAACCGAGATGTCCCACCGCTTCAAAAACTCTGTGGCTTCCGAGATCTTAGAAAAGGAGTGTACCCCTGAATCAGTAGTTATTCTTAAAGTTGCAGGGTAGTCTAAGCATGCTTTAACCCCTTTAGCCTGTTACACGAAGTCCCTGCACCCTAATTGATACCCTCAGGGGTACACTGTAGACAGCTAATGCTTAAGTATAGGTTATACTAATACATAGGGCTAAGGGCATCTACTGTACAAGAGTAGATGTCAGACTATGAATGCATATTGTTGTAATCCACTTTGCTTGCTAATGCACACATATTATACCATGTATTTTCTGTCTATTTCTTACTTGTCAGATGCCAAGACACCTGTCCTTGAAGTAACTATAATATGTAAGCAACATTGCCATCCTTTGTGATGTGCACCACTACACCTTGTTATGTAAGACTCTGTATAAGAACTTTTGTTCTAAAACTGATGACTTTACAGGATTATATAATGTTATCTTGGACCATGGAGCCACCTCTAATTTAGCCAATAGGGCTCATCTCTGTAACTAGAAATGTTTCTATCTTTTAGTAACCATAGTAATTATCACAGGTATATAATGTTATGCACAGGCTTTACACCTCGGAGACCCGAGAGATCCCAAGAGACTACAGAGAAACCTCGAGGTGTAGGGAACGCTTAGCACTGGCTCCCGGTCTGTATTGGTAAGAACTGCTTAGGGCAATTGTGATTTATCCCTTTTGTAGTAATAAACTTGTTTATTACTCGAATGCAACTTGTTTGTGATTATTTGCATTCCCAATATTGTCAAGAATCTGAAAGCGAGGTTTAGACCTCTTACAAATTGGCGACCGTGTGCAGGCTATATTTGGTGTTTGTAAGTTTTCACTTGTTGCTAAAAATGTTCCCTTCCCCACAGGGACTGTAGGTGTACATTCCCATATCACCTCTCCGTTTTCCTACCAGTTTGTAGTCACTTGCAAAGTCTGGCTGACTTTTGGTGTGGTCGATGCCGCCTCGACCCACCCATAGCAGCTTTGAATTGCAAGCCTGCAACTTATACAGTAGCCTGGCTGTGTTTAGAGTACCCGTGTTGTGGATCGATACACAACACGCTGTCTTTTTCACAGTTTGAATTTTCGTTCCCTCCCACATAATGGCCACAGTATCAGATATCTGCGCAGAACTGAGACTTGATGTCTGTAATTTCCTTACCTCCCATGGAGGATGGGCTGACTTCATGCAGGACGCAAGTCAATCCAACAACCCTGTGCTGGGGATTTCAACCCAGTATGCAGAGATGTAACAATCAACCAATAAGCATTGCGCTAAAGGGTTGATGGTCGCCACTCTCTATGCTGCTTTGGAAGCCTCCGAAGTGAGGTTTCACACCCTTGATCTGCAGATCGCATCTCTTAAGCAAGAGATGGGTTTACAGGAAACTGTGTGTTAGAATACAGCAGAACCTGGAGTTGGAGCTCCAATCTCTGTGAAATGAAAAGGATTCACTATTGCATCATTCAGCACAGGCTGGTGAACAAGAAATGTGTACTCTGAAACAGGAGTGTGAAAGTTTGAGACAGGATAAGAGTCAGGTTGTGCAAATGAATGATTTGTTGAGTGCTGCGAATGCACAGTTGAGTGATGAAATGGGTGAGCTACAGGACGAGATCAACCAGGTACGTAATGATTTAGAAATAGCTTATAGGGACAATCGCGAATTGAGCGCCGCGTACCGTGTTTTGCAGAAACAGAAGCAGGATCAGGTTGATATGGATGTTGCGAGTGTGAATCATGATGAATGTAGAGTTAAGATGGATAAACTGCACCATCAGCGAGAGGTTTTGGCTGGCCATGTTAAGGCAATGGGAGGCGTAGCCCCTGCCTTTCACTCGTCATCAGAAGGGGAGTTATCTGATGATGACGTCTCACAGTACAATGCCCAATCATGCCCCTACTATGGCCCAGAATCCCCACCCAGCCATCCACAGTATGGCGGGTCCCCACCCACTACTCCTCAAGTCACACGTCCACGACGTCGTGACACTCATCATGGGAAACGCCATCATGGTGGCGCCCATGATGGGGGGAGCAGGCCCAAGCCTGGTCCCGACGACACCTCCGGTAGCCGTTATTAGTGTGGAAGACAGGCAAGAGATTGAGACCATGATTGATAGAGCATTAGGGAATGTTCCTCTTCCTGAAAGGAGCATGAAAGCCATTAAAAGTCAGATTCGATAAATTTTCCAAGAAGCTGGCACTCAGGAAGGTGTTGTCCGCACTGCAGCTGAAGCTGCAGCTCGCGCAGCATTGGACGGTGTGCGAGATGCGTTACCTTTGCCTGATCGACCACCTACTAATCCCCTACAAATGGCCCACTCTGTTCAGCAAATTGCTGACAGTATCGGTCGGATGAGTCTGTCCGACATTCTTAGCTGTCACTTGGAAAAGGTGCGCTCCAAATGTGAGATGCTCAGCCTCGCTGCAGAATATCAGGTCCAAATACTACGCCAGACCATCGACCCTGGTTTGTGGGCCAAACTCCCTGAAGTAGTTCGCCAGGATGGGAACGCTACCTTTGATGAGGTTGCAGCTGAGCTCATCTCCGCTCATAGCCCAGGTGTAGTAAGAGTAATGCTGGCATACCCCGTAAAGCAAAATGCAAAAGAAAGCCCAGCAACCTACCACAAGAGACTCTGGATGGCCTACCGAGCAGGAAAACACCTGGCACAAGAAGCTGCGGATGTAGATCTTATTGAATATAAGACCCTGTTTCTTAGGAACATGATCCCAGCCATAAGAGAAAAGGTAGAGCCAACCACTTACCCAAATACGGATAGGTTTGCCGATATTCTTCGGAAAACCGAGAGGGTGTATCAACTGTACATCCGTGATTTGGGTTCCGGTTCCAAGAAAGTTGCTGCCATGGAACCCGCCTCCGGGACCGCAATACACTATACCGTGGAAGGGCAGGCCCAGCAACAGCAACCCAAACATCCGTCAGCCCCTCCAGCTAGTAACCAACAAAACCCCCAACAAGGCCAATAACAACAGTGGGGTGGGAACCGGAATTGCCTAAGAACAGGAGGCATAAGGGCAGAGGGAAACCATTACAGAGAACAGGTCCCTCATATAAGGAGATAGCTGAAGAAAACTGAAAATTCCGAGAGCTCCTGGGGCAAGTACACTCCATAGCGGATGCTGTCCCCACACAGACCCTTGCGGTAGTACAACCAGCGACCCATGCCACTACTGACCATGGAGACACCGGAAGTACGAGCCCTCAGGCCCACACAAGCCTGAACCCGGAAGCTCCTCCCTATATCGCATCAGTACAGCACTGTGAGGTTATCCATGCAAGTCAGGCCCAACCTCTGCATGCCTCCAGCAGTATGGATTGACAATTACAGGCCCCATTCCGTATTGTAAACAAGCTGGTCTTGGATACAAATGGAAGGCCCTGCACCGAGGCCGAGGTCGGGGGCCGCCAACTGATTGTCTTACTAGATACAGGTGCAGCTGTATCTGTGTTACATGATGAACACCCGGACACGTCCCCTTGGTCTACTGGACGGAAGACCAATATGTCAGGAGTCGATGGTACTAGGCTGTCTGCATACCGTTCTCTACCCTTACCGGTAGAACTAGGCCATTTGAAGGCCTCACATGCTTTCCAACTAATGGTACTGCGTGATCATCCTAGTATCATAGGCACTGATTTTCTTGCACCACACGGCTGTGTGATGGACCTAGCTAACATGCTGCTAATACAGATCCAGGGTCAATACCATACTATCTTGATTTCTGATTCACATGCTGTGGCAACAATATCTATCAATAACAAAGAGTATGACACCATAGATTTGTTCAAGAACCATGAACTTTTTCCAAAACTCCTACCTATTCTGCAATGACATTTGGAAGCGTTTGCAGTTAATAAGCATGACTGTGGTAGCATGCATACTGTCATCGAGGAGCCAGGCCCGGCACATGAAAGACAAAGGCAATACCCCTTTCCGACTGAGGCCTTGCCCTCCCTCTGAGAAACGATCAAGTCACTCCTTAAACAAGGAGTAATCAGAACTTGTGTTTCCACTGCCAACTCTCCCGTTTGGCCCGTGAAGAAACCTACAGGCACTTGGAGACTTACTATTGACTACAGGAAACTGAATCAGGTCACTCCCTGTTGTTCCCCAACTGTGGCATCGGCACCAGATGTGCTTTGACTTCTAACACCGGATCAGAAATGGTTCAGTGCCCTGGACATTTCCAATGTTTTTTGGTCATTACCATTGGCCCTTAAGAGTCAATATAAGTTTGCCTTCACCTTTGAAGGACGACAATACACGTGGACTTGCTTGCCACAAGGATTCCATAACAGTCCATCCCTCTTCCATCTCCACATGATGGACGCCCTACAGAGTTTCTCAGCCCTCCAATGTCTCTTACAGTACATAGATGACCTGTTGGCCACAGCCACACAGGAACAACATCTGGATCTCCTGGATGAACTACTGACTCTTATTCAGAGAGCAGGCCTGAAATGTAACCCAGCAAAAGCACAATTGTGTCAGAAAGAAGTACTCTTTCTGGGTCTGAAAATAACTGACCAAGGCCGTAGCCCTACTTGGAAAAAGATACAGGGATTACAAGACTTGCCATTACCCACCAGTGTGGCAACTCTTCGAAGGTTTCTAGGTATGGTAAACTATTCGAGAGATTTTATTTGTGATTTTGCTCAGAAAGCCGCTCCTCTGTATGATCTACTCAAAAAAGATGTTCCATGGAATTGGGGTCCTGCCCACACCCAGGCTGTGGCATCACTGAAGCAGGCTCTGGTCTCCGCCCCAGCACTGGTTAACCCCAATCCAGCACTACCATTACATCTGGAGTGTGCCACCTCTGACATTGCCATGTCAGCAGTGCTGGCCCAGAAGGTGCATGGCACCTTGAGACCCATTGCATATGCATCACAGCTCTTGACTTCAGTGGAACAGAAGTATGGCCTTTGTGAAAGGAACCTTCTGGCCACCTACTGGGCTGTCAAGCACTTTTTGTATATCATTGGGTACTCACCACTAATTCTCAACACTAACCACACGCCAACTACCTTTCTGCTCTCTGATAGAGTGAAAGATGGGTCAGTCTCTAACACTAGGCTGACACATTGGTCACTTCTCCTCCAGGATAGAGATATTCAGGTCCACCAACCAAAGTTCCATCTCTGCTAGCTCATGGTCTCCTTTTTCGGGGAGAACTCCATGACTGTACACTGCAGTCGCCTGACCTCCTAGATCCAGGTCCTTTCCTCCCTGTCACGCCACAGGTACTCGAGAGTACCTCTCTGTGCCGTATTTTCACTGATGGTTCAGCATCATACTATCAGGGAGAACAGATTGCAGGGAGAGGTATTTTTGTAGTCTGTCCTTATGGAAACACTGTCAAGATATCAAAACGCTGTAGTGTAGCTTCATCACAATATGCAGAGATGGCAGCAGTGGCCTGTGCCCTTGAGTTCATCCAACATGGAACTCAGGATACCATCATTTTTACAGACTCTAATTGGGTTTGTTGTTCCCTTACAGAATTTCTCCCTTTCTGGCAGAAGAACTCCTTCCTCTCTTCTGATGGCAGTCCAGTGAAATACAAAGAATTGGTAATCTACATACATGCACTGGCACAGAAATACACACACAAACTTTATGTGCACAAGGTCAAAGCCCACTCTCTTCATGACCCCTATCATGCCTTTAATGACACCGCAGACACCCTTGCTAAGGAAGGGGCCTAAGGGAGGGACGTCTGGATGATGGACCATCCAGAAGCCAATGCAGCTGTACATGTTGCAGCTCTCAAGAAGAAATCTGAGTCTTTTTCTCCCCATGACCTCTCAGCAGCCCAACACCTGGACACTGAACTGAGAGAGGTGTTCAGATTCCTTGACAAGGGTACTGAAGAAAGATTCCCTACACATAATCCATACCGAAGGCATGAAGGTAAGTTACACTTATCCCCTGACGACAAGCTCATTTGGTTCCAACCTGATGACACTACCACCAAGTTGTGGCTAGTCCCCAGACACCTAAGATCTGAATTTTTGCACCAAGTACACGACACTCCTACCGGCGGACATCAAGGAGCAGAAAACACTCTCCAACACCTCAAGACCACCGCCTGGTGGCCTGGTATTACCAAAGATGTTAAACAATACATTGACAATTGCCTTGTGTGTGCTCAAAACAATCCCATACCTACAAAATGAAATGCCAAACTTTTACCACAAAGACATTCTGGCCCTTGGCATGCCATCCAAATTGATTTTATTGGCCCTCTGACCAATACCAGTAGAAACAACAAGTATGCTCTTGTGGTAACTGACTTATTCTCTAAGTGGGTTGAGGCTTTCCCCACTAAGACTTGCACCACAAAGACAACTGCCGAAATCCTGGTAGAACAGATTTTCTCCAGGTGGGGCCTGCCTCTCAAGGTAGACTCTGACAAAGGAACCAGTTTTACAGGTGAGTTGATGAAAGAGTCCCTTGAACTCCTTGGGGTTCAGCAAAAGTTCCACATACCTTATCATCCACAATCTTCATGTCAAGTAGAAAGAGCCAACAGATGGATTAAGCAAATGCTTTCCAAATTCATTGAGGACAATCTCAAAACCTGGGATTCCCTGTTGCCATTACTCCTTATGGCAATCAGGGGCACACCCTCAGCCACTACCCAGCTGACACCCTTTGAGGTGATGACTGGAAGACAGATGAGATTACCTGAACACTTGCTGTTTGACCTGCACACCCCACCGCAGAGATCTCAGGTCTGTGGATCAGCATGTGGAAAAGCTCAGAAAAGACCTCATACACACACACTTGTATGCTGCAAACTGCATGGGCAAGGCCCAGCAACAATCCAAAATACAATTTGACAAACACGCACAAGAAGTGGATTGGCAGGTTGGAGACCAGGTAATGGTACTTTGATTGGCACATCCTACCCACTCCTCCTCCAACAAGTGGGAAGGCCAATATCCCATTGTCAACAAACTCAGTCCGGCAGTCTATCAAGTTAGACTCCTCCACAACAACAAATTGACTGACAAATGGTTGCATGCAAACCAGTTGAAACTGTACAAAGGAACTTAATTTACTTTTCCCAACCCCATTGGGTGGAATTGTACTAATATACTAATCTTTGATCTTCCTTTTCAGATACTCTGACAAGATGGCTATCTTGTTCCTATATCTCCTCCTTGCAGGAGTGATCCCCTGCGTCCCAGGCACGGTACCGGACCTCCTTCAACAACTGGATCCCCCAGCACCTCCTACAGAGGGAGTTTCCATCAAAATACCAGACACTATGATCACTGTCCAGGAAGGTTCCGATGCATACTTCACTGCCTCGGACGTTGCTCCTGACCAATCTACCCTTCAAATTGAGTGGCAAACCACATCACAAGGACAAATTCTTCCTGTGGCCAAACTCTCCAAGGGGACTTTTCAGGGTTGGCCCAACACTAAATTATCCCCAAATGGTTCATTGTCCTTGTTACAAACTGCATTAAGACACTCTGGTTTGTACAACATCACTGCTTTAATAGATTCTTCTTACTGTAATTCTCTCTCCAAAGATTCTGCTTGCAGATTTTGTGCTGTACACCACATGGCCTCTGCTGCCATGTATCTCTCTGTTTTGCCGCCTACTGAGAAACAACTTTTGGAATGTCCAAAACATAACCCTGGTCCCCGTAGTGGTCTCACAGCCACTGCCCTCCCAGGTTCTTTGATTAATAATTTACAATTTATGCATATACCTGTTTTGTTTAACCTTACTTACTGGAACATGAAAGAATTTGGTATGTGTCACAGTACTAATACATCTGCATTTTATAGTACCTTATTGCTTGATAGTTTAGCTGCATTTCAGATTTGTACTAAGGATCTCTTTACTGGGGTTTACTCTACTGAACATAGAGGTAATTTTAGGAGGAAATCCCCTCCTGGACTTTCAACAATAAATGTAACAAACGTGAAGTTGACAGTTCTGATGTCACTGGTGCTACAGGTACTGTCACAAGTCTTTTTGGTACTGCTATGTCTATCTGGAATAAAGCAGACATTGCTGCTATCAAAAGTCATTCTGCGAAGTTCTCCACTGGTTTGGTTAATAATGTTTTACCTCCATTATTGCATGGTGTGGATGGTCTTAGTCAGGAAGAAAGATACACTGTATACAACATGCACGACATTGCAAAAGCATTCACTGATTCAAAAGATAAGATTAATGCACTCATACAACAGAACAATAGAGAAGCTGAGAAACAATATATTGGTAGGGAAATACTTTGTTCTGCTTATGGCTCATACATCCTCACTACCATCAACAACCTCTTCCGTGATTTAGAAACTGGAAGAATCCCTGACATCATACATGATAGACGCATTTCCAAATGGTATTGTCCTAAATGTAAACTATCTACTTGTGTTTCCTTGTGTATGCAACAAACTTTGTCTATTTCTCTTTCCACAGCGAGAAATTTGGGGTTTGTGACCAGGCACCCTAATATTGGTCCTTGTTTTTCTACGAAGAAATGTTCCATAACAGATGCCATGTTTGTTTCTTTCACTGTCTCCTTACCACGCTTTGATCCCACTACAGCTTTGTTCGACAAGCTTGCACTGGCGCACTCCATAGGGCATTTGAAGACATCTACAGAGAATGCCTGGATCTACCACCTCTATTGGTTTACCATTCTTTCCTGGATGCCTGGGTGGCACCGCACACGGACTGTTGTGCGAAAAAGCAATACATCTACTTGTGCCGATGTGATGTGTGTGATGTCATGCGCCCTGTTTGTGGCTACTCTCCAGACAGCATTGATTGGACTTTCACTATGGATGATGACATCACTGATAATGGCACCAACTCTTTCGACTCGACTTTGTCCCCTGATCAGCTCTACCAGTCCTATCGTGAGGAAGCTCATCGCCTGTCAACACGGATTTCGGAAGACGACCTACACATGCCCTTTCCAGTTGCAAAAGTGGAGACTGCCTACTGTATGCTCACAGTACAACTCTGATGGAGAGTATTGCATCATCACAAACTATAAATCTTATACATATGGTTCTGTTACTTGTACTATTGATGACCCCAATTTCTGCTTTGTTCCCCACCAGAAGACTGTTATTGGACATACTGTTATAACCCCCGTCCCCCTTATGGATGCAGATATTATTGATGGTAACCCAGATTATGTACTTACACTGTCAGAATACCTACCATACTTTAATGTACACATAGACCTACTTACACTCACACTGAAATCACTTTTAGATAGAAAGGACACACACCTCATCCACATCAACAATAATATAACCAAAGCCAATGAAGCTGTTCTTGATTTGATTAACGATGGAGATATGAATAATGCATTAACTAACACCTGGTTAGAGATTACTTTTAAAGGTTTTGTTATTATACAAGCATTTTTTGATATTCACTTTGATTATTATGCTTTGCTGCCTATGACATACACTATGCCAACACCGTGAGCAGCTTGAGTTCCTTTACAAGGCTCGTGCATCAGGATTGTAAATGACCACTGCTGCTGTCCTTTCCCTGGATTTGCTTGTGTTGCCCTAGGAGGCAACGGGGGGGGAATTGTTACACGAGGTCCCTGCACCCTAATTGATACCCTCAGGGGTACACCGTAGACAGCTAATGCTTAAGTATAGGTTATACTAATACATAGGGCTAAGGGCATCTACCGTACAAGAGTAGATGTCAGGATATAAATGCATATTGTTGTAATCCACTTTGCTTGCTAATGCACACATATTATACCATGTATTTTCTGTCTATTTCTTACTTGTCAGATGCCAAGACACCTATCCTTGAAGTAACTATAATATGTAAGGCAACATTGCCATCCTTTGGTGATGTGCACCACTACACCTTGTTATGTAAGACTCTGTATAAGAACTTCTTTGTTCTAAAACTGATGACTTTACAGAATTATATAATGTTATCTTGGACCGTGGAGCCACCTCTAATTTAGCCAATAGGGCTCATCTCTGTAACTAGAAATGTTTCTATCTTTTAGTAACCATAGTAATTATCACAGGTATATAATATTATGCACAGGCTTTACACCTCCGAGACCCGAGAGATCCCAAGAGACAACAGAGAAACCTCGAGGTGTAGGGAACGCTTAGCACTGGCTCCCGGTTTGTATTGGTAAGAACTGCTTAGGGCAACTGTGATTTATCCCTTTTGTAGTAATAAACTCGTTTATTACTCAAATGAAACTTGTTTGGATTATTTGCATTCCCAATATCGTCAAGAATCTGAAAGTGAGGTTTAGACCTCTTACAAGCCCAAAGTAATTTCAATATTGGGAAGAGCCTCCGTCTTCTATCCATCGTCGCAGGAGCATAGTCGTGCTTGAAGAATAGCCTTTCATCTCCAAACACCACCTCTTTTTTCTCCCAGGCCCACTTTAAAACTTCAGATTTAGTGTGATAGTCCAAAAATGCAACAATCAACGATCTCGGTCTGACTTTTGGATCTGCCGGTTTAGCTATTAATAATCTGTGTGCTCTTATAATATTCAAGGTAAAGTCCTTTTCCAGGTCCAAAACTTCGTAGAGAAAGCTTTCAGTAAAAGAGGTCATCTCACCAGACTCAGACCCCTCTGGTACTCTGTGAATTCGGACATTTACCCGCCGGGATCTATTCTCCAGATCCTCTAGCTTTTGCTGCAGCCATATTTCCCGATCATGAAGTTGAAGGATAGCCCCATTATGTAGATCCACTGATTTAGATAGCTCTGTTGCATTCTGTTCTAAGTCGTTACTTTGTTTTTTTTGTTCCTTCTGTTCTGACTTTACCTCCGATAGATCTTTTTGAATGCGGGCTAGGGTATCTCCCAATCGATGTAATTCTCTGTACAACTTCTTTGAGGTTATTGTAAATGCAGCCTCTTCCTCTAAGCTGTCATTCGAACCAGGGTTGGAGCTTGAGGCAGTCGAGCACCACGGTGATCTGCAGCCTTCATCCCACTTGGTAGAATCTTTGTTGCCCTGACCTGTTTTCTCATTTTCAGCTGCAAATTCTTTCAATCGCTGTTGAGTCATTGCCAGCATATCATCAATTTTATGTTGCTTTTCTCTAGAAGCCAGCATGAGGCACAGATGGGGCTAGATTTGGGAGCAGTCCCGGGGAGCTGCAACAGAATCAGTCTGCCATAGATGCTGAGATGGTGTGCTTCTATCCCTTGAACTGGTATGCTACTGTAAGTGCATAACATGCTGCTGTAGGTGCTAGGTTTCCAGCCCCTGCACTGGCATGCCACTGTAAGTGCATGACATGCTTCTGTAGGTGCTGGGCTTCCAACCCCTGCACTGGCATGTCACTGTAAGTGCATGAGATGTTGCAATAAGTGCTGGGTTTCCAGCCCATGGACTGGTATGCCACTGTAAGTGCATGACATGCTGCTGTAGGTGCTGGGTTTCCAGCCCCTAGACTGGCATGCCACTGTAAGTTCATAACATGCCGCTGTAGGTGCTGGGTTTCCAGCCCCTGCACTAGCATGCCACTGTAAGTGCTGGGTTTCCAATCCCTGGACTGGCATGCCACTGTAAGTAGATGACATACTGCTGTAGATGCTAGGTTTCCAGCCTCTGGACTGGCAAGCCACTGTAAGTGCATGACATGCTACTGTAGGTGCTGGGCTTCCAATCCCTGTACTGGCATGCCACTGTAAGTAGATGACATGCTGTTGTAGGTGCTGGAGTTCCAGACCCTGAACTGGCATGCCACTGTAAGTGCATGACATGCCACTGTAGGTGCTGTGTTTCCAATTCCTGGACTAACATGTCACTGTAAGTGAATGATATGCTACTATAACTGCTTGGTTTCCAGCCCCTGCACTGACATGCCACTGTAAGTGCATTACATGCTGCTGTAGATGCCGTGTTTCCAACCCCTGGACTGGCATGCCACTAAGTGCATGACATGCTGCTGTAGATTCTGGGTTTCCAGCCCCTGGACTGGCATGCCACTGTAAGTGCATGACATGCTGCTGTAGGTGCTAGGTTTCCAACCCCTGGTCTGGCATGCCACTGTAAGTACACGACATGCTGCTGTAGGTGATGGGTTTCCAGCCCCTGCACTGGCATGCCACTGTAAGTGCATGACATGCTGCTATAGGTGCTGGGTTTCCAGCCCCTAGACTGGCATGCCACTGTAAGTGCATGGCATGCTGCTGTAGGTGCTGGGTTTCCAGTGTCTGAACTGGCATGCCACTGTAAGTGTATGACATGCTTCTATAGGAGCTGGGTTTCCAACCCTTGGACTGTTATGCCACTGTAAGTGCATGACATGCTGCTGTAAATGCTGGGGTTTCCAACCCTTGCACCAGTATGCTACTGGAAGTGCATGACATACCACTGTAGGTGCTGTGTTTCCAATTCCTGGACTAGCACGTCACAGTAAGTGTAGGGCATACTGATATAGGTACTGGCATTCCAGCAGCTGGACCAGCATGCCACTGTAAGTGCATGACATGCTTCTGTAGGTGCTTGGTTTCCAGCCCCTGGACTAGTATTCCATTGTAAGTGCATGACATGCTGCTGTAGGTGCTGGGCTTCCAACCCCTGGACTGGCATGCCACTGTAAGTAGATGACATGCTGCTGTAGGTGCTGAAGTTCCAGCCCCTGGACTGGCATGCCACTGTAAGTGCATGACATGCTGCTGTAGATGCTGGGATGTCCAACCCTTACAACAGTATGCCACTGTAAGTGCATGACATGCTGCTATAAGTGCTGGGTTTCCAGCCCCTGCACTGGCATGCCACTGTAAGTGAATGGCATGCTGCTGTATCTGCCATGTTTCCAACCCCTGCACTGGCATGCCACTGTAAGTGCATGGCATGCTGCTGTAGATGCCGTGTTTCCAACCCCTGGACTTGCATGACACTGTAAGTGCATGATGTGCTGCTGTAGGTGCTGGGTTTCCAGCGTCTGGATGGGAATGCCACTGTAAGTGCATGACATGCTTCTGTAGGTGCCGGGTTTCCAGCCCCTGGACTGATATGCCACTGTACATGCATGGCATGCTGCTGTAGATGCTGGGTTTCCAGCCTCTGGACTGGCATGCCACTGTAAGTAGATGACATGCTGCTGTTAGTGCTGGGCTTCCAGCCCCTGGACTGGCATGCCACTGTAAGTAGATGACATGCTGCTGTAGATGCTGGGGTTTCCAACCCTTGCACCAGTATGCCACTGGAAGTGCATGACATGCCTCTGTAGGTGCTGTGTTTCCAATTCCTGGACTAGCATGTCACAGTACGTGCATGACATGCTGCTATAGGTACTGGGATTCCAACACCTGGACCAGCATGCCACTCTAAGTGCATGGCATGCTGCTGTAGGTGCTGGGGTTCCAGCACCTAGCTTGGCATACCTCTGTAAGTGCATGACATGCCACTGTATGAGTCAAGTTTACAATACCTGGACTGATATGCCACTATAATGGCATGACATGCTGCTGTAGGTGCTGGGGTTCCAACACCTGGCATGGCATGCCACTGTACATGCATGACATGCAGCTGTAGGTGCTGTATTTCTGGCACCAGGAAACACATAAGAACTATAGTCCTGATGAAGCTCAATAAAGAAAAATAGATGCCCTTGTTGCATTATTGGGTGGGGGACATGCTGGTTATCCCTTTACAGACTGTTCATGATCCCACACAATGTGATGCTCACTTTCAATATCAGCTGGTCCAAAGTATAACCTCATTTTGGCGGGTTGCATCTTGCTCATGTTGACTGTCCTTAAATGATCTCTACTGAATTTAGCTTTAAATGCCTTGAAAAAGGATTTTACAGACCCAGCAAGTGTTATTGCAATGCAGTCAGAATACAAAGGCACAAACTGAGGAAAAGATAGCCAACTCTATTAAGAAGCGGGATAAAACCTTTTGTAGGTACATTAGGGAGTGAAGAAAGACCAAGGGAGGGATGCAGAGACTTAATAAAGGGATAGGAATGTGTGTAGAGCGTTACTGAATGAATATTTCTGCTTAGTATTCACAACGGAAGAGGAGGGGGAGGTACCTAAACCAAAGAAGAGAAACACTCTGAATAGGGGGGTCAATACCAGTCCATTCACAGAAGAAAGGGTTTTGAAAGAACTCTTGAAACTGAGGGTGGACAAAGCAATGGGGCCTGATGGGATTCGCCCCAGAATCCTAAAAGAACTAAGGGTAGAACTAGTAATGCCACTGACTACTCTCTTTAACAAATCATGGGAGGATGGGGTGGTGTCTAAGGACTGGAGGAGGGCAGATGTGATTCCACTTCACAAACGTGGGAGCAGGGCAGAGGCAGGAAACTATAGACCAGTTAGTTTGACCTCAGTGGTAGGGAAAATGATGGAATTACTTCTGAAGGAAAGAATTGTTGAGTACCTAGAGGTCAGTGGGGCACATGACCCAAGGCAGCATGGTTTCACAGCAGGAAGGTCACGTCAGATGAACCTAATAGATTTCTTTGACTGGGTGACCAAAGTAGTAGACCAGGGAGGGGCTGTGGATATGGCCTACCTAGATTTTAGCAAGGCATTTGACACCGTCTCACACAAAAGATTAATAAACAAGTTAGCCAGCCTTGGAGTGGGTCCCAAGGTGGTAGCCTGGATAAAAAACTGGCTGAACAACAGGATGCAAAGGGTAATAGTAAACGGAGTCCACAGTGAAGAAAGGGTAACTAGCAGGGTACCGCAGGGTTCGGTACTGGGACCGGTCCTCTTTAATGTCTTTATAAGTGACATTGGAGAGCACCTGGAAGGAAAAGTATGTCTCTTTGTAGATGACACAAAGTTCTGCAACAGGGTTGATACACAAGATGGGATGGAAAGAATGAAAAGGGACTTGGCAAGGTTGGAGGAATGGTCAAATATATGGCAGCTCAGATTCAATGCAAAGAAGTGCAAGATAATGCATCTGGGAAACAAAAACCCAGGGGAAGAGTACATGGGGGGGGTGAGATAATAACAACAAAAATTTAAAAAGATCTAGGAATAATTATATCAGATGACCTAAAGGTGGGCAAGCAATGTGAGAAGGCAGTAAGGAGGACTGGGGGGATACTGGGATGCAGAGGAAGAGGCATCAACAGTAGAAAGCAGGAAGTTGTTATCCCTCTGTACAGACAGTTGGTGAGACCCCATCTAGAGTACTGCATGCAATTCTGGAGACCCCATCTCTGCAAAGACATAGACAGAGTGGAGGCAGTTCAGAGGAGGGCAACCAAAATGGTGCAGGATCTGCACCAGAAGACATAAGAATAGAGACTAAAGCAGCTTAATATGTATACCCTTGAGTAAAGGAGGGAAAGGGGGACATGATAGAAACTTTCAAGTATCTCAAGGGAATTAAAGTACAAGAGGGTAGCATCTTTCAGAAAAAGAGATGTGCAAGAACAAGGGGGCACAATTTGAAGATAGAGGTGGGACGGCTCAGAGGTAATATTAGAAAGTATTTTTTCACAGAGAGGGTTGTGGATGCATGGAACAGCCTTCCTGAGGAGGTTGTGGAGTAAGGAACAGTGGGAGAATTCAAGAATGCATGGGACAGACATATGGCAATTCTAGTGGGGGGTAGGAGGAAGTAAGCTGTTGATTAACTAGAATCTGCAGCTTATCCATAAGGTAGGCAAATGGGCAGACTGAGTGGGCCAAGTGGTCCTTATCTGCCGTCAGATTCTATGTTTCTGTTTCTATGGTTCAGGTGCTGGTAACCCAGAACCTACAGCAGCATGCCACCGTAAGTGCTGGGCTTCCAGCACCTGGACCAGCATGCCACCGAAAATACCTGGCATGTCACTCTAGGTGCTGGGTTTCTGGCACCTGGACGAGCATGCCAGTAACATATATCGGTGCCAAAATATGCTCCAACCTCCTCACTTTAGTGACTGCATGCCATTAAAAGTATTGATTATTATGGCTAATATGTCATTAAATAGCTTTACAAACAACAAAGGATATTCATTACAAAAAAAATGTGTTTAGCATGAGAGAATGAGATTTTAGTGTAACCCCCCTCGGGGGCCCCTTATGGCTGTCCACTTTCCCATTCCCCCCCCCAGTTTCTCCCGCTGCTGATCCATTTTCCCTGGTCATGTCCCCACTCCTTGTCCCGAGCCCCAAGTGGTCTTCAGATCTTCCCTCCAGCCCTGGCATTCTTTTTCTTTTGTCTGCAGATGAAATTGGGGCCGGAGGAGCTTAGTCATGGAGCCGCTGCCCTGTTTTGCACTCTGGTGCAGGGCCGCGATCTGCTCATGCACAGGAGCACTTTGGTGTTTCGGCTGTTCAAGTGCCTCTCCATTGCTCCTAGTCCCCTAGTCCCAGCCCTGGGCATGCACCCTTTCTCCAGTGAGGTTTTAAACAGGTCTGCCAATGGGCATGCCAAGATGTCTGCCAACTCCTTCAGGACCCTTGGCTGCACTTCATCTGGTCCTGGGCCGTTATCCAACTGCAGGGCTTTCAGGCTTTTTAGAACTCTATCCACCTAGATGACACCATTTGTTACCTCTGCCCTTCCCTTGCCCATCCCTCCTTTCCCTTGTGGTATCAGCCCATCCTTTTCTTTAGTGAACACAGAACAGAAGTACTTGTTGAGTGCCTCCACCTGGTCTTCCCAATTTTTTGCCCAAACCCACCTTCCGATCCAGACAATCTCATCCCTACAACTCCTCTTTTCTTTTATGTACTTGAAAAAATCCTTTTTACCCTCCTTGATCCCCTGAGCCAATCTTAGCTCCCTTGTAACTTTAGCCACCCTGACTGTTCTACTCACCTCCATGGTTTTTTTGGAGTATTCTTCCTTGTTCTCCTCCCTCCCAGTTTTCTTGTACCTGTTGAAGGTCCATCTCTTCTCCCTCACTTTCCCTGCCACTTCCCTGCTGAGCCAGCTTTTGCTTTGGACCTGGACTGCTTGCTCTGGGTCTTGGCACACATGTTAGTGGCCTGTGTCTGACCCCTCTTTATGATGGACCATTTCTGTTCTGCCTCCAGCCCCAGGCACACCGCAGTAGGATGCCCCTCCAGGATGCTGCCCATCTTGGCAAAATCCACCTTACTGAAGTCTACCACTCTCATCCTGGTTCTGGCTGCCTCCTTGCCCTTGTGAAGGAAGAACAACACTGTGCGGTAATCACTGCCCGCTAAAGAGTCCTGCATAACTACATCCTAGACATGGTCCCCATTAGCCAGCACAAGATCCAGTATGTTACCCTCCCTGGTGGGCTCCATCACCCCCTGCACTAGGTAGCTATACCGGATAGCCTCCAGCAATACCTGTTCCCTGGCATTAGAGGTAGCCGTGGTGTTCCAGTCCACCCCAGGCAGATTGAGGTCACCTACTATGACAATGCTTTCACTATCACTGACCTATCTGACTTTCTCCCCTAACTCCCTGTCAGTTTTCTCATTCTGTGAGGGTGGCCTATACACCACACCCAATTTAACTTTCCTACCCTTGGAGTTTTGGAGCTGTACCCACAAGGTGTCTGGTTTACCCTCTCCCCCCCTTCCCTGGTACATAGTATCCCATCCCTCACATAAATAGCTACCCCTCCTCCTTCTCCCCCTCCGTCCTTTGCGGTACACCCTGTATCCAGGGATCATGAGATCCCAGTCGTGGTACTGGGTTCCCAAGCTTCAGTGATGGACACAATATCTACTTACCCCTCTGCCATCATCGACTGGAACTGTACTATCTTATTTACCAAGCTCCTTGTGTTCAAGGATACTACACTCCACCATGACCTCAGCCCTCCTTTCCCAAATTCACACCTCTGCTACTGCCTCTTGTTAGACTCCCCTCCTTCCTACCTGGGGGGGGGCTTCTGGTCTCCCTCATTTAGTGGCTGCAAACTGCAGCTCCCACTGCCCCCTCCCATCTCAGTTTAAATTAATTTTATTCCTAATGTTTTCTTCTAGTCTCTGTTTCAGGATCCCCAAGCCCTCTTTGCTCAGATGCAGCCTATCTGATGCACAGAGTTCCTTCATTTCCTATGTGCCACCCTACCCACCTACTATCCCGTACCCCATGGCATCACACCACCGACCCAGCCATTTATTGAACTCCTCGGTTCTCTGTTTCCTAGTGGAGCTTGCCCTAGGTACTGGGAGAACCTCAGAGAATGGCACCGATCTCCCCACCTCCATGTAGATTCTTGCAACCTCTTTGAACCTATCTTGCATCTCCTCTACTCACTCCCGGTCATTTATACTGTACCTAGGTGCATCACTATTTATTTATTTACTGAATTTTGTTGACCCAGTAATTCCACTGGGCCTAGACGTCCCTTTTTCAGGGGTGACCGGGGGGGGGGGGATACAGATGGTAAGCAACTGAAATTGAACCAGATTAAGCTATTGGTGGTATTTTTAGTGAATGGGAGAAATTTGGCCAGGACACCAGGGAAATTCCCCTACTCTTTTTCAATAAGTGCCATGGGATCTTTAGCATCCACCTGAACTACCACCAATCCAGGCAGATGAGACCTCGGTTTAATATCTCATCTGAAAGACTATGTGAGGTTTATCCCATCCCTTCCCCACACACTTCAGAATGAACTGTTCCACCCTCCCCACTGTCATACATACATACCAGCATACTCTCCACCCAAACTCGGCTTTTCCTTGCTCCCTTACCCCCCATCTCACCCCTTTTAGTATTAAATCTCCCAGGATGACTACCCTTTCTCCTACCACCTGCCCTACCCCTGTGCTCTTCCCCACCTTTGGTCCCTGGACTAGAGATTTCCCCTCCCCATTACCTGCCACAGCTAATCTCCCTTTTTCTCCCCCTCTGTTCCACATCCTCTGATCTCCTCCTTCCCACCCATCCATTTTTCCTACCCAGCCCTTCCACTTCCCCCACTGTAATCTCATCTTCCCTCTGTTCTGATCTTAAGTCCATCCTTTTCCCCCCCTTCTACCCTAGTTTCCCCTCTGTTCTTGCATTTTAATGCAGCCTTAACATCACCCTCTGCTTCCTTGCCTACCCATATCCTCCCCTAGTGCCCTTCTCCTCCACTTGTTCGCTGCCCTCTCCTCCCTCCTCGAGTTCCCCCTTCCCCTTCTCATGTTCTAAGTTGCCACTCCCATCCTCCTGTTTCCTCAAACTGGCCAGCACTGAGAACTTGTTTTTTGTCCCCACCCCCCTTCCTGCACCTTTTCTCATTGCCCTGTTCTGTTTCTCTGTTCCCTAGTTCTGTTCCCTTTTCATCCTCCTTCCCTTCCCCTGTTCCTCATCACCTGCCACATTTCCAACCCATTTCTCCCTGGTCCTATGGGAGTTGCTGCTCCTAGCCCCTTTTTCTCCTCTCCCCACTCTGACCTGTGCTCACCTGGTGTAGTATTTGGAGGAGTTCTCCTTGACTCTATAGGCATCTGCTGCACCCCCATGCACCTCTCCTTCCCATCCCCAGCTCCCATCGCAATCTTCCTATTTCCTACCTAGGTTGGCCTATTTGCCTACACACTGGGCACCCCCCCTTCCCTCCACAGAGTCCCCAAGAATATGGCTGCCCCAGACCCATTGCAGCTTACTACCCTCCCAGCCTCCCCTTGTCTACTCCTCCATTCATCCCCTCCTCTCCAGTCCCTCCACACGCATCTGCCTGCCCCAGTTCCCTTGTCTCCCCATTCCCTCTGTACCCCTTTCCTGATTCTGCCTGATTTTATTTTACCCAGTGCTCCCTCTTGCTCAGAACCCTGCCCAGCATGGCCTGCAGTCCTTTCTGCAGATGCTCTGTAGATGCCACCTAGTTAGACACCACACTCCTGTTTGTGGGATCCCCTGGGTAATAAATACTGACCTCCACAACCCCATTGGCCTGGCCTGGTCACATGGTCTGTTCTTTCCCCTTCCCTATCCCACCCTCAGACTCCCTTGGTCTGCATCCTCTCACCACTCGTAGTCCCACACTCAAAGCCCCAACCCCATGTACAGCCCCATCCAGTGTTGCAGCAGCAAAAAGAATAAAAGTAAAATTTGAACCTTTCTCCCCTTGTGTCTGCTCCTCCACTGTGCTCTGCGACTCACTTCTGACTGGAGGAGCTACAAATATGGCACTTATTTAAAGCTTTGACCACTGTGGCCCTATTGGCACAGCCTGGTCACACGGTTTGTTCCTTTCCCTTCCCCATTCCTTCCTCAGCCTCCCTCGGTCCACATCCTCCCACTGCCCGTAGCCCCCACACTGAAATCCCCAACTCCATGTACAGTCCCACACAGTGTTCCAGCAGCAAAAAGAATAAAAGAAAATGTGAATCTTCCTCCCCTTGCGTCCATTCCTCTGCTCCGATCTGTGGCTTGCCTCTGACTGTATGTCAAATACATTTTTTAAGATAAAAAATAAAATAAATGTATAATCTTGTTTTGAGGCTCAAACTATAATATAATTAAAATTCTGCATCATGCAAAGTTGTTAATGTTAAACATCACTGTGAGTGCAGGAAAAAGCTATTTCTTCCCTCTGGAACATTGCCATCACTGCTGCCAGGCAATTATTGGTGGAGTGTGGTGAGCTGCGAGTTTGCAGCAGTGATGGTAGCATTCCTGAAGGAATAAGTAGCTTCTTCCTACACTCCTAATGAATGTCATACTATCACAATGTAATAAGCAGGAGAAGCCACATGATGAACTACTGGGCAAATAACATGGGTTGTGGGGCAAATAACACATTATTCACCCTAGAGGTGGATAAAAGTGCAGAATAGCAGGATTTATTTCGTACTGCCATTTATCCATCCTATGGTATAAAATGGGACCCAGAGTCAAATAAACTCTGTTGTTTTAAGACTAACAAGTGTACCTGTCACATACAGTATGTACTCGACCGTCATCTCAGAAGTGCTAAAGCCCTCAGCATTTCAGGTAGATGAGGCTGATATTCACTTCAAAGCAATAAAGATAATGAACCTTGAAATAAGGGTAATGTTGAAATTAAAATTCAGGACATTTACTACACTCAGAGAAAGCATACTGAAGAGGCAGTCTGCAGGAAGAGCAGTGCTTAGGATCTATAAATGGATACTAGGAAAGCAGAAAGTAAGTTGAAATTTAAATTCAAATAACCTACGTTTGTGGCTGCTAAACCTTATGGAGCAAAACCTGATGTTTTCAAAACTGGAAAAAGACAGATGTGGGATCTGGTGAATTTCAGGGGTTTCTGGACCATTAACAAGGGTTACAAGCATTCCTGAGTATACACATGCCAAACAAAGACAGATTTATTCTTCACAGGGTGGGGGGCTAATTGAAAGGCAATCTAGAAGACTCCTGGGACCCCACTTTCCAATACCCCTACACCTGTAGCACACCTTTGATTATTAGATGCAGTCTGTGAGATTTTAAGAGTCACAGTCTTTCTGCCACAGTGAGCTAGTTTGAACATAGCCTTTGGTTCTGGTCACTTTATGACATTTGGAGGCAATGTTTTGTTGTAAAATGTTACAGAATGGTTGAGGGGGCTTCTTGTTTCCTCCCCAATGTGGCAGGTAAAAAGGGTAGCAGATATGCCTTATATCCATGCCTAGAATCATTATCTCCTACAAGTGAAACATCACATGAATCCAGAGACTGGATCTCCACTGCCTGTCAGCAGGACTGGGTCTTTTTTTTTAAAATGAAAATGGCCATTATAGGACAATAAAAATGAGAGTTTCTCCTGGTATAACACATTCCAATTATATACTGTTTTCCCTCTCAATACCTTTGTATTGATTTTGCTAGAAAGGGTCAATGAAGAAAGTTATAAAAATAAAAAGGACCATTCTTCCCCCTGCAAATAATTCTGCCCATCGCACCTCAGCACTGCCAGCCAGCACCCACCTTAGGTTGCAGTACTAATCTGTGTAAGGTCCCATGATGATTGCATCTACTGCTGGTAGCCCTCCACCACCCACTTGCACACTAGCTGCCCAATGACAACATTTGTAAGTGGAAGGTCATGCCCGTGGATGAACTGCATGGGTCGTTTGCTCCTGACTGTGGATCGGAAGATACTCACACGTATTCTAGCTAAAAGAATGGGACACATTACAGGGGTTGATTCAGACAGATCAGTCAGGGCAAAATTTAAAATAGGTGTCAGGAAGTCATCACATAGTTCACTAACAACTGCCATACCTGACAGAGTGAGTTAAGCAGTTCTTCAGAGAGCTGCTCATGCTACTTTGGTGCCTTTAATCTTCTCAACTCTGTGTCAAAGGCTCAGTAAGTTTCACAGTTACCTCAGGGGATCAAAAATGGAAAGGTCATGGGTTCTAATACCACACCAGGAACAGTAACTAGCACACCACTATAGGTTTGCAAGGTTGAGGTGCCATCCTTCTGCTGAGACATTAAACTGAGGTCACTTATGCCAATCCCCAGTGGCTGTCCAAGTGGAAGTTAAAGATCCCATGGCACTTATTGTAAGACTAAGTGATTTTATTCAGTATCCTGGTCAACATCTTCCTGTCAATATGACAGGTCTATATAGTGCATGGTGGAACATTGCTAAGGATATAAATCCACCTCTCGAACAACGTTGTTGTGCTGCACTAGCTACGTCAGCTAGTGTGTTATGCTTTACTAGCTACGTAGCTACTGCAGCACAACAACATAAAATGCTTTTGTGCATGCGCGTTCTGTGATCCTCCGATCCACTCTAAATGGCCGTGCAGTGAGACTGGCCACAGAAAATAGCTACACTTTGAAAATGTTAAAAGTAAGGACACATTCTTAATTTTAAGGTTTCCCATACACTATATAAAAGACAGTGTATGAGTAATCATATACAACAGATCTACTTTTCAATCGCAAGGTTTCCATGGTAATTAGACCTCACGAGCTGCGCTCGCAAGGTCTCCTGTTACCATGGAAACCTCTCGATTGAAAAATAGACCAGTTGTGTATGACTGATCATACACTATCCTCTATGTTATCCAACCCCCATCCAAGACACAGCCTAGAGTGTCTGCTGTTAGAGCTCAGAATATGAGTTTATAATCATGGCTGTTGAATGTTACCCTGTTATGTGACGTTCCACACCTGACTGTCAAATGCTGTGTTTGACTATTGTTTTCTCTGAATACCTGTTCTGGCTTGCAACCTTCCTTGTAACCTCCCAGGGCGCACCTGAAAATAGGCATATGTTTGTATAGTGTGCTTACCTGGTTAACAAAAGCTAAATAAATAAATACATTTCCTGGTCAAAACTTACAAATAAATACTGTAAATAAAACTCAGCACAATGCTTTACTTCTCAGCCATTTTTTAAAGCCAGTAGGCTTCATGCCGACCTTTAACCCAGATGGTATTTTTTTACATAATTTGCACCATTAGATTCATAGCTCACCATGGCATACAGTGCTGTAACTGACTAGCTCCTATAAGCATCTAAGACAATGGCTGCATCACACTGATGAGAACCAGGAAATGTGAAACACATGACTGTGGACTGCTGTTTTAGCTTTTACAGATAGTTTGTGGAAGCTCTTTTGGAATATTTGTATCCTATGCAAATTAAATTCTAGCCTACTAAAATTCCTTCATGGTGATTTTCATATGTTTCCCACTATGCCTTGCATTATGGAGATATGTGTCATTCTGTGCTTTTTTTTAAAAAAAGCATCAATTTCTGTTAAAAATGATACCTCCTGGCCGCCAGATAAAAATCAGCTAAATGCAAATAGCATACCATTCATATAAATGTAAATACTGAATGGCTCCAGGAAAGTCAATGTCGCTGGGAAAGTAAATGCTGCTCTCTGAATATCTGAAAGGAATGGAAGTGTTCTCAGTAGTATACATCTTTAAAAAGCAAGTAAAACAGCAATGGCATTGTATATCAGCAAACTCATTTGACCAGTACAATCTTTAGTTGCTTGTTCTTGAAACTCTTTTAAATTATAACTGCTACACATCTAATTCTGGTTGCATCTGTGATTCCATTAAAAACAACAGTGTAGCACAACTGGAGGTATTTTTTACCAGTCTACTGACACAACAGAGACAACAAAAAGTTATCACATCCTGGGATGGTCACTTATCCCTGCTGTATTGCTAAGCGGCATTAATCTTGCATCATTGTTTACATATACACTGTGTTGACATGCAAAAGGAAAGATGTTTAAAAATAAAAACTTTGCTCACTGCACCTTCTCACGTCAAAATCTTTAACCTTATATACAGTATGGCAATGGACAAAAAATCACTGGGTGAAGCCATGGCCTTCGATGCAGGATCAAACATGCGTGACACATGTCTGGGGACATGTTTACTCACTATAGGTTGCATTTTCACACTTAATTTAGTCAGTCTTATGCTTTGGGGGGATACATGAACAGACAATTGAAGTTATGTCTTCTCTTTAAAAAGCACCTGGGGCTGAATTTTCAGCTGTTGTGGGACTAAGTCCTACTCCACAGCTGCTGATGCAGAAAACAAATCTCTGCACCAGCCCGAAGTCTGAACTGCTACACAGGTGACAGGAGCAGCTGCCGAGGCTGTTATGCCTGGTCCAATCAGGTGTAACATTTTGGCACAGCTGCGACACAGAATGGCCGCAAGCTGCCATAAATCCTGGAGGCTGTCGCAAATGGTTCCACAATTGAAAATATGGCACATGCAGAAAAAACGTGTGGACCCACAAGGTTTTCCCACTTGGGTGCCAAAAATGGCCCATTTTGAAAATCCAGTCCTGGCCTTTTAATTCAGTTCAGGGAGCCCGCTCTTCAGAGAACAGAGAGGATAACAAGCTGATTGTGAGGGTTCAAATCAAGAAGATCCTGGCAATTTGCTACAAAGTTTCCTGTTCTTGCCAGAGATTTCAGAGCACAGGCAAAATAAGGATACACATTTAACACAGGCTAATGTTAATAAAGAGAGGGCAATGGAAAAGATCAATAAACTGGTTATTAGGGATGCCTTAAAAGGAACTACAGGATACAATTGTGGCATTCAAGAGCCTGGATAGTATTCAGTAGAATAAATCTACTGTAACTCTTAAATTGCATTCTGGTGAAGAGGAAAGGAGAATAAATAATAGTGCCCAGACCTGCCAGGACTTAGAATATCTTGGGTGTACCCCTGATTACTCCATGCTATTTGAACATTTTTTAATTTTTTTTTACCAATTGTTTAACCAGGAAAGACACACTAAGCTGAAAACTTGTTTACAGGTGCAGCCTGGGAGCACAAGGAAGTTAAGTGACTTGCTCAGGGTCACACAGTATGCAAATGGGGGCTGTGGGATTCAAACCTAGGTCTGCAGATTTGCAGCTCAGAGCCTTAAACCACTGCACTATACTGTCTTCATATTATTGAAGTAATGAAACATTCATATGCAGCAAATTTGATGTTAATGGAACAACTGGAGATCTTAAGAAATGAACTGGATACTACTAGGGAGGATATTGCTATTAATGGGGCTCATCTTAATGATGCTGATCTCCAGAAAGGACAACGCGCTTACATAAAAAGGCTGCTGCAAAGTTCCAAATTTATTTAAAACACCAATGTGACTGGATGAAGCAATAAACAGCAGTCAGCTTAGAGTGCACAGGAGGCACAACAACACCTCAGTGCTTCGCTTGTGAGAGCTTTGTCAGCAGGCCCTTCATCTTGAAGATGGCCTGAGACTGTTGAATACAGTGAATCCTCCTAAAATGACTTCATCTATTGAATTATCCCCTAAGGAGACTTCTGTAATTGTCATAAGACCTGATTTAAGCTGTTTTAATTCCTGAAGATAATATGGTTAACAGCAAAAAACAATATAAAAAAAGTAAAAAGGTACATTTGAATAGGAATGTATTCCCAGAAAAAGTGTCAGCCAGATTACCAACCATCAGATGGTGTCGGGGGGGTCATAATACACTGCCCCAAAAGGTACAAGATAGAAATTAAGCCTCAAGTTTGATACTGGTGATTGATGTCATTTCTGTAAAAGTCTATTTAAAGCAGGAAGAGACTCAACTGAATACAGCAGATGAGGACAAAGGTAATTTAACTGCTTCAGGTGAACAGTTAATGAAAGAGGCTTGTGTAATAACAGGTAATATTAATAATTTGAAGAATTATTTGAATTTTTGGGTATCTAAAATGAGTAAGGATATAGGTAATTTTCCTTGGAGTCAATCACAAACACAAAAACCAGAGAATAATGAGTTGCATTATGCAGATGACTGAGGACAATGAGATTTTTTAACATGTTTTATTGAGCAGGACTTGTAGCAATACAGTTATCTTAAGAACATTGAGGAAGTATAAAAGTCAGTGATACAGTGAACTGTGGATACCTATGCAAACAGAGTAAGAGAAATGGCATATACCCTTATTATTACTTAGGTAAAAATACTGTAACCCCCCCTACAAATGGGGGTTCCTGAAAAGTCTTCCTTGAGCTTGCCTAAATGCTCATTGCCAGGCTGGTGTTCTGTGTTTTAGCAGTTTAAATGTATTGCCAGAGAGTGCCTGTATAGCCTCTGTGTACTGTCTCTTTAAGTTTAAGTTTACTGTCTTCTTAATCGCTCTGTCTCTTACTGTTACCTCAGCCAGCTGCCTACTTAAGTTGCTTGCTAGTATGTATACTATTTCTAAAGTGTATCGTAACTCTAAAAAAAAACAAACAAAAAAATATGTTGCCAACTTTGATTTGTGTTACGATTGTACATTCTTTGACAACCTTTGTATGTATGTTGCTCCCATCCTCTGACGGGGAACCTTTGTAAACAAGCAGTTCCTGCTCAGTGGTATTTGTAATCCTAGAGTTTAATAAATAAATAAATAAAGAGCTGCCTGGATTGCAGTCATAATTAACCTGAAAGGGAGCTCTGTTAGAAGATGTACTTCTTTGCTGATCATTTGTTAGAGTAGTAATAATATTGCAGTTTGTTCTAACCTGCCTTCTTTGCAGCATGGACAGTTCTGTTTGTTTCCATCATCTTGGTCCTGGACTGCAGAATGGGCCAATCAGTACATTTGGGACTCTAAAATGGAGCCTGTCTACAGGGGCTTGGTGGGGCCAAAACTTGTAGGAATTGTAGTTTTGGGCTTTGGGTGCCTAAAATAACCTGGAGGGGGGCCCTTGTTGTGACTGACAGACAGATCAGCCAACCGAACCTTTTGGATCTTGAGGAAAGTCCCATACTGCTTGCAGTTTCAGTTAGATCTGAGTTGGGAAGTGAAGATGTAACAGCTTGAGATAGTTCGAGCAGAAATCCATAGTGGATTCGCGCAGGAGAACTGTGGAAAGGCCTGAGTTTGGCCTGCATGCCTGCCTGCTGTTCTTGAGAGGGAACTTGTGCTTTTTTCGAACTGAATCCAAATTTGGAGAGTGAATTAAGTCACTAAATTGTGACCAGGCTTTAACCTGAAGAAGACTGAAGATTTGCTGAATGCGATTGGCCTGTCAGGACTTCCAGCTACCTCTGAATTCCCAGATTGTGCAGAGACTCTGTAATTGCGACCGGAGGGCCATTTGCCTGGTATAGTGGAATTTCCTTACATGTGAATGTACTGTGTGCTTATAGTGGGTCATGATTTGGTTCCCCACTGTGTGTCTGAACTGTGTTTTGCTTGCTGGAGGCTGTATCCAGCTCCATGGACTGAATCCAAATCCATTTCTGTTTGCTTGGGCCCTGCTACACTGGCTCAGCCAGAATACCTGCTATACAGAGAAAGTCATTGATGAGAGACCAGCCTGGGGATCAGCCCACTGCTCAACGCCTTGAACAGGAACGATGCCTCGGTGATTGGCATGGGCCCTGCTTCTCTGGGCCTTCCAGCTCAACAGCCTGCAGTCTCGATTTCGTCCTGCCTGTGTCCAGTATTGGGTATCGTGAGTAAACATTAGGGTAGCTCCTGCAACAACAGCTAAATCTAAAAGTGTTGTCATCTGATTGTCTTGTTGCCTTTTCTTTCATGAACTAAGCCCTCTGGTTCCGGATTACAAATAGTGTGTGTTGTGCATGTTGCTTTCTTCCATCATAGGGTCCCAACCAGCTGCAACATTCCTGGCTAGCCCACCATTTTCCAACCTGGGTACTCAGAGTGTGTGACTGTGTAGGGACTCTTAACTGCATGCATAACTGTTTGTTTAATATAGCTTTTAAGCAAATCAACCTGATTACGCCCCTCCCTTGTTCAAGTCCCCTGAATAAATCAGATTTAACTTTGTTTGCATTTAACCTGACTGTGGTTCCAGTTTGTGCCAAAAGTATTGTACTGTAGCTATTTGCTGTGCTTAACCTTGTTTTACAGGGGGTCCCCAGGGTCAAGCTAGAAGAACCAGCCCTGGTGGTAAGTGCAAACAGTGTGGGTAATTGCCTGGTGAACAAGGGTCATTGTGAAAGTAATTATTGTATATTGTTCAGGCCACTAGAAGGGAAAGGGGGCTTACAGTGTCCCAGAGGGCTGTGCCCAGGTTAGCTTGACTACTAACAACCCTGACCTCCAGGTGGAGGCACCCATTTCATTACCCAGGGCCCTTAACCTACTACTAGCCAAGCAGGCAGGGGTAGTAGCCCTTGGGATAGCGTCACCTAGGGGTTACATCTTGGAGGCTTACCGCTGGGATTTTGTGCCTTCTAGTGGCCAAAAATTATGAATTATTGTTAAAGATTAATGGCTACCCCAGTAGAAATGGCTGTACACCAGTTGGTGGGGTGGTGTACTGGGCAGGAGATCGACCCCCAAAATGCTCTGCTTATACTGGATATTCCCTTGGGTACCAGTAAGGACACTGTAAAGGGAGCAGTCTCCAAAGTTGAATGTTTAAAAAAACCTGTGGTGGTGGGTCGACAGCCTGATTTGATCGCCCAAACTTTCATAGCCTTGGTAGAGTGTAGTGACCTTGTGGACAGCTCTAAAGTGCCACAGACTATTGCCTCAGAAGGGGTCCTAGCCGCCTGGAGAGTGATAAAAAAAGACAGTAAAGACCCTGGGGAGGATGAGCTCCCACCATTATCTGAGACTTTTGAGAAGAAATTTGCTAAGTTGTTGCTGGAGGAAGGGAAAACCATAGAGGACTTTAAGAAACTATTCCTGCCACCTGGGGGTGTTCCTTCCCCAACACCCCCTCCCACTCCAGCACCTGTTACTGCCCCACCTTCTGTGCCCATGCCAATGCTGGCCCCTATATCTGTACCAGCCATTAGTCATGATTCCTACCGAAGGCTGAGAATCTTCTCGGGCACCTTCCCCAGCCCCCAGGGGGAGGATGACTGGGTGACCTGGATCGACTATGTTGCCCCCTTGGTACTAAAGTGGAAGTGTGTGGAGGCTGAGAAGTGGAAAAAAATCATAGAAAGTTTGAGGGGCCCCGCCCTTGAAGCCATTACATTTTTGAGGTCCATGAACCCTGATGCATCTGCTCAGAAGTACCTATCTGTACTTGAAGGCAATTTTGGGAGCATTGAGTCAGGGGAGACTTTGATGTGGAAATTCCAAGGTACCAAACAATGGAAGGGGGAAAAGTTTGTCTGTGTATGTTACTCACCTAGAAAGAGCTCTGCAGAAAGCTTACCAGAAAGGTGGGATAGCACCAGTGATTTGAACCGTGTGAGACTGGGTCACATACTGCAAAATGCCAAGCATTCTAAACTGCAGATCATCCAGTTAAGGATCCAGGATAGGAGAGGTAACCCACCTGCCTACTGTGACTTGATAAAGGAACTCCGGGAGATAGAAGGTGAAGAGGGAGATTGTAATTATGGGGTGAGTGCAGCCCAAGTGATCATGGCACCGGAATGTCCTTCCGAAATGGAGACCACTACGAGTGTCCTGCCGTGGGCTAAACAGTGGGGGGAGGAGTTGCTGAAGGAAGTCAGAAAAATACAACCGGGTGTGTTCGCTGAGGTATCCCCTACTGACAGAGACCCTGGCCCCTGTCAGGACATGACTGTTATGGGGGTGGGGGTGCACCCTCAGGCATCCTATACTGAGGGTGGCTTCTAGGCTGAGCTCAAGGAATTGACTGCCACCCTAAAGAAACTTTTGAGACATGGTACACTACCAGCAGAAGTCAGATCACAATCTCCCGCCGATGCTCCAGCATCCCCTGCTATGTTTTCCTCAAGGATGCCCCGAGAGCATGTCATTTGTCACAACTGCGGCAAGGATGGCCATATGAAGAGGGAAAGTCGGTCTCAGAAGGACTTAGAGAAAGTGGTGAACTGGCTTCAAGGAGAGCTTCGGAAAATGAGTCAGTGGTCAAGGGGTGCACAAAATGACCACAGTGAAAGTTTTGGCCATCCTAACTCAAACCCTTCTGTGGCTAAATCGTCTGTCCAGGCCCCTGCTGTTGTCCCTCCAGACTGGTCCAAAATAGTGAGCCCTTAAATGACAACTACTGTGGCTGTGAATGGTATTCCTACTCAGGCTGTGCTTGACAGTGGGTCACAAATGACCATTGTATTTCAGGACTGGCATGGCAAACACTTATCTGATGTGCCATTACAATCCCTGGAAGGTCTACATGTGTGGGGGCTGAGCGACGAGTCTTATCCCTACCTAGGATATGTACGCCTCTGACTGTCTTTTCCTGCAACTATAACTGGTGTAGAGGAGCAAGTAGGGACACTGGCCCTAGTATGTCCCCCCACTGGAATGTGTGATGAGGTTCCCATGTTAATTGGAACAAATGCCCACATTTTTGGGAGACTAGCACAACTCTGCCATGAGAAACAAGGGCAACTGACTGGATGGGCTCTAAGAATTCCAGCCTTAGTAAAAAGGGCATATGACTTACAACAGAAACCCAATGAAAAAGACCCAGATGAGCCAGTGGGGATAGTATGGAAAAAGGAACCTGACTCCTTGGTATTGGCCCCCAACGCCCAGTGCACAATCCATGGAGAAATCCACCTAAAAAGAAACATAAAGAACAAAACATTAATGTTGGATGCACCAGGTGATGGAAAGTTGCCATAAGGATTATTGGTTAAACCCAGCATCTTGCCTACCCGTGCCCATACCTATGCACAATGAGTGATGGTCCAGATTCGAAATGTGTCAGATCGGGAGGTCCGGGTGAACAGAGGGTGCACTCTAGCTACAGTACACTGTGCAGACACTGCAGTATTATCCAATAATAAGTACTCTGGCCAAAAGGAGAGAGTGACCCCTGACTTATTTGACTTAGGTGATTCCCCGTTGCCAGCTGAATGGAAGGCTAGGATTAGCAAGAAACTCACCTAGAGAGACCAAGTGTTTTCATTAAAAGAATGGGACATGGGGTGTGTCCAGGGTGCAGAGTATCATATATGCCTGCATGATGACCATCCATTTTGAGAGAGATCCCGACGCCTCACCCCAGCGGACATAGATGATGTGAGGAGACACCTACAGGAAATGCTTGCTGCTGGCATGATACAAGAATCAAGGAGCCCATATGCCTCTCCCATTGTGGTTGTTCATAAGAAGAATGGGTTGGTGAGGATGTGTGTTGATTATCAAACCCTGAACCGGCGGACCGTCCCAGATAAATACACCATGCCCTGTATACAAGATCCCCTGGACTGCTTGAATGTGAGCAAATGGTTCTCAGTATTGGATCTTCGCAGCGGATATTACCAGATTCCGGTGGCCACGGAGGACCGTGAGAAAACCATCTTCATCTGTCCTTTGGGGTTCTACGAATTCCTGAGAATTCCACAAGGTTTTCGGGTGCCCCGGCCACCTTACATCGACTGATGGAATGTGCAGTGGGAGATATGAACTTGCTGGAATGCCTAGTGTACCTAGATGATGTCATTGTGTTCAGATGCACATTAGAGGAGCATGAGACCTGACTGTTTAAAGTCCTAGACTGATTGGAAGACTTTCGCCTCAAGCTGTCCATTGACAAGTGCTACTTTTTCAAACCTCCGTGAAGTATGTGGGGCACATAGTATCTGCAGAAGGGACAGAGACCGGTCCCAATAAGGTCGAGTCACTGACTACTTGGCCCCTGCCCCATAACTTGAAAGAACTACAATGTTTCCTGGGGTTCTGTGGCTACTACCATAGCTTCATAAAAGACTATTCCAAGGTGATTCGCCTGCTCCTGAATCTCACCCAGGGTTACCCCACCTACCAACCATAAATACAAGAAAGGGTCTGTCAAAGAACCTGAGAAAAAATACTTCTGAACTGGTGAACCTTTTGGGCCCTGATGGACACCCAAATGTGACACAGCCTTCCACAAAGTCATATACTAGCTCACCCATGCCCCCATCCTCACCTATGCTGACCCCACCAAGCCCTATGTGCTGCATACGGATGCTAGTCTGTAGGGCCTAGGAGCTGTGCTGTATCAAGACCATGAGGATGGTTTGAGACCAGTGGCTTTTGCCAGCAGGAGCTTGACCCTGTCAGAATGAAACTATCCTGTGCACAAGCTGGAGTTCCTTGCCCTAAAATGGGCCATTGTTGACCAGTTTCATGAGTACTTCTATGGGGCAAAAATATTGGTGAAGACCGACAATAACCCGTTAACCTATGTAAGACTTCAGCTAAGTTGGATGCCACTGGGCACCGGTGGCTCTCTGCTTTATCAACCTATGATTATGCTGTTGAATACAGGCCAGGACTGAACCATATTGATGCTGACGCCCTATCATGAAAGCCCACTTCCAAGTGTGATTGGGTCAGGCTGTCTGAACCTGACATTCGAGCATTGTGCCAAAAGTTTGATAGAGATGAACAGATGTCTACGGACACAGTGGACTGTCTAGTAGATTGCTTGGGCCCTCCTGATACCTGCATACCGGCTGCCTATTGCCATTTCTCTGCTCTAGATATTAGTGCACTACCTCAGCTTGACAATGACAGCATCCAGTGGGCTCAATCCCAAGATCCTATGATTCAGCTAGCACTTGATGCCTGCATGTGGGGAAAGATGTGTCCCAGCTGTGTTCCCCTGACTTGCAATCTGCCCTATTGTCTAAAGAAGGCCCCAGGTTGAAGTTCCACAATCAGTTGTTTGTTATGCAGAGAGACAGTGGATTGCAGTGGTTGAGTAGACCAGCAACTGGTCCTGCCTACGGCCTTTAAAGTTTGGTACTGAGGTCCCTCCACAATCACATGGGGCACCTCGGTATTGACAGAACTCTCGACCCGGTACAATCTCAAATCTACTGGCCCAAGATGGGGGCCAATGTTGAGCACCATGTAAAGACCTGCAGTTGTTGCCTGCAAAGGAAAGCCCTGCCTCAGAGGACTGCCCCCACTTGTCAATATTACTACCAGCACCCCCATGGAACTGGTCTGCATAGACTTTTTGTGTTTAGAACCTGATCAGTGGAATATTGGCAATGTGTTAGTGGTTACAGATCATTTCACATGGTATGCACAAGCTTTTCCAACTAAAGATCAAAAGGCCTCTACCGTGGCCAAGGTGCTAGTGGAAAATGTCTTTGTCCACTATGGTGCCCCCCAGCGGATCCACTCTAACCAAGGCAGAGACTTTGAAAGTTGGCTAATCAAAGAAATGCTCTCTCTGTGGGGGGTGCGGAAGTCAAGAACCACCCCCTATCACCTGCAGGGGACCCTCAACCAGAATGTTTTAACTGCACCCTTCTAGACATGCTGGGCACCCTCCACCCAAAAGACAAGCATAAGTGGAGCCAGCAGATTAGCACCTTTGTACATGCGTACAATTGCACCAAAAATTATGCTACTGGGTTCTCCCCCACAGCCTCATGTTTGGGAGGGAGGCCCTCCTGCCAGTTGATATCTGTTTTGGGGTCTCTCCAGATGGGGTCTGAGCTGAAAACTACCTGCAGTATGTACAGAAACTGAAAGCTCAATTGAACCATGCATATCAACTGGCCCAGACAATGGCCGCTAAAAGAAATCTTGCCAACAAAGAGAGGCACAACAAGAAAGTAAAGGCTCAAAAGCTACGGCCTGGAGACCGTGTGTTGTTACGCAATTTGGGACTACATGGCAAGCACAAAATTGCTGTTAGGTGGAACCATCTTTCTCATGTAGTAGTTGGAAAGTTGGATGATTTACCAGTATACAAGGTACACCCAAAGAATAACTCCAAAGCTGTCAAGACCATGCACCGTAACCACTTGCTGCCTATCGGCCAAGTTATTATTGAAGCTGAGCCAGCAGACATTGCCTCCCCTGGGCCAGTGACTCGTGCTGCTGCAAAAAAGAGACAGAGTCAACCTACCCCAGTAGTTACAGAGTTAAGGTTTCCCCCACAGCAGGCCCAAAATTATAGTGACTGTCAGTCCACCTCTGACAATAGTGATTGTGACAATGCCTATTACCCCTCCTATGAATCGAGTCAACTGTTTCGAGGTAACCCTATGACTAATTGTGGGAATGAAGCTGGGCCTTCTGGACTACCTAACCCCCCAGCTTCATCCTTGGAGCCAATGCTCCCTGAAAGTGAGGTGCAAAGCATCACATCTGAGGTTGCAGACTCTCTGTGTTTTGTGGAACTATGTGAATTGCCCAAAGGGGCTGATGATCCGAGTCTCACTGGTGACACACCAGAACTTGAACAACAATATGAGAGTGCTGACAGCCCCCCTTCAGTGCTACAAAGCCTAATTGTGCCAGAACCTTCTCTAAATGAGCCAAGTGTTGTGGAAACAGAGCCTACAGAGCAAGGAGCTGACAGTGCTCCCAGTTTGGACATTCCCGTCTGTGCAGTGGCACCCCTCATGAATAATGAAAGCTCCAAAGTTAGTGCTGAAAGTACAGAGACTGTGGCTGTTCCTCCCCAGAAAGACTGGGCGAGCTGTCAAGCCAGTATTGCGCTTCTGTTATGATTCTCCCGGGAGGCCAGTGGATTTGCCTCTTAATGTGGTTCACAAAGGTGTTTATATTTCTTAGAGCTCACTACCCAAACTGAGCTTAACGGCCAATTCCAGGTTGATTGTTCTTCCTTCTCAGTATGGTGCCCCTGCCCCATCCAGCCCCAAGTTAGCTGATAGAGAAGGGCCCCCTCCAACATTGTTTAATGTACAGGAAGTTATAACATGAATCAGTATTGTGATGTCACAGTATGTTAATCATAGTGGAATCAGTATTACCTGTATGAAACATGCATAAGCATTGTCCTTATGGATATAGTATCATGAGGTGTAGTGAATATGTATAGTAAAGTAATAAGTTTATGTTAACTGATGCATGATGGTACAGACTTGACATGGACGCCAAGTTTTCTCTAAGCAGGGAAGGGTATAACACCCCCTACAAATGGGGGTTCCCAAAATGTCTTCCTTGAGCTTGCCTAAATGCTCACTACCAGGCTGGTGTTCTGTGTTTTAGCAGTTTAAATGTATTGCAAGAGAGTGCCTGTATAGCCCCTATGTACTGTCTCTTTAAGAGCTGCCTGGATTGCAGTCATAATTAATCTGAGAGGGAGCTCTGTTAGAAGATGTACTTGTTTGCTGATCATTTGTTAGAGTAGTAATAATATTGCAGTTTGTTATAACATGCCTTTTTTGCAGCATGGACAGTTCTGTTTGTTTCCATCATCTTGGTCCTGGACTGCAGAATGGGCCAATCAGTACATTTGGGACTCTAGAATGGGGCCTGTCTACAGGGGCTTGGTGGGGCCAAAACTTGTAGGAATTGTAGGTTTGGGCTTTTGGCGTCTAAAATAACCTGGAGGGGGAACCCTTTTTGTGACTGACAGACAGATCAGCCAACCAAACCTTTTGGATCTTGAGGAAAGTCCCACACTGCTTGCAGTTTCAGTTTGATCTGAGTTGGGAAGTGAAGAAGTAACAGCTCGAGATAGTTCTGTTATGCCTGGGTTATGCCCCTATCGTCCCACATACATCTCACACACACCTCACACTGTATTCCTGGTCTGTTATACTGTGATACTGCTATTTTTGCACTTACAGTATATATAGATATGAGTGCTAGGAATGTGCTTTGCTGCTAAGATATGTTAATATTGTCATAAATGATCCATTATACCTCACTATAATACATTTATCTAGATTAGTTTGTCTTTTATAGATATTCCATATATAATCTACCTAATCACTGATAAGATGACTCAGAGGGATTATCAGTGATTATTGTATCCTTATATTCTCATATAATTATATGTAGTGTGTATTTTACACTCAGGCAAATATGCCATGTAATAGGCCTGTTAGCATTTCTCTTTGTCTAAGCAAGCTGACAGAGACAGAAGGCTTTTGTTATGTCTCTATGTTTTATACTGCATGTAAGCAAGAAATGCCGCATGTAGTTTTAAACTGTCAGCATTTCTTTTGTCTAAGCTATAATGCTAATGGAAGCATATTCTGTCTCATATGATACTCATTAGTAATTCTGTCTCCTAAGTCATTATCCAATGGCGAATGACTTAGGACCAACACATATTGTTTCTCATATCTGTAACTATGTTGTAATCTATGTTGCTATGCTGTTATTTGTAGTATATAGCTGTCCACAACCCATTGTAACGCTCTCGAGACAATACTGTAGCTTCTCTAGAAGGGCAGAGAGCTGGAGCGCAGGGAGAGATAAAACACAATCTTAGAAAACCTAAGATCTACAATTCTGGAGATTATGTACATTCTTCAGGAATGGTGAGAAACCCATCTCCCTTGTGATTTTCTCTGTCACATGCTTAGCATAAGTAGTATAATAAACTTTATTAGTACTCTTTGCTTGTTTACGAATGTTTCTTGGCAGACTCTGAGACACAAAAATCTGTATTATTATAATTTTTATTATTTACCCTACACACCAAAAGTGTTTAGACAACAGTTCGAGCAGCAATCCATAGTGGATTCCTGCAGGAGAACTGTGGAAAGGCCTGAGTCTGGTCTGCATGCCTGCCTGCTGTTCCTGAGAGGGAATTTGTGCTTTTTTTGGACTTAATCCAAATTTGGAGAGCGAATTAAGCCACTGAATTGTGACCAGGCTTTAACCTGAAGATGACCAAAGATTTGCTGAATGCGATCGGCCTTTCAGGACTTCCAGCTACCTCTGAACTCCCAGATTGTGCAGAGACTCTGTAATTGTGACCGGAGAGCCATTTGCCTGGTACAGTGGAATTTCCTTACATGTGAATGTGCTGTGTGCATATAGTGGGTCATGATTTGGTTCCCCACTGTGTGTCTGAACTGTGTTTTGCTTGCTAGAGGCTGTATCCAGCTCCACAGACTGAATCCATATCCATTTCTGTTTGCCTGGGCCCTGCTACACTGGCTCAGCCAGAATACCTGTTACACAGAGAAAGTAATTGATGAGAGACTGGCCTGGGGATCAGCCTCCTGCTCAATGCCTTGAACAGGAATGATGCCTCAGTGATTCGTGTGGGTCCTGCTTCTCTGGGCACTCCAGCTCAAAAGCCTGCAGTTTCGATTTCGTCCTGCCTATGTCCAGTATTGGGTATCGTGAGTAAACATCAGGGTAGCTCCCTGCAACAACAGCTAAATCTAAAAGTGTTGTCATCTGATTATATTGTTGCCCTTTCTTTCACGAACTGAGCCCTCCGGCTCCGGATTACAAATAGTGTGTGTTGTGCATGTTGCTTTCTTCCATCACAGGGCCCCAACCAGCTGCAACATTCCTGTCTAGCCCACCATTTTCCTACCTGGGTACCCAGAGTGTGTGACTGTGTAGGGACTCTGAACTGCATGCATGACTGTCTGATTAATATAGCTTTTAAGCAAATCAACCTGATTACGCCCCTCCCTTGTTCAAGTCCCCTGAATAAATCAGATTTAACTGTTTGCATTTAACCTGAATGTGGTTCCAGTTTGTGCCAAAAGTATTGTACTGTTGCTATTTGCTGTGCTTAACCTTGTTTTACAGGGGGTCCCCAGGGTCAAGCTAGAGGAACCAGCCCTGGTGGTAAGTGCAAACAGTGTGGGTAATTGCCTGGTGAATAAGGGTCATTGTGAAAGTAATTATTGTATATTGTTCAGGCCACTAGAAGGGAAAGAGGGAGTTTACAGTGTCCCAGAGGCCTGTGCCCAGGTTAGCTTGACCACTAACAACCCTGACCTTCGAGTGGAGGCACCCATTTCATTACCCAAGCCGCTTCACCTGCTACTAGCCAAGCAGGCAGGGGTAGCAGCCCTTGGGATACTGCCACCTAGGGGTTACAATATAATAATAAAAGGTAATAACTATTAAGATAGAAACATAGAAATTGACGGCAGATAAGGACCGCAAGGCCCATCTAGTCTGCCCATTTTCCCTTCCTACTGTAAAAGTCACAGAACCTACTTGATCTCTGGCTTTACCTCCTTGTTCCTACTGCTAGGGTTCTCCTATACCTGTTCCATGCATGCTTAAATCCCCCCACTGTGTTTGCCCCCACCACCTCCACTGGGAGTCTATTCCATGCATCCACCACCCTTTCTGTGATGAAATACTTCCTCATGCTACCCCTTAGTCTACCCCTTCAAACCTCATGTCATGCCCCCTCGTTCCTGGACATCTCCTTTTCTTAAAGATGCTACCCTCTGGTACCCTATTTATGCCTTTTAGATATTTGTACGTTTCTATCATATTTCCCCTGTCTCTTCTCTCCTCCAGGGTATACATATTGAGGTGTCCCAGTGTCTCCTCATATGACTTTTGGTGCAGGTCCTGCACCATCTTTGTCTCCCCTTCTTTGAACTGCCTCCACCCTGTCTATGTCCTTATGGAGATGCGGCCTCCAGAACTGGACACCTTATTCCAAATGAGGCCTTACTAAGGATCTGTAGAGTGGCATCACCACCTCCTTCCTTCTGCTAGTGATACTTCTCCCTATGCACTCCAGCATCCCACTGGCTCTCCCCACAGCCTTGCCACATTTTATGCCCACCTTTAGGTCATCAGCTATGATTACTCCCAAATCCCTTTCCTGTTTGGTTACCATCTGTTTCTCCCCCCTCCCATCATGTAAGCTCCCCTCTGTTCTTGTGCCCCAAATGCATGATTTTGCACTTTTTCACATTAAATCTCAGCTGCCACACTCTGGACCATCCCTCCAGTTTATCTAGGTCCCGCCTCTTCTTTTCCACCCCTCCCGGAGTGTCTACCCTGTTGCAGATCTTAGTGTTATTCGCTAAGAGGCACACCTTCCCCTCCACAATGTCACTTATGAAGACATTAAACAGGACTGATCAGTGTGGCACACTGCTGATAACCCTCCATTCCTCAGATTGAGCACCATTAACCACAACCTTCTGTCTTCTATCACTCAACCAGTTCCTAACCCAGTTTACCAATTTGTGACCCACTCCCAGGCTGCCCAGCTTGTTCACAAGTCTTCTGTGTGGAACAATATCGAAGGCCTTACTGAAATCCAGGTAGGCGACATCCACCGCTCCCCCTGAGTCATGACCTTAGTCACCCAGTCAAAGAAATCAATTAGATTTGTTTGACATGACCTTCCTGCTGTGACTCTATGCTGTCTCTGATCCTGTGGGTGGCTGGCTTCAAGACATTCCACGATCCTTTGTTTAAGCAGTGATTCCATAATCTTACCCACTATTGAGGTGAGACTGACAGGTCTATAGTTTCCAGCCTCCTCCCTACTGCCACTTTTGTGAAGAGGGACTACATCTGCCCATCTCCAGTCCTCCATAACCACTCCCATATTGAGTGACTCATTGAACAGTGCTGCCAGTGGTGCCGCCAGCACCTCCCATAATTCTCTTAATATTCTAGGATGTATCCCGTCTGGTCCCATTCCCTTGTCCACTTTCAGTTTTGTGAGTTCCTTTGGGACTTTCTCTTCTGTAAATGGACTGGTGTCCATCTCCCTCCCATATTTGTTCATATTGATAAGTAGGAGTACATTACTGTGATATGGTTGCAATACATCAAAAGGTTTGGATGAAAATATAAAGAAATTAGGCAAGACTGTAATGCAAGCTTCTGTTATATCAATACATGCAAGTAGAGTGATGGTTAGGCCAAGGCACAAGGTTTAAGGTTGCCAGATGTTATTTTCTATAGCCCTGTTGATAGGATCCAGATTTTTAAAAAGGTTTGCTATTGGCCACTGGGGGATTGTTGAGCCTTTTCAATTCTCAAACATAGGCCCACATTCTGAAACCATTGTGCGATATTTGGGCAGGCCTTTGAAATCCACTGTTGAGCAATAGTTTTCCTTGCATTTATGAGAGCAATATCCCAGAACATGGCCCTGGGGCTTCTCATTGATTGAGCTGGGTTTGCACCCAACAGATGCTCCAGAGGTGAATTAGGAAGTTGCTTGTCCAGAACCAACCCCATTATTCCATGTATTTCATGTCAGAAAGGGGTAATCTTTGGGCAAGTCAAGGTCACGTGTAAACGTTGTCATCTTGGAACTTTCACTTGGGGCACAGTGGTGCTTATGACTGTAGCCTATGAAGGCTTTTGAATGGAGTAAAGTATGCTTGACGCGTATAATTAAACTATATTTGTCTCAACGTTTTGCTTCAAGAGCACGTAACCAAATGGTTAATTGCTTTTTTCAAGATTTCTTATGTTAGTGTAATGCCCAGGTGAAGCTCCCACTTCTTGCAAATGTTATTGGGGCATGGGGGAAGGGAAGCAACATACCTGTTAAAAGCTTGTAGTATACTAAAAGAGGCTTATGCCCAGGCCGTGGGCATCAGAGCTCCTCCTCAAAAGGTGAAAGAGAGGCAGAGCAGTATTCATTGCAGTTGGGCCCAGCAAATGTTGCAAAGTTCAGCGTTTGTCTGCGTTTTAAATAAGTGAAATAAAAATCACCTGGAGGAGTGTTAACTATTTTGTGTAAGGAATGGAAGTCTAGCACTAGCCCCACTTGATGTAGTTGGTCCAGCGAGATGAATCCATGTTTTTCCTATCTCAGTAGGACCTGATGGAGAGCAACATAATACTGGAGGTTGTTTTTATGGATGACATAGAAACATGGAAACATGTGCAGGGGGACAGATTGGGAACCCAATGCATGTATTTGTGGGTGGCTAACCATATTGAAGCTATTGATTTAGTAAAGGGATAAGTAAGCTGAGGGAATTTTAAATGTTCCAGGATGGGAGACAGAAACCCTTATTTTAGATCTATGCCCAATTCTTCCTCTTCGCTAGTAACCCATGAAGGGGGTTCAGCTCTGTTCACAGGTATAAAACTCAATGGTACCGCCCAGAAGTATTTCTTAAAATCAGGAAGGGATCACCCCCCCCCACCATGGCGAGTTATAAAATCTCTCTTTTGATCCTGGATGGCTTACCCCTCAAAACAAGTCTGTGGATGATAGATTTGATCTATTAGAACAAACTTTGTGGAAGTTTGATTGGGATAGATTGAAAGAGGTAGAGGCATTTCGAAAATGTTCACATTTTGATGCTATTAATCCTCCCTAAGAGAGACAGAGGCAGAGCCACCCACCTTTCACACTGTGCTTTGATTTCGTTTAGTAGGGAAGGGAAGTTTAATTTATATAATTTACAGATAGTGGCTGGGATTTTAACCCCTAGGTATTTAATTGTGTCAGCTGGTTGTACTCCCATAGAATTATTGCAGATATTATCACTATGATGTGTACCTATTGCCATGATTTCATTTTTGTTCAATTTGTTTTGTGGCCTGACAGGGACCCATATTCAGTAAGGAGCTCATTTAGGTGGGGAAGTCCTTCCTTAGAGTGATGTAGGTACAATAGCAGGTCATCTACGAATAACGCCACCTTGTATTCCTTTCCACCCACTTGGCAACCATGAAGACCCTGGTGGCATCTGATTGCTACCGCCAGTGGTTCTAAGGTAAGAGTATACAAATGAGGAGATGGAGCAACCTTGTCTGGTCCCCCTGGTTAACTGAAAAGCTTCTGTTAGGCCCCCATTTATATGAATTTTGGCGGACTGGTTATGATGAAGCACCCTTGTCCATTTTAGCATTTGTTCTTCAACCCAAATTGTTGGAATGTAAAGTGCATATACACTTATTCCACCCAGTCAAAGGCATTTTCTGTGTCAAGAGCCAGAACTGCAGACCCGTGATAACTTGAGTGTTTTGTCCAATGGTGGATGATGTTAAGGGTGCACCTAATGTTGTGTTTACCTTGTCTGTCCCTTAACAAAGCCAGCTTGATCAGAGTAAATACAAGCTAGTAAAACTTCTTCTAGCCTGGAAGCAATGATCTTTGCTACAATTTTATAATCTGCTGTAAAAAGGGATATTGGACGATAAGAGGTGCATTGGGTGAGGTTTTCACCTGGTTTGGGCCATACAGCTATGGTAGCAATTCGAGCCAAAGGTAGCAGTGCCCTGTTGGAAAAGCTGTCACTGATTGTGTCATAAAGCAGCTCTATTAGGGTGTTAGAGAAGAATTTCAAGAAATCTATAGGTATGTTATTTGGGCCTTGGGCCTCAACTCCCTGTAGAGATTTAACTGAATCTAAGGATTCTTGCATCGACAAATGCGAGTTAAGGGAATCTGCCAATGATGGTTCAATAGGTTGAATGGGAGCTTTATCAAAGAATGACTTCAATTGTTGAGTCGTAGGGGCCTGTTTGGAGGTGTATAAAGCACTATAGAATCAATTGTTGGGTTGTAGGGGTCTGTTTGGAGGTGTATAAAGCACTTCAGAATTTAGTAAAGGCATCCCGTATGTCCCTCCGCCATGCCACTGGACCTTTTTCAGGGTGATGGATCAGGAAGATACTACACTCTCCCTCCTTTTGACGCAACTGCCAGGCCAGAATTTTCCCTCCCCTATACCCATTGAAGTATTGCCTGGCTTGTATGAGGAGGATAGACCTCTCAATAGTCACAGTATCCATTGTGCTGGCTCTCAGTTTGTCTTTTTAAAAGATTGTATAGTGTGGGGGTAGGTAACGACATATGAAGCCTCTCCACCTCTTTAATTTTTACCTCTAACCTATTCATCTTTTGTGTTTCTACCCTGCATTTATGTTTTAAATAAGATATGGCTTCCCACTGAATAAAGGCTTTAAGTGTCTCCCATATGATGGAGTGAGAAATGTCTCCCCTTTTGTTATACGTGATGAAGTCAGTTTTAGCCCTGACTTTGACAGCATTTACAGGGGAACAACAGGTGCAGATTCTGAGGCCATACTACTTCTTGCCTGGTGAACTTGTGCAATTTTTAGATTGTCCGCTAGCAACTCTAGCAGACATGCTCATCTTGCCTTCATACTTGTGAGCAGCAGCAATTCAGCATCCTGAGCTACAGCACAATTGGCCATGTCCATATCAGACGCCGAGATCTTTTCCATACTGGATTCAACACTAGGCACTGCAACCACTGGATTTTCTCCAACAGGTAGGCTATCTATATCCATACCATCATCAGCAATCTGTGACTGTGTCAGGTCCATAGATGTTCCAAGAACATTTTCCACTTCTGTATTAAATCATGGAGCAACAAAACCTCCTCCCTCTTCACCACTGCTGGGGTTAGCCATCTTGCCAGTTAGCAACGTGACCAGCAGTACCTCCTACCTGAAGAGCAGAGGAGTTTTCACAGTGTCGTGGCCAACATTCCCCTATCAATAAAACAGGTCCACGTAAACCACCCCCAGAACGCAGCTGGAAACAAGGTGACATAGTTTAATGTGCCTTTCCTGGTCAAAAATTACAAATAAATTAATAGAACCAAAGTATAAATCTTGCAGGTTGACAGCATGCTTCCACTACTCACTACATGCAAATGTCACTGACAGGTTTACCATGGGTCAGCAACGCACATGTGTACAGAGTGAGCAGCCAAAATGCACTGTTCAGCCACAAGATGGTCTTGGGCAGCACTAGACAAATTATGAAACAGTACTATAAAGAAATAGAATGGACAAATAAGGTACTGAAATCCTTTTTTTTTTTTTTTGCTCCACTAGACCACCTCCTCTTTTCTCTACTCAGGGTCACCTGGACCACACCTCAACCCTGACACCTCAACCCTGACACCTCATCATCTCCCAAAGCTTACCATCTGATGGTGGAGCCATCATCAGGAAGCACTCTGACCATCTGGGTACTTCAACTACATGCCAAAGGGAAAGACATGCCTGAGTCAGTGGGTGCTGGGCCAGCAGGTAGGCTGGAATCTGTCATGCTGGCAATAAGTAGTGATTTACCACATTTTGTTCCCCTGGAGGACAGTGCAGTTCTTCATGTCACTGGAAATACTGCTGCACAGTGTGTTGGGCCTGCACGTCAATGAGTAACATCCTCCACCCAATGCACAATCCCAGTTGTACTTCCCCCTGTGGTCACTCAGATGGTGGTGTAGCAGTGGGATTCCAACTCCTACCTTCTTAGGAGGAATGAAGCACCATCTGGGATGCTCAACCTTCCTTCCCCAGCTGGCCCTCTGACAATCCAAGCTCATTCCTGAACTCAGGTCAATGGCATCGCAAGCAGGAGCCCTACTACTATCCGGATGGGCCGGCACTAGTACTGAAAATATTTTAACACTTCCGGGATTAATCAGCAAGTTACTTCCAGGATTAAGCAGTAAGTTAGTGAATAGGCCTGTTTACACCACCGCTCCATTGTCAGTTGTGGTCTGTTCCACTGTTGCCCTGACCTCCAAAGCAGATCCTTTCTTGTATTTATATGGCCCCTCCCAGCCCTGATTCAAGATGCGCTGGAGAGAGTCCATGGGTGGTCAGCTGCCTGCTGACATCTGTAGTCACAACAGGGAATAGCTGTGATGCAGGCAGAAAACCGGAGCCATCAACAGGGAGAGGACTGGGCGATGCATGGGTACTAGGGCAGCAGTAGGGGGAGGGTGATCCTAACAGGAACCGGAAGGCAGCGGCAGGGGGTGGATGTTCCTAACATGAGCCAGGGCAGCAGCAGGGGGTGGGTGATGCAAGCAGGAACTGGAGGTAAAGAAAAGAACAAATAAACAAATGCATATACACACTGACCTCAGACAGGTTAATTTATTATGAAATTCTGATATTTTACACGTTTCAGCAAATGTCTGGTACTCCACCTGCCACACTTCCTTGTTCTGGGCAGTGGGTGCATGGGAGGGCAGAAGAGAATTCTGGGAGGGTTCCTTGCATGTCAGAATGAGCAGTGCAGTCTGTCCATATGATTGCCTACACCGCTCACTCCAGAATGTGTTCCCTACTCTGCAGTGGCTCAGGAAGAGGAGCAACAATTGACTTACCTCTATCAGATATGTGTCCACATGGCTGCATTTGCACCGCAGCAACCTGTGTGCTCCGGTTGATGTGGTGCAAATGCAGCTTTGTAAACAAGCCTTTAGAGAGAATTTAAATGTGTGGTATTTCCCTTTAAAACACTGATCTGCATACACACATGGACAACTGCATTACAAGCTGTTTTATGGATATGAAGAATGTTATCCATGATGTTTATTTACTCTTCAGCAATATGTTCAGCCCAGTTGTGAAAACCAGGCTAAGTACAATCACTGACATTCATACAAACACACACTCACAAATACATAGACCCTTGGACAAACATGCAAGGACCCGTGGAATAAGGGTAAGCAAATGTGAATACTGTCAGATTTGTTTTGGCTACAAATCAGACCCCCTGTCTCTGGTTGGGTTTTGACACTTCAACCAAAGTTGCTTCAGGTCCTTGGTATGGGGGTCTAGCAGGATTGAAATGTGGGAACAGGCACACTTTGCCACCTCTCATCCACTCCAGTTAATCCCAATCTATTTCACCCTCTCACACTCCTCTAGACAGTGTTTACAAAAAAAATTGCATCTGGCACAGTGCCAGGATCTGTAATTTCTTTTATAAAAGCAATGTTGTCTGAAGCAGGGGAAGAAAGTGGGAAATCGACTTGGGTGGGCAATAATGCAGCCACTAGACTAGCCCTGCCCATATGGGAAGGGCTACAGTGTTATATTATTTAGGTTTATTTATTTTTATTTATTTAGCTTTCGGAAATACCTTTGAGCCAGAGGCTCGTTTACAAAGGTTCCACGTCATGAAACAAAATGTAGAACATAAGAGATAGCACATTTAACAGCTAGTACAAAAACAATTATTCTAATCATACAGAATATCTACAGGTCTAGTACATTCAATATTCAGGAGTTACATTTTCATTGAGACAAAAAAGGGGAGAGGAAGGGAGAAAATTACGACAGTTGGAGGACACAGTTAGGAAAGGAAGTGTAAGAATAGTACCAGGGGACCTAGACAAGGTTAGGAACCAGCAACCTGATGGGAGATGCAGTTGCATCAGACTAGAGCAGGGCAGAAAGTGTAAAAGTTGGAGAAAGGAGAACATGGTATTTGGCAGAGAATGATGAAGTAAAGCAGAGGGGGGAGGTTATTTGGCTGATGGTCAAAATGATCTGATATGGCCCAAAGGTTTGGGCTAAGTTGAAGGTAAAAGTGCCAAATTTTGTCACATTCACCAAATCTAAATTTGGCATCAGTTCATCCTTGTTTTAGAAAGATACAGACACACATGGTTGCTCGGTCAGATAAACATGGAGAACCAGACTGACACACATGGACCCGAGGACAGACACACATGGACGCTCGGTCAGATAAACATGGAGAACCAGACTGACACACATGGACCTGAGGACAGACACACATGGACTCCTAAATGACACAAATGAACCCCTGAAAAGACACACTGACCCTCATCTGTTTATTTCTTATTCATATTCATGTTTATTTTCACCAGGAAAAAACTTTGAGCAGACCTTATTTTCAGTGATGTCCTGGGTCACGTTAGATACACTATGCAACAATCATTACATCATTCTATTGTTACCCTAACCCTCATTTGATGGGCTTCATTTTTTATAGTCTCCCTGTTTGTGGAAGAGGGGGCTACTGTATTATGTTCTAGTCTTTCAGGATTCCCTCACCACCATTAACCGTTGTATGCCACCATCTCCCTTTGTATATCCTGAGGTATATAATTTCTCTATAACCACCTGTTGTCAGCCACCCCTTTTACACCTCAAGGTCTCCAATCCCCTCACACCCAGACTGTGTGTTTACTGTTTTTTCAAAGTACAAAATCATCTGCATCCAGTTACTGAAAGGAATGGTGTTGGGCTTGAATTGTACCTCAGTTTTGTTCAGAAAATAAAATTGCTTGTCCAGAAAAGCCTGTGAGTTGTAGTCTAAATCAGGGACAGAAACAAGGTGGAGACCAGAATGCAAAGTGCTACTGCCAGGTAGCAAATCATTGTTAAGACTTGAGCCAGTAGCAGATGTCTGCCTGAGTTGATCTGTTGGAGTAGTTACAAAGGAGAAGCTGGTCACATATATCAATGTGACTGCACTCTGGGAGACCTGCTAGTGCCACATTAAAAATTTAGTGACAGAGCACATGAACACACACAACCACACAAAGGCCGTCAAGTTGACTCTCCTGAAGAGCAAGGATAACAGGGGGTGTACAAAGGTTCCACGTCAAAGGAAAGGGTTACAATAAGACAGGGAGGTACAGACTGTCACAAACCCATTCAGCAGGTCAAGCCCTCTGCTCCCACAGTGCCAACCTCCGAGCATAGTCTTGTGAACAGTTAATAGAACAAGGTAACCCTCTTGTCTGTTTTTGTGGATTCGAATCAACCTTTGGTCTCATGTCTTGGAGGGATTCAAACTGTGAACCTCTTGCTTGCGTACCCAATGCACAGGCTCAGATAATTCTGTCTTCGGGGGGGGGCAGATATCCTTGCCTACAGGCACCTAACCAGGTGTACAGAAATGAACCCTTAAAAACTGTAATAAAAGACCTCAGATTTAAAACACTTACCTTTTTCCAGTTTGGTATCACCATTTAAGCTTATGCACAGTGTCTACTGTAACCATATATACTCCACTTACAAAAGGAAAGAAATTCAAAGACAGACCAAGTAGGCTATAAAATTAGAGTTTTTTACTAAAATAGATAAAAATATGTAACATATAAAATACAGAACTATTATATCACAAGACATACAAATCTCTTAAAACAGGTTTTAACAGTGCAGTTCATACTACAGTAATTAGATTTGTCTCTCTCTCTCTCTAAATACCTGCTTAAAGTGCTCACAGATGTTTCTTGGTCAGAGTCTAGATAAAAGTGTCTCTGAAGTAAAACAGAATATTCCTTAAAGAAAACTGTATTTGCCAACCCCTTTGTGTGAGGTCACTTAGCTCCTCCTCTGTCAGAATATATAAAAATATATCTATACAAAATACAGGATGTCTTTTCAAGTATTAAATTCTGCAATCCTCAGCACAACTCATTTTCTCTTTCAAATGACATTTCTTTGATCTGTGATCAGTTTCCCCTTCCCTGGACATCAAAGCCTCTTTTATGACTTTGCACTAAAACGTCACAATTTTGCTCTTCTTCCTCTAAGCGTTGTAAAAGTTTATGAATTTCCCTCTTAGCAACTACAGCTATAATTAACTTAAAATCTGTAATTAGCTTCTGGCCTACCAGGTAACACCTAGTATATAAAACCTGTGTGTGTGTGTGTGTGTGTGTGTGTGTGTGTGTGTGTGTGTGAATCTCACATGCTGTTTCAGCATTTCTCAAAAGAGACAGTCCATGACCCATTTTTATATTACAAAAAATGATACAGTGATCAGAACCAGCTGTGCAAGTGTCACACAGAGAATATTCATGGTATCATCAGAGGTACAGACAACATTCATGGTCTCATCGGAACAGCAAGTCAACTGGTAAAGATGTGGGAACAGTGCTATACACTCAAGATTACAAGCAAGCATAGAAAACCATGAGATTCATTTGTAGCAACATTGCTAATCAGAGGTGGGGGGGAAGGGGAGAGTAAGGGAGGGGTAGGGGAGATGAGAGGGCAGAGTCCAGACAGAGAAGGAAAAGAAATATGGCAGCCAGAGGCCTTGTCGTGGGGTGAGAGGGAGGGGAGGCTAAGGTGGGAGAAGGGGTAAAAGAGGGGAAAAGGAGGGCAGATGAAGGGCAAAGAAGATAAGGGAGAGTGGGGACCAGAAGGCCTTGCAGTTCCAGGAAGAGGGGGGGTCAGTGGGATAAGAGCAAGGCGCGGGTGCAGTAAGGGAGGAGATGGCAGGGGGAAAGGCAAAATTATTCTGTCAGGAGAGGGTGAATGAAACAGGAAGCCAAGTAAGTGCATCAGAGAGTGAAAAAGTAGTACAAGGGTGTCCGCAGAGGTGGGAAACTAGGTGTAACAATCACAAGTGTTTTGTGTAAGGAGATGCTGATGAAGCATAAGTTTATATTGGGAAAGACTAGAAAGAGTGTTCAGTGGGTTGCTTAGATTATTAAACCACAGAGGGGCTCTGTATTGAAAGGATCATTAGTACTGAGCAGTCCAACAGTGGGGTACTAGAAGAAGGTCAGAAACTGAGGTGTGTGTGTTGGGTCTTAGAGGATTTGTTTAGCAGGCAACCAATGCTCGGGGGTAGTAATCCAAGTACAGCTTTTTTGGACAGGAGGCAGGTTTGATATTTGATCCTGTTACTTAGTTGGAGCCAGCCAGATTGAGCATATAACTCACAGGTATGAGTGAGGTGTGCAGCGCCTATAACTAACCTAAGCTACTTTGTAGTAGCAGTAGGCAACCAAATTTCAGCAAGACTAGGAAAACTAGAGGAGGGGAAAAAGGACAAGTGGTCAGAGATAAACACAGAGAATACTGGATGGGCAACCATGTTGAACCAGTGTGTTCTGCCACAGAGGGGTTCAGATTCCCTGTGACCTTGAGAGCAAAGCTCGAGAGGTCCATGTGAATCAGAACCCTGAGGTGGCAAACACACTGGTTGGGCATAGGGTTACCCATCTAGTATTTTTTATAGTGTATGGTGCCCCAAGAAATCACTTTAATAAAGTCTGAAGCAATGTTAATATCTTTTCAAATTCAAAAGGAAACTGTTCTCTGCCATTTTTTTATTACAGGAAACAGTGCTGGCTGCTATGTGAGTTGTGTGGTTGCTACGGAATACATGTCCCCATGTTAGCAGTGCACACTCCCACTGGTTGTCATTCTGGTGCAGGAGGGATCTGCAAGAAAAAAAACATGGCAGGTGTATGCCTCGCTGAGCGAGACGCCATGGACTGGAGGAAACAAATTTGATTTAGTAAGACATTTTTAAATACTGTATAACTGAACTTATCTGGTTGATCCTGCATTTTTAGAATGCATCTGGCTGATCCTGCAGATGCGAGTTTCCACTTGTATCATCACCGCATCTTTTCAACTTGTTGATCCGGGATTTCTGTTGACCGGCTGTTGAATCCACTGCTTTGTGATGTGTGTGGCTTGTGCTCTTTCCAGCTCTACTGAAATGTTGTTCTACCACAGAAGGGTTGAACAGCATTCCATGAACTTTCAACTGTGGTAGAACAACATTTTAGCAGCGGTGGAAATCGAGGTAGAACAATGTTCCACCATACACTATAAATGCAATTTACCTGTAAAGGTAGTTTTTAGTTTTGCAGGTAGCTGCAGGAAATGTAAAGTGTCAAGTTCTTTTAGTTCAGCTCAGGCAGTATCAAAAGCCTTTTTGTGTGGGAGGACCTCGTGTGCAGCCATCACATCTGTTATAATAAATTACTAGCCCATAGAGAAATTTAACTGGCAATGAGCTGATGAGGGTTATGTGTCTGCAATGCTAGAAATCCAGTCATTTTGTAAATGCAATGCCTTTAAAAGAAAAAAAAGGAAAAGTGTTCTGTATATGCTAACTATACAAGGTTTTACTGGAAATCAAGAATGTAATAATATTATACAACAATGACTGAACCATTTCCTGTCACATATAATAAAAAAACTAAAAAAAAAGCCTTTTTGTGCTGCTGCGTAGAAAAACTAAGGTCTGGGAAAAGGAACATGCACGTGTCATTTGCAAGCTGGAGCTGTACCTTCCACTTGTCCACCTGTAAGATATTCTCCTTTACATGTGGTCCAGCCGTTACAATAAGGATGGTCCTGGGTTGCTCCTGGTCTGGTTGTTTTCATCTGGGATGAACTTGTAGGCTTTAAAAATAAGTCCAAGCAAGTCCAAATCCAACTGCAGTTTTAACTACTCCATTACAAACTGTACCAGATCTGACCCCCAATCCTTCTGGGATTCCTAGTAGGAGAAACAGCAGTTATGTAAGAACTTACCATAACAGTAGATCTTCGAGAGAATCTCCTCAGTTAGGTCATGCTTTTGGAACTATAGCCATCAGCTCTAGGACCACATGGAAATTTGTGCTAGCTAGGGGCCACCCACAATGACATCCCATGTCTGCATCTATATAAATGTGGATGACCCCATCCCTCCTCAGTTCTCTGCATCAGTTTAGCCTTACAGGATCTCCAACCATGGGGAATCAGGAGATAAAACCAGCACCAAGCATACAAGGAGAGGGATGGGGCTGGATGTAGGATGCATGAAGAAGGTTTTAGGCACAGCATCTGATGTATTCCTCACTGAAGAACGGGAAAGGAGGGAGGGATGGCATGGCCTAATGGAGGAGACGCTCTTGAAGATCTACTGTTAAGGTAAGTTCTTACGTAACTGCTCTATCTTTTCCAAGGATATCTCCTCCATTAGATCACACCTTTGGAATGATTCCCAAGCAGTCCCAAGTAAAACTGGGAGAATGGTATGATCTGATATATATTCAGGACATGAGGCCTTGCAGTACAGCAAGCCCAAAGTCAGCACATCTATGAGAGACAATGTCCAGATTGTAATGTTTAGTGAAAGAGTGGACAGTACTCCATGTGGCTGCAGCAGAAACATTTTTGAAACAGGTAACAGAAGTGGCATACCCTTTGTGGAGTGACCACAAACTGCACTAGGAAGTTCCTTGGAATACTTCCTGTAAAAAAAAAAAAAGAAAAAAAGTAATACAATGTGCCAGCCATTTGGACTGGCAGTGTTTAGACACAGGGCGCCCTCTTTCCCAGGGGTGAAGTAAACAAAAAGCTGAGAGGACTTTCTGCAGTTGTTGATACAGGTAACAAAGTATCTGAGTATTTCATGTACATCCAAAGTATGGGACAATGCCTCATCCTGATTGGCATGCTTATGGTAATATGCAGGAAGGTGTATTATTTCATTCCATATAAATTCAGATACCACCCTCAGTAGAAACTTAGGATTTGTAAGCAAAGAAACTGTCAGTGAAAAATTAAAGGACGAGACTCACATTAGAGCCTGAAGCTCATAAATCCTTCGAGCAGATGTGATTGCAACTAAAAATAATGCTTTCCATGATAGAAAATGTATGCACAACTTGCAGCCAGCTCAAAATGAGCCAACGTCAGTTTCTCAAGCACATAATTCAAGTTTCAAGGTGGTGAGACAGGGTTGGTTGGGCTCTGTCCCATCTGTGTTGTGTAGAGAGAGTTCGAAGCAAGGATACTGCCTACAGTCTCTGTCTTTTCTACGGACTGAGCAGTCAAATCTTGCCTTTACTTGCTGTTATTTCCTTTGCTGTCTCTACTTCTCTACCTTGCTTATATTTAGTTATAAAAAATACATACGAAACTGGGTTCCCTGATTTATAAACTAGATGTAGTTATTACTGTTGAAATAATTAAAGAAACAGCTCTTTGAGTTTATTAGCAATATGTAACAGAGAGTGACCTTTTGACCTCAGGCTGGAGGAATCTGTCAGCAAAGGAGGCCAGCCTGTAGCTGGGTTACAGTGCTCTGGTGGAAGCTAGAATCTGACAGGTTCTGAAGTTCTGGGTCACTATGCTCTGCTGGAATTTAGAATCGGACAAGGTTCCAAAGTTGTGTGTGAAAAGAGAAAAGCAAATGTCTTCAGGGGGATTTGTGATTTGAAGACGAGAGGCTACAGAGAGCTGGTTGATTGTAGACTTCAGTTCTGAACTCAGAAATTGGACTTTGTTTTTGGACTGCCTATGCTAAAAAACAGTCTGTACATTTATTTTTTTTTCTTTTGTAACTAATAGTAATAAAACACTACTTGTGGATTTTACAATTTATCCTGATCTGCCTATGCTTCCTGATCCAAGCCTCAGCGACAGGAGAGACTGGATTATGGATGGGAGGTTTTATATGTAGCACACCTGTCTGAAACATACTGGACACCTCTGTCTGGGTAACCATACAACCATTAACAGGGGCATGGAAAGCTGATATAGCAGCCAGATGCATCATGAGTGAGGAATGCTAACTAGGACAACAAGTATTCCAAGATAGTATTTACAGGACAGGTAAATTGGTCCAAATTCTCTGAAGCAGCCCACAGAGTGAACCACTTGCATTTCCCAGAATAAGTATGTCTGGTAGCAGGCTTTCTAGCCACAATCAGAAGATCAGCAATCTTAGGGGATATATCTTCAGGAGCCATGCATGCAGATGTAGGGACTTCAGGTCCGCATGGACCAGGGATCCTTTGTCGTGCAACAACAGACCCCAACACAGAAGTAGTAGGGCAGGAGGTTCGACTGTCATCTGTTGTAGAAGTGGAAACCATACTCAGCGAGGCCACAATGGAGCATAGCACCCTGTGTATTAGATTAATTGGGGAGATGCATACAAGAATTTCCTTTTCCAAGAGAGGGACAACATGTCTCACCAAAAACATTCAGGTCCTAGAGCAAGTGAGCAGAAATGTGGCAGTTTTACGCTGTGTGGGGGGCACAAAAAGATCCAATTCTGGATGACCCCATCTTGTGGTGAGGTCATTTACCACGGAGGTCAGTAGTTCCCATTCATAAATCCTGGACTATGACCTGCTCGGCCTGTCTGTCAAGACATTTTGGAGACATGGGAAATGCATGGCTGATAGCCGTAAGCCATGGGATAGAGCCCAGTACCAGACTCTCATTGCTTCCCTGCATAGGGGGACAGGAGTGAGTGCACCCTTTGTATTGCATCATACTGGCACTGTCTGTCTCGATTAACAGTGTAATGGGGCAAAGATGCTCCTGAAATGTCTGGAGGCTATACAAGATAGGCTTTATTTCCAGGACATTTATATGCAGCTTGGCTTCCACCTTGTTCCATGACCCCTGCATCTGGTAAGGGCCAAGGTGAGCACCCCAACCAGGGCCGAGGCATCTGTGACGAGGATATGTACTGGAGCTGATACAAGGAATGGAATGCCTTTAAAGGTTTTGCAATCTATCCACCATAACAATGCTCTACAAAGTGGAGACGTGATGAGAATCATTTGTTCCAGCTCATATGCTGACTGATCCTACTGGATCTTGAGTGTCCACTGAGGGATTCTCATAGAGAGATGAGCCAGTGGCATAGTCACTATGGCATAAGACCCAGGAGCCTTACCATTATTCTTACAGAGACATAGTGACTCCTGTATATGAACTGTGCTTAGGCAGTCAATTTGTCTGCTATGTCCTGTAGCAGGAAAGCATATCCTTCGCTATGTCCAAGACGGCCCCTATGTACTGCAGTCTTTGGCAGGGGGTCAGCACAGACTTTGGCACATTCACTGCGATCCCCAAGTCTTCGAACAACTGCCATGTCCGAGACAGAGTATGCAGTAACTTTTCCCTGGAGCTGGCCTTCAAGAGCCAGTTGTCCAGATAGGGGAACACATACAGACCTTCCCTGCAGAGGGCTGCTGTTACAACTGCTAAGCATTTGGTAAAGACCCATGATGCAAAAGACAAGCCAAAGGGCAATACTCTGAACTGGTAATGTTCCCCCTCCAGCACAAAGTGGAGGTATTGCCTGTGGGATTTCCTAATCCTGACATGAAGATATGCATCTTTCATTTCCATAGAACAAAAGCAAGCAAGCCAGCAAAACTGTATTTATAAAGCGCTCATTCCCATTGGCTCCGAGTGCTGTACAGTATACATAAGAGAGCAATAAAAAAAAATCTCATAACATATACAACCTCAGAAACTCATAAAATCAACAAATTGATACAATCAGACTATCCCAAACAACTAAAATAAATGAAATAAAACATAACAAATAATAAAATAACCATATAATAACAACAAAAATGGAAAGGGACCTGGGGGTAGTCATATCAGATGACCTAAAGGTGGGCAAGCAATGTGAGAGGGCAGCAAGGAGGGCTGGGGGGGATACTGTGATGCATAGGGAGAGGCATCACCAGTAGAAAACAGGAAGTTATTATCCCTCTGTACAGACAGCTGGTCAGACCCCATCTGGAGTACTGCATGCAGTTCTGGAGACCCAATCTCCGCAAAGACATACAGAGGATGGAAGCTGTCCAGAGGAGGGCAACTAAAATGGTGCAGGGTCTGCACCGGAAGACATATGAAGAGAGACTAAAGGAGCTTAATATGTATAGCCTCGAGGAAAGGAGGGAGAGGGGGGAACATGATAGAAACTTTTAAGTACCTCAAGGGAATCAACAAAGTCCAAGAGGAGCATCTTTCAAAAAAAGGGTGTGCAAGAACAGGGCACGATTTGAAGATAGAGGCGACTCGGTAATTTAAGGAGTATTTTTCACAGAGGGTTGTGGATGCATGGAACGGCCTTCCAGAGGAGGTTGTGGAGTCAAAAACAGTGGTGGAATTCAAGCATGCATGGGACAGTCATAAGGCCATTCTAGGGGGTGGGGGTAGGAAGAAGTAGGCTTCTGGTTAACTAGGATCTGCAGCTTATCCAGCAGGTAGGGAAATGAACAGACTGGGTGGGCCAAGCGGTCCTTATCTGCCGTCAAATTCTATGTTTCTGTAACATTTTTATAACTGAGATGCTAGGATAAATTAAAAGCTGTTGTGAAAAGACTTCAGATCCCCTTTAAAGGCCTCCAGTGAGGAGGCCTCCCTCCGGGATCTGGGGAGCAAGTTCTACAGGGTTGGGCAGCAATATCAAAGGCCCTCTCACCTGCAGATTTTAACTGAACCCTAGGAACCGCTAGGAGGCCCACCTCAGAGGAGCGGAGGGGTCAGAGGTCCAATGAGGAGACAGACGGTCTTGCAGGTAGCTCAGGCCCAGTCCATGTAGGGCTTTGTGGGTTAGCAAGCTGACCTCAAAGAAGATCCACCACTTCACTGGGAGCCAGTGCAGTTTGCACAGGATCTGGGTTATATGACAGGACCTTGGGTGGCCCATCAGCAGCCTAGCCACAGTGTTCTGCACCAACTGAAGGTGATGTAGGGCCCCTCCATTTAGTCCAAAGTAATGGGCATTACAGTAATCGAGTCTGCATGCAACAGAAGTGTGTATCAGTGAGGGCAGGTCGCTGGGTGAGATAAAAGGCTTTATCTGGGTGATATTTCTAAGATGGTAAAAACAGTGCAGACAGCGGACGACACTTGAACCTCCAGCACCAATTCAGTGTCAAAAATAATGCCCAGATTCTTCACCCTGCCTGAGGTAGTTAGAGAGGAGGAACCAAGTACTAGTCAGGTCTCCTCCACCCCCACATCAGCTCCCTGCCAGCGACTAGGCTCAATCACCAATACTTCCATCTTATCAGGATTGAGCCTCAGCCAGTTGGAGGACATCCAGTCCTGTATGTCAGCCAGACAGGAATTCAGTAGTGAAAACCAGCCCTGTAGCATCTAATGATATCACCCAGGGGTAGTATGTACACAGCAAATAGCATGGGTGATAGGATAGAACCCTGGGCGAACTCCACAGGACAGGAGCATTGCGGAGCAGGAATACATTCCCATCACCACCCTTTGCATCCTACCTGTAAGAAAGGACTCAAACCAGTTGAAGACAGTACAGGAAGCCCAACACCTCATGATCTACAGTGTCAAGCACTGAGGAGAGATCAAGGAGAACGAGAACTGACCGTTTACCTCAATCTCTTGTCCTGAGGAGGCCATTCTGCACCTTGACTAGTACCGTCTCTGTACAGTGTCCAGACCGGAAACCAGACTGGAGTGAGTCACAGATGTCAAAAGCAGCGAGCTGTGCCTTGAGCTGAATGGTGACTACTTTCTCAATAACCTTCCCTCAAAAAGGGAGGCTAGAGGCAGGTCTGTAATTCACAAGACAGTCCGGGTCCAAGGATAGTTTCTTCAAGATGGGTTTCACCAATGCTCTTTAAAAGCAACAGGGAGCACCCCTCTTAAGAGGGAGTACTGGACTATCTCATCGAATATTGGGCCCAAAGACTCCATGCATCCCTTTGAGAGATGTGTTGGACCCCCGGTCCAGCTCACAACATGTAGGCCACAGCTTCGAGATTATCTTGCTAACCTCTTCTACTCCCACTGAGCTGAACTCACACTAGACATGAGGGTTGCTTCTGTTTGCACCATATCCAACACTGCAAGCCTATAAGTCTCCGCTGTGGAGTTACCTGTCCTGTGGAAGACACGTTGTCAGCAAAGAACTGAGCAAATGCAGTGCATTTGGCAGCAGACAATGCTCTTACTGGCTGGAGATAGGAAGGATGGATAAGCCTGTCTAACATCTGGAAAAGCTGAGCTGGTCTGTTCCTTGCTGCGACAATCTCCCTGGACAGGAATTCTGCCTTCTTACAGGAGATTTCCCCTTTGGTGCTCAATATAATGAATCTTTAAAGCCAATCTGTCATCCTCAGAATGGGACCTATGCCAGTGGCATTCTAACCTCCAACCCAAGGTCTTCAACTCCCTGAGCTCCCTATCAAACCATGGAGATCTCAAGCATGAACACGAACTGATGCCACAGAATCAAGAATCTAATGACTGCCTTGTTATAGGCCACCACTGCCTCTTCTGGTCCTGTCGCACAAGCCTCCAAAACACTCGATAAGTCCAGTTTCACCATCAGTCCTTCAGGAGTCAAAGCCTTTAATAGGCGGAAACAGACCATCTCCGCAGTGGGAGGACTCTCGGGGGGGGGCGCATTGGGCAAAAGAAAACTTCACTGTGCAATGATCCGACCAAATGATCAAATCTATCTCAAGGTTATTTACCTGGAGTCCCAGTGAGAATACCAAGTCCAAGGTGTGGCTATGAGTATGGGTCACAGAACTAATAACCTGTGTCAGACCCAGTAATTCCATCATCTGGAATGAAGTTATATCCAAATTGCAAGTTTGTCATCAACTCAGGCACTGAAGTCACCCAAATTAGCCATCTGGGTGACTCCAGTCAGTGTCAGTGGCTCAGCAGGTAGCACACTCGCCTCTGAGGCTGGGAGATCAGAAGACTGCAGGTTCTATCCCCACACCAGGCTCTTAGGTTAATATCCCAATACTGACACTGCAGTGCAGCATGAGGGTGGGGTGCTGCACTCCTACGGTGCTGTCTTTAGGATGAGACGTTAAACCGAGGTCCCATCTGCCTGTTCTTGTGGTAGTTCAGGTGGATGTTAAAGATCCCATGGCACTTCTCGAAAAGAGTAGGGGAATACACATAAAACAAAAAGGTATTACAGCATACATCACAAAACACAAAAGAAAAGAATCAACAAAAAAATCAAAAGAAAGTATTACATCAATACAATCACCTCAAACATCACCGAACCCAACCCCACCCCCCACTAAAGAGTAGGGAATTTTTTCACAACAACAAATCAAAAAGGAATATAAACAGTGATAAGTCACACAAAATAATAAACAAATCATAAAGGAAACAAACTCAAAGAAGTATAACAATCATACATCATCCTAGAAATGGGAAAGGAAACAGGAATAAACATACCCCCCCACTAAAGAGTTGGGGAATTTTTTATTTTCACAACACCACATTTCAACAAGAAAAAATGGTATTACCACACAAAAAAGCAAAGTACAAATCATAAAAAAAGGCAAAGAAGCAATCAAGCTATACAGAAGCAAAAATAAAAATCCAAGACTGTCTATGTAGAGATATCATAGGACATATATTTATACAGAAAAACAGTGAAGGCATACCAGGTTCTGCAGAGAAGGGCTTCCTCACAGCACAAGGGAAACCATCATAACCCAATACAGGGCTTGGGCAGACACAAGGTCCTCACCCTGTATCTAACCAGGTCATCTTCCTCCACCATAATTTGAACAATTCAGGATGCACCTTTCCCTGCTCCTGCCCTCTCCAAGTAAACACAGCTGTGCGTATGTTGTGAACTATCTGAGATTAAGAAAGTAACTTCTGTCGAAGAGTAAGAGAGCATCTAGCTAGCCATAACTGAAAACTGATATGGCCCATCACAAGACGCAATGTAATTGCATCATACACAATCCAGGAGCTCGGTAGAACCCCGTCCACCCACACGCCAGGTGAGAGAACCCGAAAGGGATTCAAAGGCCATGTAGCGTGAAAAGAAGACCAAAATGAAACAGTAAAAGGACACGCTACAAAAAAATGCTCCATCGTTTCAACAACTCCCAAACAGGTCTCCTCCCTAGGGCAATATCGTTCAGTCAATTCTTTATGTTTCCTATTTCCTTTCCTCCTAATTTCCTATGTAAACATAGCCATAAAAAATCCCACATATTGCTAGGCACCCTCTTACTCACTAAGAACTGTAATTTAGCACGTTGTTCAGCAGGAGGCCTAACATGAAACCAGGGGTCAGAGAAAAAGAAATCATGTAATACGGAAAAATAAAATTGTTGATGTGTCTGAGAAAGAAGCAAGCGGCGAACAACACGCCACGTCTTCAATTTCTGAAACATCACGTAAAAATGACCGGACAAAGCACCCGCCCTAACCTGATGAGCAAGAAAGGAGTCCATTCCCCCACTGTGACAAGATAAAGTCAACACCATCTGCCACCCATGGAGACCAAATCATAGTCTGCCCTTTAAGGAAGGGCACTAAGTTGTAAAAAAGAAAAATACTCTGAAAAAACACTACGGGATTAACCATCCCTAACCCTCCTTCACTAAGAGGTAAATCGTAATACCCTTTTTGGGATTTAGCCTACTACCCCATAAACACAGAAAAAACTCCATAAAGAGAAGCCTCCATAGAGATGGGAGGGGGAAAAACCGCGGCAATAAATAAAAAGTATGGCAACAAAAAAGACTTAATCAAATAAATACGCTTAGCTTTGGACGTACAGCCCTTATTCCATAGCTGAACCCTACTACAAGCTGCTAACAATTGTTGATCCCAATTATACCTGTGGTCATCTAGACCTCCAAAGTAAATACCCAGAATTTTCCTATAGCCAGATACAATAGGCAAACCCCAAACCAAGGACACATCAGCCGCACCATACCCCAAGGGTAGAATCCCACCTTTGAGCCAATTAATTGAGGACACAGTCAAATCAGAAAAGACACTCAACAACTCCCTTGCCACCACAGCAGAAGCCTTATCCGCTAAAACTAAAATCAGATCATCAGCATACGCTAAAGTAACTATCTCAGGATCACTATAGCCAATTGATAATCCAACAATGTCATCGGTACTGTGTAAGGCATGTAAGAGGGGATCTAAAGAAAGCACATAAAGCAAGGGACTCAATGGATACCCCTGCCGAACCCTCCTATGGACCTCAATTTCCTTACCCACCCAGCCATTCACACAGGGGATCAAAGTAATGCTCCTATAGCACGTTTGCAGCCATCCTATGAATTGGGTAAGGAATCCGTACCTTGACAGACATTCCCAGAGATAAATATATTCTACCTGATCAAAAGCTTTGGACTGATCCAGGCAAACCAAATGTCCAAATAATTCTCCAGCCTTACCTTTAGAGACCAATTCTCTAAGTAAGATCAGTGCGTCCTGAACCCTTCTGAGAGGAGCCCCATTAAACTGTGTTGGATGCAAAAGGGTACCCATAACCTTCCTTAACCTCAGACATAAAATCTTCATCAGAATCTTATAATCTGAGTTCAGTAATGACAAAGGTCTCCAATTACCCAAATCCCCACGGTCACCCTTTTCTTTATACAGCAGGAGTAGCACACCTTGCATCATGCTATGAGGGAGTACCCCAGACTGCAGCCCAGTATTCAGGACCGAACAGAAATCAACTCCCAAAACCTCCCATAAGAGTTCATAAACCTCATGAGGCAACCCATCATACCCAGGTGTAACTCCCAATCGTAAAGACTAAATTGCTGACCTCAGTTCCTCCACTGTGATAGGCTGCACCAATTCAAGCCGGTCAGCTAAGGACAAGACTTGGAACCGATCTACCAGCGAACCAATCACAGATAGCGGCTTTGGAAAGCATCCTGCTCTGAAATGACGTAGAAACATAGGCATGAATTTCCTCCAAAATATCATCATTGGTAGAAACTCGCCCACCCCCTGGGGTGTTCAGATATGCCATACTTCTTAAATGTCTGAGTGATGTCAAGTACTCAAAAGGCAAAGTATCTTTTTTCCCGCCACAAAGTCTAAATTTTTGTTTCATTTCCATATCATGTAAAACCTGAGACTGAGCCTTAGCCAATTCCAGTTTCAAACTTGCAATCTGTTGCTGACAGTTGAGGCCAAGAATCCATCTATTAGTGGATAAAAAATGAAGCCGTTCCCTAAGATACCGTAACTCAGTATGTGATAATTGTCCATTTAGACGACCCACAGCCTTAAAATAAACCCGAACTTCCCATTTAGTGTCCTCCCACCAAACATTTAAATCATCATACAAAAAGGAAACCGACTTCCTGGCCAGCAAAGAAGCTTAACCCACCCATTACACAAGGGATATGCAACAATTCAGAATTCAATTTCCAGATACCCGGCCCTCTCCGAGCTGCAGGAACATCAGCCAAGGTCAGTCTCAGTAATCTGTGATCAGAGGAAGCAACATCCTGCAAAGATCTAGATTGAACAGTAACCACAGAAGTGAGAAAAAAGAAATCAATCCTGGAAGCCCTTGGTCCAGAGAAATAAGTGTCCCCAGACCATCCAGTAAAGGGTCCAAAAGCATCTACCAAACCAGCGTCTGAGATGAGTTTCAACAAACTAGTCTCATCACAATACACCTTTTTCATTGTCCCTGAAGCCACTTGTAAAGGCAAGGAACAGTTAAAATCCCCCCCCCAAAATAATGTAATAAGGAGAGCATAAAAAGGGATAAAGTGAATTAAACAAAGCAACCCGGTCAAACTTAGATTGTGGAGCATACACAGAAATTAACCTCAGGTATAAGGAAGCCCATTTAACATCGAGAACCAAGGCCCTGCCTGCCAGAACTTCTATCTGATGTAGCACAGTGACATGATAATGAAAAAAACATATTTCAACCCCACTACATAAGTCAGCACCCAAAGACCAAAAACAGTCCCCCCAAATCCAACCTGCAGAGGCAGCCTCCACCTCTTCAAGGGAATGCAAGTGAACATCCTGCAGAAAAACACAATCTAGATTTTCAGACAGAAAATGTGAATAAGTTCTGCGTCTTTTCTGGAGTCTTAATACTGTTCACATTTAAGGATGCCACCATGGTGGAAGGGAACAAGGAGCCCAGCAGAGGAACATTCACTTCACCTTACTAGATGCCCTTGTGATCCTACCATCCTACCATCAGGTGGTCTAGGGCCCACCTGGTCAACCACAGGTTCAGTAGATTCTAACCCAGGTAAAGGTAGAGGAGGCCCAGACCCGCTAGGATCATCCACTGGACACTCTTCCAAAACAGAAAACATATTCGGGTCAGCCATAGAAACAACAGGAGCAGGTGCAGCTAGTTTCTTCCCTAGTTTCCCCCTCCCTTTGGCAGATTTCCCCTTTTTCTCGCTAACCACCACAAACCCAGCATCCGGAGTCTCTAAATCTGGCAACACAGGGACGATGCTCCCACCTTCCCCCTGATCCACCCTAAAGCCCACTACAGCTCCCACATCAGGCGGAACCATGGTAGTCAACTGGGAATCAGCTGATTCTAACAAACCAGAGTCAGCCAAGGGGAACAACCCCGTCAATATCAGGCCCCTCCCTCCCCTCCCTTAGTAGGAATACGGGTCTAACTGCCTCCCGGATGTAATGATCTTGTACCCCATAATCAGAGTCAGCCAAGGGGGGAACAACCCCGTCAATATCAGGGCCCTTCCCTCCCTTAGTAGGAATACCGGGTCTAACTGCCTCCCGGATGTCATGATCTTGTACCCCATAATCAGCATCTGCAGTATTTTTGGCAGCTAAGGGACAGGTTTCAAATGTGTGACCCACCTCATCGCAAAGATTGCATTTTGAGGTTTGAAAACAATGGGCACTTGGATGACCCATCTCCCCACAGTAAGAACATTTAAGGACGGTGCAGGAGGTACTTATGTGGGTTCGAGACCCACACTTAAAGCAAACCCTAGGCTGCCCAGGATAAAAAAGAAACCCCTTATCTCTCCCCAGAAAGAAGCAATTAGGCAGATGAATTAAGCCAGAATCTGTGGAATGAAGTTTTACCCTAAATTTCCAACCCCCATTCCAAAACCCCTCTTCATCCAGAATAGGGACTGGATTCCCCTGAATATCTCAAGATTTAGACAGCCATTTAACAATATCAACAATATTCACCCCTTCATTCCCGAAACATGATTGTGATGAAGACTTGGTTTGCTGGCCAAGGCACCTAGCTTCACCTGAGCTCTTTCCTTCTAAGACTGCTTGAAAGGCAGAGTAGAGAAACTTACCAGAGCAAGGGAGAAGGATTAAGACTTAGTTTGGCTAAGCAGATTTACTGTGTGGTGGTGTTTTTATTTTTTTACTCACAGGGATTGCTACTGTTTGTTGCTAACATTTCATTGCTTTATTTTTTCTCTGATTCAAATTGTTGTTGCTGGTATATCTTCTTCTGCATTATTACAAGGTGTGCCTACAGGTGTGTGCTAACAGATTACTGCTGTAATCTTCTGATTCAAATTGTCTTTTGCAAGGTATATCTTCTGTTACTGCTTTATTTTTCTCTGGAGCAAAGTGTTTCTTACAGGGTATATCTTCTCTGAAATTCCTGTACTACAGGTGGAGCTTACATTTTTGTGACTTTTTTATCATTGGGCTAAGCAAAATTACTGTTTGACACTGTGTTTTATTTTATTCTTGTTTGTTGAAAAGGTTTGTTGTCTCAGAGGTGTTTCAGTCTCCTTCTCACATTGAAGGAGCTAATTGCTTTTCCTCCCACAGCTCTTCCAAAGGATTAGGTGTGTATGTGGGGTGGAGCTGGCAAACTGTCAGTAATTTCCAACAGAAAGAAGGGTTAAAAAGTCAGGTTAGTTGGATATCTGGAGGTAGAAGACTTGGTTTGCTGGCCAAGGCACCTAGCTTCACCTGAGCTCTTTTCCTTCTAAGACTGCTTGAAAGGCAGAGTAGAGAAACCTACCAGAGCAAGGAGAAGGATTAAGACTTAGTTTGGCTAAGCAGATTTACTGTGTGGTGGTGTTTTTATTTTTACTCACAGGATTGCTACTGTTTGTTGCTAACATTTCATTGCTTTATTTTTCTCTGATTCAAATTGTTGTTGCTGGTATATCTTCTTCTGCATTATTACAAGGTGTGCCTACAGGTGTGTGCTAACAGATTACTGCTGTAATCTTCTGATTCAAATTGTCTTTGCAAGGTATATCTTCTGTTACTGCTTTATTTTTCTGGAGCAAAGTGTTTCTTACAGGGTATATCTTCTCTGAAATTCCTGTACTACAGGTGGAGCTTACATTTTGTGACTTTTTATCATGGCTAAGCAAAATTACTGTTTGACACTGTGTTTTATTTTATTCTTGTTTGTTGAAAAGGTTTGTTGTCTCAGAGGTGTTTCAGTCTCCTTCTCACATTGAAGGAGCTAATTGCTTTTCCTCCACAGCTCTTCAAAGCATTAGGTGTGTATGTGGGGTGGAGCTGGCAAACTGTCAGTACTCCAACAGAAAGAAGGGTTAAAAGTCAGGTTAGTTGATATCTTGGAGGTAGAAGACTTGGTTTGCTGGCCAAGGCACCTAGCTTCCACCTGAGCTCTTTCCTTCTAAGACTGCTTGAAAGGCAGAGTAGAGAAACTTACCAGAGCAAGGGAGAAGGATTAAGACTTAGTTTGGCTAAGCAGATTTACTGTGTGGTGGTGTTTTTATTTTTTACTCACAGGGATTGCTACTGTTTGTTGCTAACATTTCATTGCTTTATTTTTTCTCTGATTCAAATTGTTGTTGCTGGTATATCTTCTTCTGCATTATTACAAGGTGTGCCTACAGGTGTGTGCTAACAGATTACTGCTGTAATCTTCTGATTCAAATTGTCTTTTGCATGTATATCTTCTGTTACTGCTTTATTTTTCTCGAGCAAATGTTTCTTACAGGGTATATCTTCTCTGAAATTCCTGTACTACAGGTGGAGCTTACATTTTTGTGACTTTTTTATCATTGGGCTAAGCAAAATTACTGTTTGACACTGTGTTTTATTTTATTCTTGTTTGTTGAAAAGGTTTGTTGTCTCAGAGGTGTTTCAGTCTCCTTCTCACATTGAAGGAGCTAATTGCCTTTCCTCCCACAGCTCTTCCAAAGGATTAGGTGTGTATGTGGGGGTGGAGCTGGCAAACTGTCAGTAATTTCCAACAGAAGAAGGTTAAAAAGTCAGGTTAGTTGATATCTTGGAGGTAGAAGACTTGGTTTGCTGGCCAAGGCACCTAGCTTCACCTGAGCTCTTTCCTTCTAAGACTGCTTGAAAGGCAGAGAGAAACTTACCAGAGCAAGGGAGAAGGATTAAGACTTAGTTTGGCTAACAGATTTACTGTGTGGTGGTGTTTTTATTTTTACTCACGGGATTGCTACTGTTTGTTGCTAACATTTCATTGCTTTATTTTTCTCTGATTCAAATTATTGTTGCTGGTATATCTTCTTCTGCATTATTACAAGGTGTGCCTACAGGTGTGTCTAACAGATTACTGCTGTAATCTTCTGATTCAAATTGTCTTTTGCAAGGTATATCTTCTGTTACTGCTTTATTTTCCTGGAGCAAACTGTTTCTTACAGGGTATATCTTCTCTGAAATTCCTGTATTACAGGTGGAGCTTACATTTTGTGACTTTTTATCATTGGGCTACCAAAATTACTGTTTGACACTGTGTTTTATTTTATTCTTGTTTGTTGAAAAGGTTTGTTGTCTCAGAGGTGTTTCAGTCTCATTCTCACATTGAAGGAGCTAATTGCTTTTCCTCCACAGCTCTTCCAAAGGATTAGGTGTGTATGGGGTGGGTGAGCTGGAAACTGTCAGTAATTTCCAACAGAAAGAAGGGTTAAAAAGTCAGGTTAGTTGATATCTTGGAGGTAGAAGACTTGGTTTGCTGGCCAAGGCACCTAGCTTCACCTGAGCTCTTTCCTTCTAAGACTGCTTGAAAGGCAGAGTAGAGAAACTTACCAGAGCAAGGGAGAAAGATTAAGACTTAGTTTGGCTAAGCAGATTTACTGTGTGGTGGTGTTTTTATTTTTTACTCACAGGGATTGCTACTGTTTGTTGCTAACATTTCATTGCTTTATTTTTTCTCTGATTCAAATTGTTGTTGCTGGTATATCTTCTTCTGCATTATTACAAGGTGTGCCTACAGGTGTGTGCTAACAGATTACTGCTGTAATCTTCTGATTCAAATTGTCTTTTGCAAGGTATATCTTCTGTTACTGCTTTATTTTTCTCTGGAGCAAAGTGTTTCTTACAGGGTATATCTTCTCTGAAATTCCTGTATTACAGGTGGAGCTTACATTTTTGTGACTTTTTTATCATTGGGCTAAGCAAAATTACTGTTTGACACTGTGTTTTATTTTATTCTTGTTTGTTGAAAAGGTTTGTTGTCTCAGAGGTGTTTCAGTCTCCTTCTCACATTGAAGGAGCTAATTGCTTTCCTCCCACAGCTCTTCCAAAGGATTAGGTGTGTATGTGGGGGTGGAGATGGCAAACTGTCAGTAATTTCCAACAGAAAGAAGGGTTAAAAAGTCAGGTTAGTTGATATCTTGGAGGTAGAAGACTTGGTTTGCTGGCCAAGGCACCTAGCTTCACCTGAGCTCTTTCCTTCTAAGACTGCTTGAAAGGCAGAGTAGAGAAACTTACCAGAGCAAGGAGAAAGATTAAGACTTAGTTTGGCTAAGCAGATTTACTGTGTGGTGGTGTTTTATTTTTACTCACAGGGATTGCTACTGTTTGTTGCTAACATTTCATTGCTTTATTTTTCTCTGATTCAAATTGTTGTTGCTGGTATATCTTCTTCTGCATTATTACAAGGTGTGCCTACAGGTGTGTGCTAACAGATTACTGCTGTAATCTTCTGATTCAAATTGTCTTTTGCAAGGTATATCTTCTGTTACTGCTTTATTTTTCTCTGGAGCAAAGTGTTTCTTACAGGGTATATCTTCTCTGAAATTCCTGTATTACAGGTGGAGCTTACATTTTGTGACTTTTTATCATTGGGCTAAGCAAATTACTGTTTGACACTGTGTTTTATTTTATTCTTGTTTGTTGAAAAGGTTTGTTGTTTCAGAGGTGTTTCAGCTCCTTCTACATTGAAGGAGCTAATTGCTTTTCCTCCCACAGCTCTTCCAAAGGATTAGGTGTGTATGTGGGGTGGAGCTGGCAAACTGTCAGTAATTTCAACAGAAAGAAGGGTTAAAAAGTCAGGTTAGTTGATATCTTGGAGGTAGAAGACTTGGTTTGCTGGCCAAGGCACCTAGCTTCACCTGAGCTCTTTCCTTCTAAGACTGCTTGAAAGGCAGAGTAGAGAAACTTACCAGAGCAAGGGAGAAGGATTAAGACTTAGTTTGGCTAAGCAGTTTACTGTGTGGTGGTGTTTTATTTTTTACTCACAGGGATTGCTACTATTTGTTGCTAACATTTCATTGCTTTATTTTTTCTCTGATTCAAATTGTTGTTGCTGGTATATCTTCTTCTGCATTATTACAAGGTGTGCCTACAGGTGTGTGCTAACAGATTACTGCTGTAATCTTCTGATTCAAATTGTCTTTTGCAAGGTATATCTTCTGTTACTGCTTTATTTTTCTCTGGAGCAAAGTGTTTCTTACAGGGTATATCTTCTCTGAAATTCCTGTACTACAGGTGGAGCTTACATTTTTGTGACTTTTTTATCATTGGGCTAAGCAAAATTACTGTTTGACACTGTGTTTTATTTTATTCTTGTTTGTTGGAAATGTTTGTTGTCTCAGAGGTGTTTCAGTCTCCTTCTCACATTGAAGGAGCTAATTGCTTTTCCTCCCACAACTCTTCCAAAGGATTAGGTGTGTATGTGGGGGTGGAGCTGGCAAACTGTCAGTAATTTCCAACAGAAAGAAGGGTTTTAAAGTCAGGTTAGTTGATATCTTGGAGGTAAGACTTGGTTTGCTGGCCAAGGCACCTAGCTTCACCTGAGCTCTTTCCTTCTAAGACTGCTTGAAAGACAGAGTAGAAAACTTACCAGAGCAAGGAGAAGAATAAGACTTAGTTTGGCTAAGCAGATTTACTGTGTGTGGTGTTTTTATCTTTTACTCACAGGGATTGCTACTGTTTGTTGCTAACATTTCATTGCTTTATTTTTTCTCTGATTCAAATTGTTGTTGCTGGTATATCTTCTTCTGCATTATTACAAGGTGTGCCTACAGGTGTGTGCTAACAGATTACTGCTGTAATCTTCTGATTCAAATTGTCTTTTGCAATGTATATCTTCTGTTACTGCTTTATTTTTCTCTGGAGCAAAGTGTTTCTTACAGGGTATATCTTCTCTGAAATTCCTGTATTACAGGTGGAGCTTACATTTTTGTGACTTTTTTATCATTGGGCTAAGCAAAATTACTGTTTGACACTGTGTTTTATTTTATTCTTGTTTGTTGAAAAGGTTTGTTGTCTCAGAGGTGTTTCAGTCTCCTTCTCACATTGAAGGAGCTAATTGCTTTTCCTCCCACAGCTCTTCCAAAGAATTAGGTGTATGTGGGGTGGAGATGGCAAACTGTCAGTATTTCCAACAGAAAGAAGGGTTAAAAGTCAGGTTAGTTTATATCTTGGAGGTAGAAGACTTGGTTTGCTGGCCAAGGCACCTAGCTTCACCTGAGCTCTTTCCTTCTAAGACTGCTTGAAAGGCAGAGTAGAGAAACTTACCAGAGCAAGGGAGAAAGATTAAGACTTAGTTTGGCTAAGCAGATTTACTGTGTGGTGGTGTTTTTATTTTTTACTCACAGGGATTGCTACTGTTTGTTGCTAACATTTCATTGCTTTATTTTTTCTCTGATTCAAATTGTTGTTGCTGGTATATCTTCTTCTGCATTATTACAAGGTGTGCCTACAGGTGTGCTAACAGATTACTGCTGTAATCTTCTGATTCAAATTGTCTTTGCAAGGTATATCTTCTGTTACTGCTTTATTTTTCTCTGGAGCAAAATGTTTCTTACAGGGTATATCTCTCTGAAATTCCTGTATTACAGGTGGAGCTTACATTTTGTGACTTTTTATCATTGGGCTAAGCAAAATTACTGTTTGACACTGTGTTTTATTTTATTCTTGTTTGTTGAAAAGGTTTGTTGTCTCAGAGGTGTTTCAGTCTCCTTCTCACATTGAAGGAGCTAATTGCTTTTCCTCCACAGCTCTTCCAAAGGATTAGGTGTGTATGTGGCTGGAGCTGGCAAACTGTCAGTAATTTCCAACAGAAAGAAGGGTTAAAAAGTCAGGTTAGTTGATATCTTGGAGGTAGAAGACTTGGTTTGCTGGCCAAGGCACCTAGCTTCACCTGAGCTCTTTCCTTCTAAGACTGCTTGAAAGGCAGAGTAGAGAAACTTACCAGAGGAAGGGAAGGATTAAGACTTAGTTTGGCTAAGCAGATTTACTGTGTGGTGGTGTTTTTATTTTTTACTCACAGGGATTGCTACTGTTTGTTGCTAACATTTCATTGCTTTATTTTTTCTCTGATTCAAATTGTTGTTGCTGGTATATCTTCTTCTGCATTATTACAAGGTGTGCCTACAGGTGTGTGCTAACAGATTACTGCTGTAATCTTCTGATTCAAATTGTCTTTTGCAAGGTATATCTTCTGTTACTGCTTTATTTTTCTCTGGAGCAAAGTGTTTCTTACAGGGTATATCTTCTCTGAAATTCCTGTACTACAGGTGGAGCTTACATTTTTGTGACTTTTTTATCATTGGGCTAAGCAAAATTACTGTTTGACACTGTGTTTTATTTTATTCTTGTTTGTTGGAAATGTTTGTTGTCTCAGAGGTGTTTCAGTCTCCTTCTCACATTGAAGGAGCTAATAGCTTTTCCTCCCACAACTCTTCCAAAGGATTAGGTGTGTATGTGGGGGTGGAGCTGGCAAACTGTCAGTAATTTCCAACAGAAAGAAGGGTTTTAAAGTCAGGTTAGTTGATATCTTGGAGGTAGAAGACTTGGTTTGCTGGCCAAGGCACCTAGCTTCACCTGAGCTCTTTCCTTCTAAGACTGCTTGAAAGGCAGAGTAGAGAAACTTACCAGAGCAAGGGAGAAAGATTAAGACTTAGTTTGGCTAAGCAGATTTACTGTGTGGTGGTGTTTTTATTTTTTACTCACAGGGATTGCTACTGTTTGTTGCTAACATTTCATTGCTTTATTTTTTCTCTGATTCAAATTGTTGTTGCTGGTATATCTTCTTCTGCATTATTACAAGGTGTGCCCACAGGTGTGTGCTAACAGATTACTGCTGTAATCTTCTGATTCAAATTGTCTTTTTGCAAGGTATATCTTCTGTTACTGCTTTATTTTTCTCTGGAGCAAAGTGTTTCTTACAGGGTATATCTTCTCTGAAATTCCTGTATTACAGGTGGAGCTTACATTTTTGTGACTTTTTTTATCATTGGGCTAAGTAAAATACTGTTTGACACTGTGTTTTATTTTATTCTTGTTTGTTGAAAAGGTTTGTTGTCTCAGAGGTGTTTCAGTCTCCTTCTCACATTGAAGGAGCTAATTGCTTTTCCTCCCACAGCTCTTCCAAAGGATTAGGTGTGTATGTGGGGGTGGAGCTGGCAAACTGTCAGTAATTTCCAACAGAAAGAAGGGTTAAAAGTCAGGTTAGTTGATATCTTGGAGGTAGAAGACTTGGTTTGCTGGCCAAGGCACCTAGCTTCACCTGAGCTCTTTCCTTCTAAGACTGCTTGAAAGGCAGAGTAGAGAAACTTACAGAGCAAGGAGAAGGATTAAGACTTAGTTTGGCTAAGCAGATTTACTGTGTGGTGGTGTTTTATTTTTTACTCACAGGATTGCTACTATTTGTTGCTAACATTTCATTGCTTTATTTTTTCTCTGATTCAAATTGTTGTTGCTGGTATATCTTCTTCTGCATTATTACAAGGTGTGCCTACAGGTGTGTGCTAACAGATTACTGCTGTAATCTTCTGATTCAAATTGTCTTTTGCAAGGTATATCTTCTGTTACTGCTTTATTTTTCTCTGGAGCAAAGTGTTTCTTACAGGGTATATCTTCTCTGAAATTCCTGTACTACAGGTGGAGCTTACATTTTTGTGACTTTTTTATCATTGGGCTAAGCAAAATTACTGTTTGACACTGTGTTTTATTTTATTCTTGTTTGTTGGAAATGTTTGTTGTCTCAGAGGTGTTTCAGTCTCCTTCTCACATTGAAGGAGCTAATTGTTTTCCTCCCAACTCTTCAAAGGATTAGGTGTGTATGTGGGGGTGGAGCTGGCAAACTGTCAGTAATTTCCAACAGAAAGAAGGGTTTAAAGTCAGGTTAGTTGATATCTTGGAGGTAGAAGACTTGGTTTTGCTGGCCAGGCACCTAAGCTTACCTGAGCTCTTTCCTTCTAAGACTGCTTGGAAGGCAGAGTAGAGAAACTTACCAGAGCAAGGGAGAAGGATTAAGACTTAGTTTGGCTAAGCAGATTTACTGTGTGGTGGTGTTTTTATTTTTTACTCACAGGGATTGCTACTGTTTGTTGCTAACATTTCATTGCTTTATTTTTTCTCTGATTCAAATTGTTGTTGCTGGTATATCTTCTTCTGCATTATTACAAGGTGTGCCCACAGGTGTGTGCTAACAGATTACTGCTGTAATCTTCTGATTCAAATTGTCTTTTGCAAGGTATATCTTCTGTTACTGCTTTATTTTTCTCTGGAGCAAAGTGTTTCTTACAGGTATATCTTTCTGAAATTCCTGTATTACAGGTGGAGCTTACATTTTGTGACTTTTTATCATTAGGCTAAGCAAAATTACTGTTTGACACTGTGTTTATTTTATTCTTGTTTGTTGAAAAGGTTTGTTGTCTCAGAGGTGTTTCAGTCTCCTTCTCACATTGAAGGAGCTAATTGCCTTCCTCCCACAGCTCTTCCAAAGGATTAGGTGTGTATGTGGGGGTGGAGCTGGCAAACTGTCAGTAATTTCCAACAGAAAGAAGGGTTAAAGTCAGGTTAGTTGATATCTTGGAGGTAGAAGACTTGGTTTGCTGGCCAAGGCACCTAGCTTCACCTGAGCTCTTTCCTTCTAAGACTGCTTGGAAGGCAGAGTAGAGAAACTTACCAGAGCAAGGGAGAAGGATTAAGACTTAGTTTGGCTAAGCAGATTTACTGTGTGGTGGTGTTTTTATTTTTTACTCACAGGGATTGCTACTGTTTGTTGCTAACATTTCATTGCTTTATTTTTTCTCTGATTCAAATTGTTGTTGCTGGTATATCTTCTTCTGCATTATTACAAGGTGTGCCTACAGGTGTGTGCTAACAGATTACTGCTGTAATCTTCTGATTCAAATTGTCTTTTGCAAGGTATATCTTCTGTTACTGCTTTATTTTTCTCTGGAGCAAAGTGTTTCTTACAGGGTATATCTTCTCTGAAATTCCTGTACTACAGGTGGAGCTTACATTTTTGTGACTTTTTTATCATTGGGCTAAGCAAAATTTACTGTTTGACACTGTGTTTTATTTTATTCTTGTTTGTTGGAAATGTTTGTTGTCTCAGAGGTGTTTCAGTCTCCTTCTCACATTGAAGGAGCTAATTGCTTTTCCTCCCACAACTCTTCCAAAGGATTAGGTGTGTATGTGGGGGTGGAGCTGGCAAACTGTCAGTAATTTCCAACAGAAAGAAGGTTATAAAGTCAGGTTAGTTGATATCTTGGAGGTAGAAGACTTGGTTTGCTGGCCAAGGCACCTAGCTTACCTAGACTCTTTCCTTCTAAGACTGCTTGAGAAGGCAGAGTAGAAAACTTACCAGAGCAAGGGAGAAGGATTAAGACTTAGTTTGACTGAACTGATTTACTGTGTGGTGGTGTTTTATTTTTTTACTCACAGGGATTACTACTGTTTGTTGCTAACATTTCATTGCTTTTTTTCTCTGATTCAAATTGTTGTTGCTGGTATATCTTCTTCTACATTATTACAAGGTGTGCCCACAATGTGTGCTAACAGATTACTGCTGTAATCTTCTGATTCAAAGTGTCTTTTGCAAGGTATATCTTCTGTTACTGCTTTATTTTCTCTGGAGCAAAGTGTTTCTTACAGGGTATATCTTCTCGAAATTCCTGTATTACAGGTGGAGCTACATTTTTGTGACTTTTTATCATTGGGCTAAGCAAAATTACTGTTTGACACTGTGTTTTATTTTATTCTTGTTTGTTGAAAAGGTTTGTTGTCTCAGAGGTGTTTCAGTCTCCTTCTCACATTGAAGGAGCTAATTAGCACTCCCACAGCTCTTCCAAAGGATTAGATTGTGTATGTGAAATGGAGCTAGCAAACTGACAATGTTCCAACAGAAAGAAGGGTTAAAAGTCAGGTTAGTTGATATCTTGGAAGTGAAGACTTGGTTTGCTGGCCAAGGCACCTAGCTTCACCTGAGCTCTTTCCTTCTAAGACTGCTTGAAAGGCAGAGTAGAAAACTTACCAGAGCAAGGAAGGATTAGACTTAGTTCCAGCTAAACAGATTTACTGTGTGGTGGTGTTTTATTTTTACTCACAGGGATTGCTACTGTTTGTTGCTAACATTTCATTGCTTTTATTTTTCTCTGATTCAAATTTTGTTGCTGGTATATCTTCTTCTGCATTATTACAAGGTGTGCTTACAGGTATGTGCTAACAGATTACTGCTGTAATCTTCTGATTCAAATTGTCTTTGCAAGGTATATCTTCTGTTACTGCTTTATTTTTCTCTGAGCAAAGTGTTTCTTACAGTATATCTTCTCTGAAATTCCTGTATTACAGGTGGAGCTTACATTTTGTGACTTTTTATCATTGGGCTAAAGCAAAATTACTGTTTGACACTGTGTTTTATTTTATTCTTGTTTGCTGAAAAGGGTTTTGTTGTCTCAGAGGTGTTTCAGTCTCCTTCTCACATTGAAGGAGCTAATTGCCTTCCTCCCAACTCTTCAAAAGATTGGAAGTGTGTATGTGGGGGTGGAGCTGGCAAACTGTCAATGTTCCAACAGAAAGAAGGTTATAAAGTCAGGTTAGTTGATATCTTGGAGGTAGAGACTTGGTTTGCTGGCCAAGGCACCTAGCTTCACCTGAGCTCTTTCCTTCTAGACTGCTTGAAGGCAGAGGAGGAGAAACTTACCAGAGCAAGGGAGAAGGATTAAGACTTAGTTTGGCTAACTAGATTTACTGTGGGTGGTGTTTTTATTTTTTACTCACAGGGATTGCTACTGTTTGTTACTAACATTTCATTGCTTTACTTTTCTCTGATTCAAATTGTTGTTGCTAGTATATCTTCTTCTGCATTATTACAAGGTGTGCCTACAGGTGTGTGCTAACAGATTACTGCTGTAATCTTCTGATTCAAATTGTCTTTTGCAAGGTATATCTTCTGTTACTGCTTTATTTTTCTCTGGAGCAAAGTGTTTCTTACAGGGTATATCTTCTCTGAAATTCCTGTATTACAGGTGGAGCTTACATTTTTGTGACTTTTTTATCATTGGGCTAAGGAAAATACTGTTTGACACTGTGTTTTATTTTATTCTTGTTTGTTGAAAAGGTTTGTTGTCCCAGAGGTGTTCAGTCTCCTTCTCACATTGAAGGAGCTAATTGCTTTTCCTCCCAGCTCTTCCAAAGGATTAGGTGTGTATGTGAGGGTGGAGCTAGCAAACTGTCAGTAATTTCAACAGAAAGAAGGTTATAAAGTCAGGTTAGTTGATATCTTGGAGGTAGAAGACTTGGTTTGCTGGCAAGGCACCTAGCTTCACCTGAGCTCTTTCCTTCTAAGACTGCTTGCAAGGCAGAGTAGAAACTTACCAGAGCAAGGAAGGATTAAGACTTAGTTTGGCTAACGCAGATTTACTGTGTGGTGGTGTTTTATTTTTACTCACAGGGATTGCTACTGTTTGTTGCTAACATTTCATTGCTTTACTTTTTCTCTGATTCAAATTGTTGTTGCTGGTATATCTTCTTCTGCATTACTGAAGGTGTGCCCTACAGGTGTGCTAACAGATTACTGCTGTAATCTTCTGATTCAAATTGTCTTTTTGCAAGGTATATCTTCTGTTACTGTTTTATTTCTCTGAGCAAAGTGTTTCTTCGGGTATATCTTCTGAAATTCCTGTATTACAGGTGGAGCTTACATTTTGTGACTTTTTATCATTGGGCTAAGCAAAATTACTGTTTGACACTGTGTTTTATTTTATTCTTGTTTGTTGGAAAGCTTTGTTGTCTCAGAGTGTTTCAGTCTCCTTCTCACATTGAAGAGCTAATTATTTTCTCTCCACAGCTCTTCCAAAGGATTTAGGTGTGTATGTGGGGTGGAGCTGGCAAACTGACAGTATTCGCAACAGAAGAAGGTTAAAAAGTCAGGTTAGTTGATATCTTGGAGGTAGGAAGACTTGGTTTGCTGGCCGAACACCTAGCTTCACCTGAGCTCTTTCCTTCTAAGACCTGCTTGAAAGGCAGAGTAGAGAAACTTACCAGAGCAAGGGAGAAGGATTAAGACTTAGTTTGGCTAAACAGATTTACTGTGTGGTGGTGTTTTATTTTACTGCAGGATTGCTACTGTTTGTTGCTAACATTTCATTGCTTTTATTTTTCTCTGATTCAATTGTTGTTGCTGGTATATCTTCTTCTGCATTATACAAGGTGTGCCTACAAGTGTGTCCTAACAGATTACTGCTGTAATCTTCTGATTCAAATTGTCTTTGCAAGGTATATCTTCTGTTACTGCTTTATTTTCTCTGGAGCAAAGTGTTTCTTACAGGGTATATCTTCTCTGAAATTCCTGATTACAGGTGGAGCTTACATTTTGTGACTTTTTTATCATTGGGCTAAGCAAATTACTGTTTGACACTGTGTTTTATTTTATTCTTGTTTGTTGAAAAGGTTTGTTGTCTCAGAGGTGTTTCAGTCTCCTTCTCATTGGAAGGAGCTAATGGTTTCCTCCCACAACTCTTCCAAGGATTAGGTGTGTGTATGTGAGGTGGAGCTGGCAAACTGTCAGTAATTTCCAACAGAAGAAGGGTTAAAAAGTCAGGTTTAGTTGATATCTTGGAGGTAGAAGACTTGGTTTGCTGGCCAAGGTACCTAGCTTCACCTGAGATCTTTCCTTCTAAAGACTGCTTGAAAGGCAGAGTAGAAAACTTACCAGAGCAAGGAGAAGGATTAAGACTGATTTGGATAAGCAGATTTTCTATGTGGTGGTGTTTTATTTTTTACTCACAGGGATTGCTACTGTTTGTTGCTAACATTTCATTGCTTTATTTTTTCCTGATTCAAATTATTTGTTGCTGATATCTTCTTCTGCATTATTACAGGTGTGCCTTACAGGTGTGCTAACAGATTACTGCTGTAATCTTCTGATTCAAATTGTCTTTTGCAAAGGTATCTTTGTTACTGCTTTATTTTCTCTGGAGCAAAGTGTTTCTTACAGGGTATATCTTCTCTGAAATTCCTATTACTACAGGTGGAGCTTACATTTTGTGACTTTTTATCATTGGGCTAAGCAAAATTACTGTTTGACACTGTGTTTATTTTATTCTTGTTTGTTAGAGAAGGTTTGTTGTCTCAGAGGTGTTTCAGTCTCCTTCTCACATGCAGAAGGAATAATTGCTTTCCTCCCAACTCTTCCAAAGGATTAGGTGTTATGTGTGGGTGGTGGCAAACTGTCAATAATTTCCAACAGAAAGAAGGGTTAAAAAGTCAGGTTAGGATGATATCTTGGAGGTAGAAGACTTGGTTTGCTGGCCAAGGCACCTAGCTTCACCTGAGCTCTTTCCTTCTAAGACTGCTTGAAGGCAGAGTAGAGAAACTTACCAGAGCAAGGAGAAGGATTAAGACTTAGTTTGGCTAAGCAGATTTACTGTGTGGTGGTGTTTTATTTTTTACTCACAGGGATTGCTACTGTTTGTTACTAATATTTCATTGCTTTACTTTTCTCTTTGATTCAAATTGTTGTTGCTGGTATATCTTCTTCTGCATTATTACAAAGTGTAGCCCACAGGTGTGTGCTAACAGATTACTGCTATAATCTTCTGATTCAAATTGTCTTTGCAAGGTATATCTTCTGTTACTGCTTTATTTTCTCTGGAGCAAAGTGTTTCTTACAGGGTATATCTTCTCTGAAATTCCTATATTACAGGTGGAGCTTTACATTTTGTGACTTTTTATCATTGGGCTAAGCAAAGTACTGTTTGACACTGTGTTTATTTTATTCTTGTTTGTTGAAAAGGTTTGTTGTCTCAGAGTGCCAGTCTCATACTCACATTGAAGGAGCTAATTGCCTTTCACTCCCACAGCTCTTCCAAAGGATTAAATTGTGTATGTGAAATTAAGGCTGGCAAACTGTCAATATTCCAACAGAAGAAGGGTTAAAAGTCAGGTTAGTTGATATCTTGGAGGTGAAGACTTGGTTTGCTGGCCAAGGCACCTAGCTACACTGAGCTCTTTCCTTCTAAGACTGCTTGGAAGGCAGAGTGAAAACTTACCAGAGCAAGGGAGAAGGATTAAGACTTAGTTTGACTAAGCAATTTACTGTCCATCAGGTGGTGTTTTTATTTTTTTACTCACAGGGATTGCTACTGTTTGTTGCTAACATTTCATTGCTTTATTTTTCTCTGATTCAATTATTTGTTGCTAGTATATCTTCTTCTGCATTATTGCAAGGTGTGCCTACAGGTGTGTGCTAACAATTACTGCTGTAATCTTCTGATTCAAATTGTCTTTTGCAGGTATATCTTCTGTTACTGCTTTATTTTTCTCTGGAGCAAAGTGTTTCTTACAGGGTATATCTTCTCGAAATTCCTGTAATACAGGTGGAGCTTACATTTTTTTGTGACTTTTATCATTGGGCTAAGTAAAATTACTGTTTGACACTGTGTTTTATTTTATTCTTGTTTGTTGAAAAGGTTTGTTGTCTCAGAGGTGTTTCAGTCTCCTTCTCACATTGAAGGAGCTAATTTTTTCCTCCCACAGCTCTTCAAAGGATTAGGTGTGTATGTGGGGTGGAGCTGGCAAACTGTCAGTAATTTCAACAGAAGAAGGGTTCAAAAGTCAGGTTAGTTGATATCTTGGAGGTAGAGACTTGGTTTGCTGGCCAAGGCACCTAGCTTCCACCTGAGCTCTTTCCTTCTAAGACTGCTTGGAAGGCAGAGTAGAAAACTTACCAGAGCAAGGAGAAGATTAAGACTTAGTTTGGCTAAGCAGATTTTACTGTGTGGTGGTGTTTTTATTTTTACTCACAGGGATTGCTACTGTTTGTTGCTAACATTTCATTGCTTTACTTTTCTCTGATTCAAATTATTGTTGCTGGTATATCTTCTTCTGCATTATTAAAAGGTGTGCCCACAGGTGTGTGCTAACAGATTACTGCTGTAATCTTCCGATTCAAATTGTCTTTTGCAAGGTATATCTTCTGTTACTGCTTTATTTTTCTCTGGAGCAAAGTGTTTCTTACAGGGTATATCTTCTCTGAAATTCCTGTATTACAGGTGAGCTTACATTTGCATTTTTTATCATTGGGCTAAACAAAATTACTGTTTGACACTGTGTTTTATTTTATTCTTGTTTGTTGAAAGGTTTGTTGTCTCAGGTGTTTCAGTCTCCTTCTACATTGAAAGAAGCGTAATTGCTTTCCTCCTGAGCTCTTCCAAAGGATTAGGTGTGTATGTGGGGGTGGAGCTGGCAAACTGACAGTAATTTCAACAGAAAGAAGGGTTAAAAGGTCAAGTTAGTTGATATCTTGGTAGAAGACTTGGTTTTTACCTTGGCCAAGGCACCTAGCTTCACCTGAGCTCTTTCCTTCTAAGACTGCTTGAAAGGCCGAGTAAGAAACTTACCAGAGCAGGAGAAGGATTAAGACTTAGTTTGGCTAAGCAGATTTACTGTGTGGTGGTGTTTTATTTTTTACTCACAGGATTGCTACTGTTTGTTGCTAACATTTCATTGCTTTATTTTCTCTGATTCAAATTGTTGTTGCTGGTATATCTTCTCTGCATTATTACAAGGTGTGCTCTATAGGTGTGTGCTAACAGATTACTCATGTAATCTTCTGATTCAAATTGTCTTTGCAAGGTATATCTTCTGTTACTGCTTTATTTTCTCTGGAGCAAAGTGTTTCTTACAGGGTATATCTTCTCTGAAATTCTGTATTACAGGTGGAGCTTACATTTTTGTGACTTTTTTATCATTGGGCTAAGCAAATTACTGTTTGACACTGTGTTTTATTTTATTCTTGTTTGTTGAAAGGTTTTGTTGTCTCCAGAGGTGTTTCAGTCTCCTTCTCACATTGAAGGAGCTAATTGCTTCCTCCCACAGCTATTCCAAAGGATTAGGTGTTAATAATAGAGGGTGGAGCTGGCAAACTGTCAGTAATTCCAACAGAAAGAAGGTTAAAAGTCAGGTTAGTTGATATCTTGGAGGAGAGACTTGGTTTGCTGGCCAAGGCACCTAGCTTCACCTGAGCTCTTTCTTCTAAGACTGCTTGAAGGCAGAGTAGAAACTTACCAGAGCAAGGGAGAAGGATTAAGACTTAGTTTGGCTAAGCAGATTTACTATGTGGTGGTGTTTTTTATTTTTACTCACAGGGATTGCTACTGTTTGTTGCTAACATTTCATTGCTTTATTTTTCTCTGATTCAAAATTGTTGTTGCTAGTTATATCTTCTTCTGCATTATTACAAAGGTGTGCCTACAGGTGTGTGCTAACAGATTACTGCTGTAATCTACAGTTCAAGTGTCCTTTTGCAAGGTATATCTTCTGTTACTGCTTTATTTTTCTCTGGAGCAAAGTGTTTCTTACAGGGTATATCTTCTCTGAAATTCCTGTACTACAGGTGGAGCTTACATTTTGTGACTTTTTATCATTGGAGCTAAGCAAAATTACTGTTTGACACTGTGTTTTATTTTATTCTTAGTTTGTTGAAAAGTTTGTTGTCTCAGAGGTGTTTCAGTCTCCTTCTCATTGAAGGAGCTAATTGCTTTTCCTCACAACTTCTTCAAAGGATTAGGTGTAGTATGTGGGGTGGAGCTGTGGAAACTGTCAGTAATTTCCAACAGAAGAGAAGAGACAAAGTCAGGTTAGGTTGATATCTTGGAGGTAGAAGACTTGGTTTGCTGGCCAAAGGCACCTAGCTTCACCTGAGCTCTTTCCTTCTAAGACTGCTTGGAAGGCAGAGAGAAACTTACCAGAACAGGGAGAAGGATTAAGACTTAGTTTGGCTAAGCAGATTTACTGTGTAGTGGTGTTTTATTTTTACTCACAGGGATTGCTACTGTTTGTTGCTAACATTTCATTGCTTTACTTTTCTCTGATTCAAATTGTTGTTGCTGGTATATCTTCTTCTGCATTATTACAAGGTGTGCCCACAGGTGTGTGCTAACAGATTACTGCTGTAATCTTCTGATTCAAGTGTCTTTTGCAAGGTATATCTTCTGTTACTGCTTTATTTTTCTCTGGAGCAAAGTGTTTCTTACAGGGTATATCTTCTCACAAATTCCCTGTATTACAGGTGGAGCTTACATTTTGGATTTTTATCATTGGGCTAAGCAAAATTACTGTTTGACACTGTGTTTTATTTTATTCTTGTTTGTTGAAAAGGTTTGTTGTCTCAGAGGTGTTTTCAGTCTCCTTCACATTGGAGCTAATTGCTTTTCCTCCACAGCTCTTCCAAAGGATTAGGTGTGTGTATGTAAGAGTGGAGCTGGCAGAGCTGACAATGTTCCAACAGAAAGAAGGGTTAAAAAGTCAGGTTAGTTGATATCTTGGGTAGAAGACTTGGTTTGCTGGCCAAGGCACTAACTTCACCTGAACTCTTTCCTTCTAAGACTGCTTGAAAGGCCGGTAGAAACTTACCAGAGCAAGGGAGAAGGATTAAGACTTAGTTTATTAAACAGATTTACTGTGTGGTGGTGTTTTTATTTTTACTCACAGGGATTGCTGCATTTGTTGCTAACATTTCATTGCTTTATTTTTCTCTGATTCAAATTGTTGTTGCTGGTATATCTTCTTCTGCATTATGACAAGGTGTGCCCACAGGTATTATTGCTAACAGATTACTGCTGTAATCTTCTGATTCAAATGTCTTTTGCAAGGTATATCTTCTGTTACTGCTTTATTTTCTCTGGAGCAAAGTGTTTCTTACAGGGTATATCTTCTCTGAAATTCCTGTATTACAGGTGGAGCTTACATTTTGTGACTTTTTATCATTGGGCTAAGCAAAATTACTGTTTGACACTGTGTTTTATTTATTCTTGTTTGTTGAAAAGGTTTGTTGTCTCAGAGGTGTTCAGTCTCCTTCTACATTGAAGGAGCTAATTATTTCCTCCCACAGCTCTTCCAAAGGATTAGGGTGTGTATGTGAGGTGGAGCTGACAAACTGTCAGCAATTTCCAACAGAAAGAAGGGTTAAAAAGTCAGGTTAGTTGATATCTTGGAGGTAGAAGCTTGGTTTGCTGGCCAAGGCACCTGCTTCACCTGAGCTCTTTCCTTCTAAGACTGCTTGAAAGGCAGAGTAGAGAAACTTACCAGAGCAAGGGAGAAGGATTAAGACTTAGTTTGGCCAACAGATTTATCTATGTGGTGTTTTTATTTTTTACCTCACAGGATTGCTACTGTTTGTTGCTAACATTTCATTGCTTTATTTTTCTCTGATTCAAATTGTTGTTGCTAGTATATCTTCTTCTGCATTATTACAAGGTGTGCCTACAGGTGTGTGCTAACAGATTACTGCTGTAATCTTCTGATTCAAATTGTCTTTTACAAGGTATATCTTCTGTTACTTTATTTTTTCTCTAGACAAAGTGTTTCTTACAGGGTATATCTTCTCTGAAATTCCTGTACAGATTGAACTTACATTTTTGTGACTTTTTTTATCATTGGGCTAAGTAAAATACTGTTTGACACTGTGTTTTATTTTATTCTTGTTTGTTGAAAAGGTTTGTTGTCTCAGAGGTGTTTCAGTCTCCTTCTCACATTGAAGGAGCTAATTACTTTCCTCCCACAGCTCTTCCAAAGGATTAGGTGTGTATGTGGGGTGGAGCTGGCAAACTGTCAGTAATTTCCAACAGAAAGAAGGTTATAAAGTCAGGTTAGTGTGATATCTTGAGAAGAAGACTTGGTTTGCTGGCCAAGGCACCTTAACTTCACCTGAGCTCTTTCCTTCTAAGACTGCTTGGAAGGCAGAGTAGAAAACTTACCAGAGCAAGGAGAAGGATTAAGACTTAGTTTGGCTAAGCAGATTTACTGTGTGGTGGTGTTTTTATTTTTACTCTCAGGGATTGCTACTGTTTTTGCTAACATTTCATTGCTTTACTTTTCTCTGATTCAAATTGTTGTTGCTGGTATATCTTCTTCTGCATTATTACAAGGTGTGCCCACAGGTAGTGTGCTAACAGAATTACTGCTGTAATCTTCTAGTTCAAATTGTCTTTTGCAAGGTATATCTTCTGTTACTGCTTTATTTTCTCTGGAGCAAAGTGTTTCTTACAGGGTATATCTTCTACAAATTCCTGAGTACAGGTGGAGCTTACATTTTTGCGACTTTTTATGTCAGATAAGCAAAATTACTGTTTGACACTGTGTTTATATTTATTCTTGTTTTGTTGAAAAGGTTTGTTGTCTCAGAGGTGTTTCAGTCTACTTCTCACATTGAAGGAGCTAATTGCCTTTCCTCCCACAGCTCTTCCAAAAGATTAGGTGTGTATGTGGGGTGGAGCTGGCAAACTGACGCAATTTCCAACAGAAAGAAGGGTTAAAAGTCAGGTTAGTTGATATCTTGAGGTAAAAGACTTGGTTTGCTGGCCAAGGCACCTAGCTTCACCTGAGCTCTTTCCTTCTAAGACTGCTTGAAAGGCAGGTAGAGAAACTTACCAGAGCAAGGGAAGAGATTAAGACTTAGTTTGGCTAAGCAGATTTACTGTGTGGTGGTTTTTATTTTTTACTCACAGGGATTACTACTGTTTGTTGCTAACATTTCATTGCTTTATTTTCTCTCTGATTCAAATTGTTGTTGCTAGTATATCTTCTTCTGCATTATTACAAGGTGTGCCCACCAGGTGTGTGCTAACAGATTACTGCTATCTTCTAGTTCTAAATTGTCTTTTAAAGGTATATCTTCTATTACTGCTTTATTTTTCTCTGGAGCAAAGTGTTTCTTACAGGGCATATCTTCTCAAATTCCTGTATTACAAATTAGACTTACATTTTGTGACTTTTTTATCATTGGGCTAAGCAAATTACTGGCTGACACTGTGTTTTATTTTATTCTTGTTTATTTGAAAAGGTTTGTTGTCTCAGAGGGTGTTTCAGTCTCCTTCTCACATTGGAAGGAGCTAATTGCTTTTCCTCCACAGCTCTTCCAAAGGATTAGGTGTGTATGTGTGAAGATGGGCTGTGCAAACTATCCAGTAATTTCCAACAGAAAGAAGGGTTATAAAGTCAGGTTGGTTGATATCTTGGGGTGAAGACTTGGTTTGCTGGCCAGGCACCTAGCTTCACCTGAGCTCTTTCCTTCAAGACTGCTTGGAAAGGCAGAGTAGAGAAACTTACCAGAGCAAGGGAGAAAAGTTAAGACTTAGTTTGGCTAACAGATTTACTGTGTGGTGGTGTTTTTATTTTTACTCACAGGGATTGCTACTGTTTGTTGCTAACATTTCATTCTTTACTTTTCTCTGATTCAAATTGTTGTTGCTGGTATATCTTCTTCTGCATTATTACAAGGTGTGCCCACAGGTGTGTAACAGATTACTGCTTGTAATCTTCTGATTCAAATTGTCTTTTGCAAGGTATATCTTCTGTTACTGCTTTATTTTCTCTGGAGCAAAGTGTTTCTTACAGGAGTATATCTTCTCTGAAATTCCTGTATTACAGGTGAGCTTACATTTTGCGACTTTTTATCATGGGCTAAGCAAATTACTGTTTGACACTGTGTTTATTTTATTCTTGTTTGTTGAAAAGGTTTGTTGTCTCAGAGAGGCTTCAGTCTCCTTCTCATTGAAGGAGCTAATTGCTTTCCTCCACAGCTCTTCCAAAGGATTAGGTGAGTGTATGTGGGGGGTGGAGTGGCAAACTGACAGTAATTTCCAACAGAAGAAGGTTAAAAAGTCAGATGAGTTGATATCTTGGAGGTAAAGACTTGGTTTGCTGGCCAAGGCACCTAGCTTCACCTGAGCTCTTTCCTTCTAAGACTGCTTGAAAGGCAGTAGAGAAACTTACCAGAGCAAGGGAGAAGGATTAAGACTTAGTTTGGCTCAAGCAGATTTACTGTGGTGGTGTTTTATATTTTTACTCACAGGTTGCTACTGTTTGTTGCTAACATTTCATTGCTTTATTTTCTCTGATTCAAATTGTTGGCTGGTATATCTTCTTCTGCATTATTACAAGGTGTGCCTACAGGTGTGTGCTAACAGATTACTGCTGTAATCTTCTGATTCAAATTGTCTTACCGGTACATATCTTCTGTTACTGCTTTATTTTTCTCTGGAGCAAAGTGTTTCTTAGGTATATCTCTCTGAAATTCCTGTATTACAGGTGGACGCTTATTTTGTGACTTTTTTATCATTGGGCTAAGCAAAATACTGTTTGACACTGTGTTTTATTTTATTCTTTGTTTGTTGAAAAGGTTTGTTGTCTCAGAAGTGTTTCAGTCTCCCTCTCACATTGAAGGAGCTGGCTTCCTCACAGCTCTTCCAAAGTTAGGTGTGTATGTGGAGTGGAGCTGGCAGGCTTCATCAATGTTCCAACAGAAGAAGGACATAAAAAAGTCAGGTTAGGTTGATATCTTGGAGGTAGAAGACTTGGTTTGCGAATGGCCAGGCACCTAGCTTCACCTGAGCTCTTTCCTTCTAAGACTGCTTGAAAGGCAGAGAGAAAACTTACCAGATAAGGGAGAAGGATTAAGACTTAGTTTGGCTAGCAGATTTTCATGTGGTGGTGTTTTATTTTTACCACAGGGATTGCTACTGTTTGTTGCTAACATTTCATTGCTTTACTTTTCTCTGATTCAAATTGTTGTTGCTGGTATATCTTCTTTACACGTGTACAAAGGTGTACTTACAGGTATTATTGCTAACAATTCTGCTATAATCTTCTGATTCAAAAATTGTCTTTGCAAGGTATATCTTCTGTTACTGCTTTATTTTCTCTGGAGCAAAGTGTTCTTAAGGGTATATCTTCTCTGAAATTCCTGTATTACAACAGGAGCTTACATTTTGTGACTTTTTATCATTGGCCAAGCAAAATTACTGTTTGACACTGAAGTTTTATTTTATTCTTGTTTGTTGGAAATGTTTGTTGTCTCAGAGGTGTTTCAGTCTCCTTCTCCATTGAAGGGCTAATTGTTTTTCCCTCCCACAACTCTTCCAAAGGATTAGAAAGCGTGGGGTGGGATTGGCAAACTGCAATTTCCAACAGAAAGAAGGGTTATAAAGTCAGGTTAGTTGATATCTTGGGTAGAGACTTGGTTTGCTGGCCAAGGCACCTAACTTCACCTGAGCTCTTTCCTTCTAAGACTGCACAAAGCCAGAGAAGAAACCTACCAGAGCAAGGAAAGGATTAAGACTTAGTTTGGCTAAGCAGATTTACTGTGTGGTGGTGTTTTATTTTTTTACTCACAGGGATTGCTACTGTTTGTTGCTAATATTTCATTGCTTTTATTTTTCTCTGATTCAAATTGTTGCTGGTATATCTTCTGCATTATTACAAGGTGTGCCTAGGTACGTGTGCTAACAGATTACTGCTGTAATCTTCTGATTCAAATTGTCTTTTGCAAGGTATATCTTCTGTTACTGCTTTATTTTTCTCTGGAGCAAAGTGTTTCTTACAAATTATATCTTCTCTGAAATTCCTGTAGCACAGGTGGAGCCTACATTTTGTGACTTTTTTTATCATTGGGCTAAGCACAATTACTGTTTGACACTGTGTTTTGATTTTATTCTTGTTTGTTGAAAAGGTTTGTTGTCTCAGTGTTTGATCTCCTTCTCATTGGAAGGAGCTAGTAGCTTTTCCTCCACAGCTCTTCCAAGGATTAAGGTGTGTATGTGGGGTGTTTGGCAAACTGTCAGTAATTTCCAACAGAAGAAGGTTAAAAGTCAGGATTAGTTGATATCTTGGAGGTAAAGACTTGGTTTTGCTGGCCAAGGCACCTAACTACACCTGAGCTCTTTCCTTCTAAGACTGCTTGAAAGGCAGAGTAAGAGAAACTTAGAGGCAGGGAGGATTAGGAACTGGTTTGGCTAAGCAGATTTTCTATGTGGTGATGTTTTTATTTTTTACTCACAGGGATTACTTTCTGTTGTTGCTAACATTTCATTGCTTTATTTTCTCTGGTTAATTGACGACATTGGTATCTTCTTATTATACAAAGGTGTGCCTACAGGTGTGTGCTAACAGATTACTGCTGTAATCTTCTGATTCAAATTGTCTTTGCAAAGTATATCTTCTGTTACTGCTTTATCTCTCGAGCAAATGTTTCTTACAGGGTATATCTTTCTGAAATTCCTGCATTAAGTAGACTTACATTTTGTGACTTTTTTATCATTGGGCTAAGAAAATTACTGTTTGACACTATGTTTTATTTAATCTTGTTTGTTGAAAAGGTTTGTTGTCTCAGAGGTGTTCAGTCTCCTTCTCATTGAAGGGCTAATTGCTTCCTCCACAGCTCTTCCAAAGGATTAGGTGTGTATGTGGGGGTGGAGCTGGCAAACTGTCAGTAATTTCCAACAGAAGGAGTTCTCGGGAAGTCAGGGATGGATTGATATCTTGGAGGCGAAGACTTGGTTTGCTGGCCCAAGGCACCTGCTTCACCTAGCTCTTTCCTTCTAAGACTGCTTGGAAGGCAGAGTAGAGACTTACCAGAGCAAGGAAGGATTAAGACTAGTTTGGCTAAGCAGATTTACTGACAGTGGTGTTTTAATTTTTTACTCACAGGGATTGCTAACGTTTGTTGCTAATATTTCATTGCTTTATTTTCTCTGATTCAAATTGTTGCTAGTATATCTTCTTCTGCATTATTACAAGGTGTGCCTACAGGTGTGTGCTAACAGATTACTGCTGTAATCTTCTGATTCAAATTGTCTTTGCAAAAGGTATATCTTCTGTTACTGCTTTATTTTCTCAGACAAAGTGTTTCTTACAGGGTATATCTTCTCTGAAATTCCTGCATTACAGGTGGAGCTTACATTTTGTGACTTTTTATCATTGGGCTAAGTAAAATACTGTTTTGACACTGTGTTTTATTTTACTCTTGTTGTTGAAAAGGTTTGTTGTCTCAGAGGTGTTTCAGTCTCCTTCTCACATTGAAGGAGCTAATTGCCTTTCCTCCCACAGCTTCCAAAGGATTAGGGTGTATGTAGGAGGTGGAGCTGGCAAACTGTCAGTATTTCAACAGAAAGAAGGTTAAAAGTCAGGTTAGTTGATATCGTAGGTGAAGACTTGGATTTGCTGGCCAAGGCACCTAGCTTCACCTGAGCTCTTTCCTTCTAAGACTGCTTGGAAGGCAGAGTAAAGAAACTTACCAGAGCAAGGGAGAAGATTAAGACTTAGTTTGGCTAAGCAGATTTACTGTGTGGTGGTGTTTTTATTTTACTCACGGGATTGCTACTGTTTGTTGCGACAGTTCATTGCTTTACTTTTCTCTGTCATTCAAATTGTTGATGCAGGCATATCTTCTTCTGCATTATTACAAGGTGTGCCTACAGGTGTGCTAACAGATTACTGCTGTAATCTTCTGATTCAAATTGTCTTTGCAGGTATATCTTCTGTTACTGCTTTATTTTCTCTGGAGCAAAGTGTTTACAGGGTATATCTTCTCTGAAATTCCTGTATTACAGGTGGAGCTTACATTTTAATGACTTTTTATCATTGGGCTAAGCAAAATTACTGTTTGACACTGTGTTTTAGTTTATTCTTGTTTGTTGAAAAGGTTTGTTGTCTCAGAGGTGTTTCAGTCTCCTTCTCACATTGAAGGAGTAATTGCTTTTCCTCCCACAGCTCTTCCAAAGTTAGGTGTGTATGTGGAAGTGGAGCTGGCAAACTGTCAGTAATTTCCAACAGAAAGAGGTTATAAAAGTCAGGTTAGTTGATATCTTGAGTAAGAACTTGGTTTGCTGGCCAAGGCACCTAGCTTCACCTGAGCTCTTTCCTTCTAAGACTGCTTGAAAGGCAGAGCAGAGAAACTTACCAGGCAAGGAGAAGGATTAAGACTTAGTTTGGCTAAACAGATTTACTGTGTGGTGTTTTTATTTTTTTACTCACAAGGGATTGCTACTGTTTGTTGCTAACATTTCATTGCTTTACTTTTCTCTGACGTTCAAATTGTTATTTGCTGGTATATCTTCTTCTGCATTATTACAAGGTGTGCCCACAGGTGTGTGCTAACAGATTACTGCTGTAATCTTCTGATTTAGTGTCTTTGCAAAATTATATATTCTGTTACTGCTATTTTCTCTGGGCAAAGTGTTTATTACAGGGTATATCTTCTCTGAAAATTCCTGTATTGGGTGGAGCCTACATTTTGCGACTTTTTATCATTGGGCTAAGCAAAATTGCTGTTTGACACTTGTGTTTTATTTTATTCTTGTTTGTTGAAAAGTTTGTTGTCTCAAGGGTGTTTTCAGTCTCCTTCTCACATTGGAAAGACTAATTGCTTTCCTCACAGCTCTTCCAAGGATTAGGTGTGTATGTGAAGTGGAGCCTGGCAAACTGTCAAAGTACTCAACAGAAAGAAGGGTTAAAACAGTCAGGTTAGTTGATATCTTGGAGGTAGAGACTTGGTTTGCTGGCCAAGGCACCAAGCTTCACCTGAGCTCTTCCTCAAGACTGCTTGAAGGTGAGTAGAAAAACTTACCAGAGCAAGGGAGAAGGATTAAGACTTAGTTTGGCTAAGCAGATTTACCAATGTGGTGGTGTTTTATTTTTACTCACAGGGATTGCTACTGCTGTTTGTTGCTAACATTTCATTGCTTTACTTTCTCTGATTCAAATTGTTGTTGCTGGTATATCTTCTTCATTATTACAAGGTGTGCCTCACAAGGGTGTGCTAACAGAATTGCGCAATCTTCTGATTCAAGTGTCTTTTGCAAGGTATATCCTCTGTTACTGCTTTATTTTCTCTAGACAAAGTGTTTCTTACAGGGTATATCTTCTCTGAAATTCCTGTATTACAAGGTGGAACTTACGTTTTTGCGACTTTTTATCATTGGGCTAAGCAAAATTACTGTTTGACACTGTGTTTTATTTTATTCTTGTTTGTTGAAAAAAGGTTTGTTGTCTCAGAGGTGTTTCCAGTCTCTTCTCACATTGAAGAACTAATTGCTTTTCACTCACAGCTCTTCAAGGATTAAGTGTGTAATATGGGGTGGAGCTGGACAAACTGACAGTATTTCAACAGAAAGAAGGTTAAAAAGTCAGGTTAATTGATATCTTGGAGGTAAAAGACTTGGTTTAACAGCCAAGGCACCTAGCTTCACCTGAGCTCTTTCCTTCTAAGACTGCTGAAGGCAGAGTGATGAAGCTACCAGGCAAGGGAAGGATTAAGACTTAGTTTGGCTAACCAGATTTTTCTATGTGGTGGTGTTTTAATTTTTACTCACAGGGATTGCTACTGTTTGTTGCTAACATTTCATTGCTTTATTTTTCTCTGATTCAAATTGTTGTTGTGGTATATCTTCTTCTGCATTATTACAAGGAGTGCCCACAGGTGTGTGTAACAGATTACTGCAATCTTCTGATTCAAATTGTCTTTTGCAAGGTATCATCTGTTACTGCTTTATTTTCTCTGGAGCAAAGTGTTTCTTACAGGGCATATCTTCTCTGAAATTCACTGTACTACAGGTGGAGCTTACATTTTAACACTTTTTATCATGGGCTAAGCAAAATTACTGTTTGACACTGTGTTTTATTTATTCTTGTTTGTTGAAAAGGTTTGTTGTCTCAGAGGTGTTTCAGTCTCCTTCTCAATTGGAAGAGCTAATTGCCTTCCTCCAACAACCTTCCAAAGGATTGAGTGTGTGTGGAAAGTGGAGCTGACAAACTGTAGTAATTTCCAACAGAAAGAAGGTTAAAAAGTCAGGTTAGTTGATATCTTGGAGGTGAAGACTTGGTTTGCTGGCCAAGGCACCTACTTCACCTGAGCTCTTTCCTTCTAAGACTGTTTGAAGGCAGAGTAGAAAACTTACCAGAGCAAGGGAGAAGGATTAAGACTTAGTTTGGCTGAAGCAGTTGACTGTGTGGTGGTGTTTTATTTATTTTTACTCCAGGGATTGCTACTGATTTGTTGCTAACATTTCATTCTTTACTTTCTCTGATTCAAAATTTATGTTGCTGGTATATCTTCTTCTGCATTATTACAAGGTGTGCCCACAGGCGTGTGCTAACAGATTACTGCTGTAATCTTCTGATTAAATTGTCTTTAAAGGTATCTTCTGTTACTGCTTTATTTTCTCTGGAGCAAAGTGTTTTCTTACAGGGTATCTTCTCTGAAATTCCTGTATTACAGGTGAGCTTACATTTTGGTGACTTTTTATCAGCTGGGCTAAATAAAATTACTGTTTGACACTGTGTTTTATTTTATTAATCTTTGTTGAAAAGGTTTGTTGTCTCAGAGGTGTTTCAGTCTCCTTCTCACATTGAAGGAGCTAATTGCTTATCCTCCCACAGCTCTTCCAAAGGACTAGGTGTGAATGTGGGGTGGAGCTGGCAAACTGTCAGTATTCCAACAGAAAGAAGGGTTAAAAGTCAGGTTAGTTGATATCTTGGGTAGAAGACTTGGTTTTATTGCGACACCTAGCTTCTGCCTGAGCTCTTTCCTTCTGAACTGCTTGAAAGGCAGGTAGAAACTTACCAGAGCAAGGGAAAGGATTCAAGACTTAGTTGGCTAACAGATTTACTGTGTGGTGGTATTTTTTATTTTTACTCACAGGGATTGCTACTGTTTGTTGCTAACATTTCATTGCTTTATTTTTCTCTGATTCAAATTGTTGTTGCTGTATATCTTCTCCGCATTATTACAAGTGTGCCCACAGGTGTGTGCTAACAGATTACTGCTGCAATCTTCTGATTCAAATTGTCTTTAACAATGTATATCTTCTGTTACTGCTTAATTTTCTCTGGAGCAAAGTGTTTCTTACAGGGTATATCTTCTCAGAAATTCCATATTACAATGGAGCTTACATTTTAGTGACTTTTTTATCATTGGGCTGAGCAAAATTACTGTTTGACACTGTGTTTATTTTATTCTTGTTTGTTGAAAAGGTTTGTTGTCTCAGAGGTGTTTCAGTCTCAACCTCACATTGAAGGACTAATTGCAACTTCCTCCCACAGCTCTTCCAAAGGATTAGGTGTGTATGTGAGGTGGAGCTGGCAAGCTGTCAGTAATTTCAACAGAAGGAAGGGTTAAAAAAGTCAGGTTAGTTGATATCTTGGAGGTAGAAACTGGTTTTTTTGCTGGCAGGCACAACTTCTGAAGGCTCTTTCGCTAAGACTGCTTGGAAGGCAGGTAGAGAAACTTACAGAGCAAGGAAAGGATTAAGACTTAGTTTGGCTAAGCAGATTTACTGTGGTGGTGTTTTATTTTTACTCACAGGGATTACTACTGCTTTGTTGCTAACATTGCATTTAACTATTTTTCTCTGATTCAATTGCCCTTGCTAGTATATCTTCTTCTGCATTATTACAAGTGTGCCTACAGGTGTGCTAACAGTTACCTGTAATCTGATTCAAATGTCTTTTGCAAGGTATATCTTCTGTTACTGCTTATTTTCTCTGGGCAAGTGTTTCTTACGGTATCTTCTCTGAAATTCCTGTATTACAGATGGAGCTACATTTTTAGCTTTTTTAATCATTAGGTAAACAAATACTGTTTGACACTACATTTTATTTTATTCTTGTTTGTTGAAAGGTTTGCTGTCTCAGGGTGTTTCAGTCTCCTTCTCATTGAAGGCTAATTGCTTCCTCCCACAGCTCTTCAAAAGGATTGAATGTATATATGGGGGGGTGGGCAACAAACTGTCAATATTTCAAAGAAAGAAGGGTTAAAGTCAGGTTGATTGATATCTTGGTGAAGACTTGGTTTGCTGCTTGGGCACCTAGCTTCACTGGCTCTCGCCTAAGACTGCGAGGAAAACAGAAACTTACCAGACAAGGGAGAAGATTAAGACTTAGTTTGGCTAAAAGCAGATTTACTGTGTGGTGTTTTATTTTTACTCACAGGGATTGCTACCTTTGTTTAACATTTCATTGCTTTACACACCTGATTAAATTGTTGTTGCTGGTATATCTTCTTCTGCATTATTACAGTGCCCACAAAGATGTGTGCTAACAGATTACCTGTAATCTTCTGATTCAAGTATCTTTTACCAAAGTATATCTTCATTACTGCTTTATTTTCTCTGGAGCAAGTCAACATACAGGGTATCTTCTCTGAAATTCCTGTATTACAGGTGGAACTTACATTTGCGACTTTTATCATGACTAATAAAAGTACTGGTGACCTGTGTTTTATTTTATTCTTGTTTGTTGAAAGGTTTGTTGTCTCAGAGGGTGTTTCAATCTCCTTCTCATTGAAGGGCTAATACTTCCTCCACAACTCTTCAAAGATTAGGTGTATGTGGGGTGGAGCTGGCAAACTGACAGTAATTTCCAACAGAAGAAGGGTTAAAAAGTCAGGTTAGTTAGTCACTTCCAACAGAAAGAAGGGTTAAAAAGTCTGTGTTAGTTGATATCTTGGAGGTAGAAGACTTGGTTTGTTGGCCAAGGCACCTAGCTTCCACCTGAGCTCTTTCCTTCTAAGACTGCTTGAAAGGGAGTAGAGAAACTTACCAGAGCGAGGGGAAGGATTAAGACTTAGTTTGGCTAAGTAGATTTACTGTGTGGTGTGTTTTATTTTTACTATAGGGATTGCTACTGTTTGTTGTTTAATATTTCATTGCTTTATTTTTCTCTGATTCAAATTGTTGTTGTGGTATATCTTTCTGCATTATTGCTATGTGCTTACAGGTGTGTGCTAACAGATTACTGCTGTAATCTTCTGATCTAAATTGTCTTTGCAAGGTATATCTTCTGTTACTGCTTTATTTTCTCTGGAGCAAAGTGTTTCTTAGGTATATCTTCTGGAAATTCCTGTTACTAGTTGGAGCTTACATTTTGTGACTTTTTATCATTGGGCTAAGCAAAATTACCGTTTCTGACACTGTGTTTTATTTTATTCTTATTTGTTGAAAAGGTTTGTTGTCTCAGAGGTGTTTCAGCCCTCCCTTCTCACATTGAAGGAGCTACTTGGTTTGTCCTGCTAGCTCTTCCAAAGGATTAGGTGTGTATGTGGGGTGAGCTGTAAACTGTCATAATTTCAACAGAAAGAAGGGTTAAAAGTCAGGTTAGTTGATATCTTGGAGGTAGAAGACTTGGTTTGCTGGCCAAGGCACTTAGCTCACCTGAGGCCTTTCCTTCTAAGACTGCTTTGAAAGGTGGCAGAGAAAACTTATCAGAGCAAGCGTGGAGAAGGATTAAGACCAGTTTGGCTAAGCAGATTACTGTGTGGTGGTGTTTTTATTTTTACCACAGGGATTACATTGTTGCTCATACACATTTCTTGCTTTATTTTTCTCTGATTCAAATTGTTGTTGCTGGTATATCTTCTTCTTCTGCATTATTGGGTGTGCCTACAGGTGTGCCAACAGATTATCGCTAATCTTCTTATTCAAATTGTCTTTGCAAGTATATCTTCTGTTACTGCTTTATTTCTCTGGAGCAAAGTGTTTCTTACAGGGTATATCTTTCTGAAATTTCCTGTTACAGGTGGAGCTTTTGTTTTTTGTGATTTTTTATCATTGGGCTACGAAAATTACTGTTTGACACTGTGTTTATTTTTATTCTTGTTTGTTGAAAAGGTTTGTTGTCTCAGAGGTGTTTCAGTCTCCTTCTCACATTGAAGGAGCTAATTGCTTTTCTCCCACAGCTCTTCCAAGGGATTAGGTGTGTATGGGGTGGAGCTGGCAAACTGTTGCAATTTCCAACAGAAAGAAGGGTTAAAAAGTCAGAAGAAGGATATCTTGGAGGTAGAAGACTTGGCCATGTTACACCCAGCTTCACCTGAGCTCTTTCCTTCTAAGACTGCTTTGAAAGGCTTCTAGAGAAACTTTCCAGAGCAAGGGAGAAGGATTAAGACTTAGTTTGGCTAAGCAGATTTACTGTGTGGTGGTGTTTTTATTTTTACTCACAGGGATTTCTACTGTTTGTTGCTAACATTTCATTGCTTTATTTTTTCTCTGATTCAAATTGTTGTTGCTGGTATATCTTCTTCTGCATTATTACAATTGTGCCTACAGGTGTGTGCTAACAGATTACTGCTGTAATCTTCTGATTCAAATTGTCTTTTAAGGTGTATCTTCTGTTACTGCTTTATTTTTCTTGGAGCAAAGTGTTTTATGGGTATATCTTCTGAAATTCCTGTATTACAGGTGGAGTTACATTTTGTGACTTTTTATCATTGGGCTAAGTAAAATTACTGTTTGACACTGTGTTTTATTTTATTCTGTTTGTTGGAAAAGGTTTGTTGTCTCAGAGGTGTTTCCAGTCTCCTTCTCACATTGAAGGAGCTAATTGTTTTCCCACAGCCTTCCAAAGGATTAGGTGTATGTGGGGTGATTGGCAAACTGGTCAGTAATTTCCAATAGAAAGAAGGGTTAAAAGTCTGTGTTGTTGATATCTGAGTGGAGACTTGGTTTGTGCTGGGCTTGGCAGACCCCAGTTTCACCTGAGCTCTTTCCTTCTAATACCGCTTGAAAGGCAGCAGAGGAGAGGAAACCTACCAGACAAGGGAGAAGGATTAAGACTTAGTTGGCTAAGCAGATTTCACTGTGTGGTGGTGTTTTTATTTTTACTCTGGGATTGCTACTGTTTGTTGCTAACATTTCATTGCTTTTATTTTTCTCTGATTCAAATTGTTGTTGCTGGCATTCTCTTCTGCATTATTAAGGTGTGCCTATAGGTAAAAGCAACAGATTACTGCTGTAATCTCTTTCGATTCAAAATTGTTTTTGCAAGGCATATCTTCTGTTACTTATTTTCTGAGCAAAGTGTTTCTGCGGTATATCTTCTCTGAAATTCCTGTACTACAGGTGAGCTATATTTTGTGACTTTATCATTAATAAGTAAAATTACTGTTTGACACTGTGTTTTATTTTATTCTGTTTGTTGAAAAGGTTTGTTGTCTCAGAGGTGTTTCAGTTCTTCTCACATTGAAGGAGTTTAAATTGCCTTTCCTCCTACAGCCTTCCAAAGGATTAGGTGGGTGGGGTGAGCCAGCAAACTCGGTTGTTTCCACAGAAAGAAGGCCAAGTAAAAAGTCAGGTTAGTTGATATCTTGGAGTAGAAGACTTGGTTTGCTGGCTGGCTGCACCTAGCTTCACCTGAGCTCTTTCCTTCTGGAAGACTGCTTGGAAGGCAGAGTAGAAACGCCAGAGCAAGGGAGAAGGATTAAGACTTATAGTTTGGCCACAGATTTACTCGTGGTGGTTTTTTTTTTTACCCGCAGGATTGCTACTGTTGTTGCTTACTTCATTTCATTGCTTTATTTTCTCTGATTCAAATTCGTTGTTGCTGGTATATCTTCTTCTGCATTGTACAAGGGTGTGCCTACAGGTGTGTGCTAACATATTACTGCTGTAATCTTCTGATTCAAATTGTCTTTTGCAAGGTATATCTTCTGTTACTGCTTTATTTTCCCTCTGACAAAGTGTTTCTTACAGGCTATATCTTCTGGAAATTCCTGTATACAGGTGGGATGCATTTTGTGACTTTTTTTTATCACTTAGGCTAACAATTACTGTTTGACACTGTGTTTTATTTTATTCTTGTTTGTTGAAAAGGTTTGTTGTCTCAGAGGTGTTTCAGTCTCCTTCACATTGAAGGAGCTACATTGCTTTCTCCCACAGGTCTTCCAAAGGATTAGGTGTGTATGTGGAGTGGTGGTAACTGTCAGTGATTTCCAACAGAAAGAAGGGTTAAAGTCGGGTTAGTTGATATCTTGGAGGTAGAAGACTTGGTTTGCTGGCTCAGGCACCTGGCTTCACCTGAGCTCTTTCCTTCTAAGACTGCTTGAAAGGCAGAGTAGAGAAACTTACCAGAGCAAGGGAGAAGGATTCAGACGAGTTTGCCCAGCAGATTTACTGTGTGGTGGTGTTTTATTTTTCACCACAGGGATTAAGCATCACTTGTTGCTAATATTCATTGTTTTATTTTTTTCTGATTCAAATTGTTGTTGCTGGTATATTCTTCTGCATTATTACAAGATGTTTTCTAATGGTGTGCTAACAGATTACTGCCAACTTTCTGATTCAAATTGTCTTTGCAAGGTATATCTTCTGTTACTGCTTTATTTTTCTCTGGATCAAAGTGTTTCTTGCAGGTATATCTTCTCTTAAATTCCTGTATTACAGAATTGGTTTTACATTTTGTGACTTTTTTTATCATTGAGCTAACGTAAAATTACTGTTTGATAATTGTGTTTTATTTTTATTCTTGTTTTTTGAAAGGTTTGTTGTCTCAGAGGTGTTTCAGTCTCCTTCTCACATTGAAGGAGCTAACTTCTTTTCCTCCACAGCTCTTCCAAAGGATTTAAGGTGTGTATGTGGTGGTGGAGCTGGCAAACTGTCAGTATTCAACGGAAAGAAGGGTTAAAAGTCAGGGTTATTGATATCTTGGAGGTAGAGGAGCTTGGTTTTGCTGGCCAAGGCACCTAAATAATTTTGGGAGCTCTTTTCCTTCTAAGACTGCTTGAAAGGCAGAGAACCAGAGCAAGGGAGAAGGATTACACTTAGTTTGGCTTCAGCAGATTTACTGTGTGGTGTTTGTTATATTTTCCTCTGAGGGATTGCTACTGTTTATTTGCTAACATTTTCATTGTTTATTTTTTCTCTGATTCAAATTATTGTTGCTGTATCTTCTTCTGTATTATTACAAGGTGTGTCACAGGTGTAGTGCTAACAGATTACTGCTGCAATCTTCTGATTCAAATTGTCTTCTTTGCAAGGTATATCTTCTGTTACTGCTTTATTTTCTCTGGAGCAAAGTGTTTCTTACAGGTATATCTCTCTGAAATTCTCTGTACTACAGGTGGAGCTTTTACATTTTTGTGACTTTTTATTGGTCATTGCTAAAATTACTGTTTGATACTGTGTTTTATTTTATTCTTGTTTGTTGAAAAGGTTTGTTGGTCTCAGAGGTGTTCTGTCTCCTTCTCACATTGAAGGAGCTAATTGCTTTTCCTCCCACAGCTCTTTCCAAAGGATTAGGTGTGTATGTGGGGTGGAGCTATAAACTGTCAGTACTTCAACAGAAAGTATGGGTTAAAAAGTCAGGTTAGTTGATATCTTGAGGTAGAAGATTATTGCTGGCTAGGCACTCTAGCTTCACCTGAGCTCTTTCCTTCTTAAGACTGCTTGGAAGGCAAGTAGAGAACTACCAGAGCAAGGGAGAAGATTAAGACTTAGTTTGGCTACAGATTTACTGTGTGGTGGTGTTTTTATGTTTTACTCTGCAGGGATTGCTACATGTTTGTTGCTAATATTTCATTGCTTTATTTTTTCTGATTCAAATTGTTGCTGTTGTATATCTTCTTCTGCATTATTACAAGGTGTGCCTACTGGTGGAGCTAACAGATTACTGCTGTAATCTTCTGATTCAAATTGTCTCTTTGTAAGGTATATCTTCTGTTACTGCTTTATTTTTCTCTCTGAGCAGTGTTTCTTACAGGGTATACCTTCTGAAATTCTGTATTACAGGTGAGCTTACATTTTGTGACTTTTTTATCATTGGGCTAAGCAAAATTACTGTTTGACACTGTGTTTTATGTTATTCTTGTTTTTGAAAAGGTTTGTTGTCTCAGAGGGTGTTTCAGTCTCCTTCTCACATTGAAGGAGCTAATTGCTTTCTCCCACAGCTCTTCAAAGGATTGGGTGTGTATGTGGGGGTGGAGCTGGCAAACTGTCAGTAATTTCCAACGGAAAGAAGGTTAAAACAAGGTTGATATCTTGAGCAGTAGAAGACGGTGGTTTGCTGGCCATACACCTAGCTTCACCTGAGCTCTTTCCTTCTAAGACTGCTTGAAAGGCAGAGTAGAGAGAAACCTACCAGAGCAAGGAGAAGGATTAAGACTTAGTTTGGCTAAGCAGATTTACTGTGGTAGGTGTTGTTTTTTTTTTACTCACAGGGATTGCTACTGTTTTTTGCTAATATTTCATTGCTTTTATTTTTCTGATTCAAATTGTTGTTGCTGGTATATCTTCTTCTGCATTATTACAAGGTGTGCCTACAGGTAGGCTAACAGATTACTGCTGTAATCTTCTGATTCAAATTGTCTTTGCAAGGTATATCTCTGTTACTGCTTTATATTTTCTCTGATCAAAGTGTTTCTTGTGGGTATATCTTCTCTGAAATTCCTGTATTACAGGTGGAGCTTATTTTTGTGACTTTTTATCATTGGGCTAAGCAAAATTACTGTTTTGATACTGTGTTTTATTTTATTCTTTGTTTGTTGAAAAGGTTTGTTGTCTCAGAGGTGTTTCAGTCTCCTTCACATTGAAGGAGCTTAATTGCTTTTCCTCCCACAGCTCTTCCAAAGGATTAGGTGTGTATGTGGGGTGAGTTTTGGCAAACTGTCAGTACTCAACAGAAAGAGGGTTAGTGTGGGTTAGTTGATATCTTGGGTAGAAGACTTGGTTTGCTGGCCAAGGCACCCTAGCTTCACCTGAGCTCTTTCCTTCTAAGACTGCTTGAAAGGCAGAGAGAGAAACTTACTAGAGCAAGGGAGAAGGATTAAGACTTAGTTTGGCTCAGCAGATTTACTGTGGTGTTTTATTTTCACCACAGGATTAGCTACTGTTTGTTGCTAGCACATTTCATTGTTTTATTTTTTCTCTGATTCAAATTGTTGTTGCTGGTATATCTTCTTCTGCATTATTACAAGGTGTGCCTACAGGTGTGTGCTAACAGATTACTGCTGTAATCTTCTGATTCAAAATTGTCTTTTGCAAGGTATATTTGTTACTGCTTATTTTTCTCTGGACAAAGTGTTTCTTAGGTATATCTTCTGAAATTATTACAGGTGGTGCTTACAGGTTTTACAGTTTTATCTAATATTAGGATAAGCTTTCAGGGTTGCTGTATTTGTTGTTGACTGATTGTTTCTCTGTTTACCTCCTTGTTCTTTAGTCCGTGTTCTTTTAGGCAGGAGGGCCCAGCCACCACCCCCCCATCCCCAACCACCCTCGCTACACCTTTTATAGGGGGTACCACAGTTGTGACATTTCCTGTGGCAGAGCAGGAAGGGGTGGATCAGTGGGGCCTAAGCAAGGTGATCTCTATTTACAGGGCACTAGGGATTTAACTTGTTATACAAGTTAAACAAAGCACAATTAAACCATTACTTGCATTTTTTTTTTTTTCTAATTACTCTGACTAGGTTACAAACCCAGCAACTTATTTGGAATGGATTTCATTAACTGCAGGTACTGTGGAACAATTTTGAGAAGGACAGTCTTACAGGATTTAGGACACTGTCCCATTGCTGGGCCTTTGGAGATACTAGGTCTCAGCCCGGGCAGCATGGGCAGAGATTTACCTCAAATTTCATATTGAAGAGGAAATACATTAGTAGCAACCACCCGCCATTTCCCCAGCATCCAAATAGAAAAACCTCGACCACAGAGGGTAGTTGTCCAGGAGGTTGAGCAGGTGGTTAGGAGGAGCCAAATCAGTCTCCCCATCACTCTATGCTCTCCAAAACATTACCTCCAAAACCATATAAACACTATAAACAGGTATCTGCCTCTATCTCTGAAATCAAATAAAGAGGTAGAAGACACTGCAGAGCAGGACACTGCGGCACAGGAGCTAGCAAACAATACTCACCAAATCAGGAACCACAAAACTAAACAAGCACAAAGAAATCCAAAAAATTTTGATCATAGAGACTCGCATGATTCGGGAGTTGATACCATCTCTGAAATAGGGGTGATGGCTGATGTCTCCCAGGGTACATCATGGGCATGGAGAGACACTGACCAAGATATTAAAATTGTTCAAAGCAGAGAAAACATTGATGTCCTAGTACACATAGGACCATCGATCCCACCAGCCGTCAGTTGTGGAGACCAAGGAACACCTGACTAGGCTGGGTGACAAACTATCATCTATTTCTGTCCGGGCATCTCCCTTCTCTGAGATCCTGCACAGTCTGGGACAAGGGAGCAGATGGACGGAAGGTCAGAGAAGGGGAGAGGGGAGCTAAACATGGGCTCAAGGACTGGTGCCAGGAAAAAGGACAGATTTGTAGGGAACTGGCAACAGTTCTGGGAGCTAAAGTTCTTTTAATTCTGATGGACTGCATCTGACTCAAAGAGGAGCCAGTGCATTGGGGCAGAAGTTTGACGTCTTTGCAGAATATTTAACTAGTTAATGGGGGAGGGGGAGCACCCTACACGCCGAATGGGAAGAACACCTCCCCTCAGCTAGTGGTCAAACAGGAATTCAGCGTGGTTTGCTGCTCATTTGCATCACCAGGTAAGAAAGATGGTCTCCCATACGGTATGTACAGGGTAATGCCAAACTCACCCAACAACCAAATACACCAAAATCCAACAATGGAAAATCATGTATATTAAATGCTCAAGCAGCCTGGGAAATAAGATCCCAGACCTGCAGGCAATAATGTCAGAGGCTAAACTGGACATAGTAGCACTTTAGTGAGACGTGGTTTACCAGTAACTAACTTGGGAGACTTCAGTACCTGGCTATGTATTGTTCAGAAGAGACCGAGGTGCAAAAAGGGGGAGGAGTGGCCTGTATGTTAATGAAAATATCAAAGCTAGAAATTCAGAATACACATAAGGAGCCAGAAGAACTGTGGGTCACCCTGGAAACAGGAAATGGGACAGCCATAAGAACTGGGGCTGTCTACAGGCCCCAGACCAGAGGTGGAGACATGGACACTACTACTGTTAGAAGATATGCAGAAACATGACAGCTAAAGGGGAGGTTCTGATAATGGGAGACTTAACATGCCAGATACAGATTGTCAATACCAGCAGGAACATCTGCCAGAACTAGACTCATAGTGGATCTCAGCATGGGAGGGCCTCAACAACTGGTACAGCAACCCAAAAGAGACAGGGCTATCCTAGATCTAGTATACCATGAAGGACTACAGATCTCCAGGTAGAAGGTCACTAGCCAGTGACCATCACATGGTATGGTCTAATTTGGCTACTACATCTAAATTCATCCATTCCAAGGCAAAAATATGGGACTCTGTAAGAGCTGGATTTGATAAGATGTACAATAGAGTTAAGCTAGCCCTAAAAGAAACACAGTGGTGAGGAGGTATATGTATGGGCAAGCATTAAGGATACAGCTACTTGAAGCAACATCCCATTGTGTTAGAGCAGAAAAGGAAGTGCAAAAGAAGAAGGAAACCACTTTGGTTCTCAAATACAGTAGCAGAAAAGGTCAGAGCCAAAGGGTGGTCTTCAGAAAATATAAGGAACACAGCGGGATGAAGATAGGGAGGTATACCAAACTGCCTAAGGGAAGCAGGTAAGGCAGTAAGGCGGGCAAAGTCCCAAACTGAGGAAACACTAGCACGTAACAGTAAAAGAAGGTGACAAGACTTTCTATAGATACATTAGTGAAAGGAGAAAGTCCAGAGGGGGTATTGCTAAGCTTAATGGAGAAAAGGGAGCATGTGAGGAGGAGGACCCTGTAAAGGCACTCTATCCTAAATAGATACTTTGCCCAGTATTTACTGAAGAGAAGGGGTAGGGCAGGGCCACAGCCAGCATCATGGACACAGGGGAGGGAGGTGAGCACTACTCCCCTTCACAAAAGAAAGGGTCCTACAAGAGCTTGCTAAGCTCAGGAGTAGATAAGGCAATGGGACCTGATGGCATACATCCCAGGGCGCAAGAGCCGAGGGAGGAACAGCAGAGCCATGCTGGGAGAATTGTTTTAGTGAGTCTCTGAGCACAGGAGAGGTCCCAGAAGACTGAGAAGGGCTCATGTGATCCCACCCACAAGAGTGGTAGCAGGGAGGAGGCGGGAACTATAGACCAGCTCGGTCTACCTCAGTAGTAGGGAGATTATGGAGGCACTCCTTAAGGAAAGGATAGTGCAACACCTGGAATCCATAGGGGCACAGGATCCAAGACAGCATGGGTTTATAAAGAGGTCCGCCAAACTAATCTCCAGATTTCTTTGACTGGGTAACCAGAGGTGGACCAATGGGGAGCAGTTGATGTCGCCTACCTTGACTTCAGCAAAAGCTTTGGAGACACTGTTCCATAGAAGATTGATAACAGTCTAGGTAGGCTGGGGTGGCAATAGTTATCAACTGCGGCAACTGGTTGACTGGCAGAAACAGAGAGTGTGGCAATGGTACAGTCAGAAGAGATGCAAGTCACAAGTGGGCACCTCAGGATCAGTCCTGGGGCTAGTCCTATTCAACATCTCACTAGTGACCCCTGCAGATGGACTAGAGGGTAAGGCTTGTCTGTTTGCAGATGACACCAAGATCTGCAACAGAGTAGATGATCCAGATGGGGTGGGCAGAATGAGAAGAGATCTGGATAAACTAGCAGAATGGTCAGAAGAGTGGCAACTGGGATTTAATGCAAAAAGTGCAAAATCATGCACATAGGAAGAGAAACCCTGAAGCCACTATAGGCTAGGTGAGGAGTTGCTAGCAGTCATAAAGGGAAGAAAGAGACTTGGGCATCATCATCACTGATGACCTAAAATTATCCAAGCAGACCTCTAAGCAGTAAGGTAAGGCTAGGGAATTGACAGGGTGTGATAGTAGGGTATCACAAGTCGTAAGAGGAGGTAATAATCTCTGTACCGAAGACATTGGTTAGGCCCCATCTGGAGTACTGCATGCAGTATTGGAGGCCACACCTTCACAAGGACATTAACCAAATTGAGGCAGTCCAGAGAAGGCAACCAAAATGGTGCAGGGACTGCATCAGAAGACATATGGAGGACAGATTAACTGGAGCAATATGTATACCCTTAGAGCAAAGGAGGAGAGAGGTGATATGATCGAGACATTACTGACACCTTAAAGGCATAAACAAGGTGAAAGAGTGTAACATGTTTAAATACTAACGAAAATAGCAGGACAAGAAGACACAGCATGAGATTAGAGAGGCCCGATTAAGGGGAATGTGAGAATTCTTTTTCACAGAAAGGGTGGTAGATGCATGGAATGGCTTACCATAGAAGTGGTGGCTATGAATGCAGTGCAGGGCTTCAAACAGGCATGGGATAGGCATAAAGGAGCAATACAAATGACTATGAATAGATAGGTCACTGACAGAGCAAAGGCCGATGGCACATTTATAAGGTAGAAAAAGAAATGGGCAGACTGGATGGGCCTTGCGGTCCTTATCTGCCGTCAACTTCTATGTTTCTATGTTTCTATAATGATCCTATAGGCCTGCTGAGACAAAGGTAATACAATAAAGTCAGACCATAGTGGGTTAGTCTTCAAATTCAGATATCGACTCCAAAACAACTCCATCAAGGCAGGGGTGTGAAAGCTGACGTCAAAGGTGAATTCCCCCGGAACATGTATTAATGCATATACCTCTGAGGGAAAAAAACCCATGCTGCGTTTCAATAATGTCTTCCCAACAAAAACCTATCTGGGAGTATCCCTAGGACCCACATAATGTAATCTAACAGCATTATGTCACTTTGCCAATTCCAGCGGCTGTCTGAAATGGCTAGCATAAGAAGGTTTAGAGATATAATGAACAACTGACTCAGGAAGGCTAGGGGAAGCATTCACATCTCCAGCCCCCCTTCTCCCCGAGATCCCATAGTTAAATCAGCAGCAATATCTGTAGACAGGGAGGTAGGGGAAACAATAGCCTCAGTACTCAAGACAGCCCCTATAGAGTCAGATATATCACAAGGACTTATCTATTCATCCACTGCATGAGCAGGAACAGCTTGCTCCGGTCTCCATGTGCCTCCAGAATTGGAATCCATCCAGCCCTCGCAACGCCCGCCTGCGACCAGGACCCTCCACCAAAGTTCCCAATCCCTGGAAGGCTTGTCCAATTCCCCGATAGGTCTCTCCACCGGTGGAAGAAGCTTGCTTGGCCCCTCAGACTCAGCAGCACTCGGCAAAGTAGACGATCGTTTCCGTTTCCGGTCCTCCTCTGAAATCGCGGTCCGGCATTCCCTCTGCAACAAGTCACTAACGCACAAAAGTTCCTCCTCGAGGCAACGTTGTTTCTCCACAAGACTCAAACAGGACATTTCCGAAAAATGCAAAGGCCCACTTGAATCAACGTTTTGCTGGCCACCCCGTGGGTGCACCCCAGCCACCGACACCACTGGTTCTTCAAAAGCAGGTACAGTAACTATTGACATACTCTGGGCTACCTCAGCCCCAACCAGACCCTCCTTCCTCCTCCATCGCAAAGACAGCGGCAGCCATCTTGGTCCCACCAGAAAATGGGTCCCCTGCTCACAGGAAGCAGGAAGTAGGGGAATGTCCCCGGTGTCCTGGCCAAATTTCCCCCCATTCACTAAAATACCACCAACAGCTTAATCTGGTTCAAAGTCAGTTGGCATTCATCTGTATCCCCTTCCCCCTGGTCGTGCCTGAAAATAGGCAGAATTTGTCTAGTGCACTTACCCGGTCAACAAAAATGAAACAAAAATACCCGATCAGTGACAAAATCCACTACTGTCCCCTAGTACCTTGTCCTCTCACCAACTACCTCTGGCCCTCTCATGCACTGGTCAGATCACTATTTCACTTGTAACTGCCCCAGGCTCTCTTTGTATAATGTCTGGCGATATTGCACCATTGCTTCCGTCCACGTTGATCCTGACAAAGTCCTTGGCAGCTTATGCAATCTGTAATGCTTTACTTGTTATTAATTCTATTGTCTTGTCTTATCTGGACAAAGCCACTAGCAGCTTATGTACTGTAACTGTATTAACTGTTATCTAACTGCCAGTTCTTGTCTATACTTGTCCATTGTCCATGATGTGGAACCTTTGTAAAAGAGCACTGTTTGTTCAAAGGTGTAATCCAAAATTGTTATAAATAAATAAATAAATGCACTGGGGAGTGCAGTACTCTCACTACTGCACTCAACTTTTGTCCACAAAAACTGCCAGAAAACTCAGGATAGTGCAAAGTAAAAAGTTTTCCCTGCTCTCACCAGGGTCAAATCAATAATTTCAATTAGTAACAGAAAAAAGATGAACCATGAGTTCTCTCACCACCCACAGTGAAATCATGAGGAATAGCACTCAGTTTACAGTTCAACGGACCCCACCAGGTGCACTGGCTGCACTGACTGCGGCGATATATCCCACTCCCAGATAAATTGCTCCCCACTGTATTTATCTTAGTCCATGTTCCCCACTATTATAGTCTGAGTCCATGCATGCCAAACAGAATGAATGAGTTCAGCTCCGGCAGGTGAATGCCTGCACAATGGTGGTCCAGGGTTACAATGGTAACAAGGAAGTTCCATCCTTGGCCAGTCCTCACACCTCATCCTTGGCTCTCAGCTACCTCTACATACTAGAAGTGCCGAGAATTCCACTCTGGCAGGTAAGTCCCTGCTCAGTGATAGTCTGCTGGATGTTTGCTTCGACAGCAGAGAGGCACAAACAATGGCCAGTCCTTACACCAGCTGAGGTTTCAGCTCCCGACTCAAGAAGGTTCACTCAGATTTATTTCCCATCCACTCCTCCATACACTGACTTCTGCTCACCCTCGACACTCAAATCCTTCTGCACACCAGACTCAATCAGGCTGACATCCGAGGACACGGGAGTACTAAAAGGAGGGGAACAGACAGCTCAGACATTGAGGTAGGGGAAATGGAAAGGAAATGAACTAGACAAGATGCAAAACACTACTGCGACTGAGGCACAGGGTGAAAATAAAAAACATATAATCTCCTAACTCTAACTCACTTCGGGTCCCTAAACTAATGCTACCCAGCTATTCTGAAACTAGTTAGTAGTTAGATCACTCTGTTATAGTGCAGTTAGTCAATGGGTTCTCAAAAAAGGGGTAAAAAGAAAATAGACAGAACAAAAACTATTCATCACAGCAAAATGCTGAAACGGACAGCATGCCCAGTCTGGTGGCCATGTTTCCTCCCCCACAGCCAGTACCCTGTTTGCAGAAGGGGAATCACAGCTTGCAGGGATACGATTCAAAACTTTGTGTATTCAATATAAAAGATGAGATCCCTGATATCTAGCACAGGACACAGGTCTCCTTTCCATTTTGGGACCAGGAAGAACTGCATCTGGTATAAAACCCTTTGTTTCTCTGTGGAAGAGGAACTGGTTCTATAGCATGTTTTTGGAATAATGACTGAACTTCTTCCTTCAGAAGGGCAAATGGCCTGGAAGCTAACAAGATGGAGGAGCAGAATGATCTGGAGGAGTCCCCAACAGCTCCAGAGCACGCCCCATTGCAATTATCTCCAAGACCCACTCATCTGAGTAATCTCTCAGCACCGTTTCAGGTGCAGTGAGAGTCTGTCCCCTACAACCACCAATTATGGCAACCTCGGAGGTAGGGGTGTATCCAGAAGAGAGTTATGTGGAACTGGTAGGGACAGTTCCACCGGTACCGACGGCATTGGGTCCTTTTGTATGGGCAGCTGGGGGAAGGGGATCCAGCAGGGGAACACTTCCCTTACCTCTGTCTTGCTGATGGTAGGCATAGCCACCTCTGGCAGCAGGCTGCTGAAAGGAGCCCCTCCCACAACCCATAGGGACTTTACAGACCTTAGAGTCATTTTTGAGGTCTGAAGGCCACGTAGGGCTTCTTCAGTATCATAGACAGTTTTGTGCCTCTAAATAGAACATTCGAACTACTTATTACACATCAATGGCAAAGTCACCAACTCTAAGCCAAGAATATCTCTTCTTCAAAATGCCCGAAGCAGCAGCTGCAGCAGAAGCATCTGATACATCATAATCTGAGTGTATCAAATGTTTGCCCACCTCAGCACCAGAAGATAATGTTGTAACTCATTCTTGGCAGAGCCATCTGGCAAAACCTGGGCTGCAGTATGAGCAGCTTTCCACAGGCTGTTTCGATATTTCATAACGCTGGCCTGTTAGCTTGCAATTCTAAGGCAAGTGAGGCAGAAGCATACTATGCTTGCCCATCACATCCAGCCTCCTAGATTCATTACCAGGAGGCAAAAAACTCATGTGTTTAGGAACCTGCAGGAAATGCTCGCTGCTGGCATTATACAGGAATCAAGGAGCCCATATGTCTCTCCCATTGTGGTTGTGCATAAGAAGAATGGGTCCATGAGGATGTCTGTTGATTATCGAAGCCTGAACTGGTGGACCATCCCAGATCAGTACACCATGCCCCGTATACAAGATGCCCTGGATTGCTTGAATGGGAGCAAATGGTTCTTTTTATTGGATCTTCACAGTGGATATTACCAGATTCCGATGGCCCTGGAGGACTGTGAGAAAACAGCCTTCATCTGTCCTTTGGGGTTCTACAAATACCTGATAATGCCACAGGGGATTTCAGGCACCCCGGCCACCTTTCAGTGACTGATGGAACGTGCGGTGGGATATATGAAATTGCTGGGATGTCTAGTGTACCTAGATGATGTCACTGTGTTCGGATGCACATTAGAGGAGCATGAGACCCGACTGTTTAAAGTGCTGGACCGACTGGAAGACTTCGGCCTCAAGCTGTCCATTGACAAGTGCCAGTTTTTTTCAAACCTCCGTGAAGTACAGTATGTGGGGCACATAGCATCTGCAGAAGGAATAGAGACCAATCCCAGTAAGGTTGAGTCACTGACTACTTGGCCCCAGCCCCATAACTTGAAAGAATTACAATGTTTTCTGTGGTTCTGTGGCTACTACCGCAGGTTCATAAAAGACTATTCAAAAATGATTCGCCCGCTCCTGAATCTTACCCAGGGTTACCCCCCCTACCAACCATAAATACAAGAAAGGGGCTGTCAAAGAACCAGAGAAAGTGTACTTTCACACAGGTGAACCTTCTGGGCCCTGCAGGACACCTGAATGTGAAGCAGCCTTCCAAGAAGTCATATACCAGCTCACGCACACCCCCATCCTCGCCTATGCTGACCCTACAAAGCCCTGTGTGCTGCATACGGACGCTAGTCTGCAGGGCCTAGGAGCTGTGCTGTATCAGGACCATGAGGATGGTTTGAGACCGGTCGCTTTCGCCAGCAGGAGTTTAACCCCATCGGAACTAAACTATCCTCTGCACAAGCTGGAGTTTCTTGCCCTAACATGGGCCATCGTTGATCAGTTTCATGAGTACCTCTATGGGGCAAAGATATTGGTGAAGACCGACAATAACCTGTTGACCTATGTACAGACTTCAGCTAAGTTAGATGCCACTGGGCACTGGTGGCTCTCTGCCTCATCAACCTATGATTAGGCTGTTGAATACAGACCGGGACTGAACCATACTGATGATGATGCCCTGTCATGAAGGCCCGCTTCCTAGAGTGATTGGGTCAGGCTATCTGAACCTGACATCCGAGCATTGTGCCAAAAGTTTGACAGAGATGAACAGATGTCTGTGGACACAATGGACTGTCTAGTAGATTGCTTGGGCCTTCCTTGATACCTGCTGCCTATTGCCATTTCTCTGCTCTAGATATTAGTGCACTACCTCAGCTTGACAATGACAGTATTCAGTGGGCTCAAACCCAAGATCCTATGATTCAACCCGCACTTGATACCCCGTGTGCGGGGAAAGATGTGTCTAAGTTGCATTCCCCTGACTTGCGAACTGCCCAATTGTTTAAAGACGGCCCCAGGTTGAAGTTACTCAATCAGTTATTATACAGAGAGACAGTGGATCATAGTGGTCAAGTAGACAAGCAACAGTTGGTTCTGCCCATGGCCTTTAAACACTTGGTACTGAGGTCCCTCCACAATCACATGGGGCACCTCGGTATTGACAAGATTCTTGACCTGGTATGATCTCGATTCTACTGGCTCAAGATGGGGGCCGATGTTGAGCACCATGTAAAGACCTGTAGTCGTTGCCTCAAAAGAAAAGCCCTGCCTCAGAGGGCTGCCCCCTTGTCAATATCACTACCAGCGCCCCCATGGAACTGGTCTGCATAGATTTTTTGTGTTTAGAACCTGATCAATGGAATATTGGCAATGTGTTGGTGGTTATGGATCATTCATACGGTATGCATAAGCTTTTCCAACTAAAGATCAAAAAGCCTCTACCGTGGCCAAGGTGCTAGTGGAAACATTCTTCGTCCACTATAGTGCCCCCCAGTGGATCCACTCTGACCAAGGCAGAGACTTTGAAAGTAGGCTAATCAAAGAAATGCTCACTCTGTGGGGGGCGGGGGTGCAGAAGTCAAGAACCACCCCTTATCATCCACAGGGGGACCCTCAACCAGAACATTTTAACCACACCCTTCTAGATATGCTGGGCACCCTCCATCCAAAAAACAAGCATAAGTGGAGCCAGCAGATTAGCACCTTGGTACATGCATACAATTGCATCAAAAATGATGCTACTGGGCTCTCCCCCTACCACCTCATGTTCGGAAGGGAAGCCCGACTGCCAGTTGATATCTGCTTTGGGGTCTCTCCAGATGGGGTCCAATCCAAAAACTACCTGCAGTATGTACAGAAACTGAAAGCTCAATTGAACCATGCATATCAACTGGCCCAGACAATGGTCGCCAAGAGAAGTCTCGCCAACAAAGAGAGGCACGATAAAAAAGTAAAGGCTCAAGAGCTATGGCCCAGAGAAAGTGTGTTGTTATGCAATTTGGGACTACATGGCAAGCACAAAATTGCTGATAGGTGGCACCATCTTCCTCGTGTAGTAGCTGGAAAGTTGGATGATCTACCAGTGCACAAGGTACACCCAGAGAATAACTCCAAAGCTGTCAAGACCATGCACTGTAACCACTTGCTGCCTATCGGCCAAGTTATTATTGAAGCTGAGCCAGCAGACATTACCTCCCCTGGGTTGGTGACTCATGCTGCTGCAAAAAAGAGACAGAGTCAACCTACCCCAGTAGTTACAGATTTAAGGTTTCCCCCACAGCAGGTCCAGAATGATAGTGACTGTCAGTCCACCTCTAATGAAAGTGACTATGGTAATGTCTATTATCCCCTCTATGAACTGAATCAGTTGTCTTGAGGTAACCCTATGACTAATGGTGGGGATGAAGCTAGGCCTGCTGGACTGCCTAGCCCCCCAGCTTCATCCTTGGAGCCAATGCTCCCTGAAAGTGGAGTGCAAAGTATCACATCTGAAGCTGAAGACTCCCTGTGTTTAGTGGAACTGTGTGACTTGCCTGAAGAAGGGGCTGATGGTCTGAGTTTCTCTGGTGATGCACCAGAACTTGAACAACAATATGAGAGTGCTGACAGCCCTCCTTCAGTGCCACAAAGCCTAATTGTGCCAGAACCTTCTCTAAATGAGCCAAGTGTTGTGGACACAGAGCCTACAGAGCAAGGAGCTGACAGCGCTCCCAGTTTAGACATTCCCATCCGTGCCGAGGCACCCCTCACGAATTACGAAAGCTCCAGAGTTAGTGCTGAAAGTACAGAGACTATAGCTGTTTCCCCCCCCAGAAAGACTGGCCGAGCTGTCAAGCCACTATTGCACTTCAGTTATGATTCTCCCAGGAGGCCAGTGGATTTGCCTCTCAATGTGGTTCACAAAGGTGTTTATATTTCTCGGAGCTCACTACCCAAACTGAGCGCAATGGCCAATTCCAGGTTGATTTTTCTTCCTTCTCAGTATGATGCCCCTGCCCCATCCAGCCCCAAGTTAGTTAATAGGGAAAGGGCCCCCTCCTAAATTGTTTAATGTACAGGAAGTTATAACATGAATCAGTATTGTGATGTCACAAGTATGTTATTTATTTATTTATTTATTGTAGAGATCAGTTTTCAAAGTTAATCAAAGTGGAATCAGTATTACCTGTATGAAACATGCATAAGTATTGTCCTTATGGATACAGTATCATGAAGCATAGTGAATATGTATAGTAAAATAATAAGTTTATGTTAACTGATGCATGATGGTACAGACTTGATGCGGACGCCAAGTTTTCTCCCAGGCAGGGAAGGGTGTAACCCCCCCTAAAAATGGGGGTTCCCAAAAGTCTTCCTTGAGCTTGCCTAAATGCTCAGTGCCAAGCTGGTGTTCTGCGTTTTTAGCAGTTTAAATGTACTGCCAGAGACTGACTGTATAGCCTCTGTGTACTGTCTCTTTAAGAGCTGCCCGGATTGCAGCTTAATCTGAGAGGAAGCTCTGTCAGAAGATATACTTGTTTGCTGATTATTTGTTAGGGTAGTAATAATATTGCAGTTTGTTCTAACCTGCCTTCTTTGCAGCATGGGCAGTTTTGTTTGTTTCCATCATCTTGGTCCTGGACTGCAGAATGGGCCAATCAGTACAATTGGGACTCTAAAATGGAACCTTTGTTACAGGAGCTTGGTGGGGCCAAAACTTGTAGGAATTGTAGTGTTGGGCTTTTGGTGCCTAAAATAACCTGGAGGGGGAGTCCTTGCTGTGACTGACAGACAGATCAGCCAACTGAACCTTTTGGATCTTGGGGAAAGTCCCATACTGCTTACAGTTTCAGTTAGATCTGAGTTGGGGAGTGAAGAAGTAACAGCTCGAGATTGTTCGAGCAGCAATCCATAGTGGATTCCCGCAGGAGAACTGTGGAAAGGCCTGAGTTTGGCCTGCACGCCTGCCTGCTGTTCCTGAGAGGGAATGTGTTCTTTTTTCGGACTGAATTCGAATTTGGAGAGCGAATTAAGCCACTGAATTGTGACCAGGCTTTAACCTGAAGAAGACCGAAGATTTGCTGAATACGATCAGCCTGTCAGGACTTCCAGCTACCTCTGAACTCCTGGATTGTGCAGAGATTCTGTAATTGTGACCAGAGAGACATTTGCCTGGTACAGTGGAATTTCCTTACATGTGAATGTGCTGTGTGCTTATAGTTGGTTGTGTTTTAGTTCCCCACTGTGTGTCTGAACTGTGTTTTGCTTGCTGGAGGCTGTATCCAGCTCCACGGACTGAATCTGTATCCATTTCCATTTGCCTGGGCCCTGCTACACTGGCTCAGCCAGAATACCTGCTACACAGAGAAAGTCATCGACGAGAGACCGGCCTGGGGATCTGCCCCCTGCTCAATGCCTTAAACAGGAATGATGCCTCAGTGATTCGTGTGGGCCCTGTTTCTCCGGGCACTCCAGCTCAACAGCCTGCAGTCTCGATTTTGTCCTGCCTGTGTCCAGTATTGGGTATCGTGAGTAAACATCAGGGTAGCTCCCTGCAACAACAGCTAAACCTAAAAGTGTTGTCATCTGATTGTCTTGTTGCCTTTTCTTTCACGAACTGAGTCCTCTGGCTCCGGATTACAAATAGTGTGTGTTGTGCATGTTGCTTTCTTCCATCATAGGACCCCAACCAGCTGCAACATTCCTGGCTAGCCCACCATTTTCCTACCTGGGTACCCAGAGTGTGTGTGACTGTGTAGGGACTCTGAACTGCATGCATAAATGTCTGATTAATACAGCTTTTAAGCAAATCAACCAGATTACGCCCCTCCCTTGTTCAAGTCCCCTGAATAAATCAGATTTAACTGTTTGCATTTAACCTAACTGTGGTTCCAGTTTGCGCCAAAAGTATTGTACTGTTGCTATTTGCTGTGCTTAACCTTGTTTTACGGGGGTCCCCAGGGTCAAGCTAGAGGAACCAGCCCTGGTAGTAAGTGCAAATGATGTGGGTAATTGGCTGGTGAATAAGGGTCACTGTGAAAGTAATTATTGTATATTGTTCAGGCCACTAGAAGGGAAAGAGGGGGGTTACAGTGTCCTGGAGGGCTGTGCCCAGGTTAGCTTGACCACTAACAACCCTGACCTCCGGGTGGAGGCACCTGTTTCATTACCCAGGCCCCTTAACCTGCTACTAGCCAAGCAGGCAGGGATAGTAGCCCTTGGAATAGCGCCACCTAGGGGTTACAGCCACAAGAATGTCTATGCTGGAGCAGATCACACGTTCAAGCAGGAGGCAGCTCGAATGTGTGCACATTTACTGTTTTACTGTGTGGCAGCAGCAGCTCCTCTGGGCCCCTTTCCAGCTTCGGTCCTGGGGCTGGAGCCAGTGAGAAGACTAAGAAGAGTTGGGGGTGGGGAGCTCCTCCAACAGCATTCAGGTAAGCTCCCCTCCTGAGGAGGAGGCTACACTGGAAATAGGCCCTTGTCCCACTGTGAGGAAGGGACATTTTTCCACTGCTTTTAGCAATTTGCTTACTTCCAGTTACACAAGAATTATTTCTGTAGGAGAGAGAGAGAGACAGCTTGAAAACTTTTGTGTTTCTGTAGTTTTGGAAATTTTTTGAATTGCAGGGACAATCCCTGGCCTACTACCTCCAGGACCCACTTGTCTGTGGTAATGTTTACCCATTCTGGGAAGCAGCAGGCCAACCTTCCCCCCAACTGGCAGTGGTAGGGTGACCTGGGCAGAACTGTCAGGGGTTTTGTTGTGGTTAAGGCTTGGAGGCTGGTGTTGCACCAGCACACTTGGAGCCCCTCCTGCCTCTGCCCCACAGTAATCTCTTTATTGTTGTTACTCATAAGGGGAGTAAGGGGCATATGCTCTTGGAAAGTAGCTCTTACTCCTGCCTCCCCTACCATATGATCTGTGGGAAGTGGAGGCCTTTTATCAGTGTTGTTTTTGAAAGTGGTTTTGTATTCGTCCACTTTTTCATGTATGCCTCTGTTTTGTCACCGAAAAGTGAATTTTCTTCAAACTGGAAAAATGTGGCCTTGGTCTGAGTGTCCTGGAAAAGGATGGTTGCTCTTAGTGAACAGAACTGGTGCTCACACCTCAAAAAGGACATTAACCTGCTGGAGAAGGTCCAGAAGAGGGCTACAAAGATGATAGTGGGTCAGCAGGGTAAGGCATATGAGGAGAGGTTGAGGGCACTGAACATGTACTCCCTGGAGGAAGGGAGAGAGAGGGGACATGACTGAGACCTTCAAGTACTTGAAAGGGATAAATAAGGTGGATAAGGAGAGTCTCTTTAAGCTAAGTGGCAACCATAACACGAACGGGCACAGTTTTAAGCTGGAGGGGGGATGTTTAGGAGGGAGGTCAGGAAGCACTTCTTCATGAAGAGGGTGGTGAACACTTGGAATGTGCTGCTGGAAGAGATGGTCTTGTTGAAGATGGTGGGCAGCTTCAAAAGAGGCTGAGAGAGGCATAGGGGAAGGTAAAGATCATGGGTAGGGAGGATGGAAAGGATGGGAGGAGTTGGGGGGCAGAGTCAGTAGTTCAAGCTGTGGACCCTGCAATATGAGCAGACTACATAGACCAAATGTCCTTCTTCTGCTGGCTTCTTCATATGTTCATATGAACCACCTCAGTGACACTGCAAGAGCTAAGACCCTTGAATCAGTGTCATTAGTGCCCACAGCGGTGTGAAAGTCATACTTGGTTACATCCAGGGCTGACTTTGCTGTGGCAGTCAGGTCCTGTGACAATTCACCACCAGCCTTTTCAGCTAGTGCCAGCACTGTATCCCACAGTGTCTTCTAGTATCGGGCTGTATACCCTGAGTAAGTTGCCTGCCTGATGAGCAGGGATGCTGATGTATAAACTAACTTGGTCATAGTATCCAGTTTTCTGGAATCCGTTTCAGGAGGCTGTGACAGGAAAGGGACCTTAACCCTCTCACAAGCAGCACATGAACTACACCTTGATGTACAGGGTGGGCATACATATTCTACCCCCATCTGCCCACCTTATACTTTTTTTTTTTTAAATCTTTTTATCTATGGCTGCAGCTGAAGTAGGTGCAGAGATGATTTCTGAAGCCGCTTTTTGTAATGATTTGCGTACGGGGACCAGAAACCTCCTCATAAGAGCTAAACCCATCATATCCATAAATTCTGCTTCCTCCTCCTCCTCCTCCTGTGTTTCCTGAGGAGGGATGTAGAGGGTGAAAAACATGAGTAATCCTCTGTAGGCCTTGGAGGGGAATCAAATTCTTGCTTAGGTGAACCATGTGGTTCAATAGGTTCACCTTCATACTCCTCTTCATAGCACATTTCTTTCTTCTCCTTCACAGATGGTTAGGCTGGAGCCTGAGCCACGGGGGGGGCAGGCATATTCATAAAATTACCCATGACCTGGAAGGCCTGGAGAAATAGCCACATTTTTGTTGTGTCCTGTGTTGAGGGTATCTATCGTTGGACTAAAGCCTGCTCCTCTCTTTTTCAGGAGGAGTGGTAAGGACATTCTTTTCAAAAAGGGAGTGGTAAGGACATTCTTTTCATTTTTTATGTTTGCTTGCATGCATGTGCAGGAAACATAGTGCCACCATATGAGTTTTTGTAGGTGTGCCACCTCGTTTCCAATGCCCTGCTCCTTCTTGCAGGCGCGGCCTCACCGCACCAATAAATGTTCGAGCTGTCTATGACAGCAGTTCAGATGTAGTGGCGTACAGTTGAAAGCAAAACACTGCTACAATGAGCGGCGGTAACGTGTAGGTAATTTGCATACTGCCATCAGCAGTATGCAAAGTGCCTCACTCAGCACTACATGAGAACAGCTGTCATAGACGGCTCCATTTTCTATCCCCACACACACGAAAACACCCACACTGCTCGTGAGGCCCACCCCGTGGGCTCATGTCCTCCCACCATATTGCCGTGCGAGAGTGCCCAATTCCCGTTGGCTCCGCTATGCTACCAAAACTAGACTTCCAGCTGCCTGCATGGAACTGGCATGTACTGTATACAAGACAGATAGTTTTCCAAACTCAGGCGTGACCATCTACAAGCTACTTGTTGCAGCAGTGACAAGGGATGTCTCTTATTTATTTTAACAGAACTTTAGAAGTAAAAGATATTAGACTTACCGTGGCAGACCTGCAGGCCAGCTCCAAAAGAAACTGACAGTTATTTGTGAAAATCTAAACTCTCCTGTACGCCTAAACTTTCCTCCCCCGAATACTGCAATTCCTTTATCTAAACTCTCCTGTACACCTAAACTTTCCTTCCCCGAATACTGCAATTCATTATTTAAACTCTCCTGCACACCTAAACTTTCCTTCCCCGAATACTGCAATTCCTTTATCTAAACTCTCCTATACACCTAAACTTTCCTCCCCTGAATAATGCAATTCCTTTATCTAAATTCTCCTGTACACCTACACTTTCCTCCCCGAATACTGCAATTCCATTATCTAAACTCTCCTGTACACCTAAACTTTCCTCCCCCCAATACTGCAATTCCTTTATCTAAACTCTCCTGTACACCCAAACTTTCTTCCTCCGAATACTGCAATTCCTTTATCTAAACTCTCCTGTACACCTAAACTGTCCTCCCCTGAATAATGCAATTCCTTATCTAAACTCTCCTGTACACCTAAACTTTCCTTCGCTGAATACTGCAATTCCTTTATCTAAACGCTCCTGTACACCTAAACTTTCCTTCCCCAAATACTACAATTACTTTATCTAAACTCTCCTGTACACACAAACATGCCTCCCCCAAACACTGCAATTCCTTTATCTAAACTCTCCTGTACACCTAACCCCTCCCCCCCAAACACTATGTAAGCCACTCCCTCGGGGCTGGCTTACTATACCATATTTTCCTTTTTGGTTAGGTCCCCTTTAATGGGCATTTCTATGTTCCGTCCAGGGGATATTGCTGCTTTGCCTGGGCTTATAAAGGGTTTTCTGGGAGGAAGAGAGGAGCCAGTGAGCTGGGAATAAGCAAGATTGGGCTGGGGTTTCAAACCCCCAGCCCTGAGAGGTACCGGTTGGTGTAATCGTGTACGATATTTTTCAACTCCGATAGGGAGAGTGGTAGGAGTATGGCAACCGGTGGGTACTGAGGTCTCAGTAAGATCAGCGGCTAGATGAACAGTAGCATGGAGGTAAGCCCGTATCTGTATCTGGGGCAGGTCCCATGTTCGGCCCACTAAAGAAATGCAAAGTAAGAGTAACTGAAAGGAAGGAGCCGAGTCGTGCATGCTACAACTATCCGGGCACTCTGCCCCTGTTTGGAAGAGGGTTACAAACTGGTTTTTTTTTTGGCAAGGTTTTCAGGGTGGCCATGGTGGTTTAGAAGGCCACATCCCTGGTTTAAGATTGTTTCGGGTTGGGGGGTAAGGCACTCCGCAAGGATTGGTTTAGGTCATGCATGGTACCCTCTAATGTTTTGAGCTTTATTTCGGCTCAGGTTTTCTACGTGGGTACTGCACCTGGTCTATTATTAGGCCTGTTTTATGCATCTTTCTCAGCCTGGTACTGTTCTACCTCCCATGTATGCACTCTGGCTTGTCAGTTTCTCGGCTCTATGAGGCTGCGCACTCAATTTATTTACTAATTTTAAATGGAATCAGAATTACATTTCTTTATTTGTTCTTCAATTCCGTATGTGCTGGGATTATTTGAATGAACTAAATATATTCCTCCTCTCACGAACGTTCAGTCTCTGCCTACCCTGGCCCGGCCTGAAGGTGCAGCCATTGGTAACCTACAGATGATTTGATGAGAACAATCTGCACTATGCTAAATGAGATCTGCAGGCGAGTTAAGGCCTTGTTTTCCATCTTTAGCCATGGCCTATGCCTAGAAGGTTTTCTGGTTTGTACCCCCACCCCAGATCACCATCAGGATCCCTAGACATAAAGGGGGGGACGAAGGGAGCAGGTTACAACTACAATTCCTTTATCTAAACTTTCCTGTACACCTAAACTTTCCTCCCACAAATACTGCAATTCCTTTATCTAAACTCTCCTGTACACCTAAACTTTCCTCCCCCAAACACTGCAATTCCTTTACTTAAACTCTCCTGTACACCAAAACTTTCCTTCCCCAAACACTGTAATTCTTTTACTTTTCTGTTGTCTTGTCCCCTTGCCCACATAACTAGAAACAACAAGTGAAGCTGCTGAAAGTTAACATGCCCCGCGTTAGAATTCTCCTCAATCAATAGTACGATGAGTCCTCCTGGCATGTAGAGCACAGAATTAGAAGAAAGACTAGAATGGAAGCATCTGTCAGGGCTGCCAAGCATTAGTACATAAAGCGAATCGCCATACTATGGATGTCAAAATCCAGAAGTGGCCTGATTGACATCCATGTGTGTTTGGCAGCATGCTTAGTATAAATTGCATTTTTTAATCATTACAAATAAAACCATACTCACTTTGTGGATTTTCCAGTAGACCGGGCTCCTTTTTATTCATTGACAGTGGTTTTGTGGACGGATGTACTGTCTGGTGGGTATAATTTATTTATCTTATTTAAAACTTGGCACCCGGGAAAGGCACACTGAGGGGAAGCTCGGGGAAACAGGGAAACAATACAGACAAAGGGATGCAAAAATCAAACAGTTCTACAATATAATAGAAGTGTAGGATAAAACAAAAGCAACTTAGAAGAACTGAAATCACATTATATTATAAAATGGGCATCCAAAATAAAGAAGTCTCATTGGTCAAAATATATTGTGTGACTGCAGGAAATACAGGTTACTCACCTGTAACAGGAGTTCTAGGAGTGGTATATGTTGTTCATCCACACTGTTTGGCAGGTTCCTTGCTGCTTTAAATCTTGCCAGAAGGTCTTCAAGCTGGCTCCTCCCACCCACCCGGGTGGTAAAACCCTCAGCTCCGCCCAGCAGTGCAGATCTAGCCGCTGGAAGCCAGGTTGCGGCGTGTAGCCGGAGGTGGGGGAGTAGTGTGGATGAACAACATACACACTTCTAGAACTCCTGTTACAGGTGAGTAACCTGTATTTCTAGGGACGTGGATATGTTGTTCAATCCACACTGTCTGGCAGACTCCTAGCAGTTCTCCGGGAGGAGGAGGCAAGGCACGCACCCCCTACTTAGGGAATAAGGCCTGGAGAACCGAGGTCCCAAAACCAGCATCCCAGCATGACTCAAGGTCAATGTGGTAATGGGAATATAGGTGTGTGCTGACTTCCAGGTAGCAGCCCTGCAGATTTCCTGGATAGGGACGTCCCTAGAAGCAGCCACCGAAGCAGCGGTATGGTGGGTAGAATGAGCTCTTATCCCTTTGGGAGGCTCCATGCCCACAAACCTATAGCAGAGGTCTATGTAGAAGATGACCCACCTGCTTATCGTCCGCTTGGCTGCAGGTCTGCCAGGTGCGGCTTCAGCGAAGGTGACAAACAGCTGGCGAACCTCTCCCGAACTTCAGCCGTCCGCTCCTTATAATAAGCGAGCGCTCTTCTAGGGTCCAGAGTATGGAGCCTATATTCGGCCTTCGAGGTGTGATTGGGGTAGAACACTGGCAGAGTCAACACCTGGTTAAGTTGAAACTCCGACACCACCTTCGGAAGGAATTTCGGGTGGGGGTACAGGACAACCTTGTCCCTGTGGAAGACCAGATAAGAAGACTCGATGGAAAGTGCCTGGAGCTCTCCCATCCTTCTGGCTGATGTTATAGCCACCAAGAAGGCGGTCTTCCACGACAGGTGGGAGATATTGCACCTGTGCATAGGTTCGAATGGCTTGCCCATGAACTTAGCCAATACCAGCAGTAGATCCCACAGAGGTGGAGGTTCTCGCACTGGAGGGGATATGTGATCAAGGCCCTTGAAAAAGCACCCGACCACCTTCTCCTGCGCCACCGACTGCTTGCCGGCCCACACCCGGTAAGCAAAGATGGCTGCCAGGTGCACCTTAAGGGTCATCAACCAAAGCCCTAGCTGAGAAAGGGACCACAGGTAGTCCAAAATGCTAGCCAATGGACAGGAAGAAGGGTCCAACCCCTTGTCCTGACACCAAATGGAGAATCTCTTCCATTTAAAGGCATAGCATTTTCTGGTCGACTCCTTACGGGACGCCTCAATGATGTTGAGGACCTCGTCAGAAAGACCCAAGGTCTGGAACTCTAGCCGCTCAGGAACTAGGCCATCAGGTGCAGAGATTGAAGGTCCAGATGGAGAACCTTCCCCTTGCTGACTGAGATCAGGTCCAGGCAGGCTGGAAGCCGCCTCGGGAGCCTGGAGCTGAGGCTGAGGAGATCTGGGTACCAGAATTGGCAGAACCAGTCTTGGGCTACCAGAATCACCTGTGCCTTGTCCCTCTTCACCTTGAGAAGCACCTTGTGGATCAAGGGAAATGGAGGGAAGGCATAGAAGAGGCCCGGGGTCCATGGCCTTGAGAAGGCATCCCCCTGCAGCGAGCCCTGCTGAGGGGCGGGCATGAAACAGACTCAGCTTTGCATTCTCCCTGGAGGCGAACAGGTACACCTGAGGGTTGCCCCAATGGGAGAACAGATCGTGTACTACCTCCGGCAGGAGAGACCATTCTTGAGATGCAGCGCCTATCCGGCTGAGGGCATCGGCCAGACTGTTGGAGGCTCCTGCCATATGGATGGCTAGGAGATCCGCCTCCAGGCTGATCACGAGAGACCAAGGTCGGAGAGCCTCCTTGCACAGAGGCAAGGAGTGTGTCCCGCCCTGTCGGTTGACATAGTACATGGTCATGGTGTTGTCCATCTGGACCTGAACCACTTGACCCCATACAAACGGAGCAAAGGCGGTGAGGGCTAGATGTACTGCTCAGAGCTCCAGCAGGTTGATGTGGCATTGAGACTCCTGAGGGGACCAGAGGCTGTGGGTCCTGAGCTCCCCCAGATGGGCACCCCAACCCATCAGAGAGGCATCGGTCGTCAGAGTGACCATCAGCTCGGGGCGGACAAATGGGATACCTTCCTGCAGATGAGCTGGAATGAGCCACCACTGTAGGCCGTCCCACATCTCCTGGGTCACCATCATTGGCCGGTCCAGAGGACCAGAGCGCTGTGACCATTGGCGGGCCAGCCCCCATTGCATGGGACGCATATGCCAGCAGGCCCAACGGACCACGCTAGTGCAGGCCGCCATGAGGCCCAGAAGGCACAGGAAGTCCCAGGCAGGATTGCCCAACCACAAATGATTGGGCAAAGGAGGAAGGGACCTCGGCCCTGTCCGCCGGGAGCAGGGCTCTGGCTTGAAGACAGTCGAGCTCTGCCCCGATGAACTGAATCACCTGCGATGGCATGAGTTCCGAATTGGCCTCATTGATGAGGAGGCCAATCTGAGAGCAGACCTGGAGGGCCAGATCCCTGGACCGCTCCACCTCCAACCTGGAGGGGGCTGCAATCAATCAGTCATCCAGGTAAGGGTACACCCAGACCCCTCAGTGCCACAGGAATGCTGTCACCACTGCCATGCATTTGGTGAAGACCCTGGGAGCTGGAGAGAGGACGATGGCCAAGGCCCGGAACTCGTAAAGAGATCCCTCTGCTTGGAAGCGGAGGAATCGCTGGTGAGACGGACATATTGGGACGTGAAAGAACGCATCCTGAAGGTCCAGAGAACAAAAGCACATGCCTAGTTCCAAGGATGGAATGATCTGAGCAAGAGTGACCATCCTGAAGGTGCGCGGCCTTAGGAACTTGTTCAGGTCGTGCAGGTCGAGAATGGGGCACCAGCCCCCCATCCGTTTTGGGACCAGAAAGTACCTGGACACAAACCCTGGGTCTGGAGGAGGGTCCGCCACCTTGCTGATCACCTCCTTCTGGAGGAGCAGGGCAATGTCAGCTCGATGAGCCAACAGAGAGGCTGCGGAACCCATTGCCCCCTCTGTGGGGTGACGGCTCGATAGGGAGGGAACTGCTCGAATTCCAGAGGCAGACCCCTGCCTACTGCTTCTAGCACCCAGTGGTCCGTGGTGATAGCGGACCAGGTGGAAAAGAAGTGGCGGAGCTGTCCCCCCATGGGGGGAACCCAGGGAGGAGTGACGAGGTTGGGGGTGACACTCCTCAACCCGTCACTGGGCAGGCTTGGAGGAAGGGCCCGCTGAGGGACCTCCTGGACCCTTGCCTCCAGGCTTCCTACTGGAGGAAGCAGCAGACTTGGCCTTAGGGCACCAAGTGTGTGCCTGCTGGCCCTGGTGCTGGTGCTGCTGGGCTGGACGTGCCGCAGGGGCGAAAGGGCTTACGCTGCTGCTGGTGGCCTTTGTCCTTCTGGGCCGACGTGACTGAGTCCAAGGTGGCATTGGACTTCTCGATCGTCTGGAGATGGCCTTCCACCCCCGGCCCAAACAAGTCATGCCCAGGAAGGGAACGTCTGCCAGCTTGTGCTGGGTGTCCGCTGTGAAGGTGGAGATCTGCTGCCAAGCTCTTCGGCGCATAGCCACTGCGGCCACTACTGATCAGGCACAAGAATCACCAATGTCCAACCAAGTTTGGAGCTGCTGTTTTGCCACCGCCCTTCCCTGATCCCACACCTGCTTGACCGTCATCTGAAGGTCAGCCGGGAGATGAGGAATCACCTCATCCAGGGAACCCATAAGGGCGTGTGAGAAATGTGCCATCAGAACGGCCGAGCTAGCCTGATGAAGCCCTATGAAGGAAGCAGCGTAAACTTTCTGCCCCACATAATCCAGCTTTTTGGATTCTTTATCAGGCAGTTTGTCCACGTCCCGAGCATTCTAGGAGCGCCGGAAAATGCTATCGGTCACTAACCCCTCCGCAGAGGGGTGCTCTGAGAAACCGGAGAGTGAGCCGGTAGGGACTGCGTACTTTTGAGCCATCCTGGCCGAAGGCGCGGGACAAGATGCTGGCTGCTACCACAACTCCAGGGCCGGGCCAACAATGGCTTCGACCACCTGAAAGGCCTCCGTAGGTGAATCCCCTCAGTCCAGCATCTCCGTGAGAGGATACTTGGCCCGTTTTGAAATGGGTTTGAGCTGCATCCCAGTGGACTCCGAGATGAGCTGAAGCAAACCTAAAAACAAGGATGGGCTCTCGTCCACCAACTGGTCCCCTGCAGACTCCAGGTCAACCGGCCTGGAGAACAGGGAGGAGTTGTCGTCATCAGACTCTGAGGAGTCCGCAAACAGCTGCTGGGCACCTGAGCCACCCTCCACCTGCCGAGGTTGATTGGGAGTGAGGGTGACCAACAACCTGTGGGGCAAGCCCTGACCTGACTGAGAATCCTTGGTCGGGGCCCCAGTCTTCAGTTGTAGAGGCGGAGGTTCCACCACAATGGGTGGAGCAGCCAGCATCGGACGAACAACCAGTGCCGGGGTCGGCTCCTCGACCACTACGAGGGGTTGTTTCGGCCGCTCTGGTGACAGCCACTTAATGGCCAGAGAAGGTGACGAGGTCGGCTTATTTCTGGACAATAAGAGCTGCTGCCACATCAAATCCTCATAGCGCAGACGCAACTTGCATCGGAGCCTATCCTCCGAAGAGGACGACGAGGATAAGTGGCGACGCCGCTTTCCATGGTGCCGAGACCGAGACCGCCAACGTCAGCGGGACCGGCTGGACCTGGAAGAGGACCAAGACCTCCGGGGGTTCAGAGGGTAGGTCAGAGAGGGGACGGGGGAAACCCGCTCCTCTCTCGGTGCAGGGACCTTAACTGAGGACGCACAGGAGGCACAGGCAAGTCCTCGGTTTCCACCGGGGGAACCGGTGAAGTAGGGTTGTCAGCTTCTCCAGTCGACAAACTGTCCAACGAGTCGAGAAAAATCTTGGTCGCATCGATGGATGTCTCGGCCGCAACCTCGACCGAAATCGAGAGTCGACGATCCATTGAAGGGGATCTCTCCCGCTCCCACGAACATCAACAGTGGGACTTACCCTTAGAGGCCTTCTTCTTGAACCGACTGGAATGTCCCGATGGCCCTTCTCCCTTGGTGGAGAGGGACTGACAAAGCTCCTTAAACGAAGCCGTGTAGGAGGAGCCCAAAGAGAGCGGGATACATGCCGCAGCCCAGGAGGAAGAAGAAGCGGCCTGGGCCGCTTCCTCCTCGAGGGCAATCAATTGCTCCAACTGTTCCGCAGAGCCCGCCGCTGCGGACACCGCCCAATGGGCCTATTTAGACTTGACCGGCAGATACCATTTTTCGGCTCACCTGAGAAGAAATCTGGCAGCGCTGTCCTCCAAGACCGAAGCTGAAAAGGACTTGCACAATTTGCAAGCCTGCGAGTCATGGCCAAGCCCCAGGCAGTAGACGCACATGGAGTGCGGATCGGCACGGGACATCTTCTGCCCACACGGGCACCAACGGAAGCCAGGAGTCGATTTGTCCATCGCAGCCGCGAGGGAAGACGAAGACCGAAGTCTTGTAAATTTTAAAATAAGTTTCAGAAATTCTGAAGAGTGTGGATCCAGGCCTAAAACGCCGAGCGCTAAGGAGGGAACCTGAGCTTCCAAGTGGTAAGGAAGATCTAGCGTCATGGGGCGGAGCCAATGGTTTTATCACCCGGGTGGGTGGGAGGAGCCAACTTGAAGACCTTCCGGTAAGATTTAAAGCGGCAAGGAACCTACCAGACAGTGTGGGTTGAACAACATATCCACGTCCCTAGAGCTCTCATTTTTGGGTGCAACCCAGGGAAACAATACAGACAAAGGGATGCGAAAATCAAACAGTTCTACAATATAATACAAGCGTAGGATAAAACAAAAGCAACTTAGAAGAATTGAAATCACATAATATAAAATGGGCATTCAAAATAAAGAAGTCTCATTGGTCAAAATATATCATGTGACCGTGCATGAACTCTGTTTCATGCACAGTCATCCTGGTCCTAAACCACATCACACAATAAGCAAATCAGTACTCCTACAACCAGAACGATCTTCCATCAGTCCCCCTACAACCAGAACTGATCTTCTATCACAAAAATGGCAGCTACCTTTACAATGTAAAAAAAAACTTCAGCTGGGCCCTAAAATAAAACTACCTTAAATAAAAAATAAAAAAAATTAATTAAATGTTGTTTCCATGATCATCGCACTTTCCTTACACACATAAACAAATTAGAAAAACTAAGTATTGTTTATAGTTTTCATTACAACTGTTTTTTTTGCTGACAATGAAAAATCCTCCTTCTGTCTTTAACTGCTCATCATAGAAATCTCTTCTGCTTGCCCTGACGGTGAGATAATTGAGCCTCTGTCTGTAGATGAGGCCTTTGTTTTGTGTGTGTGTGTATGCAGTATGTTTGGAGAGGAACATTCTGCTAGTGGAACTGAGCAGAATTTTGAATCCATGTATTCCATGGTAAACATTCCATGCTAAAAATTCCATATCTTGAATCTTGATGCCAGCAAAGGACAGACTTTGTCCAGCAGTAATACAATGACGTCATCAATGACATCATTTGCAGTCGGCGGAAGGACTATTTTATCATAAATGCACAAAAGTGAATCTATTGTTTCTACACATAAACTTGCCAACCGTAAAAAGTAAAAACGAAAAGAACCCATTTTATAAGTGCAATAAGACACTTCGGGTGTGTGCATGGAACAGATTTTACTGCACTTCCAGTGGCTGAAGGCACCCGGCCTGTGGTCTCGTGCCTCACTAAGCTCCTGGGCGTGCGGTAAAATCTGTTCCATGCACACCCCATTGTGTCTTATTGCTTTCATCAGAAATACAATCATGATAATTACACCAAAGTGCGAGAAAGGCACCTTGGAACTAATGAAATGCAATGCAATAACAATCTAGGAGGAGATACAACTATTTCACAAACAGAAGTATCCATCAAGACAGTACCACAAAGTATGAGTACTGCATCTATGCAATAAATTGATATCATGTATAGAGGAGGTAAATGTAAAAGGAGGCGTGGAAGTGGCTGGAGGGAAAAACGTTTTAATTCAGCCCTGGCTCGGGCTCTGCAGGGAAACTGGTTGCAGGGAAGGGAATCTGTTCTGCAGGGAATTTGTGGTGGGGCTACTGATTGTAGGGATGCTTACTGGAGAAACTGGCTGTGCTGGATACAGGGGTATTTACTAGGCACAGGGGCTGCCAGTGGGGACTGCTGAGGCATACTGATAAGGCAACTGGTATGGGCAGAATGCCTGAAATAAACCTATGTTTTCCCCTAAGAACCCTTCTCACTGCACCCTGGGGTTCCTATACAAATTTCTCTCCACTGGGCAAACTAAATGGGCCCTAAGGGGATCCCCAAGCACCCTATCATGTCCTGCCCAGTATTCCTGGGATCCATGGCAAATATTTTTTGTGTAGGGCCCCAGCCCCAGGATGCTGCTACTTGGGGTCACTACATACTCTCCTTGGGTCGTCAGGAGCCACCTGAGGGAGAAAGATCAAGCGTTCCAGAAGACACACTCCCTGGGTTGTAGGCTGGCCATGGAGAGAAGCACTTTGAGGTCACTGTCCTTCTCTGAGGAGGAGTGTAGCTGCCGCAGCACTGCCACCTGGGTGAACACAAGTGAAGAAACAGAAATGTAGAATTTGATGGCAGATAAGGAAGAAGAAGAAGAAGAAGAATCAGCATTTATATAGCACTTTTCATACATCCAAAGCGCTTTACAAGCAATGCTAGACTGGTAGTGAAGTGACTGAATGTGTGGTGGCGGCCATATCGCACATCATCACCCACACACAGCCTGGATAATTGCATGAACCGGTTTATGGGAAGGGGGAATGTTGGCCAGGACACCGGGAATGTTCCCTACTCTTTGCAAAGAGTGCACTGGGCTCTTTTTACTTCCACCTGGACACCCACCAGGACAACACCAGGATGGGTAGAAGGGACCTCGGTTTAACGTCTCATCTGAAGGCGTCACACCCCAGCAGTACAGCATCCCCCAATACTGCACTCGGATGCCAGCAATTTTTAGGTGCAAGTCCAATCCTGGTGTGGGACGAGAACCCACGACCTTCTGGTCCAGAGGCGGATGTGCTACCAACTGAGCCACGCTGACCACCTGGCCTACCCAGTCTGCCCATTAACCTATCTACTGCATAAACTCCGGATCCTAATTGATCTGCAGCTTACCTTCTCTTTCCTACCACTAGGGCAGCCTTCTGTCTGTCCCATGTATTCTTGAATTCACCTATTGTTTTAGCACCTACGACCTCTGCAGGGAGGCTGTTCCATGCATCTATCACCCTTTCCATGGAGAAATACTTTCTCACGTTGCCCCTGAGTCTTCCCCTTCTAGCCTCATATTGTGACCCCTTGTTCTTGCACATCTCTTTTTCTGAAAGATACTGCCCTCTTGAACTCTGTTTATCCCCTTGAGGTACTTGAATGTCTCTATCTTATCCCTCCTTTTCCTCCTTTCCTCCAGGGTATACATATTGAGGTCTTTCAGTCTCTACTCACATGGTTTCTGGTGCAGTCTTTGCACCATTTTTGTTTCCCTTCTCTGGACTGCCCTCTCTCTGTCTATGTCCTTTCGGAGATGTGGTTTCCAAAACTGAGTACAGTACTCTAGATGAGGTCTCACCAATTGTCTGTACAGTGGTATCACCACCTCCTGTTTTCTACTGGTAACGCCTCTCCCTATGCATCCCACCATCCCTCCGGCTCTTCTGACAGCCTTCTCACATTGTTTGGCTACCTTCAGGTCATCTGTTATAATTACCCCCAGGTCTCTTTCCAGTTTGGTTGTCATCAGTACCTCCCCCCCCCCCATCATGTATTCCTCTCCTGGATTTTTGTGCAAGTGCATGATTTTGCACTTTTTTGCATTTAATCCAAGCTGCCACACTCTTGACCACTCCTCAAACTTGCCTAAGTCTCTTCTCATCCCCCCCCAAGAGTGTTAACCCTATTGCAGATCTTAGTGTCATCTGCAAAGAGGCAAACCATCCCTTCCAGCCCCTCCGCAATGTTGCTTATGAAGACGTTAAAGAGGACAGGCCCCAGCACTGAACCCTGTGGCACCCACTGGTTACCCCCCTCTCCTTGGATTCAACTCTATTTACTGCCACCCTCTGTGTCCCATTGCTCAGACAATTTCTGACCCAGTTTACCACCTTTGGACCCACTCCCAGACTGCCCAGCTTTTTTAACTAGCCTCCTGTGTGGGATGGTGTCAAATGCCTTGCTAAAATCTAGGTAGGCTATGTCTGCCACCCCTCTCTGATCAACTACCCTGGTCACCCAGTCTAAGAAATCTATCAGATTTGTTTGACAAGACCTTCCTGCTGTAAATCCATGTTGCCTCGGGTCCTGTGCCCTGCTGTCCTCAAGATCTCGTTGCCTTTGCCTCAGTCCCTTCCTCAAGCCTAGCCAAGTGGGACACCACGCACAACAACATATGCCACTTTGCACTCGTGGACCCCCACCTCACTCACCGATGCACGCTCTACTCTCGTCTGGAATGGCTCCCCCCAGAAAAACACTGGATCTACACCATGGGAAACTTTATTGACAACAAAATTCAAATGGCCACTCCTGCCTCATTCGCCCTCCTCCTGAAACAAGCCTCCCCCGTCTACCAGCTTAGGTCTTGTGCATCCCAGACCTGCCTGGTCCCCAAGACTCGCACCCTCACTGGGGACAGGGCATTTACCTCCCACGCACCCAAACTGTGGATCTCCCTTCCCCCACAAGTTTGTGCTTCCCCCTCCCACTCCACCTTCAAAACCTCCCTTTGGAGTTTCCTGAAATCTGCCACGACCTGCCTGTGTGCCGCCTAATGCCCAGCCCCACAGCCCACCAACCTATCTGCTTTGGTACCCCAGCTAGGCTCTTGCCCCCTCGCCGCCTCGGTGTTTGCACTCTACTAGTAGGTATGTGATTTATTGTTTCTTATTCAACCTAGGAGAGGTCTTATACCTCCTTGTTGCCCCGGGCCTGTATGTTGGAAATCTGTGATTGTTGATATGTAATTCCGTTGCTGTGTTCTACCGTCTTATAATCCCTGATGTCTTATCCCACTGTTGGAGTATGCTGCTCCAGACTGTAATGTTGACTATGTATTTCTCCCATGTAAATACCACTGTTGGAGCATGCTGCTCCAGATTGTAATGTTGACTATGTATTTCTCCCATGTAAATACCACTGTTGGAGTATGCTGCTCCAGACTGTAATGTTGACTATGTATTTCTCCCATGTAAATACCACTGTTGGAGTATGCTGCTCCAGATTGTAATGTTGACTATGTATTTCTCCTGTGTAATTACCTTGTAATTCTCCCGGGTCGCACCTGAAAATAGGCACTTGCTGTCTAGCGTGCTTACCCGGTTACCAAAAGCAAATAAATAAATAAATAAATAAGATATACCGCAATCCTTTCCTTTAACATTGATTCCATTATTTTCCTCATCACTGAGGTCAAACTGACCTGCCTGTAATTTCCAGCCTCCACCTTGCTCCCACTCTTGTGGTGGGGTGTCACATTTGCCCTCCTCCAGTCCTCCGGTACCACTCCCTCCAGCTATTTGTTGAAAAGGGCTTTCAGTGGTGCCACTAGCACCTCTTTGAGTTCTTTTAATATTCTGAGATGTATCCCATCCGGTCCCATTGCCTTGTCCACTTTCAGTTTCAAGAGTTCCTTATTCATAGGAGCCAGGTTTGTAAAATTTTTGGTGGGGCTCAGGGGTCAGGGATCAAGGCCCTGCCTCCTGGGTCAGGGGTCAGAGATGAACCATCGGGTTCTAGGAGCTTGGAGAGTTGAGGAAGGATAGATATTGGGTGGTAATTTGTTGAGTTGTTCCTGTCACCACTTTTGTAAACTGCCCGGGGTAACCTTCCAGAAGTAGTACAAGGAGAGAAGGACAGGGGATGAATTGGGGGGTGGAAGGAGCAAAATAAGAGCAAGGAGGGTGCTGCCACAATGAAGCTTATGCAGGAAAAACCCACAGGGGACGGGGGGGGCAGAGGAAGAGAACAAGGTGAGGAAACAGAGAAGAGGGAGAGAGGTGGAAGTGGCAGTGGAGGGGTAAAGGAAGGGGGGATGAAAAGAGGGCAGGGATTGTGGATGGGAAAGGGATGAAGGAAGGAAGCAAGCGCTGTAAGTGGAATAGCATTCACACAAATGACATCTTTAAGCAACACAGGCACAGGCCAGCCCCCTTGGAGAGGTTAACCCCACTGACCCTGGGCGGTTGGTCTGTTACATTAAAAAACAAACATTATTGTTGTCTCCCTTGTAAATAGGATCTTAGTCCACACCAGTAAAACCTCATTACTACTGTACACAGGATCTTAGTCCATACCAGTCAAATACTAGTCCCCCACTAGTACTGTATCTCACATAGGATTTTATTCAGTCTACATCAGCAAAGCCCCAGTACCTTCATCATCATCATCATCATCATTATCAAATCTTTATTTATTCAGGCGAGCATCATTGAGCAAGGCTTATTTACAAGATGGCCCTGATAAGGTCAAGGTTCAATAGTTGATACAAAGCAAATACATCATACGCTTTATAAGACAGTTATACATACAGAGAAAACTAATGTTTATAACACAATGATGTACAGTGAATTCACATGGTAATACTCGGTTAAAGGAAGGTTAAGTTAATATCTACAGTATGTACAGTACATACATATCCCAATGGGGGCCATGACAGACACACACATCATAATGAATACTAGGATGGTGACGGTATTATTGGGTGCCATAATCTGGGGGTGTCTGACTGGAAGGAATATGCCATATATGATTGGAAGCCAGATTTGTAGGATGACTAATCTGGCTCTAGTGGTAGCATAGGGTTACCTTACATAGGGTTTCGTGCAGTACACATCAGCAAAGCCCCACTACCGAATACAGAAGATTTCAATTCACAATGTACCCTGTTAGAAGACCTTGCACCCCGACGGCAGGGAGTTTGGCAGCAGCACAAAGACGAGCAATAGCACCAGTGCCCCAGACATCATCACCATTACAGTACTCTCGCAGCCTGCAGTCCTCATGATCCCCCCCCCAAAACATACACTTTTGTTCCTGATGACATCCTCCAAGCCCTGACCACCAATCCATGACTGGGGGCCAACTGTCCAATGCCTTGCAAGCTCAATCAACCCCCCTCTTCAACCCATGGTGGGCACCACAGTCTCACTAACAGACTGAGTAAGCATACGCCCAGGAGATATGATGAATTAGCCTGTCTCCACTGAACACAAACCTTTTTTGGTACAGGGTCCCCCCTCCTGCCCCCATTCCATGATTGGGGAGCCAGTAGTCCAGTGACTGGCTAACTTTAACCCCCTCCCAAACTCACAGCACATGCACCAGTCCCACTGACGAACTGGGGAAGCACATATCAGGGAGGGAGAGCAAATGTGGGGCTGGTGGAACCCGTGATGGCTCTAGGCAAACGTAACACCATCAGCACCATCTGCCTGCTCAGTCTGTTGATGAAAGCCTGTCCCACTTTGTGGGTAATCGAGAGGAGAGACCGAAGTAGCTGGCTGTTGGATTATTGTGCCCACAAATCACTAATCTGGTGTCGGGGGAGGCTCTGCCTTTTTTATATAATTTAGTCTTCATTGAACTTTTGAGGTTAAACGGAATACACAGTTTATCATCCCACAACTCTTATCTTTTATGTTTACTTAACATTCACACAAAAGCCAACCTACTGTTTAAATATTTATAATCATATAAGTATTAGTCTCACTCACAAATCTATTGCTGGATCGGCAGGACTAGGGGAGCCTTTACCAAAGGTATGTGGGGATTTTGAAGGGGTCGACAAATTAAGGGGGAATATGCTTGTTCTGCTGCAGTAGTGACATCATTATGTTTTTCTGCTGCAGTAGTGATGTCACTGCTGCAGCAGAACCACTTTGAATGCTGGCACATTGTTGTTTTCCTCCAATTCCTGTAGTGACAATATTCTAGAACCTCTAGAGACTTCACAAGTCAGTTTCATTATGAAAGAGAGAGAAAAAAAAAAACAGTGCACACATTTCACATACTACTACTATACTATAAAAAATACAGAATGAGCAACTTTATGCACAACCTGTGTGTTCTGTCACCTTGGGGGTTCTGATTTCCATGGACCTCGAGAGCAGTCAGAGGGAATCAGAACCCCTCTGTGGCAGAACACACTGGTTGTGCTTAGTTGCCCATCCAGTATTCTCTATGCCATCTCCTGACATGATGCCCAGAGCCAGGTTTTCAAGAGAAGCCATTTAAAGCAGTATTTCCTCCCCTCCTCCAACCATGATCACACTTTCCCAGTCACCAATTTATAAATTAATATATTAATAAAATGGTCAGGAATGGAAGCTTTTCTAAAACCTGGAATTTTGGGATCTTATGGTAGGCTGGGCTGGGGGGGTCTGGGACTAGGTTTCTTGTGTTTCTGGGTATACTCTTGTGTCTATAATGATGCTGTGGGATGGGAGGGCCTCTGACTCTACACAGAGATTTTACTCAGCTCTGCGTCATGACACAGTTTTAGCCACAGCTACAGAATGAGACAACACTAAGTTCACATTTTATGACTAATGAGAGCCCTGGGATGCATCTTGCCATTGTTGATGTCTTCAAGGAGGCTGAATTATAACATTTACTTCAGCAAAAAGATGGCCTCTGCCGCCAGACTACTTAGACTAGAAGCATCCCTAGAGAGGCTGAGCCAAAATACAGAGAGAATGCACATAACCCAGATGTGTGCCTTTGTTTATAATATTAAGTACATGTTTTGCACACATCACCCCAAAATGCTGCATATGCACTAGTTCATACTAAACAAGTCTACAACCCACTTAAGCTGGGGGGGAAGCTGGCTGGGGGAAAGGAGGCAGAGGGTTATAATAAATGAGGTGGCATCCAGAGAGGGCATGGTCACAAGAGGAGTCCCTCAGGGATCGGTGTTGGGGCCCCTACTGTTCAATCTATTTGTTGGGGACATTGTGGAGGGCCTTGAAGGTGATGTGAGCCTGTTTGCAGATGATATCAAGATATGCAATGGGGTAGACACTCAAGAAGGGGTAGAAAAAATGCAGAGAGACCTGGGGAGGCTAGAGGCACGGTCAAAGAGGTGGCAGCTTTCATTCAACACAGAAAAATGTACAATCAGGCATCTTGGCTACAGGAACTGGAGGGCATGGTACTGTATGGGGGCAGAGATCTGGAGGTAACGGAACAAGAAAGGGATGCAGGCATCACTATATCAAGGGACCTGAAGGTGGAAAGGCACTGCGGGAGAGCAGTGGCTGAGGCAGCAGAATGCTGGGATGTATTGGAAGAGGGCTCACCAGTAGAAATAGGGAGGTCATATTACCCTTGTACACCCATCTGGTTAGACCACATTTGGAATACAGAGTCCAGTTCTGGAGGCCATAACGCAAAAAGGATGTGGGGAGACTGCAGCGAGTTCAGAGGAGAGCAACAAAGATGGTAAGGGGGCCCAACCACCTATCCTATGAAGAAAGGTTAAGCGATTTGAACATGTACTCCCTGGAACAGAGGAGGGGGGGGACATGATTGAGACCTACAAGTACCTTAAGGGTATAAACCAGGTGCCAGCGGACAGTATCTTCCAGCTGAAAGGTAATTAGAGGAAGAGGGGGCATGGCACGCAGGTGGGGGGGGCAGTTCAGGGGTAACATTAGGAAGTACTATTTCAGAGAGAGGGTGGTGGATGAGTGGCATAGGCTCCCGGAAGCAGTGATTGGTGAGGAGACAGTGGAGGGATTCAAAAGGGCATGGGACAGACACGGGAGTGTTGAGGATTGGGGGGGGCATGTCCTAGCAGATAGCTGGACAAATGGGCAGACTGGGTGGGCAAAAAAGTGCAAGGTAATGCATCTGGGAAACAAAAACCCAGGGGAAGAGTACACAATGGGGGTGAGTTAATAACAACAACAAAAATCAAAAGAGACCTAGGAGTAATTATATCAGATGACCTAAAGGTGGGCAAGCAATGTGAGAAGGCAGTAAGGAGGGCTGGGGGGGATACTGGGATGCATAGGGACAGGCATAAACAGTAGAAAACAGGAAGTTGTTATCCCTCTCTACAGACAGTTAGTGAGACCCCATGTGGAGTACTGCGTGCAATTCTGGAGACCCCATCTCCGCAAAGACATACAGTGGAGGCTGTTCAGAGGAGGGCAACCAAAATGGTGCAAGGTCTGCACCAGAAGACATACGAGGAGAGATTAAAGCAACTTAATATGTATACCCTTGAGGAAAGGAGGGAGAGGGGAGACATGATAGAAACTTTCAAGTGTCTCAAGGGAATTAACAGGGTACAAGAGGGTAGTATCTTTCAGAAGAAGAGATGCGCAAGAACAAGGGGGCACAATTTGAAGATAGAGGGGGGGATGGCTCAGAGGTAATGTTAGAAAGTATTTTTTCACAGAGAGAGTTGTGGATGCATGTAACAGCCTTCCTGAGGAGGTTGTGGAGTCGGAAACAGTGGGAGAATTCAAGAATGCATGGGACAGGCATAAGGCAATTCTAGTGGGGGGAAGGAGGAAGTAAGCTGTTAACTAGAATCTGCAGCTTATCCGTCAGGTAGGGAAATGGGCAGACTGGGTGGGCCAAGCAGTCCTTATCTGCCATCAAATTCTATGATTCTATATTTCTGTCGGTCCTTTTCTGCCATCACACTTCTATGAAATCTATGAAGCTGCAGTAGGGGATAATAAAAATCCCTACCATAGGGAAGCTATGAGAAGATGTACTTACTGACTCTGCCCAATTCCATCACATATTCCAGCAGTTTTACACCAGACTATACAATTTTGACAGCACAGCCACATCAGCTCAATTAGATGAGTGTAAGAGAAATAAGGACAGTGAAAGCTTCCCAAGATGGATCATAACCTCTGAGAAATCAACATAACTGGCCTTTCACTAGATGCTTTTTAATTCATTCTAATACCCAAAGTGACAGTGGTTCTACAGGAACACCAACAGGTAGAACAGATTCACAATGAGAGGGGCAATCATTTTACTAATAACAGTAACGTGGAAAAGATGCCTGTCAGAATTACACAAATAGTAGCTTCAAGTGCGAGCAGGAATACCCTCGGTGCTAGAAAACAAAATTGCCAGTTTCCAGTTGTACATCCAGAAAATTTATGCACTCCAACACACACAAGGAGAGCTTTCTTGGTTAGTCCATTATTTATTGCAGCAAGATGCCCTTGTGTTTTTTCGAGTGCAGAAATTCTGTCAGAATTACAGTCCAGTGAGTCTCCCTTTCCCTCATTCAGGTGGGTGCCAAGCTCCTAGCTCCACTGGAGCAGCACCTGACTAGACAGACCCATAAAGGATTATTGCATACATCCCTAGCTCAGTTGTACCTTTAGGTTTAGCTGCAGTTTGATCCTGGCAGGCCTCAGAGAAATTCTGGACTCTGGGGAAAGTTCAGACTCAGGGGGCCCTTACCAGTTCACACAGCCCTGTTAAGAGTAATTTTGCTGCGAGGCTTGGGCCCCTCTTGGTGCTGGATCCTGGCCTGGGAATTATCTCCCCCCCCTGCTCCCAAGTCCCCCACCCTCTCAAGGGCCCTCCTGCTTGACTGCCATCAGACACCACTTTTTACTGGTGACTGGATTAAGTGCAGACGAGACGACCATAGAGGCCATCCACAGTATTTACAATCTGGTGTGTGATGGTGACGGTCTGATCTCTCTCTCTCTCTCCTAGGCTCCTCGTCTTCCTTTCAGTCAGTTTTGGGCTCAGACTGGCTGCTGGTGCTGTGCTGGTTCGGGAATCAGTTCTCGAGTCATCCCCTGCTGTGGTCTGGCCCATCTCTGCTCAAAACATCATCCACCCAGACGCCATCCACTGTTGTGACCACTGACCAGACCCGGAGGACTCTTTCTCCTCCCAACCCGGCCTCTTCTACTTCTCACCCACCTGTTCAGACCCTGAGGACTCTGATTTTCTCCCTCCTGAGTCCCGACCCAGCCTCTCTCTCTCTCTCTCTTACTCCGGGTGGGCTGCAGGCCCCGACTCTCCTCCTCACTATGGCCCGGCCACACTGCACAGCACCATGGTCTTTAATGCTGGCAGCTGCTGCTCGCTCAGTCACCTCACCTTCTCAGACTGGGGCTGGGCTAGGACTACCGCTGACGGCCCGACACCTCACGCACGTCTGCTGACTTGCCCTTGGCTCCCTGGACCATCTGGCGACCCACACACTGTCACAAACCCGCTCAGCTGGTCAGCCCTCTACTCCCAACGTGCCAACCTCTGAGAGTATGATTTGCGTACAGTGAACAGACAAGGTAACCTCTTGTCTGTTTTGTGGGTTATAATCACCTTAGTCTCAAGCTCTGGAGGGATTCAAACTGATAACCTCTTGTTAGCGTACCCAATTATCAGGCTCAGATAATTCTGTCTTCGGGGGGCCAGATACCTTTGCCTATGGGCACCCAACCAGGTCTTTCAAATGAACCCTTAGAACTCTATGCAAGACTATTAGAGAACTCTATCCATTTCCCAGTTTGGTATACAATAAGCCCATACACAGTGCTAGTATAACCTTTTAAAAGCTCCACTTAAAATAAAAAGAAATGTCAAGGCACTCCATTCAGTTTCGTTTGTAAAAAAATATCTTTACTTTAAAAATATCAAAACAGAACAATAATTGCAGAACAGATATATATCCCAACACATACAGCCTTAAAACAAACAGGTAAAAAAGTACAGTTCCTACAATTTATAACTTCAGACTGGTATAATCTAATGTTTACTTTCTTCGGTGCTTTTAGGGTCTCTCTTCTCTCAGTCAGAAATATTTTCTTGTGTCTCTGTCATGTTCTCTCAGCAATTAAACACACTTCTGAGCTGGCCCTCTCATGAGGTCACTAACTCTGCCTTGGTGTATCAAACTCTATATTTTACAATAATGGGTCTCCAAATAAAATATTTAAAAAAAAACATATGAGATGACCTCACTGACTTTCCTCTCCACAGGTTAACTGGTCAGAACTGGTTTGTGCTCTGCTACACATACATCTCAAAAGTTTCTTTGATCTAAGTCACTATATTCAAAGCAAAAGTGTACTGGCCTCTTTAATGCCGTCTGGACCTTGGAATCTACACCTCAGGTCTTTCTGATGTAATTCAAGGGTTCCCTGGGAATGTATTTTGGACCTTCCAAATCCATCTGGGTCCTCCCTGGCTCAGACATAAAACCTCTTCAATGTCCATTCTGGCCTCTCTCTCGACACCCCTCCCCATAAGTCCTTCCTGGCAAATATGCAAGTCAAAGGATCTCCATGAGGGCATTATGAATGGCTAATCTTATTTCCTGGGATGAAAGCAAATTGACAAGGTAATTGCACCCCAGATCTCTGCAGTTTAAAATACCTCCTAGCTTTGAACTTATCCCTGAGGGGTCTTGATGTGTCAGTTCCAGTAAAACAGCCTTTTCCTTGAACTGACCTTCCCTTCACATATTTTATATGTAATAACAAAAATTAATACAGCACTTGAGCACTCGGAGCTGGCTGTCTACGTCACACACATCACCACAGAGTCAACACTGGCATGGCACCTCTCCTCATCGTCTGCTCTAGTCTCTCCCCTCCTGACTACTCCATTTGGAGAGGCAGTCCAGCGGCCGCTTGAACTGAAAAGCCAAAAGGTCTTGCTGAGCTTGCCTCACTCCGCGCTCTCCTGTCCTCGCCTAACCACCTTGCTACCACATGCCACCTTGCACAAATCACCCGACAGAGACAGAAGCATGCGTATGGCGCATATAAGCCCTCCCCCCCGTCCAATCACAGTGCGGCAATGCTGGCAAATTGAGAAAAATGCCACTTTGCCAACCAACCAGCAGCACTCAATGATTGGGGGGGGGGCGCAAAGCAAACAGCCAGCAAAGAACTAAAGGCGCGTGAATTTTAAATAAAAAACAGGAGCGCCGTCCCTGCCAGCCAAATTAAACAGGAAGGGGCGGGGGGGGCTGCTGACAGCTGGCACGTCCCCGCGCTGGTAACAGCAGCAGCAAAGAGAGCGCTGCACGCGTGCACTGTGACTGAGCCAAAAAAAAAAAAAGGCAGGCAGCTGTGGAAAATATTGCTGGGGCTCAGCCCAGGTCTGTAAATATTGGTGGAGCTGGTGCCCCACGGGCCCATACAACCCGGCGCCTATGGTTCCTTTAGTACTCTCTCTCCTCCGTGAATGGACTGGGGTCGCCTCTCTTCTCTACATGTATCTACTACCTAATTTGGTCCCTTCCCTTCCCCTTCTATTGTGAATACTGAGCAGAAGCATTCATTCAGAATTTTTGCTTTTTCTAGATCCCCCTCCACACACACCCCTCCTTTATTTAGCCTCACAATCCCTCCCTTGGCCTTTTTTTCTGTCATTAATATACCTGAAGGTTTTGTCTCCTTCTTTTACTGTCTGGGCTATTCTTTCCTCTGTTTGTACCTTTGCGCTTCTGACTGCTTTCCCCACCTCCCTCTGCTTTGCCTGATACAGTTCCCTGTCTCCCTCCCTCTGTGTTTCTTTGCACTTCCTGAATGCCAGTTTTTTTCCCTCTAACCTCTCCACTTTTGAAAACCACAGTGTTTTTTCCTTACTTTTTTCTTTGTTTACTTGCTTCACACAAAGGCTTGTTGCCTCTGCTATGGTTCCTTTAAGGCTATCCCGCTGCTCCTCTACCCCCTTCCTCCCTCCTCCTTTGCCAGGGTTTTCTTGAGGCATTCCCTCATTTTTTTCAAAGTTGTCCCTCTTGAAATCCAGGACCCTTGCTTTCATGTAGCTTGACTCTTCTACTGACTTCACCTTGAACCACAATGTATGGTGATTGCTGGTCCCTAGATGGCTGCCCACCGATGCATCTGTTGTTCTGTCACCACTGGTGAGAACCAGGTCCAATACTGCTCCCTCATGGGTGGGCTCCACCACTAGCTGTCTGAGGCACGCCCCCTGCAGGGCATCCAGGATGTCTCTGCTCCTGGTTGTGGCTGCAGCATAGATGTCTCAGTTAGCATCTGACATATTTAGGTCCCCAGCAACACATCACCTTTCTCTGCCATTTTGTAGATGATTTCCACTAATACCCTGTCTATTTCCTCCCCTGAACTGGAGGTCTGTAGATAACCCCGGTGCGGATGGTGGTGCCATTCTCCGTCTCTAAGGAGACCCAGAGTGCCTCCTCCCTTTCCTGCTTTCCCTTTATCTCAGTTACTTTGATCCCCTCTCTGATGTAGATAGCTAGCTACCCCTCCTTCCTTTTTGCCCTCCCTGTCTTTCTTGAGGACTGTGTACCCTGGTATGGTAACATCCCAGTCATGGTTTCCCATGTACCATGTTTCAGTGACCGCGACAATGTCCAGGTCTTCCTCCGCCATCAAGGCCACTAGATCCAGGATCTTGTTACCTAGGCTATGGGCATTTGTACACATGGCTTTCCATGTTCTGATGCCTTCACCCCTACCAGCTCCCCTCCTATCTCTATGCCTTTCACCTATGCCTCCCATGACTTTACCCCCAGATTCTGTCCCTTTTGTTGATTCCTCAGCCCTAGAATCCTCTCTTCTGACTACCTTAACCTGTGTGTGTGGAGGGGCAGTTGTATTTCCCTGCTTACTTCCACCACCCCCCTTGGCTACTTTAAATGCTTACCAGTGAAACATTTAAATCTCTCACTCAGAATCCTGGTCACCCCCCCCGGATGGATACAGACCATCCCTCCTGTACAAGCCTGCATCCTCCAGTTGGGACCCTAGTCCTCAATGAAGCCAAATCCCTCAAGTTTGCACCAGTTCTTCAGCCATTCATTGAGTCCCTTGGTGCAGAGTGCCCTGGCCTCACCCACGGCGTTGACAGGTAACACTTTCGAGAAGGTTACTGTGCGTGCCACCCAAGACCTCTCAACTCCGTGAACTCCCTGTGCACTACTCTAACCTCATCCCAGCTAGGTAATTCGTCCCCAGGTGTATAATGATGTCTAGCTCACCCTCCCATCCTGCTACCCCAGTGATCCTTTGGAATCGCTTCCCATCCCACCAAGTTGTGGTACCGGGTAGGCACTTGACCTCCCTCCCTCCCACCACCAAGTCTACCCCCTAATAATGGAGTCCCCCACTAGGAGTTGCGTCCTTCTCCTCTGGGGTCCCTCTTCACCCCTCTGGGGTCTCCACTGTGGAGGTTCCTTGCATCCACCTTGTCCACCACTGTGGGTGTCACCACGAAACAGTCCCACCCTGCCAGAACAGCGTAGGAGTTGTGGATGTCGGTAGGTGCACCATGAGAGGAAGGGGAGACACTGGCTGATGCCGGCCAACAGTAATCTTTGACATGCGTGTCTGTGCATGGCATCATAATAGCCAGCATCTAGGGAGGGGGGCAGAAAATGTGAAAACTGCCCCAGCAGCTGTAGACGATGGACCCTGGTACATCTGGGGCCCCCACCCTACCGACACCTACCACCTGACGAGCAAGTGCTGTCAGAGATACATCAACACTATTACCCTTCCTGGGGGGGTGTAAACCAAGGCTCCATAAAGGGCAGACGGTGGTGGAGTGTAGGGTCCAAGAGGGTATCTTGGGCTCCAGAAGGAGTCAACCACCGGGGATAGGTAAGGAGAGGAAAAAAAATTACAGATTAAAAAAAAGATTCGCTTGGCTGACTTGATAGCACAGCTAGCCAGCCACTTGCATTGCCACCAAGCAGGCTTCCTTCTTCAATTTTTGGACACTGCTGAGGACAAGGAGGACTGCTCGCGGGTCTCAGATGATGCGCTCCTCCTCCTTCTCCTCCTCCTCTAGCGAGGTGGGGCAGCAGCTCCTGCTGTGCTACTATTGCCTGCGGTAAGTGCTGCAGTCTGGGAATGCTTGTAGATACAGGGTGGACAGGGAGTGCAGGGACCATTTGTAGCTACAGCGTGGGCAGGGACTGCTGGGAGTGCTTGTAGATACAAGGTGGGCAGGGACTGCAGGGACCACTTGTAGATAGAGGGTCAGTGCAGGGACCACCTGTGATACAGGGTGGGCAGGGAGTACTGTAGATACAGGGTGGGTGGGAGGGCAATAAGTGCTTGTAGATACAGGGTGGGTGGGAGGCAAGAAGTGCTTGTAGATACAGGGTGGGTGGGAAGTGCAGGGAATGCTTGTAGATTCAGAGTGGCAAGGAGTGTGATGGCACATCTTATGGCACATAGAAGCAGTATCCTGGAGGAGCCCACTGACTTCTATCTCTAGCTACTCTAGCTACTCAACCAGACCCTTATCAGATACAGCTCCTGACCATTTGTCTAGGTATATTGGGATCTGCCGTTGGAGGGGGATGTACACAGAGACTCTGAGGAAGTCAGCAGCACATCCACAAGGTAAAAGAGGCTGTGGGTTGCCCTGGAAGTAGAGAGGACTGGATGAGATACCCAGTACTCTGGGAAATATGAGAGGAAGGGGAACAAATTAGGCCACAAAGAAAAAAAGCCCATTCTCATTAATTAACCTTATTAAAAATTGATTAGCGTTTTGCTCATAAAAGTTCTAAAACATTGTGAAAATGCATAGCACTTACCTCACTGTGTTTAACAAACATAACACTTCTAGAAAACCTATATAAATGCTTTCTGTACAGTTAGTATTGTCCAAAGAAAAAAAGTGCTAATCAATTATTTAAAACCCTGTTATTGTAAGTAAATTAGATGCCATTCAGGCTTGGATTACACACACGAAACCTGACATCCTGGTGGTTTCTGAGACCTGGCTCAAGCCCACTTCCTTGGACTCTGATGTTAACTTACCTGAATACAATATATTTCGTGCAGACAGACAGACTAGAGGTGGGGGCTTGCCATCTATGTATTGGAAAAATATAACGTTTCTATTACCAATGCATCATCATTGCCAAAAGAGTTTGAAAGCCTCATGATCAAAGTCCAACTCTCAACCACCTCGGCCCTGCACATCATAGGATGCTACAGGCCTCCCTCTGCAGGGTTTCAACTGTTAAGTCACCTTTCCCACTTTCTTAGTGTGCTGCAGTCAGAAGGCATAATCCTGGGTGACTGTAACCTGGACTGGCTTTCGGACTCCTCCAAACCCTTAAAAACTCTGTGACTCATTTGGACTTACTCAAATTGTCTCAGAAGTGACCCATCCAAATAAAAAGAACCCAAATAAAAACTCCCTACTAGACATTATTCGAGTAAACAAGCCGCACCTCTTCTCTCATCCTAGAGTCTTCTTCACTGATCTCAGTGACCACTGCTTTATTGTTTGCATAAGAGCTGCACCCAAGCCTATTTCTAATTCCAGGTTGATAATCAGGAGATGTTTACGTAATTTAGTGCCACAAGCCTTCCTTTTCGACTTACAAAACTCCTTGCTATGGCAGGACTTCTACCTAGCCAAGACAGTAGAGACAGCATATGAGACCTTCCATACTATTGTTCATGGAGCTATTGATAGACATGCCCCCTTGATCAAAGCACGTACCAAGAAAAAGACTCTCCCTTGGTTTATACATCAACTGAAGTCAGCTTTGCTCAACAGGGACAAGCTCTGGAAGAAAGCGTGTAAATCAAAGCTTCAGTTGGATTGGGCTGATTTTAGGGCAGCCAGAAACCTCTGCACAAAGCTTGTTAGAAACACTAAGGCTAGCTACTTCCAGTCAGCTCTGGACTCCTCCATCAAGAACCCTGCAAATTCTGGCAAACCCTTAGAGATATTCAAGGACATGCTTCGTCATCTTCTCTCCCTACTAAGATCTTATACGAAGGATCCCTCATTACTGAGAAGGCAGAAATCCTTGACTGCTTTAATAATCATGTTATTACCGCAGGTATGGCCTTTGACATTTCAACTGCAAATAACCTACTTACCCATTTCTTATCACAAGGACCAGAAAGCCCTCCCCCCGTCCACAGTACTCCTGTCACGGGTTTCTCTTTCCAACCGGTAACTTACAAGAACGTGGATGACCTACTCCTTCAGCTGGATGCCAGAAAAAGCGCAGGAGCGGATCTCATTGGCCCTTTTTTCCTAAAGTTCAGTCACCAAGTGCTGGCAGCTCCATTAACGCACCTCTTTAATGTGTCCCTCAGCCTGGGTAAACTCCCTTCTATCTGGAAGACTGCCCAAGTTTTACCAATCTTTAAATCAGGAGACCCCAGAGACCCAAATAACTACAGGCCAACCTCCTTACTCCCCACCCTATCAAAATTGCTGGAGAAATTAGTGAATTGCCAACTTAGAAACTACATTGATGCCTCAAATCTGCTAAACCCTGTGCAATCAGGCTTTAGGCCATGCCATAGCACAATCACAGCTCTGGCTAAAGTCACAAATGACCGACACAGAGTCCTTGACTTAAAGAATCACGTATGCGCGGTATTCTTCGACTTAAGCAAGGCCTTCGATACTGTCGACCATGCAATGCTGTTAGTTACTCTCTGCAACATTGGTCTGGATGTACCTTCCCTAAAATGGTTCTCATGCTACCTGGCAGAGTGGATGCAGCAAGTAAAAGCAGTACGAGATCTCTCCACTCTAAAACAGATTAGCAGAAGCGTACCTCAAGGCTCCATCTTGGGGCCCTTACTTTTTTCACTTTATATCAATAACATTGACCGTGGAATCAAACTTTCCAGTGTACATCTCTTTGCAGATGATACGGTCCTTTACACTGCCAGACCTACTCCCAAAAGTGCCTGCTCAGACTTGCAAGCAGATTTCCTTACACTGCAACAAAACCTCCTGAGACAAAAGCTCCTACTGAATGCCAAAAAGACCAAGGCTATGCTGTTAACCCCAACAATCAAGTCCATAAACTCCCTTAAGCACAATATTCCCACTATCACCACCCTGCTTGGCGAGTCACTTGACTATGCGACCAAGTTTAAGTACCTAGGTATGTGGATTGACAACAGACTTTCTTTTGCTGAACATATAGATGAGCTCTCAAAAAAACTTAGACAGAGGCTTGGACTTTTTTTTAGATTAGAATCAAGCATCTGCTTACCCAGGAGGCCAGAAAAAGCTTGGTACAAAACCACGTTCCTAGCTATCTTGGACTATGCAGACTTCCTGTATGGCCAAGTCCAAAAAAACACTATATCTAAGCTTGACACCCTTTATCATGGGGCCTTATGTTTCATCTCAGGTGCGGCATATAATACCCATCACTGTGTACTCTATTGCATGGTAGGATGGACCTCACTTACATTTAGAAGGCAAAGGAACGCTATACTATGGACCTATAGATCTATATCCAAGATACTGCCCTCCTACATTTCTGTCTGACCTCCTGCACCTTACGAAACTATGCCTTGAGAAGCCATTCATACATCTCACTAACTGTGCCTAAAGTCTTTTCTCGTTTTGGCAGAGCCTCCTTCAGCTATGTGCTGTCCCAGCTGTGGAACAACATCCAGAAATCCATACAATTGGTGCATCCTATTGGTTTTGTGGAATTCAAGTCACTCTATTCGAGATACTTCTCGGAGCCTAGTCAGTGCCCTTCCTGTCAATAAACTGTAGCCATACATTGCTATTCTTACAGTCAACCCTCTACACTTTCTATCCTCTCATTAGAATTACCCTAAGCCATGTTCCTGGAATCATCCTTGCTTTCTACTTGCTGCTGAGCCCCCAGCTTGCGCTGTCGCTGGCATTAACTCTGCTCTACTAGAGCTATCAGTGTCTAAAATCACTGGTTCAGCACATTGGTACTGACTTGCTTCCACCTCTCTGCTATACTGTTTACTGGGATGAGGCTTCACGTTATGACCGGACCTCATTGTTTATCCTTGTATCTTGTTTTTATTGCTATGTATTGTAATACTATACCCATTTGTGCTATATGTTCTATTGTTCTACTGTATTATTTATTCTGTACCTACCAGGCACTCCTTGAAAATGAGCTTGCTCAGTGGAGTTTCACCTGGCTAAATAAAGATTGATTGATTGATTATTCCATAGAGATGTTACCAGGGTGAGCATAGAGTTTGACCCTGGAGGAAGGGAGGCAGAGAGAAATGTTGAAGAAAGGGAATCTTTCTTTATAAACTGCTTTTAGTAATTCCAAGCACTGTTCTTACAAAGATTCTCTTGTCTCTGGGAAATACTTTTTTAAATCTCCTGCCCTGGCCACCAGAAGTCTGCACTTGCAGGCACTTGGATTTGGTTGCTCCAGTACTCTGCCAGCCCCAACAGTTCTTGCCTCTTTTTGTCACCCAGTGGTCCCCCTATATAGAACAGAATGAATTTCTTCTTTAAAGTCTGAATTTGCAACTCATTTTCAACATGGTAGCACCTTTTCCATGTTGGACAGATGAGGGACAGGGCAATTTTGAGGAGAAAAAGGTGGTATTTCCCCTCATAATCACTGCCCAGGTATCTTAGGGAGGCTCCCTCGGTAGAAGCCTTCAAAAAGAGTCTCAAGACATCTGTTCCAGCAGGCTTTTAATGGCTAAACTGATTTTATGCTGTCCTAAATGGATTAGACAGATCATTTTAATTTTATTGCTGACTCCCAGTTAATATTATTGTGAGATTGTTGTTATATCTGTATTGTGCTTTGAATGTACAACACTCTGAGTCCCTGGAAAGGGGAGCTTTATAAATAAATAAATAAAGAATGAATCTATATATCTATATTTCTATCATTGGGACAATTGAGAGATGTGATCAGAGCATGTACCATCAGCATGAAGTAACCCTAACTCCAGAACTGTCCTGGTCAGACACTACTGTGGTGTTTCTGGTGTGGTATTTTTTCAACGGCATAGTAAGAGAACCCTACCAGATATACCTCGAGCCTCTGTTACTTGGTCTTCTTTCTGTGGATCCTGCTATTTTTAACCACCCCATACATAACAGGCAAAACCTGCTCCTCACCTAAAACACCTCCACCCAGACTCCAGTCTTCACAACCTCTTCATGGACATACAGTTCAGTGTGTGTTTGTGACAGCACTTCTTGGTGAGTGTTGATAGGAGAAGAAACAACAGGGGTGGGAAGAAGGCGGGGAACCCACAGTCTCCCCTCCAGCCCTGGCATCCGGCTTGCCCCCCCACCTCAGACTCTCAGTGTATGCGTGACACAGTGCACTGTTGGCACTGCACATGGCACAGCGCAATGTCGGCACTGCATATGGCACAGCAGTATCGGCAGTGCACAAGACACAGTGCAGTGTCAAGATTGTATGTGGCATAGTGCAGGATCATCAGTACACGTGGCTCTATGCAGTGTTGGCACTGCATTGCACATGACAGTTCAATGTTGGCACTGCAATTGGCACAGTGCAGAGTCATCATTGCACATGGCATATGCTGTCGGCAGTGCGTATGGCACAGTGAAGTGTCAGTGCACGTGGCACAATATAGTGCCATTGTTTCACGTGGTGCAGTGTTGATGTGTCATTGTGCTAAGCACTGCAGTATCAGCAGTGCACATGACAGTGCAGTGTCAAGATTGCACATGGCACAGTGCAGTGTCAGCAGTTCACATGGCACAGCACTGTGACACCAGTGTACGTGGCACAGTGTGGTGGAACCTTCTGCCCATCTTTGCTGCTGCTGCTGCCCTTCAGATGAACAGTTAAACCAAGGTACCTTATGCCCATTTCTGCTGCTGTCCTAGTGAGCCTCTCCCCAGCACAGCTGGAAACCCCCTTCTCACAATTCAGACACTCCTTGCAGCTGCCCACCTCCCAAATAGACTGGCAGTGAGCTCCCACCCAAATAATGGAGTCTGTCCCCTCCCCAACCCACAGCCGGAAACCCCCTTCCCACAGACAAGCCACCCCTGTAGCTGCCCTCCCTTCGCCCCATTTGGGAGAGGGCCGTGGAGCAGAAGATCCACAGTAGAAAACTGCTGCTATGGTGCTGGCCAGGGCAATGTTAGCAGTACATGATGCATAGTGTAGTGAGAGCCAAACGCTCAGTGGCACTGACACTGTGCTATGTTACCTGCACTGCTGACACTGTGCTGTGCCACATGCAATGCTGGCACTTCACTGTGCCATGTGTAATGCCGACACAGGGCTCTGCACCTTGATAGGAATGAAGCCTGAAGGGCACTATAAGCCCCCCTTGGTCGCACTTCTAGTACTGATGATTGGTTGTGCTTTTTGAAATAGGCAAGAGGTGGAGAGTGGTGTAAGGTCCATCAAGGATTTTTTGGCTAGCAGACAAGTCTGATACATGGCTCTTAGGTGGAGGGGAAGCCATGTATCAGTACTAGAAGTGCGACCAAAGGGGGGGGCTTATAGTACCCTTCAAGCTCACAGCACTGGCTCAGAGATCCCTATATTACAGGGGTCACAAATGGTTTAATGATCTGCCTATTGTACTAACCGAATGTAGCAAACTCAGCCAATTTAAATCTGGACTCTGCTCACACCTAGCTGGTTCTACTGCCTGCAGTTGCTATAAGGAGCAGGTATGGGTCTGGTAGTCTGCCCCTAAGACCAATCGGCACACCTAATTGAGGAGCATTCTTATTCTTTTTAGGGCTGTCTCAGAGCCAGCACCGTAGATGGCAAGGCCTTAGTCGACAGTGGAGAGGACAGAGCTGCTCATGACCAGTTTTAAGGCCTCAGGGGTCACTGACTGCCTGTGTTGATACAGGACACCCAGTTTTATGTTAGCGTTTTTCACAACATTGTCAATATGAGTGGAGAAAGTAAGGGTGTCATCTAGGTGAACACCAAGATATTTAAAAGTTGCCACCTGTTCCAGAGTATTCCCTTTTGAGCTCTGTATTAATAGAGGGCTGAACCTCTTCTTGTTATGCGGCACCGTGACATTGTGGGTTGTAACATCCTACCATGCCCCGTACTTTATAGTATTCAATCCCGGGGCTCACACATACTCCTTTTCTCCATCCACCTTCTCTACATCCCGTTTTACCAACTCCTCTCTGTGCACCGTGCCCTCCTAGCCTTTCTTCCCCTACCTCCCTCCCTTCCCCCCTACCTTCACCTCTACCTGGTGTATATTTTTATTTTTTTTTCTTCCGTTACTTCCTCCTGCAACCTTAGATAACCTGTAACCTGCTTTATCTTCCTATAGACACTTCTATGTACGTAAATACCGTGTAATCTGTACAATATCTGTATAATTCTATGTACATATGAACTTCTTTTTCTTCCTCTCTGTAAAGAGTATTATCTGTATTGCCTTGTAAATACCTGTGTTGACCGGTATATACAATTGTTCATGCTCCATCCAGGTCCATCTTGCAAATGAGCTTCTGCTCAACGATGAACGCCTGCTTAAATAAAGACTTGATTGATTAAATAAAGACTTGATTGATTGAAGACCGTGGTCTTTGTTTTTTTATAGTGAAGCAGTAGTTTATTGTTGGTAAACCACTGTTCTAAGCTGTGGAGGTTTGCTTGCAATTCAGATGCAATAGTAGCCTGGTATCTGCTGGATACTGAGAAGACGGCATCATCAGCATATAGCACCGTGTGTGCTGGGCAGGCAGAGGGCAATGGGTTGATGAAGAGGCTGAATAAAAGTGGCGCAAGGATAGATCCCTGAGGAACTCCTAAGCTTACCTGTCTTGGAGCAGACTGATGGCCACCAATTCTGACACATCGAGTCCTGTGGGAGAGGTAGCTGTTGAACCAGACCACTGTGTCAGGGGACAGTCTGGTGGATGAGGCAAGGAGGAGATGATGATTTACAGTATCAAATGCTTTAGTGAGGTCTATAAAGATAGACCCCACTGCAAGGCCGCTATCTAGAACATTGTATGTATTGCTTGTGTAGTCAACTAAGTCTGTGGTGGTTGAGTGTTTTTTCCTGAATCCGTGTTGTGTACACAGCAGTTTGTTCTTCTTGATGTACTCCATGAGCTGGTCAGACACTCCTCGCTTAAATGCTTTGGGAGGGGGGCAGAATGGATATTGGCCTATAATTTGCAAGGTTTGTTCTATCACCAGATTTGAAGACTGGAGTGACCAGTGCTGCCTTCCATTTGTTAGGGAAGACACTTGTATGCAGTGAGGTATTAAAAACCTTGGTAAGTGGTTCAGCAATTTCATTCAGTGTGAGGGCAACCATTTTCATATCTACCAGGTCATTCCCCATCCTTGTTTTTCCTAGGACCCGCTTGACATATTTGACGGTTTTGGACTGGCTAACCTGGTAATTCTGGGATTAGGGAGGGAGGCTCATCTAGTGAGGGAAGTAAAAGTATCGTTCTTTTACTATTTATTTCTTTATATGAAAGAAAATATTACCAGTATTTTGTTGTACTTTAACAGTCTAATGTCATTTTCCCATTTCAGTTCATTTGTTATTAGCACATATGGTATTACAGGAGATGAACGACACACATGGTATTAGTAACTAATGCAGAGAAGACGCCTATGGAGATTATTTGCTGCTGCTAAGCACAGTATTTGCCATCTGATTAGTTTTCAAAGTTCTTGCTGTGGTTAAACTACTGGCAGGCCATCGGGCCTGAGGATTACAAATTTTCTTGGGTTTAAAGCACTGGTGAATGTGGTTACAGCTAAAAAGTAAAGGAATCAATAACCATTTGTTTAAAGGTCCCAACCAGCTGCAATGCCGGCCAACCCATGGCAATGCTCAGGCCTGCAACCTTTTAGACCCTGGGTACCCAGAGGATAGAGACAGAAATAAGTCAGGGGTCAAGATGCATGTGATTGTCAATATGCCATCAAACTTAATCACTCCTCCGCAGTAACAATTGAGTTGCATGTCCATCCCCTGTTCAAACCCCCTAATAAATCAGTTTGTTGTTTGAATGTTAAACTGAGTTCTGAGCATATTACTACTGAATGCTGGGCTAACAGAAATGCTAAGAGGTGTACTGTTGGTACTGCAAATCTTCTTTCACAGGTACACAGGGTGTATCCAAGAAGTCCAGACCCTGTTGGTAAGGGGGTAACTGTGATCATATTAATAGCATTCTCCAAAAATTGTGTAACCACCCAGTCCCCTGGGGTTACTAGAATCCCATCAGTATTAGATCAGGTAGGTCTCTGGGCAGCTTGTAGGGAGTTTTTAGAAGCTCTCTACCACATTACATCATTGTTTACCAAGTTAGGCTAGGGGGGAAACGAGTGATGTCATTTAGAACTGTCGCAGCAGCATAAGCCTTTTAGCTCAGCTGCAGGGGAAGCAGTTTAGAATCTTGGGAGTACAGTGCGTGTGTTCCAGTTTGGAGAGTGAAGAGGACGGAGCTCTTTGTCCAGCAGAAGGCAGGAGGTGCCTGCCAGCCTCCCTTGGGCTGGGTGAAGGACCTCTGGTCACCATTTTTCTTACCCTAGTGTGTGGAACAACAATGTGCCTAAAAGAAGTGGTGGAAACCTCTGTCTGTGGGACCCCAGTGGGTTCATTTCTTTTGAAACATGAACAGGGACTGAGAAATCAGTGATTCTTAGGGGCAACCCCCTGATGGACTGAAGACTGTCACAGCTACCCAGAGAAATAGACTAAAAATACTGTCTATAGGGCTGGCAGTATAGCCTAGAGGTTAGAGGAATGAGGTGTGAACAAGCTTGATACATCCAGCAGACCAGACCTGAGTTTGATTCTCACAACCTCCACTTGCATACTGTGTGACTCTGAGCAAGTCATTTAACCGCCCAGTGCTCCCAGGTCACCCCTGAAAACAGGCACTTGTGCCTAGTGGGCCTTACCCAGTTACCAAAAGACAAAAAAAAAGAGGTTCTGGTAAAAGCTATGGACTTCAAGGAAGGAATGTTTCTTCAAATATTGTCAGATGCCTGTAAAAAAGGGAATACCAAACCGTGAGTACAGTAAGCATTTGGTAAAGACGTTTGGGTTGTCTGGTGATGTATGTGCCCTACACTGGCTAGATTACATTTCACTCAGGGCCCAGTTCACCACAGATATGTGCTGAAGTAATGTATCAAAGTAAAGTATGTCTTTAGCAATCCAGGAGTGTTGGGGAATTCAGAGTAAAGGATGCCTTTAGCAATCTAAGAGGAGTTGAAGGATTCAGATGTGTGTCCTAAATGGAATGTCAGAGACTGACTGGGGCCAGGATGAGCAGAAACTCACTTTTAGTCACAGGTCAAGGTTAACTGCTTACGATAGGCACCGTTGGCTGCAGGTGTTAACATAGTCCATCTCATCAGGAGTTTGAAGTAAAGTGTGTGGATATCCCCACTATATTTACACTTGGTCAGAAATCCAGATATCTCTAAGCAAAGGGGTGGATAGAATGGGTTTTGGAAAAGGTTCATGTTGGAATGTACAGTACTGCCTGTGTTTCAGTGTGAAAAGAAATGTTTCCTCTACTGCAAGTTGTATCATCTTTTTGGACAGTACAACCTTGGGGGACCACCCTAATTCTGCCTAACATCTTGTCAGAAAATAAAGTCATACAAACCCAATTTTGGTTATGGACAATCCCTCTGTGAGTCCGAGTGAAATGTATGGGGCCCCCTCAGACAGGAGACACAGCATCATAGCCCTGGCACCTCTCTCCCGGACTCAGAGTAAATATAAATGTTATTTTGTGCCCTAACTCCCCGACCTCTTAAATGCCTGAACCGAGTATTTACTCTAATGCCAGGGGTGATACTTATTTTCTGCCAACTTGTGGTTTGTTGCCTTGTCTGTGTAACAAGTTTGAGGGGTCCTGGTTGCAAGATGCCACTCTTGACCAGGGTAAGGGTTGCAACTGTACAATGGAATGCAAAGAAAAGTGCTTTGGGGCACTCCACGAGTGGGACAACTGGTTGGGGCTGTGGGTAGGTACAACTTCCCAGAGGGTTGTGCTAGCTTAACATCTGACCCAATTTAAAGTCACTCTGGGTGGAGGCATCGCGTAAATAGCACGATTTCTGGTACTGAGCCCCTTGAGCTATTTAAATCAGAACCCAGGCCCCTCAACCTGCGTTTAGGGCAGCAGGCAGAGGTAGTAGCCCGTTGGGAGGTGGCACCCGGTTTACAATTAAAAACGACATGCAGTCAGTGACACGCCTGTGACCCACGGACATAGCTACAAGGTAGGCTCCAAACTTATGATTCCCCTTCCAGCTTCCCCAAAGCAAGAGAGGGCCTTCTCTGTCTTTCAGAAGGTTATATATTCTCTGGAGAATAGGTCATTCCTATTCTCCCTTTGAATGAACCAACCAACATGTATGTATTTAATTGCCCCAATCAGAGTGAACACCTACTTTTCCCTCTGTGCTGAAACAGCTTTTAGAGAAGTGTCCGTCTTCAGGCATTCACTGCCACCAGCTGGATTCGTCCAGCGCCAACCTTCAAGTTCACAAACTTGAATAATCAAACGTGCAATTGCACAAGTTAAAGTCTGGTAGTGTGTCTCTCTCGGGTGGCGGATGCTACACAGAGTTTACCTCAGCCAGTGGAAACCAAATATTACCTTAGAAAAATTACATCACCGTCACAACTGTTGAGCAAATAAATAGCTTTTTACTTAACAGAAAGTGCATCGAGCATATACGGGATATATATTTACAACACAAGAGAATAACACTCATATAACCCCTTGTTACCCGGGGTTACTAGAATCCCAGCAAGACCTAGTGGTAGGCAGGGAAGGCAGCGTGTGAAACTCCAGTTAAATGGATTTCACACTGTCTCACTCTGTTCTCAGTCTCAGCTGAGACTGAGGGATGACATCACCACAGAACTGTCGCAGCTGCATGAGCCACAATAGAATTTGCAGCAGGGAGTTGGAGTAGAATGTTGGGAGGTTTGAACAGTAGTCTGTAGGTCAGTTGGGGTTTGGAGCTTGTTGTGAGAGGAGCACTGCATCTTTGTGTTGAGCTTTTGGGCCTCAGCCCTGAAATAGAGCTACATTTAGGGAAAAGGTGTGTGTTTCCACCTAAAGAGAGACACAGTGAGCTATTTTTAAAGTGGTGGAGACCGCTGATTCGGGTCTCTGTGCCCCATCCCTCAGGGGATGGGGCAGGAAGGTTTTCCTGCATTTCCAGGGGCAACCCCCTGGCTACTGCTAGTGAAGAAGCTGCCTTATTTTGTCCAAGAGTCTGGGAAACAAGAAGATTTTGTGATTCGCCTGTGGGGCACCTGCAACCGGAGGGTGAGTTTCTGCTTTTACTAAAGGGCCCATGTTTTCACCCTGGAACTGTGTAAAAGTGGGGATTGGACTACTGAAGTAGTGGGAGGCCTAGAGTAATAGACTTAGCCAAAAGTAAAAGTATGTTCAAGTCCAGCACATAGGGGAAGTCAAGACATGTAGAGGAGATGTGACATATGTCTACCCAGTAATCTACATTGCCAAGCTTTCAAAAGTGTTGTTTAGTTTCCAGAAAAATGGCCGGGTATGGAATGCGGGAGCTGGAGGTGGCAGACCCCCCCATCTTTAATAATCAGGTCCACCTCTACGGATTTGTTCTGTGGATTTCTACTTTGCCTCATGCACTTGGCCAGTGATGAGGGAAGTACCCAGACGTGGGAGTGGAAGGAAAATTCCCTCTAGGAGTCGAAGGCTCTAAGGTGGTTTGGGGAGCCACCAATTGGAAAACTGGCTCATTCCCCTAATGGACCACGGATCAAGTGGCCGGTGGGGGAGCCAGGCCAGTGGGGAAAACCCAAGTAGTGCACAAGTCGGGCTGTGTACCCAAAGCTGCGTGCAAGTCCAGGCTGTGTGCCTGATGGGTTCACAGCCTGAGGGCTGGAAATGTGAAAAAGTGTTCTGTTGTCTCTAATCTGCATTACCAGGAATGTAGCCCCATGGGGGTCCGTCTATGCTTTGTTTGTTCAGTTTGGATGTGAATAAAAGCCACACTGTAGAATCCCATTCCTGGTTTTGGACATTACAGTTATTGCTTCCTGTGTTCAGATTTACTTGGGTGCTCCTGTGCAGAGTAGCCAAACCTAGGCCCTCTGTGCTGAGTAACCTAGTCCTCCCCAAACCCAGTCCCCACTAGGTATTGCTGTCAGCTTCAACAGCATGCCACCTGTCGTTTTGCAAAAAGGCAGGGGTGAGGGCCTTACACTGGAATGCATAGGGAGAGGGGTAACAAAAATGGAGGCACCGCTTTGGATTTTATTCTGGGAGGAAAGGTGCTTGCGCAAGGGGCTAGCATTTTGGCTATCTGGCAGTGGGTAGCCCAAAAAGCTGAAGCAATTTAACTAGTGTGTCGCTGTGTGCTGTGGATCTTATGCTGCTGTTTAAAACGCCAACTGTTTACCAAGGAGCAGTAAAGCTAAAAGAGTGTGCCCTTGTCCTGCATCAATTGTTTACAGCGTTTTTGCCAGCTTGTTAAAGAACTGTGTGATAAGAAAAGTGTGGAAGACTAGGGGTAGCAACAGGAAAATTGTGCTCTGGATGTTGGAAATGCTTTTTGAATGAACTGAGAGACTTGCAGTGTGAATGGCCATGTTAAATGAATGAAATGGGCTCCCGCCGTGGAGTCAGTTGAAAAAAAAAAATGCTTTCTGCAGTTTAAATTTGCCTGCTCGACGATCGCCGTGAGGAGAAGAGCACTTGCGAGGAAGAAGAGGCTCATTTGCATGGCGTCGTGTGATTGGTGAGGCTGCAATCAGTCCCGCCCCTCAGCCAGCTCTACAGTGACTGCCCCAGCATTCGAGAGGGAGTGTGAGTGGAGTGCGTGTACTGGCTTGTGGAGGAGCGTCGCGGAGATTAAAAAGCGCTGTAAAACATCAAAAATAAGCTGTTTTGTTTAAAATCGGGCTCAACCTGCATATCAATCATCTGAATTGCGAGTGTGGTGGTTGAGGAGACGATTGGCAGGACTGCCCTCCCGTTTTCCTTCTGAGGCCTCCAATACTGGCTGCAGGCCATTTTTCCATCGCAGCTAACAGCTACTGATAACAGCAAGTACCAACAGTAAAAGTTGCTCAAACAGTGATTTTCTGCCAAAAGCCATCTAAATATGTGTGCAGCAGTGTAGTCTCTTTGCAAGTAATGACTGTGTCAAGTTCTACCAGCAAGTGCAAGTCTGCTAAGCCATTGACTGTGTGCGTAGTAATGAGTTCAGCATCAGTTTAAAGTTTGAAGCCAGAGAGAGACTGTGAATTGTAGCCAAATGTGCAGCACTAGTTTACAGGCAATCTTGTGCTTAAAAATCCTGAGGCTTTAAGGGACTGTGAGTTAAAGAAATGTTTCTGGCAAGTGAAAAGTCCGTGGAACATCACGTAAATGTGTTAGAAAAAGAACAGTGCAAGTTTGTGCAGTTTGAACAACAGTTATCAGTAGTGTGTGTAAATCGGAAGCGCAGTGGCTTGACCCAATTTCTGAATGTTGATGCACAGGAGTGCTGCCGCCGCCATTACAGGGTGGGGTAATAAAGTAAACACAGCAGCAGAGGAGCCATTTTAAAAGTAAAGAAGGTGTGCAGTAAAGTGGGACTTTCAGTTACAGTGAGCTTTTGTTTGTTTTTTCTGCAGTTATGGCCTCAGGACCAGCTCGCTACCCGGATCATGCCCGGCTTGCAGTAACAGCAGCAGTAAATAGACTAAGGGACATTGAAAAGTGGTGCTATGGGGGATGACTGCCTCCTCATGTGGCGATTCCTGGATATCCAGTGCATGTGTGTCAAATATGCTTGAACGCTGGAAGGGACGTCTTTATGATACCTCACTGTGCTGGATGCCTAGAAAAATATGGTTTGTATAAAGTGCCCCAGATTCGTTTGGCTCCCACATGGACAAAGGTTCAGGAATCTGTAGTTGGCAGCACACAGCACCAGGTGGAGCCTGTTGAAGAAGGCCCCTCGGGGGAGTGTGGCACAAAGCTAGAGGGTGCAGATTTAGAGACAGAACCAGAAGTTGAAGTTTCGGATGCTGGATCTCAGTAGGAAAGTTCAGATAACGCATCAGTAGACCCCTGGAGGGGGGGGCCTAGCCCAAGTCTCATAGGAGAAGAAGAGATGCGGGAGGCCTTTGAATGGGAGGTGTCGACCACCGTGCCTAGCAATGAGTGGATAGTCTCAGGAGTGAGGACGACTGCTCACCCCTGAGCTCAGATCCTTAGTGAGGAAGAAGACGAGGGGGAACCTATGTGGCCTTGTGAAAAAGGAACGGGTACACAGCCTCAAGCTCTTGCCTTGGATGAATGCATGGAAGAGAGTGTTGATGCCACTGCCCTGGCTATGCAAGAAGAAAAAGTCAGGGATCCGTTTTTAATCTCGTTAAGAATGCGTAGCTGGCAGAACCAGGACTGGCCGCCCCCAAGCCAGGCCAGCGGTCTCTGGTTGACCAAAGCTAGTAAAGAGGAGAGACTGGTTTGTAGGAAGGCGAATGAGATCTATGGAATGACCTTTCCTACCCTTCCTCGGAAAGTCTGGGAGGAGATTGAGAACAGCAGGAAATCCTGGATCTGGGCCAAAGCAATGAAAGGTGTGCATCCTTGGGCAAACAAGCATGTCAGAAACAGACTGTTTCATAAGAAATATACCCAGTGGAAGAAAGGCAGGACACTGTTTATGGACAGAGTGCCAATAGTGGACGGAGAGGGATGTGAAACCTCCCACTGTGTGAATTATGTGCACCCAGAAGGGGTAATAATTCAAGCTCCTGACCCCCCGGTACTACTGGCCTAAATGCAAGGACCTCCCAGCAAATGTGCCCGTGCCTACTAAATGGAAAGCCGAGCAGTGGTAGTCAATACTGCCACACCAGCTTGTGAAGTGCCTTTATTGATCCACCAGTATGGACATCCAGGACTCAGGTGCCCCACATTCATCAGTTCTACAGTGCACTGGTCTTTCCAGGATCCATCAACTGGCCCACCAGATGACTTCAGATCCAGAGAGGACACCAGCCCAGCTGTATCCTGCTTCATCGCCTGGAAATCGGATGACATCAGACCAGCTGTTTTCCTTTTTGTTCCTGTTCTAAGGTTCCATCTCCAGAGATGACATCAGCCCAGCAGTTCCCAGATGTGCCCTCCTGTAGTTCTCGGAAGATGTCTTCCCAGCTGTATCGGAAGAAATGCTGCCAGGGAGAGTCTTCAGCTGAGGTGCAGGTTGGTTCAGATTTTTCGTTCTACAAGGGGCTGGTAAGTCCGAACTTTTCTATCTTTATGACATTGCAGTACACACCCTACACTAGCAGACTCCAGAATGTGTGAACTGTTCTCAAAGACTCTCCCCTTCGGGACTTTGGCCTGCTAGAACTGTGCTTCACTGGGCTCTGGCCCAGGAGAGACTCTTTAATGGACTAGCCTTCGGGCACTGTGGTCACTAGTTGGGACTTTTAGGGCACTCCATCCCCCCCAAATGTGTATTGTAAATAATGTCATTGTTTTTCTATTGTTTTCTAGTGTATATAGTGTTTTTCTACCTTTTCTAAAAAAAAATATATATATATTTTTTGGGATTCTTCAGTGTTTTGATGGTAGGGGTTTAGGTAGACTGTGTATGCAGATTAGGAGTGTGTGTTGTCTTTCTTTTTCTTGCAGGTGTTCCTGAGGAAGATAGAAGAGAAGACAAGAAGAGGAGGAGGGGCTCATCGGAGTTCCTCACTAGTACTTTAGTGTGTAAAATTTAAAGTGCTATGGTGTTGTTATTGTTGTTGTTACTGTATTAACCCTTTCCTTCCACAGGTGTGGTTGTGGGGGTAGGGAGGAGGCAGTAAAGTGATATAATAATGTGGTATTAGTTTCTTGGTGTGCAGTTGCAGGATGCCCAAGGTCGGGGAGGTCCCCAGGTTGTTTTTGGGTGTTAAGTTAGAGGCAGATAGGTTTTCCATAGAGGGCTAGGGGGACAGACTGGCTGTGGCCCTGACCTGCAGTAGGGGTTGCAGTGCTGATCTATTAGGGCTATGCTCTGGACAGTTCTACCAGAGCCACTAGGCGTCCATAGTAAGTGGGTAGAGTAGAGGCTGATATGTCAGCTAAAGGCCTCTAGGCCCTTAGTGCTGCCTGTCTGTGCTCACACATGGTAGGAGGGGGCCTGATCACCCCCTCCTCTGCAGGTAGCACATAGGGTGGGATGGCCTAAAGCCAGGTAAACAATGACTGCGGACAGTCATTTTCCTGGTCAAGGGCGAGTGTAACCCCCTTGTTACCTGGGGTTACTAGAATCCCAGTAAGACCTAGTGGTAGGCAGGGAAGGCAGCTTGTGAAACTCCAGTTAAATGGATTTCACACTGTCTCACTCTGTTCTCAATCTCATCTGAGACTGAGGGATGACATCACCATAGAACTGTCGCAGCTGCATGAGCCACAATGGAATCTGCAGCAGGGAGTTGGAGTAGAATGCTGGGAGGTTTGAACAGTAGTCTGTAGGTCAGTTGGGGTTTGGAGCTTGTTGTGAGAGGAGAACAGCAGCTCTGTGTTAGGCTTTTGGAGCGTCAGCCCTGAAATAGGGCTACATTTAGGGAAAAGGTGTGTGTTTCCACCTAAAGAGAGACACAGTGAGCTATTTTTAAAGTGGTGGAGACCGCTGATTCAGGTCTCTGTGCCCCATCCCTCAGGGGATGGGGCAGGAAGGTTTTGCCTGCATTTCCAGGGGCAACCCCCTGGTTACTGCTAGTGAAGAAGCTGCCTTAGTTTGTCCAAGAGTCTGGGAAACAAGACGATTTTGTAATTCACCTGTGGGGCACCTGCAACTGGGGGATGAGTTTCTGCTCTTACTAAAGGGCCCATGTTTTCACCCTGGAACTGTGTAAAAGTGGGGATTAGACTACTGAAGTAATGGGAGGCCTAGAGTAATAGGCTTAGCCAAAAGTAAAAATATGTTCAAATCCAGCACATAGGGGAAGTCAAGACAATGACATGTAGAGGAGATGTGACATACATCTACCCAGTAATCTACATTGCCAAGCTTTCAAAAGAGTTGTTTAGTTTCCAGAGAAATGGCCGGGTATGGATTGTGGGAGCTGGAGGTGGGAGACCCCCCATCTTTAGTAACCAGGTCCACCTCTACGGATTTGCTCTGTGGATTTATACTTTGCCTCATGCACTTGGCCAGTGATGAGGGAAGTACCCAGATGTGGGATTGGAAGGAAAATTCCCTCTAGGAGTCGAAGGCTCTAAGGTGGTTTGGGAGCCACCAATTGGAAAACTGGTTCATTCCCATAATGGACTGTGGATCAAGTGGCTGTGGGGGAGCTGGCCAGTGGGAAAACCCAAGTAGTGTACAAGTCGGGCTGTACCCAAAGTTGCGGCAAGTCCAGGCTGTGTGCCTGATGGGTTCAGAGCCTGAGGGCTGGAAATGTGAAAAGTGTTCTGTTGTCTCTAATCTGCATTACCAGGAATGTAGCCCCATGGGGTCCGTCTATGCTTTGTTTGTTCAGTTTGATGTGAAAAAGCCACACTGTAGAATCCCATTCCTGGTTTTGGACATTACAGTTATTGCTTCCTGTGTTCGGATTTACTTGGGTGCCCCTGTGCAGAGTAGCCAAACCTAGGCCCCCTGTGCCGAGTAACCTAGTCCTCCCCGAACCCAGTCCCCACCAGGTACTGCTGTCAGCTTCAACAGCATGCCACCTGTCGTGTTGCAAAAAGGCAGGGGTCCGGAGGTTACACTCATACAAGAAAAGTAAACAAATGTTTTTAAATAACAGATAGCAAAAGAAGAATGCTATTACTGAAATATGCTATCACTAAACTTACCCTTCCCTGTCCTTACAAGAGACACTGGACCCTGTTCTAACTGCCAGCTCCCACGGACATAGCTATAAGGTAGGCTCCAAACTTATGTTTCCCCTTCCAGTTTCCCCAAAGCAAGAGAGAGCCTTCTCTGTCTTTCAGAAGGTTATATATTCTCTGGAGAATAGGCTATTCCTATTATCCCTTTGACTACGCCAACCAACTAATATATATGTATTTAATTGTCCCAATCAGAGTGAACACCTATCAGTGAACGATTATATTCCCTTTTCACCATGAGTGTATCATGGGAGCAGGTGTGGGCAGCAGAATTCTTCTCATTTACCGTCCACCCGGTGACGAGAAAGCTTTTCTGCAGGAAGTTGCAGACTTCTTTGTCGACCTGGTGTTGGAGCCCTCCAGGTGGCTGGTCCTGGGGGACTTCAATGCCTGGGTCAATGATGAACTCTCGCTTTTTGGCCAAAACTTCCCCCAACTGATGATTTTGTTGGGCTTCACACAGGTTGTTACCGCTGCTACCCATACTCAGCGTCACTCCTTGGATCTGGTGTTCACCCTGGGGATGGAGATCTCTGGACTGGTGGTGGAACCTGTTGGGTGGTCTGACCATCACTCCATAAGGTTCAATTTTGTGCCCCCCCCCTTTGAGACCAACCCCTTTGGAGATGGTCCAGTACCGTCCTTTGAGGGGAGTTACCCCTGTGGGTCTGATGACGGTGCTGGACCTATCGAGTCGGCCTGTGGAGTGCATGGATCCAGATGTCTTAGTGCACTATAATAATATGGTGCTGAAGGCTCTGGATTCCATAGCTCCTGTCCATGTTCGCCCTCTCTCCCTCCGTCCTCAGTCCCCTTGGTTTGATGGGATGTTGAGGGAGTTGAGGACAGTGGGGCGAAGATTGGAATGCTGCTGGCAGAAATCGGGTCTGGAAGATGACAGACTTAGATTGATGGCCCATTACATGGACTAGCAATCAGAAATCTCCCGTAAGAAGGCAGAGTTCCTGTCCAGGGAGATAGCTGCATCAAGAAATCAACCATCTCAGTTCTTCCGGACCGTGGACAGATTGTGCAATCCAACCTGTCTGCGGGTTCGGCGAGCCTTTTCACAAATAAAGTGTGATGAGTTTGCTCGGTTCTTTTATGATAAGGTGTCGTCGATCAGGTCAGAGATCTGCAGTTTGCATTCAAATGAGCACGGCGGTGGTCGATACGAGGCTACAGATCCTCGATCTATCTGGATGGATTTTGACCAGCCAGCGATCCTGGATATCATGAAGATTGTCCAGGGCTTGCGACCAACTTACAGTAGTATGGATCCTGGTCCTACACGCCTCCTTGTGGGGTGTATGGTGGTGATCGGACCAGTCCAGAGTCTCTAAAAGAGGCTACTGTGACACCCCTTTTAAAGAAACCTTCCCTTGACCCAGACTGTCTTGCTAACTACAGACCGATCTCTAACCTGCCCTTTTTGGGCAAGGTTATTGAGAAAGTAGTCGCGTTGCAGCTCGATGACATTCTTACCACCCATGAAGTCTATGATCCTCTCCAGTCCGGTTTCAGGAAGAGGCATAGTACCGAGATGACGTTGGGTCGGGTACTTTATGATCTCCTAATAATGAGAGATCAGAGGAGCCATTCTATCCTGGTTCTCCTCGATCTCTTTGCAGCATTTGATTTCATGGACCATGGGATGTTGCTAAAATGCCTTCAGCTGTTCTGTGGACTGTCAGGGACAGTCCTCAGATGGTTCCAGTCTTTCGTCACGGGCAGAACCCAGAGGGTAGTATCAGGAATTTTCTTCCTCAGCTCCCTTTGCTCTGTCCTGTGGGGTGCCGCAGGGTTCTGTGCTTCCCCCATGTTGTTCACGGTGTATATGCTGCCTTTGGGGGACATTATAAGGCATTTTGGGCTGAGTTTTCACTGCTATGCAGATGATACTAAGCTCTATATGTCCTTTGTACCGGAAAAAAATGACGCTCTATCGGTCTTTAACAACTGCCTCGCTGAGATTCAGGGCTGGATGAGCGCTAACTGGTTAAGACTGAATCCGGATAAGACCGAGCTGCTGGTGGTGGACTTGGGTCACCGTGCAGAGAAGTTGACTCCTGGATTTTCCTCTGGCCTTGTGTTGGGGGGTAAACAGTTGAGACCTTCTGAACAGGTGCGAAATCTGGGCGTAATTTTTGACGGCGAGCTGTCGGCTGTTGTCAAGTCTTCCTTTTATCATCTGTGGAATATTGCCCGGATAAAACACCTTGTTCCACACGATGACCTTCCTGTATTAGTCCACGCCTTTGTCTCCTTGTGTCTTGACTACTGCAATGCTCTGTATCTAGGGTTGCCGGGGGTTTATCTTCGTCACCTGCAGCAGGTGCAAACGCTGCGGCCAGGTTGTTGACGGGGCTGCCAAGAACTTGCCATATCACATCTGTGCTACGTGAACTGCACTGGCTGCCAGTGTGATGGAGAATCACCTTCAAGGTCGCATTGCTGACCTATAAGACCCTACATGGTCAGGGACCGGACTACTTGTAAGATCTCCTACGGCCTTACCGCCCTCTTTGCTCGCTCCACTCTGCCGACGAGGGATTGCTAGAGGTTCCCAGGGTTCGTCTTCAATCATCTGGGGCCAGAGCTTTTTCTTTTACAGACCCTACCCTGTGGAATTCTCTGCCTCATCGGATTCGAGAGTGCCAGTCCACAGAGCAATTCAAGGCATCTTTAAAAAGCTATTTATTTGACAAAGCCTATGATTAGGCCAACCCATTGTATTTTAATTGTTTTTAAATGTGTATTTATTTTTTGCCTGTTTTCTTGTATTGTATCTGCGCTTTGATAATTTTGAAAAGCGCTCTATAAATAAAATGTGATTTTGATTTGAAGTTTATATTCGAATGATCAAATCCATTCAAACTACCCTGTGTATGTGTCTGCAGGTCTGTGTGTGTATGGAGATGTCCACTCGAGATTTATGACCCAGCTCTTATATAGCAGGTAGGAATTCCACAAGCTGGATGCAGCTGGACAGAGGATTTTAGCCTGAGTGTATTTTTTTTCAAACTGCTAAAAAAATAAGGCACCTACAGAATCCAAACCATTAACTCTTTCCTTCCCATTTCTGTCACATCTCCGCCCAGATAATGAAGGCGTGTCCCTTGGGCCACCCCAAGTGACACAGCCGTTCATACAATTACTGGGAAGTGCCCAAAAGTATCCAGCCAGGCCATTAGCCCTGTCTAGATAGCCCACCTGCATTTGCATTTTGTTTGCCACTGCGATGCTGGATGGTCATGTTGTATGCCTGCAGTACCAAACTCCAACGTAGTAGTTTTCCATTTTGCCCACTTGACCTATGAAGCCAAATCAGGGGATTATGATCTGTGACCACAGTAAATTCTCTCCCATATAGGTAAGGCTGCAGCTTCTGAAGGCCCCACACTATTCTCAAGCATTCCTTCTCAGCTGTGGCGTATGCTTCCTCTCTGGGCAAAAGCCTCTGGCTGAGGTACACAACCGGGTGCTCCTCCCCCTGCTGGGTAACTTGGCTCAGCACAGCCCCCAGCCCATGATCTGAGACATCCACATGGACCATAAACTTTAAACTATAATTGGGGCTAGCCAATATAGCTGGGTCACTTAAGGCCTTTTTTAGCTCCTGAAAAGTGACCTCACAGCCTTCTGACCACTTCACTGTATCTGGCTTTCCTTTCTTGGTTAAGTCTGTCATGGGCTTAGCCAGATTGCTATACTGGGGAACAAACCTTCGGTAGTACCCTACTGTCCCTAGAAATGCCCTGACCTGTTTCTTTGTGGTAGGAGTAGGCCAGGCCAGGATGGCATCAACCTTGGCAGGCTCCGGACGGATGTGTCCACTACCCACCCGGTGCCCAAGGTAGGACATTTCTGCCATACCTATCTGGCACTTCTCTGCCTTGACTGTCAAACCTGCCTTTTTTAACCTGTGGAACACATCCCGCACATTTTTGATGTGCTCAGCCCAGGTCTGGCTGGATATGGCTACATCATCCATATAAGCCAATGCAAACTTACCTACCCCAGACGGAATGCGATCTACAAGCCGTTGAAAGGTTGCAGGTGCATTTTTCATTTTAAATGGCATTACCTTAAATTTGTATAAATCAAATGGCGGAACAAAAGCTGATCTTTCCCTGGCCGCAGGGGTCAGAGGTACCTGCCAATAGCCCTTTGTTAGGTCTATTGTGGTCAAATACTTGGATCTCCAGGGTCTCATCTGTTCTGGGCATGGGATAGGCGTCAGACTCCATGCAGCTATTAAGCTTCTGGTAGTCCATGCAGAATCATGTGGTGCCATCCCTTCTGGGGCTCAGTACCATGGGTGACACCCAGGGGCTACTAGATTCCTGGATTGCCCCCCGTTTCAGCATCTCTTTGAGCTCCTCTTTCACAGTCTGTTTAATGTGCTCAGGTACCCTGTAGGGGGACTGTTTCAGGGGAACCTGGGTCCCTGTATCCACATGGTGCTCTGCCATCATGATGTACCCCGGTTTCCCTGTGACCATGTCCTCAAATTCTCTCAGCACACCCCTAAATTCTTGCACCTGGGCTGGCGTTAGCTGTTCAGAGAGGGTAAGGTTGTCCACAGAGGATGCAACCCGGGCCTCCCCAAGCAGGTCCACCAGTGGATCTGTCTCAGTTTCCTCCTCTGGGGCACTGCATACAGCGAGGACCATTTCCTCCCTGTCATGGTAGGGCTTCAGCATGTTAACATGATACACCTTTCGTTTGCATCTCCTCTCCAGTAGCTCTATCATGTAATTGACATCACTAACCTTTTGGACAATGGAGAATGGCCCCTCTCATGCTGCCTGTAATTTATTCTGTCGGACAGGGATGAGTGCCATCACTCGCTGTCCCACCTCATATTCTCTGGCTTGGGCTCCACGGTCATACCAGACTTTCTGCCGCTGTTGTGCAGTGGCCAGGTGCTCCTGAGCAAACCCCATGAGCTCCCTAAGGTGGTCCTGAAGTTCAGGACATACTCCACAACAGACTCCCCCTGGGAGGCATGGTCACCCTCCCATTCATCCCGAATCAAATCTAGGGGCCCCCGCACCCTATGACCAGACAGGAGCTCGAAAGGTAAGAACCCTGTGGACTCCTGAGAGACTTCCCTGTATGCAAATAGGAGATGAGGCGAATATTTGTCCCAGTCCCTCTTACGCTGGTCAGCAAAAGTCCTTAGCATGGCCTTAAGGGCTGAATTAAATCGCTCCACCAGACCATTAGCTTGGGGATGGTATGGGGAGGTTTTGAGCTGCTTTACCCCACACTTCTTCCACAAACTACTCATTAACCCTGACATAAAATTGGCACCCCGGTCTGACAGTATCTCCTGGGGAAAGTCCACCTGGCTAAATATTCCCAACAGTGCATCTGCCACTGGTTCTGCCTTAGAGGATGTTAGGGCCACCGCCTCTGGGTATCTGGTGGCATAGTCTATAACTACCAGGATATACTGCTTGCCAGTGCGACTTGGGGTGCTCAATGGCCCCACTATGTCCACAGCTACCCTCTTGAAGGGTTCATCAATAATGGGCAGGGGGCACCAAAGCTGCCTTGGCCTTGTCCCCCATTTTCCCCACCCGCTGGCACTGTGGAAAAGTCCTGCAATAATTTGCCACATCCTTGCCAATACCAGGCCAGAAGAAATTGTTGGTTAGACGCTTTTTCGTGCGCCTCACCCCCAAGTGCCCTGAAAAAGGGATATCATGGGCAAGGGCCAAAAGCTGTTGATGGTGAACCTTAGGGACTACCAGCTGCTGGAGTACCTCACCATCTAGCCCTTCCTCTGTTGTACATTCTCTTTACAACAACCCATTGTCCAAGTAAATGAATTCTTTACCCCCCCTGAGAATGCTCAGTCCTATGAGATATTTCCCTCAGTTTTTCCATGGTAGGGTCAGTTTGCTGTGCAGCACTCAGCTGCCCTCATCTGACCCTTCCCAGTGCCCCTTCCGAAGGAAGTCCTGTGGGCTCCTCTAGTTGTGACTGGGGTTCTGGACTGCTGCTTTTAGCCAGCCCCTCCCCTGTGCTAGACACTTCCTCAGCTGCTGAGGGTGTGACTGGACCACCCAGAGTCACCCCCTCTTCAGCCTCAGAAGCTTGCCCTTGTGCCTGACTACGAGTTACAACACTCACCAGTTTTTACTGGGGTCCAAATCTTTCCCCACAATCATATTTACAGGTAGGTCCTCTACAACTCCCACCTCCTTTTCTCCATGGCCCCCTTCCCAGCTCAGGAAGACTCTAGCCATTGGTAACTGGACTGGTGGCCCTGTGAATGCCCAGACCCTGGAGTATTTCCCAGGCACCATCTGCTCTGCCCGAATGAGATCCTGCCTTACCAGGCAGATGTCCGTGCTTGTGTCCCACAGTCCCTGTGTTACTATTCCATTAACTGTAATGGGATGCGGATTCTAATCAGAGGAGAGTGGTTCTTCAGACTGGACACACCCTACAAACACACCAGTGCTCTTTTGATCACCGCCTCCCCCATACCTCTGCCCCTTAACCAGTTTCTGAGGGCAGTTATATCTCAAGTGTCCCACTTGATTGCAAATATGACATTCCCTGTGTCCTATTTCTTGAGTCCCCTTGGAACCAGAGGGCTCTACTTTGGGCTCAAGTACAGGCTGATTTCCTTTGGGCTGCCCCCCATGGGATTCCTTATAACCATGAGCTGCCCCCCCACCATAAGACTTATGCTGTGTGTATGGCCGGCTAGGCAGATACGCATCAGCGCTTTCTGCCACCTCTGTGGAAGAGGCGCATGCCCTGTCTATGAGCCATACACGCATGTCCTCAGGTACAATTTTAAGGAATTGTTCTCTCACCAATACATCTTTAATCAGTTCCACAGTAGTTGCTTTAGTCCCCTGCATCCACCTATCAAGGTGAGTACGCAGTTGAACCTGCAGTTCTGCATAATTGTCTTCTGGCCTTTTCTTTAACTCCCTACATTTCCTTCTATAAGCCTCAGGAATTAAATCAAAATGTTTCAACAACACTGCTTTAACTTTATCATAATCAGCATAGTCTTCATTGCTCACTTTAGCAAATGCATGCAAAGCTCTCCCCGTAAGTAAGGGTGTGAGATAAGTTGACCAGGAAGCCTTAGTCAATTTTAATTGGTCGCATACTCTCTCAAATGACCTTAAAAATAAGTCAAGGTCATCTCCCTCTCTAAACTGAGGGAACAATTTAGAATTAATTTTGGCTTCATGAGGCAAACTCACTCCACCATTACTCACGGTTTGCTGGCTGCGCAGGGTAATCATCTAATTTTCATGCTGTCGTTCTTTTTCTCTTTCTTCACGTTCTTTCTCTGTCTGCCAGTCTCTTTTCTTCAAGTTCTTTCCCTGCTTCCAACCTTCTTGCTTCTGCTTCAGCATCCAGTCTTTTCACCTCCAGCACCCTTTCTTGCAGCAACAGCTGCAGTCGCAGTGCCTGAAGCTGGTTTGGGGGGGTCTGCTGCCTCAGTTCCTGACTCACCTCCAGCGACTGTCTGCTTCAGATCATGTGCCAAGAGGGTAGCTATAAGGTATGCCTTTTTCTTATGTTTTAGACCTTCAGGCTGAATCCCCTTTTCCTGGCACCTTTCAAAATGCTGTGGCACAGTAAGTGAATCATACCCTGTGGAGCTCATTTCCTACTGCTACGCTCTACTGTGCTAACTAGAAACAAATAAAACTGTTGTACAAATGTATTCCCTTATATATCCTGTTTTGCAATGCTAAGGTAACTGTTCCACTGGCAAACTCTGTATCTCAGTGTGCTACGCAGACTGCTATCATCACCCCACCACTGCCAACCAATATGTGACAACCCACCTCTCCCTCTGTGCTGAAACAGCTTTTAGAGAGGTGTCTGTCCTCGGGTATTCGCTGCCACCAGCTGGATTCGGGATGCAACACAGAGTTTACCTTAGCCAGTGGAAACCAAATATTACCTTAGAAAAATGACATCACAGTCACAACTGTTGAGCAAATAAATAGCTTTTTACTTAACAAAAAGTGCATTGAGCATGTACTGGATTTATATTTACAACTCAAGAGAATAACACTCATACAGGAAAAGTAAACAAATGTTTTTTAAATAACAGATGGCAAAAAAAAAACTATTACTGAAGTATGCTATCACTAAACTTACCCTTCCCTGTCCTTACAAGAGACACTGGACCCTGTTCTAACTGCCAGCTCCCATGGACATAGCTACAAGATAGGCTCCAAACTTACTGTAACCCCCCTGCAAATGGGGGTTCCCAAAAGACTTCCAGAAGCTTGCTTGAATGCTCCGAGCCTGAATGGTGTTTGGCGTTTAAGCCATTTATCTGTGAGTGTTTTTAGAGCCTCTGGTACTGTCTCTTTAAGAGCTGTCTGCTTGCAGACATAATTAGTTTGTATGGGGGGACTGTGTGTTTCTCTGGTTGAGTCCCACTCGAGCTGCTGCCAATTCACTCCATTTTTGCAGTTACTAGGAGTGCAAAGGGAACCTATCTGAAAGATGTAACTGTTTGCCAGAAATCATTTAGAGTAATAATGAAAATACAGTTTGTCTAACCTGCTTTTCTTTGCAATCAGAACTGTGTTTGCCTAGTTCCCCATTCTAGTTTTGAATTGCTGAACTGGACCAATCAGTGTGGGTTAAGGGAGTTCTAAAATGGTGCCTGTGGAAGAATCAGAACTTGGACTCATAATCTGAGCCAGCCACAAGAGGATTATATGGGCAGTGACTCTGGGAAATGTAGTTTGGACTTCGGTGCTTTTTGCACCAACAGAGGGAGTCTATTGTGAGTGACAGCCAATCCAGCCAAGAACTGGGAGGAACTCAAAGGAAGTGCCTGGTTTTGTCTACTGGAGTTTCAGTTTAGCTCTGGCAGTGAAGAGGGAAGGAGCCCTGTGCTCCTTTGGTGCGCAGTTTTAGTCGGGAAACGCGTGTAAGGCCCCAAGTTTCCGTCTGCAGCGTGTGTAGGTGCTTGTTCGGACTGAATCCGACCTGTGAAGAGAATCAAGGAGATCTGAAGAGTAGAAACCAGGCTCACCCTGTAGAAGACTGGAGAAATTACTGAATCGCGCTCGGTCTGTCAGGAACTGAATCTGCTGTGTGTTCTCCCGGGTATTGTGCAGTAATTGCGATCGGGATAGAGAAGCAGCCTGCCTGGTATAGTACTTTCCTTTTTACATATAAATGTGTGTAGTGCTTGTGGGACTCTTTCCAAATCCCCTGTACAGTGAATTGAGTGCATGAAGCTGCAAGTGCTCCTCCTGGCAATCCAGGACAATCTGCCTTCCATTCAGTTTCAGCATTGAATTTGTGAGTACAAATCAGGGTAGCTCCCTGCCATCATCTAATTGCAAGTGTTCCATCTGATTACTTTTCTTTTCTTTCTCCATGAACTGAGCCTACCGGCTCCGGATTACAATTTAGGTATTGTGCATGCATTTTCCATCTTCAGGGCCCCAACCAGCTGCACCAAATAGGCTAGCCTCTTATTGCCTGGGTACCCAGTAAGAGTGACATTAGGGACATTGGGATTCTGAAATATGTGCACAGTACTGTGATTATTAATGCGTTTAAACTAATTAATCTGATTTCCCCGTCCTTGTTATATCCCCCTAAATAAATCAGATCTGTTTGTTTCAGCAGAGTTACACTGCCTGAGGTATTCGTCTATGTTAAAGTATTGTACCGTGGTTTTTGCACTGTATGATCTTGTTTTACAGGGAGCCCTCGGAGTCACGCTGACCGAACCAGTTTGGGGGGTAAGTGTATACTGTGAAGGTAATTCTGATATATTGTGTGGGCCACTAGTGGGAAGAAAGGAGGGTCGCAGTGTCCCAGAGGGCTGTGACCAAGTTAGTTTAACTATTGCAAACCCTGACCTCTGGGTGGAGGCACCCGCCATTGAATCCAGACCCCTCAACCTGTTAGTGGCAAATCAGGCAGGTGTAGTAGCCCTTGGGATAGCGCCATCTAGGGGTTACATCTTGGCGGCACCGCTGGGATTGTGTGTCCTCTAGTGGCCATATTTACGAACCACTGTTAGGAAAAAATAAAATAAATGGGTACCCCGACAGAAGTGGCTGTGCACCGGCTGGTGGAGTGGTGTACTGGGGAGGAGATCGACCCCCAAAATGCTATGCTTCTCCTGGACATCCCCCTGGGTATCAATACGGACACTGTACAGGGAGTACTTTCCAAGGTGGAAGGTTTACAAAACCCTGTGATGGTGGGTTGGCATGCTAATCTGCTCACCCACACTTTCCTGGCCCTAGTAGAGTTTAAAGATCCCATAGATAGCTCCAAAGTGCCACAGACTATTACCCCAGAGGGAGCCCTCACTGCCTGGAGAGTGATAACTAAGGACAGTAAAGACCCAGGGGGAATGAGCCCCCACCACTATCTGAAACTTTTGAGGAGAAATTTGCTAAATGGTTGCTAGGGGAAGGGAAAACTGTGGAGGACTTGACAAAACTATTCTTGCCACCTGGGGGTGTTCCTCCCCCAACACCCTCTCCCGCTCCAATAACCGTTACGGTGGCTGAACCAATGCAGGCCCATATTCCTGCACCTGCCATTAGTCATGACTCTTACCGAAGGTTGAGGATCTTCTCTGGCACTCTCCCCACCCCCAGGGGGAGGATGATTGGGACACCTGGATAGATTGTGTTGCCCCCCGATACCTGAATGGCAGTGTGTGGAGGCTGAGAAGCGGAAAAGAATTATAGAAAGTCTGAGGGGGTCCTGCCCTAGAAGCCATTACATTTTTGAGGTCCATGAATCCTGAAGCATCTGCCCAGAAGTACCTATCTGTACTTGAAGGCAATTTTGGAAGCACTGAGTCAGGAGAGAGCTTGATGTGGAAATTTCAAGGTACGAAACAGTGGCCAGGGGAAAGTCTTTTTGCATATGTTACTCGTCTGGAGAGAGCTCTGCAGAAGGCTTACCGAAAAGGTGGGGTAGCCACCAGTGACTTAAACCGTGTGAGGTTGGAGCACATACTACAGCATGCAAAGCATTCTAAATTGCAGCTTCTTCAGTTAAGGCTCCCAGACAGAAGGGGTAACCCACCAGACTATTGTGACTTAATAAAAGAACTGCGGGAGGTTGAAGATGAAGAGTGGGAGTCTAATTTTGGGGTGAGCACAGCCCAAGTGATCACAGCAATGGAAGGTCCTTGTGAAGTGGGGACCAGTGAAGGAGTGCCACCCTGGGGTGAACTGCTGAGAGAGATCCGGGAATTCAAAAACAGTCCCTTTATGAAGGCCGCGCCTGCAAGTACAGTTCCCGACCTATATCCGACTGCATCTGCTATGGGGGTGGGGGTACCCCACCCATGTACCTCCTGCTGATAACAGCTCTAAACTCGATTCCTTGACCATGGAAGTGGAGAAACTGACAAGATGTCTCCAAATGCTTATCACTCCGCAGACAGAGATAGCACCAAGGTTTCCAGTTTTTAGTACCCCCGCCCTGGCTCCCGGTGTGGCACCTCGGCCAGCTCAAACTCCAGAAAGTATGTTTTGCTATAATTGTGGGAAGGATGGGCACATGAAGAGAGAATGCCGGTCCCCAAAAGACACAGACAAAGTTGCATATAGGCTACAAGGAGAGCTTCGGAGAACAAATCAGTGGTTAAGAGGTACACGAAATGATCCCAGTGAGGGCCCCAAAAATGCTAACTCACATCCTTTTGTGGTAAGGTCAGTTGCCCAGGCCCCCGCTACCACCTCTCCAGACCGGTCCAGAATAGTGGGTCCCTCCATGGAGACCACTGTAAAGGTGAATGGAGTGTCTACAAGAGCTGTATTAGACAGTGGCTCCCAAGTGACAATTATGTTCCAGGATTGGTATCAGAACCATTTGTCAGACGTACCCTTACAACCATTAGAAGGACTGCATGTATGGGGGTTAAGTGAGAAGGCCTAGCCCTATTCCAGGTATATCCGAATTTGGCTGTCTTTCCCCAGCTCCGTGGCTGGAGTGGCTGAACAAATAGAGACCCTAGCCTTAGTGTGTCCCCCCACTGGACTGTATGATGGTGTCCCTTTGTTGATTGGAACAAATGCTCATATGTTTGGATGGCTGGCACAGTTGTGTTATGAAAAACAGGGGTCAAGGACTAGTAGAACTTTAAGAATTCCGGCTTTAATTAAGAAGGCCTATGAGGCACAGAGAGATGCTGAAAAAGTAGAACCAGAGGAACCGGTCGGAATTGTCTGGAAGAAGGATCCTGAGTCTCTGATCCTGGCGCCAAATGCCCAGTGTACCTTATAGGGAGAGGTCCATATCAGAAAGGCTGTTAAGAATAAAATATTAATGTTGGATGCACCAGGCGATGGAAAATTGCCGGAGGGACTGCTGGTCAAGCCTAGTATTTTGCCCGCTAGAGCCCATGCTTATGCCAGAAGGGTAATGGTTCAAGTTCATAATGTGTCTGACAGAGAGATTCGAGTAAATAGAGGTTGCACCCTGGCTAATGTGCATTGTGCAGACACTGCAGTGCTACCCAGCAGCAAGAGTTCAGGGAAGAATGACAGAGTAACGCCTGACTTGTTTGATTTCGTGACTCCGATGCCAGTTGAATGGAAAGTGAGGATCAGTGAGAAGCTTGCCCAGAGAGACCAGGTGTTTTCTTTAAAGGAATGGGATGTAGGATGCGCGCAAGGAGCTGAGCACCATATCCGGCTGCATGATGAAAGACCATTTCGTGAGAGGTCTCGACGTCTGGCACCTGCTGACATAGATGAAGTGAGACGGCATCTGCAAGAGATGTTAGCTGCTGGTGTAATACAAGAATCCAGAAGCCCCTATGCTTCCCCCATTGTGGTAGTGAGGAAAAAGAATGGGACAGTAAGGATGTGCGTGGATTATCGCACCTTAAACCGGCGGACTATCCCTGATCAGTACACAATGCCCCGCATTCAGGATTCTTTGGACTGCCTAAACGGGAGCAAGTGGTTCTCTGTGCTGGATCTGCGCAGTGGGTACTACCAGATCCCAATGGCCCCAGAGGACCATGAGAAGACAGCCTTTATCTGTCTGCTTGGCTTCTATGAATTCATGAGGATGCCTCAAGGGATTTCAGGTGCCCCAGCCACTTTTCAACGATTGATGGAGCGTGCAGTGGGGGACATGAACTTACTAGAGTGCCTGGTATACCTAGATGATGTTATTGTGTTTGGCAGCTCACTGGAGGAACATGAGAGCAGATTATTTAAGGTATTGGACAGACTGGAAGACTTTGGCCTTAAACTGTCCATTGATAAGTGTCAATTCTTTCAAACATCAGTAAAGTATGTGGGACACATAGTATCCACCGAGGGAATAGAGACCGACCCAAGTAAAGTTGAGGCCTTGACACCTGGCCACAGCCCAAAATCTAAAAAGAACTGCAAAGATTCCTGGATTCTGTGGTTATTATCAGCATTTCATCAAGGACTATTCAAGAGTGATCCGCCTTTACTTAACCTTACTCAAGGGTATCCCCAACCCACAAAAAATACAAAAAGTCAGCGTCCCTCAAGACTGAAAGAGTGTATTTTCATCCCAGTGAAGTATTTGGGGCCCGCTGGACTCCTGATTGTGAGACTGCTTTTCATGAGATCGTATATCAACTTACCCACGCTCCAGTGATGGCCTATGCCGATCCAAGAAAACCTCATGTCCTGCACACTGATGCTAGCTTGCAAGGGTTGGTGGCTGTGTTGTACCAAGAGCATGAGAATGGCCTGAGACCAGTGGCCTTTGCCAGTAGAAGCCTGACCCCATCCGAAAAGAACTATCCTGTACATAATTTGGGCTATTGTTGACCAATTCCATGAGTACTTGTATGGGGCTAAAATACTAGTAAAAACTGACAATAATCCTTTGACCTATGTGCAGACCTCAGCTAAGTTGGATGCCACTGGCCATAGGTGGCTTTCTGCATTATCTACATACGACTATGCTGTTGAATACCGAGCAGGCCTGAACCACATAGATGCTGATGCTCTCCCGGAGGCCTGCTCCCCAGAATGATTGGGTCAGATTGTCAGAACCTGATATTCGAGCACTCTGCCAGAAGTTTGACAGGGAGGAACAAATGTCCACGGATGCAGTGGACTGCATGGTGGATTGCTTGGGACCCTCTGAGAATTGCATACCTGCTGCTTATTGCCACTTTTCTGCAACAGACATTGGTGCACTGCCTCAGCTTGACAATGACAGTATTCGGAGGGCTCAATCCCGCGATCCCATGATCAAATCAGCTTTAGAAGCCCTCTATGCAGGAAAAGATGTGTCCAAATTCGCTCACTGATTTGAGAACTGCACTGTTATACAAAGAAGGTCCTAAGTTGAAACTGATCAATAAACTGTTATACAGAGAAACAGTAGACAGAGGGGGACAAGTAGACAAACAACAACTAGTGCTGCCCACTGCCTTTCGAGACTCAGTACTGATGTCCTTGCACAACCACATGGGGTACCTTGGTATAGACAGAACACTTGACTTGGTGAGATCCAGATTCTATTGGCCTAAGATGGGGGCTGATGTGGAGCAACACATTCAAACTTGTAGTCGCTATTACAGAGGAAAGCTTTGCCCAGGAGGCTGCCCCTTGTTAACATCACCACCAGTGCACCCATCGAGCTGGTCTGTATTGATTTTCTGAGTTTGGAGTCAGATCAAAGAAATATCAGTAATGTGCTGGTGGTCACTGACCATTTCACGAGATATGCCCAAGCTTTCCACCAAAGACCAGAAAGCATCCACTGTGGCCACAAGTACTTGTAGAAAACTTTTTGTTTACTACGGGCTCCACAAAGAATCCATTCTGATCAAGGGAGAGACTTTGAGAGTCGTCTGATCAAAGAGATGCTTTCTCTGTGGGGAGGCGAAGTCCAGAACCACTCCTTACCACCCCCCAGGGGACCCACAGCCTGAACGCTTTCAACCGACTTTGCTAGATATGCTAGGCACCCTACACCCAAAGGACAAGCCTAGATGGAGCCAACAAATTAGCACCCTGGTACATGCTTATAACTGCACCAAAAGTGATGCCACTGGTTCTCCCCTACCGCCTGATGTTTGGAAGAGAAGCTCGACTGCCGGTAGATGTGTGTTTTGGGGTCTCCTGATGGGGTTCAAGCTGACAACTATTTACAGTATGTGCAAAGTTAAAGGCACAGCTAACTCATGCGTACTAACTGGCTCAAACCATGGCTGCCAAAAGAAATCTGGCCAACAAAGAAAGGTATGATAAAAAGGTGAAAGCACAGGAACTTCAGGAGGGAGATCGGGTATTGCTAAGAAATCTGGGACTGCATGGCAAACACAAGATTGCTGACAGATGGCACCATCTCCCTCACGTTGTAGTGGGGAAACTAGATGATCTGCCAGTGTACAAAGTAAGGCCTAAGAATAATCCAAAAGATGTAAAAACAATGCATAGAAATCATTTACTGCCCATTGGACAAATCTTGATTGAGTCTGAGCCCCCAGAAGATGCCCCCTCTGGACCAGTGACTAGAGCTGCTGCTAAGAAAAGATCAAAAAGTCTGCACCTACAGAAGCAGAGTTAAAGTGTTCCCTCCACAAGTCCCAGTTGAGCATGACTGTCAGTCCATATCAGAAGAAAGTGAGTGTGACTTTGAATACTACCCTCTACGAACTGAGTCAATTGTTTCGGGGCAATCCCCTAGTCAATACTGGAGACGAAGCTGGGCCTTCTGGACTGTCTAAGCTCCCAGCTTCGTCCCTGGAGCCAATGCTCCCAGAAAGTGAAGTGAAAAGCATCAGGTCAGATGAAATGGAATCATTGTGTATGTTTGAACTGTTCGAGCTTTCAGGGGAGGAAAATGATGGACTGGGACAGACTGGTGATACACCAGAACAAGAAGAGTATTTTGAGTGCCCTGACGGTCCACTGCCAGTGTCCGAAAGCTCTCCATGTGAGCCAAATGTTGTGGACTCAGAGACTGTAACTCCTGGAGCTGAAAGTGCCCCAAGTTCTAGCCTCTCTACCCCATGGAGACTCCCCTGACAAGTGAGGACAATGCTGAAAATGAGGCTCAGAGTGCAGAGACTGTAACAGTTCCCCTAGAAAGACTGGTCGAGCTGTAAAGCCTGTGGTACACCTCAGTTATGATTCCTTGGGAGACCTGTGGACTTGCCTCTCAATGTTGTCCATAAAGGGTGTATGTGTCCCGAGCTCATTGCCCAAACTGAGCGTCAGTGCTAACTCAAGTTACTTGTGTTGCCCTCTAGGTATGGTGCCCTTGCCCGTCCAGCCCTAAGGTAACTGATAGGGAAGGGCCCCCTCTCTTCAGGTTTCATGTACAAGAAGTAATAACCTGAGTTATGGTACAATGTGTGTGTAATACTGTGTAAAGAGTGACATACTGCAACGTTTCAGAAATGTGTTCCTGGTAAAGTGATATATTTACTGATGATTACATGTGTGAGCCTAATGCAAATGTATATGGTTGCAATTGAAACTTATGGGGGTACTTGCTTGACACGGACGTCAAGCTTTCCCAGGCCAGGAAGGGTGTAACCCCCCTGCAAATGGGGGTTCCCAAAAGACTTCCAGGAGCTTGCTTGAATGCTCTGAGCCTCAATGGTGTTTGGCGTTTAAGTCATTTATCTGTGAGTGTTTTTAGAGCCTCTGGTACTGTCTCTTTAAGAGCTGTCTGCTTGCAGACACAATTAGTTTGTATGGGGGGGGGGACTGTGTGTTTCTCTGCTTGAGTCCCACTTGAGCTGCTGCCAATTCACTCCATTTTTGCAGTTGCTAGGAGTGCAAAAGGAACCTATCTGAAAGATGTAACTGTTTGCCAGAAATCATTTAGAGTAATAACGAAAATACAGTTTGTCTAACCTGCTTTTCTTTGCAATCAGAACTGTGTTTGCCTAGTTCCCCATTCTAGTTTTGAACTGCTGAACTGGACCAATCAGTGTGAGTTAAGAGAGTTCTAAAATGGTGCCTGTGGAAGAATCAGAACTTGGACTCGTAATCTGAGCCAGCCACAAGAGGATTGTATGGGCAATGACTCTGGGAAATGTAGTTTGGACTTCGGCGCCTTTTTGCACCAACAGAGGGAGTCTGTTGTGAGTGACAGCCAATCCAGCCAAGAACTGGGAGGAACTCAAAGGAAGTGCCCGGTTTTGTCTACTGGAGTTTCAGTTTAGCTCTGGCAGTGAAGAGGAAGAAGCTCTGTGCTCCTTCGATGCGTAGTTTTAGCCGGGAAATGTAAGGGGCCCCAAGTTTCGGTCTGCAGCATGTGAAGTGCTTAATCGGACTGAATCCGACCTGTGAAGAGAATTAAGGAGATCTGAAGAGTAGAAACCAGGCTCACCCTGTAGAAGACTGGAGAAATTGCTGAATCGCGCCCGGTCTGTCAGGAACTGAATCTGCTGTGTGTTCTCCCAGGTATTGTGCAGTAATTGTGATCGGGATAGAGAAGCAGCCTGCCTGGTATAGTACTTTCCTTTTTACATATAAATGTGTGTAGTGCTTGTGGGGACTCGTGTTTCAAATCCCCTGTGCAGTGAATTGAGTGCATGAAGCTGCAAGTGCTCCTCCTGGCAATCCAGGACAATCTGCCTTCCATTCAGTTTCAGCATTGAATTTGTGAGTACAAATCAGGTAGCTCCCTGCCATCATCTAATTGCAAATGTTCCATCTGATTACTTTTCCTTTCTTTCTCCACTTAACTGAGCCTCACCGCCCGGATTACAATTTGGGTATTGTGCATGCATTTTCCATCTTCAGGGCCCCAACCAGCTGTACCAAATAGGCTAGCCTCTATTGCCTGGGTACCCAGTAAGAGTGACATTAGGGACATTTGGGATTCTGAAATATGCACAGTACTGTGATTATTAATGCGTTTAAACTAATTAATCTGATTTCCCTGTCCTTGTTATATCCCCTAAATAAATCAGATCTGTTTGTTTCAGCAAAGTTACACTGCCTGAGGTATTCGTCTATGTTAAAGTATTGTACTGTGGTTTTTGCACTATATCATCTTGTTTACAGGAGTCCCCGAGTCACGTGACCGAACCAGTCCGGGGTAAGTGTATACTGTGAAGGTAATTCTGATATATTGTGTGGGCCACTAGTGGGAAGAAAGGGGGGTCACAGTGTCCCAGAGGGCTGTGACCAAGTTAGTTTAACTATTGCAATCCCTGACCTCTGGGTGGAGGCACACGCCATTGAATCCAGGCCCCTCAACCTGTTAGTGGCAAATCAGGCAGGGGTAGTAGCCCTTGGGATAGCGCCACCTAGGGGTTACATTATGTTTCCCCTTCCAGCTTCCCCAAAGCAAGAGAGAGCCTTCTCTGTCTTTCAGAAGGTTATATATTCTCTGGAGAATAGGTCATTCCTATTCTCCCTTTGAATGCACCAACCAACATGTATGTATTTAATTGTCCCAATCAGAGTGAACACCTATCAGTGACCAATCATATTCCCTTTTCACCTTAAGTTTATATTTGAATGATCCAATCCATTCAAACTGCCATGTGTACGTGTCTGCAGGTCTGTGTGTATATGGAGATGACCACTCGAGATTTATGACCCAGCTCTTATCTAGCAGCTAGGAATTCCACAAGCTGGATGCAGCTAGACAGAGGATTTTAGCCTGAGTACCCTCTTTAACAAATCATGGGAGGATGGGGTGGTACCTGAGGACTGGAGGAGGGCAGATGTGATTCCCCTTCACAAAAGTGGGAGCTGGGCAGAAGCAGGAAACTACAGACCTGTTAGTTTAACCTTAGTGATAGGAAAAATTATGGAATCACTTCTGAAGGAAAGAATTGTCGAGTACCTAGAGGCCAGAGGGGCACAGGACCCAAGGCAGCATGGATTCACAGCGGGAAGGTCATGCCAGACGAATCTAATAGATTTCTTTGACTGGGTGACCAAAGTAGTTGATCAGGGAGGGGCTGTGGACATGGCTACCTAGACTTTAAAGGCATTTGACAGTCCCACACAAAGATTAATATACAAGTTAGCCAGCCTGGGAGTGGGTCCCAAGATGATAGCCTGGGTAAAGAATTGGCTGGAGAATAGGACACAGGGTAATAGTAAATGGAGTCCACTTGAAGAAAGGGGGTTACTATTGGGGTACCGTAGGGTTCAGTATTAGGACCGGTCCTCTTCAATGTCTTTATAAGTGCATTGCAGAGGGACTGGAAGGAAAAGTATGTCTCTTTGCAGATGACACAAAGATCTGCAACAGAGTTGATGCACAAGGTGGAGTGGAAAGGATGAGAAGGGACTTGGCAAGGTTAGAGGAATGGTCAAATGTATAGCAGCTTAGATTCAATGCTAAGAAGTACAAGGTAATGCACCTGGGAAACAAAAACCCAGGGGAAGAGTACACAATGGGGGGTGAGATAATAACAACAAAAATGGAAAGGGACCTGGGGGTAGTCATATCAGATGACTTAAAGGTGGGCAAGCAATGTGAGAGGGCAGTAGGAGGGCTGGGGGATACTGGTGTAACCCCCCCATTACCCAGGGTTACTAGAATCCCAGTAAGACCTAGTGGTAAGCAGGGAAGGCAGCTTATGAAACTCCAGTTAAATGGATTTCACACTGTCTCACTCTGTTCTCAGTCTCAGCTGAGACTGAGGGATGACATCACCATAGAACTATCACAGCTGCATGAGCCACATTGGAATCTGCAGAAGGGAGTTAGATTAGAATGTTGGGAGTTTTTGAACAGTCAGTTGTAGTTGGAGATTGTTGTGTGAGGAGCACAGCAGTTCTGTGCACAGGCTCTTGGAGCCTCAGCTCTGAAATAGAACTACTTTTAGGGAAAGGTGTGTGTTTCCGCCTAAAGAGGGACACAGTAAGCTGTTCTTTAAGTGGTGGAGACCGCTGAGTCAGGTCTCTGTGCCCCATCCCTGAGGGGATGAGGGTGGAAGGTTTGCCTGCTATTCCAGGGGCAACCCCCTGGCTACTGCTAGAGAAGAAGCTGCCTTATTTTTCTGACATGTGTTGTGGCACAAGAGGATTTCAAGATTCGCCTGCGGGGCACCTGCAACCAAAGGGTGAGTTCTGCTCTTTCCAAAGGGCCCATGTTCATCTGAACTGTGTTAAAGTGGGGCTTGGACTGCTGAAGTAGTGGGAGGCCTAGAGTAATAGGCTTAGCCAAAATTAAAAGTAAAAGTATGTTCGAGTCCAGCACAAGGGGAAAGTCAATACATGTAGAGGAGATGTGATATACGTCTACCCTGTAATCTACATTGCCAAGCTTTCAGAAAGAGTGTTTAGTGTCCAGAGAAATGGGCGGGTATGGATTGTGGGAGCTGGAGGTGGGAGACCCCCCCCCCCCATCTTTAGTAACCAGGTCCACCTCTACGGATTTGCTCTGTGGATTTCTACTTTGCCTCATGCACTTGGCCAGTGATGAGGGAAGTACCCAGATGTGGGATTGGAAGGAAAATTTCCCTTATGGGAGTCGAAGGCTCTAAGGTGGTTTGGGGAGCCACCAACAGGAAAACTGGTTCATTGCCATATCGACCGCAACCAAGTGGCTGGTGGGGGAGCAGGGCCATGGGAAAAACCCAAGTAGTGTACAAGTCGGGCTGTGTACCCAAAGCTGCGTGCAAGTCCGGGCTGTGTGCCTGTTGGGTTCAGAGCCTGAGGGCTGGAATAGTGAAGAAGTGTTCTGTGTCTCTAATCTGCATTACCAGGAATGTACCCCGTGGGGGTCCGTCTATGCTTTGTTTGTTCAGTTTGGATGTGAATAAAAGCCACACTTTAGAATCCCATTCCTGGTATTGGACATTACAGTTATTGCTTCCTGTGTTCGGATTTACTTGGGTGCCCCTGTGCAGAGTAGCTAAACCTAGGCCCCCTGTGCTGAGTAACCTAGTCCTCCCCGAACCCAGTCCCCACCAGGTACTGCTGTCAGCTTCAACAGCATACCACCTGTCGTTTTGCAAAAAGGCAGGGGTGAGGGCCTTACACTGGAATGCATAGGGAGAGGCATCACCAGTAGAAAACAGGAAGTTGTTATCCCTCTGTACAGAGAAGCTGGTGAGACCCCATCTGGAGTACTGCGTGCAGTTCTGGAGACCCAATCTCCACAAGGACATAGACAGGATGGAAGCTGTCCAGAGGAGGGCAACTAAAATGGTGCAGGGTCTGCACTGGAAGACATATGAAGAGAGATTAAAGGAGCTTAATATGTATAGCCTCGAGGAAAGGGGGGGGGCCATGATAGAAACTTTCAAGTACCTCAAGGGAATCAACAAAGTCCAAGAGGGTAGCATCTTTCAAAAAGAGAGGTGTGCAAGAACAAGGGGGCACAATTTGAAGATGGGGGGGCTCAAAGGTAATGTAAGGAAGTATTTTTTCACAGAGAGGGTTGTGGATGCATGGAACGGCCTTCCGGAGGAGGTTGTGGAGTCAAAAACAGTGGCTGAATTCAAGCATGCATGGGACAGTCATAAGGCAATTCTAGGGGGCGGGGGTAGAAAGAAGTAGGCTGCTAGTTAACTAGGATCTGCAGCTTATCCATTACGTAGGGAAATGGGCAGACTGGTTGGGCCAAGCGGTCCTTATCTGCCGTCAAATTCTATGTTTCTATGAGTGTAATTTTTTTTCAAACTGCTAAAAAAAAACAAGGCACCTACAGAATCCAAACCATTAACTCTTTCCTTCCCATTTCTATCACAACGCCTACAAACTAAAGTCAGTTTGAAGGAGTGTTATTGACTGCATGTAGTTTTCAATTAATACAGCAACATTATTTTTCGGCTTTGAAGTGCGGACCTCTTTTGTTCCCGAATCCCTTGTAGATTCTGCTTGCCATCAGATACATGGTGCAGCTGTGCTGACCCCCCCCAACATACTGCATCCCACCAGATACATCCTGCAACTGTGCTGCCCAGACCCTACTGACCCCGAGCCCCAAAATGCCTGACAAAGCGTGACCCCTTGTCAGCCACGAACATAGCAATTTCTTCATACCTCTCAACCTTTAGTAATTGCAGTGATAACGCTACCAACTTACTGAGGCCTAAAACTGGATGGTCCATCCTGACTATGGCCGCTCCCGTGTCACTCCCATGGGCACACGCGCAGACAATGCTGCACATAATCAATTACATTTTGTTGCTTGCTCTGGCCATGTTGCCCCACAGTAACAGCAGTAGCAAACATTCAGATTAGAACAATACATCATTCTGCTGCAGCAAGTTCCAAATCATGATGTACAGAAAGTTCATTAGAATCAAACCTGCGTTAAATTGTAATCAGACATTCGAGCTGCATGTGTTGCTCCTCCTGACAGTTCCATCCAACCCACTTACACTCAACTCATTTGCTGAGCAAACTTCACTTCAAAGACTCGCACCACCACACCAGATTGTTTTCACACACTTCCCTACAACTGATCAGGTTCAGGTAGCTTAGTTCCCTGCTGCCGGTCTCTTCTCTGTCTGGAGTCCCTCTCAGCTGCTGGCAGGCAGACGTCCACATGTACTTTTTTGCACTACTACCCAGTCTAATCTAACAGGAAGAAACCAGCTTTACTGTGCTCCCACTGACATGCTTGCAGTGCAATACAGGCCCAGGGGTTGAAGTTGCAAACTGCTGTCCAGCCCAAGCAGCGCCACAGTGGTGCTGAAATAACTGTCACTCATGGATTAGCAGTCAGCAAAAAATAAAAAGGGACAAAACTGGGACAAAAGTGACATTTTGCAAAACTTGTGGGGACACTGGGACATGCTGCCTAAAATAGGGACTGTCCTGGGAAAATAGGGACTGTTGGTAGCTTTATGCAGTGAGGGACATGGACACTCAACATAAGGGACACATCCTCAACCAGGGACACTCAACATAAGGGACACATCCTCAACCAGGGACACACAAGGGAGAAACTGTAGCACTCTGGACCATGTTCTGCTTAGGAGATATGTAGTACTGACTTCTGCGTGAAGAGGGTTTCAGA